>OX438579.1:0-10000000 GCA_949316365.1 Hoplodrina blanda | reverse complement strand
CTATGAAATATCTTTCGCAATGATAGCTAGATAATCCTCAACTATGTTAATGGTTCAAATACGTTCCGAAGCGAGACTCAACTCTTGTTTTTTTTCGTTAACTTTTTAAGTGTCGAACACTGGGGCTCTGTCGAACACTGGGTGTTTTACCTTACCTACATGTATGAATCGAACTACTAATTCTTCTCCTATTAAAACGCAAGAACAATAGAAAACAAATAATGATATTAATATCAAAATAATAACAACCGTCTAGCCCGCAATATCATGTCGTACTATCAAGTGCTATTATACGAATCCGATTCCCGTGCACAATGCCACATTGGTTGCAGACAAGGGAATTGAAGAGACGATATTGGAAATGCAATTCGATACAACAATGATATGTTCACATAAAACCTTATTCCCTGCATGTGAGTCTGTGAGTCCCTGCGGAGAGGAATGGAGTGTTCGAGACGGTCGGGCGCACAAATCAATGTAATGTGGTGCAAAGCAATCCAAATGAGGAGCCCGTCTAGACTGCGGGCCTTACATCGCAGCTTAATTAATAAAATCAAACGGATCGGATCGATGTGTTCGACAACAGACGGCTTCCAGAGTACCGACGACTGGGACCTAGTATTTGCTTACCGCAAAGCACTTCACTCGAATACCAATTAAATAGTCGGCACGTTACACATCACGTTTTTTTAACTAGTTTAAAAACAAAATAATTGTTAAGTTTATAATCAATCCGGGGTTGCAGGACGTCACAACAGGATACCGTGGCCCAGGAACGTAAAGGGCAACAGAAGGAACAGGGTGGTTTTTTAGTCAGTAAAAGTCTGACAGTCCCTTGCGCCCCATATAAAAAAAAAAGTTTATATTCAAATAAGGACTAAGCTTTAACTCTATTAATAGATAACGCACTCTAGTTTCGTTCGTCTGATAAAATCGAAGATTTTTGAACTCGGTTAAAAAAAGGTTATGATCATGACGACCCTTGAACCCGAGTTCATGTCTAGCACTTGCTTTGACCTTCTTTTGGGTTCAATATTATTATCTTGAAAGGGATTACGTATTACTTGGCACGTGATTTATTACTGAGTAGTTCGTAGGCAGCGGTGAAAAAATGGTAGGCAGGTACCTATCATATTATTATAATCTAGGTATCTTTTTGAGATAGGTAGGTATGTTTGACCTAAGTACCTTTGTTGCTCTATAATACTTCATTTCTATCTGAGTAACTAGGTATGTGGCGGTTTATAGGCCATCAATTATTATTGTAATTTGTTTCGACCTACAAGGCAAGAATAAAAACAATCAGAAATCACTCATAAAAAGTTACCTAACAAAAACGGTGCAAATGTAGAAATATTTTTTTAAAGAACGTTATTGTCAATAAATAGCTGGGTATTATTGTTTATGTCACTATTTTGGGCGTGCGCCATTTATGAATGGAGAGACTAGGGAACCCGACAGGTCTGATCGGTTGCCTGGCAACGCTCCCTCTCCGAGTCTCCGGTTGACCCTGAGGTCGCGCATCCCGACGTGTACCTATTCCCCTGTGCTAACATGTTACCATTTTTTTTCTGCACGATAAACTGAACATTATTAGAAAGATAGGTACCTACCTACTTATCGAGTTTCATTTTCATTCTCCTTTAGTGGCTTTATGTATGGCTTCTTTAGACAGGTATTTCGATAATTAAAAGTCAATTAAGTAACCTACTATGAAATTAATTTGCATAGGTACCTACATTATGAATATACCTAACCTAACCTAGCCTAGCCTTACCTAAACATAAAACCTGAGAATAATCATAAAATAAAGGTTATTTAATGTTTTTATTTACATTTATCCTGAAAGTATTATTATCTGAACAAGTCAAGGTAGCGCCATCTATTGACAACAATAATAATAAAGTGCACACATTTATACAATAAAACAAATTAGTTTGACCAAAATCCGAAAGATGTCGCTACTGTACTGTTGTTTCGGTTTCTTTTTTAATGTTTTGTAATCTATAAATTTTGTCTTTTTTACTTATTAAACGATTTCACAATTCTTTAAATTTGTTCTACAGTGCTTTTTAACCGCTCAATTAATTCGCAAACATTCTAATATATAAATGTAGATGCCGCTGATATCAAGATAAGAGACGTAAGGGGTATTGTTACTTTTTAGAGTAATCTAGCATACCTAACGTTTTATTAGACATATTTTACTGTAAAAGAAAGATTCAACAACATGTGTTTATTAGTCAAGTATCATTTGAATGAATTCTATTGATCTATTCAAAATGATCGCAAAATTTGCCCGCATAGTCATGTGACGAGGTGGCCGAGTGGTTAAGGCGTTGGACTGCTAATCCAATGTGCTCTGCACGCGTGGGTTCGAATCCCATCCTCGTCGGATCGTTTTTGCTTCTTTTAATTCTTATTTTGATAATTTCAGAACTGAATTACTTACATAGTTTAAATTATTAAAACATCTTTAGTACGGATAATTTCATTCAATTGTGTAAGTCAGCGCAAGTACGTTTTACTAAAATAAAATTGGATCAGGTGCAAGTCCGACAATAATCAGGTGTTATCTCTGTAATCGCTAGCAAAAAACAGATATCAGCATCGTATGGCTATCATTTGTTACAAATTTATCTAGACCTGTTTTCATTATCTTATCATGTACCTGGCACCCTTTATTGTACAAGTTAGCTAGTGTTGGCCGCGCCTTAACTAGGCAAGGTTTCATAGCGTGTCTGTTTTATAGTGAAATTAATTACCTTCTTAAATAATAGTGTTAATTTATTTTTTGGACATGTATTTTGTCCCCGCGTAGTTACTTTTCGTTTTCAGTGTTTTGCAGGTGGACTAAAACTTTTTGAAACGGTGTTATTACTCGAATGTAAGTGCTTATCTATGTTCAGTACTGAGAATTTCTTGTTTGTGAAGGATTGATTGAAACAGGTCAGAACTATATATAACGTTAATTAGTTACCTAATGTTGCGTGGCGGCGCAGTAATTAGTGGAGCTTCCAGTTGGTAGGCTTCTTCCTATATGCTAGTCATGTATACATATGTATAGGTACCTAATGAGCTTCTATTAGAGGATGTGTACTTTGAATATGTAGTGGAAATATCAGCAGCACCTCGTGAGTCATTCAAGGTTTGTGGAGTCCAGTCTGAAGTCTCCTATTAACCTTTCAGATATCACGTCCGTCATAGATGGACGGACTCTCCATCCTATCCTCTTGCCATCATTCTATCACTCACATTTTACAGTGTGCGAGTCGATGGTGTACCTTTTTTTTGGAAAAAGCCGCACGTGTTATGCCTTCTCGCTATCTACAAAAGATTTTCGCTAGATCACGCAGCTCGACAGTCAATATAAATGAGTTTGTTAGGGAGACCATTTAATTAACTTTGCTTTTTTAAATTATGGCTCCGCTCTTGTCCTCGGTCTCGCGTGATGGAGTGCGTCAGTGTGATCGATGAGATTTACGACGCAAAGTCTATGTTATCTAATTGCGTCTTTATCCCCAGAATTCAGATTAGTAGCCCTAAAAATATTATATTTACACATTAATTGACAAATCGTGCTTGTTTGTTAATTTTACTCGTACTATACTATAGGGTTTATAAGTGGAGCCCAAGCACTCTGCAATCGTAGGGCTTTCAAAGGAGAGAAGTTTATCTTTGAGGAGAATTCAGATTCATCATTTCATTAGGTACATCATTGCTGCAAATTGCAATGCCAATGAGTAAGATGGTTATAACAGGATCTACCTGTTTAACAATCAGTTCTCAGTATATTCAACATTGTTTATCGTGAACAGTGCCAAAGTACCTACTTCAGAAATAATTCATATGTGATTCATGAAAATACGCCCTATCAGGTGCCTACATAGAATAGGTGTCGTTATCAAAAGTAGAGCGTGCAAACAAATACCTACAATTGGGCAACCTTCTAATTTTGATTGCATTTTCCGATAAGAATAACCTTATAACGACATTAATCTCATTACCAATTTTACGAATTTTTGTAATTACTTACTATTTTTTTTACTTACTTACTTACTTACTATTTATTTTTTTTATTTTATTCAAAAGTATGATACTCTCTTTCTAGAACAGTCTGATAAATGGAGTAGTAGGTCGCAACACTCACCACGTTCCACCTCGGTCACATTAGCCTTATTGTTTTAATTTTAAATAATATATTTTTAATAATGACGTTTTATTATAATGCAGCTACAACTTTCATTCGTTAACAAGAGAAGATATTAATTTATTCTTATGGTAGCATGGCTTGGAATGGCTAAAGCTTAAGTCAAGTTATGTTTTAACACTTTTAACTGTCTATAACGATAAGGAAGCGGTCGTAAACCTCAATAGATACGACTAATACAGGAATGGCGTAAAACTTTTAATTTATAGTTAATGGCTAACTGAAATAGGGTCAGAGTCAAGTTGAAAGTGGCTTGTAGGTGCTATTTTAAAGCAAAGATAATAATAAAATAATAGTTTATTACGTAAATATTATCTATTGGCGATCTTATCTTGTTTCTCCATATAAACTTTGAACCCCGTTTGATCCCCTTAGGGGGTGAATTTTAGAAAATCCTTAGCGGATATCTATTATCTACTAGGTAACTATAAACTACCTCCCTACATTTCGTCTTTATAGGACAAGCAATTTTCGGTATATCGTGATGAGTGAGTGAGTTAGTGACCTTTAGCTATTATAGATTCAGATTAGATTAGTATAGATACTAGCTGCTGTTGACATCGATCCACGGAAACCAAAAGTACACAATGAGATCACACGGCCCTTTAAAATAAACATCTAGTGTGTAACAGTACCTACCTAGGTAATTATATTACCTACGTAAGATTCATATAAGTAAAGTTCGATTGTTACACCACATTACATTAAATATAGTACATACTACACTTCGTAAAATATAGTACATACTACTACTTCTATGCCTCTATCAAAACACGGCGCCTGAATTTTCAACTTATAGAACACAGTACAACAGCTTGTTGTATACCATTCTTGAAGATATGATTCATTACATAATTGAAGTGGAAAAATAAACATTAGGCAAGGATTTTAATTCCTCGACCGCTCCCTGAAAGTGCTGATAAAATATGTTCAGAAATACCACATCGGAATCGTCATCGATATTATTATCTTAATCTAGTTACTCACTGTATCTTGAACAAAAACGTAGCACCTAATATAATTGAATTTAAGAATATAATCGTGCGCCAATTATCAAAGAACTCTGGGAGATCGAGACAAGTAGGTAATTCTTACATAAGTTGTGTTAGACTTGGCTCTGTTAATTTGTTCTGATTGTTACCTTTATTATTTTTTTAAACAATTAAATAATAATGTGCTGACAGCTCTTTGAGGCGCGCGCGAACAGAACGCGCCGTCGACCCGGGCATGGTCCTTGATCGGACGGCGAGCTACCCATTACTCGCCGTCCGCAAGCCCGCGCCTACGGTGGCCGGATGTCGCCTCGCGACGTCCGACGCCCTGGGCGTCTCCCGCGGCGGCTGGGGCGTGAGGTGGAGGGTGTTGTTCTCTCCCTCACGCGGCCCGCCTCCTCCTTCGCTAGCATTACTGCTTCGCAGAAGGAGGTGACACATGTAGTACTTAGGTGGTAAAACTTAAAATTAGATCACATGGACCCTGTCGGGCACAGCAAAATAAGAGAGTTAGGAGAGAGGAAGCACTGGTTGGCACCTTGGATTAGACACTTTACTTATTCCTAATATTTTGTTTCAGATACCGACATGTATTGGTTACCAATCCTCTTGGTAGCCGCGCTAGGCAGCGCGCAGGCTCAGCAGACAGCACAAACGAGGGTGGCAGACTCGCTCAGCGAATGTTACAGCAATCCAATACTTATGAACAGGAACAATTTGCCGCCAGTCACGATGCAGGTCCTCATCGACATTATTAGGAAAATAGAGGATAACCCCAACGTCAATATGGATTTGAGACAGCTGTCGACGGTGCTTCTTCACACGTATGTTTATATTCTACTTTCTATGTATACCTATGAAACTTACTGATATACTTCTAAAAACATGCGCGAGTCCTTGTTGTTTGGCTAATCTAGCCTCGTGCCGCCAACCGATAGCACCACGAAAGATAGACAGTACTAGTTAATAATTTATATTTACTGATTAGTATTGCACTGTAATAATTCAGGCTTATGTATTAAACAGACAATTTTAATTGATTCCAGGTACCGTCAAGATGGCATTCAGTACCACCAGCCCGAGAACACGATGAGTTCTTCGAATGTGCTGCCATTTGCTCCAACGTTCCACTCGTTCCACCGTCATCGGCTTCTGTTGACGAGGCTCATCCCCAACAACTTGCAAGTTTTAGGCAACGACACCATCTCTTCTGTCCTAAAGGTTCGTTACAATATATCTTACGACTAAGAAACTATAGCTCATTTTATAGAAGCTTGCTTAAAGAAATTGGCCTCATGTATTAATAGATGACCGGTTTTAATAATTTGCTTTTAATTGCAGTGTACTCTTCATCATATGCTGTCCACAACCGTGGACACACGAGTCCGAGGCGACGAAAGCAGCTGCAACCAATTATCACAATATCGTTCTCTTAGAACTGCGAGGTCAAGGCGATCCATAAGCGACGATGTTGAAATTATAAAACCAGCAGACTTGTAAGTACACGACATCCTATTTTCTTTCTGTGGAATGTATATTTTGTTTCTGTCTTCAGACAGCATAACTATAGACTCTCTTTATTCGTTTATTTTCATTTCGTAGTCCCTAAATGCAACTAAGAACAAACTTTAGTAATAGGTACGCTTTTATTTTTACCGAAGTATCTAACTATGTACATTATTTAACTCTTCTTTTAGAAACTCCGCCAACAAAAACGGAAAAATGAGGCGTTACGATCCCAATAACGATGTGGAATTCAGTAACTTTGGCGGCAGCGGTTTAATGTCTGAACGACAGGTGGCTGAGAGCACTTGCCCACTGTTGGACGGCGTAGTGAACACACCGTGGGGTGCTGTGTCTGCCGGGAACATTATTGCAGGCATTGCTGCAGGGGCACAGCCGCAACGAGTCAATATCCTGGACCTGGTCAGGGACGCGAATCTGAACTACAGAAATGTTCAACAAACTGTGTCTTCACTTTATCCAGCAACGTTAGCTGGTAAGTTAACATTATTTCAGCATCAGGTTCATGATCACTAAAAACTTCTTGGGCATTTATATAAAGCTCCAGAAGTCCAGACTTTGTTCAAAATTTACAGAAATAGATGATTAATGCTGCATTGTATTGTCAACAACCAACAAAAAATAAAAGTTGCAGTATATAATTAGTGCAAAAACTAGTTCCTTTGATTTTTCATTAGACAAAATACCTTCCTAAGCAACATTTTTCTGTGCAGGTGACTTGGCCGAAGCCGTGCTCATCCAAGGCACGGAGCGAGGCAGCACTTCCATTTCAATCGGTACTGCTGGTAACTGGAACAGCACACAGGCGACCAGGTACTTCATGCTGCACAACCGCATCAATGTCGAAATGACTGACCCTGAGATACGCGGAGACATCGACGGCTTCGTCCTCGGAACCACTATAAGTTCTACTTTGGGAGCTTTCAGCTCTATGAAGCTGTCGCAACTCTTGGATATGTACTATACTCCCAGGGTAAGTTTTATTGTTCTGGTTTTCTAACAATGATACAATTTGTCAACCATGTACCTAACTAAGTTCTTTAAAAAATAACAATAAATCAGATCAGACGGTCCCTTGTTGTTTAGTTTAATCTTATGAAAGTCACGGGGCGAAGTATTTAAATATATTATCTGCATATAAACATTTTAAATACTGTATAGTCGTTAACATTTAAATAACAAATTACAGAATGGTGCTTTTGATTCAAACCTGCGAGCCTGCAATCGCCGTGCATTGATGGAACAATACGTAACAAATGACAATTTGGTCAGTGAAACACATGCCTTCGCCGCGGCTTTGGATACCAACATGCCTCTTCGTGGAACCATCATTGGTGGCCTGGAACAGCTCGTCACAAGTGCTGTTACAAATCTAAGATCTTATACCAGTGAGTACCTTATAGTAGGCTATAGAGTAAATTGGAATTCCCCTAAAACGAATTATAACTGATAATATAGGTCCATCCTTAGAATCGTTGTTTAATTAAGTTAAGACACACTTGACTTTTCAAAAATGTCCTAACTATAGCTGTGTAGGTACTCTCATACGTCAAAAATCTACCTATGGCTAAGCAGACGTTTCATCATTACTAACTAAAAAAAAATTAGAATGAAGGAGATAGTGTCCACAAAATAATTGTGCTTCAGTGGAATACCTACCTATTAATACTAATTATCTATATTATTATATATATTTTTTCACCTTCCAGCCAGCAATTTGAACGACATGAACTGCGTCACGACAATATCCCAGAGCAACGACTTCCGTCTGAAAACCAACTTGTATATCGCTCTAGACTCCTCGTGGCCGTTCGATGCTGTGTTCCCAGCCATTTCTTACTTGGTAGAATCTATTGATGTCAGCAAGTTCGGATCTAGCATTACTTTACTGAACGCCTTTGATGGAAGCGTCGTTGTAAATACTACCTTCTCTGCGGCCGATTTCTACGCTGAATACAATGCAACCAGGCACGCAGCTAGTAAGTTTGATAAATCAATTATAAATTCGTAATCTAACCCAGTCTCATTACTCAATAACACAATATAATCAATAGTTTCTATCAAACACCATCAACATAATTGTTTTGTTTTATCTATCTACTCGTACTTTATTCACCTTCGAAAAATCATGCCATACTTACATTGCTTTATTTTGATCTACAGTACAGCCAGGAGTGAATCTAGAAACTAGTTTGACTCACATCAAGTTGTTAATGCAAGAAACACTTCAGAACGAAAGCTTAAGAAACTATGTCGGTGGCAACTCCTCGGTTTTGTTGTATATGATCAATAATGGCAACTTGCAGACTAGCGATCGTGCGATGGAACAGGCTAGAGAGATTAACAATACTGTACCCGGTGAGTAGATAACAATTATAAGGAGTGGAGAGGACGAACCAAATGGTGATGAATTTCAAACTAAATAAAAATATTCCTCTTTTCCAGACTTAAGAGTTCTATACGCGTCTTCCAGCAATCAGTTTGACGCTCTATGGCCCTATGTACGAGAAATGTATAGCGACATTTTCATTACTAGTCTCAACTCTGGGGGAGCCAATGTCGATACTATAATGAATCCTGTACTAAGTCGAATTCAAAACGGTAAGTGATGTTGTAAAAGCACTAGAAAGTGAACATGAAAATAAAATTAAATCAATGTGTTTCAGGCCCTTTGTATCTCAGAATATTCAAAGGTTATTTCAGGATATCTATATTAATCAGATGCGCAAATGCTGAGATTTAAATAACAAATTATTCTGTTTTTTCATTGCAGTTGGTAGAAGAATCGTGAATCCTACATGCGGCTTTTTGTTTGCCGGACAATCATCTGGCACAAGACAATTTGATGACTACGTTGAACCCGGTTATGTTAACTTTTATAGGCTCAGTTCGAACTACTTTTTAGAAAACAATGATAACAGGAAGGTCAGGGTGGCCCGCAGTGGTACTGGAGTTGGTAATCTCGTAGTGTGCCACTCTCGTTCCGTCACACAACCCAGGTACGACATCTATTGATAGTGTTATCTTTTTGATAAGTTAAAGCCAAACATTTTCATTTTCCGGGTGTAAAGCTATCTACCTAATTCCATGAATTGTTTTCATGTTGATGACTAACTAATACTAACAAGAAACAAAGTGAAATGTTGAGTTGAATGAAATCATCGGGCCTTTAATAATACTTCTGGCTTTAGGAGCCGGAACAAATATGACTAAATTTTTAGTGCTGTTTTGCACAAACGGCCTTTAAAAGAAAATCCGTTTTTGCAAGACAATTTTACATAGCTACCTATATGTAGATACCAAACTGGTTGGGTTGAGTAGGTACTGCCACGTTTACTTCCTCGAGTGTTGATGTAAACTAAAGTTCTTCCCGAACCTTGCCCGGCAGTCAGACGCACCTTAAGTACTAGCTAGTTATTATTTTTACCAATTAGGATTTTCGTAGTTTGGTCATATTCAAAAAAATTGTAAGTTACGGATATGAAACAGATAGGAAAATCATTTGATTGCAACAGAAAAGTAACAGAAAGGAATTATTAGGGCAAGTCTAAATAGCCACGTTAAAAAAAAAGCTTTCTAATTATTTAAATTTATATCTGGATTCATCATTTGACTCACTGATGGACATAGGCCTATCCTAATGTTGAATCTATATCGAATGCATTAGGATATAAATAAAAAAAGATCGTAATCGGTGATAATAATTTATTTCAATTGTACTGATAATCATACCACAGTTAATGTACTATTTCAACTGACAAATTTGGAGTTCGTAATAACTCATAATAACAAACAACTTTTCGGGAAAAATAACAAGCGGTAATTTAATTTAGTTATCCCTTTTTACAAGCAAAACTATTCCACTTTAACCACGCATGGGTCATGCAAGTAAAAAAGAAATAGGAAAGTTATTTGTTAGCGTAAGTACTTACAATCATGTGTTTAAATATCGTACACTAATTACCAGACACCCCATAGAAGCAATATAAAAGCAGATAAAATATTTATATTAATTTATACATGACACCAATGTGAACAGCCCTTACTCGTTCATATCTGTTACATAACAGAAAAATGTGACAGATTTAATAACATATATGAATTAATTGTATGTGTCTAACCTAAAAAAACATCGATTGCCACGCTAATTCACATGCCATAAGAATCTTTTTATTTTTTAAGCAAACGTCACAACGCTGTCATAATCTAGCTTGAGTAATGCACCATTATGTACTTACCTATATTTTTAGACCCTCACACCAAAATGTCACTTTATAAAGTCTAATTTTCACGGCGCAATACAACCACTCGTATTCCATTGAACAAAATGGCCGAACATGAATTGTTGCGTCATTTAGTTTGACAGTTTATTAGCTAATGTATATCAAGTATAATAATTTTATTTATTTCCATGGAATAATTTTACAAAAACGTACAGAGAAGAATAACAGATATGAGTAAGATCAGGACACACATTCATTAATTAAATTTGAGGAATAATGTTAGGATTTCATTATTTATTTAGAAAATGTTTTGAGTTAAAAACATTAGCCATTAGAAAAAAAAGTGTTTTGAACTGTAACGTAATAGTATTATTAATAATTATTTTATAGAAGTGCTGACAAGAATGTGGACATTGAATACTTGTATGAAACAGAATTTATGCAGTGATTGTTTTTTTTTTTTTAATATACATTATTCAGCTTTATCAAATGTTTCATCTTTTTTTATTAAGCTCAAATAAGCATATATTGGGTTAAAAATTAAAAAAACAAAATCAGTTGAGTCTTAGTAGAAAAATATCGTATTGGACATTACGACAGTACAAAAAGTACAATTTTTTTGAATATGACCCAGTTCTGTCGAATTCAAATGAAGACCAAAGACTTTGAACAGAAGCCATACATACATACATACATACATACATAAACTCACGCCTTTTTCCCATGGGGGTAGGCAGAAACCACAGAACGCCACCTGCTACGATCCTTACATACTCCTTTCGCCTCATCTACGTTCATACATCTCGTCATACAAGCACGCCGGTTACGAGTACTCCGCACCTGACCTTTCTGAAGAACCTCACCAATAAGGTCAGTGTAGGTCTTCCTAGGGCGACCCCTCCCTGCGTTACCACTCACCTCTGCCATATAAATACCTTTTGTTAATCGTCTTTCACTCATCCTCTCAACATGACCGAACCATCTAAGCATACCCTTTTCTATCTTTGTCACTACATCCTCTTTTAATCCGCAACGGTCCCGTATAACCTCATTCCTCACTCTATCGTTACAAAGTTACACCACACATACTCCGCAAGGAACGCATTTCCACAGCATTAATCCTACTCTCATGCCTCGTTTGCCAAACCCAACATTCACTTCCATACATAAGTGTAGGCACCAGCACGCCGTTGTGAACAGCCAGTCGAGCCTTTTTGGGCATGAACTGGTTGGTCACAACCGCATGTATAGCACCATTCACTTCACACACATCAGCATCAATCTTTCCATCTCTAGTAAACATACTGCCCAAGTATACAAACTCATTCAATTGATCCACACTCTCATCATTTATTTTCACATCACACACCGATACATCCTCTTCTCTTTCAAAAACCATCACTTTCGTCTTGTTCACATTTATATTCATCCCTTTCCTCTTAAACGCGTCATTCATTACCGTTACCATGTCTTGCAACTGCTCTGCCGACGATGCAAGAAGAACTTGATCATCTGCGTATAACAGGCATTTGACAAGCAACTCATCCATCCTTAATCCACACTCACTCTCTCTCAAATCCGCCAAACAACTATCCATGTATAGGTTGAACAGCCAAGGAGACGCTACACAGCCCTGTCTTACACCTCTTGAGATGCAAAACCAGTCAGTGTATGCCCCATTAATCCTAACACAAGCACTGGAATCTTTGTATAAAGATTTCAGTGCTCGTATCAAGTGTCCGTCCACACCATACATGGATAGAGTCGACCATAATTCTTCCCTCCACACACTGTCATAGGCCTTCTCCAAATCTACGAAAGCGCAATAGACTTTCTTGTGCTTTGCCAGATGTTTTTCGGCTATACACCTTAAAGAGAAGATCTGATCCATACAGCCCATTCCCTGTCTAAATCCCGCTTGTACATCCCAAATTTTCTCATCAGTCACTCCTATCACCCTATTAATTAAAACTTTCGCATACAGTTTGCCGACAACGCTTAATAGACTAATGCCGCGGTAGTTTTTACACTCCTGCTGTGAGCCTTTTCCCTTATATAGTGGAACAATTACAGCCTTGCACCAGTCATCCGGCACACGACCATAACTCCAACACATATTAAAGATCAAGCACAACAGGCTTGCTACCACCCCGTCACCGTTCTTTAGCATTTCGACAGACACTCTATCATAGCCTGCAGCTTTGCCAACTTTCATACCTCTCAGTGCTCTTACAATCTCATCCATCTTTATTTCATTCTCTTCATCTACATCTACGTGTGGGTCTTCAAAACTGGCTTCCGCCCAGTTGCCCACTCCTTGCATGCTATCCTGATCACGAAACAAACTTTCAAAATATCCCTTCCAGCGTTCCAAAACCTTACATTCTTCGCTTAATAGGCATCCATCTTCTGCTCTCACAACGTTCATAGTTGATGTTCCTGTCACCCCTCGAGCCAATCTTACCTGTTTCCAGAACAGTTTAACATTGGCCCTGAAGTTATCAGCGAACTTCCTGTTATACTTTTCTTCCTTCTCATCCTTCTTCTTTTTTACAATCTCTTTCACTTTCGCTTTCATTTCGGTGTATCTTTTCTTCACTCTTTCTAAATCATCTGTCATATCCGTTGCCTGATTCATCCTACTTTGGGCCTTACAGGCTAACACATTAAGCCATGCCTCTTTCTTCTTGCTCACAACCTCTTTCACTTCACTATCCACCCAAGAATCATCCATCCTACTACCATACTTCCTCTGTGCTAGACCACATACCGTCGTAGCTACTTCTACCATACTATTCTTTGTCATATCCCAGACTTCCTCTAAACTAAACTCATTCCCACTCTCAAATACCTTATCCGTCTTCTCTTTTACTTTTCTCTTATATTCTTCTCTTACTTTAGCCTCTTGCAGTCTTTCTACTTTTATTCTTTCTAGAGTGGTCACAGGAACTTGAACTCGATGACGCCAATGCTTGAATAAACCATCCACCCGACACATTACCAGATAATGGTCAGTTCCAACATTGACACCCCGATATGCTCTTGTATCTGTGACCTTACTCTTCAATCTTTCATCTACAATCACAAAATCAATTATACTTCTACTACCTTGCCTTTCCCACGTATACCTGTGAATCTTCCTGTGATTAAACATAGTGTTCATCACAGTAAGGTTCTTCTCCACACAAATCTCTAGTAGATCCATACCATTCTCATTCACTCTGTCATCTCCAAATGCACCTAACACTTTCTCGTATCCATTCCTTTTTACACCCACCCAGCCATTAAAATCACCAAGCATTACAATCTTCTCATTCGCCCTGCATCCATTCACTATATCTCTTAAACTATCCCAGAACTCTTTCCGCTCCGTCGGTGAGCTTCCCATATCAGGTGCATACACGCACACAATAAAGATACGGTTTAAGCCCACCTTGGTTCTCAACCACAGAATCCTGGGACTAACACACACATAATCTTTCACACATTTCATCATTCGCGCTGAGAGGACAACCCCCACACCCTGACAGGCCCTTTGGGTCTCATGGACGCCGGACCAGATAGCGGTCAGAGAACCATATTTGGATATGTCCACTCCCTTTCTTTTTGTCTCATTCACACAAAGCACATCTATCCTTTTGTCTTTCACTACCTCACATACTTCATCCATCTTATCTTTTATCCCTCCCTGCACATTCAGCGTAGCTAAGCGACATTCCGTAGCTCGCTTTTCGCCCCGCGAGAAACATTGGCGTAGTGTGTGGCGAGCATCACCGCCGCCTCCGAGTTTTAAATTTTTGTTACTCATTTTGTTCCCACGAAAAGCTAGGGATATAAATTGTCCACACTCTGCAGTGCCCCGCTTACAGAGGTAAGGCTTACGTAGTGCCTGGGGGCGCCCGGACCCAGACAACTGGCACGCTCGCGGCTAGGCTCTCCCCTAGTCATGCAGCTCTCGGCACGGCGACCTTAGCTTGGAGGCTAATGTTACCACACAGAGGAGTCGCTAGACTCCTCCGGCTATTCCCTTAGTCGCCTTTTACGACACCCACGGGCTGAGAGGGGGTGGTTCTATTCTATTACCCGGAAACCACACGGGAAGCACACATAAGCCATACATAATTGCTCATTACTTTTCAGGAGCAACTCAACAGTTAGTACTACGGATAGCGAAGCGATAACATGCCAGACTTTGACCTCTGGTAACGTGGAGATCAGCTTGCGGGATGCTTGCTACGGATACGGAAATGCAAACGAATGTCCGCCATTATACTTATCCGTCAGGTCCGATACCAGCCTCGCAGCAGGAACGTTCGCTAGCGCCGGGTGCACAGGTGTGTACAACAAAATGTTATTTGGTTTTAGTTCAACATCATCATCATCTGCCTAGCCTTTTATCAATTAAGTATGTTGGGGTCGGCCTTCAGTCTAATCGGATGCAGCTGAATAATATAGCAGTATTTTTTAAATGTCGCCCGGAATTGAACCCTCATGATGGTCAAATGTTTGTTACACACAAAGCTCAACCCACTGAGCTAGATTTCACAAATCCGAAAAACCCATAGTATCTAACAGGTACCTTCCTACCTACTTATAAAAAGTGTTTCTGGGCATATTCTAAAACGTTCTGGACTACAGAGCGAATATCAAAGGCCGAAATAAAATATAAATAAGGATTCCATGTCAGGACTACGGAACCCTAAAAAGGATTGTATTATAAGTAAAAAGTGACACTTTTTTATTAGGTATAAATGGTAATTTTTTTAACAATGCGAGTTGTCGTAACCGATAATTATTATTTTACTCCACAGACGCAAACTGTAGGTTCCCGTACAACATCAGGTACCAGGTGCAAATCGAAGAGTTCGCATGCTTCAGCGGAGCCAGCAGTGTGACAGCAAGCTTCATTATTTTGCTCTCGGCTTTATACATCACCTTATACGGTTCTTCGTAATTGTTTAATACCATTAATTTTAACCTACCGATTATTTTTAATACCCTGTGTACGTAGTTAGCTTATTGTAACAAATGAGGAAAATGACAACATGCAGTTATTATGATAAGTTTATTAGGTAGTTCATTCTGGAATTAAAATAGTAAACGAAAACATTTATTTTATAGTTTTAATGTAATTTTAGTATGTATACTTAAGTATAGAGTAGATAACATTCTGTATCTTATCTATTTTAGGCAATATCATACAAAATAATAATGTAATCGAGGACGTACGTAGGTACCTACTTAGGTATACCTACCAACATACCTATATTTTACAGGGTAACAATTGTGTTATAGATATAATTACTAAAACATTCAAAATGCACTTTTATCATTATTTTGCTATTATCACTGTAATATAAATCTTGAGAACTTGTTATAGGTATTTTTGTAGATTAAAGAAATTATTATTAAAAAACCTTTCTATGATACGTTTTGAAATGGATATGATAAATATGTATTTAACTTTGTGAATTGTGTTACCAGTTTTTTTTACAAATAAATAGATTATACAACTAAACAAAATTAGTTTTACTTTAGTCGTTCCAAAATAATTCATGCGAATATCTTGACAACTTTTTTATTTATAATACAGTACCCGGCGATAAATATTGCACATCTACCTTTATCGTATTTCTTAAACAAAGAATAAAAAGAATTATCAAAAGAAGCAAAATAATTGTTTAACAGCTCTTAGATACCGGACTGTTTGTATTTCGTGCGACAAAGATAACGCTCTACGAAGCCAAAATTAGCCGATTGTCTCTTTCCAAAGGTCGATGTGCAATATTTATCGCCGGGTACACTGTAGGTAGGTAGGTACTGTAGGCACTCAGTACCTACATAAAAGCTTCTCTCATGCAACTAACGGAGCTGAGTTTAAAGATCAGAAGATAAACAATTAAATACATATAGCTACTTGCAGTTATAGATGGGCAATCCACCGGGTTACTAAAGCACCGGGTTCAAACCCGGTGGATTGCCCGTCTATGCCTGCAGTAGTTTCAGTTGCTTGACAACGATTTGGTAATTTTCGTTAGGTGCCATGTAGCCCATATAAAAAATAGGATTTTCCACTTAGGTCCATACCATAAAAGTAGGTACCTACCTACAGTAAAATTATCTATTTTCTTGAACTAACTAAACATTTTAAAATTGCACAACACTCACTGGAACCAGAAGAAAAGGTATTTAGGAATTGTATTACATAGCTATTATATTATTTTTCTACATTCAAACAGTTTTTTTTTCTTAACGTTTGATTAATATTGCGTAAATTGAAACGACCTGCCTAAGCGCCTGACATAAGGAGTCGCGTTTACAAAGTTAGAAAAATAACCTAAAAATGAAATATTTGTAGAAATAGTAATAAAGTTGCTTTAATTTGAATAAGTTAAATTATTCACATAAACAATATTTATCAAATTAATAGTTTTGAAGATTTTCTTGCGCTTTTTTCAGTGTTTAAGATTATGATTATGATTGACAACTAACTAACAATACAAGATAGAATTTAAAGCTATCGTTGTGAAAACGCCAAAAACAAACTTCATTCGACGAAGTAAATAATAACAAAGTGCAATAATAATTCTCAGTTATATTTCTTCATTAAAATGTCTGGAGAAGATTGTGATGCTCTGGAGCGCGGGGACAATGATGGTCAGAAGCCAGACAAAATGTTTACTTTAAAAAAGTGGAATGCAGTAGCCATGTGGAGTTGGGACGTCGAGTGTGATACCTGTGCTATTTGCCGCGTTCAAGTTATGGGTAAGTTTCAATAAAATTATGCAATAAGGTAATAACTTAATGGCGGATCCAGGATTGTCGTATGGCGGGGCCTTGACCCCTATATTTTTTTCACACTACCTTTTAATTGATGACAATGGTACCATACGTCGGTTTTTGACTTTTTTGCAAACTTATAGGTACAAAACATACATGTTTGCAAAAAAGTTTAATTAGAATATCAAGTTCAACTCAGATGCTTGAGCCCCTTATATCCGAAATATTCCTCGATTATGCGTTAAAATTAGAAAGTAAGATAGATTTGGTTGTTGTTTGTTGTTGTTGCATAAGGTCTTGGGTTCGATTCCCAGGTCAGAAAAAGTGTTATTGGGGTTTTCCATCAAGAATTTCTCAGTAACAGCCTTGGAGTCTATATTTGTGTCTGTTTGATGGCAATAGGCTCGCCCGTTACATGGGACTTTAACATAACTGGCGAAATGTGGTGTACTAATGGGTACACCTTTGCCTCACCGTTCGGGGAATACAGGCGTCATGATGTTTATGTTTTGTTTAAAGTTGTTGGATGAATCATTTTTATTATTATGATGGTGTTGGTGTTGGAATTGTTATAATAGTGGGTGTACTCACTCTTTATTAGTTCGTAGGAAACAGTAAGTAATGTACTTAGGTACTATTATTTTTGTTGAGACTTGTGGTAACAACTAAATGTCAGGACACTATCTGCAGAGGTCTCCCCACCTGAATAGTTTTGGTCTATGTTAGACCAGTTATCCTTGTACTAATTTATTCTTTCATTATTATTCCAACAATAAATTAATCGTGACTTTTTGAATAGTTATTGTTTATAATTAGTTTAATTATTCATTTATTATTAATTCTTTTTGTAAACAATTGTACAGGTGATTGTAATTTATTAAGAAATTTAAAAGAAATGGATAAAAAGAAAAAATAACTAGGTGAATGTCATAAAGCTAGATATATACATAATATCTTTCATTATCATTCACATACAGGTCCTTGATTAAGTCTGATTAGTAGACATGCCCCCCTAGTGTTATGGATTCACATAAAAGTTTTTGTCAATTAACAATGGTTACACTGGCATAAAAAAATAACAAATATTTGTTTGTGCGTTTGCCTATTGAAGGTGACAGTAACTATGGCCTTCACTCCATAATCCATTAAACATATTAATCAACCAGTTGTTGTATAGCCTGAGACTTTTTTCACATGCATACGGCTACAGCATGGTCGCCATGCCATGTAAAGTAAAAATGTATACACGCAGTCTCGGCACAGTTCCTTTTCCATGAAAGCTCTCTCATGTAGCTTATACATTACTACATTACACGGCACAGAGACCGAGCTGTGACCGTGTGCATTTGTGTAAAGGGACTTATTGATTAATTCCATAATGTTAAGTACCTACTTCTTTTGTTAGAACAGAAATCATTACTTAAGATTATCTTGCCACAAATAAATAACAAAAGATGTTCAGTAAGTAAGAGTAGTAGACTTTATAATTTCTTTTTAATTTATTGTGTACCTATTTGAAAAAATATAACAGAATATTGTTGTTTCGCTCGTTGACTCTTTCTACACCTGCTTGTGGGTTGAAAAATTTACTCCACTGATGTGAACCTTCAGGTAGGTGATAATATGATATTTTGAGGGGGGAATAAAGGGGTGGTTTTAAACATCCCAATCAATGTGTCCAAGAGTGACTTAGTGACTGTGGCTCTGTAAGGATGGTTGTTGTTGTGCAAGAAACACACTCCTCTTGTCATCGTTTCCCACTCCTTTTGTATTGAATACTAACACTTTTCCCGCGACTTCGTTCGCGTGATTTTTCTTAAGGATCTCTATTTTTTCTAAAATAAAATATAGCCTATGTTACTCGCAGATAATGTAGCTTTCTAAAGGTGAAAGAATTTTTAAAATCGGTCCAGTAGTTTTTGAGTTTATCCATTACAAACAAACAAAAATACAAAGTTTTCCTCTTTATAATATTATATATTATTAGTGTAGATACTTTTCTCCTCCTCGAAAGGAAAAATGGATATTTCAATGTAGGTAATGAATGTGTAAAATGAAAGACAAGTGCTAGAAAAAAAAATGTATTTTTGGTTTAAATAAAATAGAAAACTATCTATTAACTAACTAATGCTTAAATTATCTATTTTTGGTAGCAACACTAATAATTCTAATGCCTACTTAATTTTATTTATAGTAATAAATAAGAAACAAAAAATATTTACATTATCTACTTATCTAGTATTTAATCATAAGAGTTACATAACTAAAAAAAAATTAGCTAATTATATCTAGGATTATTAAAGATAAAAATAATATTTTATGTACTTGTTTCATATTCATATTTAAGTAACAATTTAGAGAAAATTCGAGTTTTGAGGTAGTACATAATAGAGATTAGTAAAATCAAGATCTTGCGTGCTTGCACTTGTTAAAAAGAAATGTGCAATACAAAATATTCGGTAAGAAACATGTGCATATTTTTCTATTAAGTATTAATTTTGAAAAACCAATTGGGTTTTAAAAACTCAACATTTCACAACCAAAGTTTAGTCTTTCAAATAATTAACATCCACTTGGCAAGGGTTTAATGTTCGCGATGGAACTCATCCTGCGGGTTCTCGTGCTTGCTCTACCAGTTAGCTTATTTTCTATCTGTTCGAGACTCTTACCTCGAGTTTCTGGAACAAATACTACCACGAAGAACAGTCCCACGAAACAAATACATCCAAATAACCAAAATGTGCCAGCCGGACCTATACCGACAAGGATATTGTGAAACGTTTTAGTTACAGTGAACGTACATAACCAGTTAAATGCTGTGCAAATTGAAGCGGCACCACCCCTTATTTTAGCAGGCAAAATTTCACCCATCATTAACCACGGAATTGGGCCGAACGCTAAGGAGAAGCCTAACAAGTAAACCATAATACAAGTCAACGGTATCCATCCTAAATTGGAGACGTCAATTTTTAAGTCGGTTTGTACATAGAAAAATGTACCGAGCACAACTAACGTAATGGTCATGGTGACAGAAGATATGTAAAGCAGCACTTTGCGTCCCGCCCGATCAATCAGCCCGGTAGCAATAAATGTTGAAACAAAATTTACGACTCCTACTATAATAGTCGCCAAATTTCCATCTACTGAACTGCCTGACATTTTAAATATATTAACAGTATAAAATATTACAGCATTGATCCCCGATAATTGTTGAAAGGTCATTAGTCCCAAGCAAATTAATATTGACCGCATGTATTTGATACTGAAAAGCTCTTTCAACTTAATGCCTTCTTTTCCCATTTCTGCATCTGACAGGGCTATATCACGAATTTCATTGTCAATTTTGGCGTTCTTGCCTCGAAGCCATTGTAGTGCTTTTCGGGCTTCTTCATTACGCCCACGAGATATGTACCAACGGGGTGTTTCTGGGATCATTAGCATTAAAATGAAGAAGGGAACAGGCAAGGCTGCCCCTAAGTATGCCAGTTCATACCAATTAAGATATTTGCCAGCGGCATAGCAAATTAATATACCGATATTTCCAATAGCTGTCGGAAACAAGCCTAGCGTACCGCGAACTTCAGGTTGAATAGTTTCTCCGAGATAGACGGGGAACGCGAGTGACCCAACTCCAACACACAAACCGCAAATAACGCGCCCTGTAAGCACTAAGTGAATAATCTTTGCGGTTGCTATTAGTATCCAACCGAGAAAGAATGGGGGCGCTATGAAAAGAATGGTTCTGCGTCTTCCAATGTAATCTACTAGTGGTCCACCAACTACGCCACCCGCGAGGGCTGCTAAAGGCATCAAGCTACCGATCCAACTAGCCTGTTGACAAAAAAATATCGTTTTAATTAAGAACATCAACCAAACAAAATTGTAATTAATAAAGAGCGACAAGTCAATTACCTCCTCATCTGTGATAGATATGGTGGTACTGTTCTTCATGGTCACGAGGGCTGGAGATGTGTACGCAGAAGAGAAGCCGATGATCATAGAGCCCATGGAAACTGCCACAGCAGCAAGCACCTGCAATTGAGAATATATATCATAAGAGACTTGAAGAGGAATGATGTCATGAATTGGAATATGCAAAAGTGTTGTTGTTTGATAACACACTAGCTCCAGAGTTAAGTTCTAAGTTTTACAAAAGAAACCAAGTAAATACTAAACATCAATGATCAACAAATACGATATAACATAGTCTACATCTCTGCTCATAAAGTCTTAACAGTGAAGTAGTCAGTAGTTATCATGCAAATAGTAACGGCTTCGCAATGTTTTCGGTTCATTAATAGCATGACGTTATTCGCAGGGAGGCGTGTGCGATGCGACGCAAACCGCCTTCTATTAATTTAAGCAATCATTGACTCTGATTGGGTCCACTTACCCATCGTCACTGTAAATAAATGGACAATTCTAATATCCTACTTGCTTATATTTTGCGCATCACGATTCACGATCGGTAAATGTAACTGTGACCAATGTTACAATTTGCACGGAACACACCTCCTTATTACGTCAATTTATAAGATTTCGCAAAAAGTCTACTGATTTTATAAACTTAAGCTATTTTTAACCGACTTCAAAAAAAGGAGGAGGTTATCAATTCGTCTGTATTTTTTTTTTATGTTTGTTAGCTCCTAGCTTGCGACTGGGTGAACCGATTTTCATGATTCTTTTTTTATTTGAAAGCTGGTGCTTCCCGTGTGGTCCCATTGTCACCATTTCAATATCTGATGATGAACTTCGGAGATATGGAATGGAACTCCTCACAGAATCACAGCAGCAATATCGTAACAAGTGAAATTGCTTTGTTTATACGTGTAGTCGATGACTGACCGAAGGAAAAGGGGGGGGGGGTACGTCAAACCCCTTCTACCAGTTTCCAAAATTAAATATATCGTGTGAGGTATTGTTTGAAAGGGCTCTTTGTAAGGATTTCAAATATTAATCCACAAGCACTAAAAAGTGAAAAATAAAAAGATTTTTTACAAAAAAGATAACCGCCTTCAAAAGCTACAAAATAAAAATAACTTTAGTTTTGGAAGTCGGTGGCAATACTTACCTACATAACAAAAAACAAAACCAAAGCCGCCGACTTCCAAAACTAAAGGTATTTTTATTTTGTAGCTTTTGAAGGCGGTTATCTTTTTTTGTAAAAAATCTTTTTTTCATACAGTTTTCATCACATAATAAACGCAGTTTCTTATTTTTGCGTAACATAAAATGAGGAACCTACGCATTTATCTATGTATATCTATTCTTTACCAAATAATAAAACTATAGATTGAAAAAGACTTCACGTTCAAAGCATTATTCCGAAATTAACTAGTTCAACTAAAAAAATAAATCAAAAGAAACAGTATTTTGGTTTTTTTGTTACTTATGTCTGTTTGTTCCTAAGGTTCTTGAAAACGGCGGAACGTATTTCAATTAAACTTATACTAATGAATCTACAGCTAATACTCCGTTTTAACAAAAAGTATATGTCACATTCCAATCGGTTGAGTGGTTTATGAGTTACAGCTGGACCTGTCTTATATACATAGTCCCAAACAAAATAGGGATCATGAACAACTGGTAAATATCGTCGTATTTCGTATCGTACTACTTTAAAAGCGAAAGTTTGTGAGGATGGATATGATGGACGTTTGTTACACTTTCACGCGAGAGGTGAACGGTATTAGCTGAAATTTGGCAAACATATAGGTAATTTTTTTCCGTTTTTGTGTTTCCGTGAGATCATTTAGATCTTTGGCTGAATTCTGAAGTCTACGCAGACGAAGTCGCGGGCAGAAGCTAGTACATTATAATATTTTCCAATATTGCAAGTATTTGGTAAAACTGTAACAGCCATTCATTCGTTTTTGAATGCAACGGTTAGCCAGTCAGGTAGATGCTAATAAAATATAATCATAATTTTGCTTCAACTCTTGCACCACGCTTTCCTGTTAAGTGCTGAACCTATCAAGATTGCATATACTATGGTTGTTCTGCTAAACCTTTTCCCAGTCTCTGAATATTTAATACCAAGTCTTTAAATAGTTTTAAAGACTTTTGGTATTTTTTGGTTTAATCCTAGAGTTAGTCAAATAGATTGTACTACGTCGACTATTCATCTATTTTAACTCGCACTTATGTTCAATCTTTATCGCGCGTTGTTTTTAATCAATACCTAAAAAAGTTGCTTCAAGCAAATTATTTTAAAAAAGTACTTTGTTCTCAAGTTTTAGTCATAGTAGATCGACTTTGTTGATTACATTTGTTATTATAGTAAAATTATACCGAGTTGATAACGTAATGTGCCGTGTCAATTCATAACGCATGACTTGAACGGAAAAATTGCGATGAAATTTTTCTTGAGGTGAGTACATGTATTGAACTTTTAAAATTATAATTGAATTATGAGAATTCATTGGTAATTTGGCACTGCGTAGTCCACATTTTTGTGAATTACAAAGGACCAAAAGTGCGTTGAATGGTGACCACGTAGCAACAAATTAATTAACTGGGCACAATTGGTCGCCTCGCATTTTAGTACACGGAATTAATAGCAATCATTAAAAAGATGAATATATTTTGTCATAAGTTGACTCCTATTTTATCATCCGGCAGACTTTATATCTTATATCTTTGTAATAGACTATAAGCTCATATCGTATCTATTTTCTATCCATATAATAATATACACGTGGCTCAAAATGTAAATGCACAGAGTACCTAATCGTAATTATAAATTTTTTCATCGACAAATACCTAGGCAATTTATGTTTTAATAAGCTGCAATATTTATCGCTACTGTAATTAAAATGAAACTGTCCATTTCAGAAATTATTTTTGCCTACCTGCGAAAACGTATATTTCGGCTTATCATATTCACTGGTGTACTGTATGCTGTAATGAGTATCTGCTCTCATTAAAATCTTCATGATTGAAATAGTATTTTAAACTGGTCATACAAAATCACTTTACACTTATTGTAAAAATAAACACCACAGCACTGAATGTGTTCTCGACTAAGTTACTGAAGAAATGAGTTTGTCTCGCTACAGTCGCTGCGATTTATATGGGCACAAATTGATTGGCTCGAGGCTGTACGATTAAAAACAGTCTTCGAATCATCAATATAGGAAAAAAAACGTCGTAAATAGATATTTTAGTTTTGAAATGACATATTTGTTTAGTAATGTTGTACTTGTAGCTGTCAGGACAGCATGCAACACGTAGTACTAATAAGCTTTACCGTAAGCTGTCTGAAGATGCCCTATTTATTATCCTTAGACTAGGCCAATTTGAAACACATTTAAACAGTCGTACTACGGATAGGCCATGGGCAGTATTAGTTTACATTGAAGTATTTGAATTGTTTTTTATTCGATCTTTTTTTTTACATTCCTTGCTGTTATTATTTCAAAGTATTACGCATATACATTTCCATATTATAATTGAACCACGACAGTAAACAATAAACGCACATACATGAAAAATTAAATGCTGTTAAGTTATAATGCCACAAAAATTTGCAACATGACATTAGTCAGTAGCAAATTTTAATAAACATCTCGAAACATGTCACAATAAAAAAAAATCATACAAGATTTGTTTTGTATGCTCTGAATTAGCAATCTTAAAAGTATCGTAAATATGACAATAGCCTTTAGTTATTTTGACTACTCCCATATAAATCGAGGAACTAATTGGCTACACTAACTTGTAATAACCATTTATAATGCGTTGTGTTTTCTTAGATTTAATAATATAAAGTATTTTCAAGGTACCTAGTCACTAACTTGCATATCGGTTTCAATAGTAGTGCATTCCTCTAGCTATATGAAGTAAGTTTATAATTTGACAATCAATCAAGATCACTGCTCTCTCTGATAGATCACAGAATTAATTTTAAACTACTTAATAAAAAGGGGATTCTCTATTTGATCCTTACGATTCTTTTATTTTTTGTTCATGGTTTTTCTAATTATTTTGTATCTGTGCCAGATTATGAGTATTTTCCCCATTAATCCATTCTGTAGCTGTACTGCATTTAACAACAATAGAAATATGAGTATAATTATAACAGGTGATTTGTTATCGGGAGCCCCTATTACCTTCTTAGTAGGACGCTATTGCATTATAATTTATACCTAAGTATCAGTTTACCTTAGTGCAATTTCCCCATGGACCGCACCTAATAGTGCATTTGGTTACAGAAATACACAAACTCTTCAATATTATTATGATATACTTTATGGTGATGTCCTGCGAGAAATAAATATTCTGTCACTATTCCGACACTATCACCCATTAGTAAACTTAAGCACAGCTTCACATCTGACATCAAATATGAAAATGTAATTATAGAAAATAAATGTTATAATTATACAAGCATTTGCCCGCGAATTCGTCTACTTGAATTTTCTCAAGGAACCTAATATTTTAATAATAAAATATAGCCTATAGCACTCCAGAATAACACAGCTTAAAAGTTAAAGAGTCACTTTTTTTAGATTTAATGACTATATCCGCCTCTGTTACCAGATAAATCAATGGAGACACCGAGAAAGGCTTAGCTTTAGACAGTTACCGTGGCCCCGGAACGTAAATGGCAACAGAAGGAACAGGGTGGTTTTTTAGTCAGTAAAAGTCTGACAGTCCCTTCCGCCCCACCCAGGGCGGAAGGAGTCATTTGATGACTACTACCACCTAAAAAAAAAAAAAAGCTTTAGACAGTGGAGATTATCGACGATGACAGACAGATGAACACGGAGTATTCTAGTTTCTTTGTACTCGTTATTGTGATACCTTTTGTAATGCAATTTGCAGTATAACAGCTGCTCAATAATCTTTAAGTTATCGTCTACTGCAGTAATTCCTTAATTGTTAAAAAGCAATTAATTTAATTTTTCAATCGCATGTCTAACCTTGGCTTGCGTTGTAAAATAATTGTTACCATAATAATACGCCACTGAAATAAATTATTGCTGGCTGGATAATCATATTACGACAAACAAAAAGCCAATGAAAATATCAGCTGTAGCATGCTTTGCAAAAAATACGCTTCCTATCACTTTCAATACGCCAAGTATTTCAGTTTTTGAGATAAGAAATTAATTAAAAACATTTGTGTAAAATTCATGAACCGTTTTGAACTGATAATTTCGTAAATAAGTTCTTTAATTTATAAAGAACATGTGACATTCCTACATATCAAATTACTATTAGACCTACTTATTTGTTATAATTTTGTATCAAAGTTTATAATAATCCTTTTAAACGTATTTTGTTTACGGACGTATGAGATCGTAAGATGTGATAAACAATTTTTATTGATCGAATCTTCTAGCATGTGTCCCACATGTTGACATGTCGACGTCTGGATGGAAAGCGATAAAAGGACAGTACAGATAACGTACTGTAAACAAGAAAATCATTAATGTTTTTCACATTCTTTTCCACTGATTGAATAAATAATATCATGTTTTCATTATGTTAAATTTAAACTTCCATATGCAATAAGGGTATCTTACTGTGATGTTTGATAATCAATCACCCCAGAACAGCTGAACGGATCTGGATGAAATTTGGCACAAAGGTAGATTATAGAGTGATCGATGTTTTTATCCCATAAAAATGTACCGTTCCCTTGGGATAATATATCAACTTTGACGCGGACGAAGTCGCGGGTGTAAATCAACAATTTACACAATAACCTCCTCCTTTTTTGAAGTCGTTTAAAAATATGACTTGACGTTGCGACTTTCATCGGCTGCTATCTATTGTAACTAGAAAAGTTGCGAGTGACTAAAGTTAAATTTAGATATCTGTAAAACGTAAAGTACTGATGAAATTTTGGTCGTTTTAAGTCTGTTGTGAACGCCTATGTTGCATTTGACATTGATTTGAAAGCGTTAACGACGCGTAGTAAAGGTTGAGGCAACTCGTAGCAAGGCATTGGCGTCATGTAGCAACTCCTTACGACAATGTAGCAAAAGCGTAGGCGACGCGTAGCATGCGATGAAGCGACGCGTAGCAAACGTGTAACCGACGCATTTCAAAAATTGAGGTGACGCGTAGCAAGACCTTGTCATCGCATAGCTACGTCGCCGTTCTGTAGACGACTCCTTAGCAGAGCCATAAACGATGCGTAGCAAAGGCGTATGCAACTCGTAGCAAAGGCGTAGACGACTCGTAGCAAAGACAGGCGTCTCGTAGCAAAGGCGTAGGCAACTCGTAGCACACACGTAGGCGACTCGTAGCAAAGGCGTAGGCAACTCGTAGCAAAGGCGTAGGTGACTCGTAACGGAGGTAGTGACGTCGTCTGGGGAAGAACGAGGTGACGCATAGCCAATGCTCAGCTGGCCCGCAACGGATGCGTTGCTGGCGTGTAGCATCGTACACGAGCTTATGGCGACCTTAACCGATACTCCTATGTAATTTGGGTCGTTCATGATTGTTTTCACTAAGTGAATACACACATACGACCTGGCGAAGTGTGTCACTAGCAACCCTTAGCATTTTCCTATGATTTTATACATATTTTTATGGTGTATGAAACTTTGTAGGTGCGTTTGATATTAACCGTGACGGCAAAATGTAGCGCCGCGTGCTCGAAGTCTAATTAAATATACTTGGACAGAAAACGACCTGCAGCTCGTG
Source organism: Hoplodrina blanda (assembly GCA_949316365.1). NCBI lineage: Eukaryota > Metazoa > Arthropoda > Insecta > Lepidoptera > Noctuidae > Hoplodrina > Hoplodrina blanda. The sequence continues at coordinate 9,971,612 of OX438579.1, read as the reverse complement.
CCTACTTGTATAGGTTGGCAATGTGTCATTTAGCTGCTACTTTGTGCATAACATTGCGAGCAATTCTTTACATTATTTTGTATTAGGTATCGTTAAAGACAGCAAAGCTCAACACCGCTGACGTCACTGCATTACGCTTCCAGGACAAAATTAGCAAAGCATTTTACTTACTTATAGCAATAAATTCTTGAATGCCAAAAAAATCTGGCAGAATTTTTTATTTACATATACCAATAACTAGGAATCGAATAATCGGATGTATAGTTGTTTACCTAAAGTTTATCTTTAGCTCCTAGCCAAGTATATAGATGCCTAGAAATAACTGATTTAAGAGAAACTATAATTATATATAAACCATATAGATTTTTGCTAATAATTAACTGTTTTTTTGTACTATTCCTAGAAATAATCGCACTTTTTGACCTATTTCCATAAGAGAAACTACATCTTTATCGTTCTTAATTATCTAACATTAGTAATGTATATAATAATGTTTGCCTGATTATATTATCGGAATAGTGGAAATTTTAAAAACAAAAGTCCATTCCATACTAAACCAACACGTGAAGTTTAGGTTAATATGCTTCGATTATCCAATCCCTATTTTTTGTAAATCGAGCTATTTTTCCTAGCTTTATTTCGTGTTCGTGTATTGATTTAGCAAGGCTATAAGGACTTTCATTAGTATTTTATATCAGGCTAAAAAAAAAGGTTAAGAGCGAAGAGTTTTGTTTGGGGATTCGGCCGGAAGAGTCGCTGTACACATAATCGGGTCCGCACATTAATTAGGTTCGGTATTTTCAATACAACGCTATTAAAGGTTGTATTGAGAATGCCGAACCGAAAACCCGCTTAAGTGTATAGCGACCTTAAGACATTGTCATTCATCGTCATAATTATAATCAGCATATCGCGAGTTCATAAAAACTACACATAACATTGACCTCAGAGATGAGAACGTTTTATTATTACGTTTCTGTATGTTATCATTCACCACAATAACATACTGTCTTTATCTGTCTTTATAATAATAAGTCTGTCTGCAGAGAAATAGGTAGGTTCCTAGTTCATTGATATGTACTTGCAGTCAGGCATATAATTATAAATATGCAGTGTTTAAGAAACAGGCAAATAAAACTACAAAGTGTAAATTATAAATTATCTTGTATTTTGTATTAAAAATAACAACAATAAATACTGACTCCATAATATACGGAATCTAAATGTAGTAAGTAAACAGAAGATCAAATTATATATTACAAATAACTTAAAATAAATATTTGGTTACTACAGTACTTAAAACAGATTTGTCATGACCATTGTTAAAAATATAGGGTACAGATCTATGTTTTAAAATCTAAAAGAAGCAAGCTCTCTGTGAGTGGTTTGAAACTACTAACAATTCTAAATAAATTTTATTGATTGTACAGTTAAATACAAAACTTTATAGGATATGCGATTGTTCTTCTATATACAATTTACTATACAATAATTATAAATATGAGTGAGTCTTCCTAAACAGATCCAATACATTGTTATCAAGGAACTAAAATAATAGCGAGCACCATCGCAGAGTGGAATGCTACTATAATTTTACAACTAAAGGAACTGTTTCAAGACGTTTTGAGGACTATTCTAATTTACTACTATTTACACCTATTACAATAAAACTTATGGCTACATTCCCATTCAGTCTTCAGCCCGCACTGATTCAGTGCTTTGCCTTATTTCATATTCTAAAATTTGCTTCCTAACACAGTTCATAACTTGATATCTTGGAATGTACATTATTCCTACATATTAGGCGAAGTCCGAAATTAACAGTCACTTTGTGGTTGCTTACTGCTGCTAATAGTACGCACTCTGCGCGAACCCCCAGTTAATTTTCTTTCTATTTCCTCCAAACTCTTACCCCGAGTTTCAGGCACAAAGAATATGACGAAAAACAATCCAACCAAACAAATGACAGCAAACAACCACACTGTGCCGTACATATGAATGGCGTCAATAATGTTGTGGAAAGTCTTTGTGACTATGAAAGTGCACGTCCAGTTAAAGCCAGTCGCTAGAGATGCGGCAGTACCACGAATCTTTGATGGTAAGATTTCGCCTAACATGAGCCACGGAATAGGTCCGAAGCCTATTGAGAATCCAAGTACGTATATAACAAGACAGGCAAGTGGCAACCATCCGAAGGCGGTGACGTCAACTCCAGCTTCCATAACGTAGAAGTAAGCTCCCAGAGATACCAGTGTAACAATCATAGAAACTGAGGAAATGTACAGTAACATTTTACGACCCAAGCGATCAATGATACCAGTCGCTATAAATGTGGATACAAAATTGACTAAGCCTAATATGATACTTGATAAATTTTCATCAACAGTGCTCCCAGACATTTTAAAGATTGAAGCGGCATAGAAAATGACAGCATTAATACCACTTAATTGTTGGAACAACATCAATCCGAGAGATATAAGGACAGCGGGCATGTATTTAAGAGTAAATAGTTGACTGAAGGCATTTCCACCAGTTTTATCAGAATCTGCCTGTGTCCGTGTGAGATCCTTCATTTCCTTATCAACGTTTGTATTTTTTCCTCTGAGCCACTGCAGGGCTTTCTGAGCATCATCGTTACGTCCTTTGGAAACAAACCAACGTGGAGTTTCTGGTGTTAGCATCATAAGCAAGAAGAATGGTACGGGAAGTGCGGCTCCAAAGAATGCTAGCTGTGACCAGTCCAGGTAGCTGCCCACAAAGAATGATAGTAGAATTCCAGTGTTACCAAAGGCAGTGGGTAGCAAGCCGAGTGCACCTCGTACTTCTGGCTGTAATGTTTCTCCGAGGTAAACTGGAAAAGCGAGGGAGACTATACCAACGCATACTCCACAAAAAACTCGTCCAGCAAACACCATTAACACATTTGATGCAGTTCCTATCAGAATCCAACCGAGGAAAAATGGCAAAGCCATCCCCATGATAGTCCATCGTCTTCCAATACATTCTATTAGAGGTCCTCCTGCAATGCCACCAACCAAAGCTGCCAGGGGCATAAGACCGCCGACCCAAGTTGCCTGTAATAGAAAGAAAATAACATTATAACTAAAAACATTACAAAGAAAAAAAAAAATTTAAATAATAAAATAGAACGCAATTTGCACGTTTTAGTTTTTTAAACCCAGCTAGGTAAGAAAACATTACTTATAGGTATTCAAAAGTTTATTCACGTCAGTAAGTAAGTTAAAATTGGGGTATAAAATATATGCTGTCGTTGTATTATCTTATGTTTACACATTAAAAGGAACCTTACCTCTTCTTTGGTCATGTGCAAAGTAGCGTTCATGCTTATCAATGCAGGAGAGGTGTAGCCTGACGAGAACCCGACAATCAAGGAACCCATAGACACGGCGAATGCAGCCAAGAGCTGAAACAAAACAAACAAAATTTTAGACTCGGTCATTACTTAAAGGAGAATGGCGAGACTACACGTAATTTGGGACCCAGTGATAGAAGTAGTGTGTAATATTGAAACTGATTTGTAGTTAAAGAACGACTTAAGGCTAACCAAAAATCAAATGAAAAGTAGTTTGAAAAAGTTGGGAGAAAAAAAATATGAAAGGTCGAAGATTATAACCTAAAATAATCTAAAAGTAAACTAAGACTCGCAATTATTGGTTATTATTTATTTATACATACTATATTATTATTTATTTTTATTCCGATGATAATTATCAGTCATACCTATACCCGTTTAGCCAGATTCACACCTGTAATTAATATTTTTGCATATTATCACAGGATAAGGAGGCAGCTTTATATCTCTTGGAATAGTCTTTAAAAGCACAGTTGATGTACTTTTATCTACATTGACCAGAGTTTTGTTGAATAAAACAACATTTATTTATTTAATTTTGTAATTACTTATAAAATATTCAAGACATACAAACATTGTATCTTCCTTTAATCTTGTTTTGCGTTCCTAGATAGTATTTTATGATAAATAATCTTTTAACCTAATTAAAAGATTATCTAAGAAGCTAGCTGGTGCAGCGACATAGCTTTGGTGTCTGGGATAATCCACGTACCACAAAATGCTCATACCATGTAAGCAAGAGTCCACATTCATGTCCCCAAAAGGCAATGGCGATAACAACAACAAGAGCAGAGTTTCTGTGAAAACTGTCCACCACCCTGCCTGCAAATAGCATGGCACGCGTACTTTATTGTTAAAGATTAACTGAAACAATATACAAGTAAAAAGTTGTCAAAAACACAAAATAATATGGATAGGTATAAGTACAACATTTATTAATTTCATAACCAACCTGTCGGGGTGTTTCCATATCCCATATCTTTTGGTCAATAAAAAATAGTTAAAAATACTGCTTGATAAAACTTATTAAACCATTTTTATTGCTGTTGTAAAATAATTAATCTTAATTTGACATCTTTGTTATATATAGTTTCCATGGTTACGGTATGACATTACACTTGACTTTCTTTTTAGGTTTTTTTTTCAAGCATAAATACTTTTTACATATTAATGTAAAAAGTATTTATGCTCGACTTTAAACACGGGGTCTTATAAATTCAGATATTATTATAATGTTTTCTATTCGGAATACCATTTCAGTCATGTCAGAACGAAGAAACTGATTTTCAACTACTCACTTCTCAAAATAGATTGCCACATGCAGCACAGACATTACAATGGTCGAGTTGTTAGTTGTTGTAGGGTTTCTTGTTCAGAAATTCAACAAATTAGTTCACATATATACTCACATCGCGCGGGTATACCCATCTCTGAACTCTTTTAACAATTTGATGACTTTTTTCGGACAAGCGATGTCTTCTGTATAATTTACAATAACGCACCGCATTTGAACAGTTTGACAAAGTCCAAATCACTTGCAAATCGTCATTCAGTAGTAAATGCCGTAATTTAGGTTGGTATACAGCATAATCAGTCCAAAGTTAAAGCCAAGTCGTCAAGAATTTACAAAATCGCCGAAATATTATTTGTTTTTTACAACGCTAACCGTTGAAAATAGTGTTGCCTATCGATAGTCGACTATCACTAAACTATCGATAGCCTATCGATAGTATCCATATTATCTATAGATAGTATGATACAGTTTACGTATTTTTATAATGATATACAAAAATAGTATCGAAAGTATTAGTTCCGATAATATCGATAGTATCGATACTATCGAAGTCCAGCATATGTTTAGGAGCAATACTGTCGATAGTATCGATACACACTATCGATGTTGTAATACTATTGATAGTTTTACAAACTATCATTAGTATCGATAGTATTACTTTAAAAAATCGATATACTATTGATGATATTATCATGTTATAGTATCGATCCTATCGATACTCTCGCTTCCAATCAATAGTATTAGTTAATTTGTGATATCAATAGTATCAGTGGTTTAGCATTGTTAATAGATTTCGAGGTCATCTATCGATAGAGAAACTATCGATAGTTGGGCAACTCTAGACAAATAGTTGACAAATGTCAACAAAAATGTCGTCAGTGTCAATTTGATAATGACGTTCCGTTTCTCCGTTTCATGTAATCCATTACGTATGTAGCAAAATAATGAGTCTTATTTTTTTACGATCTATTTACATGGTTCGTATGTTTCATCGTTATGGGTTTTCAGAATATTTAACAACTTTTTAACAAGATGTATAAGTATAAAAGAAGGAAAATCACCAAGCGATAACGAACTACTTTTTATCTAATCATTAGCCTAGAAAGGAATGTAACTATATGTTTCGTTTAGAAACTGCACGATGATTATTTTTTGTTAATTATGAATAATTAATAACTTTTGATTCCCGTTTTGTAATAACTCAGTATTTTTTTGTACAACACTTATTTACTTGATATTATAATTGATATAAAGTAGACCGTGCACAGCGCTCCGTTCATTTTGGGTCCACTCTTGCCATCCTTCTTTACACACGGTGTCGTTTTGGAATGGCACCTGCGGTCCTATATATGACATTTTTATTAGCTTAGTATTAATATGTAACAGTGAAATGCACAGTAATTTATCAATACATGAAAAAATATTTTTGTACGGTACACGTTTACGTAGTCTCGCGAACTTTATCCAGAAAGCTATGAAGTTCCGTGGGTGGTTGCCTTTTATTATGTACCCCTTGCCGCACCTGCACCCATGTGTGTTTGTTATAAAGTTATTTACATTCAGTATACATAGAGTCCTAAGTTTACCAGATCTGTGTACCTAATGCACATAACCTAGAATGTACATACTGTTTTATTTCGCAAACTCATGTTTAAATAAACTTACATTTTTCCTATACGTAGTTATAAAATGACTGAAGTAATTTGTCTTAGTAATAAAGAACATCACTGTATTATATTTGATTTTGCAGTTGCCCGAATGTGTTGACGGTTGTACGAATAGCTAGTGACTGGAAAATATTCGAATTATAAGGAAACGATTTATGACTATACTCGTAAGTACTCTTTTTTCCATTCAATGCAAGTCTTATCGAAATCGCTGATTTATGAAAGGGTGTTTGTAAATTAAATTCTCCATTTATCCGCACATATTCAGCGTAAAGGTGCACGCGTGTTCATAAATAAATCGTTTGTTGATATTGCGTTCACATAAAAGACAACATTACCCATCATCTTTTGACTTATAAAACGAGTACGTGAATAGAACTTACTTGTGTCCACAGGTAGAGTCGTTGAGTTGTCGGAGCATATGGCGGAGTGTCCCCATTGATAGCATATTCAGATTTTACTTTGTTACTCTCCGTACTTAATTGTTTGACAAACGGAATCGAATTTCGCAAGTTCTCCTCCTTGGCACTTTTGATTTCCATCTCCATCTTGTACTTGAACTCGTTTCCTAGACTGATCTGCCGAAGTTGCTGGAAATGGCGTCGGGTATTTTCGAACGAGTCCTGTTCGTCTTCACTGCTGCTTTCAGTAGAAGCGTTCTCAGGGATTGTTGCGTAGGTAGGTACCAACGTCCCCTGGGATCCACAAGACGTCGCCAGAGAGGTACAGGTTGTAGAAGCAGACAGCGTCGGCTTCGAAGGGACTCGAGAGTACTTAGGTCCGCGGCTCCGGTACAATCTCTCCTCGTCGCCTTGTCCTCGGCGAGCTTGCTCGCTTCCACCCTGCAATTTCAAAGATTAATTATTGTAGATAGATGGTTTCAATTTCTGATCACGCCATAGCTGCTAGTTTTAAATTGAAAACACACCAATTGTTAAAATAGTCCGGTCACTCAAGTTCTCTAGACAATACTGGAGTAATCATCCGCAAACATACCCCATTTATTATATCCGCTATCTAATGTGCGTAAGTCAAGTCCCAGAGGTCAGATCAAGAAAACACACATTGCTTATTGACCACAAACTATCATATGGCCGCTGCATGTTTCGATAACCCAGTGATACGCGTAGTTGGTGTCATGACCCGATCCGCACGCAGAATCCTGTACCAAACACCACTTTACACAGGACCTCTGCGGTTCTATCATATTTTTTTTGCTTTAAACAATAGTCGCGTAATAATTGACAAAGGACCAGTCACCCGGCCGGCCCATAACGAGAACAGACAGCACTACTGTTCTCGGTCAATATTCTTGACGTTATCATGCGATTGTCCATTAGTTATAATGATGTTTATAAAACAATCTATACAGACTTTCTTTTCATGTCACACCTGTAGCTGTTACCACTGGTTCATTAACGACAGTATTGTTTACATAATGTAGTAGACATGCCTGGGCATCATTTTAATTCTCAAACTATTCGCACCCTAACGGTTATTCAATAACTTCCTGTATTTGATTCTGATTACCTCTGAATTGTTACTAAATGTATCATAACTCTTTTTCCTTTTAATTGTTTTGTTATTATTTTGTTTCATTGCACTCCAAATAGTCAAATTTTGTATTTTTTGTCAAAACAAACAATATTATTTAAATAATACTGATAACTGCGTGACATCACTTTTAATGCTTTGACTACTTGTTTCTTTTCTTGTTTATGGAAGTTTGTTTATGTTTTTATGCCAAAGGTAAAAGTGAAAGTACCAAAACTTCGCACACCAAATCTTGACATCGTTCGACTCAAGTTGGACTTTGAACCATTATCAAACAATAGGCTTTTTTAAATTTATTTTTAAATAGCTAACTTTTTAATTAATCACATACCTAAATGTCGGGCAATCGGTTCAATTACAAACGCTAGAGATTGACGTGATTGACATTAAAGTAACGGTTCATTAAGATGGTCACGTGTTTCTATTGAGATCTAATCATCACAGTTCGACATCGGAGGTCGACTGATATATTTAATTATTGAAACTGTACTATATTTTGTATGTTATATGTGAACAATTATTTATTTCATCAAATATGTCAAGGTTTTTGTTTACATAGTAAAACAAAACAAACAATCAAAAAAGTTTGATATCTACGTTGCTTCGATCGCGAAGGTGGCTATTAGGGTGGGTAGGGTGGTGGGTGGGTCGAACCTTAACGACCGTTGAGTTTTCCATAACAGTGGTGACCTTCGAGAAGGCGACCTTGCTTATATTTTTGTTTTTATAAAGCATAATTATTTTATTTAGGTTTTCGATTTTTTTAATAATGACGAAACTCGATTAGAGCCGTTATTTGTACTTGGCGCCATTTGATAATAATAATTCCATTTATGTGCAAACATTAAAAAGCGCCATCTATTGAGATATATGATTTTTTATTAGTCAGTGGTTTGACAAGATGCAAGGCAACTTGGTTTGAACGCCGGTTGATGGCGCTAGTGTCTCATCGCAAGTCTGAAAATTGGTAAAACAGATCGTAAAACGCCATTCCTTTCTCACCCGATTGCGAGGCAGCAAAAACAAGGTTATTGTGTAATTTTATTAATTTCGTAGAGGAATGTGAATCGAAACGGATTTTTGGTAGTGACAAATTGGAAAAAAAATGTTAAGTGCTTTTATTTCTCATCTTTTGGGAAAAGGATAGTTGAGCCTTCTACAGCAGCGGTATCTACCTTAGCGGCTGGCCTTGCAAGGCCGCCTTGATTCAATGCGGCCGTGAATTCCGGCTGCGAACCTGCATGACTTTTCGACATGTTTGCTGACTGCAGTTCATGTGTGCACTTTTTGTTTGGTTAATAAGGACTATGTTGATGTTTTAGAATTATTAAGATGATCTTCAGTGAGTGATTCTATGGAAAAGTTATGTCAGTACCAGGTTGCTAGGCAACGCGGGCCGGCATCGACCGTCCGGTGGTAACTGGCGGCAATGCTGCACCGTATACCTTTTCCAGAGCTTTCTAAAGAACTCTCGCTTAGGTATTCGGATTTTGTAATGCTTTTCGTATTAAAAAAAATATAATAAACGGAGTTACATGTTATTGGATGATTTCTTTTTCAAATTAATTTAATCGCTTAGCTTCAAATAAATGAAAGGAGATGTACTAAAGTATTTCAATATTAAATTAAAATAAATTTACGCTAATAAAATAACCTGCTGCTAAATCGAATTAACAACAATATAATATGTGTTTTTTCAACTTACCCTTTCGGTGGAGAGCTGCTTGAGGATGCCCATGATCTTCCCCATGGCATTGGGATTATTTTTATTAAAGCTCATTTTGCTGGCCTCTATATTAACTTGAAAACTTGTCAAGGGACGTCAAAATGATAATGTTTATGAAATACAACACTTTGTAGAACAGTGTATTGAAATTGTTCTTTAAAATCCAGGTTCAGGTTGTTAGCGGCAAATAGTCCACATCACTCCGAAATAACTAGAGGATGTTGCCTTCTGCCAGACCTGCAGTTACACACGAACGCTATGGCACACAGCTGCGAATTGACACAATTTTACCGCCGACGTCTTATTTAAATTTATTTTGTTTACAGTTCACTGAGTTCATTCAACAAATTGTAATTCCCGCGCTATTATTCGTCAAAATGCACAACATTCAATTTTTGCGAATTTTGGACAACATTAAATGTTGGCAACGCGTACCGAATTCTTCAGCAATCGAGTTATCTATTGAAACTTGCAGATGGCAGCGCAGTGTTTTATAGAGGTTGCCAGTCGCGGCACCGTCTGCCTTCTCCCCGGCCCCCCCACTTCTGTGTCCCCACACCGAAGTGGGGGTGCATGTGTGCGTGAAAGTTAATAGTGTGCACACCGCGTGCGATACCTACACACACTAGCTACTGCTTCATCGACTGTTTGCAACTGAATAACTTTGAATATTTGTATTGTTTGTTAGAATTTGAATAGCCAGGTTACGCAGGTAAACTATACTTATTGAACTAACGTAAGAACGATCATAATATGTGGCAGTAGCAAAAGGCAAATTACATTTTATATGAACGCCTTAATTTAAATATCAAGTTCTTGGTAATAGAATCCTGAAATTTTCCAGGTTGTTTCAGTTTTTAATGTTATTTTCATCATAATTATTTACTGTATTTATAAGAATCCATTAATCGCATATAATAACTGCATATGAACTGCATAAAACTTGCTCATATGATTATCTTAATGCTAAACAAGAATTTTTTTTGACTAACTGCTATACAGACTTTATCACTAAGCTTTTTTTTAACAACTAGACAAGGTACCTCAGCGGTATTCATTAATTAATGTATGCTACGGCAAAAATAATACACCAGTTTTAAGGCTGACCTTGGAATTCCACTCAAATTCTATCAAAAATAGAGTTATATGTACAATGACGGTTATTTTCTAACATCCCTATTGGTATTTAATAAAGCAACATTTATGTGTGAGAGTGTTGCCGAGCTGTAACAGGTCTGGGCAGTCGCCGCTGCCGGCCGCCGGGTCCCGTAATCAACGACCTTGCTTGCCTTTACTTAGTCCGCTACGTCTCGTCTGGGGGTGTGTCCTGAGAGGCTTCGCTCTACGTGACACACACAGCGTTTGACTTCGACACTCTAAAACACGTTTTAAGATAAATCTCTTGTCTTTCTTTAAACCTGACACACATACCTATGCTAAGGCTATTTGCTTGTATGTAATTGTAGTTTAATCAATGCAATTTATAATGTATCGCTGAAATTAAGATTCGGCTTATGCGATTACTGTTTTTCGTGATAAAAACCTAGGAAAAGAAAACCTATAAGAAACTGCTGTTCAGGGCGCTGATGCCAGAAACTTCAGCTGTTGTAAAAAGCTATAATATTTGTAATAATTATAAATGGATGGAACAAGAGATGGTCGCCAGTTCGTCGTGTGGTTTTGCGGTGTGTATAGGTATTGTATCATATGGAATCGAACAATTGTAGGCGGGTCGCGCACGTCATTCTACAACTGTTTTGCCCGACGCATTGTGACTTGCTTGATTGAATCTAATGGCCCACGGGGCGGGGCACTTAGATAAAAAAGTCGGCGTTACAACCAAATAATTTAATAAAAGTATGAGTTGATAAATTTCTAAGATTAGTTTAATCACGTTTTCGATAATTTTAGCTCGTAGATATTTTAATAATGAAATAAAAAGAAGGTGTGACTCTAATGAATCATGCTTACGGAAAGTGTTTTGACAAAATGTGATACGAGATAAAATTCTATCTTTACAGATTGATCAGGCAGCCTATTCAGGATTTAAAACTTTTTTCAATACTTAACAACTACATGAACCTACTTGTCTACCTCACTTTCTGACCCTCATTAAATAGCCGAAATTGCATCAACTTTATCTAGTACTAGATTGTCAAAATCGGTCTAACGGTTTTGGAGATTAGCCGGAACCAAGAGACAAAAAGACAGATAGACGAATATTTTTACAATGATTTTTTTTGTATAAGTGCCGTGTATTCGTTCATATACTAATACTAGCTGTCCGCCGCGGTTACACCCGCGTCTTTGGTTACTGCTCCGCTCCCGTAGGTCGTAGCGTGATGGTATATAGCCTATAGCCTTCCTCGATAACTAATCTATCTAACACTGAAAGAATTTTTCAAATCGGATCAGTAGTTCCAGAGATTAGCGCGTTCAAACAAACAAACAAACACTGCAGCTTTATAATATTAGTATAGATTATAAATGCGAAAGTAACTGTGTCTATCTATCTGTTACGCTTTCGCGACTAAACCACTGAACCGATTCCGATGAAATTTGGTACGGGGTAAGTTTGAACCCCAAGAAAGGACATAGGCTATTTTATATTCCGCGACTTCATCTGCGTCCGCAATAACCGACATTTACGCGAAGGGAGTCGTGGGCAAAAGCTAGTTCATATATGTATACATTTAGTAGAAGCTGTTATTTCAAAATTACAAACAGACACTTTTTATTTGTATAGGTTGGATTATTCACAAACATTTCGTTTCATAGAGTAAGTAGGTATATTATGTGTTCAGTGCTCAGCACAATAGTTTTACTTTTCCACAAGTTCAACCTTTAATCTACTTAAATGCCTACTTAGTTCTTTTGGAATGATAACTTAAATTACTTTCACGTGTTTCTTAAAAACAAGTTTTGCATTTTATCAGATCGATAATGAATTTGTTGTACCAGAAGGTGTGTCTCCGATATTATCCTAATAATTGTTATGTCTGCCAAAATGTTGCGCATAATGTAAATTTTTGATTAGATGAGAATCTAAAAACGCCATTAAAGCTGTATCTTCCAATTACCTACATGATATCGATATACGATATCACAGGCACTCGATGGTATTATGAGTCTGCTTATATTGTATTTTTGTTGCAATTATCAGGGTTTCTCATGAAATCTGGCGGTTAATTTTTACCTAACATGTTTTATCATAGTTATAATAATTGTGTGTGTGTAATTGTTAACGTGTGCAGCCGCGTGCTCACCGTCACGTGCGCTTACTAAACTGTCTGACGGTCGGGCGCACAGCCGCCGGTGCTCCCAAAAGCTCTGAGCCGCCCTCAGACACACACACAGCCGGGAGTTTTTACGTCACACGACAACAATACGTCATACAGATGTGAATCACTAATCCACACTAAAATTATAATGTGGACGTGACCGCATCAATGTTTTTCTCGAAATGTTGCATCATTTGGTAACCATTCTGGTTGTTTTTCGATGATTGTGGTAAACTAAACCATACCTAGCACCTGAACAAAAATAGCAATACATTTAGCCCTGGAATAATAAATGAGTAATTTCTATCATTAGTTTACATTCAATTATGTGACTGCACAGGTAAAGCTGAGGTAGAGCCCGTTAGAAATAGCGTTTTTGTCTAACCAGCTATATTGCATGACGTCACGCGAAGGCATTGTGATTCGTGACACTGGTGCCACACAGACGCACTTGTGTAAACCTTACAGTATTCACAGGGGCACACACACGTCACACAGTCAAAAAATGTCAGTGGAATATTCCAAAGAGAACAGACGGTCCGGGGGTAGGGTAGACTGATTTCTCGAACGTTCCGCGGCCCATGGATCTTTCCATACCATATGCACTTTTATGGTGAGCGGTGTATTCTTGCCACATTAATTGCAATCCAATGCACCTATAAAAAACAACCAACGTTTTATTAGTACTCCTTTGCAATAGACCTGACTTGTATTACGATACTATTATTGGTAAGAAGACGTTGTGAAAATAATTGTACCTTTCCTAGACGATACGATAAAAGATAACAATAATTAATGTTATAATCATTATGCACAAATACATCACGCGTTTCATCCAAGTAGGAGTGTTCTATCTTATCAAAAACAAATCAGATATACTTCCGATTAAAAATTTCCATCGAGAGCTGGTGTAAAATTACGACATTTCGCATAGTACCTAACTGTAATATTTTGCCAAGACTGTTTTAGAACATTTGTTTATCATTTTTCTTTTTTCCTAAAGAAATAGACTGAAGTAAATCTACTCGACACTCTTGCCCTCTACGTGTACGCACACAATTGTCTTTCATTGATCAAACTTAGTTTTTCTTCAACGCAACTTGAATACACTGTTTCGCATTCATATACAGACCGTATACCTACCTAATATTGCAGCGTTGTGTACTTACCCACGTTTCAAGAAAATCAATAGTTAATGCGGTTCAGTGTTTTGTATTAGCAGGTATAACAGGCTGGTCGATAACATAGTATCTAGGGCGATCGATAGTCCTTTATTTGACCTAGCTATTTAATTATTGAAAATGGACCATAGATTGCATCAGTGACGACAGACTTTTAATTAAAGATCAAACTCTATAACTTTTAAAAAACACACCTAACTGAATAATAATATCGATCAGACAAAGGTTGCTCATGACTCATATTACCTATTAAAGTTTAAAGATATTTAAACAATTCGATATTTTAAAGAATCTCATAATTAAGTGCCCTGCAGCGGGATAATAATAGGCTGGTATAATATTAAAGAAAACTATTGTATTTTAATTATCATGCCATACCTACTACTAGAACGGTTTTTTTTTTAAACCATTCTTCTCCAAACGCAATAACAAACCACGGACAAAATTGCGTTTTTCCTTTATTATAATGTTATAATTAGGGTTATTAGTCGAGGTGATTAATTGAAATGGCTATAGAAATCCTGTGTTATTGTAACTGAATAATTAATTCGTTATGAATGACTCTGTCTGATCTTTGTCAATAGAGAGCAAGTTTGAGTGGGCGCTCCGCCGACCTTGACGAAGTGCAGAGAGTTACAGAGGTTAAACTGAACACACCCTCCGATGGGGTCACCAATCTGGTTATAAAACAAACAAAGTTTGTTGTGAGATATAAATAGAAATACTAGTTGATTAGGTAGTTTTATAAGGATTATAAATCTCTTCATTATTTCCTTAATTGAGTTAATATTAATGACACCTAGACCAATCGCTGCTCGGTTACAATTAAAATACTGTTACGATACAAAACGTGTAGTTAATTTAAAAAATAACTTGTTAATTAAATAAACTAGTGTCTTATAACAGTAGGTAATATTTATAATCTTTATATTATTCTCTACATATGGCGTTGGCGTTCTAAATAATATTATATCCGTTCTTTTCTATAGGTATTACACAACATTACCTATGTTGGTACTGACCATCCCCACTCAACCCATTATCTTAACTTTCAGGGCTCAAGAACTCTTCCTTACTGGTTGCACTTACATACATATTCTACAACTCGTGAATAGATTCTTTAAAAATAAATCAATGAGTCATCATGGCTTATCATAATGCGCCCAGACATAACATGATAAGGCTTTAGCTGGTTAGCCAGCTTAGCGCTGCATGCGCCTTCCATGCAATAACAATAAGTAGGTAGTTACCTACCTGTATTTATAAAGTATACAATCATGTAATAAATTGGATAGGTACTCTCACAAACACTGCATCAAACGTAGTATTAGATACAGAACCATTAAATATTTTTTTGAGGCGATACCTCGGTGCGGTGTACGTTATGTCGGATCTTATTATTATGTGCATAGATTAAGTAATAATAGTAGGTAGGTACTTGTAGAGTGGCGCACAGTGCCCTAAGAATTAATTCCCACACGAGTTGTATAGAAGGTACCCTATTTACAGCGCAGCCGATCCGTTTAGTTCGACGCCGTGTAGTTAGGAATCCTACACGTTTCTAGACTTACTGTAGAATTCCTGGGTGTTGGCCACCACAGCGCTATAAAGGAAATACTACAACGCTATTTGCGAAAGCATGTACCTATGTAGTTTGTTTAATCTGATTCTAGCTGTACTCTCGTGTTCGACCTGCTTGATATTTAAATTAACCGCCTCCACAGTACTTTTTGGAAATATGTATTTTAATGAAGTTTCTTATTTTCGCTGTTATTGTTAGTTTTGGTAGCATAATTAAGGAAAAACTGTTCAAATATGCTCATGGGAAGCCAATTAACATTGTCACATTGTCAGGTCTGTTATAGTTGGTAACTAATGGTAACACGTAAATAACTCAAACAATTGTTATAGTAAACCGTGGAAAACTACAGACCCAAACTTAACAATTTAATCATAACTTAATGGTTAAAGTCCACTATTATCGTGCAGATATTTTGTAATAATGTTATAATTCATGACTAATATAATGGAAAATTTATTTATTATTGAAACAGAAATATTTAGGTAGGTAAAACTGGCAAGACAAGACAAACAACCAAAGCAACACAAGTCAGGTTAGAGTCTTGCTAGGCAAGACTTCATAGAAATTACTTTTCGAAGAGCCTTCACTAATTAGATAGATATTTATACGGGCAAGTTATTCATGTCTTAAAAATGTTTAATGGACGTTTACTTGACGTATTTTCATTCATAAAAAATGTCGGAATACCTGAAAGTCATAGCTCAGTTCCGATGGTACCTGAATATTCAAGCATGGAAAGTTCGGGTAGATATGAATTCTTGAATATAAATCTATACGTGTTTTATGTGACGCACGAAGGTATTTTAAACGCCTTAATCGTAGCTAATGATTCAAAATAAACGCTGTCGCCATCCAAAAATGTAACGAGAAAGATATTTAAAATCCAATGTGTGCTGTAATTATGTGAGATTAAATATACTTAAATGCGTCTGGCTTAAATCGGATCAAATTTTGATTATGAAACTATCGTTTTTAGGTACCTATTTTTTTAAATTAATACAACCATTTTGGTATGTTCTGCCGTGTAAGTAATATTTTATAAGAATCTCTCTGCGCAGTTTCTGATATTTTTGCACGCGGCTCTCAAAGAAGATTGTGCCATGCAACTCGCTAAGCCTGCAGACGTACTATGCTGGTGTCGTAACCGTAACATAATACCTAAGAATTAAAATAATTATCAAGAGACAAGAAATCCTTCTAGTCCGCGTAAAAACTTCTGGATATTGCTATCTGTAATCATTAATCCTAAGCTAAATGCGCTTTGTGGGATGGTCAACGTGATCGCAGTCATTACGAGGCCCACGTTCATCAGTCACGGGCTTAAACTGCCAAAACTGCTAAGTACCATGACTGTTAACTTTTTTGCACCGAAAACACAATACCTACGGACTTAACAATTAACGTGGAATCTTTCCATACGCAGCATTGTGAGGTGGAGGTGCATGGCGACGTACAATGAATCACTTTTTATTTATAATATTTAATTACGTTTTATGTATGTATTCGCATTCCTTTCCCAGAATTATGCAGACTTGAAGGTAAAAGTAAGCAGGTACAGACACAGAAAATCCGAGTGCTGTAATGAGCCGCATCGATCACGCACGATCTCGGCCTTAGGTGGCGCCATCAGCTGGAATGCTTATTAACATAAAAGTTTTTGTTAATCCTTGGATGGCGCCTGTATGGTCCCTTTAGGAACGGTAACTTACTGAGCTCTTAACCTTCCCGTGAAGAATCTACGTAGTCCAACACAACCTACATAGAAACTTCATCAGTGCCATATTCATAAATGCCTTTACGAAGAAAGACGTGAATGGTCCGTAAAAAATTAAACAAAAGCCAAGCGGCCATTCTGAGGAAGTTAAAAATTAAATAATATGCAGTATTAATACAATCGAATGAACATTTATCAGATGAAGATAAAGTTTGGACATAAATTTCATCTCGGTGAGATGATAACTGGGTAAAACATGTTCCCGGAACACACTCACTCAGTTATTCCGAGTTGTACTGATGAATTATGAAGGAACTCATTATTTTTTCATGTAATTTTTTATGCATCAATAAAAATAAATACAGTCTTATGTAAATATTATCTGTATTAAAATATATTCCGTAGGTACAGTCTTGACAGTCCTCCTGTGGCCCGAAAGTCGTAAGTCAATCGTATTCAGTCAGTAAATGAGATACGTTTATTTCTATGTGTGCGAGTAGAGCAGCTCTATAATTGTCGGTTCCAAATGTCATCGCAATTCTAACGGGAACGGAACGTTTACGATACGAGGTGTTTTTATTTCAAAATAGTTCTTGCTTCGTCAGCGCTGAACTGGCGAAGCAAGAACTATTTTTAAGCCCCAAAGTTTAAACCAGTAAATAGTAGATTCACAGTTTTTCACAACTCATCCCACTTTTAAGTTTAATACTTAAAATCTATATTATGTTTTTTATCATAAAGGTTATATTTATCTTCTTTTTTCTAATACTAATATATCGTAATGCCATTTTTTTTTCTAATAAAAATAACTTTACAATAAATCGATTGTAGGGAAAAAATCATCTCGATGTGGGAAAATAACCATTGAAACACGATGTATTTGCATAACTTTTCATAAAAATATAAAAAAATTACGATTTTTTTTTTTACATATACTATACAGTTTACTATTTTTTACAGTCATCTGCAGTTTTACTGTGCGACAGGGTCGGCAACACTTCGTCAGTGAAAGGAGGTTAGACCAATATGATGTAAAAATGGTGCTTATATTTTTTTTCTCTTTACATAGTCTTTGTCGTCAATCTCACTTCCAATCACAATGCCCTGTCTATCTCTGCTCGTACCCATTCGTAATAAAACGCAATGTGTGTAGCGACCTCAGTGTATGCGCCAAGGTACCTACTGATGGAAAAGTACTGGAGAAATGTGCGCTGCAGGGGTTATGAACATTTTCTAAATCGTATAGACCTTACGTGTCCTTGCATTTATTTGAATACAACATACTTTAGCATGACAAAAATATAACGAGTGCATAATAACATCACTTTATTTCTTATTATAATTGACCAATTACATAAATTATATTTTCATTGTTTTTGCTTACGTCTTCGTAATATTTCCAAGTCATTTTATAAACGATACTGTTTTCAGGAAGGTTATTTACCGCTGCCGAACCTGAATCGGCTGACTAACACAAGCGTGTAACACCCACACGTTTTAAACATTTCACAATCTGTACACGTCACTCACACACATACGTTTAGTATACATAGGAGAGTGTGGGTGTGTGAAACTGTAAACCGAGGCGCCTCCTCTACAACTCTACACCCACAAGTTCGAGCATAAGCATGTGTGACTTACTCAGTGCGGTAGCACTCGAAATGTGCAATACTTTAATAGCTAGGTTCAACATTAGAAAGCAAAATGACTAAAAAGGGTTTTATAATTATATTATTTTATGTTTAAACGAAATAAAATGGTGAATTTATCAAACAGAATGCAAAATTTTACGATTTTGTTATTATCCAGAAAAATTCGTTACACCTATTTTTCAAATAAATTACGTTAAGTATTTGTAACGTAATTTCATTAGGAAATAATATTGAACATCTTGTTTTTTTCCCTATTGAAGCTTACCTATATGAAGTTATTCCCCTGGTAAAACCAGGATAAATATTATTAACAAAAATACAAAATACGTCATACGTGTTGCTGAAAATTAGTTGTTGTCGTTTGTAATTATCTAAATTTGTTGTCTTAAAGTTTTAAGACAAACAGTACGATTACCAAAAGGTGAGATTTATTTTGAAGGTGGATTAAGGAGACCTCCGTTTCTCGTAAAAAAAAATATTTGATCGGTTTTACACTTGGTTTATGGGGGCCTCGCTCACAAAGTAAACTGCGATAAAACTATGGATTATCTGTTTGGAAAGCATTATCATTTCCTGTTACGCACCAAATGACGACATAATAGTCGCCACTCGCGAATTTACTGATAATGGTCGAAAGTAACCTAGTTATAACGGTTTACGGTTTACCTTGATAAGAAAACTATGCTGTGTAAATAAAGCCGGAAAAACATTGAGATTCCTCGCTCTTCATTTACATTGGTGTGTACATGATACATTTTAATTTATGAAAGTAAATCGGCTAGGGCAGCCTTTGTAATTTTGATAGATGATTTTACATGCTCCAATTCATCCTTAAGTGGGTACTTAGCCCTTCAAAATATGGGTTAGTAAAACTTTCCAGACATGAGTGACATCAAGTCTATTTAATGTCTTTGTTCAATTAATATGTAGAGTTATGCGTGAGTGCGCCTACGCATCCACTCGATGTTATTTTTAAATGTCCCCATACTTCATTTCTTAGCTACGTGTAAGAGAGCACGGGATTCAAGGGAGCAATCACCTTTTGCGCGCGAATGGCATTACATCTGGCACGCGCCAAATGGCCAAAGAATTTTCTAGGGAAAATTATGTCTGACGCGACATGAACCACGGTGCCTGCTTACAACATTTGCCATGGTCTTTAGAATTTCATCATCAGCTTGATACCTTCTTCGTGACAATGTTAACATAATATAGACCACAGAAATCGGTGTTTTCCACCATGGGGCGGTCATTTCATCCCTGTACCGTGTAATATTGGAAGATCGTTTGATCTTCTTTGAAACATTTTATCATTTTATGCAATCATGTAGGTAGGGTCTCGGCAATTGTTAATATCAATAATAAATCATAAAATCAATAAATCATTAATATCATTTTTAAGACTAGGCATTCACTGCTAAACTAAAAGAAGAATATAATTTATATTATATTCTTCTTCCCCAAATAAACCTTCCCAAAATAACAATACTGGGCAGATGGATCATAACATTACAGTACTGATCAATACTACGTCAATATTAGCACATTTTACAAAGGAATCGAACCTTGAAACCCTTAATTTTACGCGATAATACTGCGTAATGTTATATCATCTATCATTAAAAAATAACAATATATTATGTAAACACCACCTCTAATATTTACCTAAACTATGTCATTGTTCCTAAACAATGAGATTGTAAAGCTGTTCCACGTGCTGACGGTAACATGTAAACATCGTGCTAAGTAGGTAAGCAACACTTGCAGTTTAACGTGTAATGTCGACATTGTCATCTCTATGCACTGTAAAGCTACGTGTGCACTTAGCGGCTTTTATATTCACAGACATCGGTAAATAAAATGTTCCGATAAAAAATGTTTCTTATACTCGTTGGCTGCCGCTATTGTGTGTGCAGTGTGTATGCAGCTTAAAACGTGCTTGTAGTGAAATTTTCCAAGCTGACTAATTACGACATTCATGTTTTAGCTAACGTTACACTTACTATTTTTAGATCTTCATTATGAAACTGTTTCTTTGCTTAGTGATTACACTTGTTATACAAAAAAGCCGTGAGAGACTTTTAACTGAAATCTTCTTTTTGTTTTAAAACTTTACTTCAGACTAAGGACTAGTTTACCAAACGTTAATGTCGTCAGATAAACATACCCTTTGTAACATAAAATCACGATCATCATGTGACATGGCAACATAACTTTAACAAAAATTGGTTACACTCGTGCATACATAATGTGACAACTAAAAAAGAGGGAAAAAAACATGGAAAAAATGGAGAAATCTTTGTATTTGTCATTGTTATCGTCTGATAACAATGACATTAGAGATGATAGAAATCTCATTTAGAACCTTGGGTCACAACAATAGTTGACTAGCAATAATTTTTTCTCATGTAATTAATAAAATGTATTATTTTTCCGTATTGTTTTTATAAAATATTTTTATACATAACTTTAATATGTATTATTCTGATTTATTCATTCAAATTACATATTACACCTACCTATTACATTTTTAAATATATTAGATATAGAGTGTTTGGTCGTTTGCCTAATCGACACCTGTATATAAAAATAAAAATATTAAAAAAGTAGTAGCCAATCATTTTTATTAGCATGATCTTCTTGCTTTTCAACTTGATCCTTACTAAGATACGTACATGACATATCGTCTCTTTTAATTATCACTTCAATCGCCCATTTGTACTTTGTTCAAAGTTTATCTTTCTTGGATGTAGGTACCTACTCTTTTTTAGTTCCTTGTATTTTAATATCATTGTTTTGAATACGTTCTCGATAAGGAGGTACATAATCATATTAAGCAGCCATTAAACAAATGCTAATATTGTTTAAAACTATTTCTTCAATATCTAACTTGCATGATGTCATTAAAGATGTCATCGACGAGTCCGTGCGTATTCTTCTTACCTTTTTTCAGAAAAACATGTTTTGAAGTTGTGTGGAATATTACAATTTTGTTTGTATAACTCCGTGCGACTGCTGTGGCTATAAGTAGTTCTAATTGAAATGAAAACAAAGACGCGAGCACATCACATGAATAAAACACAAGTTTTAAAAACGTTGACCCCGTTTTTTCAGAATTTTTCCTCTATATCGCTGATGTCCACGAAAAACTTATAGATAAAATAACTACATAGTTAGACCTTTTTTTTAGGTGGTAAAAATCATCAAATGACTCCTTCCGCCCTGGGTGGGGCGGAAGGGACTGTCAGACTTTTACTGACTAAAAAACCACCCTGTTCCTTCTGTTGCCCTTTACGTTCCGGGGCCACGGTATCCTGTTAAGACGTCCCATAGTTAGACCTGACAACAATTTTGCAGTCTTTTTTATATTCATTTCATTTAGCTCACTCATCGTTAGGTAGCACCTTTCTGACCACTGCAAAAATCTGGATTTTCCTTTGGTGATTAGTGTTTTTATTCTCACTAGGGATATAAAAAAGCTTTGGTGAATAATCAAGAGCTTTTTTTCACTAGCGAGTAATAAATACAGAACAAAAAATCGTTATTAATTTTGTAGGTTACTATTGTATGTTATGTTTGTTAGATTCGCAATTCGCTTATTAGAATAAAGGTCAATGTCGCAAATATTCTGCATTGTCGTAATTGAAGTTGATTGGGGGCGGTGTCACCTAAATTGTTATTTATTGGTCACTGTATTACGTTGATTGTGGGTACACCACACACACCCCTCTTATTTCGTGTGTTTATAATATCTTCTGAAACATTTTGACGCTTAGACTGTTTACATTAATATTTTATTCTCGCTCACAAGTCGAGTTTCGTCTGAAATAGCCTGCGTCAATGGTTGTCTCATCTCATGAATATATTTGACTTACCTAATCCATGAATCTAAATGGGCCATTGATGGAAAGTTTTAGATTTATTAACTGACTGAATGTCAGTTATAAGAATACTTGAAGTATCGCAATACATTGCATATTTATTGCCAATAGGTACAGATAGGCAATAAATGTCAATGCGTGTGGAATATAAATTTAATATTGATAAAACCATCATATCTAATATCTTATTCAAGTACCAGCGAACACCGATTTTTAGAACATGGAAATGTCGGCAAACGATGGTAAAACTGAATTATTGGAATGGTAGAGATAATCTCAATCTGATGAATAATAATTTAGTAGGCAGTGACTTATAGATTCTTAACTGCAATAAACGACTAATACTATTTCATCTCTTGATTAGAGGCGATTTACTGATTATATATTTGAGTTTTAAGCTAATAATTCACATCCGTAATCCTACTGGTATCACCGCCAAAAACTTGTTATTGTAACTAGTTACAATAACAAGTTTCCTTAGTTTAGAGGTTACCGTGCACTTAAACGATGCAACAGTAGAACTATTAATAGGCTCGTTGACACCACCAACCAATTGACGTACTTTTTATGACCTGTCAAAACGCGATTTTTCCATAGATTTTGTATGGCAATATCGAACTATGACGTCACTTATTTGCCCACTCAATTGACAACTATTTATTAATTTCAAAGCCACAAAAAATCTAATTTTACAGTAACTTGAAAATTAAGATTGAGATTTAGTTAATGGTGTCAATTTCCCAATTATCGGCAATAATTTGCCCAGCTCCTTAACTGCCCTACAATCGCTTATGAATTAAAAACGAATTGAAACGGGCCCTGGACAACGTAAGGCCACTCCCATATTGCTAAAATCAACATTTGGACTCTTGATAACTAGTGCGCATATTTTTAATTAAACAAATATAAATTTAGTCTGAGGAAGTTGTTTGACGCATTTCCTGTTGGCATCATTTTTATATGATGTAGGATATAGGAAAAAGGAACAGGCTGTTTATCTTCAGAATTTTTATTATCAGTATCGGTATAAAGAAGGTAGTTTGAGGATATAATTGTAAAACCGGCCATCTTCTTAGGGTAGTCAAATTATAAGCGGTTGTCCAACATTTAAATTTTTCGATCACCTTTACTCAGACTAAAGATTTGAAAACTGCAATATTTACATTTTACATCAAAATACTAAAACAATAAAGCTAGCTAGATAACCTTGAACTTTGTAGACTTGACATTATTGGAATTAAAATTATTTAAATAGTTGTCTCGTGCAGGCTTAGCTCGAGAAAAAAAGAAGACAAAAAATATTGCTTATTAACATTTCCTACATTCATGAATTCTAAAAGAAGTTTATAAACAACCTTGGTGTTGGTATACAAGTTCTTTGCCAAAGATCATCGGTACCTATTAGAGACTAGTCGCGCGACTCTTATGTTTTACTGCTCTGAATGATACACGTGATCTTTTATAGTGTGGCATTTCAGCGTGTGGCATGTAAACCTCAACATTGACACATCACGTCAGAAGCATGTAGCTGCTGTAACGCAACGTGCTCGCGTTGTTTATTCTTCAGGCTGCCGTCATAACACACATATTTGTAATGTGATTACTGTATCACCTGTAATTAATAACATTTGCCACGTTAATGGTACTGAAACGAAATAAAATAAGTATTATTGTGACAATACTACACAACTTCAAGACAAAATTCATGACTTAAATCCTGAAATATTTTTAGTATCAATATTTTAAGTATTTACTTGCCTAAATTTTTATAATAATAATTTTTATTATTATTTGCGTCTAACAATAATATTGTAAACTGGGTGTATACATATAGCTTATAGAGTCTAAAAGTGACCCTGACATAGGGCTATGGTGCGCAATGTAACTGGAGACTGTGGACTGATGCTCAAACGTCAATTTGTCCATAATAAGTGTCCCAGCAACGTCATGCTAATGGAATTCCTAAGTCGTTATTTAAATTAATATGTAACATAGGCTTAAAAGTGTTGCATGACGTCAAGGGTCGACAAACTAGTTTCCGATGCCATTAAATTAAAATATTTATAGTTTTATTTAATTAACTATGTATCTGTTATAAGGTTACTGTGATCTCTTGCTGTCGTTCTTAGAAAGTGGAAAGTTCTTAATTTTCGTGATTTGGTGCCATAAAGCGGAAAAAATAAATTCTTAAAATAAAGGTAATGGCCCGCCAATGTATGAAAACCATACCCACGGCGTACAGACATGAAAAAGTGCAGGATATACAGAGAAATATGTATAGTTTGCAATGGTATGTGTCGCATTACTGTGGGGATTGTACAAGACGGTAAAAAAAATAAAAAAGTTTATTTTTTATGTGAGTGCATAATATGTGTTGTATCATATTTTATGGGTGATTAGCTAAGAGTTAAGTATAAAAACCATATCCAACCCTTACAGAAAACATATAAGGCTAGATTTTCTAAGAAATAAACCATACTCACGGCGTACAGTAACGACATAGAGCTCTATTTACAGAATTTATAGTTCACCTAGAGAACGTTTTTGCGCATTTATTATTAAGGAATTAGGTGATAAGGAAATAAAATTCATTATTATTCCATTCAATTACTTTCTATACATATATTAAATACATTTTTAAATATTAATAAAAAAGTAAAAACAATAAAAAATATATAAAAATAGTAGCCCACCGGCATTGGGGACAGGGCAATTATTATTATTGTATTAACTTTATTCGACCTGATCTAAATCTAAGAGTATGGTCACATAATCCAAAAAGGCCGCAGGTGCGTGTATGTTGTCTTGATGTCTAGCCCAAGATAAAAAGTATACTATACCGGCTACGTGCGCGCAGCTCCCAATGGTGCGGTGGCCGTGAATACACGAGCAGTAGTACCCCGCGATACCCTCTCTACCATGTCCCGTTAGGTTTACTATTAAGTAACAATAATATTGTTTTCTCCTGACATGTCGTGATTGTATTCTCCCACATATCAAAACTTTGTTGCCAACCAACTCCCGGTGTCGAAATATTTCGAAAAAGTGGTTTTCGTTGGTCTAGTGGTTAGTGACCCTGACTGCAAAGCCGGAGGTAGTGGGTTCGATTCCCACCCAAACAAACTTTGTGTGATAAGCATAATTGTTGGTTCTGTGTCTGGCTGTAATTTATCTATAATATGTATGTATTTATAAATTATATAAGTATATATATCAGTTGTCTGGTTACCATAACACAGGCTCTGCTTAGCTTGGGATCAGATGGCCGTGTGTGAGTTGTCCCAAGATATTTATTTATTTTATTTAAGTACAAACTCAACTAGATTAAATTCAATTAATTCAACTAGAATTCAATTAATCAATTAATTCAACTCAACTAGATGAAATTCAACTATATTGAAGTAAAAATTGCAGTTTTAGTACATTTAAAAAAGTTTTTTACCAAATCTTTTTTATTTTTTTTACGTGTTCTCCCATTGAATTTCCATAAAATGTTTACATAAAATGAAAAGTGGGTTATATGGCCGTAATTTAAAAAATATTTGGTCTTTGTACGGTAACTTTTGTCAACCGGGTCATAAAAGAGCCGTAACCTTTAATTTATTACTTTCCCGTTTATTTATTTTTAGATCCACAGTCGCTATCCGATTATTCAAAAATACGTAACGTATAGGAAGATATAAATAGTCAAGTTCATGTAATAATTTATCGGCATGTTAAGTTTTAGACTATGAGTGCTCCAGAAGCCATTAAAAATCGTTAGTCAGAAACCGCGCATAACTGAATTCATCGGAAATATAATGTTTCTGTGAAACCTTTGAATGGAAATAATTGCAACTACATAGGTATGTTGCTTTTTAAATGCCGTATAAATGACGTAGTTACTTATATTTATTCCACATATATGCCAAGGGCTGAAAAACTAGTGACGTGAAGCGAAGTGGCCTCGGTACCGTAATAATACCAGCATTTATGTTCCTCAATTAGCGACGTACGAGTCGCCATCCATATTGAAACTGACTGCAATTGAGCTTTGAGCTAGCTGGTAGATAGACTCTACTCATATAATAATAATTGTAAGTGTTGTTACGTTACAGAACAGGGGGCTTAGACAAAGTAACAATTTCAAAACGATAACGAAGTTAGAAAAGACTAAAATGTATGGGATTGACATAAGCCGCGTTTAAGTCACGTGGACATGAAGCAAGACATGACAAGACAAGCAAGTCAGAGACGATGACGAATTTAGATATCGTTTCGCTACAAAGCGATGTTACTTTGTCTAAGGACCCAGAACAGAACCATAAACACTAAATTATCATAACTTGTCCCACTTAAAATTGAAATAACGCACGATAAAGCAGGAGCCACCTATTCGTATTTCGAATGGAATAAAAAATCGGTACCTACTTTTTTAAATGTCTCATGAATGAGATGACATCTTTCATTGTCTTTCATTCACTATAATAATTGGTTACCAATAAAATACCTACTTTTTATTGCTAAAATTCTTATAAAATCAAAATGAGACTCGTTCTTGTCCATAATCCCAACCCACCATTCCTATAGGTACTGTCTATCGTTTATAGTTCGTTCATCCGCTGCATAAAGATACTAAACCAGCCACCAAGTAATCAACAAGAAGCAATTACCACGTCACGACCGTACATGATTAATTATTACAGGGTGTAACGATCTTTACAGTTTGCACTAGACACTGCTGTATCCACGCTTGGTATGTCTATGTCTTTCAAAAATATTTGCCTAAGTTCTGGATAAGAATGTCTAGACTCTACCCTATCTGTCTTCATTTCTTTAGAATAACGTTGTTCTTTTTAAATTCTCAGCTATAATAAGATAGTGTGTGTACTTAACTTATCTGTTTTCTTTTCCACAGATGCTTGTCTCCGGTGCCAGGGTGAGAGCAAGAAGGATTCATACGGCAAACAAGACTGCGTAGTGGTCTGGGGCGAGTGTAACCACAGCTTCCACTTCTGCTGCATGTCTCTATGGGTGAAACAGAACAACCGCTGTCCGCTCTGCCAGCAGGAATGGTCTATACAGCGCATGGGCAAATAACTTGCAACTTTTATAGAAGACAACATCTTAGATGCATGGTTCTATAATAAAGCGGGGTAATAATTTCAAAGCTGTTTTATTTATTTTCATTAGTACCTATTATCATTATGTGAAGTGGAATGGGAACATCATCCAAGTAGGTAGTGCTTCTAAGAATGAAGATCAGCAAGCAATCAAGCAGTGCAAGTAAGGGCAAATCGGTGCTGATTATTTAAACTACTATCAAAGTCGGTCTATTATGAGGTTGATAGCATAGCCATTACTTATGGTAATATTTTAATTAATTTTTCATTGCGCTTCACACAGCCATCTCAGCGAAATACTTCCTATTTTTTTTTATAGCTGTACCTACGTAGAGCTTGTATAATTTAACTACAATGTTAATTTCCGAATATTAATCACATTTACGATTTCTTAAAATTGTGTTTAATAATGTGGTTTTCCTTTGACGTGGTCATATCCATGTGAGTACTTCTTAATAAATAGCCATTTTATACGAGCGTGGTGACATTTATTACACCGTGATTAAAACAAGATGAGAACAAATGTCAACACGTGGTATAATAATTTGCCATTGTAATAATCGTAGACGACGTGTTACACATTATGAGCAAATACTTATCCTATTGTATTATAATAATGTACGTCTATGATTTCTTAATGAGGCAATCCTTCTCTACAAGGTCTGCGTTGGCTACTAACATTCACCTTTTGATTGGGCGTAAAAAAAGTGCAAAATCATAAGAGCAACTTTTTCTATCTGTCATGGGCGTAGCCGGCTCTAGCCGCGAGCTATTAGGCAGGCCACTTGTTCACCTTCTCCATTATAAATCTGAGTTCCTGTTCTAGCTTTAATAATACTACCTACTTACAACGCTGACATTAAGTAGGTAGATAGACATTAATTTACGAATGCTAAGGATAACATTATAAAAAAAATTGAGAATGCTTGAGAGCATAATAAAATGTTAGAAAAAATTCCACGAAATGTCGACGAGAAAATCTATACGATTTATCTGGTTAGTATTTAGGCCACACTGAAGTTGTTGTTTTGAGTATTTTAATACAAGACTTTTATTGAAGGTCAAACAACAAAATTCCCAAAATAATCTCGCCAATTCTTAAACAACAACGAGCGAGATTCAATAAACAATAAACTTTACAAAAAACAAGATTGGCTTCACGTAGGTTTGTTACCATTCTGAAAGTTCCAGAATACGAGCATTCATTATGCCCGTCCAGATCACAAGGTAATTTTCCACGTTGTGATAACAAACCTACTTACGATACATCATAAGTTCAAAACTATCATAATTTATAAGTATAAGTGATTTTACATTCGGCATGATTCCATGATGCGTCTGTTAATGATGATTGGTTGTTGGTACAGACTATAGACCGTTGTTAAACATGAACTCTGTCTCGACTCGATTGCTAATGACTGCAATAAATCACAGAAGCTAAACAACGACGTCAGTTGTGTAAATTATCACTTCCCCTTTATTAACATAGTTTTATTTGGATGCTAGAAAACTATGGAAATGTGTTGTGTTTTGCTGTGCTGGTAATTCTTTTCTTTCTTCTACAACTTCCAAATCAAAACAACGAAAACATACTAAGATTATTAACCTACGCAAAAAAGCAGAAAGTTCAAACTGGATTCGTGAAATAGGGTTATAACATCTTTCAATATTTTCGATTTCAGAATGGAACATTTTGCTTCAGGTTGGAATCTCTTTCAGATTCTAACCTGAAACAAAATATCTTCTGAATACGACTAGAGGCATTAAGCTGCTGGTCTGTAACTACATGAACTGATGAATCGACATAAAACAAAGTGTCGAAAAGTGTGCATGAAGATCTACTTCACTAAAATTTAGCTCGTAAAAAGAACGAATGGAAATATTTTGGTACAAAGAAATGCAATGGAAAAATTCCTGCAATATTGGAAATGATTTCGTCACGGCTAAAGTTTCTAAAAAAATGCGTGAGAAAATGCTCAAGACTCTAATATAACAAGGGAGTGTGTCGGTTCTTTCAAAATAAATAAACCTTTAGAAACTTCAGTAATGAGTAAAAGACTCCGTTAATTTAAAGACGTGCTTCACAGCTTTTATCTGGTAATAGAATACTAATCAGAAGACGCTGACGCATTGCATTTGGAAGCTAATGAAGGCGTTTGCAAATCAAGCGACGTGCGTCATCACGCATTAAATGATCAGCGCCGTGGTAGTTATGATGATTTAAGATTGTTACGTCTTCTAGGAACTACAGTCTTACATAAATCGTTTACACAGTGTTTAGATAATTTGTAGACTGAAACTCTATTGATAACTCGATTTGAAACTTTTTACAGTATTTTGACTCATAATTAGGTAAGTTCTAACTACCTACTGTTAGTAGTAGATACTTAACGCAAAATGTTGGGAGTTTTCCGTTCTTAACCAGTGCTAACCTATTTTTTTATTTTATTATTCATTCATTCTGACTATCTCGTCTCACCATTTTCATGTATCGATCCCGATCGTGGTAGTGTTTATTTGCCATCAAATATAAGTCTTTCAAGCTATATCCTGCGTGATAAAAAAATGCAATACAAAAAATAAACCCAAACTTCTAAAATTTAGAGGCTATGTTCTTGGGTTACCAGGTGTCTGGCTGACGAGTATCATATTATGCATTAACATTCCACAGGAAGCCTGGGGTATCATGACGTCACAAGTGTTGTATTACACAGTGATATAAGTATTGCTAGCATTTATTAACTATCAAGTAGGTACAATTAACTGCGTAGCAATTCATCTCTGATCGACAGCACCAATGTCAAATCAATAACCATCACTTAAAACATTGAATAATTTTGTAGGCGACGCACATCCATCGACGGCGACCTGGCGCTCTCGAGACCTAATGACCTCTAGAAGTGCAGTTTTTTTCCCATTCATAGATAATGAATGTGCCCTTCGAAGCTAGTCTTTCTTTTAGTAATTAAACTCGTGCATACTCGTAGGTAGATATAATATCAGTTATGGATCCATCGAAGATGTTGATATAATCTGTCAAAACAAACCATTTCAATAAATTCATCTTTAAACCTCATACTGTGAAGCTTTGAAATCTGTGCCAAATGATCTGAAGCAACATAATTATGTATAAATAACTATGCCAAAGAACGTGGCCGTATTACAGGTATTATGTAATTTCATGACAATCTATTCTGTTTATTATTGTCATAGGTCGTTGCCCATTGCCTAAAAATAGTACCTACCTATAGTATGGCACATTGCCATCATATTTCGAATAGGAAAATGTTCTTGTACTTTGAAGTGCAAATTCTTATCAATGACTCGACTACGTATACTGTTACTGCTGTGTAAATTGTAGGTGTGTCACTGATAAGAAAAGGAATGTTATCAACTTTATTTGCTTAGATATCACTGAGTCGCTAAATCATGACGATAATACAGGGTAATTGAAAATATACCCAAAACCTTAAAAGGTGTCATTGTACTCAACATTATGAACAACTTTTACTATGGGACCAACCCTGAAATCATGAAAAGAAAATCAGCTGTTCCCTACTAAAATGCTACACAATACGATCGTAATGTATGAAACAGCTGATTTTTTTTATGTTTTCAAGTTTGGTCCCATAATTAAAAGTTGTTCATAATATTGAGTACAATGACCCCTTCTAAGGTTTCGGCTATATTTTCAATTACCCTGTATATCGTAATTTTGGGTACTATCTTGTGAAAAAGCAATTTGGGAATATTAAAATCCCCAGAAATAGGTACAAGTTTCAGGAAACTTTTTAAAATAATTTTATTTTGTTATTTATTTTATTATGAAAAATGATAAACAACCAACCTATACTAACAGTTTGCACCAGACATACAAGGTTTTGGCCAATTGTAAAAAGTATTGTCACACTAAGGTGAAAAAAATAGATAGGTAGGTAAGCGACGACAGAAAACACAACCGCGTGCTGGGTTTGTGTAGTTAATAGGCCCTTTAAAATAATATCTACCTCTTAAATTAATATTTATAATTTTATTGAAATTCGCGGAGCTACACGCTCTATTGATCTACCTACAATTTAAAGCATCCGTAAGCCGCAGTAAATAAGGTGACCTACTGGGTCAAAAAATCGTTTAAATCGATACGAAAGGAAAGAAGCATCCGTTGTCAAAAGAGTTTACCTGCGTCCCGGCTCAAACATCTGTGTTTTGTGATTATAATATTAACATTACAAACCTTTAACAAAAACATTTCATACTTAAAGAAAAAATATCCATACAGTACGGATGTCAAGAACTGTTTATCAACGCCTTTCACAGAATTATGATTGGCAAGTCGTAAAGTGTAAGGAAAGCACGTTGCTGTCTCATAAATCTCAAATGCACACTTTCATCTACGTGACACCCTAGCGCTTGCTAGTCGGGCTTAGTATCGCTGTACCTGAAACCGGTATAGATACCAGGCAGGATTCTTTCGTGTTCCACACTAGTGGTGGTACACACGGCTACACATCAAGCTATACTTAACCAGTATAAGCTGACTTCTGATTGTACGAAAAGCATATATACAATGCGAGGTCAGCTAAAACTGGTTTTGTATAGCTTGATGTGTAGCCGTGTGTACCTACGTCGAGCGGATTAAATAAGTCCATGATATTTTGTTTTAGAGGAGAAACAGGTTCAACCACGAGAATCCTATAATGAAGCAGAGAGTCCTATAAATAAGTATGTGCCCATGATATCGATATTAATAGATCAAATCATAAGAAACATCATCATCATAATTGGCGAAATGTGGATCTACCAATGTGTATGTACAAGTCTGCTTAACCCTTCGGGAATTTCAGGCGTAATGTTATGTTCCGTATTTAACACAAGAAAAAAAGAAATAGGTAAGTACACATTACCGTCCTTTGTTTATTGTTGTAATTACAGGAAACTTAGTCGAAGGTGATTCCGTGCAATTTATGTATTAATTTAGCTGACGGCCATTAACAAAGACTAAGTAGGTAGGTATACCGCAAAATTTAATAAGTACCATGTGGTTTATTTATTTTATTGTCATTTGATACTAAATTTTGTGAGTATTAAGTATAGGCATTAAGCATCCTATTCTCAGAAACATCTTTTAATTCTTTTCAGTTCACTCTTTAATTTAAACAGCTTGTATTTCGTCAATTTACCAATCTTTGCAGTAGTGCAAACTTGAACAGCAGAATTTAGGATTGAATAATCATACTAATATTGCATGACTTCCTAGTTAATAATAATGACCTAACATTAAATGACCTCAATGCAGTAATTAAATCAAAATTGTTTGGCGCAATTTGCTGAATCAATCGAAAGATACAAAATCTTTCGATTGACTCAGCAAATAGTTTAGTCGAGATTTGCAAAAAATATGCAAGCATTACGTGCTTGCTCAGAAAGCAATGTAGCCTGACTGCCTGTCTCAGTGATGTTGATTAAATTGATAAATAATAATGAAGTATAGGTAGTTGTTTAGGTAGTTCCTTGTAGTTTTTACACAATTAGTACCTACTCTTTGTATGCTATTATTTTGAGCAAAGCTCTGAGCCAACACGACACGTTTCGCCACACCCGGCCGGGCCTCCACTGCGGGCCAATCACACGCCGCCACAGCAAGTATAATCAGTACTTTCAATGCATCGAAGTCGAACTATAGACAGCCTTGGACAGCAATAAATAAACAGAGATTGCGTCAGGTAACGACGATAATGAGTAATCAGTTTCCTGAAAAGTGCGTTATAATAGCACATGTTTTTTTTACCTGCTTTGATATCATCTGGTTTTTGGCTGATGTAATAACCAGAAATATCCGATGTGTACCTTTATAAATGCTAAACAAGAACATTTGCCTTCTTTGTTTTGTCTAATAACTTCTAAATGTATACCATTCTATTTTAACATTCGCTAATTGTCTCAGTAGGTATCTATAGGCTCCTAATAAAGCTTTGCAGTGTCGTCATTTCTAAACAACCGTGTCTGTGCTCCATTCAATGACTAAGGTGTTCTGGCGTCAAAATATTTATTTTTTAATAATGAAAGGTGTTGAAACTAACAGTAACAGCTTAAAAGGTTCTATTGTAAGTGCGAGGTATACCTACAATGTAATTATGCTGTGTATGTTAGAAAAAACTATTTCACTAGAAAAATAGACTTGACTGTAGTGATACCCTAACTAGACTGCTCCACAAATCAAACGACTGCACGAAAGTCACCCACTGTAACATTAGTATCACATCGACGAGGCGCCAGTTTAGACTGTAACCGTAATATAAGTCTACGGAAACAAAAACAACAACCTCCACCTTTGCTTCGTTGACCTGAACTAGAAGACAGCCTAATTACAATTAGAGCAACGTTTACGCACCTACATTACCAAGTCAATAAATATAGGTATGGCTGGCACGAAAATTCAATGAAAGGTACCTCAAGTAAAATATTTTATTTAGGTGCCTAATTTCCGGAGATCCATTAGGATGTCTGTTATATTTCAATATATCAAGCAATTTATCAACAATATGTATGTCACTGTAACCGCCATGGCACTTGGCAGTTACTTTCCATTCGCGACTAGTCGCGACCAATGAATAACGAGCCGATGTTTATGAAACAAAACTCCAAAGAACATCGGTGTGTACATACATGCAACACGAGGCTCGCTCGAGAATAATCACTAGAGTTCGATCCAAGTTCTAGAACGTCAATTGACTAAACATTTTAAACATTGCTTTTAGTCATTACTATACAGGGTGTAAAAAGACACAAACTACGCATTTTGCCCATCAAACTAAGCAAAAATGTTTGGTGGGAAACGACTTTCTTTTTGGTGTGAATAATTACTCTTTATGGAAGTGCACAATGTAACGCACGCAAAACATTGTACTTTCGGGTGCATGCAACACTATCGGAGTCGTGACACTATTTAAAGTTTAGTTATAACATTTAAAACAGGTTTTCGTCAAAAAAGCTGCCAAAGAGGAACTTTGACCATCAATATCTCCCTAACCAGATGCTTCCCAGGCATAGTCTTGTACAAAAAAAATAATCGCAATGATGGGAAGAACTTTCGGCTACGTTAAGCGTCTTTTTAGACCTATTTAAGCTAGTGCATCCAATTGACAGTCGCCTTATATGTGCCTACACAAGGTTCAAATTAACGTAGCCACCTATGTATTTTACTGTACTCGTAAACCGTTGATACGGAGCTTAAAGTCCATCTCCCTAACAAACCTAAATTAGTAAGAGTGGGTAACTGAAGCGCGATGGCCGTAATCGTCGTTTTAATTAAAGCTCTCATAAGACAGGACCAGTTTCTGCCTACGTACCCACCTACCTACTCGGGATGTTGATGTACTCGCGTCTGCGTCATAATTCTTCTTGCTAAATTTGAAAACAAGCATACCGAAATGGAAATAACAAGCATTTTCTCGTACCTTGCTAAATATAGTACCTACTTATGGTTTTTGCTGAAATTATGAAAACGGACGAGTAGGTATTTCTTCTTTTACTCCTAATGTATGAAAAATTGTTAGATTTTTTCTACAATCTGTCTATCGATCGCATCGTTTAGCAATTACTAACGCCAAAAAACTGGCGTGTAATTGCCAATTAAATCTAAATTTCGCGTTTTTAAATGACGTGTAGTGGAAATCCGTTAATTAGATAGGTGTTCTAATTCCTATAATAATTAGATACTAAAATACTAAGTAGGTTCTCGTTAATTAATGCTTTTATTGCTAACTTAACAATTCCGTCTAGACAATAAATAAATAAAGAACAATAAAAAACTCCCCGTTTTTATGATAATAATAAAATACTAAATTACGATGTAACGTAATAGTCCTTCACGGACGAAGTGCAATAAATCGTAAGTAATTGTAATAATTAAATGTTAAAGATGAGTTTACGGGTATTTTATAACTGACGAACGCCTCGAGTGCTGTTTACGCTTACACCAGCGACCACCGCAATGAACTCTACATAGGATCCAGTGCTAATCGCAGTGTATTGATATGCAGAGTCTACATAATTACTACCCAGTTTTTAAGCATACCTATACCCTTGGAAAGACCAACAGCAACAACAGAACAATCATCCACATTCCACAATCATCTAACAAATAAGTACACTGAAAGTGTTAGTAATGTATTATTTAACTAGCTTCTGCCCGCGACTTCGTACGCGGATCCTGTTGCTTATGCCAGCGACAACGGGGTCGTCAAAATCGAAGATCTGAAACGTCTGATGTAGAATTCTAAGGCCTGGGGACGGGAAAACAACGGGATGAGCGAGATTTCATCGAAAATCAGTCCTAAACTGTTACCGCCTTCACCGCGTGGAGGTACTCCCAGCTTATGTTATTTTATAATTATACAGTGAAATTGAGCTTCGATTTCCACATCAGGTGTTCCAGATCTTCAATTTTTTAACGTCAACTGAGAGTGCTCATCAGGCTGAACAACTGTTGCTAAGACGTCATTCCTATATATGTTATAGTGTAGCTGGGCGTTTGGAATTTCACAACGCGTGTGCCAGATCTTCAATTTTTATAAGTCAACAGGGAGTGCTCATCAGGGTGAACAACTTTTGCTAAGACGTCATTCCTGTATATATTATAGTGTAACTGGGCTCTTGAAATTCCACAACAGGTGTTCCAGATCTACAATCTTCATACGTCAACAGAGAGTGCTCATCAGGCTGAACAACTCTTACTAAGACGTCATTCCTATATTTATATGTTATAGTGTAGCTGGGCTCTTGGAGTTCCACATCAGCTGTTCCAGATCTTCAAATTTTATACGACAACAGAGAGTGCTCATCAGGCTGAACAACTCTTGCTAAGACGTCATTCCTATACAGCCTGTAACAAAAACCCTGTCCGATCCTTAAGGGTATTATTCGGCATCGTACTGCGTACACATACACGTAACCATTTAATGGATTTGAGATTATTATATTTCCCCAGTGAATATTATTAAATTTAAATAAAAAATAAAAACTGATCAACGGCAACACTGATCGCTCGACAAAGTTCACCTACAGTTTTTTGTCAAAGAAGCCGCCTGAGCGAGACGGTTTGTATGATCCCGTGTCATGAACCCGCTTTGTCGCGTGCCGCCAAACAAACTTATAACGAAAGAAACCTACGCTACGTCATACCTGCCTACGCGTAGGTATCAGCTGATATTATTTTGTAGGCATGGTGATCCGGATTCCAGACACACTCTGTATTTTGTGTTTTAGACATAATTCTGTTTATCAAGAAACAATTAATCGAATTAAATGTAGCCCTGATAAGGGCTTTTTTAAATGTGATGTGCTTTTGGCAATGTACTTACTGACTGCAGGTATCAGTTAATTAAAACGTTAACTTGTTGTTGTTGCATACTTCGGCGATCGTGCTCCACATGTCCACCTCCAACACTAATACACATTCGACACCTTTTCAATAAATTTGCACGTACTACGTACGCAGCTGCATAATTACAGTCGGTCTTCTTGCCTAAGCACATCAACATATTAAAATATTTTTGATTGGAATACGACATTGTTCGCGAAACGATAGCGCGTGATACGTACGGACGTCCGATCGAAAGCTATCTCCACGAAAGACTGGCGCCGGCGCCGGTAGCGGTAGGCAACCAGTCGGCGACATCAAAGAGTCGGCGACTAGTTGAAAGAGTGCCTACAACGCGGTAGTGTAGGGCGGTGTTCTTTGAAATAAAAATAGGTAAAAATAAAAAGATTTTGCCGGCGGGTGGAGTGTTGTCAACTTATGAAAATTTGCCATATTCAGTGTTAAATTTCGCATGGATTACAAAAATAAGAAATCAGTAACTTTTGGTTGTTATGAGTTACATTTTTATAACAATTTTTTCTAGCACGTATGTTGAACCAGGAATACGCCCCTCTTGGATCGGACAGGGTTTTTGTTACATATTGTATATGTTATAGTGTAGTTGAGCTCTTGGAGTTCCACATCAGCTGTTCCAGATCAGATCTTCAAATTTTATACGACAACAGAGAGTGCTCATCAGGCTGAACAACTCTTGCTAAGACGTCATTCCTATATATGTTATAGTATAGCTGGGCTCTTGGAGTTCCACATCAGCTGTTCCAGATCTTCAAATTTTATACGACATCAGAGAGTGCTCATCAGGCTGAACAACTCTTGCTAAGACGTCATTCCTATATATGTTATAGTGTAGCTGGGCTCTTGGAGTTCCACATCAGGTGTTCCAGATCTTCAAATTTATTCTCTTAGCAGAAAATGCTCATCACGTGAAACAATTTTTGCTATGGTACCATTTTTGTATCTCTTATAGTTTAGCTGGTCTGTTGCGGTTCTGCATCAGGTGTTCAAGTTTCCAAGATAAATTATAGCCTATATGTTGCCCGGACTTAATACCAATACAACAAAAAAAAATCATTCAAATCCGTCAAGTAGTTCCGAAGATTAGCGTGCACAAACACACAGACAAACAGACAAACAGACAAAAAAAAAATTAATTACAATTTCAGGTTCGGCATCGATGTAATAACAACCCCTGCTACTTTTTTTTTATATATTTCCATTGTACAGACACCACTTTTCTACAATTTTATTATATGTATAGAAGATATCATTTATTTCAATTTTATAAATGTAAGTACCATGGAGCGTTTTATTTATTGAGTTTCTATATGTTTTGACTTAATGAGCATGGCAGTTGAGAGCTTGTCATGCTCACTCAAATGTCTCGCTGATGGTGGCGCGTGTGTTGGATCATTTGGCTCCCTCC
Organism: Hoplodrina blanda; assembly: GCA_949316365.1. Classification (NCBI taxonomy): domain Eukaryota; kingdom Metazoa; phylum Arthropoda; class Insecta; order Lepidoptera; family Noctuidae; genus Hoplodrina; species Hoplodrina blanda. The sequence continues at coordinate 9,932,800 of OX438579.1, read as the reverse complement.
ATGATGGTTGAGCTAGATGGTGCTGATCCATGCGTCATGCTCGTGAACGAGTGCTGTCAGTTGGGATTGGTCATGTCTTAACTGCTATAGCTTACATCTTTATTTTTATTAATTATTTTTTACTACTGTTTTATATTCATCTTCATTGTGATTATTTGAGATCACATGTAGATTCAACAAGAATAATGTAACGAGGATTTTGTAAAAACCTAATTTAAAAGAGTGTCGTGGAGTTTCTTGCTCGTTCTTCTCCATAGAGGCCTACCTCCGTTTTGGAACGAGCAACTAGCTTCAACTTTCGGAATAACTGACCGACTCCTTGACAATTCAAAAGTGCCTGTAAATGGTCTAATTGAAATAAATGTTTTGACTTAGACTTTGACTTTGAGAACTAACGATAACAACAGTACGAACCATTTTGAAGAAAGTGCGTCAATAAATAGGATAGATGCCTATCTAAACTTTATAATTCATATGTACATAAATTCATGAAAATAGGTGCCTGATGCCCGTTTTCACCATCAATCCCTAATTTTTAAGTATCCCCTAAGACATTTTAGATCAAGCAGAAACGCACTCTAAGTCAGCAGATTTTAGAGTGCGTTTCTGCTTGATCTAAAATGTCTTAGGGGATACTTAAAAATTAGGGATTGATGGTGAAAACGGGCATAAATATTTTGTATGTCCGTCAATAAACCTAAATATGTATCTGATGAATGCCTAAGTAAACAGTCTTCTACCGAACCGATCAAAGTATCCTTGGTAGAGTATTTTCATGTCAATAATTGACTGTTCATACCATTTTAAAGGCAAACGGAAAATTCCAGTCTTGATCGACAACAATTATATCAATCAAGTCAGTTGTCTGATTGTCCGTACAATGTCCGATTTCATGATTCGCTGGCACACATGAAAGACTGTACTCGCAAGTGTACCTACCTAATTTTAAAGTCGCATTTGGAATTAATCAATGTGACAATTAGCCAATTTGGGTCCAAAAACAAATGACTTAAAACTAGAATAATGTAATGTAAACTTTAATTAAAAGGTCAGATTGGTGAAAAACATGATGCAAAATCGTGCCCGAATTAATTGCCATTTAAACAAGTATTTATATGTAGGTGTTTAAAAAAACTTAAATTAACGAATAATATTCAGCACGCGCTGAATTTAAATTCGTTCCCAATGTACAAAAGGTAATAAGTACACACATCAAAAAAGTCTAGGGATCAACATCCCTAACATTTGTTAGGGATGTTGATCCCTAGACTTTTTTGATGTGTATAGATATATTATTTTGCTGTATCTAGTATCTATGTAGGTACATGCCGTTCGTTAAAGTAGGACTGAACAGGAAATTATTCTGGTGTTGAATAATATCATTTCTATACATAGACACGGGCCACCTGTTGCTATATTATGTATATGCTTATCAAATTATTTATTTTTTACCTACATGAACCAGCAATGCACAACTTTAGTGCCTTTGTTAATAAATTAAAGATTAAAAACATAGAGGAAATTTTATTATTTTATTCTGAAAAATTCAGATCATGTTGACATTTTCACAAAAAAGACCACGTAAGTATTTATTTTCTTCAACACTAGGTATAATATAATCTTAAAAACGTGATTATTCCATTAGAGGACTACTAAATGTTTCCTCTAATTAACATGCAATGTACTTTCATATTTTTAGCATGCATGTATAAGGTATACCTACAAGGAGCAAGCAAACTTAGAGTGAGCAGGCTTCTTCTGGGTAAGCTCACTCCATCGTCGACAACGAGTACCTATGTCTCTGTCATGACCTAGAGTAGAGACGAGCAAATCCACCTCATATAAAGAAAATGTGAAGTATGAAAGACTGAAACGTTATATGGAAGAAATGAAAGTGTCTAAAAAACCGTTGCAGAGAGATTTTAAAAAGTAGGTATACCTCACTTACTGTAAAAAATATAAATGCCATTTTAAAAACGTACATATTATATAGACACGAGGTTGGTTGAGACATGATTGAAGTTTCAAAAACATGATTGTGGTTTTAATTCGGAAACGGCCTGAAAAATTAAAAGCTTGGTATCAACATTTGTCTCAATAAGTCATTTTCTCTCATAAATACTCTAATCAGTTTTGGTAAAACCCTAAATATCCATATTCCGAGAACAGACAAACAATTTAAAATATTGGCTAGACTTCATCACTCTTTAACTGTTTAAGAGCGCCAACCAAATTAGTCTGCAAACTTTTAACCACTTCGCAGATATCAACCTTGGACTGTGGACCGCCACGCCCGCCCGCTCGTTGTACTCACCAAGGCTCTGCAGCCAAGTGGCAACAGCATGACATACTGACAAAGTACTGAATAGTCTTTTTAATGTCTATCGAAATTTTGCAAAACGATCATCATCAATTTTTATTTTCTACTCTTTAGTTCAAGTGTTTTGAAAAATAAATTCTGGCGGTAAATTATCGAATTATATTTTGTTGCCAGTCACTCGTTTTTAGGAAAAGCTTGTTAAAAAGAAAAATAGATATTCGATTTGTGTTCTCCTTTTGTGAAAGGAAACTTTACCGGACCAAAGAAAACATTGAAAACGCCTATCCTATTTTAAATTTCCTTTAATATAAGTAGTAAGGAAAATTATAATAAATACAAAGCCACAAGATTCTTTATAATTTAAGGAAAAAATATTATTAGAAAATAACTAAATAGATACCTACTACCTACGTAAAATACCCCTCTCTGGTGACAAAACAAGAATTTTTTTAATTAGCAGAAAAGGCAAAAGTACCTGTATAGTGGAATGAAATAATTGAGCATATGGGCACTCTAAGTAGTACGTAGGCGTGCGTGCGTGCAATTCATGGAGAAACAATGTATCACAAACTAAATACAGTGACGGAAAACACCGTGGAAATTCACACAGTGCAATAAATACCAGACACTTAAAATGTGACGGTGAGGTGTCTCGTTACAATTAATTGCGTCAGTTCATTAGCTAAAAAATTTAACGTAAGGCTTCCATGGTCCCGTAGTCAGCACACTAGTACCTACTTATGGATACCTAACATTTGAGATTCAGGGTTTGATGTCCACCCCCAAATATTCGATGGCGTGGAGGTGCAGAAAGCATTACTGCTAAATATTTTTACATGAATAGGTACTACTGATCCTAGCAAAATCCAATAACCTGTAAAGATGTGAAACTGAATAGCTGATGCTAATTATTTTCAGTAGTGGACTGAAACGTTGCACAATTTAGAAATTAGATCCCAAATTAGCATGTGGTTGATGGACAAGATGCCATTCATATTATGTTCTATTTATCAATTCGTCTCTTTCAATGTTGGGCTACATTTGAAAGGCGTAGGTGGTTTCTTTTATCGTGGATCACATGTTTGGCACCATCAGCAGACAAACAAAAAAAAATTGCAGACTAAAAACCGCAAGTTAAACTGAGGTTAATGACGTCTATTCTTAGAAAGTCGTATACGTTGAAACGAGCATGTACTCATGTCGGTACGTATTGCGGAGGTGTGGCGCGCACGCGCATCGCAACACGCAACCATGTGCAATCTGTATGTAGGTACCTATACCCACATGCTCGTTCATAGGTCGATACGCGCAAGCCTCCCCGGTATGCGAATAGATGTGCTTCAATCCACTACCCAATTGCATCATCTGTATAAGCAATTTTGTGTTTGTTAATGATAACATTTCAAAGGATTAGGATATTAAACTAGCTATCAGAAACACAATTAACACAATCATAATGTGTATCATAGTCCAATTATTATTAAAAACAGCAATTTAGGTACTTATAGCGAATCATCAACAAGTGCTTAGTTCCTCTTATCAAGTTAATTATAAAACAAAAAAAAAACACATTGATACGAACATGCCTAGTGTACACACCCACATACGAGTTGATTGCCACATTTTAATTTATTTGGCCAAATAACACTAAGGAAAGAAACACATTATTTTACGTCTCTGACGCATACGACCGCTACGGGTGGCAGCTGCTGATTGGCTGGCACAACCAAGCCCCCCGACGTCACACGGTATCTGTCACGCAGGCATAGCTCGTGACCATGGCTCCATATCGCTACACTACATTCATTGTGAAAATGACAGAAAATGTAGCTCTACATATAACTTGAGGTGGAACTATTGTTGCACGAAAACGATATTTCTTTTGTGTCGTGGCGTTTTAAAGCCATTACACGTGCCACCGTCATTGCAACTGAAGAAGCCAATGATTGCACAATTCTGTTTGGTTTTTTAATATCAAAAGAATCCCCCAAGTGATTATATTATGTAACTTAAAAACTACCATTGAGGAAACATTTTAAAAATAGCATGATTGTAGAGTGATTTGTAACGTGAAATCATGAGGCAATCTTCTCTGAACTGTTGTGACTGTAGTTTAACAACGACCTAATAGTTTCTTTACATAACTGTACAAGGATCATTTGTCTGCGAACGGCAGGGGCCAGTGACTCATGAGCAAGGTTCACATGACTTAATTGATCGAGCTGCGAGTCGAGCGTCATCCGAGAAACATGATGCTTAACACGTGGGTGTGGCCCGATCTGTCCTTGAAGTCTAATTGTCGATATTGTAACTTTCTAGTCACTTGAAAGTAACAATGGTGCTAGAATCTATAAGTGCCCTCTTTTGAAATCGGAGTGACTGGAATATAATTGTTTAATATCAAGGTCTTTTACGGTAGGAACAGATGATTTATGTGAAGTTCCGTGCTCAGAAAGTATTAAAATTTATATTCAATTTTGAGAAGAAGAAAGCTAAAAAAACGAATAAACTAGTTGGCTCAGACCAATAAAAAACTGAGCTAGTTGGTAAGCGTGTGCCCAAAAATTTTGGATACACCGTTTATACCTATACAATGATAAAGAATATAGTAACAAAGATACAAGCGTAAAAGCATACCTTTACTTTTAATTACCCAGTAGTGCCAGTTATAGTAAAGGACAAATCTATTCACGGTAAGTTAATAGGAGGAATTATGACTGATTTAAGGAAACTGACATTAAAAGATCATGTATAAGCCATAATTTGAAATACCTACCTATATTTAAACAAGGAAATAATTATCAACTGAACAAATTAAAATGTATTAGTATTATATCAGCAAACAGTCATCAAAACATGTTCTTTGCACTTCGGTCTTGTACAGGCCTACCTATAGAAAAATACAATGAAAGAAAATTGACAAATTCGCCAACCGGATTAAGATAAACTTTTTGCACGTTTTAGTTAGAGATACGCTTCGTAATCATGTTGTTCTGGTTTATTAGGCAGTATCACTATGAGGTGACGTTGTTCAACTCAAACATTGCTCTTTGTGTCAATATTTGATTTAACATGTCCACCTGATTTAACAGATACCTACTTAGGTAGAAACTAGACAGAAACCGTAGAAGTTTTTCTACGGTATCTGTCTACCTAGGTATTAGGTATATGATATGTTTGTTTAAATTAAACCAACACTATAGACCTGCGTTTATTTCCTACATTGCATTAGTTTATTTAACACCATCTGTATAATTGACACCATTTATATTTTAAATCCTTGGAATCTCCAAAGTGGACTTCTGTATCAATATTATTTACATATTAGACACTACTGTCACCTACCTGAATGTTCAAATATTTAATTAGTCATAGTAGCTTTCATTTTACCCAAGTTTATTTTATTCGTAAATCAGATCTCATAATACAAATAAGTGACAAATTAACTGATAGTTACGCCGATAACATTTGAAAAACATTCTAATTCTGCATAAAATCGTCAATAAATTAATGTGTATGACAGATGTGACGGTGCTCACGCACAACCACTGGAACGAGGGTCAATTGGATCGAGAGGTTCACGAAAACTTAATAGACAATAACGAAGATATATTGGAGAACGTTGGGCGATCTGCGTCAACTTTGCTGATGGTTGACGTCACCAATTCCTTGAATGCCTTGTGCATTGGGGGCAAGGAAGGTTAAAAAAACAAACTGAAAATGTCAGTTACGGAGGATATTTAACGACCAAGACACATACATTACGAGGTTGTCATATTTATTTGAGTGCCTACTCATAAGAGGTATATGTACAAGGCAGCGCCTACCTAGTTATTATGACTGTCTACACCTACACCTTCAAAAAATGTCTACCGACAGCAGTAAAATAGAACGTGACAAACAATTAGGCAAACCAGCCAAAACTCCAGCTAATAAATGTTTTACTAAATGAACGTGTATGACGGTTGATAAAAAATGTTTTTACTTCGAATGAGCCAATCACTTTATGGCCTCGAAACTGAATACAGGCAAGCCTTCAGGCACACACACATCGACAAATGAAGGCGTGTTCGTGTACAGACATGCACGTAACTCGAAATAGTTATGCGGGAAACGCTCACAAGGATATTGGTTAGTGGTTGTGCGATAGGGTTATCATCAGTTTCAAGAGTTTTATTAACATAACGTCCAAAATAGACGTTATCTACTTGAGGTTTTTATGTGATATACTAGCTTATGCCCACGACTTTGTTCGCGTGAATGTCAGTTTTCGGTTACGGGGTTTTTTTTTGCGCGGGTCCTTAGTTAAGCAGCCTAAAGTTACTCCTTATAACAACAGCTATCTGCCAGTGAAAGTTCCGTCAAATCGGCCTTGCCGTTTTGGAGATTAGCCGAAACAAACAGACAGACAGAAATTATGTGTTCGTAAATAGTTTTTGTAATTCAGCCGACTCTCGACAGTTCAAAATTTTATTCTAGGGTCTTATGAAATACTTCGGAGTCGGAGTCTTGAATTATCAAAAGTCGACTGTAAGTATAACAAATGAAATACTATTTCCATTACATATGTAGGTACTTCAAATATTATTTTTTATTTCAGTGTTATATGAGTGAGATCTTTCTAAATATGTAAAAAACATGTATGTATATGATTTATGTATACAATAGAAGTTTTAATATGTTTAAATTAAAATAATAAGTTTCGGTTTCGGCCGAAACTGAGACCGAGGCCGAAGATTCTGTTTCGGTTCCGGTTGAAAATCCTGTTTCAGTCGGACAATAATTATAGTGCAAGTATCTACTCCGAGTCAGACGAAGTATTTCGGACATAAAACAAAATGGTATAGCAACCCTAGTCCATGAGCAAAAATGCGATTCATTTGAAAAGGCGCCAACCGACACGTAAACCAGTCACCTGACCGGCTCAACTAACCTCCGAGTTCGGAAAGTCCGTAACGACTACATTAACCATTAAAAAGAAGCTTTTAATGCAGAGAACCAAGACTCAAAATATAATGACTTGGTTCCAGACAATTGTGAAACATAAAAAACGGTTAGGAATCAAGATTTTCCAGTATAGGTAGGTCTTATACGACATACAATATACGGATTTGAAGAATAATGGACTTTGAGATGAGCAGTATTACCATGATTTTAGGGTTTATTACAATATAATTAGAATTTAATGTGATTTTCAGTGTTGAACCTTGAGCTCAGTGCAAACCGGTACCGTCTGTGACGTAGAAGCCACACCGCTTTTGAAAGTGACTGACGAACGATTCCAATTGAATGACGATATGCACAAGCCCACGGAAGCGGAGGGACATGACATTACTCTTATTTATAAGTAAATAGGAAGTTTTCCATACAAATTGAAAAATAATTTTAATTAGGCGTGAAACAGAAAATGCTTTATGTATTTTTCACCATTGTTGGACTACACTACTACCAAAACAATTTCACTCAGTATTGCACCTTGCAACACATTGTTCGAACACCTGTTGTACGTATATAATTATGTTTATTATGTGTCCTAAGTATATCATAATTATTATTTACATTCTTGATATTTATCGCGTTATTATTTAATTTGTTTTCTTTGTTAAAACAATACAGTGGCTTCTTTTTATTAACATATTTAAACAAGTTAAACTTTTTATTATTCTTTTATCTTTATACGCAATTCTGGGTAGGTGTTACGCTAGTAAGTGTTTTTCAGTTCATATCTGAAATCTACTACAATAATAAACCTACTTACAATTATATTCTCTTTGACTAAAAGGATATAAAAATATTATAACTATGCAAATAGTTAATCTAAAAGTTAAATGGTTAAAATAACTTATTTTTAAAGTGCCTTATTAGAAGTCCTTGATTCCATAAGTTACTTGCTCCAATGTCATACAGTCAAATACAAAATCATGAAGGTACTTAATTCGGTACTAATAACTAAGGTATATACACTGTATTATAGGCACATATTGATTTTGCAAGTAGGTATCTGGTTATGGTTACTTAGACATACTAAAACGTTTTGTCATGTGTTTGCTAATAGTTTCAACAAACCAATTGACCACGAAGTGTCGTGAATACGGCACTGGAAGCAGACTAACCCGCACTGAAGTGGTTTCTTTATGATGAGTTTGCTTTTTCACTTTTAGTCAGTTACTTATTATAATTATGGCAAAGCACGGTCGACATCGGTACCTACACATATTATTGAATTTACTTTGACGACAGGTGTAAGGTAATAAGGCTCTTGCTAGGTGGTAAGTATACCTACAAAAAAAAGTATGCTACCAAATTAAATTATGAAAAAAAAATTCAAAAAATGATCACTTTGACCCCGACGTGATTTGAACACGCAACCTTCTGATCTGGAGTCAGACGCGCTACCGTTGCGCCACGGAGTCGTTATATTACGGTGCGAAATAAAGCAATAAGTATCTCATCGAGAAGAAAAAAATAATAATTAATTTCAAAATTATGTTTTTCTTTTAGATAATTTGATTATGAAAGCGATTTCTTAATCCTTTTTAAAACACCTGGAGTTAGAAACTTACATTTATTTAGTAAATGTTTACTTACTATTTGATTGACAGAATAGTGTACTGTCATTTAATTACTTTGCATTTTGGTAATATTTATAAAATATTAAATATAAAAATGAATCCCTTCTTCCCACCCTTGGTCACGGCATCACGTGTGAACAGCTGGACCAATTTCACGAATTCTTTTTTTTTGTTGTGTTTGTTATTGTAGGGAGAAGTTTCTTATGAAAGGAAATAAAAAAAATATGGCGGTGCGAAGTTCGCTGGTTCAGGTAGTAAAATATACAGAACTTAATGGAACAATAAACGTACTATCAACGATTATGGCGACATCTACATTCATAAACATGCAAACATGAACAGATTAAAAAAATATTTATGGTTAAGATAGATGGCGCTGTTACTTGACAATATTAAAGTATTATAACTGAGAGTTAGTCTGGGTCTATTATTTAGATAGAGCTCCAAGTAATCAATGCATAATTTAATCATTAAACTTAATAAGTTTACACTCAAACACTTAATTTTCATTAAAAGAAAATCTTTGCAGCTTAATAATTTGTAACGAGGAACGAGAGGAAGGGTTTTCATCGATGACTGCCGCGACTTTATTATTATTATACAATATAAATAATGTTGGGCATCAAAATATGTCAGGCAGATAAAGTGACAAAATATACATTTATAAAACTTATCATATTTTATATGGACTATTTCTGAGTGTAGGATGACCTTATCAAGACTTCTTCAAAAACTTATCAGTAACCTAATAGTTGCGAGGGTATTTACAGTTTATTTTTAACTTTTGTATGCTATTACGCGAATGAAAATTTAGTATATTTTTTTATGTAATAAAAGTAACGTAATGATTATTAAATTCAACATAATACGTCAAGCCCCTGTGGCCTAATGGATAAGGCATCGGCCTCCTAAGCCGGGGATTGTGGGTTCGAGTCCCACCAGGGGTACAAGTTCCATTTTGATCTCAAAAATAAACATCTAGTTTTATTTTACGGTTTTTATTTGTAAAAATATTAGTACAATGCTAACAAAAAGTAATTTAACAAAAGGTTTCGTTATCATTGCGTCGCCTCGTAATGGTAAGCATCGTAGCCCTCCAAGCGTTATGTAGTACCCCACTTGATGTGGAAGCCGGCAATCATTATCTGTAGATAAATATTGTTTTAATTTAAAGTGTCTCTCAATAACCCTTGTATTATAATGTATTTTTATTATACTAGTTATGTGAAGTAATAATTTAGGTTAGGTCAGATTAGTTGGGAAAAGATAGCTTTTTTGCGCCATTATTAATGAGGAACAAAAAATAAATGACTGACGGTTTTATTTTTAATTTCTTATCAACATAATAATTTAATGGACTATTGTTCGTGTATGCTTAATATTTAGTTTGATAACTGAGCCATTATTTAGCCGACACTTGCAACGGCGCCGTGGCTTAGTTGGTTAAAGCGCCTGTCTAGTAAACAGGAGATCGGGGGTTCGAATCCCCCCGGGGCCTATAGATGGTTAATTCTTTTTGACTTTTGTGTTTTTATTAATTTATTATGGCATTTATAATATTAGTAGGATTTAATTTTATTATTTATTAATAATAGGCAGTCATGAAACAAACAGTATTAAATTACTCGTAATATAACTGCAACATTGTATTAATAGTTTAATAATGCACATATTTTAGTAATCATACGTAATAATCTTGTTATGTAATAATTATTATATAAGAGTAATGCATGGACTATTATTATTGATGTTGATTGTACGGAATATTCCCGCTTATAAATTGTATGATTGATAATGCATGTGTCGTAATCGCAATGTATGCTAAAGTGAAGTGAATGTAAGTTAGATTCAAGGCGTTCTTCTAAAATATATTTTAAATGCTATGCTATATTTATAGCTCGCCGATTTCAGCAATGATTTATTATTCTTTATTATCTTTATGTATAAGCACAAAAAATATACAGCAGAATGTTACTGACAGTATATTTATTAGGTGAAAATATCTTACTTGCACATAGATTGCCGGTGGAGGTAGCAGTGACGGTGAAATACGCAGGTGGACAGAAATCGGGTGAAGGGCAGGGGTTCGTCATGTTGAAGATGTGCAGGTCTCGCTCCAGGATGACCTGGCAGCTGTGAGAAGACTCCGCCCCACGCCACATACAAACCAACAGCTGGCCTTGACCGTCATTGCGAAACTGGGGGAATAAAGTATTAAATTATTGAACTTGCTGTGAAATGTTACGTTTTTTTTCTGTAATGTTATCAATGGATTCAATGGAGTGAGTTTTAACTTCTTGTGGACAGGCCTGTCACACAAATGTTTAAAGTTTTGCTATTTTAATTTTACTTTCACTAATAAAATAAAGCAAGCAAAATTTTAACCACTTCCACTTCTTCTTTCTTCTTCTTCTTCTAAACTTACGACTTTGAATTTTAAAATCAAATTCAATTTTTTTCTATAAAATAACATATAGTTTACACGTTACAATGCAACACTTATAAGAAGCTACATAACTTTTGTCTGTAGGCATATAAGCATAATCTGTTTATTTCGAAACAGTCTTCTTGAAAAGCATGGAACGCTGTAAATTCCACTTTTGTAACGAGTTACTTACTCAAACAGGCTAGTTAAAAATACTATTCCACAAGACCAAAATAGATCGTAGACCGACAGCCGGTCGCCGACTTTTTGTCGCACGTGTGGCTTCTAGCTGTGTATGCAACACAGCAACATAAGCAAGTACTACACTAGAGAAAACGAGCTTTTATTATTCGAATATAACGATTTTAATAGACCTATGAAACAGCTTCTATCATTGCTAGCAAAAGTATAGGAAACTTATTCACATGATAAATATTTATACCTGAACGCGTATTAAAGACTGCAGCCTCAAATAATAGGGGTGAATTCGATAATACATGGGTCGGCTTGGCAAAGCAAAGTCCTCGTATTCGACTTGGTTGAACACCGTGTTGTTGAAAGGACACTGGGCGCCTAACAACCTCTGCGGAATGTTGCTTTTGACTAGATACGTATCTACTGCGTCTATCACATCTGGTACACTTGTCGAAGTCGTCTGAAATAAACAAAATCTGAATTAATTATAAAAACATAACAAATGTCGAAAGAGATAGGTATGTATGAAAATGGGGTTACTGAAAAATGGGGCAACAATTTTCTGTTTTAATTTCTGTTGGAGTGTATAGGTACATATACAAAATACACTCCTACCTAATTCTAAAATCTTTAAATTTTGGCCAATTATTAGTGCTACTACGGTAAATAGTTGTTTATTTCTCAGTTTTCTTTGACTAAGTAATAATTACTAACGATTACAAAAAAAAAATAATGAGCTTTAAGATGATCTTTAATTTTAATTATTAACTTATTTCTAGTTTTTTATAAATACTTCAAGGAACTCTAAATAGTATAGTTGCTGCATAACAAGCTAACTAAAATGTCAAGTTGATATTAAAAAAGTAAACAAGCAGCATCACATAAATATTGGAATGTCGTTTTGTTACTCCAGGATCAACGTACTAAACGCAAGTAGCCAGATAAATAGTTGACTACCTTAATTACCTATTACGAGTATGTAGATGTGCGCTTTAGTATCTACTTGGATACATGCAATACTGCAATATTATATTCTCCCATACACAAGTGCAATGACACGCGCTTTAAATACTTGATACGTATTTTAAGGGTAGACATTGCCTGAAATCGTACGAAACATGGGATGTTTAAAAGGAGAAAAGGGAAGTCTTTTTTCTAGCAATGGGACACAAATTGAGCTGATTATAAAATCATAACCCTTCTTCTAACGCAGTTGAGTAAAAATAGACAAAACTTACGTGTAAAAATAATTCTGAGTAGTCCAAATATTCATTGTTAATGTTTTGGAAATCTGATAGATCTTCCGCGACGTAGGTGAAGTAGACGTCGAAGTAGTTGGTTCTGAGTGACGTCATCAGTTCCCTGGCGCGCTCCATCTCGGCGGCGGACGGTCGGTCGCTGGGACTGACTATGAGGACCACAGTACTCAGGCTTGCGCTTGCGTTGTTTGCTATGTCTATTAGTGAACTGTTAAGTGAATGCTGTAGAACCGTGGACAAGACCGTTGGAAGATTGAGACGATTAGGCCCTAAAAGTAAACAGAAAAATTGTCTCTACTTAACTACATTTTTGTTATCTACTTAAATACTTAAGAAGATATTTATGAATAAGGTAATGAGCCAAAACTAGGCCATGGTTCGAAACTAGATGCTAATGTGTGAAAATTATCATGGTGCGGTGTTATGACGAATATCTCAAGCTGTAGGTATCATGTCTTACAAATAATAATTTAAAATTACTTTTGTAGGAACAAGACGAACCGGATTTAAAATCCTTTTTTTTGCATCAAAAAGGTAGTAAGTTAACAAGGAAACTTAAAAATAGCATGTCTTTGTACGTTTTTAGCTTCAGGCAATTTTTTACTGCAACAAAAATTAAGTTGAATACCTTGAAAGACAGAGCTAATTAGGCTTTCCGCGAATGTTTATTACGTCAAACAAAAGAACGCATACTAAGCACGTATACGTTTACCAAGAACATTACACAAGCAAAACGTTCATATAATCAAAGGACTTTTATTTTCTCACTTAAAATAGAGTCAATAAATCTGCTCTGGGAAGAACTGGAACTATTGCTGCGGAAGTGCGCGTGTGTGTATCTTATCTTTTACTTACACAGTCAATATTATGTAAGGTTACTAGAAAATGTTGTGTAAACACTTACATTCGTCGGTGAAGTTCCCAATATAGGAATACATTGTGGTGAGGTTATATGAAGGAGGCGCGATCCAATCACCCGTGTTCCCGTGTAGGAGAGATATTGACCCTCGTTGCATATTTATCTCGAATGATCCGCCGATCCATCTGATGACAATGGAATTGTAATAATAATATTATATTAACATGTTCTCCTTTGTGTTGGCAATTTATTTTAAATAAGGTTTCATGTAATTAGAAAAAAATTAAAAAAGGTTAAGTCAAAGCTCTGTCGTAGTTAATTCGACTTATTAAACTACCCTCATTTAGGTACTTTTAAAGTTAGTTGAGAATGTTGTTTCGTCGTGGACCATGTCTTAATCGAGAGTTTTTGTAATGTCTTTTCGAAAACAGCTTTTTATTTTACTATATTTTTTATAGCTAACAGGATGTAATTAAAATTGTTCTGCTTATGAACCAGTGACATTTTCTTACCAAAAAAAATTTCAAAGCAATTTTGTTTAGTATCGTAGTAAAAAACGTCTACAAGACATTATTAATTTATTTTGCATTTAAAAAATAATAATATCATACGAGCAATTCGCACGAGCCGCGAGGTCATGCCAGCTTTATCTAATTTCCTGCTCAGGTTGCTTTTTTGCAATCCTCTTTTAACTATGTATGTATAATTAAATTTTGCATAATTACGTAATGCAAGGCCTTGTGTGAATGGCAGTTAGTGTTGTACTCACGACATGAATTGTTCGACGTCGTAGCCTTTCCATGACCCGTCCGTGGCGACAATCAAGTCTATGATTGGTGCACCGCCTAGTACTTGACAATCTCGATGATTTCGCCGTATTATGTTAGCTGAAATAAAACATCAGGTCGTCTGTAGGCTTATTTACCCCAAGAGGTCAGCAGACATGTACCATGCATGCATATTTCATAGCCTCAATATTTAAATACTCTTGTAATATAGGGTAAGATTATTGCTATCAACTGGGCACAAATCTAGACTACGGACTGCTCAGAAATTCATAATGGGAAACCCAAATACACTTTGCTCAACCAATCCCAAGTTGTACCCAGTCCATCAAGCCGAGCACCCGTTGAAACGGCTGAAATTGAAGGATACTTTTTGAGATTTGTGTAAACGCCTCGCCTATAAAACAGAAATGGCCTTAGCGTGTATTCAGACGAACTGCATTCCAAAATCAAGTATGCAAAAAAATGCAGTTAGCGCGCAGACGACAAGAAATATAACTGACGTGTAAGACATCTTCGCTCTATTAGTTGCTCTACAACTCTGGAACACTTTAAACCTTTTTTTAACGTGTTTCAAAAAAACGATAAAGAATGTCGGAACTCATTTTCTCGTACTAGGTAAAGCTATAGGTACTGATGGAGGTGACTGCCCGCTGCGTTGGATCCAGGACTTAGTATCATCATTGGCGATGACCCAAACATAAGTCACTACCCACCAAATTAGATTCCATTCAATAATTACTCTTGTAAATATAATTTTACACGTTAAAAGGAACTGCAGACGTTGCGTTGAACAAACGTTGGTCCTAAATACTTACGGGCGTAATCCATGAATGCAGTGACCGCAGCATTCGCTATCCTTTCCATCTCTTCAACTGGTACGTACACAGTGATTTGTCGCAGAGACAGTACATGAGCGAATCTAGAAGTTTCCGTTAACAAATCGTTCTTATTCACAATGCTTGTGAAAAGACTTTGACGGTTGCAGGCTTTCACTGTCGGCTCGAATGATACTCCCTCGTTGGAATAGTACATGTCTAAGACTTGAGATAGCCTGAGAGAGCGTCTTTGTTCTACCCATTTTGGTACGTGATGCGCTAATATGAGACCTGAAATAGATTAAAAAAAAATGAAACAAAGACCTTCACTTCCTTTAAATTAGGTATCTTATTAATTACCATCTATGCATTACTAACAGACATTATTCCCAGTTCCCATTATTGCCAGTAGATGTATTAATAGAAATGTATTTTTAGATAATCGTCCTGCGCATTTATTTATATGAATTTAATTTAGTTTTCATTTTAGTTTCTAACTAGCGACCCGCCCCGGCTTCGCACGGGTGCATGTATTATACATATAAACCTTCCTCTTAAATCACTTTATCTATTAAAAAAAACCGCATCAAAATCCGTTGCGTAGTTTTAAAGATCTAAGCATATATAGGGACAGACAGACAGACAGACAGGGAAAGCGACTTTGTTTTATACTATGTAGTGATATTGCTAAACAAACTTATTTACCATCAATGCCAGCTAAAATCTCAGCATCCGTGAACTGCCAGTCGGTGACAGTCAGGTTTTGAGGAAAGAGGTAATGGTCTCGCGGAAGCAGCGTGTCGTTCCATCGGTTGTTGCTGCCGATCACAATGTTCTGCGACACGGCGCCCACTCGCGGACCCTGGTTTACTACTACTTCTGCTAAATCACCTGGAAAATTATTATGATTGTTAAAACAAGTAGGTTCAAAGCGCTGGATTACTTCAACAGTACGTATAAGGTAGTCTTAACAGTCTATCACTAACAATATTCTTCGATCTCCAGCTTTTCGGCTCTGCGTGATAACGAACAAACCTCCTATTTAGAAAACCCATTTCAGGTGTTTTTTTTTTCGGGTTAGTATGGTATTTAATATAAATGCATACCTACTTATGTAGAATTTGGGCCACTTTTATCAACAATGGCCTAAACAACAATTATTTAATTAACATTATTTGTTTTTAGTTAACATTTAACTAATTAGTAGCATAAAGACATAGTTTACACAATCTATAAGGAAGGAAATGGTCGTGAACTCGTGATAACACGTCATATCAATGTTTAATTAAAAATTTGCCTACCAGCGAGTGTAGCGACCCAAATGTTGCCTATATCGGCAACGTCCGATTGTCGTTGGACACCAGGCCCAGGTTCTAACGTCTCTATGTCTTCAAACCACTCTTGCTTAGCCGATACCATGAGAGGTTCAGCAATATCTTCTTTGAAAATGTTCGCGTTAAGTATTTCTGTAACAGCTATCCGTTGAGATTCCAGTGACGCGGCAATCGCGGCTACTAACGTTCCAGGGGAAATGGTCCCCCAATTAGTTTGAATCACGCCATCTTCTATCGGACATCTGCTGATTACTCTGAAATATTAGGTAGACCGTAATGAAATAGTAACCTAGGTTTTGTCAAACGTCCATATAGAACTATCTAATTATGTAAATCAGTGTATAACTACTTCGGTAGGTACATGTAGTTCCTTCCCAAGTTTTATCTTGGGAAGATTGGCCTCAATCTGGCTATGGTAGTAGGCTTCCTAAATATTAACTATCAGGTATCTCGATAAAAGTTAGTCCTTTATGATGATTTTAATTTTTCGTCTTACATTATAAAATTATATGACTAGGTAACAGTAAAAAGGTCGCATACCTAAATTCAAAGCCGAACTATGCTGACGCAGAGTACTTATGATATTTTAGTAAAATCCACTATCGTAGTAAGTACTAATGACTACTTTATTAGTAAAACTTTGTTTATAAACAGTAACGAAGTGGCTTTGGCCTTTTGATAGTAAAAGAATTTATATGAGCCGTACAAGTAAACAACCCACGTTTTGGAGAATACCTACGTTACGTCACAGATGTTTTGTCTTCTTTTATTAATTATCATTTCTTGTTTATTTACATACTCACCTACTACTACTTTGTGCCTCCATATTATTGTTACCCTGAGACAGCTGTGCGGATAAGGGACATACTAAAGTTTCGTCGCCTCGCTCCCATTGTCGCACTGCCGAACTCAGCATCCTATGCAGGAGACATTTCTCGCCTACCGGTAGAATTTCGTCGACTTGTATGAGATCTTGACTCGGTATGAATATATCCATAAGGATCTTATATTTGTGGAATTGGAAGCTCGATGCTCTATACGGTAATATGAATTCGGATTCCACGGCGTTTGCTGAAGATTGTTCAATGCCATCTAGACGCAGGCTGTGGAAATAATAAGACGTTGCATAAGTTGGTAATAAGAATGTTGCGAGTTGTATTTGATTAATTAATGTAAGAGGGCGCTAATGAAAATATCTTCAAGCAAATACATGTGCCAGGTCCAAAACAAAGGTAAATAAAATCAAATTGATTTATTATTATTACTTAATAGAATTTATTTAAACTTATTTTTCTCTAAACCAGTATAGATGTTGTCGTAACATAATAGATGGCGCTGTATAAAGGCTTTCATATAAATAAACAATAGCAGGTACCTATCAAAATTATCTTTTCCTAATTCTTATTAGTCTATATAAGTGCAAGTCGTTACAGCTATTTTTAAGATAAAGAACAAATTTTTTTCCGACTTCGGAAAAGACTGTTCTTTATCTAGAGCTTTGTAAAAAGAAATTGTTACCTTTTGAGCAAAGCGGAACTAAGCAACCTCATATCCAGTTGAGAATACTGTTCGACCTTCCTCAATAAGGATAGGTAGATATCAAGGCGTCTAGGAGCCAGCAGGTTGGGCACACCCGCCCGGTAACAGTCACGGAGGTGGATCGGTATACTCGGCAATATCGCACATTTTGCAACTACACCAACAGAATAATATATTTTTTAAGTTCACATCAAAAAATTATAATAACAACTCAACGATAATGCTTCAACCACTAACAAAATAAAGGCGCGGCCATAACTTTTACAATACCGCTTGAGATATATACTTACAGCTAATTAACAAAATTAAGTATAATATTAGTTTCCTCATGTTTTGTTCACTCACATTATATTCCGTAAAAATATTAAAACAACAAAACACAATGCGTGTTGAAGCACGCGTAGGAGTGCTACTATTTAGATCACAGCAAAATGATAAGATAGTGATAATGAATCATTACGAAACCAGGTTGCCACAATGCCTTTTTATTCCAACAGATTAACAAAATTAAGGGATTGGATTAATAAAATGATAATAAAAATAATTTACCTTTTATTCACTATCCATCTGTACAATATTATCCTAGTTTAAAAAAAAACTAAATTCATTCTTTTCATTATTTGGTATTCAAAAATTACATTAAAAGAACAAATTAAATGGACAGATTATGTAAAACATTAAATACCATAATGGATGCATTGTTCATACAATAATTTTAAATGCAATTGTGACGTGAAATACATTTGTGATGGATAACTTTCATTAGTAAACTTCACCAAATATACAAATACATAATTATAAATGCAAAATAAAATAGTTACCTCAATCATCTCAAACATAATCATTATTATAATTAGTAAAAAAAGTATGTAATTTAAATAGAAGCAAACTTTGATAACTTACGGGATAACTAATAACTTACAAAAAAACCTATTGTCATGTCTACCGATATTCCCTGAAGCAAGATAAGTACATACTTTATTTCATTCCAATTCATATAACCTGTATTTATATTGAACAGACAGGTTACATTTTTTGAATTAGTTTGTTTGATGCTTCAGAAATATGGTTCTACCTCTAATCAAATATTATGCAATCAGAGTAGTCTTTTTCACACCCATAACTTATGTTTGCTTCAATTTAAACAACAGCTTGTATTGCCATAATATCCCCTATGGCTTGTAACTTTGTTAGTATCATACTATGCAGTCATATAATCTCTAAAATAACTTTACAGACTAACCTTAGAATAAAACAAATTTGTTCTATTTTAAACCAGTCATTACTGGATAAATGTACACCGAATAGCATTTGTTAATAATATATGTTGTGAATGTTTAACATGTAACTATAAGATAATATTAGTTTGTTGGTATGTATGCTTTTTGCATTAATTCATTACCCTTTAAAAACCATAGTTAAGTTTTATGGAAAGTAAATGGTTTTTTAATTCACAGCAATGTTAAATACTAACTGAAAAGTGTATAAAAAAATAAAACTATTATCGAAGTACTAATTTGGCTGGCTTCCCGTCAACTTTTCGCGATGATCCGTGTTTTAAAGTGAATTCCCTCTTTATGTAAGCAAACAGTAAGTCTGTTATTAGGAATATTTGTGCGGTGGCGAAAGAGAGTGTAACTCCAAAGAAAAAGTTGGCATTGGCTGACCCTGAATATATCCACAGATGCCAAACTGTTGGTCCAAGAGCTGATGTGATGATGAATGTGCATCCCACTATGAATTTTTGCTGCATGACTGCAATGAAAAAATACACACCATATTATTAAAAATAAGTTCAAAATGCCTATGATAATTTGGAGATTCGCAGCTTCATTAAAAATTTTGAGGTGTCACTTTTTTGCTCACATAACTTTTGTAGGAGTTCCTATAATAATCATCATTCTATAACCTTTTAACATACAATTTATACACACTCAACAATCACATTGTACAATACAAATAAGCATTAATTAACATATCCTGAAGGTACTGCCCTCCTTCTCATGCATATCTTACATAAAAGGTTATGATTAACATAATTTTAATAGGTAGGTGTTTCAACAATTCTCATATAATACTATACTTACATGTGAATAAATGTTTCCACATTGGTAGTAGTGCTAAGTAGAATCCAACATCACCCACACAAGGGTAGGATCTGAATATGGTTGAAAGTGCAATAAGTACAGTTGCAAGCAGCACGGGCTCTCTCTTAAACCGCAAAGTGAGAGGCACTACGTACAATGCCAGTGCGTTGATTTGGAATGCACACACAAACAACACTCTAAAGTGTTCAAACATTTCTGTGAAGAAATACCAGAACAAGCCGATGTTTGGTTTCAAGTCAGGCACGGTTAATCTGTAACAGTTTATAATAAAGATTAATTTATAGAAAATAAAACATGTTGTTTTATGTGCTGCTATCTTACGCTCATCTTGACATATTGTTCTTGTAGGAAAGTCTTGTGAATTACTTCAAATCAGAATTCTAAAGAAATCAGAATACAAAATTGTAATTTTATACTTACATAAATCCATAAGTGTTGTACACATAATTGTAAGATCCATCCATTATGTAGGCTGACAAATAAATAAGGAATCCCCAGCTTAACACAAACACAAGTAATGTTCTGATGTAAGAACATTTAGTACATCCCTTATTGACATCGGCCAATAAGATAGCAATTGGTACTATCAGCAGCAATGGATAGAGGGCCTGGTGTGTTGCAAGTGCAATGAATACACATGCTACTATTCTCTGGCCACTTGAAGCACCCCACATAGCTGTAGCCACCAACAAGTTCTGTATAACAGTTGTGGTCATCCCAGCACAATTCAAAACAGAGTATGGATTGAACAAGTAAACCGATAACACATATTCAGCAGATTCTTTTAATTGTGTATCATCCAGAAGCATTGGTTTTGACTCCTCAGCGACATTGAGCAAGCTCTTTTCTTGTGATTCTTTAAAAATTCGTATAAAAGCCTTAGAAGTTTTATACAGAAGATGAGCAGTCAGGAGATCCAATACAGTAAATAGAACTGGCAATATATATGGCACTTTTTTCATTATATAGTAGAAAGCCAGTAGCATTATAGGAGACTCATGAAATGAATCTCCCTCGTATGGGTTAATGTTGTGATCATATAAATAAACGCCTTCCATTAACCTCTTCCATGAGTTCAGAGGCGTCGCTATTTCTACTCTGTTAGCTATTGTTTGCCAATAATCTAAATGTATTAGCCAATACCGCACCAAACCGGCTACCACATACTTTAAAATTACACCCATTTTTTAGATAAATACATAGATACAATGGATCAAAATATCTACTACAATTCGAACTTTTCAGAGATAAAATATTTGGGATTGTCACAACTGTTTTGAACTGACAGCAGTGACAGTGAGTGTCACTATGTCATGTCACTACTGACTGATATTTTTTTGTAGATCATAGATTTGACTCGCTTATTATAGACGTTAGGTACCTACTCAATAGTTCCAAAAAAAATATAGCCTTACTGTCAATACCAGAGCCATGAAACTTCTATAAAGATTTCGAACTCCAAAAAATACATGACAAAAGCGCCCTCTCTTGCTGGTGGAAGTCAATTTCCCCCAAATTTTTACAAAATCAGCCGCGAGATGGCAGCAGTACAAATAGAAATAATCAATGTGATGAATATACTACCAATTTATGATATTTTGTTAATTATTAATTGTGCTGATTTATTTCTTAATGTTATTTTTTAATAAAATTCGTAATGTAATTTTTTTTTTTTTATATAATGGCAACTTTCTGTTGGTACTCCGGGTACTTCCGAATCCGAACGCTAAGAAAACTTTTTGAAGGTAGCCTTTGTTCGGATTTCTTAAAGTTTTCTCTGCGTTGTTTTATTGTGTTTCCTTGCTTTTTATACGACTTGGCGTGATAACGGATACTGCGACCACTGCTGGCCTGTTACTGGGACACCGATTACTTGCAAACCTGATAACTTGCCTTTCATTCACGTACTTTGTTTTTGTTTGCTACCTGGGACTTGAACTTTTTACAATGCCGAAAGCAAACGAACTAAAGTGTTATTTTGGATGTGTTGTCGACGGTAAGCTTTATTCCATTTAGGAATTTTATATTCTATATATTTTAATAAAAGTGTACTTAATTCTGTTTTTTACGTACCTACGTGTAAAATATTTTTATGTTATATTGTGCTGTGTACATTTATTTATGCTCCTTAATTTTTTATTTTTGTAAATATTGTAGTAACAATATTTATTAAACAATAAAATTTCTTACTTGTGAAGGTTTCACTCAAATAGAAATATTAATTTTCAGGACCCCTACACCGTTACCCTAAATGGGATTATCCACACACAGAAAAATCTATGGAAGTCCATACTCAGTCCAACAACTTCAGCACGAGGCAATGAATATATTTATAATAATGTTCGGGTATGCTACAGGCATTTTGAAGAAAAACTTTACTTACCAAGTCATCGCTTGACCAAAAATGCAGTACCAACGTTGAATATATATTGTAAGTACATACCATTCTACATAAATAATCATTCATTTAAATATTGTTATGTTGTTATCTATGATAAGGCCCCTATTAGTAAGCCTCCCCTTTCCATCTATCCGACTGTCTGTCTGTCTGTTTTTCTGAGATTGATATTTTCACAGAATGTGTATTTCTGTTGCCTCTATCAATAATAAAAAATAATAATAATTATAAAACAATAAAAATATGTTAAAAATTAAAATAACAAACATGTTTTTTTTTCGGTATATAGTACGGAAACATTGTGACTGTGTGAGTCTGGCTCGCACTTGGCTGGCTTTGTTTATAGATTTTTACTTCTATAATAAGAAATGTTTGCTTAGAAAATGAACTGAATCTATAAAATTATTTATTCTATTTTGAATTAACTAAGCATTTCTCATTTATATCCACAGCTTTGAGTCATACTGAAGAACAGCCCTCAACATCAGCTGTATCAGTGGCATATTATGAAGAACAGCCCCCAACATCAGATGTACATATCAGTGGCATATGAAGTGACGTTGCTAGCAACATCTAAAATTGACTCTTTAGAATTAAGACATATAATGGCTCCAAGTAAGTAACAAATTCATATCAAATATTATCAAGTTATAGCATTAGCAGCAGCATAGATTCTAGATGATGTGTTATATCAGACTAATTTACCTCTGCGCCAAATTTCATTAAAATCCTTTTGGTAGTTTTTGCGTGAAAGAGTAACAAACATTCACCCATCCATCCATCCTCACAAACTTTTACATTTGTGATACGTGAAATTGCTTGAAGTAGAAAAAATAAAGAATAACTTGGTAGACCAACTAGAGTAGTTTTTGATCCAAGTACTGAGTACAGTTTCTAAGATGAGACATGAGTTACACTCTTAATTTCAGCTGTAACTGAAAATTTCTTACGACAAAAAAATCTTAAAGAACATAATTGTATTTTTTTTTTCAGGACATGGAGTTTTGCCGGAAGAGTGTCAAGATACAGCTGATTTTTTATATGTGATAAATTATTTGATTCTTTTACTGGTCATTCCTATCAAGGTGATTCAAAAAAATATAAATACTGTTAAAAGGAATTCCCCTCACTTCCAACTGTGGGCTGATTTACTCCCAATTTTAGAATCAATCAAGTTTAAATCAATTTAACTTAGAAATAACATTGATCAGATAAAATATGAGTCGATTTCTTCAATTAGAAATTGGATCCACAATATTAAGACGTTTAAAGAAATGTGGCAGTATTTAAACTTCAATCAAGATCCTCTAGAATTTTTTTTAGTAGTATTAGAAGTAATGGAGTTAGAAATGTTAATCCTGATTGTAATCCATATATGAATGCATTTAAAACGTTGATTATTAATAATTTCATTCTGCAGGTGCAAATTGTGAAGAAGATTCTTGTATGTATGCAACATTATCACACTTGATTTTAACCAATCGTCATGATTCTGTAAGCTCTGATTTTGCATGTAACGTTGATTCTTTGCTTCATGTAATGCACGAAATTAAAATTAATGATTCTATATTGCACGCCGAATCAAAAAAATATGTTACAGGTCTAAAATCAGAGTCTAAAATTTTCAAGAATTGTAATATTTGTATAAATTATTTGTGTAGATCAGAAATTGATTTAGATTCGTTTAATTATGAAGTTGATTATACCTACAAAGAAATCATTATTTCATCCAAACGATAATGTTATAACTATAATGAATGACATTTAATAAATGATTGTTGCATACTTCCGTGATAATCCTCAATCAAAATTTTTGATTCATAAAATTCATTTTTTATTGATTGTGCATGTAATTTTAATATTATTACATGTAATAGACATAAATGTGATTTAGTTAAATTTATTTGTGATCTCTCTATTAAATTGATTGTACACAGTAACAGTTGGTGTCTTGAGGTAATAGATTATTAAATGGAAAGATTTCGAGTTTTGATAGGAATGACCTTGTTAAATTGCAAGCATTTGAATATTGTACTAAAGAAACAAGAAATAAATTTTTTGAAGAATGTTTTGTTTTTTTCTTTTATATCAATTCAGCGTTAAGAAGTAATAACTTGATTTAGAATACTTTTTGATCACGAGTAGGTATAATAAGTTTATACTCGTGATCAAAAAGTATTCTAAATCAAGTTATTACTTCTTATACTTGAAATTTTATTTGAAAAGTAGTATGGCCTACTTAAGAGCGCCATCTATCGGATGCGTATGGAAGCTTTCATGCTTCTTAACGCCATCTCTCGGACGGGGGGAAAAAATTTGCATCGTCCTTGGACGCAGAGTGGCATATCTATACCAGTATTATACTGTATAATCTATGGTCAATACATTTGCTAGATGTATGATCTGTCAAAACACCATTCTTTACAGATTTTGTGTGAGAAAAGCAAATTGTGACGTCACTTTTGGCCAACTCAATTGATTTACTATTGATTTTAAGCTAGTTGAAATCTAACTTTCAAGTTAAGCGGTTTTTTTTAAGGTATTATAACCGTCAATATATGTGTTTCCAAAACACACGGCATTGTTGGAAGATGCGTACTATAATGACACTCTTAGCGGTTAAGAACAGCTGAACAGTGCTGCCACCCCTCAGGACTATTAGCGCCCCACACACGTACGGTTTGGACCGCGGGAAACGGCACGCGCCGTTCCATCCCTCGCTCCGAACTGTACGTGTAGATGTGCGGGTCTAACAGTCCGATCTGGCATATCGGCGCGAGTGCAAGTCTCACAGTTTTGCGCGCGCATCTCGTGTAAACGTAAAATTACGTAGTCGGGTCGGAATGGCGGTTTGGAGCGTCAAAGCTATCACAGAGATCATTCGATTGTTCCGTGAACATCCGTGTCTCTGGAAAATAAAAAATAACTATTGTTTGGAAGTCGACGGCTTTGGTTTTTTTTTGTTATGTAGGTAGGTATTGCCACCGACTTCCAAACTAAAGTTATTTTTTATTTTGTAGTTTTTGAAGGCGGTTGTCTTTTTTTGTAAAAATGCTTTTTATTTTTCACTTTTTAGTGCTTGTGTGTTAATGTTTGAAATCCTTAATAAAAGCCCTTTCAAACAATACCTCACACGATATATTCAATTTAGGAAAGTGGTAGGAGGGGGGTTGACCTACGCCCTCCCCCTCTTTCTTCAGTCAGTCATCGACTACACGTATAAACAAAGCAGCAATTTTACTTGTTACGATAGTTCTGCTGTGATCCTATGAGGAGTTCCGTTCCATATCTCCGAAGTTCATCATCAGATCATGACAATATTTCTACCTATATGACCTATCCGGAAGTATACTCTTTCAAACAAAAAAAGAATTATCCAAATCAATTCATAATTGGCGGAGTAATCAGTAAACATTCATACAAAAAAAATATATACGCGCCGAATTGTGAACCTCCTCCTTTTTGAAGTCGGTTGAAAATTAAGGAGTAGGGGAGAGCGGGGCTGAAAGTGCCGGGGGTAAATTGTTCCGACGCGAATATCTCGAAAACAAAAAGAGATAGATATACGATCATAGTGTGTCGCGTGATGCCTAACAGTCGGGCACACGCGGCTGCTATTTTAGTTTCGTCAGCGCCGCAGACCGAGTGGCAGTGCATGTGAAGGTCCTCCAGCGCCACGTAAGTAAATATTTTCGTTTCAATACTTTTTGGTCGCAAGCTAGTATTTTTCGTGCTTGTAAGATGAGAGTTTTAGTAAAATGTTTGTTATTTATCCTAGTTTGCTATGAGGCGTAATTTTAATGCTTTGAGCACAGTGATTTTTATATGTGAGACAAAATATCACACTCTCATAAACGGGGTAAAATGTGCCGTTCTTGTGGGGCTGCTTGTGCCGCGGCACAACCAACCCCTAAGCAACCTTTATTGTTTCAATATTGTTTATGTTTACGTGAGCACTTATGAAAAGAAGAAAAATACTTGTTGACATGATACTTTATACTGCTTTTATTATCTTTGACAGAATGAGGTCATCAAGCGAAAAACCCAAAGGGGAACTATAACTCAGGATCTTCAGGATCACAAAGGGCTGCTGATGCAGTCATCAAGGATGGACTTAAATTGCACTTGAATTAGAAATTTGTATTTGTTTATATATTTTTTTGATTTCTTTAAAAGACTCAAGAGACTGCTCAATAAGATAATAACTCTGAAAGGAACTCTGTTTCTTAATCATTTGAGAGAATTTTTTTTTTATTTTCTTTAGAGACTGATATTTTCAATAAATATGAGATCAGTTATTAAAAATATCAGTCTCTAAAGACATTTGCATAAAAATAAGTACAAAATATTGATTAAAAATATGTTTTTAAGTTTGAAATAATGACATAAGTAAAGGTAATTTGTTTTTTTAAATATAATACTTAGTATTATAAGCAACTAAATCATAAAAACTGTTGATTCATAGTAAAAAGTATAAGGTATAAATATATTATTATAAAATTAATGTCTTTTAAATTCTAAATTAATTTTCATTCATGTAAAACACCTAGCATTATCAACGGCACAACTGACCTCAGCTACGGCACAACTTGCCCCAAAGTGGGGTTGGTAGTGCCTTGCCGCCGCTGCATAAAAAAATCACTTCTTCTTAAAACCTATTAAAAATGTGCAAAATCTGTATGTAAAATCGTAATATAGATTAAATTTGGCTTAGGATGAACCACTACTTTCAGACATAGTACTTGTTGTATCCGAATCATATAAGGATTTGTCAAAATCGGCACTTTCAGCCCCGCTCTCCCCTATAGTAACAGGAATATGAGAAACAAAGCATAATTATGACGAGCTCGTTGACTTTTGCAAGTCAGTAGGTTTTGTTTCAGCTGATCGCGATTTATTTTTCGAATTTAAAATACAGAACTGCGTATAAAACTTTTAAAAGTTACACCGCTCCACGCGCCAGTCCAAACCGTAGTCCAACCCTTGAAAATCAAATTTACACGCACAGTTCGGAACGTTTGTCCAGATATGAAAGTTTCGTCTGCAGTCCAAACCGTGATAGCATTTTGAATCGTAGTTGGCACAACAGTTTGATCCGCAGTCCAAACCGTACAGATCTAACTGCGGTTCGGAACGCAGTCCTAGATGCGCGGTCCAAACCGTACGTGTGCGGGGCGCTATTCAGTTTTTAAATGAAATCTTAAAAGGAACGATACAAATACAACAGCGAAGTTAGTAAACGAAATCATATGCAAATTAAGCCACGGATTTTCAGGTCTTGTAATTTTATGTTCTCTAGGTCGGATACGTTTCTACACTATACTATACACGCTTCAGCATGTACCTACCTAAGGGCGCGTTCCCATAGAACGTCCGTTTTACTGGTCCGTTTAAACGTATATGTTATTAGCGTACCTATGTAGTTGTATGAGCGAATTCACACAGAATACAGTATTACGGATCCAGTAAAAAATACCGATCCGACAAAATGAGCAGCATTCCGTTTTACTGGTCCGTTTAAACGTATATGTTATTAGCGTATGTAGTTGTATGAGCGAGTTCACACAGAATACAGTATTCTGGATCCAGTAAAACGGATCCGTTTTATCGGATCGAAACTGCGCGAGGCTTGGCACGGGGGTGCGCGGTGGCGGTGCACAACACGACAACGGCCATCCTCGTAGAAAGTAGGCGATACACTGAAGAAAGAAAGTCCAGTAGATTCGGATCTGTTAAAATCGCTCCTGTAAACGCTGTGTGAATATTACCTCCAGTAGCGACGGATCAGTTAAAACGGATCCTGTAAATGCTGTGTGAATATTACCTCCAGTAGCGACGGATCCGTTAAAACGGATCCTGTAAATGCTGTGTGAATATTATCTCCAGTAGCGACGGATCACGGGATCAGTTAAAACGGATCCAGTAAAACGGACGTTCTATGTGAACGCGCCGTAAGATGCAGCTTTGCGTCTTCGTCGAATTTCAGGAGGTTGTCATAAAATACATAGGTAATCAAATAAAATTACGATACCTGGTCAATAATGAAAAACTCACTAACTTGTTTTTGTTTGACAGCATTTCAGAATACACATATATTTCAAAGAACTATCGCCCCGCCAGCCGGACTAACCCAGCAGCGGCAAGATGGCTAGTTCGAATTCAAAAAATAAGCTACAAAAAAAAATTGATTCGTATTGAGAATGACTAGCATTGTTACTTACCTCCTTGAATTTGACGAGGATACAAAACTGCACCTTGCATATTGCGTAAGTGCAGAGATTTATCTGGTCCGCTAACGGCGGCGCTGCACCGGGAGCTCGGGTCAGTGAACAAATTGAAAATGTAAAAAAAAACACGAACATTCGTTCGCGAGCAATTCGAGCCATTTACCTAATTATTTTGTTTCCGTGTTTGGATGAAATTCATGTGCTCATCAAGTTCGTTACGCGAATAAATGTAAATTGCGTTACAAAAGCTTGCGTTACAAATTTTTGCGAAACGCTCACGAAGCGCTCACGGTGAGAACGATTCAAATTAAAATGGCTACTTTTAAAAACATTATCCTCCTTCTGGGGCAGTCGGCTAAAAAGGTGAAAGCGACAGAATGGATACGGAAGGCGGAGAACCGGGTATCGAGACGCAACTTGGGAAAGGCTATATCCATAGCCATAGGTGCTAAAATAAATTAAGTAACAAAAAATATTAAATCAGGTACTTTATTCTGAATAAGCAGCAGTTTTCCTGAATCATAATAACACAACCTAATGTAGTTTAAACATAACTTACATCTATAAATTGACGACAATCATGTGTTACGTAGGAAGGTAGGTAAGTACTATTACATATGTTTTTGTCATGTAACTTAATTAGTTAAAAAAGTCATTGTCATATAATACATAGCATGCAGGTAGTTTCATACTGATACCGGTAACATAACATCACGCCTGTAATCCCCGAAGGGTTAGGCAGAGGTGTACCCATTAGTACACCCACATTTCGCCAGTTATGTTTAGGTCCCATGTAATAGGGGGCGAGCCTATTGCCATCAACCGGGCACAAATCCAGACTCCGAGGCTGCTACTGAGAAATTACTGATGAAAAAACCCAGTACCACTTTGCCCGACCTGGGAATCGAACCCAAGACCTCTTGCTCAGCAGTCGCGCTTTGCGACCACTAGACCAACGAGGCAGTCCGGTAATAATTTAAATTACTCTTAAAACAATGTACGTTAGGCAGATTATGGAAGATTATGTTATCAACTTTATCTACGTTTATTATTTAGTGTACGTCGTCAAACGTGGTAAATATATTTTGTAGCCTAATAATAATATTATCTTAGGTATCACAGAACACCGATGTTCACTTTAAATTATGATGAATTCGTTATCTAATTTAGTGATATTTAAGTAGAGTTTACTTTAGTGTTTTTTTATTTTGCAAATCATGGAGACGCGGGAAACAGTTGATCATAAGGAACTTTCAAAAATAATTTGTTGGCAATTTTGACACCAATTTTGTTCCAGTTAGCTTGAGCGTATGGTAAAAATTCTTTGTACAAGGTTCTCCAGTTTTCGTTCGCGAATCTAGCGCCCAAATCAGCTGAAAAATAAACAGGTTGTAAATACAATATTCAAATAAATAACGATAACAGGTAGGTAAGTAAGTCCCTTTGTTTCTTAATTTTTATTAGATGCATAACTAGCTTCTGGGAGTGGCTTAGTAAGCGTAGAAGTAAGTATAGGATTTTGTTCATAATTTCATAGCATTGGTTATTATTTTTGGGCGGACCATTATATCTTTTTCTAAAATAAAATAAGCCTTATTACTCCGTATAACCTAAGCCATCTAGCTAGTCAGTGTAGATACCATCGTAATCGAATCAGCCGTTCCCAACAACAAATAGACAGACATTTTTCACCATGTAAACTTTATTATGCATTTAGTAGGTAGTAAGCTGTTATTTGCATATAGGTATGTATCTATAGACTTTGGTAGTGGGATGATAATAATCACACTGGTAGAACAAGTCACATGGTATACAAGCAGTTAACTTGCAACTATTTTTATTTTATTTTATTGACCACTTAGCACACTACGTTTATAAGTATGCTAAGTGGTCAATTCTTCTGTTACATCACTCTCCTTGATATGCCAAAAGCTTAAAAACATATTAGGTACGCACGGAACACAGATTGGCAGTGTAGATATACTAGATATACTTATACAATATAGCATAGAACAGATTTCGTTCTGAATTTGAATTTGTTCTTATTAGCTTCTTTTAAAGCATTTTTTTTCGGTCTGATAGTCTCTTAGAATACTTATTAAATTGTTTTAACTTACTGATCTCCCTTGTTTCCGGGTTGTCGTTTCTGAAGGAAGTCACAATGCTGCTAACATCGGGCCTCATGTAGAAATCATTGATTCGGATGTATGTTTCATTGCCTTTCTTCTCCGGGACACCACTGAGCTTCCAGGTATAAACCAAGTCAGCTGCAAAAATATTAAAAATAAATTGGAAGGTACGATTGGCGCAGTAGCTGAGCGATTGGCTGCTGCACTGCGTGTCGCAGCCTCGCAGGTCCGATTCCCGCTCAGAACAAATATAATTTTATCGTCTACAGATAGTTGTTGCGGGTCTGGCTGTTTGTGTATGTGAGTTTATATGTTTGTAAACGCACCCACAATACACGAGGAATTCCTAGTGTGGGGCAAAGTTTTTACAAAAAAAAAAGATTAATATCTAATCTGAATCATAAAAGTTTATTTTTAATCTTTTATAAAACTTTATGTTGTAAATCAACAATATACACAATACATTTTTTATTGAGTTTAAAGGATTTTAAACAGTGTTACATAATAAATGTTGCGAATAACTAAACATAGTATTTTATTATCCTACAGCAAAAGTTGCACTCGTCTTTATGCTTGTTATATTCTACTGAAGTATGATATTAAAGGTGTGTGTTAAACTTACTCATAGTGGTATTGAATTCGCCATATGCTACAATCTTCAGGGAATTGAACTGGCCCTCTCCGTAGTAGTGCGCTCTGGCCGTCACTAGTGGGCCAGTCAGGTCCACTTCTAAATGGAACTTGTCCTCATCCGCTCGCAATCTGTAATAGATTTTAATGGTTATTTATAGAATCTCCAATCTAGATCTAAAAATAAAATATTTTTTATTTCCGATACTTAGGTTACATCGATTGTAAGCTAGAATCTTATAATTATTAGTAAGATGTGTTAAATAATAATAATTATGCTACGACAAAATTACTGTGTGGTTACAGATTTCAAATTCGGGCGTTGACTTGTTACAGGTAAAGATCGGGATTGATAATTATATTGCCCGTCTCTAAAAGGCAGCAAGACAGGGGAACTTGTCTGTATACATAGGGGCTCACGTATCGGCACGTTTTTTTATTGCTGATTTATACTAAGCATAGAACAAGCTTCTAGCCGAGGAAAGCTATCGTAGGTAGATCAACATAACCCTTTCATACACCCATCACATCAACGAGTTTTCCCAAAGTACAAAAAGAGGGATTAATAAAAATTTCAACCAGTCACAAAATAAAATAAAAACTGCATATTCTCACCTGGCATCGTGAACCTTGGCCAACTTCAAACCTTCTACGTATATATTATTTATCACCATTTTCACAAAGATCTGTAATGTAAAACAAAAACACATTGTCAGGAGAATAATTTAAATAATGTCTTTTAATAAAGGCGATAGTTTAAGCTATTACATACATATTTTAATTGAATAGACTGTATCAAACATAATTTACGACTAATTTACAGAGAACTATTAATCTAGCTAGAGCATGTTCGTGAACTATTCACGTAAAGCGAAGAACTAGTTACTTCAAGGTACCTACCTACTAAAAACGTTAATAATATTCCACCTTTACCTGAATAAACTGATACTAATTAAAGCTACAATAATATCGGTTAATATTCGTTCTGTAGCAAGGTCAGCAGGAAACGGAAAGACACATGTGATACATGAATGACGTATTGGAGGCATTTAGACTGAGTTCCAAAACTTTTTAATGAAAGTGTAAACAAACATGAAGGAAATTAGGTAGATATTTAGAAGATCACAACTTCCTATCTCACCATATCATTGATCGGTTTTAAATTGTAATTGGCAACGAATAATGAGGATATAATATAAAAACAGAGTTTAATAATC
This sequence comes from Hoplodrina blanda, assembly GCA_949316365.1. NCBI lineage: Eukaryota > Metazoa > Arthropoda > Insecta > Lepidoptera > Noctuidae > Hoplodrina > Hoplodrina blanda. Next base: position 9,899,985 of record OX438579.1, on the reverse strand, counting down.
AAATCAATTTCTAATTGATTTGATTATTAGATTAGTAATTGTTCGTGGGACTACAATTTTTTATTTAAGTAACTGTTTTCTGATCCATTTTTTTAAATGTTTAGGGTTCTGTCTGTACCCGAAGGGTGCTAACGGGTAACGGGACCCTATTACAAAGCCTTCCGTCTGTCAGTGACAGTCAGTGGGCTGTATTTCACGAACCGTAATAGCTATAGAGTTAAAATTTTACAGAATGTATATTTCTATTGCCGCTATATCATCAAATAAAAAACAAATTAAAGTTAAAAAAAAATAAAAGGGACCATGCAAGAGACCTGTTTTTTTAGCGTTTTTGGCTCGATGCTAGACTGGCAATACTGTTATATCTTCTACGATGGTACGGAAACCATCGTACGCGAGTTCGATTTGCACTTGACCGGTTTTTATCAAAATGTTTTGGAACACAGTGTATCTGTAGGTACCTACATCTAGGTCGTTACACTACACTATTCCACTCTAACGCGTCCTTTTGCTATTAATTATTTTATGAGTCTATTTTATTTCAGAGACTAAGGAAGTGAGTCCCAAAGATATACGCAATAAATGTTACTAAAATAACAGATCATGTGGTTGACGTCAACGTACCGACCTACTGGCTGGGAAACTCTGTTATTGTTCTCAAGTTCTCAAACATAAGCATCAGATTTTGTTACCCAATTATTATTACACAAACTTTAAGACGTTATATATGTTCTCCCATGATATTTCTGCCATTGTTTAAATTTTGCAATAAAACAGGCACCTACTTAATTTTTATTTAGAACTATTATCTAACATGGAACTTTAATAAATTAATAAATGTCATTTGATTCACTTTCTTAGAATAATATTACAGAGATTAGAAAGTGACGTGAGTGAGTGAATGTCGCATAAAATAAGCAATAGAGTTATGTTAAAATTAAAAGAAAAAGTATAGTATATCTGTTTACTGTGACTTTCTACTAGAAGGACAGCAAGTCGTCCAAAAAGTTCAAGTATGTTTGCAGACCGCTGGTTTTCAACTCAGTACTTTGTTCAGCTAAATGCCAGACAACTACTGAATTATCTGGCATTAAGCTGAACGGGACCTATTGGATGTAACCTTGACTTTAACCTTTATAAATGACAACATATTTATTTTGCTTTTATTCTACAAATATATTGAGTGCCTTTCAGTCTGTGTTGAGTAAATGTATAAAGCATCTTTTTTCTTTCTTAATCATGAGGTAGAGGGCCGAGGCCAGGGCTGTAGCTAGAGTCGAATTTGAGGTAGGGCAGCATTGGTTACAGGTAGGGCGGAAGTAAAAAAAATGACATAATTGATCTGCCCTCGAAACACGGGCTCCTTATCAATCACCATGTATATCTGACATCTTATGATGACTCTGGAACTATGAACAAACCATTAAATTATAATAATTTATCTTATTTTTGGTATTTTTAAGGTAGGGCATTGCCCCACAATGCCCCCCCCTAGCTACTGCCCTGGCCGAGGCCGATTTTGCTAAAATTTAAATGCAACCTAATCTTTTTCGCAAAAAAATACCACCTAGTATTGAACTAGACATTAGTGCTGGCAGCAGGAAGTGTAGTGTGTAATGAAGTAACTACTACCTACAGATTGTAATTTATTATGGTGTACAACCAGTACAACAAACGTTACTTAGCACATCCACGAGTTTCGGTTTAGTACCTATTATTCACTACAAGTGCAAGATAGAGACGACAACATACCTATGCCAAAGTATATAATTAGATAATGTTTACTTATCTCAGCCTTAGTACCTATTCTATCTATCTTCTATACTTAGCGAACTTATAGCTAACGAACCCGTTTGGCAGTTATTTATATGGTCACAGATTCAAGCCCGAAGGTTGTGATCTTGCTCCACTATTCATATAAGGCGTGATTCAATGTTTAATAAGCCACGCTATAATTGATGGTATCTGTATAAGACGAGGAGTTAATGAAATAAATAGACGTTTGGTTTTACTGCTTCATTAGTTTAACTAATCTGTAAAAGGGCTGAGAATAATCGCTGTTGTTCTAATGGGATTTTATTTTTTCGTAGTACGTACCTATCTATTGCAGCTAAAAACACATTATTAAGTAGGTACGTTATGTCGTGATGGCTCAGTAGTTAATGCGCTCGCCTCTTATAGTAGGTACATGAGGTTCTGGGTTGAAATCCGGGCAAGAATCAATTTGATTTTTTATATTCCAGTACTTTTTAAGTTTATCTTGTAGATCACTGACATGGGTAAAGGAAAAAAAAGTGAGGAAACCTAGAACTATAATAAACATCTGTATAATATCTGTGTGTGTTAAGTTTGTGCCTAATAATCGCCAATCCGCCTGTAGGATACGCAACACTCGGCTCCGTGACGGAATTTAAAAATTTTGATGCCGACTAGTTTTAGTGAAAACGGGCATCACTTATCCTCTTTAGGGAACTTTGTAGGTCTGTACTTAATCCAATTAATTCTGGACGAGCCTTCATGGTCCATAAGAATTAAAGGTACGCAACGTATAAGCCTATCGAGTACTAAATCTAATCAGGTTTGTTATGCTTTATTCAATGGTAATTCTTACTTGAGCCTTGTAGCTATGAGTAACGTGTAGCTTTTTACAAGCGCAGAATATCAATGTTGAAAACAACCTTCTTTTTTTTTGGTTCACCAAACCCGAAGGCTAAATCTACAAAATCGTTGCAATACGTATTTGAATATTAGGCGTAATAAATGGATTGTGATGATCCACTAGAGCTGGATATTTTTGTCCTAGAATTTATTTCAAACCAAAGAACTACCGAATGCTAAAACAGAGAACGCACACATAGGCGTAGGTGATATCTAATTAATACCAATGTTTCATACCTCACCTTGGACGTGAGTAGAATCGAGACGAGATGTCGTTAACATTTTAGTCATTTAGGATTAAAAAAATAAGATCCAGTGAAACTAAGGTAAAGCCGGTTTTTAAGTTTGCTTCATAGATTATCCTTCAACTTCAATTAAGTTTATTATTTTCAACTTCAGTCTACAAACAAAGAGCTGATTGAAGGTTGACAAACGAATGTCGGACGACGGCGTATGATTAAGTAGGTGGGTACCTACTTTATTTAATCTTAACCTTTCCCAATACCTTATTTGCTGTCGTGGTAAGCGAGGTTACGAATAAACTTGGAATCCCTTGGAATTATTATAATAAAGATTTGTTTTCCGAAATTATTATCTATTATTATTATTATGTAGACTCAGGGTCGACTTTTTCAGTAAAGATAACCTCTTCCTGAGCTCTAAAACTTAACTACTTAATTAAAACAAGAATCAAGTTGGTAGGGACAATAAAACTGGTTTTGTATTATTATTGCAAAACTTGATATTACTCGTATTTAAATCTAACTATTTTTTGTTTTAATGCTTTTAATGAGGGTGTTTATTAAAGCAAGCAATTCTGCGATGAAATGTAGGTACATGGGAAGTATAAATTAGGTATATCTATAAATATGAATACAAACAATTTTTTTTTTCGTTTATTGGCACAAAAAATGACACACAAAGTCACAACTCGCAACGAAATTTCAATCTTTAAATACATAGATCCAAACCTCGATATGAGTTGTGTTGTTTTGCAGCCTGCGAGCTGCGGCGCCCGTGTGCGTTGATTTTGAGATAAAATAAAACAATTGTAATAAAACAACAAACAGTTATTGAAAAAGTGTTAGGAAATATCAAACTGTAGCTCCAAGTTAGAGTGTTTTATTTTTAAATTAAATTTGAAAACAGAAAGTAGGAAGTTAATTTAAATCAGAAACAATGGAAATAACATGCTGTCTGTGATATGATTAACATGAACGTTTCGCAAATGAAAGTAACCTTATAACATCATAATGCTCTACTAACGGCTCTTCCTAATCCACACTCATTTGGATGAATTAACACTTAGTTTTTTTTATATCAACTTCGTGGATGGATACCATGCATCTAGCTAGGAAGAACCAACAAAACAACAACCAACTAAAACTTCACGTTTCCTTCGGATACCACGATTCGGGAGCCCGGGGCACATTAACTGGTCACCCCCTTTTCCGAAGCACTTTAATGCTTAGGTCCCTACTAACGTTGTAAAAATTAGTAGTAGAAGTAGATAGGTACACAATAATGTAGGTATGGTTGTTGGTTAGCTACCTACCTACTAGTAGCTACAATATAAATTAAAGCTATTAGTTACTACAAATTATATTTAGACAAGGTTATAGCACAGTATGTTATAGGTTGAAATCATTGCTTGAAAACAATTCTCAAAATGTAAATGGTTATTCTTGAAACATTCAGATAAATGTTTAAAACAATAGTTTTATGAGGTCAGGTCAAAAAATAAAGATACACTTAATTGCTCTGACATTTAGTTGAAGGAAATATAAAACCTGCAACGACTAAAGCCTAAAGACTTTTTATGGAAATTACTAAGTTATTATTATAGTTATTACATAACCAGCCGTACAGTAAATTAAAAAAAAAAACGGGTTGCACTCCGGGAGTGCCGGCAGAAGTGAAAACTTGATTATTAACGTTTACGTTTACGTTTAACATACACGAACATTCGCGCAAGCGCCCTGCGCTGTCTAAACGAAACAGTAGGCCCAGGCATACATTTTCGCCGCGCCGTAGAGAGGGGATAGCTGTCTACTCTCCATCCGTCTTACGCTTTTTCGATCAGGTCACGTGTCCTGACGCGCACGTGTCCTGACGCGAGTTTAAGATTTTATACCCATTACAGAAAAAGTGCTCAACGCCGCTAAAGAAGTTTTCACTTCAAAAACAACTCGATAAAAAAAATTGGAACAAAAGGAAAACTTCTTGGGTTGGTCTCAATAAAAGGTGTTCGTATTTATCGCATTGTTTAAATTAAAAGTCAGCCAGTAGTATTGCGTTCATAGAATCAGTTCTTATATTTTTTAGTTTCTGCCTTGACATAAGCAAACCTGATTTTACCTGATACACATAAATTTTCTTATTTTTTTTTAATTACCGTAGGTCGGATAATCTGATAGCAATTACGGAAAGGTAATCTGATAGACCTAGGCTAGACCACGACAACAAAAAAATGCCATTGATCTTTATGGGTAAGCTTTTTTAAAAAAAAAATCGTTATTATACCTAATACCTATTGAATGTCAAAACGCTATTTTTTCAACATTATCTACTACTTAGTCGTACTCGTAATACAGGGTTTGCAGTCTGGTTATTTTGATTACTTTTGGTTAGTTGCACAGAGCGACGAGTTTAATCCTGATGTCTCATCTTAAAAAATCATTATGTAGGTAGTGTAGGTATGTCTGGATAATGCCTTGCATATTTACTATTATTTACTGATACTTTGGGTAAGACTGTTGGTTTCCGTTGTATGGTCTTTATCGCAGTTTGAATGATGATGTTGTGAGCATAGGAATAATCAACATTTATAAACTGTGTATAAAGGAACAATTAAAAAATTCAGTAAAAAAAGGCTCCTTGATTCGATTGAATGGACATTGTACAGTAATAAGTGTTTATCGTTGCCCTTACTTCGTAATTATAATAAGGTTCCGTACTTAAAAGGTCAAATCAGTTAGTTATTATAAGTTTTTAATTGTCGTAAAAACCCACAATAAATGTCTTATTCATGCTAAACACTCGTAAGTTTACACGGTGACATAAGATCATTTTTCTAGACGCGCACGATAACTTGTATAATCAATAAAGCAATCATACCTACGAAAATCCATCGGAATTTGTCTGGGAAACGTCTACGAATTTTGAAAAAAATCTGTACGTACTACTTGTACCGGAAGTTAGTCAGACAATCTGTTTTGTTCCGGGAGGGGTATACCTATCTTGATCTCTTTAAACAATTATGGACTGTGGAACTAATTGGATGATTCTAAGCTATAGATAGGCAAGCCACCTGGTGCTTTAGAAAACACCCGATAAACACCCGCAGGCACCCAAAAACAACCAGAAAATTGGGAGTTTATCGGGTGTTTACCAAAGCACCAGGTTAAAACCCGGTGGATTGCCCATCTAGCTACTACTACTTTTAGTATTATTCCATAGAAATCAAATATCTTCTATGTATACTTAACATTTGTAGAAGAGTTTGAAAAATTAATGTGACACTGTCAAGCGCGTGAGCTGCTATGATTGATTGACTGAATATTATCAACAAACGATTACAGCAGCAGCTTACGCACGCTTGACAATTTTTGTCACATAATTTTTTTTGTTCGAAAAAGCGGAAATGTAGGAAAATTGTTCGTACTTGATTATTCTTGTACTCCACACGGAATTCCTTCTGCAGATAAGGATCAATGGGTGGCACTCCCAGCTCGTCTATGCCATCCACCAACACTGCAATACCCTTTTGCACTGCGTCCGCCATGCAGTCGTTCACATCTATTGCATTTCTGTCGCATACTTTCAAATATTTTGCTGAAATATAAAATATTTATTTTTTAATGGGATTTCGGTGAATTTGTGCAAGCATCTTATATTTTTTTTCGTGTTAGGCATAAATGTCAACCAAAACAATAAGTGATCTGAAGGTCTTTTAACATTTTTATAGTTCGTGGTCTTCGGAAATCCAACGATTTTAAATGCTAGTTTAGTTGTTTTTTTTCAAATTAATTATACGGTTTGGTTAAATACGTGGAAATACCTACGTAAGTCACATGCAGCTTAATGATGACGCTAATTATGGATAAGGGACTAAAATTATGCAGTAGGTGATAAAGAACAATTAAAGTAAGTATGCAAACTGTTATTATGACGTGTAAACAATACTCGTGAGCACGTCCTATGTATTTTCCGTTTACCGGGAAAGAGGAAGAAAAAAAAAGTAGGTTTATTTTAATTAACCTACTTGTTAGCCTTCAAATGGGCTACTAAGTACCGACCTATTTGTTTAAAATTACACTTGGACTTACCTTAAACTTGAAAAATAATATAAAATTGATTTTATTAATAATATTTTTTACTTACTTATATCAACAGCACCATAACAAGCACTGAACACCGTCATCAAATAAAGAACTGTTTTTGAACCAAACATTTTGAGATTATTTTTAATAAAAACAAATTATCGTTAATTTATTAACACATAAATACAGCACAAGACATGAGAGACGAGTATTGTGGCCTAGTGGCATCGTTTGTATGGTTTGGTCCAGCAGTGCGCACGCGCCGCTCCGCCCGCCGTACATTGAGCGTTGATTGCATAAAACACAGCCTTCAATGTCACTACTGGTTTGGTGAATACATAATAAAGTTAGGTAATAACGAAATTATATCCTATATTCGAAGAATATTTTGCATTTTTGTACTGATAAATTTAAAAATTATTCAGTTTACCTGGTTATTACCTAATCCTATATACTTTTCTAAAGAACTATAGGTAATTCCTAGAGGCGCGTTTGAGAAAGTTGTTGCATTTTATTGATTAATTTTCGAAAAATGTATTAAATATAATTTAAAACCATCACAAAAGGTGTACTCGGTGTAACCATGCAAAAGGTGTTTCTGTTGTGTAGGTAGATGGGAGGATATAGCACTGTAGAGAAAGTTGATTTTGTTTATTATTCCTATATAATAAAATGATACGGTGCATTTAAATATTAACTTGACCACTTAAGTGAAGGGACGCTGTAATTTTTTATATGACTAGGTACCTATCTAGGTTTTCTTAAGACATCATAATTATATCTCTTCATCAGATTATAAAGCAAAGTCGCTTTCACCGTCCCTTAGGTGTTTTAAACTACGGATTTTAATGCAGTATTCAGCAATAGATAAAGTGATTCAAGAGGAAACTTTTTGCATCTACATTGCCCGCGAGAAGCCGGGGCGGGTCGCTAGTAGTGTATAAAATGCGAAAAGGAAAATCCGTTAATGGCTTCATTATGTTCATTTCTACAAAGCGCCATCTGTCGCAAATTGTCTGCGCAAAGAAGCATTCCAAGTCCAACACACCACTGTTTACTAATATGATTATACCCCTGCGTATAATCTCGCAAGGAGGCGTTTATGATGACCTACTTGTTGAATGCAAAGTTATTGAGAAGACTTAGGTAAACACAAAGCCACACCGCACCTAATGCACGCCAGCTTTAAAATAACCTTGGAGCAGGCAATATACACAGAACTAGTCAGAATAGTATTTAGAGAATTCATTTTAAAATCAAGGTGTTTGTTCACTAATAATCATTTTTCAAACCCGATAAGTAACTTTATTAGGTACGTATTAATTATAATACTAAATAGTATTATAACCCAAGTCCAAACAACTTCTGATTAAAAGTAAAATAAAAACACGCAAGTTTCGTGATGTAAGTAATGTGTTATGTAAATCCGTAACTAAAATCTTGACGTTTGTATCTATCTAGCTTACATACAAAGGTTATTATTTAATATTCATAACACTATACAGTAGTCATTTAGACCAAAACATGCGACCATTTTTTTAAAATCTCAAGTTCATCAGTGATTATCATAACTTTTTGGCATATGCTTATAAGAACGTACACATACATAATATTATTTTTTTAAATATTAATGTTATAATTATTCCTTGTGTGTTACATGCAACTCTTTTTTTTATTTTACTTAATATTTTAATTAACCTTAGTTAGATATACACATCAAAAGTGTCTAGGGATCAACATCCCTAACATTGATTAGGGATGTTGATCCCTAGACACTTTTGATGTGTGTATTTTAACAGTTGATTGGTTTTCTTTATAAATGTGTTATATAGAAAAACCCCTACTAAAATGCTACACAACACGATCGTTATGTATGAAACAGCTGATTTTTTTTTCATGATTTCAAGTTTGGTCCCATTGTAAAAGTTGTTCATAATGATGAGTACAATGACCCCTTTTAAGGTTTCGGGTATATTTTCAATTACCCTGTTTACTTATTCATTTGTTTTTAAGTTGTATTAAAAGTCAAGCCTGTATAATAATCTCTGGTACGAATCTGACATTATTAAAAAAATACTGCAGTAAAACTATGTATATTAGAGATGCACCCTAATAAATAGGTTGTAATAACAAAAATATATAAATTACTGTCATGAATCGCACTCAAAATAATGAACATAATATTCCAACGTAATCTTCTAAATCCGCCTAATACAGTGGGTCTATGTACAATATTTATTTTATTGAGTAAGTTACCTTGGAACAATTTGCAATATTGACAAGAGTCAAAAGTCAATGTGGCGCCTGCTGAAAAACAAAAAGCAAAATCATGCTACTGCAATATATTGAATATAGTTATTAAACTTGTTGAATAGTCTTATACCTCCGGATACTTTAGGCGGTAGCTGTTTTTTTAATATTTTATATCTGCCTAAAGTTTTCTAGTCCCATTGGTAGATCCATATTCCAGTTTTCAATATTTAAATTTATTAATTGAATTTGACACATAGAAGTCATAACAAATTAATCACAATCACCTAAGTGGGTAGATTTTCTACACTCTGGAATAAAAAAATCAAAAAGGCTACTTTAATAAACTAAAATAAATAATAATTCGTCTAAGTTAATAAATCATCTACATAAATCAGCTAACAATTGAGGCGATTAAAATGAGTCGTCTTCTGAGGATTAAGTATACCTAGTCATTGTTATAAAATAAAGGCATGTTTAATAATAAATCTAACTTCGTCTGTATATGGAACACACTAGTCCAAATGTTAGTAATTTAAAATAACGGTTAATGTTCACGGCACAGAAATTAATGTAACATCATCAAATGTGACTAATACAAAATGCGCACTACATACAATGCTGTTATAATTGTTCATTAGATTGATAGCAGACGATTAGTTTATCCTTATTACCTACCTACTGAGGTTGACGATCTCTTGCCATTTAAAACTTATTTTATTGCAAGCGCATCAGGAAATTGGTAGTTAATATCATTAAAGCCGTTTCTCGTGAAATGTCATCTGTCTTAAATGAAAGCTAGCATAGTTATTCGTCAGTCTAGTTCTTGATTTTGTGGTACACTAATGGAACAGCAAGATGTTGGTCTCAATCTGTGTGAATCTTTTATTTTTGGTACTATAAACGTAACCAGTCAGTAATGAAATAAACTAGTTATATACTTATAATTCTAATAATACATATTATAAATGCGAAAGTAACTTTATCTGTCTGTCTGTCTCTTACGCTTTCACGACTAAACAACTGAAACGATTTTGATGAAATTTCGCAAGGTTTACACTTGAACTCCAAGAAAGGACAAAGGCCACTTTTTAATTAGTTACTTCCTCTTCGTCCAGGATAACCGACATGCACACAAGCAAAGTTGCAGGCAAAAGCTAGTCCAGTCTACATAGTTTTCCTGCAGACCTTAGGACTTGGATCTGGGACACCTGATGACGTGCCTGTGTGCACACGACAAATGTTTGGCCAGCCATGTTGACTAGTACGAATTATAAAAGACATTTGAAAGGTAATAACAAGGCAACATTAATAGGGACTAACAATTTTGATGAATCTGAAGAAATAATTATTTGAGGTGTTTCTGTGAATTATAATGTTTATTATGACCCAAAGCCTTGATGACCTAAAGTTTAATTACTTAGTTATTCACAGACAAAGAATTCATTTATTTACCACTTGGTCGGCCCATGACATTGCCACTCTGTAGGTACCTGACGTGAGCAAACATAAAATTCCATAATGCAAATAATTCATTGTTTTGGGACTTCAAGACACAAAGCTTAAATGTTATTGCCCACGCAATGGACATTGTATAAAATGTGAATGTAAGTAGTGTCAGACCGTATCACATTTTTGCGCAGAGCAATGAGATACGGATCTGCGACATTGACATAACGGGACATTAAAAGATTAATAACGTTAAATATCGTACGGGCTTCAATCTAATCGTCCTGCTTGCTCAGGGTACAACGCGAGCGTCCACATCGATATTCTGCTGAACTTGTTCTTGTGCGATCAATCAATCAATCTAATACAAGAAGGTAATTTCAAAGTAGAGTATTTACATATTCTTTCAGAACATCTCCACTACATAAGATTGCCCAAACTTTCAGTAATTTTATCTTCGTTTAGGCATTTCAGCGTTTTGTTTCCTTTACAATTTTTTTCTAACTATGACATGGCCGTAGATACTTAAACACCTCTAGATATTCTCTGGAGATCGGCAGGGGCGTGACCAACTTTTATTCAAATAAGCTCAGGTGACGAATGCTATGTGAGTACTTGCTGTGAGAATCAATACCCAAAACGCATATTGAAGGAATCGTCAAATTGAAAATGCTATTACATAAGTATGTATTTTTTGCTGTGTATAGAATTTAATGCAAATCACCTGTCAATGTGTCCTGTATGTAACATCAATTGCCTAAAGGTAGTAAGCGAGCTGTTGACACTGACGATGGAGTTCCTTCATTTCGAAAGGTCACTGACATCAAACTGAATGCCTGTTGTGGTTTTAAGCACTTACATTCATTTTTAGATGTGGGATTATCGGAACACATGCATCAAAATCGTGACGTAAACAGGAAAAATCATACCAAAAGCTAAGGGTGGGTGAGTCCAATTATCTTTTATAGGATCCTTGTCAAAGAATAAATGTCAACTAAGTTAGTTGGTTTTATTTGTAAGAGATAAAGGTAAAAATAACTTATGGAAGAATCAATACATAAGTTAGTAAACAGATGCGATTTTTGCTTTCAATTTTGATTTTTAGGCTTCCGTACCAAAATGGTAATTCCTTTTGTGCGATTTTGTCTGTCGGTCTGTCGCCGATACTTATTGCAGCAAGTACTAAATCTTGTTATAATTATATTATAATTAATTATATGTATAAATAACAAGTAAAAAAAAAGAAATTGCAATTTTTATAGCAACAAGAGCCGAATTTTTTAAAGTAAAGTGGGCCATCATACAATGGAAAGTTCTTTAAATTAGGGGCTTTTTTTAGGCAATCCTACCACTATTCCTAACCACTGCGAATGAATCCTGAAAGCTTGAATCAACAGTGGCGACCACCAGAAAAGTGCCAAGGCAACGAAACTCGCAGAGTCGTAGAGAAACAACTAAATTGTCTTGGATCGAGATCAAACAACGGAATTAAGCTTAAGATTAAATAAAACTACGTAACCTTTCATATCAATCATATCAAAAATCTTCATAGCGAACCATCTAAAATACATAGGTATTATTGTCAATGGCCGTTTATAAGGACGACGACGACGTCTTCAACTAACATGGTTTATCAGAAACCAACAAAACCTCTGTACAAATAAACTTAGATTTGCGGTTCGAAAGAATGAAAATTGACCTTTGAAAATGAAAACATATTTTTCCTTCAAGGTTACGGAAACACCAATGCGTGCGTCCGATTCGCACTTTGCAGTTTTTTTTTTCTTTTATTTACCTTTAGTGGTTTTGCAATAATCCCAATATACGTTAATGGGCTATTTGTATGTGTTGTTTTGTTTCTTGGCTAAAGCTTTGAAAGCTATTAAGTACTTGAAAATAACTGTTTGTTCAATAAAAAATTTAAAAATAAAGTGCCTATTCATAAACTTTACTGTATTTGTTTCCAGTTCCATAATTATGGTTTTGTTCGACAACATGATATTTCTTTTTAAGGGTCATTGATCTCACAAATATTTTTGGTCATGGTTCTGTGTGAATGCAGCAAAAATAAACACCATCAATCGAATATTCCTTTTCGGGCGTGCCGAACGAAATGGTTGTCATATTTTATAAAGCTCGCCTGTATTGGACGGCAAATGTCAGTACAAAAGGAGAAAAAGCTCTGTTATCTTTTTAACCTAATGTGGAGCGTCCGTCAGTGCAAAAATATTATAAAGGCGCGGAGTCAAGAGCCCGAAGCATTTTGCGAAGCGACTTCTTGCGGGCTGCACACACCCGCGACGCGCACCAACTAAATTTAAACTATCCTTTTGTATAAATCATACTTTAAGTGAATGTCGTAATTATCGAAACGATACAATGTTGATAGGGACAAAATTAACTATTGTTTGGGTGGGACTCCTAGCTTTGGGCTACGGGAGTGACTCCGACATCGATACGAATGGATTCTCAGCGGCTGATGGTGCGTTTTACACCGACGATGCGGTTATTTTAAATGGTAAGCGGAATTTGTTATTTTTTTTTTACGTAAAATAGAAGTTTTAAAATGAATTAACATAATTATAGATTTTTAAGCATAGGTACCAATCGCTGTCTGAAATATTTTTTTAGGGTTTTTAATGTTTGTTTATTTATTTTCTCTTATCAAAGTACAATCGGCCCCAAAATTTTATTGACATACACACAACACAACCACAACACAAACATTTTAGTAATATTAAGAACAACAGTTTGTGGACCCTATTAAATTTAAGATTTATCACTCCTCCATATAGGTAGCTTTTTGTTTTTGTTTTCGCATAAAACACCGACCGAACCTGTACTGTAGGGTAGGTGTGGTGAGTGCTTTAACCGTAACATAAAGGTTTACTCACTCACGTACGGCTTATTCATAGAATGAGTATAGCGTCCAGTATTTGTTTTGCGAGGACTCAAAACAATGGACGACACATGTGGGTATGGGGTTATGAGGCTAGAGAAAGTTAAAATTTGCGACTAAAATTTAAGTATGTCCATCGTAAAAACTGTGATCGGTAATAAATTAAGGCTGATTTACAAACTGACAAAATTACTTTTAAAAACAGCATTTTCTTTGCCTATAGATAACTAGTGGAAATGTTTCTATACTAAAACGTGTTCATCAGTCTGTACCGAACTTGATGAAGATGCTGGTCATCAACCCGTAATTGAGTTGGTACTCAGAACTTTTAAAGCACGTGGGCTATTATTCGGAAATACCTATGGGATCAATTCAATGCAAATTGTCATACGCCCACACATCCAAAGGCGATCACATCAATCACATCATTGTCCATACCACGGCTCAAGTTGTTTAAGTTTTTATGACTCACTTCGAGGACATTAATTAGATCGGAGACTGGCGATTGAAGCGGGATGACGCTACTGACATTTCCTTGCGGTAGATTGCTGAACCCGGAATCCAGAAGCAAATGTTATTAGATTTATGCGCGTCACCGATCAGACTTGTTTAATGGTCGTGACAGAACTGAAGCATAAAAAATATTGTCACTGTTTGATTCTAACTTTTTTTAAACGGGAAAAATAAATGGGACCATAAAAGTTACTATCATTGTTGTATATTGCTTTCAAAGCCTCGCCCAACAGAAAAATTAAATTACTTGATATTGGTATCAAGTTCAAGGTGTCGCGTCAGTTGGCATACCACTGCATGCTATTTAAATAGCGACGCAGTCTATCCAGCAGAGCAAAATATTCTCTCCAAAGTACACTATAAAGCTTACTTTTGTTTAATAACATGGAAATAAACGATTATTTTCATTTTAAATCTAGGAACCTTTAAAGGTCGTATATTTTCATTATGGCATCTCAGAAAATCAGGTTTAATTATTTAGAACCCTCAGTTGTAATTCGAGTGCGATTCAACGTCAAGTCCCAACATCTTCAAGGTCGGTTATTTACGCGTATAATTTAACTTGTAGGCCTCCTTAAAAATGCAGCTACTGTCCCGACCAGTTCACCTTTAAATGGCTATTTGCTCATCTATCTCTCATTCTCTGTCTGTCCAAGCAGTACGCTGTATAAATCAATTAAATCAAAGGAAACAAAAACATCTAATGTCATGATCCTGCAACTATGTAGCCCATTATTTAGGTCATATATGTTATTGGCATGCTGCACATGACATTCTGAGGTTTGAATATAACGGAAACCGTTATGCAGCGATCCTAAATAAATAACATGCATGTTTACGATACGTTTCGTACGTTGTTGTACTCAGGCTATGCTTTTAAATCGCCTTTAGAATAATAATTTCCCTGGTGTTTGCGATTATCGCTGGTAAAGTTCGTTTACTTCACTGTCGATATTGTTCGAAATCAAACATTTGCCAAAATTAAGCGTACAGATAGTCATTTGTATTTAGGTATTGCTTTGTTTAAAGGATATCAGGGCATCCTATCACGCCAGCTCAATGTCGTAAGGGATACTAAAAAAAACAGGTTACTGAAAAGCAAAACGAATCTAGGTGCCTATATTAAATACAATTTGAACTGATGAATGAGTTTTGCGTCAAAATTATGTTTTGACGTAAAACTCTCTCATTCATCAGTTCGCTAATTGAACATGTTCGACTTAATTAGCGACTGTTTAAGATATATAAGTACAAAACAGGTTTCATAGACGATAATTAATATATCGTGGACATACTTTTTCTAGACCTTAATACGGTACATGTTCATTGGAGTTTATTAAACCAACCGTTATTCATTTGCGTTATGATGTTGGGGGATAATCATAAACAACTAAGTTGGGCTGTCATTATGTGACAGGTTCAATGTACCTAACACATCGTGTTTTTATTGTAACGTTCTCTCTGAACGTTCTTTATTTTTATTATATGGCCAGATTGCAACAATTTTAAAATTATCTGTTGATTAGCCATCATAAAAAGGGATCGAACATATTATTTTTTAATGAGTGATCGTTTTAAAAGACAGCAGTGTAACGAATTTACGATTTTGTTTAGCGCATTTGAAGGACTGTTTTTAATTTAAGAAATAAATTAACTAAATCAAAAATGGTAATTCAGAATGATTAAAATTATTTCATAAATGCACTGAGAAATGTACCTACGCAAACAAATATTAATAGGTGACGGAACATGGACTTTGATTTTTCAATTATTATTGTAGATAGGTACCTACACTTATCGCTGACTGTACATTAAAAAAAAAAAGTAAATTGTCCCTGTGCTATTATAGAAAATTAACATTATTAGGTCACCACTTTCATACAAATTGTTTGAATTTAATTTATGTTTTAAAATATTTATTTAATGTAATATTTATTTGATTATTTTTCAGCTTACGTAGGACGTGTGAAACGAGAGACATCGAACTCTACACGCGATGGAAAACAATTATTGCTGCTGCGACCTAGACAGGTATAAACTCAAAATATCTTTGAATATATAATATGTATAAGAAATATCACCTAACTTTCAGCAAATTCACCGTAGTAATAAAACCTTGTTTCTAATACTAGCAGATAGATGGATCGTTTGGAATGGAATGCGAGACGACTCTTGGCAAGAAAGGATCGTGCAAGAGTTTCCGCGACTGCTATCCGCTATTCAAAGTAGCAGACTTTTCAGGCTGGGACGGATGGGTAATGGGACACTACGACACTTGCAGCTACATCAACGGAGAGAACATGGAGGTATTATTAAACATAAAGATTACGTCTTCTAAGAACGTCGAAGTAATAATTAATATTTAATAATAAATTTATTTAGGAAACTTAAATACAAAATTAAAGGCACTAAGTTTCTTTTATAGATGGTCAAAATTAATGTAATAGTAGGTGAGATGCTGTTAGTTCCCACTTCATCATAGGCTGTATAGCAGATCAAGTATAATGATGTTTAAGATTCGGATAAAAAGAATCGACCGGCCCTTCAAAGCACAAATGGGAGTACAGAAACGGGTTTTCTTACATCGGAACATGACACATATTACCGATACAAATAATAAGAATCTAAAGTCTGTCGCATTGTTCATGAGTTCTAAATAATGTTTATTGGAATTTAGGTATTTGGAGTGTGCTGCACGGAACCAGTGGGTACGCCACCACAACAAGAACCTGATGTCCAGAGATTCGGTTATCTGCAGCCCGCAGTTCCAGTACAATTACCAGCATTAGCAGGGTAAGTTTGTATGATCGAAAAAGAAACAAAGAAATACTAACTCAAGAAATATAAGAGAGCGGCGAGTAGGTATAAATATAGGCCATTTTAAACAAAGACCACAAAATCATGCCTTGTTGAAAGGCTTACTTAGTAATATGCACTGACTGAGAAGAAAATAATAAAAATGATTATTTTCGTCCACAAATAACACCCATCAAGTAATACTTAAAAACAGAAAAATAATAATTAGTATATTACAATGTTTATAGCGGGAGACTGGTGCCTAAACCAAGCCATAGCCTGTATTTCAGGGCACCAGAGACCCCCCCCTCCGGGGAGGTCTATCTATTCGTGGTGACACATTGTTTTAATCAGGAAAAATAGCATTAAAACAATGTGCCACTAGTATAGATGCATATGAATCATTTATGATAGATAAAATCAAAGCAAAAAGCAATGCACTAGGCTCGCCCCCTGTTCCATGGGACTTTAAAACATAACTGGCGAAATGTGGGTGTGCGAATGGGTAGGTACACCACACCTATGCCTAACCCTTCGGGGATTACAGGCGTGATGTTATGTATGTGCGAGGGTGTGTGTGTATAAAATCAATTTGATGGAAAAGGACTAAAAAAACTTAAATCTCACTAACCAGTACTATTTATTCTCAACAGAATTTCAGGAGGTGTTCTATCTACATTGACGAGATGGTCATACGGTAACAACGACGGTTTCCGGCAGATCCCAGCGCAGTGGCCACCAACAATGCCCCCACTACCGACTCATCCTCCTCATCACACTGCCGCCACGCATCCACCATCTCTGGGTAAAAAAATAGCAATGATTAAAAACACGTATTTAATACTGCGTTTATACTTAACCTGCCCCGCATGTCGCCACGCGAGGGAAATCTATCGGTTTCATACATTTTTCTGAATTTAAAAATATTGTCAACAGTGGCGGGCGTAACAAAGCCACCAACAAACTTCCCTGCAACATCAACAACTTGGGCTACTAGACCACCTAGCACAACCAAACCGGTAAAAATTATTTTAACTACATTCTTCTTCACTATAGCGTTCGAATATACATAAAATACTAATCAAATGATTATGAATTAGACGTGGGCGCCAGCGTACCCCACCAAACCGAGTGCGCCTGCACAACCAGTTCAACCTTCTCAACCTGCCGTGGATGGGTCGTGTGGAGTCAAGAATAGAGCTCAGGTACGATGTCGATACAATATGATCTTTTATTTTCTGAAGTTATATCTAAGGGCCATAAAGTAATTAACTACTGAGTTTAGTTATAAGAGCGTTTTGGAGACAAGATAAAATTTAGAATTAATTAAGTCAGACTGATCCAAAGTTATTTATATTAATTTATCGTAAATTGCCAATATTTCAAAACACCCCACTACAAACGATTAAATTGCAGACTTATGAAAGCACGTATCAAGACGAGGAACGTATAGTAGGAGGTCATAATGCTGATCTCAATGAGTGGCCATGGATCGTGGCACTGTTCAACGCCGGGCGCCAGTTCTGCGGAGGATCTCTCATGGACGACCGACATGTTCTTTCTGCAGCACATTGTGTGGCACAGTAAGTATTAAATTAAAAAAAAAAGAAACAAGTAACGCCTGGGGAACGTTCCCACGCGTTTTCGCAAAGGAACTGTCGATGGCTTCTATAAAAGACTTGTCTGTAAACAATACAAAATAGCTCTGATTCTACACATTGTCAATTTTCAGTATGACTTCATGGGATGTAGCTCGCCTGACTGCAAGACTTGGAGACTATAATATCGGGACAAACACGGAGACTCAACACATTGAAAGGAAAATCAAGAGAGTAGTCAGACACCGAGGCTTTGATATGCGTACTTTGGTAGGTTTTTTTTTAATCAGTAAAATAACGATTTTCCCGGCCCAATTTAGACATCTACCTACTAGATCTTTTACATCAACTTACAAGATTCTGTTTACCAATTTCAGTACAACGATGTCGCCGTTCTAACGATCGATCAGCCGGTGTCTTTCACAAAGAACATTCGTCCTATTTGTTTGCCGGTTGGTGGCAGATCCACTTATCAGGGCAAAGTTGCCACGGTCATCGGTTGGGGAAGTTTAAGGGAAAGTAAGTATCACACACCAACTGAAGGTGTTACTGCGTATATTCAGAATGACATACTTTAGGAAACAATGTGAATCATTTTTGCACAAAGGCGAATTGTATTATTACAAAAGACATTATTTGCATGTTTTTTAACAATATATCTGAAAATGTTCCAGATAATAAGTAGGTACGTTTCTTTTGTTTAAGTTTTTTCTGTGTTGTATATTTACGATTTACTGTACTTTGTTTTGTAAAGGTGGACCCCAGCCTACCGTCCTCCAAGAGGTATCCATTCCAGTTTGGTCAAACCAAGAGTGTAGGTTGAAATACGGCGGAGCTGCCCCGGGCGGTATTGTAGAGCACATGCTTTGTGCTGGCAGAGCTAGCATGGATTCCTGCAGTGTAAGTTTTTGGATAAGATAGACGACGTAAGAAAATTAACTGATTCGCAATTGTTTATATTTCTGGTATTGATATTTTAACAGGGTGATAGCGGTGGCCCCCTAATGGTGAACGAGAACGGTCGCTGGACGCAAGTGGGCATCGTGTCGTGGGGCATCGGTTGCGGCAAGGGCCAGTATCCCGGAGTGTACACTCGTGTCACCTACTTCCTGCCTTGGATCCAGAAAAACGCCAAGTAGATTTGTGGCACTCAAACAGAAGTAGAATTTGAACAACAAAACTACTAATTTAGCATAGCGTTTGACAATTTATTCCATAAATAATTTTTTTCGGACAATTATTTTGAGAAAACCAACCAAACGACCTTGCTTTTCTCAATTAGTTGCAACTATATTGTTTTTAACTTTATGGAAAATGTGCCAATTTAGTTCTAAGTTTCTAAATTAAATAAAAAATTACCATTTTCGTAATTACAGTTATTTATTTTAAAAATCTTAACTACTTATTTGAATGAACACTGAGTATCACAATTACAATTAAAACATTTATATTTCTTAAAGGTTCATAGTGAAATGGCATACAGTTTTAAAAACAGTCTATATAATGGATTTGATTAGTACATAATTGTAAGAAAAAAGAAGCAAAAAAATTATCACAATATCAAAAGTTGGGTATTCTTATTACATATCACGTTAGTTAAATTGACTAATACAATTCAATTCATATTGAAAAACATACAGACCTCTATGTTATATGTCGAAGTTAGAAACATGTAAATGTTGTAGAATATTACGAGCTGAAACAATAGAAAAAATACATAAATAATTATATTACGCCGATTTTATCTTATTTAGGATTTTGTTTATGGTTTATCGTAAGCGGTTAATAGTAAACCATTAATCTACACAAATAAACAAAATTGAAGTGTATGTTTGTAATATTAATATAAGGAGGAACTTAGGCCACTTTTATTTTAGAAAAATAATTGGGGATTCGTGCAAAAAAATTAAAACCACGCAGGGAATCGACATTAGACGAAGTCGCGGGCATAACCTAGTTAATACTAAACTACAAAAAACTTAAATACTGTATCTATTTGTCTTAAGGTATATCTAGTACCAGCTTTTGCCAGCGACTTCGGCCGTGTAAATGTCGGTCATCACGGATGCAGACGACATCGCGGAATAAAAAGTAGCCAATGTCCTTTCTTGAGGTTCAAACTAACTCCGTACCAAATTTCATCAAAATCAGTTCAGTAGTTTAGTCGTGAAAGTGAAACAGATAACAGAGTTACTTTCGTATTTATAATATTAGTATGGATTATAATAAGGAATTGTGCGACCTATAACATGGCATTATTGTAGATGTAGAGTAAATAGACGTAGAACAATTTATGATTGAATATAAAATATTATTTCACAAATTAAATACTTACCTGTCTTTCTTCAAAATTACGTAAGGTAGGTATAAAAAAATTCAACTGTAGATTAAAGTTGTTTTTTTATCAAAATTTAATCAAATAGAACAAGAGAATATGGTTAAAAGGAATATGGTTTTTTGGAGCCAATCAAAACAGGTAGGCAGTCAGTAAGATGCTGAGTGTGCTGACTAGCTAATATTTTGCAATTAAGTTTATGGCTTGCCTCTTACCTCTCGTTAAGGTCCATATCGTAGCGCAGTTTTCATAGCCATACCTTTCATTTTATTAATACATTTTCAACAAAAAAAATACCAGTGAAATATTAAATTACCTTTTAAGACTAAGAAGGATTCCAAAATGTTTCGATTGGGAAGAAAACCATTCGTCTTTTGGATTAGTGAACAGGGATAAGTGTAATATACAAATTGTACCTTGAAAATAGCCAGTATCGTGTACATCATCAAGGGTGGGTACAAAAGGTGGCTCCACATCGAGTTGGTTGTCCCAGTCTATGTTTCTAAATATCGGCATGGCTCTCACGGCGCCCGCTGCAGGCCGCGCCGCCGGCTCCATCGTCAACAAGGCCTCGATAGCGCTGACTGCTTCCGGAGATAGGGCCTCGTCGTCTTCCGGCCATTCGATGTCTGTAAAATTTTATATCATAATTATCACAATATTTTATTATGACGATACACTAGACTTAATAGTTTTCAGCCCCTCGTAATCTTGTTACGCCAAAAGCATCACGTAGCGCACACCGAATATAATAACTTGACAATCGTAATTTTCATGTTATTATTAGTCCGTAAAGTAAAGGGCAAACTAAACCTACAGCTAAGAAGAAGATTACTTACACCTTAAATATGATAGTAACCATCCATTGTCGCCGACTTTCGATGAATAAAAATAATATACTATTCGAATAACTTATACTTTTAATAATACTCACTTCGCGATAGTATATTCTTGAATACTGCCTGTGGTGTTTCATCGTTGAAAGGTGGGACGCCTGTCATGAACTCGTACAGACATACTCCCAACGCCCACCAGTCTACTGCAGGACCATGGCCTTGTCTGAAATAAGTTTGTTATTATCATCAATTATTGAAGACCGAATTATTGTATTGTAATTGCTTTGTTTTGTAGGTCGGTTGTTTGATCCTTAGAACTGACAGTGTTTATTCGGAGTTGGAATTAATAGCAATATGCTCGCTTTCTATTATATTATAACAGGCGAAATGTGAGTGCTCTATTAGCCTTGAGCACCCCTTCGTTAACTTTCGACTAATTAGACAATGATTCATTCCGACAATATAATGTTTACATTATCTACTATTTATTTTAAACACTTCGGCAGTTGTACTTGATTTGAAAGCTAAGATATAAAAATTATTACTTACCTCAAAAGTAATTCAGGCGCCAAATAGTCGGGTGTTCCTAAAATCCTTTGATCTGAGACTAAATTGCCTCGCCTGACGCTCTTTGGTGTTCTATAAGGCGTATGCGCAGTAGCTAATGGAGTTCTACACAAATCTGTAGGTGACCGGCTACCTTCACCCTGTAACATGTTCATAGTTTTAGCAATATACTCGTGCTGGTGCTGAAAGAATGGAGGTTTGAAAGAATGAAGTTGAAGGTGGACAAAAACCTCCACATGACCTTTACGAAGGTCAAGTAGCAATCAGTTCTTTTTTCATCGACTGCTTGTTGTGAGAATAATTTCGTTTTAGTACCAACGACGCGTAGGCTCGCGAATTTTTAGAGTGAAATATGTAAGGAAAAGGTCTTCATGCTTTAAAAGTACGCATTCGTGCTCAAATGTTTATCGCCCTCTACGCTTAACCCGCCATTAATGAGTATTCACGCTTTGTTTAACCTTTAACGGCCGTAAAGATTTTCCATGACGTGGATTGGGGCATAGGATACATTTTGTCACGGTACTTCGATATAGAGGAATAATATTTCGAAATGATTTTATTTTCTAACAACCACACGGGCGCGGACGTAAACCCGTGTCTTAATAAAATCTTGATTTATAGTACCTTACTTAATCTTCTAGAGGGAAATATCTCTAAACTAGTAGAAACATGTTTGCCAAACATGATGGTTTTCTCCTTAGTCCCAGATGGCGGTTGGTCGTCTTTAGGAAGATTGAAGCGAGTTTCTTTCTTCTTCGTTTCTGGCGATTTATTTGGTACAGGCGTGGAGAATATTACCCCTACATTGAAATGATGGCTATCATTTTGTGAGACCCAACTGTGAATAAAAAAAATCCAATCAAAAAGCAAGATTAAGTTGTTTTTAAATGTATATGTTGAATTCTGAGGTTATCCTGAAGAGAAGAGACAGGCAAACATTAGAAATAGAATGAGAATCACAATATAAAAAGTTACTTTCAACATACCGTTTTTTCAACACACCCTTTATAGGATTCTTGCGTTTATCAGGTGTAGGATGTATGGACATACGTTTAGGCGTATTTTGACTTAACTCTAAGGCCATGATCTCTTGAGTTAGACCACTGTGATTCTCTTTGGACTCTAGTAAGCTTGTCACACCTGTAGGTGTATCTCCATCACAATCCAAAATCCTTTTTCTTTTTTTGGCTCTGAAGCTGCAATGATAATTATGTTGAATTTTCTTTTAATAAATAAGAAAAAAGGGGGTAAATAGTAAAGTTGTATTTTTTAAACAATAAAGTTAACAGTTTTAACAGTTAGTGATAAACCCTAAAATGAATAAATACCCAATAAAAAAAAACAATTTGAAAATATTTGGGCTACACAGAATTTGTGGCTGGTACCTTGGTATTCTCTTTAAGGAGTGTCCCCTGCAAAGTGGTGAAGTTGACTGGTCATGCTGTGAATCTGACAGCATTGTGGACTCCCCTGCAGAACTGTTACTACTTGGATCTGTAGACTTGTTACTTCTAGAGTTGGAACTGTTCTTTGAACTTTCACATGTGTGATATGAGCCTGAGTCTTGAGACTACAAAATAAGAAATACCGTAAAAAAAACAAGTAGTGCATGGTATTTTATATTTGTAGAATATATCAAATCATTTATGTCATACTGGTATGACAGAACAAATAGATAATGAATTGTGTCTCATTACGTGGGGCTTGAGTAATTAATGTTGTTCAATACTTACAGTTTCAAAAACAATACTTTCAGCACTCATAAATGGGTGTATCCCTGACATGTTTGACTGATTCAATAATGGTGAACATTCAAAACCGCTGACTCCATCAAACAGGTTTTTTAATTTACCTACAACAACATAATGTTTAAGCCATGGATAGATAATAGATAACATGTTTTATTTAAGTAATAAAAGCGTACTGGTTTTTTTAAGCTCATCAAGAAGGTTCTCACAAGCATCTGTAGACATCACAGAATTGTGTGTACTATCGCCTCCGCCTGAACCGAAAGACAGATGAGATGTAAGTGACAACAGTTGTCCTGGTGTCCTCATATTAAGACTAGGTGTGCAATTTACGAAATCTGATATCTCCAAATCTGAAAATGGAATTTTTTGTGATAAATGATCATATTTTTTTATTTTATTCAAAGTGTGCAAACTAAAAAATAAATTTTATATTATGACTGAATTACCTACCCCTATTAACTTCAATTTTAGATAAACCAAAGTCGGTAAGCTTCACATGCCCAGATCTAGATATAAGCATGTTATCTGGTTTCAAGTCTCTATGTACAATGTTGTGTTTATGCAGGTAGTCCAGTGCAAGAGTGACTTCAGCAACATAAAATACTGCCATAGATTCTTCTAAAAACCCATAAACACCAAGCAGTGATTTTAAATCACCGCCAACCATGTACTCCATGACCTAAAAGGATCAAAAACATAACTATCTATTCAACAATATCAAAACTACACAGCTACAGGCAAGTGAGACTTTAATTAATTGCAAAATAGTTCAAAATATTTGCTATATTACCAAGTAAATAGATGAAGTTGATTGCAATGAGTAAAATAAATGAACACAAAAAGGGCTTCTTGACAGAGCCAATGCATTCCTCTCAGTTACAACTTGTGTGACCATATTTTTGTTGATCATGTCTGACTTCTTCATAACTTTGATTGCATACAACTGATCCTTGTTACTTTTTTTATGTGCGAGGAACACTTTCCCGAAAGCGCCTCGGCTTATGGGTTTTATGATTGTGAAATCATTAATATCTGGTGCCTAGAAAAGAAAAGGTACACATTAAATATTTTATCACAATGTTTACAATTTACCTACTTACAATAATAAAATAAAATTACATGATTTAACGTACCTTGGTGACAACAGTGTCGTTTATTGAATTAATTTTTTCTAAAATAGTGTGGCATGAAGCTATAGCGTCTATTTTTGCATCATTTGTAGCCATTTTAGGGATTAAAGAATCACAATAAGTTACATTCCAATATTTAACATTATATTACACCACTCGAACTTTTACACTTTAAACACTTTTTATTCAAATCTAACGAAAATACCTGATTTTAATAATCCGTATGACATTGACAAGCGACATTATGTCATCAATGAAGTGACACAGACTAGTGCGTCTGGAAAGCAATCTGCTTAGCGCAGAGTTGCGGTCACCACTGTTTGTTATAGGCCTTCCCCAACCCAAATAGCCATCAACGACCGTGCCGTGCCGGCGTGCCGGCTCGCGCCTTTGCTGCTACATAACCTATTCATCCGAGTTTGTGTACCTTTATTATATAAGAGTCACAAATGTACGTAGAGGGATAAAATAACAATCAGCAACTTTTGGTCACGTCTCAACAATCAGTCTTCCATTGACACATACGTATCTCTTATTGACACATCTACTTTCATCTATTGTATGTACCTACGTTTTTTTAGCGAGAAAATAGTCGATAGCTAGCCGCACCCTCGCTCGCGGGCGGTGGGTCAAGTGCCTTTAAAGGCGCGGCCCCACCGCGGCGCATGCTGAGCACGGCCACGCGGCGCATTTTAGCTGTGTGTATTAATGTGTTTGACAACGTGGGTCTACGTTTCCACTAGAGTACCTACACGAAGACCCACGACTA
The DNA here is from genome assembly GCA_949316365.1 of Hoplodrina blanda. Taxonomy (NCBI): domain Eukaryota; kingdom Metazoa; phylum Arthropoda; class Insecta; order Lepidoptera; family Noctuidae; genus Hoplodrina; species Hoplodrina blanda. Next base: position 9,874,112 of record OX438579.1, on the reverse strand, counting down.
TGTATAGCGTGGCACGGCGCACGGAGAGGCTACACACCACAGGGTATTGTATGACTGAAAACTGGTCTGCGATAAGCGAGCTGTACATAGCCATGCGTCATATTCGTGTACTCCAGTGGAAACGTAGACCCACGTCGACAGCGTTGAGCTATGTAACCGCCTATTCGAGCGAGCCACGCATGTATCAATGACGTCAATTCATGCGTAGCCTCTCCGTGGGTTGCAGTGGACACAACCACATACATTTTCTTACAAAGCGAAGCTTAATACACGTGCGTAGCCTCTCCGTGCACCGCGGTGGGGCCGCGCCTTTATATGGTTCAAACAGAGGAAGTGGCGGTGGCAGCCCGCTTCTAGCAAACTACCGACACGTCATATAAATAATTTAAAGTTGCCACCAAAATTCTAGTGTAAAGTGTGCTTCATATGCGGAAAAAAATTGCTTTTTATAGGTCGATGTGTGCTTGGAGGATGGGCCGAGCCAATGTGGCCTATGTATAAAACTTTGTATTTGCAGCTTTTATGAGCACTTTGTATAAAACTGCAACGACTACGGGCGCGGCAAGGCACAGTAGACCGAAATCGAAATGTATAGCCAGGTAGACTCTTGCAGTCAGGTACGCTAATGGATGCTAAGCTAAGCATCACCTTACAGAAAATCTAAATTAGATTAGTAATGTTTTATTTTTTTATGATATTTTGACAAATTAATATAAAGTCACAAACTGACTGTCAAAAAAAAATTACAAATTAATCTTCCAATCTGCAATTTGTGACACAATTTGTAAAAGCTTGCACTAATTTTGAACACACTAAGGGTTGATGATTGTTTTCTTCATAACATTTCAAAATCTGTGAACATAGTCAGTTATTGAAAATAAAATAGGAACAGACTTCAAAAATTATTAAACACAACAACAGAAACTGTATTAATTATACTAAATACATAGTTGTAGCTTTTTTTTATTTTATTGTTGTTTAGCGTCATTTAGATATACTGAACTGTTTTATGAGCCTTATTACGTATTAGCCTAAGAGCCCACGAGGGCCAGACCTTCGTTATTTTATAAAAGCTGAAAGTTTGTCAGCGCATGCTCCCAACACAGGTAAGAACTATGCACGAACGATGAAGTTTGGGTAACGGTTGCTTTGGCAGGTACACGGTTCTAAAGGTGTGACAAATTTAAATCTACTTTCGTCATTTTATAAAGGCTGATTTTTTGGTATTACCTTCAGAATTTTATTAAAAATCACGTCATTCATTGCCAGACACTTATGGTGGAAACCCCTTGCCAGACACCCTTGTTGTTCATGAAATTATAATTCTACTTAAGTTATAGTATAAAAAGCTGATTTTTACTTATGGGATGTCCGGTAATAAATAGATAACCATGAAATGGGTCACGGTAGAACTAATGGCCATTCCGAAAAAAAAAACAAATAAAAAAAAACAAGTAATTAGTACCAAAGATATGGGCTTTTTAATACTAATCGATGTTTTTTGTTCCCTTATTTTACATTCTTAGGTACACCACGACCACGAATTAATGAATTCCATCGTTAGAATATGAATCGTAAGGGCTAGCGCATACATACAACTTTTAGTCAAACAACTGTTTTGCTGTGTATCATATGTATAAAGGAATATATTAGAGCGCGCATACTGTCAACTCGATAGTTGCTCGACAAAAAAGTCAAAAAGCTATATCGATTTGCTTTTGATTTAAAAGTTGGACAACTATCGATCAAGCGCTCAATGTGCATTGCATTGTATTGATGTGCGCAGACCATCGACTGAACAGTCGATGGTCTCTTGTCGCCATGGCGGGAACTATTACGGACGACACGGAGGAGTTCATTAATAGCGTAGAAAAAAGGCCTGCCCTTTACTTAAAGAGTCTAAAAGAGTACTCAGACACCAATCTGAAGAAAAAGCTATGGGAGGAAGTTTGCATGGAAGTCTTATCTGGATGGTTGGAATGCAAAGCACAAACTAAAACTTTCTTGTTAATTGACATTGTTTGTAAACACCTTGACTCGAGCGTTGCTGAATAAAGACTGGTCGATTAAAAATCGATTGTATGCGCACTTCCATCAACTAAACTGTTTAGTTGAGTAGAAATCACGAAAAGCACACAACTCGACGAAACAGTTTAGTCGATGCAACAGTTGTATGTATGCGCCCGGCCTTAGAGTATGAATAGTGAATTATTGCTATTCGTTTACAAAAGGAGTGAAATTTAAAGTTTGAGAAATTGGAATATTTCATCATCTGCCTAGCCTTTTCCCAACTATGTTGGGGTCGGCTTCCAGTCCAACCTCTGAGTGCAGCTGAGTACCAATATTTTACATGGAGCGATTGCCTATCTGACCTCCACAACCCAGTAACTGGGTAATACGATATCCCTTGGATAGACTGGTTGTCAGACTTTCGGGCTTCTGACGACTCGTAACGACTGCCAAAGAGGCAAAGATCCACGTATGACAGCCGGGACCCACGGCTTAACGTGCTTTCCGAGGCACGGATTGATGTCAGTAATGTCTACAAAAGAGACAGGTATGCAGGGTCGTCAGATATAGTTGAAGTTTTCTTAGAAACCAGTGGATATTCTCAAATCTGATTTAATTTAAGATGTAGATAATAAACAGTTCCTTAATTATACTAAGTACTAGCTGACCCGCCGCGACTTCGTTCACGTGGTATCCTACACTACCAATACCCCTACCCTACCCCTGCCTTACCCTACCCCTTACCCTACTCTACCCTACCCCTACCCTACCCCTACCCCTACCCTACCCCTACCCCTACCCTACCCCTACCCTACCCCTACCCCTACCCCTACCCTACCCCTACCCTACCCCTACCTTACCCTACCCCTACCCCTACATTAATTTTTTTTTTTTCTTTTTTCGTATTCTGCTATTCGGGACGGAAACAAATCCAACAAATCAAAAACCATGGCAATCGGTCCAGCCGTTCTCGAGTTATAAGTGTTGTAACAAACACGACTTTCTTTTATAGGTATATATAGATTAAAAAGCCCATTTCTTTGGTACTACCTACTTATTTTTTTTTTTTTTTCTGAATGGCCATTAGTTCTACCATGACGCATTTCGAGGTTATCTATTAATTACCGGACATCCCATAAGTAAAAATCAGCTTTTATACTATAACGTAAGTAGAATTATAATTTCATGAACATTAAGGGTGTCCGGCAAGAAGTTTCCACCATGATAAGTGTCTGGCAATGAATGACGTGATTTTTAATAAAATTCTGAAGGTAATACCAAAAAATCAGCCTTTATAAAATGACGAAAGTAGATTTAAATTTGTCACACCTTTAGAACCGTGTACCTGCCAAAGCAACCGTTACCCAAACTTCATCGTTCGTGCATAGTTCTTACCTGTGTTGGGAGCATGCGCTGACAAACTTTCAGCTTTTATAAAATAACGAAGGTCTGGCCCTCATGGGCTCTTGCTCTATATTATTTTAACACAATTTGCTCGGGCATTCGTAGTAATGTGTGAAAGCCGAAGTAATGAATAAAATACCTTCATTCGCCAGTCAATACAAGGTTTTATTTTTTGAATTTTTTCATGAGTTAGTTTAGGTGATTCAAATGATTTATTAGAAGTTTCAATGCTTTTGTCAAATTCGGTTTCAATAATTTTGTTAATAGCCTGGTGTTCTTTCTTCAGATAATCTATTCTGTGCGACCAGTAATCTAATTCACCATCTTCTTGGAAATCTGTACTTTTATCCATAAACATGATTTCACTTGCTGACTCCTAAAAATGACGATAAAAAGAGTATATTTAAAATGATCCGTTGAGTTAGGATAGGGAAATCTGTGTCAAACTGGCAAATAACCGCCATTGCCTGGGTCTGAACGGCGCCTTAAGTTGTTTTACAGCCAACAGCACTTATACGGCCATAGTTTCGACTTTTTAAAAGCGCTTTTATTTCGTAACTGTAAGAACTCTTTCATATTATTATGTGCTCTACAAACCGGCCTCGCTGTCGCAGAACGGTAGGTTGGTAGGAAGCGAACGGCGGAGTGCTGACCTCCGCGGCGGCGTTGGCGGCGACGATTACGCGATGCGCTTTTGTAAAGGAGGATATTTGCGTCCCGATCCACCTCCAAAGGATGTCCAACTATAAAAACGAATGGAAGCATACGACTTACCGGTGGCAGATTATCAAATGCAATAACGTTTTCTGCTTCTATAGATTTCTGAAGAGCTATAGGAGGGCATAATGCAAAATTGTTATCAAAACTGATACGTCTGGTATCCCTACTCATTAAAGTACCCATTTTAAAAATTCCAGTCACTTTTAATTTAATACTGCTTCTACAATGCAAGTTATACAGCAAAATTTTGTCATAATATTTATTCTCATGACAATATTTTTCAGATTTTTCCAAAAGTTTTAATGATCATCATTACCACAAGCCAAATCTGAGCCAAATCTAGATATCACAGACGAAGCAAGTCTAGGTATTAAGAAAAATAAATAGACCATTCACAAAAGGAGTTTTCTCGTTTCTTTGAATAATTTTCTCTTTTGACGAAAAAAATTACGATCAAGTCCAGCAACATTTTCCAGTCCCATAGAAGCCCAAAATTCAGATCATAATTATTATAATTACTTAATTAATTTCTAAATGCATGAACTAATGCAAGTGTTTCAAATTAGACATGTGCGATTGTTTCATTGCGCGTCATATAACTCGACCGCGTACTGTAGCATTACACATGACTCGACCAAATGAAGCATGACACATGACTCTAATATGACGCGTGCCGAGGCGCCGTGTGGCGCATGCTCCGCGCCCGCGCGCTATTCGGTTTTGCTGCGATAAGTAAACTATTATTTAGAACCGTATTTTTCATGTAATTAGGTTTATGTTTTATTGACACAGCGGACTTTATGGACATGATTCCGGCGCAGCGAGAGCGCATTGCGATCGATTGATAATTGTCACATCACAATATATGACAATATCACATCATAACTTAGCGCGCTATCTAATATCACGAAATGATGTATAACATGTGTGTTATAACGCGAGCATTTCATTACAATAACCATCGTGTGGCGCTTCATGACAATCATGACGCGACATGTTTGGAGTCATGGTGTAATGAAACATTATTTTCTCGGTACTAAATGTAATGTCATGTTACATCTCTTTATATAACGCACTGTTTTGCGCATGTGTATTTCAAATATCGTTCAACGTATTATGTGGCGGCCATTTTGTGTCACTTGACGTTGCAAAGCGGCCATAGATAGACACAAGTTTACTATACTCTATGGTTAGCAGTCTGTATTTTATTACTCTTTGGTACAGTACAGTCTGACCATAGTCTGACTGGTCTGACTGATAATATATCGGACTGTCAAAAAATATCGAAAAGAGTGTTATTAATTTTGTAATTCGCAATGTTAGCTGCTAGTACACATCAGAAAGTAGAAATTATACTGTAAAAAATAGGATTGGGTTATTTATACGTTAGAAAAGCTCTTGTATGCATTACGCATAACAAAGATGTCGTTATATGACGATCTTGATACAATCAAAGCTCGTACCACCGAAAAGGTAGCAGGATGGTCTTCGGGTATAAAGTTATTACAGTCTCAGCTGCAATTAAAGAAAGCAGCGGTTACCCAGCCCAAGCGTGAAGCGTTAAGACGATCTACTCAGGTAAAAACAGTTGCCTAAATTATATTGTTTTTTTTTTTAAGAAGTTTGATTGTAATATTACGAGTTTCAGGTTCTTACTCCAGTGATAGACTTGAAGAGTAAACAAAAAGACGATGATGAATCGAATTCCAATAGCCCCAAAGGTCAAGGCAAAACATTGACAGCATCACTGAATGTTCGTGATTTCGATTGGAATGTTGCTAATGAATATGACCCAATGTGGCCTAATGATTATGAAAAAGTTGCTAAGGGTAAGTCAAAGGTACAGCTTGGATGTAGAAAACATTTTTAACATTTTACTTATACAAATTGTCCAATAACCATAACATAGGTAATGAACAACACATCTTTGTTTCCCGAAGGGTTGAGTAGGTACTGCCACATCGCCAACAATTGTTACCAGATTTCTATTATACAGATGCTATATCTTTCAGAGATACAAGCTAAGAGATTGCAGCTTGATGGCGATAGAGGTGATCGAGCAGAACGAAAACGTAAAAGCAGGTTTGGTGATGATGAGGAAATCATACCAGAAAAAACTCTTGTGGCTATGGTAAGTCAATTAATGATCCAGATAGTGTATATAATTTCTTTGAATGTATTGAGATTATGATAATGGGCAATAAACACTGCACAATTTCATGACATTCTACATAATTAATTATTGCTTCTTATCACCAACTAAAGATTATATACCCAAAATGTTTTAAGTGTTGTAATAATTGTAACTAATAACTATACGACTGAATTGGGAAACTGTTCTCCGTAACTCCATTAAGTCCCTAATGGAGCTACCATTAGGGACATAAATTAATAAATAAATACATTTGTAAACTTTAATAATTATGTATTTATTTAATAACACATTCACTAAATATGTATATTAAGTGATTTAAGTGTGTTAATTATTAAGTGTGTTAAGTGTATATTAAGTGTATTATTATTTTTGTGTGCACATGGTCTGTGTCAATAAACATTTTTTCTTTCTTTGTATCCTTATAATTACAGCAACCTGAAGAAGAAGAAGCAGAGGAGATATCAAAGCGCTCAGCGGGTGCCGCCATAGCTCCACCACCATCCCTGACAGCGGAGACACCTTCCCCACCACCAAGGCCACCAACCACACAAACCCCACCTCCATCTGGGTTCTCTATTGGTGGATATGGAGCCAGCTCTGTTGCTGCTAAAATCATGGCCAAATATGGTTTCAAGGTAAAACTTGTAATAGGCAATCAAAACTATGTGTATAATATGTTTATTTTTTAATGTGGCTTTTAAATACTACTTGTAGTTTAAAAAGAATGACATCTCTACTGCAGTTGTACTTCGTACTATGTAGGTACTTCGGTACTTCCCACATTTGTTTTTGTTTGAGACATTTGAAAATCGCTATAAGTTTTCTTTTGTTATTATTATTTCTATAGGAAGGTCAAGGTTTGGGTAAAAAAGAACAAGGAATGTCAGTGGCTCTGCAAGTGGAAAAGACTTCCAAACGTGGTGGTCGCATTATTCATGAGAAAGAAGTTCCTACTGTAATGCCTCCTCCTGGATTTGCAATGCCTTCCCTGCCAGGACCAGGTATTTGCGTTGGAAATTAAAATAGTTGCACAAATTATGGAAATCATTATTTTTAGTGCTAAATTCTGGATGAGATGATTATTCTGAGAATGTAAACTAATTCAATATTGGATTGACTTGATCAAGTTGTAGACGCTGGCTGGATGCATAAAATGCATAAAATGTATTTCTTAAAATTCTTTAAAAAATTGTTCTACTCTCTGAATTCAGTATCTTTTAATAATTTATCTTGCAGACAGCTGATATGCTTCGTTTAATAAATACCAGCAGATATTGCAAAATATAATTATTGTCAAGGCTAAAACATGAATATAAATTTCCGAGTATTAGCACAGCTGTTATTTTAGTAAATAAGAACTAAAAAAAAAAAAATTACATGCAATCAACCTTATTTTATATGTTTGATTTTCAGATTCGCCTCATGCATCTAATTCTCCACATTCATTCAATAGGGAGCCATCAATCACAGAGATAATGAAGTCACCCAGCAAAGTGGTGTTATTGAGAGTAAGTGCTTCTATGTAGATTTCATATCATAGAGCAGTCATAAATGAATCAATATGTATTATAATAATGTCAAATATAAAATTTATTATTATTTCCATTTGTTGCGGGCTGTATGCATTTGGTCATAAAATGTTTAATCATTCATTCCAGTCACTGTTTAAATAAACATTTTTACTTCCAGAATATGGTTGGACCAGGGGATGTAGATGAGGAATTAGAACCTGAAGTGAAAGATGAATGTAATACAAAATATGGAGATGTTATAAAAGTATTAATATTTGAAATGCCCAATGCACCATCAGATGAAGCCGTTAGAATTTTTGTTGAATTTAAGCGAATTGAAAGTGCTATCAAGGCAGTGGTTGATTTAAATGGCAGGTTTTTTGGTGGCCGACAAGTTAAAGCGGGATTCTATGATGTAGAAAAATTTGCTTCTTTACAATTGACTGAATAGAGCTTTATTGAAGTAAATTACTGTTTTTCATTTATTAGTTTTTTATTATGCTGTTTAGTAGCCATGGGAACATTTACATTGCAGACGAGAAAAGTGGTACTGTACTCTGTGCGCTACTGCGCTCCATGCTTCTTTCTATGCATGCCATGCAATTGCCCTGCAGAGTAAACGTAGCGGAAAGGATGAATTTTGAATTAGAAAGTCGGCCAGCCGTCTTGTAATAAATAATACCAGCCTATTAGTATGGTAAAACTAGGAAAATTTTTGACTAACTGACCAACTCTGACAAAATTCAAAAGTGCCTAATGGTCTCATGAAATGAATGTTTTTATTGTCTTAACTTGGAGACTTTTTTTTTTGTAATAGTCCAAGTGTCCTCGCCATGGTTTACTTCACCGATGTCAGTGAAGTCCAAAATAAACTTAGAAAGTACATAATCAAATTGTAACATCGGTACTCGCCCGGTATCGAACCCACAGTCATATAAAAATCTCTATGAATTTGCATTTGAAATTCAAATGTATTCATGTTTCCCATTTGTTTAGTCTTTGCGAATACCAATAGGTCGATAAAATTCAACCTTATTATTCGTATTACATGAAAGAGAAGTATTCGTATTTACAATCCGAAAATCGAGCACTTACTATTATGTAGAATCCATGAGAATTTCGTTTGCACAGAATCACACATGGTATTTGAATTTCGTCTGCACACAATCACACATACTATTTCCATGATTTTCCCACAGAGAAAAGAGGGCCAGCCAGGACTGCCATTGTCAAGTTTGACTTTGATGTCAATTCGCACTGTCATGTCAAGTTGTTTCATTTTTGTCAATCAAAATCAAATCGTGATCAAATAAAAATCAAACAGTCAATGAAAATCAAATCATTTGCTAAAAGAGAAACATGGATTGCTTGTAAAAAAAAATTGACAAATATATATTTTAAATTTTAGTTTACGCGAATAAAATTTGGTGAAATCAGGCATGGTTTTTAAAGGCGTATAAACTCAACAGCTGCCTTCCTGAATTGATTGGGTGCTAAAGAGAAGCGCTAATACCTATTGGATGGAAATAAATTATTTACATAAATAATAATGGCTTTCTATACTTGCAATAGATATAGATTAATAGTTTTGCTATTGCTAGTGTTGATTATGTGGCAGTTCTTTCGACTGTTGCCCGACAAAAATGCAACACTAATATCAGAGGTATGTTATCTATCTTTCTGCTATATCATTGTTTTATCTTATATAATCCTTACTAACCAAATTTAATCTATTATCTATCTATAAAGGTAACGGGAATACAGGCGATTTCAGATGAATCGCATATAGACAGTATTATTGATTTTCCTTATTTGTGTGACCGTATTATTGCATTCAATTTGTGCATAGCAACTTAAATGTTTTTGTACATAGTTTATCGTTATTTTACAAAATATCACGCCTGTATTCCCGTGTTAAGTATGGTATAGTATGCAGGGTGTAAAAAATACACCCACCTTTTGCCAGATGTTATAAGTCCCATGTATTAGAGCCAGGTGACCCTATTGCCAGTGCCTGGGCACACATCCGGACCCCAGGCTGCTACAGAAAGTTTCCAAATGGAAATCCCCAATAACACTTCATCTGACCAGGGGATTGAACCCAGTAACCCACACTCAGCAGTTACGCTTGCAACCAGACCTACAAAGCAGTCTGGTGAATCAGATGAGGCAGGTGTTCATTTATTCAGTTAAATTATTTCTCATGTTCATACATAAACTCACACCTTTGAATGGGGGTAGGAACAAACTACGAAACTACCATGCTACAATCCTAACATAACATACTCCTGTTGCTTCTTTGATATTCATACATTGTTTTTAATATAGCTTTACATATTTAGTTTAGAAATATAATTAAGGCCACTAGGTTTGCATTTTTGTGATATACACATCCTATAGAAGTATGTATATTGTGAAAGTATTTGGTCCATTGAACAAATTTCACGAATTAATATTGATTTGAAATTATTTTTCTGTTTCTTATAGTCAGGCATAGTGGAGTTAGAAGATGACAAGTACAATAAACATAAACAAGACAAAGTGAAAGTGAGAGTGTACTATGAGGCCCTTTGTCCAGACTCCAAACATTTTTTTGTGAAACATTTGACACCTGTGACAGAAAGTCTTTCAGAGTTTCTAGATGTGACTTTAGTACCTTATGGGAAGGCTACGGTAAGTTTACCACTTAATATTACCTGTATTTAAGTTCCAACAAAAATATTATACAAAAAATATGTATGTGTATGTATATAATATATATATTGAACCTCATAAACAGAAATCTAATATAAACCTATTGAGGTATGTACCTAACTAAAATAACAGTATTATTTGCTTGATTATGCATCAAACAAAGTAATTAGTTGTTCTGTTACTTAACTGAATGCTACATTTTAGAAGTTCTTTAGTTTTTACACACATTTGTTAAATTATAAATTGTCATATCATTAAAAATATGATGACTAAGTATTTTTAGATGACCTACATAACATTATTTTATCTATTGATGCATTTTAATAAGATTATAATAAATGCTTTTTGTCTACATAGACCAAAGAAGAGGATGGGAAGTATATTTTTCAATGTCAACATGGTGAAGAAGAGTGCTATGCGAACAAGATCCATGCTTGTGCAATAGAGGCTGTTGGAAACATGACCACTGCTGTCAAGATAACAGATTGCATGATCTCAGATAACATAGATGCTGATGGTGCTCTCACCAGGGTAAATATAGAATTTTATTTACTTATTTTTTGTAATTTTACCTAGATATGTACAAAATACTCATAGATCTTACTGTATTCTTTCAGTGTGCAAAGGAAATGAAAATAGATCCTGATCCGATCAGTAATTGTGCACGTCAGGATCATGGATCAGCTCTCCTGAAGAAACATGGTGATGATACTCATATATTGAAACCAACATTCATTCCAACAATAACAATAAATGGTTCAAAGGATAACCAAGCAGCCATATTGAAAAATTTTCTATTAGAAGTATGCAAATTAATTGACATGCCTCTACCGCCACCTTGTTTGTGACATGATAAATTGTACCGGCCGAACATGCACAATATACTTCAACAGTTTGACTAAAATTATCAATTATTCTTCCAATATTTTGTCAATTTAAGCTCAAATTCATATTGCTCATATTACAACTTCCATGCAATTTGCAAGAACCATACCAAAATTCTATTAATTATACTGTATAATTTTACAGTGTAAATAATATTATGTACTTGTAATTTGTATTTTATTAATTGTACATTTCTTTCTGTGAAATGTTTTACTGATTTAACGCTATTTCGCTATATAAATATGCATAAAATAACATGAACCCACTTTATTTATACAACAATGAATTATTTAGGAATGTGTTTTGGAAACTAAAAAGGCTATTGAAGTATTATTAAATAAAAATGAAAACTTAAATTTCAAGGTGATATGTTTAATATATTTTGCTTGTTTTATATTATTTACTTTAAGTTTTAATGGGTTGTGTTTCCTAAACCTAGTGAGTCGAAGGACAAATATTATTTTAAGCATTTTTTTTTTGTAAATGTGCAACTTTTCTGGTTGTTATTGCATTTAGTGGTAACTCGATTGTTTAAAAATCTGTTGTATTTTTGTACTTCTTTATTTACCTACATTTCTATTGAAACTTTATCAGTCAATTTGTAGCATGATGTAATCTTGATGAATGACTTGTAAGTACCAGGTATAATGTAAAGTCCAGTAATCATATTATTTTTAATGTATTATACGTAACCTTAATGATATAAAGATGAATTAGAATTAAAGTCTGAGTATAATAAGTATTTTCCACACTGCTTTAATTCATACAGCTAATATTCATGTAAAAACTTGGTTTTCATACAATAATAATCATTCTTAATATTTTAATTACTAATTGTTTAAGAGTAAATGTGATGATAAACTTATTATTTTTTTAGAAGAAATTAACACGTTATTGCAATCCTGTTAATGAAATTGTGTTCAAACATCATCATCTATTTTTTATACCTATACAGCTAACATTGTAACAAGCCGGATTTGACAGCTATCAAAATCCTTTGTGTAGTGTTGTCAAAACGTCTTGTCAAAATATAAATCGGCAATTAATTCGTGTTTGTGAGTGTATTTTTTCAAAATTAAGTTAAACTTAATGTTTACAAGTGATACTCGTTGTTATAGTGTATGGGTAACATAGTAATTATTCAGGATTGTGAATTGGATTTTTCAAATTATTACGTAGGAGAAACGTCAAATCCGGCCTCTTAGAACGTTAGCAGTTTAATCATGTATATTTTACAGTATAAGTCATTTTATATTTATACCAATTACTGAGTTTGCGCACAATATATCTACATAGATACACAAGAATTAAAACTGCAGAAGCAATTAAAATAATAATGATTATTCAACAGCCAAAAGTTTAAATACCACTTTACACACAAAGGCTAAATTACAATTATGTTAAAACAATTATATGTATTATGTTACGAAGTTGTCTTCAAATAAAAGTATACAATTAATAAATTGTGTAACGATAAAAGGAAAGAGTCAAAATAATGATGTTTGTTATATCAATTGTTTAAGAAATTTGATGGAGGTATAAAAGTAAAAAGCACTGTACTGCTAAGTCAGCTAAGGCTAATATTTAAAACAAAGTACAGTACAGCAATACGTAACCAAAGTTGTTTTATGTGTTTTATGAGGGTGTTGGTAACAAATATTTTTTTTTTGTGCTGTGTAAAAAGTAGAAAAAAATCGTTAGTATAATTACTTATGAAATACTATAATTGTCATGATATCATTCAAATCAAAACGTCGAGATGCATTCAAATTATAAGGAACAAAAAAAATGTAATGTGAACCCTTTAGTATGGTGTAATTATTTGTCACGAGCCTTCATTAGTCTAAAAGAAACTGTATCTTACTACAATTTACTATGCTTCGTAGAATTAAACCATGACATTTATTAACATAATTATGAATCAGGGAATCATGTAGTTATATTTTGATTAATAGCAATGTTTATGTAGGTAGTAGTAATATATGTGTATGTAGTATTATATAAACTAGAGTTTTTACCATTCTGTAGTGAAATAACGGGTTTGGAGGCTCTGTAGGTCCCTACATGGTCGGTTGTAAGAGTAGCTTAGTAGCTTAATGAATTCAAACAAAACATCTTATGGCTCTTCTACACACATGCCCGACGGCACGAGCCGCCTGGTTTTTGTTGTGCGGGTATGCCGCCGGTATTTAATGGGCCCGGCCCGTGTACTTTGTGCGGCACGTCTGCCGGGATAACGCTCGGCATGTGTGTAGCGAATAATTTTAGCATGTTGTAAGTTACTGATCATATCGATCTGTGCCAAAATTATTTTCTATTTACTCTAGTAGTCGGCAACTTACTGAAATTTATAGCGAAGAGATGTTTTGTAGTGTTCAACGGACTTATGTGCGGACTGTAACAATTGTTAACTTCAGATACTTACTAATAACACAAAATACGTAGCGTATAATCGATTATAAAATCAATTTTGACACACGGCGATAACGGTTTTCCACACCCATATAAAATCAATTTTATAACAAATCAGCATAACACTTTGGTCGGAACTCTGAACTTAATCAATTATAAACGTAGTACGGAGATTTTGAATAGCGATAAAATAACATACGTTACCGTTTGCCAGTCTATCAAAATTCCACGCGTTATATTATAACAATATAATATAATATACCTACTTATGTTGTGGGCTCGCGTTTACTTATTGTAAAACATTATGTTTAAAGCAAAATTAAGACAATGACGAAAAAAAAATACTTATGTTGTGTGTATGTATTATGTAGGTAGGTGTTGTAGTTTCATTATTAATTTGCCTCTCTTGCCATCGACCTTATAGTGTTACTTTATTTCGAATGAGAGAGTAGGCCCTATGTAATACATAAGACCAGTGCGATGTTGTCAAGTGAAAAAAAATTAAAGTGCACAATTTTCAATAACGTGTTTTTATTTACCTTGATTGTTAATCCAACTACATTGTATGATTGCAGTATTTCAAAATAGTATAGGTACTGCAAATATAACTGGCGAAATGGGGCTATACCAGAGCTCGATCTAAGGGGGGACAAGACGAGCAAACGCCCAGAGCGGCAAAATTGAGTGTGCCGGGCGGTTGCACGAAGTCCAATATACTCATGAATTTTTGTATACTCGTTCCGAAGCCGTAGTAGACTAACGTATGTTAATATTACACCTATATAATTAAAACAATATCATACAATATATGATTCGTTTGATGTCGTGATGGCCTAGCGGTTAAGGCGCCCGCCTCTCATGCATGAGGTTGTGGGTTCAAATCCGGGCAAGTACCAATGTGACTTTTTCAATTCATATGTAGGTACTTTCCAAAGTTTATCTTAGACATTACTGACATCATTCCGTGCCTCGGAAAGCACGTTAAGCTGTTGGTCCCGGCTGTCATACGTTGATCTTTGACAGTCGTTACGAGTCGTCAGAGGCTTGAAATTCTGACACCAGTCTTACCTAGGGGTACCATATTACCCAGTTACTGGGTTGTGGAGGTCATATAGGCAGTCGCTCCATCAGCTCCATGTAAAATACTGGTATTCAGCTGCATCCGGTTAGACTGGAAGCCGACCCCAACATAGTTGGGAAAAGTCTAAGCAGATGATGATACATATCATCCCACTTTCGGAATAGCAAACTCATTACTTAAAGGGTGTTAGTGTAAAGGGCAGCGAATATTATTTTTGCCCGGAACGGCTAAATAGCTAGATCGGGACCTGGCCCTCCACCTCTGCCTACCGTTTCGGAAGAGATAAAGTTTTCCTTACTGGTGCATATTTACACAGGTAACTACAACTTAATACTACTACTATACTATTTCAACTACCTACTATTTATAATTTTATTTCAGTCAAAGACATGTAGATGACAAGTGATGCCGAATTAACCATTGTATTTTCGGTCTCTTCGAGTTTTTGAGCCTTAGCGCTAGATGGCGCTACTTTCTGCCTTCTTCGACTTTCAGAATAAATCTATAACTATATATAAAAGAAAGTCGTGTTTGTTACAACACTTATAACTCGAGAACGGCTGGACCGATTGCCATGGTTTTTGATTTGTTGGATTTGTTTCCGTCCCGAATAGCAGAATACGAAAAAAAAAAAACAATGAAAATAAGGTAGGGTAGGGTAAAGTAGGGGTAGGGTAGGGTAGGGTAGGGGTAGGGTAGGGTAGGGTAGGGTTGGGGTAGGGTAGGGGTAGAGTAGGGGTAGGGTAGGGTAGAGTAGGGTAGGGGGTAGGGTAAGGCAGGGGTAGGGTAGGGGTATTGGTAGTGTAGGATACCACGTGAACGAAGTCGCGGCGGATCAGCTAGTTATCGTATAATTATCTGTCGTGATGGCCCAGTGGGTTCGAATCCGAGCAAGTACCAATGTGACTTTATTAATTCATATGTACCTACTTTCTAAAGTTAATCTTGGACATCATTAACATCGGTGAAGGAAAACATCGTGTGGAAACCTGGACTTATAATTAATATAAGTCTGGAATCGGCAATCCGCCTTGAGCAAGCGTGGTGATCAATGCTCATGCCTTCTCTGTATGAGAAGAGGCCTTTGCCCTGCAGTGGGACAGTAATAGGCTGGTATTATTATTATTATAATTTATAATTTTATTAATCTCAGTTCTCTCATTCAATTACGATGAAGCGACAAAACAATAACAGTCCTAGATGTTCTTCAAATACAGAGTTGATGAAATAGTGACTGGTCTTAAAGTATTTTCTCCGTGTGTGGTAGTTTGCTATAATATTATTGTATGCTATAGCAAGGCATATTACGATACATTTCCTAAACTAATTTTCGAGCGACCGCACACGCAGCTATATGACTGCCTCGTTGGTCTAGTGGTTAGTGATCCTGACTGCAAAGCCGGAGGTAGTGGGTTCGATTCCCACCCAGGACAAACTTTGTGTGATGAGCATAATTGTTGGTTCTGTGTCTGGGTGTAATTTATCTATAATATGTATGTATTTATAAATTATATAAGTATGTAAGTATATCAGTTGTCTGGTTACCATAACACAAGCTCTGCTTAGCTTGGGATCAGATGGCCGTGTGTGAGTTGTCCCAAGGTATTTATTTATTTATATAATGATATATATTTCTGTGACGACACCAACCTATACCATAATTTAATTATTAATATCTATTATTAATATTATTAATATCTATTATTAATATCTATTAGGTATTATAGCTAGGTAGGTGTGTGACGGGCTTTACGAAACGCAACGTTTTAAAATATTACATCATTATTTACTATCATTCGTTAATTCCAACCACCACTTTGCCAGTGATACTAGTAGGTATGTACTGATAGTGTCTGACTGTCTGAGTGTCTGGTTCGCTAGTAGATTGTCAGCTGCTTAACCGGACTTGCTTGCCGGCTGCGTATTCTGTATTGTTTAAAATATCTAGATAAAGTATAAAATAAATAATATTTCATACATAACCTACACGTTTTAGGTAACCTATTCTATACATTGCCTAGGTATTGTAGATATAGAATACCGGATTATACAGATTGCCGGTAGGTAACAGATATTTTTTTAGCTTGATTAACTTGTTTATGTAAAATGACTGAGCTTATGTGATTTATTATTAAAAAACGTGATAGTTTGTGTTTTTTTTCACAATCGAGTGTCACCCCCGTGCTGGTGGTACCCGGTGCAGACCGCACCCGACAATCGTCGACAACCGTCGGTCGTCTTTGTTAATCGAAGAAATTAAAAAAATATTTTTTTAATTAACAAAGACGACCGAAGGTCATTTCGGACCAAATAGTTCCTCAGATTAGGGCGTTCAAACAAACCTCTGCTTAATAAATTAGTAGTACCTACTTAAAATGCTTATATTTTCATGAACCTAGGTTTGAGGTAGGTAGGCATCAACGTGTCTCATACAGGTAAGTAAGTAGGTATCTAGAATACCTACCTATTACCTAATCGCCCTGCGGCATGCTACCGCAGTCGCCGCAGCCCCGTGAGCTAGCCTGCGGTCATCAATCATTCGCATCAAGCTCCCACTTTTCCATATTGTGTACGAAGCCAATAAATTAGCAGCTTTCCACCTTTTTCCGTGAGTCACCGTTCAAAGCAAACAAGCGACTTCAGTCAATTCAATTTAAAACCCGCTCTGACAACACCAATTTGCTTGCGTCTAAATGGCTACCTTTGCTCCAAAAACCATTTCAAACACAACAATAAATCTTCAGTGAAATCACGGTCTAATTTCGTAAAAGCCCCGTCTCGCTTTGCTAATTAATATGAATGGCATTTGCATCCGGCTTTTTCTCGCGTACACCATTTCCAACTATTGTTTTGCAAAGATTCTCACAATTTATTCCTGTTTTTACCCGACTGCGCAAAGTGAAGGAGGGTTATTGAAATTAATAAAACACTGCCTGTTTTATTGCTGTACTCAGAGCTTTTGTACTCCTTTGTTAGTAATTAATTGGGACGTTTGTCACAGTTTAAAATAGGTGCCTACCTATTACTTACTTATAATAAATGTTAGTAGGTCGCTATACTTACGATTATTGTTTTACCGTCATAATATTAAGAAATCTATACAATGATAGCTAGACTGCAAAGTTGATAAAAAGAAGCCGCAAAAAAATAAGGTTAAACATCTATAGATATCCATATCCTGTAAAGGCAAAGGCAATTTTGTTACGTAAGTGTCAGTAATGAATAACTTAATCGCCTGAAGCAGTAGATAGGTACTAATAAAAAAAAAAAGTTGAAATGTTTTGAATTTCTTCGAAATTAATAAATCCTTGAAATGAAGCGTTGTCTTTGAACACTGGAGCTATTAATTAGGTAGCTTGTTTCGACAACATAAGTCAGATAGCTTATCGTGTAAGCTTCGATATGGAAAGCCTACGTGCCCCGATAGTCTTCATTACTCTCATGCTGGTAATAACGAATATCTTTAGGTACTATAACCATTGGGACGGTTGTTACAGTAACAGGGGTGTGTGCGTGTGTGTGGGGCTCCAAATTATGCTTAACTAGCTTTTGCCCGCGACTTCGTCCGCGTATATATGTCGGTTATCGCGGACGCAGACGAAGTCGAAGTCGAATAAAAAGTAGCCTATGTCCTTTGTTGGGGTTCACACTTACCCTGTACCAAATTTCACACAAATCGGTTCAGTAGTTTAGGCGTGAAGAAAAGACAGACAGTCAGAAAGACAGACAGACAGACAGACAGACAGTTACTTTCGCATTTATAATATTAGTAAGGATTGACACGCAGTCTTTGCTAAATTGGAACTATACAGCCTGTAACAAAAACCCTGTCCGATCCTTAAGGGTATTATTCGGCATCGTACTGCGTACACATATACGCAACCATTGAATGGATTTGAGATTATTATTTTTCCCCAGTGAAAAAAAAAGAAGAAAGAAGAAGTAATTAAATTAAAATAAAACATAAAACTGATCAACGGCAACACTGATCTGACAGGGTTTTTGTTACATAGTGTATTTAAAATAGCGGACCCGACAGACGTTGTACTGCCGATCGCCATCCGATCGCAGCAACAATTATCGGGTCCAATAGTGAATCTAAACCGTCCAGGTACCAATTCAAACACACACAAAAAATGATAATAAAACGGCACAGCTGTTTAGAAGCAGTTCATACACACTGCACACGTACAGAAAAAATAATTTAATAACTAATTCACCTTTCAGACAAAAAAAAGAACAAAATCAAAATCGGTTTATCCGTTCGGGAGCTACGATGCCACAGACAGCCACACACAAACATGTCAATTTTATAGCACCCCGTCGTTTTTGCGTCGTATCACTACATAAGCCTAAGCAGACAATTTCCCAATTATTGTCAAAAATAATGTCGAATATAGGGAGTTAAATAAACATCACAAGCCGTTAATTAAGCATACTGCGCATTACACTAGGCAAATTGATAGGAAAGGTCTAACGTTTGTTAGTCCAGGTAAGGTCCAGAAGAAAAAAAATCTCGCAATAATGGAAAAAATAATGAATGTAATTTTTGGGTGTCTTTTTGTACACCCTTTAAAACGCGAGTTCACAGAGAGTGCTACAAACTTATAACATCCGCTGTTGTCATGTAATTGGATCGGAACGGATACACGGAACGGCTATCAGACTGTTCACCTGTCTATTAAAGCTCGGTGATGCTGATAGGAACGCAATAAAGCCGCTTACGCACGGTCAACTGAGGGTTGCTGCCGCCTGGCCGGCCTCTCCGCGTCCACCCCACGTCGTCCCTCGTTAAGCCGATGCACAAATCTAATGGATTTTTTATGTTGCCTAAAAACGTACCAATATGCATAAAATGGAAAATGCACCTTGCCAAAAAGATTTTACCCGCGCACTATAAATCAGCTTTATTTTTATCGAACTGACCGTTTCAGATAGAAGATTTTAACACATCTATGAACTTTTAGATAAATTGGTCTGATGGTAAAAACTAGTCTGGTCTATATTTTGGTGCGTCATATTTTTATAAGTTTATCTTTTGTCGTTGGTGAACACCGCAGTTACGATATAGTTAGGTACCTATCTATCTCATCAGCCCTTAATGGACATTGTTGAGTAGAAATTCAAGGAAAATTTTTCTCGTTGAGTAAGTGACTCGGCATTGTTGTTCGTGATTTTAATGAATACCCTGGTTTTTAATTACACTCGACCTGTTATATCAGGCGTCTTCACTTCGCACCTAATCGGTACATTCAATGCGAAGACTCTGTGATTTACAAGAAGGTTCTTGTGCATCGACTAGTTATTAGTGTGTAACTACTTATCAAGCTATTACAAGCTAGTTATAGGCCTACGAGTCAATTAAAAATAAGTAATCCCTTTGCTGAATTAATTACGTCCCCTCCTGGCAAGTGAGGATATGAATTAATACCTACTTAACCTTTATTGTACGATGAATCGATGATTTACGAGCATTCGAAGTTGTGGTAAAATTAAAAGTTTCATCTATTAATTATACAAATTAAAAAATAATGCAGCTGCCTGCCTACTTAATAGAATATTTTATTTTCATAAACCCTTTGTAGGTTTTATTGAATAGAAAAAGTTTACTTTGAGCCATAAATTCTCTGTGAAAGATACGTAACCTACCTATCTCGGTTCTGTTTTAGGGTTTCGTGCCCGAAGGGTGCCAAACCGGACCCTACTACTAAGCCTCCACAGTCCGTCCGTCTATTCGTCAGCGGGCTGTTTTTCATAAACCGTTATAGGTAGAGAGCTGAACTTTTTCACAGTGTTTATTTCTATTTCCGCTCTAACAACAAATAATAAAACTAAAATAAAGTTAAAAACTAAAGGGGGTCTCCATACAATAAACGTGTGAACTTGCGTTTTAAATATTTTATGGTGGTACGGAACCCTTTGTGTGCGAGTCCGACTCGCACTTGCCCAGATTTTCCATGTTTAGGGGCCGTCGTAATAAGATAAATAGGTACGTAGTTACTACGAGGCATGTGTGTAGACGGACCTAGATATATCTATCCGTATGTGAACGAGCCGAGTACTCTCATTAAAACTTTCCTCAGGCTGGGCTTGCACGTGTTTTTAATTTTTATCGAGAGCACTCGTCGTTAGCGGGTGCGGGGGCTTGCGGCTTGCACTGCGGCTTTCGGCTTTGATTGCGGTAATGACGTCTCTCCGACTTCCTCGCCACTTGTCTCTTCTCACTATCTTCAGATGATTATTGCTTCACAAATTAATGATGTCCATGTTTTAGATATGTATTTTTTTTAATCAAAGTGGAGCTTTTAGTGTTGTTTTCTGTTACTGAAAGCGTTTTCATTAGTCGTTCCTAGAATTTTACTTTTCAGGACATATTGAACGGGTATTTTCTATTTTGTGAATATCTGCTCATATACAGAATGCGTGTCCTAGGTATCGACTATGGAACTATTAATACACACTATAATAATGTGATTGTAAACTGTCCCATATTTAGACGGTACTTAAATTCAATTTAGCTCCGTCACCACCCAATATAATCATAGTTCCTCTCTATATGTATGTATCTATGTGTTATCACACCGAGCACACTTACTCAACTATTAGTCCGTGGCAGAGTTGCCAATGCCAACATTTATTGTCAGTGGGTGCAGGGGTCGGAAGACAATCCAATTGCTCTTTCTCGGTTGGTCTGTCCCGTCTATAGTGGTCAAACAATACGAATTTATTGGTTCTGTAGGACCCATTGAATTATGAATCATTGTTAAACTGCGTGTTGTTAACACCTTTAACTATTTGAACTGTAGCAGAGGAACTTTTGGATTTGGCTATTGCAATATTTAGGTACAGTTTTGTAGGCATGATGCTTTATTTGGAAGCTTGCAGTATTATCTGAGGCTTGAAACTGTGTAAATATTTTTAGCGCTATTATTGGACGCGAGTCTATTAAAACTTAAAGTAGGTATCTTAAAAATAACATACAAAACAAGGTTTATTTATTGAAAACTTTCTCAGCATGATTAGAGACGCTCTGTTGGCACGTCCATAAGATGTCCTCTTATCTCAGCCGGGCGTTCAAAGTTGGTGGTTGTGAACGCGCGTCTACAACTACGAATGCGAAAGTTTACTTGTTACCCCGCGTCGGCAATAGTCGGACGAGTTTACATACAATAGAAATATTGTAAAAACTTTTCTACCAAAACTAGTCAACAGTTTTGCCAGGATGTCGTACCTATATATGAATTTCACAAGCGAACGCGTTTAGTTATCGTGTTTACTGCGTGAACTTTAAATTTTTGCACGAAATAGTTTAATTTGTCATATTGCGGTACAATTCGTCAGCTGCGGTTGTCCCATTAGGTTTTTAAGCTAAGTACCTATCTGTTCTGAAGTTACTGGTGATTGAACACTTCTGCCACAAATAAGTTTAGTGTATAAGATCTAAGACGAAATAACATTAGGTAGATACTTAGACATGAAAGTTCTACGACGTGTTGAAATAGCCATCATAACCCAATTATTGTTCAATATTCCAATCCGATGACAATATTATAGTTGTACTTACGTAACAATGCACCTTTATCACCATTGTAATAACACAGTTCGCATTTCACCATCGAATGGCCCGTTGTATCGAGTTGTCGGAATGCGCATGCACAGCTAACGAATGCACAGATGCATGATGCAGCCGACAGGGAAGCAACAAATCCTCTTAGGCACGGTCACTGGCGACGCCGATCGGCCCAGTTGCCGACGCAAACAACTCTAATGGATTTTTCATGTCGATTGAACACAGCATAGGTAGGTATAAATGCGTGGAAGATAATCGAATATTGGAAAAAAGTCTATGTTGTTCTACGAAGTACGGATCAGCTCCCGGATATAGGAATTCTTAATATAATACGTGATGTCATTGTTTCATTAAACGTGACGTGTCTGTTGTTGTTTTTAAATATTGCCTTTCGTAGTTCATTAAAGATAAAATTTCAATATAAATTCATCCCTACTTTACATGGAGGGGAGGTACCTATCCTACAATTTTTTTTACCGGATTTTATTTTACCACTTTATCGGCGTCATTTATTTTTATACTTACCTATGCCAAATTTTGATTTCTAGTACTGAGAGACTTTGAGCTAAACCGCACTCGGACAGATATACAGACATGGCGAAACTATTAGGGTTCCTTGACTACGGAACCCTAAAAATAAATAAAATCGATATTTTGACTAATTTGGCTAGTGTTAGAAAACTAGGAAAAGTGAATATACATACACTTATGGATAATATAAGTTTATCGTTTTATGCTTATATTAAATAACAAAAGTACATTAATACAAAACGGTTGCATTTTAAGTTCATCGTTCAATATGCTTGCTCACCTATATAAGTTAAACGTGATTTTCCAAGCTGTCTTCGGACCATTAATAATCATTAGTGTGATATCGCCGGGGCGCATTGTGGCCGCTACGTCAGCGAACATAGCAAATTATGACATTAATTTTATAATTATTATTGTGTAGGGTACAATAGAGGAGGGCGCACAAAAACACGTAAGATCCTTTTCATTGTTCACGGTGGAAACAATGATTGTTCCAAAGTGGGAAAATGACTCAGGAAATACTGCTACTACTCTGCCCTTCTTGTAACTGGAATTAATGATAAATTGTTTTTGTTACCTGATCTAATTATTGGTGCTGATAAGTCAATTATGTTTAAATGTAAAATTGAATTTGTTCGTTTTTTAATCTCAAATTAATTTATAGTCTACAAAACGTGTTATGAAAATATGTCACTTTGGTATTTCAGTTAATAATCGAGTAAGTAAATTGCTAATGTTTCCACGAAGTAATGTAATAACGAATAAAATTGTTAATTTAAAAAAAAAACAAGGCTGTTTTGTATTAATCATTCTCGTTTCAGTAAGCTGTATACTTCCAATAATCATTCGGAATATCATAAGTACACGTTAACCTTTCTGTTGTTCACCGTGTCAGATGAATACTTAGTAATAATGCTAAGGCGGAGTTGCACCGTGTATTTAGTTAGTTGCTTACTCATTCATGGTTCGAAAAGTTTCCGCCTCATGATTACCGCTTGTGCTGCAAGTAGCGTAACACCTTTAACGCGTTAATTGTTGGCTTTGGATAACTGCTGCGTTAACTATGTGTCTTAACTGTGTGATTTAGTTGGGGTGGAGTTGGCGGTAATATAAGACAAGTTGGAGAGCGAGGCGGTCCACTGGCGCAGAGGCAGCAGCGCCATGTTCACAGGGGCGCTGCCCGTAATACTGTGTTTGATTGCTGTTACCTTAGGGGGTAAAGAAAAACCGGTAAGTTATAAAGTATTCGTTTCAAAATCACCCATCATTATCGTTGCGTAAGTTTATTAATTCAAAGTGTGATTTCTATGAATGTTGAGTTTATTTATTTATTTAGAATCACCAAAAAAGGATACGCAGATGCATTATATTCGTTACAATAGTTTGTGTACATATAACTAGGTAGATGCAAAGATAATGTATTAAAAGATGCAAAGTTAATATAAAAAGCAAACTGGGAAAATTATGTTATTAATAGATAGAAGTCCACATGATAGGTTCTCATCCAACCATCATTTAGGTAGAGTTCATGTCAAAACGGTTTACATTTTAAAATTGTCTTAGTACAAAGTACACTAAGTATCACATCGATTGACGATTGTTTACATTTAAAAGTAATGACAATTTGTCACTTGTGCAAGTTTATGAAGTGTTTGCGAAGGCGCGGTGCGTCGGTGTGATGGATGGGTGACTGCGAGGCGCGGCGACACTATTGCTCAACGTCGCCGCGCGAATACGTAATGCATCGTGTGCGCCGCTACTAGCCGCCCTGCGAGCATCTCCAATGACACACGTTGTTTCCAGACTCCTGATACGGTCTCCTATATACGAGTGCACAATAATGCGACTATTGTAATCTATGAAATGACATATTCAAGTATCACGTACATACCTATTTAAGAGACTTTTACTAACGTCTAACTAAGTAGACTCGCTGATTTGTGTGGTTTATTTGAAAACATTTATTAATTTTATTTTTAATTATATTATCAAAACCATTGGTAGATGTACCTCGAATTACTGGAACTAAAAAAGATCAAACTACTTATACTACCTTCTTTAAAATACGCTCTATTTAAATTAAGTAAACACAGAAACGGTACAATGGAGACAGTCCCTTACCATTTAAATTAATATTTAACATTATGATACAAGTTGATGCGCATTGGGTTGCTCCCGAGGGAATTGCGACTTAATATTTTCTTTGAGAATGTTATCTCATTTTTAATATTGAAACGACTTATTTCCCCCTGTTGTTCACAAAGGTAGTCGCGTAGATCAGAGACCGGGGTGTCTCAGTGGTTCGCCCACTACACTAAATAATGCAGCCAGAAATGATTTAATAAGGAAATCTCGGGGAACTTTGTGGATCTAATGTGTGGAAAGTTTGTGGAGGTACTTATTTAAGTAGTTTGAGGCATCGCTTAGGGGATGCTAGATGGTCGGTTTAGCTCTTTTGACACTAATTTAGCTTTTGCCTTTAGAAATTTGAAGAAACGTTCTCGCATGTTTAATATCTAAGTGCTTGGATTGCGTGACTTTTATAAAAAAATACAAACAAATAAACTATGAATTTCTTTGTTTTTTTTTTAATAAATGTGTAATAAATACGTCAGTCCCTCGCATTAGTTCCACCACGCTATTACAAAAAGTCAACTTCAGCTGCCAATGTATATTGAAAACATCTAAGTTAACTATATTTCCATTTTAGGTTTTCAGTGACGAAATCAAAGAAATAATACAAACTGTTCACGACGAGTGTGTCGCTAAAACAGGGGTGGCAGAGGGTGAGTGTTCAAAAGAAAATTTTCTTCCTCCTTTGTTCTATGTTAGCATGCGAATGACGCCGAGCAATCGGCGCGGCTAAGCTACCAGCCACAGCCCTAACAAACACCAGAGAAGACAGTCTCACTATTTATTAAAAAAACTAATAATTATTTTAATATGTACACACTATATTTGAATAATCATCAAACAAAAGCAAAAACTTGTACTTTTTCCTGGTCACCTATGTCGAGTTCATCTCTCCTACTAGCATTGTTTTCAAATACAATGTCTCATGTTTGCGTACATTAAAGAGTCTTTATTCTTACTTGCCCCCAGAGGATATAACGAATTGCGAAAACGGCATATTTAAGGAGGACGCGAAATTGAAGTGCTATATGTTTTGCCTGATGGAGGAAGCGAGCCTCGTGAGTTATCTGTCTTTTGTTTGTTCCTCTCTTCACCCTGTCGTGTACGAAATTAGATACAAACAGGCATTTAATTTATTTTTAATTCAATTCGTTTGCTTTGTCTTTCAACTTGTACGCAATGCTACCTTGACTTTTGACTTGTACACGTAGGTAGGTATAGGATGTTTTGTGTTGTGTACATTTGTTTGTCGTTCAATGTGCAGGTAGACGATGATGGTACTGTGGACTACGACATGCTGGTCAGTTTAATACCAGATGAATACTACGAGAGAACAACAAAAATGATATTTTCTTGTAAACATCTCGGTGAGTAGCAAATATGTACTTATTTTTACATTAAAAAATACTAATAAGTATCATACTTTATTTGTAGAGATGGAGAACTACTACATTCTCCATCTCTACAAATAAATAAAATTGAAGGATGTGTTTGTAATGTAAAAATAATAGCATTATACTAAATAAACATGAATGTTTACTCGGTACTTATACCAAAAATCATTTTACTTCTGCGTTTCTGTTTGTTCCGGCTAATCTTCGACTTTTGACATCGTGCGCATGGTGTTCCCCGCGTGCCTTACTGGAATCAGTGTAGCCGGTGGGTGACAGCCGCTCCAGGTGAAATTGTATTTTCAAACCATCCAGGAAGACACTGAAATATACACACAAAATTTCATCCAAATTGGTCCAGCCGTTTAGGAGGAGTTAGGTGACAAACATACGTACAGCAGAATTATTTAAATTAAAATAATTTAGTTGATCGTAGAAAGGGCAAGGTTGGCTGTCTCAATACTGTTAACATTTTATTGTTATGTTACAATTGGTAGTACATTATATTTGTATTTCTAGATACCCCGGACAAAGATAAATGTCAGAGAGCGTTTGAAGTACACAGATGCTCATATGAAAAAGATCCAGAAGTAAGTACATCTTACCTTCATAAAAAAATCTATTTAATAATTAGTTACGTAAGTTCCAGACATCAAGGACATCAGAATTAGATAATTAAAAAAGGCCAAATATTAAGATTTTCTATGAAACTAGACTAATTATATTTTTTGCTATAATGCGAGCTTGTATTTGTTAATGTTCCTACTCTAAAATAATTTTATTTGAGAGTAACTAGGTAAGTGGTAACAATGATTGTCAATGTCAAAGTCTAGTCACAAAAAAAATAACATCGTGGCTACCTAAAACACAAAACATTTTCATTATAAATAAGAGTACTAATATAATTATGTTAATAAATTCCATGACAAGTCTATGACTTTATAGTTCTTGAAGACATTATAAAGGTGAATTAGTTTTTAAAATAATAACGTACTATTTCATTTTCAGTTATACTTCTTATTCTGAGGCGTGAGCGAGCAACTGGCGAGCGGAGATGATTGTGTTTCTACTAATAAAATAAACTAACTTTATTGTCATGTCGCTTTATTTATTTCTCTGTTTTTACAATTTAACTACGATATCTTACTTTTTAAGTTAGAAGTCGTGATGGTATTAATTGATTTAGGGCTAATTTTTCAATCGTCAGTTAACTCTTAACAGAGGGATAAATATACATTAATATACCGTTTGACAGCTTTTGTATAGAAAATATGTCAAACTGTTATATTTATTCTTTGGATAAAAGTTATCTGACTATTGAAAAATCAGCCCTTAGCAGAGAAATGTAAAGTTTCTTAATCTTAGCATTGGTTCTGTAAGATCAATTAATACCATTTACATTAGTGTTATTACCATGATACCCTGTAAATATTAGTAAAACACTTGTATCCCAATTTTGCGTTCAATTTGCAGGACAAACAGGCAACGACGATAGGTCTGTACACTTATGTGTTTTTACTATATGCAAAAACATCAGTTCAATAAATGGGGTAAACGTAGTGACTGTGCAATAATTAATCGATTGTGGTGTTTGTTTGTTTGAAGTATTTTTATGTCTTTACAGTAGCAAGTTATACATTTACTTCTACTCGCCCATGGGAGGAAAATATTTAGGCACGCACTTGTAAATAAAGACGTAATTTGCCGTTAGCCGCAGGCCCTCAGCCCGTCTATTTTTTTTATGAAATCTCGTTCAAATTTATTCAGATCCTGAAATAAGTATAATGCTGAGGAATTAATTCGCTTCACGAGAAATAATTTGTTCGCGAAAAAATAAATGAGTTGGAATCTTGTAAAACGTGTAATTGTGATCTTTAGTGACCCTCCCAAGATTAAATTTAAAAGAACTCGCGTAAAAAGCAGTTCTCGCTACCGCATTCGCCCCACTTAACTTTTTGTTATTAATATTGCGTTTTTGTGAATACAAAGGGCAGATGTAATAAAGTTAGAATACAAGTATAAAGGTTAAGAATTTCATTAGGTATTATTGTAGCTTTCTGTTTTTGTGAAATTATCCCATAAGTACATAATAAGTATTGTGATTTTGATTGTAATATTCTTTAATTGGAACGTAAAAATGGTTCAATAGTGAAAAAATCTTAGAAATGTTTGATCCTTTAATCCTTAATAAATAAAAATCAATTGCCATATGTATGTAAGATCATCACATAAGAACAGCTTGACTCATTTTGTTGTGATTGTAATGGACAAGGTATGTATAATTTTTTTTTTAATAATCCCCCAGAAAAGTCGGAAAATTGGTTATAATTGGATATTTTTGTTGAAAATAAAAAAATGTGACGTTTAGTAAATTGCACTCGTGAGAAGCCGGGGCAGGTCGCTAGTTAATGTTACATAATAAATTGCATTTTATCCGCAATATTTTTAATTTCACTTGGCACTATTATGGTGACAATATAGTAGGAAGTAAAAAGTAAATTTACAAACCCCAAATACAATAGAAGAGCAGGTTATTTAACAGCAAAACGACATTCAAAAGACGGAAAAACCGAGGGTCGGAACATCTGCACATAAAGAGGCAATTTGGAGATTGCCGGGGGCGCACAACCGCCACGGAGAATTGTGCTCAAATGTATTCAAAATTAAAAAATGAAGAAAATATTGCAAGGAAATTCATTGCGGTAAAATAAACAGGAGTAGCTTGTTAGTGTGGACAGCGTGGGGAGCGCGCCGCCACGCCAACTGAACGCCGCACAGTTCCGCACAAAGACCAAACTCTTCACCTCAACCTTACTTTATAACTGTTTCAGGTGCTGTCTGAGCCAGCGCTTTACAAGCTTATATTTATAGCTTACGACTGTGTGAAACAAAATAGTTGTGCTAATTTGAAATGAGAAAATTGATTGCGCCAACTACCTGCAAGGTGGGTGAAGGCGGTCAGTCGGCAAAGGCAGCGGATATCGCAATTTGGCGCTGAGCCGCAGTAATGACGGCCTAGCTTGGACGTTGCGGTCGCGTACGTGCACTGGCTACACCAAATAGTTACAATCTACTGAAATTCTGTTCAACTTATTTAAAGAAACCATTCAGTAAATGTCTAATAAAACATCTACTAAATGTTTAGTTAATGCGAGCAAATACAATTCAATTTTAGGTATAAGACAATCAACTTAATTTAAGTATGTGAAAATTGAAACCTTTATCATTATTTTCTTTGAACAAGTTACATTATTTTATAAAATGCACATATTCTCATGATTATGTTGATCATACGAATAATTAAAATAGAGTTCAAATATTTTCTTTGAAAAAAAAATTCGTTCATAAAATAGAACATTATAATTGAAGAATATTTCAACAAACTAGTTAACTTAATGAAAACTTACTTTAGTAACTAGTCTTCAAATTGAATCAGAATACAAACATTAATTGAACGAGTTAGTAAGAAGTTAGTTCTGTGCTACGAAGTGCTACGCGCTGGCTACGAGTGTACTACGCCGGACGAATGCACACGTAGATAGCGTAGTACAGATGGAGGTAGCCGTAGTCGATAGACTCCTACTAATACGACCGGAGCCGAACGCTGGACTTACCCCCAAATTATTCCGCTCCCTATTCAGAATATTAATAGCCCCGACCATAATGGCATAGTGATTTGATAATCACAAACAGTGGAGACGTCTAAACAAACAATAGATTCGAATACATAATGCTTGGTTTATTCCCTATAGATGACTGTTTAATGCGTTTGATATTTCATTAAGCATAATATCCATAGCTGTTTATATTTCAAGTCCAGTCAAGATTTGATGCACTTAAAATAAGGTATGTGTGTGTCCGTGTGAATTAATACAGCTTGTTATTATCATACTGACAATACCAACAAATCTGGCTATTTCATTCTGAACATACCTATTAATACGTCGCACGCGGCGACGACGTCGTACACGACGACATTTTGTCGATCGACAATGCGGAACCGCGCCGTCGCGGTCGTGTTGTAACAGAATTTTGCGACTTGTACTTACCTAAAAAAAAATAGACATAAACACTATTTAAACCAATACAGAAATGGTATTAAGTATCTTTCTCTATTTCCACAAAATCACGACACGTAAATAGTTGTAAAGAAAACAAATTACATGTTGTTATTTTAAAAAAACTATCGTTATACACTGAATTAATTGATATAAGTCGGGAACGTTAGTGAAACAAGCCAATTATCCAAATAAATTGAGTTAGCCGGTCTCCGGCGTGACGCGCCGCCCCCGGCATAGTTCGCTCAAAGGAAGCGCGTTATGCTCCTTCGCAAAGGTGTTTGTTTCGGAGGCGCGCCGCAAAATGAATATTGATGACTTCATGGGGTCCGGAGATGATTTGCTGAAAAATTAGCTTCTTTTCATCGTTTTATTGCCCTGCATCGTTTCGGAAGCGATTTGATGAAGACTAATATAACCTTTAATTTTGCTTGGTAACGATCACGTAGATTTATTTGGGGTCATTAAAATTGTAGATTGTGCTCCGTTTATTCTTCGTTTGTGTTTATTGCTTAATATGAAGTAATTTTGACGGATTACAATTAGACAAATCTGGATAAATATTAGAGGTAAAAGTACGAATAATTATCTCAATTATTTTATTCCTGCCTGAATCAAAGGACTAGACATGTTTGGACGTTGATTAGTAGACATAAATATGCAGTTGTGTTTACCGTAGCGGTCACATCATAGACGCGTGTCATCTTGCTCGCTATGACCAGAAGATACAATTTATATGCAAATTCAGCGCAAGATACAAGCCACTGATGTCAGTGGGTGCCGCTACTGTCGCCCCGCGCCCGTCGCCTTCTGTGATAGCCTTTAAAATTACTTTTGCGCGCAGAATATTCATGTTGTATTGGTAATACACATGATATTAAAATATAATATATTGTTGCGCGGTCGGGGAAAGACTTTATCACGTTGTCATCCCAGAGGTTTAATTTCCAACGTGATAAGTAGCTGTGTATTTTTTAGAAAGTTTCATTTTATATTGTAATAAATTGTGTAGGTGTCTTCATGATTATAACATGCTACTAACTACATGCCAATTTTAAGTTGAATGTTTCCAACGTTTTTTTCTTACCCTGATATCTTATTGCCACCTACTGATAATAAGAAAATAATTAAACACAGCGACATTTCAACGGCGTTAGTTATAAACGGATTCTCTATTTGTTTTCTTCAAGGACTGAAGTAAAAATATAAAAGAAACAGTAAATTATATTTGCCTTGCGGGCGAGTCTGCTGTATAAGCCAAATTAAAAACCTCCTCGCAGGTACATTGCTTCTGTATACAGATAGTTTATTTGTCTTTTGTTTTAGCTTCTTTTTTTGTTAATTGTTCAAGAACTTATTTAACAATGAAGGTCGAGTGAGTGTTTACAGGCCTATGCCTCCAGTTACAGTGATTGCATCTTCATTCTGTGGACCCTGCTCGAATAATGCTGGGTGAAATTAACGAATTAGTAAATTAAATCAGATATGGCATAAATGCCACTCACAAGTGTAAGATGGCTTGCTTGAACTACAAGTTTTAACTTTATAATTTTTTTTACATATTGATACCATTACTGGGGATCACAAAGTCATTGCATTTTCATCTTCCTTTTCATTGACGTAATCCGACAATTGTGTCTAGAAGTATAGGGCTTTGTTTCCGATCTTATCAATGAGTTTTAGATCTAATTTACTGCGCTCCATGGCTGGTAAACTCCGAATTCCAGGGCGAAAATTCCTAACTGAATTATAGAGCACCACAAAAACTATTCAGACGATCATGTTACAAAGTAAGTAAATGCCTCCTCCTGCCCAAACTGTGTTCAAGTTTCTTTATTCCTGTGTGCAAGCGCGTCGGCGACCGCTGGCTAAGCCAATTAGTGTCCACTTGGGTAAACACCGGCTCGTTAGAGGACTTGTGTGTTTTATTCAATTCAATTTGCCAGTTCCACCGCCACTTATTGATAGGACATACTTTTCTTTGTTCGCTGTTAATTTGCTCTGGCTTCGTGCTCGCAACAGTGGTCAAATATTAACCGATTGTGATTTTGCTTTGATCTCGGATGTTTGTGGCGGCTTTTTTTAGGGAGTATTGTATTGAATTCAAAGGGTTGATACTGTCATGAAATAAGTTTTAAAAACTTGTATTGTGAAAAGTTTTAAATTAATGTGTCAATGTATTGTCTTAATTATAAAACAACTTGTTAAATGCCTTTATCATATTTTTTATAGGTTCTCACAACAAAACGTTAACATCTTCTTTAGTCATAAGTTTTAAATTAATGTGTCAATGTATCGTCTCAATTATAAAACATCTTGTTAAATAGCTTTATCTTATTTCTTATAGGTTCTCACAACAAAACGTTAACATCTTCTTTAGTCATTTATTTGATTTCACAATGACATTGCTTGTTACCCGTATAATATTGTTTTTCCTCAAAATGATAGAACATCCATTCAATTATAACTCCATTCATTTCATTTGATTATTTATCCGTGTCTGCTCAATATCACCGCTATATCGGAGGTGCGCCAACCAGTTCGGCGATCGGCACATCGAAGGATGTCGCGGCTCTCGGTAATCTAGTCCGTGACTTGCAAGTGGAATGCGTGGTTTTATTACCTCCCGCCGGGTTGGGGAGGGAGGGGGGCTCCCCTCGTCGTTAGTTGTGCCGCATTGTGCCGGTTATTGCCGCCCGCGACGAACCGCTCGCAGACAACCCGACGGAACCTCGAACAACCCGAAACTGTGTAGATCTCGATAACAGTTCAATTTATTATAATATTTTGTTTAATATCTTAGTTTAAATTGCTGCAGGGTGTATTGTATTAAATGTTGTATGTCATGTCTACGTTCCCTGAAGTATACTAATTATACTATACGGATGATAAGAAAAAAGAAGAAAAGAATCTCCTGTATTTTCGCTTACATTTCTAGACATGTTAGGAAATGGAAATGTTAAAATGGTTAATGAAAAAAATCAGGATAACATGTAGTTAAATAAATGCTCAATCATATTTCAAAAAACGACCCTTTTCCCTTATCTAGTTACCACAGGATAGCACTTAACATTTTTTCATAATTCCAGCTGTGGCTTAGCAGTGGGTTACGTTCATTGAGTAGAAAATTATATGCAAAATCACGACGGAAGTCACGGCCCGACGTAAAGGTTGAGCGGCGAATAATTAATATTGAAGCTTTGTAAAGTTTTTTTCATAATACCGAAGCATTTTTCCTTCAAACAGTTTATCCCAATTTAACGTAAGCAACATTGTAGTAGGGGATTAATTTGGACTACGGCTATGCGCAATCCAAAGCCATTTTAAAAACATGGCGCGTCCATAATGATGGCTTGATGAGAACCGCGTCAGTGTGCTGCACTCCCGCCCCTCGACTCCAAGCCCTTCCTTGTACATAGCCTTGTAGATTTTTACGTGATCGCTGAAAAGAACTTGTTCCGAAACTTTTTAGGTTTTACCTAAGAATAATATTATCAGTCTATTATTGTTTAAATGCAGGGCAAAGGCATTAGTATTATAGAGAAGACACTTCTCTTAAAAAGAAGGAACGAACATCGATAAATACTCTTGTTCAAGGCGTATTAGAGATTTCTGACTTATATTCATTATAAGTCCAGGTTCTCTCACGATATTTTCCTTCACGGATGTCAGTGATATCCAAGATAAACTTAGAAAGTGACATTAGTACTTACCCGGTATCGAACCCGCATCCGAATCAAGCACAGGAGGCGGGCCTTAAAAACTGGGCCTATATCACAATACATCTACCCACGACATATAAAATAGAAAGATACAATTATTTTTCTGCCTTTTCGTATAAATTGATCTTAGGCCATCAAAAAACGACTTCTTTGAAATATCGTCATTTAACAAACAAAAATTAACAAACAAACAAAAAACTTCAGAAATATTTTCGGGACTTGCGTTGTGGTATCATTTGTGGTTCACTAAAGCAATACCTACTGAACTTCAAAACACACTGTTTGACTATGTTAAGTTAAATTGTTATCTAAGAATATTTTGTAAAGCAATTTTCTATAGAAGATATGAGAAACAAGTTTTTATACCTATACTATTCTATCAAAACAACTCTAACGTCCAAGTAGCTCCTAACTACTAGCAGCAATTTTCAACTTAATCATATTAATAGCTTTTATACGAGGGGCTGTTTGCTTAGGGAGCGACACGAGAGCATATTCTGAAGTTGTAGGTACTTGTAGTAAACTACATGTTAACATGTTTGTGAGTGAAAATTAGAGAGCAAATTGTGGGACACTTACTAGTTCAGTGATAGGCACACAACGGGCCGCTCGAGATGGGAACGTCCTAACAAGTGAACTATCCCAAGTCTGCAGCGAATAACAATGTATTGCATGAACAAAACACTTCTACGACACATGCATGTACTCTTTGCTTTCACTTCACTTCTAAATTGCATAACGAGATGTACTTACATATTGTACATTTTAGGCGACGTAGCTGTGCAATTTTCATGAGTTTGTTTTTTGTTGCGAATTAAGCGAATGTATGTTAGGAAAACGGATTTAAAATTACTAACACTTACTTCTATTATCAAACTCCACAAACAAAAAACATGCCACATGCCCATTATATAAAACCCCATATCACATCTCTATACAAATAAATAAAATTGAAGTGTCTGTGTAATGTCAAAATAACAGCTTTTTACTAAATACATATGAATGTTTACACGGTACTTTTGACGGTCTGATACCAAAAACACTTTTTTTTAATCTGTCTGTTTATTGCGGTTAATCTCCGAAACGGCTAGACCGATTTTGAGGGGACATTCACTGGCAGGTAGCTGATTTTATATATTACTAGCGACCCGCCCGAGCTTCTCACGGGTGCATGTATTATACATATAAACCTTCCTCTTGAATCACTCTATCTATTAAAAAAAACCGCATCAAAATCCGTTGCGTAGTTTTAAAGATCTGAGCATATATAGGGACAGACAGACAGGGAAAGCGACTTTGTTTTATACTATGTAGTGATTTCAGAAAAAGAATTACGAATCGCGTTAAAATATAAAACTGTGTGATAACCGACATTTACGCAAACGAAGTGGCGGGCATAAGGTAGTTGTGTATAAAATAATGTCAACGTAAACATAGA
Source organism: Hoplodrina blanda (assembly GCA_949316365.1). Taxonomy (NCBI): domain Eukaryota; kingdom Metazoa; phylum Arthropoda; class Insecta; order Lepidoptera; family Noctuidae; genus Hoplodrina; species Hoplodrina blanda. Next base: position 9,838,397 of record OX438579.1, on the reverse strand, counting down.
AGCGCAAAATATTTGACTGATAAAAAACATATTATTTTAGTTTTCCCACAAAAAATGTACACATACCTACAACATGGTACAAGTTGAGCAGAGTTTTTCGAAACTTTCCTTCTTTACTTATTTTGAGGACGGTCGGAGCGAGCGTCGAACTCCCTAACTCGTGTTATTGAATTTAATGTACCCTCCCCGTACCTAGTTCTATTCAGTGTCGATAAAATCACTTGGACCTGTTAGACATTACAGTGTGTGTTGATGCCATACGTGTACCGGTGTGTGTCTACCAACTAAGTGCCTTGAATTAGTGTTGCTCGAACGAATGAAAGGAAAGTCTGTTTGCTTTATTCCAAAGAGTTCCTTTTGATGTCTCGTGTTTACAAAATACACGTAAATGATAAAATGACATACGAATTAGACGAGTTGGCGTGTAATTTTTTTCCATCGGTTTACCGCAAAAGGTTTCTTTAAGCTAACATTTGCATTTGGCGTCGCCTTCCATTCGAGTGCTCGAAAGAGACGCACTTTAATCACAGAGAACAGGTGGGAAGAGCCGTCGAGAAATTTTAATATTGGAATTGCTTATCAAATCCAGCCTTTTCCCCGTAAATAGTATAGAAATATTTGTTTCGTTCGAGCAATTTCGCGGAAGATTCGTTTGTATACTTTTTTCAAACGGATTCGAGATTAAGCTTCGTTTATCCTGCTGGTTTATGGAATTAGCAATTTATTTGTCACAAATAATTCGTGATACAAATTGAATTTGTTTTTTTAAATTCTCATGAGGCTTATTTTGAAAAAGTATTTTTAAATAATACATAGCTGCTATGCCCGACTCTCTGAAACTCGGAAATCAAAATTGCGCAGCTTTCATATGAGTTTCAGGTTGAGACAGACAATATTATAAATAAATTAAGTTAAAGGTGTGTTTCAAATGAAGAGTAACAGACAAATGACGTACAGCGGGTTTGGCAGGAATTCTATTAAAGTTTGTACGGTAGGTTGCACGGCTAGTTAGTAATATAAATACCAGCCTTATAGATCCATTAAAAATGTAGACCGGCTTAAATCTTTAATGGGTTCCAACTGTTTCTTGGTCTTTTTTCTTTAGTTTATTTTTTACGTTAGTTCATGTTAAATGTAAATTAAAGTTCATGTTTGACTCAATCGGATTTTTGTTTTTTTATTACACTTTTTAGTGAAAATGATTGCCAGCCAACTTTAAATCGTTATTGATCCTAAATGGTCATCTATACTAATATTATAAAGCTGCAGAGTTTGTTTGTTTGTTTGTTTGTTTGTTTGTTTGAACGCGCTAATCTCTGGAACTACTGGTCCGATTTGAAAAATTCTTTCAGTGTTAGAGAGATTAGTTATCGAGGAAGGCTATAGGCTATATACCATCACGCTACGACCTACGGGAGCGGAGCAGTAACCAAAGACGCGGGTGTAACCGCGGCGGACAGCTAGTTGTTTTATAAAAAGTAGAGTATGATTCAATCTCTAGTACTCACAACTCCTACTCGCCTTCAATGATTTTACCTACCTTTTGGTTAGTAAATGGTCATACTCATTGATAGAATCTAAAGATCCGTATATACCACCCGACAGGCCATCGAAAACTCTGTGAATGCTTGCACGTATTCAATTTTCTCGACAATATTTCACTCTGCTGGCGTTCTTCGTTACTTTGCGCGTTCTCCACAAGAATGCCTCGAAACATATTTATCTAAGTAAACTCAATTACCTAGACCTTAACGTCAATAGTGGAACATTTAAAAAATAAAATATTTCATAAAAATTATGATGATGTCAGTAGTGGTTGTTTCGTATCAATATCCGGATTAGGTCGAATCAAATTTGGTTTGTAGGATCAGGATTTATGCAACGCTCTCAATTTCCTGCGACGAGAGCGGAACATCCGGCATGCAGTGCGTCCCTCGCCCTCAGCACCCCCGCCGGGGCCCACCACCGCCGCAGCCGCCACCGGGCCGAGCGTAAAATGGAGCGCGGGCATTTGCATAGCGGCACTCGAGCCGAGCGGACCGGCAAATTGTTGTCGCATCAATGACTCGATCAATATGCCATATCTATCTTCAACTACTCCTGGGTTTTGTCGTACCTAGATAAATCCTAGATTTTGCTAGAGGCCAAAATTCTATCGGTTTGAACTGGAAGGATTATGAAACATACCTAAGACATTTTCATTTACCTAAGAAATTATATAAGCACACTTTAACAGAAATGATTGATTGGTTAGTAATTCTTTCATGCATAATGATACAGCCATAATAACATGTTCACACTTAGTAATTTATTATGAATTTGTAAGTTTAATTTGGCGCCGGCGCGTGGTGATCGCCGCCATCATATTGAAATTCAATGAATGAACGCATACGCCATCGCCATCCACGGACGCGCGTTGTACGCGTTAGTTTCTCCGTATCAATCTTTTTACATTTTGTACCTCTTTTTTTAGATTCGCAATGAGATATACTTCTGTTAACATTAACACCTTACTGAATGACATACACGTGTGGTCGCTATCTCTTTCAATAAACTAGTGAAAATTATTAATACATATCACGCGAGGCGGCTCAACAAAATGAAAAATGATATTATATGGCAGTAATTGAATACATGATCGGAATATAATATAATACGTCGGGGCCTGTACCCTCCTGAAGTGTAACTCGTTACTTTGTGTGTACCTACCTAACTTTTAATTAACTGCTATCATTATTTCAGTCACCTAATGAAAATGTGTTTTAAAATAACAAATTAATCTAAAAAGGTTTACGTCAGGTGTAGTTTGTCATGTTTTAATTGTGTTTAATTTTAGATTAAATATATGCGATATGAAAAAGGTATTATTCCATTATTCCGACTAAAATAAGTAGCTTAGGTCTGGAGACAAAGGGCTTGCTGTCAATTACATGGGTATTTTAACATAATTGGTAAAATATTATAAGTATTATACTTAGATGACACTTTTAACTCAATTCTTTTATCTATACTTTTACTGAAATAATTATTATCCAATAAAACTTATCTGTTATTGCACAGAATTATCTTATTTCTGTTTCAATACTAATATTCTGATGGCATTACAATTTTGCAGTCGACATTCACTAGTGAAACTCCTCTTTATTTTCATATTTTTTTCTGTTGTGCATGACTGAACGATAGAGCGCTGCGGAGACGTGCGTGGTTCGTTACTCGTCACGAATCGCAACTGGAATACACATTCAGTGCGTTCTAGGCTCTGATTCACAAAAAACAGCCGGTTTTATTTCTAGAATATTTCATATCATTTGTTCTGTTAAAAAAATGTTGCATGAGACGACACGAGTCTTCATTCCTATATGTATAAATTTAGCTCAGAAAATCCGACACTGTGAATCCAAATGATGAAAGCACTTTACATAGCTGGTTCTAATCTAGAAACAAAATCAATGATAACTCAATTACAATTTCATATTATGTGGATGCAAACACTGTGTGACTACATAATAAACCCTAAATACTTTTACGCAACGCAACTTAACATGAGACTCGGGGTCCATTTCGGTTCGTTTAAGTTAGACATTTGTAAGTCAACTGTTTGTAGAGCCTCCGTGTATGTCGCACGATGACAGAATTTGCAATGAAAATTTACTGTGTCAACGTGCATTGGTATTGTGAAGTGACATCTGGTTTGAAACGGTACGTTCCAACGAACATGTGTTGGTATGCCGGGGCCGTGTAGCGGATATGTCGTGTTACGGTTGTGATTACGTATAGATGTCACATTTTGGGCATACAGAGTATAATAAAAAGACATATCACATAGCTTATAACTACACGTCATATTATTGTCCATCAAACTCAGTAACATAGAGAAAAAAATATTAATAGGAAACGACCAACATTTTGGGTGTGAAAAATAACTGTTTATGGTAGCGCGCCTAACATTTAAAACATTTCTCTTTGGTTGGTATGGTGAGATCGTGATGGCTCAGTGGTTGAGACGCCCGCCTCTCATATGGGGCTGTAGGTTTAAATCAAGGCAAGTACTAATGTGACTTGTTCAATCCATGCTCGAGTCTTGTCTGTATGAGAAAAGGCCTTTGCCTTGTAGTGGGGCAATAATAGGCTGGTATTATTATAGTTCACAGAAAAAAAATATCGTAATGATGAGAAGAACACGTAACTTTCGGTTTCATTAAGTGCCTTTTTACATTTATAGTTAAGTAATAGTGTATGTACAGGTGGTAATAAAACGTCTGGATTTGTGCCCGGTTGATGGCAATCGGCTCGCCCCCTATTACATGGGACTAGATGGGACTTAAACATAACTGGCGAAATGTGGGTGTACAAATCGGTACATCTCTGCCTAACCCTTCGGGGATTACAGGCGAGATGTTATGTTATGTTTAAACATAATCGATGGAAGTTCGACAAACGTAATCTGGCTGCGACCATATTCGATCGATATCAACCGGCCACAATGTAGTTGCGCCATTGTCAAATCAGACGTATACTTATTGCTGAAAATGTGGCTCCCAAAGGCCATACGACGTTCAATCGAAGATAAGAGAACGTGCTGCCTAACCTTTGATGTGATACATTAAATTACCTTTTGTAAATTCAGACGTGGGGAAGACAAAGTCTAGTCTTTGCTTTGGAAACCTCTAGAAACTTTTGCCAAATAGAACAATGTTCATCTGTTCTCAGTCCTCACAGAGTAAATTATGGTCAGAGTCTAAGTATTTTGTGAGACAGTAAACCTTTTAGGAGGATTATTTCTGTTCTTACAATTTTAAGAATTTAGACAATTCGCCTCATGAAACCATGACCATAAAAATCTTCGGAAGTAAAAGATCTGACATAAAAAAATAATAAAGTGTATAAACATGGCCTACATTCAACAAAACCACACAACAGCTGCTAGGCTTTCATTCACGCCTATCTTTAATTTCAAATAAAAACCGAAATGTTTTTTGTTATAAACGCACCAAGGTAAAATTGCTACCTAAATATTTTAAATCGTAAAATCTGTTAGTCCTGGCGGAGTGACGGCGTGTTTGAGCTGTGGTCCTAAACAAATAGCGGGGTTTAATGAGGCCAGAGTACCGCGGGAAGAGGGGGGGGGAGGGGAGACACCAACTACCCTACCACTTGTTATTGTATCGTACTTACGGGAACAAAACCTCAGTGTTGGCGCTTTTTGTCGCGATGCTATTCTTGGCGCTATTGATAATTTTGTAGTTTCATTTCAAGCTGGTTTTATTATGTAAAGTGGTGAGAGGGTATGACGTTTTTGTACTTATTTCTCGGAATACTTTACTTACTTCAAGTTCTACTTATAGTTGATGAATTCCCAAGCTTCTTTCCAAGTATCTGTGAGGTGGCTGGTTTCTGTGAGGTTCGCGGAAATAGCTACAGCGGTGAATCTTTAGCCTGGTGTAAAAAGGGCAAAGCAAGATGTATTTTTACTTTAGTAACTAGATTTTTGCACGACGACGATAACAGCTGTCTATTTAGATTATCTCTTTCGTCCACTATATTTTGTTTTCGACCTTTACTAAAACATAAATGAACTATGTTTGAATAGATACACATAACAGCAACTTGTAGCAATTGAAAAATAATGTACAGATTGTATAATAACTGGAAATTAAAAAAACGTATTGAACGATTATAACGCATGTCATGAAAATGCAGTACTATATTTTTTTGTGTCTGTATATAAAATGCTACAAACGAATTTCGCACACCTGTGTGGTGTATATACTTTGGAACGTCAGTTTAATAACAGAATATCAAAAAGACAAAAACGGTCAAAATCCTTTACCGATTAAGATTGAGATTATTGCAAACGTTTTGACCTGTTTCCATGATTATTACTAGTACTATATTGTCAGGCAACTAAAATCCATAAAATACATACAATATAATCTTACATAGTAATAAACTAATAAGTATACTTTACGTATTGTATCAATATGGATCCTTAAGCAACTGTTAAAACCATTAAAACCGACGTCGAGCGCGTTAGTCACGCACATGATGGTTCCTTAGCTTAAACTTACATACAGAACCCGGGTTAAATGACACATCGAGTTTTAGGAAGAGACTGTCACAACCCTCTACAAAGCTGAAATTTTACTAAAATACGTAATTACCTGGGTTAATCTTGTACGTACGTATTTAACTTTTTCTCGAAAAAAATAAAATGTTGGACAGGAAGTGTCAAGCACCTATTATGTTTATATGTTTGTAAACGCTTTCACGATACTGAAGAAATTCCTAATGCGGGGCAAGGCTTGTCTTAAAAAAAGAAAATGATAAAACGTAAAACATTAAATGAAGTAGGTATGCGTAAACATACTATTTAATAAAAACCACAATGGAAAAGTAGTACCTTATAAATTGTTTTCTTGCTTCACCTTACAATATCGCGTTTCTGTCCGGTTCTTGAACTGTGCCAACAGCGGTTCCTTTTTTCTTTGTTTTTCAATAAACGCTTTTATTTAATTAACTTTCTATCAAGTAAAGTGATTGACTTTTAATTTTATTTTTGTTAGACGATAATGCAAAATCAACCATCAATGATATTAGAACTTGGGGTTTTACTTTTTAAAAGATATTTTAAGTGTTAACCAAAAATCAAATTTCTATGGTTGTCTGTTATGTTAGATTCTATTAAAGCAACAAATAAATAAAATAATAATTGGAGTAGTTAGGTAAGGCAATATTTCTGACTAACTTTGTAATGCCAATTAAATACGTACTACTCGTTTGCGCATAGCGTTAAGCCTTCACTGGAGATTTGCTATGAAATAGAATGCGGAGCAGATAATGAAGGAGAGCGTGAAGACGGTAGCGGTCGGCCGCAGAGGAGAAGTACTTAAAGAAACAGCTGCTGCCTCGGCGCCGACGCTGCGCGATCCCACCGAACATCAACACGCACTTACATGGAGCGGGTGATACCACAATAATAGAAATGATTTGAAATTACAATTGTTTGATGTACTTACACTACTAAAAAAGAAAATAGTTGTGAATTACAAAAAATAAGCTAACAATATTTTATAATAAATTGTAGAGTAGTCATTATATGACATTGAAATTAAAACGCTGTAGAAAATGCAATATTACATTTGTATTTGCACAAAATGCGAATTAGATACATTTTAACAATATTAAACAAACATAAAACAGTGGTGCCGTATTTGCTACGCCATTGTCGGTTATCGTAGCAGGTGCTACGCAGCGTCTACGACGATTTAGAATACGTGTACTCGTAAAGTTTTAAACTTAATTTAAAACTAAGATACGAGTTGCACGTTTAAAATTGTTGTTTTTGGTAATATTACCTGATAGATTAATTATCTTTATGGTAATATTACCAAAATAGTTGTTTGTTGTTTTTTTGATTTTGTTGTTTGTAGTAATAAATAATCGTACATTATTAAAAAAAAATATAAATAATACAATTTATTAAACTGTTCGTTAATTATTATTTTCACAGTGTATTCAACTGCTCTATAGAATGAATGCAATGTCAGGTTTTCATTAAAATCTTTCGTTTCCGTATTATATGAACGTAGACTCTGAATACTAATGCACGTAGGATTGCACAACTTTATATTAATTTACTCGAAGAGTTTGCGATGCTCTCTCTGATTTATTTGTATTCATTACCGGAGATAGGCATGCCCTCGGTTATTATAAAGATTGCGGTCAGTTGCAAAGGGACTTATTTATCATACAGATAGAAAAATGTTTCTGTTTTCTGGTTACGAGATTGGAAACAAACCCGATAGTTTGTGTTTCGATATGGTTTTGGTAGTAATGGTATTTGTTTGGAATGTTGATCGTACAATGTGAATGTACCTAATATACGTTTGTAGGTCTTTGGAAGAGTCTTAGATTTCGTAATAAAATCGCTCGTAGTTTTTTTTATGAATGTAATTACACAAGTATTCTCACGTGTATTAAAATTAAAAATTTCTCAAGCCATCCTAAATGCTAAATGTGAATGCGTTTTTTCTCAGCCCTGAAAGCTAGGCGAGGGGTGCAGTGAACCAAATTCTAACTTTGTTCGTGTTTTCTGCAATTTCATTTTAGTTCACACGTTCGTTGATTTGAACAATAGTGATAGCGTGCGGTTATAAAGACTCTTCAAGTGTTAAATTGACGCGCGCTAATAAAAGCTGCAATTGAAATTTTAATTAGTTGCAACATTTGATAAAAGTTGTTCATTTTTGAGGTTGGAGGTGGTGGTAGGACAGATGGTGAGAAGCGGTGCGGATCCAATTAAAAGCAACTGAGTCTACTTCCCATTGAAAGGTCGTACGAAGCACGTAACGTTAGCGGAATACTGTGATGACTCTGTGGCGTAGGGCTGGCCCACTTAACATAATGTATCAGCTAAGGAGTAAACTTTAAAATAAATGTAAATATTTTTAATAAAGTTTAATGTCCCTTTACATCCGTATGTCTATTCTTGTCTTTTTTCTCTATTTATAATAATAGAGAAATAAGATTTATAGAAAAAAAATATATATTCAGGAGCTTGTAATATTGAATATTCACATTTGTTAGTTTCCAAGTATAGTAAACCTTCTTATGTATGAAAGTATAATACACCTTCATTTTTACTTAACCCATGAGAATATCTCGATTTATAAATCGGAATACCACCATGACAGCCCTTAAGATAAAAATATTCTGAAAGCACTTAGCCGTCTCCGCGATCGTTCAGCCCTAGCTGCGTCTACCGCACATGCATTCATTTTTAATTCGATACAGCCGAAGTTTGGCACAAAGCGTGCGCCCGCGACGTGCGGTGAATAGTCGCGTCAATCTCTTATTTATATTTAGATACTTAATGAACGAATTGTAATCTCTTTGTTGAAGTCACTTTTTGATAATTCTTATAATATATTTTAATTATTTTTATAATGGCGACACCTATGTATGCAATGCATATTAGAGTGTGTCTGGTTTTAATATCGGGGCAAAAAATGAAAAGCGGATTTAATGAATACAAATTATATTTCGCATAAATCACGAAAGCACGATGTACCAAGCAGTTTCATTGAATACCTGCCTAGGGGATTAATTAGAGTTTATTCTGTAACTTACATAAAATCGAAGGAGGCCAAATAGCGCGTAAATTTTCTTTTGGCCGTATTTCCCCGGAGTGTAGGTTTCCAATCGGCGCTGGCGGGTCAGTCGAGAGTCAATGAAAAGCGGTAAAGTGGTGCTGCGGCGCTGATTAAAGCCTGGAGCAATCGCCCCGGAAAGTATTTATAGGTACACCTGTTCGTTAGCGGCGCAAGTCCCGGCCAACTCCTTGATTAGGCGCCGACGGGCGTTACTTCTCTTCTACAACAAATAAAAGATTTTTCCCCTGCACGCCAATTGAAGAATTGACTGTAAGACAAAAGGATGCGAAGATAAAAGTTCGATTTTCAGTGTCTAATTGAATGGGGAGTGAATTAGTTCTATGTACTAAGATTTTAGTTTCCTGAACTGAAGAAATAGGCAGGTGCCAAAGTAACATTTCTAAATAAATTGTCGTTGGCATAATTCAAGTCCGCAAAAAAGCTTTCGATAGACGGCATGTACTATGGACTAAAATGGGGGGATTTATGGTATACTTTACTTTAGTTACCTATGTCGCGTTATTGGTAAGGAGTTGATTTTGCATGTGAATGGGTCGGTATTCGGTGCACGCGTGGTGCGTACGCGCCTAGCCGCCCCCTCCCATCGCAACCCCGGTCACGGAAGCCCTTAATAACATCACGTTTGATGCGCCTCTATTATTATATTTTCATCTTCAGTCGGTCCCATGACAGGGAGCTGTGACGCGTACCTAATATAAAAATCTACAACTTTGAATTTTTATATTTGTCTGATTGGTGTGGGAAGGATTTTTATTTTTACAGTATCAATCTCTTTATACAGGCTGATATTTTTTACCCTTAGTTTTATCTTATTTTTCTATTAGTGGATACTGAGATTTAGACGATTTGATTATTTTTATCAACTGAAATGAAAATAACTATACAATATATTTCGCCCAGTATTTCAGTAGTTTGTTCTTCTAAACTCATACTATAAAAAGGTAAAGTTTGTTTGTCTTTCACAAACAAACTTTACCTTTTTATAGTATAATCTCTGGAAGTACTGTTCCAATTACAAAAATTCATTCACTGATTAAAAGGTATTTTATGGTCTAGTACCATAGGCCATGACTTGACTACCACGAGGGCAAAGTCGTAGGCACAAGCTAGTATGTAGTAAAGTTCAGGCAACCCGTTGAAATGAACTTCACCTATTATTAGTTTCCGTATTCCCACTCTCACTTATTCCTTCACTTGTCTAAGTTTCGCGGAACTGTTTCTATTGGATTCTGTGAACGTGTTTGAAAAAGTGTATTTTGTTTTGGAAGTAGTCCGTCATGCCCTCTCATCACCCTTAAAGTTTCTAACTCATGGTGACAGTATTTTTTATCTGTCGCGTAAACGGGACAAGCGCTTACCTACAAGTAAGGCCCTGTGCATACTGTAGGCGGATCACGTTCCACGAAAGAAGACGCTTACCTGAAAGTTTTCCTACCCCTTAGCACATTAACCAACCGACGAGGCTCGGCTTTAACTGGCCTTGTACCACTATACTACAACTTGATGTTCATTCTCATTGTTTTTATTCGATAATCATGGTGTCTACGTTTTCATAGCTCCATGAAAGCGTCATGAGTTTTTATGAGTTGTGTACAGCGAAGGACTATAAAAATTAGTCATTTAACATAGGTCACTTACTTTGAACTTTTGTTTCAATATTAAACAGTACTAACCGGTCTTAGAGTAAATTAAAATATATCAATTCTCCATCCATCTCTACTATATTTTATAAAAATTCCAATTAAAATAAAATTACTAGAACCCACGCTGTTTCTGTGTATACCTATAGTTTAATATGACAGTTGATGGACATAAACCCAAATTGGAAGGCGGATATTCCTCGATCCGATAGAGAACTCGAATATAAAAAAAATCATGTTGACAAATGATAACATTCTATATTTTTGTAGCGAAATGATAATGTACTCGCACAAAATGCTAACAGACAAATAACTTATCTCAACATTTTCCAGTGGCGGAGCTCAACATTACATCTATTGTGTTCGAGTAAAGGAATCTCGTATTTGCATCCGACCGTACGAAACGAGAGGGGCCCAAGAACGTACGGCACGAGACGAAAAAGTAATTTTTCATAAGGATCGAGTCTGGTTTTCAATAACACGCCAACTGAGTGCCGACGCAGGTAAGAATTCTCTGCGTACCTACTTGCAATAATATTAATGGATTACGTATTAGCTTTTATGACATCAAATATTACTCTAATGTATTTTGTGTATGTTTGCGTTCTACTGGTATTTGATTTTTACTTAAACATTTAGTCCAAATGGGTAGATATTTAATCCGTCTGAAGATTAAAATACCCATTACAAAATGATTACAACTGTGATCGTCAGCGCCTATAACAGAGTAATGACGGCTCACCATACAATTTGATTAATCTCACAAAGGATTAAAATCATGTAGTATAAAATGTAAACGAAACGAATGAAAACCTTAATACGAGTAATTACCCTTCAGCTCACATCGACGACGACACCTACGTAAAAGCTATACGGGGAATAAAATGATTTTTTTTAAGGAATTCGAACTTTTATATATTCGTGATGATATAGATTTATCACGGTAAAGCAACATAAGTTATATAGAAAAATAAACTAAATATCAATCAAAATAAATAATGTTCCAAAAGGTCAATCCACCAGAATATGGATGCAACATTAAAAATAATATTTTTAGATGTTATAATAGTTTGTCTTATAAAATTGTGGAAATAATAACAATACAAGAAAATACATCGTTGAACTGAAAATCAGAAAGCCGTTTGAATTAGTTAATTTACTTTTAGTTGGAAACAAATAAATCATAATATTTATTTAAAATAAAAGCACAGTATCCGATTATTTTTTCAATGCAATAACAGGATCACCGCAGATTCCGACTACTCGTGCACTCAATGCACCTGACTGACAGATGGAGGTAAATTATACGCGACTTATTTGCGAGGTGAGAGCGACCCTTGGTGAGGTCGAGACGGGCGCGGGCGGAGCGAGGCGCACTGACGAGTTCGTTACGCACGCCCCACTGACTCCGCGAGTGACACCCAAGCCTCTCCACCACCGAATATCATTCGCAAAAAAATGTATTAAGTAAAAACATACCTTTTCAACTTCTCAACGAGTTCGCGAGGACACAAAATTGCAATGTCACCGTTCCACCTTCGAGAAAATTATTGTACCTTGATGCTTATTTGTTTGGATTACCAACTTTTCGTGTACTGAAAACGGAGGCTCGGATTTATATTCTTGGTTAAATGCTATATAAAAACAAAACGACTGTATTTATTATCTTCGGGATTTGAGTTTGTTCTGTTTGTCTACCTTTATGAGTTAAAAGAAACGGTAGATTGTTGGGCATAAAAGATATAGATGTTTGTGGTACAACATTTATGACAGCTGTTAGACAGGATGGCGTTTTTATCTCAACGTCCCCTCGATGTTACGTAACAAGTTTATCGGCAGCAGCGGCCATCGCCGTGTCCGCCTCGGTATTGATACGATCGACATTGATATTTTAACTTTCCGTCACGTCACGTCAGCTAATTCTCATTTCCAACAAAAACGGCCGGAAATTGGATATAAGGATCTGCGCGCTCGGATCCGGCTACGTGACGTTTGTCGAACACGTCACTACACTATGTGGTAATTTCCGCTCTATGCTCGCGGAAAATTACTTTAGCCGCATGAAATTTCCGATAGCATAAAATAAAACCATTAAAAATATTAGATAGCAAACCCTGGATAAAACCTTCAAAACATTGTTGAAGGCGATGGAGTGTTGTGATAAAATTATTTTCATGAAATCGCTACATGAATACAGCTTTAGTAAATTATCGTGCAAGTCTTTGTCAAATGAATTTTCCAGCTAGTATAGGACAAGCACTAGCACTAGGATAAAAATCTGAAAAAGTTTCACTTTAAGATCGTCGTTAACAACACATTGACTTTTAGGATACACATAATTATTTCATTGTCTAACGTGTTCAGAATAAATCATTCAAATGAGCTACGCGTAAAAGTCTTTATTAAATCTGATAAAAATACTGACTCGTTGAGAGTCATTACCCACACAGTGAAAAGTGAGTATTGTCGGACGGACACGGACGTCGCAGGCAGGCGATGCGGACGCGGTGTGACAGCGGTGTCACACTCCTGACGTGGCGTGACGACACGCCTCGCGCCTCGCACTCGCCTGTCGATGAACACGTCATATAATATGTAACGTGACATGTGAAAATAGTATTGCTTTATTTATTTAATTTTGCTATAAGCCACTGTTGTCTGCTCACCTTTTATATAGGTATACACCGATATTGTTGGCTGGCTAAATCTAATAAAAAATGTACTTAGCTTCTATCTGGTTTTAATATAATTTTATTGAATAAATAAATATCTGCAGTCTGTACCAAAACCAATTCTTACTCTATGTAATTGATGAATAAGTTGACTTGCTTGGAGAAAAGAGTTTTATGCCGCCGTAGCCTTTCTTGCTACGAACTCGTAGACTTTCGTAGGCTCGTCCGCTACGCATATCTTCTAATTTAACTATTTATATATCGATAACCTATGGTGTTTATTTTTCATTGGTTTCATTACAAATTACTCATAAGTAATACTCAATTTTATTAATAATTATTTAAATTATAATATTAGCTCAAATATGTCCTGTGTTTGTATATGCAAAGTCATCGCACTACAGTGGACAGGGACGTGAAATTCGGAATAAGCAAAGCAATACGGACCGGAACGCACAGCGGGCGCCGATGTTTGTCTACCTATTAATATTAGTGAAACAGAACAGGTTTCCCAGATTACCATAATTTGCTTCGATGCATTTGAATAATGAGAACGTGTTCCCTTGGTTTCTCCGCTCAGCCTTTGTATATCTATCAAAGTTATTCAATTGTGAAACGTATTATCACTTGATATAATATCGGATAATGGTATTAGTATCGATTTGTCTGTGCACAGGTTGGTGAGTTAAGTCAAGTCTGAGATTGGACAGATGGTATCAGAAAAATGTAATATAAGTAACATCTATCACATCAATGCTTGTTCACCTAGAAGTATGTTCACCACGCGAGATCAAATTGTGATACTAATTGGAGAATACCTCTTTATTTAGTCAGACTTAACGACTAAATATTAAACTAACATTATGTAAATTAGCATGAGTAGTAGAATGTAGTATTTGTTGCAAATATTTAATTATTGGTACAAACATTGTTTTTGTTTTAGAATACATACATAGACGAATAATATGTACCTATAATAAGCAATCACGCTGGACAAAGACTGGAGGCAACATCGTTACACAGTATTGTTCCGTCCACAGATGAATTGAATACCAAGCAAAATTAATTGAAGATTGTCTAGCGTATCTGTGGTAGACAGTTCCTGAAAGCCATGCAGGCACACAGGAGATACGGACAATCTTAGGTCACTGAAATAATTACGAGTATCAACATATCTAACACAGTACCTACTTTTGTTCATGTCAAAAATGACTAGAGTGAGCCCTTAATTATAGAATCAGGAATATAGTATGTCAGGTCTGTTATCGAATTTGATTGATTTGTTTATTTTTTTTCTGAAAGTAAGAAAATGCTTAAGACCGTGGACTATGGATATTTTAACAACACGTGGGAAGCTTTTCTATAAAATAATCCCTAAAATGGATCACCCCAAGGGACACCGCATATTTCCAATATTATAATACGTGTATTCATAAAAGTGCGACTGGATATGTTATATTATAATAATTTCAATTTGAGCAGGTCTCGTGACTGGTGGCGTGTAGTAAGGACGTCCCTGCGCTGGAAGGAAGGGGTTATTGTGATATTGCGGCGTCTCATATTGCCGGCGAGATTTATGTGCGGGCATCGAGCGCGTGCCGGCTCGGTTGCGTCGCGCCGCCGTCCCGCGGCCGTGTCGCCGGCGTTCCACGATCACGACACGACGCCTCTACCCTTCCGTATACGTTTAATACATGGAAATTCCAATTTCCTTATTCTGTATTAATAAGTGGAACATTTTAAAGAGTGTTATGTCGCGTGGAGGCTTACATTTGTTTGATCTCTGTTTGTTGTAATGGTTTCAGTAAAACAACTTCTTTGAAGTTGGTTTAATCGCATCGAAGTTTACGTTACCGTGATTTTATTTACACATGTTTGCTTCTTGTACGTCGATTGAACTAAAGCAGTTGCAAACTCATTTGTAGAACCAAAACCTAAGAACTCTAACAAATGGGCACTAAACATTGTATTATTGCAGTGTTCGTTGGCAGCCACTGCGACTGTATAATTCAAACTAAAAACTTAATTTGAATTCTATGTAAACAAGTTTGTGGCTTTCCAAACATATTCACATAAAATTATAATAAGCGGACTTTATCAATAGCTTCAGAAACTATTATTGAAAACTACAGACTTTTGGAGTCGTTATTGCGTTGGATGTACAAAAAGTACTGACTAAAAACTAAGAGTATTCACGACAGTTATTGTAGAGACTATAGTGTATATCCATTGTTAGTTTTAAAAGAAAAAAACACAAATATTTTTACCAACATTGTGTTTCAAACAAATACGTAGTTTTAGCAAGTCTGAATCAGAACATGTATTTTTAGATCATGTTCCCGAGCAGATAACGAAGAAGGAGTTCGCTCGTCCTTCTACAACTTTATCCAAGTTGTACTTACTTGATAAGCAAAATATAAACGGGAGTTCAGTAATATCGATCTACCGAATAAAAGTTTAATTGCGAAAGTTGTTTATAGTGTGCAGACGGCTGGGCGACTCCTGCGATGGTCTCCGAGACCCGGCGCTCTGAGCTCCGGCAGACAATTACTAACAGTTTCTTAACTTGCTTATTCAATTTCGATTCAATAACTATCGATTTCTACGTGTACTAAGTTTATAAACTTGCACCATCTAAATGTTTGTGAAAACAGAGTGTAATACTGGCGATGTAAAAATAAAAAGACTACTTTGAATACGACTGGTTCAATTCATATCTACTTTTCAGAAAGTGAATCACTTTATTTATTGTTAGTGACTTCTTTTATATTAGTCCTAAATAGGTGATGACGTAACAAGTGCTTGGCACTTTCAGAACTAAAATATCAATCTATAGATTATTTTCTGGGGTAAGTCTAGTATTATGCTATGCCTATAGACTAGTACCTAGTAATAAAGCTGGACATTCTCTTTCGTAAATGAGAAAGCTAACATCAATTTTTAAAATGAAACAAGGCTCACTTTTGTTGATACCTCTATCTACCATATTTTATTTGAATTGTTCTGTACCTAAACATTTTAAGTTCCGGGCATTTCGTTACTTGCCGTTTATTTGTGTTCACTTTAATTTTTCACATACATGAATTCATTGATGAATGTATGAATGCATTTCATTTCAGAGAGGTTTTATTTAAATGGTATTTGTAATTGGAAAAATATTTTTATGCTTTTCAATCGCCTATAGGCTTTGTCGAAGTACCTACTTGTATTCTCAAATTGAAATGGTATTTAAAAGGACCCGATTTTTATGACACTGTTTGTTGTAAGGCACCGTATAGAATTAAATAAGTGACCAACTAAATTGTAGAAGATTTGTAAAAAAAACAAACAAAATGATATTTATAAGAAAACCTCCGAAAGTAATCCTCGTCGAGATTATCAGCGGGCCTGAGGTTCAAGCCAATGAAATCTGTGTAGATTTATGTGTGGTGGTGCGTTACCGGTTAGCGGTTACAGGAGGGCTCCTCCTGGCATCCCGTGGCCGGGTTTATCTTGTTTACTGCGAGCGGTCGCCGCCAGCCGTGTCGTCGCGTCGCCCACAACCAATATCGCGCCGCCGACATGTTGTGCACGTTGAAAACTTGCCACTTTGTTATCCTTGTTTATTCGACACTATCTGTATGGCTGCTTCATACAATGTAGGAATTGCGGAATGGCGAATTGTTTTGTAAGAATACTGCTTGATGTAATGGTATTGGCTTGATATAAATAGGTAGGTCTATAACTTAATCGCTGTTAAGAAGTTGGCGGGTTTTGTTTATATTGTATTAACATTTATTACCAAAGTACGCAATAAAATCCAAGATAGCAAGACTAGTATTCATTGTAAAAATATTGCATAAACAAATGGGGCCTAACTAAATAACCGAACGGCCCTTGTTTAACACTTACTGCTTTAGCGGTCGCATTACGCTAATGTTTATTTCCAACATGAAGCTTATCTAGTTTTCTCAAACGGCACTAAAATTGTTGGTTGCAAGGTAGTTAACCCTTGCGCGGGCCGGCGAGGCGGCGGCGAGCGTCGAGTGAGGGGCGCGGGTCGCGGTCGCCGTAAGCCCCGCAATAGATAAAACAGTGATAGAACATGCACCGCGCCGCCGGTATGAATAATTCATTAGTTTCAGTTGCCACTTTTGTTGGTATCGGTGGATTTTCAGCGCTTCACACCGTCAAAAATATGCGTTGAGGGTCTGGTTATTGTTAGACTCTACTCTTTACCGTCTCGTTCATTTTAAATGTGTCGTGTCGCGGAGAGACGTTTTATGAATTATTTACAGAATAATAAATTTTATGTTATGTTAAACCATGTTTTGTCTGTTTAGGGTACCTACAGGTTTCAGTTGTTTCAATAGCTATTAAGTAAATGTGTTTAGGTAATAGTCGGAAACTTTAATAAACGTCCTGTTAATAAGTATCATCTGCCATTGTCACTTGAAACTATTTGAAAAGCACCTTCTTTTAAGATTTATTGAAATGTTGTGGTGGAAATTAAAGTCAACATTCTCTCGGTGAAAGCTGTGAGCGACGGCGAAGGCGAGGCGACGCGACCGTCTACTCTAACCACCCCTGTGAATCCCGTTATAATTTACGATCATCCCAAAAAATCCCGGGATTATTTTTATTCGATAACGATAAAGGTGCCGCAGAGGGTTACCTTTATTATCACTCAGTGTGGGACGACTCTTTTACAACTTTACACATGTTAGTAACGCTGAAATGGGCTGACTCTTATGTCACACTTTTGTGCTATGCTTTTAAAGCTGTTTTATAAACATTCTGTACGTGTGTGTTGTGACCGAAATATTAAAGTAGGGAAAGTGAGTACTGAGTAGGTACACGTGCTACTTCGAGTGTATTATGGAGGAGTGTTTTATTCGATTGTTCATAAGTAAGTCAGGGACTTTTATCCACATATATAAAATCAAAGGAGTGTATCTCTTGATTTATGTTACTTTATGATTATCATTCACATCTTTCATCAACCCCATATTTTAAAACTCATCACTAAATTTGAATTTGAACCTTGCATGTTCAAATTCTAAAATGTTAAAAGTTAGTGGTGAGCTATAGGTTCGATCAGGTATTTATGCCCTGACATTGGAATTTATTATGATCGATTTAGGCCAGATTTGTGCTAGATTGTCCGTGAACTGTGTATTTTATTTCATAATTTTTAGCGGGTAAGTAGGTATGTAAGTTCAAAATGTGTTCATTTCGGAAGCAGTAGGGTACCTACTGCTTCCGAAATGAACACATTTTAGTTTGCCTTCTTTAGTCTTCAAAAAACAAAATAAATTGAAAAGTAGGTCACATTTTATATTTGGTACGTAGTTACATGTATCTTGTCTGATAGTCCATCCACGTTGGCGATCGAGACGGGTGAGGGGCGCAGGATTAGACGCGGCCGAAAGTGATCCGTTATAATTTGGAGGGTGGACAGTGACGGCTGGTACGCACAGATTAGCCCCTTCGATAAACAATAGCATTAGTATGCGAGGACGCACTGACCGCCGATCAGCCCAGCCGTGCTCGGATTAATTTGCCTCCTGAAAATTATGGAGGCTCTATGTGGACCGAAACGATCACCGACCCGGAGAATATTGCTTTGTTTTCACTTGTACGCCTGCTGAATTTGTCTTCAATCAGGATGTGCGCGTAGTGTGCTACTTTCAATGGTCCGGCGTATCGTTGTTTGTGCAGGTTATTAAGTGATTCTGGCCTCTGTAAATTCTTGATAAATACAGCTATAGTCTCTATAAACGGTAATTTTAATGCGTACCAAAATAAGACTATGTAAAGTTCTGTATTTATGGTATTTAAATGTACATTTTGAAAGTCTTCGACCGAACTCGGTAAGCTAAAGTTTAGCAAGTTTAATCAAATGCTGATATTTTTATAATTCCGTTGCTAACACCTCAAACATTTCGACGTTGATTGATGACTATAAAAATAGTAAAGAAACAAAGCCGACGAACAAATAGAAAGAAATCTAATAAGAATACAATTAGCAGTTTTATACTTGGTATCAACAAGAAACAACACTCTCAGGGTTCGCCAATACAATTAGCAAAGTAAACAACATAACTACTCCATTCGTAAAACCTCCAAGTAGAAGCCAATGAAAAGCGAACCTCTTAATTTGGGGTGCTTTTAGTGAATGGCAATAAGCGTTAATTTTATTTGTACGCCCTGCGATATCCGGTTTCGACGGAAGCACACGCCTACTGCGCCGCCGCTAAGTAATGAGGCTACTGTTACAAACACTGCACTCTAGATGAAAGGCTATAAATTATCACACGATGCACACTGCATTCTGAGCTTTAAGTGAACGAAGTAAAGCTTTTTATCTTTTGTTCCGACGACTGTCCTGTCCAAGTATCAGCTGACTATTTTATTTTATAATTGAAAATCGACAAGATTCATTTTGTGATCGCTTCGTACGAAGAAGAAGCAAGTTAATTTGCAGCGCTCATCGATTTATTCCCGACATTTAATTAATTAATAGTTTTATTGTAAGTGCAGACCTGCCTTACCTACTCTTCATAAATAAATTCAGACTATATATAAAAGCATCAAAGCAAGCATTCAAAACTTTTCGTAAGAATTATTTAAAATAACTGCGTGCAACCTAAACAGGAAGGGGCTACGAAAACTCGTAGCGACGTAACTTCTAATTTCATTTTCCATTACATTGCGTTTTTTAAATCGTTGTTTAGGTAATTCTGTTAAAAGTGCTGGGTTGTATGGGCAGCAAAATAAACTGTGAGAATATGTATTTGTTTGGTTAGGCATACTATACTTATCTTATCAGATTATAATGCCAATCTGTAACTGTAGTGATAAATCCTTTGTGATGTTTTATTTCAATTTGATATCCACTGGGTTGTTATCGTAGGACGAGTTGACTGCCGGACCGCTATGTTGAGCAGCTGCGGGTCTATCGCAACCCTATTTTCTGTAAAATGTTTCTACTTTCGTTGCTTTGTCCTGCCATTTTTTAAATATAAATGACGGCAGATCTGAAGATTTAAGACAGTCAATTTATATTCAGGCATCTCGCTTGTACATGAACCACGGCATTGTGTTTATATTTAAGATGTATCAGTATTCTCAAAGTGTACGGAGATATTGAGCGTACACAATTTACGAACTCAACAAACTTAAAGCCTTATAAATCAAAAGCTAATTTGCTCCAGGATTTGGAAGTCGAAAGCGATGCGTACGGTAATGTGTTCTTTATATCAAAAACACATTTAAAAGAAGTTAGATTGGCTTACACAAGTTGGCGTTTGGCCATACGTAGTTGGAGCCTTTTCGGCGCCTCAAAGCCGGCCCTAATCTTCAAAGATTCACCGCAGATTGTTTGCAAGCATTTCGGTCCATCAAAATATGACGGGGGAAACTTTGTGTAAATTATTTTGACACTCGGAGTTGCGAAAAATCTCATTGTATGGATTTAAAATTTAAATATAATAAAATTCCATCTAATATTTTATATATGTCGTGTTTATTACTAGATGCGCACCAAGGGTTAGTGTTATGGGTTGTATGGAATATTAAAAGATTGATGTTTAAAACAAGCTTTATTTAGTTTGTTACCTACTCACTCTTAGTCATTACGTGTAGTTACGTAGTCAGGTTACAATCGTTCGCCGCGCAGTGTCCGCTATCAACACTCATTACATTCTGTTATTAAAAACACACTCAGTGGCTTTGCTTAATAAATATATTTACAACATTTCTATCTATGTGGCGTTATCTTACATTTAGCAATTTGGCAACATGATAACGGTAACATTTACATATAGGTATGTTACTATACAAACTAGGTGTAATTGACAGAAGAAATTTGGATTTGTAAAGGATCAATCAATACAGAAAAACTGAAATAGAAATCAACACAATCTTTAAATAAAACTACAAATCCAAATGTGTAGGTACCTACTACTTACCTACAAACATTAAAATATCTGGGATAATAATATGTAAAATACAAGAGTAGCACAAAATACGTTCATGTGAAATATAACTCACGCATCTCAAATTACCATTAGGTACCTCAAATTTGGAAATATATAGGGTGGCAGGCAGGAGTCACATTAGGAATACGGATTGGAGCAACACCACTACTGCACGGTGATACAGAAAACAATACAATAGTTATGTTCAATTTGGAAATTTCGTCAATTCACTTAATATTTTATCACAGCGAACATGAGGTTTACATAAGCATAATCAAATAATAATTTAAATATCCTCTAAAGACACAATTTTATAATTCATTCAGTCTTACTCTATCTAATTCTTATATTCTTATATTAAAATCAATAACTATGATAATAGTGCACTTTGTATTATATTTTAATAATAATATATGTGCAGTGAATTTGTCTATTACATATTGTCACGGCTGAGCAGATTTTAGAATGGTGAAAAGAAATGTTTTAGATATCATAATATAAAATTCTGCTGAACCGTGAATAAGTTCGAGGAACTGATGTACATACAATACCTTTAGTTTATATAATTAACAACAACGCTTATAGTAATTACGAATATCATTTTGGTTATGAAACCTAAACCTCTTATTCTATTGTACATAACGACGGCGATGTGACTACGTTTTATTATTCGTTTTTATTCTAAGTTACCTGTTTTCGAGGACAATAAATTCATAAGTGTTACTTATATTATGAATTATTTTAATGAAACGGGTAGCTGTATTCATTGGTCAAAGCTCTAAGCTCAGTTACTTTATTTTGTTATTTCGTTTACAAAATTCAGTATTATTTGCTTGATGGTGGAATACTAGTTTTTTATGTTGTAATTCACTTCACTTCACTTCACTTGTGAGTTTTTGAGGGTCATCTATACAGTTAACATTATAGAGACCGGATTATGTACGGATTCATTATTTTTATTTACTAAATCCATGTCAATTGTGGATATTATATATAAATTATGACGTTAAAAGTTACATATTATTCCATTTCACAATGAACTAGTTAAAATAAAATACAATGTAGGCTTAAATGAACAGCCCGAGCAAGGAGTTAAGTGGATGTGAATTGCTCTCTGTATCGTATTAATTGATTTTGATGGTAGAACTATTTCCACCCTGCATCTCTGTATCAACGGTTTTTATGTATCAATATTTTATTAAGAATAGGTCACGCACTTAAAACGTTATGCTTTTATTCATAAGCACAACGTTTTGAGTAAGTTGCACATGGAACAGTACACGAGTCGTAGGATTTAAAATTTAGTTAGAACCTTTGAAACTTCTTTTCGTTAAAAAGCGTAAAAAAGAAGATGGAACTTTGATCTTTATCATCTAATAATAATAAAATTAAATTAAATTGCAATGATGAGGAAAAAACTTTCGTCATCGTCAAGTGTCATTTTACATCCGTTATTTTTTAATAAAAAGTTTCATACTTGCACAATCCGATCTCTTAAATGCTGAAAAGCAAGATACGGCTAAAAGCTCGTTGTTTGTTACATCAAGAATATTTTTTAGCGACTATAATATAATAATTATAGAACATCGTTACAATAAAATTGGAATATGATCCACCTAGATACAGGCGAATATTAACAGATAACAGGTTGAATATCTCTCATGGCGTGTGTAGGTCCGGATGTGAACGATAATTTAAACAATATCCTTTTAATTTGCACTATCTCGGCGAGCCAAGCTCGGCTAAATGTACCTACGTGTATACAATTGGACAGCGGATTCGGATGAATGATAACAGAGTTACATCATTAAATAATATGGCACAGTGATAAGCGGAACTAAAACCAATATGGAGCTTCTCCTCCAGTCAGCGTCACCTGCAAACGAAATATTTTTAAGTAAGTTTTATCTTCTAAAATTGCATTTTGTTTTTGACTCCACTTTCTTCTATCACAGAACAGAAGGTCAATGTTACCAATTAGGAACGTTCAAAATCTAGTCGTCATCATCTCAGAGATAATTAATGACCAAAAATGTAAGTATTTACATTAAAGGCATTTCAGACAAATGGTAGAAGAAATGCCCCTCTGTTTATTAAAATACTGAAAATCAAATCATGAGGTCATATCCTTAACTTCACTTCAAATTCACTTTCAATATTATATTTTACCTTAAAAATTTAGGGTTGAGAAAATTACATTTATTTAGTGACAAGTACAAAGACAATATGTTTCACTTAAGGCGGAACAGGAATATAAGGTTCAACATACCTGTGACCTGCGATGCACCTCCTACCCAGTTCAGGTGTGACTTCCCACCGCCTTCATCTGTTTTCTGTTTGCCCTTATCGATTTCATTGAGATTAGATTGATATTTTGTACCTGCGTAACAGATAAATTGATAAGTTCAAAGATGGTTAAAGATGAAAATATTAGATCATTCTAAAAAAATTGTGGAGTAAAAAAGAAAACGCGAACTGATTGGGCAAAGGATTCAATATAGCAAGGGACGGGCCGTCGACAGGCGGTCGGCTAACAGTTATTGAAAAGTTGCGCAATATTGTCGAGTATCCGGGGCCAGCCGTAAATTCGTAATGGTTGCAAAAAATAAAACAGTAACGGGTCCGATGTGGACGGCGCGCCGACGCCGACGCGCCACACAACGCCGCAAAAACAACCCGCCGCAAAACTTACACTCGTGCCGGCGCAACCCCTAAATGGGTTTTTCAAGTTCGCGCGAACATGTTAAAATAATATCCCTCGGCTCTTGAACAGATATTATAAGTACTTGTATCTACAGTCATTTATAGATATCTACATATTATTGATTTTTCACGATCTGTATATTATGCAATAAGCACCTACAGTACTGTCTGCCGGCAACTACATACATTTTCAATTTATCGTGTTAACAAAGCTTATTAAGAGTTTGCAACAAGGAGGACGGGAACACTTGTCCGTAATAGGTTGGCGCAAGATGTTGTCCGGCAGCGTGGCCGGGAAAATGCCCAAGTTCCCAATAACGGGCGAGTAATGACGCGAGCCCAACAACTTATGACACCACGATATTACAATACACGCAAGCACTTACATCAATGATTTTGACATTACTAGTTCATATTGCACCATGATGAAGGCATGGTTTGTTAATACGATTAGTTAAATATATTACATAGAAAAGCTTTTCTAAAATAGGCAAGCTAAACATAAGTGCGTCTTTGATAAGACAGAATTTACTTAGCAATAATTTTGAGATTCATCTGATTAAATTGAGTTGTGGTTTTCAATTTTCTCAGTTCCAATTTTATATTTCTTGCTGTCCTCAATATCTTTCAAGTATCGTTCGGCAAATCATTAAATTATCATTTCAGAAGTATTATCTAGTTCAGGCCTGATTATAGCGATGATTCAGTTGATCAAAGATCAGGATATTGTAAGGGCCGTACACGTTAAGCCTATTTAAGACGAGTTGTTGAACTAGAAGAGTGCTAAAATAAAAACACTTAACTTAGCATAAACCAATTTTATAATAATTTGATGTGGAGATTATAATAACAGCACTTCATAAAATGTTTGGTTTGTAAACGATTTGGTCATAGTTTACGAGGGCTCATAACATTCGGAGCCAGTTAACAAACTACCGGCTGGCGACAAGCAGATCGTCGTAACAGTTTACGATCTATAAACAAATATAACGGCCACTAATAATAACTGAAACAGCAACAAACAATGAAAACAAACTGAACGGTCTCATGGGGGATACAACTCGTAAAGGTAATATTATCTCTTAATAAACGAAACCGCCAACATAAAAATGTTGTTTCAATGCATTTTTTGGCATCGATATCTGATATTGATACACCCATTCGACCGCGACGTTTGCTATATAGTGTAATTAATTACTTTCCCACACACGAACATAATAAATTGCGTTGTATAAATATACAGTGAGATACTTGTATTCGCGGTTGAATCAAAAAATTATTTAATTCCAATGTTTTTCACCACTATTGGTTTGATTGAAATATCGATACAACGCAATCAGATGGAAATTAGTTTGTTTTTGTTTTTTACTTAATTTGTTTTAGGTAAAGTAAGTATATTTAAAAACATAGAAAGAAGGAGTTATTTACCGTCTTCAACAACAACATTGTTAGTATGGGTCAAAATAATTTACCGAATCCGTATCTAGAAGGCTTTCTTACTTACCCTTGTCTGTGAGTGGAGTGTCGCGGCGCGGAGGCCTGGAGGGCGGTGGTACGGTCAGCGCGCGAGGATCCGGAGTTGTGGTCGGGGGTGAAGAAGCTGGATTAGAAAAAAATATTTTATCAAAAATTGGAGAGCTAACTTGATAGCGTTAATTGCAAAAAGCATTGTGATTCACCACCCGGTTTCTGAAAAGCACCAAAACGATGTTAAAATCTCCCGAAATAAAATTATCCAATCAAACCACTTGCTTCCGAACCACAATTTTAGTTAGATGTGACTCCGGATTTATTTAATCGATTTCAAATCTAGAAAAAGCTTTCAGAAACTAGAGTACAAGTTTTTTTTTAATATAATAATTTTTAATGTGCCATCAAAGACATGCATTTTTGATATAACCCTTTTCCTTTTAGTTTTTTAAACTTATTCATGGCATTTATTGTGGATGGAATATATAAGATCAAATGAAAATGATGTTCATTGCAGTATGTTCCGTTGTTATTCTTACTGTATAAGCGAATGGTGCCATCGGACTCTCCCCTCGGATTCTTAGCGATGCACTTGTAAGTCCCATAATCTTCATTGTTAATATTCCTAATCAGCAGCCTCATGTGAGTCTTGTAAGCTGGTGACCCCACAGTGTTCTCCATGTGATATTTAAGACTTTCATGAATCATATGACCATCGTCCCTCGTCCAGTAGTTTAGAGAAGTGGGGTGGGCTTCAGTGAAGCATTCCAAAGTGACATTGTAGTAGAGTGGGGCACCGACGAGCTGGTGAGGGATCCACAGCATTGGTGGAACTGGAAAATAATGCCAATGTTTAATGTTCGTCATCGAAAAATATACTTATTTGTATGTATGTAATTGATCTCACTCACAATCAACGCTGACTTTGACCCGTTTTGACACGGTCGGCGGTACGCCATTGCTAGCAATACACAGGTAGGCTCCCATGTCCAATCTTGAAATCCTTGCCATCTCCAGCACTTCACCTTCCCACTCCAAAACTGAAAATAAACGATAGATAAAGTCGGCGCAAAAAGCGACGCAAAAAGCTATTTCGATCATGAACAAATTCGAGGTGTCACCGGAATGTCCCTTGCTGATGGAGATTTTTGAGTTGTCGTCCCGTTTCCACTTGATGGTGGGCTTAGGAGAGCCATTAGCGCGGCACGTCAGCGTGACGTTGGCGCCCTCGCGCACGATAACGTCGCTCGAACTCAACGAGTCGTCGATGGTCGGCGGCACTATAAACAAACATTAAGGCCACTTTAATAGACGTGCGGATTTCATGTTTTAATAAACATATTTTATTTATTTATATGAAGCTGACCTGAATCTGATCGCGAGTTTTCAGCATGGGTAAAAAGAGTTAACTACTTAATATATTAAATTATTTAATATAACTACTTAGCTTTTAAATTATATTTTTTTCGACTTATTGCAATAACGGTTTTGTTATTTTCTTTACCCGCCAATATAATGATTTATATATAAAAAAAAATGCTTTGGTTTATAAAGTTCGTATGAAAGAGAAACCATTAAGCTTTGTAGCATGCAAAGCATGTACTTTGGGGAGTTAAGTCCTAAACTTACCAACAACATGTAGGTATCCAAACTGCGTCTTAGCCGTGACGGTGTTGATCTGACACATGTAGCGTCCTCGGTCCTCCTCTCTGACATCGCTGATGTGTAAGAACCACGTGCGGTGCTTGTCGTGGGTGACGCTGACGCGGGGGTTGCGCGTGATCACGTGATTGTGGACCGTCAGGATAGCAGACTGCTCGAAGTGCATCCACGCCACCTAGTTGGAAAGGTGGTATTGAGTATCAATATGAGATCATCATGTTTCCACGTTAGTTTTCTGTTTATTTGGCAAAATTCCAATTTCCTATCTTCTACTATTACCTAATTTCAAAACTGGATTATTTTTTCTCCAATCATTCATTTCAAATTATATTGTCGTCAGGATGCAGAGAGAAATAGATTGCAAATTTTTAATTATTTATATTTCTATTGTGAAATATTTTTTGAAATAGCTCTGGAATAAAACGTGAAAATCTCTCCTAAATAAATACCTTCACAAAATGTAAAACGAGAAAACTAGGGTGTGGAGTATGCCTCAATGATTTCCAATCGCTCTCCCAATTGGACGAGTGACGTAACGGAAATTAAAGACTTCTCGGAGGACATATTTTTTTTATAAATAAAATGTAGGTGTCTATCGTGAATAACATTCAACTGTCACCTCGTTCGTAATACAGGTTGATTTTATTTTATATGTTTTGAATATAATACGGGATGTAAAAGGCACATAACATAGCTGATAGTTACTTATACTGCCATCAAACTTACTAGAAGAAAGGTCCAATTCAATCTACCTTTGTGTTGTTTATTATTTACTAGCTTATGCCCGCGACTTCGTCCGCGTGAATGTCGGTTTTCAGCAAGGTTTTATTTTTTTGCGTGTGATCCTAATTCTTTTTCAAAAATAAAAGTACCTAGCCTAAATTACCCCTTATTACATCAGCTATCTGCCAGTGAAAGTGCCGGCAAAATCGGTCCAGCTGTTCTAGAGATTAGCGGAAACAAACAGACAGACAGACAGACAAAAATTGTAAAAAAATATGTTTTGGTATATGTACCGTATATACATTCATATACATGTAGTAAAACCAGTTATTTTAATATTACAAACAGACACTTCAATTTTATTTATTTGTATAGATATAGATTATGATAAATAAAGTGTGGTAAAAAAAAACAATGTATGTATAGTGCGGCGAGTGGCAATGTACAGCGCGGCAGCGGTGGCGTCTAGTATGCGAGTCGTCTCCGCGACATCTGTGTAATTGCACGGAGCTGCCATCGCGTCCCCACTTCACACCA
Source organism: Hoplodrina blanda (assembly GCA_949316365.1). NCBI lineage: Eukaryota > Metazoa > Arthropoda > Insecta > Lepidoptera > Noctuidae > Hoplodrina > Hoplodrina blanda. The sequence continues at coordinate 9,809,856 of OX438579.1, read as the reverse complement.
ATTTCCACGGCATTAAGCGCTTAAAATGCATTTTACCGAGATTGTTATACTCACTACGAACAATCTCGCTACTTTTAATCTCCCCTCGGAGAAAAAGATTTAATTCGCCCATAGGTAGCCACCTTCCTCCGTCAAATTATATTAGAGCAGCTTCATTTTTCAATTATTCGACGGATGCAGGTAACTAGATCCGCGCCAAACACTTTTTCAAAACAGTGTAATGTTATTGTTTTGAAAATGTCTCAACGCCTATCATTCGTTTCGAAGTTAACAATTTCAGTAAAAGGCAATCTACAACTCAAAATATTTATTGAGAGACAGCGCTTTTAAACTTTTGAACACTTTACAAGCTTTCCCATGATTACAAGAGGGATTGGCATATTTTTAACTTGAAAAGAAACTACACCTATAAAATTAATTAAAGTCGGGTAATCGCAAGAAAAATTAACTCGACTTAGGTGGTTTCTCAGCTTGAAAAGTTCGACGTGCATCCTTTATCTCTTAATCCTTCTTCAAGTTTGAATCATGGGTAGTTCTTTTTATCAAGATTGCGGAGGCAATATAGGAGAAGTTTGGTAGCTAAAACTCGTGCCGGGTCACATCTTACCTATCTTAAGTGATGCGGCTCTCAGCCGCTGTCTAATTTATAATGGACTTGAGGAAACTTCGCCCATTTTATTATGCAATGGGACGGTAACCCCTCTAATGACGGCGACCTGACTTGTCGGCGTAACCTGGGGCTCAGGGATATTAAACAGGCTTAGTAATATTTCAAACGATTTACATGAAAATAATTTCATGTAAAGTTCTTTAAGTAAGATCTTCCTATTTTCTAATCTTCGAAGTTTGTTACTTTGCTATAAGTAATCTTGTAGAAGTGCTCGGAAGTCGAGAGTAAGTAAGGTGAGGCGGAGCGGTGAAGCGCGGCGAGACGCGGCGCGAACGTGGCGCGGCGACGGTGTTGGCGCGGCCGACGACGGTAGATGTAAATCTGATCTGCGTAATTGTGGCCGGCGTCTAATCTAATCACAGCGGTGTGTCCCTCTGCACCGCACTGATTGAATTACGAGCCGCCACCACGACGCCAGCTGGATGGACAGTCTTCTAACTAATATGGCTAGATCGATATTATTATGAGAAAATTAATTATAAAACGCCAAAATCATAAGACGCGCAGCTATGTAGGAATATCCATTCCAAACCAAAGATTAAAGCAGTTATCTTAAATCCGTTATAACGCAAAGAGATATTGCCGAAAGTTCTCTTTTACTGTTCGAACAATTAAGATAAAATTAAATAGGAATCAAAATTTTATAAGCGGTCGGAAGATAAGCGTTGAGTGTTGAACTTAACGAAGTTCTCCAATCGTACCGCGAACTCGGGGTGGCTAGAAACATTTAGCAGAGCACAAGTGGTTCGAGATTTATAAAATCTTGCAAATAATTTGTTTCTTTTCAGAAAAACCCTATCTAATGGTAAATACGGAGTGAGATTTTTCTGTGAAGTAAAATGGCTTCCAGCTACGTAAGTGACTAATGAAGCTGGCGGAAGTGGCAGATGAAAATATGATATTCGTAATGACGGCAGCGGCTAACTAATTTCATTCGTCTGCGGATCCTAAACGAGTTAGGTCACGACGTCGTTACGCGAGTTGTTGCCTGCCGCACCCCCCACCTCACTCCCGCAACGCACCCCGCCGCACCGCACCGCTGCCGGCACTCGGCCCATTACTTCAAATATGCAAAATTACCTAACCGCAAATTTTATGGACAGGTTGCTGTTACATTTTTGAGTTTAGTGTTGGATAAGTTGTTTATGTTTATTTAAGATCAGATTTGATTTGAAAGATAATTTAATAAAATGGCCATCTGACTAACGATGATAATTTCTGGGATATTATGACCGATACCAATGATTTTAATTTACCCTACTTGTCAAATACTTATATATACGTGTCGAGCGCTTTACCATGATAAAACCGAATATCTCCGCTCCTACGCTTTACTTGTAAAGTTAGAGCGGCCTATTAACTCGTTATCTTTTAACCACCTTTAATTTAGGCCCTTCTTTCTTTTTATCTTAATTGTTGAGGCATTAAGGAGGCAAAGTTGAAGTTCGGTGGCACGGTGGGAGACGTTCTCGTCCCTCAGGACATGCCTGGAAGGCATCGTTTGATTTATAATGGACTCGTTGCAAACTTTGCCCATTCCACCGCGCACCGCACCGAACCTCTTTAACGACGGATCCTATCGCCGCAGGAGATGATTCGTAGACGTGTTTAATAATATTACGACAGATTTAATTATGGAACGTTTAAAGAGCTTCATCTTACGCTATTACCCTAACTTTGTTTGTTTCAAGTTGTGGAATGGTTCATATTTTTGAACTTTTTATTCTCGCTGTGTATTAACTCTGACAAATTAAAAACGATTAATTCATTTGAGCCTTACCTTACCTTTGGAATATAAAACAACATTATTGTATAAACGAAAGCTTATGATTGCACCACGTAACATCTCACCTAAGTACTAGCGTGGCGTTGAGTTCCCAAAGTCTAAGTACTGTGTGAAAGATGTTGCACGTTTCATGGCGCTTAACAAGTTGTTTGTCTTCATGGTTGACTAAATAATTTATTGGGCTTTAATAATATCTGACTTAAAAAGTAACAAGTTAAATTTTTAGTCATGATGCAACAAAATATAGAAAAACAATAATTTGTATTGCATAATATTTCAACGGATGATCCAGTAAATGGAATATTATTTTGTGAAAATCTTATCAAAGCGAATAGATATAAAAGCTCGCAAACTACTTAAGATACTTTTTGCTGGTCTTTGGAGAGATTTGCCCAGCAGTCGCTTTTGATACAACCTTCATAAATATGATAAATATCTAACTGTGTGTTACGTATTCATAAAAGAAAACTTTACATACGAGAGTAGTAGATAGACTCAAAGATAAAACTCATTTTCGCACAAAGTACAAAAGTAACTTTTTATGTATTACGTTTTTTCACACTGATGTATGGGCAGGTAAAACATCAAACTACTCAAGAATAAAATAACAACACACAATTTCTATTAATGTGTTGTTCGTAGACTACTCTTGACGTCACAAAACGTTAGTACGGTTGACACACTAATGCAATGGCGCAGACAGAAATGAGCGAACATCTTGCACGAGACGGCTTAGCTTAGTTCTGCTAAAAGCCCACTTAGAGATCTCTTCAGCTGCGGATTTGTGCCGAGGGCTCTCCAAGTTTTCACGAAATCTTCGGCCAATAAGTTATTTTGGGGTTGATGTAAGTACTGCTGATCGGAAACATTCGACAACTAAAAAGTTCTATCGCTTTTTAAAATGTTTTAAATACATTTATTTTTATTTGACTTCGTATTTGTATACTAAAAGGGTGTATATTTTTAATTAAAACATGAATCGGTATTCCTCAGGATTGTATAATGGTGAGCACGATCATTACAGACATTAGAGCGGCAGTACGCAGCTAGGCGGTCGTCGGAACAAGTGCTCTCGGCTCCCCTCATCTTGGGCTCAGTTTGCTCGTGCAAGCCCCAGTATTAAGGCACGAGAAATATGCCAGAATTTGAACAGGCGGCGCTCGCATGCGGCGCGAGTGTAACATTGCTGCGACTCGTTGTGGCATGTTATTGCAAACCCACATACGTGCTACTGCCGACTATCTGACATTTCATGCCGATGAACCGGCTACGTGCGCATACTTACAGACATTTGCATAAAATAGGAAATCTTTTCGTCGAATTGCCTCGTGAATAAAATTTAACATAGGAAACATTTGCTTGAATGTTTAACAATCTCGAACATATTAGTTCAGCGTTATTAAAAATACCTTTCGGGTTTTTTGCTCTAAGTTATAAGTCTGTCATTGTATTTATAATACACTATGCCCCTATGCGTACTTACTTGTAAACATTACAAAAATATTATCAGCAGATTCGTTAAATGTTTCACATAATATTTGTGAACTCTGTATACAATTTCCGCTACTTATTTTACACATGTATGACATGTTGTACACATCGTATCCCCTTCATTCAATATTACATGGATATAATGTGTACAACAACAGACATAAATACTTGTACACTCCAAAACAAATATCTGTAGGCGATACAAATATTGGCTGTGACGCGCGAATCAGACGTGCTTCCCTAAAGGTAAACTATATTCAAGATACTTATTATTTTTCTAACAATTGTTTGCATAAAAGTATTCTAACAAGTACCTAAGTAAAGAATACTCCGTTGTTTCGTTACAATTTTTCGCATGAGTCAATAATTCTAAAAAAATACGGACGAAAAGGCAAATCTTTTTAACCGATGCGGGAAACTAATGGCACAGGCGAGGCTTTTGGAGAAATCCGCTTCTTGTTGTCAATACAGGGCAACCGTGATGGCTCCCCTAGTTAAGCCTTTATTTCAGAAGTACGAGAACACTATCTCGGCTTTTATTGCGCCGCGCCGTAGACAGTCACAAGTAAGTAAATGCAATAAAATAAAAAGAAAAAAGTCGGCCAAACGGAAATCGATAGAAATACTATTGATGTTCAGCTGGTTTTATGTGTACCGTTTTCATACGTTGTATTGTGTATTATTGTACAATAGGGATAGGATAGTCTCAATGTAAAATACTTACACTAATATAGTAGTAGATATCGGAATATTTACCTACGGATTGGCTATTACTAACTAATCTACGTTTCTGGTTAACAGTGGGTGCAGGGAGTTTCAGTGGGAACCGAATGAACCGGGCACCCCCCGGGAGTGGGAGCGTGCGGTGTCGGCAGTTAGCCGGCGCGGCGTCACCTTGCGGCTTATCGGCCGTCCGGTCACCGGTCGCCGGCTGTCGGGGCTCGTCCGAGCTACGCTTACCGGCTAGTACTTACTACTCCGGTAGTTGCATTACTGGTAACAGATATATTGCGACACCAAATTGATGTCGTTAGGTTTAATCTTTCATCTAATGCGCAGGGTATATTAGTATTAACTGTTAAAGTCACAGACGAATAAAATAAGCGTCTACGTATTTGCTACGGCGTGGGTGCGTAGCTGCTACGGCGTAGCACTTACACCGCTATATTATTTTTTAATTTTGAACGAAAACTTTTTTGGATAAGATTATTTAAATCTATTCACTGTCATACTCACTTCCCTTATTTTGATAATCATTCAAAACCGCAAACTTTACATACTTTCTGAAAATATTTTAGTTTTTAAACTGTCTCAGCCACCAGAGCGAGGTGCAAACTCGGCGTAGGGGTTGTAAATCATATCTTCCTCCATTTATATGGACACTTTATTACGACGGCGCGTTCTAAATCAAATGATAAAATGCTTCTTATTTTATGTTTCCTTTCGCCGCTCCACGCATATTGTCGTCTATTCACCGCGCTGCCGTCGCCTTCGACCTATCTTAGTGAAGCCCATTCAGAGATGTGATTTTATGTTTGTGTTGGAGATAAACGAGGTTTAAAGAAAGGAGTCTGACACATGCATTTCCTATGTGTAAAAGTCAACCTGTTGTACTATAACTGTAGTGAGACTGAGTGACTTAAACAAAGTTACCTTATAAGAGCCGAGGTTCTTGACGGAGCACGCGAGGCGCACGCTGCGGCCGGCCGGCACCGTCACGTTCTGAATGACATCCGTGAACTCCGGCTCCTCCACCACTGGAACAAAAGCCATTTGTTTACTAAACTTTATACACGTACGCAAATATATCAAATATAAACATGTTTGTACTATCGACCAACATTTTTGCCTTTCGGATTCTCGCGGCATATTCCAAAGATATAAATTTAGATAAATTGGACCGATCTCCCCTTCGTCTTATCAAGCTGGCAAGATTTTGCAGTTATGAGGACATTTTTGTGTCAAGAGATACGATTTGTAATTCTCAAATTATCAAAGCAGAACGCTTTTAAACAAATTGAGTGGGCGATAAGGAATAATGTCGTCGTTTATCAAGCTCCAAGATAGATGGCCCTTGCTCTGCTCTGCCCATTTTAAATGCGTTTGTCTTCGACTTGCCAAATTGGCGTTCTTTGTTTTCTTCTTAAGTTCTTACTTTTATGTCGGTACACGAGGTGCGGAATGGTTAAGTATTTGATCGCTGCGGTGAAAATGTTAATACTGTTTGGAAAAAGCGGGAAGTGTTGAACTGTGCAAGGAGAAGGGGTTATACAGGGGTTGAATAAGCAAGTAAACATTTGTCATCCCGTGAGCGAGGCGGGAGTCTATGTAAAGAAAGGAGCGATGTCGTCTACGACAACAGTATTGAGTCAGGGAACAGTCAAACGTTCGCATTCAACGTGCTGTGTTTGATTAATGGTTCCAATGTTTAATGTGGCGAATACAAAATTTTGAGACGAGAGTCAATGGTGTTTATTTAGCTGTGACGCAAAGGCTAACCGTGTTGTTTGAGCATAAACAAGAATCCACGAGCCCGTCCGATTGAGCATGCCTTTACTTCGACGTGTCTGTACCTACGTTTGTGTTTGGAGAATAAACTTGCTCAGTGGCGATAGTTAGACTAGTTGGAACTTGTTTACATATCACCACCGCATTCAGACTGACAATCGATTTATTTTATTCTGGTTTGGATATAACGAAGAAAATTGTAGATGCAACAAGATTTTTAAAACGTCCTTTTTTTATTTGAACAATTTGCTCTTTTGGAACAAAATTATGAAGTAGGTGAGCTAATTAAAAGGTTTAATTGGGTTTTCCATTACGAATTTCTCAGTAGCAGAATTTTGGAAGTTGGTGGTGTGACACCTCCATGCTTCAGAAAGCACGTAAAGGCGCTAGTCCTGCGCCAGATCTATCCCCGGTCGTGCCACATATCCGTCCCATCAGCTTATAAGAGTGAGCGAAAAGGGGGCGCACCTCCGTAGGTCCTACTTACCAATCTCCATTAAGATTGGCCGCCGTGACCGAAATTCAATCGGGAAGATATTACGGTACCTATATGTAATTGTTTGAATCTAAGGTTCGAGTTATATTGCGCCACCGACACCCCTCACATATGTACCTACCACTGTCGCTACTCAAGCGCAACCCCCTGATTTTTTGTTGACTGTAACAAATATACACACACAACTCTTGACAAACGATTTGACGTTCTTTTGACCTTCTAGTCAAGATGCTCCATTGAAGTTAATCGATAATTTACGTTATGCATACTGTGTCCACTTTTAATTGAAAGAATGCACTAGACAAAAGTTTATTCTGTGTTCTTATTGTACATACTCTCTACTTAGCCTACATCTTTTGTAGGAACTCTTTATAATTTAACAATTACACAAATAAATATATTGTTCCTAAAAGAACAGTCACTTCAACTTCACTTCACTTTCCCTTTGACATTCACCTCTTTCAGAAGATATTATTTCCTTTTAATTTAAACTGTGGAAGTGTATAGTTTACTTTATAATATCGTCAATATTGTACTCGCTCAATAGGGTCTATATTCGTTTCAACGTACGCAGCAGTTTGCCACAATGCTAACATTTAGATTTACGTATATTTGTGTGAACATGGCTAAGAGATACCCGACTGAAGATGAAAGCTCCGGTTGTTGCGTGTTTGCTCACCTGATCGTATTAGCTCTAAGCACGATGCTCCATTTTCTGCCCGGGTGCCCCTGACTCAACCGATGTAAATCGCGCATTAACATCTATAACGCACCCTATTAGCTGTGTATGCGTTTCTATGTTGATTGCTAACAATGGATACAACATTATTGGTCTGAGTACCTTCCTATCCCGGTAACCATGACGCGAATTCATTACGTAACACCCTACACGACGGTAATTTGTAAAGTTCTACAGTCGACATTCCAAACACGTCGTTAATTTTGAGATCGTTACGTTAGTCAATCACGAATAGAGTACCACAATAATTGAGGAATCAATCCAAATTAAAAATTATTGCCGTGCTATTAGGTTTCCGAATCGTGCGTACAATAAATCAATCTTCAAAATAAATCGGCTACACATAATAAATAGTAATAGAACGCCTTCAGAGTAATTACCTACGTAAATTGATGTGTCTACACGACATCAATAACAGGGATTATTTAGACAAACAACACTCACATAAGACCTTAACATTAGTTCGGTGTATCAGTGGCGGTCGCGTCAACGACCCAAACTAAGATTATGGGCCACGAGACTGTACAAACAATAACATCCATATAACAACGCGAGATACACGGCACACCACATTCGTGTATTTAACATGCTAATAATGAGTCACAGTAAGAGCATACGTACGTTTAAGTTAATAAGGCGCCCGTAGAGACGAGGACTTCTATTTGTTTCAATAATACCGTACATTAAAATTAACAAGGGTAACGTTGGCAATAATCTTACATACCGCACGAGGCAGTGCGGCGCGTGCAAGGGTATTTAGGGGTTAATTAAGAAACCGCAGACAGCGGTGCGGGGGGAGGGGGGTAATCCCTTTGTCACCGATGGCAAGACGCTGCCTCCGCCGCATAGGTACCTCGGCTACGGCTACACGTTAGTACTATTGTTGTGATTACAATGTAGCGACGTGTACCACCTTGTCGATTAAATTCCTACATGATGTTATACCTTATGCTGTAGTTATTTAGTTGCGTATCAATATGAATGTAAATTATAATCACTTTATTGAGATTAAAACGTTATTTCATATGAGGTTACATCAATATTAATATGCTGCAGTTATTTTATGTAAAACTATGAACTGAAAGCACTAGATCAATTGTTTAATAAAGAAATCTTTTTCTTTATCGTGTGAACAGTAAGGTCTTACACCCTAGTGTCAGAGTTTCTAAACCGCCTCAAGGGCCTCTGACATGGTTTGAGTGGGACAATAATAAGTCCAGGTTTCCTCACGATGTTTTTCTTTCACCTGTCAGTGAAGTCCAAGATAAACTTTAAAAAGTACATATGAATTGATTAAGTCACATTGGTACTTGCCCGGATTTAAACCCACAACCTCAAGCATGAGAAGCGGGTCCCTTAACCACTGGGTCATCACGACATAATAAAGAAATATTATTGACTTGGTCGTAATTAAAACTAGTCGATCGAATTGCAATTTGCCAACAAGCATGTCAAATACGAGTGGAAATTCAAATAATTACATCCGGGATTGGGTCGACTAAATATTCCAAAACTAATAATGAATGGGACCGCAGTCGCTCCTAACTCGAGAATAATCTCATATTAAGGCTGGCCCTTATGCAAATGAGAAGCGGTCAGTCGGAAGTCATCAGGCGCGGACGGGCCGGCGGCGGACCGGCGCGGCGGCGGCGGCGACGGAGCGGGTACGGTGCGACTCCGGGCCCGCCGCAAATTGACAGGGCCCACACCGCTAAATTGATTGCGGCTACACAGACACCTCGTTATAATACCCATGACACGCCATCATGACAAATAGCTTATCGTTCTATGTTTTATCTGTTTTGAAAGACCGTGACAATTGTTGTTTTTGCATCAAAATGTTTTCACAGAACTCAACATGAAATGGATAGTGTTTTCAAAATACCAAGAGAAATTGAGAGTAAACCTCTGTGTAGAGCTACTGCAGCTAGAGGTGGTAGTTCAGGGATGTAATTAACTATACAAAAGTCACCTAACAAGACACTATTCACAAATGTTTGGTTATTAGTTTCAATAAAATCAATATAAAGTTTTGTTATGGTAAGTGCGATTCTGTAGCCAAATATTTAAGTTTATACGTCCCTTGTCACAGATGTGGCTCGTAATATTCTCATATACGATCAAATTCTTTTAAGAGATCCGCAGATAAAGAACGTGGCGGCGGGTGTTTGGGCGGTTTCGGACTTTCACTTATTTGTATGCTTTACCCTTCGCCGGGACACGGACGTGACTATTCGAGATACATAAACCCTGAGTGAATACAGAAAATAGAAATAAAGTAACATACATAATATTAGTTTTAGTAGACGGATTGTGGAAAAAATGATGTCGGTACAATTGGCAGTATTTGCTTTTATTGTTATTCAGCTCGTTTCCTTTTTATTATGATTTTTACGAGAGATTTGTAAAAAAAACTCAATGATTTGTTTTTTAAATATTTTTAAAATTTCACTCATTATTCTGATGTCATTTTGTTCATACATAAACTTATTAAAGTTAAGCATATGCTTTTTATTACAAAAGAGAGCATATTTTAATTTTATCATGTTTTAGCTTGATTGAATGTAGTAGGAGAAACCAAGGCCTTTTGATGGTGAGTTTTTAAAACTGTTTATAACAGTCTGAGGTGGAACATTTAGGATAAAAGAAAGCTAAGGGTTGCGCCCAGCGGGAGACATAAAATAGATGCTATCAGCGGCATTATATAAACGTGCCAGTGTCACATATTGTGTGTATAAAATAATGCGTATAACACCCAGAGTTTGCTGAGTTAAGAGCAGTTTGCAAGGATTGTCGAAACATGTAAACACCTACCCACAGAAACAACGTTTGGTGTGACCGTGTATTTATTTTCTGTTACTTCATTAATATTTTTGCTTATCTCAGAAACATTACGTCAAGATACGCGTCTTTTGTGGTCTAATTATTTATTGATTATACCGAAATTTCATTTCTAGTTTGCAAATTAGAAGAAATAGTACAGTTAGCCTAGTGTGTCTTTCTCGGTATTTGTGTGGTAGGTGCGGTTACAAGTTACGAAACATACATATTTGTAGGGTCATCGAGGCCGGGTCATGTCGTGGTCAGTTAAGCGGAAGTACGGAAGCAGATGTTGACAGGTCGCGGGAAGTCAACCCCTCCGCCCCGCTCCCCTTGCCAGCCCCGACCCTGTCACCGTCATACCGTGTACCGGGCGCTTACTACTTACTTACTGATGCTCAGAACTCGAAATCTTGTTGCTCTGTCATTAAATTAATGTCTACTTTAGATTTCGTATGATTGCTTACAAAATAGCATAATAAACTGTTCCGAACCGTAAATTCACGAAAAGGTAGAATAAATTGTATCAAATTAATGTTGAATCATAGCGTCCCATGTCATAAAAAGCTACCCTATTTCTGTTAAATATAAGGCACAATTGCAATCACGACTGTGAAACTGAAAAGGCTGCAGTAGGGAAACACACCGTTCCACCGCAAGACCAGTGAGTCCATGAAATGCTTTATAATGAAAATACCTCTCTACATTTTAATTAAACTCGGCCCGCTTATATTGATTGATAGCATTTACCGAATTGATTGACTTGAACAGTGTATTGTTTTATTAAGTATACATATCTCCACAAAATAAACGAACATGTTTGCTGCTGTTTACGTACAAACCACTCCACAATATTTGTCTTGGTTTGGAACCTAAGAGCACTAAACGTTCGTGTAATAAAGTTTCTTAAAGCTAATCACTAATTGAACAAGTGTTTCGGGCTGACGGCGTAAGTCGCGAGATCTAATTAAAGCACCTACCGCGGTGCGCCGCTCAACCCCAGTCGGAGCCTATTATCACGCCTCCGCCTCCTATTAGCATTGTCTCCTCGAGGGCGATACTTATCTTTATTTAAATTCACTTCTTGGTAATTGGGTTGACGAGTCGACAACGTGATTTGCATTGATGAAAATTGGCCAGTGTACCGGGCCCTCGTAACTTACTTCGTCGCCTAATTTGTTTTATTACGTTTGTAAAACGGAGACGATTTTATCGCCAAAGCGATTTGTTTACATCTGGTAATGTACACGGAGGCAATCAACCATGAACAAACACGTATCTGTGCGATACACGACATAGTAGAAGTAAACTGACAAGCTGCACATTTCAGGCTTAACAAGTCGTCAGTTATCTGATATTCTCTGTGCGAGAGTTATTGCACTCGTAATAAATTAGAAGGCATAGATGTCACTTGTAGCATTTTTGCTGGCAGCGCCGTACGAGCGCAGTCAAAGAGGATGCGCTTGGTTATTTCTCATTACGGCACATGCGATAAAATCACACAGAGTCGTTGCCTCATTAAAATCTTCTGGTGCGCGCATCTGTAAGCCTTTTGTGAAGGCGGGAGCGCGCCGCTCTTGACGCCTTTCGCGTGTCATTTCGGGCACAATGCCGCGCGGCGAGGGACGCGACGCTTGGCAATTTTTGCTCTGACATGCCAGCGTATGCTTTTTATCAGTTTATCGAGAAATATTTTATGCGGATACACTGTTATTATATTCTCCTCACGTTAGATTCGTATTCTGTACTTGAATGACGTGTCATATCTACGGCGTGGAGTGTGTGCTGTGGTTACATAATACATACAAGCGTACACATAATTTATTGTAGTTGTGATATGTTGTGTATTATATTTATATATTATATATTCTACACGTTTTCTAATAAGAAAACGTAATAACACACCCCAAATATACGGTTTATATTATACAGATTGATAGTCAGACATTACAGATTGACAGTTCAAATGAGCCCGATCCGAGACTTTGGCTTTTGAGCATGTTGTTCCAAATGAAAATATTGTTTGTGTATTTACTTACAAATTGGTTCCTATGCTTCAGGTCAGTTTCCTGTACGTAACGTAAAAGAAATGCAATAACCACCTCATTTTTCAAAGTCGGTTGAAAATAAAATAGGGTTCTAAATATTGTTGCGTATTTCTGTCGCAGAAACTGTAATTAACTATTTCATTACAGCAGCGAGAGGTCTTCATTAAGGCCAAGTTCCAAGAAACAGTTAGTCGCGAACTGTACAGAAGCAACCAAGTTATTATAAAATAGAATTATAAGTTCGACTCAACTGTTGCTTATCTGATGTTATGAAATAAAATGTTCATTCTATCTTTGAGAATTCTGTTCGGGAACGAAACAAGCTTCCCAAAACATGGTGTTCTTTTTAATCGTATTCTATCTCCGTAGCATTTACTTTATAATAAACCTCTAATTTGTCCTAATTCAGAAGTTTCAAAGTTGGCGACTCGCCAGTGTATAGTAAATTGGGCAGTTTGGCTACAAATTAAAAGTTGTAGATAGTGAGAAGAGTTTAGAATTAAAGCGCACATTTAGGCACAATTTGGTACAATACGGTAGTTCAATATTTAACGTGTTTCACTTTGCATATTCACAAGGCGGTCGGGCGCCGGCGGGTTACCGCTCGCCGCTCACCTACCGACTTGGAATGGTAATGCCGCCCATTAAGCGCGCACTGTGCGGTGCGCCCACCCTTGTATCTCCGACTTATTACTTCATTTTTGAATTCCAATATTAGATCATTGGAAAAGGATACCTGGACACGTAAGGTCTCTGAAAATCTGTAAAAGGATTTTTGCATCCTTTTGTGACGTTATTGAACTTGCATAGACTTAGGATTACCTACTACTAATCATATTAGTTTCAATGTGATTAGTAGTAATTACTAATCAGTTATCGTGGCGATGTTTACGGGAGGCTATGTCCAGCAGTGAACGTCGTTCGGCTGAAATGATGTTGATGATGATGACATTAGTTGTTGACTAAAACTTTTTAACTTAGACAATCTTTGTTGACACGGACTATTAACAGCATACATTATTTTGACATCATACATGTAATAAAATAAAATCTTTAAAACACCCGATGGCTTTGAAATATTCGTGTGTTTTGTGGCGCATTTTAAGCTGGGTCCGGTACGTTTCGATAGTAGTAAGCCGTATGTTTACAAAATGGCAATACAATATAACAGAATGGAGGGCACGTCGCCGTATCGTAACGCAATGGATGCAGGTCACGAGCGCGGGCGCCCGCCAGGCCGCGTCCCGGCGCCCGGCGCCCGCGGTTCACGCAACACTATATGTACGTACACACATATAAAACATTTCTATTGCAATTTGCCAGATAATTAATATTAGCCAATCGTCCGTATCGGACTTTAGAGTATCACTTCATTTTGTACGTCTGCGGACTCTGCGGTCCCATGCCATAGTCTATGTTTAGAACGTTATTTGTCGATACGATTTGCTAATAGCTAGCTATTTATTAGATATCAGAAATAAGTTTTCAACACTTTATCTACATTCGCTTACACGTCTCCACTCGTTATTTAGAAGGTGCTAACACTTGCACTTAAAAAACGTGAACTTGAGTGATATTGACGCACTTACTGCGAGTACTGCTTAGAGTCCTGTCTACTTGCCTACTTGACGTGAGGGTTGCCCCCTGAGGAAAATAGAAAGCGAAGTGAGACCTCGCTTTATGAGCAAATTATGTGATAGCAGACTCGTTCTCAAACCAACTGTGGTTGCCGAAAATCCGCAAATCTATACCAATATTATAAAGTTAAAAAATATTTGTTTATTTGTTGTTTTTTTTTTGTGTCAACGCGCTAGCTACTGGTCGGTTCCTATTAATGATTATTATATTGATTATTAAATTAAACGCATTAGCGTATTCCCTATTAAAGGAAGCTACGTTAGCCCAAGCTATATTTTATTAGCAAAAAATTTTTGGATTCGTAACAAAATTCACGTGAACGAAGTCGCGGGCAAAACTTAATGTAATTAATAGCATTAAAAAATGTAATTTAAGTTGCTTGATAGTTCTTGTACAGTATACGTACATATATGTATCTTTATATCTATATAAGCCTAAGTACTTTATAACTTGCGGCTTTAGAAATGTCTACAGACTTTTTCCCATAATATTTTCCTCTATATCCTGCGGACGTTGTGAATTTTGCATTGCAATGCAGTGCACGGAAGTATGACGCAGCGTCTCTTAAGAATCAATGATCCTTTCCGCTCACCCCAGATGTTTGTGTACCTATTCTCCCAGATTTTGTCCACCAAACTCAGCTCACACACAAGCGCTGTATGAACTCTTAGTTTCGATCATTACAAATATCAGCCAACGCTTACCACAAAATATTGCGCTGAGCTACAAGTTCCTATCTGTAAGGAGCTTAATTGGCATAGACAGTTGTACGCTCGTGTGATACGCATTGGATGGAGCAAAATATGATCGCGACAGCAACACTGACTGAGCACTTTCTCCCTGCTCAATAAAGGGAATCTGTTGTGTGAGATACCTTTGATAGGCAAGCGTTCCGTTAGTATGTAGATGTATGCTTAGTGAGTGCAGTTACGTATTCTGTCGTCGGCAGCGGATCGTTATCTGTTTCCACTAAAGGAAACTGGCTTTTCCACGAAAGAACCACCCCAACGGTTTCAGCGTCCCCCTTCTCCCGACTCGACTTCTCCTTTTTGCGTTATTTCATTTTTCTTTGCTAACGTGCACCTGCTAGTTAGCTGCCTGGGGCTCTCATTGCTACTGCAATGTTAGCTCCACGCTACCTCGGATCATACGAAGATATTTATGAATATTTTGTACCTAAATGTTAAACTTATAAAAAAATGCTATTGCCGCTTTATATTCTATGAGACGACAAAAGCTAAATAAAAATATTGTACGTGCTGAGCTTGAGCACAAAGTGTAGTAAGTGTAACACAAAACGCAGGGTCGGCTATGAAGTTTAATGTTAGATGTCAGTACAAAGGATGGCGTTCGGAACAGCGCTAGAACAGTCTCCTTGATACATTTGTATTCCTTACAGACAAGTAATCAATATCCGTTGAACGGCGAGAGCACGGACAGAACTGTCCTATGTTCAACAATTTTTCTTTCAATATCTGACCAGTCTGTCTAGTGCACACAGAACTTGAACACGGTAGACAATATTTATACAAAAATATTATTATACTTATATGTACTTATTGTTATTTGAGTGAAGTTATTTGTTAATTACCTACATTTGAATAAAGAATAGAATTCACAGTTACTAGTTCACCAAATCAAAATTGCGAAAATAATTTTGATTTGATTTTGGATAATTTTTATTTTTTAATTTTTTTTTAGTAATTTTGTGTACTAATGGGTACGCCTCTGCCTAACCCTTCGGGGATTACAGGCGTGATGTTATGTTGTTGTTGAAAATAATTTTACCAATGTCCAGACTCATTCCTGTCTCTACAAAAATATCTGCCGACACCGGCACAATATGATATTCTCGTATTGCGAAAAAAATAAAGCTGGTGTGTACGGCGTCACGCGTGCGAAATAAAATAACAACGGCAACATGGTGCGGATGGGGCTTGATACATATTTGAATACATTACCGAACACGCAGATAATGCCACCAACATGCCATACTTATTCATAACGCCTTCTCAAACTGTGAATGAATACAAATACGCCATCTCTCTTCTGTCTCTTAGGTTTACTGCTCAAATCTGATAATAATGGTTTTATAGCAAACCGGTACAGATTTGTGAAATCACGTAAAGGTTGATAGTACGTCAATTGAGCCAAAACGAACCAACCCACAATCACTAAAATTTTAATTACGATATAATGTAAAAAATTTGTAGCATTACTATCCAGTAAGTACCTAATAATAATTTAATGTAGGTACTACATCTAAAACTCATAATAGATTTAAAATTAATCAAATGTCCAAAATCATTAAAAAAGGAAGGTTTGACAGAAGTAAACCCAATCTGTACATTCAAAACTGAGTCGGACTCACGTCTGTGAGGTGAGAACGCTCGAATGAGGAAGTTGTGGGGTATTACAAAGTCATCAAATATAAACCTCATAAGACTTCTAAGATCACTAAAAATGTAAAACTAAACTAATGCTATTCCATTTCCAATCTTCTGTAGAGTGGAGTATTGTAGGTACTGTTATATCAGCGCATCTTTTTTTCCCGGAACTGTTCTTATAGAATATAGAAAGTAAATAATTATTCCCGGGACCGCAATAAATTAAACATTAACTCATACACTTTTCATGCACGATGCATTCAAAGAAACCCAGAGTTATCGGAACACTTTGAACTCGCAATCATTTCATTCCCGACGGTGCGCCAAACGTCTTCAATTACAGCTCGAATGAATGACTAGCTACTTGTTGGTCTCGTTGAAATAGATTGTAAAGTGGTGAATATTAATTAACAAATAAAGAGTACGAGATAACGACAAGATAGAATTGGAGTAACCAAAAATCAATATTTTTAGTCTGTAGATAAAGTAGTATCAGTAGTACCATAGTGTTTATTGTGGACGATGTTTACGTCTGCGGGCCTCGGTCGAGAAGGCGTTCACAGTTCACGCTGATTTCCTGTAAACACATCTATTGTGTCGCCGACATACTGCTCTCGCACCCTTCACGAGGGAAAATGTTGCGAATAATTATTTGTGTTACGTTTTGTTATGCGTATTTAACCATTCAATGGGTGAGAAAACGACAATTCCTATATTAATATTGTATTTATGTTTTTTTTTGCTCGCTTTCTATATGAACTCATTTTCTGCTTTAGTCCATATTAAAGTAAACATTACAAAAGAAACGATAAAAGCGTAGCAATCCGCTACGAATTGCTACGAATCGCTACAAATTGCTACGAAATCCGTAGGCGTTGGACTACAAGTTCCATTGGGCTACAAGTTCCGTAATCCTTATTTGCTGATATTTACAAAATGGTTTCATATAATATAACCTTAAACAAATATAGTTTTATTACCCATACGAATTTTATTTGCTTTATTTATCACAGTGTCCGTCTACATGATGGGTTTGTTTTCGATATTGATTTTTAATACAATAATAATAATTGCACTTTGCACTGAGAAACCAACATACAATTCCTGTTCAGGAACATACAGTTATTTTCACAGTGTCAACAACTAGTTATGATTCAACATTATTAATAGTAAGAATTATAACATTGTTAATTACGTGCTTTTCGTTGGTTAAGTTAATGAGGAGAGTATTAATTAACCGTTGCAGTTAATTTAAATGAGTGAGATAAAATAGCGGAAATAAGCAGTCAACTGTAGGAATGTAATAATTTGCTGCTTGTATTTACTCGCACCACACTCGAACAAAAAATATTATGAGGGATAAACGAGTGAACCTAGTACCGTCCACAAACCTGAAAATATAGCGTAGCTGGTTTGGCATGTCAAAAAAACATTACACGTAGCGGATGCGGGGCGGGCCAAGTTTGCTAGAAGTACATAAGCTGGAGCCATGTCATATTAACAACGGAGTGTCGCGTATCTACGCTTTCAGTGTGACATCACCTGTACAATACCAGTAGGTCTATTCTGTAAAAAGAATGAATGAATATGAATTTGGGTAAACTGAGCTGTCGTCCCACCGGTGCTGAGGATTGAAGCTTATTTCAAGCTCACACCTTAATTCGTCAAGGCAGATTTTTACAGTATAGCACTGCTGATTATTGAGTTGAAGCTTATGCTGAAAGTTAACGTTTCAGGTGGTAAAGATTTCTATTATGAACTAATTACTAACTAGAGGATATTTCTAAGAAACGAGAATTAAGATGGAAATAAATATAATGAAATGTTTCTATGAAGTGAGATTTATTTAAATACAAAATAAAATAACATCGGATAACCTAAATATCTTATAGCAAAGTTTGTACTTTGTCTGAATCAACATAACAAATATACAAGTCTGGCAGTAATTGATCAGTGAATTATCACTGGAAGTGGTTCAAGTATATCAATGAGATAAACTCGAAGCTCGGAGATTAGACGGCGCTGTCACCTCGAGCCCTCGAACTGGAGGGCCTCTCGAGACGAGCGTCCCTCGCGACATTTGTGAGCAAACACGCCTCTCACAAAATATGCAGAACGCGCCCTCAAATTAAGTTTCACCTTCCTGTCTCTACAAATGTTACTCTAAATAAAGTCAGGAAACACCGCTTGCTATCTGCTGCATATAGTTTGCTGTTTTTTGTACAGTTTAATTAGAAAAACTCGAAAATTCCGTAACAATATTACACGACTTAATTCCGAGATTGTTACCACGATTTAACTATGTGAAGTTTACCGTTTAGCGAGTCGGTATTTAGTTTTAGTAGCGTCACTTTCCAAAAACATGTTTAGCCAGTTACAATCGGACATTAGCAACAGAGCAGATACCTGGCGAAACATAACTCAGATATAGATGTGGACATGTAATAAGAATTTGGGCTATTCAAAGCGCGGCGAATAATTAGAAATGTTCAGACGCAGCGTCCGCGAGTGATTGATGTAGTGGAAGTCGCTGCTATTGCCGTGCCTTTGCTCACCCCCCCACTCCTGGAGAGAGCCCCCAGCCCCCTCCCGCTGCGACAACTTGGAGACATTAAGAATATTTAAATTGTAAATTGCTCCCCTGCACTGAATACCTATTTACCAAAAGTTTGGCCTTTTATACAATCGCCGCTCAAACTTGTGGGCGCAGTTAACATACATTTTATTCAAATAACAATATCATAACGCACGAGTTGTTTGTGAAGTAAACAAAACAGGAATTTAAGTATCTACATGATTACGCGACTTCCTGTTTGGGGAGAAAGACGAGAAATAAAACATAGGTCCGTAATCTATACGTACGTACGTTATTATAGTGTTGAATGCATGACATTCCAGCGCTGGAGTATCTCTTATTACAAACATACCATTTTCGAAGTTCCTTCGTATTATTCGAAAATAACTAGAATTTGAGCAAAACTCTCTAAATAACATATTCTGGTATTAGAATTAGGTAGTCTGTAGGTTTACCTCAAAAAGTCTTTAAAGGTAAACAAACATTACTGTTTGTCTATACAAAAAAACGCGGTAAATAAGATAATAAAGAATTAATGTGTACCTAAATGAGAACAACAAAATGTATTAAAATAACAATTCGTTTCTTTCAAATAGATCATTATTATTATATCTACGCAATATAAAAAACCACGACTTTGCAAAAAAATAAAAGGTTTGTAGTATAGAAATGGACTATCCAGCATCCACTTAAGAATTCCTAGAAAAATGATTTTAAGAGAGAAAACGCGCAAATGGAGCAAAAAGGCAACGTTGTGATAACAATAAGGCTCGTAGATGGGTTCCTGTAACATGAATATAACAAACTAAAGAACCAGCTTGATTGAATCATCCGCTGTTCTTTGTCATAAATCCGACAACGGGCGGCCGTCTAACAATGCGTCCTGAAATCGTTCCATTTCTCATTTTGTTACTCTCCCCTTTAATCTCGCATCCGTAGAAAAGTGGATCAGCGTTGCAAAAGGGCATTGCGATGCAGACAGCAGACATGCTCTGATTAATCTATTGTGAAAGTATTAGCTGATCTCACTCTCTTAATTAATTAGGTAAGTGGAAGAATATTTCTTTTAAGGAATTGTATTGGCAGCTATTACAGATATTATAGGTATTACATTACTATCGTTTCTTTTGTGGTTTTAACGCTGCTTTTAAATTTCGACGACCACACACATTTTATTCAAGTCATAAATATCAATTTATATTGAGCACGTGCTCTAAAGCATATTATGACTACTGATCCATAAAATTGTGATATTCAACGCTGAAATACATTGTTAAACATTTATAAGTCTCATAAAATTCAGAGCGAATGTTTTCACGACATAATGAAAGCAGATGGGCGTCCATTGACCAAAACAGTGTACCCCGTGGCCACTCGAGGCACCCCTGTCAGTCGCGCTGAGAAAAACAGGGCGATTTTTATTTTCTCCGACTAATTTGAGGTTACTTTTCGGAAACCCAGGCCCCTCCGGATATCCCGGGCCAATCTACCGTTTATGCAAGTGAATCTTAATAAGCGAGGAAATAATATCGTTTAATTTTATTACACAGTTGAATGTTATTTAAATAAATTGTGTACAGTCAAACAAAAAGATTGGTATAGAGGCCGTTAGCTTGCAATTACTTGTTAACCTTTAAAAACCCAATGTTGTAAGTGTTATAAGTTGTCGAGTCTTTTACACCACTCTTAGGCACGTTTGTCCAGTCACGGTTCTTTTATCAAGTCCAAATTAGTTACTAGCATGAGCTCATTTGTCTAACATGTGTAATTTAACCTTGTGTTAGCTACCAACTTTTAGTTAAGTTTTTGGTGCAAGTGGGCCTTATAAGAGTATCTCAAGCGTGCAAAATAAATATTGGCAGTGCAAAGATAAATATTTTGGCCTGTATATGAAACTCTTTGTATTAATAGGTAAGTACTCCGGACTTGTGCTAAATATTTCGGAATTAACAACCTGGATTGAGTAACAAAATACTCGAAAATTAATTAGATTGTTTATTATTTAATAAATTAAGGTTTTTTTTTACTTAGATTTTTGTTTTAAATGATTTTTAAATCTCCCATTTGATTATTTCTCATGTACATTTTTTTGCACCTGCTATGTTATCTCTTCACCACCTTTGGTTGACTAGTAGAGAATGCCTAAGGCATTAAGTCCGCCTTTGTACTTTTTTGTTGCTTAAAGTTTAAATAAATAAATAGCAAAGGAATGGAATATGTTCGGCTATATCGTTTCTAGTATTCTTTTTATGGAGCGTCTTCGGTCTGTAGCGTCGACTTACAAAAACATTTCAGTAAGCGTCAGCGCAAACGAAGCAGTAACGTGCTGAAAAGCAGTTTTAACAATTAATTGATAATAATAATATAGTAAAATGTATCACACATAATATACTTAAAAATTGTGTGCGAGATATAATTACTATTCCTGTTAAAAATTAGTTAATTATCAATTAAAAGATAAAAACTACTCGAGCAACAATATTGTTGCAAAAAAAGGACCTATCTATCATGCATAGGTAGGCACTGGCCGAGAATAGAAATCGATTAATAGACGCGTTGAGTGCCGACTATAATCCGTGTAAAGCGATGACTACAAAAACGGCAGATATAAAAAGTCCTCATAAATAAAGCTGAGCGGAAGAAACATGCGAAAGCCACATAATTGTATAATTCCTGTTACCAGAGAGCAGAAAATCCGAGACAGCCGAGATTACAACCGTTAACCAACTGATCCCGGGACGGAAGAAAACAGAATGTCTCGCGACTTGGATAATGTTAAATTTATTGCAGCGCTAAAATGTTTACGGATATCGCGCGGAAACGAAACGCCCCGAGGACGGCGAGCTCTACTCACCCTTGTAAACACGTTTTATTGGCTTTATAATATGTTTTACGCGTGACGTTTTACAAACGATCCCCGAGGAGCGTCGAATTATTTTTACGGCACGTACTCGTGCACCGCGCGAAAACACCGGAAAATTCAGTACACGAGGGATTTTGTAATTACACCTTTTAAACAAACAGTTTTTGTTCCATGATACGCCACGAACACAGAATATGGGATTTCCAACATTTTAATTGTACCAGCGAGCGGTTGAGTGTTTAAAATATTCGCGTAAAGAACTCTTTGTCAGAATGAATGATTAGTTTTTTCGACGATTCGGGCCCTTGCCAGACATGGGTGCTAATTTGTGAAATCACAGAGTGAAATATGTGTTGTATAGAGTGTGGAATGCGGCGCACTGGAACAATTGCACGCCCTAATACCAGTCAACCGCTTGATGAAGGTCCAGCCGCACCCCCCGCGCGCCCCTCTCGCACCACTTCCTGTCAGCCGAACGTATACGCAAACTGGTACATACCTACGTGCTACTCTCGGGAAAGATCGTACATTAACGTGATGAAACCCTGACAAAATATTCACGTGCCCAGACAAATAAAAGTATGTCATTTAATGTTCATCTACGAGTACAAACAATGGAGGGATCACATAAACTGAAAGCTTTACCGCCATGAAGAAAGTTTAAAAACTAACTACATTTCCACCGATGTCATAGTTAGTAAGTTACAGTCTGGAAGACGGCCAACATTTTTCGCATATTATGACATTTCTAAATAGTCGGACATTACCCAAAATATATCTACGGTAACCATATATACCTAACATACATAAAGTTTTCCGAACAACTCTGAGAAGGAGTAGGTACCAATATTAAAGGTAAAAACCTGTTTATATAAATGCAAAACAGATCGGCAGCTTGTCAGATCGGCTCAGTGCAGATCCTACTGATCGAATATGGATTTACAGTCGTCCCCATTCCGTCCGCTCAGCGACGCACCCTCCTGCCCTGCCGACGCAGTCGGACACCCGAAAAATAATCTTTCGACGCCTTACACAACCGCGACAAATGTTTGACTTTGAATGTTATTGACATTTCGTTATTGGTATATCGAAATATTCTAATCTTAATTTCAGGCAATGTTAATATCGCGTTTGCCACCTTGAGGAAAATAATGGTTTTATTTAGACTTTCGAAAATATTACTCGCTTGGAATATTGTGTATGTGGGTTTTAATTCATTAAGTCTTTATCCGTACCTTTTAACGGTAAATCAAAATTCGTAAATATATACCTATTACTTGGGTAAGTAATCACAAATGTTCAAGTCGCAAAGAAGTTAATTTTAACAACAATGACAACGTACAAAAAATCTCGGTAACCAAAACGTCTTGGTCGATTTCCTTATCATTCGATATAGTACGTATTAGTGTTGAATGCGAATTTCCTTTCAATACGGTCGTACCTTCGTCCCTGGCTGCGGCTGAATCCAATCGGAGGGATATTAAAACTTTCCGCCCGCTGTGCTCCGGCCCTTTGTACTGGAGAGCGCCTGCGAGTCCGACTCGCTACCGCCGACCGATCTCTACTTATTTCTTAAAAATGTACTGAAGTAATTTGACTCCAAATGTATATTTAAATTCACATACTTTTTATTTCCTGCGACGAAAATATCCTTCTTAATGTTCACAGATTCAAATTAGACATATAATTATTGAGTTGTAGGTTTTTGGGAATTAAAAAATATTTTTACAAAAAAAAATCTTTCGTATCTAAAATAAGTTTTTTTTGTAATATTTCTTAATTTGGCGCAGTGAAGCAAATGTGTTCGTTATTCAGCCTGCAGCGCATAAATAATTAAGAAAGTGTTCGACGCAGCCCGCCCCGACTTCTCCCTGTTGAGTACTAATTAGAACTTTTTATTCCTTTCTTAAATTCAGGTATGTATAAGATAAGCAATAATGCCTACGGCAATGGTAATTTTATTTATATTATGGAATTTTGTCCAGGGAAGCGCGTCTTGTAGTAGTAGTGATCGGATTAAAATCAATCCAGTCTCTACATTGAAAATTTAAAAACTGCAGGTCTTTTAATAACTTCAAATTCAAGGTTACAACAAAATCTTCAAGAATTACTTTTCTAACCGAAACTCCACGTAAACGTAAATTTCTTTTACCAGAGTCGTTTCCGACAAAACACAAGTTATAAAATAAATGATAAGCTTTCGTAGATAGTCGCTTTACTTTTAGAACTATCTCAAATCCAGACGTTGCACACATTAACTAGTTTTGCGCGAACGGAGTCTGCCTCTTAATTTGTATTCGGCCCTCGGACCGCCGCGCCCGGGAGGAGCGGCGTGTGCTCCTTTTGTAGCTTCAGAAACCAATTTGTATACCAGTAAGAAAATTAAAAACTTTCGGATGTTTTCGCAGTTACCTTCTTAACGCAATAAAAGCTTTTTAACCAACTTGAAAAGAGTATTAGCAATTGGACGTACGTGCCTACCCTTCAGACGTCGGCTGTTGAGTAAATTTAATAAGGTTGTTGATAGGATTTCGTTACATCACCTCAAATACCTTATTTCGTAAATGTAGGTAAACCTATTTAATTTAAAATTGACCTGAAGCGGTTCGCGTTAATAATAATTAAGACTTTATACGAAGAAATTAACATTTATAACATATCTAAAGCTAAAGAATTTCGGAATTAAACAGAAAGTGACATTAAGACAGATGTTAAGAGCCGGAACAATAATTAAGAGGCTGTCGGTTTGAAACCGCGTCGTCGTCGGCGAGATTTAATTAGTGAGCGAACAATCCACGGCGGGTGCGGGTGGCGCGACCCGACACTTGTACTTTTGGACGCCGCACCGCACCGTGCCGCACACCGCGCCGAACCGTGCTGCACCGCGAGCCTTAAACACTTAGCCTATCGGTAAACATTATTTCGCAAACATCTAAAAGCCTAATTAAAATCTATATAAACAGCTTTTGATAAAAAATAACTTTAGATCTTTTGAAGAAAAAACCTTTTTAAACTATGTCACGAGCAATCATGATTTAGATCTCTAAGTTTTCTATCTATAAACTGTTGAAAGAGAAGAAAATGAAGTTCTTAATCTGTTGAATCTCAACGGCAAATCGGTCTGGAAAAGGGTGACAGTGTAAAGGTCAACCCTTGAGGAATAGCTGTTCACATTCTCTTTTTTCAAATAAAGATCCAATACGATTCCTAGACCCGTATTTATAAAACCCGATGGTGATAACATTGAAGCGGAGCGGATAATTTACAATACTTTTTATTTATTTTAATAGCTTTGACTAAATTATTTATTGCTTAATCAGACAAATACGGGTTATTACTAAAGACGAAGAATACATAAGGCAGGTATCTGCCTTAAAGAGCTGTCAGCACAGGGACGGGGCCCAATAGGGGCCAAACGCCTGCCGGGGTTGCGGGACGTCTTAACAGGATACCGTGGCCCCGGAACGTAAAGGGCAACAGAAGGAACAGGGTGGTTTTTTAGTCAGTAAAAGTCTGACAGTCCCTTCCGCCCCACCCAGGGCGGAAGGAGTCATTTGATGATTTTTACCACCAAAAAAAAAAAAAAAATAAAAAAAAAAAAAAAAAAAAAAAAGGCAGGTATCTAACAGTAACTTTTTGCCATTGCTATAAAATTACACGGTAGGTAATTGATATAGGCTCGTCTTGTAGGTGATACATTATTCCTAGAACGCTTTGTTAGATGACTCGATACAGCCGCGGTTATGAAAGATGAGGTATTGGAAGCTTGTCTTATTAAAATGTGATATGTTTCACAAAAAGAGTCCGATAATACGACACGTCTGGGACTACTGGCAAATCCGATTTCCCTATCTCCCCATATTTGTATTCGAAGCCCGATCCATCTAATATTTCCTTCCAACTCCGCCGACGCTATCTGCGTTCCTTCCTGACACTGAATCTAATCGGAATAGATATTAAAACTTTCCTTACAAGTGACTCGTTCTTTCGATTATATTACCGAAATTACACGAACCTGTTCGTGGCTTACTACTTGTTATTGCACGGTTTCTTTTATGCTCTATTTTTCTATAGGTACTTTCCAAAATTTTGTAGAACTTGTACATTGCAGAACAAGATAACTCAAAGAGTAACGCAAAGGTTTACATTATTTTATGATAATGGATTAGCTAGCACCCGTAGACCAAATAGAAAAATACCAAACGGTTTGAAGATACTTTTGTCAAATAAACACTCAAAGGACGAGGTTTTGATTAAATGAAGCGTCCGAGCTTAGAAATGCGAGGCGGGCAGGCGGACAATATTCCGTGTCTGTTCCCAGTGCGCTGCGGTGGCTTAGCTTTGTGGGACTCTTCGGGAGGACACGATAAAAAAATGCTACTTTGATTTCCTGATTTATGTAAAACAGGGAAAATGCAAGCTACGTGGTGCTGTGCTATATAAGACATGGATAAAATGTAGATACAAGTACATTCGTTGATTTATAATATAAAAAGTGAATTTTCAAACATTTCCATAAATTCATTCGTAAATCTGCAAAACACTACGAATGATCGATAGCGCCATCGATTTGTATACAAATAACGGTGTACTATGATCACCAATCTGCCTGTCCAGCGTGTTGATTATGACAATATCCCTCCAGGGTTGTTCGTTGTAGCGGACTGCTGAACCTCCCGGTGGCGAGACGAGGTCCAACCACGAATATTTACGGACCAATGTGATAATGAAAGTACTGCAATTAATTGAGTGCTCTTCTTTGTTTTCATTTGTATTAAAGTAAACATTTGCTTTAACTACGTTTGACAAGCTTGATTTTATTTTTGCAATCTGCACTATATCTATACAAATGAATAAAATTGAAGTAGGTATAAGTTTAAGTCTAGTTTTAGAAATGAAAACACGGTAGGTACTTACACGAAAAATACAGTGGGGTCGGTCTGTTTGTTTGTTCCGTTTAATATCCGAAACGGCTCGACCAATTTTGTTGGTACTTTCACTGGCAGATAGCCATAATGTTATAAGGAGTAATTTAAGCTTTTATTTTAAATAAAGAATTAAGGCTCCGCGCAAAAAAAACCGTAATAACCGCGATTCACGCGGACGAAGTAGCGGGAAATAGCTAGTGTTTTTGTAAAAAGTTAAAATCAAGATGATGATTTTAATAAATGAGTAAACAATACAATAAATAAATAAACTGGTTGAATATCATGTACTTAGATAACATTATTACTATTTTATAATTAGTTAATTGGTTTATCGTAACTAATTACTATTGTTTTGTTTGAACACATGCACACTATCTGAATCAGCCCAATAGGTGAACTATAGATACACACATAAAAGTGTTGACAACACAGAAAGTTGCTAAGTGCTTTCATCGGCGTGTATCCCGTCTTATCTAATTTATTTAACTGTTAGCGGAGCCACATCGAAAATAACTTTCTTGTAAGAACATCACTACGGAAGCTCATCCGCATACAACGATATAGGACTTGCAAATCTAATCACAACTTATCAAAACACCATCAATTCTCGTGTACAATGTAATTTCTTTTATTTTAATATAGCAGTAAGTATTTATGTCAAAATGTCGATAACGTGTAATTTCAAGCAAGGAAGTACCACTAGTCACCCTCTCCGCCACAAATTCCGACCGCAGGTTTTTTTATCCGGTCTTCTTTCAACCGGGCCCCTCTCCTTTTTGTAATCTTCCTGCCCTTTCAAAACAAGTTCGCAAAAATTACAAGACTGTAAACCCGGATTAGCACAGACATTGAACTTAGCACGTATAATGGGCAGTCTATACCTACGATCGCAGTGTCTTCAGAAAATATAAAATATTTGCGATGATACACAAAGAAGAGCAAAGTGAATATCAATGAGAGTCATACATAAAAGAAAGTAAAATAAAGTATTTTAATCTAAGCAAAAAGAGATAGGTATCGTAAGTTATGTGTTGGAGAGTAGTGAGCAGCATAAAATATGTATCAAAAGAGTCCCGACTTCGCTCGACTGCCCGGATACACTGGGTAGCTCGAGTAGCTCGGGTGGCTGGGGTGGCTCGGGCGTCGGGCTCAGTCGTCTTGTGGTGTCTCCTGAGACACCAGAAGACGACTTCGCTCCGCTTCCCACTACTTAACACCTTTGAATGGCGGTTCACTCACTTGTCATATATGACGAATGTTAGAGCAAGAGTACTAAGGATCGAAATGAGCTCAAATTATTATAATGTAATCATCCTCAACCCTAAAATGTCACTAGAGCGACTTCAGTAGAGTATTTTTAAACCGTAACCCTCTTAATAATAAACACTAAGTAGTGACAATAATTATTGAAATAATAATAATAAAATAATTAATATAATAATTATTATACTTCTGAATATTTTTCTGGGTTTAGGCTTAGTACAACTTTATTCCCCGTTTATTTATAAAGGGCTAAGAGCATTAAACAACTTACAATTTAGTATTGCATTAGTTAGACCTTAATAACTTTAAACTAAGATCTCGCTACTCACTTCAAGAGTGCGTTCACACGAGCGCGATTTTTCTTGGCGTATCTTGGCGACTTTAGAATTCATACGTTATGCTCAGCGCCCTAATAGCAACCGCGTCACCTATGCGGCGTCACAAGGAGAGCAAGGAGCTCCTTGTGGCGCCGCATAGGTGACGCGGTTGCTAGTAACACCTTGTTGGTTAGTAACACCTACAGTCTGACAAGCCCTTTGATGTTGTATCTAAAACAAAACAAAACTGAGAAAGTTAAACTAACCGGCTACTGAAGCAGTAGTTGCAATACTAAGAAAAAAACGTGAAAAAACTTTTTCAAAGTAAAAACACTAAAATGATTGTGTGCAGCATTTATAATATCCGCGTGTTTAACGTGTGCATCAGTTAGGCACGTGTATAAAGGTAATTGGAACGGTGTGTACGATTTTGTTTCAATTTAAAGGTTGAGAGGCGGAAAAACGGTGCACCGGAGCGGGTGAACGGCCGGTGCTCTTGCTTTGTACGCCACTGTTTGGCTGAGTGAATCGCCCATGTTTCACCCTGTTCAAACACGTGACAACTGTACCTAAAATAAAGCGTGTCCCACACTGGCGCGGCCTGCGGTGGCGGCCAACCGCGGGCCGCGGCCCCGCCCCCTGCGACAACACACTGCCGCGGTGGCGGTGGCGGCCTGATGCGTCATTATTAAATTAGTAGGGGAGCCCAAAATGCTAAATGTGGATTTACTCCAGCGTCGTGGGGACCTTTTAGATTGTAAAGATTAGATGCTAAAAAGAAAAAATGGTTAAAGATGGAACCCTTTCACTGGTGGAGTGAGGATGAAGGATGAAATCTCTCTAACAAACATGATTAATTAAATGAAAGGAAAACCAGGAAATCTTAAATTAATTTAACTATTTACAAAAATTTAGATTTCCTGGTTTCCCTCAGAAAGAGATTTCATCCTTATAATTGACCCTAACGATCGATGCAATAAAAGTACAGGGTATAATTTTTTCAGATTTAAGCCGGTTCGATTCCCGGGTGTGGGAGAAGAGAATTTTCGAAAATCTTTGAATGCAGTTTGCTTTCTATTCAAAAATAAGGCGATTATCACACGGCACCGCACGCCGCTCCGGCATGCGGTGGCGGTGAAGCGGATTTTGATGCGGTTTTGGTTTTAGCCAGTTATTTTTTACCGGTTTTGACCAGTTTTCAGGGTGTCCAGGTTGGGGTTTTTTTTTCCCCCCAATTTGGGGAAAAATTTTAGGGAACTTTTGGTGAAATTAAAACTGCGGGGAAAATTCTGGGAAAAAAAAAAAAAAATTCTGCGAATCCACTAGCGCGAATGCAGATAAGCGCGAAGTATATTTTTATAAAGGATAATGGGCAAAATTCTTAAAATAAGGTTCCGTACACATACCCACGTCACTTTATCTATTAGATAAAATTCATAACGGCTAATTACGCGTCATGGGTGTCGTGTTTATGGTTTTCGAGGGTGCTGATGACGAAAATGAGGTCAAAATGAAAATCCAAGATGGCGGCCGCAAAATTTTACAAAATATGCTTCATGGGTGTCGTGTCCATGGTCGTGGCATATTTTGTAAAATTTTGCGGGCGCCATCTTGGATTTTCATTTTGACCTCATTTTCGGCATCAGCACCCCCGAAAACCATGGACACGACACCCATGAAGCATATTTTGTAAAATTTTGCAGCCGCCATCTTGGATTTTTATTTTGACCTCATTTTCGTCATCAGCACCCTCGAAAACCATGGACGCGACACCCATGAAGCATATTTTGTAAAATTTTGCGGCCGCCATCTTGGATTTTTATTTTGGCCTCATTTTCGGCATCAGCACCCCCGAAAACCATGGACACGACACCCATGAAGCATATTTTGTAAAATTTTGCAGCCGCCATCTTGGATTTTCATTTTGACCACATTTTCGTCATCAGCACCCTCGAAAACCATGGACGCGACACCCATGAAGCATATTTTGTAAAATTTTGCGGCCGCCATCTTGGATTTTTATTTTGGCCTCATTTTCGGCATCAGCACCCCCGAAAACCATGGACACGACACCCATGAAGCATATTTTGTAAAATTTTGCAGCCGCCATCTTGGATTTTCATTTTGACCACATTTTCGTCATCAGCACCCTCGAAAACCATGGACGCGACACCCATGAAGCATATTTTGTAAAATTTTGCGGCCGCCATCTTGGATTTTTATTTTGACCTCATTTTCGGCATCAGCACCCCCGAAAACCATGGACACGACACCCATGAAACATATTTTGTAAAATTTTGCAGCCGCCATCTTGGATTTTTATTTTGACCTCATTTTCGTCATCAGCACCCTCGAAAACCATGGACGCGACACCCATGAAGCATATTTTGTAAAATTTTGCGGCCGCCATCTTGGATTTTCATTTTGACTACATTTTCGGCATCAGCACCCTCGAAAACCATGGACACTACACCCATGACGCGTAATTAGCCGTTATAAATTTTATCTAATGGATAAAGTTTAGTGATGTGTGTACGGAACCTTATTTCAAGAATTTTGCCCATTATATCCTTTATAAAAATATACTTCGCGCATATCTGCATTCGCGCTAGTGGATTCGCGGAAGTATCTATCGCGCAAGTGTAGGCGCACAAATGTCTATCGTGGAACTGTCATTCGCGCAAGTGACCTATCGCGCAAAGGGAGTCGCGCAAGTGTCCGTGCGCGCAAAGGGTCTCGCGCAAGAGTCTTGCGCGTAAATGTCTTTCGCGCATGTGTCCTGATACCCACTATGCTGCCTAGGTCAACAAATAAAAAAATAGATTTAATAATATAAGAAGCCAAAAGTCCCTAAAAATACACCTAAACATATAACGCCCTTTTAAAAAATTATATTACCCCCTTTTGGGGAGAAAACCCCTAAATTGGGAACCCTGCACGATGATCCGGTGTTCGTGTGCAAGGTTCAAGCGGATTTCATAGAGGCTAGTGCGACGTGAGAACCGCATCACCGCACGCCGGAGCGGCGTGCGTTGACGTGTGTTAATCGCCTAAAGGAATGTTTCCTTTGAGTAAAATTTTCTATCTGCAGTGTTAAGAGTACTTTCCCTCCAGG
This sequence comes from Hoplodrina blanda, assembly GCA_949316365.1. Classification (NCBI taxonomy): domain Eukaryota; kingdom Metazoa; phylum Arthropoda; class Insecta; order Lepidoptera; family Noctuidae; genus Hoplodrina; species Hoplodrina blanda. Next base: position 9,778,212 of record OX438579.1, on the reverse strand, counting down.
TGGCATTACAAAATTCCACCCTGTATATGGTGGAGGTACTTAACAGGGTGCAAGGTATCCCCCCTTATATTAATCTGCCACGCTCGAGTAAATCCAAAAATCCCTTCCTGGGCTCCCCTACTATATAGTTTGACCGAAACTGCTGTACGGCGCGACGCGGGGGAGTACCGGCCGCTCCGTGCCGTCAGTCTGCCGCCGACGCTCACGGCGGTAGCTAGCATTTGTTTGTACCGGACCGTCTATGACAGACGCACATGAGATAAATATACAAAGATGGGTCGTGCGTTATCTCGTGATGTCAAGACCGTCATTTTTAAAATGGTCGGATATTTTAAGAAAAGTAGACCAAAAGCTTTGAATAGAATAGTGATGCGAATATTGCCAAAATCGTAGCGGAAGCAAATTTTCAATTCAAATGAAAAAAACTTTCTAAAGTTTATCTTGGATGTATTGTTACTGACATCGGTGAAGGAAAACATCGTGGAGAAACCTGGAATTCTAATTAATATAAGTCTGGAATCGCATCTGGCTTTACATAAAATATTGTAAACCGATATCGTAAGATCAGTCCGACAATATTGATCTCATGTGAACTCATGGTCTTTTTTCCTGGGACCCCACCTCCCCGCGCTTTCCTAAGGGGCGGTACAACACTTTCGGTCAAACTATAATTAAACATTATTTTGATGTGTGAGATTCCTATATTATCTATTATTGGCATCTCATAATATTACTTTTATGAACAGAAAGTGCGAAATTATTATTTAAATTTACTATTTCTTTTACAATATTCGTATTTGGCGTCATTTTTCAACGTGGTACACGCGGCCTGTTGCAAAAATTTGCAACTGACCGCGTGGTGCCGAGTGACAGAAGCACAGAGTATATTCTACTCATGTGGCAGAAGGGGCGTGGCATGGGTAATGTGACCATACGTCCCGTTTTGAACGGGACTGTCCCTTTATACGTGACTTCGTCCGGGTGTTCCCGAACGATGCTTTGGGACGCAGAATTTTTTCGTTTTTTTTCAATAAACATAAAAACTACGCATCCTTTAACAGTTCTCTGTAATTTTCCTAAAGATAAAATATTTTTTAAAGTGCATAAAAACATTACAAAACCTCAACGAAATAGCCTTATATTTTTTATCGTTTAGCTAATTATTCAATATCTACTTAATTTTCTTAAAGAAATGATCTCAACAGATTTATTTTATTACTGCGACTTTACTGACGTCGTACTTTTGAAAATGTCCCGTTTTAAGTCAAAATAAAATGGTCACATTAGCATGGGGGCGGGGCTTGCGCCGCGGTCAGCCGCTCGCGGGCCGCGTCTTGGCCGCGCGTGTCTGAAGGCTCACCTACATTTCTAAAGAATACAACTGACCGCCACCGCGGCCGCACCGCAGGCCGCGCCAGTGTGGGACACGCTTAAATTATTCAAGCTCTATTCCTGTCTTCAATTGTTTCGCTACGACAATAACCCGACGGAAATCGGAAACTGCAAGCTTTATGTTTCTATCTGCTTTCCCATCTATCAATGGGCGATAGTTAATAGTGTTTTTTATGATCTGTTTTAAGCTATGATATAGGTGACTTACGAGGAACTAAATAAGTTTAGCCTTCAGTTATTAATTTATTTTAGTATAAGAGTTCGTACCCAAGTCCTTAGTAAATTAACTACAATCAGTAAGATCCGAATGGTCAAAAGACTTATATTCTAATTTCATTTCAGAATAAGCTTAAATTACAATGAAAATAATTCCTATTAGCCGAAATAATTGCGCGGTCCCCCAGTATGCATCGCATCGTTATGTCGATACCATCCACCTAGACTGGCCGCGAAGCAATGAATACATTTGTATCAATACGGATATGACATTTTAATCTAAATGCAGAACAAGGTTTGGTATTGCGAATATGAATGATGTATCATATGTGGTTTACAAAGATAGTGCAATACCTATTAAGAATGTATGTGTAAGATGATTCTGAGAACAATAAATAAGTCTAACCGATAAGTATTGTTTTCTCTCCCAAACCCATTTTTTACTTTCAATGTCTGAGCTCTCATTTGAACTTTACTCTCATATAAAAGTTGGATAATTTATAGTAGGTTCGATGAATAAAATAGGTAGGTTCATACATACCTTCTCTACTTTGGCCGAATTCTTATTTCAGACTTTGCGATCAATGCTTCTCGTTCAAGAGTCAAGTCTGAACTTTTAATTAATTTAACGACCGGTACACTAGTCTATAAATTATATATTATTAACTGCCATTACTTTGATTGTTTATTAATGAAAATAAACAGGTAAAGTACGTCTGTGCTCTGAAAAGCTTTGACAGGAATGAAAGAGGTGTAGGTACTTGATGTCCTACACAAACATTTTGTCAATTTTGGTATTGAGTCCCTTGTGATAGGGGCCGGCCTATCATTATTCATTAGATAGCATACAAATTGTAGATTGGAACATTTCTACAGGTACCTTGTAGGAATATGTAATTGAACGATTGCGCAACCTAGTAACAGTGACCGTAAATTATTCTGTTTTCATCTACATCTTTTCATTACAATCACCAACCTAGATCAAATGAACATACCTTTTCCCTATTAGATATATTGATTTAGTAAGTCATACATTCAAAACGGACTATTTAGTTTTTAATGCTTAAACCTGAGTGCATAAGACACTTTGTTTTCGATGAAAAAATGTACAAATTACAAACGAGAGTCAATAGTCGGCAATAGAGGTAATTGTTTTACCCATGAACACACGAGTGGTGCCATAAATGTATGTGTGGTGCTAAGGGCGAGCCGGTGGCCGCTGTCGGCGTGTCCGCGAATGAATGGCCATTGAAAAGTCATCAGTTATGTAGGGCGTATCGTCGCGCGCCATGTGGCCGGCGTCCGCTTCTCTGCGTAATTTTTCCGCGGGCAATTTTCCACAATTTCCCAAACAACCATCAGCACCGCTTTGCCCTCACCCTTTATTTAAAACTGTACAAAATGCAAACCTTCAAAACGGACTTATCACAGATTGTGTATGTACAAAACACGCAGACTGTCCCGCAGCGACGTGATGAATAATTAAATTAATATTTTGCTCTGAAAGAAAAGCTCGTGAATTTGATAATCGAATGAATTGTTACCAGACGTAATGTTTGACGATAAAGTTTATTTTATTACTAAGTTAATGCTAAATAAAGTGATAATCGAGTAGTATATATATTCCCTATGTATAACTTTGTTTATCACTAGAGATACGGTAACTTGATGGTTTTTATAAACTTCAATTAAATATAGATACTGAAAAAGTGTCATGAAGCCGCCAGGTTTAAAAGGTAGCAGCTAGCACAAAAGTGGTAAAAGCTAAAGCACTCTACAGTGGACAAAAATTCATGCAAATTGAATGAAATGTATTGATGGCACTTTGAAAATATTTTTCGTTTCAACGTGGAATGCCTCATAGTCGCGCTGCATTATTTATTTCATACACATATAGGCGTATAATAATATGAATAATATCTAGGTATTAGCTCTGTTATCCACTAGCCGTAAATCCAATTGCATTTTCATCGGCAGAATTTGTCCAATGCAATTATTATTTTCTGTTGTTCATATCACAATAGCGTGTACAGTCAGAGCAACACATTTTAGTCACATAATGCTAAACAATATGCTCCAAGTAGTCTGACATTACTCGTTGTCTCACTGGATAAAGTTGAGTAGCTACATATATTAGAAGAGTTCGTAACAAAAAGCCCCATAAAAAGTTATGCTCAATTTAGTTTCAGCCAAGCCAGTTATAGTTTAGGAAACTGATGCAACATATTGCAAAAGAAAATTAATAAAAACGGGGAAATTGGATGACGGGCTTTTGTAATAACAACGTTGAATTTAAAAATAAAATATAGCTATATATAAATCGATATGAAATTGAAACTCGACGGATGATCTAACGGCGATGATCTAACGGCGTTCCTAAGACAAACTACAAGAAAAAAATCTGTCGACCCAAACGACTTACGGATAGTCCACAGATTGCTAGCACTGTTATGCTCGTCTATCTACATTTTTACTAGATTTCATTATATTAATATATTTTGAGAAATAACAAAAGCTTTTTTATTTAGGGACCGGACTACATATATTACTACATACATTATATAGGGACCGGAAAACATTACAAAGTTTCATAAAAGATTTGATTTCCGAACAAAATGATGCATTTGCAAATGAGGTGATTAAGTAGTAATCGTACTAGAAAATTCGTTACCTACATACAAGGTACCTAATATGAATTGTCATGTAATTAATGTTAATAAATTAATCTACAGTTACAGGAGACAAATTAGACGCAGCCTGCTCGACTAACGACGGACTATTTGGATTAAATGGAGGGTTGATGTTTATGATTTACGGAGGCCTGTGTAATTGTGGCGCCTGGCAGTCGCGGCATGCGCCCACACCGCCACACCATCGCCGCGACTCCGCGCGACTGCGCCAGCCGAGCGCCACCTCACCCGCGCCGACACGCGCAAATTAACACTATAATTACATTGCTTTCAACACCAATTAATTATCACTTAGCGAAGCTTTATTAAAAATTGCTCGTCCCAAACACATCATACTCAAGGCTCCACGCCGCTGTAGGTACTTGCCTTTAGAGCTGTTATTACAATACGCTTGAACATGGTGTAACATGATGCTGCGATAGCGCTAATAAAACAATGACGACCTGCTTACAATGCGACGTTGTCGGTGTGTTGACTATTCATTAAAGCATCTCGCCGTAAGACAAACAATCCCGTTATGTTATTAGATTTCCTGCATAGTTGGAGCGATTCAGATACAGGCACATAATTATGTGGTTAATTAATTTACAACTTCGCTATGAAATATACCTGAACTTCGTTAATTAATGTTATAAATAAACTGTTCAAATATTTACGTGGTTGATCGTTCGATAAATCACTTAAAACATCGCCAAGTCAATGGCAGCTATTCTATTTGTAAAGGCAAGTAGGTACGTCGTAGCAGTGTATCGAACAAACTAAGAGACACAGCTTGTTTGTCCTCGCAGACTAATTAAAAAGTTTGTTTCTACAACTTCCGAACGGAAGTAGCGTCGAAGTGAGCAGGCGCTGATTCAGTGGAGAAATAGATTCAGGGGCCGATCCGAGAATAGTAATCCTGACGTTGAGAACATAAAAAGGAATGCGATTATAAAAATGAGATCAAAACGGCGGTAATTTAGTCGTGCAAGCGCGAGACTCGTCGGGCGGTATGAATATGTATGGGCTGGTGGACACGATCCTGCAGATAATGGAATCTGCACACGGAAGCGGATCCGATTAGTCACTACCACAATTAGCAGGTAAGGTGTAAAAAAACTTGTTAGGTATTAAACCACGTAAAAGCACCATGACGAAATTCAATACAGTTTCATAACAATATGTTTCACAATAATATATTCATATCATTGGAAATTGTTACTATCTCCTTTAAACTTACCACCAGATTGTAATTGACATGGTTCAAACTTATATATATTATGTGTAACTTTGTGTATGCCTCATGTACTCTCCTTTTTATGAAATAAATTATTATTATTATTTGTTTATTATTATTATATTATTATTAAACTACTTTTTTATACAATACTACTTTAGTTCACAATACGTATCTTATTACCAGTTTTAATTAATCTTTATGTTAATATGGATGAATATTGACCAAAGCTGATGCGTTAGGTTTTTTGAATCTTTTAATTATTTATCAGTTAACTATGAGTGCACTATGGGTGTATTAAATGCTTTTTTTTCAATTAACGCGAGTATTTTGTTAGACTTTATTTTAATAGTTTGGATATTATATCCAAACCATTAAAATTAAGTCAGGAAGCAATAAAGTTTTTATAAATCAATCAATACTACATGACTATAAAATAAACGTTCGTAACAATACTTGAAAGAATTATGTATATGTACAGTACAGGCACTATATTTCATAGAAAATATTACTACAACTATTCTCGAGTCTCAGAAAATCTCTCAACTCGTTGTTTTATAGAGCAACATGTTGATACGGCCTCAATAATTCAGATAGAAAGTATGTTAAAATATTCCGCGGCGCACTCTCGCACGCTGCAAGTAAATATGGGGCATGAATAAAGATTTGTGAATGAGGCTGGAGACGCGTGATAGTACAACCGCGACATGAGCACGCGCCGCCACCCGGTGCAAGTGCAGCGATGTTTGTTTTGTATTAGCCTAATGTGTGAGTTTTACAAGTTGTTCGAACGTACACACATATTTTATCTATGCTTAGAGATGCAGGACATTCTAAATTATATTCCTATTTATTGATAGCTTATCATGATTATCATGCAATCTGATTGCATAATACACTTACAATAATGTCAATCCCATTATTGCCCTTGACTAATCCCATGACTGGCTTGAACAAAATAATTTAACACTTATTTTAAATAAAACTAAAATTATTCAATTTCGACAAAGAATGACCACACCTGACATTACTCTATCCTTTAATAATAATATAATTAATGAAGTAGGACATATTAAATTTTAGGATTGACTATAGATTCTAAACTGACGTGGAAAGAACATGCATCGAACGTAATTACAAAATTAAGCAGGTTTGCCTTTGCCCTTTATAAACTTAGTAAAATAGTAAATCAGGCAGCTGTCGTAACTGCATATTACGGCTACGTGGATTCCATATTACGATATGGAGTTATTTTCTGGGCTAATTCCTGTGAAAAGCATATGCAACTCTTTAAAGCGCAAAAAAGGTGCATTAGGTCCATATGCAATCTAAAATCGACAGAAAGTTGTAAATCGCATTTTATGTCTCTCAAAATTTTAACGTTACCTTGCCTTTACATATACGAGACCGCATTGTTTGTAAAGAAAAACGGTTATTTATTTAAAAAAGCTTCAGAACAACGATACCGTTCTGTAAGACCCATGTATCGCCATGAAATATGCCTGAGAAGTTCAAAAACTGCCCTTATGCACAAGAGTGTACTCTGCATGGCTCCGAAAATTTTTAATAAGTTACCAAATGACATAAAAGATTTAAACTTGACACAATTTAAGCGAAAATTAAATAAATTCTTAATAGACAAATGCTACCATTGACGAATTCCTTGCTGAAAAATTCACATAAATAATTCCTTTTATGTAAACTTGCTACATTGTGTTTTAATTGACATTCCTATTTCTATAAGTACTTTTTAAATATTTTAATTTTCTATAATTATATACTGCTAACAATGCATGCCCTTAGGGTAGATTTTTGAGATAAGTACTATAATTCTGTAAGACCTGTTGTAACACCAAAAATCGCATTAATAAATACTTTGACTTTGACTTTGATTATTTTGTCAATTCAACAATATTCATTGCGTCAAACATATTTTAATGGAGCAATGAATTATGGAATCTATTTTAACATTAATAAGGAAATTGTGATTGTAAGAGAGGTAGAGTGCGGGTTTGCTCTATTAATGTTCGTGTTACTTAGTTTGCAGGCCGCCACCCACGTGTGGTGCGACCGGGTAAGACGACTCCGGCCAGGAATCGCTCCACGCCGGCCGTGCTAAGCCCACTGGTACGCCCTAATAAATTGCGATTTAACTTGTCTCCCGGATAACGCCAACTTTTCCGCGTTTGTTCCTCGCCCGACACTTTTTTCCGCCTCTTCATTTCCTATCTCTTACTTTTGTATTTTCCGTTCTTTCCTCGCCGAGATAAACAGGCGAGAAACGCTGAAAGGGGCTTTACAAATTCAAATTGAACTTATCACACAACTTTTTACATTTGTTTCTGGTCTCGAGTTCGAGGGAAAAGAGCGAAGAGGCATTTAATAGTACAATCTCGGGAAAGATTGATGATTTTGTATCACACCTCGCTTCGGGCGGCTCGTAACGAGTCGGATGGCTCTCGACGTGGGTCGTGCTGCGTCTTATCTGGAATGGGATGCCGCTTTATCTCAAATTACATATTTTACTTGAGACGTTCCTGGAATTGCATACTTTTTTCGAAGTAATAGTACGATTTTAAAAGAAAATTAGTACCTGTACTACCTCCCCGGGGTACGAATAATTTCACAATCGGAAAACGTGAATGTAGGAACGTGATGTAGAAGTCAGAAAGTGTGAGTACACTTACTAAGTTATATAATACTTTTATTTTATTACAATGTAGAAAGCAACAACACACAATAAAAAGAAAATAACCTGGCATACTGTTTTATTCGTATTTTATGTCACCAGGGACTATCATAACATGTTCTGCTTAAACGGGGCTTTAATTCGGCCCTCATAAAACGTGTACTTTGACGTTGTTAGTTCTGCATGCAAAGGACGCGCGTACGCGCCCGTGCTCGGCGCCGCGCGTGCTAAGCGCAGGTGGCATCGCAGGCAAACATCTTGCATTTAATAAGGTAGATGTAAAGGTAAACACAATCTAGTTAGTCAAGCGGGGAAGGAAGTTCCGCCGCGTGCAGTAAATAGCGCTCACTTAATTTGAGGGCCATGTGTGGGCACATAACCGCAGCATATTTATCCCATTATGCACGGCACGGCGGGTAGCCACGGTGATGCGAGTCACGTCGTCTGAAACGAATCGCATGTGACATTATTTGTGAAGATCGTGCTCTATCTTCGTCGGCGACATGGCTGGGACGTGGAGGGATTACTCACAAAGAAGTACGATTTCAACGGTACGATAAAGGGGCGAGAAGTTACACACTGGCTATATTCTCCCCGGGATTAACGCACGGTTAGGCGCGTTTCTTTTATATACTTACTTTAAGGCGATATTGATTCAACCCGATAATATCGATCGAGAGTAAAAGTTTCTTAAACATTCAATATTTACCTTTTGTTAATATTAATTTAGAATATTAAACTATGCATTTAGATCTTAAAGACATGAGTTTAAAGGGAGAAAAACATTATCAACTCTATTTAATTGCAACCAGACTCTGGTCGATCAACGGCACATCGACCGTCCAGCCGATCCTCACCTCAATCACTTTTTTTGCCCCCGTCATAAAATAAATACTAACCCTTCAAATTCTAGCATCATTGCAGGTACATAGTTACCCAATATACCTGCACATAATTATTGTCTAATGTGACATTGTTTTCATTCATACTGCGTTTGTCATGACGGCATCAGAGATGCAATAACAACGAAGTCACGCCACACATCTCTCTAAATACCTACAGACAATGTTATTACTGCACGCGTCATGCATTCAGTTATAATCACATAATTTGGATATCATGACATAACTACTGTTTATACGTAACGACGTCCTATTTGAATACCATTTCAAATTCTAATAGCAAACTTGATCGAACATCTATTTGAAGTTATTGAACCAGGCAGAACTATTTGCTGTTGATTAGTGAAAATGTGGTTTGTGCAACTCTATAACAGCTTTCATTTAGTGATAATTATTAAACCAAAGAAATCTGGTTGGCTAAAATTTCACATGTCGCATTACTATAAAATAATCACCTCTTGATCGGCTGCTGCGCTGCGTGGGATCGATTCCCACACGGAACAAATATTGTTATTCCTACAGGTACCTAATTGTTCCATGTTTTTGTTGCTGCCCCACACTAGGAATTTCTTCCGTACCGTATGGGTGCGTTCATAAATTCCTAGTGTACTAGGTAGACTTACGCCATACTTAGATACAAGACACAGGATACTGATTTCATAGCACAAGATGTTGATAAAAATTAGTCAAGTACGAGTCGGACTCGCAAGCAAAGAGTTCCTTACCACACTATAATATTTAACACTAGATACAAAAAAAATCACTTTCATGTATGGGGACACCATGCATGGCAAGTATTTTAAACGTGAACTTTTTAGTTCATATAGGTATGCTTTCTAAGTTTATCTTGGACATTACAGGCATCGGTGAAGGAAAACATCGTGAGGAAAAAAAAGTCCAATAGAAAATTCCCTCGGCTAAAGTCACGGACAAAAGCTAGTTCATGCATAAAGGTTTTCACTGTAACGATATCAGTACTGTAATACCTAAAGAGCTATAATGTTGTAGACATCTTACTTTATTGATATTTTTTACTTTAATACATACCTGAACAATGTACGTATGTAGTGTTAGCTAGGGCCGCTATGTCGTCGTACATTCTTAATAAATCTGATTTGGTTGGTTTAAATGTTAGATTCATTGCTATTCCGTAGGCGGTGTTAGATACTGAGCCTACACCTAAAAAAAACCTAGCTTTCACAGCTTTTTTTCTAATTCCGTTAATTTTATTGCGTTAGTTACTCACAGTTAGTATAAGTATACGGTTATGTTATGGAAGAGTGGAGTCTTCAGGCATTGTTTGCTTAAAAGGAGGCTTCCAACACGTCTAATGTATAAAATGCTAATTGTGACAATAAACTATTTTGTATTTGTATTTTTGTAATCGTTCGAAGTGTCAAGATGAACAGGTACCAACTAATTAAAAGACGCATCACGTCAGTGTTGACGTAAAAAGGAAATAAAACGATAAAGAGTGTACATTAGTAAAAGGTATGTGAGTCAGCACAATATTAGCTGAGGCCTGCCGAGGAAGTGCGGTCACTGCTTGGTATTCCTCCCGCGGCCCGCTCGCCGCCCGGCGGCTTAGTTAGTCTTATACACGTTGCAATAACATGCTGCGATCAACTCACACAAAATGAGAAACGACAGTTTTATATCATCTTAACTAGCTATTCGTAGTTTCGGTAAATCAGAGTCCTGACTTTAGTGATTTTTAACGACAGTCATGTGACACTATTCAATTATTATTTGTACAAATGATTATTCATAACGATCAAATGTGCATAAAGTAAACACTTATTGTCTGAGGTTACCATTATAGCAAAATGCCCATTCATTTTTCCGGTGGCACGCGGCGCGCAGCGCGCCCATCCATGCGTGATTTTGTTTTTGTGCGTTCGTTCAGTGTCTGTGAGCTTGCGGTTATTTGAATATTTCCAAAACCATTAGTCCTGAAATAAAACAGTCTCATATTTGATTAGCAATTTATACTACAACGATCGATTCGAGTCCCTCTACGATACCTGAGTGCAATTACGGGGCAGAATTATATTGAAATTGTCTTTTTGCTACATCAGCAAACAATCAAACGTTGTTGGATGATTCAATACAAAGCTTACTTAATAATAGTCCCGATAAAAGTGGAGACGTAAAGTGAACGCTTGCGGGATGTGACTGAGATAAAAAGATTGTTCGGTTCAATAGATTCAATAGAGCAGATCCCTAAGTCCCAAATTAAATCATGAAACATCTTTGCACCTGGTGGAAGTCTCGCGAGGCGCGTTTGCTTCGCTCGCTGACTGACGAATCTTTTCCATTATTCTTTCTCTGATTTCATAAAACTGCAAGGAAATATACTAGTCTTGTTATTTTATTAGTGATTGTCTTATTTCATCTTTATGTTGCAATATATTTTGAACTTTTATATTATTTTCTCTTTGAAAATACAATTCCATGTTTCCAATAAGTCGCAGTAATAAGTTTGTTGATAAAACTATTTCTGAATCAACAGAAAAGCAAAACATTTTAAGGTTTTACTTTATCAGATCGCTTTTGTAAACATTGAAAGATACGAAAAGTGCTGCAAGTCACTGTGAAGTTGAGTGTTAAGGATTTAGTGTGGCCATTCGTTGGAAGGGACTACTATCTCTATCTGTCCATCGAATGTGAGAAAAAGGCTGCGGCTTTAGTGGGACAAATTCGTTTCGATTCAGTCACGTAGCGGCGAGATGGGCTTCTTAGCAGATTTGGTAAACGTATGTTTAGATTTCGCCGAATTGTTTATTGAATGGGATTGGAAATATGTTGTGCAACCTTGGAAGCAATAAGGCACTTATTTTTTTATTAGCTGTATTTGACCAGTCTATTTTCTTTGAATATACAATAAACATTCTTTAAAGGCCCTGTAGTCAATAAATTGTTTACAATCTGAGTAAATAAAAAAGTGTTTGGTAGTAGCACGATTTTGTGTTGCTGGAATAACTTTTACTAGAAAGTATAATTATGTAATTTCAACAAGTTTCCAGCAAAATAAAAACATGTTGCGCTATTATTATTGACCATGAATACTGGCTTTACGGTGGATCGGCAAGTGGCCAATAAAATATATTCACCGACGCGTTGGTAAACGCCAATAAACGACCAAATAACTGATCCCTAGAGTCAGCTATTCGAGATAGGTCACAGTGTAACAAAATGTACAAGCAAACAAGATTACTAGTTCGTCATTTAGCGCGTAATTGCAACGCACAACTGACGCGACCGGCCGACACGTGCTACGAGACTACGAGCTACGAGCTACAGACCGCTACGCTAGGGATACTATCAGGTAGCTACGTAGCAGATACATTTTTAAATACGTTCTGAGAAAGATATATTAGATAATGATTATATATTTTTTTGTTTTAATTAAAAAAGTGTTTATCATAAGGTTTTTTTTGTTAATTAATTGTACAGGAAAAAAAAATGTTACGTCCACATCACAAAAGGTTAATATTCACTTTAGCTATTATAAAGCTGCACGCCATGTGACCTGCTTTTAATTGTACCTGGAAATCGCGGGGTATTAGCAGTGGGTTGTAAAGGCTACGCGATCATTGTGTGGCTTCGTAGTGCGGGTAAAGAGCGTTGTCGTGAAACACGCCGCCGCTGCATTACCGTTGGAACTTGTGCAAACATTCGTTATGTACTTGTGTCCACGGAAAATTGCTGTTGCGCTGAGCAAACAGTACAAAAAGTTATAGTAGTCTGTTGTCTCTTGATATTTTAGTACGTGTTAATTGTGTTAACATTTCATTTTATACAAAAAACGTACGTGTAACAATTATTTACGTTGCTGTACCTATTTAATTTAACAGTTCACTGTTTTTAACTTCTGTTTCCTTTCCATAAGTTTTAATAACGTGGGATGTGTTTATATTTTTGCAATTTGAATAAAACAACTTATAGCATATTTGAAAAATCTGCAAAGCCGTGTAAAAAATAGATGCAGCATGGCCTAACATAATAATTATAAAACACATGAAACTTTTCGCCGGCGTACAAACATAGATAATTAAGGAGCGTGAAACCATTTTGAATATTTTATGAATGAGTATTTCATATGTATGAGAGCGTGGCTACTAGAAGGAAATTATATAAATTTGCATACCTAATGAATACATTTATCAAGTCATACCGACATGTTCAGTTTTTGTCAAAATATTAGAACAAGCTGGTAAGACAAAGAATAAGTGTTGAAGATAAAATTGTGTATATTTGAGTCGCAGCCAAATATCAAATAGGAAGACATTGCTTTGAATAAATAAAGGACAAAAACCAGACACGGCGAACGCGAAATAACTCTAAATTTGCTGCGAGACAATCTGCTCATCGTCCGCAGAGAATTTGTCGCGTTATTGAGTATCGTAAAGCAAATGTGGCGCGGTTGGGTGTCGGCTGCGTCATTTCGGCGACGTTCATTCGGCTGATGAACGCAACAAAACCATGATGCGAGCCCGGGCTGCCACATTGCGCGTGTAATTGCCGCGAGCGTGCGACGAGCCGCCATTAATCTCGCCAACACTCGATAAAACGCACAAGTCATGCTACAATGTTATACTCACACCCCTCCCGAGCGAGCATTTTGTTATGTAATGTTATTGTAAATTGTACAGCCACTGCGGTTGCTCAAATGTTTTAATATAATTAACAAATTCAAAATAAATCTTTTCTGGTACTTGTCAGTGATCAGCGGACATTCCAGTTCGCGCAAGTTTTTGGAGTTGCGTGTTTCTGTTACTGAAAATATAAATGAACTAATTCAATTAAATTAAACATTGTTTAAATACGCACCACTGCTTGGGTTTCATAAATCGTATTGAGAAAAAACTACCCACATACGCAGTTAACCTTTACGAAAATCAGGAAACTGAAGAATAAAGATCTTTACCATTTAGGTACATACGTGAACATCGTCCTACGGCCAATGGCGCACAATCTCGAACACGAAAACTTTTTCACATTTTCCTGAGGTTTTATCTTGTCAGATCGTCGTAATTTACCAACTTACGTCTATAGACAAATAGTGTGACAGTAATGGAAGGGAGCGTATACACTGAGTTGATCGCCGGTCGCCGGTCGCACGGCGCGCTTCTGCTCCACACTCACAGAGCATTCGAGACAAATTGAATTTGCGCGAACGCCGACGACGAGCCAGTTTGCGCTGCTAACTAGCTGCGACGTGAATGCTGCCACCCTTGTCTTTATATTATATCTGTCTAACCATTTTAGTTACCGGTTCCTGAAATACTAGCGTACCTGTTCACGAACCTTGCTGAACACAACTACTTTATATTAAGTTACTATATTTCAATTGGACTTCACGATATTGGCGCAATAAAATAAAGTCTATCGATCGAGACTACCACGTCCGTCGGTGTCGTCGCAAACCCGCTTTTTACAATCTCCAGATTATAAAAACACGATTATAAAGCCAAATCTACGGGTGTTTTGGTTACATATTCTACTACTAAATCATGCCAGCATTGAAAAAAAAATGTTACGTAATCACATGTGTGGACGTAAAACTGACACTCTATAAAAGGTTTACTACTAAAAAATCTGTATAAAGCCCACAACAAACGATACATACCTCCACAGAAGCAAATAATTCGACATAAACGTTGTTGTCACATCGTCTAAAAATCCAATAATAAGCTACCGTTTTCAATCAAGATCCAGGGGGCGCATGAGAGCGGAGCCAGCGGAAAGCTTCTAATAGCAAGCGAGAGAAAACACATTTGTCTTGTCCCGGACCGTTAGCGTATATTACGCCGGCCTGAGACATCGCCCGCTGCGTGCTTCTTAACTCAGTTTCACTATGTTAACTTGTGCGTTTTTCATCGTTACACAAAAATTAGCTAGTAAAACAAACAACTTCTGTAATATCACCAACTTTAAAGCTCTTATGATAATTACGCCAACAAACTACCTACTAATTTAAAATATGAGTACGAACTTACAGTTTCAGTGGAGAGCTTAAACAAAGCATGTTATGTCGTTGGAGCTTATTAAAAGTTTATTTTTCAAATAGGGCAAGTACGTAAGTTAACTTTATGACAACAACCTGCAACAAGAGGTCCCCGCCGTAATGAGTGAATACCCGAAGTTCGGCAACAACTTTCCCGGGTTGACGTCTCTATCGATACTTTATTATTCAAACTATATTCAACTGCTATAAGGTTTCTTTATAACAATAGGATCGCTTTAATTAATAGTTGGTCCAAACAATTCAAAACTTTATCCAGGATTAAATTAATATAACATCAATGCCTTCATTTTGTAAAACCTACAACTAACAGTGCTATTTCATTTATTTTTATCTCACGACTTCCGTGTGCTACCAAAGAGCTCACATATTACTTGTTTTTCTTTTGTTCTTAGATGAATGTGGAAACTTAATATAGTGAGAAACTCAACGATGAAATTCTAAGTTACAAATATTTTGTGCTACACATTTTTAATATAGGAGTAATACACTTGGTCACGTAAGGACACCACACCACCTAAAGCTAAACATATAGAGTCGCTATACATGACGGAGACACACGTCACGCGTATATTTTCCGTAGGGGAGAGAAAAATAGGACTGTTTAACACCAGCATTGTGATGATAAAACGTATCAACTATGTTGTTAGACCACCAAACCAATGGTACTATTATTGGTACAGATACCGTACAGGTATGTATGTAAGACAAATGGTATAAGGTAAGTGCTATTCTACTTATTGACGTGCCAAACATATTATATATGTAGTTAGGTATTTCTAGCCAAGTCGAAAAAGGTTCCAGTTTTCCGCAACACATTTTTTATCTCTAAACGAATCCGATAGACTTCCATTAGACATTAGAACACTTACAGTTAACTGTGTACGGTAGTTATGACAAAGTAGGCAACGTGTCTGGCGCCGGCGCGTCTCCTCACTTTTGCCCCCTCTAAATCTTATAGCACCACGGTGTCATAATGCAAGCAAGACACAAACATGTCTACGTGCGCCAAGCTTGTTAAGTGGTTTGGAAGAAAAACATCACAAAAACTTTTTTTATTGTCGTAAGCCATTTAAGCCGTATGTATTCCTTTTGTATAGGTAACTGTTCTATCCATTGGAGTTGAGAAACATAAAAATATGTTTTTATCAGTTGAAGTAAGTTTTGTATTTTAAGCATAATACATTTGCTCTAATAAATTTTAACTTGTTTCTTCTTTATGCCGCCCTAGTTGTTGTCTGGTTATTCCCAAGGTCCCGTTTCCTTAAAGGGTTAGGTTGTGCTCTCATTAACACGGCCCTCCTCTGACCCATGGGGCGCGCCTGTCACTCGACCTTCCTGCAAGGGAGTATCCTGTAATCTGGCTCTTAAGATTAATAGTGACAATAAAAACTATGTAACAAAATGTATATTGCCGAAAAATAAATAATTGTACTACCATACACAAAAGTGCAACATGTGGTTTCATCAGTTCAATCAACATAGATTCTTTGATATTGTATGTAACAGTGAACCTTCTACATAATTTCTTAGAAATGATGTCACATTTATCGTAATACTATGAACTAAAATCACAAATCACATATTTTAACTTAAACTTCGAAAAGCCATTAAAAATTAGGGGATCCAAAGAAGTGCTGTAACTTAGAATGCAGTGTTTTTCGGATAAGGAATGCGATAAAAGTTTACGGTTGTCGTATAGTCGTAAAAAGATCACCGCATAGAGAGCGCATTTCTCGGTTACCGCACGACTCACGACTCAAGTGATCTAAGCAAATCGATTTTACCTCGGCCATTGCATTTTCATAAGTTGCCTAGAATTATTTTTTCTTTTATCTTTTTTATATATTAAACATACATATTTTGAAGAAGAATCTAAACCGAGCGGTATCGCTGATAGCCATTTATTGTATAAAGTATTAATAATAAAAGTTATTTTCTTTAAAAAAATACCTGGAAATACCTACCTATGTAGGAATGAAAATATTTTTGTAAGCAAAAAGTTTACCTAATTAGGCAACAACAAGGATTCCGATAACATTTCATAGGGATGGCGGCCGACAAGAAACGTGTCGGAGACGACTGTCCCCCTTGATCTCCTTTGCGGGACTAGGCTGTCGGGGCTCGCCCGACGCCCGGCAAGTCACCCCCGTGCCCGACCCTGGCCCCGCTACAGCGAATATTTTTTGTGGGGACATCATAATAATAGCTCTGTATTACTTCAGGAGAAATTCCAAGAAGTTTATAACTCGAGATGAGTTTCGTGTTCCTTGTCATAAATAATAAAGCGGTCGTCGACTACAACGTTGTGCAGATTTTAAGTGAAGTAAAAATTCAAGAAATAATTTTTCATTTTCGGGTCCCGAGTCAAAAGGAAATTGTCGGAAGTTTCGTAAATTAATGAAGATTTCATAGAGAACACGGCGCGACTTTCAAAGTCGGGTTAACCGCTCGAAAAAAAAACTCTTCGATGATTTTATGAGAAATCTATTGTAAAATTAGCATATAAAATTTAACGAGAAATACGTTAACAATTTGAAACATTCACGCTTGATCGGGCACCGCGTGACAGCACCATAATGTAAAGGGTGACTTGTGATTCTGCGCTGTCGTATAACGATTCTTTTCACATCGACTATTCGCATGATAAATTAGGTACATACAAGAAAGTCAAAAAAAGTTACAATATTAAACAGTTGAACATTTATAAAGGAGAACAAAGAGCTTGTAAGTAAACAGATACCTGCCAGCCAATCAATCTAATATCATAAATTTCATTTAACGCTCAAACTATCTGTAACACGACGGCGGAGGCACTACTCTATCCCATGCTGTCTACAGATTCTACTTAAGTTAATGGATAAGTTGCGAAGGCACGGAGTTTACTTTGTGTTTTCAGGTAGACGGACTTGATCGAGAAGTTTTCTTCGTTAATTTGAACAAGGCAGGAGCTTTACAAAACTGTCAGGATAGTTTCAGGAACAAGGTGCCGCCCTGATTGTCGAGTTTATAATTACCATAATAACAATATGTACTCGTTGTAATTAGCTGCGGGTTTTACCAAAATATATAAATATTTACTTTTTGCACAAATAAGTGCACCGACCTGACCGAATTGAATATACTTACACAAAATACTACGAATAAAAAATATACTGATAAACCTGTGGGTTTTAACTTTATCCGAGTAAGTAAACATTCAACTGCGTAACAAATTACGACTGAATTACAAGTTATTTTCAAAAAAGTAAGTTGCCCAAAACTTCCTCCGCCTAAAGAATTATGAAGATTAGCATAACAAAGTAACCTGAGACTGTTCAGAGAATGCGTTGCCTTTTGCAACTCACGAATCTTGTGCTGTATTTACTTTTAAAGTTACGACAATATTGTGAAGAATTAAGATAAAGACTCACATTTTTATGATTCTATTGTCATTGTTGTATTAAAAAGCTGCATCCGACGACTAAAAAAACCGAGGCCGTGGGCGCTGTATGGAACGAGACACAGGCCTATAACTCGCTTTCGCTACCAATTACGCTAATGGAATTTATTTCATTTCAAACCCACGTTGCCTGTGAAGTCCGTAACTACTATGCGCTCTAGGTGCTTTATTGCAACTTCAAATGGATACAATAAACCTTTTGTAAACTTAGTTCAATTTGTACTAGTTGCCGTGGACATAGAAATTCTCTTAAATACGTTCTATGTTTTAGCAAAATGTGAACGAAATATTTATGGAATTATCACTTTTTCTTTATGGAGTTTTTGTGTTCTTGCTAATCTAGCATTAATCTTTTATTAGTTCCGCATAACTTCAATGTAATTGCATGAATATTACCATGACAGGCAAATCACGATTGTACGAGTTAAGAGTACCTACCTACCTAGTTATATGTAAGCTTTTAGGTACTTTAATGTCATATACTTATAGCGTTCTTACAAAGCAAAATAAGTAATTATAGATAGTAGTTTTAATGATTACAGCTTTTCCATATTGATGCGTTAGTGATGGATTAAGTTCACATATTAAAAGTTAAAAACTAGCCCTTACAAGACTCGTACGTGTTCTTTGTCTCAAGTTTTGTGCTCACCTCTAAGGAAGTTCCCCCTCGGAGCAACTAATATTAGTCAATTAGGTATTCAGAACGCGCGCGGCGCACCCCGCTCGCTCCTGCGTCTAGCTGTGGCGGACTCGCTTTCGCTTCTATTCTACGCTGCAATACCAATTAAAAAAATACCGAGCCATGTTAGCTAATGTTGCGAACGTCTGCTGGATATGTCGGAGAATTTCCTCTAATACACATATTAGTTTACATGTATGTTTAGTGAGTGAAAAGACATTAGGCCTTGAAGCTATAGCTACTATCATAAGTAAATAATATTTTATTGTTGAAGTCTCTAGGTTCGACTTGTTCAGCCAAAATCATGTCAATGTTTAGGGTAGTCTGAAATTCCAACAAAAAATCCAAATTTAAATATTTTATGTTGGTTCCCTTATCATATTCTAAGAGTTCTTTTTAGAACACTCTTGGGTGTTACGACTTTTATCGCAGGAAATCTCTCTCCTTTCTGCATAATTCATCGGTATGAAGTTGAAACCGAAGTCGTAAAAGAAATCGTTCTATGATTTCATGTCTTCGGCGGGAAACTTTCTACTTGTCTTTCTTTTGAATCAGCGGTCGCTCCGGGCCATGCTACCTATATTATCGACGATTGCACTTTTGATTCTTTATGAATACGTCGGGAACGTTTATAGTGGTCTTTATATGATTGTGAGCTATTAAAAAATATGTTATTTAATTGTGAACATATGAAACGTTTACTTAGTGTGATTTGACTGTTTGTGATTTATGTAGGTCAATTAACTAATAAAGTACCTTTCTTCAAATTAAAACAAAATACAATGTATGCATATATCATGATACCATCTCATTTAGTAGGTACTGTAGAGGTTGCTTGCAAAAGCAAGCAGGCTGGAAGACTCTTATTCTAAACTCTATGACAAACTACTATTCATATTTAGAATTAGAGTAAAGTTTTTATACGATGACAATTGTTTGGTCATTCGCCCGGCTGGGTGCACTAGAGTCACAAGATACGATTCCAATATAAGTTTAAAGCTGACCAGTCGTTTTACTAGTGTTTGCGCCCTGCAAAGCACCCCTAAGGTTCCAAAGGTGCATCTCGGTACCTCGGTCACGTCCTAGTGACCACATATGGTGGAGGCACGGTGCCTTTGCTGTATGTTTGTTTTAGATTCTTGCGGGGGCGCGATTGCAGCGAATTGGAAGTAAAGCCAGTTTCCCATGTCTTGTGAGTTTTAAAGCGTATAAAACGCAAATAAGGAGCGAGCGCACAGAGGAATTATGCGTAAGGAAGACGCATGAAGAAATATTAAAGCTAAGTATTGTGTGACAATTTTATTATTATAAGTAACATAGCGAAATGGAGCCATCTTCGCTATATACTATTCCCTTTTATTTCACGGGAAGCGAAGGCATAAGTTTTGATGATTTTTTGCCAAAATATTTGGAAATAGCCGTCCATAATGAATGGCGTGAAAGTGACTACGCTTTAATATTGGGTGCCTTTCTGAAAGGACACGCATATTATTTTTATAGATACATGTATCACGACGATATGAGTTTCTCGACACTATGTGACGAGATGAAGACTGAATTTCCTGGACGCTACCGTTCAACAAAGGTTGTAAAAAGCGTGCAGCAGGAAGTCGCGGTTCCATTAGTGGAACATATTGAAAAAAATGTGTTAATATTAGATAATAATGCGGATTCAATTTCTAGTATTAAAGAAAAAGATGAGCAAAGCTGCCAAGCAGACAACAATGATGACGTTGATGAGGCTAGCTGCCTAGACTGCAGCCCTGGCGCTAAAGAGGAGGAGATGACCATCGTGTTCCCGGAAGAACATAAGGAAGATAATAAATCGGGTCAGTCCGGTCCATTTATTTTATTAGATAACGGTTTTTCAGAGCAGGTTAATGAGTTTTCGTCGAAGGAGGATGACGATCTGTTAGATGAAAATCAAGTAATCAACATCGAAAATGATCTTAAAGTTGAGGATTTTACCACAAAATTGACCGACATAAAAGAGGATCCTCAGATATCGTTGACATCTGAAATAAAGGAGTCACATGGAGGTGGTCAAGTCATTATGCCATCAAATGAGGTCAAAGGTTGTATACTTAATTCTGGTTTATTTAAAGATGATGGAGCATTTAATTATTCAATTTTTGAAAATGTTATTTCACGAGGTGCTATAAAAAATAATAAGAAAGCACAAGTGAGAAAAAAGGTCATAATAGGTAGGAGAAAGGTTAAGATAAAAAGGTTTTTTTCTAAACAATTCGAGATTGTTTATACATCAAGGCGAAAAATTATTAAAAATTTACAATTGCATAAAATTTATAAATATTCTTATGGTCATTTTGTAAAAAACTGTTCATTTCTACAAAATAGTTTTTATACATTTAATAGAGTTAAATTGAAAGATATATTTTTTAAAATAATTGATTGGAAACTTTTTATTTGGAAAATTTTATAAATTTAATTGTCATTGTCATTTTTACTTATCATGTCACTGCATTATTTTTGTGTGAATAGCAGGACATGTCATATTAATTATTATTATTTTTTTTCATATCAATGGCGAGCTACGACGTGAGACTTTGGCTTAAACTGGTTGGAAGAAAGAATAACGTATAATCATAGTTGTTTTATATCATATAATGTAAACATTAAAATGACCAATAAGATGAACACACTCCATGATGATAGCGACATTTTTTTTAAAAAGGGGGGGGGAGAGACTTGTTCACTGAAGAAATCAACTTTGCTGACAGGGCATAGCCTTTGCAAAGAGTGCTTGATAAGTACTGGTGATTTAGTTGGTGATTTTAAGTCTCATTATTTATTATTATGATTTCTTTTTATCTCATGAAGTTGTCGCTTAAGAGTGAGTTCGTAATACGGTCATTATACCACTATGACTTTTGCTTTCTTCTAACTAAATAATATTCGATAAAGCCAAAGACATAGATATTGATTTCGTTTATTTATATTTATGTATATAACTTTATTTCGTTTTTTTATTTTTAGCTTGTATAACCCACAAGGGTAGATGTGGACTTGCCATATCATAGGGTAGGGGAATGCGTAGTGGCTTTTTAAGAAGTTTTGCCACTATAGGGTTTAAACCATGACTATGTGTATGTTTCGAAGGGATAACATTTTAACCTAATATCATTTTAGTAAAAGATCTAAATTTCTCATACCTATGTCATGAGTTAAGCCATCTCTCCAGAGACATATCCCTAGGATGTCTTCTTATGAGGTAGGGACCTCGTGATAGGTTTAGGTAGGCACATATTGTCTTAGAGTTGTAGATAGGTGTGAATAAAAGTCTTTCATGTTGCAGAACTTATTCAAGCCGTTTATTCAAGGGCGGGCGTAGCTCATGTAGAGGTTGCTTGCAAAAGCAAGCAGGCTGGAAGACTCTTATTCTAAACTCTATGACAAACTACTATTCATATTTAGAATTAGAGTAAAGTTTTTATACGATGACAATTGTTTGGTCATTCGCCCGGCTGGGTGCACTAGAGTCACAAGATACGATTCCAATATAAGTTTAAAGCTGACCAGTCGTTTTACTAGTGTTTGCGCCCTGCAAAGCACCCCTAAGGTCCCAAAGGTGCATCTCGGTACCTCGGTCACGTCCTAGTGACCACAGTACCTAAGTATATGTTCAAAGCTACTTCAGAAGTTATTTCCATCTAACTATTTCTAGAATATTCAATGAATGAACGTGAATGACGTGAACGGTCACAATGTTTAGTGCGGTTTGTTGCAAGTTTATTTGTAGCCTCATATACTTTCTACATGTTGAGGCCCGTCTAACTCCTGCCAACGTCGGAAGCTTCTTCTTTGCAAGAAATGTTTTAAGGCGAATTCCGAAAATTTCCTCTCAACATTGCGATTCAAAGAAACAAACTTATATTAAAGTAATTTAAAAGGCGTCTTTGTTATTCTTCGTCCAAAGTTAGAAGTTATGCATTTTGTATTTATGCGCAAAGCAAATGGAAAACATGATTATTGTTGTGTTTTGAATTGATACAAGTAGAATTAACGTAAAGGTGTAAAGAAGTAAGTAATGTATATTTTTAAATAGCCGGCAAGTGTGGTTCAATATGAACACATTAAACATGCATCTGAACAAATAATCCGTTAATCACTAGTTTCACAAAAGATTTGTTCTAAACAAACGTTTTTGTCGACAAATTAAAAGTAATACTTTAAATTATATTGTTCTGTCATAAAGTCGCCTGCAACCAAGGTTAATTTGAAATTATAATTTGATTAGCTTTGTGTTGGTTACAAGAGGGAGGAAGTCTTTTGCAATAATTGTTATTTACTACAGTGGCGGCCAGAGGCAATATTGTACAGTGTATCTCAGACCACATTTTATGAAATCATAATTTGATTATCTCGGGCTTAAAAATTATGGTAACGAAAAAAGCATCCGTCCATTTAAACAAGCTGCTGCCAATATTAAATTCTTAAATCTTGGGAAGATGGTATATTAAATTGCTTTTTGGAGCTTAAAGATATCAAGATAACAAAGTTTTGTTTTGCAAAATAAATTAAAGCGAGTTAAGTGTGCACCTGAGAGCATACCTACAAGAGATGGTTTCATATTTTCATCTAAACGTTTTATTTGTTATTGTGTTCATTGTAACTAAAAGGTTTGAAATAAAAGCTTCTTCTTCTTCTTTTTGTATCGCTGATACATATATAATAAATTAAACTATTTGCCCCAGTAGGTCGTACAATAATATAATAGATGACAAGTAAACCAACTTGCTCGTCATTTATAGCCAATTCAATCATTGTAAATCATTAGGTAAATAATAAGCATAATTACGTTTTCACAACTGACTGAATATAATTATGTAGGTACCCAATGTGATTTTTCAATTAAATGTCCCCTACAAACATTTTACAAATAACTCAGTGATTAATATTCAACAAAGCCGATTTCTTCCCGATTTAATGTTGGGATGATATTATAATATAAATAAAGCCAATCTCCCCACAAAATGGACCGTGTGCCTGCCTAATCCTGTAATAAATCATCATTTAGATCGAATAATCATCATAAACCTTACGTCGTCGGTGAGTGAGCGGCGCGCGGCAAGCGACCGGCGCCCGATCGCTTCCATACATCATGTGGCGATTACTTGTATCAAATAAACATTACGCCGGACTTGCCTTCTCATATTCCCAGAGTGCCGCGTGCCATTTTACCAATAACGATATCTTTCTTTTTAGGCAACAAATAGATTTATGATTGCATTCATCTACCAATAATTACATACTTAGTTACTCGTGTTACACAGCTCTATACTTTTACTTACACAAAATAGATAGGTGTAGTACAGGCGCCGTACATTGTTTTGAAATTGAAGCGTTTAGTATTAGTTAATATTTGTAGGTGTTTCCACTCCGGTGGAAGGTGTATATTAGATTAATACTACTTAAAAATATATAAATTCTGATCAAATAGCTCAACAAAAAGCCCTAATCGAGTATTGAAGTTCTGACAAACAACAAAATGTATGGTAGACACCTTTTTTAGAATGGTCAGCTGTGATAGTGAAGAGAAAACTAATTTACGGTTGCAGAATGATATGAATTTTAAATTGGCGTTGGGGTTTGGACGGTGTGGTGCAGTGCGAAGTTGCCAGTAGGCACTGAGAGCCCCGGGGCTGCAACGTCAGACAAACGACATCAGTGGGCCCGATTAAAAATTCGACGGGGGGCTGTGCGCGATGTTATCGAAGCAAAAGCGTTTTGGAGCCCAGGGGCTGGGCTAACGGCAAATTTTAGAAACCAAAGTTTACTTTGAAAGATATTCTTAGATTTCATTCATCGTTTTCTTTTCATGTTTTTTTTTAAATAAATAAGGTGTGAGAAGAAAACATTTAATCAAAATGACTTTAATTGGGTTTTTGAAGAAAAAGTTTACAACTTTTATTTTTGTTTAATTCTAATATTAAAATTAAACTCGTGCTTACATCGTGTTGTAATAAGAAGCAATTTATAAGAACAGCTAGCACCTTAACATTCTGTAGAAATTCTGTACACCCACGTGGCTTGACGTGGCATGACGTTATACACCTAAACTTTCTGGGGCTGCCCTGAATCTTACGGTTCACCTGCAAAAATCAAATGCTCATGTTGTTCGTGGGGTAAATTTCGCACACAACATGGGCCGTGCTCAGCCCCCGTAACGTCATAAACTAAGTAGGTACGCATCCGCGCGCAGCGTCTGCGTGAATGGAGTATATTTAAAACTGAATTTAGCTTACTTTTTTTTTGTTGACAACGTAGGTATGTTTGCTATTTAAGCACAACAGTGTATGAAAAAATTTTAAACATTACCTACAGCAGTTTTTATTACTGTTTTGGTAAATTTATTTTTCTATTCAACATGCATGCGATGTGTTGACTATCTTAAAAATGGGCAATACTACTTAGTAATTTAAACTGTTAATTTTAATCAGCACGAATATTTTTGTAAGTGCCAGATTTATTTCTTTAAATTACGCAAAATCAATTCTTCAACGAAAAACCAAAAAATATACTCGTAATAAATGTCAATAGTACTACACAGGACTGACTGACACTGCCATCTATTACGGTCGGCACGAACTAAAAGATACAAGGATGTCGAGAAAATACGAAACTCGATTAAACATAAGTTCGCTCATTCATGAGAAATATGAACGTAAAAGGAATTAAATAAAATAATTTATAGTTTTGGCATGTCAATTTAATTAACAGTTTATAACAGTTTTTTGTGAAAAAAATGATAGGTACAAAATCTAAGTGCGTAAGGAAATATATTTTGAACACGTAAACTTTACAGATACATCTAACTAGCTTTTGTCCGCGATTTCATAACATACACATAACATAACATCACGCCTGTTATCCCGAAGGGTTAGGCAGAGGTGTACCCATTAGTACACCCCCACATTTCGCCAGTTATGTTTAAGCCCCATGTAATAGGGGGCGAGCCGGGCACAAATCCAGACTCCGAGGCTGCTACTGAGAAATTCCTGATGGAAAAACCCAATAACACTTTGCCCGACCCGGGAATCGAACCCAAGACCTCATGCTCAGCAGTCGCGCTTTGCGACCACTAGACCAACGAGGCGACTTCATAACAACACGTAAATGTCGGTTATCGCGGACACAAACGTAGTCGCTGAATAAAAAGTAGCGTATATCAATCCAGCCTATAAAAGTCTATTAATTTATGTACAAAATTACAAAAACAAACTAAACATTTACGTTTCTGAGCAGCGTTTTTTTTTATTAAATCGATTTGTCTCCCTATTACATAATTTAAACAAAATCTTATCAAGGACGGTAGCTGTACGGGGTACACCCCTAATACTGCAAATTAAAAGGCGCTGTAGTCTCCGGGGACACCCATTTTGAAGCGGTAAAGATTTGCGGAGGGTTCGGGCCATTCTCTATGGTCGGACGTACAATCGATCATTAATTACGTTTAGTCACATTTACGCGCCACATGTTACTGTAAGCATTCGTGTAATGTCCTTGTAGAGACCCCTACTTATATGGATAACTATTTTATACCTACATATTTATTGATAATTGCATTTTTGTATTTTGTTGTTGTTTACTATTAAGAATATTGTGGTTGTTATGTTACACACAACCATGTAACTTTTAACGTTTTTTTTTTGTATTTTAAACTGCAAATATTATTTAAAACCGTATTTACGAATGCTTTACGAGGGATAGCTCATGCCATTGGTTTAGTTATTAAAAAAAATTAACATTCTCCGACGGCTGCCAACCTTGGACCGATTTTCATGGAACATAGCCAAGAACACTTCCGACTAATTCACCTTTGAAACAAAAAAGAAACAAAATCAAAATCGGTTCATCCATTCGGGAGTTACGATGCCACAGATAGACACACAGACACGTCAAACTTATAACACCCCGTCGTTTTTGCGGCAGGGGTTAAAAAATGATATATAGGTATTTTTATAACTTGATTTTTGTAACTAGCGCTGTAATTGATTAGGTTCACACACATTCCACGATATGCTACCACTCACGCCTCTGGTGGAAACACAGCCTTAGTTAGTCGTTTTTAATAGCACATTGTTTCATATTATCTTTATTATCTTAGAATAAAAAACAATACACTTCTAAAAATTATACTCGTACCGAATAGCCAACAGAAATTTTGTCGAGATCTGATATTGCTCTTCTCAATAAAATAACTATTATGATTGGGTGTGCGGTATAAACAGACCACAGTAAGTTAAGCAATAAGTACATTAAGTACCTACATATTTACATAGGTACGTAGAAACAGTATTTGGCCTCAGAGCAGAGAGCGCGTGTAGATAAGCATCTGCTGAGTGGTCCCCTTGTGTTTTCCGATCGACACACGCTCTGTGTTGCTATTAATTTCTGAACCCAGTCACAAAGCTTGGACATAATGTGATTATATTAGCAAGTAAAATGAGTATAGCACTATAATTTTATGCAGTCGTATTATCATCCCTGAGAAAAAATCCCTGTGTGAACGTTGATGAACGCGCCTGATCAAGATAGCCGAGATATAAAACGACGTTATGGCTGAGCTGAGCCTGATTGAACGTTACGGTTTGTATGTTAAGCAGAATCACGCAACTCGAGACACACTACACACCAGAAACTAACTGACTTGATTAATGAACGGGCCTAGTTATCCACAGCTGGTATAACTAATCGGTCGCTACCCTATACACATACCTATAGTAGCACACAATTTAACCACAACGAGTCAACAGGTTAACCGCAAACTGCATGCTACAACCTTGTGGTCATCGATCTATTTACTATTCACAACCTTCGCGCGGAGGTGCTCAAAGGAAAACAAAAAATACGAAGCCAAACTTTGTCTTCACCTTGACTTGCCAATAAGGA
Source organism: Hoplodrina blanda (assembly GCA_949316365.1). Classification (NCBI taxonomy): domain Eukaryota; kingdom Metazoa; phylum Arthropoda; class Insecta; order Lepidoptera; family Noctuidae; genus Hoplodrina; species Hoplodrina blanda. Next base: position 9,750,045 of record OX438579.1, on the reverse strand, counting down.
ACACGTCCCTAAAAATGTAAAGTGAGGGGAGACGTTAATAAAAATTCCACGCTGAAACAACAAATTAAACGAAGCCGAGCCACTCGAAAAGCCATAAGTACTCATCTCAATTGCTACCGATAAGAAATCCAAGCCTTGGCAATGTATTCGAGGCACGTTTCGGCTCACGGTTTTTTCTCGCTATGCTACTGTGGCGTTTAAAACGAATTGACTCTTAAATTCTTCAGAATGAAATGCTGTCGGAGTTTTATTAAATCGAGTGTAACCATTCCTGACATTACGCAAATGGCGGGCCCTCCCCTACATCTGTCGCAGGGATGCACCCCCTTAATAAGTGTTAACGCTCGCCGGCTGCGATGAACACTCCGTCCCGGCTCAAGCTAAATCTCTACAAATTCTTGATACAAATTAATGCCGTGGGAGGACTCCGCGAGCATCTCTTGTAATTTCATTTTGTATTAGCAATGTGCCCCTTAGACTCAGTGAAAACATTCAGTATATGTGAGATGTTCAACGTGTTTAATAGTTGGTGTTGTAGCTTTATCTAGTTTAAGAGTTGCCTCAAGAACCTACACTTGATTATTGTTTCAATATAAACCACGCTCAAATATTTTGGTAGTGACTTTACGTATTACTTTACTTTTGCAATAAACACTAACACAACATGCGAGCTGGAAGTTATGCGAACCCTTGATACCTTGTACCTACATTAAAGCTAGAATGCCTATAGGCAGCCCTATTACATCTCCAATCTGTACAGCAATAGAAACCTGAAATAAATAACTGTTAGAGTGTACTTATTGTATGTACTGCGCTATCTGTGCTAGAGGATGTCTATAAGTTAGTGTGAATAAAACAACTGGGAGAACAAGTAGGTACTTAATTTTAGCATGCTCATAACAGAAATAATCATAAATCTTCTCATACAGGGAAATCCAGATAAAGCTATAAGTTACGTACAACAATAACATCATACAAATTGCGAATCATTTCTATTTTTCAGACCATTAACTCTGAACAATAACACGGCAGCGGAACGGGCGAGCGGGAGTAAAATAAACGCCGAGCGAAATAGTTCGGAACTGGTATCATCGTTGCAAATGTAAATGAACAATTAAAGCGCTCGCCGTGGCCAGGGACAATGATGATAATTATTTTAGTTTGCTGTCGGCGCGGTTGTCAGTCGGCGCCGGCGCTCGCCCACTCGCCCGCTCGCCCGCTCCCGCGCTGGAATGCTCCTCGGACCCCTATTTTCGCCATTAAACAGCGACACTTCTGCTGTTCGTAAATTATTATCAGCTAGCGCTTTCATTACTCGGTTCCGTAACAAAGGAACTCTCCGAATGTACGTAGTGATTCAACTTCGGATCGAGTGCGCCTCCACCTCCATTGTTCGCCACCAGAAATCATGACTCATATTAGGCCCCGAGGTGAAATTTTGATTAATTCGTTACACTATTCTCCGTTATCGGTAGTTCAGGCCGAGGAACTTCACTGAATGGGGGCTCAGAGTTGTGGAATAATTGCACCTGGTTAGTTTCAAACGTCGTTACTGCATGACGTTGAGATATTTAGTGCACGTTGAGTTTTTATTCGGAAAACCTTAATGCTACTTCCAGAGAACTATACTGAACGAAATCAAAGAATCGATACTTTTATTTTCTACTAGCTTATCCCCCAGACTTCGTCTGCGTGAATGTCGGTTATCAGCAGAATTAGCCTAATTTACTTCACATCACATAGCCGATCCAGCCGTTTCGGAGATAAGCCGAAATAAACAGACAGACAGACAAAACAAAAAATAAACAGTTCATGGTATAAGTACCGTGTAAACATTCATTTAGTAAAAGGCTGTTATTTTATCATCACAAACAAACACATCAATTTTATTTATTTGTATAGATAACATCTGTCATGAAATCCATCTTCAAGTTTCCCGCGGAGGGCTGGGCTAGATTCTGCATATCAGGTATCTAACCTTCTCCACCCGTTATACTCAAATAGTATTTTCATTAGAAATCCTTATAGCTAGACAAAATTCTATTAGCACAAGAATGTGTTTTTAGTAGTAAAAAGCTTGTAAGTAATAAAAGGAATGACACGGAGTGGTATGTGTGTTCTGTATGTTTCAGAATTACCATTCCGTCAAGCAGGATTGCTATGTTCCGGTCTGAAGGGTACGGGTGTTATATGTATGTGAGTTTGCTTTTTATAATGATACCTTTAGGGAGTCGTTTAGCATCAGGTTGGTCATCATCCTTCAGTTCTTTCTTCCATACAAGTATCAAAATCAGTCATCACAGTTGATAGTCAAACCGAATGTATTGAATTTACCACGCCCATTCAATAGTTGTGGGGCACTTGCAGTCAAATACAAAAAAAAAATGACTAAGTAGGTACCTATCTTTCGTGTCTAAAATTAAAATAAAAACTGAAATATTAAAAAATGTTCTATTAAATGGTGTTCCCATTTTTTTTTTGAACTGTCTGTATTATGTCGTGTTCATATCCACCTTTATCTTGTTTACAAATAAAAATCTCACTGGCACAGTCACTCTGGCGAAGAATAAATCAGCCCTACGCATATCGTGAGTAATGTAAAGCGGCCGTCGGAACGAAAAAAATGACTGCAGCGCTTGCCTGAGCACCATAACAACATGCTACAATAATCTGTTTTTTAATACTTTTTTATAATAGGCAGCTGTTTATTGTCGGACACTATATCATTTAGTCTGTATTTCCAAAAGGGTTTGACTGGGGTCTTTTGTTCCCACATATTGCCAATTATGTTGAAATCCCATGTAATTGATGTTATTTATCGGGAACAAATCCAAACTCCGGACTACTACTGATAATAAAATTGGTAGGTTGCTTTGATAGTTTTCAATAAAATACATATCCGATTGTTTTAAATACCGCACTAGCATTTTCTTATGGTTTAGATCAAAACTTATGCAGGTTAAAATAATCAAAGGTACTTTTTTCAGATTTTTTCAGGCGGAAAACTTACCCCTAGGTAGACCACCTAGGGGTAAGCATTTGCTAGTGTATGACTAACTTTTGTGAAAGTATCTAATATACAAACAATTTACAAAGAATATAATAGGTCCACATACTATGGGGTAACACGAATAAATACATTCGGAACTTAATCCTTTTTAGACACGATTAAACAAACAGTATTTAAAGAATGCCCCAATGGTTATAACTAGAAAGTTATGGTAATGAGAAATGTGTCGTAATCTGTTCTTTCCCAACATTAATTGTAATTACCGATTTACTTAGCTTGGCAATTTACGTCAATAAAGTTTTCTGAATAATGTACAATAGAATCATCGCCAAATACACATGCAAGCAGATCATTGGAAGAGGTTAATAACGAACTTCGTTTAAGTTACACTAAACTTTACAATAGATCTGCACATATACATCTCGTCCCTTTACTTGTTATAAATCACACAATTGAGTGCAATTTTAGTGGTAATGCGACGACATGCTCAAGTAAACGGCCGCGCAACTAGCGCCACGTAATCATCGACTGTACATGTTCCTACCAAATCATTAGTAATCGAATTGTGTGCCAACAAACTGACGGGATTGATATTAAGATTGACACGTTATCGATGGCAAATGATTCGCAAATGAAATTTCGTTGATTTAAAGCTCATTTGTGAAGTGCATCGGATGTCTGCATATACTGATATGCAGACATCCGATGCACACAGGCCGCGCGAGTAGCATGGGAATGGAAACGGTCCGCATTCGACAGCGGCGGAATGCTTTCAACTCGCGTAATTCAGTTAAACGAGTAATTTATGACTGGCCAAATTACTGGCATCACTATGTCCGACTATCTGACGCAGGACCCCAACTATTAACGCGATTTTATGTAATGTGTTGTTGCTGAACCGTGAATTTTAATTGTATCTACAAATGAAATGTAAAGTAACATTATACAAGTACCTAAATGTAATCTGTAGTTCCTGTCATTTGTAGTTTTTTCATACCTATTTATTCACTTATAAAATATACAAAAATATACAATTTCGGATTGAAATAATTTAAGCAAGTTTTGGGTAATTTTATTATTTGGTTAAAAATACAATATAATACACGAACCATATAATCATACAATACAAAACTATCCATGATTAAAAAAACATGTTGTAGCTATTAAGATTTACCAGTATGTATACTTGAATCAACCAATAATCACCAGTGATAAAAACACGACAATCTCGTAGCAGTCGTAGCCGCTCGTAGCACTTTGCTACGAACATTAAAAAACTAACCGATCACAAACGTGATGAATACCTATTTGATTATTAGGTAAAACAGTACTGTACTCTTAATTTCCTGACCCGGAGAGAGACGATTATTTTTTTTAGTTGAAATTAAGGCTGCGACGGTTAAAGAGCGACTGATAGTGACAAAGTAAACTGGCATCGTATTTGCAGCAAGGTGCGGCTACTACTTATGGTATAGATTTTAATATACGAGTACTATTTAAGTTTATGGTCTGAGATGTAGAGAGACAATATAGGCTAGAAAAGAGTATAAAAGGTAAAGCTATATAAATTCTAATTTAGATACAAAATACTTGATTCGTTTAACATCATTTCACACCACGTCATAAAGTGTAATTTTATGACTTTCCAACATTCACTATTCCATCATTAGTGGTACTATGATAGTAAGCGAGTAAGTAAGCAATACGTTAATTTTATTGGTGATCAATGCAATTATTTATTTATTTAAAGGTTAGATAAATCCTTGCTTTCTGTGAATGAGATGAGCCGCTTCACTACTTTTTTTTTCAGACTTATAAGAAATAACCATTCTAAGAAATTTACACTACTTACACTCGAAATAACATTCTATTTTAAAACGTACCTACCTAAACATTTTGGAGTTAAACAAAAAATAAGTTTATGAAAAAAAAACAAACTTAATGGATTTTCTTACAAGCAACATTTATAAAAAGTAAGTACATAAGTGCGAAGTATATAATAGGTGTTGTTCTATTTAGACACCGCCCACCGTCAGTGTTATAACATTGGAATGATGTAATTGAAGATTTCAGAACCCACGGTGATAAAGTCAATCTATTTTTTTTTTTCAATTAAATGACAACTTATTGTATCTTTGTACATAGAGGACTGCCTACGCCATCCTTAGTGTGAACTAAAGTAATAATAATAATGTTTTTATATTTTTTATATTTTGTATTTTAACATTAAATATGTATTTAAGAATGTAATTTATATTATTATGTGTATTAAATGAATAAAGGAAGTAGTTGTTATTAATTTTAAACATTTGTCTTGATACTTTTTTACTTACTTCGAATTAATAATCTGGAATGCTCAATAATTACTTCGTTTCCATTTTATATATTAATGGTATGTAGGTATGATATTTAATAATACACATATAATTTATTTTTAAAGAAATAGGAAGCAGGGACAAACATAAGTATGGAATACAAAACTTGTCATTCAAAGCAGCAGTTAATTATAACACAACTTTTAAAATTCTTAACTTGACTAACGAGGCAAAGTTTGTTCTAAAATAATGTTTTTTTTATGAATTTTATAGATTTTTTCGATATATTTTTTTCTGGGGCATTGCGGCATTGTAATTTTGTGATAAAATAATATTCTGCATGCTTAATAATTTGCTGTTTATTTGTACCTAAAAACATAATGACAAATAAATAATTATAAGATACCGTACTTAGCTGCATTAAAAATATTGCAAAACGCACAATTTTTTTACGTCTAAATAAACATGTTATAATTAGATAAGTATAATTATTTATTTTAAATTGTACAGAGCAATATTTATTTTGTTACTCCCACTGGCATTACATTGAATTGTTGACTTATTCAGTGCAATGATTTCTTATAGGTACATTAATAAAAAATCAGCACGAATACGGAAGATGTGGCGTTGATAATGATGATGTATCAAAATTGGTTGAAAATTTCATGTTTATACCAGCGGATGATTAGTACTTAAATACAAGAAATAAACATAGTAGCCTACCTAGTAATATTTTAACTCCTGCCGTAGTCCGTACCTGTATTCCAAACTAAATATAACATCATTTACTTTTAAACATTAATAATTAACTATGTACTGTGTGTTGGTGAGGTTCTTCAGAAAGGTTAAGTGCACAGTACTCGTAACCAGCGTGTTTGTATGACAAGATGTATAAACGTGGACGAGGCGAAAGAAGTGTGTAAGAATAGTAGCAGGTGGTGTTCTGTGGTTTCTGCCTACCCCCATTGGATAAAGGCGTGAATTTATGTGTGTATATAATGAAATATGTATTATTTTAGTTTGAATTAAGTTCTCTTATTTTTTTATTTATATTTTTATTGCAATAATATACCTAATAATACAATATTGTGTGATAACACAAGCAAAAAGATTTTAAAGTCAGTTATCAGCATTTAATATTAATAAATTACGTATACGGGGTGATACTTAAATACATAATACACATATATACATCATATTATAATAGCTGTTATAGTTATAACTATGCAAACTGCCAACCAAACTAAGTGTCTATAGCAAAAGCTTTTGCTGAAAAACGACCTTTATTTTTGTAGTGTAAAATATCAGTGTGTGAAAATATTAAAAGTTGTGTTGGAACATTTACAACATGTGTTTTGTAAAAAATAAAAGTTAAAACTTTTATTTACCTTCAATATATCCATAAAATGGTACTTTAATATACGGTTCCCAAATGTAGTACAAAACAAAAAAATATCTTAATAATGGAAATTTTATGTGATACCTATCTTTCGTTTTCGTTAAGTGTCCTTTTGTACTCGTTATTTATACATTAGAGTCGTGAAACGATCTACGTTTAATATTATTAATTTTGCGCAAACTTTTAATCTTGAATTTTCAACGTTTAATAGTTAATTTATTTAATATATACATTATTTACAAGCTTAAATTAAACGTTTAATAGTTTTCTAAAAGTTGCATATACATAAATGTCTAAACTCTTCATCTAATATAATTAATTTAATGATATATAATTAATTTACTTAATTTTCATGATTTATAACTGTATGTTTAGCCTGTGTCGTCCCACTGCATGGCAAAGGCCTCCCTCTTTCCCTCTTTCCCACCTAATTCTCAATTCTGTCTTCTGCCAGTGCAGGCCAGTTCTTATCTTACCTATGTTAAGAGTCAAGTTCATTCCATCACCTACGTCTTGATCAGCCGCAATGTCGCCTAGTCGGTATGATAATTAATAAAATCGTCATAATATCTTGTTTTTATTTAGGTTGCAAGTTCATATATTCAATGAGTTTTCAAACTTCCTGCATGCATAACATAAGTATGCCATGTACTTACTAATTATATTTAAATTGTACATGATTTCGAGTAACTGTCAATCAATCTAGTCTTGATGAATAAGTCTAAGAAAGTCTACAAGTTTGTTAACTAAATTAAAGTTCGTTTCAATTCTAAATATTTAATATTCGACCATTTCGATTTAACATTTGAAAAAAACGTATCTGCGATTTTTGCCACACATTATACCTACCAACGTTAATTTTTGTAAGGATGCAGCCTTGACAAGTAATTTAAAACTAACATCCTTACAAATATTTTAAAAAGATGTAAGTAAGTATATTCTTCTAAAAAAATAGCTAAAAGTATACTTAAATGAACAAAAATTCTGCTACATTAAATGGTCAAAAGAAACTTTACTTTTTTATTATAGCAGTATCGTATCAGTACTTCCTCGTGTCTCTGCGTTTTATAAACAACATGCCCTGCTGCCCTACCATGAACTCTTATTGCGATCCAAAAACTGAATTGTTCTTCAAATAAGTCAATATAACGCATCAATTTATGCGTTATATTGACGTATTTGAAGAACAGTTCAGTTTTTGGATCGCGATAAGAGAAAATACGTCAATAAATGACATAATTGATGCGTTATATTGACTTATTTGAAGAACAATTCAGTTTTTGGATCGCAATAAGAGTTCATGGTAGGGCAGCAGATAACTAGTTCATACTGATCACAAACATGTTTGACTTATTATCCTGTGTGTCAATCAATCAACCTTAGACTATATTTTGTCCTTTCAAACTAATAAGTCTAGTTACACTCTAGCTGGCTTTTGAATAAAATAAGAATAAGAATAATTTATTGGTCCATAGTTATAAAACAAAATTAACTCAATAAAAAGTACCTACTTAATTTTATAGTATGCGAGTTAGTTTAGTTATGTAACTATATATTTTTAAATGTGTTATTAATTGAACGGTGGTCCCCAAACTAAGCAGGCAGCGCCTGTATCTTGAGGGCCAGAGTTGCGTTAGCTTAAGTTATAAATCAAGACATTTGAGAATGGATAGAGTAATTAAACTTTTATAATAAGCGTACTTCTTACTAGTATACCTACTTATGTAATTAGGTAAAAAGTAACTATTAAGATATTTTTTATAGATCTTATAACTTTTACTGTAGATAAGGAGTTGTAAAGTATGTTTAATTATTATTATGCCACTGATTTCGCGATATTCATATTTCTCATATGCGCTTATAACTTTACCTAGGCCCATATTTTTCTTTGGAAAACTATTTTTTATTTTAAATCCGGAGTTTGAATTTTCTTAAATAATATTTAAATTTACAGGAAAACTGATGCAGTTACCTGAATTGGTGAGTGTATTATCACCAAGTCCAGTGGACGTGTCAACATCAGCATGTGCTTCAGCTGCAACAGAGGCAAGCAGCGCGCATGCCCAGGCGCATCCTGCCACCACCAGCCATGCGCAACTAGTATGGCGCCGCCTAGCCATATCACATCACCAAATAAATCTCTTTTTTAATTCTTCCTACCACTAATAAACTAAGCTTCAAAAGTTTATTAAAGTTATCAAAACTAAAGTAACTTTATTTTAGGCATTCAAAAGTAACTTTTAACTATTGCATTTCCAGGGAAAGTTCGAAATATGACGACAGATTCGTGAAAAATAAGTGCCGCACGACCGTATCGGCAGCGGCGGCGGCGTAGCTTGCGTAGCGTTCGACGACAGCGTGGCGACGTGGTCGCGGCAGAACTGTCCGCGGCTGCACATCGCGGTCGCGACCGGCTCCTTCGGAGTCGCAGCGTCTCACACCCGGCTGCGAGGAGGGCCGCTGCGCGCGCAACCACCTCGCCAACCAATGGCACCACGGGGGTGGGACCGCGCGTAAGACGTACGGAAGTATATGCGAAGGCCTATGTACAGATGATAGCGGACAGGTGGTTTCGCGGCCGTAATTAGGCTTCTGATAACTTATTGCTACATAAATATGCTTAAACGCTGGACGATTAAGATAGCGCCCGAAACCATGTCGAAGTACCGACCCTACTCCCGGCTGTTTTACCTGCCAATTTACCTTTCTGCAATGTTATGTACTTTCAGGGTAAATTGTAATATTCCTGAATAAATTTTAAGATACTGCTGTAAAAGTCAGCTTAACTTGTAAAATGTAGCTTAGTGTATTCTTCGCGGTATAGTCGATAGCTGTGAATGATATGAATCATAACTCTATTTTTTAACTTTAATTTTAAATCTAAGTGCCAGTTGTAACTTGAAAAGTACTTATCATAGTTGCAATGCAATGTTATTAGACTTTTTCATTTGTCTTACTGACTGCCTCGATGGTATAAATACATGAGATACATTAACACGAATAAAAATCAATGATGTCCGCCAATTTACCACCGCAACCAGCACAAGCTCCATTATTTAAGTTCTTGCTTTTATCAACTTACTTAAGAGTTGATAAAAGCAAGAACTCATTCTGATAATCCCGCAACATTAACTTGCAACTTGCGTTCAACATTCAACAGAGAAGAGCTGAAATAAGGACTCTGCAAAAACAAAACAATAAACTAAACCGGGCAACAGGCGATGGAGCGCAGTAGTTAAATTGACAGACCGCATCAGAAACACCACACTGTGCTCCAGAACGCAAATTATCGACGTAGCTCAAAAAGCTGCAAGACTGAAATGGGACTGGACCGGCCATGTTTGTCGGATGCAGTCGGATGCTAAACGATAGGCCCGCATATCACAAGAGTGGACCCAGACACAGTAACACAGGGTCGTGGCAAACCAAGGACAAGTTGGCAGGACGCCTTAGATGGCTTCCTCAGGAACTGGCGAGAGGAGGCACAACACACAGGGAAGTTTTATTACAATTTTAATAAGATACCTACTACGTATATAGCATTTGCTAGCGCTTTTTGTGGCCGTATGGAACAGAATCATAACAGGAAAATCCCTTTAGTGATATTGTCATTGCCCTAACTTCTCTAGTTCAATATCTGGTCCACCGTATTAATATGGACATAAATAACAAGGTAACAACCTAATCTAACGGTACAGCTAATATAAGTAACTACCTGTATTATATTACTGGCTTCTGCCCGCGACTTCGTCTGGATCAAAATCGATTTCTCCATTTACAAACTTTGGATCCCCGTTTTATCCCCTTAGGAAGTGAATTTTGGAATAACCGTTCTTAGCGGTCCTACTTTACTAACTATAAACTACCTCCCTGCCAAATATCATCTTTATCTATAGGTACGTCAAGATATTTCGTGATAAGTAAGTGAGTGAGCGAGTGACCTTTCGCTTTTATTTATTTAAATTTATATTAGATAGCAGATAGATAGAAGAGAGATAAGATATGCTTGATCTAAAAGTGGAGCTGGTGTTAATAGGTTATGAAGAGGCGGCTACAGGAGTACAGGAATACTTTAATAGAGTCCCTTAAGAAGGCTTCTTAGCATTACAATCGTAGCTTAGTCTTCTTACTACAAGCTTCCATATAATTATTAAAAAACTCGACAGTGGTTGGAAAGAATTCTTATGAATATTTTAATAGAAGACGACACGAACGCTATACAATTACTTACATAAGTACTGAAGCACTTAAATGATTTCCCTAGGTAAACTGCGACAATACTTACGCCAACAAGATTTTTTCCTTACTTTGTATCTTAGAACTACCTAATCTCGGTATCCAATGATTTTGACTACGATACAACACAAACACATTTGGAGGGTTTACTTATCTACATTCAATTCAATTTATTTATTTCGCGAACACACATTGTAATGTGTGTAATAATAGGTAGGTAATATCTAAATTACCGTTGTCCTATAGGTAAGATACCGAAGAATATCGATCCCCCTAGGTCGCCAGACCTAAGTCATTATATCAAATTTTATAAATTGCTAACTTGGATACTGGGCTCTTACTCAGATTCGTTGTATGAAATACAACGATGGATGGATACTGGCTACTGTCGATACTGGCTACTGTACGAGTAGAATATATTGTCAAAAAACAACATATATTAGAGTCAGACACTCTGTGAGCCAAAATTCAGCCAGACTCTTTAAAGGTCGCAAGGTCGGCACCTTAAAGCGTTGATGCATAAGTAATGTATTAAGAAATGAAATGTAAATGAAACTAATACTAAATACAATAAAATTAAAAAATATATAAATAATGTTTTCAATTACTAGCAGTTGAATATAATTCAGATGATTTTAATTTTTATGTAAAAAATCGCCAAGTTGGGCAGCGCGCACTATGTTACGCACGCAAACAATCATAACATTGTTATAATAGAATAGAAGTTTCGGTGGTACCTATTTAATTTATAGTAATAATTTAAAAATAACGCGCTACATTTTATGGTACAAACTTTAAAAAACATGGAACTTTCCTTCAATATCTCCGTAATCAAAAAGGGTGAACCTTTCAGTGCCCGTTTAAGGTCCAGCTAGTTCAATAAAAAAAATATATATCACAATGACGGGTTGAACATGATGTGACATGAATATTCTCAGAAGTGTCTTTTTTAACACATTACAAATTAGGTAAAATATAAATTCACGAAATAAATAGCAGAAATTATAACAATTCTATTAATAAAACAGGTACCTAAGTAAGTAGGTAAGTAGGTACGTTTCATTCAATAACAAGATGTTCTATTATCACTCTCTATATCCATTCATACCAAAACCCATTTACATTACTATCTAATAAATTATTATTGTTGATTGCAAGTTCACAGCGACTTTTTAGTTTATCTATTCATCGTTGTTGCAGCAAAGATTGACCAATTTCCATAAAACTTTTTACAAAGTCAAAGTCAAATCATATCCTATAGACGGCGAACCTTTCTTGGTGAACGTGCCAATTTTTATGAAAAAATAAACGTAATCTTTTTTTTTTTTATTTTAATAATAGGTTAATGTTATTTCTGCTGTTGCAAATTAGTTTCGATCAAATAAATAGATTCGTCAATTATGGCCGAGCCCGAAATAGAATTTTGTCGACTGCTTTATGAAGACTATTGGCACATTATAACGTCAGAACTTACAAAAAATGTAGTTGCTTCTACCAAAAGGTAATTTTGTATGGAGAAGAATATGAAAGAAACTCCACCTTCCCTTTAAAAAAAATACATAATTAGAACCAACCATCAGTATTTGTGTCCGGTTGGCGGCAATAGACCCCCTTAGGAAGCTTTTCATATCTGGCTAATAACAATCAAAAATTCTTATGTACCTAAGTACGATGAGTACCCATTGCCTACCCCTTACGGAAATAGTCTAGAATATTTTTTATAATATTACACAATTTTGCACCTGTATTCCCCAGAGGTTAGGTAAAAGTGTAGGTACACACAGATTTAGTTACTTATGTTTAAGTACGAAGTAATAAGAGGTAAGCCTATCGGCATAGTACAGAGTATATATTATGTTCCTTGCATAGTACCTATCGGGGACAAATAATTGCAGCCTTTTACTGAGAAATTACATGTGAAGGAACGTCTGGGGAACGAACCAAGCACCTGTAAGGTTCAGCATTCGAGCTTACGACTACAGACCTACTAGAAAAGCGAGGCAGTCACCAGGCGTAATTTGTACCTAATGCTAAGACGCAGTCAGTTCGCCTTAGCCTTCTGTCTAAATTATGGGGTGTAAAAGGATACATCACACTTAATGTCTTTCATTTTGGGTGTGAAATATCACTGTTTATGGTTGCGCGTAATGTAGGTACTTAACGCACTGTGTCTGTAGCATTGTGCTTACGGGTTCATTTGGTGTGGGGCAGTATTTAAAATATATATATATATCCTCCGTGAACAATGGACACTCCTTTCAAAGATTTTTTCTATCTAACCCTACATCTCCATTCACCCCATTTCATTCAGTATCCACGATTTTCAGTTGAACGCAAAAATTGCTTTGTTATACTTAATTTATTTACAATCATCATCAACATCATCATACCAGCCGAACGACGTCCACTGCTGGACATAGGCCTCCCCTAAAGATAACCACAATGACCGGTCCTGCGCTGCCCGCATCCAGCGGTTTCCCATTAATTCACAATATCATCATTAAAATTAAATATGTACTAAAAAATTATTGCTAAATAATGCTGTCGGAAAAGTGAAATAATGGGTGATCCGTGTTGCTCTATGGTTAACACTGTACTGGAAGCAGGACACATTGTAGAGGCAGAGTTGGAGCATCATTACTATCCGTATGTCATCATAAGCACCTTTATCTGAGCCAAAAGATTCTATACCAAATTATTATTATAATTAAAAAAAAACAGTATTACTCTGACAGTTTTGACAGTTAGTTGACACATGGTTGACACAAGCACCAAGTTTGACAGTTGAGAACATCGTTGAAACATTACATTAATCGGTCCGATTCGGCTGTTCGGTGTCTCAGCGAATTTAACATTTCTAGCATGTCTTTAGAGTCCTTTCATTTCTTGTTAGAGCATAATTCCTTTGAGAAACAAAGAAAGGATTGCTTACTTAGTGACGTTTCACAACACTTGGAAACGCGCTTTAGCACTCATTCTCAGTCACTTTCCGAGATTAGTAAATATAGTTAGCGATATGTGTTCCGATGTTTTCTATTAATATTTGTACGTAATTATTCCAAATCTATAAAAAATGGATCAAAGTAATCGCCAAAGGAGAAATGAATTAGATATAGACAGTTTTCGTAGCGAAGAGCCAGAGTTTGACAGGGCACGAATGCGAAGACAATCAGGTGGTTTCGTGGATTTGGGCAATGAATCACAATATGGATCAGGTGGACATCAAGCTTCAGGGGCTAATGAAATATTTGCAGATATTCAGGTAAACACTTGGTTGTAGACAATATTACCATATTTATAACACACTGGCACAGTTTCCCATGTAATATTTACTGTACTATTGTGGCTGTGCTGCTCTACATTTTCTAATAACAAAGGCGTCCTAGATTTGATATACTACCAGACGGGAGCATTCCTTTCATTTTACCTAGTCTAAGTGTCCCTGTTTTAGGTGTAAAACAAATTGCAATAAGTTGTATTAAATTTATTCATCACCTACTTACTGCATTTTAATCATCTTTTATTATGAGTATATTACAGAAGTTATTTTGTCACTATTCCAACTATTTACGATGTTTTCCAACCCTTGCTAATAAATTATCCATGGTTAAATTTCATATAATAAAGTATATTTGTGTCCCTATACACATTTAATCCTTTGGATTAATGTTTTGTAAAAAATTTGGTTGAGTTTGGTATGCCATTTGTATACATTATCATACAAGATAATATCTTTAACTCCATATTTATCTAATCAACAACAAATATCTTAAGATTACCAATGAGTGATAATTATTGTAGCTATTGTCTATGTAATTGATTATTGAAATACAATTTCAGGGTGATGTACCATGGTGGAAATCAAACTTTTTTATATCACAACCAGTCCTGTTTGGTACTTGGGATGGAGTGTTCACATCATGCCTTATAAATATTTTTGGAGTTATTGTATTTCTAAGATCTGGATGGATTGTTGGACAAGCTGGATTAGTTAACGCAATATTTATAGTACTTTTTACAGGCAAGTCTTGTTAATCCATTTAATATAAATTATAATTTTGATATCATTATTGTTTATTCAAGTGTCTTTAAACTAATCATATAATCAGCAATCTATCAATTACAATTTTCATAAAATATGAGTCTGTGGTATTTGTTATCTAAACATTTGAAGTCTAATCCAAAGATTTATTACTGCGGAATTACCCTTAACTGTGTAAATAATAAAATGTAAATCTTCTTTCTTTAATGCCATAATTATGGACAACATTAATAAACTCTTACATTTTTATTTATTTTTCAGTTTTTGTAGCTCTGATCTCAGTATTGTCAGCAGTGGGAATATGTGAAAGATGCAGAATAGAAAGTGGTGGAGTATATTTTTTGCTCGCACACACTTTAGGTTCTAGAATGGGAGGAGCTCTCGGCATGATATATTGTTTTGGTCAGGTAAGATATCTTGTAAAATGAATATTATAACTCTAAACTAAACTCATCATCACATTGGCTTAACTTGAAACTAAAACATACAAGACTGGTCCAAAATAACCCCTAAGTAAATTCTATAAATAGTAAACAAACTAAAGTATTTGTATTGTACATCTACAAATTATTGAGTCATTCCGTTCGGATCCCCTAGGATCTGATCCCCTGCTAAATTATTATCATGTTTTAATTGCTGTCTGCTCCGAGGGGATCAGATCAGGGAACAGACCGGAATAACTCAAATTATTGACCTATTGTGGTTACCATGTTAAGACAATGCCACTATGAAACCCATGATAAATAATGAGGAAAATACTAACATAAGTAAATATGTTTTGACACAGAATGACTGAACATTGAATGACCTTCCACAAATGCGTTATTGTTTAACGTTGCATTATTTTAATTACAATAGGATGCAGATCCCATTGTAATTAAAATAATGCATGCTAACAAATCTGAAATCATTATGATCTATGTTAACATTACGTTTTTTTTTCGCAATTTTGTACATGCAAGGTCTCGTATTGAAACATGCTTTCATTTAGAACTAACCATAATAATAATTATTTTTCAGGCTGTGGGCTGTGCCTTAAATGTGTTTGGTTTTGGTGAATCCATGGCCGGGTTCGTAGTTGAAGATCCACTAAGTGACACCCACAAGTGGGCATCTCGAGGTTTTGCAATAGCTGCTGTATTACTGCTGGGCACTATCAATGTAGCTGGGGTGAAATGGGTTGTGAAGTTACAATTTTTACTGCTAATGATCATCATGTTAGCTGCTCTTGACTTCTTTGTAGGATCATTCACAACTATACCTGACGAAAAACGTGAGTATTATTCTTTTTGAAAAGGTGAATAACACCTTATCTTTCATAATATCCAAATACCATGGTAATTTATTGAAAAAAAAAGCCTAAATCCTATAGTAATAAAGTAAAAATTATCATCATGTTTAAAATTTTACAGTTCAGCTGGAATTTAAGGGATGGCTCAGTGGAGTAGCAGCAAATAATACATGGCCTGCTTACCAAGATGGTTACACATGGTTCAAATGTTTTGGAATATTCTTTCCCACCATTACTGGTATTTTAGCAGGCATTAACATGAGTGGAGATTTAAAGAATCCCTCAGTGAATATACCTAATGGTTCATTGGCAGCTATTGGGACAGGGTAAGGTATTCCTGATTATTTAGAATTTCCAAATAATAATCGGAAAATTTAAACAGTAAATTTTTATAACGCAAGCAGCATTACTAATGTTTACTCTATATTTCCAGAACATTTTTGTACCTAATGTTCATAATAACATTAGCAGCAACAGTGACCAGGGAAGGGTTGCTACAAAACCTTTCCATAACAGCAGATATCTCAGCTGTGGCGGTCCTATTACTTGCTGGTCTATATGTCAGTTCAATGAGCTCCTGTTTGGGCGCCATGTATGGAACACCCAGGGTATTACAAAGCATTGCCAATGAGAAAGTTATACCTGGATTAGAATTCCTTGGAAGTGGGGTAAGTATTTAATAATGCTATAATAGTCATTTCTACTACGCAAGTGCTACAAATTGGCACTTGTATGTTGTAAAGAAGTATTTAGATTTTTTTAAATAAATAATTAGAGGTTTCATGCCACCAATATTAATTAATAATTGCAAATTAGTATTTATTTAATTTTCTTCTGGCTATGTTGTCATAATAATATGTTGTTAGCTAGCCCAAATTGTTGTTATACTATTAATGTTATTATTTCCAGAGAGGTCCCAACAAGGTACCGATATACTCTATGGTGGTAGTAGCCGTGGTCACTGTGACATTCATCATCATTGGTGACATTAACCAACTTGCACCCATTGTCACTATGCCATTCCTCATAACTTATGCTTGCATTGACTATTCGTACTTTGCTCTCGCCCAAACTTTTGATTTGCAACATAGACGTGAAATGAGGTATGATTTATTTTTTATGATTTTTTTTTTCAACTTAGTATTACCCTAAGTATTATCATATTCATCGTTAATTTATTACCAGCTATTAAATAAATAGGTTTTACCAAAAATAGTCCCCTACATTAAAAAAAAATGTCGTGATGGCCCAGTGGTTGAGGCGCCCGCCTCTCATGCATGAGGTTGTGGGTTCGAATCCGGGCAAGTACCAATGTGACTTTCAATTCATATGTACTTTCTAAGTTTAGACACCACTGACATCATTTTGTGCCTCAGAAAGCACGTTAAGCCGTTGGTACCCGGTTGTCATACGTAGATCTTTGACAGTCGTTACGGGTCGTCAGAAACCCGAAAATCTGACAACCAGTCTTACTTGTGGAGGTCCGATAGGCAGTTGCTCCATGTAAAATACTGATATTCAGCTGCATCTGGTTAGACTGGAAGTCGACCCCAACAAAGTTGGGAAAAGGCTTGGCAGATGATGAGTCCCCTACATTGAAAATTCAAAGTCAGTATTGTTGTGACAAATACATTAAAAAAAAATACTTTTTTCAGATATCAAGGTCATTCGCAACGTGATACTCAAGTTTACGGCGCTACTGGTAGCGACCTTGATTTGTTATTCCCTGAAAGGATTAGACATAAAAATGTTGGCGTAAGTAAGCAATTATTTTTTCCATAGCAGCCGCTATGGATGTCCACGGTGTCATTCGAACATTATTTTCTTATTACGTCTAGTGCCTAAACCAAACTTTTTTTCAGGACTTCACTCCCTCTCCAACTGATTCTGCAATAATGAATGGACGGATGTCTAATGGAGATGTTCGACGACCTAGCATTAGCGTCCACTCTAAAAACAAGAATTGGTACTCGCACTTGTGTAATAGATGGCTGTCCTTGGTTGGGGTGAGTACTAAAATATCAAATAAGTACTAGATTCTGCCTGCGACTTCGTCAATAATTTTAAAATAATAATAATATATTGTAGGTGCTTCTCATAAAAACGGTCATAAAAGTATGACAATTGCTTCAATGATATCTGTGTTTCGTTTCAGGTAGCAATAAAATTGTTGCTCATGTTCCTCGTACACTGGGGATATGCACTCGGCTGCCTCACTATCTTGTGGCTGTTTTGGCTTTACATTGGCGCGGCAAATCCCGCACTCAAGCCCGGCCGTGCTTCGGAATTCCGATTCTTCCATTGGCTGAAGATTTCTTTTCTTCAGCTAATTGGGTAAGGATAGACAAAACCTAACTAAAAGGATTTAAGCAAATCAGGTTTTATATGTGCATTACTAACCAGTCCACCATTCTTTATGCTAATTACGATAACATGGCGCACCCCTCCAAAATTCAAAACGTTTGAAAGTATTTACAAAGCGTCACAAAGACTCACAACGCATGTGTGCTTACTGACACGGCTGTCAAACAAAAATAAATTCAGCGATTTCTTGCTCGACTAGCGGCGTCATTAATCGCCAATTATTATCAGTATGGCGGCGCTACACTGACATACCTACTCTATGAAATGACACTTGCGTAACTTGCGTTGTCTTGCGGCCGGCTAATTATGATTAGTTGACAAACAAATCTGGTAATAAGTGAGATATTACGAAAACTTACATACAACTACATACAAACTTTCGTAAGGATGATGTGACTACACACATTGAAATAGTAATATTGTGGGGTGCACCATGTTATCATAGTTATTAAAGTATTAAAGTAATTTCTGTCTTATTTCTACTCAGGAAAAGGCCATTGGAGTATGAACAGTTGGTTGTGACACCGGTGCATGGGGACATATCTGTAGAACAAGAAAGATTAAACGATGACAACGAAGATTTCGCATCTCGTCGACGGTACCACCAGTCCACTGCGCTGCAAAGTCATCTAGTCAGTGTGGACAGTTAAGCGCTGTGAAATTATGAGACAAGATTACTATTATGACAAAATGAACTTATGAAGTGACAAATCAAAAGCTACGTACCACTTAAGATTGATCAATACATCACAGTTTACCACAGGGCTACCATAATCATTTGCAGGGCAGGACAAGTTAACAGACTGAAGTTGTTATGCAATTTTGTTGTTACATGTAACAAAATTGCATAACACTTCTCTTTATCTAAACTATTAACCGCACTATAATTATTGCGCATCAAGCGTTTTGTGCTCTTTTCTAAAATATTATCTATTGCAACAGAAAATGATTCATTATTCTGTGATCTTCTTTTGCATTTATTTTTGACTATGGCTTTAAATGACTACAATATTCTGATTTCGAAACAGATGTAGAAAACGCATAATTATATATATACTTGAGACAAGCTTCAGTAACATAAAATAAAACTTGCCGAACATTACTTTCTTCAATGTGTGACTGACCTAACTAAAGTGCAGAAGGCAGTAAAAAATCTTAACTTATGCTTTTCTAAAGAGATACAATATTATTTTAACGATGATACTAATAATCTAACATTTTGAGAATCATTAACTAATTTGTAACATTTTTGACTGATTTTTAATTAAATGTACATACTTACATGTATTTATGTAATGTTTATGTCTCTGGCAGAGCGTATCAATTAAGGTTTAATAATAAGATATGTTATAATAAAATTATATATTTCATGCATACCTTTTGTAAGATAAATTAAAAACGAAATAAACTAAATAATAAATTATTTTTATATTCTCTTCGTATTTTAATTTTCTTTAGCCAACCTACTTAGAAAAATATAATTTCCTTTGTTTATCTTTCAAAGATTGCGGGAATCTTTAGAGGATATGTGCAGGGCGGGTTCGGTCCTGTACTTGTAAAGATAACACCATTGGTCATCACTTTTCCTTTTGCATAACTCCGTGATACTTGCTTGGGGTTTATTTTCGTTCTTTTCTATTTAGTTGAGTGATCGGTGTTGTTAACTATTTTGGGTAAGGTTTGCAGTTACGTCTTCTTGATAGGGGGGTGGGGGGGAGTAATAGAGTAGAAAGCAGGAGGCAGATATTATCGAAACGGAGCACATTATTCACGTAAACTCGAAAGCAACGGAATCGGGAATGGCGCGCAAAATCGTGTTTACCTGTCACTCAGTCACTGCCAGTGACAAAAAATGGCGACTTAGCGTTTCGTTTTACGCATTTTAACAGACGCAACTCAAAAAACGTAAGAATTTAGTGAAATTTACGTTCCGTTTCAAGTAATAGTTAGAGATTTATCGATATTTTAGAAAATTGTTTTAAATAATTTAACGCTGCTCCGGCAGCTAAAATTGCTTGGGGGTGCTTAAGATAACTCCCCTTGACCCCCCCACAGTGTCAGAATCCTCAAATTCAGAAGACGTAACCTCAAACCCAACCCGCGCAAGCTTATCTATTTTAGTGATTATTATGTAACGTTGAAGAAGGCAGTGCATGATGCAATTTCGTACCTTTGCCTTGATTATACTAAGTAGTGTTGTGACAGCACTTGGTTGTTATGCTATCTTGGAACAAATATTGCATTGTTCATTTTTATTCTATACTAGCTGACCCGCCACGACTTCGTTCGCGTGGTATCCTACCCCTTTCCTACCGATACCCCTACCTCTACCCTACCCCTACCTTACCCTACCCCTACCCTTGAGACCGACATTTCCGACTTTTTTTTTTCTGAACCTTCTCCTGACTAGGGTTGCCATACGTCCGGAATTTTCCGGACAAGTCCGGAAATATAGGTCTTTGTCCGGAATGCGGGGGGAATCTTAAACCGTCCGGAATTTCTACAAATAAGTGAAGAGTGAAATAAAAAATGAAAAAACCAAATTATTCATTAATTATTTTTATTCTAAATCAAAGAAAATCAAAATTATTTTTATTCTAAATCTACTATATTTACTTGCACGATGCGTAACGATTTTAATAAAAAAATTACAAGATTGTCCGGAAATTTCATGGAATGTCAGGAATTTTCTCCGGATTTTTTATATTTTGATCTGGGAACCCTACTCCTGACACAATAACAAACACAACAAAAAAAAAAGTGTAATCGGTCCAGCCGTTTAAGCGTGATGCCGTGACCAAGGGAAACAGGGATCCATTTTATATTTATACATATAGATATATATTTTTAATAATTCTGAATAGGTGTGTTGTTAATTAATGGTTTTCCCTAAAAGTGAGAAGTTAATTGTATGTAAACTCTAGCAACACCATAGCGACAGAGGCAGAAAAAGCCTGTGGAACTGAGAGGTAGATCGTTTAAAAGACGGATCCACACTTGTCCACACTCACCAGCACGCTTCGTGGAGGATATTCCCACCAGTCGGGGCGACCGAAGGCTGCAAGTGCGAAAGTGCTGACTTGGTGCTGACTATGCGAATTTCATAAAAGCAAGGCCACATAAATCGTTTGACCGATGGATGACTAAAAAGATAAAAACTTATAAAGCGTGCATCCATACTTGTACTAAATGCCACAGACTGCAGTTTGCACCCACCACCCAGTATACTAGTCTTTGGACTGCACCCTGCGCACTTACCCTTACCCGTCACCTCCCTCGGTGTAGAATATTATAGAACGACAAACCAAAATGTTTGTGCCCAGCACACCACGGTCGCGAATACATGACGGATTACATACGTACCGTTACGATTTTATACATAAATAAAGGTCATAAAACTACATTCTTTTTTATTTTCTTTGCTAATTTTATGACTCATCCTAATTTATATTAGCTAAAACTTCTTTCTTTATGTTTCACCTAAGATGACAAAAAGTAATAGAATTCGTAGCTTGGCGCCGACTCGTCGAGGCAGGCACGTTTTTGCTTTTTGACGTGGCGGTCAAAAGGTTTTTATGACGTCGGGCTGTATATTGGCTATTTTAGTCTAGTAACATTGTATTGTTTTAGCCCAACTCTAGCTTAGCCCAATGTCCATATCTACCACCTACCACAGACAATACGAATAAACCAAGAATAAACAAAGCGAATCAATGGCAGATGGCAGTGGCATTCTGGCATCCCCATAAATTTTGACAGATTGATGAAAACGATATTTTTATTGTAATGAGTCAAATTGAAATATATATTCTCTGATTTCGTTACAGCGTTACAGCTAATTGAAGTGATAATTCCTACAATGGCCGATGATCTAAGGAACTATAAACTGCAACTTCAACAGGTTAGTTGATATTTTATCGATCATTGTTTTGCTAAGAGATGGTCTGTTTTCATGTGGTATATATTTGCTTTTAGGTAGAAGCAGCGTTACTTACCGATGGTGAAAATGAGGAGTTGCTGAAACTAAAGGCTGACTTGGAGGAAGTAATAGAGTTGACACAAGATCTTATAAAAACTCAAGATGGTGACTCCAAAGTGCCCAATATTCATGGTTCTAGTAATGATCATGATGTTACAGCTTCCCTGTTGGCGGCCGAGGAAGAAGAAAGCGCAAGCAAATACTTTTCAAATTGGCAAGTTGGGGAGAGGTGCTTGGCTAAATGGAGATCAGATGGACAGTGAGTTATTTTTGGCTTTGTATTGTTATCTACATCCAGTCAGATGTTTATTCAATATTTATATAATATAACAAATATTACAGAGATATTTTCTACATTACACACTACATCTATTATAAATTCAAAAAGACAATCATGATATTATTGCAAATGAAATAAAATATTCAAATAGCTTCTAGACTTGGTATTTAAAGTAACTTTTAGCACTGTGTACATCCTTTAAATTTCAAATATGTATTCAGACTTCAGCATACCAGTGCTTGAACTACCTACAAGGTTAAAATAATTATGTAACCATCTAGCAAACTTTACAAACATTGTCCTGCCTGAATGTTGGCTTGCAGCACTACCTACCAGGTCCAATTGTAAATCTAAATGATTGCTGGACCCACACAAACACATTCAAGAAATTTCATTAAAATTGGTTGAGCCGTTTAGCAGGACTTCAGTGACATACACACTTAAAGAAGAATTATGTATATAAAAATAATAGCTCACCATTTTAGAAAGTAACAATGATGTCAGCTGGGATAATCAATTCTTGTGGTAAGCATGAGGCCGCAAATTGAAATGATGATATTAAATGGTGTGCAGACTAGTGTTATATGAGCAGTTCCAAACAGAAGTTATACTGCACTCTCCACTGTTCATAAGTTGTGGCATTTTTTCTTGTGGTGCTGAAGTAAAGGTCATTTATAAGGAAGATTCTGTTCTAAAGTGAATATTAACAAGCCTAATTTATTCATGTTTGTATTATAACATAGTAGTAAGTAGCAACAATTCATGTGTGCTGTTTTAATATTGTCATATGATATGTGGTTTGTGACTGCCTCACCAGACAATTTTAAGATTTTTGCGTATTGCTACTGTACTACAGTTTTCCTTTTATTTTAGCAATTTTTATTGTTTAGTTACATCTACTTATTATTTGTTTTGACGTAAATTGAATAAATTTTTATCAATTAAGATAAATATTCCAAGAAAGAACTGTGAATTATATGAAGCCAAGGCCACTTTTCTTCATTGTTGGGGAAAATGCTTACCATTTTTGTTGTTGGATTTTTTATCAAGGTTATCAAAATTTCTCTATTACAGGTTTTATGAGGGTCTTATTGAAGATGTTACAGAGGATAATCTGAAAGTAAAGTTTGATGGCTATGCAACTGCAGAAGTGGTATCTATTCATGATGTGAAGGTCATACCAGGCTCCGCACTGAAGAGACCTCACAGTGGCGATGAAAGCAAGTAAGACTCATTCGTTTTTAAAAAATAAATTATCATCATTTCATTATCTCCAATGCACTTAGGACTTCGTAGAGGAGAACTACAGCAGGAAATTAATAAGTTGATGAAACTAAACTGTTATATATTCCATGTACTTAAATATGTATGTCTTTCATGTTATTGTTACAGACATGGTAAAGGCTACAACAGAGAATACCTAAAAAAAAAGAAACAGAAGAAACAACAAAGATTTAAACAAATTGAAGAGGAAAGAGAAAGTGAAAAGAACAAATGGCTCAATTTTCACACTAAAGCTGCAAAAAAACCTGGCGTAAGGACAAAGAGCATATTTGCTTCACCTGACAATTTGACTGGAAGAGTTGGCATTGGCACATGTGGCATATCAGGGAAACCCATGACAGAGTATACACCAGGTGAAAAGTGGAAGAAAGGTGGATAATAAATTCTGCAAATTTAGTATAAGTTAGACATATTTGATCCTAAACACCTTTCTGTAATTCGTAGATATAAATAAAATCAAAATTCGTGACTAATGTACAAAAAGTGGAAGTTTCAGTTGTACAAACATTTCATTTTAAAGATACCTACTATGTTTATGCTTATAAATAACATACAGCTATTTGATGACTTTTATTTTTCACTTTCTGTTCCCTTTGCCTGTACAGTCAGCAATGACGCAACTGCTGAGCATGATGTCTTGGGTTCGATTCCCAGGTCGGGCAGTGTTATTGGGTTTTTCCATCAGAAATTTCTCAGTAGTAACCTCGGAGTCTGGATTTGTGCGCGGTTAATAGTAATAGGCTCGCCCACTATTACATGAGACGTAAACATAACTGGCGAAATGTGGGTGTACCTACTAATGGGCACACCTCTGCCTAACCCTTCGGGGATTACAGGCGTGACGTTATGTTACTTATGTTAAGAAAATATACAAATTGCGTGTAATTATTGAAAAACGCGTCCAGTGGACACCTAGCGTAGACAGTAGCGAATCCAGGGGAGGCTAAGCTCCTAGCTTAGACGTGCAAGTCCAAAATCGTGTTGGGCCGTTGTATGTGAAAGTCCCAGGAAACCGAAAAATATGGCCGAACTTTTCGTTTTGGTTACTGCTCCGCTTCCGCGGGTTGTTGCGTGCTATATAGTAGCATAGAGGCTATACCAGGGAAGGTGAACCAGTCGCACCGTACCAGTGGTGGCACGCAACAAAATAATTCGGGCACGCGTATTATTGACGAATTTATGTATTTAATCGAAACTAATTTGCAACAACAGAAATCACATTAACCTACATAGAAGGTATTATCCAAATAAACATAAAATAGTAAACACGTAGTGGGCACGTTCACCAATAAAGGTTCGCCATCCCTGGCCTACTATTCCTCGTGAATCTGGCTATCATCAAGATTTTTTCCAATCCGACGGTACCTAATTCGAGAGATTAGCGCAGACGATAACCAAAGGCTTTACAAAACGCTGGTGAAAAAACCCACGCAAACTAGTAGGTAGTAGATACCTACCTAATATCTATGAACTTAAAAGCGGCGCGACACACTTTTTTTACAATTCTGTCTCAGACGTCCTCGTTTCTTTTCTTGTAGGTACCTACTATATCGTCAAACGAAGTCGAACCTGTTGTTTGGTGTAGATGTTTCCAGGCAATCTGTATAATCCGGTATTCTATACAATGCCTAGGCAATGTATAGAATACCTAAAACGTTTGCTTCTGCATAAGTTATTTAATTAGATGTTTTGGCAAACTTTAAAATCTGAATAGAAATTAGAATGAAAAAATACATGAATCAAACAGCTTTCTCAGGAATAAATAGATGATAAAATTACATTTGGGACCTCATTCAACATGGACGGCTAGACTTAGCCGCTTTCGCTGTTGACGGGCAGGAAGGACGCGGTGGACGGCAAGGTAGGTATCTTCAGTCGCGTAACGCAGTCTCAAAACAGTCAAATAGATAATAGAACGTCCAACCTTACCCACAAGTCCACAACCACACGATGATGAGTTGAGTTAGTGCCAGTATATTATACACAATGTACCTACTATGTGGTTAATGCGTCGAGCATACTAACGACCACACGTCTGTCGCATCTTCCGTCAGTCAGATCTGCGTCCACTCTCAGAAATTCTGATAGGTATAGAAACGGCGCGTCTGGTCTATTTTAGCTATTTTCATAGTATTAGGTATGTCGTATGGCAATATTGGCGTTTTACTGTTACCTACCTACTTTGTGATGCTGACATTGAACCCATTTTAATTTTACAAAAGAGAGCTGTATAAAAGAGAATATTTATAATCTACGTTTCCTTGACTTGTTGACTTTTGTTGACTGTACCTACTACCTACCCATACCTTGGTAAAATCCACTCGAGCAGGGCCGCGGGCACAGCTACGTACCTACTGTAAAAAATAACTATGAATCCATTAATAAATTGGTTACCTACACTTCAAATCTGTTATTTCATAATGTTTTAACTTTTACTCCGCCCTTGAGTGGTTTTAGTCGGTTGTGTTGGTTTGTTTATGCTACTGGCAACAGCTAGTTCTGTAATAATTTCGTCATAGGGGTGTCGTAGGTAGATACCTACCTATTATAACAGGCCATTCGACTTGATTTCCCCATAGTCACTTTATATGGTTCCTATGGGAGGAAAGGAGTAGCATATCCTAAGCCAGGGCCGGGGATTACCTTCGCCGCTACACCTATGCTCTTTGGATTTTGGTTAACGAGTTATAGTTAAGTATAAGTACCTATGGTTACATATTAAAAAATCAAAACATTCTCCAGCAAATTTCAAAAGAACAATAAACGAAATACCAAAGTTTAAAATAAAAATGGTCATTTGATCAAAAGTTCAGCTGACCAAAGTCTGGAATATCAATGTTTATATTATTTATTGCACTATTGACCAAATCGTTTAATGGTCAAATGGATTACTGGATAAATTATTAATTATCAAATGGATTAACTGAAAAAGATAAAAATAATATTAATATATTAGCGAATAGCGCCTGTCTGATACAGATGCAACAACATGATCGGTTTGCTAATACAAAATATCGAAAATCGTCACGTTTTGTAAGCGAGCGAAGCGAGCTCGGGACTTAGGGCACCCCGACATGGACAGGTTAGGTTCGAAGGGGATGGCGGGGTCTGAAAGACCCCGCCATCCCCTTCGTGTTAGGTTACTTTAAACCTTGAATGCAGAAGTAGGAGCCCCGCACAGCGGGGCTCCGTAGACCGGGTATTGTCTACCTACCCGCACGTCATCTCTTCTGCTTGCGTCTTTTACACACATTACGGGCTGTAGTCGACGGAACCCCGGTCTACGGAGCCCCGCTGCGCGGGGCTCCTACTTCTGCGTTCAAGGTTTAAAGTAACCTAACACGAAGGGGATGGCGGGGTCTTTCAGACCCCGCCATCCCCTTCGAACCTAACCTGTCCATGTCGGGGTGCCCTAAGTCCCGAGCTCGCTTCGCTCGCTTACAAAACGTGACGATTTTCGATATTTTGTATTAGCAAACCGATCATGTTGTGCAAAGGCTTTCTGTATCAGACAGGCGCTATTCGCTAATATTAATATTATTTTTACCTTTTTCAAATTACTTCATGTTTGTATGTATACTATTTTGAGGCACTGTTATTTTAATCATAATTTTTGAACAAATTAATGTGTTAAAATTAATGATGTACTTCAAATATAAGTATACCTACATTTAAATCATTTGTGATTATAAAATTTGATTAGTTATGATTTGATATTTTAAAATTATATCTAGCAACTTTTGATCAGTCGTTCATTTGATGTCACATATACATTGGGATTTTAAAATTTTTCTAAATAAATCATTTGGTCATTTAAATTTTGGTATTTCGTTTATTGTTCTTTTGAAATTTGCTCGAGAATATTTTGATTTTTTGATATGTAACCGTACCTATGAATTACTAAAAATTGGTTTTTTAAGTGAAACTGTAAAAAGCAATTATTAAAAATAACCGTTCTTGTGATTACAAACTTGCGCATCAGTTTTTGGAATAAGTAGGCGGTATGACGTTTTATCCATTAAACACAATAGCAGCCTGGAATCTAGATTTATAAATGCCCGGTTGATGGCTAGAACTAGATACCCAATACTGATACTACCTACTGATTACCCAGTTAATAGGTTGTGGAGGTCAGATAGGCAGTCGTTCCTTGTAAAATAAATGAGTATTCGGCTGCATCCGGTTAGACTGGAAGCGGACCCCAACATATGTAGTTGGGAAAAGGCTAGCTAGGCAGATGATGATGATAATGGCTAGAACTAGATATGATTAGACAACCATACTTTTTCATAATTTCACATATTTGAAATTAGTATTTGTATAGTGTCAGCGTACTGTTAGTGATTCCAAGTTGTTTTTTTAAGTGTTTCACGTAACACAAAATAATTTTCCATAAACCTGTAGGTATGTTCTTTGTCACTGTACTGTGTTACATAGAGCATTCAATCTGTCTAGTCTGATAAAATTAGGTCACCAAGATACAGACTGTGCCTAGTTTGATGCCCACGACTACTGCTACTAGTGTTTTATGTCTTTTTTTATCGTGTAAATTGTTTAGATACTATATGTATAAACTGTGTGTGTCAATAAAACATATTATGTAAGTACAGTCAGCACCAAAACAAGATTATCTATCATTGAAAATGAATGATGAGCATTTAACGTTTCTTTTTTTTAATGACCAAATTATAATGTCATTAAAAAACGAAGTGTTCGTGATTAACTTGACATTGTGAGCTTACCTAATCTCCGTACAAAATTACACTATTGTACCGGAAAAGGAAATGGTTCCCACGGGATAGACAATAAACCGTATCTTCGGAATGACCAAATGGAATGAAGTGAAACTTTCACAAGCACACATAGGTAGTTTTGTTGGTATAGCATAGCGGACACCCTCACTAACACCCTTCCCAATCCCCTATTGTCTCGTAAAACTGAAGGTTCTGGGCGCCAGAATAGAGTGGTCGACTAATCGAACCATGTGGCTAAAACTTTTTTGACAATGCGTAACATCTCGCGTAAATAAAACGTAGCGTCTCGCGCACGCCATTTATATACCTACTTACACGTTTTGTAACACATTGCAGCATTGTGAGTTCGACTTAACTTAGGTAGGTCTAGGTACCTACTCAAACCTAAAGTTGATAGCAGCTTAATTTTAGTTATCAGATTTTGACCTCGTAGTCTTTTAATAGGAGATAGGTACCTACACTAATAAGGTGGTGTAATAATAATTCGTTTTGGTACGGAAGTAACAGTACCTGCCTTCTTATGCTGACTGTATTACGTCATGTATACATATGTCACCGGATAATTACCTACTAACACCATCAGTTTATAATAAATCCCGCGAGATTGTAAACTGTCGAAAAATTGTAAACAGATCATTTCGTTTACAATAAAACACATCAAAATTTTAAAGTTTATAAATCTATCCGTGTTACATCGCTCTAATGACTGTCTACTTACGCTAACAATACAGACATACATACTCGAGCAAGTGAAAGCTCCGTCATAATAGGGACATAGTTTTGTTTTAGATATGAAATGTGCCATCCCTAACTAAGTACGATTTAATATTCCTACACTTAACCCCTCGAACACTGACAGCATGATAGCGTAAAAAGGTAACGTTAACCCCTCTTCCATTAATTAAATTGCTTCGCAGGAGAAATCGTAATTAATCGTTAGTTAATTATCGGTAAGTATAATCGCAGTGCAATACAGACTACACGAACCTAACTTTAACTAATACGCGGCACGCACACGTAGGCGTTAATGTAAGCAAATCAGTCATGTGCGCCTCATTGTTTACAAATACAAGCCGTAAATTAGTACCACTCCAATCCATATTGTAACTACGCCATCATATTTTACTATTATTACATAACGTATATAAACAATAACTTCTTATGAATAACTGCGTTAAGGAACATTAAAAATCTCACCAATCATAATACTTACATAGATATTAGGTAAGAAGGTATACATAAGAGGAAACGCGGGTGAACTTTTCTCCATACAAACGCTCTCGCCTGTTTTCTTTCTGGTTTATGACTTTAAAGCAATGATTTTTTTAGAATAAAGTAAATATCAACTATTTTATGCCCCTTTTTTTTTCTTTTTAATGAGACATTATTTTTATAAGCACTAGAACCCACAGAAAATGCTCCAAATTGCCGCTGTGAACAGCGGCCGAGTATACATATTTAAAAACTATTAATGATAAAATAAAAACATAGGGGCATAGTATTTATCTTTCTTATTTAGTTTATGAAATATCTTTGATATTTGTATTGGTTCAATATTAGAGAAGAAAATAGGCGAGAGCTAAACCCCGAATCATGACTTTTTTAATAGGCTATTCAGTCGGATCTGCAGTTGTCCTTTTCGCACGCCGAAGCTCGCAGAGCAACAGCGATAGTTTCTTCTGATACCTAATTTTCAAAAGTCTCTCCTCTCGCGTTTCCTCTTAAGTACTAAATTCTTATTTAGTAAGTACTAAATACTTATTTAGTAAGTACTAAATACTTAGTTTTTGTTAAAAATAGCTAATGCTATTCATTTCCAGCTTATGTTATTCATTCTTGCACAACATTTACTATTTATAAACATTCCTGGGATGAAGATGGAAACATTACCTACCTACGTGGAATCCTAGTAGGTAATGTTAAATATACAAGTGAACATAGCCTACCTACATATTATTTTATAGAAACACACTACCTAACCTACTTGGAAGCTTGTAAAGTATAGATTGTGTCAGCCACTTATCATTCGGCGCAAGTCGTAAAACTCAAAGGAAAGGGTTGCCGTTGTGTTCGTATATAGTGTATGGGATGGCAATCTTGTACATCGTGTCTTTTATGAGCCTTTAACGCACCATATTTATGCCACGGGTCAACCAGTCCGACTGGAAGTAAGTAGTACTTCTTACATAGGTTACCTATGTATGCCTAAACCACCAAGTAGAATAGATATAATAGCCTCTTCTTCCCTTCATGAAATGTGACCCAACAGTCTATTAGCCGTGATTAAGTTTGACAGTTTGTAGTCATGAGGAGCTTGCTGAAAGTCCACATCGTGATGATGATAAAGAATGTGATGTCAAAAAAGTACCGAAATATAACTATATAAGGCATCACACTACCCCTCTCAAACACCCCGGGACTCGTCGCTCGATTTTTTACATTCCTTCATACACACACATACATTTTCACCTGAAATAGCACTTATCTGCTTAGTAACCTAAGCTATGTACACGCGTCCTACGATATTATGGGAAAATAAGGAAATCATGACTGAAATACAATGTGCCTAAAATGCCTATGCGACACAATAAAGTGTCGTTCACAGTATTATGATTTTTGCCTTCAAACTAAATGAAAACTGACTCTTGCAAGTTGAAGCGCCGACAGGGCCACGCGCATTGGCCAATCGCCATTTTCCCTATTATCCCAAAATATTGAAAAAACTGTATGAAAGTGTTTATGACTAAGCAGATAAGTATTGTATCAGGTGGAAATGTAGCAGTATCTGTAAATAAGATTATACTTAAAATATAAACTATAAAAGCATGAATTCTCCTAGCGTACTCAAAATAACATTCCTTTTTTGGGGCAGTCGTGTAAAAATATCATATGTGAAAAATTATAAGCAGTTATGTATGTATATACTTTAAAAAAAGCAGGCCATTTTACAAGGAAACGCTGACATGTAACAAAGAAATCAATATTATAAACCAATTTAAATACCATTATGACCGTAGTAGGTTCTCGTAGATAATTACAACGGCGTTCATGCAAGCTGTAACGCAATCATGACATGACAGTCATGTCTAATGCTACACATTAGCATGCATGGAAGTTTTAATAAGCAGATCAATAAAAAATGAGTTCATAACTACTCCGTCCGTGAAAAACCAGCATTATGTACAAGGACTCTATAGTATCGACTTCGTGTGACCTTTTACTTATAAAGTCCAATTATAATTTTAAGCCGCCTCATTGAATCAGAAGGGGTTCGAAAAGCTCCCACGTGTGGCTTTTACCCGGTATAATACAGTAATACCACAACCGCTAACTACACACCCTGAACAAACTGAACTCAGCCTGACTGAGCGATTATAAATCGATAGCCAACACTTTAATTGAATGATTTCCCTAAAATTATAATTCCACTCTTTACTTATGCCTACTTAGTTAGTTTTAGGAATTCATCAAGTATCAATCTAAACTGAGGCAAAACACAAAAAAATTTGGTTACATTTTCAAAAAAGTCGGCGTCAAATATTTGAACTCGCAACCCACACATCAGAACGGGGGTTGTCCCATGGGGTTTCTCTTTGCTCCATTAACACGTTTTTGAAACTCATAAAATTGGTACGTAACACATAGGTACGATTGTTTACTTTTGTATACAGTTTTGTAATTTAGTTAGGTATCTATACCTACTTAGGTCGATACAAAAAGTCTTCCAATTGGTTTTTAATTCTTGGTAGCCGGCCGTCTGCTCTAAATAAAAAATCTGCCCGCCTAACTTATTCGCTAGTAACTTTTTATGAAACTGAAGGTGCCTACGTAATCTCGACTTGAATTGAATCACAATATTAAATATGCAGGTCCGAACTGGATTTTCCGTTTAGAAAAGAATTCACATGCAGGTACGATGACCTGGATCGTCAGAGGTGGCCAACAATTAGAATTAGAGGAGTGCGGGCGGGCGGGTGCGTTGGGCGGGCGGCGGTGGCGGCGGTGGCGGCGCGCGTGGCGTGGCGCGGACGGGTGCCGCGGGTGGCGCGTCAGTCGGCGTCCGCGTCCCGCGTCAGGTCGCCGCGCGCGCCGCTGTGCAGATGAGTGGCGGGTATTATGCCGGCGCCGCAGCCCCGCTCCGCCCGCTCGCCGGCCGCCGCCGCGTGTGCCGCGCGCCTGCACACCACCACCGTCTACAGCGACCGCAGCGCCGACAACATAACGCACGCTATTACACGTCTCACGTCTACCGGAATGTAAATATTTATGGATGTCAGTTTTCAGTTGTTTAGATTGGCTGTGAATTTTAAGGTACGTAACTAATGTCTGGTGTTTCGATTTTTGCACGACATTATTTAGACAAACGATTGTGTCGATTGAATAGACTAAATGGGTCGATTTATATTATAAATTTAAATAAAAAGCATGTCTGTTCAATATTATCGCATTGTGCTTTGTGCCTTTGTACATAATTGCTGACGATGACTTCGATTTTAATGGCGTTCGGAGTAGGTAACCCTCTATATATTTGGATCGATAGTTTATCATTAAACGTAGGTAGCATTAGTCGAACAGATTTTTCGCATTACATTACGTGATTAAATAAAATATGACGGCGGCATGCGACAGTGCGCCGCCGCGAACATGCCAAATTGATATTCATAACAATTGAAAAGCTTTCCAAGTAAACTTTAATGAATATCAATCAATACCTATTAGCTTCAC
This sequence comes from Hoplodrina blanda, assembly GCA_949316365.1. Lineage (NCBI taxonomy): Eukaryota > Metazoa > Arthropoda > Insecta > Lepidoptera > Noctuidae > Hoplodrina > Hoplodrina blanda. Next base: position 9,716,366 of record OX438579.1, on the reverse strand, counting down.
CAGTTGATCTTTTATATTATTTACTAGCTTTTGCATAACTTTCTTCAGAAAAATTCTCACGCTATATGAATGCACAAACAATATAAAACTTTATTTGTTACTTTTGAATTTCTTACAGTAATATGATTTCATTCAGTCTTTCGAGTATTGAAGGTATCACAGTCAGTTGACACCTCGCTCCGCTCACGTTGTTACTTTACGTGCATAGCCAAGTTTACGAGTTAGTGGCAGGTACAAACAACACATCCGCGACTCTACATAACCACACACAACACAACGCCATGTCTTTATTTATGTCACACACAAGCTAAAAGTTAACTCAATTGCAAAATCAACTAATAAAAATAAAATCGTCACTGTTATTTAAAACGTATTTATTGGCATAAAATGTTTAGGTGAAAATGAAATCGACAAGGCGTGTTCGGGTACATGAAGATGCTATACGCCATAGGTAATATATTAATATAATTTTTATTTTTCTAATAAATAATAAGTAGTAGACCTTGCGTAGCCAAGATAATACCTTCTACCATTTTATTTACCACTCCTGAGTTATTTTTGCCCTTAGCTGAAATATTTTAACTTGAAAATAATCCTTCTTACTTAACATCTACCTACTTACTTTTATTTGCTGTAGTAGTTAGTGTACAGTCTGTTATAAAAACCACTGAGTGACTGATTCGGAGTAATTTATAATAATAATATTCAAGAAAAAAGTAGATTAAAGTGTGTAAAGTACCTACTACTAATACATACATAAATGATTATTCTGCAATTCTAATTCGATCAAGCTTCTGTGTCAATAAACTATCTAATTTCTATTGTACATAAAAATTACAATAAAATTAGTCTAAAGATATCAATCACTTAACCCGATACTTGTCTTCACGTGTGTTTTCACTTCTTAGGTACTTTATAAATGCTTTCTTAATAAATAACAAAAAATCATCAATAAACATTCAACCAAAAAACAACTGTTGTAACCCGAAACTAAACAATTGTCTTGATGTATATTTTCTTTATAATATCAATCAAACTCACTTCAGTAATAGCACATGATATTACCTAATAGTATATACGTACACACGTTTCTAATTTTGGAAAGATCATGCTGGTACTTTCAACGAATTAATTTATAATACGATTTATTTACACAAATACTACATAAATTCGTAGTCGTCAAGTATACATAAACAGCACTATAATAGGTACATAATTTATTGGCGGGAAGGCTAGGTACTTTGCCTATAAATATGCATGGGTATCTACCATGAAGGTTTGTTTCACCATTCCCGAAATATGAGAATAGCTTAGGGAAAACAATTTTGGCGTCAGCACAGCATAACAAAGGTTTATCAAAAAAAATATTGAGAAAAATATGAATATAGTTTTTCAAGGTTATTTGTACATGACTAGTATTGTTGTTGACCCTAGAAAGCTATAACTAAGGAATACATCATAATATTCTGTTTAAGTGGACGTGGAGTTGAAACGAAACCGCGATCCAACTCTTTCCAATCCAAAAAAAATCAAACAATTTCAGCTGTCCGCTGTAAAGCTGAAGTGTAGTGACAAGATGATAAAAATATTAAGAGACTACATAAGCCAAAAAGAAACAAAAGACATTTAATACTTCAAATTAAGTGAAACTTGCATTGAAATCAGTTTAGGTAGGTATTCATTTGGGTGCTACGATTCGTAGCACTTATTGTGGCATCGTAGCACCTCATTTTCAGTGCAATTTTATCAACATAATTTGTTTCAGATCTTAGTCTACAATGACAAATACAATACTTAATATTATAATTTAACAAAATTATAGCTATTTCGGTTAGGAACACTTAAATTCTTTGTTATAATTATTTTCCTAATTGTATTTTTTTATTAGGTAAAATATAATTTTTCACGTGCTCTGGTTCCCGGTTAGATATCCCAGTCTGCCCATGGGTTCTAAATAAAAAACCATTTTTATCAAATGGACGAGCAAAGGTCGTCACTGATTATATCTTTTTGCGATTACCAATCTGCCTGCCAAGCGCGGTGATTACGGCATTATCTCCCCAAGATCGTTGTGGAAGCGTTTTATGGCCGAGACCCATATCTAGCAATGGACGTTTATGCGATGCGATTGTAATTTTTAGCGCTTTAATTAAGCAAAATAGAGCGGTCTTAATAAAAAAAACAGCTATCAGATTCTGCAGTCAACATTTATTTATTTATATAAGTACTTTAATATTTCGGGTAGAAAACAGAGACTATTGAGCATTAAGAAAATATCGTCTCATAAGCCAATGCATGTGTGGTCATGAATGTGGTAATCATTCGGTCAAAACATTTCCATTTGTACGTATTAAAGTAAGTAGGTACTTTCGTAATTTTAAATCCCCTCTGATAGCAGTCTGAAGCTCTCCGTTAATGTAGGATATTGCCGTAACGATTATTCCTGCTTCATAACAGACTTCGATGTGATCGCTGTTTGATACAATTTGTTCCTAATTGCCAGCGATAGCAGCTGCCAATCCTACTAACATTGAACGTGTGGGTAATTTCTTAAAGCTCCCATGGGAACAGGCTTATTCGGAACTGGGCACCACAGTGCTGTACATGACATTTACCTCATAAATATTGGTTACAACTGGTTTAAGTTGTAACTAATAAGGTATCTTCGAACTGTTTATTAAGTAAGACGATACCTGGGCATTCTGCGTTAATATTGTAGAAAATAAAATCATACCGATATTAAATCTAACATGTATAGAAACCAAATTGAAAATAAATAACTTTATAGTGATGTAGTTCGTAGTAATTAGAAAAATATAAACGTAATAGGTACTATAATTCATTAAGTAGTGAAATTAAACCTTTTAGGTATCATTTCAGTTTACTGTTTTGTTTGTTATACATACTTATATACACAATCATCTAATATACACACCTCCTGTATTCCAGTCATCTCTTTAACTCTGGTTAACCAATGCACCGCCATCTTATTTGTAAATAATTAACCGTAGTGAACGCTTTATCGAAATTCAATTTGGTAATGAACGATTTGTCACAGGTATTATTTGTAGATGCGCGTTCCACCGAAAAGAACATTTTACCCATAAATCTGTTACTTCATGTAGTGAAGTATAAAACCAAATTGATTTTCTCTGCGTGGGTAATAATATGACGAGCTCGTGGAAATAATATCCACACCGGCCAAGAGAGCAGTGGCGAAGTTTGTTTCTGACGATCTTTCACTCATAAAAAAATAGTGGTCAAGAATTGTAGGAACTGTTGAATAGCGACCCGTCAGCACTCGACAAGTTGTCCATTGGAAAATTACTCTTTCAGTGAAAACTTTCACGTTTCTCGAGCAATCGATTCTTAGGCCAGTTGAGATACAACGAACTGTTGTGAATATTAAACGTTCTAAGTGCAACAATACTTTTTAGATGCTTTATAATTAACAATGTAAGAAATTACATTTAAATTTATAATTATTGACAGAAACATGTAAATAATTTAAAAAATAACACACGTAAATATTTCAATAACATGTCTGCCCCATCTGTTACGGAACGTAGAAAACATCACACGCCAAAGTAAATTGAATTCGGCAATCTAATTATTATCATTTACGAGCAGAAAGATTGATCGTTGTGTTTATTTAAATCGATTTTTAATAGTGGGTTGCGCTTAGATCTAGTAGGTACTCAGTACTGCCTACTTAATAGGTGTTGTCAGATGACCTAGATCACCTCGTACTTAATAATAACGTGACCATCTGCAAACAATTACTGCGGCTAAGCACAAGATGGTATCCAATATAATTTATGGATAGTAAAAATAAGATTGGATCAAAACGTGATCCCTGGGGATCACACCGGCACGAGGTCATTACAACCGTCGTGTCTGTTTTATCACTACCTACGCTTTAACTCTGTTCCCTCAAGTAGGTATATCGGGAAATAGTCTATTATTTCACTTCTCACTATAGATATGTAGTTTCGTTTTAACTAATGATTTATTTTATTGAAGACGTTGTTATGGACAGAATCAATTTGTAATCGTTTTAATGCAATGTAAAGTATTTTCCAAAATAAATCTTACCTCATCGGGCGAAAATTATAAAGCGATCAATTTTAATTTACCAATAAAATTCTGCTAGAGATCTGCTAGGGTCCATCTTTAACTTCTCCTTTATAGTTTTAGATAGCCTGCCAACCTAGCGCCGATTTTAAGCTGACTTTACAAAATCGTAGCTATAAATAAGACAGTTTCATAAAGAAAAATTCAATTTTTGCTAGACCTTGGAATCAAACTCAGGATCAGAAACCGCTCTGCTCGCTGCCACAAAACTAGAATTTACGTAAATAAAATTAGTTTAAAAAATACAAAAATGTTACCGCTACAACATTAATCGAGCTAATTGGAAGCGAATATGACTCACCAGTATTTACCATCAGTTGCGAACAAGCTCTAGGGAATGCATATCTCACATCAATTAACCAAAATTAGGTCCATTAATTCTCTTCTCATACAACATTGTACTTACTTATTCTATATTTACTCTACAATAAAGGTCATTGAGATAATCTTTGAAATACTGTTTATGTATACGATAACGTTAATCTTAATGCCCGTTTATTAACAATAACAATAATGACAATAAATAACACTCACGCACGTATTATAGAAATCTCCAATAAACTACAATATATGCACGCCATCACTGAAACTCATTTAGCAGCATGGCTAATTTTCACGCCAACGTAATTAACTCGCTAGGTATACACGATATTATATTCATCGTGAACTGAATTAAGGGCAAAACTTTGACACAGACTTTGATGTCGGCTTAAGCAAGTATATACCGTCTTCGTCTTATGACGTCTTGTTTAAGTATTAGGATGGCATTCTCGAAGAGAGCTTAGCTCCTATAACTATCTCCAGATAGTTTTAATAGATTGGTATCCGTTTAATAAATATAGCAACTGTGTAATTAAATCGCCAAGGAGCCCATTTATCTACAACCGGGGCATAGAAGCAGGTATCTAAATTTCCGTAAGCACCCACTGAATAAATTCCTGCCATAAAATGTCACGAAAACAGCTTTTATTAAACTCGAAATTGATCCTAATTTTGTAAGTAAGCTTAATTTGATATTGAGGTCATGTTATGTATGTAGTACCTCATTTTACAAAAAAGAACCATGAGGACGAAAACAAAAAAATACTTAGGTATAAAAGTCATTTATTTAGACACTTACTTGTTGGATATTTCCATTAAATATCGAATCCAAAATCGAACGAAAAGCTGTTATAAAGGTCACATTACATGTTGGCAATTATTATCATTGCAAGAGGTCCAATTGTGATGACTTATACACCTACTTCTTGCTATATAATTTAATTAGAATATATTTTAATAGGGTGCGGTATCTAACCCCCACTCGAGTAGTTGATTAATATGTGGGTTGAGTATCCGATTCCTTTGTTCTTGCTTTATAGGCCTGATTGTGATCGTAAAGCTGTATATTAGTGCCACTTTTTGTTCCTAATTTCTATGTAGATATGATTCCTTTATGAAGTGTAACGTAAGTGAATATTATTAAATTAAATTACGCAAATACTTTTACGAAACCAATATAAAATATTATTTTTGCTGAAAAAGTATCTTGCAATATTATAATACGAGAAAGTATTTTAGTACAGCCGTGTATACATATAATTTATACGCGTATGTTACGTTACGCTTCGTAAAGGGTAGCAACTATCCAATTTCATAAAATGAAAGCTGACGCGGCTAGCGGTTGGTAGCTAGAAGTTATACGATGTTTGTGGATAGGACCGTCTCCACCGGCGAGAAGGCAAGTTTATCGTCGCGATTTCATCGCTTTTCCGCCGTGTTGATAAACTGAACTGTAGTCGCGCCAACGAGCGTTTTCTAAGCATAGCGCAAGCAACTTGTGATCATATGGCTCACTGCAACATTACTTACTTTTGTAACCCGCAAAACCGAATCTCATATATTTTAACGTAAAACATAAATCTCTTTTAATAACATTTAACAACCGCTAACAGTCAGTTTTCCTTCTAAACGATGCATTTGATTACGTGGTGGTTAATATTGTTATAGTCTTATTAAGTACCTAGTCTTATATGTTAGAAAAGTATTAAGTTTGGGTCGGTGGGGTGGTAATTATATTTATCTGTCGATATAAAAAAGTAATGGTTTGCTTAGTTTTGTGTTTTGTATTTGTGTCGTAGGTACATCGGGACGCCGCGGCAGTGGTTCAATTGTTTTGAACAAAGCACCACTACGTGGAGTTTCCACGGCACGCGATTTTATTGAATTTTGTTGTGCAAAAAAGCTGTTTGCCCTGCAAAGGCAACTTTAGGCTCTAGACAGACGGACTGCATTTCAACTGCAATCCAACTGCAAATTTGCAGTTCGGATGCAGTTTGAATGCAGTTCACACGACTGCACGCCGACTGCAATTGGACCGCACGGTTGGTTTGCACACAGTATAAAAATACTACAGTAGGTGATCTTCATAGAAACGGTCGCAACGCGAGTCATACCTACGCGCGTCGAGTTCGATACACTCTCGGTACACAAACAGTCTTGACTGCGCCGCCGCCGCGCCGCGCCGTAGTGACGAATGGATCACAGAGTACATTTTTATATAGGAATGGATGGTGTAATATTTTTGTAAGCAGTGAGCGTGCGATTTCTCAACATGGCAAGGAGAAATTATAAACTATATTGTGCAGTGTTTGGTTGCTTGAATTCTTCGATAACGCACCCAGAGATAACATTTTTTAAAATATGAAGGTAAGACTTTAAAAACAATTAAACACTTACCTACCTACTATTACGTAATTTGTTTATTTTTTTAATACTTATATACCTACACATTTCGCTTTTTCCACCGAGTAAAATAATTAATAATTTATTAATAATTTAATAAAATACATAAATAAATTGTGGATAGGGTGTAAAAAGTGATCCGAATGACCTACATACGCCGTTCCCGTAGAACTGGTACCTAAGTAGTTTCCTAGTTTCGGCTATCTGTACTTAGTTACTTAAATAATTAGGTATTTACCATAGACGAAATATCATTATGAAATGATTATGAGAGTAATACCTAAGGCTCTAGACAGACGGACTGCATTTCAACTGCAATCCAACTGCAAATTTGCAGTTCGGATGCAGTTTGAATGCAGTTGACACGACTGCAATAGAACTGCAAACCAACCGTGCGGTCCAATTGCAGTCGGCGTGCAGTCGTGTGAACTGCACACCGACTGCAATCGAACTGCATCCGAACTGCACCATACCCACCCGCCCGCACTACTTTAACGCTCCGCCCCCCCGCAGTTCGGATGCAGTTCGATTGCAGTCGGTGTGCAGTTCACACGACTGCACGCCGACTGCAAATGGACCGCACGGTTGGTTTGCAGTTCTATTGCAGTCGTGTCAACTGCATTCAAACTGCATCCGAACTGCAAATTTGCAGTTGGATTGCAGTTGAAATGCAGTCCGTCTGTCTAGAGCCTTAATGGTAACCTATTACCTGGTAATGATACCGGGTTGGGTTTGAGGTTACGCCTCCTGAATTTGAGGATTCTGACACTGTGGGGGGGTCAAGGGGACTATTACTTGAAACGGAACGTAAATTTCACTAAATTCTTACGTTTTTTGAGTTGCGTCTGTTAGAATGCGTAAAACGAAACGCTAAGTCGCCATTTTTTGTCACTGACAGTGACAGGTAAACACGATTTTGCGCGCCATTCCGTTGCTTTCGAGTTTACGTGAATGTGCTCCGTTTCGATAATATCTGCCTCCTGCTTTCTGACGACCTCGCTATCCCTCTGGACACCGACTGCTTGCTATTTCTTGACAACTCCGCTACCCCTTTGGACACCGATTGGATTTCTTCTCTTTTTTATTGTGGACAAGAGCGAGCGAAGCGAGCTCAGGACTTGTGGGCACCCCGACTCGGACAGGTTAGGTTAGAAGGGGATGGCAGGGTCCAGTGAGCGAGCGCAGCGAGCGAACAGACCCTGCCATCCCCTTCGTGGTTATTTCTTTTTAAACCACCCAGAAGTAGGAGCCCCGCGCAGCGGGGCTCCGTCGAGACCCTCTGGCGGGGGGAAAGGCTGGAGGGTGACTCTACCCCTCTTCACGCCTTCCCTGACCCCCTTACGACCCTATTAAGGTGACTCGGTAGAAATCCCTAGTAAGGCTCCGGCGAGTATCTCCGGCGGGCAAAAATGGTGGGGGCTACTCAATTACTCCCCCCCCGATCCCCCCCCACCCCCCCACACCCCCTATCAAGGAGGCGTAACCGCAAACCTTACCCGTTGAAGTTTGTAAGGATTGGAGTTTGGTTTCCTTCGGCGATTTTTTTTTATTAAATCTTTGAATTATAAGTACAACGCAACATGTATTTTTATTGAACACTATTTCAATCACAACGAATTATTTTTTTAAACTAAAGAAAATATATGTATTTTTATTCACATAACTAGAAAGAAACTCAATAGGTTGATGAAATTAAAATACTACCTATGTGCGGGCAGCCCTAACGCGTGAGTACGTAGCACGAAATCGTAGGTACTTAATTCAAGGTTACGGCCGAGTGCAACTACTGGTTATCTTTATATTGTGGTTTGCAGTTCTATTGCAGTCGTGTCAACTGCATTCAAACTGCATCCGAACTGCAAATTTGCAGTTGGATTGCAGTTGAAATGCAGTCCGTCTGTCTAGAGCCTTAATGTCTGTACTTTTACAACAAGGGAATACATTAAAACTGCCCTGAAGATTTGCATTGTTTAATTAATGAAAACTCCTAACTTGTTGTTTAAAGGTGGTGCAAAATGATTGTAGGGTTTAAAATCATTGTTTTTATATAAAATGAAGGTGTACCTAATGTAAACCTATATGAATTAATGAAACACTTTAATGAAAAATAATAATATGTACATTTTTTCCATAAAATACAAAATTATGCTAGGTAAGGTTACTGCTATGCTTGCTTCAAACTTGCAAAAATTCAAAAAATAAGGCAATAATGGCACCTTTATGTGTTTGGTTATAGTGACAACTGCTGAATAAGGGCCTTTTCGAGAATCCGCTATATAGCCTATAATCCTGGGGGAACACAGTTATAATAAATTACCGACGCTAAAATTATTTTAACTGCCGCGATTTTAGCCCGCAATTATTGCCCTTCCAGATATTTATGCCTAACTGAGTAAGTCTTTGTTCAGTGAAGGTAAAGGGCACCGACAGACCGACCTTATACTTACTGCGCGCATTTCGCACGATGTGCAGCACGTTTGCAGTTAACAGGCTACAATGCAATAAAATATTGAAAGTAAAATAAACTTGTTGTTAATACTTAGTTAGAATCCGTCTGAGGTCGCGAGCGAAGTCGGTCTGTTAATGCCCTATCATTCACTATCAATTTATTCAAATTCCATTTTAGTCATAGTGTGATGTTGCTCGGTTCAGTGTAGCTGCGGTATCGTTGCAGTGCAGCAGTGGTGCAACACCGCCAGCAATTAATTAAATGACAATTGACATTTTAGATGAAGTGTGATGTGGCTCGGTTGAGCGTAGTTGCGGTGTCGTTGGTTGCAGTGAGTGTAAGAGTGGCGGCGACCGGCTGGCGACGCCGCGGATGTCGCTACTTGGCAAACCGCTCAGCTACCGCGCCACGCGACGCGACGCGCGTTACCGCCGCCTTCAGTCCAAGTTCTACAATTTTCTTGAACGGCCTCGAGGATTTAAAGCTGTTTTTTATCATATGATCGTGTAAGTCTGAACGTGTATCGAGCAACCTTTCAATAAGAAACCATTGTTCCATAGGTATATGTATTTGTACTTACCGGACTTTAAGCGTGAGATATTTTAAACTAATTTGACGAGAATTTACTTTTTAGGCCATTACATTTACAAACAAGCACACTGATTATCTATCTATCTACCTTCTCTGTCTCAAAAAGCAGTAAATCATAACGTTCCCATTGGTCACAGACAATAAACCCGGTTTGACGAAAGCCGGAAATTCGGCGGCTATAATATCAATGTTTTATTAACATTAATAATTCCTCCGTAAAACAAACGAATGATAGTCTTAACACTTTGTTTACACCGCGTCATCGAACACCCTGACAGCTGAATGTTCTACATGTATTATTACCCAAGCCGTGAGTCTCACGCTGACATTTTAGTAGAATATTAAAACGGCGTGTGTTCACTTTACACCATGCTTAAAATGACTATTTACAGCATAATTTTAAAACTAACGAAATATTGTTTATCCTTTTCCTAACAAAACAATATTTTGTAAACTTTAACTCAAAGGAGTAAAGTTCACATTTTTAAACTCTACAATGTACCTTACGTCTGAAAGGCTCAGTAAGAATACATCTAGGCTTAGCCGGCTATAATTACCTACCTACATGCAGCTAGGCTAACTTTGCTAACTTGGAGCATCCTAAAATGGCTGGTTTATAGGACTCCAAAGGAAATACGGTAGCTATTAAGAAAACAAAATCCTCGTCAACCCATTTTTACCCCTTAGAAACAGAAAAAGTAAAACTCGATGTAGATAAGGGTTAAGTATTTAAAACCTAGAAGTAAAAAGTGAAAACATTTTATTTCGTCAACTGTAATGGGGTAATGAAACCAACCAGAGGCATACTTTTGATTAAATAAACATGAAGAAGCATTAATATCCTGACTAGGAAACCAGGTTGATTTACAGTTGTGTAGCCATTTCTGACGTCATCATGACACACACTCACTCATAAACAGATGTCCTAGAACACATTATAATATAATGACCTTACTTATAACAGGTATTTTATGCCAACCATATTGCCATGAACCACCCTATTCATACATTTATATTTGAAGTGGAAGTCATTTGTGAAAGTTGTCCTTATTTTTAAATTGTTCATTAGTTCAAGGTTTATTATTACGACCTGACTCATTTTTCCTTAGCAGTATTTTTCACAGTAATAAAGTTTTGCCCCTAAAGGATTATACTAGTATCAATATCTATGGTTGATATAATTAATCTATACTTTAACAAAATGAGCGGCAGCGCTAAACTTAATTATTTAGCAGTCTTCATAAAATATGTATGTGGGTGTATTATAGTGGGTACAACTCTGCCTATCCCTTCGGGGATTACAGGCGTGATGTAATGTCTTCATAAAATCTCTAATTTAATTCAATTTATTATTATAAGTTATATCGTTTCATTTTAATTGATCAACCAACGACTGACGGAAGGGAATAATTGCCCTTTAACCTTTTTTTATGCATTTCTTTAGTACACTGTAAAGCCTCGTCAGCTGTATCGCCAACTTCGGCCTAGCTGCGACGGTCAGGGTCCGAGAGAGACCCTCTTACAATACAAGCTGTATCTAGAAGTACCGCTTTCTGAAACAAACCCAAGATTCAGCTGCCTAACGACGTTAGCCTCCTAGGGTGCTAGCCGGGGCTCTTGGCTTAAAATGTGCCATTGACTATAACGACTATCGGCACAATTATTTTTATGACTTTTAGCTTATGAGTTATGTATAAAATGATATTATGATTTGGCACACTTTAGTAAGACGTTGAGCACTCGGGGCCTTGATAAAGAAAACAACATAGAAGTAGGTAGTTAGTAATAAATCAGAAAATAATAAATACTAGGGCATATAACGAAAATGTGGTGGTTCCTAAGATGATAATAAAATTGAAAAAAAGAAAAACTGTAATGGCATTTATTTTACAAAAAAATATGTTTAAAATAACTCACGTTTAAATATACAACGTGTAACGTTAAATGCGCAAAACCTCAGACACCCCAACTGATTTTTAATTAAATTGACCTATTTCAGAGAAAAAAAAAATCATTAAAACAAAAGTAAAGGTTTTATGTGCTGATTTAGTTTTACTGGCAATTCTGATCGTTTCTTGCGTCTGCGACGGCGCTCTATCGAGGAAGAAGTCGTCACCGGGCCGCTGCGCGCCGGTTGGCTTGACTTACTAATAAATAGACACAGCAACGTTTTTAATGAAGATTTTTTGAAAAATGTGACCTATATTAAAAAGTGGTTCAATTGATTCTGCTCGTTATTCTGATCAAACTATTTTCAGGTTTTGCGCATTTAACGTTACACGTTGCATAAACAATTTTCAATACACTAGTAAAGTAGGTTTTATTGCAGTTTTTAGGTTCATAGTGGTGTTACTAAACATGCATCCGTTTTACTTTACATTATTGTCAACTTTTTTTACATTTCATCAATAAGTTTTTGTATGCCCAAAAAATTTGAGCATTGCTTCGAATATAAACCTGAGTTTAATAAAATATGATAGTTAAACTTTTAACAAGACTACTTAATCAATTTATTTTTATTTACAAATTAAAATTATTTTGCGTTATTATTACAAAAATATTTAGTTTGTTATATTTTTAATGTTAGGCTGTTTGACGACTTCGTCAATGCCTCTTCCTCCAGCGCTAGCTAACTCAACCGCGAGGTCTGGCAGCAGGCCAGTACGGCACGCCAATAAAGAAATCAGTGCAATTTTACACAAATATTAGATAATTGTCTATTCTAAAAAAAGTAAAATGTTTAGGTACTTACTTCTATTTATTTTTGCCTCGCAAATGTGTTTAAAAACGTCGCATGAAATGCGTGAGCATTTGTATTACACTCTCTTGGGCTGCAATTCAACCTCGAGTGTAGTAACCACTATTGCAGCCCAAGAAATAGTTACTACAAACTTAAGCCACTTTTATTAAAATCTACAGTTGTTATACCTACTCGTAGATTTTCAGAAATATAGTAAGTTCTACTAGTAACATTACCTTAATTATAGATTCGGCATCTTTCCATGTAATCACATTCATGCAGTTACAAACTACAGCTGCGAATTAAATTGTACGAGTTAAATACGAACATCGTAATCCTATTCGACAATCAACTAACATATTCAGTGTTGAAATTCGATTACGTCAGATTCTGATAGCTTTACCAGCAATCTAACGTTCTGCACGTACCTATGTATGTGTTAATACGTAAGTTCAGGGTTCACAATCATTTAAAAGTACTTTTTCTGTTCAGGTTTCTGATGGTGTTCATGTGTTTATCGCTGTCAGTTTTCTCGACAATTGAAGAGTACGAAGCAAAAGCAGGAATTGTCCTTTTCTATATGGAGACAGTAGTTGTAATTTGGTTCGCCATCGAATTCTTTTTAAGGTAAGTAAACTTTCATACTACTGCAAACCATTTAAAACATCATCTGCTATTGACTGAATGTGATATATTGTAGATTGTGGGGGTGTGTGTGTGTGTGTTGGCTTCGAAAATGGGTATCTAAGAAAATCAAATCACGCCGTAGGCAAGTTGTGTTTCAATACTATAAACGCTGCACAAAGAGCTGCCAATCTCAAGTTTCAATTCCGCTATCGTTTTACAGCGGCTGTGTTTTGTTTGAGGAGATACACATAGCAAACAACACTCTCATAGATAAGTTCTGAGAGCTTTGCGCTCGTGAAGTAGGTAATTCGTCACTCAATGTAGACGGATTACTCTGCCTACAGTGGGCTCCCAGTCCATTATTTTCTTTTGTTTTATTTATTTTATCTATCTATCAAGCGCAAGTGTAACACGGGTCAGCTGCAGACTGACAGTGACACGTCAATGAGCTCGATACGTTTGTTTTTCTTTTCCTTCAGTTACTTGCTACGAAAAGAAAAGTTATATTACGCATGATTAATAGTTATATGTAGACGCGTGACCTGCTTCATCAAAATATAATATTATATTCAATATTATGTAATATACCGAAGCTATTCAAGCGGGTGCCAATTATTTCAATTCTTTACCGCCTTATTTCACCCGTCTTCGTCCTTCCATTGTTAATTTATGAACAATATTCTACTTATGTTTTTTTATTATTCATCAAAAAACCAATTAAAACCCCACTATGGGTTCGAAATTAATACTACAACTTATTCTAACCTTTAGAGCCATTAGGAACAGGGTGGAAAATTCTTCATCTTATAATTAAATGGGTGGACCCTTTGACCAGGCGGATATTGTGTCTGATGGGCTACTGGCAGACGACTATTATCGGGATTTTGTATATATTTATGCCAATGTCGCGGAGTACTTTGATACAAGCAAAGTAGGATACTTCATTTGTAGTTTGTTTGTAGCAGTATGTTGCCACACACCAATAATACATAGGTACTTATGTCCTTCTGATTGTTTTGTCTGTTTCTGCAGGTTATGGTCGTCAGGATGCCGGTCCCGGTATCAAGGCTCAATAGGTCGTCTCAAGTTTTTGAGGCGACCGTTTTGTATTATAGGTAAGTTAAATCATTTTCAATTTATATTGAACCTATTCTTATTATTATAATTCAGCACACATTATCGAATAATAACCGGAGCTTCCATAAAATTCGTGATAATAATTGTTATATTACTTAAGGTTAGTATCAGAATGGCCAACCTAAACATAAAATGTATCACAACTATGCTTATTGTACGTATGTAGTATTGTGCGTACGTATACAGCTTATTAAGCACCACTCAGAAATGCTCCAGCAGCGTGTAAAATGACAAACAATACCCCCGACAAAACTTAAGGTGACGATATTAAATAAACAAACACAACACACAAAGAACAAAACAGAAGAAACACAATTTTCAACGACCTCCAAGAATCATCAAAGAAAATGTCTAGAGAATGCCAAACAAATATCATGAAAGAAAAGAGTTGGAAAAAATGCCGTAGTTCTGCGTTCTATGTACTTTCATCTTCAACATTTCCAAGTAAAAGTCACGTTTTGTCTATAAACCGTGACGAAGTGACCCTATTTCAGGTGCGAGCAATCCGCTATGACCTTCGCATTTTCGGCCTGCGCTCCCTTGACACCGGTTTCGTGCGACCGCTTTGCGCTCTCTAGGGAGTCGGGCCGCTCGGGACCGTAGTAACTGCCACACATAGCCGCACGATATTACTGCCGAGGACAATAAAATGAACGCTGCCATCGTCCCCTAATCATATATTAATGTTGCAGCACCAACATTCGCGTGGTGAACCATTGCCGCTCGTTTCAAATACAAAATTAAAAACTTGATTTCTGTTGCAAAGCCAATTAACAGAGAATAGGCCTTTGATAATGGAGTGGATATAATTTATGGAGGCTTAATAATCAATCTTAATATTATAAAAGGCGAAGCCAGTTAACTTAAAAACTTGATAGGGTTTGGTACACGTAACCCTCGCTAGTATAAAATAAACTTTTGATGGGGTAGATCTTTTTTGGATTCTACCAATTTATTACTTGAACAAAGGAGCAAAGGGTTAGATTGCTTCGTTGTTCTAAGAATTCTCAATTTGTTACATACTAAGTAATTACCTCCATTTCCTTTTTCGTGCATGCACATAGGGAGACACGAAGTGGGATATATACCTACTGGTTCCTGTGTTAATATTAAAACACTGTATTTTTTTTTTTTTTTTTGTTATTTATTGTAGGCCTATAAAATATCTGAGTATGGATTAAATTTCAGAACGATAGAGATCGAGATCCTTAATTATTAAGAAAAATGTTTTTATACAAATATGTAGTCAGATATTTTACGTAGATGTGACCACAATACTGGCATCTGTGGTGGTGCTGGGCATGGGGTCCTCGGGGCAGGTGTTCGCTGCGTCTGCCCTGCGTGGACTGCGGTTCTTCCAAATCCTGCGCATGGTGCGCATGGACCGACGCGGCGGCACTTGGAAACTGCTCGGCTCCGTGGTGTACGCACATCGACAGGTAATTAATTAACTGTAACGATAAGATCATGATAACAAATAGCTTACATTCATTCCCTTACCGTAATGACAGGTCACAGAACACACAAAGAGATAATGGAGTGAGTCACTGAATAACAATGAAAAATTACAATGCTTTGTCGAATAACACTGTGGGTAATAAAATTGGATTGGCCACTTTCTCTATCAATTGTTCTCCCCTGAACGCAGATCTTTCTTATTTTATGTCATATTTGGGAACGAGCGATGGCATTATATTGTTCTGACTAGACAAGACTGTTTGTCTCGGTTTTATGCCGCATTCAGTATAAAGCATTGTGCTTTGAAGCTACAAAATAAAGCCACTCAGAAAAGTTTGGATAGGGCAGGTAGGTATTTGAGAACGCTGAAGCCGAATACGTAGAAAAACTAATTGTTCAAAAAACTATGCAAAACGAGCTCTGAATCACGAAGCACCAAAATCACCCACTGGGCACGCAGTCCACCCATCAATACTCGTAATCGTATAGAACTGATTCTAGCGCAATTACGCTACACGTATCTTTACCCTAGGGTAGACAATAACAACTTTCTTACATATTGGTACTAAGGTAAAGATAGATATTTTTCTTTCCAAAGAAACGTGAAAAAGCGTGTCTCGTAATCCACCCCATCGAATCGAACAACAACAAAAACATAAAATAAAATGTCCAGTCGATTTAGAGGATATACCTATATATAGAGCTATATACTAAAGCACAAAACGTACAGCTATTAAGCGACTATAGTTAGACGTGTAGGCAGCAGTTCTTTGAGGCAGCGTAACGTTTTCAAGAAATTTGCATAGCTAGGCCTCGGCCGACTGCGGAAAAACGAACGGAACCGTAATCTAGTCTACTCGCCGTACAATAGGTTACATTTATAACTTTCGCCGTGACGAAGGTAGGGCGAGCAACGATACACAACCTCGACTCATGTTTTGCGCAGGTTTCGGATACAAACATTTAAAATACAAAGAGTTATTATAGGTATTTCTGTATTATTTTCAAACATTTTACTTTTTATTTCGAAACAAACAATTGGCACAAATATTTTAGACCTGAGAAATTACCTGGATCATATTTTTAATGTTCCAGGAATTATGATTTCACTGTCATATATTATCTGCCACAAAAAGTTTATTCGCTTATATATTTACGGATGGGTCTCTTTTTTAATTAGTCTAAATTTTCTTTGTACTAAGTGAAACCGGGTTAGCTCTGTCTCGTCCACTCCTGACAACACTAAAATAAAACTAGATTGTTATGCATATAATTCTTATACACTTTACCTTACTTTTAACGTAGTACGCCGCTAAATATTTCATTTTTTGATGTTGAACTGAAGTATTTAAAATAAGCAATACAAAAAAAATAATACTAATACTTTTAATTACATGTGCAATACAAAAAACATATTGTATCTATTGGTAGTAGTTTCAGATACTTCATCACGACCTACTTGTATACATATTCGTGAAGTGGTTCAAAGCCGCGAAAAACACTGTATGAGTATGGGCTATTATAAGAGCCTAATATCATTCTAATTTTGTACGTTAAACAGAACTATCATGTCTTTCATTAAATACATCCAATAGAAAATTAGGATACACATCTAAAAATAAACATTATCGCAGTTTGCCAGTCCGAACAGCTTAGCTGTCGGCGCGATCGTTTATCATAAAACTCTTAATTATTACAGATTAACTTTGCTTAATTTTTTGAACTACTAATTAATTAAAAGCAGATTAATGTCCGCTAAAACATCGAACGAAACTATACACTTCTAACAAAATATTTACGAACGTAATTACTTTTTATTATCAGGTATAAAATATAAGTAGGTACGCCACACAATTCCTGATAGGTATTCATATACTTACGACGAGTAACAAACCGTTTTTCTATTCGTGATTAATCGTAAATAAATTGCTGAGTGGGGCACTTTTATATGAATTTACGTAACGGATATTTAACGAGATACTAATGAGCAGTAGTGATCCAGACCCTGAATATAAATAAACGTAATGTTAGGAAAAGCATAAAAGTGCCAACGTGAGTTTATTGCAGATGTTTTTTTCGTAACAACTTATTTGACTTAAATAATTTTGTTAATGTTTTCACAGTGATACTATTACGACTACAGACGGAGTAATAAATTTCTTGTATCTTTGTTCAGATACATGCAGTATTGCATACAGTATGGTTTGGGTTCTCTTATTCTTATAATATTCGTAGTATATAATTTCGTGTGCTATTAAATAAATTGCCATGTAAATGTATATGCATACACAGTCATAAAATCGTGGCACAAACTTTTACTATGGAATCCGTTCATATTTTTTTTAATAATATAATTTACGCGTTTAAAAGTGATTCATTTTATATAGGTTATTAAAAAAACCCAGCTGTAACATACAAAAGAGTGAGGGCTGGGCAAGTCTAGTGTTATGTACCGAACCCATGGTAAAATTTTGAGTAGCAATACATTGTGTTCACGGTGAAAGGGACTTCCCTTTCTAATGATTCAATTTTTCCGTGAACACATACATGTATATCATATTATGGATATGATAACCATAAATGTAATTATGGATAAAGATTTGTGGTTTAAAAAACATAAATCATTAGAAATAGCAAACGTTTTGTAATAAAGGTACTTTTATTACAAAACGTTTGACGACTACGTATAGTTGTCATAGAGCTTGCCTTGTAATTTTGCGGCGGTAACTCGGTCTATATTTCTCCCCTCCCACGTCTAATGATGCGTCTAAATTCTACGAATAACAACGTCATTCGATAACATACTACACGAGTGATGCAATTTCTTGTGACGTCAGGACGACCGTAAAACTTATGAGCAAAATTCATTATCACATACCTTACAAAACCAGTGTATTCAAGTGGATGTTAAAAAAACTGACCAGGTAGTAAATCATTTGGCAACGTAGTTCCATTTTAAAACAATTTATTTTTCACTGGCAACACACACAATTAACATTTATGTATAATAAAGTATCTACGTATGTGTAAACATACATACATACATGATACCGCACGTTTTTCTCATGAGAAACATACTATTTTCGCTCCTTCCACATTCATGCATATTTCATAATTTATTGATCGCCGGTTGCAAATCCGGCGCACCTCACCTTTTACCTCACCTTTGAGAGGTCATCAATATTATGGTCTCATTGATTACTTGCAGTGATTGTGTTGTTAGATTTTTATTAATATTTATGGGTATTGTTAGACACGTTCTTTTTCTACGTAAACGTTTTAAATTTCACCTATTACAGTGGTTCCTTTCATGTTGAATAGTAAATAAAAAACCGGCCAAGAGCATGTCGAGCCACGCGCAATGTAGGGTTCCGTAGTTGGATATCACAATAACGCAGACTAAGACTAGTCTTTGTTTAATATAAGAATTATTATTTTTACAAGTTTTCATCTGCTAAAAGTATAAACGATCGTCACTCTTCGTCGGTACAATTTCCACTTAGACGCAATGCAGCAATGGTACTCATCACTTACGTCAATGCATTACAGTTAATAAAGTAAAGTGTTATGTGTAGGTTTTTTCATTTAATAGTTGAATTAAAATATTTACATTATTTACAAGCTTAACAAAAATAATAAAAAAAAAACAACCAGAATAAGAAAATAAAAAGAGAAACTAAAACTAAATAGCATCAAAAAATTCATCCGCATCGCCGTCCGCTGGAAATGTACCCAAAAGACTGGCCGCATTGCCTCGTTGGATGGCAATGCTTAACCTCTGCCCATGGTGATAACCAGCCCTTGGGTCACGGGAAGTGTCAACCAACCGTTTGGCCAAGTCCTTAAAAAGGCCATGGGCACACGGACCCCACGACCCGAGGGTTTCCACCCCAAACGGCTCGAAAATATAGTTACTAGAAAGGGTACTATACTTACGCCGTTTGAGGTTTTCTGCAGCCGCGGCAGCAGCGCCAGCACAGCACGCTGAACTAGGAAGATGGGATGGCGCAAGAGTATCGACACACGTAGCGTCCCACACTAAAGGCCTACCCATCTTCCAAGGAAACAGAGACATACCGTCCGGTCTCTTGCCATCGTCGCGTGCCAAGCCGATGGGTTCTAAAACAGCCGGAACGCCGACGGCGACAAGAGCACGTCGAATGATGTCATTAATATTCGCATGGCGCGCTATACGGCCCGCACTTCGGCTGCACGACAAGCCGTGGTGTCCGAGACTGGTGACAACTTCCCCACAGCGACAGCGATGAGGAGAACAACATGAAGCCCCTAAACGTAGGGAAGCAGCGAGGCAGAAAGTAGTGTCGTCGAACATAGTACCAATGTTCGACGACGGTAGTGCCAGAAGCAAAGTGAAGTGAAAAAGAAAGTCGAAAAGTCGTTGAGCGGTTCGCCGATATAACACTAAAAAAGAAAATGATGTAAATTAAGTCCCCACTGGTTTTTTTATGTCCACGTTACGAGTATTTTTCCCCTCGTGAAATGATAATTCAACGACTTCAGAGCAAAACGTTCGTCACGAAAGACTCTTTTATTCATTTCATCATTATTTTTTATACTAGAATGTCTTTTAATATGTCACCAATCTCAGAAGTTACTTATTTACTTAAACGCAGTAAGTACTTAAATGTTTAATTAGAAAAAACTTCTCACCATGAAATTCATACAAAAATATTTCGCATTTTTAAAACTTTATTTAAAACGAATACAGAGTTAGTATTCTTACATAGAGTACATCATGGATAGTAAGTAGGTATATAACAATAAATGTAATGAATCTCTTTATTATATCGTATACCGCAATGGCACATAAAATAGCACACGCGCCATTTATTAAGTTAAAAATATTCTCCGCGCCTGCTACGTAGGCGCAGTCGTAGCAAGCGCAGCGTTCAGCGGTCCGCGTTCGTAGCACCCGGCCGTAGCAGTCGTAGCGGTCGTAGCAAGCGCGTTGTAGAGGCTCCGTAGAACATGTGGCAATAATATATGGAGTATTTCTTAATTTTCTACCCAGTTTTGACGATGGTTAATATTAAAAGCAATCTTTCTTTACGGGAATATTTTGTTAAGTTGTGTAGTATACTTGTAGTAGGTGTCAAAATTAATTGTTTTATAATATAACGCCCGCTTGCCCCAGCCAGGGCTATCTTTCTCCTCCGAGTTGGTTGCTAACACGGGCCCATTATGTAGAATGTTGTATTAACTCCGTGTTAACTAACTTTGAGTTACGTTTTTGGCGCAATTGGGTTTTAGGGAAGGACATTTCGAATATTTTATAATAGATTAAATAAATTCCATTCGAAAGGCGGAACTTTCGCATTAAACTTAAGCCGTCCAAGCCTAGCCGCTGTAGGTAATTAAAGTGGTATATAAAGCCTTGCTGAGTAAGCAATGCCGACGCTAGTCGCAATTTCCTCTTTCCCGTCTAAGTTGTGTGTGTGTGAGGGACTCAATATCTACTCACAATCACTTCAGGTTAAAGTTGCATGATCACAATGCAGAGCAAATAAACCGGAGCAACTGGCGCGTTTCTCGCTGCTCCTACAATATTGACTTTTGGAACGCTTCGTTCTAAAGTAAACACAAACGCTGGCATCTCGTTTCAATGTAGGCGGGTGTTAATTTAATATCTAATATCAGCTTTACTACGGACCACTTTTATTTGCCTGTTTACGTCATGAATAGTTTATACGTGTGCGGAGTTGCTTACCCACGAGGGACGCGCCACTACCACGCTGCTCCTGCTATATTTTAGTGTAAGTAACAATTTAAGCCGCAAATTTCGCTTTTCTGGCTTTATAGCTCTAGAGGTGTACGGTCAGGAAATGGATAAATACATGGTTTTATTTCCAATTTTGCTTTCATCGTAAAATTGATTTACCTTATCGTATTACTTTTGCGGAAAATATAGAATACCAAGCATTATATTAGAACACTAAGTTGCTTAGTCAGCGTACGTAGCGGAGATGGAAATTTATAACAGCCATGTCAGATTAATGAACAAAAGCTTTTGTTATTTAAGATTGACTAAGTTGGTCAACATTTTTACTCGGTCTATTGTGACTAATATCATGTCACAAGCAGCAATTTGTGCTTGTTTTGCAAATTGAAAGTCTGTGTTTATAGAATACTAGCTTTTGTCCGCGATTTTGTCCACATAAATGTCAGTTATAGCGGTCGCAAACGAAGTCGCGAAATAAAAAATACCCTATGTCCTTTCTTGGGATTTAAACTTATCTACCCCGTACTTTGGTACGGATTTTGATGATATTTGTATCATCAAAATCTGTATTCTGTAATTTAGTCGTGAAAGCGTAACAGACAGACAGAGTTACTTTCACATTTATAATATTAGTATGGATAAGAAATAAGGTTAGTATTTTACAGAAATAAGATAGATGAAATAAAAAAACTATATAGGAACATTTAATACTAGCGGCCCAACCCGGTTTCACTTGAGCATAATAAGGCCAATAGGCAAAAAAAAACATCCAGCGCAAATTTTTATTAATTGACAGACATGGTGGATATCGACATCTAAATAGAAACAAAAAAATATATTATGGCTATTTAGTTAATAGTAAAAGAAGTGTAGATAAAGGTGGAAAATTTAAAGGGCTGGAGGTAGAAGTATCATAAATATTGAAGGTTTTATTCTGGTCTATTTCTGGCTCAGGCAAGGAAATGCCTTGCCTGAGCCAGAAATAGACTGAAATGTAAAACATAATAATCTGTACGAATCCATCCTGTATGAATTTTATGCCACCGATCGGTATGGTCAATTATAAGAATCAAATCTCAGAATCCTGTGTGTTTAATTTAAGGAAAATCATGAAAATTAATTCTGTTACCTTTCAGCAAAAGCTAGCTTCAATGTTACTTTTTCTCCGGAGCCCGTTCAAACTTTCCACCCTGTATATAAAACGATCCAATAACAGACGTAATTTCGATATGCTTGATATTTAGAAGTCCTCATTTTCCGTATCCCTTCTAAAACCGGCCGGCACAATGGCACATTCTTCGAGTACCTACATATTTTACGTGCTCCAGAATTTCTTCTAAGACGTGCAAATTTCCCGAAATGTTTTCTTTGCCGAAGAACAAGTAATAAATATTCTATATATGTGTTGGTTTCTGCCAAAACGGCGTTTTCCTAGACAATAGTGTGCAGTGTGCACGATCTAAAAATCTAATCAGCATTCTCGTACACTATGCAGGTAATGGTTCCGAATGGAGGCCGAAAAGTTCGACAAAGATTTTGTACTACATGAAATATTAAAGAAAATGATTACACAACCTTAGAAATAAACAGTAGACTACCACTCTCAACCGAACTTTAAAAACTTGATGTCCGTTTGGGCTGCTCAAGTTTTACAAACTTTAAAGCAGATTTATAAAATCAAAAGTGATTACCCTTTGTATACAAACTTAATAACCAGCAGAGTTAAAGAGGAGCTTAGAGTCTACAATTCACTTCGCTCACTTCACTTTGTGTAACCCCACCAACAAAAAAACAGATAAAGATCAATCTGATAGGAGCCTTCTCAGTTCAAGAGCTCTGTGATCGGGAATGATTGCGTTCGACGAAATAATCATTCAGTTATAAGCTGACGAAAAGTTTAAATAAATTCAATTAATTGAATTGATAAAATCATTAGCCCAACGATATCGATAAGTTTGCAAACGGAATGGGATCTTTGACCTATGACCTTTACTTCGAACGTCTACGAGAGGCATTGCTAGGAGGCTACGTTGCTACGTTGCGCTACGGCTCACTCTGCTACGTCACGCTACGGTACTTCAATTAATATTCTTCTATTAAAAATGTAAAAGTTATAACTTGTAACTCTTTACGTTTGCAGGCTAAAGAAGAAGTGACTAACGCTTTTAATCGTATACTTTTGTTCCAGGAATTAATAACTACATTATACATTGGGTTCCTCGGGTTGATATTCGCCTCGTTTTTGGTGTACTTAGCTGAGAAAGACGTCACGGACACAAAGTTTAAAAATTTTGCCGAAGCTTTGTGGTGGGGTGTAGTAAGTGTTTTGTTTTACGTTCTCATATAAGGAACTAATACGTTAGTTATAATATAATTTGGAAAGGAATTACGTGTCAGTAAATTTTATATTATTTTAATGATTCTATTGAAAAAAATTCAGTACCTTCTTATAGGTAGTTATTATTGTAATTTTTCTATAGGCTCGCCCCCTATTACATGGGACTTAAACATAACTGGCGAAATGTGGGTGTACTATTGAGTACACCTCTGCCTAACCCTTCGGGGATTAGAGGCGTGATGTTATGTATGTTATGTTTTTTCTATAGATAGGTTTATATTAATATTACTTGTATTGATACAATATCTAGTAACGCTTGACTTACGAAAGCAGTGCCGACTGCCTTGAAAGAAAGGCGCTGTTTAAGTCTAATTACTACCATGGACTGATGGTCATGCTGTTGAGTGTACATTGTAGCTTACGTTAAGATGATATCATACTCGTAGATCACGCTGTGCACGGTGGGGTACGGCGACATGGTGCCGCAGACCTGGCAGGGGAAGTTCATCGCCTCCTTCTGCGCCCTGCTAGGGATCTCCTTCTTCGCGCTGCCCGCCGTGAGAATCACTTACACTATCTAATTCATTTATTCAATCAATGTCTATATTGTCTTACAAATTATATGCTATGTTAACAGTTTTTATTAGTTGAGGGGTTTTTTTAAGATTGTTGTGTATCTAATTATCTAAATCGTTTGATGTAATCTATGTTAGTATATTTTTTAACAGGGTATACTGGGCTCTGGTTTCGCGCTCAAAGTTCAGCAGCAACAACGACAAAAACATATGATTCGTCGCCGCCAGCCAGCCGCCACGCTCATCCAAGCGCTGTGGCGCTGCTACGCCGCCGACGAGCACTCCATGAGTGTGGCCACTTGGAAAATACACCAAGTGCCTCTTCCTAGTCCACAAGCCAGGTAATTGTTTGCCCGTGGTCAACGATAACAGCAACTCAAATGAGCTACCACAAAGTTAATAAACTACTTTAACTTTTTCCTTATCAATAATGAACTCCTTAATCAAAAGTTTTATTCTCGACTAGATATTTCAGTGTAGGAAAGTATTGTATCAACGTGAATAGTGAAAAAGTTAGCTCACAAAAACAACAAATTTTAGGCATTCAAGTCCACGCTCCCCTTGCCATAAAACGTGCCGGAGGAAAACTTAACAGCGAGCAGTGACGAGTGTGTGTATATTTGACAGCCGAGTGATGAGTGCGTCGTTCAAGAACAATGCATCCTTTGTGTCGCGGCTGCCGACGATCCGCCGCCACAAGAGCACCTCCCTGCACTCCCCGGCGCCGCACTCCAAGCCCGCGCACAGATACGATGTCAATGCCAGCGCTGAAAATCTTGGTAAGATTATTTGTGTCATATTTATTATTCGCATTCTCTGCCCTAAAGTTTTAATTAATTAATGTTACATAGCTACATTTTAAGCAATGACGATGACTCCAAATTTAACAAATCATTAAGAAACGACCTTTTGCTATTTTATCCAGGTACATTTAAACAAAACATGTTCATGTTCGCGATAAACAAAACTTTCCTTTTCACTTCAAATATGAACAACACGGGAATCCCTACTAGGCACCGCACGATCTCACTCATTTTCATTAGAATAAACACACAGCATGGATGATGATCATAAGAATATTAGTAAATCACTAAAATAAATGATGACTATTAATGCAGACAATATTCTGATTGCATAAACAAGATTATAAAATTACCAACAAGAATACAAATTGGCTGTAACTATGAAACCATAAACGACACTAAGAAAACCAAGAAGAGGAAAATCGAACAACAGAAGACAACGCATCAACTAATAATAGCGGATTACTACAAAACACAAGTTGGGAATAAAAATCAATTGTATAGGTACATAACAAAATGTTCGCCGCCACATCCATCATGTACATACTACAAGCCATTAACGTGGTGCACTCGAATCGCAACTTTTTTCAATTGCTAACACAACAAAAAGGACAAATATTCATCAACACTCTGTAGATTGACGAGCCGTTTTAATTAGCGCAGTGTTGTGCAGTGTGTGTGACATGTGAAGAGTTTAGTGGAATGGAGTGTGATGTCATTTATTGCCCTGTTCCGTAGATAATCATACGTCGGGAGGGGACCGTGCGTGTTGTCTACTACATTGTTGGAAAAGCTGCTTTAAAGGTTCTGTTATAAATATTTTAGACGGCACTATGGCATGACAATATTACAGTCGATAAACTTCCGCTGCGTTTCTTGTTGATTCTTATTAGTAAATACTTTCCAGAATATGTGAATACACGAAAAGCGAACATGTTGACGTAGCTTTCAGCCCGGACTAAATGTCAACCTTCCGGCGATAATGGCTACGTCTCTTAGCTCCAGACACGATTGCTGACATCCTACTTACCTTCTACTTCTTTCTATTATTTTTCACTTTTTTTGGAATCAAAATGCACCCGCGTAGATTAAAATATCGCTTCGAAACTTTACAGTACTTACTCGTACTTGTATCGCAATCAGAAGCTTTATATACCTACATTTGACGGAGTGGCTTCTAAATAACAATTGCTTCCGCGTATTTTAACTGCTAAAGTTAGAGAAATGAAAACATGAAATGTTAATTTCGTTAATTTATACCGACTGCAAGACTTGCGTTCATGTAGCATCATACATCGCGGTTCACACAATGAATTTCCAGATTATACAAGCGACCTCATGTTCCTGGAATGGCTTCCTTAAGAGCTTGTAATTTTAAGTTCGGTTACGTAATTATCTTAAAAAAAATAATAACTAAGTATTTACACTGCTTTGCATTTTTTATTATGCATGCCAGATAGTTCATAGGAATCCTGTAAAATATTTGTCATCACAATAATTTAAGTCTGTGGGTGATGATTGTTTGAGACTTTCTTAAAAAGTTACAAATTGTGGGATATTATTTTCTTGTCGGATTAACAACTGTAGGCATGTAGCAGGCTTCGTGTCGACAAACGCCTGTCCTCACTTGTCATGATTTCAATATTTTTCTATATATTTATTTACCCTATGAAATAGATTAGATTATGATATTCTCTTACTGGGCATTAAATAAAAATATTACCTAGACTTTAATAACATTCAAATAGCAAATATCTAAAAGACAATAAGGGAATGATATATTCAGTTTATTGAGGATTTAAATTAGGTACCTATATCACATTTAAAATGTTACGAATATGACGATATTACTGAGCGGCGTTTAACACAAACATTGATACTGTGCAATAGTATGTATGTATAAACTAATAATAATTAACTCTGTTATTAACGTGGTTATATATTATTAAGGGTCTATTTAATGAAACGAAAATATCTATGATTTATTCTTTGCTAGCTGAGCCGACAGAATATGATGGCCTGTCGAATCCATAGAGAAAAGCACTTTTAATTTTCCCCAAATTTTACAATTTTCCGGCCAACTTATACAATTTTTATTTTCTCTAAAACTTTATTTGGATTATTTTGAGAAACAAAACAAAAATTGCCATGTCGGTCCAAACTTTCTCAAATGATGCGCTTATCTACGAACAGCATTTAATTTTTATTTATTTATTTGAATTTTGTTTTAGATCACTTACCTAAATAATTATATGCCTTTATAGTATATTTATAAAATACTCACATATCGATAGATTGTGTATTTCCTCTGTTCATCTGTGACCGTGCATGTCAACATTGTCTGGTGTTTAAAGAGATTTACAAACTGGTTAGTATTAAAACGTGGATAGGAAATTCTAAGCTTTTATCTATCACCGTTTTAAAGTCTCGAATAAATTGAAATATGTATCTAATATTTCTGTTAGTGACCACTTTGCGTATTATTTACGTAAAGTAAAAACACTGAATTGAATAATCACTGTTCTAATTCGAAGAGCATTAGTGAGACATGAACGATGTCAACAACTAAAAGTTTCTGACGTGTTTGTGTTACTTGGGAAGTTGATTCGTAATAAAACTTAGATAACCAACCCCTAGTGGCCATTCGGTGATCACAAAAACATGTAACGCCATGAGTGTAAGTAAACAACTTTTGCTGTCATAAAAACGGTCAGTTTCTGTATTTCCATTCCCCCTACACATTCCCGCACGCTTTGTTTATTTAAATTATACTTACTTAGTACATTACTACATAGGAGAGTTTGTAGGACTTAGACTTATTTATTTATCAATGTTCCAGCCCGCGTCACAGAATAGATAACAATCCTTCATTACTTTGCAAGATGTATCTACCTATCAATTAATTTAAGTATAAAATACTACTAGCAACAAATAGTGAACCAAGTAAAAGTGACCTACTCATAACCGTCAATCACAGGTGCGGATTCAGTAGTTGCGTATATATTAACAATAATCGAGAGTAATTTGAAATATTGTTGTGTATTATTAGGGTACAATGAACTACATTCATAAAGCATTTGCACATTAGTCAGAACGAGACGAAGAATGGATCAATAGTTTGCCCGAGACATTAAATGGCAACCGCTGCATTGACCTCATTATTTAGGTGTTTCTTTGACGCAGCTTTAAAAAAGAATAATCCCAATTTGATTTAAACACTTCTACATTTGTATGATCCTATGATACTTCTACTGTCAGTCACTGTCTCGTTAAGTTGATACTCAGTACTAATGACAAGCCTCCTAGAAGGTATAAAAGGATTCGCTATCCGAGACGTTTTCCACAACCCTGTAATATAAAATAAAATGAAAGACGAATCCTACTTAGCTTAAGTTATACGGTGCGGAAAATTTCATTTAAAAGATTTTGCATTAGTTGACATTTCAAAAAGAAAAATAGAATACCTAATGAAAACGAATAAACAAAACGTTCTAATTTCCTAAAATGTATTATCATAATAAATTACCCTAAACAGGGGAATTTTAATGTTATAGCTAGAAAGCGCCCGTTTTATATATAGACTACCACATTTCTAAGTCTGCTACATATACATAACGGTCGAATATGCTAGAGTCACCAGACCTACGTCATTACATTATAGCTGAAATTTTGTGAATGGATGAAGGAATTTATGTAGATAAGAAGTTATACGTTCCTCACTTGCTTGATTGCTGGGCCCTGCTGAGCTCAGCTACCAAAAGTACCTTTCTTGCTTACTTTAAAATGTGATGGCGGGTTTTTAAAATGTTTATGTTTTACAGGATATTGTTAAAAACTAACATACATTATTGCCGTGGGCCATCACTTTCGCCAGACGGCATTTTAAATGTTTGACTTTTGAAACGTAAAGCTGAAGAAATGTGAAAAATATAGGTATCTGGCAATAATACATGTTGGTCTTTACAATATTCTGTAAATGTAGGTAATCATTGAAAAAGTAGTCATCACACATAAACGTAAGTGAATTCGGTACCTTTGATACGGGATACCCGAGAAACAGCATTAAAGCTATGCATGCTTTACAAACTTCATAATCCACTATCTATTAAAAAAAATCAGCCATGATTGAACGACATAGGTCTCGTGTCTTTGGGATCTCTATCAGTAAGGCTCAGTGCAACCTGCATACCTAAGTACAGAATAATAATAACTAGGAACCTAATTATAGCTAGCTAACATTATAGTTAGTTGTAACTATTGCAAATGTAAAAACGTGCCCACGTTTTAGATGCAAAATAACAAACTACGAATAGTTACTAATAATATTTTTTTTCTACTTCATTATTAGTTCTAATAAACTATAAACAGTATCATTCTAGTACATAAACTATAAATTAACTGTTCAATATCGCCTAAGTAGGCCAGACATTACGTACAAAAACACGCAGCTGGCAGATATGCGGTTTGATGTTTATGGCAGGGTAAAAGGCTGGGTTGAGGGCGTAAATAGGCTGTAATTATAATCAATCACTTGGCATCTTATAAATATTACATAAGATATGTACTGGGGGGAAGCATCGGCACAGAATGCTGGGGTATGTAGGATCGCGCAGGTCAGTTAGACGAGGTAGCTAAGTGTGGGAGCAGTGTTGAAGTGAGCGTGTGTGTGGGTCGGCAGGCGCGACGGCGGGCCGCCCTGCGCGCGCGCCGCCCTTGCACGAGGCGCACAGCGAGGACTCAGTCGCAGAGACACCGCTCTCCAAGAAAAACTCTGATGGTAAGAAGTGGATAAGCAACAAATATCTACAAATAGCTGTATTTCGTATTAGACAAGACGTGTACTGTTCGTCTGTTGAGATGCTCTTCCTGTCGCTTTCGAGTAGATTAACATTTCTTCACTAGGTGTATGTACATATGTAGAGTATCAAGTGTATGTGGTTTGATGAGATTTGTGTACATTTGAAACATATTCACTACTTTCTGACACCTAGATTATTGCGTAATGTTTCACTAAAGTTTCCACTTAGATCTGTTATTCTGTACAAAAACATAAAGTAACCCAATAGCTATTGACACGCGCTTTATAAACAAATTATATATCTTAACATCGTCGCCATTAGAAACTATGTATTGATATATAAATAAAAATGTCAATGTTAACCCTATCGGATGCACCAGCTCCAGTTACATTATAAGTACAAAACATCCACAGCAATGTTCATGAATGTAGGTACTTAGTCATTATGTAGTTCTGTAGCTCATTACATTAAAACAATACTTATATGCAAACACTTTTATTTTACTTATTTATTCGTATATAATGTTGTAACATTAACGACACATAATTGGACTGTTTCTGTTGTTAAAACATAAATGTTCTTATATGTTAAAATATGTTACGTTAAATATTATTAAAATCTATATATGTAAAGCATGGTTCGTTGATCTTCCTATGGGCACAATAGAGCATGCTACAATATGGAAATGCAATGTGTGGACTGTGAACGTGAACATTATAAAACACTAATTTCCGAAATATCCAATCTGTACCTATACCTACTAATCTTATAAATGTTTAGTTTCCTCCTTGCAATAAATAATAATTCGTGCACGCGGCGAAACCTTCAGTCGTTGATTACATTAACCCATTTATCTATTACCTACCTACGTTACTTGCGTATGTACTTTACTTGGAATAGCCAAACAAATAAAATATCCTCCTATCTGTATTCCATTAATCTCTTCCTTGCCTTCATGCTCATAATAGCACATAAACCATGAAGACTGAGTAGCACGAGAAAAAACGCGGCAACATTATCTCTCATATTATAGAGCTGCTCTTTGTTTTATTCAAATTGTAAGAAACTAGGGTGATCGTATTTATAATTGTTATTCAACTAACGACAACGCGTAAAAACCGAAAGTTTTTTGAAAAGAAATGTTGCGACGCCTAAGCCCCAGTCACTACTTAGGCGTCGCAACCTTGTGGTTTATTTATATACCTATAACTATTATAAATCACTCAGATATATCACGAGGCGCGCGCCATCCGAAGCGGGGAGGTATGATACGGTGCGGCACCGAAGTGCAGCGTATTTCGCTCTGTTGTCGTTATAATTCTGGCAACAAACCTATCACCGAATTATAGTAACCGGACGTTATAGTAAGCGATGTTGCGTTGCGACACCGCACCACTGTCGTAGTCAGTGCATCAGGATCATAGCGTTGCTACGAAGCAACGCACCAGACACACCAGCGCGGCCTCAAAGTTTTACCTTTTACTGTAAACAACGTAGCAACTGTTATTTATACAAACACAACAATGAAAAGAAGTTCTCACTCTGGGTTCCGAAAATCTAATTCTGGTGTAAGGAAAAAATAAAAGGGTACATGAATTGTCAAAAATTGCGTAATATTTACATATGGCGCACACACGGTTCATTTATGTACATACATAACAAAATTTGTGAACAACCATTTTGCTAATAAACGCACTCCACATGTAAGAGTGTATTATAGTGCTCGCCATAATAATTTTCCGATGAAAATTCTGATTGCTGTACGGTAACTAGATTATAAAGTATGTGTCCATAAAACAAACCCTGGTTTTAGTTGTAGATAATATTAAAAGTGGTTTACCATTTTCAACCTTTATAATTATATTGACCTACTGAGCTCAATATATATTTTTAAAAACAGTATAAAAGAGTTACTAACAAAACAAATTACTGCGGTACGTAGGAACATGTATTTTTTTCTCCCTCTCTTAATGTTTTTGATTACGCAATCAGACATAAAGTATGGTCCATGTATCGCGTAATTTTGTTGGGATAAACTTCTGTTGTAGTCTCTAAACTATTTGTACTCATAATTCTTTCACGAAGACTGAATTATTTGGGAACGCGTTGGTACCTTTATTCGAGAATATAGGTACATAGTTGGACGTGGGATAAGCTATGCTCAAGGGCTTTCGTTCTCGAGACAAGGGCAGAGTTCCTCGTTTTTCTTCAAAGCTAAATCCTTTCGACCGCTGCGCTGTGAGCAAAATTTTCATGTAGCGTGTATTTTATAATCCATGTGTCATAACATTTTCTTATCCATTACATTTTCTTCACCCCAAGGTTCATTAATGTGTTTACATTAAAAAAGTTTGTTTGCTCCTGACTCTTACATACAATTTGCCCTAGTTTAGGAACCAGAGCACGTTACTATCCATAATATTGGATTATATATGTTATTAATGTTATTTATTTTCTTATTTTGACACAGTCTTGACGTCATGAAGTGAACGGAACTTAAATTAATGAATCCTAGATAGGCAGGCAAAATTGAAGCGCATTCCAGCTCGTTATCGACTCATAATATATGTTTTCCATGGCTAACTATGGCTAACTTTAACAAGCTTAGAATAATAAGTACCTAGCCACCACAACGCATGGAGCTTCTTTTTTTCAGGTTCTTATAAATATCAGATTGGTGTCAACTTTATGTTTAGTTTAGTGTGACAGCCGAAAAGATAAGGAAATCCCAGCCATCCCTGAAGGTTTCATTAAGTGTATATATCAGTTAAAGGAACAATATATTGTTCCAACTATACGATAACTAATATGACCTTTTACTTTACATCGGCAAAGATAATTTCAGGCTAAATATTATCTTCAGCTTTATTTATTACTATTTCACTACTTCTTTTGGGGTCAAGTTCCACTAGCTCCGTTAGTTTTCAATAACGTCAATTACGTGATATGCTGATCAGCTAACAACTAATAAATATAAATTTTGTAAAAGTATATAGGGCATACAAAAAGTGTTACTTGTCCATTAGACCCAGTACATACAACACTGCGTGGCTTTGGACCCAGTTTAATGTGAAGTAGAACGCACAACTAACATACGCTGTGTTCTAAACACTTGATGCCTTTCGTTATCGTAGGAGGGAATGGCTTGCGAACGGCTTCGTTTTTATGACAGCCACTGACAGCTGATAACAAACTAAATGAGCTTGCTATTTAGTGTACCTAGTCGTCGCCATTTGCCTTCATTAATCCATATGCTAGGCTTCAAACCGAAAACGCTCAATGATCCAAAATGATCACTTTGAGGCATTTGCAAAACAGCTACAACTGAAAGTCATATACTTACACTTATAGACTGAGATCCAAAAGTCGCACGACCTTCGTCATTTTAACACGGCTAAAATTTTAAAAATAGCTAGAGGAATATTTAATTGAGTACGCGTAATTGTTAGTTGAATGCTAAGCCCTTTTTCAGGTATTAGGTACCTACAAAAGATACCTTACTCGCTTACGTTCAAGTGTGATGGCTGGTTTTTGGTTTTTTTAAGTAAATAAGCTTTACAGGATATTCTTTTAAAAACCAACATACAATATTGCCAGACGCTTTCCGTGGGGCATAACTTCAGCCAGATGCTTTAAAGGTCGGAACGGAACAATGAAGCGTCTGGCTAAAACATTAAACCGCATTGCGCTCGACTGGGCCGCTAGCACATCTTTGTTGGTATACCTCGTGTGGTCAATTATACAGTTCACCAATTTACTACTCTGTGATGAACATATAGCGTTGCTACTCTATTAATTGGGTGCCCGCTTCCCTACAAATTGTAATTAAGGATTGCCTTTTGATGTCGTAATGAAAACAAGGATATAAAACAATGTTAATTGCTTTTATGAATAAGCGAAATAGAATATCTATAATCACATTTCCATAATCATTTTATTTCAAAAAACAGCTGCCGCATCCTTTCCAGAACGTATGTAATATAATGAAGAGGTCATGTCTAAGTAAGCTTTAATATTAAAACTTCACCGTCAACACATCCTCGCTTCGAATGCCAGTCACAGCTGATTGTTTCATTTGACACATTTATCTAAAACTAAGGTTTTTGTGCAGACGAGGACGAAGAGCCGCGCTGCGTGACGTTGACGCCGCGCCACAAAGCTGCCATACGATTTATAAGAAAGGTACGTTCCCAACGTTTTGCTAAAATGTTAAATATTAATATAATAGAAATAGAGCATATTTATACAATGACGGACGACGCCTTAGTAAATAGTAAAGACACAGTACATTCAAAATGCTTAATTATTAATAGGTACTAACAGCGTGGTGTCATGAAAACATAAAGTTTACGTTCACGAATACCTACGTTCGCACATACACATAGAGACATACAATATTGTCATCTATTTTTAATAACATTCTAGTTCAAGGTCCATAATTTCTGGCGGTGCAGAGAATAACTACACAATGCTCTCAAGAATCTAAAATTATTCTCAAGATAAAAACAAAGTGCGATATTTTTTTCCAGTTTTTTCCTCTTTTGACGTCTCGACAGTAAGAGACTAATGGCATCTATTAAAAATTCATGGCCAATTTGAAACTCCCAAACCAGATTGACAAAGTTCGTAAACATAATACCTACCTACTTATTTATAATGCTCTGTTCATAATTTTACTGAAAAATTCATTTTTAAAAGTCATTATGCCAAGTATCTTCATTTAATTAAGCATTACTTTAAGAGCTAATACACAAGTTGTTCAAAAATAAATATTAAGGTATATTTTGGTTTAAAATATCTTTCTTATTTAACAATTAGCTACAACCAAGTACTGACTACTTAAGCGCCAAGCTTACGTAATTCACAAGAGTACAGAAATATTTAAATTCCAAAACTTGATTAGCTCTTCAGTGTCACTTTTGTTTTGATACCTGAATAACGAGCTTTTAATTATATCACCCCACATTTAATTTAAGCGCTCAACATAGCGTAAAAGTTTTATTTAAATCTGAGAATTAAACCGGGACTTATGTTAACGAGACTTTTATGATAAATTTCAATTCGTAACTTACTGACTTATTAAATTCTGACAGATGAAGTATTTTGTGGCCCGACGTAAGTTTAAAGAAGCGCTAAAGCCTTACGATGTCAAGGACGTAATTGAACAGTATTCCGCGGGCCACGTGGACCTGCTGGGCCGGGTGAAAAACGTCCAGACTAGGTACTGCAGCCACCAGCGAACCCATCTACACCATGCACTACCATTTACTTTTAGTACATACTTACCTACTATACTTTTCGTCTGGACTGTGTACCGACTGTGTCTTGTAATCTTCGTAGTCAAAGTTGGCATTAAAATTATACCTTTATACTACCTCCGTAAGTAGTTAGTGTGTGCAACGCTATTCATAATGCATAACTACAGTACATTACTGGCTGCCTCGAAATCGCTAAAATCTTTTTTCCTACCACTTCGAAGAACACTTGTATTTCCATTGTATGTTATTCGTTTGAGTGATAATACCTTTTATTGCAGAATTATTAAGCTTATGAATGTCTTTGGTGCCAGTTTTATTCCAGGTAGTAAATACGATATAAATTCCAAATTCATTTTCATGAAAAGATATTTGCAAATGCTACTATATGTTATGTAGAAGCGTGTTCGACTTTCACCCCATAAAATGGTTAATAGTATAATATAAGTCTGAAATTGTAGCGATTTTGAAGCGGTCTCTACACTGAAATTTTCAAATGAAAACTGCTCTGCCTCTTAGTCTAGATGCCTGATAGTTTAAAACAAGACCTATATCGGTGAACCGTACTGACCCAAATTCAAATAATTTTTAAATGACTCGAAAAGTTGAAAAAATAAATTTTAATATTGTAATCATCAGGTAGCTTTATTTAACAAATAGTTGCTCGGTACTAAAACCTACTGCATGAACGCCTATTTGATTACAACATAGGTATGATAAGTTGGAGGCTACTAAATACCATAAAAAAAGAACCTGATCGACGTACCATATAACTCGATAACTCGAAGTACCACCCAACAACCTAGTGTGTATTCTTAGATTATTCATTGAACGAGTGTGGTAAAAAAATAAATACATATACCTAGTGATTGCTAATAAGAAGCCTTCCTAATTTGTCTCAACATCACACAATAAGTTTTTAAATCTAACTTGTCCAGTCGTTTAGACTGTGCGCTGATACGTCTGCTGAAAAAGAGAAATAATAATTGACACAGTGGGTCAGTTCAGTCTCTTTTTTATTTCTAAAGAATAATTAAATAAACCCTGTTAATGAAAACATTTAAGATTCCATGCATTACATCTAGTAAGAAAATACATGGTTAATATAAGTGTGCACATGTTATACCCAAGTCAGGTGTCCGCTCATAACTTCCTGTCCTTTAGTTTATACAAATCTAACATTTGCAACTTTTGCTATCAGGATAATGTTTTATTTTCGTGTAGCTCAAGTATTTTGTCGCACGCAAGAGATTTAGAGAAGCATTGAAACCGTACGACGTCAAAGATGTGATAGAGCAATATTCGTCGGGGCACGCGGACCTGCTAAACAGGACCAAGAACCTGCAGTACAGGTGAGATGAGAGAGAGCCATGCGCCGCGTTCGCACGCGCACTGTCGTCGGTTACTGCCGCCGCTGCTTCATTCACTGACCATCAACAGCTCGACCGCCTACTTTGTACAGCCGCTCACTAGCAAACTTATCTGAAGTCGCCCTCACGGCTCTACAGTAACCAAGACATTCCTCTGTAACTAACATGACCACCCATCCATGTAGGTAGGTATACCATTAGTTTAAAGAAGTGCGACTTCTAACACTATCATGTATTTCTTGATGTGATTTAAATTTGTAATAATTATTTTTTTACTGTAAGTATCTGCATTGTTAATGACCTCCTTGTTTATATGTTGTAGTTACTTTATACTATATTATATTCAGTTATATTAATTGAAAGTAAGATTATATTCCGTCATTGGTTTTGATGTCCCCAGTTTTAATATTTTTTGTCATGTTAATAAATTATCTAAATGTTAGTGTAATTAGTTATAAGTAGGTAAATATTTCGTTTTTAATTTAGTAGGTAGCAAGAAAACACCTCAGCAGTTATTTAATTTTGTTTGTATGTAGGTAAAGTAAAAAATATGTCGAAATCAGTTGTATGGAAACCTGACTTCATCATGAACAAAACATATCAAAGGAATGATGAGTAGGTATTTTACAGAGATAATGTAACAAAATAAATGTTATATTTATTCAATTGTTCTGAAGCATGTCACGGCATGTGACGTTATACATTTTCACTTTTGAACGATAAGTAGGGACAATCCTAATGTAGTCATCAGTATTGGTAATAATTGCGCAGACGATCAGTGTTCAGCACTAAGTACTTTCTTTATTAAAATAACTAGGTAAGTTAAAAGTGTTTTCCAATTCTATTTTTATTGGCAAATTAACAGAGTCGGGTGTACCTAGGTTTAGGCGCTTACCAATTTGCATGTTAGGTAAATGGCATAAAATAAATGAAGTTGTCCTCCGCACAACCTACATGTTTCTCGGACGTTAGAGATCACTCATTCGAATATTATGCATGAAAAGGTTTATCTATGGATATAGCCAACCACATTTTCGCATGTATTAATGAATGTTCTGCATAAAATGGTTATTTGTACACATATTCTGAATTCTTTCACCACTTATTACACTTTCCTTTTAGAGAAATGGTAACCACCCTTCGGGCCGAAGCAATGCCAAAAGGAGGGTTATGATTTTAGCACGCTATGTAGGTATATGTGTAGATTTCAGATGATCCTTATATTACCTAAACTACTCGTAGGTACAAATGAAGTATGGAAGTGTCGTGCTGTTCCCCGGGTTTTAGGCTATATGACGTCGCAAAAATGTAAGACGGGGGTTGCGAACGCAAAATACCAAAAAAAACATATTATTATTTAATTAAAGTCAACGTTACAGTTGCTAAGAAATTCTCAATGAATAAAATATATAAC
Organism: Hoplodrina blanda; assembly: GCA_949316365.1. Lineage (NCBI taxonomy): Eukaryota > Metazoa > Arthropoda > Insecta > Lepidoptera > Noctuidae > Hoplodrina > Hoplodrina blanda. The sequence continues at coordinate 9,678,212 of OX438579.1, read as the reverse complement.
GATCCTAACCCAAAAAGACTTGGAATAAAAAGGAAGTAAAAAGTAAAACACGAGTACGACAATGATGGCAAACTAACTGCTGAATTTTACTTCAGAACGGCCAGTTTTGCAGCCGATGTATCATTGGGGACGCGAGTGTTATTATGTAACGGTAAACATCTCCGACAGTTCTAAATACGACAAATACTAGGTCAATAAAAAAAATAGATCATATTTTACCCTAAAAATCCTTTCTCACTTTCAGTGTAATGTTTCCTCCTTCGGGTCTTATAATAAAATAAACGTCCTTTTATTAGTCCACTTCAGCCAATAGTAATGCCGGGTCCCTATATCATACGGACCGGTATTTAAGTATATAATAGCGCTTTTCTGTTTTTTCCACGAGCCTGTTTCGTACGTAATTTTTATTAAGTCGCTCTAGTGAACTTACGATAGGCCTAGGCCTATCGTTAGTTTCGTTCGCAGATTAAGTTCGGCATGACTAATTACAAGGTCAGAAACATTTATTTTTCGGAACAGAAACATTATATTAACATTTAATTTGTAAGTATTATACCTACATAGCGCTTTATGTGCTTACTCTTGTTTGAAATGCGTCTAAACGCTAGCAATAATAAAAAGCTTATAGCATTTTCTTATGCCTGCAATTCCACTTCAATCGGCTTTCGAAGCGATTTATTAATAAAAGTAGTTGGACATAGTTCAGATGCAAGCAATCCCTAGACATCCCTAGAAATAGCTTTGCTATATATAATTTCATTTGTATTTAATACACATATTTTAGATTTAAACATTTCTGTGTTGTGTTTTTCACAACTACTCAAACCTTATTCCGCGAGAAGAGCAAAATGATTAGCTACTTTTATTTAGTTTAAACCGCACGGTTTTAATATTATCATAAGTAGGTATATTAATTTACTCTTCTTGCGATTTGTGGATAGGTATTTTGGGTATGAAGCATATGAAGACAATTTCGGAACTTTTTGATATGGTTGGAATCTAAATTAAAATGTAGCACTGCATATATTATTACCTTTTATATACTTGTTTTGTTTTTCCGACTACTATAAAATGTAAAACTACATAGCTACATCAGCTTAAAAAAATCTGAACTGCTTTTTATTTGCTTTAGGTAAAATATAAATTATATTTAGGATTTTCATGAATCAATTTTTTTATATTTCGTTTATTTTTCCTTCTTATTGGCCATTCTGTTCGGGAACAGAAGGTAGGTACTGTAGTACCTACACTGTTAAGTATTTTTAAAAAGTGATATATGTATATATCTCATATTATCTCTAGAACATACCTATACTTTTGCATACATAAGTATATAGTATAATACAACTAGCTGTGCAAAAGTATTTTAGTATGGATGTGCAGTAGATACCTACATCCATGATCTACCTACAATGTGCACTTTTTTCCCACCTAGAAATAATTTGAAGAAAAGTTTCTATTAAAATATGAAATGAGTATTTACTTTTTTTTTAATACCCACAGGTTAGACCAAATACTTGGGAAACAAGGATCTAAAGCTAAAGATGTCTACGCATCAAAAATCAGCCTAGCTTCCAGAGTAGTTAAAATTGAAAGACAAGTAAGTACATTTGATGAAGTAGATTGAGCTCATGCTTTGGGATCGCGATAACAATAACGAATTAAATATAGTGAGAAACAATAATGAGCATGGTGAACTATAGTTTCATTTCTAAAAGAGTAGCTCTTCTTTTTAGGATTCCTTACAATTTTTTAGAAAAAGAACCCTTATGGTGCGACTTCGTCTATCTGTCTGTCACAACTGCTTATTTCAGCAACTACTAAAGCTATCGACTAGTAATTTGGTACGTAGGTATATATAGTTATAAAATAATGCTTATCTACTTACATGGCAAGTAAAAAAAAAAATATTAAAAAGCCTTGCTTTTATTGCAACAAGAGTCGAAATGGGGTGGTATAATTATATGAATGGGCTTCATTTGCACATTATGAAAAATATTTTCATTATTAATTTTTGATTTATTACGAAAAATGTACGTAAATAAACCACTGTCTCCACCACTCCACTACCACAAAAGTTTGCATAGCAAAACAGAACTTACAATAATATACTTAATTCATGAAAGTTTTTCAAAATTCAGCAAAAAGCCATTCTTACAAAAACTTAGTTATGAGGTTCCAAAGAAAGAAAATTGAAGGAAAAAAGAAAGATTCCAAACTTTGTAGTTGATTAACATAAGGGTGTGAAGATAGTTAACAAAGCCGAAAGTTACGTCTTCATCCCATCATTTCGATCGTTATTTGTTTTGGACCATACTTAGGAACCTTCTCAACCAGACCAGTTACCGAGATATTCGAGGTTCTAATTTTCTATTATGTTTTAACGAAATAAAATTTCAAATGTTAAAGCTAAACTTAAAGTGCCCCCACGGCCCACGGAGCATGATCTTGTGATGTTGCGTGTACTTATAAGCACAATGGTTTGCACGAATTACCAAAAACAGTGATTTTTTTAACCAAAAATATAAGTCGTTTCCCAGCAAAAACTTTTCCGGAAACTAACTTATTTTGATGGACAGTACGCGTACACAACGGCTATGCTTTTAACACCCGTATATCTATTGTTTCAGGTAGATGATATAGAAAGTAAGTTGGATCATTTGTTAGAAATGTATAAGGAGGACAGAGGGGTATCACGAAGACTAGTTGGAGGTGGTCCCAGCGGAGGGGAGGGCTCTGGTGGCCCGTCTGGTGAAGGGGGGCTGGTGGTGCGACACCGTCCGGCGCTGGTCGACAAGCAGTGTTCCGAGCCCAACTCACCCGTGTCGCGCACTTTCGAGCCGCCGCTACCGGCGGCCGCACCTCTTGTGCCGTACAAGCGGCCTATGAACCGGGGCTACTCCGACCTCGGCAGCAGATTTCAAAAAAAAAAAGTTATCGTAAAGTACGCAAAAGTTAAATCTATTCGGTCCGGTACACATAAAAGCGTTGCGATGTCGCATCGCATCAAGATCGCATCGAGATTTGGCAATGCAAATATACTTTGTAATATGCAAAGACGTTGCGTTGCGATTTCGCACGCCGTAGGTACCTATGTAAATTTACTTTACGTTTATTTAGTAGATAATTATGCAATTTCGCTGCACATCTTATTTATTATATGTATAATTTTTGATAAGATGCAGCGAAATATACTAGGGTAGGTACCTACTTCATAATACGAGTAGTTATATGTGCTTCTTGTGATCTTGACAATTTCGCTGAAGCGTAGATGCATAGTTGAATAATAAATGTTAACAGGACAGCAAGTACAAGTCGCAACGGTGATTCCCCTAGAGACGATGAAGTAGTAATCGTAGTGCCGGACCGCGAGGTCACACCCGCCCGTCTCGTCACCGACAGTTCAGGTCCGTATTTGTCTTATACGTAGGTACAAATTGAAACTAGCTCATCTAACTGCCCACACAAACTATAAATACAATTCCTAATCAGTCACTATTTTGCAGATTAGTAGAAATTGTTTAGAGTATATGAAGGATAGCAGCCTATAGCTACTAATAATTTTAACTTATACATATTTGTCAAAAAGCGTTTGATTTATTTCAGCTGCTCTAATCAATATCTATGTTGTTCACTGCCTATGAGACCACTGACACATTAGTCACCAAGTAGAGTCACACTCGTGCAAATAGAATGCTGTAGTTAATGTGATGCTAACATAACCAATTCAACCTCGTTGCCATAGGTATAAATATGCGAATATTACAAAATTGCAGCATCTTATGAAGATTATTCGTCGTCGACCTCTCTCTGACCGATGAAGGGAGAGCCCCATAGTAAACGGCCGCCGCCGGCTGAGTGAGTCCTACACCCTACCCCTATCGATGTGGAATGTTTATCATTTAATAGTGTCTCTCTGTGTCCTCCTAGCTCCTGCCTACAATTTATTCCTACCACATGAATGTACTAATGAAGGTGTTGTAGATTTAGACTTGTCTTTATCTGAACTTATTTTTTATCTGAGCATACAACTAATTTACTAGTTTATCAACACTTATAAACACACATGTGTCTATATAAAGCCGATTATTATTTCGATAACAACCAAAGGTTTTATGTTATATCAGATGTTCGTGTATCCAAAAAAACATGCAACAAATTTTACGTTCACTCTTGTGTTCCTGCAAGTGAGAGGCAAATAGAAACGTGTGTTTCAGCTGTTTATGATCTCACACGACATTATTGTTAAGTTTTATTACGATCTATACCTACCTATACGGTTATAGGTAGGTATAGATCGTAATACTTAACAGCCTTGGTCAATGCCACGTTTCACAGTAACTTGTCGGAAAAAGTTATTATGAAACGTGACTTTGATCAAGGCTAACTGACGCACAATCGGCACAATGCTCTTAAGGTATGAAAAAAGCATCCCCATGGGACATGTAAGTGAATGATAATTAAACGTTGGTAAATACCGTCCACATAAATACAAACACTAGGTGACAAACCTCGATGACATGGATGGGACAAAATTGCATAAAAACTAAATCCGTAAAACTTGTGGCATGTTTGAGACTTCATGTGAAAGAATGCAATAACTAGGCTGAAATCTGTTAAGGTGCATAACACAGCGTTCGTAGAAAAGACAAATCATTGTCTTGTGTCTAGAATTGTAGAGCAAATAGATCAGACGGACAGGTTGATGCGACAAAACGTTTGATAAGTATTTACATCAGATATATAATTTAATCAATAAAATAAAATGAGAGGTCCCTGCCTACCTAGACATTCATTGAGTTCTTTTGTAGTCTATGACAAGGTGTACGTCACGTTATTATAACGGCACTTGCTAGATGAGGGCCTAGCATGGGTGTGCAGAGTGAACGTTGAGTAAATTCGATCAGTCGGATTGGATTTTTTTGTATATGATAGATAGATTTATAAGAAATAGTATAGTATAAGCTATATGACATCATACGACCCACGGAAACAAAACAGTAACCAAAGACGTATCTAACATTACGATGGTGAATAAACTACGCAGACGAAGTCGCGGGCAGAAACTAGACGAATCATAAAGTCGCTCGTGCTAGGGCCTCTGGCACGGCACGTTGTACCCTGGACGTGCACGACATAACAGTGTCGTCAACGGAGAATTAAAAACGTCTTCAAAAATCGCTTTATAGGTACCTAATTTAATTACCGAAGCACGGCGCGTCATGGTATATGTCACGTTATTGTAGTGGACATTATATTGTATGAAATGACGTTTGTTGACGTGCGTGATAAGACGTTATCGAAACGTCTTCATACAATTCCTTAAGTACATTTTGACATACGTTTTGCTTTCATGTATCGTGACATACCAGTGATAAGGTAAATTATGAAAACGCCCAAGAGACAAATAAATAAATATTTTTTTGTATTTCATTATTTGCCTTGCTTGGTACAGCTTTATAAGAATGCCTCAACCTCAAGTTCCTTGGCCTAAACTTTGTTTTGTAATAAATCAATAGAAATATCTAGAAAACAGATTTCAGCCTACGTAAATACTTTCTTTATATTACGGTTAAGCAGTACTTTTCAAACAGCCAACCTCTATAATTTTTACATTATTTTACAAACACCTCCCATCAATTTCAGCATGCGTCTGTTGTAGTTTTATTTTATACCACCTATACATATATAAATAAATTATATTATATTAAGGTTCTAAATATACAAGTGCGTCGAATAATAAACAGTTTGTACTTACATTTATGAAACAAGTGAGCTAAGCTTGTCATTACGCTCGAGTCAAGGGTAATGATCAGCTTAGCTCACGCGCTCACGCGACCTGAGTGACTCGAGGCCGGATTGCAGCCGAGCCGCGGGCGAGGGGTTATGGAGCCAAGAGTGTTCCTAATGATAGAAACTCACGCGTTTCCTAGCACGTTCTTCAACACACTTGTGAGGAATAAATAAATAAAATTTAATTAAATTATCTTAGAAAACATTTTGTTCAATATCTTTATTACTTACCTTACCGTCTTTCAGGAACACTGTTCTACTTCGGTTTCATTGATTAGCTAGGTATTTACTTACCTAAGTACCTACTCCATTATGATAAAATCACAGAATCGCCAGACCTACGTCATTTCAGCACAGCTGAAATTTTAAGAATAGATACTGAAGAAATATAATAGGTAAGAAGGTGGCTCAGCACAGTGAGCAACAATGTGCGGTGTCTGACAAAGCCTGTTTCTTGTTTCGACAAAGCTTGCCTTGATTTATTTATTGCATACATTATTGCCAGACATTTTCCGTGGGCGATAACCTTAGCCAGACGCATTGGAGCTTTAAGGTCTAAACTTTGAACAGTCTAGCTGAAGTGGTGACCCATAGAAAGTATCCTAGCAATAACAAGTAATGGATTATTATTTTATATACCTATAATAATAAAAATACCAGCCTATTACTGTCCGTAGAAAGTCCATATAAATCGAAACAGTCGCAACTGTCGCAATTGGTACTTGCCCGGTATCGCCTATACCTCTACCTATTCTCAAAATGTCGACCATGTTCAAATGATGTAGGTCTGTCGAGTTTGGGGTATTATGACGACTGTAGAACAATATACAACCAATCCACATCTTCGACAGACACCTCGAGCGACATCAATATTCGTAATTTATATAATAACCGAGTGCCAAAAACCAAGAATACCTCCTAAGTGGAAAGAAGTTAAGAATTTTCACGAGTCTTTTTTGTTGTGTTCCTAAATGTAAGAACAATTTATGTGCGAAGTGCGACATAATTATGGTGATATCAATATGACGGACTCCAAAAGACTTGAAGAAATGGTAATTTAATTTTAATATTCTCTTTCAAATGTTGAATTTAGTAACACATTTGAAAAGATAGTCAAACGAAGACCTGCCAATTATAATAAAATTCAGAGCCTATTTTGGTATTCTTGATAAAAATAACAAGTAATAAGAAAATTGAAAAAATCTAAAGCTTCTCAATATGCTTTTGTTCCTTTAAACTTACTTTTTTTATAAAACAATTATTTGGCTTGTTAATGGACGATGGTTAGATTGATGCAAATTAATTTGCAATCACTGCTTTTAACTATAAATATTTTAAAGCATTTGATCTAGGCTTGCAAGATAATTTTAATCCAGATATTTACGAGAGAGAGGACGGTATATTGCAGATCGCTCAAGGTGCTGTAAGACTGCACATAAACCACCTGTAGGTACCACTTAAGGGCTTTAATAATATAGTTTAAACTAAATTACAACTAAATATCACTAAACACTATCATTGCAAATACCATACAGTTGTGCATAATTCTTTGCACCACGAACAAGTGCAAAAAGGCATGAACATCATTTTCACTCAATCCCGCAGGTCCTATTCAATTCACAGGCGCATATGGTACCTGTGCGGGATCCCGGTATTGCATTCCCTAATTGAATCATGTAATAATCCTTCAAAGAGTGTCGACTTCATTTTTAGTTATTATTATCACATGAGCGTTGAAAATAGACAAATTGTATTTTTTTAAAAGAGCGTGATAGGTTGTATGTATAGGCCGTTAATTCATAAAATAAAGCTGTCGAATTAAAAGTAACAATAAAGTTAAAAAAAAGAGTAAGTAGTCAGTGTCATATTTTTCTTTTTTTAATTTTGTTCTCTTTTCTTCTAGGGACATAACAAAAAAGTTCTACAAAAATCCGCTCACTACAAACTTCGTTCCAGGTAAAAAGTTAATTGCACTCGGTTAAGCAGCTTATCTGTTCAGGATTTACGTTTGTCCCTTATCTCACAATCTAGCACCGCGGCACATAAACCGACCCACTAACCTGTCTCATAAATATGATTCTCAAACTAAAAATGAACTAAACATATAGAGGGAAAAGGCTGGAAATTCCGACCTCTAGAAATTAGGCATAAACTTATAAAACAAATAGATCTCAGATACAAAATAAACACTTAAATACAAACATGATTGCAGAAGTTTGCGCCAGTTGTTCCGTGGGCGCGGAAACAGAGCCTCGGTCGATGAGCTCTGGGTCCGCGTCGTGGTGCGAAGGTGACGCCGCTGAAGAGCGTGGCTACGGCTCCGGAGACTCTCTTGCCGAGGATGCTGCTCTGCTCGGCGACGCCGCACAAGCCTCCCAGCCCCGCATGATGCGGAACCAGCGGCGAGACGTAGCTGTCGATCTCCATCTGCTACGACCTGACGTCTGAGACATCTAGGCCAAAGGACGTTTCCTTCCTTCCCGATATGATTGTAAATATACGTCGTTCGCACAACATTGACGTGACACAACGCTGTCCATTCACATAATTTCCATTGATAGGTGCTTGTAATGAGAAAATGAGCAATCATAGTTTAGGTAAAACGAGTAGATAGTTTATAAGGTGTCTTGTGCAACTCCAATAAATAAAATATACAACGAGTTGATGTTGTGATAATCACTTCCGCTCGTTTATGTATAAATATAATATACGAGTTGATGCTGTGATCATCACTGTCACTCGTTCATGTATAAAGACCAAGGGACTCTTGACGCGAGCACGTACCTAATATTTACTATTACGCTTAAATTGTTTAATTAATTATTGCTTTAAAAGATTATGAGATTTACGAATAAATAAATAGAAATCTTTACTTTATAAAAATATACCATACCTAAAAGTTAAAGTGTACATATTTTTATATATAGTAAGTTGTTTAATAATAATTAAAGATCTATTATCTTGTATAGTTATTTAGGAAATGTTATTCGCAGTAAACGAAAACCGGATAAATCAACAATCCTGAAAGATAGATAGGCTAGATAATTATTATAAAATGCCTAAAGCTAACAATTTATACCTACTACTACCTAGACATTTTATAAATGGAAATATCCAGGATTAGGTATGACGTTTGCAAATAATGTATAGATATGTATTATTAATTATTATATTGTTTCTATACGAATAGGTGATTTTAAAGGTAACGTAATTGACAAAGAAACTGTGATAGACATTCAGTTTTCCCATCACGCTGAACAAAACAATAAAAGAATGCTAAACAAGATTGTACTACACATTTCAGTAAAAAGTAAATACATAAAGATAGGCAAAATCTATTTATTGTCTTGGTAATGTACCTGTCTAACTATTTATTTTATTTATCGCTACAGTCCTATTCTAGAACCAATTTTGAAATTTTGGACATGTTTCTTAATAAAAGCAGGGTAAACTATTGCCTGAAAATCAAAATAAATAATTGATAAGATTATAAATATTAGTATATATGTATATATTTTAAAAACATTCATGTTTAGAACTGTGTATCAGAATATATTAATGTCATGACTGATGCTGTTTGCACACTAGGTAATGTCAGCAGAAATCATCATCGGCCTAGTCTATATTATAGAAAAGAAATAGAAACTCCGTTATTCTATGCTTATATACATCGACGAAGGCTTCCACTCTTAACAGACGCGGCTTTATCAGTATTTTAATAATGGCATCTGGATACAATTAATCTATAAAATACTAGAAATATTCGGAAATACTCTTATTTGTAGGCGAAAATAATCATCAGTTCAGTAAAATAATATTATACAATGGGACCTACTATTGCCTAACTGTTAGATCCAAAGATTTAAATCGTTGGTTAGATCTATGAATTGTGATATGTTTATGAATTACTTACTAACCTAAGTCAATTTACACTGTATATAAATCGAAATAATGACTACTACTGACAATATACCTACTGTACATGTATTACTGTGAACATTCAGGCATCAGCAGATCAAATAAAGAAATCCGCACGCCAATTTAAGTTAATAAAATGTTATTTATTCCTTCCACACTAATGTGTTGGAAAACTAATAACTAAAAGTAAACTAAATTTACTCTCTCGGCTCTATTTCGCCCTCGCTTTTGGCTCGAGCTGAAATTCGGCCTCGCTTGCAACTAAGCTCACTAGTATCATCATTTAAATTGAACTATGTACCTATCTAAAATGAACTTTAATGAATTGCCGAGATCCTATATTTATTAAAAATCAGAACTAGATCTATGTTTGGGTTTTCACAGTATTATACATAGGTAATTTACAAAAAAAAACTTGTTGCCAGGGTAGTTACCTCAGGCGTGGCCTGATAATACCCTACTTATCTTAAAATCCCGAACATAATCTAGACTTAAAGCACGTACCTACTAACCTTTTGCTAGTCAAATACAATGATCGAAACCGATTGAATCGTTTTAAATCGACACAAGTAGCAACAAGCAAGCACAAATAAATTCATCACAGACAACATTTGAGTTTTCTCTACTACAAACCTACCCACTCCTAACCTCCTCCTAGCTTTCCACTAGTGTTACCTATGAGAAGGAGATGAGAAAGAAGCAAAGGTATTAAGTCGACCGCACCCCTGTGGTATCAAAATCATGAGGTACAGGACCAACGGCTTTACGTGCTTTCTGAGGCACGGGGATGTCATACCACTATTTTTCAAACTCCGGAACTACTGAGAAATTTCTAATAGAATAACACTGCCCGACCTGGGAGGGAATCGAACCCAGGACCTCACGCTCAGCAGTCACGCATGCGACCACGAGACCAACGTAAACAAAAATAAATAAAAACATTTTTTTTATGATTTTTATTATTTTATGTGGAGAAAAATTCAATAGTAACTAGAACTATCCCGTGGACCCGCGGTTTCAACCGCTGTAAATTACGTCTTTAATTTCTGATTCGCTCCCGTGCGTCGTAGCACACTTTTCGAATTGAAATAGACCCGGTAAATTAGAGTCCATAAACAAACTATTGATAGTAAGCATAATCGCTTCAAACTAAATAAATAAATAATTATTTGGTCAATTAATTATATTTAGTAGGTATAGTACCACCTGCAAAATAGTCTATGCCATCAAAAACAAAACTTGTAAAAAAAAACAAGTCTCGCAACTCAGTTCTTCTACCGTAAAAAGTTGTGAGATCCATGTATTACCAAGTCAGTTGATTTATTCAGTCCCTACTTAAGGGACCTTCTGTCTTAAGTTATTACGTAATTAGCTAATCTAACAACATCTTATAGTGAGTTTTATGTTTAAATGAAATAGATTGACTTGGCCATCAACTGCATAAATAACTTTGTAATCCCATATGATACGATATAATCATATGGGATTACAAAGTTATTTATGCAGTTAGTGTATCTAGAAAACTGGACTGAAATTGCAAAAATTTTTAGTTTTTCCTTGATTTATACACTAAACACTAATTGTAATTAAAAATTTGAAGCTTCTATGTCTACTAGAAGTGCCTTAGAGTTTTGATGATCGGTCAGTCAGTGAGTGACAAAATTAAGAACTTTGACTAGTTATAATTCTTAAAACTACTGGTTCAAATTGAATGAAATTTGAAATACAATGCTTGCTTGGTTACTAGAAATACAGGCTTCTAGTTTAATCCACAACGAACTTATAGGGGGTCGAAAATGGCCTAAACTGCTTCGAGAAAAGGATGGTAGGTACTGCCGTGCCGCTTTTATTTGCTCGACTTGGCGGGGGCACTGCCGTTCCCCCCGATTGTTACTTTTGACGTAATTTAGATTAGAACAACTTGTAATTTATATGACCGCTCTTCCTTTTTCAGTGATCTATTATCTCTCCGTATTCCTTTTCCTACTTCTGTTCTTTCCTTATTTTGTACAAATAGTTTACCTGTTTATAAATGTATAGCTTCATTCATTACCATTAATAATATCAAATTGTAAATATATATTTTTTTTTTTTTCAGTCATCATTTTTAAGTCATCATTCATTTAATATAGTTAGTACATAATCCTACTGATCCTATATCCTAAATTCCGTTGTAAATAATTTTGATAAATTCCAGTTTCCCTACCTTTGTCCCTTGCACTAAAATAATATAACTTGACATTGGCTGAATGCACAAACCGTGCGAAGCCAGACAACAAAAAAAAAACTTGTAATTCTTTTGTTTCTGCAATTTTTCCAATGAATAGTCTATTAAACCTGGCAGCATAGAGCAACACGGGCCACCTGACCCCTGGCAGAGTTTAGATCGATAACCAATTGGGTAGAATTTAGTTAAAATTGATCTGGTACATACATTAAAAAATGAATCTTTACCCATAATATAAAAATATTATAAGGTTTAGAAATAAATTTACAAGTGACCACTCTTGTTAGGGTTAATAAAATGTATCCGTCGGTATAAAGAAAACCGTGCAAATAGGATTTTTTTCTCAATGTCTCTAAAATTACTATTCCGATCCACTGTGCCCCCCTGTTTCATTCTTGTATTTTACCGAACTCGAGGTAACAGAGCGCAAATCGAGTCAAAATCGAGTTGGGCCACCACTATTTAAACTTTTTGTAAGTCTGTGGTCTAATACTCTAATCAAGTTGAAGTAGTAGTCTATGGAGTTGGTTGTCTGTCTTGAAAAGCTTGTAGAGCTACATATTACCTACCTAGTAATCTGTGGTCTTGAAGTGAATAGTGAAGTTTCTTGTTTGTTGTATTCTATGAATTCTAATATTTTCCATTTTCATGTCGTGTTTTTTGCGTAATTAATAATTTTTATTTTTATATTAATAGGTACTTCTTAATATCTTACTTATCGCGTTTGATTATGCCTAGCCAATATGAAGAAGAACGAACGTGGGAAGCCTCAAATCACAATCAATACGAAGTATGTTATAGCCATCGTTAAAACTAATTTTAACATATTAAATGTATTATTCCAACTGAAAATTTTACCTCACATTTATTTTCAGCATGACATTAATTACTATTAACACGGCTTTACTCCACTTTCACTTATAAAAACGTAAATATAGCATAGGTACGCAATTACCCACTTCTCATAGAACTACAGGCGTACCTACGCGCTGACAAAATTAAAAAAAAAAAGGATAAATATTTTAACGATATTTCTAAATTTTAGGAAGAAGGAAATGAAGATGTTATCGAAAATCCTGAGGAAGTACTACATGAATGTCTTGAAAAATTTAAAACTCCTGATTATATTATGGAACCAGGAATATTTGGTCAACTTAAGCGATACTTTCAAGCTGGAGGCAATCCTGAACAAGTAATTGAGCAATTATCAATCAACTACAATGCGGTTGCACAAATGGCTAATTTACTAGCAGAATGGCTAATACTCGGAGGTGAGTTTATTAACTAACAATCAGCCCATTCTCCACATGGGTGCGAACTATACCTATTTGGCAACATATCAAACCATCAAAAATTGGTCACACTTAAAAGATAGGACAGTTTTAATTTTGATTATTGACCTCAATATTTTGATTACAATTTGAGTGACAGAAACATGTAGCCGAGTCAGCTACTTTTTAATCTATATTTTAAAATAGGTATACAAAACTGTCCAAACTATTATTTTTAGATACATGGTGGCCAAAATTTTTAATTGTTAAGAAGCGGCAATAAAACAATAATAAAATTACAACAGAAAACTTCTTTTTTTATTGTCTTATTGATATTATTCACATTTATTTATTTTATATACATATATAATTACATTTTAAATATTAATAAAAAACAATAAAAACATTTAAAAATATAAAAAATAGTATCCCACCGGCATCGGGAACAGGGTCCAAGCTACCGGTGGTCAGGGCTCCTGAGAAAGGAATCTCCTAACAATACGCGCCGTGTCCAGGAGTACCGCTTTCTGAATCAAGCCCTTGATCCAACCGCCCAACGAGAGCCTCCTAAGGTGTTGGTCGAGGCTCTTGGCTATTATGCCATTGGCCGTTACGACTATCGGCACAGTGATTGCTGTACTCACATCCCACATGTCGACAACCTCGCGAGCCAAGTCAAGATACTTCATTTGTTTACCTTTCTCAGCCTTCACGAGGTTCTCGTCATGCGGGACTGTTATATCCACAATCACTGCGCGACGCTCTAATCGATCTATCACCACTATGTCAGGCTTATTGGCAACAATAGTCCTGTCAGTGATGATAGATCGATCCCAATACAATGTGATATTGCCATTTTCAAGAACTGGGTCGGGCACATACCTGTAGTAGGGCACTTCCGATTCCACAAGACTGTATTTAAGAGCAAGCTGCTGGTGGATAATCCTAGTTACTAGGTTATGTCTATGCAAGTAGTCTCCGTTAGCCAGACGAGAACACCCAGATATAATGTGTCGGATTGATTCCCCGGGACGGTGGCATGCCCGACAAATGTCAACCGTACCGTCCTTCACAATATATCTGCGATAGTTGTTCGTCATCATAACTTCGTCCATAATTGCACAGACAAAACCTTCGGTTTCCCCAAAGAGGTCACCAAAGCGCAGCCAGGATACGGACGCCATAAAGTCTACATCAGGTCCATGTAGGGCCCGGTAGTAGCGCCCGTGAAGCTCCTTGCTCTTCCATACCTCCATGCGGTCATTAGTATCCAATACTACAGGTTTGCGCCAGTTCTCGTTCGCTAAAGAGAGCGGGGTGATTATTAATATTATATTGATATTATTAATAATCTTTTTTGTTAACGCAATCCCTTTATTATAAATATCTCAGGTACAAAATAATATGTTTATATATTGAAAACATCTAAATTTCTAGGGGTCAAAGTGACAGAGGTACAAGCAATGGTTGAAAACCATTTGAAAGACATGATATTGAAAACATTTGATCCAAAAAAAGCTGACACTATATTCACTGAGGAGGGTGAAGTAAGTGTAAAAGTTAACATTGTTGTAGCTGGAATTAGTGTTTTGTAAATTTGTGCTACAACATAATAACTTTTCAGACACCAGCTTGGTTGACAGAAATGATTGAGCATCCAACGTGGCGATCTTTAATTTATAGATTGGCTGAAGAATATCCAGATTGTCTTATGCTCAACTTTACTATTAAGGTAAGTAAGCAGTCTAGATGTAACACCAAATGGTACTTATAACATAAGTTTGGAATCTAAAAGGCAAATAATTTTAACACAATTGCATCAATAATTTACAGTTGATATCAGATGCTGGCTTTCAAGGAGAAATTACAAGCATATCTACAGCAGCACAGCAAATTGAAGTATTTTCAAGGGTTCTTAAATCAGCAATTGTTGGATTCTTACAAAGTTCTGATGATTGGCAAAACAGTGTTAATGAATGTGCTGTATGTATAAAATATTTTTGTTTATAAGGATAGTTAACCAAGAGAGCATACTGACATCCACATTTTACCCTATTGAGTTCAAGAGTGCCTTTTAATGGCCTGACACTAACACAAAAACTGAAATAATTTTTGAAACTTTCGTTTAGGATATTAGTTTTGATAGATGATTTAAATCCTTACTAATATTATAAATGCGAAAGTAACTCTGTCTGTCTGTCTGTCTTTCTGTCTGTCTGTCTTTTCTTCACGCCTAAACTACTGAGCCGATTTGTGTGAAATTTGGTACAGGGTAAGTGTGAACCCCAACAAAGGACATAGGCTACTTTTCATTCGACTTCGACTTCGTCTGCGTCCGCGATAACCGACATATACGCGCACGAAGTCGCGGGCAAAAGCTAGTATTGAATAAATCACCCATAAGCAAGTCAGGGTGGGGCAAGCGCCCCACTCTGCCTCACCGTGGCTATACCCATGTTTGACAGTATTTCAGAATACACCTTTTAAAGAGCAGAATCGCCTGTAGCGTATGCGGTAGACAGTTTCGCGCGTCTATATTATCACTGTGCATGCTGGTTCATCGCCCCGCCTACCTATACCCAGCGGCAAGATAGCAATTTCGAATTCAAATATAACCATTTTTTTTATTATTGATTCGTGTTAAAAATCACTGGCATAGTTTCTCCTTAAATTTGACGATAATGTAAAACTGCACCTTGTATAAATATATTTGATCAAATGTTTGTATGCAGACTGCAAACGCCATTAGTTTTACAAAGTTAAAATTATTGTCATTCTCACATTACAAATAACATTGCAGAAAATGGTCTGCCATGGTGCCCACACTTATGTGTACAGTCAAGTCATTGTGCATATACTTTCTCAAGAGCCTAGAGGAGGTGCCATCATGAAAAGACTTGGCCAAGAAATAACTCGATGTGCTCAACAAAGGTATCTTATTCAAAAATATTTTAGAAACAATCAGTTAGTTAGCTTCCTCTTCTCATACGAAATTCCCTCCTGCTAAACATCCCACAAGAAATTGCTCTTGTGGGCCCTGGGATTTCACCAATATGCATTGGTATACTGCTGAAATCCCAGGGCCCATACCAAAAAGTCTTAAACACTCTGAGTCAATATTGCAAACAAAGATCCACAAAAGAGGTAAATTGAAACACATCAAAATAAATAATTGATAAAAGGTAGATAAAAAAGATGTTATTTTTAATGAATAGGTACCATAAATTTGTAAAAGCTGTTACCTCAGGACAGAGGGGTATCTAGGATGGGGGAGGTAGGGCACGTGCCCTGGACGCCTATCTAAGGGGGCGCAAAAATAGTCCATTATAAAAATTAAAATCAAAATACAGGACAAAAAACCATTTAAAAGCTGTTATATTAACAACATAACATCACGCCTGTTATCCCCGAAGGGTTAGGCAGAGGTGTACCCATTAGTACACCCACATTTCGCCAGTTATGTTTAAGTCCCATGTAATAGGGGGCGAGCCTATTGCCATCAACCGGGCACAAATCCAGACTCCGAGGCTGCTACTGAGAAATTCCTGATGGAAAAACCCAATAACACTTTGCCCGACCCGGGAATCGAACCCAAGACCTCATGCTCAGCAGTCGCGCTTTGCGACCACTAGACCAACGAGGCAGTCCCACTAGACCAACGAGGCAGTCTGTTATATTTACTTCGTGATTTCATATTAATTGTAATAGCATACTCTATGAGTTTTCATGTGACATGGGTTTCATCACTGTTGGGCAATGTCGAAAAATCCAGGGTTCATACAAAAATACCCATGATAAGGACCATGGGTATTTTTGTATGAACCTTGGATTTTTGACTCTTTATTTAGTGTATGCTATTTTTTTTTCCGAGTATTAAGATAATTCACGAAGCCCACGCCGTTTTCTGTTGGTACGCCCCTGCCTCAGGATAAGCGGATCTTGGGAGAGAGCTTAATCTGAACCATTTTCACATGGTGACTTCCTTGTTCTATGTTCTAACTATAGTCTTCAATCATTTTTACCCGACTATGGCAAAGCCATAAAGAAGGGTTTTGATTTTATTTCAAATTTATGTTATTTACAAGAAGTAAACAAAAATCAACTTTATTTTAGTCTTAATTATATAATAAAAACAATTTAAAATGCCAAAAAATATATTATTTAGTTGAAACTTAACATTATCAGTATAATGCAAAACAAGGTTCATCTATAGACCAGGTTAAAACATTAAGCCAGTTTTTGTATTTAATTTAAACCTTATTCTGATTTAGCAAACGTTTTTAACTTTTTATATAAAAATTAGCTTTATGCTCTAAAGATGATCCTTGTTATGAAATAAGACAATACTATATTACTTACATATACATGTTGATAATAAAGTTATTTTTCCATACAAATACTTCTTTTTGTTTCCATGTTTGTAAACTATGTGTAATTTATGTTTGTTGTTACAGTGGACATGATGTGACGCCTATCACATTAGCCCTTACGTCAGGCGAATCCTGGCGCAATGCTCGTACGGCATTAGCGGCCATGTTGTCACGCGGTGCACTCAACCCTGCTGACATTTCAGTATTATTTAGAGCTTACACGCAGCCTGAACCGCCACCAGTGCATTTACTAAGAATTCCACAGTTTTTGGGTATGTTCATTCAATCCGAACAATAGATACCTAAGTTTCTATTTAGTCCAGAGAACTACTTCGCCGATTTTTAACACTGCAACTACATGGTCTTGGTGCACAGCCACTATTTTTATTATTTTTGTTATTGGTTTAGTGCCGACATTTTATGGATAATCATTCTGTAGTACTAAGTCAGTCTAACGAAATATCAAGTTATTAAGAAATATGTAGTAATCATAATACTGCTGGTATTATTTATGTAAAAAAATCACTCTTTATGGTAAAGAGTGATTTTTTTTCGCATGTAAAACTTTGTATGTACCTACTTTCGGATAAATACATAAGTATTGGGGTCGGGCAGTATTTAAATTTTAAATATAACATTTAAAATTGGTTTTCGTAGAAAAAACATGTCAAGAAGACAACTTAACCACAAACCAGTTTAAAGTAACAATACTTTGATCTTCAATATCTCAGTAACTAGAAGGTACTTAAGGACGCGTTTACAAAATAGACAACACAACATCGCAACACTACATTGACACAGTGTATACACACAATCACACATACACATACTCAAGAATACTGCAGAAATAATGAGTAACTAAACTGATTTTGATACTTAAGAATTTTGAATATTTTTTCTGAAATATTCAAAATTCTTAAGTATCTCTCAGATTTTTTAAGAAATAAATCTAGACAGTGACCGAATAAAATAACCCTTAATGCCACCCATTAAGGTTCATGTGTTACAGCAAAATTTGTAAAAAATTTGACAGAACGTTTTCTTTCTTTCTAAAACTATTTGTAATATTTTCATAAATATTTTATCCACCATTTTGAGTTGACTATATCTGCTCCCCTTGGGAATTTTCGGGAAACAAAATGATGTACATAATAGTATAAAAAATGTACCTAAACTAAGTCTCGAATCGTCAATTTTGTGACAAGAGGCTTTCGAAAATCGCTTTTACATTATTAAAAAACAAACATTTCAATGTAATATATCCACGGTATGGAGATAAAGAAGTAATCTATGTGTTGCAAGCATTAGTTGCGTTTGATTTGGTTTAATTTTATCCAAAATATCTCCCGAAAAAACAGCTTATTTTGACAGATTTGCAAACGCGTCCTTAAGTATTATGGTCTAGAACAAAAAAAAAATCGAAATGATGGGAAGAACACGAAACTTTCGGGTACGTTAAGCGTCTTTTTACACCCGTTTTTACCCCTCTTCCCTCAGTCTCGTAGTCCGATGGGACGGTAATCCGACATGACCATGGAGAGATCAGGCGCAAGACCACGGCTTTACGTGCTTTTCGAGTTACGAGGGTGGACGGAGATATTTAGTATAATTTACTTTAAAATAGTAACGAGATAAAAAAAAATGAGGTTAACTTTTCACAGATTTTGGGTGGAAAAAGTATTTTTGTACGTTATTTAGTAAAATATAACGTACAGAAATACTATTAAAATTTAGTAATACACGGTAGTCAGTTACAAATAATGCATTTTTAATTTTGCAGAGCTCCTGGTCGATGCGTTGTTTAAATTAGGAAGCAAACTAAATCCTGAACATAAATCAAAATACATGTATTTATTGGCGTATGCGGCAAGTGTGTGCGAAGGGCTTACTCCCGGCAGGCCTGTCAAGGATGAATTAAAAGCTACAGTACAAGCTATTGAAAAAGTACATGCCGTATGTAGCAGTTCAGCTAGTTCTAGTGAACTGATTGCTGAATTACCTACATTGTATCATTGTATAAGGTAATAGCCAAATTAAATACAAATTCAAATTAAATTGTATTGAATCAAAGCAAACTAGAAGATGTTGAGCAACATTTACAACGTTTCTGATTCAATAAATGCGGTGCGCTAAGGCACGTGGTATGTTCCTAGATAAAATATAATGCAGGTAAGTATTTAACTTACGGCGGATTTTTTTCGTTTAATAACTTTTGAGGCGGTGACGCCTTAAATACCACAAACAGAAAAAATGCTTTAATTAGGCCTACATTCATTTATTTTTTGCGTAAGTAGACGTAGGCCCGTTTATTAATTACTAGCTGCTGCCCGCGACTTCGTCTGCGTGAACTTGGAGTTCCACATCAGGTGTTCCAGATCTTCAAATTTATTCTCTCAGCAGAAAATGCTCATCACGTGGAACAATTTTTGCTATGGTGCCATTTTTGTATCTCTTATAGTTTAGCTGGTCTGTTGCGGTTCTGCATCAGGTGTTCAAGTTCCCAAGATAAATTATAACCTATATGCTGCCAAAACTTAATACCTATACAACAACAAAAAAATCATTCAAATTCGTCCAGTACTTTTTGAGTTTATCCCGGACATACATACAGACAAACAGACAAAAATTCAAAAAACTATATTTTGGCTTCGGTATCGATTGTAGATCACACCCCAAGTATTCTTTAAAAAAATATTTAATGTACAGTTTTGACTCTCCTACCATTTTATTATACACTATGTAACAAAAACCCTGTGAGATCAGTGTTGCCGTTGATCAGTTTTTATGTTTTATTTTAATTTAATTACTTCTTCTTTCTTCTTTTTTTTTTTAACTGGGGAAAAATAATAATCTCAAATCCATTAAATGGTTACGTATATGTGTACGCAGTACGATGCCGAATAATACCCTTAAGGATCGGACAGGGTTTTTGTTACAGGTTGTATGTATAGATATGAATCTTTAGCCTTACTCCGTCTAGCTATTATAAACTATCTAAGTAAGGCCGCCTTCACATTACGTCGCAAGCATTGCGACAGCAGCGCGGCAGCCGCCCATTTTGTATGAAAATCCAAATTGCGCTGCTGCCGCGCGACAGCCGCAAATTTGGATTTTCATACAAAATGGGCGGCTGCCGCGCTGCTGTCGCAATGCTTGCGACGTAATGTGAAGGCGGCCTAAAGTGACATTCAGTTTAGACTACAGTGAACCCAAAATGGCAAATGGCTAATAAATCATTTGATTGTGACATTTTTTTGTAGGGCTTGCACTTAATATCTTCATACTTTCAGATTTCCTGTCGTTGGAATGGGCGTCCTAGTTTGGGTAGAATGTGTTGTTACAGAGCCTTCATACTTCAAGTTGTGCACAGAACACTGTCCCGTACATTTGGCTCTACTTGATGAAGTTGCATCCTGTCACCAATTATTGCATCACCGACTCCTGAGATTACTGGTGCAATTATTTGAATCGCCACAAGATGAATTAGAAATCTTAGTTCAGGTATAACTCTGTCTAGGGTGATTGGTAGTTAATGCATTTCTTGAAAGGGAATAAATTAGAATTTATTTGCAACAATTTAGACCCCGAAAACTTGGGGTTTATATTTAGTTTTGTTGTTATTTTATTTGTTTAATACTTTTTTTTTCTCTTTTTACCGAAAACTTAATTGTAAGAAATCGACAATCGTGCAAATTAGCTAGTTTATTCTCTTTTAAATAATATACAGAATTACTAACCATGTATAATGCAATAGGTGTGCTTCATCGTTATAAATAAATTATTAAAAACATACTATCATGCTATTTATTTTCAGTTGGAATTGAAGAAAATGTTACTTGATAGGATGGTGAACTTACTGAGTCGAGGATGTGTTGTGCCTGTCCTGCGTTATATAAAACAGTGTTGGCAGCGTGGTGACACCGACATTTCTTTAATTAGATACTTTATTACTGAGGTAAGTTTGATGTGAAATAATTGACAATTATCACCATTCTACCATTCGTCATTCATTCGTCTTCTATTCTACCTTATGGTTCTACCTATACGTATGTCTTCGCTCACTCAACTCGTGAAACGCCGAATGCATAATTTATGATATTCCACTATGTAGCGGGCGCGTCATTGACTTATTTTTATTCGAGCCTTGCAGAAGTAATACAAACTTTATCTTGTTTACTTGAAACCTAAAAACGGGTCATTGTACTCCTCATTATGTACAACTTTCACTATGGGAAGAACGAAAAAATAAATATGCTGATCTATACGCCTAAGTTCGCATAACTCTACAAAATGCATTGATTGGCTGGGAAGTTTATTTGGCACCAAAGAATATTTATTTATTTTGCTAAATACTGGGTAATAAACTGTACTATATCCATTCGTATAACATTTCGAATTATTCAGCATCGCAATGCGACGACTTCTTTTTCTTTAAGCACATAATGCGATTTATTATGTGGTTATATGAAATGGACTAGCCTGTTTAACTTAGACCCTTTCACAGTACCATTAACAATAATCAGTAACCCTATCCCCATGCAGGGACCGGCCGGGTACTCGTTGAAAGGGTTTTTTAAGGGGTTTTTTTAAGCGCTTAAAAAAAAAACCCTATGATACATGTTACACCCTCGAACGGGTGCCATGAAACCGGTTCCGAAAAAGGTTACCCTTTCAATACCCTGTAACACGGTAACAGGGTAACCCATTCCAGCCCATGACACTGTAAAATGCACTCTTTACAATCGACATTAGTTTGAAAATTGCGAGACCGAGACCACATGTGTCATCTTATCGCCCGCCGGCGCCATTGTTGCATGTACAGAGCGATTTGTAAACATAGAATAATAATTATTGTCAATATGATATTACAGTTCAATTTTGGTTGTCGCACAAGCTAAACATCGCAACATATTTCTTTATTCGTGTTTAAACTTGTTGAGTCTCATCATTCGTCATTTAATTCGGAAGTCGGACGAAGCTACGGAAGTAAATCAGTGTTAGGGCGATTGTGCACTACACGGAATTTTACTGTCCGGCGCGCGGCGGTCCGATTTTTTACGGTCCGATATGGCATGAAAAAAACGGATGATTGGCTTGTGCACTTGTCCGTCTTTACTCGGATGATACGCCTCAGTTTAGGCACAGAATAGAGAGACCAGAATCCAAGCTTCATACTAACGCCCGTGCGTAGGTACACTACTACTACACGCGCAGCTATACCACAATATAAAGATAATCAGTAGTTGCACTCGGCCGTAACCTTGAATTAAGTACCTACGACTTCGTGCTACGTACTCACGCGTTAGGGCTGCCCGCACATAGGTAGTATTTTAATTTCATCAACCTATTGAGTTTCTTTCTAGTTATGTGAATAAAAATATATTTTTTTTAGTTTAAAAAAATAATTCATTGTGATTGAAATAGTGTTAAATAAAAATACATGTTGCGTTGTACTTACAGTGGGTGGCCAAATTATTAGGGACAGCGCCGAGATTTTAATAATTTCTAGTTTGTTTAAATTTTTCAGGGAAATGGGTTGTCTTAGGCCCCACGGATATTTTTATTTAAAGGATTTATTAATTGAGGTAATAAAAACATCAAGACTGTAGGCAAAACTATTTATTTATTTTTGGAAAAAAAAATTATACGTTATTTGATTTCTAGAAGTCGTTGCTCATGTTCCCTTCGACGGTCACAACGATGTATAGGCGCCTTAAATGCCTTTCGAAAAGGTCACAGACCACACCATGGTACTTATTGGGTGTTTAGCCCCCCCACAAGGCAGTTCATGCAGAGTCTGTATGAAGTTATACCGCAGGGCGTCGTCGCACAAAATAAATTTTGTCGAGCAAAATCTGAAATATTGATTTATCGGAAGCATACCTGAAAAAATATTACAAAATCGCAATACAGTGACAAACACCACGTGCTGTTCTATTAAAAGACATATTCTTACCCGACTCCAGCCTGCAAAAGAAAAATTTCGGTGTTGTCTGGCCCATTGAAGTCGTCTCTTCTTCATGTTCTCTGTGAGGCGTGGTGTCTTGATTGGCCGACGACCTATCAAGTTCTCTTCGGCCAACCGCGCTTGTACTGTCCTTTCGAAAACTCCTTTTCTTTCATCGTTCATCATCGTAGACAAACGGGCAACACCCGTTTTACGATTTTCAAGGCAGATATCTCTGATTTTTCGATCTGTACGAAGAGTGGTGATCGTTTTTCTGCTACATTTTTTCACACGGCCTACCTCCAGAGTATTGTTCTGCTCAGTTTATATTTTTATTAGAATAACTACAAACCTTAAAACACTTGCAATTGTTGCTATACCTCTCTGGGCATGTGTAGAGTGCAGTATTAATGTTTTTATTTCTCTAATTTTTCTTGAAGATGTGTCTGAAACCTTGCCCATACTAGAAAAAAAGTAATTTTGAGGTTTTCAAGTTATAACTTTAATAACATTAAAATTCAAGTATTAAGATTAAAAATAGTACCACTATACGAAACATTACTCACGTTCTGACTACGGTTAGCTGAAATAAACTTGCAATGTCAATCTGATTTTTTTTTTACACTGCTACAATAAGAGTAATTTTCAACAAAAATCAACTAAATGAGAAAGTCACATCACTTTTCAAAAAAAAGGTACCAGCTCTACAATTTTTTCACATCAAAACATAATATTAATATCAGTAATAACATCAAATAAAAAAAACCCCGTATAAATCTATTACTTTGTTTAAAAATAATGTTTCAACTAGATAATACATTTCTATGAGCGCTGTCCCTAATAATTTGGCCACCCATGGTATAATTCAAAGATTTAATAAAAAAAATTCGCCGAAGGAAACCAAACTCCAATCCTTACAAACTTAAACATCTACTTACTCAACCAAAATGAAAGAAACATCTAACGAGTAATTATAAAATCTGTTTGCATCCCAGCTTATTAACGTTCACATTACTAGCTATAGCTACAGCTAGGAGCACTTTGGTCACCCATCCAATAATGTCGCACTGCTGCAAACGTTATTTAATATCAACCATCTCATCGCGTGTGCCGTATCTACAGCAATGAAAATCTCACTAAGTAGGCAGGTATCATTACCAGGTAATAGGTTACCATTAAGGTATTACTCTCATAATCATTTCATAATGATATTTCGTCTATGGTAAATACCTAATTATTTAAGTAACTAAGTACAGATAGCCGAAACCTAGGTACCAGTTCTACGGGAACGGCGTAGTTAGGTCATTCGTATCACTTTTTAGTTTTACACCCTATCCACAATTTATTTATGTATTTTATTAAATTATTAGTAAATTATCAAGTATTTTACTCGGTGGAAAAAGCGAAATGTGTAGTTATATAAGTATTAAAAAAATAAACAAATTACGTATACGTAATAGTAGGTATAACCCGGTTCATTAAAGAATGGGATCTTAAATGGCGGCGCTTATCATGTTCTCTCGCTCGCACACTAGTGCCGTCTATAGTCACTCCAGCGCGTACCGTAAGCAGAAAAAATAATAGTCTTGATTTGCTTCCTTTTTGTAGGTACTTATAATGTCTCATTTTTTAAATTTAACATTCCTTTTATGATGTTGTTTAACGTTTAAGTTTGATAAAGATAGTTTTGAAAGAAATGTTACGCGTTCAAACAATAAGTCGTTTAATTTAATTACGACAGGAACTTGAAAATGTGATTTTTTGTTTGTTGAGATATCTTAACGATTTTGGTGTCAAATGAAAGGTATAGGTCTACAACCATTTTATTCGTTTAAATTATGTAAATCGGTCCAAGTGAAAAAAAACTTTAACTTGAAATTTTATATGCTGACCAATGATATTCTAATAAACAGATATGTTATACCCTTAAAAAACAACAGAAAAAAGTGTTCCGCGCCGAGAGGCAGCACACATACACACATTTCATTCATTTTACATTTCACTACAAGTAAAAAAGGATAGCTTGATACAACCTATAGGAAAAAAAGTGACAGCTAGATGTTGTCAATTGCGCGTGAATGTGAACAGACATTATTCGAGCCACCAATCACCGCACGTTGGCATCATAGACTAACAAATTAACTAGGTAGAAGGTACAAACCGCGTGTACAGAATTTGTAGCCGGGATTTGTGCCTATGCAACGAATAAACTCTCTCTTGCTGTTGTCACTTAATAAAGTAATATAAACGATTCATTTATTCTTTGTTTACGATGTCGGCGACGAAGACCCCATGCACGTACGTACTATAACGCAAGTACAGTTAGTGATATTTTGTAAGGACTTTATAGTTAAGTTTAATTTTTGAAAGGATTCTATAATTTGTTTTTTTGAAAGGATTTTAAAGTTGTTTTCTTATGTTTTATTGTACTTATTAGGTAGGCAGAAACTTTAATTTACTGATAAGGATATTAGGAAAACTTGTCTGGTTAGAAAACATAACGTAAGGGAATTTGTGAAAAATTGGTGTATTATGTCTTATTGGAACGATGTTAGCGTAATCCAATTAGAAAAGTCTAGTAGGATAGTAATTTGAAAGGTTTTTGACGAAAAATTGTATGATAAGGAATAATTACGTAACTTGAAAATGAGGTTTTTTGTTTATGGAGGAATATTAAATATTTCTATCATATTTTGGTAAGATCACATAGAAACAAGGTTTACAAAAGGAATTGTAAAAATCGCGTAAGTATTGTAAAAGTTATAGTCGATTGTTCAAAGTGAAAATGTTAAAAAAACAATTTTTACACTTCAATGTTCTAGGGTTTTTGTCAGACTGTATTTTATCATTATGTAATTGATTTTAAGTATTAAGTATTAAATTATAATGAAAAGTTATTAAAAGGGAAACTAGAACTCTGGAGTAAAGATGACTTTACTGCCTAATATTCGCATCTGTACTTTTATTCTATGTCCGGAGTGCACGCATCCTTGTCGTTCTCACGACAAAAAATGTATTTTCCATCTCTTTCTTTTTTCTAACCTCAAAATATCAGAATATTAGGAAAATAATTGAAATATATTAATAAATCGAAGTATATTGCGTACTTACGTGTGGTATGAGATCCCTTGTGTTTTATTAACTTTGGTATCGTAATTGGTACACTTTCTAAACACACACGATGGCATTTTGGATGGTAATTACGTAGCAGCGCGCAACGTATCACTCGTAGTAGTGCCAGACACAGACTAAAGGCAATGCGTCCTAATTAGGAGGGTTTCTGGTCTTCACGTTTTGCGCGCTTATAACATATCTGTTTACTAAAATATCATTGATGCTGACTGTACTATCTGTCAACGCAAGTACATGCCACCATTTTAGATTCCATTCTTTAATGAACCGGGTTATAGGTACTTAAGTGTTTAATTGTTCTTAGTCTTACTTTTCGTATTTTAAAAAAATGTTATCTCTGGGTGCGTTATCGAAGAATTCAAGCGACCAAACACTGCACAATATAGTTAATAATTTCTCCTTGCCATGTTGAGAAAACGCACGCTCACTGCTTACAAAAATATTACACCATCCATTCCTTTATAAAAATGTACTCTGTGATCCATTCGTCACTACGGCGGCGGCGCGGCGGCGCAGTCAAGACTGTTTGTGTACCGAGAGTGTACCGAACTCGACGCGCGTAGGTAGGTATGACTCGCGTTGCGACCGTTTCTATGAAGATCACCTACTGTAGTATTTTTATACTGTGGCTATACCTACCTATATATACCTACTTAGGTATATTGACGAATTAAGATTCGTTTCGTATTTTTGTTTTAGTAGGTTTGTAGAATAGTACCTAGGTACCTACCAAAGTAGGTAAGTATATTTGTAAGTCGTCATAATAAGATTCCATTTGGCCTTTTCTATTAATAGATAGGTAGGTAGTAGGTACCTACTTAACTTACGTTCGTAAAATAGTAAAACAAGGAAGGAAACATTATACCTAGGTAGTTTCGCCATGACCGTCCGTGAGTAAGTCAAAGTAATTTGATTAAGTAGGTAATCAACTTCAAAAAAGTAAGTAATGTATGTACCTATCTATGTCATGTGTATCTGTTACCGGCAATCTGTATAATTCAGGCATTCTATGCAATACCTAGGCAATGTATAAAATACCTGGGGCGTACAGGCAATGTATGAAACATTATGAATATTATTCTCCATTACATACTTTACCTAGGTAATGTATACAATTCCTAGGGATTGTATAGAGTACCTGCTGGTCCACCGGCAATGTGTAAATAAATAGATTTTGGTCTATAGGTTACTGTAAATCATATGTTTTACAAGTAAATCTTAGAATTGGTATTAGCCAAGGAACTGTAACCAACTTGGCTGTGGTGTGGAATGGCTAGTCACAATTCTACCCCTTTTTTGGTTCGGGTCTAAAGTTCTTACATATGTCTTAGGGCTAAATTTTTAAATCGTCAGATAACTCCTAACGGAGGGATGAATATGGAATAATGGCTTTTGTCTAAAAAAATTGTCATCAATAATAATATGTGGTTCATCTAAAGCGAGCGGAGCGAATTCAAGACTTGGGGCACCCTGACTCGGACAGGTTAGGTTAGAAGGGGATGGCGGGGTCTGAAAGACCCCGCCATCCCCTTCTAACCTAACCTGGTTATTTTTTTTTTAAACCACCCTGAAATAGGAGCCCCGCGCAGCGGGGTTCCGTCGACCAGGACTTTCCTGCTCTTTTATACACATTGCCGGCTGCGCTGTCGGTATTGTATAGAATACCTAGGCAAAGTATAAAATAAATAATATTTCATACATTACCTGTCCGTTTTAGGTATTCTATACATTGCCTAGGTATTATATAGAATACCGGATTACACAGATTGCCGGTAACATATCTACTTCATAGTATGATTAATTATGTACAGTCAACAAAGGAGATAGGTATGCAGGGTCGTCAGACATAGTTGAAGTTTTCTAAGAAACCGATGGATGTCTTTGACTGTAACTTAACCTAAATAAAGAACTATTTATTATCTACGTTTTAAATTAAATTACATTCGAAAACTTCCATCGTTTTCTAAGAAAACTTCAACTATATCTGACGACCCTGCATACCTATCTGCTTTGCTGTGTGTACATAAGTACCACCTGCCTACCTATTTATTTATTTAATCATAATACATACCTACCCACTATTATTAATTATTATTAAAAATTTTGAACACTGTTAGGATAGGAAGCTTTCATTCTGGTCTCTCTATTCTGTGGTTTAGCTCTGAACGATGAGTTTCTGGGTCGTTTTCAAATTTGGGGCCAAAAGCATAATTTTTGATATAACTTTAGTATCGTAACTCGCAATGTGTATAAAACTACTTTATATCAACTATCTTTTTGATTTCTATCCAGTACGTATGCAGTGATTTCTCTGACGCTGTAAATGGAAGAAGTAGACTGACATAACTAACCTGTTTTTCATTAGTGTTACCGATTCCAAAGGCTTATTTTTCCGTTGATGCTTTATAACACGTAAAACTACATTATAATACTGAAATATTATTTATAAAATGAAAACCATATTCCAATAGGAAGCTAAATATTTTTTTGCAGCAAAGTAGACCATCAAACAATACGTTTTCTTAGCTCTTTTGAAATAATTTAATTTTATAATCTCATTTGTGTAACCCTGATTCCGGACACATTCTACCCAAGATATGCACTAGCTACCCTGCCTCTTATCCCGCGCGGTCATCGTAGCCCTTTAGTCGTCCTCAAGCGCGGGAAGTGGAAGGTTGTGTACTGTGTTATTGAAAGAAAAAATTCAATATCAGGTAAGATTTTCTAACTTTGACCAAAATATTGTCATTAGTGTTTATCCATATATCGTGATTAGTACTTTGTTTCTTTTGTTTTGTGTTATTTGACTAGTTAGGCGCCAATAAGTGAATACGTATTCAAGGTCATTACATATTCTAGAACGTTCCATAGTGGTGGGAGACTTAAATTACTCTCAAAATCTCATTCGTGTCGCTCTCATTCGTGTCGATTCTCGAGTCACACGAATGATATCAAGTTGTATACTAATGACAAAATTTTAGTTTAACTAATTTTTATTTTTTCAGCAGTAATCTTGATTAAAACATAATGGCGAAATCAAAAAAAAAGTCTGAAGAAGAATTAGAAAGACGACGTATTGCCCGTAGAGAAAAATATCAACAAATTAAAAATAATCCAGAACTTTATGCCGCTGAGCAGGCCAAAAAAAGACAAAATTATTTGAAACGGAAGGAGGATAATAAAATTAAAAGTATAAAGGATATGAGCCCTCGCGAACAACGGGTACAAAGAAGAAAATGGAAAGAGAGTGCAAAAAAATACTATAAAAAAAAAGTCAGCCAAAGAATCGTACAAACTGTTACAGTTAGTGATGTAAGCACAGATGAAGCTTTGAATGTAATTGATAAAGTAGATCCATTGAATGTTGAAGAAACCAAACAAAAACCTAAGATAAGTAATATTGAACGTAAACTATTGAAGAAAATAAGGACAATTCGATTACAGCATAAAAAAGAAAAACAAACTTATATATCATTAATTAATAGGTACAGAAACAGAATTAAGTATTTGCAAAATAAAATAATTAAGCTGAGTAATGACGCCATTAAACAGCCAACAGATGCTATGTACAGTGGAAAGGATAAAAACCAAATATTTAAAGAAATTTTGAGTAACGAAATAACACAGAGATTTGCAACAACTAAAAGTAGGAAGGAAAAACGCACTATCACAAACTTAATTGATCGAAAGAAATTCAAAGCATTTAAAGTTTCTACTGAACTTCGTAAAGTGTGCCTTCGAGAAAGATTTAAGAAAAAGGTACGGGATGAGAATATTAATGTTCAACAATTAATTCAGAATTTTTATGAAGACGATATCAATAGTCGCATTACCCCCGGCAAAAAACAATACAAGAAAAGATATGGAATAGTCAAACAAACACGATATCTATTAGATACAATGAAAAACTTACACAAAAAATTTTTGAAAGAAAATACTAACATAAAAGTTAGTTATACCACTTTTACAAGACTTCGGCCGTTTTGGGTTTCTCTTCCAGTCGACGATCGCGATACATGTGCCTGTACGCTGCATACTAATTTTGACTTATTGATATCAGCACTGAATAAAAATAATATTATCCATAATAAGGATAGCCTGAATTTGCTTACTGAATTATGTTGTGATAAGTATAATATAAATTGTGTCAGCCGCAAATGTAGTATTTGTAAAGGGCGGACAATTCTATACAAAGAATTCCAAAATAACCAAGAGATAAAGTATCAAGAGTGGGAGAGAGACACTAAGAAATTAGATAGAAAAGAAATTAAAATAATAAAGAAAAAGACAAAACAAACAAATCCACGCAATTTGATTTTAAAATTAGAAGAAATGTTGCCAAAATTTTTAGCACACACATCAAACATTGTCAACCAATATGAGACTATTAAAAATTTGAAGCAATCGCTAAATGAAAACGAATCCTTGATTCATATGGACTTTTCTGAAAATTATGCCTACAAATTTTCTGAAGAAGTTCAGAGCATGCATTTTGGTGGTAGCCGTGGCCAAGTATCCCTTCATACAGCGGTTGTTTATATGAAAAATAATATGCGTGCGATTGAAACCTACTCTCTATGTTCAGCGAGTGAATGCACCCGTCACGATGCAGCGGCGGTTTGGGCACATCTAAATCATTTGCTAAAGTTTGTTTTTGACAAATCGCCACAAATTGATCGCATTCATATTTTGACGGATGGCCCCAGCAGCCAGTATAGAAATAAATCTATCTTTTATATTTTAACCCAACTGAAAAACGACTTCCCACAATTAAACCTTGTAACGTGGAATTACCAAGAAGCTGGCCATGGGAAAGGTGCCCCTGATGGCATAGGTGCCGTAGTAAAAAGGACTGCTGATTTTCAAATCAAGTGTCAGCAGGATGTTGGGACCTTTGCTACTTTTATAGATGTCATTCGAAAGAATGTACAAAATGTGAAAATTGTAATTGTCGAGGAGCATGAAATAAAAGCGAAGGACATAATGCTCCCCAAAAACATCGCTACTTTCAAGGGCACTATGAGTGTTCATCAGGTGGGTAATCTAACTTATCGGTTACTTGAACTAGATGCTGCAACTCTTTTAAGATTTTCATACATTTAATTATCATATTTTTTTAGGTCGTGTGGGCTTCAGACTCTACA
This sequence comes from Hoplodrina blanda, assembly GCA_949316365.1. Taxonomy (NCBI): domain Eukaryota; kingdom Metazoa; phylum Arthropoda; class Insecta; order Lepidoptera; family Noctuidae; genus Hoplodrina; species Hoplodrina blanda. Next base: position 9,646,410 of record OX438579.1, on the reverse strand, counting down.
TACTTGGAATTTAGAAAGCAGAGTTGCTTTGAATGTTTAGTTAACGCATGCGTGCATGATAAACATATGAAGTTTTTTAAAGTTTATAAAACTCCAATTGAATCTTCAATAGATAATGTAAGCGTTATATCGGAAAACAAAAAGATCCGAATACTTAGCGATATCACAATTTGCCATGGTAATCAGCAAGATAAACCCTCTACATCACTTTTGAATGTTAATGCAACCAACAAACTACCAACTGCAAGTCTTCGCAGCGTACGTCGGGACTGGACAAACAAAAGCTTTGTGGGAACTCATACCAAAGCATCGGAACATGAAAAAGAATTTCTTAAATTTATAAGTAACAAGGAAAGTAATGATTCTGATAATTTATCTGATTAATTAATTACTTTAGAGGATGCTTAAATTAATACATAATTATAAAGACTGAAGTTGCAAATGTATACCAATGATTAAGTAATAAAAGGGAGGCGATAAGGTTGCCCGCGAAATTCTTTACGTTCTTTTTGCGATTTGCAGTTCAGTATCAGGTTGTTGGTTGTTTGTTGATGATTTTATTGATTATAATGGTGTAGGTAAATATATAATTTAGTTATAAATCCGATCCTGAGCTACAAATTGTAAAAAACGTAAAAAAAATGTTTTTGCGGGTTACCCTAGCATTTACGTCTAAAATAAATGTCAATTGTTCTGACAATCTTAATAAACAGAATTACTAGTAGTAACACGTAACTGTTTCAATTATTGATTATGAAAAATCAACAAAGTTATTAAACTATATATTAAAACGTATTTTTTTAAGTTTTCTATAAAACATGTTGATTATACATAAATAAAACTTTTTTTATCATTAGTGTAACTTGTGATCTCAACAGTAAATAACAAATTATCATTAGAGAAACTAAATCACTCATTCGTGTGGATGGAAATGTCCTATTATGTGTGTTCTTCATTAAAACGTGTGGTATATTTGATTGATATGTGTCTTTTTAATTAATAAACCCTCCTAAACCCTAAAAAAATACGCAAAAAATAAAATTTTAAATTTATGAAAACGCTATCTTTTTGGCCCCAAATTTGAAAACGACCCTTCTTGGTTCCGTTCCGGAATGGGCAAAAGTAAAATGTCGGACGGTAAAATTACGTATAGTGCACAAACTAGTATATACATTATATGGCGTGCCATATCGGACTGCCGGACAGTAAAATTCCTTGTAGTGCACAATCGCCCTTACAGTTCTTGTGCGTGTTGTAGTACGTATTTCCTTAAATATTATAGCAAAGGCAAATAATTTAGTTACCTATTATTTCTGTGAAAATGCTGTACACCGTTAGGTATTTTGTATATGATGCATCAAATAACACAAGCAAATGTAATTTATGGTGAAATTCCGTATAGGTAAGGTTTAATATTTGTTAATTCGTCGTTGTCAAATAAATTCGTAACTAAATAAGAATAGTAGGTAAGGCAATGAGGCGCCGCTCGGGTGCACGTGCAGGTATCCCCCCACCTACATACAACTCAAGTTTATTGGGTAATTCAGGGTAACACGAATAAAAGCTTTTCGTGAAGGTTACCCCTTCAAAGGCTTAAGCCTTTGAAGAAGTTAACCCCTTCAAAGGCTTAAGCCATTAAAAGGGTTAAGCCTTTGAAGAGGTTAACCCCTTCAAAGGCTTAAGCCATTAAAAGGGTTAACCTCTTCACGTGGTTACCATAATAAAGGTGTTAACCATTTCCCTGGGTTTCGAAGATGTAACTCGAACAAAAGGTAACACTGCGATATGAGTTACCCCATGTACGGGTTACCCTGTCAAAAGGCTTAACTCTTAAGCGGGGTTGTCCGGTCCCTGTCCCCATGTAAAAGTATAGCTAACACTATTTGTTATTTTAAATAACAGGTTCTAGATGCAATAGCACCGCCATACACACCAGAATTCGTTCAGTTAGTGCTACCGATGGTTGAGAATGAAGAAATTACTGGAACTATGAGAGCAGAAGGAGAAAACGATCCAGTATCTGAATTCATAGGTAATAATTATATTTTAAATTTAAAAGACATGTTCTTAAATAATATTTTTAATTTTTTGTTTGTTTATATATGTTTTGTTTTTACAGTTCACTGCAAGGCGCATTATGGTGGACCATAATCATTTATGAAATAAATTTACTTAATATTAAATGAAAGTTATTATTAAAATACTTCTCTGTACTAACAGCCCCTTGCAGCCTTTCTTTCATAATATCTCTTTAGAGCTTCTTCATAAACTGTTCCAACAGTTCTCTTCTTCCAAATATCAATTTTTTCTTTAGGTTCTTGAATATTATCATCTTTATTTTCCTTTAATTCTTTTTTGTCGTTTATAAGTTTTTTGTCCTTTTCTGATGGACTGTCAGTGTCTTTACTCTCTTTCTCTTTGCTTGTACTTTTCAATTGTTTTACATCTTCATTTTTACTGTCTATATCTTCATCACTTGATTCATCTATTGAAAAGTCAGAGTCCGCGTCTATATTTTCTTGTTTATGTTTTTTAGCCATTCTGATATCGTCTAGATTTACGCGATTAATTTCTTCATCAGAGTCCTCTATTTCTCCTTCAGATAAACGTGTCTTATCTGATGATTTTCTCTTTCTGTAATTCCTCTTCTTTTGTGTTTCATTAGAATTTGGGGTAGTATTTTTAGACGAATCAACCTTCTCATTATCTTCTGGCAATTCGCGTTTAATTTCCTCATTATCTTTTCCTAACTTCTGTTCATACAAGTGACGGTAGAAACCACCTGAGGATTAGAAGATACAACATATTATTTTTCATCTGGTTATAATCACACATCATATCATATTATCATCTTATTTATTTCTCTGCAAATGTCTGACTGTTGGTGTCATAAAATAAAACTTTCCTGCTCACGTCTGACATGCATGGTGTCATACAATTAAATAGAGCTATTATTATGACCTTTACTGATATAGTTCTAGAAATGTGTGTGTGTGTGTGTGTTGTAACACTATAAACGCCTATTCTCCTTTCTTTAAACAACAGGATCAAACGTATAATTTTAAATTAAATGACTCGATTTCATTCGTAAGTTGACACTTTTTCGACAATATCTGAAACTATCAAAAAATCGTCTAAAAGGCTCTATTCCATTTATCACAAAATCTTCCTGTTTTTAAACGTAAAATATTCTAAAATATCTGTCCATTAAATAGCACGACACGTGATAACCTACTATAGCAGCATTTATTACTCCGGTTAATGTTACGGTTTTCTGGTTATACAAAATTGTCTAAAATATCACCTCGTTATCGAAAAATATGTCTCAAAAGCGATAATTCACAAATTTTCTAATGACAAAAAATACCTACATTGTTTTTTTACAATCAGATTATTTGTTTAGAGTTGCTTAATCGTTGAAAAAACATTTTCAATAAAAAGATGAATCATGTGTTCTATTGGCAACAAGCTATTATAATTAAAAAATTAAAAAACACGACTGCGAAAATTGCACATATTTGTACTTTGTTTACTCGTCAGTTTTTTTTAACGACGTTTTTTATTTTCAGTGTTATATATTTTTTAAATCTACTTGTCAAATTCTAGACGATAAACATAGACACGACCAGATTTATTAAAAAAATAAATTGAAGCTGGTATTAATTTGCGTTTTAAAGTGACCACACCGGTTTCTTTTTATTTTTTACTAGCCTATGTTACTCGGAACGATGCAAGGATTGTAACGATACCCCATACATCTAAATCGGTTCAGGCGTTTAAAAGTTATGGTGGAATAAAGAAACTCACATACATACATACATATATACATTAACACTGAACACATAACACTCCTTTTTTTGGGGCAGTCGTGTAAAAACTGACTCAAGTTCCTGCTCTATGGGATCTTAAATCAAGAAATAACACAAGTGGGGTGGGGGGCGTAGTGAGAAATCACGCGTATTAATTTTTTGGTTTAGCGCGGATTTCTAATCCGAATATTTATTTTCCAGAACCAAATTATATCAATATTCTATAAAGTATTAGTAGGTACATACATTGTACGAAAAAATACATGTAATATTGGATGGGGTTAGTATAAAGCCTCACCACATATTACCAAGGAAGTATTAGAAGTTGCTGAAAACATGTTGAATACATCACATTTAATGAATGACCCCCTATGTAGTATGCAATATTTGATGCTGTTTCACGAAATACTGCATACTGCATAGAGCAATAAATATATTGGACTCAATGTATAAGTAACAGTAACCTAAATCCTTTTGTTTTGTTACATCTCCAATGTTTTCCAGATACTCTTCACGTTTTTCTTTCTCTTCTTCTAAGCGCATTTCCTCCAATTTCTTTTTATAAGCTGATGTCACAAATACTTCTTTATCCTGGAACTCATCACCTTCCTTTTCCCTTTCCTTTTGTACCTATAAATAATATATAAAATTATTATAACATTTTGATTAAATAAGAAACATTATCTGATCTGATACCCTTATCTTATTTTTATATTTGTACACATACACATTACACACATAATTAAGTATACTGGGCGTTAGTGACAGGTTGGCAAAAACTGAAACTGTAGTTTCAGACCACGATTTGTGATTGAAAATCGTTGGAATTTTTCTCCGGAAAATTCTCAAAATTAAAAGAAAACCGAACGAAACTTTAAAAACTATTTAAAGTTTCGTTCGGTACAGCTCTAGCAGAGGACATCGCACCGATGCGGCGACGCCGGGCGGCGCGTGTTATTTGTGCCTAAACCTACATAGCTTAAATGTAGGTACCTAGAATTATTTTTGTTGTGTTTACATTGCCGAGTTAAGTTTTTATTGTTTTTTTCATTAAATTTATGTTTAGAGGCCTGGACTTGGTACTTACATATCAATATATCACGAATCAAGTGAAAAATCGGTCGAAAATTTTGAGAATTTTCCGGAGAAAAATTCCAACGATTTTCAATCACAAATCGTGGTCTGAAACTACAGTTTCAGTTTTTGCCAACCTGTCACTAACGCCCAGTATACTTCCTTCTACTCCAGTCTTTAAAAATGTTCAGTCATTTTTTTTAAACTTCAAGTCTTACTGTCTGTTATTTCAATATTATGAAAATCATCAATTGATGTTTTGGAGTGGAGTAGGACCAAGGCTATCATTAAGCCAAAAATTTTGTACAATAAGTTGTAATTCTCCTTTAATAGTAAAGAAAATTAACCACAACTGATATAGCTGTTTTTCTTAAGCTTTGGTTTCCTAGGATAGCGGTGCCGTCATATAGCGGCCGTAATACAGCGGTGAATGACGTCACTAGAACGTTGTCTATGTAAACAAAATGGCGCGGTTTCCTAGAGAGCGGTAACTGACACCGTAACGTCAAAAAGCGGTGCCGTCATATGCATGACGGCCGTCTTGACGGTGTCAGATGGTTTCGTGAACGTTTCATTGATAGCGGTGAAGCTATTTTTAATACGTATTTGTGTTTAATTTCTCTTCATTGCTCAGTAAACGGCGACGTACTAAAATCTCAAATGCACCTTCAGTACCACGAGATTTGAATAAATCGTCTTCCGCCATACGACTATTTTCCTCTTCTGATGATAGTTCATCCCACTTTTCGTTTGACGTTTGTTTAAAAAAAATTACTGACGGTGTGTTAAAACGGCCGTGGAACTTTCCACATGTCGTCACCGTAAAGACGGCCGCCTTTTTGCGTCCGTATTACTACGGCCGCTATATGACAGCACCGCTTTCCTAGGAAACCAAAGCTTTACTCAACTCAAATTCCAATACATAATAGTTTCACTCACCTGTCGTTCAATGCGCCGTTCATTCTCAATTTTACGTTTGCTGGCAGCCTTCATTAAATTTTCTATATACTGTGGTTTTTTTTCTTCTTTAGTTTTAACCTTCACCTTTTCCTTTTTGCTAGCCATTTCTTCATATATTTCATCATACTGATAAACTGTTGGATCTTCTGTTAACGCTTTTTCTTGTGTTATTTTGGCCTATAAGGTACAAATTTTGGATATATGAAACCTGCTAGTCAACCGCACCCAAACTATTCCTCAAAGCGCACCCAAAATAATCATAATTTGATTCCTCAAAGCGCACCCACGATAAAACATGGAAAAGAGGATGGACCATACATATTAAGAAGTAATATCGACATTTTAAAATTCAACTGAATATTAATTGTGTATTAATCAAAACTACCAGGAATGCAGAAATTAACTGGAACTAAGCGACTTACTACCTAGCTCGATAATAGTTAAAATACAGGTTTTGAAATTGAATCATTATTGTTTTAAAAAGTACCAGGGTGACAGAAATGAACAGAAGGTAGGCCCCTAAACGATCTCAAGTATTCGTTATAAATTGTCACACTATGCAACGTGTAACGGAAAGGGTATATACATACCAAGAGCAAGGCTTATTTGGATGATAACAAACGATATGGCAAGGGTTTTTTAATCCTATCTCTACATGTTCGGAAATTATGATCAACAAAGAACACCGCCTGCAGTAGACTCTACTATTAGATTAAGCAATTGGTTAAACAATTGGCTGCTACGTTTCGTGTCGCGGAGTCCATTCCCGCACGGAACAAATACTTGTATAATCTACATATAAGTAGTTGTTTCGGGTCTGGCTGTTTGTGTATGTGAATTAATATGTTTGTTTTCGTTTCTAGTGAGATCGTTTAGGGGCCTACCTTTTTTTTTTTTAGGTGGTAAAAATCATCAAATGACTCCTTCCGCCCTGGGTGGGGCGGAAGGGACTGTCAGACTTTTACTGACTAAAAAACCACCCTGTTCGTTCCTTCTGTTGCCCTTTACGTTCCGGGGCCACGGTATCCTGTTAAGACGTCCCGCAACCCCGCTACCCACCTTATATGTTCATTTCTGTCACCCTGGTACTTTTTAAAACAATAATGATTCAATTTCAAAACCTGTATTTTAACTATTATCGAGCTAGGTAGTAAGTCGCTTAGTTCCAGTTAATTTCTGCATTCCTGGTAGTTTTGATTAATACACAATTAATATTCAGTTGAATTTTAAAATGTCGATATTACTTCTTAATATGTATGGTCCATCCTCTTTTCCATGTTGTCATATTAATCTTTTTAAATAGTTCCATAAGAGATTCGCGACGAGGTAGATTGTAAATGGCTCTGACAGCTCTCTTTTGTAAAATAAAAATGGTTCCAATGTCAGCAGCCCGACCCCACAATAAAATGCCATAAAACATAATGCTATGAAAGTAGCTGAAATAGACTAATCGCGCAGTTTCTACATCTGTCAACTGTCTTATCTTTCTAACAGCATAAGCTGCTGAACTTAACCATCCCGCAATCGATGTTATAATGAGGACCCCATTGTAATTTGTTGTCTACAGTGATTCTTAGGAAAACCGTTTGATTAATAAATTCCAGTTTTTCTCCATTCAATATTATATCACATTCGCTACTTCTAACGTTTGGTGAATTGAATCTAATACATTTAGTTATTTTTTCATTTAATACTAAATTACTAACTGTAAACCAATTTTGGACCTGAAGAATAGAGTTATTCACGTTGTCAAGATTTTGTGACCGCCTGTTTATTTTAAAAATCAATGAGGGAGGTGTCATCTGCAAATAACACAATATTCGGTTCATTTTCCAGTAATTGAGGTAAATCATTTATATAAACTATACAGCTAACATTGTAACAAGCCGGATTTGACAGCTATCAAAATCCTTTGTGTAGTGTTGTCAAAACGTCTTGTCAAAATATAAATCGGCAATTAATTCGTGTTTGTGAGTGTATTTTTTCAAAATTAAGTTAAACTTAATGTTTACAAGTGATACTCGTTGTTATAGTGTATGGGTAACATAGTAATTATTCAGGATTGTGAATTGGATTTTTCAAATTATTACGTAGGAGAAACGTCAAATCCGGCCTCTTAGAACGTTAGCAGTTTAGAAATAGAAATGGACCCAATATCGAACCTTGAGGAACGCCCATAGTCATTTCAGAGCCCAATGAGATTACGCCGTTTACCTGAACTTTAGCCTGTCTACTTATCAGATATGACCTTAGTAAACCAAGAGATGTTTTACTAATCCCGTAGTACTCCAGCTTCAACAAAAGTATCTCATGGTTAACGCATTTGAACGCCTTTGAGAGGTTGCAAAAGATTCCAATGGCATCTTGGGCCTCCTCCCAGGCGTTAAAAATATTCTTTAGTAGGGTGACACCAGCGTCAGTTGTATAACGCCCTTTGGTGAAACCGTACTGTTGTTCATGAAAGATGGAATTTTTTTTGATTTGCCTATGAATACATAAGAAGCTTTTGTATGGAAACTCCTTTTTTGTTTACATAAGTACCTACAATCATGTTATGCGTAACACATACCTGTCTAGTCGTATTATCACTAGGTCGAAGCAAAGCTGGTTTCTTTTTTGATTCTTCTTCTGAATCAGAATCATTTCCAAAAACATTTCTTGATGCCTGGAATGTTGGTTTTTGTTTACCCTTTTCTGATAATATAAGACCATATCTGTAACACAATATAGAACATAGGATTTTAGTAAACTGATGATATTCATCATAATAAGTCATTAATTTATTAAGCGTTTTTAATAATTTTATCCATGATACACACTTTTTAGTCGACATCATAAAAGATTTATCAATGCTTAATTTTCACAATCCTTCGAGCTAAACTAAAAACAAACGTATGAACAATAAAGCTACCGCCAGCTGTTTTTGCAATTTGATAAATAATTTAGCAAATTCCAAAGAAAATGATTTGCTTCGAGTACTTTGGTTTGGACAATCCACAGAGTATAGACGACAATCAATACAGATTACTGTTATCTGTGGTTTAATCCAAAGACTACGTATAGATTCACAGTTTTACCACAGACCAAAGAGTAATATATAATCCACAGACATCTTAAAAAATAATTCCTAAATACTAGATAGTGCCTACGACTTCTGTGGAAGTGCTGTGTTGCCGGCAGACAAAAGTCCAAAACTATCAAATCCACTGTCCACAATCAAATCTTAACATGCAGTTTCGTATATTATTATAACAGCAACGGCACCAACACAGTAAATAATTTGCTATTCGAGATAGTGTGCGTTATCATAAGTCTTATAATGGTGCCGATGACCTTGTTTACAAACTACATAGACTACAGGCCCATGTCCAAAAATGGTGGGTCATATGAACCACCTGGTGACGTATATAGGACGATTTACGAGCATAAAATAATAAGATTCAGCACTATGCCGTCACTTGTAAGCTGTCCAACTGAGTGCTGGTGAGAATATTCAAAGGTGCAGGTAGAGTGAGTACATTTTGGTCATATGTTTTTGTACGGCATTTTTACCATCGATAGATCCATGAAAAATAATAAGAAAGCGCGCAGTGCCGTACAAAAATGGTGCGCCACAAAGTCGGTATTTTTATTTTTTTTCTGACATTTTCCAGGGTAAATTTGGTCATTTGATTCTGAACGGCATCAGTTTCATACTGTTTCAATACAGCTTCTAATCCATTATTCCGCAACGCCGTACAAAAATCATGCGACAAGGGGAAAAAATCGAGGGTTGCAACCCCCTCTCTTTCAGTGGGGGGTGATTAAACAACTTACAAGTGACGGCATAGTGCTGAATCTTATTATTTTGTGCTTTTTATGCTTTGGTTACCACCGAGTGCTATACAGCCTGTAACAAAAACCCTGTCCGATCCTTAAGGGTATTATTCGGCATCGTACTGCGTACTCATATACGTAACCATTTAATGGATTTGAGATTATTATTTTTCCCCAGTGAAAAAAAAAAGAAGAAAGAAGAAGTAATTAAATTAAAATAAAACATAAAAACATACATACATACATACCGTCAAAATCATAACCCTCCTTTTGGCTTTGCCGTAGTCGGGTAAAAACTGATCAACGGCAACACTAATCGGACAGGGTTTTTGTTACATAGTGTATATTATGTATACTTTAGCATAAAAAATTATGACGAAGTCGTGGGATGAGTACTATGTGTATTAAATGCGTCGCAAGCTAAGCAAAAAGCCTCCGTGATCATCTCACACCACAAACTTGTTATCGTGAACGCTTGTTGATTCCGGACGTTTGACAAGTATAAACGCGGCATAAGATATTTGGCCAGATCTGACGATGGCAACACTGCTTGCCTTGTGCACTGCACTGCTGTAGTGCTGTACTGTCAGTGTCAGTGTCAATATTAAACTTATGTGTCAGTGTCATATTAATCCGACTACTTTTTCTTTTAGCCCTAATTCTGCTTGACACCGGTTAGTGTTTTTATTAATCGAAGCATTTTACCGGAATCCTGCAAGATATCGCAAATCTGTTATTTGTTTTAAAAAATATAACTCCCGTCCTAGATTATCACTTGTTTATTTCGTATTTCCATGTTTTAGGTGAAGTTGTGGTTATCCAAACATGGGGAAGGGTAATAATATGATCCCTAATGGGCATTTCCATAAGGACTGGCAGCGTTTTGTAAAGACCTGGTTCAATCAACCAGCAAGACGTCACCGCAGAAAACAAAATAGGATCAAGAAAGCAAAGGCGATTGCTCCACGTCCTGCTGCTGGCCCATTGAGACCTGTTGTCCGATGCCCAACTATTCGGTATCACACGAAGGTCCGTGCGGGTCGTGGATTTACTCTTCGTGAAATCAGAGTAAGTTTTTTTGTTTTGTTAAATAATAATTATGTATTCATGGAAAAGGTGCTGAAAAAATAATTTACAATACTTATCCTGTTTATTTACTATTACTGTTCATTGTGCAAAGTATAAATGATAATGTAGTTATTTGTAAAAAAATGTTTTTACTTTTTCTATACCTGAAAACTATTGTTACAGCAGAGTATGATAATATTGCTAATTTACTGTTTTGATACCAACAAAGTGAAAGCATTTCACTATCCAAATCTTGTAACTGTAATTAGATTTTTTTTATACCAGAATATCAATTCTGATAGTTTCCATATTTATGTTCCAGGCATCTGGTCTCAATCCTGCTTTTGCCAGAACTATTGGCATTGCTGTGGACCCTCGCAGGCGTAACAAATCTGTTGAGTCTCTGCAAGTCAATGTTCAGAGGTTAAAGGAATACCGTGCCCGACTGATCCTGTTCCCGAAGGGCAAGAAGGTATTTATGAAAGTGCCACCCACAAAGATTATAGATAATTGTTAAATCTTTGAATTTCATAGACTGGATTTTTATTGTTTCTTTAACACTAGCTTTTACCCGTGACTTCATCCACATAGTGGTTTAAAAAGCTATACAATAGTTAATAAGAAAAAACAGTATTTACTACTTATTTTATCTCTATGATCCTAGTGGCTGAAAATGTAAACAGATTTTTAGAAGAATTGCCATGAGCAAGTGACTTCAAAATTAGGTATTTGGAAACGCGTATTGCAGACGTGCTACCACCCCATGAAGTTGCGCAATGTGTGAACAGATCAGCAGCCCTACCATGAACTCTTATCGCGATCCAAAAACTGAATTGTTCTTCAAATTATAACGCATCAATTTATGCGTTATATTGACGTATTTTCTCTTATCGCGATCCAAAAACTGAACTGTTCTTCAAATACTTTAATATAACGCATAAATTGATGCGTTATATTGACGTATTTGAAGAACAATTCAGTTTTTGGATCGCGATAAGAGTTCATGGTAGGGCTGCAGTCCTCAGTCAAGAAAGGCCACTCCTAAAACTTTCACTAACCGGATTGCAAAGAAATGGGCTATGACAATGTTTCGTTCTTTTTTTTTTTCTTTTATGCTGTTAAATTTGTTTACTATATCTATCTTATTTCGGTTTTTATTGGTATTTGGTTGGTCATAACATAATAGTTGGGGAGGCCAGGAAGGGATTTATGGATTTACTCGAGCGCGGCAGATTAATATAAGGGGGGATACCTTGCTCCCTGTTAAGTACCTCCACTCCACCAAATATAAGCCTTGTAAATAGAGCCGCGCGGCTAGGAAAGCCGATCAGATTAGTAAAAAAAAATCGATCGTTAGATTTACTCGAGCGCGTCAGATTAAGGCAGGGTAAGTTAATTACATGCAGAAAAGTGTGCATTTCAATAATCTGACGATTTGTGCGTAACGTAAGGAAATAGCAAAGTCACAAAGTTGCAAAAAAAATATGTCACCTGGACATTCTCGAGCGCGGTTAATTTTCATTTTATTTTGAAGGAAATCTTTCAAGGATTACGAAAATAATTAATCTGCCGATTTACACAAGCCGAAGTAGTTAAATAATCAAAAAAGTGTTGTACTAGCAGCTGCTAAGAACTATGTAGTTTTCACTCTGCGATTCTCTTAATTGGCCAATAATCTCTCTCTTAATTATTTCTCTTATATTTATTAGTTGTACTTATTACATTAGGCACATAATTGAAAAAAAATATATAAAAAAAATTAAAACCGTCAGGTTAAGGGAACTCCTCCACATAATTGTCAGATTATGGGTCAGCACGATAAGGACATCAAGCTGAACCCTCTGTATAAAAATCTGATGCGCTCGAGTATGTCAAGGTCACGATTTTTTTTTGCATTTTCAAAAATCGGCCATGAGTTTTGGTCGCTTCTAAATCGTCAGTCTTTCGAATAGGAGACTCTTTAGGGTTTACTTAACATCCTTTCTGAAAATCAGACGCGCTCGAGTAAATTTTTTTTTCCCCCATTTTCAACCCCTTTGTAGGGCCACCCCCACCATGCAAACCGGTAGATTATTATTCCCCCGTTATAAGAAACACGTGGGGCGTATACACTATTAATATCTGACACGCTCGAGTATGCCAAGGTCACGATTTTTTTTACATTTTTGAAAATCTCTACACGCTCCCCCCACCAGTGAAAGTGCATACATCTCATAACCTTTTTTTCTTTTTAGCATCTAATCTTCACAATCCAAAAGGTCCCCATCACGCTCGAGTAAATCCACATTTTAGCATCTTGGCCTCCCCAACTATAAAAATCAATTTATAATAAAACAAACTTGTGTCATAGCCAAGACCAATGTTTATATCGGGTAATAATTATTTGTTCTGAAATGCAGGGACAAACATGAATATATTTCCATGGAAAATTTGTCACTGGCAAACGCTCTTGACAAATGAAATATCTTTGGATTCATATTGACGTAGCTAGTGATAAAATGTTAAATGATGTTAACTTCTTACGACTACAGGGTTAAAATTATAACACTTCATGGCCCGATTTCTCAATCGGTAGATGACTCCTGAAGGTGCTCCTAGCAGACTATTATAAGAAAAAACACCAAACAATCTCACGAGGTCTAAGTCTCATTACAAGTATACCATTATACAACAGTGGCCGTCAACTGCATCAGAGTGCTTGAAAAGTAATGTTCTTCTTTTTGAACATTAGTTGTAGAGTTTGGTTTTATTATTTTCAAACAAGCTGTTTCTTTTTGTTACTCTGTAGGTATTGAAGGGAGAAGCAAATGAAGAAGAACGCAAGTTGGCCACTCAGCTCCGCGGTCCACTGATGCCTGTACAGCAGCCAGCACCTAAGTCTATTGCTCGTGCTATTACTGAAGAAGAAAAGGACTTCAAGGCATACCAATACCTGAGAGGGGTATGTTTGTTTTTAAATCTTTCATTGCTTTGAACTTGCTTGTAAATTCTTTTTAAAATTCACATGAATTTATTATTATTTTTTACAGGCTCGCTCTATTGCTAAACTCGTCGGTATTCGTGCCAAGCGTCTGAAGGACGCTGCGGAGAATCCAGATGACGTCACTAAAGCTCCAACTGCAGTGAAAGAAACTAAAGCTAAGAAGTGATGATAAAAAATAAATCTATAAGTATATAAACCTTTTTATTTTGTGACATGCCTACTCTGATTTTTGATCATTTTTTCTAATCTGATATTTTCACCACCTAAAAATAAAACAACGCAGACGAGAAGCGAACAGAACTAGAAATTATAAACGAGTTGGCGAGCAGCGAGAAATGACTGTAACTTGAGATATTATGAAAAGTACAGAACCCTAAAAATATTGATAACTTCTAAGTTTCATCAAAATCGGTTCAGTTGTTTATTTGTGAAAGCGTAACAGACGGAGTTCCTTTAGCACTAAATAAAAAAAAACAATTGCATTTTGCAAAATGAAAGCATTTTGGAGAGGCTTATAAAGGTATATATTGTTTTTTTGTAATTGATAAAATTCCTTTGTTTCAATCTGCACTTTAGTTGGGGAGGCCAGGAAGGGATTTTTGGATTTACTCGAGCGCGGCAGATTAATATATATTATACAGACAGTTCAGCTTGATGTCCTTCAATGTCATAATTTTTTTTTCGGCCCTTCGTACGGCCATCCCCACCATGCAAACCGGCAGATTAATATTCCTCGGTTATTAAAAACACGTGGGGTGCATACACTATTAATATCTGACACGCTCGAGTAGGTAGTAGTTCGTGATTTATTTTTTTAATAATGTACTTATGCGCTTCCTCCATCAGTGAAAGGGTCCCTATCTTCTGTAACTATTTTTACTTTTTAGCGTCTAATCTTCACAATCCAAAAGGTTCCCACGACGCTGGAGTAAATCTACATTTAGCATCTTGGGCTCCCCTACTATATTACATGGGACTTACAACATAATTGGCGAAATGTCGGTGTACTAATGGGTATACCTCTGCCTAACCCTTCGCGGATTACAGGCGTCATGTTATGTGTTAAATTAAAAATAATACACAGAAAAATCGTTTTGGTACTAAGTATTTAATTCATTGAAGTCAGCCGAATAACACAAAAGGGGTTGCAATTATATACCTATTAAAAATCGTACAGACAAAGTTACTAATTAATTCTTAAAATTACATATATTTTTAGGCAGTAGTATTAATTTCGGTATTGCTCTTCTCACTGACAGCATCAGTAGTATCAACAGGAATTTCTCCATTTTCACCAGCTTTGGTTTTCTTGTCACTCTTCCTAAATTTATCGTACCTGAAACCGGAAACAAATATCAACTCGACTTCCCAGTTCAATCCTGATTCAGATGATGTTGTTCTGTTGATGCCTAAAAGCGAGTAAACATTAGGTATTTATTTTTCTATACTAAGAGGAAAGGTTTGTTTTTTGAAGAGGTAATTTATGGAAGTACTGGTCCAATAACAAAAATCTTTGCATTGATCACAAGATACTTAATTAATTCCGAGTCATATGGGTTAGTGGCTATACTGTCGGTATTTTCTGCATAAAACACGTTCACTGTCCAGCCAAAATATCGAAATTAGCTCTCACGTCCAATTTAATTTTTCGTTCCTATGTAAGAAGTAAGACCCCATTATGTATTAAAAGTGCAGTGACCCACATGTATGGCACGGACGTCTTGTTCCGAGCAAAAATGACCTACATGTGGGTCATGGACAGTGAACAATATGTTAACATCAATGTAGCACATGTAGAGACGAGGTGGACGGCAGAAAGGCAACAGGTGTTGTAACGAATGCAAAATGCAACTGACTATGATTATACAATACATGTTGATGTAACTTATGAACGATTGAAGTACCTTCCAAGGTCTTCCTCGTCATCACTCCCTTCATTGCCTTGGGGATCTACTTCTCGGAGCAACTCTCCAATGTCTTTGTCGACATCTGCCCACAATTTATCCTCACTCCCTGAAACATAATATATAACTTTAATCGATTTATACTTCTAGGGTCAAACTTAATCAACTACGTATTTCATGGGCAGGTCCTATGTAAGCCTATCAAGTACAGGCAATGCAGGAAATCAATTTTGAGTTTATTGTCAATTCCCAATTTCATCAGCTATTCCAGTAAAAAATTATATAATTTATAATAAAAAATAAACAATCTACTTGAGCCCTAAATATTAAAATCCCAATCTCTGTTCTCACTCTTGGAAATACAGCAATAAAAGTCCTATGTACATCCATCCACTATAAACTTTGTTTCACTTGAGAAGTTTTTTTGGTCTAATTGCACTCAGTTATAAAGCAAAATAATAATCTAAAAAGCACATCGTAAGCTGTTTACCCGGTCAGATAAACTATATTCAATCCTAGCTTACCACCATGACTGCTAATCGCTCAAGTCAGTTATACCTACATTTTTGTTTTAATAGACTATTAGCTTATTTTTTATAACAAATTACCTTTTTCTGAATAAAACATTAGTCCAATATTATAGTTAGCCTTAGCTATTTACTAACCAGATGCAGCAGAAGTATCAGCACCATTGTCGAGTTTCTTTTTATTTTCCTCGGTAGCATCAACAATTTCTGATTTTATTATATCTCCAGTCTCAGCAGCAGTAGCTTCTTTTTCTTCTTCTAAAAACATAGATTTATTAACTAATAATTGAAATTAAAAATTTCAATAATACAGTGTGGTTACTTTGGTTAGGGAGTTGTTTGTCTGGATGGCTTTCAAATAGGAAAAAATATTAGTAAAGTATTAGTGGACTCACTAATAAATTACTTCATATTTGAGTATCGAACAGCCGCGAAGGGTATATTTATTTCCGGCCGAAACCGTTACTACATTTGGGAAGTTTCGCGCTATGATCGGTATGTAATAATCGATGCACTGAGCGAGCGACGAAGTGTCATTTTGATGCGCGAAATATATTTAAAAAAAAAGTGTGTTTTTATTTTATCATGCCACAGACGGACATAATTATCCCGAATCAAAACATTTATAAAATAACTCAAACTTCCAACCATTTCGCCTTACCTTTTTGTTGATGTAACTGACGATGAATTCTCTCAGCGTGTTTGCGAAGAGTGCGAGTGTCGCGATGCTGTACGTAGCGGCCCAGATGAATACGTAGGCGACAGTGACGACGCAGTGCTTCGGCTTCCTCAGTACCACCTGCTTCCACCCGGGGCAAGTACACGCGGCATAACTCACACCACCAAACCTACATTATGACATATTCTCGTTCAGTAAAAAAAGCTTTTCTTGTATGGAGAAATCAATACGTAGGTATGTGCAGAGTACCAATGTGAAAAAAATATAAATAATTAATTTTATATCCTTGTTCCAAAGATCTTTTAGGTAAGCTATGAATCAAATCGATAATGCATGTGGACATATTTGATTTTTAAAAAACAAAAGATGTAATTCTTCATTATGTACTCCCATGTCTTGGGCCACATTGCTCTATTTATCAATATTCGTACATACCTCCATTTTTTTAATATGTTCACTGCCAATGTTAATCTCAACTTTAGGTTTTTTTGGAGAAGATTCATCCTTCTTTTCTCCCCCAGAATCATCATCTTCAACTTCTGTAAAAAAAAAAGACGTTAATAAAATAAATATAGGCGCTGCTAAGCCATGAAAAACATTGTAGTTTCGTATGATATAATTTTGACTTACCATCTACATCGCCTACAGAGTCAAGAGTCATGAAGTTGTCCAAATCCACATCCATACCTTCGTCGCCGCTAGCTTCAGCCTTGGGGCTTACACGGCGAGCTGATTGGCTAGCCTTCCTCTGAATCATAGATGGTTATATATTCACACACGGTTACAGGATTTTAAATGCTTTCAACATTTATATCTATAGATTATATGGTGCATTTAGGGAGAACGCTAGAAATACGGATGACGAAGACACCATTAACCAATCATTATCTAAACAAGCTGTAAAATTATATAATTTATAAAACTATATAAAGAGTATAAAAAGACACTAAACAAAGCCGAAAGTCACATGTTTTTTCCGACATTATTTTTTTATACTCGGGATACCTGGGATTCTTCTGGTTACAAAAATATAAAAGGTATTTCTTTTAGTCAAAAAAAATGTCCTCACAACCCCTGTGAACCCGGTAAACACTATGTTTTGCGTGCGTTAAATTGTGTGCTTACTGTATACAGTAAATTATCACAGCTTGATAGACTGAATGCTTAGAACACGACTTTGTAATGGGTCTTCTTACACGTCGTATAATCAAAAATCGAAGCTAACCTTAAGGTGTTCCAGAGAACATATGTGATGTTCGTAAATCATGGGCGAGCGGAAAGTAAGTCGACAAATCTGACAGAAAGGCATCAGGAAGCGCTTCATGGCCCGGTGCGTGTCGGTGAGGTTGTGCGCGTGGCGCGTGGTGCGGTGGTTGAGGCGGCACACCGGGCAGAACGTGGTGCGCGCTGCCAGCTGCGCGCCTGCCGCCGCCTCCAGCTCCCGCTGCGCGCCGCGCTGCGCCACGCGCATGCGCAGCAGCTGCGCCTTGTGCCGCCGCGCCACCGCGCTCATGGCCGCGCGGTGCTTGCTCGACACCAGGTGCTTCACATACGTCTGGGTCAGGAACATCACATCATTATCTTACTATAGCCTTTTACGGTCGGTGGTGCTACATCCGAAACTGCAGTATGAGATATGGGTATAGCGAGCCCCTCGCAGAATTTATTGATGACTGCTAATGTCAATATTGATCGGATAAATAGCGCAGTCTATTATCGCCAACCACTAACTTGTGACATAACAAAATATATTCAAGAAATCACAAAAAGTAAGGCTATCGCTGGAACCGAACTTACGACCAGCGGTGTGCAAGTCAGTCATCGAACTATTAGGCCATTTAAAACATTCATGGTGATTAGATTAAAATAGACGTGTTGATGTGCCATTATTGATTTTAAATAAATAAATAAATATCTTGGAACAACTCACACACGGCCATCTGATCCCAAGCTAAGCAGAGCTTGTGTTATGGTAACCAGACAACTGATATACATACTTATATATTTTATAAATACATACATATTATAGATAAATTACACCCAGACACAGAACCAACAATTTATGCTCATCACACAAAGTTTGTCCTGCGTGGGAATCGAACCCACTACCTCCGGCTTTGCAGTCAGGGTCACTAACCACTAGACCAACGAGGCAGTCAAGCTCCTTGATGGTAATAATTATATTATAAGTTAAATATGCAGCTATCTACAATATTCTACTACATTACTAAATGGCACATTTTATCCAAATTTCTGTCTTTTCTGGTGGATGGATTTTCCAAAATTGTTTTTCCATTAGAACCTTGTCAGAGAAATTACAAATACATGAGGAATAGAGCGCAATATACTTGGTGTTAATTTAATAGATCGAGTTCGAAACACTATAATGCGCTCTAAAACAGGGATAGCTGACGTGGCACAAAAGGTTGCCCAACTTGTCAGCACGATAATTATATATTCTGCCTACAAACAATCATTATAGACTGTTGTGACAAGACACCTAAAAATGGGACTGGGCAGGACACGTTTGTCAAATGTTGGCCAAACCGTGCGTCCAAATAGCACTAAGCTGATGCCCTGAGACTGAGTCAGGTATCGCGGCAGCCCATGAAGGAGATGACGGGGCGAACTGGACGGGTTCCTCCAAAACAGGGGGATGTGGCACGGAAACGTGAAGGATGAAAGTAGTGGCGGGAAGCCTTTGCCCAAGAGTAGGGAAGAACTGGCTAAGAAAAATAAAATAAGTAATTGTGACCTATTAAACTCACCGCGAAAGTGGCACATTTTTCCTTGCAGTGTACACAAGCCAGGTGCACATAGGGGCGAGGGCGCGGCGGCGCGGTATCGGAAGCGGCATCTGGTTCTTTGTCCGTATCTTCGCCGCCTTCCACTTGCTCGCCGTCTGATACTTCAGGTTCGACCTATGAATTAAGCTTTCGTGATCAAGTGTAATAAACGTAATGGCATAAAGTAACATTGGTTAAAGATATGCGTATATAGGTGATTGGTAATTTTATATATTTCTTTCCTAGTTTGTCCCCAACAAGAATATTTTTGCCCATAAAGGTCATTTTTTTTAAGGATTCGGAATTGTAACGTCGGCCTTATCTTGCTCCGTGGCCTTATCCTCCTTATCGTAGGCTACCTCATTGTCAAAATTCATTACTGTCGGTTAAGCGGTTTTGCCAGTATAAGGAACAAACAGGCAGACGGAGTTACTTTCGCATCTATACAAATAAATAAAATTCAAGTGTATGTTTGTAATGTCAACATAACAGCATTTTTATAAATGCATTGAATGTTTACACGATACTATACCAAACAACCAATATTTTCTGTCTGTTTGTTCCGACTTATCTCCGAAAAACGGCTGCAAAATTTTTTACAGGACTTTCATTGGTAGACAGCTGATGTTATAAGAAGTAACTTACGTACTTTTATTTTAGAAAAAGATTTACAACATATAAATTTCGCCTACGTTTTTGTTAGTTTTACACCCGTTACATAAAACAATCCAGAAGAAATTCTCAAAATTATAGTAAAATTCGTATAAAAATCCGTTACGTGGTTTAGAAGAAGTAAGCAAACAACGACTTTGTTGTGTTATATACTATTTAGAGAAGATAAGTGTGGATTAGTATGGACAATCTGGTTCTCTATTGGGTCACCTAACTTTTTTTTCCATAATTTAAAGTGCCATAACTTTTTTTGTCCTAATCATCATTTGTCCGAATGATAACTTACCCGAACATAATATCACATAATATCAAATGCCATAAAATTGAAATCCCTAAATATAATATGTCCTAAATCCGTTTGTCATAAATATTACAATCAATAATATTCAAAAGACATAAAACCGTTTTCAATAAAAGTTATAAGTCCTAAATTCAAATTAATATTCTTAGAACAATTTTTTATAACTTAGCTTTTGCTATGAACTTCTCTCAGGCGTCAGGCAAGCAAGCATGCAGCATGCAAGCAAGCATGCAGCATGCAAGCATGCAGCTTGCAAGCAAGCATGCAGCATGCAAGCAAGCACGAAGCATGCAAGCAAGCATGCAACATGCAGCAGGCATGGTTTCTGTCACGGCTCCGGTGCTGCGGGGCTTCGGCAGTCCCACGCGAGTTTATCGTCGCAGATGGATTTAACGCTCACCACCGCAGCTTCGGCTTGCTGGCCGGCTATGCCGGCCAGCCTCAGCCGCGGCGGCGAGTGTTACAACCACCTGCTCCTCAACTCGCGGGCCGCCTCGCCCCTCCGCACCTACGCGATTTTAAATTACACTCTAGGGGTAGGGCATACAAGACTGCGTGGAGTCGGATTTACAGCGATTCGTTTTTGTCACTAAATCCTAATTTTTAGCAAATGTTTTAGGACTAAAAAATATATTATAAATAAACATTCGGAATAATACACATTATTTAACACAATACTTAGGACATATGACTTTAGGTCATGTAAAATTAGGAGATTCAATTATTATAGTACTCGATATTATGACAGAATACTTTTATAATTAAAGATAATTATGTTAAACAAAATTTCGGGATTTTGAACATTATGGTTACTGAAGTTTATAGCAAACGTGTTATGGATAATGATTTTCGGACAAACAATTTTAGGAGAAGTAAGGGAGTACCGGACAATCTACATTACCTTTGGAGATTTGATTTTGATCTCTTTTTTTTCTTCAGTAGCATCTTCCTTCTCTTCAGCATCCCAATCCTCTTCTGTTGAGGACGCGTCCTCTTCTTTCGACTTCACAGAGCTGCTTGTTGATAGTTTAAAATATATTAGTATACTATTAAACACAGTTATTCTCAATTTAAAGATATTATGTATATAATGATCGCAAGACTATCTTCGTTATAAAATTCAATTTCCAATAATTTATTCTACTTTTATTACAACAGTCGCTGTACCATCTTAGTAGCTCTCATTTCTGCATTTCTTAGAGCAGGGTGTTAATATCAATATCTGTTCACCGTCAACGATTATACCATCTTAATATTTCAATCGTGGCGTCGACTTCGGCCTCACTCAAACTCTGGTACTCTCGTAGTTTTGTGAAAAAATTAACTAAATGTAAGCAATGGGTACATATTCAATGTATCGAATTACCTTCGGCCTTTGAGAGATCGGAACGCACGGGTGTAACCGAGCGATCTTTCGGTGTATCGCCTAGAGGTAAATGTACCGCGAGAGCGCGGGGCGCCTCGGAAGGAGGCCCGCGAGCGCATGGTGCGGCCGCGGAAGGATCGGCGCACAGCGCGAGGGCGCGTCGCGGGCCTGGCTACCTCTCGCGGCGGGCCCATTCCGCTCGGCTTGCGGTAGCTTTCTCGGTTTGGCGAGCGTCTCCGATCTTCGCCACCGAACGATCTCCTTTCGCTGCTGTAACTCTCTTGTCGAGCGCCATATGATCCGTAATGGCCGCCTCCATCATGGCTACGTCTATCGCTCGAGGAACCCTGTACATAACTCTCTTTGGTTCTTTCGACACGCTTTACATATGAAATAGAATACAAGTTTAATGAGGATGGAAATGGTAATATTCTTCTTTTCTAGCCCTCGCCAAAGTGTAAACACACTAGTCTTAGGCACCAATAAACTCCTTTTACAAGGTATTGCCAAAGTCCAATGCGATAGAATCTTTTTTTCTCTAGATTCACCATCTCAATTTTTTTTTTAATATGTCTTTCCTTTGTGTTTGTAATCGCCTAGCAGTAAAGAATGCTCAGGCACATGAATAAAAAAATAAGTGTTACAACACACATGCTCACATTGATATTGCAAAATAGGAATAGGGTGGTCCATATCTAAATTAGATGAAGTCTGGAAGATTAATAATTCTAACTATTCATTAGTCCTTGTGATATAGCATTATCATACTCATAGTTGTTTCAGCTTTGAATAGTTCAAAATTATCAGTATCCTTGTCAAATTCTTGAAGTAATAGTTCACACCTGTATGCATATCTATATTATCTGTTGTATGTATGTAAATCATGGTTTACCAAAGATCTGCATATCAAATCCAACAAGTGAATATACCACAATTTTTCTCACTTTCTTTATATTCAAGATAACCCATACATAGCTATATAAATCACTAACTTCGCCAAATATTTCTTAGTTTATAGCCTGTCGGGAATGCATCACTTTAATTTTCCTCTAAATTTGATTTCCATAAGGAAGATATTATATAGCTATATTTTGTGTTTCAAAATTCTGTGATAGATTCTACGAGCATGTCGTTAACTGTATGTTTTAGCAAGTCTCACTGTATACAGTTGTTATGACGGCCATTACTTTCATTTAAATTTTCAGGTTGTCGTTGATTTTGTTTTTCGAAATATTTATATTATAGTGTTGGTATTTATAATTCTGAATACCCACCCTGTAATCACAATATACTGACCTCCATCCTCATCCTTTTTCTGTCTGGAGACCCTGAGCGACCACCGTAATCACGGTTGGAATAACTAGCAGAACTTTCCTAAAAAAAAAAAACACAAAGGGCCGATCTTAGTACTTGTAGTATGAAATCCGGCCTAACATCAATCTTCCCTTATTGAATTTCCTAAAATATGTATGTTATTCCACATATATAGGTATATGTTTTATGTATAAATAAAGAAAACCTGTGAAGGTTGACACATATCCTAGCACAGTTATATTTTCAGTTTAAATTGTTGCTTTACAAAAAGATCTTGCAGTTGCCGCGATTTCAAGTTTCAATAATATAGTTTTCGTAAAAATTGCGAACAGTGTGTTATTGCGATAATTAATTGAAAGATACATTATTACACAAGGGGATCCCAAATTTAGCATCAGATATTTTTTATTTTTGGAATTGTTATGGAAAGTCAATGAAAGATATAAAAAAAACTCATGAACACACATTTCTATCTTCCTAACTTTCTTCTATCTTTTCACATTTATGTTTAAGAAGAAGATGGGGTTTTAATAATTATTAAATTAATTAAACTTAACTATATAAATTATTGATAAAAATTACCTAAGAGGCATATAAATTATGAAATTTGGGTGTTTAAGGGAGTTTTCTTAGACACACCAAGTTTTCAGGTCTACAAAAAATCACTCTTGTCTAGGTGTGACACAAACCTTTCAGAAAATATTGTAACTAACTACCAAGTTTAACTTTAGAATTAGATTTGATTGGTGATACTCACAGATCTGTATGGTTTTTTATAGGAATCTTCCATCCTGTCACGACTGGAATTGTATCTACTTGCACTGCCACTAGTGTACCGTGATTCATTATTGTATGAGGAGTAACCTCCACCACGGCCACCTCGACTCTCATAAGAACCTCTACTGCTACTTCCTCTGTAGGATCCTCTATAGCCACTCCCTCTGCCACCACTATAGCTGCCCCTACCTCCATAGCCCCTTCCTCGAGATGACATCTAAAAAAAACCGAAAGGAAATAATAAGTTATTACCACCATGTAATCCGAAAGAACAATTTAAAATTTAAATTTTTTTTTCATAGCAGCTGGCACGGAGTCTCAAAAGAAAAGTAAATATGTTAATAAATAATCTTGAAGAAGTGCTATAACTCAAAAATTGTTGCAAATAAGGTTTTGTTTATCTTTCAAGGAATGTATGCTACCTACAGCTGATATTGCCTTGTTTGAGCTCATTTGATTAGTTTCAATGATTAGTTGAGTAAAAGTTAAAAAACATAGTCTCATATTAGAGCAGAAAAGTAGTTACAGAAACTAAGCCAAACTAAATGTAAATCTAGCGAGTTGGAACTTGCTCGATTGGTCTCAATAAATATTTAAGCAGATAATAGTGTGGAAGCCTTGATCTGATGCTGCAACCCCGAAACTAACCAACTCCTTTATTGCTTACAGTAGACATTATGTTTAGGCTCATTTGATTAGTTTCAATCTGAGGTTTCAATAGATAGATATCAAATAGTTGATGAATAGTTGTCTGATTTACTCATTAAAAATTAGCAACTTATTTATTATATTCATAACAATAATTGTTAAAAATTTTATGTTTAAAATTACTTGTAGACGAAAAACTCTTGGGCAATTTGGGGTGGCTCGATATTACTGGACAAACCACTTAGATAAGAAGATAGGTACCTCTGCAACATAAGTATGAATTGTAATGTTTCGTCTTCATTAGTTTTTAAGTCATTCTATAAGAAAAAGATACAAACATGTATACTTTCGGAAATGCGCCAGCGACTGAAGCGTCGTGCGTGTTATTGTTTAGACGTGACCTAAGCGTTGGCGCTGGGATTGCGGATGGCACGGGCGGGGTTCACTGGTACGAAAAACAGCGCAGGCTCTATTCTGTTCTTCATGCAATGGCGGCAAGCTCTGGGCTGGCACTGGCACGAAAATGTTTATATGCCAGTACCCTGCCAGCGCTTGCAAGCCTGCGAGACTGGCGCCAGCCACTCGATACGTGTAAATCACGCAGGACTTTAGGGACGACCTTTTTTTGGTGAAAGCTCAAAGCACATTGGGCTTTGGCATTCGGTAGAGGATCAATACCAATATTACAATAAAAATAACTAATGAATAACAAATGAAAATAAGTAGAATACACTAGGAATACAGCCACGTACGTCGCGACGGTTAGGTTATTTCTGTGTACCAAGATATTGAAAATAGTTAATTTCAAAAATTCATTAAACAAACATTTTTTATTTGATGGATATCAATTAAAGCGTTCGTCACTAAACCGACATCTCGTTACAGCACTAACATCGGCACCGGGCAGTAATTTCAGTTCATGAGCTCTGTTCAACTGTTACGGAAAATGGCGTCTCACAAATTTGCTGAGGTTTGATTATATTATTGAATTATAGCATAGTGATGTAATTTGAAAAGACAAATTAACTTACCGTAAACTATAAAAATATTCTGATAATATCAATTAATTAACACTGCGCAAAACGAAAGGATTCGCACACACAAAAAGCACAAGCAAACTGCTGTGAAGTGAAACTCACTGCACTTCTGCCTGCACTGCACCCAGTGTTGCCAACTGGGTTTTAGGATTCGGGGCTAAACAGAGTCAAAAAAGGGCTAGATGGGGGCTAAGTTGCTTATTTAATAAAAATAACTAAAAGAATTGAGTTTTGTTAACTATTGTTTACTTATTACATGTATTTTTTGGAACCCACAATCAAAAATTTTAAAACTATCTAACTTAATTTAAAAAAAAAACAACTTAAATGTCCAAGTCCTCATCAGAGGATTCTTCGCCACACAAGATTACGCTCTCACTTTGTGCTGACGAAGTTAATGGTTGAGCCTTATATAACCTAAAACGATAGGATATAATTATCTGTCTCTACGATTGATGTAAGACGAAAAGAGACAGGTAGTCTGACTGACGTTTGGATTAATGACATTGACATTTGATGAATTTGAATGATAGTGTGTGGTGTGGCCATGAAGGTATAGATAAAACTGGAGTCAAGACTTCGAACAAAAGTTTGAGTCAAATACCTACAAAACTTCTCGCTCTCTTGTGGTCTGACTCTCTCTTTCTAACTTAGGAGGTTATCCTAAGTTAAAAAGAGAGAGTGAGACCACAGAGAGCGAGATAGCGATACATTTTTTGAGCTTCAAGTAGGTATTCAAAGTCTGGGCTCCAGTTTTATCTATACCTTCATGGGTGTGGCCCGCTTGAGTGCGTTTAGTTTATGCTAAGTTTTGTTTGAACTTAGAGTTTTCATTTGGGGGCTAGAAATAGGGCTAGGTGCTAAATAATTATTTCAAGGGCTAACAAAGCTAAAAAAGGTCTAGATCTAGCCCCGAAAGGGCTAAATTGCCAACGCTGACTGCACCGGCTCGGCAGCAGCAGTGTTGCCACTTGCCAATGGATTTTTTAGGCCGCTGCCGCTGTGTGTGTATGTAGACCGATTAAAGGTAAACGCAGACTTGGCCGCACCGCAGTCTCCGCAGTCATCGCTTTTTGTTGATGGCCTCGCACATCTATCCGCACCGCAGTCACTGCAGTCGTTCCCATCGCCGCACGGGCACACGCATCGCACTTGATTTCTTTCATACAGTTTGTAATATAAATTGCGAATGACGTCATCCGCGCCGCGCTAGCCGCAGCGTTCGCTGCGTGCGGCGTTGGTGACGTCATCAGCTGCGGCTTGGGGAGTTCGGTCGTTTCAGGGACTGCGGCGACTGCGACGCGGGTGGGTGTGCGAGGTTGCATAGAACTTCATATAAAGAATTCGAGTGCGAAGACTGCGGCGCGTGCGGTGCGGCCAAGTCTGCGTTCTCCATATTACTTTCCTCTATGGTCCGGGATAGGCAAGAGAAAAAGCCTTGTCTAATAATAAGCCCGGTTCACATTTTTCCAGTACCATCCAGTCACTGGAATGCAGAGATGTAACTTATCTAAGATACAAGTATCTGAAATACAGATACAAGATACAAAATACGTATTTTCATCTTGTATCTATAAAACTTTTTAAAAATTCATTTTGTATCTTGTATTTAAATACCTTTTGTTTGGTATCTTAGTATTTTGTAGATACTATGTTTGCTAAAATACTTTTAGTAATGAATAACTGATTCTATGTATTCACATAAACCACTGACGCAGGGACACTCTTTAAAAAATTTGCTTGTCGATGGCTTGTCGACTCGCCGGGCGATACAACGGCCCTGCAGCAGATTAAAAATGTCGGTCATATAAAGCCCACATACGCCACGATTCTGCACGCAGGGTCGCTGCAGTTGGGCACAGCCCAAAAAAAATGTTGTTTTTTTACAAAAGTATTTTATCTATAAAAAGTATTCGAAAGATACATATTTTATATCTAGTATTTCAGATACCATTCCAGAAAGTTATTTGCATCTGGTATCTGAAATACTTAATTTAAAATTATTTTGCATTTTGTATTCCAGATACTTTATTTAAGGTATCTTGTACATCACTGCTGGAATGGAATATACCTATATCATGTATAGTACAGATTACAGTTTATTCGAGTGTCGGTTCACATTAATCAAGTGACTTTAACTAGTTTCGATGAATGGACCGGAATGCTACTGTACTGGATTATTATTAACCGGGCATTATAGAAAGATATGAGGTCAGCACTTCAACAGTAGCAGTCCCAAAGTTCTACTATAAAAATAAAGTCTCGAGGACGAGAAGACGTTCTCAAGCTAAGTGGCAGTTTGGAGTTGGTTGCCGGGTTGCCGGCCGCATACAATGTACAAATGAGCTTATCAATAATGTTAAGCAAAGGTGGAAGGAACCGAATAGTATAGTGCTCTACAACTATAAGGTCATTATGTTTAGATTTCAATGGATTTCAAGGCGAATACCTTTTTTTCGTAGTAAAGTGTTTTTCGTTGGTTAACCTCTATGAGTCAAGCAAGTTTGTCCCATGAAGGTATAGATAAAACTGGAGTCAAGACTTCGAACAAAAGTTTGAGGCAAATACCTACAAAACATCTCGCTCTCTGTGGTCTAGAGAGAATAGAGGTTGTCCTAAGTTAGAAAGAGAGAGTGAGACCACAGAGAGCGAGATAGCGATACATTTTTTGAGCTTCAAGTAGGTATTCAAAGTCTGGGCTCCAGTTTTATCTATACCTTCATGGTTTGTCCACTTTGTCATTTTGTCGTGTCAACTGTGTCTGTCAATGTCAAGTCAGTGAGTGACAGTGATCAACTGATGTTAATATGAACACTACGAATTATTATAATAATCAGTAGTGATCAGTGTGATTCCCAGCGTCCAGCGTATTACTTTTTACTAGAACATCAACCATGTATTTGCTAGTTGGCCTGTGTAGAAAAAAGAAGTTTGTAGTAGTAATATAGCACTGTCAGTTACTAAAGAAAGCGGGCGTTCCATTGTTTAATAAGGACTAAAAATAAAATAGCTTCGCTAAGGAAACCAATAAGCAATATTTTCATTAGAAAGTGTTAATCATGCAAGCTAAAAAACGTTTTGTTGTTCTTTCTTTTACCTGTGGAGTTTTGGTATATTGTTATTTTGGTACTTATCATTTGAAGTCTGAACGAACTCAAAACAGTCGACTGAATCAATTATCCAGTTTTGCCTCTTTAGAAGAGTTATCCGAGTTGCCGTCTCAACCGCAGAAAAAATTGGCTACGGGGACGATTCCTTGTAGAATGGAGACATGCTTCGACTTTTCCAAATGTGGTAAAGATCCAAAAATTTACGTCTACCCTAGTGACGGCCCAGTCAGTGCATCATATCGTAAAGTTCTATCAGTCATCAGAGAGTCACGGTATGTCACCAGAGATCCAAATGAAGCTTGCCTTTTTGTGCCCGCAATAGATACGTTAGATGCCGATCCACTGTCTCCTGAGCATGCGCCAGATGTGGCATCGCGGCTATCTCGTTTACCTTATTGGAACAATGGTCGAAATCATCTCATATTTAATTTGTATGCTGGGACATGGCCTGATTATGCTGAAAGTGCACTAGGATTTAACCCAGGAGAGGCAATTCTAGCTAAGGCTAGTGCATCTGAAGCATTTTTCCGAGAAGAATTTGATATTTCATTGCCATTGTTTCATAAAGAACATCCAGAGCGTGGTGGAGTACCACCTGCTGCCACTAGCAATCCGTTTCCAGCACCAAGACGACATTTGTTAGCATTTAAAGGCAAGAGATATGTTCATGGCATTGGCAGTGAGACACGGAATTCATTGTGGCATTTGCATGATGGTAATCATCTAATTCTGGTTACCACTTGTCGTCATGGAAAGTCTTGGAAGGATTTACGTGATGAAAGGTGTGATGAAGACAACAGAGAATATGATAAGTAAGTATATTATCTTTCCTAGTTAGCTTTGGTTAGCTTAGTTTTTTGTTGGGGCACATGTTGGATTAGGGTCAGTTCACACCGAGACGCGACGCGACGTGACGCTGCGTGCACACTTTAAAAGAGCGACTCAAAAAATAACTTAATTTTCTACACGAAAAGATACACATTTCATTGTAAGAATTTAGAATACGTTACACCACGCAGCACTACGTCGCGATGCGTCGCTCTACGCCGCGCTGCGCCGCGCGGCGCCGCGAGACGCATCGCGACGCAGCGGTGAATCGCCGGTACGCGCGACGTGCAAGAGCGGCCACGTTGCGATGCGTCTCGCGGCGCCGCGCGGCGCAGCGCGAAGTCACTGGCCTCTTCAAGTGTATCGTCACGTTGCGTCGCGTCGCGTCGCGTCTCGGTGTGAACTGACCCTTATGGAGAAAGAAAATATTTCATTTTGGGATTCCATATTAAATGCCAAAAATAAAACTCTTACAGTTTGCCCCTGTCTGTCTGTCCTACGTGTGAGATGCAACATGTGTCAACACTCTTGCTGGTGCCGAAAACTTCAAAGGGCGCAAATATAACAACTGTTTTGAAAGCTATATGTTTAATCCATTTTAGGAAGTTAAAACTAGTGTTTTAACGCTAGCGCTTGGACCACATTGCCCTGGCAACGGGGTCCAAGCGATATTACCAGTTTACCACACAGGCATTGTTATCTTCTTTCCAGTTTTGGTAGAAAGGAGGTGAATGTAATAAACTACTCAGATGAGGATTAAACACGTCATCCATATTAAAAGATAATCAGCTACAGTTATCTAATGAGCTGTGAATATTTTTTAATTCATGCATACTTTTGACTCTTCGCAGATTTGACTATGAGCAGTTATTAGCCAACTCAACATTTTGCCTTGTGGCACGAGGACGACGTTTGGGATCATATCGCTTTCTTGAGGCATTAGCAGCGGGATGCATACCTGTTTTATTAAGCAATGGTTGGCGGTTACCTTTCGACGAACGCATCGATTGGCGCCGTGCTGTTATTTGGGCAGATGAACGTCTTCTATTGCAGGTAAATAGGTCAGTACTTAACCGGCGTTTAATAAAATAGGTCTGTAGGTAGATACCTAATTCGAGTTCCAGAAAAAGTTCAGCGTTATAGAGCGTCGCGATTGTCACCTCAAAAGAATCTCTTTTTAAAATTTAATTCGATCATCGGCCGCGTACTTGTTATATAAACTTCTTTCTAGGAATGCTACCATAGTATTAGCCTGTAGTAAGTACTTAGCATTGCTAAGTACCTAATTACTACAGGCTGATACTCCAATCGGAAGCACGTTGGCTACACAGGAATCTCTTGGGCAATGACTAGCTCTAGGATATTATCTTGTCACGTAAATGAGGGTTGCATGACACATTTATCCGTGTCATTACTTGTCATATTCACATGAGCATATTGGGAGTATTCACGGGCACTAAATTCCAGGTCCGCAAGGTATTTTCTAATTTACACACGAGACTAACTTGGTTTAATCCGATTTAAAACATCGCGACAATCAGCAAACCAGTTCACGATCAACGAAAACTGCCAAAAATCCATGAAAAACGAGGAAATTAAAGAAAACAAGAAATTGCCGACTTATATTTGAATTTCGCCACTTATAAATTTATGAAACCAAGTTTCTTCTTAAAGATTTCGACCTTAATTACCTAGTAAAAATCTTTAATCCCTAATTGTAAGTTTCTGAGTAGAACATCCATATTAATCTATTTTTAATATTTTTATTATCTAGGTGCCTGAGCTGGTGCGCTCTGTTCCTCCTGAACGTATTCTTGCTCTGCGGCAACAAACTCAATTCCTATGGGAGCAGTATTTTTCTTCAATCGAAAAAATTGTGTTCACTACAATAGAGGTAAATATAATATTAATTAATTTAACCTACACCTTGTCGTTATTTTCTGAGACTACTGAATCTACTAATCATTGCAAGAAAGGCACACAACAAACGCGATGCGATGTGTATAGCATGTACCTATCGGGGAGAAGGGACTTAGTAACGAAAACTTTTATCATGGTCTCAGTATGTATGATTGTAGACCCGTAAAAGTTTTCGTTATGATGTCCCTTCCACGCCGTATCATCTGCCTAGCCTTTTCCCAACTACGTTGGGGTTGGCTTCCAGTCTAACCAGATGCAGCTGAGTACCAGTATTTTACATGGAGCGACTGCCTATCTGACCTCCACAACCCAGTAACTGGGTAATACGATACGCCTAGGTGAGACTGGTTGTCAGACTTTTCAAGCTTCTGACGACTCGTAACGACTGTCAAAGATCCACGTATGACAGCCGGGACCAACAGCTTAACGTGCTTTCCGAGGCACGGAATGATGTCAGTAATGTCTAAGATAAACTTTAGAAAGTACATATGTACCCATATATAGTCCCTTCCACGCCGTATAATATTTTTAAACTTGTTGTTCGAACCATTATAGGGCATAGACCTGAAGTGGAATACCTAGTTACCTCGTGGACATATGGATTTTCCTTCGAAGTTACAGTGTTCAATCAAACGCAAATATTTCCTGGGACATGGTGCCTTGAAAGTATTATATGTACTCGTATTGCTTATGCTAAAACATTCAAAGACACATCAGTGCGTTTTTCCAACGTGCGTTACGGAAGCACCCGTGCTAACAATCGCTAATACGCATGAACTTCGTTAATTACGCTTAATTTACGAGCGCTGCAATGCCTGCAATATGCAAAAAAAAATTGGCAGATTAAGCAACTAGCCCCTCTATCTAGACCCTCATGGTTTGATAGCAAAACAGATTCCTTTATAAAGGTTATTTAACTTGCAGATTTTATTGGAGCGTGTGTTAGAACACAGATTGTCGAAACAACGAGAAGCTTTAATTTGGAATTCATCTCCTGGTGCCT
Organism: Hoplodrina blanda; assembly: GCA_949316365.1. Classification (NCBI taxonomy): domain Eukaryota; kingdom Metazoa; phylum Arthropoda; class Insecta; order Lepidoptera; family Noctuidae; genus Hoplodrina; species Hoplodrina blanda. The sequence goes on along the minus strand of OX438579.1, from coordinate 9,613,828 downwards.
TGGGAACTTTAGCAACTTATGGTGATTCCCGGGTTCATTACCCTATTGCGGCCCCCATTCTCCAAGCCCCGGTTTGTCCATCCGCCCCACTGTCTCCACTCCCCGCCCCATCGGTGCCTCTGGCAGCGCCTCCGCCTACACCGGGTAATATGTATACTGCCTTATTATACGTCCAAGCTACATCACCAGCGTTACATAAGCTACTCGCCAACATAGCGAGCAGTGAATATTGTGAAAAGGTAATAACTATGGAAATTAGCCATTAACCATATTTGTATAATGTTAACGTTTTATCTAACACACACTTTTTTTAATGTTATTCCGAAGGTCGTTTTAGTATGGGATAGCGAGCGCGCCGCGCCTTCGCTAAAGTCTTTATCGCGCTTAGCTGGTGATACGCGCGACTCGTTACCCGTGCTCGTTGTCGACGCCACCACTCACTATCCTGGGTAATTTGAAACTGTTTTAAATTTAGATTTAGTATATAATATATCGAATCATATACCTAAAACTTATAATATCATTTTAGGGAAGGAGTTTCAGCTAGGTGGCAGCCGCTATGGGCAGTTCCGTCAGCTGGTGTGTTTTCTTTAGACGGCGATGCTCCCTTATTAGCCGAAGAACTTGACTTTGCCTTTCGCGTGTGGCAACATTTTCCGGAGCGAATAGTCGGCTATCCGGCTCGAACTCACTTTTGGGACGAAGCAAAGGTTGGCTGGCTTATAATCATTATATTTAAGTGTCGTTGACGGGATTTTACACCATTGCATGCATTAATTTGTATTGTAATTTACTTATATATCGCAGCAAATAAATTGATCTCCATCTTTATCTCGCTACGGGACGCGGGACATGCGCCCGCCCTATAGTGCTAGTAGTAGGTACAATATTTGCAAAAATCATGGGAAAGCGTAACTATATAACATTTAATTTTGTGGTAATTGGCTTATTAGAAAGAAACATATCACATAAACGATTCCGATTATTGTGCTTTTAATGAAATTTTTATCTACTGGAAATCATTGTAATGAGTTTGTATTGTATAGTTTATCATAATTATGTCTCAATTATTTAAAAATATTTAATGAGTTATTTGTTGTGAGAATTCACGCTCATAGTCTGAGTGATATAGAATTTGGGTGATCATGTTTATCACAAGAAACATTGTTTTTTTTTTAATCAAGAAACATGTTTTTATTATCAACCAAGTACCTACTGCACCCCGCGCGTCGGGTCGTATGGCACACACAGATGACGTTGAAACAATTAAGTAGTTCGAAATCTCTTAACAGGTTGTTGATACTGACTAATCACAGTCGCAATCAACAGTAATCAGTAGTTATTTCCTTCTGACGGCTGATATCATAAAATAAAACAAGCTACTATAATTAAAAAAATTAAAAAACACGAGTGCAAAAATTGCACATTTTGTACTTTGTTTACTCGTCAGTTTTTTTTTACGACATTATTTTTATCAAAAGTGTTATATATTTTTTAAATCTACTTGTCAAATTCTAGACGATAAACATAGACACGACCAGATTCATTAAAAAAACAAATTGAGGCTGGTATTCATTTGCGTTTTAAAGTGACCACACCGGTTTTTTTACTAGCCTATGTTACTCGGAACGATGCAAGGATTGTAACGATACCCCATACATCTAAATCGGTTCAGGCGTTTAAAAGTTATGGTGGAATAAAGAAACTCACATACATACATACATTAACCCTGAACACATAACACTCCATTTTTTGGGGCAGTCGTGTAATAAGCCTATTATTCCATCCTTTAAAATGACCACCACAACTTGATACAGCACTAGGGACAAATCGCTCAATCTCGATTCTCATGCATTATTTTTAGCTTCTCTGTTTATTCTATCCTGTCAAGCCCCGGCTGACTTACCAGTAAGTCAGAACAATAGAAAATCAATTGTGTCTCATTATGTGGGACTTAGCCTACACGGCGAGTTAGGTGCCTATAAGTAGAATTTATTTCAGTAAATTGTTGTCTACTTATTAATTTTATTCGATACAGGGGGCATGGGGCTACAGCAGTAAGTGGGGCGACGCGTACTCCATGGTGCTGCCGGGCGCGGCGCTGGTGCACCGCTCGCTGCTGGCGCAGTACGCGGCCGCGGCGCCTGCGCTGCGCCAGGCCGTGCGCCGCACGCGCAACTGCGAGGATATTTTACTGAATTGCCTCGCATCACATCTCACCAGACGTCCGCCACTTAAATTAGCCCAACGTCGACGTTATAAAGCTACACATCATCGATATAAGTAAATAGTTATATTCTTAAATGTGTATCTATCTATCTACCTACATAAAATAGGTAATGTGTTTTATGGATTTAAGATAGGTATATATTAATACAATTTTCATATTACAGATCGTCTTGGAGCGACCCTGAGCACTTCGTTCAAAGACAGTCCTGTCTCAACACATTCGCTACTGCTTGGGGCTATATGCCACTAATGCGATCCGTGTTAAGATTAGATCCAATATTATTTAAAGACACTGTATCGACGTTTAGGAAAAAATATAGAAAAATGGAGTTGGTAACTTCTTAAATCTTCCAAAACCTACCTAATTTAATAAGTAAATACTCTAATAAATGAAGCTTGATAAACTGATTATTTATGCAATTTCATTAACAACCCACATGCAATTTTTTGCACAATAATGAATACAATTAGTGGTAAGAAAATCCTACAGCTCACTAATAATAATATTACATAATACTATTACCCAATTACTAAGTAAATCATTACCTAATTATAAGTAGATAATTTAAATTTCGAAAAGCTTGTTCAATTGCCATTGATTACTTCGAATAAAATTAGGTACCTAATTATGATAAATCCAAAAGGAATGCTTAATAAGAATGTAATACCTATTTAGTATATAAACATAACATAACATCACGCCTGTAATCCCCGAAGAGTTATAGGCAGAGGTGTACCCATTATTACTTACACCCTAATTTCGCCAGGTCAATCGCCTTTACGGAAACCAGTATTCAATTCACCAAGCTGGTCTAAATTGGTGATCATTCAGATGTACCTAACCTGCAAGGGTGGTAATTTGGCAATCCAATTGAGTGTAACAAGTAATTGAAACAAAATGTATGGTAATGGTAACGTAAAAGCACGTGTGCGTAATACGTCATGACATGTACCTACAATAATCATGACCCTATGAGCGGTAAGAGCAACAAGAGTGATGAGAGTGTTGAAAAATTTTTGACTTAATAAATTCAATAATTTCATATGCACGTTGCACCTTTATTAATAGGTACACTACAAATATCATTAGGTAATATAACAATAATATACTTAAATGTATACATCGATATTGAGGCCCAGTCACGAGATGAATACTACCTACTACATACGCAAAACTCAAAAAAGTGTTTTTTTCGTGAAAAAAAAAAAATTAAAAAAAAAACAAAAAAAACCCGACAGCGTAAAAACTAATTTTAAAAAATACGTGAAAAAATTAACTTAAATAAAAACTAAAAAGAAAGAAACAAGCCCAGTAGTTTAGAATTCTGATAACTACACAATTGAAATAGTTTTATAATCGATACACACATAAAACAAATCAATTCTAATGCAGAACAGAACGACTCACAGTCGGGGCCCCTTGGGAAGATTTGATTGGTAAAATTTGAATGGGCCCCGACGACTGTGAGTCGTTCTGTTCTGCATTAGAATTTATGATTTGTTTTATGTGTGTATCGATTATAAAACTATTTCAATTGTGTAGTTACTACTGGGCTTGTTTCTTTTTAGTTTTTATTTAAGTTAATTTTTTCACGTATTTTTAAAATTAGTTTTTACGCATTCGGGTTTTTTGTTTTTCTTTATATTTTTATTTTTTATTTTATACTTTTTAGTTATTCACTGTTTTTTTTTTGTTTGTATATCGTTTTTATTCAAAGAAAAACTTAAATCAATAAGAAAATTAGCGAGAATAATTGTTTTGTTAAACAACTTTAAATCGTTATATGTCCTAAACTATTATTTAAAATGAAAAATAATAAAAGAAACCTCAACGACACCCCACTTGACATAGTTCATCGACATATATTTTTTTTTTTTCATTTTGACAATATGGCGTCTGGTTGTCGCTGTGGTGAATTTTGATTACTGTCATATCTTTTGTGACACTCGCAAGGTTTAGGGCTTGTACACAAAACTGCGATGCGATGCGAACCTCGGGAACTAAATGTTCCCGAGAAATTCGCAGATATTTGCGTTGCGACGTCGCACCGCAGTTTTGTGTACTCAAGCCCTAAGACGAATCAATTGACGTAAGAATTATCAAAATCGGCCTACGCATTTGGTCTCTAGAACGCCACATAGAAACAAACATACATACATAGACTGATAAACACATTACCCTCCTTTGCGTCGCGCAGTCGGGTAAAAATACTGACAGAGCGAGCTGGGCCGCGCCGGACCGCTAGTCTATAGTAAGTCAATTAAGCGGTACGCCTAATATTACTTACTGAAGAATCACCGGCATCGGGCCATCGAACTGCACCGTAATGGTAGTAAGCATTGCATAAGTAGAACACAAGCTGACATAACGAATAACTACTTCGCAATCAGCGCTAACGATGGCCTTGGCACCGATGGTGCTTGTGCTTGCGCGGGCTTCGAACACTTAGTGTGAATACCGTGCTACTCAGTGCTACACAGTGCACTCGGCAACTTGCCCGCGGAGCCGGAGTGCAATAGCTTCGATTATCACCTTGTACATCGTATTGGTAAAATAATTTGTTAATGCTTCAATCAAAGTGATACCTAAGTAGAATCTTAAACTGTATCTACCTTTACAAAGTTATTGTTGTGAATGATTGTGTCACCTGTTACATACCTAAGTGTAATATACCTGTTTGTGTGTGTGCGTTTTATACCTACTACCTATATCATGGGCGGATTTTTTTAAAAGTGTACCTTAAGTTTTCATGATGTCCCCTAAGTTTAGATTTTTTTTTTACTCACGTCATTACAAAACACTAATATTTTTTAACGTCACATGATAGAGCATATGTTTGGTAGCATAGCCGTGATTTTTTTTTCATTGTTTTTTAATTAATTGATCATTTTTCAGTGCAATATAATTACTAATCAGCAGGTTTTTGCCATGTCCCCTCATCTCGTAGTAACATAAAAAGAAGCATAACAGTTTAGTTATCAGTATTTAGATTGCTGTAATAACAGTATTATACGGCCTTAATAATATATTTATGAAAAACCTAAACAAAAATTAATTACAATAACAAATAGATTTTTAATTAGTTTTTAAATCAAAGTCTGAGATTTCGACTGAGTGGAACTTTCCCCTGAGTAACGCGAGTTTAAGTGGTTTTATGAAAATATTTCTAAATCATTAATATTTTCTTTCGTTGGCAACACTACAAAGCCATCCGATTGGCTGCCTGCATCTTGACAACAAATTACGAGTATCGTTCACAACAGCAACATTGAGGACGCGTGCGGCGTGTGCACAAATTATATCCAGTGACTAACCACCAGTAACCACACTTTTTAAGGTAATTAAACAATCTTTTACATGTTTCATACTTAATTTACGAACAGTCAGTTATTAGTTTCTTAAATTGTTACATTATTTCGTTGATATAACTACAAGTCATGGAAATATTAATGCAAACATAATTTTTGTCGGACTTTCGTTACATTCCACTGACTAATTCTGCCAAAAATGTTAGTCAGTGGAGTAAATTGTTACACAATGGAACGCTAAAGCTGTATTCACGACGAACAGCGGTCCGTCAGATCTCTTTTATATTTGATTACGTAATTTAAATAGCTTCTTAATCATTTTAAAACTAGCAACTGAACTGAACGTGGATATTTATTTGTTTTTGTTGTGCTTAAATGTATTTGTTTTTTTTTCCTTGAAACATTGTCAAACAGTGATCATAGTAAGATTTTTAGTTAATTTGTTTCATAATAACACAAGGATAGGAGAGTTAACTTTAGGTTAAGTTGGCGCAATTGGGGGTAGGTAAATTAATATTAAGTATTTTCTTTAACATTTTAATATAAGTACATGTATAGTGTATGCAGTAGCATAGTATGTATATGTGTGTTAGTAGCATAGTATGTATATGTTGTACTTAATAACTGATCCAGCTTTATGGAGTGTGAGCTGTTTTAAGGAGTATTAGAGACAAAGTAACTATTACAATTTTAATTTTTAGGTGACAATAATGCCACTCCCATCAGCTGAGAGAGTTAGACGACACAGAGAAAAATTAAAGCAAGACCCAGAAAAATTTGAAGAGTACAAGAAAAACATGCAGCTCTTGTAAAATCCTCAACTATCGTCACCGATGTTCAGAAGCAGCTTTATTTAAATCCTGATTACCAATGTTCCTAAATTGATACAATATGTCGTTTTTTAAGACTTTTGTTATCTGTGTAAGAGCTTGTCATTTTTGTATTGTTATGGTTAAGAAGTTTTAGTTTTCTAATTTAGTATATTTTCACAAAGCAAAATAATTTCAATAAGTTGATAAAGCAATCAAAATTGGCAAAAAATCCTTCATTGTAACCAGAGCCCTTACTTTTCCACTGACCAATTTCAACATTCCAATGAGTAACTGTCCCTATACAAATAATTCAACATTTTGGGTTTATTTTTACTTGGTGTACAGTTTTTAATATTTTAAATATTGTTATGAAGAGAACATATTCTTTTTACTTTAAAATTTTATGACAAAATAGTAATCAATGACAATTTGAAAAGTTATAAAGAAAAACACGCAAGTGATTAATCAACAAGTTAGTCAGAGGATATAAACATACAATAATATTATTATTTCATTTGTTTGTTCGAACTAAATGTTTATTATTCTTATATAAAAACCTAAGTACCTGATATTAAAGGATGATTTTCATTATAATACCCGTTTTATTTAACTCATTAGTAAGATAATAAATTGTTATTCAGTGGAACCAAAAATCCCCCAACTGAATTTCAATAACTTATTATGACTAATTTGTAGCAGCTATTCAAATATTCTATACATTTTATTATAGTTCACTTATTATACAATAAGAATTCAACTACACATATTGAAACAAAAACAAAAAAAATGAGGACCTGCATTTTAACTTAGGTACCTACAGTTTTAAAAAAATCCGCCCTCATAGAAGGGTGTCCGTGTCGATTACAAATTATTGGTAGTGTTGATATGTTATGGATAAAGTCTCAGTTTAGCCGTAATATGTGTTTCTTTCACAGTCATACATTATTATTATAGTTATTATGAATATTATGAATAATCCTCAATAAATAAATCTTTAAAAAATAAACCAATAAACCCGTCTGCCTAAAAAGCGAATTAAAAAAATGGAAACAAGATTCTTTTTTTGAACTTATTCCATTATTCTCAGAAAATAACAATTAAATTATTTTTGAAACAGGAAGAATAATTAGAATACAGACACGATTAGTACGTACAGAGGAGTGCACTACGTGAGTGCTACAAATGCTTGCGCAATGCACGGTAGTGCGACAGTTCTGTACCGCGACACACGATAGATCGAATGCACGCTTGTGCGACACACTGAAGGTCGACATCACCCTAGTGCGATACTGAAGACTCAACCCATAATTATTGTTTTAATCTGACGAACCCGATGACTCAGCTAGTTACATAATTGGATTCCGGACCACTAGTACCTACTTTAATAAAATTTAAATTGATTGATAATTTTAACAGATCAAAAATATTTTTGTTGGAAAACCTGCTCGATTTTATGACACCCTAGTACTTTTTCTTGAGATTAAAAATACCAGTTCGATTTTTTTTTAATTTTCATTTAAACAAACTTGGTTCTCACAATAACAAACACAAAAAAAGACTTATCCAATTTGGTGCAGTCATTCGGAAGGTTTCGGCGTTTCATTTTAATTTACATATCTTTATAAGATAAAAATGCATTTGTTAAAATGCATTTTTTTATGAATTGCGTGATGTTTCCTGCCGCACAATCGTTTGTCGCACTACCGTTGTGTCGAACTACGGTCGCACAATCGTTTGTCGGTCTAGGGTGATGTCGATCTTCAGTGTGTCGCACAAGCGTGCATTCGATCTATCGTGTGTCGCGGTGCAGAACTGTCGCACTACCGTGCATTGCGCAAGCATTTGTAGCACTCACGTAGTGCACTCCTCTGCGGAGTGCACTACGTGAGTGCTACAAATGCTTGCGCAATGCACGGTAGTGCGACAGTTCTGTACCGCGACACACGATAGATCGAATGCACGCTTGTGCGACACACTGAAGGTCGACATCACCCTAGTGCGATACTGAAGACTCAACCCATAATTATTGTTTTAATCTGACGAACCCGATGACTCAGCTAGTTACATAATTGGATTCCGGACCACTAGTACCTACTTTAATAAAATTTAAATTGATTGATAATTTTAACAGATCAAAAATATTTTTGTTGGAAAACCTGCTCGATTTTATGACACCCTAGTACTTTTTCTTGAGATTAAAAATACCAGTTCGATTTTTTTTTAATTTTCATTTAAACAAACTTGGTTCTCACAATAACAAACACAAAAAAAGACTTATCCAATTTGGTGCAGTCATTCGGAAGGTTTCGGCGTTTCATTTTAATTTACATATCTTTATAAGATAAAAATGCATTTGTTAAAATGCATTTTTTTATGAATTGCGTGATGTTTCCTGCCGCACAATCGTTTGTCGCACTACCGTTGTGTCGAACTACGGTCGCACAATCGTTTGTCGGTCTAGGGTGATGTCGATCTTCAGTGTGTCGCACAAGCGTGCATTCGATCTATCGTGTGTCGCGGTGCAGAACTGTCGCACTACCGTGCATTGCGCAAGCATTTGTAGCACTCACGTAGTGCACTCCTCTGCGGAGTGCACTACGTGAGTGCTACAAATGCTTGCGCAATGCACGGTAGTGCGACAGTTCTGTACCGCGACACACGATAGATCGAATGCACGCTTGTGCGACACACTGAAGGTCGACATCACCCTAGTGCGATACTGAAGACTCAACCCATAATTATTGTTTTAATCTGACGAACCCGATGACTCAGCTAGTTACATAATTGGATTCCGGACCACTAGTACCTACTTTAATAAAATTTAAATTGATTGATAATTTTAACAGATCAAAAATATTTTTGTTGGAAAACCTGCTCGATTTTATGACACCCTAGTACTTTTTCTTGAGATTAAAAATACCAGTTCGATTTTTTTTTAATTTTCATTTAAACAAACTTGGTTCTCACAATAACAAACACAAAAAAAGACTTATCCAATTTGGTGCAGTCATTCGGAAGGTTTCGGCGTTTCATTTTAATTTACATATCTTTATAAGATAAAAATGCATTTGTTAAAATGCATTTTTTTATGAATTGCGTGATGTTTCCTGCCGCACAATCGTTTGTCGCACTACCGTTGTGTCGAACTACGGTCGCACAATCGTTTGTCGGTCTAGGGTGATGTCGATCTTCAGTGTGTCGCACAAGCGTGCATTCGATCTATCGTGTGTCGCGGTGCAGAACTGTCGCACTACCGTGCATTGCGCAAGCATTTGTAGCACTCACGTAGTGCACTCCGTACAGAGGGACAGTGGTAAAACTGCAGATAACTAAAAAAAACTGAAGAAAATTGTATATTTTCGTTTTTTGATAGGTACCTAGATATATTTATGTTCTAAAAAGTTATGTAGGTAGGTAGGTAAGTACCTAAGGTTCGTAACTCATAACTGTGTAAAAAAAAATATTATCTACTTTAAAGTAGAGGTATTTAAGTTAAATTAATTAACAATTACGCCGCCAAAATCTATACAAATAAGTTAAATCGAAGTGTCTGTTTGTAATTTTATAAAATAACAGCTTTTTAATAAATTATGCGTTATGATTTTTTGCACGGTAGATATTTGTACGCCAAAATTTTTGTTTGTCTGTTTGGTCCGGCTAATCTCCGAAACTGCGAAGTAGGGTTGGTAACACTGCTAGCAGCAGTTGCGGCAAGTAAAGCTATTCCTACGCCTTCTGTCCAGTAAAAAATGTTGAAACTGCAGCCGGGAAAACATAATTATTATCTCGAGTGATCATTCCAAAGACTGATTTGTTTCCAGACTTTCGTTGTTAGCTTTATAGCCCAGGAAAATTAGGGTTTCATCTCGCAATGAGAGACAGTCGGCTATAAATTTGTATGCCTTTATTTTGTCACCCTAAAACTTGTATCAAAACCTACTTATCGTAGGGTGTCCGCAATTATAATTAATTAATTATACGTAATTATAACGTAATTATATAATTATCAATAATATCCTCTTTTAGAATTAACAATTATCAATAATACCCTCTATCTCGAAAATGGTTCAAGATATTAAAAAAAGTTTAGGGACAAGTTGTAGAGAATTTAATCCTCTACAATACTTGTTATCATACAAATAGCATAAAAACCATAGGAAACGAGATATTTGCGTAAATGTGTAAAAAACGATTTTTTGACCTTCGACCTTGAAATATCTGACGTCGCGGACACCCTACGGTAGGTAGGTTTTGAGGCAAGTTAGGGTGACAAAATAAAGGTTTATACAAATTTATAGCTGACTATCTCTCAATTACGAGATTCTTGCTAAAATTTGACTAATTTTCCTGGACTATTAAACAAATAAGTAAGGTTACACAACCTTTACGTAACCTTATTTAAAATTAATAAACAAATTAAAAAAAAAAACCGCCCCAGTGCGTGTTGAACCACGCGCGGTAAAGGGTTCTGCAGTCGTATTATTTTCGCATGGTGCATGCGTACCTACCTACCTATTGATTTTATCGGCAGGCAAAGAAGCTAAAAACTACTTATAAGTTTACTTAGGTTAATTTAGTAAAAAAAGAATTTTATATTTTCTAGGATGCACAGCTTAGGTATCGGTAAATAGTTACTGATTACCTACTTATGTAGGTTATTATAGGTACGTTAAATTTGTGAATAAAATTAATATAGATCTTTGCTTTTCGTATGTGCTTGTGCACTGATTTCATTTCAATATCTATTTTATTTTCATAAAAAAATTTCGTTAAGTAAACTAAGTTTTTAAGTAGGCACTTTTTCCATAGCGGTTCATAAAAGACACCTTCCTTCCAAACATCAGGTCACGTGTTCAGTACCGGAGATCCTCGAAGAGGGTACTGGTCACACAATGGGGTTGAGATAACCCTCATGGATGCTCTTTATAGAAAAAGATTTTTTAGCATTAGTGTGCCGTCTTTTAGGGCTCTTCTAGTATCATCATCATCATCATCTGCCTAGACTTTTCCCAACTATGTTGGGGTCGGCTTCCAGTCTCACCGAATGCAGCTGCGTACCAGTATTTTACATGGAGCGACGCCTATCTGACCTCCACAACCCAATAACTAGGTAATACGATAACCCTAAAAAACATTAGTGATCGATGGCTAGTATACCTACATATATCTACTAACTAGGTATAGGTACCTGTCTGTATTTACCAACTTAATAAAGTGTTTAGGATTCTACGAATCTTCAGACAGCCAATCGCCCGTAAGTGGGTTAAGGTCAGCGTAGCCGTAGACAGTGCAGTAATATGCTCGAGCAGTTTTCATTTATTAAAATTGATAATGTGATAAATTTTACGATACATAGAGTTGAAAATTGCGCGCAAATTATAATTTGAGACGGCATGTATATTATGTCTTGCACAATTATGCAATTTTATAATCTATTTCTGTTGTATTTTAGCACTAAACAGTGATTTAATTTAAAATGAATTTCAACGTGATTCAACTACAAAACCGCCTTTCAAGCCATGAAATAAAGGCGCTGTCAATGTCAAATCGATACCAATGACGTAGGTAGGTAGGTACCTACTCGATTACCGACATTTAGCTACGCCTTTAGGTCGAGTGCTCTATTGGTCTTGTGGTCGCAAGCGTGAATGTTGAGCGTGGTCCTGGGTTCAATTCTCAAATCAGGCAAAGTGTTATTGGGTTTTCCCATTAAGAATTTCTTAGTAGCAGGCCGGCGGAGTTTGGAAGTTGATGATGATTATTTATGTCCTTTGTTTTTTATTAGTGATCGATGTTTTGCCAGGACTTAAACTGCCACGTCTGCCACCGCTGGTAGGAACTGTCAACTGAGACAAAAATGGTCTTAGTTGTTATAAAAACTGCCATAATTATGTGACAATAGGTAATACATTTACTAAATAATTTATTTTCGGGAACCACTAACATTCTATACCACTGGTGACTATTAAAAACAATACGTGCATATAACGAAGTACGACCTAGGCTGGCATAAATTCAATGATCTAATAATTCTGGGTGCTTCCTGCCATTTTGCCAACGATTTAAATTCCACCTTGAATTAAACGCAAGACATAACTACCTACTTTGTACTTGTTTTTCATTGATTTGAGTGTAGATAAAATAAGATTATGTTGTATGGAAACGTTATAAAACGCGTGCATTGTTCATTACAACCAAATTATCTCACTTTGTATCGTATTCTAGGTACCTACCTAACTACTTATTTGGTATTTGAGAGAAGAAGTAAAACTATTTTTAACTGCCACTAAAGTTTGACACTAAAGTTTAGGAGCTAAGAAGGAACATCCAATTATGCGTCCATGCACAGCTTGCCAAAGTCATAACCCTCCTTTGGCTTTACCGTAGTCGGGTAATTAATCAATTTAAGAACTGATTTATTTTAACATAAAATGTTTAATATTTTTAAAAATATTGAGAGATAGTCGCAGAATCTCAGCGCAGACGCAGACCATGCACGCTAACCTAGTAGATGTATGTACCAATCTTAGACGGCCGTGGCGTTTGCGACACCATTATGACGGAGGTAGTTTTCGCAAGCAACAAGTAAATGTCGTCTTATACAATATATACATACTAGGTGGGTACTTATATCAGTAAACATTATAATTCCAAGATCGTGGAAGTGAATGTCTCGTAGTAACAAAAACGTCTTATCCTGTCACAGTCGCTAAGATATTATTATATTGTCAGAAAGTATTGTATGCAGCACGAAAACTTGACAGTACCTATCTATTCAGTAATGCGGCATGATGAGAGAACATCGAAAAATTCTTTGAAAAGTTTCAAATAGTGGTCAAGTGCTAAAGAAAAAATTTTAAAAAAGGAGAAATTTACAAAGAAAGCTCATACGATTAGAGGACTTAAAGAAGAAGGGTCTTTTGTGACCCAGGCCCGGCGCAAACGAAACTAATCTCAGTTGTTTAGTTATTGAATGTACTTCAAGAATATGTAATTTTTTTTTTCGATTTCCGTGGCTAACCTACTGAAACTGTCTTCGTAAGGTAAAATGAATAATAATAAAGGAAGGTCAAAAGTGTCCGTGGGCGACAGGCAGGCCGCACACGATCAATCTACACGTGCATATCACGATCATCTAATTTATCGTGCTGAATTTATTTGCAGTTAAACTGCCCAGGCTATATTATCTACCTTTCAACATTTTATGGTACATCTTATATGTTAGGGTGTGCTTCTGCATTCGGCTGGTTAATAAAATAGGTAACTATCTACCCCAGGTGGCGACAGTGATTTTAAGTAATTAGATAAACCTAGAATACCTACTGCATCGAGTATGTCGTGATGGCCTAGCGGTTAAGGCGCCCGCCTCTCATGCATGAGGTTGTGGGTTCGAATCCGGGCAAGTACCAATGCGACTTTTTCAATTCATATGCCTACTTTCTAAAGTTTATCTTAGACATTACTGACATCATTCCGTGCCTCGGAAAGCACGTTAAGCTGTTGGTCCCAGCTGTCATACATGGATCTTTGACAGTCGTTACGAGTCGTCAGAAGCTTGAAAGTCTGACAACCAGTCTTACCAAGGGTATTACCCAGTACTGGGTTGTGGAGGTCAGATAGGCAGTCGCTCCATGTAAAATACTGGTATTCAGCTGCATCCGGTTAGACCGGAAGCCGACCCCAACATATTTGGGAAAAAGCTAAGCAGATGATGACCTACTGCATCGAGACGGAGTTTTTGTCTCGTTACTCGTTACTCAATTAATAGAAACCCCGTAACGCGGGCATCAGTGTTTCTAGGTCCGTCTTTATAAGTTATCAGTTAAAAGTAAACATAGCATTAAACAAATGTTAATTTACTCAGGGAAGGCGTCAGTACCACGGCGAGCATCAGCAATGGCGCATGGGGTGCAGCAATACGTCCTCGTCATCATCGTATTCGTCGCTATTATATCACCCTGCTTCAGTGCGCCAGTTAGTATAATTTTAATGTACTACCTTATTTTTTACACAAATGACATCTGTAACTCCAAATATGTAGTAGGGTCGAGGCGGGAACAGTGACACGGATTCTTTCAAAAGGCTACAAATATGAAAAAAATAAATAATCAAACGAATGTTTGCAGACATTGAAACTAGGTATTTCACTATTGTATTATCATATTTTTATTACATGCTATTAAAATCTAATCTACCTAGGAAATAAAATGTAAAAAATGTAAAATGAGTCACACAGACACAGTGACCCACTGCCGTAGAAGGTACATGAGAGTGGCTTAACAACTTAACTGTCCAATGAGTCACATATGACTCACGGAGAACTTTTGGAATAAGTTCAAGAGTCACAGGTGACTTATTTCTTTATACAACTTTGGCACATAATTTTGTTATGAGCGTGGAGTAATATTATAATTATAATTACGTGAAATTAAAAAAATAATTAAAATTAATTAAAAATTGTATTATAAAGGGACAGTTAAGTTGTTAAAGTACCTAATTTAAGTTATTTTAATTAACATTTCTTTAATTAATGGTTTACTAATTACATCCAGGCACTACAATGTTTTTTTTTTATCAGAAATCAACGAAATCACTACATAGTATAAAACAAAGTCGCTTCTTCTGTCTGTCCCTATCTGTTTTTTCTGTTCCGTGGTCCCTATAAATGCTTAGATCTTTAAAACTACGCATGCACCCGTGCGAAGCCCGGGCAGGTCGCTAGTGCTTAATAAATTCATTAGACGCCGTCAGTCTCTCCATTAAAGCTTTGGTTTCCTAGGAAAGCGGTGCCGTCATATAGCGGCCGTAATACAGCGGTGAATGACGTCACTAGAACGTTGTCTATGTAAACAAAATGGCGCGGTTTCCTAGAGCGGTAACTGACACCGTAACGTCAAAAAGCGGTGCCGTCTTGACGGTGTCAGATGGTTTCGTGAACGTTTCATTGATAGCGGTGAAGCTATTTTTAATACGTACCTATTTGTGTTTTTCTTGTGTTTAATTTCTCTTCATTGCTCAGTAGGTAAACGGCGACGTACTAAAATCTCAAATGCACCTTCAGTACCACGAGATTTGAATAAATCGTCTTCCGAATGATAAAAATGAATGAATAAAAATGAATGAAAAAAAAATGACTGACGGTGTGTTAAAACATTTAACACACCGTCAGTCATTTTTTTAAAACAAACGTCAAACGAAAAGTATCCAAGGTAGAAAATGGACTTGATTTAGCTTTGGAGGATGAACTATCATCAGAAGAGGAAAATAGTCGTATGGCGGAAGACGATTTATTCAAATCTCGTGGTACTGAAGGTGCATTTGAGATTTTAGTACGTCGCCGTTTACCTACTGAGCAATGAAGAGAAATTAAACACAAAAAAAACACAAATAGGTACGTATTAAAAATAGCTTCACCGCTATCAATGAAACGTTCACGAAACCATCTGACACCGTCAAGACTGCAACGCTTTTTGACGTTACGGTGTCAGTTACCGCTCTAGGAAACCGCGCCATTTTGTTTACATAGACAACGTTCTAGTGCCGTCATTCACCTATTACTGGAATCAAAAGTAACAGCTCACATTAGGACCCATTGCAATCCGTGGTGCTTGGCAATCTGGGCTTCTCCCAGTTGCAAACGTCCCTTTGTGCCTTTTGGCCTAGTTCTGTTCTGTCTCCTGCTTGTTTGGAGGGAAGTGGAAATTATATTTTTTCTTACTCCTCCGCTATTCTTTTCTGATTAATTTCGTTGCGGGACCCAAGACAGTTAATCGTTTCTCTGGGACTCGTCGAGCTTCATTGCCTCGGCGCTTTTCTGGTGGCCTCCACTGTTGATTCTGGCTTTCAGGAGTTGCAGTGGGTGGGAACAGTGTGGCGGGCTTGCCGTCATTCACCGCTGTATTACGGCCGCTATATGACGGCACCGCTTTCCTAGGAAACCAAAGCTTTAGAGGATTTACGTAAAACCAATCAAGGTTTATTTTTATATGGTAGTAACGAGATATGAGGGCCTACCACCATCTCTAAAAGTAATATTATTTTAAAATTACTTTGTAATTTCTGTTGTTGGATTTTCAAACCTCGGTGCTGAGCCGAGCATTGAAAATCCAACAAAACTGTTTGTGATAAAAAACTCTTTAACATAAGAATATCCAGAACTCCAAGTCACTATTTCTTCCCTATAGGATAACACCTTTCCAATGAATAAAGATTCTGTTTTTTTGTTGCAAATATGTAGTTATCTTTGCAAAATTTATTTAAAAAAATAGGAATATAATGGTAGCCACAGAAAAAAAAGAGAGCACGTGGCTCAGGAATCACTATTTTTTACCCTTTGGTTTTGAGCCAAAAAATTAACACATCCGCCTATTAAAATTTAATGTTTTACAATTTGTAATATTTAACGGTCTTTATAATTTAATATTAGGAATAATGCACGGGGGTTGATGCACCTTAATGACTTTTTTCAGCCAACAGCAGATGATGTAATAGAAAAAGATCGAACAGCTAGGCAAGCAGCGATTAGAACTGGTCGACATATAGCTGCAGCTCCAAAATGGGGTTTTTTTGGAACTATTTTCCATGTCATTTTAGAGGTGCGTATTGTATAATGAAAATGATCATAAGAATAAGAGTTTCTACTAAACAAGGCGCAGTTTTGCATCCCCATCAAAATACAGGGGTACAAGGTTGTTAAAAAAAGACGTTAATAATAATTAATCTGATAAATTACGGCTCCTGGTTAATAAACAGGTACCTACTTGTTTTTTTAGTATTTCAGAATACACCTCTTTCCACAAACAGGATCGCCCTGTTGCGTATGCGGTAGGCAGTGTCGCGTGACTATAATTAATTAGTACAATGTGCGTGCGGAAACATTGCCCCGCCTGCCTAAACCTAGCGGCAAGATGGCAAGTTCCACTTCGAAAATAACCTACTAAAAACAGATCTAATTATTTTATTGTTGATTCGTAATGAATAATGATAATCGCTGTTGTAGTCGCATTATCTTTCAATTTGACGAGGATGAAAAATTGCTTCTTGTAATGTAGATAAATAGGTAATTGATAAATTACTCTCAATTTTTATAATAACCAAGGTACCTACATGATTTACTGTTTTACTGTTTTTTTTTTCAGCAAATCAACGACACAAAAAGCGCGTACAATCAAATATCTGATTTGGTAAACAATCAATTTGCCGATGACAACGTAAGTAGTTATTTAGGTACATTATATAATTTCGGCAACAACCTGATTTGTTGCTAAGCATGACTCTACTCGGGTGGAACTAATATCAACGCAATAATAAAAAAGGATAGGTACTCACTTAGGTACCACCTTAACCACTTACTTGAAGAATAGCAAGAAGAATATGATCAAATCAAGATAATAGTACCTATACAGGTATTGCTGCTTTTAATTTTATTGTAACTTGTGCAACGCGCTATGGATTTCATTTCGTTGTGGCGTAAGGCCAGCAACGTTCACATCCATAGGAAAAAGGGTAACGGCACCACGTCGCACTGCTTATGTTGCCACGTGTGATGGCCTTTGCCTTTATCTTGAAATTTATATATTTTTAACCGACTTGAAAAAAAGTGGTTCTGATTTGAACTCGTAGTATGCAGGAATAAATACCTAGTGTATATTTTTTTTTGTCCGCTATTTTCTTCAAAAATAATGAATCGATTTGTTAATTATTTTACTAACGTAATCCACATATTCGTTTCAGGAAGGGTTTATAGTAGTTTACAGGTAAATAACACAATTCATGCCCGATTCGGTATTACCTACTTGTCCGGGAACTTGTACCAACACACACGTTTTTAAAATGTGTGTCTGTCTGTACCGAAATATATTATCTGTATAACATTTCTATAATAATAATATAATATTTTAATAAATATTTGGATTAAAACATTTTACTCTTTTAGGTTTGCATATTAAATTATTTTACGGTGATTGGTAATACACTACATTTCTTGAAAGGGGATTGGGAACTTTAGACCTATCTAGTCTGACTGTCATCAAGGCTGATCGAGAGTCGAAGATGAAAGAAAAAGATAAAAAAAAATTGAAAAAAATAAATATACAATCGAAAAAGAAACAGAAAAGAGAAAAATCCTTTTTAACATAAAACAAAATCGAAGAAAAAAGAAGCCGTTTAGCGAAAATTTATTCAATTTTTTAAACCTGAGCCGGATCCAAGGGTAATTTATTATTATACCGGGGTCAACTTCATTCGAAATATTTGAGGAAATGAGTAGATGAACGTTCACTTCCATTTCATTTTGTGTCGTGTGAACGAGGAATGAAACAAAATGAACATTCACTAGCGTGAAGCGTCGTTTCGGTGTCGGTTAGACGGTTAGGTGCATAGATATAGTAAAAAAGCTGCTTTTAATATTTCTGTGGTTAGGTGTTTAGGTTCAAGTTGTGGTTGGTTTATTCCTACCTACTCAAGTCTCGCTGTCACACTAATAACCAGCCGGGCACTAATCAAATGAATACGAAGTCGCGGGCAGAAAGGTACAGCCCTTCAGCTCATATTGCATTGAAAACTTAATAAAAGTTCGTTTCAATTCATTTTCATTAGGGTTTACTTATGTTTTCAAATATTGCTTTTTTCGCCTTACAGTGTTCGAGCTTCAATTGCACCGAATAATGTCCCGTAAAATACTAGTTATTTGTATTGTTTTTAAAGAGCTGAGCGTCCGTGGATGTTTTTGAAATTACTTTAAGGTCATTTGGGGACCTTTATTGCGATTTTTCTTTTAGGGCCAAAAATCTGCAACGGATTTTGCAAAACAACATTTTTCCCTTTGAAATAAGTTTTGGTAATTTCGGTGATATTTTAAAATTACATCTAGCAACTTTTACACATAGCACATACATTGGGATTCTAAATTTTTTATAAATAAAACATTTGGTCATTTTGTTATTTCGTTTACTTACTGTTCTTTTGATGCTCGAGAAAGTTTTGATTTTTTAATATGTAACCGTAACGAAGGATAGGTGTTCGAAAAGAATCTGGCAGCGCTGCTAGATACTTAACAACATTCTAAAGCGATTGAGCGTTATAATCATGCATGGTATGTTGGTACCTAGGTAGGTACCTACTAAAAGAAATTTTAATAATTTTAAATATAATACAGGCTGTGACGGCACCTCCAGATCCATCAAACAATGGTACCACCGAGACACCGAAAATAACAAGAGCAGAGTTCCTTAAAATACTTGACCGTAATCTTAAAGGATTGAGTCGACTTCGCAATTTAGAGTGGCGGGAAGCGAAGAAGGTAACGGTTTTTTTAACATAGACCCTCAATATACGTAACTTAGCTATGAGACAGGTAAGTATGTACCTACTTAATTACATGTGGCCCGAAGGTTAGTTTTTTTGTTATAGCGCGCATTTTGCACATGGATATTTTGAATATTATTGAAACGCAGTAGATCAATCAATCATTGGATTAAAAAAATAATTTTGACAGAGCAGGGATTTTGTTTTGGATATGAAATTAACCGTCTTGAAAGATATACAGGAAAAAGTAGCAAACATAAAGAATTACCTATTTTTTCAAGAACCTGTACCTGTGAACTCCAAAGTAATAATTATATCATAGCGAAGGATAAACTGCATGGTAATAGTAAGTCTTAGAGCCTGTCTAAAAAGCGCGATTTACGCGCGTGTCCAATCGCGCGTAGAAATTCGCGCGTTCTCGAGATACTAGAGCTGCATCCCGTCGAGATGCTCTCGCGCGTTACCTCACACGCGCGTAAATTGGCGCCATTGCTGCGTCCAGTACTACGCGCGTGTCCGTAGCGAGTGGACGTATTCGGTTTAAAATTTATTGACGAAATTGAGAAAAGGGTAGCTATAAGGGATATGGAATCATCAGATCATTCTAATAGAAACATTAAACGTTAGGAACTGGGAAGAAATAGTAGAATTGTTTTGTGTAATATTATAATTCGGATTATATTATATTAATAATATATTATTAATTAATTAATAATATAATATACTTAATTCGGATTATATAGAACGAGTATTAAATATTAATAATATAATATAATCCGTCTCATCACATGCATGCGCGCCAGAACGCGTGTAATTTCGCCGCATCTGGACGCAATACAAATCAAAACACGCGAGCGGACGCGCGCGTAAATATCGCGCTTTCTGGACAGGCTCTTAAATAATTATACTTCTACGTCAGTTAAATTATATCACTTGAATTGCGAAAATACATAACACCTCCCGCTACAAAATAAAGGCGGTAGGCTGTGACTGTGATGCTTGCGTTCATCGACAAGCGGCTGGGTTGTACGGTTGTAACATGTAACAGATTGTTATTATCTTGATCACGCCGATCCGATCGCTAATTAACCTTGATTTGTACAAAAATAACAAACCCGAGCCTGTAAATATCATGAAGCGATGAAGCAAATTTATTGTATTTTTACCTACCTATTCATTATATTTTTTTTTTAGGATTCTGCAGCGAATATAAGAATATACAAGGACGAATTGTTTCGAGGAAAGACAGCGAGAAGCACAAGATAGCATAGCGTATTAATTAAATAGGTACCTCTTACTATAAGCATGGGAATAATAAATTGAGGATTATTTTTTGTAACATGATCCTGTTTATTAAGATTTTATAATTTAATTACTCAAGTCCCACGTAATGAGACACAATTGATTTTTTATTGTTCTGTCATACCGACAAGTCAGCCGGGGCTTGACCGGTTTTAAAAGGCACTTAATATCAATAAAAAATAATAATCGAAGACATAGGTACTTAGCAAAATTTAAATGATACTTTGAATTAAGTACTTACCTTCTCACATAATAGAAATATTCTGCTAAGCCACATCTTTTCAATGAAATCCATCTGAGAGGCGTGGCAAGTTTAACGTTTTGTCTGATTGACTATAATACTGTTAAAAACATTGTTCTAGAAACAGCTTATTATAAAAAGCTAATGTTTTAAATTAGATACTTAGATAGTCGTTAATAGGGTTAATTAATAGAATTTTTGTATTGATTACATATAATATTCAAATAACAGTGTCTAATAATTAAAAAGCTGGATAAATTAATTAGGTTTTACTATCGTTTCCTCTACTTCTACTTGTTTTACCTTCTTTTTCGGATATATGTGTAATATTGCACGACAATATGGATAAAGTTCAAATTTCGTCTTATGTATATCGCTTTTAAGTCTCTTTTTAACTGATTCCTCGTTAAGCATCATTTGTAATGCCTTTTCGTGGCTAAGATTTTGGAGATCGGTGGCCTTTATTTTAAGTTCACATCTGTCCGCCCCGTCAACCTAAAACAATAGTTTATTTACTTAATTGTTGTATCACAAAAATGGAAAGAGTCATTTATGCTTCCATGAAAGTTTTAAGAATGTAGTACAGTACCCGGCGATAAATATTGCACATCGACCTTTATCGTATTTCGTATTTTATACAAAGAATAAAAAGAATTATCAAAAGAAGCAAATCATAATTGTTTTAACAGCTCCTAATAGATACCGGACTGTTTGTATTTCGTGCGACAGAGATAACGCTCTACGAAGCCGAAATTAGCCGATTGTCTCCTTCCAAAGGTCGATGTGCAATATTTATCGCCGGGTACTGTATATAAGGAGTTTACGTGGGTACACATAGACCAAACAGTCTCGTCTTCAGAACAGAACACATAGCTAAAGTCTATTCAAATCCTTGTTTCCAATTGTAATAAAAACTAAATGTAATATAAATGAAGAGTTCACATTACCCCTGCGTAAATGTGACAAAAGCGCGGATCCACCGCTATGGGCTTTGTGGGCATGCCCATGCTCACAAAGCCAAATTCGCGTCAAACTTAGAATTTGATATTTTAAGAACAAAATACCTAAATAAAATTATTCAGTGTAAAATGTATACCAGCTTATGTAATGTGTATGAGAGCGACGTTCTACAAAGCCGAACTTTAAAAAAACTCGAAGTTTCATATTATACTGGGTAGGTATTGCATATTGGTATTGATGGGTATCCTGTCTAGCTAATTAATCTTAAATAAAAACTCACTTTACATAAAAATGATAATTCATATTGGTCATCTACTTTTGGCCATGTCTGTTCGAGGATGCTTTTCTCCCAATCGATCAGATTAGAAGTGTTACATATTCTATGTGGTGCAGACTGGATACCGGCCCACAGCTCAGAACAAAAGTGCGGAGTCACTGGTGCCAGCATTATTACTAACACTGCCAAGGCTTTTTCAAATTCCTTACTTTTGGCGATTACTTCTGGTGGTATCTTATTCTATAATTAAAAAGAGCAATGTTAAATAACTGTTTAAATAAAGTCAGCAATGTGAAATATCAATGTATAAATAAAGCCAAATTACTATTAAATTAGAAAATAAGTCTGTAAAAGCGTAAATAAAACTTTGATATGAAATTTATTAATATACTGTCTACTGAAATTATGTGAAACTTATTACCCTTAGCACACTGGTTAAACTTTGTAGTCTTGAAATGCCAACACTTAGTTTTTGGGTATATTTAAAATGGTATGTTGTGGTTGCAATTAAATAGTTTCTTGAATCCCAAATTTTGTATTCATACTTATTGAATTCTTCAGGCGTCAACGTATTTTCAACGGGAACATTATTTCGGTATTTTAAAAATTCTCTAATAGTCATCCACAACCGGTGTTGCCAATTTAACACACCAGGTAATGCTTTAAAATAAAAATACATACAGAACAAATTAACTTGGACACAGCATAGAAAATGAAGTTGGTATGTTACAGGGAAGTTACAACTATCCAATAAAATATCTACCTCATGCTTCATTAGCTGATGTCCCAAATTTTCTTACCAATTATCACATACTGACCCGTTAAACTGCTGACTAGGTATATTATGGTTAAACACGCCAGTGGGCGCCTGTCATTATCAAAATCAAATATTGATGTCAGACTTACTTTCATCGGACCAACGCCTGGGTGTCGCCGGTGGGACATCAGCAAGGATCAGCAGCCGAGTTGTGTCACATCCATATTTTGCAAGCAACCTTTCAGGATTTTCCCCGTTATATTTAGACTTGCTCATTTTTTCCCATTGGGTCAATACAGGTTCTCCTGTAGTCTTGTGTTTATAATCCTTCCCAACTTTTTCTACTTGTTCTGATGGTATATATTTTCCAGTATTCTTTAATTTATATGATTGCCCCATAACCATGCCTTGCACTACCAGTTTCTTAAATGGTTCTTTAGTTGGTGTCCATCCAAGTGAATGTAAGAAGTAACTCATAAATCTAGCATAATATAAATGCAATACGGCATGTTCCTTGCCCCCAACGTATATATCAACTGGCATGCGATCAAGAATATTTTCTTTTGAAAAAGGCCTTTCTTGATTGGTTGGATCCAAAAATCGATAGTAATACCATGAAGAATCAACAAATGTGTCCATTGTATCAGTTTCCCTTTTAGCATTAGAATGGCATTTAGGACATTTACAGTTAACCCAGTCTTCCAATTTCTCTAATGTTTGTATACCTGTCTCTATAGAATTAATTTGAGGCAGCTCTACAGGAAGTTCTACATAAGGAACAGGAACTGCACCACATTTGTTACAATGGATTATTGGTATAGGTGTGCCCCAGTACCTCTGTCTGGATATAAGCCAGTCTTTAAGTTTAGAGCTAACCATGTGCCCTCCAACATTTTTGCTAAGTGCCATATCAATTGCTTTATGATTATCGCTTTCAATATCTATTTCATATTGATTATTGCTAACAGGTATATTGAATGACAATGCGAGTTTTTTATCATCCATATCAATATAAGAACAAGCAATTAACACATCTCTGCCTAATGGGTAATTAATATTATCAGTTATAAATATGGGTAATTCACAATTTGATAATGGATTATAACTTGTAAGTGTGACATTTTCATGGCATTTCAATTCCTGAATCAATGGATGACTAGTATTCATCATTAAGAAATTACCATGAATAAATTTATAAGGGTCTGAAGTCCAAACATCAAAAGTTTTAGTTTCAGTATTAACTTTCATTTTAAAAGTTACGACAACTCCATCACACTCACCTATCCAATGTTTTTGTAAGTTAATAATATCTTTCCAATTTTCCAAACCTCTATTGTCAAGTCCATCATACAAGGCTTTTGCATATTTTGTAGTTTTTATGAACCACTGAGTGAGATATTTTTTTTGAACTTTAACTCCTGATCTCCAAGAACAACCAAGATCATCAACTTGTTCATCGGCCAACACAGTCTTATCTACTGGATCCCAGTTCACTTGTGCCTGGAATATAAGACAGATCACTCATTAACACACAGCAAATGCTCATATTGATATAAATAAGCTAGTTCACAAGAACTGTAATCATACTGGATGTAGTTTCAAATTAAAAATAAACATTTAACACTGTGAGTTCATTCTGTTGCTTTTATAGAAAATTCTATTTGAAATACATAATTAAACAACTCTTTCTCATTAAAAAGTCTTGTTACATCTCAAAACAAAAAAAACCTCAGAAGTGAAACTGGGACTCCATTTCACTTACTTATTCATAAAATTGAAAGCAATGATGACAGCAAATACAAAGTTCATCTTTTTATGAGGATCATCGATGTGATGATTTTTCTCCCCATCACTGCGGAACTTCACAGACGTAACTAAGACTGGTACTAGTACAGAAGCTTGGATCTTCATAGAAGATGTGTTTTAGATTCTATATTAAGTGTATGATTTAATTAAATATATTATATTCTCTTACCTTACTTTGATAAACTAAACCTTTTTCAAATAACTTCAGGAATATATATTGAGTCCATTTGTAATAGTTAGGATCACATGTAGAGATTTCTCTATTCCAATCAAAATTGAACCCCAATTGTTGCAGCTGAATTTTCATTGAGTTTATGTTTGATTCTGTCCATTGTTGAGGTGGGATATTCCGTTCTATAGCCGCATTTTCTGCTGGTAGACCAAAGGCATCCCATCCTATTGGATGTATAGAACTGTTTCCATTCAGCTGTTCAAATCTTGCAATGGTATCTGATATAGAGTATACACGTACATGTCCCATATGTAAGTTCCCTGATGGGTATGGAAACATAGGCAGCACATAATATGGCTTCTTATCACAACTGTTTACTGTTCCTTTCATAACATCATGAGACCAATGTTTTTCTATATTTAATTTAATTTCAGTACTGATATCTTCATCCTGCATACAATTCGATTGAGAATATCATTACATTTACTTGTCAGACAGACTTGGTTATCATAAAAATATTGATTTACTGGTAAACAGAAGGTCTTATGCTACCTATCCTTTTTGATAGTAGGTATTTCAAAACTCTAACAAATGGAGACTGGAGATGGAGAAGTTTAATAATCATGGAGAAAATCATAATTGCATTTAAAATGTTGATATTATAAGAGACCGACTGAATAATAATATGTTCTGATTAAGTGTTAATTTAATGATGTAAGGATCGTAGTAGGTGGCGTTTTATGGTTTCTGCCCACCCAGATGCAAAAAAAGCGTGAGTTTGTGTATTTAAATAAGTAGGTATAGGACAGCAAGGTAATAAAAGGAGATAAGTTATTTTGTAGGTAATAAACAAACTCTTACCCATAGCCCTAGACTACTTTTCTTTCTATAAATAAAACACAGATAATTGCGAACCAAATTTGTTCTCTGATAATTGTGAGTATGAAATTTATAAAGAACTGACATAATTCTAAAGCGAAACACTTCAACTCTTCATTAATAGTTTTATTAAAAAAATGTCACCGAAGACACCAAAATGAAAAAATGAAGAAGAACCACCAGCCAAGTGCCACCCACCAACAAAACAAACAGTTTGGCAGACAGAAACTGACAGGCATAGGGTTACCAGATGAAAAAATCAAAAGTCCGGAGAAAAGGCCTGATTTCCATTGAAAAATCCTGAGATTTTTTAGTTTTAGGATTTTCTCTCAAACGTAGGTACTTAACAATTTAAAAAAGTCGTAATATTATCGTTTATATACACTGCGGACGTCGCTCACGCGTTGCACATCGCACTCGATATAATTATAAATTAATTAATTAAAAATATAATTTGAAGAGCTTACTTAAAAATGTATGATAAAACTAATTAAGTACCTACTTATATAAATAAGTACTGATTTTAATTGTGCAATTATTACTAAAGGAAGATTATTTTTAGTTTGTTTAACTTTTTAAAGAGATCTTTAAAAATAAAAGCTGTATTTTATTGAAAATTCAAAAAGTCCTGAGATTTCATGAGATTTGCAAAATCCGGCCGCAATCCTGAGAAGAGTCCAGAAATCCTGAGATCTCAGGACAAATCCTGAGATATGGTAACCCTAGACAGGCAGGACACTGACTCTGACTGGAGACATCACAGACAGAAACTTTATTATAGTGTTACCTATCGATAGTCGACTATCGATAGTCTAGCGATAGTTGACGTCATATCAATAGTATCGATAGTCTATCGATGTATGATACAGGCAATAGTATTGAAAATACAACAATAGTATCGATAGTATCGATACCATCGAAGACCAGCATAATTATGTTTAGGAGCAATACTATCGGTAGTATTGATAGTATTGATAGTATCGATAGTTTTATAAACGGCGATAGTATTGCCAACTATCAATAGTATTGATAGTTTTTATTATTTAATACAACTACTGAACACATTACTTTAAAAAAAAACAATACTATCGATACTATTGATAGTATTATAATGTAATAGTATCGATTCTATCGATACTATTGCTTCCAATTAATAATATTAGTTAATTTGTGATATCGATAGTATCGATGGTTTCGATACTATCGATAGCACTATCGAGATTGTTACTAGTTTTCGAGATCATCTATCGATAGAGAAATTATCGATAGTTGGGCAACTCTACTTTATTGGTTTCATCCCGAACGGTCAAAAATCAAAATAGGCTTAACGGTAGAGCAGTAGGTTGCCCAGTAGAAATGCCGATCACAAAATCTGATTTTGAATATTTTTCAAGTCCTAATTTTGAAAATCAGCACTTGAAAAATATTTAAAGGGTTTAAAAATTGTGGGGTGTAATTGGGGTGTCAGGACTCGATGCTGCATAGCAACACGGGTACCTTTCCGTCAGGTACCCGCATAGAGCAACACGGGTACCTGACGGAAGGGGAGACGCCATAGGCAGGCGTTCCCCTCTGTCGAAACATATGACAAAATGGTCCACTGTTAAGTCACTGTCACCAAGTGCGATAGTGTTGTTATTTTGTAAATTGTTTGTTTGTTATCGATAAAAATATTTACTTACCATTAGTCGATGTGTGACATTTGCATTTGCAAAAACTAAAGACTAAGTTGTAGTTATGTAGTGTGTTAATGGAAAATTATGCTGATACAAGAATTACTTACTTAATGACAAAAGCAAACCCACATAAGTGATTAAAATTTTTAACCTTTAAATTCTTGATTTGTAATACTTTTTAAGTGCTAGTGTATGATTTAGTAGTTTTTAAATAACATTGCATTCCATTTCACATTTACATTGCATTCACGTGCCACTATGTATGATTCTGTATGCAAATATTGTAAACATTTTTATATTTCATCATGTCTAGATTATGGTATTTTGATTTCGGGACTGGCTGCAGATATAAATTCTATCTTTATCCTGCAAAAGAGGGCTGTAAAAGGATTGGTCATCTCTTATCTGCTATGGCTTACATATTTATTTTTATTATTTTTTACTACTGTTTTATATTCATCTTCATTGTTTTCACATGTAGAATCAACAAGAATAATGTAACCAGGATTTTGTAAAAACCTAATTTAAAAGAGTGCCGTGGAGATTCTTGCTCGTTCTTCTCCATAGAGGCCTACTTCCGTTTTGGAACGAGCAACTAGTTTCAGCTTTCGGACTAACTGACCGACTCCTTGACAATTCAAAAGTGCCTGTAAATGGTCTAATTGAAATAAATGTTTTGACTTTGACTTTAAATTATACCTACATGCTTTTAATTATTTTTAAATTATACCTACATGCTTTTAATTATTTTTTAATTGACAACTGTTGAAAAAGTAATAAATAACATAAATAAAGTAAAAAACCTGATTTCCCTAACAGAGTTATTTAATTTATCGATAATGCGTATCGACAGCTGTTACAGCAATGTTTGTCAATGTAGTTGCATCATGTCGTTACACTGTTATGACACAAAATGTATCTATGTGTGTACGAAATTGTTAGTGTTTGTTATTATTTCTATGTGTGAGTTTCGTAGCGACAGACGATTGTTTTTGTGTGGGGCATTGAAAAGTGTGTTTGTGTGTGTATTTCCCCCCGCAAAAAATGACAGACTTTTCTGTATTGAAAAAATACGCTATGGCGTCTCCCCTTCCGTCAGGTACCCGTGTTGCTCTATGGGTACCCGTGTTGCTCTATGATGCTGTAATTTAACCCTGTTCAGGTACCCGTGTTGCTCCATGTACAGCATCGAGTCCTGACAGAAAAACTTCACACAACTAAAAGTCACTCATTATGCTTCATTTACACTCTCGCCTATCGGCTCGTTTTGCGGTTCGTCTCGCGGCTCGTCTCGTGTCTCGCTCGCCTACAGATCATTCGCTGATCGCTCGTCATGATAATCAATAGGGGATCGGACAGTAAAGGTAGAAACAAACTTATAACACGCTACGCCACGCCACGGCATTCAAGCGTTCTCATTGGCCACATTTCATCTCGAGAAACTACTCTTTGTGTTTTGGCCAATAAGCACGCGTGGGATGGCGTAGCGTCTTATCAGTCTGTTTCCGCCTTTATCAGATTAAAATCTAAAATGTACTTAGATAAAATAAATATACTGTTTTACGATTATTTATCAAATAATAATTTAATATAATTCATTTAAATGTTTATAAATGAAAAAATAAAACAGATTAAAAATATTGTAAATCATAATATTTTTAATCTGTACTGAAAAGTGCGTGACGTCATTTGTGGGCAATCATTGACTGCACGAGTACTAACTAACTTAATTCACTCAGATATTTCCATAATTTTGTTGAAATTCTAAAAGTTGCTAAAAGATTACTGATAAATTAGGATACGGTGATCAATTTAAAAACTGTCACGTGGTGTTTCTCAAATTTTTCATAATGGAAATTTTGTTATGACCACAAAGGACGTCATGTGGCGTTTTGGCGGGTTTTTTAAACGAACAATATTAAAACATGATTTTGAGTACCTAAAAGGCTATAAATAAATAAAATTTTATTTTTCATGAGAATAAGACGTATTCATAAAGATTAATTTAAAACACTTTTTGAAAATTTTGCCGATCCCCTATTGATGTTCACACTCTCGTGGCGCATTCAGTTGTTTTCGAACTATCGACTACGGAGGACGTCGAAATATTAGCGGCATCAACTCTTTCTTTACTAAGTTTCTACTACTACGCAACTGATTTACAAACACAAACAGTAATTTTTATGGTATTTTTGTTCTTAGGATCCCAAATTATCCGCTCCTTTTCAAATAGAAATGAATCGTAACGTCTTCTCGAGACCCATCCATTGCATTTAAAAAATTACAATTCACACTACTCACAAGCACAACGCAACGGCACGGTAAAACGTTTGTAACAAAATAAAGACCGCCGAACGCGTGTGTACAAACACCACACGCGCTTCCGGCGCTTCCCCCGCAGACCCTTTGACTCGTGCCCATAAAACCGCTTCCGACGCGAGCGCGCGAGCGGTAAGACTGGAGCCTGCGAGGTGAATCACGAGCGCACCGATTACATGCGCGTCTCGTGGTCCACCTCGCGGCTCGTCTCGTCGCTCGCGCGAGAGTGTAAATGAGGGGTTAAGGCAGATTTAGACAGATCCAGTGACTGGCGCCGAAATCAAGACAAGCCAGCGCTGACCCGAAAAAAACCCCGTGTAAATTGATTTCAAGTCAATCCAGTGGCGGGAAGTCAGTGCTGGCTTGTAAATTCGCACATGAATATTTAGAAGCTAGTCGGCGCTGTCGGCTCAGCGCTGGCTTGTCTCGATTTCGGCGCCAGTCACTGGATCTGTCTAAATCTGCCTTTAGAAACGGTTATTGCAAAATAAACCTATGTCTCGGGCGTCTCGGGCTTAAAGTTGCTTCCTTTTTACAATTTAAAACACAATACCTAAGCAGTCCAGCTCTATTTAAGGTCTTTGTCTTTGGGTCGTTTCTCTGCTAACTTGAGATCTAAAGTGAGTGAGACTCTGACTACGGTAATCAAAATCAACTATTAATTATGTATGTTCTGTGAATCAATCCAATCAGTCGCAGACTCGCAGTCATAGACTACTACTCTCGCAGTCGCACAAGCAGTGTTTCCACAATGAGGGGAAGTTCCCCATTTGAGGGGAAATTAGGGTCCATAGGGGGAGGAAAAGGGAAGACATTAAAAGGGGAAATCATGGGTAAAACCTAGCTTAAAATATTGCGGTAGAGCGCCAAGGACTTGAAATAAAGTCAAAGAATGACGTCATGAAACAATTAGAGATGTACCTCATTTCTTATGGCTCTAATTGAGTTATGTATTTGTTTCTTTGATACTTATAATTTATATTGTTTTTTCTTATTATGGATACTGTGAAATAAAACAAATATGGAAATATTTAATCAGTTTTTATTTATATCCGTAAAATCTAAATATATATAACTCAAAGGTGACTGACTGACATAGTGATCTATCAACGCATAGCCCAAACCACCGGACGGATCGGGCTGAAAGGCATGCAGGTAGATGTTATGACGTAGGCATTTATTTATTTATTTTATTATTATTAATTCTACCCCCAAGGGGATAAAATAGGGGATGGAGGAATCAGAGTCTCCTTGCAGATTATAACGATTCCATGGATACTGTAGGCTATTGAAAAAATTGCTTATAGAAAGCTACTATGACGTAGGTAGGGTTGCCAACTCTTTGTCGGTCAAATATAGTAGTTCTAAAATTATTACCCATAAAAATATAGTAGGTAAGGAAAATATTTAAAAAAATATAGTAGTTTCCAAAATAGGTGCTATATTTCTTAATTAAAAGAATATTTTTGCTACTTTTAGCCTTGACTATTAATAATATTAATTAACTAAGTAGGTAGTTACAAAAACACGAAGTCGAGAGCGCGAAAATCGAAATTGCCAATCGGTCAAACTATCTATTGAACGTAACTGTCAACTTGACATTCCAGAATCGTTAAGAAATAAATATTGACTTTTTGTTTTACGCTTAGACATTTTGATACGAATATTATTGCTTAAAAGTTTGATGCCCTTAAAATATAGTAGTTTCGCCTACTATATCTTTTTTTCAAAAATATAGTAGGCGGGGGCTCTAATATAGTAGGATACTATATTATATAGTAGGGTTGGCAACCCTAGACGTAGGCATCCCCTTTTTTTTTTTAGTTACTACACTAGGGCCAAAACTCCAAAAGTAAAAACTACAGCAGAAAAAATTTTGAGGGGAAATAAGCCCTGAGAAGAGGAAATTTGAATTGAGACGTGGGGAAAGGAAAAGGAAATCTTTAAAGTGGAAACACTGCGCGCAAGTCATCTCATCCATAGACTACTACTATAATGTGATTTAAACGTAGTGATTTATATACTCTGTGTGATTATTTATGATCTCATGATGAGATCAGAGCAGAGAGATGAGATTCTCATCTCTCTGCACTGCAGTTCTTTCTTTCTGTTCTGTCGTAGTAATCAATTTATTATAAGGATCATTGTTGATAGAGTTAAATTCCCAGCAATGGCTCGGCCAGGAAAAGAGGACGCTTCAGAAGATGCAAAGAAAATAGTAGATGATGCTAAGAATTTTATTGAAAAAGCTATATCAGATATAGGGAAAACATCTGCAACAAAGCAGTTAATTTTAGGAACTACGTCAGGATGGTAAGTACATTCATCTTGATGTCTAGGATCTATTGTGTTGAATAAACATAGACATTCGAGATAGACGCCTATTTCGAACTATGTTCCTTTGTTTGTTCATTTAAGTATTTACTGTTAAACTGTAATGTTTCACCATATTTCGAATTAGATCCAGTTATATTTTCTTATCCGATGATTTCATACAACTTTGGTTTCTCTTTGTAAAAAACCTTGGAAAATATTGTCTTTTCAGAGGTTGTGAAACACGCCATATAAATTTATTTATTGGCTCGTTATAGCCCACTTTACCAAGATTCTTACTGTAAGCTCTGTATGTATTGACATAATACATAGTTATTATAATATTTCAGGATAACTGGTTTTATTTCTATGAAGATTGGAAAAGTTGCTGCCGTTGGTTTGGGTGGCAGTGTTATATTATTACATATTGCTAGCCAGAAAGGATACATTGATATAAATTGGGACAAAATTAATAAGAGAGTTGATAAAATCAGCGACAAAATTGAAAAGGAAGCAACTGGAAAGTCACCAGATTGGTTTGAGAAAGTGAGTCACTTTACTTTATCTTTTCACATAGTTATGTTGCCTTTTCACCCTTCTATTTTTCCATGTTGAATAGACACCGTTTTTAATCTTCTCACTAATCACATCTTCCACAAACAATGGTGCACATTTATTTTATTATTATAAACCACGATGGCATCATTGAATTCACTATCTTATTGGGGCACATTGTTGTCCTAAAGGTTTGAGTTAATATTTTTGTAGGATTAGATCTCTTTGGTGATATAACTAAAATAATGTCTTTATAAGGTATCTCAGATCTGAATTTTGGTAAAGTTTATAAGTTACATTTGGTAGATGAGGAAATAGGGTTATACATATTACAATCAAGTAACTAATGATGAGATCTAATTTTGCTGTCTCTGCTAGTTGTAAACAATTTGCTGTTGTTTACAAGCACTACTTTTTACTGACAGTAATTAGCCTTTCCTTGTTTGAACATTGGGTCATCTGTACTCATCTGTTATTCCACTTATACATACATTAATGGTACAGTATTCATAAATATTTAAAATGCAGTTTATTTGTTACAGGTATTGTTATTTGTCAAAAATAATACCTATTATTCAGCAGGGTTTACTGGAGGATTCTTTTTTGGTATTGCTTCATCATGATTTTATTTTAAATAGAAAGTGAGTTAGTAAAGTTATATACTTGTATTCCTTCTTTGTGACTATTTTGATCATCCAAGTCTTAAACTTTAGAGAGAGATACCTTTATTTTCATTACAATATTTATTCCAAAAAGCAAATTGACCATAAATTATTAGAAAATATGGGGTGTTAGAATAAGATACTGCTTTTACCTGACCAACCCAAAGGGGAGATATTATTTTAGCAGGTTATGTCTATGTATGTTCAGATGCTTATGCACATGTCCATCTTATCATAGTATTTTGACAAATGAGGTATTGTTGGAAGCATTTTGCTGTTCCCTGGGTTGTGGACAATATTGTGTTGCAAAAAATCCTACTTGTAACTTAGTGCCTGAATAAAAAATATTAACAATTATCATGTTTCGTACATATCCCATGGAAGGTTTTTATAAGAACATTAAAAAGTAATAAAACTCATACATAAACCTAAAAAAGTTTTAATTTTTAAATCCTCTTTCAAACATTTTTTAATTTCTGCCCTTTGGTCATAAGGAATATACAGGGTGTCTCACGGCAGAGTTAGGATTTTAAATTTGAATATTTAAAAAACCGTTGCAAGTAAGCGCGGGGGGAGGAGCGCAGTAGCTTCGTCGTTCGTGCGGATTTGTTAGTCGCGATGTCGCAGTGGTCGGGTGAGCACCGCGCGTTCGCTATCGAAGCGTTTTTGAAAGGTGGAGAATCGGTATGTTGTGGCTCGGAGACAGTTTTGTTCTCAATACAATATCAGACGTTTACGGGATGGACCAAATGAAAATTTGATTCGTAAATGGATTATCAAGTTTCGAGCTACCGGTTCCGCTATAAATCAAACGCGTCCGGGCCCAAGCAGAACTTCAAGGACGGAAGAAACAATAAACGAAGTGGCAGCTAGCGTTCGTCTCAATCCACGCTTGTCAATACGCAAAAGAGCGGCGGCTTTAAACGTCACCAAATCAACCGTAGAGCGGGTTTTAAAACGTGATTTGAAATTCCATCCCTATAAAATACAGATAGTGCAGGAAATAAATGAAAATGACTACAATTTACGTAAAAGTTTTTGCCAGACAATCATTGAGAGATTTCGCACTTTGAATACTGTGTTTTGGAGTGACGAAGCACATTTCCATTGAAATGGATATGTTAACAAACAAAATTGTCGCTTTTGGTCAGTTGTCAATCCCAGACAAAAACATCAAAGACCGCTGCATAGCCCAAAAGTGACAGTGTGGTGTGCTCTTTCGGTCAATGGAATAATCGGGCCGTATTTTTTTGAAAATGCGACATGTGCTACGATAACTGTTTCTGGTGAGGTGTGTCGGCAAATGATATCCATATTTTATACCCCAACTTCAAGAGCATCCAGCCTACAGCTCAAGAACGTGGTTTCAGCAGGATGGAGCCACTTGCCACACTGCAAGAGCCACTATGGACCAACTTCGTGAATTGTTTCCTCAAAAATTGATATCCCGCTCTGGTGATATCGCGTGGCCTCCGCGATCACCAGATTTGACCCCCATGGACTTTTTCCTATGAAAGCAAAGTTTACGTCAATACTCCGAGGAATATCGCTGAGTTAAAACAAAATATCCAACGAGAAATACGCGACATCGAGCCGCCTATGCTTAGGCGCGTTATGCAAAATGCGATAAATCGATTCCGTGAGTGCGTGCTACGAAATGGAAGACATCTGGAAGATGTTATCTTTAAAAATAAAATCCGCATTATAGTTCAATAATTTTCAATAAAAATGTTTTCACGTAAATATGCAAATCGACTTTTGTTTCATTTCAAAATCCTAAGTCTGCCGTGAGACACCCTGTATATGAAAACATTATGCACCTTCGAAAAATCTTAAGAAAATTAGTGATTGACATGATTTAATACTAGAAATAGGAACAAATTAGATCAACCACGTTTCAGATTGTCAAAAGTAAGCACTTCTTTTATGGGGTACTGTGTAAAATGCTATAATAAAATACCAGTTGATATTCTCCAACTAAATGATAGAAAATTTAAAACATGCATAAAACGCACACTATGTAGTCAAGCATATTATAAGTTAGATGATTATATCACGGACAAAAATGCTTGGCTAAATGCAAGTCCAGGGGTCCTACCTTATATTGACGCATTTGAAGACTGTTCTTCAAATACGTCAATATAACGCATCAATTTATGTCATTATATTGACGTATTTGAAGAACAGTTCAGTTTTTGGATCGCGATAAAGAGTTCATGGTAGGACCCCTGCTCTTCAGCCACTTGGGCTCACTAAATAGGATTGTTTTTTAACCGACTTCAAAAAAAGGAGGAGGTTCTCAATTCGACCGGTATTTTTTTTTTATGTATGTACACCGATTACTCCGAGGTTTCTAGTCCGATTAGTGTAATTCTTTTTTTGTTCGATGCAGTATACTTGCCATTTGGTCCCAATTTGGTTTAGTGCTTTTTTTAGTAAAAAATTTATCCAATTTGGTTTAGTGCTTTTTATTTTGTGAGCAAACAAAACCAAAGCCAAAGCCACTTCCAAACTAAAGTAATTTTTTATTTTGTAGTTTTTGAAGGCGGTTGTCTTTTTTTGTAAAAAAGCTTTTTTTTAGGAGAATGATGTTTCTTACCCTCTTTTTTGTCGACCTGAATAACTTGTACCGTTATTAGTATGATTACTTTTTCTTTTCATCATTTCACAATCATCTAACGAATAAGTACACTGAAAGTGTTAGTAATGTACCTAAAATTTAATATCATTTATTTCAATTTTGTAAATGTGAGTACCATGGAGCGTTTTATTTATTGAGTTACTATATGTTTTGACTTAATGAGCATGGCAGTTGAGAGCTTGTCATGCTCACTCAAATGTCTCGCTGATGGTGGCGCGTGTGTTGGATCATTTGGCTCCCTCCATGATGGTTGAGCTAGATGGTGCTGATCCATGCGTCATGCTCGCGAACGAGTGATGTCAGTTGGGATTGGGTCATCTCTCAACTGCTATGGCTTACATTTTTATTATTTTTACTACTGTTTCATATTCATCTTCATTGTGATCACATGTAAAATCAACAAGAATAATGTAATCAGAATTTTGTAAAAACCTAATTTAAAAGAGTGCCGTGGAGTTTCTTGCTCGTTCTTCTCCATAGAGGCCTACCTCCGTTTAGGAACGAGCAACTAACTTCAACTTTACGACTAATTGACCGACTCCTTGACAATTCAAAAGTGCCTGTAAATGGTCTAATTGAAATAAATGTTTTGACTTTGACTTGAAGGAATATCAAAATGAAAGGCTCAATTATACGATTCCTAAAATATAACTCGCTTAAGGTTACGAGCCTCAGCATCGGCGTTAAGACCCCTCTTAGAGGAGTGGCTGGAGAGGCGCTACGGCGTCCTCACCTTCCGCCTGACGCAGGTCCTCACCGGACACGGTTGTTTCGGGAGGTTCCTGTGTCGGATTCAGCGAGAGGAAACGCCCGGAGGACACGGTGGAGCATACGGTGCAGGTCTGCCCCGCTTGGGCAGAGCACCGCCGTGTCCTCACAGAGGCGATAGGCGGCGGCGACCTCTCGCGTTTGGACCTGGTTCAGGCCATGCTTCGGGGCGAGAGGGAATGGGATGCAGTCACCTCCTTCTGCGAAGCAGTAATGCTAGCGAAGAAGGAGGCGGGTGGAACGTAAAGGGAAACAGAAGGAACAGGGTGGTTTTTTAGTCAGTAAAACACACAGTCCCTTCCGCCCCACCCAGGGCGGAAGGACTCATTGATGATTTTTACCACCTTAAAAATAAAAAAGCATATTTAGCATACTACATAAATTGTTGTTTAACCGCCACGTCAAAAAAGCAAAAACGTGCCCTCGGCGCCAAGCTACGAATTCAAAACTTTATAATTGGTATATTTTTTTGTCGTCTGAAGTTAATATAGATGAAATATAAACATAGAAGTTCAACAAATATTAATTAGGATGAGTCAAGGACCATAATAAAATTAGCAAAGAAAGTAAAAAAACAATGTTGTTTTACTATATTTACGTATAAAATCGTAATCGTACGTATTTAGTCTGTCATGTAGTCGTGACCGTGGCGTGCTGGGTAACAATTTGGTTTGTCATCTATACATAACTGGCGATCAAAAGGTTAAAAAAAAAATCCCGTCTGATTAAAAAGTGAACCACACTGCGATCGATACACGCATAAAAAAAATAATGGGTACATATCAGAATATCGAAAATCAAAATATCGAAAATCAAAATATCGAACGATCAAAACATCGAAAATCAAAATATCGAATGCTCATATGATCGAAAGATCATATAATCGAAAATCAAAATATCGAAAATCAAAATGTCGAAAATCATATTATCGAAGTACAAAATATCGAATGTTCAAAATATCGAAAATCAAAATCAAAATGTCGAAAATCATATTACCGAAGTACAAAATATCGAATGTTCAAAGCGGAGCTCCGTAAACCGGGTTTCCGTTGACTAGACCAATACCTGGACAATCTAGTTTTGGCGTAGTCGACGGAACCCCGGCATAATTTACGCTCAACAGATAGTCGCTCTGGGCGGTAAAAAAAAAAAGCTGCCGCCCTATCTCCCGTCAGCCATGTCGTCGGAGCTCCGCCGGCCTTCGGCCTACGCTCCTCATGTCCCAAAGTCGGACTTCTGGGACCAAAAGTAAAAAATCACTAACTTACGTTGATTTAGAGCGCCGATTATTTGGCATAATTTGACTTAGCATACTACGGAGATCACAGAATTTTAATAGAAATAATTTTATAAGTCATAAAGAAAAAAAAAATTGTTTTAAAAAATCACTATGGTGTGCTACAAAAGTTAGTGATTTTTTACTTTTGGCCCCAGAAGTCCGACTTTGGGACATGAGCGTAGGCCGAAGGCCGGCGGAGCTCCGACGACATGGCTGACGGGAGATAGGGCGGCAGCTTTTTTTTTTACCGCCCAGAGCGACCATCTGTTGAGCGTAATTTATGCCGGGGTCTATGAAACTGACGCAAGTTGCAAAAGGCGCCCCACGGTAAATATGTTAAGTATCACGAAAAACAACATTTCGATATTTTGATTTTCGATATTTTGATTTTCGATATTTTGATTTTCGATTATAATTATGATCTTTCGATCATATGAGCATTCGATATTTTGATTTTCGATATTTTGAGTTTCGATATTTTGATTTTCGACATTTTGATTTTCGATATTTTGATTTTCGATATAATGATACATTCGATATTTTGATTTTCGATGTTTTGATTTTCGATATTTTAATTTTCGATATTCTGATATGTATCCGAAATAATACATTTTAATATGAAACATAACATAAATTTAACATAGCATGTTCACTCATTTGTTTTACGTGTGTATGTTATTGATCATGAAAGTATTAAAATGGTTTTGTTATTTTTTACTTAAAAAAGTCAAGACTACAGTACAAGCTTGTTGTTTTCTTTTCAGTTTAATTTACGCAGTGTGGTTCACCTTTAAAGCCTCGGGACTTTTGATTTTTTAAACTTAATTGTTTTATTTTATGCTTTTTAGTACCTAATCATTACAGGATTGTAAATTTCGCAATCATGTCATTCCATTGAGGGAGTTATAAAGTGGGGACTATTAAGTAGCTTACTAGTTATACTGTCATACTGAGGTCTTAATTATTAGTCCATCGAGAGAACTAACCCGGTTAAATGCTAAAACATAGGCAAAAATAGGCTTGAACTTTCGCATAGTTGCTTGAACTTAAATCAAGTTTCTGAGACACTATAGACTAGAGCAGGGGTTCCCAAACTTATTTTGTCTACTGCCTATTTCGAGAATAAATTATTTTCTAGCGCCCCCATTGTTTCACCTACTTAAAAACCACCTAGCAGATGAAATCACAAATCGCTCTTCAAGCCTCTACACAACGCCCCGATTTTTTTTTGGGTCTCTTACCGCCCCTCTTTAGGCCTACCTACAGCGCCCACAAGGGGGCCTTATCACCCACTTTGGGAAAGGCTAGACTAGAGTGTGCGGGCACCGTAGTGCTCGGAGAGTCGGGATCGTTCGTGCTTGTTCGTACGTGTTCGCACGAGTCAAATTCGTATAAGGTCCATAGTTAACTGTCCACAGAGAGGACGGCCTTAGGAGGCACACGGATGGGTTTTAGTTGGGATTGAATGCATAAGTAACTGTTGTTAAGAGGAAATGCGGTGGTCTATTCTCCATAGAAACGTTCTCACCTGTTTTCTTTCTGGTTTACGGTCTTAGAGCAAAGATTTTTTACAGTATAATAAATATCAACTACTTGTATGTTCCTATGTTTTCCTTTTTGATGATTCATTATATTTAAAAGCACTAGAACCCTCAAAAAATGCTCAAAATTGCCTATTTAGAACACTGTCAATAAAGCCCTAGTGTACAAATTGGACAACTTTTATTGAAAAAAGAAAAACATAGGGCCACAGTATATATCCTAATCATTCAGTTTACGAAATATCTTTTAAATTGGTCTAATATTGGATGAGGAAATAGGCGAGAGCCAAACCTCGAATTAAGACTTTTTACTTACGCTCTTTAGTCGGATCTGCAGTTGTCTTTGTCGCACGATTTTGAAGGCGGGGTCGCGGGACGGTCTGCTTATTAAATACGTATACAGATGGGAAAAGTGATGCGTAGTAGTTGAAATTAATATCGATAAACTAGTGTTGTAAACAGTTATCGATAAACACATTTACATTTTTTGCATGTGCTCTTTAGTGGGAAATACAAATACTTTAAGAGCTCTTATAGACTACAGGCCCATGTCCAAAAATGGTGGGTCATATGAACCACCAGGTGACGTATATAGGACGATATAAGAGCATAAAATAATAAGATTCAGCACTATGCCGTCACTTGTAAGCTGTCCAACTGAGTGCTGATGAGAATTCAAAAGTGCAGGTAGAGTGAGTACATTTTGGTCATATATTTTTGTACGGCATTTTTACCATCGATAGATCCATGAAAAATAATAAGAAAGCGCGCAGTGCCGTACAAAAATGGTGGGCCACAAAGTCTGTATTTTTTTTTTTTCTGACAATTTCCAGGGTAGTTAAATTTGGTCATTTCATTCTGTACGGCATCAGTTTCATACTGTTTCAATACAGCTATTATTATTATCCATTATTCCGCAACGCCGTACAAAAATTATGCGACAAGGGGAAAAAATCGAGGGTTGCAACCCCCTCTCTTTCCGTGGTCCGGGGGGTGATTTGAAAAAGTACGACTTCGGTTCCAAAACATTATCTAGCACTCAAAAGTACTATTTAAAAATAATGCCGTCAAAAAATTATTGTTC
This sequence comes from Hoplodrina blanda, assembly GCA_949316365.1. Taxonomy (NCBI): domain Eukaryota; kingdom Metazoa; phylum Arthropoda; class Insecta; order Lepidoptera; family Noctuidae; genus Hoplodrina; species Hoplodrina blanda. The sequence continues at coordinate 9,572,941 of OX438579.1, read as the reverse complement.
ATTTGAATGTAAATTAATAATTATCTTAATTTCATGGTATACTTGATTTATCAAGCTGTAAAATCATTTGACTCTGTACGGCAACTTTTTTTTAAACATGATATTGTAAAATACAATTGTTATATAATGTTGGCGTTCAAAAGAAACTGTTCTAAAAAAAATTATAGAGAAATACAAAAACTTGAGTTGTTTTTCCCCTACAAACCTTTGGACCAACGAAAATGTACGGCATGTAAAAAAATATTATCTATGCATAAAATACTTTCAAAATAAATTAATTTTATGTTGTTTCAAATCACCCCCCGGACCACAGAAAGAGAGGGGGTTGCAACCCTCGATTTTTTCCCCTTGTCGCATGATTTTTGTACGACGTTGCGGAATAATGGATTAGAAGCTGTATTGAAACAGTATGAAACTGATGCCGTACAGAATGAAATGACCAAATTTACCCTGGAAATTGTCAGAAAATAAAAAAAAAATACCGACTTTGTGGCGCACGCACCATTTTTGTACGGCACTGCGCGCTTTCTTATAATTTTTATGGATCTATCGATGGTAAAAATGCCGTACAAAAATATATGACCAAAATGTAAACCATTGAAAGTTACAATCTAATGTTGTACATTTATTCTATTATTTTATTTATTCTATTCCTTCGACGACAGCAGTATTTAGTATTTACATAAGCCGAATCAAAAGAGTAGCAAGGAGACCAAGTCCAATAAACAAGCCAAAATAATAAGATCAGTCACTTCGTGTAGTTAGATACCGAACGATGCGAACACCAAAAAATACCAGGCACTACTGACTCGGACAATACACGCGGCGGCATCGGCAGCGCGCGTCTTGTACACGCACACACTGTCAACTTAGGCGCGTCGCTCACTGGTTAAGTCGAGGCGACGTCGCGTCAGCGGCGGTGCGGCGTCGCAGCACGGTCGAGGATAGGTCTCTGCGTAGAGTCGAGGCGCAGGCGGCTATACATTTTGAATGACAAAATGACAAAATGGCGGTGGAATCGTGGCTTGGGCACACTTGAGCGCCCCTCCTGCGCCTGCACCTCGCCTCCGCCCCGCCTGCACCTCGCCTCCGCCCCGCCTGCACCTCGCCTCCGCCCCGCCTTCACCTCGCCCTCGCCGCAACTCTTGTATGTGAGCGCACTACCATTCATTTGTAAAGAAAACCTTGTTGCGGCGTGCCTCTTATGCGCCTCCGCCTCAACTGCACCTCGACTGTTAATCGTGTGGGCGACGCCCCTAACACACACATAGATCGAGCGCCGAGCGCTCGCAGAGCGACAGCGATAGTTTCTTCAAATACCTAATTTTCAAAAGTCTCTCCGACCGCATTTCCTCTTAAGTTTTCCTTTAACTATTATTTTTGCTGGTTTTCGTTTTGCACATAATTAAATGGGTGCATATTTTTACTGGCAGTCTTAAAATACAAACTTCCGAATTGAGAACCTCCTCCTTTTTTTGAAGTCGGTTAAAAACAAAAACTACTATTATGCGGTCGTGTTGCAGTCGTGTACGACTTCAACGCGACCGCTCTAGAGCAGTCGGTCTCGACTGAAAAATGCGGTCCGTCTATGGCGGGCCTTAAGGGTTTGATACTAATTATGTAATTAATTAAACCTACTTCAATGTTATGCCGAGACATTAAGTAAATATGTATAATTGTATCACTGTTGCAATAATAGGATTTTTAGGTACTTTACATCAATCTATTATTACAAAGATATAAGTAATGAAAAGTTATTGGGTCGTAACCTACCTGATATGAAGTTACTAAATGTGTACTAAACCTACATACGAAAATGTTTTGTTAAAGGTTGAGAGATTTGTGGACCGTAAACTGGATAAAGCCGAAGACCTATTGAAGAAAAAGGAAGTTAAAGCTAAACGTTGGGTTAACAACATTAAAGGAGATGAACACTATCGTGCTACCGAATCTCACGTGTTTATGGCATCGTTTGTTGCTGGAATGGCTATTGGACTTCTCTGTGGAAAATAGATACTACTACCCCCAATCAATAAAAATAAATTATTTAGATCTTTCTAGTAATGTGCGTCATTCAAATATCATTCTTCCTAGGGTACTAGCTACCTAGGTACTAAGTAAAATATTTGCTAGGTACTTGGATAGGTACTATCGCAAATTGCTTTTCATGGCTCATGCGCAAAACGTCTCTTTCGCAAAATGTCACCTGGTCGTAAAACGTCTCTTTCGCAGAATGTCTCTTTCGTAAAATGTCTCTTTCGCAGAATGTCTCTTTCGCAGAATGTCTTTTTCGCAAAATGTCGCGCCAGGGACTTAAGAATAAAATGTTGATTTTCAAAACAAAAAATCATTTATTAAAATTATAGTGCAATTAGGTATGATGTTAAAATTTTGGTAAGTACTTAAATTTACTGAATGTATTCCAAATAAAAAAATAATATTTTGGTACAATTTAAAGTTCAGTGATGGCAACATTTATAATAATATGTGAGGGTAGTTAGAAAAAAACTTATAAATGTATGTGTCATTCATTATTGCCGAGCTGTGTTTTGTCTGTTACTTTTGATTGAAAAAACAGTAAAAAATATTATAAATGTTGCCATCACTGAACTTTAAATTGTACCAAAATATTATTTTTAACTGTATCAAAATATTATTTTTTTATTTGGAATACATTCAGTAAATTTAAGTACCAAAATTTTAACATCATAATTGCACTATAATTTTAATAAATGATTAATTTTTTGTTTTGAAAATCAAAATTTTATTCTTAAGTCCCTGGCGCGACATTTTGCGAAAGAGACATTCTGCGAAAGAGACATTCTGCGAAAGAGACATTTTACGAAAGAGACATTCTGCGAAAGAGACGTTTTACGACCAGGTGACATTTTGCGAAAGAGACGTTTTGCGCATGAGCCCTTTTCTTTTCATTCATAATATAATTCAGTAGGTATTAGTCTAAGATTATTAACTTTTATTATTATAAACGAACATAGTGATGAAACTTGTTTATAGTGTAGTATAGTTGCTTTTATTAAAAATGGGTAAAAAGTTTGTACCTACCTAGTAATGTATTAGAAGTCGAATCAACAATTTATTGTAAGATATAACCGTTATTAATAAATTAAATTATTAAATCATTATTATAAGGCGCTTTAATTGTAAATACCTAGATTAAAAAATTACCCGCAACTTCATTCGCTTCTCTTACGAACTTAATCATATTTTGTCCACTGTAGGTAAGTATAGTGTATAATAATTAAAGAGGTCTACGTGAGGTCGACAAATGGATGTGCGATTTATGCTTGAGCGACTGAACTGTACTGCGACTCGCCATACTTCGAATGCATGCTTGTGCGACACTGAACCTCAACATCACAGTTACACTAGTGCGACAAACGGTTGCGCGACAGTTATAACCTTCTAGCTTCTGCCCGCGACTCCGAAGCTGCTACTGAGCAATTCCTGATGGAAAAACCCAATAACACTTAACCTGAATAAATATGTAAATTATCGTTCTGTGATGTCACGCGATGATGGTGATTGATTTACTTTTACTCACATTTTAGCATGAGTAATATTGACAAGAATTAATTTTTCTTCCATGCTTCATTTCTTCACCTAGATAATGACATGGTGGTAGGTAGGTAATAGAAATTCTACTCTCCACACAATTTTTTTTGGCTATTGTTGTTGAGGAATGGTATGATGACTGGTATCTGATACCTACCTAATTATTTTTATATCTTTTAATACTTTAACTGCATCATTATTTTTTCTTTTTTTACAATAACTGTTTTTACAACTTAAAATGTCATTTTACCTCCTTAATCAGTTAAGATAATATAGATAAATAAATTAATAGTAAAAAAACTTTTTTAAAAGCAAGCTTTTATTTAAATTCGCTAAAAAGATTAAAATAAACTTTTACTATCAACTTAAGTAAAACGTCATTTCACAATTTACTTATGTGATATAAAAGCTTGTCGCGAGATTTAAGTACCTACTCGATTTTACTTAATTTGAAAATTTTAAAACTTAAAATCAATCAGATCAATTTACTTGTAATATCTACCTACACATAAAAAATATAAGCTAAAAAAATAAAAATAAAAAATAAGTAAGTAAGTAACAAAAAGAAAAATAAGTAAATAAGTAAGTAAGTAAATAAGTAAGTTCTTTAAATTAAATAATAATTTAACCGGTCAAGCCCCGGCTGTTTTTAATATGAATTTAGAACTTACATCTATCTAATCAAATAGAGTTCACATTCATAACAAATAGAACGAACTTATTTTCCCAAATCTGATGGGGTTGCATATGGATATTATCTATGACCAAAGTACTCATCAAGACGAATCATACGAGCCCAATCTCGATGGAGTTTTGTTGTTTAATAACGGAGTTCCTATGGCCGCCTTCCAGCTCCATCATCAGACCCTGGTTACCATCTAGAGACAAAGTACTCGTCAAGACGAATCATACGAGCCCAATCTCGATGAAGTTATGTCGTTTAGTAACGGAGTTCCTATGGCCACCTTCTAGCTCCATGGCCACCTTCCAGCTCTATCATCAGACCCTGGTTACCATCTAGAGAGAAAGTATTCGTCAAGACGAATCATACGAGCCCAATCTCGATGAAGTTTAAATGTCGTTTAGTAACGGAGTTCCTATGGCCACCTTCCAGCTCCATCATCAGATCAGCTTTATGTCATCATAATATTGCATTGTCACACGATACACATATGCGTGCAAAATTTCAGCAAAATCGGTTGAAGATATCTGCTTCAAAATTGAGTTGCAAGATGCCACCCGAACAAACATACATACATACAGTGCAAGTTGAATAAAAGCTTGTAAAATATTTTTTAATCTGTTAAAAACAGGGAAAGAACTAGGGGGAGAATCGAATGTGATTTAGGAATACTTACCGAAATTTATACTGCACTACATCTGTGTTAACACCATTGAGTTTGTATATAAAGCATTATACACTTTTTGAAAAAGGAATACGCATTTATTATGCAGTTAGCGTCAGCTCACACCGAGACGCGACGCGACGCTGCGTGCACACTTAAAAAGAGCGACTCAAAATATAACTTTATTTTCTACACGAAAAGATACACATTTCATTGTGAGAATTTAGAATACATTACACCACGCAGCACTACGACGTAAATCACCGGTACGCGCGACGTACAAGAGCGGCGACGTTGCGATTCATCTCGCGGCGCAGCGCGAAGTCACTGGCCTCTTCCAGTATCGTCACATCGCGTCGCGTCTCGGTGTGAACTGACCCTTAACCGACGAGGCCGTATGAGCTTGATGCGTTTGCTTTTCCGACAAAAAAATATTAGTTTAGGAATTTGCCGCGTTTTTGTTTTCTTCAAATACTTTTAAGTTTATTTTAATTTATTTTTATAAATAACTTAATGTTCCAAAATGCTTATCTCATATTATTATTGTGTTAATTTTTTCGCAAATGGTACGGAAAGTAGAGTATTTTCCTCGGTGATAAAGCTGTCTTAGGGTCAGTTCACACCGAGACGCGACGCGACGCGACGCTGCGTGCACACTTTAAAAGAGCGACTCAAAATATAACTTTATTTTCTACACGAAAAGATACACATTTCATTGTAAGAATTTAGAATACGTTACACCACGCAGCACTACGTCGCGATGCGTCGCTCTACGCCGCGCTGCGCCGCGCGGCGCCGCGAGACGCATCGCGACGCAGCGGTGAATCGCCGGTACGCGCGACGTGCAAGAGCGGCGACGTTGCGATGCGCCGCGCGGCGCATCGCGGCGCAGCGCGAAGTCACTGGCCTCTTCAAGTATCGTCACGTTGCGTCGCGTCTCGGTGTGAACTGACCCTTAGTCTTGGCTGAACTTAAATCCCTCGCTACACTCCGGACTCGCCTTAAATCCCTCGCTTCGCTCGTGATTTAAGTTTTTAACACCCGCGCTACGCTCGGGAGTAAACCTCGAGTCCTTCGTTACGCTCGCAATTTAAATCGTCACCCGCCACAGAAGACACTGCTTTATCCCCTTGGTTAATAATCTACTAATATCATCTTAAAATTAAAATTGTTTTGCAACGTATAGATTTATAAAAGGGCATTATGAAATCAAATAAATCTTTTAATTTGTTAAAACAATGTTTTATTATAATAATCGAATAATTCTCTTTCCGTCAAACTCTCTAAATATTCCTTATATTTGGTAATGTAATCCATTTTCAATAAAGTCACAGCACGTGAGTATTGGCTTTTTTCAATAGTTGATAATGTTCTCCAAGATACACTGTCAGTTTCACCCGCTGGATTGAGCATGTAATATAAATCTTTGCTAGTCCTGAAATAATATTGTTATCTTTAATAAAAAAATAGACTATCCGTTTCCCGACGCAAGAAAAGATGAGTATAAATAATGGTTATGGCTGGGTTTTTCGGATTTTACTTATAGTATTTTTGATGAAACGTTTATTAAACTTACAATGTCAAAACTTACTTTAATGTGGGAGGTAATGGCTCTATCAGCAGTGTTCTGGGTACATCGTCTTCATTTGAATGTACTATGTCCCTTATAGTCTCATTATTTTGCTCCTGATCATCCTCAGGCCCACTGCAAATCAAATCACACAATATTGCTCATTCATTTACCAATTAACAGTTTAATTTAAAATACGTACATTCTTTTAAAATGATCATAATTTTTACAAATGAAGCAATAGTTTTATCAGAAGAAAAAGGTGAGTAAACAGTAACAAAAGTAATTGGCAAAAAAGCTTATGATACACTCTTTAGCAAAAAAAACGGGCACCTAAGGAAATTTACGTTCTAAGGTCGATTTGAGTTAATTAAATGAAATTTATTTCTTTGACGTAGTCTGTATACTTATAATCGTGTAAATTAATGCGCGTGAAGTGAATTCGGGCAATTAAAAGAAAAAAAAACGATGGATTCTTTAAAACCGATGTACACGCCCAAACAATAAGAAGTGGTCGGCAAATAAGACAAGATTTTTTTTTATTTTTTTTTTATTAAATAAAGTTACAAATGTAAAAACCGTAATAACGAGTGTGACCTCCTCTTGCCAAAATCACAGCTTGAATCCTTCTGGGCATGCTTTCCACGATGTTTTTAATAACGTTTTGAGGAATACATTCGCACTCTTCTGCAATGACTCTTTTTAGCTCCCTGATGTTTTGTGGAGCAGGTTGCACTGATCTTACCCGTCTCTTTAGAACATCCCAGACATGCTCAATTGGATTGAGGTCAGGACTTCGAGCTGGCCATTCTAAACGACGGATCCCAACTTCTTGCATGTACGCTTCCACGTCGCCAGAACGGTGCGGGCAAGCATTGTCGTCCATAAAAATGGAATCTTCCCCAAGTGCAGTCAATGTGGGTTGTGCATATGGAATTAGGACTTCCATTATGTACCGGTGTGCATTTAATGTTCCATTTTCTATGAAAACTAACTCCGTACGCTCCGTCGAATTAATTGCTGCCAAAAACATAACGGAGCCTCCGCCATAAGGAGTGATTACTTCGAAACACACTTCCGCATAGCGTTCCCGTGGTCTTCGCAGCACTCGCCGGCGTCGGTCTTCTCCACACAAAGAGATTATAGCTTCATCAAAAAAAAATCCTTTATTCCAGTCCCCAGAGTCCATGAAGCACAGTTCCGAGCAAACTGAAGTCGAGCAACACGGTGGTCACGGAGTAATTTAGGGCCCCGAGCTGGGCGGTAACTCCTGATATTGGCAGCCAAAAGCCTCCTCCTGACCGTCCACAAGCTAACTTCTACTCCTCTTACTTCTTCAAGGCTCTTCTTCAGGTCCACACTTGACGCCTTACGATTCCGCAACGCCTGACTCACCAAAAAGCGGTCATCTCTTGGTTCTGAGCATCGTTTTCTTCCCGAACCGGGTCTTCTTTTGACCGAACCGGTCTCTTGATACCGTTGCCAAGTCCTCTGGACAGTTGAACGACTCACATTTAGCCGCTGAGACACGTAAAGTTTGCGAACAACCTTCTTCAAGTAGGGCTATAATTATACCGGCCCTTATCGCTTTATCACTCATATCAAAAAGTGGTATTTAAAGTAAAAAGAAAGATTAAATTGTTTAATTTGCAGAAAATATCCAAAAAGTTTAAAAATATCGTAATCAGTTAAAAATCGTTTCAGCAATTCGCGCCATTAGTAAAGCAATTTTAGAATAATCCACAACAATAATCATTATTTTTATTTTATTAATTTTAAATTTGGAACGTAAAGAGTCATGCCAGGATGCTTCAAATAACATGCCAATACATCGTCAAATTAATAAAACCTATTTCTTGTTCTTCTTCATTGAAGTAAGAAAAAAATCTAAAGTGCCCGTTTTTTTTGCAAAAGGGTTTATTATAGATTATAATAATAATATATAGATTATAATAATAATAATAATACCAGCCTTTTACTGTCCCACTGTAGGGCAAAGGCCTCTTCTCATACAGAGAAGGCATGAGCATGATCACCACGCTTGCTCAAGGCGGATTGGCGATTTCAGACTTATATTAATTACAAGTCCAGGTTTCCTCACGATGTTTTCCTTCACCGATGTCAGTGATGTCCAAGATAAACTTAAGAAAGTACATATGAATTGAAAAAGTCACATTGGTACTTGCCCGGATTCGAACCTACAACCTCATGCATGAGAGGTGGGCGCGTTAACCACTGGGCCGGTTTATTAGAAAATTTATGACGAAAATAAAAACTCAGTTGTTTAGCGATATAAGTTTTGGAATCCCTATTTTTTATGAAGGTCATTTGACAGAAAAAGTGGCCTGGCGTCAGGTCAGGGGTATGGCAGTACGTTTATACTCTGGCGTTCAAAAGGTTAATAGTTTGAAGAGATTTCAATTTCTGAACTGTTGTAACAAGCAACATTGCTTTGTTTGTACTTGTTGACTGACTGAAGGAAGAGGGGGGAGTTTGTAGACCCCCTTACCACTTTTTTTGAATTTAAATATTGTGTGAGGTATTGTTTGAAAAAGCTCTTTTATGGATTTCAAATATTAAACACACCTAATATTACACTAAAAAGTAAAAATAAAAATCTATTTTGCGAAAAAGGCCACCTTGAAAAAATAACTTTAGTTTTGGAAGTTGGCGGCTTTGGTTTTGTTTGTTGCTATGTACTGCCACCATCTTCCAAAACTAAAGTTATTTTTTACTTTGTAGTTTTTGAAGGTGGTTGTCTACTTTGAAAAAAGATTTTGTGCTTTGTAAGTGCTTGTATTCTTTTTTGCAATAGTTATTTGAGAATGTTCGTATTATGTATTTTTGCAACTTATCAGCTCTTTGAAAATGTTAAGTAAATCCTTAGGCAGACAGCTTTTGCTAAAATATACCATGGAGTATTAAGCAACAACATGAAAAAATATGTCCTGAGAGCAATACTTACATATCAGCCACTGAATCTTCATCATAGCCTAAATGTATGTCTTCATCATTTACTATTTCATTGGTACATTCTCCTTTTTGCACTTCGCATTCCTGAATTACTGAATTGCTTCTTTTAAAATCTGCATTTTTCAATCTGCAATAATTAAAAGGTAGAATAAAGATTAAAATCAGATAAGTAGTAAAATTAATATTGTTTGTGTAGCAAAGTTATAGCAGATTATGATTTAAGGCACAATAGGGTAGTTGAAAACATTTAAAAATATGTACACATACATTACATAACTTAGGTATTTAAAGAAAACCATAAAAATAGAATTTTCACATTTATGTAAAACATTAGATCACATTAGCGTTATCGGGGGGCACGGCAGTGCCCCCGCTAAGTCGAGCAAATAAAAGCGGCACGGCCGGTACCATCATCCTTTTCTTGCGATAGCCAAGTCTAATCTATTTTGTTTAAACATAAAAGATTATTTTTCAATATTAATATGGTCATCATAAGATGTTGTTAGATTTGTTAATTACACTGGTCAACAAATTTGTAACTTTTTTTTGTCACATGAAAACTTATATCAAATTTTGAATATACTAGGGCCACCAAACAATATCAATGAAAAAAAATGTACACATCAGGTTTTCTTGTGACATCAAAACATATATTTTCGTAAAAAGTACAAAAATCAGCCACACTTACAGAATTATTTCCTAATAATATCTAATAAATACTTATGATTTTCTTGAAAATTTGACTTTTGGTAGGTCCCTTTTAAGTCTCCAACAATAGTCTGCTAGCATTCCTGAACTCCATTTCCCTTGATAGCGCTTCTCCATTAAGGAAATGTCCTGATGGAACCTCTCACCTTGTTCGTCACTCACAGCACCCAAATTCGCCAGAGAGAAATCCAGATGGGAGTCCAGCATATGTATTTTTAAGGACATATATATCACCTCAAAGCTTTATATGATATCATAAGTTCATTTATTAAATCTTTGTAATTTTCCGCTTTATGGTTACCTAGAAAATTTTGAATAACATTCACAAAACATTTCCAGGCGAGTTTTTCCTGATCATTTAGTTTTTCTTCAAAGCTCTTATCCTTCATCAATTGCCGTATTTGTGGACCAAATAACAATCACTTACATGATCCTTTGGTTCCGTCCAAATCATTGGTATAGCAAATGGCAAATGTCTAGGTTCTAGTTTAGCCCAATCTAATAGGAGCCTCACGTTACACAACATTTATGTGGAACCCAGGGTTTGTCTTTTTAATTGATTCCTCACAGGAAAACCAAAATAGTCTAAATAGCACTGTTCAATTAGTGATGTGAAATTTCGATGCTGAGATGTAAAAGTTAATTCTCCACACACATAGCAAAAATTGTCCGGGTTGTTCAAACACTTTCGTGGCATATTTACGATCTAACTAACGTAAATAAAATGTAATTTAGCAAACACAATATTACACAGTCGTCTAAATGCAGTTTTTTAAACAAAGAAACGTATATAAGGTCAGAAATGAATATATTGTAGCTGTCACAAGAAAACTGGATGTGATAGATATAAAACTGTTATATATATTTTTAATAAGGGTACACCAACATAAATAAAAATCATAACAAAGTTAATGTGACAAAAACAGTGTTTACCAGTGTTACATATTAACCTAAGACAGAAGGTCCCTTAAGTTGGGACTGAATAAACCAACTGACTTGGTATTACATGGATCTCACAACTTTTTACGGTAGAGGAACTGAGTTGCGAGACTTGTTTTTTTTTACAAGTTTTGTTTTTGATGGCATCTCTGTTTAGCAGCAACAAAACAAGGTGCAAATTAATTTGCAACTTTAGGAAGTTTGGCCTAAAATTACTTAATGTTATAGGAATGATTGAATGTTTTTACCGAGTTGGATCCTTTACTTTCATAAAAGTTTCTGCATTTTTCAACTGATCAAAACATAGTAGTTTAAACCTATGTTCTTTTTCCTTGTATGTTTCACAAACTTGTTCCTTTTGTTCCTCAGTCAAAGACAACCAACATTGTGTAGCTTCAATTAATTTACTTTGGAACTGGAATTATAAATTTTATGAATATACTTTCAGAACCCACAGATTGGAGTAAGCCTTGGACCACTACAATTTTCTTTGAATTTCATAGATCACAGAATAGTATATGCAACAAATTTTGTCCCTACAAGAACTAACTCACAAAGTGAATAACCAATACTTATGAGGCTACCTTGGTGTCAAATTGGTCAGCTATATTAACTAGTTTTATATAACTACACTTTTACCTTGTTTGATGTTAATCTCGTACATTGTTGTTATAGGTAGTTTTAGTTATTACATTATGTCTGCATGCTTCGTCATTAGACAACGATTATTTATGTTAAACGATAAAACTCATATAATTATGTGAACTGTATCATGTTCTTATGAGAAATAAAGTATCTTTAAACCTAACTCGAAGCTATTGAAGACTGTTGATTAATCAAAGTGTTCAGAACGGAAATAAAAAAATAGACTTTACAAGCCTCTGACCTACATTTTCTTCATTTTCCATTTATTGGTGCCATGTTCTTTGAATTCTATTCACTGTTCAGACAATGCTCTATCACGGTGGGTTTTTTAAAAATAGGACTTCAGGGCAAGGAAATCATATCAAGAAAAAAAATTGTCGTCAGTTATCTGTCATAAAAAACACCTAAACATTGTTATTTTTGTAGCAGCATTGATTTTATCAGGTCGTATTACCCATCACTCTGTCTGTACAAACAAAACAAAAAACCAATTAAATTTAGAGAAACAAAATACCACCTGTATCTACCAACACGGCTACTGTAATCATTGTCCAATCCTAAGTACATAAAAATCATTAAAGTTCCCGTAAGCGTAAACTTGTGAAAGTTGAAATAAAAACTAACTAACCTTGGTGTCAGATGAGCCTTTTTGTTTACAATAAAGTTTTATAAAAAACGATAATGCTGTTTCGGGAAACTTATTAGGTTTCTGTTTTTTGCGCTTTGAATCCATTTCATCACGGCGGCAGTCAATCTGAACTTCAACTCTCGAAAGAATAAAAAATAAAAATAATGAATCGAATGAATCTTTTTCAGCTAAACTTCAGTGTGCTTCAGTGAATAATTCGGTATAGAGATGTGTCCCCATAGAGTATCCGGTACAGACTAGTGACTCAAGCGTCAGGGCGACTAGAGAAGCCCAAAACTTTTTTGAGTTGAACGTTAGGGCGTATAAAGAAGCCCAGAGGACTCGCCACATATATACATCATTGGGCGCACTTCCGCTTCTAACTTCCGCGCATGACCGGACGTTAGAAAAGCGGAAGTAGCTGTCAAACTCTGACGTTTGAGACAGTTTGAGTGGCTAGGACTACAGAGGTTTACACCGAACAGTGAGTACCGGAGAATAACCGGTGATTTACCGGTAAAGGTGAACACTGAACGCAGACTTGGCCGCACCGCACGCACCGCAGTCTTCGCATTTCGAATTCTATAATGTTTTTAGCAATTTGCCAGCTGGCTGCATAAAGCGGCTACAAAACTAGTTAAAGCGTCCCGTGCGACAGCCACTGGATGCTATTGGATGGCTACTTGTTGCCGGCATAGATGAATGTGGCCGCCGCGCCGGCCGGTCGGCCGGTAGTAGACAGAGACACAGAGTACATTTATATAGCTGGACAGAGACACTTCTTGCAGTTGGTAGTGGGTGGCTACTTTTTTAACCTCCGTGAACCACGTGGACAGCGTTGCCATCTCTACGTCTTTTTACGTAGATCTACGTATTTTAGGCCTTTCCTGCAATGCTACGAACTTCAGTCCCAGAATCTACGTACTTTTTCAAAATTTTACAACGTTACTCATTAGGATAAATGATCATAATTTTCAGTATCTTGATGAAAAAAAAAGTTAAAAAGTTAATAAGCGTTCCGTTTAATACCAACGAACTTCAACGAAGACTCGCCTCGCCACACAATAAGACAAAGTGGGCATTCTATTCCATAGAGTTGTGACTGTGAACTTAAGCTAAAAACATTTTGATTTGTGATATTTTTCAACTTTCTGAGTTTCTGCTCAATTTAGGGCCGATTTTTCAATAGTCAGATAACTTTTATCAGAAGAATAAAAATGGCTGTTTGACATATTTTCTATTGAAAAGCAGTCAAATCGCCGTATTTATCCCCCCGTTAAGAGTTATCTGGCGATTGAAAAATCAGCCCTTAATTGAATTGAATTATGGAAATAAGCAGTGGCGGTGACGAGGAGCGGAATTTTAACTAACAAATATGTTTAATTTCATTTGCCTGATGGTAAATAAATAATTTAAATAAATTGTATGACTAAACAAACATTTGTTAAATATTTCATTTTCAAATAAAGTACGTAGATCTACGAACTTTCCATGTGCAAGTTTTACTAATTCTACGTAATTTTGTAATCTGGCCTACGTCTTTTCTTAAATTCGAGTTGGCAACACTGCACGTGGATAAAAGTTACGTCTGGAGCCCGATCGTGCTATTTTTTATCAACGAAATCGTAACTTCACATAATATAGCACTTTAACTTCGCATATTGCCCATAAAATTTAGAAGCTTACGAGCTAAAATTATTGGTGGGAAACTGTTTTTGTATTTGCGTAGCTGACTGAACCGCTAGTCTACCGTACGTAACACAACTTTTTGGCCGGGTTGATCTAAGCGAAGGGTGATGGGGGTGGGGTACTGCTTAACTGGCGGCGTGTGTCGGCGTTTCATGGCGTATGGCGGCCACCGACATCTGCTGCCGTGTGCGTCTATGAAAACTACAGGAAATACGTCGTAGGTGACGTTTTGTGGTTGTGGTCGGCGGCCCGTGTGTTGCCGTGCTTTGTTTTCCGTCGTTATTATACAGCTAACATTGTAACAAGCCGGATTTGACAGCTATCAAAATCCTTTGTGTAGAGTTGTCAAAACGTCTTGTCAAAATATAAATCGGCAATTAATTCGTGTTTGTGAGTGTATTTTTTCAAAATTAAGTTAAACTTAATGTTTACAAGTGATACTCGTTGTTATAGTGTATGGGTAACATAGTAATTATTCAGGATTGTGAATTGGATTTTTCAAATTATTACGTAGGAGAAACGTCAAATCCGGCCTCTTAGAACGTTAGCAGTTTAGACACAGGTCCTATAATTCGTATTTTTTTACCTGAGAACATTGGTATTACTTCAAAATCCCACAATAAGGCTGAGCACACACGTCCTGTTACCTGGTCAGGAAACCGGACGTGTGAGGTGCTCCCTAAGCCCTATAAGCATAAGAGTTACTCCTAATGTAGTAGTGAGTCCTAATGTAGTAAGTAAAAATCTCATGTGTAATAATTAACAAAACTATTTTCAGGATTGATTATTTTAACCTTTCTGTTATATTTTCTCGCTAACTGTAGTTAAATGAGCTATTTAAAATTAGGTAAATTGCTTATTCCGATCAGTGGTTATTATTCATTTACTATACATCATACTGTGCTGCTCAAAAACCAGCCTGTATAATTCGTGTTTCATTTATCTAAAAATAATTTAAAATGTTACTTTAGAATTGATATCCCTGTTAATTGCCAAGTAAAGAAAGCGGCGATCAAGTCAAGTAGCCGTGCCGTCATATTAACGGGCCGTGGCCGTGCCGTTGACGTAATGTCGATTTTTATTTCATACAAATGGAAAAAAATCCGTTTACCGTTTTACGGAACCACACGCTATACGATTTGAATTTACACTTAACCGGTTTTTTTTAATAATCATTTTTTTTTTCATTTTCAGTCACAGCAATGATATTAGAACATAACACAAAAAAAACTCTAGTTTATTCGTGTTCCCGTTGGTTACGTCATGTTGGCAAAAAGAATCAGTTCTTTTAGGTTGGCTAATATATTAGCTATGGCTACTGCTAACTTAGTGAGTATCGCCATCTTGAATTCCATCAAACGTCACCCTTTCCTTTGGTGAGCAAGGTGTGTTCACGTGAGGTTGTGTGTTCCCTTCATTAATAGGTCACACAATCCTCAGAATTTCGTGAAATATTCTTGTAAAATAAAAAAAAAAACAAAAAAATACATAAAATCCAAAAAAATAGTAAAATAACAAAAATTTAACGGGAATCACTTGATTTTAAGTTAGTGTACGTAAGCGTGCAACGTGGTCTGAGGAATGCGATAGTCATTATAAAGAGAAAGTGAAGTTGATCTTTGCCTACGTTTAAGTTAATGTCGACGTAAACCGCTGCAGTGAAATTTAAAAATGAATCCTGGTCCACCTAATTACCCAATGGCATCTTTGTATGTCGGGGATTTACACTCCGATATTACTGAGGCCATGTTGTTTGAAAAATTTTCTACCGCTGGTCCGGTTCTTTCTATACGCGTTTGTCGCGATATGATAACTCGTAGATCCCTAGGCTATGCTTATGTTAATTTCCAGCAGCCCGCAGATGGTGAGTATTCTTTTTATAAATTACGTACTTTAAGTTTTTCAGTTCATTTTACTAGGTATACGACGGTATACCTAATAATGTTTTATGTAATTTTTTTTTATGTAGGACTGATTTTTAGGTTTTCCTATTAATAATGTCTAAATTATCATTAAAATAATTGGGTTTGTTTTCTTTTTATGAACCATGGTACATTTAATGTTTTCCGTAAGTATCTAAGTCGTGTCACTCAAATTTAAAGGAGGTTTTAGTGTTTTAATAATTTGAGCCCTGGAGAAAGGTTCGTACCGCAGTAAAGCTTGTGATATACTACTGACGTAACTGCCCTATGGCCCATTGTTCTCGTGATCGCAAGCGTGAGTGCTGAGTGTTGGGTTATAGCTTCGATCCCTAGGTTGGGCACAAAATGACATTGGGTTTTTCCTTAAGAATTTCTCAGTTCTCAGTAGCAACCTGCAGTTTGGAAGTGAGTGGTGTAACACCCCCTTGCCTTGGAAAGCATGTAAAGCTGTGGTTTCTGTGCCAGATCCCTTCCTGGATAGCCCATTGCTGTGTCATTTGACTATGCAAGTGAGGAAAGAGTGAGTGCGCCTGTGTTTGCACAAGCACTCCTGCTCTATAATATCTCTTGTGTACTTTATTAGTCCCCATTGAGATTGCCCCCATGACTGAATATTGGTTGTTAGGTTTTGTCAAATATGTACTAGATTAGGGATCAGGATCAACATCTAATTGGGAGTAACCACAAATTCTTGTATGTAAACATTTTTATTTCTTCAGAAAAATTTAATGAAGTTCGACTTCAGTTAATTATACACCATAGTTCTCAAGAATAAACTAATATACTTCTTTATTTTGTGTTCAAGACCTTCCATCATGGCTTAACAAGTAAAAGCATGTATAAAAATGTCATTTGTACATAGTCTTTTTTAAATTAACGAAAATAAATATTTAAAAAAATTCTAATGAGGTTGAAATGAACATGTTTACAATAATTGGGGCGGTAATTTAAATTTTTAAACTAGACAGTTTTTAGTATATGTAGTATTTCTGCACTTAGAACAGAGTCAGAATGGAAAGACACTAAGTCGCTAAATATTGGTTTTGTTGCAAAAGTTTTAATGGTTGATTTTGACTTATTAAAAAATACACGAGTTCTTTAGTGGTGTGTGTTCCACTATAACATGTACAGTCAGCAACAAAAGTCGATTAACATTTATGATTTTTAAATCCTAATTATTAAGTACAATATTAAAATGCAATGAATGTAAAATTAAGTTATAATAAACTTTTAGCTATTGCCTGAAATTCTGAAAGCATTCATTATGTGTTTAGTGTCTGTTTAAATGATAAAAAAAAGTAACATTGTTATTCAACTTTTGTTGTTGACCGTACATTGTTTCTAGACTGATGTATTAATAAATACTTATTCCCATTTTACCTTAAAGCCCCGGATACACTAGGGAACATTTTCTCCCGCAACATGACGTGCAACACTCAATCTACGTGACGCTGCAACGTTGCACATTGTCCCGCAACATGCCCCGCAACATTGTACGTGACGCGGGGCATGTTGCTTGCTCCCGCCTCGAGAGTGAGCGCACGACGACATTTCTATAAACACTGACTAGTGTAGCCAGCAAAATGTTCCATGATAATTGTCGCAGGACACTTCACGTAGTTGTTGAGGGACATGTTCCGCAACATGTTTCTTCATTTGCCCCCTAATGTATCCCAGGCTTAATAGTATGTTATTCTATGTCTTCTGTTCAAAAGCATTTCATTTGAGTGTTATTTTATCATTTTGGTATCGGCGAAGTGCTTCGCCATTTTTATTACAAGCTTTTATTTATTTTCACCTGTCCGTATTTCGGTTTGTCATCAAAACTTGCAAGTTAGATCCACTTCCCGGTTTCCGATTGAGCTGAAATTTTGCATCCATGTTTATATCGGAGAACAATTCAATATTATTAATTATGACATGGGACTGATCTGATTATGGAGCTTTAGGGTGGCTATAGGAACTCTGTAATAAAACGGCACAAACCCATCGAGTTTGCTTGCGCGTTTGATTCGTCTTTACGAGTACTTTGATCCTGGGTGGTAACCAGGGTCCTATGATGGAGCTGGAAGGTGGCCATAGCAACTTTGCAGCTTAAATACTGATAAATAAAAAATTAAAAAAAAAAACTTTTTTAAAAACAAGCTACCTATTCTGTTAATAAAAAGAACTAAAAAGGTAAAAATAATTTAATTCCCAATTTTTTAATAAAAGCATGTTACACCTTCATTTCTCCTGACATCCTAATGTAACATGCTTTAATTAAAAAAAATTAGGATTTAGAATTAAATTATTTTTAACTTTCTACTCCTTTTTATTAACAGATATAATTGGCTTTTTTTTACTTTTTTTATCTTTACATATCTTATAAATGCTATCCTTTAATGAGAAATTCCTGCATTATACAAACTTTTTTTTATTTGCAAGCCCCTCATTTCTTCCACATCCCTTGATGTTTTCCGTCATCTTACCAATCCCTGAGGAAGCCATCAAAGGCGTCTTCTCCTGAGTCTAATATACACATTATTAATAGGAAACTCTAAACATACTCTCCCTTTACTATTTGACTACTAGGTAATTGTCTTTTATGTTTATTTTGGAGTCTTACCAAGGGGTATTATATTACCCAGTTACTGGGTAGTGGAGGTCAGATCGGACTGGAAACTAGATAGTTGGGAAAAGGCTAGGCAGGTGATGATGATGAATAGTCAGTAGTAAACAGTTGAAATTATTTATAGTCAAAAAGTTATATGATAATTTAACTGAGGTGTTAATTAGCTCTAAGAAGAAAATTATAAAAGAAAATGCATTTTTTAAGCTTTTATTGGTTTTCATTGTTTCCAATTTGGATTCACTACTATAAATAAAGCTTTTAATGTAGCTTTATACAGGGAGGCCTGATTTATGAGTCTGGGAGTGTAGTGTTTCAGAAATATATTTTATTATATTAATTTTGATGATTTATAGAGAATATTTAATTGAGATGTGCTAAACTGCATAGCTCTAGACCTGTTTGACATCAACCAATAGAACTGTTAATATTCTGTTTTCAGTTCAAATTTAATTCCTTAACCAGATGTTGAAATTGCAACAGATACTCATTCATAGGCTAAATTAATAAAATCAGTTATTTATTATTAAACCACAGTATTTTTTTTTTTGTTTTAGCTGAACGGGCTTTGGACACTATGAATTTTGATATGATCAAAGGAAGACCTATTAGAATCATGTGGTCCCAACGAGATCCATCTCTTCGCAAATCCGGCGTTGGGAATGTTTTTATTAAAAATCTTGACAAAACCATTGACAACAAAGCCATGTATGACACTTTTTCTGCATTTGGAAACATTTTAAGTTGCAAAGTAGCTCAAGATGAAACTGGAGCCTCGAAAGGATATGGATTTGTTCATTTTGAAACCGAGGAGGCTGCTAATAAATCTATTGAAAAAGTAAATGGAATGCTGTTGAATGGAAAAAAAGTTTACGTGGGTAGATTTATCCCACGCAAAGAGCGTGAAAAGGAACTTGGTGAGAAGGCTAAGTTGTTCACAAATGTGTATGTCAAGAACTTTGGTGAAGACTTCAGTGATGAAATGCTTAAAGACATGTTTGAAAAGTATGGGCGCATTACCAGCCATAAAGTAATGTATAAAGATGACGGTTCCTCCAGAGGCTTCGGATTTGTTGCATTTGAAGACCCAGATGCAGCAGAAAGAGCTTGCATGGAATTAAATGGAAAAGAACTTGTTGAAGGAAAGCCTCTTTATGTAGGACGCGCTCAAAAAAAAGCTGAGCGTCAAAAGGAGCTAAAGCGCAAATTCGAGCAGTTGAAATCTGAGCGACTCACACGTTATCAAGGTGTTAACTTGTATGTCAAAAACTTAGATGACACAATTGATGATGAACGTCTTCGCAAAGAATTTGCTCCATTTGGAACAATTACCTCAGCTAAGGTAAGTGGTTATTAGATGACACCCAATCCTTTTGTTGTTTAAAGCTTGTGTACATCTTTTTTTAGATTATAGCATATAACATGTCAATGTTCCAAATGGTCATTACCACTTCATGCATTAAATGTCGCTGAACAGTTCAAGTCAGAATATGGTACTTAATCATAATTATGTTACATTTATTAATGGATCTGCTTCCAACAATATTTACACATGTAAATACTACAAAATTGGGTAACCTTTAAAAAAATTATATTGAAGTTCTGGTGCCGCGACTTTCGTTGAATTGACGTATTCAGGTCATTTGGTTTGCTTGTTTTACACCTTGTTTTTATATTAAAAACCTAGATGGCGGTTACAATAAAAATATTCGTATTAGATATTTTTATGATTTTTGAGGATGCAGGTGCTAAAATGATCCATTCAGGATGCTGGAAAATTTACAAATTATTTGTCATGGGTGTCATTTTCTTGGTTTTCGAGGGTGCTAAAAGTGAAGTCGAAATAAAAATCCAACAGCGGTAATGAAAATTTGCCACTATTTTGACATCAATGATAAATATTTTTAAATATTGACGTGTGCAGGTAATATTGTTTTATGCTGATTGGTGATATCTGCCGACTTAATATAAATTCACCGTATTGTGAAGCCTTGGGCATTCAGCCTCATCAGTTGCATAAGGTGTTAATGGCCTAAGAAATGTTGGACCTACATGTTCAACGAGTTATAGTACCGCGTGCAGTTGGTATCATGACTGCACGAAGTCGAACGTACAACTGCATGCAGTTGAATATAGAGACTGCGTGCGGTTGTTGTGGTGCAGTCCGTGTGATAGCGGCCTAGCGATCGCGCCCTTTCGCGGCCATCGCGCGCGATTCGCGGGCTAAGTGTGGAGCGCGCATCAGGGGAATTGACATTTGACAATCCCTTTCGGACGTCCCTCGGACGCTCTTTAAACTAGGACAAATGCGGGGAAACCGGGAAACCCGGACGGATGGCAGCCCTAGCCAGGCCCTATGCTCAGTGTGGTGATTGACAAAATTCAATGTCATGTCTTTAGTTTTATGGAAATTATTGCAATATTTATCACCTTCGGTTTATCGAATTGCGGTTGCCTACCCTTGGTGTGTGTGGATTAATTAATTTATTATTTTTCAACACACTTGCTCTTAAATCAACTATTATTGCACCTACTTGTGTTGCCTCTTGTGTTCATGATGTAGATGCAGCGCGTACACGCGTTCTTTTCACTTTATTTATGGGTGCATTCTACAGTACAGGGGTCGAGGGGGTTTTCAAGTTCAAGTTTAGTTAGAACATTAAAAACTTGTTTTCGTAAAAAAACCTAACTATTTTGACCATCAATATCTTCGTAACTAGAAAGTTCCCAGGTATTAGACCAGAACAAAATAAATGATCGATTAACGGAGCCAAAACTAACATCCGGCTCCGTTAAGCATCTTTTTACAGCCGATATATTTATCATTCTTTGTAACGCTCACATTCATTTTTTGTTTGAATTGTGCGATGACTTTTTTTATTTTTATCGTTCGTTTTTGTTTTTGAAAACTGAGCCCATTGGCCTATGGAATTCTATGAGTTTTAGTTACATTTCATAACCAAATCATCATCATCATTTCTCATTTTCAAACCTGTGTTACTCAGAATGGAAAGAAACACCAATCGAAATCTATCAAGCCGTTAGGCTACAGGTCGTACCATACTCGGTAAACATTACTAGTAGGGTAATGTTTCTAGGGCAATAGGGTAAAGACTGTATGAGCATACCTAAGTAACATACATTATACAGTTTTGCCATAAAGGTCCATAATGTTGCAATATTAGCTTTCAGCGGCGGCCTTTGCTATTCTCATTTTCTCATGTTCATGAGAAATTCAAACTTTGTTTACAAGAATTACTATTATAAATTCATAAATTATATAATCCGAAAACTTGTCGAAATAATAGATATCCATTATTTAAACTTACATTAAAATACTTAATTTCAGGTAATGTTGGAAGATGGTCGCAGTAAAGGTTTTGGATTCGTTTGCTTCTCATCTCCAGAGGAAGCTACAAAAGCTGTTACAGAAATGAATGGTCGTATTGTTGGAACTAAACCTTTGTATGTTGCTTTGGCTCAACGTAAAGAAGATCGAAAGGCCCATTTGACTTCTCAATATATGCAACGGATGGCCAGCATGCGTATGCAACAAATGGGTCAAATTTTCCAACCAGGCGGCGCAGGAGGATATTTCGTGCCAACCATACCTCCCGCTCAGAGGTTCTATGGTCCTGCTCAGATGACACAAATTAGACCATCACCCCGCTGGACCGCTCAACCACCGGTTAGGCCCAGCACTCAAACTGCCGCATCAGGATACCCTAATATGCAAGCGCCTTTCCGTCCAGCACCTAGGGCTCCTACTCAAGCTGCTCTTCGAACATCTCTTGGAGCTAGACCTATAACTGGTCAGCAAGGCGTGGCTACTGCAGCCTCAATTCGAGCACCACTTGTAACTCAGGGTGGGCGTCCGGCAGGTTATAAGTACACCGCTAACATGCGAAACCCACCAGCGCCACAACCAGCAGTGCACATACAGGGTCAAGAACCGTTAACATCGACTATGTTGGCTGCTGCTCCTCTTCAAGAACAAAAGCAAATGCTGGGAGAGCGTTTGTTCCCATTGATTCAAAGAATGCATCCAGATTTGGCTGGAAAAATTACAGGAATGCTTTTGGAAATTGACAATTCGGAACTTCTCCACATGTTAGAACATGGAGAGTCACTCAAAGCGAAAGTGGATGAAGCTGTTGCTGTATTGCAAGCCCACCAGGCTAAACAGCAAGCTACTAAGAAGGAGTAGGTATCCAAAACAACAGTGGCCAAAATAACATATAGTTTACCAGATTTTACAAGAACCCATAAATGTTCTTGATAATTTTAATGCTTTAAACATCTTACATTGTTAATCCCGCTCATAAAAAATACATAAATAAAAATTGAAAAAAACTACAAAATAGTGGATTGCACTCTTTCCAAATAATTATATAATAACATTATTATAAATAATACTTGAGTGCAAATCTGCAAACAAAAATAAGAAACTGTCAACATTTCTATATTTGAGAGAGTATTCTGAACTCGAGACTTTTTACATTAACTGAGAAGTTTGGTTTTAGTTTTTTCATTAGCTTATTATTTCTATAGTATCTCAAAAGGGGAGTTATTGGCTTATGTTTTTTCAATTTCATTCTTTTATCTTTAATCGGTTTTACATTTTGTATGATACCATGAATTGTAAACTTGGTCTCTTAGTGTAACTGATTCAATATTTCTTTATGATTTGTTACATAATTATATTCTGTGAAAGCACATTAACCAGGTGTTTTATTTCACTTTCTTCTATAGTTACCTATAAATGACCACACAAAAGCAGGGCCCGATCTAGGGGGGGGCGAGCCGGGCAATTGCCCGGAGCGGCAAAACTGAGGGGCGGCAAAATTGAGGGTGCCGGACGGTGGCACAAAGTCCAACATACTCTCATGAATTTTTGTATACTTGTTCAGAAGTCGTAGCAAGCGCGGATCCAGGGGGGGGGTCATAGGGGTCATGACCCCCCCCTGGGCTAACTATTTTCTTAGAATTATTATTGTAATCGAAACGGAGCCTGTCCTGACTAGACCTGGGGGAGGGTGACCCAGATAAGGACGTCTAAACAAAAATTTTGGACACCTCTTCTTGGGCTATTCAAACCACCCCCAGGAATGTTCTACGATTTTTTGCGGTTTAGGAGCTAGACGACATTTTAATATTTTTTTGGGATATTCTTCTTATCAGATTTTGTGTCGCATTTTTTGGAAATGTTTTTATTGATAATTAATCTTGAAAGTATGGTCTTCGATCGATAAAAGCAACTGTCTGTCTTATGGTCACTCGAAATTACTTAAACTTAGTTCAAAGCCAAAAATTATGTTTTGCAAATTACGTTGCAGATTTTCGGCTCTTAAAGAAAATTCACAGTAAGGGCCCAAATGACCTTAAAGTAATTTCAAAAACTTCCACGGACCCTCAGCTTTTAAAACAGTACAAATAACTACTATTTTACAGGACATTATTCAGTGCAATTGAAGCTCGAACATGGTAAGGCGAAAAAAGCAATATTTTAGTACATAAGTGAACCCTAATGAAAATGAATTAAAAAAAAATAACTTTTATCAAGTTTTCAAAGCAATATGAGCTCTTTGTCATGTTTATTATTTGCACAATGGTGATTCGGAGTAGTTATTACAGTTAGGTTAGGGTTGCCGTCGAGACGCAGTCCACCACCCGATCAGATGCAGGCCCGTGTAGGCGGCGCAAGTGTTCCGCGCGCGCCACACTAGAGGATTCGGCGGCGCTTAGACCGCCGACGTAGACGGGACCCGCCTAGACAGGTGGCGGGTCAAAGCCTGGCGGGGGCGCGGCAGAATGCGCGAGCGAATCCCGTACCCCCGCCGAAAGGTACGTGTGTCGAGGAACACCGTGGTGGTTTTAGCCGGTAAGAGTCCGGCACACCCCTCCGTCCTCCCCTAGACGGGGAATAGTCCATGAGGATTTCCCCACGATAAAAAAAAAGGGTTAGGTTACGTTTGGTCTGGATAGGCAAGTTAGGTTAGGTAAGGACACGCTGCTATAACGGCGGTAAATCCCGTGTTGAAGGAGTGGCTGGAGAGGCGTCATGGTGCCCTCACCTTCCGGATGACGCAGGTGCTTTCTGGACATGGATGCTTCGGGAAGTACCTGTGTCGCATAGGCCGGGTGACGGTGCCTAGGTGCCATCATTATCAGAGCTGCCCCGAGGACACGGCGCAGCATACGCTGGAGGAGTGCCCAGCTTGGGCAGCGCAGCGCCGTGATCTCGTAGCAGCGACCACTGCGGGTATAATAGACTCTCGCTTCCGGACGTGGTTCTGTCCATTGTTGGGAGCGGGAGTGCTTGGGACGCCATCGCCTCCTTCTGCGAGGAGGTGTTGACCGCTAAAGAGGCGGCGGAACGGGAGAGGGAGGCTTCCTCCACCTATCCCACCCGCCGTAGAAGCACCAGGCGCCGGAGGGCGCAAAACGATCTCCGGCCGGCGGCCACCATGAGATGGGGTCTGCGGGCGGCGGACTTGGGGGCAGTCCGTGGCCCGAACGGAGACAGTGCGGCCGGTGAGTGACGGCCGCAACGGGTGGCGGGACACCCCTTGTGGCGGTGGCGGGTCGATACCTGCCGGGATGCGGAAGAATGCTCTGAGCGCCCCCGTGCCCCGGTAAAAGGTAATTGGAGGAACACCGTGGGGTTTTAGTCGGTAAGAGTCCGACACAACCCTCCGCCTTCTCCGAGGTGGAGGCAGTTCATGAGGATTTCCCCACGAAAAAAGTTAGGTTAGGTTAGATAAGCCTCTCCGCGAGGTCCTAGTGGCGGAATGGCGGGACAGGCTCTCACGCCCTACCGCCGGCCTCGCCACAATCGAGGCGATCCGACCAGTGCTCGATCTCTGGCTCGGGAGAAGGCACGGCTCCCTGACGTTTCGGGCGACGCAGGTACTCTCGGGGCACGGTTGCTTCGGGAGGTTCCTGTGTCGCATTAACAGGGAGCCGGACGCCCGGTGTCACCATTGCGTCGACTGCCGGGAGGACACGGCGCGGCATACACTCGTAGAGTGTGCAGCTTGGGAGGAGCCGCGCCGTGCCCTCGTCAACGTTGTAGGCAGCGACCTGTCGCTGCCGGCCGTGGTCAGTTCGATGGTCGGCAGCGAAGAGTCCTGGGACGCGATGGTCTCCTTCTGCGAAACAGTTATCGCGCGGAAGGAGGCTGCGGAAAGGGAGAGGGAGATCTCTACCTCCCTCCCGACCCGCAGCAGGCGCACCGGGCGTCGGAGGAGGGCTTATGCCGACCTCCTCCGGCCCCCCTAAATGGGTCCAGGGGCGGCAGACTCGGGGACGTCTGTCGCCCCCCATTCAACTGGACCCGAGGTGGCGGCGCGTAGTGTTCCCGCGCGCCCCTCTATGACGTCGCGGGGGGAGTCAAACGCCTCACTCCCCCCTCTGACCTGAGGTGGCCCGCAGTGGCGGGCCGGCACCAGCCGTGGATAGCGGAAAGAAAGTGGTTTCCCGCAATCCACGGCTTATGTGTGAGAAGGAACACCGGGGTGGTTTTTAGTCAGTAAGAGTCTGACAGACCCCTTCGCTCTCCCCGGAGCGGAGGACATCCATGAGGATTTTCCACCCCGGAACAAAAAAAAAAAAAAAAAAAAAAAAAGGTTAGATAAGCCTAACCTAAGTTTAATAAATTTTTTAAATTAGTAATGAGCTCAAACTGTATTGAAACCTTAATAAAAGTTCGTTTTAATTCATTATCATCGGCTTTCACTTGAAAACGAAAATATTGCTTTTTTGCCTTACCATGT
Organism: Hoplodrina blanda; assembly: GCA_949316365.1. Lineage (NCBI taxonomy): Eukaryota > Metazoa > Arthropoda > Insecta > Lepidoptera > Noctuidae > Hoplodrina > Hoplodrina blanda. Next base: position 9,546,562 of record OX438579.1, on the reverse strand, counting down.
TCGAGCTTTAATTGCCGAATAATGTCCTGTAAAATACTAGTTATTTGTACTATTTTACAGAGCTGAGGGTCCGTGGAAGTTTTTGAAATTACTTTAATGTCATTTGGGCCCTTATTGTGATTTTTCTATATGAGCCAAAAATCTGCAACGTAATTTGCAAAACATAATTTTTGGCTTTGAACTAAGTTTAAGTAATTTCGAGTGACCATAAGACAGACAGTTGTTTTTATCGATCGAAGACCATACTTCTAGGATTATTATCTATAAAAATATTTCCAAAAAATGCGACACAGAAAGAGAGAATCTACAAAATCTGATGTAAAGAAGAATTTCCCAAAAAAATATTAAAATGTCGTCTAGCTCCTAAACTGCAAAAAATCGTAGAACATACATGGAGGTGGTTTGGATAGCCCAAGAAGAGAGGAGTCCGAAATTTTCGTTTGGACGTCTGGGTCACCCTGTATGACCCCCCCCTGACTTGAAGGCTGGATCCGCCCTTGAGTCGTAGTAGACTAACGTATTTAAATATTATACCTTAAAGTAATTTCAAAAACTTCCACGGACCCTCATCTCTTTAAAACAATACAAAATAAAACTGGCATTTTACAGGACATTATTCAGTGCAATTGAAGCTCGAACACGGTAAGGCAAAAAAGCAATATTTTTATTTTGCAAGCGAGTTTCAAGGAGGGTTCTGTCACTCTTACTGCTTAAAAACCACCCCGGTGTTCCCTTCCCACACTTGCGCCGGGGATCACGGGAACGTACTCGCCTTCCGCAATCTCCGACTGGTGCTGGCTCGCCACCGCGGGCCTCCTCAGGTCAGGGGGGAGTGAGGTGTTTAACTCCCAAAACGACGTCTAAGATGGGCGCGCGTGGAACACTACGCGCCGCCACCTCGGGTCCCTGGGCCCATTTAGGGGGGCCGGAGCAAGGCGTTGTCCGCCTTCCGCCGACGCCCGGTGCGCCTGCTGCGGGCCGGGAGAGAGGTCGTAATTTCTCTCTCTCTTTCCGCAGCCTCTTTCTGCGAGATAACCGTTTCGTATAAGGAGACCACCGCGTCCCAGGACCCCTCGTCGCCGACCATCGAAGCGACGACGGCCGGCAGCGACAGGTCACTGCCTACTTCAGTTATGAGGGCACGGCGCGGCTCCTCCCAAGCTGTACATTCTGACAGCGTATGCCGCGGCGTGTCCTCTCGGCAGTCCATGCATTGGTGACACCGGGCGTCCGGCTCCCTGTTTATGCGACACAGGTACTTCCCGAAGCAGCTATACCCCGAGAGTACCTACGTTAACCGAAACGTCAGGGAGCCATGCATTCTCCCGAGCCAGTCCGCCAGCACCGGCCGGATCGCCTTGATGGTGATGAGGCAGGGCGTGACAGCCTGTTCCGCCATTCCGCCACCAGGACCTCGCGAAGTTGCGACCGACGCAACTCAATCTCGCGCTGCATCGGCCGCTAGCCTCACGCCACCGGTACAGTGACGCGAGTACCTTCGCCTCCAGGTCCCAGGGCTCCAGCCAGTACGCAGGCCGCCTCGTAGGAGATCGTGCGATAACCCTTTATGACTCTGATGGCCATCGCCCTCTGCGGTTTTCGTAGAACGGCAATACTGCCGGCCGTTAGGTCAGCCGCCTATATCGGGGCCCCGGGGCCATAGATCGCACAACCCCCACATACAGACGCCTGCAGGCGCTGCTCGGACGCCCCAAATTGGGAAGCAGCGTTGCGAGCGTGCCAGCCGCGCTCAGAAATTTGGGCGCCAGCCGCTGAAAGTGGGGCTCGAAGTCCCACCGGCTGTCGAGCACCAATCTCCGGTACTTCATGGTAGACTCGACAACGATCCGAGACCCCCCGACCACGATGTGTGAGCCGGGTGGCGGCACCCGCCGGGGGAAATGAAACACCATGGCCTCCGACTTGCCGAAGGCCACCTCTAGGTCTAGGCGACGTATGCGGCCCACCACTTGAGACCGCAGCCGTTGCCAGCAACGCTGCCTGCCTTTGCGAGCTCCCCCGGGCAGTGACCAGCGTGTCGTCCGCATAACACGTCAGGTCTATCCCCGATCTGAACTCACCCCTCAGCACACAGTCGTATGTCGTATCCGATGTTCCACAGGAGCAGGCCCAGAACCAAGCCCTGCGGAACACCGCACGACATTTGGTGCTGGCACCTACCATTCCGTCCCACTTAGATGACCTCTATGACGGATAACCCCCAACGATGTGGCGGTGGTAGGGAGGTACCCGATGATAGCGCAGTGCCTCCCGAATACAGCTCCAGGGCGCAGGGTATTAAAGGCGTTGGAAATGTCTAAAGACAAACCTAACCCTAACCTAACTTAACTATCTAATCCGAATCACCATTGTGCTAATAATAAGCATGACATAGATAGAGCTCATATATATTGCAATGAAAACTTAATACAATTTTGTTTTAATTCATTTTCATTAGGGTTTACGGTTTACTTATGTTCAAAAATATTTCTTTTTTTTGCGTCACCATGTTCGAACTTCAAATGCACCGAATAATGTCCTGTAAAATACTAGCTTTTTGTATTGTTTAAAAAGCTGAGGGTCCGTGAAAGTTTTTGAAATTATTTTAAGGCCATTTGGGCACTTATTGTGATTTTTCTTTAAAGGGCCGAAAATCTGCAACGAATTTTGCTAAACAACATTTTTCCCTTTGAACTAAGTTTTGGTAATTTCGGGTGACGATAAGACAGACATTTGTTTTTATCGATCGAAGACCATACCTACTTTCAGGATTAATTATCAATAAAAATATTTCCAAAAAACGCGACATAAAAAGAGAAAATCAACAAAATCTGAAGCAAGAAAGAATATCCCAAAAAAATACGAAAAAATCGTCTAGCTCCTAAACCACAAAAAATTGTAGATAGCCCAAGTAAAGAGACTTCCAAAATTTTTGTTTGGACGTCCTTATCTGGGACACCAGTATGGTATTAGTGTAAAGGGCGGCGAAAAATATTTTTGCCCGGAGCGGCTAAATAGCTAGATCGGGCCCTGCACAAAAGACAACTATAAATCTCATGTTGGCCAAAGATTTTGGCGCTTTGCACATAAAGCAACTATTGCAGCAACTGGCAACTAGCTGTTTACATAATTATATTTCAATTGGACTGCGCACACACATAGCAACTCTTGAGTTTCGAGTTTCGGTGAATGTCATAGACTATAATATATACTGAGGTGAATGTCAACAGTTTTCAGTTGCTGTAGGTAATCGATGATTATAAGTTAGTTCCTAATTGCCGCAACTAGCAACTGTTAAATATTATACCGTTAACACTGATCGCTGCGTAGATAGAGCAATGCTATGAAAGTAGCTCACAGATTGTCATAAAGTTGCGGCAACCGTTAAAGATACGAATTGCTACACGCTCGATATTTATCGTGATATTTGGATCGTAATCCAGGATCACGATAATTATCGAGTCTGTAGTATCTAAGTGTATTCACGTATCGTGATACGGATCGCTGGATTTCTAGAAATCCAGAAATCCACGATTTGGATCGAGTATCGTTGATAAATATCGTGCGTCTAGTCTCTAATCGATATTTATCGCGTCAGTATTAATTCTGTCAGCGATGGATGAGGACGCGCATCTTGATGCGGCGGCGCCCGCTGTACCTACAACAAACGACCAAAAGCATCTAAAAGAATTTATACAAGTGTTAGAAACACTGCCAGAGGTATGGGACAGCTCAAGGGCCGACAGTTTGAATAAAGTAAAAAGGGCGAATGCCTATGAGCAACTATATTAACAATTTAAAAAAAAATTAAACCAGGCGCAACTAGCAAAGATAAACTCTTTAATCTAATTATAGGAAAGAATTAAAAATAAAAATAAAAATTTAGATGTGTATATTTCTCTCGATCTTGAAACCAATATTTCGTCCATTTTTTTCGTTTTGTACGTCTTTTCAATGCTATCGCTATAATATATTAGCAACGCAAGCTTTATTTATATTATCACTCATAGCTTTTTTATATTTTAATACGAAACGTACGAGTGTACTCAATGAAATTTACCGTCGTACTGACGCGATCCGTATCGTGTGTGTAGTATACGAAAATATTACTAAATATTACTAGATAAATATTACGATAAATATCACGATATATATCGAGCGTGTAGCATTCGCCTATATATACGGTTTTACTCGATCGAGCTACAGTTACCGGCACGTAAGTTGGCAAGAGTTATAGTTATAATATAACTATAACTCTTGCCAACTTATTTTTAACTTTATACTTACAGAGATTTTCGTAGTGGGGGAAGTTCGCGCATATATTATATGCGCGAACTTCCCCCACTACGAAAATCTCTTGCCAAGTTACGTGCCGGTAACAGTACCATGTCGAGTAAAAACCATGGCATGGCTTTCGTCCACACAGTCAGCATTAATCTATGGAGTGACGCGCACCGTTCAGTATTCACCGAACCGTTCGAGCCAAAACATGTCTGTTCAGAAGGTGGCTGCTACATTTAGCAAGTCTCGCAGTTCTTAATTATAAAAGAATTAAAGAAAATGAAAAGAAGAAACACAAAAGGAGGTACTGGGTTAAAGATTGGTTAGTTAGGTCACCGCTCTGATTACAGCCTCGTGAACTTGATTAAAGAGCTGTGTTCCGAAGATTATAACAATTATTTAAGGATGTCTGAAGTGCTTTATGAAGAATTACTTTTTATGATTACCCCACGACGATCAACAACGGCGGACTGACGCTCGACTCGCGGCGACGTACACACGCTTGAGTCAAGCTCGACGGCTAGCTTCGAGTAGACGGTGCGAAAGAAATTACTTGTATTTAATTCCATCGAGCCGGCTTGACGCGAGTCTTCGAGCTGTGAGTTTAGCGGTCCACGCGTTCTCGTTTTGCAGTAAAACGTCAGGTGGCCCGTGTTGCTCTATGAGTAAAACTATCGAGTAAAACCGTATGTGAGTACCTTGTGAGTACCTACGGAGCTTAAACGTTATAGCAACTATCAACTTTTTGCAGGAAACTTACAAGTGTTGATAGTTTGCTCTATGTGCAAAGCGCCTTTGAATTTAGAATATTACCCGACTACGGCAAAGCCAAAAGGAGGGTTATGATTTTGACCGGTATGTATGTATGTTTGTTTGTATGTATGTATGTTTGTTTGTTCCCTTGTAACTTCTAATCTACTTATCATTACATGACAAATGAGGTGTCGATAGAAGCGTCTCAGTTGTCCGCTGGTTATAGGGTAGGTGACGTGCATGAAGGTATAGATAAAACTGGAGCCCAGACTTTGAATACCTACTTGAAGCTCAAAAAATGTATCGCTATCTCGCTCTCTGTGGTCTCACTCTCTCTTTTCTATTTATATGTACCTTTTATTTTAAAATTGAACGTTTCTAAAGTCATTCATTCTTTTTTATTTTAACGCATGCGTCGTTCTCTCTTTTGTGGATGTGTGAGTGTGTTGAATACGTTGTTGATAATATAAATAAAGCTTGCGTTGCTAATATATTATAGCGATAGCATTGAAAAGACGTACAAAACGAAAAAAATGGACGAAATATTGGTTTCAAGATCGAGAGAAATATACACATCTAAATTTTTATTTTTATTTTTAATTCTTTCCTATAATTAGATTTTAAAGAGTTTATCTTTGCTAGTTGCGCCTGGTTTAATTTTTTTTTAAATTGTTAATATAGTTGCTCATAGGCATTCGCCCTTTTTACTTTATTCAAACTGTCGGCCCTTGAGCTGTCCCATACCTCTGGCAGTGTTTCTAACACTTGTATAAATTCTTTTAGATGCTTTTGGTCGTTTGTTGTAGGTACAGCGGGCGCCGCCGCATCAAGATGCGCGTCCTCATCCATCGCTGACAGAATTAATACTGACGCGATAAATATCGATTAGAGACTAGACGCACGATATTTATCAACGATACTCGATCCAAATCGTGGATTTCTGGATTTCTAGAAATCCAGCGATCCGTATCACGATACGTGAATACACTTAGATTCTATACTACAGACTCGATAATTATCGTGATCCTGGATTACGATCCAAATATCACGATAAATATCGAGCGTGTAGCAATTCGTATCTTTAACGGTTGCCGCAACTTTATGACAATGGCGAATGCTACACGCTCGATATATATCGTGATATTTATCGTAATATTTATCTAGTAATATTTAGTAATATTTTCGTATACTACACACACGATACGGATCGCGTCAGTACGACGGTAAATTTCATTGAGTACACTCGTACGTTTCGTATTAAAATATAAAAAAAGCTATGAGTGATAATATAAATAAAGCTTGCGTTGCTATTATATTATAGCGATAGCATTGAAAAGACGTACAAAACGAAAAAAATGGATGAAATATTGGTTTCAAGATCGAGAGAAATATACACATCTAAATTTTTTTTTTTTAATTTTTTTTTTAATTCTTTCCTATAATTAGATTTTAAAGAGTTTATCTTTGCTATGACGTCTTTGGTAGTCGCGCCTGGTTTAATTTTTTTTTAAATTGTTAATAGTTGCTCATAGGCATTCGCCCTTTTTACTTTATTCAAACTGTCGGCCCTTGAGCTGTCCCATACCTCTGGCAGTGTTTCTAACACTTGTATAAATTCTTTTAGATGCTTTTGGTCGTTTGTTGTAGGTACAGCGGGCGCCGCCGCATCAAGATGCGCGTCCTCATCCATCGCTGACAGAATCAATACTGACGCGATAAATATCGATTAGAGACTAGACGCACGATATTTATCAACGATACTCGATCCAAATCGTGGATTTCTGGATTTCTAGAAATCCAGCGATCCGTATCACGATACGTGAATACACTATACTACAGACTCGATAATTATCGTGATCCTGGATTACGATCCAAATATCACGATAAATATCGAGCGTGTAGCATTCGCCAATCTGTGAGCTACTTTCATAGCATTGCTCTATCTACGCAGCGATCAGTGTTAACGGTATAATATTTAACAGTTGCTAGTTGCGGCAATTAGGAACTAACTTATAATCATCGATTACCTACAGCAACTGAAAACTGTTGACATTCACCTCAGTATATATTATAGTCTATGACATTCACCGAAACTCGAAACTCAAGAGTTGCTATGTGTGTGCGCAGTCCAATTGAAATATAATTATGTAAACAGCTAGTTTCCAGTTGCTGCAATAGTTGCTTTATGTGCAAAGCGCCAAAATCTTTGGCCAACATGAGATTTATAGTTGTCTTTTGTGCAGGGCCCGATCTAGCTATTTAGCCACTCCGGGCAAAAATATTTTTCGCCGCCCTTTACACTAATACCATACTGGTGTCCCAGATAAGGACGTCCAAACAAAAATTTTGGAAGTCTCTTTACTTGGGCTATCTACAATTTTTTGTGGTTTAGGAGCTAGACGATTTTTTCGTATTTTTTTGGGATATTCTTTCTTGCTTCAGATTTTGTTGATTTTCTCTTTTTATGTCGCGTTTTTTGGAAATATTTTTATTGATAATTAATCCTGAAAGTAGGTATGGTCTTCGATCGATAAAAACAAATGTCTGTCTTATCGTCACCCGAAATTACCAAAACTTAGTTCAAAGGGAAAAATGTTGTTTAGCAAAATTCGTTGCAGATTTTCGGCCCTTTAAAGAAAAATCACAATAAGTGCCCAAATGGCCTTAAAATAATTTCAAAAACTTTCACGGACCCTCAGCTTTTTAAACAATACAAAAAGCTAGTATTTTACAGGACATTATTCGGTGCATTTGAAGTTCGAACATGGTGACGCAAAAAAAAGAAATATTTTTGAACATAAGTAAACCGTAAACCCTAATGAAAATGAATTAAAACAAAATTGTATTAAGTTTTCATTGCAATATGAGCTCTATGTCATGCTTATTATTAGCACAATGGTGATTCGGATTAGATAGTTAAGTTAGGTTAGGGTTAGGTTTGTCTTTAGACATTTCCAACGCCTTTAATACCCTGCGCCCTGGAGCTGTATTCGGGAGGCACTGCGCTATCATCGGGTACCTCCCTACCACCGCCACATCGTTGGGGGTTATCCGTCATAGAGGTCATCTAAGTGGGACGGAATGGTAGGTGCCAGCACCAAATGTCGTGCGGTGTTCCGCAGGGCTTGGTTCTGGGCCTGCTCCTGTGGAACATCGGATACGACATACGACTGTGTGCTGAGGGGTGAGTTCAGATCGGGGATAGACCTGACGTGTTATGCGGACGACACGCTGGTCACTGCCCGGGGGAGCTCGCAAAGGCAGGCAGCGTTGCTGGCAACGGCTGCGGTCTCAAGTGGTGGGCCGCATACGTCGCCTAGACCTAGAGGTGGCCTTCGGCAAGTCGGAGGCCATGGTGTTTCATTTCCCCCGGCGGGTGCCGCCACCCGGCTCACACATCGTGGTCGGGGGGTCTCGGATCGTTGTCGAGTCTACCATGAAGTACCGGAGATTGGTGCTCGACAGCCGGTGGGACTTCGAGCCCCACTTTCAGCGGCTGGCGCCCAAATTTCTGAGCGCGGCTGGCACGCTCGCAACGCTGCTTCCCAATTTGGGGCGTCCGAGCAGCGCCTGCAGGCGTCTGTATGTGGGGGTTGTGCGATCTATGGCCCCGGGGCCCCGATATAGGCGGCTGACCTAACGGCCGGCAGTATTGCCGTTCTACGAAAACCGCAGAGGGCGATGGCCATCAGAGTCATAAAGGGTTATCGCACGATCTCCTACGAGGCGGCCTGCGTACTGGCTGGAGCCCTGGGACCTGGAGGCGAAGGTACTCGCGTCACTGTACCGGTGGCGTGAGGCTAGCGGCCGATGCAGCGCGAGATTGAGTTGCGTCGGTCGCAACTTCGCGAGGTCCTGGTTGCGGAATGGCGGAACAGGCTGTCACGCCCTGCCTCATCACCATCAAGGCGATCCGGCCGGTGCTGGCGGACTGGCTCGGGAGAATGCATGGCTCCCTGACGTTTCGGTTAACGTAGGTACTCTCGGGGTATAGCTGCTTCGGGAAGTACCTGTGTCGCATAAACAGGGAGCCGGACGCCCGGTGTCACCAATGCATGGACTGCCGAGAGGACACGCCGCGGCATACGCTGTCAGAATGTACAGCTTGGGAGGAGCCGCGCCGTGCCCTCATAACTGAAGTAGGCAGTGACCTGTCGCTGCCGGCCGTCGTCGCTTCGATGGTCGGCGACGAGGGGTCCTGGGACGCGGTGGTCTCCTTATACGAAACGGTTATCTCGCAGAAAGAGGCTGCGGAAAGAGAGAGAGAAATTACGACCTCTCTCCCGGCCCGCAGCAGGCGCACCGGGCGTCGGCGGAAGGCGGACAACGCCTTGCTCCGGCCCCCCTAAATGGGCCCAGGGACCCGAGGTGGCGGCGCGTAGTGTTCCACGCGCGCCCATCTTAGACGTCGTTTTGGGAGTTAAACACCTCACTCCCCCCTGACCTGAGGAGGCCCGCGGTGGCGAGCCAGCACCAGTCGGAGATTGCGGAAGGCGAGTACGTTCCCGTGATCCCCGGCGCAAGTGTGGGAAGGGAACACCGGGGTGGTTTTTAAGCAGTAAGAGTGACAGAACCCTCCTTGAAACTCGCTTGCAAAATAAAAATATTGCTTTTTTGCCTTACCGTGTTCGAGCTTCAATTGCACTGAATAATGTCCTGTAAAATGCCAGTTTTATTTTGTATTGTTTTAAAGAGATGAGGGTCCGTGGAAGTTTTTGAAATTACTTTAAGGTATAATATTTAAATACGTTAGTCTACTACGACTCAAGGGCGGATCCAGCCTTCAAGTCAGGGGGGGGTCATACAGGGTGACCCAGACGTCCAAACGAAAATTTCGGACTCCTCTCTTCTTGGGCTATCCAAACCACCTCCATGTATGTTCTACGATTTTTAATAATAATAATATTCTAAATTCAAAGGCGCTTTGCACATAGAGCAAACTATCAACACTTGTAAGTTTCCTGCAAAAAGTTGATAGTTGCTATAACGTTTAAGCTCCGTAGGTACTCACAAGGTACTCACATACGGTTTTGTAGGTATTTGCCTCAAACTTTTGTTCGAAGTCTTGACTCCAGTTTTATCTATACTTACCTTCATGGTGACGTGTCACCAAATCCAATATGGCGCCCTCCAGGGGATTTGAAGTCGTCATCGAAAAAAAAATTTTTTTCATCCCTTTACTCTTTCCGAGATGCCATCTCGGAAAGAGTATTTTTAATCTTCAATATCTGAGTGGAAAAGCCGTTTTTATTCTCTAGAGGATAAAGTAAATTGAATTTAGAACATCGTGTGCACTAAGTTTGTGAATTAAAAAAAACGGGTTGCACTCCGGGAGTGCCGGCAGAAGTGAAAACTTGATTATTAACGTTTACGTTTAACATGTTACACGAACATTCGCGCAAGCGCCCTGCGCTGTCTAAACGAAATAGTAGGCCCAGGCATACATTTTCGCCGCGCCGTAGAGAGGGGATAGCTGTCTACTCCCCATCCGTCTTACGCTTTTTCGATCAGGTCACGTGTCCTGACGCGCACGTGTCCTGACGCGAGTTTAAGATTTTATACCCATTACAGAAAAAGTGCTCAACGCCGCTCAAGAAGTTTTCACTTCAAAAACATTAAACCTATTTACTGCTACCTCTATGGTGCCGAATATATCATACAACTTTTTTTTAATTTGTTAAAAACTCAGACTCGGAACCTTCTTGGTGTTCTTTTTTCAATTTGCTTTGTACGCGGTTCTTTAAGCGGCATTTTTTCACGTCATTGTTAAACCTATAAAAACAAGAAACTTGAAAACAAGTGAAATAACTAAAATGAGTGATTCTAGCGACGAGGACGTTTGCTTGACGCCAATGATATTTTAGTAAACAGATATGTTATAAGCGCGCAAAACGTGAAGACCAGAAACCGTCCTAATTAGGACGCATTGCCTTTAGTCTGTGTCTGGCACTACTACGAGTGATACGTTGCGCGCTGCTACGTAATTACCATCCAAAATGCCATCGTGTGTGTTTAGAAAGTGTACCAATTACGATACCAAAGTTAATAAAACACAAGGGATCTCATACCACACGTAAGTACGCAATATACTTCGATTTATTAATATATTTCAATTATTTTCCTAATATTCTGATATTTTGAGGTTAGAAAAAAGAAAGAGATGGAAAATACATTTTTTGTCGTGAGAACGACAAGGATGCGTGCACTCCGGACATAGAATAAAAGTACAGATGCGAATATTAGGCAGTAAAGTCATCTTTACTCCAGAGTTCTAGTTTCCCTTTTAATAACTTTTCATTATAATTTAATACTTAATACTTAAAATCAATTACATAATGATAAAATACAGTCTGACAAAAACCCTAGAACATTGAAGTGTAAAAATTGTTCTTTTAACATTTTCACTTTGAACAATCGACTATAACTTTTACAATACTTACGAGATTTTTACAATTCCTTTTGTAAACCTTGTTTCTATGTGATCTTACCAAAATATGATAGAAATATTTAATATTCCTCCATAAACAAAAAACCTCATTTTCAAGTTACGTAATTATTCCTTATCATACAATTTTTCGTCAAAAACCTTTCAAATTACTATCCTACTAGACTTTTCTAATTGGATTACGCTAACATCGTTCCAATAAGACATAATACACCAATTTTGCACAAATTCCCTTACGTTATGTTTTCTAACCAGACAAGTTTTCCTAATATCCTTATCAGTAAATTAAAGTTTCTGCCTACCTATTAAGTACAATAAAACATAAGAAAACAACTTTAAAATCCTTTCAATAAAACAAATTATAGAATCCTTTCAAAAATTAAACTTAACTATAAAGTCCTTACAAAATATCACTAACTGTACTTGCGTTATAGTACGTACGTGCATGGGGTCTTCGTCGCCGACATCGTAAACAAAGAATTAATGAATCGTTTATATTACTTTACTATGTGACAACAGCAAGAGAGAGTTTATTCGTTGCATAGGCACAAATCCCGGCTACAAATTCTGTACACACGGTTTGTACCTTCTGCCTAGTTATTTTGTTAGTCTATGATGCCAACGTGCGGTGATTGGTCACATTGGTGGCTCGAATAATGTCTGTTTACATTCACGCGCAATTGACAACATCTAGCTGTCACTTTTTATCTTATTGATTTTATCAAGCTATCCTTTTTACTCCTTTTCCTTTTGTAGTGAAATGTAAAATGAATGAAAAGTGTGTATGTGTGCTGCCTCTCGGCGCGGAACACTTTTTTCTGTTGTTTTGTAAGGGTATAACATATCTGTTTATTAGAATATCATTGCTTGACGCCAACAGAATTGACTGAAACTGTTAATAATGCGCAAATGAGCTTTCTCCCTCAACAATCACGCGAGAAGTATTTAAAACAGTACGATATGTTCAACACGTGGCGACTAGCAAAAGGAGCCAAAACTTTCTCAGAAAACGTATTGCTGGCATATTTTATAGAATTATCCGAGAACAAGAAAGCAAGCACTCTATGGAGTACGTATTCGATGCTAAAAGCAACAATAAAGATGAAAAAAGACAAACATATCGATACCTATCCTAAATTAGTGGCATTTTTAAAAAGAGCCTCATCTGGTCATCAACCAAAAAAATCGAAGGTTTTCACAGTATCTGATATTGAAAAGTTTCTTAACGAAGCACCCGATTCCGTATATTTGGCGGCAAAAGTAAGTCAGTTGCACATTCAGTATCTACTTAAGTATATTAATCTCAATTAAATAGTATACTTAGTAGATGTTGATAGGCATAAATTATGAGTTCATATCAATTTTATTCATTTATCTACTACAATACTCTTTACGTTACAGGTTGTTCTTATTATTGGAATAAACGGAGCATGTCGAACTAATGAACTAACACAACTTAATGTCAAAAACATTGAGAAACATTCAGATGACTTAGGTACTATTAATTAATTTACCTAATACAAAGACAAAAAGAGACCGCAACTTCGTCATTCGCAAGGAATACGTTACGATTGTTGAGAAATATCAAGCCTTACGCCCGCCTAACACTCCAATCAATCGATTTTTTCTACAGTAGGTATCGCAATGGAAAGTGTGTTAGACAGCCTATGGGTACTAATAAAATTGGCAGTATCCCACGAGAAATAGCAACATTTCTTGAACTTCCAGAACCCCTGTTGTATACGGGTCATTGTTTCCGACGAACTTCAGCCACACTTTTGGCTGATTCCGGAGCTGATCTCCTGTCCCTTAAGCGCCACGGAGGCTGGAAGTCCAATGCAGTTGTAGAGGGATACATAGAGGATTCCATCCAAAATAAGTCTAAAATATGTGAAGGCATCGTAGGAGCCATTACACTGAAAGAGCCTCAATCGGATCCTTGGACTGGCCCTTCTACATCAAAAATAAACCGTTATGAAACACCTAACCATCTCCCTCTCTCTCCAACATTCACGCCAAGGGAATCCGATGAATCGGTACAACTATTAAGTATGACAGATAGTTTACCGAAAAACAGTACACAAGTGACTAACACCAATATTACAGTACCAAACAAAAATATTACACTCAATTTAAATAACTGTAGCAACGTTACTTTAAAATTTTCTTAATTATACCTTAGTATTATCACTACATATTATAAAACAAAGTCGCTTTTTCTGTCTGTCTGTCCCTATATATGCTTAGATCTTTAAAATTACGCAACGGATTTTGATGCGGTTTTTTTTAATAGATAGAGTGATCCAAGAGGAAGGTTTATATGTATAATACATGCACCCGTGCGAAGCCGGGGCGGGTCGCTAGTTTTGTTATAATTTAAAGATTATTCTGTAATACTTACCTGTCATAATGTAGTAATTAATACCTAAACTGAAATAAAAGTGTACCTATCTTGTGATTGTAAACGTTTTTTTTTTGCATTTAGTCATTTCCTCGCTGAGGTGGAATGAAAAGTTACGTGTTGCACTCGAGTGCAAAGATTTTTCACCTCGTGCTCTTTTGATTCCCTCGCTAACGCTCAGGATTCTAATTTTGAATCACTCGCTGCGCTCGTGATTCAATTTTAGAATCCTTCGCTTGCTTGGTCATCAAAATTGAACACGCGGTTAAAAAGCAACTTTGCACTCTTGTATAACAAATAACTATTTCGCACAGTATCGACATGGGCATCAAATTAAAGCTAGCCAAAAAACCGGTGTGACAAATATTGAGTTATGGGGCGTCCCCATATAACTGACCGACATAAATGACCTCTTCTATTGGCCAGTTCGATTTAGCAAAGGATGCACCAAACACCCTGTATAATAACCAATACCTACACCAAGTATGTATTAATTGCAATTTGTGTTGTTACTGTTTAATATTTTTATTTATTACCTGCTCTGGAGTGCTCGAAAAAGAGCTGATAATAAAGTAGCTTAGCATTTTTACTCGATAAAACCTAACCAGTTAAAAAATAGCTGTGGGGCCCCATTTTTTTATTTGCCCCAGGGCCCTTGGTTGGGTCGATTTCACGAGACGAATTAATTTGACACTTTTTTTTCGTTATCTGCAAATACCCGTTTTATTGCTAACTGTCGATTTATAACGTTTACTTTAATGAAGTTATGTACGTAAATGAAAAAATCACGGTGCGTATCTACTTAGAAGTGACAAAAAATCAAAATCAAGGTAACACGAATGAGTTACCTGGGAACACGAATGAAATTCTCATTACACAAATGAAGTCTGCATGACACGAATGATATTGGCTAACCGAACCACCATAATTAATGATTATGATAATTATTAGGTTTTCACCAGCACCCTAGAAGAAGTCTTTAAGACGCTAGCAGCCAAATGGGAGGAAAATGGTATTGTTATCGGCGAAACGAGACTAACCAACCTACGTTTCGCCGATGATATTGTCCTCTTTTCCCCCTCAGCCATAGGACTAGAACAAATGCTAATAGATCTCAGCACTACGAGCCTTGAGGTTGGACTTAAGATGAACATGTCAAAGACTAAGCTCATGACCAACAGTTCCACAAGAAACATACACGTAGGCGAGGAGAATATACAATATGTCCAGGAATATCTTTACGTGGGCCAAGTAGTCTCTTTCCAGGCAAGGCAAGATAAAGAAATTGCGCGCCGAATAGAAAATGCCTGGAAGAGCCACTGGTCCATGAAAGAACAATTCAAGGGGAACCCTTGAATTGTTCTTTACCAATGTCACTGAAGCACAAGCTAATGGACATGTGTATTCCCCCCATCTTGACCTACGGTGCACAAACTTGGTCTTTGACTAACATCCAAAAGTCCGAACTCAAGGTTTGAAAACGTGCCATGGAGCGCAGCATACTTGGTGTTAAACTAACAGATCGCATTCGAAACACCACCTTGCGCTGCAAAACACAGATCATTGACGTGGCTCAAAAGGCTGCTCAGCTAAAATGGGACTGCCGGACTGGGCTGGACATGTTTGTCGCATGTCGAACGATCAATGGGCCCGTAGAGCCCAAGATTGGTGCCTTGAAATGGCGAGACGGAGACGCGGCAGACCACGAAGAAGATGGCGGGATGACCTGGTCAACATTCTAGAGGATTGGCAAGACGTGGCGCAAGATCGCGATAGATGGAAGGAATGGAGAGAGGCCTTTGCTCAGCAGTGGGACAGTACGGGCTAGTTATTTAAATATATTAGGTTCTTAACACGCTTTTATTAGGTCGACTTGTTTGTGTATCTAACTATGTAATGGACTCTTAGGTAACTAATTTAACCATCTTCCAAGGAAAATACCAATACACATTCCAAGGACGTAGCGTCATGAAAATTAGCAGCTGTATGTAATTCTGATGACAATACAATAATATGGTACTGTCGAACTGATCTGATGATGGAGCCGAGAGATATAAACTGGAACTTTATGATGGAACATCATATCATAGCCGTGTTTGGACTTGTTAGAAAGGTCTTGTAATGAACTTTGACCACGACTAGGTTTCATAGTCCGATGAAGCCGGAAGACAGGAACTGGCATTCCATGATGGAATATCGTATCATAGCCGTGTTTGGACTTGTTAGAAAGGTCTTGAACTGGTTGTGAACTTTGACCACGAACTTCCTGGCGGCAGCTGCATAAGGTCGCACAAGAGTATAACGTTTATGCCGCGAAAGGTTACCAAAGGGAACCAAAGTGCAACATTCATTTTACGTTTAACCAGTCTGTACGCCTACGCACTTAATATAGTTTCACATATTGCTCTACCTAAACTAAAACAAGATAATTTATTTTCACCATCATACAAAAATGCCCCGTTATGTGCCAGTCGTGGGCGTCTATCACACTACACGGAGACAGAAACCGCAGCGCGGGCGCGGACCTGCCTCCCCGCGACGGGTGTCCGCGACGTGGCCCGCAACTTAGCACTTCTGTATGGACTGCGCGGGCGCTCGTTTAACGCAGCATTGGCCCTTAGTGTCGTCAAATTTGGTTTTAAACTTTACTTTTAAAGTTAAAAACAAGCAAAGAATCGTAACCCTCCTTTTTCGTAGTGAAGTAATAAACTGCTTCATTCGTGTCGAATGGAATTTCATTAGTGTTACTCAAAAAACTTACACGAATGAAGTGACACGAATGACATTTTTGACAAAAACATCTGATAAATTGCGTCGTATAACATTCAGACGCTATTAGAAGGCCACAAAATGTCCCGGTTATTTGTTATTAATCAACGTGTATGATAAAGAATTCATTGTTCAAACACTTACTATCACACTATTATAAACACGAATGATTACATTTTTGTACTAAGCACAGATATCGAGTAAAATGGTGGTATCTTACCAGAATGATGAAGCGCGTGTCTGTTCTCGCCTAACGTATACGTGCCACTAGGGTCCCTTTACGCGGCGTAGAAGTGTGGATGGCGGTAACGCACAGGTGTTGATAATAACGCAATTTTAATTAAGTCGACACAAATGATTGAAAAAATTGATCGCAAAATAAAACACAGGGAAATCGTGTTATATTTTAAATTATTTTAAAACTATTAGCGTAATTTGAGGCTATGGTTATTAATGTGTAACCAAAATAAAAAAATATACAATATCACAGATTAACATTTTTTATAATTAAAATTTTGTTGAAAAAGCAGGAAAATGACCGGTGACACTAATGAGAAAATAGATAGTTTTTTTATAATTATCTCGAATATTAAATATGATAGTTCAATATTTCCAACTGTACAAGTACAATATTATAATGTAATGTAAGCATCGCAATAAATAGACATTACGTGTATTTCAACAATATTTTAGGAGTAATTTCATAAACCAACTTTTTACGGTCGGTTTGAAATCGACCCGGTTGCCTAGCTACGCCACTGAATCAGCGGACCATCAAAATGCCTGTATCGCTTTATTCCATAGTCTAAGCTGTATCGACACTCATTTGTCAAATTTTGAATTATGATAGTTAAAGAAATCGAAGAACCTCCCATTTGGCTTTGTCGTAGTCGGGTAATAAATAAATAAAGAGTAGGTATTAGGTTAGCGAATGCTTATGGGAATTGTGCTCTCCCGGCCATAGGTAGAGGTGGAACAACACTGCGGTGATCTTAGCCGGTAAGAGTCCGACATGCGCCTCAGCCACCCCCACGACGGAGGAAGTCCATATGAAGTTACACCGCGCAGAAAAAATTAAAAAAGGGTACTTACCTACCTCCCCCACCCCTAACCTAATACTTTTATTTAGTAAGTAGGTACTAGCTTTAGCCCGCGTCAATGTTGATATTATACCTACCACAGGAACCGCACATTTTTACGGGATATAAAGTACCCTTTATGCTATTCTAGAGTATAATCTTTTTATGTAGGTAGGTATCAAATATCATCAAGAACCGTTCAGCCGTTCTGGCCTGATAGAGTAGCAAACATCCATCCAAACATTCGCAGTTATAATAGTAGTAAAATAGTAATATTACTATAGCTATTACTTTTCCACAGACAGTTTTGGTGTGTGAATTTTATTGTGATACTGTGCGCGCGTAGGTATATGTAGGTACCTACGTGGTATTTTACCTGTGCAAGTATAAACTAATAGGAAGGTTAAAAGAATTTGTTATTTAGCTGTCTAGTAGATACTAAATAGCATGTTCTTAAAATTGCAATTCGAAGATGCTGTAAGCTGTACTCTGCTTGCAGTATTGCAAATGTATATTTAATGCCTGTTCTGTTATGCAATGTTACTAATAACAACCAATATATAATGAACTAAAGCTATATTTCTAACCAATAAAACACTTTACACATTGTGAAAAATAAAACCAAAATAAACCAGATAGTATCACTGAATACATATTAATTAATATTATTGCAGAACTAATCCAATTTTATTAGGTGTCATACTTGGACATCTCCAATTGTACAAATAGTATTGCAAATTCCCATCTCCAATTCCAAACTTCAAAGGCTCCAAAAATTCTTTATTTTCCATCAGATCCAATGCATTAAAAACATCAAAACCAGAATTTTTTGCAGTTATCAATCCATCAAGCATTAAGTCTGTCCATGGTGTCACAGTAGATACATTGTAAAATGAATATGCAGCTTTTAAAGTTTTGTGTACAGGATGATACACCACTGTAGAGGGCAGAGTATAGTAACTAACAAAATCAGTTATACTGCCATCAGAGGCTTCAACAACAAAGCTGTCAATTATGCCAGATTGGGGCATAAACCAATGTTTGAAATCCTCTTCTGAAAATGTGGGAGCTAAATCAAATTTTCCCAAATACTCATTTAATAATTTAACCACCTTTTCACTATCCTGAACTTCCATTTTGCGAAATCCAGCAGTCTTAGGTAAATCTGGGAGTTTAAATAATTTAAGTGTTCTTTGCATGGTCATATTTCTAGACAAATGACTGAATTTAATATCAATCAGCTTCTTTGGATTAAGAGACCTGTGCCAGTAACGACAGGTAGCTATTGGTTTAGGCAATACAATGCCAGCAGTATAAACTCCTTGGAATATCCCTGTCAGATTTACTCTACGAGTTATTTCCCTAATTAAGACAGGTGCAACTCTCTTGGCACGAAGTTTTTTATGTACACATAAAAAGTTAATCTCAACAACTGTTTGCATGTGGTCATATATTCTTAACTGTGCTGGAATTGCAGATATAAAGCCAACCAATCTGCCAGATTTTACTACGCGAACACCACAATGCCATTCCATTCTCCAGCCAGGTGGCTGAAGGGCCCACTTAAGAAAATCGGTTTGATAATCAAACCGAAACATACAGTCATCATCCTCAACATAATTTTCATTAAGCAGTGTATACAATTCCTTTAATACTAAAGGTTCATTTAAATTCAAGGTGTCCCACTGAAATCCATCTGGCAAGGTGTAAGGCTCAGACCTTATGTCTTCAACAGATTTTGGAGGCTCTATAGGTTCATTTGACATAATTTTTTCATCCATTTTTGGTACAGGTTGGGTGGACCAAAATTGATATGACTTGTGCAGTGCTTCTTCGGTAGTTTTGGCTGGTTTTTGTTGGAGATTTAATACTTCCATTGCTATTTTCAAATCTTTTAAGGAAATGTTCTGATGAACATCACTAGAATTAGGTCCACTGACTAAGCCATCGGGCAAGGTTGGAATGCCGTGGTCGCCATCTCCACCGCTACGCTTTTTCTTGTTTTTACTTTTCTTCTTCTGGTGCTTTTCTTCATTTTCTCTATGATAATCACTAGACTGAGTTGCTTTAGCGTCTTCCATAATTACACACAAGGTTTTAATTATAAGTTAATTTACCTATGTACCTACCTAAAACTTCAAGAGTAATCGGAGAATTTTGAAAAGAAATGAATGAAAATTAACACGAATGAATGTGCTCCATCCTATTTTTTTTATCTGAGTTGTGTGTGGGTGATTGAAGCTTGACGTAACACTCTGTCTTTTAGGTAAGATTATTTAAATATTTTAATCAATGATTTAATGAGAATGTCTTTATTAAACTATTTTTTTTTTTTAAATCTTATCAATAAAATTATGTACATACATAAAGTTCAAAGAATTCATGAATAATAGAATTTGTCATACGAAAGTAGTGGAAGGGTGTGTGGAGGTTTCATTATTCTTATGCTGCGTACACATTCGTTGGGTCGGTGTGTACCCTTTAGGGTATATTTATGTTCTGTGGTGTGTACGCGGCATTAAGGTGAACGCAGACTTGGCCGCACCGCACGCCCCGGCCGCAGTCTTCGCATTTCGAATTCTTTATATGAAGTTCTATGCAACCTCGCACACCCACCCGGGTCGCAGTCGCCGCAGTTCCTGAAACAAAAGCGATGACTGCGGGGACTGCGGAGACTGCGGTGCGGCCAAGTCTGCGTTCACCTTTAAATGACTGACGTGTGTTCTCTTCTGTTTTTTTTAAAGCTTCTCGGTGGGATTTGTCCAAACTTTTAAATGGTACTAACGGTGTCATCTATACTAATATTATAAAGCTGCAGTGTTTGTTTGTTTGTTTGTTTGCTAGTCACTTATAATTATACTAGCTGTCCGCCGCGGTTACACCCGCGTCTTTGGTTACTGCTCCGCTCCCGTAGGTCGTAGCGTGATGGTATATAGCCTATAGCCTTCCTCGATAACTAATCTATCTAACACTGCAAGAATTTTTCAAATCGGACCAGTAGTTCCAGAGATTAGCGCGTTCAAACAAACAAACAAACAAACAAACAAACAAACAAACAAACTCTGCAGCTTTATAATATTAGTATAGATAAGTAAATAAGTAAATATGACCAAAAATAAAACTAAATAATTTTCCTTTATGATAAATGTTCAAAGTCAAGTTCAAAGTCAAAGTCAAAACATTTATTTCAATTAGACCATTTACAGGCACTTTTGAATAGTCAAGGAGTCTGTCAGTTAGTCCGAAAGTTGAAGCTAGTTGCTCGTTCCAAAACGGAGGTAGGCCTCTATGGAGAAGAACGAGCAAGAAACTTCACGGCACTCTTTTAAATTAGGTTTTTACAAAATCCTGATTACATTATTCTTGTTGATTCTACATGTGAAAACAATGAAGATGAATATAAAACAATTATAAAAATAAAAATAAGAATAAAGATGTAAGCCATGGCAGTTAAGAGATGACCAATCCCAACTGACAGCACTCGTTCACGAGCATGACGCATGGATCAGCACCACTTAACTCAACCATTTTGAAGGGAGCCAAATGATCCAACACACGCGCCACCATCAGCGAGATATTTGAGTGAGCATGACAAGCTCTCAACCGCCATGCTCTTTAAGTCAAAACACATAGTAACTCAATAAATAAAAAGCTCCATGGTACTCACATTTACAAAATTGAAATAAATGATATTAAATTATACAATATTAATGCGCGCTCTACACTCGCGCGCGAAGGCCGCGAACGGGCGCGAACGCGAAGTGTGGAGCCGTTTCGCATATTCTTCGCGGTTTCGCGCTTTGTTCCCCGATTTTTGTCGGTTTTTTGTTCCGCTTCAAAGGGAGCGCGAAGCGCGAACGTGCATGACTCCACACTCGCAGTTCGCGACGATCAGTATTGTTCGAGCCGTTGTCTGAGCTAGACCTGCATGACTGGTTTATGAAAAAAATTAACGTTTTCTCCAACGATTCTTAATTTGCGTTTCATTTTTAATATGTACAAAATTATAGTACGCTTACGCGCACATTGTTAGGGACGCAGCAACAGCTACTTCGACGTCCATTTTAATCAAAGTTGCGAACGTGACTGTTTAAATTGCGCGAACCATTGCGAGTGTAGAGTCATTGTAAATTCGCGACAAGTTCGCGCCGCGAAATCGCGCCGCGATTCGCGGGCGAGTGTAGAGCGCGCATAACACTTCAGTGATTCGTAAGATGAACTGTGGTATGTAAAAAAAAAGAAAAAAGTACTAGTAGGTACTGATAACGAAACAAGTTATTCAGGTCAATAAAAAGGGGGTAAGAAACATCATTCTCTTAAAATTAATACTAATTAGTGAGCCCGAGTGGCTGTGGAGCAGGACTAGCATTAAGCCAAGCATTTTTGTCTGTGATATAATCTTCTAACTTATAGTATGCTCGACTACATAGTGTGCGTTTAATGCATGTTTTAAATTTTCTCTCATTTAGTTGGAGAATATCTAGTGGTATTTTATTATAGCATTTTACACAGTACCCCATAAAAGAAGTGCTTACTTTTGACAATCTGAAACTTCGTTGATCTAATTTGTTCCTATTTCTAGTATTAAAATTATGTCTATCACTAATTTTCTTAAAAAGATGAAAGTTTTTCCGAACATGCATAATGTTTTCATATATATATTGACAAGGTACCGTCATGATGTTAATTTTTTTAAACAGTTCCCTTAGAGTATCTCGACTGCCAAGATTATAGATGGCTCTGACGGCCCTCTTTTGCAGGATAAAGATAGAATTTATATCTGCAGCCCGTCCCCAAAGCAAAATACCGTAAGACATGATGCTATGAAAGTAACTAAAATAGACTAGTCTCGCGGTATCCACGTCTGTTAATTGTCGGATTTTTCTGACAGCGTAAGCGGCTGAACTTAACCGCCCTGCAAGAGATGTTAAGTGGGGACCCCACTGCAGCTTAGAATCGATCGTAATCCCCAGAAAAACTGTCTTTTCGACGAATTCTAGTATGTCCTTATTCAATATAACGTTACGTTCACTACTTCTAACATTTGGTAAAGTGAATCTTATGCATTTCGTTTTTTTCTCATTTAACACTAAATTATTAGTAGTAAACCAATTGTGAACCTTAAGCATGGCGTTATTTACGTCGTCAAGGTGTTGTGCTCGTCTATCTACTCTAAAAATTAATGAGGTATCATCAGCAAAATATAACACCATTTGTGGTTGGTTTTCTAGTAAATGAGGTAAATCATTTATGTATACCAGAAAGAGGAATGGACCCAGTATTGATCCCTGTGGAACCCCCATCTTTACTTTTAATCCTGATGAAGTTACACCGTTAACTTGAACTTGCTGTAGTCTATCATTCAAATTACTAAGCTAAGTGCCAGTTCACCTAGTCCGTAATGCTCAAGCTTCAGCAGCAGTGTTTCGTGATTTACGCAATCGAATGCTTTAGAGAGGTCGCAAAAAATGCCAATGGCATCCTGTGAGTCCTCCCATGCATTAAAGATGTGCTTAATCAAAGTAACACCAGCGTCAGTAGTACAACGCCCTCTGGTGAAACCGTACTGTTGATCGTGTAGGATGTTGTTACAGTTAAAATAATTGAGCATTTGATTTAGCACTACTTTTTCAAACACCTTGCTAAAAACCGGCAGAACCGAAACAGGTCTATAATTATTGGTGTCCTTGCTATCCCCGGATTTGAAGAGCGGTATAACTTTACTGTACTTCATTAAAGTCGGGAATATCCCTTGGTCTATACACAAATTAAATATTAAAGCTAAATAGGGTGCTGTTGTCTCAATAATAGATTTACACACATTGGTAGATATGCCCCACAGGTCTTCGGTAGCCTTGATCATAAGTTCTTTAAAAGCCTTTATAACGACCACAGGGTTTATATGTTTAAATTTAAATTCCTTAGGGCAGGCTGAAACATTCGCTCTTAGTAAGTCAATAGCAAGTGAGGGTTCGTTCAACTTCGTTCTGCCAAATAAAGTAGTCTTTTTTTTTTGTTTGAATAATCTTGCCTAACGTTATCTTATTCTGTGACTTCGCTCGACCATAGAGGAAAGTAGGTATTTCTAAATATTTTTTTATTGCTGATCGCTCGTCCCTTTTTTAATTAATGTTTTTATTAAATGTTTTTTTTTTAATCAAGCCAAATGCCTACATTGCTGTTAATAAAAAAGCTGTCACAGGATACCGTGGCCCCGGAACGTAAAGGGCAACAGAAGGAACAGGGTGGTTTTTTGGTCAGTAAAAGTCTGACAGTCCCTTCCGTCCCACCCAGGGCGGAAGGAGTCATTTGATGATTATTACCATGAAGTTAAAGATAAAACTGGAGTCAAGACTTCGAACAAAAGTTTGAGTCAAATACTACAAAACTTCTCGCTCTCTTGTGGTCTGACTCTCTCTTTCTAACTTAGGAGGTTATCCTAAGTTAAAAAGAGAGAGTGAAACCACAGAGAGCGAGATAGCGATACATTTTTTGAGCTTCAAGTAGGTATTCAATGTCTGGGCTCCAGTTTTATCTATAACTTCATGATTATTAACACCTAAAAAAAAAAAAAAAAACTGTCAGTTTGTCAAGGTGGAATGTAACTTATCTTGTCTGTGGTAAATTAAGCGGGTATTACACCACCCTAAATTTAGGGCCCGATATTTAGGGTCCGATTTAGGGCAAGAAATTCAGTCGCCGAAGCTCGCGATTACACGTTCACTAAATTTAGGGTTCTAAATCAGATTTGAAGGACGAGCGACCAGTGACGGACGTGTCGTCGTGTCGAAGTGTGACAAAATGCCTCCATATCTTTCGAAAAACCAAAAAATTGGTATAGCCGTAGCCCTGGCGGTTGGCTCCATGAATATAAAAAAAAGAAAAAAAAGAACGAGATGGGTGAAGGATTACTTGTTATTGCGTCAAAAATTAGCAACTATGAACATAATGGGGGTCTTAGAACCAGATGACTTCAGAAATTATGTTCGAATGGATTCAACACAATTTGATATTTTATTAAATCTGGTGACACCGTTTATACAAAAGAAAGATACTTTTTTTCGAGAAAGTATTAGTGCAAAGCAGAGATTAGTCGTAACATTGCGTTTTCTCGCAACGGGAAACTCGTATTCCGATTTAAAATTTACTGATTTAATATCCCAACCCTCACTGACACAAATTATACCTGAAACATGCTTAGCTATTTACAGATGTCTGGAACATTATATAAAGGTAAGTGAAATAAAACATTTTTTAGTAATATGAGGTATTTATTACACTTATTTATTAATTGTTTTCTTACCAAATAATATAAATTCTTTCATCACATTTGCCCTACCTTCAATCACATTTTGATTTTTGATAGAAGGATTTGGAGATAAAATATGCAACTCTACTACTCCATCAGATTGGACCTGATATTGTGATAAACATGAAGAGTGCAAGTCTTGTTGGTGTGTAGATGTTGTGGGTTGATATGGAGTGCCTGTGGATTCGACGTGATATTGAGGTGAAGCCTGCGAGGATTGTTGGTGTGCGGATGATGTGAGGTAATGTGGAGGCTCTGGTGACTGGACGTGGTATTGTGGTGAAGAGTGCAATTCTTGTTGGTGTGCAGTTGGTGTGGGTTGATGTGAAGTGCCTGTGGATTGGACGTGATATTGAGGTGAAGCCTGCGAGAATTGTTGGTGTGCGGATGATGTGAGGTAATGTGGAGGCTCTGGTGACTGGACGTGGTACTGTGGTGAAGAGTGCAATTCTTGTTGGTGTGCAGTTGGTGTGGGTTGATGTGAAGTGCCTGTGGATTGGACGTGATATTGAGGTGAAGCCTGCGAGAATTGTTGGTGTGCGGATGATGTGAGGTAATGTGGAGGCTCTGGTGACTGGACGTGGTACTGTGGTGAAGAGTGCAATTCTTGTTGGTGTGCAGTTGGTGTGGGTTGATGTGAAGTGCCTGTGGATTGGACGTGATATTGAGGTGAAGCCTGCGAGAATTGTTGGTGTGCGGATGATGTGAGGTAATGTGGAGGCTCTGGTGACTGGACGTGGTCCTGTGGTGAAGGGCGTGAAATTGATGGATGCCGAGGTTGTAAGCGGGTTGAGGGTGTAGTAAGTGAAGATCTTGAGATTTGCCTCTGATATTGTGTTGAAGGTATTGGGGAAGGATGCAGTGATTGTATGCGGTGCGTTCTGCTTGTAGCTCTAGAATCATTTGCTGTAAATGAAACCCCAGAAGAATCGGTTGAAGAGGTTCTTAAATCAATAACTGTATTTTCAGACAGTTTGTTCATAATGCCATAAAAAATTACATCCGAGATCAATTTTTGGGCAATGGCATGTTGTTGTGGATTCGTAATTTCTTTTAATTGGAGACCGATGGATTTGCCTATAATTTCCCAATTTTGTTCAGTACTGTTTAATAACACGGCAGCCTTTTCCAATATATCCTTTCTTGATGTTTCTTTTTTCTTTTTCTTAAAGCGATTCGAAGAACCCGCAGTTGAAGTTGATGGCACATGTGTATCAGCTTCTGCAGAAGACAGTGATGAATGCTGAAATAAATCAGATTTTTTTTATTTATTTTCAGCTACCACAATCAGAATCAGAATGGGAAGAAATAGCAAAGGAATTCGACGCAAAGTGGAATTTTAGTCATTGCATTGGAGCAGTGGATGGTAAGCACGTTACCATTGAAAAACCACCTGGCAGCGGATCTCTATTTTACAATTATAAAGGGTTTTATAGTGTTATACTTTTTGCTATTGTCAATGCCAACTACGAATTTTTGTATGTTCAAACTGGCACTAATGGAGCTGTTAACGATTCTGGTGTATTTGAAACAACAAAGTTTTATCAAAAATTTATGAACGGTGATTTGAATTTGCCGGCACCGTCTCCGCTTCCAGGCACACAAACTCCTGTACCGTACGTTTTAGTAGGGGATAGTGCTTTTCCCATAAACAAGCATTTTATGAAACCCTTTCCTTTTAAAGATATTAACAAGGAGCAACGAATATTTAACTATCGCCTAAGTCGGGCCCGCAGGATAGTAGAGAATGCCTTCGGAATATTAGCTTCACGCTTTAGAGTTCTACGCAGACCTATCAATCTAGATCTTGAAAATGTAGATGCTGTTGTTTTGGCATGCTGTGCCTTACACAATTATCTGATAAAACGGGCGCCAGGTTACATAACTACAAAATGGATTGATAGAGAAAATACTTCCAAAAGTTCGTTTACAAGAGGACACTGGCGTAATTGTACTGATGGATTGCCTTCATTAAAGAACACAGGTAAACGACAACGTAATGAAGAAGGAAAGCAAGTTCGTGACACATTTATGAAATATTTCAACTCTGAAGAGGGTAAAGTCAGTTTTCAAGATAAGATGGTTAATATTATACCTACCTAAATAATAAAAAATAACGTAAAAGTAGTTCATGTTTTATTTTTAATTTATACCTAATCATACCTCATCATCCTCCAAAGTGTCCCGAACTGGACGACAGGGCGTTGTGGTCGACTCCATAAAATTTAAACAGTCATAGTACCATAATGTAGGTTGGTATATTTCGTCTGTCCCGGCACCAGACTGTCTGGACGCTTTGACCTTGAAAAAAAGTTTAATTTTACAAATGTCGGCGACGAGACCAGATCTACGCTCCAGGGTGGGAGTAGTGGAGGCGGGACGCGTGAGGGACAACATTGTCCACCTCACGTGCCAGCACCAGCCGCCGCTGTAGACGCCCGGGTCACAGAACAACCAGAATCCAAGCTTCATACTAACGCCCGTGCGTAGGTACACTACTACACGCGCAGCTATAACTTTATTTACGAGTAGGCTCAGACCAACCTAATATCCAGAACAATTACGATGCAACAATAGGGGATCGGACAAATTTTCAAAAAGTGTTTTAAATTAATCTTTATGGATACTTATTCTCATGAAAAATAAAATTTTATTTATTTATAGCCTTTTAGGTACTCAAAATCATGTTTTAATATTGTTTGTTTAAAAATCCCGCCAAAACGCCGCATGACGTCATTTGTGGTCATAACAAAATTTCCATTATGAAAAACTAGAGAAACACCACGTGACAATTTTTAAATTGATCACCGTATCCTAATTTATCAGTAATCTTTTAGCAACTTTTAGAATTTCAACAAAATTATGGAAATAACTGAGTGAAATAAGTTAGTTAGTACCCGTGCGTCAATGATTTCCCACAAATGACGTCACGCACTGTTTCAATACAGATTAAAAATATTGCAAATAACAAAATTTTATTTTTTCATTTAAAACCATTTAAATGAATTACTTATATTAAATTATTATTTAATAAATAATCGTAAAACAGTATACCTATTTATTTTATCTAAGTACATTTTAGATTTTAATCTGATTACTGTCCGATCCCCTATTCAGAAGTAGGTACCTAAATAACAAATTATTTCATAAGGCTTTTAATTTGTTATGTAGGTAGGTACCTACATAACAAATTATTTAAAATCAAAATATGAAACGAATGATTCGTTTCGTATTTTTGTTTTAGTAGGTTTGTAGAATACCTAGTACACCTACCTACCAAAGTATATTTGTAAGTCGTCTAGTAATTGGCCTTTTCTATTAGATAGGTAGGTACCTACTTCACTTACGTTCGTGTAATAGTAAAACAAGGAAGGAAACATTATAGGTAGTTTCGCCATGACCGTCCTTGAGTACCTAAGTCAAAGTAATTTGATTAATCAACTTCAAGACTTCAAGAAACTAAGCAATGTATGTACCTATCTATGTATGTGTATCCACTTCATAGTATGATTAATTATGTAGGTACATAAGTACCACCTGCCTACCTACCCACTATTATTATTATCTTAATCTTCTTAAAATATCGAAGTAGGTAACTAAATTAAATGTTTAGCAGTTATAAAATTGGTGAGAGCCTACAAAAAATAGTGTAGGTATATTGACGTATTATTCGTTTCGTATTTTGTTTTAGTAGATTTGTAGAATAGTACCTACCTATCGAAGTATAAGAATTTTGAACACTGATAAGGAAGCTTGGATTCTGGTTATTATATGCCCGGGTCGTTGGACGTCGCGAGACGATCTTTGGCCACCGTAGGCGCGGGCTTGCGGACGGCGAGTACCTAATGGGTAACTCGTCGTCCAATCATGGACCATGCCTGGGCCGACGCGACGGCGCGTTTCATTGTATTATTTCGACGAGTTCATGTAAATATGTAATTACTTACGTAACTTGAAAATGTTGTGATTTTTTGTTTATGTGTGTGCATCTTTGAAATAAAAAGTCTCAAAAGTTTGGACTTTTGTCAAAACTACATAGTTATTCCGTTTGAATTTTGTAAATCGGCCCAGTAGTTTCAAAGATATAAGTAGGCAGTCATTTTTGTATAGTAAAAAGTTTGTACAGTACCTATAATAATTATATACTTACTTTAAAAAAAAAACTTACCTTTTTTGATTCTTTTAAATAATTAGTCCTCAAGTTTTCAATTTTTTTTTTTAGTGTTTTAATTGTTGCATTTTGGTCATAGTTTTTATAAACACCTAATAGGACCGTGTACCCTTCATTTCTCAGACTTTTGTTCATGTAATTAGCATCACCTTTATTCCATAGATAAGGCATCTCCTTATATAATTCTAATATATTTTGAATAACCTCCTTTTCTGTCGTCATTTTGTAGGTAGGTATGCACGTAAATACTAGGAAGCAAAAAGACATGTAAACGTGCGCTCTTGACGGTAGGCGAGCGGTGACTGAGCGCCCTGAATTTAGGGAATGTGATTACACCTATCCGATTTAGGGCGATTTAGCCATTTAGGGCGTCGGAAACCATCCTTCTCCCTAAATCGTGCCCTAATTAGGGTGCTATCACCCTAAATGCGATTACACTTCTCTGAATTCAGGGCACCCTAAATATCGGGCCCTAAATTTAGGGAGGTGTAATACCCGCTTTAGTGATTGGTGGTTGGTTTAGTTATATTTTGTTCGGTTGGCAAATTCATTACCCCGGACGGAGAATAAAAGGATAGGCAGAAAAAAATTGCAACTTGCAAGTATTTGCAAGATTTTTGTATTGAAATTAAATTTGATGAAGTTTTCTTACTTCATTAAAATTTAGTGGCACATGGGTAAGATTTAGTTTTAATGTTTTAAAGCAAATTGGATATTATTGTTCTGTTTTTCAGCATTTCAATGGCTTTTTGTCGTAGTGAAAGTAGGTGTGTACCTATACTGTTTACAATATTTGTTTCTGATTTCTCTTGCTTACGCGTCACGAATTGTTTCAGGCCAAATATACAGGATCGCTCGATGTAATCTGCTGGCATAATAATTTAATTTTACAGTACGCAGTCTAAGCCTTGTTACCGCGGTTTGCCTATTACTGACGATACTGTCATTCATTCAATATCACCGGCGTTTACTTCGCGGCAGGTACCTACAAAAAATGTTATATCTATTTTGGCTTTTGCAAACTTTATATGTTCCCTACTTATGCTATAACGACCAATTTTGAGTATTTCAAATTGCATTAAAATATTGTCTTATGTATTTATGTGACCAAAAATAACTCCTTTCATTTTTTTATATATATGCTATCATGCCTTTCCTATTTTCCCTGAAGTAGTATGCAAGAATCTTATAGAGTACCTACCTGGGTGACAAGAGCCTTATAAGGTGGTGGTAAGAAATAAACAGCACCTGTATACTGAAGTATTTTCATAGTCCATGACCAGTTAAGCACTGATAAATCTAACCAGCTGCTTCCTTTGATCTTCCGGACAATGATTCCATCAGAATATGTGTGCTCAGATTCATTTATTTGCTAACACTATAGGTGCACAGGTTTAAGACACATTCTTACTTACAGCATTCAAAGTCATAGAATTAAATGATACAGTATTATTATAAATTACAAACTAACATGTCAATATAATAAACAATAATAAATAGTCAAAGGCACATAAATTGTGCTAAAGTCAAATTATTTATTTCAATCAGGCCATTAAAAGGTAGTTTTAAACATCTTACAAGAAAAAAGAAATTCTGGTTGCCTTTTGTATGGAGAAGAATGGGAAAAAAACTCTACAATATTACTCTTTAAAAATCAATGTTTTTCAAAATTTGCATGAAGAATCTTACATAATTACATGTGAATGCAATGTACTATAACACATATAAAATATTACAACTTAGGAATTGAAATTTTAAAAATGCTCAAAGAGTGTTCACATGTTTACAAATATTGGAACTGTAGAAGACCACTCTTATCATCGCAACCAACAATGAAATAGTATGTGAGCCTGCACAATCTATTACACACTTGAAAGCTAAAAATAAATAAAATATAAAAGTGTTGTACTGTTATCATTTACAAGTTCCATGGGGTATCTTTTTATTCCATGAACAGTTGATCACTGTTATGTTAGGTTTTGTGTTATACAGGAGGTTAAACTCATTTCAGACTATGTTACACTATCTTGCTATATAGTACAATATAAAAAAAAATAATATTACTAACTTCGGCCTGTGACGTAAATGTCGGTTATTGGACCACCGTTTCCATCCCCTTAGGGGGGTGAATATTGGAAAATCCTTTTTTAGGGACGTCTACTAACTATAAACTACCTCCCTGCCAAAATTCATTGTTATGCATCAAGCGGTTTTCGATATTTCGTGATGAGTGAGTGAGTGACCTTTCGTTTTTATATATTTAGATTAATATTATAGTGTAGCAAAGTGTGAACATGTTCTAAATGTAATTATGGTGAACTATATTGTTGTGCTATGAACTATATGCTAATATTAAGGCATAGTCTGAAGAGCTTTAGTGCTGGCACCAGCACACCATGAAATGTGTGCATGTGAACAGCCAGTTGAGCCTTTCTTGAAATTGCTAGGATGGCCACAATCACATGTCTAGTTATTTGGGTATGTGGGTGTACATTATATTACTTTCGGCGTAGCCTTCAGAATAAAGCCAGTTTAAAATTTATTATTCCACAGGAACACAAAAAAGGGGTATCTATGTGTACCAAAATTGCTTTTCTGTTTATCATATGTAACAAACATACATTCATTAATTCTCACAAAGTTCCGTGTTTAAAATAGCAGTTGGATTTGTAAATGTATCCACCGTAAAGGGTAAATCCATAGTCTGGAGAAAAATTGTTTTTTTAATAACATTCTTCTTCCCACATACATACAAAAGAAAATATATTAGACATATGTATGTATTTCAAAAGTGCAATAACAACTAAAAAGTTCTTAACAAGATCTCTTCTGAAGCAGTCTGACACAGTTAATGGCAGATATTTAAATTCAAACAAGATTTAATGCCACCTGACTACATCAGACTTAATTTCGTACTTTTAGTGATTTAATTTCGTATTTATCATTTTATTAAATTTGTCCCATGTCTGAAATAAACCAATGTTTCTTCAGAGCAATCTCTGGTTGTAGGCAAGTTATTGTAGAAGTGTGTTTAGCAGTCTCTTTTTTTTGCAGGTATAGCCATGACTGACAAAGAGCAAGTTATCCAAGCTTTGAGAGCTACTCTGATATCTGTTAAAGGAGCACTGACAATAAAACAATGTAACAGTAAGTTTTGCATTATCACCAAAAATCCAGTCATCATGCTGCATCCTTAAATTTTTTAAACTGTTTCAGTTTAAAACTAAATAAACTTGTTTTTTTTAAATATATGCAGTCCTTCCTCAAAAAAATGTTGATTGATAAGTATCACTTAGAGAATCTAAGGCTAGAAGATTGTTAGACTTATGAAATTTGAATTTGGAGGGGCTACCTTCGCTCCTTGGTGATTCCCGTTTATTGATGAAATATAGATTTCGCTGTTTGGGAAAGTTTCCTATAAGAAATAATAACAATCAAACAGTGACATAAAATTAAATTTATCTATTAAGATTGCATATTTAACAGGAGACTATCGAGAGCTGCAAGGAGAATGGATACCATTCAAGAAACTTGGCTATCCATCGTTGGATAAACTATTTATTGATGTTCCTGGTTTTAAAGTGACCCAAATAAATGGTGAATGGTATGTTGACGCAATAGCTAGTCAAGAAACACAACATATTGCCACTATGGTCTCACGGCAGAAACCAAGCAAAAAGGCGACACCGAAATTGAGCTATCCAGTAAGTTAATGATAATTTTAACCAAGTAAAAACTTGTATTTTTTAAATAAAACTGCTTCATTTTGCGTCGATGTTTTAAGATAATCCTTAATTCAACTTATTAATGTTATTTATATAACTTACTAGCGACCCGCCCCGGCTTCGCACGGGTGCATGTATTATACATATAAACCTTCCTCTTAAATCACTCTATCTATGAAAAAAAACCGCATCAAAATCCGTTGCGTAGTTTTAAAGATCTGAGCATATATAGGGACAGACAGGGAAAGCGACTTTGTTTTATACTATGTAGTGATATTTTGAGGCATGGTAGGTAACTATATCGGGTGGAAAAAAGCAGATGTAAGAAGGTGACTTATAAAAATGCTCACGTTTTAAAATTACAAAAAATATTAAATTAAAATATAAAAAATAAAACAGGTTTCCGTATAATGCTTTTATTTTTTTACCGATTTAAAGAGGAGGTTCTTAATTCGACCCACCGAACGATTTCGTACTACCATATAATATTTAACACAAATTACAAAGAAACACGTTTTTTTATTTTTTTTTTATGATTTGTTGTTATAGCAGCCATCGTAAAAAAACATTAAGTCTATTACGATTATTAAAATTCAACCCTGTGACAAACGGACGGTCCGACAGACAGACAGCGGGGTCTTAAAAATAGGTTTCCGTTTAGCAACCTCTGGGTGCGGAACCCTAGAAAATATCCCATCAAATACATTAACATGTAAAACAGGGAAGCAGGGGGAATCAGAGGCGGATTACCCTTAAGGCAAACTAGGCATGTGCCTAGGGGCGCGAGGGTACAAAGGGGCGCGCGGGAGGATTTGCAAAAAAAAAAAAACATATGTAATAGCATAAAATTAATTGCGCCAGTAAGTTAGTTATTTTCAATACAGGGGCGCGAGTTATTTTTAATATAGGGGCGCCAATGTGAAACTTGCCTATGGCGCTCTCAACGTTTAATCCGCCTCTGGGGGGAATACTTGTTTCAGGGTGACTAAATTAAACAGATTTCAAATTACGATGGGTCAGCATTGCACCAAGTAAAGTGTATGCCTGCCTGTTGGCATGGCTTTGTCCAATACTGCTGCCAAATATTGTTACAACTTCGCTGCTTTATTCGCTTATGAACATTATTTATCTTTTATTTATAGTAAATCTTTTTATACAGAATCGATTTCCAAAAAAACAAGGATCATGGCGAAAACCAGCTTCTGGCTACACTCCTAACTATAACAACCAATACTCCAACCAGTATTACAGAGCAAAAGGCAGTGCCCCATATAATAATAACACACAACATTATAAGGTAATATCATTTCTTTTATTTTGACTGGCTATTCTCCCTTTTATACATTTGATCTTAAAAATAAACACTTTTGTGTAGGTACTTGGGTACAAAATTAAATGTGCTTCACTCAACTCACGGCTAAATCCCGTTTATTATTATGTTTCTCCAGCTATTTTACCAGTGTGATTGTGTACAGTCAACAAAGGAGATAGGTATGCAGGGTCGTCAGGTATAGTTGAAGTTTTCTTAGAAACCTATGTATGTTTTCGATGTAATTTAATTTAAAAGGTAGATAATAAACAGTTCATTAATTAAGTTTCAATCGAAGCATCCATCAGTTTCCATGAAAACTTGCAACTAATATATCTGACGACCCTGGATACCTA
Source organism: Hoplodrina blanda (assembly GCA_949316365.1). Taxonomy (NCBI): domain Eukaryota; kingdom Metazoa; phylum Arthropoda; class Insecta; order Lepidoptera; family Noctuidae; genus Hoplodrina; species Hoplodrina blanda. The sequence goes on along the minus strand of OX438579.1, from coordinate 9,511,964 downwards.
TCTCTTATGTTGACTGTACATTTAAAAGTAAGTTTCATACTGCGACTTATTAAAGACGTAAAATAAATATTCTAATGGGCCATCATACACTAAGGTGGATAAGTTTTATAGAAAAAAAAATGGGAATGTAGTTTTTCCATTACCCAATTTTGGCAATACTTAATTTCCTTTTTTTTTTAGATTAATAAATACAATACAAAGTCGAACGAAACGAAATTACTATCGAATGTGAAACAACCAACGAAGCAAATAAATGACCATGTAGAGAAAGTATTAAAAAGTTCCAATTCATCATCACAAAGTTTGAGAGAAGCCAATAATATACACTCTGAAGAGGTTTGTATTTAATAAACTCTTTCTTATTTATCTGGGTATCTATCTATAAAATATTATATTTAATTATGCTAAACAGGATATTATCTTACTACAGGGTACAAACAAAACAGACAAATTAAAAACAAAAAAAATATTCGATTTCTTTTTCGCAAAACGTCAAACACTTTTTGTTAAAAAAAAAAAACAAAATAACTCTCGTAAGAGTTATTTTGTTTTTTTTTTTAACAAGTAAAATTTAAGTTCTTGTTTTCTCTCCATAATCAAGCTTATTACAGAAATTCGAAGCAATAATAAAGTACTTAAAGAACTTTCGTAGTCTTTATTGCTTCGGGTTTCGTCCTGAAGTTTCATTGGGTTTAGCTGCTCGTTGTGTTTAATTATAACACGCATTACTATTTCTTTGAAAAATGTTTGAATAGTTATAATTTCTTTTTTTTTTAAATCTAGATAAAGCAATCGGCGCGTGCGAACCATGAAATGGATGTTAAACACAGCGGAAAAGTTTCAGCGTCACAAAGACTTTCAAATTTAAGAGATCGTCTTAATACGGTGGATCTTATACCCTTGCAATTGCCAGCGGCTAGTAACGAATGCTTGGTAAGTATAAACCTAAAGCCGCGTACAGACATCGCGAGGCGTGCGACACGAATGGTTCGTCTCGCATGCCTCGTGCTGTGTGGACGGGTGTGCTCACAGTGAGCATTCGCGCCATACGATCTTTGCGAACGCCGCCTCAGTACGAGCCGTGCGCTCCGTGTGGACGGACAGGTGTTGTTTGCGTTTTCTACTGACGAGAACCGTGCGTGGTGGTTTGCTTGCTCAGCTTGAGCATGTATCGTTCGGGACGCACGTATAAATGTACCGTCGTACGCCTCAGGTTGAGGCATGCGAGACGAACCATTCGTGGCGCACGCCTCGCGATGTCTGTACGCGGCTTAAGATCAATCTATAGGATGAGGACGTAAAAAAAAAACATTATATATTTATATTACTGACATACAATTTGGCAAAAAGAGTACGACGAAATGACCCCAAAGTAGATTAAAAACTGCCAGGGACCCTCAGATTTTTAAAACAATACAAATAACCTGTATTTTATGGGACATTATTTGGTGCCATTGAAATTAAGGCAAAAATATCTATAGATAAAAATAAATACATACATATACATAGATGATTAGACAAATAGTTTTTTTGATTGATTTTTGATTGATTGATTGATTGAGGATTTATTATCAAAAAATAAGAAATCCATTTGAACACGAAAAATTCAAAGACAGATAGGAATTCTTCAAAAATACCGGTAACTGGTTAGTGAGAGCCTGATACCGATTACTCAAAAAAACTTTTTATTCTTTAATGAATCGCAGGAAATAAATATTTGAGGCAAATAAATGAAATTAACTTGAGAAGTAACGATTTTTATTAAAATAAGAAAATCAATCGCAATCAAGCAAAACATTTTTAATTTCCATTCCATGGGATTGTAGTTTTCACTGCTGATGTCAAAATATTCGCAAATTGTTTTTCTTTTCGAATGACATGTTTTATTTTTGTTTGAACTGTTTTCCATAAGTTTAAAAAAATGAAATAGCCTCACACATAATTATACTAGTCTAGTTTACTACATCTAGTGTTCAGTTTTCAAGAAACAAACACAATTAAAAGATAACAGCACAGACCCACAGACATAAAGAACTTTCTAATGTCACATAATTGGTTGCTATTAGTTGTTGAGGACAAAATGTCCATTCTTCCTCTTCTTTAAAAATCTGTATTAATTCAGGAAAGCAGTGGTCCTGTAACAAATGTTGTGCCGGCTCATAATTTAGAACCTCCACCTGATTCAACATCATCTGTTGACAAATTAGAATGGACTTGTAAAAAACTTGGGCTTCCAGAACCTGTGTATAAGTTACATGAGATACGGCCAAAACGAGGACCTGTAAGCTACGACTGCACAGTGAAAGTAAGTATTTCTTAATCTATACTATATCTATACTAATATTATAAAGCTGCAGTGTTTGTTTGTTTGTTTGTTTGTTTGAACGCGCTAATCTCTGGAACTACTGGTCCGATTTGAAAAATTCTTTCAGTGTTAGATAGATTAGTTATCGAGGAAGGCTATATACCATCACGCTACTACCTACGGGAGCGGAGCAGTAACCAAAGACGCGGGTGTAACCGCGGCGGACAGCTAGTTATTGATATTTAGAATGGGGTTGGAGTACCTGTACATTCGTAACTTATTTTAATTTTGATAGAGTCCAAACCACCCACCCCATAACCAACAATAGACCTCAACAGGCTCGCCCCCTATTATATGGGACTTAAACATAACTGGCGAAATGTGGGTGTACTAATAGGTACACCTCTGCCTAGACCGGGAGAGGTGCGGGCGGCGGGCGCTCGTAGCGTGATAAGAAGCGAAATGTGCACTGGACAGTTCCAGTGCACATCACAGTGTTTTCTTTTTGGGGGTGGTAAAAATCATCAAATGAGTCCTTCCGCCCTAGTTGGGGCGGAAGGGACTGTCAGACTTTTACTGACTAAAAACCATCCTGTTTCTTCTATAGCCTTTTGCGTTCTGGGGCCACGGTATCCTGTTAAGACGTCCCGCGACCCTGGACGTCACAGTGGTTAACGGGTATAGTGTCAGTAGGCGGGGAGTAAAAAAGGCGGTTTAATTACAGTAGTCTATCAGCATTTTGTGCTGCATCAAAAGAGTTGACTTAAGTAATATGTAATTACACTGTGGTAGTATCTTGAGAGCACACGACCTTGTCCTGTTTTGAAGCCTGGCCAAAGCTTGGCCAGTGGAATAATCTTTTGAGCTCAGCAGTTATTTTAAATCCATAGGTCGGAGCATCGTACTGTATTTGCTCGTATCCTGACTCATCACCGTCCGAAGAATTAGCGAAAGAAGTAGGTGCTGTAAAGTTACTTGCTGTCATAGAAAGTTCCGAGGCTGGTGGAATGCCCACTTCTTCAAGCAGCAATGCTATTACATGTCTCACAGAACTAATTTCGGAACATGAAGCTGGACTTTGGGCAAGCACAGTACCACATCTGTACAGGTAAGTGCTTTTACTCTACAACCAAAGAGAGAAAGGAATTTAAATCTCACTGTCATTGCATGTAAATTATTGTGTATGGAATTAAGATAGTTTGCTACCTCGGATAGTCTAAACGACACAGGAAATTCAATACTGGACGAACGAAAACGATGGATGGTCCGACATACGGACAGCGGAGGCTTAGAATCGGGTCCCGTTAGCGGCCTTCGGATACGGAACCCAAAATCCTCAAATTTTAATACAAAAATAATTACAATTTGAAAATAAAAAGTAATCTATGTGTAGCAAATGATTTTTGCGTTTGCTTTATTTAAATTTCATCGCAAAATCTACCGAAAATCAGCTTATTTTTGTTAGATTCGCCAATGCATACAGCATTGGGGACAAATCGAACTTAATCCAGTAATCAGCAATGAGTATGGGAGTCAGAGTGAGCAGCTGTATCTTGGGTTTCGATTTTAAATTAATTGTAGGCATCAACACCCTCGAAAAGCGTGGGAATGTCACCAATGGTCAATATTTGCCCCTGGCTACTTTGACTACTGATGTGCTTATTAATTTTTTAATATTTTTTTTTTTTTTAGAGAAAAATATAGTGAAAATTTACCAAGTAACTGGCAAGAATTGGTTGAAAATTGTCCGAAAATAATAAAAGATAGAGTTGTTAATGGGCTTTTAGTGCTTCTTCCCAATAATGAGGTATGTATCATTTGAATACATTATCTGTAAAAAATAACATTTTGAGATCGTATTTATTAGATTGAGTATACCTTTAAACTTTGTTAGCAGGAAGTGTGCACTCCACAAATAGAAACACCTGCATTAGACGATTCTATGGACAGTGATTTACCACCGTTGCAATTTCCTGATAATGACTTTTGGAATGTCTTCGTTACCGTCGCTAATTCGACTCTTGAAATTTGGCTTCGAATAATTGGAGAACAATATAGTGTAAGTGTTGTATTATACAATGTGAATTTGTGAACTTTTTTAGATTCTTTATGACCATACTAACCCCAAGTGTTCGCTTTGTGAAGGTCTATAGGGATTTGTTGCGCGAGCGTTTGTTACGAAGTGCGCATTTATTCGCTAACCAAACATTCTTTCGCAAGCAACTAAACTTCATGAATTTATTGTTTTGTATTTGTTTTCACATACTAACTTTCTGACCTCTTTTGACCAATGCAAAACTAATATTTTGAATGATTAGTTTTAGATATAGAAAAATAATAATAACATTATAATATAATACAATTCTCCGTATTCTTTATTTTAACATTTTTTACATAGCTTTTAAAAAATAAATTACAAATATGTTTTTAAATTTATAAAAATAGTGCTCCGCACGCAGCAAGTTGGTAAGACCCAAGCAGAATCCGGTTAGGCTAGGGCTCCAGAGTAAGAGAACTCCTCACTTTCCTTATTTGGGCCAGTACCGAGTCTAAGACGACCACCTTCTGCATCTGATTCTTGACCCAGCTGTTGACCGATAATTTCTCTAAGTGTTGGTCGAAACTTTTCGCTATCAAACCATTTACTGACACGACCGCATCGGCACAATATTGTTGAGCCCACATTCGACATGCTTGTGGCTCGTGAGCGAGTTGGATAGAATAAAGAATTTTATTGTAAAGATTTCATTATCTTAATATTTAAATTCTAATTTTATAATTTAATGTTATTGTGCCCTACAGCGTAAAAAAAATTGTGCAATGCTAATAAATATGAATTTGTACTTACCAGACCGTTCGGTTCGCAAATAAATATTTCTTACGTAATAAACGCTCGCGCAATGAATGCTCGTAAAAACAAAACTTAGTAGATAATTACTTAAGAACATTCTTCTTGACAGTTAAATTATTGTTGTACACAGAGTGATATCATGAATATGATGCTGTCATTCGAAACATTATAGAGTAATACATGGAGAAAAGTATCATATGATAAAACCACAGATATAGATAGACATAGATAACGCAAGTATCACGATCTGTATGAAAACCAAGCGTGCCATTTTTTGACTACCTATTATGACGTCACAAGCACTATTTAGTGATGGGAAAATCAAATCGATTCAAAGACGCCGCCGCGTACGGCGCCCCCCTCGTCCTACCCCCCGCCATGCGCCAGCGGCTCACCCGGTCAGCAGTACGCTGAAAGTCTTTGTAGTGAGAGGTTGCGTGCTCGAGCGCTTGCGTTCCGACGACGTGCTAGTTTTTGGATACCTTTGCCATAATTTTTTAATAACATATAATAATAACAACAATAACAATAATAATATAAATAATAAAAATATAATAATAATAAAAACATAATTTAAATCGATTTATGAATCGATTTTATGACAGAGTAATGAGATATACAGAGGAATGAGATAAACAGAAAAATGAATGACAAAATAAAATTCCTGATCTGCTTATAAGGCAGTTAGGAGTATATATTTTTTACAAAATTGTAAGTATTTCCCTAATTATTTCTTGTGATTGTTGTAGACTATCAAAATGTCGGAAACAAAGACAAAATCCAGAGAAGAAATTTTAGAAGCAAAACGAAAAGCATGTAAAATACGTTATAATAAAATCAAAATAGATCCAAAATTACATGAGCTACGAAAACTTTTTCCTTTCCACAAAGCTTGCTTCCTCAAAATGTATTGAACAAATAGTGCTATGCTTTGTTGGGAACCAATCTTTGTTTCCCGTCGCCTCAAACCATTTTTGTTTTAAATTGGGTTCATGTGGAAAACTAAAAAAATCACGAAACGTTACGATTATTTATTAAAATTGTCTACAAAGTACTTATATAATACAAAATCATTCCTCTGTTTCCGAAATCGATTCTTGAGAATCGATTTGTGTTGCATATGATGAACAGCACTAATCGCTAAAATTGACAGAAAAATGATAAAAGTCCCTGTACTACAAAACCGAAACGATATACGATAGTATCGCTTGTTTCGATATTCATTACTTGTTAAAACAAAACGTCTCATCGACCGCTCCAAGTAAAAGCTGCAATGTAATAGGAACGTTTTGTTTTTCTGAAATTTGGTATTACCAGGTATTACTGAGGGTATTCGATTAAAAATAATTGTTTTTTTAATTAATTACGCATAATATTAATCATAAAATGACTTACCGATGGAAGGAAACGTTTACTTTATTTTTTCTCCTCGCATTTGTACAGTTTTTACAATTTATAACAGCACAATTAACCATTTTAATATTTTTAACTGACGTCCGACTAGCGCTATGCTCCGATGCAGACTGAGCGCGAAATTGGCCACTTACGATTATTGTACGTAAGCTAGGCACGCGAAGTAGTTGCTCTCGCGTTATCTATGTCTATCTATATCTGTGGATAAAACATACTTAATGTAGAGGAAGCTGAAATCTAAATTACCCATTTCAGCCTCATCTCCAAATATTTGTAAAATAATTTATTTGTACCGTTTCAGGATACCTTCGAAACCCTTTTAGCTGACATGTCAAAATACTATGACCATTTTGGTTCACCTGTGGACAAATCTATGATTATCAAAAACGCATGGTAAGACAGCTTGGTTTGACGTAGATAAAGTAGCCAAGGACAGGGATGGTGCTTATGATTAAAAAGTGACATACTGATATTCAGGGGTCTCTAAAGAGACCACAGGGGCCGTCAGTTTTAAAATAATAAAATAATGTTTATTTGTCGATAATGGAGTTATTTCGTTTTGTAAATGTCTGCAATTCAGGCTGCTGTTCGCCATCACTGATCTAGGCCATTTAATTTTTACTTGTTTAATTCGGTACCTACGCAATTGGCCAACCTCAGCGGGTTTTGATCTCGAAATTAGATGACTCTTAATAAAATCCGCCGTAGCCCCAGGAGCCAGGTATGGGCAGCGCGAGTATATAAACGCCTTACTTCACATGTCTCTGATGGTGCCTCTCGCGCTATCTGCCGCTCCTTAACAAGCGGTATTTGTGTGAAAGGCAAAGGACGGCAGCGCAAGCAACACTGATTGTTTACATTCAGCTCAGTCGCGAGGCACTCGTCGAGTGCCTGAGTGAAGTGTATATGTGTATGTGTCCCATAATTCGCTAATTGGTTGCTTTATCCGCGTGCGATGACCAAACAGTTAGATGTATGTAAAACCCAATGTGTTAAAAATATATCGGGTGTAGAAAGATCAATCACATTTCGGAAAACCACATACTCTACCCATTATTACGATTTTTTTTCTACTACATCATACCTGGAACAACTGGTTTTGGAGATGTTGAACTATGCTTTTTACAAAAACAAGTTTTGAATGTTCCAACAAAATTTAAACTACCCCCACGACCCCCTGTACTGTTGTATGCACCATAAGCACAATAGTTTGCGTTGCGCTTTTTACGATAACTCCTAAGATATTCATTTCAATTACATGGTCAAACTATTATAATAATGTGCATGAAATGCTTAAGGTAACTAACGTATTTAGGTAAGTTGATAAGGATGATGACTGTATCCGTCTAAATAGCTTTCCAATTACCGCATTGTACGTGACCATTTTTTAAAATAAGTAATGGGTATAGTGAGCTATCCTTAAAACATAGATATATGTCATTGCGGACTTTTTTGTAGATCTAGAAAAGAGGAATATCCCGCCATGCATTGTTTTGTTATATGTATCTCAAAGGGGTTGCCCTTTGAGATACATATAACAAAACAATGCATTTCAATGAAAGGCGTATTGACTTTTTCCGACACTTCCAATAATTATCGTTATATTTCAACCAATTTGTACACAAAACCTTGTCAAAGTATATACCTTCCTCATGAATTACTCGTATCTATTGGTGAAAACCACTTGAAAATCAGTTCAGTAGTTTTTGCGTTTATTGCGAACAGACGGACTGACAGACGCGGCGGAGAACTTTGTTTTATAATATGTAGTGATTTGGATTCTGCTCCTATGTTACCTCGTCTGGAACGGGTCTCACGTGACATAATGCAATAGATCGCAATGTGGTGGTTTTTTTGGAGACGTCACAAACCGAGTTCGGGCATAAGAAAAACGTGACAGAAAGCAGACGGCCTTGGCTAAAAAAAAACGTAACAATAAGTTCCTTTTTTTAGTTAACAAAATATATGTTTTAGGATTTAAATTTGTACATACTACTACAAATTGGTAAATAGGCATGTCTTTTGTTATGGTTTATCAATTAAATTCTGTATTTTACAGGTATGCTGTAAATTTAGATGATGGAGGATGGCAACGCGCTAAAATATTGGAGATAGAAGAAGATATGGCGACCGTGTTTCTTGGTGATCACGGCGATGACGACGTCGTGTATATTCACAAAATAAAGATATTAGAGCCACAGTTCCGAAAGCTCCCAGCACAGGTAAAAATCAATAGCGCTTTGGACTTACTTTTACATGTAAAGGAGATAATATTTATCTTCTTTGAATTTCCAAAAATGAAACCCATAATATTATCCTGTCTGTCTGTCTGTCCTTCCGTCCGTATGTCACATCATAGGTAAATTATAATACTTTGACACTAATAACTTTATTCGTAGTTTCAAGTTAACTTGGAGAATTTTGTCTCTATCCGCAGAATGTAAACATTTAAATACTATGTTGATAGCAGAAAATATTAACAATGGTACAACTAATATAATAAATTGTGATTTATTATTGTGAATCTTCATATACGACAGGGGATCCACCTACAAAACCAACATCCTTCTTCCACTAGTCAGATCTGCCCCCCTAGACAAAATCCCATTTCTGTAAGCGTTCACGCCGACGGAAAAATCAAATTGTATGGAGTTCTTCGTCTCTTCCTGCTAGAACCCATACAGCCAATACTTTAATTGCAACTGTGGAAGTCGCTTTGATTAATGGTGTACCCTTACAGGCGATTCTGTGCCGGCTGGAGGGCGCGGAAGAGCTGGCGGCAAGCGCGCTGGGCGCCGAGCTGGTGCGGCGCCGCCTGCCCGGCGAGGTGCTAGTGGCGGCGCCCGGCCCGCGCCACGACCCCGCCGACCCGTCCGTGGCCGTCGTGCTGTACGACACCTCCACGCAACGCGATCTCAACCTCAATAAGGAAATCGTGCACGACTTCTGCATCGCTGGAGCCTTTACCATTACGCAGGTACCTTTTCAAATACCAGGTAACTTCAGGCCGTGGGGTTGCGAGTCAGTAAAAACCAGTACTGGTTTTAATTAAACCTAAAAGCTTATTCAATGAGTGCTGCCGCTCTTATCTATCTTAATATTATACAGGTAAAAAGTATTTTTTTCTTTCTTTTCTTACTTAGTTTAGCACCCCGAAATTTTTGGTTGTAATTTAAGTTATTTATTAAAAAAAATATTCCATTATCAACTTGTTACTGGATGAAAAGGGGTAATCAAGTTTTTGTTTTAAGCTATGTCCACACCAGTGCGCTTTTATGTTGATCTTGCCTTTTCCTGTGACGCATGCATGAAGCGCAATAGCGCATGCAATAAGGCATAGTTTTATATAAATAACATATTTAGTAATCTTAACAGTGAAAACGTCCCAAACGATTTAACATTCATTCAAAAATCAACCCCTGTCCATGGAAAACAGATTTTTGGAAACGTAGGAAATATTCTCTGTTGAAAGTTTAAATGGGAGAACCGTCAGTATCGATTATCAAGATTTAAGGTTTTATTTTTAGAATGTTTTTTATTAGTAGATATAATGTTTTGTTACAAAATTAATGAACGAAAGGTATGCAGCTGAGATGACGATGATAAAGAGAGACGTGTTACGCTAAGTAAAATTATTGAGTAGTTATTTGGAAGTCTGTTGTCGTTGTATGCATTGGGCATGTGATGCAAAAGAATAAGAACGTGCTCATTCCTTCGCTTCATACTGAAGATCTCGATTCAGACATCTAATATTTGGAGCCCTATATCGGAAACCATTCTTAGCTGAATCACGTATGTAAATTTTGTACAGAAACCTTGTGAGGTGGAGGTGGGTTGCGTGACGGAGGAAGGACGCGTGTGGGTGTCGCGCGCGGGCGGCGCGGCGCTGGTGCGCAACGCGCTGGCGCTGCTCACCGCCGGCGCCTACCGCCGCCCGCTGCCCGCCGCGCCGCAGGCCCCCGCGCCCAACGCCGGCACGCTCTACATCGTGCGGACACTCGCCGGAGACTGGTACGTGCCGTAACCACCATTAGGCAGATTTAGACAGATCCAGTGACTGGCGCCGAAATCGAGACAAGCCAGCGCTGACCCGAAAAAAACCCCGTGTAAATTGATTTCAAGTCAATCCAGTGGCGGGAAGTCAGCGCTGGCTTGTAAATTCGCACACGAATATTTAAAAGCCAGTCGGCGCCGTCGGGTCAGCGCTGGCTTGTCTCGATTTCGGCGCCAGTCACTGGATCTGTCTAAATCTGCCTTTACAATAATATTCTTTGCTCATTGCGCTCATCGTTACATCTAGGTTGGTATACGTCTATGGGTGTATCTCAGTGACTCGTCAGTTAGCAGCTGTTGCGATGACGCGCCGCAGTTACCGCGCATGCGCTCTGGCCAACATAGCGTATGCCTATTATTCACATCATGACTAATTTTGGACATGACCATTGTGAAGAAAAATCTATTGAAATTGTTGAAATCTTTTTGTTTTATTTAATTAATTAATATGAATTCCTATTACCCATTATTAGCTCTACTATAATATTAATAATTAGTTGCATAATTAAAATATTTTTTTGCGTCGAAGGACTCGAAGGCAACCTTTGAATCTAAACTCTTTGGTCGAGATGTACTTTAATAGAAAAGATAAAAGTTGTTTAAATGCATTATTTGGTCAATATTTTAACACACCTTCTATTAAAATAAAGCTTTTAATTTGATTAGAGTCGCATGTGGGTTTCCTACAGATGCATACTTGCTTTGTTTACAACGAAAGTGAATACAGCATAAAAAACACGTGTATAGTTTTGAAAAACTAAGCAGCTATAAAGACATACAAGGAAAGCGTCTTTGTTTTAGACTGGAGCACTTTTCTTTAATACTGGATTAAAATTCACTATAAATAAAATGACATTAAGAATTGGTATTAACCAATAGATTAAGGTAAAAAGGTACTTGTTAGAGTTTAGATTGGTTGTTCTAAATGAATAAAGTATAAAGCGCAGGGTTATTTATGAATGTGTAAGAGTAAAATTTAACTTGGAAAGTGATGTTGTAAGAATGGAGACGATTGATAAAAGTCCGTATAATTTTAATGTTACCTAGGGCAATAATAATACTGAACTCAACATTCCCCTTTTTCCATAGGGTTCGCTGCACTATAATAAGTGGGCTTGATGGTGAAGGTACTGTGAGGACGCAGCTGGTGGACAGCGGTCTTATATTAAGAGCACCTTTGTCGTCCCTCGTGCCACTACAGAACTTCTCATCAGCTCTTAATGCATTCCCATATCAGGTTAGTAGTGTTACGTACTGTTATGTACTGTCATAATGATATGATGATAGGTAAAACTCACATAATAGTATATACAATTAGCTTGTAATTGTATAAAATAAAGATATACACATACCCACCCCGCGCCCGTTACCCGCGTCTTCGTTTGCGTAAACTTCAGAATTAAGCAAAGACCTAAATTATCCCATGGGATCACAAAAACGGAAAAGAAGCTTTTTTTCATCTTGATCCGTTCAGCCGTTCTTAATTTTTTCCTGGAAAAGACCTTTTTTCATGAACGATCGCAATGTTGGGAAGAATCATGTAACTTTCGACTACGTTAGGCGTCTTTTTACGCCCGTTATAATTGATACGCTCAATCGAGAACACGTATATTATTTAAAAATTCTCTTTACTCTCATCAACCAGTCGCAGATATCAAATCTCAACAACTATCACGCCAAGCTATTGCGCTATTGTAATTAATGAGCGGTGGTTACCTAATGCATTTTTAGCAGTCCTTGTGTGAATGCAATCATGTGTCACAATCTGAACAGACGAACTTCCGCCGGATCCCCAGAACTGATGCGATTACGATATGACCATACACAAACGAAAAGGGCTTATCGGTAAGACCGGTTTTCTGCAATTACTAAATCAGGAGAACGATTCGTGAGACGAGCGACTGAAGCGTGGGGTTTTTCTTGTTTACTGAGGCACCTAGGTGTAAAATAGGCGGAACGAAAAGACATTGTCCGATCTGTGTACATACATATGAGAACATTAATCACCAAGGCGTGCGTGCCCTACGGCTGCTAAATTATGAGCTATACTCCAGATCATTTATCTCTATGCAGAGAACAGAACTACATACTTCTGTTCTTTTTCCCGATTTTCTTGTTTATTAGGAATAGAGTAACAAGGGCTTAGGCTATGGCTTGAAATATATTTAATTTCTGCTGGATTTACGCCCATTTTGCCCATAATTATCTGAAAATGTATTAATATTTTTACTTTCAAGGTTACGTAATCCCTGGTGAACGAGTATGAGTTCTACTTTCTGTTTTTTTTAAACATCGTAGATTTATATATTTATTAAAGTACACCAACAGCGTATACATTATGCATCGAAATAGAAGTACAAAGTACTTGTGACAGTATATGTAGATTGAAATGAAAGTGTAGCTAAACGTGTTGTCGTGTGGCAGGCGCTGTCGGTGCGGCTGGGCCCGGCGGAGCGCGCGGCGGGCGGCATGGTGTCGCGGCTGCGCGAGCTGCTGCTGGGCGCGCGCGTGCTGTGCCGCGCGCTGCCCGCGTCGTCGCCGCAGTCGCCGCCGCGCTCGCCGCCCGCCGTGCCGAGCGTCGAGCTGTTCGTGCGCACCGGCCCGCAGAACATCCTCGCCTCCGTCAACAATGCCATCCTCATGGAGTACGATTATCTGCAGCAGTGCGTGTCGCATCGTACCGATCTCTACGAGTATTCGCGATTCATTTGATCGAATATTTTGCATTCCGCTCAAATAATATTATTTTAATTACTCTAAGCTCCTTTTAACAATTATTGATAAAAACTTTGTTTTCCTAATTATCTTTTATTAAGAATATTAGTTGGACACATCGAGAATATCGACACGCAAACTTCGCTGCAGTAATAATAGTACAATATGATACTAGTGATGTGAGTTTGTCAATACGGTCGAGGCTAGATTACAGCCCGAGCCGTGGGTGAGGGTGAAATGTAGCCGAGAGTATAATGATAAAATGCTCACGCGTTTCATACGACGTTTTTTAACACACCTGTGAGGTTGAGGGTTTGCGTAAAAGTGGCGTCATTTTGAAGTTGGATGGCCACTAATGAAACTTAGATATTTTGAAAGATCAGAATAATGCGATCAGAAGCTAATATGGACATATTTCTCTAAACCTTATCGGAACGGAGATATTTGGTTTTGATAGCTCATTAAACACGAAGAAGTTATTATACCTATAAATATATTCTTATAAACCCTTTCAAGGTTCTGAGGTTTTTTTTAGTAACTACCTACTTACCGCAACCTAAAGATAAACTACTATAACATGGCGCGCTCCTCCACAAATTCAAAACGTTTGAAAGTATAAATTGTGAAAGTATCAACGTGTGCGTACAAACAAACTCACAATGTGTGCGTACTGAGACGGCTCTCGAAACAAAAACAAATCAGCGATTTGTTGCTCGACTAGCGGCGTCATTAATTACTCATTATTATTAGTATGGCGCTGCAATGACATACTCTATGAAAATGACACGTGCTTTGTCATGTGCAGTCTTGCTAGTTATGATTAGTTGACCAACAAATCTGCCGGTCTGCTAATGAATACTACAACTACATAGAAACTCTTTCATATGGATATGGCTACACACATTGAAATAGTAATATGGAGGGGCGCGTCAGGCTATAGTAGTTTTTTTTGTAACTATAAGTGTTAATGTGTTATTTCGAATTAAAAAACAAAAAGTCTCTAAAACACTGTTATCTCGAAACTACCTTTTTGCACATAATGACTTCTTGCTCTACAACGAGGTAATGTGTCTTTATTATTTCCTAAGACCCAAAAGTAACGTAACATTGACACATGGTCGTGAAACAGTAAAGTCAATCTCTAAAAACAACCTTCAAAAACATATCTAAGATTTCTGTACGCAGGACAGTAATTGAAGTTTTTATATTGACGACATTTTTAAAATCTTCAAATGCAAATATCTCAACTTCGATATAACTTAGGATAAAAATAATCGAACATATATTATGTGTACTTAGCAACACAACAAAGTAACATAATAATTATTTGTGGCCACTGAAAAAAAACATGACGCCGCTAGTCCATACTAAGTTAATCAATGCCTTTTAAATATGATATGAAAACAAAATAATAATTTATTTTATCATGAGTGACATTCACACAGTATTTTCTCTATCAAGGTGTCAACTAGTTACTTTTACAAGCGGCCAGTAGGAACCAGAGGTAAAAAATTATATGTTGGCAATAGGTGCCACAAACTGAATATTGTATTTGTTTAAAAAGCACAGATAAGTGTACAAAAATAAATAATTAGGTGGAATATAATGTTTATTTATCATATTTTATTATACATTGAGATACTTAACTAGTTCAATTACTCACAAATATTTAGATCTAAAACAATCATAAATATTTATCTAAATTAAAAAAAGTCTTTTTATGTTTGTCCACCGATTTCTGCGTCAGTTGTCGACCGATTTTAAATATTAATATGTACAGGGCGATTTTTTTTTGCTTTTTGTTAATTTACGAAGAATTACGGTTTTTTCTGGATTTGGATGATAGAAATTGATCCCTGAAAAGTAGTAAATTGAACATACATAAATTACGTTTAGGATGTCTCAACACCCAGTTGTTGCTGCATGTTAGATTTGTCGCTGCTTTTAATTTTGACAGCAAATAGGGACTATTTTGCTTTGCGCGCGCGTTGCGTAGGTACTACTTGTCGGCGTACAGTTGAGCGGGAAGGTCGTTCTAGTTTAATTTTAAGTAATAAAAGTGAATAAATTATTTTTTTATTCATTGGGTGAGATAAGATTTAGAGTAACAAAAATTGAAAAATGAAGAAATTTGGGCGAAAAGTTTTTAAGCAGGTGTAGAATCATATACTTATTTCATGGTAACAGGTTGCGTGTCGATGACTCTTTCACGTATAAATGAATCTAGTCGGTTGAATATTTCGGTGTGCCTTGATGTCGCACTGATGCTATTCGTAATATAAGTGTAATTCTTACGTGGAGATGTTTGGTTTTTACTTTTCTTTTTAGTGGCAGACTAAAAGAAGACGAAAAGGACAACACGAACCACGTAGAGGCGTTACATAAGAAGAAGGAACGCATTTTCCGCAGTCTGTCGATGTTGGGCGACGAGCGAGCCACGGCCGGATTGGCACTGCCGGCGCCTCCACTGCCGGCGCCGGGCAAGTGCTTTGATGTGTACATTGCGATGGCTGCTAACCCGTGGAACTTTGTGGTAAGCAGCTTGTTCAATGTTTGTACATTTTTCACTTTTTGTATGAGACGTAGGTATTTGAACTTTAATACAATATAAAAACTTGATAACACACATTTTCGAAAGGTTTTATTTAAAAAAAGATAACTGGAAATCTCTGTTTCTATGGAAAATTTAAATTGTTCTTAACTAACTTTTTAGACCTATTTATCCTGCCTATGTGTAGGAAGTTACATTAACATCGGTTCATTCATTTCGAAAAATAAGGACTTGAAAGTTTGCGTACGGCGTAAAGGCTCTTAAATACTACCACGACCCCCTATACTGTTGCAAGCACCCGAATTTACAAAATCTTACGTGCGTTACATTGCGCACTATTATAAGAAGTGATTAAACACACCAGAAAAGCTTCCAGCTAAAAATTTTGCTCAAAGTTTGTTGGTCAGTATGCGTCGTTAACGGCTGTGTGATGTGTCTTTTTGCACCCCGTAGGTTAGTATAGATAGATGAACGTACAAGCGGTGCCATACAAGCCACTTTATAAGCTAGTGTGTTGAAACGCTTTTTTTTAATTTAATCACAGGTGCAACCAAATAGTACGAGACACACTCTCCAAACGATGATGGCGTCGTTACAAACAGAATGTCCGAAGTTATCCGAGTTGGATGCGCCCGGCAATCCAGCTAGTGGAGAACTATACACAGTGTACTACGAGAAAGATGCGTCTTGGTACAGGTACATACTAATAAGCCAAATAAATTAATAATGGTCTGTTTATGTAGGTACTTAATAATTATGCATTTTCAGTGTGAGAATTATCAGTATTTTTCTTTTTTCGTAGAGTGACTGTTGCTGGGGCTGTTTCATCTGAGATGGTTTCTGTTTATTTTTGTGATTATGGAGATTTGGCATTATTCGCCAATAAAGAGTTGCGGCCTGTTCCTCTGGCCGCCCCTTTAGCGCGCTCGTTGCCACCTCAAGCTATTAAAGCTCGATTATATGGTAAGGACTCACGAACTTTACTTGCTGTTTGTAGTTATTAATAGAAGACATGGCACACAGAAAAATTGTTCAAAACTTAGAATATCTCTCGTGTATGAGAGCTGTGTCAGAATTTTAATGTTATGTATGTCAATATTCTGTTAATCTATCTATTTTATTTTATTTTTCTATCTCAAAATCTTTCGCGGGGTTCAATTAATAGCATTTTAGCTTCTTTATCTCGTCATCCTGAAAATACTACAATTAGGCAGGTAACCCTGAGTACCTAGATGTTTTAGTACGTCCCAACTACGGAACCTTGTGATAGTACACTGTGTGGTTCGACACGCATTCGCACGGTATTTAAGAACAAAGATAAAATGTAGCAGTAAATTGATTTGCTAGTTTAATGAAACTTTTCTTTTGAAATCGGAATCAAGTTTTATACATAGTTCGTATTAGGGAGTGCAGGGACTGCAAGATAATTTCATTCCTAAAATATAGGGATTCCGTAAGGTGCAATAAGGCTTAGCCAATAAATCAGAATAATCTGAATAAAAGCTGATGAAATGTGATTGGGACTTTTTCATCGCGCTTTTTGGTTTTTAAACTGGCGTTGAACCAAGAGTTAAATTGAGTAGCACACTTTCATTCAACGCACGATAGAAAAGCGCTCTTGCGAGCGACGCTCATACGCCAAAATTACATTTATCCTTTACTCAATTCTGCAGCGGATCCCGCTCAATTGATGAGCAGGATTGATCCCTTATTTGGCATTTGGATATTATTCGACAACGCTGACTAAACCAGGAGTGCCGTGGCACACTTTTTTTGTTAACTACTCGACGCACATAAGTGGCGTTTCGTGGGTAACGTACGTATTGTATTTAAATTGTCGAATTAAATATTGTTTCACATTTATTTCAGATGTTTGGCCTTTGCACCAGGACTGGACTGTAGAAGACTGCATTAGGTTTCAAGAATTATGCGTAGAGCAGCAGTTTGTAGGTATTTGTAAAGACGTTGGGAAGGATCCATTAAATCCAAACGAGCCTTTACTAACGCTTGACCTCATTGATACATCAACAGATGAAGATATATATTTAAACAAACAATTGGTTGCCGAGGGCAGAGCTCGTCTTTCATCTGCTTCTTAACTTAAATTATTATATGTAAAAACGTTAAGTTTGCTAAGATACAAGGTGTAACAGACTACTCTTTAAGATTCCATTCATTGTTAATTTGTTTATTATGAGAGAACATAGTAGGCTGAGTTACGAAATCAACAAAACAACAAAACGTTTTTTTTTTTTGCAATATTTTGTGTTTTTAAACTTCTTTATTATACAGTTTGATTCGTTGACTAATCCGTAACAATCAGAGGTAGAGAAATTTGTCCAAATTAACCGTATCGTCGATTTAGAGTTCAGAAAAACTACATTCAAAGATTTAAAAAAAAAAACATACACTACTCGGGAAACGAACCCAGTTATTTTGCATCAAAAAATAGAATGGTGTTCTATTGCAGTAATTAACTTTATTTTATTGAAAAAGAAACAGTAAACAGCTACACTATAATATGATATGTTAATATGGAAAACTGTGATGTGTAAGTAATAATGCAGCCCACTGTCCACATAACTTAAGTGAATAAAAAACTATAGGACGGACGTAGCTATTCATGCATTCTTATCACTGTTGGACGATTTTTAGGGTTGCTCCAAAAAGCCTTTGGTCCTATTGGAACATTACACTTTATTTAAAAAACAGTTTCGCAATGTTTTCTTTTTTCATTTTTTTTATAAATCTGAATGCAATTTTTAGTTAAGTCTGAGATTGACGACATGGTTCCTTTGAAAACTTTTCTCTATGTTTGCATACTGATCCATCTTAACGGATCACCGATGACATACCGTTTGAAGCAAATATGTAAGTTGAGTGCAATTAGACCAAAAATACCTCCCAAGCGGAATGACGTTTTTAGCGAACGGATTTTCATGGGAGATATTATACATAAAAATCTTCTTTCTTGATTTTTTTTCTACAATGGATTATTAATATACGTACAATACGATACGACTATAAGACACAAAAAATACATCTTTGGTATCGGCGTTAGCAGATACCACGATACCGTAGTGCATAATCGTAACTAATAACACCTGAAAATGTTTTATTTTATTTTCTTTTTCTTTCGGACCATCCAATGTAGGTACTGAAAGAAAAATAAAAAAAAAAAGTATTTAGATTTAACCTTTAATAATTTCTTTTAACAAGTACGTAAAAAAATTTTAAAACAGAAAAACATCTTGAAGCATAACCCACAAATTACGACAGTAGCAAAGTCTATGCATCCGGTAAAAACTTCTCATTCTGATTTTGAACATTTAATGTCTCATCTGAAAACTATTGAAAAAATAAGGAAAATTATTGATTTACTGATAATTCTTATGATTAATCTGATGATATCATTTTGAAATAAAAACATAAATTATTATGTTACTCAACGATATTTTAAAACATTATTTTTTAATATTTAAAGACATTTGATCTCATAATAATCCTCAAAAGTATGAATCAAAAATGTCCTTTGGATTCGTTATTTTAGAGATAATACGAGCTTATTATAGAAACTACGGATAAAAGATCGACTATCTATCATATGGAAAAATGGGCCACAATGGCACATTAGTACATGGCATAAAAATAATCAGTCGAATTTCATGTTACTCTGAAGAAAGTGGTCAGAAAAAGTCGCATTAAAATCCGTTCACTTTGACTTCGTTCCAAGTATAAATCTAATTTCACTCGGCTGCACATGGTGCACTGTTATAATAGCACTACTGCTTCTTATGTACCTACATATTTTATTTGTTTGTATACAAAATATAATAGAGGCTCGCTATTTTAAATTAGACGGTCTAACTGGTTCAAACTTCCAGGATCGACAGACCTGCGTTTTTTTTATTATGGATGAAATTTTGGGAACATGCCTATAGATCAACATGTAGTTAATAACGTATGCGTATTTACTAGCTTAAATGCTAGGCGCTTTTTCATGGATGTATTGGCCACTAAAAGTATAAAAATCGAGCTAACCTACGTCGTATTAGCAACGTTGTCGTTGTAAATATGTTTAAGAGGACTTTTTAACTATTACCAGACTTTGTGTGAATAATTTATTAAGCCAGTCATTTTAAATCGTAAAAGAATGTAATATTGTTTAGGGCAATAATTCGAGACCTTTTGCAAGCAGCCAGATCAATCTGGTGGGTCAAACTTCCCCCCAAAAAACCATCAAAGCTCTAGAGCCACTGGTTCCCAAAGATATCTGGGCCGCGACCCATCTAACAGAATCTTACTGTTATTACTTCTTGGCTGTCATTAAGAACAGACCTCTATTATGTACACAAAAACAGCTGTTTAAATTGTGCTATTTCAAACAGGATGAATTATTTGTTTCCTATTTTTTGTCATAGTCATGTCATTTTTAGGGCCAGTCCAATATTATAGTTTGGAAAATGCTACTCTAAAATATCCAGGGTATTTGCGAATTACGTCTTTAGCTCGATTTTTCGACCTTTTGACACCAGAAAAAGGGCCCAGCATTTCAGTTAGCACATACGCATAATGATGTTCAGCGATACTATTTTTATAATCACGTAGGTCTGGCGTTTCTGAGACTACCATAGTAGGCAGTATCGTCTACTATAGAGTATGTATTGATTATTAATATGTACAGTACCAGATCGAGAAGGTTGAGTAATTTGCTAATACATTCCTTTTACGTGAAGCGGAGGTTACCTTTTCGAACCGTCATTTTGACACTTATTATTTTTCAGGCTACGTACGTACTGTACGTAGTCTGAAAAATATTTGATCTCAAGCACGGTGTAAGTAAAAAATTACTTAAACGTAAACACGTTTCTAATCTTTTCATTATTTGACGGCAACTATTCCATTATTAAGTCACTTAAGATTATTAATTATTGTGTTATAATTTTACTAGAATACCTACTATAAAATTACTTGACAACGCGCGACGTTTGAATCTTGGTCAAATCTCGCTTTACAGCTCTCTCTAAACTTACTTATTGTTGCTCTAAAGTGAAGTAGAGCGCCGAGGCACCAATTATAATCTGTATATTTATTAAAATATCTATTCTTAACTTTTAAACAATGTAAGGATGACAATACGTCTAATAAAATAATTTCGTATATTTAATGGCGTTCCCACTCTGCTTATAAAGATTTAATCAAATACGTTCAATAATTTAGTCAAGACTTTATTTTTAATTTTTCAAATGGTGTATCATCATCGATATAAGCACCTAGTGTTGTCAACTCGCGCACTTCAAAAACCTTTGGCACGTTCCTTTGACATTTATCAAGATCGCATTATCAGCGAGACGAAAATCAGAATATAGCATACCTACACATTTATTACATATCTCAATCTATCTATATTTTAATATATTATGTATCAACGCAGAACCTTGAAACACTTTTTAAAATCTTTAATATCTATCAGCGAGAAACTGCGATGGTTTTTGACGTCAAGCTACTAACGCTGTTATCAAAATGTTAGAAGTATTTTTTTTATCCGATATGTGACTCAATTCCTATAGACAATAGGTACAATAAGCGGTTTAAATATCAAGCCATGGTTTGTGAAGTGAGGATGAATATTTTTTGTCGTCTACCCCTTCGTGTGGGGTATCGTTGAATAGGTCTCCTAAAATGACTTGGGGGTTGCTAAAATTATTTTTCGATTTACGAAATATTAAACCTTTAAAGTGCAAATTTTTGTCCCAGTAGGGCGTCCCCCCCCCCCTCTTAAAGCTAAACTGCTGGCTTGAAAAATCTTTCTTTAAAGGAAAATTATACCGGTTTGGTAGTTTTATTAGTTTAGCAGAAATAGTCGTTGAACTTGGGTGTTGGATAATTTTGTACTTTATTAACTCCTAATATCTTTACCATTACTTATATTCAGAATAAAGAACATCAGAATCGTACTATATTGAGATAACGGGCTACTACGGAACCCTACACTGTGCGTGGCCCGACACGCACTTGGCCGGTCTTTTTAGTTAGTGACTTGTAAATAACGCAATCTAGAGAATTCACAGATAAACTCCATGCTCAAATGAGTCTTGGAGATCTAGAAGACCAAAGTAATTTTGTGCGTGAACAAATTAATTGTGATTAACTATTTAGTGGATTTGTTTTATTTAGAACTAGCGACCCGCCCCGGCTTCGCACGGGTGCATGTATTATACATATAAACCTTCCTCTTGAATCACTCTATCTATTAAAAAAAAACCGCATCAAAATCCGTTGCGTAGGTTTAAAGATCTAAGCATATATAGGGACAGACAGACAGACAGGGAAAGCGACTTTGTTTTATACTATGTAGTGATTAAGGGCGCCAAAACAACACATTGTCTGTCTGTCACGCTGTTGCCACTCTCATCACATGTATGTGTACTGATCCAATATTTACTAATGGTGGTGTATTTTGTTGTTAATTTAAAACATTTTTTAAATTTTATGGTATTGTGATAATTAATGTGATTTAATGTGATAGTTTCAAAATACTCCTATGCTTGTGCATGAACTAAAAAAACCTGGCGAAACTAGTGAATAGCCAGTATTTTTGCTGTCGCATTGTCATCCCCACGTTGTATTCTAAAAAATACTATAGAAAATATATTTTGAAGCTAATAAACCCTGATAGCAGTGACCTGTATGAGGATCAGACACGTTATATACTTACGCCCAAATTAGCGTAAGCGGCACAAGTTAACAGCTCCTTGTAGTTTTATTTTAATAGGCACGGTTAATTCATTTTCCAAGATGAGCTCGTATGGTTAAAGGTTGGGAACTCCTGCCCTAAAGAGAGCTCTAAATACCCGCTCTTAGTGATAGTACTTATGTATCTGATAATATTCCTTCTTTTCTTCCCAACTGTTTTATAACTCGACAATGAGAGCAAAATAGTCTGGAAAAAACTAGTTTGTGAATATAAGAAATCCATGAATATAAATTACACAGTCGTGGGTATTCCCATCATATCATTGACAGCTAAAAAATAAAACAAAGCAGAAGCTCAATTTTTCTTTAAGAAGTAAATTGTTGGTTGAAACGAAAAAGGTACAGATGAGAATAAACTAAGAATATTTTGTTAAACCTTGAAACTTTACTATACTCATTTGTTATGTAGGTATTTTGTTAACGAGATTATCTTATAGACATATTTTAATTAGTACATATAGAAATACTCTTAAAAATATCAAAAAGACAGAGACTGTCCTTTAACTACAATTACATTATGTAGTTAGAGAAAAGTAATTAGCCAAAAGTGTCCATTCGCAGCCACGCCTTTAGGCTGAAGTGAAAAGGAAGGACGTCAATTTTTTTTCCACTCACGGCGTTTTTCCATTCTGGCATCACTCCAAATCCTTGTAATGAGTATAAAGTCATTGTACCTATTATGGTATAAGATGGAATGATACACTAATTTGATTGATGCGTGAGCTAAGTTCGCACGAACGAAATGTAATGAAGCCGTGTATTTCTGCGCGGAAAATACTGGAGTTGGTATTTCGCTAAAAGACTTCATAATTCGACACTGAAACGGGATCATATTTTGGAAGAATATGATGGACTGACCATGAATGTACAGCTGAAGTGAGAATTTTCATAAAACAATGTAACTCATGCACGATTCCCATACATGTTAATAGTAATCGCTTATTATAAAAGCAGCGCTATGACTCATTTCAATAAAGCCTTAACTTGAATGGCAATATTTGCTGTGTCGGAGCGGTGCTGATATAGCGAGCGACGCCATTTGATAGCACCAGAAAATTTTATTGATATTATTCATTCTATAGTGGGTAGGTACTAGGTAGGTCGTTGTATAACGACATTTTCCGTGTTATATCTGTTTTATCTCTGTGAAATTTTGATAAAATGAACCTACAATAATTGTTAAATCTTTGTCACCTGTGAAGTTATTTTAGATATTTGGTACTTCAAAACAACTGCTACCTACTTTGAATGTAATAATAGTATGAATACTGTAGTATCTGTATGATTAAGTTATAATCGATTCTAGCTTATCAGCATTTTCAAGCAGTGATCCAATATGCATGCACATGCACAATAAACATGTAATCTCAGTTTGTGTTAATTATTTCTTATTTTTAAAAGCCTACCGTGGAGAAATGCTGCAATGGCCCGACTGTGCCGCGTCTGTAACGCTTTACTATATTTTACAGACTGATGTTTCATCTCAAGACTCAGTTACGCGATTTAATGAATCCTAGGTACTACTGATAAACACTAGTTTGTAAGGATGGATTAGTACGAGATCCCTACTAAGATCGACCTTCAGCCATCTGTTAACCGAATGAAAATACTTAAATAAGTTACGGTCTTAATTCCTTGAACAAACATATTGCGAATGGGTTGTCTGATGAAATTTTACATCAAACCGTCCTTTAATTTAAATAATTTTTATTTTTTTAACATAAAAGCAGGGGTTAGGCAGAGGTGTACCTATTAAAGCTCCTACACACTTGACGAACGGCACGTGCCGCCGGCATATGTGCCGCAGGAACTTGCACAAAGCCGCGGAGTATCATTCCGTTGTTAGTTGTCCATAGCGAACTGTCCTTGCAGCCCGGGCGGCTATGCCGGCGGCTCCTTTGTCCGGCTTTATTAGCCGCCGGGCGCACCGTGGCTTGGCCGGCGGCCGACCGCCGGCACTGTGTTCCAACATTTCGCCAGTTATATTTAAGTCCATAACGACAATAGTCCATTGAAGGTAATGAAATAACAAGTAGGTATTTAATAAGCTAATGAAGTAACAATTATTTTCTTTTGTTTAAGTCTTGCTATTTAGGATATACAGGGTGTTTGGTGGTGCATCATTTGCCAAATAGAATTGGCCGAAAGAAGAGAATATTTGCTAGAATTGGCCGAAAGAAGAGAATATTTGCTATCTCTTCACGCCCAATAACTCATTCTTCGCAACACCTGTTTTTTCATAACATTTTAATTTCGAAAAATTCCAAAACTCAACTTATAATAATTGGTTAAATAAAAAAAAAAGTTATTTATGTCTTCAAATTTAATTTTTTTTTGTGTAAAATAAAATAATGAAAAATAAAAAATGATTCTTTAGTGATTCTATCTAATTCAAAATTACTTGCTAGATTAAATTATTTACTTTATTACATATTTAAGATGCTACACATTTCGGTAACTGGGCCTGTTGATTGAGACTCATATTTTAAAACATAAGACATTTTGGAACTGGACTTATTAGGAACACTGGATGTTTTAGTATGCTAGACATTGTCAGCTGGATCAACTCAATCCTTTATTCGGAAGTTACGAAACCAAATCAAACAATAAACCTATTTATAGATCAAATTTATTTTCGAAGATCCTCACTTGAAATTCCATATTTCTTTTTCAATGCATCAATCTCTTCCTGTTTCTTTTCAATATCCATACCTTTGAATGCTTTGTTGGACCTATAGTACAATACTACTAGATACCTATTGCAAACATTAAAGCCTGACAAGTGATCACATGCATTTTTTGCATCAAATATGTCTTCATATACTATAAAAGCAGTGCCTCTAGTCTCTGGAGTGTTTCCTCTGCAAAAAAAAAATAGATTAGTGAATTACAGTGTGGAAACCTTTAGGATATATAGGTACTAACTTATTGAAAAATTTACTTTAGGTAAATATGCATCTGAATATTTAACCCCTAATTAAACTAGGAACTGAAACATAAGTTTAAATAATCTCAGTCAAATAATAAAAACACCAAACTCTTATTTTCAAGGAAGAACTGCTAGACCCGACAACCCAGGACAAATAGTCCTACTGCCTCAAAATCAGGGAAGCGGACCCCACACAAGGTGGAAAAGAACAAAGGATAAGTAGAAGGCATAATTATTTATCTAAGTACCTACATTTAAATGGTCAATATACCCATTAATCACTTGAACACACAGTGGACAAGCTGTTGAAGTTCATAAAGAAATGTATGAAATTCGAACAAACAAATTGGTAGGTAGTATTTAGTCAAACAATATTGCTTGAGTACTTACACACGTATCTGTCGGATTGCACCATACTTTCCAAATATATCATACATTTCCTCAGCAGATATTTTGTATGGTAAATTTCTCACGTAAAGTATCCTATTTACTTCAGGTGGTAATCGAACCTAAAACAATTAACAATAAAATTATGCAGTACAAAAAAGAAAGAAAATAAAATCAAATCCAGATTACATTGTTTCTGTTACACTGTGTTTATTGTTGTTTTACAGAACCACAGCAATTTCTGCTACACATAATTATAGTAAAGCTAGAGGTGACGATGTACTGGCATTAATTAGCACGAAAGCATGAGTTCAACCAATACACTGGACAATACACTATACAGTTTTTTTATAATAAAATATATGTATAGCACATAGCTCAGGAATAACTTCCTATAGTAACGAAAAAAGTTCCGGAATCTTATCAGTTATTTTGGAGATTAGCGCGTTCAAACAAATTTCGGCTTTCAGATATTATTATAATAAAGCTATAATGTATAGAATTTTGGAGGATTATTCTACTTACATTGGCTCGTCTTTGGAGGGCTAAAGCCATATTTTATAGCGATTCAATTTTTGGAAGTCGCATGCAATGCAAGAACGTCAATCTTTGTTTTATCAGCGAGATTTACAATGTGATTGTGCTGAAAAATAACTAGACAAAGACTATAACTTGGTTTACTTTTCAAATTCTCTAACTTGAGACCCTGTGCTTGAGAATCACAATAATCACAACAGCAACGCGTTGCGATTTCATGCATGCGATGCACAACAAAATGACATTGACAATGACATAACAGTTAACACAGACAATCAAACCAACTAACTTTTGTCTTTGGATGGAATGGCTTTTTTTTGTTTGCATTTTTCACTTTTATTATTTTATTTATTTAGTTTGGTACAAATAGTAAGTAACCCAAGTCAAGAAGATTATCATAACAGAGGCGAGATCACACCACGATACCTGTTGAAACCCAAGTATATTAGCCAATTTAATCACTACCTTTTTTTTTCATCAAAAACACACATAAGCTGGCTCACAAGAGTGACAAGCGACTTATCAATTTATTTTAATAAATATAAAAATTTATTTAGCTCAGAAAAGTTACTCATAATAAAGGAAATATTGAATTTCTATATTCTGGCAACACTAGACTAGAAATGTCTATTAATTATTTTCATTCCGCGCCATGTTTTTGTTTTGTAACTTTACTGGCTCTGACTGGCTCATCATTCAGCAGGCTCATTCTTCTGCTACTTGTGTATAGTACGGCCGACGTATCTTGGCGGTCTGAAGATAGCTGTTAGGCTGCGCAATGGATCTTAGGCTTCCGTACCCAAAGGATAAAATGGGACCCTAAAAGTCAAAGTCAAATCATTAGCGCTCATCACGAGACGGTTTTGCGCCGGAGCTAAGCCCGGCGTCAAACCGGGTCTACGGGCGGTCGTCAGTCGTGTATGAAACTCTATGAAGCTACCACACGACGCGGCGACGCCGGCGCTAGAGCCGGCTCTAGCGCCGGCGTCGTGTGGTTAGTGTGGCGGCGTCGTGTGGAAGCTTCATAGAGTTTCATAAACGACTGACGACCGCCCGTAGACACACGGTGCGACTGGTGCGAGCCGGTTGGTCTGAATCGTACCTTATGCTACATAAAAACATTTTAAACATTAATTTTCATTCATCGATATGACTCTACCCTCATCACTACTGTTTACTATAATTATAATTATTTCGTTATACATTTATAGCTTGGTGCTAGGCGAGGCATCGCGTTCTGTGTTCGCTGGCGGTGAAAAGGTTAATACACACATCAAAAGTGTCTAGGGATCAAGCATTTTTATGCGGATTTCTTGAGATCGAGATGTGGCTTTGTAATAAATTTATGATTTTATAAATTTATATGGATCCTTTTTGGTGCATTTCATAATTTGAATCAGGAACTGTGAATCAAATTCGAGTAAAAGATGAAAATCAGCTGTCAATATTTTCCCTATAAAAACATACAACGCATTGAAGACATTATTAGTGCTACTGTTTCCCTACTACTGATTAAACCAACGTTATTATGGAGCGGCGACGTCATTTAAGCAGGGAAGAAATGCTCAGAGCCGTGGGAATGATAGAAGCTGGTTCCCGGCAACGTACTGTGGCTTTAGCTCTGAATACAAGTCAGAGTGTTATCAGTCGACTTTGGACACGTTACCGAAGCACTGGTACCGTGGCTGAGCGCCATGGAGGACGGTATCGCTGCACCACACGGAGACAAGACCGATACATTCAAATCTTAACTCGAAGAGCTCCAACAATAACCGCCATGATGTTAGCCGTGAGGCTTCATCACTCTTCAGGGAACTTAATTAGCGACCAAACAGTCAGAAACCGCTTGCATGAAGTGAACCTTCATTCCCGAAGACCGCTACGGGTACCACCTATAGCAATGCACAATCGTAGGATTCGATATCAATGGGCTCTTGAACACAGAAATTGGGCAGAAGAACAATGGCGTTTCGTGTGCTTTTCTGATGAGTCTCGTTTTGGTATGAGACCGGATACAAGACGTATACGACACTGGAGAACCCCTGGACGCCAACAGCGATTAAAATCCTGCCAGGAAGTCCATCCTTATAGTGGTGGAACCATCATGGTATGGGCGGGTATTTGGATCGGCGGAAGAACTGAGTTGATTTGGATCAGAGGCAACCTCAACGCTCAAATTTATGCTGAGACGATTGTATCAGACGTCATCGTTCCTCTACAAGTGCAAATCGGTCCCTTATTTCAGTTAATGCATGATAATGCACGACCGCACACCGCAAGAGTTGTAAGACAGACTCTCGCCGCAGCTAACATCAATGTCCTGCCCTGGCCTGCTCAGTCGCCAGACTTAAATCCGATTGAGCATGCATGGGATATGCTACAGAGAAGAGCTCTGCCGAATATGGAGGGTATCCAGTCGCAAGAAGACCTTTTTTTGTTGTTGCAACGAACATGGGCGGCCATTCCACAGCGTGATTTGGATGAACTCATTTTGAGTATGCCAAACCGATGTTCTTGTGTTGTTAGTGTTCGCGGTAGAAACACGGATTATTAATTGTTTAAGTTACCCAATAAAATTTTAAAGAAAACTGTTATTTCAGTCTTTTTTTCGAACTTTTGTGTTAGTGGTTCAAATGTCAAAAATCCCTTTATTAGGAAAATGGCAAATTTCTTTATTAATGCAAAGGTGACTTGGTTTATATCGTTACTGTGACAAAAGAAAACACTTTATTTGATGAATCCTTAAAGAAAATTTTAATTAATATCAATCAGGAGAAAAGTTATTGCAAAAATATATGTTGATCCCTAGACACTTTTGATGTGTGTAGTTACATATTTTGGATTAGACGAATCCAAAAAATCATTGATCATTAGAATCGGTCCAGCCGTTCTTCAGTTATATAAATGGTGTACCTAAATAATTCAACTTTGTTTAAGTATTTAGATTAAAGATTAAATTAAAGTATAGGTAATGAAATACCACCATAACCGGGTTAAAAGTTTATTTTAATTGTACACAATAAAAAGGTAGTACCTAGGTATGGTTACTTATTAGGTAACTAGTGATGATTTTCATCATCAACAGTAAATCGCCGCGACTTTTGCCTGTGCAATAATATAGCGCATGCTAACAGGAGTAACAGAAGTACTATTGTGACTCCACACATCGCAAACACACCTCCCCGCAGTTGATTATCACCTAAAACAAGCCATCGGTAATACTGGATTAATAACATTTTGATTAAAAAAAATTCATGGACTGCCTCGTTGGTCTCGTGAACTCTCGTGGTCGCAAAGCGTGACTGCTGAGCATGAGGTCTTGGGTTCGATTCCCAGGTCGGGCAAAGTGTTATTGGGATTTTCCATCAGAAATTTCTCAGTAGCAGCCTCGAGTCGGCTCGCCTCTATAACATGAGACTTAAAACTAGCGAAATGTGGGTATACGAATAGGCACACCAATGCCTAACTCCTCAGGGATTACAGGCGTGATGTCATGTGAAATTATTCATCGCATGATCAGCAATGCTATACGGTAAAAATCTCTCCCGGTGAATGTAGATGGTGGTGGTGGTGGTTTAGGTGTAACAAATCAGGATTTACAGTTCATCTCAAGTTCTCTTCACCTACATTCATCGAAATATTTTTATAGAACAGACCGGCAGGTAAGAAATAGGCATTCACTCGATTTTTAAAAAATAAGGATTTTTTAAATTTTGGCCGCCTGTTTTTTTTATCATTTTACTTCATGCCGCCATGCCTTAGCCAAATCGGAAAACTAATTTCTTTTTTATTGGAATAGGACTACGGGACCTGGGACTAGTAGACTACGGTCACGGGGACTGTATTACTTACATTACTATAGTAAAATTGGAGCTTATAAATTGGTGTTTTGTTTGATATAAGTAATCTCACACAAACACTAAGTTATAAATAGAGCGTAAAGCTAAGCTAATTGACGGTAGGTAAGTCAACAAACCTACCATTTTTATCTGTCAGTTTTCCTGTTTTCTCTGCAGAAGTCAGAATATTGTAAAGTTGTGGCAAATATTGCAGCCAAAACTTGACATCTCTGGCAGCGCTGCGGTAGTTAACGTAAGCACTTCCTCCATCTCGGATATCATATATGTTTGCATCACCCGTCTTGTAGCGTTGCCATACGCCTTCTTCTCCAGGTGATCTGTATTTTAATGTAACTATGTTACCCAAGAATGCTAACTTAGTTAAAATAAATGTTTTATCTATCTATCTAAAATACAAAAGGGGGTATACCTTCAAACCCCCCCTTTTGTATTATAAACTTTATTCTAACTAAGTTAGCATTCTTGGCAAGCTTAGATGTGGATGATTTTGTTTACGGAACTCAATGATTTAAATTATTGAGCCTTTTGTCCTTCACCATAGATGGTGCCTAGATTTTTTCTGAAAAATGAAATGTTGAAAGTATAATTAGCAACTGCAATGAACGTGTTCGTAGTTGGTTTCTGCCTACCCCCATGGGAAAAAGGCGTGAGTTTAAAATTATGGCGGCCGAGGGCTTGCTGGAATTGCACTAAAGCTGCGCACCACTAAACGTAGGCTGATAGAGGTATCGCCAATCTTCTAGTTCGCTCTGAAGTTGTCTTGAATAGAATCGCAGTAACAACAAAACAGGGCGTCACCGGAACACGCGGGGAAGCGGGGACGGCGCTGTGCGGCGCAAACACGCGGCCATTGCAACTTCAGAGCGAACTAGAAGTTTGGCGATACCTATACCGCACGCGAGCAGCGCATTCGCCAGGTCTGAACACACCTTAATATGTGTCGCCAAGCGAGTGTGAACGGCATTTAAGTAAGTAATTAAAAATTCACTAAATACCCAAATTTAATGAAGTTGATTAAGTGCCTTCTTAAAAGGAACGATATTCGTTTTTCGTCTTGAGTGGCGGGTCGTCGAGCTACTTGAAGCATCAAAGCATCTCCTAACAGGGATACTATATCGGACCCGTGGACAGCTCCTGTCGGAATAAAACAAGTTATGTAGGTAGTACTTACCTAGTATTTATATTTTTCAACCAAAAAGCTAACAAACGTAAAAAAACGTTTGTTCCACCTAACCTACCTAACCTTGTACCCACAGATATAGATATCTATATCAGATATAGATATCGATATCTATATCTGTGCTTGTACCCAACTTTACAAACCTAATATAGGTATTTACGGGGTTTATACGGGGTATAAAAAGACCCATCACATAAGTACCTGTTTGTTTGACAATTAATTATTATTGCTGGAAAACAACATTCTTTTAATGATACTGTTTTTCGTCCCGTATTGCTCCGTACCATGCAATGTAACACACGCAAATTATTGTGCTAATGGATGCATACAACAGTACAGGGGTCGTGAGGGTATTTGAAAGTTTAGTTAAAACATTTTAATCTTTTTCAGTAAAAAAACGTAAAAAAACTTTGATCTTCAATGTTTTCTTAACCAGAAAATTGATGCAATAATTAGAAGAACATTGTAACTTTCTGCTCCGTTAAACTGTGTCTTTTTACCCCCAATATTTATAAGACCACATTTTTTAAATTATTTATTTTAACTTTGTTTTTTCAGAATCGAACTAATCCATAGAAAATGTACTGTGTCGTGTTTGAATATCGATATGCACGTGCGACTTATCAAAATCTAATCATTGTACCAAAATTTAAATTGCACCGTTGCATCGCATAGCTTTTTTGCTGCTTGTTGCTTTGAATAGAATTCATTAGCGAAAACCCCTTTGTCAAATGATATGGCGGACAAAAAGTAATCTTATATGGATTCCGCTTCTTTCAATCTGTTTTTCTGTTTTCCAAAACTTTTGAGCGGTAACAACTACCAACATACAAAAATTACAAAAGCGGTTGATTATGGACGAATTTAACAAACTTTTATACCTAGTTAAGGATTTTTCCGTGAATAAAATTGACATTTAACAGTTTTTGTATAGAAATTCCGCCAAAATTTTTAAAATATCAGAGGTTAACGTTTATACCTACCTACTAGATAAACAAGTTTCGGTTATACATCAAAGTGCAAAAGAAAACCGTGACACAAGGAGAACCTTGTGGTACCTACAAAGGAAGAGAGATGAAAGTCCTATAACACATGGTTCTCCTGGTTGGATTATAAACCTGTAAAATTATACTGCCGTCCCTCTAAGTCCACTCCTGCAGGTTGTGAATATCTATAGACATACAAGCGGGCCACCTTCCTAGCCAAGCGGGCTGCTAACAGTGCAATTCCCGCATTCCATCTTGCAGACGATTCTACTCGGCCAAGAGATTCTATATTACCAAGAACATCTTTTACATTTCTTGTTTTATCTTTCCAACAATATTCCCAACGTACTGCTTCCGTTAGCTGTAAAATAATGTTGCAATAAGCGGTCGGTATTATTAGGTGTACCTGAAGTACCTACCCACATAATTTTACCAATATTCATCTGTTTAAAATGGGTCCAGCTGCAGCATTTCTCACCTACTTTTAAATTGAGAATCTGATCAATTCCAACATTTTAAATAGCAGCTTTTAAATGATACTAATTAATCGTATAAAGTAACAGTAATTCATATTTAATAACTAGAATAATAGGTACCTTTCGCCAATCGATACTTATAGATACTACCTACTTCGAAAAACAATGTAGGATTTTGAACTTTTATTAGGTAAGTACTTTTTTTTACGTAAATTGATTAGCGTTATGCTATCTTTAAATAAAATATTTTGCCTAATGGGGACTTAATTTTAAAATAGGTGAGAAAGTTCTAAACACTGTACAAACTACCGTTTGTTCTTTACCATGGGTAAAGTTTCCGGTCGGTCCAAAGAAAATAGCCGAAGACTTTCGGATATGACCTTATAATGCGTAAACTCTGATGCGTACAGTTTGCCTTGTTTCATTAATTCTTCGTATTTCAAACCTGGAATAATATAAAATCAAGCTTATTATAATATCTATAATTATAGTGGGTGGATTTTTAAAAAGGGGCAGTACAGGTATTAATTAACCAAAAACTAGGAAAACGTTCATGAGACGACCTTAACTTTTTGAGTAATTGCTAACTAAGTACAACATTGCAAAGATTTTGGAAAAATGATACAGCCAGCCTGGCTGTACCGCCAGCTAATACCTACCCACCTGAGAATAGAATAGACAAGCCATAAATTGTGCAGGTAGAAGGACAGCTCCCGTCCCTAACTTTATCGGGGGAGGTTTTGTAGAACAAACCGGCTAGCGGCTGTATTATGTAAGTAGCCCTTGAAATTAATTGTTATTACGTTGTGTACATACATATAGTTAAGTACCTACTTAAATATCAATATTTTTATGAAAAAAATTATTAAAATCATTAATATACATATATATTAAACATATATAATATTACATATATTTCGGAATCTGGACCATTTTTCCAAATGTAGTGTATTTAGGTACCTTCCTAATGCTAGTATTCAGGTATATTTTTCACGGCGAAATTAGTTTAAAAAGTAAATACTATTTTTAAAAATACCGTTGTAATTTAAAGCTTCAAGGTCGTTAGCTCCTAGCATGACATCAATTTGCGCAGTAGTAGGTTGTGTAGTTGTTGATAAAGCTACGAGCAATGAAGTTGGTAAGAACTGTTCAGAATCAGGTAAAAAAACATCAGATATCGGTTGCATAGCTTCATTCCAGGTGTCATTCTGTGAAAATAGGCTTAATTACAGTCCAAATGTCAAGATAAAATTGTGTCGTCAATAAATATCACATAACCTTGTGTGTTACCGAATATAACGACATAATATCCGACAAAGGGCGTTCGCGCATACAATGTAGAATTTCGTGATCTGTGTCACTGTTACAGCCGAGCGAACTTGCAATTTCACGAGATATTCGTTCAACTTCAGTGACTTCAACTACCTTTTGTTCATCTATTGCTTTCCAAATACCAAAAGGTGACATTATAATTGCCCTTTGAAATAAACCTGTCGATGAAACGTTACCTAAATAAGTGAAAGTTGTCTGTGGTAAATAGTATCAGAAGACTGAACTAAGGCAAATGGCACTTACCGATAGTTCGAGGCGATGTAATGTGATGTAGTACACTATCTGCACCAGCGGAATGACCAAGCAACGTTATTGCAGTGGGGTCCCCACCAAATGCGGCAATATTGTCACGCACCCACAGGAGGGCCAGGTACTGATCCAACAGTGCAAGATTACCACGAGCTGATACAGAACGTAGTGTGAAAAAAGCAAGCAAGTGTAAGCGATACATCACTGTCACTACCACTACTCCTTCGGCCGCTAATTCTTGGCATGGCAGAGATACACCACCCCTTATCCAAGATTCGCTGTATAGTATAACAACCACTGATACAGTTTTACCATCGGAACGCTACCTGGAACAATGTTATAAATCGGTATGGTTGACAATATTTAAAATAATAACACTTAGGTTCATTGTTTAACCCTTTGGTATACTTAGTAGGTACTTACTTACTCTAAGTTAATACCAGATTAAAGAAGAAAAACAACGCTTGAAAAGAGAGTGCCCATCTGTGGTATACCTATTAAACCTATTTTTCTGGCTGTGGGTAACTCAAGTTAAAGTCGACAAACCAGTTGAACTGGCAGTGACCTCATCTGTTTTTCTGTTTGCCCCACGGGAGTACTCAGTAGGTACTACTAATTTGTAAAACTAATTAAAATACATAAATAAAAAAATAGACCTTTTACAAGCGTGTTTTCAATTAGAGAATGCATCAAAGGGCATGTGTTACCATAATAAACTTCTTGATAGGTACTCATATCAAACTTTTAAAATTTGCATACATAACATCACGCCTGTAATCCCCGAAGGGTAAGGTACAAGATACACTCACATTTTGCCAGTTATGTTTAAGTCCCATGTAGCATAAATGTAGGGGCGAGCCTATTGCCATATTCTTATACCTATTTATATTTTTTATAAACGTCAAGTCTTTTTTTTTTGTCTTATATCGTAAGGTGTTCTTTCACTTTTATTTAGGTGCTACTACGTATATTTAGATAACGCCTGTAACCTGTAAGGCTGTCTGTAAGTGTATGTGCACGTTGCATAAATAATTAATTAATTAGGCAGAGGTGCACCCATTATTACACCCACCTTTTGCCAGTTATGTTTAAATCCCATAAAATTATGGGCAGTAGGTACAAAAAAATAAAAAGTCTAACCCGAGGTGTCCATATATTTAGATATAGACAATCTTCACTGTAATTATCGTTATCACCATCTCCAACATGAGGACAATGCGGAGGTATTCGATGAGCAAAAAATGTTCGTCTCCAACCTGTGTGCCGCTCTGGAGCCTACAACAAAAGTAAACGAATTCCTATATTTTGTAAAGGTTGATCGGCCAAAAATTAGGAACATTATTGATGTTCTCTGACATTATTATTCCAGCCATAGAAATACTAACTTAGTCTATGCTATTCTGCGAAATCTCTTTCGGTGAATCCTAAGGAAGTATCTGGTGGGATGACAGACCACTTCAAGCTCACTTCATTTAAATTTACTCACCGATTTTCGCAGAATAGCATAACTGCTCAGAAAACTTGCTGCCTTCTATTTATAATTTAAACACTAATTAGTTATACAAACAATATTTTTTTTAAACTCAGTAGAACAGGCACAGTGACTACTTAGCCTAAAGAAGAAGATACTATTATGATAACTAATTTTCTTATCAGATGGCTATATATATATGAAGGCGACTTTTAACCCAAAGGAAAATAAATGAGAGCGGCTGTTTATCTTTGTGATCGAATCTGAAATTATCGAGAATTTGTAGGAGAACAAAAGTCAACAGTCGAAGCACGAAGAATTGCAAAGAGCAGCTGCCCTACCATGAACTCTTATTGCGATCCAAAAAACTGAATTGTTCTTCAAATAAGTCAATATAACGCATCAATTTATGTCATTTATTGACGTATTTTCTCTTATCGCGATCCAAAAACTGAACTGTTCTTCAAATACGTCAATATAACGCATAAATTGATGCGTTATATTGACTTATTTGAAGAACAATTCAGTTTTTTGGATCGCAATATGAGTTCATGGTAGGGCAGCTGGTGCGGGCATTATATACTTGAGAGCAATAAAATCGCACACCCCTTGTAATTTGGTTAATAAAATAAATATTTATTCAGATTCATGAAAAAAACTGCCTTAACAAAAAAAAGTCAAGGTGTGCGATTTTATTGCTCTCAAACTCTCAAGTGTATATTACAAGCTGAAGGTTTGGTCTTTGAGAGCGCCGATATGTTCTAGTGGCGTACTGAAACTGCAGCCACGTAGGTTGCCCTTCAAAAGGTGGTGGAACGATGATTTAATGAAGTTCGCGAGAATCCGCTGAAAGCGGTACGCAAGACCAGCAATTGTGTGATTGCTTGCGAGATGCCTATGTCTGTTGGTTTTGGTTTGGTTGGTAGGTATAATTATATAATAGTTTTTAACTTAATTATGCTAGTCACCTACTCACAGAACCTAGCTGTAATAAGTTCGTAGGCTATGGTAGGGCTATGTTAGGATTAAAATATAAAAAAAAGCATACCGAAAATCTGTATCGACCTTTTGGAGGCGTCGCATATGGGACTCCGTAGTATATTTCTACCGGGGTGGTGGAACCATCCGTATAAGCTTTAATCTGTAATTTTAATATGCAGGTTTAATCAATTGGAACAACTTTGTGACAAATTTTTGTCGCAGGACACAGAAATGTATTGATACAAATTCATGAAAATTAAAAAATTAAACCCAACTGCTTAAAAGGCTTGCTAAAACATATAAATACAATTAACGAAGCCGCAAGTTACACGTTCTTCTCATTGCCATTACTAAGTTTCATGAGCGCAGTAAGCTCACGGCTATGTACCTACTCACCCGTCTTTTTACACCCCATACTGTGCCGTAACAATTCAATAGTTAAATCTTACATGTTTGCATTTGCAGACATCATCATCTGCCTATAGCCTTTTCCCAACTATATTGGGGTCGGCTTCCAGTCTAACCGGATGAGAGATTTTAAGGCACCAAAGGAAAGTCTCGCTAAGCAGTCGACAACTTCCTACGTAGACCAGCGAGACGACAATATATAAAAAAAAGTTGAGCAGAGCTGACGGGTTTTCTTCAATCGACTTTAGTCCAAGAACGAGCTTGGAATTCAAGGTTGAAAAGGATCACGGGGGCTCGATCTAGCGTAAACGAGTATTTAAAGCAAGTGAACAATGCCCGATGCGATTTATTTTGTGCCCAGTCGCTCTGCTTCTATAAATTTATATGCAAACACTTACCCCAACAATTCGTCCTTGCGGTAAATTGGCCACTGGGTCTTGAGCTAATACGTTACTTAAACCTAACGTACACCAGATACTTATCGTTAGTAAATTGCACATTATGCCACTAAACCACATGTCAAAAATCCAAAGTAGCGTAGGTACTCTTAATTACTTAATAGCATCTTAGGTACTATTAGAACCCTGTATTGTTTTCGTACTCAAATAGGCAGGTAATTTCGACAGACAGACACGAAAATCAAATGTTCAGATTATGTTGCATTGAATGTAGTGACCATTTGAAACTGATGTTTTGTCACTTTGTGTTCAGTATCCATGGACATGATTATGTAGGTATGTAGAGTGTAGGCATGGATGTATATGTATATGTACTTATGTTGTATCTACTGTAATATCAACACAAAAAAATATCGTACAATGATTGTGCTCCAGTGCATGACGATAGATTGTAATGATGACTGTCCACTATTGTTCTAATTTCACCAGGAATTCACATGTTTGAGTTTGGGACAAAAAAATAAAAACAACGGTGCAGCTGTATAATATACACTGCTTAACAAATTCTATAAAGCAAGGGCACCTATTTATTTTGAATTCATTTTTTTTTTCTGATGTTAATGTCAATAGTTCAAGCGAGCGTAATTGAATAAGTACCTACTCATTTCAGTTGTTTAATTTATTTAGATATTAAATGGCACGTAAAGGAAACTTTTATGTTCGTATGAAAAACTAAAATGATGCCATAAAGGAAACACAAGTTTTACAAAGTTGGTACTCTTAGCGGTCTGCCAGCGTAAAGATAGACCTTATGTTAACTCCTCCTGGCGGTTTGGTCACTGATAACCACTTGAACCACCAATTTGCAACTGCTTTCTTACAGCATTTTGCAGTTTATAACCTTAGCTCTGAGTTGTCATTCTGTATCTTCATGTAGCGTTTGGCGGCATCTCCTATAACCCTGTAGCGTAAATTACGCTTGGTTGTGAGTTAACAGCGTCCTCTAAACGAAAAAAATATAAGTAGGCATATAATAACATTATCGCACCAGTGGCAGTGTGGTAATGGTTTTCTCTTCTTCTAACTTTGGCCAAGACTTTTGGATTGTTTTAAACCTACCTATTTTGTGAATTATTATTGAACGAAGTATGTTTTTGTTCTTCTTCTTATTGTAATGATAATACATTTATAATAATTTATGCTAACAATAAGTAATTGGGCCCAGTAGATGGCCACGTTTATTGCCGATATTTTATTACAGAGACACGCACGACAAATAATCGAAATTTTTTAGGGCCGCAATCTCAGATTTTCATATTGCCCTCATTTTCGGAATAAGCGTTCCTAGTGCTTCATGTCTCCGATATTTACTTATTAACTTAAAAAGTTCACCGTGTACTGTGTAGTTTAAGGTGTTAACGACTTGTGAAACATTTTATATGTTCAACGACTTTTATTGCTGAGGTAAGTACTCTGCAATGTTTACAAATGAGATTAAAACTACATTTGGTAAATGAAAAATTCGTTTTGAAGATTTATTAAACTAAACATCGTCTAAAAATATCGCAGTTACTTAAAAAATTTACTCCATTGATCTAAAACGCTAGACAGTTAAGACTCATATTTATAAAACATCACACTTTAACAGAACTGTATGCAATGTCGAGCTTTTTTAAAAGTATTTTGTAATAATAGTGGATCGGCTGATTATTTGCGAAGCCTATTGTTGCCAACATTAATCCGTATCCAAGTAGAATGGAAAATAGCTTGTGCCTCGCAAGCCATTGGCGCAGCCCACCAACTGAAAACAATGAGAATGAGCCGTCAAAACATTTGAATCCTAACCACTCAGCCACGTACGTTACGTACCTATACGTTTCAAAAATTCAAAACATTTTTTTTAAATACATTTATTTGAATACCGACTGAGGTAAGCCTAATAAGTAATACAGGTCAAAGGATATGCATTATATGACTAATGATAGACAACGCAAAATATTATGTATAAGTACCGCTATGTATTTTTAATAAGAAAAGAACGATGTTTTTGCGAATATCTTCCTTAAAAGCTCTTTCGATTACAAGAAAAATCAAATGTCTGGTAGGATTCAAAATGGGATCATATCATGAAAAGGACACCTACGAACCTATAGGTAGGTATAATCGTACTAATTTGTAATCGTTTATTCCGGAAGATTGACGTCTTGATGTTTACAGAAACCTTGATGTTTTCACAAGTAATTACCAAAGTTGTAAAAAATACGCGTTTAGGGCGTTTACATTTGTTTATGACGTGCTGATTAATTATTGTAGGTACTATAGGTATTGTATAATAGGCTGGTGTCTGCAACTCCGTCTAAATGAGCCAGGTCTTAATTAATCAGTCAAGATAGCTACATAAAAACGAGATATTAAATCATAAAAAAGATCCTGCAGTGAATTCAGCATTATGTTTTGATTAAAAGTGTGCACACATTTTGTGTGCACACATTTTGTGCACACTTTCTTCTATTTGGAATGATGCCATATGGAGTGAAGCTGTCAGTGGCCTAAAGTTGGATGTAAACGAGCACTCTACTCCGTCTAAAAATCTGTGAGTGCGAACTCTCTTGGATTAAGTGGAATTGCAAGAATTTTTTCTATATCTGGTGTAAAAAGACGCTTAACGGACCAGAAAGTTACATGTTCTTCTAACCATTACGATCATTTTTTGTTCTGGGCCATACCCGGAGCACCTACTGGTTACGAAGACTTTTTTTAAGAATCAAAAGTTTCAACTTTTAGTTACCTACGTTTTACGGAAACAAATTTAAATTAATGTTAACTAAACCTTAGTAAACTACTAAGTAATATTTTAGTGTAAAAAAAAGGTGCAGTAATATTTTTTACATAATGTTGCTTATTATAGTTTGGTGGGCAGTGGGTCCTATGCATTGGTAACGGATATGTGATGTCTTTTTACACCCCGTATTTAATTAAGGTGTTAAAAAATTATCTGTTAGAATTTTGTGAGGATGCTCAGTATTAAAAAATAAACATATTTAAAAAAAAATATTTTTCAAGTGAGTTTGATATTTCACATAATATTATACTGTATAATGAACTCTGTGAGCCGCCAGAAATCCATCGCGCGGGTATGTAGGATGTGTCGCACTGTGTCATTCCGGAACTTACGCGCCCTTATGGTCAACAATGCCATTTACATAAAATAATAGCAAGTAGGTATGTTGATTTTTTTCTTCGTTATTATTCATTAAATATTATTTTAAACAACCTTAAATTACCTCCATTCGGCCGCAATCCACACCGCATGGAGTGATGGAAATGGAGTGATCGTTTATATCCACCTTTATACTCTGTTCCAAAACAAAGGGGTAGGTAAGTAAACAAAGGGGGTTAGAAAACGTACCTATGAAGTGCAAATTATAGTGTCACTTACAAATAACAATTGAGTGATTTAATTTGATACCTATTTGAAATACCTATTTTACCGAACCTAATTTTAAATAACCTTTAAAATATTTTTCATTTTAACAAACTAAAAGCATGTTTGACATGAGCCTATTTGAAGTATTTGGGTCTGTTTTATTTTTACTTAGCGTTTGGCGTAAACAGTAACAGAAATGTTAATTGTCTAGGCCCTCTGGTTCTGTTGCACAATATCACAATCACCGTCACAATGAAGTCTTAGCTAGTGGGGACATTATGTTGTTATGTTGCAAGACATACCTGAAACCAGACATGGTAAATATAGGTATTTATGGTTATAATAATATGTATAATTAGGTAAGCACATGGAAATGTGATAATTTAACTGGTTAATTTTACTCTTGTGCATATAAATCCTCTGCTTAATCATAGAAAGGATAAGGTTGGTTTGAAACCGGCGGGGCGAGGACTGGATTGAATGGGCGAGAATTAAAACTTGT
The DNA here is from genome assembly GCA_949316365.1 of Hoplodrina blanda. NCBI lineage: Eukaryota > Metazoa > Arthropoda > Insecta > Lepidoptera > Noctuidae > Hoplodrina > Hoplodrina blanda. Next base: position 9,470,197 of record OX438579.1, on the reverse strand, counting down.
AAGTACAACTAATAAATTCTCAATTCATGCAGCAATATAAGTAGTTTAATAATGTACAGTGAGCGACAAAAGACGCTGAGTATGTAGGTATGTCAACATTCCACATTGACAAACACCATGTAACAAAATGTGGGTAAACACTCAGGGCCACACAATACGGTGGAAATGATAAGTATAAGGCAAACGGCCCTAAGTATTTAGCAAAACATTTTGCTTGTTAATAACTTGAGGAACGATAAAATATAAATGTTTAACAACTTTTGTTGCGGACTGTACGAACAAATATTTCATTCACGCCTCGTCGATCTTTGATGTGAAATGTTTGGAGGCGCGTGGATGTGTGAGGCGAAAAGTGAAATATAGTTCATTCAACATGAAACTATAGTCACAGTAAAGATATGTAGCAGTATTGTGACTCGGCCCAGTCCTTGAAATAATTACCTATATTGCTGCATGAATAGAGCATTTGTTACTTTGCAAAATAGATGCAGATAAATCCGGCACGTGCCAGCGCTTGATCGGCGTGAGTCCACGTGATTTAAATTCTCGCCTAACCAATCCACGCCTCGCCCCTCCGCGCGCCGTTTGGAATCCACCATAATTATGAAGATGGTAGATACTTAGATAACTAGGTAGGTACCTATACCTACCTACTAGGGTTCCCAAAGACTATAGCACAGTAGGCTTTTAGCCTTTTTTTTAAAGGCTTATTAAGGGGCCTGGCGGGCTAAAAGCCTATAAAGACTTTAAGCTAGGCCAATTGAAGACTCTTGGCTGAAGGTCCAAAGTCTTGCAAAAGCCTAATAGGTCTAATAGGCCTAATAGGCTTTTCTAATGCTAGTCTGACAACAGTAACGTTTAACTCTCTGATATGGCTAATATGGCTATGAAGCTTTTAGTCATCGAGGGGATTAATAATGTTATAAGAAAAACCAAGAAAAATCATTGACAAAAATCTCTAAACTGCTCATGTTACAAAATTCCGTTCCGTGCCACCAAGCTAAGTTATTCCATATTATTCAGAAATGCGCCAACTTTTTGCTTTATTTTCTTTTTATATTTCGAACACTTTTTTTAATTTTTAATGGCCATTTTAGACGACAGCCTAAAGCCAGAAGCCAAAAAACAAGTTAAAAATAACTAAAACCCGACTACGAAATAATCGCGCACTGAAAAGTAACCTAACCTAACCTTTTTTTTTTTTTTGTTGCCGGGGTGGAAAATCCTCATGGATGTCCACCGCCCTGGGGAGGGCGGAGGGGTCTGTCAGACTCTTACTGACTAAAAACCACCCCAGTGTTCCCTTCTCACACTTACGCCGGGAATCACGGGAACGACACGCGCCTTCCGCGATCCCCAACTGGTGCCGGCCCGCCTCTGCGGGCCTCCTCAGGTCAGGGGGGGAGTGAGATGTATAACCTCCCCCCGCGACGTCAAAGAGGGGCGCAACCTAACCTAGCCAATAAAGATTGTGTGAAACAACCGCAGGTGGCACACGACCACGGCTATTACTTACTTAAACATTTCGAAAATATCGGTCAAATGAATATTGTTCTTGTTTAATACTTTTCAGTGCGCGATTATTTCGTAGTCGGGTTTTAGTTATTTTTAATTAATATTTTATTTACACTATTTTGGGGGTTATATTATTAATTAATAAAAGCAAAGTAGCGAATGAATTTCAAATGTACTCATTAATTTAAGCCTTTTCATTTGATACCCAATGTTGACACTGTTAAAAACAGGCAAAGTAGCTACTAAAAGTTATATAATGTATATACACTATGTAACAAAAACCCTGTCAGATCAGTGTTGCCGTTGATCAGTTTTTATGTTTTATTTTAATTTAATTACTTCTTCTTTCTTTTTTTTTTTCACTGGGAAAAAATAATAATCTCAAATCCATTAAATGGTTACGTATATGTGTACGCAGTACGATGCCGAATAATACCCTTAAGCGCAGGCCACACCGCCAGCTAGCGGGCGGGCGGGCTAAGCGGGCGGGCGAAGCGAACGAAGGAAACTATACAAACTACGCGAAATATTGGCGAGCTAAACTATGGGGTTCACACCGAAAACTACGGACAGACGAGCGACGGATATTTCGTTAGCTTAGCTCGTTGAATAGTCGGTAGCTCGCGGTGTGAACCGAAGTATGTAAAGAGGTGAAACGATGTTCGCCCGCCTAGCCCGCCCGCCCGCTAGCTAGGAATCGTCGGATATTTCGTTAGCTTAGCTCGTCAGGTTAGTCGGTAGCTCGCGGTGTGAACCGAAGTATGTAAAGAGGTGAAACGATGTTCGCCCGCTTAGCCCGCCCGCCCGCTAGCTGGCGGTGTGGCCTGCGCTTTAAGGATCGGACAGGGTTTTTGTTACATGCTGTATATTTCAAATGTGCTCATCAAGTCCTTTAATTTGATACCCATGTCGATACTGTGCGAATTTTTTTTTTTCGGTAACGACTTCACATCCCCTAGAGGGCGCCATATTGAATTTGATGACACGTCATCTACCCTATAACCAGCAGACAACTGAGACGCTTCTAACGACACCTCATTTGTCATGTAATGATAAGTAGTTTAGAAATTATGAGGGAACAAACAAACATACATACATACCGGTCAAAATCATAACCCTCCTTTTGGCTTTGCCGTAGTCGGGTAAAAAAGACTCCAACTGCAAAAAAAAAGCTTAAGCCTTTTGTAGGCCTATATGCTTTTAATATGACGAGTCTTTTATAAAGCCCTATAGTCCTCGGGAACACTACTACCAACCAATAAAAAGTATAGGTACCTAATTATTAAACTTCTTAAAGCGTTAGACATACCATTTCTATTAACGTTCGCTGTAGGGAACCTCATCGATGCGGGCTGTTTGGCATACACAAGCATATATCTTACTCTTACTAGATCACAATTAGTAACGATGTATTGTGTCATTTGTCCGTCGCAGCCTTGCTCCGTTAGTAATTTGCTTTTTTCATCTTCATATACACCGTCACCTGTGATATTAAAACCGTTTCATAAGGAGTTTAAACAATTAAGTTTTGGAGAGATTGGTAACTAAAGCACATGCCGAAATGCTTCGCAAGTATGTAACTGCTTCCTAAAGATTTAAAACGTCACCTTCGTTAGAAACAGGCTTTTGGTAATTTATTCCTTCAGGAGCGTCAATGACTTCGCACATGGCTATGCAGGACAAATGACCACCAATGCAGCTCGCGCCCCATCCGAATCCTCCATGACTGTACGGCAAGCTTACGTTCAACTCAGGCGATAAGTATACTCCATTACCCAGCAATGTATTCTACCGAGAAAAGAACGGAATAAGAACAAAAGCCACATTTTTTTATAATTCATAAAATAAACGTTTAGGTACACCGCGCGCACAAAATTATGAAATATTGGACAGTTGGACCATTTATTTTTTTTCCGGAATCTATTATATTATACACCTTATTATTGAACCGCATCGGCTCACCCGGTTTCGCTTGGATGTACTTAAGGTGCATCGGGTAAAAGAAATAGGGGCATGACATACGTACGTATAATATGTAAGTAATACAAAAATAACTCCAGGGCCATTTTCATTAATTGGCGGAACTTCAGAGACATAATGGTATCACTGGTATGTAACAATTAAGTCTATGAAAAACGTAAGTTGCTTAATTCAACCCCAACGCATTTGCTGTTTGACCCGTTTGACCCTCGGGTTCATTTAAAGTGAAACGGCTAAACCGAAACGGTAAGATAGTAATAGTCTGAAATCGGCCTGGCCTGCAATTGTCCCTTTCAAATCACTCGCGAGTAGTCGCGAGTGGTAAATGTGGTAATACCTACTCAATTTAGAAAATACGAACCTTATTAAGACGTACCTTATTTAAGTGTTGCTGCAAGCCAAAATTGAGAATGGTGTAAAAATTTTCTAATCGATTTCCATGATAGGCGTAAAATACGTGATGGTTCTTAGCCAGCTCTTTCCATTTAGTTTCTGCGGTGGACTTACTGCAGGAGCTTGCTACTTGGAATATATATTGCGGCTTCGGTGCAGATATTGTAGAATGTGCGTTTGCTAATACAGTGTCATGCTGAAAATAAATTTATATCAATTTATACCTAAATAACTTATTAACTACCTACCTATAGGTAGGTACGTTTTTTTTTGCTAGCCTTTGCTGTCTCAGTTCTGGGCGAAGGCCATTTCCTCATGTGCCCCATGTCGCCAAATTCCTACTTCATACATACAACCTACCTACCTATCTACTTCTTAAAAATCGTGTAGGTATGTATTTCTTATATAGTACCTAATTATTTTGGTTTTGGTGCTTATTGAGTTGTATTTGTGCAGAGGTTTTTGAGACTTATTATGAGCAACCTAGAATTCCATGAATTTCCTTGATGTGGACGCCACCTTGAAGGACATGTCACTTTGGTAGATACGTAGTAGGCACGTAGCTACCCGTAATCAGCGTCAACACAAAATACTGAGTAATACCTGTAAATGTAAATAGGTACATAGTAGATGTATTCAATACATACCGCTTCCGAGGGCACTGTTTTCAATGAGGGCTCCTTTAATCTTACAAGCACATAAAACAACAAATCAATAATATCACTGATGTTTGACAAATTATCTAAGTTATCCAACTGCTGTAAGACCAAATCCAAAGCCGGCACGTCGGTTATTACGCAAAGCTGAAATTAAACAAGTTTTGAGTACCTAGTGCATGCACCTATGATGATGATGATATCTAGCCGATTTCGGCCACAGCGACTCAGACTTCGTCATGGCGGTTGGCTTCGATGTGACTGGCATAATAACCAACTTTAGCTGAGAAACTTCGGGCACAAAGTGTTAGGAACTTAGGACACTATCGATGATCATTGGGTACCGTGTCACTTCTTCTCTCTTTTTTTATGCAAGTTGATGTTTGTGCGAGATGATGCTTAACAGTACTACCTAATTAAGGTAAACGCAGGTAATAACGACCCCCCTAAGGCAATTTTAAAATCAACAATTTTTTTTTAGTATACTGGTTCCTCTAAAGATTGATAGTTTAATTTTATATGCTAGTGTTATGTATAAATAATGTATTTACTGAATCAAATACATTTAAATAAAGGGTTATCTTGTAAAAAATAATTTACAAAGTGACTTAGTCGATTGTTGCTATTACCGACCCATAAAAACGGCTGTGAAGCTATTAACGATTTTTATGCAGCTATTCCCGATCGTGTATGAGAGAAGGCCTTTTTCCAGCAATGGAATGTATAAGCTAGTGATGATCTCTCTACCCTACCTCTACCCTACCTCTGCCCTACCTCTACCCTACCTCTACCCTACCTCTGCCCTACCACTACCCTACCTCTGCCCTACCTCTACCCTACCTCTGCCCTACCTCTGCCCTACCTCTGCCCTACCTCTGCCCTACCTCTGCCCTACCTCTACCCTGACTCTGCGCTACCTCTGCCCTACCTCTGCCCTACCTCTACCCTACCTCTGCCCTACCTCTACCCTACCTCTACCCTACCTCTGCCCTACCTCTGCCCTACCTCTAACCTACCTCTGCCCTACCTCTGCCCTACCTCTGCCCTACCTCTACCCTACCTCTGCTTTACCTCTGCCCTACCTCTGCCCTACCTCTGCCCTACCTCTGCCCTACCTCTGCCCTACCACTGCAATACCTCTGCCCTACCTCTGCCCTACCTCTGCCCTGCCTCTGCCCTGCCTCTGCCCTACCTTGCCCTACCTCTGCCCTACCTCTGCCCTACCTCTGCCCTACCTCTGCCCTACCTCTGCCCTACCACTGCAATACCTCTGCCCTACCTCTGCCCTACCTCTGCCCTACCTCTGCCCTGCCTCTGCCCTACCTCTGCCCTACCTCTGCTCTACCTCTGCCCTACCTCTGCCCTACCTCTACCCTAACTCTGCGCTACCTCTGCCCTACCTCTGCCCTACCTCTACCCTACCTCTGCCCTACCTCTACCCTACCTCTGCCCTACCTCTGCCCTACCTCTGCCCTACCACTAACCTACCTCTGCCCTACCTCTGCCCTACCTCTACCCTACCTCTGCTTTACCTCTGCCCTACCTCTGCCCTACCTCTGCCCTACCTCTGCCCTACCTCTGCCCTACCCCTGCAATACCTCTGCCCTACCTCTGCCCTACCTCTGCCCCGCCTCTGCCCTGCCTCTGCCCTACCTTGCCCTACCTCTGCCCTACCTCTGCCCTACCTCTGCCCTACCACTGCAATACCTCTGCCCTACCTCTGCCCTACCTCTAACCTACCTCTGCCCTACCTCTGCCCTACCCCTGCAATACCTCTGCCCTAGCTACCTCTGCCCTACCTCTGCCCTGCCTCTGCCCTACCTCTGCCCTACCTCTGCCCTACCTCTGCCCTACCACTGCAATACCTCTGCCCTACCTCTGCCCTACCTCTGCCCTACCTCTAACCTACCTCTGCCCTACCTCTGCCCTACCTCTGCCCTACCTCTGCCCTACCTCTACCCTACCTCTGCTTTACCTCTGCCCTACCTCTGCCCTACCTCTGCCCTACCTCTGCCCTACCTCTGCCCTACCTCTGCCCTACCTCTGCCCTACCTCTGCCCTACCACTGCAATACCTCTGCCCTACCTCTGCCCTACCTCTGCCCTGCCTCTGCCCTGCCTCTGCCCTACCTTGCCCTACCTCTGCCCTACCTCTGCCCTACCTCTGCCCTACCACTGCAATACCTCTGCCCTACCTCTGCCCTACCTCTGCCCTACCTCTGCCCTACCTCTGCCCTGCCTCTGCCCTGCCTCTGCCCTACCTTGCCCTACCTCTGCCCTAGCTCTGCCCTACCTCTGCCCTACCTCTGCCCTACCTCTGCCCTACCTCTGCCCTACCTCTGCCCTACCTCTGCCCTACCTCTGCCCTACCTCTGCCCTACCTCTGCCCTACCTCTGCCCTACCTCTGCCCTACCTCTGCCCTACCTCTGCCCTACCTCTGCCCTACCTCTGCCCTACCTCTGCAATACCTCTGCCCTACCTCTGCCCTACCTCTGCCCTACCTCTGCCCTGCCTCTGCCCTGCCTCTGCCCTACCTTGCCCTACCTCTGCCCTACCTCTGCCCTACCTCTACCCCATATTTTCTCACCGTTTAAACCTTCCCTAGACCTCCACGAACATTTCAAAACCAAAATCAGCTAAATCATAAAAGTAAGGTGAGAAACTAAATAATCTATATACGATCAGTAATAGCTTCTTATAGTTGCTATTGCCGACCCTCATGGGTCGGTAATAAAGTATGTAAGTATAAACATAAATTGTATTACCGACTCATAAAAAAATGGTTATTTTAATTTAATTGACCTTCGGACTATAAAATAGATTATAATTGATTAATGTCACAAAAATATGAACAAATGCACACTGTTTTAAACACAAAAACAATGATTTATTACTGATACTATTTAATATCGATCCTCGAAAAATATCATAACTTTGGTTAAATTGACAACGCTAAAAGGTAAAAACTAGACAAAAAAGTTTAGTCGCTAATAGATTTTTATAAAGACTGATAGCTTAGATTTAAACTGGTCCATAAAAATACTTGTGTTAGTGTGATATAATAACATAAAAGAAAAATAAAACGTAAAGTTACTTTGCTGCCATTGCCGACTTATGGGTCGTTGATAGCTGCCACGACTAAAACTGATGAAGCTAACACCGTCCCATTTTAATTTAAAGTTTTATCGTTTCAAATTACTTTTTATTAATAAAATGTCGTAAGAAATCAAGAGTTGACACTTAAATGAATACATTTAGTAATATAAGATAAAGTATAGACGTCATTTGTTTGTATAAATGTCTTAAATAGAAAAGTCACGTACTTACTTGAAGGAACAAGGGAACAGTACTACACGCCCTGCGTCCACGCTGTCCCGCAGTAATTAGCGTATTTTATCTGTTTTTTGCACAGCTACTCACAAAAACGTAAAAGTATACGATGCTCAAGGAATAAACGCGTGTGTAACTTTGTCTACTATAGCTAAAATAGTTCTGGAAACGTAAAGATTTCGAATTACTTTTATAGGTCGGTAATACCTGCAGATTTTCGATGGGTCGTTGATAGCTGCGTTTACCTTACATAACGTTACAAAGCTAAATTTATTATAACATTTGAGGCATGATTGCAGCCCGAGCCAAAGGTATAATAGCTACCTAGAGAGTCGAAAATGTAATGACAAAATGCTTTTACGTTGTATACAGTGTGTTATAGTGGGTTTTATTGTAGTCTCATTATGCGGATATGAATAAATAAGTAGGTAATTAGTTAGGGTCTGGTTGAGACTAACAAAATATTACATCTGTTTTCCGCATTAGTCGCGCGACGGCTAAACTCCCTAAAGTGCCCTTCCACTATTGCGCAATCGGGAGAGCGCTTCGGCAATTAGGTAGGTCATGACGACACAATCGCTATAAGTTTTAAGTCGCGCCTTCAATCAGTTACCGCGTAATGAGCTACTTGTGGCGACCATAGCAGAACCAATAGAGGCTGTAACTGGTAAATATATCTAGCGGCTTGTCTTGGACGCCGATCGCACTCACGTAAATCAAGCGACCACTAGGGGCCACGCCGATAATAATACCTTAGAAAAAGTATTAAAAAAATTGTTCACAATTTAATGCCCGCTTTGTACCTAGGTACCTACCAATTCATCCATATCTTTGATTCCATTTTTTAAGAAAGCTGGCGGAAAAGGTCTTAAACAACTTTCATATCTAAAACTAAAAGCTGCTGCTACAAATAGACTCCATTTTATATCTGCAGCTTTAAAATCCTTCTCCAATATTAATCTGAAAAAAATTAACAAAAGAATAATAAGTAACTAAGTAGGTATACCTACTGTGATAATTATGTGAACTCTTTTTAAATGTATGTAGGTATAGGTGCCAAGGTGCCTTAACAAACCACTAGCCAAATGTATATTAAATTAATTTAGAAAATAACAGTTTCACTAATCACATAACTAGTTACCATTAATAATAATCGCAAGCCATGTTTACATTACGTAATATTACAGTACTCATATAATCTGGTTAATTTTGGAATGTGTTAGGTATTAATTTTCATGTATTAGTAAAGGTAATCAATAACAAATAACTAAATACTTATTAGGATAATAATAATGTCACAAGTCAACAAACAAACCTTAAATGTACAGCTTTCTTCTCTAAAGAATCTAATTTAGCCTGATTATTTTCTGATAACGTTTCAGACGCAGATGCCAAGTTACAGTTAGTCGCTGTATCAGATAATGCTTCATGCTCGCCGTCCATAATTTTATTTGGTCTTCCAGAATAGCTAGTAAAAAAATATTATAATATTAAAGGCATAATTTTGAATTCTTTCAAATGTATTTGGAAATCATTTTATTTCATTACGTAAGTCCATACTTGTCATTAAAATCATAAAACAATAGACGGACAAGCGGCCAGTCATATAGGTAGTTGAGTCCAAGCAGGTTTCTAGGTGTATAGTTGAATAATTTATTATTATTGATTGTGGACTAGGTATTTTATATTTAGTTTAGTCCTATTTTAGCCCAAAACTATACTTAGTTTTGTGTTAACATACTGCTCCATCAGTACCATACCACCATACAGTAAAAACCATTTTCATAGCCCACTTTATTCCACTAATGCAGCGGTCGGGAACACGTGCGGCCCGCGGACGTCTTACTTGCGGACCGTGAGCGTTTTGTAAATTTGTATAAAATCAGTTACTACCTATTTAGGTACTTTGTAGTTTTCATTTCTGTATGATTTACAAACAGTGGTTATTTTACTAGCTATAAAGCCCAAACATATCACATAGAACATACGGATACTTACATAGTATCTAGTTCTATTTAATAATATTTTTATTTTTTCGATGGGTTATGAACTTATGACTTAGGTATGACAAATTATACGTAAGTACATACCTACATTGGGCTTCTAGGGTTAATATCGCCTTTACTTTATTTTGCTACATTGTGGCCCTTGCCTGCCAAAAGGTTGCCGACCCTGAGCTAAAGGGAAGGACTAAACAACCTATACAACCTGAATTTTAATTCGTTGTAAATCTTTCAGGGGGTGAATGTAGGTACTCATGAATATGAACAACTTTTACAAAGGGACATAGTACGACATGTGAAAAAAAACACAGCTGATCCATACAATAATGTACTAAGTACATTACGATCAAATTGTATGGATCAGCTGTTTTTTTTTCCACCTGCGGTTGTTTCACACAATCTTTATTGGCTAGGTGGCATACGACCACGGCTATTACTTAAAAAATTCGAAAATATCGGTCAAATGAATATTGTTCTTGTTTTATACTTTTCAGTGCGCAATTTTTTCGTAGTCGGGTTTTAGTTATTTTTAACTTATTTTTTATTTACACTATTTTGGGGGTTATACTATTAGAAGGAATAACTCTATATAATTATATGATATAATAATAAAAGCAAAGTAGAGAGTGAATTTCAAATGTAGGTACTCATTAAGCCTTATCATTTGATACCCATGTTGACACTGTTAAAAACAGGCAAAGTAGCTATAGTAAAAGCTATAAGTAAAGTATAAATATTTCAAATGTGCTCATCAAGCCCTTTAATTTGATACCCATGTCGATACTGTGCGAAAATATTTTTTTTTCGATAACGACTTCACATCCCCTGGATATTGGATTTGGTGACACGTCACCTATAACCAGCGGACAACTGAGACGCTTCTAACGACACCTCATTTGTCATGTAATGATAAGAAGTTTAGAAGTTACGAGGGAACAAACAAACATACATACATACATACAAACATTCATATCGGTCAAAATCATAACCCTCCTTTTGGCTTTGTCGTAGTCGGGTAAAAAGTTAATATTTTTCCATCTACTTAGATAAAGTTGCTTTTTTACCTATGGCAAACGCCTTTTTTTTGTATGTGTTCGGCAATCTGTATAATTCAAGTAGGTATTCTATGCAATACCTAGGCAATGTACCTGGGGCGTACAGGCAATGTATGAAACATCATAAATAGGTATTATTCTCCATTACATACTTTACCTAGGTAATATTTACAATTCCTAGGGATTGTATAGACTCTATACTAACTCTTTATTAAAGAGTTTTACAAGTAAATCTTAGAATTGGTAAGTATTAGCCAAGGAACTGTAACCAACTTGGCTGTGGAATGGTTAGTCACAATCCTACCCCTTTTTTTGGTTCGGGTCTAAAGTTCTTACATATGTCTTAGGGCTAAATTTTCAATCTTCAGATAACTCCTAACGGAGGGATAAATATGGCGGTTTGACAGCTTTTGTATAGAAACTATGTCATCAATATTATGTGGTTCATCATAAGCGAGCGGAGCGAATTCAAGACTTGGGGCACCCCGACTCGGACAGGTTAGGTTAGAAGGGGATGGCGGGGTCTGAATGCAACAACACGGGCCACCGGCGGAGACCCTGGGTTGCTTTAAGACACAGCTTCATAACAATGACGGTTCTTTAAGAATAATTATATTGAACAATATTAACAGTGCTGCTGCCCCTCAAGAGCATTATGTTTTGTACCCCAATCTATCCATAGTTCAACTTCAAATCAAACTTGCATCCTAATCTCCTTGGCTGCTTTTGCCTGACACAGGCTGTAAAATTATTACAAAAAAAAAGAAAAAGAAAAACGTCAAACCCTTAAGCCGGCTTTTCACTATGGGATATAATAATATAATATATATTACATCCTGAGATATATTATTTTATCGCTCGTCATACATTTTGTACGTGACCGTTCACACTGTGCTATAATATATATTACATCCCAAACTATAAATATTTTTTCGACCGACTGAGCGATATTTAGAGGTCATTTGAAGGTGTATATTTTACCCCACGTCCCCGGCACCGCGTTCTCCCCCTGCCTCGCCCTCAGTTTGATGGTTTGAATGGTGGTGATGTTCGAGTGCAGACGTGTCAACTGATCACGTGTTTTGAACTTTTGCGTAAATGCGTCTGTTGCTTTATAATGTCATCTTCAATCATAACATGAAGTTCGAAAAATTTAGTTTTATTCATTCTGTAGTAATTAAAAAAACTTTTCTTCATCGAGTTCATTAAAAAGCCGAAATTCACCATAATCTTCTCTTAGTCTAATATGATTCGATATCCAGAATCGACGTTTATTATATTTTCGTTTATTATTTACTAGCGACCCGCCCCGGCTTCGCACGGGTGCATTGTATTATACATATAAACCTTCCTCTTGAATCACTCTATCTATTAAAAAAAACCGCATCAAAATCCGTTGCGTAGTTTTAAAGATCTAAGCATATATAGGGACAGACAGACAGACAGACAGGGAAAGCGACTTTGTTTCATACTATGTATAGTTTATTATTTATTTGATACTAGCGACCCCCCCGGCTTCGCACGGGTGCATGTATTATACATATAAACCTTCCTCTTGAATCACTCTATCTATTAAAAAAAACCGCATCAAAATCCGTTGCGTAGTTTTAAAGATCTAAGCATATATAGGGACAGACAGACAGACAGGGAAAGCGACTTTGTTTTATACTATGTAGTGATATAAATCGAATACAGCATCATCGTCATCTGATGAACTATCGTAGGAATCAAGCAAAACAATCTCCATATTATCCATTTCAGAATTCAACCTTTTCGATAAAAAACGTGATGACACAGTGGTGACCGAAGCTGAACTGTTCCAAAATATATATGTTACAGTGTGAACAGCAATCGCGGGATGTAATATATAGCTCAAAATGTAATATATATTACATCCCATAGTGAAAAGCCGGCTTTAAGCCGGCTTTTGACTATGGGATGTAATATATATTACATCTTGAGCTATATATTACATCCCGCGATTGCTGTTCACACTGTAACATATCGGGTGTCCGGTAATGAATGGATAATCTTGAAATGGGTCATGGTAGAACTAATGGCCATTCAGAAAAAAATACAAATAAAAAAAAATACCAAGTAGAACCAAAGATATGAGTTATTTAATAAAAATCGATGTTTTTGGTACCTTATTTTACATTCTTGTACACCACGACCACAAATTAATGATCTCCATACGTTTTTTATTGTTAACGTAATTTACGTTAACTAAGCTGATAGATAAGTAATCAAAAGTAGGGCTGCTATTACACGGTTTTGAAAAAAAACCAACTTCTTTTACAAAAATTCGTGAAAAATTTTCTTTTTAACAAAGTTTAAGCGTCCGTACTTTTAAAAAAATGTATCGAAACACAAGTGGCCAATAATTTTAAAAAAATATGTGCTTATAGCCGATTTGAAAATGGTATGATTCATTATTGTACATAATGTAAATAGTGAATTATTGCTATTTGTTTTCAAAAGGAGTGAAACTTAGTAAAACAATTAAGTTTGCAATATTGTAACAAATATGAACTTTAGATAAACCTGGCCATCTGGGTTTAAATAAAAAGATTAGTAGACGTTAGTACTGAATAGGAAAGCTTGGTTAGCCTGTTGTGGGACTTGTGGGTTTGAAAATGTGGTGTGACCGTGATTTTTTTAATTGGGGCTGTCCTAAGGAAAAGTATTACGCGAAGCCGATCCTTGGAAGACTTACAAAGCTGTGTTCGGTCAACCACATCGAAAATAAGCAATCGACGTGATAAGCCACTTCTTAGGAGAGCATTTATTCTAAGATGTAAGGTCTGAATCAGAGTGGGTGGCAGACAATTTGAACATTTATTGTAATTTACAACGAATACAGTGTTAACATCACGCCTGTAATTCCTGAAGTGTTAGGCAGAGGTGTACCCATTAGTACACCCACATTTCGCCAGTTATATAACACTTTACCCTATAACACTGCCCAACCTCATGCTCAGCAGTCAAAAACAGTGTTATTAATATCAAATGATGTTTTTTATTAAACCCCAATGACCAGGTACATTTAATGTAAATAAATATTCCAATATCTCAAACTTTGTTGTTTAACCAAATTTTACTCCTTTTGAAAACGAATAGCAATAATTCACTATTTACATTAGGTACAATAATGAATCATACCATTTTGAAATCAGCTATAAACACATAATTTAATAAAATTATTGGCCACTTGTGCTTCGATACATTTTTTTTTAAACTACGGACGCTTAAACTTTCTTGAAAAGAAAATTTTTCACGAATTTTTTCAAAAGAACATAATTCAAGTTGGTTTTTCTCAAAACCGTGTAATAGCAGTCCTACTTTTGATTACTTATAGAGCTTAGTTAACGTAAATTACGTCAATAATAAAAAACCGATGGAATTCATTAATTCGTGGTCGTGGTGTACAAAAATGTAAAATAAGGTAACAAAAAACATCGATTATTATTAAATGAATCAAATCTTTGGTACTACTTGGTTTTTTTTTTATTTGTATTTTTTTTCTGAAAGATCATTAGTTCTACCATGGCCCATTTCAAAATTATCCATTAATTACCGGGCACCCTGTATAATATTTTGGAACAGTTCAGCTTCGGTCACCACTGTGTCATCACGTTTTTTATCGAAAAGGTTGAATTCTGAAATGCATAATATGGAGATTGTTTTGCTTGATTCCTACGATAGTTCTTCAGATGACGATGATGCTGTATTCGATTTATATTTATCATTATTAAGAAATAATAAACGAAAATATAATAACATATATTAACATATAATATAATAACATATATTAACATCTATGGTCATATAATAACATATATTAACATCTATGGTCATATAAAAACAAACATTAAAAACACGTAATCAGTTGACACGTCTGCACTCGAACATCACCACCATTCAAACTGAGGGCGAGGCAGGGGGAGAACGCGGTGTCCGGGGACGGGGGGTAAAATATACACCTTCAAATGACCTCTAAATATCACTGTCGGTCGAAAAAATATTTATAGTTTGGGATGTAATATATATTATAGCACAGTGTGAACGGTCACGTACAAAACGTATGACGAGCGCACAGTGTTCCAAAAACCCCTCGGACCGGACATTTTTAACTGACCCCGCAGATTGACGTAGTTAGTTATACTGAGCAATTGTCTAGAAGTAACCCCTATTCGAATGTGGATAGTTTTCGAGAAAAAAATACTTAAAGTTCGCCGTTCCGGAGGGACCGAAAAATTAAAAATATTTTGTATTTACTTTGTTATTGTTTTTTTTACAACTATTTATTTTTAGTATGATGTGCCAATCAATTATGAGCTCTTAAGGCTTTAAATAAAATAAAAATTGGTAACAGTTTAGAAGATTTAAAAAAAAAAACGATTTTTGATTTTGATTTTTTTTTTCGAAAAGCACGCAGTTTTCGCACGAACTATTTTATGTTGATAATACTTCAGCTTTATAACTACCTATGAAAAAAAAAGCAGCTCAGGATCGAGTGGATACTTTAAGATATTTGCGATTTTAACTTTTTATTAAAGTGCCTGCAATACTGGTCATAGCAAAGTTGCTTTGATAATTTTGCTTTACAGTTACTGAATACAAATCGCTTAGATATGTACTTTTTAATCGTGAAGAAGAGGAAAAAATTCCGGCTTCGTTATTTTGGTCAATATTTTGCTTTATTCATTAGACCAAGTTATAGACGTACTATACCAGGCAGGTATAGACGTAATATTTTTTAGTGGACTGCAATAGACTGATATGGAGAGATAGATTTTGACAGTTTAAACAAAATCCAATTCAGAAACTGTAAAGCAAAATTTTCATTGCAACTTTGCTATGACCAATACTGCAGGCACTATTATAAAAAGTTAAAATCGCAAATATCTTAAAGTATCCACTAGATCCTGAGCTGCTTTTTTTTTCATAGGTAGTTATAAAGCTGAAGTATTATCAGCATAAAATAGTTCGGGCGAAAACTGCGTGCTTTTCGAAAAAAAAAATCAAAATCAAAAATCGTTTTTTTTTTAATCTTCTAAACTGTTACCAATTTTTATTTTATTAAAAGCCTTAAGAGCTCATAATTGAATGGCACATCATACTAAAAATAAATAATTGTAAAAAAAACAATAACAAAGTAAATACAAAATATTTTTCATTTTTCGGTTCCTCCGGAACGGCGAACTTGTATTTTTTTCTCGAAAACTATCCACATTCGAATAGGGGTTACTTCTAGACAATTGCTCAGTATAACTAACTACGTCAATCTGCGGGGTCAGTTAAAAATGTCCGGTCCGAGGGGTTTTTGGAACACTGTGGAGCGATAAAATATTATATCTCAGGATGTAATATATATTATATTATATCCCATAGTCAAAAGCCGGCTTTACCCTAAAGGCAGATTTACATTGAGTCAGTAACTGACGTCATCGTCAGTCCACTGACGAGTCAGTGCTGACCTGGCACTGCCATAGTGTAAATTGATTTCAAGTCAGTACAGTACTGTGGCGTCAGTATTGACTTCAATATTCGCTCTTCAATATTTTCGGCGTCAGTTCGCTCCCCGCCACCCGCACCAGTGCAACTGACGGCGTGTAAATATGCCCAAGTCAGTCGCTGCCGCTCTGTTGTATGGTGACCACGCTCTTTGATTTGAACTTTGATTTTTTGCTGTTTTCGAGAATTCATTTTTCCGCACTGAATTTATGAACGTGTGTACACCAAAGAAATATCCTCGACTACTGACGAAATACTGACTGCGTATAAATAGTATGCGTCAGTTTTCGGCGCCAGCACTGACGACAGCCACTGACTCAATGTAAATCTGCCTTAACGTTTAGTATTGTGCTCTATACTATGCTTTGGTGCCAGGCAGGGCAGGCTTCTTGGGTAAAATCGTAGGTAAAATACTAACACGCGGGCTATTTTCTATTTGGCAATAATAACATGTGACGTTTCAAATTTTGGACCAAAGAGCTTAATATGCAGGACTGCTTGCGTTGCTTTATGTAAACAGAAACCAACTTTACGCGTTCTGCGTAACGTTTCTTTTGCATTATCAATAGGCGACGGAAAAAACGGTTTAGAAAGAGACAGACTTTTTGGGAATCATGACCCTTTCACGCAATGTTTCATTGTTTTTGTTCATTCATTATTTCATTCTACTAAATTAGTAGCTTTCACAGTCAATTGTAGGTACGACGTACTTATCAAATTCATGAATAAAAATAAAGCTGAAAAATTTAAATCCAACTACGACAAAACATTCACCAAAAAGCTATAAACAAGACTACAGATTATTCAAATTCAAAAAAATCGAAATACAAGACAACGGCTGCGAAAGATTAAGTGTAGGTGTGTAGGTAGTATTTTCAAGTAAATGTATGGCCACCTTATTAGATAGAGACACAACTCCTCTTAATTAAGTTGCTATTTCAAGACTATCTTTTCAGTGCTTGTTATTGTTCCAGTTGTGCCATAGTGTAGAATAATTATTGTAGATGTGAATCTGTGGACTCAGTCGTCAACTCGTCAGTGGATTGTTGCTTGCAATGTTGCAATATTGCAATAGCGAATGGAAAATGGCGTTTGTGTTGTGTTGAAGAGCTGTAAACATTCGTTTTACTTTGTGCGTAAATGAACGAATTTGTTGTGGATTTGGAAAGCTTTAAATTTTAATATTTGCTAGTGATAACTATAACGTGGACTAATGAGTTTACTGACCGATGTCTGCCGTGGCTCCCACTATCCCCGGTTGGTAATAATTTGTTGCCTTACAAGAAATTTTGTTACCACACATAATTTTAATAGAAACCAAATAAAATATAATTCACTAGGTAGTTTCTAAATGGTTAAGATACTTAAAATTGCCGAATGGGTACGTTACACATCATAAAAGTTATCGACCTATTTTCAATTGACATCGCACCGCGTGACGCGTTGTTCATTACTATCTCACCAAGTTAGAACTGTATATTTAATTATAGCTAAGAAATAACGCATTCTACATGCAACAAATAAATAATGTATCTACAAAGCGTCTCTGATTATATTTCACATACATAATATTCACGATAACATACAAAAACATTGCTGGCTGAGCAAATCATAAGCTTGCAGAACACAGCAGCTAATGGTCTTAGATGTCAGTCACCCACGTCATTTTAGCATGGCTGAAAGTTTGAGCATAGAAAGAGGAATATGTAGCATGTGGCTGAAGTTATGACCAATAGAAAGTGTCTAGCATTGATGAATAATGGTTTTTGACAATATCCTATAAAAGTAAGATAAAACCAGCCATCACACATGAAAGTCAGTGAGTAAGGTATATTTTGTATCTGATATTTGAAAAAGTGATGATACGCACACTTAAACGGATATAATTTTGAAAATTTTAGCTCTGTTTGTCAACTGACTTTAGTATCAGATCGTTGTACCTAGTAGACCCCTGTTTTTAATATTTTTAGTACAAAAACTGCTTACGGGTGACCTTGATTTGGTATATAAATTTTTGATTATTTAGATTGTTACTTGATTAATGTCTTGTGAGGACAACAGCTTCTACACCACTTTGGGTTTTCCACAGCCACTCAATACAATGTATATTATGTTCATAGGGATACCTGGGATTAAATATAAAACATGTTTTTTATAAAAATAGAAGATACCTTTTTTCTTATTCTATTCTTTAAATATAAATATAATAGTTAATATTTTGTAGAATGTTAAAACAAGTGCTGTTTTAATAGGGGCTGACCCAGCAAAGGAAATACAAAAACGCCGTGCTGGCAGTGTTGGGTGAGTTTCTAAATAATAATAATCTATATTATTGCACATTGTATAAAATGAGAAATTGACTGAGTGACTGACTTACTATTAACATAATCAGCGCTCAGCCTAAGCAACTGGAACTAGGGATAGTAAATTTTGCGCATGGCTTCTTTTCATAATGTAGGCAAGCACTAAGGAAGGTTTTTTAGAAATTCAAAAAGGCAGAAATTGTTTGTTTGAAAAGTTTTATTTCATGGGTAAATAAACTTGAAACTTGGCTAGAGTATGTACTCTAAGTACCTAAATGAAGAATTTATTCAAAAATACTTCTCAATGGGGGTTTAAGGGACGTTAAAGTTTGTATGGAAGAATCTATACATTTCATTTATTAAACATGAAACTTGGCACAAATACCTAAGTGTAAATAATGTTCGATTCAGTCAGTGTTATTACTGTAAGAAAGAATCTCAACAAGTCACATGGTATTAATACTTTTGGCAGAATAAAAAAAATAATGGTTGTTGTGTTCTTTGAAAAGGGCTATATAATTATATAAGTTTTCAAAAGGGCATTTTAATGCATGTCTTATTGAATTCTCATCTCAACGTCAAATAATAGAAAGGTCCCAAACTACCTAAAAATCAACCCCTGTCAGTGTGAAAAGAAGGAATGCCAGAAAAATCTATTTCCTACAGTGTAGAATCTTATAATAGTAACTTAACAACTACCTATGTTGGTACCTAAATAATAAAGATAGTATACCCCTCTATCTGCATTAAAAGGGTAGTTGTGAAAGCAATGGAACCAAGGAAGCTATTGCTGGAGACTATACTCCTTTTTAAATATTCATAATCCAAAATGCAATAGGTTTTCATTGTCTAAGATATGGCATAACATCAACCTGCCCTCGCAAATTTTTCTATTAAAAATTATAATTAGGAATGTCGCACCATAATATCCTTGCACAGCAGCTATATTTAATTCCTATTCTAAATCCTCTTTTGTAATTATAAAAAAAAAACACCCACCAAAAGTACATGTAAATAAAAAACAACAAAGTAGCCTATCTTTTTCCAGGCAATAATGAGGGTTTTGTGGTCTACACAAGTAATAGTAATTTACCCTTAAAGTTTCAATTTATTATTAAACTGCCAGTGATGTTTTTTGTGTAATAACATAAATACCGAGTTTCAAGTTAACAGACAGACCTCGCGTCAATAAAAATATCCATGCAAACTCTAACATTATAAAAATTTTAACTTCCCTTTCAATGGCAATTTTGGGAAAATTCAAATTGCCTCTGAAAAGGTAGGTTGGTGTATAATAGAGCAATTTTTAAAAATTATTAACTTATCATATAGGTCAGATGAAGACGACGCAAGTGGTGGGAAATATACAAGGATGGAGGAGGATAATATTCAGGATAAGGAAAGATTTGCAAGGTAAGAAATTAACTATGTATTTGGTCATAAGATTTATTTAAGTGTATCCTGTTAAGTTAACCCAATGGCGATGACTTAACAAGTAACTTTTCTGTTAGCGTTTACACCAAATGTTAAGAATATTAGAATATAAAGTGGAATATAGATAACAAAACTAGTTTGATATATTATGGAATTATTCTCATGAAAGTAAATTATTTGTGTCATGGAAATTATTAGTGTCGTAAAATTAACAGTTAGTATTGCCCCATCATCATCAACGATTTTAGTTTACGTCGCGATTTATTATTATTTTACGTTATGCTTATATTTTTCCTTTACTAAAGATCTGATGAAGCTTATCAGATAGCTTATCGCAGAAAGCGCACTTCGCAAAAGGGGCACTGGACAAAAAACGTGCACTTCGCAATTGGTACCTACTTATCATAATGGTCAAGTTTTTACATTGTAGGTATGTAAGGCTTGTAATGTATCGATACCGTGTACCTACTGTGCGACGAAAAACTGGACATTTTATGGTGTTCTCTTAATAGAAACCTTAATATAAAAACTAATTAAAAAATATTTATAAAAAACAAGCTTTAATTTAAAATTATTACAATATTGAGTATCGAACATTGTATTGTCATCAGAACTAACGGTGTAGGTATGCAAAATTTCACCTCAATCGGATACCAACAAATGGTCGAAAAATGGTTTACAAATTTTAAAAGGACAACTTACTTATCTACATACGAACAGCGCAAGCTAAATAAAAGCTTGTAAATGAGTGTCGTGTATCAATAACAGTTTGTTTTAGTCCAACTTGGTACAAAATTTTAAACAGCTATTGGCATTTTCCTTTATACGAGTATGATACAATACCCATGTCTTTCGGACAAGTAAAAGTGAAATAAATTACCATTGTTTGGCCGAGATCAATCAGAAAAGAGCTAAACAAAAAATGTCTGAACAGAATTTTATGATTTAAGAACCACCTCGGTTAAGCAACACCCTCAACACCCTCGATTAAACTAGCAAGATTAAATTAATTTCAAGTAATGAAGAAAATGCATCTGTAGGTACGTAAGTCTGTAGAACGTATGCCTAAGGTAAGATTCAGACCAACCGGCTCGTATCGGCCCGGCCCGGACGGCATTTTACAATGCGGTAGAGAACATTGAAATGTATCAACAGTAATTATAGTTCATATTTGCATGCAACTTTAACTCCGTCGATCACGTCCGTCGGAGCCGTACGGCTGCCGCGGCAGCCGTACGCATCCGTACGGCTCCGATCGGCTCCGTCCGGCTCCGACCGGCTCCGTACGGCGCTGACGGCATCCAATCGGCTGCCGTCGGGTCCGTTCGGAGCCGGTCGGCCGTGCGTACGGATCCGTTCGGCTGTCGCGGCATGCGTACGGATGCGTACGGCTGCCGCGGCATGCGTACGGATCCGTTCCGATGCGGTCCGATCCGAGCCGGTTGGTCTGAATCTTACCTAAGGCAGAGTGGAAAGGAAGCAAAAATGTATGGTAGTAAGACGTATGTACGGTCGACCATTTACTGCACACAGAACGAAAGGTTCTCTTCGGGTCTTGTAAGAATATACTAGGTATGTATTTGGTCATTCGTGTTTTACTTGAGAGAACCAAACATCGAGCCCAAACTAGACGTGGAAGTACTCAAATCTATTAATCATTATATGCACCGTCATTCTATAGTGGTGTAGTAAGCCCTAGAAAGACATAGCTCTTGAATAGCATTGAATTTGATAAAACCTTCCATGTGTACTCATAATCAGCCTTTAAAATCTATTTAATCACATACTTTATTCTTAAATCACGTGGTGTACCTACGATACAATAAGTAGCTTGTCTAAGCAGCGTAACTGAATACAAATCTTAACATCAAGGTCTGTGAATTTCCCATAACCACGACATTCATTACTAGCTGATGATTGAAAACGTGTCTTATCACGCGACGAGTGCGCGCTCTTTCTCTTCTTCAAAACTCATATTTTAAATTAAACAATTTTGCTCACACCAGGATGTCATCAAGATTCTTTGATTTTAAGTCTTTAAAATAAAAACATCTCAATGAAGTTTTTCAAAATGACAAAAAACAATTATTAAACCTTTCCACGTTCCTTTTACATATTTCTCATTCTCCTTATTGTGAGAATAACCATCGATACACTGAGTAATTATATCTACGGTAGGCATTTCCCTATACCCTATTTTTAATTATAATTAATTTTATTTTCAGCCGTGAGAACCACTGTGAAATTGAACGTCGCCGAAGAAACAAGATGACGGCATATATTACGGAACTGTCTGATATGGTTCCAACATGCTCCGCCCTTGCGCGGAAGCCGGACAAACTTACTATACTGCGTATGGCAGTAGCGCATATGAAAGCCTTAAGAGGTATGCAAATTGTTAAATTTGTATTAAAACAAATAATTTACAAGTAAACACAACAAATACGATTATCATGTATCAAATAATTATTTTTGTTATTGTAGGCACTGGCAACACATCAACCGACGGTACTTACAAACCATCCTTCTTAACTGATCAAGAACTAAAACATTTAATCCTTGAAGCAGCTGATGGGTTTTTGTTTGTTGTAAGTTGCGACACTGGACGTATTATTTACGTCAGTGATAGTATAGCTCCAGTACTGAACTACTCTCAGGTATGTTACATTTATTATACATTATTTCTTTATTTTATATATTAAACAGGAAATAGAAGGAACGGAATACGTACTATAATATTCTAAAAACAAATCTATTGAAAAAAAGGGTTGGGTTTTAAATAATTTATGTGCGTATAGGGTTACCATATCTCAGGATTTGTCCTGAGATCTCAGGATTTCTGGACTCTTCTCAGGATTGCGGCCGGATTTTACAAATCTCATGAAATCTCAGGATTTTTTGAATTTTCAATAAAATGCAGCTTTTATTTTATTTATTTTTATTGGGATAAGCCCGCCACACTGTTCCCACCCACTGCAACTCCTGAAAGCCAGAATCAACAGTGGAGGCCACCAGAAAAGCGCCGAGGCAATGAAGCTTTTTATTAAAGATCTCTTTAATAAAAACTAAAAATAATCTTCCTTTAATAATAATTGCACAATTAAAATCAGTACTTATTTCTCCAAGTAGGTATTATCTCAATCTTAATCAGTTTTATCATACATTTTTAAGTAAGGTTTTTTCTTTAAATGGATTTATAAAATGCCCCGTATGTTAAGCTCTTCAAATTATAATTTTAATTAATTAATTATATAAATAATTATATCGAGTGCGATGTGCAACGCGTGAGCGACGTAAGCAGTGTATATTAAACGATAATATTACAACTTTTTTAAATTGTTAAGTACCTACGTTTGAGAGAAAATTCTAAAACTGTAAAAAATCTCAGGATTTTTCAATGGAAATCAGGCCTTTTCTCCGGACTTTTCATTTTTTCATCTGGTAACCCTATGTGCGTATGATTTTGCATAAACGTATTTCTTTTTAAAACGAAATACTTAATTGAACTCTAAACTTTAGAGTTTTAGTATTTCATTTTTTTAGGTATAAAATACCAGGGGTCATACCAAAAGCATAATTTTCAGTGAAAATAAATAATAATGTTTTATTAAAAAACGTACCAAAACACCATTTTCGCGCTGGATTGACAGTGAGTTCAACTCACTGTCATAAAATAAAATGAAGTACACCTTAAGAAATGGAATGAAATGGTTCACATCTCCGTATTTCAGTAAATGGTATACTTAAATCTCATAGAAAGAAAAAAAAATTGCTGTTCATCGAATGGAAGTCGTCGTTGTTTTAAGCATAAAAAAATGGCAACTTTAAACTCATTACGTAAAAATCACCTTATGTAAAAACACGTTTTTTTTTAGGGTGAGTGGTATTCTTCTTGCTTATATGACCAAGTACACCCAGATGATGTGGAAAAAGTTAGGGAACAGTTAAGCACACAAGAACCTCAAAACACGGGTCGTATTTTGGATCTCAAGACTGGGACAGTAAAGAAAGAAGGTCACCAATGTAAGTAACATAAATGTTTTATTAATAATCTACCTAAAAATACTGTACAATGTTGTACACTGTTAAAATAATTTAATATATATTACAGCGTCCATGCGTCAAGTGATGGGTTCTCGTCGTGGTTTCATATGTCGTATGCGTGTCGGTGGATCTGCAGAAGGTGCTCATCTAGGAAGACTGCGTGCTCGCAACTCACTAGGTCCCTCGCACGACGGTCATAACTATGCTGTTGTGCATTGCACTGGATATATAAAAAACTGGCCACCTACAGGTAACATGTACGGATAGCTACATTAATTGGCTACCGCCTTTTGTTAGGTATTAAGTAAGATTAAGGGCAGGCCAAAGCTCAAGGGGTACACAATTAATGCAGTTGTCTGTACATCTGCGAAACTGTTTTTTAATAGTTCCATGTACTCGTAAGAAAAAAAAAGCTGCTATTATCAGAATCCGTATTTTTTATTTACATGCTCATTGAGGTTATCAGAATGAAGAGCTTGAAGAGACATTTCCAAAAATATGTAATATGTATACGAAAAAACTGCTAAATTACTGAATGATTTCAAGAAGCCTAAAATGGTCTGCGCCAGCCATCTTTGTGCTTCTTTTTATCTTTTTGCGGTCAGGATTTTAACTTCTTTACATAATTTCTTAATTATATTTCAATAAAACAAGTAACTGCAATAAAAATACCACAAATAAAATTACAGTATAACTTTTATATAATTATCATGTAGGTACATCCGAAAATTAAATATCATGTAAAAAATTTAAAAGAAATGCATCAAATTATTTGTTACACTTAAATAAACATTTGCTATGTGTTCAATGTCTATAAAACATTAAGAAACATAGTTTTATGTATGTTGGCATATCAGATCTCTTTCCAGGTATGCAGATGGATCGACCCATTCAGGAAGAGCTTGACACATCTCATTGTTGTCTAGTTGCGATTGGAAGACTACAGGTATCTTTGTTTTACTTAATAATAACTATTTACTTTTTATTATTAAAATTGAAATGAATCATAACATGAGTCGTTGTTAACGTCACTAGGTTACGTCAACTCCAAACTCTTCAGAAAACAGTTTATGTAGCGGTGGAGTAGAGTTTGTTTCGCGACATTCAGTTGACGGTCGCTTCACATTTGCCGATCAACGTGCAACACAGGTGGTTGGGTACGCGCCTGCTGACCTACTGGGAAAGCTTTGTTACGAGTTCTATCACCCGGAGGACCAACAGCATATGAGAGATAACTTTGATCAAGGTTACTTGATTTTACTTTAATTTGCATAATTGCTATAATGATACCGTATACGACAGGCCAATAATCACATAAAATTACTTGTTACAGTATTGAAATTAAAAGGTCAAATCATCTCACTGATGTACCGGTTTCGTACCAAAAGTAGAGAGTGGGTTTGGTTAAGAACTTCTGCCTTCGCCTTTTTAAACCCTTACAACGATGACGTGGAATACATTGTCTGCACTAACACACTGGCAAAGTATGTATTGGAAGTTATATTTTTTTATAATTTCATTAAGATTTCTGATTCGAGTTAATTTTTTTTTGTTACTAGTCGGTCGTTAGGAAGCACTACCGGTGAAGCGGCTCCAGAAGAAAATTACGATTACCATCTAAGACACCGTGACGTATATCAAGCGCAAGCGCCTAATCTTCATCAACAGCACCACGCCCCACCTGGTAATTATCATCGTAAGCAAACCACACCAAGAATTTGATCCTTTTGAATGAGGATACCAAACATTACATACATTTAGCAGAAATCTAAAAAGAAAAGAGTCCATAAAATATTTTATTTGTAGTGAAAAATATTAGTGTTTAACAAATTATTTTTAACGAGACGTAACTTCACAAACTTTTCAACAAATTTCCATTTCGCAAACAAGCTTTATTTTATTTGGTTTAACAAATGTTGTTAACTAAAATAGTGCACTACCTTATAGTGTTTAAAGACACTTTCCTCTTCTATATCTTACATTTATTAAAAAGTACTACAATAAGTTGACTAGTATAACGTAATTACCTAAGGGGGTTGATATGGTTTGGTCATAGAGAGACGATCCGGCCGCTTTCTATTACGGGAACTGTAGGTCGATTCCTGCTCGCACCCAATCAACGGCCCTTTTTGCTATTTGAGATTTATAGATCACATTATTAAAATTGGTTGTAGATCGATGTCTGATTGACCGGATTGAACTGATGCCAGATTTATTGTCTAAATTTCATCAAACTTCACCAGGGTTACTTATTTTTATAAAATGTGTGTTTGTGGCAGTGAGCGGCGGCGGTGGCGTGAGCGCACGCTCGCCGGGCGAGGCGGGCGTGGCGCCGGCCGCGCCCGCGCCCCCCTACGCGCCGCACTACGCGCCCGACTACTCGCCGCACCGCCCTACCAACACCCCACCGCACACCACCTGGACCACCTTGCGCACGGTGACTATTTACACATACATATAATTTAGAAAGCATTTCTGGCGCCTACAGCATTACCTGCAACCGGAAGTTCGGTCGATTAAGCCAATTAATAATTTCATAAATATTTGCATAAATAATGTTTTATATGAGTATTTCGTGGTTACGGCAGAGCGGCGGTGGCGGCGGCGAGAGCTACGCGTACAGCGGCGAGACGGCGGCAGGCGCGGCGGGCGCGGCGGACGCGTCGCCGGCGCGCTCGCCGCCCGCGCCCGCCTACCTGCCGCCCGCCGCGCACTACCACCACAACCACCACCCACACCCCTCACACGGTGAGTACAACAGTACTGTTACACATGCGCAAGGGGCGCGGCGGACGAAGCAGTTATCTCAAAACTAAAAACTGGACATTTTAATTTTCACTTGTTACGTATCGTTATGTTTGTTAATTCATTAATGTGAGAGTATGTTCTTCTCCATGTTCAACTCGATGACGGGCGCTGTATTGCAGGCATGTGGTCGTGGCAAGGAGGCGCGGGAGGCGCTGCGGGCGCGGGCGGGGCGGAGGGGGCGCACGCGCCGCACGAGTTGTCCGACATGCTGCAGATACTGGACCAAAGTGGAACCGCCACATTTGAAGATCTAAACATAAATATGTTCAACTCGAACTTTGAGTAATATTAGTTGTAAAAAGTATGTACCTTATTTGACTCGTGAATTCAAGAACTGAGAATATGTGGCGCTTATAACAACAATGTTGAAAACGACAACATCATGGCGTTATAGGTTGCTGCGTTTCTAATTATTTCAGCAAAACAGAAAAAATCGTCGGACTATGAAACTTTAATATTTCGATTGTAGAATCATGTCCAGGGTGCCTACGTACGTATCTACTTACTTATACTTACTAGTTATTAGAATTAATACTTAAAAATTTGAAAAGTCATCTTGAAAAACCGGACCCTTTACGTATTAATCTCTCTTATTTCAGTAACTCATTAACTCATTTTCTATTAAATCCTCTTAGTCGAAATGTCCGGAGTTTCGCAACAAACGACAAGGCCAGTGGGCCAAAAACCAGACATGTCCAAATAAACCTGGATGTATGGTAACCGTAGTATTCATGAAGTTTGACATACTTTTGATACAATAATCTGAAAAGCTCTGTTGACAAGTAATAAATTGTGTATTGTGTATTTATAATTTTTTTTTAATACACATGCAAAGTAAATAGAATATTATTTTTATTATCTCAATTGTATTCTACTGATCCTTAATCGGAATATTAAACCCATAGTCGGGTAAAGATAATTCTGCATAGTCTTATCTAAATTTCTAGATATTACATTTGAATAGGCTACAGATTATTGATAAAATTTTATTGTGTAAATAGAATTATTTGGCAGCTTTATTCTAACAGAATGTAAGAGAAAATTTTTAATCAACAGTAGACTATACAGAGTTAACTTTACTGGTACACCGTTCTAGTTAGGTTCCATGAAATCACGCGTTATTTTCATATTCATAGGTCTACTCGATTCTCGTTCAAATGGTGCAACTAGCAAAATTAAGTTAATTAAAACTGTTTTGTATTAATGTTATAAGTTGTCTTTTAAGTTATGTTTAAGACTCATTTAGAATATAGTAATTAAAATAAGTATTAGATAACGAAAATCAAATGCTTTCGGTTATAATCACCATTCCACTAAACTGTCGTTTATAGCTGCTTGTTATATGAGCGCAAGCCGCAGACCACACAGATATATTTGAAAAATTGCAATAATAGTGACGTAATACTCAGTGTATTTTTCGAAACCAAAGACATGCGACGTGCATTGTGAAAACTTAGACTTGGGCCACACCTGAGTCTTATCATCATGAAGCAATGCGCACCAGTGTTTCGTATGTTTTGCTTGGTATAAAGTTATCATGCTAACGCGACGATTATATATTGGTGGCTTCGATATTCTTTGATGTCTTACCACCCGTTCATTAAAAGGGACGCAGCTGTCCGTCCGATCACTCGCAATGATAGCCAATGTTGGTTGATCACAGCTATGTGTATCGTATCATAGCGCGAAGTTTCATGACAATAGAAATTGATGCGGTGTCAGCATTACGTCGAAAAGGTTTTGCTAGCTTAATCATTGGGCAGATGCGTCATTTTATATTTAGATACATACTACAGCCAGGGTAGAAGTTGTAATGCTAATGCCCGCCATAGACGTTCAAATAATTTGATCAAACATGCTAGTTCAAACAGTTTTGTCAAATGGGCATGACTGTCTGTGGTAAAATTTGATCAAATTTATCAGAAGTTTGGTCGGTGGAAGGTCATGGAAAATTGATCAAACTGTTTGAACCAGCCTGTTTGATCAAATTGCTTGAACGTCTATGGCAGGCATTACAGACAAATTACCAGCAGACGGGTTTCTTTTTGGTCATGGTCACATATTACTCCAGATGGAGCACTCCGCAAAGGCATTTAAATAAATATCGACTGATAGAACGTAATCAAATCGTCTTCAGCGCTGCAGGCTTATAAAATTATATTCTTTTTTTATTTACTTTGTGATGTCTACCTAGTACATAGAAAAATATTTTACACTGCGTATACAAACTACATTATAATATCATACAAAAAAGCGTAAGATCCTGATTTTCGTTGATTTTTAACCAGACAAAAACTACGCAGTAGTTTTATTATATTAATAACAACATAGGCGATAGGCGCGGTGCGTGACTGGCGGACTTTTTACATGAAATTCGGGCGGTGCAACCCACTGAGTGGGCCCGCCAAAGCGAACCTTGTGGCTTCGGGCCTAAAGTGCGGAGTGCGCTATTTATAGAGTAATCAGTGGTTTGGTTAAAATTAAGCAATAGTCAGGCGCCCAGGCTACATTTTCCCATATAAAAATAATATAAACCTACCTACATTATAAAGCAATAATTGTCGCTTTAAAATATCGGTCACTATGTTCTACTGCAAACTGGACGGTTTTATCAAATACCACACGCTACAATAATTATTATTTATTTCTGTTTAATAACGACTTTCCAATGTTTGAACGAATGGCTTCTCGGGCTTTTCGGTACGAAGTTTACACTCTGAAGCATTCAGTACTATATAAACGCGTCCATAACTGTAAAGTTACGAGTTTCAGACATCTAACAATAAAATAAAAAATATCTAAGATACCTATTGTATCTGAGAATTTATTTTTTTAGTATTCATGGGTCGTTGCGTAGCAGATAATTTGGGTGTTTTTTTTTGAATAATTCTATGTTTGGGCTGGTAACCTCACCTAAGAACTTACGTAAGTACTTAGGTCCATAAACTCGCAAATAGGTAAAGTTAAAACATAAAGGCAGTTAAAAAAAAAAAAGTAGCAATTATTACTTTATAATTTGTTTTTTCTTTCCTGCTTATGAATAGTTTATTTTAAAGAAATTATACCTAATTTAAGATAATAATTGATTATATTTTTATGTAAGTAGGTAATGCATTTACGAGCTCGTATTTTCATCGTAAATAATTTTTTATTACTTTTATTTGGTTGAATAGGTATTCTGAATTTTGTAATATGAATTTTTAATTAAATAATAACAATATGGACATCAAAATTTGGTTTTTATTATTAATACAGCTATACTTAGTAATAGTTGAATTTCCCATTTATATTATTTATAGGCACAAAAGTTCAAAACAAGATTTTCAAGCTGTCTGATGGATCATGCAGTTAGTGGCAGACCCGAAACTATCTGTAGGTTATACAAATATTCGTTCCGTTGGAATCGAACCCGTGACACGCAGCGCAGCAGCCAATCACATCAAATAATAATTGTAACTTCTTCATAGCAGTTTCCGGTGAGGGCATCGACATCGAATTAATGAAAAAAGAAGACGACCGAAGAGGAAAATCAACTTGATCAGTTTCGATTTAGAGTTGATTAGGAGTAAAGAAAAAAAATATATAAATGCTCGAAGAGCATCATCTGCCTAGCCTTTTCCCAATTATGTTGGGGTCGGCTTCCAGTCTAACCGGATGCAGTTGAATACCAGTATTTTTACATGGAGCGACTGCCTATCTGACCTCCACAACCCAGTAACTGGGTAATACGATACCCCTTGGTAAGACTGGTTGTCAAATTTTCGGGCTTCCGATGACTGATCCACGTTTGACAGCCGGGACCAACGGCGTATCGTGCTTTCCGAGGCACGGAACGGTGTCAGTGATGTGTAAGATAGCAGGTACACTTAGAAAGTATATGACATATGAATTGAAAAAGACAAACTGGTAATTGCCCGGATTCGAAGGCGCAACCTCATGCACTTTGCTCATGCATGAGAGGCGGGCGTCTCAACCACTAGGTCATCACGACAAAATCAAAATGCTCGAAGAGCGATCTATATTATTATAATAAATGCCTTTTTAGATAAAGATAATAAATCATCCTCATAATATTATGATGAACAAGAAAAGAGTTCTTGAAAAATAAAAATCTGAATGAGATTTTAAAGTACGAAAGATATATAACAATTTAGTACGTAAACAATTTATTTATTTTTGAAGGTTTATTCATGTTCATTTATGATAAAACTAATAAAAATTAAACAGTAAAGATCGTTTTATGTATTTTCCCCGGTATTGCACACTACAAATTTTGATTATTGTAGTCTGTGATTTTGTTTTCCCCATTTGCTTATTTGACATAATATTGATATGGTTATCTGTGATTCTAGTATTCTACTGTCAAAGTGACCAAAGTGTCAATTCTGTGTGTGCATAAAATTTTATTTGTAAAATGAAAAGATAAATTGATTGCTTCTGTAATTTATTGATAACTGTTCTTTCAGTGGAAAAAGTTCTATTAGATATGGCTAGATTGGGCAAAACAGCGCAAGAATTTATTCAGGATTCATTTTCACCCATAGTCGCAGTTCTATGTAGTCCAAAAGTAGAAAATGTCGTGTCTAAGAATAATTTGTCTTTTACTGAAATGTTACAACCCTTCACAACATTGGACTGGGAAGGTATCTTTAGTGTTTCTTATTTAAATGTAGTTCTTCCGGGAGGCATTGTTAATAAGCTGGGTGTTCATTCTATTCGCAGGCTGATAATTTTTTTTTGCTGCCTATCTTTTCTTTCATTAATTCATCTAGAGATATATTGTTCACAATATTCTACTTATTATTGCATGCTTAAATATTCATAATGTTACCATCATAGTTATTAGGTACCTTTTTATATAAATGCATACTAAAAGAGGTCTATTTATGTACATAAAAATATAATTTGAGACAATCCAAATGATAAAATGCTCCAATAACTAAAGCTTTTCAAACAAATTAAATGATGCCCTTTTTGATACTGTGGTTATGAAGCAGGCTCATGTTGTACTTTCCAACTTGTAAGTGGCTTTAGAACTGTTTGTTATGACATAACTAAAAACAGTAGTGACTATAAAGTAGATGTTACCAGGAGCATTTAGACCAGTCTGTTTCATAATGGGCGATAAGTTGACAACACCTACTTGTAGGTGCTGGAGGCCTTTAGGGGTGCCGTAAGGAGCCCAGAAAAAATTGGGGGTGTTGATGTAGTTCATATTAAATTTACTGAAATTAAATCCTACCTACTACATACATTGATTATTCATATAGCTCATATTTCTGCCCTGTTTGATTGTATAGAAACTAAAAATATTTAACAATGCTATTGTAGGAAAGCCAGTGAGCAATCATGTTTTAAAAAGTTATAAATATCATTGAGGTTGTTAAGATGTGGTAAAGTAAAACAAAATGGGGATGCTGAAATATAATAAAGTTTCAAAGTGGGCGGAAAACGAAATAAGTTTGACAACCTCTTCTTCTTCTTCTTCTTTATGGTGTTGGTTTCCGCACTTAGTCCTTGAAGTGGACTATTGTACGTGAGCCATGGTGGCCGGTTATTCCAGCCAGCCCTCTGACTAGACACTGCAGATGATTTAAAATTGTCACAAGACAAAATATTTTCCAAGGTTTAGTTACATCATTAATAAATTATTGTTTTACAACTTCAGGCCAGTTTCGAGACTCAAGTGGAAACACATGTTCCTTAAAGAATTGGAAATTAATTATTAGAGATGTAAACTGGAAGCCATTACAACCTACAGAAGCAAGAAGGCAGTTAAACAATGCTGTACTACACAATTATCATGACAAAACTGTATCTCTTGAAATAGGTATTGTAGTGTCCTTTGTTTTTGTATTATGTTATAAAAACAGTTTAACATTATAAAATAAAAACCAGTGTATTATTGTATCTAAAAAATTATTAAGTAAAAAATAAAGTTACATTAAATATAGATATAAATAAATAAAATTACAGCTTTGTCATCTCTAATCTCAATGAAAGTATAAAGTCCTAATTATTGTTTGCAGAAGGCAGAAAATTTGATGTTCCTCAATCAACACATTGGTTTGATGCTTGGAGGGAGACATACTTAGAAGTCCAGTTTCCTTCAGATCATGAATTTACCAAACACTTTATTTCTTGCATAATAGTGGGCACAACATTAGATGAAAATGTGGTAGACAGTTTCAACAATTTAAACCAACAGTATGCTCTGTTACAAAATGTTGCTCCACCAAAATTACCCAAGTGGTTCAACAGTAGTGTGTTGAAGTCATACCTTCTTTTACATGATGTGTCTGCAGTTTCTAAAGAAAAGTAAGTGTATAGTACGGCCGACGTATCTTGGCGGTATGAAGTTAGCTGTTTGGCTGCGCAATGGATCTTATAGAAACGAAATTGTTTACTGCGCAGCAATCGGCTAACTGCAGAGCCGCCAAGATACGTCGGCCGTACTGTACTGTTGTTACTATTAACAACATTTGAAATTGTGAAAAAGTAACATTAATTTGTACAATTTGTTACAGAGCAGATGCAGCATTTGAAACACTGAAACAAACTTTTGGAGCAACCAACTGCTTTATGTTATCAATCAACTCAAAGAGTACCTTAGATCAAAATGTATCTACAGATCTGTGGGCTCAGTTTGTAAAAAGATCACAAGTAAATGTAAATGCCTTTTATTCTTAGACTAGCTTCTGCCCGCGACTTCGTCAGCATGTTATTTTTTCGCCCGCGTTAAGTTAT
The DNA here is from genome assembly GCA_949316365.1 of Hoplodrina blanda. Classification (NCBI taxonomy): domain Eukaryota; kingdom Metazoa; phylum Arthropoda; class Insecta; order Lepidoptera; family Noctuidae; genus Hoplodrina; species Hoplodrina blanda. The sequence continues at coordinate 9,436,412 of OX438579.1, read as the reverse complement.
GTCATTGGTTACCGGCTGTAGTGTAATATCGCCTTTACTATTTTCCAGAGAATAGCATGTTTATACAAACAAACAAAAAGCTCTTTAGCTTATAATGTTAATATAAAATTAAGATTTTAATTTTAGACAGTCTGAATCAATAATTTTATATATTCCAGAATGAGATGTCTTCATCACTTACAAACCTACCCACCACACCAGCTGAACCTCTACCAGTGTTCCCCCCGGCTTCAGTGAACATATCAGGTTGTTACTGATATTGCATTGTATTCAGTAGCGGATCCAGGGGATGGGAGGACTAAGGGGCTCAAACCCCCCTTCAAAAGCTTCTGAGTTCTTCTGTGACAAATCTTAAAATGAACTTGATATTATTCCAATTATACTTCTTGGCAAGCATTACCCTACCTAAGCTAAGGTATTGATGCTGTGTGATTTTTTTTAAGTGGCTACTTTTTTAAAAACCTACCCTCAGCAGGGTCAAGCCCCCCATTCTGAATCTGCTACTGATTGTATTCAAACCAATCATGAAGTTTGAGATATACATTTACCCTGGACTTTAAATTACAGATGAGAACACAGTTATTTCTTCAATAAACACAGAAACTGCTCATCCACTCACAGCTACTGAAACAGATGTTTATGATAACGCGAATAGTTTACAGGTGATACAAATTCAAAGAAATTATTTGAAATCAAGGATGAATGTACAAAATTGTTTAGGCACAAATGTTATCACTAATTTATACAAACAAATTATTTTCAGACTCATTCATTCTCTGGAAGTTCTGAAAGTGTGAATGTGGCTGGTAAAGGCCTAGATAGTTTAACAGAAGTTCATGGCACAGCTCTGAATGCAAATGATATCGAAGGCATTAAGAAATTTTTGCAAGAGTATGCCTCCAAGGCATTGTTACCCTATATGGAGAAACAAATATCCCAGTTATCTGAAGTTGTAAGTTGTACATTTTTATAATAGACTGCTTTATGAGCGGAGCTACGAACACTCTTTGACTTTAACATTGTAATGTGTGTGATGTGTGATAACTCCAACAAAATAATGTCGAATATCGTCTGAATGTAAGAGACAATTTCTCCAGCTTATGTAATTGTTGTGAAAAATGGTCTTTACTGGACTGCTGGAGTAATGTTACCTCAATTTTAATTTTGAATGGGTATATTGAAATAAATATTAATAATACTTTTTATGGTTGCGAAGATATTCAAGATCCTGCTGGAGTAATATTTGCATGTTTTCTGTATGTAATGTAATTTAATGTATTTCAATACATTAAAAACAAAAGTTTCTGGTGGAGTTGGGGTAACCAAACGTGATCAGAAAGGTTTTTTTTTATCAAATAATTAAACTATCAGCAAATCAAAATTAAAAATGTTTGCAACAATTATACAGAAACTGGAGAACTTATTATCTCTTACACTCAGATACTCGATATTCGATATTATTTTGCTGGAGCAACGCACAACATGAGAATTATTAATCAACACATCACGTTCCGCTTTTACAGTACCAAACTTCTACAAACTACAAATAATATGATATGACCAAAATAAAAAAAATTACAGGTTGCAAACAGAAAGGGAGTGAGTAGATCATTACTATCAGCCACGAAACGATGGTTTGGCACTGGAAAGGGCGGTAATACAACAGGCAACAGCACCGTCATGTATGTATTAAACAAAAGACAACCACAAGCAGTCCTATATACACTAATAACTAAATTTAACTTTTTAGATATACAACTGACTGTCCAGAGTTACAATTACGTCGATTAGGCGACCTCTGGTTTATGTGTCGGCAATGGCAGCGTGCGTTTGATGCTTATCATACCGCGAAGAGAGAGTTTTACGCCGACAGCGCATGGCTTTGCTACGCAGGTGCCCTTGAAATGGCGGCAATAAGTGCATTCATGGCAGGAGACTCTAATCGGAAAACTCATAGCTACATGGAAGAGAGCATTGTTACTTATCTGAATACCTGTAGGTTAGTAATGCTCTTCTGTATGAAACTGAACTGGTTCTAAAAATTGATAATGGTTTGACGTCAAACAAAAGAACACCTTTTTCACCCGACTACGACGAAGCCACAAGGAGGGTTTATGATTTCATCATGTACTCGTATAATATATATTATACTAGCTGACCCGCCGCGACTTCGTTCACGTGGTATCCTACACTACCAATACCCCTACCCTACCCCTGCCTTACCCTACCCCCTACCCTACTCTACCCTACCCTACCCCTACTCTACCCCTACCCTACCTTACCCCTACCTTACCCTACCCCTACCCTATCTTATTTTCATTGTTTTTTTTTTGTATTCTGCTATTCGGGACGGAAACAAATCCAACAAATCAAAAACCATGGCAATCGGTCCAGCCGTTCTCGAGTTATAAGTGTTGTAACAAACACGACTTTCTTTTATATATTATATAGATTATGCATGTCCATCTGTTCCCGCATATCTGCTTTTGTTATCATAATTTAAGAAATAAGGTATCGTTTGTAGCATCTTGATAATACGCGCATGGCGTATGCCGTCATATAGAAGCCAAAAAGTAATCTATTGAAAAATAAATGTCCCGCGCATTTATTTTTTAATAGATTACTTTTTAACCCCCTCTAGTGACGAGTATATCAATATTTAATGCCATACAGAAAGTAAGTAAAGATACCATTATGTTATAGGATGGTTCAGTATGCTGTAAGAGCCACTCTGCTGTCGGTACTTTGCTTAAGTGGCTCTGGGCTACATGGTGAGGCAGCTAAACAACTAATCCGTATGACGTCAGAGGATAGCGATTTACGTAGTGCTATGTTACTCGAACAAGCGGCGCTGTGTTTTTTATCCGGCCCCGCATCTAAAGGCATGTGCAGAAAATACGCATTTCACATGGTACTGGCGGGCCACAGATTCTCAAAAGCAGGCCAAAAGAAACATGCTTACAGATGTTATGAACAGGCTTACCAGGTGAGACATATTCTGTACATATTGTTATTCCGAAAACCGGTTCAATAGTTTGCTGCAAGATATTGCAGAAGTTACTTGCCATTGCCAGTGAACTATGCCTGTTTTGGTGATTTTCTTTTAATCTCAATTTCATTCAATAAACTTTCAGACCTTTTCATCTTTATGATGTTATTATCTGTCCAAATAAATAAAATTTGAGTGCCTATTTGCAATATCAGAATAACAGCTATAAAAAAAAATTGCCTCTGTCTGACCGCCTGACTGTCTTTCTGTCAGTCTCTTTGTTTGTTCCGGATAATCTAAACGGCTAGACCGATTTTGGCGGGACTTGCACTGGCAGATAGCTGATGTTATAAGGAGTACGTAGGCTTTATTTAAGAAAATTAGGATACCGCGCAAAAAGAGAAGTATAAATGTAATAAACACGGCAGGTGTACGCGAGCAGCGGTTGGCGGTTGGCAACAGACCACGTGCAGTTCGCGCTGGGCCGGCTGGCGGGCGCCCTGCGCCTGCCGCGCGACGCGCTGCGCTGGCTGAGCGCGCCGCTCGCGCCCGCCGGCCACCAGCCGCCGCAGCAGCAGGACGCCTTCCTGCGCGAGTACATGCTCGCTCACCAGGTGACTACACATACACTACTATCACAACATCTGCTGTATTTGGAAAACCGCTTAAAGTTAACATGCAGTGCATGTATATCCACACGGTAACAGTAAGGCCTCTTGTAAACGAAAATCCGACGTGTCTGCTACAGACAAGGAAGATAAATGTGAATATGTGCAGATACATAGGCAATTTACCATATCAATAAATAAATGGAACAGTATGCGTATGTAGTTGTTTGGCAAGTAATTTAGCATTAGTTTATTTCGAGGTGGTGAAATAAGCCTTTCAACTTATCAAAATGTGGTGTAAAAAGATTTGTTGCTCATCTTCAAAATGAACCCATATCGATTACTATATTGACAGCAATGGGTGGAAGGTTGCGAGGAACCTCGCGAGCGGCTGGAGGTACTACCACTACCACTGGTCATAGAGCGGGACACAAGCGTGCTATGCGTGGGCCCGGCGCCGCTGGGCTCCCCGCGGCGCCGCGCCGCCACGTCGCTGTCCCTGGCGCCCGACGCGCCGGGGGGCGGGGCGGGCGGGGCGTGGCGCACTCTCGAGGAGATGCTACTACAAGTGGCCCAGGGCGCGGTTCCCATGATATTCAAGCCCACCGTCGACCTCTACACCGACGCCACTGACTGTGAACCGCTTGTGCCGCAAGGAGGTATGTATTTGCAGACCTAAGTAAATAAAGTAAGTTAAAAAATATAGAATAACTGTTAAAAAAGTTATTGGATTTAAATCGAATTTATCAAATAAATTTGACATGACAATTCAATATAAATTTAGGTAAAAAAAAAAAACATTTATACATGGTGCAGTTTTGCAATCTCGTCAAGATTCAAGATTATCCTAAAAGACATAAATAATCAAATAACATTGAAACGCCTAGTCAATGAATACTTGTTTTTTTTTTGTTGTTGACGTTAGACAGTATTTTAGAATACACCTCTTTCTAATAACACAATCGCCCCGTTGCGTATGCGGTAGGCACGCGAGTATATCATTATGTGCGGGTTCATCGCCCCGCCTGTTGTTCCTTATTCAACACATACATACATAAGCGTTTTGTTCTTGTGGAGCTGAGCTGGACCGTGATGTGGCGGAATAATTGTTAATTTTCAGAACCAATTCAAATCTCGGTCACTTTATGGAATCCCTTGAAAATATCACTAGTTTTGAAAGACGTGGAACTATTATGGCGATTTGTACTGGCCACTGAAGATGATACGGTTGGTGACGGTGACGGTGACGGTGATGTGCTGAGCAATGAGCAGGCATTGTCTACGGGACAAGCGTTGGAGACGAATATCATATTTAATCAAAAAATTAAATCCGTTTGCCTGGAAGGCGATTGCAAGAAAGTCATAATTTTCACATTGACTCCCCTTAGGGTTGGCAGACTTAACATTCATGGATTGGCGTACAAGTAAGTATGACTGATTATCTTATGTTAATATTAATTACTACTCGGTACGTCTTTCTTTGAGTATTGAATATTGAAGGTATGTAGTATGAAGATCTCTCTACAGCTGGGAGAAAAGAAGATATTCGAAAAATTCAGAAACACGTAATTTTTATCGACCGTCCGTGAAAATTGTTCCATACAAACATGGACACCTCTTTTGAGGGGTAGTTATGAAAATGAAACTTTGTTATATTTACTTAGATACTATACTCTAGCCAATTTTCAAAATAACTTTCCTTCTTAGTGAGCGGTTTGATTTAAAAATGCATCTTTTTCCCAAAAATTCTTTAAGTGTGGGGTTGTGCAAAAGTTACAAAAATAACTCCAGAACATTGTATAAAACAATAGATAGCTTGTTCGACTGTACATTCTTCCTTTCTCAAAATACTGTTGTTAATGTCATAGGCTTATCAATACCGGCGAAGGAGGTACTGAAAACGTAAACAATGTGGTGATATCAGGGAAAGTGAATCTGACCTCAAGTGGCAAAAGCCCCGACAAACGACTACAAATTACTGTGATTCCAGAAGCACCCTGTTTACAAGTAAGTCATTTTCGTACAAAATTAATTTCGATCTATGAACTCTAAGATAATAAATAATAGGCGCCTAGCTAGTTAAACTCCTAATGAATTTTAAGACTCGTTAATATTTCAACGTGTTCAATGAAACATTAATAAAATGATTTTTTTTAATAGATGACATTTTCGGAAACCAGTCCGGACATCATAAGCGGAGAAATGAGAACTGTCGACGTTGAATTCACGAATGTAGGACCCGTCGACATGAACAACCTGTATGTTGCTGTATCTCACCCCGATTGCGTCAATCTTATCACAAGCGACGAAGAGAATGATTTTAAAGTTTTGTATGACGAGAAATATCGTAAGCCACCCGCTTACTCAGGTAATATTAATATTTTGTCTTAGACTAGTATAAGTAAAGTTTCATCATCAGTAAGTGATAAATGTTTGTAAATACTAACTTGTGTTAGTAATTACTAACACACAGGGGGGGGGGGGGACTGACTGACTGACTGACAAGTCCTTATTCTTCAATATTCAAACAATGTTTCTTTCTCATAGGAACTTTAAATTACCAAAATAAGGTTGGACATGGCTAAACCAGCCAGGGATTATAACCCAATGGGTTGTAAATATAGTTATAAGTATGCCGTCAGCGGCGTACAAATATGAAATAGTTAAATAATATAATTTAAAAACGATTCATTTAGTTGAGACACGCATTCAGGTATTGAGCATGTAAGGTATAAAAACAAAAAAAAATATTTTTTGTACCTAGTAGGTAGTTATTGATTACTTGTAGGTATATTTGTGATATTTATTCAAAAATTCCGTGTAATTAGACGAGCGCGCAGTGCGAGCGGCTAGCTGGCGTGCGGCGGCAGCGCGCCACGTGCGCAGCGTGTGCGAGCGCATGCCGCGCGGCGCCAGCGTGCGCGCGCGCCTGCAGCTGCGCCCGCGCGCGCCGCGCAGCGACCTGCTGCTGCTGGCGTACTACCACACCGGCCTGCGTGCGCGGCCTTACCGCCTACTGCGACACGTTTTCCGCTTCAGAGTCGCCGTGAGTTTGTATTTCCTGTAAATCTTCGGTGCCATGTACTTAAATCCGTTTCAGACTGAGCGAGTGAAACTGTCAACAATCATAAACTACTAGCATTTCAATAATCCTTTTATTTAAAATTTGTGGAACTTAATCGAAATAGTATTTGTGAGTCGGTTAGGTAACGGCTTGTGCCGCTGAGTGTATTCGTCCTCGAGGCCAGTGAAGAGCCAATGACGGAACTATAAACTGAGGAAGTAAGACATTAAGTCCGCCTTTGTACTTTTGTTGCATAAAGTTTAAATAAATAAATAATAAACTAAATCGATTCGAAAACTGGCGTCGTCCAGAGCCCGTTAGCCTCGTTAGATATCTACTTTATTATTTTTAAACATTTAGAATGTCTGTTTTTAGGAGGCTGTAGAGTTGGCAGTTACTCCACGTCGAAGTCTCCGACGTGTCGATGGAGAAGTCGTCGAAAACATGAGTCTGGAGGTTGAAGTTAAAAATATTTTCTGTGAAAAAGGCGAGGACCTGAACGTGGAAGTGTTGGAGACGTCACTGTTGAGTCGACAGTGGAGTCTGACCGGACTCGTGGCGGCACGCGGTGCGGCCGACCCGCTTAGCTCACGCGAGAAGCTTCATTTCGTACTCCGGGCGAAAAGAATCCTTACAGAACTTCCCGAAGGAAAAGTTGAATACACGCGTGTTAAAATCAACGAGAACCACCCGGATGCTGTAGCTGATATTAATGTGTCTCCCTATTCTAAATTCGTAGTGGATGGCCAACATTCTTTCATTGATGCCCCCGACGCCGCCATGGCACAAGAAATGTCTAGTAAAAGAACGGGCCTAATACAGTCCATGTTTGTCCTTCGTTGGAAAGTGCACGAAAAAACCAAAGGAAAGAGTGCAGTCGGGCAGCATTGCTTATGGTTGGATTGTTTCACTAAAGCTATATCCCGAGAAAGAGACTATGTTCCTGGAGAAGTGGCTCCCATACAACTTGATGATTTTGAAAGCAAACTAGATATACGTGACTCCAACACCAAAACTAAAAAAGACAATGTTGTGATATTTAGATTGGATCACTCCAATCACATTAACCATAATTTTAATGAAATGAAACTTTGCTTGGTTCCAATTACTTTGAATATTGTCAACTGTTATGGAGTTCCTGTAAAAGTGTTTATAGACATGTCAAAGCAGAAAAACAGGTACGTAATTGGTGTTTAATGCCTACTTATTTTTACAACTTATAATTAAGACCGACAGAACATGGGTAGTAGGTACATATGTTACCTGAGAGGACTAACTCAATTATGATAACATTTCGTTGTTGTTTCAGAGAGTTATCGGGAGAGCTTGGTTGGGCTGGTGCACTCAGCTACGGTTCCGACGTGGAAGCTAAAGAGCTGGGCGTTAGTGTTAATCTAGACAAGTTTGAGTCTAAGCGGGTACAAGTGCGCGGCGTTTGTGCTGCACCCGGAACTTATCTCGTTGGCTCGGCATTCTCTGTCTCCACTACCGGAGAAGATGTTAATCTCAATGTTTCAAATGTTTCCAACAATACGTCTTTATTGGTAGTTGAACAAGTCGCATAGTCATTTAAAATCATATTTTCTATATTTAATTAGGTGCCAGTGCTTCTTATGGCATAATTTGCAAAAAAATGTTTTGTCAAAGATTTTGCCAAACTAGCCAACAGAGTATGACCATTCACTGGCCGGTTACTTATAGTAACTCATTAAAGGTAATTATGACTTTATCTTGCTATCTTAATTTCTATGTTAAACTCCTTATTAATAAATACATAGTTAAGTGTATGTTATGCCATACTTAGGGAATGCAAGATAATTTCAATCCAAGTATTTGCGGAACTGAACATTCTCAATCCCGCGGGATCCCGGTATTTTGCGGATCACGCAAGGTGCTGTAGGACTTTACAAAGTTCACTGTTGAAGAGGTTTATTTATATTATTTTAACTGAATAAAATCAATTTATCAAATTAATCGATGTTTTATATTACCAATAAACAGTCATTTAAAAAAAAAATTGTACCCAAGAGAATTAATTTGAAAGTTTAATTCCTTGCGTAGAATAGTTTCAAAGTCAAAGTCAAATCATTTATTTAATTAGTTAGACCATTCTTCATCATACAAAACTACCTTTTGGAAGGGGCAACTAAATTCAATTACTTATAATAATTATATTTTTAAAATTTTTTCGTTCAAAAATACCTTCTCTCGTCTAATTTAAATAAATGATTTGACTACGTGAAATAATATAAACTTGTGACATGAGGTATAAACCGAAGTGACAATCATCAGCGTTTTGTTTTTCTTTTCGAAGTTGCGGCGTTCAGTAACACTGTTATAAGAGCGCTTTTAATTTATGCGCTTTTTGGCGCACCGTGCGTTTTGTATGAAAAAAGAGGATCGTCCGTGCGCTGTACGTCTAACGCACCGCTTCGGCACCGCAGCAGGCCGCCAAGAAACGCATAAATTGAAAGCGCCCTAATAAGCGTTATTATTATATTATGGGGCGAGCCTATTGCCATCAACCGGGCACAAATGTAGACTCCGAGGCTGCTACTGAGAAATTCCTGATGGAAAAATACAATAACACTTTGCCCGACCTGGGAATCGAATCTAAGAACTCATACTCAGCAGTCACGCTTTGCGACCACTAGACCAACGAGGCAGTCAGATCGATTACAAATGAATTTTTAATAGAGATTTATAATATCTTTTACTGAAGCGACAGGATGGTTGGGAATCGTCGAATATGTTTTAGCGACTACCCGTATATTATACGGGCAGTGGCTAAAACATGTTTAATCGTCTTTTCAGTAGTCCTACACGTCATTTCTAGCTATATCTTTTTTCACTTAGTTCATCTTTCGTTTTTTTAGGTGGAAGACGAATCTCCTCTCTCTTCTCTTTTAGCAGTCCACGTTCATACCCAAGCCTTTCCCCAAGACTTGGTCGTCGACCCTCCGTATTGAATATACTTTACCGACTTCCACGCAACTTCTCAGTATTTGAATTTTAATGAACATTCGTTGCTGATCAAGAAGATAATAGTGGAGAGAACGCAAAGATGATCTGGTTCTCAGTTTAGACAAACTAAATTACAATATGCAATTTAAATTTTTTTTTCCACAACGACAAGCATTACACCTGCTTCTCATAAACTATAGGTAGGTATATGATGACATAATGTTTACCTACGCGAAATGGAGTATGTATATTTTATTGGTACCAATTTAAAATTTAAAAATTTATTGGTTTCTTCACTGTACATTGTAACTCTTATATAAATCTGCAAACAAGCATGGTGAAATATTATTTTAACGGTAAAAAGAACTATATAATTATTTTATTATGTGGTAAGTTTTTTTACATTGTCCTAATTTTGCAACGACTAATCATCTTCAGACACTATAAACCACACACAAACTCACGCCTTTCTCCCATAGGGGTAGGCAGAAACCACAGAACGCCACCTGCTACGATCCTTTCATACTGCTTTCGCCTCATCTAGATCTACGTTCATACATCTCGTCATACAAGCACGCCGGTTACGAGTACTGTGCACCTGACCTTTCTGAAGAACCGCACCAATAAGGTCAGTGTAGGTCTTCCTAGGGCGACCCCTCCCTGCGTTGCCAAGCCAGGCCTTAGAAACTACATAAAATTCAATCGGGGGGCACGGCAGTGCCCCCGCTAAAGTCGAGCGCAAAGCAAACACTGCCGTACCATCCTTTACTGGAACCATTTCGCCGCATTTTCAGGCCCCTATTTGAGAACCTCTGGATAAGACCAGAACGCAGAAATTTTCGTCATCCAGTAAGCTGTAATCATATACTTAAAATCCAAAATTTCAAGTCTGTAGGTCATTTAGTTCCGAAGTTAAGCGAAAGCAAAGTTTCGCATTTATGACACTCACTCACTCATGATCATCAAAATAGAACTAGTACTTCCCATAAACTCAAAGAGCTGAAATTTGGTACAGAGTTAGGGTTTAATGGCCACATAAAGGGAAAACTATAAAAACTAGGACAATCGAAGATCTGGAGTACCTGGTGACCCTGATTAGAAAACACAAGAGCCCAACCAAACTATAAGAGATCGCGACATACCGCCTTTACAAAAATATTCAACATGGTTGGCAGCTTCATTAAAAAAAAAAGAAAAAAAAAACCAAAAAAAAACTGTCAAATAAGAAAATCTAAAAAAAAAATCAATATGCGGGCACTTTTCTACAAAAAGAAGTGAAATCCCACCAAAAACATTCTGTAAAAAACTAGCCAAGTCTCGATGGAGCTGCTTGTTTATCTCTAAAAAGTAATGAAATCTAAACAAAGTCGTGCCAAGTCTAAGGTTCCTTACTGCGATTTCTTTATTATTATAGTTAATGTTGTGTGACTTGGCCGTTGAAGGGTACAAAACCAGGAGCTCCATGACACCATTGCACCAATCTGTCGCCAGAACCGCTACCCATTGACGATGGAAAATTGCCACTTGGAAAACGTTGATTCAATAACCCGCTCCAAAAAGAAGAGAGCAGAAGTCAGCATTGTCAATGCTGAATGCATGTATTGCACAATCAACAACAGCCTAAAATGAGACACTAGCGTCCAATTACCAATACCAGTATGGGCTATTATCTCGCTTAACAAACATAGGTAGTTACAACAGATATAACATTACGTGTAAACAAATTTGACTTGTACCTACACACTAACGTATAAAGAATGTTCAACGGCCAAGTCACACAACATTAACTATAATAATAAAGAAATCGCAGTAAGGAACCTTAGACTTGGCACGACTTTGTTTAGATTTCATTACTTTTTAGAGATAAACAAGCAGCTCCATCGAGACTTGGCTAGTTTTTTACAGAATGTTTTTGGTGGGATAAACTATTATAATTATCTGGTCTTCGTGATTATACAAAGGTCTTCGACACAGAAGCGCTAGGGTGGGCCAAAAAAGGCCAATTTAATAATTGGCCTTAAATACACCACAAAAACCATTTCATACTTTTATAATTACTTTGTGACTATAAAAATTTTGTACATTTGCCTAAATCTTTTGGAATATTTTATTGAGTGTAGGTATCTTTTATATTAAGATAATAATAATTACAATACGGCCGACGTATCTTGGCGGCCCTGAAGTTAGTCGATTGCTGCGCAGTAAACAATTTCGTTTCTTTATGATCCATTGCGCAGCAAACTGCTATCTTCAGACCGCCAAGATACGTCGGCCGTACCTACTATATTTAGGGCAAACAATGTTACGTGCCTTTTTTTTTTTTTTTTAGGTGGTAAAAATCATCAAATGACTCCTTCCGTCCTGGGTGGGGCGGAAGGGACTGTCAGACTTTTACTGACTAAAAAACCACCCTGTTCCTTCTGTTGCCCTTTACGTTCCGGGGCCACGGTATCCTGTTAAGACGTCCCGCGACCGCGCCATTTTCTATTGGTATTGTACGCCCCTGCCTCGACAGTATTGAACACTGGAAATACTCACATTTCTACAAATTAAGGAACTTGAAAATCATCATAATATCTTTATAAAAATTACATTTGAGGATATGTAGGCTTAATTTTGACCTGATTCCAGTGGAGTAGTTAAAGAGTATTAGGTAGCGAAAATCTAACGACGTTTGTTTTGCTACGTTTAGGGTAAGTAAATTCTCTGAGAGCCACTCCATCACAAAGCGAAGCGGATGTTCCGCCCTTTTACTTGCTCTGTCCCAGTCAGTATTATAGACTATCCACGTTGTATCATCGGCGTACGTAAATATGACGCAATTTGGGATATGTGCAAGACACAGCTCATTGATGTAGAGCAAGAATAGAAAGGGCCCGAGGATGCTCCCTGCAGAATACCGAAGCTGATAAATCTATCATCACTCTTTGTAGAGTCGATTTTCACCTGTTGAGTACGATTTGGTAGATAATCTTTAAATATGTCCAAAACGAGACCACGAATTTCAATGCTTTCCAATTTTCGAAATCAAGGTGGAAACGGAAACCGTGTCGAAAGCCTTGGATAAGTCAAAAGGTGATACCATAACATTTCATGCCTTTGTCCAGGTCGAACTAAGGTTTTGGTAAGATCAGTTACTGCAGCATCTTCCGGTGAGATTCCTGGTCTAAACCCTTACTGATTGACTGCAATGATTTTGTGTTTTGTGTATTATATTATTATAGCCTATAGTACTAAGGTATAACGTAGCAAACAAAATAATTTTCAGAATCAGATTAGCAATATTCTGGAAATTAGCTCATTAAAACAAACAAAAAAACGAACAAAATCTTCAGCTTTACAATAAATTGAAGTATGTAATTATTTATTTTAAGATCTTTTCTACTAGCCATTCTACAGCTACTGGTACCCGATATATCCGGATAACATCCGGAACAAAAAATATTTTATAAAATAAAAGGAGAACCTTGCTGACATATCAGCACACAGATGATACTGCTGGAACTAGGTATCTGAAATTTTGCACACGGCTTACCTACGTTTATGACGAAGGCAGAATTTTTGAAAATTCAACTCCTTTTTTTTAGAGAGGTGTAAAGGGTTGAGTACTGTTTTTTTTGAATAATATAAATGAGGAACAAAACGCAAAGCTAATTGCAGAGGTCGCCACCATCAACTGTACTTAACTCCACCATTACGTACTGTGTTGTTTATTTGTGTCGAGTTTTCTTTCTTATGTTTACCTATGAAAATGTACTCCACAATGACAGTGATTCAGTTAAAAGAGGAATTGCGGAAAAGAAAAGCTTCTGTTAGTGGTAAAAAAGCGGCTTTAATCGAAAGGTCAGTACAAATTAGAACAATAAATATTTGTAGGTTATATTGTTAAGATTTTTTATGCAGGTGCTTTTTATACGTTCATGAGTGCTAACAAGCTTGTTGTTGTTACAGATTGGAAGCATACGACCGTAATTTCAATTTCGGTGTAGAGGATGATAATGAAGACGAGGTTTACGCTGCTCCTGCAGCTGAATCTTTCAGAGATATTAATGCTAGCTCATGTCTACCTCCGTTGACAAAACAGCATATTCAAGCATTTGTTGAAAGGTAATTGTGCATTAAAATCCATATGTATTTCATTCGTCTACTTATTCGACTTGTACTTATTTTATTCTACCTATGGTTATGTCCATTGGTATCCATGGGTAGCTCGGAAAGTACTATTAGCGTATTAGTACTAGACATGTTTACTAAATCAAAAAACCTTTTTTCAGGTTCCAAGCACAGTTCAAAGGAAGACAGATGTACGAGTCGCGATTTCTTTTGACTGCTCGTGTAGCTGTCGATGGTCATATGACATTCATTCAGGGTCAGTGTAAAGCTCAGATGAAGAAAATAACATATGTTGTAAACATAAAACTAAACCCTGATGGTTCAATCGAACAAACTCATTGTGAATGTGCAGCTGGCAGTGGTGTAGAAGCACATTGCAAACATGTTATGGTGTTATTACATGGGATTGAGGATATGGTGCGCACTAAAACTATTATTTTGCACCAAGTGTGTACTCAGAAATTAATGAATTTCAAGCGGCCACGGAAAGTGTTCTTTGACTCACCAATGCAAGCTCAAAACCTGCCTAATAAACGGAAAAGGAGTGTAAATTATTTGCCTCTTAAAGATGAACACATTATGGAAAATTATGAAGATTATGTTAGAAATTTAGCCATCTCACATGGTAATACTAAAATGCCAATACTACAAACTATAAGGCCTGCTAACCCATATGCTGTAGAGTGGGATCATCAATACTCAAGCAAAAGCTCTCAGGATCAATTTCTAGAAGACCTGCTATTGAAAAATGTGACAATACAGAAAATAAATGATGTTGAAATGGAAACAAGAGGTCAGCATACATGCGAAGAATGGCATAAGCATAGGTCATTTAGAATAACAGCGAGCAATTTTTATACTGTTATACACAGCAAGTCATGGACTCAACAACATTTGTCTGAAAAGTTGTTAAATCCAAAACCATTCGTGAGCAAGGCTACTACTCATGGGAAAGTACAAGAGCCCATAGCCATACATAAATATTGTGAAAATTATGACTTGGAAGTAAAAGCATGTGGATTATTTATATCAGAGACTCATCCATTTTTGGGAGCTTCACCCGATGGACTTCTTGGTGAAGAAACAGTAATTGAAGTAAAGTGTCCTTATGTTTCCCGATATTGTGATATTAGTCCCATTACAGTACCATACCTTGAAATCAGGGGTGGACAATATTTTTTGAAAAAAAATCACCCATATTATTGTCAAATACAAGGCCAACTGTTTTGTTCAAATAAAAAGTACTGTAATTTAATAATATACACTTTCATCAGTTTGAAAGTTGTATATGTATATAGAGATGAACCATTTATTTTGGACATGGTAACTAAACTAAGTACATATTATGAAAATCATTTCAAAAAAGCTATTTTAGAAAAAGTTATGTATAAAAATTATAATAAATTAAAACCCAAATGAAAATATAAATATGGTTTTATTTTTTCATAATAGTTTCTCTAAAATTACAGCACATAAAACACACAAAAAATATTTTAGAAGCTAAAGGTATATAGCTATGGTGTAAATCATTTTTCAAAATTTTATAAGTTTTTATTAGTCCTATTATACGTTCTATATGGACCCTCTTACTGGCTAACTTGCGATCATGTAACACAGTTAGACCAGGAATTTGTGATTTTCCTTTTAAGAAAGTAGGTATGTTAACAGTAATATCTTTTTCAGCAAATAAATCTTGAATATTAAACCCTCTATCTGCTAGTATACTGTCACCAGGTTCACACTTCTGCAATAAGTTGCTTCGCTCTACTGTTTGCCGGTCACTCACTGATCCACCATAAGCTTCTGAACAATAGGAAAGTAAACCACCTGGAGTCGCTCCAACCAATACTTTCAATGTATTAGCATGCTTATAGCTACTCCATGAAGCTTGCTGAGACACAGGATTTTGTGGCTTTTGCACTTTTATTTCAGTCCCATCTAATATTACACGTGTACTACAACTGTACTTTCTAAAACTTTCAGGGGTATAGTATTCAACTAAATCTTTATCAGGCCAAATATTTAATCTGCTCCACAAATTGATGAATAAAATTAATAAAGGTTATAAAAACATTAGAAACTGTTGTCTGACTTATATTAAAGAATCTGCTTAGTTCAAAGTTACATCTATCTTGCCTAAGTTTAATCATCGTGAGAAAAAACTGATCCTCTGTGCTTATATTGATTACATTACTTCCATAATACTGAATATTGCTAGCCATAGGACTTACAGTTGAGTAAACAAAATAGAATTTTCTGTAAGACTCAAACCCTGTGTAGAATGAGATGGCTTCATCATCATTCACAAATCTTTTTATGCACCCATATACATGTTCAATGTTCACTTGAGTCCCTTGTTCATTAGTAGGATTATTAATTATATTTTGAGGAAACTGATGAATTCCCTCAATGGTGCTCACTTCAATAGCATCTTCGACATTTTCTATATGACCATAGGCGTACCCAGGGGGGGGCAGGGGAGGGCAGCTGCCCCCCCCTGGAAATCTCGCTTGGAGATCCTCAAAAATAACTTTTAAAGTAGAAGCGATTTAAATAAAATAAAAATGCATGCATAGTCTTTAGGTACTTTTATTTATTCAACTACCTATAAAGCAGGATCATTTGCGGCTGTTTGCCCTACACACTACACTACATACACCTAATGATTCATGTAGGTGTGTTTGTGTAGTGTGTATGACAAAACAGCCGCGGACGATCCGACCTAAAAAATCTGACTTGCCCCCTCCTACGCCAGAAGCTGGGTACGCCCATGTATATGACTGGACGTACTTGGCGTTTCGGCGGACGTGAAGAGTTTTCTTCGATTTCTATTTTCAATGCGAGCTTGTCGTTCTTTGGCTAGTGGAGTTTCAGTTTTCGAAAAAGAAAATACACTTGGTACAGCAGTACGCTTCAGAAACTTTGCTACAGGTTCATTCCCTGTAAACAACATATTAAAACAAAGTTATAATTTAAATTGTTTACTTGGTTATTTAATTAATGTAATTTCAGAGTTTCAGTATGAAATTACTTACCAGTATAAGCACTTATTCCATAATAATCATCAGACTTAAAATGACTAGAACATAACCTTGACGTATTAGTCGCTTTCCAATTTTTTCTTTTAAGGGCTCGTTCCCACAATTTTCGACGCTTAGAATCCTTAGGAAATACATGAATACCTTTGTTTTTGCAACCAAATGCAGAACATTGAGTCATTTCAAGCAATATTAACCAAAAAACTAACTTTGTTTACGTTTTTTGTATTGGGTTTGACAGCTCAATAGGTACAGTTGACGAAACGCCACCTGACGGGATAAAAAAGCAGTTTTCTTCCCCATTGTTGAAGCCATAGATCTCAAACTTAAACATTTTATAGTACTTATACTAGCACTCTCCCCTCGACTTCGTTCTCGTGATTTTCCTTACCTACGGATCTCTAACTTTTTTGAATAACATGAATGTCATAATGTCACCCGGGGATAGGGCAGCTTCCCAAAAGTGAAATAATTTTTCAAATCGGTTCAGTAGTTTCGGAGCCTATTCAATGCAAACAAACAAACAATGAAATCTTTCCTCTATAAAATAGCAGGTAGGTAGGTATAGATTACTAAAGAAAGGGTGAATAATTTTATTATTGTTTGTATGAAAAATCAAACCCACCGAAAGTGTTGTCAATTTTTTTTTGTTACCCATTCTAAAAATGATGCGATCATGTTTTATTTTAAAAGTTATCCAGAAGGAGGTGAGATAAGGAATGAAAATGTATGAAAAATAGAAAACTCTGATGCTACACAACTGATGTTCGTATTAAAGACTTGTCAATAATATTTCCCGGAACATTTACAATTCGGTAACTTCTAAGGGTCCGTTCACACAGACCGGCTCGGAGAGGAGAGCAGATTCTTATCACGTTGAAAACAGAGTTTTTAGTATTTGTAGTAAGGTTTATTTTTGCATGTGTACTGCTTTTGTCATTAAGAATGCTTGAACGCGCTTGGTGTGAAATAATAAGAGGAGCCGACCGGCTCCGATGGCGTACATTTTCTCGTTCGCGTAGCCGATCGGCTCCGATTGCATCCGGTCTGTGTGAAAAGAAAAATGTGCGCCGATGCTCTCCGAGCCGGTCTGTGTGAACGGACCCTTAGGTGTTATTCTGTTAGTTGCACAGTTTTTGTAAAGGAAAAATAAGTCGATTCAGCCATTCATCCATATTCTTCATGAAAAGTGGTTGACATTAAAAAATAGGCCACTTTAATAATAATTACTTTATTTTTTTGAAAAGTATTTTAACAGTGCCTTTCTACTATCCTTACACGCAGTTTTTTTTTACCGCGAATGGGGAGGAACACTAACTTTTTATCACGAAAGAGGGCGTATTGATCGACTGTACCGTGTTTTGACGTAACAACTGTCAAATCGTATGGGTATTTGTTTTTAATAAAGTAAAAAGTTTGTCGTTCCTATTCTTAATAATTTGTACAGAAATGCCTCAATGTAGTGCATTAAATTATAAAAATAATGGAGTCCATTTATTTCCGAAATAAAAAAAAAATAAAGAAATAAAAGTCAGCACCAAAGTTCTGGTTCCGATCGTACGATTCCAACCTACAAAAAAGAACAGAAAAGTTACTGAAGTACTTACTTCAAGAAAACAAAAAAAAAGCTCTGAATCAAATCATGACCTTAAATATTTTATGTGTTTACCTTTCAATCAATTGAGCCTTTTTGCCAGCAGTTGACGCGTTTTTTTTAGAAGCTCAACTTTAAGTTGAGGAATCGTCATAAACGAGTACATTATAATCAAAATATCACTTTTAAATCGCGAAAATAGCAACCACACTCCTGTCACGGAAAATAAACAAGGTACAGTTGATCGCAGTGCCATCTACGATTATCTTTGAGTGTGGCTCCCCATTTCGGCTTTCTTTCTTCAACAATACACATTATGGCGGTTTGGAACACACAACGTCAACAGTGCTGCCACCCATTACGAGCTTTTTATTTTTGACCCCTATTCATTACATCATAGACTAGCTGTCCGCCGCGGTTACACCCGCGTCTTTGGTTACTGCTACGCTCCCGTAGGTCGTAGCGTGATGGTATATAGCCTATAGCCTTCCTCGATAACTAATCTATCTAACACTGAAAGAATTTTTCAAATCGGACCAGTAGTTCCAGAGATTAGCGCGTTCAAACAAACAAACAAACAAACAAACAAACAAACAAACAAACACTGCAGCTTTATAATATTACATCATAGATTTGAGTCAGTTGCAAGCGTAGTTTCTTGGTTTTCATTTATTTTAACAATTTGTTTTGTTTTCGTAACAAGTGATTTGTTACAAGCTTTTATTTAGCTTGCACTGTTCGTATGTAAGTATGTATGTAAATAAGTTGTCCTTTCAAAATTTGCAAACCATTTTTCGACCATTTGTGGTTATCGGATTGAGCTGGAATTTTGCATACACCTTTAGTTTTGATGACAATACAATGTCCAATACTTAATATTGTAATAATTTCAATATGGCCGCCGCTCCAAGATGGCGGATTATTTATTTTTTCTCAATCCCCTTGATATGGGTATCAAATGAAAGGGCTTAAAGAGTAGAAAACAATAAAGTTAGTAACATCACACTAAAAAAGCTTGTTTTAAAAAGATTTTTTACCATTAATTTTTATTCATGTATAAGTACTGTAAAACTTGTTACGATGTTTGCAAAGCGCTGCAATATTTACAAAAAAAAAACACGTTTTTTTTTATTTCGCGGGCTACCTTGACGGGCCTGCCTTACGCATGATAATGACATTCTATTTTTATCCAAATACATATAATTGTGTGCGATAGTGTCTGTCCAAATAAAAAATCTGTTTTATAATTTTTATTTGATGAAACCAACTTAAGAAATGCATAAATGGCAACATTGACGGGGGAATAATAATGCTGGTAGTACTGGTAGGGTAGGTTAGGTAGGTAGTAATTTAGTAAAGTAGTGGATAGGTGGGCGTCCATCTTGAAATTTTGCTGGGTTTGAGCCGGTTTAGTTCTAATAAAAGTGTATTTTGTAGCTTGGAGTTCATATTAATCATTAGTTTTCAAGAAGTTTTATGTATGCCGAAACTATTCAACGTTTAAAATAGGATTAACTACAGTTATGTTTTAGGTATGAACGTCTGCTAAAACATTTAATCGTTTGACGAGTAATGGCGTGCGTTTTACTCTTTGAAGACACTTTCATATTTTATTCCATGTCGTCAGATCCTATGAATAGTGACACCAAACTCATGTGATCTATAAATGTGTAAATGTCTTCATTTTTGAGAAATATGCTTCATTAATTTATTATGTTAGTTGAACAGTAATCGTAGCTGGATGTCGTTTTTAGGTTATACATCACAATACTTTAATTGAATAGTGACTTGTAATCATAACCGCCTATGATTCGATTCGTCTGGTCGAATCATTATGCATGAACACATTGCAATTAAGTGGAGTTCTTCACCAACATGAATATATGAAAGTGACGTAGAAAATATTTATTCGCAGTATCGTTACTCAAGACATACGCGATTTCCGGAAAGTCTATCGCTAATAAAAGCTTAAATTGGCGGAGGCATAGCACGATGGCAGTGCCGAGTAGAGCGCGGGTATATGCCGATGTCAACTCACAACGTCCGCGAGAATACTGGGACTATGAAAGCTATGTGGTTGACTGGGGTAACCAGGAAGACTACCAGTTGGTGCGTAAGCTTGGGCGTGGAAAGTACAGTGAAGTATTCGAGGCAATAAATATCACAAATAATGAGAAGTGTGTAGTTAAAATATTGAAGGTGAGTCACATTATAACTTAAATATACTGTTTATCATTGTTTACATTGTATGCATAATGACTATGCCCTACTATGCTTTGGCTAAGCATAAAAATCACCATTTTATATGCCCTAATTACAGAATTTTATTCCAGCCTGTTAAAAAGAAGAAGATTAAAAGAGAAATAAAAATATTAGAAAATTTAAGAGGAGGCACAAATATAATTACTTTACAAGCTGTAGTCAAAGATCCTGTTTCTCGTACTCCAGCACTCATTTTTGAACATGTGAACAATACTGATTTTAAACAGCTGTATCAAACACTGTCAGATTATGATATAAGGTAAAACTATGATAATTAATAATATCATATTGCATTGAAGCAATAACTCAGATAGCAGATTGAATCTAAACATATACCATTGAATAAATTTAATGCTATATAATAAATTTAATATCATATAATTAATTCAATCAATGTTTACCTCATTACAGATATTATTTGTATGAACTGCTGAAGGCATTAGATTACTGCCACAGTATGGGCATCATGCATAGAGATGTGAAGCCCCATAATGTGATGATTGATCACGACCACAGAAAGTTGCGTCTTATTGATTGGGGATTAGCTGAGTTCTATCACCCTGGACAAGATTATAATGTTCGTGTTGCTTCTAGATATTTTAAGGTAAAAACTAATTTCATTATAATGAACTTAATATTTCAAAAATGACTAAAATTAAATTACTTGCATAATTTGATAAAGATAGGCTATTTAAATTCTTTTGTTTCTAATCTGTTATTTTAACTTTTATTTCAGGGTCCAGAGCTCTTGGTGGATTATCAAATGTATGATTATTCATTGGACATGTGGTCACTAGGATGCATGTTAGCATCAATGATCTTCCGCAAAGAGCCATTTTTCCATGGCCATGACAATTATGATCAACTTGTGCGTATTGCTAAAGTGCTGGGCACTGAAGAGCTTTTTGAATATTTGGATAAATATCATATAGAATTGGATCCTCGGTTTAATGATATACTTGGCAGGTATGTTGTCTGACTAATAGTTTGAAAAAGTAAAGAATAAATAGATTGTATATAATGATCTTATTGTAACTTTTTAGGCATTCTCGTAAACGATGGGAGCGGTTTGTGCACTCTGAAAATCAACACTTGGTGTCTCCTGAAGCATTAGATTTCCTAGATCGTCTTCTACGCTATGATCATTATGAGAGATATACTGCTCGTGAGGCAATGGATCATCCGTACTTCTGTAAGTAAAACTTAAATATTTAATCTTTAATGTATTAATTGAAAAGACAACACCAAAGTATTGAAAATATAATAAACAAAGTCTTATTACAAACAGATTTTAAGTATAGCCTAAGTTTAACCTTATGAGACAGTTATTAAGGGGCTAATAAGCAACCCTAGTGCAAACAATTGGGCACAAATTCAGAGTTAAGGCTGCTACTTAGAAATTCAGATACTTAGGGAGTGATTGTTAAATAAAAAGCTTTTTTACAAAAAAATAAAACCGCCTTCAAAAACTACAAAATAAAAAGTTTTGGAAGTCGGTGGCTTTGGTTTTGTTTTTTGTTATGTAGATTGTGGTTTTATTTTTTTGTAAAAAAGCTTTTTTTTTCCACTTTAGTGATTGTGTGTTAATGTTTGAAATCCTCACAAAAAGCCCTTTCAAACAATACCTCACACGATATATTTGCTCGAAAACTTAAAAAATACTTATTAGATTCTATTTAAGCGTAAATATTAAGTATTATATATAGGTTATAGTAATATGTATCATACAGTTACATATTACTATAATATGTATTATAGTAATATGTAACTGTAATAGAGACTCAATGATCTCACAGTTAAACTGCGTAAGCAGTTTTGTGGGGCAATGTACCTAGCATTAAGAAAAATGTTAATTGAATAAATCATTCATTCATTCATTCATTCATATTTAATTTTGAAAAATAGTAGGTTGACGTATCCCCCCCCTCTCTTCCTTCAGTCAGTCATCGACTACACGTATAAACAAAGCAATTTTACTTGTTACGACAGTAATGCTATGATTCTATAAGGAGTTCCGTTCCATATCTCCGAAGTTCATCATCAGATCATGACAATATTTCTATGGGACCTATTCGGAAGTATACTCTTTCAAACAAAAAAAGAATCATCCAAATCTATTCATAATTGGCTGAGAAATCAGGTAACATACATACAAAAAAAAAAAAAACATACGCACCGAATTGAGAACCTCCTTCTTTTTGAAGTCGGTTGAAAATATGAAAATTCCCAAGTTCGTAAACATACATACTTTCACATTTTTTAACTAAAACAAGCCGCGGTTTTAAAGGCGCTAAGTTACGTCTTTGATTACTGCTCCAGAGTCGTAGCGTGATGATTATATAACCGTAATTTTTTTTCAAATCGTACCTGCGGTTCCTTATATTAGCTAGCGCGTAATAAACAAACAAACTCTTCACCTTAATAATATTATTAGTATTGATATGTTAAGTATGTAGTTGTATAAAAAAAATACATATAAGTAGGTACTTACGAGGCCTAATAATAAAAAAAAATATACTTCAAAAACTCAAAATTTTCAAGTAATAATGTTTATGAAATAATATAGAAGACCAGCAAGGTACTCAGTGTAGTTTGGTTCACGGCTTGATCTTGTCCGGATTTTTCATTTAAAACTGCTATGTACTACTTTTGTTTAATAGGTTACTGCTATTAAGTATGCGGCTAATAGGTACTTACACACTGCGCTCGCGCAAAGCAGACTAGTCCCTGTATGCCATCAAAGGCGCCAAAAAACACCCGCTGCACCAAGCTGTCTTATTTAGAAAACTAGCTTATGCCCGCGATTTTGTCAGCGTGATAGTGGGTCATTCGAAAGGTTTAATTTTTTTTTATAACAGAAGGTTCTTCTAAGTTACTCCTAACATCAGCTCTCTACCGTTAAAAGTCCCTTTAAACCGGCCGGAACAATCAGACAGACACAAAACATGTAAAAAATAGTTTTTTTGGCAAAGTATACAAAAATATGCATTTAGCAAAATACTGTTATTTTGACATTATAAATAGACACTTCAATTTTATTTATTTGTATAGAAGTCGTGATGACCCAATGGTTAAGGCGCCCGCCCTATGCATGAGGTGGGTTTGATACTGGGCAAGTATTAATGTGACTTTTTCAATTCATATTTATGTACTTACTTTATATGTTTATTTTGGACATCACTGGCATCTGTGAAGGAATGCATTGTGAGGAAACCTGAACTTATTATTAATATAAGTTTGAAATCGCCAATCTGCCTTAAGCAAGCATGGTGATAAATGGCCTTCTCTGTATGAGAAGAGTCAATAATAAATAGGCTGGTATTATTTTATAGATATTAGAAGCTGTGTTGTCACTAATGTATCTAAAGGCGCGTTTCCATTATGCAAGTGATTTGCATACAAGTTGCAAGTTGCATGCAAATTGTATAGTGGAAACAACAACTTGCAAACAAGTTGCAACTTGTATGCAATTAGGTTTAAACTTGTACGCACAATAATCAAGTCGGCACATTTGCACGCAAGTTGCAAGCGCATGCGGTCGTGCATAGAGGATTACTTTGTTTATGACTAGAACTAACTTGTATACCACTAAAATCTTGTATGCAAGCTGCAAGTTGAACAAAATCGTGTTTCCAATTCAAATCACTTGCACACAAGTCTGACGTCATACATGTATGCAACACTTGCATAATGGAAACGCGCCTTAAGACATTTAAAATGTCCTATTGACCATTTTTATTCAGGTCTATTATGATAGCTCATCAGTATAAGTAAAGAAAAAAATGTGTTAATGTTACATTTATTACAAATAAATTAAGCAAGCATGGTGATAAATGGATGGCCTTCTCTGTATGAGAAGAGTCAATAATAAATAGGCTGGTATTATTTTATAGATATTAGAAGCTGTGTTGTCACTAATGTATCCAAGACATTTAAATGTCCCATTGACCATTTTTATTCAGGTCTATTATGATAGCTCATCAGTATAAGTAAAGAAAAAAATGTGTTAATGTTACATTTATTACAAATAAATAAAATTTAAGTGTTTGTCATTTCAAAATAACAGCTTTTTACTAAAATTATGAATGTTTACAAGGTACTTATACCAAAAATTCAATTTTAAGATTTTTTGTTGAAACGTATTTTTTTAGATAAATTATTGAAAATGATAATTTTTGAGTGAAATTTAATGCGATTGTACAGTCAAATTTAACGTACCTACCTATTTTGTCAGTTCGCTTTTCGTTAACCGTAAATTACAGCTGTATAGGATGGGATGGTACTTGAGTTGAATGAATTTCAAAATGCCTTCCGGACATAAACAATAACATAAGTGCCCTTAACACCTTAACTGCCACGTCAGGCACATGTGCCTGACGCTTGTGGAGGTTTGACCTTCAACATTTTTGGCCCGGCAGTGAACGTGTTAAGAGGAAACGCGGGTGAACTTTTCTCCATACAAACGCTCTCGCCTGTTTTCTTTCTGGTTTATGACTTTAAAGCAATGATTTTTTAGAATAAAGTAAATATTAACTATTTTTATGCCCCTATGTTTTCCTTTTTAATGAGACATTATTTTTATAAGCACTAGAACCCACAGAAAATGCTCAAAATTGCCGCTGTGAACAGCGGCCTAGTATACATATTTTAAAACTATTACTGATAAAATAAAAACATAGGGACATAGTATTTATCCTTCTTATTTAGTTTATGAAATATCTTTTATATTGGTTCAATATTAGAGAAGAAAATAGGCGAGAGCTAAACCCAGAATTATGACTTTTTTATTAGGCTATGCAGTCGGATCTGCAGGTGTCCTTTTCGCACGCCGAAGCTCGCAGAGCGACAGCAATAGTTTCTTCTGATACCTAATTTTCAAAAGTCTCTCCTCTCGTGTTTCCTCTTAACGCGCTTCAGACAACTTTATTCTCCTTTACGTGAAGAGATGTCCGGAAGCTAGCCGTCTTCCTAGAGATTCTTGTTAACCAGACCGTTTTCAACGTGCGTCTTGCACAATCACTAGGCAGTATCCTAAACGAAATCGTTATTTTATGGAATTAAGCTTATTGTTATTATTTTTTCCCCTTATCGTTTCAAGTATCAGTTATTGATCAAAACTTCATTTTATATGGTATCATCAATGTTGTCGTTATGCGATATTTCGTAGTCACGTTTATGAACTAAAGTGCGGCGGCCGCGCTCTGCGATGGCGTTGCGGGGTAGCCAGACTAGTTGTGTCTAGTATGTGTATAAGATCATAAATGGCTTTCGTAGTTTTATTTATGAAATTAGATATAAAGTTTTCTGAAAGTTTTCGTGACGACGCCCGATGTACCATCTGATAAAATACATAATAATATCATGGATAGACAAATACATAGTTCACTTACATCAATACTATTTATTGATGTACATACAAACTTTAGCAATAATTTCAAAATGTATTTTGTTGTTTCAGATCCGATTGTGAAGGAGCAGGGGCGAATGGTTTCTTCCAATTCTCCAACTCCCAATGCATTGCAAGGACCAATAAGTACTACAGAATAATTGCTACAAAGAGGTGTTAAATGCTCTTTATAATGTATTGATATGATATACTTGTACAAGATTCCGGAAGAAAAACACTGTAAAAATAACACCAAAAAGAGGCCACTGATGGTGTAAATACATACACAGGGACAGTGAAGGACACCAATTCTGTTTAACAAACACTGTTATAATTCCAATGCTTGATAAATGGAATAATTTGGAAAGACAATATAATTTAGTGTTTAATATTAGTAAATCTGGTTTATTCATTGTTTTAAAAGTGTTTTATCTCTGGTATAAACTGCTGACATACATTTGTGAAAGTGCTCGTGTACTCAAGCTGAGTAGGTTTTCTTGTGGTGAGAGGGGTTCAAATTGTCAAAGTAAACTCTGAAACATCCATTTTTATATGAAATTCGATAATAATTAATTATTGAGATAAAAAAATGCATCGAGTTTCATTGCACTTGATCTTTTGCATTTATTAACCTATGGTATTGATATTGTAATTACTTGTATAATATATTGGTAACACCTGCATACCATTTGCAAATACTGGTTAGCAGCTTTTCGTTGGTACTCTACTTATTAAAATTTTGTATTTATGTAATAGAAGTAAAATGTAGATATGTGTGATATAAATACAAAATTTTAAGATGATTAATTAATCGTTTTCTTTTATTACGTATTTTATAAAAGAAACCAGCTAATTCTAACATTATTAGATATTGTCGGATTTAAACATTGTTTTCTATTAGTATATTTTTAATAAGTTACGTTAGCTGTCCTCATAATTATTATACATAGCGAAAATCAAATCGTATCTTCAATTGGAAGGTGAGCCTCATGGAGTATAATTTATTTTTAGTGTGATAACTTCAAGTTGTTGCATAAAATTTTCTGAATAAACAATACTAACTTTGCCTGGAAATGTTTTGGATTATTTACATTCGAAGATCAAAAACTTCGCATCCTTAAAATAGGTAATGATTGTTGGTTCTGTTGGTGTTTAAAATTGCTTTTGTAAACGGGTGCGAACCTTTGCAACCATAGATACATTTTCATTCCTCAGCACAGAGTTTATCAATCAGTTATCAAAGAGTAACTAGCTTTCAGGGTATGATAAACTTCCTCTTAATATTTTGGGAGGAAGTTTATTATACCCTGAAAGCGAGAGGCGCGCGCGCGCTATTATAACTCATCTTATAACAACCCTGATACAATGGATAGGTACAGTTGCTGCATTACTTGAATGCACGGGTCTATCAAATCTTTATCAATGTTCATAGTCATATGACGCACGCTCATGACATGCTACGACTATAAAATACTGCAAAAAAATGTATTGTATAACATTAACATTACTCATTTCCATATACTTCCTTGCATGGCCACCACCATAAACCTTAAATTTAATTAGGTACAACAATCGATCGTTGGTCAAAAACTTTTACAATACATATCTACCTAATTACAAGTTTGAACCCAACCAAACTATACAGTAGGAAGGAAAGGTGAAGTGCAACCTGGATTAAAAAAAATCTACGATTGGCTCTCCTCTTTGACTTTATTGCTCTGAGACTTCACTAGGAATTGGCTTTTTTCAACAGCATGGTGCAGATGACATCTAAGGTTACATTAGGATCGTCAGTACTCAGTACAGAGGACATTCTTGACGTAACACTGCTCAATAACTAATTAGTTACGCTTCCTAACTCAGGATGTAGAGACCGAGAGAGAGACATGTGGAGAAATACAGTTAATATCTAAGCCTGGGATTATCATATATGATAGAATCACGACAAAATGCACAGCTTTTAACAGATCGAAGCGGAATATTTCACTTTATTGAAACCATTCTACACATTTATTATTATTAATAATAAATGTGTAGAATGGTTTCAATAAAGTGAGTTTCATTTTAACATATTAATAATTTAATAATATGTTAAAATTAAACTCACTATTATAATTAAAAAATAAAACCAGTCAAGTGCGAGTCAGACTCGTACACGAAGGGGTCCGTATCGAGCCAAAAACGCATAATCAGGTCTCTTGTATGGAATCCCCTTTAATTTTTACATTTACTTTTTTGATTGTATTATATATTTTGTTGATTATAGCTTGTTGATATAGTGGCAATAGAAATACACATTCTGTAAAAAATTCAACTCTCTTGTTATTACGGTTCATGAGATACACAGCCCGCCGACGACGGACAGCGGAAGCTTAGTAATAACTTAATAAGGTCCCGTTAGCACCCTTCAGGTACGGAACCTTAGAAAAAACGATATATTATTACTTAAATAATAAAAAAAGTTACACATTACATAAGAGTCAATATAAATTTGAAGTACCTATGTTGCGAACCACACAATTAAATACCTACGTTTATAAAGGGCCGATTTAAAAAAAATGCTAGTTAGAGATATAATTTTATTTTTTGTGTAATATTTAGGTACATAATAAAAAAACAACATTCTCCAGACCGATCTGTCACGCCGCGCCGGCCACTCTCAATGGATACTAGCCAAGTACTCAGAAGATACTCAGTTCACAAGTTAGTGTGTGCGCAAACACAGCTGTGCACTCCCTCTTCCCTCTCTTTAACAATCTGTCTGATGTGATCTGACATGCCCGGAGGGAATTCAGGCGCAGGCCTAACGGCTTTACGTGCTTTGCGATGCGCGGGGGTGTCACACCATCAACTCTCAATATTGTCCCATATTTTTCGGTTTGCAAACTTCGAAGATAAGGAAGGCAAATGTAGGTATTTTTACAGAAAATCAGCATAAATGAAAAAATATAGGGTGTGCAAATGAAGTCCTTTTATGTGGCCCCACTCAGAAGCGTAGCGTACCTTGGCGGGGCCCCGTATAGTTTGGGGGCCCTTAGGAAGGGTAAGGATTTTTAAAAAAAGAAAATTTTTTTTGCATAAAATTAAAAGAAATATTTATTCATCATAATTATTATCTTTGTATTATAATGCAAAGCTTAGTTTGCGCCTCGTAAATAACTTAAACGGGGAAATCCCGCAGCCCGCTTTAACCGATGTAGGGTGTTGCCAACTTTTGAGGGCACGCTTTACTCGGGAAAAAAGAAATTGCTTTTTTTTACTTTTCTCATTTCTGAAATTTAAAAATTTTTGGGAAGTTTTTATTAATTTTTGCTTACGCACCTTATCAATTATACGGGGCCCCCGTAAGCCGGGGGCCCCGTATAATTGATACGGCAGATACGGCGGTAGCTACGCCCCTGGGCCCCCACTTGACCTTTAATCCATTTAAGATACAGTTAAATTAAACGGGGTTAAATTTAGCTCATGTTGCAATAAAATTAACTCATTTGTTAATACTTTAAAATATTTTGTATAGGCAGTGGTAATTTAGATTGATTCATTTCTGAATGATTCCTACTGCATCCATAACAAAGACATTTATGAATTAGCGGGAACATTGAGGCATTGACATTGTTTTCGAGAAGATGATGATTATTTTCTAAATCTTGTTCTAACTGAGTGTTCCCAAATGAAACTGTTCTTGATATATTTATTGCTTCAAGAGCAGACAGTTTCATGTTCTTTGTGTGTAGATCGCTCTGAAATGAAAAGGAAAATGTTTATTACAGGTGTAAAAAGACACAACACAACCCAAGCTGCTGGACCATACACATAGGTAATG
The DNA here is from genome assembly GCA_949316365.1 of Hoplodrina blanda. Lineage (NCBI taxonomy): Eukaryota > Metazoa > Arthropoda > Insecta > Lepidoptera > Noctuidae > Hoplodrina > Hoplodrina blanda. The sequence goes on along the minus strand of OX438579.1, from coordinate 9,406,571 downwards.
TCGATTATATAGACAGTATTGACACATGATGATACTATCAATAAATTCTCTAAACAGTTTTCGAGGTCAACTACCGGTAGTTCTGCCCACATTGATAAGCAATTTCATCACAGTAACGGCGGTTTTCGTAGTTCAAGTTTCGTACTAATGCAACAAGAAGTTAGGTAAAGCACGGCATTATATTGTTTATAAATGGACCTTAGAGCGCATCTCAAATAATATAATTGTAATATGGTACTTAATTAGACTGTGATTTGACTTTTAAGGGGATGCCCTAAGGTTGCCCTCGAAATTCAATACATCTTACGATATTTGCAATTTGCAGCTCAGTATCAGGTTGTATGGTAAAAAAATTAGACACGATGGTCAGAAAAACTATGTATTTACGGAATCATAAACATAACAATCGTCAATTTAAAACCGCAAACATGATTAAATAGGCACATTTACCCGAAATTCTGACCAAGTTATGTTATTGATTTTAATTGTGTGAACATTGATACTGATTGTTTCTTTTTATTTAGCATTCTTATAGCCCAACCTTTTTCTGCATACTTATAGACCAGCATAACATGCTGAAGGGATAAACATTTACATAACAATTATATCTCTTAAATATTTAGATAAATCACAAAAATATTATATTTGATTTAAGGTATGTATTTTTTAACAGTACATCTGCCCAAAAAAACCTATATTTTTCCTCAGACCAATAAAAAAGTTATTGGTCTGAGTATTTTTCATTAGAATTAAATGCAATTTATTACTCATAAGTACCTGACAAATAATGCATTTCTCATGCATTTTGTTTTCATTTTTATGGTCCCCAATTTTGTCAGCAGTTTTACAAACAGTAGATATGGTGGCATGGAAATTCTCTTGAAGATCAGATACAAATGATGAGATTACTGACTGTAGACTATTGCCTTTTAAATCGCTGTAGCTAACAGGAGTCAATTGTCTAATGTCCACATAGTACCTCAATTCTTCATTACTGATATCTTTTAATGGTCTTAATATTTTCACATTTTCATCTCGAGCATCACAGAAGCCCTGGAAATAAAATATAGTACATAAGTAATTTACATGTGTATTGATTTGTTTGACAAACGGACAAATCAATTTTTCTATAATTGAGTAAATTTTAACTTCTAGAACTGTTTCATATAACTCTTTGTTACCAACAAAACAAAAAGTAGTAGGTATTATATTGGAATTTCACTCTAACTTCATAAATCAAATTGTAAATAGTTTAATTCTTTCCAAACTATTAAGTACTGGAATAGCTTGGTATTGAACAAAGGAAAACTGATTTTTTTAATATCCATTAATAATATTCAGTAGCTTCTTCATTTTTTTCCTCAAAATTATTAATGGTCCTACTCCCTGATATGGATACTTTACTTACAATTTCGTTTTGAACTTGTGATCCTCTACCAGCAGCAAGGTTGGAAAGTAAGTTAACTGCTAAAGTATTTGTTGTTTCTGCAGTAAAAACAGTATTACATTTCAATTGCTTTGCATATTCAACAAGCAAAATGCGTTTAATTTTCAGCAGAAAATCTGTAGCTGCTGATGCAGGCATGCTGATTAACATATCATGAAATGCTTTTGTTTCATTTTCTTCAACATTTGGTATACAGTTTGCTTTAGGCAATTGAAAATTCATCTTCATATATACTGCAAGGTGGACTATGTAAACATTTAAATTGTACATAAGACATTGTTTTATTATTGATTCTGCTAAATCTTTGTTGTTGTCATCTGGAATATAACAAAACAAAATGAAAGTTATACCTACTTAGGGGGCTTAGTTCTTTATAGAAGTTTTTATTTACCCGTGTGGGTAGGTTCTGTTCTGAACTATGTCATAAAGAAAAAACTTCTATTGCATTTAATTATACTTACCAAATAAATGTATGCAGACTGGGGCTATTCGTAGCTTCTTGGTATTTTCCAATGATATACCATGGTGCACTAAGTTTAATAACACTGTCGAACCTACACCTCCTGAGAGACCAATCAAAACATTTTCATTTGGTGTCAAAACCTTATTTTTGCCAATACATGCACGAAATTTGTGGTTAGTAGTAACCATAAAACAATCATCACAATAATAATCCTTCTTTCGTAATATAACTGTTTTGGGAGAATCACACTTTTTACAGGACATGTTTATATTTTAATTATTTTTAAGACCTGTTGTAAGCACTTCCACTTTACTGATTAGGTACATCAAATAAATTATTGTCTTTATAAACAACGAGCCGTGATCTAGTAGAGGAGGGTTTCTTGAATAAATAAATCAAATAACACAAACACTGACAAATAACAAACAAACAGTGCAATACCTACTGTCAATAGTGTCAATGTCAATTTGTTAGGTTAGGTACAGACATAACTGCGTACACACTTACGCACTTGGTACACACCGATAAGCACACCGCCACCGCCCCAACGAATGCCAAATTGATGTTGCCATAAGAAAATCAGCTTAAATTATCATATATTTTTTATACCTGCAGGTTTTGGTAACCCAATAACAGATTTTTAGGTCAACTATAGTTATTGGGGCTATTGAATATCGATAGTTCTTCATCACTAGTTAAAGACCAAAGACCTTGATTCAATTTCAGATAGTTGTTAGGTACCATTGATACAGGGTAGGTAGTCTGTTGTACCTATAGTATTTACCTACAAAAAGCGCAGACAAGTAAGAAGCTTGGTCTGCTTGGTAGCTTCTGACTAAAACAAAATATGCTTAGAGTAATAATAAAAGTGAAGAACACCTCAATATTATCTACTTACTCCGTAACTCGGCCCAGTGTAAAAACCCGCCTAGTCATGTGCTATATTTTCTGCTATAGCAACATTTCTTTAATGCTGCGTACATACCATGAAGGTATAGATAAAACAAAAAATAGTTTTATCTATACCTTACGCAGCAAAACCGTCCAGACAGGACCAACGAAGGCCAGCGAATGAGCGAAACCCAATCGTTGGCATTCGTTGGGGCGGTGTGTACGCAGCATTAGAAAGGCGAGGTAAGGCTGGCCGCATATGCCCGGTTTCCTGATCAGAGAAGCGCGTATATTATTGTATACAATATGCATCCACACACATACATTTTTTGTATGCAGAGTGACGCTTATGCGGCCAGCCTAAATGCACCATATTTATTTTATGCCAGCCTCACATTTATAACATAGATGTACAAATCAAAGTTAATCCAATCGAGGATCCGCTACTGTACATGCTCCATTTTGTTACTATGACAACATCAGTAAGATTCCGGATAAGCGGGTTATTGAACTTTACCTACCAATTCGCGTAACTTTATTGTTATTATTTCATGCCCTCCCTGTGTATATGTTGCAGCTAACTGGTTGAAATAGCCATGTAATTACATGCTAGACATGTAATTAAAACCCTTTTATTGAATAACGCCATACATACAGCCACATGCCTGGTTTTCTAGCTAAATCAATAAGGCGTTTAAAACATTCAACATCACGGCTGGCTGAAAAGCCGCCGTAACGGTCCTGTTGAATGGGGGGCGACGGACGACTCAAAGTCCCAGGACGCATTTAGCGGGGCTCGAAGAGGGGGTTGTCCACGCTCCACCGACGCCCGGTGATCCTGCTGTAGACCGGAAGAGAAGTCGTTATCTTTCTCTCCCTCTTTAGATGTGTTACAAATGAGAACATAGTTTTAAATATTTGGAAACCTTTTAAATAGGAATGTTACTGATGCAGTATTTTCACATCCGCGATTGCGGATTTCTGAAGGCGCACATCCGCAGATGTGGATTATTGAAGGCGCACACCGCGGATCTTAAGATCTATCGTTTTTCCATAACCTCAAAAAGCCGGCGACGGCACAGCCACTAGTTTGGTGCCCGCCGGCTTCACGACGGCCAATGTCCGATACTGTCGAGATTTAATTACTCAGTCAACATTATTTTGTCATGCATAGAATTGAAACAGTTTATGATGAAAAAAAGGCACATTTATTATTTCAGTTCATTTTGTTAGTAACTGAACCTCTTAGGTCGTATTAAACTTTATTAAAGGCAGCAATATCAACACTTTGAACCTGTAACAAGCAAAATAATGGAAATATTAAATAGGATTCATAATTACATATTGTGTGTATCCTTAAAAATTGTATATTTAATAAGTTTGCCTATGTTGGCACAGGCATTAAAAATGGTATTGTTTACCTAATTATACAGCTAACATTGTAACAAGCCGGATTTGACAGCTATCAAAATCCTTTGTGTAGTGTTGTCAAAACGTCTTGTCAAAATATAAATCGGCAATTAATTCGTGTTTGTGAGTGTATTTTTTCAAAATTAAGTTAAACTTAATGTTTACAAGTGATACTCGTTGTTATAGTGTATGGGTAACATAGTAATTATTCAGGATTGTGAATTGGATTTTTCAAATTATTACGTAGGAGAAACGTCAAATCCGGCCTCTTAGAACGTTAGCAGTTTAGGTTATAAAACTGGGGCATGTTTTGTCCATCTCCTTTGTTTACAAGTAGTAAACAAAGGAGATGGACAAAACATGCCCCAGTTTTGTACCGGAATAAAAGTATTACAATTAAATTATTAAAAAGAATGAAGAAAATTAAAAGTATTTTTTCTTTTAAATGTCAAAGGAGATGGGCAAAAATTATATGGGCCAGATTGTACAGATATAAAATGGGTGATGATATAATACAAGTCTTGTTTTATAAAAAAAAAAGTTGCATATTACTGAGCAGCCATGGACAAAAGTTATGAAGGTTTAAAAATTTGATTTTGTCACTGCTAAAAAAATTAAAAATTATTTTAGTTACTTACATATTATTATTATCATACACAGTAAGGTAAAAGTAATATGTTACAGAGAATAGATATTTTATGATTTATGTAATACAAGACCTGTACTTTTCAATGACACTCAATTTATATCCATACAACCCTATACTATTCTAGGGTCAGGCCCATTTAATTCTTGACCATCTCTTATAAATATAATTTTACTAGCAAAAAAAGATATTCAACTTACAAAGTCTTCAATTTTTTCAATTTCTTCAGTTAGCCAATCCACAGAAACTTTGTCATCCTCCACAACACAGGATATCTGGAGTTTGTGAATTCCATAGGCTAGCGGCACAAGTTTAGCTGCACCCCACAAAAGACCATCAGTAGCAATATCTCTTACAGCTTTTTCCAAAACTGTCATATCTGTTTCATCATCCCATGGCTTTACATCCAAAATGATGTTAGATTTTGCAATGAGAACTGGTTCTAAAACACAGAATAATTAATGAGTATTAAGGAAAATTCCTTGAATTCTCTTCAAAGTTAAACTCACACAAAAATTAATTCCAAAAAACCATTAATAATTACTATTGACTGATATGGAGTTAGTCAGAAAGTTGAAGCTAGTTGCTGGTTCCCAGTAGGTTTCTATGGAGAGGAACCAGCAGGAAACTATGGACCTTGTTTAAATAAAAACAATTTTAAAAGTTAGTAATTTTGTGATAAAAACATAATGACTGAACAAACTTTTGGCTTTCTTAGCATTATATGCTGCTAGGCGCTCCTCTCGTATTCTTGCCGCTTCTGCATTCTCTTCTTCATCATCAGAGCCAAAAAGGTCAACACCATCGTCATCATCATCGTCTTGAACTTTAGCAGCTGGGGCCTTGGGTGTTGGGGTCTAGGATTTTTTTATATTAATTAGTTCAAAATGAATTTCCTATTGTGTCATAATCATATTTTGTTAAAAATGGAATAGTAACTCACTTTAGAAGGTTCAGCCTTGGCACCACCACCTGTTGATTCCAAAGTCTCTACTCTGGCTTGAAGGCTGATGACTAAGTTCCGTAAGTCAGTAATAGCTTTCTTCAGATCACCATTTTCTTTCTCCAGTGTGTTGACTTTGTTAGTAAGTTCTGTATTAGGAACTCCTGCCAAGGTAGCAATGCTGTCCATCTAGAAAAATTTAGTAAATATTTGTTAGTTATTTATTCAATAAACCCTTTTTTGTATAGATAGCAACAACTTTACTTAAGAGTCAATTTATGGAACTAAAATAATTAAAAAATAAAAATAAGTGAGCATAAAACTTTAGCAAAACGATGTGTGAATAATAATCAAATATAGTTAGTTTACTCACACATTCTAAAGAATCTTTGATATGTTGTCTAGCCTTAGCAACTTCACTGGCCAAAGAAGTGCGAGCTACTGAAAGTGGAGTAGCTTGGACCTACAAAGTTTTAACATAATAAAGTTTTGTCAACTTTGAAAATATTAATAACAATTTTATAAAAGTTGTCTATTTTTTTTTTTCTTTATATATGTAAAGTTTTGCATTACAAGTTAATAATGATACAAACCTTCGACAATGATTCATAATATTTTCTTTCAGCATCACCATAGATATTTTTGTCTAACCAAATCTTTTCATGTACTAGGGCAGACATTCTGAAAATAATGAATAAAACATTGGTTACATTTTTTCACTATTACCCAGGCTATAAAAAACTTGTACTGTATAGAAATATTAGTGATTGGTGATGATAAAAATATTTAGTTCATGTGATTTGATGTGATTAAGTTCGTTTCAGTTTTGAATTTCATTAAAAAAATTTGTACTCTGGACTGTGCAAAAATTTTACGTAGGTTTCGTGACAAAAAGATAATAGATAAACTCAACATTTTCCGAACAGGTAAGAAAAATTACTTAATAGTAAAATTATTTGATATAATATAAATTTTATACTCTAGATACCAGATTGAAGGCGGCAGATAAAACTTTCAAACAACCTTTGTAGGTTATATTCTATTTGTAATTTGTACATTTATAAAAATAATAAATTAAAGACAAAACTTACTTAAGGTTTAAATTATATATTTTAGGAAATTTTAAGGTTTAAAAGAAACGTATAGTTTTCAGGAAGGAATAAATGGGAATAAATAAAACCGCATTCGTCGGACTTTTCGTGAGGTAATGAATGAGAAATTGACATTGATGACATAGACAAGAAATGAAAGGGAACACGATACGATACGGCCACAATGCAAACAACCACAATCCGATTATTTCAACCAATCGTAGTAAGCAGTTTGTTAGTCTCTGAATAATAAATAGTTATCTGTGGCTGTTAGTTCCACGACGACATTTTCATTTCGTACACGTTGAGTGGTCGTTGCGGATGACGTTGGCTCGTGCTCGTTGGTTGACTTTGAGACTCTTCCAAGGACTCTTCTCTCGTTCGAACTTTGTACAAGTATTCTGTTTTTCTTTATGGCAACAACTTGTTTACATGCTTGTTGCTAAAAAGATAAATGAAGACCGGCAAAGATGGTGGATGACAAAATAAATTAATTATCCTTAAAAATCATAAACATTCTTCTGTTGTGAGATTACACAGGGTATTAAATGCGCAAGAACATATTTACACGTATGTGTTGCGTTACAAACACTTGATTTTTGCTAAAAAACCGCTACTTGACCAAAACGATGACAAGCTTCTCCTAGCTTACGTCGTGTAAGCCAAACCAAGCCAAACTCACCCGCTTATGCTTCTAAATATGCTTGAAGAGTTGGCATGCGTATAAACGCGACATTATACTGTTTCCACAACGACACAATCACTTTGTGTCACGACAGTCGACAGTCGTTATGTCATTGCGCCAAAACGAACTTATTCGAAAATGGAACTAGTCTAGTCACCACGAGTCTTTTTTGTGCTACAAAAAATAGTTATTGCTGAATAAAAAATAATACTGAATCCATGGTACAATATGCGCCACGAAAGATTAGACTTGACACACCACACAAACTTTATTATAATATTTCGTTTTAATAATTAATATTGTAAAGATTTTTAGTCTAAATGTCATCGAAATATCCCTGAATAGATTCACAAATAGAATTATGGATAACTATTTCGTACATCCATACCTGCGAAGTCTCCCTTGACGCTTGCCAAGTCTCATCTTTCGTGGCGCGTATTTTAAAAAGTCTTTAATGTTATAAGTACCTAATGTCCCTTCTACCGATTACCTATGTGGTTAGCTTTCGACCGTGATTTCGTCCGCGTGGTTTTTATGTTCAAAAATAACTAGGGACGTGAAGTTTTGCAGTTTCGATTTTTCGAACACACAAAAAGGATTTTTGGTTGTACCTATACCTCTCCGCTCCCTAAGAATCTCAAGATAAAAATATGTTGTCGCTACTACGTCATCGTCACTATGTGCTAGCAACTGTTTTAGAGAGCCCATTTATTGAGTGTGCAAGACACTCCTTCCATCCACATGGATAAAAATCCGTGTATACACACATTAGTGAGGCAGGGGCCATATGGCCCATATAGGTAGTCACTTCAATCACATCTCAGGTAACCATATCCATAGTTCAGTATTTTTAGTTTCCATTATCTGTAATAGTCCTGCACCAACCAGGGGTTGTCCTTGTGCACGTTACACCACAAAGGTAGAGGAGATCGCGGAGTATGTTCGAGCGAATACCTGTTGGACCAAAGTGGCAAGAAGTTGGAGTTGGGCTACAACACGAATTTCAAGTCGTTCGTGGTGCGAGCAGACAGAAGGGCATTGAGTTAAGGTCCAGCTCCCTAAGGAGAAGTTAAGGGCTCAAGGGCTTTTAATTATGCGTTAGCCGGACCACTGTAGCACTGATGCGACACCCGTACGGCACACACACGATGGCAGGTCGAAAAACATCACGCCAACTTTTAAGTTGCGTAGGTAGGTAGGGACCTACCATTTTGAAATCAAGTTTTGAATTAAACCTAGACAAAGTGATTTGCGCTCGTGCGCTTTTCTATGCTCTTATAAAATAAAGCGTTTTTTAAAGAAGTAATGTCTTGGAATTATTGACTAACGAAGTCAACAACCCAATTGAAAACCCATACAACAAACTTTTTTTTTTCCGTGTTTTTTGCTCGATCATAATACCTAGTACCTTTCATGTGGAAGTGATTTTAGTAGAGGTAGATCATACCTATTCGAAGAACAAGTCAAAATCATCATTGTTTACAGGACACGAGTAAAAAAGGATTAAGTATTGGAAATTCATCATGTTAAAGAGTGAAAAGTAGAATGAAAAAACTAATTCCTTAGTTAAAACTTTTATTTTTAAGTTCTTATCACTAATATGTACAATATTTACATATTTAATTATTAAAAAAAAACCATGAGAATAAAAAAAAAAACAAAAACTAATTGGCATCAAAGAATTCTTCCGCATCACCGTCAACTGCAAATGTGCACAAAAGACTGGCGGTATTGCCGCGTTGGACGGCAATGCTTAGCCTCTAGCCAAGGGAATAGCCAGTCCTTAAAATTAATTCCTTAGGTTTATATGCCTTTTTTTTTTGAGGTGGTAAATCATCAAATGAGTCCTTCCGCCCAGGGATGCCTAAGACTTGGCAGGAATAAGTTATAAATATGACGATATAAATTTCTTAAAACTACCCTCGTAACGGGAATTTAGGGGTGTTAAAGTTTTTATGGAAGAATCTTAAGAAGTACAATAGACATAGACATCTGTCGTTAGTTTAGGAAAGGTAAGGTCGAGTTTTTATTTACATACTTTATAATAATTAACCTAAACAAAATTTTGCCAAGTATTGGCAAAATTTTGTCAGGAAATCAAGGTGCAAGTAAAAATTAACCTTCACCACCAGACCACCATATTCTCATTTCTTGACTGTAGACAACTATAAAAGACTAGCAATTTAACCTGCCCCAGCATCACACGGGTTGCAATGTAGATAGAGATACTAACTATACGTGTAAACCTTCCGAATCACTGTATTTATTCATGAAAACCGCATTAATAAAATCCGTTGCGTAGTTTAAAAGGTCTAAGCGTACAGACGGCGATTTTGTTTTGTAAAGAAGTAATTGGTCGTACTGTTACGCTTACTCTGTAGTCTCTGTAACAATTATTCAAGCTTTTTGGACGCTCATGAAGATTCGTAAATATTGACAGCTACATAATATAAAAGAACAATTGCCACATTGGAATATGGGCCACCAAGCTAATCAGTTACCAACGTATAAATTGAATACAACTTAATTGAGTTTGTGTGGGCTCAAATCTAGCGATATCTTGAATATTTTTGAATAAATGTTTTTTTAACACTTAACTGTACCCCGAAATTTGAAAAAGAAAAGCCCCAAACAAAAAAGAAATTGTTTTTGATTTTATTTCAAAATTGACTAAGTAGGCCCTGCTCGCTTCAGCTTTTCCCTTATGGCCTTATGCCCACAAATTTAATTCTAGGGATATTTTCTAACACGAATTACAAACGGTCCTATATAATGGGCCCGCGTTAGCAACTAACGCGGAGTTAAAAGATAACTTTCGTTGGGGCAAGCGGACCTTTGCGGTAGAATTTCCAAAAATCCTTTCTTAGTCACGTCACAAAAGGAACCTGCTGACCAAGTTTCATGTGTTTTTTTCTTCAATGGTTTAGACTCTGCGTTAATGAATCAATTTCTCTCGAATCAGTCATGGTCTTTCAAGTGGTTAAAGTGCTTATGAATATGAGAATTTTTACTATATACTTTTCGGAAATAGCGGAAAAAATATTAATCAAAATCTGCTTCATATTATTCATGTGATAATTTATATTTTCCTGAATAAATGTAATTAAACTTAATTTTTTTAAGAAATGCCAAATGTTGCTTTAAAATGGCATCTCGTCTTAACCAACTTTCGTGAAATGGTACTGCATCTACCCTGTTCGACGTCCGTGATGTGTTACGCACCTGTTTTGTATAGCTTTCACCGCTCATTGAAACAATTCTTGGAAGTTAAATAAGTTTCCGCGGTCTTGTGCTGGTCGCTGCGCTGTTCGAGATTCATATTAAGATTGACATTATATTTAAGTAAATACGAAAGAGATAAACTCTGTTAATTACACCGAGCTACCATGGCGGTGCAATCCCGGTCTATACTGTAAAAATCTCCCTCCGTAAATGAGATGAGCCCGCATCCCAACTGATGCTGGCGATTGACAGCTTCAGCATCTCAAGCTCACTTTACCTTTAATTCATCCCATTTAAAAAACCTCCCTGGTTTTTGACAAAATCACTGCAGCCAGCAAAACATAATTATATACAGCTTTATCATTTTGCTGGACATGAAATTTTCAGATGTACGGCAACCAATTATCTCTGCTTCTCTCAATACGTTTACAGCTGCTTAAACTGAGTCTCAACCACCAATATCTTCGGCGGGGAACAACTGCGTCTCAAACACTTAGGCCCGCCATAGACGGACCGCATCTTGCAGTCGAGACCGACTGCTCTAGAACGGTCGCGTCGAAGTCATACACGACTGCAACACGACCGCATAATTCCGGAGCAGTTGTGTTCGACCGCAAAATAATACTGATGTTCATTTAAAAGATGGATTTCGATGAAGAAACACTGGAGTGGCGCGCGGTCGGCAGCAACTGCTTGTAGCGGTCCGTGTATGGTGGGTCCGGCAGCTGCTCAGCAGTCGAACGCATGGCGAAACTCGACCGCAGAGCTACTGCTCCGACCGCTCAGGAACTGCTCGAGCGGTCCGTGTATTGCGGATATGAATTTAGTATGGAAACTGCAGATCGCCGTGCGGCGACCGCATCTTGCAGTCAGTCTCGACTGCAAGATGCGGTCCGTCTATGGCTGGCCTTAGGCCGCTATCACACGGACTGCAACACAACAACCGCACGCAGTCTCTATAATCAACTGCATGCAGTTGTACGTTCGACTTCGTGCAGTCATTGATACCAACTGCACGCGGTCGGCTGCAGTCGAGAGAAGTCAATATCAACTGTATGCAGTCGTGACTTCAACTTCACGCGGTCGGCTGCAGTCGAGAGAAGTCAATATCAACTGTATGCAGTCGTGCCTTCAACTTCACGCGGTTGGCTGCAGTCGTGCCTTCAACTTCACGCGGTCGGCTGCAGTCGAGAGAAGTCAATATCAACTGTATGCAGTCGTGCCTTCACTTCACGCGGTCGGCTACAACTGTAGGGGCACGACTGCATACAGTTGATATTGACTTCTCTCGACTGCAGCCGACCGCGTGCAGTTGGTATCATGACTGCACGAAGTCAAACGTACAACTGCATGCAGTTGAATATAGAGACTGCGTGATGCGGTTGTTGTGGTGCAGTCCGTGTAATAGCGGCCTTACAAATCTCACAGACAGAGATTTTGACAAGCTCTTCTCTTTCTTTTATGTTATGTGCGTCATTTTCGCGTGATTAAACAGTTTTTCTTTCTTCTCTTATTCTTTACCAGATGTTCTTTAAAATTATGTGTCTTTGGCTAACATACTTAGTTATAATAGACTAGGTACCTTCTGGGTTTTAGTTTTATTAATTTTACGTAGAATGACATTATATAATCTAAGCGTAGAACTTAGGTAGGAGCCCAATCTAATCTTTCATCCATTACATCCTAAGTATATCTTTTTCACGACTTCTTCGCGGACGAAGTTACGGGAATAAGCTAGTAATGAAGTAGGTACAGAATAATATTTAAACAACTATTTTTATAAGTAAATATAACTAAGATTGCCGGGACAGCTTATTAGTTGTTAGGTATCTAATTTACGATCGCGGCATCGGCAGGAATATTTTCATGTTTCATAAGTAGTTATAATTTTGATGTATTCATCATTCACCTATTCACCTGTAATAATAAATTACACGTGAATAATATTAGACTAGTGACAAAGGAAAGACAGCTAAATTATGAACACAGCTACACGATTACATTTATAAATATTGAAATCGTAGACGACCACTCCTAACATTTCAACAAACAATGAAATCGTGTGTGAGCCCGAGCTATCTATAAGAATGTAGAATTAATTTAAAAAAGTAATAAATTAAGAAGGTTAAAGAACAATGTCAGATGTCCATAGTAACTTAGGCTCAATAAAAATTTTTCATGGACAGTAAAAATTCTCATGTTTTTTTGTGTAGTTTAATATCAGAAGCTTTTCTGTGTTTTCCACTTTTACATTGAACTTCTCAAAAAGAAATTTTTCAGACACTGTAAATTGGAGGTTATTTATTTTTACGGAGTAAAACCACAATTAAAACAACGTAGTTGATGGGATATTGTCACAAAATGTGTGATACATATAACACAATAAGTAATGTGTGATACATATAACACAATAAGTCTATAACGCAAACGCAGCGGAATTCGAAATAAAAAACAACCGTACACATAGAAAAACACTAGCAACAACACAAACAAGATGTTTGACATTGACTAATAGTCAGTTTAAGCACTAAATAAACTAAAATAAAATAAACACGATGAACGTATTTAGGTAAAAAATAATAATAAAAGACAATTGTGAGTATTTGTGAGGTGGTAAATAAAAAATAAAGAGTAAATCGGTTTAATTATTTAGAATAATCGATTAGTGGCAGAACATGATAAACAAAATGATTTTCTTTTCGAAAAGTTCTAGAAAATAAACAAATATTTTTAAGAAGTTAGAATTTTGTATTTAAATTGTTGTAGGTAAAAACTTTGCGTCCGTGTGAACTTACTTTTAAAAGTTGTGTAGGCCGAAACCTGACATTGTTCTTTGTAACTAGTTTGACTTTTTCAACTGTAGACTATCCTATGGAGCAGGACCAGCATGTTTCCAAGTATTTATATGATTATCATAGATCCAACTTGTATGTAGTGCTCCACGATCGCTGCCGCGGCACCGCTTGGTTAGCTCGCTCGTGTATGGTCACAGTTCTGATCTCACCTAACCCATTTGGGTCAGGGTGCCCTAGCCTGGTAAATGTGACCAACTTTGATGGTCCATGCAATAAGAAAACGATACCTAGAGTAAAGAATTTAAATGATATTAACTTAACGTTGATTTAAATTAACGTAGTACATAATGTTTTAAAAATGGGTTGTTAATCGAGTACATTTACGTGAGTTATAAAAAAATAAATTACACCGACTGCTTGTATATCCCGGATTCGCTGTAACTCGTAAATGTTATTGAAATGGAATAATATCAAATAATTTTATACGAAATGAGACGCACCCAAGAAATCTACATCGGTCCATGACGGATAAAAAGCGTCTGTTAAGTTCCTCATTTTTTTTTACCATTTAACACCTTGCGGTTACTATAGTATCACCAGCACTACAGGTCTAAGCCAGTTTTCTTTTTTTCCAAGAATATCAGGGCGTCTTTGTCAATAAAAGTGGCAATAACGTTATTAAGATTTCTTCTTGTACACACTACGTATTGTAAATTTGATCTGCTGCCTTGCAGTAATTAACCGTTGTTTTACTAAATCTGAGATCCTACCTAGTAGAAACACAAGGTCCAGCAATCTGGAGTCGCTATATAATATCGATGGTTACAAAATTCTCGATATCGACAAAATAATGAGTAAGCCCAACATTTAGCCGATATATGGTTGTATGAAAGTTCAATAAGGGAAGTTGCGTAAAGTTGGGCAATCGCAATGTTGCAGGTCACAGGTTTTGTAACGGCTGTAACCGACGTCGCTGCATGCGTCTGCGTCGGCTCGCAAGCCATCGAGACACGGCGGCGTTCCATGCCTCGGGCGCAGCCGCCGCCGCGCCGCCGCCCGCCGCAGCGCCGTTTCGGCCGCTCCACAGATAGGATGTCTTAGTCGGTTACAACAGGTAAAAAAAAACATTTACAAGTAAACAAAAACAGAACGAAGCTTAGCGTAATAACTGGTCCTCTTAATCAAACGTGAATGTTTGCTGATGATGCACCGATATAATGTCGAAGTGGGTTTCTGTCAAGGAGCCAACCTGGGCAACGTCCTCGGGTAGGAGGGCCAGCAGGCACGGAAGATAAATTCGTCGTTTTGGTGCGTGCGAGAGCGCGGCGCGGGCGGTGCGGGGAGGCGCGGGGGCGGCGGCGCCGGCGTGCGGAGGCTGCTGCGCTCAGAGCACCTGCGCCCGCGCTCCGTAGCGCCGCTCGCCGTGTGCTCGTGTACCCGCGCCCGCGCACCGGCCCGCGCCGTGCTCAGCGTCGTGACGCCGCCCACGGTATGTGAAATGCCGGTGGCGCGTCGGGGTCGGGCGGCAGCGCGTCCGCCACTGCGCTGCGCCGCTTGCTGGCGCAGTCGGTTGGGCCGCCCGGCCGGTTTTGTAATTTCGCCTGGCGGGCCATGACGTCACGATACTAGTTTGACGCGCGTGCGTGACGGCCTGCGCCAGGACGCCCGCGCCGCTGCCGCCCCCGACCTTACTACCAGTGCAATGACGTGCTCGCTTGTCTCCCCCGCTAGAGTTGCTAGTGTTAACGATAGTGCATCTATATTTATTACGTCTTTCGTCAATGGTTTGTCGAAATATCCTTACTTCACATTTTCTTTACGTTTGTTTTGATATTTTGCATGTGCGACAAAACTTGAGATTATCAAATGCTATTTCGTTAAATTTATGTACTTAATTAAAATGTATTCTAGATATTAGTGTTAAACGTTAACGTGTGTGCTGTTCGTATACTTATTATACGCTAGCGTACAGTCAGTCATGACCAATTCACTTCTGCGTGTGAGTAAAATTATGTGCGCTTATGTCTTGTAACGACGCGACGTGTTCGGCGAGCTTCATCTGTCTATGTGTGCGCGCGCACACTTTGACGACTCGGCTCAGCCAGCGGCAGAGCCTTTTTGTATTTTTATTTTTCCTCCTTCAGTTCAGCGATGTAATGCTCTCCGCAAGTAAATTTTTCGATTAGACAAAGATGGTGTCTTTATTTAATGCGTGTAGCTTTCGTCTGCTTAGATTTTCATGGGTATTTTTAAGAAAATATTCCCCGCTGTCCTGTATCTATTGCGGAGTATGAAATATGAAATAAAAAATCTAACGGAGATAATAATAATGTAAAGTTGTTTGAGGGTATTCAAAAGTATTTTTGTTGAAAAAAACCTATAATTTACACTAGAACAACGCATAAGTTCGTCATGAAAACCTATAGGTAAATTTTCCGAATAAAGTCACACATAGAATATTTCAAACGTTAACGATAATTTAAAAATAATTGGTGGATGTCAACATGTCAAAGAGAGTGTTTGTTTACTTCATCTGTTTTATAAGTAAATGTAATTTACATTTCGCAGTAAATAAATTCACCTATCATAAAGAGACAAAGAGCAAAGTTTTATGTCTTGAAAAATTCCTTAATGCACACTCGTACATACATTTTACATATATAGTAGTCTGATATTGGTCACTTTCAAGCTAACGTGTCGGCCGTATCTCTCTCTCTCGTTCGCGCGCTCGAGCCTCAGCCTCCGTAGCAATGCACCAAGAACTTAGTATCCCTCTCAGTACAGCTTCTGAACCAATACGATTCTTTTTGTATTTTTACACAATGAGAACGATACCTAGGTTAAACCTAGCTATCGTTCTTTGTTTGTTGTATTCGGGAGTTGTTTGTATGCATATTTTGAAGCCGTGTTTTGATATTTTCATAATTTATTTTATTAGTACAAGGTTAAATTATTTTGTTTGGATACAATAAATTGGAAACGAATGTCGTTTTACGCAATAGAATATCCACTGTCAGAGTTATCCTTAGCGTAACTGATTTGTTTGTAAATACCTAATTGTTTACTGACGAGTTTGACAACCACGTGGATACAATAGTTACCAGTTTGTACCGTTCGGTGGTGCGTCTTGTTTCGTACGGCGCCGGCCGGAGCAAGAGGGGGCTGCTGAACAAGTTCGGGCGCTTCTCGGCGATCAGGTGCCACTTGATACTCGTTCTTTTCTAACTGGATTTGAATCAGCTGTTACTTACTACTTGCCCTTAGCGTCTTAGATCGCAATCTTTACTGAGATTATAATATTTAGAATGGATTTCAATATTTCAACCAATTATTTTGGGTACACTGGTCTATTTGTAGTAGGTATTCTTTTATGGCTAACTTTTGACCGAGATTTCATCTGCGTGAATGAGTACTAGCGGCCTCAGACAGAGTCGTGGATTAAAAAGTAGCCTATGTCCTTATTCAGATTCCAAGCTACCTCTTTGTCGAAATTCATAATGATCGGTTCTGTGGCTTTGCTGTGATGAGGACAAACAGTTACTTTCGTATTTATAATAGTAGTGCGTATGTGATAATTATTCAAACATGAATGTTCCTATTTCCGCGGTTTGCGAAAATAATTATATTGAACTGTTATTTGAGACAAGCGAGAGTCATTCATTGGTTTTACAATTCTATACGATCGTTTATGGTGACTCAGGATTCACAAGAGGTTATTTTTCAGAAATTGAAGTCAGGGGAGTCGAGTGTTGAGCGGGGTGCTCCAGTTCGGAGCCTCCGCCCTCACGAAGACGTCGCCTACCGTGTCGAGGTACGGCGGTATGTCCTCGTCGGCGTCGCCGTGCGAGGAGCGCGCGCGTTCGCCTCGCGCCGGCGCGTCCCCTGCGTCCGCACCGCGCTCGCCCGCGGCCGCGCACGCTGTTCTCGCCACCATGACCCCCGTGCAGCCCGCGCATGACTACTACCCGCACAAAGTCGAGATGGACTCCGATGACGGCTATCCCCCAGAGGCGCACTCTTACCGTCACTCGCCGCACGAATTGGCAGCATACGCCACTGATAGCAAAGTGCCTGTGCAGCCCGATGTCTACGACCAGGGAATGGAGTCCATGGACGAGAAGACCCCGATAGATTTAATATACGAAGATGAAAAGCAGACCGTCATTTACACAACGACCCCGGACCAGAAGCGCGTAGAGATGATCAGTGGTCAACTGGATGACGGCCAGCTGGTCAGCAGCGGCGGACAGCTGGTGGACGGCGGCGTGTCTGTGGTTGTGAGCGCGCCCGGACAACCCACCGTGCTGGTGCTGGCCGACCACGTCGTCGACGAGCTCGGGCAGGTCATCACTATTCCCAGGTAACGTAGCTTTTTTAACCGTAACATGTCGACGTTATTGTCCAACTCCACACATTATTTGTGTTATGATTCTTTGCATGTAGTCTTATTTAGCATCTTAAAGATATGTACCTATTTACATTTAACGAATTTTGTCTAAATGGCTATTTCCATATACAACATTGTAACATAAGTATATTATCGTATTTTATAGCTTCGAATTTATGAGATGATATGGAAATATCGCGCTGCCACTGTTGCCAGGTGTCTTTGATAGTGGGAAATTCCACTACAGTCGAATATAGAAATTCCGTCAACGTGTTAAATATAATCTTTTTGTGTTACTAAAATATTGTTCTGATAAACATCGTCTAAACAATTTTTTCTTCGGTAAATTATGCATAATGGATATCTAAATTATGTTGAATAATAGCATGGATTAATTAATTTATATTTTTCATCGTATAATTTGGTGTGGGTGTTATAAGCGTATGGGTCACAACGAGTTCGTCTAATTAATTCATTAACGTGTTAACACGTGATCGTGAAGATTCGAATAGTTAGAAACAATTGATTGCTTGTGCATCAAGTGAGTGGTGTTTAGTTGAAAGAATAAGGTGTTCGTGTCGGAGGTCCACTCTCGGGTGTAACGGTTGTGCGCGTTAGGAGCGGCGCGTGTGGGCGGAGCGACGCGCTCACCTTGAACTTGCCGCGAGAGCCGCGTCTGCGCCCGCGCCGGCCAGCGCGCTGCGACCCAACACACTGAGATGCTGCGAGCTTGCCAATTGTATCGAAACCAACTTGCTATCGTAATGTTAATTCAAGACATTTTAAAAACTTTTTACTTTACAATACGACCCCGGTGCAATGGTCTCAAAATTGCATCAGATACTGATAATTTTACGCGAATGTGGCAAAGCTAAAATCAAACAAAAGAAAGTTGTAAGTTAAGAGTATCACAATTTATATTAAATGATATGCATACGCATATAATCAAATCTTTTAATAAAAATGGACTGTTTACAGGTAGTTTTGAATTGTCAAAGAAGTTAACACCGCTGAACGGGTTTAAACTTCTATGTTTTGCGATCTTTATTATTCACCTAGATAAATATTTCTAACAAGCTTAACGTTTCTGAATCGAAGGAATAAAATCTTTCATAAGTTTGTACTTATAAAAGATTTTATTCCTTTTTCCTACTGTATAATGTTTCCATTATTACTATGACTTTAAGATTATTAATACCAATTTTCAGCTCATACGATACAAGGCGGTTAATCCGCTCCTAAAATTGATTATTGAATGATCTAAATCTCTATTATTTATTGAGGCCGAACCTCTCTTGCCAAGTATCAAATTTACCCAAAAGATAAAAAAATTCGTATTGTAAAATCCTTTCTCTAATAATGTCTATAATGTAAAATCAACACCCTGTGTCTCTGTCCAAACAAGCTGGTCGATGTTAAGTCCATAGAGACGTCGCTTTTTAGAAAAATCATGTTTGTCCTAATTTTTGTTCTTAAGCAAGTCTTGAATTTCTAATGCTTGTTAACCACGCAAACCAATTATGAACCCTCCCTAAATCTCCAACAACAACAACGTAACCGAACCTCTTACAGTGATTACATTTTTTTTCAATTGCTCTTGCCTTCTTTGCATGAGAAGAGGCCTTTGCCCTGCAGTTCGACAATAATAGGCCGGTAAGTATTATTGATTAGTCAGTATGTAACACGTAGGTAATTCAATAATACTGAGTTTGTTCTGCTGTTGGCTTTATAAAAAAGGATCAAGACTCAAGAGGCGATTTAACCTCCATTATGTATTTACTTTACATTCAATAATATCGCGACCTTTACGAATTGTTTCTTGTTTAGTTAGTAAAACGTAACACATGGAGGCGTCATTAAATACGGCGGTTACAAGTTGAACGTAACCGTCGCAAAAAGCCTCCGCCATGTGCTTGCATGTCATTCATATCGCATGACGTTCGTCTACATCTCGCGGCGCATGTAGTACAATTAGTTACGTCTGTTTGCTGTCCAGACGAGTTTCATAAGCGGCACCTGTGTATTAGTTTATTCTAATGTAGAAATAATACGCGGTCACGCCGCAACGGTGTAATACGGTAACGGGAAAATTATGAGCGCCTACTATTGATCAATAGTGTCAATCTAATAAGATTTAATATCAGAAATATACTTTACTACAGACTAAACTTTACTAGAACACTTGCAATATAGCAAATTGATCGATTTTTTGGCCGTGTTTTCCAGAAGACGATTTCATTGAAAGCAATACTTTGACTTTGACGTCTGGGTTTAGTTTTAAACCACATTAACTTTCAAATTAATACAAAATATGTATCCATTCTTAAAACTACTGACAGACAAAGTAGGGTTACGTAAGTAAATCTTGATACTGGACGCTTACGGAACGTTAAAGCCGTGCTACGTCACTATTTCAACACTGTAAGGCATTCGAACGGCTGCTGTCCGTAACTGTCTCCCAACTAAAATCACTTACCATAATCAACTCTTCCACTAGCTAATCTATAAATTATAGATATGTTATCTCTTTCTACAACCAGTTTTCGGAATATATTAAGAAAATGGACTTAAAAATAGGAGGGAATCTATTTCATGAGATATCGTGCGTGAGAATGGCGTATGGAATTGACTAGAAATTATTTTTTATTTCTGTTTTTGAATTCACGTTAATATATCTTATTGTATTACATTATCTATGTATTAAAATAAATTTAATGAGTCGTTGTTACTGGCTGATAACATAATAATATGACATTTGTATGTATATTGATAGAACTGTGTTTTGATGGCCAACCTTCGGATTATTATTATTTGTGACAAAACAAGTACTTACTCGATATGTTTTGTATCGGATTCCTGAAAATCATATCGGTTGTCAATCTTTATTTTACTTGATTATAGAGTATTTATACTGATAAGGGAATTTAAAACGGGAAAGCTCTTAGTAAAAATGAATAAATAAGCTCGATATGGATTGGTAAGTGATAAAAACTCGGCTGAATCGTTTAGGACGGAGCGAGAGGCTGCGAGTCTCACCCGCCGCGCCTCCAAGACTTTAATGATGACTTTTTGTTGCATCACGGAACGCGGCAAAAGCGGCACGCGGTTCCACATAATTATAATATTTTTAGGCTCAAGTGCAAGGAATATATTGAGGGAAAAACATTATATAAAACCTCCTAGCCTGGTATATTTCGGATGAAATAAAGCTACGCCTTATTCATTCCAAACGTCGTTGTTGCAAATTCACTGACGTATTGGAATTATAACAATACATTCTGGTACGGCTATTTCACTCGAACGTGTAAACCACAATATTTTGGTAGTGAGATACGTTCGTCCAGCTTCTATGTTGTTCAGGATCGCTTCGTGTCATGACTTGGACCCCCTGCAAGGCGACAGGCCGAGCTCCCCGCGCCCCCTGCGTCCCGCCACAGACTTATTTTATTGCCTCGCTCGCGCTCGTTGCGGCGAGCCCTCGAGATGAGCTTACCATCGCTCAGATTCTCGCCCCAATCATTATTTAATGTAATTATTTGGCCGGTAAACTGCTTTTTTTTGGAAATCATAACAGTTATGTACACTTTTTATCGGTCGGCTTCGGCTTTAATTGGTTTCACGCAAGTTGCCATATCGTGAGCGTCACAACGGCTTAAATTGTGAATGTAATTTGTTTTAAAGTTTTAAAGTTAAGGGTCTGAGTATTTATAATCCGTAAGAGAACTGTACTAACGGCAGGCTCCATACAAAACGCAGTCTAGTTAAATTTCGATTATTGAGTAATTAATCTCACAAAATGACACAAGGTAACTCAAATAGTATAATCCAATACGAGAATTTGAGTTGTATATCATTTTGAAATTAAGTTACTTGACTAATAACTAAGTAAATATAAATGGTAAATCAACTAACTATCAGCCTTGGCATTAGTATCTTCTATCCTTTCAATATTTCTGGCCAAAAAATGACTAGACTTCATTTGTATGAAGCGCGTAGCAGCACGCTGTCGGGAATGTCCTCCTCAAAGATTCTTCTTAAATGACGTTACATACATACTTACAATAAAAATGGTTCCATGGCAAAGTAATTACAAAAAAAAAACAAGCAACTAAGTAGGGATTGACCTGAAAGTCAGAAATTTAATATGAGTCAACAGAGTAATAATTACTAATTGCACACATGCATTAACTAACCAGTTACTACAGATAGAGAAGATACAGGTCACGGGGATCACGAAACAGTCCGAAACAAAAACCTCTCAATAATAGCATTTATAAAATAAAATATTTTCAATTTTTAACATGCACTATTTTTCTCGTAGCCGAATAAATCACAGTACTCGTAGTTCAGTTTGATAATCACTAAGTGTATGTCTGTAATGCTGTTAAATACACAATGTAATAATGTTTAAAATGCGTAATGTTTGTAACAATATTCACCTGGTAAAGAATCGAACGTTGTATAATATGTTGACTACGACGGCGAGAAGTCAATAAACTCGTGAAAGCGCGAGATAAAAGCTCTTAGCAAAAGACATCAACGGGCGCTCCGGCACACTCCCGTAGCGCGATGGGAGGCGATTCGTAGCACTTTTGTGAATACTAAGCAATTTTTATTTTATGAGTAATTTGGTTTGATTTAATGTGTTTGTTTGGAAACATGTTTAAGTTTTATTTTTATTCTGTTGTATTTGTAATATTAGAGTTGGGACATTTTCTTAAAGTTTTTTTGTTAAACGTATGTGGCATATTATGTTTGTTACAACAACGCAGAAATAACTCTCTCAGTTTACCTACCTCATATCGAATAGTCTCTGTTTAAACTAAAAGTTCAGTGTGTCCTTTAAAAAATTAACGATCATCCTTTCTACCTGATGCCGCTGTCCGAGTGCAAATAAAAAACGGTTTCCCCGCGTAAAGGGTTCACTTCCCATCACATGGAGGTTGAAGGTACCCGCACGCACACACACACAGAAACACACATTCACACGTTGCTATGTAACTTTAGGAACCGACGAGCCAGCGTCCGACAGAAATCTCAACGGGGTATAAAATTTCTTCAGAACTAAAGAACATTGTGGATCGATTGATCGAAAATATATTATTTTTAGTTCATAAATCTCGATATAATTACGATCTATTTTTTTATTTAGATTCTAAGGAATAATGACGTAGCTCGGATGAGTGTTAGGTACGTGGAGAATAAAATTTCCATAACTTTTTGTTGATGACTCATTTTGTTTGGATCAATATAAAATTTAATCTTGACAATATTATGATTGAATGTTCTTTTTTTATAAAGGTTAAAACACAAACAATATCGGTTGAAAATAATGTTTACGAGTAATGATTTTTAATGTCAGCATAAAATCAATATATTTTCATGAAGCCAATAATTTCCGAAAGGGAAGTTAGTATCACATCCACACACAGAAGTAGATACATATTTCATTCTTTTTTTTTTGTAACCACGACTACAGACTACACAACAGCAAATCCATTATAGGATTTTATTATCTTATATCAAGGTTTGGAATCGAACATCAACGGAGTGTAGGGTCACAGCTACGAATGAAAACAGCTTCTATTGCAGCAGAGTATAGAACTGAAAATAAACCTTTGGCCAGGAAGGGAAGTCAAATATTCATAGAGATACGCAAGTTTTTTTTTGTTAGTTCGGGGATTCCTTTGTGGTTAGCCTCTTAGTCCGTCGTGGCCACATTCAGTCCCGTAATCCTGTTGTTTACTCTTTGTACATAGTGATTGTGCCGATAATTAAACGTGGTCTTAACCGACCAATTAATACTAAAGTCTTTTTTAAATACATTCCATTTAAAGGCCGTTGTTTATTTTTATCGAAACTAATTTAAAACCAGTTTGTTTGTGACAATCTCTCTTTAACATCTGAAAAGATTATGGTCATTTCTGTGGTCGTAGCTTGTGATAAAACAAGAGAAGTTACTATGACGGTTTTTGGGTTTTCGTATTAAGAGCTTTCGTGCTTGAATTTATTTTATAAAGGAATTGTCCTCTATTCTATTTCAGCCATCGCGTACGGCATATTCATAACGCGCTGGTCGGTATTATTTTTGCTCAGTCATGATTTAGGTAGGTATGCTAAGGCCATAGGAGCCTCCTGTAGCGCCAACAAAATATATATTCGCCATTGAGATCGATCGATCAATATATTACTTACAATATTATTTTACATCAATTTAACATTCTCAGAAACCACGAGGAGCGGCTCACTGTTAATTAGAATGTTTCTGCAAATTGCCGCGCGACTTTTTCTGTTTGATTGCGTTAGTAAATCAACAATGTGGTGTAAGATCATCCGATATCATTATTTCGCGACGTTGATGTAATAGTTAATAGCTGCAGGCTTTGTTTAAGTTTAAACCAATGGTATACTGTCGTCGCCTCAGTTATGCTGTAAACATTTGGTGTTGAGTTACTATTATTGAGTTACTATTATTATGAGATAACAATCATGGTTAGGTACTGACAAAAGTATGTAGGTAATTGTATAATTGTACTCCCGACAACTTATAGACTGTTTTATTTTTTAATTCTTTCCCAAGACCACTTAACTATTTCAAAATCATTAACCAACTTTGCATAGATAGGTATCTATAATCATTGAGTCGTAAAATCGGAGAAACTGTTTATTCATCACATTGACATCGTATATACACACACAATGAAACATTGTGGATGAGTGCGTGGAGGCTGCGCGTGTGTTATAGCTTATTAGTGTGATAGGGACGGAGCATACAATTGATCTGTGTGACAGAGTGAAACGGACGTCAACAAGGCTAGCTTTACCTTATAAGTATATGAATGTACGTTTTTATTAACTTGATTCGTTATACGGCTCGCCATTATAATAATATATGGGTACATATAATCTCAATTCAGTCCAATTTTAAGAGTACCGTCTTATAAAAAATATAAAATTAAATGCATATTTTATTTTTTGGATGTCATTGTCGATATTGATAAAACATCATAAAAAAGTTATAAGGAAAACTCATGTTTTATTAAATATTATAAGTCCTAATTACAAAGCAGATTCCATAAGATTCTTTAATTTCTTGTATTATTATGATGGAGTTCTTTTGACTTCGCTAAATAAAGAAAAACTATCAGTTACTTGAACAGTGATCCAACACAGAAACTTTCAGTATACTCATATAATTCGCTTTTTCTTCAAACAGAAAGATTTCAATGACGCCATTGATTCCACTGAATTCTTTCAAAGACGGGCTCTTCTTTGGTAGGAATAGGCGTTTCATCACATTCATTTTAATGATTCTAAATATTGAACACCATAATTTGTTTAAATTCGCCACTTACGTTATAGGTGAAGTGGCCATAAAAATCCACCCACTATCTTTCAGTCTACGTCAGAATAAACGAATTTATTATTATCTCATACAGATAAACGGCAATCAACCTACTTCAGTATCCTCAACATATCGCAATCACCAATCATACTGATTTTAGAATATCACCTCCAGCAGTACCTATGATTGCAAATGTAGTCTAGTCATCTATATCTATTCATATAAAACATGATAAACTTTAACGCGGACGAAGTCGCGGGAAGAAGCTAGTATTATATAAAACTTGATGAAATAACATAAAAAATTGTATTTCGTATTTATAAAAACTAATATTTTAGGTTACTTACGTACTATTATTAAAAAAAAATAACAATTGATTGGAAAAATTAACTAACCACACTGCCTAATATAAGTGTCGTTATCCTTTTCTACAAAATTTCATCAAATTTAATTACTTATTGACTATAATATGCCTAAATTACGTTTTGTGTAGTCGGTATAATTCTCTTAAAGTCTTTAGACATTTCATTGACGCGGTCTGCTATGAGGCCAATGGTCTATAGTGGACGTATATGGGACGATATGACATCATGCAACAGTATTAGATACCTTTTACATTATGTAGTGTAACACTGCAGATACATGAGAAATTACAAACGCTTAGTAAATACCATTCGATTACTACGAAGTTAATTTTCTACTTTTAATAGTTCCAGTGAACTATTAAAACTAGAAAATAGGTGGTAGGTGGAAGGTATAAAAAAACCGACCGATTGGAGAATGATTTTGAATTTTTCAGATTACTTACCACTCATAACCAGATGGGGATAAAACTGTATGCAAGGGAAGTTACAGAAACATTATTTGTTTGTCTGCCATTGAGGTCTTGCCCATCAGATTTATCATATATCGTAACTTTCAACACTTTGGAACTATGTTTTTGAATAACAAAATAATGGATGAATCACATAAAATGCCACAAATGGTCGGTGCATTTACAAAGTAATTAAGTTATGTTAGCATTTCGGCGCTGTTAATTAAATATTGATGTAGATACTCATTTGTAAAAACAATTTCATTCTTTAAACAATAGATTGTGTTTCTAATGGGTATATTTTAATTGCCTCTTTGAAACTTAATAATTTTAAGATACCTTTAAGAAAATATAAGATTACTTTGACTTATTGCTCTCTTATATCACTACATATTATAAAACAAAGTCGCTTTCCCTGTCTGTCTGTCTGTCCCTATATATGCTTATATCTATAAAACTACGCAACGGATTTTGAAGCGGTTTTTTTTAATAGATAGAGTGATTCAAGAGGAAGGTTTATATGTATAATACATGCACCCGTGCGAAGCCGGGGCGGGTCGCTAGTAAATTATATAATTATAATTGGGTTCGATTAAATAGGAATCAGACGGCGACTTTGCCTCATTAAAATTATTAATCGTCGCGTGCGAATTGGTAAAGTTCTGTAATTTGTTAAAGTGAAGACTGTTCAACATATTATTTTACTACCTTATTATATACCCACGACTTTGTTCGCGAGTCGGTTATCACTTGGATTTGTTTTTTTTTTGCGTGGAAACCTAATTATTTTTTTAATGTATAAAAGTAGCCAAGTTACTTCTTCTGATATCAGTTATTTGCCAGTGAAAGTTCCGTAAAAATCGGTTCAGCCGTTTCGGAGATTATCTGGAACAGACAAAATATTTATTTTTCTATTTGAACAATATACCTGGTTAACGGTATTGTTCAAAGGTTATATTTATTTGAAGGTATATTTATTTTGTAAAAAGCTGTTATTTTGACATTACAAAAACATTTCAATTTTATTTATTTGTATACTTATAGATGAATTAAAACGAAAGTTATTTTTTATGTAAGTAGAAATAAATGTGTAAAATAATACACTTATTTACACAAAAGTTATATACTCGTAAAAGGCATTTCTGTGGTATATGTATCAAAAATATGATTCAGGAATCAGTTTATTTTCAAAATATCAACATACTTAAATGTTATAAACTGTTTTTCCGACTTTTCATTTAAAAAGAACGAACAAACCTCGTGCTTTAAAGAAACTTTAACAAACCAGCTAAGCTATAACTATAGTTTCATAAAAATACATCCGTACTCATAAAACCGTATCCGTTAATCAAATGAACCCACTTTATTCGTCATAGTTTAGTTTAACGGCACAGTCACTAGAAAACAACAAACGTAGGTAATAAAATTACATAAAACATCTGAACCAGCATCTTGAATGAAAGGCATACTAGCGTCTTTTGTGTTTATCTGACAAAGAAAGCACTAAGTAGCTTCACGTAATTATTGTTTTTGAAGTGAAAACTTCTTTAGCGGCGTTGAGCACTTTTTCTGTAATGGGTATAAAATCTTAAACTCGCGTCAGGACACGTGACCTGATCGAAAAAGCGTAAGACGGATGGAGAGTAGACAGCTATCCCCTCTCTACGGCGCGGCGAAAATGTATGCCTGGGCCTACTGTTTCGTTTAGACAGCGCAGGGCGCTTGCGCGAATGTTCGTGTATGTTAAACGTAAACGTAAACGTTAATAATCAAGTTTTCACTTCTGCCGGCACTCCCGGAGTGCAACCCGTTTTTTTTTCTAGCTTTTGCCCACGACTTCGCCCGCGTAAATGTCGGACCCTCGTTTCGTCCCCTTAGGGTGTGAATTTTGAAAAATCCTTTCTTAGCAGAGGTCTACTAACTATAAACTACCTCCCTTTTTTTTTAGGTGGTAAAAATCATCAAATGACTCCTTCGGGCGGAAGGGACTGTCAGACTTTTACTGACTAAAAAACCACCCTGTTCCTTCTGTTGCCCTTTACGTTCCGGGGCCACGGTATCCTGTTAAGACGTCCCGCAATCCCGGCAAACTACCTCCCTGCCAAATTTTATCTTTATACATCAAGCGGTTTTCGATATTTCGTGATGAGTGAGTGACCTTTCGCTTTTATTTAGTTAGATTAGAATATGCAGTATAAAATTATTCAACGACATCATCATCATCTGCCTAGACTTTTCCCAACTATGCTGGGGTCTTCTTCCAGTCTAACCGGTCACAGCTGAAAACCAGAATTTTACATGAAGCGACTCACCTCCACAACTAAGCCACTGTCCAAGACGATATTACATGAAGAGTCTGGTTGCCAGACTTTCGACTTTTAACGACTGTGAAAGATTTAGGAATAACAGTTGGGACCAACTGCTTGGCGAGCTTTCTGAGGCACGGTGGGGTCTCGGTTACCTATCCATGGACCGCCCTCGGCACTTATCCTCCGATCGATTGAACCCTGCCGATGTTACTTATCCGCGAGTCTCACTTAAGCTATTCAACGATGTATACATGGTATATTCCCAATTTGTACTTCCGCATCGTACTCGTAAAAGCCATTGTATTAACAGTTTCGACCTTTCTCATACTTTATGTACAATAAAGAACAGTAAGGGCCACTTTTGTCATTGTGAATGTAAATATTGGTGAGAAATGTTTTGAAATCGTTACTCGTGCAGTATAAATTTAAAAAAATGTATATGAATGTCAATGATTGTTGTTGTGAAAGACTGTTGCACAAAATATAAAACTGTACAAGTTATTATATTTTGGTAGCTCGTGGATCTAAGTTGCGAGAATAAAACACGAGTACCTACCTATGTAATATTATAATATCATCCATTCATCTATCTAAACAATCCAATAAACGTTCTAAGTTTCTGAGGAAATAATAAATCTTTAAAAAAAACTAAGGCAATAGCCACGAAATAACTCATAAATATATGTTTTCATGCCCTTCTTAGAAAGGTTTTTTATTTAAGGTAAATCTATGTTAATGACTTGATAAAGTTATGTTTATTATTCCGTTTAATTCCGGGTATAGGCGAAGAGGAAAAGTTGTGACCCAAAATGCCTCCGATTCGAAAATATCTTAATTAGGTACTTTACTATTATATTAATTATTAATTTATTAGTTGGGAAAAGGCTATGTAGATGATAACTGTTATTTTAATTTGCTTATAAGAAAACGTATTGCAGCCAAGACAGAGTAGATTCAAACTATCGTTTTGCGTCGATACGTGGCGTGTGCTGAGAATGCTGGGATACACACTAAACTATTTTCATTTCCTGTAGCACGTGTTATGCTAAATTTAAGCTGTAAATTGATGTTAATGTAATGCATTTCTGATACCGATTCATAATTATTGCGTTTGTATCTATTTTACAATTCCCGTGGACAGGTAACATAAACTATTCGTTATCTGTGTAATTGGAACTCGATAAAGGCGGCAAAAATAAATGTAAATTGTTGGCGCAAGTAAAATGTGGCGATAAATGGCTTTATACATCAACTGAGCTTTTACGTTTAGGATTTCATCTGGAATATAAAAAATTGTTGGTAGTAATGATAATGTAACATTCATTTAGAATACGATTTATATAAAATTTGCCATAAATGTCCACGTCTTAAATAAAAAAAAATAAGTTAAAAATAACTAAAACCCGTCTACGACAAAATCGCGCACTGAAAAGTATAAAACAAGAACAATATTCATTTGACCGATATTTTCGAATTTTTTAAGTAATAGCCGTGGTCGAATGCCACCTAGCCTACTTTTCAGTGCGCGATTTTGTCGTAGTCGGGTTTTAGTTATTTTTAACTTATTTTTTATTTACACTATTTTGGGGGCTAAATTATTTGAAGGAAAGTACTGTTTATGTAGATAATATTTAGTCTTTTATTTATAATATTTACATTATTTACAAGGTTAACAACAAAAATATTAGAAAAAAAAAACAACCTGAATAAGAAAATAAAAAGAAAAACTAAAACTAAATGGCATCAAAAAATTCATCCGCATCGCCGTCCACTGGAAATGTACCCAAAAGACTGGCCGCATTGCCACGTTGGATGGCAATGCTTAACCTCTGGCCAAGGTAATAACCAGCCCTTGGGTCACGGGAAGTGTCAACCAGCCTTTTGGCCAACTCCTTAAAAAGGCCATGTGCACACGGACCCCACGACCCGAGAGTTTCTACCCCAAACGGCTCGAAAATATAGTTACCAGAAAGGGTACTATACTTACGCCGCTTGAGGTTTTCTGCAGCCGCGGCAGCAGCGCCAGCACAGCACGCCGAACTAGGAAGATGGGATGGCGCAAGAGTATCGACACACGTAGCGTCCCACACTAAAGGCCTACCCATCTTCCAAGGAAACAGAGACATACCGTCCGGTCTCTTGCCATCGTCGCGTGCCAAGCCGATTGGTTCTAAAACAGCCGGAACGCCGACGGCGACAAGAGCACGTCGAATGATGTCATTAATATTCGCATGGCGCGCTATACGACCTGCACTTCGGCTGCACGACAAGCCGTGGTGTCCGAGACTGGTGACAACTTCCCCACAGCGACAGCGATGAGGAGAACAACATGATGCCCCTAAACGTAGGGAAGCAGCGAGGCGGAAAGTAGTGTCGTCGAACATAGTACCAATGTTCGACGACGGTAGTGCCAGAAGCCAAAGACCCGACTCCCATTTAGCCACAGCAAGCAGGCGCGCTCGCTCCGCAGAAGAAGCAGAAGTGGTAAATAGGTTTTCTTGTACTACTCTGCAGAGCGGCTCATCCCACCGTCTCTGGGAAGATGGGTAGTCGGGTAAATCAGTGCTCGGGCAAGCAAGTTTCCAAGCATCAATAGCCTCGGCAAAGCACGGCACATCAAAATTAACCAGTGTATTAGCTAAAATATTCCTGATTAATTTCTCAGTGCCGTGGACCGAGGATATAAATGAAGGCAAACTAATACTTGAAATTTTGCGGACGCCGAGGCCTCCCATACGTATTGGAAGAGTAGCTTGGGCCCAGGCTCGGTCGTCCATTGCCAAATTTAAAATGGAAGTTAGAGTGTGGCGAATAATTTGGTCCATTTTCTCTAATAGATGATTATGCTTCCACAAATGGGAAGCGCGAAGGAAATAGATTAATTTAGGGCCGAAACAACAGTATCGAATTATGGTGATGGCCGAATGCATGTTAATTTGGTGTAATCTTTCCGAAACGTCATTAAAATTTTGTATTTTTTCTTCAATAAAATTGGGAAAGGAATTCTCGAAGACTGGAGACCCAAGGACGAAGAGAGCTGTTCTCTATAATTTTGATGTCGGGGGCTATTGCGTTAAATTTTGAAAGCGTCGATTGTCTGTCGGTATTGTCAGTTAAGTATAATTCACATTTCGAAAAATTGAGGTCAAGACCTATGGTATGGAGTTCATTTTTCAGGAAAATTAAATCATTTAGAACAGTTTCTATATCGCCTCCCAGGGTACCATCATCGAGATACCAAACATTAAATTTGGAATTTAGCTGTCGAATAATCGGATGAATAGCTAGGCTGAAAATTACTGGCCCGAGGGGGTCACCTTGTTGACAGCCAACAGCGGATTCTAAAAGGTTGTCCCGATACAGTAATTTCGATGAATGTCTGTAACATTGCCAAAGGAAACTAAAAATTTGGGGTATTTCTTTTTTCGCTTCTGCCAGCAAGGTGTCCCTATTAACAGAATTAAATGCATTCTTTATGTCAACCTTCAAAATGACCTCTCCTTTGCCAGAATTTAGGTAGGTCGACAAAGCGTGTACAGCAGCCTCACAGCCCCCTTTAGAGCCGTAACCTAGCTGTAGGGGCTGAAATTTTTCCGAAAGCACCTCACCATAAAATTTACAGCAAATCTTGGCTGCCATACGACGATAAGTAGTTCCCACGGCAATGGGACGAATGCCGCCATCCTTCTTTCGCAGGGCACATAAATTTGCACCATACAAAACATCGATGACGGCCTCGTTCACCATGCCGGAGAGCATTAGATTGGTCAAAGCCGTAAGCTCCTTCAAGAGCAACTCACCAGCTTCCCCGGCGCCTGAGCAAATAAGGTCCTTTAGGTGTTGAGGAGTCAGGCCGTCGAGGCCGCCGGCAGAGCCGCTCCGAAAAGAGCAGATGGCTGTGACCAAATCTCGACCTGTAACGGTGAGGGTATGATCCGAATCAGGGGGGTCGGGAAAAGAAAGGCCAATCGCTGGGGCAGGGTGTTTACTCTCCAGAGCCAATAGAGTATCTGGAGAACACGGTGCCACCACATCGCTGCTAAACAAAATTCTGGTTGCTCCACTAATGTCACCATCCTCTAGCTTAGACTCCACTAGTCGGGATATACTACCAGAAGGAGTGAGTCTAAGTGACGAAAAATTTGGATCCAAATCATGAGCCGAAACAAAGCAATTATCTTTAATTTGGGCAGTTAAAGTTTTTTTGCTAGCCAAATTCTTCTGTACATGTAAGATTCTGTAAGGGAAGGTGAGAAGTTGTTCCCAGGCACGTTGCGAGTTCTCCCGGGCGGCAAGGCGAATGCAACCTGCTAAATTTTGCGCAACTAGACGTGGTCTAGCGCCGCGGGGAACTCGCTTTAGAATCGGAACAGAGTTTTTGAATTTAGAAAGGGTTTTCCAAAATGGGTCTGAAGAAGTAGATGTAGTAGGTGTTGTTAAAACAGGGTCCGACAATGCACATTGGGGTTTATGGACTTTCCCAATGTGCACATTTAGACCCCGCTTACCTTTAAAAAACCGGGCCTGGGTACAGAATGGGCATCTCTCGAGGATGTTTAGCGACGAGGAAGGTTGGCATACACTTGGATCCCCATCGCTGCTGCCACTAAGCATTAGAACACTTAAATTATATTACAAAAATAAACCAATTATCAGAAAAATACGAAAATAAAAATATGACACATTGACACACTTGACACAAAGGCGAAGCGCAGCCGCGCAGGCCGCGCAGGCCGCCTGGGGCGGCGCGCCGCCGCTTTTAGCCTTCTTCCTCGGACTCCTTAGAACCTTTTAGACCAAGATCGCTAGGTTTCCAGAGAGAAACCTGTTCCTGTGTGTTCTTTTTAGCAAAAGCAAATAGTTTGCATATCTATGAACTGTCCATTTTACGGGAGCTATTTATTTAAATGCGCTTTTATCAATCAAAACTGTTAGTTGGTTTATGTCAATCGGAATTTGTCAAAGTAACATTGGACAAGCAGAATTCTACGTAACCAATACTATTGTTGCTATTTATTCCGGTATGCGAGGGTATTCCTACAACCTCTATACATATTATTTGAAGACGCGGCACTATATAGCGGTTATTCTCGCCGCTATCAGCCTTACGTTTTAATATTTTATATTTTATCTAAAATCGCTTTGACGTTATGTCAACTCCACGTCGTCCTCCAATCAATTTGAAGGAATAACTCTATTTAATTATTTGATATAATAATAATAAAAACAAAGTAGCGAGTGAATTTCAAATGTACTCATTAAGCCTTTTCATTTGATATCCATGTTGACACTGTTAAAAACAGACAAAGTAGCTAGTAAAAGCTATATAATGTATATATATTTCAAATGTGCTCATCAAGCCCTTTAATTTGATACCCATGTCGATACTGTGCGAAAATATTTTTTTTTTCGATAACGACTTCACATCCCCTGGAGGGCGCCATATTGGATTTGGTGACACGTCACCTACCCTATAACCAGCGGACAACTGAGACGCTTCTAACGACACCTCATTTGTCATGTCATGATAAGTAGTTTAGAAGTTACGAGGGAACAAACAAACATACATACATACAAACATACATACATACATACATACATACATACATACATACCGGTCAAAATCATAACCCTCCTTTTGGCTTTGCCGTAGTCGGGTAAAAATGACCATAATTTGCATGTTAGGTAAGTCATCATTTGAGTTATGTATGTTCGTTTTCTTGGAAGCTCCTTTGGTCGTTATGAACTTTATAATACATTTTGGAAATAATGTAATCAATTTAACGGGCCTTGTAAAACACGCACTTAACAATATTTGATTTGCGAGCGAAACAAAAATGCTGAAGATTGTTGAACGTTTCGTTATAATGAACCTTATCTAACGTAACCGTAGACGATTGTAAGTAACCTATTATATATATTATGTAATTATATCTAAAAATGAACTAATGAATACCGTGGTCGAGCCGTGGTCATTTTAATAGCTGATCGAAGTCTGCTAATTGTACACAGTAGAAATATTTTTATAATAAAGTAATAAACGTTAGATGCTTAGATTTAGGTATATTTTATGATGGGATATAAGATAATGAGCCTCAGATATTGATATTAGATTGGTAGATGGTACTTTATGAGGTAACACAGGTACAGCTGGGAATAGCAAGCAGTAGACATCAGAGATATGTGTATGATCCCTAATTTTATCATCAATGTTTCTATTAACTTGTTTGGCATGCAGTCATTCATCTTGTTTTGTTCTAACTTTCGAACCTATTTGATAAAATCGAATGATTTCTGGATAAATGAGGACTTTTCACACGTTTGAAACCTTGGGCGTCACCAGTATAGCTAGGCAGCAGCGCCATCCGCTATGAAAGTAACATACTGCCTATTAAGTATTTCTTAGAACACGGTCACGGTTAAAATTACGACAGCTCAAACTTAACTCAATAGATTTAATTTGAAATCATTTAAAGAGACGACTCCGCAAAATATAGAACACTAGCTGACCCGCCGCGACTTCGTTCGCGTGGTATCCCACACTACCAATACCCTACCCTAACCCTGCCTTACCCTACCCCCTTCCCTACCCTACCCTACCCCTATCTTACCCTACCCCTAAACCTACCATACCCTACCCTACCCCTACCCCTACCCCACCCCTACCCTACCCTACTCCTACCCTACCCTACCCTTACCCTACCCCTACCCTACTCCTTCTCTAACCCTACCCTACCCCTACCCTACCACTACCATACCCCTACCCTACCCCACCCTACCCTACCCCTACCCCTACCCTTACCCTACCCCTACCCTACCCCTACCCCTACCCTACCCCTACCCCTACCCCTACCCCACCCCTACCCCTACCCTACCCCTACCCCTACTATACCCCTACCCTTGACACCGACTTCCCGACTTCATATTAAAAGGGCTGTTTTTAGGGACTTCGTTCGCGTGGTATCCTGCCCCTACCCTACCCCAATTCTACCCTTACCCCATATTTTCTCACCGTTTAAACCTTCCCTAGACTAAATATTATCTACTTATACAGTACTTTGTGACAAAATAGTTAGTTTATTTTAATAAGGAGTAATGACATGTGTAAAATAAATGCGTTTAAATGAAGTCCTAAAAAATTCAAGTTTTTAAATAAAAAAATGGTTGTTGTGTTTAACTCGAAATAGATAGGTATAGTGTGTCGCGGACTTTTTTGTAGATATTTTTAAGGTCTTTAATTAATTGGAACATTTTTTGGTTCTATCTTTTATAGTTTAGGCGGCGTACGCAAAATAAGGAACTTTTTTGGATGATTTTTTACACCTTGGGTCCGAAAAACCCAAATATCTTACGGACCCCTATTTAAATAAAATATTGCCTATAGCACTCAGTGATAACGTAGCTTCCAATTTCCGAAAGAATTTTTAAAATCGGTTCAGTAGATCCGGAGATTACCCCCTACATACAAACTTACAAACTTACAAACTTACAAACAAAAGCGATGGTCCAAAAAAAACCCAGAGTCGATTCAGACAAATTAGGTATCAATAGCTTTATTAAAATGCACAATTTACCCCACCGAAAAAAAATTGCCCATATCCATGGGGTATATGAGTTATAGACGAACAAAGTATATATGGAAAAATCGTGAATAACTTGTTATTTTTACCAGTTGTTTCAACAGCATTATATTAATAACAATAATCATAGGACAATAATAAATATAACTAGCGATCATATGCAACTATCAAGTTCAAAGTCCTTTATTAATGAGATTACGTCTATTTTTTAAGTTCTCTAGCATAATTACCTACCTATCTTTGTTATTCATTATTTTGTTTTCGCTAAACAAATACACACAAATACTTCAGAATATGATGCGTTCATCTTACCTCTCGCTCTATTGAGTGAGCAAGAGGCTTACCTATAGGAGCGCGAGCGCGCCGACGGACGCCAGTTTTTTCAATTGAAGTTTTTAGACACCCCAAAAGGATAAATATTAATAACGAAGAAAGTACATTAATTAGGTGTCGAATCCATTCCAGGCACGTCGGGACAAGAACATATTACTGTTATGTTTTATATAACACGAATAGAATTTCGGAATACTGTTGCAGCTGTATTCATGGTCGCCGCACATTGGGCAGTTGTGCCCACAAAATAAGCATTATATATTATCTGGCCTGGGCCAGGTACCAAGACGACCTTATGCAACCTGCTGGGTTCTTAGATGATATATTAATAGACATTGAAAATAATTGAAATAAATATTTTTCCCACAGTATTTGTTTTTTTTTTTAAATAAGCGACTGAAAAAATAAATAATCTGAGACAAAATAGGCACATTCAACTGTAAAAAGATTTCACGACAAAAGTATCTTGACATATGATTTACAAGCTGTGAAATATAAGATTTAATACTTGATAGGTTCATATAATCGCTACTTATATTTATTATTGTACTATGATTATTATTATTAATATATTGCTGTTGAAAAAACTGATAGAAATAACAAGTTATTCATTATTAATATACATATTGCTGTTGCAAAAACTGGTAAAAAAAAATCAGTTATTCATGATTTTTCCAATATACTTTGTTAGCCTATAACTTTTATATCCCATGGATATGGGCATAATTTTTTCGGTGGGGTAAATTGTGCATTTTAATAAAGCTATTGATACCAGATTTGTCTAAATCGACTCTGGGTTTTTGGTCCATACATTTTTGGACCATCTCCTTTTACCTCTTTATAATATTAGTATAGATAAAAGTCTCAGATTCAGTGTGAGCCAGGACCTTAAAGGTTGTACATTCTCTCAGACAGCACGACCTCGAGAGCAGGGTGTATGGCCGGGGTCCGAACTTACGACGACATTGTGGCAAGGACCGAGGCAAGGGCGCGCCTCTCACTCGCCTACATACGTCACACGAATGTATTTCGGATGCCAATGTAATTATTAAAGTAATCGATATTGCTGGAGTTGCGATGAATTAATGACTTTTAGTAACTTTATGTAGTTTTTTAAGCATAGGGAAATATAATTTCATTTACATATCACAATTATCACAATAGGTATAAGTCCAGGTTTACTCACGATATCTTTATTCACCAATGTCAGTGGTGTCCAATATGAACCTAGAAAGTTGCTGGATTTCTTTATTATTTTTATAACCTGCTTTTTTGAATAACTAATAAGACAGCGGGTATTTTGGGACCTCCAGTATGTAGAACTGCAAGACAAAAGTTTGTTGTATTGGCTACAGACACTGTATGAGTCCCTACATAATTGATACCTTTCTTATGATGGCACTCTCTTCTCTGTCTGAATGAGTAGAGAAAACAGGTGTAAAAAGACATTTAACTAAGTTGAAAATTACATGTTTTATCTATCATTGCGATTACCAACGGTTCGGGACCATACCTGGGAATCTTTAGGCTACGGAGATATTGAAGGTCTGAATCCAATTTTTTTAAATGATTTTTTGTTTAGTTACCGTTAATTTACCGTTAATTGTTGAAAAAAATTACAATGTTTTTAAGAACGTCAAAACGAAAGAATTTTTTAAGTTTTTATCGGCTACCTACATACTTGGTAAAGATAAATTTTATCTTATAAATTGAATGCAATCTATGGATGGACGTTGTGTTGGATCATTAAGCGAATACTTGGAGTACATTAAAAAAAAGAAAGCCTCAAGGAGCAGTATGGATGGTTTTTTGTGTGGCGCAGTGGGTTCCGTACGCGCCACTGACGCACATACATG
Source organism: Hoplodrina blanda (assembly GCA_949316365.1). Taxonomy (NCBI): domain Eukaryota; kingdom Metazoa; phylum Arthropoda; class Insecta; order Lepidoptera; family Noctuidae; genus Hoplodrina; species Hoplodrina blanda. Next base: position 9,368,354 of record OX438579.1, on the reverse strand, counting down.
GAGTTGCGATCCACCACGTCCGCTGCGTCGCGATGTAAATGATCCCCTTGAATAATGTATCCCTTTCCCGGCCATCTCTCTTCTACCACCAACGTATAAGGCACACGACAATCAACCGTTAATTCTAACTGCTCTCCTTCTATGTCAGAATATAATGAAATAGGCAAATTTTCAACGTGATTACAATTACCACTTTTGGATTTTGTATACTTATATTTTTAACGTTTTCTTTCGTCTGTGTGCTTAAGTTCTTCCACACATAAAGGGTATGTAAAACACAATAGATACCTTCATAAAACATGAGGCACATCGCAAGTCGACACCTCAATAGTTTATGAGCTAAGTGCAAAGTATATTACGTAGGTGCAATAATTTTGCGTTACGTTGTCTTCTGTCTCGAGTTCATGGCCTTCGGAGGAATTCAAATGGTTGCATTGTAATCTATTTTATTGTTTTGTTAGACTTTGTTCCGGTTTACGTCTCAAATATAAAAGCTACCCGGCTAGCACTATTGACATGATTTTAACATGATTTGGATATCTAAAATTCGAAATATACAGGGTGGAATTTCGTAATGCCACCTGGAGGGAAAGTACTCTTAATACTTACTGCAGATAGAAAATTTTACTCAAAGGAAAGATTCCTTTATTTTTGAATAGAAAGCAAACTGCATTCAAAGATTTTCGAAAATTCTCTTCTCCCACACCCGGGAATCGAACCGGCTAAAATCTGAAAAAATTATACCCTGTTCTTTTATTGCATCGATCGTTAGGATCAATTATAAGGATGAAATCTCTCGAACAAACATGATAAATTAAATGAAAGGAAAACAAAAAAAAAACTTGACTCATTGAATTTGTAACTTCAGATTTCCTGGTTTTCCTTTCATTTAATTTATCATGTTTGTTAGAGAGATTTCATCCTTATAATTGACCCTAACGATCGATGCAATAAAAGTATCTACAGTTATAGTTATTAGATGTCCGCTAAGAAAGGATTTTCCAAACTTCACCACCTAAGGGGATGACACGGAGGTCGTCAGTTTATATGGAGAAATCAACTTTGATGCGGATGAAGTCGCGGGCATAAGCTAGTATATAGTGTCAAATTCTTTACCATCCTAAAAAGAAGGTATTGATCGGTTGTTGACCATTGGGCTCAATAATGAACATATGTTCGTTAAACTCGTAGCACAGATTAGTTTTAGTTTTTACTTTGGAATTATGGGTGATATTAAAAGATCTTAATTATTTTATACTTAAATTAGAATACTTTTTAGAGACGCTCATCATTTAGATACCCCAATGATGTCGCGGGAAACGCATTTTGTTATAGTAGTACCAACTAAAACGACGATATATGTAAAATATTGTTTGTTTAGAGGTTAGAATGTTTGTATCTTATAAATATTCTAACAGCAATATAGTTTATTATGAAACTTAGCAAATAAAACCGTCCATGATCTCAGCGAGTTGCTATTTAGTGTAGGTTCGCACTGACTCATTTTTGGTTACGGAAAACAAATTCGTTATTTGACTACAGGGAATAAGCACTACGCCTGTATCAATAAGAAGAACCTGTTATCCAATTATACAATTAGGGTAGCACATTTTTTATTTACAACTACTACGTAGATTTTTTGTGATTGTTCTTATAAAATCGTAGGTCAAAATTCAGTCGTTAATAGGATTCCTACCTCGTCACGATTTGCGATATGGAATTTTGAATCTTGTCATGAATGTTAAACAAAATGTTAATAGTAAATGGTTCGACATGAAATGAATTGATTATATTATGACGCATGCATGCAGTTGCCCTTAGAAAAGCATCTGGCTTGTCTAGAATTTAGAGGCGATATGCCTTATGAGCGGGCCAGAATACCGCCCGTGTCGCATTAGATACAGCCGAGACATTGTGTTGAGATTCAAGTACAAATGACTGTGTACTCTATTGTTATTTTCATTGATACGAAAATTGCAGAGTGTTGTGTTGGGCAAGGCGCGCGAGCGGGTCACGACTGACGCGCACGCGCGTTCGTGACCTTGCCGCGCGCGCCTCGCAGAGGTCACACTGATGCGCTTGCGCTCCACACCACGCTTTCCATATTTTCAAGCGCATCTTTTAACAACCGTAAACAAACTTTAGGATATAATTTTCTTGGTACCGTAAGTATTAGACCTAAAATTAGGGATCGTCATAAGAAACGTGACACCAACCATTCCAGAGTTAACTAAATGTGTGTCTATTCTTGTCATATTATATATTATCATTATTATTGGAAATTAAGATAAATAATAATTATGATAAGTTTATATTCTGGTGCCTGAATACCATCGTTATTATTGTAACTTACTTGCACATAAGTGGTTGCAATTAATTTTGTTTTACAACAGTTCCGGGTCGACTACCTACCTTACATACTTTGTTAAGTATGTAAGTATATTTAGTATCGATATCTGAAGAATGGTGCTGCTGATGTTTAACTCGCATTATGAGAAATTAAAGCTGTATTTACTTGCAATACCGAAGTGACATATTTACGCGAATAATAGGAGAAAAGGCACTGGCGGAGGAATGAGAAATGCAGCCATAACAGGGCTTTGCGCACTTTCTCCAGTCGAGGCTCTCACTCGGTGAGTCGGTGCATGCACCCTTTAAAGAGTACAGTTAGCGTGAGGGCACTATGAACAATAATTAATCAATTAATTAAATTGGTTGTATCATTTATAAAGTTAATGTGCTTATTTGGATAACATCGGGCGTAAGATCAGGTTACAATGACCACAAAGAACATAATAGATGGCAAAAGAGAAGAGGTTTTAAATTGTTTACGTTTGCAAAATATAAATAAAGATTTATTTAAATAAGATTTTTCTTAGGTACCTAACCTGCTGAGTGAATCATGGTCCATAGGTGATTAGTTAACATGTCATAGTTGCTAGACGGAACTTAAAGTACCGTAGTAGGTTTAAAAGTAGGTAGGTTGGAAGGTACTTATGATTAATATTTTCTGAGAACTCAAAAAAAAGAAAAAATAAACACGACTGCCTATTTTGTTGATAACAAATTATTACAAATTACTTAATTGATTGCGGAAATGTGTCGTTAGCGGTGGATGTCATCCTTCGCTAAATAAGAGTCTGCCTAAGAATTTCGCAATGACTAATAACTGTGCGAAACGAATTAAGTAGAAGGAAGTTACGTTTCTACTCATGTAGGTATGTACCTGTTACGTTATGTGACATTCTAAGGAGGAAGTCGCACCACACTTTTGCTTATCTGATCTTAACTTAATAAATATAGCAAAGCAATGGTATCCATATAAAATATAATGTGTTTAGTCTGTTTACACATTAATATTTCTTTGTATATTTTTGGTATCGCTTTAGATACCTAAGTACGTAGTATTAATGGTTATTGTATGATATGATACATAATTAAACAATAATAGACATCAGCAAAAGCAATAAAATCAAATATTTGCGTTATAGACTAATATTCAAACCTTGAACTTTGTAAATGCAAAGTCGAGTGGCGAAGAGACAAGATTATTTGTGATATTTGTTGTTATATTTTTACATACACTTTGGTAGAGATGCAATTTTAAATAAGGTTCATTAGATAATATTTTGAGATATCGTGCCGTTGGTAAACTGCCAAAACAATGGAGAAGCAGGTACACTAGCGACAAAAGAGTTCAGCGTTACTATGACGCTGAACTTTTTTGGTTGTAAGATCAGTCGAAATGGAAATAAAATACTATTTAAAATACGTAATTTAAGCTCAACAAAGTTAAGTTACTCAGTTTCTTGCAAATATTATGAGCTACGGATAACATAAAAGTGTACGATCGTATTTTGTTACAGACATACAAAGATAAAGTAAAGCAAAAACAGAGCGAAACATAAATACATGTCGAAATACTTTTGCAAATGAGTTTTGTAAATCATGAAAGAAAAGCGCTCACCGTTACTGCCTTACTTGGTTAAAAGTTGTAATGAGTGCCACAAATGGTATCGGTCTGAGGCACGTCCAGAGCCTGCACACGCTAATGTTCCTCATTAAATACTGGAACATCAATTTGTATCTGCACCACGTAGAAGAGCACCGATGCCATCCATTTTTATTGCGCTGTTCCATCGGAACATTCGCAGACGCCGATTTAAAAGAATATCATCTCTTATCTGATGTTGTTCATATAAACGTAGGTATTTTATATTTTATGTAAATCCGTTCATTATTATTCTTGATTAATGATTTACTCCATGACTTCTGCAAATTATCAAGAGTTCAAGGGCATCAGCATCATGAATTTACTTCGGAGAGGCTGTTAAAACAAATGGGTGGATTATTTCTAGCCACTGATAGAGGCTAAAAAAACATAATTTAGTATAATTAAAATAATTTCCGTGATATAAGAAGATGCATGAAATGTAAGTTGACTCGATTGGATGTATTCCAACAAGTAACAGGTTTCGATATGATAATAAAGTCAATAATTTTTCTGATGCACCCCACGAGATGCGAGTATTCCGGTTAGTTCCGTTAAGTCTTCAGCTAAAGTGGATTGTTCACTTACTTACGTTTATATAAAATGTATATTTCTCCCTTAAGTTTTTGCATGCACAAAGTTGTTGACTCGTGAAGCTAAAATTATTGTGAAACGTTTCATCTAAAATTCAGGAGAGTTGTGGATTAGTTGACAATGCTGACAAAAAAACAATTTCATTATTAATAAATAGGGATATTAGACAGTTAGCCATAGCTTAAGCTATCTGGTTATTTTGATACAATGTATACGTATTTCTTAATGTACAGACAGTCCAGATGACAGTATGGTATTGATAATAATGTTTACTCTTGTTGCTATTGATCCTAAATAATAATGGTAAGCTAAAGTTTATTTTAATAGTTTTGTCAGGTTTTGCAGTCAATTCCCATAACAATAATTTAGCACAACACAAAATGACTAATTAAGCTAGCGCCGCAGGAGGTGTTTTTTATATTTCCACAGCCTGAATATTATTGATACTAGCTAAAGCTTTATGTCAATAATAATTGAATTCGGGAAATGTTTACGACACTACGTTTAAGCTATAATTTACATTTAAAAACGTTTGTAACTGACCTTTGTGTAAAAAAAAAAGATTATAAGTCAGATATCAGGTTGTTTTCTGAAATGATAATAGACATGATGTTTCGTATACCTAAGTATGTGAAGTTTTTGCCTTGTATTTTGACCGTGAATCGTACTAACTCGTAAACATTAATTATATAATCATTGAATATGTTTTATGATCCTACAATTTATGTTTTATCAGTTTTTGTCGGGGACTGAAGCCATTTTTTTTTATTAATCTAGAACGGTGACATAAACCACTGTTGTTAAAGGTTTTAATTATGAAGTCCCGAAGATTAGGACTTTAACACGGTTTTTAAGTCCTAATCTTAAGTTTTGTAAACAATCGGACTGCACTTAAACCTATATTCCATCCGAATTTTAATTAGTTTGCATCCTTTTATTACCTAAACATGAAATTGCAGGTTGTGGAAGTTTTTACGAATATGACCTTTGCCAAGTGTCTGTTTATTGACGTGTTTTGCTATAAACAAATAAAATTATCTGTTATTTCCGACGCTCTGTGGGAATTTAAGCTTTACGGAGCGCAATGGCAGTAGCTGATGGAGATTAGAGTCGCAGAAGTCGCCGCAATGACGTCCTGCGTCATTTAACTACACCCTTTTAAGCTGAACTCACTTCAAGTAAGCAGATAAAATTTATTTTTAAACTGCATACATAGATGTAAAGCCAACAGGTTCTGTATTTATACCTGATTCAACATAATGCAATCTGCAATGTTAGATTCGTAATGGATTTGATTGTAGGTATTCTTAATGCGTTGAGTAAAATTATCACGCATGTACTTAACTAGGTATCTAAGTACTAAATGATTATTTTGTGATATTTAAATTCGTCTGTCAGTGCAACTTTTGGTTTATCAACAAAATGTAAGATACAATCTTGTCTGACCTAAGTTTGATCGATCACGTCGTGTTGATAATCTGAAGGCACTCATATATACCTACGTTAATAAAAATCTTAGGTAATCTTGTTTTACTTCGTCATTGTATTCTAAGTACATAACTAATTTTGGTACACGATCAAACTTCTTGTTACTGTAGTAAGACATTTTGCGGAAAATAAATAAGCACCCTATTGATTTATTGGAGCTGCGAAAAATAAAATTGTATTTTTAGCCTTCGAAAGGTTTATGATTATGAAGGTAGGTATATCTTTTGCAAAAGGACCAACGTGATAACAAATAATGGTTGGAGTTGGAGGGCTTGATAATATTTTAATATAAATTGATTTCTTGCGAATAAATCCGCCTCCGTGGTGCAATGCTCATGCCTTCTCGGTATGAGAAGAGGCTGCATTTGCCCTGCAATGAGACAGTAAAGGCGAAAACAGACTTATAACACGCTACGCCACGCCACGTCAGTAAAGCGTAGGTACTCATTGGCCATATTTCATATCGTGAAACTACTCTTTGTCTTTTGGGATCTAGTAGCATGTTATAGATCTGTTTCCGTTTTAATAGGCTGGTATTTTACATATTATACTTATATTTTAAATAAATGAGTAAACCTATATTTAATTAAATTCACAGTTGATGCCATGAACAAAAAAGAATCACTGTTAATGTGTGCGGTGGGTCATGAAAACTACATATTGACTGAGCGCCGCTGTAACTGTCGTTTTTGGTTTCTCTTCTAGTTGAATGATTTAAAAAAAAAACACAGTCTTAATTAACGACCAAGTTTTCTATTTAAGATTAGCTATAAATCACTTAACATGCGCAATCGTGTGCAGGAAGTTATATGATTCAAGTTTATACGTTTAATATGTTAGGGTCGATGAACTATGAAATGATTCAGCGATATACTCCCATGTCTCATGATTACAGGACGAACGCTTCAACAAAGTAATTTTATGGATTAGATATCTACCAATAACACAAACATTTTAATACATTTGCAGTAATTGGACATTTGAGTGCAATCAACGCCAATCATTAACTTAAATATTACATAATGTTTTTGTACATACGGACCCCAAACATTTGTAAGATCATATAAAAAATAATCACCGCAAAAGAAGCTTAAATACTAATTTACTACACATGTGCTACATATTGTGGAAATGTGTCTACCAGGAAAACCGTTTTGTCTAGACTTTCCTTGATAATAAGGAAGTTTTAGACTTGTTTTACAAACTTGCAACTTTGTTAGTAGATTATGTTAAATACTTGAAGAAATAAAGAAACTTAATTTAAAAAACCGGTCATAGGCGTGTGGACCTACTCCCACGCACAGTGGAAAGGTTCCGTAGCATAAATAACGTTTTCTATGTTCATTTAAATGACCGCAAAAATAAATAAGTATTTGTAAGTATCTATACTTAAAAGTGGTTTACTGAAAACAGCACATCTTTCAAGAACCTGGAAGTAACTTGTTAACAAACTCACTTTGAATAAAACCCTCTGATTCATTCGTTTTAAACATCTATTTAGCGGTGGAAATGTATATTTTACGTGGATGTGACAAACATGACGAAATAACATAGGTTCGACTAAAGGAATCATAAAAATGTAGACATGGTTATTGATTTTAAGAGATAACAATTGAATTAGTTTTTCTACAACGTTTTTCGTTTTTTTTTAGAAAAAAGATTGAGGCTGTATTTAAAAAAAAATGTGTCAAACATAGTAAGTAGGAATATGAGAAATAGTTGTTTGAGTTGAACATAATAAAAAACGTAATATTGACTTGTCTAAACCCTGTAGATATAGTTTTAACTAAGAGTTTTAATGAATGCTTAACGTAGGAAGTACTTCACCTTTTCTTTTAGCCTCAGACTCTGTCCGAGATTAGAAGTTAAGATTTGGTCTAAGAATTACCTTAATAGGAGTAGCTATATTGATTGAATGCGTTTTTATCTGATCGATCGCAAGAAGCGTAATTATGTACGCAGCGTCTTTATAAGGATAATGGATTCTAGTAAAATCTTGTCATTTCCTTAGCATAATGAACAATATTAAGAGGCCCGCTAAGTGTAATTGGGGCTTGAGCAGCAAAGTGCTCGGTTTACGCAGCCGCATAATTACGTATAATAGGCGACTTTTGCAACGCACGCGCATTCAGAATGTTTAACTCCCCTGAGACAGAAGTTTTGAAACACTGGCTAATTATACGTATAAGTTATAAGGTGAATATTATACGATTAACTTTAACATTGCCCTTGTATTTACCGGTTCAGTAAAAAAAAATATTTAATCGATTTCAATTTTCCAGTTATCCGTTTTAGGGTTCCCTACCAAAATGGTGAAAAAGAACAGTGTGTAGTTTACATAATTTTGACCTATGATGTAAAACGTCAGTAAAAAAACCATCCCTTCTCCTTCCCAAAATTTTCAATGCAAAAAAATTAAAATAATTGAAGTTGATGAAGGTTTACGTTAATATTACACGAAAACTAAAATAAAACGATAAGATGTTTGTAACCAAGACAGTTTTTTGAAAATCAGCAAAAACCTTTTACAAACAAACTAATTTATGCGGTCAGAATTTAACTTTGAAAGTGTATACCTACCTATATTATTTTAAGATAAGGAACCCTTAGTGTGTGAACCCGACTCTCACTTTGCCGGTTTCCTACAACTACATAATATATTGTTAACTCGAACTTTACGGCACCATAGTAACTAAATGTTAGTTTAACGAGTGGATGCTTGGCCAGACCTCGTTACATTTATTGTCATACAGTTTGCGTTACGAGCTATTCTTTGTTTTTTAATAAAATTGTATTGATTGATCCCTTCCATTACCATGTTAATTTGCTTTAAGGAAAGTTTTGACAGACACCTATATATGAATTACTTGCATAAGGTAGGTATGATAAGTAAATGTATCGTTAATAGGAAAGTCAAATAAAGCCGTGTTTCCATAATTCATTTACTATATTGTAAAGATAAACAAGACAAATATTTGTCAAATTTTACTTTAGAGTTACATATTTAGAATAAAACATATTAATGTATGAGAAAATTATTGATTCTTTTATATGTATAACCGATGAAGATTAGAATCAGTTGGTGTCACTACACCAAACCCTGGTATTTGTCATTCCCGTACAAAATAAAAAACACTGGGAAAAGTAAAACAGGTTTTTCTTTTTATTATAATTTTATTAGTTTAATAACTTATAAATTTCCACGAGAATTTCAGTCATGGCGGCCAGTTTCAGCGGAGACTAGCCAACAATGCATTGGATATTGTAGTACACAAGTGTGTGCACAAACACATTTTCTTTTATTCTCATTGTTCGAAGGGACTTTAGTCCAACACGACCGGGGAGAGATCAGGCGCATCAGAGATCAGCAGGACCGATGGTTTAATCTTCTTCTCGGTGGCATGGGGGTGCCACCGTGCTTCCACCAACTTCTTAACTCCGGACTTATAATGAGAAATTCCTATTGGAAAAGCCCAATACTATTTTCCCCGATCTGGGAATCGAATCCTGGAACCCACGGTCAAGTGCGCGCTCGCGACTACGAAATCAACGAGGCAGTCAAAAATCGTTTTAAAGCTAGCTGGCTATTGTTTTTGTGATGCGTTCCCCATGAAAGGAAATAATTAAACAGTAGGTACTTAATGTTATCTTAATAGCAGACATGCTCGGCGGAATTTATTTAATACTTGAATGCTATAATTATCACTCTCTTCGCTGTATAGAGTAATTTAAAGATGTTAACTACCTACCTACCAACAATACTTTACGACTATTATAAAAGTCGTACCCATTGATTAACTATGAAATTTTGTTCCAACATGCTATTTCGTTTGATTAAAAATCGTGGAAAGTCTTGGCCGATGGGTAGGTATTGGGTGTTCTAAAAAGATTTTGCCAACCATATAACGAACTTTACAAGTTTTATGTTACCAAGTTTTTGTATGATGCTGTATGAAAGTATACGTTGGTATTTGTGCATGCTGTAGGTAGATGTGCTATTGACTGATTGCCAGATTGACAAAAAAGCGCAGCTCCTTCAAGAATGAATATACCGGTTCCGTTGGGCTCTGCTCTCGCGATAATTAATTTTGTCGCCTTTTTCGGATCACTGTTTTTGCTCGCATATTGTATCGAGGCCAGCACTAATCGGAACACAATTACGAAGAACTACGTCAGTACCTATTTCATTTCATACATTTTGTTAAGTTCCAGTAACATAAATCGAACTATGCGACTCTGCCATTAAGAGGTACCTAAGTACATGATATTCCTCGAAATATTCATAGTGGATGAGTAGCATCGCCTTATTAGGGACACTAGTTATACGGGGAGCAGAAAAAAAATGTCGAGTTGCTTTAAACCGAGTATTGATCTTGTAGAGTGCTGTCAGGTATGATTATAAAATATCGATATTTTCTTCCATTTTCTATTGGATATTACTACAAGTTTTAAATTGGCACATAACTTCTTGTTTACGTTGAATGTCAATACTTAGGTACCCCTAAATTTTATATGATTTTAGATGGCTCGAAAATGTTGAGATCTGATTTGTATCGTTTTCATATTTTTCCTGTCAAATACCTGTTTGATTACAAAAATCTGTGTAAATTAACGACTCAAAATGCTGAATGAGGTCGCGTACAATCAAAGAGATTTAACGAGATGGCGCGGTCAGTCAGTGCATTCGTGTTTGTACCTACAGATAGCATTTTATATAAAACAATAGTGGACGTGGTCAGCATACAGCGACCACGACAGACTTGTCTTACTTCGCCAATCAATGGCCGGCTTAACAATCTATGTAGGTTTTTTATATAGGTACTATAGAGGATATAGACTCCAGCATAATTTAGTATCTGCCTAGACATTTACTCAGTAAGTAAGCGGTGAAACTGAGCCGTTGATTGATTGATATAGTCATTAGTTAAAAAGTAAAGGCATTTGCCTCATTAGACCCAGCCTTTTTTGTGGGGTTGATAAATAGAATATCCAGCCTCTTAGGTACAATAATTGTGGATGGTAGGTACTACTACTGTCTTCTTATTACAAGTATTTATTATAATCCAATGTGTTCAAAGGATAGCAATATCTACCAAAAAAATTAAAGGAAAATCATTTACTCATAAAAAAGTTAAAGTTTCACTGACGCCATCATAGATGTCTCTCGCGTGCTTGGACATCGTTATAGTTCTCTTGTTCGGCAATAGGTGGCGCTACCTGTACCATTTTACACACAACATCTAAAAACTACATGGTGTAATATTTATAATCTATCCATGCTACCACATAGTTTTTTTTGGTAATAATATTTTTTGCCTCAATATAGATCGAGATTTATTATTTATGCTATCATTCGGATTTATGTTGTCTAAACTGTAGGAACTTACTAAGATAGGTAGATATGAAAGATGGTTGAATTTATTAATATTACGAACAATTATTTAAAAACATTAATTAATTATATAAATTAATATACGTGTTGATTCTGTGTAGATTGAGGTCTTTCATGGCATTAGAAAACAATAAACTTATAAAAATATTTTGTTCTGTAGCTTCTCAAGTGATTAATAAGAGTCTCTTTCAGTTTTAATAACACTTTAGTCTACAGCTGTATTTTACGAAAACATCATTAGTTAAATATATTTATTCCACTTGATATCTAGAGATCTATACAAAAAGTGTCTTTGTGCTTAGCTTACAAATGAAGTAATTGTAAGTGATGATGATATAAATAATTAAAAATAAATAAATTAATGAAATAGTAGGTACCTACCTACCTACTAGGCAGATATTGCTCCAGATCGCAGAGTAAGACACAATATGCTAGGTTCTATCTTGCCTTTTGTTGAGTTATTTATTAAATCAGTATCTATAGAAACCTAATAACTATGTTGAATTCGTATGTAATAGGTCGAGTTATTATTATTGGACTATTAAATTGCACCGGAAACCCTATAATTGGTATCCATTATAACTTTATAAGCAAGTACTTTATCGTAAGTATCTATATATAGCGCATATCGAGCCGACCACTGAGCCAGGCGCAAATTGAAAATGCACAAAGGTGCCTATCGAACTAAACCGTGCTTTACGTGTTCTTAGCAGTTATCATATTATCCATCGCGATATTGACCTTAATCTTAACAATTTATGGTCATTCAGTACACACTACCATAAACGTTTTATTGACAGTCGTTATTTGAACCCGTGGCTAAGACGGTTTTATAGCGATTCGCTGTTCGTATTTTATTAACGCCAGTGGCAGTGACGCAGTCCCCTCCGTGCATGCATATTCAGTGCGCTCCAAATGTGTCTCTCGTTCCGCAAAAATGTTCACGAAAGCACTTGAAACCAATTAAATTACATAACCCGAACTTAATTTATGCACGGTTAAGTTTGCAATTCTTATTGACGTAAGGTATAATAAAAAGGCCAGTGCGCGGTTCTGCAAGAATCAAAATCGAAAATGTGGATACTGAATACTACCTACCAACATCAATACAAACAAAGGACGAAATTGTCAATCTGTTACGATCCGATACAATGAATCTTATTGCAACAGATTTGTTGATATACTTTTCGCAGATAACGAAGTATTTCAGGTACCTATCGACTCCAAAGTGAACGCTGTAAAAAGAGTCGATGTGACAGTTGTTTTAGTGCCTTTTGCAATATTGCCGATATTTTAAGATCTGAAGGAGAATATCATGTTTCAAGTGTTGTTTTTAATATGTAGTTATATATTTATACGCTTGTGGTATTTCCTTATCGAATAAAGAGATTGTATATTACATACACGTTTTATCATGTATATACGTTGTGAAGTAAACGTAATAAATGGATCCGTATGTACCTACCTTCATATGAATCCCACTGGTAGTGGTCAACGTAGAGGACGCTACAGTAATAATATATTGGCGAGATCGCCAGTACAGTCACGTTTCCATTGTTCGTGTGCGGCAGATAAAAAGTTCACAGAGAACCAATAATTAGTTTCAGGATCGAAGTGAGCTCGAGAAACAAGAAGCTTAATTAGCACTCATAAAATAACTCGCAAGGGCAGAGCCAATAATAAAGGGTTGCTCCTGACTAACCACGCAGCGGTGACCAATTATAATAACACTGTAATTTCGGAACAATCGAAAGCTATGCAGAGTCGCCAGACCTACGTCATTTTAGCATGGTTGGATTTTTTAGAATAGATAGAGTTTTTATGAAGGTACGCCGTACTTGCCAGTTTCAATGCTGGGACATTTTTCAGGTACAAAAGGTACCTTACTCACTAACGTTCAACGTTCACGTGTGCTGGCTGGTTTTATATAAGTGTTATAAACCATTACCTATTTGTTATTGCCAGACACTTCGCGTGAGCTTTACCTTCAGCAAAGCTTTAAAGTTCCGACTTTTAAAGCTTCTACTTGTCGTCCACTAAGCAACATTATAGGGTAATTCAAAATGTTGTCTTTCAGTCAATTGCGAACAGATCACCTTATCTTCCCATGCAGGATAAAGGGGAGATGTAGCAAAGACTGATATTAGTCCTTGCAATTCATGAGTGCTCCACATCTGACTCGTATATCATTATTGAAAGGTTTTATTTGAGGTGCATTCTTAGAATGTAACAACTAAATACCTATATATCAGAAAATTAGATCAATATAATTTAGGTGCCGATAGAAAAACAATAAACTTAACCTATAAACTTTGTCACTTCTATCACCCCGATAGGGTTTGATTTTCGAAGTTTTTTCTTAATTAGTTTTGGTCAAAGGTTGGCACCGAGTTCCAAGTATATCGAATCGGGTAATACGAATCGTAATTTTAATGTGTGATTTGATAATTTGTTATTCTGTATCTACATACATTTAGATAGATAGCCTGTAAGTGTATATTATGTATAATGCTGCTTATAATGTATAAGAACACCAATCTTTCGACTCTTTTCAATTTAAGATTTTAAGAAGGTCTACGAAAAGCCTACGAAAGTCTACAAAATAGTAAGAAAACTCGAGAATGATTTTTATCACGTCTTTTTTTTTCTAATTGCTAAATGTATTATTTTTCTATACTAATACTAATAATATTATAAAGAGGTAACATTTGTTTGTAAGTTTGTAAGTTTGTATGTAGGGGGTAATCTCTGGATCTACTGAACCGATTTTGAAAATTCTTTCACAAATTGGAAGCTACGTTATCACTGAGTGCTATAGGCTATATCTTATTATAAAAAATTAGGGATCCGTAAGAAAAATCACGCGAACGAAGTCGCGGGGAGAGTGCTAGTAAATTAATAAATAGCTATTTTTGTAATTAGACACGTTATAATTATGTAAAAGAATAATTTATTGGATCACATCCCTTAAATATTATTACAAATGGTATAAATGGCAATGTGTGCTTTGTCAGGAGCTCATTGTTATACTGGTATTATATTTTAATGCAAGCTTATTATTTTTTCCTGTGTAAAAGTACAGATTATTCACAGGCTTGTTAATAAATATCTGAAACGCTCAAATGTAATGTTATTTAAAAACAATTTGAAAGAGAGGCATGTCAGTTGATGACTATCAGTCCTACGTACGACTTTGGCTCCAATTGTATGACATTGTGGGAGGTGCCATTTGTAATGTTGAGCAAAGTGCAAGCGCGGGCGCATGTAGCGTATCAAGTAGATCGTTGTAGTGATAGGTCACAACAAGCACGCGACTGTCGCTCGTCTATGGCGCTATGCTCGAGCCCCGTTCCGCCCTTCGCGCTAATTTACTCCGAGCATAAATCTCGGAAGATCGAGTACTGCATGTTGTCGCCATTCGTCACTGCTGTACGATCATGGAGTGAAAAACAAACGTGATTCGGTTATTAAAAAGCTCTAAAAGAACCACTTAGACGGCTCATTAAATAAATTTATTTCATTCGATAGTGATTCGATACGATTGCAAGTTAGCGGTTGGACGATGTTTGATTATTACGGTTCGTGGCGCCGATAGCTTTTCGTCTGAACGTTAGTTCTTTTCTTATTTTCTGTTGATTATATGCAAATTATTTAATGTGTAATAGAAATCTTAAGATTCGATGATCGGCGCACGTTTGAGTCCGCCTGGGATAATTGCGTGACTAAATTCCGAGACGTAGGTTCTGTACCAGGCTCGCAATTCATTCATGTCGACGCGGCTCTGTAATTAATGAGACAATATATTAGAAACGAATTCGTTTTGGATCGATAACTAATGTTAAAATATATCTTAAAGTTTTCTAAAGACTGTATGCAATGAGTGAATTAAACGACACTGTAAGTTATTACAGACAACTTTTGAGAACAATTTGAATAATGAAGGTACGCTGTGCAGCTAGCTTAAATTTAATGGCCAAGAACGTGTTGGCAGGAGTCACCGCCATGTTTGGTTTTTGATTGAATTTATTGCTAAATATAAAAGTTTATTCGTCATCTTATTGACAGTTATGTCTTTTATTTGCTTGATGTCTAATCGATCTCGCTAATCTGATATGTAAATTTAAGAATTCAAGCTATGTAGCTAGCACAGTCTCGTAAAAATCTACTGAATTATAAAAACAAATTTGATGATATTTGGGATGACTGTCGTTAGTTGTTGTGCTACCTTTTCTTTAATTAGTTTAATATTAGGAAAACGACGTCGATAATTATTTTCTGATTTAGTAAAAGCTTGTAGCTACACAATACCTTATGTATTTGTTATTTTAAATAGATGCAACAGCCATTATAGATCGTATTTTACAGTGAGCACTAACTACCGCGGAGGTTTCCGTGAGTCTTGGTGCCCATGATAAGCGGCTTGACCGTGCGGCGCCGGGTCACTATAAATATTGCTGTGTTGAGTCCCGTTTAAATTCTCTATTGATTGGACATGCGCCTCATTAATACTTTGGCACCTATAACTTTCACACTAAAATAGGTATTGGTCTGCTTCCACACCGATGTTGTCTTCTTGAACAGTTCTGGACAAAGACTAATTGAAAATAATAGACTAATGTGTGAGGTAAAGTAATATCGATGCTAATTACGGTGCAGTATATATCAAATTACTTCTCCAGAAGTTTTATCACTCTCTCACGATCGGTCTTTTCTAACGGCTATCACAATTTTTTTAATTAGCTTCCAAAATAGAGCCCTCATAAATTTTATAGCAACATAGAGGTGTAATGTAGCGTCGGGCTCAGCCCGCTGCGTGCGCCCGCGTCGCCGCCGGCGTTCATTTGGATATCACAGTTTTACGATAGCATTTATGATTGATTAATCAGTGATCCCAAAGTTGATCGCTTCCGCACTTATTCTTCTGATTGCAAAACATTTTATTTCGTCTATGTCTAATAGTGACTGTAATTTGTCTGTTTATAGAAATAATGTTAAAAAATACTGCCTGAGGATATTGGCATCGTAAAATAAAACTGCCGTTTGATCAGATTATTATTCAGTGATTTCATATGATATTGTCTAGTCAACGGTGTCATATATAATGGGGGGCGGGAGCTATGTGTTGATACTCGGTACTAGTCGTTACTTCAAATAAGGCCAAGCGCTATTGTTCTGCTATTGTGTCTCATAAATGGCAAATCGAGTTTTCGTTACGTAAGATTAATGACTTGTATTTACATTACATTTGTTAGACGAAAATTGACTTATAATTCAACTTTGTTCTACTTTTGAATCATTTACATTCAGTAGGTAACTAGTCTGATTCATTTAGATTGTTTGAGCTTACTTTACGATACTGGCTTTCGTAATGCAACTGTCATACGTGGAGGTAAGTCATAAATAATTGAGTTCAAACATAGCTCCCGAGATAAGTATCTGGTCCATAGAATATAGGATCGAGTAGATATTAATACTCGTGCTCTGCGGCTGCTTTCGAATGAGTGACAGCTACCGAAGAATAGTGTGGAGGAGATGACAACCCCAACTCATCTCCGTTAGCCTAGCTCCAGTCTTATCTGCTAGATGGAATTCCAGTTGTTGTCTAAAGATGACCGAATGCGAAATATTCACAACATGAAATAATAAAAAGAGTTTGTAGTTAAGCAGCATACTAACGGCACCTATCACTATCACAGATTTTTATGTTTAACGATAAACACTAAAAAGTTGTAAAAACGGCAGGTCTCGTCAGTATAATCGTTTTCTAAGAAAACTTAGATGTTTGATAAGCGGTAAATGTTAGGCATCATAAGATGTACCCTCTACAATTTTCTTTGACCCTTGTATGGTATCTTCTGAGGACAAAAATTATACAGTAGAGAATACTTTGATATCAGTCGGGCATCTGACCGTATAATATTGCAATAGCCATTACGGACACACCGTAGCATCTTCAAAGTGCCTCGTAAACGCGCTACACGGCTACTAGAAATGTAATTTAGCGGTACTGAGAAAGAAACGATGGCTATCTTCAGATGAATGAAGCAGTGTTAGTGCACCGTCACACTTTTTTTACTGGTTAAGGTGTTCTGGAAACTTATCTCTCAATCACTTGCCGTAACTGTATGTTATAAACTTATTTTTCAGATCTGCCCGCCTTGTTCTCGCTCCATAAAACTTTCGCAACTTGTAACACATACGACTCATACGCAATGCACGCGCATGTCACTACTAGCTGTAGGTATAGGTACTCATATAAATATTTTATTATTATTACCTCGTTGTTTGTTATAGACATGATTTTAACGTTAGTTAGGTACTTAATAATTTTCCACTGTTTTGCCCGGGCGCAAAGGAAATCAAAACAGGTCTTATTATTGATACCCAAACAAAAATTTCAATATTTTTTTCGTCCCTAGCTATTGATTTTATGCATATTAGCTTTTTTGCAATAGCTGTGCTGTGGTATAATATTTGATAATATTATTTCCTTACAGCTGTAGTATTATATCGATCTAAATACATCTACATATCTCCTTAGATTATCTATGTGTAAGAACGTCAACTATATGGAGCTGCAATATCTGATAAAAACAATCGGATACTAACAAATGGTCGAAAAATGGTTTGCAAATTTTGAAAGGACAACTTACATACGGACAGTGCAAGCTAAATAAAAGCTTGTAAAAATAAAAACAATAACATACGTGAATCAAATATTTCGAGCACAAACAACGAGCAACGGGACAAAAACTAGCGATACTTTAATTTTATTTTAATTGGTTCGGGCGAGAGTGACATTCGAGGCTGTCAGATTTAAGTCGTGTTCAAGGTGATAGTCTCTCTCGCGTCGAACTAAAATGGCGACCGGGTTGGCATTTAAATGCCATGCATTTTTAAATTCATTCGACGTACGCAATTAACAATTCGACTTCGATTACTTTGTCATAAACGTGCGCGTGTTTATCGACGTCGCCCGTTAGGAAGCTGCTTAAGAATTCATGACACTATTAGTGAGAAAATTAACTTTATGATTTCTGTGAATATCGAAAACATTAGCAACAAAGTTTACGAGGAAGGTGTTAGTCTTTTGCATTCTTTGTGCATAGCAAAGCCTGTAGGACTAGAGTACTTATTACAGTACAACGACGGGCGAGTTCAATAAAATAGGATCAATGTAACATTTATGTTCACTTGAGTACTCGCCTGCAAATAATTTTGCTATACACTTTATTAATCTTGGTGCATAGTATATGCATTGAATTCGCGTTAATTATGATTATTACGTGTGATTTACAGCTTGTATAAGTGTCTGTATTAGAGTAAATGCTGTCTGTTATTGTTAATTTTGAAATACGAACATGCTGAATGAATACTTTACGGTTTTAGTCACGAAATCGTATTTTAATAAAGCTCTACAAGTTTGTGTACCAAATGGCATCAAATACTGTATTGTAGCAATTAATGATATTGTTCGTATGCACATCGACCGTGTGCTAGTTGATAATAATCGTATAATGTGGGTTGTTCACTCCTAGTACATACATATCTACATAGGTATGTAAGTAAAGTGAGTTTTACCTACACAGAGCAAAATCCTAGAATAAACTTAGATGCTAGAAGTCAATTCAGGCAATAATGCGATAATCTACATCTTTAATTTGCTTCAATGTATAAATAGAACCTGTCTTGGATGCATAACTGTATCGCGAATGCTTTTAATCCTTACAGCCGCTCCAGGTAGCCACGTCTGCTTGTTGATTTTACCTAAACAATTTCAACGTAGATACGTATTATAGGGTACATTCGTTGAAATTGTTTTAGTAAAATTAATGTCTCAAGTTTTCTTAAAGTTAATTTTATGGTAATTATTATTTTTTATAATTATCCAAATTTAGTTGCTTTAGTTTCTTAAATACAAATGATGATCAGAAAAAAAAACGAGTAATATATATAGTTAATAAGTGCTAACTATATAAAACTTCATAGTTATGAGCTTATCATGTGAGTAGTGGTGTTATGGTGACTTTTTAGAGCCAGCCACTTCAGGCGATCGACTTGTCTATTTACATTCTTTTGCTTCTATCTAAGATAATTATATTTTGGAAAAACTATGGATAAATATATCCTGACTTAATAATTTCCAGGCCATAGGATTTACTTTCGCTTGCAGTAGGTAATCAACCTTTTTTAATCTGTTGGTGATCAGAGTCAGAGCCCTGAATTGTGAGGTAGTTATTACATATGCGTGCTTCCAGGAACGTATGTCCGTAAATAATTTTATTTTTTTTATCGTAGAAGCTCGTAGGCGCTCGTAGTTTGTGCATTCAAAGGACGCTGCAACAATTATGCTAAGTCTGTAATCATCTGTGCCTGAGTCACTACAACGTTTCCTTTTATGGTAAACGCAATTCATTTAGTATTTTACTAATTCAAACGGCGCCGAACAAGCGTCATTAATAGTACTACCTATGAACATATTACAGTGACATAGTCCATTTATTATTCAGTGCTTACTCGCAGTTATAAGACATTCGCCGCAATTTAACACTGAAGGAGGATGGCCGCGACACATCCCGTCCTCGCCGACAATCAATTATCCACAATCCATAATCACGAACAATTAATTTTTTCTCGACGCAGTTAATAGGACTACGCTTTCGTCGGTTATTTTCTCGATAAGGGTCAAATTGATCCGCCCGCGGCCTATGTGAACAAAACAAGCAATTTACGGCACTCGATACATTACGGTTTTTATTATTATTCTACTCTGTTGCTTATCTTGTTACAGCGGGTTCCTCGCGGTAATAACAGTGCGCGTCTTACACTGTCTGCTTATATTAGTATTCCTGCTGGAATGTTAAGTAGCGCTTCATTTGCTGAGAGTTAGCCGTGCTAATCCCGTAGATACCTAGTAAGTAGTGTGTTCTCGTATAACTTCACTCTTATATATACCCCTGAACAATACGCAAACCGTGACCGCTTGACCCGCTTGTAGTGTTTCTCGAGAGAACATAGAGCATCATGTAGGTACTAGGTACACAAAGGGGGGGTCTTTTTTGATAAATCACTGAAAAGAAACAAAGGGCGCATAAATTTATCGTCGGCTGGTGGCTTATCATGATCACGTCGACTTTCTCCGAGTGTCGATACTGCGCGTGCGGAATAAAGCTGCTGC
Source organism: Hoplodrina blanda (assembly GCA_949316365.1). NCBI lineage: Eukaryota > Metazoa > Arthropoda > Insecta > Lepidoptera > Noctuidae > Hoplodrina > Hoplodrina blanda. Next base: position 9,347,711 of record OX438579.1, on the reverse strand, counting down.
CATCACACACGCCCCGCCTGCACCTCGCCGCCTGCGCCCGCACCCGAGAACAGAAAGCTACATTGATCACAGTGTACCTAAACTACCACACCATGTTACTGCCAGTTGCTTGAACTTGTACCTTTAATCCCAACCTTTAATAATCAAGCAGATTGATGGTCGTATTTTGCAAGTCTATCTCTTTAGGTAGAGGTATAAGTATATTGAGACGATTTCTCCAGATTCTATCATCTAATATTTTTCCAAGCTATAGGTACATCTTTTACTAATGCATGCTCTAGTTTGTACCTACCTAGAGATTTTTTTTGTGATAATTATTTAATTTTATGAAAATGGATGCTACTAAAATTCAAAGTAGATTCTTGTTAGAAGTTATTTAGAGTAACTATTCGTACTGCTAGCTTTTCTGGCCTTCCAAGAGCGTCTTAGTGACAAGCTAAACTAGTAATTTTAGGTTTGTTTTAATTAGGTCTGCTTGTCGAATTAATTTCGGGATGGTGATTTTTAATAATCTAATACGCCTATCATGTGTTTTACTCGCCTAATCGAATTTAATTAAAATAAACAGTAAGTACACTCATATTGTACCTACTTATCAAAACACAGTTACAAGTTTTACATTGGCCAGTACAGCGTCGGGTACAATTTGAAAAATAATTCTGTAATGCTACACCAAGTGTCTACCTGCATATTAGGAGATGAATGGCGGCCGTTTGCACAATTTAAAGGGGTGTCGCGGTCCCAAGTCTGTCTAGCAGTCTTTTAAAAGATATAATCCATTCAAAATCAAAAGGGTTGTTTTTTACTGGGGAGACAATGTCTAAACAAAACAGTCGATGACCACCGATGACCGGTACCCGTGAATGACCAGTGTGGGAAGCAACGTTTATTTCTCTGTGAAAGCTTGACCCTTCCTTTGTGTCACACATTATAGATGATGTTTCATAGTGCAAAAGCAAAGGGTCAGTTCAAAGAAATGATACTCGGTACCTAAGGCGATTGTTTATTTTTTGCACGGTTTAAAACGGTTAAGTGAATTAATAAGAGAGATAAAAAAATCTCGTCCGAACTTCCCATGCATGTATTTTTCCACCTATAATTACGTGAACTCGGCATGGACTCCTCGAGATATTTTCGTGCGCACGACGTAAAGGGCTTGCACAAGAACTGTTCAGGCGTTTCGGAGAACAGCAATGTGATAAATCGGACCCTCCAATTATTATTGCATTCGGTACGCGAAAGTACTCACTATACTTATGGCGATTATTGACCAAATCGGTACTTGTTCTCGTTACGCCAATCACATACTTGATATGTACGGAGCGTTTATATGACTACTTGCAATAATACAGGTAGGTAGGTATAATAATTAATGACCTAGTGCCTACACAGTAACCAAAACATATCTTAAATTGACTGCGTTGTTAATTATGCCGTCATTACTAGGTATTATTTTTAGTAGTGGAGTAGATAACAATCATGAGATTCTAAAAAAATATTAACAATTATGGGATGTAGAGGTTTGAGTGTCTAAAAAATAAATTTAATTAAAAGCCGTATTTAATTACATTTTAATTTGACTCATGGTAATGTCATATAGATTATGCCTTAAAAGGAACTACCATGCATTTGCATACCTAAGTATGGTACAGTGCCTACTCTGTTCACCATGCAGAGATTTTAGTTCGTTTACTTATCCAAACAAAAGTCCATCTTACAATGGTACACTCGATACAATATCTATTAAGAATCATATCGGACGGGCCATTAGCGATCTGCTTGACTAGTTAGTGTTATTTGGCTACTTAAAAAACGAACATGACATATAATCTCTGGCAATCCATCTCGATCGAGTGTGCTCCTCTAATTCTCTTATTCGCCGCTTGCGAGTGGGCGCGCCGGCTGACCGGTACACATACGTACTCATAAATATAAGGCATAATTTTGTAATTATGTAAAACGGTAAAAAAACCAAGTCTAAATCGTTTGCTATCTGTAACGCAATATAAATTAATGGCCGTTATAATAAAATTCGTAGACGGCAAATGTTTGAAGCATTTTCGGTTCCAATCAATTGATGTAAGTGTTCTACTTTTATCATTTAATTAAAATTAGTCGATATATATTTGACTCGTTAGACGTAATTATTACTCGTGATAGTATAGTTGCAGTTTTACTCACTAATCATGTTAAATTAGTCGCTAAGCAGCACGATTATAAAACGGTATCTTATAAGATACGATCACTCATTAATCATATTTTATATGAGAATTTAAATACAATCTAGTTTTAAACGATCTTATAACATACAGATAAAAATATTACTTTTAATTTTCATGATTACTTTTAACTTCATTCCCTCAGTTGTATTAATGATCCATAAAATCCGAGGTTTTATATGAAATCGCGAGAAATGTATGCACGAGTAAAGCCGGAAGGAGACATTTCAAACTACCAAGGACTTCTTGTTTTGTAAGCGGCGGACGATAAGTAGATCTTTTATTGTTTTGTAATGATAATGCTGAGTACGAATGGTATGACGGCACGTGAATTAGGAATTTGCATTTCCAGATGTCGGAGGTTTGTTGTTCAGTGGCGCTTTAGTATAATTAAAGTAACGCCGTTGACTTCCGCGTCACGGACCCTCCGCGCCTCTCGGCTACACTCAAATTTGACTTCTAATTGCTTGACCACTGCCGACATTTTATGTTTCCTTAGGCCATAACTTTAATTAATTCTTACATCGTCCGAGCTTTTCTCACGCTGTATTATAATAATTAAATTGTAGTGTTAAGGTTCCTTCTATTCAATTATTTCTACAAAATATTATAATTTGATTTGGTAGGTTTAACCTCATAGATTTTTTTTAAACTTCGTGTTTAAACATTGTCAATACATTCGTTCTAATGAATCGAATGAAATGATATCTAATTTTGTCATTTTATTCACTTGCATCATGCTAATTTAGCGTACAAACCTGTAAGTGATCATGTTTATAATTCATGATTGCCCTTCACACAATTTTAGACGTGCTACGACTATGCTACGTAGCGAAAAAATGACGAAATTGGCGACTACGTACTTTCGTAGACTCGTAGCAAGAAAACGAAACAAAGAGCTACAAATATTGTAAGTGGCCTCAATGTTCCGTTCGCTTTAAACTAAGTAAACAAGTTTATTTTGATTCTATCTATAAAAAATGCTTTTTACTTTGGCATCCACCAATCCCAGTATGTCGGTGCTGGCTACGAAGCATGATTTACGTATGGCCAATGGAAATGGATGGTATTTCTGTTGACTTCCTTCCTGTGTATGTACTAGCAGTTCTATAAAAAAGAAAGCTCTTGTGTCACTTAAATGAGTTACGATTTTATTATCGACTTATATCGACTGTCATTTTAAAATCGACCTCGATACGTGTGGATATCTATCGCGTGGCTCGTTGAACTCTAATGTATAGAGATTTGGTCTTTTGCTTATGATATTTATCCTGTAATTCATTAATTGGAAAAATATTAATAAATTATTTAAATACACACTATATGTAGGTACTACGATTATAAATAAATGCATAAAGTGTATAGAAAAGGTCTTCTTGTTTTTTCTTTAACGGTTTTGGCGACTAAGACATTATAAATAAAGTTAAATACAAAAGCTTCTGTTCAAACAATCGGCAACCCTTTATCAGCAAACAAAGAGGAAGAGCTGCCATGTCACCCTTCTCCGAGCGGGTCGAGTGAGCGTTCGGCGGTCGTGTGGGGCGAGCGGCCGGCGACGCAGCAGTAGCGAGTGACGCCGCACCCGGACCGCACCACCGCCGACCGCGCACTGAACCTTCTGATCACTGTCCGCCGCGAACCTGTTCCAAAATCGACCCCAACCGACGCACTCCGTGTGGCAGGGTGGACCGGACACTGTATTGTGCACAAGTGACCCCTATTGGACGAGCGTGACAACTGACCGGTACCTGACCGCGTCATGCAAAACGCCCTTGGATGTTGATGCGGGGTAGCCCAGCTGCCCCCTCGGCGACCAGTTCTCAACTTGTTCCACAGGTATTTTCGATTATTGTCGTGACCTGTTCTTCTTGATCATTGCTCAGGCAACGTATTGAATCATTATGATAACATCGTGAGCCGTAACGTACCGATGTGCGATAGCAGTCGTAAATAATTGCTACTTATTTGACACTTTATTTCACGGAACTTGCCACTGAATGTGTAACGTGTACTGGCTACTTCTGATCTAGTAACGTTGTACTAGTAATAGTTATTCTTTATTATAATGCAGACGAGTTTTTGTATATCGTATACATTAATACGTAGTAGTCTACTTAATTTTAACCAAGCAATTATCATAAGGCATAATATAATTTTGTTTTACCTGGATTAAATGTCGACCTTTGGACTACATTTATATTTAACTGGTTTTAATTAAATGTAAACCGAATTATATGCTCCTAATGACAATCATTAATTTGTTTAAATTATATAACTAATGACATCACTTTTTCACTGTAATCAATTTATGTACATTGTGATTTTGATTATTTACGTAATTAAACCTGAGGAAGCTTAATAGAACATCCCTAAATCAATGAAGCTTTATTATTATTTATTTATTTTTAATCACGTCAGACCGAATGTGATGTGATGGCGATTTTTTCAAACACATTTTGAAATGTCAAACATTAACTGTTTAATGTAACTGTTTAGATAGGTAATGTTATTCTAATCCCTTAAAAAATACATCTGCTTAAAATGTCAGGTTTGCGTTGTATTGTACTGCCTACATTTTCCCAAAAACATGGTTATTTTGTTACTTTTACGACATAGTATTTTGCCTTTTCACAATATAATCTATTTGATATATGCCTAGTACTGATTATACTTGGTAAAGGATTAAATCAGTTTTACATAGAGCACAAAAACAACCGGTATACATAACATGTTTATCACAATATTGATGATTTAATATCATTGAACATTTAATTTTTTAAAGTCCGTATTTACATAATACGTATATCCTTTGGTATTTGATCTGTGTTTCATATTTTTTATAAGGCATAAAAACGAAAATTGAATCTTAACTCTTTTAGTGACACATTTAATCTTTGGAACAGGAAAATCACACACACAGAAATCAGTTACCTACCAAATTTTTTTTTGTAATAAATGTACAATGCTCGAAAAGGAAATGGTTTGAGTAATGTATTGATCACTGTTTAATGTATTAGCTGACTTCAAAATACCTAAAAATAAAACCTTCAGCTGTATTGTTGATGAGGCATTGTTTTTCAGCTGAAATAAATTAGTATTGACTCGTGGGTTGACCACCAGTTGATATATCTCTGAAATGTCAGATTTCTATATTGTGTTTAACCTGTTATATGAGTTATTTTTATAATAAAACTAAGTAGTCACGTTTGACTGGATTATGATATCTGCTCTACAAGTGGCTTAAAACAATATCATTATGAATGTAGGTCCTAAAAATATGTATTCAAGTAATCAAATACAACAACCCTTGAGGTCTTCACTCATGTGTTTGTTTGCATTGTATTCAATGAAATTGCGAGAGAACATTTTTTTACTTTAGCTTCTAACAATTCCGTATGATTAGCAGGATTGCCGCGTGCTTGGAGTAACAAAAACACGCGTATCCATTTAGTAGTGACGCATAATTCGAAATATATTCTGATTCTCGGTTATAGCAGATAATTAGGTGGTAATATCGCGGCACCACTTCCGCGTCGCGCCGCGCTCAGCGCTCGTCAACAGATTTATAGCGAGTTTGACCGTGAGACCTCAAGCGTAGCCGTTTTTTGCCTAATGCGTTATTTATTAAAATTTGATTATAAAACAACCGAAGTTAATTTTATAAGTTGGACTCATGTCAAATCTTCGAATATAATACATAAATACCGTCAACTATTGGGTGCTTAATGAATATGTATGTGCAATGTTAATATATTTGTTTATTCATAACAAGAGACCTCAATTTAGCTAATTACGTTATCAGATGTGAATAAGGATGAAGGTTGATCATAAATGTAATTCGTCTAGGCTCATAGTTACGTCTTTGTATTATTTTCGTGTTGGCATCAAAATTAAGTTTAGATGTACCTACTTAACAGTACGCAGCATTAGTGTTGCTATGCGTTTGATGTTTTAACGTTAAAATGTCACGTAATATTATTACAAAGACCAAAAGAGCCGCTAAAGAGCTTGATGTCTCGAGTGGTGCCATGTACCACGACATACATTAGAATAGTATTTTCGAATATCAAATATTGGTTTTGGCGGCGGTCGTTGTGCAAACAATTAATGTTTATTTCTCTAAAAACATCGGCGCGCGACCGCTCACATTTTTGTTTAGATAATAATTGATTTTTTATTTACTCCTTGAGTGTTGCCGCACGAAGACAACGGCAAATAGCGTTAGGCACATTTTCTCACGGAACGCGGATAAGCAGTATCACTGTTCGTGTCCGTTATACTTTTCTTGCGAAAAGCACTCGGAGCGATTGAGCGAATAATGCGTGCGGCGCGCAGCGTGCGGAGCACAGACGCCGCGGTGACCGAGCGCGCTCGTGTGTCACACGTCAGATCAAATACACGAGATAAAACTAAAACTAATGTACTCTCTACTCAAAGCTTTTCACAATCACCGGTGAGGGCAATAAATAAAGCTTCGCCGAAGAACGGGAGCAATTAATATGGGCGCGCCCGACCTGCGTGAAAGTAGCAGACGCGGACCACATGTGTGTGGACCGTGGACGAGATGCCCGCGCCTGCGCAGACATGTGCTATGTATACTGTCAATATTATAGGTGCGCACACGACACATTCGAAGGTACGTGTAGGTGGAGCTCAATTGCATCTCGAGATATATCATATTATTTGTTACAATATAATGTTAATCCATTGATAGAATACATTGCACATATTGTGGAGGTGTTATTATTCACTTTTATAACATTTGAGAATTAAACTACATTATTTTATAAGTTTATATGGTACGGAAAGTCATAATTATGTCTTCTAAATATGGATAGCGGTCCAGTGCAAGTAGTATAATTATTTAGAGAGATTGTATTAATATAACACTTCCTTGTCATATCTTAAGCTGCGCTGAGGTCAGTTTAAAGCTGCGTTTACACGAGGAGAGTTTCTCGACGGCCCAGATGCGAGACTCGTAGGCCAAGATCGCCAGGCGATTTATCACACTTCTATTTTTAAATATAAGAACCTCTCTTGATCGTCGAGAAACTCCTTGATTTAAAACCAATCAACTAAAGGATCATAGTTTAGGTATTTATCTGCATATCTTTAAAGAAAGTTTGTATTGTAATATTGTAAGTTAAAAGTAAGATTTTTAATATACCTATAGCAAGTAGATACATCAGCTGCAAGAAAAGCAGTGAGCTTTGTGAAGTTTCGCGGTTAGATGAGCGCTGATAACTCTCTTATCAACATAAGCTCGTACACACCGTTGCCGTAAACCCCGAGATGGAAGTATAAGTGCCCAGACTACCCGGTGTACACATTGAAAGCATTTATCTTCCCAAATTGCGACTAATAAAGAATAAATCATAAACTGGTATCATAATAACAGACTATGATGCAGTAAAACATAAACGGCGCATAGGTGTACAATTACTTCCACATCCAATTACTTTGTTGAGCTGATATTCGGCTGACCCACATCCAAAACATTTTGCGATAGTGCCACCTACGCATATGAGCGACATGCCGATATTGGCGTATAGGTGATTTCAATATGGCAACGTGGAGCCCCAGCCGAGCGTATGCTAATATGTGCCGCGGGCGAGCGCGGCAGGGCGCGTCGCACTATGTAACAGTGTACACATGCTATGCAATTACCATTTTATTAGTTGGTTAGGTTGCCTTCACTACACTTGACAGAATTTCACTAAATATGTAGGTATATCAAACCACGGTGATCTTTGTGAAAATGCTAGCACTTTCCCGCGACTTCGCTCGCATGATTTTTCTTACGGATCCCTTTTTTTATAGTAAAATATAGCCTATAGCACTGTCAATTTGCGAAAGAATTTTCAATATCGGTTCAGTAGATACAAGGATTACCCCCTACAACTTCACAAATTCGCAAACTTTACCTCTTATAATCTCTTTATATATGATGCACCTTAAAACAGAAAACGAAAATATTTTTTTAAAGTACTAGGTTCTTTAAAAATATATTTTTTGTTTTCGGTTGTGAAGAAGATGAATACTTAATTGGACTTTATTAAGAACAGTTGAGTAATTATTTCATATACTTAGTATATATAAGTAAGCTTATGTATGATATCACCGAAGGTCCCCGTTTGTTGAAACATTTTATTTAAATAAAATTATTATCTCTTCTATCGTCATTCGTCGTAGCTGCCTACTATGTTATAACTTCCTCAATTCTAGTTCTAGTGGTATGTGAACATCATAATTAAAGGTTTGTAAAGTAGGAATATTTAATTACGTGGGTGTTCATGGTATCCTACCATAGCGTGGTGTTTTTGTGTTTATTTAGCGTGTTCCCGAGAATCCCACGCAAGCTCTATGAGTTTTTCTAGGTATGATGCGCGAGTGCAGCGCGGAATGCGGCCCACAAGACTGCGCTCTCTCGGACGCAATCAAGGGTGGGCAAGGCTCGAAATGTTCTTCATTGGTCTTTAGAAACTGTATATTAAGTAAACTGCGTGCGTTACAACATATTGCAGTAAATAAATGAACTTAGCTTTAAAAACTATATGTTACAATTACATTTTTATAGTCTAAAGTAGCAAAAGAAAATTATTAAATACATGGCTATTATTTATATTTGAATTTCGATCAATTTTTACGGTTATAAGGATCCGATTGTGAAGGCATCGCCTCGCACGCTGCATACGTAGGCACGGAGCGCGGCGTGGCTACGGGCTACGCGCCGTAGATCATAATCGGACGAGTATTTATTGGTGCGCGCTTTCTAAAGCCCTGCGCCATCGCCATCCTGCGCCAGTAAAGCTGAATACTCACGAATGTCAAGTGACACGCGATATTACATCCAATGTATTTTATTGCAACTCCAAAGTTGCAATAAATACCATCCAAATGGTCAACATTATCGGCGTCTATGTGTGAATAAGCCTGAGTGGCAGGTGTACGTTTGGATTTATTACGAACTTCCTTTTTAGTATAATCGTCGATGGCAGTTATTGTTGGACATTACTCATTTACCGTACGTAATTAAAAATAATCGGCCACTATGGGTTACAATCAAAGTAAATTTTATTAACGAGTAACTTAAAAACCAAAAAAGAAAACTTTCAAAAGGTCGCGCTCGTCCATTTGAATTGCTATCATTGCCACGGCGATAGCTGTAGTTATTCACACAAGAAGTCATTTGTAACAATTAATTTTAAAGTAATAGATAATTTTAATGTTGTAAAGGTAGGTATGACGCGGCTCTTATAACGGAACTTTTAAATTTATTGCTTTCTTTTACTTAACGACTTTCAATCTCTTAAGATTCGACATGTGGACTTTAAACACGACATCTAAACATAAATAAACATACATTGTCTCCCGTTACCTGAGAGGATTTGACAAAATTATTTAAGTACCTAAATACTTACACATGTTATTATTTATAGAAAATAGTCATGACATTATAGATGAGAATTATTGACTTGGTGATAAAGAAGTACTGGTAATCATTGTCACTGGCTGTTAGATACCGAATATTTTTTAAATATATATAGTGAGATTTTTATAAAATGATTATAAACCATTACAATTCTCTTAGGAGAGAACAACTTAATTAAAAAGTCATTAGCGAAATATTCTGAATTGTCTAAGGACTTAATTGTGACGTGCATTCTCTGATGACGCGCACACACACAGGGATTCGTTTGGTAGAAACAAAGTATCACTTAATCTTTTAACAACAGTTGAAAGGTACATTAAATTTAAGAAATCATCGCCAATTAAAAAAAATGTAATGAATCAACTTTATAACATAGTACGCATAACGCAACTAATAATAATCATATTATTAGCAATCACGGTGTATGAACAATGTTATTGCGAGTCCATCAAAATACTGCGCTTAACCAACTTTGACACTTGCGTTTTAAATATCCCTTAATATTATTCAAAGCAATATATCGGCTGTAGGTACTGTAAAGCACCAAAAGTAGTAAAATGTTTTTTGTTTAATTTTAAAGTGTTAAAAAACTTACTTACATATGTCTTTTAAATGTAGGTGAGTATTTAAAGTATTTATCAACAAACAAAGTTATAAGCTTGAAATCTCAAAAAAACACGTAAAGTAATTAGAGCACATTGGTAAAATAACAAAATCAAAAATCATTTATTCAAATTAGGCTGAGACTCAGTATTTTTGAACGTCTAAATTACAATAAACAGCCGCCGACATGTCTGCCTTTTCCACAGTTAGTATAAAGGTTTTTTCTTTGTTTCATGTAATATCAATCGTGGGAGATTGAATGTAGAGAAACTAATTACTTTTTATAAATTATACTAAATTTCAGACTTATTACATATACTTTTAAAAGCTTTAAAAAATCTCAAGTAAATTAAATGTGGAAGTGAAGAGAAGTAAAGTGTCTAAACATGTAGGTCGCAGTAGACTAGCGCTCGATGGTCGCTGGGCGGGCCTGGGGTTGTAGTGCGGTACCTGCCGAGAGCGTGTGAAGTCCGGCGCAGGCAGGGGGTGCAAGCCACAAAGGAATATTCAAATGCGCTCCTGGACGTGGCTCGCATGAATGTGCATTACCCTATGACCATATTATTTTTAACATGCGAAGATAATAGCTCATCGGGGCGATTCTTAATTTTTTGTCGCTTTCTTATATGTGACCCTTTATTAGGGCCTACAACGCTTTAGGGTTTTTGTGCAACCGGCGATGTTGTCATTAAAGCGAAAATAATTAATTATTTACTCGCACCGTTTAAACATTTCTAAACTAAACGTTGTATGCTAATAACAATATGCTTAGCTCTTCTATTCGGAGAACACTACATTTTTGTTGACTACATTTGAAATCCTAAATTCTTATTGGGTACGGAGGGAAATAGATACTAGGTAGGTATGTAGCAAATGTATCAATAATAAATCATAATATGATAATATGAACCCATGTTAACAAAAATGGTAAAATGCCAGCCATAACACTGAGTTATTAATAACGTTAACTAGTTTTTTTTTCAGTTAAACAAATATGTTAGATGATTATATCCAATTATCCACTAACATTGATTAATTATCGCCGTTTGCGGTCTTACGCGTAATTAATTCCGTGGCGTTAGATAAAGTTCAAATGTGGTAAACAACAATAATGTAATGTCGGTGCACAACCGGTACTTATGACACTTTACCCTGTAATTTGGCAATCAGTGGTGTGCCCACTGGCTGAGCGCCGAGCTATTGTGCACTGCGCCACGCTGACATCAGGAGCCTGTAATTTCGCGGTTACTTGCAGGTGTTTATTACATTATAGCTGTGACGTGAGATTAAGTGAAACGAATAAACTGCACAGGACACGTCGGTTAGGCTTTCCGATTGTCGTACTTCCTAAGTATCCATTCATGTACCTACCGCGCGAATATTTAATTCATAATTATTATGCAGGCTGACTTTTAAATACATAATTGCTTTTTTTCGGGAGAGGGTGAATGTTGGGTGTGTGGGTGTGGGGTGGGTGTGTGTGTTACTCATAAATATGTCAAATTTTTACAACTCTGAAATATGAAACAAAATATGATGTTCCTTACAAAAGTGGACCCTAAAAGAATGGAAAAAACAGCTGTATTTCTTTTCATACATATTTCAGGATTGGTCTGGTAATCAAAGTGTTTTATTTTCACCCTCTGAAAGATGCGCAGTAAATTAAAAGTCAGCCTGTAAGCGGTTATTATTATGTCATAATTATAAACTCGTGAACTTTAATTAAATAATAACATCGCAGAATTGTATAATTTCAACTAAGTATTAATCAAGTTTATTATACGTGATCGTGACAAAGCTCGCATAAGCTTATCTCGCAGAAAAAAGCGTATTAATTTATTCCGTTACTTTATAAGGCCATCTCGTATATAAGAGTGTTCGGTGATTTCACACGGTGAGCGGTGCACTGACCATTGTCTCCCCTATCATTTAAAAGAAAATTGCGAACCGCGCCATTGTTGTATCTTCAACCCTTTCTTTGCCCTGTGTCCATGAGCGTTACGGCGGCCCGAGGTAATATCTCACAGTTTTGACAATCACCCGATGGGGAGACACTCATTGTTTCGCAGCATCCGAGGGTCCCGCAGTGAATTTATGCTCGCCTGTCATAACAGAATGAATTTACGCATTGTGAATCAATACAGTGATTTCATCAATAGACAGCCTTTGTTTCTGGGTGTCAAGCTTACGTAATGTATTAGGATATGTCAGCAAACAGTAATGTGTAAGTGGATACTTTTAGTTGAGACAATGGCCACTCATTTATATTGTGCCAATATATTATTATGATAAAAAATCCGGTCAGCTATAAAAGCTACCGTCGCGACGACTCTATGTAGCGTTGAATAGGTATTTGTGCGGAAAAGCAGTCAAGTTAGTTTTTATTAGATTATCTGAATGTATTTAAAGTGCCTAACTTATATCTAGCTCGGTTATAAAAGAACTATTGAATACATTTATTAACTTTAAACAAATGAAAAATGAATGTTAGTATTTCAGTGATAACCATACCTAGTGAATAAAGTTCGCAAGCTTTAAAACAAATCATTTTAACTCAATTAGATGATGATGAAATAAAGGTACATAGACGAATCACTTAGGTATGGATATGTTACAAAAGATTGAATCCATTATTTTTAATTGGGTTAAATTTGAATTTATAACAGTAATTCTCAGATTGTAGGTGTAAAATTACATTGAGGTCGATTTGATGGCAGTACGACTCAATGTTTACGGGAAATGAACTATGGACGCAGGACATAATGTAATTTATTAGACATAGGGTTACAGCAAAATATATAGATGCAATTTATCGCGTGTGTAGGTACGTAAACTTTGCCTCTCAACAATTCTTGTTTACACTCAATACTGTAATTTCATAATTCAAGCGTTTAAATGCATAGCTTTTCGTGAGCGTACGCAAAAAAGCGCAGAGGCTCGCTGGAACGGCGATTACGGCCCTTAAAATAACATCGTACGTTTAAGTTAATGACAGACACACCGACAAAATGCACTTATAATTGCTTATACAAAGAGTTTTGGTGAAAAATTATCATGTATATGGTATTACGACGAGGTTCTCCCACGGGATGGACAGGAAGCGTTTTGTTTCTCCTACGCACTGAAGGGGTGTAGGTAGGGATACGTACTTTATTTATGTGCAATATAATATTGTATAGAATTAAGCTGAGACGAGGCATACCTTGAGTTAGAGTTAGATAGATACTCGTACGTTTGTGTTGAAATAATGTATCGGATTTACAGATTCCAATCGTGCACAAGTACTAATATTAATTTATTTATTTACACTGCATTAATAAATAAACATATATAGGTATTTATTATAAGCCAAGGGCGCCGTCTGTTTTGCCACATTAAATACCAATGTGACACTCGGACTGTATACTTACTAGATTTGTAGTCACGAGAAATATCAATTAGAACCTTTAATGAATCTTAAAACATGCGTTACTATTACAAATTGATTATATTTCTGATTTTAATTAACTACTGGATGATGAATATTTAAATTATATAAGTACCGTATTTATTTTATTACGTCATAAATTATTAGTCTTGTAAGAAATCTTTACATTAAGTAACTTCAATTGGTTTCACTAGGTCACAAAGAGACCGTTTATTGTTCCTAAAAATAAAGCAACGTGCTTTAAAGGAAATTGTTACAGATATTTGATTATTACTGTGCAGGCATGGTTTCCGTATTTATAAGTATACATCTGCGGCTAATTATACTTTCTGTCTTAGATTACACTGCAACCATATACCGCCCTAAATTACCATTAAAAGTAATTTGTTTTACATATTCCAATAATAGAAAAGTAAACTGATATATCAAGTAGGTATTTGAACGTTAGATACCAAATTAACAGTTAACACCCCTTTTTTTCAAAGCCAAGTTTGACAGAATTATAGTAATATATTCACAAGTTGGTTCAATTCACAATTTTCGAATACCTACAAGGTAAAATAATTTCTACGAACAACTATAATTAATTATGTGTAGAATTAGAATGCTGACAGCTACGGGCACAGGTGTCGATAAACAAAACTTAAAATTTTGCCATTATATAATGTCACAGAGATATTTAATGTTTGAAACATTGCATAAGCAATTAGCAGCTCTTAGTCGTGGACATACATCAGTAACAGTAGCTGTAGGTAGCGGGTCCGGCGATAAATTCCCGCAACTAGTCGGTGGTTACTAGCCAATAATCGACGTTGCATATTTGCATAATTGTACCCGCTAAGTGTCTGTATCTACATAAAATTGCGTCTTTTTCATGACTCCTCTATATTTAACCATGATGAAAATTGCTTCGATCAAAATATTTCCTCTGAACCTCAAGCCTCTTAATTAATATTTATTTTGAATAAATTTCGACGACGACGATCATTTTATAATGGCAGAATGATTTTGATGATATCATTAGTCATTATACATATTATTATGTTCAACGTGTATCATAAAACATTAACTTTATGAAGTATTTCTGTGAATATCAAATAACAGATTCGAATCTAATTAATTATTAGGCACATAGGTACTTCCATTTGATTTTTAACTAAGTCTTCAGCAGGCGCACCGCGGCATTGACTTCACTAATACTTGCTCTTATTGGTCCCATTGAACTGTGAATGACGAACTAATTAGACTGTCGGAAGTTGGTAATAACCTTAAATCGTTATTAATACCAATAATAAACTAGAACATTGGTATAAAGTTAGAGGGTTTTGAGTATAAACTTTTATGCTAATAGGTTTCGTGTTTTCATTCCACACGCATATTGATTATAACGTTATTGATGTAAGCAGGGTGTGAATAAATATTTATCAATTTATAATAGGCGAGCATTGAGATATTCATTAGAGTATAGTATACTACCAATAACATATAAAAGTTTGTCAATGTTTCCTTCATTGACAATTATTTATAACTATGTTATTGATGACGATAAACATTATAACTAAAAGTCATTAAGGTATTTAATACTTAAGAAGTTGTTCAAAGCATGGACAAAAAGTTAAAGTTTAAGATTTAATATAAAGTAACACATATTAGTAATAGATTATGTGTTCAATGACATCATGACACGACATGCGGTAAACGAGAACGGAAGATAGAAAAAAAAGTGTAACAGAAAACAATTTTATTACAGAGACATTTCCGTTCGGCTCGATCGGAGATAATTTTTAATCTTGAGACCTGAACACGGCTAATCTAATTAGATTCCAACTAGTGGAACTAGTCGATAAAAACGGTTATGAAGTTGAAATGGACGCCGCTACCGAGCGACAATTATGTGTGGATATCTGATTGCAAGTGAACACAGCTTTTATGATTCGATACTGAAAACAAGCACACAAACATACCGCTTATTACGTCTAGTTAAAGGCAATTGTTTGTTTGTACATTAAATTTAATAGAAGCAATATACAAAATATTGTTTTTAGACACAGTAGTTCATACAAAAGAACAAACTTGTAATGTATGGTAATTAAATTTATATAAAAGCGTATCAAATTAACTTATTGGTGTAACAAGCATATTGTCCTTACTTATAAACGTTGCTTAAAATTAAGACACGCTCAAATGCCAACAATATACAACTAAGCAGACATTAATCATTACTTAAATTTGCGCGATGTGCAATAGAGATTAGAACAAAATACTCGCTACACGTGCATTTGGTGTAACGTCCGAGATTGTTTAGATGCATTGCTACAAGGTATTTGTAAAATGTTTACGCAGCTACGGTAATGGATACAGTCACTGGATACTAGCACCAATGTCCGTTTGCGCTTGTACTACCTACACTAATGATAAATGATTCTGGGGATTGCGTTTCCTTAAGCACCTTTTGCATTTAGGTTCACTTCAAGGTTCTTGAGAACAGACATAATTCTCTTGTCGCTATTAGTTTAACTAATAACTGTTACAAATACAACTAAACATACTCTTGTACATTGACTTCACTAATGGTCCTCGTTTTGCTCAGGTTCTTGTTATTGATAATACATACACACAGTTTGAAGTTTCTTTTTTTGCAGTGGTGTCGTTGTTTGAAGACCTATATTTATCTGTCTTTGGAGCACATGTAATTCTTCTGAACCTAATTATACTCCATATAATTTGTGTTGGCATAATTGCATTGTGAAATGGTATGATAGTGTAGTGGTGCGTCGCACGGTCGCGCCCGAGGGCGACTCGGACGGATAACGGAGCGCGGCCCGTGAGGCTGATTTATCGTGGACATCCACCGAACCTATCCGATTTGCATTTAGATAGCGTTGCGCTGGGGCGCGGGCGGCGGGCGGGGCAGCGCGCAGCGACCGAACACGCCGTTTTACTCTATCGCACGTAAATTACCTATAAAATTATCTTTCTGCAAAAAAACGACAACGGCTATTCATCCCACTAATAAGATTTAAACGTACTCCGTCGATGCTCTATCATCAAGCTTCGTACCTTTAATAGCACAGTTAATGATGTTAAAATTTCCTTAGAAAGTTGAGAAAAGTTGATTAAACCAAATTGGAAAGACCACTTCCCGCGTATCTCGATTTAATTAATAAAGAGCTTATAAATACGACAGCAACACTTGTCTAGTTATCGTTATGTTCTATGAGGAAATTAATAGCCGAATATAATTTTGATTCATGGTTTTTGTTTGTGACCATTATCCTGGTATGTAATTACATTTAGTTAGCTCATTCGTCGAGGGCCGTTACGTAGTGGCGGCGGAAGGCTGACTATGACGGCGCTAGGTTATTCAGACTGCTCGTAAATTATCTACCTCCGCAATTAGTAGGCGCCGATTTGGCGTATTATAAGTTTCCTTCAGCAACAAGCAAACACCGACAACCTATATTGAACAGTCACCGACTTTATCACTTAATAGTGCAATAATCTATTTTTATCTAAATACATAAACTAGAATTGTTGCGTAGGTACATAGGCATCTTTACTTCTTACGGCTCCTAGACATGGTTGTTTCTTGGTAAATAAACAAAATAAGCAGAACGTTTCCTCCATGTTTTTTTTAATTGTTCGGTACCTCTTCAATACTACCTATCAATACCACTGTATATATTGCATTACACGTAGGAAAAATATTAATTATTGAAAGTTAAAGCTTTCATACACTCTAACAGGCTGATCAAGTTATATTTGCAATAATATGCGTTAATTACAATAGTGTTACTAACTTATAGGTATATCAATGAAACAAAACTAAACATACTAATTTTCAGAAACTTATTTCGAATTTGCATGTTACTTTATAAAATGCAAATCATATCCTATACAGCCGTACGTATTAATCGAAACTCCGAGTATAAAATATGGTGTCAATGGACGTTGCTAAATGTTTTACAAAATGGAAATTGCAATTCAGACGGCTCGCATGTGTGGCGCGCAGCTTATTGCAAATTTTCTTCGTGAGAGCATTTAATCTTTCCGTCAAACAGATGTTATCCATTGCAACAAACCCAACCACTCTGAGGCGTAAAAGGAAGAAGCACACGCCCCTAATTGCGATATATCCCCGAGTATCTCCTACAATATGTAAATAGGCGTTGGAGGTAATTAAAAGCTTATCTCGCGCCCTGCCATCGCGGCCTCGCTGATTGCTTCGTAAAATGATTGACATGCTATTTTAACAGTGTACCGATAATGAAAACGTTCCTGCACAGTTTAATTCATACTTTATTTATTGTTGACAATTACTATTTGCACAGGATAATTGATCGCGTTCTCACAATTGTCAGGCTGCTGACGAGTTGTTTGCGATTTTTTAAAAGCTGCGTAGCCGCGAGGCGCCTGTGCCGCCGCCGCCTGGCCGGTGTCCACTCACCGCCACTTGCTACGAGTACACTATTTTTTATTATTTGTGTCACTTTTTTTCGTACAGAATTCCCGATAAATTATCTTAATACGACAAATATTTACATTCGTTTTACAAAGCTTATTGACTTGTCTATCTGTAGGTACAGGTATTTCTTAATCGTTATGAAGAAGATTTTTTAAGCAATTGTTAGAACGGTTTTACGAATTAACTGCTAAATGACGTGTTTACTTAGCGGTTCGGATGGACGTTCCGAGCTAAGAATGGAATTTGTAAATAGCTTTATGTCTCTAGCTGGTAGCATAGATAAGTAAGACATCAAATAGTAGTCGTGTTTTATCTGTTATAGCTGACTAATAGTGGTTCAATTCTTCAGTGCCTTAATAACCTCGCCAGTTCATCTAAGTTATACAATGCGATAACAAATCTGAATACATTAAATCAACATTGCCATATTTCCGTGGGCAGTGTCGCAGAACTTGTAGATCTTTGGGGAATAATGGCTCCGCGGTTTAATTATAGTCGCAGGAGTATAACATAATCGGGCATAAATCACGCTATATAGATACCTGCCAACCACAACCTGTTTCAATTGGCACGGCACAATGCGCGCGGCGTATTGTGCGCCTGTGCGGACCGCGGTGCGGCGCTTTTAATTTATACCTTCATGGTGATTTAACGACAGCAGCCGAATCTATCCAAGAATACGTATCAAAGTTTTTACTATTGCTGCTTTAAAGAATAAAATTCATTTGTAGTGTCATTTATAGGTTTTTTATTCGTATAGTTCGCATCATGAAATTTATAGATATGGCCTCTTTGTTCAGTTGGTCGTTCGGTGAGTATCACATTTAGCACACAATCGAGAGCATTAACATTTCCATTGAAACGTGCAGACTTTAATCAGCCGATACGAGTCGCTCAGCCCAAACATGACTAACTGACAGAACTGCGGCGCGGACGCAGCTTCCCTTGAGAATATTGTTCTTCATTTGTTTCTCGAGATAACTACACAACGATCCCAACTTATTACTTTACCAAACCATTCAAGTTATTAGTTTACAAACACAATTTATATTGTTTACAGATTTATACTGCTCGTAGGTCTGATTTATAATAAAGGCTCTACACGCTATTAAGTAACGCCTTCTCGATGAACATGGACCACACACAGCATTCAAATTAGAAAAGTCAGACAAAACGGAAACCATGCATTTATTTTGGGTTTAGAGAGAAGCGGGCGCCGCGGGCGTTCCTTCTTTCTAAGCTCGTAACTCTTCTAATAAGACACTTTACGCGAGCTTAACTAGAGCTTAATGCGTGCAACTTCAATTGTATATATCATTTTGATTTGTAGTGAAACCGAAACATTTGTATGTCCCGAGTCTCGACCGTTAAGACGATTAGAGTAATATTTTCATGTGGCCGTTTGTGGTTAGAAACATCCTCTCAATTTACTTCTTTATAATTCCCAGATAACAAAATAATATTTACCTCGTACGCTATTTAAAACGGGATGTTTATTTATTGTTAATGGTAGTTAAAGATAATTCGTTTTAAAATGATCGATGATAAGTGCTTGTTCAGTTTTTGTTGTGTTCGCGCGGTGAAATAATTGCGAGCATATTCTTATGCGTCGCAGACAGGCGCAGGCGGCCTTCAAACCGTCTCTATTTCCGCACTTCCCCTCACTACTAAATGGCACAAATTGTCTTCTGTAGGTATGCATGCTGTTTATATGCATTTATTGTTTTGTTTTTCGACTAATGGCGTGAGTTCAGGGTTTGCAATTTAGGTTACGAACGTATGGTAGATTTTGTTAATGTTAGCATGGCATTGCTGAATAAAAATAGGGCTTTAAAGTTCGTTATACATTCTTTGCTTATTTAATCCCTAATATAAAATATACCGTATAGGTACAGTTACTTCTTAAATATTCTAAAAAACGATTATGTTGTACATTCTTATGAACAACACAATAGTTTTTTAGAATTATTATTATTTTATTATTCAAAGCTATATATGCTTAATAAATAAGAAGTATTGTAGGTACCTACTACCTACGAATAAAATGTTCAATTACATCAATTATTATCCCTTATAAATGAAGTGTGCATTGATCATGATGTCTGTTACGGCTTCACGCGTCCGGCGGCGTATCGCAAGCGACCGGCAGCGGCGACCGCGCGACCGAGCACGCACAATACAAAGAACACTTCTTATAATCGCGAGTTAACGTCGCATTCAACCGCCGCGTCAACCTACTGAGCGTTGTCACTCAACGGTCACTCAACGGTTTTCAAAAGAATTGTAAATAACAATTTTATGCGCTCTGAATAAAATTAAAATTTTATTTCCTGCCAAATGTCAGATTTTAAAATAAAATGACTCTATAGAGAGATGAGTGACTCTATAGAGAGATGTGAATACGGTCAACGATTTAAAAAATAATTTCGCATTCTTATTATTAGTAACGATTGGAAAAATAACGGTTCTAATATTTGAATAGAATATAAACAATGATAAAAACTTCACTATACAATGAATATTTAAGTTTGTTGCCAATAAAGATAACCCTAACAGAACGGTACCGATATGTCAATATCACCCCTGTTATTTTATAGTCTTTCGTTAATTTAATTCGGAAATTGAATACGAGTTCACCTTATCATATTCATAGATACCGAAAATCTAAATTTATGTAGATGTATAGCCTATTGTCGCTTGTTTAGTACCAGTAATTGTAAGCTTCAGCGCGTAATTATAGAGCGACGTTAAATTTTCAGACTTGAATGCTACTAGTTACGCAGACAGGAGACATGACTTATTTAGTGCCCATGTTGCGTTTCCATCTTTAATCTGCGTGGGCGCATATTTCTGAGAAAACATTTCTTGTTGACCGTACATAATGCTGCCAAGAAAACAGAAGTAATAATGTTGGCCATACTTGTACGGTGAAGAACTCCGTAAATGAATCATCGCTTATGCGTTCCTCGTCAGGGCGCAAAAAGAGGTTTGTCGAAAATGCTCCTCGTTTAGTTTTGCTCGGTGTGGCTTCTTTCGCGCTCACTGCTCCCTGTACTCATCCCTTATTTATTTATACTGGTATGAAGAATGTTCATTTTTTGTGCTGCCATAACAGTGTGCGTCCAGTGCTGCGACAATCCAAGCCAGCGAATTCTTTAATTGACAAATTGCAGCGAAGTTACATTCCACCTCGAATCGTTAGCTTTAATGTGGGAATACAAAATGGATTATTAATGACACATTTTCACTTTTGCGATAATATGTATAGGTAATCCTTTCTGTATGAATTAAACTAATTCGTTAAATTGAAAATTAGCATAATATTATTGTAAGTAATTGAAATTTTAGTTTTCTGGCATTTTATATAATTGTAGATACTTACCTTATAACCGTGGGAAAAACTTGATTGTGACTTAAAATAATAATGAAGGTAGTTGTTTTCCTCATTGAATTGCAGAAGTAAGTACCTATACTATTCTCGCATATATACTGTAGATAGGATACCTACTTACAGGTCAAATAAATTGTAATGCATGATTTGTCATATCTACATAAAGAGAGATGTTTTGATTTCAAATCTTCGCACAGCCCAAATCACTGAAACTGGAAATGTCCTTGAACAGTCTATCTAAAATCCCTTATATAAAGGGTAAAATACCAAATCCAAGTAGACAAAGTTGCTGGAGAAGTCCTTGTTAGTTTATAAGTGGGTACCATAACAATGCACTGCTCCATAAGATTCTTAACGTTTCGTAAAGTTTTCAAGCCGCAAGTTTTAGAAACGAGTTTTTGAAGAACTGTTTCTAATATTTAGGTACCTGCATACGTAATATGTCGGTAGATACTACTTACGATGTAATTTACGGTCTAATGAAAAATAATCGTTTAAATCATCAGTTTCTATCACGGCTCTCTCAGTGCTGGTAATGAGTCGTTAGTTGCGATAGGTACTAGTTTCTCTTATCATCGATGATAAAACATGCGTAGATTTGAGCCGCACCCTGCACTTTCCCTTGAAGGTAGGTACTGCACCTGCCGGGTGAGCGAGGTGAAGCCGCGCGGCCTGTTCTGCCGCCACGCATGATTCAATGTATCTGCAATGCGACAACAACGTTTATGGATATGTATCTACGTGAGGTTATTGTTGTATGAGACAGGTTAAATAGATCTTCGTGAAAGTTTGCATCGTTAGGTCGAAGGGAGTATAACAGCATTCTATAGTTGCACTGGTGGATTGGATGAAGATAAGTTAACCCATCGAGTATTATTTTAATTGTCTAAGTTTCTTGGATTTTAATTAAGAGATTAATATTGAGGCTGCGAGCTGCGAGTGCCAACGACCGGAGAGGATAAGCTCGGCAGGCGGGCGCACGCAACCCTACGAGACATGCGTGCCGCTCCGTTACGACACCTACACCAAATTTTTCCACATGCCCGAGCAGGAGATAAGCGGCGAGCGACGCCAACGTGTTATTTATTAACGAACCGAATGATCGATAGTTGGACGCGTCACCGGACGTGGACGAGCGCCGCCTTTCGAAACTCGCCGCCGCCGACTGATCGTTTCGCTGTACGCTGTACACCTCCGATAAATCCATCCCGCAATGTCTCCGACTCGACCGAGCACGAAATTCATATTCTTTGAGACAACTTCATAGCCGAGCTTTCACTCACGCGTGTCTTCGGAAATATGTCATGTTTCATGGAGCAATTATACATTCCAGGTTTTAGATGATAGAAGGTGCTTTTGTTTAAATTGTAAACAAAACATTAAGCAACAGCTAGATTATTTTTTGTTGCCAAGTATTTTGTAAGATGTCTGAGAAAAGTCGTGCGTGCAACGTCCATGTCGAATGCATTGTTTGCGTTACCAAGGCTTCTCCAACCCTTTGCCAAAGTCATCCGTTCCGCTCTAGCATACGTCTCGTTGTCGTGACAGCTGTGCGCGATACTTTCTAATCGCTCCATTCAATAGTCAACACCAAACAAATACACAAGGAGTAGGCAACTTGCGAAACATTAAATGGCCCGAACAATTGACAGCCAGAAAAGAGTAATCAATTAATTATTTATGGAGGTGCCAGTCAAGCGAAACTTTGTCAAAGAGGTTGCATAACACAGTGCTCCGAATACTTCCAGAATGTGGGCAATTCAATGAGCTTATAATGTAAACAAGCTCGTATGTTTACATGTATCGATTCGAGGCAAACGTGATAGGAAACGATCGGAAATTCGAGGTTCGGCTGCACAGGGCAGGTTAGACCAGTCCCGGTGGCCTCGCAAGGACCCCAGCAAACCTGTTAGATTCGTTGCACGATTTTTACGTGCGCACCTACCGGAATCTCATTCACGTGGTGCAGCCGTGCCGCTCCGCCCGGCCCCCTGCGCCTCCGCCTGCCAGTTAACTCGTCAAATGACTCACGCTTCGGCTGGTTAAATGCCAGAAGCTGGCTTTTCCAGTTCTCTGATCCAATTCGCACATTCTATTCTTACTTGACACTAACGCGGCATTCTGTAGCCTGGGCTAATTAATTGATTAGGTAATGATGTGAATTAACACGTTAATTACTCGTTAACAGTTCTTGGGCTTTATTATTAGATTACACTGAATCATCACATCCTTTCATTCAAGTTCAGTGTGTACGTAACTTTCGTTGAGATTTAAACAGAAGATACATTTTATTTCGATATTGGATAGCTCTTTTTAGGTACCTACTTTGTTTTTTTTTGCCCTACATTAAAATAACATCTTGGTTTATTTTCGTGGAGAACCAGGAAAATCTATAGTGTCGTCTGTAGTTGCCTGTAGCGGGCTTACCGCCACAGGAAAGTGGGAGCGCAAAGTATGTCACATTTCACACAACAAATGCCAAGATGTATTAACACACCAGGAACAGGAATCAGGTAGAACTACGATCCGGTCAAACCCGTCCGACGCGTGCTTCCAACATTTTTTATTTATTTGTCTGCATCGTCGGATACCGCTGGGCGTGACGTCAGACGACCTAAACTGGTTAGTGAGGGAGCAGGGATTTGCCTCGTATCCTTCCGGTTCTGCGGGTGGTTCAGACCTGTTCTACATCAGGTTGTGCGCCACCAGGCGACCCGGCCGTAGCCGCGTGACGTATGAGTGCTACGGCGAGCTTGCATAAAACACCCGAATTAGACAACGCTCCTGCGTGAGTCCGAAGCCTGTTCTGATAACTAGTCATTTCACTCTCGCACCAGACACCAGCAGTGCTGACTCACGCTCTGTGTGCGCAACAATTAGCAAACGTAGCGTCACATTATGCGATGACCGAGGTGGGTACCATCAAAGGTCAGTATCCGTACCAAAATGGTCACGCCTAATAACTGGTTCGTAAGTTGTAGTCGACTCATTCGTAAAACTACAGTAGTTTTGTATACCAGTATTTTACGCTATGTTTACTCGATTTACTCTAGACTACGGATTGAATGAAGCATTACAAATAGTGGCGCGATAAGTTTAGCGTTTAACGTCATATTCCATCAGAGGTGTCGAGTGTTTTTTCGGCATTTATGTAAAGTATGTTGTATTGTTACAGAAGACGCAAAGAGGTGATGGAGGTGAGCGGCGAATCGTGGCGCGCATACTACTCGAGCGCGGAGCACCCGCTGAGCGCTGCCACCTCGGCGGTGCTGGGCGCCGTAGCTGACGACGGCCAGGGCCAGCCCATCGAGTACTACAAGCTGCCGCCGCTTGCCCAGGACACGCACCTCAACCTGCACAAAGACGCCAAACTTGTCGATGTCTGGCCGTGAGTCCTACGCACTACTATGTCTTCCTTATCGAGAATCCTGCGCGAACTGTGCTTCACACAAGTCATCTTTTATTGGCTCTAGAGTGTTTACACATTTTCATTTAACTGTTACTTAGAAATATATAATATCGTTATAGCAGTTACTACCAATGTCTTATTAAATCTGATAAAATACAATTACACTACAGATCATGAACATTTGTGATAACCACACTGTTAAGATACTTAAAAAAGGTATTCTTCTAAACACATAGGTACATATCGATAGTAATTAATTACTCATAAATGCTAACATAGCAAGAATACATAGAGAGATAATCGAATATGCAAATCCAATCCCAAATATCGATACCTAACAATCAAGAGGAATCAGAAAATGATCGCGGAAAATCAATCGTTGATTCTCACGGCCGTACATCAAATTGAACGTTCGTGTATCGGAGCAATTATCATTATAATCGCCGAATTTCGTGGCGCGGTGAATACGGAATGAATTCGCGTAAAATTTATATGTAAACTATGATAATATGCAATCTTTGTGTAGTGGAGTTTTTGTGCACGTTGATACGCAGGCGGGGCCGGGGGTTGTGTGTGTTGCTCAAGTCTCACGGACGAGTACACTGAGACAAGACGCCGCGTGGCTTCCGGCCCCACCGAAAGGTGTAAGAATAACAAATAATAAAAATGTTAATGTTCCACTCAATAAATCATGAGCGCTCATTTGAATACCTATAGCGGGATTAACGAAATAGCAGTTCGCAACTCGCGAACCCCCCGCACCCTCCGACCTGCCTGTATATATCATTCAGAAATTAACATATTTTTGCTATTTGACTTTGTTTTGCAAAAAATAAACAAGTATTTTTAGTATAAATATTTTGGGATTAGCTGAAAAATTATGACATATAATTTCGTTCTCTGTTAAGGATTTAAATAATCCTCATAGAGCCTAGATTATTATTTTCATTACGACTTTGGGATTACGATGAACAAATTTTACACATCTGTAAAATCTTCAAAAAAATAAAAACTGATCTGTCACAAGTTTTTTGAAATCTCTTAAATAATTATGAATACAGTCGGTGCATTCAACGAATTCCCATAGAAACGCGACCCCGATCAAATTATACTCGCTCTTTGAAAGAGGTTGTTAACAGCATCCTTTGAATAGCGACGCAAAAATGAGCAAACGCCGTGTCACATTCTTAATACAAGGAGTGCATAATGTTAACTTGACCCTATACAGACCATTTAAACTTTTATGAATGTTTTATTATGTTCTATAAACACTAGTTATAAAAGGAACTAGTTCTGAATCCGTGAAAATGTTAATTTTTGAATTCGTGTTCGCTGTCAACAAAAACTCCATTTTAAATTGAATAATGTGAATAACTGGTATGTGTAGAAGTTTGTGTTATGTAGTTTGTTCATATATGATTAGAGAACTGTCGAAGTGGTAAAGCCTCCCACGTGTCACCACACACGTCGGCACGGCCGAGGGTCTGCAGCGCGCCGGGCGCTGCACGGCTGCCGGGGCCGGGCTGTGCTCCAGAATGTGACACTTGGCCGCTTCATTCCGCTCGTCATGCTCGTCATTGTTACGGGAGTGCATAAATACAAATAATGACAATAGACGGATGTGGCTGGAAGCGGCTCACATTGACAAGGACGCCCAGGACTTGTCTCGAGTCATTGTCGGCACGCGTCCCACGCGCTCGGTTCAACGCGCGCCGCTATTGCTCATTCATACATTCAAAATTATAACGAATGCTCTCAGTCGCCCGCACCCATACGCGCGTTCTGTGTCTCCAAATGCGTTTGTATGCTAATAGTGCAGTGCCAGTGCATCGTCAGGTTTGAAGCACACTATTTGTTGTCTAAATCGCTCATATTATTTGAATTGAATGCCCGATAGATGTAGAAATGAACTAGTTCCGTCTGTATTCCTTCGAGATTCGTTGACGTAGGCGGGAAAGCGTTTCGTAAACGCATTGCGTAGTGCGCGGGCGCAGCTAACCGCGCTCTTAGCACAGGACTACACGGATGTTACGGGTATTAAATGGAAACGGCGACTATAACCATTAATAGTTGTCGGAGGCTGTCGAATGCTAACGCTAAGATTAGCATAGAAACGCGCGGCGGGATGCCTCTGGGGAGGGCCTCGCCCTCTTGACCCTGTCACTGTTCGCACTTGCTGTACCTACTAACGGGAAGTCGGTTTCTCCACACTAATGTACCTAACTTATTTTACGAGCTAATGATAGAAATTATCTTCGTATTTAATTACTATGTAGGTAAGCAGTTAATGTAAACACTATTTAAATACTCGTCATAAATTACTTTGGGTAGATATAACGTCAATTTGTATTATGTTTTCATAAATGCAAAAATGAGAAACCTAAATAAGCGTATTCTAAAAGTAAGAAATGTAATAGTGTTATTTGCGAGTAGGCTGCGCGCATACAGTGTCGTTAATGTCGTGGTGGTACGACAAAAACTTAGGGAGTTGGAACCGTGTGACCCATTTAGGACTAGAACCGGTTTCCTCTTGAAGATACGCTGTTATTGTTAAAGACACAGTAGTTAATACCATTCAATTCCCTTGGATATAACGGACCCTCTTATGAGGATAATGCATAAAAAAGATGGTAACATGGTTGTGTCCCTACCAGTCGGGGTCATCACGTAGCGAAAAATAAGAACGGGGATTGACCATTCGTTTTGACCATTCTTTATCATGCGAATATATTTACAACAGCTGCGCAAAAGAGTCGTTAGAGAGTTGTATGCCAAAAGTCCAGTCTTTCATTATTATTAAATACCTACTTAGTCGTTATTGGCAGGTACTTAGTTAATTACGATTAAGGGAATAACTTACTGGGAAATTAATGGCTAGAGACAGTTATGTGTAATCAAATGCCCGATTTAATGACTTAGACAAATGGCGAAATCGTTTTCAATTAAAGTTTTTGATAATGTATTAGTTCCGTGAGAAAAGTAGCAATAAACCTACATTTAGTCGAATGATATATTCAAATAGAATGAAATTACGTTGGTCGCATCCGCTGCAAGCGCCTCCTTCGTCTCGTTTATCGTTCGGTAGATTGTAATCTATTCGTCAAACGATGGATAAACTGTCGCCGCTTCAGATTTTGATATAGATAGAGCCCGCTGCGCATATGTTAGCTTATTAAGTTATTATCAAAGGTTCCGTGGAATTACATGAGAGTTTTCAGCATTCAAGTCTGAGATAATGACTGCCTGCACCATATTTGGAATAAGCTATAGAGCAAGCGAACCTAGTAGAGCAGTAAATATATGTAGTATCTTATAGATTCAGTAACATTCATCTCTGAAAACTGAAACTATTAAAATTATTGAGTTTAGGTGTGATGTTACGAAGATTTTTTTTTTATTAAAAGCATACCTACTCTTCTAAAATAAAAAATATGAATAGTGTTCTTTGTATACTATAAGAGGTATTTCGATAAACGCATTGTGAGCGCGACGCGAGGGTCTGCACCCTTAGCATCGTATTGTCGAGATCTCATCATGTGTGAAAGGGTGTTAAGTAAACATTGCAAATAATTATAATGGCAATTGCATCCGAGCGACGAACCGATTCAGCTTTGATAAGAAAATTTATATTTGCATGTAAAATGTAGTACACAGCTAGAGATGGTGATCATTCTTACCTTTTATTACGGTTACTGTTATGTTAATCGTAAGTAACGTGACACTGATATCAGATTAACAGTTTGGGAAATCTATTCCGCTACCTGATAGAGTTTGAGGAATATCCGACGCACTGACTACGTTAGGGGAACTTGTAGGTACACATGTATTTTTCTAACGTAAAGTTTATAAAATCATTGTTTAACGCAGGTGTGTTATCTAAATTGTCCCATAAAAATGTAAAGTCAGAACTAATTATAGTAGCAATAAAAATTTGCATAGAATAACAATGGGCATCGTCTCTTTGACTTCTTTTCGGTCAGCCTTACATTTTTGCGAAAAGTGTGGCATACCTATAACACGTTAGTATAACGATTGATGTGATCAGGAAAATTATTTGAAAGTCGGTAAATCTCCTAATCAAAGTTAGTTTTTCTGGATATGCAGTGTGATATTATTCTTCAGGTATAATTTATTATTTTAAAATTTTTTAATTTTATTTATTTATTTATTTTTATATCATAAATACCTATCAAAAAAGCAAGAGTACTTGATAGTGGTAGTACCCACAGGTGACAGGACTCGAAGCGTCAGCTGTCAACGAAGCGCGCTTTGTCCCGTTTGTACAAACGTCAACAATGAGCGACAAGCAAACACCGTATTGTGCTCCATGCTTATGAATAACGATATCTATGCGACGCCGCCGCCGGCATACCGACCTCGGATTAATACCAATAATTGAATTTGCATGCGTCGCAAAAAAGTTGGCGGGACAAACCTTTACAACATCCAAATATCATACAGTACATGCTACAACTCATTTTATCTCTCTTGAAATTACAAATTCGTTTCAGTTTTCGCATGTCGCGTTGTTAGTTACTCGTACTGCGGAAATTTGGCGATACCTACATACAGAAATATTTTATACGGCTGAGCTTTATCTTATCGAATGAGCGATTTCACACTCGTCGCGTTTCTCTTACAAATCGCGTGCATAAATCGTTAAGAATGAGCAAAGCGAGAATTGCAATCGGACACGGGCGAGGAGCGTCCGCGGCCCGGCTCGCGGGAGGTCGCGCGTCCCGACCAATTCGGACGCATGAAATAGTGCCGCGAGAGTCTCTTATCTAAAATAAACATCTGAGCGCCGGTGAAACATGTCTTCAATTATCATAAATCGGCGCGCACTGACAACGGCCGACGAAAGCCGCGCCCCGCGCCGCTCGCGAGGTGCGCGCTTACATGCAAACAAATCAAAACGCTCCCATGTAAGTGAACTTGCAATCGCTATTACATGTTAACCGTCCTACTTGTGACGTTCATGTTAAATATGCGATTGTTTTAAAGGCATTAATGACGACTTCCTTCACCTACAAAGTGGAAAGTGGTGGTGGTGGTCAAGTGGTGTTCCATGGGTTATAAATAGAAACCTTTCTTGTCCTAACGTTTTTTTGTGACCGATTTCTCAACGAGTCTGGCCTTAACAGATCTAGTGAAAAATAGACGGCAAATCATCAGTTTAGGTATTAATTGCTTAAAGTTTCATAAATTGCTTAAGAATATCGTATGAGAACTTTTTAACTAAAACCTCCAGACTAAACGAAACTATTCTTTTTATTTGTGCAATTTTGTGGCAACTACATAGTTGACATTCCACCGTGTCTCAAGTATACAAATACTATTGTGCTACTACGGTTGTATTCGTTAGGAATCGGATCTAATCGGCTACCGTTGCTCATTTTTATTCTTGTGGTAATCAAGATTTTGTACCTACCTACCATAGAAAGAAAAAAGGTTATACTGAACCATGCATTATACTCTAAGATAAAACTATGACTATAACCCAACTGAGATTCCATGTTGTATTTATCGACTTTCACAGAAATCATTACTAATTACGGTGCTACGAAGCTCTACGAAATCCGTAGCACTTCGTAGAACGTATTAAGGGCACTTTATTATATCGTTTTTTTTTTAGCAATTATAATTAATCAGTTAGGGCCTAAATTGAAGAACAGATTATAATGATAAATTAACGTAGATTGTGACTGGTTACATAACTTAGCAAGGTGTAGCGGTCCGTTATTAGTTGCTACGGAATTTTGGCTGCGTAGCGCATTTTCTCCTAATTTCCTACTGTAGCATTATAGGTCAAATGTGCATATGTGTGTGGTAGTAGAGAAGAATTTGACTGATGCCTACCTATACTGACATGAACATTTTATGTTAAAAACAACTAGTATTTTTTCACTAATACATATTATAAGATCTGCATGTTTTATGTATACATGTCATATTTAAAGGGAATTGTTTGTAATTGTTTATAAGAATAAAATTCTTTAAACCGAACGGATAAGTAGTTAAAAAATACTGCACTGTTTACTGGCTGTTGAAATGTTACTACAATACGTATAAAACACGTTTCATATCGTGTTGTTGTGGCAACCATTCACGTTCGTGTTTATAAAAGTTCTCAGTTCTGCGCATAGATGGCAGCACAAACATGACTTAAAATAAATAAAAAAGAGAAAAATATTAGAATCGAATACGAAATAATTATCGTTAAAAATATATTGTAGAATAATAAATATTCTGTTAAAATTGGAATATTAAGTATGTTATCTATTTATGAAAAAATGATAGCAATAGGTAAGTATGTTAAAAATAATTATTTCAAAATTGTATTGCTTCACTTATCCTTTATATTAAATGTTTAGCGACAGTGCAGCTAAAATAAATAGTTGTAGTTATAAAGTGTCAAGAAATGTTAACAATTTTAAATAATACGGTTTGAAAGTAGGCTTCTATCTTAAAATACCTTATTAGGATCGAGTAGAGCGTGCAGGCCAGATATCTGTAAAATTACTTTATCTAGGATTAGATATTTACTAAGAAATATGAAATAAACCTTGCAAACATGTAAATAATATTGCAAACTGCAACAAGTATGATAATTTTATTTGTATTTTGATTACTAGGAAAATACCATGTGACAATTTGACAGTGTGTAACACCTAGAGCGAGAATGATAGTATGACGAGTTAGCGCGCGCATTGCGAGGTCGGGCGGACTCGAAGCGGCGCGCGCGCACGTCGCCAATCACGCCTGTCTCCCCTCCGCAGGGCCGGCGCGACGCTGAAGGCGGCCAATGGCGCGCACGGGGCGGAGCTGGCGGAGCTGTCGGGGCTGCTGCACGCGGGGCTCGTGAAGCGCGAGCCCGAGGACCTCAGCCGCAAGGTGGTCGACGAGCCCGAGCACGCGCTCAAGCCGCCGCGACACAAGGTGCGTCACACGTCCGCACGCCGTCGCCGCGCGCGCACGCACTCACACACTTACTGTACCGGTCACTCATGTATTATTTATCGCGCTTGTCGTACGATGCGCCGAGCACCGCGCTCGCGACGCACTAGCCGCGCCCGCCCGCGCCCAGTCCGGCCGGCAGTGCTGCCCGCCCAGTGCATCGCCGACCTCGGCGACTATCAAGGACCATTACACTTTTTCGGGATTACACACATTGATAATCGTGAACGTGATACGATCGATCGACATTAGTGTACGTGAAGCTGTGAACTGTGCTTTGACGCGGCATGTACGCGTCGACGTTGCGGAGCGGACAATTGTCGTGGGAGAGCGCGTGTAACCGGCGCGTGTGTCCGCAGGTGGCGGTGGGCGAGCCCGGTGAAGCGGCCTCGCCGTCCCCGGCGCCTTCGCGCGCCTCCTCGGCTGGCTCGCTGCTGCCGGACGCTGCCATGTATGCAGCCCAGATGTTCGCGCCGCCAGGCACCCCCAGCCCCACCCCTTACGGCGACCAGTATTCGCGCCAGCCGGCTACCTTCGCCGGCGAGCCTTACTACAGAGAGTACTTCGTCGGCGAGGGCTACCAGCAAAGGGCTGCACCTCCTTACGGTGATGCGGAGTCTGCATCTGCTTCCGCCTTTAGTGATCGATACGCGACCCCTCGCTATCACAGCAAGAGTGTAATCGCGGCCGCTGGGCTCACAGTGGACCTGCCGTCACCAGATAGCGGCATAGGAGCCGATGCGGTGACTCCCCGGGACCACGCGTCCACCGTTCAGCAGGTCGGTGCACGCCACGGGCGCGGGCGGGCGGGCTTCACATACACACATGACAATAACACTGTACACTTATATATCAATGTATTTATAGAACGCTGCGATACTATCATAGGGTTCATTCATGCATTCAGTCACATCCTTAAGATACATGCTTTGAGGAATCACATCATGTCTCTTTCTGGCTTCACATTAAACATTAACTTAATATTATAAGGGAGACTTAATCTCTATTTTTCACTTTGAAAATATGTCTAGGTACATTTATACATGTTCATGTAAATATCGAGATAAACCCATATAACGTTGGAGCTGCAAACTGATCCATTTCTATGAAGTGCTAGTTTGCACAATCACCGAAGCCCACCCGCGCTCTGAACTATTCTTGTCTTATCCTTGTAATATTTAATAACTTTCTTAACAATTCGGTTTTAGTACTAGAACTCATATGCATCAGATTAGATAGAAGAAAGTAGTGTAAAGTCGCATTGTTATAAGTTATATCATATTCCATTACACAGCTATTCAGTTATTAACTTCCATTTAAAAGTCAGTACGTGAACCGTACCGTACGTTTTCAGTGGTTAGAAAAACATTCAGTCAAGATTATGTTAAACATGTTTTCTTAGGTTCATGGGAAAATTGAGTTAAAAGAAGTAAAACATACCACGCTAACTGGACTGATTTACCAATATTAATACCTATATTCAACCAGTCTAATTAGAATAGGAACCAGCAATGAGTAATTTGTTGAAAGATAATATAAGTATAATAGCTAAGTCCACTAATTGCCAGTACAGACAATAGAGCCCACCACGCGAGACCTTCAACTAACACAATTGCGAACACCTCGCATTTGACTGGAAATTTATGAGTTTACATATTAAAATAACAAATTGACATGACCGGTACTCTGGTTGAGCTAAGTGGTTTTGAAGGACTTAACAGTTCCTAGGGCGTGGCGATCACGAGCATTGTTACTACTTACCACCCGACTGATCTATATTGTGCATTTATTATTGTGCCTTTTGTTAACTCGACGCAAAAGATCGACAGGACTGACACTAAATAAATTAACACAACCTAGCTACTGAACATTGTTCTAAACTTGTTCATCGACTTCAAACATGAATGTTAAATTCCTATAAAGCTGAATACATTTTCTTAAAATACTTAGTTCCTTATTTGTTA
The DNA here is from genome assembly GCA_949316365.1 of Hoplodrina blanda. Classification (NCBI taxonomy): domain Eukaryota; kingdom Metazoa; phylum Arthropoda; class Insecta; order Lepidoptera; family Noctuidae; genus Hoplodrina; species Hoplodrina blanda. The sequence continues at coordinate 9,313,844 of OX438579.1, read as the reverse complement.
TCGATATCTCGAGCCCAACATTTTCACGACATAATTGTAATTAGTTTCAATTTTGTGAGCACAGGTAGTGACGATGACGTAATTACAATGATATTTTAATGTGTAACCATTACCATAAATTAGTTGCCAATTAGATTTAATTTATGGGAGATTGCGACATTAAATATCTCTTTACAAGTTCTGTTTTTTTTTATTTAAATTGAGAGGCTGTACCTACCGATCGATATTATTTAAAAAGCAAATAACATAAAGGTAGAATTCTCAATGTTGAGCAATATTGAATCCATTCAAAAATAAAATAAAATATAAAAGCACATTTTTCTTCTTTATCACTACAGTGCCAATCCAATAAGATATATTCAAACAAGAGTATGTCAAATGTTACAAGGAGGTTTTATGTTACGCTGGAAATGTTTTTCTAAGCAAATATAAGATTTGGTTCTTAACTATCTACCTAAGTGGTTTTGTTTGTGCCGTAGATTATAATGTTTATTATTGTCCGTGCAGTCGTTTGACTACACGGTGATATGCCAGCAGCCGGGTGTCGGCGAGGACGGCCGAGGGACACCGTCAGCGCACCACTCGCCTGCGCAGGCGCCGCGTACCAGGCCCTGGCATGACTTCGGCAGGCAAAACGACGCCGATAAGATACAAATCGCCAAACTGTAAGTACTAAGTTAACCCTCCATGTTTGGGACCCAGATCCCGCAGTAGCATCGGTGGTGTTGATCTCAGAATGTGCTAATGCGCTCGAGAGGTACAGGAATGTAAGACCAATTCACATATAAAGTAATACAGCATTCATTCATACCCAAGCACAGCAATGTCATTTTTTATGCACAGTATCGAAAACAGGCTGCCGTTTGATACGAGTTCCACGAATTAGCATTTTATTATTTTTACCTCAAACGTCTGATTCTGGGTAAATTACTTATTATGTTAAATCTTTTAAAATTAAATATGTATGAGGTACTCGTATCTAATTTAGACAGTTATTCTAGTAAGTCCTCAGCCATAGTAAATTGACACACGATATATGAATGAAAATTCTCATAGTTAAGGTCTTTAGGTCTATAGGTCTTCTATATCTTTAAAAAAAGGACTAAAAAGTTAATAATGTTACTACTTATAAAAAGGCAATAAACTATACAAAAAACCAAACTGCTAATTGCATCTTTTCATGCTCACAATGAGCAATGCAATGATAGGCATATATACACTTTATTAAATTCATGTAGGTATGTTATTGTCTTCGGCGATTTGTTACAAATTAGGTACCTACCTCCGTGTAGTTACGGACAAAAAACCAAACAACACGCGGCCGCTGTAAATACATAATGTAAACAGACAATTCGTTTTGATCAAACCTTTTTTGTAATATTTAAGTAATTTGCTGGTGTGAGTGGTTCAAACGACAATATTGACCGAGCACTTTGCACCTCCCCGCATGACGGTTATAATGTAGCCCTTTCTAGGAAACGTAGGCATTTTGTGGTCACTGCGGACACACACATTGAGCGAGACAATGTAACTGCTTCTAAAACTACACAAACGGTTTAAAATGTTCAACTCCTACATTGTTCGTATTTATTACCGTTTCATGTGAAAATGATATTCTCTTAGCAAATACTAGTGACGAATTGCACTTTGATAGAATTGAAAAGTAGCGTGAAAACAATAAAACATATTTGTGAAAATCACAAAAATACTGTGTACACGACAGTAATAAGTTTGGGCAATAAAGTAAGAATAAACTTTGTCGAACAAAAGACATAAACGACATCTTGTTTTTCTTTTAAGTTATTTTGATTTTACGAACAATTCGCTTTGTTTAAGTATATTACTGTAAAAAGTGTAGTTAACAGATCAAGGCGTGTGTGATCAAAACACTCTAAAATAAAACTACTGAAAAAGCAACAACGACACCACTGCACTGCGTTGGTTTGCTTTGTCTTTTTATTATTTATGAGTTTTGCTTTTTTATGTCAACCTTAATAAAAAAAAACTTGCGGTTTGCGGTTGTAAGCCCACCGACACATATATGTCTTGAATTATTTAAGTGTTGAAAATTAATAAGCAAAATGTATCATAATTTAATAACAAAAAAGAATTCAACATTTGCGGTTTAATGTCGCACTACGTGCTTTAAAGTTTAAAAAATCACTGAAATCAATTTACACATTATAAAGTTGCGTTATTATTTAATTCAAATCTTAAGATATTTAATTAAAATATATAAATAAAACTGGTTGTTTCCATTATTAATCAGTTAATAATTTATCTAACCTATTGATATAATTAACTGTTTGATTTCTATCTAAAAACTGCGCGGACCGCACGCAGTGCGTAGCGGACCGACACAGCTAAGGGGCAGACATGTGTGTTACTGTGGGAACTTATTATGTGTCTTTTACTATTATATTAATACAATGCCCTAGTTATTATAAAGGATTTCATTTGAGTGTTGTTTCTATCTTAGGGTTACGCTTAACGAAATTTTGTTTAGAACTTTCTTGTTTATAATCAAAAACAATTTTTAACAGTCTCTTAAACCTCCTCGATTCTCCTAATTTTAGTGAAAGAAGTGGTACTAAACATGAAGTATTCAATGAAGCGTACAATGAGCGCCGGCACTGACTGTATTCATCTATTCCGTTGTTAAGTTGTTACCGGAATAGTTCTTTAAGAGGTGCTAACTAACATTTCGTGATCTTTGAATACTTACAACCAGTAAAAGCAGGTGTGAATTAGTAATTTCCTAACTGACAAGCTAATTTACTTGAAGGGTTCGTCTTAATTTCCTCGAAAATGTACTGTAGGTACCTTTGTTAGGACGTGATTTATTTGAGGGTTTGTTATAGGTACCCATTGCAAGTTCAATGTACAGTCACGAACATGAACATATGCACTTAGCAACATTCTAAATTTTCTCCTTTTTTATTATGGTCTTACGAATTAGTATTCCAAATTCCATATTCCTATGAAATAGATCTTATCTCAATGTTGTGATTGTTATTTCATGAGAAAATTATTTCTTTTGAATTACGCTAAGTGTTCACGTTTTTTACTTATCTAAAGTAAACAATGTTTTCTTTAATAGTTTAAGTTAATAAAGTTGAAATAAGTAATTTGTGTCGAAATGTAGGAGTGTAGTGTTTTAGTAAAATCCATTGGAATACACACACATGATAACCTTCTTGTTGTTATGTTGTAGATGTTAAACGTTTGCAATTCTAGGAAAAGCCAAGCTTTATATGTACTTATGGTATTAAATGATTCTACTTCTTACATCGCACAGCGCGAAAATAGATGTTTTTTTTTACATTTAAGTTTGTATGGATGTGCTACAAAGTTATCAAAGGAAGTACCTATCAGTAAGTGTTATTCGCACAAGAACGTACCACTCGCATAAAATTGTCATTTATACAATGAGTCAATGAGTAAAAGTTGATACATTTAATTAAGATTATATAAAATTATAGTGCCTTGAGTATGCCTAAACATACCTAAGAATCAACTTATTTGAAGTCGATTTTTCACTAAGTGAACGACATACCCTTAATACCCAAATCCTTAGTAAACGAGATTAAACATAATTTAAATCAGACACGCTTTAATTATTCAGACACAAAATACGTTACTTACTACTTACTATAATAATACTACTCCTAATATACAATATGTCGTTTTGCATCCTCGTCAAAATTTAGGAGGTTGTCATAAAAGTCATAAATAATCAATTAAAATTACGAGACCTGAATAATAATAATAACACCCTTTTTTATTAGTTGTTAAAATTTAATCGTATTTCAGAATAATCCTTAACTTGAAATTGGAGAATCACTCTCTGCGCTTTAGCGCCAATTGTCTCTGTGTGCGTGAGTGTATGTGAGTCCCTTAGATTGTCGTGAGTATCTACGGTCAGCTGATTAATAAAACGTTAGTTTTGCTTATTACGTTTTATTGCAAATTGCAGATTTTATTAACCTTAGATGTTAATTAATAACACTTGTTTTTATTATTAAGATCTAAGAATACGTACTAGGATTTATCTACTTATCTACGTTATCAGCTGATTGATAAAATGTTAGTTTTGCCATTTTGCTTTATTCTGTTTTATTGCAAATCTACCGATTTTGCTAAGAATACATACCTACTAGGATTTAGGTACAACCTGAGACGTTTTGCTAGGCTGTGGCACATTTATTTGTTGTGAGCGCGGGATTTAGTTTAGGTACCTACCTACTTGCTGCCGGCGGCGGCGCGGCTGCGGCGGCGGGACGCTCTTGGCGCATTGTAGGTAAATTCATGATTTATGAGTACCTAATTATTAGTAATGATTTTGTTTTTATTTGTAGATTAAATTGGTTGATTTTAAATTTCCCTTCCTACTTTAACGGGCTGAGGACCGACAAAAATACCTACCTTAGTAGTTAGTACTTAGGTATTTTTGTGTGCTTGCTGCCGTGGCTCTCGCTGGAAGTACTCCAGGATATCTTCCTGCAAGGCGACAGGCAGACCTTCACTGCCGCGAGCTTGAGCATGTCGGGGTACGTCAAACTGCCGAAAATCCCGCAGTCTCTGTGTAGCAGACAGCATAACGCTCTGCGTTGGCGGTTCCCTATTGGGAAACCGTTCTGCGAACATCCGGATGGCTCCACTGATGGCATCACAATCACATAATTCACGTATACGATCGAAGCACACCTAAGGAGCGAAAGGAGGATGCCCAAAAAAAACCCGGAGTCGATTAAAATAATTTATGTACAGGAAGATAGACCATATATAAGAGGTCGCAAATATGCAATTCGTTTCGCATAAAACTATAACCGAACAGGCCAGCAGCATATAACAATAATTATAGCGGAGTGCGTTGATAACAGGTTCATTGTTTTGTTATTATGTTAGTTTCTCACTCATTCATGAAAGAAATGGGGAATACAGATAAGGAATTACAATTTACGACAAAGAAAGAGATAGAAGATGTTTTATCTATGCGCGCCATTGTAATCCAGGTATCGAAACCTTGACCGACCCTGTCCCCCGCGCAGTCCTTCGTAAGTTTTCGTTGCAAGAATTCAGTACGTCAGTACAGTACGGTTTTTTTAAAATATATATATTATTTATATAATATATATATATATATATATAGGTATATATATTACATATATCAAGACACATAACTTTCAAAAAACCTAGCTGTGTAGTGTTTTTTAGATATATAATATATGTATATACAGCCTGTAACAAAAACCCTGTCCGATCCTTAAGGGTATTATTCATCGTACTGCGTACACATATACGTAACCATACACACACACGTACATTAACCGCCGTGTAGGTCACCCGTGACCTACGCTAGTGGAGGTTTGACCTTCAACAGTTTTGGCCCGGCGGTGAACCTGTTAATGGATTTGAGATTATTATTTTTCCCCAGTGAAAAAAAAAAAAAGAAAGAAGAAGTAATTAAAATATTAGTAATTAAAATAAAACATATAAACTGATCAACGGCAACACTGATCTGACAGGGTTTTTGTTACATAGTGTATATATGTATATGTATATATAAATATACTCGTCTTGGCGGGGGCACTACCGTGCCCCCCGATACATATGCAAATAATGTTTCATGTAATCAGTAAAAATGTATAATGTACTTTACTCTCAAATCTCTCTCAATATTACGCACAATGCCGCTCTAAATATCATGGATTTTATAAGACTAAAGTCAATTAGTTACGATATTTTTTTAGTACTTGGTGATTGTTTAATCGAAAACAAATATTGAATTTGGGATATAGTATGTTCACTATACCTAGCCACACATAAGTCGTTTTAATCGATTCCGGGTTTTTGGTCCATACATTTTTGGGCATTGTCCTTTGCGATACACTCACGGCCGGCGGCGAAATCACTTGAACTAATTTAATAATTTTTTTGCTTTGCGCAGGGCGCCCGGGCGCGGGAGTGGGGCACCACAGGGAGAGGGGTGCGCGGGCGGCGTCTATTGTGTTGTGGTTTTATCGTTTGCGATTCTTTGTGTGTGTGCGCGCGGTCAGCGATCCTAAACCTAGTCTTAAGATGGGCCGCATTTTCACCGGGGTGGTTTACTGATTTCCGTAAATAAGAAAACATTAAAAAAAAAACACCTACCTATTTTATTATTGATTCGGGTCTAGAATCACTAGCATAGTTACCTCCTTGAATTTGACGAGGATGCAAAACGACACATTGTATAATAATATTGAAAGTGTAAAACTGTACCGTCGTCAATGCGAACAATTTTTAAATGCCTAGTAAAATTTCTGGGGCTACGATTTCGAAATTATTTCAATAACCGTGCCCTGATCGACACTGTGCATGAATTATGTCCAGCAGCTTGTTTATGACTACTGAAAGCTGTATTTTACTGTAATATTTTGGTGTAATATTGCACAACAGAGCACTAGGCACTGGTAGTTAGCTCCTCGCCTACGAACAACTCGGTTTCCCCAGTTGGTACAATTTGCGCGGGATGATAAGCTGCTGATATTGAATGGTTTTCTTCCATTTCTAGATGAAGAAGTGTTCCCACATTGAACAAAGTCAAGTCAAGTCAAGTCAAGTCAAGTCAAATCATTTATTTCAATTAGGCCATTATAAGGCACTTTTGAACGTCATATATAAAAAGAAAAAAGGAATTGAATCCTAGTTGCCCCTTCCAAAAGGTAGTTTTGTATGGAGAAGAATGGGCAAGAAACTCCATACGTACTCTTTTAAAATCAATGTTTACAATATTTGTGTACAAAATCATACACGACATGGCACAGTCAGCGATTTTACCCAACTCCAATGCGTCGCGTAGTCTTACTAAGTACTAGGTACTCGTGTTAGTTATTTTTTTATGTGCATGTTTCTTTGTCATGTAACGGCGTCGTTCATCTCAATACGCATTTTCTACTTGAGTACTTGTTTAACTTCCCATTGAATACTAAACTGAATTTATTTACACGCTACCTAATTGGATTGAAGAAGAGGAACGGATGTAAGTAAACTTAGTTATGATAAGTAGTTTTTTTTACCTTTTATAAGTGATCTCGTAAATATATTGAAAAGTAGCCATTGTATTAGTTTTTTGTTTATAACATTACAGTAACGTAAGTGAGTCGGTGATAAGATATCATTCCCATTTCGAAGTATTCAAAGGAGACAGAAAATTAGTTTTTAGCAAACTTTGGATCTGAGTAGCATAACAAAATACTTTATTATATATATAAATATATAACTACATAAGCTTTCTTAACGTTAATTACAATAGATGTGAAAATAAAACATACGATTTAACTTATAACACAAACATCAAAATACCCTTCAAATGAAATCGTTGGAAAAAAACATCGCGTCGCCGGCGGAAGCACTCGTCGACATGATAAGTGCATTAGCATTATTATCTCGATAATTACTTGCTTGCATTTGGCCCAAATAGCGCGGTCGCTTCTACCGTCTTAAATTACCTTCGATGTCGATACGCGGCCGCTCGCCTCTCGCCCCGCGCCGTGGTCCGCCTGATTACCAGCCCTCGCCAGCGCCAGTAATTCTAACGCCCTCACAAATGTTTGGCCTATTACTTACCGGTCATTTAAGTAGGTACACCAATGCCTTTCGAGGTATCAAACAGACACTTATTTACGTCTTGAATACACGCAGGAATAAGCTTTTACAGGTAAAGTAACTTAATCAAGTAATGTGTGTATTTGCTTATCACTTCAAAAGGCACACACTGTTATAACTGTATCACAAAATTAATTAACTAATAGATAAATAATAACATAACGACTCTTTGACTTTAATTTATGTCTATACGTAAATATGTAGATATGTATTTCCATTTTACGTGTGATAACGTTAATGCGCATAATGTTGTAAAGTTAATATTTAATTAAAAACACCGTTATTTTTAATATGTCTCTTAATATTACAAGTTCATTACTGTAGCTTATTATAAACGTTGAGAGCAATATCGCAGCAATGCTTCAGGATTGCGGTGTACACGCGATCCTAACATCTGTCCGCTTTAAGCCAAATGAATGTATACTTTAAACGACATTCCTTTGGTATTGAAACGACGTTTTCATTCCGTTTGCTCGATCACTTGGAGAGATCTACTTATCTGTTTTGTAGTCTCTTAAATAAGGTTTGCCTTCATTATAATTTTCGCGTTGAGTAGCGATTAATAGATACGTTTTAGATTTGGTACAGTTACAAGCGCGTGTTTGTTGCAATTCTTGCAAATATAGTGGGCAGAAAAGGTTCCATGAAACGCGGGAATAGTAGCAGCAAATAATAATAGTTTGGCTATGATGATAGGGTTGCGTCGCTGCGTGTGTCGGTCGTCAGCCGCACCCGGCAATCAGCGCGGCGCCATTACGCTGGCTAAGCGTTCTCATTAAGCAGCCGCGTGCATGATGCACCAGCACCGCGCCACCGGGTACCGCTCCGCGTGGCGTGTATAACGTGCTATCTCCTGTACACCGCACACCGCCCCTAGTATTAAAAGATAATATCTTTTAATTTCAATGATGTTCCGAACAAACCTTCATCATTTTCTCTTACAAATAGATCTGCAGTTTAGTTCGAAGAATACCATTTTATCAAAAAGCTAAAATATTTTTCAACTCGCAAGAGATACTAATACTATTTCTTGGGCACAGTATTCACAAGTATTGTTGCAGCAAGATTTTAAGAATTTGCAAATCTTTAAAGGATTGTGTCCCTTATAGTAGTATTCGTCTCAGCACACAATGGTGTCCAATTTCCATCAAAGAATGATACAGAGCGATGCGGCGAGTCTGCATCGTACGCGCCGTACGCGGTTGCAGACGAACTACATTCACATTCTTTAATTTGCCCATGATCTCGCATTGTGACGATTTAAATATAACCCAGAGTTTTTATCATTATTTATATGGGAAACAAAACCAGTAGTCAGCGTAGGTAATTAAGAAATATCCGTATAAGTACATAGACACTTGCATATTTTATTCCTGCGTCTGATGACAAGAAAAAAGGGCAAAAATTTTAATAGCCGCTAACGAGTCATTTTTACGGGTTTTTAATACCAACAGTGTCATCCTGCTGTGAATTTGCTTAAATTCATACGATTTATGTAGTCTGGAATTTCACAGCTTATTCCAAAAGAGACAAAGCTTTTTTAGTAGTTTTACGAACTAAACTTGTTGTTTTGCACATAAAGTAGGTACATTGTTGTTTTACTTAAAAAGTCAACGCTATCTGCTAGTAGTTGTCATGCCAGTTCTAAGATCACACTTTCTTTTATTAAATTTCTTGTTAACCATATAGATATAATAATATGATACCTACATTCAGTGCAGTTGAACTTACCTAGAGAATCACTGAAAAACTGCAAAAAAATATTATCTTTTCAATAAATGGCGTTTTTGCCACAAGTGTATATATGGTTATAGAGGGTTCGTATTTATGCGCATCTAATTTGGGCTGCAGCGCTCAGTGGCTCTGCGGGACGCGAGCACAGACGCAAACCTCTCCGTCTCTTATCGCGGCATACGTTTTTATTGCGAGCACTTTGTTGTCGCTACGTTCCAAGACTTTTTGCGCACTCATCAATTTCCGCGCCTCGTCCATTGATTTATTCATGAAAGGCGAGGCTCTTGTCTCCACTCAGGAAGTACCTTTTTTTGGCTGCTTCGCCACTGAAATTTGTAATGAAGCTCATTCGAAAACAATGTGTTATTTATTACTGAATACAAAGAATTCATGTACGCACACAACCTGCACGTTATACTCCGCTACATTTATATCTATTGTTGTTCTCATTGTCTTTTTACTCATTGCATTTGTATTTATTGATCGGGAAGTATTGCAAAATTATAATCTTGCTAGTAGTACGAACAGTCCATCAAGTGTAAGTAAACAAAGGATAAGGGTAGTTGAAATGACAATACAAAGCAACATTGCAAATGTAAATTGTGTTCGGAATCACTTAGAGAGCATCAGATAGGCGAGCGCCCGCGCCGCCGCGACCGATCCGTCAATGTCGGCCTGCGTTTGCATTACACGGCTTTTATCTTCACAAGCTCGGTTCAAATCGCAAACATCAGCGGGGCTGTTTACCAAATTGTTTTCAATAAGCTTAAGTAATGGTGTAACCGTAGAACTAAATCGACGCAAACTGCTTTATCCGCATTCCTCGGACAGATTTAAAGGATTAAGCGTTTCATAACGATTTATTACTTTTTATCATGTTACATAAGTTAAGTCTGTGCCACAATAGGCTGCTCCGATAATGACTAGTTAGTTTGGTGGTGCAGTTTGTAAGCGCGAGAGTGGCGCGCGTGGGCGCCGAGATCAGCGCAGTGACAAGCGGCGTGCGGGCGCGGGGCGAGTGGCGTGCGCGTCGCGCGCTCGGTGTCGCTAACGAGCCGCGGCACGCGATCACCGCTAAATTAGCGGGGTTTTCCTTCCGTCGGTCCAGCACTCAGGAAATCGCGAGAAAACACAGTTTTTCATTGCGCACTACGAACTGGATCTCCGCGCCTTTATGTAACGACGCCGCTGACAAGCTGTACCGCCGGTGCAATTAAGATTTCCACTTTTTGCACACTTTTATTGCTTTGCTTCATGGAAACTTTATTGTCGAGAACGTGTATCCGTAGATAAGTATCTCAAAGAAGAAATCGCACTTTTTCTAAATGTTACAGAAACCAGCTCTTATTGTGCATTTTATGTTCCAACAAACATTAACGACAAGTCGCCTACTGCGCTACTCCGTAATACGCAAGTTTTTGTGTGTTTATCTTAAATCTTGAACTCGCAGGTGTCGTACATGTCATAGCGACTCGTCGTTTCTCGATGACGATATAAACACTTGTTCTTGTTTGTGCCAGGTTTTCCCCGTACGGCTTCAAGTACCACCTGGAGACGGCTAGCAGCAGTTCACAGAGACGCGAAGATGACCGGATCACATACATCAACAAAGGCCAGTTCTACGGCATCACGCTCGAGTACGTCCACGACCCGGATAAACCGCTCAAGAACCAAACAGTAAAGGTGAGTCTTTTATTAGAATTGAACGAATGCTAGACATTCTCAGTTTAAAAAGTCAATGAAATTATCGACGTTAACGGTTAAGTGGCCGGATGTTTACATGTAGTAGACCTTAGAAAGCGGAGGCGGCAGTGGTCACTAAATGCACTCACATAGGGAATCGTAAAACAAGCCGCGCCTCGGCGTCGCACCGCGCGCTGCTCCACGAACATCTCAATTTATAACTCCATTGCGCTACTGCTAAAATAAAATGTGCAAAATTATTGCTCACGTGCGGAAACGTAATCAATGTAGATACTTCGTGCAATATTGATGAGCGAAATATAACATAATGTCTAATTTGATTAAACAACCGCGCACCGACATTACTGAAATTATGAATTTATCAGCCCACCGTAATTGATTAAGTCTAGGGAAAAACTACATAATAAGGAATAAGCCTTTAGATATATTATTTATTTTACTGAACACAATATATTAAATTCATCGATTCCTCCACTGTTTAAAAAATCTAGAAGAAACCTGAAATCGAATACCATCAAAACTTACCTTTTTAATATTCCGTTACTTACGACAACATTAAAATGAAAACGAATGTGTTTTATGTAACTTAATTATCAAGTAAGTACATTTACGTAATAGTCGGTAATATGTTGTAAGATAATAATTGTAACAAGGGCTACTGTAAGTAGTGTGTAAGTAAGTGGTAAGTAGATAAGTGGGAGCGCTCGGGCCTGGGCCGCGTCGGGAGCGACCGCAGGCGAGCGGCTCAGGTTCACCCTGCTCCCTAGCCTGCCTGGTTCACCTTCAAGTATTCACTTTCATCATATTTATTTCTCCAGCTACTCGAATTACCAAACATGCTAACTGATCTCGAATTTATTTTATTGAGTAAATACTTACGGTGAAGTGCAAAGCTTAAGTGAAAAACAATCGAATTTCGGTGCTTGACACAATTCTTTGTACATCTTTTATCATTGATTCACTGAAAAACCCACATTTAACCCTGATGACTAATTACAACTCAAAAAAATATTCCTATTCGCAAACTGGTTTTGTCTCTAAACAATTTTTTTTAAGGCATGTCATGTCACCTTCCGAAAATCGATTAGTGTAGAAAATTAGATTGCGAATAGGAAAATTATAACTCCAAAAAAGAAAAGTTTTCAAGAGCTAAGTAAAAATTGTCTTATAAAATCAGTCTCCTTCTGAAAGACAACATTTGCGATCATCTAGTAATTCCAACGCCTGCGTAACGTAATAATAGCTGTAGTATAAATACAGTTCAATATCTAATGATACAATGACGTGACTAAATTAACTACTTAACTCGTGAGAAACTGTTTAGACAAAAGATTAACCGCAACGATTATACCCACGTGGTATGGTAGAGGTGCGCCGTGGAAATCGGAAATCCCATCATTATTGTTTCCTGACACTTCCCTGAAAAACATGATGATGAATAGTATTTCCCGAGAGAAGGTTGACACAATAAAATTGCACCGTAATACACATTAACTATGTAATCTTGATAAACCAGAAATTCCACATTTGGTAATCTGGTTAATCTGGTTTAGATAATTGAAGTAGGTTTTTTGTATTGTTTTGATTTTGATGTTATTGTTTGTACTGGTTATAAAACGGAACGTTACTCATACTACAGTAAGAGATGCCATAGACGTGGGAATACTTACGCAATATCGTTTATTCAATGGTTGAATTTTCCGTTTTTTGACAGCGCCTAACATATTCAAACACGTTTTATCTCTATTCAATGGGCTTAGATCGGAATAATCAGAGATACAATGCGACATACGTTTGAAGTTATTATTAAGGCAGTAAGTGGGCCGCGAGTCCGGCCGCGGCCCGGCGTATCGCATTCAATACGGACTCAGATAGGTGTACAGAGCTTATCTCGCCGCAATCGAGTCCGCATTGTATAGCCGCGCCCGATAATTAAGACGACGCTTTTGACATTCGCCATATAGGAATACAATGACCGCCCCGGGAGTCCGTGCCTCCGCTCGGATAATATCGCTCCCTTTAAACAATAACCATACTGCATTATGATAAAACAATTTCAATGCGGCAAACATCGTGTTTTCTTAACGAGAATTCTTTTATGTTTCCAAAAAGAAGAAAACTGAAGAATCTCATATGGTATACCTACCTACCGATGAAACTATGGCATGTGCAAACGAATTAGCTTAACAATTTAGAGAAACCCGTGTGAAATCTTCCTATAACCTACAGTATTTTTCTATGATTTTGGGTTTCATGGCGTATTTTATACAAATAAAGAATATTTAATGGCTACATTTAAATCCAAACGAGCACAAAATTGATAACCATGCCTACACTATATCTACGAAATAATTTTATCGCGTTATCAACCGTAGCTAAAAGAGTTTAATCCACACGCGATGCAAATTGAATATGTTTTGCGTGCCAAAAAGCGGTTAAGAGATTGTAAGAAATTTTTGTAAACAGAGAGATTTGGCCAAGGAGTGCCCGGGTGTGCGTGGTGGGATTGTAATTACGGCTGGCACGCCCCTGTTTCGGCGGAGCTTTGCCTTCGTCCGCGATACCATCGCCCCGTGGCTTTCCACCGACGAACACACGACACAACACGAATTCCAGATTCTGCACCTAATTAAACACCGTACAAAATACACGATTGACTTAATCTCCTCTTAATATTGGAAGCGTTCACACGCCATGGCCGTAACATTTACATAAATATTTAATGACAAATATCATTTTAAAATGTTATCTTAAGACGTTAGCTGAATTGAATAGATTGAAATGTCGTTCCGCAAAAATAGTTTACGTACAAAAACCATTATGAAAAGAGCTCAATCAATCACAACACATAGTGGCAATTAATCATCCCACTGGTAAGACGGAGACGTTTGTTATTCTGCATCATTGCAAGGGTTGCGTCGCCCTATATCCTCGAAGCAAATATGTTAGGTGTATTTTAATGATATCCGTCATCATTAATCACAGCTGATATGTACTACTTTAGAAATAACACAGATGACTCGCCTTTAAATTCAACCGTCTTATACGCTAAATCTAATTAAAGACTTACCTCGAAAGATTTTTGTACACTTTTATGAATACAGATGAGTCATAAAGAATTATGGAATAGGTAGGTAGTTATGCTAAAACAACACTGTAATTAACGCTTAATAAATATATAATTTACATGCTGATATTATGCACGTTAAATCGCTACTAATAAACTTCCGTTTGATCTGTTTATTGTGAACTACGATTAAGCCATGTGTTGCGTGTCCAAAGCGCTTCTACTCATTCAGAGCATTTTTTACTCGGCTTTTTATCGGCGCACTGACATCATTGTGTTCACTTTCGTAGCAACGGAAACTCGCGTAACGAGACACGTCGTTGTTTATTTTCTTTTTATAATATTTTGCGACTTTAATGATTGCTCCCGTTTGCCTTTTTAAGGCAATCGTTAATGATGCCTTTTACACTGAACATATTACGCTTGATGAGGGATTATAACGGTTCACATTCTGAGCGCGCGGTTCCTATGGCGCGCACCTTTCGGCCGACTGCATACAGACGGGTGAAGGGCTGTCATACGAGACTGACTGAATATTTCTCACAGGAGGCACTCGGCTGTAATGAAATTTTCGTACTCAACTTCGCGAGAAAGGTTAAAAAAAATGAAGGTTAATAAAAATTTGCATGCGCTCCGTTGAGAGTTGCAAGTTGCCAATCATGGCCGCAATCAATCACGTGTTGAGATGTCTCAATTTAGCTTGCACCCTCATCTCATGTTTTCGGCACGGCGAGGCGCACCCCGCGCCCGCTCTCAGCCCTGTCGAATCAGAAAAACGTTAATGATTATAAATTGCAGAATTATACAACAGAAAGCTCTTGGTAACGGCATTTCTTTAAATCTTTAAATTACTTGCGAATAGACATTCTTTATCAAATGAAAACCCATTTTTTATCAGAAATAATGTATGTTTATTTGCTGTATGAATTTTATATTTTGCAAGAATTAATTAGCAACGTTATTTACTTATTATTAAACTACATTATTTGTGCGTAAGGCGAAAATGTTACTCAAAAAGTGTATCTGGATATATCAATATGGTTATTTATCAGCGGAGCGGCCTCTTCTCAAGTTAATGTACTTTTTCTGCCGTTCCTTATTTTTTAAAGAATAATTTATGGGATTTTAATGTACCTAATTGCTTTTTTCGCGTTTTTATTTTTCTTACTAATAAAATTTCGGTAATTCCATTTTAAGATAAAAAAAACGGATAATTGCGTTGTCCGCAAATGAACAGTCCCGTTAACGGCAGAATTTCAATTAGTATCTGCAATAAGTGAGTATATTGCATCCATTATTGAACTCCTTTAATCAGGAAGCTAACATTCTATAAAACAATACAATTAATAACCTTTTCGCAATGAAAGGTCTATATTTTTATTGAATATCTTTGAACGCCGAACGGTTCCATTCGGTCAACTGCGCACACGTGGTCAACAAGGGCGTGTTATAACGTGTTACCTTAATTATAATCAAGTGCGCATGTAGATATATAATGACACATATTTTGTATCCGAATAAACAATAAAAAACACCGCATACGCTTGTACTTTGTCCACGGTGCAGTGCGGCGAGTGCGCGCGCGCCGCTCGACTGAGCGTGAATTTTCCACGTTCGGTTTCAGGTTCGCATAACGCCACTCGATAACTATTACACTTTCGAAATATTACGTATTATTCGGTAATATGTTTATACGTAACCGCTGAAACTACATAACTAGTTGTAATTAGCCCTGTAACATTTTTTTGCATTTATAATAGAGCACTTTCTTCGAAGTACGAATAAATATGCATGTTGATAATTGGTTTATAAAATAAAGTTAATTCCAATCGAATTCTCTTATTTTTGATAATGCAAACAATGTACAGTCAGCAACAAAAGTCGATTAAGATTTATGATTTTTAAATCCTAATTATTAAGTACAATATTAAAAGTAAAACACAATGAATATAAAATTAAGATATAATAAACCCTTAGCTATTGCCTGAAATTCAGAAAGACAGTACATTATGTGTTTAGCGTTTGTTTAAATGATATAAAAAAGTAACATTGTTAATCGACTTTTGTTGTTGACCGTACGTTTGTACCTCATCATAAAAGAAAACATTTATGATTAGGAGTCGTTATATTAATTAATCTTATTAGGTACAACTGAAACTAAATCAAATTGATACCACTGCCAGTTCGCCTTATAGTTGCTGAAGATCAAGATGTCAATATACAGAGATTGCCTATCTGATATTTAAGGGCATTTTCATTCAGTGCGACTTTCACAAGCTGATAGTCGTGTGACAGTCGAGCTAGTCGTAAGTAGCGTTGCGTAATCCGGGGTCCGTCATTGTTTCGATATTGGTGGTGTCACGTCGCGGGCGTATTTAGCGTCAATCCTTGATACCATCGCTGGCTGACAAGCGCCTGTAATCAGCGACATTAGGGTGATATAAGATACGATTATGCAACACCAAAGTGACTCAAAGCTTAACCCAGCTGTTCTTAACGCCACTTATTCGGTTTTATGGATTTGAGACAAATAACGTACACTTATTAACCGACTTTAAAAAAAAAGGAGGAGGTTCTCAATTCGTTGGAGTCTTTTTTTATATCTGGGGGCACGGTAGTGCCCCCGCAAAGACGAGCCAAGCGAAGCGCAAGGGCACTACTACTACTTACCTTTTCTCGAATTGTTTCGTCGTTTTTTTGAACCCTCATAGAGTTGGTTTCCGATGTACCAGATAGTTCATATTCTCAGGATTTTCTTTTTCACAAGCATTATTGAAATGTGAGTAAACCTTTATTTTTCAATATATGAACTGGTTTTTTTCTCAAGAGTGTAAATAAAGAATGCGATACCTGTTGACTTGGAATTCAATCGAAAACTCACATGGAATCACTTTTATTTTCACCATTAGTGCGAGAAGTGTACCTCCGTAATTGAAAGCTATGCCTTCTCTCAGCGGTAGGTACTACATCTTAAGCCGCATCACGCCTCGTCTTGAGCCCTACACATTACAATCTGACATTTCCTTTCGACATTTAAGCAGATTAGTGTTACAACGCGGCTTCGGATGTTAATCCGACGCTCGACGTGTCGCGAGAATTGCTCCGATTTAATCGAGATTTAGCGGTCAGGGCGCACTACGCAATGCCACTATGTAACCATCTATTAGCAAAAGCTACTTCTATTACGCTGCAAATTCTAATGACCGTTTTAATTTAAAAAAGTATACAGGCATGTACTCTCATTACAGAGGTATTGGTTTACGGATAAGCTGTTCTCACGCGATCTTGATAATATCACGTTTGCCAAGACGTATTGCAGCTAATACAATATTACGTGGTTAATATTCAATTATAGAAGGTGGCTGTAACTGCGGCGGATGTGCGGGAACACTGGGCAATTTGTCCGGCGGCGGAAGCTGCACATCTCTAGCAATCTCCCGTAGCTCGCGGCACGCTGCAGACGCCGCCCCGTGCCCTGCCAATAGACGCACGCACAGCATAATACGCTCTTTATTATGTCCTTTCAATACTAAAAGCGTTTTCACTACAGGGTACCTACCATACTCGTCATACCAATTTGAATATTCTTGAGCTTCTCTACAATGTCTATCTATAAATAATTTCAAAGCCTATCTTCTCATCTCAGATTAAGATTAGAAAGCAAGGTATAAAGTCCTACATGAATATTATGCTAGTTAGCGCCTACGAAGGCTCGTTTGAATAAAAGTCCGAGGAAAGGAAATACGTATACTGTTATCGCTTTGTTTACGGGACAAAAATGGTCATTGATATATTTCACCTGATGTGAAATAAATACCGACACGTAGGCAACTGCGCGGCAGTTACACCCACAGTTTCGCTCAGAATTTATGTCGAAACCGACATTCACTGCGGAGAACATTCACAGCAAATAACCTAGGCGTTAAAACAACTAGCACAGACAACTAGCGCACTTAACAAACAGACGTATCCGTATCAGATATAGCCTATCGAGACGGCAGGACATTACTTCTGCGCTATCGATAAAGCTCAACGGTGAGCGAAATAGTTTTGCCACGCAGTGAACATAAATAATTGTCATAAAATAGATAGGAGCTGATGGATGAGCGCCGCGCCCGGCCGCCGACTAACGAGGAAGCGTTTGTGACGAGTAAGAACGTACCAACTGGTAGGCTCGCGCTTGTGCTTGCTGCATGAATACGCGCCCACTCGCGGATTTACGTGATGGTGCACGGTGACGAGTGTTCTAACTACGTTCTGCTGGTTATCGCTATTCGCTATGCATTACTTGTGCGTTTATGTAAGAACGTAACTCAAGATTAAATCTGAAGTAATTGTTACGTTAACGATGCTATTAACTCACGATTTATAGGTTAGAATAAGACAGGTGTGTATACTGAGAGAGTGCATGGCCCTTGTGGACTTGCCGACTGACTACAACAACAGCATCGATGAGAAATAGACATCGATATAGGAGTAAAGTGAATACACGTTCGGGCGCTATACTTAATTAGATCATTTATCTCCAACACGCGAGTGAGCCTTTGACGATAGATATTAAGAGTTTACTGAAACTTGTATAATCAAAAAACATTGAATGTTTTTGGTGTCAGTGTCCACCTTCCTATTATGTCTTGTTTGCCTTTTAAAACAGCTTTCCGATTGAAAATATCTGTGGTGAATTTCATTAACAGGGAAATACTAAACTAATTCGGAATGTGTGTAAGAAAAAAAATTGTATTACTATTACCAATAATCACAGCCGTATGTTTTTTATCATGGTTTAATTGTACAACTTTTTACTGCATTTATTAACCTAGAGCTATCGCCGACAGTGATAAAGGCGCTTATTACGTTTTTGACTCACTGCTTTCATAGATCCCTTCACGCGCTCAGCTTCCTCTATTTCGTAGCGTTTTCGACTTTTCGTAGCAAGAAATGATGAATCTATTTCGTATTTTTTTTTTATTAATTTTCATTTCAAATCAATGGTCTCATCCTAGATTTAGGTAATTCTATTGTTTATTACAATGCATTCAAATAAACTTTTTGAGAAAATTCTCTATTTAGTAGCTATTCTCTTAGATAAGATTTATGCTCGTTAGCTGTCACATGAAACAGTTCATCTGATTGCGTGTATGTGATATAAATATGCAATCGGTTATTTATTCAAATAGAGTGACGAAATTAAGGCAGAGTGGTTGTCGGAGCGTAATCACATCGGCGGCCGACACTTGGGCACAACAGTCCGGCGTGTGTGACACACGGCGAGAGAAAGCGTGCTTAATCAGATAACTCAGATTGTCAACCGAGCTCCTGAAATCGGGTCGAATGTCGATACACTCGATTAATTAATTGACGGTCCGAAAAGTTGGAAGTAACTGGTCCACGAAGCCAAAACCGTAGACGCTCTTGTGAAACTTGTGTTCAATAAGTATTCAATACTTACCAATAAAACGGTATAATACCTACTACATCATTATTTTAAAGCGTGTTCAGGACCGATTTTACTTCACCATACATTATAATTATGATAAAAGTCCGGAAGAGCAAGTAAATGTTACCTTTAGTTTATTAATATAAATGAATAATTGGTCTGTCGTAAAATATATATAAGTATTTATGGCTTCGCAATTTTAAAATGTTAACAAAAAGTGGTATTGATCAATATGTTTTCTTCGAAATTGTAAATTTTATTACATTTAAATTGTAATCCAAATTATACTAAAATATTAGTTACAGTTATGAGTTGAACGTGATATAAGTTTGTGCTTTAAGAACACATAATTCTGTCATTTCGGATTAAAAATCCAATTAACGCGCGGAACAAGCGCGGCGCCCACGCACCTCGCTTGTCCGCTGTAACACGGCCAATAGTCACCAACATGACGGAGCCATCCGATCACACCGGTACTTACTTGTCCAAATACATATATCCAAATCACAACTTTGCGCTAAATGATAAAACATTTTTAGACTATAATTTTTGTACTAAATTCATTAGCAGCGTTGTAAAATATAACGACAAGTTATATATTAGGTTATTATTATTACATACTAATCAAGTTTAGAGGAAAAATATAAAACAAATTGATTAAAAAATCTGAGGTAGGTATAATAAATACCAAAAAATTTATCACGCACGGTTTTCAAAGTCAAAGTCAAAACATGATTTGACTTTGAAAACCGCAAGTTTCGTTTAAAAATTAAATAGTTCTAGGTTAGAAGTTAAAATTATTTTCCTATTATTATTTAACTATTTGCAACTAGGTTGAACTTTGCAAAACTGTATATTCACTCAAATATTTTTTTATTTTAAACTCTTTAAGTATTTTTTATAAATTTTGTAAATATAAAAAACAATGCTTAAACACATAAACGTAAAATAAATACATTAACGCTATCTAATCTTAAATTGAATAACATACATCTAAATTGCATTCCAATCCCACGGAACTTCTCAAATGAAGTGAATTAACATACAAGCAGCGATTAGTTAAATCTTAATGCAATTGTTGCCAGCCGTATGGTTTTCGCAATAAGCTCCACAAACTTGTACCTACCAATGTCAAATTAAAGTCGTTAATGAAATCAAAATAAAGCCTGTCTCTGATAAATTGTGCGGTAAGTCAAACAATTATGATTGCCAGTTATTACAATGTATCTTTGTCATGCAACAATAGCCAACATTGTTCAGTACCAATTGCAACCAGAAAATAGGCATTAAATTACGTAAACCGTTACCAGTTGGACTCTAAATTAGTTAGCAAGTGTTTATGAATCATTAGTTCCAATACAATAAACAAAAGTGGGCAGTTAAGTCAGCGATTATCTACAACACATAAATAAACGGCAAGCATAAAGAACAATAAAAATAGAATAGTTGTGGAAACCCCACATTTAATTTGAGCTATTTGGCTTTAATTTGAATACCGCTGACGCTATACATAAAATACCTATATTAGCTCATTCAAGTTTACAGTTAGCATTATGTATTTCGTCAAATGCTTACGGCGGCGCGCGGAATTCTAATAAAGTGGTAAATGTTTATATTTATTTATTATAAGCGATGAGACGGTTGGTAGAGGCGGTGTTAACCGTTACAATTTTATACATGGGCTATCTATTAGTATGCACGGTTCCGTTGGGTTTACGCGTCGCGCGCCCGATCTCCGGAGAAAGCCCGTGTCCCGCTTATAGACTCGCTGAACTATTCGCCGACACAAATTACTCGTAAATTCATCGATTTACAGTAAAATTGTGTTTTTATAGCCCCGAGCTAACACTGTAACCGCGGGTCCTTGCTGTATTTAATTGCAGTGGTAGCGTAACTGCCGTGTGCGGACGCCAAATACTTCATCTTATTTAGCTTATCTTTTCCTATGCATATTCATGATCTGATAATGGCGTCTAAGTCACAATTAAGTTGTAAATAGGTATTGGAGCCAAGGATGGTTATAGAGCCACTTTTCTAAGTGCTGCAGTTACCCGGGATGAAGGGAGCGTCCGTATATCTACATACGTCTGCACTCGGCACACATGGTAACAACAACATAAATGACAAATATGCAACTGACATGCTTGATTAGAATTAAACTAGATAAACTGAAAATAGCTAGGTCTCGAATGGGTCAGAGCCACGAACACGTATAGGACTTGGTTATAGCATTCATTCAGGAAGAAAAGAATCACCCAATTGGTCCATAAAGGAATGGCAACATCCGATTTCCTATCGACGATAAGGCAGTTGAATACTCGAATAATATGGACCTATTAATGAATGAAAAAGTTGTTTTATAGTAACAGCTTGATATCAAATTAAGCTTTATTGAGACAAGTATAATTTGATAATATTGATATGGATCGAAACAAAATGATCTTTGATGTTGTTCTGAGATTTTGCTAAATGATACTGAATAACTTTAGATATTTTATCACCGCCGTAATCAAATACCTAAAAACAAATGCTAATGAACTGTTCAATTTGGAGACAACGGTACAAGGAGGAAGGAAGGAGCAGGCGCGGTTGGGCATGATGTCTCGTCGCGGCGATCCATCAATCCGAGGCGACGATCGGAGGTGCTTTCTCGTCGTTAGCCCTACAAGGCACGGTCGGTACCACGCCTCGCGCAAGCCACTTCTTTTTCACTTCATTTTCTAACGCGTCGATAGAAATCGTCTTAACAGCATATTTCACTTTTTCATCTGAACGGAAACAGTCCAAAGGTTTCACGTTCTTTTTAAGAGCATTTAAATGCGTATGAAATTAAGATGCCCGCCGTAACGACGTAATCGCACTCGTTTAACGTAATAGCTGAGAAACGCACGCCGGTAATCGCGTTTTGCGTATTCGCGAAATGCTCACGGCGCTTCGTCTGTACTTTCGCCATTAAAAGTTGGCAATAAATAAAGTAGAGGCATAGCTGCCTGATGTCAGGTGTTTCTAATGGCCACCCTGCGTGTTAATTTATTTACCGTCTTATTTACAGAGGATATTAGTTATTTAAACAGTACTACCCAACAGATTTGTGATATAGCTTGTAAACTAATTAGTACTAAACATTGTTTTTTGATTTGTTTCAGAGTGTAGTAATGTTGATGTTCAGAGAAGAGAAATCTCCTGAAGACGAAATCAAAGCGTGGCAGTTCTGGCACGGCAGACAACACTCGGTCAAACAGAGGATATTAGATGCCGGTGAGTACCTGTTGTTTTATTGTTGCCAACATTATATCATACTAATCAACACGATTAATCTTGCGTGAGTGATGATAAGTGTGTATTTATGTAATTATCAAATTAGATAATTTTAAGAACAATGACTGTTCAGTTTTTGCTAAGTATACGCTGTATAGTAGCGCATACAAGGGTTTAAGACACGATACCCGTGCAAAAACAGAGTCGTGCTCGAGGCGACACAGAAACATGGCGGAGAGGTTGCGTGCGGTGGCGGGCGGTGGCGGGCGCCCGCTCGGCACGCAGGACCTAATTACCGTGCTGCAGGCAGATACCGCGGAGACGCACCCGCGCACCCCGCCACCACCATTATATCTCGTTAGGACATTTGCATAAATAACGCGCACGACGGCCGCGGCCCACACCGACCGGTGAACCTATCAATCGCTGCGACTAAAAATAAACATCTCTGGCGCCGCACCACCGCACCTCCTAGCTGGACGCATCGCCTGCGCCGGACGCGCCGCGCTCGACTCACAGCTTTATATTACGCTACCTGTAATGACACATTCCAACATTAACCAGATTATAGATATAAAAGTAAATGTGAAGTTTCCCCGACGCAGGCAAATGAAACTATGTAATAAAGATATCTGACACGATGAGCTCTATGAGACCGAGTAACAGGAAATCGTTAAAATTCGTGAGAAATCTCTTCAACGCAGTAGAAACACCTGCCTGTTTGTCGCTGTTTGTTTTGAAAGGCTTAAAGTAGAGGTCTTCAACTCTTCACTAACGTCAAGTTAAGCAACATATAGTAAGGTAACGACCAATGCTATGGATCCTCTTCCGTGTCACCATACACTTCTCACTAAACGTCTCCTAGGCTAAATCCACATATTTGACATCTTGGCTCTGGTTTTTCAAGTCCAGTTCGATATATGTCAATATTGTTGCTAGGCAACCTCTAGAGTTGCTTAGGCGGTACACATCCTTAAATCAGAGTCGTAACTTTCAGCGTTTTTGCGCTAGGTAACTACTTATATAATATTTAAGTATTACATTTAGTTATCGTTTGTGTTAGTGAGAACGGGCAGTAGCTTGGCTACCATAGACGCGTGTCGAATTTCTACAAAAAGGATAAGACATATAAGCAATCTTACAATATAGTCGCGCGCGGACATAATTACAGCGATGATATCGGGGAGCGCGCTCATTAGCATGTTAATTGCGCGATGGACCTCGGCCTGCGCCAGCGCAAGCGCTCTGCCTTAGAAAATTATTGTTTTTGATAATTTTACAAAGTTGCGATTTTCTTATCTTTGCAATATCAATAAACTTTACAAGCCTGGTGCTTTGCTACTTATAGCTTTAAATTAGTAATGGAAATCAATAAAGGTGTTTTTTTTAAACACTGCACAACGAGTTAAAATAATACATGGCTCTTATTTAATAGATATATGTTAACCGATTTGTTAAGGAGTTACGTCATCAACAAAACGCTTACTTATTAATCGTTTGCCTCGAAGTAAACAGCGCTGATATATGACACTTTACACATTCTAACATTACTTAAGTGAGGCCTGTAGCATTTGTAATGAGTGACGCCGCGGCCACAAGCACTGCCTATAAATTAAATCTCAAGGAAAATAAAAACATGGAAGCCATTAATTCGCGCGGTCGAGCCAAGTTTAATGTCAAGGTTTTTTAGCTTATCTCGATGTTAGTTAAGTTTTTATTTTTTTCATTTGTTGACGTTATTACATAGAATGAATTAATGTCTAAACACAAAGGAATTTTGTATTTTATATCTCAAAAGACTGAGTTAATGTATTTGTTTTTAGTTTTATTATATCCGTAAGCGTTGTGGCTCGGATTTCATGGGTTAATTTAGTTAGACGTTCAGACCATAATTTAACTTTGTTGGTTTCTCAAAATCGTCTGATTTGTGGGTTCACTTACTCGTAAATACTTTTTGGTCGGAAGTAGTACGATAAGAAGTGGTGAGGGTAGGCAGAGAGTAGTGCACCATGAATGTATGCGATGAACTTGGGAGCAGCGTCAAGGGCGACACCGGACACCTGTGCGCAGGCGTGTGAAAGCGCGGCGGACCGAAGGGGCGGTGCGGGGTCCGAGGGGTCGCAACGCACTGTGCGCCCGCACAATGCCTTCTCCGATTACCTTCATGTCTTCGTATATCGCGTGTCCACGTTCAGCGCAGCTTCTTTGCCTTCACACTTATTTCTTTTGACAGTTTTCTTATATACACATGCCTCACTGATTCGACAGATTACTCTTCAGTAAGTCGTTGTTTTGACGATATTAAGGAATATCCGTTTGTAATTTTATACATCGATGATCATAATCATAACAGACAATTTATTTTCTTATTTACACTGTAAATCGTCCTCAATTATAATTCTCCTGCCTATTTATGAGTACGTACCGTACGGAGTCCATATTTCAGGATTTCAGTATCACGAGCGTAAATAGTCAACCGAATGTAGGTGTACGCGGAGTGGACAGGAAAGTAGATACCTCTAGTATTTCAATAACAACACTCATTCGAATAATTATGTTGTAAAAAGTTGCTCTCTGTTGTCCTACATCTATAAAGCTGCGTGTGTATGTATCGTGTAATGTAACGTGGACTCTGCGTTTATACGGCACTGTGAGTAAACAATGTAATGCCTGTGACAACACTTCCGCTGATCCATTGGTTATCAATTTTTTACCCGCCAACACTTTTTACATTACATTTTATTACACGCGGCTTATTCGTTTTACAAAAACAATGAAAACAAACAAATCTGTGTACCCTACATAGGATGTTTTTGTGTGGGCGGATTTATTAGCACATAGCAGGATGTTGCGTGGACTCGTAAATTTGTAAGAGGCTGTTAAAACAATAAGGTTGTCGGAGGGCGGCGTCCCCCGGCGGCTCATAAACACGTCAGCGGCGACGTCGCCTGCGCCCGCACAGATCGCCGCGCGAGAGCCCGACTGATAGCCTCCGCCCACGCGCCTGCGCAGCAAACAGACACTCACGTGCACCAACCAACAAACACCCGCGCAAACCTACCACACTGCTCCAACCGATTCTGAAAGAACTATACCGATTACTCATAAATACGCCAATGACCATAATATAGGTAGGTACTTGAGTAGTGCACGTTTAACTAACTACGATAAAACTATAAAGTATTTTAATGATGGCTATTTTGCAAACTTCTTATGAATTCAGCATTTAATTCTTGCAATAGAGAATATGGAATCAAATTATTAATTCAGACGCAAGGTAATATTTATATTATTAATAACCCGCCTACCTCGGGTAACATGACTATGACAGGACGTCGTGAGCATGAATGATGCGATGCCTTTATAATAAAATAAAAGCTAAATAAACACAGCAGGATTTAAACAAATAATAAAATGAGATGCGTAGGAGAAAATATTTCCGGTATATCAACTGGAGTTTATCTAGTCCATGTGCAATTAGTGCAGAATGCAAATCTGCTAATTACTGCCCATAAACCTCAATCTAGGAAGCTGGAAGGGCAGAAATGGAAACATTGCAGTCGTCAATAAATTGATCTTATCACGTGATTATTCACGCCCAGCAAATAAATTTCCGTCCTCGATGACGTATTGTGCGTTGATATCTTAATCGAAATCTCCGCCGCCATTACTGCACAGTTACCCGAAGACAAGATTAATGACAATTTGTTGTTTTGTTACAGACACGAAGAACAGCATCGGACTGGCAGGCTGCATCGAGGAGGTAGCGCACAACGCCATCGCCGTCTACTGGAACCCGCTCGAGAGCGCCGCCAAGGTATCGTCTCACGCCTCTAACCCAACTACCCGACACACACCACATACAAGCCGCACGTTGTGTTGCCCTTTCAGGATTTTACCATAACGCATTAAAAATGGGACTAACTTTGCTCATGTAGAAACACTAATGGGCTAATGCGTCTTCCTGTCAGTGTGACTACGCCAAATGACGACTCCGCTCACTGATGCAAAAATATGTGCATATTTAAAGTGCATTTATCGCTGCCACGCATCGTGATCATTATAAACGTACAAAATTAAAACGCAGATCATGATATTACACATATTAAAACGTAATTAAATAGGGTCCTGCAACCTTATTTGGTCGAGTGGCTTTACCAAATGAAACAAAAAGCGCGTGGAGAGCGCGGCGGCGCGTCGAGAAGCCTCCCGAGCGCATGCGCAGGGCTTCAGCTCCACACCGTGAACACTCATTATATTGTTGAATAATAAACAACACTCTGTGTTTTTAATTGCTTACATAAAATTATACAGTATCTACTAGCGGCACAAAACGTATACTTCATTGATAATGTTATGTATATGTACATAGCCTTTTAAATATTCATCAAACAATTAAAAGTCCGCGTGAAATAGCCTCAATTCTACGACAGTATGCTAATGTCAGTCAAGGGAGCAATTAACGTTTAACGACTTCTACATCGAATCACAATTTCGACTCTGATCATAAAATTGATCGCTGCTGCTAAAAAAATAACTTGCTATAGAAGCGTTTCGAATGGGATTTAAGTTGTGGTTCATTGATTTATATTATTGCTGTTAATGAGTCGGGACGGAGTTGTGGCTACTGGTGGGTTATCAATATCCGTAATTATTTATTGTTGGCTAGTAAATGGTAGCGGATGCGAGTTGTTTGTGTGTGACAGTTAATGTGCGTATGGACAGCCATCGTGACGGTGTCGGCGGCGAGTAAAAACGCGAGAGAGCCATTTGCATAGACCGCGGTAATGAGCGGCCAGCGCGCGACCCGCCCTCCGCGACCACTCGCTAAGCTAAACACGCCCTACTTGACTCAGTACAGCATACAGTGAACACTGCAACTGCACATACCACAAACTTAATGAGTTTCATTGAAACGCCTTTAGCCTTGTACAGTTTTTATAAAACTGTTTCCTACGCATATTATTTTCTAACTTTATCTTGTTGTACATTGCTCACGACCGACGACGTGACTACCGTGGCGCCTGTCTTTGTACTTGAGATATGATCGCAGTCAATATGTACAATGGTCAGTCAATCTCAATACGTAACAAAAATAAGAATGTCTAGTTAAAATTTTAAGTCTTTTAATAAATTGCAACTATATACTAGTATATTATATGTACTTATCCATTGTTATTATTTTACAGATCAACATTGCAGTTCAGTGCCTTAGTACAGATTTTAGCAGTCAGAAAGGAGTAAAGGTAAGTCATCATACAAGTTCTGTAAACTGCTTGTGGATATTATAAATCTGTAGCCTTAATTAATAGATAAATCACTATTGTTACAATGGTAAATTATTTTAATGTATGTAAATGTACGTCGATGAAAATAAATAAAGCTGTTTACATATTGCTCTTGAGTCTTGTCGAGGAAAACGGTAATTTATTTCTATATTGCCGATCGTAAATAATTTTACATTTTATTTAATCGAAGTGTTCATTGAATGTATATTGTCCATATGGACGGAATATTATGTCGTTAGGCAGTATTTTAATGGGCGTGGGAAATCGAAGACGAGTAGGACGGTAGGGCTACAATGTCATTTAATTTATATTATGTATTGCAAAATGTTAATTAAGCTTACCACATTGAAAGAAGTAGGTAGGTATGTAAATTAAAGTTACGATACGTCGACATCAAGGCATGAGGTCGGTAACCGCGTTGTCGCCGGAGACGCCTCGATAACCATGGAAGCGATGCACGGGCATGGGCGACGCGGCCGGAGAGCGCGCGACGCGGGCCTAAGCGACAGTCGCGCCGCGGCGGTTTCACTAGAGCGCTTACCATTCTGAGTATCATACAGAACTTGTAGCATCCTATTTGTGACTAGCGAAAATGATCGTGTTAACCCACTACAAATTAGTCGTTTGCGACTAAATACCCGCTACATGAGATCCGCTGTAAGCGTCGCTCTCGAGCCGCGCTTGTCCATCGCCTGATATGGAACCAGTCCGCTATCAGCCTCTCAATTACCTATCCAATGCGCAGTGACGCCGCCGCAACACCGACCTCGAACGAACGCAATTAAGACGTTTTAACGCGATTCGATTCAGACACGTGCATATTTTTTCCTTATTCGTAAATTTATCGCAATTATCCCTTATGAACGTTTATTAAAACTGTTTTTTTGTTATCATTCTAAGATAAGTGTAGACTTCAAGCGTGAAATTGCTTGACTCAAAATATAGTCGATTTGTTTATATGACTATGTATGTATGAGATCATATTTACCAAATAGCGTGAGAGATGTGTCTTCGAGTAATTGGTCAATTAGTCCTAACCTTCTTTCTAACTCCCCATTTGGCAAAAATTGACACAAATGGATTAGCATCATTTTGCAATTAGAAATCAAATATTTTTGAAACAAATGATTGCGATATCAAATTCATTTATATTATTGTTTCGTTACAGGGCTTACCGTTACACATACAGATTGACACCTTCGAAGACCCCCGAGATCAGCAAGTTTATCACAGAGGCTACTGTCAAATCAAAGTTTTCTGTGATAAGGTAAGATGCAAAGCAATACATTTGACACTGCCTGTATCATTAAATATTAACCAAATAATCAGCATACAATAATGTAATTGCATTACTTTTAAATTGAAGGGTGCGGAAAGGAAAACTAGAGACGAAGAGAGGAGAGCAGCCAAAAGGAAAATGTCGGCGACGAATAGGAAGAAGTTGGACGAAATTTACCACCCGGTGACGGAGCGCAGCGAGTTCTACTCGATGGCCGACCTGGGCAAGCCGCCCGTGCTGTTCAGTCCGGCCGAGGACATCGACAAGTTGGCGGGGATGGACATCCAAGGTTTCTACGGACACGACGACTCCGCGCTAGCCGAGGCCCACCTCAAGGGTGCATCACCCTTCCTGCTGCACGCCGCTAAGCCGCAAGCACCTGCTCTCAAGTTCCACAACCACTTCCCACCCGACGCGCCAGGGTACGAACTCCTCTTTTCTTTTTGTAAAGCGGTTATTTTAGATTAAACCATCAATTATCTTTAGATAACTATAGGTATAAGATTTTTGAGAAAATGTTGTCACCCGGTGTTTGGCAGTGCACAAAATAATACCTAAAACTTTCAAAATATTATGCTTCTTTTGAACAAATCATATATCAATATTTAAAGCAATTTTTTGTTCTGGTCGTATTTATTCATATGTAAGTAGTCTGCGTTATGATAATATATGGACAGAATAGGTTGTGGAATAGTTAATAGGAATAGATAAACATTAATAAATGTTATACATAATATATCAGAGGTCCAATGATTACGAGCTCTTCCGAATTATCAGTATTTGGCTATTTTATTATTTTTACAAGCTGCATTGCGACTTTGTTGGCTGCAGTATTAAAATCGTATTTTATTCGTTTTATATTGAATATTTTATTTGTTATTGCTTGTTTTATATTCAAAGCTTACCACTTATAAATACCGTCCACGTAATTAATGTGTAAAAACAACTGACTGGCCACCTTCAAACTGTCACTATGATTTCCGTCCGCGTTTTTTTGTACGTAGGTACACGACGAGTTCTAATATCTGTATTTATTGTTTTCACATAGTAGGTACCTCAAATATACTTTGCAGTTACGATCAACATTGGAATCAAAATATCTATCTACCCAGTATAATCCTTACGAGAAAACTTAAGAGTTTTAGTATTAAACGTGACGTCTGTACAGTTATCGGGAGGTGGGAGGCCTCTCGCCGTACAGCGACCGCAAGGACTCTTTGGAGCTGGAGGGCGTGCTGGGCAAGCGGCCGCGCGTCAGCACGCCGCCGCTCAGTGAGCGCGTCATGCTGTACGTGCGCCAGGACACCGAGGACGTGTACACGGCGCTGCACGTCGTGCCTCCCACCACGCAGGGCCTGCTGCATGCGGTGAGTACCGACCTTTACCCACACTCTTATGTTATTTATCTGCTGCCGTGCACCTCGATACGTCACGCTCCGTGCTTGTGTGGTGGATCCAGGTGCACGAGAATAACCTTGGTGATGTCAGCTAACCATAGAACACGAGCGAGCGAGACGGTCTCCGTCGCTTTCTCGGTTTCTCGTCGTTCATCAATGAACTCATTGTAAACTTGTATGTGAAGTAAACGCAAGAAATCGAGACGCTTCGTCGGTGCGCGGGCGCCGGTCCGCTTGCCGGCCGGGCCGCCGCCCGCCGCTGTAACCGATCGGACGCTTTATAACCCCGTCTAATAAACACACGATCATCATAACCGCATGTTGTAATTAACATCCGCACGGCCGCCGCGCGCCGCACCGGACCTCCGGCGGTCCTCACGCGTTTTGTCCCTAAGAGTAAGAAACCACTAGACCGGTTACGAACTTTCGGTTCCGTTAGACGAGACGTCTCGGTTCAAAATGGCGAAAGGCCCATTTGTAACTCTTTTGTTTTTTGCTTATTTTCAGATTGAGAATAAGTACAAAATTTCAAGTTCGGCAATTAATAATCTTTATCGAAAGAACAAGAAAGGGTAAGTGGTTTTCATTGGCCTTAGACAAATCTGACAGCGTAAACGTACCGGCCGCCTCGCGTTAATGCAGCATCGCTTGTCCCGAGGGCGCGCCACTAACTGATAACTAGCAAAGCTTTACAATACGAACACTCCCCTATAACTATCTAATGAGCTTCATAATAGGTGCCAGTCACTTAATCGCCTCCCCTGGTCTGAAACGACATCTTAATCTGGTTCCGCAACTAAGCTGCATTGCTGGAAAGCATTCGCACCTAATTTATTTTAATGAGCACTTATTTACTTTATTAATTTGCAACTAAAATATTATTTTTTAATGTCATACTGTAGCTCTTTTGAAGTATCATCTGATTAATTTGCACGTGTTTTATTTGTTTGAGCAATTTATACTAGACCCCTTGGAGCCGAAGGCCTCGTGTCCACATATTAACGAGTGTTCTATTGCAGGATTACGGCCAAAATTGACGATGAAATGCTGGCGTATTACTGCAACGAGGACCTGTTCCTGCTGGAGGTGCGGCCGGCGGGCGCCAGCGAGGACGAGCGGCTGTACGACATCACGTTCGTGGAGCTGCCGCTGGACCCGTAGCCGCCCTCCAGCGCTCCGGACGGCAGTTTTAACTATAAGCGTTCCCGATTTACACTCGTTACGTGAAAAATCTTTATGGGATAAGGTTGTATCAAAAGTGTCGATCTCAGGTTGAAATTTACTCGTAAGCGATCTACCCTCTCTATTTTGTTCGAAGCGGAATGTTACAGAAACTTTCGGTTATCGTTTTAAGCGATCGAGTCGAAATCGTTGTGTAAATATCTATTTTAGTGCCTTATGAAATTACATCGTGATTCGATTGCCCGGTGATGGCGAACAAAAATTTAGAAGTTTGGTTATCAGAAAATTATAATGTATCGTTAATTTAATGTAATTTTATTGTAAATGACGATGATCTGTTGCTGAATATGAACGCGTGTGCCATTCACTCGGTTATCATAGGTATGTAGTTAACATTTCAACAGGTACCTTTTATTCTTGCCATGATGATAAAGTAATAAATTCTTGTCACAAACTTATACGTAGGTATAATAATATATCTACACTGAGACAGCATGAAGTGCCTTCGTCATAATAATTAATGTTAAAATAGCATAATATAAGTGAGTTAAGTCAAATTAAATGCCATCCACTTTGTTAAGTTTTGTAAGCCTAAGTTTGCTTTATAAGCTCGCTCAATTCTTACAATTAGTAAAGTTGATATTAGTTTTAGGTCCAAGCATGCGTGCATTGCTTCCGCCAAGTGACTGGGTTCCGTTTCATTATTGCTATTTATTGAAAATGTAAAGCTATTTAAATTGTAATAAAGTATCCGGATGTATCTTAATTAGTTTCGACCATTGCCACGAATTAATCATTGAATCATTACAAACGGAAGCAATGACGTGAATTACAATTTTATGAGATAGAGCCGAGGTTCCGCATAATGTTGGATGTATAATAGTCATATAAACATAGTCACAAAATCGTCCATCCGAACAACATTAACATTATCATTGAAGGGAGTGGTTTGTGTAGAATTTTAAGATTTTTATTATTAATACATTTGTTATAATAAACGAATTTCGATACGTAGGTTATCGGGCCATGACAACAATTTAGTTTATGAAGTATTTTATGTCCAAGACTTATTTATATTATAAGATTTCGTGCCGGATAGGTCCATATTTTTCTGTAGCGACTTAAGTTTTATTTGTTTTTAAAGCTCTCCACAATCAATACATTGAAATACCATAATAATTATCTATCAGAAATTACACGATCATATTAGGTGTTAATCATTTCTAAAAAAAAAAACATGAAAATATTGTTAAGTTATTTCCACCGATTATTCAAAATCCAGAACAAGGTTCTGTATCAGTGTATGCGTAGTCGCGCGTCGCCGCCGACAGCGAGTGTCGCGAGTGTCGCGAGTGTCGCGGGCGCCTCAGAGCGGGCCGCGGAGTAGTGCGGACGGTTCGAATAACTGCCATATTATGACATAATTTAGAGTACTTAATGTTCTTAGGCGTAGATTCTTTAACATAACGTTAGTTCTTTTTACTGTGTCTCATGTGACTTGCAGGCATCGAATTTTAATTAAGATATAGTTCATATATATATATATTACGTAACGTGTTGTTTTTGTTTCATTCAGCTCTAGCTGCGATTGCGTTGTGACTTGATCCGTCCTTCGCGTTACTCTTATCTTCCATTCTTTTCGCTTTCGTACACTTGTTATATCTTCACAACTGGAATTTTAATTTCCTTTAAATGTTATGTTTTGGTTACGAATCCGTTGCTCAATGTCCGCTGCCGCACTTGTCGGGCGGACTCTAACAGCATTGTTTTTATACTCATTGCAAGTAATGATATTTATTTATATACTTATTAATATAAATTGTGCAGCTTTAATGTTTACTTACAATGATGTTAGCTCGTGATTCAGAATCTCGTCATAAGTCACAAACGTCAGTAGCAATAATACAGTGTAGTAGTTAAAATGTTAGCTCCCGCGTCGAGTCGCCACGCGCAGTCCCCGCCCAGCAAGGTTGTGCAATGTATAATCAGAGTTTTACTATAAAAGTTGTATAATTATATGAAAATGGTGAATGATTACGTCAATTGGATTGATTTATAATGTTAATGTAGGGAGAGGCACTGCGGTGGCGACACGGCGCGGGTGCACGGCTCGCGGAGATATTAGTCACACTAGTTAAAACACAACCCGAAAGTGGTAGCACATTTTCGTTATTAAATTGTACTGTACTTAAGGTTTAATTGAATAGATGTTACGTTATTCTTTTATATGAATATTTGTAAGTTGTCATAAAAATATTATTAATATAATTATTTTTATCAAAGTTTATAATCTAAATAAAAATGTTTTTCTTGAAAACATTACCATAGTTTCAATATTATTTATAAAAATCCTTTAATGTTTTTTTCCTGAATGGCTTGCCATGTTATTTAAACAATATAAGTATGCACCAGCATCGCATGGAGCTTGAGAATGCAGCTATGATCCGTGGACCTCGATGAATCGGTTGGAGATCCTAATTGTGCGTGACCTAAACTTATTCACATCCCAGATGGTCTAAGAATTTTCTTTTAAAACGAGCCCCGATAAAACACTCCTTAAATTTAAAAATAAATAACAATAGATGACATATCCAAAACAAATGAAACATCATTGCAACTTCGATTGTTACCTTTAATTAATCTCATTATTTTACGTTAACAATTTGGTAATGTTCATATTCTGTACATTTAGAAGCTTTAAAGTTCACGAAAGCGTCAAGACAAAGACTTGAAGTAAGACTAGATACTCACCTATAATTATCTGTTTAGATAAGAACATTGACTTACAATTAGATAATTATAGCAAAAGTTACTATTAAAATAGCGTTTCTAACTTCTTTTTATTTAGCTGAGTTTGTCAATTCTTAAATATTTGAGAGCACGTTTGTCTTCCCAAAAGTATTGTAGCTTGAAGGCAAGAAACGCTTCTATGTATAACATATATCGCACAGACATGAAAAGCAAGCTAGAGTTAAGTTTTGAGAAACATCTAATCTGAAGATCAGTCAAATATTCATTACTTCGACATCCACAAACTATATTTGAGTTTAACTTAGTTCGAGATTTTCTTTCTAATTCAATAATGAGTTAAGGGTTGAAATAAAACCATTGAAAATGTAAAGCGTCACCCAACGTTCCAACAGGCACTTAGTGTAAATACGAATAAACCCAAATGTTCGATATGCTCAATAAATAAATGAATATCAAAAACTCAACTATACACATCCGAAAATTCTTTTTAAATAACTGCAGAAACTATTGTAAAATACCACATATTTAATTAATCATAGATCAAACGAAGTAACTAACGATAATTATTTCAATCAAAACCCGATTACTCTGACAACTGCAGTAGCCTGCTTACAAAAGACTAGAACGTTAGTACAATAAATTCTTAATCAATTTAGTAAAATCACGTCCACTTAGTATAGAATTATGAATATAGCTATATAAGCTATACATTTATTATGTCTCTTACAAGGCAAAGCCTGGATTGCATTTCCCTCTCAAGGAGTAACTTAAACAAAAAGTAAAATGTAACTACAAACAATCGGTATAATATGATCAAATTGTTTAAATAATGGCTACGTAACACACAGTAAAAACAAACTAAATTATTTATATTGTAATTTCCTACTAGCAGCGGGACACTACATAATTTACTACGGCTATAATCATAAATTATTCGTACGTATTTTTGCGTCACGAGGCCACAAGTTAATGGCTCCACGTTATTGATAGTTATTCCATCTCCCACGCGATTATTATACTTTAGCGTAAAACATTGTTTATTGAAATTGATCAGTAATTGCTAACAACACTTTCACATTCCGAAATAAGATAAATATTACTTTCTATAATGGCACATTAAATGCAATGCATTTTACATAATTGTCCGAATGGAGTTTAAAATATTTGAAGTAACACGCGTTATTGTTACTGAAGCGCACACAGGTGGGACAGGAGTCGCCTCGTCTTAGATCTGTATCTTGAACCGTTCACCCTCGGAGCAGTTCTGGAATGATTGCTATTGAATGAGAGGCGAGCTCTGACTGTCGCTGAAGTCGAGGGTGTAGTACATGTCGGTGGTGTCGAGGGTGTTGGAGGGCGGCGGGAAGGGCGCTGCGGCGGGGGGGGCGCGCTTGTCCTGCAGCCAGTGGTGCGGCGGGCCCGGCTCCGTCACGCGGGAGAGACGCGACAGCAGCCGCGAGTACGTCTTGTTCACGCGGCAGTGGCATGCCGTTACCTGCACAAATATTAAGAAGGTTCTAAATATTTTACCCAATCCAATACTTCATATCATTTCAGCCTAAAATCACTTACTGGGCATAGTGCATAACAACTTCGGGACGTGCGTGCTTCTGTTATTAACGCTACAATGAATAATCTTGTATAATAACTTCATAATAGCAGACAAGCATAACGGTTACCGCATTCACATAATGTAACATTGCTAAGGTAAGTACAAGAAAGAGTATCTATCTTCATTATCTTTAGTGTACGCAACTACTTGATACGATTCACTTAACAAACAAGAATGACGAGTTTTTGATCATTTCAGCTTTTTCTAGGCTTAATCTAATATTAAGATTTTATGCAGTTTCTATTTTCCTACTTCCACATGTTATTATAAAAGATCGAAGTTTGAAGGTTAATTAATTGGTCCAACTTTTAATGTGACAAACCTGCTACGAGATTATTACGAATTGTAATAATATTATAATTTAATATAATTAATGCTTATAATCATGCTATGATAAGTGGCAATGATACTAACGGTAATTCACTACAGTTTTGCAGTATTTTTTGTTCTTAACGTTAATCATAGATTAATAATTTCATCTCGTAGCAAAGTGCTACGAAAACAGGAGCGCGTAGCAGTCGTAGCACGTAGCAGCCCTAAGTGTTTCGAGGGTAACACATTTTAGGGACATCTCTAATTTGTTCAAATATTTAAACGTTTATTCAATTGGGGTTGTACGTTAGTTGAATGAGCAGATGACCTGTCCTATGCGCTGATCGTTGGTGAATCTAACTAATGTCACAAATATTTTTGAAGTCTTATAGAACCTCCTTGTACTTATACGATGATATTTTTCTGCCCAAGGATGATGATTGATGATATAATACTCACCACGACCCCAACGATCGCAATAGCCGCGCCGAGCGTACCGGCTGCAATGTACACGTTGTGCAGTCGGTCGTGGTACAGTCCGAGAGGCATGCGCACCTCGCGGACGGATCCGCCGCCGCTGTTCTCAAGTCTCCCTCTGCGAGGCTCCACATCCATGCCACCCTCGCTGCCCACCACTGATTCTAAAATGAAGTCTTCTGCGGAAAATATATTTAAATTATTCACGGTTGGTAGGATAACAGATGTTGAACTAGCAACTTCCTACTATAATTGTCAGAATCAGAAATGACTGAAAATACTGTAATAACCGTGCAAATATATCCGACTTCAAAGTAATACTTTTAGGTGATCAATTAAGTTCTTTTCTCTGAAAGTTTAATGAGTCTACGGCATGCCTTTGAAATTGCTACGAACTCTTTAGGAATGGATTTAAAATTAGCATGACAAAAAAGTATGTTGTTTTACTTGAACTAAAACAATGAATTAATTTTAAAATTGGTAACAAATAGTAATGGTTACTTTGATTGAACGTAGATGTTTTAGGAATTCATTCTTATGTAACTGGCTGCTGAAAATCTATCCAACCACATTATTATTTTGTTATATATGCGTTGGTTACTTTATTCCATATTATATAACATCAAGGTCTAAAAGTAATGAAATTAAACGTAAAAAAAGATTAAAGGAAAATGCAGCAGGAGATTCATATGCTTGCTTGACTGCATGTAGGATTGTTAGTATAGAATGTACCTTCACAAAGTTTCCCAGTGTACCCTGGTCGACAGGAGCAGTAAAAAGACTCGATGCCACTCCAGCACGTGCCGCCGTGTGCGCAGGGATTGTTGTCACAAGCCTGGAAATGGAACAACAGTATGATTGAGTAATAATCACTACCGGTACCGTACAAAACGACTTCAACAAAAACATTATCAGTTTAATTATATATACATTTTTTTGGCTTTAACTGTTTTAACCGAGCGGATGTATTTACATCCGCTAAGTATTTACTAATAACAAAAATCCACGTTTCATAGCAACATGAATGTACCTACAAATTGTATAAAAAGTCGACCTTCAAAATGATTAGCTTTATAATGATAATAAGATCAGAGTTTGTTTTTGTAGGTAGCTAGGAAACGATTATGTCTAGTAATTATTATTTTTATGAATATTTGATACGGATGTTTAGATACGCATTCTTGTTTCATATAAGAGTTTGCGCACACTTTTTATGAGATAAAAATGCTATACATTTACAATACCGTACCAATATTAGCATGACAAATGGGAGCCATCATTTTATGTACAGTTTTGTATGTAGATACATTAAACGCTTTCCAAATTCAAATTCCAATAAACAAGGTTAGGTGGGTTAGGTAGTTATTAACTTTGTGTATGCTGTGGTCTCCTTTAAGTGAAGGAGTACACTTATTTAATACCTATTGATTATTAATGTCGTATCTTGATATGTGTATATCTTTCGTTGGAGATCCTAATAAATAAATAAATAAATAAACAACAAAAAATGGTATTGGAACGTAATTTAGAATTGGCAAGACGTAGCGCAATGTCGCGATAAATAGAAAATAAAAGATAGATAGTAATATTATAACAATAATAATTACAATGTACCTAATTAATAAACTCGTGAGTACTTACAGATCTAGTGGGTATGTGGCACTCGTCACCCACGAAACCGAGAGGACATTCGCACGCGTAACTGTTGCCGCGGTCCAGACAGATCCGATGCGATGGGCACGGACTTGGGGAACATAGGTCCACCTACAAACATAAAATGTTCAGTGCAGTCTTTGGGTCTGTGTTACTTTGACAGTTACGGAATTAGATGCTAAAAATTACAGTGTGACGATTAAATAAAAAGATAAAAAGCTTTACATTTTTGTTTTTCTGTTGTTCATCTTTTTTGCGCTTTTTATTTGCATGACAAAGTTTGATTTATGCAAAGTAATAAATATAGCTTTTCTATTTATTTGAAGTTAGTATTCTGGGCCAATGCTCGAGCTCGAGATGTTTTTAAGTTCAAAAATGGCTATGGCTATTCCACGAAAAGTATAGCAGCAGTAAAATATAAGATTTATAGCAACATTGGGTTTATACTGGGTATCATTGTCATAAGTCCCAGTAAAATGTACAAATTACAGCTGAAACTGACACCTTATGTGAATTGATAAACAAAATGAAATAATATAAATCATAAAGTTTCTCTTTGTTCAAAATATACTTGGCTGATTTCATCTCTAGTACTTTTCATGGATTATATCACAGTGATATACAGAATGTGCGTCGGTCAGTCACCGCCAGACATGAAATTAAGAATAACAATGACAAGTACGATGCAACATGAATTTTAATGTAATGTTTGGATGAAAAAAATGTTTGAATTGTATTTAAACTTTTAGATAATAGTTTGCTATTAATAATTGTTTTAGAAGTGTCTATTACACGTATATTTTTCTTCTCTATGTCATAAAATTCAGATAGTACCTATCATGGCAAACAAAACTATTATAGCCGTTCAGTCGCCAAAAGGATAGAAGCGAGACGTGTAACTCGTCACATCAAGCCAATGATACAAAACACATTCCAATTTGTTTTTGTCAAATTAATAGCTAAATTGGTGACAACGGCGACGATGTTCATCAACATTATCTATTAGTATGTGAAGAGCGCGAGCGCTGACCTTGAGTTGGCACGTGTTGCCGGTGTACCCTCGGCCGCAAGAGCACGCGAACCCGCCGACGCGGTCGGTGCAGGTGCCCCCGTTGGCACACGGCGACGACTCGCACTCGTTGTATTCTTGCTCACAGCGCTCTCCTGTGTAACCTGCAGGAGTTCATCTCATGTAAAAGGAGAATAAAATACCAAAAACTTTCAGATTGATTCACAGTTATATTGTAATAAGGTTTATATCTATGTGAAAGGGTTTTAATAATATTCATTATCTCATAAGTATTTTTGCCTTTTAAATTATTTTATTTAAATAACTAAGTGCTTAAGCCGCACGGTTGTACAGTTTAGAATAATTTCCGCAGTTCAATCTGAATGTGAGCAAGAATGAGTGTCGTTTGCAAATGGTAATCTTCTAAGTAAAAGAAATACTTATGCCGAGGAGAGTAAATGTATACAGAAAAAATAAAGTCGGAGCTTTCTTATGACAAGAAGCAATCTGTCCCAAGGGATGTTTACTTGCAACCCGCAAAGAAACGTTCCTTGAGCAGAAAAATACTCTTGATTAATTCACTCCAATTTATTTGGCGTCGTAAAAAGCTTATTTGTGTATTCCAGAAGTTAATACATATTTTTCTCATCAAATTGATAGTCAGAACATAATGTATTTGAATTACAAATTTTCAATCTTTATCTTCCTTTTGGGGCTTGATTAAGTATTGATTTATTATTTTATGTATTCGAATGATTGTTTATTGATAATGTGTTTTACATTATGTAAATTAACTCCTAATGACATCACATTTGAATCTAACAGTAACATCCTATTAGCTGTTAGGTATATACTGGTGAATACATTTTGGTAGATATTATATTACAATACATTTCATGTTGTAGTACAACGTTGAATATGACCTTAACATGTTTAAGTTCAGTAATGTGGATGTGAACAACGTACTTAGGTAATAGTTCCTTGAGTTTTATAAACCCTTTACAAGCTACAGGAACGTGATACTTTACACACCTTCGATGGTGACGGCATCTACACTAATGTTTAATGTAATTATCAGCTCGTAAAAGCTACATTTTGAGCTAGTATAACCATGGTCCGCTTCATTGCAGTACTATTTCTCATAAACGAGCAATGTTACTGAAATCAAAATTTTAACTCTTAGCAGGCACATTACTTCGTTATTCAATCATAGTATTACCTAATTTTACAGTCAATTAGTAGGCACGTTTTTACCAATGTAAGTACGTAATCAAATGGCTTTTTTAAATTGTCTAATCAAAGGCTTGTTAGATCTAGCCGAGTGGACATAAAAAACAACGGCCTTAAAACAATGTAGCTACAAAAAAGTAATAACATGGACGCGCTAAAAATTAAGTAGGTACTACATATTCGGTTCAAAGATTGTTTGTGTATAATAAATTACTTTAAATGTTTATGACTGCTAAGGGGATTTTTCATACAGATATATCAAAGTACTTAAGCTTAAGTGAAAGCCCAACATCTTTTTAATAATAATGAACTTAATTAAAAGAAATAGGTAGGTAAACAAATCTTATATCTAAACATAATTAATTATGACCTGACCACCCCACGCCTGGTGAGCAAACAAAACTGTTATATAAATGACATTATTGTGAATTTACCCTAAACCCAAACCCAACCCCTTACCAAGTGAAACCATCGGAGTTAACAATGAGCGGACGAAACCGCATGAAACCGCACGACGGATAGCGGCCGTGGGCAGCCTTCCAACTTAACTCCAATAAATCACTGCGCAAATTTGCTCCACAGTACCCACATACAAGTTTCAACCATTATTAAATTGACCTAGCTCCAAAGCTTATTTGACCTCCAACTAAGCTTTAGCCTTCACACAAAAATTACTTATTATGTTAGTAATAACTGCCAATTTATTATTCCAGACCATAATTAGAATGCAGCATCTTTGCTGCATACTGCAATCACCAATTCATCTGCTAAGCATGGCGATTTATTCTATCTCTTCAACATCACACAGCCACCTATATTTTCACAACTACATGGCACGGAACACTTTTGTGACTTGATAACGACACGGGAACGATTATCTCACAAACACCGTTCTATTATATGTAACTAACAACTGGTATGAACAGCAATAACCAATGATGGGCGTGAACATTATTATTAAAACAAAACTATATGAAAATCTACAAACACTATGACAATAGGTTACATGAGTCTAATAGTACCCCCCTAATGTAAAAACTAGCGATGCTTAGCTTGGACTTGATAAACTTCATTATATCTAGTTGTACCAAAAGTTAAAATGTTTGAATGTGTGTAGGTGGTTGTGCGTGTGTCAGATTTCGATAAACAAAAAGTAATTACTCACATTACTAGCTATTTATAACACTTAATGTAAGTACAGATTACATACAGTGCAGTAGGTATAGGCACACCTAGGGCTGCTGTCAGTTTTGAATTTTTTGTTCAGTGTTGGCAATTTAGGCTATGGCAGCAGGTAAACCTGAATAAACATCACTACCACGTAGCAATATGTGTAGTACGTACGTGGCGAAACTGATTTAGTGAAATAGGCTGTCATTTAATACGTATTGTTACCGACGTAATTCACGTGTCACTGTCCCAGAATATGACGTATGCAATATGGCGAACTCTAGTAGCCGTTTTATCTCACTAGAGAACATAACGGTGCGAAGCTATTAAAAATGGTCTCTGGTGAAGGTCCTGAGAGAATCTACAGATATTATTTATGATTAGTTTTATACATTTACATGTTTCAATAATTTTAAAATACAAAATAAAAAGTTTTAATATAATGTAGCACAGGATAGTCCTCCTGTGCCCTAAAACGAGTAATTAATATTTTTTTACGGTGTTTAATTTCACCGATATTATAACAGTAAATATTCAGTTAGTAGCGTGCTCTCTTACACTTATTGCTCCCTAGCTACTTGAGATGTGCTCTAATTTACAGTGGGTGCACCAACTGCATTGTAATGACTGGCACAGGAGTGTTGTACAAGGAAAGACAGGTTTATATCCAACAGTTGGTAAAAACTGTGGATTATGATTCAAAACATCGATAATGTTCTTTTTACCTGACTGCAGCGCAGTGCAAAAGAAGAGACCTAACAAGTATTACCTACACTGTAATTAAACTATCAAATCAAGATACCAGAAATAAATATTTAAATATCCTTACCAGGTTGACAGAAACAGCGATAATCTTGTCCTTCAGCGTCGTTATCAGTCTGCTCGATACAGATACCTTTAACGCAAGGATTGGACGCGCAGGCGCCTCCGGTTATAGAAAGCTCACAGTGCGCGCCTGTCCAGCCGTCCGCGCACGCGCAGTGGAAAGTTGTTGAACCATTCATTGCCATACTCATGCAGGAACCACCGTTTAAACAAGGCGATGAAAAGCATGGATCTCGCTCACATTTTCTGCCCGTAAACCCTATATGGAAAATTTATTAAAATTGTTTCTACGTACAAACCTACTTACAAACTTTTTAGAAACAAAATTTATTGTAATCCAAAGATAATAAAACGAAAAATAAATAAGAATCCCAATAAGTTAAAAAGGTAAAAATACCTAATTTGTTTTTGAAACTTCAAATCCAAATTCTAAATATCAAATTCCTTTACAGAAGTTTTACAAAGCTCCTGTTTGAGTTAAAATGTTCAACAAAGAAAAAAGTTTCATTCTGATTTATTCAAATTAAAGCTGAAATGAAAATATTGAGGGGAAACCTTTGCGAGATAAATGACACAGAAATGTGTAAAATGTAGGGATCCCTACAATATACTTTTTTACGAATGTGCAAAACGGTTGCATATTTAGTTACGTAACTGTGCGCCACGCGGTCACCGATTGCGTCACATCGACGCTCAATTCACCAAAAACTACATTTATTTTGGAGCGCTTACAAAATGGTTTTTTTATCCGCTTTTACCGAGTGGGTAGATGTCATACATTTGCCCTCCAGCGCTACCAGTCTAAAGTCTCTCCTTTCACTGATACATTTTTGAGGTCAAGCTGTGACATTATATTCTGTAGCTATTATTTTTATTAATTATACATATAACTATAGCAATTATCACAAATCCTATCGAATCCCTTACGGGCATCGACTTTGCAATCAGAATACAATCTCTCACGTCCTCTACTTTCTTTCTTCTCTTCACACAAACACGCTAGCTTTGGATTACTCTATTTACGGGTCATCTAGATAGTAGGTTACTTCTCATTCGATTTTCGTATTATATAAGTCTGAAATCGAAATGGAATCGTAGCGAATGAATGAATGAAATCGACTGAGGAAAAAGCTTACTGTTGCCTGGTAGATGGCCGATTCACCAAATAAGGGACCTTTTATAGAAAAGATTTATCGTTTCATAATCTCACTCACTATAATTGAACCAATCATATTATCGGCCACGTACATATTGTTAACATAACATTATGATTGTTATGTTTCTGTTACCTCATAATATTCTTCCATTGAAATAAACATACGCTACTTTCAGAGTATGCATAAACTCAAACAAAAATATGGCTAAGTGTCACATGAAAACAAATGTACTTTTTAGAGGATAGTAAATGTTTATGTGTACCATAAGGGCAGAGACAGCGGTAGTTGGCGCCGTTCAGAGGTTGCGTGATGTCGACACATATGCCGTTATTGAGGCACGGTGATGGAATACACGCGTCGCGCTCCTCGCAGTGCGGCCCTACGTACCCCGGGCAGCACTGGCACTCGTACCCTTCCTACAAACAAACCACATCGATTACACTGTCACCCACATAACCCTTATCACAAAGTAATATCTATTACATACCATTGAAACGTTAGTGTAACACACACCCTTTCCTGAACAGTCTTGAGCCTCGCCGCAATTATCAGATTTCACGGTTACTTTTAATCGCACACATTGAGATCTCCAGTTTTCAGAAACAACTGAAACAGAAACAACTTATAGAAACTACGTTGTACGTAGTGTCCGACCGAAGCTTCGGCTTCGGCTTCGGCTTCGGCCACCTTCGGCCAAAAAAGCACCTTCGGCCAAATCTTCGGCTTCGGCCAAAAATTTGCCGAAGGTTTGGCCGAAGCCGAAGGTTTGCTAGTTGTCAAAATTTGAAATTTACTGAACGATGCTA
This sequence comes from Hoplodrina blanda, assembly GCA_949316365.1. NCBI lineage: Eukaryota > Metazoa > Arthropoda > Insecta > Lepidoptera > Noctuidae > Hoplodrina > Hoplodrina blanda. Next base: position 9,268,846 of record OX438579.1, on the reverse strand, counting down.
GAGCGAGACTGAGAGTGTGGAGAGCAGCAGAGTTTCGCCGCGCCGCCGCACCGGACCAAACGAATCGCCAATATTTTATTACCTACTTGTATATGTTGGTCACTCGGCTCGTTATTGGGCTAAATCTCTAAAGCTCTCACAATATGTATCTAGTATATTCTGAGATCAAAGTAACTATCGTATTTCTCAAGGTCAATGACACCTTCGGCTTCGGCTTCGGCCGAAGGTTTTGGTGAATACCGATTAATCGGCTTCGGCTTCGGCTTCGGCCAGAATTGCACCTTCGGTCGGACACTAGTTGTACGTTTTAAATGTTTCCATCAAACATTCTCTAGCAATAAAACCCGAAAAGATATCAAATAGAACGCGCCAATGAGTTTTCACACCACTAACTTCGACACGCAATGCATTATACGGTGGGAATTCCGCACATATTTATTGAGCGACCGTAGAATAAAAACGTCTTCGTTGACGTTTTTTTCCTCGTACTTTCTATAGTTTTCCTGTCTACCTGGCACCTACTTTTCGCGCAATTTTTAAGCTAAACAAACTATATATTATACTTATATTTATGGCAAGACTAGGTACTTAATATTTAAATCAGTGTGAGACATTAATTAAATTGTAGAGAAGCTCTGTATTTTTGATACCTATAAGTAAATTGACGCCTTCAGTTAGATCCTTATCGTAAAGCGTGAACAGCTTAGCACCATGCTCATCAAGGGGAGTAATGTCCAACAGCATTCCGTCAGATACGTCGCAGTGCTCGTGCCCCTGGCGCGTCACCTGGTACACGGCTGGCTGCAGCAGCGTGCGATGTACCCTGGAAAATCAATCATTTAACGATACGCCGAGTTAGTACAGGTCACTGCCGACGGCGATATAGGTCACAGATTTCCAGTTCTAATAATATAGCTGACCTTTCCCCATCAGCGTGAGAAACGTTCGCCTCAGGAGTGCCATTCTTGACGTCGAGCTGGCCAAAGGTGTCGAGTAGCAAGGAGTCCGCGATGCGGACGATAAGGATGTCTCCGCTCTGAATGTCGGCGGAGCCCTCCCACGACACGATGACCGGGGGGCACTCCTCCTCGGCCGCACCCGGCGCCGCACCCCCGCTTCCCGGACACTCCTCCGCCATCCGCACCACAAAGTCACACACACATTAATTAATTATCAAGTCAACCTCTGTGAATACTAATTGAAATTGCCTCTGTCATATTCACAGTATCATAAAATATGCATCAAAGGGGTACTTGACTCCAAGCTTTTAGTATATAACAGCTTAGAGCGAATGAATTTTAAACTAAAAGGTGAGCATCAGAGATCGCTCCAAAATATTACTTCGACTGATTGTATGCTCGTAAAGAACAGAAGCCAATAACATAAACATTATTATGTTATAACGACACTAAGAAGCCAAATCTGAGTTTCGCATCAACATTTTATGTTAGTCTTCAGAAAATAATATGATTAACTAGTCTAAAAAAACAACACTATTCAAGTCAAAAGTTTCATCGTTTCATCGTCATGGACAGACCACAACAGTTCAATCGTACATAAATAATGGATTAGACGTTTTCCTTTACAGAAGTAATGAATAGAGTTCAACCACTGGAGCAAAAAAGCTTTTTTCCTTATTTCTCCTTCACTAAGACGATTTATGGTTTATGTATTTGACCTCGGCATGCTCGCTGCTGTCACGATCAAAGTTGTGCGAACAAGAATATTATTCTCTGAAATAAGGGAGCGGAAGAAAAGACATTGTATAAATTGCCCATGGAGATTAAGTTTAGTACATTCATGTCTTGCGTCTTATTTATGGCTGGTACTGCTATAACCTCTTCGCCATAACGAGCGTGTAATGTGCGTTTCAATAAACTTACAAAAACAAAATAATGTAACGCGTATAAGAGCGGTTGCGGAATGGGGATATGTATAATGCTTTTCTACAGTAGGTATTCTCTATACGGTTCATAAAGGGTTTAAGACAGCTAAAATCGATTACGATGATAAAGGACCGTGGCAAATGTTTAACCTTGTGGTTGATCGATATGCAAGATAGTACGGTAGGAGGGTAAATAGTCAATGCATGGTAGACACTCAAACGTCTTTTGCTGTGTTCAATCCAATAACATATTTTGCTGAGTCAATGCAAGCATTAAAATAATATCGATTGGCCACTGGTAATGTAAAATGAAAGAACGGACACGTTAGAAGGTACTTCCGAGTCTTGAAAATTAAACGAAAGTTCGTAGGGTAAAAGACAAAGCCATGTTTAATTAACCTCTACTATGTGAACACGTCAAGTCGTAAACCTGATCTGATAAATTACATTTTAAAGCAATTTAATACTTCTACTGACTGACAACGCTACTCATGATATAGTTATCGTATGAGTAGCATAGACTACTAAGTAGTCGTAGTACATTTAATAATGGTTGTTGGAAAAATCCTTAAATGAAGCCATGCATTTAATGTTGACCAACATCTCGATGCGGCTATAACTAAAAGAAAATTACTGAAGGCCCAGTAGTAGGAATGTGAGGTTAACTGGTATAATGTTAAAAAGATGAATTCGAACCAAAGTTTCCTTTTGTTATAAGGATGGGAAATCATCGAATAGCTTCTTCCGCTCTGGGCGGAGCGAAAGAGAGTGTCATACTCTTACTGACTAAAACCTATCCGTGTTCCTCCTAATACCTTTTGTGTTCTGGGCCGCGGTGACTAAATTGAACAAAATCCGGTACCTAAAGTTATAATACCGTACCTTTATTATTAACGTGATAAATACATTCCTTGAAGACGTTTCGTATTCTAGAACCGTAAACAAAGACATAAAAACACCTTTTCCTATAAAAATAATACTGCGGGTCGTATTTTCCCTGAGAATTACGGCACGTTAGGTACATACTTCACTTCCAGGTGGATTAGTAAGGTATAGGCTCTTCCGATAATTCAAGTACCGAGCACGATGGCACTTGATTAATATACCTACGTAATAGGGTGTCCCCTTACGAAGAAGAGGTAAACTACTTGTAACTAAATATCCTCACAAATCCTGATAGCTAAGTATGTAGGTATTATCGGATTTTCTTGATCCGATTATTTCAAGAGCAGTCTGAAAACAGTGTTTCTAAGACTAAGGATTAGGACAGAGTACCGACACCGCCGTTGAAAATAAATGTTTAAAAACTCTAAGGGCGCCTTCACATTACGTCGCAAGCAGTGCGGCAGCAGCGCGGCAGCCGCAAATTTGGATGAAAATCCAAGCCAAATTTGCGGCTGCCGCGCTGCTGCCGCACTGCTTGCGACGTAATGTGAAGGCGCCCTAAATCCATTCATTTCTCCTGTAGCCTAAAGGTATACTAAAGTGTACAAGACGTCTAGTAAACTACAGTACACTTGAAAAAACATCGCCCTGATGGCTCATTGCTTAATAGGTACTTTGGGTCTAAAGGCCGCTGCATACGTGACGGGTTTTTATCCGGACGGGACGTGACGGGAAGTTTTGGAAACATCGTTGCATACAAAATGTATCCAAATACGTATATGTCACGGGAACATGGACGGGACGGGAACGTGGACGGGAAAAATCTCGTCGGCGACGATGTTTAGCACGTCCCCGTTTAGCAATAGCAATTAAAGCCAATTCTTGAATTGAAAAATCCATCTTTCGTTGTTCACAACACTAGCACGTTAGATAGGAATCAATGTCACGTTGCGTATGCGTTTGCACCACGTTCCCGTTTTGAACGAGGCAATCACGTGCCCGTCCCGCTCACGTCCCGTCCGGAGTATTTACCCGTCACGTATGCAGCGGCCTTAATACGGTATAACTCATTGAGCTGTATGTGCACAATAAGTAGGTACTCCTTTGGTTTGGTCCAAGGGCCCGATGTAAGTGCTTACCTAATAAATTAATTTAGGCGTGACGGACGGATATTATAAACGTTGCAAAAATCAATTTAAAAAAAAGGTGATTGTTTTTAGCAATTAGTCGTTCGTGCGTGTAGTCTGCGACTTCGTGTGACGGATTAATTAACACACGAGACACAATCAGGTTACGCCATATTTACATGTACACCTATAAAATGTTTCAAAGATAGATTATAACACTAAAGGGCTACCTAAAAACTAAAAGAATAGAATAGGCACGGTGTCTACAGAAACTATAAATATAAACACTGTTTTACTTTTCTGTTGGGTAGATGCGACAACATATTATTATTTACTTAATATTTCATGTAACTGAAGTAACCGAAGATAAGAATAAGCGAAGTTAATCAAGTAGACAACTGAGAAATATTATTCCCACAAAGTGTTTCGTAATAGGTACTAGCCATTGTACTGGTCTGTAGGGACATCCATACAACAATGATCATCTTGAGCCTGATACGAATGCATAAAGAGGTCAGTTCCCTCGAGTATATATCATGTAAATAATGAATAATATCTGACACCTGCCTGCTAATAAAAATAACGAAGACGTGTCACTACTGGCTTATATCTGATTCTTTAACGAAATTATCATTTGAATTGTGGGTAAGATCATCTGGAAAAGTAATATAGTAAAGCGAAATTGCAACCAAAATATTCGAAGTTAATAACTTTATTCATAAGAAGTAAACATACTTACAGTTACCGGTAGGTTGAGTTCATGGGTCTCATTGCCGCGCCAGAGGCGTGACTCCCGCGGCAGCACGGGCAGATCGCAATCTATCGCCCCCAGCCGCTCTTGTAACCGCGCTGGTGAATGCGCGCCGAGGGCACTAGAACTAGTGTTTAACTTTTGCCTTCTTGCACTTTTCACTACCCCCTTTGTGCTTGTGTACACTTTAGCAGTTGAATGGCGCGCGGTGGCTGGGCTCTCCGTCGCCGCGTACGCTTTTGTTGTTTTTAAGCTATTCTTTGTAGTTGAAGATGAAGTCGTCGAGGCCACGGTAGTCTCTAATGGTTTAGCGTAAAGCTTTTTAAGTGGTAAAGTCGGTGGAGCTTGAGAACTTGATACTGTTTTAATCTCGTCCTTAGAAGATAAAGTCAGCTCACAGTAACAGGCACCGGCTAATGACAGGATTAGCGCGGTGGCTATTAACGAAGAGTGCGGTGTTATGTGGCCGCCCATGGTGCACTGTTTCATTCTCGTTGGTATTATATTGTTTACGGTATAACGTACTTATTATCTATTTAAAAACGAATTTGGCACAACCACTGTATTTGTAGCGTGTGAAAAGTCGGGGAGACCTGGTGAAACAAAAATTATAATGAATTTTTTTGCGCAATCAAACCATAGTAGGAGTTCGATTGCAGCATAAGTACATATGTGGTAAATAATTATATAATTAAAAATTGTTTAGACACAATGTTTGTGCGCACATCGTTTCATGTAAGTACCTTCATCTCACACGAATGAACTAAAATGAACGTGCTACGAAAAAATGCAAGACGCGCGTTAGTATTCCACCTCCACTACTTACAGTTGTTTCTAATATTATGTACCAACAAGTTTAATTGTAATAGACGGATGACAACTATAATATTTAATCAATATTATACCATATGGACAAAATAAGAACACACATTCTTTTTCATTGTCTTCATTTAAAAATAAACGCGAACGTCTTATCGTCTGACACCTCTTGATACGAACATCTATAATTGGACAAGCTGAAACCTCCTCACGTGGAGTGGCGACCCTCTTCAGAAACAAGTGCAGCCCTCAGATGATCTTAAGGAAGCTCATTTTTATTTAGTATCACAAAGGCAATCTTTAAGTACCTACGAATATAAATAAAATGAAACCTCTACAGAGACGTATCGTCAAGGTTATGTCAAAAGTCTGCTTAGAAAATTAACTTCAGAAGACTACGTCTACAGCTTATTTAAAATACAATTACACTAAAGTAGTTAAAGTATTCTTCTCAGAACGTTTGTTACAGAATCAACTTAATCATTACCATATCCATTATCTGAATCCAAACTGAGCTGAACTACAGCGATAAACATAAATATTTCTGTTCTGAAATAACCTTCAATAAATTCTTTCAGTGACCACTGAACAATTTATACTTACGTAAGATCGCAGGAATGATAATATTATCATGAGGGGTGAAAACAAATGCTTTCACAACAATTAAAGTCTAATTCACAAAAAAGATAAACAGTTTAATCTCATAACGTTACCACTAAATTAAAATAATAATTTCGACTTATATTATGTACCGGTTAACTGAATAACAATCCTCGAATAGAGATTTATCCAAAATCAGATAAATTCGAATATATTTAGTTGAGCAAATGTCAAAACAAATCAAGCTCTGGTTAATTTATATAGAATGAAGCAATGTTTTGGCAGGGCGGGAGCGTAGCACAGGGCGGGCGACGCAACCGGCCGCAGCCTCCGCGACACTGAGGGCGGCCGAGCCCCCCGGCCACCCGCTGCCCGAACCCCTGCACCCCTCACGCGCACCCTCATACGCCTGTATCTTTGCTTCATTTTACTCCACGCCTGTATTGCCAACGATTTCCTTAACGTTATAAGACTCGAAGTTGCGAGCCATCCTGTTTTCCCCAAATTTGCATTTTACTTTTGGGATTCGGCTCCGAATATGTTTTGTGATGATTAAGATACACTTATACAAAATTGTATTCGTATTGTATTGTTTTGTAACATCTTCTTTTTTGGCGCCAGATACGTCTCGTCGTACTGCGGCTGATAGAGCGGCGAGGTGCGGTCTGACGGGCGGCGCACCAAGCCCACTATAAACATCAAGTCAGACACCGCCCACGATCTCATGCTACCTGCTCTCAATATTTATTGCGTTACATTTCATTGGAACGTTCAATAACGCGATCCAATATCAAAGGGCACGTAGAAAACATTTTCTATTCGACCAGCATCATAACAAAACCTGAAGCTGTAAAAGTATTATTAAATTTTTCCATCGGCCTTAAATTATTTCTTAAAAAATATACCGAAACACCTACCAAAATTCACAAGGAACACGACCGAGAATACGACGAAAGTGAACTCATAAAACTGCCGCGGTGATTTAATGATCAATAAGTTAAAAAGAAAAAAAGAAGTTCGAAAAGGCCGAGGGCTTTTCATTTTTTTTATAACTAAGTACGCAGTTGATATCGATTAGTTAATGCATCAATCTACTTCTACGTGCTTATCATAACGATAAGGAGGCCTTGCCTTTCAGAAATGTAAATGTCTATATCCCAGAGTAGGTCCATATCGTTGAAGTTAATTAGTCATTAAATAGATTGGTATGCTAATCAAAACAGGAAATTGCGTCCATTTCTGATATCCGGCGTGGGCTAACGAAGCGAACTGTAGCTTTAATAACATCTACGTACTTTCAATTACAACTCGCTGAGCATACTTAATCAGAGTTCAAGTAGTATTTTATCTTCAGGTAGGTAAGTACATAATCCGTACGCAAATAATTAGTCATCATGTGTACAAAATTGTAGTCAATAACTAAGTCGGATACGAATAAATTCTTTGTTGAAGATGATGATAATGATGTAAACTCGTTGTAATTACCTAAGCTATACCTAAATTGGATGGTGTTGAAAATTAAAAGAATTTACAGAAAAAAACAGTAATTTAATTTTGTGCTTATACCTACTCGTAAAAGAAGGTAGGTTCATACTTTCTTATCTTGAGGTAGGTACTTAATAGATACCTATGCATTCACGTAACGCGTGGGTAAAAGCGTGAAGTAAGGATTACATAGGTATGTAGGTACCTATCCTATACCTAAATCTTGTCTAAATCCCCTCGCTAATTAACTGTCAGCTGGAAAATCGCACAATTTATTATTTACCTGCTCCATGAAGGTAAATCTTATCCAATTTATGTTTATAAGCGAGTTTTGCTGAACAAAGTTCTTTTTTAATAGAAAAATTCGTTTTCCGACATAATGAACGTTCAAGCTTTAGAGTGTTTTTGCAATAAATACCTTGTTTTGTTTACTGAAGGTACACTATTAGAAAATAAAAAAAAAACTACTCAAATCAAGAGTAAAATTGCAATGTTATTCTGTATATCTTCCAGGAAAAAATCTTTAAGACCTAAGTATAACTAACTACTATAAGTATTCTTAGCAATTTCCCATTAACTTCCTTAATAAACTCATGCAAAGTGACGACAAGCAAACTATAGCTATAATGCTGGCTGGCATCTAAATCTATTCTCGCTGGCCTGATATTGAAGGGTAATTAAGAGTGCAAGCAAGCTATAAATACAACCCTATAGGTAGTTGTTCAGGCTTATCATTCCAAGCGAGTTAGCGAGACTCAATTAATTATTGTAGTGGGGGATCGAATGGTTATTGTTTCAGAACTATAGACTAAATAAACCAACTGTTATTGGTTTTGTTACTCCAATGTTTGTTGTCGTTATCGCATTATGGAAAGCAAATTAAAACGTCAATTAGGATAAAAGCTTCGATGGCAGTTTTGTTACGAGAAGTCGAACTTAGTTTTTAAATCTTTTTTTCCTGTGTTCAGCCTGTTTCAATCTGTCGAAGTTTCCACAATAACCTTTCACAAAAATTGAGTTCATTAGGTAACTCGAGTGGTAAGTTTATTAGATGGTATAATCTGAGGATCAAGTTTAATTAAAGATGTATAAGTGTAGGTACCTAAGAGTAAGTTTAGGAATTGGTCTATAAAGCACGACTTGCGAGCCCAAGGTAATGTCCATTTTAAATTGGGCAAGATTTTATTTTATTTCTTTCGTAACTCCCGACCATTTTCACGTGGTGAAGGGGCTACACGATTTCGTTTTTCTGCTCCACTTCGCTCTATCGTTGACATCCGCGACGGAAACATTGTGTCATTGGATTTTCCTGAGAGGAAACTTTTACCTTTTACGTTTTCCCGGGTTTGAAATTACACTTATTTCATTATAATAGCGACGATACATAAGTTAGACAAATTATGAATCTCATGAATAAAAATGTAATATAAATTATGAGTTGGCCCACTTTTGCTATGACAACCGTGCGATTGTAATTTATATGCCTTAAACTATTGAAAGCTAGACGAAAGTACTAAGTGTTCAGTTTTTGCAGTGTTACGTAAGATGTAGCGAAGCGAGAGCGCGGGGGCCCGAAAGCCATGACGTGGCTAGCGGCCTCGTGCGGCTGGCGGGGCGCCAACGCTCTGACGTGTGTGACTGACTACCCTTATCTCCACTCGGATCCACCTCCGACATGCCTCGCTTCACTTTCAGCGAGCGACGCACAACGTGACGGTATTTACTGTGTTATCTATTTACACGAATGCTATTAATCACTGACTTTGGCAAAGTGATTAGTGAAACTACCTACCACATAACTATGAATAGGACTCATTGCCTATTGAAGATATATAAATAGATTTATGTAGTAGGATGTTGTTGCTGATGTACCCCGTTATAATTCAACTTAGGTAATTAAGTGAACACCTACACCCAAGGTATGTCTCGCAGTACCTACATGAAGTAGGTAGGTACCTATCTACGTACTCTTTTTGGCAATTTTTTCCCTTGCAAACGATTAGACATCTTACTTAATAGATTGATGCTCAGGTTGCCCTATAAATATTAAAATAAGGTACCCTACCTATATCTACTCTTGAGAAATGAAGACTTAGGTACTTGAACTTAAAATTCGAGAAAGATATTCTTGGAACTCTAGATACCAAAATCCTAAACCCATTTCGTTTCTACCTACTAAAATCATATTTTTTAATTTTCCCCCCTTCTCCCTTACCTTAGCAGGTAATTATGTATTATATAATTAGTGAAAGCTTTGTACGACACTAATACCCTGTCAAAGACACATTTAAAATCTCTCGCAGTAGATACATTGTAAAAGAATAAAATATTATTATGTAAAGACATCCCACGACCTGTGACTCGTAGGTAATCTCCATGTAACAGCTGACTAATATCCGTCAATAGAAAAGGGTCATCACGATGACCGTTGCTTATCATAAAATAAATTGATAGATAGTAGTGTGTGTAGCGTTGAGTGTGTGCGTAAAGAGACGTGTCCTAGATGTCCAGCGAAATCGAGGTCACTTTACTGATTAGAATCGAGAAATTTATTTACCGATGTGATTTTCTTAGTAACTCGGTAGGTAAGTAGATACCTATGTATAGAACTATAGACTAGACCAGGGGTTTCCAAACACTGCGTTGCGACGCCCTGAGGCGTCTCGTGGAGCTATCCTGAGGGCGTCACGCGACGGTTGGCACAAGTCAGAGTCACATTGATTGTAGTACAATTAATATACTGTTTTATTTTCTAATAAATAGTACTTAATTATTAAGAAATAGTCTTTGGAGTTTTATTAAATTAAATGTAAATTATTAATAAATAAAGTACCTAATCTTACAGTCTGTTAGCACTACACACAAATATCGTATTATAGAAAGGTGTCGTAAAAAAAAATACAACCTGTAAAGGGAGTACGGTATAAAAAAGATTGGGAACCCCTGGACTAGACATTCGAGACAAGCTAACTAACGCAGTAGGTAGTGTTCTACCTTTTGTGCTTCGGCTAGCCAGCCGCTGGGTGTGAAAAGGGCCTAAAGCTTATTTCAGACTACGCTATAATATATTATTAGTTATAGCATCTAATTCCTAGGTACGTATAATATAATTTATTATAGTATAGCAAAGTGTAAAAGGTTCTAAATAAATGTATAGTAAGCGATAAGCTTTATCGTCACAATCCCGTTAGAATAGTAGATAAATAGTAGTAATAGTAGAATGTAGTGATAGACTTAACTTTGCCAAAGTTTAAGCACATCAGAAGTAGACCAAAAAGCATTTACTGTACCAACCTTTTCCCATTCTCATTCCATAGCAATTAGCAATGTCACATTTCACTTGCGCTACCAATTAGGTCAGTTTAATCCTAAAATAAACGTCAATCCACAAGGTAGTAGGTATGACGAAGTTGTTTTAGTTTGCAATTACTTAAATATCAAAAGTTGTAGTCGTTGTAGATTGCCCGTAGCAGTGCTAGAATCCCATGCCTACATTATTTATATATTATTGTTCGTGTTCTAAATTATATTGATTTGTACTAATGTTTTTGTTTTCTTTTTTACTTGTTTTAAAGCAGCGGTTTCTAAACTTTTAAGGCAACCCTACATGAAATTAAAGACATCGCAATTAAATTAAGATCAAACACTGTTATTGGTAATGTTACTACTATTATAAATGCAAAAGTTTGGATGGTTGGGTGTTTGTTACTTAATTACGCCAGAACGGCGCCGCTGCACAGATCTGAAATTGGCGCAGATATAGAGATCATAGTCTGTAATAGCGCTTACTAACTATATATAACTTTTTATCCCGGAAAAATTTACGGTTTCCGTGAGATAATATTTCAACTTTGACGCGAGCGAAGTCGCGGGCAGAAGCTAGTATTTTATAAATGACAGGTACAGTTCCATTCTTTACATAAACTTTTAATGTGGGGAAGGAACTGTTTAACTGTTTCATTAAAACTTGTTGAATAATCGAAAAATTCAATGCTAAATGTAATTTCACGGAACCTTGGTGATTTTTCCGTGGAACCCACTTTAGGAATTGCTGATATAGTGTACACTTTACACTGGAGCCCACAAAACCTTTTATACTACTTGCAAGGGTTTCAAGGAAATTTTGAATAAAATAAAATACGTGGGTTACATTCATTTATTAGCTGGTATCTTACATGTTTTATTGCAGGATTTCCAATACTCATTCACTTAAAATAATGACTTCAATATTTCATTAAAATACCAATTTCATTTAAGAGGCACTATTTTTTCGTGCTAGTAGCTACTTACTCACGTATTACAACAATTAATAAATCGGTAAACTAAGTAATGCATCGAAAACTTATTCTACCTACGAACTCACAGATGCAAGATTATTTTATTTGGGTTAACAATACTATGGATTTAGAATAAGAAATATATACCTTTCAAATTACTATTCGATATAGCTATGTATAAATATTTACATTCTTTGAAAATAATAATAATAAGAGTTCAACAAAAACATTGAAACTATGAAAATATAATACCAATTTTGTATTCTACTAAAACTAAAATAGCTACACTATAATAAAATAACTAATTCTTCTCTTCTATAAAAATGTTCACAACTTACAAACAGTTCACATTAGAATAGATAACACTTATCTAATTGTATTACATAGCCTCAACTTCGTTCTTTGCTACTGGAACATTTATAGGCGCTACGTCATTCTTGATATAATTCTGAAAATTAAAAAACATGGTTAAATAAATGCAAACACATCTCGCCACCGGTGGGTAAGCAAAAAATGGCGGTGGTGGTTACAGGAGTATATAGTACGGCCGACGTATCTTGGCGGTATGAAGATAGCTGTTTGGCTGCGCAATGGATCTTATAGAAACGAAATTGTTTACTGCGCATCAATCGGCTAACTTCAGGGCCGCCAAGATACGTCGGCCGTATTGAAAGCGACGACAATTTTTAACCCCCGACGCACAAACGACGGGTTGTTGTAAGTTTGACGTGTCTGTGTGAGGGTGAGGGTGTCTGTCTGTGGCATCGTAGTTCATGAACGGATGAGATTTTGATTTTTGATAATATTGTGGTCAGCCATCCTCATATTTTAAAAGAATATGCTATAGACTGAATTTTTAATTCATAAAAGTAAGCCGAAAGCGCACTCTTTTTACAGATTTACTAACGAATATAAACATTATACTTTACAAAGTTACATATTTAGAACCAGTCAGTTTACTCCAGTAAATAAATAATTCAAATGTAATAAAGTCACTGCTGCTAGCTCACCCCTTGCATGTCGTAGTTAGGGTAGTTGACGTGCGCTTGCGCAGCCATCTTGTCGGGGTGGCAGCGCAGGCGGTGCGAGCGCAGCGTGGACGCGTACGAGAACCGCTCATCGCACCACTTGCACGTCAGCGGCTTGTCACCAGTGTGGGTGTACATGTGCACCTGATATTAAGAATTTAATATTAGATAACGTCAATGATGCGCGATTTCGTCGCCACATATAAATGCTTAAAACGGCAATGTGACAACAACATCAATAAAATACAGTCTGTATTTACGAGCATAGCTCTCCGGCAGCGTTTTAGAACAAGGATCAATACCAATACAATTTAAATGTGTTTGAAAAGTTTCATTGGCATTATTGCTTCAGTAAGCTATTTGCAAAAATAATACTTTCTACAAATGCCAACTTTTCAAATGTGTTTTTACATGGCTAAAATAGTTTCTAAAATTCTAACACAGATTCATTATAATTTTCCCTTCAGTCATTCCTTACTACAGTACGAAACGCAACAATACTGTGCACCATTTCTTCCGCGCTTCCTTTAAAAACGCTAGTACCTTCAAAGTCTGTCTCCTCTTGAATGCCTTGTTGCAGTACGAGCACACGTGCCTGCATTTGTCTTCGTGTACCAGCAGATGTTTGCGGAGTGTACGCCGACTGTTCAGCACTCGTCGACAGATGTAACACTCGTACGACGTGTCCTCGTGAGTGTCCATATGCGTCTTAAGATTTGAATAGGTCTTGAAACTGTAATATAAATTATGGATAATTTATTTAATTAATTTATATAATACATACCAAACACTTAATACGGAAATATGTTTAAAGATAAAACACAAAGCTAATATTTTACGTAATTCATAGAAAATGTTTTTAAACAAGTGTTTTAAACTGTTGTTATGCTAAGGTTTCATTAGGTTTATCGGAATAGAGAAGGCAGTATTTCTTTTTCAAGACTTTCGTCAGGTTAGCTTAAACATATAAGCTTTAAAAATAATACATGCAATATTTATGCCAACTAGTAACAGTTCGGCTCGCAACATTCGTCGGTTTGAGCAGTATTCATTTGTTAATTGACTAGCTTATGCCCGCGACTTCGTTTGAATGTCGGTTATCACGGGCTTTTTCTTTTCCGCGGCACCCTCATTCTTTATTCTAAAATAAAAGTAGCTTGTGTTACTCCTTATAATGTCAGCTATCTGCCAGTGGAAGTTCCGTCAAAATTAGTCCTGCCGTTTCGGAGATTAGCCAGAACAAACAGACAATAAACTAAAAAAAACTTATTTCTGTTGTTTTTAGATCATTATTAATTTCGAACATGCCACGTGAATATGAACTAACGGTTTGTTGCACTTTCTGCACACGAAGGGCTTGTCGTCACTGTGTATGGCGCGGTGCTGTCGCAGCTCTCCGTTGGTCCCGCACGCGTACCCGCACAGGTCGCACACGTAGCCTTTGATCTTGTCGTGCACCACGCGCTTGTGGGACGCCGCTGACGAACGAGTCGTGAATCTGCAGAGCAAAGGCTTTAGTTACAATTTGTTGCTTGCTTAATGATGTGAAGTTTTATTATTTTCAAGAATCATGATCATCTGACTGAATGCAAGCAGTACGCCAACTTTAGATTTCTTAGAGTCACTTTACAATGTGCTCAATATCATGACACCTCTCAACATAATATTTTGAGCCGCAAACCGGGAATAATTAGGAAGCGGGAAAATAAAAACACTATTACCTATAATATTTTTTGCATGCAAGACATTTAAGAGCTATGCATTACATATCGAACTTACTTCATATTACACATATCACAACGATATATTTTACGCTCCTCTATAGGTATATGTGATCTTTCGTGAGATTTCAATGCATCTTTGGAAGTAAATATTTTATCACATGAAGCACAACAGAACTTTCTCTCTGATTTTGGTATATGTCTCATTTTATGTTTATTTAAGGCTGATAGGGTTTTCGTTATTCGGGGACACTTGTCACATCTGTAGAAATAAATAATATTACAAAATATAATATTCATAGACTAGACATACTGAAACTGTTCATAAAGCAGATCCTTTTAATAATGGTAGGTACTCAAATATTTTCAGGCTTAAGTAGGTAACTTAATGCAAAATATTTTAATTATAGAGAGAAAACTCTTGAAATTAAAAATACTTACGACAACACATTGGGATTCCTGTGGTCTTGTACATGCTTGTACATGACTGACTTGGATTTAAGAGTGATACCGCAGATACAAGACACCACAGGTGATACTTTGTGAGCATACTCAGAATGTGCCTTCAGTCTGTACCAGCTCGAGCACTCCTTGTCACAGTGTGGACATATAAACCTTGAATAATAAATTATGGCGTAAAAAGTATGAATAAATACATCATCACAGTAATACACTGAAAAACAAATTATCTGGTGGAGCACTAGAGAATTAATTTAAAAAATACCTTATAAAATCCTTAACATTCAAACTTGCATATTTAAAGTTTTGTTTTTCTTCATCTTCAGATTCCTCTGAATTCTTCCTTAATTTTCTACTTTCTATTTTATGGTCTGATACATGTTTGTAAAGAACACTTTTAGATCTTACGGCAAAGCCACACATACAGTAAACAAATGGTTCACTATTATGTACTTTTGCAAAATGTACTCGCAAGCCACTCCATGTCTTCAGTTTTTCACCACAGAAATCACACTGTAATCTAAAATTATAAGAAAATACTTATTGTATTTTTACACAAGATTCAAACTATTTATTTACAATCCAAAACATGTTGTTTATGATGTCAGGCTACATAAGATTTACTTACTTTACAAAATCTTTTACTTTTAAATTTGGCTTTTTGAGTATTTGGTTAAACTCTTCTGCCTCCTGTTCTGTTATTTCCTTTCTTCTGATGCGTTTCCGTTTGACAGGCTTCAGTGCTGCTATAGCAATATCATCGAGGTATTCATCATCCTCATCATTATCATCATCACCATTGTGAATATCAACTTCATCATGATCACTATGACTATCCGGGAAGACATCAATAACTGATAAAGTTGCCTCATTATTCAATGCACCTGTAAATGTAACTTGTTGTATAAGCACCTGTTCTGTGCTACCTATGTATATACATAACATCATGCATGTTATCCGCTTAGGGGTTGGCAGAGGTGTACCTAATAGTACATCCACATTTCGCAAGTTATGTCAGTCTGTAATAGGGGGTGAGGCACAAATCCAGTCTCCAAGGCTGCTACTGAGAAATTCCTGATGGAAACACATAATAACACTTTGCCCAACCTGGAAATTGAACCCAAGGCCTCATACTCAGCAGTCACACTTTGTGACTAGAGACCAACAAGGCAGTCAGACTAGTCAACTACCTATGTATGTATTTTGTAATTGTTCAGGTGTTGATGTTACAATTGAACTAGATCCACATAATTTCTCAATGAATGTTCAATTTGATCAGAATTAAAAAGGCAAAATTCTTACAAATAGTAAAAATATTATAATGTATCTAGAAAGAGAATATTTTATAATGCTACTTACAAACTATATCGTCAGCAGTAACTTCATCTTTAACCTGTAATTGATTTAAATATTTATATACACATTTTTTGTAAAAGCTGCATGTACAAGCTATACACAATAGGATTATAACTACTGCCATAATTTAGTATTATACTGGCTTAAAGCCAGTATAATAAAATTATACATTTTCATCTATTTCTCTTAATACTTGTTTCTATGAAAATTAACATACCTCAGATTTGATTGAAACGCTAAAATCTGCAGCTGTTTTGGTATGTTCAATTTTAATTCCAAGAGAATCATAATCATCATCATACATTTTTTTCAGTGTTTCTTGTGTTTTATAACATTCCAAAACAAACAATTGAAATGACTCCATTTTTTCTTCACAATTCAAGCAAATTCTCGTTGGCAAAGTGTCGTTTTCAAAGACCTAAAATATCAAGATAGAATACCTAATTTATGATCTTATTAAGAGTAAAATATATCTACCTTATGCATGGAATCAAAGAGTACTGGAATATTGAAATAGCTTAGACAAACCAGGTGATTTAAAAATGGAATATATTGGAAAAATGTATGTAGGTAGGCACTTCCTCATTACAAAAAATAATCACTGCCTATTAAAGGCACGGTTAAATATAATTCCTTAAAATAATGTAACAAAGTTAATTTTATTCAAACAATGCTTGCACTGTATATCTCTCGTTTGTTTCACTAGCATTGTAATGAGTTCAGTTACTGTTATACTGAGTTAGTTAAAGTAATACTTACGACAATTTGTACGAAATCTTGAATTAGTTTTAAAATATTTCTATTACTTTTATCCAAGAGATCTTTTGAAAATTCGTCTTTTTTTGCACATAATCTACACAAGTCTTTCAGGCTCATAGCCATTATGGCAAATAACAAACAAATATTTATTGATAAAACAGTTTACACAATAACCATATTATAAATACTTGTTTTAAAATCACATAATTAATGGAATAGAATCAAATAAACAATAAATATGTATTTATTTCTTAGCCATCATCATAGCAACCCACCATCGACAATAGAAATAGAAATTATCTTTCTTTTTATAACACCAATGTCCAGCAGGGCTAGCAAAGGCTACAAAATCATACAGCCAATACTCAAAATCTATGGAAAAGTCAATGGTTTTGTTTCTTCATAGGGGGGACCTTACTTATTTCTCTTTTTATTTTTTAGAGAATTCGACATACATTATACTTATACATACATACATAATATGCTTACTCCGAGTTCTTTACGATGTTGTTTTGCTCCATCATCAGATCCTCTCAAAAGCCAGTCACATGACATGTGATAAAATAATCTCAATTTAATGAGTATAAACTTTTTTTATCGCAGCACCCCCTGGGGTGTTAACGCCATAACACCTATCTAATCGTCGCCGATGAATGACAAACCCTGTAGCAGAAACCCGTACTTAAAACGGACAAACCGTTTTGGAGATTATTGGGAACAATAAACAACAACCTAAACTCATGTCATACACTTTCTTCATTCCGTGGCGCGTCGTGGGTAAAAAAGGAAAACCATCGACAAAAAGGATAAGTTTGGCTGTATGATTTTATAGCCTTTGCTATGCTGTCTCTGTCATCTATGACATTTTAAGGCTCGCTTGCTGTCGCTTGTCGCTCAGCGTTGCCAATTTAGCCCTTTCGGGGCTAGATCTAGCCCTTTTTTAGCTTTGTTAGCCCTTAAAATAATTATTTAGCACCTAGCCCTATTTCTAGCCCCCAAACGAAAACTCTAAATTCAAACAAAACTTAGCATAAACTAAACGCACTCAAGCGGGTCACACCCTGTGGTCACACCACACACACTATCACTCAAATTCATCAAATGTCAATGTCATTAATCTAAACGTCAGTCAGACTACCTGTCTCTTTTCGTCTTACATCAATCGTAGAGATAGGTATATCCTATCGTTTTAGGTAATATAGGGCTCAACCATCAACTTCGTCAGCACAAAATGAGAGCGTAATCTTGTGTGGCGAAGAATCCTCTGATGAGGACTTGGACATTTAAGTTGTTTTTTTTTTTAAGTTAGGTTGTTTTTAAATTTTTGATTGTGTGTTTCAAAAAGTATATGTAACAAGTTAACAATAGTTAACGAAACTCAATTATTTAAGTTATTTTTATTTTTAAAAAAATTTAGCCCCCATTTTGCCCCAATCTAGCCCTTTTTTGACTCTGCTTAGCCCCGAATCCTAAAACCCAGTTGGCAACACTGTTGTCGCTGTGTGCCTATGTCAATGCTAATTTTATGGACGTTTTTTTTTGTGTTTGTTCATGGTTTGTTCCGTGTTTAATAATAAGGAATCTAATAATAATGCATATTTGAACAACTGATTGCAATAACGATATTAATAGTAAATAGTTTTATTATGTACGGAAACAGTTCCGAAATCATTCTAATTAGAAAAGATGAAGTAGCCCTTGGCATTCACCATGGGAAAACAGTAAAAGACAGAAGATAACTATCAGATATTACAATGGATGTGCATTCAGATTACGTTGAAACTGCTAAGTCGATCCTGTCTTTCGACAATATAAATTACTTGAAAGCAGAGGACAGTGGATACCACACATCATTTACTCCAGGTTCGGAACTATCAAGTGGATTCCTCGATCAGTCAGTGGTAGCAACAACAGGTTTCATTGATCAAATTCAAGTAGATTACGTTACGCCTGAAGTTACTTACAGATACAGCCAGTTAAAACCACGCAATGATAATTGTAACGACACCCCACCGCCAAGGCGGGCTGCTAAGCGCCCTTACTCGAGCGTCGAGTCTACGAAACAGACTACAACGATCCCAACCCCTACAACATGGATTGCAGGTAAAATACAGGGTCTGGAAGTCAGTGAAGATAAAGAAAATACCACCTTACCATCAGATAGCTCTCATAGCACTGGAAGGAATACCAGATACGTTTACAGATTAAACATATGTGAACAGAAATTTTCATATCCAATAACACCAGTAAAAAGGAACTGTAAACAAAGTCCCTGTAGAAAATCTGGCAGAAAGCTAGACTTTGTCATTCATTCTCTGTCTTGTGACAAACATGAACTTCAGCCACAACAAGTATCACAAACTAAGATAGGACTCACACAACCTATTCTAGCCAGACCTGACCAAAAAATAGATATTATAGGATTGCTAAACCAGAAATGTGCCATACCACCTTTAAAAAATATTTTTCGGTATTTAAGTAATGAAGATGTTTGTAACTTTTGTTCGGTAAGCAATACTTGGAATGACATTTGGAATTTACATAATAGCAATAAAAAGAAACAGGAGCTAAGAAAGTATCTGAAGACAGCTAAAGAAAACCAAGAGAATTGTGCAAAAGAGAGAAATACTAAGATCAAAACTATTAAGTTTTATGATGGATGCCTCAGAGAAATTAACAATGAAATCAATGACCACCTTGTGAGCAGTACTCCTATAAGTCCTCAGTATTCACCAAGAACAAATCGCTTTAGGAAGTTTGTAAAGGTATAACTTTGATTACATTTTAACTATTATATTATTTTTTTATATTTTTATCATGACCATGACATAGCCTTTATTTAGTACAAGTAATTTAAGTTTTAATGATTTGTTACTACTACTGATGTGAGTTTGATCACACACAATGTTGACTGATTCATTTAAGACATTGACTGCATGTAAGCATTTACTACTCCAAGCCCCAAGCTCGGCTGGCTCCACTACAATTCACCAAAGATTTTTGGACTGCTGTGCTTACTGAATAAATTGCTATATTATTATAAGTACTGAATTAATGACTTAATGTTTATTAATATTTCAGACAGCATCACTGGATTCACGGATGCAGCTGTCATGTGTAAGGTGTTCACAGCCTGCTAAGGTAACAGAAGAACCTACTGGAGAGGAATGGGTGGAGTGCACAAATGCTACTTGTTTGTATCAATTTTGCAGATCTTGTAATTGCAGTAGGCATCCAGGTAAGAGTTGTAATCAATATGACCTGAATGCTCCAAGTCCCTCTAAAAGAAAGAAATGTGATTATGCTGTTGGAACAAGAAAAAGCAGAAAGAACTTGCGTAGACTTCTGTGATCTGTTTCCAACAATGCAATTTTAATCCAGTGTTTTATTAATAATTGTCAATTACATTCCATTAACTGAAAATAGTTACTCTTCGGAAGTAGCTTAATTAGAATTATTAATTTGTTTGCATATGCATTGAAATAATATCATATTTTATGATATTTGAGATTAAGGGGGTTAAACCCATGTCTGATTTTGTGCCATTTTTTAATCAATTAATAATGAATTTGTAGTTC
This sequence comes from Hoplodrina blanda, assembly GCA_949316365.1. Lineage (NCBI taxonomy): Eukaryota > Metazoa > Arthropoda > Insecta > Lepidoptera > Noctuidae > Hoplodrina > Hoplodrina blanda. The sequence continues at coordinate 9,248,116 of OX438579.1, read as the reverse complement.
ACCACAAAGTCAGTAATAAGATTGTTTGGCAGTTTTAATTTAGGTTCCATTAATTATAAATTAAGGATCTCTACGGGTTTTCTTATTTTTAAATCCACAATTGATTTGTGGTTTCATGAGTAGATCAGTAGGTGCTAGATGTAAATGACATTAAACAGGCAGTCCATGTTTTCAAAATAAGGCCTCAAAGCAAAACAGACGGCAGACTTAAGAGTGGCGCACTTTTTTTTTAAGCTTTTATTTAACATCACCTGTGTGTATGTTCTGGAATTTTGAAATCAATGTTCCTTAAAGATCAACATAGACTTGTATTGTGACTAAAAGTCGGTCGTCTGTTATGAACCGTACGTCGGCGTCGCCAATTTTATTTTATTTTGCCGATTATGATCCGTAAATTCGTGTAATTTTTAGGCAAGCAATCCTTTTATTACGTCTCTCCACTGTTGTTGCGACAAATACGCTATGACGACGTATTGTTGTATCAAATCGGCGACATCCGGCTGGACCGCTTCTGCCAATATCCTATTATACATTCTACTTAAGTTGTAATGTACCTACCTACATATCATAAAGAGAGGTCGCTGCAGTTTTTATAGATCTTATAAACGTTGTGACTAAAAATATATACCTATGAATATGTAAACACAAGGGTATGAAAGGATCGTAGTACGTGGCGATCGACGATCAGTAGTTTCTGCATCCACAATGGGAGAGCCATATAAATCTATTCAAAATGTTAAAGTGTAAAAAAAATATAAATAGGTATTTAGTTGAATGCCCAAAAATTTAGGACTATTCATAATCGACAGCTAAAACTGAGACTGCCTGTATTAATTATTCTACAGAATTTACCCTCAAATTTATGAACAAAAATCTACTAACATTCGAATAGTAATTACCTACTCAAAAGTAAGACTGTTTTTTATACATCACTACTATTAATTAATTATCGGTATAGTATTTTTTGTCTGAAAATTAATATTATAGAAATCTAATAGTTTTAATAGCCTTTTTAACTTTTTCAGTGAGTGAAATTGAAATGTGCTTTTAATTTGAATTTAATTCGTTATGATTTATGACATAATGAAGAACTGTTTCCAATCAACAAATTGAAATTTAAGTATAATAATGTGGAACACCTTGATTGTAATTTAGGCAACGCTAATTTTAATAATGTAGGCATAGTTTTTACTTTTTATATTTTTTCAAGAGACATACTATTAATTTAATATTATCTTTTACACGCCATACTCGTTAGTCGATATATCGAATAACTCTAACCCGAAAAATTAACTCAAGACCTAAGTACCTACTTAGAACTTAATGCCGAGCGCATAGGAACCTTCAACCTAGTGATAGAGATCTATACGTTATAGAATTGAAACTCGCATCAGACTGTATCCAGCTTCATTATCAGCAGTCAGACGCTTCTATCACTCAAGGATGATATTTTTGTAATAGTCATCTGAAACTCAAGCTTTAATGAACCACATCCTAAAAAATCTTTCACGGAAATATGTTTATCCAATATTGGATAATATTATGTTATAGCTACATATTGTTGTCGATTAATGACAAGTTGTCGGGTCGATAAGTATTTGATAAGTATTCCTACTGTTCCATATCTGATCTTAACCTTTTTTACATCCAAAATAAAACCATCAACTTATCTTGTTCGTCTTGCTGACTGGGGTTGCTCTGAATTTATGGTTTCGGTCCATAAAACACCCATACAAACGAACTCAATAATTGCCTAGGGATGACCTCCTGGAGCACAAGTATGTCCGCACAAGTTATGTTGTTACATAATATGTGGATAAATTGTCTTAAATCTTGGCACGGCAGTACTGCCTGGGCTGCAGAACTACTGTTACGTTGCAAACGACGATAAAGTGGCGGAGAATGAGTGTCGTTTTTCTCTTGGTAATAGTTATATTATTAATATTTGATTTCCAGCTTTTTATAGATATTGTAATTCGTTTTGAGTACCTATCGAAAGAGATAGAATCTACATGTCGAGGTTTCACCCGAATTGCTTTTCCTGAAGACATTTCCCGAAACACTCCCTAGTCTTTTTTTGTTAAGAATATCATGTTATTCGCATAACAGTGTCAAACTTCAATAGGTATTTTTTAATGTAACGAAAAACCCTAAAATGAAATGTATTGCGACATGCACGGTAAAGGGTGTAATTTTTATTTTAATATTTACCTACCGCCTCCACTTTAGCCTGTGAAGTGGAAGACTCACCTGCCACCTCTATATAAGCTCGTTATATTGAAAAGCATTACACATCTCAACAGGTTTGCTACCAGGCTACCTTCCTACAGGTCACTAGCAATTGGTAAAAATGATCAACCACAAGCTATTGTCTTAAAATGTTTAAAAGCGAGTATAAAGACTCGTAGGTCATGTTGTGTAAACTTGTGTTGCCGGTCCTTGGACTAATCATCACCAGGCGAAATCTAAAATCAATAGATCATGAAGACGGTGCCATTTCTGGCTGTGGCTAGTGACCCGTATTATCTCCTTGCTGTTGCCTTATTTCGATTAGAGTTAAAATAACGTGGACAAACTTTTAATTCATAAGTTATGTAAGAAGAGTGTGTAGCTTGTTATTGTGCTTTGTAAATATGTTGAGTACCTAATTTTAAAGAAAGTACACCTGCTGAAAGGTTGACATTGATGTTTCGTAGAAGATCAATGTTTGTTTGAGAAAAGGACCAGTGTTTTTAAGTTTAGTGTAGCTATTTATGCCTAACACCTATTAAAGGTTGCAGGTATGAAGGGACCAAGTGTGCACAATTTAATTTTATCAACAATTTGTAATACTCAAGACTTAATTTTTTAAATTATGACGATCTGTGTGTGTCAATAGATACTGATTTTCTCGAATAATTAATTTTAATTTCAAAATCCATGACATGTATTATAAGTATTCATTTTTGTCTTGTAAATAGTGTTATTTCAATTTATGTCTTTGATTGGTAATAAAAAACAATTTGAAAACAATATTTTTTTAATTATACCTTAAACTAAGCAGCAATCATGGTGCATTTTTTAAAAGAAATTAAACAACTTAATATTATAGCTAAACTATTTTATTATACAATTAAAATTAATATTTACAAATACATTTAGTACTAGAAGTAAGTTTATGTGGTAATTATTAAAAACCACCGAAATTATGCTGATCTTTAAAGTTATCTTGGTAGATGAAAACCTTTTGAGTGGTTTTATTTACTCTTAAGATTAAAACTGATTAAGGCACTTTGTTCAATTGATTTAATTAAATAAATAGCTTTCTATGATAGGTAAATGGGAGGCAATCCACGATACGATCGTTTAAGAATTATTATGTCTTCAGACTAAGCCCGGTGGTATGCTAACTTTTGCACATTCATAATTATATTTTGTTCAGCCGAATCCCATCACGAACTTTGGTATTTGATACGCCACTTGAGGTATTTGCATTATCATTGACATTCTGTAATAAAAATAGTTAATAATAGTATACATAAAACAAAATATTGACTGGAATTATTTGAATATTTTGGGTGAAATGCTAAAAAAAACAAAACAAACAACAACATAAAATAAATAAATAAAATAAAATAATAATTAAGTACTGGGATTTAAGAAATTTGAGTTCTTGCAAAAAATATTAGCTGCCTTTATTAGAAGAATATTCATTACATCATTAGGTATTTACACTACAAGATAGGTTGATTTTATAAAATAATTTTGAGTAGGTAGTAGTAGGTTATTTATACCACCAGTCCACCACCATTCCACCATAGAATTTAGAATCCGATAAAAGGGCCACGAGGATTGCATAGTGTTGCCATGTATTCGTCCTCAGTTAGAAAAACACTTACTTACCTTATTAGGAAAAATATCATAATACTAGCAATATTTACACTAGATATAGATAATACTGACCTTTCCATTTTTGTGCAGGAAATTTTACGATAATTCCACCACCAGTTATACTTGCTGTACAGAAGGAGTGTCTCTGCATAGGTATAAGAAATATATATACATAATCAAAAACTTAATATTTCTTAAACATAAACCCTTGGCTCTGTTCAATAAAACTGACAAGTCAAGTAATAAACAATATTTTTCTAATATTTTTCATCAATTATCTATTTGACTTGCGCAGCAACTCTTTCTTGTCCATGAAGGGCTGGTTTTTTAACAGGTAGATAACTTTAATTAGAAGAATAAATATGTTATGAATTTATTATGTATTTTCAATACAGAATATGTCAAACCACTATATTTAGTGCCCCGTTAAGAGTTCAAATCATTTTAATAGAATTTACAATTAATCACACAGAAAATACGCGATTTCAAACAGCCTAGCTCACGCGGTATCAGCGGTGTAATGGATACTGATACTGAGTACCCGCGAAAGCCAATTTTAACTTTAGATTTATGAGTAAGATTCGCCCTCACTGTTTATGGTCGCTCAAAAAGCTTTTAGATAATTAGAAGCGTGAACGCATTGTCACTGTTATTTGTCAAATATGGCCTGACAGTTATATTGAACAGGGCCTTTGACTTTATACAAGTGGCGATAGTGGCATCGCACTACAGCAAGCCGTACCTACGTGAGGTCGCGGGTTCGAACCCCGACTGTTACACTGTGTACATAACCCACTTTTCATTCAAGGGTATGGGTGACAACCGAATCATGTAAATAGTTTAATGAAAAAAAAAGGGTTTGTATTTTGTACATTATAGTAGGTACTACGCAAATAGAGATGGTGTGTCGCCTAACAGTTGTATTGGAATGCGGTAACTTTATCGTTCTTTCATACCGCTATGTTCTACTTAAAGAAAGTGGTAAACAAATGGCCGACATCAATGACCCGGCTCAAATTGTATTTTCTCAAGCTTACTTGCCAATATTTGCATATTTTGGCAATATGTGCTTCATGTTTGGCGATTAACACGCATAGCACCATTGCATGGTGGACGTTCAGGAGTCCTGAACTTGTGACACGTGTGCTATACATTTATATGTATATTGGTTATACCCTCAAGCACCTGCAAGAGCTAACCATTACCGAAAATTAACAAGTAGGAATTATAGAAAATTGGGTATTGCATGCTTTTAGTCCTAGTTCGAATCATGTTTGACGAACAAAATGTGTAGTCGGGCATTCTGTACAATTTTTGGTAACTAAATTACTGGGTAGATACTCGGGCCAAAAACAAGCATGGAGATGTAAATAGATACTACGTGGAGCTGAGAAAACGCATATGCGACACTTTTGGCCTTGTGGCAAGATACAGTAAAGCAAAATTCTCATCGATAAAATTACTACTTATTGGAAGTTTTTACCCCGAGTACAGTATAGCGCTGTGTTGAACATCGATATGTACAAGGCGTAAGTACAAAGCAGTGGTTAAGTTGCATAAAACTCACGAGACAGACAGGCCATTGTAGAGCCATGCTCGCCAGGTCTGCGGTGTGGGCTGGGCGCCGTCGATGCGTGCTTCAATATGGCCGCACAGCGCGCGTCTGTCGTGCGAGCGACCCGACCGCGCGTCGCACACTAGCCGTTTGCGACACTCGCCGTCACACGTCCCACGACGTGGACTGTTCTTCCAGTAGTGCCTGGAAAAGCATTAGCAAGCAATGTTGTTTATTATTATGTTATATAAATATTGTTCACTTATTTCCAGTCACCCTATATAAGAGTCACATGTAGCGTATCTGTGTCATCGGTGACTGGTTGAAAAGGTTTGTATTGCATTGCAGTATTGGTTTGTTGCTTCTGGATAACTTAATCCATCAAGTAATTTTCAGATACGTTACAATAAACAATGTTGTACAGGAAATGAGTGAAAAGGACAACCTGCACCACGATTGGAAAATGCTACCTGATGCTTGTGTATTATTCAATACCTGTTAAATAAATATGAAGAAATCAAATAATTACTTGTAATATAAGTTAAAAACATCTTCTTTGGTAGTCATATCGTCGATAAACTTGTCCCAGTCCTGCGGCCGGAGCGCTGGCATCATGTATGAAGACCGAGCTGAGTATAACTTGTACCAGATCGGGTATCCGAACAGATTGGCTTCTTTCAAGTTCATTATCCAAGTCTCATGGTCGACCACTTGCTGAAAAATGTATTTGGGTAAGTTATTTAACATTTAATATTTGCATCAGTAATTTTTAAGTTATATAATCTGCTTAGTTATTAGGTAGGTAAATCAAACTATAATTACCCGAGTAGTGGCTTCATGGTCACCATCTACATAATATATTCGATAACCTAAATTCAAATCATAATACGGTGTAACCGAGGGACCAACGTACGCAATACTTGTGGCTCTACCTGCGAAAAACATAATAAATTACGGTAAGTTAAACCCAACATGCCTGAAATTTTAATATAGCTCAATCAAGTTGACAAGGTTCACCTACCAAGGTCGTTCGGATCATAAAAAACTTCAAATTCATCGAAATGAGTATGTCCGAAAAATTGTGCCGTTATCGTTGATTCATATCGGTTAACTATCGCGTAGTAATTTCGGCTCCATACTTTTAAACAATCGGAATGGCCCGGCGGTATGTGGCCAATAACGTGAACCTTTTCGCCACTAAACTCCGCGGACTGCAGTTCATAAATCAACCACTGAAGTTCTGTTGCTGGATCTGTACTGTTCATTAACAGCCACCTGAAAATAAAGGAAAATAGCATATTTTAGAATGCACATGATGACTAACATACATGAGGCTAGTTACTTTAAACTAGAACCTGCAACAAAAAACTTAACAGGCCTTATTTTGAAGCAAAGTTTTTGTTTAAACCAGATTTAAACCATTGACCCAATTTTTGTATTATATTATAAAATATGGTCCTCACCAATTCTTATTATTGCAGTAGTTCATATTGAGCGATATGATGCGGAAGCCCGGCCTCACGAGGACAGAGTAGAAAGCGCCGCGGCGCACTGTGTGAGACACTCCTGCAGGCAGCCAGCGACGCCATTGTGCGTCCAACTCGTCGTACAGCCACGCGATGTTCAGTTCCGAAGACGCTATGTACGGCGGCGGGAAACTAGAAAAAAGATGAAATAAGGAATCTGTAAGTACTCAGTCTTATAAAGGTAGATAAGAACTTAAAAAAGGGGCAGATACCTACTTCTTAAATAAATGTTGGAGAATCGCCATTTTAGGCCACTTATTTTGGTTATGGTGACGGAATTTCATTAGTCACAGAGTTTGGGAACTCCCCACAGTTGTGGTTTTGGTTTGAAACATCACACCATTTCATTATACAACGGCAAGTGATTAACGACTTTATATAAACTTGCAAGCTAATTCGATTTCGCGGTAAAGTAACACGACTTACCTAATGCTTCAGTTCTAATACTTACAAATGCGGTTTATGCTCAACTAAGTACAGGTATTTCCGTCCACTAAGCACTGAGTAATAGACGTTGTAATACGGATGCATCTACTACTCAATCGAATGTTCTTACACCGGACCTACATTCCAAGAATAAACGATCTTGAAAGGGATTGTAACTGTAATTAAAATGACCCCGACGGACATTGAGACTGGCGATATATTTACGTAGGCATCTACTCAGTTTATTCGTACCTATTAACTGGAGATGACTCATGGTTCCCAAGGGCTGGGAATATGGGAACACCGGGAAACATATCCGACATCTGAGCTACCGTTTCTTGTAGCACTTTCAAATTCTCTTCTTTGGTTTGGTTCCATACATCATGCGGTGGTAGATCTCCCGTCCATAAAATGTAATCTATGTCCTGGAAAAGTACAACAGCATTGTTTTAGATTGTTATGAGGGGTTCTTAAAAGATAGAATTTAATGCTGGGTTGCTGGTATAGGCTATTTTTTTCTTTCGGATGGCCTTTAAAAAGTATTCATACCTTGGTCCTGACCTTGATCTTTAAACGGTGGTTATCCAATCGAGAAGTTGCAAAGCCACGAAGATCAATTGATCGTTATTTAGATTAACGCCCACTCTTTTCGTACATTGTGTAGACACTAAATTCATTTTAGCTGGACTGGACTTTTGTTTGGATGCTACTGAAAGTAACAGTCATACGTACAGTGTGAGTGTCTGCTATGTGTTTCAACATGTGGTCTATGGTCCGTTTGGGTGTGTCACACTTGCGGTAGTCTCCCCATCGGCCGGCGCCTCCACCTGGCGTCAGCGCTGGTCCACTAGACGCTCGACAGCAAAGTGGCTCGTTACATTCAGCATTAGCACCTGAAATTTTACAGGTATTATACAGTTTACATTGAGCTTGCTATGTGCAGTCTCTGAAAATAACGAAGAAGTTTACAAGTGGGCCACTTTTGTACTTAGTTTACTCTACATATCAGTCACTACGGAAGAAATATTTTATGGATATTTTGACATGCTGTTCAGCTTTGTACATCACTGATAAGATGTTGAAATGCTCACCTTCAGCGTAGTAAGGATCGAAATGTGTATCAGAAATCTGCAGTACTTTAAACGTAGGAGCTTTATCAACAGGGGAGTCAAGTTCCCGCAGGGTAGGCTTCGGTACGGGAGGGAACGCCACTTCCCACTCATGGTAAGGATTGTAGACGTCGCCACACGCGTCTCCAATGACAAAGCTGCAGATCTCTTCAGGACCTATCGTAATACGTTTCAATACGTACACTACTTCACTCTGAAAATGAAGCATAAAATAATAAATAAATTACGATACCAAAAAAAAAACAGCAGGTCATTTTTTATTTGTATACGTCCACAGTTTCTTACCCCAAACAATCTCGTGATGCCTTCGCACACGCGAGCCGATTGAATTTTTAACGAGACACAGAATTGATAGATCATCTTATTGATGTCGTCTTTGCTTTTACCGAGTCTTATGTAATGTTGTAGTAACCCAGCGCCAGCTTTGCATGCCGTACATGACACTTTAGACATAACAGAGTGCTCAACTTCGTAATACACTTGTTTTAAATTAAGAAGTTTTAGAGCCTTTTCCACGAACACTGGAAGGTTACTGCTCTTATCGCTATCCCATAGAAGACGGGAGTAATTTCGTTTTAAGGCTGCCATGTGTGCTATAAGTTCAGTCTCATTAGCAGATGGCGGGAGTGTATGATTATAATTAGAAGGAAGGAAGAATGGTTCCTCGTTGCGTGGCGTCAATGTCCAACTCCAATCATCGTTAGGTGGCTTCCATTTTATTACCGGTCGGTGGCTCCTTCCCGATTGTTGCAAAAATATAGGGTTACCTGCGATTATAAGAAATCACTTGGTAAAAGATTGAATTTACATTAAATAAATTGAATTAGCTACTTATTATACGTATTTACCTGAAGTCATCATCACACTTAGAGAAAGAGTGGCTATCCATTGCATGAGCCATCGTATCCTAATAATCATAACTAAGAAACGTAGAAGAAGAAAGTATCTGAAACAAAACAAACGAACGAGTATTTATTCTGTTATCAATCATTTTAAAGTCACAATACACGCAGTCCAGGAGTTCATTATCAATTTGCGCTTTAGCGTAGGTAGGTATCTTGCGAAGAATGATAATATGTGTATATGAAAAATTGTTATGGGGTAAAATATTTGATCATTGTTTGTTCCAGTTTGGCATAGGTTTTAAGCGTAAAAACGAACGCCTAGATGCATAATATTAGTAAGAAATTGTGTAACACTTCTGTCCCAGAAGTGTTATACTGAATATCTAATATCTCTCCTTCCAAATCTTTCTAACTTTTGCGATTTTGACTTGCATTACACGACATAACATGTCATCATATTACTTTAGAAAGACTAGATTGGTGAACTCAACGTTCCAGCCACGAAATAAAAAGTTTTCCATACCATGGTTCCAGTAATAGGAATCTATGAACTCGAAGCTAAGCTAGGCATAGATTATGACGCAGCATTTTACGCTTAAAAATCGTGAAAGTCATAAAAGCGCTCTCTCTTTTTTTTGTTATATGTATCCTCTGTAGATAGTTGCTCATAGACGTCCGTTATTATAACCACTATGTATCTAGTAAATAAAAAATACCTTAAAACAAATTAAAATGCTTAAAATAAACTTTCGAATCAAAACGCTAACACCTTTCTTAACCGTAAAATGTAAGACAAATTAATAAGGAAAGATGCACCGATCTCCTAACCGGGAGCTTACAATTTATGGAAAAAGTGACTTCTATTACGTACCATTACCTACTCATGAACCGTGTGTGTCCGCCTGTGTGTTACTAATAATTAAGGTTCAATCTGTGAACCTTAATTATTAGTAACACGGTAATGAGGTGACACCATGACAGCTAAATGAAGCTGTAGAACGAAAACGAACCCATTTACCTACATAATAATAATATATTGTAGTTGGTTAAACTTTGTTCCGTACATTTCAAGAGTAAACAAAAGTTTCACTTTTTATGATCTCTCAAAAATTGTCGCAAACTTTTACGTTTCTCCTTTATATGTCGGTATAACTATTTAAGATATTATGTAAAGGCGACTTGTATACAATTGAATTATTTCGTATTCGTTTTGCATAAGTTGTTGATTTTAGCTGGTCACTAGCACTGCCTACGCAAGGCTTAAGTTATAAAAACAAGTTTTAATGGTAATTTATATAAAGCCGAGTAAATAATAATATTGTAATTGATGAGGACATCATGTTTCCAACAAAAATGCGTGGTCTTTCTATGAACAGTGAAATATCAGCAAAAGTTAGCATATGTTAGGGTTTCTTAATTTTATTATGGAATACTTAGGCACTATTTCTGCTAGTCCTATCGTATACATGCGTGATGCCTGAATGTTTTATGAGTCTGCGGATTTTACAGACGGCAGTTGTATACGGACGTGGAGGTCGCCACTTTCTCCGCGCTTCATTGACTTTGTTGGAAAGTAACGCTTGTATCGCACGATGCGTTTGCTCACCTATCATAACTTCTCGACAACAATGCAATTGCTCAATACTTTATTGTTATAGTAATCATCTTCATACATCTTAGTAGTGTTACGTAGGAATTATGATCGTAAGACCACCGAGCTTCTTGTATAGTCTAAGAATTGATGTGTTCATTAACCCTATACAATATAAGTAAGTATGTATATAATTATATAAGTACTATGTAAGTAGATATAAAATTGAAAACAGCGGCGGCGTTGATCATGCTCTCTCACTCGCTTGTTGTACTGTGCGTGTGAAAGAGCATGATAAGCTCCTTTGTTCGGCCGCCATTTGTAATTCGTTCGTCGTGAACATTGATTACTGTATTATATTTAAATAGATGTAATTACGCATATTTGAAGTAAGTATATCAAGTTATTTGCTTTACGCTTGTCGCAATTACCTATGTATTGGAAAAGATGTACGCGACTGGGAATCTGAGGATGGCGTCTGGTTTTTCTGAAAGCCGTGCTCGTACTGGCTTTCCCTTAATTCCTATTCTGGTTGCTTTTGTTATGATTTGCCTTGTTGTTGTAACAAAGAAATTAATTACACGTAGGAACAGTCATTAGTGTGAGCCAGAGGATATCATGATTACTATCATGCTTACACACGCTACGTAAAATACTCGTGTAGCACTTGTTGACATGCAATGTAGGTACCGGATACTACAATATATTTTATTGCTTGTATACTTTTTCCCTAATTAATTAAGTATTATGTTTAAAAAATATGATAGGTACATGGCTTGTCATTAAACTATAATACACACATCAAAAAAGTCTAGGGATCAACATCCCTAACATTTGTTAGGGATGTTGATCCCTAGACTTTTTTGATGTGTATAATTATGATAGCAATAGGTACGTACATTGTACTTCTAACCTTCACTTCACTGATTCGCCAAAAGGCTTAATTTTATTAATTACCTACCTAGTAGATTAGTACTGCTTATATTACCTACCTACATAATAATTTTATCTTATTATTTATATGTATGTGTGGACAAGACATTATCAGAGACTTCGTTTAGTCCGTAAGAAATTAATTAAAAATCGGAATCAAAGTAGGTACCTACTATAAAGAGAATAAATTATGATACATAGTAGGTACAGTTAAAAAGTTAAACCTACTTTCATATCAATGATCTATTAAACTTTATGTCTTACGTTACAATTCGAAACTGTTATTCTTTTGTTTTGTTTACAACAGATTTTATTTTATAGAAGTTGATACCTATAGAAATCAGCTGTAAAAATCGAAGTGCAGATGCAGACAATTTAACAAAATAGGTGTTGTTGTGCAAGTTTTCTCTCCGCGGATGGCAGTTAACATTCAAGGATTATTCATCCAGGCCGCTTACTTTCGACTGCCAGCAGCTTGGTACATCGTGCGTCCACTTTCACTGCCACACTGCGTGATGTCCCTATACGGATGTAATTTGGCTACTCGTGAGATTACCTAATCTACAGAATTGAGCTATTGACATTTTTTGTTCTGTATTCTTAGTGACTTGTCCAATTTCCGGCACCAAATGTAACTATTAATGCGTAAATATCAACAGAGTAGGTATAAAGAGAATATTCAAATAATCAGTACTTACACTACATTTATTATGATGTGAAATACCTACTCAAACTATATTATAAAAGTTTATCCTATACTTTTTTTATCAACAATAATAAAAGTACTTATGTAAAATAAATCTATTACCTACTACCATTACCATTTAGCACTGTGCTGCTATTTTCTATATCATTCTACATTCCTAAACAAGAACTCTCGTCTCAAGAGACTAGAGTTCTTGTTTAGACATGTGAGTAAAACCAGTAAGAAGTACTTAAATCTTTCTTTTAATCGCGTGAATGGTGGTAAACTTACAGTCACCGTCTCACTCTGCTACACCGTTACTGTCGCGAACGGAACATTGCACTTGCATAACGAATGCCTTCCGTAGGGTTTTAATTAAGTATACCTAATGCCTATTGGTTACGAAACACTTATTCATTAACCCACTACGGATGTATTACAATCTCATGTCTTATGCATACCTACAGTATTACATACCTACTGTCTATTACTAAACTGCTAACGTTCTAAGAGGCCGGATTTGACGTTTCTCCTACGTAATAATTTGAAAAATCCAATTCACAATCCTGAATAATTACTATGTTACCCATACACTATAACAACGAGTATCACTTGTAAACATTAAGTTTAACTTAATTTTGAAAAAATACACTCACAAACACGAATTAATTGCCGATTTATATTTTGACAAGACGTTTTGACAACACTACACAAAGGATTTTGATAGCTGTCAAATCCGGCTTGTTACAATGTTAGCTGTATAGTGTCTTTTTTCCTTATTGCAATATAATTAATAATAGGTTTTTCTATGCAGCTTTTATTTAAAAAAACCGGCAAAATACGAGTCGGACTCGCACACGTAAGGTTCCGATCACCACACAATATTTAACACAACATATAAAAAAAATAGTTTATAATCGCAAAAAGTTAATTATTTTGTGACGTACCTACTTCGGTTTTCAGATTTATTCCTTTATTTGTGCTACATTGCATTACTTCTTGCAAAATTTCATGATTCTACGCCAACGGGAAGTCCTCTTAGGTTTTGATTCGTCAAATTGAATAGTCAAAATACGCGCCATACATTAGTTACCTATCTTTAGATTGGCTTGACATAAAAGATTAATTTTATCACTGCTCCAAAGGACAGCAGATCTTAGTATTTGATATTAATTTCAGCTGTGTTCTGCTTCTTCAGCAGAACACTGTAAAATTAAATGGGTTGAAGCAAGCAGAGAATAGATGTACATATTAAGTCGCCAATGGGTTATTAAGTCCACATTACGCCCATGGCCATAACCCGTGATAACCCCCTGCAACTTATTGTGCAAAAAAAGAACCAATAACCTCACCTGTGTTTGCTTCACAGCATTCTTTGTTTGTATTGAAAAAAATAACTGTTTTCACCTGCGAACTTTTTGCGCCAGGTCTTTATATTCTTGGGTATTTGGGTCGTAGGTATGTCAAGAAAATCAAAAGATTTATAGTCTATTTATTGCACTGTTAAAACAGAATGCAACTACGTGTAGTTATATAAACGCTACCATATAAGTTTATGATGATAATTCAACCGACAGCAGGTACCTGTTTATGTTTCTAAATGCATTATCGTATTTCAACCAAGTGCATTAGTTTTTGGAGGGCGTGCAACGTTACCAATCTTTGCCTAATCAAGAAGGCCATACGAATGAGGCCGCACTAACAGACTCGGTCAATATACTTCTTGCCCACTGAATCGATGCATTACCAAATTGTCGTAGGTTGTGTTGTTGTGATCAACTGATTTACCTAACTTTAAATAATTTATCTTTCTTTATCTAAAACACATTGACTATATAAAAACCAATTCCAGGTTTATAGGCCAAATACCAAATAAAATTGTTATCCGTTCCGATAATGACATGCGGGTTTATTATTATGCAACTGCATTTTGTCCCGCATCATAAAATAAAATTCCATCAAACACAATGTGGGTAGGCCTTATGATATTACTTCAACTCAATGACTTCTTTTTCTTGTATAGCTCGGTTTACGTGTTCTGGACTAGTGCCAAGCTTTCTCGATAAGCTTTCTCTAAATTGCTCCTTCGCATCTTGTGGTTTACGTGTAGGCACTGTTATGATATTTATTTCTAAATCATCATTTTATTTGCCTTGAAGTAATTGCAATTTGTTCTCTACAATGCATCCCATCATTTTTGTGGTTTCCTACCGTAAACAGGACCCAATTATTAAGACTTCACTGTCCGTCCGTTCGTCCGTCGGACACTAGCCTTTATCTTTTAAACCGTGCGTGTATAGAAGAGACGTGATTTTTCGGCGAGCTGTATCTTTTGAATCAAAATAGGTAGAGACTTGAAATTTTCACATTGTGTGTATTTGTGTATTACTATAAACGTATGTATTCGATACTATATATAGGTAGGTATATATATATTAATAAAAATAAAATAAAGATTAAAAGTTAAGGGGAATTCCCGTTCAAGCAATGTGTTTTTTTTGTATGTAGTGTTATTTGTTGTTATGTTTGTATTTTACGGAATCCTTCGTCTTCGAGTCCAAAACGCATGAAGGGCATTGGTTGACCGGTTTTTATCGTTGTTACAAGATATACTTAGGTCTTATTGAAACTCAAGACAGTGTTTCCAGCTATTAAACCTCAACGCAAAAGATAAATCTAGTTACGTGAACACCACAGGTACCGACACTAGCGATAGCCGTCAAATAAAACATCGTCAATGCTTCGCTTTCCCCCAACACACGGTCGCGAATTTGCGATGCATTCAAAAATGATGCAAACGCGCGACGTCGTCGTCGACGTCGACAGACATCAGTCGTATCACGTTACTAGTCAGCGGTAGCATCAATACAATTGCCCCAGCATGCGTCAAAAATTACGACGCAAGTCCGTTACTTGAATGTACACACTTGTATCTACTGCTCGAAATGGCACTCATGTGCAATAAGTCCATAAGACTATTTCTGATCACGTTTATTTTCATTGGTGAAATTCGCCTTAAGTTACGTCCAGTCATTACAAGTCCAGATATAGGTATCCAAATTCTATGGTAGATAGAAGGTAGTTTACCTGGTGTTTAGTTATGTTTTGCAGCTTAAAGACCAGTTTTGAATCGTATAAATATCATATACCGGGCCTTCAGTAATTTACAGAATTTTTAAAGTGATTTTGGATATTTTATCCTAGATAAAAGTGAATGATGCAGTTTTAGTTTTTAACAAAGTCGGCCCCGACTCCTTTATTTAGTTTTGGATTTGGCCATCCACGCCCACTTGGGAAACAGACCTTTATACGCTGAATTGTCTTGCAGAATAATACCTAGGTTAGGTACTTATCGCTGCTAAGACTGACTATCTTACATATTGTTGTCGTATGAACAATTGCACATTTTACTTTCTGGAGAGTGCGTTCACACGCACTGTCCCGGCTGGCATCCAGAATCCCTTTGTAAAAACTTTCGTTTGGTTCATCGAACTTACTTTCACCTATTGTAAGCACATGCTCTCATCGGAATGCACTTCAATTATATTTGTTAGCACGTCCCACGTATTAGATATAATACCTATTGTATGATATGTATTAAATATTAGTGCCTCTCGCTAGAAATGGAAATTAGCTTTCATTTCATAAAAATCTGAGAGCTTCACACATCTATAAAATCTACGATACACAGGTGAGACACCTACTGTGTATGTTGGAATTAATTTCAGAAGTTGATGTAAATAGCGGGACACCCCGGTTAGGTACTTACACTTAAGTCTTAAACTTATAACAAATGGTCGAAATTGTTTTCATTGGCAGAATTCTCTTAATTCTTGGCACTTAACTCTCGCGATTGAGTGACGTGTGTTATTTTACTTTCATTCTTTAATTCATTAACGTGAGACATTAGGTAAAGTATAGGTACTTAACGTGGACTATATTTATAGTAAATTAAGTAGAGTTGAGCGTCTGCTGTTCGAGGTTGAGGGCGCGCCGTGGTCATTGCTCAGATTTTTCTCATTTGCTATTCAGTGTCCGTGTCGCAACTCGCGCTACCCAAGCTATCTATAGTGAAGTATAAATAGTGTTAGTAGCCGGCCTGGACGCCGGAAAACGTGTACGCATCTAACAATTAGAATAATATTGACATTTATTGCGGTGTTAAATCAAAAAACGACTAGTTATCTAGTATAAAATCAATTTTGGTATTCGGGGTGAGTAATAAGTGTAAATTGTCTCTGTTTTCTTCACAAAAGTGTCTTTAAGATCGGCAAAACATCAATGAGGGCCAACAATATGAATACAAAACAAAGTAGTAACCTAAAGGTCTACCTAATCTCGGTTTTCATTTAGGAACTTATTCTTGGTAGGTACCTATGCCAGAATGTGAAAAACAGTTTGGAAACAAAAAATCATGGAAAATCGCCTATATCATGCAAAGCATGGACAATAATTTTACATACCTTCAAATTATTCTTTATCAATTTAACACTTTTGTTAGTTTTCTGAAACCTTTATCTAGGTTTTTTTTTGTTTTGCGTTATTTTGATAAATAGTTTTCTATAACGAATACACACAGCACGTTTAATATTGATAAATAATAGAAAATATGATTATTAGACGACTGCGTTAATAAAGCACTTGTGAAAATCAGTCGACAATTGACCTCTCTGTCTGCGCTGTAGGCATTAATGACGATTCCGATAAAAATACTGACCTCTTGTGTCGATTCGACCCGTGCGATTACGCAGACACTGCCTTACGCTGATATAGTTAGGTACTTACCTACTTATAAATTATAATAAGCTTTGAAAACAGATAGGACTAATGTTATACTTAGCTATCGTTTCAAAACAATATTATTGTTCTGGAACAACTAACCTTCATAAATGGGACAACGGTCATGATAAGATGATATGGAGATGTTAATTCTTTATGAATGACCTAAATAAATAAATTATTTCTATAACAAAATATTACTAATTGAACCCTAAACAATAGCCCTAATACATATGTAAACCGACGAAACACTTCGAGAAAAGGTAGGTAGTGCCCTAGCGCTTCGCTTGGCTCGTCTTGGCGGGGGCACTACCGTGCCCCCAGATTGAGTTTCATGCGGCCTATTTCTCCATACAAAACTACCCATTGGAAGAGGCAATACAGCTTCAATTAGGTACTTTTTCTATAAAGTGGTAGAAATTTTAATAAATTACTTGACTTTGACCTTATTCCTACCTTCGGGATCCAACTACCTACTGCATTAAGGAGATAAAGCATTTAACCGAATAATTTTTTTTAGTACCTACGAAAAAAGACAAAAATATACCCAAGTAAACAGATAATCATTTCTTATATTCATAATAATCATTTCTTAGATTATAACTCTAAAAAATAAACTCCATTTTATATACTTTAGAACTCGATATTATAGTGGCGTATTGTTCTGTATGAAATGAATCACTCCACAATCACGGGCAATTGTACCTATTCGTTAGTAACTTATATTATTTTTACGATCACTTATCAACAGTTCATTGACATTACCCATAGGTACATATAAGTAGGTATTAATTTATTTTATTTATACCAACAACTTAGGTAAGTAATGTTTGTTTATTAATAATTTCTGCATTACTCACCTAACTATAAATTTCAGATAAGTAGGTAGGTATGCAGGTATAAATTTTAGTTACATACCTTTCAAATAAAATACTTGGTTTTTTTTTTACAAACCGTACCTAGAGCTATGTACTCGTAAATATGAATAACATTTACTATAAGGCCAATCCCTAAAATACAAAAGAAATTGTATTTTGATCGTGTATGTAGGGTAGATAGGAATTTCACTTTTATATGGCCATTCTGTATACCTATAGTACCTACCTACCCATAGATACACCCCCCCCCCCCCCTTTTACAGGATTTAAACACTTTTTAAAACGAGTACTTATAAATAGATACCTTTACCTACCTATAAGTAGGTACCTACCTACTTATTATAGGGTGGTAGAATAATAAAAAGCTTTTTCACAAAAAAAGATAACCGCCTTCATAAACTACAAAATAAAAATAACTTTAGTTTTGGAAGTCGGCGGCTTTGGTTTTGTTTTTTGTTATGTAGGTAAGTATAAAGTTATTTTTATTTTGTAGTTTATGAAGGCGGTTATCTTTTTTTGTGAAAAAGCTTTTTATTTTTTACTTTTTAGTGCTTGTGTATTAATGTTTGAAATCCTTACAAAAAGCCCTTTCAAACAATACCTCACACGATATATTTAATTTTGGAAACTGGTAGGACGACTAGGACGAGGTTGACGTACCCCACCCCCCTTTTCCTTCAGTCAGTCATCGACTACACGTATAAACAAAGCAATTTCACTTGTTACGATATTGCTGCTGTGATTCTGTGAGGAGTTCCATTCCATATCTCCGAAGTTTATCATCAGATATTGAAATGGTGACAATGGGACCACACGGGAAGCACCAGCTTTCAAATAAAAAAAAAAATCATAAAAATCGGTTCACCCAGTCGTAAGTTAGGAGTTAACAAACATTAAAAAAAAATACAGTCGAATTGATAACCTCCTCCTTTTTTTGAAGTCGGTTAAAAACGACACACATGCCTCATTTGAAAATATGAACCGTTATTAAATCTCCAAAAACTGATTACCTACACATGTATTTAACTTTGTACTGAAAGAAGTACAGTCGATGTAGTTGGTATAATATCTAGGTCAAATAATATAGTAAGTACCGTAATTTCTTTGATCTAATATTACATGGCACTAAAGCGATTTATTCTCATTTCTCATAGTCATCAATAATTATCGGCGAGACTAAACTACAAGTAGCTGTTCTTTTCGGGAAAGTGATAAATCAATCCGCTTTTTAGTTTATTCTGTGAACTTTCTTTGAGAGGCAAGGGAGTGTCCCAAATGAGCAACAGACACAAGGCAGACTAGTAGGCGCTCCTAACCAGTAACCGGGCTAGTGAGCGACATGTCCCTTGATACGATACCAGTCGCAAGTTGCGCACTTCTACGTAGTAGGTAGGTACCTTTATCTACTCTACCTATGTTATAGGCCTACACTTTTAAAACCTCTAAAGCTGGTAGAGAATCATACGCCTAGTCGTATCGCGTTCATTAATACGGTTCATGGAAGCCATCTAGAAACGAATAATAAAGGTAATGAATTCCCACGTAGTTCCCTTGTTTAGCGCCATCTTCAGTGCTCTATTCATGAGCTAGATATTATGTTTATGAATAAATATCACGAGTTAGCATGTTATATACTCATGAACTTTGTGACCTTTAATAATGGCACTCGAGCAAGACTTTGATGCGTTTGCGTAACTACTTTAGTTTTTCGCTTTAGTTTATCATTAACGATGTGGACGTAAATCTTTTGTAAACAATTTTTTTTGTTGTTTCGTTTTTTTTGCTCAAACAACAGAAAGTATACAGGAGAGTTCTCCACGAGTTTCGAACGGATGTCGAAGCTTGTTATGCAGGCCATCCATGATAGTTATAATTGTCATGCCAATCCACTCCCATCCACGGTCCAATCGGCATGATCCAATCGGTAGCGTCCTGCCGATTGGACGATAGATTGGATGGTGGATGGCCGGCATTAGGAATTCTCCTGTATCCTTTAAAATGAATTTCCATAATGCAATCTCTTTTATTTACATTCCAAAGGTGGGAGAGATTTTAGTTAGTTCAATAGATGAGGTTTGCTGGTCAGAGTAAGTATGAAGACCCCCTGAGTTTGTGGGCCCCGATGCACAGCACCGGCTAGCGCCTTTGTAGCTACCACTGCATGGCTATCGTCGTAGTGCGACTTTAAGCAGGTTTCGACTTCTATGACATAACTATTAGGGGTACTGTGATAACGGCTTACGTCGCGGCCGCTTTTACGTAACCATCTAAACTTGGCCGGGAAACCATTACCACGCACTTCATAATATCTCATAATATTAGGTAGGTAAGCTCATTAATTTTATTTAGGTGTACTCATCTACTACGCTGAACATGATACTAAATAAATATGATACTTCACACAGATATTTGTAGACAGTTACAACCTACGAAATAACGTTTCGAGTGTGTCTTTTGTGTCATTCGAGGACTTTAAATTAAAGAATATTTAATAAGTACTAGCACTCTTCCGGCGACTTCGTTCACCTAATTTTTCTAAAGGATCCCTAATTTAAAAAAATATAATATAAGTAAGTACCTAACCTATGTCACCCGGGGATAGTGAAGCTTCCCAACAGTGGAAGAATTTTTCAAATCGGTTCAGTAGTTTCGGAGCCTAACAAACAACAATGCAAACAAACAAACAATAAAATCATTCCTCTTTAAAATATTAGTATAGATATTTATATTCTTACCTTAATAAATTCTAATCTATGCATTATCCTTATTATTTTATGGCACAACAAATTCATAAGTCGTGTAGCCTGTACCAAAATTTATAGAAATGCGCTCTCTCTAATCTACAGACCTAATCTCTTCTTTAAGAATGAAAAGGTTATTTTTTAAAGTCAATTAAATGCACTCTAATAGATGAATGATGATGATAGAAGAGAATTATGAATTAATATTTTTTTTTTATATTCTACTGAATCTATAATAAGCGTTTTAGAGATCCAGCAAACACGAAAACGTTACTCCAGCAGAATCTTGCTCAAAAACCATAAATAATAATTAATTGTGTTATACAAATTAGGTAAATCGCTACGTTTTCCACCTAGCCTAGCCGACTAACGGTTTTAATGAAATCTATTAGCAAAACAAAAACCATCTTTACAATTATTTAATGAAACTCAATTAGGTACCTATTCAATATTTTTAAAAGGGTCGTCGTCTGCGTTCCCGCTAATTTATGAATGCTTTCTGTCATACCTACCTACTTAATGAGGAAAATTTGGTTAAACGCCTAATTATTTTGTTTTCCTCTATGACAAATACAATAGGTAGGTACATAGTTAATAAAAGTGCACAATGCGAAGCGTAACATCAGCAGCCGTGACTTGTTCAATTTCAATAGTTGTAAACACAATATCAAGTACCTACTTACCTACCTATAATTTTATTAATTTCTGGCAGATCGCAATCGTAGTTCAATAGGTAGATAGGTAAGTAATCTATGTGTAGAGTCGTTCGTTTTAACTGTTTAGAGAACTATATTTTGGAACGACAAATAAGGACTGGATGGAAGATTATAAAAAAATAAAAAATAAAATTCATTTTATAATTTTCAATTATTTTTTATTTTTTTTATTTATTCATTATACAAGTAGGCAGGTACCTACCTACCAGCACAATCTTCCATTCAACAACAAAAAAATAACAGACCACTTCAGGTTAAATACTGATTTCCAAGCGTGGTAATATTTAAGATCTACGTACCTAGTGTTGAATATCGTCATAAATTAGTTAAGTACAAAAATTAATATAAACAAGTTTCAAGTTCAACTAAGCTTTGTACACGCATGCCCTCTATTGTTCCTTTCATTCATCCTGCTCGTGTGATAGGAGCTAGTCGCATACTTCCAAATAAATATAAAACGATTAATAAACGTTTAAAGTTTGAGTGAATGTGCTAATTGTGGTGTTTTATTACTCTCACAAAATAATAATTTAATACGTCATAAATTAGTTAAGTACAAAAATTAATATAAACAAGTTTCAAGTTCAACTAAGCTTTGTACACGCATGCCCTCTATTGTTCCTTTCATTCATCCTGCTCGTGTGATAGGAGCTAGTCGCATACTTCCAAATAAATATAAAACGATTAATAAACGTTTAAAGTTTGAGTGAATGTGCTAATTGTGGTGTTTTATTACTCTCACAAAATAATAATTTAATAGGTTATGGGCCCAGAGTGCGCGAGTGAAAATCCGCTGTGTTGAACAATAACTAAAGAAAAATGGACCATTCCAAGATTAAACGAAATATCAAGCCGTTCAACGGTGAGAAGTATAGTGTATGGAAGTTTCGTATTCGTGCGTTGCTTAACGAATTGGATGTGATAAAAGTTATCGATGACGACTCATTACCTCACAACGAAACGTGGGAAAATAATAATAGTACAGCTAAAAATGTAATCATCGAATATCTTTCGGATTCTTATCTCGGTTTCGCTAAGGAGGGTGAATCGGCAAAAGACATTTTGAAGAATTTAGATACGTTGTACGAACGTAAGAGCATTGCGACTCAATTGGCTTTAAGAAAAAAGTTGTTGTCGTTAAAATTAAAAAGTGAAGTGTCGCTCATAAAACACTTTACAACGTTCGATGACCTCATCACAGAGCTACTTGCCGCTGGTGCGAAGTTAGAAGAAACCGATAAAGTTGCTCATTTATTGCTAAGTCTACCCTCAACTTACGACGGAGTGATAACAGCGATCGAGACGTTATCGGAAGATAATATGACGTTAGCTTTCGTTAAAACACGGCTACTGGATCATGAAGTGAAGCTGAAAAACGAGTCAGGCGATATGAGCGCAAAAGTGTTGCATATTGAAATGAAAAGTGACAAGGCGACGAAAAGGAAATTTAATAATAAACAGTCAAATAAATATATAAAACGAAAGAATGAGAACTCTCAATTCATGAAATGTCATCATTGTGGCCGTAGAGGACATAAACGAAATGATTGTTTCTATTTCAAACGAATGAATCAACAAAAGGGCAATAATATAAACAATACCCGGCCAAGAACAGTACACTCAGTCGAGATAAGCCAGAATGAACAATCAGCATCGAATGAGTTCTCAGGATTTGCTTTTATGACTGGAGAATATGAAACGCAAGACTATAACAAAGTTACCTTAAACAAAGTTACCTTTCTTCTGGATTCCGGCGCCTCGCATCACATTATAAATAGAGAAGACTTGTTTACTAATTTTGTTGTTTTAGATACACCACTGATAATTTCAGTTGCTAAAAATGGTGAATTCATTTCAGCTACGAAAAGAGGCACACTGCAGGTTACCAGCAACATGGGTATCCAGGGATGTTTGGACGGTGTTCTGTACTGCCCTGAGGTTCCGTACAATTTGCTGTCGGTTTCCAAAATGCAGCGAGCTGGATACACTGTCATCTTCAGTACTGATGGTGCCCAAATATGCAAAAATGGTAAAACAGTGATGAAAGGTATGCTCTTTAACAATTTATTTGCTGTAGATTTTGTGGCGTCTGTAAACGAGAGTCGTCCTGTTTCCCAAGCATGCACTAGTGACAAAACAAATTACAAATTATGGCATCAGCGCCTTGGTCACATGAGTAAAAACAAATTCATCGAAATAAAACGACTTGAGTTGTCGACATAAGTGAGTTAAGCGCTGTAGTGCCGGATGATGAATTATGTGAAGCTTGCATTAATGGGAAGCAGAGCCGACTGCCGTTTAATCACGCCAAGGACAAAAGTCACGTAAATCGACCTCTATTTGCTGTCAGTTCTGATGTCTGTGGTCCTATCACTCCTACGACACTTGATAATAAAAATTATTTCGTGTTGTTTGTTGATCAGTATACCCATTATTGTGTTACATACTTAATAACATACAAGTCTGACGTATATGCTGCGTTCAAAGACTTTGTTGCAAAAAGTGAAGCTAAATTTAATTTAAAAGTAATTAACTTGTATTGCGATAACGGTGGTGAATACTTATCTGCCGAAATGAAGAGGTTCTGTGCTGAAAAGGGTATTTCATACCATTTAACAGTTCCTAGAACTCCACAGCAAAATGGTGTTTCAGAACGGATGGTAAGAACCATTACTGAGAAAGCTCGTTCTATCTTAAGTGGTGCTCAATTAGATAAAGTTTTTTGGGGTCAGGCAGTTTTGACTGCAGTTTATTTGATAAATATAACACCGACTAAAGCCCTCACACTTTTAAAAACACCATATGAGATGTGGCACGATAGAAAACCGGAAGTAAAATTTTTAAAGGTTTTTGGATCGACAGTTTATGTGCATAACAAAACGACTAAAGCTAAATTTGATGATAAATCATGGAAAGGTATTTTGGTGGGGTATGAACCAAACGGTTATAAAGTTTGGAACCCAAACTGCGAAAAGTTCGTAGTGGTTAGAGATGTTATCGTGGACGAAATTAACTTTTTGAAGTCCAGGCCTTCTTGGAAGCCTGAAGAGAATATTGGAAATTCTCATGACAAAACTGGTAATGATATTGTGTCAAAATCAGTGTCAAGTAAGTCCCGAGACTATCTCGAAATGGAACCAAATGGTTCAAAATCTAGTGAGACAGGTGAATGTCTTACAAAAATTTGCAAATTGAACCATGATACGCTAAGCGAAGTACGTTTTGATAACTCAAAGAATTATAGTACTAACGATGAAAATGTAAACAAAAATACTGAACTTAGGAGGAGTGATAGAATTAAAGACAAACCCCCTGTTTCATATAATGAAATTAATGACCAAGACTATTTGATATGTGCTCAAACTGTTTGATACAGTTTACCAAAATCATTTGCAGAAATTAAGTATAGAAATGATAGAAGTAAATGGGAAAGCGCAATTAAAGAGGAACTTAATTCATTACATAAAAATGAAACGTGGACTTTAGTACCACGACCACCAAACAAAACATCGTAGATTGTAAATGGATATTTACTGTCAAAAATGATGAATTTGGAAATCCTCAAAGATATAAAGCGCGTTTAGTGGCGCGCGGTTTTAGTCAAGAGTATCTTACAGACTATAATGAAACATTTGCACCTGTCGCCAGAATAGCTAGTTTTAGATTCATTATTAGCCTTGCCAATCAATTTAATTTATTAGTTCATCATTTGGACGTTAAGACCGCCTTCCTAAATGGCGAATTAAAAGAGGAAATCTATTTAAGGGTTCCTGAAGGTGTATCGTGTAAAGAAGGCTATGTTTGTAAATTACAAAAGGCGTTATATGGGCTTAAACAAGCCGCCAGGTGTTGGTTCGAAGTATTTGAACATGCTTTGAAAGAAATAGGGTTTCAGAATTCATCTGTTGACAGATGTATATATATACTAGATAAAGGATATATTTGTAAAAATATATACGTAGTGTTATACGTTGATGATCTAGTAGTAGTATGCGCTGACATAAATACTATGACTAATTTGAAAAGATATTTGATGAGCAAATTCGAAATGACCGATTTAAATGAAATAAAACTGTTTCTAGGCATAAAAATCACTAGAGAAGGTGACCAAGTGTATTTAGACCAAAGTGCATACATCAAAACAGTCTTGACTAAGTTTAATATGCATGAGTGTAAACCTGTGTCAACCCCCTTAGAAAATAAGTTAAACTATGACGCGTTGAATTCCGAGGAGAGATATGACGCACCTTGTCGAAACGTCATAGGATGCCTTATGTATATTATGCTATGTACTAGGCCCGATTTAAGCGTCAGTGTAAACATATTGAGTAGGTACACACACAAAAATAATAAAGAACTATGGCAATGTCTTAAAAGGGTACTAAGGTACTTAAAAGGCACAACTGATCTTAAATTGTGTTACAAAAGGTGTAAATACAATGAGATTTTGTGTGGGTACGTAGACTCAGACTGGGGTGGCAATGACACACATGATAGAAAGAGTACAACTGGGTATTTATTTAAACTCTTTGACCAGTGCACAATCTCCTGGTGTACACGAAAACAATTGTCAGTCGCGGCTTCCTCAACTGAAGCTGAGTATATGGCATTATTCGAGGCAGTTAGAGAAGCATTGTGGCTAAAGTCTTTAGCGGCCAGTATAAATATACTTATTACCACACCAATTGTCATTTATGAAGACAATAATGGATGTATAAGCATAGCCAATAACCCGTCAAGTCATAAACGGTCAAAACATATTGATATAAAATATCACTTTTCTCGGGAACAAGTAGAGAAAAATGTAATAAAATTAAATTACATTCCTACAGGTGAACAGCTGGCCGACGCATTGACAAAGGCTCTACCTGCAACTACATTTCAAATGATGAGATGTAAAATGGGTCTACAATAACTGTCAGTGCAGTGTAAATAAGTGAAATGGACTAATTAATTTTAAGAACTTACACGTCATTTATAATAAGTTGTAATTTTATTTGAATTGGTCTGGCTGAAGGTTTTACTGGGTTTTCCTCAGCCCTCGAACGAATGTTGGACCAAATTGTAATTCCCCAGCAAGTATTTGGAAGTTAATGCGATTTAGTTAGGTAGTCGATTTAAATCTATTTTTGTTTGTATAACTACCGATTAATTTTTGAGGGGGCGTGTTGAATATCGTCATAAATTAGTTAAGTACAAAAATTAATATAAACAAGTTTCAAGTTCAACTAAGCTTTGTACACGCATGCCCTCTATTGTTCCTTTCATTCATCCTGCTCGTGTGATAGGAGCTAGTCGCATACTTCCAAATAAATATAAAACGATTAATAAACGTTTAAAGTTTGAGTGAATGTGCTAATTGTGGTGTTTTATTACTCTCACAAAATAATAATTTAATACCTAGGTTCCTAATTCAGTTTACTTTATTAATAGGTAATAGGTATTATAGCACCTATCACAGTTATTATTCTTCTATTTACAGCTATGAATAATTCCTACCTACGTAACGATTGTGGTAGGTACCTAAATTAGTAACTTGATGTGGTTTTAACGATTTTAATAATTAATCTAAACCTGTGTCTAAACTGAAATTCGAATGCCCAAGGTATTAAGTCTGGCTTTGTACAGTGTGTTTTTTTACATGTGCATAAAGTTTAAATAAATAAATTTCGGTAATTATTTATTATTAACTAACTTACCTACAGTTTGCACTACAATAATATCGTCAGTCTTTGATATAATCGTATCCGTAGAGCTTATGAGGATGTAGAAACCTACTAGAGCTAGGTATATTCAAAGCTCTACACACTGCACTACATAAGATTAATTGCATGCATTATAAAACCTAAATACCTAATAACATAATACTTGATATTACCTGAAGTACCTACCTAGGGTACCTAAGAACATAGTCTAAGACCCGCAATTAATATCTTAGCGTCCTTTCGTTATATTAGATGAAACTAGGTAGCGGAAATATTGAATGTATTCAACCCTAATCTCTTCAAAGTTAGAGCGAACATGCTTCTTCTGGGTAAGCTCACTCCATCGTCCGCTTTATCTCTGTGACTAGACTAAACTCAAGAGCAAACCCATTTTAATAAAAAAAAAAAATAATAATAAGAGATAACAGAAATGAACAATAATACCTTGTAAGGTACAGTCAGCAACAAAAGTCGATTAACAATGTAACTTTTTTAAATCAGTTAAACTTAAACAGACACTAAACACATAATGTACTGGCTTTCAGAATTTCAGGTAATAGCTGAGGGTTTATTATAGGTTAATTTTATATTAATTGCGTTTTACTGTTAATATTGTACTTAATAATTAGGATTTACAAATCATAAATGTTAATCGACTTTTGTTGCTGACTGTACGTCCACCGAACGTACTAGGTGGACGCTTTGTTCGATTAACTCCTTTGTTCTGAAACAAGGACGCTGTGTGTGGGACTCGCATCGTAGGTCCTACTTATTTAATTATTTTTAACACGAACTTGCTACTTAGGTACATACCGGTAGGTAACTTGCAAATAGCAAATTAAACCAAGATTTAGAATATATTTTAGTACTTTTGTAATAAATAGGTAGGTTCTACGTAAGGCTCCATATTTTTACGTGGCAACTTAGGCCTTGGCGGGATATACCTAAGTAGCTACATAGGTACTATAGGAATGTACAACCAACATTTTTAAAATATTTTTCCAAGTAGGTTACTTAACTGTTTGGTAGGTAGCTGGTAGGTTACTGGTTACCTGTAGCTTGTATTCCTTTTGCCGACGACAAACAACATCATACGTTGCTGTTTCAACATTATTTCGTGTGCGTTACCCAGGCAAAATGTTTTGCTTTAGAGAGATGAGACTTAAACAAATAATTAGTGTATCATGAGGAGCAATTTGTTTACTAATAGCAAAATTTGTTTGAATTGTAGTTTTTAAGTTATTTAAGAAAAACAAATTTTGCTGGAGTAACGTTTGAAACGTTACCCAGGCAAAATCGTCTTTCAAAAATTAGTTTCAGCACGGAACCAAATACATGAATAGATAGCTTTTGTTGAGTAGTAAATGTTTATAAATAGCAAAATTTGTGTGTGGTATAGTTCTTTAGTTATTTAAGATTTTGCTGCGGTAACGTTTTGGGATTTCCCAGATCTCGAAAACGGCTCAACGCAGAAGTTTGAAAAAAAATACCAATAAAAGACCTTAATTTGTTTAAATTTGTTTAATCATTAGTTTTTGATTTGGTTGACGTAAACCAATGTAATTAAATGGTTTCAAAAATCAGAAGAAGCGGGTTTACATGTAAACCAATACACTTATAACCAAATAAACAGCTGTAAAAAATACCCGTGGTTCGACGCTTGTTTACAGCAGACATTTTAGATTTCATACTTTACACGTTAAGAAGATAAAAACAAATTTGATTTATTTTAGACTGGTCGTACTTTAGCGATCGAATACGCAGTTCCCATAACATTAAGAAACATGGCATACTTTAAACAAATTAAAATGATTCATGAAAATTCTTTCCTGTTAATTTCAGCCTTGAATTACGGCTCTAATGAAAGTTATCTCAAAAACAAGAATATGTCAGCAATTCTCTAATAAGCCGACCAAATTGAAAAGGTCACGTAAAAGCGACTGCACCGTACGTACGGGTAATCTTCGCAAATTAGCAGCTTGGTAACCGATGTTTTGTACAGTTAAGCAGAAAAACGTTATTCGTGAAGCCGATTTTTTAATATTTTTTAAGTGCAGTACCATATTACACAATTTTTACTAGTTAATAAAAGTGTAATATCATAGTGTATAATTTATAGTGTGATTTAAAACAATACAAACATATATACATGTAGCTATATTTTTAGTAAATTTTATTGAATTAGGTACGAATCTGTGATTATGAGTGATATTAGTAGTTATTAATGATAAAAACTGTACTGTTTCCTATATTTTTAAATAGGTACATAAGTGTAAAAGTTGTTTATTTTTTATATAATTGTTGGAAGATTTTTATTATATTGTTGTTTTCTCATTTAAAAGTTTTATGATTATATACATTTTTTATAGAATATGCTCGAAACCGTCCCTCATAAGGGCAAGAAATATAGGCAAGCCGATAATACATATTTTGTAAAAAAAAACATTAAATGTGCTTTGCACATTACACACACAACGCCGACTCAATTCCAACTCAAGTCACACTGTGGTATTGAAATATGAGCTTTATGTCGTGTTACTTAGAGTGGATATTTCAACATTAAGTTAAAAGAAGGTTACGACGCTTTGACAATGATTGGTTCACGGGTTATCCACCTGTGGCAGTCACATGTAATGTTAAAATATTCACTCTAAGTAACACGTAACAAAACTCATATTAAAATGCCATACTGTGAGTCGAGGTGAAATGGAGTCCACCTATCAACCTACGTTATTAGTACCTCCTAAGGAAAATTGTACAAACTATTAATGTATCCAAATATTAAAATTAAGTAAGTAGGTTATAACTTATCTGTGATTTTTCTCTAAAAATGTTGATGCTAAGGCAAAGCAATACATATAATTTGTATGAGACTGATTTTTTAAATAAAAATAATGAATCTTAACCATTTTATTATTTTAACTAACCTGACCAGAAAACTTTTGTATTCAACTGTACTAACAAAACATCTATATTATCCTGTTCATTTCAGATGGTTGCGCTTATGTATGGTGCGGTCGCTTTTATGTGACCTTTTCAATTTGGTCGGCTCATTAGAGAATTGCTGACATAATC
This sequence comes from Hoplodrina blanda, assembly GCA_949316365.1. Lineage (NCBI taxonomy): Eukaryota > Metazoa > Arthropoda > Insecta > Lepidoptera > Noctuidae > Hoplodrina > Hoplodrina blanda. The sequence continues at coordinate 9,217,661 of OX438579.1, read as the reverse complement.
TTGTTTTTGAGATAACTTTCATTAGAGCCGTAATTCAAAGCTGCAATTAACAGGAAGGAATTTTCAGGAATCATTTTAATTTGTTTAAAGTATGCCATGTTTCTTAATGTTATGGGAACTGCGTATTCGATCGCTAAAGTACGACCAGTCTAAAATAAATCAAATTTGTTTTTATCTTCTTAACGTGTAAAGTATGAAATCTAAAATGTCTGCTGTAAACAAGCGTCGAACCACGGGTATTTTTTACAGCTGTTTATTTGGTTATAAGTGTATTGGTTTACTTGCAAACCCGTTTCTTCTGATTTTTGAAACCATTTAATTACATTGGTTTACGTCAACCAAATTAAAAACTAATGATTAAACAAATTTAAACAAATTGAGGTCTTTTATTGGTATTTTTTTCAAACTTCTGCGTTGAGCCGTTTTCGAGATCTGGGAAATCCCAAAACGTTACCGCAGCAAAATCTTAAATAACTAAAGAACTATACCACACACAAATTTTGCTATTTATAAACATTTACTACGCAACAAAAGCTATCTATTCATGTATTTGGTTCCGTGCTGAAACTAATTTTTGAAAGACTATTTTGCCTGGGTAACGTTTCAAACGTTACTCCAGCAAAATTTGTTTTTCTCAAATAACTTAAAAACTACAATTCAAACAAATTTTGCTATTAGTAAACAAATTGCTCCTCATGATACACTAATTATTTGTTTAAGTCTCATCTCTCTAAAGCAAAACATTTTGCCTGGGTAACGCACACCATTATTTCGCGACACTCTTATCCGATGCATACAAGTGTTTTTATTATAGCTTGACCCAAGGCGAGCTTGCTTTCCACGTATGACGTAAGCAGACTTAAATGCATCCTTGTGTGCAAACAACCACCCGAAATCGTGTTTGACCTTTTTAAAATATGTAGATACCTATTGGAGAGTCCTTGGGGATGAGAACCGCTCGATACGAATCTCACTTTGCAAATTCTACCTACTAAAGTAACTACGAATGTCAATGATCTAAGAGCTAATTAAACGTCTCACTAACACGACATATCGGACGCTTTAAAATTGCAGTTAGTCATTTAGTTTATTTATTTACAAAACAAGCTTGATTTCTAGCAAAAGAACACCTGTGCACGAGTCGTATTCCTATAGGTGTCGGTCTCAAGAAATATGGGATAGGTGATGTTCTACCAGTACATGACATAATAATATGATTATTATTTGACCTATGTAGTCACTGGACACTAGACCGATTTCGACCGGACTTTCGCTGGCAGATAGCTGATGCTACAAGGAGTAGTATTATTTTAGAAAAATGGTTTCACACATAATAATTTAATCCCCACAGATGACTGACATTTACGCGGCCGAAGTCACGGGCATAAGTTAGTTGATACATATTACCTAGCAGACCCTTAATGGGAAACGGTGGGAAACCCGTTTCAGTTGATGTACCTACATTGTTAAATGATGGATACAATTTGTGAAATGAAGCAATTACTGGTTAAAAATTTGAATTGCGTAACCTTTACTGGTTTTTGCAAATATTTCTGTACCTAATTGCTATTTAATTGGAAAGTCCATTTACATTTCTTATGATTTTTTTGCATAGGTATGTATTTATTCACAAATATAGGTAGCTAGAAATGCAAAATAATGGGTTACTGATTAAGGAATATTAAGGCATAAAGAATTAAACACTGCCATGGACACAAATAAATAAACATAAAAAATATTAAACACGGTTATAAAGGGTAGTTTTTTCTACACTGTCAAGTTTCAACCAGCGTGCTATAAAAAATAGCACACCATTGAAATATCGCTATGACTGGGTAAGTATTTATATTCTATAGGGGTTCATATAAGAGTTCCATATCACTTATTCATTCTGAACACATTGAGAATCGCCGTTAACCTCCTTTGGCTTGCCAGAAAGAAAGTAGTTGCAATCCACTTTGGTTTCGATGACATGATTCGCCAAAATCTAAAAGCGAGGTTGCTTTAAAATTAATAACTTGACTAAATTTTTTACCCAATTACGCAACATGTAAAATAATAATATTTATAGCTATAAGTCCAGGTTTCCTCGCGTTGTTTTCCTTAACCGATGTCCAAGATTAATGTAGAAAGAACATGTGAATTGAAAAACACTGGTTCTTGCCCAGATTTTAAGCCACAACCTCGACAGGCGGACGCCCTAACCGCTGGGCCATCACGACGTAACTTTTCTATCATATAGTATACGCGCTAAAAAAATATATTTGAAACGGCTGCATTGAAAAAAATATTTAGGTTAGGTTATAATAAAAAAAAGGTTTAATGTTAAAGGCATAAACGGTCCACTTAAGTAATCCAGTTCTATTAAAGAATTTGTAGATGATGAACAAACAGCAGTTATCGCCGTTTTTACCAACATTTTTTGTTATCGATCAAAGATTTTGTACCTAGTTAGTTATTAGTATCCAGTTTAAGTGTTGGTATACATCTTGATCTTAATGCTTTTTACGCTTACATAAGACGGATTGTAAAGAGATTGTTTACTTGAGAAAGTCACACTGGTAACCGATCACACCACAAGCAGAGCTAATTCAGTTGATTAAAAATGTATGGAATTTTCACAGCACAGTGTCATCATTTGCAAACATAGTAAGTATCTGATCACACATAATTGAGTACCAACATGACTGTAAGAAACGTTGGGAATCTGTAAGCAAATGATTTCACTTTTTTCGTTTCCAAACAAAGATAAGCGGTTACGGTTAAAACAGCAGGCTTTTGCATTACCTAGTTACGCTCTCTCCAAAGATAAAATCTTAAACAAGTTTATAAAGGAACTGTTTCCAAAATAACTTTATTATTGGTATAGTATAAAAAGCTACCAAAATACATATGTAGATATATTTTTTGGATGCTTCCGCTTCGGATATCAATTTCTGTAATTTGTCTATTTTTAAATAAATAAATCAAGACCTTTTAATATCCAAAAGTTTGTTAAACTACAACTGTCATGTAGGAATATTAGAATTTTTAATATTCCTAAACAATATCCAGTGAGCAACAAATAGGGGTTAAGTTAACTAATGGACATGTTTCACCATTTTGGTAAATGTAATTTTCTACTACTACTATTACAGCGTTTCTCAAAGTGCATAATCGTTTAGTGTAGCCTTAATTAGGTACAGTGTTTACAAACTTATAATTAAATTGTTTGATGTAAAACGAAATAATTATTCTTGAATCTGTTGTTACTGTTCACTTCTGCCGCCAGTAAAAACTTGACATCTACCTAGGTAGACTTTAAGTTTTTACCCGATAAATGGTTTTTAGTGCATATTTTTGAGTGGTTTACTACTTATTTTGGTTTCCACCTTTCATTTCTTTTTTTGTTTCCACTCTAAGTAAAAAATAACTTCAAAATGTTGAGTTGCCTACTAAATGATGGGCACCTAAATTAAACAAAGGGCTGTAGAGTAAAAAAAAAGAGAAGCAATTACGGCCGAAGTAGGTAAATCAGATCAGTAGCGAAAATCGGATCCAATAAGCGAACAAAATAACAGTCCGTCTCTTAGTAACTCGATGTCGTTTCGGTGAGAAGTGGGACATCTGACTTTCTGACCTACACACGGTATTCTTGGTTCTTGAATTACCGGGCAATTTAGAGTGCCTGTGTATTGAATCAAATAAAAAGAATTTATGAGACGGTAGCAATAGTTTTCCTGTGCATTGTGAAAGTTTAGTGTAACTTGAAGAATTAGGTACTTGAATTGATAAAATGTTTTATATCAAACTCACCGTAACTGAAAAGAAGTGGTCAACTCAGTCCCTCACATGAAGTCTGTCCAAAGGCGAAGTAAATGCGTGCTGATCAGTGAGCGAACAACATTTCACTCGTTTTCGTGTGGAACAAATAAAAACGTCGCATTCACATACTAATTAATTTTCGAGAGAAACTGCGCGATGTACGGTATAACGCGCATACGGATAGCTGTGTGACAGAGCACTGAGGTGTGTGTCGGATCCGCAGCACGTCCGAGCGAACGAGGCGAGGAGGTGGGCGAGTGACCACAACCGCACGCGGCGCGCGCAGTGAGAGTTGTGCCTAGTTGCGTGTCACAGGCACCACGCCGAGCGTCGAAGGCCGCGGCTGCAACCGCGAGATGCTGCACATGCACCCGTGTCCCGTCAGTTGCGCGCATCTGGAACCGCGTTTTGGCCGTGGCACTCACTAGTACGATAAGCGATACACACGCAACCATTTTCACAGTCAAGTCAACAAGAGTAATGATTCTTAATTTATAACTATACTACTCAATTTATAACCTAGTGTACCTGTGTAGGTACCTACTTATGTACATGATGTCAGTGTTCCCGGTCATTGCTATCGACAAATAAATGTTATCGTTCATTTTCTGTAATAAATTAGTTCATGAAGCATAAACATATTATGACAAAATGCTTTATAACTACTTCAAAAACAACTAACTAAAACTACTTCACCTTATACAGAACATGGAATCGAACGCCACGCACGAAATAGACGTCATAGCAAATAAATCTATACACAGGTCGCTTCTGCTGATTCCATGGAAAGGTTCTCTTGCTCCGGTTTAACTAAGTATACGAATATTATAAAAAGGTTAAGTTTGTGCGGTTGTAGGGGGTACCTAATCTCTCTGGATCTACTGTACCAATTTTGAAAATATTTCGCAAATTGGAATATGTTATCACTGAGTGCTATATTTTATTATAAACAAATTAGGGATCCGTAAGAAAAATCACTCGAACGAAGTCACGGGGGAGTACCTATTAGTTTAGGTAATAGGTTAGGAAGTGTGAATCCAAATACAGACCTACCTATCTGATTTATTTATAGCATCATTATTTTATAAATAAATACTTAGTTAAGTTTTTAGAAGCTTGCTTAAAGTTTGTATTTCGCTCGTGTATTCGTGCTTACAATTATTTAAAAAACACGCAATTTCCGAAGCACCTTAATAAAGGTTTATGATATTACCATGTACAAAATAGGATTTTTGTAAAATTATTAGTTAATCGTTTCAGCGAAAGGTGAGCTATAAAGTTCTGAATACAACCTAACCGTGCCTCTACCGTTAAATTATTGACAGCAAGAGAGAACAGATGTTCGTTCAGTTGCACATAGCACGTGTCACTCTTGAACGAGCACGGACCTTGGCCGCTGGTACACCATACGACACCAAACCTATTACTTCATCCCTTTCTATCAAGTTTACAACTGTATTATTAATCCCCTTCGCACACTGGTACGATGTACGGGGTGCTGGTGTTGGTGTAAGGTTTGTTATACGTTGTCACCGGCAACGGTAGTCCGATACTCGGCACGCGGCTGCATAGCGACCTGACGTGTTCAGTAACTTCCACTTGACTGACAATATTAAAAAAATATAGCTAAGTATTGTGAAGTGTTTTAAGAGAATATGAGCTGCATTACTCCATGTAAGTGTTTCTTAGCAGTTAATAATTGTTTTAAACTTTAGGGTGTTTACACTTTACATCAATCAGCTGGGCTAGTTGAAGTGGTATAATCACTGTTAAAGTCCTAGCATGACCTAGAAATTGTTCTTGACCTACCAATATCTTATATTTTTATTTGAATTATAGTTTATAAACGTGCTATAGCTTATTTGTTTACGTTAAGTTACAAGGCGTTTGTATTGAAATAAATAGGTACGACCTATAACGTACCGTAATGTCTGTTAGATAATTCATTATTTAATTAAAATAAATATGTTTAATTTTCATACATTTTAAAATGGAAAAATATTCAAAATTTTGCGTGAAACCGGAAAATACATAACATGTCTCGTGCGTTTTGTAAGAACAGCTACATTAAAAATGATTCCAACTGAAGTGCATGCAGTCGAAAAAACATGCAGTGAGCCTTTGGTCGAATGGTGAATTAAATGTAGTAGGTAGGTAATTAAGTATTTATGAATATCGCTGAGCAATTTAATTTAACACTTAATAAGTACCTAACGTTACATATTCTTATTGCTAATAATAAAATAAAAATAAAATTACGGATTTAATCTGTCATTTTAGAGACGATACTATAGTTAAAATTTCCTTTCATACCAACCGACCACAAAAATACACTGATGATTAAAACAAATAAGTACATACCAAGCTCTCATAAAAAAAATGTGTAGCTATGTACCAATTGCTAAGTGAGACCTAGTATTAAATGGGGGCGAAATGCACAACGTTAACAGAAATTATGTAACACCTGTCCGCAGTTTACAGAGGCCAAGGGTGAAAGTTTTCGCTAGGGAAGCCGGTTCAAAAACGTTAACAAAAATTCCTAGTAAAATGGCATTATATGGGAAGCCAAAAGGGATCATGTTAGTATATTAATTAAAGACTCGTCATTGGTGTTAGTAGTTATGTTATTTAGACAATCACTTTCGGATTAGTGCCAAGGTCTTGTCATCAAAGTATATTGACCTACGTCGCCACATATACAAAACAGTGTAGCGATTAAGTTGTAATTGTAACTGTAGCTTACGTTAGCTTAGAATTTTCGGCGATTCTGACGAGAACGTATTTACATAAGATAAAAAACCGTCGAATCGATCCCGCAGAACGCGACCGGCGCCGGCGGTAACAATAGGTGCCATTAGGTACTTACAGATTTTGGCGTCCTGGGTTCTATGTATCTACACATCAGGGAAAGTTTAATTGGGATTTTCTAACAAAATGACAATAATAATTAAAAGTGTGGCACCGTAGGTTGAAACTATCTATTCTTTTAGGTTACAAAAGTGATGACTTAAATGTCATGGCATGATAAATTATTACTAAACAATATTAAACATTAAAAATATTAAGCTGCTGATATTATAGGAAAAGCTGACAATCAACGTAAGTTACGTACCCAAACCGACTTATAATAAATTAAGGAATTGAGTTCAGTTATCTGTAAACAATATCATTTACACACTTCATTACGAGGGATTATGTTACTTCACTCTAATTGAAACGAAGCCTACATGTAACCCCTTTTTTAAAGGGAGGTCTCCTTCGCAGTCACGAGCTTCAAATTACTCTAATATTCAATATGAACAGCGTACAGAAATCATGTTTATTAACCATGCATAGCTAACCAGCTGTTAAATTATAGGAAGAAAGAAATGATGTTCTTGGTATTTATTATTTGTAAACTATAGCACTAACGTCTTTTCGCACGCCACTTTGCATCTATGTTTCACAATATTTTTAAGCCTTTTTCGCTTTAAAATATCATGGTTGATTGATATAGATTACTTTACTTGGGTTCTTTCCATTGAATTAACCTGTATGTTTACTCCGTGTATAGGTATTACTAGAATTTGTAGATAAGAACGAATTAATGATCCCGCTTTTGTTTTTGTTTCAGGATTTAAATAATGCTCAATTATAAAAGTAATGACAAACAAGCTATTTATAGGACATAATGACATTATCAGGGAGTTTTGATGACACTATAACAACTTCTAGTAACCTCGAGAAATCGGTTAATTTGAACTCGCTGTACTGTTCCCACCTTTGGACGAACAGTAATTTACGTGGTGCAATTATTACAGCACCGCCTAAAGATAAAAATGTTATAACATACTGTTATACATGTAAAGGTAAAATAAGAAAATATGAAGTGAAGCCACCAAGCCACTTCACGCCACGTAATCATTCCACTCCTAACAAAGACATAACAATAGAAAAAGATGAAACGTTTTTAAATGAACGACAAGAACATCCTATTGATACAAACATAAGCCAAGCAGTTTGTTCATATGACAAAAGCTTTAGAAGATACTCAGAGCCCACAAATGTGGAAAATAAACTACGCATTCCCTCCATATCGCAACAGATTGATTCCAGCTTTAGACAAAAATACACTTCTTACGCAATGAATGCAAATGATGCAAGGCGGCAGAGACTGAGAAAAAGCCTGAGAGGTTTTGGGTGTATAGTTAATTTCACTTCGGCTGATAGCCCTGTCAAAAAGAGAACTCAAATACAAGCCTGCTCAATAAGTGTGATGATTGTAGCTATCGTAATAATAAGTTTTATTTTGGTCAATTTTACTAACCCTAATTTTAAAGGTATGACCAGCAATATTAGTACAACCGTAGTGCCAACAAAAAATATAATTAATGAAACCGCAGCAGCTATTACTAATGTTTATGTGGACCTGCCGTCAGTGACAGAGATAAATTCTACAGAAGAATATTTTACTGCTACAGAGTCTGCTAGCACTTTTAGCACTGAGAATTCTACATTAATTAACGTTATATCAAAAATTCTTAAGAATATAAGAACATATCCAAAATATTCAAGTAAGGCAGATGAAAGTGCAAAACCTAAAGATGTCAATAACCGAGATTTATCTCAAAGATTTTGCTCGTGCCAAAAAAACGAAATCTGCATGTTAGATGAAAACAGTGGCACATCCCTGTGTAGAAAACCAACAGATGACGATGACCCAACAGGTGCGTTAACTTTAATCACTACCTTTTAATAATTTATCCATTCATTGCGGTACGTAAGTTGTGAACCTTCGATCAGCTGTTACCGGTTGATATGAAGGGTAGTATTTAGTATGTATTTGCATTTAACAGAGTGAGAATTTTATCTAATATTATATTTATTTAAATACTATGAAATGTTCATTATAATATGTATTTATTTTATACTCTAGGCTGTGGAGGATTGTGTGCCCTAGAGACGGAAGCTTGCCAACTAGTAGATAAAGCGCGTGGCGTGCGCGTGTGCCGCTTGTTGACTCTTGTGACGTGCTCAGCAGATGAATGGCGGTGTCGTAATGGTATCTGTGTACCCGCGGAAGCGCGATGCGATGGTTCTATTCAATGCTATGACCGATCTGATGAAACATACTGTGGTAAGCTACTTGTGATGCCTAGATGTAGATGTGGGTATATTCATTCTTTACCTTGCCTCGTGTTAATAAAGAAATAACTTTTACTATACTTCAACAGAATGCGATTTAACGAAACATTTTCGCTGCGGGCACTCTATATCTTGTTTCTCACATACAAAATTATGCGACGGAGTTATCGATTGCTGGGATGGATACGATGAAGTAAACTGCACAACTGGTATGAATGTCAAGCTGTTTTAATTATTCTAAACCTTTAACATTTTTTTTTCGTGTAACTACAAACTCATAAAAATTAAAAATAGCAACTGAAAACCAAAGTAAGTTTTGCATTATGCTCATTTAAACCTAACGGAGCTTGCTCTATCTACTTCCTATTCATAGACTAAAACACAATAACCATTTTGAACAAAAACGACACTACTCATGATTTAATTTGTAGATGCATTATATTATAAATAATAATAATAATAAATAATAATAATATCTTGGGACAACTCACACACGGCCATCTGATCCCAAGCTAAGCAGAGCTTGTGTTATGGTAACCAGACAACTGATATACATACTTATATAATTTATAAATACATACATATAATAGATAAATTACACCCAGACACAGAACCAACAATTATGCTCATCACACAAAGTTTGTCCTGTGTGGGAATCGAACCCACTACCTCCGGCTTTGCAGTCAGGGTCACTAACCACTAGACCAACGACCAAATCTACCTAACTTATAGCAGTGTTTGTAACGGTTAGTAGTTGCTATGCACAGAAGACGGTAGATATAATTATGTAGCCAGCTAAATATGACACATCATTTTTTTTTCGTGGGGAAATCCTCATGGACTGCCTCCACCTCGGGGAAGGTGGAGGGGTGTGTCGGACTCTTACCGACTAAAACCCCACGGTGTTCCTCCAATTACCTTTTGCCGGGGCACGGGGGCGCTCAGAGCATTCTTCCGCACCCCGGTAGGTATTGACCCGCCACCGCCACAAGGCGGGTCCCGTCACCCGGTGCGGCCGTCGCTCACTGGCCGCACTGACTCCAACAAGGCGCGCGGGGAACACCACGCGCGCCTTACTCTCGGGCCTGTCTCTGTTCGGGCCACGGACTGCCCCCAAGTCCGCCGCCCGCAGGCCCCATCTCATGGTGGCCGGAGATCGTTTTGCGCCCTCCGGCTCCTTGTGCGTCTAATGCGGGTGGGATGGGAGGAGGAAGCCTACCTCTCCCGTTCCGCCGCCTCTTTAGCGGACATCACCTCCTCGCAGAAGGAGGCGACGGCGTCCCAAGCACTCTCGCTCCCGACAATGGACAGAACCACGTCCGGGAGCGAGAGGCTACCCGCAGAAATATGACACATCATCAGATTACCTATTTTAAGCTATTTTAACCTATCTATTCTACACAGTACTTAATACTAATAGATATAGAATAGAATATTCGCTTTTATATTCGTAAAATGTAGGTGTTATAATTAATAAAGAGTCGGGCACTTCGCAGAAGCACTTCGGAAGGTTTCGGCGATTCATTTTGATTTACATATTATATTCTTTATAAAAGAAAAAATGCATTTGTTAAAATGCATTTTTTTAATGAATTGCGAGATGTTTACTGCCGCACAATCGTTTGTCGCACTACCGTTGTGTCGAACTACGGTCGCACAATCGTTTGTCGGTCTAGAGTGGTGATGAGGGGTGGTGAAGCGTGCATTCGATCTATCGTGTGTCGCGGTACAGAACTGTCGCACTAGCGTGCATCGCATAAGCATTTGTCGCACTCACGTAGTGCACTCGGGCACTTCCACTACCAGCTGCTTCTAGGGTTTAGGATCATGTTGGTCAAATGACCAAAGTTATGTTTTAATTCCAGAATGTCCGTCCGACCAATTTACGTGCACTGACGGGCAGTGTATTCCGAGTTCAAGATTCTGTGACGGGCTGGCGGATTGTGCGGATGGTAGTGATGAACCAGAAGGCTGTGGCGGTAGCTGCGGTGCACATGAAATGCGTTGTAAGAATCAACGTTGCGTGCCGCGCTCTGTGCAATGCGATAGTCACGACAATTGTGGCGACCTCAGTGACGAGCTGCATTGTTCTCAATAACGTAACTTAATTTACTATTTCAGGTAGACTGAGTCGTTATTCAGTGCAAATGTAAACCTAGTTACATAAGCACTATTCATATTTAATTTCCAGAACAAATAAAGTTTTTGAATAAACGAATTTTAAGGAACAATTTTCGCTTTATTTCTTGTTTATGTCTCTTTGCTGTCTGTAACGTAAGTTCTGCAACCTTGCCTACCTACAGTCGGTGAAGTTATTGGTTTTTTTTATGCCTGCCCCTGTTTTCTCAGATGTAGGCATGGCCTATTTCTACTTCACAAGAAATTATAATTATTAACACAAGAGCCTGTTACATCAACGATAATATTATTATTTACTTACCTATTGATGAAGTCAAAGGCCGTCAAAGGTGAATGAGATTTCGGTGCAACTTCGATGTTACCTAGATCGTTACATTAGTCATGCGGAAAATGCGTCTCCTCAAGCAACAGATTGAGACAAAAAAAAGCAACAGATTGATTACTAGGTAGGTATCTACCCATTCATAAATTTTAATAATTATTCAATCTATTAAGTATTGACTCAGAAAAAAATGCCCAAAATGATTGCTAAAGACTTGCTAAGTAGGTAGGTAGGTACTGTTGGGTCTGTAACGTTACTTCGAGAGTCATATGTTCGATTAACGAAAAGTCGACGAACGTTTGTTCGAAAACAACCTTTTATCGCCAAACACTACTTCGACTGAACGATTCATCGAATATTTATTAATCAATAAATAAATAAATAAATAAATATCTTGGGACAACTCACACACGGCCATCTGATCCCAAGCTAAGCAGAGCTTGTGTTATGGTAACCAGACAACTGATATACATACTTATATAATTTATAAATATATACATATTATAGATAAATTACACCCAGACACAGAACCAACAATTATGCTCATCACACAAAGTTTGTCCTGGGTGGGAATCGAACCCACTACCTCCGGCTTTGCAGTCAGGGTCACTAACCACTAGACCAACGAGGCAGTCAATGGACTGCTCTTTCGAATGAGTTTTAGTAATTAACATAGTTTAATAATTGAATTAAAATTATAAAAGTAAGATTTTCCGTCACATGTTATTTCATACATAACACTTTATAACATTTCATACATAATTAACTTAATTTTGTGGGAATATCGTAACGTAAATTATTTTTTTTATAGGTATATAATAAACATTTTTCTCTTCATTTATGCTTTATAATTTTCCTTTTCACCAAATTTCATGTTTCTAAATCTACGGGAAGAATGATATCTTAAAAGTGATTGATTTCCTCGATTATGTAGGTATGGACGTAGTTATGCAAAAATGTTTCATTCCACAGTAGATTGAATTTGAGATATAAGCTTTTGTGTGTTTCAATGGTATTCTTTTTTATTCTAACTAGTAAAAGTCAATACTAAAGGTTTTATTGTTGAATTATATTGTGTTTAGATAACACTAGTCAACAAAAAAACAACTTTTGCATGTAACATGAGAACTTTTGTCTAGTTATGTTTAAGACAAGGATAAGGATACTAGAAATAAAATTAAAATGCTTCAAATACGAATAGTTTTTTTGTAACATTTTTGAAATCTTGAATTTTTATGAACAAAACGAAGTTTATTTCGATTTATTGCTACATTAATGTGAATTTACTTTTACGATTTTCGTCTGTATTTTGCTTCAGGAACGTCTCGTTTTAATGTCCAACAGTAATCCGCTAACATACGTGGGCTCCACTTGCCCTGATATCGTTTTTCTATGGTAGAAATGTCTTGATGGAATTTTTCACCGTGTTCATCGCTGACGGCGCCCAAATTTTCAGGAAAGAAGTCTAAATGTGAATGAAGAAAGTGTATTTTCAATGACATATTACAGCCCAAAGCCTTATAAGTAGATAAAAGCTCCGCGATAATACATTTATAGTCACTTGATCGGCGATTTCCTAGAAAATTTAATTTAATTAGAAAATATATAGAAAATTTAATTCTTACACTTTCTTGACATTATTTAAGAATCACTTCACTCTTAAAACAGAAAAAACCACTACGTTCTTCAAATAAACAAATTCTCTGGATGCGAAAGTGAAACAAAAACGGTTAATTTTCAATTTTGTAGGTAGTAGCTGTAACACGAAAACTAGACCTGATGGAATCAAAATAAATATGGTTATAAAATGAGGTTAGGTAGGTAATTTAAAATTAGCAAGCACCTTTCTTGTTACAAAATTTTGTTGACCAGTGTAATCATATGTTTAATTTTAGGCTATTCACTTTACAATAAGAAAAAAAAATATTATTGGTATTGGAACATTTTAATTTAATTATTATTTACATGAACATAGCTTCAAATTAATTTTGCACAAACGTTCCAGGTACTTTTTATCCATCTGTACCTTAATTTATGATCTAAATACATCATCATTTTACATCCAAAGGACCATGGGCACGTCATTTTGTCATTTTTATTTGAATCCTCAGCCTAGTTTTCCACATTGTCCAACAGTGATGAGACTTATGTCAAATGAAAGCTCTGAGCGTGTACGTCATTTCTTATATGGCAGCTAAGTTCAAATCGAGCACGAAAACAGTGTTTTTTTAAGTTTTCTTAAAAAAAAATGACTATATCTATTATAAACTCTAAATATGATCTTGCTTCTCCACATAGTGATGAGACTCATGTCATATGAAAGCTCTAAGGGTGTACTTTATTTTTTTATACGAAAACTTAAAAAAAAACTATTTTCGCGCTTGATTTGAACTTAGCTGCCATATAATGAAATAAAGTACACCCTTAGAGCTTTCATATGACATAAGTCTCATCACTGTTGGGCAATGTGGAAAGCTAGGCTAAGGGTTTAAATAAAAATGACAAAATGTACCAAAACACCATTTTCGCGCTCGATTTGAACTTAGCTGCCATAGAATGAAATGAAGCCTATCTTATGAGCTTTCATTTGACATAGGTCTCATTACTGTTAAACAATGTTGAAAGTGGGCCCAAATTGTAGCACGGTCCTTTTGGATCGTTTTATGCCTTACTATTGTAATTTTGCAAAAACGTTCCAAATATAAATGGAACATTAGTTACAAAATAAATATACTGTTTCGTAAAACATTAAATGTTCCTGTCCTTATAGTACGTTCTAGTTAATTTACACAAGTTATTATTTGATAAAGGTTGTGGGTTGGAACATAAATGAAAAAAATATTTTCTGATATATGACTTAAAACTTGAAACCTTTTTGCTTATCTGACGCGAAGTGTCATAAAAGGTAGTTTGATCACATTATCTCGATTTCGGGTGACTTGTGGGTTGGAACGTTTCTGCATAACTACGTCCGTATGAAATAACATGTGACGGAAAATCTTACTTTTATAATTTTAATTCAATTATTAAACGATGTTAATTACTAAAACTCATTCGAAAGAGCAGTCCATCGATTAATAAAATATTCGATGAATCGTTCAGTCGAAGTAGTGTTTGGCGATAAAAGGTTGTTTCGTAATTAAGTCCATTCGAACAAACGTTCAGTCGACTTTTCGTTAATCGAACATATTATGACTCTCGAAGTAACGTTACAGACCCGGTAGGTACTTTGCCGGCACGAGTGGTGAGCACAGATTGTAGGATTTCGCAAATTCGCAGACGAATGACAGGCGATAGTCCATCAGACGATGAGCATATTGAGCATCGACTGACGAACCAATCGCGTGCAGCGGACTGCAGGATCGGCGCCCCCCGCCTTCTTCATTCCGCCAAAGAGACCAAAAAATTAACAAATGCGCAGGTGAAATTTGTGCTCACGACTCGTGCCGGTACCTATACCTAGATTAAACTTAGCTGCTGCTAAGCCACCGAAATAACTTTTTGAATAAAATACTTATAGAAGGCGGTACTTAGGTACTTAACTAACTACCAATGTAGGTAGGTACTTACTTTTATCATGTTTTCTTGGTTGCCATTTTTAAGCGGTCTTTGCTGGAATTAAGCAGTTATGAATATTTCCGTTTACTTACATAAATGCTTAATTTAAAACGACACTGGCTAATACGGTACGATACAATAGTATTTTTCTTATTGTAAATATTCTGAACCCGTAATTAAATCAATTAAGTCAATATTTTTCAAACATGTTTATTTTGCAGTAAACTAGGATTTTAGCACGTAGTAAGTAGTTAGTACTATAATTGTTGAAATTAATAAATTAATTAACTTACTGAATCGCAATCGGTCAATTTATTGTACCGCGGAATTTAACGTCTTAATGTGTCTGTCAATAATAACTAAACGTCACAGACGATGTATGCCACAGACTGTATTATTTTTAAATCCTGGGTTTGATAGCCCACAGACCATCACATTTATATTTTTAAGGTCGTCACTCATTGTCAACTCGGTACTTGAGAACAGCATTACCAGCCTCGTCAAAAAAAGTAGCTTGCAACCATGAAGGAATAGATAAAACTGGAGCCCAGACTTTGAATACCTACTTGAAGCTCAAAAAATGTATCGCTATCTCGCTCTCTGTGGTCTCACTCTTTCTTTTTTACTTAGGATAACCTCCTAAGTTAGAAAGAGAGAGTGAGACCACAGAGAGCGAGAAGTTTTGTAGGTATTTGACTCAAACTTTTGTTCGAAGTCTTGACTCCAGTTTTATCTATACCTTCATGCTTGCAACCAGACTTTTGGCGTAGTATAACCACAGTATAAATATACTACCAGTAAATGGACTCGGCCGTAACCTTGGATTAAATGCCTACTTTTTCTCACGCGTTAGGGCTGCCCGCCGCCTATAGTATTTAAATTTCATCAACCTACTTGAGTTTCTTTCTAGTTTTGTGAATGTAAATATTACTTATATTATTTTTTTAGTTTATTTAAATTACTTAACTATTTTAATTTAATACAAATAATGTTAAAATTTAAAAAACATAGGTAAATAAATATTGTAAACAAAAAGCCACAAAAAATGTTAATTTAGTTTTGAACTCAAACCATTTTGTAGACCAAATTGTTTCATCAAATACAGTTGTAATTAACAAGTCCATTATGTGATAAAACAGTATTCAAAAAATTACCTACCCTAACTTTACGTATTAAAGATCAAATTGGCTTAACTGTATCACACTGTATTCTATAATATTGGCCTCCTTGAACAAGTCGTTCTTACTCATTAAGCTAGTACGTATAGAATATTTTATCTACTGCTAATTGCAGAAGGTTCAAATTCATCTAACTTTACCATTACTAGGTTACCATTTATTACGAGTGTAAACGTTAAATGTTATAAGTATAACCTTACTAATATTATAAGTACTTATAACATTATCATATTATACTACGCGCCACGCGGCTAGCGAATTCATGCAACCAAAAACAGCACAATATTTTCTACTCGTCATATTAATCAAGATTTTTAGAGAAAAAATCGGTTATTCGCGGTTATAAAACAACACACCGTCCGTTCGACACTGCGGTACAGCCGTGACTGTCTGCGCCGCGAGCGCACCCCAAGATCGAGGCGCGTAGGTATAGCTCGCATTTCGTCCGTTTATATGAAGTTGGAGTACTGATTATATCTTTATATTGTGGTATAACTTTGCTTAGTATCTATACAAAGGGCCAGCCAAATGTAATATTTAATTTTGTAACTTTAATTGTCGCGTCGTGACGCGAATGTAAATAAATAAATAATTGTAAATAACGAGAATAACATGGCAACACCAGTGAATAAGGCATAACCACAAGTAGACGATTTACTCTATGACGAAGATGGAAATTTATCTATGGTAAGTTCACTTTTGAACGAAGCGTCGTGTAAACGGCCATTTTGTCGGCGTCCCGCCCAGAGGAGCAACGCGCCGGTCAACGGATTGTTACAAAGCTAAGTAGATAAGTAGTTCGGGATAGAATTGAGTAATATTACGTAGCCTGAGTAGTTGCTAATTAGAGAAATACTGCATGGGGCTACAGTTGTAAGCTGGTGCTTGTAGATCATGAATTATAATGTAGAACAAGTAACGCTGTAATATTAGAGTCTGCCGAGCTGGCTTCGTGGTAGACACGTGGCAGTGAGGTATGACTGGCTTATACCAAAGCATGCATGTGCGTATTCACCCGAGAGAGACGGTGAGTTATGTGTGGTTGAGACCACTGGGAATGTGCCCAATAGATCAGAGTGGCGTGGAGTAATCCAGCCTAGCTGATACGAGTGGGTGTGGCTAACGAGCTTGCCGTGGCGTGGAGTATATCACACGCCGACACCCCTAAGAGTATGGCAGACGTGCCAGCCATGTTGTCAAGTAGAAGTAAAGTTTCCTAACTTGCCATGGCGTGAAATAAACCGCTGGTTCCCCCCTGAGAGTCTGGCCGACGTACTGGCAATATAGACTGAAGGGGGAAGAGAGCGAGGGTAGACCAAGACAGGGTTTGAACCTCGCCTATCTGAGAGTTTGCCTGGAGTAATGGAGTGTGACCTGATCATACTGACCTCCTAGCTTACTGGTTGTGCATGAGTATGTCATTAACGCTTTGATATGTCTACAGCTTAGGAGAGGTGGCATAGTCACAGACCGACTTAGTCGTCCTGACGAAGCTTCCCTCTCCTCGCCCGAAGTGTGGAAGTAGTTGGCATCAACGGGCATTAACACCTACAGGCGGTGACCAGCAGCGGTGAGCAGCTACGCAGAGGCAAGGCACAGGCAAGACCAGGGCAGGTGAAAGTTCTGCGGAAGGAGGTGAAATAAAGACGTGGACAGTAAAGCGAGGTACGATATTTAATATTCATTACTATGAAGGATTAGTAAACCATTCGTGCGCCTGCTTATGTAAGCGAACCCAAGGCAACTAAACTACATTCCTCCCTATGGCTTACAAAGAAGAGCAGGGGCGTCACGACATGGTGGAGATGCTGGGATATGAGAACATCTAAGAGCTTGGTGTGATAACCCACCTATCCATAATATGTAATTTGGAATATTACTAGACTGATGAAACTATTTAAGCATATTTAATTACCACAGCAACGTGGCCAAGAGATTTAGTATGAGAATAAGTTTGTCATCAATACAATAAGGAATGTATGATGCCCGTCCATGTTTCACCTTCTTGTGCATAAGCCTATTGATATGTATGAACCTTGCCTTGAGGAGGAAAGCTCCCTAAGTTGAGCAGCTTGTATAAAAGAAAGCTTTGTGCTAACTATTATGATTGCAAGTACAAGATAGCAGCTTGCATGAAATTTGAAATGTGTGTTCGTAGGTGGACTTAACCTAAAGAAATACAATTAAAACAAACAGATAACAATGCTATTATTACCATTTAATTAGAACTGAAATTAAATGCAAATTATTACCTGAATATATTTTTACTATTTATTAAAACAAAACTTTATAAATCTACTTCTAAAAATTGAAAAGAGATGGCGTTGGTGTGCAATACGACCAAGTGATTTATGAGTGCAATGATTTATTAATTGCATGATTATTCATTACGTGATAAATTGTAAATTCATAATTTGTAATGATGATTTGAGTTATAGATGTAATATCGATTAATATTATTGAAAATCTATCAAATGTCAGAACCATCACAATAGTACCAACCTAACGGTAAACGAATTGTTGTCATTTCAATACTTTACTATTGAATTGAGCTTATTTCTCAAACGTAACTATGGACGGATAATGCCTAGCTTAATTAAGCAAGATTATCAACTTTAAATCAAGTTAAACCCAAGTGAAACAAGATTATTGTTTATAGGACCACACTGCAATTCACTGAACCGTAAAACAAATACCTGTCAACATTTCCCACGAATTGACCTGTCACACGCCGCGCCGGTAAAACAACCGAGTGATGTCAAATTATAAACAAACTTTGAAGCAAACGTTGAAAAACATATTGATAAATAATTGAGAATCTACAGCCACCAATCAAAGAGTATTGGATAAACTATTCAGGAGATCTACGGCACGATATCGATCAAGAAATTTTCAAAATTTAATAGACGCCTACATCAGGAAGGGTGAAACTCCCTCTGTGTGGATAAATAACAAGCAGCCCACGGGATATTTCCCTATTTAAAGTAAAGCAGCATATTATAAAGTTATCAACAACCGAAGAGATAAAACTAAAGCCATGGATACCATCTTACTTAATCGTTTGTCAATGATAACCAGCGAAATTAAACGGAACTCTGACCTATCCACGACCCTCTCAGTTAATAATGCAGAAGGAATACAAGAAGCGGAGATTGTTGCAGCTACACTTAGTAAATTATTAAACAGATTCAGTGAAGACTTAAACAACTATTTCCGTCTGATAGACCATCCTTCTGCGGACGATGTAAGCTACATGTCACAGATCCAGCTCGAAGCGGAACAGAACCTTGTTCAACTTGAAGTGAAGTTACGATCACAGAACAAGAGTCACTCCAGTCTAGGTAGTGAAACAGTAAGCAGCAAACTACCCAAACTCCAATTACCTGAGTTTGATGGTGACATCCTGCAGTGGCACCAGTTCTGGGATCAATTCTGCTCCAATGTAGATAGCCGAAACATAGCTGACGTCGATAAACTGCTGTACTTACAGGCTTCAGTAAAGGGAAGAGCGAAGGAGTCGATCGAGGGATTCGACACTACTGGAAAAAACTATCAGATTGCAATTAAAACTCTACAGGAAAGGTACGGAAGTTCCGTCCACATGATTGATGCCCACTACGCTGCGCTGTCTAATGTGAAGCCTGCTGATAAGTCAGTGAGCTCATGCAGAAACACTCTCAACAATATAGAGAGACATCTACGAGTATTAGAGTCACTAAAGGAGGATGTTAACCACAGTCACCTCCGACACTTGATCTTTGAGAAATTACCAGAAGATCTAATATACGAATTAAAATTGAAAACAACAAGCAGTTCGATCAAAGATATACGGAGACATCTCGAATTAATAATATCAGCAAGGGAAGATGCTAGTAGAATCGCAACTGAAGGAAAACCTAAAAACGAATACACTGTCGAATCACTACATGTAACACAGGAAGATAAGAAATCTAGTGATGCTCGTACAACTAATAAGCGTCAAGCAGAAGAAACTAAATATAAACCAAGAAATAAGATTGGACGACACCATGCCAATAGAGATAGCTCACTTCGCAAGAGAGAACACAGTAAGCGGGATGATTACAAGAAATTTAATGGGAAAGCAGCAAGAGATCTACGAGGGAAGAGAAGAAGATTAGAATGTATCTTCTGCAAGGAGAATCATTATAATGATCAATGTTCAAAGGTTAAAAGCATCGCGGAAAGAAAACAAAAACTAAGAAACCGATGTTTTGGATGCTTTATAGAGGGACACAACGTTACAATCTGCAGACGGCAGAGAAAATGTATTTACTGCGGCAAAACCAACCACAACAGAGCCTTATGCCCCACCAAATTTTCAACACCATCAACAAAAACAGAAGTAGCGATGACAACAGTAGGGTCCAGAGGATCCACAGCGTTGCAGACTGCCATAACCCATGTTAAGAAGCTAGGAAGTAGCAATGAAGGTAAATACAGAATTTTATTAGATTCCGGTTCACAGCGATCTTATATCACCAAGAGTGCAGCTAACAAGCTAGACTTGAAGACAGAACAAGAAGACAACCTTACAGTATTTACATTTGGATCAAAAGCACCTCACGAATTTGTTAGCTCCGTTGTCAAGTTGGGATTGAAGACCAGATGTGAAGGAATGAGAGAAATCTATGCTAACGTCGTACCAACAATAACTAAAGGAGTCCCATACCCCAGGGAAGAATTAAGCAAATGGAAAAATAGAGAACTTCTCGCAGATGATGGATCACTACAAGACCAAGTAGATATCTTGATCGGCAACGATTACTACTTCTCATTCATGACAACTGAAAGAAAACAACTGAACGACAATTTATACTTGGTGAAGTCTAAATTCGGTTGGATACTGTCTGGAAAACTAGAAACTAAACCAACGGAGACACTATCGGTACTTACTTACTTTCAGAGCTCAATGGAAACAAAATTAGAACCACCAGACTTACCTATTGAACAGGGTAATATCTCATTCCTATGGGAACTTGAATCCATCGGAATCAACGACTCTCCGAAAACCAATAGAGAAGAAGAAGCTGTCGATAATTTCAATAGAACCACTACTATCAGCGAAGGTCGATATACAGTCGCTTGGCCTTGGAATGAATATCCTCCAGCCCTTCAGTCTAATTATGGTCTAGCCTACGGAAGGCTAGTGAGCCTGGTGAAGCGATTAGATAAAGAAACCCTTAAGGCGTACGATGAGACACTTCAAAATCAAGCGAAGAATGGTATTATAGAAGTAATACAAACACCCACAATTCCTAAGGATCATCCAGTACATTACTTACCACACCATTGTGTAGTTCAGAAAGGAAAACCCATTAGGATTGTATATGATGCCTCAGCGAAGAGCGGTGAAGGTAAAAGCCTTAATCAATGCCTGTACTGCGGACCGCTAATGTTGGAAGACTTAACAGGCCTGCTGATTAGATTCCGACATCACAGAATCGCGATATCTGCAGACGTGGAGAAAGCATTCCTACAGATTGCACTACATGAGGCAGACAGAGACGTGACACGATTTTTATGGATTAAAAATATCACCAAACCAGTCACTAAAGATAACTTACAATGTATGAGATTTTGCAGAGTACCCTTTGGCGTAATATCAAGCCCATTCATCTTAAACGCTACTATCAAACATCACTTAAATGGATCGAATCTACAAATAATTAAAGAAATGGCAGATGACATATATGTTGACAACCTTATTACAGGAACCTCAACAATAGAAGAAGCCGTAAAATTATACCGAGCCACCAAAGACACCTTTCAACAAATCTCAATGAATATGAGAGATTGGTGTTCCAATTCAAAGGAATTTATGAATCAGATACCGGATACAAATAAAGTCAGGAACGTCAAAATTTTAGGACTTATGTGGAATCTAGAACAAGATACACTCGAACTCAAGTTTGAAGTCAACACAGAAGCATACAATAAACGAGGCGTACTAAAAGTTATTGCATCAATCTATGACCCATGTGGATTTGCTACCCCACATATACTGTCAGCAAAATTATTCCTACAAGATCTGTGGAAACAAAAATATAAATGGGATAAGACACTTTCAGAAGAACAACAGGATAAATGGAACGAGATAAGAGAAGAATTAGAAGAAATACACAAGATTTCCATACCCAGATGTTATGTAACAGATACAGAGAATTACCAAATACATTGTTTTACTGATGCTTCTTTGAAAGCGTACGCAGCAGTAGTATACTTAGTGAATGAAGAAAGTATACACTTCATCATAGGAAAATCTAAATTAGTACCTATAAAGGATCAAGATAATCTGAAGATACCACGCTTAGAACTATTGGGAGTACTCATAGGAAACAGACTCATTAAATTTGTAATGAAACAACTCAAGATAAAACTAATTAGTCAAACATTGTGGACAGACAGCAAAATCGTAATAGAATGGCATAAATCAAACAAACTCCTACCTCCATTTGTAGCGAGACGTATCGAAGAAATAAAGAAAAACAAAGAATTAATAGTAAGATATGTCCCATCTGAGTTAAACCCAGCCGATGTAGCAACCAGACCTCCCACATTGAATAAAGATAAAGATAAATGGCAGAAAGGACCAGATTTCCTGTTGAGAAACCAGAAGTGGTGGCCCGCGGATCGCGGCGAAGAGACAATTTCTTTTCTGACCTGTGGGGAGGGTCCGACGAACGGAGAGAGTGCAAGACTCCTCAAAAAACACAAAGTAAAATCCATCACTAAGCTAAGAGAAATAGACAACAAAGATATACCGAGTGATAGGATCGAACAGATCAAGAGATTACAAGAAGAATACTTTCCAGTAGAGGTTCAGGAAATAGAAACAGACTTGAGCCGCAATCTAAGACTGTTCAAAGACATCGACGGGATATTAAGATGTGAAGGACGTATGAAGAATGCCGACTGGTCATTTGACAAGCGATACCCAATACTCATACCTAAAGAAAGCAACTTTACCAACGACATTATAAAGAAAACACATGAAGAAAATTACCATGTCGGAGCTAACCATACGTTAAGCCTGATAAGACAAAACTATTGGATTCCACAAGGAAAAGCTCAAGTATTAAAAATCATAAAGAAGTGCCCGAGATGCGTTAAACATGGAGGAGGACCATTTAAGTTACCACCAACCCCAGCCTTACCAGCAGAGAGAGTAAATTACAGTGCACCTTTCACTTTCACGGGTATAGATTACATGGGCCCACTATTAGTAAACGAGAAGGGTCCCAACAAGAGATGGATTTGCCTCTTCACATGCCAAGCAGTGAGGGCAATTCATTTAGAAGTAGTCAAAGACCTCTCTGCCGAAGAAGGACTACGAGCCTTGCGAAGGTTCATAGCAACAAGAGGAGTACCGACTCTAATCACCTCCGATAACGCCCTCTACTTTAAACTAATAGCTGAAATATTATCAAAAGAATATTGCGTAAAAGAAAAAATTCATTGGAAATTTATCCCACAACTAGCACCTTGGTTCGGAGGATTCTACGAAAGACTCGTAGGAATAGTCAAGAACTGCATGAAAAGAACACTACAGAAACATTTACTAAACGACTCACAGCTAGCGACAGTAACTAAGGAAATAGAAGCAGTAATAAACACACGCCCACTTACCAGCGTAGACTCAGAATTAGATCAGATTTTGAAACCAGCTGACTTCCTCACCTTGGGAAAATGTATAACAATGGAAACATCCAATGCAAATGAAGAAATAATAGGAACTGTGACTAAAACCGAACTAGTAAAAGGATGGAGGAAAGCCATAATAATGACAGAAGAGTTCAAAGAAATGTTTATAAACCGATACCTACCGAGCCTAAGAGAAAGATATCGACATTCTCATAAAGAACCAAGAAGTACGGTTAAGGTGGAACCTGAAATCGGTCAAGTCGTGCAGATCAAAGGAGAAACAAAGAATCGAGAAGGATGGAAAGTAGGGAAAATATCATCCATACTCAGAGGAGCGGATGGTCTGTGTAGAGTAGCTAAAATCAAAATAGGAGACAAGGAATTCACTCGATCCATAGCCCATATTTACCCCCTTGAAATGGATGACAATGACATAGTTGAATATGAGGCTAATAACATATGCGACGATGCAACGGAACCCCCAGAAATAGTATGGGAAGAACACCCACTACTGAAAAATCGTCCCGATGAAACTCCAATAGAAACCCCAATAGAAATAGTAAATAATGAGAATATTGACACAAGAGAAGAAGGGTCAGAAGTTATTCAAATGAAAGATAGGTCAGAGGAACAGTCCGACAGCAACACTCCAGATGCAATACCCGACTCCAGCGAGGAACCAAAACAGAGAAGAAGCGCGGCCACTAGAGCTCTAGAAAAGATAAAGGAGTGGACGCGCCACCTCCTAACAGTACTCTAGCCAAGCCTTCAGGCCGGGAGTGTCGCGTCGTGACGCGAATGTAAATAAATAAATAATTGTAAATAACGAGAATAACATGGCAACACCAGTGAATAAGGCATAACCACAAGTAGACGATTTACTCTATGACGAAGATGGAAATTTATCTATGGTAAGTTCACTTTTGAACGAAGCGTCGTGTAAACGGCCATTTTGTCGGCGTCCCGCCCAGAGGAGCAACGCGCCGGTCAACGGATTGTTACAAAGCTAAGTAGATAAGTAGTTCGGGATAGAATTGAGTAATATTACGTAGCCTGAGTAGTTGCTAATTAGAGAAATACTGCATGGGGCTACAGTTGTAAGCTGGTGCTTGTAGATCATGAATTATAATGTAGAACAAGTAACGCTGTAATATTAGAGTCTGCCGAGCTGGCTTCGTGGTAGACACGTGGCAGTGAGGTATGACTGGCTTATACCAAAGCATGCATGTGCGTATTCACCCGAGAGAGACGGTGAGTTATGTGTGGTTGAGACCACTGGGAATGTGCCCAATAGATCAGAGTGGCGTGGAGTAATCCAGCCTAGCTGATACGAGTGGGTGTGGCTAACGAGCTTGCCGTGGCGTGGAGTATATCACACGCCGACACCCCTAAGAGTATGGCAGACGTGCCAGCCATGTTGTCAAGTAGAAGTAAAGTTTCCTAACTTGCCATGGCGTGAAATAAACCGCTGGTTCCCCCCTGAGAGTCTGGCCGACGTACTGGCAATATAGACTGAAGGGGGAAGAGAGCGAGGGTAGACCAAGACAGGGTTTGAACCTCGCCTATCTGAGAGTTTGCCTGGAGTAATGGAGTGTGACCTGATCATACTGACCTCCTAGCTTACTGGTTGTGCATGAGTATGTCATTAACGCTTTGATATGTCTACAGCTTAGGAGAGGTGGCATAGTCACAGACCGACTTAGTCGTCCTGACGAAGCTTCCCTCTCCTCGCCCGAAGTGTGGAAGTAGTTGGCATCAACGGGCATTAACACCTACAGGCGGTGACCAGCAGCGGTGAGCAGCTACGCAGAGGCAAGGCACAGGCAAGACCAGGGCAGGTGAAAGTTCTGCGGAAGGAGGTGAAATAAAGACGTGGACAGTAAAGCGAGGTACGATATTTAATATTCATTACTATGAAGGATTAGTAAACCATTCGTGCGCCTGCTTATGTAAGCGAACCCAAGGCAACTAAACTACATTCCTCCCTATGGCTTACAAAGAAGAGCAGGGGCGTCACGACATTAATGTGACCTAATGTTTCTTTGCGTAACTAAATGATCGTAAATACATCTCATTAAAATTCATAGACTTATAGTACTTTACAATATAGAAGCTATCGATAGTCTATCCTATTCATAGAGCAACACGGGTACCTGGTACCCGTGTTGCTCTATCCTATTCTATGGCTCATCTACATTCTCCAATGGGCAAAACGAGGCAATGCTGATGCAAGAGTGTTGGTTTTTTGACCGGAGTCAAATTAAGCAAGCCGCGAGGCGAGTGCAATAACCACCACACTGTCCCTCGCTCATGCCCATCCGCATTGTGAAAACTGTGGCAGTTAACCTCAAACTAGTATGGACTCGCACTTTTTATATTTTTATCTTTTCAGTCATTACATTGGTAATACGATTCATGTATCGCTTTCATGGAATAATTCCATGAAAGCGATACATGAATCACTTCAAGAGTGCTAGCCAGCCATGCTAATTCCATTGGAATTAGCATGGCTGGCTAGCACTCTTGAAGCTTACTCTCGGCTCGCCATGACTCGTGTGAATACTGTGAATAGCTTTCTCTGAGGCTCGTTTGTTGGCGAGCGCCGAGCGTGTGAATACGCCATTACATTAGGTTCTTCAATGAATTAATATTTTGTTATCTGTGGTCTATGACACACATTTTACATTCGTTTTCGGTTTCGTTTCGTGCGCTTTCGCTTCAAGTAGCAAGTAGGTCCAAACCGAAAACTCAAAAAATTAAGCTAGCCTTAATTTCTTATTAAAAAGGTCAGTAAACACGTAAAGAATGGCTGACAGTGACGATGAATATGATCGTAAAAGGCGAGATAAGTTCCGGGGTGAACGGGGCGCTGCAGAAGGCAGCAGTTACCGTAGCAGTGACCGACGCGAGGAAAGGAGTCGCGGTCGCGAAGACTGGTCCGAGAGGTAATTATTGATGTTACAGTGAGGTGAGATCTGTGTTTTGGATACCAACAATCTATGTGTTATGAACAAGTTATGAATTTCTTGCAGATCCCAACCTCAATCCTTTGAACCTCCAAAAATTCCTACCCAAGTTCCAAAACCTACAAAACGTTCCGTAGCTCTGATTATAAGGTAATATTACATTGAAATGTAGGTCATTAAACATCGTTTTTCAGAATAACATTTATGAACCAGGATTTTCTCCTGTAGGAATATTGTTGTAGCCTAAATTAACATGAATAAAAGTTTTAGATACCTACCTACTTCACACAAAATATTCTATGTGTTGCCAAGTGCATCTTTTTGTAGTTTGTCTCATATTTGTAGGTAGAGAGACTACAATATCGTTTAACACTAAAAATAGGATCTCATCATAATAATTCAATGGAATATCCAAATATTTTTGGGATCCTCTTTTACCCTTTTTTTTTTTTTTTTGAGGTGGTAAAAATCATCAAATGAGTCCTTCCGTCCTGGGTGGGGCGGAAGGGACTGTCAGACTTTTACTGACTAAAAAACCACCCTGTTCCTTCTGTTGCCCTTTACGTTCCGGGGCCACGGTATCCTGTTAAGACGTCCCGCAACCCCGGCAGGCGTTTGGCCCCGTTGGGGGCCCCGTCCCTGTGCTGACAGCTCTTTGAGGCGCGCGCGAACAGAACGCGCCGTCGACCCGGGATCCTCTTTTACCCTTAGACTATAACTGGACTTGTCTTGGTGTGTTATTTACATGACATTCTAAAATATGTCCATCAAACCAAATTCTGTACAGCATTGCTAGTCATGACTTTTTGTCATAAACCTTTCTTACTGTGCACAAATTAGTTTTTCATCTATTATTTTATTAGAGGTACTCTAGATTATTTTTTTAAAAATTGTATGTACAGTAAAACAAATTTCCTAGTTTCCCTATTGAAAAATTAAGTTATTAAACATTAAAAGTCTGTTTGCAATGTTTAACTAACAGCTTTTTATAAAATGCATAGTTTTGTTAGTTTGGCCAGGCTGTTAAGATGCTAAGTGTGGAAGCATCTAGCCTCTTGATTGGGCCATTGTCACTAAATGCATAATGAATGTTTACATGATACATAAGCACCAAAAAATCATTATTTTTAAAATTTTGTCTTTTTGTTCTGGCTAATCTCCTAAATGGCTGGATCAAATTTTGACAGGAGTTCCATTGGCAATAACCAATATTCACATAGATGTATCAATAAAATGTATTCTTCGACTGACAGATCTCGTGGAGGCCGTGCTGGTCCTGACTACAGGGACTACCGTGGTGGAGCTAGTGCTAGCCGAGGATATTCTCCAGTCAGAGGCGAAGGTCCACCTAGCAAGCGCATCAGGCCTGACTGGCCTATAGATGAGAGGAGATATGGGGGTATGCCACATGACTCTTATGGGTATGGCTGGCCCCATGATCACTTTGGCCCACATCCAGCGCATCAAGGCTATGGGCAGCCTATGGCACCAGTACCTGCAAGGTCAGAAAAGATTCTATTTCTGCGTATTTGATTATAATTTAAATGTTTATTATCCTTATTTTGTTACCTGTATGTATCTTTGCAGGGACACAGTATTACCATTGGGAGCAACTGATGGCCCCCCCACTATGATGTCTTTCAAGGCATTCCTTGCAGCTCAAGATGATTCCATCACAGTAGATGATGCCATTCAGAAGTACAATGAATACAAGCTCGAGTTTAGGAGGCAACAACTTAATGAGTTTTTTGTTGCTCATAAAGATGAAGAATGGTATGCATTATTCAACTTTGTACTACGTCATACTTTATCTAGAACCTTTTATCTTCAAAATTGATGGGGAAACAAAATTTATTTTGTGCATGAATAAATTTAAATGGGGAATTGGACTACCTACCATGTATAACTTAAAGAATCAATATCTTGCTCTTTGTATAATTTGCTGGTTATCGAGAAATTCTAAGCATACATTTAAACAATATTGATGAATTATCAATAGCTGCATACTATATGACCTAGTTATGCTTAGAATTTTTCAACGATGCTATGCAAATGTTAACAGTTACCTTTTTTCCTACAGTCTACAGTGTATTCGCGTGGATTGCTGGACATCATTAAGAAAAATTTAATCAAACTTTTGCAAATGATTAAATGCTGTGTGTAGCTAGTTTATTTCGCGTTGACCCGTAGCGCGCAATGCTACAGGTTTCGTTTCTGTTAGGGGTAGGGTAATATATTCCACATGTGTGGAACAGGTGAGATTATGAGATTTTTTAATATGTATACTAAGAAATTTTAGTTTTCTGTGACATGAAGTTCAACCAGTCTGGATTTGTTACAAAAGGTCGTTTATTTCTTTATGTATGTAGTTAACTGGAGGCCGATTTTTAAACTCATTCTTCTATCTCTGTTGTCTGCATCTAAACTTATTGAATAAGTATGCGTAAGTGCTGAAATATGTTTTGGATTTGGTTTCAATCTTTTTTTTTGTGTTATTATGTGGTTTTTTTTTGTCACTGATTGTTTAGTTTACAGACTACTGCATAAAAATAGATTTTTACTGCTGTAAACTATGTTTAAATTATTTTTTGTATAAAAATCGGTCTATTTACTTTGTTTCTTTAGTGTTTTATGGACTTGTTGACTTTAAATATAACACAAACTAATGTAACTATTTTGTTTCTTAGGTTCAAGATCAAATACCATCCTGAAGAATCTGTTAAACGTAAAGAGGAGCAGCTAGGTGCCTTGAAGGTATAGAAAACACATTAAAGTGATTCATAATGTTGTAAAACTTTAGTTTGTGATTTAAGATAGAGATAGATAAGAGGTATCTTAGACTACATATTTAAATTGAAACTCTTGCATCAAAATAACTATAAATAGCTAATATAATAGGCCATAAAATCTTTTGAAGACATTATTTCTACAATTGTAGCAAATAATTTGTACACTAAGAGAATGAGCTGTCAGCAAGCTGTAAAAGCATAGGAATCTAATGTGAGGCACTCACATTGTTCTAATTTTAATATAAAATATTGCAGAATCGACTCAATGTGTTCCTTGAGTTATTGGAGAAAGGGGAACTGGACAAGGTCTCTGTAGATATTGATAAATCAGAGAAATTGATCCGGCTTCTGGATACTGTGGTCATTAAACTTGAAGGTGGCACTGAAGAAGATTTGAAGGAGCTTGATGAACCCCCAGCTCAAGAAATTGCCAACTCCAATGACAAAGCAGGTATATACCTACTGCCAAAATTATTTAAAAAGGTTGTATCCTTAGTCATAATGACAGTTTTCTGTAAAAAAAAAATATGGTTTTTCTAGATAAAATTAATGCTGACAAGCCAGTCGTTATAGACGTGGATGACGTGAAAGTGAAAGAGGAAAAAGACGAAAATGAAAAGGTTTGAATATACTTACTTACAATTTTAGTTTTTATATAGCTGTTAAAAGTACAACAGGCGAGTGTACAACATCCCTTATTAATGACCTTTCTTTAAGGTTGCAGTAAAGTATATTAAATATCGTACTATACTCGGTAATAACAAAACATTTTCTATTAAACAGAAAGACGACAACAAAAAGCCCGAGTCGCCGAAACCGACGGCACCCCTTACTATGGAGATTGATCCTCATTTGCGTCATCTTCAGGAGCAGGCGAAATTGTTCTCTCGCTTTAACTCGACAGGAACTGAACCAGACTCGGAAGAGACGAAAGAGAAGGAGAAGGAACCCCGTGAGTGTCATATTTTTGCTTTACTAACAAATTATGAAAATTGTGAAGGTAGTTGGATGAAAACATGGTCTTGTCCTCTGCAGAGAACCTATATCTTACCTTTTTTTTTATTCATAATAGAGAAGAGGGACAAGTTAGTAAAAAAACTTCTGTGTCTTTTATATTTACAGCACCACCAGGATCGTCATCCAGTTCTTCCTCGTCTAGCTCATCGTCATCAAGTTCAGAAGATGAAGGCGAAGTTACCAGTCGCCGAAAATCAAAATCAAAATCTAAGACTCCCGACAAGTCCCCTAAACTTAAAGAAAAGTCCAAGTCTAAATCTCCAAGCATGGAGAAGGTTGTTGAGAACAATACTGAAAATGACAAAGAGAAAGAGAAGAGTGGCGATGAGAAAGCCGAGTCGGTCAGTGACATCGTCGTTGAGAAGAAGGAATGTCGCGCCTTACACAAAACTACTTCCATATTTTTAAGAAATTTAGCACCTACCATCACCAAAGCGGAAGTCGAAGCTGTAAGTTCTACTTTTACATTTGCTCATAAAGTAACATCAATTATTTTACTTATCGGAACTCACAAGTCGCGATGTCAAAAGAAAATTTTGGAAGCATTCCTTTCTTTCTTTCCTTGGGCTTCCTAAAATACCCCCATCTGTTTTCTAGATGTGCAAACGTTACGGCGGCTTCCTACGCGTGGCTCTGGCAGACCCGCTGCCGGAGCGTCGCTGGTTCCGTCGTGGATGGGTCACCTTCCGACGTGATGTCAACATCAAAGATATTTGTTGGAATCTTAATAATATAAGGGTAAGAATCATTATTCGTTCGTTTATCTTGGACATCACTGGCATCGGTGAAGGAAAACATCGTGAGGAAACCTGGACTTACTGTTCCATTCAAAACCATGTCAGAGGCCCTTGAGGCGGTTTAGAAACTCTGACACTAGGGTGTGTGGGGTCGTAAGACCTTACTGCCCACACGATAAAGAAGAAGATTATTCATATGCTATAAAGTGATCATTCTACACGCCACGCGTGCATTGGATATATTTTTTTTCGCCCGACTATGAAAGTGGGGTGCCAAACCAATGTACTTAATTTAGTAAATTTATTGTAGCTTCGCGAGTGTGAATTGGGTGCTATAGTGAACCGTGACCTGCAACGTCGCATTCGTCCCGTTTCGGGCATCACTCTGGAGCGGCCGGTTTTACGTGCTGACGCTCGGTTAGCGGCGCGACTCGCACACCTTTTAGACACGCGCACGAAACTGTGGCACGACGTCTCTGAGGAACAAGATAAAGACGGCAATCAAGTCAACCGCAATGAGGTACAAATCACATTTCTTTAGAGATAGATATTTTACTAAAAGACATTATCCAGTATTAAAGTAAATGTTTTTTTTTTCAGACCTTCAGTTTAAATTCTAAGAACCCGGTGCTTCATAAGATAACAGAGCATTTAATAGAAGAAGCGTCGACAGAAGAAGATGAATTACTTGGTCTCGAAGCGTCATCGGATTCTGTGGTCTGTGAACAGGCGGACCCAGAGCTGATGCGCGTGTTAGACCGCCTTGTACTGTACCTACGTATCGTACACTCTGTCGATTATTACAACCATTGCGAGTATCCCTACGAAGACGAAATGCCTAACCGCTGTGGTATCATGCATGCGAGGTCTGGGCCTCCTGCTAATAAGGTAACGATCACTCAATAAATGATTATTGATGTTAAGAAGTTGCATACATCATTATTATTTTTATCCTTCTCGTTGCAGCCAACTCAGCAAGAAATACAGGACTACGTCAAAACATTTGAAAGCAAGATGTCTGCATTCTTACAAGACGTTAAACCTCTTTCTGACGAAGAGTTGCACAAACTTGGAATTAAGGTAAACAATTTTACTTTATATTTCTCACATTATGAGAGACATCCAAATTGTAGTAGTATATTGTTAAATACGTTGTCCTCACAGGATACGGACGCCGAGGTTGAGAAGTTTATCCTGGCCAATACGCAAGAGCTGGCGAAAGACAAATGGTTGTGTCCTCTTAGCGGCAAGAAGTTCAAAGGTCCCGACTTCATCAGAAAACACATATTTAATAAACATGGTGAAAAGGTAAGTTATAAATATAATATTTGTTGTATATGAATAGGATTATTAAACGAAAAAGAATTGTAAGAACTTTTGTTTCAGCATTTGTATCATCCTACTTGACAAATGCACCAACATAGAACTAGTTTTTTTTTTATCACATTTAGTTATTTTTCGGCACTTACAATCGCTACTATCCTAGTGAGCCAGCATTTAACACTTGATACGATACTTCTTTAATATCTGATAGGAATGGCCCTTACCTATTGTGTGTACAGACTAAGAACCTGGGTCATGTGCAGTTTTCAAGAGTAAAGAGTTCATATCAAGTAACTAAAGGACAGCTAATTTGACACGATTGTTCCCCGCCAGGTGGACGAGGTGCGTCGCGAGGTGTCGTACTTCAACGCGTACGTGCGAGACGTGCGGCGGCCGCAGCAGCCCGAGCCCGCCGGCCGCGCGCAGCCGCAGCAGCAGCACGCGCCGCCGCCCGCACCGTCAGTACCATACTATAAACTACACACATCAAAAGTGTCTAGGGATCAACATCCCTAACATTTGTTAGGGATGTTGATCCCTAGACACTTTTGATGTGTATATTATTACAACAGGGTGCCGGAATTTTCACTACTCTAGACTATTGAGAGTGCCTGCAACTGATGTTTTTAATAATCTGAGTTGTAGCTGTGAAGTCAGTCTGTGTATTCGGGGTTAAATTTTCTCACCCACACTGCGTTCAATCGACTCATCCAAGCTGCAATAGAAGTATGTGTTTAAAAATTTAGCTGTATCAGAAATTCTCCCTCACAGAAGGTACGGTGGCGGGCCGGGAGGCCCGGGCGGGGGCCCCGGGGGTGCCCGCGGCTGGGGCTGGGGCGCATGGGCCCCGCCTGCAGCATACGCGCCGCGACACCCACGCTTCTCGAGACCCAGGTAACCACACTGCCATACTTGTTTGTGCTTTCAACATTTATTTTCAGACTAACATCCTGTAATAACTGCATTCCATTTCGTGAACTGACTATAAATGTGTGCACAGATAATGCAACTGTATCACATACATCTGAATGTATAGAAAGACTAACCCCATTTAGCAATAAATTAATATTTGTTGCAATTTTGTGTAATTTGCTTAAAAAATAAATTTACATTTAAATCACGCAAACAAAACACAAAGTATAGCCAGCTTTTGATATAATTATGACTGTAAGAGCCTGTTTCACAATCTTCGAATAAGTTCCGATTAAATTATTTGGCAGATTATTTCATACAAATTCTGTTCCATTTTCGAAAGTATCTGGTGAATAGCGTTTAATCAAAGGTCGTGAAATAGGCCCTTAGTCTTTTTGTTTTTCTGTGGTATTTAACTTTATTTACCAATCAACAGGGAATTCCCATCACTTAAAATATTATTAAGTTACGTTCATGAAATGAAATGTATCCTTAGCATTAATCACTGCATCCTGCTTGTTACATAATATGCTTTTATTTTATTTCTTAAGATTTTTTGGTCTTATAAAACGAAATACATAATTATATGAAAACTAAAATATACAATACAATCTACACTGGTGCATGCCTGTAAATATCAATTAAATATTTGATTTTAATGATATTGAGGGTTATTATACAGACTTTATTTACTGGATAAATTCTATTGTAAAATACAGACAATTATGTAAATTAATACAGAGCAGTAAAGAGCTTTTTCAAGTGAGATATAAATAAATCATTATGCCCATAAATCGTATGTTCTAGTCAAGTGGAAATCGATTTTGCTTATAATATTTGTGATGTCAACGAAAACAATATTCGAATGAATAAAATATAAATTAAAAGTATAGTAGATAGAGTAGATATAGTATTTACTAAGCTTTCAACATGCCTCTCGTAAAATAAATAAAAAATACAGATTTGAATTCACGCTGCATAGGACGTAGTGTAACGAATCACAACATAGAATGTTAATAGGACATATTAGATCATTGGCAGATGCGATTTACTAATATCAATCGACTTTTTCTCTAAATATACGTCGCATATTTAACCGCTACGCCAACTAGGTGCTTTCGAAGTATGGCATTCTAATGTGTCTAATTATTGTATTTTATGCTTCATTTGTGCCTCATAACAATCTTTTCGTCTCATTACAAAACGAGTTTTAACACTAGTCCAAACTTGGCGTTTTCGTATTTTGAATTGTATTCAGACTTTAATAAAGTTCTTTAAACAAAAACGACCCGTACGATCGAAGAAGATCTATAAGAACTAATAGCATTAAAAACTTTAACTCCGTAATGTAGGAATATAAAAACAAAATAAACACAATTTAATATCTAGATCAATATTACTCATTCATTTTTTTTGCATGACCTTAACATTTGGATTTATAATATTGCATCTACATGACTACATAATATTTATTGCTTCATTAATAATTTGGCTATGGTACGATTTGGGTTTTTGCATAATATTACTGTTCATTGTTGTCCATTCTTTAAAATATTCGCTGATAATATATTTGCGATGAACATATTCATAAGTTATGAGAAATAATTTCCAGGGAAAATGTGGACCGGTCCCGGCCTATTATAGCGTACAACGATCTTGACTTCCCGGACAGTGGTGACATATTCTAAACATGTGTGTGTTAATGACAAAAAATATATCATGTTCATAGTTTTTTATTGTTAAAATAAGCATTCCGTTGTATCTGATAATTTTATTAGTAAATAAGCTGATACATACATGTGTAGTAATCAAATTAAAAGTCTCTCTTTCAGTATAAATACAAGTTTGTATTTAGATTTATTGTCATCCATTTTATTTTGGAACCCAAAAGATATACTGTCCAAAAGTCTAAGTAATTATTCAAATTATCATAACATTTTTAACACCTTAACTGCCACGTCAGGCACATGTGCCTGACGCTTGTGGAGGTTTGACCTTCAACATTTTTGGCCCGGCAGTGAACGTGTTAATTTATTCTACTATCGAATATGAAAATAATTATTTTATAAATATGTATATGAAATTTAAATTCTAGAACTGTATACTCGTAAGAAGAAATCTTTCAGACGTCGAACGTTTCAAGCCCCGGATATAAAAAATACGCGAAATAACATCCTGTTATTTTTTTTGCAATTTAAGTACTCAAAAATTCAATTTTAGCAAAACTTTGATATTGGCATTTTTAAACTCACAGCCGTAGATTATATGCCTACTCGTTTATTTCTTCTAATTGTGACACAATGTTCAGGACGTTACTTCCCGTAAGAAATCAGTTTCTGTTTGGCACTTAAAATTCTGAGCCCCAATACGACTAATGTCCTTTGTAAAATAATATAAAAACAAAAACAATCAATATTCAATTTACGATGTTTAACATAAATACTTAAATTATAATTATTAAAACATTATAACAATATTCTTCTAAGGGGTTAACTTTTTATGTTTAAAATGTTGTCTTCTACCATAGTATTTATTGTACAATTTTCAATAAACTTTCCGAAATTCTAACAAGCTATCTTTTTATTCCAATTCCTTAACATAACCTCATGTGAAAATCCTTATTTACTGTACATATAACCAAAGATAACCTCCCGGGAAGCTAAGATTTCAAATAAAATTTTTGTAGTTCATGCAGTGTGATTTTAAGTAGAAAAATATAGTGTTTGAGAGTGCAATGTGTTATTGTGTGCTGGGTGAGTTGCCTCTAACGTAGTTAATGTGGTTGATTGTTAAAGGGGCGGCGGCGCCGAATTCCGTCCGGTGATACACTACCGCGACTTGGACGCCCCACGCGAACCCGACGAGTTCATATAACGTGGATCCTCGCAACAGCGACTAGCCAAAAGGATACAGTCACAATAAACCACTTAGATTTTATAATCTTGTTGAAACTGACACTCGTTTAAAATAATCGATGTAAATAGTTTTATTGCATCGTGCGGTTATTTTTCTTAGATATATAAGCTAATTCTGTGGAAAATTGTTTCACATGTATGTATTATACGAATACATAAATTATTTTGTATGTTTGATATTTTATTTGCATTGAGCAGTAGATAGTAATTCTTTTTATAAAAATAAGTTTTCCTGTATGTTTTTACAAAGCTAACTGAAGTTTAAAGTCAAAATTCGATATTATAGCACTTACTATGCTTCGTCATATAGGCAAATAAGAAAATAAAATGCAGAATGAATCTCCTGTTTGCTTGCATTGGCCATGCCTTTTGAGGATTATAAAACTCCTTTTTTTATGACAGATAAATATATTACGTTCTTTTTCTTGGTGAGGACAAATACATACCTAAACGATGTATAATCGATGATATTTTGATAGGTGAGGTGAGGTTAAAGATGATATTAATGAAACGACATTGGAATGTTCTTATTCATAACAAAGCAGTAACAATTGAAATGTGAGCATTAACATTACGTATTGGAATTAAATTGTGATGTCATACTTAGCGGACACGGAATCAACATCATAGAGTTCTTTCTAATAGCATTGAAACCATTCGTTGTTTTACCCAATGACCTTTTAGTGCGGTTCTTCGAATTAGGACCGAACAGGAAAATATGTATAATTTTACGTGAGATGAGTGTTATGAATAAACCTTTTAACACGTTGCCATGTCAAATCGTCCCATAAATATATTAATGCTGTATCTTCTACAAGGTAAGCTGTACGTATATATAAACCTTGACCTCTGAAATCACCTTGGATCGTGCATTAGGCAGGAGCGTTGTTGTCACATACAGATATTCCTACAAGTCATCACATAACAACATAGGCAATGTAGGTATCATATTTCCATAACATTTTAGGAATAAATCATTATTTATTAAGCCTTATGAGGATAGTCCATTACGTGATTGGTATTTTTATATTCCGTGTAAGTCAATGTCGAGTGCACGACTTACTTATGTACATATTATATAGTTGGTATGTGTGGAGAATTTGTGGTGAGAACATCCATGCGACGCGTCACCCGGATGTGTGCGGGATGCACGCTTGCGGTCACACGACATAAGCGACGCGACTCGCTACCTTCACCTGCGCTTGACAACTCTCGCTTACGTCATTTCGATGATTTATGTATAGGTCCTGGCGATTAAGTACACATAAGTTATCTTATCAAAGTCTAAATCAAGGCTTTTTTAATCTTGACCGTTTAAGCATTAAACTTTGACTTTAATTCTTAGTACCTATGCCATGTGTTCTGAAAGAGGTGATATGTTGAAATGTTTTCATGAAACAAAAGTTGTTTACGAACAAATGTAACACGTCAACCTTACCGCATATCTATTCAAAGTCTTTGCTTAAACCAGGTTTAAACTATTGAGCCAATTTGTGTATTGCAAACTTATCTTTATCGAAATAAAGTTCGAAATTCAAAAACTATCTCGGTTTAAACCAGGTTTAAGCAAAGACTTTATTTTATAATAAGGCGGTTTGACTTTAGAAAATATAGAAGCTCTAAGAACTGACAACACACGACCCCTGAATAAAGGTGACATTACAAGTAACTTTGCATTTTGAATTTTAACAGCCCACCGTAGTGCGAGGGTCAGCAGCGTCAACAAGAGCTTTGATACAAATTGCCGCTCGTAGCTCGTACGAGCACTGCATCGTCTCAAGTTTATAAACAGAAATGAAATTGTACAGGTTAAGGAAATGCACAACACATAACTAAGTCTGAACTGTTTCTGAGAAATTTTTCATGGGAAAACCCAATAACATTTTGGCCGACCCGGGAATTGAACACCGGCTCCGACGATTAACAGTCGAGCTTGCAACCACAACACCAACAGAGAAGTTAAAAAACATGTACCTAAATGAACTGAAGATTGACCACCTCCATGGTAGGTATCGGGCTGCTGGGTCTTGGACTTCTATTTGAGCAATGATATTGGTAGTAACTTCATAAGGTAATGATTTCGTAATGTAGCCAGTGCCGGTTTTAGCACTAGCAGCGCCCTGGGCGAGATTTCTAAGGCGCCCCCCCCATCTGCCATTCAAACCTATACCTACCTGCCTTTAAGGCGCGTTTCCATTATGCAAGTGTTTGCATACATGTATGACGTCAGACTTGTGTGCAAGTGATTTGAATTGGAAACACGATTTTGTTCAACTTGCAGCTTGCATACAAGATTTTAGTGGATACAAGTTAGTTCTCAAAGTAATAAAGTCATAAACAAAGTAATCCTCTATGCACGACCGCATGCGCTTGCAACTTGCGTGCAAATGTGCCGACTTGATTATTGTGCGTACAAGTTTAAACCTAATTGCATACAAGTTGCAACTTGTTTGCAAGTTGTTGTTTCCACTATACAATTTGCATGCAACTTGCAACTGGTATGCAAATCACTTGCATAATGGAAACGCGCCTTTACGAAAGAAAAAAAAGGGAGAGAATGAAAAAACGTTTTGTAGAAAAAATCTAAAAAAAAAACTTTTCGAGAGTGTTGTCCCCTTGTTTCGCAGAAACATATTTCATAGAATTTTATTTCGCAGATAATGTTTCATAGAATATTCGGTTCTTGTATCTTTATTTCGAATATTTTTGCTTCAAAGACTATTTACTTATAGGTATTAAACATATTGAAATAAAATATAAATAAAAAAATATTTTTAAAAACAAGCTTTTATTTAAATGAAAACGTAACCTAAAAAAAAAAATATATTGCGAACTAAAAATAAAAAAATAAATATAAGTGACTAAATGATGTATATGAATATAAACCTTTTCAAAATGTAAAAAATATATAAATTTTAAAAGCTTGAGGCACTGATATTGTGCAGTACACCTGTATAACTGATAGCGTACATCAGTGCCTCAAGCTTTTAAAATTTATATATTTTTTACATTTTGAAAAGGTTTATATTCATATACATCATTTAGTCACTTATATTTATTTTTT
The DNA here is from genome assembly GCA_949316365.1 of Hoplodrina blanda. Classification (NCBI taxonomy): domain Eukaryota; kingdom Metazoa; phylum Arthropoda; class Insecta; order Lepidoptera; family Noctuidae; genus Hoplodrina; species Hoplodrina blanda. Next base: position 9,178,151 of record OX438579.1, on the reverse strand, counting down.
TATTTTTAGTTCGCAATATATTTTTTTTTTTAGGTTACGTTTTCATTTAAATAAAAGCTTGTTTTTAAAAATATTTTTTTATTTATATTTTATTTTCTACTTTTTAGTCTTTTGAAATCTTGCAATCAATATAAGATTTAGCATTAGTCAAGATTAACTTAGCCACGAGGAAATTTTTTTAGCTATTTAATTCTATATTTTCATATGATAATTTCATGTCCCTACTGTTAACCGTTGAGGAGTTTTCTCGTCTGGAGCCAATCCTGGCAGCAGCATCACGTCATGCTTATCATAAACATGCATGATCATTCGGACTGGACCAGTATGTAAAATACAAAATTTCATGTCCCTACCGTTAACCGTTGAGGAGTTCCCTCGTCTGGAGCCAATCTTGGCAGCAGCATTACGTCATGCTTATCATAAACATGCATTGTTATTGGGACTGGACCAATATGTAAAATTTCATGTCCCTACTGTTAACCGTTAAGGAGTTCCCTCGTCTGGAGCCAGTCCTGGCAGCAGCATTACGTCATGCTTATCATAAACATGCATTGTCATTGGGACTGGACCAGTATGTAAAATTTCATGTTCCTACTGTTAACCGTTGAGGAGTTTCCTCGTCTGGAGCCAATCCTGGCAGCAGCATCACGTCATGCTTATCATAAACATGCATGATCATTGGGACTGGACCAGTATGTAAAATATAAAATTTCATGTCCCTACTGTTAACCGTTGAGGAGTTCCCTCGTCTGGAGCCAATCTTGGCAGCAGCATCACGTCATGCTTATCATAAACATGCATTGTTATTGGGACTGGACCAATATATAAAATTTCATGTCCCTACTGTTAACCGTTAAGGAGTTCCCTCGTCTGGAGTCAATCCTGGCAGCAGCATCACGTCATGCTTATCATAAACATGCATTGTTATTGGGACTGGACCAATATGTAAAATTTCATGTCCCTACTGTTAACCGTTAAGGAGTTCCCTCGTCTGGAGCCAATCCTGACAGCAGCATCACGTCATGCTTATCATAAACATGCATTGTCATGGGGACTGGACCAGTATGCAAAATTTCAGCTCAATCGGATAACAACAAATGGTCGAAAAATGGTTTGCAAATTTTGAAAGGACAACTTATTTACATACATACTTACATACGAACAGTGCAAGCTAAATAAAAGCTTGTAAAAATTAAAATAAAAACAATCCCCTCCTCCCCCCCCCCAACCCAAAATTTTAATATTGGTGCTGCTCTCATGGGGCCTTCTAGGGGGGAGTGAAATTTCGGTTATTTTTCGCCTAAGACGCACCGTTTTCGAGAAAATAAAAACATAGAAGCCTCCGTTGTTCTAGACAGTTCAAACTTTCACAGACGATGTATTCCTGCTGCCGCTATAACAACAAATACTAAAAAACAGAATACACGGAATCGAACGAGCTCAAACTCGACGGGGTTGTGTCGTTCTATTACGCAGTTCCTATGGCCACCTTCCAGCTCCATCATCAGACCCTGGTTACCATCTAGGATCAAAGTACTCGTCAAGTCGAATCAAACGAGCCCAAACTCGACGGGGTTGTGTAGTTCTATTACGCAGTTCCTATGGCCACCTTCCAGCTCCATCATCAGACCCTGGTTACCATCTAGGATCAAAGTACTCGTCAAGTCGAATCAAACGAGCCCAAACTCGACGGGGTTGTGTAGTTCTATTACGCAGTTCCTATGGCCACCTTCCAGCTCCATCATCAGACCCTGGTTACCATCTAGGATCAAAGTACTCGTCAAGTCGAATCAAACGAGCCCAAACTCGACGGGGTCGTGTAGTTCTATTACGCAGTTCCTATGGCCACCTTCCAGCTCCATCATCAGACCCTGGTTACCATCTAGGATCAAGGTACTCGTCAAGTCGAATCAAACGAGCCCAAACTCGACGGGGTTGTGTAGTTCTATTACGCAGTTCCTATGGCCACCTTCCAGCTCCATCATCAGACCCTGGTTACCATCTAGGATCAAAGTACTCGTCAAGTCGAATCAAACGAGCCCAAACTCGACGGGGTTGTGTAGTTCTATTACGCAGTTCCTATGGCCACCTTCCAGCTCCATCATCAGACCCTGGTTACCATCTAGGATCAAAGTACTCGTTAAGTCGAATCAAACGAGCCCAAACTCGACGGGGTTGTATAGTTCTATTACGCAGTTCCTATGGCCACCTTCCAGCTCAATCATCAGACCCTGGTTACCATGTTCCTACATGGTAACACACAGTACTCGTCAAGACGACTCAAACGAGCCATGCTACCCTATGTTGTTTGAACAGAAAAATATTTAAAAAAATTTTTTTTTCAATATTTCAAGACGTTTTGAGAAAAATTCGAAAGATTCCCGTTTTTTTCCAAAGGATTCTGTCTGCGAATTTTTCAATGTAACATGTAAAAAACGGAAAAAAAACACAAATTGGTTTTTTTCGTGAAAGAAACAAATTGTTTTATTCAGCATTTTTAACGCTAGTCCGGACAGGCTCTCACGCCTATTATGACCATATCGAGGCGATCCGGCCGGCGCGCGGCGCTGGCGGACTGGAGGTCGGAAGAAGGTACGGCTCCCTGACGTTTCGGGTGACGCAGATGCTCTCGGGGCATGGCTTCGGGAAGTACCTGTGTCTCATAAACAGGGAGCCAGACGCCCGGTGCCACCACTGCGTGGACTGCCTGGAGGGCACGGCGCGGCATACGCTGTCAGAATGTATGGCCTGGGAGGAGCCGCGTCGTGTCCTCATCTCTGAAGGAGGCAGTGACCTGTCGCTGCCGGCCGTCGTCGCTTCGATGGTCGGCAGCGAAGGGTCCTGGAACGCGGTGGCCTACTTCTGCGAAACGCTTATCTCGCAGGACTCGCTGCGGAAAAGGAAAGAGATATTACGACCTCTCTCCCGGCCCGCAGCAGGCGCCCCAGGCGTCGGCGGCGCCCTCTTCCGGCCCCCCTAAATGGGCTAGAGGCGGCGGACTTGGGGACTCCATCAACCGAACCCAAGGTGGTGGTGCGTAGTGTTCCACGCGCGCCCCTCTTTGCCGTCGCGGGGCGAGTTAAACACCTCCCTCCCCTCCAGACACGAGGTGGCCCGCGGAGGAGGGCCAGCACCAGTCGGGAATCGCGGAAGGAACGTGAACCCGGCCTAAGTGTGGGAGGGGAACACCGGGGTCGCTTTCAAGCAGTAAGAGTCTGACAGACCCCTTCGACATCCAAGAGGATTTTCCACCCCGGGAACAGAAAAAAAGTCGCATGGTTTCGGCGATAAGATTTGTCAAGTAATTCCTTATAGTACGTTCGGGTTCAATGGGGCCATGTTATTCTTTGATATACTTTTCGAAATCACGAAGCCTGAGCTAAGCGTGTTCCGCTTCGTCAAAAATAAAGCCAACTCTTTTTAAATTAAATTTTAAAAAGAGATAGATAATGTAACGTGTCTTGTTTGTGGCCGCTTCCCGGTAAAATGAACAACAGTGTTAGTGTTCTGGCCGAACGCTGAGTTCCACTCTAGTGTTGTCACCATAGCGATTTTGTGGCTAGGCTTTGAGAATTTATAAGTAAGTAGACTGACTCAACGAGCGAGCGGCCCAAAAGGGGCGCCTGCGGCGCCCCTTTTGGTCCGGCGCCCGGGGCGGTCGCCCTACCTCGCCCTACCCTAACGCCGGCACTGAATGTAGCCTACTCATAACATTCACTATTTTTACTTATTATTATTAATTTCACTTTACAATGAAGTATATTATTTGTAAAGTGAAATTAATAATCATAAAGTAAGGAGTCCTACGGCAGTAGTCCGTGCCGTAATAAGTAGTAATAATGCATAAGTAGGCTCAACCTTTTTGTTCTTGATTCGATGCCTGATACATGATGTAGGTGAGCTAAGAGCAAAGTTGCCTTTTAAATATAATAAACAGGATGAAAATAATACTTACCGCACCCTGATGTAGGCTTATTCTCTAGTAAAGTAGAATTTAGTATGTATGCCTAATGTACCAGGTTACTATTTTACCATTTTACTGCTTTCTAGGAATAAGCTGGCTAACATAACATAACTTGACCAAGATATGTATGCCAGAAATTTACATAAATAGTAGATAGGTAGATGAGGTGTTTGAACTTAAAATAATCAAAATCTACATTATTTTAAACATACATAGATAGGACACTAGTGACAGAAGCTTACTTAAATTATTTAGTCACTCGACAGCAAATGCTATTCTTTTATCAATTAGTATCTTGATCACATCTTATTGGTCATCGCAGTCATATACATAATTATCTGTCTACTGTATACAACAATAAAAATACCGAGCCGGAGCATAGCCGGGACCATAATGGTTATGTCAGCGTGTTTTCCCGGCCGTTTCGGTTTTGGATGACATAATTTTATGATAGAGTGAGTAATAGGTACTTTATTGTTAGATTGCAAACATTGATGATACTTTGAAACACATCAACAATGTACTGTACATCGCTTTAAGTACACGGGAAACAATACTTACTGCCTACGCTTATACAGCCTCCGATTCGCGGTAACACCAACAGGTTTTTTGCTATAAGTAATACACTAGCGTCTACCTATTTGTGTATCGCTTTATAAAAGCAAGCGGCTGCAGTACAAAAACATTGTGAGTGAGAAGCTTCACAATGATGGAGTTCACCTGTGCTTTCATGCTGATATCAGCGAGTGTAGTGTTTGCTACCCCGCATGGATATGGGGGATATGGTGTCAAGGGTGGAGCATCTGCAAGAGGTAGGTGTTTTTTTATTTATTTAGTGTCCATTAGACGTAAATAAACATCACAATGTACAGTCAGCAAAAAAGTATGCAGTATGCAGGGTCGTCAGATATAGTTGAAGTTTTCTTAGAAACCGATGAATGTTTTCAAATGCAATTTAATTTAAAGAGTAGATAATAAACAGTTCATTAATTAAGTTAAGTTTCAATCGAAGACATCTATCGGTTTATAAGAAAACTTAAACTATATCTGACGACCCTATATACCTATCTCTTTTTCTGACTGTACATAGGAATTAGGTATCTACCATTTGGGATCCTTAATTAAATTACCAGGTATTAGTAATCAATTAGATAATAGTTCTTATTAGATAATCATGTAACTTGTATATAATTAGGTACTTATGTACTTTATGTTATTTTTTTAAATTCTATCACATCAATGAAGTAATAAAGTGTAATTAAAATCATTGTTAACAATTTATCTTAAAAGTTTTTTTAATGTAGCTAAGTAGTAGTTGTTTATTATATAAAGTAAATAAGTTCGAATCAAATTATTATTCGGTATGGTTAGTAAGGGAGCGAGTGTTATGTATTTGTTATTTTTATTAGGTACCTATGTAAAATCAGCATTTTAGGTCGTTCTTTACTTTCAAATCAATTAAGTAGGTAACCTATCTATAGGTACTTAATGTTATTTTAGTTAATCAATGTCGAATATTGATTATATTCTAAATTGGCCATACACCTTAATTCAATATGAAATAACAACAAATGGGCAACTTTTCATTCATGATCCAGTAACGGTGGAGATAATGGTTCACATATACTTTTGATGTCGAACTACCTAGTCAGTTTGCGTATGTTTTTTAGCAAATACTATGTAGTTTCATTAGCGAGTTGGAGCAATAACGGTCGTTTCTTAAATTGCTTAATTTATTAGCAGGACTACACCTACTTATATGTATAGACTTTAAGATATTATGTGTTTAGTGTATAGTTAGTTATATTAAAGTATGGACCTTATCTGTTTTTAACAATTGCTGAAGATTTTGATAATAATCCCTTTCAATAATTCGATAAGGGCTATTTGTAATGTTTTCTCTTTTGATTTATTTCAGCGGAATCTAGTGCTACCGCAGGAGCCTTTGGAGGCATAGGTGAAATACCAGTTCCTGTGCCCCTAGGAACTGGCTATTCGGGAAGTTTTTCTAAATCTTCTTCGTCCAATTCGGCTTCATCAAGTGCTAGCTCGAGTTCTAGCTCTAGCTCGTTTAGCTATAGCGGATCAATACCTGGTGGTTTTGGACTAAACGGTGGTGCACCAGGCCATGGAGGATGCTCATCTGGTCGCTGTCAGACCGCAGGAGGTAATGGAGTACCAGCCCCTCAAGGGTCTTCTGCTTATGGATATAACTCTGCCAATGCTGCAGCATCAGCAGGAGCTGGAGCTGTATCAGGATCGGGATGTCAAGGATTAAGCTGTGATGGTGATTCTCAAAAGTGTACATCTGGACAATGTAAACCAAAACCTCAAACTGGAAGTACGTCGTACGATTCTGATTCTAACAAATGCACAGCGGGTCAATGTGGATCTGCTTTAGAGAATGGCGCAACTCCCACAGACTATGGTTCTAACGACATTCGTGCTGTTACTGAATCATCAAATACTGCTCATAATGCCAAAGATCAATATTCAAGTAATGATAAAGCGTCATCAGCGTATAATGGCGCTGGTTCTAGTTTGGATACAGGAATAACTTCTCATTACCAGAAACCTTCTACACATTTGGAAACTCCTAAACTAGATTCAAAATGTAACTCTGAAAACTGTAATGCGGGACCAGCTGAGCCTGGATATGGAAGTTCAACTTCTAGTTACAATGTTCCCATTCATGGAACATACGATAAGGGTGAACCGAAGCATTCGTGCGATGGCGTTAAGTGTGAAAACCAACCAAATAAGCCATATTCTCCTATAGACAATTCCGTAACCATAAAACCATCGTCTTTTGACTATCCGAGTTCTGCGAATTGCGCAGGATCAAGTTGTTTTGGAACATCAGCAAGCCAGGTTACGGGTGGACCTTCCCTTAATGTAAGACCGGGTAACGTAAATTTTGGACACTCACCGTCACATGTACCTACTTTAAGTATGCCAAGCTGCAATTCTCCAAACTGTAGTCCGTATCCCACAAATCCAGCCGTAACAGCTGGATCAATCGCCGCGCCTGGGCACATTGGGTATGGCAAACCAAACGATGTGAGCAAACCATCGAATGACAAACTTCCACCATATACAGGAGGTTTCGGCGGCCCAGCCGGAGTATTAAATCCCAATGAATATGATGTTCCTGCACCAACTGGTAATCCAAGCCAAGGCCATGCAAGCACGACACAAAATAAAAATCCTTTGGGAAGTTCTCCAACAGGTTGTCATTCGCCCAGCTGTTCTGTATATCCTAACTCTGGATCTACAGGCGGATCTGTCCCAACAGGAACGTACAATCACAAACCTGGTGGTGCGATACCTAATGAAAAATTACCAACATATACAGGTGGCTTCGGCGGACCTACTGGAACACTTAAACCAAATGAATTCGATGTTCACGCATCAGTTACGAATAAACCAAACTACGTCCATCCCGGAAGTCCATCATACAACACACAACCACAAGCTGGTAACATTGGCACGCCGGGTTGTCAAGGAGGAGCGAAATGCGGTGGATATTCACCTACTGCGGATGCTGCATCTGGGGCGACAGCGCCCTCTGGATATTTCGGGACAACGAAACCTAACACCGTCATAAATTCTCCGAATGATAAACTTCCAACGTATACTGGTGGTTTTGGTGGACCAGGAGGAGTTTTTAATGCTGATAAACACGATAATCACGCAACTGGCCCTAGTAGCCCTGGCCATACTCCCTCAGGAACATACAACACCCCTACCTCTAGTGGTCATCCCGGAGGCTGTACAACACCAAATTGTTATCCTTCTTTGGGCGGCACTGCGGCAGCTAATGCACAAGCTGAATCATTTGGCGTCAATAAACCTAATTCTGGCCCTTATCTCTCAAGTGTAACACTGCCTGCTTATCCAAGTGGTTATGATAGACCTTCTGGAGTTCATAGACCTAATGAAATCAGCGGTCCCGCATCAATACCGAGCTTTGCGCATACTCAACCACCATCGTCTCCGGGCAGTTACATGTCTGGCTGTAAAACGGGAAACTGTGCCAATTACCCTTCCGTTGGGCCATCAGCTAGTGCTAGTTCACAACCCGGATCATTTGGTTTTACCAAGCCTACAGATATAAATTCAGCGGCCCCGGCTCACCCACAATATACGGGCGGTTTCGGTGGACCTTCAGGTACATTTAAACCTAATGAACATACACATGTTACACCTTCTGTTGGGCCATCAGCTAGTGTTAGTACGCAACCTGGATTATTTGGTATTACCAAGCCTACAGATATAAATCCAGCAGCCCCGACTCACCCACAATATACGGGAGGCTTCGGTGGACCTTCAGCTACATTTAAACCTCATGACCATACATATGTTACACCTTCTGTTGGGCCATTAGCTAGTGCTAGTTCACAACCCGGATCATTTGGTATTACCAAGCCTACAGATATAAATCCCGCAGCCCCGACTCACCCACAATATACGGGAGGCTTCGGTGGACCTTCAGCTACATTTAAACCTCATGACCATACACATGTTACACCTTCTGTTGGGCCATTAGCTAGTTCTAGTACGCAACCTGGATCATTTGGTATTACCAAGCCTACAGATATATATCCAACAGCCCCGACTCACCCACAATATACGGGCGGCTTCGGTGGACCTTCAGCTACATTTAAACCTAATGAGCATACACATGTTACACCTTCTGTTGGGCCATCAGCTAGTGCTAGTACGCAACCTGGATCATTTGGTATTACTAAGCCTACAGATATAAATCCAGCAGCCCCGACTTACCCACAATATACGGGCGGTTTCGGTGGACCTTCAGGTACATTTAAACCTAATGAACATACACATGTTACACCTTCTATTGGCAGTGCTCCAGCAAATTGTAGGACACCAAACTGCGCTGGTTCATCCGCAGCTAGTGCTGAGGCAATATCTGGGTCTAATGTTCACTCTGGATCGTACGGCATAACTAAACCTAGTGGTGGAAGCAATCCTTCCGATGAAAAACCGATATATAGCGGTGGTTTCGGAGGGGCTTCTGGTTTGCTAAAGCCCAATGAATACACTATTCCGGCTGTAAGCCCTGCCCTTAATAATAAGCCTACAGGAGTTTCCACACCTGCCGCTTGTACTTCTGGAAATTGTAATCCTCACGTGGCCCCCATTTCTGCAAGTCACTCGCACAATGATGCATCGGCCGGGGCACACGCTACCGCTGCAGCAGCCGCAGAGGCTAATGCAGTTGCATACACTGGTGGATTTGGAGGACCACCTGGTGTCCTCACACCTTATGATGATGGCAAAGTTGGAGCTTTGCCTACCTATGCAGGACAAGCTCATGGGCCACAAACAGGCGGTGCACATGGTTCACACAATGCTAACATTCATTCGCAGCATGACACGATTTCTGGATCCAATAGTGGCCCATCAGCACTTGCGGGAGTATCAGGAACTTACGGAAATACAGGTGGTCAAGCTGGTAGTATTGCGGGCTCTGCGGCGCATGCTGGAGCCGCGGCAGGCGCTTCTGCTGGTGCACATGGATATAATCCGTATGGATCTCAGAACAATAATGCTGCAAATATTAAAGGCGGCAGTCCTTGTGGCGGTGGATGTGGAGGATTAGGCGGAGGCGCTTATAGCGGCGGTTCCGGCTTTGATATAAGTGGTGGCGGCTTTCCAAAGCTTGGACGTTCAGACGGGCTAAGCGGAGGTGGAAGTACATCAGGCGCTGCGGCGAAGAGTTTGGCTGGCGCCAACGCATTTGGAGTAGGAGGCAGCTATGCCAGCAGCTCTGCAAGCGCACACGCTTCTGCCGGAGCCTACACTAAAGGAGGTAAGAATTATGAATCTGTTATATTTTTGTTCAAAGCTTTACTTTGATTCCCTAGCCTAGATATTGTTATCATTTTAACCGCCGATTTATATTTTCAAATAATTCGTTTTAATATAAAATATCTTGCAAATAAAAGGATTTATCGTGTAAATAAAAAATGGATTATAAAGTAACATGATTTAGATACCAACACACGATTGATTTTGACTTTCGACGATACTGTTAAAAGAAGTCATATCACCTCAGTGGCAGTGGTAATTTGATCCATGTGATTGGAGCTATTTTTGTTTTAAAAAGCATAAATTTTAAAACACCACCCAGACTAGCTCCTGTTTAGTTTCAAGCAATAATGAAGACGTCAGGCTTGGCGCAGTGGCTGAGCGAATGGCTGCTGCACTGCGTGTCGCGGGTTCGATTCCTGCACGGAACAAATATTTGTATATGGCGTACAGATAGTTGTTCCGGGATGGCTGTTTTTGTATGTGAGTTTATATGTTTGTAAACGCAGCTACGATACAGGACATATCCCTAGGGGACGTTTTTCGTTGAAAAAAAGAGGTAAAAAAGCTTCCGGCGTATGTATTCTCCCAGTTAGATTCAGGAATCAACAATACTCGTAGATGACTAAGTATTATTTACGTAAATCTTTCATTTGTTTCAGGTTATGGAAAACGATAAAATGCCGAATTGTATAAAAAAACGTACTTAGTATTGTTATGAAAACGAAGACTTATTTAATGTAACTTTTACCTTTTAAGTACCCACATACGATAGTCGATAGATATTGTGATAACAATGTGATAAAAAAACAACATTCTTTAAAATAAATGTATAAAGGATTCACATATATAGTTCTATTCTAGGTTTCTTCAAGTCTTTGGGTTAGAACTCAATTTTATTACAATGATGAAGTACCTAATCAATTATCTAAAGATTATATAAATATTGATCCTAGTATAATGCAGGAACAAAACCCGCATGCTAAGACAAAAACGATTATTTTTAAAGCATTATGTTAAAAGCAAATAAAAAAATTTAACTTATGTTAGTTTGTTTTAATAAACCAGTAGTACCTGCCTAAATTTTCTACATATAGAAAAGAGCTAATTGGGATATTGTAGATACATTCGTACAAGTAGCTATTATTGTTAGGTATATTTTATGTCAAAAATCATGTTATTGGTCATATTTTCGGTCAATTTGATCAACGACCGGAAATGTACGTTACATTCATCAAATAGCAATCTGCAAAATCTAAAAAACAAGAATAATTAACTTCCTTATTAGGTATCGAATTATGTAAATTAGAATTAACTTACGATAAAGATGAAGCAGACAATTCTAAATATGAATAAATAAAAAGCATCGTGTTCAGCCACTCCCTATAGGTATTTTTGAACAGACAAAAAGCAAATCATCTTGTTTTTTTTTTAATAATATATTCTATTGTTTCATTAACAAAGTATTGAAGATCTAATCAATCCAATGTTTGGGAAGGAATTATGTCATTCTTTGTGTCCACGACGCGGACAGTCTTAGAAATGTTTTTTTTTAATATATGACTACCTACCTACTTACGACAATCTGCCTACATAAATATTTAACACGCTTCGTGAATCGCTAACGAGCTATACCACGAACTTTTTGCAAATACGAATAATACTACTCCTGAAGATTAGTTTTAAAACTGTCTGCCTGTGGGTACCTACATATTATATACCCACTTATTGAGATAGGCTGCGGGGTTATTCTGTGCTGCGGGTAAGTACTGTCAACAAAAGAAATTATTAACCAGGGTCGCCAGATATTTCTGTTTTCTTAGAAACTGATGGTATTTTTTAGTCTTAGATATAATCTAAGTTTTTAGTATGTATTTCATTTATTTAGTAGAAAATAAACAGTTCATTAATCGAATTAAAATTTCATTCGATGACCTTATCGGTTTCTAAGGAAACTTCAACTAAATATATCCTGGCGACCTTGGTTATTTTTTTGTTGAATGTAGGTACCTAGGTTCCCCGACCATGGCAACTTGTGTGATGTGTTGCCGTATACCTCGAAGGTATTGAGGAGTAGCGAATTTAAGTCTTCTGAAGCGTGTGAAAGGCAGAGCACAGGATATTCCGTATCTCCCATCTAAGAACATCATGCTGAGGACGGCTACCGTAAAGATTTCCACCCGAAATACAAAAGTGCGCCAACCTTGACCACATCTAGATCTTATTAACATAAGTACCACCATTCACTTACACACGAATAAATATATATCGGTATCAAAAATTGCCTATACATAATCAGTTTTTGGAACGGAAAATCAACGGCGCGTTAAAACTATAAACTCCGACAATTTAGTCAGCTAATCATGACAGTTGACATTTGTTAGGATTTTTTGTGTTGATATTTTTAGGGTGAGTATCCTACTAATATGTGACCCTTTTTATGAAAAAGTAGAAAGATGGGTCAGGTACCTAATATAGAATACCGACTGTACTAAGAACCGGGTGTTAGTTACCAACAGATACTTACAACTTAAACAAAATAATGATACATTGATATTAATACGATAAACGTTAAATTATTTTATATCCTATCATTATATACTTTAACACAACAGAATAACAATGATTGCAATAATTACGTGCAGCCTTCTAAGGAGGTAAACGGAGGACTCATCTTGCTCAGATCGTAAATCACTCGATCCGTGTCATATGTGTTTGCTGATATAATCATCCACTTCTCTATTCCATTGTTCACGACTAGTTCACGGATGCTGTGCAAATAAATTATTCATAAACGTTCGACATGAGTAGGTACCATCAACGCCTAGTTCTCAGTCTTATTAGTAATTTGTCAGTCCTATTATTAATAATAAAATATTTTTACCTACTTACGCGGTCTATGGCTGGAGTTTTCAAAGACAGAGACCAGCAAAGAGGGGCGTAGACCTCGAGACGAGAGACGACATCCGGCCACCGTAGGCGCGGGCTTGCGGACGGCGAGTAATGGGTAGCTCGCCGTCCGATCAAGGTCCAGCTGCCCTACCATGAACTCTTATTGCGATCCAAAAAACTGAATTGTTCTTCAAATAAGTCAATATAACGCATCAATTTATGTCATTTATTGACGTATTTTCTCTTATCGCGATCCAAAAACTGAACTGTTCTTCAAATACGTCAATATAACGCATAAATTGATGCGTTATATTGACTTATTTGAAGAACAATTCAGTTTTTTGGATCGCAATAAGAGTTCATGGTAGGGCAGCAGGCCCGGGTCGACGGTGCGTTCTTTTCGCGCGCGCCTCAAAGAGCTGTCAGCACAGGGACGGGGCCCCAACGGAGCCAAAAACGCCTGACGGGGTTGCGGGACGTCTTAACAGGATACCGTGGCCCCGGAACGTTAAGGGCAACAGAAGGAACAGGGTGGTTTTTTAGTCAGTAAAAGTCTGACAGTCCCTTCCGCCCCACCCAGGGCGGAAGGACTCATTTGATGATTTTTACCACCTCAAAAAAAAAAAAGACCTCCAATGTAGTTTAGGAATTTATTTACAGATTACGAGCGTTTACATCGTAGGTCAGGGCCGTAGCTAGAGTCGAATTTGAGGTAGGGCAGCATTGGTTACAGGTAGGGCGGAAGTAAAAAAAATGACATAATTGATCTGCCCTCGAAACACGGGCTCCTAATCAATCACCATGTATATCTGACATCTTATGATGACTCTGAAACTATGAACAAACCATTTAATTATAATAATTTATCTTATTTTTGGTATTTTTAAGGTAGGGCATTGTGATTTCAAGGTAGGGCATTGCCCCACAATGCCCCCCCCTAGCTACGGCCCTGTCGTAGGTACATACCTACATACGGCTTTTCATACCAACTTAGTAACATGCTCGTACTTAGGTTTAAAATTTAGATATTTTAAAGTTTTCGGAATAAAAAGCTTTTTTTTTTAATTTGTTAATCTTTGATAGCAACCTAAATTATCTGGGCAAGCGAGCAAGGATATTTCTTTGTAGACAGGGCGCGTCATTTAAAACTTATCACCCTTGGTTTATGGAGTGTGATAGCAGTTAGCACCTACTAGTTAGTAGTTTTATTACTATTAGGTACACCTCAATCATAATCGTTATAAATTAAAAACGGATGACGAACATTGTTTTATTCATTGCATTGAGAGTACCTACTGAATCTAATTTGGGCATTTCATCTATGTGAATAGGTGCATCAAGCCTATTAAGACATAGGTATTTTATTATTGTTATTGGTTAAAACCGTAGGTAACCGTTATAAAATAAATAAATTACATAAGGTGACAAATCAGGAGGAAAGTCTCAAATATGCGCATCTGAATTTATAATTAAGTTGGTACATGATTTATTAAAGACTGGGGAAATTATCAACATTTTCCGCATATCAATATTTATAGATTTAGTTTTTAAGTACTTAGGTTACCTTGTAATTACTTCAACATTACCTACTTACATAAAATAGCACGTGTTATTAAGTAGGAACTACTAATACCGTTAGATATAATTAACGATTAGCTCACAATCAGCAGGTATCCGGATACATACCTACACAGTAAATTACTTACCTACACCACCCTACACCTACTTAATAACGAGTCATACTAAAGACATTATAACGAGCTAGTTAGTAGGTTTCGGAAGCAAAATAAAAACTTTAATTTTTTATAATGTAGGTCGGTTCCTATCGATCTGTATCTGATAAAATAAAATATGGTTTCAAGTCGAAAATTTTCTTTTTCACAGCTAATACTTCGTCAGTTATTAAGTTTCAAGACAGTCTTCACAGTCAGTTTGGCTAAGATTGCGCCCTTAGAGATAAGTTACCAATATTAACTAACTACGTTAGTATTGGTACCGGGTCGCAACTCGCAACGGGCTACCTATACTTATGCTTAATTTAACCATATCTGAACAAGGGCTTCCTAATGGGCGAATCACCTCTAATGAATTGTCGTCAACGAATTTGTGATCAGCGTGTACCTATTTTACTTAAAACCGTCTCAACAAACTCAGTAGGTATTATACAGTTTGTCCATGAATTTATTTTAATATTACAGAATAATTTTATTTAAACACTAATTAAAATGTTAATTGACGATTTAGCTTTTCCCAACGTTAGTGACGTGACGACATTCATATTTTGCTGCCTGCGCCTGGGTTTTACTTTTTTCTATATATTTTTAATAAAATAAACATACATAATGTTATGTATGTTTAAAACAAACAGCGTTATTTTTTGCAACTATCTACTTGTTTACTTACTGTTGTCTGCAGTACTGAGAACACACATAACGTGGGCGGCGTGCGTGACGCGCTGACCCTGATCGGTAAAAACAATTCCAACATGTCAGCACATTAAACTTCTTGTACATAATATCTCAACTAAATTAAACGTCGTTTTAGTGTCTTATTAGGTTCAGGAGATATCTACTTGAGATGGCGCAAGACCACGATAATTTCCGCAGTGCAATTTTCCCGTAGGTACATGTGGCTTATTAATTCCCTGCAACTCTTTCCACGCATCTTTTGATGAACACTACACTCCTTCTTCATGTCGTTCATTCATTAAGTTGGGGTGCCTCCTTCCTATGCTACTACTACAATTACCGCTGATTTTTCGTAACCACTCAAGAATTCGTCTGGTCTAAAGACCAGAGTGTGGTTAGTAGTGGATACTTTACCTTACCTGCCATTCATCGTTTGGTGCATTTTTGTTGGGGACGAAAACTAATAGATCTAACAGGGGGCCTACCACAACCTCTTAAAACAATATTATTTTAATATTACTTTGTAATTTCTGTTGTTGCATTTTCAATTCGCGGCGCTGATCCAAGCGTACGGAACGCAAAGTATCTAATATTAAAATAATATTGTTTTAAGAGGTTGTGGTAGGCCCCCTGAGTCTAGAAACTAATAGATCTTGAAAATCTTGGTAATTATTTTTATTGCATGGTGCGTCAACACAAATCCGGTTCTTGATAAATTGGCAAATTACTCTAAATCGTTATTTTTCCTTTACATACCCACGTGTTATCAGACCAGTCTCACGGTCAGATCAGTCAAGTGTAATTAAAAGCAATACTTGTATCCACTACAAAAGGTGCAGCTTTACTAAAAAAGCTAAACGTTCGTAAAATAATCTTCCATTGTTTCGATCATTTATGTTATGGATGATTAGAGTCATTTATTCCGGCAGTTATAACAGCTTCTACCGGCCGCTTTTTTTACGGCTTAAAATACCTACGTTTATGCATAGTTTATGCCTATCTAGGGTTAATTTACAACTGCCTTCTCACACTCATTTCATCATCTGCCTAGTGTTTTCCCAATTATCTTGGGGTCGGCTTCCAGTCTAACCGTATTCAGCTGAATACCAGTATTTTACATGGAGCGACTGCCTATCTGACCTCCACAACCCAGTAACTGGGTAATACGATACCCCTTGGTAAGACTGGTTGTCAGATTTTTCGGGCTTCTGACGACCCGTAACGACTGTCAAAGATTTATGTATGACAGCCGGGACCAACGGCTTAACGTGCTTTCCGAGGCACGAACGATGTCAGTGATGTCTACTTAGAAAGTGCATATGAATTGAAAAAGACACATTGGTACTTGCCCGGATTCGAACCCACAACCTCATGCATGAGAGGCGGGCGCCTCAACCACTAGGCCATCAATGCACACTCACACTCACACTCATTTACCAGAAAAAATGACATTCCAAAGTCTTACGTAGGTACAACAATGATTTAAAACCTAGCACCTAACTAGTGGTATTTGATTTTACGATAACATGGTAGAGTGAGTAGTTAGCAGCAATTGAATTAAGTAATTTGTCATAATAATTGTTGAGGAAAAGGAACATTATTTTTTGGCAATAAGTTATTGACGACCTTCACTACTTAATTGCTAAAACCTGCAGACGTAAGAAGCCGGTACCAATCTGTTTTCACATTCTATCAATGTTGGATGAAAATTACAATGATTTACTCATAATTAAAGTGTTTAGATAGGAGCAGGAAACATCATTACGATCAACATCAAACATCTATACTTAGGTATATACCTAAACCCAGGTTTGTTTTGATGATGTAATTAAATTAATGGTAATCGTGCAATAAAATTGGATGCTTTGTGTTTCTCTGAATCTATCGACAACCACTACGTCTCGTGAATCCCATGGTTCAATGTTCTTGTATCTTCATTATTTTCATCTTATGAGCTACGTTACCTGTACCTACGTAAGGGAATTTCACAAAACGTGATCAAAATATCCGGCTTCGAAAAGTACCTCACAAGTAATGCTTCAATGTTATAGAATTTGTGACTCACTGCGATATTTCTGCACATCGTCATCAAAAAGTGAATTGTAGGTAAGCGGGAACAAGGTTGCTATATATAATGCACCTACTGTCTAACTATGTTAATTTATAATTCATATAAAAGGGGATATATTCTAAAGCCGACAGGCCACCTGCAACATTCCTATCATGAACCGATTTAAGCGAATATTATACCTTCACTGGAACGTTGAGTTCATATAGTTCGTCGCTCCACACCCACTCGATATCTATTAAGGTTGGTCAGGGCCATATCCTGGCATACAACATTACATCCATAAAAGGAACTATATGTATCAGTAAATAAACATTACGCATCCATAGTTTAATTATTATTTTTATTTATTTCACTTACGTTGCCAGCCATGTCTAAAAAAATGCGGACCTGCTACATTTTTCTCGTAGTTAATTATTACAAGCATGTCTAGCATTTATGTATGTGGTTATTACTTATTTACATATTATAAAACCTGAATAGGTTATTTACATGACATTTTAAGTAATGTGCAGGTATTGCAAAGTGTATTAACTATTAAACATTGCAGTATGATTGCAGTATTAATTAACTAAAATGACGTTGCGGTTGTTTTAATTTTGCAAGCACCAGTTGGTGGTTAGTTTTGTATGATAAGAAGCCTCATATTAGTTTTCACTTTTAAATACCGCAAAACATAGCCTACACAAACACATGCCATGGAGGTAGCTACAGTATAATGAATTGACTTATGATTTGGTCTTTTAGGTTTATGCATAAAAATAATTGTTTGGAAGATTCGATCAACGTACGATGTTTGTTAATGCTGCTGCAGTGTTACTTACTCCTGGGCAATAATTGCTTTGTCCTCCAAAAAAATGATTTTTGATCAAGCAATCATCATACATTGAATTAATATAGGGTTTACTCTCATTTTATTTGGACAAAAAAACGATTTAGAAAATTCAAATATTCATTTTGTTAGGTAGGTACTTACATGGCATTTTATTAACCTTTAAAGACTCGCGTATAGAATAACTAACGACTTTTTTTGCTGCTAGCCACGTCATACAGTGCTTTATGGTGTACCTATTTACTTTAAAAAATAATAACACCGAACTCATCATCTCAGCCAGTCACCTTGTGTCACCGAGCGATGACCGCTACATTTTTTATAATTTTATTCATAATCTTTGTTGTAACCTATTAAGGATGTCGCTATTAATAAGAAAAAAAATCTTAGTTAAATGTTAATCTTGTGAAGGTGGTTTTCTTTTATACTTAGGAATCCGATCTTACTGGCAGGCCATTGGGCTTTAGGTCTTAACTACAAGCTAATAGGACTTTTACTTTCAAATTCAATTTCGTTCTATTTTGCAAGCTTTTTTAATTTAATGACATACGTTGCCTAGCGTTACCTAACAACGAAGCTCAGCGGGAAGGGTAACAGACTAAAGACTTTTTGCTTTTTCTTTGTATGAAAAATGTGTATGCTATGTGAAGGTGATGTACCTACTTACTTAAGAACTATTTCCACCCCAATGTATATAGGTATATTATTATATAAGTCTTAGTAAGATGTTATTAGATACAATGTAGTTCAGATGTTTGTTTGTCATGCCTAGATCTCGAGTTGGCCATGGAATCAACTTGGCGCTATTAGTGTAGTAGGTAGGTACCTACTGTTTAATCACTCAATATCGTATTTATTAATACTTACGAATTATTCTCTACTCGATTGCACGACATTGTATATGTAGGTACATATCTCATTGTTGGAAAATAAAAGCTTTAGGATTGATACGGTAGTTAAAGTACCAATTAGTGAATAGAAAGGTCAAAATTGTATTAAAGAACTTACTTTTAGCTTTAACATATATTTTTATAATGCCAAAATTTTATGAACCGAAGCTTTAAGTCAATTCGTTAGTTTGACAACCCTAACAAAGTTTTTGTGTCACAGATCTGAGACCTAATCAATTAGCAATCTCAATTATTCAGATGGCAGAAGTCAGAGGTACCAACACACTATAGCTACATCTGACCTTTGTATTACAAAAGCAGAGAAGATAACATCTTTCAATTATTAACTTGTCAAAGAAAAAATCACAAAAGTCTATTTAATCATTATTTACATTTTGACTGTGACAAAGATTATGTTCCTATCTAATACCTATCTAATCTATATTATTTATTCACACCAAACGTTTTACACAAAAACTGTGAGTGCCAACAACCTTAACATACCTACCTAACTTAAAAAAATACATCTTGGTAATCTGAATTCTTAACTCAAGCAGGAAAATTCTGGGAAAATACCTAAGTACCTAGTTATTATAATGTCTGCGGAGAATGGTCAGTGCAGAGCATTACCCTTTCCTCGGTTCAATGCGGTCATTTTTATCTTTTAAGGCTCTTTTAATTTTTGCTTTTGATGCCGTACTGCATCAGCACTGGAGCAGTCCGTTTTGATAGATTTTCTTTTAATTATCACGTAGAGAGCGCCGCAGACACCTACTGCTCACGCATGAAAGCAGGATGACAAACGTCACTCGTGCAGTCCAGTGCCGCACCAGCACCAATCGCAAAATTTTATAGAGCCCTTAGTGGGTTTTTACAAAAAATTAATGTCAATGTCGCAAAAGAAATTCATATCTTTACATTTTTTTGGTCCATTTTGTCAGAAGACGAACAAAGAAAATCAGTATAGTATTCATTTTAATGAATCTATCTTTAAAGTCTAAACAAGGATTGACTTCCTCATTCAATATTACTTGTAACTTATTTATTTCAAGCATGCGTCGTATAATATCGTCACGATTATTGTAAACTAGTTTATATATTCAGAAAAAAGTTTAGTACCTAAAGACGATCATGAGTGCGTATGAACTCAAAACTATGAAAAGCAAAATTCAAATAAGGAATGTATTTTGGAATGAAAATAAAGTTTTTCTTTCAAGCAGAGTCTGTTCGTTATACCTACCTACTTTAAGTTTAATAGGTATAAATAATAAATTTATGGAAACATGTCCTGGGTTTTATTCCCAAGTTGAGTAGTGCCATAGTTTCTTTTTATCGGGTTTTTTCAGTAGCAGCCTGTAGTCTGGAGTTGATAGATCGACTGATGATGGCTCGACTACTACATGGAGCTAAACATAACTGTTCTGGCGAAATATGGGTTTACCTACTGAGTGTGCACCTCTGCTAACCCTTTGGGGAGGGTACGTCAATATGTTTTGTTACTTTGTAATGTAGAGATGCAAAATTATGCTTAGGTAAGTACGTATAGGCGTATAGGTGACTCAAGAAACCTGTAAAAATAATTGAACTAATATCATACTATGTATAAGGTACCTACATACAAAGTTACATGGCAAATCATTGAATGAAATGAAATGTCCTTAAAATCATAACCACAGTTTATGATGAAACAGAACATATCAAAGGCAAATGTTTGTTTTTGATTTTAATATGAGAAATTACAAAAGTCATCGTAATAGCCAGTAGCTTAATCTATGTCAACAATAACATGACCGCACGCGCAGCGGTCGCGAAACTCGGCGCGGGTCAACTGATGACCGCTTTCCCTGCACAATCATTGAACTTTAAGCTGGGCAGATTTTACGATAAGATTTATAACGATGAATGAATCAAATATGTTATAATATTATAACAGAATAATATTTTATGAAGCTGTCATAATGTGGAAAATTTCAAATAGAGATATGCAAGAATAATATTAAAAGAATGTAGATAGAACACTCATATTTTAGGTACTTTTTTACATATTTCAACGTAAATATTGAATCTAGTTGACTAGTTTATTTAGATAGATGTGTAAATCATAGCGCCTAGCAAGTGTTTAATTTTCAGAGTACTTACGTACAATCGTATAAAGTGGATAATGTTAAGCAATCATTTAAGACAGGCGCTAAGAACAGAGAGGTAGGGTCGCAATTTTCAGACTACCCAACGTACTTGCTACAAAGTAGTGACAATTACACTAATTGGAGTATGTTAAACCAACAAAATACCGGAAACTATGAATCAGTCATCATGAACGTGGACAATCGTGAGGTGCGACCGTGTAAACATCCTTATCTATTCCGTATGAAGTCTGTATTCTTCGGGTGGATGTGTTGAGCAACGTTTCGCAAAACGCTTCTGCGGGCGACAATACCATGACAAGCGGCGAAGACAAACACCTACCTTGTTATCTTATGAATAATGCCGATTATGTTGAGTAAACACACGCACTCGCGACCCAATGCATTTTTCACGAATCTTTATCGTATACAGTGTGTGTGAATTTTGGATTACTTATAGTTCAAAAATGTTTGGTATAACTTGACAACTAGACAAACTGACCGTTTTATTACTTTTACTGTTATCGCTTTATGCAGATGCTACTTAATAGGAATCGACAGTTTCACATCAAGCTCACTTCACCTAAGTTCACCGAGTGAAATTTTTACAGAATAGACCGGTTGTTATCAGATTTTATGCCGTTACAATTTCTTATACTTTTCAGCGCCAGCAACAAATTTCATATAGAAATGGATGCTATCAGAGATTTAATAAAATTTTCAGCAAACATATTAAACCAGTCATTGTATTTAGGAAAAGAAAATAATTTGGAGAATGATTTTTTTTTTTATTGAGTTTAAACATAAATGCTGATGTTATATAAAGAACTAGCTCCTGCATGCGACTTCGCCTTCGTCGACTTCAAAGTTAAACCAAAGTCCTATATTATCTCACGAAGACACAAAAACGGGATAATAATTACCCTTTGCCTTTAGCTAGATCAATATTTATTGTGTGACAAAGTTCAGCTAAGTACTTAATTCAGTCCACCTGTTTAAGCGTGAAAGAGTAACAAACATCCATACATACAGCTATCCATCCATCCTAACAAACTTTCACATTTGTAATAGTAGTAGGTGCATCTATGATACTCTTCTTAACAGACCAAATTGTAGTGATCCCAGTAAATATGATAAACCATGCGGATCGCAGCACCGAAAATTCATCCTAATAATTTTTCTGTCTGCGCTTATAATTACGTAAGTTGCAGCATTTGAAAAAACTCCATTAACATATTGAGAAATGTCCATTGTTGTTTTTCGTGGACACATGTGGAATGATTTAGATACAACCTGTGCGTGCCGGCGGCGGGCGGCGGCGCACGAGTCACCTAGATGTCCCACCTATTGTCCACGCCGCGTCCACCGCTGGGTGAGCCGCCATTACCTCACACTTTCAATACTGGGTTACGAGAATTTTACTTCAAGGTCCTCGTTTAGGAGCAAATAGAGGAGGTATAAATGGAAAGACGAGCAACAATAGGACACAGTTGGAGTTCAGCAACTCGTTCGAAAATGTATGCGTTCATCGGTTTCGTTTTGTGCTTTTTTGTCGGTACGTGCAGTGAAATTAATTAACTATCGATACTGTTCTTTTATTTGATATAAATCTAACAGTGTCTTTTTTTGTTTATAGGGAGTAGTGTAGGATACTACCCGCAAAGAGAAGCACCCTACTACAACGGCCCAAACGATCCCTATTCGGTGGGCTTCAACCAGGTCCCGTTCTCTGTCCAGGAGCCGTCACAACGGCTTTTCTGGGGCAACCAGGGCAGCAATCAAGTTGGAGGAACCGGACTATGGGCAACATTAACTAACAAGTTCCCGTTTTTGGGATCTATGTTTGGCCGTATGGAGTTACCTACACAATACGGAGTACCCAATCAGTATGATGTGTCTCCGCAGTACGTAGCGCCTGGGAACTTCCAGCCGCAATACTTTCCGGGTCAGCAGCAGTTCTACCAGCAGGCTCCCGCCCAACAGTTCCCTCAGCAATTCGGTCAGAGATTCGTTCCTTCGGGTCGCGACGTGGGTATAACCGACGATGCAGTGATTGTGACTCCTCCGTTCGTGCCTCCTGTGCAGCCGGCACCTTTCCCATCCCCCGTGCCTGCGCCAGCACCGATACCGGCACCCGCGCCTGAGCCCGCCCAGGACCAAGGATACACGTATAACAGGCCTCAGTACAGGTTGGAACTGCCCCACAAATAAACGGGAACTATTGTTTTAGCAACTGACTGACCGTAAAAATTAAGTAGTTAAATTATTGCACTATTTTGTTTCATTTCTATGTTTTCTTGTGGCAAATATTGGTAGTTGACTATCATGTGTGAAAATCATCTTGTACTTGCCAAACATTGTAAGTAGATTAGGAAAATATTCAGTATCATCGGTTCAGTTCAGTTTTTAAACTTACAGATATAGCAATGAATGCTATGTCGACACCACGGACACTGTCCACTTTATTACCAGAAATTTAACCTAAAGTAAGGGATACCAGACCTGTGTGCATTTTATTTGCTTTGGATCACTGGAGGCTGTACTGCATGAATTGAGTGTTGCATCTGCTTATGTACCCTATACTTTACTTGTTTATTTCTAAAATAAAGTGGTGTTAATTTGTTGGTTATCAATAATTTAATCAATCAACTATACGGGTTTGATAACATTTTTTTTTATGTACCTGTAGAACACTTTACGCTCTCTTAAAGTAAAATGACACAATGTGTGACAATGACACCACGAATAAGCAATAAAATAAAATAAATTAAGTTCAATGTTTTATTTTTTACCATCCTGAAACGTGTTCATTACATTATTCCTATTTATTGCACATATAAAAGTATATAATTATATTCCCTCAAATTAATATATGTATACATATACAAGTACCTAACTTAAATATCTGAATTTACTTCCCATGTGCTTACGAAGATAGATACACATTATTTTAATACATTTTGTTATTATTAACAACAACTGCATAAGCTACAAGATTGCATAATACGGCATTTCACTCTCCTCACAGGTACCTGAGCGTCTAACACAGGACTTTTTAAATTCTATCACGTAAAAGCAATAGTCTAGAACTCTAGGCTGTTAAATTGTAGTAGGTATACCTAAATCTAAATGCAGGTCATCGGTGCGCGTCTATGTACCTACCAATCGCAAATAGTCAACAGTTGTTCAAAGACCTTTCTTCAAGAGCTTAGTTAAAAGAGTAAAAATAATACGGCAATAGATTACTTATTTACCATAAGGAAAAGATATTAATTAAGGTATAAATTTCCGATTTTACAAAGCTTATAATTTATGCAGTGATTGAACTTAACGAGAGCAAAATTACAATCAGATTAGTTAACAGATGCAGACTGGTCGTAGTATCCAGCTCCGGACGCATCCAGGCCAACGGAGGTGCTGGCGCTCACCGACCGCCCCTGCACCGGCCCGAACTGACGACGAGTCATGCCAGCACTGTTGAAGTCATTATTTTGTAGTTAAAATAAGTTCATCGGCCAGGTACGATTAGCGAACATACAGACACCAAGACATTTGTCCTTTAGAATCTTTTAAGACACTGAAAGTGACACTTCTCCTTGTTCAAACATATTCAGTGTCCTCGCAGATTCAACTAGTGACGGCGAAGATGAAGAAGTAGACAGCATCGAAAAACGCGAGGATATAAAACAAAAATCCGCCATTTTGATTTTTAGAATTGTATGTACTTATAGTGGCAGTGGCACTCGCGCCTTGAAAACGAATCTAATTAACTTATGTCAAAATCGGTTGAACCGTTATGTAGTTACGAGCGGACTTAAATACAAGTCAAACACATAACACTCCTATTGGGCTTTGCCGCAATCGGGTAAAAAAAGGTCGTTGAAAATCCTGCTGCTGCTGCTGAAAATACTATTTTTCTTACGACGAGACGACTATGTTTTCCCCTTTTGCCTGTTTCTTATTCATTGGAGACAGAGGGCAACAGCAAGGATTATAAGAGTATCAATAAGTATTAAAAGTACTTACGTAGGCATTAACTTAGTGTACGGTTGAACAAGCTATTTTGTTTACAGACAACAAATATCTTTCTGCTTCATTGCCATTCATTGTTATTTCGTGTTCACTTTTTAAGCTTGTGGTGTTTAAAAATTTTGAAACTTATTTACAGTGATTTAAAAGAATTGACACACTCGAAACACTGTTTAAAAGTAGTTGCAAGTTAGCTACCTGTATACCAAATGGCTTGTTCGACTGTACCAATAAAAAGTTAGTATAAGTATAACAAAATAGTGACAGTTGGAAGTTACAATGAAAATACGGGTTATAACTTACAATTAAGGAATTATTCCATAATCATTTCTGCATGATTGAGCGATTCATGCCGTCTTTAAGACCTCGTGCAATTCATGAATAATAACCAAATCAATTAGCAAGCCTTAACAGTTTTTCAAGTTTCAATTAACAATTAAAAGTAAAATAAAAATTATATAAAAAAAAGTTAATACCTAATAAATTGTCAGCAATTCCTGTAGGTGTCTTAAATTATGTATTTCAATGTGTCTTATCAATAAATTACATAAATATCGACCAAGACTCAATTTCCCTATTGTTAATATGAACTGGCTTATGCTCGTGACTTCGTCTATGTAAATGTCGGTTACTTGCGGGGTTTATTGCACGGAATCTTAGTTATTAATCATTTTAATATTCGCTATCTGCCAGTGGAAGTCTCGTCAAAATCGGTCCAGCCGTTTTGGAGACTAGCCGAAACAAACAGATAGACAGACCAATAATAACATTTTTTTGGCCTTCCTACCGTGTAAACATTCATAATTATGTACGAGTATTTAGTAAAAACTGTTACTTTTACATTACAAACAGACACTTCAAGTTTATTTATTTTTATGGTTGGATTTACAGTTTACTTAATTTGACAAATTTTTTAAGCAATTTGTTGTTATTTCTTTCCAAAGACGTGAAAGATTTTTGAAATCTTTTACTTAGAGTATATAAATGTTAAAATAAATTAAACTAAAGAATCTTTGTAAGGCAATTTTTTAAGAAATAACTATTATATTTTTACCATAGTGAACTAATTCAATAAGTATTGGATTTGTGTAACAATACTTTATTCCATAGCATGTCCCAAAGGTGCAAAAGAAAAATGGAGCGCGTTGATGTCTTTTGACTGCTACGGTGCAAACGGCTACGACAAATTGTACAACTGATTGCAAAAAATGATTCCAAGTAAGTATTTTGCAATATTTCTTTTTAGTTTCAAAATTTAGTGATTACGAAATTAAATGTTTTCATTATCAGTAGTGTAAGTTTTCTGACTATTTTCTTTCACAAGCTTTTTACTTGCTTTGTTTGTAGGTTATGTGTTTTTGGTTGGTAAGATATTGATCGATCTTTTTCTCTTACAGGATGCTTCGATGACTGATTATCTGCCTAGCTTTTTCTCAACTATGTTGGGATCGACTTCCAGTCTATCCGGATGCAGCTGAATACCAGTCTTTGACATGGAGCGACTGATGCTTGGTAAGTGATATTAGAAATGAATAAAATGGTATTGCTTAAAACATTTATTAGGCTAATGAATTAATAATTAATTACAATAAATAGGAAACAATCTTCCGGCAGTTGCACAGCGTTGCGCGGGCGCAGAGAGCGCGGCGGGCGTGCAACTGGTGGAAAATACGCGTTCAGGATGGATGGGCCGACACCATGGAGTTAGTCTTGTTATTCACTGCCGCCGTACTAATGCCTAGGAACACACAAAATTATACAAGTTAGTTGACCGTTATTTCAGAATTACATCATTACATGAAATGAAACTGTATCTCAAATGTATCGTGGTTTCTTTTTGTTAAACATTAGATGCATTTTCATCTTTCATATATATGCGTATGACCGACTTTGAACTTTAAACGTTTCTTTTTGTTAAACATTACCTGAATTTTCATCTTTCATATGACCTTGTTAAATTGTATGGGAACTCATTTTAGTTTGCAAAACATAAATTGTTCCATAAGAATGCGTGTGAATCTGGTCTAGGCCAAAAATAAAAGCCAAAGATGGGCAATTTCTTTCATTATTCGTAGATGATCGATGATTTTGAGAAGGTTACTGCGAGGTCAGGTCAATTTTAAGATTATTTTGTTCCTCAGGTGCATAACAGAAGCCTCCACGCATATAATAAGCGCCTCGAAAGATGAGACTTGACAAGCGTCAGTAATGGGGGGCTTGCGCAGGTATGGATGTACGAAATAGGTATCCATAATTTGTGATTCAAGGATATTTCGATGACATTTAAATTAAAATTCTTAATTATAATATTTATTCCGAAATAATAAAGTTTGTGTTGTGTGTCAAGTCTCATCTTTCGTGGCAATAAGTATTATATAAGTACTTAAGTACCTACGTCCGGTATTCAGACATTTTTATTCTGACGCAATTTCAACCCTTTAAGACAGAGAAGGGTAGGGTCATTTCAAATGAAGAGGTCTAACAGATGCGTTGCCATCCTATAGATAAAGCTGAAAGGTCTCATGTGTTTGACATTATACCGGCTCCCGTACCCTTCACACCGGAACACAGCAACGCTGCTTTGCAGCAGAAATAAATAGAAATAAAGAGTTTTAATTCTACTAACCAAGTAAAAGGCAAATCTTTAACCATGTTACCTTAGGGCGGGGTTGGAGGCGCCATAACCGCCGGCGGGGAGTCCCCAGCCACCGTTGCCGCCATCGTTGCCGCCTTCGGAGCCGCGACCCCAGCCTCCAGCAGAGGCGCGAGCGTTCGCGTTCGCGTTCGCAGAACCACCACCGTCTGGAAACAAAGGTAAAGGAGTTTTAGGGAATATTCGATATTAGTATGACGTGGATAAAAATGTAAATCTGCCTTTTCTCCCATACACACAACCTACGATATGGTCTGTCCCTAGTTGGTTATGAACAGTTATCTAAGTAATTGCAATAGGTCATCGGGAGTATCTCCATGGAACTGCCAAAAGCATGTTGTATTACGATAACAGGCAGCAAACGAACACAAATCCAAAATGCCAATACCTATCCTGAGGATATTCCGTATGTTCAAGTACCTACCTATCAGCAGATAATGTCACACAGTTCTGGAATGTAAGCTGTTGTGATAAAGGTCATAATAAAATTGCGATCAACCCATGATACCGATTATGGAGCAATGCGCATCGGCGGGCCTGGACTCCATTATGGCTGTTGTTACGACTAGTTTGAAATGTTATAGCAGCTTAGAGTGCGCTCCAAATACCGGTCTCGTAAGCAACTAAGTATAGCCTGCCTAACCTAGGGAAAGTTTGAGAGACAAAATTCGTAACTTTAAAATAAGAAATTCAATTCTATCTCAAATGAGCTTCAAAAAGGCGGTCATAGAAAGGGGCACAAATATAAACCTGTTAATAATGCGACCTACTATCAATCAAATAAAAATGATGTGGCTCGCAATAGTAGACATTAAAAAGAAATTTAGACCCAACCGGTAACTAGGTACTCCACTTATTCTGAGGCCACCAAGAGTGCTGTTTATCGATCAGTTTTTGTACGCTTGCTTGACCGTCGCCCCGAGTATTTCGAGACCGTTAGACGAACGGCGCGACCGTCGTCGCAGGCGCAACACTTATAAGCTTACTCGACACGTCCCCGTTCTACATTCAACGACAATTATATGTACCGCGTATCTACACCATGTACTGTGGTTATGCATACCAAGTCGGGAAATGCAGTTAGTGCATAACAATGGGCATGAACGGCTTGAACTTACGACTGACCCGCTGCGACTGGCATTCGATTCGGTTAGTCAGAGGCTGTTGCAAAATCTTTGATTTTAAATTATACCTCTACTTACGATTTCAATAGGAAACAATTTTTTTTAAAGTGCTTTTCTTGATTGGCCGAGCACGAAAGATGCAGAAGTAATAAAAAGAAAAATGTTTTTAATAATACAAGTACTTACGGGTGTAACGCTTTAAATATGATGTTCGGTTAAACACGATTATAAATAAAGTCATCATCATCTGCCTAGCCTTTTCCCAACTATGTTGGGGTCGGCTTCCGCAGTCTAACCGGATGCAGCTGAGTACCAGTATTTTACATGGAGCGACTGCCTATCTGACCTCCACAACCCAGTAACTGGGTAATACGATACCCCTTGGTCAGACTGGTTGTCAGACTTTCGGGCTTCTGACGACTCATAACGACTGTCAAAGATCCACGTATGACAGCCGGGACCAACGGCTTAACGTGCTTTCCGAGGCACGGATTGATGTCAGTAATGTCTAAGATAAACTTAGAAAGTACATATGAATTGAAAAAGTCACATTGGTACTTGCCCGGATTCGAACCCACAACCTCATGCATGAGAGTCGGGCGCCTTAACCGCTAGGCCATCACGACTTTAAACGACGATTATAAATAAAGTAAATAATAATAAATCTTTAGAAGATCGTGACCAAGAAATAAATTCTATGCAAAATTCAAGGACCAGCATGATTTGATACTTAAGTTAAGATGCTAAATTAAAGCTTCACTTTGGATACGCTTATTTTTAGTGCGAGACTTCTTTGTAGGCAGATTGTGTACATACATATTATATCATATGAAGGTACATCTCTCAATGAATACAACCTTGGCATTAAAAACATTGTTCGTGAAAAACCTTCACTTCAAGTCAGTAACTTTTCTTTATAATCTTCACTTGTTCAAGAACAAGTACGTAATTAATCATGAATGACGCGACGATGCTATGACGGAACACCATCTAACATCAATAATAAATAATCATTGTTAGTATCATAAACTGCACATTGTCACATCCATCAGAGATTCTACTGCTAGCCTTGGTGAAGTCACATCGGTGTATACTTAACTGTATTTTATTTATTTTTTTACCTTTAACATATTTTACACTCTTGTCAAGACGATTTTCAATTGCTAGTTCAATATGCAGGCAAGTTAATAAAACACGTTGAGCCTCATTGAATATGTCTTTTTTGTAAATAAAGTAATGGATTTACGAAGCTCTCTCTGGCCGTGAAGAGCGACTACTTTTGATAAATACTTCTGTTTCTGAAGAGTTAAGTACCTGTTCGCTCGTATTTCTAAAAATTACGTACCTACCTATAACTAAGTATTTTCTGCATCTTCATTCTAAAACTAAACAGCTAGAAAAGTGGTTAGGATGATTCACCATTTTAAGCGCTAAACCGCATATCCGGTTTCTATAGAGTAATTTAAACATAAAAAGCTTTTAGATATGACGACTTGCAAGAGCAATTATATTTATATCGTCATAAAATATTTAAAAAATCCTCTGGTTGAATTCTACATTTTCAGAGGTTTTTTTAAATTAAGATTGAACCAGTGACCATAGTAATAATTGAATACACGTACTTGATTACGTATTATATTTTATGTTCAACTATAAACTAGATTAAATTCTCAACATGCTATGAGAAATGCACAAACAAGGCAGTATGAGCTTAGGCATTATTAGCTTAGTGGCTCGACATTCCACACACGTTTCAACACTAGGTTATTCTGTTATGGGTTATTGTGTTGCATATAAAGCCGCGAGCTTTTCTTTTCATAGATTATGTGCACGATCGTTAAAAGCTTTATTGCTGCGTGTGACTTTGAGTGATGCTTACGTTTTGCGGCTTCTAACAGTAAAGATGCACATTACTGTACCTTTATGTAAAACCATTACACGTAATGTTGCCGTATTAAGACCATGCTTGCGGCCGTTACATTTTGTCACACAAGTTTATGTACTGAACTTAACACCAACAAAAACACTGTAGCACAATAGAAGCAAAGATTATACGTGACTTCTGAGCCAACATATTATGGCTTTTGAGCCGGCTTTATTTTTCATCGTCATCCTAACTTATATCAGGTATTTTCATTCATTGAAAACTACCTACTGAAAGATCACGCGATTTTTCAGAATAATAAGTTCCAAATAGAAAAAATGTACACGAAGCAAATTGATCAGTACCGTAAAATAACGAGTAATCAAAAATCGCGATTGATCAATTATACGCCTACAATATACTGTCTTTCAGTTATAGGAGACGGACGCGGCGAGGCTCCGTAATCGATAGGCTAGAAGATTATTTAATTATATGTATAACTGTACTTACTTATGAACTGTATATACTTAAGTAAAAAAATATAACTGAACTGACTTCTTTCCCATGCGGTAAATTTTTGGTGAGAAAAGGTATGCTATATCACTCTCCGGGCCATAAACTATTATGACTATCCGTTGCTCATCTCATAAGCGTGAATCAATACAACAGATACTCTTTCAAGTTATCTTAATAGGTTGATAAAAATAACTTACATGCTTCAGCATTGGCGTTTGCGTTTGCGTTGGCATTGGCGCCAGACGCGTAGGGGTAGGGCTGCAGGGAGCGGCGCAGGCGTCGCAGCGGCACCCGTGCAGACTCGTGACCCTCCGCGTCTATAGTGTAGTAGGCGCGGGGAACATAGTACTGTCCTTCTGGAATGTGCACAATGCACATATATGTCACTCGTGCTCATACTAGTGGGTCCTTTATACATATCTAGTAGGTTTCAGACAGGTGTTATTGCGCAGGTAGATATTGATTTTATGGATAAGATAATCATGTTCGATCTCTATCTATCTTATAAAC
Organism: Hoplodrina blanda; assembly: GCA_949316365.1. Classification (NCBI taxonomy): domain Eukaryota; kingdom Metazoa; phylum Arthropoda; class Insecta; order Lepidoptera; family Noctuidae; genus Hoplodrina; species Hoplodrina blanda. Next base: position 9,146,443 of record OX438579.1, on the reverse strand, counting down.
ATTTCTTACTAAGTGTCATTTGAGTTAACTCGTATATATCTAACGACTGCTTTCTTTATTGAATCTAGAAACTAAATTACCTAGGAATTTTATACCTTCTTAAGTTTCAGACAAAATGGAAAACCTTGTATCTCAAGTAACAATCGAAGGAAGAATGTAACCAGGCATCAATTAATCAGGAAGCTATTCACCAGTATAAACTGAGATCATCACTAATCGTTGTAGTTAAACGCACGAGGCGTTCGTTTTTTATGTATGACCTCAGCAGATCGTGACCGGCAGGATTCGACCAAACATCATCATGGTAAACGAGAAAAATAAAAAAATATGATGTTTCAATAATTCGAAGAAACCCTAAGTACCTACCTCCTTATTCACAAAGTTCTAGACGATTATGTTAGAATTTCGATTTATTTCAGTTTTTAATTAAGCCGCGATTTGTAAAATGTATAAAATTTGCTTTTTTTTCATCCAGCTCTTCCACTAGACCACTAGGTACTGAAATGTATGCCCTATACCTATAAAGTCATCGGAAAGCTTTTTTGAGTTTTGTAATGAATTCAATACACATTTAATTTAACTAGTAGCTTTGCAATTAAGAGTATTGATAACGCACAAGTAGGAACTAGGTAAACAAGTAACAGATGCACATGCAAGCATAAATAGTTTACCAAAGGAACTGTTGGATGAAAATCAATTGAGCTTTTTTACGAGCTTTTACTTCGGAACTCAAAACATTAATCTCAAGCTTTAAGTTTTGCAATAAAATGTTTTGTTAAAATTTTAGTACCTACTTATATATATAAGTAGGTACTAAAATTTTATTATTATAATTATTCAAGTAGGTACCTATCTACATAAGCTATAAACTGGTGAAGCTCATATCAAATTACATGATATCAATGACCTAGAGTTAACTATGTACCTACTTACAAAATAGAAATTTATAAAAGAAGATGATGATATCAAAAGCTTTGAGCTAAAGCTTAACTTTAAGTAGTCTAAACAAAGACGTCTCAGGTAAATGCCATTTTCAGGTAATATTTCGTATTGTAATATCAGCTGTCCTTATAACCTTTGAGGTACCTACTCACCCCAAGGATGATTGACCCTCCTGATTCATCAAAAATAATAAGTGAATCACCAAAGAAAAACCAATTACCTACATGCAAGATCACTGGTCTCTGTCTGAATCCAATCGAAAATTACATAAAATGACACTTAGAAAAGTAAATTACAAGTCAGCTCGGACGCTGTGGCGGTAAAAACCGGGGGGCACTAACCTGCGAGGGCTACGGCAAACACTGCCGCCAAGATGAACAGAGTAATCTTATGCATTCTAAACGTGTAGACTTCACAGATGTCGAACAACAACTGGCTTCTCCGTACTCGCTCACTCACTTTATAGGCTTTATATATCGCGACATTGGCTGCGTCTCGGCGGAAACTCACGCGCATCTAGATACGCGGGCCGCAATAACGGTCATCGTCGGCAAAAACCTTTCATCAAATTGAATGGATACCAAAAAATACCAATTTGCTTTGATAAAAACCTGAGTTCTGAAATGAAAGTAAGTAGCCAATTAGTTTTAGGGTACGCAAGCTAAAACTGTTTAGAACTTTACAGCCGTAAAATACTTAAATGGTTTAAATCTGTTATTATTATCTAGGTACAGGTAGATACTTCTAATCATGTTAAATGCCCTGTTCCGTATTTTCTCTACATAAGCACGGCAGTTACGTGTTGGTTCTCAAATCGATGTAATTTAGCTAAGTCCTTATTAAAATTTTGTCACACCCATATAAAATCTAAACCGTGTATTGCCGTGTAACCTAGATATTTAGCATAAAATTATAGAGAATGATGGCTCCGTAGTTGTTCAATGTGTAGGTACCTACTTACCTACGCTTATGTGTGTCAGGAAGTTAATTAGATCGCTTAATGTTAATAACGTTGCGTGGGAAGATAGAGATGACAAGTTTTTGACAGAGATTCTTTAAATTAGCCTTCCGATCTGAGAACCAAGAGGTCCCCAATATGGTTACCACACAGACAGAACCCAACATCACAGCTTCTTATTATCTAAACGCTAGATTTAGCGCTCTACTACTTATCTGTCGTCGAGTACAAAAATAAATTATCGACAAAAGCTTCGAACTTTTTAGAATATACCTAAAGATTTCCTACAGGAGCTAGATCAGTATTTAAAAGAACCTACTTAGATCTAAACTTTTTGTAAGCACCCACTTTTAAACCTGACAATTTATCGAGCTCTTTTTTGGTTGCTTCAAACCTCTCCTACTGAAAGCCTGACACTGTGTCTACTTATTTGACTGAATAAATGAATCGGGTCAAGTGCTGGAAGTTTATCTTTACATTCGTAATGTCATTGGCATCGCATGATAATCTAAAATCATGATATTTCCATGTCGACCACAAAAGAACCTAAATGATAAGATACTGTAATAACTAAGTACCTACCTAAGTACCTAATCTAAGATGACATTGAAATATAGTTATTTATTAGATATTTTTACGAGATAAGTGATAAAATTTATTAAATGCTCCGTTCGTAATAAGTAGTTAGGTGCCTCTGCATCATTAAACTAACCTATTGTTCAGTACTAATAGGAAATAATTAGTCCTGGTACAGCCAGCATCGTAGGAAGGTTATAGGTAGATACAAAATTACAAAATATTTAAATTAAAAGGTTCGTACCAATACAAAATGGCGCCTAGGGCACGTATCATAGTTGCACCCCTTTATAATTAACACAATATAAAAAACACTAAATAAATTGGTCAAAAATTTTCATATACTCATGAAGTAAATAACACGGTATAAAATGGTTGATTGTAGAGTATTTTGATTTTTAATTGTGATAATTGGTCCGTGTCCTACTTGCACCACCCTAGACAGAGTACGTCTATGAAGATTCCTAACTTTACTTTTCGACTTGCCTAGTTCCGAGTATCAAAATGTCGGTTCTGTGGTTCTGTACAAATTATAACAACGACAAAGACATAAATCTATATGTAGCTAATTTTAATTCCTATTATTTTTTAGGTACCTACATAGGTCCTTATCAAATTCGATATTCAAGACACTTGCATCACAATATAAAGATAACCAGTAGTTGCACTCGGCCGTAACCTTGAATTAAGTACCTACGATTTCGTGCTACGTACTCACGCGTTAGGGCTGCCCGCACATAGGTAGTATTTTAATTTCATCAACCTATTGAGTTTCTTTCTAGTTATGTGAATAAAAATATATTTTCTTTAGTTTAAAAAAATAATTCGTTGTGATTGAAATAGTGTTCAATAAAAATACATGTTGCGTTGTACTTTTATTTCAAAGATTTAATAAAAAAAAATCGCCGAAGGAAACCAAACTCCAATCCTTACAAACTTCAACGGGTAAGGTTTGCGGTTACGCCTCCTTGATAGGGGGTGTGGGGGGGTGGGGGGGAGTAATTGAGTAGCCCCCACCATTTTTGCCCGCCGGAGATACTCGCCGGAGCCTTTAACTCCCCTTGACCCCCCCACAGTGTCAGAATCCTCAAATTCAGGAGGCGTAACCTCAAACCCAACCCGGTATCATTACCAGGTAATAGGTTACCATTAAGGTATTACTCTCATAATCATTTCATAATGATATTTCGTCTCTGGTAAATACCTAATTATTTAAGTAACTAAGTACAGATAGCCGAAACTAGGAAACTACTTAGGTACCAGTTCTACGGGAACGGCGTATGTAGGTCATTCGGATCACTTTTTACACCCTATCCACAATTTATTTTTGTATTTTATTAAATTATTAATAAATTATTAATTATTTTACTCGGTGGAAAAAGCGAAATGTGTAGGTATATAAGTATTAAAAAAATAAACAAATTACGTAATAGTAGGTAGGTAAGTGTTTAATTGTTTTTAAAGTCTTACCTTCATATTTTAAAAAATGTTATCTCTGGGTGCGTTATCGAAGAATTCAAGCAACCAAACACTGCACAATATAGTTTATAATTTCTCCTTGCCATGTTGAGAAATCGCACGCTCACTGCTTACAAAAATATTACATCATCCATTCCTATATAAAAATGTACTCTGTGATCCATTCGTCACTACGGCGCGGCGCGGCGGCGGCGCAGTCAAGACTGTTTGTGTACCGAGAGTGTACCGAACTCGACGCGCGTAGGTATGACTCGCGTTGCGACCGTTTCTATGAAGATCACCTACTGTAGTATTTTTATACTGTGCTTGCATTTACATACATCTTGATAGGTAGCTATGGTAGATACAGATGCTGACCGTACCAAACTGTAAAATTTACGTTAGGTATCATATTCATAATATTATGTCATCTATTTAAATATTAAATTTGTCATCCGAGAATAATAGATACATAAAGCGTTATAAGTACCTATAAAATTTTATTAACAATAAAGTTATTAATTTATTGGTCTAAGTATTGGTTTTTTACAGGTATTTGCTGTATCTATGGCTAGCAATGGGTATTTAAGTCAAGACTTTAAAACATCTTCGACTCTTTGGAGAACAGCTTGTGTAGTGTAAGGTCCATTATCAACGAGGTCTTTACATTCCGAGGTGGACATCAAAGTAATGTCAGATCACTCGAATTATATCCAAGTAGTTAGTGCAGCATTTTCTGGCCCTTTTCGGGAATTAGACTCCCTCGGTTTCATTCTAAGAATGGTACTGAACTGACTGCGGGTATTAAGGGTCAAGTAGGTCACAGACTACGTGGGTGGTGGGTCCTAATGAAACACTTGGGGTAATATTACACACGTCTTTAGATGATTATATTAGGTAAAATTTTACCGACGCCTCAGTCGGTACCACGAAGTAAATATCCGTAGGTATAGGTAATTACTTCGTGACGGGCAGGCTTGTATTTCGGGCAATTAGATATGGGTAAATAGCAGTTCTAACTAAATTATAGCTATTGTGCCTATAAACTAAAAAAAGGAACCACAAAGCAGTGTGCATCTTTGTAGCTTTCACAACTAGTTCACAAAGCTTTTTTCACGAACTATTTTTAATACGCCTGAAACGTCGCCGCGTTTTTTATAAACAGAGAAAACTTTTTCAGTAATTGACTGCGAGTTTGTCGTGTCGAAGGATAGCAAAATAAAAGAATTTCCATGATTTCTTACAAAAATTTATTTGAAATAAAAATAACATCAAGCTTTTAAAATTGACAATTCTCATGAAAATTATATAATAATTTATGAGCACAATTTCACGTTAGGAAGAATAATTTCATTATTTCTTTACTTCACATTAAAGTATAACAATAATCACGGATTCAATCTCAAAGTGTAACGCAAACGAGGCAAAACGTGCATACCAAATGCAATGAATATGTAGAAAGAAAAATATTAAATGAACAGCACCTGATCACAATTACAGCAACTGAAGAAAAACATCCATCTCGTTAAAAATATAGAAACTGTTAATTATAGTAAAAGTACACTGTAAATATAAAAATATAATTTAAAATGTAAACTCGTATTGGAATCCATCACAACAAAAAATATTTTCTTTAAATATTGAAATGCAAAATAAAAATGGAATTTTCATCATTTAATGTGTATGAACACACAGTACTTCAATATTCTTATCAATATATTCATATAAACAACAGTTTAACCTAGACTTCATTTTTTACACTTTAGGAGATATTTTTACAACCCTGTATCCACTATACTTTTAATGACGATAATATGTTCCACAGTCTAAATTAATGTTTCGTAAAAAGAAGATACAATATTATAAACTACGATAAAGTAAGTCTTGTCACATACGTGCTTGATACTTATTTAATTAACATCAATTAACATCGACATCGATTACACGTATCAAGAGACCGTTACGAGTCTCACAATACAAAAGTACAGTTTTGTGCTAACATTGATACCTAAAGGGGAAGATATAGAGTCGGCTTGAAGTAACTAAAGTGTAGTAGTGGAAAGACTCAGTTACAACGGGATGACGACAACCTAACATTACAGTAAATGTCAAAGTATTGTATAAGTGAGCGCGGTTCACTTCGCCTTGACGGCAGTCTGTCGCTGTCGCAGCGTCTTGTTTGTGTTCTGGTCCACCTCGGGCAGGTCCGACTCTTCCACCGGGGCTTTCTTTACTGTTGACGCAAACAGTAACACATTATTTTACATGCATACATGACTAACTGACACACAAAAACTGAAAAAAAAATACGAATAAGTATGCTGGAAAAGTAAAAGAAAAAAAGTTATCAAAATAAATTACCTTTCTCCTTCTTGGGCTTTTCTTTTTTCTCTTTCTTGGGCTTGGCTTGCGCTTGTTGACGGATCTCCTGTCTTTGCTTGATGGTTTCCGAGATGAAGTTGAACATCAAGTATACCTGATCATAAACAAAGAATGTTTATAAATGATATACATTAGAAGCAGTAGTAATAAATCTAATTATTTCATTATGTGTACTTTGCAGTATAATAAGCATAAAACATTTTTAAAACACATAGCAAACTACACACATCAAACATGATAAGTTGAACAGTTATAAGTGTCAAATGAATAATAATAATTATTCATCAAGGTTAGCAAATAATAGAACATTTTGTACAATCGTTTTTATACTCCCATGTGAGTATATCCCAGCCGACCAAGTAAATTAGAATGAATAAAATATCCTTATACTTTCGGCGATGTAAGAGGTCGGATTTGACGTTTCTCCTACGTAATAATTTGAAAAATCAAATTCATAATCCTGAATAATTACTATGTTACCCATACATTATACACTTGTAAACATCAAGTTTAACTTAATTTTGAAAAAATACACTCACAAACACGAATTAATTGCCGATTTATATTTTGACAAGACGTTTTGACAACACTACACAAAGGATTTTAATAGCTGTCAAATCCGGCTTGTTAGGATGTCCAGAATATAACTGCTAATTATAAATTACTTAGTCAGGTGGTATGTGCTACACATAGCTGTTCCTTACCTGGAAGGACACGAGCACAGACAGCGCAGCGACGCGGAGCACCAGTTGAGCCGCGCCCGCAAGACCGAAGTAGAAGGTAAGCACGCCGAGCACCAACGAGCAGAGACGAACAGCCACGAACACGGAGCCGTTGATCAAGCTCAAGACTGTGACAAAATTTTATTTTAGGATAAGAAATAAATCACCATCTTTGTTGTATTTAGTATGCCGCTATGTGGTAAAGACTAGTATAGGAACATTCAAGTAAATATTAGTGAAAAGATGCTAAAAATATTGAGTTTAAGCAGTATTTTTTCCTTGTCTGCTTATAACTCACATCGCCAATTTGTTAGCTTAGCATGTTAGTTATGGCAATATAATCAGGGAAACATTTTTGGTAAAATCATTGTCTGCGGAAAATAAAGATTTTCTTTCTAATACAACTGTTACTTTATGTTCTACAAATATTTATCAACAAGAAAAATATACATACATAAACACAAAGTATGTAATAAAAAAAATATACAAATATAATTATGAAGCACATATTTTATGTTTTCCACTTACATTTGTCTAACCAGTCTTCACGTTCTCCTCTAAGGATGGTGTTCAGTCTGTAGCTGTGAGCGACGAACTCTGCCAGAGAGTGCAGTACGACTAAGCACACACCCACACGCTGGAATCTGATGACACATAAAGGGTCAGTGATTAGCATGATTGTTGTTCCTGAGTAAAATTTGATCAGATTCGTCGCCCTATAAGCCGTAAATGCTGACTATGGTACACATCAAGTTGACAAACATTTTAAATTATAAAAATGCAAACTCTTATCTGAATAGTAACAAAGCAGTAACTTATTGAAATATACAACATAGCAGTTCAAATGTTTTTAGGTTTATCAGTAGAGATAATAGATAAAAGACTGCTACTGCTTACCCCTTCAGGGCATGCTTGATTAATGTTTTAAAAGTATGTGATCTGCAATATCTACTTGATGATAAGTACAATTATAAAACTGCTTATCTGAACCATAATAAAAGTAATCAACATTAATTGCTGACAAAAATAAAACAAGCCACCTACACGGTCTGATCAGTAGCAGTAGATTGTGTTATGTAATAAAAATTGATTCTGATAACAAAAGGTTTTAAAAATAAGTATGGAATTAGGTACTTAGTTTAACAACGATAATTTCAGTCATATAAAAGATTGGTTTTATCAATTATTTTGGTATCAACAAGACAAGCAGTTGATATCAAAATATTGAGAGATAGATGTTCATATAAAATTTTGCAGTATAGTTTTAACATGATACTTGTTTCTTTGCCTTTAATTAATTGATTTAATATCTGCAAATAAATATAACTACAGAATAAAATAAAAATATACTTACTTGAAGCCGTAAGCCAGAGCAACAAATGCAAATGCAGCAGAGGCATGTCTGATACGAGCGATCCACTCATCTTTCTTGATGCGTTGGAAGTACAACTCGGGGACGGTGTGAATCCAGTATGCTGCTTGCACGATCCACCAAAGCTTAAGCAAGAAGCTCATGGGATGATTAGGGTAGCCTGCACAAACAAACAAAAAATTTCTAAGTGGTATATGTGCCCTAAATACTTTTATGCTGAATCTTTGACATTGGAGAAAGTTTGGCTCTGAGTATGCTAATTAAACAGTACTACTTTTGTTGACAGTTTAAAAAATAATACCCATTATTGGACCATTGAAGTACCCACTTCAATTGTCCTGGGCAATTTTGAAATACTGTTTTTAAAAATAATATTTTGGTAATAATAATAATTAAGAATAAGGCAATATTTACCAAGGTTAATTTTTGAGAAAGTTCATAGTTTGAGGTTTTTTTTTTATTCATCAATAAGTATCTAATTTTATTAACAATACTCATATTGCATATAATAAAATATTACACAGCATTCATGATAATGCTGCAATGTTATGTTGAAATAATGAGGTAGTTCATTACTGTAATTGATAACATAATATCTCATTACATAAATATTCATTTCAAAGAGAAATCATCAGATAACGAATATTGCTTGAAAAAATTCCAATGGTTAATTTATTCAAATAAATTTTATGCTAAAGTTCAAACATTCTTTTTCATAGTAACCGAATTTAATACCATTACTGGCCTACCAATTTAATATTCTATGGTCTTATTTTAAAACTACCTAAATAATTATGCTAATATTTAAAAAAATACAAAATATTTTTTTTTCTGAATGATTAAGAGTGCACAATAAAATTATTCAGTAGTATTAAAAAACAATTATTTACCATCCCACAACTGTGAAATATTGAAGACAAATCCTTCACGGATGATGGCATCCCCACCCCACACAAGAGTCACAAGGTGGAACACAACCAGCTGACCTGACTCATTCAGGGCACTCAGTCTTGATTTGGACAGATGAAACTTCTTTGATATTCTCTACAAATGAAAATTAAAGTTTAAACTTAACCATGCTCAGTCCATTTAGTTACAATTACAGGATTTTAAGATGTTTGCTGACTGAAACATATGTTTGAACAGTGTCATACTTACATCCAAGAAATACTCCTGGAGGATGGCATGCATTACAATGCACACCAACGAGTAAAAGAATACGGCACAGGCGTCTTTCCATCCTGCTTCGTAGAAGAATGGTTCTCCTTTCGGCACTTCTCTGGTGGGCTCAACTCCACTGACATTGTGGTGTAGGCTGATGAATAAACTCGCTATGGGACTCGTCGACTGCAAGATGAATACAACAGCTGTTTCACAAATACTGTTACACATGTGTTACATGAATACTATTCTATGGAAAACATATTATGGAGGTGCCTAGAGCTTACGTGGCAGACTTGTCACTCACCTGTACCATCAGCCCGACCAAAAACACCATCACCACACACGAAACAATATCCGCATGATTTTGAATCACAAATTCATGACTAAAAATAGGTGGGTTTTTGTTAGATTTTCTTCCAATCGCAGGTTTAACACCCATTTTTCCCGGCGATAACCTTTCTGAAAATATTATATTTGTTAAAACAAACTTGAATGTTACATGCCATTCATAAATTAAAAATTAATAACATGGTTGTTTAGGGATAGAAAACGTTAAAAATACCGTACCTCTAGGCAGACGGAGTGAATTATACCAGAATAATAATATTTCTGACAGGAATCCAATCGACGTGACACTTTCACTTGCTACGCGGTGAAACGTCAACGTCGTTTGTTGATTACGGAAATACGACAGTTGTTGTGTTGGCACTTGGAGTTATCAGTTTCTGGTCCATCAAAGTTTATTTTGCTAAATTCAATTAAATATCATGCTGAATAACTTTCTAAATATTTGGGATAAATGAATACATTAAAATAAATATCAAAAGACGGTTTCTTTTTACATTGCCAAGTATTTGTTCTTTTTTAAAATCTTGTACCGGAAAAGCATACCATAAACTAATCTATTTCCATAGTGTTCTCAAACTTGTTGGATTATATTCTCGACGTTCTAAGTGATGAGTGTCTAGGGTACATGCGAAATGCGATTTAACCCACTTCAAAAAACGATGTAACTTTTGTTTCGTGCTTCTTCATTTTTTAAAATCTGCATATTAATATAACATTAAGCTGACGCTGGTAGACCTAGCATATGTATTATAAAGATTATTTTTTTTACTATGACAAACGCAGGTGGTACCGCCATGAAAAAAATGTTTTTGAGAGTTAGCATAGTGGACATAAGTCACGGGTCAGTTGCTTTGGGGTTTTTGTCGTCGAGGATCTGTTACTAATATAAAGTAAAAGCAGCACACATGATCTTAAAATCAAAGTGTAAACTGCTGAACCCTGTATATCGTGTACTGTGTAGGTACTACCTGTCCACACAGCACCCTTGTGATCCGACTACATTGTTGTAGGGCAACGGCCCCAAAACAATGTAAAACAACGGTTATATATGGACATCATAAAGCAAACCATTAAAAACAATAAAAACTACGACAAAAAATTTATTACAAATTTTCAAATACGTTTCCAACAATATTTTCATACATTCTTATTACATAATTTATTTTGATATTTCAATTGATTACATGAAGAGAAATATAAATATTATTTTTCATAAAATATTGTCGAACATAGAATTATCTACCAATATTCCCTTATGGTCTAATATATACTTAAAACATAAAATTGAATACAAAATACTTGATTGCCAATCAAAAATAATGTATTTATCAAAAGAAATATTCTTAAAATAAAATCTCATTTACATCGCCTCAAAATAAATTATAAAAACGATCCTAACAAAATAAATTAACATCAATATTTGCACAAAATAAACAGTCAGTCCACAGCCACTCAGTGTTTTTGTACGCTGTACTCATTTGTTTCTTTTATAGAAGATATAGGTATGTTAGTTATAACATAATATTGTATAACCTACGTCTACATTGGCCTGTGGTAACTGATACATAAAGCAATTAATCACACAATGACGACAGTGGAAAGAGAAAGCCACAGTTAACACAGTAATTATATGGGTTAGATTAAATCAAATGAGTGTCATGAAAATAATAAGTTATTGTTACCCTACAAACTAAAATGGCAGATTATTTAAAGATTTCGTCTTTTACATAAAGTCTATAATCGTTCTTAATACTTTTTAAAATCAACTAAAATTATGATTTAAAATAATTTCGAGCGTAAAATCTGTGCCATTAGCTAAATAAAACACTTTTCTAGAGATTACAGTAATAACGACATCTATCAAAATTATATGAAATTATGCACCTTTCTAACATTTGATTTAATTTAAAAAATAAATAAAACTATAAGTTAGAATATAATATCTAAAAGCAAATAGACCAAATGGACGGGTCTATGTAGATAAAGTACCCTTAAACAGCGACATTAGAAGGGTAGTTTTGGATTTAACTTTCAAATTATTTAATGTAATTACACTATTATCCACTTTTGATAGATGCTTGCTACACATTACTAAACATTTTATATAACGTTTTCAGAATCAATTTCTCCCTGTTCCACGGTCATGTACATGCCCTCTTCCTCGTAAGTCGAATCGTGCTTGGCCAGGATACGGAGCAAAGGACGCAGCTTCATCCACCATTGCTGTTTTGGTATTCTCTGACTAAAATAATAAAATGACAATTAAAGTTCCCATCATCATTCTGTCAAAAGACCTCCACAGCTGGGCATAGGTTTAAGGCTGGGCGAAAACGTCCGGTTTCCGGATCAGGTTTCCGAATCAGGAGGCGTGTATGTACATACACACACATACAAAAATTACACACACATGAAAAAAAAAGTGTAATTATTTATTAAAGTGTATATTAAAAGTGTAATTGTAGTGTAATTTATGCATGTGTGTGTATGTACATACACGCCTCCTGATTCGGAAACCTGATCCGGAAACCGGACGTTTGCGCCCAGCCTATAACGGTTTACGGTAAATATTTGTCGCGACTCAAAGTCAAAGTCAAAGTCAAATCATTTATTTCAATTAGGCCATTATAAGGCACTTTTGAACGTCAAGTACTAAAGAAAAAGGAATTGAATCTAGTTGCCCCTTCCAAAAGGTAGCTTTGTATGGAGAAGAATGGGCAAGAAACTCCATACGTACTCTTTTAAAATCAATGTTTACAATATTTGCATACAGAATCATATATATAGCACGTGAATGCTATGTACCTTATATAGAAACTACTAAATCATAACACTTAAAAAGTATTAAAAAATCAAGAATTTAAGGTTAAAAATGTTCAAATATACATAGTGTTCACGTGTTTACAAATATTGGAACTATAGACGACCACTCTTAACAACTCAACCAACATGAAATAGTGTGTGAGCCCGCGCAATTTATGACATACTTTAAAATAAATAAAAAATAAATAAAATCAAATAAAAATAAAAACAAAATAAGTAGGTATTAAGAAAAATTAAAATTATTAATAACAATAATAAGTTTGATTTTGTCTAGAATGTCCTATGGAGCAGGACCAGCACGTTTCCAAGCATTCTTATCTTGATTATAATCCTCTAACTTGTAATATGCTTGTTTGCAAAGTGTACTTTTAATATATGCCTTGAATTTTCTTTCATTTAATGTTAATATATCATTAGGAATTTTATTGTAACATTTAACACAGTACCCCATAAAAGATGTTTTAACTTTAGACAATCTAAAATATGGTTGAGCTATTTTATCTTTATTTCTAGTATTAATATTATGTCTATCACTTATTTTCTTAAAGTGATTTATATTTTTCCTCACATACATAATATTATTTTCATAAATAAACTGGCAAGGCACTGTCATAATATTAATCTTTTTAAATAATTCCCTAAGCGACTCGCGACGAGGTAGATTATAAATGGCTCTGACAGCTCTCTTCTGTAAAATAAAAATGGATTCAATGTCAGCAGACTTATTATAATACTTACGCAAAGTTGGTCTGCGCCTTCAAGTCCTCAAGGGGCGAGAATTTATACTGTCTCTTGACGATGCCAAGCAGGCAAGCGGAGTCGGGCGTGTTGGCGGGCCCCTTCTGAATGGTCTCCACCAGCCAGTGCAGGCATTTCGCTGCCATCTTGGTGCCCATGTTGCGGTCGAACGGAGTGGGGGAGCCACCTTGTTGCATGTGACCTGTCAAATTATGACATGTTATAAAGCTTCTACATCATTGATGTAGGTAGTTTAGATTTCGAATCCGAAAACGCTTTTTCCAAAAAAGTTGTTGCTTTGCACAAGGTCTACAACAGGCTGTGTTAATCAGTAAACACTTATATATATTTTTTTATTATGTGTGTAAAAAATATTTTATCATGTTTACATACCAAGCACATTCATCCTAGCAGTGAACAGCCCCTTGCCCTCTTCAGAGTACAGGCGGTAAATGAAGTCGGTGTTATAGTTATCATTAGCCTTCTCGTTACGTAAGATGAGACCGCGCTGGATACCGCCGGTCATCTTAGACGCCATGTGGTAAACGTCTTGCTGTAAGTCCTTGATAGAGAACTTCTCTTCGTAGATGTAAGCTGCGTCGGCGCCGCCGGCCAAGCCTGATGCGAGAAACATGAACACAAGTAGTTGCGTTATAATTTGTAAGGTAAGGTGCAAAAGAGTTTTAATAAAAAGACTGTCGTTTCCACCCGTTTTACAGATGTAAAAATCTCTTTCTAAAACTTAATGCGCCCGGGAAGCGCAGCCGTTTTTTTTTAAGATTACTTAGCGATATTTTCAGTGCAGACAGAATAAACATTTTTCTTCTTATCTTTCAATGTGCATTAACAATTTATTGAGTAAATTGGTCTGGATTTCTGCCAAGTTTATTTTTTGTTTTTAGAATATGTGGTGTCGGGCAATCTGACGCTTTCTTCGAATAATGAACGTACGTGACAGTAATTATTTATTTACCTGCTAAAGTAGATAAGTAGCCACAGTAGCCTCCCATAGTCTCAATGACGAAGACACGGCGTTTAGTTCCCTAAGAGTAAAAAAAAAACAAGTTTTAAATTTTCGTTTATATACGTGTGTTTTTAAGGTTCTATAAAAAAACATAGTTTGAGAGTCTGTTTACACAACCCCAATAACATCAAAATTAAATTGTAATTTTTTTTAAAGACTTATTGCCTTTGCCCGTAACTTCATCCGCGAATGACGGTTATCGCGGACGCAGACGAAGTCACGGATCAAAGAGTATCAAAAAGTATGTCCTTAACTCCTTTCCTGGAGTTTAAACTTACACCGCACCTAGCATCAAAATCAGTATAGTGATTTAGCCTTGAAAGCATAATAGATAGACAGGCAGAATTACTATCACGTGAGTAATATTAAAGTATGGATTACACCGACATACCTGAGCCGACTGGCGGATGCGGTCGCAGATCTCAGTGATCTCATTAAGTGCGGTGTCGGATCCGAGCGAGAAGTCGGTTCCGGGCACGTTGTTACTGATGGTCGCGGGAATCACCACCAATGGGATGCAGAACTCCGGGAATTGGGCGCGACCCTCGTAGATCTCCAGGCCGGCTTGGTAAGCCTAAGGAAATATAGGAAAAGTTTCAGATGCTTACCACGCATGCGCAATTACATAGGCTAAGGGACGGACCCATGCGTTTCAAACAAACGTAAATCACACGTCAATTACAAGTGCACCGTCCCTCATCTAACTGGAAAGAGCACCTTTCGAAGTACCTAAACTAATTGAGAGAGTCAAATATCCAACAGTTTAATCATGAATTCATGACAAGCTAAATCGATTTAAGTTTCAAAACAAATGAGTATGAACTTTAAAAATCAGTTTTGCAGTATCCATGTAAGTAAAAACCATCACCTATGTAGGTACCTACATTAATTTAAAAATAATGTGTTTGCTAAAGTCAGTTAATTAAAACATTACTTTTCTAATCTTATCACAGTTTCCAGCTTAAGAGAAAAGTAAATTTGAAACAGCGGTTGATACATACTTACTATTTAATTATCGTTTTGTGTACACAATAGAGATTCACACACTGGTTATTAAAAAAGGGTAGGTATACTTATTTCATTTCACATTGTTGTAATAACATAACATAACATCACGCCTGTTATCCCCGAGGGGTTAGGCAGAGGTGTACCCATTAGTACACCCACATTTCGCCAGTTATGTTTAAGTCCCATGTAATAGGGGGCGAGCCTATTGCCATCAACCGGGCACAAATCCAGACTCCGAGGCTGCTACTGAGAAATTCCTGATGGAAAAACCCAATAACACTTTGCCCGACCCGGGAATCGAACCCAAGACCTCATGCTCAGCAGTCGCGCTTTGCGACCACTAGACCAACGAGGCAGTCCAGTTGTAATATAAACCTTAAATCAATGTGCATAAAAGCCAAAAGACGCACGCGACTTGCTACAGCTATAACACAGTACCTCAAATCCACCAATAATGAGGAGACCTTGAATATTGAACTGCTTGATTCGAGCCGCTATTTCCGCCTTCTTGTCGCCGGGCAGGGTACGCTTAGTGCCCAGGAAGGCTCCGCCTTGAGCCACCCAGCCGGTCACATCAGACCTAGATAACGATAAAAAGTTTTTAATTAATATTGGGTCAACACTTTATGAACGCTTAATTCTTGGACCATAGAACAAGCACGAGTACAAGTTCAATTCTTAAGTTATCTGTCAATTTTTTGAGATATTATGCAGAGAATATTTCGGATTTATTTATAATAATAAAATTGTAGATAATAAAATGTCATATAATAGTCCAATGGTTGAAAATGTTGAAATAAGTTAAAAGTGAGGCCGATTGCTAACGACGCGGCGACAACTAAAATGGAGGACATAGTCTGTACCTATGCATATTTGAGTATGAAAACAAATGATGATGACTCTTTGAATACAATTTCTGTTAAAAACACTCACCATTCCATATTAACGATATTTCCGCTGATGAATCCCTCCATACCGTCATGTATGCCGAGCACGGTGTCTCCGCGGTAGATACAGTTACGTACGAACGAACGCACGGCCGCATTCATACCGCATGCAGGCGCGCCAACGTGCATCACTGCCAGGGTTAAACCTTCCTACAAATAACAAAGAAAGAAAAGTATGTCATTTCAAACTACACACATCAAAAGTGTCTAGGGATCAACATCCCTAACATTTGTTAGGGATGTTGATCCCTAGACACTTTTGATGTGTATATTCCACTCCACAAATGAATAAAGTTCTCTTTTGGGTTTCTCCGCAATATTTCGCCACCCATTCTGCCTGACGTTAAATTTACGCTTTATTGGAAGATTCATCTGCTTGGACGTTTGACTTCACACCTTAAAATTCCAGTTTTTTTTATTCTGCATAATATGCTTCTGTACCATAACTTCAATGTATAGCAACAGGCTTACCTACTCTACACTGTCTTCCTCTTCAGGAAAAATAGTGTGCTCTTATGGTAATGTTAGATAACTGAGGATTTTAGCTGAACCTAGGTATTTGCTACTAACGGACCCGACAGGCGTTGTTCTGCCCGAACGTTGACTAGCAGCGTTACCTACCCTGTCTAATTGTAAATCTAAACCAACTACGGACCCACTCACACACACAATCATAATAATCTGTCCAGCCGTTTAGGAGTTCAGTGACATACATACCCACGTAGCTATAGAAGAATTAGGTATTAAGACCCTAAAGATTAAGAAGACAAAATGCTATACTTACAGCAGGCTTGCCAGATGCATCGAAAGCCTCCTTGGGTGGCTTCAAGCGAGTCAACATCTTGTAAGTTTCCAAGTTGCGTGCAAAACTGCGCCCGCGTAGTTGCACTGCCAGTTCCCAGTTTTTGTCGGTCATAGCCTAAAAATAAGATTTCAATTGTCAGATTGACTGAATGCCAAAATTTAATTTCATAAATTTTGCCATAAAATCGCCTTTCAGCCGATTACTTCTGATTTGGATGAGTTTAGGTACTAATCATTGCGTTTACACAACAATACAGCCGTTTAGCTGTATGTTTATTAGGTAGTACCAAAAATCAGTAAGTCGATAATAAATCTGTAGGTGAGACTTGAGTAATTTACCTGAGCGACGGCCTTAGTACGTCGCACACACTCCATGAGAGGCAGACGCACAGCTTGGTTGCCGTCCAGCGAAACAACACACGGCTCCGTATCGGGAGAAGCTTCCATGAGGGCCATTACTGCTTCAGCACCCATACGACAACCCTAAAAACAACATTGTCTTTTACAGGCAAAGTCTCCAAGCAATCAGTGCCTGAAGGTGGATGGCGTCGCCAAGGACGGCCCAAAAAGTGGCGATAATCTGGACGTGTAGCACGAGGGCTAATTTGAGGTGGCGCGAAAAAAGACTTCCTGGACAGAGGCGGCCTTACCCATTGCGAGGCTCCGGGCGGCAGGTCTTTGCGAGGCCCTTTGTCCTTCGTGAAAAGTCTGGTTGTTTGGTTTAGGTGTTTGTCATGTTAGAGGGGAAATGGTGTAGTTATACAAAGAAATATTTGAGTTTTAAAATATTTCGCATTAAGTAAAAGTTTTATCAAATTAACTAATACAGAGATGTTAATTTTTAAAATTGATGTTTGCGGCTTTTCTTAAAATATTTAACACAACTTTTAGCACAATAATCTAGCGAATGAGCTAGGTACGTCATTTTCGATTGAAAGAATAGCAAGGGCTGAAAGCCAATCTTGTGTCATCGAATTCCTCAAATATGTTTTAATAATTTTTAGCCTCTAAAAACTCCTTTCAGCAGAAGCAACTGTAACAAGTGTGGTAGTAATAATTCTCAGGACTATTTCGATAGTGGGGTAAACTTGTATGGAAGCTGGTCTAGAAACCAATAACAACCACACATATGTGTCATTAGGTAGCCCTTGTAATGTACAACGATAGTTATTGAGGCGGGTCATTTCAAATAGCTGGGAGAAAAAAGTTATGGCGATGTATCATAAGTAATATTTAAGCAAAATAATGTATGTTCTACGATTTTTTGTGGTTTAGGAGCTAGACGATTTTTAGTATTTTTTGGGACATTCTTACTTTCATCTGATTTTGTTGATTTTCTCTTTTTGAATCGCGTTTTTTGGAAATATTTTTATTGGTAATTTATCCTGAAAGTGTGGTCTTCGATCGATTAAAACAATTATTGTCTGTCTTATCTTCAACCGAAATTACCAAAACTTAATTCAAAGGGAAAAATGGTGTTTTGCAAAATTCGTTGCAGTTTTTCAGCCCTTAAAGAAAAATCACAATAAGGGCCCAAATGACCTTAAAGTAATTTCAAAAACTTTCACGGACTCTCAGCTGAAGAAGCTCATTTGATAAGAGTGCAAAGCTGATGGAAATGAACTAAAATGAACTCTTATGAACTCTCTCTCTCTTATTTGTGTTGAAACATGAAAAATAGTGATGTTATCTAATAAAGACAACCTTTGGGCAGGGGTACGGGATTCGCTCGCGCATTCCATCGCGCCCCCGCCAGGCTTTGACCCGTCACCTGTCTAGGCGGGTCCCGTCTACGTCGGCGGTCTAAGCGCCGCCGAATCCTCTAGTGTGGCGCGCGCGGAACGCGTGCGCCGCCTACACGGGCCTGCATCTGATCGGGCGGTGGACTACCCCTAGGTCCACCGCCCGCAGGCCGGCAACTCATGGAAGCCGGAGGTAATTTTGCGCCCTCCGGCGCCCGGTGCGTCTTCTTCTGGAGGGAAGCGAGGCAGTTGCTTCCCTCTCCCTCTATGCCGCCTCCTTTGCGCGCATGCTCGCAAAAGGAGGCGACAGCCTCCCACGCACTCTCGCTCCCGACTATCGAGAGAACGACGTTCGGGAGTGAGAGGTCACCGACTAATGCGGAGAGTTCACGGCGCTGCTCTGCTCAAGCCGGACAATCCGCCAGCGTGTGCTGCGCCGTGTCCTCCAGGCAATCTCCGCAGTGATGACAACCGGGCGATTGTTCCCGGCCTATGCGACACAGATTCTTCCCGAAGTAGCGTGTCCGGTCAGTATCTGCGTCAGCCGGAATGTGAGGGCGCCGTGCCGGCGCCCTAGCCAATCCTCCATGACGGGTCTTACCGCCGAAAAACCTAACCCTAACCTAACTTAAACAACAAATCCGAAACACCATTGTGCTAATAATAAACATAACATAGAGCTCCTATTGTATTTAAAACATGATAAGAGTTCGTTTTAGTTCATTTCCATCAGCTTTCACTTGAAAACTAAAATATTGCTTTTTCGCCTTACCGTGTTCGAGCTTCTATTGCACCGAATAATGTCCTGTAAAATACTAGTTTTTGTATTGTTTCAAAGAGCTGAGAGTCCGTGGAAGTTTTTGAAATTACTTTAAGGTCATTTGGGCCCTTATTGTGATTTTCTTTAAGGGCCGGAAAACTGCAACGAATTTTGCAAAACAACATTTTTCCCTTTGAACTAAGTAAGTTTTGATAATATCGGGTGCAGATAAGACAGACAATTGTTTTAATCGATCGAAGACCACACTTTCAGGATTAATTACCAATAAAAATATTTCCAAAAAACGCGATACAAAAAGAGAAAATCAACAAAATCTGAGGAAAGGAAGAATTTCCCAAAAAAATACTAAAAATCGTCTAGCTCCTAAACCACAAAAAATCGTAGAACATACATTGGGGTGGTTTGGATAGTCCAAGAAGAGAGGCTTCCAAAATTTTCGTTTGGACGTCCTTATCTGGGTCACCCTGTAGAAGCAGGTACACAAATCAGTAGTCAATATCAATGTCAGGTTAAATAGTCGCGGGAACACAAATAAATCCATTTGTAACGTAGTTAGGTACTCATAAAGCGAATACAAAGCAACGACTGCAAATGGTTATTAAAAAAATCCTCCATTGCAAATTCTCTAGCCACCTTGGCATGGCAATAACTTTTTTCCCCCAGCGATTTGAAATGAACCGCCACAATAACTATTGTTGCAAATTAAAAGAGCTATCTAATGACATATGTGTGGTCGTTCGTCTTTAGACCATTTTGCCGATGATTCTTTGCTTGGGTTGATGCGCGAGGCCCCTGCAAGAGCGAGGCCCCGGGCGATTGCCCTGTTCGCCACCCCCTAACGCCGCCACTCTGGAAGGACTTGGAGGAGAAATGTAAGGACAAAAAAAAATAGAGGCTATATTATAATGTTACGTTATGTGCTATTTCTACGCATCGTCGCATTCTCGATATACTTACGTATATCGAGTACAAGGTTGAATGATTGATCTGCAAGACATAATTTAATTTAAATCATGACTAGCTTCTCTTAAGGTACCTAAATGTTTTAGTTATATACATAGCACTTAAGCAAAAATCATTAAAGACAGCTTTCTAGCTCATTATAAGCTTTTATTTAACTTGCACTGTTCCTATGTAAGTATGTATGTATGTAAGTTGTCCTAACAAAATTTGCAAACAATTTTTCGACCATTTGTTGGTATCCGATTGAGCTGAAATTTTGCATACACCTTTAGCTCTGATGACAATCCAATGTTCAATACTCAATATTGTAGTAATTATTTTCTACAATTTTATTACACAACATTATTATGTATTAAGCTGCAAAAGGCGTGTGAAAGGTCGCAAGTTCAATTACCCACCAATTTGATGTGAATAAATCTCCTATCTATACGACCTACTTCTGTACTAATATTATAAAGCTGAAGATATTCTTTGAATGCGCTAATCTCCGGAACTTCTGGTATGATTCTGACAATTCTTTCGGTAATAGGAAAGGGCGTTATCCCCGAGTGCAAGGCTCTAATTATTTTATAATCAAAAAGGTTAGGGATCCTTATCTGTGGACGAAGTCGTGGCCAAAAGCTAGTTGTAATAATATACATATTTTTGATATTGATTAGGTACCTAAAAATTTTGATCAAGTCACCCAGTCAGCGTTTCTTACCAAGATCCTGTCGAAAGCCGAGGGCGATCCTCCTCGCTGCACGTGACCCAGCACGGTGATACGCGTGTCCTGCTGCAAGTTCTTCACCACCACATTCTTCACCAGTTCCGCCGTGATGGGCTTACCTTCGCGGTCAATAGCGCCTTCCGCCACTATGATAATGTTCAGACGCTGGCCTGATTTCCTTTCCTATTTTACAAGAAAAAAACCGTTAGGATTAGCTCGTAAAACGTCACATCCACATAATTATGAAAACTAAACTACAAACACGTACATATTAAAGCATTTGGAAAAAGGTAGGCATGCATGATTACTATGATTAGTAAGTACAAAGGAATATTATGGGCGTGAATATGAAATCTGCATAGTATAGTGTGAGGGGGTTCTAAGTGTGCCATAATTATTATATATTAAAAAAATTATAAGCTGATTACATAAATAACAATATCCGAAGCATTGCCATTATAAATGTTAATTGAAATAAATTACTTTTTCAGCCACTGCAGATGGCTGAAATCCTGTTAGTCAGCTGACAAAATTTAAGAGCTCCTATACATAATAATTAAAGCTAGGAGAAAATTATATACTTCTCAAATATTCACTATTGCAATGAATTAAATGAAAATAACTCATATATTTTTTGTTTACAATACAATAATATTAAGTAGATACCTACTTCAGAAAATTGCGAGAACTACTATTATGTTTACACTGAAATAAAAATAATACTTAGTTACCATACAAGAATTTAGTCAAATTAATTTGACCTCCAGTTGATCTTGTACCCACATTCACTATTGTGAACATTGTTACATCATAATTTCTCGGCTTTGTGGTCGCGTCGACGCGAAGATACCTTTTAGAATATTTTCATCTAATACATTCATAGTCATCATTCCACTATTTCGCAAAAAAATCTTTTAAAAAGCTTATTATGAGCATTGTGTGTTGTGAATATACACTGCCTCTCAATTAAGCCTGCGTACCTGAGCCAATCTTTTGCAAAGCTTTTCGACCCAATTATTGGGAACAGGGTCCTCAGGAATGAATACTTGATCTGCCTCGCTCGCCAGAGCGGCCACTAATGCCAGATAACTGCAACAACCAGTGCCCGAAATGGTTCATGCAAATGCTCCCAAGTTATACTCAACATTGATGGATATATAATGAAAATCTTTTTGAATTTCAAAATCAATATCTCGCCAATGGATCTGCCAATTCAAATTGATGAATGATAAGACCTTAAAGTTCAAGTGATCCTGCTCCCATTTAAAGTAAGAATTAAGTCCTTGCCTCAGCTATTTTTGCACACAATTTTTGTTCCCAATTTTGAGGCGCTGGGTCTTCGCAAATAAAACTATAAGTAGCGTCCGTACAGAGTGTCGTGTAAACTGCAAGAAAACTAAAGGGATATTTAAATAAAAGGAAAAAAGTTAATGTAATGTTGTTGAGGACATTGTAATTGATGTGCGGAAAGGACATAAAGATGGAGCCAGAGCTTGCCTGTTCTAATTTATCACAAAGCTTATCTCGCCAGTCAGTAGCTGGTGGAGCTTCTGGGATAAACACAAAATCCGCTTCAGATGCCAAAGAAGTGACCACAGCAAGGTATCTAAATGAATAAAGAATCATAAGAATATTACAAAGTGATACTGAATTGGCACACATCCATTATAACTGGTATAACTGTAGAGACAATAAGCATGTACCTGTGATCCAATGATACATAAATATAGAAAGTTTATTTAGATTATAAGACAGTAAAAATATATTGAAACACACTGAAGAATCAGAACATCTTACCCGCAGTGCCTTCCCATGACCTCCATAATAAATGTCCTTTGATGAGAATATGCTGTGCTTACAATAGCATCAATAGCTTCAATGATGCGATGCAAGGCAGAATCTGTACCTATTGTCATGTCTGTACCGCAGAAGTCATTGTCAATGGAGCCCACCTACAAGAGAAGCATATTATTAAAGTATCTATTGTGCAAGATTTCTCTGTGTGGTATTATTATAAATTTCTTTGCAATACATAAGTTGTAGATGCAAATTATCATATAATACATAGTTAAAATAAAAAAGAATATTTCACAAAATGTATATTACTTGGTCTTTAATAAAAGGCTAGTAAGTAAAATTAATGGTTACCATGCCAGCAATGTGCAGAAACTTATATTTCTCTCTTTGATCTTTAGTAATCTTGTTGTTTGCAAGCAATTCATCAAGAAGGCCTGACCAGTCTTCACGGAATAGATTGGCACCAGTTAGAGAACCATCACCACCAATTACTACTAAATTGGTGATACCCCGAGTTACCAAATTGTAGGCAGCTTTAAGGCGACCCTCTCGCTCTCTGTATCAGATAATGAAATATTGTTTAAGAACAATAAATAAAAATTAATCTACAAAATTTGATTTATGGATGGATAATTTAGCTGAACATTTATCTTTATATGTTGTTTCCATATTTACATATTGAATGCTTGTTTACTTTCAAGAGTTTAAGTGTTTTTTTTATTTATGTAGGTACATTCTCAAAAATAGTAGGTAAATAAATAAAACCTACATGAAGTCCATGCAACGAGCTGATCCAATAATAGTGCCACCTTTATGAATGATCGAGCTGACAGAAGACCAGTTTGCCTCTTCTATATTATCACCTCCGTCGACCATGCCTTGATATCCTTCACGGATGAAGTATACCTTGCAGCCCAGGTAAATACCCATTCGCACCACGGAGCGTACGGCGGCATTCATACCCTGAGAGTCGCCACCGCTGGTGAACACGGCCAGGCCCTTTCCCTTGTGGGAACCGCGCCCGATAAACCTTTGGGTCGTTTCCATTGCTCAAACTTTTAAATTACCCTAATACCTACAAATAATAATAATGCCGTTTTAAGTGATATTACATAACACTATACATATATTTTATCACTATTCATATCTTATCACTGCAGTAATTAAACAATGTTTTTTACCGGTACAATTATTAATATCTACGTACCGAAAAATATTAATAAAATCAACGAATTCAAAATCTTGAACTTCACCAAGGTGACCTTTGGTGAATGACATGACAAGTGTCATTCGTGTCATTTTAATATGGATGAAGATAGAGAACAACCAAGCAAGAAGCAATTTATTGTTCATAAGTCTCTTGTAAACAATCTTTATTTTCTCAACAATAATAACGAAAGCAAACTTTAAAGTGCCAATATCATTCAGTTCATAATATTTCTTAACCTGTCCTGCTGAGGTTTCTCATATTTAGCCTGTGAAAAATCGCCTAATATTATTATCGATAGATATTTATCGAATTTTCTCGCACTATAATTTTATCTCCCACAGAGATTATAGTCTGTGCTATTTCTGTGCTATGGAGAACAGAAAGAAAAGAAAAAAAGACAAGACAAGAAAAGGGAACGAAACGGTGTCGTGTGTTAGAGAGTACATAATTTGTTGTTGTTATTATCGTACAGAGTCCGTTGATTTATAACTAAAGAAGTATGAGATTATTCTTCCACAATAATCAATTAGTGTATCATTTTTGGGGAATTTAAAAAAATAAAATTAATTTTACAGTGTTTTCCGTCATCCTCGTTTCATCTTGAAATCCAGCAACCATACAACCACCAACAAAATGTCTGCGGAATCTGATATGGAATATTCTGACAACGATGGAGACGACTACGATTACTATGGAGAGCAGGATGACTGTGACATGGAAGCTGTGGATCGAACTAAATCGGACCCTGAATATTTTTTGTACACTTGCTTAAAGGTGGAAGAAGTAGAGAAGTTGCTGAATGAATCGATAGAATTGCTCAGCAATAGCCTTCAGATAACGCCTTCACTGGCCAAGGTTTGTATTCTGTAATATTCATTGTAAATGTTGCTAAAAGACCTACATCAGTGTAATAAATTGATGTGTTTGTAGGTAACACTCCATGCATATGAATGGAATGCTCAAGAGATTATAAATAAGTATAAGGAGAATGCGAATGAGGTGTTGGTGTTCAGTCGCGTGAAGTCGCGCGCGCCTGTAACGCAGGGGGGCTCCAGTCGGTCCAGCTGTGCAGTGTGTGCCAACACTCCTCCAATAAACAAATACAGTGCACTAGCTTGTGGACATTACTTCTGCAATGACTGCTGGGCGATGCATTTTGAAGTACAAATTATGCAAGGTAAATAAATACATGTATGGCCATTTTAATGATATCACAATTGACAGCATTCAGCAACAGTCAGTCTGTTAATTTGGTAAGCTATAATTTGAGACACCAGAAACAAGTAAGGTCATTTTGACGGCTGCATCGAATAAATGTGCAAGAGCCATTGCATGAATTTTTTCTTTTGGTGTTTTCGGTTCCTTTTGCCCATCCTACCCCCTAATATTTTTATACATTTTAGTCTAAAAATAATTAAGTAGGTACTTAATACATTGTATAGATCTGATTTTTTTTTTTTTTTTTTGAGGTGGTAAAAATCATCAAATGAGTCCTTCCGTCCTGGGTGGGGCGGAAGGGACTGTCAGACTTTTACTGACTAAAAAACCACCCTGTTCCTTCTGTTGCCCTTTACGTTCCGGGGCCACGGTATCCTGTTAAGACGTCCCGCAACCCCGGCAGGCGTTTGGCCCCGTTGGGGGCCCCGTCCCTGTGCTGACAGCTCTTTGAGGCGCGCGCGAACAGAACGCGCCGTCGACCCGGGCATGGTCCTTGATCGGACGGCGAGCTACCCATTACTCGCCGTCCGCAAGCCCGCGCCTACGGTGGCCGGATGTCGCCTCGCGACGTCCGACGCCCTGGGCGTCTCCCGCGGCGGCTGGGGCGTGAGGTGGAGGGTGTTGTTCTCTCCCTCACGCGGCCCGCCTCCTCCTTCGCTAGCATTACTGCTTCGCAGAAGGAGGTGACTGCATCCCATTCCCTCTCGCCCCGGAGCATGGCCTGAACCAGGTCCGGACGCGAGAGGTCGCCGCCGCCTATCGCCTCCGTGAGGACACGGCGGTGCTCTGCCCAAGCGGGGCAGACCTGCACCGTATGCTCCACCGTGTCCTCCGGGGTATAGATCTGCTTACAAGGAACCCTGCATTATTAAGGAAAACGTTTTTATTTTCTCCTGTAAAGTTGACTTTTTTCACTTGCAAGTTTATTCAATGCGGCCATCAATTTATCCTTGACAATTCCTTTACTCATGGACTGAGATGTAGGATACGTAGATGCTTTGTTACGCTCACATATTGAGACACATAACATATTGGGTACTAAGTGATAATTTACATTCTAAATAAGTGGAGCAAAAATTCAAATGATATTTTTATTTCAGGAGTATCAAACACTATTCTATGTATGGCACAAGACTGTGAACTGAGAGCCCCTGAAGACTTTGTGCTATCTCATGTAACAAAACCTATACTGCGCGAAAGATACCAGCAGTTTATGTTCAAGGACCATGTGAAATCACATCCAGAACTTAGATTTTGCCCAGGGCCCAATTGTCAGGTAAGCATGTTAACAATATAATTCTCAAATCATTCATACTCATTTAAATAAGGTTGCATTTCTAGAATATAAAAAAAAACCTTTCTAGAATTCCTTGAAATTGTAATTTACTATATTTTTTTTGCTACATTGTGTTAGTGAATAATTCTGTGTAATTTATTTGTTTGTATTATTTTAGTGGATATTTCGAGCATGGGTTCGAGAAGGCGCCCGTCGAGTGGAATGCCAGGGGTGTGAGCTATTGACATGCTTTTCATGTGGAGCTCCACACCATGCACCAACTGACTGCCCCACTATTCGCCGGTGGCTCACCAAATGTGCTGATGATTCTGAAACCGCCAACTACATTAGTGCCCATACTAAGGTAAAGCAAAGAGTTATCCTGTCTGTTATAAAGTATTTATTTATCTCTATCATAATAAATAATTTTGTGAAGATCAAGTTGAGGTGTAGTAACTTATTGTAATTTAAATAATAATTATATTTATGTGTATGGTGTTTTACATGTATGTTGTTATTTATTGTTGTTTACAGGACTGCCCTAAGTGCCAGATCTGCATAGAAAAAAACGGTGGCTGTAATCACATGCAGTGTGGTGCATGTAGACATGATTTTTGTTGGGTGTGCCTGGGAGACTGGAAATCACATGGCTCCGAATATTATGAATGTAGTCGCTATAAAGAGGATCCCAATTTATCCTCTGATAGCCAACATGCTCAAGTAAGCACTCATGTAATTATTATATATTATTTTACGTAATTCTAATTATTTTGGCTGCTAGCACAATACACTTAAATCATTTTTTTCTTTTTTCAGGCAAGAGAAGCTTTAAAAAAGTATTTACATTACTATGAGAGATGGGAAAATCACGCCCGATCTCTTAAATTGGAAGAAGTAACTTTAGCTAGTTTGAAAAGTCGAATCAATCAAAAGGTAAAAGTATTATGTGCAAAAAAAAAGATAATCAATTAATTGTATTTACTGATATCTCTGGAGGGAGACATCAATGATATGTCTTCCCCTTTTACTTATAGCTCAGGGTTCCATTTGTGTTTGGTTGCTTAGTACTTACTACTTGTACCTTTACTTAGAAAATTGGAAATGTTTCCATTGAGGTAATAGAGGAGTAATTTTTTTATTTCTTTCATTTTAGGTTATGGCTGGTGAAGGCACTTGGATAGACTGGCAATATCTTTGGGATTCAGCAAAGTTATTGAAGAGGTGTCGATACACTTTGCAGTATACATATCCCTATGCTTATTACATGGAAAACGGACCTCGAAAAGAGTTATTTGAGTACCAGCAAGTTAGTATAAATATTATGCACAGCACACGGGAATAAAACACATCAAACTTTTAAAGGGACTGTCACTCACGTATGTGCATTGGCGTATCTAGGGTGGGGGGGTCTTGGCTCCTGATTTGCCTATGCCATATATTGTGTGAAGTTAGGTTACCGCGAATAGTCTTCTTCCCAAACTTGACTATTCGCCTCCCCCCCCTAAATACGCTTATGCGTATGTGTGTGATAGAGAAGTTCGACGAAACACAACAAACTATTCTCATACCATTTTTTGTAAAAATAACTTTAGTCAAAAGTTGATGTGTGTAATCAGAATAAAGTTAATTAAGCTAATGTTATTCAAATTTAAGGCGCAGTTGGAAGCTGAAATAGAAAACTTATCATGGAAGGTAGAAAGGGCAGAAACGACTGATCGAGGAGACTTAGAAAACCAAATGGATATTGCAGAAAAAAGACGAACTACGTTACTCAAAGATTTTCTGGAGTTCCATACCACTAGCGCCTCAAGCAGTAAAGTATAATAATATCACGATCTTCAAGATTTATGTTTTAAATAAATAGGTACTATAATGTCGACACATTTGTATAATATTTGTCAAAGCTAGAATCTTTTTGTTCTGCCAAAGTATATTTATTAACATGACTTTGCAATAAAAATAGTGATAATAAATTTGTTTTTTATTTTTCTAGAATCCCGTTTACATAAAACAGGGTACCATATACTCGACATGGGTGTCTTATTGGGCGAATGTTCACCATCGTCAATCGTAAGCACTTTTTTTTTAATGGTTGCTCACAAGTCCACCTAGGAGGTATCTAGAAATTTACGGCTGTTTAACCGGTCTTTCTTGTGCTGCCTTTAAAATTAGGCCCTCAGCCAAGGTTTTAAAATTTTAAAACCAAACAATTACACGGTTAGAGCCACGCGCGTATCCACCGTTGTCAGTGGGTACGGCGGACATGCCTACTACCCAAATGCGCGAAAAAACCTTGTTTGAATTTGTTAATAGTAAACACCTATTTAAAACTATTCAATAAGAAATTAATTTAGAGCTTTTATTTTTTAATCTGATATGCTTTCAAGCTGTAAAAGTTTTATTAAAATTGGTTCAGTAGTTTAAGGGTCAGTTCACACCGAGACGCGACGCAACGTGACGATACTGGAAGAGGCCAGTGACTTCGCGCTGCGCCGTCCGCCGCCGCGAGACGCATCGCAACGTCGTCGCTCTTGCACGTCGCGCGTACCGGCGATTCCCCGCTGCGTCGCTCTACGCCGCGCGGCGCAGCGCGGCGTAGAGCGACGCATCGCGACGTAGTGCTGCGTGGTGTAACGTATTCTAAATTCTTACAATGAAATGTGTATCTTTTCGTGTAGAAAATAAAGTTATATTTTGAGTCGCTCTTTTAAAGTGTGCACGCAGCGTCGCGTCGCGTCGCGTCTCGGTGTGAACTGACCCTAAGAGTATAGATGCGAATGCGATATGTGTTACACGTGATCGAGTCCAACTCGGACTTGGCCGATTTCAAGTAACTGAACACAATATTATCCTTTTTTGAGGGATGTACCCGCACCTGGTTAGGTCACTCCCTGTGGGGTACGGACCTCTGCTTAGGGCGTCGCTAGGGCAGGACAGCGAAGGGATAGGCGGGATCGGATCTCGATTATTTAGGGACGAATTTATGCTGCGGACTCAGCGGCGCTGGCTGGCTCGAGCAAAAGTGGGGCCGAATCGATTACATTGTCTTTAAACCGCTTACATACATGGTGATGGTATACAGAGAATACAGGCGTGATGGACCAACACGTCTTAGGGAGGTATTCCCCGAAGCAGCAGGTTCAGGTCATGAGTTATAATAAAATCATCCATGTACGAAATAGTAATAAAAGGAGCTTAATTTTATTAAGTCTGCAAACCATTAGCCCGTTACGTACTTCAGTGAGCTACATTTCGCATGTCTACACCTACTCTGGGCTATCGTTTTATGGGCGCAATAGAGGAATCTACATTCACAAGTAGTGCAAGAACACACGAAAATCAGTTTTTTTTGTTGCTACGGATAAGCCACTCAAGCAGACCGTATGTTGTGATAGAGGCTAAGAAGATTTTCTTCTAAATACGTCTGTGTTCTAAAGAGTTAGTACAGGGCAGCATTTTCCCACTGCCTAAGTTTAAAACTTTAATTTATTATGCACCAATAATTTTATTATTGGTTGGATAGAAAAATAATATACAAAAAAAAATCGACTATAGGTATAGAATGGAATAGACAAAAATACGACTAATCGGTTTGTTACTCTACGTAGTGAGTCAGTCATAGACAATACGGATGGGGAACCCCTGCACTGTGGTATAAATTATTGGTATCAAAATGCGCAACTCTAGTAGCCAACAAAATGGCTACCACGAATGATTCGAAGGCGCCTGTGCGCCAAGTAAAAAGAGTACAATTTGGTATAATATCTCCAGATGAAATCGTAAGTAATGTTTTCAAACTATTATTTAGGTAGTGTTTGAAATATTACATCAATTCCACGGTTCGAAGTACGTTTCAACGTGATTCATTCATGTCAGTTGATAAAGTGGCACGCAGTTGTGGTTGTGCGATGGACATACAAATAATTGCCATAAGTTTCCTTATGCTGAATTTTCTATTATGTGGTATACATTCATTCTTATCTCGTTATGTTAGGCCAGGAGATAGGTACAGAACAATCGTTCTGTCATAACAATCAGTGACTAATAAGTAGTGATTGTTGCACAACAAAATAAGCATTTTGCTTTGAGACTCCAACCTTCACCTTATAGTTTCATATACCAGATAATCAAGAACTATCCATGGACTGTTTGATTGGTATGCTATGCATACTTCGTTTTGATTATGCAGCAGTTTTTCAACCAATGGGTTTCTTGTAAACAAAACTGCCAGATAATATATTATTTAGCACCAAGGTAACTTGTTGATACTTGTCTTAAAACAAGCGATAGTATGACAAAATTAATGTCCAAATGTATCAAAGTCAAAATCAAATCATTTATTTCAATAAGATCATTATTAGGCACTTTTGAACAACCTAAACAAGAAAAAATAATTAAATCTAGTTTCCCCTACCAAAAGGTAGTTTCGAAAACTTAGTATAGGCAACAAACAATATAATAAAATTTATTATTTAAAATTTGTTTCATTCAATATTTTATATATATGATCACATAGGAATACACTTAGTTCTGATATACCTAGCATGAAAACTACTATATAATAATATGTTCAAAGTATTACAAATTAAGAAGTTACAATTTTATTAAATGTTCAAACATACACAATATATCTTATAAGTTATGATTGTATTGTTTTTAGTGTATTACATAGGTATTGTAGTTGTATCTGTAAAGCTATAGGTAATCATAAGTATATGTAGTTGTAGTCAACCCCAGGGCAACATATTAACATTAGTGTTGTTCTAAAATGATTGTTTTCCAACCAGTTATAATATATAAATAAATAACTTTTAGCGCCGGATGTCAGTCACTGAAGGAGGGATTCGGTTCCCTGAAACTATGGAAGGAGGCAGACCCAAGCTCGGTGGACTTATGGATCCGCGACAAGGGGTGATTGACAGAAGTTCCAGATGTCAAACTTGTGCTGGAAACATGACAGAGTGTCCTGGACATTTTGGACACATTGATTTAGCCAAACCAGTTTTCCACATTGGTTTTATAACAAAAACAATAAAAATATTAAGATGTGTCTGTTTTTACTGTTCAAAGCTGCTTGTCAGCCCAGTAAGTTGTTTTGCTTTTTTATTATTAATTTTTAATAATAATCACATATTATATTTAAGGCTTATTGTCAAAAATATGTGTTTTAGACTAACCCAAAGATAAAAGAAGTTGTAATGAAATCAAAAGGACAACCTCGTAAGAGACTGACATATGTGTATGACTTGTGTAAAGGCAAGAATATTTGTGAGGGTGGTGAGGACATGGATATAGGAAAGGAAGGTGAAGAAGGCAAAAGAGGCTCAGGGCATGGAGGTTGTGGTCATTACCAACCCTCTATAAGAAGACAAGGTCTCGATCTGACAGCTGAGTGGAAACACGCCAATGAAGATACACAGGAAAAGAAAATTATCATCACAGCAGAGAGAGTGTGGGAAATACTTAAACATATCACAGGTATAATTTAGGCAATAGATGGATATCCCTCTTTTTTAAATATCTGAAATGGATAAAATTAGCCTTTTTTGATATTTAATATTTAGTATAAAATTTAATTATTGTGAGTAAATTGATTTGAATGTTCTCTGCTCAGAATTAAACAAGTTCTTGCTTGTGTAAAATTATCAAAAATTCAAGTATTATCTACTGATAATTCCTGATAATAATAGCTTGTCGTGAGATATCCTTGCACATACTCATGTTTATTATTTATTGTAACTTTTGAAATTGATGTTTGTATGCCTACTTACTTACTTACCTTTAATAAAGTTCTGTGAGTATCCTCCTATTATTGAATTTTAATAATGACACATTGATGTTAATTTTAAAATGTGTTTTCCTTGTAGACGAAGAATCTTTTATACTGGGTATGGATCCTAAATTTGCGAGACCAGACTGGATGATAGTGACAGTGCTGCCTGTTCCACCATTGTCAGTGAGACCAGCTGTAGTGATGTTTGGCTCAGCCAAAAATCAGGATGACTTGACTCACAAACTTGCTGACATAATCAAAGCAAACAATGAACTGATGAGGAATGAACAGTCTGGTGCCGCTGCACATGTGCTCGCTGAGAACATCAGATTGCTACAATTTCATGTAGCCACATTTGTAGACAATGACATGCCTGGTATGCCAAAGTATGTATCCTTCATTATCACTGTTATAGTAGGTAGAGAATAATGAGAATACTACGTATTCTAGATTTCAAAATAAAACTTTTTATTATATTATTGTCACCATTAAACATTAGTAATAATGTTATAATTTTAAATTTTAGAGCCATGCAGAAATCAGGAAAACCACTCAAAGCTATCAAGGCCCGACTAAAAGGAAAAGAAGGAAGAATCAGAGGAAACCTTATGGGAAAGCGAGTTGATTTCTCTGCACGTACTGTCATCACACCTGATCCTAACTTGCGTATTGACCAAGTAGGAGTTCCCAGATCAATTGCACAAAACTTGACATTCCCTGAGCTGGTGACACCATTCAATATTGACAGAATGCAGGAGCTTGTCCGTAGGGGTAATGCGCAATATCCTGGTGCTAAATACATTGTTCGCGACAATGGAGAAAGAATAGATTTAAGGTTCCACCCAAAACCCTCAGATTTGCATTTACAACATGGTTACAAAGTTGAACGTCACTTGCGAGACGACGATCTCGTCATTTTCAATCGACAACCTACTCTTCATAAGATGAGTATGATGGGGCACAGGGTAAAAGTACTTCCATGGTCAACATTCCGTATGAATTTAAGTTGCACATCTCCTTATAACGCTGATTTCGACGGCGACGAAATGAACTTACATGTACCTCAGTCAATGGAAACAAGAGCAGAGGTTGAAAATATCCACATAACACCTCGACAAATTATCACTCCTCAAGCAAACAAACCCGTCATGGGTATTGTGCAGGACACATTGACAGCTGTAAGGAAAATGACAAAACGTGACGTGTTCCTTACGAAAGAACAAGTCATGAACCTTCTTATGTTCTTACCTACGTGGGATGGTAAAATTCCACAGCCTTGCATTTTGAAACCCCAGCCACTGTGGACTGGCAAACAAATATTTACTCTCATTATTCCTGGTCCCGTAAATATGATTCGAACTCATTCCACACATCCTGATGAAGAAGATGACGGTCCCTATAAGTGGATCTCTCCCGGAGATACAAAAGTAGTTGTCGAACATGGTGAACTGCTCATGGGCATCCTGTGTAAAAAGTCACTTGGTGCTTCAGCAGGTTCCTTGCTACATATTTGCATGTTGGAGTTGGGTCACGAAACTGCCGGTCGCTTCTACGGTAACATTCAAACTGTGATCAATAACTGGTTGCTCCTAGAAGGTCACTCCATCGGTATCGGCGATACTATTGCTGATCCTCAGACCTACCAAGAAATTCAGCGTGCCATCGTAAAAGCCAAAGAGGATGTCATAGAAGTCATTCAAAAAGCTCACAATATGGAGTTGGAGCCTACTCCTGGTAACACCCTCAGACAGACATTCGAAAATCAAGTAAACCGTATTCTGAACGATGCTCGTGATAAAACTGGTGGATCAGCTAAAAAATCTCTCACTGAGTACAATAACCTAAAGGCCATGGTGGTTGCTGGCTCCAAGGGTTCCAACATTAACATTTCTCAGGTTATTGCTTGTGTAGGTCAACAAAACGTTGAAGGTAAACGAATTCCATTCGGATTCCGAAAGAGGACATTGCCGCATTTCATCAAAGACGATTATGGTCCCGAGTCAAGAGGTTTCGTAGAAAACTCATATCTTGCCGGCCTGACACCATCTGAGTTTTACTTCCACGCTATGGGAGGTCGTGAGGGTCTTATTGATACTGCCGTAAAGACTGCTGAGACTGGATACATCCAGCGTCGTTTGATAAAGGCTATGGAGTCTGTAATGGTTCATTATGATGGTACTGTCCGTAATTCAGTTGGACAACTCATTCAGTTGAGATATGGTGAAGATGGTCTGGCTGGAGAAACAGTCGAGTTCCAGAATTTACCGACAGTCAAACTGTCGAACAAAGCATTTGAAAAGAAATTTAAATTTGATCCATCAAATGAGAGGTATTTGAAGAGGATCTTTAGTGAGGACATCATCAAAGAGTTGACAGAATCTGGCTATGTTATTAGCGATCTTGAGAGCGAGTGGGAACAACTTAACAAAGACAGAGAGGTGTTACGTCAAATTTTCCCGAGTGGTGAATCTAAAGTTGTATTGCCTTGCAACTTCAAGAGGATGATTTGGAATGCTCAAAAGACTTTCCATATCAATAAAAGAATGCCGACTGATCTCAGTCCCATTAAAGTCATATCGGGAGTTAAAGATCTACTTAAAAAGTGCGTCATTGTAGCGGGCGAGGACCGTCTGTCGAAGCAGGCTAATGAAAACGCTACTCTACTATTCCAATGTTTGGTGCGTTCTACTTTATGCACAAAGTTTGTGTCTGAAGAATATAGACTTTCCACAGTAGCTTTTGAGTGGTTGATTGGAGAAATCGAAACCCGATTCCAGCAAGCGCAAGTAAACCCCGGCGAGATGGTGGGCGCCCTAGCCGCACAGTCTCTCGGTGAGCCTGCCACGCAGATGACGCTGAACACTTTCCATTTCGCTGGTGTGTCGTCCAAAAACGTAACCCTCGGTGTGCCACGTCTGAAGGAAATTATCAATATTTCTAAGAAACCTAAAGCTCCATCTCTAACAGTGTTCTTGACTGGTGGCGCGGCCAGAGATGCGGAAAAGGCTAAGAATGTACTGTGCAGACTGGAACACACAACGTTGCGCAAGGTGACCGCGAACACTGCTATTTATTACGACCCTGACCCACAAAACACAGTCATTGCTGAAGATCAAGAATTCGTTAATGTTTACTATGAAATGCCTGATTTCGACCCCACAAAAATTTCGCCGTGGTTGCTTCGTATTGAATTAGATCGTAAGAGGATGACAGATAAAAAACTAACCATGGAACAGATTGCCGAGAAGATTAACGCTGGATTTGGTGACGATTTGAATTGTATCTTCAACGATGACAACGCTGAAAAACTTGTTCTACGTATAAGGATTATGAACAATGAAGAAAGTAAATTCCAAGATAATGACGAAGAAACTGTTGATAAAATGGAAGATGACATGTTCTTGAGATGTATTGAAGCTAACATGCTGTCAGACATGACGCTACAGGGTATAGAGGCTATCGCAAAGGTGTACATGCATTTACCACAGACTGAAGCTAAGAAACGTATTATAATCACAGAGCAGGGAGAATTTAAGGCTATAGCTGAATGGTTGTTGGAAACTGATGGTACTTCATTGATGAAAGTGCTCTCTGAGAGAGATGTAGATCCCATAAGGACGTTCAGTAACGATATTTGTGAAATATTCCAAGTACTGGGTATTGAAGCTGTGCGTAAGTCGGTAGAGAAAGAAATGAACGCTGTGCTGCAGTTCTACGGTCTATACGTGAACTATCGTCACCTTGCCTTGCTATGTGACGTCATGACGGCTAAAGGTCATCTCATGGCCATCACTCGTCACGGTATCAACAGACAAGACACTGGTGCACTTATGAGATGCTC
The DNA here is from genome assembly GCA_949316365.1 of Hoplodrina blanda. Classification (NCBI taxonomy): domain Eukaryota; kingdom Metazoa; phylum Arthropoda; class Insecta; order Lepidoptera; family Noctuidae; genus Hoplodrina; species Hoplodrina blanda. Next base: position 9,109,870 of record OX438579.1, on the reverse strand, counting down.
CTTCGAAGAAACAGTCGACGTGTTGCTGGACGCTGCCAGTCACGCTGAAGTCGACCCTATGAGAGGCGTGTCTGAAAATATTATCATGGGTCAATTGCCGCGAATGGGAACTGGTAAGATTTGCTTTTGTAGCTTGGTTTGTCGTGTTCTTCCCGTTTTGATACAATCATAACTGTTAAATAATTAATATGTTTACCAGGCTGCTTCGATTTACTACTTGACGCTGAGAAATGTAAGCTGGGCATGGAGATGGGTGGTCTGGGTGTGGGAGGAGTCGGAGGCGGCATGTACTTCGGCGTCGGCACTCCGTCCATGACGCCACTGATGACGCCTTGGTCCACTCAGAACACACCTGGATATGGCAGCAGTGCATGGTCTCCAGGCCAAGGTAAGAACTTTGCCTGCTTTGCTTTGCCTTTTTTTGAACTTTGGTTGGATTTTTTAAATATTCAAAATGAAATAAATCTTTTACTTCATGATTTTAAGAATCGTGTGAAGTTTTTACATTTTAATACTCATAATTAAAATAATTCTGGATGTTATATGATTAATTCCGCCTTCGTACTTTTTTATTGCATAGAGTTTAAATAAATAAATGTGATTCTTTGTTACAGTGGGCAGTAGTATGACCCCGGGTGGTCCATCATTCTCGCCATCTGGAGCGTCGGATGCGTCAGGCCTGTCCCCAGCTTACAGCGCGTGGTCCCCGCAGCCGGGCTCGCCGGGCTCCCCCGGCCCTCCACTGTCTCCCTACACATCTCCCGCCGGTGCGTCTCCGTCGTACTCCCCCACGAGCCCTGTGTATGCCCCCGCGTCTCCCAGCCTCACGCCGACGTCACCACACTACTCCCCGACGAGCCCGTCGTACTCACCGACTTCACCAAACTATTCACCGACCTCTCCAATATATTCGCCAACGTCGCCGAGCTACTCTCCTACATCCCCCGGCTATTCACCTACATCGCCCAGCTATTCTCCTACATCACCAAGCTACTCTCCTACTTCACCGAGTTATTCACCAACAAGCCCAGCGTATTCACCGACTTCACCGAGCTATTCGCCGACGTCACCTAGTTATTCGCCAACGAGTCCGTCGTATTCACCAACTAGCCCGTCGTACTCGCCGACTAGCCCAGCTTACTCACCGACATCACCCGGGTATTCGCCGTCTTCACCCAGCTATTCCCCGACAAGTCCTGTCTATAGTCCTGCTTCTCCGAGTTACTCGCCATCATCACCAAACTATACGCCGACATCGCCTGCTTATTCTCCAACAAGCCCCTCGTACTCGCCGACGTCGCCGGCATATTCACCGACTTCTCCCAGTTACTCACCATCCTCGCCTAAATATTCACCATCTCCTAACTATTCCCCTACATCACCGTCTGTGGCAGGCAGGAGCCCTACTTATTCACCGACGAGTCCACAATACTCTCCTACGAGTCCACAGTACTCCCCGACGAGCCCAGCTTATTCTCCCTCGTCTCCACAACACCCGGGAAGCACCCGTTACTCTCCATCTTCACCAAATTATTCACCATCTTCCCCAAATTATTCTCCTTCTTCACCAGGATATTCCCCATCTTCGACAAAATATTCCCCGACGTCTCCGACGTACACTCCAACCTCTCCGAACTACTCTCCGTCATCGCCAGCATATTCCCCGTCCTCGGCAGGACCAACCACATACTCTCCAACTTCACCGACATACTCTCCTACTTCACCTAATTATGACGACGGGGACGATTAATCTGTTAATAAACTTTAATTTTTTATTTCTATTTTATTACTTGTTAGTTAATAGTATTTGTAAATATTCTCATCTCCCATATTCAATTGGGAAATTAAATACATAAAAAAGAAAAAAAAAAGTAGTATAAGGTTAGCATAAGTTTATATCAAGCAAGATTACAATGCTCTTAGATTCTCTCGGATTCAACAATTACAATAAGACAATAATACAGTCATTTTGTTTTTTTTGTTGATAATACTTCCCTATTTTTTTTAATAGAAAGCTTGATTGGAATTTTAAATTGACTTTAAATAAGTTATATAGAGTTTTCTGAATTCTGATGTTAGAATTCAGTACTGCCTACATGGCAATATTGATTATGTTCCAAAACATTTGTTAAGTATTTTGTGGTGGAAAAATAAAATTACACTATAATAATGTCGAACTTTTATTTTATTAATACTGACCCAGTATTATCAATAAACTACAATAATCTTAAGAATCGTAAATAGTATTTAAGTAAAAAAGTAACAACACGCTTGGGGCATCAAATTGTATTTGGGGTTTATACGAGATTTCACTTAGTTAAAAAGGATCAACAAAGTATTTAGATACTTTCAAAGCCATCGATAGGATGAGAACATAAATAAATAATAACAAACCTACTATCTATCTACATTACTATCAAGTACATTACATCTTAGGACAATTGGGTAGATGACACTATTAACCAATAATTCCAAGACATAACTTCTATAAAGAAACACTTTATTTTGGCCCTGAAAACCTAATTAATTTTCAAATCACTGTAAAATTGGATTTTTAACTGCTTTCAAATTAATAAATAGTTAGTCAATTGAGTTTGCACAAAAGTGACGTCACAGTTGAGTTTTGTTACACAAAATCTATGGGAGAATCGCGTTTTGACAGGTCATAAAAAGTACGTCAATTGATTGGTGGTGTCATCTACCCTATTACAAAATACAAACCATTATTTATTGTGCTTTTATAAACCTCGAACACAGCCATTTTATATATTTATTATTACTCTTACAAACTAAGCCAGATCGTTAGATAAATTATTATCAGTAGGTTTGCCGCAAATTCGCACCACACACCTACTTATTATTCTTCGACATACAATCATTTGGTAAATAAACTTGAAAACTATATCTATCATGTAAAATGTGCTTTATCGGTCTACCTATGAGCAACACTTATTATAAAACATGACCTATTAAGAAAAATTACAAATGGGTTACTAATGAGTATTATGGAAGCCGTCTTGAAGCAATTCTGTTTGCTCTTATTACTAAGGTTGATTTATTTTCCTCGATATATTTCTATGATACGATCCTGGTCGACGTACTCGAAGATGTGTGGCGCGTCCATCAGGATGCCGACAGTGCCCGCTGTGGTCACAATGAAGAATATGTACAGCTGCAGCCTGTCGATCACCATTGCTACGTACTTCCAATCTTCACGTGTCTGTAATCATAATATATTCTCGTTCAAACAGTAGGCAATACAGAGCGGAAAAATAACAGAACATACATAACAGAGTCATAGAGATCTATTCTGTAGCGAGATTTTATTTCACTATTCACATTATTGCACCATAAAATGTTGGAATGTAGGTATACCTATAGATTTGTGGTTTGTTTGGGCTTGATTTCGTGTCAAAGTACCCAAGTGTGATTAAGTCCTTTCATGGATAAGTACTGAACGCCAAAGTATGGCGAAGATTACCGTAGGTAAGTACCTATTCAAAATATATGTCATGTGTCACAAGTTGCGGAATAAAAAGTGGCCATGTCCTTTCTTAGGATTCAAACTAACCCCGTAACAAATTTCATTAAAATCGGTTCAGTGGTTTAGTCGTAAAAGCGTTACAGACAGAGTTTACTTTCGCATTTATAATATTAGAATGGATATCACTACATATTATAAAATAAAGTCGCTTTTCCTGTCTGTCTGTCCCTATATATGCTTAGATCTTTAAAACTACGCAACGGATTTTGATGCGGTTTTAATAGATAGAGTGATTCAAAAGGAAGGTTTATATGTATAATACATGCACCCGTGCGAAGCCGGGGCGGGTCGCTAGTTATATACATAATGTACCTAATAGTTGCCTTTTGTTAACTCTCCAACCAAACCTAGAAGAGCTCGTAATTATAACCCAATCCCTTTGGTTGATGCAATAGCGTCGAAAAGCTTTGCTACTGACCTGAATATAAAGATCTTCGTTGCGTAAATGTTCTGCGATGAACTCTACTGCCTCCGTAGCCTTCGCTGCTTCCGGCGACAGCAGTAACGAGTCGGAGCTCTCTGATTCCCTTCGTTCCCCTCCAAGGCCCAAGCCGCCGAGCGCGCCGAGTCCTCCAAGCGCGCCGACCTCGCCGCCGCCGGCCGCTCGGTTGATCTTGCAGTTCGGATGGTGCAGGTCCGACATCTCCATCGCCTCCATTTTGCTTTGTTTTGCACCAATCGCACTAAGAAGTTAGTACATTCACAAGGTTCACAGGTTAGAGAGAGGTCACTAGCATCTAGTGAATGCTATTGACTGAAAACGTACCTGATGTGTTTAGGCAGGTCGTGCGGGGCGGCTGCGTGCGGTGGGGCGCCCATGCCGGGCATTTCCATCATCCACCGCAGTCTTGTTTTGCGCGGACGACGCATGAGCAGTCCTGTAGGAAGGTAGTGAAGGAAGACACTTCGGATCCATAAAGGCATTCTGTTGAGCAAAAAATCAGGAAGGTAGGTATATGCCTATATCAGTTTAAAATTCGTCGTTATGTTGATCAATAGACAATATTAATATAGATACCTGTGTGTTCTTGGACCTCTGAAATTCCAGTTGATGATGATGACGGTGACCAGAATACTGACGGTGTTCATGATGAATGTAAAGAGCAAGTACTTAGCGATGAGCGGCAACACGAGGGAGGTCGGAGGTAGAATCTTTGACACCAGTAGCAGGAACACAACCAATGACAGCAAAATGCTAATACCCAATGTCACCTACGAGAAATAACAACATTGTTTTTAATGAGAGAGAAGGTACTTAAGTAAGAATTCAAAGCAATGTAAACAAAAACTTACTTTTTCACCAGCTTCGGCAGGCAAATAGAATACCAAAACGCAAAGGAACGAAATCAAAACAGTTGGCAGGATCAAGTTGACTGTATAGAACAAAGTCTTTCTCCTAATTATAATGTAGAATGTAATGTCTGTTTCAGTAGGATGGTTCCCTTCATAAATGTTTAGGTATGCTGGTACTTCAATGATGTCCCATGTTCCTGACTTCCAGTAATCTGACAGATCGACAAAATTTTTGTTGTTGTATAAGGCCAGGGACACTTGGTCTCCGTTGAAGGTCCATGAGCCGAATTTCATAATGCACGTTTGTTGATCGAAAGGAAAATATGTTACATCGATCGTGCAGGAGCTCTGAAAAACAATACAAAAGATTAATGTTATGATAATTCTATCGAGGATAATAATGTTAGTGTGCGGGTCAGGTTACCTGGTAGATAGCAGGAGGTACCCACAGCACTTCGCCATTAGGATAGATCAGGACATTCGATTTATATCGCACCTCATAGTTACCGTCAGCGCTGAAACAAAATTAGACTGATTAGCGATCAAGATATATACAAAAAATATATAGTGGTAAATAGATAGTATATAAGTGGGAATAAATACTAACTTGTTGAATAGTACAATGTCAGGTTTCCAGACCTTGTCGGGCGGCAGACGCAACACGCCTATGCCGCCGTAATCAGCCTCATCCCACATCAGCTGATAGTCCATCCATACTAATCGAAGCCACACGTTTGATTTCATGATTTGATTCTTTTCGTTCTGTAAGAGTTAAATCGATAATAAATATGTTAATAATTTGTAGAAAACTACGTTATGATTTGCAGGATTCAATTTAAAAAAAGGAAAATGGGTGTGACTTATTTCCTTTTTTATTAGTGCATGAAAACACTTTTTATTGTTTTTTATGGTATCTAAGAGATAATGTGATTTTAGATCAAGCTTTGGTTTAAAATCGCAAATTAACCGTTAATTAATTGGTCTTTATGACCTTCCACATACCAGCTTAGTTAGGATTAATTTAATGTCTAAATACATGTACATACAACATTAATTAGCTGTACGAAGGCTAGTCCGAATCGCACGTCGACTTTTTGTGTCATGTTCTGCACTGGGCGGATGAGTTTGTTGTAGCCACGGAACAGGTCGCGGACAAGCCGCTCCTCGTCTTCGGAACACCATCCTGAAACAAGTTTATTGGTTTAAGCAACCAGTTACTTCCGATATAACTTCCGGAACTTCCCTAATTTATATTGGAAATGTCACCTTCATTAATTTCATTTGAATACATGAATGGCGAAAAGGGAGTTAATTTACTTCCTATACACATATATTTGGGTTAAATTATGTCTGCGTATTTGATGTTTTTACGCAACTTTGGCCTTACTATTTGAATATATATATTTGTATATATTTATTTAGATATTTTATTTATTCTATAATATAACACATAATATTTTACTAGGTAATAGAGTAAAGCTCCTAAAAACTCTTCTGTGTTTCATTAGTTACTTTTAGTATGCAGTTAAATAAGCAGGACAGAATTCAATACTCTATATTGAAGATAACTCCTGTAAAATCATCAATAATAATAGGTATGTAAACCTAGTTAAAGAGCTTTTATAAGCTCACTGTAAATTAAAAATGGTAAATGATATTGAATCCTGCTGAACTGCTTTATTCTACGAAAGTTAAATAGACGCCAAATGTCTCATGAATTTTCCTCTAAAATAGTTTACGCGAGAGTAAGTTCAGTAGCGAGATGATGCTGCGACGACAGATCAATAAAGAGCCAGCCGGTAGATAATGTGGTTTAGGAACACACTTCTCGAACATTAAACTCAAGATTTTTATTAAGAATTTACGTTAACTTTTTACTGTTGTATTGTAATTAACGTTTAATTAAATAAACTCAATCAATCACAAAAAATACGAACACCTCAGTTTGAATAAGATAAATTTAATTAATTAAGACATACAAAACAGCTGAGTGTCTTTTATGTTTATTATTGTGTCCTCTAAAAGAATAGTATAAAATTATGAAATACCAATTTTGTTTATATGCACATCTATTTACATAGCTAGCCGGCAGCGCCGCTTTAATTATATGTATACAGATAAGTAAAAAATAATGAATGTGATAATAGTTTTGTTTTTTATTTTTCAAATTGTTGTGCGTTTGTGTATGATTTGTTTATAATGTTAGTGGTACCTGAGTAGAGGAGTGTGAGGATCGCGGCGATAAGCAGACAGGCGCGCGACCCGCCCGACATGGCGGCGCGTACTGCCGTACGGTCGCAAACCCGCGCCGGTCGCTGTCGGGCGCGCAACCCACCGCGCTGCGCCACACCCCGCCATCTTCCTGAGTCCTCCCGTAGCGCCCGCCCGCCCAACTTACCGCCCTATGCACTAATGCATGCTGCATATTACTCGTATTCCCTGACTTGTTTATGTTTGTGCTGACCGACACCTTGGCAATTCAAAAGTGTCTGTAAATGGTCTAATTGAAATAAATGCTTTGACTTTGAGTTTGAATGGTCATCTCAATCGCTTTTATGTTTATGAATATAAAATACCAATATATACTTTACTATTAGTGCCAAGTTCATTTTGCTGGATGGATGTTATCAAAATTGGTTCAGTAGTTTAGCCGTGAAAATATAACAAACTGAACTGACTCATTTTCACATTTTGGTACTAAAATGTTTATTTAACAAATGTATAGTATTTTCCCAATTCTATACTTACCTATCTACAGTCAATATTTTATACGTTTCAGAAAGGCTCTATTTTACGTGGTTGGTATGATGTAGGTGGCTTTTGCGGAAATTAACTAGTGTTGTGCGCATGTGCAGTTATCCCGTGGGATGTCATCGATTGCTCCGTGACTCCGCTCCGTTACCAAACGCCGCCGCGGGAATATTATGTAGGTCAGGGATGATTTACATAACTCACAGGGCTTCGATCGGAGGTATCACCTACTAGCGAGATAAGGCCCAAAATTGTTATTATGGCTGGGGTAGGTACTTATATTATAATTTTGCAAAAAAAGAACTAAAGTAATAACTTGGTTTAACCTTGACAAATTAATGATGAATTTTAGTTTTCCAGCTTTTAAAGCTTAAAATAGTGGTAAGTATATAAAAATAAATAAAACAAAGGCTTTGTTTCATTCGTTTATATTTAATAAACAAAGTGCAATTCAGAGTTAACCCTAACAATTGAACAAATCTTGGGGACATCGGGCTGTCCCATTGCCGACGGAGGGATGCCGCACAAAGTTCCATCCAAAACAAAGATGAAGCCCGCGTGTGCGGGTCTGCGGCGTCCACCGTCCGGGTCGTCACACAACCTCTAGCGAATGGTAAGAAGATATAACAGTAAATAAACGGATGACTAAAAACATTGACTTATAATCATATCCGGTCCGCAACTTCCTTCGGACCGTCTAAGATTACTAACAGCGATACCTCGGAGAAGGAAAACATTACAGGAGCTTTGCGAGGGTACATTCGCTTGTCGGGTGTACCCGCGCATTCTCGCTGTTTACACTACGTTTTCCTTCTGAGAGGTTTACAATGTTTTTGAAATAAATGAACATCGATGAGTAAGAATGACAAACTTAACAATTGATGATGACGGAGCAGTAAACTGAAAGTTTGTCGGAGTGTGGCAGACGAGCGGCAGGACTGGTCAGATGGTCAGGATATTATTATCATGTACCTGTACTTATCAACTGATCATGCGTCGCATCTGTCAATAAATAGGCACCTTTGTGTTAAACCCTCTATGTAACGAAAAACCGGTTCATGTTACAACTTCTTGTACTTATAAAATGTTGTATATCTTATAAAATGAGTTATATATTACATGTACATGTCTGAAACGATGGTCATATCTTTTGAATTAATTTTCGAAGAAGAAAATTTTATAAGCTAATATTATTTTCAGCATACGAATTACTGTAACTGTATGGAAAGAAGTACAAACGTGATATTAATATGTAATTTTAATTATTATTTGTAAAAGTCGTTCCGAAAGACCCAGATATGACTTTATTAAAATAATATTTGTTTAACTACAACTTTTAACGAACGATTTATTAAGCTATAGCCATGGGTATTTTACCATTTATAACAATATCGACCCGTTCACAACGAGGCATATCACAACCTGTACCAATTGAATCAACATTGTTTGTAAAGTTCTATACTAGCTACTGACACAAATATATCCGAAAATAAAACTAGGGATTATAACCACGATTCATGGAATCGAACAAGAAGGAAACAAAGGGCCATTGTTTCACCGCCCAAACTCTAAACTGTACAATAGATTTCAAGAATCGAAGAAGTTCTAACAAAGTTTAATTTTTAAATGCGAATCAGGTCGTTCAACGGTAAGAAGGAAGACGTTTTTGTGCAAATATTTTCTGCCGCAGTCTTGTCTAGTGGGTGGCCACTTGCTGCGGTGATGGCTAGCGACTGCTAGCGCGGAGCTCGCGCGGGCGAGTCCGAGTGCGCACCGCGGCGGCGTGGCGGCGCTGGTGCCTGTATAGCACGTACTGCCACTTTATCGCTTAGGGCGACCGTTCCGGGGACGGAACGCCTGTTACGGATACGCTCATTGAAACTCATGTCATACCCTAAAGGGAACGATCGGGTGTAGAGTACGGGATTGATTCCACTGAGCGTGACGACCGTTTATCATTGTATTCTTGGAAGAAAAGGTACATAATCGCTGAAGTTCTTAAGGGATTAGAAGATTGGATGGGCAGTTATTTGTAACGTACAGGGTTGGCAGTTCAGCGGTAACTTATGTCTACAGGGGGGCGCGGGCGGCGAGGCAGGCGGCGGCAACTCCAGCGCCGCGGCGTCATCGTCCGCGCCACTTCGCTCATCACAACTTAACAAATATTCGCGGTATCACAGAACTTTTCGCATGCGCATCCGCAAGCGGGCGGGTCGCTACGACACCATGATGTGCGGCGCGGACAGCAGCACGGCTAGCGTGGCGATGATTGTGAACAGGGTAAAGATAATAAGGCACAGTCTGTCCACGACCATGGCGGCGAACTTCCAGTCGCGCGAAACGTCCGCATCCTCGTCGTCCTTGCGCATCTGGAAAATATACCACCACGTTAAGATGTATTAAGCTCCATTATTAATCGTAATGTACAACTGTATAGGCATGTTACCTGATCTGTGATGACTCGGATCTCCTTCAGTATGAGGGAGAGCTCGTAGTCGACACCGAAACAACTGTGTGCGGCCAGCCCCGCGCCGTTTTCCTCACCCGACCTGCAACGAGCACGCTCTGTAGATAGCAGCTACATCTGCACCCTACACTACAGGTGGAGCCGAGGAACGGAGGGCACTACAGGAGTTATGCCGATAAGATGTTAAAGACCAGACCCAGAAGTGGAAATACTAATCGACAGTGAATCTATGTGATGGCCCGTGAAAGAGTATGTTGATGTTGAATGTCTGAATACTCGTGATATAGCTGTTAGGGTCGGGTACTGCGGAACGTTCGAGGCTGGGGTTAATTATCGTAACCGTGCTATTTACGGCGAGTAGTGTTCGTGTAGATCGTCGAGGGACCTGTAGTATCGGCAGCATTGGGGCTGCTGCGCTTGCGGGTGTCGGAAGTCGTCGTCGATGTCGAGCACGTTGGCGAGGAGCGACTTGGAGGAGCGCTCGCGCAGCTCCAGGTCGGGAGGCGGCGGCACACGCGCCGGCGGCGGCGTCGTGGCCGAGCCCGGCCGGGACATGCGCAGCACCCACGGCAGCCAGTACAGGAACACGCAACGAATCTGGACAGTACACCACATTAGATATACCTTGTATTTAATTGTAGACAATTTATTTTTGTTAGTTTCATATGACAGTCGAAATAGTACGAACCCAATCACTCATTTCGTGTGTGTCTGCGTGCCTATGGTGGTAGTTAAGAATGAGTATGGTGGAGACGACGGAGGAAGCCACCATGAACATGATGCAATTGAAGTAGGTGCCGAGCAGCGGCACGGCGTCTGACGTCGCCGGCATCGTCTCCGCTACCATGTTGAGGAACACCGTCAACGACAGTAATATCGTTACACCTGGGTATTACAACACTATGGTTACTTAATTTTATATATACTAGACTTATATCTAACCAAACATCAAATAATTTATAATACCTATGTCTAACATTTCTTATTTGCTTTTCGTTTGTGGTAATAAAGTTTACTTTCTTCTGTTATACGGTATTCGTGAATTTTTACTCGAATTCCATATAAAATTTACTTATTACCACCACATCATAGAGTGAAACTATGCAGTAAACTGTAAAAAAATGTGCAGGAATAATGCTCGATCGAAATTAGTGGAGGAGTCTAGTGCGAGCACTACTAAGGGCTGACAGTGATCAGAGCGTCTTCCAAAAACAAAAATAAAAAAAATCGTTTTAAACTAATGTTACCTAAAGACAACTTCTCCCCGGAGTCTGGAGGCAAGGTGAACCCCAACAACGCCATGGAGGCAATGAGCACGCAGGGCACGATCAGATTGAAGAAGTAGTACAGCGTCTTGCGCCGGATCACCACCGCGAACGTGATGTCGATGTACGGCTCCGGACAGCAGTTGTAGTAAATCTCATTGCGCTTGCCGGGGACTCCTACGCGACAAAAAGAATACAAATAAAATAACTTCACTCATAATAAATCACGCATATACCGTAGTCACAATTAAAGTATATAGCTGTACAAGATTTGGTTTTTAAAGATGATAAAATTAAACTAAAAAACACATTTCGATGTTATTGGCCTCCATTTACGAGATAATGATCGATCTGTAAAATTAAAATAGAAGTACAGTTTGGACTCCATTAATTTGGAGTCGTATTCATCTTACAAAAATGCTATCGTAGATTAGATGGTGAAAATAGATAAGATGCAAATATAAAAAAATTGATACCTATTAGCTCCCATTCGCCATTCGTGACAAAACTGCTTATATCTCCACCTCCTTCATCTTGTAGTTGTAGATCCAGCTGAAAAGAGAAACAGAAAAATTAAACACAAAATACACAAAATTACCATATAATATAAATGTTGGTAATTTTGATTTAATCGACCTGATATCCATCATAAGTCCAGCTGCCAAACTTCATCTCGCAACGTTGGTCATCGAAGGGAAACCAGGTGATGTCGATCTTGCAGGTGCTCTTGAAGATGCCAGGCGGCACGTACAGGCACGAGCCGTTGTTCCGCACTACCACGTTCGTCGGATATGTGCTGTCGAATCCTTCGTCCGCGCTGTACAAAAAAAAGACAATCTTGATATTGATGATCTGACACAGCAAAAGCTTTTTGCTTCGTAGAACGATACATGGATCGTCTAGCTACAGTCTAGAGCACGGCGTACTACGTTCGTAGAATCGTAGCATTCGTAGAACTCGACGTACTACGATTGCTACGACTATAGAAAGCTGCGTTGAATCGTAGCCTTTGCAGCACGCAGCGTTCTACGACCGTAGCACACCGCGTTCTTCGATCGTAGCATTTGTAACACGTGGCGATCTACGGTCGTAGCTTTCGTAGCACGTGGCGTTTTACGCTCGACCACGTGGCGTTCTATGATCAAACTACAAAACGTCATTGCACTTGGCGATTATTATAGGTTTTTCAAAATCGTAGCACGTGTACTACTTGTACTTATACTTTATAAGGAAAAAGAGTCAAGAATCCAACAAAGTAAGTATTTCCAATTAAAACGTTACGTTACGTAAGAAGCGATCAATTTTGAGACCCTACATAATGTAGATTAGTTAGCAAAGATGAGAAACAGAAAACAATTGGCGATGTTACACAAGTTTTGGAAAGTGTTGTCAACAAAGGGTATAAGTTCAAGTCTAAAATTACGTCTGGAGCTTAAGTCGACGACAGCACTTTAGGTCTTTAGAAGTATGTACAATGTTTGACATTTCCAAAGACAGAGATTGAAGCGCAAGACGTGGGGTGTAAAGCTTTATTCATAAAACTATTCAAATGAGTCTAACTACCTAAAAATTAAACTCCGTTTAAGAGTCTACTTTGTAAGTAAATTAGGTTATGATAAACAACAAGATAAGAGGTACCTTTGTAATAATAACGTCGTACTTCGAACATTAATTATTTGCCAGCGTAGCTATTGGTCCCTAATTATGACCATGCCTGCCCATGACGGCTCGTTATGGCAGTTTATGTGGGAGGCGCTAATAGCCTGATGGACCTTTGTACATATATTTGAAAACTAAAATTAGTAGTGACTCATGAGTGAGCTAAACAATGTATGTAGTTAAAAAAAACAAATCAGTAGTTTCTCTCGCCTATAGAACTAGGTTATTGGTATAAATTACTAAAACAGCAATTATCACGGAAAATTATTTGCACTTTCACTTCAACGTTGATGGATATACAATTAAATGAACAGTACCTTTATATTTTAATAATTGAAAACGATAAAAATATTTATATATTCTTTCTTTAAAAAACTTGTGAGTAATAAACATAATATTAATCTTTACTTTTCATCAGTGGCTGGTAATAATTTTTATATTAGCACTTTCCAATCTCCAGTAGATATTTTGGGTTATATTGGCATAAACAACAATTAGGTAGGTATTGACTTTTATTCTCACGCAAAAATACTACTAAAACGGAAAAGGAAGCTGAGCGCCGATGATATGTATGTATTCATTCGTTTAAAAAATCCTATTAAAACATACTTAATAGGTACCTAGTTAGAGTAGGTTACATTTGATAGTTGCGAAAGTTTAGATGGATGGATTGATGTATGTTACTTGAGTACAAATATCTATCCGTTCCGTTCGATAGATTATAGTTTGAATAAGCACATACTTAGGCTGATTTTTAACGTGGAAAAATGTACGATCCCAGTGGGATAATATTTCAACTGTGACGCCTTCGAAGTCGGGGGCAGAAGCTAGTATAATATACAGATAGATCTGGCTGCAGTGAATTTATTCAGTTAGATTATGTAATTATTGTTCGTTTTGTTTCGTTGTTCGTATCAGTTATGTAATAAAGCAGTCCATTTTCGGACTTAATTGTTGTTGATTGATATTGCTCTTAATTTCGCTATCGTATCATCATTGGTTCTAGTGTTTCTTGGAAGGTTCGTTAAGAGTAGGCGATCGTGTCTGTACACTTATGTGGATATCGTATGTGAGGTAGGTACTGTAGAGAATCTGGCTGGTCGGCCACATCCAACCTTATTTTATATGAATATTAAATGAGATAAACCCTGTTTAAAATAAGATAGAATTGACAGTCTGACAAGACGCTTTTAGCTGGATAAAAATAATATTGATAATTCTGACAATATAAAATGATATATTAGTAAGAAAGCGTTTCAATCACGTAGATTGCGTAAGCCCGGTACAGTACGGTACGGGCACGGTACGGGCGTCCAGGGGTTACAGTACGTACCTGTTGTACATAAGGACGTCTGGTTTCCATAGTCTGTGGGGTGGTACTCGTAAATCTTTGACCCCGCCGAAATCCGAAGTGTTCCACCTCAAGTTCATATCATTCCACTCCTGGATAAACAAATGAAATCATCATACATTTATGTAACAAATAGATAAGCAAAATGATTAAATCTCATTACTATGCAAAAATATCCTTTACTATCTTGTATCTCTACACGTATAAACATATTATAAAAACCAATACTCACTAGTTTAAGCCAGATGTTTGTTATTAAAAGCTGGTTCTTCTCGTCCTGTGAACATTAATTTGTATTTTATTGCCACTATCTGTCCCGTTCCTTCATAGATTGAACTCAAATTAATCATTATTATACTGTGAGAGTCGGTCAACAAGGATTATAGAAAAACGTGTATTCGAACTGGTTTCAGGACGTCGTTTAGACAAAAACTATCAATAATGTTTGAGAGTCGACGCACACGGCTGCAGTAGTATGCTGGTGTGCACTTAAAATGTGAGGACATATTTAGAAGACTTGATTGGTTAGTTGACTTAATCGTTTTCGAAGCGGCTCGTATCGTTGCAGTTTATTTATTGAACGGTACATTTGGATAATCATGAGAACACTATCAATCTTGTTCTCGATGTATGTGTTCAATTTAGTCTTGTGTAGTTTTTAATGGTAAATGCTGACCACGTCGATGATCTGCATGAGCGTGAGGCCGAAGGAGAGCTGCAGCGGGTCGCTCTCGTTGACGACGGGCCTCTCGAGTACGTTGTAGTGGTCTAGTAGGTGGTGCAGTAGCCGCTTCTCGTGGGACCCGCAGCGTGCCCCTGCAGGAACATAACACCCACGTATTATAAATTAACAAAACTTGTAAATCGTAGCTGGAATATGCAAGGCAAAAAGTTCAAACTTTTTATTGCTATCCAAATCTCGATATAATCTATTTTTATGCAAGATACAGTGCCCGAGGCAGTATGCAAATGGTGCAATCTTAAGATTTAAAAAGGCACTCCGCATATTTGAGTCCCTCACGTACGATTGAAAACCCTCACGTAGTTAAAGGATCGACCGTGATTTCATATTACAGGGAATTTTTTACTCAGAGATTTGAGAATCAGGGAAAATTCGAATTTGAAGATGTTCCATAGTAAAAGCATTTATAGTTTGATTGAGCATTTGTTGGTTAATTTTTACTTAAATTACAATGTATAGTTGGTTTGAACCAACCATACATTTTAATTATAAAACATTTAGAATTTTTAATTCAAGACAGGGAAAAAGTTACGGTGATTTCTTTGATTCTTGCTTTTCTTCAAACCACGGTAATAAACAGTTATTTAAATTCCTATTAGGGTACATAGTATGTACCTATAGTTATGTATAATACTTAGTAGTAGGTATAGCTATGCCAAAGAAAACAATCCACAAATGCATTAAAGTCCCTAAAAGTTCCGGTTCCTTTTAAAAGCTACCCTAAGAGGAGAAATACGGAAAAACAAGGAAGATTTATGTGGCATACAGCCACTCATTTACATTTTCTATTACGTTTATATGTTTTACAAGAACAGATCCGAGATTTTGTTGAGAATTCTAATAAAATAAATCGTTATAACCGCGGAGCTCCCTTATAGAATAGAATAGTTTAAATGGATGCAGTAAAAATCACTTTATAGTAAAGTTACCGTTTTATTCTGGAAAGGAAGAAACGAGTTAATTCTAATTTGAAAATCCAGTATTAAAGTAGGATCCATAAAAACATTGATTAAAAAAGAAATCTTCAAATAAAACATATCAGGACCTCATGGGATAATAGGCATGTCAAATCACGCGGCAGTAATAACTGACACAATATTAATTTGAGTAAGTTAGCATACTCGTAATGTAGAATATTCAAAACTACTTTAGATCCTAACCATTTTCAAAACTGAAAGTTTTTGTTGAAATTAAAATATTGCAATTCTTTCTGACAGCCTCTCCAGAGCAACTAATTATGTGCATAATTTAAAGTATGTACTTAATTTAAAAATCACAATTAAAACGAAAACAAACATTAGATTTTATGGTGATTTGCTCTCTAGGGCCGACTCGGTTGAGTGAAGCACGCTGTATTAAAATTAAAATCAATAAATTAAAGTCTTACGTTGTTTTCCATCATAATTATTATCATCAATAAAACTTCTGCAAATTACAAAATAAACTACTTAAGCTAATATCCTTAAAAGATGCCTCTACTGTTGGTTTAATTATTTAAGGTGAACTATGTGGGTAGGTATCTATTTGTAAATTGTCCATTATCTGTAACAAGGCCAGGTAAAGGGACATTATAAATTGGAAATTGTTTCAAGAAAAGCAATTACGTGCAATTTATTAGTTTGCCTCATCTTTTATCAACATTATCGATGCTGGTATTTCGTAGTGTTTGGTGGGCACAGAGCAAATCGGTTTCGTAAGTACTTGTAGGTAAGTATTGCCATTTTACCAGTGGGTAATTTGTCTCAATAACGTTTTTTGTAACACGTGTTAGTAATGCCTGTTATTTGTGCTAGTCCAGCTATGATATATCTCTGAACATTATTTTTGCCTATTATCAAGTAATTGTACATTACGCAGGGTATTGGTATTTCTTTGTTACTACTATCTAGTTTTTCATCTTAAGTTGTTGACGAGCGATCATTAACTATGTATACTTACATGTATTTTCAGAAGAAGATAAAGTTAAAAATAAATAACAAAATATCAATTAATTTTACTCTCACTGGATCGCTAACTCTTCAGATTATTGAAGAGTTAGCGATCAAATCTCATCTCTTTGCCTTTGAAGAAAAAAGTTGTCACTTGAATTAAGAAGATATGGCTTATCTTTCAGAACGTTAAAAAGTGAACATTATTGTAGGTATAATATATATTTTTTTAAAAGTAATAAATCTTGTCATGTGCTCATCTAAAAATATTTTGAGTTAACAACATTTTATGCAGACATGGCTGCCATTTTGCTCCTTCCGATCACTTTAGTCTCAAGATAAAGATGAAAAACTCTATTTTCCACATTGAGTACACTATTCTTCATGTTGTAATGATATGGATGACACATGTTTTTATGATTTTATTGTGTTGTTGTTAACGTTATTTGGTAAGATTTATGACAGAAACGTCTGACGTGAGAAAAACAGTCAGCTTAGCGACATGGATCAGGGTGGTGTCGATGGTGTGGAGTCTTACCCCTCGGCCAGAGCAGGCACAGCAGCAGCAGCAGGCCCGCGGGCGCCGCCAACAGCGAGCGGCGCGCCCGCCCGCCCATGTCAGCGCCGCGACGCCGCCGCGCCGCGCGCCGCCGCCGCCGCCGCCCCGCGCCGCGCCATTTCTCCCCGACCGCGCGACCCGACCCCCGCCTCCCAAACGCCGCACTCCCGCTTCTCTATTAGGATCTATCGAACACGATCGGCTTAAAATTCAATCTTTTTACGGTTTTCATATGTATGCAACTTGTTCACGACCGCTCGCCGACGGCCACGCGTGCCGGCCGATCCTTAAACATCGCCTGCTGCGCCGAGGGGATGTATGTTTTCAGTCACGGCGTGTTTTTGAGCATTGTTGTTCAGCGGAGTGCGGCCGACCGTGGGGCAGCGGAGCCGCCGGTGTGCGGACTGACGGAGCGCGGGCCGCGCAGCCGCGCGCCGCCGCCGCCCATTCACCGCCAGCAACCGCGCCGCGCCGCTGCGCGCTGCCGACCTTGTCTCCGCGCGCTGCCTGCACGAGGTCCTCGCTCCGCGCGCCACCACGCACACCACGCACACCACGCGCCACACTACACCACCACACTGCTACATCACACACCCCTCATTGATGCTTATTACCACTTACAATTATTTGTCTATCAATACTCTTTCTCTGCATAAATATATGTGTATTAAGATAAGATAAGCTTTTTCCAACGTTTCAACAAGGTTTCTTTTATTTTAAAGTTTTTGTACAAGATGAATCAATACTACTACATAACAAAGTCTATGTTGTATTTTTCGTTATCGTGAGTAATTTAATTTATGGACCCTGTATGCACCTGAGACTCGGGTAAAACGAAACAAGGGTGGTTTATCTTCTTTGGCGTATAAAGCTTTGTTCGAAGGGGACATGAATCTTGTAAATGCTGATGTTTATGTAAGGTCATTGTCTTTGCATGATTTCCCGAATATTAGTGTTGTATGAGGCAAGTGTTGTGTTGTGCGGCGCGAGTCGGCGACAGTGCGGGGATGCGGCGCGGCTCTGGTGCGGGCCGCGTGCGATCAATGAGGCCGCTCTCTTCCCTGCTCCAGTCTCCCTACACCCCCGCGCCCCCCACACGTTTCCCCTTACCATGCTGAATTCATCCCGTGACTATGGCACTTCCAATTCGAACATTAATTTAAAAATATTAGCTGACACACTTTTTTCACGAGGTCAAATAAAGTAATGTTGAAAAGGTAATCTTGATAACCTGAGAACCATTAAACCCCATTTTATTATTTCAGTTTGCTAAGCCGTAATGTACCTAATTTCTACTGGCGTAAGAGGATTGTTTATCAAAATGTTTATAGGGGAGACTTTCAAAGCTTTGCGCGCAAATTCTGACATCGCCTTGGAATCTCAGCAAAGATCTCTTGAAATACAGTTAGTAAGGAGTTTACAAGTAGTTGGAATACAAGTACCATACTCCGACATATAATACGTAGTTTGACAGATCATATAACAGTAACGAAAAAGAAGTATCACTGGAAAATTTAGTTAGGTCTTAAAAATACCTAAGTAAGTATATCTTAACTATATAATATTATGCTATTGACAAACACACCTATGTCAAGTCAATAAATTGTTAAAAATATTATATTTCAAAGTTACACGAACAGGAATAACTTTCGAAGTAATTGTGACCTGTGACAGTGAAAAAAATTGAATAACCGTGAATAGTAAGAACCTACATAAATGTTTAAGATAAAGTATGTAGTGAGTAGATATAGAACACAATGAGGCTCGCGTGTCGCCAAGAGAGCCGACTGCGAGCATGCCTGCGCCTAATGTCGCAGAACCTGATAATGAAGGGTGTTTGCTCATTACCGCAACCACTTTACGCTCCGCGGCTGCGCTCACCGCTCACCGCTCAGCGACACTTAACACTTTGCAGATATTCAAAAACTCATATTACGCACGGTACTCTCGTCTACTCAAAATCACATTCTTAAAAATTGTAAAGGGAGATTCTTAAATTACGCAAAACGCCAATGATTATAACTTTCCAAACAAGATAAAATAATTGACTGGCTCATTAATTCACTCCTTGAATTAATTAGTACCTTGAGATAATTAGTACCGTAGTGCAGGCAATTAATTATCAACAACAAAGTAGAGGACGGGAACAATGCTTTAGTCGGAGTTCACGATCCAGTACCAAGTCTTTATTAGGCGTTGGATATGTTTTGTAAATGGTAAATGTGTTGAGAACTAGGAAGTTTGCGAAACTCGGAGAAAGCGACCAAGGAGTAGGTACGAATCGTTGAATGGCGCAGTAAGAACAAAAGCAGTTCATTTGCTAGAAACTAGGCGAAATAATGAACGTCATATACCTGACTCCCTCAGTGAAATGTCAAAAGTAAAGGTTAAAAGTTACGAGTGCACAAGCGCAAGTGTATGGCGCTGGAGGTTTGCCTGCATTAGGCACTCATCGCCACCCACATAGGCTTCAACATGTGAAGTTTGTGCCAACGGCAATGTACTCACTTCGATACTTTAAAAGCCCTCAAAAGTTTCAATATATACGTCATTTACCTACCTAAGTACTTATATAGTTATTGAAAAATGTACATAAATGTGCATGCATATAGGTTAAAAGTGATCTTTTCACTGGATCAACGTTTACTCGTAGAATAGACGTATAGTTAAATATTTGTTGAAACCGTTCAAGCTTACAAAGAAGTGCTTTTAATTGCTCTGGGCTTGGATTTTTCTCCAAATTTTCAGAAAAATTGACATTTTCGTACGTATTGCGGGAAAACAAGAGCTCCTTTCTGAAAGCGGTATTATGTTAAAAATGTATGAATTATATAAGACCTTTGTTAGCATAAGATAAAACTACTGTTTAGTACTTACTTTCGTTCGTGTACTTATGAGTTAAACTAATTACATGTTTACTTTGTTTTAAACCGAATTAGGTCTCTTGTTTATTTTAGAATGGGTAGTTTCTTGTTTATGTCTAAAATATTACAAGCTCGCTAATTCTTGTAATATTTTCTTCTTATTTTATTACTTATTTAGGATATCCAAAAAAAGATATATACAAACATGACATACAAACATGTAGGTTTATAGGAGACTACAGTATAAATTTAAAAACTAGCAAATAAAATAATTTATACATTGCCAAAAAAAACGTGAATAAAGGTAAAAATATGAAACAGTAAAAATAAACCTAAATTACTATTAAAAAACTTATACCAAATCTTAAAAAAAAACTTATAAAATAAACACTTCTTTCTTTATTTTGACAACTAATTTGTAATTTTCGAAGATAAAACGTCTCATTTCGCGTTTGATGCTAAAATATTGATCGAAACGGACATAAGTATCGTCCTATTATGTGGCTAATGGAGGTACCGTTTCTCATAAAAACTGGTAACGTTTTTTTATAAACTATCTATAAGTTTACTGTTTTTCTGAGACGATATAAAATTGTTATCGTTGTTTTATGTGTAGATTGTAAGTTGAATTTGTGTGGCGTTGGTGCGGCGTGGCAGAGTGGCGTCGCGTGACCGCCCGATGGCTGCCTGCAAATTGCACATTACACGCCGCGTTCGGCCTGCAACCGACCATTAGTGCATTCCCGCAGATTACTTCATAGCGAAACCGACCATGTTAAACGGTCATTTTTGTTAGAATAGCAAAATTAGTTTTGAAAGACATTGCCATCGACACTAAGGTGACAAAATATCTGCTGGTTCTTGATTGATGTCAGAGAGCAAAGAGTACCTACTTACCTACCTTCGTTTTTGTTATTGTTCATTCATATCGTATTATAATTATTACTTATTTTTTATGCAATCATCGGGGTGACGTTTTTTATTAAGAAAAAATCCCGTAAATAAAAAAAGATAAAAAAAAAACATTTTATTATTCAGTAAAGTCATTGACGTCTTGACTTTCGAAGTCAGACAATGTGACTTTGAAAAGAGAACTAAAGAAATTAGGTACAATAAAAAATAAAAGCTCTAAAAAGTCATCTCGCATCGGATGAATAAAAATGAAATTAATTAAAATATTTGTATTGAGTGTCGATTCATAAAACAATGTGATTGGGTATTTACAGCGCAGGTTTATCTTATTTATTCACAGAGAGCCAATTGCAGTTATTATAGATGTGAACAAACGAAGCGTTCACTTTAATTAATATTTAAAGCGAACGAACGAACGATTGTAAAATAATCACAGCGGTGGTTCGTGGAAATACTTTCATGTTGTGAAACATGTCGATGAAAAATTGTATTTCATTTTCATGATTGCTTCATTTGATTTATGGCTGCGGAAAGGGTGTCGTTAATATTGCACGGACTATGAAATGTACCAAATTATATTTATGTGTTTGTATTGGGCGACCGAGGGCGACGGGTTGGTCGCACTGATTACTTATTAATGACCACGGCCTGCCAACCTCCGAACGCCGATAAATATTGTCCGAAGCAAATTGTATCATTGATCGCCAGTAAATAAACTGAAAAAGAATACCAATTTTCTCTAGAAACTCTGAGTAAGAAAAGTCATTTAAAAAGTAAAACAATATAAGAGTAAAAATGTAGGGAGGTACATACTGAAAATGTCGACTTAAAAGCTTGTGCTGAACGTATTCTAAAAGTAGCTGGTGACAGTTTTGTAATATCAAGACTTTGGTTGTATCCTAGCTACGAGTATGTGCTATGCTTCGAGGCTCACAAATGTAATACACAGCGAATAGCCGCACATGGGGGAAGGGGTGTTACCGCAGACATTTATTACGTGATGTTTCTACGTCTTTAGGTCGACCGACAGTTTTGTAAGTGCACGGTGCACTTTTACGCGGAAACCACGTAAAACTATCACGAACATAATATTTTGAAAGATTGTCTTTAAATATTTCCTACAATATGATATTTTAAACGTGCCAAGAGAATATCTTAAGGACAGATTTATCGAAGCGACGGTAAGTGACTGGGATGTTTGCCTTCGGAGCGCGGAGTTCCGGATATGAAACTCGTGACAAATTGTGGAATGTTATGTGTCTGACGGTGACATATGGTTTTATAGCACAAGAAGTCTTTCATTTTGAGAGCCTTCCATTATGTGACGGGAAAACATTCGTAGCTATGATTTGTAGCTGTAGGTATGTGTCTATGATGTATGGGACTACTATTGATTTTTCTCCGAAGGGGTAAGCAGACAAAGCGGAACAAATATGAAGTACCTATGTTTAACCACACGTCATGTTGGGTACCTTATGAGCCATGTACACCGATAATATGTTAGTTATGGGGTCGCAAGTAATGATGATTGCTGGCCTGTCACTACGTGCAAGGAAACCAGCTTTCCTCGTTTGACTTTTACAACTTCGGCGAACGAAGATAAAATACAAACTACATTTTTTAAATTTCTAGGTCGTAGTACTTAAAATGTAGTCAGTGCCCTAAAAGTTGCAGCATTTTTGTGCATACGTTTTAAAATTGAATTACTAATGTCGGCAAAAAATGCAAAGGAATTTCTTCCAATTTTGTAAAATAAAGTATAAGGTTCAGAAAGGCAAACTGAGGATTAACTTTAATTAAGAACATAGCCAGGTAAGTTCATTACAATTAAGTTAGTGGTTCTCAAAGTATGTAGGTACCAGCTCACACGTGTAGAGAGTACATCGGTGTGAGCCTTACCGGGTGTAATTGGGTGAGCGTCTCACGCCTGCTATGGAAGAAGTCAGCGCGATTTTCATTAACCTCAAATGAGAAAAATGCCGTCGTCGTGTTTGTTCCTCAGATAGGAGTGTTGTTTAACGACTGCGGAATATTCTCCATGATGAAACTTTTGATAATAGAGGTTTGAGTAATTTTGAATGCGGTTTTTCATTCTACTGTTGATTAATGATTAAATGCCTATCAAAATAATCAATACAGACGTACTCTATAAAAAAATAATTTATTACAGCACCCGGCGATAAATATTGCACATTGAACTTTATCGTATTTCGTATTTTATACAAAGAATAAAAAGAATTATCAAAAGAAGCAAATCATAATTGTTTTAACAGCTCCCAATAGATACCGGACTGTTTGTATTTCGTGCGACAGAGATAACGCTCTACGAAGCCGAAATTAGCCGATTGTCTCTTTCCAAAGGTCGATGTGTAATATTTATCGCCGGCTACTGTATGTAAATAACACTGTGCATGATTTTGACACAACCAAATAACACTGGTTTTTACACAGATATGGTTTTCACATAGATATCACAGATGGTTTTCACATAGATATTTAGAAACAATTGAAACAATTTTGATTTGTATTCTCTATCTTTGGGATAAACCGAGCATCCTGAGCTGTGAAATTATTATACGGATCATTAAACACGTAAGTTCGGTTCACGCTTGACTGGTTTTTTAATTAAATTTTAGATGCGCGTAATTGGCCGGGCCACCGTAATATTGGCTATACAGGTATATATATAATTTATATTTTCGCCTACAGTGTATAGCTAATTAACACTCCGGTAGATATGTATGTGCGATTATATGTTAGACAGCCGCAATAATTTAGGACAGCCGTTAGGCAGCAAGATGGAATTAGCTGTATCTAACGGATACGTAAGACTATAAACATCGGACTCTGATTAGTTTACCAACTGTAGTCTTTATGTGCCAACGTGGCATACGTTAACGGAAAAGAAAAAGGCTACTTTTGTCATGGAAAAGTTCTACAGGTTCTACTTATCAATTAGTCATTTCATGTTGGCGTTAATTACAAGGTGTCCGCTAGCCGGTGAAGTGTTAAGGATGAATACACAACTCGCTTATCTAATAGTAATCTAATAAGGCACTAGCTAGATCAAGTCTTAATTGTTTTTGCAGAAAATATCATACAATTTTCGACTGGAAATGAAAAATAATATACGGTTATTATTGTCCCACTGTAGGGCAAAAGCCTCTTTTCATACAATGAAGGCATGCTCAGTGAACACCACGCTTGGTCAAGGCGGATTGGTAATTTCATGATTGGAATTGACTCGTTGAATTTATTTCTTTTGGACTTTATAATTTACAAGGCGCAGTTTTGCATCTTCTTCCATTTAAGGAGGTAACAACACGAATTTAAATATCAAAATCAGTGATTTCTAACGTTTAATTTTTCCTAATGTTGTTCTTTGAATAAAATTTATTTTCTTCTGCTTACAAGTCTTTGATTCAATAGTCATAGTGGTCATGACGATGATGGTAGATAGTAGGTACTGTTCAACAGAAGTCGTGCCTTTTTCGTGACAGGGAACCTTTTAGAGTAATTAAAACTTTTGAGTAAAGTTGTGTCAAGTTTATGTTTTGTTAAGAATTTATTAATATTTTGTAGAAACGGTTAAATTAAGTTTATAAGAATTTATATACCCGCTAACAAGAGAAAAGAGGATACGTTTAATTTGCTAGCGAAGTGTTAAACGCTTTATAGACGCTAGAAAGCTTTTCTTTTATAGTGAAAATGTTCAGTAAAATAGAAAATACGTGTACCCACAATATGTAAAAGTTGCTGTGATTGTAAACGTCAACATTATGGATGCGGAGGACTTTAATATAAATTGCGGTGAAAAGAAACACTTATAGAATCTTCTAATAATGATAATGGTGTATAAAAAAGATCATGATCATTATTAAATGTTGAAACAAATGCCACGTCACAGCGACACTGCCGTATTTCATCGATTGCCTAGCAGGTATCTAAACTTGAGAAACTTTTAATTGCCTATCAGTTGTATCTACAATTCACGAAACCATATTGTTTTAGTTTACTTTGATGTGCACAGACCATTCAAAGATAAATGATAGTTTTGTTTCATCACGAGAATTAGCACTTACAGCGCCGAATAATTGAATTAGCGGTTGATTGTCTGCATGACAAGAAGGAAAAGTGGTTGCAAACTTATCTCTCGTGTTATCTCGCACAGAGAATTGGCAATTACTTTCACTGTCTTTCAGTTCGTCAAAGTCTAACTGAGTGATGTTGATCGAACCGAAGAAAAAGTTTTTTGTTACGTCTGTTGTGTAAGACTGACCCACCCGTTATGTCAATAAGAGAAGCCTATTCAATATACCTAAGTACTATTACACTCGCGATATCTGAATGTCGTGGAATTACCTAATTCAATTAGATCCGTGTTAGTCGGCTTCGACGAAGTCTTTTCCAGTCGAGGTGATACCGCGTAGCCATGGACACCAAGGGATTTAATTAGGAAACCAGCGAAGGACTGATCTTCCTGCGACTTTCCTCGCATAGTGACATAGAAATGTGAAACTTTCTTGTAGATCGAACGCGGCACGGTGTCAAGTGCGATTATAGCGAACATTGTGGCAGGGCGGCCGCGGCGTGGTGAGAGCGCGGCCCGGTTGCGACCGGTCGGCCCCGCCTGTTGCGCGCGCGCACACGCCGCTCTGCGCCGCCGACGTCGCGACGCTCGCTCGCGCTGCGCCCGTGTGCGCTACACCGACCCCACATCGTTGCAATCCGAAGGATTTTAAACTGAATATCGCGAAGCCCACGCACAACTCAGAGGTTACGATGTTTTGAACGTTGTTATGTGCCGTGGGACGTTACAATACAGTGAATGTTTCTTTGCTGAATTAAGTGTCTGAAAATTTATTTAACAAATTGGTGCCTATTGGAGAGATAATTATAAGGGTGAGTAGTATTTAATAGAATTAGTTTGTTTACGGGGGAGTCCTTGGGCTTGTGTAGTATGGACTGACGTGGGTAATATAAACAATGGTGTGTGGAGCATTATTATTATGCGGGTTCCCATGTCGGGTAGCGGGCTAAGGTCAGCAGAGCGGCCGTGTGCGCGGTAATGAGATTAGGGAGGGCGGCTCGCTGCGTTCCCGCGTCCCGGCGCCGCGCCCCCCGCACCCCGCGCGCCACCCCGCACACACCGCGTGCGCCGCCCGCCGCAATCCTTGTTCTATTTTCCCGCCCGCCCTAATGATACGGCATTTTTTATTTGAGATTAAGTCACCAATTCCTTAATAGCCTATGTAATGCGTTTTATTTTCATTTAATGCGTTGCTGTTTTATTTATTCGATTATTTATATAATAAAAAAGAATCATAAGTATGCAAAGTTACTTTATTTTTAGTTGCTCAAAACAAATATACACATCTTTTGATGTGTGTAGTTGCAATGAATTGCTTGGCAAGTATAAACAAAAGTTTTGTTAAACTTGTTTGGTTCATAACTGGTACCAAAGCTTATTATTTTGGAGAATGTACATTTATAAAAGATCATACTTAACTTACTTTTAAAGAAAATTGTAGATTTAGATATATATGTTTCTTTTCAAACGGTGTATATTTATATGATTTACTGATCAAACACTACTTACTATAAAATAAGTATAACTAATTAACTATGCTATTTGAAGTGTAAATATACATAAAAGATAAGAAAATAAGTTAACTGAAAATGACGGAAGTGTTAAATTCATTGATTAAGATAACATCAAGTCGGTAGATTCAATGGCACGAGAGTAATGCTGAGACAAGTTAACTGTAAGCTGGTGGTAGTGAACTTTAGCGTAGTCTGATAATACGCGTTTGAGCACCTCCGGAAGAGGCTCTCTCTTGTTGCTTTACTGTGTAGTATTATCAGTTATACTGATATTTATACCTCAGAGGTAATGAACATTAAGCGAGCAACCAATTTAATCTATATGTTATCGCAGGGTTGATCGATGCGCAACCATGGATTTATACATGATTTTATACATGATTTTAGACCCCCTAGAGTCGTAATATTTTGTTGCTTATTAAAATATTTTTCAGCTGTTCCCTACAAAGTGCAATATATACAAGAACAAAATGTATGGAATAACAGATTTTATTTTTGTGTGTCATGTCCACACTGGTAACGGGTTGCGCGTCGATGTTTCCACCATGAATACCTGCACTGTAAGTATTACTATAGTTTAGTATTACTTTATGCTTTATAGAACATAGACTACACATGTAAGATAGTATTCATTCTTGCAGATCACTTTCATTCAGGTGTTATCATTGTTTATCTAAATAAATTGAAAATTTCACGGATTTTACCGTTTGTAAAAGTTCGGTTCTCGCACAAAGTAACTGTAGGTATGTTTCCATGATTTCACATAAATTAAACATTCTGTAAATATTCTTGAATAATAACTATGTAGAAAATGTATGCATACCTACATAATATTAAATTACATAGCTAGCATAATATTATTAATCTACAGGGGAAGTTATAAATAATTACCTACACATATTAACACTAACGTATTAAAATTCGTCGGAATCGTCGACTATAAAAAGCGAGACACATTTAATGTTGTGTGTAAAAAACATATCGATTTAACAGATTCATTCATATCGATTAGCGGTGGTTGTGTCTGAGATAACTTGCAACAAGTTATAAACGGTTATAAAAATCCCTATGTCGATGTCAAACAGGCTTTTCGATATTATTTGGGAGTGCGAGCTGATTGGTCCATTGGTTCGGCACGGACGCTCATAGGATGTTCACCTCTAGGCGATGGTCCATGATGGCGGCAGCGACACCGCTAATGTCTGATGTCATGCTCTCCGGTGACAACGCCTACGATTTCCTAACATTTTATATTTTATGCTGTTTTGCATTTATGTTCAATATTTTATCATTAAAAGTAGCAGTCCATGTTGATGTCTGTTTAAAAAGTGGTAATTCTTGTCGAATGTCAATAAAACCATTTGTCTCAAGAATATTACCATTGTTTTAAATTTTAATGAAATCCACAAAGTTTGCAATAACAATTGGGACCTAATGGATATAACTATTTCTAGAAAATTAAATTAATTAAAGAACAGGTTATATGAGATAAGAAATACAGATATATTATTTAAATAACATAATTTAAATAGTAGCTTTGTTATTGAATTAATGTTACGACCTAAATATGCCACTAATTTAAAATTTTGTCAAATACCAATTTCAAAGACGAACGAGGTTTGAATTATACGATGAAACGAACATTATCCTCCCATTTATCACGAACATACTTAATTTGATATTGAATCTGACGGCCTTCATTATTTACAGCTACAGTTTAATTGAATTTGTGGAGTCTTGACTGTTACTCAAAAATATCTTCCAAATAATTTTATCTACGTGCGTAGTAATGACGTTTTTCTAGAATTTTTGCATCTACCAAGAAATACGCTTTTAATAACTAAATTACAGCTTAATCTGGTGGGCGATGATGCTCAGCGGGGGAGCAACTTATTAAGTTTCTTGTTTTGTACCTGACCAAAACGGAACATTCACCTTTTTAGTTGCTGGACATTTTGCACGCTGTAGCATTTCAGCGGAGAACATTAGATATCAATAATTGTATGTTTATTTTCTCTGAAAATGCATTTTCGTGTTAACAATGATGTAGGTATATTAATTACAAGGCGTTTGTTGAGCTTGTGTCATGCTAGTTGTATTACAGCGGTTGATAAATACCATTGTTAGATGCATGTCAATGTAATGTGATGTAAATAATATATCGGTCAAATGATGATGAGGAGAATCGGGAATCTCAGTGAGATAATAGGTAATTTACATTGGAATCGTTACAGTTGACATAATCGCAAAATGTTTATGTAGATGAAGTTCACTTGTAAATATGATAGCTTAAATTAAAGTAATATATGTACCTATTTTATGCGGTGCAGTGCATAAAAGTTAATTAAAATAAAGAGACCCGGATTTCAATTTATTATTTGCAGTATCTCTGGAATCTGTTAATTCTTCGTTAAAATGTATTTCCAATGAAGCGGTTAAGTTTAAATAAATTAATATTTTTTGCTGAAATCTGGTCGTGGAATGCATGTTTCTGAATTTCATTTTGGCTATCACAGATGGTGATCCGCGGTGTTCGTTTGTTACGCCTGTCTGGCCGCTGTTTTTGGAGACACATATCTAGATAATGTCCAAACCACTCGCCTTTTGCGGCCCGCTTCTTCTTTATAAGCGGAGATTTTATCAATCTTATTTCAATTTCGTGTGAGATAAGCGAAGGAGGGCGCTGCGTGATACACTATTGTAAACGTCTCCTATACTCGTCTCCTATACTTATGTTTATGTTATTCGCTATTTGTTGACTGTTATGACGCGGTGCTTGCCGCGCCGCTGGCTATGTAAATGTCGCGTGCCGATGGAGTCATGGGTTCAGAAACCAATATATTTATTGCAAAATTGTTTAGAAAACAGTGTTTTACATAATAACGGGTATTGGAAATTGACAATGAAGGCTTTAGAGAGTTTCTTGAAAGGTAAAATAAAGAAAATTGATATGTCGATCGTAAAGTTTGGAATTACAATAAAAGCGTACCACCTATATTCATTACCGTACCATCAAATGAAAAGTTAATAAGTGAACATCTAATCATGAGCTACTATGCTTGTAAAGGAATAGTTTGTGCTGGGAAACTTTTACTAGCTATTCACACTGTTCAGTACGTGATATCACACATCATGCTAGTCATTATCACTTCTTATTTATCAAGTTCCGGTCACATTATTATAGAAAAAAGTACGTGACACTTATGAGAAAAGAAAATACATGAATATGGGTAAAAGTAATCTTCGTAATGATGTAGGTGCGTAACTCCGATAACGGAATATTGATCGTTTATGGGTGGGTAATTTCAGCCCATTATATTTGAATACGATGATTGGTTTAAAAAATGGCATGTTAATTAGTAGTAAATTACAATGAACTTGACCACGTCTTAGAACTACGTGGTGTGTGTCTATAATCATTGATATTTCGTGTTTCTATGTGATTTTACGCATGCCTATGTCAATTTTATCTCTGTGTCTCTCTAGTTTATGCGTCAAATTGCTGCGCCGTGTGTAGAAGTTACTCATGTTCCACATTATGTCTTCCCTTAATATCTAGTTACAAAAATAATGGACACTGATGTTGTTAATGTTCGTATTAATTAGGCTCTCAGTAGAAAACAATTGTGTAGAGGAGTTGCGTGCCAGGGCTAGCAAGCTGCTAGTTTGTTGAGAAGACAGTTTGATAATTTTAGAAATGGCACAACAGGAATCTTCCTTTATCCCTGCAACAGTTTATAATTGGCATGTAGAAAAGCTTTCAAAACCAACCATGCTCCTAAAACGGTATCAAGGATTTGTTTTGAGAAATCCCCAACTATTAGTTTGCTAGTCACATACCAAGCAAGAATCTTCTACTTAAATTTAAATAAGCAGAATGTATGGCGTTGCAACGTACTTAACACGGAGCGGAGTAATAAATAAGGCTAGCATTGTGTCGGTATCGTGTATGTTGGTATTGCATGCCACCACACTGCGCTTGCACAACCCGGGGATCCTCTAATTAGATGAGTTGGTGCGATTGGCCGTCGCCGGGCGCTACGACCACGAATATTGCGTTGCGTTACACTTTTCCTTTTATTTTTCATGTCTTAATAATTATGCATGGCTAACAGCATTGCGCACTCACTAATCGATCACGGTTAAAAGACGTAGTTGTTTTTGAAAGTTGTTGCGACATACACAACAACTGTACTGTATCTTTGATTATGAATGCGGATTAGAATTAATACAAATTTATATACTGGTGATTATGTATTATTCCTACGTGCAACTAACATAAATGTAGATGTAGGATCGTTGCATTAGTCTAAAGAGGTCGGTCGTTTCATATTCTGATAAGGATTGTAAATCCTGATGTGGTTCTTGGTGCAATTTTATGCAATAAAAGGAGGCGATGGTATCCTTAAGTGGAATGATTGAGTAACGTGGTTTTTAAAGGTAAGCAATTTAGTTTAAATGATGACGATGGTGTTGTTCGTACGTAGTAAATGAGTAGATATATTAGCTAAAACTGGATGATACCTGATTATTGCATCGATCAGATAAGAGCTACAAAATACATGACATTAACAATTGAGCAATAGGTACTATAGCGTTAGGTATTATTATTGGGATAAATAAAAGAACAAGAAGGTGACTACTGCTTTCAGCTAACACAAGAGCGAAGAAGATTTCAAGACAACAATTCAAACCACAGATATTGACTTCAAATGTTTCAAAATAACAGGAAAAGGTGGCGTAGCCGTTGGTTATATAAGTTTGGTACGCAAAAATTAAGGTTATTTGTGGGTTATGTATCTCATACAATTTGGTTATGGTTATAAGCTGGCTATTGTATTTATCGATTGAGAGTTATGAGTGTGTCCAATGTATAAAAAGTGATGCTTACGTCATGGTTTGTCTGCGGCCTCTACAGTTAATTAGATTCTGTTGGCTTGATTGTGTGATAAAGAACGCAAGTGATAAGTGGTACATTTACCTGCAAATCGCATGGGTGCAGTGACTGCCGTGTTTGTTTGTACTGTGTCACTGTCACTGAGGACTTTGTTGGGGTTTCTGTGCCTGTATTTGTATACAAGCTGCTATCGCTGACCTCATACCGGCCCTACTAGGGTAGGCCTAGCAGATTTATAGATCAGTAGTGTACAGCCTGCCGTATGTCGGCGTTCGTTAGCGATATTGTTGATTCTATGTAAATTTTTCTGTCGGTTATTGTGTTTGAGTCTCCGGCGTCCTATTGTACTTTTGGTAAGGTGGAGATGATAATTGTTTCTTAGATCCTTTGTTCTACGTTTGTAAAGTGACTTAATGAACTATGATTAATTTTATTTACAAGATCTGGAGAAATATAAAGTTACTGTCTGCTTATTTTAAAATAGTATCATAGGTACCTACAAGAATGAAAATTAATCTAAACAAATAACAAACTTAAAGAGAGAAGACATTAGGTACAAACTGTGTGTTGGAGAAAACTATTTTAGATTGCACGTTGATTTGAGATCGAGTTGTAAAAGTTAACTTAGGAATACAAGTTTCTTTGTTGCTAGTAGGCGTGTAGCTGAGTACTTACTGACGACCTACTTCTTGTTGTTGCACTACCAATGAATTTAGTTCTGTTCGCTTCGTGGAGCAATAAATGCATGACCATTCAACATAAATATCGACTACAAAGTTCAATGAAATAAAAACAAATGTGTAATCTTGACTAATATCGTAAACGATTGTACATGCATCGACATTAGCATGTATACAAACGATGAAACAATAGCAGAACGTAACGTTTCACCCACTTGTTCATAAGCTGTGTAATTAGCGATCTTCCAAATTCCGTCTAAAACAACACGCGCTTACGCCAGATTACCGGCGAGTCGTGAACACAATGAATATTCATGGGTAACACCATTAGTACTACATTATGAATGGATTAGGTTGTGTTATAATATCCCAAGTTCATGACTGACTAACGGTTTTTTAGATACGTTCTCCAAACTCGGCTCATAAAACTATTAAACAAGATTTGCCTACTTTCCATACGTAGGTGTATTATTTTTTATAACTGGTCGTCGAACATGTCTAAATAAAATCTTCTTTTGTAGGTTACGGTGTAAAGATTCAATTATGAGATATCGCTAAACAATACCACATACGATGCAGCAACCTTTCTTTGTTTACGCGGTAACAAAGTGAAACGAAGTTGATTCTGCCGATGTGTTTGTGTTTGTTCCCATTCTCCTGGAGTCTCGTTAGCCAAGGTCGCGCACTAGGCTCTACCTACCAATACGATATTTTATATTTTTATTAGGCTTTATTAATAAAAAACCGGTTTCCTCGTTTACTGCCTTTTAGGTTGCAAAATCTTGATACCTGGTAACTATATCTACCTAATCGAAAACGGAAATATTCAACCAGTAAATTCCTTCACTATAACCGCTACTTTAATTCGTAGTATTAGGCGAGTAGTTGCTTACCAGGAATTTTTTAGTTAGACCACTTTACATTTCTAAGTTTCGTTTTCATTTATTTTTCCTGATGAAGCAGAGTAGGTAGGTACATGGAATATGTATATATACTACAAATTGTTATATTGATAATTTACAGCTATACCTATTTACATAGTTTTGCTGGGTTTAGTTTATTAAACATCTGCTTATCTCGCTATCTAAATACGTAACGAAGTTAAACCGGTAAGGATCGAAGCAACTGTAGTAAACATTGCGTGGCCGGTTGGGAAGCAGACAGTAATTTCGTACGAAAATTGTCGAGAGCCGTGAGAAAGAGTGGCCCTTCGGAACGGGACCCGGGAGTAACGGGCCTTCGCAGCCGCCACAGCCCCGGGCGATATGTTAATGCGTCGATTCTCCGCGAATGCCGCCGACGATGCCTGCACTGCCTCTGGTGCTACTAACCCACATCTCGCCCATTCCAATGATGCGACTGTTTGTGGTCAACACGTTCCCTCGCCACGAACACGCTCGTTATACTTTCATATCGATCAACGAAAGTTTCGGACGGTCGTGAGTAGGAAGAAGGTGCACGTAGTTAACTAGCGAGAATGATCAACATCATCATAGATACCTGCTACGATCTATGGTGCGAAGGAATTTGATT
The DNA here is from genome assembly GCA_949316365.1 of Hoplodrina blanda. Classification (NCBI taxonomy): domain Eukaryota; kingdom Metazoa; phylum Arthropoda; class Insecta; order Lepidoptera; family Noctuidae; genus Hoplodrina; species Hoplodrina blanda. Next base: position 9,075,821 of record OX438579.1, on the reverse strand, counting down.
TGTAAACGGTAGCTAGCAATACTTATTAATGATGAGATGATCACCATGATTTAGCGATAATGGATGATTCAAACATTTGATTTGTGATTAAGGAGCTAAATTTTTATTTTAGTACGTTATTCCATATTTGGTCGAGTGGTTCGTATCAATAAGCATAACCGAGATCGACATTTCCGATCTTGGCTCATCTCAGAGCGTTCAAGTGCAGCGCAACGGTGAAAGAGAGAGGCTGCGCGCAGTTCTTGCGTGCCGTCCGTCGCGGGCGCAACTCCAAACATTAACTATTGCATTTTTATTACGTAAGCTCATTAATGTTTTTTGTCTACAGGTTCGAATCCGAAAGTGGTGATTGAAACTGCGCGGGCGCGTTTCTCGCGGAATGGCGACGGACGCGGCTGCGGAGGACTTCGTCACCATCGTTCCGGTTGGCGAAGGCCGACCTTCCTCTCGAGATCCTTCTTTCGTCACTGTGCTCACAGTGGGCGCAGCGGCCGGCGCTGCGGAGGTCATAGTGCGCAGGCCTCGCGGAGAACGTCTTGGTCTGGGACTCAAATTCGAAGGTGGATCTGCCGCCGCTGAAAAAGTACGGAGACTTCTCGTGCAGTCATGTGCAGAGGATAGTCCTGCAGCAAATGCTAGTGCCCCTTGGGGAAAACTCATTCCAGGAGATGAAATATTAGCAATAGACGGCGAATCGGTATCCAATTTAACTAGAATAGACTGTGTTCGTCGGCTTAAAGACTCAGATGAAACATTAACTTTGCTTGTGCGACATTTTGAACAAGATAGCAAAACAGAGCGAACCAGCATGGACGTGATAGAGTCTCTTATAAATTCAAAACATTCTTCTGAAATAGTGCGACCTACGACATTACCACCGCCTGTGCCACCTCGAAAACTTGGCAAGAAAAACTCTTTCAAAGACAAACAGACTCTACAAACTGTTGGTGAGCAAAACTTTTCTAATAATGAGAGCCAATCCGAGTGTCAAATGAATGGAAAACATAACGGTATTTCTACAATCACAAAATTGTCGAGAAAATCTTCATTTGACAGTCACATACTTCGCCAAAGTAAAGAAGGTAGCATTGCTTACTTGAAAAAGGGATCTCCAGAAGAAGTGAGACGTTTAGTGCGACGTTTGTCAGATGGGAAAGCGATGCCGCCTGAAGCTGAAGTGTATATAGACTTACTGTCATCGGAGTGGGAACGCTGCCTCGTACTAGCTGATGCCGAATCTGATGACACAAGCAGTTCTATCTCCACAGTCGTAGATAGATTGGGATCCATGACAAGCTCCGTGGAGAACAGCATTCCTTCTACTCCAACTATGCAACCTAAAACTATCGATATACAGAAAGTTCTGAATTGTATTGAAAATATCGATACAAATATTTTGAAAGACATGACTAGTAAGAGGTTTTTAGAAAAACGATTGGAAATGAATACTGAATCAAAATTGACAGAGAAAAATTTCATTACAAATGGTTTTAACAGCCAGGAAAATATAACACAGAAACTAATACATAACGACAAAAACAATAACAACACAATAGTTTCTAATATTACAAATAACGTTGAAGTGAATCAGCAATTACAAACAAAAAAAGTTGATAATAAATCAGAAAACGTTGCCGAAAAACCTAAACCCATGCCTAGAAATACAAAAATCGAACGTTCTGTTAGTGAGAAAAAACCGAGACCGATTCCTGTGCCAGAGATTCCGCCACCGCCAGTCCCAGACTCTTTACTGACTCCAACGAAGAAGAACTGCATAGAGACATGGCTGCAGCGTTCAGAAGCTGAAATGAATAACAAAACTGTTGAGAAAGTGGAGGAAGCTCCTATGCCTGAGGTGTTACCGCGATTGATAGATTTTGTACCTAAACACCAGTTTAAAGAGACGAGTAACGAGTCACCCCTGACTCGACCGACATCCGCCCCGCCGCCGCCGCCGACCGAGACACGAGAAGATGGCTCCGGAGCATCCCTCGACACTATTGGCGAACTCGATGAATCTGCAGACGTCACTGATAATGTGTAAGTACCTTTATTAACCATTTTTTTAGGCTTTGGTATCTAGAAATATTTAATTGGAAATACTCGTAAATTCAGCGTTTAGGTGAGATTTCACATAAGTGATGTTTATGTAGGTCTGTAAGTACTATGTTTTTCAGATGATTTTCCGCCGACTCTATTCTTATTCTGCACAATAGAAAATATCTAAAAATGAATATATTTAAAAGATTTCACGACTCAGTAGTGTAGGTCAAATTAATTTGTTAAGCGTTATTTTCAGTACAAATCATAGTTTGACACGCGAACATTTATGCGAACAACCGGAAAAACTTAATCTATCAATTACAAGTTATGAATATGCATGTTTTTAATTTAATGAACAGTGTAGAAATACACTCAGGTAGTTTTGATGAATTAGCTTTTGCAATAATAAGATCAAGGTGAAAATTTAGATTAAGTAACCATTTATGAATATTAAAATATACAAAGAGCAGGTTGCAGGTTTAATTGGCGTAGATAATGTGAAACTATTCAATGATACGCGCTGGATTATATTGAAGATTTGCTTAGAAGAAATGAAATACCGCAAATGTCTTTGTCGGTGAACAATAACCTTTCGCGGCGCGACAAATGCACCATCAAAAGATTTGTTCCGCGTATCCGTCACCGGCTCCGCTTGCTTGTTAAAATAAATACGAGTCATTTGGACGTAAACCTGGCTATTCGTCGTCGTGAGTTGATGGTCTATCTCGTAAAATACACGCAACGTGTATAAGTTTTAGTGTGGGTCATATAAAATGCGAATTATAGTTTACATACCTATTTTATTTAAAAGCCTTCAACTCCCATGTTTTATTATTTTCAAAAAGCTATCTATTCTAAATGGAAAGCTTTGGCTATTAATACTAAAGATACTATTGTAACACCTGCATAACGGTATTCAAAAGATAATAGATACCTATAAAAATCTAAATTTCCAAGTGGTAATAATAAAAAAAAACATGTTTAAAAACAACAAAACAGTTGTTTTGTATAATTTAATAAAAATCACGTTGTCACGATGCACGTGCGAACATAGGTACAACGAACTTCGCATGAGCGGGGAAAACTTTTTCCACAGAAACTCGGTCATCAATGAAAGAAAGTAAATTTTCACCTAAGGGGAAGTAATCACTGGTTGCAATCGAAAATATCCATTTACAAGTGAGCCGAGCAAATGGTTAGTAATGAACCTAACGTTTTCCAACAGAACTGGAAGCGAGTTTTATGTTTTCTCTAGTTTCTTGTGATGGGCGGGCTGGCGGGCAGGCGTGTTCGGGCACAGCTGTGCAGCTGTGACGGCCAGCCATGATTGCTTGGAGGCTTTGGAGATATTATAATCAAATGCATGGATAGGATTATTCTAATTTGTATTCGTCTTACTTTCTACTGATCAAAAACAATAGTCCTATTTTGTTTTTGTATTATCCATTTGAACACAATGTGCCCTGCAAACTGTCATAAATTAGTCTACGTCTGTTTACCTGCTTATTATTGGCATTATTCGGACAATACTGACGCTTATTACAAATGTAATGCTTTGTCTATTTCATAGGCATGCACGTGGGTTCGCCATATTTGCATTAGGTAACAATAAACAGGTACCTAGTTGAACCGCATTTGTGCTCTGAATATCTGAAAACTGGCTTGCACACAATGATTCATGTAAGTAAGTACTTAGATAGATAAACGCGAACTAGATTCCTTCTAATTTATTCCGGTCGGTTAACTCTATGTGCATGTGCGATTCACATATACCTACTTTAATTACTGACCATTTTTCATGGAATTCTGAATATCTATTTTATAGTTGAACTGATTAACTTTCATAAACTGAGTTTGTAGTCAATTAGTTTATTATTTATTAGTGGTAAACAAACACTTGGTTAATTTTAAAATATGTAGGTAGATTTGTTGAAATAACAACATTAATTTTATCATGTTGTAAAGAAAGCAAGAGAGACGAAACAGGAAGGCATTATGCACTTAATGTATACTTTTAAAGACAAAAACTGCTCCTGTGAACTTTTTTTACGTAACCAGCGAAATTGTTGCATAAAGATTTCGCTTAATGATAAAATACCTAACTTCATTGTTTTCTAAGCCAACAATACTTTTACTAGTTGCACAGGAACAACGGCTATAAACAAAGAAAAGAATATTTTATTCGGAACGGCGACACACATGGAGAGTTTTCTCTATTTTCATGCAAACTAGCGGGTAACAATAGCGGGGTGGCGGTAGGGGGCGCCACCGCCGACCAGCTGCGCCCTCGCCCTCCACCACGCGCTCGAAATGCACCAAGCAGTGCCTACTTGTGTACCTATAGCTAGTCACAACCATGCCAATATTACAAGAAAACATACTCCTACTTGTATGCACCCTGGGACACTAGGCGTTGATTTGCATTGAACATGTTCGTTGCAGACGAATGAGTAGTCGTCGTTTTCACAACTGACATTAGGACTGCAGAGTCAACGGTAAAATTAGCGAAATGAAGAGCTCTGTCAAATATTTGTGACCCACTTTAAACAATGTTTGAGTGCTTAGGTACATACATCTATGTATATTTAGGAATACCTTTCCAATTAAGATTATGTGTACACAAAATGTATACTGTTATTTGCAGAATTCTTGATGGTAAACGAATTTTAGCAGTTTAATCATTAAATAGGTTTATTTAGACCATCTTGGGAGAGTCTTGACCTAGAGACCAAAAGCTTTGCTTAGAAACTTGTAATTTAAAACTGTTCTTTACGAGTACCTACAATGTTTCTGTATAAATATTTACGTGTAATTTAATAACGGATATCAACTACTATGCATAAACTTCTTAAATTAAATGTAATCCTATCTAAGATTATGGAAAAATCATTCCTTAATATTATTATATCAATATAGTAATAACTTATATTTTTGAATAAATTTTATTTTTTATTTATTATTATTATTACACGTCTTGAGATTACGTGTTAATACTTTCTAAACTTTAACTAAAATCTAATAATTTTATAATTATTTGATTTAATTATATTATAGGAGCGTAGACTGAAAACATTTATCCTAGCTTTCAGGTCCAGATGTTGCATACAAATTGAAATTAGATTTAGGTTTAGTACAAATGGCTCAACAAACAGCAGCTGACTGCAATGTATAATAGGTACTTTAACATACTAAAGAATGTTTAGTTGTACTCAATTGTAAGTGACGCAGGATCAAGTGCTTAATGTAAAATAATGTTATAAACAAAGTGCTTGAGATAAGTGAAATATTTCAAATTAGATTCTGCGTGTATGACTGACTGACGTATTGATAAAGAATTGTAAATTAATCGAAGCGTCAAGGCTTCAGAACATGAAATAGAAAGTAGATGTCTATCATTGTTCGACCACTCATCTGATACATCTGAGAATTATCTCTTAACATCACAAACATCACAAAAACATACGACCATTGATACGGATTGTTAAGCCTTTAAGAGCCTTGTCGACGACAAACTTATATTTCATAAGAGACTCTTAGGGCAGGACTTTACCTCGTGTATAGGTACTATTAGTAGGTACTTACTCTAGCGAAGCATAATGCGTAGAAATTCAAGTCAATTTCTGATTAATCTTCAAGATCTAACTCGATTGCCGTGTTCGTTACTGGGATCATTAGCAAGACTAATTGTAAACACGCACTAAGTACGAATTATAGAGACTGTTCTGTGTTTGTATTTTTGTTTAAGATCCATTCAATGATAAATTATAAAGTATGATACAAAATCTATTTTGGTATAATGACTTTTCGTAGAGAGGCCATCTTCTGTTTTCTGAAAGTGTCGTTGATGGTGGTCAAAGGTTTGTGTCAAAAGAATATTGAACTAGGACATGCTCATAAATATTGCACATAATTATGTAGATTGTGCTGTAATAAAAACAAAGACCGATCGGCTATCTACATGCCAAGAATAGAGATAGGGAAAATAGATCTTTTGTCGTTGCAGTGTTATGAGGTCAAAAAACCGTAGTGGTCAGTCACAGAATATTTAAATATTTAACGAGTTTTATTTATTATTTTACCTTTCTTAAATCGTGAAGAATTGGATTTCTACTTTAATAGCAGCTAATCATTGCATATTTTGTTTCTAACTTGTTATGAAATCCAATTCGTATAAACAGTATAAGAACGTGATTCGGATATATGATACTGTTGCGTGAATATTGCTGACTGCAACGGCTATAAATTTTACTATTTCAGAAACCTTTTTGATAAACCTACGTGGTGGTTACCTATCATAAGGTCGAAAAATATTTGACCGAATTTCATTTTACCTAAAACGCTTCAACTATTTTCGTTTCGTTTTTTTTACTTAATCGAAGTCACGTCTGCCACTATATCAGTTGACCTATTATCAGTTCGACTTTTTTCGTTACTCCGACGTTTCATTTGGTCGAAAAACTTTTTACCGAAGTTACACTTTACCAAAATAACATGAAAAGTGGTTTTAAATGATCCCAGTAAGAAGCATGCAAACACAGATGCTTGGTTCAAGCATGCATCATGCAAGCACGCATGCAGCGTGCAAGCAGGCATGCAGCATGTAGCAGGCAAGCAAGCATGCAGCATGCAAGCAAGCATGCAGCAGGCAAGCAAGCATGCAGCGAGAAGCAAGCATGCAGCAGGCAAGCAAGCATACAGCAGGCAAGCAAGCATGCAGCAGGCAAGCATGCATGCAGCATTCAAGCGAGCATGCAACATGCATCAGGCATGGTTTCTGTCACGGCTCCGGCGCTGCGGGCCTCCGGCGGCCCCACACGTGCTAATCGTCGCAGACGGCTTTCGCTCACCACCGCAGCTTCGGCTTGCTGGCCGGCTGCGCCGGCCAGCCTCAGCCGCGGCGGTTTCGCTCGCAGCCGCCTGCTCCTCAGCCCGCGGGCCGCCGCGCCCCTACGCGCCTACGCGATTTTTAATTACACTCTAGGGGTAGGGCAGACAAGACTACGTGGAGTCGGTTTTGCAGCGATTCGGTTCTGTCCTACTTCTGGGTGATTAAAAAAAAAAACCACCTAACCTAACCTAACCTGTCCGAGTCGGGGTGCCCCAAGTCCCGAGCTCGCTTCGCTCGCTCTTGCGCACAATGAAACAACCGGCTTAATTATTTTAATAAATAATATTCCGTAAAATGTATTATGGTGTGGTAAAAATATGGCAAATGAAAAAAGTTCAAAAGAGGCTTCGGCGAATAGAAAAAAGTTATTTTGTAAATCGGTGAAATATAGTTCGGTAAAATAATACCTATGACACATGATACTTCGATAATCTAAAATTATGTCAAAAAATGCATATAGCAAAAACGACGTCGGTCAATAGTTTTCGGTAAAATGAAATTCGAACAAATAAAATTCGGAAAAGTGATCGGTTCCCCTACGTGGTATACTTATAGAGTAAGTTACAATTAAAACATGAATCAAAAATAACATGAAATGTGAAGTTCGTCTGATGTCTATTATATTCAGAAAGGTATCATTACATTTAAACACACATCATAATGTGTTTCGGCGTTTTTAATATACGTGTGAGTTCACGTTGCGTAATCTCTAACTGGAATTTCACGTTTAGAGTCTACATTTTGAAGTGTTTTGTGCAACGAATGCGATGTGAAACATTCATATTAAATATGTGTGTGTAAATTCTCAACTTCATGTAGATTAGGTAATCTATTGTCAAGAGGCTCTTCAATGTAAACAAGGACTAAGTGTTAGCTACATTTTCAAAACGTTGATTTTACACGTGAGTACAAAGATTCCTTTGTTTGTGATGATTCTAACATATTGATCATCAATGAAGTCATACTTAAAAGTGAACTTGGGTTTGCCTGTTTGTACTAAAGTATTATTTACGTTTTTTCTTCGTGAATAATGTCTTAATAATGACTCATGACATTTACTGTAATGTGACGGTCGTTTCCTATGTGCAGACTTAAGATGTGACATCATAAATATATCTCTACATCACCTGATGTCACGCAGGATAGCTCATGTTCGTATCCTTAACATTTTTAACAAAGAACCGTTAATTTATCATTTCCGGGCCACGTTAATTATTGATATGTTTATTTGGCCTCCTATTATTATAATTTGAATGAGAAAGATTCGGTTGCCCTCCCACGCTATGTTAGGATTAGTAATTTATAGGGTAATAAATAAACCGTAAAAAATAAGTACTTGATTTTTTTATTAAGTACCTATTACGAACGTTAACTTTAATTAAATTATGTATTGGTTTTAATAAAAAATAAGCTGTTGTAGTTAGTAGGTGTGATGCATACTGTTTATAAACATATTTTCGTGCAGTAGGTAGCTACCTAAGTAGGTACGTTACATACAGCAAAGAATTTGTCAACACGTGAAAGGTGACGTGGCGTTAAACCATCGATCATTTCTTTCGTCTCGTTTGTCTACCTATGCGTCTATCTTTAAGCGCGACCCAAAAACTTGACGGATTTTAATGGCATTTTGTTACTAGAGCCATAAAAGTGTTCAATAATGGATAGTAAACATATATTATAGTACCTTCACGCTTTCTATACGGAACTAGCCAGTAAACACTTACGTCCTTAGGTCTCTCAAGCGGTCCAGCGCTAAATAAATTCAAACACCATAAACGGCCACTCTACATATTCATAGAATTTGATTGGTTGCGCTACCTCACCTTATTTATATGCATTATTCACGATTTTATCTATTACCGGAGAGGCAGCGTCCTAGGCTGTACCAACGGACGAAAGATAGGCAGAAATGCATGAGATTTTAAAGTGCCCCGTAAAGTGCGTGCCTACCTAGCATGGGATAATACAGATCCATATTAGTCGCACAACTACGATTCAGTTGAGGTTTTCTACTTGTTTATGCAAACATACTTCTGCAGTAACTTGCCTCTTAACTAAAATAAAATTATTCTGTTTGTCGGCGAAATTCAAACAGACTTTTTTCATCGATGAATTTCGGGACTTTATTGCCTTAAAATGTCGGTCAAGTTATATGGGTCAGGTTGGGCTTATGGATTCAAATTGGGGTCGCGGCGTTTAAAAGAATAAATGCAAATCGGGTCTGATTGCTTTCGTAAAAAATGCATTAACGATATGCTGTTTGCTAAGGATCATTATGCAGTGCAAATGTATTATTATGACCAGTAGTTCAGTACTATCAATATTATTGGAGTGGCGAGCTCATCTTCATGTTCTGGCTTTGAATACAGAGATTGACTTTCGATACCTATTTACTACAAAAGCTAGAACAACGTCATCAACGTCTTCTTTGATAAAATTACACAATATTATTGAGTTTAGTTCTGCTCAAGCAAACAACCCACTATCACTCAGTAATTCAATTATAATTACGTCAAACTTATTCATTTTGCAATGTGTGTTCTTGTTGCATTACTATCCAACAAAAACAGGTACCTATACATCCAAAACTGGTGCTTAAAATAAATAGATTTTAAAATTAATCATATCTAAATAACCAAAATCATTAACAACTGCTTCTAAAAATGGGAGAAAATTTAACGGGAGTTAATTCGTTTTGATAGAATTAAAAACGAATTGCAAAAAATGGTTCGTGAAAATACGGTTGCAATAATTACCGCATTGCGCCTGCCGTCTGCCCTGCGCCGTACAGACATGCCAACTCCATGTAACCGGGTACATACAAACGCTACATAGGTACGTTGTAACTTCTCTCTCAAACTTACTTCATAACAACTGAACTTTACTAGTTTATAGTTATTGAAACTTCGTACACATAACTGTTATTAAAGTACACCCTTCAGTTCTGAAAACTGATGAATTCAAGTACATTAATATTTATTACTGGTTATTTTATCTAATTGTTAATAAAGAGTTGCAAAATGTTTTTAATTTTTGTAGATATTTCCTCGTATACATGCATGCTAGTAGGTACTTAGGTTTAATACTTGTACAAATACATACTTCGTTTTTAACGGTTTACTAAATAGGTAATGTAATACCTACCTAAGTAATTTGTGAATGTTATAGTTAACGACTGTGTTATTTTGAATAAAAGAAGGTTAAAAGCTTATAGTAAATTAAATGATTGTCAATTTGGCGTTAGCGACGAACAATCAAAAATGCTGAAGTTTTCACACTACAGAAAATTTGAGAACCATTTTAATCGTAAGATGTCGTATATACGCCTACGTGCACGAGAAAGGTTACTTACATTTTAATTGATTTTCCTGTACTTTAAGTGCAAGATTTTTTATGTTTCACACATTCATTCATTATTCCTTCGGCCTTACCGTAATTCGCCAATAAAAAACATCCGTAATGAAGCGAATATAATTTACTAAACTTTCATAGATGTCAATAAATAATTGAAACCGAATTTTAAACTATTAAGCAATAAACATCTCTGACAGAATTGGTCTCAGTCCTACATATTTGTAAAGGCAGTGTTCTTTTATAGATAATCAAAGCAATAACGATCACGATATGACCCACATACTAGTTTGAAAGAGAAAACATGCTCAATAACGAATACCATAATAATGAGAACTTACAGAGCTTTCGACCGCTCTTTATAATGGATAGGTGTAATTCGTAAGTATATTTAAATATCTTGATGTAATGTAAATTATCGAGTAGGTACACAATATTGACTTGTCCCAGAATGCGAGTGGGTGTGGTCACTGCATATAATCTATTATTAGAGCAACTTTGTTTTACATCAATGTGCAAGTCACCGCGGCTAGGCTGGGCGACGAGACGACGTTTGAGGTCATTCAGTCATTTACTGTCTAACGGACCATCTTCTCAGTTTTACAATCGTATTCTGTAAGCGTCTGCACGTGTAACACTTATTGGTCGCAAATGTTGGTCGCCGACTTCAACTAGGTTTTGTTGTCATTGAATTCCAAATAGCGCAGTTAGTGCTCATTGAGATTTAGCGTAACGCAAAATGTGTTCTACTTACACGATTTTCTTTTTGCTCGCTTGATGTTCGATTGCAAGTATAAATCTTGTCATTGGAACATTATCTCACATGACTGGTCCATTATCTGTTATTAAGTAGGCTGAATGGTCTGATGTGGGTACCACGCGGCCGGCGCACTAACGGTACCGCGTCTTCGTCGCTGCCCGCACTGATTGGCCCTGCAACTCTCAGACGCCGTCTCTGCAATCCAATACATCTAATACTGTTATTAAATTTATGTTTGTATCTGTCCATACTTTCTCTCATGTGTGATGGTAATCATAGGCATCGATCACGGCGATGTTATCGAGAGTCAGTTTTTGTCCGCTTTGCATTTTTACGCCCACGTAAGAGTACGTTAAGACAATGCTAAGTATGATTAGCAAATCATAGATATTCTTTCAGTTGAATATGATAAACCGGCTGATTATTTTATTGGTCTTAAAATCACGTGTCAAAATCTAAATAGTAAAGCTTTATGAAGTAGGTTTGCATATTGTTGCGCCTTAGTAATTCAAAATACTATATTGTAAATAAGTATCACAAAACATAATTTAATAAGTCCACATTTTATATCTCTAAAAACAGCAAGTCATTAGTTATCAATTAGTGTTTTTATACTGACCTCAATCTCAAGTAGTCTAAACACATCAATACTAGGTATGTATAAAATTGTAATAAAAGAACTCATTTTATTAGACAAAAAACTTATTTTCTCCTGACAAAAGTAGGTTTTAATAAATGAAATATTTGCAATAACGCGGCCCGGCGCACACCGCCGCATTCTAACTTTGTCATTTAATTTAACCCGTATCGACGCGGCGAATGTATGGAATTCCAAACTGGAGAGGCGGAAGCGTTGAACGAGGCGCCTTGATCTTGTTCATATACACTCACCTATAATGTGTGTGCCACTGTATACCATGTTCATGAGTAGGAAATATCGCCAAGTGACGTTGCGGTGACAATAGCACGTTCGACCCTGTTCGCACGCTTCTCCCACTTTCCATTTATCGACTTGTTCGCTGCCCCGTTTATAAGAGGGCTATTTAGTCATTTACATGTACAAACAATTGTATCTTCAGCTAACAGTTGCTAAGTGTTTGAAGACGGAGAGGGGCGAAGTACCGAACCTTTTAGAATTTCCCCATCGAAGTCAAACTTTTGTCTCGTAGGTACTTGTGCTTTCAGTGCCTTGTAAATATAAATAGAACGTGAATTAACATTCATTAGTACTTATATTTGGATATTTTATTTTATGAAATTAATTCAGCATTCGTTTAGTTAGATAGTCAACGATAGATAAGGTTTGTTATGAAACGAAGCAAATCCAATGCCAAAAAGTCAATGGATTTTTAACTTAAATTTTGGTGATATGTATTAGATCAGACCTTTAAGTAAGTCAGTCAGAGTCAAAATGTATAACTATTATTAGTTGATTACATGGGTAGGTACTTGTATCGCTGCCTAAAAACAGTGTTAGCATAATACCAAGACTTTTAAACTAAGTTTTTTTTGCGGTAGCATTACATGCAAATCTACGAATAGATACGGTTGCCATTATAAATAAAATGCGATGCGTCCTTGAGATTTAACACGCATTTCTTCTTATTTTGGTGGGATTCAATTCGCCAAACGAAAATAGCATTCAGGTGGGGCGTTCCGAATCTCAAGTTCAATAAACGCTTTTTTGTGCTAATGTCACTCAATCCAAGACTTAAATTTTTGATTTACTGTGTATTACGGGTTATTCACCGCAGAGAAAATAACCAGTTTAGAGAAGCTCGTAGGACTGTTAGTTAACGCGGTATGATAAATCTTTTCCTTTGCAAATATTGACTTTAAAAACAGGCTCAAGATGTAGGTGACTTCATTTCATGGCTGATCCATCAAATACAGCTACGGTAACCCTTAATAATGTATAGCTGCGGATAATGAAGTGAAGGCTGATGCAGTGATTCTGCGAAGTGTAGCGCGGGCGCCGCTAACGGTACCATCGCACCGTCGTCGTCGTCGGCTGATCGGGGCCCACCCTGCTTACCGAACTGCTATATTTTATTAAGCCTTTTTATATTAACTGTGATGCATTTTCCACATTGTTTCTGGTATGTTCTTGCTTTTACAAGCGTTAGGACAACTTTGGTTACCTACTACTTAATCACTTTTCATAAGTAAAAGCATTGTAAAAGCATTACCTACGTAGTAAACACATAAAAATGTTAAACAAACATAGAGTTGTACAATTTGTTTTGAAGTGGTTGTTTGTTTTCGTATTGAACGAGTAGAAGTTTTAGTCGTTCAGGAATACCAGTTTAGCAGCTTTTAGACGATCAGGAATTTCGTAGACAAATGTTGTTAACCGTCGAAAATTGATTTTCATAATGATAGTAATTTACAAACATACAAAGACATCTAGTTATTCTAACTCAAATACCTATTATAAGTGCAGCGAATATGACCTTCGAGAGATTCTAGATGAATAGGTGCAGGTGTCATTGACAATTGATTGGCAAACATCAAAAAATATAGGTACGTACTTATTTACCATAAGCACGTATAAAAAACATTTAATTTAGTACAAAGTCAGAAAATATACACACATCAAAAGTGTCTAGGGATCAACATCCCTAATCAATGTTAGGGATGTTGATCCCTAGACACTTTTGATGTGTATACTTACCGACATAATATATCACCAAAAGGCAATCAAATATAGGTGCTTACATTTATATTTTCTTATGGGTTCCTGCAAGACCTTTACAACGAGATGACCTCAATAAAATATCCAAAATCAAAACGAAACATTCCTTTGTAACTTTAAATAAGTCTCGGTGACGTTAACGTGAAATAACAAATAATATAATCAGCTATAAGTAATAATTTATTTTTAATTGCATTTAAATTCAAATTTACAAATTATATGCAAATTCTTCTTGGAGACATAAAAAAACGGTGCTCATAAAAAATACATAGGTACGCGTTGAATTCAGAATCTTGTTTAGTAGAAGTCGAGCTAAAACAGAAAAAGAAATGTTAGGTAAGTAAAGAAATTTTACTTTCGGGTTCAGCTTTTTACACGCTTTATATTAGCTTCACTTGTATGTAACTATGTAAGAAAATCTTGGAATCTTAATTTGACCCACTTCCCAGTCTTCGATTGGGATGAAATTTTGCACACGCTCTGAGTTCTGATGACAATACATGACTAGCTAAGAAACGTCATTACAAATCCAATATGGCGGCCTCCCCAAGATGGCGGACTGGCTGTTTGAAATCCACCCCCATAATATGGGTATCAAATGAAAGGGTTTGCTGTCAGGAATACGAAAAAAATAGTCACGTGACTTATTATTAACACGCTTCAATTGTAAGTAACTATGTAAGAAAATCTTGAAATCTTAATTTGACCCACTTCCCAGTCTTCGATTGGGATGAAATTTTGCACACGCTCTGAGTTCTGATGACAATACATGACTAGCTAAGAAACGTCATTACAAATCCAATATGGCGGCCTCCCCAAGATGGCGGACTGGCTGTTTGAAATCCACCCCCATCATATGGGTATCAAATGAAAGGGTTTGCTGTCAGGAATACGAAAAAAATAGTCACGTGACTTAAATCCAATATGGCGGACAGGCTATTTGAAATGCACCCCCATGATATGGGTATCAAATAAAAGGGTTTGCTGTCAGGAATACGAAAAAATAGTCACGTGACTTAAATCCAATATGGCGGACGTCCAAGATGGCGGACAGGCTATTTAAAATGCACCCCCATGATATGGGTATCAAATAAAAGGGTTTGCCGTCAGAAATACGAAAAAAAAGTCACGTGACTTAAATCCAATATGGTTGACGTCCAAGATGGCGGACAGGCTATTTAAAATGCATCCCCATGATATGGGTATCAAATGAAAGGGTTTGCTGTCAGGAATACGAAAAAAATAGTCACGTGACTTAAATCCAATATGGCGGACAGGCTATTTGAAATCCACCCCCATGATATGGGTATCAAATGAAAGGGTTTGCTGTCAGGAATACGAAAAAAACAGTCACGTGACTTAAATCCAATATGGCGGACAGGCTATACTGCCGTCGTAATTAAAAAAGGCACAACTAACATTTTACAAAAAAAATCCACAAAAAATCAGGCAGATAGGCCTTTTTTTCCTGATTCCGAATATATATATAACTCATTTTGACAAAAAGTGTTAGTTGTGCCCTTTTTCGGTAACACGGCAGTATATGAAATGCACCCCCATGATATGGGTATCAAATGAAAGGGTTTGCTGTCAGGAATACGAAAAAATAGTCACGTGACTTAAATCCAATATGGCGAACGCAGTATTAAATTTGGATGCGTAAAACAGTGAATTTTGTTAAGTTTTTTAATAATAAATATCTTTAAATACATACCTATTAATATTTTAAATTAGTAAGTAGTAAATTAAGTTTAAATAATAAGAAGACTAAAAAGTATAAAATAAAAATAATAGTTTAAAAAACTAAAAAACACGCTTTTACCACGCACTTAAAATTACAAAATAATTCGAACATTTACTACGATTTATTATGAAAGAAAGCGTGGAGCGTTTTGTCCAAGAAGAGTAAAGATTAAATAAAAGCTCCAAGCTTTCTTTCATAATAAATCGTAGTAAATGTTCGAATTATTTTGTAATTTTAAGTGCGTGGTAAAAGCGTGTTTTTTAGTTTTTTAAACTATTATTTTTATTTTCAAATCGAAAGTCAATCTTGCACACTATCTATTTGTTACAAAGTTAGGCAGGTAGTTTTAGCATAGGTTCTAATTTTAGAATTCGTTATGCCTAATCGATCTACCAATTAGTGTGCTGCCAAATTAATTTAAAATGATTTTAGGATTTAGATAACAACCGTAATAAATATTCATTTTGTGGTACCATTTAAAATCGGTACGAATTAATTAAAACCAATTCATTTGATCTTGAAGAAAGTCAATGCCGTCATAGGTGTAGTCTTGACATGACCTTAACACTTAAATGCCATAAGCTGAATTGTATATGAGAGTATGAGATAAAAGTTGTTGTGAACTGATACCGGTTTAACTAAAGAAGGTTTAGGTGATCAAGTAGTTCGATGTTTGTAACTGAATAATATCGTGAAGGCTTTCCGGTGAACGAGAACGCGCAAGTTGCGCTTGCGCCGCCGCCTGGCTGGGCAAACGGGGAGCGCAGGGGGGAGTCACGATGTGGTTAGCCTAGCCTACGTTAGGTTAGGCTTGATTCCATTTTGCCTTTCGCGATCGCTCTGTATTTCTCCTGTGTAGGTTATCGTTTGATCGTAAAAAGAACTTTTAATGCCCACGGAGGAATGCGCAGCGAGGTTTTTTATTGGTTAATGATTTTAGTGTGTAATGTTTTTCAACATTCAGTCAATTTTATTCAATAATTATTTTATGCGACCGCTGGGTTATAATAAATGTTTATTAAGAATGACCTCGTGTATTTGTAGTCGTAAATAACCTACCTAATTGGGAAATGTATGTAAGCACTGCGAAGCCTTCACGTGACAATAAACATTTAACAATTCTGAATGTCTCGAGTAGATTGTATTTATATTTAAAAAACATTTTATTGAAGAAATTCCTGTCCTATGATATCGGTCGCATTCATGATTCAACTTCGCCAATCTGTTGGCATTCTGATTCTATTCGTCGTCGCCGCGGACCCTGACATTTCGATAAAGGCAGCTGATGACCTGTTTTCGATGTTATTCGTTGTCAAATGTTGTAGAATGAATTCCAATAATGTTGAAATATTCTGAGCTGCAAATTATATGATTTTGATTGCATTTGATTGAAATTGATTTAGTTCGAACTAATTAAAGTTGATTTAGGCTGCAAACTATAATCATCGTTTCGCAATATAGCATCTCGTTGCATCAAACTAAGGAAAATGTTGCTCCCAAATTGATCAGGAATAAACTGCAAACGCACAATTGTATTGAGGGCTATAAACAAACTGCATCCGGTATTTAGCGAACATTCTGTAGTGTCCGTCCACGTTGCCAATTTTCAGCTTTCGTTGACTGGTTGTACAATTTCAGTAGACATGTGTTATATCGCTGTTACATTTCGAAATTTAAAATTATCTTGTAAATATGGTGTAAAGTATCCACTAGCCACTAATAAATGGTTTAAAACAGTGTCGGTTGAGCGGTTGAGCGGCTGTAATAGCGGGGCGGTGTGTCGAGGCAGAAGGCGGGAGCGGGCGCCACCCGCCGCCGCTAATTGTTACTATTACAGAAATTGGTCACTTACACTGAATCGCGATAAATCACTACCCCGCGCTGTGTAGGCAGCGGGCTCAAAGCGTGCGCAGCCGACGTTCATTCGATTACTTGCCCGCTTTGTAAATAAACTGTGCACTCACACGTATTTCGTTGCAAAACATTTTATTATTCATTATTGTACGCATACCGGCTAGTTTTCGTAGCGTGACTGTAACTTACCCTGATTTTAATGCGATTGGCTATCACTATCATCTAATATTTTATAAGAAATAGTACAATTTATCATGTAATCCGCGGTAGAGCGTCTCGACGTAATTGTTGCATTCGTATTCTAGTTTTGAAGCTCATTATGTTTTTTTTATTGCAGAAAACCAGTTGAAGTCATCAACAAGAAAGAACGAAAATCTTCGTTTGAAAGAAGTTTTTGGGAAGGTGAGTAATTTCATATTGGTCGCATATCCTAGCTCCCTGTAGCTACAGGTTAGTGTAGTTAGTCTACTGGTTTAGTCAATTCACTTAACGGTGCTAATCCTACACCAGCCTAGGGAATTTTTTTTTTGTTAGGCGGCTATACTTACCTCCGTTCGGTTGGTATTCCCACTTATGTTGGTCAGTGACTAAATCCGGATACATACAAAAACACTGAGAGCAGTTGTTGCAAGATTCGTGTGAGTCAATTAGGTGATGGGCTATCAGCAACCTCTCACAACTTATGCAACTTTTCGACCAGTGGGTCACAAAAGTCACGTTCGGTTTCACTGCATTCTGTTGCTTTAATAAATGCTAATAGTGTTATGACGATACCGGTCGTAGTTTTGCATGCCTCTTCATCTTCAACATAAATGAAAACAGTGTAAGTTGAAGAAGACTTTATTCATGTTTTCCTCCGCACTTTCTCTAATATCCAGAGATTTATAGTCAAGTCTTGACCTTATAAAGAAAACCGTACAAGGGTAAGTAGGAGAGCAGTATAAAATACTTTGTAGCGTATTATGTTCTTTTGACGTTAAACGTATTCATTAGGTACCTATATTATGAGTTTACTGCAAAACTGTTAACCTAATATCTAACGTAAAATGAGAGCAGCGAATGCTGTAGCCTACTCACCTTTAACTTATTCTCTTCTATTGATATACACGAGAAATGCAAGTTATGATTCTTAATCATGAAAAGTAATGACCTGAATAGCTACCGTATATTTCTCAGAATCCGTGTTACATAATAAGATTAATCGACAGCAAAAATGTTACAAGAATAAACTAGCATTAGGAATTCCGATAGAGTTGTGTGATAAAGTAGTAAACGCAGCACGCGTTAGCTTAAGCCGTACGGGCGCATATCAAATAGTTGCGGTTCGAGGGAGGCTGCCCGTGCGCAGTGTTGCTGCTCAATTAATCGGAAAATTATAAATAATGAAATTGTAATTGAAGTGATTTCAACGAACTTGTTTCTAGACATGCAATCCTCTTAAGTTGTTGATAGATCATCGTGGTTACAGTTAATACCTACGTTGTAAGTTTTTTTTTGTTTATCGTTTATGCAATTAAGGAATAAGCTAATGGAGTTTTTCGTTCAACACAAATAACTTTATTTTGTATACCAACCAACAATTACGGTTAATAGTAATAATTAGAGATAATATAGAGGTTAACATGGTCTCATATATTATCATTTTATAACCATTCACGATCATGCTAAAACTTGTTCTATTAAACGATATTAGAAAGATATAATCGTTTTAAAATATATCCATGTAAATTTCTCAGACAAGTGTTAGTGAACTCATTTAAAAACTGGTTATTAATCGCATCCTTAATAGTTAAAAAAATTACAAAATATTAAGTGGGTATAGTTATATCAGAATCCTTGTCCGGGGCGTGAAAGTGCACCTTGCGCAGGCGCGGCCGTTGTCGCACCTGCTCCGGCTCAACACATGGCGTAATGCAGTTTTGGTGCAAGGCTTGGACTGCATTGCTGGCATGCCACAAGATAGAATATCAACAAAGTCAAACCTTTCAAGTGTTCCAGTCATACTGATACTACTTTTTACATTCTTCTTTATTATATTACATAAACATTACTAGGAAACATGTGTAAACTAAATTTTTTGAAAGGCCAACCGTGATCGAGGTATATGAATATCAGAGTTCATCATTTCACAATGGTGATATTGCTTGCGTTAAATTTTGCCATACAACACAAAAGAAGAAAGGTTTGAGTCATTGATCAAATAGATATTTTATTCTTAATATCACGGTTATTCCCTTTGACTTCGCTTCGCTTACTTCGGCGCACCTAAACATTATGAAAATAAAATAATTATTCATATATTGGATGTAAGAGGGCGTGTGGGTCATTTGTATGAATAGACAGAGAATTATTTACTAAAGAAGAATTCCAGCATCTTCCTCGACCTAGGAATCGAATCTTACGACCTGGTTTCTGATCTTACACTAGCTTGCAATGGTTTGATTAGTTTCAGTTAGCTATTTCGCTTCATAAAATATCAAATTTTAATTTTGCAATACATTTCATATTGATTCCACCATGTTTTTAATTATTAGCTTAACTACGCTGCTTTAGTTTTTAATAAGTCTCGTCTGAACGAAGTTTCTTTAGCCTTAGGTGTCGATTGCGTGCGCACAACTTTGAAACATACCTCAACATGAAATATGTTCGAAAACATTTTAACTGCATGACCACGACTTTCGATGTAGCAAATAACAATTGTATTTTTTCAAGCCTGAATACTACACATAAAAGTACTTTCAAATAAATTCCCGCGAGGAAAGTAAGGTGGGCTGGAATCCCGCGCACGATCATTAAAGTGACGACCACGACCTGCCCGTCGGCTTTCATTGTTTAGCCACCGCTTTGCATATCGTCTCACCAACATCATTTTATGATTGAAAGTGATTGTCAATTTGTGGTCTGATACCATCTCCTTTATGCCCAAGAATAAGGGAAGGGATCCGGATTTTGTACTGGTTACACTTACAAAGGACTTTAGACTATGTCGGTCCAAATAATTTTTGGAGATGAAAAAATCAAAATTACAGTAATTCAGCCTCGAATATTTTGTGGCGCATTAATTTATCCTGTTGCCATTTAAATTGGAAGTCTCGGCATTTCCTCTGAGGAGCAAACAAAAAATGATTTACAAATAAAATAAAGTAATGTACGTCTAAATATAAGGGGCATAAGGTCTGTATTTACAAGTTAGGGTTGATATTTGATGGGTCTCAGGGCATGCTGTGGCCTGTTTGACTTGCTGTACAGAAAGGTTACCACATACCGACAGAAAAGTATTTAATTAATTGTGCTATAGGTACGTTCTTTCCGATGTAGTTGCTGGCCATTCACTGTAAGAAAGTTTCGGCGTAAAAAAACTATCGGTAGCTTTTAAGCTTCTACGCTTGAATAACTCGTTATAGCTTATTCTTTATTGTAAAAATGTCTATAAATAATGAGATCAATAATAGCATAATTAACCTTATGTAATATATGCATAAATATATTACGTGGCATATATGGGTACGTAATTAAACGTTAGGTGACAATCCACTGTTGTTGTGAGGACTGTTCAGCGCGACCATATGACATAGATCAAACATTGATAAGTCTAGTTAATAAATGCCTGACGACCTTTACAGATATAATGTTGCGGTTATTACTGACTTGTTTTGTTCAGATTACGTAAGACATGTCACTGGAGAAAGTTAATTTAGTTTTGAAAGTGAAATCGATTGCACTTTCTTTCACTTATCCATTTCATAGTTTCGTTGTTGGATCTGTCGATTATATTCAAAGAACAAGAAACCCAGTTCCTTGTAAATTAGCTGCACAATAACAGCGCGTTCAGTAAAGTTCGTTGTGTTATCGTTCCTTATACCTACCGCAAAGTTCTTACATAAAGCTCTGGTACCTCTCTCAAGTTAAAATTGGCTTACTTTAAAAGAATTCCTTATAAAATATTTATAAATGAAAGATATAAAAAAATCCCAACTCCAGCAACGACTCTACAGATATCTATTCCTATATTGAGGTAGGTATTACAGGAGGGCTTAATAAAAGGACGGGAATGTAAAAAAATGTGCAAACAACTCTGCAAACACGTCGGAGCGGTTTAAAGGCCGCGTCCGGATTGCGAGGGGCGGCGGCGGCGGAGGGCACAGGCAGCATTCCAGCCTCCCGTGGCCACGGCGACGTCACTCCTATATACCTACAAGGCGCATTCCACGATGCCACTCGTTCTTTCACCGCAAATATGAAAAAGAAAGCAAAAGAAAGCGGCTATTATGACGAACCAGTTTAACATTAAAGGGCTATACATTTATATTAATTGGAACATAAATTAGATTTAGGAGCGATATTAGAAATACTTACATGTGGACGGAAATAAAAGATCAAGTTAGAGTTGGGGCGCCTCGACCCTGACATCTGTGGTGCGCGGGCGCCGTCTGCTGTACGCGAGAGCTCACGGTCGCCGCCCTCCAGCGCCTACTGGCTAAAAATAGCACACGATACCGATCGATGCTTATTGCTTATCGAGATCAATGTTAGAACTCTAGAATTAGCGACTTAACATTCCTTCAGTACTACCTGAGTTTTCAGAAAACAAATCCAGTGTGATGTGCTCGTGTTAATAATCCCGTGTCTTTAGGTCACAGTGTTAGTCAGGCTGGGCGGTTTATAATAAATGGTAGTTTTGGTCGGTGATGATGGGCCCGTGTGTCGGGTGACGGGTGCGCGGTGGGCTGCGGGGGAGCGTCGCGTGCGCAGCTCAGTGTCCGTCCCTGGCTCGGAGCAACGCCCCCGTCAAGGGCGGCGACGCTGCAAATTTCTGCAAGTCCACCGCGAGTCAGTGCATCGCGCCATGTCGCGGCGGCTCCGCGCTCGCCGCTCGCGCTCGCACACCGCCGTGGGCGCACGCCACTGCACGCACCGCCCTATGTAAAATAACTGTTATTTCGGTCGTTAATGGACACGTTCCGCATTCTTAACTCGATCCTCTTTCTTCGGACTTTTGAGAACCGTAACATTATTCCGTTGCCAAATAGGGGTTTTCGGTTTCGGAAGTTCTTTTTTTCTAAATAATTTTTCTGAAGTGCACAATGAAAGTAAGTTTTCAGAACGAACAGGATTCAAAAACTGGTTTGAGGAATGAAAGTGTAGTGTTATGAATTGGTTCAAATGACGATCACCTTGGACGTAATATTTTGTTTTTTTCACAATGTTGGACACGAGGAAACTGCCGAGGCGATCGGTGTCGCTTCATGGTTTGTATTAAGGATTTATTTTTTTCATAGAGCTTTTGTGTTCACTTTACATTAATTTTATTGAAGGATTAAAAAAAATATTATCACAATATACAGCATCAGGTTACATTTTGTATCTGGCGCGCCGAGCTAAGCCGCAGCCTATGTATATACGTATTTATGTGGAGTTGACCTAGCGGTCACCTCCTTCAGGCTGCTTCCTAGGACACATACATAAGCCTTTATTCGACAACGTGTTTTATCCATACACTCAAGCTTTAGTGGTTAATTTTTTTTTACATAATTAAGGTATTATGTATGAAAGAATCGGATTTCAACTTCATCAACTTTCACAAGTATATATAAAGTTGATTAGAGAACAAATAAGATAAAGATTAGTAGGTATATTTGGAGACATCCCATGGTTTATTAGTTAGAGATAACTTATAAAAAAACAAAAAATGGTACAATTATTCAACCATTAAAACCTCATGATTCTACTTGAAGGAGACTGTTACATTAAACTGATATTACTGCCTTACAGGCAAAAATATACACATCAAAAGTGTCTAGGGATCAACATCCCTAACATTGTTTAGGGATGTTGATCCCTAGACACTTTTGATGTGTGTAATATTTTTTATTCCGACCGATAGGTATTTGTTTTGTTCAGAATGGGTTATTGTAGACATATGCCAACTGAAAAAAACACCGCAGGTAAGCTTTTTCTTTGCCTACCTCTCAAAAATTTATTGAAGAGAGTGTTTTAATATATTGTACTTATTGAAAAAACTTTTACAGGAAGTTAAAGCCATAACACATGAATACTTACTGATATGAAAAAGCATATTGTAATTTAACCATAATGAATGAGTAGGTATTAAGTATGTCGGCACCAATATTTATGTACCTAGTAAAATAATTATGTGTTTCATGATAATTGTTGATAAGAAGGTACGGAGGTATGTGTGTTTTTAAATATATCCGTACAAAGGACATCGTAAGCAACTGAACAAACTGAAAAACATACTGATAAATATTAAAACTAAGTATATAGATACATACACTCATGTACATAATTATGTATAAGTACCTAAAGCTGCATATACATATGCTATACTGTTATTGGTCCTTCATTTCATATATTTCTTGAGCATAATTTGTATAATAGGTACATAAAATATTTTCAGCAATATTATTTTATGTATGTACTTTTGTATTTTGTCGATGGTCACGACGTAAAGTTTACGCAACTGAATAAATGAATCCAATGTCTTTGTTCCAATTTAGTGACGATATGAAATTAATTATATTGTTAGCACCCTTGAGGTTGTCCATTCTAAGACTGAATTTCAGTAACACTTGTATAAATACATACTATGTGGAAGCGTGCTGTGTTTTCAAAAAATGTGTTCACAGAGTTTACTACGAACATCGCGGTGGAAAACGTCTGTTGTATCGCATATTTCTTTAAGTTAATCCATTTCAAAAATAATCTGTCTCAATAATTAAATTAATATAAATGTCATGGTGATATACTAAGATAAGTTCAAGAACGTTCGGAAAATAAATGTGCAAATTAAAATTATTATCAAGTTGCTTTTCTAAACGCGATGTACGCTCAAAGCATGATAGTGTTAGACTCAAAAACATATAGTGTTGTTAAAATCAGACACTCTTGTTGTTTACACCGAATTGAAGAGGAGAAAGAAGGTACTTTTACTGTACGTGTACACGTAGAACTTATTGTATTTTTAAATATTTTATTACATACTTTCAATCGGTAAGGCAGACTTCAGGGGCAATACAAATTAGTACAATTAATACGTGTTATTTTTTTAGGTATGTGTAATTTTGAAATCATTAGCATATTACCACAAGTATCAGTGACTAAGTATCACTTGTGATGAAGTACGTAGGTACCGTGACGCATCATCTTAGCTAATATTGTTGGTCAACTGTAATAGGACACTGCCCGTGATTCATAGTGTTAGCTTATTTGAGTAACTTCCTTCAACGATAGCGGACAGTTTATCACATCACTTGAAATATTTCCTCAGCTTGTAAAATCAAATAAATGCATATAAATTTAAGTATTATAACCAGGCGGTTGCAGTAAGTTGAAGTATTTACGATAACACAAGCGGCGAGAGTTGACCTGGATACAAATATTTAGTTTATTCACTTATAAGATGCTGACTACACACTTAGGTATATTTCATTTAAGTGTTGCACGCGCATACCGATGTCGTTAGCGAATATGTTAATTGATAATGTTGTAATATCGTGTATTGGCTGTAGTTTATTTTAAAAGGTTGGTGTTATCTTAACTCGATCGGATCAGCTGTTCTTATAGACACCGTTCAGACAAGTTTGCGTGCTGATAATGGCGCTGAGAAAACGAAGTGGCTACAGGGAGCTCTCTGTTATTTAGAACAGTTTACCTGATTTAGTTATTATAGAGCTACATGATCATGTGTGTATTGATAAACAGATATTTTATTTTATGTTCATTACATTTTTCAGATCGTGTCAACAAAAGCGACGCTGAAGACAAAAGTTTGTCTAATGACGAGACACCACTACCGTCATGCCCTCGACAACCTCCAGATGGAGTAGAGACTCCTTGCGAGGCTGTGGAGAAGAGCCCGGAGCCGTCGTCTCGCCTCCCCTTGCGGATGCCCGCGGGGTGGCCCGGCGCGCGCCCACGCTTCTCTTATACATCTAGGACACAAGATGCCCGAAGTGAGGCTAGTGTTAAAGACAAAATTGCCATGTTTTCAAATGACCGGGCGACATCTTCAGATCGTTTGGATAAATGTGGCACTTTGCCAGCAAGAAACCCTTTAACTGTAAGAAAGAGTACGGCCCCATATGCCAGCAGCTATACAGATGTTTCTTCCTTGGATAGACGTTTGACGAAATCTCAGGACAATCTTGATGAGTTACCTCGTTCGTACAAGAGGCACACGGAGAGACCGGAAGTGTTGGGAGGCGTGGAACGGGCTTCAACTGCTTCAACATACGTATCAGCAAAGAACACGTCCCTATATGCAGAGACTAAACCCTTATTTTATGGAAGTACTACTACGTTACCTTCGAGTACAGACCCTTCCTTTGCTAAGACGGTGTATCATGTGCGCAGTGTTAGTGATGACAATGGCAATAAAAACATATCGAAACACAAGTCGAATTTAGACTATCTAATCGAACAAAGGAAGAAATCAATGTCCAAATTAAGATGTTTAGTTATACCTGAAGTACAAACTCCAATTGTGGATCTTCCTGAAATTAAAGTCCAAGATGCGCTTTCTAAGTCCTTCCTTTTGAAGAACAATCAAAATAACGCAAATACGAAAGTTCACAAACCAAATAATTCAAAACCCGTCAAACTAAATGAAACAAAATGGAAAGCCGATCTACTGCCTAATAATTTACCAAAATATTCTCCAGCTTTCAAACGTAAGTCGTTACAAGTCTACACGCCTTCTTCTCTTTCTAAGGAATCTACTCCAGAACCTAATTACAATGAGAGATTAGACCCAATGAACAAAACTTCTTACAAAACAACCAAGTCTCTTAGGTCTACTATGGATACTAATGGGTTAACAGGCCGAGTGCCCACAACAAGTTTAACAACAAACAAGAATTTGTCATCAGATAATATAAGCACATTGAGACGAGACCACAAAGATAACATATTAAATTACATCAGAGACTATAAGAACGTAGATATAAAAATTTGCACTGCTACTGACGTAGTAGATAGCGACAACGATTCTGCGATGAGTTCCACTCAGTCTAGCTACCGGTCTTCAGCTTCTTCTCCAATGCATAATATAGAAAACATGGAATCTGATAGTTCACGCCTATCACCACGAGTTTCACACTATGCAACTTATTCAATCTTTAAGTCTGAGATACCGACTAAAGCAAATGTGATAGAAAAGGTTTCAGAAGATTATATGAAGCGTAATGTGTGTCGCTCCGTGTCTTCTGATACAAACGTATCACTTAGTTCGTCGGCGGGTTCGGCAGCTACGTCTGGATCGCAAGCGAGTTGTAGTTCACTTGAAAGTTCTGTCGCTGACTCCGATAAGAGAAAAGTTTCGAAATCGTATAATATCGATACGATCAACAGACGAAACATTTTGGCATCAGCGAAATGCAGGAGTGGCAGAGATGCGAAACTTAAATCACCTGTTGTTGAATCTAAGTTCTCACACGAATCTTGCGACAGGTCCCCGAGTCCAGTACACAAAACGTCTGAGCGCCTTTCTACACTCACGCCATCGGTGAGTGTTATGTCGAATAAAGGCGAAAACAGACGACGCAACAAAGTCATTGCCGAAACCGACTCAGATAGTGATAGTGACGTTAACGTGTGGCAGAGAAAGAATGATTTCAAAAATACGCGACTCAAACGAAACTCTAGTTCGGCTAATAAAAACAAACAAAGTGATATTAATTTAGAGAGTCCTAAAGTTGAAGATGGCCCTAAGGTTATATCTGAGAAGATAATAAAAGAAATTAAAAAAGCTGGTCTTGATAACTATAACAATAACAAAAATTCAAGTCTGCCAGAGAAAAATGAGATTGTTGTAAAAAAGCTTGACAGTAGCCTATCCAACAAACAAGAAAAAATTAGCAAACCTGAAGTCATCGAAAAAAATAAAGCTATTGATAGCATCGATGGAAACTGCAACAATGTGAAAAATAAAGAAAAATCATTAGAAATTAGTAAAAAAATCGAAATCGACATATCGAGCGATAAAACTGATATTAGTTCTGCAGAGGAAGTTAAAGTACCTACTGAAATCATTCGACTCAGACGTGGAGCTGGTACAGGTGTAGGAGTTATTTTGGCCGGTGGAATCGACTGTGAAGCGAAAGAGGTTACGGTACGTAGATTTTATTAATAACTAAAACAGTAACGAAAGCCCTTGTTTATTTCCTGAATATTTATGACTGACAGCTTACCCATGTAAGTGATTTGAAATAACTTAAAGTTAGGCTTAAGTTCATAAATCTTTTTTTTTTATAAAAAAAAGATGATGATTTCGATGTTGTAATTATCTGACAATCAATAAATCATTCAACTAGAGGCAGAGCAATATCCTAATAACCCCCCCAATTCCATGACTTTAACCCTTTCCCTGAAACACGATCACATGATTAAGATTCATGGCGACTGTTTAATCATTGTGTTAGCTTTGCGGACAGTGAACCTGTTAATCAGATAATTAGGATGAAGATTCTCACATATAATATTATGTTGTATGTTTTACTAAGTATTGTAATGATTTTCATTTCAGGTTCATAGAGTTTTAGCAGATAGTGTGGCGGCCAAAGCAGGACTAAAGAGGGGAGCAAAGGTCAGAAGTATTAACGGCTGCGCTATGGCAGGGTTAACTCATGCACAATCTGTCACTATCCTTAAAGTAAGCACCGTTATAGTATTATTACCTATAGCGTAAATTCGACAAGTGTAAAACACGACAGCACACTATTGCATGATATTCTATCTGATTAACAAATCAAACAGTGTTTTAATTATTTAAATATCATCGTCATTTTAATTTTAAATTCATAATTTTTGAAACATATACTTATGTAATTTGTTCTTTCAGGAACAACGTTCAGAAGTTATAATCGAAATAGAGATTGAAAATCGACAAAATGCAAATGGTGTAGGATGCGGCTCTGACAAAGGTTGGTAAAGAGTTCTTAAGCCACTAGTATTTTTATACATAGTATGCCTGACTTTTGTTGTAGCAGATGTAAACTGATATTTAATTTTATTCTACAGCGGAGTCGAAGGTCCGAAGTGAGGTTGAAGATAAAAATATGGGCGACGACAGTAAAGCTACCGGTTCTGTGGTGTCGGTGCTGCTGGAGAAGGCTGGCGGTGGAGCCGGACTCGGCTTCGGCTTGGACGGTGGCCGTGACTCACCGCGAGGCGATCGTCCTCTTACCATTAAGAAACTTTTTGCAGGTGAGCTTTTGAAACCAAATTACGCGCATGATTCAGGAAAAATGTGAAAAAAAAATTAAAAGTGCCTAAGTAATGTGATGAAAAAGATATCCTTAATTTTTGAATTGCAGGAGGTGCAGCAGCACAAAGCGGTCGTGTTCTAGTCGGTGCGGAACTTCTATCAGCTGGAGGACAGTCGATGGAAGGATTCACACGCACACAAGCCTGGGCGGCTCTCAAGGCTTTGCCTGCTGGCCCGGTTACCCTTGTACTTAGGAACCCTAAAGGCAATATGGATATTTGAATACAAATATTATAAAATAAGTTTGAATACAGTAAAGCCGACACCTACAACAGTGATACCAAATTGGTTATAAAGATCTCCTTGAATAATTGAGTTTGGTGACATGTCTCAGAGCCCGGTTAACATTCCGCTTAACAGATTCATTTATCTGCGAGCTTTCGTCTAAAGGAGAGAGTAAAACGGTGCTAACTGACACCATTCAATTTAGGAAAGTGCGATGAAAGTGTAAGGTCTCGGGTCTGGTTATTCCTTCTTTTTTTATTTACAATTTGCCTCATTCATTAGTCACTGTTTCTATAAGATTGTAAATAGGTAATTTATGATAACTGTCTGTAACGGATTCTCGTAAAGATAGGTTTTTAAGACTGTGTCTCATTTTTGTTAAAATCGTTTATTTATTAATTCGGTATAATTAACTAGTCTGGACTTTAGAAATGTTGGAGACAACATCGAATTTTTGGTTTTGTACTTAAAGTACATGCTATAAAACGATGATCAAAATTGATGTCATTAGTGCCATTTTTTATTTTCATGAATCATTATGCGCACAGGTGATGTACATATTGACATAATAATTATAATCTAAGCTTGTGAAGCGTCATTAATAAAGCTGAGCTTTCAGAGTAAGTAAGTACGTAAACATAATAGTAAGTACCTACGCGTGCGTTTCGATGGAGATCTATCCATGTCCATTCCACATGTATTAACTCCTACAGATGGTAATTTAAGAGTAGATGTTGGATCCTCGGTGACAGTATACGGTGTCTAATAGTAATCAGCAATGTATTTCTGACTAATATTGTGTAAAACAATAATATACATACAAATACCCTAAACAAAAAAAAAATCAAGCTCAACAAACGTTTTTGAAAGCTGATTGTTTAATGTATTCTTATGCAAACATTTACTTGCCATGATACTTATTGCCAATAGCGGTACCTATCATACCATTGCTTAGTTATAATGCATCGAACTATTTAGTTAAGGACTTGTAAATATTTTGTTATTTATTAATAACTGTTTTATTTAGCGAGTTATGTTAAGTTTGTCGCCGCTGGTAAAAACTCATTGTCAAATAAGTTTTGAAATTTTGTCTTAATATTGAGACAAACTGAAAAACACGTAAAAAATATAATTTTAATGACATTCGACGTACCTAACTTAATTAAATTGACGTACCTCGTCTGACCTCTATTAATTTTGTACTAGCAATGGATGGGTGGTATGGTGTGGTGTGGTGGTGATGTGGTGGGATGGGTGCTTTTTGGTTACCTGAAATAAATACTTTTTATTTTATTTTTATTTTTTTTTTATTTAATGGAGGTCAATGATGTACTTACCTACAAAATGATTTGTATTTTTTGAGGTCTCTTTTATATTTTTGTTGTGTCTAATAATATGAGCAAGTATGTCGATGAATTAGCGAGATACAAATACGATATTAATTTTGTACTTACTACAACATTGAGGAAGATTAACTTAGTTTTTGGCTCTTTGGAAGTATGTAGGTACCTATTCTAGAACGATGTTCGAGCTTGAGAATCGATTTCAAACTATATTTGAGTAGGGAATGATCGTTTGAAAATCCTGATACACTATCAGATTGCAGAGCCTACAATATTATGACTTACGAGCGGATTGACAGCAAATAAACTATTCTCGTTATTAACATCTGATTATATACCCTTTGATGAATATACACAATATTCTTTATTTACTTATTAGGTGATATAATATGTTATCTTAGTTACTATTAATCTTTTATGTTACTATATTATATTATATAATCACCGTAATAAATATTGTTGTTTTCTTTTTAATAGGTATTAAAATGTACAATGTTGTTATTTGTACAATAATACATACAAGACCATTGACAAATATTAATTTAATACTAGAAACGAATCACATTTTTAAACAACATAAGCCGCAGAAAAATCATTACCTATCATGCCTGTTTCTTTACTTTTTTCACTGATTAAGTAGGATTTCGATATTGGTTCGGAGTTTGGTCACCTATCTATTACAACCTAGCGGCTTCGTTACAATAGGTAATCATACTCTTAAGAGTATCGATCAATTAACCGAATTTGATTAAAGAGATATTGGCTTTAATTATAAGAGCGATTTTAGCTTTTCTATAGAAAATTTAAGAAGCTTCACATCACCTCAAGACACTCTTTTTCAAAAATATTCTCAACTAAGTACTTAACTCTCTAGATCTATGTATCGTGCTATAAATTCATAAACGAAACGTAACATATTAAGTTTGGTTGGAATCCCTTCATAAATTTCCAAGATTTTGGACATGAAAGTTTGCATGAGATGCCGTGCCTTGTGAATCGTTTCTGACAGTAAATAAGGACAGAGTCACAAGTATAACGAGTTCCACCATTGGCACCCTGTATATGAACTGCTGCAATTGTTAATTAAGCCGAAGTAAATTTCGTCGTGTAATCACGTCGTTCGCGTTCACAGGCGATTAATGTCATGGCGTTGACGACATTCAAGAGGTAATGAGGTTTGCTAGTACCTACCGAGCGCTTCATTCTAGTAGATGCATATACTTACTTATGTATTCTATATTTTGAACGAATTCTTGCATTCACGGTATCTGTCTGCGATGCAAATGAATTCTCTTTATTTGGACTGACGACGTTGCATTCGCCAACATTTGAAGATATTATACGTAGAATATTTTCTTGTAGGTAATTGAACCCTGCAGCTTTCTAGAAAATAACTTAGTTTGAGGATGGCTCTATTTTTGATTAAATTCACTTGCTATTCATTAGTTCAGATCGTATCATATCATATTTTTCTTGTTATGCAACTTTATCGCTTTTTTATGGATCGTATCTTTTTTATAGAAAGTCAGATTTTTACTAGTTTTAGGTGAATACAATAACAAGTCTTCAAGTTTAGTTGAACTCTTATCACGGATGGTCTTCAATTAGAATAGGCCACTTCTACGTCATCCAATGTCGTTGACGATTACGGAGAATGAATGCCAGCGGCCTCTAGCCTTTGATGAACAAACAAACTGCGATGATACATGAATCCTACAAACGTAAGAAAAATAGTGATAATTGGTTCTTGATGATTGTTCATTACAGCAGTCGGTAGGTGGCCTATGTTTAGCAATGGGCGCTGGACAGGGTTAAAAATATTTTATCTCACGACCCCGTTACGCACGCTGTTCATTGTATGCATAGCTTCTACATCGACAGTTAGATTTGAAATTAAATATCATATTAATATAAGTATAAACATTTTTATCGAACACCATACCTTTTAAACTTAAGGTATAAAATATGGAAGGGTCATCCGAAAACATGTATTTGATGAGACACTAGTCACAGTCTCAAGAAATTTCAATATGTTCTCAAGACACTTTGATCTCGTTCAGAAGGTAATAGGGTTCCAAGGTGAATGTTACGGCACCTCAAATATTGCAGATCCATATATTTTTCTACGGCAGGTAACCGATCTACGAAGGTCTACGAAAGGTCTACGCCGTAGCCATCTATTGAACCCGCAAATAAAAATAAAACAATGTATCCTTTTTTAAATATTTATATTGTTGCGTAAGTATATAATAAAATGCTATATTAAAATGCAAAAATACTCAGTTAGCCACCATACTATCATTGTTATGTTTTCTAGTTCATTGGTCGAATACATTTTACTTAGTATAAAGCTACAATATTCACTGAAAAATATACATAGCGCGATTTGTATTAAGTGGATACATATTTTTATAAAAATATTAAAATGCTGTCACTCAATGTTAGCAGTCTTGTAAAAGATAGTGCTATGACTATAGTTATCGATTTTGAATTTTATAGATATTAACGGTATTTTAATTCTACTTTGTTATATTAATCACATTTAAACGCATAATATTTAGTAGTCAAGGCGAAAGTAGGTATATAGATTAAAATAGTCATCGATTTATATTCCCTACATATCTCAGCTACGGACGTGCTAAAAGTGGTTTATGTGAGTAAATAAATATTTATTTAAGTAAGGTGATAATAAAACCCAACTACAGTGATAGAGTTATTATAGAGAATGGTAAAACGAAGTAATCAAAGAAAGAAAAAGAATATTATACAAGGGTCAAGGAGCTATTTGCGCGTTGATGACAACGAAGACATACATGTTATAACAATGGTTTGTTTTCTACGAATTTTGGGATTTAACTTCACAAACTACACCTGCATTCATGCAATTATTTTAAGTCTATTAAAAGCTCTTAGCACTTACATAGACTTACTTCTATACTTAAAATTTTATGTTCTTACTAAAATAAAATGTATTATTATTTTGTATGTACTAATCTTTACAATAAATACTAAGTAGATGTCAAATACGTTTTAGAATATAAAAATAAGTTAGTTGCCTAAAATTTAAATAATTACAAAACACTACATGTTGCACTCAGCTTTGAATATCAATATCACAGACAATTTTTATCAAATTGTATCAAACTGTGTGTATCTAATACTTTTTGTTTGCCATCGTTAGTTTTGTTAGTCTTATTCTACATAGGTACTACTACTTACAAATATATGCAAACGATGTAACCAAATATTTGACCGGTTACACCAATTGCATATAAATTGTTAGATAAAACTGTTCAAAAAATGTATCTACAGTCTAATCTTAAAAAAAAAAATATTTAGCAGGGTATCCTTACTATACTCGGATGTTATACACTTCCAGCAATTAATAAATGCAATATTACAATACTTTTTCATATTTTTGTATTGATTGTGTAATATACTAAATACACGTTTGGTCCTAACGTGAAATACAAGTTGCCAAAATACTTATTTTCGTACTCTCCAAAAATATTTTACAAAATACATTTAATGACTTTTGTTTAAACAATATTAATATTTTGTCATATATTTATTATTTGTAAAAAAAAATCTTTAAATTTTATTATTCATAGCTTTATATGTAAACTTTTAGATAGTGGCAAAGATACGATGTTAGCGAGTTCTGATTAATTTATTTTTTGTTAGAAATCGGACATACTTTCTTTCTAGACATACTTCTTTTCTTTCTGTCAACTCACGACTATTAGTTTCTGATCTTTCTGATGTGGCTACAAACATACTTATACGTACTGATTCATGCTGTGCAGTTGTCTTTATTAGTTTATTAGACATTTCAGCATGTACGTAACCACTACTGCTAAGTAAAACTCAGTACTTTACAGAATTATTATGTTAATTCATCGTGCACCAAGTAGCTACAAATAGCGGAGACGTTCGGAGCACGCAGTACATTTACAACTCCTTACAACTTTACAGTCAAATCTCCATTCAATTAGTGGTAGCAGCTACATGGTGGAGTAGATGTCAGCTGTATAGGCAAGCGCCTGCTGGTCGTGCACGAGGTCGCAGCAGGCGCAGCGCAGTCAGCGCGGCGGGCGACGTGTCACCCTCAGTAGAACGGGCCCAGCTCGTACATCCTTGAACAGACGGATCGCTTCCCCGTGGGTTAAACCCGCCGTGCAGCGACCGTTCACTGACAGGATTTCGTCCCCTGTAGAAGAAAAACAGGCCGAATTAAAACTCATTCTTTGAAAATAGGCCTACAATAAGAACTTTATAACATTAGGATGGGATGTCTATTTAGCCCTGACATCACCGCTTCTTAGGTCTATTATCACCCTTATCAAAAAGCTATAAGTACCTAATCTGTAAGGCGAAACGGTAACTGTTAGAAATTCCTAACAGCAACCGTTTCATCTTAAAAATAAAATACATCTCTCGTTACTCGGTAAATCGCATTGCGTTGCTTGACTTTCCTAATAAGGGAAGTAATAGCCATTCCTACACCTTTTTTATGGGCAGAAAATGCTTTAATTATGTTTAAGTCATTACCCCAATTTTACAGTCCTTATCTGGGTGCGGACTCCATAAATGCAAATGAGTCAAGATAATTATGCCAAAATATATTAAAATCTATTTAATAAGACCGACCAAAAATTTAAATTTTGACCCTTTTTTGCTAGTAGAATTTGGTTTTGATTTTAGTACTTAGATTTTATTATTCAACCCTATCAATGGAACTGTAATCTAAAAAATAACGGCTGTTTCGTTTTATTTGGTTGTTACTAATTAAATAATATTATTTTAAAGTAATTAATTTCATGGAGGTCGTTAGCAAAAACAAACACAATTCGTTAATGAACACCAACTTATTCCTAAGTTTTTGAGTAGCGGAATTGTTTTTGTCAGTAATTTTCAGTGAATTCATTTACAATACTTTTTCATATATTTCAGTCAGGTTACCTTTGAACTTTGAGAAGACATATGACTGAGGATGACAGATGACATGCTCTCTTGAACACATAATCTAAGCTTAACTTAGGTATGTAACTGCTAATGTAAGATGAAAACATCTAAAGTCAAATATCCTTTAAAGAAACTGGAAATAAAATAAATATTTCGTCTATATATTCTGTGACACAAACGTGTTTGATGTATTTGAGTGTAAATGAACACTCGAGACACATTAAAAACACGTTTGTCCTCTTTCTTTATGACATGAGTATTAAAATTGTGTAGCTATCACCTACCTAAGTTTCCGGCATCGTGTCTGTACTACTTATGGCGAGAATCATTATTTAGAAATAAAAACTTAACAACCTCTTACAATGCTCATAATAACTAGGAAATCGAACGCATTTATCACTTGTATCATAATTTGTGTTTTTTATTTGAAGGTATCTACTATTAGCAGTACCTTTACATTACACAAGGGCGATCTAATTGTTACGTGCCAGTGCTAACTAGCTCCTCCGTTTGCTTAACAAAATAACCTTAAATTCTTACTTATAGCTTACAAACAGCAGGTGTAAGTAACAGTTAGGTAATATAACATGCAGCTGTCGTGCAACAGTCACTGAGGAATTTTCTGCACCTTTCTATGAAGTATAATAATGATGTATGGTATACATAAATAAAAGGTTACGGCATGTTTTGACGAACCAATGCTGTTTTAAAATGGGTAGGTACTTAATGGGTGACATTTTACTAATGAATGTGACATTTAAGTAAGGATTCCATCAGAAGC
Source organism: Hoplodrina blanda (assembly GCA_949316365.1). Taxonomy (NCBI): domain Eukaryota; kingdom Metazoa; phylum Arthropoda; class Insecta; order Lepidoptera; family Noctuidae; genus Hoplodrina; species Hoplodrina blanda. The sequence continues at coordinate 9,039,888 of OX438579.1, read as the reverse complement.
TTAATTGGAAACAGTGAGGAACAAACTATTTACGTAAATCATGCACCTTTTCTTTCTATATCAAATTTTGATTTATTACCTACTGTCGACTTCCCATAAATCGCAAAGTGGGTCATGGTATACGATAACCATACCTAATGTAATGGAAAATGTTGAAATCTGTGTCGAGTAAATAGTAATATAGTCGTAAAAATAAATTATACCTTCTCTGAGAGCAGATTCAGCTGCTTGACCATTATTGAAAATGGTTTTGACAAAAATACCCATGTCTCCGCGCGGCGAGTCCCGCCCACCCACGATGCTGAACCCGAGACCTTTCCCGCCGGCGGACTTTGTAAACCGCACCTGCAACATTATTAAAGGCCAGCTTGATAACATGACACTTACAAATTACAATTATAGGTAATAAGTCATTTAATTATTATTAAGAAATTGAATACTGAATATTATGGTTTAAAAGCAGTTCATACCTCAAAAGTGTGTGTGTCTCGGGGTTCAGGTGCTGGCGGTCGTTTCCCCATCTGTGTAGAGGTAGGCGGAGCGGGAGGTGGCCGCGCAGATCTTGGAGTTGCACTCACACGCAACTCTGCGACACCATTTCTCAACTGTTGTATCGGCTCCTGCCGTGACTGAACCCGCGGCAACCTATACGGCTCTTCCCATAGTCTCTGAGAAGCGTCACATGGAAGTCTATTGTATCCATTTCTGTACGGGACATCTAATTCTACATTTTCACTGTACGGACGGCGACTTCTCCCCTCTGAACTATTCTTCCTCCTTTCAGGCACGTAATTATAGTCAACCACGTCTCGACTTTCGTCTTCTTGACTTATAAGAGGCGTGCGGTCTCTTTGTGCTGCGGCATCTTTAGCTGCTCTGTAAACATTTGGTGAACTACACCGCCTGCGTACTGACTGTGCCGACTGCCGCGGTGGTGACGGTGACGGTGGATGCCGCGTTGCTGTGGGACTAGGAACGTAGAATGTGGATGGCTGTTGTTGTGGCGGCGCCAGAACGTCGTGTGCGGATAGAGCTCGCCGCCGAAGTCCTCCGCCAAGCTTTCCCAATGCACGGAGCAAATCTGGAGCACCACTCGTGACACGAAGGGACGCTGTAGTGTAAACTTTTCCTCGATGCCGAAATGATAACTTGGATGGCGGTGCAGGGGAGCAGTGTGGTGGTGGTCTCGGTGGCGAAGGTGAGCAGCGCACTGGACTCGGCTCTCGGTTGCCGGAGCCCGGCCTTAACCGAGAGCAGCGACGACGTAGTTTTCGCCATCTTTGTGACAAGTTAGCGTTCCATCCTTCTTCTGAAAAAGATAAAATAAAATTGATATTATTATTAAAAAACAGTTCAGATTTAACTACTTATATTCATTTTTTGCATCAAGGTAGTAAATAAGTTACATTGACATCATAAAAATGTTAAATATAATCTTCACAATGTACTTACCTACACAGTTTGAAGTCAAATCTAACATCGTCCAGTTAATAAACCGAACAAATAGTATAAGTATGTACCTAAATAACAGTAACTCCATATATGGTGTTATGTTATGATACATAAGGAAGTTACCTTTCTTGTTGGTGTCGGCGTCTGAGGCGTAGTCGTGAGCGCGCGGGGGTGGCGCAGGCGGCGACGCGGGCGCAGCGAAGCTGTGGCGCAGCGGCGTCATACGCAGCAGTCGCGGTCGGTCGCCACCGCCACCGCGGGAACCCCACGCAGGGGCGCCCATTGTCATTTAACCCCTGAAAGAATGATAAAGGGGATCAGTTAATAAATCAGCTCAAAAAAGGCTAACAGATGTATGCCATTGGTACTTTGTATTAGATTTTAATTACTTTTTACTTCTCAACTACAAATATTCATTAAGGTTGAATCTTCGTATTTTGATATAGTATTGGTGTAATCCAAACGGCTATAAAACGTTCAGTTAATTTTCTAAGATTTCCTTTCTCAATAGGTACTGATTAAAAACGGTAAGTGTAAAGTAGTATACGATTCCACTGTGAAGCCATGAACAAAGTAGGTTGATGGCTACTCATAGTTGTGATTACTGTAGTTGGACTTAATAAACTTGAGCATCGCGCACCGCTAAATATAGTATAACCACTTGTGCTTATTAGAACTATTAGGAGCTCGATATAATTAGACGTGTGTGACTTTATGCCCACTTACATCTTAAGAGGGACTTCCATCAGTATAACCGGCATGTGCTCGCATGAATTAAAAGTTTAAATATGTTTTAAAACTGGTAGCTGTTGAGGATTATAGTGGCATAAACATTGACCACGAGGCCTCCCACACGGCGTGGGTTTAGGTCGGCAAACAGCGACGTCCGGTCACCGGAGCCCTGTCGCATAACTTCAACAATTATGTCTAGTCGTGACCTACATAGCCAGTAAAATATTCGTTAACTGCGACTAGGCTACGCCGAAACCAAGGGCCATGTCACGATTTCCATTCCTCCTGTCCTCCAAACTAACATATTTTACCCATTCATATGGGCGTCTAACAATCAAGCTACTATGTTTTTGTCGTATACGAGTAAACATGTGAACTGCTTACTAAGTTTTAATTCTATTAATACTGAGCATTACTCATACCTTCCCCATCTTAATTATAGACTCGCATTAAGCCGTTTACTATCATAGACAGATGTTATTGTAATTAGAATCAGAGTCAAACAACGTTGGTCTGACTTAAGTAGGAGCTGCGGAGCGGTACCTCTTGCGGATATCCGCTCCGCCAGACTCACCTACCACTCATACTAAATAGTTGAGGCGCACTTGATGCACTTAATGCCGTCTATCGTTTTATATTTTTACGGCCGTGAAGTAATTATAATTTATAACCGCTTATTTGATGCCTGGCTGAGCATAGCTCGCGTGCGCCACGTTGTTTAACGACTAGTTATGATTTGTGTCCAGAGTTAGCAGTTAAACAGTAAATGTACCAACTATTCCTGTTACATTGAAGGAATGTAGGAAAGGAATTCCTTGTCGATATGTTTAAACAAGGAGTTTCTCTAGAGTAACAATGTCAGTAAACCTTTACAGATCAGTCTCTATTTCTGAACTTACATGTTCTACTTGATCGATATTGCCAGACAGCCATGTGACAGGAATATTTAGTTTACAAAAGATAGAAGGATAATAAAGCTAACTTATTTTGAAGTTAAAACGGGTCAAAGGATATATCTACATATGGGCACGTTTGTGTAGAGCAGGATAAAATTAATCTCGGAGGATGTGTAGACTTGTAGACACCGTGAGGACACTGGTAAGTAATTAAATTCCGGGATACGGATCCCAAGGGTGAACTTTACGACCGATAAAGGGCTTTGTGGTCGGACAAAAAACAAGGGGACGGTATTTATATTGAGTTTGACCAGCTCTACGAAATGAAGATTGGTTCACAATTATCTTACGAACAATGGTATACATACCTAACTGTTATTCCATTCATAAGTTTGTGATAACTCGAATTACAATACATAACCAATTATTGTACTTATTATTATTTAAATTACTCATCCAAGCTCTTTAGGTACCTACAGTAATAATGAATTAATTAAAACGTTAATCTCAAATTGAAAACCATTGTAAATATTTATTTAATTACGAGAATTATTCATTAAATTCTCCGAATTATAAGGTTAATTAATTAAAGAATACATCTTGTTGCATGTGTCATTAGAAACACTGAAACTTGATTACTAGCAGATCCGGACATAGGTTGGTAGTTATTGGTACCTTGTAGGTACCTATTAATTACGAACTAAGAACATTATACAGTAGGTACTGTAGAGGTTTTAGAGAGCAGGCTGGAAGACTCTTATTCTAAACTCTATGACAAACTACTATTCATATTTAGAATTAGAGTAAAGTTTTTATACGATGACAATTGTTTGGTCATATTCGCCCGGCTGGGTGCACTAGAGTCACAAGATACGATTCCAATATAAGTATAAAGCTGACCAGTCGTTTTACTAGTGTTTGCGCCCTGCAAAGCACCCCTAAGGTCCCAAAGGTGCATCTCGGTACCTCGGTCACGTCATAGTGACCACATATGGTGGAGGCACGGTGCCTTTGCTGTATGTTTGTTTTAGATTCTTGCGGGGGCGCGATTGCAGCAAATTGGAAGTAAAGCGAGTTTTCCATGTCTTGTGAGTTTTAAAGCGTATAAAACGCAAATAAGGAGCGAGCGCACAGAGGAATTATGCGTAAGGAAGACGCATGAAGAAATAATAAAGATAAGTATTGTGTGACAATTTGATTATTATAACATAGCGAAATGGAGTCATCTTCGCTATATACTATTCCCTTTTATTTCACGGGAAGCGAAGGCATAAGCTTCGATGATTTTTTACCAAAATATTTGGAAGTAGCCGTCCATAATGAATGGCGTGAAAGCGACTACGCTTTAATATTGGGTGCCTTTCTGAAAGGACACGCATATTATTTTTATAGATACATGTATCATGACGATATCAGTTTCTCGACACTATGTAACGAGATGAAGACTGAATTTCCTGGACGCTACCGTTCAACAAAGGTTGTAAAAAGCGTGCAGCAGGAAGCCGCAGTTCCATTGGTGGAACATATTGAAGAAAATGTTTTAATATTAGATAATAATGCTGATTCAATTTCTAGTCTTAAAGAAAAAGATGAGCAAAGCTGCCAAGCTGACAAAAATGATGACATTGATGAGGCCAGCTGCCTAGACTGCAGCCCTGGCGCTAAAGAGGAGGAGATGCCCATCGTGTTCCAGGAAGAAGAAGAAGAAGATGAAGATAATAAATCGGGTCAGTCCGGTCCATTTATTTTATTAGATAACGGTTTTTCAGAGCAGGTTAATGAGTTTTCGTCGAAGGAGGATGACGATCTGTTCGATGAAAATCAAGTAATCAACATCGAAAATGATCTTAAAGTTGAGGATTTTACCACAAAATTGACCGACATAAAAGAGGATCCTCAGATATCGTTGACATCTGAAATAATGGAGTCACTTGGAGATGGTCAAATTATTACACCATCAGTTGATTTCAAAGGTCGTAAACTTAATTCTAATTTAGTTAAAGATGATGGAGCATTTAATTATCCAAAGATTCAAAATGTTATTTCACGAGGTGCTATAAAAGATAATAAGAAAGCACAAGTGAGGAAAAAGGTCATAATAGCTAGAAGAAAGGTTAACATAAAAAGGTTTTTTCCTAAACAATTCAAGGTTGTTCATACATCGAAGCGAAAAAATATTAAAAATTTACAATTACACCAAATTTATAAATATTCTTATGGTAATTTTGTAAAAAACGGTTCTTTTCTACAAAATAGGTTTTATATATTTAATAGAGTTAAATTGAAAGATGTTTTTTTCAAAATAATTGATTGGAAACTTTTTATTTGGAAAATTTTATAAATTTAATTGTCATTGTCATTTTTACATAACATGTCACTGCATTATTTTTGTATGAATAGCAGGACATGTCATATTAATTATTCTTGTTTTTTTTTCATATCAATGGCGAGCTACGACGTGGAACTTTGGCTTAAACTGGTTGGAAGAAAGAATAACGTATAATCATAGTTGTTTTATATCATATAATGTAAACTTAAAAATGACCAATACGATGAACACACTCCATGATGATAGCGACATTTTTTTTAAAAGGGGGGGAGAGACTTGTTCACTGAAGAAGTCAACTTTGCTGACAGGGCATAGCCTTTGCAAAGAGTGCTTGATAAGTACTGGTGATTTAGTTGGTGATTTTAAGTCTCATTATTTATTATTATGATTTCTTTTTATCTCATGAAGTTGTCGCTTAAGAGTGAGTTCGTAATACGGTCATTATACCACTATGACTTTTGCTTTCTTCTAACTAAATAATATTCGATAAAGCCAAAGACATAGATATTGATTTCGTTTATTTATATTTATGTATATAACTTTATTTCGTTTTTTTATTTTAGCTTGTATAACCCTTAAGGTAGATGTGGACTTGCCATATCATAGGGTAGGGGAATGCGTAGTGGCTTTTTAAGAAGTTTTGCCACTATAGGGTTTAAACCATGACTATGTGTATGTTTCGAAGGGATAACATTTTAACCTAATATCATTTTAGTAAAAGATCTAAATTTCTCATACCTATGTCATGAGTTAAGCCATCTCTCCAGAGACATGTCCCTAGGATGTCTTCTTATGAGGTAGGGACCTCGTGATAGGTTTAGGTAGGCACATATTGTCTTAGAGTTGTAGATAGGTGTGAATAAAAGTCTTTCATGTTGCAGAACTTATTCAAGCCGTTTATTCAAGGGCGGGCGTAGCTCATGTAGAGGTTTTAGAGAGCAGGCTGGAAGACTCTTATTCTAAACTCTATGACAAACTACTATTCATATTTAGAATTAGAGTAAAGTTTTTATACGATGACAATTGTTTGGTCATATTCGCCCGGCTGGGTGCACTAGAGTCACAAGATACGATTCCAATATAAGTATAAAGCTGACCAGTCGTTTTACTAGTGTTTGCGCCCTGCAAAGCACCCCTAAGGTCCCAAAGGTGCATCTCGGTACCTCGGTCACGTCATAGTGACCACAGTACATAGGTACTGTAAAGTACAGTATTGTTGTACAATACAATAACATCCATCCAGTTTATCTAGTTAGTAGAGGAAATTGGCGTTAATTTGTGCCGGCGCAGTACCGTTGCGAGCTGAATTTGGCAGCGCCTGCGCAGTGTGCCCGTGCCGCTGGTCACTGATCTTCCGGTGATTCGCTTTACTGTCATTGTCAGTTATGGCAAGTGGAGACAGTTAAATTTTTCATATTAATGATAATGTTCTTGATAATCATTATATTTGAACGATAATAATGGCGCCTCAATACGTCTGACATAGTTATAGAGACATCAATGGAGATGCTTTGAAATCGTAACAGGTTACTCCCACGCCTTGGTAACGAGGTGTTTCGACTACGTTTTTTACTATAAAACGAGTCACGTTCTCGTTCTATGACAATAGATCTATTAAATCTAAGCTTTCTTATATGTATTGTTTGTGTGCTATTAAGTAGTTGACTGCATGATGCAATTTTTATTGTGGTATATTTATGATAATATTTATTTTTATGCTAAAAATATAAAGCACAACTTGCAAATAATTAAAAAAAAACAAACAAAATGGTCATCTGCTTAAATATCCCTTTCTATAAAATTATTGTTCGTAAGAATATATCTTTTTAATTAAAAATCGACTGCTCTGCTCAACACATTTTTTGACACAAGGGAAATATTAAAATAGTAACCTTATACACATATTGCTCACAAATAAGCAATTAATTCGCAAATCCATTATTTTTCTGCAACAAAAATACATAATCACAATGGGTACTTGTCCCCAAATGAGTACGTGACAAAATCAAAAGCAGAATTCGTAGCATCAGCAGATGGGTGAGTCCGGGAACGCGGGCGCCTCAATTGTTCCCCTGCGGCCCTTCTTTGAACTCAAGTGGACCGCCATTAAAGCCTGAATCCATTAGTTGTTCATTCCACGGGAGTTTAAGTGTTCTCGACCGCCTCAATGCGATGTGTGAACCGGCAAAATAACAGTCTCTCTATTATCAGGAGTGATAAATCTCAAAGTTCAAACTAGACAGCTCTCTAATCGATTGAAAATCGTTCAGATTGCGAATTGGTTACAAACTGCAGTTTCATAATCAGCAACATTCAATATTTTGCGCATATTGCCTCAAATTGTGGTTCTTTATGTAATTATTATTAAATGTAATAAATAAGCCTCGCGGTTGACCATCAAGGTTAAGAACATAAAGCAAACCTGATACTGCTATACTTTTATTATAAGTTATAGTTCTATAATTTGTTCTAGACCTAGATTTTCAACTTATTGGTAGGGACAACTCACTCGGCTGTACAATATTGTTGTTCGAATTTATGGCTAATATAACGTAACTGTTTAGTGGGCATGTTGCGCCCACACTTATTAACCAAACTAAGATTTATGCGTAACTACGAGAGCGATAGTGGCACAATAGGCCCTAAGGAATGTGACCCGCGTTTTGTTCGTTACCTACATCAGCGTCGCCCCTTTCATATAATCAATTCAAAGTATGAAGATCATGATGTAATAATAATACGTTTTATAGCCAAACCTATACTTAAAATGTGGTGTGAATCATTGATTCTTTTATAATTAAATTCATATTACTACTTTGAGATAGTTCAAAAATTTGTTGTGCCATAGTTGTATTTCGATTTAAGTAATAAACGTACAATCTACAATCTGTTAGAAGTACCTAATTCAAATAAAAGCGTTGAGGCGTTACTTTAATTTTCCGCGTTTTCCCGATAAGAGCTGATTAGATTTACATAATACAAGGGGTCTAGGTTCTTTTATATTTCTCTCCCAAACAATAGGTATTATTTTAAGAGAAAAATGTGGTTCACCACAATATCGCCGATACAAGCTGTTAAAACAAACGTTTGTATGAAAATGATATCATAAGGCAACTAGCAGAAAAACAATATGACAAAACGACGCGGCGAAACTGGTGATCACTGCGCTGTTTGAAAAGAATAACCTTTTGAAACAGTTTATAGCGTTATTTATAATTTGTTTGAACAAGTAGGCCGGCTACGGTATTGCAATACGGTGGATCTCTGTTGTTCGCACTAACATTGTTTGCAGTAGAATTAAAAATCTACCCGCGCTCTACATCTCAGCTCATCGAATGAATCTGGGAAATTGCTTCTCGCTCTTTCTATTATGATGTTCATCGTTATTTACTATTATATTTTTTTCTCAGGAGAAATCGCTTGCTCTGATTTCATTGTTGTTCAAGTAAGCCTTCAAATCATGTTCCGCACAATAGAGGCAGAACAAATGTACACAAATTAAACACTTATTGTAACCGGTTCTAATTACAATATCGTGAATATTCATTGTTTGTAGAACAGGTATGCGAAGTATTCATATATAAAGATTTAAACTTATATATAAATTTTCAAGTCATTTGTCGAGTGCATGAAGTACAAAGAGCAATAAACGTGCGTGTGAAAATATTTAAAACTCTTCGAAGTTATTGCGACAATTTTATGAAAAATGTACAATTGTTTTTTGTATGGTCATTGACTCTGTAACTTCTGTGGTCTTTGGCATGAAGCAAGTATTTAAGACGGCTAAGATGAGCAATGATAAGTCCTTTTATACGAGTTTACTCTCATTAAGTTACTTTTATTATGTAGGTCATGTACCTACCTATGTAAAAAATGGCTTCCTGTTGAGTTAAAGTGTGCTTCTTATCTTCTTTGTGTATTTGTCACATTTGTATTTAATATATTCAAAGTATTCTACATGACAATGTACATGCGCTGAAACGTATGAACTTCCTAATATGACACACTCATTCAATAGAAACCGCGTCATTAAAATAACAAATAAGCTAAATCTAAAATACAAAGCAATACAAAGCAAGCATTGTATTCGACTCTCTATTTTTGAATGAACATGCTACGAATCTGTTGGATTAATTTAAAATAAAATTAGAAGGTAATGTTCTGCCATAAAAATAATAAAATATTTACCAATTCACTCCAGAAGACACAAGAAAGCATGTTTGTGTTGCCTACAGGATTTTCTTCCAATTATGGATCTCAAAGTTGTCTTCGTGTAAAATTGCCTTTATCTATTTTCCAGCAATAAGTACCTACTTAGATTTACTTGCTGCTTTCCCAGATAAACATGAATGGAAAAGCAAACATCAATATGTTTTTATTGGACATGTGAAACTGTTTTATAAATATGTAGGTACTGTGCTGTGCTCATATAGTATGTCAGTGCGTTTCAAGTTTCAATTGATGGATGACTGACGGCCGCAATTTTCGCCGCCAGTAACGATGTCGTATGTAGGACACCGTACAGGGTTTCGCAAGAGTAAAAGCACAGTAAAAGTAAATTTATATAAACAGGTGAACTCGTATGTTATAAAAAAAAAATAAATAAAATCATTTTATTTCAGGCATAGCACGTTTTTACAAACATTTCACCCATAGTAGTAACATTGTATAAAATATTAAATAAGTTTTACAATAATTAGTTTACAATATTAAGTTTTACAATATTATTTGAAATAAAATTTTAAAATTTTAAAGTTAAATTACATTAGCTATTTAATTCATTAATTAATACATTTTAACATATACAATAAATAAATAAATATAACAATTTAGAAAAAGATAAAACCATAAATTATGCATACACATAATCTTTCAAAATAATTAATTTGTCATTATTATTAGGTAAGTTTAATTACCTAGTCATTACTGAGATTGAACAGTTTGGTTCTAGTCATGAAAATTGTGCGGAAAACAGTAGCCACAACACTATTCGTACAGTTTAATAATCGTGTTCGAAATGAAGCTCTCGTCCTTCTCAGAACGGAAAAGAAGTCACCTACTCGGTTTTCAAAGAACATTCCAGACGCACTACACCGCCAGGGCAGGTTAAACATGGCCCGAAACGCATTGTTGTACTGTACACGAAGGGAGTTGTAAGCTCTCTTCGTGTACTGGTACCAAAGTTGGCTGGTGTAGAACGCCTGACAATATGCCCTAAAAAGTGTCGCTTTCACTTGCTTTGAGCAATGTGTAAATCGCCTTGCAAGCATGTTGCTTCTGCAAGCAATGCCCCTTCTCTGCCTCTCCAAATCATTGTCATCCATTAAATTTTCAGTCAATACATGTCCAAGATACTTAAAGGTAGTAACAATTTTTAATGTAGAATTATTTAAAGTGATGGGTAGTACAGTTTCGGGGCCTTTTCCATATTTAAAAATCATGACCTCAGTTTTCTGTACATTGTACATTAGCTTATGAGTAGCTGCATACCGCTCACAAATTTTCACGAGTATTCTAAGGTAAGATTCAGACCAACCGGCTCGCATCGGGCCGGACCGGACGGCATTTTACAATGCGGTAAAGAACATTGAAATGTATCAACAGTAATTATAGTTCATATTTGCATGCAACTTTACCTCCGTCGATCGCGTCCGTCGGAGCCGTACGGAGCCGATCGGAGCCGTACGGATGCGTACGGCTGCCGCGGCATGCGTACGGATGCGTACGGCTGCCGCGGCATGCGTACGGATCCGTTCGGCTGCCGCGGCATGCGTACGGCTCCGTACGGCTCCGATCGGCTCCGATCGGCTCCGATCGGCTCCGACCGGCTCCGTACGGCGCTGACGGCATCCAATCGGCTGCCGTCGGGTCCGTTCGGAGCCGGTCGGCCGTGCGTATGGATCCGTTCGGCTGCCGCGGCATGCGTACGGATGCGTACGGCTGCCGCGGCATGCGTACGGATGCGTACGGCTGCCGCGGCATGCGTACGGATGCGTACGGCTGCCGCGGCATGCGTACGGATCCGTTCGCATGCGTACGGATCCGTTCCGATGCGGTCCGATCCGAGCCGGTTGGTCTGAATCTTACCTTAGACCATTGGCCGAGGGGCTGAGCAGCACCATATCGTCTGCATAGCTCAGGTTGTTTACGCTTACGCCGCCAACATTGCAGCCGACTCTGGTGCCGCTCAGCTCCTCGATCAACTCATTCACATATAAATTAAATAAAACCGGAGACGTTACCCCGCCCTGTCTAACACCACAGGCAAGTTTGTAGGGTCTAGAATAAACACTGCCCCATCTAACTTGGTTAATTTGATTGTCGTACCAGTATTCCAATACATTTATAATATCCAGGGGAACTTTTGTATTGCGCATTTTGTTCCATAATATATCATAATTTATAGAATCGAAAGCTCGACTTATATCTAGAAAACACGCAAACACTGAGGTTTTTTGTGATGTATATTTATGAACAGTATTTTTAAGAGCAAATATGGCTAAGTCGGTTGACATATACTGTCGGAAACCAAACTGCGCATCATTTAACGGAATGTTATTTTCGTTCAAATGTTGAGAAATGAGGCGTTCAAATATTTTTGAAAACACCGTCGCTAATGAGATTGGTCGATAATTAGATAAGTTAGATGAGTCTCCAGTTCTATTCTTTATAATAGGTATCACTATAGTCCTCATAAAATTATGTGGTAAATAATTATGATCAATACAAGCGTTAAAAAATTTTGAAATCCTATCATACAGCAGAGGTCCCGCAAACAGAATGTGCTCAACGCTCAGCCCGTCATGGCCCGGTGATTTGCCACGTTTCATGCTTTTAACGCAGGTAAAAACATCGTCTGCTGAGACATGCAGCCGCTGTGTATCGCGCGTCGCACCGCTCGTGCGTGACGCAAGACTCGAGCCACCACGGGCTGTGCGTGGCCCACTACTTAACGTGGGTGGGTTAAACTTATTCATAAACAAGCTAGCAATTTCATCATGATTTTGACTACCTTCTACAGACACCGGCATGCTAGGTTTAAGTTTTAATTTATTAGTTTCTTTCCAGAATTTAATAAAATCTTTGTTACGTCTATGTGTAGCCAATATGTCCATCTTTATTTTGTTTTCATTTAATTGGCACCATTTTAACTTGTTTTTAAATTCTTTACGGGTCAAAAGCATATCATCATATAATGTACCCTGTATAGGGCGTCCATAGAAGTCCCATAGCTGAAAACATGCCCTAGCTGTTTCATGTAAACCCCTCGGTTATGTTGTTAATAAACCACCTACTGCTGTTTCAAGTCGGTAATATTTTTTATACGATATATTTTGTCGCAGATCCGCCCGATTTCCATTGTGGGAAATATATAGTTTATAAATGTAATTACATTTTTTTTTTCAGTAGGCAATATTACGGAAGTTGTCACTAGACTTTTTCTGTTAACTTTTTAGTTAATAGGTAGGTAGGTACCCATAACGTAACTAAACCTTGATAAAATTTGCGTAAGTTTGCATATTTTTAGAAAGCAAGCAGCGTGAATTTTGTTATTAAAATTAATCAATTGTTACATGTAACTGTGACGAGCAACGTTTATTTGAGACAATAATGAGAATGTTTATATTAAGGTAACATTTTCTATGACGTTGTATAAAAATGACAGTGTAACATGAGTAGAAAAAATGTTATGGTGTACAGTTACCATTTATCGGACAAAATACCCACATACAATCTATGTAGGTAACTATTTATATTAAATCTGAAATAGATGTTCTATTTATTAACATAGACGTATACTGTGTCATCTACTTATTTAGTGTAATGTATTTGACGAAAAGTATTAAGGTACACTGTCTTTCGTCATTAGTTGCCAGTACAATCTTAATGAAGATGTAATTACTATTTCCATATCTACAATTGTTATCTCTTCAAGCTGTAATTGGTCCATGAGAGCCCTACTTACATGTAGCTTCGTTAATCAAAGACGTCATTGTCTAGATTATCGGCGTGGGAGACCCGGAATATACTGCGATGTGTTTATCATACTGGACTGTATCTACTAGCACTCTAAGTAGGTGCATTACATCAATATCAGCCGCCAATCAACGTGTGAGAATTGTAACTCGCAAGATAAGCAAGGAAAAAGGGCAATAAGGTAATAAAATAATAATACCAGCCTATTATTGTCCCATCACGTTTGATTACCACGTTTGCCACCACATTTCCGATTTCAGATTTATATTTATTATTAATTCAGGTTTCCTCGCGATGTTTTCCTTCATCGATGTCAGTAATATCCAAGATAAACTTAGGAAATACATGTAAATTGGAAAAGTCACATTGGCATTTGCCCAGTATCGAACGGCGGCGGGGGGCGATATCGAGAGACGAGTGCCTTTACCACTGGGCCACCACAACACAAACACGAATAGGTTAATATTATGCTCAAGAAATTAATGGATTCATTTCATTATAAAATTATTTTACTGTTACTACATCTTCTCCAAATTGATTTTAGGAATTATTTATGTACCTACCGTCTTAAAGCAATTTTCAGTCTTTGAAACCATCTGAAAAAATATCTGGCTGAGTATTTTAAAGTATTGGCAAAATTACAATTCATTTTTTAACTTCATTTTTTCTAAGTACAAGATTGTATATACCTCAAAATTCATGACAATGATAGGGTAATAGCTCCGGTAAGAGATTTTTGTAGAAAAGCTTTTAGGTTTTCTATTATTTTAGTAGGGTGACTAAACAATTTGATTCATGTAATTTAATACTGGCTGTACTATTGTTGTTTTGTACTGGTAAAGTTACGTTTATTTTATTCTGTTACTTAGAAAACAGGGAAACACATTATAATATTGGCATTTTTCACAAAACGATAGCTGCTGTAAGCTACGCCGTACTAATGTTAAAAAGTTGGTACCTGGTTTCTTTTAAACTTTTGTTTTATTTTGTTCCATTTTCAAACTGAAGAAAACTTGGGTGCTTTTAACTAGAAATTGTATCTACCATAATTTAAATTATTTTTGATTAATGTAGAAGGTTTTAATGGCATATTTTGTTACTGAAAAATTCGTTATTGTTGCTCAAAATAATCATATTTTATGGAACGAATGAATTACCAATAAACAACGACGAAAAATTTTCTCGCATTCTTCAACTTAAGAGAAAAATACCTATACCATTATTGTTTTTTATAAATGGAAAATGGATAGTGTAAGTACTTACATTGATTATTATATTATTATGCTATATACGTAATTGTCTGACTTACGCCTTTATTTTTGTTTACATTTTCCTGGACCACGTAATTGTATGCGTAGGTGTTCTGACGCCTGAGTCCTTATTGAAGGTCATTTCGTGCAAGAACTGACCATAGCAATTTAGGATACAAAGGCAACAAGTTTTCCTTGTTGTTTTTAATAAAAATATTTTTAACATCCATTAGTACCACAGACTCACCGAGATAGTTACTAGGTATGTTTCCAGTGTCATTAGTCTATGGTGTATTTAAAGCTGACATAAACAATAATGGTTATGAATCAATTGCGGTTACGGATAGATCACCAGTTACTGTTGAACCTGTTGAATGAGCGTCTCAAAACAAGTACGCACGAACTGTAAGTACTTTTTTTTTTTTATTTGGGACAAGCCCGCCACACTGTTCCCACCCACTGCAACTCCTGAAAGCCAGAATCAACAGTGGAGGCCACCAGAAAAGCGCCGAGGCAATGAAGCTCGACGAGTCCCAGAGAAACGATTAACTGTCTTGGGTCCCGCAACGAAATTAATCAGAAAAGAATAGCGGAGGAGTAAGAAAAAATATAATTTCCACTTCCCTCCAAACAAGCAGGAGACAGAACAGAACTAGGCCAAAAGGCACAAAGGGACATTTGCAACTGGGAGAAGCCCAGATTGCCAAGCACCACGGATTGCAATTATTATTAAATTAATGGGTCCTAATGTGAGCTGTTACTTTTGATTCCAGTAATAGGTATGGCAAAAACGCTTGAACGCACGGAAATTAGTTCTAGTTTCTACAAGGTCCGCATAATAAACAACACCAGATCTAACCTGTACACTATCTAGCATGATATTGCGTTCATTCTGCCAAAGAATACACTCCCATAAGATGTGATGAGCAGATTGTTCATATTCACAGTCAGATGTAGAACATTGACACAAAGGAGAAGCAACAAGCTTGAAAGAAAATAATTTACTCTTAAAGTTGCCATGACCTGTGAGAAATTGGGCAACACAGTGATCCACCTCCAGCCATGTTCTGGCCAGCCGCTCACGAACGGATGGAAAGAACTGATGCAGGTGCCGGCCCTTGATAGAATTATCCCACCTACATTGCCATTCGGTTAAAAGTTCCTCCCAGACGTCAGCCTGCGGTTTAAATAATCTAGAGATCTTAGCACGGTCACGCTGTGTTAAAAAGTTTGCGTCCATGGTCTCTCGTGCGGAATAGTACATTGCAGCACGTCGCTGCACCTCGAGATCAACTGGAAGTACACCTGCAAGTACTGGTAGGGCTTCAGTACTAACGGTCCTATACGCTTTACATAAAAATATTAAAGCTAACCGTTGACTTTGAAGCAATTTACGTCGTACCGCCCCTATGGTGGCCCTATCGGCCCAAACAGGTGCACCGTAGCACATACAACCTAGGTAAGTAGCCCCATAAATAGTTTTTAGAGTTAAGAAAGATAGGCCCCAGGTAGCTTTAGAAATTCTCGTTAAGGCATAAAAGTTCTTTTTGGCTTTTTCTCCTACTGTTTTAATGTGGTCAATAAATGAAAAGTTCTTTTCTAAGACCAGACCAAGGTAGCACACGGATTGTTTTCTTTTAACGGAAACGTTATTAAATTTAATACTAGGCCATGATTTAAGATTCCCTTTTAAAATAAGCTGATAGGTTTTTTGCGGTGCAAAGGTCAAACGGTTTCGAACGCCCCACTGAGATATTAAACGTAGGCATGTGTCAGCCAAGTTCTCAAGCCCAGCCCGAGTATTTGACTGAATGAGCAGAAGGCCGTCGTCCGCGTAACCGGTTAATGAACAGCCGCATGGAAGGGGAATCGCGAGGAAATCGTCAAAACCTAAATTCCATAAATAAGGACCGAGAACCGAACCCTGAGGACATCCCATGGTTAGTGACTTCGACGCGGAATGATGTCCAAGTTTGAGCTTCGCGGAACCATTTATAAAGTAAGAGCAAACAAGATTATAGATGTTTCTGTAGCAACCACGAGTTTTCATTTTAAGTAGTAGCATAGGCCACCATGCGTTATCAAAAGCTCCCGAAATATCGAGGAAGATCCCAATCACGTATTTATGTTCAGATAAATTTACAGTTTGCCGGACAGAAAGCACCGCGTCGACGGTGGATTTTCCTATTGTGAAACCGAATTGATTGTTATGAAATTTCGGTCCGTCTGGTAGCAAACGTGGTACGATAAGGCGCTCAAGAAGTTTACCCAAGGATGGTAGTAGGGTTATAGGTAAGTACTTGTGTATTACAATTATTTACAGATGCGCGTGACTACAGATGCTTCAAAAGGTTAGAAACATTAAAATTCATGTCTGAATAATAAAGCCCGTCAAATGTTGCACACTGCACTCTCGGCGATTGGTATAGATCAAGGACTTTAAAAATAATATGGAAGTAACGATCATTGATTTAAGTAATAAATGTAAAATTACATATATTTATATTCTCTACTGTTAAGGTTTTTGTAGGTATCTTAATTATCTTTCTGATATGTAAAAATAATAAAAAACAGAGTCGAGTTCCAACTGCATGAGAATCGATTTCAATTGACATTAATTAAGAGACTGCACTTTCTTTTTATTGGAAGTAGTCTCGATACAGATTTTGTACCACGTTATTATGCCAGAAAATGCTTTACGCTGGCGCCGATGGAGAATTTTAGATGTTTCAATTGGATTGAAGACTTATAACAGTATTTTCTTAGGTAGGTAACTAGCACCATCCGAAAATGATACTAATCCTTTAGCCCACACTCGCTGGCTATAATTGGTAAATCTTGTTTGTGTCCACGATAATAAACCCGGTTTCCATGTTAGGTGATGCAAAACACTCAATAACTGCCGTTTCAAAGATGCAACGTTTTAATTTTAAATATTTTTGAGAGACATCCGTGTTGGCTAATAGTTGTAACGGTTTTCAATCCTTTTAGTTTTTCGCTCGCTATTCAGAGACTAGAATTTTTTGTAGACTCTCGAATGGAAATATTGTGTTGAAGTAAATAAAATATTATACCTAGCTATATCTTTACTCTTCTAAAGATATTTCAAAAAATGCAAGTAGATGGTACCATCTACTCTATTGAAAACTTAATTAGACATGCTCAGTTGCAGCCATAGTATTATGATCCGTAATAGAGCTCAGCTGTTGTACAATACGGGCTGCCAAACTAATGGCTTTAATCTCCTGTATCATTTGCACAACAATATCATCTAAATACCTACTAGAGATTAATCGCTCTAATGGATTGATGCAAGTCACAATGAGAACCACAACATGCATACGGTATAGGTAATAAAAGAGGGTGCGGGATGAATGCACGGCGCTGACGGTGCACAATTATCATTACCATTTAATCAAGACAGAATAAATCTTATTTCCTCGCCATAAGGGCTTTGAAAACTGTACGCAATTTTTGGTACGTTTGTCTGCTGGAGTGTGGCGGGCAGAGGGTTCAAACTATGGGAAGCGTAGAAAAGCAACGAACGATACGTTATTTTTTGTGCAAATATTTTTCAAACATTTATTTATCTTTTTCCAGGTGACTGAACCGTGATATTCAATTTTTTTAAATTAGAAATTAAAAACAACTGAATTTGTTTACTTTTATTCATAAGAATTAAAATTCGTTGTCATAAAGTAATTTCAGTAGATGCAATGTTTTTGGGATGATTTAGCATATCATTGCAATACAATATATTTGCGGAATCCAAAGGAGATAAAATTCGTCTAAGTATCATGTTATAAAAATAACGGTTTCTTGTATAATTGAGCGCATATTTATATAAAATACCACATGACCTACAAATCAAATTGCAATATCGGTATTGCCCAAGAATACAGGTTATTTGGCTAATAAGAAATATATAAAACCCTATAAACTTTATAAAATATATAATACTAAAATTAACTATTTTGAAACAAACGAAAACAAATAATGCTTACCTTAAAAAGTATAGCTGAATTTATCCAAATTGTTTACGTCCGGTAACCACGTTAATTTCGAAAATGATACCATGGCGGTTACTAAACTTGAAAATTAATTTACATACACTGCCTGCACAGACACTGCAATAATGCACTCGATTGTACAAGATATCGATCGTGACGTAACGAAAATGCACACGATCACAAGCCGGTACGCGCGCTGCACTGTCGCACGTTCGTCTAAAGCGAATGTCGAATTAATACTAACATAACCTCAAATTTACGCGCGCCGCTCGAGAAATTGTTTATGCTGTCTGTACACCCATAAATGGGGTTCAGTTGTGAAGAAGAAGGAAATACGACAAACTCCAAGAGAGACAAAGAGCGAATGTCGACAAAGGTGTATTATGATGGGGGAGCTGACTATACTACGATAGCGTTTCTCGTTAACGGCGGCGTCTTCACAATTTAATATAAAAACACTTATTTACACTTAATTTTAGCTCAAATGGCAGGTGTTTTTATGATGCGATATTCATGACAACGGTACAAGTTGGAATCTAGAATGTCAATCATGATATTAACATAAAAATTTTGTAAAGTAAACATAAACCTGACATCGTTTTCTACATTCACAATATCTCGACAACAACATATCTACAACCTACATTGATAAAATGTGATATAGTCATGAATTTATACCACCATACAGAAAAAATATTATACCTATCTGTAGCTTCTTCGTAACGGCTACATTTTTAAAATAAAAACGTGTAGTCAACATATTTGGCAAGTGGCACTTGAGCGTCAAGACAAGTTGATGACAAAAAATCTTTTATTGCGAAGCGATGGTGTACCTGCGCAATGCGCACCGTCTCCCCGGGGTCCCATTCCCATCCATAGAAACCATTGAAGCGTGAGGAATGAATGATTTTAAACAGCCGCTAACAAATATGTACCTGCTTTAAATTCTTCCCACTACGTTGTTATCTGCATTGGCTTTTTTGTAATATTCAATTGTTATTTCCTTATGCATAATTAGGCCGTAAAATACATTTTTTTTCCTATGAAGTCTTTAGAGCTCGGATTAAAATCTATCCTGGCAGGTTTATTTCTACGTAATTCCGCTTTAACCCGAATTTAAAATTTTGAAATTCTTTCTAATGCCATCATTGCTCCTTGAAATTTTAAAAAACATTTATCTTTGTATACTTAATTGACTTTAATTATTGATTAGTGAAAGATCAGGGGGCCTACCATAACCTCTTAAAACAATATTATTTTAATATTACTTTGCGTTTCGCTCTGTAGAATTTTCAACGCTCGGATCAGCGCCGAGAATTGAAAATGCAACAACAGAAATTACAAAGTAATGTTAAAATAATAATGTTATAAGAGGTTGTGGTAGGCCCCCTGGACAAGGTCTCTAATAAGTTCGTGGGAGGAGAGCCTACACGGCTCACCGTCTCGTGCTTCATATCGGCGTCCGCAAGGCTGACATATTATTTTATCGAAGTGCAAACAAAAGCTCTTTTCTAAGAATGGGATAGGACTTCATTATCAAATAGTACACATACTTATGTCACATAATATTATGTTTGAGTTATATCTAAGCTACGTTATCATCCATGTAGACGTTTAGTTTACTTTAAAAGAATGTGAACTCATAAATACTAATCAAGCAATTAGTAATCGTGAAACATCCGTTTTCAATTTTCAAAAAGAAATTAACTCAAATCATTTAAACCGTTTCAATTACTCACCAGGTATTAACTTTATAGCTCTATTCCTGACGCATAAATATTTATAGAATGCTTAACATTAAATTAACAACGTTTAATATTTAGCAGGCCTCCTTGACCTGAATGACCTTTATAAGGTATTTGTCAAGTCCATAAAGGTAAGGGGCTTAACGAGCGTGTGTTGACTGGGGAACGTAGCGGTCGCGGTGGCGCGTGTTTCCTGCGTGCGCGCAACGTCTGGCTGGAGGGGGCACGTGCACGACTCCCAGAATGCGTGTCGTTAACGTTTGCTAGCCATGTTACCACACAAATATAGCATGTTCCTTACAATAACACACACATATAAACTTTATATAAACAATAGATCCTGTTATGCCAAACAACACGTTCGATACATTACTTCTTAAGGATTGAAGTGGAACACAAAAGCTCATTTTCAATCCCCTTCCAATGAAATTCGACAATTATCGATCCTCAAGTTCAGTGTGGAAAGTTTATAGAAATCGATCATGCATTACGTAGACCCACATGTGCGATCGACAGACTGATAGGAACACACTGTATGTTGTTGTGGTTTCGAGCCCGCCTGTAGGTGTGGGCGGGTGGTTTATTTTGTTTGGACCCTTCCAAACACAACGAACAGTGACTGAAGGCGTCTAAATGGCGCCGACATTTCTGTTTATTAAAAAAATACACAATGTTAATTCGGAAAACTTACTGATAGCTGTTACTGATAAAGACTTAACTCCACAGCTATATAACATGGCTAAGTCAACGCCAACAAAGATACGAGTAGCGAATCGAATTGATAAGGACGTGTTTAAGACTTATGTACAACAATAAGTTGTAAGTTGCAGCACACCGGCCGCGGCGGTTGATAAATAATTTTCTTCGTCGCATGTGTGAGTAATCAGCTTTGTTTTAATTCAGACTTGCCGGTCGTGTTATTGTTCCGGGCGGGTGCGTTGCACGGAAGCCGTTTGGTCGTAATCACGATTACAGGCGGGGAGCATATTACGCGTTCTAAACTTCAAACATTCGTTTGTGAACATTGCTAAGCTTATTATTATTGGATTGAACGTGTAATACCTGTTTGATTAAGCGGATAACTATCGTTTATGATTCTAATTGTGTTGCACATGAAAACACTTTGCAAATGTAGGTATATCCTTAGTTATGGTTTGGTTTTATCATCGTTCTGCCCTTTATATTTAATTTGTGTTATTTAGTTTCCTAATTAAGATATACTTATATACCTAGATATAAATATGTTTTGATAACTGTCTCGTACATTTATCATGAGGCTCTATTTTTCTATATTCTTTTTTTAAATATCTCTTCAATAGAGAGAGTACGCCACGCCAAAAATCTCAAGAAACTTCAAAAGATACTTTCCGCATTGATTTATGTAAGTTTCTTTGTACCGGACAGGAAAAGCTCGGTGGTCGTTCTTTGATACACACAGACAGAGACATTCACACTCGTCATTCCTGTTGTAAGTTGAACAACAAAAGATACATCAACAAACTGCGCTCGGTTCAAGAAGTTCTCGGAATTTCTTAAAGTGGAGTAGGAGTGGTACCCACTCCCATGGAATGCCTATTAACTATTGTACAATTTATTGTTTGAATAATAGAATACTTATTTAGATAATACCTACTACTTCATCGTCACGACAAATGTATCCAATGTTGTTAAAAAGTGCACAATGTGCGGTCCAGACAAGGAGCGGCGTTGCGAAGGTTACGACACATTGTCCAATAATGCTATTTGTGTCACTCGAACTTTGTACTGATCAAGGTTTTCGACAGGACAATAAATCTATCCAAGCAGTCTAGGCTTAGACTGCTTGAATAGATATATTGTCTGGCAAACAAACAACTAATTCATAAAGTTATAGAATAATGAACAAACTAAATGAATCGGATGATTGTTTAAGTATTTTTCATTTGGTGTTTTGACATGTTTTTATGATAATCGATCATTACTGTACAAGCCTTCTCTTCTATTTTCTTTTGCGTAGGTAGAAACAGTAAAATTACCATACGAATTCCAACATTACTTTCGCCATCTTTTCTTTCCATTTTCTTTACAAGATCAGGGGTCCTACCATGAACTCTTATCGCGATCCAAAAACTGAATTGTTCTTTAAATAAGTCATTAAAACGCATCAATATATGTCATTATATTGACGTATTTTCTCTTATCGCGATCCAAAAACTGAACTGTTCTTCAAATACGTCAATATAACGCATAAATTGATGCGTTATATTGACGTATTTGAAGAACAATTCAGTTTTTGGATCGCGATAAGAGTTCATGGTAGGGCTGCTGGTTAGATAATAGGAATTGCCCAATTAATAAACTCATATAATTAAGGAGATTTGAGTTACTAGTAATTAAGGTAACAAAGGAAAAGGCAGTAGCTGCACAAGTAAAACCCGATAACAAAATTAGAATATTAACTAACTGAGCAAAACAAAGGAGTCTGTTAAACAGGTCTGAGTACCTATTTAATAATTTACGAAATCGATTTTGTAATGAAAAATGTCGGTAGTAAATATATGTAGATGTGAAATGGACTAAGTACAGCGATAAACATTTATTATATCACCGGATACAACGCATATTCGGCAAGCCTAATTAATACGAACATTAAAAATAACGCTAATTACTCGAAGTTTAAAAGAAACAATGTAAAATATCAGAACGATTTATGCGCGGGAAAGACGGAGTCCCACGGCCACAAGTGAGCTATATAATCATACACTAGATCTGGATGATATCATTGCTCTTTGATCCGGGTCGCCTTGGCTGTTAAATGTTTTTAAACGTCTTACTATAATTAGATGGATGGATATTGTTTTTGCCATTTAAATATCAACAAGCTAAATCTAAGATTGATATGCCAAAAGCCTCTCAAGTGCAAAAAGGACGTTTGTGTTTACTTTTGAAAACATTTTGCGCAATACATGTATATAAGTTTAGTGTCGCCTGTACTAAGCAGTTAGTAGGTCGAAACATCGTTTAAAATGACATCGCTTTGTGTTTCTAGCTGTAAACTAGAGTTTTCCATTACCGCTGGATGGTACAACGTTACGCTGAATGATTCGTGTGAAGAAGCCAACAACTCAATTACTGAGAAGTCTGCACTTCCGTGAGAAACATGTAGAAAATTATTAAAACAAACGGTACATATTCCGGTAGTTATCCGCAGACATTCTAAAGATTTTGTTCGCAATTGTTACACATGATTACTTACTATAAAAAGTAATTTAGAACGACAAACGTGTTTTGGTCACATTTTATTGCAAAATTATCGTTTTGTCCAACCATAAAAAGATGTTGCGAGCAGTAAGCTTTAAATATTGTGTTATCAACAGATTATTTTAATGAAATAATATTTTTTATTCCCAACATAAAGCCAAAAAAAAACCGGCAAAGAGTCGGACTCCCGAACATGAAGGTTCCGTACAATATTTAACATTAATTACAAAAAAAACTACACTGATACAACACATAACTTATCAATGTACAAATTAAAAAAACCTACAATATTTAAAATAAGTATCTAACACATTATCTACTTGTATTGTTGACCACACTTTTATTGTAAATCTGTGACAATACTGTGACCCTGAGAGGTCATTCGTGGTTTACAGTATGGCAGAGTGATGAGCTATTGAATAAAATAACATACATTCAAGTTAGTTTTTTGTGCATTGATGGATTCTGTGGCCTCAGGAAATAACACACTGGCTAACTGGAAATGAAACTCATCTGGCTGGTTTTAAACGGCACGGAAACAAAATTAATTCATTATCATTGCATTAGTTTTACATAGAAATGATTTTAGATTGAAACAAGTTTAGCTCATTTTAATATTGCAGCTATGCATGTAGTTAACTAGAGCAGGTAGGTACGTCATAAGTATCTAAAGCAAAACAACTTTTTGTGCGCTGACCGAAACCTAAAAAGGTTTGTTTGGTATATTATTATTAACATAAAGGTAAAGTAACGATTTTTTTGTTTGAGGATAAAATAAACGTAGACTAAAATAAAATAGGTGTCCGTTCGTCATGTTTAGGCATTAGGCCATGCGTAGACGAGTGTTTTGAAAACAATGATGGTGCACATATTACAAAATAACAATATTTATAACAATACAGTGTGTCGTCAACAATAGTCGGATTGCAGAGACATCGTAGAGGTGGCGTAGTAGTGCGTAAGTGAATCTCTGACAGTTGGCGTAGTACTGCGTATTAGTGAATCTCTTACAGGCGCGTAGTAGCGCGTAGAAGCGCGTAGTAGCGCGTAGAAGCGCGTAGTAGCGCGTAGAAGCACGTAGAAGCGCGTAGGGGCTGTGTCGGCGTAGTACATACTTTCTGCGAATTTAACGCTTAGGTACAACAAATAGCCAACGCCAAATAGAAAGGGCACCTGATTAAAACAGTTTAAATAAATAAATATTTTTTTCAATAAACAGAATGCGTATTAAAACAATTTAATCTGTTTTACTTACTGAAAAGCCTTACAAATTATTATCACACATTATTCTCTTTTTAGATCTCAATTTATTTTCGGGAAGGCCTTTTCATCACGTTTCTCTTTAACACAATTTTTAATAAGCACCTCTTAAGTCCTCATGTGAAGAACGAGTCGCGTCTCGACAACCGTATACGGTTTCATCATGGGAACCAAGTGCTGTTCCACTTGAACGAGCCCGCTATCACCCGCCGACAATTGTAATACCTACTACCGTTAGGTCTTGTTGAAATGTGCAATTACTTGACATACGAATCGTGAAAGGTGAAAATGATAAAATCCTAAGTGATGTTAGGTTAAAAATTTTAGACATGTACTTTGGGAAATAAACGAGACAATGTGGTACCAGAGGCACAATAGTCATATTTTTTCTAAGGTTAAATAATAATAAGTTAGGAAAGCCCACACATTAAACGCTTAATGTATTCTAATATGGTATAAGGACAATTGATAGCACCTCACTTGTTCGTCACGTCTTATGCCAAGGTGTCGTGGGCACGCTAAGTGCCAAACATGTGCCATTACTGGCATTCGTGTATTTGTCCGCTTGTTAAATAACCTTGGTAATGATTTGCTATACCTATATAATAATATTATCTCATTTCGACGGCGACTTTTTTTAAAGATGTATTAGTAGTTGATATGATTTATTTTGCTTCTAGTAGGATGAAATATTACCATGTTGGAGTACAGAAATATAATTTATTTATTGTAGTTCTAAATAGGTACATAGTGTCTTCACTGCTTACTGTGTGTTAGAGAAAAATAACACTGAAATTCTTAAACAATATAAATATTTCTTTTAAGAAAGAGTAGGTATCGGGATTTGACATCAACGTTTCTAGTTTCTTCTAGTTTTGTTTGAAAATCCGGCCCTAAGTTGGTTACCTACTTACTCGTATATTGTACAAACACCTCACGGCCATACACCAAGCAAAACATTAGCTGTCGCTTAGAATTGCAACGCGGCAATTACAGCGTATTGCACTTACAAGGTACTAAGTACGTGTGTCACCACAACAATGGCGGACTTTCACTACAGCTTGGTCCAAGTACCACGACCACGCACATCTAGGCCGGACGCAGTTTCTGGACCATAAAGGATATAGCCTATTCATTGTTCTCATACTATTACATACTTTCGCCCTCGCGTTACGTTACGCAAAACGTTTCGTTGTGACATGAACAACATATGCTTAAGATTTATCAATCGCATGAAATTTCTATGTACGTCGAAAGAATATTTTTTTGTATATCTGTATTGTTTCTCGTTATCATAATAGATTATTTCTATGCGCGTGCATTATAAAGAGTACAATACCAGAGTCATTTTATTGCTGTGGTGTTTATAATTACCAATAATAACTTAATTCTTAACACCATTGTGAATATGATGGCTGCACTGCGATATTTTTTTTATTTTTATATCTAACAATAAAAGTTGTAAGTACATACAAACAGTAGGTAAAAACAAGTCAGTCATCTGTACTTTTCAGGTTTCCTTTCATTTTTAACCGACTTCAAAAAAAAAGGAGGTTATCAATTCGACTGTATTTTTTTTTTATGTTTGTTAGCTCTTAAGTTGCGACTGGGTGAACCGATTTTCATGATTCCTTTTTTATTTGAAAGCTGGTGCTTCCCGTGTGGTCCCATTGTCACCATTTCAATATCTGATGATGAACTTCGGAGATATTATGGAATGGAACTCCTCACAGAATCACAGCAGCAATATCGTAACAAGTGAAATTGCTTTGTTTATACGTGTAGTCGATGACTGACTGAAGGAAAAGGGGGGGGGGGGTACGTCAACCCCCTTCCTACCAGTTTCCAAAATTAAATATATCGAGTGAGGTATTGTTTGAAAGGGCTTTTTGTAAGGATTTCAAACATTAATACACAAGCACTAAAAAGTGAAAAATAAAAAGCTTTTTTACAAAAAAAGATAACCGCCTTCAAAAACTACAAAATAAAAATAACTTTAGTTTTGGAAGTCGGTGGCAATACTTACCTACATAACAAAAAACAAAACCAAAGCCGCCGACTTCCAAAACTAAAGTTATTTTTATTTTGTAGTTTTTTAAGGCGGTTATCTTTTTTTGTAAAAAAGCTTTTTATCTTTCAAATAGATCTTATAATAATAAAATCAGCCTATTATTGTCCCATGACTGCAGTGCAAAGGCCTCTTCTCGTGCAGAGAAGGCACGAACATAATTAATTACCACACTAGGTCAAGACGGATTGGCGATTTCAGACTTATATTAATTAAGTATATGGTCCAGGTTTCGTCCCAATGTTTTCCGTCGCAGATGTCAGCGATGTCTAAGATAAAGTTAAAACATATGAATTAAAAAAAGGTTCATTGGTATTCGCTCGTACCCGGTTGGGAACATCAGTCTCGAAATGGATCCAAAATCATGAAGATTACAAGTAGGTTTTTAGAAATCAATTATTGAATTACACAGAAAACGTAATTTATTAAATGTAGTTATTGCCTTTATTTCTTTGAGTTACTTATTTATTTCAAGTAGGTTACCTGTATGTGTATGTTATGTAGGTTATATAAATAAATTGCGATACATCTAAAAGTTATTGTTTCCCCAAAATCAATATACGGAAACAAAGAAAGTTCCCAAAACATTTGTGGTAGTTTTGTATAATTATATTTTATGGTACTATTCCTTATGATCTGCCAGGCCTTTTTAAATTAGGTTGAGGTCGGCTTCCAGTCCAACTGGAAATCGCTGAATAACAGTATTTTACATAGAGCCTATCCGACCTCCACAACTCAGGTAAGTACAGGTTAACACGATACCCCTTGGTGAGAGTTATTGTAAAACTTTCGGGTTTCTGACTATCTGCATGCCGGTCGTAGTCCGTATCACCAATACGTAAAAACGTACCATTCCTTTCCTAACTTAATCTAAATATAAAGCGTAAGGTCACACAAACCGCTTGACGTATAAAGGTAAAATTTGACTGGGAGGATAGTTTACAGTTAGGTAATAGACGTCATAGCTAAGAAAGGATTTTTCCAAAATTTATTTCCTAGGGGGATAGAAAGGGGATTCAAAGTTTTAATGAAGAAATCAACTTTGAAGTCGCGGGCAGAAGCTGGTTATCGATAAAATGTAGATATAATTGTACTTTATTTTGTAAATACTAAAACTATATATAACTTCAAAGTTGAGCATGATTTTAAAAATGTAACAGGGTTTAAGGGTAACTGCACACTGTAGTGTTAGAAGCACTACCCTTAACTTTGCCCTCAGAGGGAATCAAGAAGCAAATAATTTAACCCTGCAGCTATCGCGTAAATGTTACACACTGAAGCGTGAACGAAATGCGCATCAGGGGAAACGTTAATGTTACCTTAGTAAACCGCTGAGAGCCGAGTGTTCAACAGTTTTAACGAGCTGTGGATACTAGCGAAGATTTTTATTTAAACGAATGGATCTTTTTTATTGCAATATAAATGTAGCATGATTTATGATATAAAAAGTTCAAAAGTGGCACTTTTTATTATTGGCGATTGACATAAGTACGAGTACATGCCATTATTGATTGAGGCCTATGTTTAGAGGCCTGGACTTGGTACTTACATATCAATATATCACGAATCAAGTGAAAAATCGGTCGAAAATTTTGAGAATTTTCCGGAGAAAAATTCCAACGATTTTCAATCACAAATCGTGGTCTGAAACTACAGTTTCAGTTTTTGCCAACCTGTCACTAACGCCCAGTATGTAATTCCTGGTTACTGGAATCGATGAACTCTTGAAAGGTGCTGTGAAAAGTTGTAATTAAAACAATCCCAAAAAAACCCTTAAGGATTGTTTCGTTTAGACTTTTTTTTACAAACAACGTAGTATTCATGCAATAAGTACCTACTACGTTTAATGCGTCGTTCGTACTTCTGTAGGAAGAGATGGCAAAGTAAGGCTTACTCAGTTACATTTAGAAATTACATACTAAGGCCCTTAGAATACTATCACGTTCGCTAATAACAGCCTGAGTGAGTCAGAAGTGTTTACCGTTGATAGAATATTAAATGTTTGAATTAAATCGTTCAAATGACTCATGACCGTTGAAAACATGACTGGCTGTTGCGGTCATGAGGTAACGAATGCTGTGATTCAAGATGTGCTGTTGTTATTCTTAACTTTGCTCTTATTTTATGTACAAAAGGGCTTTTAAAGCGGGCAGAAAACACTTAATACTTTTGAGATGGAAAAAGGATAGAGTAACTAGTAGACCTAGTACTTACTCGTATAATACTTACCTAGTATTATTTAATATTCAGATTAGAATACATACTTACAGTTTACAAATAGGTATATTTTGATTTTTCAGAGCAAAGAAAATGACGAACAAAAATATTCTGTTATTCTTCTTTTTCGTCTCTTTTAAATGGCATCGTACATATAAAACTTTTTACTGCAAAGTAAAAAGTTTTGTGAAAAAAAGAGGTTACTTACATTAGATTTCAACTAAAAGTTTGTAACTTGTTGAAACTGTTATTGCTTAAATAAATCTTAAATGAATTTTTGAACTGGCTACACGATAAATTAACAAATAGATTAAACTATTAACAATTCAAAAGGTTGCGTCATTGGACTGCTAATTCTAATACATACAGACAAGTTTTTAGACACCTTGTAACGATCTTTTTCAAAATCCGTTTGGCGATGATGTCACATGTCGATTTATGTGATATGTTTAATAGAAAAATACACAATATACAAGAAAAATAAAATTAATTTTAATTTAAAAAATCGACACACATCAATTTTACGTATGTTTAAAAGGAATTTAAGTTGTTTACTCAAAAGTAAGTGTCCTTGTTGTAGGCAATATGCGAAACTTCTTGTGTTTAACTGAATAGAAACCAACGCATTCCATAGATATAAACATATTAATTTATCGCTTTCTAAAGCGATCTCTAACTAGATAGGGAAAAACAAAAGCTAGTAAAAGTATAGGCCGAAAGCAAACAAACAAATTCATTGGGTAAACAATTAGTACAATTTTTTTTTCTAAAAAC
Source organism: Hoplodrina blanda (assembly GCA_949316365.1). Classification (NCBI taxonomy): domain Eukaryota; kingdom Metazoa; phylum Arthropoda; class Insecta; order Lepidoptera; family Noctuidae; genus Hoplodrina; species Hoplodrina blanda. Next base: position 9,009,938 of record OX438579.1, on the reverse strand, counting down.
CGACCTTCACATTTGTTTAAGTTAAGTTATTCTCATTTTTTAGAATAATATATTTTTCTATGAATATTATGATTATGATGCACAAAAATTATTTTATTAATAGTTTTAAATATGTTCGCTTACCTTTCGTTGTAATAACCATAAAAATAATTATAAGTTCAGCAACTTTTTTTTTACTTTTTTTACCGGAGTTCCCTTAACACTTGTAGTAAAAGGGTCAAAAATGAAAAGGTAAACCAGTGCTACGTCAGATGACGTTAAGTTTGTTCGTAGCCCTTCGTAGCACATTCGTAGCAACTTTATTTCTTTATTAAACGTAATTAAAGACTACAAAATTATTTTGATATTATATGGCTAGGCAGATGATGATTGCTACACATATTAACCAAATCCGTTTTTATATTTCGAATATTTTCAAACAATGCCACCTTTCTGAAAACAAGCGCTACTTGGTGGCGATTGGTTTCGTTTCGCAGTTAGGTTAAGTCGATGATCAACAATTTCCAACACCAGTGTACACATAATTTATACCATACTAAGTTATAGTAGCATCCGGTGTAACCAGTAGATGGCGCTGTTGAAGCCGCAGTCATTCGTTATGGCTCTCACAGAGGGCGCTGCTCTTATCCACGACAATACATAGGAAGCGATTCGGACGAGCTTTTCCCTCCCACGCAAAGCTCAAGCCGCTACGAACAAATCTGGGATCGACAATTTCGGTATGTGCTATCCATTGCTCACTGAGTCTGCTTTTTGGTTGAGGGGTTTTAATAAAAGTAGCAATGTAAAAGGTTCAATCAAGATTATAGTACGTGAATGTAAACCGGTAGTGTCATGGTGAGCTGGAGTTGTGAACGCGGGACCGGCAGGCAGTGGCCGGCAGTAGATTCGTGTTCGCTAACAGTGGCAGGTGGCACGCTGCCACACACGACCACCAACTTGCGCTCGCGATATCATCCCTTTTGTACATAATACTTGTGACCTCCGTTTGGTGTAAACTTCATTAACTGATAAGTTTAAGACAAGTTTATGTTATAACAATTTAAAATGTGAACTTTATAAAAGTGTCGTGAAGTGTTCGAAGAAATACCGGCTCCGTCAGTCATGTCGTCAAGTACAATTTAAGTGCAAAAATTATCTTGCTTTTTAACTTATGATGTTCACCAATACTGTATGTTACTGTTCAGCTTGAACCGTCTACTGGACAACTTTGGACTTAACTACCAAGTTACTAGTAAGTAAATAAGCGTATTATTTTTATCAACTTTGTTTAATGTTTATATATTCAACTTATGTTAAAACTATGCAGGTGGTATTTCAACACAAAAATAGTTACGGCTAGTATGAATGGTCTCATGACAAGCTGAGACTTAGAATTTCATTTGGTTAATTACTTTATGATGCGTGACCATTCTCTTTCGTTTTGAGTTAATTATCGAATTTAACGGACATAGCATGGAGGTCAGTACATCCATTCTTTGGGTGAATGATGTTATGGATAATATGGGTGGTGTTAGACAATAGTCCAGCGGCAGTGTTTTCCATGAAGGACGGGCACCGGCAGAGCGCGAGGCCACGGTTGAGTTGAATGGCCGCCGCCGTGGCCGCGGTCGTCGGCGCCGTGCATCCATCGCTGGCCGCACTTACCTCACCTTGGCAATAATCTCATTTTGTTTCGTAGCGGAACTGATTATACGGTAGCCTCATGTACTTTTGGAACCTATTACGACAAAGTTTAAATTACAAAGATTGCACCACTTCTGGAGCAGCTACGGCCTATTCCCGCAGCCTATAATCGCGGTGGGTTACCTAATCTATATTTTTTTTAAGTACCTAGTACCAACCTATTGCTAGAACCTACAGATGTACTGAAGAGACTACTTCAAAGTTATTCGTGACACTTCCTGATAATGATAAGACCGCCTAATCTGGTAAACTTACTCGGGTAAGTAATGTTGCCCTACATCTGGGCCCCTACATGTAACATATTGGTATCTTCGGATGAAGACGGTCTCCAGGGAGATTGCCATCTTTCTTTCTTTCTATCTTGTGCTGTCAGTGATAACGAGGTCGATCTCATTTATAGCTTTCGCTTGGAATCATGTCTTTCTGTTGGACAGAACTGATTTCCTCATACTTATGTGCGATTAACACAACCAGCTAGGCTTTTTTTTGTAATTTAAAATGTAGTTAGCTAAATTCATAAACATTATTAGAACTAAAATTTAATGACATCCTCTTTCAATTACTACTTAACAACTATTAAGATAGATTAATGGCTTAATAACATTATCATTAACAGATCAACAATTGCGTACATAATGTCATCTGTAGCCATATAACGTAAAGTGTAGCTATCTCAATACTTATAATTTGATCGTATAAATTATAGGAAGTCTGTAGTAGATTCGGGAGCATTTCGGGCACCTTACGAGAGGGTCAAGAGGGTTCTTGTCCTCGGCAGATTTGTAAATCGCGGTCCACTCAACGGACCACCCACTTCAAAACCATCGAAAATCGACCCCTCGACTTATACTACTCTTTTGTCCTCGGGTTGTTAAGATATCTCGAGAGTACAAACCTACAAATTGTTCTTGTTACGCGTGCTTATCCGACTACGTATTTTGAATCAGGACAATTAACATAAAAGTGACACAATTATCAACGTGATTTAATTTAGAAAATTTCAATATGCGAACAGAAGTACATAGTAAAAAAACATACTTAGTATAATTAAGCAAAACAAATGAAGATAAGTTCTAACTCCATTTTACTTTAAAAAAATATTTTTATAATTAATACGAGTTTTGAAGTCTTTCCTTTTCAGTAGCAAAACACTTGAGTTCAAAAACCGCAAAAAAGTTGTTGTCGCTGGTTAACAAACGTCTTTTTTTGGGAACTGGTGCCAGCTTCAGAGGCGCTCCTTTTAAAATATTTCATGAAGATAAATAAAATGTATTTGATGTAGGATAAAGTCTTCGACATTTTATGGTAGACGTGCCCTTAATAAAATTTTCTAAGAAAAACATCTTATATTTAAGCTAGGGAGTAACGGAGAAATCCTTTATAGTTGAGTATTTTCAAGATAACAGTACTTATATTTATTTAAAGATCTTCAGAGCTCGTTCTTATTTCTTGGTATTTGAGAACACTATCTAATGTTATTTTTTAAGTAGATATTAATAACATAGGTCTGTACGAACAAAATGTCTGCAAAACAGACCCGCCACGCCGCCGCGCTGCCGTCCTTGCTGGCTGGCCAATATTTTTTACACGGCATCGTGCATCGCATCAGCTTGACCTATTCTCTTAAACTTTACGAAAGCTTATTTATGTACCGGTACATTTCGAAGACAATGCATTATTTGATCTTATTACAGCGTTGTGATGGATTCATTAATTTTTTACCAACTTCGAAAGTTTGAGATGAAAGATTAATTAAGAACAGTGTACTTCTTTTCACTATTTCGAAATAATTTCGTTGTAAAGGCGGAAGGGATTTGGGTGAACTTTATTAAAAGATGTATTTGGTTCTGTATCTGAACTAGTATATAAACAACTTTGTTCCGGAAAAAAAAAGAACTTTTCAGGCAGACATAGATACACTACACATAAAGGAATACTAAAAAGTTATTCAAAATTGAATATGGACTTAAACTTATTTTTGACCAGACGCATAGTTTTTAATATTAGCTCTTATTTTTCTCGTAAGTTTATGACCCAGTAGGACCAAAAATGATCAGGAGGAATTGTGGGTCTTACCAAACTGTGTTCTTGGGCCCCTATGATAAACATAATCATAGAGGATGATTCGTCATTAACGATGGATCTGCAGAACATTATAAGAAGATATTTTTTTTCTTAGATATTATTTCACATTTTACTAGTACTTAGGGTTGAAATTGGGATATAGAACGGACGAAAATGGGTATTATTCTACATATAAATTCATTACAATATGATTATATTATAATATTTTCCTAAGGCCTACGGCTTACAAAAAATGGATGTCTAAAACAGCGAGATCTGTAATAAGAATATTTTTTAGTAAGTAAGTAGTAGGTTTTATGTTTATTTAAGATCGATCCTCTATAATTGGCCATAAAGTTCAATAATTTGCTCATTCATTTGTAACTCACAAATGTCCACGTGTATTATGTTCGAATAGGTTCTATTTATTGTCACGGACATGTCGGAATCTGTATGAGCGGTGCTGTATTATTGGCTACGGCATGAATATTCGCGGGCATGCGGCGAGCGGCATGGCGATGGCGGCAGTGCGGGCGCGGGAGGACGATTCTGCCGGAGGACAATGGGACCTTTGTTGCAACAATGCCCATTTCCGATTACCAGATTGAATCGTGTCTGTCAAAGCGCCCCGTTCCAATAAGCGGCGGCAAAATTAACGCCATTTTTGAAACGTTAAGCTGAGCTCATTTGACAGTGTATATACTTTTCTATACATTGAACTGCAGTTCAAATTTTACGGGGCGTGGGCGTAGATTCTCCCTACCTCTAACCTACAAACATACCGTGTTTATTAAAAAAAGAAGAACTTTTAGTTCGGTATTAAAACTGGAGAATAGGAATACTTGCGTTTGTACAACAACAACGCCGGAACAGGTCGAAACAAGCGTAAAGTGAAAAAGTTGGGTTTTGTTGATGGGGTAGGGGAGGCAAAATCATTTAGTTGAGTATCAAATAAAAACTTCCAAAAGTGAAAGTAATAGTTTTTCGATACATAAAAAAGTTGACAAAGCAAATACGTTGAAAAATATACTTTGTCTTTCTGGTTAGCAGCCATAAGCAGAAAGACGAAATTCTAAAATATTGATCAGGTACAAGATAAATGGGACACTGACTGCGGAAGTTTCAGACTTGGCTCTTTTCTCGGGTAAATGCAGTTCATTGACACAAATAAAAACCAGAATTATATGTTAAGTCCACGCCAGAGTTCACCAGTGCTTAGTAGTTTTAATGTTTAGCAAACTGGTACGCAGCAGTAGGTAAGTTGGTTCCGTACAGTGGAACCCGTCACGAGCTGTTTGCGGTCAGGAACTTCCAATAGGAATCGAACTAATAATATAGCTCCATCGTTACAGCACTCGACTCCGGGAATTCTCAAAGTTTCGTTGTTATTTAATTTAACCTCTCGTTATGCGGGCGGATGAGTAACGCGCAGTCTGCGAAACGACGCCTGGCGTACTCATTGTTGCGGAAATTTAGACGAATTTGCGACGATCGCGTTTCATTAAGGAGCGTTTTAGTGCGAAAGGAGCACCGCTTTTAATTCACAAAGCGAGTGCGGTGCGAACGTAAAACAAAGTTTTAGAGGGGTTCTTCGTTAGTTGCTCACTCATACAAGGTGGAGAAGCGCCGCGCTGCGCCGAAACGCACTGAGTATGTTAATCGCGAGCATGTTTCAACTTCCTTCTTATGTACCGCCTATGTGTGTTGTGAGTACAAACTTTGCTTAGTTCCCGAACAGGCAGCAACTTTTACTCTTAAGGTACTCAAGGGTTACCAAACTATACATTTGCAATATTTTTTTGACAAACTATTACTATTTATTTCGGATCAATTCAAAGAAACGGCAAGGGCATTCAAGTAAATGTGTGTAGGTGTAAACATTTACGCTTTTCGTCAATAAGGGAGAGCTTTAACAAGCTCACGGAGAACCTTAAATGTTTATGGCACGATAAAGTTAGAAAGAAGTGATGAGGTGATACGTAACGTGGCATGAGGCGGGTATGAGGCCACAAGAACCGTTTATTCTATACTTAGCGGTGTCATCTTCCATATATTTATGATTGTTTCTGCAGCCAAAAGGTGCTTGAAGTCGCAAAAGCAAAGTTGAATGTGATGTTATAAACATTTACCGGTGCAGTTGGGAAAAGTAGCGGTATGGGATGTGGGGAAAAGTATAAGTTATGATCTCTCGATTTGCAGGAAACAACTTTCTTTACCAACATGCCGTATTATCCATAAGTAAGACATACTGGTCGTGAAATTATAATTTACATAATATTTCATAAATACAAAATAGACGTATGGTCATTATTCTTTTAAAAAGTTTTATTTATTAATATTGTGAAATCTGCGCTTCGCTAGGGGCACAATGCTTTAAGAATCCTTATGTGATAACTGCAGCTTTTTAATTAACGCTTCTATTATTACGTCACAAAAAATAACGTTCTCACAATTTCCTCGTTCATACGGTTTCTGAGCGGATTGAGGCTCGCAGTTATGAGCGTGCGAATTTTATTCGTGTTTAATGCTAATGTACTCGCTCGACGTCACTTGCGAATAACAACGTAAACAGGTCAAATGTTTTGTTTTCGATGCATTTTCTCTATTTTTATTGCAAGACATTCGAGTAGAATTAATCTGAATAATTTTAAATTACGAATTGAATGGAAATTTATAAATTGTCGATACAAATTTAATGTTGATATTTTATTCAATCGCAAAAATAACAAACAAACAAATCAACATTTTACAAATGTCCTATAATAATATGCTTTTCAAAAATATAACTCGTCGAATATTTAAAATAAAATTGAATACTAGTTTGGAGCTTTTCCAAACTGCTTCGTTATCAATAACAAAGTTTCATTCACATGCGAGCTTTATTCGTTTTTGTATTGACGGGTTGTGTTACAAATAAGTCGATAATTTTGTACAAAACAATTTAAAGACATTGACCCTCTCATAATCACGGGCGTACAAAATAAAACCTCAACATCACGCTTGGGCTTAAGTCGAAAATAATAATGACAGTATAATAAGAGTGCTCTATAATAAACAATGCAACGAACTAGTATTAATTCCCAGGCGAGTTGAAAAATTTTAAACTGTGGGCGGAGCCGGGCAAACGGAGGTGAGCCTTCATATGAGATGCGTTACCGAGCGCCTCTACTGATTGTTGCTGAGAGCGGCCGCCTCGCCGCCGCGGGCTACCTGCCTTAATTTGAGACTCCAGAAATTACTCATAATAATAAATGAACCTACTAATTTTCGAAAGGAAGAAAAAATCTTTCGTTGAAGAGGCTGGGTACTTGGAACGTATTACACTATGAGTCAGGCTTGAATAACTTTAAGCACCAATCCAACCGTTCTGAGGTCTACATGATTATTTCGTATTACAAGAATGTTGTTAACATTTTATTGAATAGCTTTACACAAGCAAAGTGTATTCACACATGTCCTAGGTTTATACATTGTAAGTTCCTACTTATGCGCTCTTGGCGACCCTGTTTTTGGCGTGATTCCAGCTAACTACTCGGATCCAAGTCATCTGTTAAGTTTATTTCAACGATATAGTGCTTAATGCATTACATTTTATATTCAGAACTGGCTATTGAATAATACTGAGTGGGTGTATAATGAATTTTTGTAGTTTTAACTGCAACCACATTCTGGGCAATACAAAAGAAACAGCGCACGAACAAAATCTATGATAATCACTTCCGTTATCTCGCTGAATAGGGATGAGAGCCACAATATTCGATATGCCATGAAGAAAGCTCGTGATATCTTAACTCATCGATGTAACCCTGTGTGCACTGGAGGGAGGTTTATCGTGTCGAAGCGCGAAAAGTGCGGCCGGTGTTGTGCAAACTTTACGACGTCCGTCCGCCGAGATACGGCCTCAGATCAATGTATTCCCTAACGCTCCGACATCAGACGTGTACGGTACAGCAACTCGCGAGTAATGCGTGCGAGTTATTGCCGTATAAAATTCGAACAGGGCCATTTGACTTAATAGGAATACGTATGTGAACCCACCGAATCTCGTAATTCGGGGAAAATAATGACGTAGAAGTAATTTGTTTTCCACCTTTGCATAATAACTTTTGATGCAATGCAAGGAAATCTGTCCTAATATTAAAAAACACACAAACATAACAGAAATTATAAAAAGTTATTCCAATAAAAAAACTGGTTTGTAAAAATACCGAGCATTTAAATCAAATTAAACCTTATCGATGAACAACGATGTAATTTTGAGAGGTCCTCATTCAATACCTAGGCACTCTACAAACGCATTCCATTGAAATTCATAAAACGTAGGTAGTTTCGGCGTCATTTAGTAGCAGTTGGTACAAAGCCACTCATTCATGCAGTGAATCCGGACGAAATATTCACGTTCCGTTAGTCAAACGAACTACTACATACGAGTAGATGCCTATTTACTACTTATTGATACGAGTGTATTACCTTACTTACTTCCTGTTTCGACTATTTTACAACTATATTTTTTCTGTGGCGATTTCAATGTCAGTTTGCTGTGTAAGATAGACCTTTAAATATTAGGTACATAAATCACTTAATGATCTATATGGTCTGTTTGTTGAATTGGATTGAATAGTTGTCAGAAATTACAATCAAAGCAACACGCACATTTAGTGTTCCAATGAAGTGGAAATCTAATGTTATGAATTTCATTATTTTGACTTCGTGTCGCGTCAGTTTTAGAAAGGACCAGAAGAGCTTTCTCTAAAAAATGTCATTAGGTGCTGAAAAAATAATAGATTGTCATTGGCAGTTTAAAGTCGGTCATAAATACATACTAAAAGAACATTTGGCCTCAACACACTTCCTTCAGAAACTTATTCTATGTATTATTCGAGATATAAAAGAAGAACCCATGATCTCAAACAAGACTGTGTTAGCCCCCTTCTTTCCAGGTACCTGCGGAAAATTAATTGTAACCTCATATTGAAAGCCTTGGCAAAGCTTGCCTACTACATTTTTTTTTTTTATAACATAAAGTTTTCGTCTCTATAGTTTCTGGGTACTTAAATAAATTAGACAAAATTGTTTTTTAATACCGTCTTATGACTTTCCAAGGGTCGTAAGGATATTAATATAATAATACATAAATATGGTTTTTCCACCAACTGTAAACGCACTAGATACCTACAGTTACCTACTTAAATCAAAAATTTGAAATCTTTGAATTTTAGGTTTACTTGTACTTAGGTACTTAGGGTGTAATTAGGGCTAGATCATCAAACTCTCAACCAATATCTAAGATTACTTAGGACTATAAAGACGTGCTCGTCTCATTGTAGTATTTAAAAATGTTTAGCCTGCTTAAAAGTTTGTCTCCTTTTAAAGGGTACAAAGCAATTAGTTTGACTGGTCAACACTTAGAGGCCCGGCTCGACAGACTTTTCAAGTGTGGAATTGATAAGCAGTATTTACTATTATAAAGCAGTTTAGATAGTGTCGGCGGGCAGCAGGCGTCACAAGCCTCACGCGTCGCCATCAGTATGCGCGCGGCGAGTGCGTGTCGGCATGCGACGCCGTCCGCTCGCAAACACTCTGTTTATATCACCAATAACTAAGAAACATTTTGATACTAACATATTCCCAATCACGCAGTTACCAGGTAAGTCCTATTTAAGAGATAGATTTATCAAATGCAAATGTATCAGCGGTTAATTTCATGTAGATAGCTGATATGCTCATATGCGAACCCTTAAATACGATAACCGACTTCCTTACAGCTCAAAAGGATTTAAATACTAGCATTACATAAACCCGCAGTGCCACTAACGACTCCATAATTGCCTCGCCTGTCGTTTGTCCTCTCCGTGGAATGAAAAGCTACATGATACTTATAAAAAATGCGCCCTTTGAAGTCCTTTAGATTATATTTATTTCCGTAATCACAGAAATTACAGAAATAAAATCGTTCTAAAAAATAGAAAACATAACGCCGGGAGGTATTTCTTAGAATAAATAAATTCTCTCTTCCTTTGTCTCATAAATCCTTTGTCTCTGCCTTATAAATTCTGTTTCTTATAAATCGCTTGTTATGCGTAACAACAAGGCATATTTCTAAACAGTCTGCGTGTTCTACTGTAAATGTTGAAAAAATTGTACTCGAACATTTTTTTGTAGAGAACTGTTAAATCTCGTTACCTCGATGCACATGGGAAATATTATACGTGAGAACGTGATTACTGTGAAGAGACATTACCACGGCGCGCGAGAATATTGCCGGGGACTCATGTTATTTAGATATCTAGTGTTCGTCGCCGATGCTATCGGACTATCTCGTGTGTATCTTCTCAAGAAAACAAAGGAAAATCGCAAATATCGAGTGCAACCGCGATAGAGCGGGGTGCACTGTGCACACTGGGTGCCGGGCCGGGGCGCCGCGCGCAGCCACGATGTCAATCGCGACTCCTCTTTTTACTTCCTGCTCAGTCAGACAATGGCGGGAAAATGTTTTCTACGTGTGGGGACGTGGCGCGGGGTGTGGGGTCAATAGCGGGAGCACTAATCTCTGTCGGGATCGTTCGGATTAATGGCTCGTATTGCCGTGTCTGTTGTTTGTTTCCACAATTCTTGGTCCCTCTTACTTCTAGTTGTTACAAGTTTCTTCGTAACTTTCAGGCGTTGGAGTGAATTTACTTTTGCAATATAAATCACTTTGTAGTTTATTTCACGTAATATCTCTAGTAAGAGGTAATACGACAATATAAAATACAAAGTGATTCCACGAGTTTCTATTTTAAATACTAATGCAATATCTACTATTATTGCTATCATTTGAATAATATCGCATTATAATACAATCAACCAACAACTCACCTTACACTTTACCCTATTTTATTTGACTACAATCACTATCTCAAAGAAGACGGGTAGGTACTTAATTTACGATGTTCCCGGGAAACTTACTACGACATTGAAAAACAATGAAAATGAAAAGCCATCGAGCGGGTCCAAGCGCACTTGACCGACTTGGAAAGAGCGCAACGCGGGAACCGAGAATTTGTCCTACGGCAATCTGAATTTTATTTAACACAAGTGGAGGTAGAAATTAACACCCCTCTTTTAATTACGGAAACAGTTTTGTTAACTTATGCGCGGATTTAGTAAACATAAAATAAAACACACAGCTAAAACAAACGATGCCAGCTTGAATAAGGTGATCGCTACATTGAGTATACAGCATAATTTTAAGTTCGAATGAAATATTAAGGTATCACTTAAATATAATAAATGAAATTATAATAAAGTAGCATCAGTAAAGGTAATGAAACTCTCAAATTGGCAGCTAATGAACATAGGTATCCCACCTTTAGTGCAGTGAATATAAACGAAAACTATATTTACTTTTTGTGCACGCAAAAATCCAGCCGAATCAAATCCGCCTATTAGGGAGGGCGCTGCTACTAATTAAAATAAAATTGTTAAAACAGAAGCGGGTGCGCGCTCTCTCCCCACACCAGACTAACTTTTAACGAGGATATATTTGGTTTCGACCAACCCTTTGGTGATTTTACTATTGAGTCTGACTGCAAATAACTCCTTAATTGACTTCAAACAACTTCTGGCTTTGTGGATAGAATACTGAGGTTACTCTACCTCTTGTATTAGAATTTACGGCCTACCTGAATATCGTTGGAGACCGTAACCAAACACAATGGTTGTATAATGTAACAAATTACGTGTGTAGATTGGGTAATCATTTAGAAGGTTTTTAATGACTTTATTGACGTTTAAGGAAATATCAATCAATGTGTTAAATGTCATCCGTATCAAAAGGATTGTGCCACTTTAGCATATCAATTTCTTTTCGTTATAGTCACTCAGAACAGTTCATCTCACGTTTATTAGCCTTTAGATTTAATATCTATATCGTGATGATTGATTCATAGTAGGTATACATTCTTTAATTTGTTTTATCAAACAACGTGTTATTTAAACGTTAATTTAGTGTTATACCTATAATATGAACATTCACAAGTGTGTATGTTTCTTAAGTGGCGTCATTTGTTGCAGAGGTCGCCTAGCGCCTGGGCAGCCGGGTGCGGCGGCTGCGGCGGCGGGATGATGGATTGCCTGTGCCCCGCGCCGCGCACGCTGGCCTGTCGCGTGGTGCTGCTTGACGAACGAGAACTGCTGCACGAAATACAGGTACACCACTATTTACTGACAACTTTACATTATAAACGCCACTTTAGTATACACAGGAAGAACCTTCGCTACATTTATACGCTCCATTACCACTATGGTGGTTTAACCACACAGTTTTTATTTCGGTCCAATAGTGGTAAAACATTTCTTGTAGACGATGTTGACGAGAGAGTTTTTATAACCACAACCAAAACCACGGCGGGGTCTTCGATACTGTCAAGCCCCGACGGAAACCGATAGTATTTTTCAATTTACCCTTGTACATGAAACAACGCGTGGATTTTTCTCCATTTCTTAAGCCGCACTTGTGAAATGCAGCTTTTCCGAGACGAATTATTTGAAGTACACCCAGGGGCTCAAGGAAGGTCTTTTATATGCGAAGCTCGGGTCCAAGGTGCGGGCGATGAATTCACTGAATCGTACGTCGGCTCTATGAATATTAAATTCTATTTGACTCGCATTGTCGCCGCGTGGTGAATGTGAGAGTGGCTCGCGAGCGACGAGCGGTCCGCGCCTACCTCGGGCCCTATCAACGTGTCCTTAATGTTTACCTTTAGCACTATACCTGCAAGAATCAGTCTAAAATTAACGTCTATAAACATTCCCATTTAACCATAATACCTAGGGGCATTCTGATTGAGAGCTTTCTTAACTACAGTGGAGCATGAAAAGCATATCTTAAACTGGAAGCACATAAGATCGTGGTAGTCACTAAAGCCTCTCATTTTGAGATAATACCATATAAGTCTCCATCGTAACCGTACACAACCGAGGAATTTATGCCAGAAATGCTTTTGTTCGGTCTATATGAAGACCCGCAACTTGTTCGTCAAACAAATTCTCAAGATATATTGGGCTAAAATCATCCAATTTGGGTAAAGTGGAACCGACACGAGTTCGACGTTTCTCGCTAAATTGTATGGATATTTTAGATAAATCACCGTCCTTTCGTAAGTTTTCCCTATCTACAAAGGAACATTTGTCTTCAATGGATCTAGCGAGGACTTTTTCTCGCCAGAGATGAAAATAATATTCAGATTTATAGCCGCAATGGCTGAGAATTGGATTTCTGTCACCAATGAGATTCCATTCAACTAAATTGTATTGATCTCATAAATTTAACCATTCCACGGATTCTGAACTGACCAATCACTGCAGGAGAATCTAGTAGAGAGATCATTTAAAGTTAGAGAAATTTCGAAGCGTCCGTTTCTGTCCGTAGTCTATAATTGGTTAAGCTCGCACGTACTTAAGTTTATTGTAGAAAATTACAGGTAGACGAGTCGCTGGGATGATCTCATCATAAAACATGAAACCTGAAAAATACCGCAATTTAATAAATGTCGGTTGGTTAGATATATAAAACAGAATAAAAAAGTAAATCTAAGCTCAGAAATGTAAAACAATAGAAATGATTAAAGCCGAATTGCTTTAAGTAACGTAGTAGAATATTGAGTGTTGAATTGTTGAAAGCAACAAGCTTTTCTTTTGTCAAGACAATTGAGTGTCGTGCGAAGCGGGCGCGTCGTTTTATTTGGCTCAGATAGTAAAGGGGAGGACAAGGAATTGCACAGCAATTTATGAAGCGGGCCTAGTGTCGGCGGCAAGTGGTGCGGGCTTCGACGTGTATTGTCGCGCCGGCAAATTGACTCGACGGCATTTCACGGTCTACTGCGTTGATGCACCTCGTTCCTAGTTCTGCTTTATTGATGACGTCTTCATTGCCTGTCCCTTGACAATCAGCTGGCACAATGGAGCAAGCAATTACCTGTCCATTCGACTCTGTCGTGTTGATTAACGTACTTTGCAGGCTTTGCTTTCGATTATGTATGAATGATAGATTCGCATATCATAGCATGTTCAATGTTAATCGCCAATCTCTGTCACTATTGAGATGTACGGCGCTGAGCAGAAAGTATTTTACCTGTTCTAATAGAAACTTATAATTCCACCGTTTTATTGGACACTGTCGTGAATACTAATTAATCTTGATAAACACGATGAAGTGAAATGACTTTCTTTTAGACAATTTTATTGACGATGAATATTAGCATACTCTTACGCTATTATATTTCGCCAATTTCCGGGTTAGCAGATGTCTCAAAACCAATAATGTGCGTTCGAAGCCATTGTACCTACCAATAGAAATCTAATAATCCAAACCGAATTTTGAACGCGGCTACAAAACAGAAATAGTGGCTCTTGTTTATTAAAACGAAGTGAAAAGTAAATTGAAGTATGCGGCAATAGGCCGGGGACACACGACCCGGCGAGGACGGGGTCCGCGGCGGATCGCGTGCATGTCGGCCGCTACATCTACATCGTGCTGCCAGATTTTCAAATCGTTTGTTATTTTTCGAGCTTCACGTACGCTGGGAGCAAACGCGCTCTGTTATTAAATCATTTATTATTCAGCCCAACGAACTGTTTCGCAATTTTCCCACAAGCCGGCGGAGGATCCTATACCTGGGTACACTTATAGTGATATGTTGTTCAAGCGCACGTAGCTCTCTTAATTGCGACTTATTTTGCCAATTGGATTTCGAGTCTTCATTTGATGGTAGATGAGAATTATGCAATCTTTGTAGTTTATTTGTTTATAATTATGAATTAAGTTTTTTTTTGTTTGTGGGCAGTTTTGGCTAAACATTGCATAGTTTAAGTGCAAACTTATTAATACTGTGTACGTGATCATTATTAATTCAACGTTTGAACTACATATCATAAATTAACCACCAGATAATCAAAATTCGCTTTGTTAGACGTATGCTCTATGTAGGTAGATACGCAGTAAATCAAATAGTGGATAGTGTTGCTTGATTATTTGGTTTGTTAGCTAAAGCTTACTAGAATAAACTATAGTGCCAATTTTTTTTAAATAAATCATCTAAGTTTTCAATATTTAATGAGAACTTTGTTCATTATAAAATCGACTAACTCACCATACAGTGACTTACAATCCAAACTCACTGAAAATAAAACAAGACCATCGAGATTTACTCACACACCAATAACAACAAAAAAAAAACAAAAACAGAATTACAAAACAGCCTTTGCATTTTGAGTTGTTTGGGAAAAATGTAAACTAGTACCTTAGGCCGTAGTTACGACGTCACGCGGCTGAGTGGCACACACGCAAGCCTGTGAGATGCGTGTGAGAGCTGCGTAGTGCGGCCTGTTCTTCGCCAACCCGTTCATTACGTTACCGAGCTGACTACTGGTGTTACTGGTCCAGACCCATCGCGTGCGCATTAGCCTAATTGTGGAAACCTGAGCATCATGCTAATCAGAGATAGCCCGACTGCATTATTGCTTGCGATAGCATTTGATTTCTAACAGTACTTACGTTTTATATTACCGGTCCTGAACAGTGTCTGGTTTCTTCTCAGAAACCGTGCATTTCCGTAGCATCGATTGATTCATTTAAATTGCAAATCTTCTATTTGTAGAACAATTATTGCGTCGACTTTTTTATGATTAAAACTGGTCGGACTAATAAATTGCCGAAGAAAATACTCATCTCTAGATTGTATTTTAAAACTGATTTAAAGCTCACATAAAAACAAAGCACCCCATAAGATTCAGGCGGAGCTAAGCAAAATTAAATTGCAAGCAGACAAGAATTTCTGAGAAGGCATTCCTCTGTCGATAAACGAATAATGAGAGCTTATTTTCGCCAAATTAAATTAGGTCGGACGATAAATTCAGGTAACTACGCCGTTATGCCAAATTCAAATGGTTCTTCTACATGGAAACATAGACTTGACCTTAAATAAATGTATCTAAATTAATTACATTAGCACTGCTTAGGCACTCAGGCACTCAGACATGTTAATGATGATTAAGTTTTCCCAAATACAAAATAATATTGAATAGGTATTACATTTCGCGATCTGACTGCGATTTATATAAACGAGAGAATTTATGGTAATGTCACATAAGTGGTCATATTTAATTTGATTATCAACCAACTTACTTCATTTTTCTATGAAATCAAATGCTTCTTATAAATGTTTTTGTTTTAATTTAAAACTTTCAATGCCTTAGTTAAGTTCTACTAAACAGCAGGCATAAGAAGGGGGAGCGATAGTTTTGTCATTGTGGTTACCGTTTCCTAGCGCTTTGCGGTTTGTATTAATCGAGCTCAAACGATTTTGTAATATAGTTTTAGTTCCCCGAGGCGGCGGCCGCGGCGCGGCGGTCAGCAATTTGTTTTTGAAGATACTATTACAATATCATTAAACAACGTTCAATAAGTTTATACTTCGTTGAGTTATTGCCTAAGTATATTTTAGATAAATTAAGTTTAGGTTAGCTTATAATTGGGGCATTTCTAATCG
The DNA here is from genome assembly GCA_949316365.1 of Hoplodrina blanda. Lineage (NCBI taxonomy): Eukaryota > Metazoa > Arthropoda > Insecta > Lepidoptera > Noctuidae > Hoplodrina > Hoplodrina blanda. Next base: position 8,993,658 of record OX438579.1, on the reverse strand, counting down.
ATTTTTCATAATTTTGGCCGCACATGTCATGCATTAGCTAAAAATTTGATAGAGTTCAGCCATCCCTTTTATATAAACTCAGCTGAACGAAAAATGCTTTGAGAAAATGTATGACACAAGTCTTTTTGTTTCAGGATAATAACACTGGTCAAGCATTATTGGACGTGGTGTTCCGTCATTTAGACCTTCTGGAAACAGCTTATTTTGGACTCCGCTACGTAGATCAAGATAGTCAAACGGTAAGTCGTAGGTAATTTATATTCAACACTATTAGAAATGAATAGAAATAGAAAGAAAGAGAAACCTACTCAATTGTGTACTACATAAGGTCCAAGATCCGCTAGAACTACGTTATTGTAATTAGGGATGTAATATCGAAAATAGAAAAAGGAATAGAAAATATCTAACTTATATAACTATACTTTAGCTTGAAGTTTTATATAACATCTTTCTTACACATTATGCTATGCAAATAAATGAATAGGAATATGAAAGAAGAAGCTTTAAAGCGTCTCTCTGAAGTTATGGCCTACGGAAAGTATCTGGCAATAACGAATTATCACCATAATCGTAAAACATACATAAAAACCAGCCGTCACGCTTGAACGTAACGTACCTTTTGTACTTGATACCTGAAACTAGAAAGTAAGCATACAAAAAGTAGGCAAGCATACTCTCAAAATTTCAGCCATGTTAAAAACACATAGGTATCTAGCGGTTTTAGTCGTAATGGAAAAACTCAATAACACTTAGCCTGACCTGGGAATCGAACCTAAAACCCCACGCTCAGCAGTCGCCATTGCGACCATGCCCCAACGGCAGTCAAAAACAGTCGTTTTAATACAAAGCCATGGAAACAGTAACTTCTTGGTTGTAACTTTCTATTGTCTAGAGTTTGTTTACCTTCGAAGGAAAAATGAGCTTAAGAAAGTTTTTTGAAAAAGAAAATGTATCTTACAATGGGTATTACATTTGTTTAACCTAAATCAAACATCTTAAAAACAGAATAGGTAAACAACAACTAACAAAGTTTTGGTTCTCTAAAGTAGAGCCATTTTGAAAAGATGACGTTGTAGAATTGGATTAGGAGATTATGTCCCATCTGCGGAATCTTTTTACTTGTCTGCGCCCGGATTTGAAATGTGGGGAAGGACTTTATGGTAGTAAAAAATATTTGTAAGAAGAATGAATAACAGTTTTTAGTAAGATATAAAAGTAGTAAAGTAAAGATAAAGTCAATGAAATGATTTTTGGATGAAACTTTCACAATGTTATCTACAACGTGTGAAAGCGTAGTCTCATAGATTAGATTTGTATTTAAATAAATTATGTATAACATTAATTTTAGCACAAATTATTTATTCATATAGTTGTAAAACCATGTTTCAAATCAAACAGCTTCTGTTACAATTAATGATTTAAAAAGAAATTAATTTTAGTGACCCGGATTTATTTAGCATATTAGAGGTAGGAGAAAAGATCCTTTGTGTACCTACACGAAGTAACGTACATACAGACACTTTTTCATTAATAATATGAATATGGATTATGATAACTGCGATATTGTAAAAGTGTATGAAATCTATATATCAATGTAGTAAATTATTTCCTTCTATCGATTTACGACTTGTACGAAATATAAGAAATTAATATTCCGTATATTTCTTTTTTTCCCTGCCGGGTCTTTGAGGAAATCCATTACTTTTATGTATCGTTCACATTTATATTTATATGTCGTTTGTCTGGCAGCACTGGCTGGATGCGGGGAAGCGGCTGCGTCGTCAACTTCGCGGCTCCGACCCACACACTTTCTACTTCGGAGTGAAATTCTACGCAGCAGACCCATGCAAGCTCCTGGAAGAGATTACCCGGTAAGTACGGAATGTATGCGTCATCTATTGTTGTACAGCTGTGCTGCGTTCAAACACTGTTGACTTTAGCGTAAAACAATCGCGGTCAAATCATTGGGTAACGTTTATTAAAAGATAAGGTGCCTACTAATCTCTACAAGCATAAATCTGCGTAATATACCTAATTACGATTAATTATTAAGAAAATTATTGATGTGCTTCCTGTTTTGAAGATTCTTATTTAACTTAATGAATCGTTAGTTTCTACAAATTAATAAATGAGCTGTTCGTTACTACTGACGGTATCTAGACAGAATATCAATATAACATGTTTTTTTTACTGACTACCATAATTATACGTGTTTTGAAATACATCATTACAACTCGAATGCTACCTCATTTAAAAGTTTATAAAGCTTGTTAATACTTCAATAACTTGGATTTTATTATCAACCTTCCGCTGTTTATGGAATTTGTATATTCAAGTTTTTATAGGAACATTTATGTTGACCTGCATTCAAATCAGACAAACTGTCGTATATATACACGAAGATAGCTTTACATACGTCGGTATTACAAACAAAATCTGTTATTTTAATGAGTTCCAGCAAAACCGCTAACTGCATGTGAAAATCAAATTAATGGTTGAACATTAACAAATTATACAGAGCGATATTTATTAATGTGGTTTTCCATCAAAGCGTTGAGTGCGGTGTGTGTATAACTCGCACGTGCCCCGACACGTAGGCACTAATGTAAGTAACGCTTTCACAACATCATTCATATTATAGCACATTAATTCAGGAGCGCGAGGGATGAAATAGGAAGTGATAATAAAACACATCTGTGTTCTTAACGTGCGCTATGTCAGCGATTCACCACCGCACCGCGCCACACGGCACATTTTTCTGTCTACGGACACTTTTCGTCACTAACACACTAGCTATAAAATGACACAGATATATCCTTTTTAATATTCAATGAAGCATAACATGTAAATGATGACACGGACTTATTCATAGACAATGCTTTACAGAGCTTTACAAATAACATTATGTTAACCATATTACTTTGTGTGTTTTTCGTGCTACACAACGTTCTATAGTGTGTTTGTTTCACGTAAAACTGTGACCCCATATAAAAAGTTTGTACATTATTAAGAACATAGAGCTACGAGAGTGCCCCATTATTTCCACATATAACAAGATAAAGCTGAGAGATAGAGGGACATAATTAGTGTAACGTTGCAAGGACAGCAGTCAGACTTTTATGGAGGTAGTAAGTACATTTGTGCCATGTATGGGACGCAACTAAATAACGACATTAACCGTAATAATAACAACATGACTCGGTTATATACTTTACAAGTAGAAGTTGTGTTGTGGCGGGAGTGACATAACTGGATACATTACCGTTGAAACACAATAGCCTTAATCTGTACTACTGCTGTACATGTATTGTTGAAGCGTCTAGGATCAAATTACGTAATGCTATTATTTTTTTACTTCAAACTATTAAAATTTCATAATCATAAAAGAGAGTGAAGTCTAGTAAGGATACAAAAGAAGGTGTAGTGCTCTCGCAATAAACGCGCTGAGCTCGTAAACTGACGTCGCACTGATGAAATGAATGGGGCCAGGCGGTGCAGTGGCGCTGCCGTGCTGCGCTCCACTGTCAATGGTGAAACATAAACAGGAATTTCATTTCAGGGACAATTTTAATTGGACACCTTTTATAAAATAGACCCCTCGGTGTAATATTTGCTATTCACTGAAACAAGAGTTCGCTAATTTTTTCTATAGAGCTACCATTTAATTTCTGCCTAAAATATCTTTTCAAAACCGCGAGGAAACTTTCGCCTACTCGTATTTCCTTTAAACTTTACAACAAAGGCTACAATTGAAGTCAGTTAAGTGGAATTTTGAAGAGTTTCCATTTTATTCTTTATTTTATTCGTTGTGAATGTTGGGCGGGTACGGCGATGTTTTATTAAAATTTCGTTATTACGGTGTTGACGGTGCAGCCCGGCGGCGCGATCCGCTTCTATATCAGTACGTAGTACGTAGGTACAACACGGGGAAACGTCTTCCTTTAGGTAAGGGCCGCAGTTTAATACTCGTAAATTCTTTGAAAACCTTTGCCTTGATGGTCTTTTAATATTTAATTTCCCTTTAAGGGCAATCTTTTCGCAACGCGTTTGACGAGTTCCTCTCAGTTAAAGAAAAATGAAATGGGTGAATAGAGATTTTATGTTCAGGAAAATTTAATTAAGAGAAGGTCAAGTTGTTTTTAATGAAAAGTGGTAATTGTATGTGAATGAGCGTGTAATCTAATAAGTGTATGATTGTATCAGGTACCAGTTGTTCTTGCAACTAAAGCAAGACGTGCTGCGCGGGCGCCTGCCTGTCAACTTCGACCTCGCCGCAGAGCTCGCCGCATATGTGCTGCAATGTGAGTCATACTTAATCACTTTACTTATGTTTCAATGTTATTACAATTATGTAAGTAGTTATAATTTTAACCATCTGTCGTGGCAAGTTACGACGGCTGATTTTTTTTCTGAACTGTGCCTGATTGACATAATTCACATTTATAGCAAACATTTCGTTAAACTATTTTTCCTTACAAAGTCGGGAGCAAAGTGTGAAACGAAGTAACGGTTTGTTAGGAGGTCGATTGGCAAGCAATTTGTCTGGGTACTAATATCAGGCTATGAAATCTACAAGTAGCCATGATTTTACTACAAAGAAATACGGAGCTCGTATAAAAATTGTATTACGTACAGATTTTAAATAAGCTTTTCTTTAAGCTCACCGTAAAATCCATTCAAACTACAGTAGAAAATAAACAAGTCGGTACATTAAAGAAAACGACTCCAAACTCTGGCCACCAATAACCAAATGCGGCATGGACTTAACCCGATGGCACTTAGGGAGTATATTCATTGTAAACATCGGCGACAAATTAGAGTTTCTCGGCGTGATACGACTAGTGGCAGTAAAATCCGCAAGTGCGACCCGTGCTCCGGTTACAAAGTGGCTGTGGGGCCACTAACCCAGGCTTATTGTGTAACTAGCCTAGGATGTCAGCGCAGGTATAGCAGCAATGGGCGCCCGGGCGTGGTGATCACGTCACACAACATGCAAGGATTTCCTTAACTTTTGTACCTTTCAGTTAAAGCCTGCAATTGTCCGGTACTAATCACAGCTTTTGTAGAAACCTACCGTATTACCTACATGCCTTATCAAAATACGCTCCTTAAACAACATAGTTATAAGATACTTCGAGATCTCTGGTACAGTTCTCATCAATACTTTCGTGACCAAATCCATAGCAATCACAATTTCCATTGTGACCGGGATCTGATTGTATCTGTATCCCGGCCATATTATTATCGACTGCAGATGAAACCATTTGCGAAACTCGGCTCAATTTCAGTTTAAATGGCGATTTTATGAAACAGTCATAATGATCATGTTGAACCTTCCGGTTGATTGCGCCGTAATCCGATATTCTTTTAGTATTTGGTGTACGCGTGTGTAGTTATAAACCGAATAATCTGATAAAGTTTTTATGCATGCGAATAACATTTGGTATGATTTATGATTAGTAATTCAAAAATACAATAATCGAAATAAAACATACAATTCTGGATGAAAATTAAAATATTATTGTTCGGGGTTGGATTAAGATCGAGATATAAAGGATGAGATAAGAGATGAAAGTCAGTTTAGGGTTAATAAATTCACTGTATTGTCTGTTTCCACAAATATAAGATTAAGATTAATTTATACTAGGATGAATGGTGGACGATATAGGATTATGAGTCACGCGCACGGTATGTCGCCGAATTACGAACTGAACTATTGCGGTGTAAGTGCAATAATATAAATGATGGAAACATACTGAACGGGTGGCGCAATTATGATGACCCAGGTAAACGTACTGTACGGTGGTTGACCCGTACATGCTCCCGGGGGCAAAGATAGAGGTTAGTGGGATAAAGATGGATATGAGATTTACAAGATGATAAACAATATTCAACTTATCAACTATATGACAGGGATGATGATTAGTAGTGAGTGATTAACAATATTTCGAATAGTTCCAAGTAGTCTACCAATAACTTATCTTAGATCGGGAAGGGAAAATACGCGAAAAATAGGGGACGAGGCCCTATCTTCTGTTTGTAAACATTCGCTAGATTTAGTAAGATTGTTGGGATCACTTTTCACGGTTTTACTAAATTGCCCCTTTTCCCTAAGATCACAACACTCACTCACTGCACTTTTCACTTTGATTAAAGATTGCCTTTTTTCCCTAACCGCACTACACTCACTTATAACACTCTCATTTCCGGGATGCGAAGAGATCGCAGTAGAAGCCTCTCCAGCAGGCACCGAGGGTTCTCGACGTGTTGACCGCCTGTGACGCCGCCAACAGTATACCGCCGCAGTTATCAGGATTCCAAAGATTGTAGCATACAAGACGCTATAAAGATGTACGTCGTGATTGGATATTTTATCACTCCATGGTTTGGCTTGTTTCATGATCTCAATCTTTTTCTGTATATCTTCAAATTGTCGCAATATTTCAGAATTATTAGGATTAATTTCAGGAGATTCAGGGATAGATATGTTAAATATATGATTAATAGGTGATATTTGTGGCGCAATAATCCTTGCACCAATACTCATTGTGCTAGACAGCCTTTTATTAGAATGGGCAATGAAATTGTCCGTCTTTATCATGCAGCCTTCCTCCACATTCAACAGACCTGCATTCATCAACTTAACGGCGGTAATTTCGCCGTCACATAGAAGTTTAAAGTTGCATTCATTGCAACAAAAATAATAATATTTATTGTCCGCTGCTAATTCGTTCCAACTGTTTTTACAATGGGTTCTAATAGTTTCACAGGTTCTTGTGTGTGGGATCGTTTCACACAAGCTGTGATCATCTTTTAATATATTTATGGGGTTTTTTGTATGGCATAAAATCATCCCAGGATTTTGTCTCATACAAGACTGTAGATCAGCATCGGTAAGGGTTACGTATGAGTCCTTTCTGAGGTTAATGGCAGCAAAACTTGAGATAACTTTCACCTGTATCATGTCGTGGTTCAATAATCGTGGGACTGGGATGAGGTTAAAGATTTCGTAAAGGTCTCTTTCGATGAGGGGTATTCTTATTTCAATGATCAAGTACTTATTAGAGTACTTAGTCCGCACTTTTATCAAGTTGTAGAGATCCTTGAGATTCAAATGGTTGACAGGAAGTGCCATGTCTTTGGGGATATGTGCTGATATAGAACTTAATTCCGTTCTCAGCTGTTTAGGAGATATCAGATGGAAGTCCAATTTTCCGTTGTAAATATTAGTTACCGTATCAAGAATGGAGTCTTGTATTTTCCTGAGGCTATACAGTAAGTTATTTGCCGTCATGGCAGATGCTAGGAAATCGGTAACTAAAGTCATGTTCTGTACATGGTGTTGAAGATCTTGGTAGGATTCTTTAAGGTAATTAAGTTTTTGATTTATTGATTTATGATGTTTGTTCGCAGCTTTCTCCATTCTTTTTATGAGATTAAATTCGGCTTCTACGATTGAGGTTTGGTTTTTCCACAGGTTATACAAGTGTTTATCATTTCCTTTCAAAAGGTCGATGTCTTGTGTGTATTTCTCCGCAAAACGCTGATCTAGCACGCCAAACAAGCTGTTTGCGACGTAGCCTACTCCGTCTATTAGGCCCCGGCGCCGGCGCCGCTGCTCGTCTCCAGTTACAAATGATTCATTCATTGTCAACATACTATCATAGTGTTTAATTTCTTCGAACTCGTGCCCGAGTTGTAAGATGATACCGTTGCAAGGTGTGTGTTCTTTAATAGTGGAGCATAAAGTTTCAAGGTAATTGATATACTTCTCGAGTGCCGACGTGCCTTCTTTGTAGGGATATGTGTCATAATAAACAATTAAACGCCAATCGTCTCTGATAAGATGCATGTTAGAGATTTTATCAAAATAAACGCTGTTGTTGCTCAAAGGGGTAAAACTATAAGATGCTTGAGATAAGTTTATTAGTGATAATAAGAATAGCGTTACCGACAGAGCTATAGTCGAGAAGGAGATACGTTTAGGGTTTTTCTTCCTTGATGCTTCATCCTTAATCTTCGCGTCACTAGATGGATTGTTGTCTCTGTCCGCTGGTAATAGAGATAACTTAACAACAGGCCGTTTTAGGAAACCATTTTTGGTTTTAAGGGTAACGACTCTGACGTGTCCGTCAGAACCAGGATGCAGTTCTACTACACGCCCTAGAGCCCACTTCCCAGGCGGTAGGTTTTCATCTTTGATGATAACAATATCGTTGAGACTGAGATTCTTTTGGGATTGTCTCCATTTAGCTCTAATGGATAACTGTGAGAGGTATTCATTTTTCCACTGGGCCCAAATATCTTTATAGATTTTTTGTACCAAGTGCCACCGAGTCATAAGATCATTTTCTGTTTCATAGATCGTTAAGATAGGCCCACTTGCTAGAAAGTGTGCCGGGGTTAAAAAGTCTATGTCCTCGGGATCTTCTTTCAAAGAACAAAGTGGTCGGGAGTTTAAGCAACCCTCGAGTTGAGACAGGAGGGTGCTATATTCTTCGTAGGTGAGTTTTTGCTCACCAACTACACGCCTTAGATGATGTTTTAAACTTTTCACCGCGGCTTCCCAAAGTCCGCCGGCGGAAGGCCATGACGGAGCATTAAAATGCCACTCGATGTTCATTTCTGCGACGTTAGATAATGTTTCTTGGCTTGATAAGATTTCTGAGATTTCTAAGATTTCTTGTTTTAGAATCTTGTTAGCTCCAATGAAGTTAGTTCCTTGATCGCTGTAGATGTGTCCGGGAACTCCTCTTCTGGCTGACATACGTCTGAGCGCTGCAATAAAAGCCGACGCTGTTAGATCAGATACAAGTTCTAAATGTATGGCCTTTGTAACCATACATATGAATACTGCAACGTATCCTTTATCTGTTTTGATGCCGCGACCTTTGTTCGCTTTCACCAAAATATGTCCGGTGTAATCAATACCGGTATGATAAAAGGGTCGACGAAGGCAAGTCACCCATGAGTTGATGTTTTAGAATGGGATCGTGTCTCCTACACTTTACGCACGTTCTTAGTCGTTTTTTTGTAGCGCGGTTTCCTCCAATTATCCAATATTTTTGTCGTATAAATCCACTCGTCATTTTCACTCCACCATGGAATACTAATTTGTGGGATTCGTCTATTATAAGATCAGCTAATTTAGTTTGATTTGGGATGATAATGGGATGCTTCATTTCGGGGTCTAAACTCGAGTGTTTTAGCCGTCCACCGACACGGAGTACTCCGTGGGTGTCTAACATAGGATTGAGATTCAATATCTCGCTTTTTTTGCTTAACGATTCACCTTTTTCAAGTTGAGATATTTCCTTGGAAAAGTATTCTTGTTGCACATGTTTTATTATCATTTCCGTCGCTCGTTTGAGGTCATGCAGAGTAAGATAGTTTTCACGCTTCTTTTTGTAAATCAAGATGTCGTTGAATTTGTTTATATAGGCTAATACTCGAATGATTTTTTTGTAACTGCTGAATTTCTCTAGTAATTGTTTTATAACAGAATTGCCAGAGTCAGCAGTAATAGTGTTTACTAGCTTTTTCTTTCTGAGGTCTTCAGTTGTTTTATATGAGATGGGTTCAGGATTCTTTTCAGAATTGTATTGAGGTAACCAATCGGGTCCATGCCACCAAAGTGAATGATTTGCTAAATGGGATGCCGTCAGACTTCGGCTAGCGCAATCTGCGGGATTTTCTTGGGATTTCACATACCGCCACCTATTTTTTGTGATAATTTCACAAATCATTTTTACTCGATTGGCAACAAAGGGTTTCCATTTTTCTGGTTCACCATTGATCCATCCTAGTACTGCCATGGAATCTACCCAGCCATAGACTTGGATTTTGAGATCAGATAGGGATGAGATTATTTTGGCCATAAGTTTTGATAATAAAAGAGCTCCACTAAGTTCCAAGCGAGGTATAGATTGGGATTTTTTCAGGGGTACTACTTTTGATTTTCCAGCAACAAGGGTTACGTATGTTTTGTTGTTTCTTGTAATTTTACAATATACGACACAAGCGTAGGCTTTGGTGCTGGCATCGCAAAACCCATGAAGCTCGATTATATCATTCTCCATAGTTTGTATCCATCGAGGTATTTTAAATTGGGATATATAAGGTAAGTCGGCCTTTATTTTATTCCATTCCAGGGCAATATTATAAGGAATCGGTTGATCCCAACCTAATTCCGTTTTCCATGTCTCTTGAAATAATATTTTGAGTTTTATTGTGACTGGTGACACCCAGCCCAAGGGGTCAAAGATTTTTGAAATTTCAGACAAAAATTGTCGTTTTGTTGGGATGCCTTCTGTGGTAATTTCTATTGGATGAAAGATAAAATAGTCTTCTTTTGGATTCCAGCGAAGACCTAAAGTTTTTGTAGATTCTGGCTGTTTAAAATGAAATTCTTCATCTTGAGGTTTAATATGATCGTCCAAAAGTTCCGGCAAGTTCGAGCGCCATTTTCTAAGATTGAGGCCGCCTGACTTGAGAAGGTTTGTCATCTCTGCTTTGATATGTTTAGCAGCTGTCGCGGTATGGGCTCCATGCATGAGATCGTCCATGTAAAACGAGGTTTCTAAGATATCAGGAGCGCTGCTATTGGGATAATTTGGCCTTTCATCGATGGCAAGTTGTTTCAGTGTCATCATGGCCAGGAAGGGTGCGGCCTTTGTACCGTAGGTGACAGTCGCTAGCTGATATTCTTGCAAAGGTTGGGATTGATGATTTCTCCAAATAATTTTCTGGAACTTTTGATGATCAGGATGCAGCCGAATGTTACGGAACATCTTTTCAATATCGGCCGTGAATGCGTATTTAAACTGTCTCCATTTTAGGATGAGACTTAAGAGATCTTGCTGCAGGTTCGGCCCCCTGCACATAAGATCGTTGAGGCTGTGACCTGTTGAGGTTTTTGCCGAGGCATTAAAGACAACTCGTAGTTTTGTAGTTAATGACTCAGCTCGATGTACGCCATGATGCGAAAGGTAGCAATCTGGGGCTGTGTTGACATGTGTCGCAACGGGGATCATATGTCCGAGCTCTATATATTCGGACATAAACAATTTATAATCACGTGCCAAGTCTGGTTGCTTTATTAATTTCCTTTCAATTTGAAAGAATTGCGCAATAGATTTATTTTTAGAATCACCCAACTTTTCTTGAAAATTTTCCTTAAAAGGTATTTTCACGACATAACTGCCGTCTTCGCGCCTTGAGGTTGAGGATCTAAAAAAGTCAATGCAAACTTGATCTTCTTGAGATATTGATAAGGGTTCGCGAATATCCTCCATTTCCCAGAACTGTTGGATATCAGTGAGATTGTTTAGGATCACATTGCACTGAAATGTTTTACAGTTACCGCTTAGGATCCATCCTAGCTGTGTCTGCTGGGCAATGGGTAACATTCCCTCGGAACGGCAAATACCATCCAGTAGGATTTGGGAATAGACGTCAGCGCCGAATAAGATATCAACTGGCCTACTTTTGTAGAATTCAGGATCCGCTAGGGTTATTTGGTTAAGAGTTGGCCAGTTGGGTTTAGTGAAGGTATGACTAGGCAAATTCTTGACTAGTTTCTTCATTATAAATACGTCTGATTCGAAAGTGAAGTCATTAATTAACGACATACACTTAATAGAGATCATGCCCTTACAGCTGTTTTCATTGTTTCCGACTCCAGAGATACGTCCAGTGCATTTTTGCCGACGCAGGTTTAAGAGCTGTGCAGCTCGTTCAGTAATGATTGAGGTCTGTGATCCCTGATCTAGAAGAGCTCTCATTTTTTCGTAAGAACCGTCAGCTGCTTGTACCTTGATAATTGCTGTCGCGAGGAGTATTTCTGTAGGATCATTTTGCATAGATACTAAGGTGTTCATATCTTGCTGAGGTGGAGATTTCGTAATAGTGGCCGAGTTTGGCCCAGATCGCGACGCATCCGAATTAGCATTTCGTGACGTAAAACATTCATGTAGAATCGTATTGTGGTCTTTATTGCACTCTTTACACTTTACCTCCGAAAGGCATTTTTTACCTTCGTGATAGTGCAAACAGTTGATACAAAGGTTCAAATTTGCGATTGCGTTTCTACGAGCCGATGGATGCATTTTTGCCAGCTTTTGACAATTTTGTATGCGATGATCGCTTGCGTTGCAAATACCGCATTGTTTTCGTCTTTCGTTATTTTTCCAATTGGACTTTGACGATTGCGAAATGACCTGGTTTGTCGAATAGGTATGATTTGAGGTATTATTATTTTGTTTAAAACGAGAATTAAATCCTTTTGAATGAGATTGTTGGGATTGAGATGACTTTTGAATGAAGGGTTCTTGTTTCCTTCGTGAAGTTTCCAGCGACGTAAACTTATTCTCCAGAAACCGAAGAAATTCTTCCAATACTGGCAACTCCTTTGGAGATTTCAACGAATCTGTATAGTCATCGTTGGTTTCAGAGTCTAATTTCTCCGCTAGGATACATACGAGGAAGGGATCCCAAGTAGATACATCGATTCCGAGATTTTTTATAGCGTTCACGCTTTCGTACGTTGTATCGTGGATCCGTTTGAGGTGACTCGCTGATTTTTGCTGAGATGTCGGGATATTTAGGAGGTTTTTGAGATGAGATATAAAAATACGACGCTTATTGTCATAGCGATGCGTAAGGATATTCCAACAAACGGGATAGTTGTCTGAACTTATTTGAAGATGTTGGATTAATTTTTCCGGCTCGCCCTTGATCTTACTTTTCAGGAACTGCATTTTTTGGGCGTTCGATAAGGATGGATTATTGTGTACAGTTTCTGTAAAAAGATCTTTGAAAGATATCCAGGATGTATAGCTTCCTTCAAAGGTAGCAATTTCCATTTTTGGGGTCGATTTCTCTACATGAGCCACCGACCACATCTTTCGGTTAATATCCCTTTTCAGAGTTTTATAATATTTCTCGTAGTTCGAGAATTGCTCTTCGTACTTGGCGTTGGAGCCATTGAGCTCGTTATCCAGTTCCCAGTGTAGGGTGTCAATAGCTGCCCAACGAGTTTTTAAAGTTTTTAGGATGTCTTCAAACTCCCACTTTTCGGAGATTAGATTGAGATCAATGTCAGCAGCTTCTCTTGAAAATGCCCTAAAATTAGTAGCTTGCTTCTTCAAGAGGTCTTCCATATTTACGCTATCCTTAGGAGGATTATTTTGAGATGAGAGGTTCGAGGTTTGAGATATTGAAGATGGCTGAAAAGTAGGGGGTTTCAAAACAGGGGTTTGAGGTCTGTCTGTGGAAGGCTTATAATTCTGAATGTCTTTTTTAATATTGCTATATTTCACCTTCATTTGATCATACTGATCAGTAGTGAAATACGCATGAGATCGATCACCGAAGGATAACAAATTCATATGATTGTTATGAAACTCCGTAAAATATTGCTCTAGGCTTTCTAATCGTCGACGTAGGTAGTCGGGGGTCTTCCGCTCTGCTCCATCTTTCTTGAAGTTGGAGTAAAGTCTATCTATGCCTTCAATGATTTGCTGTTGAGTAGCTAAAATGTCTTCCATTGTAGCCATAGTTAAGGTGAGAAGAAAGATACCTTACTTGTAGGGTTTCTTCGGGGTCGAACAGGATCGCAAGATGAGATGAGTGGCGCCCTCCTAGGCACTAGGATCGAATAAAGTCGCGAGATGAGATAAAGTGGCGCCTTCCTAGACACCGGGATTGACCAGGATCACGGGATGAGATAAAGTGGCGCCTTCCTAGGCACCGAGATTGAACAGGATCACGAGATGAGGTACACTGTATTTTCCAAGGTTTCTAGTTGCGTATAACGAAACCGGTTAAACGCACATACAAAGCACCAAGTTTTGCACACGCGTTTCGGTCCCGCTAACGTGCTCGAAGGACCAATGTTCGGGGTTGGATTAAGATCGAGATATAAAGGATGAGATAAGAGATGAAAGTCAGTTTAGGGTTAATAAATTCACTGTATTGTCTGTTTCCACAAATATAAGATTAAGATTAATTTATACTAGGATGAATGGTGGACGATATAGGATTATGAGTCACGCGCACGGTATGTCGCCGAATTACGAACTGAACTATTGCGGTGTAAGTGCAATAATATAAATGATGGAAACATACTGAACGGGTGGCGCAATTATGATGACCCAGGTAAACGTACTGTACGGTGGTTGACCCGTACAATTATTATCAACTATCTTGACTCAAAGAATCACTTTTACAAGCAAATCTATGGAAAAACATTTTATTAATCACTTATACATCATTACCCTGAGATCTCCAATTCGTTGCCTAGATGTGAGTTGTAACCTATTAGAATATCACATGGCAAATTTTCCCTTGAAATTGATCAAAATTCTATTCCTGGATTAGACGTTTGTAGTCTGTATTTTATACATACCTAACATAGGTTGTACCATATATTGATATAATAAATGTATTGACCACTTGCGGTCGCCTAGCTATGCTTACCCACATCACACACGTTTACTATTTCATGCAATAACACACCTATTTTATTAACTTAATTGTAAACCGAGATTCCAGGAAAACGACTCTTTTATTTAAGGTTGACTTTGAGAAATACGATCCTGGGAAGTAGGCAAATGCTTAAAATTACTTAGGTAGGTAATATTATTCTTTTACCTTATCTACCTCATCGCAGTAAGTAAACACCTACAAGGTACAATGTGTACAAACTAATTCAATACATTTTTGGCTACCTTTAATTTTAACAAAGATAGAGTCTCAGTAGAAATAAATTTATTACCCATGTCAGGTACAAAAAGCTCTCAAAGGATTTAATAAGTAGGTACCAAACCTACTCATCTAATTTAAGTAGGTATAATAGCTGTTCTATAAAATTGTTTAGTACACGCAAGGGAATAATAACGTGTGCGATCATGTGGGGACATTGACTCATCGCCAGAGGGGCACATGATAGCCGACTGTACGCATGAACACTTACATACAAACTGCCGCGAATGAATCTGAATGTAGGTATAGCGCAATAAAAAATATATCCTACTCGGAGGATGCCTACAAAAATACATATCAACGGATAGGAAAAATAAGATCGATTACACTCAAAATCATAAGTGTTATCCGTACAAACCACACATCAAAGAATAGGCGAGACATCGCCTACGCAAAATGTCTTTAATTTTCTGCAATGAAAAGTATCCTATCTCTGGCCTCAGCTTACTTTTATATCATCAACATCATTAAATCGGTTTCGTGTATAACTCGGACAATGAAGCAAACAGAATGGCATGTACACGTGAATATTTACTCATGAGTCATCGTGGTAAAACGCAGTGAACATCTTACTTTTAGGAAAGATTTGACATAAAAATGGAAAATGAAACGCATGGTTCAGAATTTACGATGATTTTGAATAGAAGTCGTCATTGCAATAATGTGTCATACCTATTTGTTGAGGGTTGACCTCACCATACACCATAGAAATCAGAATAAGAATCAATAAATCCCAGACATGGTACTTAACTAAGTCCAGGAAGTTTGTTTAATCTATCTTCTTTATACTCTACTCCATCCTCTACTCCATCGCGTCGCCTCGGGTACATAGAATGCTATTGAGTCGGACTAAATTCCCCTTCCAGTAATAGCTAGTGCCATTCTTCTGAGATTCTACAGTGGCGGGACGAGGAGCTATCTTACCGCAAACGTAGTAAAATTTATCAAGCATTCCGCTTCGCTACTTCAGGCTCTGGCTAATAGACTGCACCCGTCCGATAACTATACGGATTATAGAAATGTTTTAAGCGACAAATTTTAAAGTAAAGTTCTATCCGACTTCATAACAGAGCTTAACTGGGGGAACTACTTATAAAAATCAGCAGATGTAGATATTTCTTATTACGACCCAATTTACGCAATCAAATTCATTTTTATAAACATTAGGAGATAATTACATCTCGGCTCGACCTTACCTTTGAAGATTCACGTAATTAATTACGCTCCCAGTTTGATATTCGCTTCAATATTTATAATTGACTTTGTAACGTAATTAATTTTATTGCTTTTTTCTTATGATCTTGTTATTCCTGAATAATATTTTATTAAAACGTGAGATGTGTTAATATACATTAGACGTCGGTATTCTAATGTATATTTTACAAATATTTTGTATTGAGGAACTTCAAAGTGGAAGCTTCCATATCAAATTGTTTTACTAAAATATTTATGAACGGTTTTAATTAGGAATTTAGTTAGTAAGTCATAAGCTGTAAGCGTGTGTACCATAAAATAATTAAGACGAAGTACTGATATTATACGCTTATTCTCTACGCTACTTAGGAGGTCTTAAATCCAAAGATCAAACAAAAAAGAACCATCAAAGAGCAATTTATGTTGGTAGGGCAATTTAGCGCAGTAAGTAGGGGCGGCAAAGGTCTAATATCGATGCGTTATTCAAGAGGTAAATGAGCCAACAGCGGCGCAGCATCGTTTGCATCTAATCTACCAGCATAAGCGACCCTTCTGCGACCTCAGGGACACATACCGGCGTCATAACCGTTCTCAACGCCTGAAACAACATTTTTGCGTGTTACCGAACTTTGTAATCGCCAGTTGCGTCACTTTCTACTGGTTATTATTTTCAATGGCCCCTGAAGAGTACTGTAAAAATTCAATTATGTTTTCTTATTTATTCCAAATTGAGTGAGGCTTTTACTCAGCATTTGACTCCGGCTGACAAAGTTGATTGTTTGAATATGTAATATCTACTTACATTTCAGCTTTCTGGTAATAAAGCAGGTGTTACATCATGGTTACATCATAGTAATTGCTTTACTGTGGTACTGAAATGTTTATACGTAGCGTTCTAAACGCTCGTATGAAACAAGAATGTAAAATATTTGCGTTTTTCCGCCCCTTTACACCCAAATGATCCACTCCCATCACCGTCGTTATGTTAAAGGTATGCCTATTATATGCCTTGAAATAAATTGTACGTGAAATCATCCCTTTTATATAATATACTTGATTCTTCATATATAGGAAAGAACAAAGTATTGTACGTGCTCTCAAAGCGTTCTTAAAATAATTTCATATTATTATTCGGAATGAGAGCCTGCGTCATCGTATTTTTAAATAGACAATACATACAACCTGTGCACGTGGGCAATATCATATTTGTTCATATGTTAACGGGAGTCTATTACAGCACTAAACATGATTAAAATATTTCGCACGTTGAGCTGTGAACTGCAAGTGAAAACGCAAAATAACATCTTTCAGTTTAGTGACTGGGTGTAAGCCCTCCAACATGTTACATAAACTTTTCCAATATTTATAATAACACTCTTTCTATCCAAAGAAAAATAAACTAAGAAAATCTGTGACACGACATATACGATGAAAACATAAGTCATTAAGTTTTAACACTGTTACTTCTTCGCAACGAATTTCTCGACTGAAGACTAAAATGCTATTAATCAAGCAACATTGTATTCTTATTTTGTCTAGTCCGTAGTCTCGGTTTTGGAGAGACGAATGAAGCGAAACAATCTGTCCCTCGCAACAAGTTAACGGACTCGTGTAACGCGTTCACATTAATCAAGTAGATGGACAATTGCGCTAGCGCCCGTACCGCGTACCGCACCAACTAAGATGTTACCACAGTACCACACTGTGGGATTATAATGCTGAATTATCATTCCAGAATGTACGCTCAATGTGTACCTGCTGCAAATTAACTGTAAGCTTCAAAAGCGGCCATGTGGCATGTTGCTCTACTCAAGGGAAGTTACGTAGCACCGTAGCACTAATAACAGCCACAACTTCATTGAATATCTGACTATTACTTACGTTTATCTTGAGTTCTAGACTGCTTTTAAATCTCGGTTGTATTTATTAACTAACTTTCGCGAAATTATGTTTTCTCAGACGCTTAAAAGTACTTCAACTGTAAGCATTATGTTTTACATTACGTAACATTATAGTACATGCATACCAAGTAAAAAAATATACAATTAGAGTTAGCTGTAAGCATAATTTTTAAGAAATTGCAAGCATCTGTTTTGGTGTAAGTACGTTTTAATTACGAAACGGCGTGTGAACACAACTTGTTTAAAATAAAACAGTGCATTTTTATGTTTGTTTTATTTATAGACCTTGTAAAAACATAAGGTCATTTAAATTAACTAGTACAAAGGTTACTTAACTAGCGTGTCTAAACGCGGCTCTGGCGAGTTTTGCGAGTACCATTCATTTATTGTGCGCGACGTGTGGGCGGCGCGCCTCTTTGCCAAATGATAGATGGTCTCTTCACACATCACTCACACTTACTAACATAAAACAGATTCCGAATGACTTATACCGATCGGTTATCTGATGGAAACCATAGCCAATGCGATTCTTTGAACTTGGGCAAATAACAAAACGTGACGTACAGGTGGTGGGATACGCGAATGTTTGTTGTAATAACTTAGTCACTCACATCGGGGAATATGCCGTGTGCCATAAATAACAAACCTTTTGAAATTTCATTACATAAATATCACTAATATTAGACAGATATAATACAACTGTCTAGCTAATGTGCTACTAATATCTGTAATAGATCACAAAGCAAACGCGTCCTTTACCAACATACGTATATTTTAAAAGAGATGTATGCAATTCTCTTTGTATCATGACTTTTCAAAGCATCCATAAAACAAACCGAAGCGAGTGAGTTTAAAAATAATCAGATTTACGGCCGCCCCTAGCTACTAGCTCGGAAATTATACGACAAGCATAAATATGTACTTAAATAAAAAGAAAAAGAGCGCTGTCTTTCAACAGATGGAAGCTTCTAAGTAATGTCTGAAATTCAGACTAATGGGAAACCATAAAATATTTCACTAGATCATATTTTACATAAGCTTTCTTAGACAAACAGTCATCAAATTGTAATTAGCCTCATGACTGACGGGAAACGCACACAGATACAGGGTGTGGTCCTTTAATTGGAGAGCATACTGCCACATTCATCTTCTCGACAGGTGAAACGTCAGCACGATATTATTTATTCACAGGTGGTTGTGGGACTCGGCCCTTGATTTGTAATTCAGTGGGTGTGTATTAGATAAAGTAACATAATTAATAATTTATAATCACTAGTTACCTGAAGCAAAACATCTCCGTCAACGCACTTGCCTTTATTATTGTAGGAGGTTTTCAATCAGGTAGGCACACTCAATGTTGTTTGTAAAACTTTTCAAGAAAGCCTATAATTTATTAATCTGTGTGCAGCCCACGAACAATTTTCATTAGTGTTCTACACATCATACGTTCAAAATCACACTTATATCGAATATTAGAAGCGTGTGACATCTTTTATTCTTTAGACAAGCGTAAACGTAATGTTTGAAAGGTCCGAACATCTACATACTTGTGTGTTCTCCCGCGAGCGTACCAGATGTTGCGATTTCCGAGTACAAAAAAAAAGATATACGACGGGAAATGACTGTCAGCCTCGTTCACTAGTCATAGTTTTTCTGAACTCGCTCCGTATGTGGATATTTCTTTCTCACCCTGAATAACGTGTCTAGTAAACTACGTGGAATGGACAACTATTTTCTTTTATGTGCCACTCGGAAATATTGTCGTGATCCCCTCCGTAAAAGAAAGTTTAAATATCTGTGAGGGTAATCGCAAAATAAGGTATAAGTATGCGTATTCCTCCCCAACGCGACGTTATCCGCAAGCTAACCTCAATTTTGTAATCACCGCGTGAAGATACATTTATTGTGTTTACCTTGGCGTCGTTTATTTGGTTAGGATACCAACCCCCGCCTTTACAGCGTTAATTGCGATTGTAAAAGAGTGATGGACTATCATAATAGCGATACAGCCTCGTGTGAAGAATTTGTTCAGGATATTTTTGGTCAACTGCACGCTTTAAAACGAGATGTTTGTTCCTAAAATGGAATAGCGCCGCTCTCTCGGTTTATTTCCACCTACCGTTTGAAGTATCCTGTCAGCTAAATGAGTTCACCGTGACAATGTTTGTCGTACGTTATTTTATACAGTTTATAGCTGTGCCGTAGGCCTTGTAATAAAGTTATCTGAGTAATGTACATTGTTTGTATAGTAGTTATTGGTACGATTTGTGCAGCGGAGCTGGGCGACTACGACCCGAGGCGACACGGACTCGGCTACGTATCTGAGTTCCGCTTGCTGGCGCACCAGACCCCCGAGCTGGAGGCGCGCGCCGCTGAAATACATCGCACGTTCACGTAAGTACCACCACTACTCATTAATATACTATTTATGGTCTACCTTTTAAATTATTATGTTTAAAACTCGATCAAGAGATCGTTATCTAATTATAGCTATACCTATATCCCGTAAAATACGGGCACGAACTTACAAACGTAGAGCCGTTTATATTTCCATCAACTCCGAGAATAGACATCATATTAATTAAGAACTTATGCGCCGAACGCGAGGAAGTCCTTCCTGTTATACTTACTATTGTCTTAATTAACCAAGAAGAAGGCAAGTTGCTAAAAATTAAGATTTCAGAGGCGCAGTTTCACGCCGAAAGCGTCGTCGTCCGCCCGGAAATTAAACTTCGTCGCCTTTCTCGCCTAATTGAATGAATTTTTAACTGCGCAAAGATGCAGTCTGCGGCCGCTGGCGCGTCACAAAGCCGCAATTACATGCAAATTATGTGTACCTACCTACTTAACACCAAGTGAGCCGTGGCTTAGGGCGGCGACACCGGCTCGCCACGCCACCCGCGCCGCCCGGATTATTCATTGTTGCTTAGCCTTTTGTCCTTAATGCCTCGCCTCCTATTAATTAAGGATAACAGTTTAATTGACTTTTAACTCTCTTTTCTTTATAAGAAATATTAATAACAGCCCTCTTTACAGGGGAATTTCGCCAGCACAGGCTGAATTGAGCTACTTAGATAAAGTGAAATGGCTCGATATGTACGGTGTGGATCTGCATCCAGTTTTGGTAATTATTTATCTTTAGATACCTCAATAAAAGGTTTGATGTCTCTATAAAAGTTACCAAAATGTTTATTTTTGTATGACAGGGTGAAGACAGTGTCGAGTACTTTCTGGGGCTGGCGCCAAGCGGTCTTTTACTGTTACGCGGAAAACACACAGTTGCAAACTATTATTGGCCGCGCGTCTCCAAACTTTATTACAAGGGACGCTACTTCATGCTCCGTGTAGCGGATAAAAATGTAAGAAGTACTCGTAACACAAAATACAAAGAATGTGAGTTAGACGAATAAGTAAACATTAAAATCGGGCGCTTCACTTGACCCATTTCTCGTTTCGGATCGCGGAGAGTGATAACGGGCGCACTTTGAATAGTGGTGCAAGATAGAGTCCACCTTGCGTCGCTTCCTTGAAAGACATTCGTAGGCAGGCAATTACAGATAAGTCGCGTAGAACTGAGCGCAGTATTTACAGCGCTGTGGGCGCGGTGATAACGCGGCGCGGTGCGGAGCGGAGCTCGGCCTGCCGCTGATATACCGCCGCCGCCACCGCCGAGCTGGCGGCCCGCGCTACTTCTCTACTTTTCTTTTTACTTAGTCCTTAAACACTTATTTAAGCATTTATCGAGAAATGTCAGTACGTAACGACCAACTTGATGTCATGTATCACTGATTTCACTGCGAGCTCGTTATGTGGTGTGAAGAACTGTCAAAGAAAACTATACTCATAATGGAGATAAGCAGTGAATACAATAGCTAGTGAATATATTATAAAATGGGCTTTTCACACAAAGCTCTCTGTAAGATTGGTCAATATGGCCGCGCGTGGACCGTCATTCAACAGACGGAACTGCACAATTATTATTATCTTATTTATGCATGACCCCTTTTCAGTAATACCCACCATCTCAATGTAACTCCATATAATATATTATTTTAACTATAACGATGTACCCAGGTGTACCATTTTCACAACCGGGCACACACTAAATAATAACCGGCATGAAACTCTTCAGTAGGTTTAGTACTTCGTGACGATTCTTGGAATAAGCCGAAATGAAGCAAGTTTCATAATAAAAGCTACCTCCATCAAAGTTTGCAGATGTTTATATTACCCTCGCTTGAACGAATAGTTAAAGGTATTACACGATCAATACTTAAACATTCAATTTCGCTGGATATAACGTATTTTAAGAACATTCTTTTCATGGCCTTTAGAGATAGAGTACTTCGTGATTCTCGGAATCGTAAAAGAAATCTTGAACATGAAAGAAGGTGATAAGCTACGGAGTTTACTGCTGCTTGTTAAACATCTAGACATAATCTGGCTGATCTTGAACAAGGGTACGGCTAGAAAGGAAAAATATTACCTACGTAACTATAAAAATACGAAACTTGACCTTCGTTTACTGAAATTGCCAAAATCTGCTTACTGTTGAACTTAAATATTTTGAAAATGAAAATTAGGCAAATATTTTGGACAAAATATATGAGAAATAAAACTCCAGGAGGTAGGTAGCTAAAGACGTTGTTTTAAAAGTCTATTTTCTATTCACTTTCTTCAACAAAATTGGAATAAGAATTTTATTTTGTTTTAGCTTAGGAGGAAGCCAAAACAAAATAAAATTCTTATTTCAATTTTGTGTAAATTATTTAACTTTCATAAAATTCTGATGTAGAATGACACGTCAACATACGGCTTTGAGTCCCCTACGAGGTCAGCATGCCGACACTTGTGGCGGTGCTGCTCCGACCATCACACCTTCTTCCGGATGCAGCAGACATCACCAGCTTCTGCTGATATTTTTGCGTTGGGAACCAGATTGAGGACGAGGTAAGTAAATGAAGAAATTTAAGGTGAAAAGATACATAATATGTTACGAACATTTGACGAAAAACGATATGAAATATAAGAAGAATATTATGAAATATCGGGATTAGACCCAAAATTGTGGCACGTTTAATATCGAAGTAAATTAATAAGTTCATTAAAGAATAGGTAGTTCGTTACTTACTATTTGTGTTTGCGCAGTGGTAGAGGATCAAGACCCCGACCCCCGCCCGCGTTCACACGGACCCCGTCCCGACGCATCGCGCGACCGCCACATGCTTCTCACACATCGCTAAATGACGGTATTTATATGTTAATTATTCCGGAAAACTCATAAATATCTTTCTCAGTATTGATTTACACGGCTCTGTATTTGCAGGTTATTCCTTTTACTTACTCTTATATTCCTTTTTATTACTTAGAACATGAAGTCATCAACGAATACGAAGGTACATACGTACATCTTGCTTTATTATCGTAATATTTTGTTTCAGTACCGAAACTAGAAGACTTGAGAATAAAAGACTGTCCTCCAGAAATCAAACAACCTACCTCAGTACATCGACCAAACTCGTAAGTTTATTAGCTAACTTCACTAAATTAATTACCGATGTGTCCCACAACGCTGTCCCCTAAAAAAGATTATAGGAAACGTTTTATAGAAGAATAGGGCTGATTACTGGAGATGTACCTATACGTATACGTTCTACAATTGGATATCAATTTTTGTGTAGGCTTAGAATCAGTGGCGAGGTGATGGCTTCCGAAGCCCCCGCGGTGGGTGGGTCGCCAAGATCGACTCGATCAGCACCGACTCGACGTGGTCTGTACTCAGCATCACCTACTGCTACCAGACCACCGCCGGCACCCCGACATCGCTCTGCTTCAGTTGATTCCCAAAGCTCTAACGACTCCCGCTCCAATCGCAAGTGAGTTTCACAAGAAGATGTATGATCAGCCATAATACAAGAACCCTTATACTCCCTTTTGTAAATTTTCAAATAGAGACCAACTGTAATCATTAGTTTTTATTACTTTATTGAACCAATGTTTCCTCCACACAGTACCTCTCCACGAAGCACGTATAAGTCGTTGCTTTCTTACGACTTTGTTACCGCTTCAGAAGTTCTTACGCGGTGAATAATAATGGTGGCCTCTCTTTAACTTTCCAACTAAAATTCAAAATCCATTATTATCACGCGGTAACTTTTTCAGTGTCCATTTTTTTACGTCAGTGCTCGCTGTCTAAAGTTTTTTGATGCATGTTGAGAAAACGATGCTTTTTGAGATTCGTTGAAATGTAGGAATAACTTAACAAGTTCATGAGTTTTAAAGGAAAAATAGAGTATTTGAACATATTTTGTGTAATGTAGACATAAGCATCGCTCACGAAAGCAGCAATC
Source organism: Hoplodrina blanda (assembly GCA_949316365.1). Classification (NCBI taxonomy): domain Eukaryota; kingdom Metazoa; phylum Arthropoda; class Insecta; order Lepidoptera; family Noctuidae; genus Hoplodrina; species Hoplodrina blanda. The sequence continues at coordinate 8,969,450 of OX438579.1, read as the reverse complement.
GGATGCAGAGAGTGAACTTTCACGGGGTTCTGGTCGATCAGGACGACGTCATCGACGTCATCGGTCCAAACACAAGCATGAGTCTGGCTCGGAGAGGGATGACTCACAGCCAGATACCAAGTTAGTAATGCTTAATTCATTGAACTTACGTCCTAAACAGGGCATGAAAAGTAAGAGCTAATAGTTCTTCTAGATTAGAAGAGCATACCTTCTAATCTAGAAGCACTATTTGAGGCTTTAGCCTAAAATATTTTCACAAAAAGTATAAGATCAGACGTTAACTGCTTAACACTGAATTTACAGAGAATATGAACTGGTTGATTCTGAGTCACAATGGAAGGAAGTGTTACGACAAACTACTGTTGGAAGCGGAGTCCAAGTAAGTGTTCTAAACAACATAAAACTGCTAGTGTTTAAAGAAGACGACATAAAACCAAATCATTTTGCAGGTAGCGAACGTTCGTCGTTCACAAATGGAACCCGAAACTGGAACACATCGATCATCTCACAGACACCGAAGACACCGGAAGCATCGGTATAATAATTGCTTTTATCTTATTATTTTATTAATTACCTAATCACTCTCCACCTGAAACAATTCTCATAACTCATCCGTAGATCTCGGTCGGGATCCCCAAACGACAAGAAATGGTTGCCAAGTGAGTTAAAACAGCACCTGGAATTCTCATTAGTAGATACTACCGGAATGACGGAGGAACAACTCAAGGAAATTCCATACACCGTTGTTCAAACCAGCCATGCTCGGCAGACTAAGCTTCGAACTTCTTCAAAGCATAGACAGTAAGCATAACTACACATAATACCTATACACTATGTAACAAAAACCCTGTCAGATCAGTGTTGCCGTTGATCAGTTTTTATGTTTTATTTTAATTTAATTACTTCTTCTTTCTTCTTTTTTTTTTCACTGGGGAAAAATAATAATCTCAAATCCATTAAATGGTTACGTATACGTGTACGCAGTACGATACCGAATAATACCCTTAAGGATCGGACAGGGTTTTTGTTACATGCTGTATAAAGTCTATTTTTTTATCTCTATTCTGTGTTTTCATTTCTGATTTTAAATTTCTTGTAGAGCTGAACACGGATCACTAGCAAGAAGAGACAAAAGTACCTCTTCTCATGGCAAAAGTACTCACGATAATCACAACCAAGGATCGCTGCGATCTAGTTCTAGTACACTCAGCACTCACCGCACCGGTCACGAGAAACATGGAAGGTACGCGCCGCAACCCATAAACTATGATTTATTGCCCAAATATGGATGATTTACGTTATGGGTTTTTGCAGACGTGTTTATCCGAGCTACGATGAGCCCGTCGGGCGAACGGGTGATGATTTCTTGACAAATAACGGGTACAAAGGCAACGTGACGCCGGTGTCGAACAACAACAACAACCCTTATAGCCCCGTTACCAATAGCAACAGTAACAGTTCAAGCGGCGAACTGATCGGAAGCGCGCGCGTCTCGCACGAACATACGGACTCGGGGCTCGGCGCAGATCAGGACTACGCGTACTCTTCGGAGAGGTGATTATATTGAAACACTTTGTGAATTTTTATATTTGGTGTAATTGTGCCTTTAAAAGATCGCTTCCTAAAATTGAGAGCACATTGTGCAGCTCGGTCATACTATCATCTATATGGAAGTGGTAATAGGAGCTACAAATAAGCCAATTGGTTACATTACAATATTTAATTTTCCGAGAAAATCGAGGCTGGCGGGAATAACCGCCCTGTCAAGAACTGGTAGGTATTCCCATCGACTCATATTTATCTTAAAACTTCACCTTAAGATCATCGAGTCCTCGAACCAGTATTAGCAGCAGTTGAAGATGATTGAAGATCAGGAACAGTAGAGATACCGGAAATAACTTTACGAGTGACCCTATTGTATTACTTTATCGGCAGCAGGCGAGTGGAATCTGATGTAAGGCCCATCTCTGTCGGGTGCAGGTCCAGCGACAGTGCGAAGTGCGGGGCCGGGGGATCGTCGCGGACGGCGCCTGTGAGTAGGCAGTGGGCAGCGGGCGAGGCGGGGGTGCGGGAGGCGCGGGGCGCGGGCGGCGCGGGCGCGGTGACGCGGCGGCCGCCGGCGGCGCCGGGGCGCGCGCGCGCCTCCGTCTCGGGGTCGCAGCGGTCGCTGCTGTCGGTCGCCAGCGACTCTGCCACCGCGCGCCGCCCCCGCGACCTCGCGCCGCGCTACCCTCACCCGGCCGACGGGGGCTTTTCTCTCTTCGTGAGTGGGCGCTTTGCTTTCTAACATATCTTCTGCTCAACGATGGCCCTTGTTCTGACGAGTCCTTAGAAATAAAAAATAAACCTTTATTATACGATATGATGCATAAGTACCTACTCACGTATAATACTTTTGCAACCGAGTCTTATTTAATTATAAACATGCACAGATTTTGTTTCCCGTCCCCGCTTGTTTTTTACATAAAAAAGAAAACTGAACTAAATATAGCTGGAGTTACATAAGCTCACAAGGGCCGTCGAAATAATCCGCAGCTCCTGTTTCTGGGTCGCTGATAAAGCTAACAGTGTACAGAGTGCTGTAATTCGAGAATATTTACATGTGCAGAAATCTGTCTGTACAACTTGTTACGAATAAATGAATCAATAATGTTAGTATAGGTATTCAACATAAGCGTAGCATAGAAGAGACATGCGTAATTGCGTAGGTTAGCCTAATTTCACTGACGAACTTTTAGATATTCTCAAAACTTCTACTTGCTTAAGGGGCTTATAATTTTACAGAGTGCTAAAGTTGTTCCGCACTTATTGTCAAACATAAGCTTTCGTGCCTAGTCTTGAATGGTGATTAAATGCTCTAGACTCTAGCACTTTGTACGCGCCTATCATTCGGGAACTTGATATAAATTTTCTTTATAAACGCATATATATTCACTGTTTAAACCATGTATAAAGCTATAGGGTGTGCACAGGTAGTTTGTCTAGCGTGTATGATTATTGGGATGCAGAGACATGCTAGCAACAACAACATATTGGTGGGCGAGAGCGGGTCGCTGGCGCGGCGGTATGCGCGGCCTACGCGAGAGTCGCGCGACCACAACGCGAATCTTGCGCGCACGCACGTGCGCCTCGCGCACCACCGACACGACAACACCCTCGACATTATCCTTAAACCTCTCATAGAAAGCACGCAGTAAGTAAGGCACGCGCTGACGAACCACCATGTTTGTGTCGCAACACTAGCGGAATGAGTAGCTGCACGCACCCCTTGGTTTGTTGATTGTTTTGTTTTGTCTATGCATGCTGGTGACGGTTTAGTGGTGTGCTAGTGTTAAGTAGACTAAACCCTAACTAACCCATGTCTAACCGTCAATGTTTTGTGTTTACTCCGAACGATTTATGTTTTTAATTTATCTTACTCTTTGTGTTGCACCGTGTTGTGATTAAAAATTTGATAACCGTTTTTACTGTAACTGAAAATATACAGAATGTTTGTTGATACAAAAACCAAGTAAATAATCATACTTATTTTGATTTAATGCGACAAAAAATAAAGCTAAATATTTAAATCAATTTGTAATGAAATGTAAAAAATAAAACTGGATTATAATTATATGAACCCAGGCTGCAGAGCAACTGAGTACGCCAAATGAAGCAACATCTGCGCTCGCGAGCGGCTCTTGCGCAACATCTGGCAACGGCAACAAACCCGCTGGAGCAGCTGAAATGAGCACTGAACTCTAAACTCTATGTCGTTACAAACATTATAGTTTAATTGTTTTATTGTTAAACGGCTATATACTCATTTTCTTCCTTTTATGTTTGATAAATACTCACATTAATATTAATTTATTATTTCGCAGAGTTTTGTTGATGTTTATTAGTAAAATAAGGTTTTTAAAAAACCCTTGACTTAGGCTATAATTCTACAGTATTTTTATAAAACGTTTTATAATAAATTACTTAAAAACCAATATTTTGGCCTCAAGCAAAGATTCGTACTATATTAATCAAATAGTCTCATTTTTAGTAAAATATTTTTCTGATATAAAACGTAGTTAAGTACAGTTAGTTTTAAAAATAAAGCTGTATTCAGTAGAAAGTACGGACTTAATATTGTTTTCAGTTATTTTATTTCATATTTTATTTTAATGTAAATATTATTTTTGTACATAGCTTTCAAAAATTTGTGTCTGCATAATATTTCAATGTAAAACAAACATACCTACATTTAAATATCAAAAGAGTCTCGTGCCAAAGATTTTGTAAAGAAAAATCAGTTACGAAAAGTTATTTTTTCTGTGTATGTAAGAAAACAATTTATGAAAGTTTACCATTTCACATATCTACTTTAAAACATATGTATTTATAACTTTTTTTATTACCTCCACTTCGATAAAAATAATTGTTATAAATATTACCAACATTATTTCGAAATTAATTAATATTGGATATTTATTTATTCAAACAATTACAACGGGTATTAATTAAAGTGTTTTACCATTCTCATTAATGTAAGTATATCTACGTACACAAATCTTGTACAGTTGTTATGTAGCTTAGTGTTAATTAATTCAAAGTAATTTAGCTCTAGTTGGTAAAGTATCTGTCTATTAATATTAGAACATCAAACAACAAACATAAATTCATGGTCCAAACTGTAATAACCACTTCGTAATATTTACTTCAAACTGACTGTATAATAAGTACCTACTTTATTATTTTATTGGCAGAGGCAAAACTCTTATATAAATATAGATTTTCCAGAACAGTTTCACGTGAAATTGAACCATTTTCCGACTAGGACCATTGCTTTTTCCTTTTTGCAAAATGTCGCATGTAGAGTAGACATTATCACATGACTGCTATCGGGTAGGTACCACTTAAGGGCGCGTATCAGAGTATGGGGGAAGGGTTCGGAAGATCGTAGCCCCTAAAACTTATAGCATACTTTACATGCTCCATAAAAATATTCATCCAATGAAATGAAACAAAACCAAACAGTAACTATGTCGTACTAGTTGAATGTTATGCTGTAAGGCCTTACCCGCTAGCTGCCACTGCCACGTGTCTCGCCACCCAGGCACAGCTCCGTTGTAAATATCGTTAGTCTATTAAGATGTAAATAAATTGCAATTTATGCATCGATATGCTCAGATTTTGGTATGCCGTCGTAGTTTACTAGTTACCTGCAGCTAATTCTACACTAATTTGGCAACTGCAGTAAATCTGAAAAAAACATTTTGTATATGATATTCCCAACGATGCGATTAGTCGGTCAAATTGTGTAATGTCAAGACTGATAAGATTGCGACTGTAATGCTACTCACACAATTTTTGTAACCGATTATAACAGTTTGTATGTATTTTTTCAAAATCGTTTCGATTGTTCACATTAAACGATCTATATCAATTGGTGTCTTATTTCTTGTTCACACAAACTAATAACAACTGTCGATGACTCAATCGTTCTTTTGTTACCATAAACCTATAAAGTGACGTCATAAAGGCCGTTTATTAATCTACTTATTATTAATGGTCGCCATACAGCATCACAAAATGATTTATCGATTATCTGACAAAGAGTCTGGCTCTGGCATTAATTAAGCCGTTCTGTCTCAGATATCGGCTGCGTCCGACCGCCATTAACACTAATGAGGATGACTTGGTACCGTTACCCGAGAAGTATTTTGGATATAAAAATATATGTCAGCCACTCAATAAACAATAACCTGCATTTTTTATAACGTTAACGGAAATATTATGTACGTGAATGTATTTATATTATTTTTCCACATAAGGTGCTCGGTTGAAAACATAAAATTCTGATGTGAGAATTAAAGTATTTTTGCGTCATAGGCTACTTCATATTATTTTCCATACCACAGTTAAAAGTACAGACGTGCCTTCCATAAACAGTTATGTAGGTAGTTATTTGAAAGCCTCATAATTGGCCATTGTGTACACAAACTAGCCGTTCGCTCATAAAACCGACCAAATAAAAGAGTCAAATTACTAAAGATCACACTTTTACAGTAAAAGTCGACTATTTTTTATTTTCCACTCGCTCCTGGTTCCATAACAAAACTACGACAACGTTTATCAACCTCGCTTCCGTTCCGTCGACGAGTAAAATTAAATATCGTCGAACACATTGACTGTGATCCCCGCATCTAAAATCCGGCTAATTGAGCGGACGCGTCACTCGGGCCCAATTTGCCTGCATGAAAGCAAAAGACAAAATAAGGTGGCGCAGTCTATCAAAGCTCCGATGTCCACTATTCGGCGAAGGGTGAAAACTCATTACCAGTAATGAAAGGGTTCCCGGGGCGTGTATGATTACTAGTTAATTGGAAGGCGGAAAATCAGAGGGCGACCAGATAAAGTTACCTTATTCATACAAAGTGTCTGCTTGTGGTTAATATTGTGTAAGTAAGTTGGAGACGACTTCATTAAACGCTTTATCGTGACGCGTGTCGTCACTTCGGCAAATTATATAGAGACCTACGTACTAAAGCTTTTCAAGTACGAAATACTTTATGGTTGTTTATTCTTTTAAAAACTAGAGTACTTACTATTAAAAAAATATATTTAATAGGTACATTTATTTTTAAATCTTTAATAAGTAGGTTTTCTGAAGATAAGCAGTATCAAGGTGGACTGTATTTAAATGAAACATAGGTTTTTCTCACTGGATTTAATCTGATTTTAATTTAGCTAACAATAGTGACTTTAAACTGAACTACTAACAAAGACTAATATAAACTTGAAAAAACAAAGCAAAAGGTAATGACAATCTAGCAATACTAAGAAACACTAAAAACACTTTTCGCTACGCGGACGGGCAGAGTAACACCTTATCAGAGGGTTTCTGCGAGACTACCCGGCGGCTTTTTTTTTTTTTTTTTTCGGATTGGCATCTCGCAGGTCAACCTATGAGGTTGTCGGCTGCTTAACCGGGCTATCCTGTGGTGCCTTAAAGACAATTAAGGCCTCCAGCCAGGGCTTAAAAACTTACAAACTAAGCGACTACACGCTAAGGGCACCCCCTGTGGGGTACGAGCCTCGGCTTAGGGCGTCGCTGGGGGAGGGCAGCAAAGGGACAGGCTGGATCGGATTATTATTATTTAGGGACGAATTTAAAGCTACAGGCTCAGCGACGCGGGCTGGCACGAGCAAGGGACGGGGCGGAGACGGACAAGGGCGTCGCGACGGACCTCGGCGGCGAGGGCGGAATGACGGCGGTCTGTGTCTGTGTTTGCGATCTGTGCTAGTTTCTTTGTTACTCTCCTGGAGGAGGGTAATGGCGTCATCGGGGTCGGTCAAAGTATGTCTCGGTCGGCGAGTCTTACTGATGCGGGAGGGAGTGTATCGGGCGGCCGATACGATCAGGGGATTGGGGTGTTTTTCAGCAGTGTCGAAGAAGCGCTTGGCGGTGCGTTTCATGAACTGCTGGATGGTGGGGATTTTGAGATCGAGATGGAGATTCTCGTTGCGAAGGTAGTACGGGGCTCCCGTGGCCTTTCGCAAGAAACGGTTTTGGAGGGTTTGCATCCTATGGAGGTGATATGCCTTTGCGTGTGCGAATACGACACAGGCGTAGGTCATGATGGGACGAATGCACGCTGTGAAAATGCGCAATTTGCACTTGAGTGACAACTTGCTACGTGCATTCAGCATGGAGTGAAGCCTACCGAGAGCAAAAGCGGCGCGCGAGCGCACCGACTTTATGTGCTCTCCGAAAGTAAGGTGTTGGTCGAGGATCACACCTAGGTATTTGGCTCGCTTTTCCCAAGGGATCGGCTTGCCGTACATGGTGATGGGACTGGGAGGGGTGGGGGGTAGGCGCGGTTTGGAAAAGAGGACCGCTTGACTCTTGTCGGGGTTAACCTCGATTCTCCACTTCCGGAACCAAGCGCCCAGGGCGCTTGCGGCGGATTGGAGAGTACGAGCGATGGATACTGGGTTGCGACCAGTGTAATAGATGGCTGTGTCGTCGGCGAATAGGGCCAGATGGGTCTTGCTACTCTTAGGGATGTCGCTGGTGAACAGCGTAAAAAGGAGTGGGGATAGGACGGAGCCTTGAGGGACTCCTGCGCGTATGGGGTGGGGGGAGGAGAGCGCGCCCTCGATGCGATAGCGGAAGGTGCGATTTGACAGAATACCCGGCGGCTCTCAGCCGCGCTTAATTTATTTGTTTTGCACATGGGTGGACGTAGTGGCTAGAGGTTTACAATGAAAAATCGTTCCACCAATCTTAAGTCTATGATTGCTCTACACATGTGTATGTTTATGTATAGCTGTATATAGTGTCCTTGAATAGAACAAAGAAACGAAACAATTTAAACAAAAACTCAATATTTCTTTGTGGCTAGGGCATGCAAAACCGGTTTTCCGGTTTTGCGCAAAACCGGAAATCGGCCAAAATTTAACGATTTTTGAAAACCGGTTTTGAGAGCCAAAACCGGAGCTCGGCTCCGGTTTTCCCATTATTGAGTAACAATTAACATTTTGATTTTTATCAACATTTTTTTCGAACACTCAAAAAATAATTAATTTTGAGGCATCAAATGTATCCGAACCGAACACAGCCTGCATCCACCCACTTAGACGCCTCCCTCCACTACCCCCGCACCCGTAACCCGCAAGCACAGAACAACCAGAATGAAAACTTCATACTAACGCCCGTGCGTAGGTGCACTACTACGCGCGCAACCATGATGTGTGCGTGACCTGTCACCGACAAGGCGCGCGGGGAGTGCGCCGGCGCCCGCTCGGGTGCAAACCGGTTTGAGTCGGCTCAGCTAGCGGTCAAACTTAAGGTGTGCCAGCGACAGCGGTCGGGTACGACTCGGACACAGTTACAATATTTATTTAGACGCGGATGTTAAATTGTTTTTAAAGATGCCTAACTGTTGCACTGTGTATACAAATAATGGTCGAAAGAACAAAGAGACTTCTTTTTTTGTATATCCAAAGGATCTTATCGGGTAATTGTCTATATTTACTTATACAAACACATACTTAATGCTTATTACAGAAGTAACTATTTATTTACGAGTAGGTAATAATATCCAGAACAATTAAGAAGGCGATAAGCAATGAAATATCATTGGCGATAAGGCTTTCCCTTGTGAAATAATTTGTTATGTAGGTAAGTAGGTATATTGACGTATTATTCGTTTCGTATTTTTGTTTTAGTAGGTTTGTAGAATAGTAGGTACCAAAGTATATTAATTGTAAGTCGTCTTAGTAAAATTCCATTTAGCCTTTTCTATTAGATAGGTAGTAGGTACCTACTTAACTTACGTTCGTGAAATAGTAAAACAAGGAAGAATACATTATAGGTAGTTTCGCTATGTTCGTCCGTGCGTAGGTAAGTTAAAGTAATTTGATTAATTAACTTCAAGAAAGTAAGCAATGTATGTACCTATCTATGTATGTGTATCTATTTCATAGTATGATTAATTATGTACATAAGTACCACCTGCCTACCTATTTATTTATTTAATCATAATACATACCCACTATTATTATCTTAATCTCCTTAAAATATAGAAGTAAATAAAATGTTAACAATTAAATGTAGGTATCCCGATTTTATATATTTTCAATAGTGACAGCCCTATTAAAGTAGGTAAGAATTTTGAACACTGTTAGGAATCTTTCATTCTGGTTATTCTGTGCCGCAAGCCTGCGCCTGCGTTGCTGCAGTAGTTTTTGGTAATTGTGGGTGGCTGTGTTTAATTTTTGAAGATGCTGATTGTTTTCTATGTTTAAAATATATTATTTTTGATAGCAGACTTAATAGGTACCAAAGATACCAAAAACTTACTTGTTGTTGATTTGATCTCAGTTAATTAATCTTTATACTATTATAAAATTAATAAGTTCATTGTTATCTGTACAATTATTATGGTTTGGATTAAAAAAGCTTTTTCACAAAAAAGATAACCGCCTTCATAAACTACAAAATAAAAATAACTTTAGTTTTGGAAGTCGGCGGCTTTGGTTTTGTTTTTTGTTATGTAGGTAAGTATTGCCACCGACTTTCAAAACTAAAGTTATTTTTATTTTGTAGTTTATGAAGGCGGTTATCTTTTTTGTGAACAAGCTTTTTAATTTTCACTTTTTAGTGCTTGTGTATTAATGTTTGAAATCCTTGCAAAAAGCCTCATACAATCAATACTCAAACTCTTACAATACCTCACACGATATATTTAATTTTGGAAACTGGTAGGAGGAGGGTTGACGTACCCCCCCCCCTTTTCCTTCAGTCAGTCATCGACTACACGTATAAACAAAGCAATTTCACTTATTACGATATTGCTGCTGTGATTCTGTGAGGAGTTCCATTCCATATCTCCGAAGTTCATCATCAGATATTGAAATAGTGACAATGGGACCACACGGGAAGCACCAGCTTTCAAATAAAAAAAGAATCATGAAAATCGGTTCTCCCAGTCGCAAGTAAGGAGCTAACAAACATTTAAAAAAAAATACAGTCGAATTGATAACCTCCTCCTTTTTTTGAAGTCGGTTAAAAAGAAATGTATCATACAATTTGTTTTATTTGTAGACTTAGTGGGTATTTAAAAAAATGGTGTTTCTTTTAAATTATACTACTTACATTCGATTTTTTTTGCTAAAACCGGACCTAGCTCCGGTTTTCGGTTTTGGTCCCAAAAAAACGATGTTCAAAACCGGTTTTGATGACTTTCCGGTTTTGCATGCCCTATTTGTGGCTCTACTTAATTCGAATACTCTATTATCATTATAAAATAGTTACTGACTTGTTTTTACAGTTACTTGCACACAATGCCTACAAATCTATTATAAAGTTTACCTATGTACTTATGCTTAGAACTTAGGTTACTGTGTATCCTAACACTAAGGGATAATAAAAACAACCTTAATCGACTTACAATGTATCATTAAACCCTAATTTCAAAATGATCTTTATTTTAATCAATCCTTATACTATTTCTTATCTAAGCGATGACGTCCGTGACATCCTCCCCCCGGCGCAGGGCTACCGTAGCCTTATCCTCCACGCAGAGGACGGCGAGCTTCGTGACTGGGCGCCGTAGGACGCCCGCCGGAGTTCTGATGTCCGCCGACCGCACCTTGCCGTCTGGACCGACGTATGTGGTTTCCACGACGCCTCGGGGCCACGTTCCTCGTGGCAGTGTGGGGTCGATGATGATGACCAGGTCGCCGACTCGAAGGGGCCGTCGTTGATCGTCAGATGCCCCCCTGGGGCTGTTGCTCGTAGTAGCTTTTCGTATGAAGAGAACCTTCTTATGTTGGGCAGGTGAGATGGACATTCTCTTTCTTCTTTAACTGCCACATAGGTTACTTCGTCGTTGGCGATGTCATCTTTGACTTTTTCCTTCGGCCAAGACTCTTCATTGTCGTACAAAAATGCGGGGCCGGTGAACCATCTGTCGTCTGGCTTCATGTGTGTGGTATATTTAGGGCGTGTGGCGTCGTCTGCCACGTTATGCTCGGTAGGTACCCATCTCCACTGGCTAGCGTTAGTTAACTCCGCAATCTCTCCCAGGCGATGCGCCACAAACGGTGTGTACTTTAACGCGTCCTTTTCTATCCATCGTAAAACGGTTTGAGAGTCTGACCAATAAGTCACATTTCTAGGCTTATCTCGGTGCTCTCTTAATATTGTTTCCGCGAGTCGTGCGCCGATCACTGCCGCTTGCAACTCCAGTCGCGGGACAGTTACAGGCTTCAAAGGGGCCACGCGTGCCTTTGCAGCGACCAGCCTCACGTCTACTCTTCCGTCTGACTTCTGGATCCTCCAATAGGCTGTCGCTGCGTAAGCTTGCTCACTGGCGTCGCAGAATACGTGCAGGTCCATAAGGTCGTCCGAGCCCTTGCCGTACCACCTGGGTATGCGTAGCTTCGTTACTTCATTCAAGCTTTGCATCCACTCTTCGAAATTCTGCGCGTCTTGCTCTGGGATTGCTTCGTCCCATCCTATGTCTTGCCTCCACAGGTTCTGGAGCAAGACTTTTCCGGCAACTGTGAAGTGACTGATGAGGCCCATAGGATCATAGACTGCCATTACAGCTCCAAGGGCTTCTCGCTTCGTCGGTACTCTGTCTCTAGTCTTCACTTCGGGTGCCAACCGACTCATTCCCGTGTTAAAGCCTAACTCGTCTGAGCCTGTTTGCCACAGTAAACCCAGAGTTTTGTCTGTGTTCTCTTCTCTTTGTCCGAGTTTCACTTCTGTGTCGTGTGCCTGCTTTTCCAGTGTAATGCTCTTCAGCACATTGTGTTTATTCGAGCACCATCCCCTCAAATTAAAATGCGCATTCTGGTGAATCTTGATCACTTCACTCGATGTCTTGATCGCTTCGCCTTCGGTCGCAAAGCTGTCTACATAATCATCCATGTAATGACTTGACGTTATAGCTTGCACGGCGTTAGGGTATTCTCGAGCGTACAATCTCGCATTTGCATCTCGTACTGAGTGTGCGATGAAGGGTGAACACGAAGCTCCGAAGATCATTGAAGTCATTTTGTATTTCTTCGGTGGCCTAGTGCGTTCCTCACCTCGCCATAGGAACATCTGCGCAGCTTGGTCTTGCTCTCTTATCTTCACCTGAAGAAACATTTCCTGTATGTCTGCAGTAACGGCTACTGGGCGCTCTCTAAACCTGAACAGGATCCCTGGCAGTGACTTCAAGAGATCAGGTCCCTCCAGTAGGTAATCATTCAGGCACACTCCACTATATCGGTGTGCGGCGTCGAACACCAGCCGCATCTTCCCTGGCTTATTTGGATTGACGACCGGGAAGTGCGGCAGGTACCATACTCTCTTACTTTTGTCTTCTGTTCCATTGCACTCCTGGGCGTACCTTTTGTCTAATAGGTTTTTAACCAGAGCGCTGTACTGTGCTGCGAAGCTTGGCGATAAATCCATCTTCCTTTCAATTGTCTTCAATCTTCTGAAGGCACAGTTGTAGTTGTTGGGCATCGTAGCATCTTCATCACGCCATGGTAACCCGACTTCGAAGTGATCACCGACTTTTCTCAAGGTGCCCTGAACCGTGTCAATCGCTTTCTGATCTTCTGGTTTGATCTTCTTTGCCAAAGAGACTCCGAGGGCATCAATCCTGAAGTGTGATTTAATCAATTCTTCTATACGACGTACATCGTCTGTCTGCCTTGATGCAGACACATCGAATAGATGAAGCACAACTTGTCCCTCTTGTTTCTTCAGCGTTGCGCGCGGTGCAGTCCCATGGATCACCCATCCTAGCTGAGTGTACGAAGCTGCGGGCTCGCTCCTTTTGCCCATACGTAATTCACGCGTGACTATTAGGTGCCAATTATCGGCACCTATCAACACCTTTGGTGTGGCTTCTTCAAAGAACGCGTCTCTTTGTATGTCCTGGAGATGTGGATAGTTACTTAACATCGACTTGTCCACCGTTTGACCATGAAGCCGTAGGTCTTTCATTGTTCGTGCTCGCAATTCCTGAAATTCACCGCTCTGGCCGCGTATCTGTAGCTTGACCTCCTGACTATATTCCTCGCGTTGTTGTGAGTTCACGCCTTGTATGCGTAAAGTGGAGACCGGCCCAGTCACTTGTATACGGCGCGTCAATTCTTCGTCGATGAGCGATATTGTTGAGCCTTCATCCATTAAGGCGAACGTCGACACTTGCCCGCCGGGCCCTTTTATTATCACGGGACACATCTTTAATAATACTCGCTGCGATGCTTTGCTTGGCGCGGAGACGGTCATCACCGATTCTTTTGGTTGTAAGTTCTCGGCTCGGTCGCTTTATCTGGTTTTTCAGTTTGCGACGTCTCTTTTGTCTCACGTTCCTTGTGCAGCAACGCATGATGCGGACGGCTGCACGTTCCTTCGCCACATCGTTTTGCTCGGCAATGCTCGCGTCGATGGCGCTTTGTCACACACTTGAAACATACCTTTGCAGTGCGCGCCCATTCCCATCTTTCATCGACAGTCATCTTCAGGAACTTTGCACATTTAGGTACTTCGTGATCACCATCACAGCACAAACACTTTTCTTTCTTTTCTTCATTCGTCCCGTCGACAGTGGTGTATACCGTTGCCTTCTTCTTCTGAGTTACGACGGGTCGCGTCTCCCTCTTTTGACTTGCGGTAGCACATAAGTGTATTTTAAGGCCCTGTCTGCCTCCCTCATTAAGAATCGGGATATCACAACAATTTCAGGGTCGGTCGTACCTTCATTATCGTAGGCGTAGTCGCACCAACGGGATCGTATATGGGGACTCAGTTTGTCCAGCACTTCCCTTGTTAGCAGCGGATTAAATAGATAACCTCTTCGATCTATAGTCTTCAACACACAAATAATATTCTGCAGTTTCACAGCGAAGCTGTTGAGGTCGGCTGCCGATGCACCGGGTTTCGGGAGTTTCTTAAGATCTTCCAAGGCTCGGTCAATAATTACCTCGGGTCGCCCGAAACACTGTTCCAAAGTTTTCATCACATCCTCTGGATCGGTGGCTGTGTGCAACAACGCAGCAACTGCGTCTCTTGCCTCTCCCTTAAGGCAGCTCCTCAGCCTATGTATGTTCTCTGCGGCTGTGATCTGGTACATAAGTGTTGAGTCTCTAAAGGCCGCTTTAAAAGGCAACCACTCGTTGGCGGCTCCAGTGAAGGTTGGCAAGTCGATATGACGTGGCCTAGGTCTAGCCATCTTCTCGAGACTAGCGGTCAATAGCTCGATACTATTTCGGGTTCTGGTCGGCGTCGGTGACCGCGCTCGAGGCGTCTCAAATCTGATTTGCCGTGGTTCGTCTCTGTTGCCTCTTGCTGCCTCTTCCTCCCCCCGTGAATCGAGCGGGTTCCTTCTTAACCACTCGTCCACCTTTTGGTGGTGTTCTTCCATGTCGCTTTCCTCGTCTTGGATAGCAGACACTTCGGCAGCCAGTCGCTTCTTTATTATGTCCGCGTCCATCTCTAGTTGCTTCCTTTGTATGACGGCCAACTTCTCTGCGGCGTTTAATTCCGCTAGCCGCAGCCGTGTTGTCACGCTAGTGGTCGATCGGTGTGACCTTAATGATCGTGTGGGCGATCTCACTCGTGGTTGCGTGGTAGCCATTGTCTGGGTTCCAGAAGGTCCAGCCACACTTACTTCTGTTGGTCTCGAATAAGGCGAGGCTGGCGGGTCCAAGGAGATTCTTCGAAGTCGCTCTCTCTCAATCCGCTCTTCATCTCTGCGGCGTGCGGCTTCTCGCTCCTGGACGCGTTTCTGTTCCTCCACCTCAGCCAAGTCTGACTGGCTACGGGTGACCACCATGCTTGATTCGATCTTGTCTTCTAATTCAGATCGACACTGTTCTATTCGGCACTGTCACTATTAGGATCGGGCGGCGGCACTAATTAACGTCTGGACGTTACCCAGATCCTAGTATCACAGTTAGGTTCACTAGTCCAGTTCACTATTGTTCACTGTTCACTATCCGGCTCGAAGGACCAGCTATCAAGGTGGACTGTATTTAAATGAAACATAGGTTTTTCTCACTGGATTTAATCTGATTTTAATTTAGCTAACAATAGTGACTTTAAACTGAACTACTAACAAAGACTAATATAAACTTGAAAAAACAAAGCAAAAGGTAATGACAATCTAGCAATACTAAGAAACACTAAAAACACTTTTCGCTACGCGGACGGGCAGAGTAACACCTTATCAGAGGGTTTCTGCGAGACTACCCGGCGGCTCTCAGCCGCGCTTAATTTATTTGTTTTGCACATGGGTGGACGTAGTGGCTAGAGGTTTACAATGAAAAATCGTTCCACCAATCTTAAGTCTATGATTGCTCTACACATGTGTATGTTTATGTATAGCTGTATATAGTGTCCTTGAATAGAACAAAGAAACGAAACAATTTAAACAAAAACTCAATATTTCTTTGTGGCTCTACTTAATTCGAATACTCTATTATCATTATAAAATAGTTACTGACTTGTTTTTACAGTTACTTGCACACAATGCCTACAAATCTATTATAAAGTTTACCTATGTACTTATGCTTAGAACTTAGGTTACTGTGTATCCTAACACTAAGGGATAATAAAAACAACCTTAATCGACTTACAATGTATCATTAAACCCTAATTTCAAAATGATCTTTATTTTAATCAATCCTTATACTATTTCTTATCTAAGCGATGACGTCCGTGACAAGCAGAGATAAAAATCTTTATGAAGTGTTAACGCAAAGGCAGTTAATGTAACAGTAAGCAGCATTTAGAATCTTAATGATGTATTAATGGTATCGTTAAGTTTCCACCAAAATAATAAGAAAATCATGGTAAGTAAAGTAATTATTTTGTAACATTTATATGTAGGTAGTTCATGAAGAGTTTCGCTGGGTTTTTAGAAACATGATGGTAGCTTAACCGGCTTTCAAGCTTATTGCCTTCAATACTAGACTTTAGCCTTATTCCTAATACAAAATACAGAATAAAGTAGTAAGTACCTATTTGGCTGCCATGTTTTTCTTCCAATTCTAGATCACGGCAAAAATACAAATGTGATTGTTTTTGTATAATGTGCTTACATAAATACGTAATAGTAGTACTACCGTCTCTAATCACGCTGAGTGCTTGTCGCCATATATTAACTTCAGAGCGAGGGTTTACCAGCGAATTCAAAGCACACTATTTCGAAGTAAGCTCTCGCACAGAAATTTGTTTTATTATAACGTAAACCATCACATACCTATATGTGTAACTATTGCTACAACCTGCAGTTTACACAAAAGTATTTATGCGAGTTAATATTCAGTTTAATATTCCGTTTGTCGAGCTCATAATGCCTACAGGCTTTTAAGGTATGTACTTAATAGCGTTGATGGATTTATCGACGGTTCTCCAGCAAGGATTACACAGAAATAATCTGAAATACGGAGCTGCATATGAGGACTTTTAAGTGTACCTTTGAACATGTAAATGTAAAATTATCTAAAGATACATTATAAAAATTATAGAATACCATCATTTATTAGTATTATGAATAATTCTAATAAATATAATTTATTAACTTTGTGAACTATAGCGTTATACACACATCAAAAAAGTCTAGGGATCAACATCCCTAACATTTGTTAGGGATGTTGATCCCTAGACTTTTTTGATGTGTATATTTTTTAGAATGTAAATATGAATATGAATACTAACATAGGATAAGATTTAATTAATGAGTCATGGTTACTTGAATAAATAGAATTGAATTGAGTATACATAGAAAAACCAGATACCTATTAGAAAGATTCATACCATATCAACATGGAACTGTATACTTACCAGTAATTTTCATTATAATTGCCGTGAAAGGATTAGTAATAGGTATCGTGTCAATACACCCATACACAATAGAGAAACTAATTAAATCACGTATATTATAGCACCAGGTACATACATACGTATTCAGCGACACATTGTAGCATTGAACAATTAGCCTTTGATACAGCTCGTCGCTAAATCATATTTGCCATGGCGTTTCCTGCTGAAGGCAATATAGTCGGGCAATATCGAAACGTGAATGAAATTTACTTTGCACGTATTTCGATCGGTGCGTCGAACTTAAACGATTAATTTGTAAGGTTTTTTTTATGTATACAACTGGATGACAGAAAATGTATTTCACTCAGTTATTTTAAATATGCCTAGCGAATTTAAGTTGCCAGACATAAAAGTAATATAATTTAGTACCCAACTATGTTAAACCTTCTCGCAATTTATTTAAGAACCTACTTCTGAAACTTAACAGTAATTTGTTAGACTAAAGGTCAAGTAGATACATTTATTACTACTCCAGCAGACGTTAGTGAGATCTACGTTGGCGTAAAACCTTGAATATTAAAAACTTTTTAAGAACGAAAGAAAAACACGTGCTTTTACTGTATTTTATTCTGCTGTAAAACGGAGAAGTTTCTCTGTGAAACATGAAAAAATATACTACGAATGATACTATGTAAAGTATTGCAAGCAAAGCTAAGAGGTAAAAGAATTTAAAGTAATGTAAACACGAAAAGTTTGCTTTCGAGTTGAGGCAACTCAAGCCGGAAGCGCATTCGAACTCAACTGCCTGGAAAAATTAATTCGAAGCTGCGGCGGCGACGAGGGCGCCCTCTCCCCGAACCGACTGCGTGCGGCCTTCGCTTTTCACGATCATTTTCGCTCCTCATGAACGAAATAAACAGACTTTAAAATATCATACTCGTATCCCCTCGCCTGCGGGGCACCTCCTTCCGCGTTGTAATATTACTGCAATAATCTCGCCGAGGTACGAATAAATATTACCTTATACCTCATTAAAGTTTTAATGAGAACAGCTGGTGGTGTAGCATGAAAAGCCGAAATTGCATATTCAGGGGAAAATAGAGAGGTATTGTAAATGTATGTAGATGCGAGAGGTGTGGGCGAGGCCGCGAGCTCGTGCAGTCGCCGGCAATTAGCACCGTGACAATGACATTCAAAACGTGTGCAAATAGAGCAGACGGCGGATACGAGAGCATTCCTCCCCACAACACCGCCACACCGGCCCTACATTGTATGTGTTGTGACAACTTGATTTGTCGGTATAATAATACAATCTGGGAGAACGTTCATGTGACAATAAACTGTTACGACGACTTCCATATTTCAGGCACGTTCTTGTTGTGGCATTTACGACTTTGTAATAGGTGCTCGAGTATCGCAGAATGCTTTTTAACATGGTGATACTTCATTCTGAAATAGTTTTCAGGTATTTTGTCGACTTTGTAAGTAAAGTTATTGTTTTGTCAGTAGATGGATGACTAGGACAAGGGCAGAACCAATAAAAAACCACACGTACAAAAATCCTTGCATACCCACCTACCAACTAACTTGTAGTATCATTTTGCCAAATTGTGGATAGCAACGATATTGGTATCAATTAATTTGTACCAGACAATAGAAATTTGGTGGCGATTCAGAATGCTCGCTGGCGCGGTACCTACAAATGCTTTGGAGCAATCCTCACATCCGGACATTATTGCTATACGTGGCTTTCGCACCGTAGCTGCGCCGACAAACAAAATTACAGGTGTAACATTTTTTATTTGATCGTATTTGTTTGCGGAGTATTGACTTTTCATATTTTAATAAAACATATAAATTGATGGCTCCTGTCAACAATATTAATCCTGATTCCTGTAGCGCTGCTAGTTTGATGTTTCTGTATGGTTTAATAAATGTATAAAAATTAAATAGCCTAGTAACATACGTGGTTGATTTGGCTGTTTTTTCTATTGGTAGTATTGAGTCTAACCCATTGTAAGTAGCACTCAGATATAATACGTGGCAACTCCCTTGCCGTAGATAATTTACGATATATATTTCGGAAACAGAGGAAAAGACAATCAGTAAGAAAAATAAACGTACTGTGTATTTAATAAGTAAACATATTCAAAAGCTACAATGTTTACACGGTAAAGTCTGCGACAATCAATAATCTGTGAAACATACAAACTGCGGTCAAACATCGCAAAACAAACTTGTCCAATCATGGCTGTTAACAATAGCCATTGAAAATGTCCAATGAAACGTAACGTAGTACTCAACTTTGTACCCATTGACTGCATGACAAACGTTACGTATGTTACTTTATATTTCAACAATGTTTCCATTTTTTTTTTTGTAAATTCATTTTCATACATTGCTTTGACTGTATCCAATTTTATTTTACGTATCAATTCTTTTGTTATGTTTGTTTTAACTTGCTGTGTTTATCATGTTATTTACCCGGAAAAAAATTGTACTACCTGCCATTCTAGTAATTTTGAGACAAAATATCGCAGAGTTTGTTTTCCATTTAAATATCGCTAATTTATTAATTAAGAAAAGCATGTGAAAGCCATTTGGTAAGTTTTATTACAATACCTAGATAATATTTTGACTCAAAGTAATATGCAAAGCTTGAGTGTTTCCGTCGAGATTATTTGTGAAGTTCATCAAAAATCAATAACGCGAGCCGCAAGAAGTGCTAAAATTTTAATCCAATTAGCGCGCGCTCTTACTTCCTCTAAGAAAATATATTTCACCGTCAAAATTAATTTAACAATAAATTAATCTCTTTAACTTCATGTAGGTTAAGTTGTCTAAATAACTTACGGACAGTAAATAAACAAAATAAAATATGGATGCAATCCTACTAACTGGAACATATAACATATATAACGCAATATTCATGCATGTCACAAAACATTGGTATTATTATAACCTATACAGCTTGCTGGTCCCGTACAATAAAATTAAATCACGAATTCTGTAATTTTTGAATTTTGATTTTGTAGTAGTGAAAGGTCATATTGTACTCACATACTGTCAGCATTTAAATGATCAACTGAATAGTGACGACAAAAAAAAAACAACACTAACTGATGATTCTAAAATTATAGCTTGGCATAACGACTGTTATCTATATATATAATTCATTGTTAAACTATTGATTCTTATATGCCTTAGAAATTACTAGATGGTACTTGGTCATCATAGTTTGCTAATATAACGTAATAGGCCTGAAGGTACTTACGAAAGTAGATGAAGACAAAGTTGGCAGACAGAACAGCTCTTGTTCCAATCGTCGGCATCAGAGGCTGCTAGACGACGCCAGCAAATTATGTCGAGTACTACCTACACGCAAATAAGCTACACAATTGAAACTTTATAATCGAGGATCAACTTCGAAACAGTCGTTATGTGTACATTTATGAGCATCTACGAAACTTAACTGCTTTTGAACAATTAAATGAGCAACATATATATTCTAGTGCTTAGAGTTTTATGTCTTCATTTGAATTTAACTAGTCTATATCGTGATACGTACCCGTTTATTTAGTACAGTAATGAACGTCGACAAATTCTGCTAAACGAATTTCTTATCTTCCAATCGGCCACTCGATCGTTGCTGAAATTAAATTCAATTAATATTTTCTTTTCACAAACGTTGAAACTGGCCGTTCTGTTGAGTTAATTAAATTCTTGTGGAGCTGCGAGGCGGAGCTGAAAGTAAAATTGTATTTTTTGTAAAGCCACGTAACGACCATTACATATTTCAGTTTATTTACTTTATAACAATTAGTCTCGATTACTCGTTACCTAAGCAAATAAAACAAATTAAACATTAAACAGCGGGCCCTTTGAGTAAATTCGTTTGATAAAAAGTTTGCTCATAAATATGATTTTGTTAATGTTGTTTGTTTATTAAAAGTAGGGATTGAAAATAACGTGACATAAAAACAAATGAAGGTCTTGTATAAACGCGACATCAAAGTAATAACCAAGTAAAAGAATAATTATCTTCGAAGTAAGATCTAAGATCCTGAAATTCTAAGAAATTACCGAGTGCTTGTTACTTTCATCAAAATGCAAGAGTAATAAATGTTTGTAGCAGTTTGCTACGCAGCTGCTAAAGCGATAAATCTCTGTAGCAATTTACTACGTGGCTGCTAAAGAAGTAGATGATCGTAACAGTTTGCTACGAAGATGCTAGAGAAATAGGTGATCGTAGCAGTTTGCTATGAGGCTGTAGAGCAATAAATGATTGTAACAGTTTGCTACGAAACTGCTAGAGTAATAGAAGTTCGTAGCAGTTTGCTACGTAATAACACCTACTTACGTCTACAGTTTCTGGAACTTTCTTCTAATTCAAGCCTACACTCTGTACAGTAAAATGTGTTTTATAAAAGTGGTTCTTAGTACCTGTATATTATGCTCAAGTTTTAACTCTATTTCGTAGAAATTTCCCATTTAATTGAATAACATTAACACGTACCTATAGTCGAGTCCTTTACGCGTTCACCTCAGCAACAAGCTCGGTTTATCAAAGGCTTGTTGGGTGATTAAGGGCTTCAGTGGCAATGACGTTTGATTTAGCTTTGTGGCAACGTACACGCAACGTGAAACTAGTCGCCCTGTTGCAATACGAACGGTGGATTACTCTTGAATTAATGTTGTTCGTTTTATCGTTGAAGATAGAACGTAGTGGTGTATTCGCAACTGATCCGCTTATGGTAGTGTTTACATATATGTACATACCCAGGATATAGGGACATACTTAGATAACGATAAAAACTTTTAATAATCATATTTCATTATAATTGATATCTGTAAGACAATTATTACTACTGACACGAGCGGGAATCGATTCCGACACTTTGAAAAACTATATCGTTTCTCCGACTACTGCTGTTTAGTAGTAAGCTGTAGTTGCTGTAGTTTTTGCATAACTGTATATAGAATTTATAATATTAATTGTATTCTATTATAGACGCATCATACGTGCATAACCGCCGATTTGGAAAAATATGTCGTTTGTGGCTCGTTCAGACCCAGTAGTGCAGAAACAATTTTTATGAATTTTTATGATTCTAAAAAAGCAGGCCTTCTAAAAAAGCCGTGCTAACTAACCCGTAACCCGGACATCGCGACACTAGGCACAAAAAGTCCCGACACAACAAAAAAGTGTGAAAACAGAATTCCCATATTTGATATTACACGTCCAAAAAATAAAAGTCCCAAGAGTCCAAATAGGCTCTGCGACAAACAATACCTTTTTTTTTTTATTTTTTTTGAGGTGGTAAAAATCATCAAATGAGTCCTTCCGTCCTGGGCGGGGCGGAAGGGACTGTCAGACTTTTACTGACTAAAAAACCACCCTGTTCCTTCTGTTGCCCTTTACGTTCCGGGGCCACGGTATCCTGTTAAGACGTCCCGCAACCCCGGCAGGCGTTTGGCCCCGTTGGGGGGCCCCGTCCCTGTGCTGACAGCTCTTTGAGGCGCGCGCGAACAGAACGCGCCGTCGACCCGGGCATGGTCCTTGATCGGACGGCGAGCTACCCATTACTCGCCGTCCGCAAGCCCGCGCCTACGGTGGCCGGATGTCGCCTCGCGACGTCCGACGCCCTGGGCGTCTCCCGCGGCGGCTGGGGCGTGAGGTGGAGGGTGTTGTTCTCTCCCTCACGCGGCCCGCCTCCTCCTTCGCTAGCATTACTGCTTCGCAGAAGGAGGTGACTGCATCCCATTCCCTCTCGCCCCGACAAACAATACCTTACCCTTTGTTCGTGCCAACTACGCAGTTATAAACGTTCCACAATTTAAAAACGGATTAATTCACTAGCTCTGAAAATAGAATATCTCTTTTTTATCTAAATACAATTAGATACGTTAACACGTCACCTCAAACTAAGCCAAAAGGTGAATAAAAGAAAAATCAAGAGGAGACACTGAAGTAAGTCTATGTTTTACCTAAGCGAGGCGAATATGGCGTTACATTCTTACCGACGCTTTTCTTATTCATCTAATAGAAAGCCCAATATCAACAATGAACGTATACGGAATGAGCGACATTAATTAGCTCCACGTCTGTAATTTAATATGTGCCATTTCGTTCAGACCGTAGCCCTGACCTACAATAACTATAAAATGTTATTCGCTACTGTCCCTAACAACAACTATTTGTAGGAGCAACATAATCAGATTGGTTTGTGACATGGCCGACTTGTCACACGCTACGCTACGGGTCTCAATCACAACCTGTAACGATTTTCCTTAACAATATTACCGGGCAACGGGCGTATCCTGTAACTTTATTACAATTTCCTTGTTTCGTACATAACGAGTGGCAGGGGTCCGGAACCCCCGCCTCTAATAGTTATCTGTTTTGTTATTAATGCCTTTATACGGATCTCCAATTATATCGTCAGCGGGCACCCTCGCTTCAATAACGACACGGCTTTCTATTTGCTATCACACTAACTTAATTGATACAAATTAATATCGTAGTAGATCTAAATATTCACTACTTAGGTATGTATGTGAGAATCTCGAGTAGAATACCTACACGTGAGTGTATATGTGATAACAATTAATTCATAGCCGTGCTCTGCGTGTCTAGTTTAAGGCTGGGATTGGATTAGATTCTCAGGTAAATTAATCATCGTCAGACGTATAGACATCCGTCTGCCGTGATAACCAGCTAATATATTCCGCTCGCCGTTCATCGTTGTGCGAATAGTTCCCGAAAGTGTTATCAAACCTGTAATTACCATCGCCATGATGAAATTCCATTTCAGCCATTGTAATCCGATACGTTATGTAACGACGATACCTTTAACGTCGACGGATACATAAAATTGATTTGTTTCCTTAGGGAAAAGCACGCAGCGATATCTTTAAAACTTATAATGAAGGTTCCTCTCCAAAATTCGGTTCAAAGTTTTTAAGAGGCTGTAAATTACAGTAATAATCAACCTCAAGTTGAAGTATGTATTTCCGTAGTGTTCATTGTATGTTAACATTAGCAGAGTAAGTGTATGTTGTATAATATGTGAATTTACTCCTTTTCGACGAAATAAAAATATACTGAAGTTAAGGTGCTTGCACATTCTAGTCGGGGATCTCCAATGCTCTAGAGAGGGATCATAAAATTTCATTGAAAGTCGACAGTAGAACAGTAAGTAACAAAGTCTTACGTATGGAGTTCTGCAAATATTAAAATTTCTATAGGTAATATTCTCCGGTATTGCCGTTGTTTAGTCTCATACATACCTTTCCTTTCTGATAAAATAAAAAGGCGGGGAACTTCGAACGTTACGATATTATGCGCTTTCAAAGATATTGAAACTTTTCCTTTCTGTTTATTAACTCGGGATCTTCTGTTTTTAGGATGTACCATTAGGTAAATATCGAAGGTTCGATCCCGTATAATCAACATGAAGTCAGTCAGTCCTAAAATTGGGTCAGATTTTACAACAGCTTACATTTCAGTTAAAGGTTCGGACACGGGCTTCTTAGAATTACCAATAGAATAACATATCTTAGTATCAATATACTTTTCAATCAGGGATTACAAAGGAAGTGATTTCGTAAATCATAAGATCGCTGCCAAACTGTTTCTGAGTACAGCGCGGCCCCGGAGTGGGTCGACACGCGGTACGTGTGTAACAAAGTCGTCTGCAATTTGTCTCGAGGAACCTCCGGCGTTATGATTGGAATTCTTATCGTTCTTTCAAACAACGCTGTGATATGACTGTGAGACACGTTGTTTAGGGAACAGGTTAAAACATTATAGGTATTTCATAAGGAATATTTTAGTTGTCCTTTAGAAATGTAGGAAGTAACAATCACGGCATTCGAACTTCTGGCATGTCAAACTATTTCCAAAATGTGAATGTAAACACTTTTGCCTACTCCAAGAAATTCAAAAGAGTAGAACGGCAAACATATGCTATGAATTTAAATTAAAGTAAAAATCCGGAACCAACCCCTACTTGCCATAGTAACATACTTAAAAAGCTTTTTAACTGGAACTCCGGAGATTTGCATTAACCGTCCGGACCCTAAGAAATGGAAGTGTTGTAATTAGCAAATTTAAATTAGCATATTCTCTTACAAACGGAATACTATATTCATTTATAAAAGTATTATGTAATTAAGTAATCTAATTAAAATTATAATACGTTGTCTTTGAATAATATTATTAAGATAAGAAACGAGTGTTGTTGGAAGCGGGAAAAAAAGATTAGTTAGTCGTTATTGAAATCATGGAAATCTCTCTCTCTCTCTCTCTCTCTCTGTCCCCAAACCGGCTTTTTAGACTGATTTTCTCGCCTTGGTAGGCCTTGCTTTTTCTTTCTACTTATGAAAACCGATGAGTTAGGACACTTACGAATCCTTCAAAGGTATTTTAGAGGGACAATGGCCAACCACCAGTCGTAGCTCCCATTTTAGAAAGAAAAATTATAAAAGTGCAGTCTATGCATTTATTAAAGGTTCCTTTATTTGAAGTATAACTCGCCACCTCACCGAACAAACGCCAGGCAAAAGGAGTTCTGTAATATAAACTCTCGTAAATAGAACAACGGTATACTGCGGAACTGAGCCAAATATTAAGAGAGTTATTTCCATTTACGAAGTTCGTATTAGTCCATGAAACAAAGCGGTTTTTGGAACTGGCCAAACAGTAATAAATAATTTACAAAAGCGGTCATGTGAAAGAGGATCCCCTCCTCTGCCGGGGTAGCCATGCGGTGGTTAGGTATTTGAATTGCTAATGACTTTCCCGGTCGAATAACTTGGCGAGTCACGTTAACTGGTTTCGGAGACACTAGATACATTGCCACGAGTTGTTCTGGTGTCACCAACTCGAGGACCCCTATTTGCTATGAGCCGCCATGTATACGATCCACAGTGTTGCTATGTAGCGACACTACACAGACAACACCCATTCCATTCGACACTCCGCCCGTTTAAACTGAAGATACCATCAAAGCCTATTATACGTTAAACTAAGCATCTTAATTGGGTTTAAACGTAGAAATTATTTCCAAGAAACATTGTTACAGGTGCTGTCAACAGTTTTACATGTTTATGCTGAAGTCTGAAAGCTTCAGAATGTACATGTTAAATGTTTCGCAAGCTCAGGTATTTAATTATAAAGGCTATATGCGGTTGACTTATTGGAATGTTAATATTATGAGATATTTGCGGTAACACATTCGCGAAACCCGACGAGTCTGGGCCAAAAACAAATACTCCGAGATTGAGCCGTAGTAACTGGATCGACTCTTATATAAACTTAGGCGAACTGCCAGATGAAATAAAGGTCACACAAATATTGTTTTGAGGCCGTACGGAGGTAACTAAGGCGAAGGCTTGTTACGACAAACAACTTCAGATTTACCTACCGGTAGCGAAGTTTTTGAATAGAATACGAATTTCAGTAGCCTAGGGCTGTCGGGATTACAAAATAATCTTTTGGCTAAATTAGAGGAAATTTACTGAAATTTTCCTGTGTTTATAATACAAAACACAAGCTGAGCTACATAATATTATACCAAGTTGCCAAGCACCTTCATCGAGTAAGTACACAGTAGCTTACAAATTAACAGCTAGCAGTTTGCTTGTTATGTTATGTAGAATAAGGACGTTGTTATTGTGTAGTTTACTTGAGCAAGCCATGTAGTAAAACTAACAAAACAATCTCGCAACAATTATGTGACAAATCACGTCACGTCAATACATTTAACGTTCACAAAGAGCAATACCTGATAGAATTTAATAACATTTAGCTGTTATTGCAGGAATAAACAAGGTAGGCGAGCGACGGGGGCCGGTGGCGGTCACTGCCGCGTTGTAATTAATTGCAAATTGTGGTAATTGCCCCGTCTCCGTCTGCCGTGCACCCCGACACAAAGTAGACACGTACAGAAGGCCGGCTACATCATCGAACGAAAACGCCCACACTGACGCGTAGGTTTAGCGGTCTCAACGTAATGTCACACGAATGCCAACCCTCACTCCTGTAAGAAGTTGCGTGCATGCCCATACGTGCAAGCGGTTTTGCTAGTTTGATGGAACTGACCTACTGTATCTGTTTACTCTGAGGCTCCAAGCCCCGTGCCCACTACAGCCATACACCCCGCTCATTGTGGCCATACCCGCTTTCACTTTACATACCACACAGCTACGATAAATCCACGTCTACAATATAAAACATAATATACCCGCCTACTAGCAACGCCACATGTTGAAAATAATAAATTACTCTCCGGTATTCTGATCAAACATTTCTCACATTTTTAATTATAAAACAATTTGTTGATGAAAATAAAATTCCAATTTTTTACAAGATATTATCCTGAAAAAATTATGTTAATTTTATACAAGAAAACGTGGGATTGGCTTATAGTAGTAATTCACACTTAGGTATAAACTTTGCTTTAAATCAAATTTCGACTGCTTAACCGTGGCTTAACCAAACACTTTTTGACAACGTTATGTTTAAATTCAGCAGATAAATAGAGAGGGGTTGTTGTAAAAAGCAATTTAGGATTTTTAACAAGGTTACGCAGCGTCCTTTTTCTGCTATTAGGTACACACACGCACCGATGTCATCGATTGGTGAAACTTCCAATGATTTTATGTTGACATGACGTAAATGCGCTGATTTACATAATCTAATAATACGAGTATATATCTCTAACTACATCCATAAATGCTCATTTAGTGTACATTTTTGGCATAATGTAGCAGTCAGATTATTAAATAAAGCTCTGCGATATAAACGCAAATCTCCGAACGCGGTTGGTTTGTACCTTAACTTTTATATCGTGTGGAAATTTTATACCTCCGAAAAGGATGAAAGCGCATCAAATTCGTGCTTGCCATTTTATAAGTAGGTACTTTTGAATTTTATAGGTAGGTACTTACGTTTAAAATTTATGCAGGTAGGTATATAATAATAGGTCTGTATATCGTCACTGAAGATTATATTTATAAAATAAAAAAGTCGGGGAAACATATTAGTATTTTTCATCTTGTTTCTGTATAATAAACGTAATATTAGTTAAATAGAGGTATAAAGTTTTGGCGAGAGAGTTTATATTCAAAGTTAGTCAATTTGTCTGCATAGTAGGCTCAATTTATAGCCTCAGTGTGACAGTGATGATATCGTATATTAATGTAATGTTACAATATCTATTAACTTTAGTAGTTATCGGCAATTTGCGCTCAGATAGACCCATAAAAGTGATAATAAAGAACTTATGAACGGGCCGCTAACAATGTGGATGTTTATCACAACGTCCAAAACAATGTAATTACATGTTAAATAGAGAAAGTGTGTTATACGAGCACAATACGTTTAATTACATAAGTGAAGTACGCACTTATGGGGATATGTTCCTAAATTTAATTCAGTTTCAATTCATTAGTCCGTCGCAGTTTGATTTCAATTAGAGAAAGTCAACAGCGGTTGCTGAATGGACCTCATTGATTTTTTTCTGAAATCGTACCGATTTAGTTATCAAAATAAAGGGTTTATTATTAAATAGGGATTTGGAAATTATCTTTAGGTTTCTCTTATCATTTTGAATGAACATTTAAAATCTACAACGATTTAAAGTTGACTAGCAGCCGTTCTTACAAAAAAGTATTAAATAAAAAGTCAATTTAAATTGAAAGAAAGAAAAACTGTTTATTCACGCGAAAATAAATTGGGTAAAGTTCATGATTTAACATGAACTTGCTGCATTTTAGAATACTAGACTTGTACTTTTCCTTTCAGTTTTTATTTAAAGCTCATGTTCCACACAGTCAGGATTTTTGATTTTTTAAATAGACATTTTTTTTAAATTTAATTAGTTGTAAAATCATTGAAGCTCGAGGCTTCCAAGATTATAAATGTCCAACCAACATATAAGGAGACAGTATTAATAAAATAACGAGTGACGCGCCCTCTCGTCTGCATGTCTAGACTAGACTGACTTGTTTGCCTTATTTCGTCTCAGCCCAATTAAAATGTATAACATTTTCAATTTAAACAGCAATCCTTATAAACGCACAAAATACGGAGAAAAGGCTTCGAATTACGTTAGGCCTTCGTTAATGAAACACGAAATTGGAAATTGAAGCGACTGTACAACATTGTTCGCAGTTGCCATTGTTTTATTAATTACTGAACACAACTTTAATTTAATTTTTAATGTTAGTTGTAATAGCTGAATGAAAATAATAGCCTGCTATTGACATATTGATAAACCTCAAACAAATTGGGAGTTTATAGGAACAACGCTAAATATTTAAATTAACTTTAATCACATTTGAGCATAAAAACAATAAGTACCTACTAATGAATTATTTTAATTAGTTTCTGTAGTTATTTTAATGAAACAAGAAAAGTTACTTGTTTATTTTTAATTGCTAGAATCACTCTTACTCAATATCTTCATATAACATTTGTGTATATTTAATTAAGAGCTTGTAAAAAGATTTATTATTATACTACACATAATCGTATTTTAAGGGTGAGTGAGCCGCGTACGTCTGCAGTTCTGCACGGTATGCCCGATAAGGCATACAAAACCTTATTGTGGTCTAGCTAAATCGTCTGCATTAGAACCATTCCGCGGATTAAGAACACCACATTACACTATTGTGGAATTAAAGAGATTTTGTTTTCGTACAGATTCCGGCGGTTTTACCTTAATCGCATTTCGCAGGTTGCTGAGCAAAACAATTCCAAATATCTACATAATCTTGTAAGCAAAAGTATGTGTTTACTAAGAGCTGTGTTTACATGGCCTTTATTATCTGCTTTCATTAAATTTTAATGCTTACGTAAGATAGCGTTATTGCCACAGGCTAACCTTATTTAACGTAAACGTGAAAATAGACATTGTTCCAGCAACTTCGTAAAAACAAAAGAGCCTACATTTTCTTTTAATCTTTTAGCTTATAAGAGTAAGTATTATGCCTACAATACAAACTTGTCTCAAAGTAGCTATATTGAATGTGCAGATATGTACGTATGTAGCTTATAGACAATACATCAATCTTAACCGTTGTAGTAAAGAGTAAGGGTGTACGCTGAATGGGTGCAGCTCCTTATCGTAGCGTAACGAGAGTGAGAACCCTTTCGCAGCGGCCGCGGCTCCACCGGAAAATTGAATTGTAACCTCCGCCGGCCGGCCTTATCTCCACGCGACGACTTGCCGCCCCCGCGCGCCGCCGACCCTAACACCTATGGAATTTTCCGTCACGTACCTTAAATGTTTCCTGTTTTATTTGTATCAAACACAAAAGGTCCAGTCCATATGGAGCACAGTCAATGTTGAAGTAAATAAAGTGCTGAGTCGTGGAATACTAAAAAGGTTTCCTCGCTTGAAGCTATTTCGTTTGTGTTATAGACATGATTTAAATCAAAGTAAAAATAAATTGGGCGGAATGTCAAATAAAGGTAGGTAAATTGTTATGTAATTTATTATAATTTTATACAGTCAAACATTATATTATGTACCTTCCAATTGTTAATTAACTATAATTCGTATATAAGACTATACCTACCTCGTAGTATAATAATATCATATTTTGAATAGAGCCTTGTTTGAACAAAGCCTTCGTTTGAACAGAGTGCTTTCTAAAGAAGACAACGAAGTGACTTCTTCTTCACAAAGTATATTTAAGCAGTGAAGAAATAAAGTCTTGTGTTCAACAGTTGGAGTAGACTGCAATAATGGCATTTAGAGAGGCGGCGAGCTGGTAAGGTAGGGAGTGAGTAAATGTCAGGCTCGCCGTGAAACTTATTGCAACTTGTTTACTCGCCGTCTTCGACGCCCTTTGTTCTGCTACAACTTCACAGACGCCCGCGGACGGTTACTCCCTATAAATACAATTTACATTCATTACTCTCGGAAGCTAGGACAATATAATAGCTACAATAATAGGCAGCTGGCACACAGCCAGAAGAATGTTAAACGTTAGTTAGATCCATTACAATGCACTGGAACAGGTAAATCTTTCACACTAAATCGTTAAACTCTCCGACGTATTATCGGGCGAGCTGAAACGTTATTTGCTTTTACGGAGTGATATCGGTACTAAAGGAACATTTTGCCTGCGCAGTGGAATGATCATAAAAAGTCTCTTCATGCAACAATGTCGCCGGGGACAGTATAAACCCCAGACAACAGAAGCTGCCATCAAAGTTTACTACAAATGCTTTACTCCAGCCAAGTATAATACGCTACGAAAAAAATTTAATCACAGACGAGTTCAAAGAAATCTAATAAAAATGAAGTAGCTTTCATGTTTCCACTAAATATATGTGAGTAAGTAAAATAATAAAATAGCTAGTGAGGGGTAAATTTATTACCAGCAATAAAGCTAAATCAATCGTATTGAGCACGAGGGATCTCGATCGACCCCTATCGGCCACATCTCTTGGCGAAACTGTCCCCTTACTGGCCTAATTCTTGTTTACACAATGGCCGTGCCCTGCAAACCTGGGGATTTGTAACGCATGCTCACATACACATGCTACTATTACTTAATGCCTTTCTATGGACTGTGAAAATGTAAATTCTATCGGCTATAAAAGCAAATATAGTAAAGTCATAACTATTATTATAAATTAAACTGGTTAAGAAGTAAAAACACAGAAAATAAACGTTAGCCAAAGCACATTTCGCGGCGGAGTGGTCCCCGGATATCGACTTAATGAAGAACACTCGGCGCCATCACGCGATGTGGCTCCGCTATTTAACAGGATGGTGGGCTATTTACGCAGATTAACCCAAGGGATCTAGTGGAAGACGCCATTTTTCATTTAAAACTCTATCAAGACTGGAACTTTATTCGAGAATAGAAATTTATTAAAAAAAATATAACCTGATGCTGATCTATCTGTCTGAAGTAACAATATTTTTCCAGCGCTTTGAAAAGCTTATTAGTGTTTTATCTACATTGTTTTTGCATATTAAAGGTAATAATGAGGACTTTTACTTCGCGTTTTTGTACCTAATGGATGCCGTTATAACAAGATCTTATTACTTAGCAAACTTCAATGGATTATATAACTTAACAACTCTTAATTATTAGTCTTGCTCTCCAGTTCTGAATCTTAATTAATTTCCATCGATATCCTATTCTGCAATGCCGAAGATCCGTATAATTATGTAAATGTCCAATTAATATCTGATAGGTAGTGCTGTATTTGGGCACATAGTTACTTTTGTTAGCGGTCCGGCTGAGTGGGTAGTTGATAGGCTCATCGCGTCGCTATCACGGATCGACTTAATCAAGTGCACTCCGAGGGCCGGTCCATTACCTTAACATATTGCCTCCATCGAGCGACGTTCTGCTCCACCTCAGCAGCTTAGGATGTGCACACACGTTTAAGTCAAGATTGTAGCCTGAATAGTGAAGGCGTTTTATAAAAATGTGAAAAGTTGGTTGAACGCTTTTAAAATTGATGAAAATGTTCAATTTTGATTCTGAAAAATAATATTGAACAGTATGTTTTTTTTGTATCAAAGTATATTAATAAAGTTTTCTAAAAGCAATTTCATCTTAAGTACCTATACGTTTTTGTATCCTGATAAACTAAACTACAAACAATAATGTAACTGTCGTAGTACCACAATTTATCTTAAATCTAATTTCTGAGCTAATCAGTGTAGTATATAAGCCATCCTTAACTAACTAGCTCTTTTCTCCGTCCACTAAGAGGTAATTTGTTACCTATCTTATTTATCTACTCCACTAGATTAGTAATCAAGGGATCGCCCTTAAACACACTGCTAACTTTTCTAAGCTTAACAAAAAAGGCTAAAACATCACAAATATACGACCTTTTTAGTTTCATAAAATACGCCTTCTATTTTTCAAGGCTCTTTGATGGTTTGTAAAGTTTTACAGAAAAAATATAATTTTCATTAAAACTTTTTATCTGCCTGTAACTCAAACTACAATGTCAAATTAGGTATTAATTAACTTTTCAACATCAATTATCAAGAACAATATCAACCATAACTGAAGCACCTTTTCGCTATTAGAATTGATAACGGGTATCTATTTTGACGTAATTATCCAACGTAGCGTATTTCACGCTAATTATAGACAGTTCAGTAGGCTAACGATGTAATGAATATTTTGGATTTAGTAAGCAACGCCTGGAAATTACGTTATTAATACGATTTTACTAATTTACTTTTAAAGCAAACGATAGACGTATGAGACGCGTACTTACTTAAAAGTGTACATTTCATTTTAAAAGTTCGCGTACTCATGATGTCGCAACCATAAGTGTAACTTAAGTACCAGCACTTGCGTTTTGCTTGTAGGTACCTACATCTATCACCCACTTTATAACAATAAAACAATTAAATCCGAATTGTAAGACAAACAGAATAAAGTTGACTTCATGCCAAATAATTATGCAAAAGTCTAGCAACTTTAATACAAAAGTTTATTCCACAGGAAAATACACATACTCATATTTTATATCCTCCGTGACCTGTTTATGTATATTAACATGCATGAAAACAGACTTGAAAGTTCTCTTCATATACATAGATGCGGCCGGCGTGGTAAACATGTTGATATTGACTTTCGTAATGAAATGCATCTTGTTTATACATACTTTACCTGCTTCTGTGTGTTTGCACATTGATGAACATAATATACATATATTAGGTCCAACGTATTTGCTAGCTAGCGTTTTTATTTCAGCATGTTTGTTTAACTTTTAACGTTTAATTGAAACAGCCATGCACGGTGTTCTGACTCTATTTACCTACCTTCAAAATGCACTGAATACAAATTATTTATTTATGAAATCTGATCACTTGGTAAATGCAAATATGAGCCGATATTTTTTAAATTAGTGAAACGGCTTTGGCTAGTGGGATATAACAATGATGTATCAATATCAATAACGCAACTTCACTATCGAAACTAAATTTAGCCAGTATTAGATTTCTGAATCTAAATTTTGGAATAAAAGATAAATCTTTGGGATATCGACGCTCCAGTCAGTCGTGCGGGTCGTGCCGCGCTCTGTGAAATATTCGTTAATCCTTTCACCACCGGCGAGTACAGAACACGAAAAGGAATACGAAAAAACATAATATTTTTTAGGGTTTATCATGGTCTGGGGACTCGCATGCCGAGGGGCGAGAGATAGCGTTCGCAAATTAATTCCCGTACCTTTGATCTCAGCGGCATTGTCGGTTTGTTGTACAAATAAGCAGGCAGACCTGCCAGCTATGGCGTACAGCCTTCGTAGCTCCCCCGAGACTGCACGACCATGTACTGAGCTCGCTAAAAGCAGTTTAAGCTGTTACAAGCCGAGTAATAAAGCTAGACCCGTCTACTTTATAAATAGACGCGGCTTTTCATAAGAATTTATGACCCACCTTCACACTTGATATCATAGTAAATTCATTTTATGTAAGACCCTTTCTTATTATATGACGAGTATTACTCAGCAGTCTTGGAATAGCCTGCTCATGACTTTATATTGTCATTTTGTTGGGATGGCCGCTCAATAAACAGAACATAGCCAGTCCCGGTCACGTATAGAACCTTCATTAATTTTTATGTTATTGTTCCAAAATCGTTTGTGTACAAGACTAAAATCTTTATAATTAGATAGCCATCTCTGTTTGCGGGAAATAAGCAGAAATATTAATTGGACAAAATGAAACCGACCTTTATTATTCTTAACGATTCGATCATTATTACAAAAATAAACTGCTACGAATTTCGTAGCATCATGCTACGGGAATCCGCGGTTTAGTATAGTAGTACCTGCTTAAAACAAAACTATTATGCCACTATTCCAAATATGTAATTATGTACGTACGAGTGTGTCCTCGACATGTGTAATCCTTGCTACAAGTACAAAAGCAGTGAACACTTGAAAGAAATACTCGTTTTACCTTGCGTTTTTGCGAGTGCTACGGGCTAGGAGAGTAGCATCGGGTGCGGTGTTCTGTTCCACAGAGGGACCTACGTTGTTATTTCATCGTGCTACGCTCCGTAGCCCTCGACGTAATGACG
This sequence comes from Hoplodrina blanda, assembly GCA_949316365.1. Lineage (NCBI taxonomy): Eukaryota > Metazoa > Arthropoda > Insecta > Lepidoptera > Noctuidae > Hoplodrina > Hoplodrina blanda. The sequence continues at coordinate 8,934,058 of OX438579.1, read as the reverse complement.
AACTATATCCAGCGTTTACTCTATCAAAGACATCGTTCCTTTCAAAGACAAAATTAAATAAAACATTCCTCTTTCGTTCATATTGTCAGTTGGAACGACAATGAAATGCTGTTAATTGATTAAGGTAAAATAGCGTTGTAAAGCTGACGCGCTGATATCAATGTTATGCCCATCAGATACTGCTAAATAAGCCCATAAAAATATGGCGACGTAACCGTCTTATGACACAACTTTATTATACCCTGTTTGTGTAAGAGTTAATATATCAGATAACCCGAATGAGTTCACCTACCCAGGTAATAATTCCCATTGTGACGTTTCCATTCCACAACTGCCTACGTTAGCAAAAAAATAAAAGTAGTGTAATATATAAAGTTCTGTATTATGGAGTATGTGAGAGGTTGTATTAAGGAAAATAGTGTTATCACCGACCAAGTGCCTGCAGAACGCAAATAAAAAATAACAAAGTATCTGTTACACTGGGATAAGCCAGCAAACGGGCAGCATTCAATTCGCCGCCACTATCTCTACGAGCCTCTAAAAGATCGCCCTAAACCCACATCTTTGTGTCAAGTCGGGCACGATGTCTATCTGCCGACACTCTTCAATTTATACACTCGCCGCTTTAAAACTTGCACTTCACTATGTATAAGTAGGATTTTACCCTCACAACAGTCTGCCTACGGTTTCTTTGTTTACCAAAGAAAGTTTAAAATTGGTTTCCCGTTAGCTGATAAATAAAATGCTGGACGTCTAATAAATTCTAATTAAACTTGGGTAGGTAAGTTATAAAGTTAGCTACATGAAACTTGTTTGAATTGCAAAATTCTTAGCTTCTAAGCTGAGAACGTGACGTTCATATGAGCGGGGTCGGCCCGGAGTTGAAATGTGGATATACTCGTAAAATTGAGTGAGAAACTATAAGCTGGCGTACTACTCCACACGGCCAATTTTCTTTTCGGGTTCTTTTGGATTTAAATAAAATATGATATTGTTAGGAATTGTAGTAGAGCGCTAAAGCAAGTTTTCCTAAATCCCGGCGATAGTCGGCACAATCATAACCGGAGCTATCCTATTTGGGAAATACGTAATAGAGAGAAGTTCGCCGCCAGGCAGGCGCTCACAAACGAGAATGCGTGCTCAATGTGCTCATTCCGGCCTATTTGCTAGAATAGCGTTGATATCCTGCCGATGAATCGCGACTGGGCGATCAGAGCGTGATCTCGCATTTCATTTAGAGCTTGTTAAGAAAAATGACCTATGTAAGTACTAGACTAGACAACAATCGCCTAAACTATAGGTATTCTATCTACCGTCGGGGACAAAGAGCTTCTGTCCTTTGAAAATCTTTTAATAGCGCATCCTATTGCCGGGTACCGACGGAATAATAAACTTTGTAGATGCGAAAATACGGATAATAGGGGAGAGGGGGACACAATAATAGATCTAGAGGTACAAAGCCTTTGTCGTTTCGTTCTTAATCTGATAATAATTGAACTCAATTTCGTTGTTATTATAACAGAAATGAACCCTCGAGCGAGGTTGTGTATGTCTCGCGTCTCGGAACACCCCACACATTGCCATAGTGATTGTAATAATAACTTTGTTACGGAAATTTCCTTTCAAAACATATTTGTAATGCTACCTAAGTGTGGAAGTTTTGAAATATTTGTATATTATTATTTGCTCGTGAACATTAAATTAGGTAGCACCTGTACTCGGAAACTTGTATTGTTTGTGACGATTTACAACGTTGTCCATAATTATTTAGTGTTTATACATATTATTTTATACATAAAAACAATTTCCATTATGGAATAATAATTATTTGCTGTAACATTTTAATACTACATATTCAATTAAACATTTCTTTTTTTATGAAATGCGAAAGTAAACACATCGAGTAAAAATACATGCAGTAATAATCATATGAACGACATGTCACTCAATGTTATCTTTCAGTGTAAAAATAATGAGATGGTAAAGTATGAAATGAGGGGAGGTCGTTTGGCGTTCTGTATCGCGGCGCAGAAATAGTCGCTTCTCTCCCGGAACCGGATGCTCGCCATCTCCGACTCCGATCGAAAACCGTGCCGTGCCGTACTTGTTGTATCGTTATTATGATAACGTGAGCGTTAAACACCAACCTTTTGCTAACCTTTTTGTACCCCACGAGCTTTACGGACGCTATATAAATAAATGCTCTCATAAAATATACCCATAAAAAACACTTTTATTAGTCCACACTTCAGTCTTTGAGTTTTTCGCTTCCTATTTTAGTGTTCGGCTGATTGATTGATTGGTTAGTGCTATCGCTTGTGCTATAATATAACGTGTGTGTATTCACGGTCAATCGGCAATCGGGCTTGTTCGTCATGCGTTCAATTTGCCAGTTTCCTTTGATGCATATTTCAACAAGTTTCATGGCGGGCGCGTCACAGACACTGAAACTGAAATTTTACCTTAATTAAAATTGTTCGTATCAGTACCGTGCATCACTTTTATCGAACGAACATTATTCACAGGGAATGATTGTGGACTGAATCAGTTTTGTCACTGTGGGAGTAGCGTGGCGTATGACTTTATTACCAATGCGGACGCCAACTGGGTACATTAAACAATGTACAATCAATCGCTATCCGATTACCATAAATCTCGTTCCAGCTATTGAAATCGTAAACAATAGAAACGTGAGTACATCATGTGTCTATTGTAAAGGACGCAGGTTCGTATTAAGGTCTAAAATACGTCTCAGTCGGAATATTCAGTTAAATTCTATTTATTAACAAAAAGTAAACAATGTTGGTGGTATAAACAGATATTTATTGGTATGTATAATAATGTTCACAAGTATACTTTAGTCCATTAGCTAAGCTCGTGACGCGGGTACTCGGTAAGCGGATCAGAGAATAGGTTTATGCGTAGGATAAGACGCCAGAATGGTCTTGCAAAGTTAATGGAGGCTTAAATAAATCAATACAACAAAAATATCGTTACCGAGCTATCGCGGAGCGCATTTTAAAGCGAAATTAGGTGCTTTACATTAACCATGGCGTAGATATAAAATGTGCTTACCTGGTGTCTAGACTTTGGTAATGAGCCGTATTACAGTTTCGATAACACTCACACAGTGTTTAGTTATGAATCGCACATGAATTCGGGAATCACAGAGATTTTTTCGGATGATTTCCCCAGGGCCGTCAGAGACCACTTTAGGTTCTCTACGTTACAGCGCTATACAAAACCTACATACATAGGTATATACTTTCGTTTTCTGTTAAAGTACAATATTATTACCAAAAAAGCCAGCTACTGGAGGCATTCACTTCAATGACGTCATTTCAATTTGTTTTTCGGCAGCGGAATAAATACCTAGAAGATTAAAATTCTGATCACGTCCCCCGTCTTTTGCCTAATGCGACCCACTCAAATTCAACTTACGGTAAAGTTATTTTGCGGGTAAACTAGATTTATAATTACCTACTAAGGCTCTCACAGACGTAATAAATGGAAGTTATTTAAAATGAAATTACAGCGAGAGCCAGACAAAGTGTGTAGTGAAAGCGCAGTATGCAAACTTCAAAGAAACTGAAGTTAATGAAGACGGCACGCAATAAAGTTTGTAAGTCGTCAGGTGTCGGGGGACGGGCAGCGCTTTCAGCGCTGTCGCCGTGTAGTCTGCAGTGTACGACATCACGGGTGGCAAGTGAAGCGCAAACCTGTAGTTAATTATTTTCCTAACAACTAATTTCATTGTAGATAGTAAAGAGATTTTTAGGTAGATGACTTCTCTTTCCAAATATTCACGACGGGTGTCGTATGTAATACAATTTATTAAAAGCAATGTTATTAGTATTTTATTTTACGAGTATTTAAATAGTAGTTTCTGGTTAGGTAAGTGTTTCAGTATTATTTACAGCAAAGATTTAAATCGTCTGCCTCGACTCCCTTTTTAGTCTGACTGCCTCGTTGGTCTAGTGGTCGCAAAGCGCCATTGCTGAGCATGAAGTCTCGGGTTCAATTCCTTGGTCGTGCAAAATGTTATTGGGTTTTTGAATCAGGAATATCTCAGTAGCGACGTCGTAGTTTGGATTGTGCCCGTTTCGCCCTCTATTACATGGGACTTAAACATACCTACACACCTCTGCCTAACCCTTTCTTGGATTACGCCGTGATGTTATGTATATGTATGTATTTAAATTGTTGATGTGCCCTTACCGCACATACATATGTGAAGTAATGAAACTGTACTGTACTGTGAGTAGTGTAATCAGTGAGTTCACGCATCTTTTTATATAATTTTTCATTAAAAAAGAAATAAACAGAACGTAACTCACATGTTAATTGTGTTGATGTTTTCATCCAGAATTAATTGTTTCCATTACCACTTGTGTTAAGTCAGGCAGTTCTCGCTGTATTACATTTCATACTACTAAATAATTACTGTTAGCTAAAAAGCTTTGATTGATGTTTGAATATTATCAGTCTAGATATTCTCATGAATGTTTCCTCAGCGAACGCTTCAGTGAAGCAGGTAGCTATTTAGTTACATGTACTTATGTTTAACGTTCCTCTTAGTAGTTAATAATTACTGTTAGCCGGAAATACAGTCTGAACTTCTGTGTTGTACCGTCGTGGTGTGCGTGTGGCTGTGTGCGTGCGGGAGGATCAGGTGACAATCGGTGTTTGAGGCATTGCCGTTTGTTTCCGCCGCCCCCTGACAATTTATAAGCCCTTCGTTTGGGCACAAAGGATTGCCTTATCTGTTTCCAAATTCATGAATTGTTTTGCGCGACGTCAGGACACATGAAAGGTTATTTTGTTTACCGGCGCTGTTTCAGGTGTTTGTTTATTATGTATTCAATAGGATTTAAATTGTTACTTAATTTTCATACATTAAGTTAGCTAACAATAAATCTTAATAAGAAAGCAATTATAAATATGTTCCAAGGTTTCCTAATGAGTTCCTTGTGAAGTTTAATTAACGTGCACACAAGTACGGCACCACACAAAAGTATAGGGTAAAACCTGTTTTCAAGCAACAAAGCACTTCACTTATTGGAAAATCCGAGCTAAAGCTAAGAAAATTCAATAATATGAGGGCAGCGAGGTCGCAGTTAGCTGCGGACTGAGTCTAACAACGCGTCGTTTATTGAAAGTTATTTGAAAGCCGTCTGCGGTGACCGCCTGCCTATAAGAGGTTTCATGTTATTTACGAGTTGCTGGTCCGAGCGTTTCACATAGTATTACGTGTTATTGGTGTTCTACACATTTTGCGTCGTAGCAATGAAACTGTTCATGGTTTTTATGACTATTGAATATTTTCTAGGTACCTAAATAACTTACATTCCTTTATTCCTGCAATGAAATATGAACTTTTGAATTATGTAATTTAAACCTTAGTGCTACAAAAGTGCTACGAGTGCTACGAGAGCACAGTATATTTTGATCTTAAAACCTACATATTAATATTATTACCGTATCGCATTTTATTTAATTAAATATAAACAAATAAAATATATAATTTTACTACCTAATAGTTCTGATAGTTACTGTCACATGCAAACGTTGGTTCGTGAAATGCTTTGATTAGAGGAAGCACACACGGGATGCGCGCATTGTCCCGCCGTACCATGGCTGCATCACGCAAATTGTGTTCCGTGGCACGCGCGATAAAGTACCTACACACTAACACACGTGTGAACTACGTGACACACAGTACTCTCGAAAATACGACTATGACGTCATGACAACCCGCCATATTTCCAAGCACTTCGAACATTTCCGCAGAGGTTTACTCATAAACCCCAGAATACTCATAGAGCTGTCCATAACCTAATTGAGTTTCGCTGTACTCCGAGCCCAATGTTTACGGCAAACGTGTACCGTCGAACTTTACTAATACAATTTCATATTAAAACCATGTATACAAGGTTGCAAATAGGACATGGTCGCCCGATCTGTTTGCTACACGGTGATAGTTGTGTAAAGCCCCTAATAAAACCCAGTACAATGGTTTACCCCGCGTCGCCCCCCGCACCTGCAGGCGCCCGTCGTCCAAATGGGAGATGCAACACAACATGGATGCTGCATTCATTGTGAACCGACTTTGCTAACTATATTTGCATTTGTCCATCGTATCAGATTTTATGAATGCAAAATATGTGAGTCACCCGTACCGAATAAAGGATTATCCAAATTCCGAATTCTAGCTCGGTTTACTTACGCTTTGATCTCGCTCGCTTCATAATTCTAGTCTCACCACATATCTTATTTATGTTCCCGAGCTTAGATATTTATTTGATAAATTTCCAGACTTGTTCTCATCTTAGATAAGTTCCCCCCAGGCAATTCTTTGTAAGTACAAATGCTTTGAAATTGTTTCAGATAGTGAATGTTCTGGAGATTATTATAAAAATAAATACAACAAAACAATGGCGTTGGTGTAAGTTATACCTGTATAGGTATAATTATTATAAATACAATAAATATTGTAACCCTATCTATTGTTATCCCACTGCAGGGCAAAGGCCTATTCTCATAGAGATCTGTATGAGAAGAGGTACAAGTTCAGATTTCCTCAAGATGTTTTCTTTTACCGATGTCAGTGATGTCCAACATGAATATAAAAAAAGTATACTTATATTGAGAAACCCATATTGATATGTACCCGATATCAAACCCGCAACCTCTGCATGAGCGGCGGGCGCCTTGACCACTGGGCCATCACGATAATCTATATGATGCATATTATGCTATCAAAAAATACATTAAAATAGAACAAATTGTATTTATAATTATATCTTGTTCTGTTTTATTTATTTTCACCGTAACGCTGGCCACTAAGCCGCGCGCAGCACCTATAAACAAGTTTCCGTTAACATCGACAATATCCACATTTTAACTCGCCAACAAAACCGACAGTGCTGACTATTTACGAAGCGTTTCGCCCTGCATCTGTGCAAACCTGCGCGAATTTTCATCCTGAACTTTTGCAACGGGAGGCATTGTAAAAGCTGACGGGTTGCGACCATTAGCGCACTCGCTAATTACGGATGTTCGGATGTACCGGCCAAAATCCGTAACCCAACATACCGCCGCTTACAGTGACTATGTTGTTATTGCAACCAGAGAATATACTCACTGTTGTTGTGTTCACCACAAGTTACAAAGTTTTGATAGAGATAAAAGGGCGTAGGTACCAAAATCGCGAAAAATATGCTCAACTCCTGAAGCAAAATTTTTACAGTAAATTAATTTGTATCTTTTCGAAGTTGACTCCATATATAGTACCTAAGTAATCCTGCTTCGTGAGAGACAAAACAAAATTCACAAGTGGAGATGGTTCCTTAGTTTTCCAATTATAAAGTGAAGCAATTTAAACTCGGATCTTATATCGCAATTTACAATACTGTCCCGAATCTAGATCGTTCGAGTTTAAAATTGTTTGATTATTACTTCTCTGTAGATATTAATGTTACACAGTTATTTCTGGATTCGCAGAAACAAAATTAATTTCGAAATAGACTGTATGGATTATCGTAACAACAATTAATAGGAAGAATGAATGGTTATATAGTTAAACCGAAGATGTTCACGTTACGATATTCATTTTAATTTATTTTAAATTATTCAATATCTCTTAAGAAATTCTGCTAGGAAACGGTTCTGCAGTACCTAAGTCATATCATTTCGGTATTTGGGTAAACCCGTGATTAGCGTACCTGCAATAGTAAATAGTTTAAATTCAAACCAAAAGTCAAACTAACGAATGTTAAGCTAGATTCTATAGTCTGACACACTCTGAACTAAGGAACGTCACGTCTGAGATAAGAGTTAGCTAATCGGATTATATATTCACTTCAGTCCTTTGATACGTCTGCACAAAGCGTCACCAAGCGCTATGGTACGCCATTTCTCGTCGCGCGGTTGACGCAGAAATTACCTAAGCTTAGACAAACGCGCTTGGCAGACGACGCCGCGACGTGGCGCTAACTCGGCGCTAGAGTTGCGCTGCGTTGATTGTCGGCTCTGAATCCGCTGGAGGCAGATGCGACGCTAACTACTTATAATACTAACAATTGTTATATGTTCCTTGTCGTTATGTGGATTCTACATGTGAAGGAAATGCATACTTGTCGACGTATCTTATCATAAAGCTCGAAATATTATTGTATAGATATAACGTGAATATGTTTATTTTGTTGAGTACATTGATATATTGACACTGAGTTTCTGAATTTGTATTGTAATTCAGAACCCAGGTGCTTAATCTTAATCCTGGAAATTGAATTTCCCAGCTCAGTGATAAAACGAACCGCGTCCTAAAACCTACACATCTGTCAATTCACACAAACCTTCTGACTTTGCAGCATGTGACTGAAGGTTTTCGATTTGGGACCACACACTCATGCCCCTTGAGGATCGATTTCCTTTCATTGTCAGCAATAAATTCCCCTACTTTCTTATTTACCACATGTGGTACGTTCCAAAGTTAGACCCGAAATACTTGAATAGGTTCTTTTTTCACGTACAAAAACGGCATAGGTTTTCTTCGTATGAAATAATTAATAGTTTTCCAAATTCACAATGAAAAAAAACCACTAAGTAACAATGCAGAAATTCAAGTAAGCTATTTAAAAGCGAAAGAAAATAGCTTTAAAATGGTAATTAGATAGATCACGTCCAGACTGTTACAGTGAATATTTTGTTGTGAAAGATGACTAAGATGAAAAACGGAAATTGCTGTTTTAATCATAAGGGAAAAATAAACAGGGCATTATTGTAATAATATCGGGTCACTTTTGATTTCAAGACGTGCATAAATTTACAAATAATATTAAGTTAGATAATCAATTCCATTTAAGCTATTCTACAGGTTAATAATTTGTCCATTGGTACAAATGATTCAGGTTAGCCGAGCAGGTATTTCAGTCGCCCGAGTAGTAAAACAAGACAGGAGCGGTTGTCAAAGCAAAGTGTAACATGGAGGAATAATTTTCTCGAGCATTCGGTACTAAGCCCGAACCCCTGCGGCGTCCAATCAACCGCAAAGGAAATTAAACTGATGAATTTATTAACGGCTAGCTACGAATAATAATCCTTTGTAACTACTCTCAATATCGCCTTAAATGTACTGGAGCCCATCTATTGAATAATAAACAGGATTACAATGAATAAGTGGTAACGACTTCTGTGGTAGCCGAAATTGAGTAACGACATTTTTAACCAACTAGAAAGTAAAGATCAAATTCTAATCAGTATTTTTCAGCTTCAAACTAAAAAAAATTAAGTCTTACTGTGTTTTTAAAACAGTACAGTATGCAAAACCAAATAGAATCAGCCATATCTTACAACAAACCTGTTTCCAGAAATGACGTCTCTTTGTGCCGAAAACGTCATAAGTCACTTGCAAATATCCACTTTACAAGAAACTAATCATAATAATAAATAATGGATAAAATAGCTTTCATTTTATAATGAACTTTGTAATGTTCCTTTAAACATAGCGGAATTCCACAAAAGGCCGAAAGTAGGCTATTATGAAGTATAATTAAATAAATAAACTAAAGGTACACCTACATAAATTTAACCAAAGTCATTTAACTTTACGGAACACGTCTAAACTACCCAATATGTAGGTTCTGTTACTATTTACTCATTAGCCCGCAATAAAAGTTACTCACGCCCACCTTTAACCGTTCGGGCTATTTATCACGCGGTTGTTACAAAACTTTTGTAGAAAGAGTTTTCGGAGTGGACCCCTGTGTCGTCCCTCCTCAAGATTGATGGTTTCCCTTAGTCAACTGGTTGTTCATGGTGCCCATTCTTCCCGCACTCACCCTTTGTTTGTACTATTGTTGTGAGTTTTACAATTATCATTAAGATCCTTGTCTGCGCGGAGGCGTGCTGCTCACTTAATGAAATTGACTCCGACTGTGTCTATTCAAACGTCACCGGGACACCGCAGAACAGTGCTGGAAAAATAAAATGTGTTTAATGTTTGTTTATAATGCATCTATCGTTTTCAACTACCATGTTCGATTTCATAGATATTTACCGACAATATGAATAATTCAAACGGATAGTGTGGCGTGAAAGAGTCTCAAAGGAAATACGAGCACCTACAGAGTTTAAAATTGACGGTGCTGTCTGCTCGCCTTCGTTTCAACGTCTCGCACGTTACCCTCATGATATGAACGAGTCGGCACACCCCATACACCACGTAGCGGGAATGATATCGCGACGTGCACCTTAAATTTTATTGAAACTTCATTGGTAGAATCCGTGTAAGCTGTGGAAGTTATGAATTATAAATTAACATTCAATTTCCATTCCCCCAATTCCTCTCATAGATTTTGTACGACAATAGAGAGCTGTAACGTCATTAATTTGCCAACTCAAGTAACTAACTAAGTATTGATTGACTTAAAAGCAATTAATTTTTTTTATTTTATAGTTAAGTTTTTAGCGCTGAAATAAAGTGTTTTTGCCAGAAGTTATATTTTGAAATCATTAGTTATTAGTATCAATGCCCTTATTATATTGGTGTTAAGAGCATTTACCTTAGAAATTAAAGATTTTGAAGATAATGAGGTGTGTTAGTACTGCAGACATATTGCGAAAGTTTCTTCAAATCTGTCAACTCCCCTTTCGCACGGCGTCTGTGGGGCTCATTCAGGCCACGTACCGTAGCTTTCATTCAAATGGACGTGTCGAGTTTTCATGGCAATTCGAATACTTTATCACAAAGTGGAGACCTATAAAACCTTCAGGAGCGATAAGTAAGCAAATATACGAGGCCCATGAATTGTTGTTTTAGCGAATGACTGTAATAAACAACTGACTGGTAGCTAAGCAATTAATTTTCTCTTAGGTCTTTCAAGTTGAGTAATTAGCAGTTAATTGTAGTTTTACTGCGCCTACTTTTTGTATCTTTTCTATTTACCTGCGTAGGTAATACTTAAAACACTATTTACCTATAATGTATTCAGAGTCGTTTCTTTTAATTAGTTAAGTAAAAAAGGAACAATTATTCCGATAAGAACCGTGATAGCTAATCTACTTCTGGTGCCGACTGTATTTGCATACATTAAACGGGAGATTAATAAGGGTCGTTAAGCTTGAACCCTGAAAAGCCAGATGTGGGAGCTTAGGAATTCAACATACATATTTATTGGCTTGTTAGCGAAATTATTTCTAGATAACATACTAAGTTCCTTTCAGTACTTTATTTTTTTATTAATTAGGTTCAAATTTACTTCCTGTTTAATTTCTTAGTAGCAGCCTCGGAGTCTGGATTTGTACCCGGTTGATGACAATAGGCTCGCTCCTTATTACATGGGACTAAAACATAACTGGCGAAATGTTGGTGTACTAATGGGTACACCTCTGCCTAACCCTTCGGGGATTACAGGTGTGATGTTATGTTATGTTTACTTCCTGTAATTACGTAGCGATAAAACAATAATAAACATTTTTATTGTTTAATCGCTACGTACATTACAGGTAGTGAGTGAAGAAATGATACTCACAAACGTCAACTGCAGCTAATTAGGAAGAAAGGATGTGAAAGAACAAAATCATTAAACGACAGAACAGAACTAAGTAGGTGGTTCATACTTGGCAAAACAAGCCACGATAAAAACAAAGCATACAGCCCTGCCTACACATTACCAACTCGTCTGCGGGCACCACAACGACCCATTATCCGAACTATTATACCCAACTTATCCGACGATAAAAAGCAGTTCGGGTTTACGAAGTACTTGTTAGTAGCACGATGTTCTGTTATTAACATTTCATTAATTAGTAGGTACCTACTAATAACAATAAAGTGGAATTGTATTTACCTACGTTTCGGTACCTTTAACCTTAATTACCGTTTTTATTTGTTTATGTTTAAAGTGTTGTTTGTTATCTCGCCCTTCAGAAGCAATGAGATATATATATATTTATGTTTTCAAAAAATCATTTACAAAGAGAAACAATATATTTAAAATGAAATAAAAAAATGTCCATAATCAAACTAAAAGACCAATGGTAAACAAAACACGCACATGCTCATAATTCACCTGAAAGTTAATTTACAATAGTGTCTCCAAAATGGCGACATTTAGCAAAGCCTGGCTTGATTAATTTAACTGCTGCCACCACCGTAATGTGCCAAACTATCACAGTAATACTCGTATATTAAGGGAAACCAAATATTAGCTTTACCTCCCCCTCCCCGAGGAACGACCATTAAAACATTTTTTTAATCACGCTTACCAAACATAATTGCCTATTATACAGGTTGTTTTAATTGATAACATCAGTCATGTTTTTCACTTTGGTGAAAATGAAATTAAACACCACTTTATAACAAAAAAGAAAAACATTTAATATTATAAGATACATGTTTTGTTACCTGTTGTTATTGAAGGTCCGCAATCCTGAAACTCTCTGAAAAACATAATAAACTTGTACTATGTATAAGTAGTACCCTGAAATGTCAGGGGTGATAAATAAATTGCATTTTGTCGAGTGAAAGATGACGATAATATTTTAAGGATGTCCGCGAAACAAACCGCTACTTATTATAACAATATTACGATGCCACCCGCGGCGAGCCTTCGGTTTTATTACATAACGCGCGCATGATGCTACATTACAGAACCATTATGATATATGGCCGCTAAGCGTAGGGCAGAGCTCCATCAAAATTACCCCATTGCATGTAATACAAAAATAAAGAATTTTATTTCTGCGTACAACCTGAATCGCCACGAACAAGTAGGTAAATAAACACACTGTTAATTTAATAATTGTAATTTTCCATGTTAAGCGATGCCTGAGGGTGTTTGTAAGCTGAAACTGGCGTTTCTATAGATATAAGATTTAAGATCGCTTTTTTCCTCTATTTCCCCTCAGCTAGCGATCTTATTAATTATTTTTTACACAGCTTCCCACTGAGTGGGGAGGAGATGGAGCAATGAAGTGATTCTCTGCACAGCGTTTTAGTGAACAGGTACTTACTTACGTACAAAAGTATATAGATGCAGCACGGTGTAATTAAACTATTTGCAGTTGTTAAATATTTTGTGGTTTAAAAAGATGCACGTATAAAGTTCAACGTTTAGCGTTTTCCTAAGCACATAAATAGAAACCTTAAGATAATTAACGAATGTTGTCTTCGTAAACAATAAAACATAGTCGTCTCCTCCCACGACATAAAGCCCAACACAGCACAGCATTCACATAAACAAATGGGCGTCAAAAAGCGGCTGACAACCAGAACCAAGGTTTCATGCAATTCCTTTTCGAAGCCTACAATAAATTACTTACCCCCTTCCTTTGTTCTGTATGTACACGTATCGGCAATGTTTGGCACCAACATGTATAATTTACGAGTGTCACACACGTATAGAAGGGAGCCTGGCTGCTGGCTGACATTCATCACGCCACGCTCGTCACCCGAACGTGCCGTAAATCGTTGCAATGACGGCACGTATTTGTTCAAATTCAATCGATCCAAACAGTCGTGTACACAATTTAAATTTTCCGAATTTTACAGCTGTTACTCCATGTTCCATGAATGTTAAGCTGTGTTGTAAACGGATTTATACGCTTTGCATTTTAGGTACCCTTTACATTTATGAACTTGGCAAATAAAACGTAATGAAAAATTAAAGCAATGTGTTGCACTCAAAAGGTGAATATAACACTTAACTACAATATTCTCTTATTGCCATCAAAACCCATTTGCTAAATAACGTATGGTAATATCCAAAAATTGGAAATGTGTTATTGCTCGTCTTATAACCCTAAAATGCAAATTGAATCTATTTTCGCATGGGGGAATGTTTGCGTGAGGAAGTCTGAAATAAGCTTAGCGAAAAGTACGAAATTGGCTTGGATATGTCGATATTATTTAATGTACCGTACCCCCGAGCATGTTTGTCGAGTGGAAAATATTTATTACAGTTTACCTCAACTAAAGTATTTTCATCTGTTTTTCTTACTTAGTAGGCACGTCCCAGATTTACTTTGACACTTATTTGTATATTGAAGTGCCGAAGGCCGGGAAAGTTTTTGTAGGAACTGTATGGTGTGTCACACTCAATTGGCACCGAAAAGTCTAGATACACAAAAGAAAAGTCACAAGAGTGACCACGAAGTGCTTAGAATTAGTATTATGATGGCGATGAATAATAATTTTACAACATGTAAGAAAATTTTCACAAATATAATTATGTACCTGTCTAAAAAGTTTACTTGTTTATAATGAAGACCTGACTTGTACCCACGAGTTCAAAGTCAATTTGCATAAAAGGCGCGGAAACGAATAATATCGTTGATATTGGGAAACTTGGAGGCAATGTTTTGAGCTACGCACACAGCTAATAACATCCGACAAGACGTTCGATATTTGCAGTAGACGTAGGGTTGACACTTACGTCTTCAACGAATTGTTAGAAGTAAAATCAACACATGTGCCTAAAACAAATACACAATTACGACGGAAGTATCAGAAGATGAAGCCACATATACATAACTAGTACGTTACCTACCTCGTTTAATAATTCAATTTATTTCTTTAGAAAAACTTAACACAGTTTATCGAGAAAGTCCTAATAATAACCCTGGGAAAGTATGACGTGTGCAACTATATAATATTAATATAACAAGTTATTATGAGGTGAGTATTATTCAAGTGTTTAGTATGCACGATACAACCCTACCACGTCAGATTGTAGCAGTCCGCTGTTTGCCAGAGGCTCTGCTCTCTTCCCGCATACAGTACCTAATACAAATATTTTGAAACTGAACCATACCATTGAAAAACATTCCCGAATAATAAACGAATTGTGAACTAGCAATTTTATCGTAAATTATGCATAAAATTTTACATTTAAGTCACAATAACATTGGACTCCATAAATACAGTTTACATCAATTTAGTTTTCATAAAATTCACTGTATTTAGGCAAATGATATAATAAGACAAAGCTCATGCATTCAATATTACAAAAGAACCGCCCGATGTTTACGCCGGCACTCAGGGGAAATAATGATCGGAAAAACTGTCGGCAATCTTGCTCAATCCTAGCGCTGTAATGTCGACGCTTCAGCTACAGTTCACAATTTCAGCAAATTAATATTGGATGAGATCGTTTGAATGGTAGATGCCTGTAATAAACCAACAGCTACTACGAGTAAACAAATTACAAATAGAGTATTCCGACTACGCTGTGAAAATAATTTTCTCTATAACGTGTTCAGAATTGTGATCAAAATCGATATGAGAGATGTAACGATTGAAAAGTAATCGGCTTTTGATCGCAAATAGAGCTTAAACCGTCTGTGTAGTGTGTAGTAGTATTATGTAAAAGCTACAAGCAACTTTGTGAAGCTTGATAGTGACGTTGAAAGGCATTCCTCATGCTCGTGTATCTCGTGTGAACCTACACGGTAATGTTCGCAGACTTGTCTAATTTCGCTCCGGCTCACTTTGTTTTGCGTAACGCTCCACAGTAATTCTACTGAATATAAATGAAGTTTCCCTTGTTCTATGAATAACATTTGCTAAGAGCGCAATTTACATTTTATTTAAAGCCGTTGTTGTGTATTGTATTCTAATAGCAACATTTTTCAGGTTCAATTGTGAAGGCGCGATTTCACTTAGGCTACGTGAGTACCTACGTAAGGTAAGTGCCTACAACAATATTGTGCCGCATTTAAGCTTTCGTTGAGAGCAAAAATTACTTGTCTGAGTAATGCCCTGCTTTTATTAACATCTAAAAATATTGCCGAGTGGAGTGAACACGCCCATGATGAGACCAACAAGATTACCTGTGACGTTTTTCAGAGAAGAAAATAAGAATACATTTATCTTAGTAATAGCAGGAAAACCGGGTTCTTGAAAATCAAAGTGATGTTTATTTACAAAGTTGTTCCTTTGATGGGGGATTTCATAAACAATACATTCAATAATTACAAACAATATACTTAACAATTATCTTTCCTTAATCACTTTGATTGTGTTGAATATCGCGACTCTGTTATTCCCTTTGTCTTTCAGAATTACACTCCATCAAAAGGTGGATAATGTAACTTTCTCCCCAAATAAGCAACTGTGTATAAGCTCGAGCCTTCTTGTGTCACGTGGCTAGATCCTTCCGCCTCATAAGTTTTAATGATGGCTGAAATTATTCTAAAGATGATCACCTGCATGCAAATTATGATCGCCTTTATACAGTAATTTAAAATTTTATTCCAAAGGTTTTTCGTAAATTTTCATTCGAGGGGTGTGCTCAAATTTCTCTGTAGAGAAAAGAGAAAGTTAAAATATCTCTTTGCTTGGAGATAAATTAATTTTGTGTTTTTAATGCTCCGTCTTTTTTAGGTAGGAGTGTCTACTCGAAATCCGGTTTAATGTTTCGTCGCGTTCTTCCGTTTCTTCTTAAATTAAGGTAGCATTAGTCTGAAATGATTCTGCTTAGGTACCTACCAATGTTGGGATAATTACATAGGTACACATAATATATCAAATTAATTTAGTTACTCGCTACAAATTTTATTTGACAAACAAAACGATTGTGGTTTCTACTCTAATCTTAATAGGTAATATCTACTTTTAATACTCATTTTATATACCAAGTTACATAAACCTGAAACATTGTGCATCGCTTTATAAGTAGTTAAATAAAGTTCGACACAGTGTCGATTAAAAACATAAGTACGTTCCTAATGATTTCAGCGAGCCCACACTATAAACAAATGTTATTGCGAAACTCGATGTTATGAATTATTCAAGTGGGAAAGGTTACCGACGACGAACAACTGTAACAATCAACGATTCCTAACAAAAACTTTGCAGTTTTGTGCTGAAACAATTATTTTATATTTAGTTAACAGACAAGCGTTATATCAAACACTGAAGTTACAGAACAGTAATTCAGCTTATTTGGAACCAACAGTTCGGAGTTTGGTTAACATTTTTGGCCACTGCTTCTAAAACTTAAATTGAATTTTTACCATTACTTGTCTTTATCTATATTATGTCAGAAACTAAGTTCAATAAGTAACACGATTTACGGCCAGCGAGCAAACTGAAAGGTGAATTCAGATATCGTCGATGAGTTAAATTGGGCTCCTAAAATATTAAAATCTGTAAAGTTTTTATTTCATTGTATCAAGAGACATTTTAATGTAAGCTTATGAGATATTAGAATCCTTCGGAATCGAAGTGTTTCGACAGATTCTAAGGCGAAAAATTGCCACGATTGGCTAATGAGTCCAGGCTCGCAGTGAGACGCTATCAGAGCTCGGAGATTCCATCTGCTATTTAAGATAACCAACCACATCCTAGTTGCATATAGAGTATCTGGAACCTTGTATAAAATATCCACAATATTGTTTTTTTTTTACGTGATTTCTTTAGTACGACGTAATGTTTATTTAGTTGGATTAGCAATTTTAAACTAAAATATTCAAAAACTTAACTTGACTAACTACCACCAGTTTAGATTTTCACCTCATTTAAAATATCCAAAGTCTTGTCTTATTATGTGACCCTGGAAACTGACAGCAAAAGTTTTATTATTCCATCATAAATCCGCTACACGCGTCTTCACGTGTTGTTACTGCCTATATTTAATAAAAGTTCGCGAGGTACTTAGAATTTGGAATACGTATACATGTATGTAATCCGCCTGAAGCTGACTGCTGATCCGAGCATGAAGTGCTCTGTCGCGATGATAAACCTTTGTTCTCTGTGACGAGTTTTTAGAATTGTTATCGAGTCTATTGTGGGCGGTAATGAACGGCATTTCGCTGGAAGTGTCTGAACAGTGAATAGAGATAAGTAGACTACCGCAGAGGTGAATATTGACGATATTATAATATTATAAGTAAGCGTTTTTAACTTTTGCTAAATACTGAAACCTGAAAATAGTGAAGACATTTACGTTACAACGTTACAGTTGCTGTAGTGAAAACTCTTGCTCCTCAACTCGGTACCCCGAAGTCTTAGGGTCAGTTCACACCGAGACGCGACGCGACGCGACGCTGCGTGCACACTTTAAAAGAGCGACTCAAAATATAACTTTATTTTCTACACGAAAAGATACACATTTCATTGTAAGAATTTAGAATACGTTACACCACGCAGCACTACGTCGCGATGCGTCGCTCTACGCCGCGCTGCGCCGCGCGGTGCCGCGAGACGCATCGCGACGCAGCGGTGAATCGCCGGTACGCGCGACGTGCAAGGCGGCGACGTTGCAATGCGTCTCGCGGCTCCGCGCGGCGCAGCGCGAAGTCACTGGCCTCTTCAAGTATCGTCACGTTGCGTCGCGTCGCGTCGCGTCTCGGTGTGAACTGACCCTTACGAGCTACTTCATAAAGTATAAGTACATACATTGTTTTTAGCGGGATACTTTGTACTTGTAAGTATAGAATATCCTCTACAAAAGTATGTTATTATAGTAATGTTTCATTAAACAACGTAGGAAAATTTTATTCTGTTATCTACGCATATTATAAAAAGTGATATAAATACCTATACATAGGGTGTTACTATGCATTAAAATAAAACATCGTCCATTTAAAAGACTGTAATATTGTGTACATTACGCACGATAAAATAAGACAAAGCGCCCAGTACCTAAACAAAGTGAAAAGTCAGCTATATACATTGGGGTTGGTTATTGTAGTGAACCATAATTCAGTTGGAGGGTAGATAACTCCCAGCGGTAAATATACTCGAGGGCCTGATACCGTTGCTGCTGCGATACAAATGAAATAATCTTTGATAAAATTCGCCTGTATTTCGTTCATAGTTATGTCTTTAATGTACATCTAGAGATTATATACCTACACCTCCACAAACCTACAGCTTCATCTGAAATGTTAACAAAACTTCTAGATAATTATAATAAAGTATAATGGTATATATTATACCGTATACGTGACAAATACCTAAAAAATATGAATCATGTTAATCTCTAGACATAATAAATAACACGCCAAAAATCCTGTTAATAATAATAATGTGCGTGCCGTCAATAGATATCTAGTTGACAAAAACGTCGACTCCGATAACCTCTCGGTGCGCGGCGAACTAATACCATTATCACTGGTACGAAATAGGAAGCAGGCCTCTCAAACGACTCGATTGTACGTCCCGAGAGGGTAGCCGAGAGCGCGGCGCGTCACAAAGGGCATGTGTACAAGCAAACGACGCAACAGTCGCAACAGTCGCACGGGAGAGACGTGCCTCGCATCCTACCTGGCTGACCTGTCCGGACGGGGCTCGTACGACGACGACGCCGACGCCGCTCTTAAAAGAGATTAGTTCCCCTTTGCCTTTTCACAGCGTACCTTAGATAAGTATCTGCGACGAGAAAACTTTGTGGCTAGTCAAGATTTCAAGAAGGTACACGAAATTCAATTACCTACAGTAAATCAATAATATTAAAAAGTAGCGTTACATGTCAGTATAAATGCATTTTGTTCATTATGAATTCCACATACGTAAACCTACAGCACCGAGGTGGAGGTAGACTAATTAAATTTTCATAATACCTCAAACATTCTACTCGGGTAAACTAAATGAACTTGTGTATGACACCTTCGCCGCATACAGAACCCTAGTGAAGTAGTGGAGTTTAATTATTATGATAGAAAATGTTTACGATTTCATAAAGAAAACTAAATAATAGATATGTTAGAGAATATTTATAAAATAAATAATAATACCAGCCTACTAGTGTTCCACTGCAGGGCAAAGGCCTCTTCTCATACAGGGAAGGCGCGAGCATTGATCACCACGATTGCTCAAGGCAGACTCAGCTCTGACTTCAGACTTGTTTTAATTATAAGTCCAAGATAAACTTAAAGTACATATGAGTTGAAAAAGTCACATCGGTACTTGCACTAGGTACTTGCCCATGTCCGGTTGCAAACCCACAACCTCGTGCATGAGAGGCGGGCGCCTTAACCACTGGGCCATCTCAACACCTCTCTCACGACTTCGGCTTAGGGCGTCACTGGGAGAGGAGAGCAAGGGGACTGGCTGAATCGGATCTTACACCGATGCACCCATTCTTGACTATTACATAGAATGGCGTAAACAAAGTGTGACTCGTACACTAAAAGTCAAAACATTTTTTGTGTCACTTTATTTAAATATTAAATGACTTTAATAAACTATTAACTATTTGAACTATGAAAAATTCTGAATATTCATTATCTAGACAATTTAAGTATACTGCCACTTATTACCATCAAAATAATACATCTAATCAAAGTAGGCCTTAGTTAAATATCGATTTTTTTAAGTTCATTAATCAGATCATAAAATCAACTTTTTATATTTCGTATTTTAAATAGCGGTACCAGATATAATATGGTAACCTACACAGACTGGAGTTCACTGGACCAACCCAAGAGCTTACTATAAGACCCCAGCAATTGAATAAATCCTAGCAAAAATGTTAAGGCTACAAAACAACTTCAAAATAAATAAGATGGACTAAACCTACGCGTAACTTATTCAAATGACATGTGGATGGGATAATGTACAAAAATATCGCTCGACGCTCTACGATAAGCCTATTTTATAGATACCCTTCCAATTTTATATTCTTAGCGAAGACGTGTTTATCCTTTACAAAAAAATATGAGGAGCGAAATACCTACTGATTTTCTTAAGAATCGTAATACCATTTGCACAGAAATGACATAATATATTTATTTATACACTTAAATGCAGACGCATTTACAACGCAAAATTTATCATTTAGGCAAATGGAAGAAGAATGTTTTACGTAAAACAAGATGCTGAAAAAACCTTTTCGAGAAAGTAAAGATTTGGGATCAATAACAAAATTCAATTCTCAAATGGAAAAAGCTCACGACCAAAAACTAGATAATGAAAAGGAATCCGAGTATTCGACAAAGGCTCAATGGGCGCAGCCCTTTTATTTATCAAAAGTTTAACCATGTCCCGGAGTTCATGCGCAGTTTAATTGAACTGGGAATTCAATTAAATACCTTCATAAAGTATTAGTAAATTACAATTTAAAAAGTTATTAAAGTCCACGAAACAAAACCGAATACCTTGAAACTTAAAATGATTCAGTAGGTTTTTATTCATTAAGTCCCAATCTGCATATTCAAAACAAGCTCTCCAATTTATTAAAATAGCGAATGAAAAAAGCAAACCAGAAGTTAGAATGAGATTTTCTTATTGGCATAAACGAAAGGAGAAATTGTTATAATGAAACCACGTTATTTTAATTAGATGTCGTTATCATTTTGTTTACAGTAAATCTAAACAAAATTATTCTTTTTCTTATTCAAACCAAAAGGATTAGGGGCAAAAAGTAGGCACCTTAACTATTGTAGTAAAAATTTAGAATCATAATCCTGTATCCTACCGATTTCCTTGAAAACTTGTTTCGAACGATATTCATGATGGTGGTGTTTTAGATCAATTCTTATAACGAAGGGTATGACTTATTCATGTTCTGAAAGGTAGACGCAATAAGTTCGAAGACTTCAGATGGCGAGCTGTATAATAAACGAGACAATAACGAACGCAGAGTGTCCTGACGACGACGCGGGGAGACCTACCCAACTGTATTGCGTAATAAGGAAAACAATTAAGACGCCATAGAACAGTTATAAAACAATAATTTATTTCTAAAAGAACATAATTTCATTAAACCTTTAAATAACCAAAAAGGAATTACAAAACTATCTAGAAACCAATCATTCGTCGGGTATCGGCGTGTGAATTTGCCAAATATTATTTGGCAACTCCCGTCCGTAAACGTCGAGGCATGTCTTCAGGACGGGGGCACAAAGCTATAATTAAAATTATAAAATTATTTTAGAACAAATCTATTCATGTCAAACACAAACTGTGCAAAAACGGTTACTTACTTTTCCATTGAATCCCATAGCCCAATGAGCCGAATCAATGCCCAAATTAAGATTTGTAGCACAATGGTTTATAATAACATCTGTGTTGACCTGAAAATAGAGACGTTACGTTAATTGAATTCCGAGTCCCGAGAATCGCGTACCTGTTTAATATCAAAGGAAATAAATTATGTACCTAAGTACTTACATTTAGGTATTCTGCAAAAAAATGCTTAATTTGTTATTTTAAAAATGTTATTAGGCCTTACACTAATGAAAGTCCCTTCCTGTTCGAACCTAGTGATTTTGGGTGTCTGGACGGGCAACACTCTCCAGCGAGTATTGGACACAAAATGCTTGCTCAGGTATAGTGAAAACGCGCCACACAACCCCGGGATAGGATCCGGATCATACCTTATGTATAAGGGCTGAAACACAACGCACCTTTCACAAAAACCTGCGTATCAGGTACATAAGAAGGGACAGAGCTTATTGACATGAATGGAATTATCGTCCCTTACAAAATGTATGGTTCTCTTTTCAAGATTAAATTTTTCCGGATCCGAGCAATTTTGTTTTCCTGGTGTTTTGTTATCCTATGTCTTTTGTATTATTGGATAAGCTGATTCTGATTGGGTAAAGTGCTAACTTAAGTATTATGAATAGGTCTGATAGATGTTTCATTAGGTCAACGCAAATATTTTGTAGAGCACTTATAACAATACCTGTTTGTTAACAGACGATGCGAGCTTTAGAAGAAATTCTTGATTATATTTTAATATTTCACCGTTGCGATCACAATAATCAGCGCTGGTGAGTATGAAAGCATTTCTGTGTGCTGGCGCGGTATACGGGTGTGCCACGACAGAACAGCCATCTTCTAGCTCTTGAGAGTACGGGATGTCGTCTGACGAGATTCTGCCGCCCAGGAGAAGGCCCACCTTGCCTTCAACGGGCGGATCGGAGGCTACAATAAGAATGAATTAAGTATTAATATGATGAATTATTCGTTGTTGAGTAAACACACACATTGCAGGGCAAAGCTAAAAGGCCGCATTGTTCCAGGATGCGACAGACGATGTGCAAGACATTTATTTTGCGATACAATCACCAGTATATTGTTACAGTAGTAGATACTAAAGTTTGCGTATAAGAACTGCAGTCGCCTTTCTAAATAGTGCAAAAAGTTTGTGATACGATTGAAATCGATGATAGAAAAATCAAAATATGACCACTATAAGTCTGTAAATAGGTAACCCTGCAGTAAAAAACCTATGTGGTTATACGATGCACTAATTATATTATTATGTTAATAAAATATTATTTACATGGTACATGCGGCGCAAACAGTGATATTTTGGCATCAAAGGCGATGGTACCAGTTGATGGGGTGAGAACCGTCGGCGTGTTTAGATTCTCGTCCATTTTGCGGAAACGCGCTAACATTAGATCACCTTTCTTCATTTGTTCAAGGAATATATTGAGCTTATACTGGATATTAATAAAAATTAGTTAGTTTATAGAAAAACTTCTTAATAACAATATTGTTACAGTAATAATTTTTTTAACGGTAAGCAGTTTAAAGTACAAATTCACCTCCTCTAATGTAGCGGCTTCATACCAATTTCCAAGACGAACTCTATTACAATAAACAATACCTTTATCAGCTTCCACACTTTTATGCATTTTTTATTAAATAAATAAGTAGATAATTAATTCAAAACTTGAGCAAACCCACAAAACGTCAAACGTTATTTTAAAATTCTAAGCTACCACAGACGACACTAGTGTGATTTTTATATCAGAGACAAAGTTGACAGCTTCATACGTCAAACATAGCAATAATGTGCTTTCGGCACCATTTCGGCACATAAAAGGCCGCTGCATACGTGACGGGTTTTTATCCGGACGGGACGTGACGGGAAGTTTTGGAAACATCGTTGCATACAAAATGTATCCAAATACGTATATGTCACGGGAACATGGACGGGCCGGGAACGTGGACGGGGAAAATATCGTCGGCGACGATGTTTAGCACGTCCCCGTCCCGTCCGGGCCCGCGCCCGCTATTCTCCTTCTTGTTCTCTTTTATGCCATGTAGGATGTACAGAAAATCTCCTTTTTTCTTGACGGTCGTAGCTTCTTCGTCATCTAGAGCAATAGCAATTAATCCATCTTTCGTTGTTCACAACACTAGCACGTTAGATACGAATCAATGTCACGTTGCGTATGCGTTTGCACCACGTTCCCGTTTTGAACGAGGCAATCACGTGCCCGTCCCGCTCACGTCCCGTCCGGAGTATTTACCCGTCACGTATGCAGCGGCCTTAACTTAGAGCACACCTTTTTCAAGTTTGACATTTATTTCTGTGTGCATAGCGGCGGCACGGCCTCTGAAAAACAATGGTACATACAAAAGAAATTAATTCGTGAATTAAAAGTATTTAAGTAGGCAGCTAGAGTTCGAATGACGTCAACAATTATTTTAAAATAAGTTTTCTTATCCTATTCTCAAAAGAGCGAAATTTATGTAAAATCCATTAGCTATAGGTATGTATAATCGGTCTTTCGTGACACATCGTCTTCGTCATCGACTTTTATCAAGCCGCAATGATATTTAAACCAATAACAATTCGTAGTCAGTACACTAGCTACAGTCACATTTGCTAAAAGCCAAGGATGCCGTAAGAATTTAATCGTTATGGCACTAACAGCCTGTTAATTTATTATAATTATGTTCTGGTTATTGTTCTACCCAATATTGCCGTATTTGGTACAATAAATTTTATCCTTTATACACAAATGATATTGCTACGTTACTTTTTACGAGCAACGCAATTGAAATGCTGCGTTAAAAAATGAATGAAGAAAAATAGTGTACGTTAGGAAAAAATTAACCTACTGAAAATTACAAAACCGAAAAGATACTGCTACCACACTTCGGTAAGACTTCTTCGCCGTTGCATATTGTATTTTGTGTAACACTTTGTGGTTGGTATATAAATCTACACTTTGTTTAGTTGCTAAGAGAAGAAATATCCCTTAAATATCTACTTAAAATATTATATTCAATACCAATGAAACCATCGCACATCATCCTTGAGTCTATATATAGATTTACACTAATGATGGCCGAAATTAATTAATACCGTACACAATCATTTGTAAGATACAATAGCATGCGTACCTACATAATATATGTACGCCTACATAATGTTATAATGCAATTCAATAATACGGTTCATCCCATTGAATGGATTGTCTGTTAAATAAACATGGTCAAAGAGTGTTTCTTCTCCACTTTGAATAAACTTCAGAATCTTGAAATTGGTTTATCAATTGATTACAACCATTAATAACTATATCAAGATATAACATTTGGTGAAGAGCGCGATCCCTAAAGATGTCATTTAACGATAAAAAGTCAGCAGAAGAAAAAGGTATAGGTATCTGATTTTTAATTTTTAATGAATGAAAGCGTATTTGAATTTATTTCTAAAAGGAAAAAGGTTTGGATGCAAAATAAAAAAAAATAAAATTAATAGATATTGTGAACATATTTCAAAAGAAATATAAGTAGGTACATTTCATTGCCGAAGTTAGACGTACAGTCAGCTACAAAAGTCGATTAACATTTGTGATTTTTAAACCCTAATTATTAAGTACAATATTAAAAATAAAACTCAATGAACATAAAATTAAGATGTAATAAACCCTAAGCTATTATCTGAAATTCAGAAAACCAGTAAATTATGTGTTTAGTGTCTGTTTAAATGATATAAAAAAGCAACGTTGTTAATCGACTTTTGTAGCTGACTGTACTTTATTTAAACGCGAATATTGACAACTAGCTAAAAATAGCCAGATCTTACCACAGATAATATATTTATTAAATATTAGAATTCGTCTTCAAAAAACGATTGTTTACGGTCCGACCCAAAACAACACATGTGCAAAACTAATCAGCGTCTCATTTATTTATAATTGCTATAACTTTAATTGGCCGTTGGCGGTTGTCACGTCCCGCTTTTCTATACTAATATTAGAAACCACTTTTGTATTGGGGTCTTCCTGTAATGATATAGTGTGTAAGTTTAATAATTGATTTGATTGTTTGTTTGTTTGCATTGAATAGGCTCCGAAACTAGTGAACCGATTTGAAAAATTCTTTCACTGTTGGGAAGCTACACTATCTCCGGGTGACTTGGGCTATATTATATTTTTAAAAATTAGGGATCCGTAAGAAAAATCACGCGGCCGAAGTCGCGGGAAGAGTGCTAGTATGCTATAAGTAGGTTCAGGAAAGAACTCATGCACAGAACTAGAAGGTCAAACAAACGAAAGCCAACACAAATTTATATTTTATTTTATACTAAGTTCCGCGAACCAAAACATCAATGAAAATACAATAATTACCTATAAATACAATAATTCATATAAAAACAGTCCAGCCTGTCAATCCTTGGTCTTAGTCTCGACGTCGCTAACCAGAGTGAATATATTTTCAGCTGTAAATCTTCCGTGAATGTCTACGTAGTTGCGGCAAGTCACTCCACACTCCTGCGAAAATTGAGACAAATGCACCGGTTTCAAATTCGCCATTGAGAATAAATACGTTAGAAGGTATACGACAGGAACGGTAGTAAGAAATAATCTAAACCGCTTAACTGATCCCTCACCTGCGGGAAATAAATAATACCTATATTTCGACTTTTAATTCTATTCAGTAACTTGATAGTTCAAAGGAAAAAAATGTTACCAAACTACAACTAATAGTGTTGGGGTAGTGAACGATTTTGCGTAAGGAACGAATGGTAAGAATGGTGTAATACCAAGTTAAGTACATGTACTTAACTTGGTATTTTTATGGTATTCAATTTCGTTCATTCTTACACCACCTCACTATCTTTTTTTTGTCAATACTCGGTAACCCTTTATCAGTCATGTTACTGAATAGAATTAAAAGTCGAAATATATATACCACTGTGACGTCACATATCTTAAGAACTGTCCAATGCCCATTTCGACTCTTGTGTATCACGCTACGAGCGCCCGCCGCCCCCACCTCTCCCGGTCCCCGTTCTCGTCCTAACCCCGCGTCCCTGAACCATGCAGACGAGAACCGCGTGGTTAATTAAGCGCTTTAGCTGTAGCGAACCACACATGCTGCGTTTTACTTCATGTGACGACATCTCAAAACATCAGGATAATTATAATTTCGGTAAATGATGATGAACATTAATTTAACTAAGCATTCAAACAAACAGACTCGTAAAGCTACGTAGATTAATATTATTGAAAACCTATAAATGCAGTTTTTCTTAACTCTAAAATCGACGACATGGTTATTCAGAAAACTTTTAATAGTTTCAGTTCGCACATACCTACTGACATCACCCAACGAATCACCCTGTATATTTAAACTGGATAAGTAACCTATTACATTTTATGTATTTGTAATAACAATTCGCATTTGCCGTCCAGTAATGATAAACACAATTGAATTTTATAAAAAGCCCATAATGTATAAACCGGAATCCAAAACAACTTTTTTTTAGTAAATATTATAAAGCTGAATAGTTTGTTTGTTTAAACGGTCTAATCTCAGGAACTACTGGTCTGATTTGAAAAATAATGTTTTTGCATTAAATATAGCCTGTTTGTCGAGGAAGGCTATAATAACATCACGCCACAGCATACGGAACAGTGGCCAAAGACGTAATTTAACGCGGGTGAAACCACGAGGTATAGCTAGTAAAATAATATTTTAGTTCTCACAGGTCCAAAAAATGTCTGCATCCAGTTTTGATTCATGACGCACAAACTCTTGTCTGCTACACAGTTTTTAATGATTAGCTTGCAACCAGTCTGAAAATAGTAAGAAATCCAACTCTTTAGATAAATTAAGATAAGTTTTTGCGAGGCCGAATGGCCGAAACCAAAAATAAAGGAAGAAAAAATACTTTAGGTACTTTTATAAATTCGCAGAAAACAAAACGAATAAAATAAAATTGTGGTAAAATATTTCAAAATTGATATTGATAAACCCATCCGTCATTTTTGCCTCTGTACCATTATCCATCCGCTACTTAATCAAGACTCAAGAAACATAGATAGGTATACCTAATATATTTTGTACATAAATGAAAAATAATATAGGTACCCATCTACTTTTTTTGTTTTATTTTTACTAGCCTTTCCACGTCTTTCTAAGCCTCATATTATACCGGTATAGCGACAAAATATAATTATCTACCACAATCACTTTTGGCAAATTTATTATAATATATTCTATCAAGAATAAAAACAAATAAGATAAGAATAAAAATAGGATAAGGTTAAATGTTACAAAAAACAATTTTGGTTCCAAGTAAGTATTCCACCATTTTGCATAATTGTTATGATCGCAGTATGTTGTTATTGGCAGAAAAAAAGAAAATGCTGCCCATTAAGCTGATAGGTCCTCCTATTAACTCACTTTTTACGAAACGGGAAAAAATTGGATGGTACACGTTATTTTATTATGAGGACATTATTCTCGCTTCACGTACCAACCTAATAAGAAAACATTTCATCCCAATCAAAAAGTCACCCGATCCATAGTTTACAATCTGTTGACAAACCCATAGCACTGTACCTTTACAGGGCTGCCCAATCCTTCAAGTCTGTCGCACGGCAGCAGCGGCATAGAAGTGAAGCGACAATTGCTGTCTTTGGTAGTACTCAGCGTAATCGGCATGCGGTCCGCGGGGGCTGGCGAGCTAGCCGGCTGGTACCGGACGTAGAGAGGTGCGGCCTGTATGTTCAGAATCATTATTATAAATAATAAACAATACCAGTCTGTTATTGTCCCCCTGCTGTACAAAGGCCCCTTCTCATACAGAGAAGGCACGAGCATTAATCACCACGCTTGCTCAAGACGGATTGACGATTTCAGACGTATATTAATTATAAGTCCAGGTTTCCTCACAATGTCTTTTTTCACCGTCGCTAAATTTGAAAGTACATGAGTTGAAAAAGCCACATTGGTACTTGCCCGGTATCGAACCCACCACCTCATGCATGAGAGGCGCGTGCCACAACCACTGGGCTATCACGTTAAGGTTCTCCTAAAGTCAGTAAAAAGCAGGGCAATTTTGTGTCTTTACTGAGACGTCCACCTTCGTTAATGTTTGTTACCTCTATTTTGGTCGCTACAAACAAGCCAGACGGCCTCAGAAAACTTAAGAAAATCGGCCTACTAAAATAGCGCAGATAAATGGCCCAGTCACAAACTTAGAAATCACAATTCAAAGTTATTTTTCCACAGGTACTTTTTATTGATAAATGTAATCAACCACGATCTAGATATTGCGATATACATAATGTATAACCTTAGTAACCGTAGTTTAATCATTACGGCAGTTAATGAGAACCAAATGCTCATTACGGGCGCAGTTATGTAGTAACATGGCACAGTGGTACCATAATTATAACCCGTAACAGCAGCTTGATTATATGTAGGTACCTACGTATATATTGTATTGTATTGTTTCTATACGACGTCTACCTACGTACTTATAGATTTCCAATTAATATGCTGCCCCTTGTCTATATCTTACCGACTGTAGGTATATTCAATAGTAAAAGCTACAAAAAATACGTAAACATATCACAGATGCTTTAAGCGGGTTAATGCTTAACCTTGGGATCTCCATAATTCTCAGCCTTCAGCAGGAACTCGTCACCATATTCCATTTTTACTCCGCGAAGGCTTTCATCCTGAGCGCTGTAAGAAAACCGAATGCTATGTAAATAAAGCGCTCATATCGTAATCAAACCGGCTCACTCCGAGGTAACACTTTCCACCAGATAAAAAAAATGTTACAATTGAACAAGTTCTATACAAACGTAGCTGATAAAAATATATACTTAAGTTGTTTTTTGTTTTTTAATCTAGTTAGAAATATAAAAGGTATAGAGTAAAGGTACTTATACCAGAATCTCATAGCAAATGGGGAAATCAAAATTTGTAGTAAGATTGGATTACGCGCGGATCCAGTCTTCAAAAAGGATGTCACGATCACCTGAAATCGAGTCGGACTATAGTCTTAATCACGCATTTGACATCTAGACTATTATAAACTACTGCACAGATTTTAATGAAACTTTTACAGCTTGAAAGCATGTCAGATTTAATTAAAACCTGAAACGGTGAAACCTATACATTTTACACTGAATAATGATATTTAGGTGCTTACCTAGTTAAAATAACAAATTCACACTTAAGATTTTTTTTCGCGAATTTGGATTATGGGCATCCCACAACGGTAGATCTGCGCTTGATAACGTCGGGTATAAGCCAGTGAAAAATGTAGGTAAAAATCTGTTGTTATGATATTTCAAACAGACACTTCAATTTTATTTATTTGTATAGATAAGATGATCGTTGTCACCCCGCTTGAATCTTGAGTGTCTATTAAAGTAACCAGGTTAAGCAAAGTTTGTTAGGCAAACCTGATGATAAGGAAGGAGTTCCGACAGCATGGCGTGATGATTGGCGACAGGGTCAAAACACAGCCGTCACATATGTTCTGCATGTAGTCCACCTGCCGATCGCGCACAAGAACTGATAAAGCCAAGCCGTATTTCTGCTTGGCACCCGCCAGCTTCGGTTTTGCTAACAACAATACACTATATCTGCTTATACGTTTCTTTTTAAGCATATTTAAAATAATTTCAAACAACAGAATGTGCTTAGCTAAGCTCAAGCTTAGCTAAATCTTAAAACAGAATGTCTAAAAATGTACCTGGCATATCAGAAGCAACTAATTGTACGTTATAACCAAACAGAACATAGGCTCCACTTATGGCCAGCGGTCTCTGGAATTAAATAAAACTGTCATAGTGTCATTGGACTAAGTTCTTTAAATTACAAAGCTTACGTACAATAATCATTTCCAACCAAACCATCAACACTACACTATGCACTGTACCTATTGTATGCACGTCCATTACATATAAACGACGTCCGCGACAGATGACGATGGTATAACACTAATATTCTTGTCCTAACTAACTGTCTCTGCCTGAGTTAACAGGTTTCGGTGTTTCAGGATATTTTTTATCGAAGATTTTATCTGATACAATCAATGTTTGTCAGTACACAATTTTATTAATTTTGTTTTATTAACCATGATCATATTAATGAGATTGGGATTGAGATCTGGGTAAACTTAGAAGCATAATTTTCACATGAATATGAACCCAATGATCAGGCACATCAATAACACAGCTCAGCTAGATATTTCTGAGGATTTCTATACGTAGGTATTTTCAATTGCCCAGTTTGCGAATTTATTCATGAAAATAATGAATTGGCCCTGGTTATCACAATAATAATAGGTGCATTACCTCACTCAGTAAATTGCTGAATAAAGTTCTAGACCTCTGAAGTAACAGTTCTCGTCTTTCACGTTTCCGTAAAAACAGTTTGAACTCGTACTGTAACAAAGGGAGCATAACTTTTACTTATTTCAAAATTAAACTGTAAAAAATATATGTTTCTTAGTAAAAAGATACCTCATTTTTAAGTCTCTCCTCGGCCCAATTTCCAACAAGAACTGAATTATTGTAAGTCATTGCGCGTGATATTTCTTTCTTAAACCAATTTTTTTACGACGTAAGTTATAATATTTTTTATTTAGTACATATTGAAACTTTAAAAAATAATAATTTAAATGACAACAAACAGTACGTATGTCGTATTTAAATATAGTGTACTCTGTGACGTATGTCAAGCACCATGTCAAAAAGGCAGTAGAGTTTTTTTTTTTACCAAAAAGTTTATTACCTTCTTAATAAGTATTTAAATGAGTATCTGGTAAGCGTAGTAGGTCTCATTTATTATATACCTACTCCTTCTCCTATATAGGTAAGTACAAGCACTGCAGAAAATTTTACAAAGCAGTGGAGCTTAGTTTCTGCAATCGTAGCATTGGTGTGCTACGCCGTAGCTCAATGCGTAGCAATAGTTACGCATGGGATTCAATCGATTTATTGACTTTCGGATCATAGGTAGGTACTTGTTTTGCAGTAGTGAAGACTCCATGTTATTCCATTCCTACCGATTTCCCTTCGGAAGTTCGAAACAACAAATACTCTGCCAACATTGAAAAATGGCAGTCTACTAGTATCTATACCGTCTATTATTGCTAAATAATACCCACAGAAATATTAAAAGCAGGAGAAGTGGCAAGGGGGCGTGTCGGTGACCACGCGGTGCTGAGCGTTTTGCTCAGCTATTGAAAAAATAACCGTCACCGCGAGTTAGTGTGTTGTCAACCGCGATCGTGATAAAACCGCTTAAAAAAAACGATTATGCCGTCTTGTTCAGTGGTTTCTTGTAAAAATAGAAGCCAAAACAAAAATTTCAGAAGTCATGGCATCAGTTACCACAGCTAAGTACAAGTATTTTACAATTTTTGTCTTAAAAATCACGAAAAACAACAATCCGTAAAATATATTTCACTTGTACTACTTTATTTTTGTTTTCTTATATTACTCCGACTGTATTATTTTTGCATGAAATACATTGCTCTTTTACAACCACCTCAGTCTGTCACTGAGTGACTAAACAAGCAATGTAAAACTGACATAACGAAACCTCGATAAGCCGTAATGTCGCATGGTGCGTCCGCTGCTCAGGTCCGCAGTATTGCTCCGCCCCCTAGAGTCCCGACAACACACAATGATAATTGTTTTAGTGTGAGTAAATTATACGGAAAAAGTACGCTGTGGTTTAAGGAATAAGGTTTATATTTAAATGACTGAGTTATCGATGTCGCGTGTGTGCACTTGTTCGTAGTATTGTTTTGACAGAACTGTGTGTGCAATATTAGCGTTATGGAGGGGCAATTGTGGCTTCACCGGTTTTCTATACATTTTGAACTCCACGCCATATCTCCTTTTTTACTATATCTATGATAATACCTATATCCCACTGAAGGTATTATAAATAAGTCATCAAATAAAACATTATAATATAATTTCGATTTGGTTGTCTTTTGGTTTGATGATACGAGTAGATCGTGTTATATTCAGAAAAGTGTAGTTATATTTCCCTCTTATTTAAATTGACCCACTGCTACTGTTATCTTGTAATATTTTTTACATAACATCACTCCTGTATTATTGCAGTACAGGGTTATATTACATACATCATCATTTCAAGGGATATAAAGTCCCATGTATTGGTCCCGGGCACAAAATGTAGACTACGGCCTGATACTGATCCCTACTGAGTAATTTTCCTAATGGAAAAATTTCAGTAACACCAACCGACCGATTTGGAAATTGAACCCAGACATGTGCGACTTGAACAACGAGACTGCTTAAGAATTTTCTTTTTTTTTCGTAGATCGTCTCTAAATACCCGTAAATACCCGATCAATTATTGGTATTTAGGTTTAGGTTCGAACGAAATTTTACGGTAATTATCTAATAACACATGATGCACCTAATATTCAAAGTTTTATTGGACTTTCTATACCTACATTTTATATTGCCCACAGTTCAAAAATTCAAGCAAAGTCACGAGCAAACAGTCGTTTCTCCTAAATACACGAAATTGGATCATAATTTTACTAAATCATTGAAGACCTACAACTATAATCCTCTTGACGTCACGGCGGCCAAGCTCAGCGGAGACTAGCACACGTAAGAGATATTATAGTACACAAGTGTATCCGCAAACACCGGTGCACTATAGCTCTCTCTTCCCTCACTCTCATTGTCCGATGTTACAGCAATCCGACACGGCCGGGGAGAGGTCAGGGCCGGGACCATAGGTTTAACATGCTTTCCGAGACACCCGGACCGCCAACTTCCTAATTTATATAAGTAGGTAAATATTATATTAAACTAGCTATACCCCGCGGTTCACCCGCGTTCAGTTACGTCAGTTACTGCTCCGCTCCCGTTGGTGATGATGTTATATAGCCTAATAGTCCTATGATATTTTTCATGAATCTGGCTATCTTATACAAAGATACATATTTTCCAATCCGACTGGTAGTACCAGAGATTAGTCCGTTGAAACAAACCAAAAAGTCTTCAGCTATAATTTAAGAGAGAGATACATAATTTATGTTAAAATACATAATTATGTTAAAATACATAATTATGTTAAAATAACAGAGATAGATAGAATGTGTAATTTACCTATTTTTGTACTTTTGTAAGTTTATAATTTTCTAACACATATTTTTATTTATTTTTTTACAATGCACCCGCCATTTCATCTCTTCGCCCTTGGTTGAGAAGACGCTTTTGTACCGTTGTGCATAAAGTATAAATAAATGAATAGAAACCCCCATTAACACTGCCCGATCTGCGAATCGAACCCAAGACCTCAGCAGGGCTCAGAAGTCGTGCTTACGACCACGACACCAACTAGTCAGTCAAAACCGCCAATCCACCTACGTAGTCCCTACATAGTGAATGACCCTTTTTTTTCTTTTTTTTTTTAGGGAAATCCTCATGGATTGCCTCTGCCTGGGTGTGTCGGACTCCTACCGACTAAAACCCTAAGGTGTTCTTGTAGTTGTCCTTTGGCCGGGGCACGGGGGGCCTCTGAACATTCTTCGACGCCCCGGCGAGTATTAACCCGCCACCACCACAAGGCGGGTCCCGTCACCCAGTGCGGCCATCACCCACCGACCGTAGTGACTCCAGAAAGGCGCGCGGGGAACACCATGCGCTTTTTACTTTCGGGCCTGTCTCTGTTCGGGCGACGGACTGAACTTAGATCCGCCGCCAGCAGGCCCTAACTCATGGTGGCCGGAGATCGTTCTGCGCCCAACGACGCCTGGTCTGCTACTGCGGGTGGGATGGGAAAAGGAAGCCTCCCTTTCCCGTTCCGCCGGCTCTTTGGCGGCCATCACCTCCTCGCAAAAGGAGGCGACGGCGACCCAAGTTCTCGCGCTCCCGATCATGGACAGAATATGTCCGGAAGCGAAAGGCTACCCGCAACTCACGCTGCGACGAGATCACGGAGCTGCAATTTCGGAATATAAAAAACAAATTCACGTCTTATACACAGCGGCAAAAAAGAGATAGAAGATACGCCAAATAATAAGAGTTTAGTCTTACGTCATCCGTTGTCTTAAAAAGCTCGTACCCAGATGCTATTTTGCTAATACAACTAGGGTGAAAAAGTTAAAAGTTTTGTTTGTGTGGGTGGGAATGATGTCAAAGTTCATTAAAGTTCAGTTCACGATTATTTTTGACGAGAGAAAAAATTATAGTTGTGCAGTACTTCTACATAAACTTAGTTGTTTGTATTGAAACCTGTTGATTTAGACTCAGTGAGTTTTGTTTATAGTTAATGTTAATCACAAAATAATTCCAAGCAAAATGGTATCGAACAAGATTTATTTTATGGTTTTATTTATTTCTTTAAGTAAAATTAAATTTAGCGAATGCCTGACTCCGGCTTCACTAGAAAAAACGTTCCATAAAGGAGTAACCGCCTACTCAGACGAGAGATGGTCGTTGTGCATTGAAAAATTTGAAGAAGCATTGCATCTGTATAAACTTTACAAATCCATCGTTATAAATTGTAGGCTATCATGTAATGGACAAATTTATGAATCTCAAATTAAAGAAGACATCGACGACCTTAAAATATATGAAAAGTATTTCAATAAAAGAGATTGCCTTAATAAATGTCAAGATAAAGAATTCCTCAATGTGAACCTAAACAGAACTCTTGAAGAATCTTTGTTACATGACATGCAGGCGAAGAAACCGTATGAGTATCTCCATATATGCTACTATCAACAGCATATGTTTCAAAAAGCTGCTTCATCTGCTTACACTTACCTGATTGCTAATCCTGATGATGAGACAATGAAAGCCAACGTGCAATATTACTTAATGCAACCAGAAGTAGACGCGAATGAAGTAATTGATATGGAAAGTGAAGACTATGTTATTATGTATAATTTAGGTAAAAAATCATACAAACAAAAAAATTGGGCAGAAACTGTAACAAGCATGGAAGAAGTTTTAAAAGACTATTTTGCATCAGAAAACAACTGTCGTGTAGAATGTGAGCGGCAGCCTGGACAAGAGTGGTCCTCAGAATTTGTGATAACTATGTCAAACAACATTGCATCCCTTTTACATTGCAGACAACAGTGCCAAGATAAACTTAAGTACCTTAGGTATAATTCTGGAATTGAATTCATTGCAGATGTGCTTAATTATATACAAGTGGCATACTATCACTTAGAAAAATATACTGATGCTGCTGAAGCTGTCGGAAGCTATTTGGCCCTGATGCCTGATGATGAAGACATGTTGGAAAATGTTAAATTTTATAACAAACATGTAGATGCTAAAGACTTTGTTGAAAGATCTGAAGTTGTATTTTACTTGAAACGTGATACATATGAAAAGAATATTCTGCATTTTTTTCACCAAGGACGTAAACATGATGTTGATTTTAACACCGTTCTTAAATCTTATAATTTTTTAAAGTAACCAAACATAACAGCTGATGTAGGTGGTGCTATTGATTGTAAAGAAATCTATTGAAGTTCCTTTACTTTTTTTAAATTTGACTTTTTACAGGATTTTTTTAATGTTATTTTTTTATACTTTTTACTACTTATTTACATTAATAAAATAATATAAGATCAAGAATCTAGATGTCTAACTATGAGGTGTATAACATCTAATACTAGACTGTAAGAATTACCTACTAAAATCAAAATACAATACAGTATTGTATTGCCATATTTTGACAATTCCTATGTAAAACCAAAGATTTTATAATACTTGATTAAATTTTATACTTTTTTTATATTTTTTCTTTAACTGTGAAAATTATGAATTAAAAACTTTATCTTCTATTAAATGCATTTAGCCCAACACAGAACTCATCAAGACTGTTTTATAAATGTATCTTTAAGAAACTATTAGCATCTGCCTGCAACTTCATCTGTGTAGACTTCAGGATCAGCCGAAGTCCTAAATTATTCTATAGAAAAAAGCTTTTTCACAAAAAAAGATAACCGCCTTCATAAACTACAAAATAAAAATAACTTTAGTTTTGGAAGTCGGCGGCTTTGGTTTTGTTTTTTGTTATCTAGGTAAGTATTGCCACCGACTTCCAAAACTAAAGTTATTTTTATTTTGTAGTTTATGAAGGCGGTTATCTTTTTTTGTGAAAAAGCTTTTATTTTTCACTTTTTAGTGCTTGTGTATCAAATTATTAATGTTTGAAATCCTTACAAAAAGCCCTTTCAAACAATACCTCACACGATATATTTAATTTTGGAAACTGGTAGGAGGGGTTGACGTACCCCCCCCCCCCTTTTCCTTCAGTCAGTAATCGACTACACGTATAAACAAAGCAATTTCACTTGTTACGATATTGCTGCTGTGATTCTGTGAGGAGTTCCATTCCATATCTCCGAAGTTCATCATCAGATATTGAAATGGTGATTATGGGACCACACGGGAAGCACCAGCTTTCAAATAAAAAAAGAATCATGAAAATTGGTTCACCCAGTCGCAAACAAACGGGCACGCTGCAATCGCGGCGGTAAGACCCCTCTTTGAGGAGTGGCTAGAGAGGCGCCACGGCGTCCTCACCTTCCGGCTGACGCAGGTCCTCACCGGACACGGTTGTTTCGGGAGGTTCCTGTGTCGGATTGCACGGGAGGAAACGCCCGGGTGTCACCACTGTGTGGACCGCCCGGAGGACACGGTGGAGCATACGGTGCAGGTCTGCCCAGCTTGGGCAGAGCATCGCCGTGTCCTCACGGAGGCGATAGGCGGCGGCGACCTCTCGCGCCCGGGCCTGGTTCAGGCCATGCTCCGGGGCGAGAGGGAATGGGATGCAGTCACCTCCTTCTGCGAAGCAGTAATGCTAGCGAAGGAGGAGGCGGGCCGCGTGAGGGAGAGAACAACACCCTCCACCTCACGCCCCAGCCGCCGCGGGAGACGCCCAGGGCGTCGGACGTCGCGAGGCGACATCCGGCCACCGTAGGCGCGGGCTTGCGGACGGCGAGTAATGGGTAGCTCGCCGTCCGATCAAGGACCATGCCCGGGTCGACGGCGCGTTCTGTTCGCGCGCGCCTCAAAGAGCTGTCAGCACAGGGACGGGGCCCCCCAACGGGGCCAAACGCCTGCCGGGGTTGCGGGACGTCTTAACAGGATACCGTGGCCCCGGAACGTAAAGGGCAACAGAAGGAACAGGGTGGTTTTTTAGTCAGTAAAAGTCTGACAGTCCCTTCCGCCCCGCCCAGGACGGAAGGACTCATTTGATGATTTTTACCACCTCAAAAAAAAAAAAAAAAAAGGAGCTAACAAAAATAAAAATACAGACGAATTGATAACCTCCTCCTTTTTTTGAAGTCGGTTAAAAATCTTGTGTTAAACTAGATCAATATCTACATGTGTCCCAAATTTCAGCTAATTCCAGTCAGCCATCTAAGTGTGAAAGAGTAATTACCATCCCCCCATCCTCGCAAATCGCGTTTAAAACAATACCTACAATAAATTATTTTATGGATAGGTAGGTAACTACTTATTGTGGGTTGAGATGGCCCAGTGGTTGAGAGACTACCCTCTCATACATAAGGTTGTGGATTTGATAACAGGCTAGTGAGAAGAACTGGGACTTATCTGATTACTACTATATATAATTATACCAATATAATATCGCTGAAAAGTTTTTTTTTTTGTTTAAACGCACTAATCTCTGGAACTGCCAGTCTGATAGGAAAAAATCATTTTGTATATGATAGCCAGATTCATGAGAAATACGTAGTATAGGCTATATAATATACGATTACGCTACGACGCACTGCGGCTCAGCAGTAACCAAAGATGTTACTTAACGCAGCTGAAATAAAAACCGGCCAAATGCGAGTCGGACTCGCGCACGAAGGGTTCCGTACCATTATCTATAAAAACAGCAAACAAATCTGTCTGTTGTATGGGAGCCCTCCTAAATATTTATTTTATTCTATTTTTAGTATTTGTTGTTCTTGTTATAGAGGCAACAGGAATACGTCAACTGTGAAATTTTCAACTGTCTAACTATCACGGTTCATGAGATACAGCCGTGACAGACAGACAGACGGACGGACAGCGAAGTCTTAGTAATAGGGTCCCGTTTTATCCTTTGGGTACGGAACCCTAAAAACTACGTAGACGTTGTCGCGGACCGAAGCTAGTAATTAACATAAGTCTGAAATCGCCAATCCGTTTAGAGCAAGCGTATTGATCAAAGCTAGTGCCTTCTTTGTGTGGAAAAAGGTGGTTATTAGAGCTCCTTAACCATAAAATTACGATAGTAGAAAAAGCAAATAACGTCACAGAGACAATAACAATTTTGTCTGTTTTAATACCTACCACATAAGTATGTAAAAAAACATAATTGAAATTGCAGATGTGTAAGTAGGTTAGTTAAAGGTACTAAATGCAAATCATAATATTATTGCCGCTCTGACGTATTATCTAATCTGTGCTCTGCTCTAGGTCCCGCTCCCGCGGTGCCCGCGTGCTCCTGTGCACCCACGCAGATTATTATTAGGTAGGTAACTGATGCAAGATACGCCTGAACTTCAAAGCCAAACAGAGCTGCCATAATGATCTTGCAGTTAGCAACTTGAGAACTAAGGCCGCTATCACACGGACCGCACCACAACAACCGCACGCAGTCTCTATATTCAACTGCATGCAGTTGTACGTTCGACTTCGTGCAGTCATGATACCAACTGCACGCGGTCGGCTGCAGTCGTGCCTTCAACTTCACGCGGTCAGCTACAACTTCATGCGGTCGGCTATAACTGAAGCCGACCGCGTGAAGTTGAAGGCACGACTGCATGCAGTTGATATTGACTTCTCTCGACTGCAAGCCGACCGCGTGAAGTTGAAGGCTCGACTGCATACAGTCGATATTGACTTCTCTCGACTGCAGCCGACCGCGTGCAGTTGGTATCATGACTGCACGAAGTCGAACGTACAACTGCATGCAGTTGAATATAGAGACTGCGTGCGGTTGTAGTGGTGCAGTCCGTGTGATAGCGGCCTAAGTACTTAACAGCAAGCAGTCGAGCTTTGTAAGTAACCTTGATAGTGCAAGTGCTACTGCACGGCCTATATACCTCTTGCAGGTAGGCAATATTCAGAGTATTGCGCATGGAGATCACACACCCGTAACAAGGATGAGGCCCGAAAATGCAATGAAGACCCTGACAATACAGAACCTGTTCTGGGTTGTCTTCGTATCGATACGGGCTGGTCAGGTTAGCAGGAGTGGACTATTCAACATCTATCCACCTACCTAATAATTTTTGTTGTGGCATTATTTAATTATATTTTATTTATGGCTTAGGTACTAGCTTTTACCCGCGACTTCATCCGCGTAAATGTCGGTTATCACAGACTCAGACGAAGTCGCGGAATAATGGCCTTTCCTGGGGTTCGAAGGAGGAGGAGGGCCACGTGAGGGAGAGGTAAACCTCACGCCCTAGCCGCCGCAACAGAACGAGACGCCCCGGGCGTCGAGAGTCGCAGGCGATTACCGGCCACCGTCCGTGGGCGCGGGCCTGTGGACGGCGAGCATTGCGTGGCTCGCCGTAAAACTAGAACCAGGCCCGTGTCGGCGTTGTGTTCCACGCGTGCCTCAAAGAGATATCAGCACAGAGTACTTTTATAGATATCAGCATAAAAGACGGGGCAAGCTAGGGCCAGTGCCTGCCAGTTTTGCGAATTTTGTTCGAAAAAGTCACCGGGCCTGGAACGCAAAGGGTAATAAGAGGAACACGGATGGGTTTTAGTCAGTAAGTCTCACACTCCCGCTCCGCCCGCGACTTCGTTGTCTAAATGTCTGTTTTCGAGGACGCAGACAACATTGCGGATTAAAATAATAGAAAGTACTTAGTTTGCCTAACCAGATCCCAAACTACCACTTCGTCAAATTTCATAACGATC
The DNA here is from genome assembly GCA_949316365.1 of Hoplodrina blanda. Taxonomy (NCBI): domain Eukaryota; kingdom Metazoa; phylum Arthropoda; class Insecta; order Lepidoptera; family Noctuidae; genus Hoplodrina; species Hoplodrina blanda. The sequence continues at coordinate 8,893,153 of OX438579.1, read as the reverse complement.
GGTTCGGTGATTTTTCCGTGATGAGATAACTAACATCCAAACAGCTGCATTCGCATGAAGTATGGTGTGGACATGACTTTAAAATTGGCTATTCTCTTATGAAATCAGAAAATCACGCGGGACAGTGTGTTTGATCATCAGTGTGCTGCTAATCTGGTATTCTGAGATGGGACACTTGCTACACTGTTTTTTTACATTACCGTATTATGATAGACGATATAGGAGTAGGGAAGTAGGTACTATTATTATTTTATAAAAACCTCATGAATTATAAAGAGAACCTACAATGAAGAGAAATAGCAAAATTGCTAATTTATCAATGTTACTGCGACCTTCATAGAGCAACACGGGCCACCTGACGGGGGGGACCTTAGTTAGATAATCCGAAAACCACACGCAAACGTTCGTATAGACAATTTTACGTTTATGATGAAATAAATAAAACCCACTTTATTATAGCTTTTCTCAATTTATTTTGTAGATACTAAAGCTAACTTTGAAATAATGTAAGTACCTACTTAGAGGTTAACCATAAAATCTTTTTATCTGGGATCTGGGTGCTTTAAAATCCAGTATTTGAAAGTTTTGCTATATAAAAATAATAGGTACGCTATGTAATATTATATCGTCATAGTATTCTATTTTTTTAAATCCGAGCATTTGTCTGCAGATTCCTGGCCATATGCGAATATTTTCAATGCACTAGCAACACAAAAACTTTTTCACTACTGGCGATACTTTCTTCGAAATGTGCTCGACAGAGGGCGTTTTACGTCTCTTTCTGTCAAGTTCCTGAAAATCCAAGGATGTCTTTTCTGATTTAGCAACAAGAATCTGGGAATAAAGGTAAATTTTAAACATTTTGAAGGTCTGTGCTTAACTAACATTGTAGTTCATTAGCCCCACTATCTGAAAGAATAGTCAATTTATATACCAACTCTCGGAAAGTATTGCCATGTTCTGCGCAGATATCGTACTAACTAGGTTGGTATGTCCGACGCTATCCTATTATAATTTAACAGTGATGACGGAGAAAACTGTTTCTCAACAAGCAAAGGCATGCCGAATATTTTTTGTATGTTATTAATGGTGCTACTTGCTATTCTTATCATATGTTCATTGTTTATGTAGGTACCTAATACTTTTAATGTAAATAAGGATTTACCTAGGTTCCTACATGGGTATATGCTACCTGCATATGTAATTAATTTTATTTTCATAGTAAGCTATCATGATAGATTCAGGAGAAAAAGGTGAGCTATGTGCTCTAATAACACTTAACAAAAAAACAAATTTTGCATAATTTGTAGGAACATCACCAAGTATTTTTTAATTAGAACATTGTTGAGCATAAAGATACCTGCCTAACTGGTAAAAACAGCTAGGTACTTTATTGGTATACAGAAAATAGTAGCAGTTAATTATCATTATTTTGTGATAATACAAAAATCAACATAGCACTTTCTAAAAAATATTCCAATAAGCTGAATCATTTCTAATTATTTCAAAATCGTTTCAGATAAATATGGCCATGGAAAATATAAATGATCGACTCAGTGTTAAAAATCTCCTGTTTACTAAGGCTCTACCTAACTATGTGATACCGGCACCTGTGAACGGTCACAAAGTTTATTCATGTACTGATTGTGGGGACAAGTAAGTAAATTTATTTAACACTCAAACAGGTATTATTATATATATAGAAATATAAGCATCCCTGCTAACTGGCGAATATTACCTCCACGGTTAAAACAATATGAATAGCTTGTGCAGTTATGAAGTACCTACCTTATAATTTTTGACTGAAGTCATAAAAAAATGTGCCTTACCTTGGTAAGGTTCATTTCAATGCAATCAACAGATTTAAAACCCAAAAGAGGTGAGCTTGAGATAAAGTTCTGAATCCAATCCAGATTGTTCACAATAAGAACCAGGGCAGTGCAAATGGTGCAGTGGCCAAAAGAAGATGGCCATACCTAAAGTCACCATTTTTTTTTATTGCCAGATTGACAGAGATTAAGTAACTGATTGTTATTTTCTCCTCTCACTTTTATAGCTCAGGGTTGTATAGTGTTTTATATTTGCAGGTATTTATTCAGATAAATCAAAATAACTTATTTACAAAAACAGATTAAATATCTATTTTCTTTGCTTTGTTTTGTTTAAAAAGTATAGTTATGTGACCAATGTTTTGACTCACACAAAACAATAGACACCTCATTTGTCAAATCAGATCAGCTATAAATGCTATGTTTGACCATTTATATCAATTATCTAGTATTATCCTACATATTATAATATACTGTTAAACCCATTGGGTACGTAGGTAAGTAGGTGCTCTTCTTTTTGTTTAGTTTGGTAAAAATCAAGAATAAGTTAATTTAAATAAGTATTTATTACCCGACTGCGGCGGAACCCAAGAGGTGGGTAATATTTCTTTTTTGGTTGGCAGGTAAATATGAAATGTATGTCTGTCCCTCCTAGATTTGTATTTTAACCGTATGATTGACGTGCTGAATGTATAAAAAGAAACTGGTTGGAATCCACAAGTCGTTAACATCTTAAGCAACAAAATGTCGCCAAATACTCGGGGCCAAATTACTTACATTAAAAGCCAAGATGGCGGCTAAGACGCAAATATTTGTCATGGGTATCGCTTCCATGGTTTTCGAAGGTGCAAAATCCAAGATGGCGGCTATTAAAAATTTCGTCATTAACTGTACCATTACAGTCAATGACGAAATTTTTGACGGAGGTTTTTTATAGCCGCCATCTTAGATTGTTGCAGCTACAGAAAAACGTTCTCAGGAGAGGGTCCTTAACTTTATAATTATTTTGATCTGAATTAGCAGACTAAAAAGAAAAATACAGATAGCAAGAAAATTTTTGATTTACACTAAGTATAACTTCTTTAATAAGCCAATTGATCGATTCTTGTAAGAATCAAAAATACTATCGGACTAACTAAAAGTTAAGTAATCCTACTAGAAAAGACAGAAATCGCAAAACTTCCCAGGGGACAGGCAGACATACAAATATTGATTATACACGGTTACTTTTAGGTCGTTCTTAAACCGAAAGCCATAAACTCGATCATCAAACTCGAAACGATTGGGACCATTTTTTTTTAAAAATAACAATAAAAAAAAACAGCTGTTCAGTACACTTTGACGAGTTAGACGAACATAATTAATGTATTGAACTGAACAACTGTTTTTTTTTATTGTTATTTTTGAAAAAAAATGGTCCCAATCGTTTCGAGTTTGATGATCGAGTTTATGGCTTTCGTTTTAAGAACGACTTAAAAATAACCGTGTATAAGGGTGCCGTTTTTTTTTGAAGTACAGACCCCTAAAATTAAACAAACTTGACTGAGGTAGGCACATTTAATTTTTTTGATAAAAATTTACTGCTATCGCACACCTGTCAATCCATTTAAAATAACTACCATTCGATTTAGCCCACCTGCCTACCTACTTACATAATGTTTTATGTCTTTCTCTTACAGGTTCATCTTCGAGTCCAGTTTCAATGATCACATCAATCGCAAGTCTATGAGCATTACTTACATGTGCCGGAGTTGTAATCAGTCGAGAACTTTTTTCAACAGATGTAATTTCCTTTTTCATATACGATCTCATGTATTCAAAACAGCAACAATCACTGTTACAGATTTAAAATTAGAACCCTTACCGTTAAGTTACTACAAAATTAAGCCTTTGACTGGAACAAGTAACGATTCTATAATATCTACCGGAGTGACGCCAAGTGAAATTCCAACAGCAACAACTTCAAGTGCACAACCAAAAACTACACAAACTTCTGTCCGTTGTTTGGAATGTAAAGAAAATTTAACAAGCTCAGGGGTGGCTTATAAAGATAGAGCTAGTCATTATATGCAGTTTTCAAACGAAGTTATATATTCGTGTCCCATTTGTTTATTCGCACTACCGAGTATATGTGCATTCAAAACACATTTACGCTTACATTTAAAATGCCCACCTTATTATTGCCCAGAATGTGGTCTATACCTTGCCCACAAACATGTGCATTATCCATACAACCACGATTGCGAAGGATTCAAGATGATGAGGGCAACAGCCAGATTACAATGTGCCGCGCTCGAATGTCGACTTTTCCATCCCAATGATTATAAAGAGCACATGAAAGAGATGCATATGAAAAAAGTTTATAAGTGTCCATATTGCGTCATTGCTTGTTTCAACGCAGTAAGTATGCATGACCATTTGAAGAGTCATAAAACAGAAACCAAGCCACTCGTTTTTTATAAATGTGAAATGTGTCCAGGAAAATTTGTCTTGCAAAATCGCATGGAGTGGCACTTAAAAAGTCACAAAGTCACTTGCGTTTTCCCATGTTGGCCTTGTGGTTCCGTTTTCAAAGATGTATCTCTTCTACTTCGTCATTTCTTAGTAAGGCACAATACAAATAATACAATAGAAAACGCATTAAATATTATTATGTCTGAAAGTGAGAGGGAAAGTGAATTGTCTTCAAAAGATTCCAGTAAGGCGAAACGAGTATATCGCGTTGTGAAAAGATGTGACCAATGTCGGAGAAGTTTTATTTATAGATGTCAATATAATGAAATACATAATCTGCCAAACGAATGTCCATATAAGTGTACTTCCACTTTTGGGTGTTCTACGGAATTGGATGTTATGCCTGATAGAACGCAAAGCAACACCCATATTACATGTCACCTTTGCAAAACAAACATATCGCAAGACTGGGACGAAATCAAAAAACATTATGCTGCGCTACATAAAACATATAAGTGCTTGGACGCTAAAATAGTGCTTTCAAGAATTGATGTAACAAAATACCTATCTGAACGCAAGGTTCTCGGCACTAAAAATTACAATAAAAAAACGATTGATAAGAAAATAACTAGAAAATGCAGAAGACGCCAAAATAATAAACCTTCAATGGTCTCTATTGATGTTGACAATGTCCCGTTTCCTTCACATGCAACTCAATCTAAAGTTGGCGTCAGTCGATATGTTTGCAACATATGCGGTGATAACTATAAACAAAAAATATTATTAGAAAGACATATGATATCGCACAGGGATCCTTGCATGGCATACCAATGTATGGAGTGTGGACAGAGTTTTGTTGTGAAACCCTCATTTTCAAAACATTTGTTGTTGGAACATAACATATCTGATATTGAAGAATATATTAAACAAAAGCAATGTTACAATGTAAATGCTCTCATTAAGTACCAAAGTAATGATATTATTTCTAATGAGCCACTTCGTGAAAATCAGTGTACAATATGTCGGGAAGACTTCGCAGGTCCAGAAGATTTGGCGAAACATTTCAGAGTTCACGGTATGGCATTCTTAATGAAAAACAACTCTAATAAGAATGAATAAAAACTAGTTAGGAAAATTGTAAGAAAAACTAAGTCATTATTATCATTCCTCAAGAACGGTACACATGAATTTTTTTTTGCTAATAGGTAATATGACTGCTAGCAGCATTCCTATTATCTTTGTTTACTAAATATGAAGGAAGAGAACCGCTAAGAAAATATTTTTTAGCTACTGATCAATGGCGGCTTCCACCCATCGCGATATTTGAGTAATGGCAGTACTAATTAAATTAAAACTCAAATTCATGCTCCCTGTTCATTTTACGAGACGTGTAGCTGTGTGTTCTCGCGTTCGCAGCAACAGCAATGCAGCCCAAGGGGTGATAGGTTGAAATAATTTCTATAGTATGCACTTATAAAAGTACTTTCTTACACATTTTAAAATGGATTTCTAAGATGAGACATGTAAAAGATCAGTTAAGTTTGTTTTTATTTACTCACTTATTATAATGGACCTTTAAAACTGTCCCTGTAATATCTAAACTTATATTTAAAAAATATTGTTATAGATAACTACAATAACGCGCCCCTCCACAATTCAAAGTATTTACAAGACTCACAACGCATGTGTGTGTACTGAGACGGCTCTCGAAACAAAAACAAATCAGCGATTTGTTGCTCGACTAGCGGTGTAATTAATTATTCATTATTACTAGTATGACGCTACTTTCTAAGTTTATCTTAGACATCAACATCACTAACATCGTTCCGTGCCTCGGAAAGCACGTTAAGCCGTTGGTCCCGGCTGTCAAACATGGAGCTTTGACAGTCGTTACGGGTTGTCAGAAGCCCGAAAATCAGACAACCAGTCTTACCAAGGGGTATCGTATTACCCAGTTGCTGGGTTGTGAAGGTAGGATAGGCAGTCGCTCCATGTAAAATACTGGTATTCAGCTGCATCCGGTTAGACTGGAAACCGACCCCAACATAATTGGGAAAAGGCAAGGCAGATGATGACTAGTATGGCGCAGTATTGACATACTCTATGAAAATGACACGTGCGTTGTCTTGTGCGGTCGGCTCGTTATGATGAGTTAACCAACTAATCTGCCGGCCTGCTACTGAAGACGATTACTTACAACTACATACAAACTCTTTCATAATAATTTGACTACACACATTGCAATAGTAATATGGAATTATGGAGGGGCGCGCCAGGTTATAGTAGTTTATCTACCCCAACAAGTTTAACATTTTAAGTAGGTATCGGATAATGCTTATTTACAGATTGCAATTAAATCGCCAGCGGAGAAATAAGTTTTTCGTGCCTACATACATTGCCTGCATATTTATTATGTTTCTTGTTTTTGTTGAATCGGATCTATATTATTTATTATTTATCAGTGCTTGTGCTTAGTTCTGAAAATTTTAACAAAACTCGTAAATTTTAAAAACTATATTTTTTTATTTACAGGTAGGTACCATACATAAAAAAAAGATTAAAAGATTTTGACGTCTTTTTTTTTACGAGCTGTCTGTCGACACGCTACGAGTATCAGAGCTTTGCGCAGTATCCACAAGCTGCGTTTGCAACGCGTTTTTGGCTAAATTGTTAAATGTAATGCGCATCGACTACGCGTGAAAAAAAAAACGTGTGCAAGGGCCAAGGGGCCACAACCTCTTAAAACAGTATTACTACTATTACTTTGCGTTCCGCTCTGTTGGATTTTCAACGCTCGGATCAGCACCGAGTTGAAAATGCAACAACAGAAATTACAAAGTAATATTAAAATAATATTGTTTTAAGAGGTTGTGGTAGGCCCCCAGGTGCCCAAGCCTTACGGCGCGTACACATAGAACGTCCGATTTACAGCAGTGCTATTCTCTAAGCATACAGCCTTGCGCGCAGCGTTGACACTATGGTTTGTGTTCAGTGGATTTTCAACTTTATAGTGTAGATCACAACGTTGAAAATCCACTAAACACAAACCATAGTGTCAACGCTGCCGCGGCGCTGTGTTTTTAGAGAATAGCATAGGCTAGTCCGTTTAAACGTATATGATAATAGCGTATGTAGTTGTATGCGCGAGTTCACACAGAATACAGTATTCCGGATCCAGTAAAAAAATACCGATCCGACAAAATATTACCTTCAGTAGAGACGAATCGGTTAAAATCGGTCCTGTAAATGCTGTGTGAATATTACCTCCAATAGCGACGGATCAGTTAAAAAGGATCCTGTTAAAGGTAAGCGTCCACCTGTCGGTATTGTACGCATCGGACGGATCGCACGCAACGGATCGTAGTATTCTTTGTATAGAAACTCATATTTATAAGTGCGTCCGCCTGTCCGCACCGTACGCATCGCACATCGGCAATGCCGACACCGTTGCTCCGAGAGGCAACTTTTGCGATGCGTGCCGATGACGTCATACGGAATGCCGACTAGTGGACGCACCCCGCGCGCTCGCTGTTGTTTGTTCTTCATCGCTTTCCTCCATTCTCACAGTGTCCACACGTGCGCTCACTACGAAAATCCGAATGAACTGGCATCGTCAATCCGTATGCTCGTACTCACCGTCAGTAATCCGTACGCTACCGAAATAGTGGACGCACTGTGAAAAATTTATCCGTTTGATGCGATCCGTCCGATGCGTACGATACCGACAAGTGGACGCTTACCTTTCATCGGCCGTTCTATGTGTACGCGCCTTTAAGTGTAGGTTTAAGTTGAATTGTGTAAATAATTTTTTTATGACTCAGTATTGATTACTTGACATTTATTTAAGTATTGTAACATTTGTATGAACACAATAAGAAATAATAAAGTTAGTTCGCTGAAGTCAGTCTTTGCTTATACAGTATAAAATATTTAAATACATCTTATATAGCCTGTTTTCTGCTCGATTATGTTTTTATCTTTTTGAAACAGGCCACTTATGCTTACACAAAAAGAACACTGAACTCATTATGTCAGATGGGATATGTACATAAAGGTCCACACACCAAAGCCAGCCAGGTAGGCGGCCCACCCGGCCGGTTTCATGTGGGCGTAAGCCTGATTGCTTATAATGGGCCAAGCCAATGGCTAAGATCGAGTTGGGCCGCCCAGCTTTGGTGTGTGGAGACCTAAGTCAATATGATAATTAAACACTGGTTAAATTAAGGTAGACATATTCACATACCAGATAAAAAAAAGAAAAGTTATTATTTAACCTTTTCACCGCCACGGACTTCAATAGAAGTTCCGGATTTTCGTGCCACCAGCGCCACGACTTCATTAGAAGCTCATCATTTTATCTATTATCATATAGCTTGGCGCTAGGCGAGGCATCGCGTTCTGTGTTCGCTGGCGGTGAAAAGGTTAAGCTTAATACGAAAATGGAAAGTAAACACGAGCATCATAAATAAATTAAATAAAAAAAAGTTGTTCCAAAAAATCTTAGCTTATGTACTCTTACTTATACTTCGTCAATCAACAACAATTAAATAATATTATTTATAAAACGATAACACATTGAGTACCTACAATTTATTAAAATATTCACTCATTTCACACTTACAATAATGTTTGGTATTTGTTACAATTTGATATTTACCTACAATGTATAGACAACTGAGACCCGAACCTATTAGTTAATCTGTGCCTGAACCATTAAAATCACAGAATAACCAAATATTGAAATGGTTAATTTCGGAAATTCAATTCTCAAAATGGTTAGTTTCAAAACTGAATGAGACTTTTTAAATTGAAATTGCAACACAAAATTTTTGAAATAGTATGGTACCCTAAAAATGGGTTAATTGATTTTTAAGCAAATGGTGTTTTATAATAACTGCAATTTTCATAGTACTCATTAACTCATCTGACTTAAAGAAAAAGGAGGAGTAATCTATGAGAAGGGTAAGGCATGAATGTTTATGGTTCATAATGATGGAATAATTCATTTTATAATACAAATAATAAATCAGGTGACTGTTTCTGTCTACTGCTATTATGAATTGAAATGTGTATTTATATTCTACATCTATTCTGTTTTAAAACAAAATAAATAATAATAAAATATAGCTTATTCTCTACTTAAATAAAGAGGATGATATGGAGTAGACCCTTTTAAACTCCGCCTACAAGTAGGACATTTCTTGTCTACTTTTAGATACTCTTGTATACATTTAATACAGTATACATGTCCACATTTAGTAGATGCTAAAGGATTTTTACCTAATTCATCCCAACAGATGGGACAGCCACCAAATTTGTTGCCTTTTTCAGAAATTGGAGACTCTGCATCACTCTAAAAAGTAATAAAAATTTATGTAAGTTAATCTGTTAACACATTGATTGCAGACAAACATTTGCCAAGCCAAACCTGAAGCGAATCTGGCTACACACTTGCATTTTTTGCCTGTGGGAAAACACATGGATGTGTATGTGTCACACTCTTGTTTTCTTAAATGATTAACACACGCCACCGCGCACCACTGTGGTAGGCGGTGTGCGGTGCTGTGTTAACCAACCAATGCTCCTTATAAATATTTATTTATCAGTGCAACCATTGATCAACACTTATAGCCATTGTCATGGATTTAAAGTTTAAATTAAAATTAAACTTCCAAGTTAGAGTGAACAGGCTTCTGCAGGAGGCTCATTCCATTATACTTTCGTCTATATCACTTGACCTAGACTAGAGTCAAGTCGTCAAGAGCAAACCCATAAATTATGTATAATATATATACACTATGTAACAAAAACCCTGTCAGATCAGTGTTGCCGTTGATCAGTTTTTATGTTTTATTTTAATTTAATTACTTCTTTCTTCTTTTTTTTTTCACTGGGGAAAAAAAATAATCTCGAATCCATTAAATGGTTACGTATATGTGTACGCAGTACGATGCCGAATAATACCCTTAAGGATCGGACAGGGTTTTTGTTACATGCTGTATATTGTATGAGTCTTTGTGTTTTTCAAATATTTATTTTTGTTAATTGCTGTAGTACATACAGGTCGGCGGCGGGGTGGAAATATGTAATTCATATTACACATGGTAGAGTAAAAAATAAGGTACCTTTTTCAGTGCCCAAAGACCAGATGACTTTCGTTTTTTTATTTTTATCTTTGCAATATCAGCTGCTGTTGTCCTACTTCTGGGTTTCAAGTTTTTAACTGTATCTGCTCTAGAATCAGGCACTACGTCATTTAGGCTTTCTGTTTCAACTGAAAAATAATTAATTAGAACAAATAAGTACTTTAGATTTCACAGCATTATTTATTTTAGCAGAAGGTACAATAACCTATTTTTATAATTATTATTCAAGCCTGGTTGTCAAAAGCTCTTTGTATAAAAAATATACTGCAGTTAAAAGCGTTATAATATAATAATATGATCTTTAGAGTACATACCCACAATAACTTAGATTTATGTCTGAATATAGAATACAAGATATTTCAATTTCTCTTTTCATAAATATAGACGATATAGGTACTGATATAGGTAACTTTTATTGTTATTTTTAAAAGATAAAATATAATGGAATAATTATTTACTGAGGAGTTACGGTACATTCAATCTTAGGACATAATAAGCACCACTTACTACAGAGAGAATCATCAGTGTCCAACAAGTCAATGACTACATTCGACAAACCACAATGATCCGCTAAAGTAAAAGAATTGGTCAAATCAATAATATCACTTGACTTCGACATCTTCAACACCAATATAATTCACCATTCCGTCCGTTACCCAAAACAAGATAAATAAAGCAAAATTTAAAATTTGACATAACATTAAATAACATGTAAACAGGCCAAAGAGTATAGGAGGAGATAATCTATGAGGAGGAGTATAGTAAATTAGTAATAATTAATAGAGGGAATAGAGAGCCCTCTTACGAGATTTTTTGTCACCCTTAATGAACAGTGTCGCCATCTGATATCAAATTCCTAGAACTAACCCAATATTATGCTATAGGTACTATAGACATAGCATTTTATTCATTCAGGGGGGTGACACAGCCGTAGGGTACTTCATGAAGGTATAGATAAAACTGGAGTCAAGACTTCGAACAAAAGTTTGAGTCAAATACCTACAAAACTTCTCGCTCTTTTGTGGTCTGACTCTCTCTTTCTAACTTAGGAGGTTATCCTAAGTTAAAAAGAGAGAGTGAGACCACAGAGAGCGAGATAGCGATACATTTTTTGAGCTTCAAGTAGGTATTCAAAGTCTGGGCTCCAGTTTTATCTATACCTTCATGGGGTACTTGACGTAGGCATTCACTTTTTCGCTGAGACACTAGCGCCATCTTTTAGCAAACCCTCGTAAACTTATTAGTATGTAGTACTTGTGACATAAATGGCGTTTTGGTCAATTTTATCAATTCGGGTAAATATAAAATGGTGTCAAATAACTGATGCACATAGACATGTCGGTTATTTCTTTTCTATTTTGTGTGTTCTATGTGGTTTTTCGATTCTGTTAAGCTCCAGAAAGTGCGGTTGAGTTGAGTTTATTCAAACTGTTTTAATTTCTGATAATATTGAAAATAATTCTTATATTGAAACAAAAGAATATTTTCAGAACAAAAAGTGGTTGGTTTATCCCTCTAAAGTTCTAAACAATTGGATGAATGTTTTCATAGTATTCAAAGCATATGTGTTTCACATTTAATAAAGTTAATAAATGAATTATAGTAAAAAAAAAATTATTTTGTGATTGTATTATAAATATATAGGGAGTGTATAGATACACGATATACCTACGTATACAACCTGAATTTTAATCCGTTGCAAATCTTTCAGGGGGTGAATGTACTCATGAATATGAACAACTTTTATTAAGGGACATAGTACATTCACCCCCTGAAAGATTTGCAACGGATTAAAATTCACGGTGTCTAAGTAGTACATAAACAGCATAATATTGGGTTAGTTCTAGGGATTTGATATCAGATGGCGACACTGTTCATTATGGGTGACAAAAAATCTTGTAAGAGGGCTCTCTATTCCCTCTATTATTACTATACTCTTTGGTCTGTCTGACTGGACTGCTGTATATGTATATTATTCTACTCTGTGCTGGACTGACTGTCTCATAGTGATTTATATACTCTGTGGACTGTCTGTCTTCAGCAGTCTTGAGGATTTCGTTTACGTTTTCCCGTTTCTCCAGATAAATTAGTATTTTCATTGCGTCTGTAAAAGTGTTGTAAAAATACAGTAGCTAATAACAAAAATAACTCTTAATAAAAAATAGAAATCCATGTCGCTTATACTATCATTTCAAAAGCAACATCAAAGTTACGCTTAGCAACTGTGCAAGTGAATCAACAACTAAAAATTTTCCAAGTAAGTTTTTGTTTATTCACCACAGAATAAATTCACAATTAGGTGATTTGGACTACAGCCATATCTATATTTCCAGAATGCATCTCGGAGCTAACATATCAAATGCTTTGCAACAATTAGAAAGTGTAAAAGCAGCTGTAGATCAAAGTGATGACCCCAAGTTGAAGGTAAAATCTTATTAAAAAAATTACATTTGAACCTATCTAATTTTATGCTTAAATTATCATATGACAATTTCGTTGGATTCCATGTTCCACAACTTGATTACATACACACTATAGTGTTACTTGTATTTAAACATAAGTTACAACAAAACTAAAATCATTGTAAATCCTTGCTTGTAATGAGATTTATTTCCTCGAACAGTTCCTATTTATCCAATAAATTAATTTAATAATGTTAATAATTAATATAAATAATACCAGCCTATTATTGTCCCACTGCAGGGCAAAGGCGTCCTCTCATACTGAGAAGGTATGCATTGATCACCATCCCTTAGGTTTTGATCTACTAGTTATTTTGTATGAAAATGAATTGTTTCATATGCCAGGGTTCGTGAAGCACATATTTATTATTAATTAGTAAGAAAGAAAATAATTCCTAATGGTATAAATAATCCCTCTTTTCCTTAAATTACCTAAATAATAATGGTGGATAGGTCTTATGACTCATTTTTCAATTTGTTATTAATGATAATTTTTTTAACTTTTATTACTAAACAGGCAGCAACCAATGATGACTTGAATATGCTAATCAATTTATTGGAAAGCCCTATACTTAAAAGCATAGCGACACTGCATGATTCAGTGGGAATGCTGTCAACTCAGGTTGCACATCATCCATCTATCATCCCTGGGGACTTCGATATCACTCCTGCAGGTAACACTAATACTTATAGTTGGGGAGGCCAGGAAGGGATTTTTGGATTTACTCGAGCGCGGCAGATTAATATAAGGGGGGATCCCTAGCACCCTGTTAAGTACCTCCACCATATATGAGCCCTGTATATAGGGCAGCGAATTTTATTTTTCAAACCATCAGATTGAAGAAGTCCCTGCACACAATTGTCAGATTAAGGGTCAGCACGACAAGGACATCAAGTTGAACTGTCTGTATATTAATTTGACACACTCGAGTATTTAAATGTCATAATTTTTTCTTCCATTTTTAGACCCTTCGTACGGCCACCCCCACCATGCAAACCGGCAGATTCCTCGGTTACTTAACACGTTAACTGCCACGTCAGGCACATGTGCCTGACGCTTGTGGAGGTTTGACCTTCAACATTTTTGGCCCGGCAGTGAACGTGTTAATATCTGACACGCTCGAGTAGTAGTTTGTGATTTTTTTATATGTACTTATGCGCTTCCTCCACCAGTGAAAGGGTCCTATCTGTTACTATTTTTACTTTTTAGCATCTAATCTTCACAATCCAAAAGGTTCCCATGACGCTGGAGTAAATCCACATTTAGCATCTTGGGCTCCCCTACTATTATATATTTGAAATTTCATTTGATGAGAAAATTGGGTAGTTGACACCACTAATCAATGGATATACTTTTTAGGAGCTGTCAAAAAGTGATTTTCCAATAGATTTTGTACGGCAATAGTAACCTATGACGTCATTCATTTACCAACTGAATTGATAAACAATAAATTTCGAATTTTACATTTAATTGAAAATTATGAAGTATTCCCGTTTGGGCACCTATGCATTGAGTACCAAAGGTATTGAAGGTATAGATTGGTGCTCAATGCATAGGTGCTCAAAAGAGAATAAATCAAAATTTTGGGTTTTCTTTCAGTGCAAGAAAAATGGTTTTTGTGTTCCAATAAATTATACATACTATGTTTGCTGTCGTACAATATTTATTTAATGTTAATTTCAGGTGACCTTGCCCTGCAAGCAAGAAACTTGTATGAAAATACTGAGGGGGAGGAAGAGCAACGTGTACCTCAGGTGTCACCACCACATAGTCTTGAGTTTGGCTCTGGCTCTGACAATGAGCGGATTCTGGGACTAGACAGTGGATCTGTGGACTCTAACATGTCTCCAAAACAGGTACTGATTTGTTGATATGTGTGAATGTTATTAATCAAAAGTTTATTCTGGTTTGGACTGAAGTGGTCACAAAACATGACTGCTGAGCGTGAGGTCTATGAGGTCAGGTTTGATTCATAGGTGGGGCAAATTGTTATTGGGTTTTTTTATCAGGAGTTTCTCAGTAGCAGTCCCGGAGTCTGGATTGGTGCCCGGTTGATGGCAATAGGCTCGTCCCCTATTACAAGGGAGTTTAATATAACTGGCAAAATGTGGGTGTACTAATTAATGGGCACACTTCTGCCTAACCCTTCGGATATTACAGGCATGATGTTATGTTATTCTGGTCCTTCTCAACCTGTTTCTAATAAAAAATTGTTTTAAAAAAAAAAGCAGGTTACCTAATCGAAAAGAAAAACTACTATGTAACATTTCTATTTTTGCAGAATCGTGGCTTATTGGATCTGTCAAGAGCTGATGAAACCCTTGGGTCTATGTCCCATAGTATCGTAGGCAGTGACTGGGCGCAAGTTGAAATCATCAATCTGGTTAATGATGGCACAGGACTAGGATTTGGTAATAACTGTATTTATTTTTCCTTATATTTACATTTTTTTTTACTTTGTCAGCTTGTCTCAAATCCTAAGGTTACAGTTTTTAACTATTTCGAATATAGAATCGAATATATAGCCGATTGGGCACCTTCTTTGTAATGTATGTGCCACTAAATTCTGCCCGCGATTTCTTTCGCTTGGCGGTCAAGTATGCCAAAAAACATACCATGTCGCTTTCAATCAGTAAAAGATTTTTAGTAGTTTAATCATGTCCAGTAACAAACAACCTAACAGTTTTATCTCATTATAATATTAGTTACACGCGCCGTGAAGGTCTTGCACTACGACA
Organism: Hoplodrina blanda; assembly: GCA_949316365.1. Classification (NCBI taxonomy): domain Eukaryota; kingdom Metazoa; phylum Arthropoda; class Insecta; order Lepidoptera; family Noctuidae; genus Hoplodrina; species Hoplodrina blanda. The sequence goes on along the minus strand of OX438579.1, from coordinate 8,877,523 downwards.
ATGAGCAACAGCGGATGCGGAAATAAACGAAAATAATGAGCTGTGTGAATTTTCGTAGGTATAATTGGCGCAAGAACGAGTGGCGTCATCGTCAAGACAATTTTAGCAGGCGGTGTCGCTGACAGAGATGGTCGTCTTAAATCTGGAGATCATATCTTGCAAATAGGAGATGTAAGTTGCTTTATTTACTGGGTATATCAAAATAATCTATTATACTGATTATGGTTGGAATTCGTATTCTTATTCCTCATGTTGTGTTCTGGCAGGCGCACTTGATAGAGATGGGGTCGGAGCAGGTGGCGGGCGTGCTGCGCGCGTCGGGCTCGCGCGTGCGCCTGGTGGTGGCGCGCGCCGCCGACCCCGCCGCGCCCGCGCGCGTTACGCACCCCGCGCACCCCGCACACCCCGCGCCGCTCGTGCCCGCTAGGTATGTGCCTGAGGATAAAGACAATGCCTTTTGTGCCGGACGAATTGGTGAATTTTTAATAATCAAAATCGCCTTTGATAAAAAAATACTTCATTGAATTCGGTAGTGCTTTACCAGTAGCTGAAAGTTTGTCGCGCGCTGTATTATTCTGACAAGGAGTGGTGCTAGTAAGCCCCTTTTAGATAGCTCGTCGGAACACGAAGTCAATTGAACAGTAAGCGGTAAATACCTGTATTTTGATATACGCGTTACTGCACGCCCTCGTCTTGTAAGTTTTTTTCAACGCGGTAACACCGCTTGTTACCTCGCGTTCATTGGAATAATAATGTTTATATTTGAACGAATGCGTGTATAGACGTGCGATTTAAAAAAGCGCTTCCGATTTGAGACATCTCAACAATAGATGATGCTATCAAAAAACGTCAAGCATTCAATTGATAACCGTATGTATAGCGTACATTTCGAATTCCAAAAAATATTTTTTTATTTGTAGGCTCTTATCGGACCCCGAAGCTCTGGACCGTTACTTACTAGATGCAGGATTTGAACAGGTGTTCCACACGCAGCCCACACCCGTCCTACACAACTCCAACGTCTCTAGATTTGTGTTCGACCGATCCATCACCCCACCACCAGAAACAGGTAACTTTCAATTTTTTTTTGTTTGATTCTGCGATCAGTCTCAATCTACAAGCGAATGTGATGTGTGCAGATTGTTATGAAGTAGGTGTCTTCCAGTGAAGAAAGCAGGTGGTGTTTTAGTGTATTATATATTATTATTGCAGTACTGGCATGCCCAGTCCTATCAGGGTGATTGGTTGTATATGTTGTGTACCCCTTGATCTTGATACAGCTTACAGCAGTGTGCTTCTGAGAAGCACACTGTACTAGTAAAAGTTTTTAGTAAAAGCTTGAAGTTTATGCTCATTAATGAGCATTAAAATTTCATCCTTGTTTGGTGTGAAACCATTAATATACAAATAATTTATTATTTAGACATAATAATATATGTAAAGTATGTAATGTATCAATTCATAATATGTAAGTAGGATTATAATACATCGATAAAAACCAACAGATGCGGAATCACCCGAAGTCGATAGATTCACTGTGCAGCTCAAAAAAGACGAAAATGGTCTTGGAATTACCATTGCAGGTAATTTATTAAAAATCTTATGATTGCCATAATTTTCAGTATTTGAATTGCACTATTTTTATTACAGAATCCAGACAAAGATTTAGAGTACAAACTTACTGAAAATAGTCGAGAGTCACAAATTTTCTTTATGAGCAGTGTAAATATCCTCTACCTCACCTTTACCTTTTGAACTCCCTTAATAATTTTCCTGGAACTGGTCTCCTGTGGCATTCTTTTCGTAAGACACTTTAAAAAACTGAAATTCATGAATAATTTTTATATTGTTCAGGTTACGTTTGCGAAAAAGAGGAGCTATCCGGTATATTCGTAAAGTCGGTAACGCCGGGCAGTGCGGCGGCTCTGAGCGGCAAGGTGCGCGTCAACGATCGCATCGTGGCCGTGGACGGCGTGTCGCTCGCCGGCAAGTCCAACCAGCGGGCCGTGGACGCGCTCAAGCAGAGCGGGAATATTGTTACACTTGAGTTGGAAAGGTTAACAATTATGTAGTATTTTAAAAATGCTCATTATTTTTACTGTGGCACTCGTTAATAATTCTTAGAAAGCGATAGTCCTCGTTTACTTTGTTCTCGAGGCGACAATTAACATGCCACGCGAAGTGCTTCTGCAGCGGGTGGATTCAACCTACTGCTGAGCTGCACTTTGACCTAAAGGCGAAGTCTACTAATCGAAAACGTTTAAAATCTAGTCTCAATTTCAACTCAGCAATAACCAATGTCAAAAAAATTTGGTAAATTGAGGCATTTTTAACAGATTAAAACTGGGATTAAATTGTGATCGGCCCTAAACGATAGAAGAATTACCCCCTGACTTATTTGCTAACTTTTAAAATAATGTTTTATTATCACCAGATACCTCCGCGGGCCGAAGTTCGAGCAGCTGCAGCAAGCGATCGCGGCGGGCGAGTCCTGCGCCAGCGCTGCACCGCCGCACAACCCCTTCCTGCACATGCACCGCCCCGACTCGCTCACGTCGCCTGAACACGACATACCCATGGCACAGTTGCACAACTCGTGAGTTGCTTAGTTGATACATTACAAATCTTACATGATCCGAAGTTTGAGTAGCGGCAAGCTCAGAAATTGACACAAAAGTGACGAGTAAAAAAAAACCACTCAAAAAAAACTAAAAAATTTGAAGAGACTTTCGATCACATTTCACAGGCCATGTAACCGGGGTTTTAATATGCCTTTATTTTGAGTACTGGGTTTGTTATTAGCATTACAGTAGGCAGCCCAGTAGAGGACGTGGTGAGCACATCCCCACCGCCTGCGCCAGTCGTGACGAGTGCGCAGCCCGCGTGCGAGATGCCGCGGACAAACGAAGAGAAGGACGCCATCAAGAGGAAGTGGCAGGCTATACTCGGTAAACATAGTGTGCGTCCACACTGAATGCGCGGTGAGAGAGAGTGGGGGCGTGCGGTGGCCACAGTGACGCGCGAGCTCTTGTAGCTGATCGACTTATATCAGGTGTTGCAAACTATGGACGAGGATTTGCTATTTTTACTAGACAGTCCGATCCTGAGATGGGAGGTGTTTAACACTAGAGATGGTGTGCACGAAATAAATAAAAACAGAGGAATAACCATAACTTTCTTGTTATTGTGCGATTACTGTGGTGTGGATGTTTGCTTTGCCGAATAGGTGGTTTAGATTGAATCGCACTTAAAAACAACTCAGTATTTACCGCCATTTTATAGACAAACAAATACTTGAAACGCTTAAACGCCGAGCGACAAGACCGAACTGGTTTGTTACCCCCGCCACCCGCGCATTGGATCGCTCGCTGACTAGGCCCGTAGTGTGGCCAGAACGCGCGGACAGGAGCGTTTGAAAACTACGCGCGCTGTCTCGCTCAGTCCCGTCGCACTAGGCTTCCGCCTTAGTCACTACAATATGGACGCAAAGGCGTGTTTCATATGTTTGATACTTCGCGCCCGTCGTCGCAACCGCGCTAGGCTCGCAGTGTGGACGCACACATACACTTTTTATCAGTCTATGGAACCCGATTTTTTATGGAACCCGAATTGACACTGTCTTTATATTATTTTATTAATTTGGAAAGAATTGGAAATTGCTGAGGCTACATTAGCGCAAATACGAAAAACATATTTTCAAGACTTGGAAACAGTAAAGGAAATTACTATTTTGATGTAATTTCATGATTCCACTTTGTTGTTGGCGTTTAGCTACAGACTAAACTATGAAAAAGTTACATTTCTGACGTCATCTGCTTCCTTCTACAGGCGACGAAGTAGAAATCGTAGTAGGCGTGGTTATCCGAGGCGGCGGTGGTCTGGGCATCTCACTGGAGGGCACCGTCGATGTGGAGGGAGGACGGGAAGTGCGGCCGCATCACTACGTGCGCTCTGTACTGCCCGAGGGGCCCGTGGGACGCGCGGGGGTGCACCGTCCTGGAGATGAACTGCTAGGTAAGAACGCTGTATACAATTTAGATTATATTGTAGGTAGCTGGGAATCACATTATAAAGACCGACTGCTCGATGAATCCGTATGACGGGTAAGAGTGCACCAAACAAACAGAAGAACTTTTAGGTTTTATACTTCAATAATGTAAAGTGTCACATTGTCCCGTCCAGAGGTGAACGGGCATCGTCTACTCGGTATGAACCACCTGGAAGTGGTGGCAATCCTGAAGGAGCTGTCGAGCGAGGTGTGCATGGTGTGCGCGCGCCCCCGCCCCGCGCCGCCCATCGACCTCGCGCCTCCCGCTGCTACGCTCGTCAAGGTAATACAGTTTGCCACACATGTATGAGCGACAGACGCTCTCAAAGCCTTATTTGTATAATGTACGTGATGTCACTGGAAATTGCCAGAACTTGCTTAACACATCTGCTAGCTCAAAAATTACGAATAGGTATTAGGTTACTTCCCTTATGGCGTTGCTCTAGCGCAGGCCTTCGTCGAACGTATACACAACGTAGACCTTTCATAAATACGGAGCCGACGTTTCTTGAGCGTCGCACGAACTGCACGTTTTCACGACGTAATACCTACCAGTCGATCAATCACCAAAGTAAATTCAAATTCAAAGGACAATGAGCGGTTTCGTCCCAAGTGTTGTAACATTTTCTTACCTATATCATTTGAAAGATCTCAATTAGTGTTATGTTTTTTTGTATGGGCGTAACTCTGAATCTTGTGCAGGGAAGCTATTATAGTGGTATCATTTATTCCAAAAAAATATTAAATAAAACTTAATCAATTAATATTTTAATGACAAAAGGGCTGCAACGATTTTAAAATCATGTGGAAAAAACCACGCTATACATTAGAAAGAGATGGTTGCCGGTGCATCTACATGCAATTATTTATCTAGCGCTTTCGTCTCGTATAGTATAATAAAAAATAGAGCAGAAACGGCGAGAGATGCAATTTCTAATTATTATTGCTCATGTTTAACGGGAAAAAGAACTGTAGGTACTTGCGCTCACCTAATGAGTATTATTTGGTACCTTGGCTGGGCTAGACACCAGCCAAGCATATTGTTACCCGCGACATTTTTGGATGATAATTATTATCATAGATAATAATCACTACTAAAAGTACTAACTAGTAAACAATTTGCATATCTTACATCATATGGATATTATTCCTTTGTTATTTATGTATTTGAAAATAAATAAATAACAAAGGAAACATTTTTTCTTACTTTCTTTCTTTCTTTCTTTCAAAATAATTCAATTATCATAATGTGTTATTTTCTTTGTTTTTTATATATATTCAACTGTGCGGTTATTAATAACCGTCAAAAAATAACCATTATTGCCTGTGATTACTGTACAATTATTATAAATGTAATAATTATGTTTACATGTTACACAAAACGTTATAAAGTATGATTTAAGCATTATTTAAATCAAAAACTTATTTTTCACTTGAAGCCCAATAACTTTTGACCTGCACGTATTACAATAAAAACTTAGCATATTGATCATAAAAAAGCTTAACTGAACATGTTTCTACTAGTCCCAACTTGTTACAAGGGTTGGGACACAACTCATACAATAATGCCTATTGTCCTTTATTTATTTTGTGAACACAGGGTAGTACGTACAGAAGATGTTATAATAAATAGGATCCGAGCTGTGTCCCGCCAATAGGCATACAAAATATGAAGGGTTTTTAAGCCAAATACATTTTAGAAATTATGTCAATATTATAAATCATGTCAAAATTATAGATAAAAAATCAAATTAGATAAAGTAAGTATAGAACCAAACTTACAAATAAATAAAGTCGTATGACTTTACTTTGGTGTGTCAAATCACGTTGATATGGCTGATTATGTAAAACAAAATGTCATTCATCAATGCGTAAAAACCTACTATTAATTCTATTACATCAGATAATAACATTTACGTCAATAACGTTACGGCTTTTTAATCATGATGAACTTATTGTTTAATACCACCTGTTTCATGACAATTTAATTCGTAGAACAACGGGTAGGTACATTGACATTGAATAAAAGATATCATGCGGAAAACGTGATTTATGATATCTGAGATATATTTTGTGCAATGTGAATTCTTTAGTTAACAATGTGTACAAATTGGTCCCATAATTAAAAATGTAAAGATGGAAGTTGTAATCAGACCATTTATATAGAAAAGCCTAACGAATGTCGACCTAAAAGTCTTTCCAGCGCCCATTCCATACTTTGTGGCACTTTGTTAACTTGTTATGATAACTTTATTTACCACCAAATATGTATCAGGCGAAGTCGGATGGAAGTCTGGCAGGCGCAGGCGCAGAGGAGGGTGGTTCTCTATCTGCGGGTGGCAAAGTACGTTCGCGCAGTCTTGAACCACTAACTGGTCTTGCCATGTGGTCGTCGGAACCACAAATTATCGGTAAGTGCATCAATATGTATAATACAGCAAACAGGAACCGTAAAGAAATATTAGTGTAATGCGAGATTTTGTTAAACTTATCTTTATTTTCATACAGAATTAGTAAAAGGTGAGCGAGGTCTCGGCTTCTCGATCCTGGACTACCAAGATCCGCTGCGTCCGTCACACACGCTGGTGGTGATACGCTCGCTGGTACCGGGTGGCGTGGCACAGCAGGATGGGCGACTGATACCCGGCGATAGACTGCTTTTTGTTAACGATCAGGTGGGTTTGTTAACTTGAAATAATAACTGAACTAACATGCTTCGGTTGTAGAAGGTTGATATTGTTAAAGTGCCTGAATGACTTCTTCCTTTAAAACTCTTGCCACTAAATAAATGAATTAAAATGGTGGTGCTAACCGTTCTCTCTCATAACTATGATAATCACCTTGCAACGGGTATATGGCCCGTTCTAATAGCTAACCATACACGGACGGTTATGCCCGTCGGATCTGTCCGACAGGCAGATCCGTGATTCGCCACACACGAGTACGGGCATCAGACGGGCATCAGTTCAAATCGTGATTCCAACATATTCGGTTGTCCGTAAAAATGTCTCTTTCGAAGCAACAATTAGCTTTAATATGTGGTGGTTTTATTTGTCTTGATGAAAGTAGTACGTGACTGAGGTGAGATCTGGCGGGCAAATCCGTCGCTACGACACACGCGCAGTTGGCGTTCGGATCTACCCGCCCCGTACCCGATCCGGCCGATTTGAGCACGGGTAGCGGGCAGGCACCCGACGGGCAAATCCGTGTCTGTTTGTCGCCTTACACGCACAGATCTGTCCGTCAGGCACGTCTGTCGGACAGATCCGGCGGGCATGCTCGTCCGTGTATGGCTAGCTAATAGCTATTTATTCATTTAGCTAGTACCCACAGTGTTGCCACCTTGATTTTTGAAAGGGGGCTAGCGAGCACCCAAAAAGGGCTAGATTTTAAAAATTCAGTCTTAAAAAGTGGGGCTAGAAAGGGCTAAAAAACTATGTAGGTATTTTTGCACAAGAAATAATGCATAGAATAAACGACACACTTAAAATTAGATCAGTGAAAACGTTATTTTATTTTATTTATTGGGACAAAAAACAGTTATATGCTAAAACATAGCACAATGATGAAATAAAAATGAGATTTAATAACAACCCTAAATGAATGTTACGAATGAGACTGTGCAAAAAATCTCTCAATTTGAACTGTTGTGAACAATCATTACACTATTTTGAATTACTCAATAAATACTGACGTATACACGTTTGCATTAGGGTTACCGCAGTAAAACTAGAACCTACTGAAAATTAAAAAATTATACTAAAAAAGCACGTTGACAGATTTCAGCAAGCATTTGCAAAAAGGGCTAGATTGCCCTTTTAGGGCTAAACAGTGAAATTTGGAGAAACTCAGTCTTAAAAAGGGCTAAATCTAGCCCCAAAAGGGCTAAGGTGGCAACAGTGAGTACCCGTCATATACATGCTCTTATGGTAGAGAGAAAGGGTGCTTACATAAAGAAGCAGGTTACCTACAGGTACGGACAGGTCGGTACAGATCATTACCGATCGGTACGGGTAAAATAGCTCATACAATCAATATGCGCTCGTTCATAAAGAAACAGGTGGAAACTTGTCGGTACCGACTATCTGTACGGGTTTATGCATTTGCCAGCGTAGTGTGTCTGTTATTTTGTGTTGTGTGTAAAATAGTCCTAATTATTATCTATGATATTTGATGCAAACTATCTTGTCTATGAATATAATGTACCGGATGTGTAAAAACAAAAAAAAAACTTCCTTTCCGTTCATGTCAGCCAAATCGAGCACGTCGTTTTATTTAAAGAAAATCATTAAATAATACTATCCATATTTCTTTCTTTTACTGTTCATATTAGAAACACCGACTGTCCTTTTTTACATTTAAAATGAGTAGGGTGTTTTTTAATGAGTTTCTACGCATCATTAGATTAATATTGATAAAATAAATCTTTATTAAGAATCTTAAAAGATAAAATAAACAATGAATCCGAAATTAACAATGAACACTTTCGAAGAGGAAAAGCTCATTGTCCGACGAACTCGAAGACATGATGGTCACTATGAACAGATTTACCTGTTTCCATATGTGGTTGAACCCGTACCTATCGGTACCGACCCGTACGCCATATCGGGACCGAAAAACCTGTATCTTTATGTTTGTACCCTAACAATAGATTTTCTGTTTACTGTTGCTTAGAACCGTTGGTTATTATTTCTTCAGAAGTTGCGATATACAAGCAGAAGTGGATGTCTTCTTTTATTACTATCGTTGTAAACTCCTTTAATTCGTTTTTTTTTGTTACAGAACCTAGAGGACGCGAGCCTAGAGCAGGCGGTGGCAGCGCTGAAGGGCGCGGCGCGCGGCGTGGTGCGCATCGGCGTGGCCAAGCCGCTGCCGCTGGCCGACGCGCCGCCGCCGCTGCCGCACACCGCGCCGCCCAGCCAGCCCTAGGCGCAGGGGACGCAGAACTCACCCTGAACAAAGAGCCGGTAACGAACTTTCAAATAAAGTAGGCACAACTCACGAATACCAAACCACATGCGCGCATTGCAATTTTAGATAGTAGATGGTGTCTTGCAGTTTCTGTTTAGGGTCCGACGCCATCTGCGTTATTTCTTTAGCGCGTATGTGTTCGTGACCTTATCGCACTTTGTATGGGGTAGAAATTCTGCGCATATTTGTTTCTATGTACTGCTCATTAAACCTGTATTCAACCAGACTATGGAGGGAGAGATTTCACTGATCTACAGCTATTTTTTAGTTATCGATAAAAATACTACAATGTGTCGATAACAGTACTTAAATTTATTGTAAGTGGTTAGGAGAGCTCAATATGCACTATCTTGCTCCCACTTACAGTTCTGTCGATTCCGGAGTATTTCATTTTTGAGTTAATTCGAATCAAAAATTAAGTAATATTACACGTTATCTTGAAAAAATCGTAATCTCTCCATACCGTTATAATTATTAGTGTTATATTTTACTGCGATATATTATTAAGTTTTACTCTTGGCGTGCTAAATCCATATAGAGATTTTTCTCGCGTGTAACTAGTATTCTATTTAGAATATTTAGAAATATTGATGTTAAACAATGTTTTAAAAAGTAACGATTTTATTAGTTAAGAATAAATAAAGTCATCAATCATGCAAAATATCTAGAATGAACAATGTATTAGTGTAATGAAGGTGTAATGAAGTCATTCATCAAGTTTCTTTCATCAAAACCTTTTGACCATGATCATCAACAAGTTTCATACATCAAAGGTAATGTTTAGGGTAGCCAATAAAAAAAAATACATACAATGAGCATTTTTTGGTCTATTAATGTTGCTATCATAAAAGTTTAATCGAACTTAATATAACTTGGAATTTGTGATTAAATATTACATTCTACTATAAAAAATCATGACTAAAATGTAATTGTGACAATATTTTATGATAATGAACTTGTACTTAACGTTACGGTCTGTGTCCTTTAAGTAAGTAATTAACGTTCGAACAAGTGCGCGTACTTATAGTTCGACGACCATTTTCCCCCATGTTTCATTCTAACTAAAAGAAGTCTTCTTTATGTCAAAATTTGACGACACGATTGGCGCAGTGGTTGAGCGATTGGCTGCTGCGCTGCGTGTCGCGGGTTCGATTCCCACAAGAAAAAACAATTGGCATAGGTAGTTGTTTCGAGTCTGGTTGTTTGTGTATGTAAGTTTATATTTGTTTGTAGTATGTATAGTGGGGCAAAATTTATTACGATAGAAACATAATGAATCATAATCACGTGTAGTTCGCGTACATAGGGTGATATACAGGTCTAAAAATTAGCGAGTCGTAAGTACGTACATACTTGCTCGAACATTAATCGCCCGCTTTACTAAGCAGAAGAAGTGTGTAGTGTTAAACCCGTTAGGGCACTGGCGATGGCGGTGTGATGCTGTGCGCCGGGGTTCTTGCAATACTCAAAGAGACTTAACCTAAAATCTTTCTCGGAAATTGACGTCTTATGTTGTACATACTGTTGCCACCTTAGCCCTTTTGGGGCTAGATTTAGCCCTTTTTAAGACTGAGTTTCTCCAAATTTCACTGTTTAGCCCTAAAAGGGCAATCTAGCCCTTTTTGCAAATGCTTGCTGAAATCTGTCAACGTGCTTTTTTAGTATATTTTTTTAATTTTCAGTAGGTTCTAGTTTTACTGCGGTAACCCTAATGCAAACGTGTATACGTCAGTATTTATTGAGTAATTCAAAATAGTGTAATGATTGTTCACAACAGTTCAAATTGAGAGATTTTTTGCACAGTCTCATTCGTAACATTCATTTAGGGTTGTTATTAAATCTCATTTTTATTTCATCATTGTGCTATGTTTTAGCATATATAACTGTTTTTTGTCCCAATAAATAAAATAAAATAACGTTTTCACTGATCTAATTTTGTTTAGTGCGTCAACCGCCGAAACCGATTTAAGTGTGTCGTTTATTCTATGCATTATTTCTTGTGCAAAAATACCTACCGCTATTAAATATGACATACAAACAACATTATAAAAAAGAATGCGATTGTCAGTTAATTTAGGTTTGTCTATGAAAGCAGAAATCGGTGCGGTTCAATTAGGTACCAGATATTGTTATATGTATTAATAAATGATTAAATTTTATTTCAAACAAATAGTTTTTTAGCCCTTTCTAGCCCCACTTTTTAAGACTGAATTTTTAAAATCTAGCCCTTTTTGGGTGCTCGCTAGCCCCCTTTCAAAAATCAAGGTGGCAACACTGGTACAGAATTAAATCCATATTAAATTTCCTTCATTGCGCCACACTACCTCTGTATTGTAACGGTAAATACTGCGTAGCTTGCTTCAAGCTCAGCTCAGCTTGCAATTAAACTTTTTTGTACTTATTGTTATTGAATTATTAACACGTTCACTGCCGGGCCAAAAATGTTGAAGGTCAAACCTCCACAAGCGTCAGGCACATGTGCCTGACGTGGCAGTTAAGGTGTTAAATTACAATTGAAGTAACTTGAACTATCTTGTATGCACCTACAAGAAATACTCGTAAAATGTGATTCAAATTGTTTATTTATAGGACACCATATCAAAACAATTGTAAGGTAAATGGATCTAACATTCTGTGATGCATTCCGATATATATGGTAAGGTGATATGTGTACTTAACTGTCCTGTGTACTTAATTTCTTAAGAAAGAAATATATAAGAAAATGTTATCAAATCGACAATTATTAGATATAGTAAAGAATTTAAGAAAATTTATTGATAGTATTATATAAATAATTTATTATTTCAAAGTATTACAAAATATCTACCTGAATTATTTGTATTTAATCGTTCTTGTTATCTTAATGTTTCCTTTACACATTTAACGTCCATTCCAATTTTATTGTATTAAGTTCTTTTTTTAAGGAATAAAATGAAACTTAAATAATTACAGATTTTGTGTTTTATTAAAACGCAAAACGCAGCACGACTGCTGAGCATGAGGTCTTGGGTTCGATTCCCAGGTCGGGCAAAGTGTTATTGGGTTTTTCCATCAGAAATTTCTCAGTAGCAGCCTCGGAGTCTGGATTTGTGCCCGGTTGATGGCAATAGGCTCGCCCCCTATTACATGGGACTTTAACATAACTGGCGAAATGTGGGTGTACTCATGGGTACACCTCTGCCTAACCCTACGGGGATTACAGGCGTGATGTTATGTTATGTTATGTGTTTTATTAAAACCACCTTAGATTTTATAAAATATATTTTTTGTAACAAAAATATAACCTATTTACACCTTTGCATAAAGTACTATCAATCACATTGATTCCGATGCACTAGCCCCCTAGTTGAGCAATAACAAATTAAGTTAACAATAATTATTACGTTGTCCCTCGCCCTAAACACTAAACTTATGTTTACTCCTTATAAAAGTTTTCTATGATGTCTTTGTACTTTTCGTAGACGACGTTCCTTTTGATTTTCAACGTTGGTCCTGTAAGCAAATAACGACATTATGAAAAAGGAATAGTGATTGGTTTTTTTTAATACAGGCTGGATTGTGATTGTCGTTGTTGATTGAAGCTGGCACACGTTTGATAGCCTCTCATTTTCGTTCGAGGTTTTAGATAATTATAATATACTCTCATTTTCGTTAGAGGTTTTAGATAATTATAATATAATCTACGTACCTAATTCTCCAGAATGTACTGAGAAGTCTGCAGGAAGGATCGCGAATTTCTGAATTTTCTGTGCGTTGGAAATGGCTTGTTTGTTGGCGCGGGCTATACCTGCTTCAATTGCTTTGTGAACCTGAAAATAAACAGTCATTTATTAACTAAATTGCTCCTATTGGATACGAAGATTTTCTCAAAATCTTCGTGAGGCATTAAGATAATGAATCAGCCATCGGACTTACTGCAGGATCCTTGGTGTTGACAATTTCACTAATCTTGGTAGCTGAGCTTCCGAGGCTGGCTACCCATTTCCTCGTCTCATTGTCCAGATCATCGAGCGCTTCACTAGTCTCTGAATTAACTTTAGCCTGAAAAATATTCTAATTAGACACTGTGTAAAAAATGTATAAGGCGGATCTGCAGACCGTATGCTAAATATAGTTGTAGGAGGAATTGTGGAGTTTTAGTCCGTAGAAGGCAGATTTTCCCTCTTAGTAGGTAAGAAGCAGTAAATAGGTAGAATTTATGTTTGTTAGATCTTAGTACAGTTGTTCGACAACGTCGGAATCATACGAAAATCAATATTAGTTTGAGTATGATACCAAAGCAAATCAAGGGTTAACGGAAATACCTACCGTCGTTGTTTAAGTAAGAACAAGCTTTTCAAGCTTTTTTTTTTAGCTTAATTACCTTAAGCGTAAGAAGTACAGCTAGGAACTTGCGTCGGTCGCCGATGAGCACAGCATAGCCGACGTGCAATAGTTCTGCCTGCACCGCCTGTTCAATCAACACCGGAGCCACGTTTTCACCGCCCGCAGTGATCAACAGCTCCTGCAGAACAAAACATTTAGTGAAATATTCAAAGGATCAGCTCGACGGGTGAGTAAACTACATAGTTATTAGCAACCGAACTGCATTCCAGAAGATAGCAAGAGTGTCGATACAAACAATTTTCCTATTAAATGTATGCCCTCTATCAATAATATAAAACTGCAGAATGTATGCCACATTCTGCAGTTTATAGGAAAGAAGGGACAGCTGTACCTTTATTCTTCCAGTAATGTACAGAAGGCCATTGCTGTCGACTCGGCCAATGTCTCCAGAGTGTAACCAGCCCTCGTCGTCGATAGCTTCCTTTGTCTTAGTATCGTCGTTGAGATAGCCCATGAACACGTGGCGCCCGCGCATCATAATCTCTCCCGGACCGTTCGGACTGATCGAACCACCGAACATGGTTTCTGTACCATCTAAGAGTGCACCGGCTGATTCTAAGGAAAATCTGTGGAATTCAAAGGTGTCATCTTTAAGGTTCAGAATTGTACCTATAGGTATATTATCATTTAATGCTTAGGTATCTTCAATTATTCTAATTGAAATTTAGACATAGGACGAAGGTATTAGATATCATCCGGAACTTATTTCTGCATTTAGGTTCAGAAAATAGTTTAATCTTTTCAGTTATCTTTACGATTAACTAAATTTTTCATTATTTGTTGTTTAATTGACGCATTACATGACTCATTTGTTTAGGGAAAATTTTTATCACAAGTAGTTCATCATTCCTGTTACAATAAAAAATGCTTACCAACACGATGGTTATCAAAAATGATTAGTTTTAAAAAAACTTGATAAAATTGTCGAATTAATCACATTTAATTACAGTTAATAACTCAATGACATCAATATTTTTTCCGGTTTCCGTGCTCGTTCAAATAAGGTTTGACTGTAATGTAATCAGTTTTTTAAATCCGCGTTATTATCTGTTAAATTGGCGCCACACCCTGACTCAATGGTGACAAATAAAAAATATTTAAACCTAGTGCGATGCGTAATGCGAAATAACAGTACGCAGGGTCTACAAAGTCACCAGACCGAAATCTAGTTATTTCGGGAAGATTGTGACTAAGCATCGTCAAGGGTACTTTTACACACTCAGGTACGGTCAACAACAAAAGTCGATTAACAATGTAACTTTTTTATATCATTTAAACAGACACTAAACACATAATGTACTGGCTTTCAGAATTTCAGGCAATAGCTAAGGGTTTATTATATCTTAATTCTGTATTCATTGCGTTTTACTTTTAATATTGTACTTAATAATTAGGATTTAAAAATCATAAATGTTAATCGACTTTTGTTGCTGACTGTACCTACTGTTCTCGGAGAGAGCTGTACTTTGCTTAGTACACCTGGTGCTTGGCTTCTTGTTATCGTATTTACTCACTTGGGGTATATGCTGAGTGTGTGAGCTCCAGAAGCCTCGCTCATGCCGAACGCGTCAACGATTGGTATGTCGAGGGACAAGAAAAACTTCTTGATGTCAGGCGACAGTGGCGCCGCTGCCGTCACAAACGTCTTGCAGTGGTCCAGGCCCAGGGAATCATGCACTTTACTGAACACCATCGACTTTGCCATTTTGTACCCGAACGATGAGCCGTCCATCCTGCAGATATAAGTACGATAGAGATAGGTTTTACTCAGAAACTTACAGTATGTTTGAATGCAAGTAACAACAAAGATACACATAAATAAAACAGTCTATGTGATTCCTACAGTTTTCTACTTCTTATGAAATTAGTATGGGAATAGGGTATAATGAAAAAAAAACCGGCCAAGTGCGAGTCAGACTCGCGCACCGAGGGTTCCGTACAAACCTGTAGGTATATAAGTAGGATCAGGCGGGAGGACACGCCAGGGTGTCACCACTGTGCGGATCGCCCAGAGGACACGGTGGAGCATACGGTGGAGGTCTGCCCCGCTTGGGCGGAGCATCGCCGTGTCCTCGTGGAGGCGATCGGCGGCAGCGACCTCTCGTAGGGCCGGGCCCCTGGTTCAGACCATAGTGTGGAGCGAGAGGGAATGGGAAGCAAAATTCTCGTGTCGCGGTGTTTGTTTCCAAACTCCTCCGAAATGGCTGAACCAATTTGCATGAAATTTTGTGTGCATATCGGGTAGGTCTGAGAATCGGCCAAAATCTATTTTTTTATTTTTTTTTGTTAATCGCATAACAACGTTTGCTGGGTCAGCAAGTCTAATATATAAAATTCTCGTGTTGCGGTGTTTGTTTCCAAACTCCTCCGAAACGGCTGAACCGATTTGCATGAAATTTTGTGTGCATATCGGGTAGGTCTGAGAATCGGCCAACATCTGTTTTTTTTTTTTTTAATCGCTGAACAACGTTTGCTGGGTCAGCTAGTAAGTTTATGATTATTAAAAAAAATATACTATGTGATGTAACTAAAAATTTAAGATTTTCGGAATTTTTCCTATATGTGTACTTTATAACGTTGCTTCATGCCAAATTTCAAGATTCCAGGTCGTCTGGAAGTATCCTTTAGGTTTTGATTCCCTTGCGAGTAGTTGCGAGTTTCAAAATATGCGGCTTTAATTGCTGTATCTTTTGATTGCGTTGACGTAGAAGTTTGATTTTGTTACAGCTTAAAGATATTATAGACTTGAGTATTTGTTAAGAATTTCAATATAATACCACTACGCGTTCATGAGTAAAGGGGTAATAAGTTTAAAATTATTAAAAATATTTTTATTATATGATGTAACTAAAAATTTATGCTTTTCGCAATTTTTCCTTTATCTGTGTTATAAGACGTTGCTTCGTACCAAATTTCAAGATTCTGAGTTCACGGGAAGTACCCTGTAGGTTTTGATTCCCTTGCGAGTAGTGGCGAGTTTCAAAATATGCGGTTATAATTCCTGTTTCTTTTGATTGCGTTGACATAGAAGTTTGATTTTGTTACAGCTTAAAGGTATTATAGATTTGAGTATTTGATATGAATTTCAATATAATACCACTACGCGTTCATGAGGAAAGGGGTAGTAAGTTTAAAATTATTAAAAATATTTTTATTATATGATGTAACTAAAAATTTATACTTTTCGCAATTTTTCCTATATCTCTGCTATAAGACGTTGCTTCATACCAAATTTCAAGATTCTGAGTTCACGGGAAGTACCCTGTAGGTTTTGATTCCCTTGCGAGTGTCGAAAATTTGCGGCATAAACGGGAGTATCTTTTGATCGCGTTGACTTAGAAGTTTGATTTTTTCACAGCTCCAAGAGACCATAGACTTGAGTATTTGATATGAATTTCAGCTTGATACCTCCACGCGTTCCTGAGAAAAAAGGTCTTGACAGACAGACAGACAGACAGACAGACGGACAACAAAGTGATCCTATAAGGGTTCCGTTTTTACCTTTTGAGGTACGGAACCCTAAAAAGAACATGGGAGTAGGCGTAATATAAAACTTATTGCTTCTAAATAAGTTGGGGTAATTAGGCCTACCTAAGTTGGGGTACCTACCTAGTAGGTCTACCGAAGGGCCCTTATGAGTATCAATGATAATTGGTCACATATCTATGTACTCGTAAATCACCTTTAACGAGAAAATGAATAGGCACTTAAGGTACTTAATTAAGGTTAGGTATTTGCGTGTATTGTGTTCTGCGCCATATTTACTGTAATAAGTAGTTGGTTGCAACTCCATCCATATGTTTATCATCGATTAAACTCGTAGGTACCTACCTAGGTACTTTGTTTTGTACGCAAACAATGTCAAGTGCATTAGGTATCTATTTAATAGAGTGTTATGCACGGTCGGTTTGTTGGTAAACGATGATTAAACTGAAATGTCTTCAATAAGTACTTTAAATAAATTAAATAAGTATGCAATACATACCTATACCTAAAATTGGAACACTCCAATATTAGGTACCTACCTATATGTATTGATACAATAATATCGGTGTTAGAAAAATCGAATGAAATACACAATTCATTAGATTTTTCTTAAACCGCAAGTTTCTAGGAATAATACTTTTATTTTCGTTTATGGACAAAGGAGGGAAATAAGGCAAAGCCAACTACGAAATAACCTTAAAAAAATCTAATACCTAGGTACACTCACGAACCAAACAACTAAAAACTATTATAATGTGCAGACATGCTAATAAAATACTTACTCAAGCTCGTTTCAAGTAATTACATAGGTGCTAACTACATTGGGATGCATGCTCCAAACGCTACGAGGTTCATTGACCTTACATACCAAAACGTTATGAATTCAGCAATGGTGTAGTCTATTGGCAGACTGTTCATGCTGCTCGATAGCGCACTGATTGAAAAATATTGATATTAATATCGTTGTTTTGTCCGGCCTCAATTTCGAAAGACTTCTTCTGTCACACTTGGTATCTAACGATTCTGAGATCTGTATCCTCAACTTTAATTGTTTATTCCTGAAGTCTTTAATTTTTTTTGGTCTAACGTTTATGTCCGGTTGTCAAAGTTTGTTTACTTACTCACCGTTTTATTTATTTCTCTTCAATCCTCTAAGAACGTAGTGCTATCTAACTCAAAAAACATGGCGTAAAATGCGTAGACATACTAGGTTCCTATCTAATTACTATCAGTGCAAGGTGGCCACCTTGGCATTGTAAGATAGGTAAATGTAAGTAAAGTCTGGAGGACGAATGTTATAAATTGTATCGAAACTTCTTCTATCGCTATCGCTGGATGAAAAAACAGTTCAGCTTGCGTTTACGCGGTATGCAATTAGTCGGAAAAACCCGTCACAATATCTATACACGTGCTACGTCAATACGTTTGAGGCGTAAAAGATTTTCGAATTTTCACAGAATCTCGCCTCGCCTTATCATTTATATCTATTTGATTGGTTGAAACTATAGTTAAATAATGCTTAAGTTATCTTCGGTAATAAGACTTAACAGTTCACCTTTATAGTATAAGCTATAGGACCTATGGAGGTAAGAAGTAGGTATATGTCTCACCCATTGATCCTGGCAAGATGGTACTTAAGGCCTTTGTCCTTCGCACAGAGAGCGATCTGCTTCTTGAAGTAGCCGCTAGACGCGCCCACCGCCATAATCTTCTCGTACATCTTCTCCCATACACGGGGGACGCCCAAGAACCTGTTAAACCATTCATTAGGTTTAGAAACATGTGATTATGTTAACTATGTATGAAATAAGATAAATGCATAATAGCTAGGTTTTGTGTCTTAGGGTGGTATTACACTTATCAAATATCTTTGTCCAATTATGATGTTCAATATTTGATCAAATTTCTTTGAAAGACGCTCAATACACTAATTGTCGTCCAATTCGTCGTCCAAGTCGTCCAATTTCTTTGATCAAATGTACATTGGACCAAGATATTTGATAAATGTAATACCAACCTTAAAAAAGCTTGTTTCGCAGACAGTTTCAATCTATACATCTATAAATAATTTTCTAACATAGAGAAAAGCTAGCGAGACTATGGGATATGAATTACCTACATTATCTTGTGCCGCGATCTCAAAATCGAATAAATAGATATCATTATTGATATCTATAGAGTCTGATCAGACTCTATTAATTTCTAAGGATTTTAAATTCTTTTCAAAAAATGTACGTCAGACATTTTATAGGTCGGTCATCGATCATATCCAACAGATAATGATTATCTATATTCCCACTAATTACATAGTGAATCAGATGAACACATTTTACACGTACTTGGATAAGCATGTACATTATGTCATTCATAGGGGATTCGTGGGATTACCATGACACATCGAGTATTAAAGGAGACTGTCATACACACACAGCGCTTTACAAAGGTGAGCATTTTTAGACGTAGTTTTGGAGTTCTTTCTCTTCTTCTTAAAAAAAAAACGGAATTTCGTCAAATATTCGGTTTACGTTACCTCGTAGGTCGAACTTCTTTGAGCGTCTCCACTAGACTGCCTTTGAGCGCGTCTGGTTGTGCGAAGAACACCATGACCGCGTTTGATAGAGTTGCGTAAATGTCTACCACCTGACAAATAACACGCATTATAGGTAATTTTTAAAACTTCCTTATATTACAAATTAATTGGGTTAAACATTTTCGTTCGGTAGGTACGATAGTGTTGCGTGTGGGGTGATTTTAATCTGAAAATCTCGTACACATTTTCTCCCCAAATCACGTGTTGAAACCATGTTAATCACAAATATTTTATGGTAGGTCATTTTAACATTATGCATTATGTAATTTGTACTACGACATGTAAATCAATTTGTACTGTGTTAACCTTTTAGTTGACCTTATTGACTTGCATAATTGATAAACAAGTGATACCTTGTGTTTTGCTTTTACCCCTCGATTAGCAAGATACGTAATAAGTACCTATACTGATAGCTATGATAACGCCATCAATGCAAGAAAACTACGTCACAACTGATTGACTTGTCTCAGCCTTAGTTTCAAATAAGTACTTAAGTGAAAATGGAGGATACCAATTTATTAAAAGGTCATACATAGCTTGTGATTGTGACAGAAAAAAAATCGTCTAAGGAGGGCATCGGATAGCCAACCGCTTTGTAGAAAGTTTGAGACCGTGCGGTAGGTACCTATCTAATTTTCTCAATAATATTTATGGTGATAACATAATATATCCTCATTTTGAAACGTTATGTCGAGGCTCGCATTTAGAAGTGGCCAAATAGGCCTCTTCAGAAGATTGCCTAAAAATGCTTTCACTTAATAACTATACCTGTGCAGCGACGTGACTGAGTGGTAGGAAGGAGATGATACGGTCCTGCGTCGGTTGCAAATCAGCCACTCGCTCCCCGATAGAGAAGGCGTCCCACGTCAGGCTGTCGTGGGACAGCATCACCGCCTTCGGGGGACCCACCGTCCCTGACTATGGGAGGAAAAGAAATGAGATTAAGTCAAGAAAAAATTTAATACATCAATGTTTTGTAGGTTTTCGTAAACAAAATGAGTAGGTAATTGCGTGCACCATTCATATTACAAACACCACTAACTAGCACGAGGCCACATAAGGAGGTCAATACAGTATAACTATTTTTTCTGCGATTCGGTTTCCTCCAGTGGTGACTGATTTGGAATTATCTTGTGTGCCAAGTGTGCGGTTTTCACCCACTCAGCCTTTATAGGAAAAGTATGTCATATAAGTCAAATGGTGTTTACGAGATTTATTATTAAAATGTTGACATCATTTCTTTGATGCCTACATTCAGCTTACTGAAAGTAGGTAGGGATTTAACTTACATGCAACCAATTAGTGGGACATACCAATGGTATATTGCTAAGTAATTTTTCAATACATAAAGCTTTATAAAATAAACATGAATTATTATAGGGTATAGTAAATCTATTGGTTAAAAACTTACGGTGTACACTAACGTGCAGCATTCGTTGACAGCAATAGTCTTAAGGACACTATCAAGCTGCGTGTTGGGCTCCGCGGCACCCATTTCCATAACCTGGTCCCACTGGAAACAGTAATGTTTAATTAATTAAAATATGAAAAAGGTATAATTATGATGTGACCAGAGCAAGTGGCGAAATAATCTCAAAAATCGTGGGCATAAGAGCTCTGCTCTATCAGCAAGGTTCACATAATTTCTCTCTTCCATCAAGTTTGGCAGTTTGTTTTGGGCAGAAATGAACGTTGTCTGTGTATTGTAAACACTACTTACACTATAGACGCCGGGCACCGAGGTGTCGACATTGCCCTCCCATTGTATGAGGGCCTTCAAGTCTGGCAGTTTGTGTCGGATTGACAGGATCTTTTCCAACTGCTTCTTGTCTTGCACGGCACAGATGTTGGCACGAGATGACAACAGGCAGTGGTAACATGCGTCCGCCGAGTTTGTTGTGTAGATACCCGCCGCGTAACCACTGCGGAATTAGACAATAAATTAATATTATAGAAATTTCTTTTAACATTAGTCATCATGTGGAGTTGCTCGTACAGAAATATTAACATTTGTCATCATGTGGAGTTGCTCGTACAGAAATATTGTTTTACAAGGTGCAGTTTTGTATCCTCGTTAAATTCACGGAGGCAAACGATGCTTGTGATTACATTTTACACGAATCAATAATAAATTGAACAGGCTTTTCTTAAATATTTTTTTTAATTTGTAATTTTAGAATTCAAACTAGCCTAGTAGTCTTTAGGCAGGCGCGGGGCGATGAACCCACACATACACGCAGTCGCAAAATAATGCTTCCCGCATACGCAAAAAGGGCGAATCTGTTTTTTGGAATAGGTGTATTCTGAAAAACTGTCAAATATAAATAACAAATAAATACTTATTCTTTTAGTTGTTTATACAAAAAAAAAGTATTTATTTGTTATTGACCAGATGTCCTAATTTTATTTGATTGCTAGCATGGCTTCGGTGGACGACATTTCCGTTGGAATTTCCAATTTTTTCTATCACTTGAACCTTGTCCAGGAAATTACGAACACAACATTTTCGAGTATTGCACTTAGGAATACATTTAGCTCTTCATTTTTATTTATGTACATTTATGTATTTTATGACAACCTCCTAGAAGACGAGTGCAAAACTGCACCTTGTACGAATAATAATATGATTTGTTAATAAATGGTCAAGTGGAATTTTACTTTTAGTATATTTTATTATTATTAATAGTGTTTAAACCGGACAGCAAACACGCAAACCTTATTAATAATAATAGATATATTTATCATTTAAGGCCGCGACTATGACGCATTTGTCCTTCAGTAATAAATGTATAATACTTAGGTTATTATATAACACTATAAAATAATAAATAAATAAACTGTCAAAATGTGTTCTTATCTTGAGCTTGTTGTAAATTTATAAAAATGTTATAAGTACCTACTTAGCTGATTTATACATCAGACTGTTGTAATCTACTTACACTATGTACATAGGTTACACATGCATTCGAAATGTAAAACACTAGTGGAACAATAGGTTTCTCTGATTAAACTACTGTATGAAAGCTGTAGGACGACGGACGAATAGAGCAAAGGTACCTAGGTACTTTAGTTCAGTTAAACGGGCACTAATGTTATAAACGTCGTAATCATATTTATGTTAAGTTTAGCTAATTGCTACGATTTTTTTTTTGCATTTCCGGAAATATAGTTTGACAAAAACAGATTAATATCATCTAACAAACCAACTCTTTTGATGGGAACTAAATAATCACCTATTGTTTGTAGTCAGGTGAGGCTTTTTCAACCTTCATAAGCAGGTATAGTAAGTGCATCACAAAAAATACACTGAGTAAATACCTATTTATAAACGACTTGGGGAATAACCCCTTCCTGCGACAATTAGGTACTCATAACTACATACTTAATATTTTTATAACAACGATGAGGCACCAGGGCCTTTTTTTATCATGGGAAATCATCGAATGACTTCTTCCACTCTGGGCAAAGCGGAAGGGGGTGTCAACCTTTGATTGGCTAAAACCTGTTCGTGTTCCTCTTAATTCCCATTGTGTTCCAGGGCCGCGGTAACTCTTTCAAACAAAATCCGCAACCCTGGGGGCACCAGGGCCTAACTCTGCGAGTTGGCTGTGGTTCCTTTCAAAGGTCCGGGACCCGAGTTACATCAAGGCACAAGGGCCTAAAATAATTACCTGCAAGAATTGTGGCTCTGTTAGGCTAAGCTGTGCTTGCTGTATGCAGTCAGTCCATCGTTCCATTATCGAGTCATCGGAAATTCAGAATGTGCTTGTTTCCTGAGGCATAATCTTTGCTTCAGGAAGTAAGTTTAAACTTCCGTCTTGATTGTACAGACGCCAGCAGATCAACCTATCCGAATCTGTCAAATTTTACCAATCGAATATTAACCTTCCAGTATTGTGATAAGGTTGAAAATCTATTAAAGAAATTTGACAGATTGAGGTAGGTTGATGTGCTGGCGTCTGTACATAAAATCATTTTCGCATAATTAGAAGCCCGAAAGTAAAATATCTGATCTAGGTTATTATAAATAGGATTATGGTGATTAGATATTTAGAGGACAGCTTTGCTCCATACTGAAATTCAGCCACATTTGCTTGAGAATACTTCGTGCTAGGTGGACAACGGTAGTCAATCATAATATCATACTAACCCGGCGTGTATGGCTGCGAGGTCGGCGACGAACCATTGTTCTGAGTTGAAGCCGAGGATGCAGACAGAGTGGTATCGCTCAAGTCCCAGCTTTAAGAAAGCTTTCGCCACTGTGCGCACGCGCTCCTGATATTGTCTGAAAATATATGAAATTATGTTAAGAAACGTGGACTGTAACCGGTCAAAACCGGCAGGGGGCTCATAACGAGTATGACGATGACGAATTTTTAGTTTACAATCATTAATAAGGTGATAAATTCCGTTGATAATGTTTTTTCGATAGCAGTCTATATAACTAATCTAAGATACTAATCTGATCTAATTATTAGTGTCCGTTACCATATGCGCCACGCATTTTTGCAATTTCTTAAGAGCACGAGAAAATTTAAAAATTCTGAGTTACTTCTTTTACAAAGATTACTCTTGTCTCTATTAATCATCATAATCAGCTAAGTCGGATATCTATTATGCATTTCCTTTTATACGATTTCATTATCTGAGTATAACGGCTTAGTTGACAACCGATTTTGCACATGGCAGAAAATTTTAATCAACGATTTGACTACTTAATCCTTTTTAAAACGTTTTTATTATCTCTCGGAAAAGGCTTATTATGAACTTATCTAAAGGATTTTCCTAAGAGATTACTTGCATAAAGATAATCAGTAAACTTACTTGTAAGTGATTTTGTGCCATTTCCCGTCTGCTTTTTTTGTTGCTAGCGCTGTGGCGTCGGGGTACCGTGCTACCGTCCGAGTGAGAAGGCCGGGCACTGAGATGGGGGGCTCCGCAGCTAACCCTCGGGCCTGCACGTGTAACTTCACATAACCCCCGGGTGTTGCATTAGTGAAACTTTCGGATGGCACTACCTGGTCGGGCCCTGCAATGTTATACCGGAATGAATTCCTGCAATACAATATTATGTAAACATCGATCACAGGACAAGTGTTCAGTAAACACGTGCCCAATAGTTCAGGATGTTTGGTACCAGTTCTATATCCCCGCCAGAACCTATCATGCATGTTCTTCATTCATTTATCTACATATAAGCAAAAGTTATCAAACATACCTATAAGACGTGCCATTAAGAAACTAATTGAAACTCACTCTCTCGTTATACTGTACGAATGAAATGGCATGATAAGCTCCTTTGTTTGGCCGCCATTTTTAATTCGTTTCTTTTTATGGCTTGAGTTACACACATACTAAACAAGTTATTACAAAACCACTCATTCAAAGGTAATTTATTGCGATCGTGCCATTGTTTTAGTTTTCATCTTTATAAAGCGATCGGCACATTAAATTAATTATTTCCTATATATAATTACCCATCAGACATTAGCATTGTAGCTAATTAAATCAATGTTAACCTTGTCTTGTGTGAAATAATTGTTACATTGTTTCTTTAAGTTGTTTATGAAATTTTGACAACATATTTTATCAAATCTGAGCTAATTTAGAATGACGTCAATCAGGTACATAAAAACAGTTTAGGTACCTGCGCAAGAATGATACAACATTTGTGCTACAACACGAATTTATTTCGTTCCATTACAAACAGCATCTAGCAAAAATCTCTTTTAAATCATTTATCCAGACAGAAAATGGAAATTATGTACTATATTGGCACTTGTAGGTTGTCTAAGCTTAGTCCCCATTGATTAATTTATGATAAAGCAACCGATACGACACGTCGGGTCATCACATATTTTTCTCACATCAAAATAGATGGTGTGAAAATTAGAATAGACAAATATATAGATTTGACCTGATGCAAGCTCTAGAACCACAGATTAGCCCAGACTACTCACATTAAACATGAACAAAACAAAACCTTAAGTAGTTGGTACTTTTATAAATTTCGAAAAAGGGGGTTCGATACGAATGCCCAAATTACCCAAATGTATTAAACTTCTAAACTTTAATCTGACAATATTTCATGAATTGCAAAGAAACTATGGTGATAATGTTAATGCATTAAAAGTACCAAAATCTATGCAATGCCTTACCATTTAAATATTTCGTTTGACTAATTCCATTGGGCACTTGCATTTTACTAACTTTTACGATTTCTTCGCCGTTTTCCACGATGACTGTTGTGGTATTCTGAAAAAAAAAACAAGCAATTAAGGAGAATTTGTACCTAAAACAAAAATCACTTTTACCAAGTGCTACAAATTAAGAAATGAGAGCTAGCTGAATTAATTATGTTAATCATATTGTGATCGTAGAACATTCCTATCATTAAATTACATTAAATCAATATTATGTGAGCCATAGTTATCACCGAATGTAGAATTAATGTCAAAGAAAAAAAATTAAAAATACCTAGTTAAATTAGCAACCAGTTGATTTTGTCAAATCTCTAAAATTGTCTTATGGAGTGGGATCAGCATGTTTCCAAGCATCATTAATATCTTGAATATAATCAAACTTGGATTAAAGCTTGTTTACAAAGTGTACTTTTACTATAGTAAATACTTATACTAAAATTGGACTAAATTAGAGGTAACTGACAGCGACACTAAATGAGTGTGTAGAAGTACTTAAATCAAAAGTAAGTATAAACCTACACCTAGAAATAACCTAATTAATAAGTATGCTGTGACCTACACAAACTAGTTTGGCTTTTTCTAGAACGACCGGATTTAGCAGTGGTTATTTAGATTTAGGTACGTTTTTATAAATATAAGACGAATAGTGTGGTCAGATAGGCAGTCGCTCCATGTAAAATACTGGTACTCAGGCAGGCAGTGTGGTCTATATCTGTCTATACTGATCATGTTTTAGGTAATTTTTCCTTCTTTGTCTCTCTTTTGCAATTTTCCGCATTACATGTTAATAATAATAAAAAGGACTGTGATTTGAGTGTACTCGATCTAAAATTTGTAAAAGGCGTTATAAGCCTTATCATCCCAACAAAAACAGCTACGAATAGATCTTACAATTAGTAAGTAACTAAGTACTTACTGTATATTTTGTTAATATTGGTTAAAAGAAATTACATATTCTTGTTTTTCTATTTTTAAATATCAGGTTTTACCGGTTTTTTAAATATTTTTCGTAAAGTCTAGGTATAATTTTATACGTGTTTAGAAGCGATTTAAAATAGGTAGTTATCTACCTATCGCCGCGCGTCCGCATTAATTTTCTTGCGGATCACTAATTTGTAACACTCAGCAGGGTTAACGTAAGTTCTAGAGTTCCAGAGAGTCAGCAAGCAAGTTAAAACCAATAAAGGAGGGAATGTGTCATATCCCCATGCGTGTTACAAGACTTGTTGTAGCGCATATGGATTATTATTAGCTTTCTATTTAAGTACCTACCTAAATACCCAATAGGTACTTGTTATAGTAGAGCTGAGGGCAACGATCTCGCTGATCATGATAGCCCTATAAATCAAGAGGTCAACGTAAGGATGTGGAGTGCCAAATCACGACAAGGGGCGGCGAAGTGCAGGGTTCATTACACTTTTGTGAAAAAGTTCGACCTAAGTTTGTTAACCCGAATACTGAGCCTTTTTTAATCCTGGTTCACATTACCTACGTAGGTATTTCAGTAATATTATTTTTTAATAATGTTATTATTTTCCAGACGTATGTACCTACGTAATTTAAATGAATGACTTGATGACTTTTGATAATGAATATTTGCTTTGTGACAAAAGGTCTTTAGAAAGCAGTTTGTTATGCGTAGGTATAGTGTGACCCGGTTGGTTCATTACACTATTATCAGATAAATTACGAAGACACACGTTATAGCTATACGACTACAAGGTGAGTGTAATTATAGGGTCGTGGAATGCACTACTCAAGGTCTATGTAAACGAAATTATACTCATTTAGCGAGTCCAGAGTCCAGACTGAACGCAGTAACTGTGGAAATTGGCATTAATAGCAGTCTGGTATCCTCATCATAATTCCTAATGTAAAACTGCAATCAATGAATGTTATCTTTCATTTCTTATCTTACATGTAAATAAAAACTGTTACTGTATTAATAATGATGATGTAGGTAGATCAGAAAGACGATAAAAACAATCTTAACAAAAAAGTACCTACCTACCTAAATAATTTAATTGCAAAACTTATTTGCGTGTTGATGACAGCCCAAGCCAATAACCAAATGAGTATCCAAATTACTACAATACCCTTGCAATCACTTGTAATAAACTAAATAGTTTAATTAAGTACTTATGTCAATGAGATAAATTAAAATTGTTGAAGATGCTCACATCCATTAATCAACTAGAAAAGAGCTGATAATCTTTAAACGGCTGAACAGACTTCCTTGAATCATAGCTAAGAACACTCTCGATCTGTTATACCACAGACAGACACACTGACACTGTTTTCATTAGAGGTTAAAAAGGCAAAAACCTCAAAGGTGACCCGTATATTTTTTTGAATAATACATATTTATATTTATTATAAACAAATTGGTAATCATTTCACGACTCAGTAATAATTATCGACACGAATTCTAAAATCTCAATTTGAAATCAAGGTAAAGCTAGTTTCCTTACTTAGGACTAGATTTTAAAGTAATTACTAGGTACTAAATCATATTAAAGCACTTATTTAGTCATTTGTAAATTAGTCTGCGTACCTGAACACTTAGTGCGTATTTAAACTACCAAATGAGATTTCTAAACGACCGTGATCTAGATTGATGAAAAAGTTACTTTTAGTAGTCCGTAGTAGTTAGTAGTAGTATATAGTTTAGAATTATAAAAATTTAAATAAGAACATACAAAATCGTCTAAAAAACAGTATACCTACCAAATTTTGACTCGATCGACGTGGAACGTGCTCAAAATCCATTTCAATCATTTCATTTCAGCTAGAAAAGTGCTAATACTCTTATTTAAACGACTGAACAGATTTTGCTTGAATTATTGCTAATAACACTTTCGATCAAGTCACCTCTCAAACAGTTAAAAACTAAATCAAAATCGGTTCAGCCGCTTAAAAGCTACGATACCACAAACAGAAACAGAGATACAACCATTTCACTTTTAACACCCCTCTGTTTTCGTCGGGGTATAAAAACACCTATGAGGCTTTTTAAAGACCTATTATATAACTATGAACAACAAGGTGGTGAACAGGTGTAGATACACACTTATTATCTTTGATGAAATTCCTTCATAATCTATTTTTTTATGTGGTTTTATTGGCACCTGGATTAGCCATTGCGATAAATAACCCGACACTTTAAGCGTAGGCGCTTAGTACTTAATCACAAAAAATGACCACATATTTTGTGGCGAAAGATTTATTTATTACTTTTATTTATCACTCGCTTTCGGTTCACCTGGCTACACAGGCACCGTGATAAGAAAGTTCGTCATTTACATAATAATAAAGATATGATTTTATTATGAATGATGTTGTACCGAATGTTAAACTAATCCGGATGATCTAGATAAACAAATACTACCTATAATCTACTATATAAATGTTATGGTTGATAAATCGATAGAAATGTCCAATGTAATGTGTAAATTATACGTACCTATATCTCAAGTAATCTCAACAGTTCACTTACTCCATTATTACTACTCACTGTTGTAATAATACGCTTGAAAGAGTTAGAGAGGAATTTCCGGAACAACGCGTGTTTTATTAATTTAAACTAATATTATGACGCTGAAGAATTTGTTTGTTTTGAACGCGGTAATCTTCGGCCCTACTGATCCGACTCTGTTTTTTTTTATTTTACTCATTGGACGTCACGTTACCTACGTTATCCTTGAGTGCTAAATTTTATTATCAAAAAATTTGAGATCAGAAATTATAGTTATCACTAGCTTTTCCCACGATTACGTGGGAAAAGCTAGTGATAACTATAATTTTACATTATTTAATTCTTAGAATGATTCACGTCACGCTTAAATATTGATTGAATTCGATAATGTGAACCGGATTACTAATTGGAGTAATGCCAATTTTTATCTAAATTTTTTAATTCAATGAGTGAACATTTTATTTTTGCGAACGAAGCACGCGGGCTACGCTTCTACGACAGACAGGCCTACGCTGCGTAGACGCCGCTGCTACGCTGCGCCTACGAGACTACTACGGCTACGCTCGGTCGCTACGCCGCTTGATGCAGCTGTAACACTGCGTTTACGCGACTGCCCTGTTGCTTCTGCGCTGTACCTACATAATTTATAAAAAAGTAAGTAATTATACTTATAATATCCGACTTTTGAAACCAATTTAACGTATCGATAGTGTCACACAAACCTACAATCTTATGTGGAATAAACAAATTATGATTTGTTTTTAAAATTCTCGAAAATAAATATATTAGTTGACTAATTTCTTTCTATAGATACTGATCTATAAATATTGTTGTAGCTGCTCTATAAAAAATTATATGAATAAGCTTCAACGAGCGTTAGTTTGTTAGTTATACAATACGTTTTCATCACTTTTCGTACAAAGGTTGAATTTATGTATACATTAATCGGACAGTAAATCAGATTCTATTTACAAAATAGGTTTATCAAATCAACACGGAACTGGTGAATCACAAGCATGCAATGATAGGCATGAAGTAATGAACACGCGTGATTAGTGAGTCATTAGCGCCGCCGCGTCTGCGTGAAGAAATGGCCTCACTGTAGGTGAAAACTGAAACCCATACATTTCACACTTCACCTGGCACACTGACCCCGCACGACATACTCTGACAACACCGAATAATGACACAGTCTATCACAAGTCAATTTAATTTAATGATACACTATTAATAACGTTTTGATAATGTTATTTAAATGACTGAATATGTAGGACAATCGAATTGAATGAACAATATATGCGATCGAATTTATAGGACAATATAAAAACTGGTACCAAAAGTAAGTCTCAAAGGCCACCTTTGTCTGAACTCTTTTTGGCCTGTGATGATATTAAAAAAGCTCTAGCAATTGTTTCTTAGAAGTAGGTATTACACACAAGATAATGTAAAATCATTTGCTCGTGAAAGAAAGTATTTTTTTTGTAAAATATATTTTTGTCGAATAATTATAGAGTTTATACGCCATGAAGATAGCGATTTTTGGACAAACTGGACAGATCTGGAAAGAGGAAGCACGGAATCGCAAAAGACGGAAGGAGTGGAGGGAGGACATTCTCCAGGAGTGAGACAGAAAATGCTTATAAAAAAAATTGACGCGTTGGTATAAAAATTGTGTGTTTATTAATTATTTTATATATTTTGTGGTATTAAATATTTTTGCACCCAACAAGCCTAATATGTACTGTACCTATTAAACTGATAATATTACGTATAGATAGATACATAGCATGTATATTATTAGACAAGAAACATCTGGATCTATTCAGTACAGGTTAGAAAATAAAAAGAAACTAGGTTCTTATAGTTCAATACAAGTAAATGATAGGTATGCACCATTTCATAATGTAAAGGTAGACGAGAATGCAAAATCTGACGAATGCATGTTGTTGTTTTGTGAGATTTGTAATTTTCAAGGTAGGTATTGTTTACAAGTTAAAACTAACAATCAAACAGAGTAAAGAATAATATTTACAATTCTCTGAATAATCGCCAGCTTCAGATATTACAAGATTTCACACTAATATCACTTGTCACTATTAAAAACAAACATTGTTTATTTTTGTTTATAAAGTATCTACTAGACATCGAAATGTGTGCCAGACGGGTCCTAGATTACAACATACTTAATTTATTCGTAATGAAGATTAGATTAACTAATTACCAACATTGCAATAAGTAGGCACCTAATTGTGGATTTCTTTTGTTTAGATGCTTTAAATAGTTTTAATTCATTTCTAGGTATCGAATGAATTACAGTTTATAGTAGAAGTTTCTTGTGCCTATTTGATAGCGGAAATGATTTTGTTTGGCCCATGTCATTCTGCTCAGCATTTCGTTTCCTTTTATGATGCAGACATTTACAAATAATAGCTGACTGACACGTGTTCAGAGTTTTAAGAACATATCGCCAAGCGTTATGCAAGTGACAATATGAATGAAGATTCTAAAAAACCCTTGCCCATACTAGCAATATCGACATGCTATTTAAAAACTACAAAAGCCTCATTTGTGTCCAATTGTAAGCAGCTTGCCTGATTATCTGTTCTATTAAGGTAAGACTAAAATGCATATTGCTTAAAATTTAAAATAATATGGATATGTAGGCACTGGGCAAACTTTAAAAAAGATTACGTGTTTTTTATAAACCTACCTACTATTATATGCATTATCTCTGTGTTGTTATCTACTCATTTACAGCAAATACCTAAATTGATCTTTATCTTTATCACTAAGCAATTCAATATCAGTATTGAATAAGCATAATAATTAAAAATAGATTTTATTTTGCACCTGCCAACCTAGGTACACCTATTTAAGAGCAATCAATATTTTATTCTTGTGAGATTATTATCGTGAGATTATTCAGTATAAATTATAAATATTATAATGAAGTCAATACGTGTTATTTGTTATGAAGAAAGGACAATGAGCGGTTTCGTCCCAAGTGTTGTAACATTGTCTTACCTATATCATTTGAAAGAAATCAATTAGTGTTATGTTTTTTTGTATGGGCGTAACTCTGTATCTTGTGCAGGGAAGCTGTTATAGTGGTATCATTTATTCCAAAACAATATTAAATAAAACTTAATCAATTAATATTTTAATGACAAAAGGGCTGCAACGATTTTAAAATCAAGTGGAATAAACCACGCTATACATTAGAAAGAGATGGTTGCCGGTGCATCTA
Source organism: Hoplodrina blanda (assembly GCA_949316365.1). Taxonomy (NCBI): domain Eukaryota; kingdom Metazoa; phylum Arthropoda; class Insecta; order Lepidoptera; family Noctuidae; genus Hoplodrina; species Hoplodrina blanda. The sequence goes on along the minus strand of OX438579.1, from coordinate 8,845,117 downwards.
CATGCAATTATTTATCTAGCGCTATCGTCTCGTATATTATAATTAAAAATAGAGCAGAAACGGCGAGAGATGCAATTGCTCATTATTATTGCTCATGTTTAACGGGAAAAAGAACTGTAGGTACTTGCGCTCACGCCGTAATGAGTATTATTTGGTACCTTGGCTGGGCTAGACACCAGCCAAGCATATTGTTACCCGCGACATTTTTGGATGATATTATCATAGTTAATAATCACTACTAAAAGTACTAACTACTTAGTAAACAATTTGCATACGTTTAAGCCGTACTCTTACATATGGATATTATTCCTTTGTTATTTATGTATTTGAAAATAAATAAATAACAAAGGAAATAAATAACCGTCAAAAAATAACTATTATTGCCTGTGATTACTGTACAATTATTATAAATGTAATAATTATGTTTACATGTAACACAAAATGTTATATAGTATGATTAAAGCATTATTTAAATCAAAAACTTATTTTTCACTTGAAGCCCAATAACTTTTGACCTGCACGTAATTACAATAAAAACTTGGCATATTGATCTTAAAAAAGCTTAACTGAACATGTTTAGTACTAGTCCCAACTTGTTACAAGGGTTGGGACACAACTCATACAATAATGCCCCTCTAGTATCAGTAGTTCGGTTGGCTAGTCCGGTTGACCGAACTACTGAAACTTTTAGTTGCGATAGTTCGGTTGTAAAAAAGCACCGAACTACTGAAACCCTCTAGTAGCAGTAGTTCGGTTGTTAGTCCGGTTGGCCGAACTACTGAAACTTTCAGGAAACTTTCAGTTGCGATAGTTCGGTTCTAACAAAGCACCGAACTACTGATACACCCCAAAGCACCGAACTACTGAAACTTAAATATGTGTACCCCTTTAGTTCGGCAAATAAACTAGGCATTTTTGCGACTTTATAGGAATGCAAACTCTTTTAAGTTTCCATTGTATCAAGCATTTTTTATCCAGAAATTCTTTTAAACTACCTATATAAACTACATTCAAGTAACCAATAAAGACCAATTTTTAATTATCTTGTATTTAATGTTTTGAAATTCCTTGGTATTTTGTTATAAATGCGCACACACATTGCTAGGTAAGATATCGTTTGTTTACATTATATGCCTAGTTTATTTGCCGAACTAAGGGGTACACATATTTAAGTTTCAGTAGTTCGGTGCTTTGGGGTGTATCAGTAGTTCGGTGCTTTGTTAGAACCGAACTAACGCAACTGAAAGTTTCCTGAAAGTTTCAGTAGTTCGGCCAACCGGACTAACAACCGAACTACTGCTACTAGAGGGTTTCAGTAGTTCGGTGCTTTTTTTCAACCGAACTATCGCAACTAAAAGTTTCAGTAGTTCGGTCAACCGGACTAGCCAACCGAACTACTGATACTAGAGGATAATGCCCATTGTCCTTTTATAAAGTAAGTAGAGTTAATAATAAGGCGAACGTGAACGCGGGGTCACCGTTATCCTACATATCAGTAACTCTAAACAAATTACATAAGAAATATCACAGTTAAAAACTAATCAGTACTAGGTACCGGACTGTCGGACACAACTATTTTTGTTACTTTACGGCAGTGTTTTTCAATCTCTTTAAATACGCAACCCCTTTACAGGTTGAAAAGTTCTGGCGACCGCCTTGAACCATAGACAAACAAAAAGTTAGTTCAATGGTGGACATTAAAACTAAAAAGAGAAATAGACTTCAATAATTAGAAAATGATTTGATTATTAACATTTCAAAAATAGCCACACGATTGAACAAATTATTGAAAAATATACAAGCCCATCCTTCTCACTGAAATTGTTTTTTTATTGTAGTGTAGAATAGAACCTCGTTTTTTCCTTTTGCCGGCGACCCCCCAAGTAAGGCTTTACGGAAATGAACAATGCACAATTCGTCAGTAAATTTTATTTTTTAAAAAGCTTAAAATTTTAATAATATTTCTTAACATTCATGTGAGCACAGTTTATCATGTAAAGTTAGGCATGATAAATATCTACTTGTCTCCTTGAATTATTATACATTTTTTATTTATGTTATGGGTAGGTAGGTACCTACTTAAATAAAATGCGCTATGCAAGACATTTTTTTTATAGAATTTTTTACTTCCGTTTTGTTCATGCTCAATTCAGCTCAAATTGAGATAGGTAATATGAGTATATCTATTTATGCCATGTTTAGGAAAAAAATTGCATCATTAAGTGTATAGCCATTTTGCTCGCGACTTCGTCCGAGTAAATGTTGGTTATCGCGGACGTAGACGAAATCACAGTATAAAAAAGTAGCCTATGTCCTTTCTTGGAGTTCAAACTTAAACAGTACCAAATTTCATCAAAATCGGTTCTGTGCTTTAGCCGTGAAAGCGTAACAGAAATACAGAGTTTTTTTTCGCATTTATAGTATTAGTAAGGAAGGATGGATATGGATAGTATGGATTATACTTAATTTATAACGTTCTATGTAGTGGTATTCATGTTGTTTCAATGTTGTCCCAAATTCAGAATAAGTATGTTAGGAAAAAATATATTTTGAAAAATATAATGGAGCAATTTTTAACTAAGGACAGTGCGCATAGTTAAGACATGTCGGTTAATCCACGTTTATAAATATAACCCCTTCGGTGATACGTTGAGTTGATAACAGCGTGATAATGGGAGCGGTTATCACTTATCAGCATATGGCGCGATACAGGTTTGGCTGCGTGCGTACATGTAAAATGCAAACTTTTCCTACGGTGAACTATGTGCCTGAATTTTCCTACGTGATGAATTAATGATACATTATTAAAGAATGAGTCTTCAGTTTAACATTATGTTGCTATACAGCATTATACCACTTATGTTCCGGTTTAACTTGTTACGTGTATTTTAGTAAGTCTGACTCAAATTTCACACGACGTGTTATATTTGGTCAAAAATATAATATCAACCACCACATTTGTTTATTAGACAGAACAAGGAAAATAACCACATGATTTGATATACCTAACATAAGTACCTAAATACTTACTTACCTACCTACTGTTTGACAAATTAATAGCATTGACGACTCTACGGATCCTATGTAGATACCTTACTATTTTATGAGGTATCTGACTAAGTAAGTATATCAACTAGTAAAATCAGGAAGATATTGATTGGTTCTTCATAATTATTATCTAGTTGTATGATAAATTAGAAATGCAAAACATCTCATGGCTATGTAAATTTGGGCAGACGACCGAGTAACGGTGTAACGGGTTATTGTTCGGCGCGGGAGTTTTGAGTGCGTGTCAGCTTTGGATGTCTTATGTTAGAAAATACAGTGAAATAGCATATTTCTGGACGTAAATAAAGTACACAGAGAAGAGCAAGAGTTTTATTCTAATGTGGACTTTGAGAAATACGCCTACTAACAACTGCTATGATCACGGATAGATTTCTTATGTTTATCATAATTAAGAAAAGCGTGCATACTATAGTATAACTTAAAAATTGTGAATTGTGAGCTTACCTAAACAAAGACTGAATCATAAAATCAAATCCGACTATTTGAACAATCCTTCACTGCACTTTATAAATAGCTCTAGTACACTGTAATGTCATATCACGTTCTCAACATGAAAACTTTTGTCAAAATTGAATCTAAGTCTGGAAAAATATAGAGATAACCGCGATCGACTGCTGACCCTGTGTAGGTCGTCGTGTAGACGGAAAATACATGGATTGTGGCGACCGAGGTGACGTGAGTGCCGCAGCCAACTGGCGACTTGCCCTACCGCGCGACCACGTACAGCTCGAGTATAAAGTTCACTTCACTGTTCGCGAAGACATGGTTAAACACCTTCAGTTTTCGCGCGCTTATAACATTCGAACATTATAATATGCAAATTAGTTGGATCAATCTCGTAAAGCGCCCTCTCTTTATGGGAATATTGTGAAAACGTTATTATATTGTGAAAAAAAGCTTGTAAAAATACGTACGGCTGCATCATGGGTTTCTTGTTGTTGCACGTCCATGGTGCGATGTTTGCTCACACTGGTCACACTTATAGTATCACGGCGCACGTGCTTGGAAGCGACCGCGCAGATGACTGAGTGCGCGTCGTTTACACGCGGTTGTATTTCTCAACCGGCTCTGATAAACAACACTAGCTTCGGCTAATCAGAGGTGATTGCCACATTATTAGTAATGTACCTATTCCTATTAAATATAAAACTCTATCTAATCTTTTGTTCATTTTTTTTCATAAAATGTTACTGCAGTACGGCGAAATTATTTTCATGAATGGCCATATCCGCTGTAGCTCTATCAAAATTATCCTGTTCAGTAAAATTTATGAAATTAGATAATTATAAAATTTTAGATTTTTTGTGCTTGGGCAATCGAATTATTACCGGATCTAGACAATGATTACCTAAAAACGCAGGTGCTTAATAATAAAAAGAAAATACTAGTCTGCTACGATTGTTGACTGGCGCGCTAGGTACTTATGTACCTACAAGCTTCAAGTATGTATTTCCTTATTTTTTACAAGTGTTAGTTTGGCTTAGTCTAGTCTTTCAAGTATATGTCACTAGCTATTAGCCAGATAAACCAACGTTCTTACAAAACTTAACAGAATAATACTTAGGTAGGTACATAATATTATGATTTATACCTACTAACCAAGTTCAAATTAAGGTCGTCGTGAATGTGAATTATTGCATTATCTCAAGATAAATAAATAAATGGATTATTATAAATCCTAAAGTACCTATTATTTATAGACCCCCTTGTTGGACGATTTTGTTCGCAGGCAAAATAAGTGCACATGCAGGATTCTTGAGATGGATATTTTAGATTAACTAGGTATCTCTATTATTTTATATTTTTTTACAGTCAAGTATGTTGAACTCTTCAATATATTTCGTCATGTTATCGTAGAAATTATGTCATCTAATTGTCACGCTGAAGTAGGTAGCATTTTTCTTTTTAATCTTTTGAATAATTCCTCTTTGGCGTTGAGTTTCATAATATTATAAGGTCATAGAGTTACTTAGCTAAAAACCTTAGTCCAGTCTTATGACAGAATGTCATAAGACTGGACTGGACTTATGTCGGAATGAAAGATAACAAGCTGGATTTAAATATTAAATTTTTATTTTTTGGGTTTTTAGAGTTTATAATACTTAGCGGAGAAAACATTATCTTGCAAAGGACTCGCAGTTCATATCTACTATAGTACGAACTAATAAATTAAAGTACCGACATAGCTAATGCGAGAACAAACTGCTGTGCTGAAAGTGGGATTTAATACAATCACTCAGACCAAGTTGTATTATTGGGTTTTTCCATAAGTAATTTTTTGGTAGCAATTGCCGCTACCACCTCCGGAGGCCAGATTTAGCTCGCCCTCTAATACCGCAAAAACCAACCTACATTTAACATACCTTTTCAAATGTTAATACCTACTAATAACTATATCTACGCTAGCTAGATTGACAGGTCGCCTCAAGCTCACTTTACCTAAATTCGACGATGGAGATTTTTACGAGATAGACCAGCAGGGTATCTTTCATCTTTAAAATAACATGGGTGGAGTGCCGAAGGTGCCATAATAAAGTTGACGTGAATGGAGTCATTCATCCGAAACGTGGGAGCGGCAGGTCTCGGATATCGAATTGCCAGGCCCCCTTTTAGCCATGTGTCCTTGTTGTACTTATGCACCGGACGTCCCAGCCTCGTGGTGCGATTCGCAATTTTGTAGCGTGATTGGCTATTATCTCTAGGGTTCTATAGTTAGAACAGTTGCTGACCAGATGACTCGTTAGCGTGCTGAAAGTCAAGAACTATAGGTACAGTTCACCCACATTATGATAGGTTTCTTAGAAATACTGGTTTTATAAGCCCGGCCAAACAAACAATTATTTTTCTCTAACCACAGTCATCCACAGACTTGTGACGCAAAAAGAAAGGCGTGCTATAGTCTGCGGAGAAAGGCCGAACAGGCACTGTCGTTAGATTGGCACCGTCTAAAAACCCCCACCTGTGGAGATTCTCCTTGCTGCGGCCGATCTGGGTGTGGAATCTGTTTAAAGTTTTCTAGGTCGGCCACCGCAACGCGCGCCCATGTGGAAGTCTCTCTGATAGCTCGATGCCTATATAATTAGGTACAATCGAACGTATACTGACGGATGCGGACGAACGGAGCGTACCCACCTACTTTGGCCATGGACGGAATCGGGACACTCCGTTCTTTGGCAAGGCCCGATATCCACCAAACCAGACCAGAGAGGAGATGTCTCATACAATCAATTAGCCTGCTTTATTTTTACATCTTGCCAAGCTTAGCTTGAATGCAATACAGTACCATAACCTTAGTTGTTTACGAGACATCTTTTGTCTTCTCCACTTTGGTAGAAATACTTAATTGCTTAACGCAGCCCTAGTAGGTATGCAGAATCAGATCTTTAAGTTTGCAAATGATATGAAAGGATTTTTAACAGTATGCGTTAGCGCAACGTCTTATTAATATACTTAATGAAATTTTGATCAGGGTGAGATATGAATAGGTATACCTAAATAAAAAAAACGAAACCCATCATATCATCTGCGTTATCTGCGTAGCCTTTCCCCAACTCTGTTGTGGTGGCTTTCAGTCTATCCGCATGCAGCTGAATACCACGTACTTAACGAGGAGCGACTGCCCTTCTGTCTGACCTTCATAACACAACACAGTTATTGGGTAACACGGTATTACCCCTTGGTAAGACTTGGTTGTTAGACTTTCGAGTTTCTGACTACCCTTACTGACTGTCAAATCTAGGAATGACAGCCGGGATCAACGGCTTTAAGTGCTGCTATAAGAAACACGGGGGTGAAGAAGAAACACACCACCAACTTCGAAACTACAGGCTGCTACTAAAAAAATCATAATTGAAAAACCCAGTAATACTTTACCCAACCTGGGGAATCGAACCCAGGAGCTTAGCAACAGATAAAAAACTAAACTTTATGGCAGAAAATCCTATTCTGCATTACTGGCAGTGCTGCAAGTGCAACATATGATGTAAGTAGGAAGTTAACTAAGTTCCATTTCCTTATAATTATGTAAAGATACACGTTGCCTCAGTTTAATATAGGTAATCAGCTACTTACTTTTCAAAATAAAACCCAGTTATTGACTCTGAGGTACATAAGCTTAGTTACACAAAAAGAACGGATGTAAATCTATTCCGTGATTACACACAACGAAAATTATATGACATTTTTTTAACTTGAGGTCAACTAAAATGATCCTTTCTAATACATGATTGCTAATTTATATTGAAGATTTACATGATATTCTGCTGTGTCGTACTCGTACTGTATTGAATCGAAGGTGGCGCGATAACGTTAACGTTTCATTTCAAGCATGACACTACTTACGTTTAAAAACACAATTTACAGCACAAACAATCAGTTGTAAATATTTAAGTAAATATCTACATTCTCTAAAAAAAAAAAATACTAAGCCAACATCGTCGTTATTTGAAGAAACTGACTACAAATAATAATTGTTTTGTATGAATGGCGATAATTTCTGAACGAAATGAATGTCTACTTCGTCGGCCATGTTTTGCACAACAACATCACGTCGCATAGCAAACGTCAACGATTCGTTTACGAATTTCAGGAAACTATCTAAATAATCGCCTTTATTAAATCAATTTGTTTTTACTTCGCAATTTAATTAAATGTTAAAATGAATCGAGCTGAGGGGTTGGTGCAACGAAGGAACGTAAACGTAATTAAGGACAATGCAGAATTAAAGGAAAACCACGACGTCGATGATAAGAAAAATGATAAAAGTTATGATGACGGGGACTCAAAGGAAACACGATTGACTCTAATGGAAGAGGTATTACTTTTAGGATTAAAGGACAAAGAGGTAAGAGAACGCTCTCTTCGGCCGGACTAAAGAGATATTAAAGTGAATGTCGTGACCATTCTATCTCATATTGATGATTATTTCAGGGTTACACATCATTTTGGAATGATTGCATATCCAGCGGCTTGAGAGGATGTATTTTAATCGAACTTGGTCTGAGAGGCCGCGTAGAATTAGAAAGAGCTGGTATGCGTAGAAAGGGATTGTTATCTAGAAAAGTAATAGTTAAATCAGGTAAGAGATTGGTTTGTTAAATCTTAATTGCAATAATTATGTTTAGTAGTATAGTATGCTTGTAGTTTTCAATACTGTATCAACCGATTTAATGAAGGCTGCTAGTCTATAGTGGTAAAAAGAGTACAAGTTCATAAAAATACTGCCTATATTGATTCCACCTTAATCTCCTCTCATTAGTAATGCTACAATCTGCCATAATTGCATACGAGTTGTGTGTGTTAATTCAAATTATATTGCCCTATCGGTATTACTGCATAAGGCATTAATAATGTGATTAATGATGTATTTCTACAGTTTTGATAGTGTACTAAATAATAAAAGAAATACCTATATCATCAAAATAATTTCGACAACATTGGTAAATCAATGAGGGTGGTAAAATTTATTTTTATTATATCAGTTGTATGAAAATGTAAATATGATTTCAGATACACCAACTGGTGATGTTTTGCTAGATGAGGCCTTGAAACACATGAAAGAAACCGAACCACCAGAGACAGTGCAAAGCTGGATAGAATACCTGAGTGGTCTGTATCATTTGAGCAATATAGTACCTTGATCACAATGTCTCATACTGTCCATTATTGCTCAACAGTGTATTCATAAATTATTAAAAATATTGGTGTTAGCTGTATTTATTATTTCAGTAAAAGTAGTTTTTCTAATGAATTACTGATAGAAACATTTTCTATATTCTTTACTAAGTACTTTGTAGAATTTGAATATTTAAACAAAACATACAAATATATATTTTTTTAAATTGAGTCAAATAACATGTGATGAAATTGTTTTAGGTGAAACATGGAATCCAATGAAACTTAAATATCAATTGAAAAATGTCCGTGAGAGGCTGGCAAAAAATCTTGTAGAAAAGGGAGTTTTGACAACCGAGAAGCAGAATTTCTTGTTGTTTGATATGACTACTCATCCACTGACTGACAATGTTGTAAAATGTCGCTTGGTCAAAAAGGTAATTAGCAACACATTCCACACTGTCCCAGTTGAGAATTATTATCAATTTAAGATAACAATTTAGTGCTTCCTTCAATTAATGTAACAATGGTAACAAGAAATGATAATAAATCCTTTTAAAATAATTGATTTTAGATGTAGATATAAGATAAATATTTTTTATATTAATACTTACTAACAAACATGTAGTGAACTACATGATTATGCAGGTACATATTTGATATGTAAAACAATAACATTGTTCCTTCACAAAAACATCCCCTTTTTATGCTATTAGTATAAAACATAAACAGGTGGTTCTTTCAAAACAACTTGTATTTCAATATGAAAGCAAAGTCAGTGTTGGAGTTAAAGGTATCTATAAAACATGTCAACAATAATGTTTACATGTATTATGCATTATTTAAACAAAAACAGACAGCATAAGAATATTACGAAGATAACAGAGGTGTTGAATTGTGTCATATTATAATTACAGGTTCAAGAAGCAGCTCTGAGGCGCTCGATTACTGATGTCGCTCACGCCGACAAGCGATCTCTGGCCCTTTTGATGCTTGCCCATTCGGCTGATGTACTAGAAAACGCGTTTGCGCCCCTCTCCGATGAAGATTATGAGCTAGCAACGAGACGCGTGCGCGCGCTTTTAGATCTAGATTTCGAGGCTGAAGCCATGCGACCAGATGCCTGCGAAATTATGTGGGCGGTGTTTGCAGCGTTCACTAAATAGCGGTAACGCGTGTCGTCATCACTGTTGGCAACTAGAAAATGGTAAATTTGTGTTGGATTAAAATAATACTTTTTAGCCCATTTTATAAAATCTAAAATGAATATAAATAAACATGATCACCTTTAAATTATAACAATCATAGAAAAAAAGTAATGTCACCGCAATATAAATTTGATAACAATGGTTTGAAGGTATATCGCGTGTGTTACAGATGATATAAACTTGTACAAAAAAAATCATTACACATAATGTTATGTATGTACTACATCATTTTATTTAACCAGTATTAAATTATTTCATTCAGCTCATTTAAACATGTAACAGAGATAATGTCTCTGTTACTCTAATACTCCCTATATTGTAGGGAATATTGTAATTTTTTTTTTTGAAGAATATCAAATAACTGCTCCTACAACACATTCATAGTCATTTATAAACATTGTCATATAATTATGATTTTATTTTCGTATAAGTGTAGTTTCTAAATTTATTTTACCTTTTATCATAGCACAAAAGTTTTCCTTAACTTATTTGATGTATGATACTATTTGTGTTTAAGCTTGTACAGCTGGCCGATAAAACAACGTACGGCACTTACATTGCTGTTTTACTACATACATAAATTAAAATACGATATTAAAATACTTTCAGTTACTTTTGCTTGCTTTGGTTACGATACAAAAAAATCCATTACACTACAATTTTTCGTGCTATCATTTCATTTACGATGGAGCAAGTAACTGTTGGTAGGGTAGGGGAAGTTTTATTACCTTTCATACAATTTTTGCATTTTCATTATAAAGTACGCGAGTTAAGAGTTGTCCTACTAATTGTGATAATACACCTGCAATAAAATATAACTGTTGTCATTTTGAAATTCCTATTACTTACACATTTGTGCACATATTGTCACAGTGTAAGGCAATTATGTTGTTATGTATTTATTGGTTATTGACACCAACTGTACTAGTTTACACATTCTTGCGTATTATTTTGTAATGATATACTGTAATGAGATGTTTGTTGAAATTTTTAATAAGTAGGTTTTTGTATATGTATGTTGATCTGCTTTTCAATAATAAACTGGATTACCGTTTATTACCTATGTATGTAAATTATTTTATGTTATTTATAATTAAGGGCTGATTTTTCAATCGTCTGGTAACATTTGTCTAAAAGAAATAATATTAAATAGATGTTTGAAAGCTTTTGTATTTTGTATAGAAAATATAACAAACTGCTTTATTTATTCAGATAAAAGTTAATGGACGATTTAAAAATGAGCCCTTGTCCTCAATAATTGGTGTTATATAATAATAAAATGATTATTTTTAGTGTTTTGTTATGTATACATGTGTAATTATTAAAATTGTGTGTGAAGTGATAGTTGAACTGAGCTATGCTCACATTAAGAATCCGAATGCCTTTTACTTATAGCATGACAGAAAAAGTGCAATAAGGACATTTTTTATCGAAAACTATTTTAATGGGTAATTTTTAATGGTAAGTCGAAAGCAATATGTTTTTCCGAAATCAATTAATTCACTTAACATTGCTGGTGGTAATCGTTTTTAGTATCATATACGGATAATAGTACTTCTGGGTCATACTAACCTAACACTAACTTTTGCGCATATAATTATTTAAATAGCGCACGAGGTTTATATACTAGTTTACTTTAAGATAATAAGCTGGTTTGTTTTATTATTATTTTAATTCAAGTTTAGTTATAAATTAATAAATATACAAGTGAATATTTTATTAATATAGCTTGCCATAAATGAAGAAACAGGTTATTTACAACACTCATTTGTGACAAGCGTCCGTAACATAGCAAAATTACCTGTATTTATATTCCATTTTTGTGAAAAGAAGACGACACTGTTTTGTAAAAAAATATAACAAAATCTATAAATACTTACAGTATATTGTGTTGTCATTTTAAATGTGATTAATAAGTACCTAGAAATAAACTACTGATCACTCCATTCTGTTTATGTTTAATTTCTAAAGCATAAACAATGGTTTACATAAGATCCTTATAATCTACTTTAGTGCTTTTAAGTTATAGATTTGGGTTTGTATATAACTACACAATTTTATTAGTTTGTTCATTACCATGAAGCCACAACACAACTATAGCAAGTTGTTAATAAATTCAAAAGTGATGGAGACATGTATAAAATTAAGGTAAATAACTATGTATCATACACATACTATAGTATTTAGAAAATTACTCAAATATATTCCTTAGTAAATATTATTAGGTTTTTTACTCGAGAAACTTCGTTGGCCAACATTTTCATAGTTAAGAATTTTACCCCCAGTTTTCTCCGGAAAAGTCACGCGAAAATATGAAAGAAATACCCTAAGCCATCCTTTTGATTAATTACGCCCCATGATAATGACTACATTGGATTAAATGTATGCCTTTATTTGGCGGACTGCGTAATGTCAGACACAGGGTACATTTTAAGATAGGGGCAATCTATCTCATTTCGGGATCGACCATTGAAGCAGTACTGCCAAAATAATAATGAGCTCACTTTTGTAGAGCAAATTTTCTAGTTAGCTCCATATTTTTCAAAAATAAAACTGATTGCCTTTAATTTTTAATATCTATAGTTTACACGTTAAGCGCCATGCAGCGCACCGGTGAGCCCTGTCTACTATTGCATGCATGAGTGTGGCGCTCAAAGTATTAAGTTTTTCCTTTACATTATTAATTTAACCATCCATACTTACATAAAATTATTATTGAACATAATGTTATGTACCTACCGTGAAGAGAGCTTGAGGTAAGCTGGCATGATGTCATTCCACTAAGCACGTTGAAATTGAGAGACGGATTCAAATGCTACATCAACATGACAAATGCATAGACCTAGGTAGGAAATCCACCTATTTGGAAATCGAACCCACGACTTGTAGCAGGGAGCCGATCACCCACTGCTCCTGCGTCAACGACAATTTAGGTATTGAGATTATACAGGATGGATTTGCTACTTGTTCAGTATAGAAACGAGTAAACTTATATATTTTAGAAAAAAATTAATATCGTGAATAAGTATAACAATATAATATGGCCGTCAAAATGCAAGCATACAATTGTTGTAAACTTAATGTAGATAGCGCCGTAATGTAGTGAAAATAATGGGAAACTATTATTCCCTACAAATCATACCGCTATCAAACGCGCTCGATTGGGTGGAGGAACTTCTACAAGGCATTCTCGATCGTTGGATCCCGTATGAATGGTCTGCTGCCTACGGCGTAGCACGTAGCACGCGCCCTTATACCAATTGCCATGAATTCATTCTATGACAAACTACCCGTTTTTTTTATCTCTTTCTTTTGCGTGGAAATCTACATTTCCTCGTCTAGAATGATGTAGGGTGGCTGTCACGCGGTGGCTGTCTTCAGATGTGTAGGGAATGTCCGGTGGAACCATAGACTTAAAAAAAACAAATAAAAAACCTTAAAAATATTTTAATATTTTATTAAAAACTCACACTTCTGCCTTCGCACGGTGGATAAGTCTTGTATCTCTTTATATGACATAATTTCAATAACAGTAATTCAGTTCACATCTCGTTAATCTATAGGTATTATTGTGCAAGATCTTGCGAATGGTAGGGATATTGACAGAGCAAAATTACAATTGTGAATTATCGTGATATAATTTTATATCTAGCAATGTGGGTTGTATCCTAGGTATGTCAACATAATTGGTGTTTTATAGGATAGTGTTGTGTTATCTTACGAACAGTTTCCGGCCTACGAGTTCCGGTGACACGACTTTGCCAATACATCTATTATTATAGAATTGAGTAACATTTTACTTATTTTCTAATGAAGTGAATTTTAGTTTTAGGTATAAGTCTAATAAAAGATCAAAATTACAAAATACTGGAACGATATAGGTACTTAGTACTTATAGATACATGGTGTCTCATTGCCTCTTAAATGTGTTGATTAGAGAACAGTTTTTTATTTATAAGTACTTATTAGTAAAGCACAGAAATATTTTTAGTCAAGTTAGGCCGGAAATCATGATAAACACCACATATTATTAGGTATGTCTACCGCACTAACGGATAATTCAGTGATCTCACAGCAACAATAACGTTGTGCAATGAATTATGATGAGGACATATTTTACGAATATTTGATTACTATCAATTAATAATATTGATTTAGTTTATAGAGATTATGCTAGAAACAGAAAATGCAAGTAAAAAAAAAAACAATAAATTAAACATTTCTTCAACTCGCGACAATAACGCATTTACCGGTTGGTTCTCTTGCTCACAGCCCAAAGACTCCTTATAAATTCTACGATACTAAAGTTTAAAGCATTATCTCTAACTATTCTTACTTATTACCTAAAATGCTGGTGGTTATAATATAATAAATAAATAATCTTAAGTAACACAGTGGCTGTCGTAACCCTAAAGCGTTTATGTGGCAGACCTAAATGTGAACCTAAATGTTGGTTTATATTTAGATAACATTAGGTTCTTAAAACTAGTTTTTAAATTAAAACAAATGCTCGTTTGGCGTTAGGCCCTAAAGATGAGAAGGAAAATCAATATTGGACCTTAACTTCATCTGTAGGAACACACTAAACTTAGATAGTTAATTTTAAATAGGTAACGGACCTAATAGTTTATTTCGAATAGGTTCCTATGATAGAGGCTGTTAAAAGAACGGAATTATCGGCAAATAACGTTTTTATGTCTACGTACTTAATGACGACATTTCTATCTGGCAATGTGGTCCTGGCAATATCAAAACTGCTATGTCAATTATGTATTTAATACAGCAATATAATATCAATGTCAGGAGTCTCTACCTATGTATTTTAAATCTTATCGAGTAACTTAGCATGTAAGAAAATAATAATATTAATAGTAAGTACAAGAAATTATGGAACTTAACAATATTCGGATATTGGATATTTTGGGTATCCTTGTGCAAATTTAACTTATTTGAACATTGTAATACTGGGATAAAGCACTTTGAGATCGTATGTTAATCTATATGGTGGAAGTGGAAGGTGTACGAGCGGCGGCCCGCTGTCACCACGCCTCCGTATACCGGATGTCGTACTCCTGGAGGTGCGGCAGGCGCTGGCGGAGCACCTCGAATGCTTCAGCTGATAACTTGGTGCTGTTTAGGTTTAGACGCCGCAAGTTTGAGAGGCCTGAAATACACGTTAAAAATTATTTTTGCATGGCATGCCAAAAAATAGTAAGATGCGAGGCCGGAGGCTATTCAGCAAAAGTATCTACCTACGTACATACAATCGTCAGAGCTTACATTTAAGTATGTAGTCTCTACCGTCACTCGTGATAGCTGTTCTAAAGTAATAACTAGGCATTCGGGCAAAAGTAATGATTACCTGATAATGCCTCTATTCCTTTGTCGGAGACGGGCGTCTCGCAGAGGTTAAGGACTTGAAGCTTTGGAAGATGCTCAGCAATGAGTTGCACACCGCTGTCACCAAACTTTGTAGCCCACAGGTTCAAGTAGCGAAGAGATGGCAACTGTAGAAATAAAGAATTTTATGAAATTAAACGTAATTTTAAGCGGTTTACAATCAAAAATCTTAATTAATCTAGATTGAGCAGGTAAAGTTAATAAAAGATTAGGCACCTACATTTAATGGACTTAGGTTACCTACCTACCTTAAATTATTACAATGTAAATGTTTTCTGCGATCATAATATCGATCATCGTGTTTTAGGTAGCCGAATAACATTTGTTGTTCGTGCGTCACAATATGAATGACATGCCTTTATGAGATGATGTGCACAGGCGCTGGTGACGCTGGTGAAAGCGAGGGAGAGGCACTCGAGGTTGCCGAGAGCGCCGGCGTCCAGTAGCTCGGCGACGTCTGCGTCGGTCGCACGCACCGGCAGCGCCAGTCGACGAGGACCACCTTCTGATTGCTGAAATATAATAATAATATGTATATTGTAGAAAGTGCGTTTCATTATATGCTTGCGACGCGCGACGTTATGACTATGAGATAATAAGTAAGGTTGACACTAACTAAACAGCCCTAAAATGAGCTCTTATTTATAAGTACTCAGTTGTGCAAAAGTTGCACTGACTGACAATTACTTACCACCGCCAATAAGCAATAACGAATGCCAAGTTAAGGTACCAATGTTTTTAAATAATGGTATGATGGTTTATAATATGTTCATTAGTTTAGACCTCACCAGTCGTTGAAGATTTTGCTGTCTTTCGCACAAATCCTTGTAATATTTCTGCCCAGGTTCGGTGCCTTGCAGTGCAGCAATTATCTCCAATTGGGTTTGCTCTCCAGTCGTAACCTCCCATTCCAAAAATAAACATAGTGCCTCTATAGCAGCTGGCTGTAAAAATAAATAAAAATTAAGTTGGCGAACTCATGGCTCTACTACATAGTAAATAGACAGTAAAAGCGGTTGATACTCACGTGAGCAGTTAATGCAACCAGAACAAAATCGGGGAGTTGCTTGCTCATACTCTGTAGAAAACTTTTCCGTTTACAGCAGCAGTTTAATAGACTCCCAAGCTGAAAATTAACTTGACGTTAATGACAGTTTTTGTAAATCCAAACAATTTTAAGTAACTGCCTAATGAAAGAAAAAATATACCATGTCTCCCCAAATCTGACACAAATCTTCATGAGACAGAGCAAGCAGCGGGTCGGAAGGTGCTGCTGCCCTCAACCATGACGGCGGGCACAACCGCGCGGCTCTGGCAGGCGCGACACATGCGTGCGCCGCGCAGCGCTGGTCATGCGCCAGCGCATTGAGCAGCTTGCCTAGTCGCTTCGCGACGCGTGGGCAACTCATGGCGCCCGCACATAATGGAACTGGCTGCAATACAGCGCCTACTACAACTAGCCAATCCTCATATTCACACCTGAAAATTCATAGATTCGTCAATTCCAAGTAGGTACCATATGGTAGAAGAAGTCTTTGTTTTTAGCATTTTTTTGATTGAATCTAAAACGAAAAAGCAAGTGCAACTAACATGTTCTCCAAGATATCAGCGAAGCATAGGACTTCATCTTCAGTATCGTCGCAGACGTGCGGCATGGCAGAGTCGCGGTAGTGGTCATCCAAAGCGGCCAGCGCGACTGCAGCGAGGTTCGGGGCTGCCCGAGGGTAGGGACAGGTCGCCCTGCTCCCGTGCGTCACCTCCACAAAGCGACGTACCAGGGAACTGCCCGAGTTGTGCGCGCTCAAGGCACTTAAGACAAAAGAAAGATCTGAATAAAACAGCTGTTTCATGCAGGGACTGAATACCGATATAATTTTCGTATCGATACCAAAATATCGATATAAGTACTGATATTTGGGTATACATTTATCGATATTGATACCGGTATTTTTATTCAGTACAATAATATCGATACTTTTATACACCTTTATCGGTATCGATACCGATACTAAAATACCGATATATTACTGGTAAAAATTTTAACAACGGCGGCCGCGTCATCTTTGTGATTCACGCCATCCGCCTCCCGGCCCCCGCACCCCCCAGTAACGGACGCGCGTGTGATAATACGTTAATCTAAGTTTATTGTGAATTTGTGATTGGTGTATCAAGATGGCCGATTTGTATTTCATACCTTTACTGCCTTATTACAAGACTATAAGTTTAAGTTTAGACCAAGTTTAAATCACCGAGGCAATTTTTGTATTATAAACTTTATCTTTATCGATATAGTTCGAAATTCGAAAACTGGCTCGAAGATTTAAAGCTGGTTTAAGCGAAGACTTTGTTTTATAATAAGCCCTCTAAGGTGGAAGCTCCACGGTAGCCCGCGAAATTCAAATTTTCTTACGTTTTTTGCAAAATTGCAAGTAGGTATTAGGTTTAATGTTGATTAAAGTATGATTCGCGGACGTAAGAAGTGTGTATTTTTAGAATTATAACTATTCAAGTCAGCAATAAAACTATAGGGTCAGGTAACCCGAAAGAATGACTATTTCATGAAATCTTGACATTTTAGGATTATACCGACTTATGGAGACTGATTTTATTGGTTATAATTCTGAAACAACATACTTCTTACGCTCGCGAATCATACTTTAATCAACATTAAACCTAATACTGACTTGCAAATTGTAAGAAAATTTGAACTTCGCGGGCTCATTGGTCTGAGTTCGCGGGCTACCGTGGAGCTTCCACCTTAAAGTTTAATAGTTTACGTTTGTCTTATGAATGATAAATATGGTAAAAGATTACTTTAAAAAAAAATCAAATATTTTGTTTCTGATTATGCTTTATTTATTTTTTATTACAAGCTTATGGGTTGATTGTAATTTTTCATAATTGATTATTACCCACATGTTGAGAATAACATGGTTTTCTTTTTGTGTGGGTGATTGTAATTTTCCATAAATGGGGGGTTGTTAAGGGGGGCAAATTTTTCATTATTTTTACGATAGGACGCACAGTTTTCGAGATATATGCTTTATAGAAGAAAAAAAGAAATACGGTTTTTGCACTCAAAGTCAAGAGGTCGGTAGTATTAGGGCACTGGAATTCCAAAAACACTCCCAAGGTCCAAACCAAAGTCTACCTACTCGTCAAGACAAATCAAACGAGCCCAAACTCGACGGGGTTGTGTCGTTTTATTACTGAGTTCCTATGGCCACCTTCCAGCTCCATCATCAGATCAGCCCCATGTCATAATAATAATAAAATGTTCCCCGATAAAGACATGGTTGCAAAATTTCAGCTCAATCGAAACTCGGGAAGTGGATCAAATTTAGCTTTCAAGTTGTGATGACAAACACACAAGTGAAACTAAATAAAAGCTTGTAATAAAATAAAAAGACACTACTAAAACTGCATAATACTTACATACACCTAAAACTTATTTTATTTCATTACTCTTTTTTTTTATGTGACTTATGGGAGAATTGAAGTAGCTGGTATCATTATTCACGCACACAGAGACATAGAAAGACAGTGTAAAACACCGTCTGCACGCACACAGGCTTGAAATAATTGTTGGCTCGTTTTTTTTGTTTTGATTGTAGGGCGACGCTCCATCTAGACATTATTTTGCTTATTACGCCCCATTACATCAATCACAGTACCTACAGAAAAACTAGATTTAAAAAAAAAGTACAAAGAACAATAAGCTGGCACGGCTCACGCGCTGCTTTCGATTAAATGCAAAGAGCAGTAGGTATATCAAAGAAATGTCCGCAGCTCACTGCGCTGTTGCCGTTCCGATTCGCGCACCGTCCGCCACTGCGGCGCGGCGCCCGGAGGTAGCGGTGGCGATACCTATGATATGCGATCTGGCAACGTCGCGACGTTGCGAGTACTTGCGAGTCAAGTTGCGGCCCGATATCAGTACTGAGTATCGATATAAGTATCGATATTTTTTTACCGATATTCAAAGAACTGATACAAAATACCGATATTTATCCCTGTTATCGATACCATTATCGGTATTTTCTCAAAAATATCGATATTTTTGAAGTATCGATATCGGTCCCTGGTTTCATGGTACCTATAATGTCTTCATGACTGAGGATGATGACTGTTTCAGTTACAGTTACAACCTAACCTTAGACGTGCTAGGTATCTGTCAGTTCCCTAATTTACAATAAGACGGAACTGGCTGGCAGCCAGTTTCTGAAAGCGTAACGAATTTGTTTAGTAAATAACATGTTGTTTTTCGTGATAGCTGTTTTGATCAGTTTACTAAAATTGTAGTACCTAACCTGTCGACATACCTACTAATCATAATTAATCACTGTATTCAAATTATGACATGGTACCTACTACTTATATTACAAGATAGCTTACGAAATATGGCAAATATATGTAAATCGATTAATTAAACCTCAAATACAGTTTATATACAGTCTTCGAACGTCTAGCTGCTGCACTATTTATACGCCTAGATTATGAATAACTTATGCCCAGTTTCTATATTTAAATCAATAACGAATCGTTTTGCTAACCAGTGGTAAACTAACAGACTAAACTACATCTTACAGATCAATTTCAGAGATATTAAGTATATCACGTTAAATTGGTTCAAGTCAAAGTTCTGATTGTAAGTGATACCTAGGTACCTACTATACAATAGGCTGTAGAGTTTAATAGAGGTATACAAGTATTAAATTAGCCAAAAAATTTAACAAACAATGAAATCATGAAAACAGTATAGAACGCACTATTGGGAATGTTTTAAAAAAATGAGATTAAGATACATGTGAATCTTAATATTTTAAAATAATCGATAGCAAATAACAACCTTTTCAACAATGCGCATAATTGAGGATTTAATTATCGTTTAGGTATTCATTTACTGAATAATATGCTTTGTGAGTTAAGAAATTGTGTAAATATTTTCATACAACGTGCTCGAGGTCCTATCTACAGCTAAACATTATCGTAAAATCGATTGACGTCACTAAAGTCGTCGAATTAATTAGCTTAAGTTAAAGCAATTAATAATGTGTATTGTTACCAAATGAGGTTACAGTGCTGGTACATACAATGTTATGCAGGTCACTAACATTACTGGAATAAAATGTATTTTCCCTAAATAACTTTTTGCCAAGTTCAATGGAAATGGGGACAGTTCATGCACATTGCACAAAGTGATCAGGCGGCAATCTAATAGTAACTTATGAACCATTTATTAGTCGGAAGTATTTTCATCAGACTATGCAAAGTTACAGTGGAATGACTGGCTCTGTTGATTGATTGATATGTCCTTTGTTATATAAAATTAAATGTGCATGCGTAGTACCTATATATACCTACTATCGTTATTGTACAAAATAAGTACCTAGGTATACAAACCCAGTTTCATTGTCCTTCACTTGCTAGATCGGGATAATGATTGACGTATAGGTAATTCACACAATGTCTATTGTATAAAAAGCACCATTGTCTAATATTGCTTTTTGCTTTTTCTGGCTTCGGTTATTCCAGTTTCAATGTGTTTTGTTTCATAGGCAAACTACACTCTGTTCAGTAAAATGTGTTTTTGTTCAAGTGCCAATGAAAAGTAACACAAAGACTGAACAGGAGAAGAATTTTACCTGATATAATCTCTAACAAGCCGCCT
Organism: Hoplodrina blanda; assembly: GCA_949316365.1. Classification (NCBI taxonomy): domain Eukaryota; kingdom Metazoa; phylum Arthropoda; class Insecta; order Lepidoptera; family Noctuidae; genus Hoplodrina; species Hoplodrina blanda. The sequence goes on along the minus strand of OX438579.1, from coordinate 8,824,156 downwards.
TGCATTTGGGGCTCTAGCAAAGTCGACATTGCGGGTAAGCACCCGACGTACAGGCGGCGCAAGCGCAGGCAAAGGAGCTGCGCGCGGTCTCCGCCGGCACAGTCGAGCCAGCAAGGCACACAGGTCGCCCGACGCGCACCGCTCCGCTAACAACGGCGCCGCAGCGCTCGTCACATTCTCTGCCCATACCTCCCAGTCGTCACTTTCTTTATTCTGAAAAATGTGTTAATTTTAACGGTTATCACTCATGAGTCAATTTGAGATTTCTTTTTTGTTTGTGAAACGAGTGTTGCATTACAATGTGCGTCATAAAGAAAGCGGGTCGAGTCGAGAGTGACCCGAACAAGATGTATCTAAGTAGTTTGTACTGTTGCTGTTTTTTTGTCTTGTAAGAAACCTTTATGGAAAACATGTAGGTTAATGCTCTAATTAGTTGCATCTTCCAGATTGCCTTGTCCAGCCTCCTAACAGACTATCTAGGACTCTTTATGACCTATTAGTTCTTCCAGTTTTTGTCATTTTTATTACCTCGAGGAAGCCAATAAGACGATCTTACAAAGAACAGTTTTGAGGTAACGTCCTAACACTTGGTAGACGCACACCTACTGAAAGACTGATGAGTCAACCTGAAGTAAAACTTTTATGAAAGCGATTTATTGGTTCGTTCTGTAAGTAATATAAATTGTTTCTAAGAACTACAGTAAATAAGCGCCGCAGTGACGTTAACTCATAACCTTGCCAAAACGTCTACAAGTACTTACTACATAGGTACCTACATGCTGAAAATTTTAATGGGTTAAGAGCTGTGACGTACGGACACCATACAATGAATTTAATAGACGAGTAAATAAAAATCTGAAACTAATATTAAATTACCTGCCTAAGTTAGTTCATAATTGTGTTTGTGCTGACAATGTTTTAAGGTTTATGTTTTATTGTAGTTATTCGCTTTATTAATTAAAACCCAAAATAAATCATGTTCTAGATTTTTTATGCTTTACCTGAAATTAAATTTAATGGTAAAATTACTTCTGAAATAAGTTAATTAAAAAGGTATAGAAATCTGAAACCTGAAAAATTCGAATAAAAAAATAAAAAAATCTAAAAGTTCACCGTATTTAATCGTAATTTTTATATAGGATATCTTTTATAATAACGTTGTTATTGTTATTTTTGAATCAGTGCTCCTAATGAGGTGTCACTGGTCGCAGGATCCGTCATTAGTAACTATTTGTTAATAAAAATACAAAGAATTTTTCGAGCAAATATTATTTATGCATTTCATACGCGTATCAAATGAGCAAGTAATACGAACGTCTGTATGAGCACGTGCACCCCGCATGTTTGGTGATAAGATCGAGAAACAATTCGTTTCCGTCATGAATGGTGAAATTGTTCAATCTCTACAAAGATTATATTAAATATTTGTGGGAATAACATAGTTATTATAGCTGTGGCGGGTACGATTGAACAGCGCACGTGGGTGTAAGTTAGTATTAGATACCGAGTACCTACGTCAATCGATTACATGAGGAGATCACGAATCACATTTCATGTAAGTAGTGGATTCACACAATATTATACGTATCTATGTTTGCGTGAAAATGGAAGATTTCCAAAGGTGTGTTACTTGTATCGCACCTTTTTAATGAGATTAAAGTTTATTCACGTCCTTCTTGCGTAGCTACTAAGATAAATGTGTATAATTAATAATGTTACCTCTGAGAGTAGATCTGTGAGAATCTGCAGAGGCGCGCGCGTCACACTTTCGTCTTGTAAGGGTGTGGTCATGACGAAATCCACCATATTCTGAAATAATATCAACATTCTATATAAAAAAGCTACGTTGTGTTTTAATAAACCAAGTTCCTATGATTAAATAATTATTTTTATAATATTTACCTTCAACTCCTTTAAAACGACTTCCCTTCTCACAGTCTTTGTAAGAAAATTCCTGTACCTTATCATATTTCTCTGAAAAATAAACGTGCTTATTAGAATAATTATGTGCTATATAAACAATTAAACGAAACCACAACAGGAAGGAAATTAATAAATATGTACTCACCCTCCATATAATGGAATGAAACCATTGGTCCCGTGTATAAGCATCGTTTGCCTAGAAAAAAGAATGAGTACATTGTTAAACTGGCATTATCTAGGTACGTAAACACAAGAAGCCAACAAGTGACCACAAAAAGTGATAACAAGTGAGGACTTATCACATTTCTAAGTAGCAGGAATAAACTACAGATTAGAAAGAATTACAAACCTGCAACAGCAGAGATCCGTGAGGCATGACTATTCTGAGGCAGTACTTTCTGGCAGGATCCCAACGTGAGATGCAATACACCTCCTGCATACAACTATACGACAGCGGATTCTCCAGCAAGCCGGAAGGCTGAAACAATCATAATTAAATCAATTATCAAAGTATACCTAGTTATTTAAATAGTTTCTCAAAACTCCCTAAACTAAAAATAATTAACTTGTATTTTTTTTTCAAACTTATTAAATATTTAAATCACAAACAGGTATCTTAAAGCTGAAATAAAATAATAAAATGCTGACCGCATCTTCAGTTTTAGATAATTAATACCTTTAATAAAACGTAGAGATATCTCTCATACTGCGATTTAACAGAAAATGAATGAATGAGAATGGAAGGTCTCGAAGTACCTAAGTAGTATGAAATAAAAAACTTGGCTACTTCATCTCCAATACACAACGAGGAACAAAAGAAGCGCACGTCCTGAAATTGTTCATAATACGTCGATTTTAGGCAGTTAATTAGTGACAATTTTCTCCCAAGCTACTAAACAAAGCAAAAAACTACCTACTTTTGTTTATTTTTTATATCTCATATAGGTACACATCTAGCATTATGTAACGCTATCTTGACTACTAAGAACAAAAAGTCTTTGTAGCAAAGTGCAAACTCTTTGACAGTACATGTATTTTAGCAAACACAAAATTAAATGCACACCTATTGCAAATTGTTTATAGTTCTAACTTTTTTGTTTTACAGTTTTTTATTTTAACGCTATCATCTAATTGAGGTGTTTAAATGCTTACACTTGGTCTCCTTGTGGTTGATGTTGTATTTAATTTCAAACCTTTAAAAATATTCCTATTAGTTGTCCTTATAAAACCAGGATGTGTACCTAATTATAGACATTAATAAATAAGCTTTGATTAAATATGACTTAATTAAACCGCTCAATATTAATGGTCTCTGTACCCGTGCCTACTTCGGTATCTACACAAGCTGATTCATGAACATTCCAATAATATTTCCAATGCTATTCACTATAGGACCATTGATGTGAATGTAAAACATATGTTAGGAAAGATAGTTCTTCATTTCATAATGAGTATAGTCATTAAGAAGGTCAGCTGCGGGAATTTCTACCGTGTATTGGTAAATCTACGTACCTACGCACGCAATGATGGGTCATACTAATAGTAAACATAAGAGTGCCTTTCCTGGATCAAGTCTTCACATTGACGACATTCGGCAGGAATTTACCAAGTTTACTTGTGACATTCATTTGACATTAAAACTTGTGTAATTTTTAAAGGAAGAAACCCCGTATCGTCGTCCTTATCCTGTGGAGATGGACATTGTATAAAATTTCAATAACACTATGTAAAGTGTATTTAGAATTAATTAGAAAAGTAAGTAGGTATTGCACTTATCTAGACAAAATATCATTGATGAAAATGTTTAGCAAAAAAAAAATGTTAATAATGTTTCAATTGGTTCTTATGTTGAATAAATTAAAATTCCGATTTTTGGCAAACAAGTCTAGATATATTGGTAGATTTTTGACTAACAGGTGTAGGGTAACAGGTACTACGAGTTATGTTAATTACTCAGTTGTAAGTATTATTACCATAATCACGCTAATGAATTCAATAATAAAAGCGATTAAGAACTGTGTTTGATTTAATTTATTAGAAGTTTTCCTTTAATAGTTCGGTTTCGCTTCGTTGTTATTATTAAGGACTGTGTTTGATTTAATTTATTAGAAGTTTTCCTTTAATAGTTCGGTTTCGCTTCGTTGTTATTAAAAGTAATCAAATAAAAAAAACACCTTCTATGGTGAATCTATTTAGTAGATATTGACACTGCTTTGCTAAGCCGAGCTCAGTAGAGTAAAAAAATATTTTTTTAAATAAAATGTATGAGTAGGTAATTTATGAATTAGTTTTTTCAGTTTTCTGTAAAGCGTACTATACAGCATGTAACAAAAACCCTGTCCGATCCTTAAGGGTATTATTCGGCATCGTACTGCGTACACATATACGTAACCATTTACTTAATGGATTTGAGATTATTATTTTTCCCCAGTGAATATAATTAAATTAAAATAAAAAATAAAAACGGCAACACTGATCGCTCGACAAAATTCACCTACAGTTTTTTGTTTTGATTTTGCCGGCGGGTGGAGTGTTGTCAACTTATGAAAATTTGCCATATTCAGTGTTAAATTTCGCATGGATTATAAAAATAAAAAATCAATTACTTTTGGTTGTTATGAGTTACATTTTTATAACATTTTTTTCTAGCACGTATGTTGAACTAGGAATACGCCTTTATTGGATCGGACAGGGTTTTTGTTACATAGTGTATATATAAGGTGAATTTTTTCAGGAGATTGTCATAAAAATATTACATAGACACAAACAGAATCGCCCGGTTGCGTATTCGGCAAGCAATGTTGCGAGAAAAAAACGAAAAGTCCTTCTTGAATTTGACGAGGATGCAAAAGTGCAATGTGCTTGCATACAATTTTAATCCATTGTTTTGTTTAGTGCCTACATATTATTGTTATAGATAGGTACCACAATCTACTTCTACCACTATGACGCAAGTCAACAGAGCTAATTTTTAACTTTCCCTTTATGGTAAACAACATAGGTATCTATTTTGTTTCCTTATTATTAAAACTATATAAATAGGTGATTGTGGTCAGTTCACGACAGCAACGTACCAAATATTTTGTTATTAGGTATTTGCCGAAAATAATTATGCATTTCATGGCATGCACAAAATTGCAATGCGTAAGTATACGTTCATAAATATGGAATATTATAGTTGGATAGACGTTTTAGAGCTGTAAATAGCTAGCAACCTATTTTCGTGTCTCGCGTAGTTTCGATGGAAGAATTAGGTCAACTATAGAGAAGGGCGCGGGGCGCAGGCATCGCTTTGTGTGAAGAATGCTCGGTAGGCGGGGCAGTGTACGGCGATGTATGACGTCGAGGAGCAATGCCCCTGCGCGAGCCACACCGCAGGCCGCGGCTCTATATGACGTCACTAGTACTCACGCGACCCATCCTTGCTCTGACACCGTACACGCCGATATTGTCTCCTCTCAGCTGGGTTTGAGTTGCCACGTATTCGACTAGGGTGTATTGCCCGAATAATGTTTTACAGTGTGTTAATCACACCCCGATGTAGGCAAGTACGCAAGTGTTTCCATAAACTTTCCGGAATAGAAAACCGGATATTTATTAAATAATAACAACCTTGACAGAGATGTACTTAGCTAAACTTGTTAATTAGGTAGTCTATGTAACAAAAACTAGCACGAATTGTGGTCAAATGTTATGGGGTGTGGGATACAGCTATTTCAGCACGATGATGTTTTGAAAAATAGTGAAATGCTGACACGCTCGCAAGAGTGGCGCTAGTGTAAATTCGAATTATCAACCGAGTTTTTAGAATGCCAATCAAGAAACTCACAGCGGATTCAGATTCGAAGTTTAGAATGAGGTCTTACAGAATCACACACTGCTGTTCAAAATTGCTGTTATTGTAATTTTCGACAAAACTTGTGAATAATTTGCTATTCGTCGAATACTAATTTGACACCCCGTATATACTTATACATACCTATACGAACTTATGGCGCCTACATTAACCATGTGGCACTATGACAAGCCTGCCGATCAACACGTGCCGAACTGCGTGATCCATGATCCCATTCAAATCTAATTCAAGTAATGATGTGAGCTCACCTGATTCGAATAACAATACGTTTCAATAAGTGTACTTAACAATGATACCTAGTGAAGGTTATGCAATGTTCTACCAAAGTATGACAGGGAAAACTACTAATAACTTATCATTGTTTAAAACCGCAACTATTTTTAATTCATCTACAATAATAACAACAATATCAAAGAGTTAATTACGTCGATAATAATCATGAAAAATGGTAATATAATAAAATTACCAATTAAATATGTATAATATTAATGATGTAAACGACAAGGCATTGACGTCAAAGTTTATTATTTATTTAATTTATTTTGTAAATGTTATTAATAGGCTATGAAAAAAATAATTGAAATGAGTTTTTAGCTGTTCAGTATGAAACAAAAATGCTCTTATGATAGAGAACTAGCAACAAAAAAATAGGTATTCTGTTTTGCAGATTGACGTCAGAGCATATTAATGACATTTGTGGAGTAACTTTACGATAGCAATAGCAGAACGTGCGAGTGTAAAATAACAGTCACTAATTTGATCCCCGAACAGTTAAGGACACGTGTCACCTGCACGTGGACCAGTATATTACTAGATAGATTCCTTTGCCTACCTTATGTGCAACGTTATTCTTTTATGCCACTAACTAACCATTCTACAAAACGCTAAAACACTGTTTTTAAGTGTTAAGAATTAGCCTAAATGGAAAACATACAGTAATTACGTTGAAAGTTTTTCCGAATTTTCTTCCAGGCGCGACGTCAGTATTCGTAGCCGTAGACGCTGAAGTCTACGCAGAATAGTAAACTTGCCAAAACAAATAATTTGCCTGTTACGATGATAAATAATATGTACATAGATACTTAAGTAGGTATATGTTTTTACCTCAAGAAGAAAAATATGTGACACAGAACATCACGTGCTACGACGCAAAAATGCGTATTTTAGAGGTAAAGTAGATAAAACACGACATATTTATGAAATATCAGGCCGAAAACGCCTACTTTATTACAACTGACCGTGGGTTTTTCCATATGACAGCGAAAGACGTAGCGAATCAGATATTATGCGTGATCACCGTACATGTACAGGGATAAATGTAGAAAAATACTCACACTTCTGGGAATTACTTTCTTCATAAGACATAAGGTGTCTTCTTCTTAGTTACTTTACCAAATAGGAACTACGCTACTACATGCTTTTATTTAAAGAGCATCCTAAATAAATACTTAAATTATATGATTGTAAAATGCATTGAAATTCGTAGATTTTTGAACTGTTTAAATTATGTTACAACGTTTATAAACTTTAGGTAGGTACAGATGATTAAAAATAATCATATGACGGCGAAGTTGTAACAACTTATACAATTTATAAATATTATTAGGTAAAGATTTTGTGTCATGACATATTGTATCATATTTACAAAACGTTTTGATAGCTGGATGACGGGCGTAACCCGGTGCCGTTTTTTTCGTGTATATAGTGATAATAAAAAATTTTTTTTTGCAATAAAAAAACCGACTTCAAAAAAAAGCACTGAAAAGTTAAAAATAATACTAAAACCTACCTATATTAATAAACCTAACCTAACCTACGATTAACCTATACTAAAATTTAACAAATTTTTGGAGTCGGTGCCAAGACCGAGGATAATAGTAGATTATTAACCAAGGGGATAAAGCAGTGTCTTCTGTCGCGGGTGACGATTTAAATCGCGAGCGTAACGAAGGACTCGAGGTTTACTCCCGAGCGTAGCGAGGGTGTTAAAAACTTAAATCACGAGCGCAGCGAGGGATTTAAGGCGAGTCCTGAGTGTAGCGAGGGATTTAAGTTCACCCAAGACTAAGACAGCTTTATCACCGAGGAAAATACTCTACTTTTCGTACCATTTGCGAAAAAATTAACACAATAATAATATGAGATATGCGTTTTAGAACATTAAGTTATTTATAAAAATAAATTAAAATAAACTTAACGTTAATGTATTTGAAGAAAACAAAAACGCGGCAAATTCCTAGACTAATATTTTGTTGTCGGAAAAGCAAACGCATCAAGCTCATACGGCCTCGTCGGTTTTCGTAATTAAGTATATTAAATAATCATAACTGCATAATAAATGCGTATTCCTTTTACAAAAAGATGTATAATGATACGAACTCAATGATGTAAACACAGATGTAGTGCAGTATAAATTTCGGTAAGTATTCCAAATTTAAATCACATTCTCTCCCTAGAGGATAAATGAAATTCAGTACAATTTTCTTTCCCTGTTTTTGACAGATTAATAATGACTACCTATTGTTATGTTCGCTTTTTGTGGCATAGAATGTCACTTTTTTGAGCAAGTGGTACGAAAAATATTATATTCAACCGTATGGCACCGACACCAAAAAAAAAAAAAAATACAAACATCCGAATTGAGAACCTCCTCCTTTTTTAGAAGTCGGTTAAAAATGGTCACGTGACGCCTTTCGCTCCAACCGATACGAAGTACAAAATAATTACAACTTCGAGATTATGGACACGTAAAACTGAAGTCCATTTCAATGGTCTTATAAGTAGGTACGTAACGTACGCACAGCTGCACACGTCCGCATAATGCGTGCTGCGTAGCGTTGCAATTACTGTTTAATTTTCACATTATGGAATTCCCGTGTTTTAATAGCGGTTGCCAACGTTTTCTAATGACCTGACATTGTTAAAGGAGCACCGACGTATTTATGACTTATTAGGTAGCTGTAGTACCTATAGGTAGTCGGGTCGTTTAACAATGTGAGGTAAAACATTGTTTACGCTGTTAATTTTAAATGACGATCTTTTTATGGCTGGGATTATTGTAATCGGGGCGTCTATTTTCACGAATGATAACCTTCTATTTTAAAGCTATTTACTGTCTGATACAAACAATGCGAGGTAAAACCAAACGTGAAAAAATTAAAGAGCAGTGCTCCTTTCTGCACCATTAATAGAGGTCACAGATTTTAAAAAGGTCAAGTGTGTATAGTTATTTTTAAAATTTTCAGTGTTATGAATGTTAAAGTAGGTAGGAATGGCGAACTGCAAGGACGCAACATACTTTAGTTTTGATTTAACAGTGTGCGTCAGAAAACTGTTATTGCCTATTGTTTCTTGAGCGGCTATAATCGAATCAAATGCAAAATTCTTACTAAGACGTCAACGCTATTCATAATTTCTTAATGCACTTTTGAAATTTAACATAATTACTAAGTATCAATTTCCTTAATGGAATAGGGCCGTTGTAACAGTGACGCTAGTTGTAGTAAAATGTTTAGTCTAACTGGCGGCCGACCCCTGACATTAGCGTAGAGCTCACGCGTCTGACAGTTCCGCCTTCACTGCAGACAAATGGCGAATGCAGATGTTTGTCTTTGCTTACAATGCCACTGAATACTGCTGTTGTCTTAATCAATTTTCATTAAAATTACATCACATACAATTTAAACGTTATCTAAACATTAATAATTTGCACATACTTTAAACCCTCCATTGATAATTAGTATTATTCTCTATTATATCTAAGTACTTTAAGCTCATGATATCCGTAAATTGAACGAACACAAAAAACACTAGGTAGCTCGCCGCTAGTCCGTATCTCGGATTCGAATGTCACAAATGTTAGAAAAAAGTAACCGACATTAAATTAATGATTCGGTAAAGTGATTTTAATTGTACACATCAATGCAGACAAGCCTCGTGCCCTCCCACACTTTAGTTGCGCGGGCGCTTCCACGGGTCACGGGAGTCAGGAGTTTGTTTGCAATTAAGTATGTTATAAAATGTGTCATGAACACGTCACATACGTAAGTACACGGCTTAGACTAGATAAACATAAATGCAACGTTGCTTAGTTTATCTGCTTCGATCATTTAAGCTACTTGCGACTGATACTCTCTAAATATTTTAAGAGAACATAAAACTGAACGACTTTATCCGATCTTTTAGGTTGGAACTTCTTAGCAAATAATAAGTATCATATACTAATATTAGAGCTAGAGCCGCTGTACAAAGTACAGATATAACGCGTCATGTTCGTTCGCTACATTTATGGAGCACATAACAACTAGTGGTTACTAAAAAGGCTAACGATTAACATTGAATTTGGATACCAAATGCAAATGTGTTTTGCGCACAAGTGACGTCAAAGGAAAACTGTTTTGAACACCAAAAGCCGTTTATGTAGGTAAATGTAAACATTTATGTTTTCTTTCTCGCGGGCAAGTTTGGCTCCCTCCCTGCTATTCTATAAAGTTATTTGAGAGATGAATATAATTCGTGGGGCATCCGCGGGGCTGTAATGCAGCACTGCGCGTTACATAATGCTGTGAACAATCACGTATCGGTAGCCGGACGTTTAATATAAAAGTTGTGACGCACGGACGCTCTCTTATCTTCGATTGACCTCGTTGAAGGGTTCGGGCCGAAGCTGCAATCTAATTTAAACACCAAACGTCATAATAGCGATTATTTTTATTAATTAAAAAAATAATCAATATTATGACGTTTCTTCACATGACCAGAGGGCTGGCCTTTTCTTAGGCCAAAGAATCAGCATTGGCATACAACGTGGCAATGCTGTCAGCCTTTTGGGCACTTGCCCCATTGATAGCGGGGTCATACTCAGAAAAAGTGTACATTTGGTATCTTTTCTTGTCCCACTACTTCATATTAAAGTAAATATCCAAATTATGACAATGTTTCCTTTTTTACCCTCAAATTTTTATGTTAGTGTAATAAAGAATAGATTTATATGCTATTTTAACTTTAATTTTCATTAAAAGAGTATTTTTTTTGAATGTCAAAACATTGTTAAAAATTTCTCCATACATTTTTTTCGTGTCCCAATGACGATTACACATTTTCAGATATGAATTGTTACGAATATTCATAGCTTTACTTTACATAAACTGTGGCTATATTATTCTTGATGAATCAAGTAACTAAATAGGACCAAGTATATTCATCAATCATCTAGAGAAGAATTTATTTTTATTTAAATAACTTTGTCCCAAAATTATGAAGTTTTGTTACTCAGGGTTAGTTACACGCAATGAAATATTGGAAAAAATACTTTATTTTAATAAATACTTTTTCCTATTCTGGCGACACTGTATCTTACGTGAAAGTCACTGTCGCGGCAGCCTTTACGTTTTCTCGGTAGTCGTGAAGTCGATATCTATCAAGTGAATAGGTATTTACAAAAAAATTCTCAGGGTGATAAACGACTATTATTGTGCTAAGTTTATTATATTTTTTGTTTACTTACTATGTTATTTTCTATTTTTATGTATTATCTTAACGAATACGCTCAGTGATGACATAGAATACACGTGGTTTACTTTAAAATATTTGTAGAGGTTAAAGTTTCTCAGATTTTATTCTCATTTTCGTTATTTTGCGTTACGTTACGAAACTGAGAAATTGTTAAGCTTAGTTCACAAAGACGAAAAGTACTTAAATTGTAATTATTATTACCGTCACGTAATTTGGATAAAGATTTTGAAGTGAGGGTAGTTCGCGCACATACAAATTCATACACTTGTAACCTACTTAAAAAAAAGAAGTTTTTTTTTGTGTTTGTTATCTCATAACTCCTCAAGCTTTTATAATAATATAAGTAAATCAAGATTCGAAAGACATGTGGCGCCACCTATTCTCATAAGAACGTTATTGTTGTTTTCCTCAGTAAAAGTACCCTATGTCTGTTTTTGTACACCTGACAAAGTATATACGAAATTTTAGGATGACCGGTTCAGTAGTTTAGGCGCGAAAAGGTAACAAACAAACAAACTTATATGACTGATTAGCCAAATATAATCACGTGTTTTATTCGCCCAATCCATGTGTACTATACCTTATGACATCAGTTTCGTGACGGAGATTCTCAGTATCGTTACCTATCAGTTTAGTTACAAATTTAAAATGTACACTTTTTCTGAGTATGACCCAGCGACGCGGACGAATTTTTTGATGCCATTATGAGCTTTCTCCATTGCCTTATTTTTTATAAATTGTACGTTTTACATTTACTTTAAGGTTTTATGTTTAGGTATATTATTGTATAATGTAATGATCAATAAAATAATCTTTGACGTTTCGGGTTTAAATTTTTAACGAGGTTAAGGGGGATATTTGTTTGTTTGTACTTTAACCGGCGGCGGCACGTCATAACAATCAACTTAGACAAGACTATGATTTATAAGATAAAGATGTATTTTTCATGAATATGAATTTATTATAATTATTGAACCCCGAATTTCTGCGAATTAATTTGTCAGTGATTACTGATCATCCATTGAAAAATAACAATGACTGATTCAATGATTTGACTTGAAACATCACGAGATTGTTTTTGTTTAAGATTCTGCTGTGTAAAATGTTGACTTTGCGAAACGTGTTTGTAAATAGCACTCTAATATTGATTGCAAACAATGTTATCAGATGAGGCAGTATAAACGTTATTATAGAGAACAATGAACACTTACAGCCTGTACCTAGTGTAAATACGGGTTATACATAGATATAGGCTTAAGTGGATGAGTCACGATATATTCGATAGGTATCTGATGACACTGATGGTTATCAAACAAAGATAAAGATAGGTGTGGTGTTTCATTTTTAGTCGCCATTAAGGAAAGTGATTAATATATCTATTTACGTACTGTTCAAAGAAACAAACACACGCTGTTACACAGAAGGAATTACTACGGAGTTGGTCATTTTAATTATTGTCAATCACTCTTCGTAGTTCTAATGTTAATTACTTACGAAATGACGTCATTAGAAGTAAAATGACTAATCAATTGTCTACTCGTATTAGTTTGTTGATTGAAGATTTCTTATCATCACAATTTTTATCAAAACAACTTGTCGCAGGAAAATATGTATATTTTTATTTGTGCTTTTAGTTAAAACAGAGGATTATCCGATAGATACGAAATTTTTATCATAATATTAATAGAAGTTGAAGTAGGTACTTACTAAAATTATAGATAATTATACATATGAATTTTAGTCAGTGAGTAATAAAATGTAGGTGTAGATAAGTATGTAGGTGTAACCTATATCTTTAAGTTCGGCAGGTACCTACTTACATTTGGACGTGGAGGAAATCAATTCAATACGACCAGAACTTTTTTGGTAGATATTTGAACTTATTAAATCTTTAAAAAGTAGGGACCTATAGGTATAAGTAAGTATTTTGTAACAATAAAGTATAAAATAGCTAATAGGTAAATTCTACCACATTGTACTGTGATAATCAAAATCCATAATTAGCAGGGATTTTCCTTTGATGTCAGGGCAAAACCAGGAATAGGGAAATGACAGAATACCTCTTAGCTACGCCTTCAGTATTTGGTTAAGTAGGTACCTACGTACTTACACAGAGTTACTTTTCGTGTAACTTGGAAAATAAATGAAAAACTGTCTGACCTCAAGTCATCAACAGGTGTAATAAACTAATTTAAAAATATTTTTTAAAACAATCTTTAATTTAAAATTATTACAATATTGAGTACCGGACATTGTATTATCATCAGAACTAAAGGTGTAGGTATGCAAAAATTTCAACCCAATCGGATACCAACAAATGGTCGAAAAATGGTTTACAAATTTTGAAAGGACAACTTACTTATAACATACATCCATACGAACAGTCCAAGCTAAATAAAAGCTTGTAAAAAGACGCTTAACGTAGCTGAAAGTTACATGATATTGAAGGTCAAAGTTCCAACTTTTTAACACGGTTACAAATTGTATAAGCGAAGTTTAAATACTGCCGCAATTCCTATATTGCTGCTTGTTGCATGCACCCGATAGTACAATGTTTTGCGTGCGTTACATTACGCACTACCTATAATAAGTGATTTGTGGCACCAAAAAATTTTGCTCATAGTTACTTAGTTTGTTGGGCCTTATTGGTGAGGTTCTTCAGAAAGGTCAGGTGCGGAGTACTTGGTGTGGAGTGCTTGTATGACGAGATGTATGAACGTAGATGAGGAGTATGTAAGGATCGTTCTGTGGTTTCTGCCTACCCCCATGGGAAAAAGGCGTGAGTTTATGTGTATGTGTGTTTTTACACCCTGTTTATTAGTTCCTTATTGACCACAATCCTACATTACATGAAGCGTACAGCAGTCCGCTGTCGATAATCTTATAAATAAAAGGCAACATTTACTGACCGACTGATCTATCAACACACAGCTCAAACCACTGAGCAGATTGCGCTGAAATTTGGCACGCTAATAGTTATGACGTAGGCATTCGCTAAGAAAGAATTTTCCAAGTTTCCAAGAAACAGGGGTCCAAAATTAGTATGGAGAAATAAGATTAGATTGGTAATACGTTTGGTAATAAGATTAGATTGGTAACAACGAAGTCGCGGGCAGGAGTTAGTATCCACTCTTAAGCGAAAGAACATGTTTCGCAAGAAAAACTAGCGACATTACTAAAAAAACACGATAATCACGAATACTCACAACTTACGAGTATATTCGCATACCAATTCTGTCCGCATCGCTATTGACGTATAAAAACATTCTAAAGAAAAATAATTAATAGGTACCTATTCGTTCAGGTTTTGTTTTGATATTTTATTACCTACCTAGGTACCACCTATCGATCAAAACACGACATATCGAAACGTGTTTCAGAAACCACTAAGTATTTATTTATCTAATATGTACTTTAATATGTATGTACCTTTTGTTCTTTCTATTGTTACCAAATAATATTTTAAATTGAATTTTTTACAAGTTCTGTTAATAAAAAAACAGTACATAAGACAAAATATTGATGTTAGTACTGTTCTGATGTCACAGACACGTGTTATAAATATGAAGCAATTAAAATTTCTTAATTATTACGCATAAAAACGCTTGATGAGTAATCGTTGACGTATATTAAGTGTTTATACAGATGTTATGAAGATTACAATCTATTTAAATATGATATTCGTTTGTTATAAACTATGCACAACTAAATGACGCCTGCCTACTACCAAGAAACGCCAAAAATGTCGACAGTACAAATATAAGCAATAGATTTACGTCAAAGCAATTAGATGTAATGGTCGAGCGATATGCTCATAAAAATTTTACTCAATTAGGTAAATATTTGAGACACACTTTGGTCATTAAACCACGTTACGATATCATAGAGTCACACTCACACAGCAATTCTTGTTGAAATTATTCTCTTGCCCAATAGCAACGAATAAAGAGCTCATTTATATGAAGACAAACAACAAAGATGGAGATTTGAGTCGGTTCAATTTAATTTTGTGAACTAAGCACTCCTGTAAATATTGCTTTTCGAACAATCTTGAAAAATGATCGCTCGGAAATCTGGCAGCACAATAATATGTTAAAAATAGATTATAATAAAATATCAAAATATACGTAGAACATATTGTTTCAGGGACAATGTTTGACATCAGAATGACGTAGTTGTTACGTAACCATTATTTGGAATTCGTTTCCCAAACCCCAGTAGTTGCGCACTACTCGGGGTTTGGGAAACGGTAATTCTGAAGAAGTTTTGCGTGTTTGTAAACAGAAAACTATAAACTTACCGTTTTAGAAACAATATGTTGTTCATCTAGGCACAGCACGTGGGTTTCCCAGCGTCTCAGGAACTTCGCTGCGAGTATCTTGTCTACAACAGTTCTGGTGTGCTGGAAGCAGCACACCCTGAGCGATCCCTCCGAGGCCAGCTTGTACCGAGGACCCGGGGGTGGCGCCGGGGTGCCAGCATTAGCCGAGTCCTGCCCTGCATTGTCAGCACAGCACTCCGGACTTGACCCCTGCACAGGAATATTTTTGTCTTTAATAAAATAGTCAAAATCATATTCAAATAACTGTTAATGAAAATATGCTATATCAAAAGATTATTTCCGAATAATCATTTTCATACTTAAGTATTAGGATTTCATTAATGTGCAAACGTTTAAACGTAGGTACTTTGTAAAGTATAAAATAACATATTTTTATTTTATGTTAACAAAATAAAAACTAAAGGTCAGAGAGAAAACGTTCTTCATAAGCCGATATTTTTAATATTTATTTATCGTTAATAAAATATTGATTTTTTTTTTTGCGTCAGTATGCCCATATTAAAAAATAGACCGGTACCTATATTAGACTTGCATAATATAATAAAAATTTTGTTAACGAGACAGTTTCACGATCTTTGACAATATTTGACACTACAACCATTAATATAGTCTATTTGAACGCTATCACTTAAAATTATTTACCGTAAAACGTTTAAAAATAAATTTTGGGATTTCTAACGTACATTATTATATTCAGACTTTTTTTTTACATTAAAAGTATCATGAACCTAATTAAATCTGATACTTATACAGCCTGTAACAAAAATCCTGTCCGATCCTTAAGGGTATTATTCGGCATCGTACTGCGTACACATATACGTAATCATTTAATGGATTTGAGATTATTATTTTTCCCCAGTGAAAAAAAAAAGAAGAAAGAAGAAGTAATTAAATGAAAATAAAACATAAAAACTGATCAACGGCAACACTGATCTGACAGGGTTTTTGTTACATAGTGTTTAAGAATCAAATTAAAAAATATATAAAAAATAAACAGTTCAAAGTTCCATTATACCTGTTGTACCTACATATTATTATTATTATATCATGATTTTTTAGGCAGTATAAATATCAGAAAAGCAAACATAAGTGTAGCTAGAAACTAAAAGCTTTAGTGCTAATTTTTAATAAACAATACGTTTCGCCCTGTTTATAACATTATTAAGTAACTTGAATCGATTCTGATTGCCACTTCATAAATTCATTCTGGTTATTATTAGAATATCACTACATAGTATAAAACAAAGTCGCTTTCCCTGTCTGTCTGTCTGTCCCTATATATGCTTAGATCTTTAAAACTACGCAACGGATTTTGATGCGGTTTTTTTTAATAGATAGAGTGATTCAAGAGGAAGGTTTATATTTATAATACATGCACCCGTGCGAAGCCGGGGCGGGTCGCTAGTTTATTTATATACTTAAAACAACAATGTCGTATGACCCGACCTTGTACTTCAATGTAAATATTTATAAATGACTAGAACTTTGCCCGCGACTTCGTTTGCGTGTATTTCTCCTACAAACTCAATAAACCCGCCCCTTTGAAAGGTAAGTAGTTAAAAATCGAATACATAACGTCATTTTCTTTATTATTTTTCTTAGGTTTGCATTGGTGCCTTTCAAGTTGATTAACTCCAGAAATAAGATTTTTAATTCAATCGAACTTTCCCCTTACACCCTCGTGAGGGCTGAATTTGCAAAAATTCTTTCTTAAGGCTCGCTTAAATCATAAAAGGAGGTCATGTATAAAAATTCACGTTTCCAGTTCCAGTATGTAGTTATCAGCTGTGCGCTGATACGTCAGTCAGTCAGTCAGTCAGGTTCCCCTTTTACGCGTGTATCGAAGATACACTTATAACGTTTGTTTGAAAATAGAACTCATTTATTATTGTTTGAGTATACGTATAACCTAAACGTCAGTTCTATCTTCGGCCAGTTTGATAAATAAATTGTGGCTATTGACCGCGATAACCGATTTATATTCCCGCCTAAATTATAATTGGTTGACGCACTTGTTCTGCTCCCTTATTGGATCAGTTACATTTTATTTGTGAATATTCGGCTTTTCCGAGGATAATCGATGGAGCCTTTGACGTGGTCGATCTATGTCTATCTACGTTACCAAAAGAATGCTGTATAAAAGCGTGTATGCAGTTGGATTCAATCCGGGCTAACATTAAATATTGTTACAACCACCTACATATTCATTGTACCTATAGGTATTGGTGTATCTGTTATAACCTGACATTAGGACCTTTGATTCTGTTGACAGTTTGAGGAGACCCTAAAGTAATTTGAATAATAATTTGGTAGTATTAAATAAATCTCAAGCATTTGGCTCGGGATTTATTAGAAGGCACTCAAGGATAAAAAATAAATAAACGGAATTCATTCAAAAATAAATAAATTAGGTGAGTACACTGTATTGTGTGTCCCAAGACCACAAATGGGTGTAAAATAATACCAATAGGTGTAGGTAAGTACCTACGTGTCGGAGCACTCGTACTAATTAATATGTAGGTGTCCAACAAACAGTTATTCTTATTATAATACGCATTGACGTAATTAATTTTCCTTGGTAACCGTACGTATTTTCATTACAATGCTTTGCCATGATACAGATTGTTTTAAAACATACCTATCGCTCTGCGGTTTGAGCTTTGATTTTACTTAAATAAATACAGAATGACTAAACAGTTTTTCATTTTTCAGTTTAGCAAACCCGGAATATCTTTCTGAAAAATGAAAACATTTAATGTTTTCACTGGCTCTACGGCTTTGTACTTATCTAGAAGAGCACGATCCTCTATAGTTCAGATCACAAGAAAATGTTTTGATATCCAGACGACATTTTCCTTTATAAAAATGGTCACACGTAGGTACACACAGACTGCCCAAGTCTACGGTCAAATGATCCGCGCAGTTGCTAGTCAGACACGAGTTTCTCAACGCTCGTAATTCCATGTAGACCCATTAATCTATAATGCCATAAATCTGTATCTGTTGATGCAGATGTTTACGCTACAGTTTTAGCCTACTATTTGGGGCGTATAGCCCAAAACAACAGTTTTTGTGTAAACGTAAAACTCTGTTAATCCGATTAAATTTTATAGCACCTACTTTAATCTCATATTAATAACGGTTGCAAATGAGTAGTCATTAAACACAAAACATAAAAGGTACAAAATACGGTAAAAATATGAAAACGATAAAACCGTCATGTTTTAAAGTGCACTGGCCATGCTTTTCCTAGTACTTTCAAATAAAGAACATTTCGCTAAAAGCTTTACGAGAAAATAGGCGCCATGTGGGTGGTCTCCATATTACATTGTAGATACGATAATATTACTCTTCGGCTAAGGCGTTAACTGGCCATTAAGTGGCTGAACAATTGTAAAGAACCGACTTTTAGGACACATCTACCACTTTAATATTTAACTTTAAACTAAAATTGAAAGAATGTGCAAAACGTAAAAAAAAAACAATTAAGTAGGTACAAAGGAGCTATATCATCAAGGGAGAAGATCTTAAAGTCGTTTTAGGAATAACAATTTATCGTCAATTAGCATTCAAAATTTTAATTAAACTTTCCATATTATTTATACATTTTTGATGTAGCAACTCGTAGCAAGGCTGCTGGCGCTACGTCAATATGTTTGTTGAAATCAATTATGTTTATTAGCCGTTGAGCCATAAGTCAATCTGATATTATGAATGGCATAAGTACTGAAGAAGGTAACCTGACCTAAAATTATATCTTGATTGTTACTATCTTATCTGGTGCAATATCGGAGTGCAGAGTGGGTCGGTGCTGGCGCATGACACGACCCACATCGTGGTCGGCGTTCGGTGACGTCATTGCGAAAATTTGGGTCATGAGGGCGCGGATACCGAAGCACTGCCACCGCGCTCCTCCGTTTGAGGAGATCGACCCGAATGGAGAACATTGAGCAGTGCCGTTCGAACGCGAACATTACCTACACTGCGCTACCGTTTTATAATATGGCTCTCATAGAACTACAGAACATCATACAATCTTCATTATTATCCAAACTCAAGTATCAACTCTACCGACGTGTAGCTAATTTTAAAGATGTAAATAACAACTGGGTAGGTAGTTACTCATTTTTCTGTTCCTCTTAGTAGCACACGAGTTTCATTTTAGATATTTATGAATATTATGGCGATCTCTAAACTGATTTAACCTTCGCTCTGCTTCGTACCCAATCACCTCATGTCAATTACATTGAAGTACCTCATGTTCGTAATTAATACTAATAGGTACCGTACACATGGTCAAATACACATTACGCTAAGTTAATATAGTTATGAATATTTCGTTGGATAGTGCTAATCCATCGGATATTTGACTTGGAGGTAAGCTCGACAACGAAAGATACTAAAATGAACCAAATAATGCCTTTATATCTATGTTAACGTGTAAGTACCTAACTTTATGTTTTTATTCAATAGTCAAGTCTTAGAATTTCAAAGTATTCTGTCACCTTCTACATGAAGGTTGAAAAGTGTAACGTTAATAAAATTCGAGGTTCCGTGTAATCTTATTTAAAACAGATTCTGGCAGTGGCACTGAAATGCGCTGAACATTGTTTTGCTCGTAAATAAAAGTTGACGACACTTCGTGATAGCTATTCGTTTCCGATATTCATTTGTTCATTTCCGATTACCATTTAGAACTAATTTATGTTCTATCTGTGTCATAAACTACTTCAATCATGTAGGTGCCTATTTGTTGTAGGTACCTAGTAGCAGCGTTAATTAATAGAGTATTTTTTGTTTCTCGCAAAAAGCTTTCCCTGTTAAACGGAAGCTGATTTGTCATCGCATGTTGATGTCATTACATAATGGTATGCATATTTAGCCCCTTAGTCATGTTACGTCACCAAAAGAGTTAACACGACAACATTTGAACGTCCATGAACTCATTTAATACCGGTATGGTGTTACCCGTTAGATTTGAAATCATTGTGTTTTGATTGCATCCACGCCTCCATGACGTCTTTAGGGATTTGAACCAATGCAGGAAAACCGAAACATGTATCCAAAGTGAATCATCATATGTACCTACAGTGAATAGTCAAAATGAGTTTCTAATGAACTACTGTGGCTGTCATCGCTTACTGGTTACATGATCATATTATATGGTTTACCAGGAAGTGTCAAGGCAAGCGTTGATTACATGGAATACCCTCTGTAATCAATTATTTGTGTGCAGGCACAAAGGTTGCACAGCTCTTTTCCGGTTGCGGGAGGAACTGAACAGGTAGGTACTTTAAATAACAGTGAAGTGTCGATAAACAATAGCCTGTAAAAATCAATATGAACGAGTAACCTTCATGGACATAAATGAGGTATTTTTACTACTTTCAGTTGTAGTATTTGTGGTTATATTTGTGAAATTAACTAAGGACGTGAATCTTTATTTGCGTGTCTATACTTTCCTTACGTTTAAATAGGCGTTTTCGAAGAAGGTATGTCTATTTGTACATTTTTTTCATAAATGCATCTAATAACTTATTAGAGTTACGATAATGCAAGAGGACTGCTTTACAGGGTCTTAAATCAAGACAGAGGATTTTTCTTCGGAAGTTTTATAACGAACGTTCTTAACTACTCTATGAAGCTACTGTCGAGCTATTTGCAGACGCAAGTAGCAAGTTATTACATTTATTAATTGCCTATTCATAAGGTTTTACTTAATATGGACTAGGTGAGGTCCCCAACCCAACACCTTTTTAATAAAGTCTTATCGCGTCAATGGAATCTCTAAAGATAAACACTACATTTTTTTGATTCCCTCATTAGAATAAGAAAAAAATAACTGAATGTCGAACAAAAACAGTCGAGGTGGTTCTTTTGTTGTAGAAATTCGGTGACGTAAAGTGACTGGTCATGATTAAAGTGATTCGTTTGGTCGAACCAATCGATACAGCACGCTAGGTAGTGATGGAGGCGCCGCGTGCGGGTCATGATGTGACCGCGTGCTCCAGCCAGCCTGTAGTACTTATGTATGTATATCTGTGCATAACAACTGTCGTCCCACTCAGCCAGGGGTGAAGGAGTCTGTACCATATTAAACTAAACACTTACAGTATAACAGAACACGCTATAAGTGCCTGCTGTGGAAAATGTTTACAAGGAAAATTTCACTCATTTTATAATATTGCTTTTCTGAAATTGCCTTCGTACATAGTGAGGTTTGCTACAAAGTAGGTGTTGGCCAGCTATCAGTACATACACATAATGTTATCTTTAGCTGAACACGTTCTGTCACATGTAGTATACCTAGTATCAGCACAGATAATAAGCCGTTGTCGACTCGGAGCATTTCGAAAAGATCTAGTAAATACTTTGAGCATCACTTTTTATTTTGTTTGTATATTTGATAATGTAATTCACAATAAATATAAAACTTCATGAAACAGCAAACCGCATAAAATATTTTGATGTTTATTATAGACCGAACACAAGAATACTTACAAATACGTGAAGAAGTTAGATTTTTATAGCAATCGCGGGGATGCGGATAGAAAATTAATTTAACGTTTGACTTAGTGCTGATGATTTTCAGCGTAATAACTAAATGTGTTAGAGATTTTAAATACAGAAAATAGTAGACGTATTAATGTAATTTAATTTTTCTCCATATACCTGCATAGTGCAACCTCGTACTTCGCTTTAACTCCACTGTTTGGTTCGCTTCTTTTCTTATAATTAGAATTTTACTTTTAATTACACTGCACTGTTTATTTAATAATGTCAACCAATAAAATTCACTTTTATAAAAATGTCAATCCGTCACCACGTGCATTAAAATACTGTGAATTCAAGAAGGAAATTATAAGTACATAATAACAACAAATCGCATTTATTATCAATTCAGATAATAAAAAAAGACCTGTGTCATTTGTTGATACTGATAAGATATTTGACAGATCCAAAGATCAAATTGCCAGTAATTAGTCAACTTTCAGTGATGGATCATCAATGTTTATTTAGCAAACGTGACACTATCTCGACTTTTTATATCCTTTGCGTCAGTATCTGGCAAAATAACATTTGTGACCACGTTTTTGGTACCGTAAGTTCGGGATATCGAAACAGCTGTGCGACCGGTGTTGTTGATACATAAATAAAGCCATAACCGACAGCGTACCGATGACGTCAGCAACTTGATTTATACAATAATGTTCTGACTTTTAATGACGTTCATTTATATGGGTGAAAGGCTGTAGGATGTGCTTAAGATACCTACAGTTTTATTGCTGTTTAACGAACTGAAGCATCTTTTGTTTTCGTTTCATACTGTTATACGAGCTGCGATTCTTCTGTGTACCTGCCTACGGTGTGACTTTAGTACTTAATTGATATTTATCTTTAATTATAGAAAATTGAAGTGAACTTGTCAACATCGAAAACTGAATGTAGGTGTTGTATGCTATTCGTTCATATCCTGGAATAGTTTTATAACACAATTAGATGAATATTTTCGTTCCTTTTAGATCGGATATACATAATTTCCCATTCTTATGAATCAGAGTCAAAGTCAAAACATTTATTTCAATTAGACCATTTACAGGCACTTTTGAATATTCAAGGAGTCTGTCAGTTAGTCCGAAAGTTGAAGCTAGTTGCTCGTTCCAAAACGAAGGTAGGCCTCTATGGAGAAGAACGAGCAAGAAACTCCACGGCACTCTTTTAAATTAGGTTTTTATAAAATCCAGGTTAGGAATTACTTAGGTATTATACTTTAAATAAACTTTTTGCTCATTATTTTCTACCAACTAAAACATCATTATGAACACAGCTTATATAAAAAGGTAGTTTTATTGGTTCACTATGCAATGTTTTTTTTGGGTGTTAACTTCGTAGACAGGTGTAATATAGACGAACGGAGCTGAAAATAAACATTAAATTCCTAAGGTATCAATGTTTACTAATTTATGTTTACCTACCTACGTCAGCTTTCATAATAAGACAAGCCCACAAAATATGAACCGTAGGTGTCAGTAAATAATATGTCCATTAATATATGTGTGTTACATTACAACCAGGCTCTGCGATGTGGTTTATACAAACCGCGAAAACGATCCTAGAAGGTTTTAACATCAAGGTTGTATACAACTAAAGTGCTGCATCCGAAATAATTAATTTAATGTAAATGACTACTTAACAATTCATGGCACTAATGTAAAATTTTGATGTACCTATGTGGAAAATGCTTTGTTTTGCGACGAGGTGCGTGCGTCTTCGGTACGCAAATACTTGCTTGTGTACGTACTTAGGTGTTATGTAAATAATCAGCCTCCGCGTCGTACATAGGTATATGACTTTTGATAAGAACGTTTACAGGTAATATTTTTTCAGCCGTCAGTAAATAATACGTAGGTATAAAGTGATGTGATAAGAAAATATAAAGACTTACAAAATAGTCTGCAGAGCTCTGGTCTGCCAGCGAGGGTGAGAGCAGACAGCCGGGAGACGGCGGCGCGGTTGCGGCCGGGGGCGGCGGCGCCAGCGACAGCAGCTCGCCCGCCGACGCAGACATGCTGCCGGCTGCCGCCAGGCTGCGCAGCCGGTCCGCCAGGTCCGTGTGGCCACCGTTACACACTTTGCTAATATTGCCGTCTTTATCGTCTTTGGAGCACAAATTGTTTATGATCCGCGGCCGGCGCAGCTTCCTTGACGCAGCCCGCCACCGCCTGAGGCGGCATGCCGCGTTGTTGAGAACGTCCTCAGTATCACGGCATTGTGGTGGCTCTTCTTCGGAACGCGTACCGTCTTCTCCATCTACCTGCTCATCTATGAAAGGCAGGGTCTGCGACAAGGCAGAAGGAGATGGTTCACCATCACTGAGAGCTGTACTCGTTGGACTCAAAAAGTCCCTAAGAGCGAAAGCTAGCCTCTGATCAGCATTAAGCCCCACCGGCGCATTATTCGGGACTTGTTCCGCCGACATAAACCGACTCTCATCGATTTTGCCATTTTTGGCATCAGTCTTCAAGGCATCATTTTCATTAGAATTCAGATCCACGTTAATTTCTTGATTGTATGAAGGCATTTTGAAAAATCGGCAGTTAATAAAATTCATTTGCAGTTTTATAAATGCCGCATCGGCGCTGTGGGTATGCTTAAAAAATAGGCTTTTATTTTATGACCTGAATATCTGACTGAGGCGCTTTTGATCCCAAAATTCATGAAACTCAAAACATAACATAGGCAACAATCCGCACATTTTTATCATAAATGTGAATGATACACAAATTTTGATTTTTTTATTTCTACTGCAGTTTTTCCAGGCACAGTTACTTAATTGATTTGTCTCGTATCGTTAACACTGAACAAAAATTAAACTTATTTCTTATACAGACATCACTCGAAGCTGTCATAATTAAAACTCGCGGTAATGTTAAAATTATAGTATGGATTGCATTCACAATCGGCCTCGAATTACACTAGCAGTGTACGCAAACTGAGCGGAGCACTACTGGCTGGCGCTATCATCCGAAGCTATACATATACGTGACGTTCTCGACGGCACAACTCTTGTTTGTATTGACGGCTTGCGCAGAGCGAGCTGCGCTGGTAGCGCCCCCAGCGGCTTGCAGATGAACACAAACAGCGCCATCTATACTAGTGTACACTTCGTACTTCGTACGATAAAACGTGCCGCCTCCGTATCAACGGTAAGCACTCGTACGTCGTGGGTGAATGAGTCGGTGCAGAGCATTTTCGTAAGGTGGCAGTGATAAAAACTATGGCTGCCGATTTTACATAAGAATTAACAAATTTAGATTACTCTGATGATCTTTACCAGGGCAACGTTTAGTCCTATACACGTGCCGGAACTTTGTTATCAATTCTGAAGACAGTCTAGATTTCCGTGTTTTTTCGATGTACCTTAAATATTACACTGCAAACTGATTTCATGGATGAAACATATGGATAATCTTATAATATTCCTTATTATACCCATTTCGATTACGATAGCCAATCTCATTGGAGACCAGCCAAGTAGGCAGGAGATAATTATTATAATGCACAAGTGTGTGCGCAAACACAGGTGCACTCCCTCTTCCCTCATTCTCATAGCCCTATAAAGGACGCCGTCCACTAGGCGGATCGGGTCGGGCCGCATCGCAACGCAAAAATACGCCTGGCTATGTTTTGTATGAAATATCGTCTATTAGCGACGGATCGGAGCGCGGCGAGCATCACAGAACCGCGGCCCGTTCCAATGCGACCCGCCCCGATCCGTCCCTAAAGGACGCCAGCCTTGATGGGACGGCAATCCGACACGACCGGGGAGAGATTGGGCGCAGGATCAACACTTTACGTGCTTTCCGAGGCACGGGGGTGTCACACCACCAACTTCCAATCTCCGGGCTGCCACTGAAAAATTCCTAATGGAAAAACCCAATAACACTTTTTGCCCGACCAGGAAATCCAACCAAAGACACCACGCTCAGCAACACAAGACCAATAGGGCAGTTTAAAATGCGATAATACCTACCTACAATTTACCTACCTTTCAAGTTATTAGAACTTGCAAAAAAAAATTGCCTCGTTGGTCTAGTAGTCGCAAAGCGGGACTGCTGAGCATGAAGCCTTGGGTTCGATTCCCAGGTCGAGCAAAGTTATTAGGTTTTTCCATCAGGAATTTCTCAGTAGCAGACTCGGAGTCTGGATTTGTGCCCGGTTGATGGCAATAGGCTCGCCCCCTATTACATGGGACTCAAACATAACTGGCGAAACGTGGGTGTACTAATGGGTACACCTCTGCCTAACCCTTTGGGGAATACAGGCGTGATGTTATGTTAAGTTATGAAAAAGAAAATTATTTGAAAAAGTACCTTCCCTTATTACCTTTCCTTATTTTTGCACTATTTACGTATCTTGGAACCGAATTTCCTGAAAACTTTCGTTACAGGACCTACGTTAAACGTTAAAGTACCTAAATGACGATTTACTTTATATGAATAAACGAATGAAAAACATCACCCCTGTAATCCTCGAAGGGTTAGGCAGAGGTGTGCCCATTAGAACACCCACATTACGCACGTTATGTAATAGGGGGCGAGCCTATTGCCATCAACCGGGCACAAATCCAGACTCCGACCTGGGAATCGAACCCAAGACCTCAAGCTCAGCAGTCGCGCGCTTTGCGACCACTAGACCAACGAGGCAGTAAGACAAAAAATACAAGATTTCCAATTTCCTTGGTGTTATTAAGAAAATTATTATGAGTAACTTTTATTATTCCAGTAAAAAGAAAATTAAATGCTTTAGTACTTAGTTATTTTCCCACAAAAAAAAATCTCCAAATTCAGTTTACCTTACCTCCTCTTACCACAATTTTTCGGGTTTGGCCCCACAGTGTACTTATCTCAAAACTTCAACTACGTTTTGTTGCTTGCGGACAGCCCAGTGTCGTTATATGACAAATAGTATACGTATAAGGAAATAGTACATGTGTCAACGGGGAAATTATTAGTAATTTGGATATTAATTCTACATTATTGTATGACGTAGGTATACTTATATAATAATTTTCCCTTTCCTGACATTCTTTCCCAAGATAGGTAGGTAGGTAGGTAGATAAAACAAAGTTACATAAATTATAATTAATATTATTTCGTAGTGTAGTTACTACTTCAGTGAATCAAACAAATCAGAAAACTAACTATTTAAAAAAAATAGACAGTTAGTCAATCTTACCTAAATATTTTAATTAAAAGTAGGTATAACTACTATTTTTTTAAGAATTATTTTACTAAGCGTTCCCAAGTCGCTTGTTGGAAATTTGGAATGGACGATCTCTTCAGAGTCTGTAGGATGCTAAAATGCATTTTTGCAATTATTTTTTTTAAATGAATTCTTTTTATGGGTCGTGTGCCTGCCTATACTTACAAAGTTTTCTTTTGAGTAGATGACAATACATTTATTTGGTGGAAAAGATAAACCGATGCAGCAAGATCGTTCTAGCCTCTTCCTCCTCTTCCTTAATCCGGCCATGCTTTGCTGTGGCTCGATCTGACAAAAAAATATATACCTAAAAATACTCTTCTGTTAAAATGGAATGTTGTATGGAATTTCAAGTCAATCCATCGACTACTTTTCGAGTATTACGGACACAAACATAGGGAAGTTTGGTTTGCCTTAACATGTTCGAGCTTCAATTGTACCATAATGTCCGGTAAAATACTAGTTATTTGTATTGTTTTAAAGAGCAGAGAGTCCGTGGAAGTTTTTGAAATTACTATAAGGTCATTGGGACTCAAAATCTGCAACGAATTTTGCAAAATACAATTTTTCCTTTTGAAAGAACAAAATTTTTGTCATTTCGGGTGACGATAAGACATCAGCTGGTTTTATCGATCGAAGACCATACTCTCAGGATTCATTATTACATAATAAAATTATTAAAAAAAAATGCGACACGTACAAAAAAAACCATCATAATCTGCTGCAAAGAAGAATTACTCAAATAAATATTAAATAAAAAACGTCTACCTCCTAAATTAAAAAAAATTGTAGAATCGGGGGTGTTCTAGGCAGCCCAAAAAGAGAGGGTTTCAAAATTTTCTTTTTGACGTCGGGAATTAGGCCACCCTGTATAAAGATAAAGAAATCACATATTATACGGATAGAAACTTGTATAGATTCTTGTATTGGAACGAAAGTATAAAAATTATATTATAATATGTTGAGATTGGACAGCAAAACTTCAACAGCATGACGATCCTGAGTCGGGTAAAGGTCAGGGGTTAGGTTTAGTCAAGTCAGGGTTGTGGTTAGCAGAATGTTGGGATAACCCCAGCTTGTATTGGTTATTGGAGAGGCTTAGAAAAGGCTCCTTGAAGTAAAAATTATGTAATACTTTATTTAAAAATACACAATCACACAGTATCTTAAAAAAAGTCATTTTAAAAACCTTATTATTGATTTATAAAAAAAAACCTAAATTATAAAAATAATGTGGTAAAGTCCCGATTTCAAGACCGAACATTTAACTTAAAGTGTTAAGTCCAATCATTCCAGCAAATGTATTGATAAAGACTTAAATACTTGTGTGACACATCACACTAACAGATTGTCTAAATGATGGCTGTCTGTTTATTTCGACCACGCCACGGTCTCATAACTATGTATGCTCAATGGCTTTGTTATATCGCACTTCATTGTCCACCTGCCAAGGACTGCAGCACAATATAAAGATAATCAGTACTCCAACTTCATAGAAACGGACGAAATGCGAGCTATACCTACGCGCCTCGATCTCGAGGTGCGCTCGCGGCGCAGACAGTCACGGCTGTACCGCAGTGTCGAACGGACGGTGTGTTGTTTTTTAACCGCGAATAACCGATTTTTTCTCTAAAAATCTTGATTAATATGACGAGTAGAAAATATTGTGCTGTTTTTGGTTGCATGAATTCGTCATTAACGCATCCAGACATAAGTTTTTTTAAATTACCTGGAAACTCTGAAAGGTAAGACTATAAAATAATTTTACTTACTAGTAGGTAGGTAGGTACATTGTGTGTCTTTTTAATGGATAAGTATTTCCTTTTATCTCACGAAAATTGGATTATTAAATAAAGCAAATAGAGTAACGGAAAGTTATTGAGACGAGTGAAATAAGTAGTTATATTATGCGGTTCTGAATGAATCATGATACGGTAGGTACCTACCTACTTACGCATGTGTTAAAACTTCGGTGCATGTGTGTTTTGTTAGTTTGCATAATTCAAAGTAAAGACGGGTGCCATAGACGAAATATCATTATGAAATGATTATGAGTGTTAATGTTAACATTTAATGTTTACACCCGTAATAAATGGTAAACTAATACCTAGTAATGGTAAAGTTAGATAAATTTGAACCTTCTGCAATTAGCAGTAGATAACATAATTATTCTATACGTACGAGCTTAATGAGTAAGAACGACTTGTTCAAGGAGGCCAATATTATAGAATACAGTTAAGCCAATTTGATCTTTAATACGTAAAGTTAGGGTAGGTAATTTTTTGAATACTGTTTTATCACATAATGGACTTAACTAATACGATATTTTGGTCTACAAAATGGTTTGAGTTCAAAACTAAATTTACATTTTTTGTGGCTTTTTGTTTACAATATTTATTTACTTATGTTTTTTTAAATTTTAACATTATTTGTATTAAATTAAAATAGTTAATTTAAATGAACTAAAAAAATAATATAATATTTACATTCACAAAACTAGAAAGAAACTCAAGTAGGTTGATGAAATTTAAATACTATAGGCGGCGGGCAGCCCTAACGCGTGAGTAGGTACAGCGAAAAAGTAGGCATTTAATTCAAGGTTACGGCCGAGTCCAATTACTGGTAGTATATTTATACTGTGACTGCAGGCTACATAATTATTATGTTTAAATAATAAATATGTAACTATGTAACTCCGGAGACAAAGTAAATAAAGATGTATAATTTAAAATGTCCCCATCTATCATTTTATCTTCAGTTTTATATTCCGAAGAAGAACAGCAAAACAGAACATTTTGTTCTGTTTTGCTGTTCCTTCTAGCAAAACAGAACCAAATCAGTACAACTAGCCTATAAACAAAATAGCGAGTAGAACCAGGAGCAAATGGCACGTTTAATACGAGAATTATAAAGCTGTGTTGTATAAATCCTTTGTTACAGTTCCATACTAGCCATTATGGTTCAAGTGCGGTGAGATTACAATAATTTACTCTTTCAAATGATGACGAAAATTACAACATTTGCCTGCCAACAAAAGATTAGTAATCCACATTTCGTTGATTGCAACAATTTGTCGCTATATGATCATGCGCATTACACCATGAAGGCTGCAATTGTTAGGGAAATACCATCAATCGTAATTTTAAGGACGTATTTAATGTTTAACTCATCATCACCTTCAACTATATCAAACAGTGATCGGTCGCGGTGGACGGTGTGCGCTCAAATAGGATTCATCTCGCGGTTTAATATTGTATTACTAATGTGTCTGTGGATACTGACAGCATGTTTAGGGTTGCTCCCTACCAACCCGAGCCCAATCGTGGTAGTACCCGGGGTACCTGCACCGATCATCGTGCCTACAGCAGCGCCAACTGCGGCTCCTACGGTTGCACCTACAGTGGCTCCTACGGTGGCCCCGACGGTAGCTCCTACGGTGGCTCCAACGGTAGCTCCTACGGTAGCTCCCACGGTCGCTCCAACGGTAGCTCCTACGGTAGCTCCCACGGTCGCTCCAACCGTAGCTCCCACGGTCGCTCCTACCGTCGCCCCTACAGTAGCTCCCACTGTAGCACCTACGGCAGCTCCCACCGCAGCACCTACGGTAGCTCCCACCGTCGCACCAACAGTAGCTCCGACAGCAGCTCCTACTTTAGGTGGAATGATTTTATCTCTCATAATTTGTGTCGATCCTGACGTAGTATGTATATTTAATCCTGATGAAACCATCGCAGGCCCGCTCCCGATTGATCCTCGGCTCGGCACCACTCCGGCTCCCTCAGCAGCTTTAAATAGGCCTCCTATCACTGGCTATAGTGCACAATTACCATCGTACGACACTGCTGTGAAGTTTCCAAGACAACGTAGAAGCGTGGACCATAAACATCCTATAAGCCTGAAAGATTTTTTAAATAGTGTAGGAACAGATGGAAAGCACGAAATTGTGAAAAGACAAAGTAATTGTGCATGTGTGCCTACTGGAACTTGTATTCGAAGTAGTACTTCGGGTGCTGGTATGATAGACATCAGGATCGTCACTCCGGTAAGTGGAGGTTGAACCACAAGCAATTGCATTATTAATTTTTATTACCTGCAATATCAAAACTCGTGACTGAAACAATTCAGGTAGCAACTCAATGTCCAGCTGGTCAAGAGTACTGCTGTGGCAGCACAACTACACCCACGTCTATAGCTTGTGGTGTACTTCAAACTGTACCAACTACAGCTATTGCTCCAACTGCTGGACAAGCTAATTTCGGAGAATTTCCTTGGCAGGTATGCATAACTCTAAAACTACATGCGACAATATTTTTATACGAGTATCTTCTTTCAGATTACTTAAATGATTTTTTCTTTATATTACAGGCCCTTATACTGACGAAACAAAACGATTACATAGCTGGAGGTGTTCTAATAAATTCACTAAATGTTTTGACCGTTACTCATAGATTACTGCCATATGTGTAAGTGATGCAATAGTTGACTTTTGTTTTTTTGACAATTTAATAGATAAAATGGGGTCGCTTCAATTAATGTATACCTACAGTGTTACAGGAACGGCTCCAAACGTTAAGGTTCGTCTTGGCGAATGGGATGCAGCTGGTACTTACGAACCTGTTCCTTACCAAGAGTATACAGTGTCTAAAGTGTTCAGCCATCCATCGTACAACGCGAATACACTGCAGTTTGATATCATGGTGTTAAGGCTGTCGGCATCTGTACCAATTACACCGACTGCGGGAGCAGCAGTCACCATTAATAGGGCATGTCTGCCACCATCATCGACTACTTCTTATACAGGGCAAAGGTGAGTAACATAAGATAGAACTAAATTAGGTGTTAGGTATCACATTTATATATATACCGAGTGTAAAAACTTAACAAAGTCAAAAGTTACATGTTCTTCCCATCATTGCGTTATTTCTTGCTGTGAGTTCTGGTTCTGGTTATGCCAGTAGGTACGCAAAATTAACGGCTATTTGATGTGTCTTGTTACATCCCGTACTTTGTTTCTAGTTATCAATATAATCGTCCTATCGTTCAAATAGAAAAAAAGGTCAATTTCCACAATATTATTATTTTTAGTAAAAAAAAAAAATTATAATGTTGAATTATAAAATCTTTATCAGCAGTGGGACTTGCAAACTTTTTTCAGATGCTGGGTATCAGGTTGGGGTAAAGACATGTTTGGATTACAAGGGCAATACCAACAGATACTGAAGAAGGTGGACGTGCCAATAGTGGCGTCAGCGACATGTCAGTCTCAGATGCAAACAGCACGGCTTGGAGCTACCTTCGTGCTGGATACCACGTCTTTTATCTGCGCTGGCGGTGAAGCCAGTAAGGATTCCTGTACAGTAAGTCCATGCGCTTATCTTATCTTATTAAAGCCATAGTGCTCAACATCATCAGCTTAATAAAAGCTAAGTGAATTTATAATTTCATATTAGGTAGGTATCTGTTATATTATTTAGTAGGTATAGTTTCTTAATAGAAACTGCTGAAACATTTTGTTGACACCAATGAAGTTATTCTACGATCGCTATCAGGGTTATGGCTAAAACCAAATGCTATACAGTTAGGGTTATGGGTTAGGTAGTGATTAAAAATCTGCTGCACTATTATTCAAATTATATATGGGATATACTACCTATAATATTCGAATAGAACACAATATCAAGAATCAAAACAAAGGAAGTATAGTGGAACATATGTAAAACTATCCGTTTGGTAAAGTTATAGGTAATTAGCTGAATAAATGTTAACATGTGAGCCTTTAATTGTGTTCATGAAAGTCGCTTAGAAAATTCGCGCCTGTCATAATGATTCATTTTTTAATTAGGTCATAATTTTATATTTGAACCACTCAAGGTCCGCCTGTCATACCAGTATGACAAAACAATAGATAATCAATTGTGTCTCATTATGTGGGACTTTATTTACTAACTTTTTTTTTTATTAACTAGTTTTTGCCGTTCGCGTGAATGCCGGTTATCACGGTTATTTTTTTTTATCTGTCAATCAGATATTTGTGAAGAAATTTAAATGTTTTATTAGTATAACTATATTTTTGTAACTTTCCAGGGTGATGGTGGTTCAGGCCTGGTGTGCCAGGTGAACGGTCAGTGGGTGGTGGTGGGGCTGGTGGCGTGGGGTCTCGGCTGCGCGAACGCTAACGTGCCAGCTGCCTACGTCAACATCGCCGGATTCTTGCCTTGGATTCAAACGCAAGTTGCCACCGCTTAAGGGTAGAACATAATTATTATTGTAGGTTAAGAATGTTGTTTATAAGCTATGTCATTGTTGGCAACTTATACATCGACTAATTTGTAAAAAAATGAAATAAAGGATCAACTTAACAGATTTGCCTATCCATGATGATTTGTTGGTATTGAGAGAACACAAAGAAGAAAAGTGAGCACAAAAACGCTTTGTTATTGAAGCTTAACACAATATATTAAGTTAACAGTTTATACAAATAGCCATGTAAACATTATAAAACATACTCCTAGCCAACATAAACGATAGGTACGGACTACTTACAGGAAATACAGCGTTCTGAACGCAAAACTTTAACAACTAACTTTTAACGAAACTAACGACTTAAAACTAGCTCGAACGGACGTAATCTAGTATTGCAGCGGGACACATGCCCGCGTCAGGGACGACACATTCACTGCGCGACGAGGAGGCGTCTAGTTACTCCTCGTCAGGCTTCTCCTGTTTCACGACAGGTGCGGGCGAGGGCAGCGCGGGGGGTGCAGGCGGCGGGGGTGCGGGGGGCGGAGACGATACTTCTATATATTCGTCTGTTCCTCGCTCCTCTTTGATCTCCGGCTCACGCTTGACCTCAGCTTGTGGTGGAGTCGTTCTTGGTTCCGGTGGTGCCAACGCGGCCCACGCTGACGCAGCACCGCGAGCGTAGGCCTCATAGAAAGCTCTCTGCGCGATTTCTGCCTCTTCAAGATGCACGAATGCGTGATTATCAAGTTCTGCTCGGAAGAAGAATTTGAGCCCGCATCGTGCGCAGTCATAGGGCCGCGGCGCAGACGCATGCTCCGGCAGGTGGCGCTGTAGGCCGGCCGCGCTCGTGAACACGGCGGAGCACAGGTAGCAGGTGAAGGCTCCTATACCAGCAAACGTGTGTTCGATGAGATGTGCTTGTAGACGCGTGGGGGAGCCCAGCGCACGGCGGCAGAGGCGACAATCATGGTCGGCGGGGGGCGGAGGGCGAGGGGCGGCGTGACGGGCATAGCACGCGGAACAAGCGCGGGCACCTTCGCCAGCTTCCCCTTCAGGTAGTGCTCGGAGACATATGGCGCACCTAAAGAAATATAAAGGTTACAACACAGGAAAACAAGACCAAGTGCAAGACTGATTCGCGCCTTAGGGAATCTGTTGTTCTATACCATCAACAACTAAATAAACTACAAATATGTGACAAAGAAACTGAACAATGCGCGACACCCTAAAAAGACATGTGCGGCACCAAAAAGGCTCTTGTATCACCGTAGTTGATCGATATCGTACCTCTGCTCATCCTCTCCGGGTCGCAGGTGGAAGCGTGCGTGAAGCCTTGCCTCCGCCTCTGAAGCCAGCGTCTGCCGGCACACGACGCACGGTGCCGGCAGCGCGGGATGGTGCCTCGCCATGTGACCCAGGAACGACTCTTCGGATAACAAGCGGGCGCGACAGCGAGAACATGTGTCGCCTGATACAACCTGTCAATAAATAAAGAGTTTGTAGGCCAATGGAGTTTACATAACATCATGCCTGTATCCCCCGAAGCAGTAGGCAGAGCTATAGCAATGCAATGGGCTACAGTTACTTATATTTAAATTTCATCATAAAGGAGTCGAGTCACGCTTCATGATCTATTGCCCTCCAGACTACTACTGATGAGAAATCATTAATGAATAAACCCAGCAAAACTTTGTACGACCTGGCGATCGAACCCAGTACCCCGTGCACTACGAGGCCCCTTAAAACTAATTTAGTATAAACAAGGATAGAGGGCTTGTTCTAGACAAAAAGATTTTTTTTTTCAATATGAAACAAACCTAACCTTGCAATGTGTGAGCTTATGTTCAGCCAGCACTGCTGCCGACGGCAGCACCTCGTCACATATCAGACACTTATGCCTCGCAGCCGCGGCCCCTGAATGAGCTCGCGTATGAGCTTCTAGTTCTGCCCGACTGCGCGTGCGTTCTCCACAGTATGCGCATTGTAAGGCTACAGCGCCGTTCTTCCGCCGGCGTTCCTCACTAGCTGCCACCACCGCGGTGGTCACACCCCCGCCCTCTGCTCCAGGGGTACATGGGGACCGAGCATCATCGCCTACCTCACCACCATTGCTTGTGTCCATTCTTTTAGTTCTAGGTAATTCTCCGTTTAGAACCTGTCAAAAGTAATTCTGTTTAATCGCAGATCGAAATATAATCTGCAGAAGAGGATATGTACATAAATCATAGAATAAAAAATCAAAAAAAAAATCCAAATGTCTAATTCTAACCTGTTGTTGCATTGCGTGATGTGCCTGCATGTGTCTTTCTAGCAGATACTGCACGGCAAAGGCGTCATTGCAGGCGGGCACGGGGCATCGATACGCGCGATGTGGTCGAGGGGTCCTGGCAGCCACGCCACTGCCGAGTAGAGCTCCGCAAGCACACCGCGGAGCTGCGGCCGCATGTCTAGAGCGCACGTGAGCTGCGCCCTCGGCCTCAGAGCGGAGAGCACCCGCCCCTGCACCGCAAGAACGACACACCCACACTTTGTTTTCACCACTATGTGCCACCGCGAAGTGCACCTGAAAATAAAGAATTATATTAAAAACAACGGATTTTAAAGACACCACTGTGGAACTAAAATTCTCATTGGTATGCGAGGATTACGAAATCTTACCTGAATCGCAACCTTCGAATCGAAAATCTCTTTACAAAGAGCGCACCTATACAGGTGATGCGCATGCAGTTCAAGAAGATGTTTCTGCAGGTCATCAGGCGCAGAGAAACTTCGAGCGCAACTGTGGCAGGTGTATTCGCACGACACTGCCAAGTAATGCGCGGTGAGGTGACGCTCCGAAGCCGCAGCGTCCGCGAACGTTGCACCACAGTGAACGCAAGGAGCAGGACTTGATCGTAGCTCCCCTCCTTCTTCAATATGACCTTTTAAGTGAGCCCGAAATGCTTCAAAATCTGGGAGAGCGGCATCACATTGATTGCATAGAAGTGTGCTGGGCGATAGCGTTGTTTGTGGTGTGCCAGAGCCGGAACGAGGGCGTTTGACAGGGGGCACTTCGTCAGGTGCCCGTCTGCTTAAATCAGTGGGTGCAGGTTGATCTACTTGTACAGGCCCTTCACCGTTTAACAACGCTGAGTGTGCTGCACGCACGTGTAGTTGTAATTGCTCCATGCTGGTGAAAGTGTCGCGAGTGCAGTATATGCAGGCGAGCAGTGTGGGCGGTGGCTGAGATGCAACACGTCGCGGGGGAGTCATTGCTGCTGTGTCGACGCTGTGTGCACTCACCATGTGGGCCTGGATAAATACGACAAAGATTAGATGTA
The DNA here is from genome assembly GCA_949316365.1 of Hoplodrina blanda. Taxonomy (NCBI): domain Eukaryota; kingdom Metazoa; phylum Arthropoda; class Insecta; order Lepidoptera; family Noctuidae; genus Hoplodrina; species Hoplodrina blanda. The sequence continues at coordinate 8,787,192 of OX438579.1, read as the reverse complement.
GTTAACCTAGGACTAAAGTGATTTGGATCATGAAAGAAGTAATAATATTGGTTACACTCATAGTTTTTTTTTAACTTCTAACTGTTAACCGACTTATATTGCTGTTGTGTTAAATTACTGTCACAGACTACAGGTATTATTTTATTAATACCTCTAGAAACTAGACTACTATACCTGCAATAGGTCGGGTCGTCGAAAGGCGTCCCCGCAACGCAAACAGCGCAAAGCCCTGCGTCTATCAGGTTCACGACCCTCGCGGTCCCTTTTGTGTCCCTGCATGTGCGACGTCAGAGCGGCTGCCGTGTTGTACCCTCGGTTACACACAGTACACTGGAACGGCTTCTGATTGTCATGCGTCTTCATGTGGATCTTCAAGTGGTCGCTGGAATTAACGTCATAGGATTTTAAACACTAATCAGTATTTCTTTTTTTTATTAGAATCCCCGTTTACCTCTCCTGTCAAATTATACCGTTAACTGTTGTGAATACTTAATTCACCAAAACAACAACAACTAATCATCACTAACAGTCGATTTAAGTTTTGACAACGGATTCAAACGCTAAAGGATACCATGAATCGCGATGCAACGCCAGCAATATTTTCTACCTCCACTATTGTTTACGGCGTTGCAAGGATCCGTAAAGGAGTCCTCTTTGTCACAAAACCTTGATGCAATGTAAACGTGTACCCAAGTACTATGCCTATAACAGGGAAACATCCGTATAAGGATATTAAAATTAAGATACATCATCTTTTTGTGACCAAGCTGAGACGTCAATTTGTCATATGAGACATAAGTACCTACCCACATAAAGCACGGACCAAACAGAACTAACAAAGAGGCTTTTCACGCAAACTACAGAATAGAGGCGTTCGCCCAAACACCTCCGCTAATGGCCGCGCTCGCCGTGCCCGTTTAGGTATGGGCCATTATTTCATTTTTGTGAGACCCTCTACGTCATTTGTCAGCGCATCATCTCTTTTCACTCGTCGGCGGTTCGTTGGGCCGACAAATTGCATGGAATTAGTCACGTGGTCGCGGTAAGGTGACGAAAAAGGTGACACGTCGCCTTACGACCGAGAGCGCGCGGTGCCCGTGACTTATGGTGATCAATCTTACTCTGAGGCCTTTGTCATGCACGCATCTTCTGAGCATTCTTTTAACCATATATTAATCTTCAATGGCTTTGGATTAGACGCATTAGCATTCTCTTTGTACACTCAACCATTTGTAATGGTACCTAAGTACATTTCATTAATGGGGTTTAGCGGATTTAGTAGTTAAAAAAAGGATTATAAAAGTAATTATGTAATTTAAAGTTTCAATTTTCTTCTGACTTTTAATAAAGTTGTGTTTTAGTTGTGTTTGTTGTGTCTGGAATCGCCAATCCGCCTTGAGCAAGCGTGGTGATCAATGCTCATACCTTCTCTGTATGAGAAGAGGCCTTTGCCCTGTAGTGGGACAGTAATAGGCTGGTGTTGTTGTTGTTTTGTTGTTGTTTATTTAAAATTATATTCGAAGAATTTTTATAAAGCCATTTACTCCATACCTTCTGGAAAAGGCAGATTCGCAGTGTGCACAACGGTACTTGCGGTCCCCGGTGTGCAGCTTGACGTGGCGGTCACGAGAACGCTTGTGCTTGAACAGGCGCGAGCAGAACTCACACCTGAACGGCATCTGATCCGAATGGGTCTGAAACAATAGCATTTAGCATAACACACATACGTCACACGCGGTATCCTAGAAAATCATGAAAAAAGTTTGAGACATCCTACAATTAATTTTCATCTTCATGATCTTACAAATTTCTTAAGAGCTTTCATATTAAAATAATAAGTGGTTCAGGCTGAAAATTTTATTCAAGACCACACGTCCACACTGTCAATAGTCGCACTGATGACCAGTGATGCCTAGGCCTATCAAAGTCAAAACATTTATTTCAATTAGACCATATACAGGCACTTTTGAATAGTCAAGGAGTCTGTCAGTTAGTCCAAAAGTTGAAGCTAGTTGCTCGTTCCAAAACGGAGGTAGGCCTCTATGGAGAAGAACGAGCAAGAAACTCCACGGCACTCTTTTAAATTAGGTTTTTACAAAATCCTGGTTACATTATTTTTGTTGATTCTACATGTGAAAACAATGAAGATGATTATAAAACAAAAATAAAAAATACAATTAGAATAAAGCTATAAGCCAAGGCAGTTAAGAGATGACCAATCCCAACTGACAGCACTCGTTCACGAGCATGACGCATGGATCAGCACCACTTAACTCAACCATTTTGAAGGGAGCCAAATGATCCAACACACGCGCCACCATCAGCGAGACATTTGCGTGAGCATGACAAGCTCTCAACCGCCATGCTCATCAAGTCAAAACACATAGCAACTCAATAAATAAAAAGCTCCATGGTACTCACATTTACAAAATTGAAATAAATGATATTAAATTATACAATACTAACACTTCAGTGTACTTATTCGTTTGATGAACTGTGGTATGTAAAAAAGAAAAAAGTACTAGTAGGAGTACTATTTACTGCAGGTTAATAAATAATAGGTACTAGTGCTAAACCTAAATAAAACTTTACTTTTAGCCGTTAGGTACAACTGTTATGTACAAGCTAAGGCGCTAAGCCATATTGTAGTTGTAACTATTAACTTTTTATCCGTGTTGTCATGCATACCATCAAATCTAATAACATTTAATCGATTACATGAGGAGCGATTAAAATGTGTACACATTTACGTCACACAATATCGAATCGAAATAACTTCGGGTGCGCTGATCATAAAAACTATCGTGAGAACGATCTGTGAACAATGGGCTGACTACCGCTGCGCCTGCGTGAGCTGGCCAGCTTACGAAGTTACGATCTATCGGCGTTTTGTGTCAATAGAGAGAAAAAACACGAAGGACCCTGTAAGCTCGTCGTGACGTCCGAGTGAGATATCAACCATTGGGAACCGCTGCTTCATCGTGGCGATCGATTATAACTGATAATTGTTCAATTAATTATCTGCGTATCGATTTTTTTGATCTCAATGGTATTTAAGGGTATTTATGAGTACAGCTAGGCAATGAGATGAGGTTGTGTAAACTAGTAGCGTGCGTTGAAATGATCAGCTAAATGACAGTAGTTCCATCCCTTCAATAGTTGAGATCTTTAGTTCTATTATACTTAATAGGTACAAATAAATCCTTTCGTTAAAATCGTAGTTTAACGACGAATCCGAAGCTACAGTATAACGAATCGATACGTAAGTATAACCGATAACATTCCTGCGCGGAAGCAGCGCGGGCTTATCACAATGAGATGGATTTGATCGGTAATGTTCACCGGAACGCCATTGCTGCGAACAACACGTTTTGAGTTACGTCTCCTCGTAACGGTAGATAGGAACAAAAAGTAATGCCCAAGCTCGACAGGTTATGAAACATGGCAACCGTTAAACCGTGTAGGCAGTTCGCAGATTTCACCATACACACAATAGCCTCGTCACATAGGTGCTACTTTGTTGTAATATGTACTTGCACCTGGTTTACACAGTGCCTTTAAAGTTCCTTCACGAGTTTGGCACGAAAGTGCAATAGTCAAAGAATATTAAGTATCTATACTAGACTGTTAAGAAACCTGCTTGAACATTTTTAAGTTTATTTTCATCAAAGGAAGTGGCGACATGCATGTATGCAAAAAGCAGAGTACAGTAATGTTATCATCCTACAAATGTTTCTATGCATGGTACTGTGGAAAGCACGTTATGGCCGTAGAGCTTCGCTAAAGATCTCCGAATGACAGCTGGGATCAACCTCAATTATGAGACTTGCGAGCTTCTGGCTAACCACGGTCAGTTATGTTTAGCACGTTAGTTAGGCACGGCATCCTTTTTAAACAGGAAGCTGCCCGTAAAATAGTTGGGAAAAGGTTAGACAGAGCAGTATTTGAGGAGTTACAACTGTAACCACTCTCTTCTCCAACATTATTTAATATGAAATAGGAAACTCTTAAAAAAGGTAAACGATCATGATTTCGACATAGCATTTATGTCGACACATAGGCACACACACTTGTGCGTGCGAAGTTATGCCGCCAATTTTATGCTTATTGATTTATTATGGGAAAACACATTATCGTAAAACAGCTACACAGCCATTTCAGAACTCCAAAGATATCTTGTATCTACGTGACGAAATACGTTTAGTTGTAAAAAGCAAGTTTTACTGGACTCACTCAAAAGATTATTCATGAGTTAGGACATAATGAGGATGCTAATGCGGCGCTTGTGAATAGCATGTGGCAGGGAGATAATGAGAGCCGTCCACGTCGTCGGCCTTCGCACCGCCGTGAACTGGAGCTGGCCACAACATAATAGACTCCCAAACTGACAGCCAGTTCACGCTTTTACTAATTGACCACCTCCGCGACATTCATTCAGAACAACGCTAAACAAATGTTACAAATGATTGACTTCTATTCCATTTCAGCTAACACGTGTAACTTTAACGTTTGGCACTAAACAAACATTACAATAACATTATGTCTGACGCAAAATGTTCATGTTATTTTTTAGAAGTCGGAATAGGTACAGATACTGATATCCAAGAAAATGTAATTCCTTGCTGATACACGCGTGCGTCCTCAATTACTACGGAACGGAAGGCAGCGAGGATATTAGCACCACATCTCAATTTGTTAGTGCTACCTTGTTACTAATACGCTATCCTATGGTGGCAACCAAGTAACAAGTATCATTTAATGCATATCTACTCAATGTTTCTTCAGCAGTTCAGCACTTACCCGTAAGGCGTCATTTTGTTCAAATTCTTAACTCGCTGTAGGTACTAGCTGTGTTTTAATCATGTGATGCCTATAAGAATATTCACTTTCCTGTTTTAATAGTCTTTTTATCATAATGAAGTTCATTCTCCCATATACCTACCTATTTTTTATAGTTTCAGGAAAGCTTTTCCAAAACCAGGATTTATTATTTTTTGCTGTTGTCCGTATTGTATCCATTGAACACTATAATATTGAGCATAGCCGTTATTTTAATGTTACATGTTAAATGCTAACTTATGCAAAGTCGCTACCACTTTGTTGTGATAACAGTGATAAATTACCGATACACTATTATAAATCTATCGATATGTTGTAAATGGGTTATTAATTTATCGGTTTAGGCGGTGAAACGGGCAAGAAAATCTGTGCATTTTAGATTTATTCCTACTTACTACTTACAAGTTTTAATTTGAGATTTAAAACCTTACCCCAAGCTTTAAAAGACAAACAATCTGTAAGTTAAGTACCTGTTTACATGATATTTATTTGTAAGCCTAAGACATTTCATTACTTGATAGGCAAAGTACAGACTGGACACGTACTGGACTACCATGAGTGGTAATCCACAGATTGATAAGTGTCTCGTATCCTGGCACAGCTACAGCAACCCGCAACAATTATGAGCACGGAGTCCGGTGTAATTGGGCTAAGTGGACCTGCTTCCGCCGCCTTGGAGCTTTCCTCACAGATCTACTGTTCTACTATTATTTTATGATAACTATAAAACTTTAACTTTCCTTTGCGTTGGTATCTAACTGTTTTGTCGGGAAATGTGTTTCTTACAGACTTACATTTCTATAAAATTCAAACATTTGCATTGCAATAGCTAGGTACAGTAGACAGCCATGCTTTAAATGCAATACGCAGATGAGAGACTATCTAGTGTCTTATAAATCCTAAGATTACGCATCTATCAGCTCAGTAGCTGATCACTTATCTCACAATTTTTATAGCCCTAGTAGGGCTATGCACTTAACTAGGTACTCACTTAATTGTATTGATTAAAACCCAAAAGAACGAACTTCTAATTAAATTCCATTCGCATAAACTAGTGATGCGATTCGCAAGTGATATTTAAATCACATGTTGTGATTAGCGGTGAGTGACGTGCGAATTTTACCGCGAAGCGCCCGCGCACGACGCACTACATCGGCACCGGTACAGCAACACATAAACATAGCAGCGGCATGTTTACTCCACTCACTTAATTGGAGCAATCGGCCCCTGACAGAATTAATAAATTTGATCGTCCGTGCACGATAAATCGCGCCCCGCTCCGACCAGCGCCCATGCCCACGCACTCACTTAAGAGGAAGCTACCCTCAGCGTAGGCCAATTAGACGCTCGCGAGATTGACATCCGATTAATCGATAGCTAGCTGCTCTCTTATAAGACGTTGTTTTATTGTGGTTGCGAGATACTGTTAGCATTTGAATGTCCTATAGGTAAGCTACGTTCATAAAAATGTTTTGTTCCTTTTACAAAATATTGGCCCTTGTCATCATGATACGTCGTGCGAGAATTCAATAAGCGAAACGATCTGGGCACCGCGGGGGCTCGGCCCCTGGGTGCACCGCGGAGCCCTGCTGGCCGCCGCGTGCTGCTCTCACCACGACACTACACAGCGCTTATGGTAAAAAGACACGCGACTGGTATGTATCACGGCTCGTTATTTAAACTGCTAACAAATACCGTGAGAGCGACCGACATTATTCTCCTAATGGTGGTGAGCTTTCCGAGTAAAGCGCACCAAGAACATTTTAAACTAGTTTGAGGGGAACGTGATAGCCAATAAAAGCTTGGAAATGGGCAGCGGGCGACTACTGAGCGACTTTCTCAGATGAATAACAGCGCGACATCGTCGGTTCACATGGTCAGGTGCCGGCAGACCCCGAGGTCAAGTGAGCCCGCTGGCCCTCATCGCGGCGGCGATAACACCTCCCGTCAAGACCTCACGCGAGCTCCAGTTTGAGTATGTGCGTATGTTCGTACGCATTAAATGTTGCTATTAACATAAGGTGGTTTGCATCAAAACCGGTGTTCATTGCAAAATAAGTTACCTTCTTTAAAAAACACAAATAAATCAACAAAGTTAAGTACTACTTACATGAATAGAATAAACTTAATGTACCCCTTCACCACGCGCTGCGCATGCACAAAAATGTTAGGCTTTATGATAAAAAATCTTAATATTCTCGTGAATCACAAGTTCTCCGAAACAGTAGCTCTACTTCGTTGGTGCTCGTACCTACTGTTATTAAGATGTGAATCTCTCAGCGCGCTCTAATTTTTTTATACATTCAAATAAGTCTCAAGTTAGTACTTATGTCAACATCTTTAATTGCTTAACTATATTTGAAAAATAAATGTTATATTAAAATAATATTGACCCGCTCCTGTTTCGCACGGGTGCAATTTACGCAATGTCACATTGTTTTTTTTGAGATTTTCATACCATATAAAAATACCATCCCGATCTTTCCGGTGAACTTTCCAAAAAAAATGTATCTAGTGGTGCAATCTTATAGCACTGTGTGGTGTGTCCACACCACTTCGAAAGTTTTACGATGTCGATTACCTCTATCAAGCATAATACGTATCGGACGGGTTAATTAAGCTGGACGGCCAAGAACTGTACCAAGCTATCGATTGTATTTCAGCATTAAAGTAATATTTTCCACTAGACGTTTTACTGTTTTACGATTTCTCCAGAGGCGCAACGAGAACAAGGCGAATGGCGAGTATGCGTGGACTCTGTAATTGATTTATTCTTATAATGATCGCCTTTCCCAAGCAGCGGCGCGATGATAAAGGTGTGGCGAGCTAGGCTAGGGAGTTGTTATCGCAAGCCTATTTCCGGCCGTCACCGCGCTGCTGTCGCGGCTCCGCGACGCGATCATCGCGCGATACATTTGTCGGCGCACACCCGACACCAGCAACGGTCGCTGAGATGCGCTGATCGATATCGACGCCAGCGCAACACGCCAATTGCATACCGATAATCTAATGAAATCCTTTCTAGATAATACTAGATATTCGTCTGTCTTATCTCAAATTGATATGGGCGAGACCTCCCCTAATTTTAATTTTGAACGAGGTGACGGTTTTGCCACTTGAAGTGTACGTGCCGATCCATATCCGTATGTAGGCGAGCAGCTCGCGGCGGCATGCAAAGTGACGTTTCTATTTGTCCTATCTCAGCTAGATCTGTCTCGGCGTGTGTCGTAATCGTAACGCGGCGAGATCGGCGCGACACAAAGGAGCCGAGATGTACGGCCGGCATAATGGCCGCTCACGTCACAGCCCTCAGCTCGCCAGCGCACTGCAAGCCGAGAGCGATGCATATCTACGCACCGGCTCTGTAAATGGGCTGTTTTGGGTATCTACTTGCTAATGAAGCGAGGGCATGCATGGCGAAACTGGGCTGTGGATTCATAGATATGATTGCCGCAGCAGTCGTATTGTCTGCGGAGCTGTTAGCTTCGTTACTTTATGGAAATGAGTATGAGAGGAAGGCCAGTAGACGTATACTTACTTCAAATGTTACTAGCGTTAGTCTAGATCTCTCTAAATAGGTATGTCTTGCGGGGTTTAATGGAGATTACGAGTGTAGGATGGGATGCGTTGGTTAGCCGTCATTCAAGTAGGTAACGAGCAAAAGTAGCATCGTAAACATAAATACCTGTTCATGTTTCTTGAGATAAGAAAGCCTGGGGAAGGCTTTATCGCAGAACTGGCACTGGTAAGGGGTGTGCTCGGTGGCGCCGAGCGTGAAGGGCGGCTCGGCCTCGGCGTCGGCGGCGTCGGCCGAGGTGGGCGTAGACGCCGGCGACGGCGACGGCTCCGGCGTCGACGACGGCCAAGAGCTGCCCGCCGTGCTGCCCACGCTGCCCAGCGCCTCTGTCATCACATACACCGATCAAAATGTTATCGTTACTCTGATAGTTGTTGTCTTTTATTATGGAAGGAACAGGATTTAACCACCTACTGAACTTAGAAGTCAGGGCTGACTCTATACACACTGACTTGTGGTGCTGGTTTGTAGTTAATTGTATTTATATTTCCCTGTAATATCGTATCTCAAATTCGTAGCTTACATACATACATAACCTCACGCTTTTTGCTACGCCACCTGCTATGATCCTTACATACTCCTTTCGCCTCATCTACGTTCATACATCTCGTCAAACAAGCACGCCGGTTACGAGTACTCCGCACCTGACCTTTCTGAAGAACCTCACCAATAAGGTTAGTGTAGGTCTTCCTAGGGCGGCCCCTCCATGCGTCTACTCATCTCTGCCATATAAATACCTTTAATTCGTAGCTTATGATGACAAAGTCTATTAATGTATAATTTAATACTATTTTAATAATAAGTAGGTAGTATCTGTAGTTTAGCATTACCGATGTCGAAAGAAATGTCATGAGGCCAATAAATTGATTTTATAGGATGATAACGACCTGAGACAGTATAAGTAATTAATTGAGAAGGCGAACGCTAAAAAACGGATAAAAGAAGTATACCTTACTTTTTGAAACTCTTTGAAATTACCACGTCTGCTTCTTACCAAAATCATCCAAATAATGTTAAGAGTTACAGCAAAAAAAAAGAGGCTTTGAATTAAATTAATTACTATTTACTACTGACAAAGGAAAGACCAGTAAAGAATTTTCAAGAGCTTTGTGAGAATAGTTGGAAAAGACCTTACACCTAAGTATTTTGTTTCCCGTCAATAGGATTTGAAATAATTATTACTTGCTGTTTTTTGCAAATAGAAGATTCGTTGTGAGTCTGATTTTGGTTTTGACAGCAAGTTAGTTAACGCATCATAGTTTTCCATTTTTAAGCTAGCATAAAATAATTGTTTTTTTTAATCTATTCATTATGGTGACATTCACCGGCCACGATTATCAAAAAAATATTATCTTATCTGACCTTTTTAAAAAACTTATAATTTTTTAAATTCCATTAACACTGGCCTTACACCGGCAAAATAATTACGGGATGCCATTAAGTTTTTTTTTAATGTTTTCTTCTTTTGAGAAAAAACGGCTTTTCTTTCATTATTTTGTATGAATACCGGTCAATATCAATTTAATCATTAGATGAACTCACATAACCTCCTTTTTGGTGCGTCGGAATTCTGTATTTTACCTGTTTAAAATAAATTGGTCGTGAATCGTCATAATTGCTGTAAATATTTTTTTTTTATATATTAGAAAGCTCTAAATAAATTCCAAACCACTTTTAGACAGGATATTGTTATATTGTCAATTGGTCTAGTGTTCAAGTTGGCGAAAGTCTTCATGGCTTGTTGCAAAAATTACTCATAGTTTTCTTAAATTAACTGAATGAATGAGAAAAAAGATGCCATTACTACCTACGTTATGTTCCATTATTCTGCCAAATCTTTTATTTCCCATAAAAATAATAATAATACACCCCAAAGGTGGCTCTGCAATACAATTTATGACTATTCATTTACCAATAAATTCAAAAAGTCGTTACCTGTCAAATTGTAAAGAATAATAATAACAATTTGTAGATTTTCCAAGGTGTGTAAAGCACATTACGGTAGACAGTCACATCTCGGATAAAGCTATCATAAATATCGGTAAGGGTCCATATTTCGGTGTTAGGGCTAGAGGCAATATGTCTGCGGCACCTCGGAGTGGCGTGAAATATAAACAAATTGAATGGGCCGCGATGACGAGCGGCGTCGGCGCAAATGATGACTAATGTCGGGAGTCGGAGAGGCGCGAGGCTGCCCGGCTGCTCCCAACCCTGGGCAGGGCACTTGACTGGGTGAGTTTATACTTTGTAACTTTTATGTGGCTTTGATTGCAGAGACAGATGGAAATGCAAATATCTAATGATAATGTGAAAATATTGTTTTCAATTTTATTGCTTGATTTACATTTTCTACATTAGACATTGTTGTTAAGCTCACATTAGCATGCTTGCATCTTCATTTTGACTCATGAATTTCTTAATTATTATAGACGATTCAGTTCCTATAGAAAAAATATTGGTGCATCGGTTTTGTATCACAATTGTTAGTGTATAAATAATAGTAATTCTCTAAACCATCCTTATTGCTCTATGTATACTCCATTTAATAAATCACTAGCAACCCGCCCCTGCTTCGTACAGGTGCAATATATCTAGACACTAGCCACACGTATAAACCTTTCTTCTTCTTCTTGAATTACTATCGATTGATGAAAACTGCATTAAAATGCGTTGCGAATTTGAAAGATCGAAGCATACAAATAGCGGGAAAGCGGCTTTGTTTTATACTGTGTAGGGATTAGACAAAAAGCGGCCAAATAACAATAGTCAAATTAGATTATATTTTCGAAATAACTGAATTTTAGTGATATTCTTTTGATGTAAGTAGGAAATAGTTTACAATGCTTTGTATTTATCGTGAATTCCTTCCTCCCTATGACAGGTCAAATGCCAGATGCATGAATCCAACAAATACTATAAATCATGTAAAATTTAATCTGGGGAAATGCAATGATTTCAGATAAAAACGTAAGATAAATCAACACTCAATTCTCAGTACCTTCCTAAGATAAGTTCATTGAAAAAGAGACAAATAAAATTATTAAAATAAACTACGTTAATTTGCAATATACCCACATTTAAATCCATCGAGTAGGTGCTTAGTATAATAACTATAATTTATCATGGGAATAAGCTATTCATTACATTTTTTCGCAATATAACATTTCTTTTACGACTTATTTCCCTTCCAAGTAGCGCATTTAATAAGAGGAACTATTTATATCAATCTGTCGCGTTCCACGCCCCGGACGCGGTAACGACTTCCACTAATGGTCGAAATAATGATAGCTGGGAATAGGTACGCAACATTATAGACCTTGACATGGAATAATACAAACTGTAAAATCTTGTATTTCTAAAAATGGCCAAAAATTCGCTTGTTGTAGTTTTAGTATCTCGACACAGTACGATATCCTTATATTTGACTAATGATCCTGTTGTATCATATGACCAATACAAACAGTACTGAGCTCTCATAACGAGCTCCTAGCTCAGTACTGTTACATCAACAAACGAGGTCAATAAAAAGCCCTGCCTTTTCTCGTCTCGGCAACAAATAACACTTGGCGCAACACATAACGGGACTCGTGCAATTTTAGCAGCGCTCGGTGGATGTGGTCGGTCACTGAGGATAGCCGTAATTAGCAGCGATTGCAGGCAATTCCTCGGCGGGTGACGGTGGCGCCGCCGCCGGCGACCGGTGGGCGGCGGAAGCACACTTCCTAATTGCGCCGTCTACGAGACACCTCGACCGGCGCCTCGGTAATCAACGCCAATCGCTAGCCGACATGGAAAACCGACAAACCACTTTATAATGCGCATAGACCTTGATTTCGCTAATGTGATGTTAAGTTCTAATGAGATAACTGCTTATTTTTATAATTTTATTGCTCTTACACTAGAGCAAAGACAAATTATGCCGTAGGATCTGAACTTAATCACGCAGTTATACTTTCTATAAAAGAGTTTATTTTTTGTAGCTACCTAAACTAATAGTTAGAATTTTTAAATAAAAGGTTTTTTCAAATTCTGAAGAATTTGGCAATGTTTAAATAGATGAATGTAGGTACAATGTTTACTCACTTTACTCGAAGTTCCAAAACTAACATAGGTACCTACGTTCACAACGAAGCGTCTTGCTCAACGCATTCCTTATTAAAGGATGCAGTACAGACAATGATCCGACAAGCATGTAAATGCAATTAACTATCTAAGGAAGTACCTCTAAAGAGCTGTAGAGGTCGGTGATGTAAAGCTCAATAACAGCTGGCACCGTGATTGATTCAGATTTGTTTGCACGCAATTTTAAGGCTGATTACTTGCTACGACACGGATAGGAGATTAACGAGTTGATTAAAGTTTAATTGCAGCGGCAACATAAGTGGAGAGTGGAACTCTGTGGAACGACGACCATTCATTTACATTAAGATAGCCGACCGAATGATTTTTTTACGATCCTGTATCATGCGGCATTCGAGATTAACCGGTCTAGTTTTAACTAGATATTGAAAGATAAGCGTGTGCAGTTTTGTTCTTGTTCTAATTGATAAGATAGTATTGAGTAAGTTATGATCTGATTATTACACTTATGTAAGCAAAGAAATGAAAAAAAAACTTTTTCCTCGAGGCAAGCTTTTGCAAAGCAGTTAAATAAAAAACATAAATAATAATAAGATTGTAAGTGATGTCCGAGATAACTTGTAAAGACCCTAAAAAAGTAGGTACATATGAATTGAAAAATTCACATGTATTCACAGGATCACAGGTAACTACTCGCTCGGTTTCGAACCCACAACTTCATGCGGTCGCCTTATATACTGAGCCATCACTATACCTTAATGTTATTTTGGATCTTGTTAAATAATTAGTAATTGGCTTGATATTTTTGAGAATAAGTAAGAATAAGAAATTTCGCATGAAGGCCTGAAATTCACTCTACCTGGTTTACAGAAGCTTCAGCCTGAAAAGCAAAGAATGGAAACTATGATGACAGTTGACGCATGCCTCCATCATATTTCTATTATGCAAAAAAAAAATTTACTCGGTTTTAAGCAATTCGTGGTATTTACAGGTATACTAATGAACGAGCTCGTTTTTAAGAAAGTAAAAACTTAAAGAACCATTTTGTTTCATGACACAATGTTGCTAATTTTCACAAAATCCGATTACGCAATCTTGTTTCTTGATGCTGATTGATAGAATGATACGTATTTGTAGTTTTCCTTATATTGTTTTAGTGATTATAGCAGGTAATATTGCTCCCTATAGGCTCTACAAGCATTTGATTATAAATTCTATAAAAAGATTTTCTTCGTTGTGAAACTTTTTCTATAAGTTTTCTGAAAATAGGCTTTCAGTTGTGATCAAAACCATTTAGAGGTCAAAAACACCACCAAAGTAGTGGAAATGCATTTTTTTGACCTTCAAAAATAATGACTGTGCAACCGAGCAGTTACTACTGGTATTCTTTTTTTAAATTAAATAAATCAATAACTTAATTTGTATGACAGCCACCTGGCAAGGTGGAATTTTATTTTCAACTTAATATCATTTGTATGTGCATTTATTAACAATTTGTTTAAAACTTTCTGAGCAACAAAAATATAAATAAGTGGTTTTATTTGTTCTTATGCACTCGTTACTAATTTACTATATCAAACATTGCAATATTTGCAAACCCAGCATGAGGTCTCACTAAAAATAAAGTGTAAAATAAAATAAGTGGTCTTTCAATCAAAGAGCTTAGGCCGCTATCACACGGACTGCACCACAACAACCGCGCGCAGTCTCTATATTCAACTGCATGCAGTTGTACGTTCGATAGCGGCCTTATTGTGTGAGTACATTCTGGACACACTTGTTTTGAAAAGCCTATTTCCAATAGTGGACGCCTTTTGGCTAAAAGGTGATAATAACTGCATTGAAAGACTGCCTCGTTGGTCGAGTGGTCGCAAAGCGCGACTGCTGAGCATGAGGTCTTGGGTTCGATTCCCAGTGTTATTGGGTTTTCCCATGAAGAATTTCTCAGAAACAGCTTCGGAGTCTGGATTTGTGCCCGGTTGATGGCAAATATTCGCCCCCTATTAAACGGGTCGTGGGTGTACTAATAGGTACACCTTTGTCTAACCCTTCGGGGAATACAAGCGTGATGGTATGTTGTTATATTATGAAAAACTTAAGAAAAGCACCGAAGCATCTGTAGTAAATTAAAATGTAACCTGATCATCTGCCTAGCCTTTGGCTTTTTTTCTTATGTTGGGGTCGGCTTCCAGTCTAGCCAGATGCAGCTGAATACCAGTATTTTACATGCAGCGACTACCGATGACCTCCACAACCAAGTGATTGGGCAATACGATACCTCTGGTAAGACTGGTTGTTAGACTTTCGGGCTTCTGACTACTCATAACGACCGTCAAGATCTACGAATGACAGCCGGGAACAACGGTTTTACGTGCTTTCCGAGACACGGGAGAAACCCCTGATACAAGCAAAGCCAAGAATGTGATGCCAGATGGTTTATGAGGTCCGTTAAAACCATCTTAGCAGCCTATAATTTTAACGTTAATTTCAAATTTCACATTTCTCGACTTAGTTCAAATGGGACAAAATAATATAATATTATTGTACATTTCTGTTCATTATTTGTTTGAATATAACTTTGAACATATTGATTTCCTTATACTTAAAGTTATCCGCTATCGATTAACACCAATTTTATTGTTAACCAACGGTTTTAACAAGCTATTATCAAGCTTTGTTCACTTTATGGGCTGTAAATGTGTTTCCCGTACTGCGAAGGTTTTTAACACTAAAAATATAAATCCAGATGGATTATTGATTTCATGAACGTGCCTATACCTACTAATCTTCAATATAGGTACGTATCTATATGTATAACGAATGTAAAAAGGCACTAAAGCGAAGTCGAATTTCCAAGTTTTTCCCGTCATAACCAACATAAAAGTTTAGGACTTTCTGGTTACGAATATACGAGTATATTAAGGTCAAGTACAAATTTTGTTCGTGTTTTTCGAAAACAAGTTTAGTTTTAAATTACTTATTATAACTATACTTCCCATGCCCCCATGCGCTATTGTTGCAGGAAACCATAAACACGATGTTTTACATTGCGCTACAATAAACAGTGATTTTTCACAACAAAAATAAAAGTCGTTTTCCAGCAAAATCTTATGATTTTTGTCACTTACTTTGATGAGTACTGCCCATCCAAATAAGGGTGCAATTAACACAGTACGTGATGTGTGTTTTCATACCCCAAATGTGGATAAAAAAAGGTAAATACTGTTGCGCTGCCGACTGTACTGTTGCGCTGAGTTTACTTTTTATTAGGAAACTTTAACTCTGTTACTAACGAAAAACAGTTCTTAGTAATTAAACTCTTTCAGACAAAAACGTTGCTAAAGTACTCGTAAAAATATTATTGACTGAATGTTAATTCTGTCTGACCCGTTGCGTTGGTCTAGTGGTCCTAAAGCGCGACTGCCGAGGTCTTGGGTTCAATTCCAGGTCGGACAAAGTATTATTGGGTTTTTCCATCAGAAATTTCTTATTAGCAGCCCCGGAGTCTGGATTTGTGCCCGATTGATGGCAATAGACTCGCTCCCTATTACATGGGACTTAAAAACAAAAGTGGCGAAATGTGGTTGTACTAGTGGGTACACCTCTGCCTAACCCTTCGGGGATTACAGGCTGATGTTTTGTTATGTAATGTGTGTTAATGTTAATTTCACCCTTGTCGAATTATATTTAAATAATAACGTACATGTTCTCTTCATCCAATCCATTCACGTAATGTAAAATTACATTAATGATTTAATTACATTACACGTCTATGGGTTACAGGAATTCCCCTCAGCCGTGTTGTGTTCCGGGGTCGCGGAACGTCATAACAGGATACCGTGGCCCCGGAACGCAAAGGGCAACAGAAGGAACAGGGTGGTTTTTTTAGTCAGTTAAAGTCTGACAGTCCCTTCCGCCCCACCCTGGGCGGAAGGACTCATTTTTGATGATTTTTACCACCCAAAAAAAAAAACAAAAAAAAGCCGTGTTGTGTTACATAATTATCTTCTTCTTATGCTGCGTACACACCGCCCCAACGAATGCCAACGATTGGGTTTCGCTGGCCTTCGTTGGTCCTGTCTGGACGGTTTTGCTGCGTACACACCCGCCCAACGAATGCCAACGAAAGCATTCGTTGGGCCGGTGTGTACGCAGCATTATATTACTTTATTATCTAATATATAAAATTCTCGTGTGAATCGGCTAACATCTATTGTTTAAACCCCTAAATGATAAAGGTGACCCACCCCTAAATATTTTTTTTTTACAATTTGTTGTGTTTGTAAGAAGAAATTATGAAAGAAAATTGAAAAAAAATATATAGCGGTACGAAGTTTGCTGGGTCAACTACTTAGTATTTATAAAAAATTTGTGTAAGTTAAATTAAGTATATTATTAAAGTAAATTGTAAGTTAGATTATGACATGTGAACGGCTCGACCGATTTTCCAGTTTTTAATCGTCCGAACAAGGTTTGTGTGAAAGATTTTTTTGAAAATTGCACCACCATTTCTAGATATAAAAATGTGATCGAGATTCTGTCTGTCAAACTTGAAGATCGTATCGATAGTTTGCGTATATGTACCTGATTAGCACTGGAGTGTTCTCTGGATGATGATTAGAGTATTAGACATTTAATTTGTTCAGTCATAAATACTTTGTTTTGTTATAAAAATAAAAAGTAGTCAATAAGAACATGTAGCCCAAATTAAATGCGACTTTTGCATCGACTTGTTTGTAGGTATGCATCTGTCATTGCGAAAAGCCAACGGGACCATGGGCAAAAGCTAGTAATTAATAAAATAAGAAAAGCTGCATTATGCCTTTTCCTCTTAACAGTATATTCTTATTGATTTCATAAGTTTTATGACTGCTCGTATGAAATATAATGGCCCAAGAAATAATAATATGCTTGTTGGTCGTAACATTCTCTAAGGGCTTTATGTATAGATATGACTTGGGTACTATATTATTCTGATACTCTTTATATTTATATAGCTGTTTCTGTTTTAATAAGCCAGATAAGGGCCTCCGCTCACGTCAGACAATCGGTGACTGAT
Organism: Hoplodrina blanda; assembly: GCA_949316365.1. NCBI lineage: Eukaryota > Metazoa > Arthropoda > Insecta > Lepidoptera > Noctuidae > Hoplodrina > Hoplodrina blanda. Next base: position 8,769,637 of record OX438579.1, on the reverse strand, counting down.
TTTTTGTAGGAGGGAAAAATTGAACATATGAATTTCAATAGACCAACGCAGAGGTCTCGCGAGGTCCTACGAATCTATGAAACTACTGAACGGTCCGATAATCAGTCGTACAAAAAGCCTGACGTAGGCGGAGGCTCTAAAGGTATAACATAAAGAAAACGAGTATATTATTAAATAAACATGACATAACATCGCGTCTGTATTTTCGGAATGAGGTGAAGGAATTACATAGATTTTACCCTGAATTGAACAATGCAGTACAATATTGAAGGATTTACTTGATGGTCGGAGGTAACTATACTAAGGTTATCAATTTGCTGCTACCTTTTTCCTAGTGTGTAGATAATTCCACATACTAGCTAGACCCGTCATCACGTCATATGTAGATTGTTTGAACCGTACAAGATTATCGTTGAATTGGGGTGAAGCTCTTTGACCGCAATGGAAATAACTAATCCAACAGGTATTAAATGTGCTGAAATTACCAAAAGTACAAAAGAAGCTGCGAAACGTCGTAAAAAATAAGTATAACGTCTAACTTCATACTACAGTTTTTTATCCGACACAATCCAAATTTTGTAACTTATTCAAAACAATTAAAATAATACAACGTTATTATAAGGCTTTACAGCCGATTATCATTTCTTGCCCTAATCTTTCACTAACTATCTTTCATCTCTGTCAATTGAAATCAGAAATTGAGATCCCGGAAAAAGCTGTATTGAAAACAAAAAAATTGACGCGTAATTACTAGTTACTTCTACCCGATTCCGATTTCCCACTTAAAATAAGTGCTGACCTTTTATATCCTCCGATGTGACGTCGTGGTTTTCTTTGTTTGCCTGAATCTTCTCGATGAGGTGCTCCAGCCGACTGCTGTTGCCTTTAAATAGCATGATCATATCTCCAGAAGCTTGGAGGCTCTCGATCCTGCTCGAAAGTATTCGTTCATCCAACTTGTGAACTTGGTCTGGTCCGTGTCGGCCGCTGATTGCCGCAGGTGCATCGGTTCCAGTTTATTTTGGTATTTTTTACGGGTGCATTTATGCGAGTGCGAATTAATGCGCGGCGCGTGTCGGACAGGTGCCACTAATTGAAGGGGCGCGGGTCGCGGGCTGCGCTTCGTGCGCTTCCTCCACGCCAATTATTTGGGTGCCTGCTGGCGATCGGCTTAATTAGCGACAATCATTCGTGGCACGCACCTTTATTTCCCGATTACAGGTGGTTGTAAGTTTCGAGGCCAGTGTCGTCCGTATCGGTGAAATGATATAATGACGGAGTAGTGTGCCGGTGGTCTCGTCGTGCTCGTGACGTGGTGCAGTGATGCAACGGAACGCGCGCCGAGAGCGGCGTGTGGTGCGCGACTGCCACGAACCGAGCTCCGGTGGGCGAGTCGCGCCCGCCAGCACCGAGGTGCTGCACCCTGCGCCCCGCCTGGCCGCCCCGCCCACACGACCTCCCCCCCACTTGCACCCACTCCCTCTTTCTAACATTCAAAGAAATGGTCATTATGGTCATAAATACCAATACTACTTGGACTATCATCCGACCTTTGGTAACCCGACAACGGTTCTAATTTCCAAAGCAATATATCTACTTTGTTTTTACAAAATATATTGTATTATCAACCTAATCTACCCGAGCCATGTCAACAGTTCTGCTTCCCTGATTAATCCTGATTAAATAGAACACAGTAGGCACTGTTTCGTTTGGTCTTAAACATCAATATGTTGACCATACGCGATTTGCTTATTTCAAAAGAAAAATGCTAAAAGCATAAAAATAAGAAAGTTCTTTCTTATTTTTTCCATGCCAAAAATAACAGAATGTTAATGAAGTATCAGACAGACGACCTCGAGTATAAGTTCAAGAAGTCCCCTGCGCACCTAATCAGACGTCACATTGACATATCGTACATCAGTTTGACAGTCGCTAATACGGCGCGCGGCTCGAGTAATGAGTCGAATGACAGGAAGATGATGCTAAAAGCTTTTCAAATCTAGAGCGTCAAAGGAAAACTGGTTTTAGATTTTCCTCGTTCCACCCACGGTGTGGGCGCGGCCAATGGGCGCCGGCGGCGCCCCGCGCGCCCTCCACTCCGCTCCGCTTCACTAAACTTCGCTAAACACAATGCACTCCGCCAAATACTTTACTCTATGAGCATTTTTCTTTTTTTTGTATACTTGTCTTTGTTGAAAGGAGGCCTCTTTGTAAACCTTTAGCTTTGTATGCGGAAGCAATATAGTATAATGTTAATTCAGTTTGTATTGTTTGAAGGAGAGATCTACCTACAACGTTATTCTAATGTGGATTAAAGTATTATTTAAAACGAGAGATTGCGATGGTCACCGAGCGTCCGCGGATCACTCCTCTGGGGGCGATATCGGCGGGCGACGGTCGTGGTGTTGCCTTTTAGTTGTGCATATATTAGAGGGATTACGCGGCCTACACCACAGCTGCTGTAATTTAACGGATAAACTCGTGAAATATCCGCGTGGAAGTACGGACACCAGATATGAACCACAGGGAATTCTTTTGGGACAAAGTAAAACGAACTACGTAGATAACTTGAATTTCAGCTGAATTTCAATAAGTAATAGTGACTGGTTTTCAGCTTTGATTGAAATATGTACTTAACAGTAGATTTATACACACATCAAAAGTGTCTAGGGATCAACATCCCTAACATTTGTTAGGGATGTTGATCCCTAGACACTTTTGATGTGTATATTTGACGCGTTAAAAAGGAATGGTGGAAAGAAAATAGCACATTTTTCTTTTTGATCAGCAGTGTCTCTTCAAAGCACACAATAAAATCAAAGCAAAAATAAAAACGTGCAGAAAATATAAAACTAAATTTTTTTTTTCATTTTATCCAAGAAAAACCGTATTTGAAAAAGTATATTTGAGTACCTATTTAGGTCAAGAAAAACCTTATTTGAAAAAGTATATTTGAGTACCTATTTAGTTTTTAACTATTTCAGTTGAGTCAAATTCTCGTGCAAAGTAACTCGTGCAACAGCACGTAAGTTACCTACTCAAAGGTACAGGTGAGGTACATACTCTGAATAGTCACAACAAATAATTAGTAGAGTTTTAAATCTATCATTTGAAATTCGATTATCCTAAATTAATAATACCTATAGCAATTTAGCCACCGCTAATTTGGCACGAAGCGACTGACGCTGGAATACGACCGAGTATTTCTATCAGTGGTAAGAGTTAAGACTGATGTTTATTCATTAAAATCAGTCTTACCCTCGACTCTAAAAGTAGGTCTAATGTTCTCTTGTGGTTCTAAGTGCTTTTCTTGTGAATGAATTTGTAGGAATGGTAGAATCATTTAATAATATTTTTGCAACAATCCCACATAACATTGTAAACACACTCCGCATCTATTCAATAAAGTCGTACATTTCATGTGGATTACTGAAACTTGACAAATTAATGAACATCAAATATGTAGGAGGCGTTCGCGGGATGGGATTGACATCGAGTTGTCGGGTGCCCGTCGCGCCATCGCCCGCTGCAAAAGGGTTAAACATTAATACTTAAGCGAGCCCACCTCACTCCTGACGCGCACGATTACTCTGTCACTGAGCTAAATCTCCGAGCCTGAATAAAGTATTATGAAAAAGTGCTTCTTATCTACATTGCGACGTTGCCAACGCGGTCCACTTTGATGAGGGTCTGAATTTCAGCTGTTATTGCTCATTCTTTACGTTTTCTGAGGTTTGTGTTACTTTATTGTTGGTACTTACATGTGTATTAAAGTGGTTAATGATTACGTCGTAGAAGAGCGGATCTTGTCTTCAACTAAAACGTTTTAATAGGATGTTAAGTAGAAATGCTCATCACTGGCGGGTAGCATTGCTTAATTGAATGCAATTTCAATTTTTTGTTTTAGCGTATGTATCGATAGTATAAAAATACAATACAATACCCTGGATACATTTACAGTCACAAAATCAAAATAAATACGAAGACAGTAATGCCTTTTTAAAACCCTTTTACAGGAAACGACAATAACAATAATACTGTAATTTTCCAAATTCCCAACTGGTACGGAGTGAACGCGGCAAACACGAGCATCTTGAATATTTGATGGCGATCTGACTGTGCCCCCCGTGCTTCTTCCGAACTTACTCCAATGTTCAACCCTTGATTTGTATTTGGACGTTACGACTCGTGAAACCTATCTGCTATCGCATCATTAAACTTTCATCATTTGTTTACTCACTGTTATATAAACATTTTAAGTTATTTCGTACCTACGTATCTACTTCGTCTGATGAGTTATTAAAATTGCATAATTTCTCATCAAATCATTTAACTAGTCTGTGTCCAATATTTGTCTAAAAGTTCTTTATTATACCAGTTCAGAAATAAAGTTCTTAATGTAAAAAATAACCACAAACATCAATTTGTGTAAACACCACGATAATCACTCAAAACGTTTGAAAAAAATATTATTTACATCTGTATTTAAACAGGTATATCCGAGCATGACGGTGCGTTGTCAACAAACACCCAGATACACCCAAATATTTTTTGTCCGTACCTGCGTCTCCCGGGACCCGGCGAAGTGGGACATACGTCTGTTCACGTCCTAATAAATCAACGGGACAGCCGTCATTCCGATGGATTAGGCACGTCCCTGTTCTCCCCTTTGCGTCACTTTTTTGCGTCATACGCCATACGCCTTTCGTACAACTCTATCAGGAGCTTATTTTCTATAATACCTTTTGTAAAAGCTTTCGTAATGTTGAATGATTTAATTCACGATTTACATTTGGCGTTTTTTGGACATTCTGTGTATTAGAATAAAAATAATATATTAATTGATTGTAAAAAGTTGTTTTATTGGAATAGGTATGAGTTTGACGAAGTACATTAGTTTTTTACGTTCTCATAAAGGTACAAACATATCATCTCAACACAGCTCATCTAAACCAAAACTGTACGTAGTAGGAAACTTAATCAAGCACATAAAAAGTAAAAGAAAGTTTGAAAAGTTGCTCATTTCCGCTTTCTTGAATCCTTAATTTTAATGAACTGAATTAACAAAGGGTAGTTCACGGTTTATTTGATAGATAATTCGGAACATTTCACAGTCATCGAGGATCGTAAAAAGAAGGCCACACAGGACAAACAAATCGATGGGGGTGACGTTTTTTGGGTAGATTGCGGAGAGATAGCGGCGGCAGGGTGGTCCGCCCATGATATGCCACTTCACCCAACACAAGAACTTTTTATGCAGTGTTTAGCTTGCAGTATTAGAACCCTTACGTAGTTTGTTTATGTATTTAATGATAATTATAGGTATGCACTGTAGTGACTCTGGTTGGTTGAGTCATGTCTATCCTTATTTTAATAGTTTATTAAGTAAAAGGAGTAATGAAATGAACTCTGTTCTAATTTAGAAATAAGAAATTGCTGGGCACGCAGATAGTTATCATGACGTAGACATGCTAGAGGATAAAACAGGGGTCCAATGTTGGTCACCAATAACCAACATTTACGCGGTCGAAGTCACGAGCACAAGCTAGTATCATAATAGGGTACTTTGGAGCCCCGCACCCAATACCGTGATTAGTGATCACAGTACCGGGTGTGGGGAGTCCCTAAGTGTAGTGATTATAGTAGGTACTGTAATCACTGCACTTAGGGTAGAGGGGTAAAGTAGGTACTTTAGATTCAGGGAAGGGTTCATGATTTGTTCACCAATGTGAATGTTAAAACCTGATACAATCTTACACTTTATTCTCGAAAAGCTCCAAAATTTGCATGTAACGTGAGATATCTATTTAGATCTTTACATGATTACATTTTCCTGAAAAGAAAATGCATATTCATATATTATCAAACCTGACAATCCGAAATCAAAGGTGACAGCAAAACTACGTAAGGGAATGGTTGTTGGGGAAAATATAATACAAACAAGCAACAGACTGACCCTACTTTTATGATTCGTAAGTTTAGTACTTATATCTCGATGGTTTATCCCAAAAAATTATTAATGAAATTTGGTGGTGGGTGACGAAATCTACAAGTTAAAACCAAAGTGTCAAGATTCCAACACGTGCGTGTAATGTGTGTAATAAACACTGTTTGTGGGCCACAATATGTGACCGCTTTGATATCATCAAGTTGCCCTCGTGAACGTCCACCATCGCTTATGACACTTTACTTACACGGATTCACACATTTCGTTTAATTCACTACTGATCTTATAGGGAGTGAAAGCACTGTCAAATATAAACAACAGCCGGTTATTTTTTCATATTTCCGAGTTTGTCCTGTAATACAAATTGTTTATATTCATGAATACTTCCAGCCCTAGAAAGATGGTCAAAGAAAAGTTATATTGTATACTAGCTTCTGCCCGCGACTTCGTACGCGGATCCTGTTGCTTATGCCAGCGACAACGGGGTCGTCAAAATCGAAGATCTGAAACGTCTGATGTAGAATTCTAAGGCCTGGGGACGGGAAAACAACGGGATGAGCGAGATTTCATCGAAAATCAACTGTTACCGCCTTCACCGCGTGGAGGTACTCCCAGCTTATGTTATTTTATAATTATACAGTGAAATTAAGCTTTGATTTCCACATCAGGTGTTCCAGATCTTCAATTTTTAAACGTCAACAGAGAGTGCTCATCAGGCTGAACAACTGTTGCTAAGACGTCATTCCTATATATGTTATAGTGTAGTTGGTCTCTTGGAGTTCCACATCAGCTGTTCCAGATCAGAGCTTCAAATTTTATACGACAACAGAGAGGGCTCATCAGGATGAACAACTCTTGCTAAGATATATGTTATAGTGTAGCTGGGTTCTTGGAGTTCCACATCAGCTGTTCCAGATCTTCAAATTTTATTCGACAACAGAGAGTGCTCATCAGGCTGAACAACTCTTGCTAAGACGTCATTCCTATATATGTTATAGTATAGCTGGGCTCTTGGTTTTCCACATCAGCTGCTCCAGATCTTCAAATTTTATGCGACAACAGAGAGTGCTCATCAGGCTGAACAACTCTTGCTAAGACGTCATTCCTATATATGTTATAGTATACCTGGGCTCTTGGAGTTCCACATCAGCTGCTCCAGATCTTCAAATTTTATACGACAACAGAAAGTGCTCATCAGGCTGAACAACTCTTGCTAAGACGTCATTCCTATATATGTTATAGTGTAGCTGGGCTCTTGGAGTTCCACATCAGGTGTTCCAGATCTTCAAATTTATTCTCTTAGCAGAAAATGCTCATCACGTGAAACAATTTTTGCTATGGTACCATTTTTGTATATCTTATAGTTTAGCTGGTCTGTTGCGGTTCTGCATCAGGTGTTCAAGTTTCCAAGATAAATTATAGCCTATATGTTGCCCGGACTTAATACCTATACAACAAAAAAAAAAACATTCAAATCCGTCAAGTAGTTCCGAAGATTAGCGTGCACAAACACACAGACAAACAGACAAACAGACAAAAAAAAAATTAATTACAGTTTCGGGTTCGGCATCGATATAATAACAACCCCTGCTACTTTTTTTTTATATATTTCCATTGTACAGACACCACTTTTCTAGAATTTTATTATATGTATAGAAAAATGCATCTACCGGAGCAAAATTTGCAATCTGCTGCAACGGAACAAATATTTTTATGTAAGAATAGCTCTAGTGACAAAATGATTTTTGCTTGCAAGAAATAGAGAGTATGTAAGTAGGGACCTTATTTTGTGTTGGAATGTCACAGGGAGGAAAATAATTTGATAAACTACCGCGACCAAACAACAATACATGATCATGCTGTCAAATGCGAAGCAATAGAATCTAGAAATGACAGTTGAATAGTATATGTACGTCGATAGGCGGAGTCACGTTCTGCGGCGATGGTATCCCTGACGCGGCTTTCTGTGAGCGCTACATCTCACACGAAATGGGTCAATTAAGACGTGGGAGTGACTCATACGTGACCGTAACGCCTGATCTCCGTACCGATACGACGCAGTGCTACGTTTCACGCCTCTACCATCGTAAACAGCTGCTGCCACGATCTCATATCTGCTTCTCGTGCGTGTGATATCTCCGTATGTACGATATGCGCATGACCGTCGCTGACATTTACACCGCTTTATTGGGGCGGTTAAACGCTTTACTTAATAGCTTCTTGTCCATTAATTTCTCCATTGAACCTAAAGTATTCAGTGAGCATGTCTGGGCGTGAACCCTAAATCGCTTCCAATTCCGGTAGCAATCAATGACAAAACGGTTTGGGTTACCGCCCTTTTTAAATTGCTATATAGGTACTCCTATTGCATAAGTGATCTAAGTAATTTTAGAAACTCCAGCCATTTTATGTTGCCAAATGCCACGCTTTTTGTAACTTAACTGGGAGTGTAATTTTTTAACCGCAGCCTTTTTGTGTTGGGTACCTACGAAATAAGGTAGTGTTCCGTGGGAAACTGTTCCGCAGTAATAGTGCAACAAGACGTTTAGTCGGACGGCATGAGCGTGAGCGTGGCGGAACGAACCGAGACGCATGCGCAGCTTGGTGACAGTTCCGCGCGGCCTCTGCGCCTACGACGCCGAGGTCACCCTGCAGCCCGCAACTACTGTGACCAACTGTTTACAGATAAATATATCGACTCCACATTCGACAATAATATTTCAGATCAAAACGAGAACTAGAAAGTTGTTAGATAACATTATTAGCCATCATTATTTTTCCTCGCTATTATATAAAAGCATAAATAATGAAACTTCTCGAAGAATTTCTTCAGGTAGCTCAGAACAAACAAAACTAAAGTCAAATTTTAAATCAGTCTTTAACGCCTCTAAGTAAACAGTTCCTTGTTTCATTTTGTTATGTCCAACAAAAGACGTTTCTTTGAAGTAATCAGCTTTATTCTAATGTAAGTAGACCGTCTGTCTAAGGTCTGGCTGCTTAGTCACAGCAGTGACAATAACTAATCTGCGACAAATACAGTTGTCTGTTCGGTCGTGGTGCGCTCGTGATCTTCAATTGTCACGGCGCCGGCGCAGCGCGTCGCGCGACTTTTTACCACCTTTGGTGAGTTATGCCGTGTTAGTGCACGACCCTCGGTGTTACCACGCTCCAGCAGATGATTATTCAGTTTTATAACATAACTTTTTTTAAGAATTACAAGTAGAAAGTTTAGCATACTTAGGCAATTTCTCAAATTCGAAATTCGTAAATTTCGTTTTAAGAAAATACAAAAGGAAGACTTCTTTTAATGTAAATTATGTGTATTAGATGACGGAGCAAATAGCAGGGGCGTGCGACAGGCGAATCGGCACGTAGTTCCGGAGCTACGCGGGCGCAGGTGACGGTGATGCTGCGGTTGCCAACGACACCTGCACTGCACGCTCACTGCGCACCGATCCTAATATACCTTTTAATGCGATTCGATTCGTATCATTCTTAAAAAAATCATGTTTTCAGAGAAAAATATTATGAATTTATTTATTCACAAGAAAAGTTCATGATCGTAAAAGTAAAAACCTTCATAAAATCATAAGTGCTAACTGAAACACCAACTTTACAAAAGGCAAATAACTTAAGACAACATTTGAAATTCTAAGACCAAAGTTATTTGCATAAAAGGGTCTTGAATTTACGTCCTGTGCGAGTAGTACAGGAAGCCTCGCCCTCGTAACTGGCCGGCAGTGGTCCGTGCGTCCGGCCATCGTCCGGCCGTCCGGCGTCCGTACCCGCAGCTTTACTCGAGATCGCAACTAGATGGACTTCCGCCTTTTAACTGTTCTTACGAGACTTGGGGCCGTCTCATTCATTTATTTAACTGTGTGCAAGAACACAGTAAATCTCCCCTGATTTATTATATTGTACACCATTGTTTAACAGTATAATTTAACAAATTACGAGGTGAAATCTGCAGTTTTAGCTCAAACATTTTATTATGGCTTAATGAAAGCTGAAATTTTAGTGTTAATTACATAAAAGAGCATTAAAAATGGTCGTTATCTTGAAAATAGTCGCTAATTCTTAATGACAGTAGGCTACGTAATTCTTCAATTATCTAACTAAAATATAACACAACAGAATACCTATCTCTTACTAAGAAACCTGATATTTTCTCAATAACAACTTACCAAGATGTACCGTTGTTTGCAAATAATCGGATATGCGTCTTCGTTGTATAGAATGTCGAACTATAAACTGACTCAAAACCGGCAGAAGCAATGAGCGAATACGCCTAAACAATAACAACAATAGACGTAGAACCGCACTGGAAACTGGCAGGAAATGCCGCAGAACCGAAGATGAAGCGAGCTCCGTAAACTAGCACGCACAATAGCCATAACAAACAAAGGACTCGAAATATCAAACATTCTACGTACGAGCTAACTCTGTAAACACCTCCTGCGTTAAATACCATGTTTATGTTTAACAATCAGTTAGTAATTATCCGAAACTAAATAGAATAATCAATTACAGCTATTCTAATGACTAGAACCTTCATCAACAAAATCGTTACTATTACAGCTGTAAAAAAAGCCCACCGACACAAAATACTCAATTTAACACCATCCATTTATCTGTGAGGCGTACAACGATGAAAAAAGTGCGGAAGTGGTTTTGATTGCCACACAGAGTACATAATAGCTAGCTAGCCGATAACTGATTACATTTAAATTATTTCACAGTGGCGATAGCTTGGGGGTGAAAGGAGATTAGTTGCGCACGCGTCGATGAAGACGTCTGCACCGTTTGGTCGATCACCTGCTCCGTGTTTGTTGGCACCGCATCCACCTGGTTACTTTCTGCGGTCACAGCCAAAATACATCTTGATTGCACGTTATTTTGGATAACGTCTGATTGGGATATTATTTAGAAATCATACCTATAACAAAACCAATTTTCCAAAGCACGTTTCGATAGGTCTTCGAACAACTTATCAACGTAAAAATTCTTATGTTATTAATATTTAAATAAATCAAAGCACAACAAAACGATTTGATTGATGATAAGATTTCTTAGACCACGACTCAACGTCGGTGTAGTACCAACACGTAATATGGTCGCAGCTAAGGTTCTCACAAACTGTGACTCACACCCTTTATGGTCTCATGTAATCAAAGACATAATCATTTTAAAAACCAGTCTTTTATTCGGAGAATTTCGCCTCTAACTGCTCCAAGCATGGATTATTAACCTTTAGTACGATTTAAATTGTGTTTGGTGTCTAAGCAAAGTTATTAAGAAAATTAAATAACTTAATCAAAGATGAGCTTCTGTCAGGAAATGTAATCTTCACCACAATGAGCACTTGATGAGTGCCTAATAGAGGTGTGAATGCGATGTTGTACCGGTGGCCGATGGAAACGTGACTGATGCGTTTGGCGCTAGCCGCAGCACCACGGAACTTTGTAATTATGTATTCCCATAAAATGTTTTCAAGATGTCTCCACGCTAATGATCGTGTGTCGCAACACCTTACGTCGCGTCGTTAAAACCGCAAAATGATGAGGTGCTTACTTGCCCATATTAAGGCAATATAATGTAAGGCACTACAAAATTAGCACGACGCAAAATTTACTCACTGGTATTTGATATCTTTACGTCGCGTCGTGTCTTTATATGTGTTTATACCCTTTAAGTGGCTTCAAAGCAAAGTTATGTGCTTACCATGTTTCGGAATGTGGGTATTTGGTGAAGAGTTTAAAAATATTTTTAAACTTTTAAATAGTTGCCCAGCGACTCTCTCCCCACGCGAGTCAAGTGGTTCAGTCCCAGAGTCCCATGGTAGCGGATGAGCATCCTACTTTTGGGTGGTCGTCGCCCAGCGGCCGTTCATTTCACGCATTTTAGACTTCATTATCGAACGACCTACGAGCTTCGACTTACCGAATAAACACAGTTGATATCAATGACTGCTAACACTGACATCAATTACTTCGTCTAAAATGAATATCAATTCGTATTCGTGAAGTTCAGCGCAGGCCACACCGCCAGCTAGCGGGCGGACGGGCTAAGCGGGCGGGCGAAGCGAACGAAGGAAACTATACAAACTACGCGAAATATTGGCGAGCTAAACTATGGGGTTCACACCGAAAACTACGGACTGACGAGCGACGGATATTTCGTTAGCTTAGCTCGTTAGGTTAGTCGGTAGCTCGAGGTGTGAACCGAAGTATGTAAAGAGGTGAAACGATGTTCGCCCGCCTAGCCCGCCCGCCCGCTAGCTGGGAATCGTCGGATATTTCGTTAGCTTAGCTCGTTAGCTTAGTCGGTAGCTCGCGGTGTGAACCGAAGTATGTAAAGAGGTGAAACGATGTTCGCCCGCTTAGCCCGCCCGCCCGCTAGCTGGCGGTGTGGCCTGCGCTTAAAATGATTTTGAATGGTTTTGTGCAGTGCTGTCTATGACTAATAGGCTGGGTAACGGTGTAATGGAGATCAGTTTGGTTTAAATCAAATGACATAAAAAAGTAAAACTCATTACAGTAAGCCTCGATCAATATATATTAGCAAAACGTGGTTCTAAATGTTATCTTACTGGATCGGATATGATATAACAAAAATGACATAAATTAGTTAGTTCAAATTGACTTCTTGACATTAAAATTTAGTACTAGAACTCCACAAAAAGTTCGACTTGGACCTTTGACAAAATGTAAAGAGTTGTCCGTATGAGTGGCTGCATGCATGCACTGATGCATCATACTCCTGTTACTTACGCATGGGTGCTGGGTGGGTGCTGGCGTGGGTGCACGGGGCGGGGCGCCGACCGCCCACCGCGACGCCCTACGCCACGCCCTATTGCAACTATTTCAACTAACTTTTTCTCTTTTCTTAATAAATAGTTAACTAGTCTTATTTTTTAAACAAATAATTAATAAATTAAACGTTTTTCTTTTACATAATATTACTCATTGCATTTATAATCACTCTTTTAAAAACTAAATTCAATTTTACAACTATGCTTATTTACATTTTCCATCTAACTACTTTAAATTACATTAAATTAAAGGTACCTTTCATTTTGTCTTTGAAATATCAGCAGCAAGATTTCATTATTTGTTTCTTTGTGCCATGCAATGTAACACACGCAAATTATCGTGCGTAAGAGTGCGTACAACAGTACAGGGGTCGTGGGGGTATTTAAAGTTCAGTTGGAACATCTAAACATAACTAAAACTTGAAACTAAGGAATTTTGACCATCAATATCTTCTTAACCACAAGGTTCCCAGGCATGGTAGGGAACAAAAACATTATCGCACTGATTAGAAGAACATGTAATTAAGTTTCGGCTAGTTTCGGTTAGGCTTCATTTTACACCTGATATTTAGTATACAACTTAATTTTTGGGATAAGTAAGAACTTAAGTGTCGTCGTATGCGTAGACTGACTGTTCCTAGAATGCGACACCCATGTGGTAAGGGTGTCCTAGTGGAAGCCTTAATTGTTACCTGAGAATGACCACATGATCTTAAAAAGAATCTAGACACGCGGTAGCGTGTCAAGCCAAGTTCAAGCTAAAAGAACTGGCGAGCAGCATAGGTATTTCTTACTCCAACTTATTACATATTATAAACGCTAAAGTTTCTGTGGTTGGATGGATTGATTGATGTTTTTTACTCTTTAACGCTTATAGGTACGGCTGAACGGAATTGTCTGGGCACACATTTCCTACGTAGATATTGATCTAGCTTAACACAAAGGATAATCTGATCCTGATTTTATGACCCGTAGCATAATTAGGAGTTTCATTTATTTCCGAGGTCTACGCAGACGAAGTCGCGGGCAAGTGATATCATAAAATTGTAAACAGTTCCTTAAAATGTGTCTTATTGTATGGAAGACTGATTTGATAAACCTTATCAAATCCCAAGTTCGAAGGCTTATGCCAAAAATTCTATAGATTTATAGTCCAAAATCTGCTATTTTAATTGTACGTTGATAATTCTGTGACATTGATAAAATACTGTCATATAAAATAAAAACTAATAAAGAATAAAGGCCAATCCTCTATTTAGCAAATTGTAATTTAATAAAAAAAAATCCCTTTGCTGATTATAACATCGAGATCCATATACAAACAAATTCTTCACATAATTATATCTAGGTATATTTTTATCTATCATGTACAGTAGTAGGTACCTAAGTATAATTTAACAAGACATGCAAGTAGAAATCGGTGCTTGTGTCGTAATACAATCAAATATAGTGTAACCATGCGACCCAAACCATAATCATAATCTACAATAACGACAAATGGTTGGAGTGACCATTGTTGCGTGTAAGAATTGGAATCGGAAACGAGAAAAACAAAACGACAATGGCACTCCATGGGCAATTATTTTACAACCGCATCGTTGAACTAAGTAATCGGCAGAATTGGGAAAACTTAAAAAAATACAACGGAAGTGTATTGAAAACTCAGTTATACGCTACAGAAACAAGCAATACCGCAACTCACTAGCAAACAGCCTCGCCATTCCAACTAACGACGCCAACCAGTGGCGAAAAGTTTCAATCCAAAAACTTTTCCTCGACACTAGGAAAGTCACTTGTTAGTAAGTCGATTCCATACTTTTCCGGTAGATGTCAGTATTCGGTGTTGGAGTTTCCGAAAGCTCCACCCCTGCAACCCAGTTCACAACCTCCCCTCAGTTTTCACTTCTCTGCCTCCCGTCGACAGAGTGCGCTACTTACAAACACCATTCTCGTTGAATGCGAATGATGTTATTAGCGTTCAGTGCTCACTAAACTTTCTGGCCATAAACTTTTTATTCTAATACAAAGATATGCAAATAGCGATTAGTAATTCCACGTAGCTATACGTAACAATAAAGATAAAGCAATACGATTTAAATAAAGCGATTATCATCAAGTAAATTCAGTTAGTGAAGTGGCGAGATCCACGAGTGTTGTGCGGCGGCGGCGGCGGTAGGCCGCGGCGAGATGAAGAAGCCACTGGCCCACAGATACCATCGCCGAGGCTTTGCAACGCGTCGCCGCCGCCGCGCGCCACGCGCCTTGCATCAAATAACTGATAAAATACTACGCACATCTTTAATTTCATCTGCAGAAACCCAAGTATTTAATTTTGATTAGGTAGTTCTTTTAAATTAATTGGCGGGTAATAGTAATGTTACTAACGCGGACACGACCTCGCGATTCCCACGCCCGCCGGCGCTTTCCCCGGGCGAGCAGCGACCCCGCCGTGCCGCTATTGTCAGTTACTCTAGCTACTCAACAGTTATTGCCTTTACTTACCTATAGCATACTGCTGTGATCACTCAAGCAAAATTTCATAGAATAATCATCGGCAGTGGTATTCCGCTCTTGATCAAACAATATAACCCCACGCAAACGAATGATCGGTCAAGGTGAAAATCGATGTCTGCTACGGTTTCATGCCTTTTATTTATTTGGTGCCATCGTTAATTTTTTTGTTTATAGCAAATACTATTCTAGCTCATTGGTAAAATAACTAACAAAGTAAAAAAAAAACTAATAAGTCCAAAATTCTATTCACATAATTAAATTATTATCGTATCCAGCAACACTCAAAATAATCATACTCTTTACACTTTACGCTATTTATAAAATAAATATTATCAACTTTAAAATTGACTGTGAAACTTTGGCAAGGTTTCGTATTCGGGACTTCGGGAGTCCGGTATCTCCGTCCATGCATAGTTAAGTGCATCTGTGTCAAGTGTCGACGCAATATCGGAGTTTCCCCTGAGGCCGAAGGCTCTCGATTTAACTTCTTGGCTGGGCGGCGCGCGGTGGACAAACAATCATGAGTCAGTGATGTTCACACGCTGCAGAGCTGCTCATGCATAGATAAGAAGGCTGTTGCGTCGCGCATCGACCACCTCCCTAGAGCCTGCCGCGTGTCTTGAGATATTACTTCTTTCGCTACCATGACAAGTTTTAGGTGAAGCGGTGCTGTTATATTTATGAAAGTTTAATCGGAAAAATATTGTAAGAAAAAACTTCTCTCATATTCTACTTATTATTTAAAGCAATGGCTGGATGTAAGATCTAAATCTAGTGTAATATGAACCTACGGTCTACGGTCTAATCATACTTATAACCAACACAAATTCATAAATGATGTGTTAAGAATTGTCAAATCATAATCATATAGAAGCACTATCGCCTACTACAGTAGGAAAAAATACGTTTTATACACAAATAGAATTTCTGGAAATGAAAACCTCGTTGTCACAACAGTTCTTTAGCAAAATGTTTCAATATTACCTATCTCTATCCAATATAATTTGGGATAGATTAGCAAATAGTACGCGGTGGGCACGGTGGCCGGTGGGGCGCGTGGTGCTGTGAACAACAGCGTGTTGAAGTTTAATTGAACTGAGACGCCGCACTATGGAAAATCGTAGAACAACTACTGATTAAAAATGGGTTTCGTCAATGTCGCTACTGGCATGCTTTTTTTATTTTACTCAATAGTTTAAGGACCAAACTAGACTATGATATCAAAAAATTATACATATTACATGAAATGATTTTTTTACAATACCATAAACTTTATAGTTTTGACGGACGTCCATGTAAAGCCCGTTCACTTCATCACTTTCAAATTGATTTTATTGTTATACCTTACAGGAAAAGGTATAATGTTTTATATATTTCTGGAAACCTCGTCTTTTGAAGAATATGAAACAACTAATATAAATTTAATATTATGTTAGAGTTTATCTTAAAATAATTGCAAAATAAAATATGGTGAAAAAAAAGTATTTTTAAAGTTCATCGAGACTTTTGACAGTTACCCACGTCTACCCATGCGTTACATTTAATGTTGATTTGTAGCCTAGCTATCCATAAACATAATCAAATAAAAAAAAGCTGCGGATATTTGCGATTTTCGGAGTACTTAATTAGTAAAAATGTGATAAAAGTCAGAAAACGGAAAACCGCTCGCTATCTATTGCGGTTTGAAATGTTGCTGTTTACATCAATAGTTTGCGGTAAGTTTTGTAATTTATCATTGATATTAGGGCGTTTATCGTTTCAACCGACTTCAAAAAGGAGGAGGTTCTCAATTCGGCGCGTATTTTTTTATTTTATTTTTGTATGTGTGTTACCTGATTACTCAGCCAATTATGAATAGATTTGGATGATTCTTTTTTGATTGAAAGAGTATACTTCCGAATACGTCCCATAGAAATATTGTCATGATCTGATGATGAACTTCGGAGATATGGAATGGAACTCCTCGTAGGATCACAGCAGCAATTTCGTAACAAGTGAAATTGCTTTGTTTATACGTGTAGTCGATGACTGACTGAAGAAAAAGGGGGAGGGGGTACGTCAACCCCCCTCCTACCACTTTCCGAAATTAAATATATCGTGTGAGGTATTGTTTGAAAGGGCTTTTTGTAAGGATTTCAAACATTAATACACAAGCACTAAAAAAAAAAATTTCGTCTACATCATGCTAGAAAATGCTCAAGATCCGCTACAAACGAGGATGTATTTCATACTCTTCTTTATACTTCAGATCCTTACATAACCAGCATTAGAAAACCGTATACTAAAAACGTAAAGGAACTTGATGCAGACATCTTAGATCTTTTAAAAGTGAACGAATTAATTTTAGATCCCGAAGTTCATCAAGTGTAAATAACATAACATTCAGTAAACATTAATTAATTAATCTGTGTTCGATTTTAATCACAATTTTTTTTTCCTAATAAAAATGTTTTTAATTATTTAAATTGATTTGTATTTTGATGTACTAAAGGATTTTTGGTTTTTGTAAACATTAAAATAATAGTATTTATTGTTAAAAAATAAATATTGGACATTTTTGATAATTTTGATTTTGTTTTATTTTTTAATGTATGGTTTTAAATTCAGTCATAATAAATTACATTCCATTTGAAGCCATATATACTATTCTATATTTGTGCAAAATTTTGTAACACAATATTCAGAAATAAAAAAGTTATTGATTTTTAATCAGAAACAGACCTTTATTTTCCATAGTGCGCCGCTGGCCCGGCCGGGACCTGCCTCGATCGGCTCACCAACCACTGCCTACTCACGAGACCGACCCCAAGCTATATAATGTGTCAATAAATCTAGTCATATTTATATTACTGTGCATGTCAAATGTGTCATAATTTTTAATAAATCTATTATAAGTATGATAGTAATTGATTGGAAGTTATTTTTGGGACTGTCATATTACGTGAAATTTTCACAGTAGTTACAGGTCGTCAGAAGCCCGAAAGTCTGACAACCAGTCTTACCAAGGGGTATATCGTTTACCCAGTTATCGTATTACTGGTTTTTGGAGGTCAGATAGGCAGTCTCTCCATGTAAAATACTGGTATTCAGCTGCATCTGGTTAGACTGGAAGCCGACCCCAACATAGTTAGGAAAAGGCTAGGCAGATAATGATCACTTATTGATAGGGGGAACAATACGAAAATAAATTAAATACGTATAAATATGGCGTTTCCAGTCTGTATAGAAAAATTCAATCTTTATCCAATTCTTCAATTTTTCCAATTCAATCTTAGACATTGCATTATCATTTTTAACATCGATATAAACACCTGTTGCCACGACGCGACGCGCACTTCAAAAATCTTCGCTAAGTTCTTTTGACACTTAGGTATACTTACATCGACTATGTACAAGGAGTATGTAATGTACCTACTTACATTAAAAACAAAAAAAATATTACGTGTATAAAATGTAACAAAGGATATTCATTTTCTTTTCAACGAATTCATGAATTTGACTTGTTCTTCAAATAAATACAATAGAATTACGATTATGAAACAAGTGAGAGTCGAAATCGCACACCGCGGCACACAAAGGGTTTCGTACTACCGTACAATATATAACGCAACACACAAAAATACACGTTTCTTGATTTTTGGTTTTTTATAGCGACCATTTAAATTATAATTATATTATCATACGTTCTGGCGATTATTACACCAAGTAATTGTATTTTCAAATGCACATATCTATAAATATATAAATACGTTTGAGTCGCATCGGGATTTTCCAATCAGTTTTCAATAATAAATAACTTTTAACGTTAGAATTTTTAAACGCGAGTTTGCAAACCATATTTCGACCATTTGTTTGTATCCTATTGAGCTGAAATTTTGCATAGGTAGTACACCTTTAGTTCTGGTAACAATACAATGTCCAATACTCAATATTGTAATAATTTTAAATTAAAGCTTGTTTTTTTAAATATTTTTTAATTATGTAGTTTTTTTAGTTAGTGACTTGTAGATATCGCGATCTACTCTCAGCATTTGTCACAAGTTCAACGTTTTATTTGGCCGTTTTCAAACGAGTCCTTAGAGGAACAAACAAATTATTTTCCACGTGAGCTAAGTGATAGTACAAAGTGATTGCGATTAATAATTAAGTATTCGGAATCAAGAGTGCCAAAAGATCACATTGTAACATGACACCGCGTTGTTGCCGCTCTTATCACAGGTTTCTAATCCAATATTTAAAAAGAAGTATTTTGTTAACACGCTTATATTAGCTTCACTTGTAAGTATGTATGTAAGAAAATCTTGGAATCTTAATTTGACCCACTTCCCGGTCTTCGATTAGGATGAAATTTTGCACACGCTCTGAGTTCTGATGACAATACATGATTAGCTAAGAAACGTCATTACAAATCCAATATGGCGGCCTCCGCAAGATGGCGGACTAGCTGTTTGAAATCCACCCCCATGATATGGGTATCAAATGAAAGGGTTTGCTGTCAGGAATACGAAAAAAATAGTCACGTGACTTAAATCCAACATGGCGGACAACCAAGATGGCGGATTGGCTATTTGAAATGCCCCCCCATGATATGGGTATTAAATGAAAGGGTTTGCTGAATGGGATACGAAAAAAATTAGTGCGTGCTAAAAGTGTGTTTTTTAGTTTTTTTAAACTATTAAAAAAAATATTTACATTTTTGGTGCTATTTAGATTATATGATTTCTTTTTATTCGAGTTAAAGATTTTTTTTTAATTATTCATTATAGTGTTGGCAGTATTTTTCTTTCTTTGTATATTGTCTTCGTCACGTTATATTACCCGTTCGCTTATTTTATATTATTAATCTATGCTCAAATGTTTTTTGCAGATAAAGGTACGCAGAGAGAGATTCTTCCGCAATTTCGAAAATTAACTTCCCTGTACGGACTATACTATACTATACTGTTCGGATGTTTTATACTGATCCTAGTAAAACAGGGAAATTAGTAGCCAAACAATATTGTAATGGACTATTTTATTTATTAGGTATATGTATCGCCGTTGGTTACCTAAGTAAATAAATGGGCTGGTTTTTAGTTCGGGAAAATTCTTAATATGTGTATGTCTCAAGTGTGATTCCTACAGCCATCTCTAGCAGCAAGAAAATATATTTAACTAGCGATCCGCCCCGGCTTCGAACGTGTGCACATATTTATTTATTAAGATTTTCATACCTAAATACCACCCAATTTTCCGACATTTCCGTTGATTTTACGAAAAAGATAGATAAGATTCTATATTCGTAATACTTGTGTCCTGTATGACACCTATCGCACGAGTACCTGGGTCGCACCTGAGCGGTGCAAGCGACTATTGATGCGTGCTCCTGACCGGGCAGAACCCTTTTCACGCTTCCTTTATTCAGTTAACGTAAAAAACATAATTTCGAAAGTCAACATTTCAAAGAACTTGAAGTACTTCCACTACTCGACGTATATCTCCTTATCGACTTCCATAACGAGCTATCAGTAAACTGCTTTATGAACCTATCAGGATACTACAGAACATCATTATTAAGTGTTCAATCGCTGTCAAGAGTCATCAAACTATCGCAAAAGTATACAAGGCACAATGTGGTCTTCCCCCCCTAAAAAATTCAGAATCGTTTCTACATTTTACATTTTTTTCTATGTTTCTTTAAACATTTATTTCCAAGATTTTTAACTTGAAAGTTTGTATGAGGCGTAAACGCTGTTAATTAGTTGATATGATATAAGTCCTTCAATAAATACATATGTATCTATTAATTAAACACAAAAAAAAAATGTGGTCATCCGCATGAGAAACGCTACTAGCCACAAAGATTCGGAGATACCATCTCGTCCAGCCCTGTCTGCATAAATTCTTAGGTGAATTACAGATAACCTATCACACCAGCTGATATACTTCTGTTTATTTATGTTTAAGCTTAAAATAGATTGATATACATGAAGGATAAACAAATATGTTATCAGCATCTGCGCATAGTTATTTATGGTGTGATTACAAAACGAAAACAAAAAATCAGTTGATCGAGCTCAAAGGCGTGTTTCCTATTTAATTATAATTTAAATACATTTGAATGTACAGTAGGAGGTTTATTATTTCCACCTCAGACGTCCCTGGTCCGCCCGAACCCGCCTGCGCCGTATTATCTTCCTACGATCTCTAAGCACTGAACGCATAAATGCCCGGGACCCATTCATCTGCGCAATTCACCATAGAAACAATAAGCGTACCCTTCGCCGCGCCCGCTTGAAAGACTATAAAACGCGAAAAAAATAATTTATTTTGTACGTACTTCTTGGGAACCCTTTAATTCTGGCGAGGGCAATCGAATGCTTAAAACATTGCAATCGAATACTCGCCGGCGGCAGCGGGTGAATGGTGGCGCACAATGAGTAGCAGCCCGCTGCCGCGGCGAGGTGTCGTATGTCGGCCGCGCGTCGCCCACGCCGCACCGCACCGCGCCGCCGCACCTCTTACCACCGACATACGATATCGCCTTTTTATTTCATAATTCCTTCACAAAAGAATCGCTGCAAAGGCGTAGGGTGAAGACAATGATCCCGGAGGTAGAAACCGCTCGGAAACCCTTTATATCCAATTTATTGTCTCAAAATAAAATCGGGTGCAAATTAAAATATGTATTGAGCCATACGACCGGTATCGCCAAGGTTTTTGAAACCGTCCTTTTATGTTTTCGGTATAAATATTAGATAATACTTAAGCATGCATGTACGTATGATGAACAGCCGTGAGGTGCAGTTAGGGAAGCATTCAGAGAGAGTAGGAACTAACAGATGCGGTACGTTTTCACAAGAAATGGGAAGGATATAAACACAAAGGGTGCGCAAGAAGAATGTGACAACTATTTGTTTTCTGTATATTAGCCATATAATACCGTTTTAGTCTGTTTTATACGGTTAATGAGATAAGAGTCGAAAACAACTCGTCAGAGCCGCTAATAAATTGTGGAGGGGGCTTATCGAGATTGGCGATCTGGTGTAATGTGTGTGTTTGGGTAATCAGATGTGAGCCTTCCAACTTTTAATTCCCCGAGATCGGGGCGCGGGGTGGCGGGGGGTCCGGCGCCAACGCCGATATCGCATATAAAAAGGTTGCGGATCGCTCGCTTCTCCATCCGGCGATTGGCTAGGCGGCGCCCGCTGCTCCCCGGGGCCCTATACGAGAAGCGAAATGGGCCCCAGAACACCCATAAGAGAGCGACCCCGCCCGCCACGGCCGAATAATTAGGGCTCTTTGTTTAGATAGCGGCAATTTTATTTGGGAGAGAGCGGGCGCTGGGGACGTCTTCGGCCATTCCAACCGCCTGATATTAATAAGAAACGTGTGTGCCGCTGCCGACTAACAGCCATCGCTGAATGAAAATGCCGCTCCGATTTCATTTTCCTTAGCACAGCCTTCATAAATCTATTATATTAATATTTTATAACCTTTCCGCAGTTCCAAACACTGGTTCCTTTGGAATACACCAAACAAAACCTTGCGTTATATTTGTATTGATAGCAAAAGTTATGAAAGTGTGAATTACAACGACCACAAGTTCATAGCAAAGAAAAGGGGAACGCTGACAGTGCCAGCCAATATCACATAAATAATGCAGCCAACAAAATTGGGATTTTGATTTGTTTTCTTCCTAACTTTTATTTGTCTTTAGCTCGAATAGGGAACACAAAGGATTAGTGTTCACCTTCTTCTTCTTCAGTATTGTTGTTAACGAAGTGGAAAATTTAATGACTTTCGCGATTGTATGACACGTTGGACCGATGACATTAAGGTAATTGCCACTATTGTGTACCTGCTAAGCATCCAAACCCTAAGAATGGTAAATAAGGTGGAATTTATACCTTAAGGAATTGCGAGAGATGCGTACCTACAACAACGTTTTAGAATTCTAATTTCTTAAATAACTGTAGATTGCTATTACCCATATACCCAGTTCATTCTCAAGAGACAGTACCATAAACATTCATCTGTCATTTGATATTAGGTACCAACTTTATGTAGCAATAATCATAAAAAATTCTCAGACAAATCCCAACCTATAGGCAAGAATTACTATTAAGAGAATTGTTACTGAAATTGGAGATAAAAGGTATCCCAAACCGGCAGGCTGGTACAACGGTCACTGCATATTGTAGAGATATGCATAGCAGTCGAAGGGCTGCGGCGCGAGTTCCGCGGGGGCCGCCGCTCGCCTCGCCTTTGTCTCGTCCCCGCAAACTTGCCATAAATGTTAATATGGGATCTTCTCACATTTGAATATCTATTTCTTCGCGAGGCCGGTTCGTTAACGCGGCCTTGAATTTTAAATTTTATCGCCGCACCGGGAGCGCCGCAGATGAGGTGCGCGCCTACGTGCTCTCCCCGACAAAATAACCGAGGGAAACTTCTTTTTGTTTGTCTCCTTTATTTTTTGTAAAGTGAAATAGATGATTTGGGGAAAAGTGTAGTGTTATTGTGTCTACAATACTATAATTTCTCTTCAGTAGAACAAGTGAACTAAACAATGTCGCCATATCCAGATTGAAATCGCTTGGCACAACCCGCACAGTCCTACCTAAACATAATGAGGTTGTTAATTAGATGTCTCACAATGAAAACCCTGGCACTGTACGTAACTACAAATTGCGACTCAGTTTGCTTAATTACTAATTTTCCTGTTTCTGTTTCGTGTCTGTCACGTCTGACGTCACACATTCTGAAACTGCAAAAGTTCGTAGCAACGTCGGCAACTGGTTCTGGAGCTACACGAGTTCAGGAAAGGAAAAACTAGAGGCAAATAAGATGAATGGTGCAAAGGAATGATTGCTTTAATTAGCATTTCAAAATTATTATTTCATAATTGCATTACTAATCTTGTTAAGTTTTTTAAACTCTTCACTAAGTATCAATTACAGTCATCAATTAGGTAGACATCAGGCTTGCAAGTTATTAATCATTATTTATTTGTTCAGCTGTCAAATTAAGTGGAAATATGCTTGTTTTCATCCGACGTTGCCACTTTATCGTCGTTGGTGGGTCCATTAGTCGACAAATCCGGCGCGGCTGTTCGATGTCGCGACTCGGTGACGATCGGAAAGTTTGGCTGCGAGCATTTTAATGCGCCCCCACCTCCCCGTCTGACCCTCAATTATTGAAAATGCATTTCTGTCCGCGCCCTACGCCCGCTGCACCACGCCACATCGCAAATGCACATTTTAAACTGCACCTGATTGCAGAGTCGTGTTACTATCCATGGCTAAAAG
Organism: Hoplodrina blanda; assembly: GCA_949316365.1. Taxonomy (NCBI): domain Eukaryota; kingdom Metazoa; phylum Arthropoda; class Insecta; order Lepidoptera; family Noctuidae; genus Hoplodrina; species Hoplodrina blanda. The sequence continues at coordinate 8,745,075 of OX438579.1, read as the reverse complement.
TCGTGCTGTCACTTTATTTAAACCGAAATTTGGCTCTATTATAGTGGCCAGTTATTTGTACAGGTAACTCCTGCGGAACATCGAACCGACGTTGATTGGTTAATTGAAACAATTTAGGATGCGGCTAATAATTAATTGATGATACCAACTGTATCTAGAATTCAAAACAGGCTAAAGTTGTTAATAATCAATGAACATAAAGATTTTTTAATTAATGTCGCCAATCCGCCTTGAGCAAGCATGTTGATCAATGCTCTTGCCTCCTCTGTACGAGAAGAGGCCTTTGCCCTTAGTGGGACAATACTAGGCTAGTAGATATTATGAATTTTATAAAGGTTTATTTTATTAATTTACTGAAAAGAATAGAACACAGTCAGTTTAGTTTAGACTACCTATGTGGCTGTCAAAGAGTTCAATCTCTTTTGAAACTTTTTATAAAAAAAAGCTACTATTTAATACTGTTCCAACAAATGTTATTATTTCTTTTATATTTAAATAATTAAAATTCATAATGACAACGGCTCTAATTCTATACTGCAATTGAACAATTTAAGTACCAATTTTTTGGAAAATAAATCACACCGTTCCAAATACGGCTTATGAAAATAAATTGTCATCTATGATAAGAGATGTCCGTGGCCGCGGTCGCGCGTGGTCCCCCATTCATCGCGAACTAAGTGACGAACGGTGTACACAATTTCGGGCGTCCGTTTTAATTGTAAGTTCGGAACGGTGACTGTCCGCAATGCAATTTTAGCTTCCACATTTTCCGTTAGAACTGTATTTGCTCTTAGCCCAACCCTCCTTTTAGACCTATTTTAAAATACCAGGAATAACTGCATGAATTTTAATTTTTGTCGCTGAAGCCATTTTCCGATAAGATTTGATCGTTTTGTTCGGTTGTTTTCGTTCAACTTAATTTACTAACTAATTAAACTTAGTAAAATATGAGACAAAATTTCGATGATGATAACCACCTAAATAATACCTATCTTATCACAATCCAATAAAACAATTATACATTTGGTCCAGCGCTAAACACTTAACGCGACATTATAATGAGAAAGATTCTAAGCCCGCGGCGCAGATAGAGCACATCGCTATAAAGGCGCCGCTTCCGCAAACTGCGTGTAGCGAGTACGTTCTAGTCGTAGCCGGTTTAGTGTCGCCAGGAGGGAAACTACGATTCCTCTGAGCGAGAGTATCTGCTCCTCAACTTTATGTTCATTTTATCTTTTCGGCTGTATTGCGAAGCGGGGACTTCGGCAAAGGCCCTCTAGGGCTCCGTTAACGCCGCGGCCGGCCCTATCACCTCCGACTTCAACACTTTTTTACACTTCTCTATTCAAATATTAATATGGGAGCGCCATTCCGTAGTTGTCTTTTAAGTTTAATTTTATTCTTACGACACGTTTATCATGAGTTTGCGTACTTTTACATTATGACTAAGTAAAGTTATGTTCAGTACCTTTAAACTTACCTGATTCGAAACTGTCCATGCTCTCCGACTTAATATCCGCCGCATCTGAAACAATATTTGGATATCAATTACAAAGAAAATATGCCTACTAATAATGTTACTTCGTTTATTTAATTGAAATACATTTAAGTCATTTTAAAATGTAAATAAATACATATTGTAATATATGTTTTTTTAATATTTGTATAAAAATAACTATTCTGGTTCCCTTACATTCACAATTCAATTGATAATTTAATAAACGATAGATGTTACACGTATCAGAACTTGCAAAAGTAACTCTCAAAAGTGAACCGTGGGTGTTATGAAAGTTTAAAAAAGATTTCCTTTCAGTTAGGGAGCGGTAACCGCATGAAGTTGGCGTGGCAGTGCCCCAGGCGCGGTCGGGCCACGGGCCGCGGTCGAAGGCTCTAATCCACTTTGGCGCCGTATCGGGTCGGGCTCGGACCCGAGACACTTTTCCTCCGTTTTAAATTCAGATAGGTGATCCAGTTTAAACTTTCAGTCTAATTTTGTAATTTGGGAGTCCCTCTCAAATATTTTGGTGTAGTTATGTGAATGTATGTATTTCACACTAAGGCACAGTTTCGTTTGAGCTTACATACACACATCAAAAGTGTCTAGGGATCAATATATTATTATTACCAAATACATCTTGATCCCTAGACACTTTTGATGTGTATACATTACGTTTGTATACATATACAAACGACTAATACGACACGACTCAAAAACTAAACGAGTGATTTTCATGAACAAAAAATATTGATGTAGCCACAGTATTATATGTAGTTTATTCATAAATTGATGTAATTAGCACATTGCGGATGATTGTTTCCTTTTTTTGTTTGATAAAAGTTGTTCATAATGATGAGAACAATCATCCCTTTTCAGGTTTCTGGTAACCAAAAAATGTCTTATCTTATCCTCCGAAAGTAAAATGCGACGATGTCTCATATGAGTTGTTTTTATACGCAAAACTTTCATTTGCACGTACCTAGTCAAATTTTATGTATGCCACTTTGACGAAAACTCCTTTTCCGAGCCACACTGCACAAACAAACATACACACAGTACTGTTCAAATGATGTAACATAAAAGGAAGACAGTCCGGTCCGTCCCCGGGCGCCGGCCGGCCCGGGGGACTTCGTTACAGCCGAGATATGCAACCGCTTACACGATGACCGCCTTCTCACGGGGCCATAGGCCAAGGACCGATGAACGAAGTACTCACTCGAAGTATACCGTATACTCGAGTATACCGGTAGGTTCATGTATATATCGTGAAAAATAATTATCCCCCTTCCCACTCCTTTTCAAAACACATCAGAATATAAACTATAGAGTTTTTACTACAATACACACTAGGTTTTAAAAAAGCTATAATTTTGTTTCTTGTGACTGATGAGCCTTCGTAATCAAAACCGAGCCCAATGGCTGAAAAAAAATTGCTTTTACATTTTCATATTTAATCAAAAATAAATGCTGTACAACCTAGCATAAAAATATCAATCACCCAAATTAGTCCTAACGGTTACGAAAAGCGTAGCAAGCTCGTAGACAGAAAGTCTCCATGTCTACACCGCTGTCATAATATTGATGTATATTACCAACCTAATCAATACATCTGCAAGATTTGGTTTCTATTAAACGAACATAAAAAATCAAAATATATTGCTACGGTCATTATTTTCACTTATCACTATTAAAGAGGTCTACGAAATTATTTCGTAGCACTTGGCTACGAAGACGGAACCGCTACGCTACAATAGACCAATTAATGATAAAAAATATGCCGACTTTTTTTAAATAATATTTAAAACAAGTCGGCATTCATCAGCATTACTATAATGGCTAACAGTAGTACGTCAGTTAAGTAAGTAGATAATAGAGGAGCACGGGGGTGCTTGCAACATTAATGTGCAGAGGCGCCGCTCACCGCCGCGATTGGATCTTGTGAATTAGTAAGGCCGTGCGGGACGCAGTCTCCTTGCCGATGCTAAATTAATCTGCGTGAGAGTGTAACTTGCGCTAAGTGTCCCCACGCTGCCAGTAATTGATCGATTAGCTTATTACAAGTATTTTGTCTTGCGGTGGATTGGAGATCGTAGCTTAATTAATGTTTTTACAAATGTAAATGGTACGCTATAGGTATTAGAAGCGACATCTGCTACATTCAAGTCACGTATACGCTTGCTTATATTATTTTTCATTTGCAAAGGTAGCGCGCATTTAAATATAGGATACATCAAGGTTCAGATTATCACAAATATTTGCAGTGTAAAAGTTAGCGTTCCCAGTGACAACACGGTGCCACTTTAACGAAATTTAATTGGTATTCACTATTAAACAAAATCATAAAAAGCACGTTACAATATTATTTTCAGTGAAATGCCTCTATACAATAATAATGGTTTCTAAATTCAGGTGATGTCTAAGTACTTTAATTAAAGACAATCAAAGTCAGGCGACATGTTTTAATCGTGCTGTAATCAAATTAACAATATAATAACGCTTATAGCTAAAACGGACTATTTTATTTTATTAACCGACTTCAAAAAAAGGAGGAGTTTCCCAATTCGGCCGGTATTTTTTTTTTATGTATGTACACCGGTTACTCCGAGGTTTCTAGTCCGATTAGTGTGATTCTTTTTTTGTTCGATGCAGTATACTTGCCATTTGGTCCCATAAAAATTTCATCCAATTTGGTTTAGTGCTTTTTATTTTGTGAGCATTTTTCTAAATTAAATATATGGTGTGAGGTATTGTTTGAAAGGGCTTTTATTAAGGATTTCAAACATTAACACACAAGCACTAAAAAGTGAATAATAAAAATAACTTTAGTTTGGAAGTCGGTGGCAATACCTATATAACAAAAAACAAAACCAAAGCCAAACTAAAGTTATTTTTTATTTTGTAGTTTTTGAATTCGGTTGTCTTTTTTTGTAAAAAAGCTTTTTTTGCCTATAATAAATCACTTAACTGCAAAAGCCAGTAACAGTCGCAGCTAGTAAGTAAGACTTCTTGGTGCGAGGTGTCTGGCCGTGTCGTTAGTCGTCACCGTGAGCGCAAGATATTAAATCCATCCCGGCGGAGTGGGCGCGGCAGGCAGCCGGGCTCTAAGGCTGCCGCTAGATTTCCCACGGGGGCACGTTAATTTTCTGCCGCCTTGAGCATAGTGCCCCCTAGGGACACCCTACCTTTCGCGTAGCCATTCAGACTGAAGGTGTTATTCCGGTAACGCCGCGGACTGATGCCGATATGCCTCTCAAGAGAAAACTTTTTCACGTAGCACTGAATAAAAATAACAAAGCGCACACTATAGTGCTCCAGCGGTGTTCTAACGTTTACGTAATGCCTGAAATGTCACCTAAACGTAGAATTATATAGGCTATGTAGCCGTTTATTAGGTACATTGTAAGCGTTGTTGATTGCAATAAAACGATAATGTTGTTGATGTAATAAAAGTTTGATTTTTAAATTGATGCCACGTGCAATACCTAACCTATTAAAACTTACTTTGTTCACAGTGAAAGTATATAGATATCATTAAAAGTTTTACTAACAGATACAATGCATTGACATTTAAACTTTTACTTTCACGGGCGTTGGACATTGATACATGATTTTCCAATTATCTTTTTGATATATTTTATTTGATTTACAATTTCATGTTTCATTTTGAGTATTTATATTATTATTATATATTTTTTAAATGCGCTAAACTCAAATGTGCTATCTTGTAGTGGCTTAGTATAATGGGAATGTTTCATAAATGGAGAGATTACCCAAAATATTTTTATAATAAAACTGAAGTATGTATATGTAGCGGCGCCCGGGGGAGGTAGAACGGCAATCAGTTCGTCTGCCCCGGGAGGCTGCATTAATCACGATCCGAGCCGCCATCGCGCTATACCAACTACGCGCCACACGAAATAGACAATATACCACACACTAAACTGCGTTTAATTGCTAATTAGAAACATGCATGCATGCATGTGAACTTAACTTTGACTTTATAATAGTTACCTACTTCAAATGATTATGGATGTTTTATTACCTACAGTTCTATGATAACTATCAAAGTACGATGTTTGAAAATGTTTTGGGTTTTATACTTGTGTAAGTGAAATAATAAGGAGCCTAAAATAATGATAACAAAACCGCTATAAAATATATAAGTATTTACAATGTTGTGTAACGTTTCACACAAGTGCAGAACGCGAGTGTGTGCGTGGCCGGGTCGAGGAGTACTCCCAGGAGACGGAAGGAAGTGTGGCCGGAGAACGTCACCTGGGACCCGCCGGGCGAGGGGAGTCAGACAAGTAACAGACGTAAACGATGAACGCCTTTGTATCAGCAAAACAGAACAAAGTAGCAAACTTGGCCGATGACGAAACGATATCCACAATGTGGATTAAAATCTTGTCCCCAGTGTAAACAACAAACACTTTTAGTAATTAAGCATTGAAACAACGGGCTCAGGTCGCGGGTCATCCCCTCGTGGCTGTTGATAATATCTAAATGCCTAATGGCTGCTGGGCCTGTGACGAATGTATCGGGCCACCCCGCGCCCCCCGCGCCCGCCCGCTCCTCCACTATGTGATAATTCCAAACGCTGCGGCCGCGCCACCTGGGATCATGCAGAGCCGCACTCCAATCATGGAAATACCTACCTACTTTTATTCTTTAAACAGTTGAATAAAATAAAAATGTTTATAAAGAATGCCTTTCATTCCTTACATTTTTAAATTTTAACTGATATACCTAATATATCTAAGTGCACCTTTTAAGAAGTAGAAGAATTCTGAACTGTCCAAGACAACTGTCTTAATTTTGGTATAGGTATAGATGCTTCTACCCTAAAATAGGACAATTCAAATCGATATGAGCGTTACATAGCAAGGTAATCACAATTATTGGCAAGAATTCGGGTTAAACTTCGTGAACAATTCGGGATTGTTGACGCAACAGCAACGTGGCACGCTGCGCGGTGTCGCCGGCACGCGCCTCGGCGCCGCGTGGAATTCCGAATGCACCCCCAATGACGAACATTGGCATTTAATTAGCCACATGCCGATCGAGACACCGTTCTACACCCGACCAGCATTGCGAGCATTGTTGACCGTCTAAGTCCTAAGTTGACAGAATAACTTGTAAATGTTTAGGATTAAATTGACATGTTTGGACAATAGATACTGGCCGCTCGGATACTCTTAACCTGTATGATAGAATGATGTGCATATTTTGGTATTCCGTACATCATTCCAGTAAAGGTATCTAAAGTACTCCAGTGAAAAGTAAAAGAAAATCTAAAATATGTTGGTGTGGAGTGCGGTCCCTGCGGCAGAGTCCCACGGGAACGAGCCCGCGCGCCCAACTTCGGGCTCAGCGGCGGCGCCCCCGCGCGCTCGCCCCCCGCACCCCGCGCGCCACCACTCACCCCCGCAGAGAATACATTTGCGCAACACGAGTGTTGGCCTAACAACGACTGCGACACCGGGAACCACTCACTGGGAAAAATTACTCATTTTCCGATACTGCCGCAGATAGTTCAAGAGTTGTAGCGGAACAAAGAGTTCTACGGCCGTCTATTCCTGCGGCATCGCATTTGTCCTTCCACAACATGCACTAAAACACTTGCAATAAATTTGAACAATGAGTGATTTTTATCATTCTAAGGGTGCCTTAGAGGAAGTGTCTATTGTTTGTCACAATGTTACTTTCTTACTATTCGATTGTTTTACCTGCATGTTTCCTAAACTACCCACATACCAAAAATATGTTGGGACTTCATGGTTTCCCTCATAAACGAAAACATCCTTTTGTTTGTTTGACTCTAAATAAATGCTATCTGACATAATATTTTTAAAACACCCATTGTAAAAGTAATATAAAGGAGTGCTTATTTTATATTTTCCTCGATGATAAGTAGGAGCAGAAAATACAAAGTTTATAACTCTAGTAACTCTTACAAAGATTTTGTTACGACTAGGTAACATAAAAGCTAAATTATCTGGGTGGCATAAAATTAAAACGTCAACGCCACGCAATGGCCCACTGTTTTAAAAACTTCTTAAGTCATGAAAGATAAAGTGAAGGTAGCGTTGGTCGATGATGGGGCGCGGTAGCCAATTTATTTATAATCTCTGGTGCAGAATTGGCTACGAATTAGCATGTAAATATTTGAGGTCCAAGGAGCCGGGTGGAGATTTATCGCGAATGGCGCGAGATAAGCGAGGACGTAGTCGTAAAGCACCGAGCCGGAGTCGCTTGGCAGCGCTCTTCGAGCCGCAACACAGCACACCCTTTGACGAAGTTGTAAAAAGAGCATTAAACCACAGTAAAAACGCATCGGCCGCGTGGGCGATGCCTGGGGCTGCTCGTTATTTTAGTGGCCTCCTTATGAATTTCAATGAGATTTAGACATAATGAGCCTCGCTGAGAGGTCTCCGCGATATTAAATAGTGTACTCTTATCTTAACTCTGTAAAGTTTGAGATAATTTATTCATCGTTTACCTACATTAATCTTTATCGTATCTTGTGCTAGGGCATCTTATAGATGGATAAGGCAGGCATAAATACGGATGGTTACTCCACAATGCTCACCTGCCACATCTTCCCTCTCGTAGAGTTCCTCTTTCGTTTGATAAGGGTCTGCGTCTTCACCGTCTGTGTCAAACAAATATTACAATTTTAAAGATTCATCATATTTGAGTAAAAGTTTTCAAAAGTAAGTTTTTTGTGACACCTGAATTATGCTTAGGTACTGTACAAGATGTTGGGCTTACCGATACAAACTCACGTAGCGTGTTAGGACTGTTAGATGCGGGGGCGGCCTACATAATTGTGTTCATGTAGCTACTTACCGAAAAACGCCAGCAAACTTCTAATTCCCTTAGCCATATTGTTTGATAAGATGACTCTTGAACCGAAACTTTATTACTACTAAAATTAAATAATACATAATTAAAAAAGAAACAGTAACATAATACCTTCCCGTACCTACATATGGAAGAAAAAAGGAATAAAGACTAGGCATAAAAAGGCATGAGTAGGTCGCGGCAACGATCGATCTTCCTAAATTCTAAAGTAAACCATTCATTATACATGTACTCAACAATCATAAAACCCTTCTCGTCGAGCGACGAGCGACGGATCCGTCACCTGGGGCCGCATATGACAAGCCAAAAGTAAAGACGATAATGTAAATGCATCGAACTCAAGAGTTTTTCTCCGTTCCCCACAATTCACTCGAGGACGAATGTCTTGGAGCGTAAGGAAGCTTCAAACAAATGACTCTTTTGAATATCACAACATAATGTATTCGAGAATTGCTGTTTAGAATTTTAACTGATCTGTGGGTACGGCGAGCGGCTGGCTAATCTGACGATGGATGGAAGTCGATAAACGCGACCAGTGAATAGTGCGGCGCATCAAATGCATCTGACATGTGACTAAGTGCTGGGTGCGGACGCTACCACAACTATAAATTATTTGCATGTGTGCCAACTGCGTATTAAATACTGAGCCATTACTTCTATGTGAAGATATTTCATTAGTGTATTATAACTAGGGAATAATATGTGTTTATTATTATAATAAATGATTTCTCCAGAGGCGCTATAATGAACAGCAAACTACGAGAGTTTATTCATTGAAGATATGTGTTAGTACCTATAGTTTTAACTTCACAAGGTAAAAACAATACCTAAACCAGAGTATATTATAGTAAGCAGAAAATCTTATTGGGTTATATAAGTATAATACAATAAAATGATACTATTTAAAACAATACCTAAAATTGCTTCAAATCTTTGAAAGATTATCAACGAAACTAACGGCCTAAATACCTACCACTTCCACACTTGTTATGTCGACTTTCCCCTAATATAACTGCTTCAAGCCCATTTCCTAACAATTCGTAAATCAGTACGTTAGCTTCACAGTGTCGTGTGTCATTCGCAGACGGACGTCGTGCACCCAATACGCCGGTCGTACGTCATCCGTTATCGGCGCCTCTACGTCAGTGTCAGCCGAAACTGCACGCACTCCCATAAACTGCCGCTTCGCCGAATATACTCATGTAATCGCTTTAATGCATTGCATCTATCGTTAGCTGGATTTTCTAATAAGGAGTTCGTTGAGTAAGGTCTTAATCAAAGTATCTCGGGTATCTTGGTGACTTTTTATAATATTAAGTAATCATGACTAAAAGGTTGTCGGAGTTCCCGTCGATTTTGGAGGCATTTCACTACATAGTATAAAACAAAGTCGCTTCCCTGTCTGTCTGTCCCTATATATGCTTAGATCTTTAAAACTACGCAACGGATTTTGATGCGGTGTAACGTTTTGAAAAGTGTGTAGCGCTATTCATATATGCGTAAGAGTCTGTAAGTTAAAATTTGTTTTGTATTGTTACAAATGTTTGATTACTCAAGAAAAAAAAGTACTAGGGTATCATAAAATCGAGCAGGTATACCAACAAAAATATTTTTGATCTGTTAAAATCAAGAGGGTCTTTTTTTTTAGCACCTTACACTGACAATATCTTCCAAGGCAATATCTCCAGCAGTTTTATGGGCATGACTGTCTGTGGTAAAATTTGATCAAATTTATCAGAAGTTTGGTCGGTGGAAGATCATGAAAATTTGATCAAACTGTTTGAACCAGCCTGTTTGATCAAATTGCTTGAACGTCTATGGCAGGCATTACTCAGAATGGAATTCAGGGTTTATCATAAAAAAAATTGTACTAGGGTGTCAGAAAATCAAGGATATAATGAAACTGAATGATGTTAGTTTAAGTTAGTCTTTTAAATAATAAATATTTTCTTCTATCGTTATTTTTATTTCTTAGTCCCCGCACTATGCGAGTGATATTCGTAGGTGTGCTTCGTGGAATAGGAAATTAATTATTTTTAATTTATTATTTGAAGCCCACCTACAGGTGTGCTAAGTGGAATACTTTAAGTGTGCTTCGTCTGGGTGTGCTTCGTTTGGGTGTGCTTCGTGGAATACCTCGAAAGAAAACATGTTTGTATTGTCTAATGATAAAAAATCTGTGAATGTTGTATTTAAATAAATTTTATAGAATATTTAGTATCAGCATTGCACCCGTGCGAAGCCGGGGCGGGTCGCTAGTTTATTTATAAATTCTTACCTTCAAAAATTTCATCAGCATTGCTTTCTTCATTTTCATCTCCTTTGTTTTCCTCGTTGCATCCCGATTCATCTTGCACGTCGTTATTAGGTTCGCCACCATCGTTATCATCATCGTCTCCTTCGTGTTCACTATATGTCCTCTTCCTCCCTCTCTCTGCCGCGGCAGCATCCTCATTCCACTCTTCTTCTTCTTCCGCTTAAATATAAAAAGAACATTTAACACAATTGAACGAAAACTGATATTTACAAACAAGGTTTCCTACATTTTTTGCTTAGATTGTTATTTCTGATCAAGATGATTGTTTACAAATTTTCTATCGACAACTTTGCCTCGATATCGTAACTACATGTATACGATCATTTCATTTTCATGTTTGACTGCGCTACTGCCTTGCATATCTAAAGCCTTTTTATTACCGTAATATCTAAATTAAGTATATAGCGATATCTTACATTCAGTTAAAGTGCCCAATTCAAAACGCAATAGTTGTTTTGACAATTTCGAGGGATTTTCTTGTAACGTGACGATGTCACACAGTTCACAATAAGAGTGTGCCGTGGAGCGCACACTGGGACGTGAATCCCCTTACACGTTGCTCTATCCACAATTATGGTAATCTTATAGTGTATCTCCAATTTCAGTAAACGACTCGGGTGAAAGTAATGATAATGTTAAAACAAGACCCACCGAAATAATATTGTGAATTTAGACCTAAAATAATTTCGTCGTCAATTGTTATTCGTTTCCTCTCCTACTTACCACTTGGAGGGGGTATTTTTGGGTGTGCTTTATTTCTTTATGTGAACGTTCTTAGAACACTAACTTCTTTGAATTTGTATTCTTCTAAAGAGATATCAGAACGCGCTAATTGCTAACTACCCTTTTACCTTCAGAGGAATTCTACACTTGGAAGCTAGTTCTATAAACCTTACCATGTTTCTGGCAACAGTTAAATTCATATAATTTAGTTTTTCCATGGCAGTTTATTAAGGTTACACAAATCCACAATTGGAACTAGTTTGGTGACATAATTAGCAGGCAGGCGGTAGCAGGGCACGGGACGGTGGCGTGATTGCGCCCCGTCGGCGGCCGCGCCCTTGCCCCGCACACGTTTCGAATTATACAATTAAACACAAAGCTGTGGACATTACGGAAAAATTGTCACTCCCGGTTTTTTGTCACTGTAAACTATGCTAAGCACGAAATGAGGAAGTCACTACGGTTCCGTTAAATCAGATTGGTTAAATCTGTCTGCAATATTTTCAGGACGGTTAAACATAGAGAATTTCAGGAATTAATTACGAAATCAGAAATATTGTTACAAGACCTTTTGCTTGTCATCAAATAAATAAATCAGTCGTGTAGGTAAGTACGTTCATATTTAGATGAGCTGACGCTAGTGAGGCGTAGAACCGGGGTCCCCTGAGGATCTACCCGGCCTAGTGGCCCGGGGGAATGTCCATCGATTCATCAAAAGCAGGCCACAGGCAAAATCCTAGCAATGCCACGGCACCCGTACTGTCCCTAAGGCAGTGTTCGTACTTACTGCACTGCAGCCGTTACCGAACTAATATTTTGTTACTGTACGCCAGAGCGTACTTGAATGGTATCTACGGGAGAACGTAGATGACTGAAACGATAAAAAATATAACAAATAAAAGTCAAAGCCTTTTTGCTTCAGAAGATTGTAATTCTATCATAAAACCATAATAGGTATATAATAATAAAAACAAACCTAAACTAGCGTAGTGTTTATAAGTAGAATACTTATAATCATCATTTCAATACCGTGCCCTGACTCTCGGTTGGTACAGGAGACTCATTATTATTTTTTAACAAAGAACCAGAAAGAAGCTTTTGTTTCGATAATACCAGATTTGACAGAAGTCATGCAAAACTTACTCCAGTAATTAAAAAGAGCAGTTACCTACAGATTTCAAATTGGAATCAATTAGGTATTACCTGCATCGTGCGTGCGTTCGCAAACATATAGGTAAACCCCGCACAAAAACCTGCAGACCCTTAATAACTACCAGTAGGCCGTACAAATATTTGTATCGAGCGAAGATTTAACCCGCGACATGCAATACAGAAGCCAATGTCTCAACCACTGCGCCAACCGTGCCGCCGAAATTGGAATTTAAGAACCATAGATTTCAAAGTGGTTAATGTACGAAAGCAGAATATTTTGAGCCAAGAAATGTTTCTTCAAAAGCGATCGACAGAATCTATTGTTTCACAAAACATCCCTACACACTTTGTAGCATACACCAATTTCATAGAGAATGGCAAAGTATGACGTCCGTGGAGCCATCTTTGCACCATCGCGATAGCCCATCATAACTCGAGCGCGCAATGTGCCGCGCGGGATCCATTCGGCACCAAAGAGCCGCCCGCGCCGATACTCACGCCAATTCAATTTTCTACCGTATGCTATTGCTTATTATACGAAACCAACTTTGATTTAATTTATCATTCGAAATATCTTTTATATTTTAATTCGATTATAAAGAATAAAAAATGTTATTTCGGTTATTGAACCTAAATAAACTTTATAGAAACTGTGTTTACAACATGAAAATTGGGAAATTCAAAGATGTCCATTTTTTTTAAATTATCTTTATAGCTAACTAGCTGACCCGCCGCGACTTCGTTCGCGTGGTATCCTACACTACCAATACCCCTACCCTAACCCTGCGTTACCCTACCCCCTTCCCTACCCTACTCTACCCCTATCTTACCCTACCCTACCCCACCCCTACCCTACCCTACCCCTACCCTACTCCTACCCTACCCTTACCCTTACCCTACCCCTACTCTACCCCTACCCTACCCCTACCCTACCCCTACCCTACACCTACCCTACCCCTACCCTACACCTACCCTACCCCTACCCTTGACACCGACTTCCCGACTTCATATTAAAAGGGCTGTTTTTAGGGACTTCGTTCGCGTGGTATCCTGCCCCCACCCTACCCCAATCCTACCCTTACCCCATATTTTCTCACCGTTTAAACCTTCCCTAGACCTCCATGAACATTTCAAAACCAAAATCAGCTAAATCGGCCCAACCGTTCTCGAGTGAGTTTTAGCGAGACTAACAAACAGCAATTGATTTTAATATATATAGAGATAGAGATTGATTTCGCCATAACTTTCAAACCAAACGTCCAATTTTAATGAATTAAAGACTAAATATTATCTACATAAACAGTACTTTGTGAATAGTTTATTTTGATAAGGAGTAATGAAATGTGTAAAATAAATGCGTTTAAATGAAGTCCTAAAAAAATTCAAGATTTTTAAATAAAAAAATGGGTATAGTGTGTCGCGGACTTTTTTGTAGATATTTTAAGGTCTTTAATTAATTGGAACATTTTTTGGTTCTATCTTTTATAGTTTAGGCGGCGCGGCGTACGCCAAATAAGGAACTTTTTTGGATGATTTTTTACACCTTGGGTCCGAAAAATCCAAATATCTTACGGACCCCTATTAAAAATAAAATAAAATCGATAATCTCAGTGATAACGTAGCTTCCAATTTCCGAAAGAATTTTCAAAATCGGTTCAGTAGATCCGGAGATTACCCCCTACATACAAACTTACAAACTTACAAACTTTTACCTCTTTATAATATTAGTATACACACATCAAAAGTGTCTAGGGATCAATATATTATTATTACCAAATACATCTTGATCCCTAGACACTTTTGATGTGTATAGATATAGCTTTTAGGCAGGTACCTTTTACAACATAAACGGCTACACTCCTTTCGGAACATAAAGCCTCAGATATCGGATGTTTCACAGTCTAGGCAAAGCGTAGCGCAGGAGGCATTAACCTACTCAACGAGCCGGGCGGCACTAAATGTTGTAGGTACGTACCTAATAATTTTGATTAAGTACTCAGGGAGCACAAAGGAATAATAACAATCCCATCTCGACGTAAGTCATTGTAGTTTCGCTCAGTTGTATATCCTTGGAAACTGTAATTTTAATGTGTTCGGAGGCGTCGGTATGATGTCGAGTGGGAATAGCTGAGTAGCCGGGCTCCCCGAGGTGGCCGGTCGTCGGCAGGACCTGGCCTGCCCGCGCCCGCGCCGCTACGTCGTTAACTGATGTAGGTACCCTCAACATGAAGGTACAATGTATATTACGCATGTTTTATGCATGTCTGTTTCCGTAATCGAAATATCGGAGTTCATTGCTTCGTAGGCAATGTCAGAGCTACAACTAATTTAGCGATAAGGGATTTTCAGGTATAATTAGTGTGTATAAAAGTGCTTTATTACAGTTATGTTGATTTAATTTTCATATGAAATTAAAAAGAAAAAAGTAGAAGAATGAGCCGGACACAAAAAAAAATTACCATCCAAAGTAGAAATAGAACGTATTGACCGTTTCGACAGTTTACTTTTCAACATTTCAGTCCCAAACGCAGGTGAAGATAGGTAAGGGTTAGCTATCAATTAAAAGTCGAACGTCTCAGCTGGTGTTTTCCTTGGAGAGCGAGGCGCGCGGGGCGGTGCGGTGCGGGGTGGGATAGCGGGGGCGAAGTCCCGAGGGAGCAGGCGGCACGCGGCTGCCGGGCCAGGCCTCGCGGGACGCCGCGTGGGCGGCGGGCGAGAACTTGGCATCCTCTGGGACTACCCCCCACTACCCCCCACCTAGTCCCGGCAGCCCGGCTCACAACGACGCTACCGTGATATTTTTAACAGATACTGTTATGCGCGACTCTCGGAAAATTGTTAAACCACATGAGTACCTACTGTAAATAATTCCTGAAACCTTCTAAGATTTAATGTAAGTGCTACTTCGTAAAGTGTGGTTCACACTGAAAACTACTATGTTGATGCATACATTAGTTTTAGATACAGCTATATTTTCTATCATCACACCATATGACCTTATGTCCTAGCCTAAAAGTTGCGGATGCCGAATACTTGTAGGTTTCTAACTACGAACATAATTATTACTGTAATGTTTTCAGTAATAATTGAATAAGTACATCCAGCATTAAGTTTAAGTTTTCTATTGAATATTACCTTTTCTGAAGGTTCTTGAACTTTATTTATAATCCTTCTTTTGTATAAATAGGTACTAAATCATTTAAATCCATCAATCATGAAAAATACATGCTGTTGTCTTTTTGAATAACGTGACAATATGAGACAAACATAACAAATATTTCATATGTACATGGAGTGAAATACACACAACAATGATATTAAAAAATCCTTCATAATGTGATTCATAATGTAGGTACTAGCCCACATTATTATTGTTACCTTTTATGGATTTTTTGCGTGAAACAGGTGAGTGATTTATGACAGTCGACTGGGATTTGAAAAGAGAATTCCTCGTCATGTTAACAGATTGCATTAATGTTCTACATTTTTTTTGTTTTACTCCTCCAATGCGCGAACTTTGATATAGTATAAAACATGTAACAGAGTCATTTCATTTCATACAAATTCCATGAGGAATGGTGCGAGGCTACATAATACATCATAGGTATGTCTAATTTAATTATGTTAAGGATGTGATATTAAACACGCAAACGCGGTACTAAATCTTGAAATAATAGAAGAGAACAAACTTTTCTACATAATAATACTTAGACCGTCGGCTGCATGAAAGTTGACCCGACCACAGTAAAGTGCAACAAAAGTATGACCATGAAATATTTGTGAATACACATCAGGAAGACACATACATAGAAGGAAGGAAGGTTGAGGCTAATCATATTCATCTCTGATTCTGACTATTTCGCACAAAGCAACACAGCAAATTACATCGATTAAGCAACTCACGGGCAGCTAGCAGTAGATGAGAGGTCAACATAAACATAAAACTGTTATGATATGGCTTTAGCGTATTTCCCAGAGGCACAGGGGAGGTGCTCGCCACCCAGGGGAAATTTCCCGGCGATTCTCTGCGGGGCCTCTACAAGTTTTATGGACGCGCAACACCTAGGGCTGCTACAGCTGCTAGATTGACGTTAATACTAGGCAAGAAAGATCTTTAATTGAAGGTTGAATAATAAATAACATTTTCTAGGTCTACCGTAAGCAATAAGAATTGATTCTTTAGTTTTTTGTTGAAACATCAAATACTTAACATAAATTGTGTCCAATATTCTATTGGCACATTTAGACTCATAGAACTTGCAGAAAAAGTTTCCAAATGAAGACGATTTTTTTGTAACACAAAATCTGACACTGCTGATAGCCCTGTTAGCACCCCGCGCTAGCCCCACTCCCCGACGTGGCCATCAACTTCTTATCGTTACAATAATGGTGCTCACGGTAATAAGTGCCGAAGCACTGATTAGTATTAATAACTCTGTGTTAATAACCATTGCAAATTTATAAAGCCCATGTAGCAAAAAAAGTTTAATTATGAAAACTTTTTACCTATTTGTTTATGTTGTAGGTACAATGACCAGAAACAATAAAAAAACAAAGCAGGACTTAATTTTGAAATTAAGTTATCCCAACTGCATTAGTGTAGTCTAAACATCGGAGCACATAAGCTCAGTAAAAAAGTTGACGTACAAAGCTAAATTGACTTAACCCTCTTCAAAAGGCTTACAAATACGTCCGTCCGAAGCTTTTACCTCGAATAAAACATTCATACGGTTTATTGTGATCTTTACACCTTCCACCCCCGATCAATCCGTTATGTTTCGTACATTATGTAATTACAAATTATGCACACTATGTATGTACCCACTTAAATATTTCAACAATCTGGACTTTTGAATTGTGTAGGTGTTTGTTTACTTACAAGGATATTTGTGACTTGGCTGGAGGATGTCGATGGAAGGATATGTCATCCCCCCGATTTTTTTTTTTTAAAAATCTATTAATTTCCTTTAAAAAGTTTTCAAAATTTCCTATTAAGTAGGTATGTACCTTAGCGAATCTTGATATTGAATATTTCTCTCTATCCATAACAAACCTGATCAGATGATTCAATACGGCTACTTTTCAGTAATCATGCATGCATGGCAGACACATTATAGTCCTTGAAATTTCTAGCAGATAGAAAACGACGCTGAGTAAACAATTCAAGATACGGCAATTCGTTTTTATTGTATGCCTGGGACAGGGAAGGATTAACATTTTCACTGGATGTAAAATTTTAATTCCTCCGCATGAGGGACGGGACGATGAAATTGACGTGTTATTGGACCCCAGCGCGGGTAGCGGGTAACCTGGCAACGGACGCATTATACAGATCAAATTATAATCAAAAGACAAGTGAGAATTTAGAAACAACATGAGGCTAAAGATCAGCATATCTGTGTAGCTACCGTGTTTTATTCGGGAGTCTACCATTTAAGATTTAGGAAAGCATTTCATTTATTATAAATGTATAACCAAATAATATTAAGTAATACTTAATTAAAATCACTATAAAACGTACAGACCTACTGATAACGACCTAGCGGATGCTGTTTGTAAAACTCATAATCAATATTAGAACTCCGAATACAACTTTGCAATTATAGAACAACACTACACGAGCAGAAAGCAACAATGAAAGCATAACACAGTGCGTTATACGTATACCACTATACACAAACGTAGGTACTGAAGAGCTAGTATTGCATTAGGTATCCCTGGAGCCAGGCGGAGAGTCGCAGCATCCTCGCGGTCCCCACGGGACGCATTACGAAAGTACTAGACGCCACTAGATCGATACATAAAGTTACTACATTACATAGCTGTTAGTTCTGCAACAAATAACATTGTTCTCTGTACTTACTGAACTGTAAAACTATATACATAGATTTAGATATTATTTAGTGTTTAGTCCAAAACAATGGCTAAAGACACTCAGACGGAGATTAATAAACATATAATCACGTTGTTTGGCTAAACATTATTCGTGTCACTGTTTCCATGTCTATGGTTTTAAATTTTAAAAAAATCTTACAAGAAAAATCTATTGAAATAGTGGTTATTCCGAAACGAAAAAACTACAGACCGCCTGAAACTTTCAGGAAATGTAAGTGAAAGTTTAGGCGTCTTCATTGAGCTCTTCACAAAGGTAAGCTCGTCGGTTGCTATAATCTTTGGCAAAAGCTCTTTTTTTAAGAGCTTTAGAATATCTGCAGTAGCTTGATCATTTTCATGAAAGGATCAAAGGCGCCTGACTCAACCCTGGATACAAAGAAACCCATGTGCTTTTTCAGAACACTAAAATCAACAACTATCCGTTGTATGAACTTTAGAAATCCTATTCCATTGCATAATATTGTGCTGTGATTAAAATCCGCAAAGTAATGTCAAATGAGGTTTTAACTTGTTTTTTCAACTGTATCAAGCTGTTCTAGTCTAACCCAGCAGCCATACGAATGCATCGGTGATGACGACGGGTCATCCTTTAAGCCTGCAGTCTAGCTGTGTGCAGAAGATACAATGGTGCGATGTTTGCCGAGCGTCGACCGCGACCAGTCACTGATAAAACGTTGATATTAGGGCGCCGCGACCGCACCGCGCCGCGGTCCGTCCATCACCCGGACCGACGCCCTCTCATTGACGCCAAGCCATTAATTGTTTACTTATATACTACGTATTCATCTACGTAGTTTAAATAGAACTGAAGTGATGATGACCATTCAAGTGCAGTGAAGTATTTTGATAAGTTAGATAAGTAGGTACATTTTATAAGTCTTAAGACCATTTTTAGCTCATCATTTAGTTAGTCATGTACTAAGTAGTATTTTTATGTACCTAGTCAGCAACGAAAAGCCTTATGGAATACCTACTTGAAAAAAAAAACACTACGGAAATTATTTCAAAGTTAAATTGTTTATTTCAATTAGACCAATAAAAGGCACTTTTGAATGTCATTTGCAAGAAATGACGATGATGATTTGATTAATATTTTTTATTGATTAAATATTTTTTGTAAAATACAATGGTAAAGTAGGCGGTTAACACTGTCAGTTTCGAAGAACCAAAAGCTTTGTAAGCCGGCAGATATATTATTGCATTAACGGCAAGAAAAATACACACATCAAAAGTGTCTAGGGATCAATATATTATTATTACCAAATACATCTTGATCCCTAGACACTTTTGATGTGTATATATATAAAGTTTTATTTATATTTAATATTCGTAATACTACTTTGTGATCTACCAAGGAGAACAAGACTTCACTCAACCATTTATGTGTTTATCAAGCTATTTGTTTTGTTTTTATTATGTCGATACTTTCTAAGCACTTTATGTACTCCTACTGAGGTACCTACTACAAATAAAATCATTTGTTTTCGATGACATTACCATAATCATTACCAATATGTTGTATTGCCATTACTTAGCATTACTCCCATGATTGACACGCGGGATAGTTATAATTATTGCTAATTTTGATCCAAGAAAATCTTTGTTATATTTTTCTTCTTAGGGTCTAAAGTTTTTACTAACTACTTAGAATACTTAATCTAATTTAGGTACCTTGCAGCTTTGCAAACATCTGTTTGATATTTGAAGATTTAATTACAAATACGTTAGCACAGAGAATTCTTTATAAACAAAGATTACTTAGTGATTCCTTAGAAAGGGAGGAGAAAAACTTATTCAGTTTTATACCAGATCGATATTAGATTAAAATTAAAATAATAAATAACCTATATTGGGCCCAATATAAAATTAATTATATAATAACAAATATGTTCTATCATAAACTTACGTTTAAGCGCCCTCGGTTTAGCTTGTTTTCTTCGAGACATGGTCCCACGCGTTATCAGCGCGTACCTAATAACGCAATCACTCCATTTCACCTTCTATAATCACTTACAACTTTATTTACACTGTGAGGAACGGTCCATATGAAGTGGCGGTAAAGTTTATCGAAAAAGTAAAAGTGTGCGGCGTCGGGAGTGGGCGCGCGACACGTGCCGGGCGCGGGTCCTCCCGCGTACTGAGCTTACTGGCGCCCAACAAGTGGCAATAACAATATTGTAACCTTGCGCGCAAACTCGTAAGACATGTGCTACCCGACAAATGTTTGAGTTTTCTTTGCCGAAAGCCCGACATTAGATGTAAGATGCCCCTGTGAAGTACCCCGTAGGTACTAATTAATTCATAGAGGGTATTCTGAAAACAGATGAATGATTATGTTGTTAGGTAGGGCTTACCATTTTCCAGCAGAAATACTTAGTCACTGATAAAGTTTTCACTCATCAACTTAATGTAAGGCCATGAATAATGAAAGTAGGTACCTACCTAACATTATTATCATTTACGTACGGAGTGGTTAGAGTAGGAAATTGTAATGCTACGAATGTGTTGCGAGTCTACGGGATTTTGATACATTCTTTAATACTATAAAAGTATTGGTACCGGCACGTAAGTTGGCAAGAGATTTTCGTAGTGGGGGAAGTTCGCGCATATAAAAATGTATGAAATTGTGCGTGCGCAAAATTCCCCCACTACAAAAACTCTTGCCAACTTACGTGCCGGTAACTGTAAGTAGATAGATAGATAGATAGATAGATAGGATATGCGTAGATTTGCACTATGTATGACAGCATTCAGAGTGGTACAAGATGTATTTTTGCTTTTTATTTAACTTGTTTGTTGTCCGGACTAGACTTATTTTCTCCGGCTCACTTACTTCATTTAGACATTATCAGATTAGCTAATAATTATTAAATTGAAGTAGGTACCTAGGTCGGCACCTATTCTACTTTTCTACTCGACCTGAAATACTAAATAGAATTAAATGACAAATAGAAATTCATTTCATTTTAATTCATTTGACAGCCTCGTTGGTTTAGTGGTCGCAAAGCGCGACTGCTGAGCATGAAGTCTTAGGTTCGATTCCCAGGTCAAGTGTTATTGGGTTTTTCCATCAGGTATTTCTAAGTAGCAGCCTCGGAGTCTGGATTTGTGCCCGGTTGATGGCAATAGGCTCGCCGCTCCCTACATTAACCTGTCCAATGTGTGTACAGTGTGACTATGCAATACTTAGTTAATGATTGACTTTCATAAAAATGAAACACCAGCCACCGATCGGGGAGCCCAGCCTACCGCCATCTTTTACATCAGTATTATTTTAATATTACTTTGCCTCGCGCACTGTTGGATTTTTAACGCTCATAAACAACAGAAATTATAAAGTAATATAAAATAATATTGATTTAAGAGATGGCGGTAGGCGGATTCAAATATGTTTCGAATTTTGAATTTTATACCTGCACTAAGCCATCAATATGTAGCACTAGCAGTATATCGCCTACACTAGGTACCTAACCGGACTATAGATTTTGTATGGCAAAAGATTGTGAAATCACTTTTGTACTGACTCAATTGACTATTATAACTATTTATTCATTTGATAGTTATTCAAAATTAAATTTTACAGTTAATTCAAAATTAATTGAATTTTCAGGGCTAAAACAAAGTGTTTCTTTACATAAGTGATGCTAAGCAACCACGTTACAAGATAAATTCCCACTGCATACAAAGTAAAAAAAAAAAAATGGGACCCCCTGGTCTTATTTTCGCAACGGGGCCACTGGTCAGGTTCCTACTTACTAAAAAATATAATTTATAGAAACACAAACACGACCTTATACAAAGAAGAAGGTGGATAGGTATGACGTGTAGTATATTTGTCATCTATAAATAACAACAGGTCGTTAAAAGATGATTAGAAAGCTATTATACCTGTACTTATCATATAAATCAAACACTAGCTCATTACATCGTCATTCGTCATTTAAGAATATTAGAATAGTAGCGACTATTAGCGATGACATGGTGGTTGATAGTTTGAATTCCTTGGATCACTATGAAAAGTATAAGTACCTAATTTATCGAAGCCAGGATAAAAAAAGATCGTGAGGTTGGTAAATGAGTTTGATCTACTAACTGGTCATGCAAAGTTATTTAAAGCCATTTATTTAAAGTGTGCATAGTTTAATCATCTTAAAAACAGTCAAAAGCTTTGCGTATTATACAGAGTCATTGAAAATTTTCCCAAAACCTGAAAAGGGGTCATTGTACTTACTTATCATTCACAGAACAGCTGATTTTTTTATCATGATATCAGGGTTGGTCCTATAGTAAAAGTTGACATAATGATGAGTACAATGACCCCTTTTCAGGTTTCGGGTAAATTTTCAATGACCCTGTATATCAGGGCATTCAAAAATAGTAAGTACCTATTGAACGCCCCATTAAATTATTTACAAAACCTGTTCCATTTTTAAATAATTATAATTCTGGTGAATAGTGAAATATAAATAATTCTTACCCATAAAAGTTCTTATTTTGTCAGTTATTTAGTTTAAACACTCTAAAGAGTATTTTACTTTCTCTTCACGCGTTTTTTTATCTTCTCTTTTTTTATCCAATAGCTTAAAATCCTTTGGGCCAACTTATAAAAAAACATCACATTATCACGTCAGTGTCAACAATCCAGCTGTTGTTGTCAATAGGTACTTGTCAGTGTCAAAAGGGAAAAAACGCTGAACTGAAATAAAATTTTGATTTCAGTACTTACACACACATATGATAAATTAAAAAATATCCAAGCACTACATTATTATTCGCAGTTTATCAAAATGGAGCTTCCATTTGAGGTACGTAAATATTTTATATCTTATTGACGCAATGCTTCGTCTTTGCAAGCTATCTATAAAAGGGGTTTCTTTGTTCGTTCGACACATAATTTTTCACGTGATTATCGATCTTGTAGATGAATTTGCTCTTGTCGATAGTACGCCCGAAAATTACTTATATACTTTAAACTTTAATCGTAGGATTCGTAAGATTAAATTCATTACATCAAGATTAGATCTTTGTTTTGATCCTGTTTTGGAATAGTTATATCGATTTCACAATAATATTTATATTTTTTACTTTCAGGTATTAGTTTATCTTTTCAAGTACTTACCGAAATCTGATAGAAAAGCTATCAGTGAGACGTGCCGTTCATGTTATTTGGCTGCAAATGATCAATGCTTCTTGAAGAACAAAGTAGTTGTGTTTTACAAAACAGTATTAAACGATGAATTATCCTCACCACTCACCATATTTGAGGAATCACCTATCATATATTACAACTATTTATTTAATGAAGTGGAAATATCAAACAAACAAAATGAATTCTTCAATAAAATGGGTGAACACATTCGAAGTTTGACCCTAAGAAGCTGTGATATTTGTGAAAAAGTATTTGTTCATATGCTACAAAAATGTACGAATCTAGAAACATTGAACATACAAAACTGCAAAGAACTTTTCATGTCAGGGCGCCTTCTAGAGGGAAAGAGTGAAGGATTTTTAACAGAAAACCTTGAAAACCTAAATTCTTTAAGCCTTTCAGGGAATCAATACTTGACAGATGCATTATTTAATAGATTTGTATCAGCGGCCCCAGCCCTGGAAGAGTTAAACTTATCAGCATGCTCTTTGCAATTCCACCTTGGTTTAGTCAAGAAGTTCTACCCACCAACCACTGATATTTTCCAAAACCCCTCAGAGAGTGTATTGACATTTCATTTTATACTCCAGCTGATTGTAAGTAGAGCTAAAAATATCAAACGTTTGCATTTTTCTTATACTCTCATTGATGGAGCTGCACTGACGTCTCTATCAGAAGTAAAAGAATTAAAGCTTCAGTCTTTACATGTACATTCCTGTGATCAACTCACAAATGCTGGCATATTGTCTCTGACCACTCACCAAACTTTTTTAAGAGAACTTGACATAGGTTTGTGCACACGAGTGACAGACCAATCACTAGTATATATATGTAAAAATCTAGTCAATTTAGAATACCTCAACCTTCAAAGATGTCGATCTGTCTCAGACACGGGAATAGCAGAACTGCATAAGTTGAAGAAATTGAAGTCTGTAAATATATCACAATGCGAGCTGGTAACAAAGGTTGGTCTTGAGAATGGTTTATGTGTTGAAGTAAATGAAATACTTGAAGAGCTTGATATCAACTCATTGAATTTAGACCAAACTGGTGTTATTATGCTTTCTGAAAGACTTCCCAACTTGCGTGTATTAAATGTGAGCTACTGCTTCAATGCTGTAACTGATACTTCAGTACAAGTTATTTTTAAGAACCAATTATTACTTCATACCTTAAAATTGAGTCACTGTGATAAGGTGTCTGATGCTGGATTAACTGGTATGGGGAAAGTTGAAACAAAAACCGGAGAAGATGGTCCAATAATGTCAGGTATTGATGAATCACACATGGCGCCTAAGATCCATTTGGGGTCCAGAGCTGAAGAAGAAATAGTTCGTGATGCGAGACGAAAAAGAGATGTCATGCATATGTGTGAAAACCTATCAATGGATTCATACACAGGTTACTCCTTAGGTGGCATTAAAAGTCTTAAAGAGCTGGATATAAGTGGATGCAATAGAATAACAGATGTGAGCCTGACCTATGCTTTTAATTTCAAGGAATTAATTCATCTTAACTTAAGTAGATGTCAACAAATAACCTGTAAAGGAATAGAACATTTAGTCAAAAATTGTCCCAGCATTGAATATTTTAATCTGACAGACTGCTATAATCTTAAAGATGATGCTGTGAAAGAAATAGTCAAAGACTTGCAGAGATTAAAACAACTTGAGCTAAGGGTAAGTGGACTCTACTTACAAAAACTAATGAACAACACTAATCCAATATATATCTAAAAATAAAAAATAAAAATTTCAGGGTTGCAATCAGCTAACAGATAAAACTTTGGAATCAATAAGAATGCACTGCACTAAACTCCAGTTTTTGGATGTGCAAGGTTGTCGCAATATGTCTCCAGAACTAGCTTGTTCAATCGGATCTTTACCCTCACTGCATACTGTGCTGATGTCCAAGCCAGGACCTTACATAGATGATGGGAAAAAGAGTAGAGCCCCTGCCCCAGCTTTTCTGCCGGCTTTGATGAGAAAACTACGCTTACACTAAGCTTTTTACCAAGCACACTTTGTTATAAGTAGTAATCTGTCGTAAAAGAAAACACTAGAGAAAAACCTCGATTAAACGGTTATATTTAAATCTATCTGTCACCTGGATGAACAACAACATAGGTACAATAACAACGCAATGTACTTACCTACCAGTAAAATAATAAAAATCACTTTAGTATGGGGCCACATTTTTTTAATAAATAATTATGTAAAGGCATTGTAAAGGAGTGAAAACCAGCCTGCATTTTTCATTTCTAATGATAATTATGAAGCAACCTAGATAATCGAGCGCTCTGCTATATTTGTGTGAATCTTTGTAAATGCTGTAGGTACCCAATGCACTTCCTTGCCATTTATAATCTTTAGACAAGTAGCTCACAACGGCATAATTATACAATTTTTATCACGCTGCCCGCAAAAGGAGTGTAATGTTTTTTAGTTGATTTGTATAGGAAGTAGGTAAAGCAAAAAGTAACCGAGATTGTGTCACAATACTCTGCTCACCTACGTCGTCGCCGTTATCAAGTTCAAACGCAATTACCTAAGTCAAAGTCAAAGTCAAAACATTTATTTCAATTAGACCATTTACAGGCACTTTTGAATAGTCAAGGAGTCTGTCAGTTAGTCCGAAAGTTGAAGCTAGTTGCTCGTTCCAAAACGGAGGTAGGCCTCTATGGAGAAGAACGAGCAAGAAACTCCACGGCACTCTTTTAAATTAGGTTTTTACAAAATCCTGATTACATTATTCTTGTTGATTCTACATGTGAAAACAATGAAGATGAATATAAAACAATTATAAAAATAAAAATAAGAATAAAGATGTAAGCCAAGGCAGTTAAGAGATGACCAATCCCAACTGACAGCACTCGTTCACGAGCATGACGCATGGATCAGCACCACTTAACTCAACCATTTTGAAGGGAGCCAAATGATCCAACACACGCGCCACCATCAGCGAGATATTTGAGTGAGCATGACAAGCTCTCAACCGCCATGCTCTATAAGTCAAAACACATAGTAACTCAATAAATAAAAAGCTCCATGGTACTCACATTTACAAAATTGAAATAAATGATAATTATACAATACTAACACTTCAGTGATTCGTAAGATGAACTGTGGTATGTAAAAAAAAGAAAAAAGTACTAGTAGGTACTGATAACGAAACAAGTTATTCAGGTCAATAAAAAGGGGGTAAGAAACATCATTCTCTTAAAATTAATACTAATTAGTGAGCCCGAGTGGCTGTGGAGCAGGACTAGCATTAAGCCAAGCATTTTTGTCTGTGATATAATCTTCTAACTTATAGTATGCTCGACTACATAGTGTGCGTTTAATGCATGTTTTAAATTTTCTCTCATTTAGTTGGAGAATATCTAGTGGTATTTTATTATAGCATTTTACACAGTACCCCATAAAAGAAGTGCTTACTTTTGACAATCTGAAACTTCGTTGATCTAATTTGTTCCTATTTCTAGTATTAAAATTATGTCTATCACTAATTTTCTTAAAAAGATGAAGGTTTTTCCGAACATGCATAATGTTTTCATATATATATTGACAAGGTACCGTCATGATGTTAATTTTTTTAAACAGTTCCCTTAGAGTATCTCGACTGCCAAGATTATAGATGGCTCTGACGGCCCTCTTTTGCAGGATAAAGATAGAATTTATATCTGCAGCCCGTCCCCAAAGCAAAATACCGTAAGACATGATGCTATGAAAGTAACTAAAATAGACTAGTCTCGCGGTATCCACGTCTGTTAATTGTCGGATTTTTCTGACAGCGTAAGCGGCTGAACTTAACCGCCCTGCAAGAGATGTTAAGTGGGGACCCCACTGCAGCTTAGAATCGAGCGTAATCCCCAGAAAAACTGTCTTTTCGACGAATTCTAGTATGTCCTTATTCAATATAACGTTACGTTCACTACTTCTAACATTTGGTAAAGTGAATCTTATGCATTTCGTTTTTTTCTCATTTAACACTAAATTATTAGTAGTAAACCAATTGTGAACCTTAAGCATGGCGTTATTTACGTCGTCAAGGTGTTGTGCTCGTCTATCTACTCTAAAAATTAATGAGGTATCATCAGCAAATAACACCATTTGTGGTTGGTTTTCTAGTAATCCTACAGAATCGATTTTACTAGGTATCGATTGTCTCAAGGCCAAAGTATGTGTTAGAGACTAGCGGCGACAAATATTGATTTATTGTACAGAATTACATATTAATGCGGCTCTAGGCCAAATACAGAACCTAGAAATTGTGTGTAATGTAGTAATGTTTACCTTGAAAAATTATTCTCTTTACTGTTAGGTGTAGTTTACTTAATAATATTTGTAATGTGTGTAATGTGACTAATGTTTATGCTGAAGTAATAAAATATTCTAACTTGTAAAATTAAAATACTAAGTACTTATGTGATTTTTGTTTGCAATGAAATTAAACTTAGACATGTTCCCGAAACAAGATTTATTTTGCAGCTGTGATAATAACATTTTATAAAATTAACTTATAATTATATTTTTATTTAAGTACAAATTCATTAATTATATTGCAATAAAATGTATACTATAACCATTATTTGTTTTTTTATTTCAGTCCCTCCATCCTGCCTATAAGCTCTTATTACTACCCCCATACTATTTTTTTATAGTACACACGTACACGTACAGGTTCACTCATGTGCTACCTTCTTCGTGGGGAAATCCTCATGACTGCCTCCGCCTCGGCGAAGGCGGAGGGATGTGTCCAATTACCTATGGCCGGGGCACAGGGTGGCTCTGAGCATTCTTCCGCACTCAGGCACCGACCCGTCACCACCAGGATGCGGGTCTCGTCACCTGGTGCGTCCATCACCCCGGCCGCACTGACGAGCGCCTTTCTCTCGGGCCTGTCTATTCGGGCGACGGACTGAATCGAGGTGTTTCAAAGCCTTTCAAATTATAAAGCAGTACCATCCTTCCTCAACACCACTACTCGGTCTTTTAGACATGGCATTTTAGATTGCCCACTGACACTGGTAATTCAAGCGGATAGGAGAACTTAGAATTTTTTTTATTTATTTTTTCAGTTTCTTAGCAAAATGGTTTAAAAGCAAATCTGATAGTGCGACTTCTTCTGTCTGTCTCTCTTTCACGCATAGTGCGACTTCATGTTTGTCACGGCTACTAAATATTTTTTAAAGTAAGGTACGGAACCTTTGATATGAGAGTCCGTTTCGCACTTTACTTCCACAGAAAAAAAGACGCGCAGTTTTTTATCGATTTAGCAATTTTTTCAGGAAAATTTTCCAATTTTTCTTCTTATAAGAAAGAACCTTCCTCGGACAGTTTTGCGCCTAGCAACACATAAAATTTAGCATGATTATTCTGTAGTTAGTCAAGAGTCAGCCAGAAAATAAATCCTAGTTTCAAATTGTTAGTCAAAGTCCCACCCAACATGTATCCGGCTATGATTGGCATGACTGGCATCCGAATATATGATAAGTAGATACCTAGTTTGTTTTTATGTCTGACTAGAACTTTTCGAAAACTGACTAAAACATCAAGGCGAAAAATATCGAGTCTGTTAAAGCGCAGGCCACACCGCCAGCTAGCGGGCGGGCGGGCTAAGCGGGCGAACATCGTTTCACCTCTTTACATACTTCGGTTCACACCGCGAGCTACCGACTAACCTAACGAGCTAAGCTAACGAAATATCCGACGATACCCAGCTAGCGGGCGGGCGGGCTAGGCGGGCGAACATCGTTTCACCTCTTTATATACTTCGGTTCACACCGCGAGCTACCGACTAACCAACGAGCTAAGCTAACGAAATATCCGTCGCTCGTCTGTCCGTAGTTTTCGGTGTGAACCCCATAGTTTAGCTCGCCAATATTTCGCGTAGTTTGTATAGTTTCCTTCGTTCGCTTCGCCCGCCCGCCTAGCCCGCCCGTCCGCTAGCTGGCGGTGTGGCCTGCGCTTCAGGCTAGCCCTTAAATGTGTTAATACAAACAAATTGTAAATTTCAATATTTTATTACATTGAATTTAAAAATAACTTATATTTAACATAGATAATGTATTCTTACATACTTGATTTACCTTAATCTTACCAAACTTTGTTCATAAACATATTTTATTTTTATGTTACAGTGGCTGTATGCAGTATAAAATAATCATATCTAAAACTATTGTGGTAGTATAGGTACATACAAGTTATACAGTTATATAATAATTAATTTGTAAATACATATATGTAGTTCTGCAGTATATAACTAAGTTTTTGTCTAGCATTACTTATTTTTATCAGTTTTTTAGGTAAGGAGATTTGTTACAGTGACCAAATAGGGAACTGCAGTGCTATTCTGTAAAATTCTCCCTAAATTTGTGAAACTAGGTCAAGCTTGCGGTGACCTGTCAGTCTCTAGTATCATGTGGAATGATAGCTCTCTTCACCTAAACGTAACATGGCATATTTTTACAGAATAGACCGGCTGGACTCATTATTAAGAAGCAATGGCCTATATTTGTTTTTCATTATTGTTAATCTATTCTCTACTTTTTAATGTGTGATGTTTGCAAGCACGATGCTTGCTGAGCATGATAGAAAATGCACGTTTATAATAATACTTTATTTGCGAGTGATTTCGTAACGCATATTTGAGATAGCGCAAAATGGGGTGTTAGGCTAATTTACACTCTAAAATTAAGACTTACATAACATTATACTGTATTTATAAACGATTATATACTTAGATCTTATATACACAAAGTATATAATCTTTTAACAAAGACGACATCGTATTATTGTACACACATGAGCGAATCATAAAATCTTTCATAAAGTATTTCCTTTTTGTAAATATTCATTAAATATCCCTGTGCAAAAGTTCAAAAAAAGCAGTCGCACTGCTGCATTTAAATACATAATAAACAAAAAATGGTTCAATGCACCAAAATAAATAAACCCTACTTACACCTGGCGGTGTGATTAGCTAGCTACAAAGGTACAAAAAGTAGACGAAGATGCAATACATCAACGGCGAATTTTGTGTTTTATATTATTGTGCAAATTCCAAAGCTGGATAACCGATTGATAGAAAAAATAATTATTCCGAAATTCTAATATCACGGACCTAATAACAGGAACCTCTCTCATTATTCACGCTATAACCAATACAAAACCAATGCAGAATACATAATATGGAATGGTTTTAATTGGTTATTCAAGGATGCCTAGTTTGATCATTTTATACAATCTACAATGGCAAGGTAAGTAGATTGCATTCACATTTAAATCACTGTAACTAACTATTCACTTTTTATAAGGCACCAAAGCAATTGCAGTGACAATCACATCTTTCTCTCAATCGATCTTATTCAGCTGTCTTATCAAATATTCGAATAAGTGCAAAGAACCTCAGTCACACGATAAACATACTTGCATGTTATCATTACCCTATTACTATACAAAATACTCGTTACATAAAATCCATCTATGATTAAAAACAGTTTGGATCAATGTATTGTTCAATGTGAGCGCTTACATTTTTATGTAATCACTAATTAAATTTTAATAGTTTATAATTATTATATATGTTAACAAAAATACACACTGTAAAGTTATCAGACTGTTCTTATTCGTGACAAAATTTCGAAACATAATATAAAATAATTACACAAAGTAACTATTACGTAATATTCATAATATGTAATATTAGCCTTTTCCCGCAACTATTTATTCAAGAATATAGAAAAGATTGATGGATAACTTATACCTAGGTTTTTGGTTAAATTTTGCATGTGAATCTATCCGAATAAACAGAAAATCATCTTTTCGCATTCCCTTCTTGGCTTGAATATTTGTAATTATAGGCAATTAATACAAATATCTTCTGTAAATTAGTTTGGTTTTATAGTGGCAAACAGGCAAACCAAAGATCAGATAAACACAAATTGTATTAGCAATCTCTATAACTAATTGTGTTTTTGTTTTTCTTTCTCGGTTACATTATAAACTACACTAATCAGTTATTAAAGTCAGTCCACACGAAGTATTACCAAAGTGAAAAACGTAAAATTTCACTTTTTGGACGAACGCTTGTTCCTGTAACGTCGTTTTTTAGGCTTTCCTCATGGTTTCAACGTAAAGGAAGGCGAGCGCAGCTGCATCTGCGGCGTGTTTAGCGTCGAGCTGCTGGGACTAGGCGACACGCACGGCTCCTGAGAATTATCGCACTCCAGATCTGGTATGTTTATATCCTCAAAGTCTGGAATATTCCCTGTATACGAGATTAGCTGATTCCCTTCAACTGAAAGTTGCCCAAAAAAATATTATTAATTTTTTAAATATCAATTTTAAAGACCGACTGCAGTTTACTACATACTAACATTATAACTACGCTACCAATAATGTATTACAATAGTGATATAAATGTAATAAAACAATATCATATAGTCAACCATGCGAATATTTCAATAGCAATCAGTAACTAAGTAGTACATAAACAATAATATTTGTCAATCGTTTTATCCTTAATAGGTAATGTTTGAGAGCAATATCATACCTATAACATAACGTCTAACTTAAAATAAATCACTACGTACGATATAAATACAACCCACGCCCAAATGTATAAACAAAATGGAACATAAAAGTTAAACGCTATAAAAATGCAGCTTTAGAGTAACGGTATTCCAAGTGTGTAGCATTTAAAAAAATAAATGAAGTAAAAATAATGCAAGGCGCTTTCTCGGGTAACATAACAACATAATACTAACGTAACTTTCAGAAATCGATGAAGAAGAATTAAAACATATTTGCCTCTGAAAAAAATAAGCACTAATAATATGTACTCAAAACTAATCAGTGGGATGTAATATCATTGGTTTTAAAGATTTCAGAATGTAAATCAATTTCTACAGTCTATTTCGTGCAAAATCTATTTGTATAAAATCTACTTTGGCGTTAGATATGCGAGAACTGAATTACTACCATTGTCCTCAGTAAACAGGTGCTGGACGCGAGTGTCGTCACTGCTTACATTCGAAATCTCACCTTTCTGCTTCTTTGCTTTAATTAACAATAAAATATAATTACAGTTAAGAAGAGTTAACATAACATTTATTTTATAACTATTGTGCCTTATTTTAACATGATATTTTAGTTAGACATACAATATTTTCACAGCAATAACTGTCTTTATAAAATGTCGCAGCAAAAATGATATCTCTTAACATTAAACCACTTGGTGGCATTTCGGGTTATTTTGTTTGCAATTACCCACGAAATACTATATCTAGATAATCATTTGCATAAAGATAACGTTCATAATATTTTTAACAATACATGTAATTCTGTGATATGACATACACAATTTCACATAAACTATTTTGCACAATATTGCATTTTTAATAGTATTTAATCAGCAAAGGGTTTCGGGTCCATCTAAAGCGCTGTCCTAATAGAAAGCGATTCTCTTCGAATACGCGACTGTCGGGATCGTAAGTTCGACGAGCCCAATCGCGTATTCACGCGACTATCGCCTTCTATTAGGGCGCCCGGTAAGTCAATTTTGTCACGACACAATCTACCTATCTTCCGCAGCACTGACCGGAACCACCCTTTACCAAAAATATCCACCACGTCATGTGGTCGAGACGCGGTCAGCGTTGAAAAAATCTTGCAAGATGAGGTAGCAACAGGCTACTTTGCAGGGGAGGCCTCGCTGTTACCGATCAGCCAATCAAAATCAATCATCGGATACTGTTTGGTTGTATCTACAATTAACATAAACGTGAAATATAACTCTGAAAACATAGCAGATATGTACTGGCCTTTTAATGATTTGTTGATGGAAGTCGTGCGTGTGCGTTTTGGTTTAAGTGATGTTGTAGGTAGTTATATGCTCTTAATCTTATACATAATGATAGAATGAAACTGGCATCTTACACCTTGGACAGCAGTTTTATTTTCAACTCTGCCCTCATTAATTCCTACAAGCTCTATTAGTATGTATGTAGTTCAATAAGCGAATAAGTTACCTTGTTGTGTTTTGTAGTGCAAGTGATAATTATGTGATATGGATGAAATAGCAACCTTCGAGATTCCCACATCATTGTGGGTGGTAAAATTTAACGATGTCAGGAAATTTGGACACAGTATCTCTGCTTCCTTTGAACGTTGTAGATAGGTAGGTATGTTTATTTGAAAAATAACATACAAAAAATTGTCATTTTAAGTAGTAACTCACCATTATTAGTTGTTTTCGTCCTGTCCTCCATCGAGTTATAGGGCAGGCCGTAGAAAGGATCATCAGACCCAAATAGCTGAAATAACATTAATAATAATATTATAAATTAATCCCTCTTTGTCTCAAAAAACAAATTAACATGTAGAATGACAATGATAATACGAGATAATATGATGGATATATCGATACATCTATAATTTTGACGACATGCACTGGAAGTGTAACTACCGTGATAAGCGTTAGTTCTCCATAGTACAATGTTTGAAATCATCAAAGTTACTCATACTAAAAAAATGAAAAGGACTGTGATTATTAGTCAAAAAGAAATATCCATAAATCATATTTATCTAGCATCTAGTAGTCCTGCTGATTAGGTATAACTATTACATAATTATTTGATGTAGGCTGACAGGAAGGAATAGCGAGAGACATCGAAGGTAATATTCTTGCATCAGCAGTCTATGGACAATACAAACATTATTTTATGCATTTTTCTATAATTTCAGTGTTTAAAGCTAGATATAAGCGCGTTAAATGTTAAGATTATTCCCTAAAATAAAAATTACATTCTCTAAACAATTTAAGATCTTAAATGATCTAATAAAAAAGAGAAAAACCCACAATGCAGATTACAGTGTAATCAAAACAATCAAAACAACATAAAAATATTATTATAAAAACTCGGGAATGTATCTATGTGTTTTGTGAACCGGTCTCTAACATGCGTCTGTGTGAGTGAGAACTGTAAGCAAGTGCCGAATGCCGCACAAGGCTCTACACGCGGACCCAACACGTTGCCTGCAACGTGACTTTCGCAGTGCTACCAATCTAACGATCTTAAAATATCAATGTTTACGGCGCGCTACAGATTGGATCGAATGTATATGTGGGAGTGCGATTCCAATGGGCGCATTCATTATTACCGAAGTTTCATGTTTTGAACGGGAGATTATAAAATCTAGGTACCTCAGGTAGTAAATAACTTATATGGGTATAAGTTGATAAATTCAACTTAACCAGGTAAGTTGAATTTATTAAAAAATAATTTATAAAATATTGGTGAAAAGGATTTAGAATTATCTGTTTTGAGAGATTGTTTTGGGATAATATTTTGAACCCAAATGTAATTGATACATAACCGTCGAGATACAGGAGAGTGCTAACTATGGAATCTATACAGGGTCATTTAAAAAATACCCGAAACCTGAAAAGGGGTCATTGTGCTCATCATTATGAACAACTTTTACTATGGGACCAACCCTGAAATCATGAAAAAATAATCAGCTGTTCTCTACATTATGATCGTGTTGTGTAGCATTTTTGTAGGGAACAGCTGATTTTTTTTTTTCGAAAAATAACTGTTTTTAAGCAAGTGTAATGAAGGCAAACTTTATTAAATATAAAATAAATACATACGCCCAATAGTGTGTTGGTGTCAAAGGAGTAGCTATCGCTTCGAAGCAATTCTCTTAGCGATTCAAGGTCCGTTTGCATCGCATCCAAATGATCATCAATATCATTCCTGAAACATTATATAAATTCAATAATTAACCGTTTTTTAACAAACCTGGCCATCGTTTTTCATCGAAGTTGTGTAATACCTACATAAACTTTATCCATTTACTGTACAATAATAATCATAAAGAAAGCATAATTACAACTTGTGTACCCAAAACCTAACTTAACATAGCAGTTACTGATTAGCAAGAAATGAATAAAGCTAATGGGGCATGTTTTCTCCTCTTACCAAAGTGCAAATGATGTTTGAAGTAATTTTATTTTAATACATGTAAGGCATAAGTGACAATTAAGCTAAGCTTAACTTTGGCAATTGCTCATCTAATATAGATACTTATCAAAGTTTTTCATCACACATATGCATAAAAGTAATATCATAATTTAAGAATACTTTCAATAAATATTTATACAAGGCCACATCTGCACCTGGAACTCAGAATATTAATAATTATTATATATTCACATACTTGTTTGAATTTGTTCCAAAGAGGGAAGAATATTCCTCCCGATTTTTGCTGAGGTTATCTCTCCTATTCCTGAATTTTAAAATTACATACATATTATACACATGGCAATAAGTGGCTAGTTTCTCTTTAGTGACCATAATGCACCTTAATATCTTAAATATAAGATGGACTTTAGGATTACAAAAATTTAAAACCATTTATAGTAATAATTGTATATAAATTTAAATTACCTTGTTTGGAACCTATTTGTGTTGTTGTTTACGGTTGCTAGAGTCATGTTGTTCCAATCAATATCATCCTGGAGTTCTGTTTTGATGTCGGCCAGATTTAACGTATTCTCTGTACTTTTGTTGCCTTTCTTTGATTTTCTACTAGCTTTCAACTCTGGTCTTTCTATTTTTATATCGATGCCACCAAGCATTTTGTCTTTTGATGTTGTAAGAAGTGACTCATCAACTAGATCTTGCAGTGCATTTTGCATGCTTAAGTCATCAGCAGCAGCAACGCCAGCATCACTTACTGAATCGTCGCTGGCAAATATTTCTGCTGGAAGCTTTAAATCTGCTGATGGGTTTAATGTGTTGTAATTTCCAGATGAAAGAAGACCTTTGCCTGTGGATGTTACTGTGCTCGTATTAGCAGAATGATTGCGGCCTTTATGTTTGGATGGCATTTGCTCAACTTTAACAATAACTGGTAATGGTGAGCCCATCATACTGTTTACTACTTGTTCTATGGCAGGCTGATCCATTGGGGGAGTTGCAGGTCCTGGAGAGGCTGATGTGATGATAGGCATGCTGTCAGATGTGGTCTGCATTCCATTGCCACGGGCTAACGGATATACTAATCTGTTCCCAACTGAAATCAAATTTTGTATTCATTAAAGGGTTGTGGTAAACTGATATAAATATTTTTTTGTTTATAATTTTATAGTTACCTGTTTCAGCATCATCTCCATCTTCCATAGTGACATGGTACCTGGTAGGATCTCCTGGGCTATGGCTAGTGGTGGCATTGCTCATGTTGGGTAAGTCAACGGTAACAAACTCAGTTCCAGGCATAGAGTCTTGAGTGCCCTCATTGTGCATCAAGTCATCGTGTGCCAGTTCATGTATGGTAGGCCCATCCTCCTAAAAATAATATATTAACAGAATTAGTTACCGACTTGGGAAAAAAAATAAAAATCAATGTAGTCTAAAGTATAATTATGTCAACTTACCAGATTATCCTCACTTAACTCATCCAATAATGTTTCTTTGTCTAATTTCATGTTCTTTAACCTGCCAGGATAAGAGCCGTCTGCGCCAGCATTGTGAGCTGCACTGTTGATCATCAACTGATATGGTCTCTTCACTCCAACATTGTTCCCACTAGCATTAGGTGGCCTAGTTGGCTGTACTAATGACATCAGGAATTGAATAAGCTAAAAAAACATGATAAAAATTGATTATTATGCTATGGATGATACTTAATATTTCACAGTTTCTGCACAGTTTAACATATTTCAAGGCATTATTGTGAAGTAAGTAATGTATGTCATACTGACATTGTTTACAATTTGCTGTTGTTTAATGTGCTTCTGTCTTAGAATGGCCACTTCTCTCCATAAAGCTTCATTCTCCTGTTTCATGGCACTGAACTTAGCATCCAGACTCTCCTGCTTGCCTTTCATTTGTTTTACATCTGTTAGTACTTTGTTCATGAGCTCTGGCTTCAGAAGAACTTTCTCACCACTTTCATTGCTTGTAACTATTGACTTTGGGTTAGCAATCTTTCTTTTGATATGCTCCAATAGATATGCATGACCTTTCATGAAACAAGGGTGAGAAAATTCTATTTCATCTTTTTCATAGCGTAAGCCACCATTTTCTACAGAAGTAATCTTGTGAAATCCATACATATTTAATTGCCGAATAAAGCTCGCCATATTGTTGTGTTTGTAGTACAAAGGAAGAAGCTCCCTTGCAAAGTCTGCCTGATTTTTTATTACAAATGTTTTCCCACCCTGCAATAAATAAATGACCGCAGATATTATCATAAAGAAACTATTTTGAAAGAAGGTTATTACAAGTCACTGTAATGTGCAAATGAGTACTTGATTTATTAACAGACATAACTGGTTGATGACAAGGTCTTGTACACTGCAGATTGAACAGACATACATACACACAATGCATTGATTGTTTACAGTGTCTACTATATACCATATACTAACATGTACTTTCATGAATACTGTCATGACCTGGCTGGTCAGGGTTCAATTTCCAAGCATTTGTTTGTTGTTGCTAAGAAATGCATTGAAACTCATATTTAAGCTAGTGTCATACATTAAATACAATAGTATAGGCTTAAATACTACTTTAATTCCAATAGGCAATAATAATTTAAAGTATGTACGTGGTAATATGTAGGTACATACCTACATAATACAAAGTACACAAATAGAAAACATCCCAAATATTATCAATAACAACTGAATGTGAAACATAATAACATGATCTACGGCGTATAATCTTTCCTCAGCCTTACAATTTAAAGTATCGCCAATTAATTCCAGTCAGGGGCCGAGAGCATGGTAGTAAACGTGACCTGTAAACTATTTATTTATTTATCAAGTTTCACAGGCAGTCTGTCATCTTGCAACATTTTTAGGTTGTTTTCGTAATTACTTTCTATTGGGAAATCTCGCACTATAACGCCTCAGAAGCAAATCAGATGTTAACGAAGTGTATGAGAAGAGTTTTTAAGTTGGTTATAAAAATATAAACACTCACAGGGCTCCAAGAAATCAGATGGTTCGTCTCTGTATCATTGACCAGTTTCCATAATTTTCCAAGGAAAGCAGGTACGCTGGCCCCTATTTCTACTACTGAACGCATGGTAAACTCTGTTGAATATATAACACTTTGTATAAAAACGACTACTTCAAGTCCTCTATCGTTATTTTCAGAAATAATTTATTGTTACACTGATGTTACCCTCAAGAATATAATTCTCAAATCGCCATTTTAATTATGAACGCACACACTGCCAATTCTGTTTCACACTGATGCAATTTACTATACGAAAGTAATCTACTACTAGTGCATAAAGATCATACCTTCACACCCACACAAACACGATTATGTGAGTGCTACTGCCAACATGCCAATAAAATGAACTAATGCCGGTTTCACACTATGTTAAGCTTCAATAGAATAGATCTTGTGGATGAGGACGACCAAATTTCCAGACGTGTAGGTCCGCCGTTGTACCTTGCTGTCGGCGAGTCATGGGCGAGGGTTCCTCAAACCTATTGGTTTGACTCAGTCACATAAAAAACTAATTTTATTTTGAATTTTACGATCAAAGGCTCTCTATATTTAAAAGCGAACAAAATAGTGCTGGATCACAGTAGCCAAATACTAGGTATTCATCTACAGGGTGGAAAAAATCAATGGGCCCTGAAGGGAAACCACTTCAAATCTATAAGATAGATTATTTTGTTAAAAGAAAAAATTCCTTTATTTTTTTAAAGAAACAAAACTGTATTCACAAGTTTCTCGACAAGCTCAGCTAATAAAAACACAAATCAAACAGCTAAAAAATCAAAAATATAAATACTAGCTATTTTATTTGTAACTAAACTAATTACCTACTAATGATCTAATTACAGTTTTATGACGTGGACGATTTTTTTTGGATGCCCTACTATGAGGTTCCTCCTTTGTCTTTTTTATAAATTGTATACATAATTATCTTATAATATTATTCTTAGGTTTTACGTTTAGATTAATTATTGTATATTGTTTTAAAACGAATAAAGAATGTCATAAAAAAAATGTAGGTACCGCGTTTTCAGGGCCAAAATAAAAGCCAAGGCCAAGTTTGATGAGTGACAGTAAAGTTTGGTGACAGGCAGGCATCGCACCCATTTTGAGTTTTGTCATTTATGACATTCAATGTTACTGTTGACTTGTACTTATATGAACGTACCCCGACGTACCCTCACCACGGAAAAACTGTTTCTTTCAGACACAAAATGGCCGCCGACACAGATAATAATAATATTGTCCGCCGAATAGTACGTACCTTGACGCGTTTCACACTAATATGAACCTTATTTCAATCGATAACTGATACCTAAAATATCGAATGTGACACATCTTGACAGGTATAAAAGTCGTCTCTTTCACAGAGAAGCCAGTAACGAAAAGTAGAAGGTAAAAGATAAAAACATGCCCATGGATATATCATTGTGTTGGTGACGACGTTTTTTGAGATTTTCGTATTTTTTATATCTATGAATACAGCTATAATTATCTACTGAAAAGTAGCTAATAGCCTGCAATAAATACTATTTTTAACGCGTTTCATACGAATAAGATTTTTTTCCAATAAAATCACTATAACTTAAAATGGCGAATATACCATCTTCTGACAGGTATTTATTTCACCTAATCACTTATTTGAAGTCTATTAGAGCATCCCCCTAGGTATATATCTATGGGTTAGCGGTATTGGTGGCTTCATGGATTGGTATTGCTGTACGGTCAAAAGTGATCTTCTGTGAATTGTGATTTTACGAGCTAATGAGAATCTAGTCCCTTTCGTAATTTCGTGAATTTGTGCGTCTTCATTGCATTTCAATACAATTTTTATAACTTGTCTTATACGATAGTAAACTGCAACGCTTCAAATAATACTGCACAATAATAAGTAACGAGATGGAGGTAATAACAGAGAAAATTAGAAATTATTATTCTTAGCTGTACAATTTAATAACCTGTTTTTCTAATTCTAATACCATTCATTATAGATTGAGATCCTGAATACTTCTGGATCCAAGCCTTTAGGGAAGATAGTAGTAAATGAAAGTACTACTATAAAAAATGTAAAAGAGAAGATCTTCCAGACCGTTAAGAAATCCTTGTACCCCGACCGGCAAGCTCTAAAGTTAGAAGCTAAAGGAAAAACCCTGAAGGATGAAGAAACACTTAAATCTCTGAACATTCAAGATGGAGCAAAATTGTATGTTAAAGACCTAGGACCTCAAATATCCTGGAAAAACGTGTTTTTAGCAGAATATGCTGGACCATTATTGATTTACCTATGGGTTTCCCAAAGGCCATGGATCTTGTATGGAGTCTCGAAAACATCCCCTGGAACAGTGGCAACGTAAGTTAGTTTTTTAACAACTCTGATCTAGTTTCAAATGTAGACTCCTATAAGTAAACCATTTGGTTGTATGTAATGGGTCATGGCTAACACACCCAGCCTAGCTCTGCTCAGAAGTACAGGAGCTTCTAGGAGGCTGCACAGGCTTCATGGAGTGACCTCACAGTGCCAAGGAATTGTGTGCATTTGAAAGCGACAACTTGGGCACTAAAGCAGCCTCTTCAGTGATTCTTATTTAATAGCTGCTATGCATCAGCGTTGTTATAATAATAAATATTTGCTTTTTTAAATCATGAAAGCAGTTTATATTAGCAGACATTGCCCGATTTACAAAATTATCTTTATTACTGGATGGTCACTCAACCTTATTATTTGTGGCTGAAATAGTGATAAGACAAGTAATTTTTATGTCTACTTAGAGACTCAACTTACATGCTATTAATTTCAATCCAATATTTTATTACAGTGTTGCAACTGCATGCTGGTCCGTTCACTATGGTAAACGGCTCCTAGAGACCTTGTTCGTGCACCGCTTCTCCCATGGCACCATGCCACTGCGCAACTTGTTTAGGAACTGTGCATACTACTGGTTGTTCACTCTGTATGTGGCGTACCACATCAACCATCCCTTGTATACAGCTCCTTGCAACACTTGCTTCTATGTGGGACTTGGAGGATTTATTGTAAGTATTGTTTAAGTTATTGTATACACTTAAGTTACCTAAACTGTCTGAATGGGCAACTTTCAAGGTTATTGATAGTCTTGCTGATAATTGATAAGTACCATACTTGTAAAAAAAATTGTTGGTAGATAAAAAACAGATAGATTTAAAAAACATTAACAACTCATCTGTTTGTCTGATTAACAGTTTTAAACAATTTATCTGAAATTTTGCCCCAAAAATTTACAGCATGATGGTTGTTAATATGATTGTGTTTCACAGTTCTAATTCAATAAAAAAAAAATTCATTTAGGAAAATGCCAACTGCTCAGCATACAAAAGACATTTCAAAAAAATCATGGTTGCCATGCTTTTCGGTAGTAA
Organism: Hoplodrina blanda; assembly: GCA_949316365.1. NCBI lineage: Eukaryota > Metazoa > Arthropoda > Insecta > Lepidoptera > Noctuidae > Hoplodrina > Hoplodrina blanda. The sequence goes on along the minus strand of OX438579.1, from coordinate 8,703,044 downwards.
CCAAAAGTTAAAATCATTATAGACTGAAATTTCAATATTAGAAACCGTTTAAGTAAAGCCGCTGCAGAATCTAGTGGCATACATTTTGTTTACTCATTATCAATACAACAACCTCCGACCTTGCGTAAGTGACAAAGTCCATACTGTCGACGATGTTATAGGTAGTATAGAGTAATGCATTCTTAAATTTAATAATATATATAAGTTAAATAGTTGTTATGAATAGTGAATGTGGTTTACTTCCTTTCGAGGCCTACAGGTTTCGCAGGGTTGTGCTATAACTGCATAAGATGCATGCTAACATGTGGAATTTACATGCAAAGAATCAATTCAGAATACTATTATAGACATGATTACCCAAACCAAACATGTTTTTTTAACTAACTTATAATTCACCTTACGCAAGTGCTGCATAACAATTTTGTTATGCAGCACTTGCGTAACTAAGCCGTAACCGCCACAAGCTTCTCAAAATAAAATAATATTAATTAGATCTAAATAGCATAGTAACTGCTATAAAATTTATTATTTCGTATTCTTTATTCATCATGCGTTTACTTTATATTATAGTACCGACGTCGAGTTTTGTTTAAGCAATTCATTAGTGTTAAGTCAATTGTTTATAATTGCGTAACTTACTGACGCAATGCAACATGATTTCCATGTTGGTATGTGGTAAATGACCATTACAAGGTATTATTGACATTGATTACAGGTTTGTGAGCTTGGCAACCTCAGCATCCACTTGTTACTGAAGAACCTGCGGCCTCCCGGTACTAAAGTGAGGCGCATCCCGGTGCCCGATGGCAATCCCTTCTCCCTTCTTTTCAACTTCGTCTCTTGTCCTAACTACACTTACGAGTTCGGATCGTGGCTGTTCTTTACTATCATGACCAAATGCGCTCCAGGTGAGAAAACAATTTAGTTTGTAAATTTCTCAAAATACTAAAAACAGAAATGGCACAACCTCCAATCATTTAGCTCTATATAGAAATGAGCAACAGAGCATTATACAACACAATATTTGATAAAAACTTACCACATTTTATATGTCGTATTGTATTCATTATAAGTCTAATGAATGCATGACTGTGCCACGCGTCATGAACTTTACTTTGTTTTCGAATATAATTTACATGCCCGTTACGGTACGAATGATAATTATTGAAGAATATTAAAGTAACCTTAAATTTCCTCAGGATTTATAGACACTTTAGTTCATGTGGCAATTATGTTTTTTTGAAGTATTTAATACTAACGGCCGGTTTCCTCGCTTGTCATAAGCACCTAAAAATGTGTCAAAATTATCTAATCTTGAACAATTTGTTACAATTCTCGGATTTTTCGAAGAAATGACTCCTAAAACGGCATAACTTAGTGTGAACTTTTCTTTTGTAGCTGGCCTGTTTGCCGCCGCCGGGTTCTATCAGATGGCTGTGTGGGCCATCGGTAAACACCGCAATTACAAGAAGGAATTCGCAGACTACCCCAAGGGACGTAAAGCTATCTTGCCTTTTATTCTATAAGCATTTATTTATTATGATGTAGTAGCGATCGCTCAATAATATTTGACGAGGACTCATCGATCACAAAAATAATATACTCCTACGTCTTATTTCTATGGTCGGGTATTAGATAGTGCTAATATGGGTGATGGCTTGTATGTATTGTATGACATGGATGCATAGGCATGACAGATTCGTTATGAAAATAGTAATTTATATTTTTTCAAATACATATATGTTTACGTTATCAAATGCTTACTTAGTTTTTATAAAAAAAGCATGTTTTTACAGTTTAAACCCAACGATAGGCGACATTTACGTTTAATAAAAGTTTTCATATATTTATCTATATTTTTGTATCCTTCTCCCAATAGTCTCTACTATCTTATTTGTCTATCAAGTATGTTTATAAATAATTATTAATACATAATACACAAGTTAACCATAACCATATTTTATTGAACATTCAAAACATAAGCATATAGCAAAGCCACGTTACAAGGGAATACATATGTGCGAGTATCTTATTCGTCATCAACTTCGCCATCTTCGCACCTAACTTTGGCGAGTAAACGCTCATTTTCTTCCTTCAATGCCGTAATTGCATCTTCCTTTTCCTGCAAAAGACCCCAGTTATACTATTATACTGGTAAAATGCCAATGAAACATGTATTTTAATATCAACTTTCCGCCGCCTTGAAATTATTTATAGGTACATTTTGTTTCGTTGATGCTATATAATATATAGCTAAAGAAGATCGAGTATGGTATCGTGATCGAGGAGTTTAAATGATGATAACTGCTACGCGAATAAAAAGTTTTTCTTTCTTTCTTTCTTGCTATGAGCACAGGAAATTCTCAAAATTATGTCATTCAAAATAAACAATTCACTGTGATTGGGCGTGGTGTTATGAGACGTTTTGTCAAAATGACTTCCGCATCCAGTATGTCCCAGCCAGGTATTTAGGATCACTGTTAGGTAGGATGTAGGATACAGGTCTTCTCGCTAAGATTTGACTGCGTCAACAGCTATCGGTCCTTCGACAGACATGACGAGTCCAGCTGTAAAGCGTAAAAGGTATAGTGTCGTCTTACCTCAATCTTCTGCTTAAACTTCTCATCAAGTTTCTCCCTGTCCTCGGTGACGTGTTTAAGCTTGGCCCGCGCAATTGCCGGTGGGATGTACCGCGCAGACAACCCCAGGATAGACTCCATTTGGAAACATCGAGTGCGAGTCGTTTTCAACTCGGTGCGCAGATTATTAACCTCCGTAAGCAGTGTACAGTTCTCCTAGAAATAAGAATTTAAACGTCGATGTGTTATACAGATTCTGCAGGTAATTATAAGCGTTCACGCGGCACGATATCTCATGCAAACTTTTAATTCCAACATCTTGAAATTAATGAACCAATTTAAATAAAACTTGATATACATATAGGCGCTCAAAAGGCGTGAGTTTATGTATGTGTATGTATGTATATGTTACCGGCAATCTGTATAATCCGGTATTCTATACAATGCCTAGGCAATGTATAGAATACCTAAAACGGACAGGTAATGTATGAAATATTATTTATTTTATACTTTGCCTAGGTATTCTGTACAATACCGAAAGCGCAGCCGGCAATGTGTATAAAAGAGCAGGAAAGAAGCAGAAAAGTCCCAGTCAAAGGAGCCCCGCCGCGCGGGGCTCCTATTTATGGGAGGTTTAAAAAAATAACCACGAAAGAGATGGCGGGGTCTTTCAGACCACGCCATCCCCTTCTAACCTAACCTGTCCGAGTCGGGGTGTCTCAAGTCTTGAGCTCGCTCCGCTCGCTTAAGATGAACCACATATTGATGACATATTTTCTATACAAAAATTGTCAAACCGCCATATTTATCCCTCAGTTAGGAATTCTCTGACGATTAAAAAATTAGCCCTAAGACAATATGTAAGAATTTTAGACCCGAACCAAAAAAAGGGGTAGGTTTGTGACTAACCATTCCACAGCCAAGTTGGTTACAGTTCCTTAGCTAGACCAAGTCTAAGATTTACTTGTGAAACCTATGATTTACAGTAACATATAGACCAAAACCTATTTTTTTTTACATTGCCGATGGACCAGCAGGTACCTACTCTATAAAATCCCTAGGAATTGTATATGTTACCGGCAATCTGTATAATTCAGGTATTATATACAATACCTAGGCAATGTATAGAATACCTGGGCCGTACTGGCAATGTATGAAACATTATGAATATTATTCTCTATTACATACTTTACCTAGGTAATGTATACAATTCCTAGGGATTGTATAGAGAACCTGCTGGTCCACCGGCAATGTGTAAAATGAATAGATTTTGGTCTATATGATACTGTAAAAGCCCGAATAATGGTAAACCATAGGTTTTACAAGTAAATCTTAGAATTGGTATTAGCTCAGTAACTGTAACCTACTTGGCTGTGGAATGGTTAGTCACAATCCTACCCCTTTTTTTTGGTTCGGGTCTAAAATTCTTAATATTGTATGTTACGCCAAACCCGATTTAAGGCTAACTAGTTTGCCATAAGCCAAACCGGTTCATCTAAAGCGAGCAAAGCGAGCGCGGGACTTGGGGCACCCCGACTCGGACAGGTTAGGTTAGAAGGGGATGGCGGGGTCTGAAAGACCCCGCCATCTCCTTCGTGGTTGTTTTTTTTAAACCACCCAGAAATAGGAGCCCCGCGCTGCGGGGCTCCGTAGACCAGGCCTTCGTCGCCTACGCCAGAACTAAATAGTCACCTCCTTTCCTGCTCTTTTACACACATTGCCGGCTGCGCATTCGGTATTGTATAGAATACCTAGGTAAAGTATAAAATAAATAATATTTCATACATTACCTGCCTGTTTTAGGTATTCTATACATTGCCTAGGTATTGTATAGAATACCGGATTATATAGATTGCCGGTAACATATACATTACCTAGGTAAAGTATGTAATAGAGAACAATATTCATAACGTTTCATACATTACCTGTACGCCCCAGGTATTTTATACATTGCCTAGGTATTGTATATAATACCTGTATTATACAGATTGCCGGTAACATATATGTTACCGGCAATCTGTGTAATCCGGTATTCTATACAATACCTAGGCAATGTATGGAATACCTAAAACGGACAGGTAATGTATGAAATATTATTTATTTTATACTTTGCCTAGGTATTCTATACAATACCGAAAGCGCAGCCGGCAATGTGTATAAAAGAGCAGGAAAGGAGCAGGAAAGTCCCGGTCGGCGGAGCCCCGCCCAGCGGGGCTCCTATTTCTGGGTGGTTTAAAAAAAATAACCACGAAGGGGATGACGGGGTCTTTCAGGACCCGCCATCCCCTTCTAACCTAACCTGTCCGAGTCGGGGTGCCCCAAGTCTTGAGTTCGCTCCGCTCGCTTAAGATGAACCACATATTGAAGACATAATTATTTTCTATACAAAAGCTGTCAAACCGCCATATTTATCCCTCCGTTAGGAGTTATCTGACGATTGAAAAATAAGCCCTAAGACATAATTATGTGAGAACTTTAGACCCGAACCAAAATAAGGGGTAGGATTGTGACTAACCATTCCACAGCCAAGTTGGTTACAGTTCCTAGGCTAATACCAATTCTAAGATTTACTTGTAAAACAGTAACAGACAGTAACATACAGACCAAAATCTATATATTTACACATTGCCGATGGACCAACAGGTACTCTATACAATCCCTAGGAATTGTATACATTACCTAGGTAAAGTATGTACATACATACATACATAAACTCACGCCTTTTTCCCATGGGGGTAGGCAGAAACCACAGAACGCCACCTGCTACGATCCTTACATACTCCTTTCGCCTCATCTACGTTCATACATCTCGTCATACAAGCACGCCGGTTACGAGTACTCCGCACCTGACCTTTCTGAAGAACCTCACCAATAAGGTCAGTGTAGGTCTTCCTAGGGCGACCCCTCCCTGCGTTACCACTCACCTCTGCCATATAAATACCTTTTGTTAATCGTCTTTCACTCATCCTCTCAACATGACCGAACCATCTAAGCATACCCTTTTCTATCTTTGTCACTACATCCTCTTTTAATCCGCAACGGTCCCGTATAACCTCATTCCTCACTCTATCGTTCAAAGTTACACCACACATACTCCGCAAGGAACGCATTTCCACAGCATTAATCCTACTCTCATGCCTCGTTTGCCAAACCCAACATTCACTTCCATACATAAGTGTAGGCACCAGCACGCCGTTGTGAACAGCCAGTCGAGCCTTTTTGGGCATGAACTGGTTGGTCACAACCGCATGTATAGCACCATTCACCTTATTTCCCGCAGTTACTCTCCTTTCCACATCAGCATCAATCTTTCCATCTCTAGTAAACATACTGCCCAAGTATACAAACTCATTCAATTGATCCACACTCTCATCATTTATTTTCACATCACACACCGATACATCCTCTTCTCTTTCAAAAACCATCACTTTCGTCTTGTTCACATTTATATTCATCCCTTTCCTCTTAAACGCGTCATTCATTACCGTTACCATGTCTTGCAACTGCTCTGCCGACGATGCAAGAAGAACTTGATCATCTGCGTATAACAGGCATTTGACAAGCAACTCATCCATCCTTAATCCACACTCACTCTCTCTCAAATCCGCCAAACAACTATCCATGTATAGGTTGAACAGCCAAGGAGACGCTACACAGCCCTGTCTTACACCTCTTGAGATGCAAAACCAGTCAGTGTATGCCCCATTAATCCTAACACAAGCACTGGAATCTTTGTATAAAGATTTCAGTGCTCGTATCAAGTGTCCGTCCACACCATACATGGATAGAGTCGACCATAATTCTTCCCTCCACACACTGTCATAGGCCTTCTCCAAATCTACGAAAGCGCAATAGACTTTCTTGTGCTTTGCCAGATGTTTTTCGGCTATACACCTTAAAGAGAAGATCTGATCCATACAGCCCATTCCCTGTCTAAATCCCGCTTGTACATCCCAAATTTTCTCATCAGTCACTCCTATCACCCTATTAATTAAAACTTTCGCATACAGTTTGCCAACAACGCTTAATAGACTAATGCCGCGGTAGTTTTTACACTCCTGCTGTGAGCCTTTTCCCTTATATAGTGGAACAATTACAGCCTTGCACCAGTCATCCGGCACACGACCATAACTCCAACACATATTAAAGATCAAGCACAACAGGCTTGCTACCACCCCGTCACCGTTCTTTAGCATTTCGACAGACACTCTATCATAGCCTGCAGCTTTGCCAACTTTCATACCTCTCAGTGCTCTTACAATCTCATCCATCTTTATTTCATTCTCTTCATCTACATCTACGTGTGGGTCTTCAAAACTGGCTTCCGCCCAGTTGCCCACTCCTTGCATGCTATCCTGGTCACGAAACAAACTTTCAAAATATCCCTTCCAGCGTTCCAAAACCTTACATTCTTCGCTTAATAGGCATCCATCTTCTGCTCTCACAACGTTCATAGTTGATGTTCCTGTCACCCCTCGAGCCAATCTTACCTGTTTCCAGAACAGTTTAACATTGGCCCTGAAGTTATCAGCGAACTTCCTGTTATACTTTTCTTCCTTCTCATCCTTCTTCTTTTTTACAATCTCTTTCACTTTCGCTTTCATTTCGGTGTATCTTTTCTTCACTCTTTCTAAATCATCTGTCATATCCGTTGCCTGATTCATCCTACTTTGGGCCTTACAGGCTAACACATTAAGCCATGCCTCTTTCTTCTTGCTCACAACCTCTTTCACTTCACTATCCACCCAAGAATCATCCATCCTACTACCATACTTCCTCTGTGCTAGACCACATACCGTCGTAGCTACTTCTACCATACTATTCTTTGTCATATCCCAGACTTCCTCTAAACTAAACTCATTCCCACTCTCAAATACCTTATCCGTCTTCTCTTTTACTTTTCTCTTATATTCTTCTCTTACTTTAGCCTCTTGCAGTCTTTCTACTTTTATTCTTTCTAGAGTGGTCACAGGAACTTGAACTCGATGACGCCAATGCTTGAATAAACCATCCACCCGACACATTACCAGATAATGGTCAGTTCCAACATTGACACCCCGATATGCTCTTGTATCTGTGACCTTACTCTTCAATCTTTCATCTACAATCACAAAATCAATTATACTTCTACTACCTTGCCTTTCCCACGTATACCTGTGAATCTTCCTGTGATTAAACATAGTGTTCATCACAGTAAGGTTCTTCTCCACACAAATCTCTAGTAGATCCATACCATTCTCATTCACTCTGTCATCTCCAAATGCACCTAACACTTTCTCGTATCCATTCCTTTTTACACCCACCCAGCCATTAAAATCACCAAGCATTACAATCTTCTCATTCGCCCTGCATCCATTCACTATATCTCTTAAACTATCCCAGAACTCTTTCCGCTCCGTCGGTGAGCTTCCCATATCAGGTGCATACACGCACACAATAAAGATACGGTTTAAGCCCACCTTGGTTCTCAACCACAGAATCCTGGGACTAACACACACATAATCTTTCACACATTTCATCATTCGCGCTGAGAGGACAACCCCCACACCCTGACAGGCCCTTTGGGTCTCATGGACGCCGGACCAGATAGCGGTCAGAGAACCATATTTGGATATGTCCACTCCCTTTCTTTTTGTCTCATTCACACAAAGCACATCTATCCTTTTGTCTTTCACTACCTCACATACTTCATCCATCTTATCTTTTATCCCTCCCTGCACATTCAGCGTAGCTAAGCGACATTCCGTAGCTCGCTTTTCGCCCCGCGAGAAACATTGGCGTAGTGTGTGGCGAGCATCACCGCCGCCTCCGAGTTTTAAATTTTTGTTACTCATTTTGTTCCCACGAAAAGCTAGGGATATAAATTGTCCACACTCTGCAGTGCCCCGCTTACAGAGGTAAGGCTTAAGTAGTGCCTGGGGGCGCCCGGACCCAGACAACTGGCACGCTCGCGGCTAGGCTCTCCCCTAGTCATGCAGCTCTCGGCACGGCGACCTTAGCTTGGAGGCTAATGTTACCACACAGAGGAGTCGCTAGACTCCTCCGGCTATTCCCTTAGTCGCCTTTTACGACACCCACGGGCTGAGAGGGGGTGGTTCTATTCTATTACCCGGAAACCACACGGGAAGTATAGTATAGTATATATATATAGTATAAAGTATGTAATAGATAATAATATTCATAATGTTTCATACATTGCCTGTACGCCCCAGGTATTTTATACATTGCCTAGGTATTGTATAGAATACCTGAATTATACAGATTGCCGGTAACATATATACATAATACGCAAGATACATACGTTTTTGAAAACATTTTTTGAAAAGAGTTTTAAATGTAATGTAGTGCGATTTGTCCTCTATCTTGATAATATAATTTGAAATGGTGTTAGCATATCGCCAGTATTCTAGACTTGTAGTACCTACATTACATGGTTGTAATTTCACCAGTCTGGAAAATATTAGTCCGACAGTATTTTATAAAGGTGAATTAGAGAGGCCGATGTACATTGCGTAGTCGCGCACGCGTGTTTAATTTGTCATAAATACGCGTATTCAATATTATTTTATTGATTCGAGTAGTCGTTTGTCCATAGCGAAACAAATGTTTCGCAACATTGTTTCAGCAACATTATAATTATGTTTTAATGCTGTTGGAAACAATAATTTAACTCACGTCCATAATTTTGCCGATATCACTCTTAGAACCTCCCATAGCTTTAGCAAGCTGGGACTTGAAGCCTGCGACCTGCTTCTCCAGATGATCACGCTGGCGGTTAAACTCGCGAACCGCTTCGTCGTCTGCTATGCGGCTTCGGACAAAGTCAATGTCCTCCACATATTTGTGAAACAATATCTGAAAAAATTTAAAAGTATAATATACATCTGCATTATTTTGTAACAACCCAAAAGTAAATGCAATTTATTACTCAAATTACAACACAAACCATACATTGCGTATGTACAACTCGTGCTATACTCCGCATAGCGCTAACACCTGCAGTGAAATACTCACTTTAACAGCTGACTTTAGTTTGTTTGGATCTTGAAATTCTGCAGTCATATTGTGCAGATCGATTTTAATTTTCTTAAGTGTATTTTTTAATGTTAAGTTTCTCTCTGCTTCAGCCATGAAATCTTTTTTAGCAGATGACAATTTTTCATTAAGCTGTGTAATCTTAAGTTCTGAAATACAAAAATTGAAGGAATATAAGAGGTTAGGTTTAGTTATAGGTTTTCACATTAGGTCTACGTCGCCAGGCATCAACTACTTATGGAGAGGCAATAAAGATATTGAGTATTGAGAATTGAGTATTTTCCTAAAGATTATAGCTATTTAGGCGCAAACTATGCTTATGTGATTTTATGCACTACACTATACAAATAAAACTAAACATAAAAAGAACGAAAATGGATACATTACTGTGACTACATTATGATGACTAGGTGTTTTATCCTACATGATTGGCGAAAAAAATTACAACTGAAGTAGAAATAATAGGAATATTGTTTTACCGCGGAATGCTTTTTTCTTTAAAAGACTCTCCAATGAAACTTCCAATTCAAGTATACGTACTTTTTTCTCTTTTATATCGCGGTCTAACGGGTCTATCTGGTAAGCAAAGGTTAATAAATTTATATATTTCTTACAGCTGTAACTTCTTTCCTACTTCGTAATGGGTTGAAAATAACGCGATAAGCCTATTTTATTGACTTTTCATACCAAGTTCATGTTTCGCATTAAGTAATTTGAACTCCTCGTTTTCCATGTCATCAATTTGAACTCTTAACTCTCGTATTTCTTGCTCTTTCGGCTCAATCTACGTGTACAGTTGTTGTCATCGGTTTATTATTGGAAAAGCTAGCTATATTAAATGTATAATAATAAGTATTGTTCCACTTACTTGATTTTTCAGCTCAGTTATCTTGAAGTTCAATACAAACTTATACTTTTCAAGTTCTTGTTTCTTTCGTTTTAATTCGTATATTCTCTTTTCTTTGTCTTGTATTGAATTATCTCTTTCTGCAATTTCTTTCTTCAAATCGGCAACGTCACGTTCCAGAGTTGAAATTACTTTTTGAAACTGTTTGTGCTCAGCTGCAAATATATTATGGTAAATGTTTAGTTCGTATTTCATCCAGACAATGAACAATTTGACATTTTGATTTAATATACTGGAATGTACCTTTCAATTGCATTATTTGATGTTTAAATTCGTCAATGTCTTTATGCGCGCTAATTAATTTCTTTTTCATAAGGCCAGTCTCTCCTTTGAGTCGCACATTAGAGTCTTTTTCTTCCTTCAACTGAACTTCGTACGCTGTGCGGATTTCAATAATTTCTCGATCTGCATCCTCTTCAATAGACGATTTAATAGTTTCATGCTCTTTTTTCTCCATATCTGCTTGTTCTTGTAACTGTGTTAGAAATACTTTATTATAACTTGAAAATAATACATTGTCGATCACCTAAATTCACGGGAGGAAACCTGCTGAAACCGTAAAATTTAAAATCTTGTATCACCACCAATTGTTGCCAAGGGTATCATGTTACCCACAGTAACTATCTGGGTTGTGGAGGTCAAGTCAAGTCGGCAGATGCTTCATATAAAATACTGCTTTGCATTCTGAATGCAGATGAATTGATAAGTTAGCTAATAAAATACAAAATTTACTTGGCACTTGTTTCTGAAATGGTTAGTCAACAATTAAATTTCGACAGCAGCACATGGACATTGTGTTAAACAAGAGTTGCCCTGAACCAAAGTTAATGAACGTAATATTAAGCATAGTCTTAGCATCACCTCTTGCAGGATTAAGTCTTTCTCCTCCAATTTAGCTTCAAACATTCGATTCATTTCCCTTAAGGCTTCTCTTTTACTTTCAGCAAGTTGATCGAGTTTCTCCTCGTAATCTTTTCTCAATCGAGCAGTTTTATCTTCAAGGCTCTGTAAACAAAATTCGTTTGAATAAGAGAATATGTCTCGCAACATTATTATTTAGACCTTTCTTCTGTTCTTTTTAAATCTTACCTGGTATCTGTCGTACTCGCCAATAAGTCTGATATTGAAATCAGCTTCTAAAGCTTGCAACATTCTCTCGTGGCCTGACCGCAACTTAGCGATATCTTGTTGAATCATGCCTATTTCGTGAGTGTGTTCATTTTCCATTACCTGGAAGGATAAATTAGTACGTTAATTAAATATAAACAATTCATCACTTTAGTGACTGAATTAAGAAACAAGTAAATATTTACTTCATTCTTTTCTTTGAGTTCCTCAATCGCAGCGCAGTAACCTTCGTGAACTTCTTTCAGTTTTTCTGCCTGTGTCGCCTCGGCTTGACGCAGTTGATACGTGTGCTCCGTCTCCAGTTCACTCATTCGTGTACTCAACAACTAAACAAAGAAAGTTAATTTAATTGATAAGATCCAATCTTACCGATTCTTTATTTATTTCGTTGAAGTACGAAGAGCCACACTATTCGCGATAAGTGGACTTGAATTTTTTATTGATACCTACCGCGACCTATTTAACATACAAAGGCTTTGTCTGTGACTCTTATGAATAAGCAAACATCAAATAATGAACGGCAAGTTATGTGGTCATAATTGTCATATTCAGCAAGTCATTTTATTTCTACAAAATACTATACATACAATATTACAACAAACCTATTTAATAAAAGCTTTAAAATAATTTACTAACATTTATATTATTGATTTTTTCCTGCAAATCCTTCTTACTTATCAATATTTCTTTGGAGTACGCGAAATCTTTGTCTAAAGCAATAGCTCTACCATCGGCATTAGTCAACCTCCATATGCATATAGAAGAATCTTCGGCGACAGATACTAAAGTCTGGTCGTCGTATGAAAGAGCAATACTGATAACTTTCTTGTTGTGCATATGGAATTCGTTATATATAGCTTTGTCCAGCAATGGTAGCTGTATAGATACGATGCCGCCCAGGCCGCCACTGATGAACAGCATCAGGTCCGATCGAGATAGTACAATAGTATCCAGTGGAACACCAATCAGACCCATGTTTCTCCTTATAGTATTCGAACCGATTTCTTTGATCTCTTCATCTGATCCAATTCCATATATTGTTTTTCCACTCCTTGAATGTAGTTAAATTTATCTTTAAATACTGTATTCAATTTGATTCCCAGTAAATATACTACTACTTCTTACCCATTCACAACGCATCCGGAAAACTGGTTAGTTTTTAATATAACTTCTCCGATTCGTTGTCCGGTGACCATGTTCCATTCGTACACAGCGCCCTCGGTGCCACATGATATCAATGTTAGATCATTTGCCGACCATGCTAGACATGTAATCTATTCAAAAAACAAACAATTCGATCGTTTATCTTTCCCAGACATGTAAATCAGTCATCAGTTAATTACTTCAGTTAAAAATAACCTTTCCGTTATGTCCTTTTAAATTAAAAACATTCTGAAATGAAACTGAAGAAAACACTTGTATGATTTGGCCGTTGACTGCCGCAAACAAGTGTCCATTTGTGCTGAACTTGGCTCGCTTACAATTCCTTATAGGAAACTCTCGCATCACTTCAAAGTCATCTATCAAAACTACCATGAAACGGAGTTTATCCGAAAATCCAACAATGGAAAACAGCCCTGTAAATAAATATGAAAACATCAATTATATCTGATACCAATTACTAATTAAAATAGAACTGCATTCAGGTCTTTTACGACTTAACAATACTTGGCAAAATAGCTTCCAAAATGTTTGATACATTTTTGATCTACCTACGTACCTGCTTCTGGGTAACTCAAATAACGTAGGTATTCTTATCTGCTGCTTACCAGTAGGATGTAGGGACACGCAATGGATTTCCTCCTGATACAATTTTATCATCTCTACGTCATCCGTTACGTAGTTCCAAATCCTTATACTCTTATCTTGTTCTCCTGAGGTCATAAATATTGGCTTCCAGGCACACAGTGACAATGAGTTAATGCGACCATAATGCATCGCTGGTCCAAGCTCACTGAACGCTATCTCTGGATTCTAAAATTTACAAAACTTGTTCATAATACTTTTCGCATGAAAATACGCGCTAAGTATCTGACCGATTTCTCAATTTCGGCAAATTAAATTGAACTTTTGGTTCAGTTTCGGTTTTAGAAAACCTGCCGAAACTGCGACCGAAACCGAAACTATGTTTGTGAGCTTTCGTGCGGTCTGAGAGAACAATTCCATTCCCATTCTATGTATACCAAATAGTTTTTTTAGAGCAACTAATAATTTGCTTATTAGTTGCTCTAAAAAAACTATATTGGTATATTATAACTGCTTTTATGACCACAAACACATATTTGCAACTAAAATTAACAGAAACTAAAAAAATATATACGTACAATACAAACCGAAATTCGGTGTCGGTTTCGGTCGGATACTCGTTACCTGTAACATGTGCTGTCCAAACAACTTGACCGTATATAACTGTGTTCTCAACGTTGTAATAAGCAGAGTTTCTTGATTAGGATCAATTGTAATGTGTTGTATTTCGTCAAGCGTCGACCATAGCGGATGTTCTCGAGTATGTCTACAAAATTATAAAGTTTGGAAAAAAAAGGTAAATGTAATGATTATTATTATTCAATCAAAATCATGACAGTACGCACTTGTAGGATTTTTTGGAAATTCTAAAAACGTTTCTTTTTCGCCAAAGATGAAGTGTCTCCCTTTCAAACATGTGAACATATCCCGGTCCACAACCGTAAGCAAATCCTGGGGAAAAAAATAGTTGGTTTCATTGAAATATTGTTACTTTAAGGGTTATTCAGTTCAAGGAAAAAAAAACATATTTTTTAAGCCTAACCTTTAGCGAAATTTACGAAGTTTGTGACTGGATAACTTTCTATTTCATGTTTCTCATCGCTGCCCGTTTCTTGTTTACTGGAAGTACTTGTTTTGTCGGTTTCTTGTGGCTCTTGTCTGTATTTTTAAAGAATATAAGTATTAAACTCATTTTATTGAAATGACGTTAAAAAAAAGACAAAATGTGATCAATTTTAGCCAGCTTCGTCCACCAGGACTAAAGTTATGTGCCTAAGGTAAAGCCGAGTTGTCTGTCTGGGTCTACAATCCGGACGCAACTACATACTGCAAATAAATGGTTTCGGCAAGGTCTCCGGGACAATTTGCAAACGTTGATTTTTTGACATTTTATATGTAGGTTGGTAAGTCCACAAAAATATTCATACACATGGGCCGACTATTCTTTCTTTATTGTTTTCCTTTATAATAGTAATCAATTCACCTATTTAATCTAGTTCAGATAAAAGGTAATAAAAGGTGATAACTTACTCTACTTCTAATTTCTTCAGCGACATTTCTGTGACGTCAATGGCTTGAAATATGCAGTTTTGTCGGAGTTCGCCATTTTCACACATCATGATCACTCCCTTGTCTGTTCCGAACATGATACGGTCCGGCGTCAACCACATACAAGTAGTTATGTTCGTCTACCCGCACGTGAAACACCAATTACCTATGTTATTTACTGCCACAGTAATATCTACGAAATAATATTCTATAGCGTGGTGGTGGTTACACCCACTAATAAAGCAGATAGGTATGTACTTTTCAGGGCATTAAATAATATAACATATGAATTCTCTTACGTTTTCAGCTTTGCACCAGCCCCATTGGCGCCAAACTGTTTCAGATACATTCATTATGCGAAAAGTGTACGGTCCAGTAATAACAACCAAGGTTGCATCCGAGGGGTTGCATTGCACCTGTTCAAAGCATCATTTGTTTACATGCCAGTGGTAAAGGAGTAGTTAATAAGGTATGTGGGAAGGAAATATGTCTTACGTGTGTGACAATGCCCTGACCACTTGGGTTCTGTGCTTTAGCATGGCTCTCGACCTTGCCCTTGTCCCAGTTGTAATAATACAAGTACCAGTCTGGCTCTCCAGTTATCGCCACAAGATATTTCGAATCAAAGGTAAATTGCACACACGCGAATTCCTTCGCTTGACAGTTGTCGAAAGGCACAGTCAAAATCTTCCGCCGTTTGTATGTAGTTAGATCGTAGACAGTTATTATAGGTTTCTGACCTTCTTCGGATATCTCGTTTAGTGCGAGCCATCGTCTGAAATGGTTTATTTAAAGATTAGACTGGATTTTAATATAACATCTATTTTGAATTATGTAGATATTTTTTAGAAAATCATCCATAGACTCTATAAGATTGTAACGTACTTACTAAAGTGGAGATAGCTTAGTTTCCTTTATTATAGTTCAAACTAGACTAAAAGTTTTAAACTATGGCAAACGTTTCGCTTACCGATTTGGTGCTAGAACTAATGACTTTATAGGTTTGTGTTTATCCTGGAGGCGGATAAACCTCTGTTTCTTCTGAAGGTGGTTGTGAATAACGATGACGCCACCAGCTGGGTACAAAATCTCTGATTCTGACAAATAATGGGCGTTGTACCTGTACGAGAATTCTTTAATTTTAGTGTTTTTAGTCCATCCATTTCAAGTGTCTACTTATTATAGAGGTACCTACCTACTAAGGGATGTCAATATATAATATCTAATTAATATGTAGGATATTTAAACAAAATTATTATTACTTACTGAATATCTGTGCGAAGACCGTAAAATACACGGGCCGAAAGGTTAGGCGGCGTAGGAACAGTAGCGGCCATGCTCGATTTTATTAGTAATTAAATAAATATCGTAAAACTACCAACTGTAATCATAAAAATATTAAACTTGTAATGCAAACGCGTCCTATCAAATTGAATTAGTCAAACTAAAACGGTTGTCATGGAAACTACGTAGTAGTTACCAACCTAATTACGTAAATGTGATGACCTACGTCGTCAATGATTAATGAGGATCATGTGCCCACCGTGCCTACAAGTGGCCCACACGAATTCTTTATTTTATCTTATTAGGAAATAACTACTTATGCTTGTTTCGGAGTTCCGCACATAAACCCCTAATGGCTATTGATTTGACAAAGTGATCAATTTGAGCGATTTTTTTCCCGAACTGAGTGCTCAGAATTGCGATACCGATTAGATAAACACCTTAGAAATCGGACATTAGTCTACTTACCTACTTTATAATGATTACAATTACGTATTATTAAGTATGGAGTTTCTTGCCCGTTCTTCTCCATACGAAGCTACCTTTTGGAATGGGCAACTAGATTCAAATTTTTCTCGACGTTCAAAAGTGCCTTTTAGTGGTCTAATTGAAATAAATGATTTGACTTTGACTTTGACTTTTACCGTTTTATTCATATTTAATCATATTTGTATTGAAAAGGATCTGTATCCTACAGGCATTTTCGTTTGACTTATGTAACGTTAAAATTATTAGTAAGTATGTAAGTATGTCTGAAATAAAAAGCTATTTTACAAAAAAAGATAACCGCCTTCAAAAACTACAAAATCAAAATAACTTTAGTTTTGGAAGTCGGCGGCTTTGGTTTTTTTTTGTTATGTAGGTAAGTATTGCCACCGACTTCCAAAACTAAAGTTATTTTGATTTTGTAGTTTTTGAAGGCGGTTATCTTTTTTTGTAAAATAGCTTTTTATTTTTCACTTTTTAGTGCTTGTGTATTAATGTTTGAAATCCTTACAAAAAGCCCTTTCAAACAATACCTCACACGATATATTTAATTTTGGAAACTGGTAGGAGGGGGGTTGACATACCCCCCCCCTTTTCCTTCAGTCAGTCATCGACTACACGTATAAACAAAGCAATTTCACTTGTTACGATATTGCTGCTGTGATTCTATGAGGAGTTCCATTCCATATCTCCGAAGTTCATCATCAGATATTGAAATGGTGACAATGGGACCACACGAGAAGCACCAGCTTTCAAATAAAAAAAGAATCATGAAAATCGGTTCACCCAGTCGCAAGTTAGGAGCTAACAAACATAAAAAAAATACAGACCAATTGATAACCTCCTCCTTTTTTTGAAGTCGGTTAAAAAGAAACTTCCTTATTTTGCGTAAAATTTTGGAACAATAGATGAGTGAGAATGAATTTCTAAACTATGTACCTATATAGAAAAATAATACAGTGCTTTTTTGGATAGTAGTCTAAAAATACACATGAGAGATACGGTTTACGTGTAGGTAAATAAAAGAAACTGCGCATTCACCATATAACTGAGCAGCTTCGTTTGATTGGAGCTCAATGTCGTTTGTAGTTGCGCATCCTCTGCAATTTCCGAGATAAGTCGCTGCTTCCTCTGCCGACGCTGCCAATACAAATCATATTTACACGTGCCAACTTCTATCATATATTTTCATGACCAACCTCACATCAGAAGTACCTACGAATATTTTATGTATTTCTATACAGGAAATACGTGCAGTTTATACATACAGATAGGCAGTAGATATAGAATTTAAGACTCGCATGTGTTCGCATGCAACTATTAAAGATTTTGTGAAGGTTGCTGTAGCGTGGGTAAACTGTAAATAGATTGTGAAATACATGTATAAACAGAACAGTAATAACTTTAGTGCCTTAATGTGTCTGACAAGCAACCAGCACCCAGCTGTGATTATTATAAAAGAGTTGGGTTATTAAAGAAGTCTATACAAATAATAAAATTGAAGTGCCTGTTTGTAATATTAAAATAACAGCTTTTTGCAAAGTAAATATGTAGAATGTTTACAAGATACATACGCGAAAAAAACATTTTTTGTCTGTCTGTCTGTCTGTTTGTTGCGGCTAATCTCTGTAACGGATAGACCGATTTTGACAAAAAAATTCACTAGCAGAAAGCTGATGTTATAAAGAGAAAAGATAAGAAAGATTCTCGCAAAAAAAAAAATTAACCCCGTGATAACCAACCAACCGCGGGCATAAGCTTTTCTCCAGACTTACTGCATTAAAACTCCTAGAAGATATCCAGGGTATAGCCGTGGTTGCATGCCGTATTATCAACATTCATAGGCAACGCTATAGTAAAGAGAGATCATAAAGTCTCGAGATGTTACTCGACACACTTCGACTGCTAATTTCGCGGTCTCATTTAACGATTTGCTTTATATTTACCGACTCTGAAAGTGTAAGCACGTCACGAATAGTCACGATCTTTTCATGTGTATTTCCAGTTGCTAACTTGTTACGGTTAAGTACTAAATGAGTCTTAGTTAAAAGTAACTAAGACTAAAGTAACTTTGGTGTGGGATGCAACATGTGTCGAGTCGACACCCCTGCGCCATCCCACCTTCCTAGCACGACGTGCTGTGCTGGGGCGGCCGCTGCTGGTGCCGAAAACCTCAAACGGCGCAAATATAACAACCTTCTTGGAAGTTATGTGTTTGAGCCGTTTGGGGTTAAAACACTGGGGCCATGGGGTCCGAGCGCTCACCTTGTTTTTCGGGGCATCGCTAAGCGACTGGTCGACTCTTCACATGACTGGCTGGCCTTTTCTTAGGCCAAAGAATCAGCATTGCCGTACAACGTGGCAATGCTGTCAGCCTTTTGGGCGCTTGCCCCATTGACAGCGAGGTTTCCCCTTTCTGTCTTTTTTATAAATTGTACATATTTTATAATTAATTAGTTTAGTTAAAAGTATATTTGAATCACGCACGGGTCGGTAAACTCTGGGTGGCCATTCTGCCAGCCCCAATAGGACAAGGCAAACGCCGCTTACTTACGCATAACTTGCTTAAGTAATAATAATATGCGTACTTCATTGTGATAACAAAGCTACCTATTCTCATCGAATTGCAATGTTATAAAATTGTGAGCCAAATACCTACCTAATGCAAAAAATAGAATATTGCGACAGAACTTGTTTAACCAAGCAAGTTGTGAATCATCTCAAATATTTGTTGTTCTCAGTATCCATACTAATTTTATGAATGCGAAAGTAACTCTGTCTGTCTGTTACGTTTTCGCGACTAAACCACTGAACCTATTTTGATGAAATTTGGCACGGGGTAAGTTTAAACACCAAGAAAGGACTTTTTATTTCGCGACTTCATCTGCGTCTGCGATAACCGACATTTGCGCGGATGAATTCGCGGGCAAAAGCTAGTAAGTAATAGGAAGGTAGGTATCTTACCTACCAATTAAAAGGAAAAATAACGCTTCTTTTTTTTATGCCCAATATTTAAAAATGTTGGTAAGCGGGATAAAATAATAGTGTTCAAACTGATAGTCGCACGAACCTGGGAAGTCCCTGTGACAAAGGAATGTAAATAATCAACTGCAGTTGCATTTCTGTTTTTAACCGCAAATTGCAAATGTTCCATTATGCCTATAGAAAGTGGCAATTAAACAATAACCGTTTCTTAACGACTGACCCAGTCAATTAGATAGCGATATTGGTCCAGATGATGCAATACGTACTAGACAATTAGACATTTCCTAATAGAAGGCGGCATATTCAGCTATTACCTAGATCAATAGAAGAACCAATTGCTTTTCTCCGTTCACTAAAAACGATGGGTTTCCTTCAACCAAATAAAGAACAACATATTTATGCTTCCATAGTTATGGCTCATCAATCATGCCCAGTGTGCAGACCCACTTAATTATAACAGAGTGAATAACACTATCAAAACAAAGACCTATCTCAAAACTTGTTAGGTAGTACCTACCATGAATAAAGAGCTGAATAAATTGGTTTCGGCGGATAAAGGAATGATATTTTCCTGTACCTACCGTTGGTCAAAGTGCAAGCATTACTACAAAGAACAAAAGCAGATGATGACTAATTCGTTTTACGTTTATTGCAGGCACTAAGCCAATTCTGTAACATTTTACTTAGTTAATAATAAGACTAAACGTCCAAGTCATTAGCTTCGCTATTGTTTACACCTGCTGGTGATCGATATAAAAATAAACAATTTAGGTACTTACCCTCCTACGGTCTACGTATGCGGCCGTGGTGTAGAATTTGTGCTAATCAGAATGTCCTAGAATTTCTAAATTAAGTATAGGTTTTATTTCCTCAAAACCTATCCACAGGAAGCGTTTTTGAAACCAGAACCGGCAGAAATAATAAATCCTATTGCTTCAACCGGTTATTCAGGCCGTAAAATTTAATTTGTAGGCGCGTGAAAAACGCAACCCTCCAGTAACCTTGCCATTCTTTATAACAAAGAAAGGGAAATAGCATTTTCACCTGAATACTCGTATTATGTAGGTTGTACCTTAGCGTAGCTCACCTTTCCGTATTCGTGGTGTAGTGGATCGATACCACGAAAGCAGGTGGTGGTGGTGGTATTTTAGTTGTGGTGGCCCACTGGTCGCGTGCCTCGGCTTGAATCACACACCGTCTCACTGAAATAAACCGGCACCACAGTTCATTTTAACGACGTAGAAATCAAACAAAAGAAAATAGTTTATTGTTTTAATAAACAATAATTATTGGTAGGACCTAGTAGACGTAGTAGTAGGCCAATTTGAGGTTTTAAACTACGCACTTATGCACCTATTCGATTGAGCTGAAAACAATACCTACTACTAATTAAAATATAGAACGTCTGTTTACTGCAGTGGTAGGTAGGTATTTCCTTTTATATGTAGGTAATGGTGCTACAAGTTCCTAAATTTCTTTCTTATATAGGTAGAATTATGTTGGTCGGCCTAATATGAGCAAAGCCCAATATCCAATAACTACATAATATTTTAAGACGCTATTAAATTTTCCGACGAGTTGACGCGACCTCGAGTTCTGCGGGTGACGCGGCTCCGAAATGGCGTCATCTTAGGCAAATACACGCCGCTGTTTACGGTATCCACTTTTATTACATGTGTCGTAACTATTGTGTTGTAAAAATATTATCACTAAACAAATATGTCCTTTAAATGGAACTCGGAAGCTACAAGACAGTAACCAGTAAGCAGCAGCTCCTTACGACAATGCATAATTTACTGACTATGGTAGATTCGCTGTAGATCCTTAGGTACAGCAACGCAATTCATGGCTTTTTAATGTTGCTTTATTTTTTAATACCAGAAATTTAAGTAGGTAACGTAGAATATTGTTTGCTTCAGAAGCAACTTTCTTTTTCGCTGATGTTCAGTTAACGGGTGTGCAGTGAAGCACAGTGTTGTTGCTGGTGCATCGCCCGGCGCGCTCGATGGTCGGTGACTCGGTGCGGTGTGTTATCGTCGTCGACTGACGGCTGGCGGCCCGCGGCGGCAGCCTCGTCACCTCGTGTGCCGCAGTGACTTGGCTAGTGTGCCTCAGCCCGCGACGCCGAGCGCCGCCGCGACGCCCGATCTCTCGCTACACAACGCCGCGAAAACAAACACCGTAATTATCTCCCCGCGATAAAACCATACAACGCGCTATCAGTTCTTGATAACTCACCAGTGTGATAACTGATAAAATAAGTGGTTGACGCCTAACATACTGTGTATTATGTAAAACCCAAAAAAGTGAATTTCCTGGAGACGCAATTATGGCTGCGGCGACCGCTCCTCGTAAGACGGTCTCCATTTACGACTACCCGGAGCATTTGAACCCTTTCCATGAGGAGGACAATCACAACAAGATCCGGTTCTGGACTCTCGGCAGGCGACTCAATCGTTCCAACAGCATCAGTTTCTCCGGACTAAAGGACCTTAAGAATTCATGGTGAGTTCAAAACAAGTTAGATATATTGTTATCTTTGTTTTATAAACTTTCTTAGTCCTACGAATAATATATACTTACAGTGACAACCTTGAGAGAAAATATTGGTTTCAGGCTGAATTATTTTCTCTTTGAAATTGTAATTAGGTGCCTAAGTACATTTCTGACGGAGCCGGTGCCAGTGTGGTCTAAATAATTATTTCTAGTGGTCGGTCTTAGCTAGAGGCTAGTCAAGTACCTATTGCTTTTTTAAATATTGTGCTACGTAAGCATCCTCAAATCATGAGAGTCGGCTGTTTAACTAACATAGAGTGTAAGTCAGGTTTTTTTTCATACCTAATTACCTCAGATCTCACGATGAATCATGAGAAATACAAACACGATAATGTCAGTGCGATGCGCTATCTAAAGATTAATATGCCTATGGCATTAAAGCCACCTATGTACTTACATTTATGTGCTTGAAGTTTATACAATAAGTTAATATAGGGATCGAAGCTTCTGTCTGTGCTTAAAACTTCGAATGTACATATAATGACGTGCATATCCACAGGTCAAATTATTTTAACGTCTTTAAAACAATTTTAATTTAGGAAACTTTTATGGATCGATTTTTTGTTTCCTGAAAACTTATCAGAGGATTAAAATGTTTGACAGCATTTGTATACAAAATATTGTCAAGCCACTGTACACATAATATGTATACTTTAATAGATTAACAATAATAGGTAGAGAAGTGGCTTCAAAAAAATAACGTGTTCATTTATTGTTGGTATAGTAGAGAAATGCGGGTTATAGCTATGTAATGACTGTGACTATGTACAGTCTCAATATCTACGTATATGTAGGTATATTTAATTAGTTTTCTAATTTGAGTAGATTTATTGTACCTATTTATAGCTTTCAAAACAAGTAGGTAGCTAGGGTACAGGACCTACTTAGGTTTATACATATAATAGAATAAAGTTTGAAATACTTAAATGTACATAAAATAAACATAAAATGCAAATATTACCTTATTTAGATAAATACACGTCTTTAGATCTCTTAGATTACTCTTTTTTTAATTTAAATCATGCAAACTTGTTATCAAAATGAATTTATTAAAATGATTAACCGAATAACAACGTAGGTATATCCTACCTACACATAACGCGTGATTGCAGTTTATTTACTACATAACCATAAATATTTATCATTGATGCTAGGAATTTGTAAAATTTCATTGGTTCAGTACTTAACTATGAATCATAAAATGATTATGTAATGCTGGTTTGCGAAAACCTCAAGTATATTTTTCTTCTATGCATACTTAGGTATACTATGTATAAGAAAATATAATTAAGTAGTAGGATTAGTGAAAAAGTGTGGCTGTTCATACAAACTCCCTAATTTGCTGACGTAAGATTTATTTTTCTAACGTCAACAATCATTAATATGTGTACCTAATTATTATGTACTTAGTTTACTCGTACTTATTATGTTTTGCTTTAGTCGCTTATGTCTTAGGGATCAAGGGCAAACTGATTTATGTAAATACATACCCAACGACTACATGCATAACAATATTAGTATCACTGACATCACGTAGACTGAGTTAAGGATGATCTATTGATTCCATTCATGCATGAAACATGTTACGGCAAGCTAACCGGATTCTCGAACGAAAAATTAGTGTGACAAAAGTATCGAGAGTGCGTAAACGTCCGTGATTAGCTAACTGAATTATCAACAACCAATCACTGCAGCCTCTGCGCGTTTGACCATGTACATATATCATACAGTCATACTAATATCAAAAATAATTAAAATACATAATATGGTATACCTACTTATCTACTTATTTTCCTTACTTATAATTGAACATAAGATTTCTTCCGTAGATGTGCAAAAAGGAAAAACACAGGAAATTAACTCATTATTAGGTATAAGATTGATGAGTTTGTTTATTTAGATAAAATAATTATCTACCTACCTGCAGTTAGGCGCGCGCTTACCTATCATGATTAGTTAGGTACAAGCATGGAATACCTACATTAGTTAGATATTTTAATAATAACAACCGCCTTTAAAAAACTACCCACAAAGTAAAAAATAACTGTGTTGGTTATCTTTTTTGTAAAAAAGATTTTTTTTTTCACTTTTTAGTGCAATATTACTTACCATTAATATTTGAAATCCTTACAAAAAAGCCTTTGAAACAATACTTCACACGATATATTTATTTTGGAAAGTATTAGAAGGGGGGCGCCGTACCCTCTTCCCCCGCTTCCTTTAGTCAGTCATCGACTACCTACACGTATAAACAAAGCAATTTAACTGGTTCGACAGTTCTGCTACGATACTATGATTAGTTCCGCTCCATATCTCCGAAGTTTATGATCAGATCATGGCAATATTTCTATGGAACCAACTGGGAAGTATACCCTTATAAAAAAAAAAAAACCAAATCGCTCCAGGCGTCCTCGAGTAGGTAATCAGGGAACATACATAAAAACAATAATAACATTAATAAAAAAGATTACGACGAATTCAGAACCTACTCCTTTTTGAAGTCGGTTATTAAGGTATTTGTTGGTACTTACCTAACGTACAAGTAGATTGCCAGGCACCTTAGAGGAGGACCAAACAAAATTAGCATATCTAACGATTAGGATTCAGTGATCGCAAGTCTACATCAACTTGGAAACATCATTGGGTGCTTGTTTGTTTAACCATAATTATCAACTTCATGTGTGAATAATGCAATTGTCGTCAGATGTTTATTTATAGGATTGAAGTCACTCTCTCGATCTTGGATACCTATCGACTAATACGTGATTGACATCTAATTTATCAGTTTACAAACGTGTGTGGCGGAACAATCATTATATCATCATGCAGAATTACTTAGCTATACCCCATTATATTTTATAGTAGAAATAGAAACCTATATTCTTTTATTATGTATAACTCTCATAATATATAATCTAGATCTAATGAATGAAATAGCTCTATCTACAAATACACTAAGGACACAGATACGCAGATATTGTAAGTGCACTATCGATTCTTTCATACAAGTTTGAATGAACTATTTCATTCCAATCTAAAAATACATGTATGGGACATAATATATTTATTATGTAGCGTCATTATGTTACGATATTTATCAATCACGCTGCGCAATTACAGATTAAGACTTATAATTTTATTATAACGTAGATATTTCAAATTGGTACCTACTTACCTGAAAAATTCCACACGGTAAATAAAACGTCCTTAGTCAAACTCAAGAGGTATACAAATATTGGAAGAATATCGACATAAGTGTGAATGTTTATTACAAAATGTCAAGATTCTCTAGGTCATATATAGGTATGTACCTATGCAGTCTTTAGATTGTAACACAAAAACGCAGGACATGAACTCTTAAATCCGGACAATTTACTAATCATGTGGGTGATTCTTCTGACTTGATAATGCTGTAACACGATTTATTGAGGTCAAAGTTATAGCATGTAATACACGTGTATATTTAGATATGTATATTTTTAAATTACAAGAATATATTGAAAAAAATGCTTGGTACACGGGCCTAACGTAACGCAGCATAGGCACATAGGCACAGCGCAGTTTTCACTTGCTAATAACCTCTGAATTTCGGATTCTGAAAACAGTAATTAAGTTCGATAAATTATGCAATTAATGGTAAACAACAATAATACGGTTATTAAACGTTTTCTGAAGCAATGAACCAAATACCTAACTTTTGGAGGCACTTATGCGTGATTAATTATTTTGCTCTTTGTAATTACCTCTTGTTCCACGCTGATAAAGAAATGCAAATATTGTTATCAGTATTTTATTCTTTAAAATAAATTAACTAACTTAAAGTTCATTGGATATTCATCTTGGAAACTTATTTCCTAAGACTAGTTTTAGATATTCAGGGTAGGTACTGTAGTTAGGTACCGAATACCGATAGAGGATGACCATGTAGTCAATTTTATTCTGGTCAATAATCATCAAACTCGATGGAACTTTGTAGATAGGATAAAGGCACTAGTAAACTAGGTATAATGATTATTTTTAGTTTAGAATTATAATGATTTTTGCTACTGTAGGTACTAGTTTGGTATAATAGAGCGCGCTGTTAGCAGAGTCCTCTTAAATATTAATATTTCTTAAAATATTGCTGGCATTGCTGCACATAATAAAAAGAAAATTTTAAACGAAGCTTGTTATAGAGACTTTTACAGAAACGAGTATAAGTAAAACAGAGAGACCAACGCAGCAGATAGGTACCGACTTACGTTATAAATTATCCATTTATTATGTAAGTAATTAAAAATAAATCGACTTATAAATAATGCGTAACAAAGAACATAAAACAATTTGAACCCGGTTGTTCCGTACGTGCATTGGCACAAATCCAAGTCTTCATCGCTGGATTAGGTTTATTTAACTGCGCTGTGATTATTTTGGACAGGATATTTGATAAGCAAGTACTAAAGTAGCCGCAGTAACAGCACCATAATGTCTAATGATTGACAGTGAGGTAATGAACACAGAAAATATTTTGTTTGTAGAAGAGCTATAAAACTACCTACAACAATTTTAATAAAAAGTAAGAGGCATGAGTATCTTCTTAGGTACTTCAGTCTTGTATCTTGTTAATGGAATTTCCTTTATCCTCCTGATATAGGTAGGTATAGTCTGTATTTCTTTAGTTACAATTTGACCTTTGGTCCCTTAGCCTCTTAAGATTACAATTAATGCTCTCACCAAAGATAATGTCTGAAGTATCTAATGCAGCATGCAGCTTCAGTAGATAACTAATAATCATTTATTATTCATGTTAATTTAATCAGTCCCATCTAGGGATTGCAATCCCGCAGCTCACTCAATCCCGCGGGATTGATATGCGGGATTGATCAATCCCGCGCGGGATCCCGCGTTTGAAATTATTCACAGTAGTTCAACTTTTTGCCCCGTATCCCATCCCATAGGAAGGATACCAGAGACCACTCTGGTATCCTTCCTTACATACCTACTTGTAATGAAAAAATGCCACTCTACTGATTACGAAGGTTACTGCGTGTCTACCAGGATAGGTTTCATCTGATTTTTTATTGTGAATAATATCTCTACATTAATTAATTAGGTACCAACCTAATTAATTAATGTAGAGATATTATTCACAATAAAAAATCAGATGAAACCTTGGTACCTAATTAATTAATGTAGAGATATTATTCACAATAAAAAATCAGATGAAACCTATCCTGGTAGACACCTAGACACGCAGTAACCTTCGTAATCAGTAGAGTGGCATACTCCGCAATTTATTTTTATTAGTTACACGCTAATAGTAATTTAATACGAAGGAAATGTTTGTCTGATGTATGTTACACGAAGCTACAACTCAGGATGAATTAAACAAGCGTTTAGTCTATGACTACAATTTATTACCTGCCTTCCTACACTACTGTACCTAGGTAAATTGGGTTTATTTATGTCACAGAGTTAAGATTTATTTATTCTGTGTTTACGTTGAGTAGACGTAGGTAAATACTGTGAAGGTTGCTTACTAAGTAATGCAATCTGGCTGAAAGATTTCTATTCTAAACTCTCTGACAAATCATTATTCGTATTTATAATTAAAATATAATATAAAAGTGAATATAATATAAAGTTTAACATATTATTAATACGCGTTTCAATCATAAGTAGATTGAATATATCCCGGTACCAGTAACAACCCACGTCTGGGTGTTCCAGTACCTATATTTTATATATTTATACAGAAGATCTTCTGTTCTCTCTCGCTTTTGACAATCAGCTTGGAAAAGAATGATTGAGTGCAGAACAATGATAACGGTTTCTATTCCGTTTTCTTGAAAATTAATTGCTATGGCAAAGTTATTAGCTTTGAACATCTGATTTCAGTTTCTTACTAGGTACATGACGGTGATTCATTGGTACATTGTGATTTCTATTTTATTTTCTCAACACTTAATTGTTATCAACTATATCGTTGCTTCATTTCATTCCACGGTTTAATTAAAACTGCAGAGTTGCACAGTCATTCAACCGATTAAGAATAAAATAAACGAGAAACAAGACAACACATTTGAATTTAGTCCAAGTAGAGCACGAAACGTCACGTAGGTAGGTACCTACTCAAGATTTGCATTCTTTGCAAATTATATGTATGTTATGCCTAGGTACTACCACAGTACCGTGGTACTACCTACCTAAATGGCGAAAATTCTATTGCTATCTTACCTACCTAGGTAATACTTATATCGTACACTAGCTGTCCGCCGCGGTTACACCCGCGTCTTTGGTTACTGCTCCGCTCCCGTAGGTTGTAGCGTGATGGTATAGCCTATAGCCTTCCTCGATAAATGGACTACTTAACACTGAAAGAATCATTCAAATCGGACCAGTAGTTCCAGAGATTAGCGCGTTCAAACAAACAAACTAACAAACACTGCAGCTTTATAATATTAAGTATAGATAATGTATTGTGATACAATAACAGGTTTTTAATAGAGTACCTATTACCTAGATACAAATTAATTTCTTTCGGAATTTAGATTGAATTGATTGAGATAGGTCCTATTTTTACCCGACTACGGCAAAGCCAAAAGGAGGGTTATGATTTTGACCGGTATGTATGTTTGTATGTATGTATGTTTGTTTTTAATTGAGATGATAAATAATGCTGACATGCAGAAAGCGCGCTGATGCCTACCAATTTAAAAATAATATGAATAACTATCTACGAACGGAAAATAAATATAAATGTACTTAATTATAAAAGAAAGGTCATACCGTCATACTCACGAAATATCGAAAACCGCTTGACGTAGGAAGAAAAAAAAGGCAAGGAGGCAGATTATAGTTATTAGACGTCCGCTAAGAACGGATTTTCCAAAATTCACTCCCTAAAGGTAGAACAGGGTAAACAGGGGTTCGACATTTACGCCGACGAAGTCGCGGGCAAAAGCTAGTACCTAGGTATATTGTATTAAATAAAGCCATTGCTAACATCATAAAACAAGTCAAAATAAAAGTTAGACCGTTCCTATTTATCTACCTACTTTACTGTCTTGACTTCAGCTAACTAAACTGTAAATGTCTACATTTCGGTAAGTAGGTATGTAGGTACCTGTCTATTTAAAAAATATTGCCTACAATGAATTGTGTACAGGTATGTTTCATACCTATTGTAACTTGTTCGATGTCATTGACCCACTTAAATATTCAAATTAGCAACAGTTTCCGCACATTGGTACAAAGTACAAAATCTTTATTTTTAGAACCATTTTTAGTTTTACAAAGCTAGGCTACCTTTATGTAGGTCTAGGTACCTACCTACCTACATTAGGTGGATTATTATTGCGACTCCTTCTACTAAACCTTCAGAAGTGGTAATTAAAACTAATATGAAAACGTATAAGCGAGGTAATATTTACAACAGATTAAGTATAGAGTTCCATTGTTCATTCGCGTTATGGAATGCCTTTAACACATAAGATAAAGAGGCTAAGGTGAATCATTCGTCCCGCAGAAGTGTGATAAAACCTCTTTAGAGTGTAAATGTGGGTCAGGCCCCGTTCAGTTCAGTTAGGATAGTTAGAGCTATGTAGGTACGGTCCGTTAATTTTTTCCACTGTTAGTAGGCAAGTATACCTAGGAAGGTCGCAGCCTTGGCAGGTATAGGGCATAGTGGCACTGCTTACATGCCTCTAGGTGAAAGTCGATCAATCTAAGGATATTATTACTATCACAGTTGAATTCAATATTTAATGCTTTAGTCATGCATAAAGGGAAGTAAGCAGTGAAGACCGCAATAGCACCTAGAGCATAATCGTACCAATGATGGTGTAGGTACAGCATTTGCTGATGGATAGTGTTGTGTCCAATAATCGGAATGAAATGGAATCAATAAAACAAAGAATTTAAGTATTAGAGGAAGGTTAAATTAAATGCAAACAAAAAAAATCCATAGCTGGGATAAGAAACTCGTAATAAATAGACTACAGGCCCATGTCTAAAAATGGTGGGTCATATGAACCACCAGGTGACGTATATAGGACGATATATGAGCATAAAATAATAAGATTCAGCACTATGCCATCACTTGTAAGCTGTCCAACTGAGTGCTGGTGAGAATTCAAAAGTGCAGGTAGAGTGAGTACATTTTGGTCATATATTTTTTTACGGCATTTTTACCATCGATAGATCCATGAAAAATAATAAGAAAGCGCCCAGTGCCGTACAAAAATGGTGCGCCACAAAGTCGGTATAATTTATTTTTGATTTTCTGACAATTTCCAGGGTTTTGGTCGTTTGATTCTGTACGGCATCAGTTTCATACTGTTACAATACAGCTTCTAATCCATTATTCCGCAACGCCGTACAAAAATCATGCAACAAGGGGAAAAAATCGAGGGTTGCAACCCCCTCTCTTTCCGTGGTCCGGGGGGTGATTAACCTACCTAATTAAAAATAAATATTATGATTGATGCTGCCGCAAGATGTTTTCGAAACATGATTTAATTCAAGCCTGAAGGACTATTTGCCGCCTCATCGACTACCGTCAGCACTTCAGCAGGTAGGTAGGTGCCTACTCATCTGGGTAATAACCTAAGTTATGAATCATTATATTAGTAAGTATTTGAAGTTTTCAACGATGCAGGTACTTAAATCAAAACCTATACTGACAAGATATTAATTATAATGATGTGTCCTCACTTTATATGCGTTATAAAGGTTTAAAATGAGTTTTTTCTAGATTTTTCCTCCTCAATAGGCCTTAGTGCACATGCATTTACCTACGTCGTCTATTTAGAATTATCATGTAGACAAATAAGTGAGAGCAATATTATCCCTTGACATATTGAGATAAATAATAAACACAGGCTACCCGTGCCTTGACTTGAAAGACCACTATTGCCACTATTGGTACTTATCAAACCCAAAAATCTAACTATAATGTGCTCACAGAACACGGATGACTATACTGGCCCACGCGTGGTGATTATATACCGTGACCGTGCTATGACCGTTACAGACACGGAAAGATACGTGACACGGCCTACTATGCCCACTAGAACGTATCAGATCAACCGACAATTGTTGAGGCTCCATGCATGGGACACGATCACACGACGTTGTTGGTCGGTGACGGAATGCCCTTGTGGGCAGTTTCGTAGTTTTCAATAATATTTTCTTGCCTGAAAGGTTCCGAGCACGGTCATGGTACGTATGGTACGATGTAGTGGGCAGATCCCTTTACACCTAGGAGCATTATGATCATAGTAACGGTATATTAGGAGGCTCATCATGGTCAAGGCAGAGCCTAATATCTATTTACGCTGTAGGGACCGTTCCATGATGAAGGTACATGATTTTACTATTCACGACCATCACGGATCAAATCCACTCGCATCTTTAAAATAGATCGGTATAAGTAGGGCTGCCATCACCTAAATGGCCTACCCTAGAATAAAATCCCGGATTTTTTTCCCGTAGGTAGGTACCTTCCTACCTACGTCTCTGAGAAAAATATTTTTTCAATGAAAACATTGTTATCATGGCTTATCATTCAATTAATTCACAAGGATTCTCGTGACGCAAAAAGTGACCGGGTTTAATCGGGTAATTTTTGATAACCCCGTCAGGACGTCCCCGGACGCCCTATAAACTAGAAGAAATCCGGACAGATGGCATCCCTGGTTACCAAACCTGGGTTTGGTACCTTGGTAACCTAGTTTGCCTGAGTTGGGTATAAGTATAAACAACGTATATAATATACGAATGCGAGCGCAAGTGCGGACATCAATTGTAGTAAAAGTTTACTGTTGATACAACATACCTAATCTAATCTTCTCACAAATTAATTTAGTACCTATTTGACCCCTACCGTATAATTAGATTATTTTGTTTGTATTCTACCATTTAATTCAGTAGATACAGACAGGCGGACCGCGGACAGACAGCATTATTTGAAAAGGCAATTATAAAAACAAAGGTGACTAAATAATCATAATTTAAGTCATGCTCATAGTTTCAGTCCTCTTAAAGTCTTAAGGCTGAGCCACACCGCATAGGTGTGCGAATGCAAAACTTGTAATTGAGCATACTCATTGACATATTTGAGCATACCTAATTTGCCTATTTTAAACAATGGGAAAATTTTAAGCGAATAGTACCTATGAATTGATTTAGAAATATGTACCATAAACTGTACTTGTTAATAAAACTAGCAACATTTTATCAACCAGTTACATGCAATAGAACAAGAGATAAAATGTACATTAGCAGGTATAGGTAGTTATACATAGGTATCACCTATTATGCTATTATCACCTGTATATGCTATTGCATTACGGTGATACTAGCTTTTGCCCGCGACTACGTCCACGTAAATGTCGGTTATCGCGGACCACGCAGATGAAGTCAAAGTTGAAGTCGAATAAAAAGTAGTCCTTTGTTGGGGTTCAAACTTACCCTGTACCAAATTTTATCAAAATCGGTTCAGTGGTTTAGTCGTGAAAGCGTAACAGACAGACAGTTACTGTCGCATTTAGTACCTAGGTATGGAAGTATGGATTGTTTATATTTCCCTGCCAATGTTATTTAACTCCCGTCTGTTACCAATTATCGAAAATTCTAAACACTTAAAGGTATTGAAGTACCTGTAAGTAGGTATCTACCTATCTATTAGGTTTAGTTTACATTATGTTCAACATTCACCTTGGTTCAACCTTAGTCTTTATACCTGGCTACGTTCATATTTAATGATGCCATACAAAACCTAGGTTCACGTAACCTTATCATGAATTTTCAAGTATGCACTTAAAAAACCATTTGTTACAAAAACATGTCGGAGGCAAGACTTCGTTTTATAATGATTGTAAAGTAATTTATAAGAAACCTACCTTCATAAGCTTCAAAAAATACCTTCTCAGTTTTAAAATATGAAAGTTAAGACTTCAGAGCTTATTTCACACCTCGGTATAGCAGTAGGTACCTACCTACCAATGACACTTCAAAAAAGGGCAAGAACGGTTCTAGTCTATACTTCGGCAGCAAGCGGGTCAGCGACCACGAAGCCAGTTTACTAGTATCTTTTTTCAGAAAAATCATCCTTACATCAGTGTGGATGCTGTCCACATCTCAATCACATCTTCCTATAGCTGAAAGATCAAAGTTCTGCTAACCAAACCAGCACTCCACTTACTCTTACCTACTTCACTTTCCTTAAGAAAATCGTGGGACAGAAATATGTTAAGTATCGATACTAACACAGAATAACACTATTATGTTTGCGTTTCATTTTGGAAAAGCAAACAACGACACAGTACTTAACAACTCAATCTGACACAGCATTGTTATAATTATTGTTCTGATGTCATATCACAATAAATAAATACTAGGTGGGTACATACTAGTGCGTATCGTTAACCTAAATTAAGCTGATATTGCTGACATGAGTAGGTAGGTACCTATGTTTAAAAGAAAAGCCGCCCTCCTGTACCTAGGCAGTAAGCAGTTGTATGATGCCTAATATCAACTACTTAATATGTTTTAGATTCTACAAAAATCTAACGAGGCCACCCGTCGGTGCCTACCTAAAGCCCGATCTAAGGGGGCAGCCGGGCAAATGCCCAGAGCGGCAGAAATGTCGTGTGGAAAAATAGAGCGATGTTAAGCTACTAAAAAGAAATTTTATGAATTTTGCAATTCATAATTTTTCGGAATATGTTTAATCAAATAACCTGTCGGTTTAAACCGGAAACCTGAAATGTCTTCTGAAAGATCTCACGATTTTTGATAATTCTCAATTATTTTTACCGACTTCTCATTTCTGAACTGTGAACTGTTTATCTGTGAATTCCCCACCTATGATATAAAAAAAATAGTTATCTATCAAGTATTACTTTGCCTGTAGCGGCTAAATAGCTGGATCAGACCCTGTTCACAAGAAATGTGGAGTAAATTCTGTCAAGCTGCGGTTTCTCAGTCAACTTCAGATAAGCATAGGTACATAATAGTGAAGCTACTACTGTAATCTTTGACCTCAGCAAATTTCCATTGTTGCACGTGTTTGACTTCGAGAGTAAAACTAAGCTCTTATAAGTATTTTATTATACATCACCTACTACAGAGCCTGCGAACCGTTAAGTGTAAGGCCAAATAAAAAGGAAGCCGTGAAGCTAAAACACTCAGATTGAGGAAGCTTCTCGAACAGTACTAAGAATGAAACTACTATAGAATGACCACCGCTACCTAAGGAATCAGCGCAAGGGGATTCGCTGCAGTTCAAGTGCAGGTCATGCAAATCTCGGTTTATCTTAGTGACCTAGGAGATTTAATGTCATACAGACTGGACTGTCTGTGTACAGTCGTAACTGAGATAGCAAACGAACGACTGTTTATAAAGTTAAACAGTAACAACCTCCTACTGGGTCGAGGTTATTTGTCGCAGAATGTCCATAAAACTGTTCCATTAAAATCGTTATCAATACCCTGAATAAAAAGCTGATTGATTTATCAGAACAACGATCAGTGATGTCTCAGAAAAATACAAATAAACAAGGGAAATTATTTAGGATTAAGTCAAGCCTTATAATAACTTATTGCTATTGAAGAAAACGGAACTAAGATTTTAGTCAGCCTTCCTCGTGTGTGATTAAAACATTCTGGAGAAGAACGGGTAACAGACAGTAGACACCCAGTAAACTAAAGTAGAGCAGATGAGGCGGACATGCAAGGTCGATTCACATAATCAAACAAAAGTTGTATCTACATTGTAATTTTTCAGTACACCATTCAGAAAATATAAGTACATAATTTTACTAAAAGACGTCAATAAAGTTTACAACATTTACTCTTACTTCTCGCACATTTGCATACATTGGGTGGGCGAATGTTGGCTACTCATTCGTCCGCCACAGCACAATTGTGACCGCTCAAGTGGAATCAAGTGCACTAAACTTCCATTACTTTTGTCAGTGTTGCGCCTACAGACATCCGTTAACAGCATTGTGAGAACTGCTGCCATAATAACCATTAACTAACGCTGTATTCATCTCTTTGAGCACTAATATACTAGATGCGGGGTCCCGCGATGTCACACGGTACTTAATAACTGAGATCATATAGATGAAGTCAAAACGTAGTGATTGATTATACGGGGTGTAAAGACACATCACTAGCCGTTTTAGTACGCATACTGCTTAACAAACTACGCAACATATTAAAGAACATTTTTTTTGCTACAACTACAACACTTTTTTATTTGAAAAATCAGTTAATGGCAGTGCGCATTGTAACGCACCCACAACATGATGTTTCCAACATTAAAAGGGTGAGGAATTGTGAGGAATTGAGGATATTTATAGTTTAGTTGGAATTGGAACATTTAAAAGTCGCAAAAAGTTGGAACTATGACCATCAGTAACTTCGTAACCAAACCAGGTTAACAAATATGTTTGCAGTGACGGGAAGAACATGTAACTTCCGGTTTTGTTTAAGTATCTTTATACGCCTGATATTCTCTCGGCAAGTAAGTTTTAGGTGTGCTGTCATTTCACCTCTAGGAATGGCAGCAGCTGCTGCTCCCAAAAGGTTCCGTCTTATGATCGGAATTTTGTTTCCCCGTTTCACCCTCTTAGGGGGGGAATTTTGAAAAGATCCTTTCTTAGCGCATTTTTATTTGTTAACATTGTCGATGTTTTGTTTCCAGGGCCCTACGGTCTTTTATGAGGAAAGGGAAAAAGGGGACAACTTCAGAAAAATCTAGCAACACCCAATTAAATGGTGACACCTCGCCTATCATTTACCGAAGAGCATTGCAATGTAAGATTAGATATTAATAGCGTAAATTAATTAGTATATTTTCAATTAATTTATTAAAGTCTTGGATTTTTTCAATGGTGGATCATATAAATGTTCTATTCATAGCCCAGTATTCCAATAAATATTTTTAACTTCAAAAGAATAGTAATCAATTGAAAGTAAACCTAATCGATATCGTAAATGATCTTCAGATTCGACAACGCCGACGGCGGCAGGTGCGCGTAGCACGGTAGCATCTCCTGAGCGGGTTGACCGCTACGTGTATGGCGGCTCCATCACTCCGCTGCCTCGCTCCCGGTTTCAAGAGCGACTGCGCAGCACCAGCCACCATGAAGTCCAATCGCTAAGGTACATTTTTTTTTGTTGTACAAATACAAAATTGATTTAAATCCGAAACATCCGGATCATCCGCACACCCACTGGTGGGACGGCACGACAGATGATTTTTAAGTGATGAAATAGTATACCGAAACGTCATGAAAAAAATAGTTGAAAATGCAATAATAATAATAATAAATCCATTTATTTCAGGTAATTTACACCCACAGAATCTAAACACAGATAAATACTTACAACCTTTAAAAAATAATTATCAATAAATACCTACAAAATAAACTCAACTAACATTTAATAAATTAGAACATACATCAATTAAAATTAAAATAAAATAACATTAAAATAAAATTCAACTAATATTCTAAAATTTAAACCAATGCTACCTGGCAGTAAGTGTTTAATTTCAACTTGAATTTCATAATATTACGGTATATTTTCATCATCTAAAAATCCCTTGCCATTTCGTGCCGCCAGTGGAACCCAAACTTTAAACGGGACTTTTTTTTTAAAGGAAAGCACTACTTAGTACATACATACATACCTACATACACTCACGCCTTTTTTCCATGGGGGTAGGCAGAAACCACAGAACGCCACCTGCTACGATCCTTACATCTCCTTTCGCCTCACCTCATCACTACCTAGTATCTACTTTTATAAGACACAATTAAACTACTAACTAATTATCTTGTTTTCAACTTATCTATCCCACATTCCTACCCCTACCATTAATGTCGCGGAATTCAGCGGCCATTATTGGGTAGTAGTTAATATAAGTCATGAGTTTACTGTGAACTCTGCGACTATTAAGCATGTAGTATAAGATAGATATACACTCTTTTGCAAAAAAAACGGGCACCTAAGGAAATTTACGTTCTAAGGTCGATTTGAGTTAATTAAATGAAATTTATTTCTTTGACGTAGTCTGTATACTTATAATCGTGTAAATTAATGCGCGTGAAGTGAATTCGGGCAATTAAAAGAACAAAAACGATGGATTCTTTAAAACCGATGTACACGCCCAAACAATAAGAAGTGGTCGGCAAATAAGACAAGATTTTTTTTTTTACTTTTTTTAATTAAATAAAGTTACAAATGTAAAAACCTAATAACGAGTGTGACCTCCTCTTGCCAAAATCACAGCTTGAATCCTTCTGGGCATGCTTTCCACGATGTTTTTAATAACGTTTTGAGGAATACATTCGCACTCTTCTGCAATGACTCTTTTTAGCTCCCTGATGTTTTGTGGAGCAGGTTGCACTGATCTTACCCGTCTCTTTAGAACATCCCAGACATGCTCAATTGGATTGAGGTCAGGACTTCGAGCTGGCCAATCTAAACGACGGATCCCAACTTCTTGCATGTACGCTTCCACGTCGCCAGAACGGTGCGGGCGTTCATTGTCGTCCATAAAAATGGAATCTTCCCCAAGTGCAGTCAATGTGGGTTGTGCATATGGAATTAGGACTTCCATTATGTACCGGTGTGCATTTAATGTTCCATTTTCTATGAAAACTAACTCCGTACGCTCCGTCGAATTAATTGCTGCCCAAAACATAACGGAGCCTCCGCCATAATGAGTGATTTCTTCGAAACACACTTCCGCATAGCGTTCCCGTGGTCTTCGCAGCACTCGCCGGCGTCGGTCCTCTCCACACAAAGAGATTCTAGCTTCATAAAAATAAATCCTTTATTCCAGTCCCCAGAGTCCATGAAGCACAGTTCCGAGCAAAGTGAAGTCGAGCAACACGGTGCTCACGGAGTAATTTAGGGCCCCGAGCTGGGCGGTAACTCCTGATATTGGCAGCCAAAAGCCTCCTCCTGACCGTCCACAAGCTAACTTCTACTCCTCTTACTTCTTCAAGGCTCTTCTTCAGGTTCACACTTGACGCCTTACGATTCCGCAACGCCTGACTCACCAAAAAGCGGTCATCTCTTGGTTCTGAGCATCGTTTTCTTCCCGAACGGGGTCTTCTTTTGACCGAAACGGTCTCTTGATACCGTTGCCAAGTCCTCTGGACAGTTGAACGACTCACATTTAGCCGCTGAGACACGTAAAGTTTGCGAACAACCTTCTTCAAGTAGGGCTATAATTATACCGGCCCTTATCGCTTTATCACTCATATCAAAAAGTGGTATTTAATGTAAAAAGAAAGATTAAATTGTTTAATTTGCAGAAAATATCCAAAAAGTTTAAAAATATCGTAATCAGTTAAAAATCGTTTCAGCAATTCGCGCCATTAGTAAAGTAATTTTAGAATAATCATTATTTTTATTTTATTAATTTTAAATTTGGAACGTAAAGAATCATGCCAGGATGCTTCAAATAACATGCCAATACATCGTCAAATTAATAAAACCTATTTCTTGTTCTTCTTCATTGAAGTAAGAAAAAAATCTAAAGTGCCCGTTTTTTTTGCAAAAGGGTTTACTATCATAAACGTGTGTATAAATATAGTTTTCAAGTCGTCGAGGAAAATCTTGTTTTTATTATTCTTAACTACTTACAGCCCACGACTAAATATTGTTCTAGTGTGCATTATTATTATCTCATCGCCAAGAGTAGGTAAGGGCAAACCGCACAATTCCGCTTCGATACTCCGAGGTCGGTCTCCGAGTATTAATTCATAGGTACTGTACCTACCTTATTTCAATTAATATAGTAAAATACGAGCATCGTCTGCTGTCCAATCCACCGGTTACAGCTGGCCCTAAAGTACCTATAAATCAATAGTAAGCTGGGTCCAGTAGGTATCTAGATAGACTTTTGAATACTTACAACTTTTATTATAGGAACAATCTAACTATTATTTATTTTCAAAATGCCAAATAAAATGTGTGAAACGCTTAGTTTTGTAGTGTCCCATTGTAACTAAAGAATAAATAATAATAAATAAATAGGGTTTTCGCCGCCCGGAAGGATGCTAACATGTAGAAAGACCGCCGCATTATAATATAACTATATATTTAATGTTTCCAGTGCAACCCCTCGCTTGGCCCGCAGCGAAGTGTCGGGGTCTCGGCTGAGCGTGGAGAGTACGAACCCCTTTGAAGAGGACGGCCCTGTGCCCCCCGTCCGCGCATCAAGACGTAAGAAAAAGCGCGCGCCTCTACCGCCGGGGCCAGTCTACACCACCCCTGAAACTGCCGATACTACGGTAATATCTGAATAACATACTGTAAAGCCGAAACTATTTATATTAAGATGTGTCTAAACTTCATGCAAAAAGGGCTAAACCCGAAGGAAGACTTACAAGGAAATGAAGAGTTCTCTTTCCCGCTTGAATCTCTTACAAAAGTATGTTCACTAATATAAACATCTTTTGGATTTAGTTAAATCATGTATTATTTTGCTATTGTCAAAATTAGGAGATGTCCAGCCAGTCATCACAAGAGCAATAGATCTATCTACAACAAACCGATAATTGGTGAATACTTCAAAGGTGTCAGGTCCATTTTACGGTGACTTCATAATGTAATCTCAGAAAGACTCCACTTGCACTGAAGGCTATCCACACCACGAATGCACTCGCAGAACGATAACAGGCTTTAGGGAAACAACACTAACATGGGCGGTCAAAATAGGCTTACCTACAATATAATCATCTACCACTGCTATATGTCGTATGTACTTACTTACTCTATTTACACTCTGCTAACATTTCTGGGTGGGTACTAGTGAACGTCCACTTAAAAATTGGCAGCATATT
This sequence comes from Hoplodrina blanda, assembly GCA_949316365.1. NCBI lineage: Eukaryota > Metazoa > Arthropoda > Insecta > Lepidoptera > Noctuidae > Hoplodrina > Hoplodrina blanda. The sequence goes on along the minus strand of OX438579.1, from coordinate 8,662,938 downwards.
TTGATTAAAATATGCAGTGCAAAAATACACTGATTATACTATACACATATTGTTATATACCATCAAATAAAATGAGCCTAGCTAAGAATAGATATTTTTTACACAACTTTATTCGGAGTTTAGTGAGTGATTTTTTTACACACTAACCTTATCTACTTATACTTTTCCAGGTTTCGAGTATGACTTCAGAAATACAAATAAACGATGTGGAAGAACAACCATTGAACAAAACTGAGGGAGATTTAGAATTAGATGATATGAACTTGAATATTGAGCTAAAAATTGTCGAAGATGAAGATGTTAATGAAAAGAATACGGAAGCCGTGGAAGGTAAACCAACGACTCCTAATACCGTTATTAGTAATGAAGTGGTTGATGAGTCAGTTATCGAAGAAAGAAAACCGAACAACGAACAAACAGTTACAGAAAACCAAACAAACATTACTGACAAAGACAACGAAGTAACGCTAAGAAATAGTTCTTCAGAAGAGGATATTCTGAGCTCTTCCGCATTCCATAAAGTAGATATTGTAACATACCGACGCAATTCCAGCGTTAATGAAGATGACATTCGATTGCGACGAGGTAATTTAGAGGATTTTCAGTCATTATCGAATAAAAGAAGCAAGAGCCTCACTAATGCCTTAGACATGACGTACACAACATACGATATTAACTTAAATGAAAACACAAAGCACATGGACACTAACGGAAACGACGGGCCCCAGAAAGTTGTATGCAAACTTTACGACGAGCCCCAAACAAAAAAGAGCGTAGAAACGATTTCAAGTACAGAAAAAGAATTCCTAGAAATAGATAGAGCTACTAGAGAGCTCGAGAGAGAAATAAATAAGCTAAATACTGCTTTAAATGAAGACGATATTCCATGCGTAGAAGCAAGACTGTCAGTGTCAGAGATCAAGAGAAGGTTTGATAAGAACGACGCATCGTCACCAAATCCAATACCAAAGCCAAGGAGGAGTCACTATGGTGGAGGCTCAACTACTCCATAAATGTACAATTAACCCTTTAAACTTTATATTGGCTGTATGTGGACCCCGCAAGAATACCAAAAAAAATTGTTTAATTTTGCATTCTCTGTACGGGATATGTAATCAATATATAATCAATCAAAATCATGTGGGACGGTATTGGGAAACAAAAAGTAAAGTTGTATTTACACTGTCTTAATATCAAATAGCATTATGTAAAAAAACATGTTGGCTGTAATCCGTAAGAAGCTTAGTGAAAATCAAACAAACTAATCTATTGTAAGTCGTGACTAAAATGAGAGCATCCAGCGAGTGTACACTAGTAATTAGTAAATATGTAAGTATAATTAGTAAAAATTTTTACTAGTAATTAGTAAAAATTTTTTTTGCTGGCAACACTGTGTGAGCCGGTCGTCAAAAAAACGATCTCCTAAATTTAATTTTTTATAAATTGTTTAAAAGACTTTTAATTACGTTAAATTAGTGTAATGTTATAAAAATTAAGTGATTAATACTACGTACAGTGTTTGTGCAGTGTTTTTGTCGCGAGAACTGCGACAATAACTTAACCAAAAACCGGCTGTCAAGTCATCGCCCCAACCAACGGTGAAGGATTTTAAATATCATCGAAACCCGGGGAGTATTTTGTTTTATTTAGGTTGTATAAACATACTACTAAACATCACGAAATACTGCTCAGGCCACTGAGCTACGTCCATCACACACTGGCACGGTTTATGTCTCCTTTTGCTTGACAAGTAGTGGAAGCAAAATCGACGACGAAAACACTCGCCCATACAATTAAACACTACATGAATTACTACACAAAAAATAGGCCCATTGTATTTTTCTTTTGCCTATCTACTACCTATATAAATTTAACTTCACATCATACTAACTTGTAATTGCTATAAACTTGTAGGCAATTAAGTTAAAAGTTGTGGTACCTATTCTTGTTTGTTTATGTTTAACATTTCCATTTATGTAATTCTAATTAATTAACTAAATCTAATTTTAATATCTTTGACTCATAATTTATTTTCTTTGTTCTTTTTTTCTTTAAGTACTTTTTTTTTTTTCCCTACTACCTCCTACTTCTATAAATAGGTAATACATCTAAACTTGAACTGTTATTTAGCTGCACAAATACATATATTTCAGGTGACTGACATTTTAAGAAAATGATGACCCGCAGTGCTACACTCAAGGAGATGGAAGCTAAACTTAGATCCACCTTAAAAGAGCTTGAGGCTTCTAAAGCCCTATGTAAACAGCTGCTCCAGGAAAGGGACGACAGTGAGGTGGAAGTTAAGAATATTGTGGACAAGAACACCTTCTTGAAAAATGAGCTGGCAGAACTTCATATTCAACACATGGACTTAGCCGACCAACACACCCAACTACAATACAAAGTGTCAACTTTTCAAGAGTGCAGTGACACCCACGAACTTGCACTAAATAGGATTTCAGAACTGGAACAAGAATTATGTAATGCCCATAAGGCCTTGTCTCACTCAGAGACAGTCAAGTTCAACGGACAGGTTGCTTCCACTAACAACCTGTTCAACGAATTAGTAGGCAGTAGGTTAAAATCAGTGTGTGAGTCAAGTGTAACTATTGATTTGACTGGTGATGACACCTTGCCATTATGTCCTATTAAAATGAGTCACAATAAGTTAAAAAAATACATAAAAATTAAGAAATTTATTAAACGGTCACAGAAAATAATTAAAAAACAACATCTACTAAAATCAAATATTTCCCTCAGAAAGGAACGTATCATGCTCTCAAAACAGTTGAATGCCTGTACAGTTGAGTTTGATAACTGTCGGGAGAAGTATGATACTGAAACTCAGCAACTCCGAAATGATCTACTTTACAAGGAGTACTTGCTGAAAGATATTTTTGAAAAATATGAATTGTCTCAACAACAATTAAGTGAACGATTGTTTGAAGCTGGGGAACTACTGGATTTGGTGAAGTACAATGCTGAGAGGTACGAGTCTCTGACAAATAATCTCACATGCAGCTGTGCTAACCAACCTCCTTCTCCTGAGCCGCTGATTGACATAACTGCACCAGTATTGGCTCTTCAAACACAGATCTGTGCCAGTGCAAAGGAAGTTAATAAAACTATCTTATTCTGTGATGAAATAGGGTCAGGCTTTGGTAAAATATTACTCAATTACATTAGCCATAGTTTTACGAATCATAGTTACCATAATATAAATTTTCAACAAATTATTAAAAGAATTGTAGCCTCAAACCTAGACCATTACTCCACAATGGTTCTATTATTAGGTAACAGTACAGGTACTTCCAAAAAGGACATACTGGATGGTGTCAACGCCTTATTAAAGCTAAATATAGGGAAGCTAATGTTGTGTGCTTTTCCTTATTCTGATACTTTATCAGATTATGAAAATAAACATATTTTTAAGTTAAATAGTATTATTCATAGGTTGACATGTTGTCATAGTGACAAATTATTATTTTTCGACACTAATAAATTTGTTAGTGGTTTTAAGTTAACTCAGGGAACTTTATCTCTGTCAGGTGAATGTAGACATATGATTGCTATGTTGATAGCATATAATATTAACACTGTTATAGCAAATATAACACAATGTAGGATAAGTGACGAAACTGTGTTGTATAGTTCTGCTAACAACACAGTGATTGATTGTTGTGAATCTTCACTGTGTACGAAGGAGTGTCCACTAGTAATACCAATACCTTTGGAGGCCAATACCAGCCAGATAGGATATTCTCTCTCTGCTGAAACACACACAGGGATTTTAAACTCTTCGATTGAGGTTGTGGGGGTCACTCCGGATAACTTTTTAAACTAAGTTGTGAGACAACAGAAGTTACCTCTTCAAATAATCACCTATTATTACTTAATAATAAAAAGGTATCTTCTGGCAAGGTAGCATGTAAGGGAAAGCAACATACTTTAAAATTGTTTAATCAAAATATTCAAGGTTGCTCTTCCAAATTACTAGAAATAGAGATGTTTCTAGAAAAAACCAAGTTTGATATTGTTTGTTTTACCGAACATTGGCTTAAAGATAACCAAGTAATGTCTATTAATTATGAAAATTATTGTGTAGTTAGCCACTTCACCCGTAAACGGATGATACATGGTGGCTCGTTAATACTTATTAAAAATTCAATTAAATCTAAAGAACGTAAAGACATTGTTAGACTATCGGTTGAACACACTATTGAATTGTCCTGTGTTGAGCTTGATAAGCATGTTATAGTGTGTGTATACAGACCTCCTAGTTACCAGAATTTATCTGTGTTTGATTCTGTAATGGAAGATGTGTTAAAAAAAGTTAGTATTGGTAGTAAATCAATAATTATATGTGGTGACTTTAATATTAATTTGTTAGAAAATAACTCTAGTAGTATCAGATTATTAAGTCTTTTCAAATCATTTGATTTGTCACATGTTTTCAGTGAGCCTACCCGAGTGACAGCTTCTTCTGCCACTTGTATTGATAATATTTTTTGTAATTGTGAATACCTATATAAGGAAATTGTGAATAGGCTCCCATCTGATCATAGTGGACAATCAATTACGTTTTGCGCCTATGTACCACTACAAAAAACCGAAATAAGGTTTAGGCCAATTACTTGTAAAAGTTTAGAAAAATTTAATAATTCTTTGTCCAGTAAATTATGCACTCATAGTTTTAATAATATAGGTGACCCAAATGAGTTTTATTCAGATTTTTTTTCAATTTTAAAAAATCAATTTAATGACAATTTTCCCCTAAAAACTAAAAGTATTTACACAAAGTTCTTATTTAGCGACTGGGCGACTCCAGGTATTCGTAAAAGCAGAGAAAAACTATTTGAACTTTATGGACTGAAGCAACATACAATTAATACAAGTTTTCATAAGTATGTTTCCAAATATTCAAAGCTTTTTAAAAGTGTTTGTAAAATAGCAAAAGCTCTTCACATAAGTAAAAAAATAAAGTCAGCTGATGATAAAATAAAAACTACTTGGCAAATAATAAACAATGAAACAGGTAGGACAAAAAAACGTAATACTGAATTTAATTTAGAGACTGCACATGGCCCTATAAATTCAGATATAGAAGTAGCCCAGGAATTTGAAACTTTTTTTGCTAATATTCCCCTTCAAACTACTGAGGCTTTAAATTCGTCCCCCGCTCTTTCTGCTGCCTTACTTAAAAATAATGTTAAGGCTTGTCCTGTGAAATTTAGATTTCAACACACGAACCCCCAGGCTGTTATAAAAACTTTTAAAGATCTTAAAATTAAATCAACAGAAGATCTTTGGGGAATGTCTGTAAAAGTTAGTAGGTCTATTATCGAAACTATTGCGCCCTATTTAGCCGTAATATTTAACACCAGTGTAGACCAAGGAGTCTTTCCCGATCTGATGAAACACAGTAAAGTCGTACCATTGTTTAAAGCGGGTGATAGTAAGGAACCCAATAATTATAGGCCTGTGTCGATTCTACCAGTTCTCAGTAAGGTATTTGAAAAGTTAATGCTCAATCAAATGTTACGTCACTTTAATAAAAATTCCATCTTTCATGAACAACAGTACGGTTTTACCAAAGGGCGTTGTACAACTGACGCTGGTGTCACCCTACTAAAGAACATTTTTAACGCCTGGGAGGAAGCTCAAGATGCCATTGGAATCTTTTGCGACCTCTCAAAGGCGTTCGATTGCGTTAACCATGAGACACTTTTGTTGAAGCTGGAGCACTACGGGATTAGTAAAATATCTCTTGGTTTACTAAGGTCATATCTGATAGGTAGACAGGCTAAAGTTCAGGTAAACGGCGTAAACTCATTGGGGTCTGAAATGACTATGGGCGTTCCTCAAGGTTCGATATTGGGTCCATTTCTATTTCTAGTTTATATAAATGATTTACCTCAATTACTAGAAAATGAACCGAAGATGGTGTTATTTGCAGATGACACCTCATTGATTTTTAAAATAGACAGGCGGTCACAAAATCTTGACGATGTGAATAACTCTATTCTTCAGGTCCAAAATTGGTTTACAGTTAATAATTTAGTATTAAATGAAAAAAAAACTAAATGTATTAGATTTAGTTTACCAAACGTTAGAAGTAGCGAATGTGATATAATATTGAATGGAGAAAAACTGGAATTTATTAATCAAACGGTTTTCTTAGGAATCACGCTAGACGACAAATTACAATGGAGACCTCATATATCATCTATTGCGGGACGGTTAAGTTCAGCAGCTTATGCTGTTAGAAAGATTAGACAGTTGACAGATGTTGAAACTGCGCGATTAGTCTATTTCAGCTACTTTCATAGCATTATGTCTTATGGCATTTTATTATGGGGTCGGGCAGCTGATATTGAAACCATTTTTATTTTACAGAAGAGAGCTGTCAGAGCCATTTACAATCTACCTCGTCGCGAATCTCTTAGGGAACTATTTAAAACGATTAATATTATGACAGTGCCTTGCCAATATATTTATGAAAATATTATGTACGTGAGAAAAAATCTAAAACTTTTTAAGAAAATATGTGATAGACATAATATTAATACCAGAAATAAAGATAAAATAGCTCAACCATATTTTAGATTGTCTAAAGTAAATACATCTTTTATGGGGTACTGTGTGAAATGTTACAACAAAATACCTCCTGATATATTAAAATTAAATGAAAGAAAATTTAAGACACATATTAAAAGTACACTTTGCAACCAAGCATATTACAAATTAGAAGATTATATTCAAGATAAGACTGCTTGGAAACATGCTGGTCCTGCTCCATAGGACAATTACTATTAATTCTAGACAAAATCAAGCTTGTTAATATTATTATTATTTTTTTTGACATTTATTGTATTTTATTTTCTATTTGGTTTTTTTTTTTTACTATGGGATTGCGCAGGCTCACACACTGTTGCATTGTTGGTTGAGATGTTGAAAGTGGTCGTCTACAGTTCCAATATTTGTTAACATGTGAACACTATGTAACTTTAAATATATTTTCACCTTAAGTTCTTAATTTGTAATATAAATTCTTTTTGCGTGTTATTATATAGTAGTTTTTATATAAGGTACATTGCATTCACATGTAATTACGTATGACTCTGTATACAAATAATAATATTGTAAAACATTGATTTTAAAAGAGTACGTATGGAGTTTCTTGCCCATTCTTCTCCATACAAAACTACCTTTTGGAAGGGGCAACTAGATTCAATTCTATTTTTTTCTTGTAATGACGTTCAAAAGTGCCTTAAAATGGCCTAATTGAAATAAATGATTTGACTTTGACTTTGACTTTGACTTTAATGTGTTGTAACATGTGATTTTTAGATAATAACGATTGTGGTTTGGATATAATCGGATCTCAAACATTCATAAAAGGGATTGCAATGTTATTATGTGATTATAAAGTATCATAACACAGTCATGTCACGCTTAACTAAAATTCTAGTGCCTTCGAAGAAAACAATACTTACGTAAATTAATAATAACGTAAACATGACCATTGTTTTGCCATTAAATATTCTTAATATTATTATGCGGCGTAGGATAATTTATATGTGATATATATATAACTAGTTCTTTGCCTACGTCTTCATCCGCGTGGATTTCCCAAACAATCCCGTCGATCACTTATAAAGGGTTGTTTTGAAAAATAAATGATGACTATATTATTTATTAAGATAAGATAAGGGAGCATTCAAGTAATACGTAACGCAATTTGGGGGGAGGGGGGGTCTTACAATACGTTACGGTGCGTTACAAGGGCGGGAGGGGGAGTATTTAAACAACGCGTTACGTAACTTTTTTTTTATTTTAGTAAAAAAGCTAGAGAATTAGAATCTTTCAAATTCCAAATAATTTAATATACTTTGTTCAACATAATTGTGACTTTAATGGTCACTTAAATGTTACGTAACGTTTAGGGAGGGGAAGGGGTGCAGAAAAACGTTACAGTGCGTTACATGGGGGGAGGGAGGGCCTAAAATCTTCAAAAATTGCGTTACGTAATACTTGAACGCTCCCTAAGACAGAAAAGTATTTGTAGCGCAAGTTTCTAAACAGCACAAATAAGATCGCAAAATCGCCTTCAATACTTATAAATAATAATATCTATAGAAAATTTAATCTATCAAAATTTAAACCCTAATTTCTAGGCCATTTGGGCCGGACGATGATGAGTCAATTGGGGCATTGGTTTCAATATTCATCTAAATATACTATGTGTGCTTTGGTAGAATAAAAATAAAATCACCAAGCGAGTAGTTGGTCAATGGTACGCTATTGACATACACATACTGTAACAGTAAGTGGTGGCATAGTGCACTGTGTTTTTGTATGCAAGATTCCTAATTATATATACAAATGTTCACATTGGGATTAAGTAGTTTTTTGTTAGTTCAGTCATTGTTGTTTAATAAATTATTATTCTACTGATATTGTGTAGTTTCATTTATCTCACTATTGTGTAAGGGCATAATAAAGAAATATACAGTATTTTATCTTCATACAAACAGACGCGAATGCGCCGCAGTAACGAATGGACGGTGTGATTAGTTTTGTAAGCAATAAGCGTGGGATTTGTGACAAATATTTATTGGAATAAGTAGTACTCACTTAATATGGCATAGAGATATTATAGATTACATTGTGCTATTTCTAGTTGCTTGAACTCGTCAATAACGCACCCAAAAATATCATTTTTAAATTATTATTTTTATCCGAATGCGGATTTTATACACTATTAAAGGATGTCAACAGTATCTGCCCAATTTTGTACAGAAGGTACACTTAGTGGCATAAAATACACTAGATTACACTGAATAATATTGCACTCTTAAATTATTTATATAGTTGCCCGGGGAAAAGAATAAAATAACTTTTATTCGTAATGAAAAGCACGCCATTTTGGCACTCTAGGAAATAAGCACCTAAAAAAACTGTCAAGTTGACAGACGAGTACGCCGAAACCATGAAGATATAGATAAAACTGGAGTCAAGACTTCGAACAAAAGTTTGAGTCAAATACCTACAAAACTTCTCGCTCTCTGTGGTCTCACTCTCTCTTTCTAACTTAGGAGGTTATCCTAAGTTAAAAAGAGAGAGTGAGACCACAGAGAGCGAGATAGCGATACATTTTTTGAGCTTCAAGTAGGTATTCAAAGTCTGGGCTCCAGTTTTATCTATACCTTCATGGCCGAAACGCAGAAACGAACGGAATGACATGTGTCAAGTGTCAACAAAAACAAAACAAAATGACATTTACGAAATGTCAACCCGAGTGACAACCAATTAAAATGCAATCGTGCATGCAAAGTTGCCACATGTTGTAATTGTATTAGGTTATATTTAAATAATTTAAAAATGATTTATGAATAAAAGTTAAATTATGTTCGAATTCCTCTATTTTTTCTGTACGATTTGGTGCACGTGTACCTCGAGGTACATATTTGGGCAAACTTGTACGGGATTTTGTTGACCTCCTTTAATAATAGCTTTTAGCTTTATAAAAGCTTTTCGTACGTCTCCGTCGAAGCGTAAATATTTTTCAGTGACTATTTATCAAAATAATGGTTCATACATACATAAAATCACACTTTTTTCCCTTGTGGGTGGGCAGAAACCACAGAACGCAGTCTGCTATGATACTTACATACAAAATAATAGTGGTTTTTTTATTACATCTTCTAATCATTAAACACAACATTTGTGTTTTTATTGAACACTTCATGATATTAAAATACTGTAGGCGGGCAGCACTAATGCGTGTTTAGGTAGCGCCCGACGGTAGGCACTTAATTCAAGGTCAGGCCCGAGACACAATACTGTATATTTCTATACTGTGGTAAGGGAATTATTAAAACATAAATATGATGTAAAAATATGTATATCAGTGGATATAAACTAAAACTCTTAACAACAGGTGGCGCAAAATTAATCACCCTATCGGAAGATGTTATAATTTTTGCAAATGGCGTCGTAAGTCAATTATATTTCACATTTGTGAACTTGACAGATGCAGAATACAAACAGACAAGCAATGGAGCGCTAATACTCCGTGGAATAATTGTTTCACTTCTTACTGCCGGAATTAGATGAACGGGGCTTATTGAACTTGTAACCTACTTAATCTATCCCTCTTATACCTTATAAATCTCGGTAAGTTAGATAATGCAGTACTGACGAGTACCTTGTATGCTTCTGGTAACTTTTTTTGTTGTTTTACCTGAAATACAGAAAAGAATTAAAAAAACAAGGTACTTACTGTTTTAATGTCATAGTGCATTATATTATTTCATATGCTGCAACGAAACTTACTTTATTTCGAAGTTTTTGTGCTAGAATGGCCAACTTATCGGTCAATTGTACACTAGCTGCCAACACATCTGTTTCATCTTCGGAATATAAATCTACGAGTGTGTCTATTGCTTCAGCCAAGACCCATACTTCGTGTTCCTTTTGTGCCTGTTCTAGTATAAATTCAGTGATCATGCGTATAACGGCGGAAGCGGCATTACTCAAGTTATTGACCAATATTGAAGCCAATATGCCAATCATCCGGATTAAGTTTGATCTTATTTCAGGCACTCGACATTCCGATACTCCAATGAGCATTATCTACAACAAAATGTATTCCATAGTATAGATACGTAGTACCTACATAGCACATAATAAGTATGATAGTAAATTTGTAATTTTGAGACATAAATATGTAAGTACTTAAATGTATTAGATTTCACATTTTAATAAACACAAATAATTTACTTATTTATTTTATAACATGGCACAAAAACGACCGTCTATTATCGTATAGATATAGATTAAAACATCCTTCCATAAATTTTTGCTAAATAGTGCATCGGTATTATTTAGCTTGCAGATAATTGAGACAATTTAATTCTAGGACATGATGTGTGGACCTAAAACACACCCCAAGGAACTCCAAACTTTACAGAAATCTGTTTTGCATGTTGCTTAAACTTAGGTTACACTTAAAAATAAGAAAGATATTACATTTGAATTTGGAATCTTGTCATTTTTATACGATTGTTCATTGAGTTTTCTAATTTTGGCGCCAATACATTGTACAATATTTTGCGATATTAAAATGGAGTGGAGTGATAAAGAGAACCGAATCGCTGTGATTGCATTACACAAAGTTGGTATGGAGCCAAATGCAATTTTTAAAACTCTCCATACGCTTGGTATTAGTCAAATGTTTGTGTACCGGGCTATTAATAGGTACAATGAGAACTCCTCTGTTTGTGACAGAAAAAGATCTGGCAGTCCACGTAGTGTTCATACGAAAAAGGTGGTCAAAGCAGTAAGGGAAAGAATTCGAAGAAATCCTTTCCGAAAGCAAAAGATTTTATCTCGGGAGATGAAGATAGCACCCAGAACCATGTCGCGTATTTTAAAAGATGACCTTAGGACTTGCAGCCTATAAGAGACGCACTGGTCATTTTTTAACTGATAATTTTAAAAAGAATAGGGTGGTAAAATCGAAACAACTACTGAAGCGGTACGCAAAGGGAGGTTGCAGAAAAATTTTGTTTACGGACGAGAAAATCTTTACAATTGAGCAACATTTTAACAAACAAAATGACCGTAATTATGCTCAAAGGTCTAAGGAAGCTTCCCAATTAGTCGACAGAGTGCAACGTGGGCATTATCCGACTTCAGTGATCGTTTGGTGGGGTGTTAGCTATGAAGGAGTGACTGAGCCATATTTTTGTGAAAAAGGTATCAAAACATCGGCACAAGTGTATCAAGATATCATTCTTGAGAAGGTAGTTAAGCCCCTCAACAACACCAAGTTCAATAACCAAGTATGGTCCTTCCAACAAGACTCGGCGCCGGGTCATAAAGCTCGGTCCACGCAGTTTTGGTTGGAAGTGAACGTTTCGGACTTCATCAGAGCTGAAGACTGGCCGTCGTCTAGTCCCGATCTTAATCTGCTGGTTTATGATTTATGGTCAGTTTTAAAGATTACGGCTTGCTCTAAACGCCATGATTATTTGGAGTCCTTAAAACAATCCATACGATTGGCAGTGAAGAATTTTCCCATGGAAAGAGTGCATGCTTCTATTGATAACTGGCCTCAACGTTTAAAGGACTGTATTGCAGCCAATGGAGACCACTTCGAATAAGCTTTTTATATTTTAAATTGTTTTATATTTATGTATTAAACTACCACACTGTAAAAGTAATAAATATTATTTAGAATAAAAACATTTTTTTTTCCTTCGTGACAATATTTATGGCAAGACTAGGTCTACTGGTTAGTTAGCTTATTTTTTTAATTGACTATAATTTTCTTTGTTAAGGATTATATGCTTGTAAAGCATTATTAACATCGAAAATGTATTAAATGCATGAAAGGATTTTCAAAAGTTAGTATCCACCTCAAAAAGAGCGATTCTAGGTAAAAAAAACACACTTGAATAAACTCAAGTAAATAAAAGAGCCTATAACTTGAAAAGTTAGCTATTGCTGAACTTCTGCCAAACTAAACATACACAGGAATTTGTTAATAATAAAAAAGTTTATTAAATACTATCAGTAGTATGATTTATTATTTATATTTTGTTACTAACAGTTTTAAGTTTACTGATGCTAACATAATATGGACATTCACAGTCTGAAATAAATAATTTAATAATAATTTATTGGTTACACCTAAAGGTGAGTATAGACTAGAGCATTTTATAGCTCTTATGATAATTATGTTCTAGTGTATCGCCCTTCACGAACCAGACGTCGAGCTCGCGCGCCGTTTTGTTACAACAATAATTGTACAAACCAACGATCGTATTGGTGTAACATTTCGTCGAGACTTTGTACGAGCAATCATCAAGATAAACGCAGCACACGCAACTTTTAGGTCCGGCATTTCAAGGAAGAATGAACGCAAGGTACAACGAAATGTTACGGGTAAATGCACACTCGCCGTGAGCATTACGCCGAACATTCGCAGGAACGTTACATTACATGGAAATGCTTTAGAAACTGAGATTTTACCCGTTTTGTACCATTCGTAAGAACGTTACATTACACAGAAATGTTCGAGAAAATGCTCTAGTCTATACTCACCTTAAGATACAGCCTACTCACACATCAGGGCTGAGTCATACTGTAAGTGACCTGTCAATTAAAGAAATTATACTCTTTAAGTTGTAGGACTTACCTGAATATCTGAAAAAGCTAAGTCCCTTAACAAGTTGAATTCATTACTGTTGGCACTTCCTGAAAACTTAATCTTGTCTAAAGCAGCTCTCATGACTGCTGTTGCAGATTCCAAAAGATTTACATTTTCGATACCTTGTTTAAAAACTAGGTTTCCTGTCTTTACCCAGAGTTCATAGACGCCATTGACTCCACCAAGATTTTCGATGGGAATTGTTGATATTAAATTATTTATGCATAGTAGTGCTCGGGTTTGCAAATTAAGAAGCCTGAAAAGATTACATTAAAGTTAAACACACCCATACTATTACCACCCTCTATGGTTTAGTTAGACCTTAAAAACTTAATAAATTAGATATAGGTTGATAATAAATCAATTTAGGTTACCTCTTGAAAATATGATGTGACCCTTTATATTCTTTCAATATTAAGATAACATTATCTGCAGGTAATTTGGCTCTAGCCTTAACTTTTCGAAATATTTCCAGTGATACAAAAGCTTCCATCACTTCGGGAGGCAGCTTATCTTCTGCATGAGCGGTCTCATTACCATTTTCAACAAGGTCTTCATCAACATCATCACTCTCTGACGAGTCATTACCTTCCAAATCATCAATATCTACAACATTGCAAAAAAAATAGATTTAACTTTATATTTAATGTGTATTATATGTATGAAGATAAAATAAAATAACTTCATACCATCACATGAACAAATATTTGCAATTATTTCAATAGAACTTTGCTGGGCAGTTAGTATTTGTGATACAGATTGTATCTGGCTTTCTAATTGTTGTGCTGCTGAGCCTATGGGAGCTTCTACTCCTCCTGATCCATCACTCAAGGGCACACTACTTGATAGCTGACTGCAGATCAGTCTATGATCTACTGACAGTGTATTAGCTAATGTAGACATAACTGTGTTGATTACATCAATTGGCAATGTTGCTATGTTGCCCCCACATGTATTGATTATCACTCCTGCTGATAGGGTTTTCAATAATAGTATTGTAGGATCTCCTCCGTCCAGTCCCAACAAGGCTTGTAGTTCTTTCTCTGCATTTGACTTTATCTTAGCCATTGCTACAGGGTTGTCTTCCACCACAACAAACAAACATTGTAAAACTACTGTTACAATGTCACTACTAAAAATCCCAAGATCTAAATAACGAGGTAATATGTCTAGTATTCTAGACTGTCCCAAGTATTTTACAGCAAGATCTGGAAATAAAAGAAATGATTTAAGTCATAGGTGAAAAACAACAAAACAAGTAAAATAATCTTACTTTATTACTCCATAAGAACATTTTAAGAACTACACCCACCTGAACTCTCACATAGGTTCAAAAGTAAATTAACAATTTGTATGAATGTATCCATATCCTCATCCTTCGTTTTGGAATTTGCATCAGGTATCCAACTTTCAGCATGCTGAAATATTTTTTATTATTTTGAGTATAAATAGCCTGATCCTGATAACCATTATTATTATTATTTGTTCTTAATAAATATAAAAAATCTTTTTTTTTCAGATATTTTTTATTATCTAAGTTTAGAAAACATAGATTTCTAGCATCTTATCTTCTCTGCCTTTAGTGATTAGCATAGCGGCTGAAATAAAATTGTGGTGGTGTTGACACAAGGTTTGTTATATTCAGTGAAATTACCATGACACATCATCATTAAAAACATTTTCACAACTCTAATGACAACAAACCTCATGGAAATAACATGTCACTGAAGTCATAATGTCCTGCTCCATCATAGCATCACAAGTGTCCATGGTCACTGTAGATAAATTCCTAAGAGTGCCAGCTGCTGCATTTCTCACTGAGCTGGCTTGGTCAAGCATCAAAGGGGCAGCCACCTTCACCAATCCTCGACTCATAATCTGAGGTACATTCTCCTGATTTTCTATCATTAAAGCAAAAGTTTGAAGACCGCAGTACTTCTCTTCCACATCAGCAGCCTAAAACATAACAAGAAGAAGGAATAACATTGTAATCTTTGACAATGCAAATAGCAGGGCTCGAAGGGTTTAAAAAGCGCACTTAGGCGCACTTTTTTATATTGAAAGGTTCCTGACTTCTAGAGGAACTCAGAGCCAGATTTTTAAACAAGATATTTTACTCACCTGTAACTGATCCAATATAGTTTGAATAGCATTTTCCTTGGAGTCAACTGGTAGTTGCTCTTCCTCATCACCGTTATCTGCCGCCAGGCTTCTCCCTGCTATAGTTGGCTTAGATTTCCTAATCTTTCCCATTTTGTATAATTTAACCTGCAAATGACTAAATAGTCACAAAAATTATCGTCCACGCGGGTTGCTAGCTGCTGCCTCGCCCGGCTAGGAAATGGATATGTCCGTCTGTCAATGTCACTCACTCACTGTCAGTACTTAACTGTCACTGTCACTGTTACCTAAATAACACAAATTATTATTCCTCTATTCCTCACCTTATTAATAATAAAATAATAAAATTCCCTCTAACTATTGACTTCCTAAAGTTGAAGTTGAGATCATACATAGATCTGAACATAGAGGTATTGGGTATAGATAACCAAAACCAGTATAAAAAAAAAATTGCCGGCACGTATCTTGAGCCAGATAGTACAACTTCGCGCATACATGTACACTTTTGGCCAAATTTATTCAGTCCCGTTTTTATTAAAATTATTGTTAGGTAGGTAACTTACACAAAGTATAAAAAAAGTTTTAAATATTAGTGGTACTTATAATTTTACTTTGATAGGTACTGTAATGTTGTAGGCCTTCGTGACTGAAACTCATCTCAATAAAACAAAACAAAACTATATTCTTTCTCCTCGGCATTTTCAAAGTACGAAAATGACTTTGCAATTGAAAAAAAAAAAACAGTAATTTGAAAAAATGAAATAATAAAAATGAACTAAATTAAACAAAAAACAACAAATAAGAAAAAACGAAATTATCTATACTATTATTATAAAGAGGTAACATACTATATAAAAAAAAACAACTATTACGTAATAACAAAAATAAACTATTTTAAAAGTCAAAATGTAAGTCATTAAAACTGCACGAAAGTGTACAAGTAGCCGAATGACACGCGAAAGTCCAATAGACGATGAGCATCGTCTGACGAACCAATCGCGTGCATCCGACTGCAGGATCGGCGCCCCCCGCCTTCTTCATTCCGCCAAAGAGACCGAAAAATTAACAACTGCGCAGGTGACATTTGTGCCACAGATAACTATATATTAGATACGCTCACCACTGGTGCCGGTAACTATACCATAAATAACAGACGGAAAGGAGGTTGCAAAGTGGACGCGTAGAGTGCGTTTCACCGAATAGTTCCTATGGCGTTATGTTGGCAGCAATATTTTTCAGTTTTATTGTTCAAATTAAACAAAATCTGCGGGAGCGTCTTCTCGTCAATGACTTTGACAGACAGAGTAGGCAACTAACGCCATAGGAACTATTCGGTGAAACGCACTTTAATTTGAACAATAACACTGAAAAATATTGCTGCCAACATAACGCCATAGGAACTATTCGGTGAAACGCACTATACCTATTAATTTATATTTTTAACCGACTTCAAAAAGAGGTGGAAATTCTCATTATGGTTCTATTTTTTTTTATTTTTGCTACCTAAGAACTCGGGCATTTAGAGACCGACTTTTATAATTTGGCCAAGCATAACTTTTTACCAGTGTACGTACGACTAAATGCCGACACTAGTATTTTTCGTTTGCATTTTCTGAAATTTTTTTCCATAGGTATATTTTTTTTACACCATCGTAAAATAGAGATTTTAACGAACAAAAAGCCCACCGACTTTTTTGAAAAATCTGATTTTTTGACGTGAGAATTTTCGATTGAAAATTAGGGTGCTTTTTTCGATATCGAGTCAAAATAGGGTGAAAAAATTAATATTTTAAATCTTCAAAATTCCAGTGTGTTTGGGACATAAAGAGGTAAGTTTTCACCAAATAACATGAAAAAAAAATTGTAAAAAATAAAAATAAAAATTCAAAAATGTGGTTTTTTGGATTTTTTACACGAATTTTGAGGTTATGGAGAAAAAGTGTAGATACAAAAGTTGTAGATCTTTTTATTATCTACAACTTTGCCATTTAACTTTTTTCGATAGGACTTGTAGTTTTGCCGGTAATCGAGATTTACCGATTTTTACCCTTAAAACACCCCCCCCTACCCCTTCCCAACTGCAGATCGCCCGTAATTTATTTTTCCTTTCATTTTAGTAGTATTCCCTTCCTTTTCCAATAGGTTTCATTCTACTTTAATTTTTTTTCGTTTTTAATTATTTTTGACGGCTTCGACACTGGTCTATTGGTAATAGGTAAGTAAGAGAAGTTAACAAAAAGTAGTTAATAAACAATACTATCGCATACCTACTTAGGTAGGTAATTAGGTATACATAATAATACCTTCACTCTTTGTCTCACAACCACGATTCCGGCCTTGCAAACAAGGGCTGCCATCTGCCGGGGATTTCCCGGATTTGTCCTGGGCATTCGGGGGTCGTCTTTTTGTGTCAAGGGAATTCCGATTATTAAGAGATAAGCAATAAATTAAAATGAAAAAATATATTAAAACGTTAAATATGTTTTTATTTTTATTGAATATATATTTTTGTCACGGAAAGTCTGGAAGTCCGGAATAAAAAACTATTTCGAGTATATCCCGGAGTTTTTTTTAGTTTTTGACTGGCATCGGCAATTTAGATGATGGTTCCCTACTTACAACTTGTAGGTAGTTGAGTATTTTCAGCAGCATAAATTATATTGACAGGTCACAAGCTGTGGACTGTGGTTAGAGCATAAATAGAATAGAACAAAGCTACAATTTCTAGCACGATAACAAGTGAACATCGCCAAAAAAAAAACTACGAGGGCGTGTAGATCCCAACCCCAGCTGATAGATGTGCAAACATTTACGGGAGAGAATAAGATGCGCAAACATTGGACCGCCCGCGCGGCGCCATTCTGTAGGTAACGCTAGGTATAGTACCTATCTGATCTGATAGAAAAATTGTGTTACAGCTTTACAGCTGACTGAATCTGATATTTCCAATTATCATTTTTTTTTAAATAAGACATTTCGAAAATGTTTTCAACTAACTTTTTAGCCCTCTATGTAGGTATCCTGCTTATGAGTAGGAAGTTTAATTAAAATTGGTTCATGCATTTCGAAAACTATGGACTTGAAAGTTTGTATGAAATGCCGTGCGGCGTAACCGCTCTTATAAAATACGATTAGCTTGTTATGAGTAGAAGTAAATTGAGTGCCTACTTACCTACCTAGAAATCAAAAAGCTCTGAAAGGCCTAATTATGTCCCTCTATGAGTGGACATTTTTTAATCGAATGACTAAAATGACAGCAAATGTCCACGATGGGATACAAGACATGGACTAAATCCAAGATCAAAAATGTCGTAGGTTTGGATAGGTACTATGGTATGGTATGGAGTACCTAAGTACCTATCCAGACCTACGTCATTTTATTGTGGCTGAAATTTTGACAAAGATAGACGAATAGAAGATAGGTATACGTATTTGCTAGCTTGAACGCTGCACTGCCTGCTGGGTCCTTTAGCAAGAGTCAGTTACGAATTACGATAGGAATAAAAATTTATATATTTCAAATAATAATTTTAAAATATATGTAGGTAAGTATGTAAGTACCTAAGTGAGTGCCTAAAATTAAAATGAATGCAAAGTCTAGATTGTAATGATTACAACATAACGAGGTAAGTAATTAAATTTTAACACCTTGATATTCAATAGATAGTTCAATATTAATCTGCAATAACTTACTGATGGAATTTTGTTTTACATAATAAATGTAGAATTAAAGCGGAGCTAATAAAAGGGTTGAGGGCACAACGCAAGGCAGATGCCGATTCTTATGGCGGCCGGCAGTGCCTTTGTGAGCCGCCGACCGACTCAACATTATGTTTCAAAATCTGGCCGCGGGACGGACCTGTCGGCTCCCCGCTAGTGCTGTCTCGAACTTACCTAACACCTGTCGACGATTTTAATTTAAATAAATCTCGTTACCAATGTTGCATCCTCATTATTTTTCCTTAGTGATTATAAATGATGCAACATAGTGTAAAATTAATAATACATATTATATTGCATGCTTTCCTTATCTTTAGCTATTTACCTAGGTATTGAATTTTTATAATAAGGCCTACAATAACTACCTATAATAAAACTGCGTTTATTAAATTTATAAAAAATATAAAAAAAAATCTAAATAAGACGGTACAAAATCAAGTTCAGGAAAACAGAAAACGAAGGAGCAAAATACATAATTATTCAGTCGATGTAGGTAAACGACCAAGTGACTTCACTAGGGTGCAGCGAGGGACGGGCGCGGCGCGCGGCGCCCGGTAGCCGCCTCTTGAGCTTTCTTCATAAATCAAAAAGTTGTTTTTGTGTCTTATCGGCGGATAATCGGCGGCTGCTACCGCGCTGCCGATGCCGCTCACCCCCTCCCCCCACACACGACCGCTATCGCCCGGATGGACATTAACTTTTTGTCGAATTTTAATGGGAATTAACGAATCGATAATCATTAGTAGGTAGGTACCTACGTCCTCTACCACTATCCACCGTTTTCGGCCCAGCTAAATGGAAGCTATTAAAGGATTTTAAATGTAATAGATAACGAAGGGATAATATTAAAACTAGAAAACTGATTCTGCTTGTTTGGAATGCGAGGTTAACTAGGAGATTAAAAATAAATTCACTTTTTGTTTAAGGATTTTGGGTTTTGAAAGATAAGTAGGTACCTACCTTATTACCTTACATTTTTTTAGATGGGATGTTAGGTAGGTGCACGGTGCAAGCTGCTTGCACCGT
Source organism: Hoplodrina blanda (assembly GCA_949316365.1). Taxonomy (NCBI): domain Eukaryota; kingdom Metazoa; phylum Arthropoda; class Insecta; order Lepidoptera; family Noctuidae; genus Hoplodrina; species Hoplodrina blanda. The sequence goes on along the minus strand of OX438579.1, from coordinate 8,642,852 downwards.
TATAGGTACGTATTTGATCTACCTAAGTACAGCATGCATCTGCATGATACCTTTTAAATAACTTGGGAGGTTTGTAAGCTTGTTTTATGACTGTAGAGATCTTCTCCACGGTTTGATACACTGACTGAAATTTCTGAAAAACTACGCTGGTAAAAGAAACTGTTATATTTTTCGTGTAGGTCTAGGTACCTACCTACCTAATATTATATTTAGGTACTTAAGTCGATCTTTATTTATTAAGGTTTTCACTTTGCAAACATCGAAGCTAAGGGGCGGGTGGTATTTTTACGGAGATTTTTCATCTTAAGTCTAAAAAAAATAAAACCGCCTTCAAAAACTACAAAATAAAAAAAAAACTTTAGTTTTGGAAGTCGGTGGCTTTGGTTTTGTTTTTTGTTGTTAATGTTTGAAATCCTTACAAAAAGCCCTTTCAAACAATACCTACCTCACACGATATATTTAATTTTGGAAAGTAGTAGGAGGGGGGGTTGACGTACCCCTCCCTCTCTTCCTTCAGTCAGTCATCGACTACACGTATAAACAAAGCAATTTAGCAATTTTACTTGTTACGACAGTTATGCTGTGATCCTATAAGAAGTTCCGTTCCATATCTCCGAAGTTCATCATCAGATCATGACAATATTTATTCTATTTTATATATTCTATGGGACCTATTCGGAAGTATACTCTTTCAAACAAAAAAAGAATCATCCAAATCTATTCATAATTGGCTGAGAAGTAAGGTAACATACATAGTATACACCTACAATATATATATATATATATATATATATATATATATATATATATATATATATATATATATATATATATATATATATATATATATATATATATAATATATATATATATACCTACAAAAAAAAACATACGCGCCGAATTGAGAACCTCCTCCTTTTTGAAGTCGGTTGAAAACTGATATTTGATAATATTTCGTTGTGTCCTAGTAACTACACGTCTTTAACCGTTCAACCTGTTATTTCCGCTCCATACCTATAGGTACCATTTATTTAATTAATATAATACCTTATATTATTCTTTCACTTGCTCTTGCTATGTTAGTGGATAAGCATTAATCACTACAGTTGGCTTTAATTTAGTAATTATTATTAACGAATATCGCTTATGCAGCTATGACAAACAGATAGGTACGAACAGTCGAAGACACACTATCATTTTTGATCAATAAAATTAACAAAGTACTCGTATCACCTATCAGTCCAAATTGCATTCAGTAGTTATGTTACCGAGGTTATAATTATGTATCTCATTTGGTGTAACGTTGAGTTACAGTGATGACTTGACTTGATGAGCGTGGTATACGGTCTATGCGACTATGCGTATCGGCGGCGCCGGCGCGGTCTTGCTCGTGTGATCGTGTCAGCACATCTACTTCGCCTAATTGCACCCCCGCGGCGTGATGAATGGTCCGTGCCAGGCTGGCACCCCCCTCGTAGCTCACACCCCACCCCGCGGCACACCCCACGAACACAAGGGTTGTTCCCAGAAATTCCATTATTATCGGACTCGCCTCGTGGGCTTCGTTTAACATTAACGCGCCGACTGTTACAATCGCCTTATTGTATTGAACACAGGAGTTTTAGAAATTCCACAATCTAGTAGGTCAAATTACGTAGAAACTGCAAAAAAAAATTGACTTTTTTAAACTTGTACGAGAAACTTAAAAGAAATAGATCCGTACCTAAATCACATAGTTTAATTGGATGCAAGTATCCCAGTATTTTTTATCATTATTAATGATCTAGTTGCAGCTCAATTTTTTTTTTATTGATACTCGTAGTCTCGTACCTAGTAAGAATAGGTACTATTAGCGTTGAAAAAGCAGGAAAAGTTCCCGTTTTTTTCCAAGTACGTTTACGTTGTTTTTTTCAATGTTTCATTCGAAAGTTTCAAGTTTCAGTTTTAATGAACGAGCGAACGAGCTCAAACTCGACGGGGTAGTGTCGTTCTATTACGCAGTTCCTATGGCCACCTTCCAGCTCCATCATCAGACCCTGATTACCATCTAGGATCAAAGTACTCGTCAAGTCGAATCAAACGAGCCCAAACTCGACGGGGTTGTATAGTTCTATTACGCAGTTCCTATGGCCACCTTCCAGCTACATCATCAGATCCTGGTTACCATATAGGATCACAGTACTCGTCAAGACGAATCAAACGAGCCCAAACTCGACAGGGTTGTGTTTGTGTATGACATGCAGACATGCTACCCTATGTTATGTTTGAACGGAAAAATATTTGAAAAAAACTTGTTTTGTTCAATATTTCAAGACATTTTGAGAAAAATTCGAAAGATTCCCGTTTTTTTCCAAAGGATTCTGTCTGCGAATTTTTCAATGTAACATGTGAAAAATACGGAAAAAACCACAAATTGGTTTTTTTCGTGAAAGAAACAAAATGTTTTTTTCGGCATTTTCAACGCTAGGTACTATAACTTGGAATCAGACGCAGTGTAGGATTTTCATGGTATTATTATGTAGTAATATTTTTATACAGTACATACCTATTATAATATTGTTCATTCTCATAATCGATGGGACATCCGACCCCTAATCGCTACTTTAATGTCTTTCAAGAAATAACAAAGGGCTCTATAGAAATCCATGATTTATAATCGTCGCGCGTCGTAAAGAAATGTTTCATGGCTCTGGCTCACATCAAAATACTTAAACAAAAACAGGACGTTTGCTACTTTAGCCTCATTTTTAGTACCTCAGGTTAGGTCTTAGGTAGGTGTTTTATTATTTATTGACATGCCAAACACAACTGTTTCACAGACATCAAAGGCTGAAACAGATCAAAATGAATTGAGCCTGTTTACCTTGTTGCACGCATTGTGTGTTGTTGTGTTGATAGAGAATGTGGGTTCAGTAAACTTCATAAAGCGATGTTCAAAAAGTGTAGATTAGGTATCTACGAGGCTGTCGTCAGAAATTCACCCTTTTGCAGCCCATTGAATGGAACGGAAGCGAAAAAAGATCAATATTTGGACAAAATGATTATAACGCAATGCAGACGACCGGGCGGACGCGAATACGTTCAGCGGCGCTAATAAAACGTAAAGAACAGGATGCGATTTTCGACGGAATCATGTTAACTCGTCTGTTCTCAGCGTTCTCTTGTCACAACAAGTTAAGTTTTTTGTCGACTGACGACTTATATCGTATTCGATTGAATTGAATCGGATATCGAGCCCAGCGGCAGTGCAGTTTGTATGCCCCGAGCCCCGAGCGGATTTCACATTGAACCAGCATCGCGCACTTCCGCAATACAATCCAATCCCGGAGCTATTGAACACGATCCGATGTTTATTTTTGTTGGAACTTGAATAAGATACCAAAATGTAGGTAGGTACTTCAGAGGAGTACCTACTTTAGAGGAGTGATAGGTACCTACCAAATATGTAGATAGGTGCTTAGGTAGGTACCTACATAAGTAGCGTTGCCAGACGTCCGGATAAAGTCGGACATAGTTAGGCTTTTTGATGGCGTGTCCGGCCAAAATAAACGGTGTCCGGCTTTTGTTAGGTTTTTAATAAAAAATGTTGATAAAATACCATTGTCTACAATTTAATTTTGGCTGATGACTTTATTTGACTGATTAATATTAAAGTAGGTAGGTACTTGATTTTTTTTATTACATGTAATTTAACAAGATTTATGGTAAGTACTATAGGTACCTAATAAAAAAAATTGATATAAACATTTTAAAAAAAATGTCGTACTTACCTACCAATTAATACTGAGACACAAAATCCTCAATAATGTAGGGTGTCCGGCCTTTTTACCCAAATGTCCGGCCAAGCTGTCTGGTCTGTCCGGCTATTAGGTTAGACGACCTGGCAACCCTATACATAAGTAATTCTGTAATTCACTTTATTTTAATTTGAGTCTTAATTTCCTGCGAAAAAAAAAGTATTTCGCATTAGATTAATAAAGTAGGTCTGTACACTAGTCTTTTTTTTTTTTTTTTTTTTTTGAGGTGGTAAAAATCATCAAATGAGTCCTTCCGTCCTGGGCGGGGCGGAAGGGACTGTCAGACTTTTACTGACTAAAAAACCACCCTGTTCCTTCTGTTGCCCTTTACGTTCCGGGGCCACGGTATCCTGTTAAGACGTCCCGCAACCCCGGCTGTACACTAGTCTAAAACTAGAATAAAAAGTGCTTCGCAGAATTGGATTTCGACTTAGGTATTCTCCCTACAAGTACCTAGTTTGGTCAAATCCGCCTTACAGACGGTTTCGGGCGTACCTACCTACATAAATATAATAATTTCTTAAAAGTTTACACTATCTGATAAAGTAATCTTCCTTTATTTACGCTACGGCAATGATTCTAGAGTTAAACAAGTTGATAGATAAAAAGCGATAGGAGAGCGGTGCTCTTGTCATGAGAAAGAAAACCAAACAAATAAAGAGATCCTGGTCTCGACTTTCGAGTAGACTGTGTAACACCAGGGGTAGCTCTGATAAAGCAAACAGCGAGATAAGTACTAAAATAAGATAAGTACTTTGTAGGTACTTAAGTTGAAAACTTTATTGAAAAACTGCTTTGTTTGTCGAGCTGCGCTTAAAAGTTATAAGATTCTGTTAAAAATGTTAAAATAACGTTAGGTACCTAGGTACTCATAAGATTAGATGGTTTACATTAGACTAGTTTAGTTTAAAACTTTGAATGTTTAGAGGCTTGAACATTATTTCTACAAATGTTTCATTAGACTCGGATTTAATTTAACAAGATTTGGTACCTACCTAATGCTGATTAGATGTCATCTACCCAATTTGGGTAGATGACACTATTAACCAATAATTCCAAGACATAACTTCTATAAAGAAACACTTTATTTTGGCCCTAATCGGGGTGACATATTCTGTATAGAAAAAACCCTGTAAATAAATAAAGATTAAAAAAAAAAAAAAATTTTGGCCCTGAAAACCTGATTAATTTTCAAATCACTGTAAAATTGGATTTTTAACTGCTTTCAAATTAATAAATAGTTAGTCAATTGAGTCTGCACAAAAGTGACGTCACAGTTGAGTTTTGCCATACAAAATCTATGGGAGAATCGCGTTTTGACAGATCATAAAAAGTACGTCGATTGATTGGTGGCGTCATCTACCCTATGGTAACATCGTAGTCGATGTAAGAATTTAGAAATTTCCTAGAAAGTGGCCTCACGCCCGGCCGGTCAGCGCCAGCCGCCAAGACGACTGAACACAAGTTCAAACCTGTAATTTGAATATGGAAGGCGGCGCTGCTGGCGTCCGGTATCCGGAGTCCGGTCACAATATAAAGATATAATCAGTACTCCAACTTCATATAAACGGACGAAATGCGAGCTATACCTACGCGCCTCGATCTTCGGGTGCGCTCGCGGCGCAGACAGTCACGGCTGTACCGCAGTGTCGAACGGACGGTGTGTTGTTTTTTAACCGCGAATAACCGATTTTTTCTCTAAAAATCTTGATTAATATGACGAGTAGAAAATATTGTGCTGTTTTTGGTTGCATGAATTCGCTAGCCGCGTGGCGCGTAGTATAATATGATAATGTTATAAGTACTTATAATATTAGTAAGGTTATACTTATAACATTTAACGTTTACACTCGTAATAAATGGTAACCTAGTAATGGTAAAGTTAGATGAATTTGAACCTTCTGCAATTAGCAGTAGATAAAATATTCTATACGTACGAGCTTAATGAGTAAGAACGACTTGTTCAAGGAGGCCAATATTATAGAATACAGTGTGATACAGTTAAGCCAATTTGATCTTTAATACGTAAAGTTAGGGTAGGTAATTTTTTGAATACTGTTTTATCACATAATGGACTTGTTAATTACAACTGTATTTGATGAAACAATTTGGTCTACAAAATGGTTTGAGTTCAAAACTAAATTTACATTTTTTGTGGCTTTTTGTTTACAATATTTATTTACCTATGTTTTTTAAATTTTAACATTATTTGTATTAAATTAAAATAGTTAATTTAAATAAACTAAAAAAATAATATAATATTTACATTCACAAAACTAGAAAGAAACTCAAGTAGGTTGATGAAATTTAAATACTATAGGCGGCGGGCAGCCCTAACGCGTGAGAAAAAGTAGGCATTTAATTCAAGGTTACGGCCGAGTCCATTTACTGGTAGTATATTTATACTGTGGTCCGGTCGACCACGGCGACGGACGGGGCCAGGCCGTATCGCCTTATTAAATAATCCACGTGAAACTAAACTAGCCCTACCGTGCAACATTTAAACATCTAAAGATCATAGTATTCATTATATCACTTTTCAGTTAATAGGTATGAACCTATGAACTGAATAGTGACGTTACCGTTACTGAATAGTTACCTACACTATATGTATGAACATATTATAGTGTAGGTAAGTAACTGTGTAATGCCCGTCAACTACTGTGTCATACCGTTTGCAAAAGATTTTAGATCGACATTAGGATGTGTCTGCAACAATATGTACCTAAATAATGCTCTGAAACATTAGTTGGTCTGCCATCCGTAAACATTAGCGAGTCCTTGGCTACTGCACATAAATTGAAGCTTCAAACAATAGACTTTGTTTTATCGACTGTCAGTGCAGTGCAGTGTATATTACTTACTATTAACGGACTAAGAGGACACATTCGTAGAATGTCGGAAATAGCGCTTCCGAGTAACTCTTAGGTACATCGGATCTCTTGTCGCCCGTCTTATGTTTATTTATACAACTTCTGTAATCTGATGGCGACCGACGGCTGAGGCTGAGATCGTATCACTCTACGACTAGAATAACTGTCTTAACATCAAAGAAGGTCACACCGTTTTGTAATGTTGACAAGGTGGACGCAAAGTTTTAAATGTTTAATGCCACCAAAAACAAAACTTGTAAAAATTCCAAGTCTCGCAACTCAGTTCTTCTACCGTAAAAAGTTGTGAGATCCATGTAATACCAAGTCAGTCGATTTATTCAGTCCCTACTTAAGGGACCAATCTGTCTTAAGTTATTACGTAATTAGCATTTATGTTTAAATAAAATAGATTGACTTGGCAATCGCATGAAAACACAATGTAACTCACAATCAATACATATTGTAGTAATAAGATTGTTTACTGCGATAGCAAAATCGCGCTGACTGAGTCGCGAGACTTGGTTTTTTACAAGTTTTGTTTTTGATGGCATTGTGTTTTCATGCGATGGCCAAGTCAATCTATTATAATTAAACATAAATGCTAATTACGTAATAACTTAAGACAGATTGGTCCCTTAAGTAGGGACTGAATAAATCGACTGACTTGGTATTACATGGATCTCACAACTTTTTACGGTAGAAGAACTGAGTTGCGAGACTTGGAATTTTTACAAGTTTTGTTTTTGGTGGCATCTCATTTCTTTTTGTAGAAAAAAACTGAACTGCATAAATAACTTTGTAATCCCATATGATTATATCATGTCATATGGGATTACAAAGTTATTTATGCAGTTGGTGTATCTAGAAAACTGGCCTGAAATTGCAAAATATTTTAGTTTTTCCTTGATTTATACACTAAACACTAATTGCACTCAAAATTTGAAGCTTCTATGTCTACTAGAAGTGCCTTAGACTTTTGATAATCACACCAACTGCATAAATAACTTTGTAATCCTTTAAGATTATATGATGTCATAATGGGATTACAAAGTTATTTATGCAGTTGGTGTGATCATCAAAAGTCTAAGGTACTTCTAGTAGACATAGAAGCTTCAAATTTTTAATGTGATTAGTGTTTAGTGTATAAATCAAGGAAAAACTACAATATTTTGCAATTTCAGTCCAGATTTCTAGATACACCAACTGCATAAATAACTTTGTAATCTCATATGACATGATATAATCGTATGGGATTACAAAGTTATTTATGCAGTTCAAATTTAAGAATTGTTGTATCTAGAAAACTGGACTGAAATTGCAAAATATTTTAGTTTTTCCCTTGATTTATACACTAAACACTAATTGCACTCAAAATTTGAAGCTTCTATGTCTACTAGAAGTGCCTTAGACTTTTGATGATCACACCAACTGCATAAATAACTTTGTAATCCTTTAAGATTATATCATGTCATATGGTATTACAAAGTTATTTATGCAGTTGGTATATCTAGAAAACTGGACTGAAATTGCAAAATATTTTAGTTTTTCCTTCATTAATACACTAAACACTAATTGCATTCTATATTTGAAGCTTCTATGTCTACTAGAAGTGCTTTAGATTTTTGATGATCGGTTTAAGAATTGGTGTATCTAGAGAACTGGACTGAAATTGCAAAATATTTTAGTTTTTCCTTGATATATACGCTAAACACTAATTGCATTCAAAATTTGAAGCTTCTATGTCTACTAGAAGTGCTTTAGACTTTTGATGATCGGTCAGTCAGTGAGTGACAAAATTAAGAACTTTGACTAGTTATAATTCTTAAACTACTGGTTCAAATTGAATGAAATTTGAAATATAATACCATGTTTATACAATGCTTGCTTGGTAACTAGAAACACAGGCTTCTAGTTTAATCCACAACGAAGTTATAAGGGGTCGAAAATGGCCTGAACTGCTTCGAGAAAAGTATGGTACGGCCGTGCCGCTTTTTTTTGCTCGACTTGGCGGGGGCACTGCCGTGCCCCCCGATCTAATGATCTAATGTCAGTTAATCAACAACGGATATAAGTATCCGTAGTTAAACCATTTTATACCCACTAAAGTGGACTCCGCACTAATTGTGTCTTTTTGATTTTCTTTTACAGATGCAACAATTAAATCCGATCCAAATTTAAATTTCATGTGTTCTCCCACGCAACTGGGTACTTTTCTACATGAATTATGATTTTATAACAATTGGGAGGGATGGTGAGTCGTGTAGGTCTAAAAGTAACTGCCTACATTATAGTAGTGGAAACAGATCGGGATCGTCGGAGGATTGCGGCGACGTCGGCAACAGTGGTCGGGCGGCTCGGGCGGATCGGCGCGGCGGCGGCGGCGAGATCAAAGCTCCTCGCGGGTCGACGCACGCGGCGCTCGTTCGCCGCGTCACGTCCCGCACGCCGCCGCCCCGGCTCGCCAGCCCGCATTTTCAACAACGACCTCAACTCAATTCGTTTGCCCGTTTGGCCGACTTCGAGATGCCGCCCTATCGGCACTCGGCGCGCGCAAAATAATACTCAAAAGAAGCCTTCCATTCCATCTTTGAACGTGAACCGGTTATTGTTTACAAACGACCAGCGTTTAATGGTCGTAAATTGCTTTAAAACGAAATATTGCGGCCTTGCTACTCTGAGAGCATTTATTTCTTCCGTATTCAAAAACGAATATCAAGCCGAAAGACAAAAAAACTTGTACCGGTCTATGTAACTTTATTGAACAGCCAGCATTCTACTAATGATTTATTGTTATGGTTGATTATGCGACACATTTTGTCTAATCTGTTTTTTTTAAATGATTGCACAATATAATGTACTCAAACTCATGCCATAGCCTACGAATTAAATCACTCTTTTATTACTCGCAATTTCATTAGGTCAGGTAGGTGATGGCCTACTTACTGGTCGGATATTTTTGAACAGTAGAGAAGGTAGGTAATTTAAAAGTGGGATTTAGAAATTATTTCAGCTTTAGGTGCAGAGTGGACTGGTATGACATAGGTACCTACCTATAGCATTGCTGCACTACGTAGGTACCTACTTAGTCAGGTAGTTACTTACATGGTCTTTTAAAATGAGTACCTAACAAGTGAAACTTCTCAGACCCGATGAATACTTACTTATCGGTCGGTAGGCACTAGGCACCTAGTGCACCTACCTACCTAACAGAAATGAAACAAAGTCATAATTTAAAGTACATAAACAGCTCTTGCGGGGTCAAAGGCCTTGTGTCGCGCGTAGATCAGTACAGTCACGAGCTTAATAATATTGCACTTACGCAAAATTGATGTAATTTTGTTTAAATAAAAAATGCTGATCAATAGGTAATTTATGACCAATATACGTAGACAACCTGAATTTTAATCCGTTGCAAATCTTTCAGGGGGTGAATGTACTTACTCATGAATATGAACAACTTTTATTAAGGGACATAGTACGAAATGTGAAAAAAAAAAAACAGCTGATCCATACAATAATGTACTAGGGTGAACACGCCAGTTCGCCGACCACCTCCGGCTCTCGACCACTTTGCGAAAATCAGGTAAAAATAAGGAAACCGAAGCGCGGAAAATGTTCGAATTGCATGCAAACGAACGGTCATTCAGTATTCTTCCTACGCGTCATCGTTTGTCCACCTAAGATCGTTTAATGCCGCTCAGTGAAGAAATGAACTTAAGCTCAGTACACCAAGTCACCAAATTAAAGCTAAAATTAGTGGACGGGAACATTTTCTAACGTCAGTAAAACATGTTATTATTTAGTTTTGAACATAAATATTATGCTTGGTGTGTCAAAATATGTTTGTATTTACTTATAAACTAATAATCAATTGGAAATTACGAGTGTTTAATTAAAATAATTAGTGGTCGGTCAACTAGCTGCTAAAATTACGCTTCCGTTAGTTTACGACCACCTGGTCGGGAACTAGCTGAATTAGACTAGATAATTTTCAAAGATTGTGGACTTACTGCAAGATATAATGTGAAAAATTTTGATTTATTCTATTCATTTCGGCATAGCTGATTTGCTCGCCAGATTACGACCGGCTAATTGTATCAAAGAAACTAAACTGTAAGCCCTTAAAGTTCTCAAATTCTCAAATCATGGTGGTCGACAACGGATCAGTTGTCGACCACCATGATTTTACTCTGAAGAAAATCGACTAGTTTTTGGCAGTGTACAATTTATTAATAAATATTCCTTACCTACCTTACATAGAAGCAGCATATAAGATTATACCTGCCAGTTTTGTACGCTATAATATTAAATAATTGTGATTATAAAAAAAAATATTAATGATTTTATTTTCGACTTTAATCTGATAGTGCTTGAGTTGTTTTTACAGTGGCTTTCTACCGGTCGGGAACTAGCGGAAAAGACGGGCGTTAACTGGCTTTAGGTGTCCGGGAACTGGAAAAATCACACTTTTCGATATATTTGTTAATTATAAAATAATACATTAATATAATTTAAAAAAATATATCAGATCGTGTAATTTAAACATTTTTCTTTCACATGTAGGCCCAATATCAAAATATTAACGCTTATTATCATAACTATGTGATTTTAAAGATGACAAGTCGACTAAGTGGTCGTGAACCGGCCTAATCACCCTACATTACGATCAAATTGTATGGATCAGCTGTTTTTTTTTTCACATTTCGTACTATGTCCCTTAATAAAAGTTGTTCATATTCATGAGTACCTACATTCACCCCCTGAAAGATTTACAACGGATTAAAATTCACGGTGTACCTATAATATTTTTGAAATCTTGGATACCTACTTACTTCTATAATAACTTTCTGTTATGCTAATGCAATACGTTAGGTCGATTATCAAAATTACAATCGTTATTTTACGAGAAAATTACTTTTGAATATTGCATAAATTATGCAATATTTAAAAGTAAATTATGCAGCATAATTATCTAGGTACCTAGGCACCTACTTATTAGTTTTATCTAAATAAGAACAAATAACTTAGGTAGGTACCTGGAAAGTTTTGGGGAAGGCCTTTGCTTAGCAGTGGGACATAATAGGCTAGCAAAAAAAAACAATATGCTCGGGACTATTCTTCGAAACTTTTTGTAAATACTGAAAATAATAATTGGGGGGAGGACTTTGCCCGCAAGTAATGTGATTGAAAAAAAAAAAATACGATAATCAACTAACTCAACCCAGTCTGTGAAGTGTCACTTGAATTTGCATTATAATAAGTACCTACATAGGTCCATTCTAAATAGGATTTCATCACAACTATCTAAAATACAATTCTATATTTAATCTAAAAAACCTGTGTGAGTACAGCTTTCATATTTATCAACAGGCCGCAGTGTCGGAATAAGGATATTACGTACATCGATTTGTAGGTACGGTATCTATCTAATTAAAAATGTTAGTACATTAAACCGTATGTATTTAATTACATTTAGAGTAGTGTGCTCGGCCGCATAGCGTAGCGCGCAGTGGTAACAAAACCCAGAATACGCTGGCGTCTTTATTTTATTCCATTGACACAACTTATTACGTAATACGTTTGGTGTTAGCACTGACGTGCGCTCGACTGTACCATACAACTTATACAAGTCACACAAGCAAAAACATCACTCCATCATTATCAAAATTACCAAATTATATTCTAGACACTCAATTCTTTTTACCATTTACTTTACAGGATAGCAAGAAAATATCCCTATAAGTATTGTAGATTACTTTCTAGACCTAACATTTTACCTCTTACGAGTACGACATTTAACTTATATACTTATTTAAAATAACTGAAAGTGAAAACCACACAACTTTCAGCTACACATATATGACTTTTATGTGTGAACCCGGTTAACTTCCCCCTTACTCGAAAGCAAGTTCCTCCTAATCCCCTCGAAGGTCGAAGCATAAATTGTAGAAAACAAAAAATAAAACATAAGTAGGCAGCTATAAAATCAAAGCTTGGCGGTGCGTTCGCCGTGGCGCATGGCGTGTCCGACGGCCATCGTACGCAACGGGTTGAATTAATTAGTAGTGCAGTGCTCGGCGGCCGAGCCACTCACTGTCTTTATAAAGCCGGCCATTGACGATCAGTTCAAACATAAAACTGCGGCATAAAACTAGGGCGTCACTCCAAAATTTGACCGTCAATGGCGAACTCTGGAGTGATGATTCGCCATTGACGGTCAAATTTTGGAGTGACGCCCTAGTTTTATGCCGCAGTTTTATGTTTGAACTGATCGTCAATGGCCGGCTTAACATAATTTGCACTTCGTGCGGCGAGATCAAAGCCGAGGCCGTTCGATGGCGGCGCCTTTGATCACGACGAGCCTTTGACTGCCGCCGCCTCCGCCGGCCACGCCTCGAAATAGTCAATTTGTCGCTGGTTTTTTCATGATCCGAAGTGGTACTTTTACACGCGGCAGGGCAACATCGTAAAATGTTCTTTATTTACCATCATTAAATAGGTACAAAATATTAATATTTCACCTGGCTGGTAGATATACTGATCCCAACTTTTGCCAGAAATAGAAATAGGTACTCTGGTAAATAGGTATTGTAAGTATAAGTATACTTACCTAGCTATGTAATCGTTTACTGACCGGCGCCGATAGATAGACGATAACACAAATAAGAAGCTTCCTTGCCATATCATACACAATGTGATTACATTGTGTACAATCGATCTACCGTTTTGGAAAGGTACCTATAGACGAACTAGATTTAGTTCATCTATAGGTACCTTTCCAAAACGGTAGATCGATTTTAATAATCTTGTCAGTAGTTCTGTAGGTACCTAAGTACCTACCGAAATATTTTTGCCGACATAAGTCAAACAAAACAAATGCCAAGGCCCAAGTCATTTAGTAGTGTAGGTCCAAAATAGGTACTTATGGGTATATTTTACCTCGTATGGTAGGTAAAAGTGGTATATGTGGAACTTAATTATTATTACCTATAAGTTCGGAGGCAATTTTAGTACGGATCTCTTTTATGATAACGATTAACGATTATCACAAGAAAAACAATGGTGCCGATTCCCTTGTTCACAAACTACAATAAAATAAAATTAAATGTGAAAAAAAAAACAGCTGATCCATACAATAACGTACTACTTACATTACGATCAAATTGTATGGATCAGCTGTTTTTTTTTTCACATTTCGTACTATGTCCCTTAATAAAAGTTGTTCATATTCATGAGTACATTCACCCCCTGAAAGATTTGCAACGGATTAAAAGTCACGGTGTATACCTGCAATTAAAAAAAGAGTGAAATATACTAATTTTGCTACTAGGTACCTAAGTACCTACATTACATACCTAGACAATAATAAATGTTAAATATTTATGTACCTACCTACCTACGTATTTGATTTATACCTATTATAACTAGTTATTTACTAAACCAAGTGTGTATGTATACCTAGTCTGACACACCCCACACTATAACAATAAGTAATTTAATAAACAAAAATAACCACGTAGCTACCCATATTTTATTTGATCAAGTAGGTACCTAGTAAAACTAAAAAAATACAATTTGATTAAATTTTGAGCGTTGACTTCATTACTCCCGACATAAAAACATCATATCCACGCAGCCGCTGTTATTTGGACTATATATTAAGAAAACTTAAACTTATAATTTAGGCAGGGTAGGAAGATTTATGAACAAAAAACATGTCAACAAAGTGTATGTGTTAATGTATTTTAACCAGCAGATATAAAGGACTAAAATTATATGCTAAATAAAATTATAGACGTACCTACGTGCATAAGTGTAATTATATAAGGAAATGTGGTCGAGGGGCGGCCGTCTCGCCACGTTTCGCCCCGTCGCGCGCCATGCCAGCGGAAAGATCAAAGCCACAAAGATGAGTATCGTATCACTGCCCGGCGGCGGAGACCCTGCGCCCTTTTTATCTATTTTTTAACAACTTAGCTCTCAGTTCTCCATTTACAAAATATAACTGTGTTGAAAAAAAAAAGCCCTACAGTAAAATAAGTTATTTAATTTTATATCAACACATGCATGAGTATAAAGTTATCTCAAAAACTCTGTAGTGGTGTCTTTTTCACACGCAAAAATTTTAGGTAACATCTATTTTCGCCTTTTTTCAAACCGATGGACGTTTTTTGGACTTAGATTAAAGCCACTGCCGTTTATTTTATTTTTTTAATATTACTAAAGCGAGTACATTTTTCAACCCTCAAATTCATTTTGCACCGCGATTTTGCTCCCTATTTGCAGTTGCAACATCAAGAGGTTGCCAAACGATGATGGCACGTGACGCAATAGCTGGCGGCGCGTTTGATGTCCGCTTTGTATCCAGTAAATCCAGTAATGGATCGGCGAGCAGGCTGAGTTGTCGCTTGTGATGTTACCGCTAAAGAGCGCGCCGACAAAGGGCCCCGCGGTAGCACAAAACTATTGATATCATTTAAATTCCTTTGATAATCACCGACGTTGTTACATCCCTTTGGGAAGAGAGCAAAGCGTTACAAATGCATTAAGCCATTCTAATTGTTGAATGCGCCTGTTCTGCATTTCACCTTCTGCTGAGTAGGTCCTGTACTGACATTCGCTTGCATAGTAGTAGGATATTGTTTTTAACCGCCCAAGGTCCGGCTGTCACACCGGTATGACAGAACAATAGATAATCAATTGTGTCTCATTACTTGGGACTAAGTGTGCTGTAGGTACCTATAGATATTATACACAGGGTAATTGAAAATACACCCGAAACCTTAAACCTTTAAAAAAATCTGCTGTTCCCTACTAAAATGCTACACAACATGATCGTAATGTCTGGAACAGCTGATTTTTTTTTCATGATTTCAGGGTTGGTCCCATAGTAAAAGTTGTTCATAATGATGAGTACAATGACCCCTTTTAAGGTTTCGGGTATATTTTCAATTACCCTGTATAGTATAGCATGTCTAGGAGCTCGTCAATTGGGAATCGTAAGGACTGTGGACACCGTTTTAACTTAATTGTAACTTAAATGTGTCAGAAAATATACTTCGGAAAATATGTAAGTATACCATATTTTCCGACTTCACACAGACGAAGTCCTGGGCGGAAGCTAGTTCAACTTGTTACTGTGCTTAAGATTGCAAAAAACACGAAAGAATGTTTTAATTTACAAGTCAACTCCCCATAATAGTCTTCTATTCTCAATTTTGTTATGAAAGTCAGTTTAAGATATTTTTCCATAGATCATCTGCATAACAATATTCTGTAGTACTTATCATATTTTCAATTCTAACGTGCAAATGCAAGACAGCATGCAAAAAGCCAAAATGCAAGCAGCCATACAAGCAAGCGATATAAGTGGTACAAAAATACTTACCAGCCAGGATCAGAGTCGAATCTTCCTCGGAAGTTTGAACGGTGATAAAAAGCACTAAAGCAAATAAACAAGCATGCAAGCAATCATATTAGGTACCAAGCAACATCATCAGCCAATCCAACAGTAAATAAATGATGACACAGTTTTGTGGGATTTTAATTATTATCACCTGTACTTTAAATAATAATGAAATATAAATGCAAGCAAGCAAGTGGCTAGATATCATTACAGTGCAAGTGATTTTAGGGGTAATGTGCGTAACAATCTAACCTATTCAAGATGAATTCGCCTTACAGACTGCGATAGCAAGTACCTAATCAATAAGCTTGCAAACGATTTATGCAAATTATGTTATTTTTGTGTTTATGGCATAGAAGAGAAATTTTCTACGATCATTAAAGTCACGTCATTATAATTATAGTACCTACCAAAAAGAAACGCATAGGTACTTAAATAATTTTGAATCTCAGTAGATAGCATAGCACCCGTCATAATTATACCATTTATCATTTACCATTAAAGCTGTGTACAGATTACGCGCGGCAGCCGCGCGAGCCAATGTTCGACCAGATTTGACGTTAATTTGCCTCGCGAGCCAAATCGTACATTTAAAATTTGTAGAACGCGGCTGCCGCGCGCGGCAGGCGATCCATCCGCTGCCCAGACTCGTGCGCGGCAGTTCATTCTTGCCTGGTATGGACGCGCGTGGTCGGGCGGCTGCCGCTTTCATTGTGATACATCAAGTTATTTGTAAAAATAATAAAACACCACAACAACTCATTAGCGCCATACGATATTGTACGAGTAGACGGCAGCTTTCGTTGTCCATCGTGTTCGCGCGAGCCAATTCACCAAAACTATACCGTCCCAACTGCGCGCGAGCGAACGACGGAAGCTTCTTTGATGCGGTCGCAAAAACCGACAGCGAGCGGTTCGCCCCGCGGCACGTTCGAGCGCGGCAATGTTCGAGTCGCCGCGCGCGGCGACCCCGTCTACACAGTGCGCGGCCGCCGCGCGCGCCAATGTTCGAGGGTTTGCCGCGCGTAATTTGTACGCAGCTTTATACCTAACAATCATAGTACCTAGGTATCTGTTTACTAAAACTCGGAGCTTATGTCCTACCTATTTTTACAAGCTTTTATTTAGCTTGCACTGTTCGTATGTATGTAAATTGTCCTTTCAAAATTTGCAAACCATTTTTCGACCATTTGTTGATTGATATCCGATTAAGCTGAAATTTTGCATACACCTTTAGTTCTGATGACAATACAATGTCCAATACTCTGTCTTGTAATAATTTTAAATTAAAGCTTGTTTTAAAAAATATTTTTTACAATATACCTACTTAGGTGACACTTTCTAGAAACCGTTTTATCCCTAGTCAGTCCCTATCTTTTTAACTGACTTCAAAAAAAGGAGGAGGTTATCAATTCGACTGTATTTTTTTTTATGTTTGTTAGCTCCTAACTTGCGATTGGGTGAACCGATTTTCATGATTCTTTTTTTATTTGAAAGCTGGTGCTTCCCGTGTGGTCCCATTTCAATATCTGATGATGAACTTCGGAGATATGGAATGGAACTCCTCACAGAATCACAGCAGCAATATCGTAACAAGTGAAATTGCTTTGTTTATACGTGTAGTCGATGACTGACTAAAGGAAAAGGGGGGGGGGGGTACGTCAACCCCTTTCCAAAATTAAATATATCGTGTGAGGTATTGTTTGAAAGGGCTTTTTGTAAGGATTTCAAATATTAATACACAAGCACTAAAAAGTGAAAAATAAAAAGCTTTTTGACAAAAAAAGATAACCGCCTTCATAAACTACAAAATAAAAATAACTGTTTTGGAAGTCGGTGGCAATACTTACCTACATAACAAAAAACAAAACCAAAGCCGCCGACTTCCAAAACTAAAGTTATTTTTATTTTGTAGTTTATGAAGGCGGTTATCTTTTTTTGTGAAAAAGCTTTTTATAAATTTTATAGGTACCTGCCTAGATACATACTTAATAGCACTCCACCTGTATTGGTACATAATGAATGTATAAATGAAACTAACTATAATATAATATATGTACCTAACTATAATCTAATAATCACACTTTGTAACTATTAATTCGGGATCACTTTTAAGCGTCCGACATAAGACAGAACAGGTTTTGTTGTAGGTGAATGTAAAGAAAAAGAATTGTTCACGCCGTAAAGTATAAGGGGATAAAAGGAGATACCTACGTACGTAATCGAATGTTATTATTTCTTTCTTTGAAGTAGCGAGCCGACATACCATGCCGTGTCTACTACAAATTGCATCTGCAGCCTGCGCCGCACGTATTGCTGCCCTCGGCCTCATGCGCCTCGCAACGTTGTCGTCTTTATGTGAACAATACAACAAAACACATCTAAGTAACTACTACAATATACAAAACAGTGTGTTATTACATCATTTCAATAATGTTTATCCAGAAAAACCGGGTTTACATAAATTAGAAAAAAAGCTTGTAATAAAGAGGGCTTTCCCTTCTTCATCAAAATAAAACTGCGAGATAGAAAAACTCATTACCTACATCAATGAAATGTCGAGTGCGCGAAGCGAATATTCTTAACAGAAGTAGGTACTAGGTACCTACCTTCTCCAACGCCTACTTCTGAAATCAAGTAAACAAGTGCTTTTACAAGAAAAGCTGAAGACTGGAGTAAGTATGATGGAAATTATACGTGAGTGGGCATTGCCCACACGACGCGATAGAAGTCGAGCGACCAAATCTGGCGACGTGCCAGCCGGCTGAATAGCAGAAATAACGCCACTATCAACATTCCAGGTCACTTCGTAAGATTATCTTTTTAATAATAATGCGTATACAAAGATTTGATCTTCTTACAGATAATGTAGGTATATACAAACAATCATACAGCACATACCTGCAACGCCAACGTAAAATTAACATCGTGTTAAATGGCAGCATTAATAGCTTAGTTCTATGATTCCTAAACGTGGAAATCACTGTAAATATTTGGTACCTATTAGGTATTTGTTAATTATAATACCTTAGCTACTTTTGAACTTTGTATAAAATTAAAATATAAAAGCCGCAATTATCGATAATATTAAAAATTGTTCGGCATAGTCATAGCCATCAACACTATTTCGTAGAACACGCCCGCCACCCACGTAGAACCTGCGCGCGAGACCCTCCCGATCGCTGTGTATGGTCATCTTATTGTAACGTCATCCGATAGATACCTAGATAGACACAGTAAAAATCAAAGGAAGGTGGGCACTACTTTGTGGTCATTACGTTACCTTTTGGAGATCTCAGAATTTGGCTTAAACCCATGTGCTTGTAACACTGACAGTTATTATGGAGCTGGCGCATATTTTACTTGCACTTTAAAACTAAGTTAATTTTCATCACATGCTTTCTAATGAACGAGAGAATAGGTACACTTTTACGTCCTCGTGAAGTTTTCTTTATTACAGACATAAAACTTACATAAAACACTGTTTGTTGTAAGTCAGTTTTGGAATACGACCTCATCTTGGTCGACGATAACTTCTCGACAATAAACCTAACACGAAGAGGCCGTAAAATTCTAATTTGAAACGTTCTGGTTGTACTACATCCCTGGCACCCGGGCACCCCCACGAGCCCGCACCCTCCTCTACCCTGTTTCTAATGGCCAACTGTGACATTTAGTTTAAGTTCCTTATCACCTTCTTCAAAAAATAACCATCAACAAAATCTATTTATTATGGTTGATTCTTATTTTGAAATGTGGATAATCCCTTGATTAGTTTATAATGTTTACCTTTACTTTGATACCTTTTAGAGATATTTTATAAAGAAGCTTCCAAGTTTCTTAATAAGCAAATAGATATTACTTTGATGGTAATTAGAATACCAGAAGATGCGCTTTATTTTTCGCTTGTATTCATCTCAAAGGTGGAATCATGGAGCCGGTTGAAGTGAGGCTTGACTTGCCACTAACCAAGTACCTACTATCTACCTACCTTAATCTTTTTTGTAATCGCTTACTTCAGGGTCATCGACCGCATGGAGGCTGCCATTGCCAACGTAGTGTGCGTTACCCAGGCAAAATGTTTTGCTTTAGAGAGATGAGACTTAAACAAATAATTAGTGTATCATGAGGAGCAATTTGTTTACTAATAGCAAAATTTGTTTGAATTGTAGTTTTTAAGTTATTTAAGAAAAACAAATTTTGCTGGAGTAACGTTTGAAACGTTACCCAGGCAAAATCGTCTTTCAAAAATTAGTTTCAGCACGGAACCAAATACATGAATAGATAGCTTTTGTTGAGTAGTAAATGTTTATAAATAGCAAAATTTGTGTGTGGTATAGTTCTTTAGTTATTTAAGATTTTGCTGCGGTAACGTTTTGGGATTTCCCAGATCTCGAAAACGGCTCAACGCAGAAGTTTGAAAAAAATACCAATAAAAGACCTTAATTTGTTTAAATTTGTTTAATCATTAGTTTTTGATTTGGTTGACGTAAACCAATGTAATTAAATGGTTTCAAAAATCAGAAGAAGCGGGTTTACATGTAAACCAATACACTTATAACCAAATAAACAGCTGTAAAAAATACCCGTGGTTCGACGCTTGTTTACAGCAGACATTTTAGATTTCATACTTTACACGTTAAGAAGATAAAAACAAATTTGATTTATTTTAGACTGGTCGTACTTTAGCGATCGAATACGCAGTTCCCATAACATTAAGAAACATGGCATACTTTAAACAAATTAAAATGATTCATGAAAATTCTTTCCTGTTAATTTCAGCCTTGAATTACGGCTCTAATGAAAGTTATCTCAAAAACAAGAATATGTCAGCAATTCTCTAATAAGCCGACCAAATTGAAAAGGTCACGTAAAAGCGACTGCACCGTACGTACGGGTAATATTCGCAAATTAGCAGCTTGGTAACCGATGTTTTGTACAGTTAAGCAGAAAAACGTTATTCGTGAAGCCGATTTTTTAATATTTTTTAAGTGCAGTACCATATTACACAATTTATTCAGTTAATAAAAGTGTAATATCATAGTGTATAATTTATAGTGTGATTTAAAACAATACAAACATATATACATGTAGCTATATTTTTAGTAAATTTTATTGGATTAGGTACGAATCTGTGATTATGAGTGATATTAGTAGTTATTAATGATAAAAACTGTACTGTTTCCTATATTTTTAAATAGGTACATAAGTGTAAAAGTTGTTTATTTTTTATATAATTGTTGGAAGATTTTTATTATATTGTTGTTTTCTCATTTAAAAGTTTTATGATTATATACATTTTTTATAGAATATGCTCGAAACCGTCCCTCATAAGGGCAAGAAATATAGGCAAGCCGATAATACATATTTTGTAAAAAAAAACATTAAATGTGCTTTGCACATTACACACACAACGCCGACTCAATTCCAACTCAAGTCACACTGTGGTATTGAAATATGAGCTTTATGTCGTGTTACTTAGAGTGGATATTTCAACATTAAGTTAAAAGAAGGTTACGACGCTTTGACAATGATTGGTTCACGGGTTATCCACCTGTGGCAGTCACATGTAATGTTAAAATATTCACTCTATGTAACACGTAACAAAACTCATATTAAAATGCCATACTGTGAGTCGAGGTGAAATGGAGTCCACCTATCAACCTACGTTATTAGTACCTCCTAAGGAAAATTGTACAAACTATTAATGTATCCAAATATTAAAATTAAGTAAGTAGGTTATAACTTATCTGTGATTTTTCTCTAAAAATGTTGATGCTAAGGCAAAGCAATACATATAATTTGTATGAGACTGATTTTTTAAATAAAAATAATGAATCTTAACCATTTTATTATTTTAACTAACCTGACCAGAAAACTTTTGTATTCAACTGTACTAACAAAACATCTATATTATCCTGTTCATTTCAGATGGTTGCGCTTATGTATGGTGCGGTCGCTTTTATGTGACCTTTTCAATTTGGTCGGCTCATTAGAGAATTGATGACATAATCTTGTTTTTGAGATAACTTTCATTAGAGCCGTAATTCAAAGCTGCAATTAACAGGAAGGAATTTTCAGGAATCATTTTAATTTGTTTAAAGTATGCCATGTTTCTTAATGTTATGGGAACTGCGTATTCGATCGCTAAAGTACGACCAGTCTAAAATAAATCAAATTTGTTTTTATCTTCTTAACGTGTAAAGTATGAAATCTAAAATGTCTGCTGTAAACAAGCGTCGAACCACGGGTATTTTTTACAGCTGTTTATTTGGTTATAAGTGTATTGGTTTACTTGCAAACCCGTTTCTTCTGATTTTTGAAACCATTTAATTACATTGGTTTACGTCAACCAAATCAAAAACTAATGATTAAACAAATTTAAACAAATTGAGGTCTTTTATTGGTATTTTTTTCAAACTTCTGCGTTGAGCCGTTTTCGAGATCTGGGAAATCCCAAAACGTTACCGCAGCAAAATCTTAAATAACTAAAGAACTATACCACACACAAATTTTGCTATTTATAAACATTTACTACGCAACAAAAGCTATCTATTCATGTATTTGGTTCCGTGCTGAAACTAATTTTTGAAAGACTATTTTGCCTGGGTAACGTTTCAAACGTTACTCCAGCAAAATTTGTTTTTCTCAAATAACTTAAAAACTACAATTCAAACAAATTTTGCTATTAGTAAACAAATTGCTCCTCATGATACACTAATTATTTGTTTAAGTCTCATCTCTCTAAAGCAAAACATTTTGCCTGGGTAACGCACACGCCAACGTAGCGGATGCGCGTTCACCTTTCTCTCTATTACTGCCCTATAGGTATTTACCTGCTGCTCACTTTCTTTACTAAGTAAAAGTTGCCATAAAAACGAAATCATGCAACTCTCAGGAAAACCTAACAGTCTGTAAATATGTGTAGTCTAATTATGTAGTACATCTACCTATGTATACCTAAGCGTAGGTATGTGTGCCTAAAGCGACCACAGTGACAATTATACGTATACTGCGTAATGTACATGTAAACTAATTTTGCACAGGACCGGTCAATGCAGCGACGGTTTGGGGAAGCCTATATGTTCAGCAGAAGACGTTTCGGCCGAGATGATGATTGATGATGACGCAACTAGTATAGCGAGTGAATTAGCTACTATGTAATACGTATTTTATCAAAATGTGCAGATAGCCAGATGATGAAATGAAACATCATCTGCCAACTTAGAATACTTACAGCATAAGTATTTTATATTGTTATGCTATTGAGTGTTGATAGCTTCCTACAATTACATCGGGGGGCACGGCAGTGCCCTCGCCAAGTCGAGCAAACAAAAGCGGCACGGCCGTTCCATACCATCCTTTTCTCGAAGCAGTTCAGGCCATTTTCGACTCCCTATAACTTCGTTGTGGATTAAACTAGAAGCCTGTATTTCTAGTAACCAAGCAAGCATTGTATAAACACGGTATATTTCAAATTTCATTCAATTTAAATCAGTAGTTTAAGAATTATAACTAGTCAAAGTTCTTAAATTTTGTCTCTCACTGACTGACCGATCATCAAAACTCTAAAGCACTTCTAGTAGACATAGAAGCTTCAAATTTTGAATGCAATTAGTGTTTAGTGTATAAATCAAGGAAAAACTAAAATATTTTGCAATTTCATTCCAGTTTTCTACAAAAACAAAAGTTTTAAAAAACCAAGTCTCGCGACTCAGGTCTCAGTCAAGTCTCGCGATTTTGCTATCGCACTAAACAATCTTATTTACTACAATATGTGTACTTATTGTACTCGTATTGCTTGTGAGTTACATTGTGTTTTCATGCGATGGCCAAGTTAATCTATTTTATTTAAACATAACTGCTAATTACGTAACACTGAATAAATCGACTGACTTGGTATTAATACTTACATGGATCTCACAACTTTTTACGGTAGAAGAACTGAGTTGCGAGACTTGGTTTTTATTAAGACAAGTTTTGTTTTTGAGGGCATTATAGTGTCATGAAAGATCTTTGCAGTACCTACCTACCTACCTATCTACATAAAGTTTATATCTAAGTAGGTACCTACCCAGTTAGGTTATACGCTTTTTTTTTTTTTTTTGAGGTGGTAAAAATCATCAAATGAGTCCTTCCGTCCTGGGCGGGGCGGAAGGGACTGTCAGACTTTTACTGACTAAAAAACCACCCTGTTCCTTCTGTTGCCCTTTACGTTCCGGGGCTACGGTATCCTGTTAAGACGTCCCGCAACCCCGGAGACGTCCCGCAACCCCGGTAGGTTATACGCTTACGCCACCTTTTCGTCAAAACGAACGTAGGTACCTATTACCTACTTATCGTTTGGTAGTTAGGTACCAGTATGGAACGGACTAGTACTTGGCTAGTTTTCGTTCTTCCTATAAGTAGCAAAACTACTTAAAACCATTTCGAATAGCTACGCCAAAATTTAACGGATATAGTGTCACTCTAAGTAGGTATCTACTACTATAATACTACTAGTTAGGAATACCTATGGATAATTGGATAGGTACAGTTACCGGCACGTAAGTTGGCAAGAGTTTTTGTAGTGGGGGAAGTTTGCGCACGCACAATTTGATACATTTTTATATGCGCGAACTTCCCCCACTACGAAAATCTCTTGCCAAGTTACGTGCCGGTAACTGTAATTATGCTTATTACCATAGTAGGTACCTATAAAGAATCTAAACAAGTAAGATAACGTCGTGGGTAATAGATAAGATTCTTAAGCCATTGCAATTTTGAAAATTTTACAATCAAAGTAGGTAGGTAGGTAGTTAGTTAAGCACTGACCTGCAAAGTTTTGTTCATAATCGAAACTAAGCAAAGACTACATGGCAGACGGTCTCCAAGTTACATCTTAACCCTCGCTAGACGATAATCGTCACGCATTGTTGTATTTTGTACACTATCAGG
Organism: Hoplodrina blanda; assembly: GCA_949316365.1. Lineage (NCBI taxonomy): Eukaryota > Metazoa > Arthropoda > Insecta > Lepidoptera > Noctuidae > Hoplodrina > Hoplodrina blanda. The sequence continues at coordinate 8,617,839 of OX438579.1, read as the reverse complement.
CATCAGGCGGCGGTTATAGTTTCGCGATCGCGACAGTGCTACACAGTGTAGTCGCTTCGCCAGCCGCCAGTGCCGCCACAACGCGTCGTACGCTCCCGCGCCCTCACCGCCCCTCCCTACTCCCTTCATCCATCAGTCAGTCATTCTACGGCACGCACGAGGGACGGTCGCTCGATTTCTCGCGGCGCTCAACATTCACGCGGACAACTGGGTCAAAGGTTTCGTGCTAACATCGAATCCTTATAGGGTCCTGTGTAGTGGCCAAAAACAGTGCAAGTGAAATAGAATTATAGTTAGTGGTATATTATTGTAAATCTGCGGTTCTTTTGAAGTGTACGGGATGCGTGCGTGAGCGCAGCGCATGACGTGCTACGAAACGTTGAGAGCTCCGGCACCCGCCGCGGACGCCCCCATGGCGCACCACTTCGTCAAGTGGTGGCGCAACAAGTTTAGAAATGGATACAAGAAATTTAGCAGTAAGTTTTACATCAATGAAAATTACGTACATACTTGTACAAGACTCCAAAATCATACTTACATTATTGTTGTTATTTGACACTGCCCCCACAGTACTTTCGATGACATGGTATTTTATTTTTCAACATTCAATGTTTTTGTTGCACATAAGCAACAGTTGTAGATCGTATGTGCTAGAAACAGGAAAATATGTTGGTATCGTAATAAAAACAAACATGAAACAACACAATGTACCTACATAAATACACGCGGTACTAATAGCAAACTTCACAATATTATTATAAATCCGGTCAAGGGCGAGTTGAAATAGAGCAAGAAGGGTTCTCTAAACCATGTTGTTTACATTTAAACCAACGCCATCTGGCGATTCGTCACTTACAATTATTGGTTTCAGTGTTTTTTATTAATTACTTACATCAGTTTTTTTTCGTTTGGTAGGTATTGCAGATGAATTAGATGAGGTTATTTGCCAGATCTATTTGAGAATTAGGTAGGTATTATACTTGCTCAAATAAAAAGAAACTGGGGGAGACAAAGTTTTTAATTTAAAATTGTACTCCCCTCCACTGCTTGTTTCGTTCACAATTCTATTGTGAACTTGGTGAAGCGGAGAGCAATTTTTTAAACATCTAGGTACGCCTCCACGGGTAAACTGTAGGTAAGTACTAAATCTACTCGAAATAGTAATAGATAAGTAAGTACCTACATTTGGATTCCGCAAAACGCTGAATGTTAGATATTATAAAGGATGATTGTATCATTGTAAGAACTTGATTAAGTTTTAGATGTTTATTTGTCGAAGGTAATGGCAAAGATAGGTACTTACCTACCTACAGACTTATGTCAGCTTTTCCCAATTAAAGAAGGTAGGGAATTAGTAATAATGTATTTAGTTAACGTGTTTAGATTCGATTAATTTCAAAGTTGAACCTAAATTAAGTAGCATTAGGTATATTACTGTGTTCACACACAATTAGGTACCCTATAATATTGCACAATTTGTTTTACCAATTTTAAAAAACGTGATTTCAATTATTTAGTCAGCTGTGTGTGAAATAGTTAACTAATGTAAAGGTTATAAGTACATAGTTACCTTTTTCGTGCTTATTATGAGATTTTACGATCTCGCACGATGTTATCAACAGTCGGTAAGATCAAAAACTGGCACCGTTGGCACGGCGACGACGACCCGCCGCCGCTCGCCGCCGACCGGTGATTTGTTCGCGGCAAGTCGGCAACATGAATTGAATTAAAAAAAAAAGCAAAATCAAATAATAGGACGAGTCGTCTTCCGCTATACGGCCACAGCCCACGTACTACACAGACCCACGTTACTTGTTTCTTCAAAAGAATTACTACGACTAACGTATTCATTGAAGCAATTTATTTAAGTTATTATTACCTATAGATTTCATAAAAATGAAAGTGGGATTACCAAACGAGTAAAAATAGGATCTTCAAAACGTTTGCTTTCTTGGACGGCAAACTTGATAAGAATTTAATTATTTTGCAGATTCTCCATCAAGTTTACTGTGCTAGCCATGTTTAAAAGAAATTAACATATCAGTCTGTTGTAAATAAATATAAGATAATTTCGGCTTCTTAATATTATGTGAGCAACAGCGCACCCACTTTAACTAATACAACTTCAAAGCAAACAAACAGAAATAGCGCTTTGATCTTGCTCTGTATAGTTACAAAATATTGTAAACTGTATACTTCATTAAGAAAACGTATTTCATTTTAATAATCTCCTGCTGCCGTACAGTTTGTTAATAGGGACTTTTAGAGTAAACTGTTTTGCTCATTTGATCAACTTCAAAGCGTATTTTAATTAAATAAAATCTTCCAGCTAACCAAACGAAGTAGCGAATGATATTATTTATTCTAAACAGGTTTATCAGACTTATCAGGGAAAACTTTAAACCTTGTCTGTATCCATTACTGTGCTGTTCTGGGTTGATTATTTTTTATTTTGATTGTTGTAAAAAGTCCGTATATTATTAATACTTTACGTTATTTTTCGTATTTTACTATTTCGTTAATTTAATAGTAAGTAGAAAGCTTCTAAATATTAATTTAATTAATTAAGTATCTACCTACACCTACCTAATCACAAAATGATCTCGTACCTTTTTTTGTAAATCATCTAGGTAGTGTATGATTTATTTCAATTCCTTTTATGTTACTGGATAACAGGTTTTCAAGGCTATTTTAATGTTTTTGACATTTGTAGCCTAAATTGAAAAGATAACATGAAAGGCAGGTTGTGGCGGGTTAAACACATAGAACGCGCCTATCTTACTTAACTAAATCACTGTGCAGGAATGTGGTTACGCATACCCGCTTTCGAGTAACCAGTAGATGTTGCTAGCTAGCTAGCATAGAGTTAATCAGTCGTAATATTATACCGCTGATATTTTTTTGACGTATAATGTATGTACTGTCTCTACCTCGGAAATCTTTGGTAGACTACCTTTCATTTGGATTAGAGGGACTCATAAAATTGCATCTTTAAAACTTGTTATTGATAAACAATAATCATAATTATTATAACCGGAGCGCGGCGGAACAATGCAAAAATAAGAACGATTCCAAACTAGCAAGAGCGTAAGACTGATAAAAGAAATGCCGTCTCTTTTGAAAGAAATAACATTAGCGGCAGATGTGCGATGCTACGGATCCCAAACGTTCCAACGGGCGACCCACTCACGGGGCCTTCCAGGAAATGTCTCAACGCTCCCCGTAACCACAGAACAACCAGAATGAAAACTTCATACTAACGCCCGTCCGTAGGTACACTACTACGCGCGCAACTATGTGTGCGTGACCTGTCACCGACAAGGCGCGCGGGGAGTGCGCCGGCGCCCGCTCGGGTGCAAACCGGTTTGAGTCGGCTCAGCTAGCGGTCAAACTTAAGGTGTGCCAGCGACAGCGGTCGGGTACGACGCGGACACAGTTACAATATTTATTTAGACGCGGATGTTAAATTGTTTTTAAAGATGCCTAACTGTTGCACTGTGTATACAAATAATGGTCGAAAGAACAAAGAGACTTCTTTTTTTGTATATCCAAAGGATCTTATCGGGTAATTGTCTATATTTACTTATACAAACACATGCTTAATGCTTATTACAGAAGTAACTATTTATTTACGAGTAGGTAATAATATCCAGAACAATTAAGATGGCGATAAGGCTTTCCCTTATGAAATAATTTGTTATGTAGGTAAGTAGGTATATTGACGTATTATTCGTTTCGTATTTTTGTTTTAGTAGGTTTGTAGAATAGTAGGTACCAAAGTATATTTGTAAGTCGTCTTAGTAAGATTCCATTTAGCCTTTTCTATTAGATAGGTAGTAGGTACCTACTTAACTTGTGTTGTGTAATTTTTTATATTAATAGTAAAACAAGGAAGAATACATTATAGGTAGTTTCGCTATGTCCGTCCGTGCGTAGGTAAGTCAAAGTAATTTGATTAATCAACTTCAAGAAAGTAAGCAATGTATGGACCTATCTATGTATGTGTATCTATTTCATAGTATGATTAATTAGGTATGTACATAAGTACCACCTGCCTACCTATTTATTTATTTAATCATAATACATACCCACTATTATTATCTTAATCTTCTTAAAATATAGAAGTAAATTAAATGTTAACAATTAAATGTAGGTATCCCGATTTTATATATTTTTAATAGTGACAGCCCTATGAAAGTAGGTAAGAATTTTGAACACTGTTAGCAATCTTTCATTCTGGTTATTCTGTGCCGTAACCTTGTGTCGTTTACATCTCTCCGCCGTTCGGCGCGAGGTGTGCGCGCCGTTGTCGGTCGGTCGGTCCGCATCACACAAACTTTTTGAATTTCGCCGACAAGCTTTTGGGTAGGTACTTAAAACAACTTTTTTTGGCCATTATGTTTTTCAATTTGTATTCCCCTGGCAATGATTACAATGACTAAAATAGCATGAAAATCGTATTGACGATAAAACAAAATTTTGGATTTGTACCTGTTTTAGAGTTGAGTGGACCCAGCAAGCCACAGCCAGTACTGGCCCTGCCCGGTAGCTATTATTACATACTTTTCATTTACCAATTTATTACTTATAGGGACTGATGCAACTTCTTTTATTATAGGTGTTTTATTTTGGAGTTTATAGACTACTATAACTAACCATAATAAATTCATACACAATTTAAAATATTGTTAATCTATACACTATGTAACAAAAACCCTGTCAGATCAGTGTTGCCGTTGATCAGTTTTTATGTTTTATTTTAATTTAATTACTTCTTCTTTCTTCTTTTTTTTTTCACTGGGGAAAAATAATAATCTCAAATCCATTAAATGGTTACGTATATGTGTACGCAGTACGATACCGAATAATACCCTTAAGGATGTCCGATCCTTAAGGGTATTATTCGGTTTTTGTTACATGCTGTACCTATATGTATAGATAACTCACTGACATAGTGATCTATCAACGCACAGCCCAAACCACTGGTCGGATCGGGCTGAAATTTAGCATGCAGGTAGGTAGATGTTATGACGTAGGCATCCGCTAAGAAAGAATTTTGATCAATTCTACCCCCAAGGGGATAAAATAGGGGATGAAAGTTTGTATGAAACTTTGTCAATTTTAAACCGTTTGGGCTGAGACTTTGCATACATGAAGCTACTATGACGTAGGCATCCCTTAAGAAAGGGTTTTGATAAATTCCACCCCCAAGGGAATAAAATAGGGGATGAAAGTTTGTATAAATCTTCTTAAATTTTAAACTGATTGAACTGAAATTAAAGATTGGAGCTACTATGATGATGTAGGTACATATGAATGTAATACCTACGGTACATATTATACCAAAATATCTTTATTTTTATTTTTGTCTGTCTATTTGTTCCGGCTAATCTCTGGAACGGCTGGACCGATTTTGACGGGACTTTCACTGGTAGATAGCTGATGTAATAAGGGGTAACTTAGCTTCTTTTATTTTAGAAAAAGAATTAGGGTTCCACGCAAAAAAATAAAACCTCGCAGTAAACCGACATTTACGCGGACGAAGTCGCGGGTATAAGCTAGTTAATAAATAATATCGTAATGAAGCATTATACCATTAATGTGTTTGACCTCCGATTTTAGAGAATAGTCTTCGATAATGTTCATTTGCGTAGGTATTCTTTATTGATCTTGAACTCGGTTGATAAAAGCGTGAAAAATTACCCTGGGTATAACTCAATAGCGCCCCACACACGTACGGTTTGGACCGCGGGAAACAGCACGCGCCGTTCCATCCCTCGCTCCGAACTGTACGTGTAGATGTGCGGGTCTAACAGTCCGATCTGGCATATCGGCGCGAGTGCAAGTCTCACAGTTTTGCGCGCGCATCTCGTGTAAACGTAAAATTACGTAGTCGGGTCGGAATGGCGGTTTGGACTTTGGAGCGTCGAAGCTATCACAGAGATCATTCGATTGTTCCGTGAACATCCGTGTCTCTGGAAGATAAAAAGTAAGGAGTATAGTAATAGGAATTTGAGAAACAGAGCATATTTAACATCGGTAAATGTCCATATCTTTGTCTGTATTCCTTTACCCACACTCGTCGTTTTTTTCGGCTGTTTAAACTAACTACAAATCCAGCTAACGCGATGACCAAACGCTCGTCCATGTTTTTTTACAGAACTGCGTATAAAACTTTTAAAAGTTACACCGCTCCACGCGCCAGTCCAAACCGTAGTCCATCCCTTGAAAATCAAATTTACACGCACAGTTCGGAACGTTTGTCCAGATATGAAAGTTTCGTCTGCAGTCCAAACCGTGATAACATTTTTAATCGTAGTTGGCACAACAGTTTGATCCGCAGTCCAAACCGTACAGATCTAACTGCGGTTCGGAACGCAGTCCAAGATGCGCGGTCCAAACCGTACGTGTGCGGGGCGCTAATAGCGCCCCGCACACGTACGGTTTGGACCGCGGGAAACAGCACGCGCCGTTCCATCCCTCGCTCCGAACTGTACGTGTAGATGTGCGGGTCTAACAGTCCGATCTGGCATATCGGCGCGAGTGCAAGTCTCACAGTTTTGCGCGCGCATCTCGTGTAAACGTAAAAATTACGTAGTCGGGTCGGAATGGCGGTTTGGAGCGTCGAAGCTATCACAGAGATCATTCGTTTGTTTCGTGAACATCCGTGTCTCTGGAAGATAAAAAGTAAGGAGTATAGTAATAGGAATTTGAGAAACAGAGCATATTTAACATCGGTAAATGTCCATATCTTTGTCTGTATTCCTTTACCCACACTCGTCGTTTTTTTCGGCTGTTTAAACTAACTACAAATACAGCTAACGCGATGACCAAACGCTCGTCCATTTTTTTTAACAGAACTGCGTATAAAACTTTTAAAAGTTACACCGCTCCACGCGCCAGTCCAAACCGTAGTCCAACCCTTGAAAATCAAATTTACACGCACAGTTCGGAAGGTTTGTCCAGATATGAAAGTTTCGTCTGCAGTCCAAACCGTGATAGCATTTTTAATCGTAGTTGGCACAACAGTTTGATCCGCAGTCCAAACCGTACAGATCTAACTGCGGTTCGGAACGCAGTCCTAGATGCGCGGTCCAAACCGTACGTGTGCGGGGCGCTAATAGCGCCTGTAACTGTTGTGCCAACTACGATTAAAAATGCTATCACGGTTTGGACTGCAGACGAAACTTTCATATCTGGACAAACGTTCCGAACTGTGCGTGTAAATTTGATTTTCAAGGGTTGGACTACGGTTTGGACTGGCGCGTGGAGCGGTGTAACTTTTAAAAGTTTTATACGCAGTTCTGTAAAAAAAAATGGACGAGCGTTTGGTCATCGCGTTAGCTGGATTTGTAGTTAGTTTAAACAGCCGAAAAAAACGACGAGTGTGGGTAAAGGAATACAGACAAAGATATGGACATTTACCGATGTTAAATATGCTCTGTTTCTCAAATTCCTATTACTATACTCCTTACTTTTTATCTTCCAGAGACACGGATGTTCACGGAACAATCGAATGATCTCTGTGATAGCTTCGACGCTCCAAACCGCCATTCCGACCCGACTACGTAATTTTACGTTTACACGAGATGCGCGCGCAAAACTGTGAGACTTGCACTCGCGCCGATATGCCAGATCGGACTGTTAGACCCGCACATCTACACGTACAGTTCGGAGCGAGGGATGGAACGGCGCGTGCTGTTTCCCGCGGTCCAAACCGTACGTGTGTGGGGCGCTAATAGCGCCCCGCACACGTACGGTTTGGACCGCGCATCTTGGACTGCGTTCCGAACCGCAGTTAGATCTGTACGGTTTGGACTGCGGATCAAACTGTTGTGCCAACTACGATTAAAAATGCTATCACGGTTTGGACTGCAGACGAAACTTTCATATCTGGACAAACGTTCCGAACTGTGCGTGTAAATTTGATTTTCAAGGGTTGGACTACGGTTTGGACTGGCGCGTGGAGCGGTGTAACTTTTAAAAGTTTTATACGCAGTTCTGTAAAAAAAAATGGACGAGCGTTTGGTCATCGCGTTAGCTGGATTTGTAGTTAGTTTAAACAGCCGAAAAAAACGACGAGTGTGGGTAAAGGAATACAGACAAAGATATGGACATTTACCGATATTAAATATGCTCTGTTTCTCAAATTCCTATTACTATACTCCGTACTTTTTATCTTCCAGAGACACGGATGTTCACGGAACAATCGAATGATCTCTGTGATAGCTTCGACGCTCCAAACCGCCATTCCGACCCGACTACGTAATTTTACGTTTACACGAGATGCGCGCGCAAAACTGTGAGACTTGCACTCGCGCCGATATGCCAGATCGGACTGTTAGACCTGCACATCTACACGTACAGTTCGGAGCGAGGGATGGAACGGCGCGTGCTGTTTCCCGCGGTCCAAACTGTACGTGTGTACGCTATAATCTTGTAAACCCAGGATTGACAGATTTCTCGGATGATAATAATATTAAATAGGTAGGTACCTACATAAAAGACCTAATTTTTTGCTAAAATTTAATGAGCATTATAGTGTCAATCAAAAGGAATTGTCAGCTGATTGTTCAGACCCTCTTTTTTGCACCCTGTCTAGAACCTAGGCATCTCAAAATCAAACACGTATCTAACACGTATCTTCAGCAAAAGTAACAGCTTTTAATAAGCAGAGTCAATGGATAAAAACGAGATAAATTTGTACTTACCACTATTAAAAAAAAAAAATTAAAGAAAAACAAAATACCCGACTGCGTAAAAACTAATTTTAAAAAATACGTGAAAAAATCAACTTACTTTAATAAAAGGTAAAAAGTTTTTTAGTTTATTTAAGTAAGTTAATTTTTTCATCCTAAACTATTATTTAAAATGAAAAATGATAAAAGGAACCTAAAGATGATTTTATAATACCTATTCAACGACACCCCACTTGACATAGTTCATCGACTTTTTTTTTCATTTTTACAATATGTGGTGAATTTTGATTACTGTCATGTCTTTAGTGACACTCGCAAGGTTAAGACTGACGTATGAATTATCAAAATCGGCCTATGCATTTGGTCTCTAGAACGCCACATAGAAACAAACATACATACATACATACATAGACTGATAAACATATTACCCTCCTTTGCGTCGCGCAGTCGGGTAAAAAGTACTTTTGGCCGTCATTTACAAGAGAGATTTACAAGATTTTCTTTTTTATAATAATGAATCAATTGCAGCAGAAGAACTTTTGGCACATACGTGTGAAGTTCGTCTGTTCGACAACGTAGGTACAATATAATGCAGTGATTTTTTTTGTCAATATGAAAGACATTGGATTTGCGTGCTAAGTAATTAGGCTGCTGGACCACTAGTTTTATTCAAGACGTACAAAATAAGGGTGCCATACAGCTAGGGTTGCCAACACTTTGTCGGTCAAATATTTATAGTAGTTCTAAAATTATTACCCATAAAAATATAGTAGGTAAGGAAAATATAAAAAAAATATAGTAGTTTCCATAATACTATATTTAGGTAATCTTTTCTTAAAAGAATTTTTTTTGCTACTTTTAGCCTTGACTAATAATATCAATTAACTAAGTAGGTAGTTACAAAAACACGAATTCGAGAGCGCGAAAATCGAAATTGCCAATCTGTCAAACTATCTATTGAACGTAACTGTCAACTTGACATTCCAGAATCGTTAAAAATAAATATTGACATTTCGTTTTACGCTTACACATTTTGAAACGAATATTATTGCTTAAGAGTTTGATGCCCTTAAAATATTGTAGTTTCGCCTACTATATCTTTTTTTCAAAAATATAGTAGGCGGGGGCTCTAATATAGTAGGATACTATATTATATAGTAGGGTTGGCAACCCTACATACAGCATACACTTAATATACACCGTATATTACGGTAAGGTAGGTACTTATAACTTGGCATCCATCATCCATAAATTTTTCTGAAAATAAACAGTTCAACAACTCAGAAATATATCTCGGAGCCTGTCATAACAAGATATTTGCCTCTATTAGGCGGCATTTTAGTTGGGTGCCAATAAAATGTATAGTGCATTGGGGTAATTACGAAACCGGGTAAATTCCGATTTTATTAATTTGCACCATTTACGTACCACATCTTATTTTGACAATGTTTTAAAGATGAAACACGTATAATTATTTATTAGCAATGCACGGCAATGTTTAATCTGTGGCAGCGTTTGATTGAAATTAATAGAAATCGGAATTTACCCGGTTTCGTAATTACCCCAATGCACCTTAATTTTAAAAAAAGCAGCAATTTTTTTTTACCAACCTTTTTTGTTTTTCAGTTGGTACGGAGGGCGAGCGGACGGACACCGAAGAGTTGGTGGGACGAGCCGCTTCTCAGTGTTCTGCGCCCCCCGACCTGTTGCCGAGCGAGGCCAGAGCCCTGCTGCGGCCAGTCACACCGCCGACGCCGCCTCCGCGTTCCTCGCACGAACCTACATACAAACCACCACCGTCACCCGCCCCGGCAACGGAACACAATGATGATAAACAGCCAAGATTACGATTTGAGGTAAAACATGTTAGGTAAATGAAATAAGTCCCTACCTACATTAAGTTGCAGTACTTAGTCAATAATAATATATGAATGCAAACTACTTGCTAGCAGATGGACAGCTCTTCTTTTAAAGCCTAGGCTTTTAAGCATAGTTTTCAAGCCAATCTTGAGTTCGGTGCTTTGTCAAAGAGCCATGTGGCATTTTTGTAGCATTGGTATTCTTCGATGTTTAATACTTCTTTCAAATGATGATGTAGCTTCAATACAATCTTTCTAGATTTGAGAGATAAGTACCTACCTACCTACTTCTTTAGGTACCTACTTTTTAGAAAGAAAAACTGTTTCCACCCCTACCTCAATTCAGCCTTGGCTTATATTCTTGTTGCAACCCATTTATGGGTCAGGTAATTTAAAGCTCCGCTAAATTACACGAATCCGTGGTTTTGTACCATTTAAACATGGATTTGACCCATGTTTTTGGAAATATCAGTACCTACCTATTAATGAAATAATTCCACGAACTTTGTCCGCACAGTGGTTCTAGGAAATATTGTTATTTCACGTTTGTACTCGGCCGCTAGTCACCTATGGGCGTATGGGAATTAGAAAGTGGCGATTAGCAACCAAGCAAGTCGTGACTTAAGATTTAATCAAATTCATGTCTTTACAATCTACTGAAATCATGAATTCTTAAGACAATTTAAACAGACGCGGTGACTTCGTTATACCTTCATCGTTATATTATTATTTTTGTCAAAATTCTATCCTTCCTAAGTGACTATAGTTGGTTTGGTACCTACCTATCTACAGTTTGATTTGTTTATTAGGATTTTATTGGTTATGTTTAGTTTGTTAACACGTTCGTTTCCATTTTAATTCATAAACAAATTGTTGTATCTACTTAATTATTTTAAACAGTCAATCCCGACAATCGGATTCGCCATTCCGAAAATATGAAACCCATCCCTTCCCGAATTAGGTAAATGATGAGGCTATCATCTAATTTAAGATTGCATTCTCAAAAAATATCAAAAATCATTACTGCGTGACAACCGAAAAATAATGAAAAGATGAGGAACTAACAAATAACTGAATGAAAATTGCAGTAAAAAGGTAATAAAATAAAGTCAACATAAATAGATGGAGTTTACTTGAATCTAATCTAATGATTTTATATTTATCATCTATATATATAAAAATGAAACCCGTTTTCCTTGGTCACGGCATCACGCGTGAACGGCTGGACCAATTTCGATAATTCTTTTTTTGTTGTGTTTGTTATTGTCAGGACAAGGTTCTTATGAAAAAAAAAGTCGGAAATGTAGGGTAGGGTAGGATAGGGGTAGGGTAGTGGTAGGGGTACGGTAGGGTAGGCGTAGGGTAGGGGTAGGGGTAGGGTAGGGTAGGGGTAGGGTAGGGGTAGGGTAGGGTTGGGGTAGGGTAGGAGTAGTGTAGAGGTATGGTAGGGTAGGGGTAGGGTAGGTGTAGGGTAGGGGTAGGATAGGGGTATCGGTAGGATAGGGGTAGGATACCACGCGAACGAAGTCGTGGCGGGTCAGCTAGTTTTATCATAAATAAAATTCTTAATCTGAACTTAGGCTATAAAGTGGTCTGGCTGTACAAAACATCTTAATTTTGAAAGTGCAATGATATACCTACCACTCAAAATGGCAGGCAATGTTTTGTGTCGTATCTACTGCCGTTTCGAATTTTACGCCCACCATTTTGGTTTTATGAAAACAAATCCTAACAAATGCTTATTGATCAAAATCTATCGAGTGGTCAGTCAGTCCCTCGACCGCATTAACTTTAGAGATAAAAACCCGCATTAACTTTAGAGATAATATTGTTTAAAGGATATCAAATTTCATACTTTGTAGAATAATATTAGGTCTTTACCTATGAAATTGCCGTTCTGCAGTACTGGCCGTTTCAAATCAAAATAATTTTTGTTTGTCTAAGAATTCTAATTTCAAATTAATTTTATTTTAAAAACATGGAATTCTTTTTCCAAAAGTAGTCATTTGTTTATTGATTAGTGTTACATTTTCATCGCATTTCAATCTTTTTCGTCATCATGGATACGTTAAAAATTCGAGTAATTATGGAATATGAGTACCGTCGTGGCAGCAACGCGGCACAAGCGGCACGCAACATCAACGACGTTTACGGAGCTAACACTACAAACCAACGCACCACCTGTTATTGGTTTGTTCGCTTCCGTTCTGGAAATTTCGACCTGAAAAATGAACCTCGCGGTCGTCCGAAGACTTTGGTCGACAATGACGAATTAAAGGCGATTGTGGAAGCTGATGATACACAATCTACGGCTGAATTAGCAGCAGCTTTCGACGTTAGCGTCAAAACAATATTGGTCCATTTGCGTCAAATTGGCAAGGTAAAAAAGCTTGACAAATGGGTGCCCCACGAACTCAATGATCGCCAGCGCGAAGTACGCGTCGAGACGTGCCTTGCACTGCTCAACAGACACACAAATGAAGGAATTTTGAACCGCATTATTACCTGCGATGAAAAATGGATTCTGTTTGATAACCGCAAGCGCTCAGCAAGTTGGTTGGATCCTGGTTCAGCACCTAAACAATGCCCTAAACGAAAACTTACCCCTAGAAAAGTGATGGTCACTGTTTGGTGGTCTAGCGCCGGTGTGATTCATCACAGCTTCTTACCAAACGGGGTGAGCATTACTGCAGATGTGTACTGTGAAGAACTGAACTCAATGATGGAGAAGCTGGCACATCTCCAACCAGTATTGGTCAATCGTTCGTCTCCGCTGCTCCTGCACGACAACGCGCGACCTCATACTGCACAGCAGACGGTCTCCAAGTTGCAAGAACTGGGGTTGGAAGCTCTCCGTCATCCGCCCTACTCACCAGACCTTGCGCCTACAGACTACTACTTTTTCCAGAATTTGGATAACTTCTTGGCGGGAAAAAAATTCAATACCCGAGAGGCAGTACAAAATGCCTTTGAAGAATTTGTTGCCTCCCGTCCAGCTGATTTTTTTAAGAAGGGCATCAATAAACTGCCTCTGCGTTGGCAAAGATGCATTGATTGCATGGGTGATTATTTCGATTAATACAAATAAAAAATACATGAAAAAAATTCGTTTAATTTTTTTCATACAAAACGGCAATTTCATAGGTAAAGACCTATTATAACTACTCACTTCATCGGTTTTACGCCCTATTCTCACGAAATATTTTCGACGTTACATCGTAGAGGCGACGGCGGCGGGCGGCCTGACTTTACCTTTTTCTGCTGATTGTAAACGAAAGGCACTAAAGGCAGTTCTAGTTTCCTTTTAAAGCGTGAGGAGATAAGGAGGACGCCCGCCTAGTCGGCCGCCACGCGCTTTACATGTCCGGCGCCCGCGCCACTGTGTTATCTACTACAACATAACCTTTCGACCGTAATCCAATAAGGAAACGGTAAAAGGAACATTGATTACTCCAAATATAAAATAGTTATGGAATACCGATATCCACTCGTCAGATCAACGATTTAAAACCCAAAGCAGATTATGAGCTGAACACATTAATTATGTATTTATAACACCCTTTCGGCGACTTTGTATTTTGTTATGATAATGATCACACTTTTAAGTTTCACATAGGGTCAAAATGTTTAACACAAAAAGTAGCTAACGAATATGTTTCGTTTTGTTTTAGGAGCTGACGTGTGATGTAGAACTGCAGCATCCTGAACCTTCTAAACAACAGCCTCTGCAGTTCTCCTTCACCCTCTATGACCTCGATGGGCATGGACGAATGACCAAGGACGTAAGTATTTTGAATCAATGGTGCAAACAATTGTTATATCTACATCTACACTAATATTATAAAGAGGAAAACTTTGTATTTTTGTTTGTTTGTAATGGATAAACTCAAAAGCTACTGGACCGATTTTAAAAATTCTTTCACCATTAGAATTTTTTTTTTTTAATTCAACAACCATTTTTTTATTTAAAAATCTTTAATTTTTTTAGGATTATCATTTAAACGCATTTATTTTACACATGTCATTACTCCTTATCAAAAAAAACTTTGTCACAAAGTACTGTTTATGTAGATAATATTTAGTCTTTAATTCATTAAAACTGGACGTATAGTTTGAAAGTTATGGCGAAATCAATATAAGTAATACTATTTCAAATCGCTTGACGTACGTTTAGCAGGGAGGTAGTTTATAATTAGTAGACGTTCGCTAAGAACGGATTTTCCATAATTCACCCTCTAAAGAGATGAAACGGGGGTCAAAAGTTTGTGTGAAGAAAACTTTGACGCGGACGAAGTCGCGGGCAGAAGCTAGTAATTAATACAACTCCTAGATTTGCTCTACAATATCTAACGTTTAATTTACAGGACATAGCCGGTATCGTGTCTACAATATACGAATCTATAGGAAAATCAGTGACAGTGCCCCACTATGGGTCAAAAACAATACAAGTACGGCTGACAGTAGTGCCAGAAGACAGCAAAAGTAGAAGCCACCGAGAGAGACGAGAGGCCCGGCGACGTCGACGTAGAGAATGTTCATCAGCTGCTAACGCACCGCCACCTGACTGCATAGATCACAGCGAGGACGAACAAAGAGGGAGACTCTCACCTGATGATGACATTTCTTCCAAGTCATCATGTTCGGGCGACCGAAGACCAGTTCACAGTTCACCAAGGCAAACAACGTACCTACAATCCCGGGCCCACCGTCAACCACGCAGGGAACATCGGGAACGAAAACACACTAAAAAACGTTCCGGAAGTTTGCAAAGACGCGAATTATTAGAAATAATACAAGCTAACATGGAAAAAAACCATATGAGCTTCCAAGCCTCCAGGTATGTCGAATATCTGTTATAGTTATTATTGTTTTGGTCAGGAGAAAAATATTACTATTCATAAGGTAAATAATATCACGTCGCGGTCGGTACAATACCAATCTCAAATGTGCCAGTAACTTTTAATACCTATCTAACTAAATATCTACTTACCACTTATTATAAGTGACATAACTTCTATGTGTATCTAATTGCCCTCTTACTCTTTAATTACAGGAAGCCCTGTGAACCTGTTACTATTGAAGAAGAAGTTACAAACAAATATCAGAAGCTTCGAAACAGATCTTACACGGTCAGTGAAAAGCCAACAAATGCATTCCAAAAAAATAAATCTGATAATTCTGGCAACGGATACTTAGATCTGGCAAGCGGCGGCGATTCACATTTATGTAGGTATGACCGTTACCTGCATGCGGTGATTTGTTCATCAGCGCGCCACGCGAACACTGGATACCATCAGAAGCAGACGCAGACGCCGCGGCCGCCGCGAGCACCGCATGCGCATCACGCGCGCTCTCGCTCGCACGACCTACCCGCGCAAACACATACAACGCAACAACCTAGAGTATTACAAATAATATTCTTATAGAAATTAGGAAAGGGCATCTCCGGTGACGGTTTTGTCCTACTCACGTGCTGAGTCTGTTTAACCGTAGGTTTATGGTGGGATTGTAATTTTATTGTTGAGTTACCAAGTGCTGTTTAAAAGCAACTTAAAAAATATCAGGGGTGAGATTACTTCTCAAATAAGACATTTAAAATTTTTGCCCTCTGTTAGTATTCATAATCCATGCTTAAAGTACCTATTAAGTATAAATTCTTCATACTATATATAATAGATCTGACATGTTTGTTTATAATTGATTACACTAATTCAGTATTGTCATATACGTAAGCCAATTAATTGGGTAGTTGACACCATTAACCAATAATTTCAAGACATAACTTCTCTAAAGAAAATTAATCGCTAAAATGAAGTGTTATTATAGCCCTGACAACCCGATTAATTTTCAATTAACTGTAAAATTTGATTTTTAATTGCTTTCAAATGAGTAAACACAAAGTGACGTTACAGTTCGATATTTCCATACAAAATCTATGAAGAATAATGTTTTGACAGTCCATAAAAAATATGTCAATTGAATGGTGGTGTCAACTACCCAATTGAAGATATTAGAACTTCCTATTTTTTTTATGACTACTTCTTACTCATGCTATCTTTTAGTAACTAATAGCAAAGTATGCTACACTCCAACATTACCTATTTTTGTCAAAACCAGCATGTGGGGCAATATAGGAGAGCAGCTATGGTAATATGGTTGAATGAGAGTAATTTAAACACTGCCTATATGAAACAGACTCATTTGTCAAAAGTGCCTTTTCTTGGTAACTTAGGTGTTGATTGGAATATGAGATGTAGCAGAGTTCATGATGTAATGTATACTGATAGGTGATAATGCTCAGTAGACTATGTACCTTTGATAATACAAAACTCATTTTAGAGTTTCATAGACTGATTTTAGTTGTAAGTGTTAGGTACTCCAGCGATGATAGTTTATAACAATGTTATTATGAAAAGTTCAAGTACAATATACATACTTATGATAAGGTTGCTCATCTACTTACTTTTTACAACAATTAATATTTTAATTTTTTCAGTTTTCAATGTGTATTTTTAAAAATAGCCTCCCCATTACATTACCAATATCAGTATTCGTTATTTTAAGTTAATAAAAGAATCTCTATGTTTTATCTACCTCTATTATGCTTTCATAATGTTTTATATAACTTATTGTGGATGGCTGAATTATGTTAACGTTAGCAGGTAGGTCTTTGTGATAATTTGTTAAGTGAAGTAATTGTATGTAATGATTTTCAACTGAAAAATGTCCAGTTGTAAATGTACAAAGTGCTCTATCTTGTCAAAAATATTTATTGTCAAATATAATCATGAGATTAATTTACAATGTCTTTGTTTTACTTAACACCTCATCTACCAATAAGTCTTCGTTGTGTGGTCAACCAAATCACCAAAAACAGCATTATCACAGCTGTAATTACTATTGTGGTTTCCTTAGGTAGCTCACATTTGAGTACCGAGTAGTCACTTGGTGTAAAGGTCACCTAAAATGATGTATATTAATAAAAATTGCTTATAACTTCTAAAAAAATGTAGGTAAGTACCTGCTTATAAAAAATATATAATTTACTTACCAACATATATTTTGGATCAGCTCTATTCCTCCATGAAAATGATGGTACTGAATATTCATAAAAATCTAACGTTTCTGGTTCCTCATAGACATGATGTTGCAAGCAACCATGATGTGTGTGACCACCAAATACAACTTTAGGTTTCATTTTAGAAACAAGATATTCTGTGGCCTCCTTAGACAGGGCATCAATTCTTAAACGAAATGGCTTATTTCGTTCAGGTAACGGCGGCGCATCAGGCTCGGTACATACTGCGTCCGACAGCCTGTATAGCGGAAAATGCTAAAATTGAAATAATTAACAATTATATGGGGCCTTCCAGTTTAATAAATTTCATCTGGCTCACATTCATTATCACCTGCATAAGTATTGGTCTACTATAATTAACTTTCAGGATCCCATCATAACAAAATTTAGTATCTTCTGCACATTTCAATATTCCTAGAAAAATATTACATTTCATGTAAAATATTGAACTTATTTAATACATAATTTATTAATTTTGAATAAATATTTATAATCACCTGCAACTTTCACAATATCGTTTCTAGCCTTAGTGCATAGTCTGCATGAGTCACCTTCCATTGCCATAGAATTAATTAAAACAAAATGATTATCTTTTATACTTATAAACTGAACTGAGGAAGAGTTAAGTAGTTTCGAGAATCTTTGAGCTGAACTCCTCCCTATGCTAAAAATAAAGAATAAATTAGAAAAGACCTGTACTATTGAGTAATCAGGAATTACTGTTGTAATAACATGCAAAGCTTTTTGAATGTTATGAAGCAAGTGGGTTATCTATCAATAAGTAATACATACTTATTATGGAAACCTATGTCATGATTTCCAGCAACCACATGCATCGGAGTATCACTAGGTAATGGGAACAATTGATGGAAGCGATTTACATAATCCAAAAATTGTTTATCAGTACTCCACTCACCCTCATCGAAAAGATCTCCTGAAAATAGAGTAAAATATTCAAGTACTTCATAATAATACTGCGAGTACCTAAAATGTAACAGTTTATACAGTATAAAATGTTTATTCCACAGCCAAAGTGTGATTAAACCCGCCCACCACAAAACTTACCACTGCTAACTTAACTATACTACTGCTACAATAACACAAATGTTTTTACCCAATACAAATACCACATCTGGTTTATGTATAAGCATGATTGCTTGATATGCTTGATGCATCTGCCACTCTCGTCTCCATTTGTCCAACCAGTGCCCTTTACGAGGACCCAGTAAATGTGTGTCGGCTAAGATAAAAGCTTTCAGGAACTGTTTATCACTTCGTGCCTGGTCAAGAACAGGCCAAGAACACTGCAAGAAATGCAAAAGATGATTAATTATATAAATAAACATAATCACAATATTACAAATACAGCAAAATATATTATTTTACATTAGATCTTATATTTACCTGTAAAGCAACAACATAGTAAATAAGGTATTCACAATAAATTGCTGTTGATAGGACACCTATAAGAAATATCACCAGCTTTTTTGTAATGCGTCGCATTGTAGTCAGAAATCATGATCTTGTAAAAGATTATTGTAAAATAATATCTTTATAATTGTGTTACTTTATCTTATCAACCGACACAGACGTTTGATTGAAACAGTTTGAAATGTATGTGTACATAAGGTGTACATGTACAACGTTCAGTTCAGTAGTATAGTTTTGACAGTTGTGAAAATGTTGCAAGTGTTAAAATTTAAACGCAAAGAAAAACAAGTGTAGTGTGAGCCTCATTTATTAGAAAATAATTATGATCCATCATAGAATAGGCACTTAAATTGATAATATTATATTACAGTATCGTATATTTAATCGAGAGTAAAATTCTTTCGAATTCATAATTCAATGTCAAATTATCACAGTTTTTTTACAGTATTTTGTCAAGTGAATTTAAAATGAGAAAAAAGGCCATTACTAAACAGACTTAGAACAAGGTTTTGGAGAATTTTTACATTGATAAAAAGCTTGTACCACCTGTAAAATATGGCTAATTTTATGTAACGGAAAAACGTGCTTAATCCTACATAATCATTAACCAACACGCTGTTGGAAGTCATAACATTCTATTTTTTTTTATATCAAACATTATTATATTTAATAATACATGACCTACCATAACTAAGATAATATGTGAAACTACGTGGCTAACTAAAAATACAATTAATGTCCAATGATATTCATGGTCGTGAGAAAGGTGTCACAATACATAACAGGTACTCAATAAAAATATTAACAATATTTGGTATTTTAATACTTCATAATTTTTTTTTTAACATTTGGTTTAATAGTTTTTATTTGCCCATAACAGCAAACTGATATGGTCTTACATAGCCGACACTAAATGTGATTTGCTACTGTATTGATGCTATTATTTTTTAAATAACAATAAATTTTGATTTATCTGTTGTTCTAATTGACAAGAAAGTGTGTCTGTGTTCTCTATATTTTACATTTTGTTGTAATTAATATAAGTCTGGAATCGCCAATCCGCCTTGAGCAAGCGTGGTGATCAATGCTCATGCCTTCTCTGTATGAGAAGAGGCCTTTGCCCTGCAGTGGGACAGTAATAGGCTGGTATTATATTAAGTATATTTTGTTGGAAGTCGAGTGACTTCGAATCGTTTTTTGTACTTGTTGTTCTCTTTAAATAAATTTCTTTTTTGGGCAGTAACAGCGCGGTGGAACAAATGTAAGCAATTCATACTAAACCACCAATAAGGTGCCTCCAGACAACAGACACGCTAGTAAATTTATAATGTTACCTCAAGTAAAAAATCGTAAACTAATTTTTAAAATATTATTATTACAATGCTCTCTATTCACAGACAAATAGGGTGCAAAGCTTTATAGTTCCATGGTCCAGTCACAAAGATGCGGACGCACGACAAGTAATTATTCTACTATTCCTCATAGTGAAGAAAGCACAGAATAATGTATGTTCCAGAATATAAGTGAGCAAGGGTCACAATAGCCATAAGCAAAGCTTCCGTTTTCTGTGTATATTCAATACAACATTACCAAAGATTGTATTGAGTATGCCAAACCGAACAGGTCAACCTGCTTTAGTGTATAGCTATACTCAAGGCCTGGAACCTCAGGTGATATTTTTAAGTACAGTTAAGATTTACCATAAAACTTACTATTTAATAGGAATATTAGAAGGTTAACATTAATTTTTGCTTTGCCAAACATGTCCATAACAGCGCAACCTTCATATTGTTTCTGAAGCAGATCTTGTATATCAACTTCAATAGTTTCCATTTCAACACCCATGAATTTTCCTTTAATAGTGAAGACTCCATTGTGATCTGTTGGAGTAATATCAAATTGGACGTTCTTAAACTGAGATGAGGACAGTCCATCTATTTCCAGGAGAACACCTCTTTCCAACAATTTGGCACCAGAATACTTCACAGTTAATTTAGATTTCAATTTTTGCATGTCCTTTCCTGATCTTCTCAAGCAAGCATGAACACTCCTGTAAATGTGTTATATACATTAACTTAAGAGTTTTAAATTAAAGAACAATTTAATGTAATTTCTAACTACTTACTTTTTACCAGTGTGTAGATTAGCAAGGCAAGACTTTATGTACTGATCATAAGATTTGCATTTTTCTTCATAATACTTTGTTTTTTCTTGTAAACTTTGTTTCGTGCGCGTCAGTGTTGCCAAAGCTCTTCTTTGTGCTTGTCTATATTTGCCTTTATTACACAGGTCAAGTGCAATCGAAGTCACTAATGCTTGATAACCATCTTCTCGTGTGACATACCCTTCGTCTTCGAGCATTTGAAGATTCTTACGGAGTTTAGTTATGTGTTCCCGCAAGGTCATTGCTTCGTCTTGTCGAGCCTGACCAGAATAGATACGTCTTTGCATTCTTTCAGCATATTGGTCTTGCTGAATTTTTGTAGTGCCAATACATAATGCTTCCAAAAGATGTTCGCCTGAGAAAAAAAAAATAATTGATCATAGCACCCTTTATTTAAGATTCGCATAATGATCGTATTGACAAAACAATAAAAACTTACCATTTAAAAATGGAATAATAGACACACATAATTCCTTCGTTTTAATGAAGAGTTTGTTTAAATCAGTCATGTCGTCGGAAGGTGCTTGGAACTTATTTGTAAGTGCCAAACATACCTCTAATCTTGCATTCTCTTCAGTGGTATCTCCCATTTGCTTTAAAAAAGAAATTATATAATTTAAGATGCAGACAACAATATTAGAAATAAATTAACATTAAGCATAACTGGCGAAATGTGGGTGTTTACTAATAGGTACACCTCTGCCTAACGCCTTATGTTAACATTAAGCATAATATATTTTACCGTATCAACATCTCTAGATGCAAGCTGGGCAACTGAGGGCACATCTCCCAAATCATCCAGTAAGTCGTTCAGCCGATCTCGGGGATCGGGAGCTATTATGTCTTGGTATTCGATCAGGAGTGCGTGTGTATCCACAATTTCCTAAAAGTAAAGAAAACACTATTGTATAATCATATTTAATTAATGTTAATTATTAGATAAACGACGAAACTGGCGAAATGTGGGTGTACTAATGGGTACACTTCTGCTTAACCCTTCAGGGATTACAGGCGTGATGTTATGTATGTGATGTTACGTTTTATTAGATTAATTATATCAATATAAAAAACACATTTAAAAAAAATTTTTTTTTTGGGGAAACTAAGCCAAAGCTCCTGAATGGACTGAATCTAGTAGTCATCCGGTATGCTACTTCATCCAAGCTAGCCGTGCCAAGCTAGTCCTCCTTTGCGTCGCGCAGTCGGGTAAAAGGGCTGAGAACCGGGTGTTGTTGCGGTGCGACTAGGGAGATACTTCTGTCCAGCAGTGAACTGCAATAAGCTGGGTTGATAAATTGATTGCATAGACTTTATTAAATAGTTAGTTAGGAGTTATTTAATTAGTTGACAATTATTATATGAAATGCTTTATTTTTTATTAAATACCTGAACTGTGATATAAATGTGTGGATGATGCAACATCGTGGCTTCTGTATATTCGTCGACTGCGAAGTATTCTTCAAGAGTTGGGCCGCGGCAGCATCGGCGGAATAGTTCTTTCATTTTCTCATGACACTCCACAATAAATGGATTAAGGCAACGCAGATGGCTTGATTCTTCTCCAAACTTCAAAGAATTAGAAATGCAATAAGACAAACAAACCTACGAATAAGCATACTTTTAAACTGTGAGCATAGCATGTCATAACTTACCCCTTTTTTCGCAGCGGAAAAGTGCAGGATTTTGGCAACTGAAGCAAGATTTTTGCGTTGATCTGTCGTTAAGCCAGTACCATTAGGTAAATTGATAATGTGGAATGCATCAGGAGCTACAATGGCTGCATTTAGAAATTGGTAATACACGAGATTCCCTATAACCTGGAAAAAAATCAAGAAAAAAAGATAGTTATAAAACAAAGTTAAATCTACTTATAATAATTGTAGGTATCCCATAATTATGCAAACAAAACAATAAAGATGCTTCCAACTTACTTTTAAAATATCTTTCTCAGGAGTATGCGGAAATTTCGAAGTAAGAGCTCTATGTAAAACTCGGGCCATGTATGTTATACAAAATGGTAAGAGTTCAGTAGAATTAATAATTTCATCCAGAAACATTGTGACTATAGTTTTGAGTTGAGTAAGAGCTTTTTCTAGTCGCGATTTTACTTCAGGATAAGTTAGTGCTTCTTCTTGAGTCACACTGTATGCCAGTTTCCTAGATAACGAAAATGTATTTAACAATCAGCAATGTTTTGTTTATGAATGATAGGTAATGTTTTAAAAGTTACTAGCGACCCGCCCCGGCTTCGCACGGGTGCATGTATTATACATATAAACCTTCCTCTTGAATCACTCTATCTATTAAAAAAAACCGCATCAAAATCCGTTGCGTAGTTTTAAAAATCTAAGCATATATAGGGACAGACAGACAGAAAAAGCGACTTTGTTTTATACTATGTAGTGAAGTACAATTAACTCACGATATTTGTCCAGTTTTCATTTCAGTTTCATTTCTCCATGTTTTATAAATTTCGACAGGCCCAGTTTCTATGTTAAGATCTCTGTCTTGCAACATTTTATTAACAAGTGGGCCAATTATGGTTTGTAAACTGTTCAACCCAGACAGCTGTCTTGACAGACTCACAGCCATTTTAAGCACTAATGGTGTTGATGCTATTATATCAAAAGGCTTTACTACTTTACAACTTATTTCTTCCTCCAGAGTAAATCTAAATAATTTCAGTAATAAATATTCATCTCTGGCATATGCGCCAAAATTGTATAAACTTAAAACAACATTTTGTAAAAAGAAATTAGTTTTGTTTTGTGGTATACAGAAAAGTAGCTTTGACAAATATGTCGGATTTGTTTGTAGCTCATAGAAAAGATGTTGGTATCCATCTAAGAGCCTTTTACTTTCTTTAGTGAGTGATTTTAACCCCTTTACTGCTGTTGAAACTGTCATCAATGATCCTTTACCATCTGGACGTCTTTCTAATACAAGTTTTGTCATTGAATTGTGCTTAACTAAATTATTTAACTTTAAGCCGTGAGCAGCAACTTCTTGTAAAGCAATACGATTTTGAACAAGAAGACCAATTTTTAAATCCATGTCGTCTAGTTGTTTAGATAGTTCCTGATTCTTTCTAATTGATTGAACCACTTCAGACTTCATAGTTTGTAATTCTATTTCTCTATCATAATCTTCAGTAGAAAAATCCAACATAGGTATGAACTTTTTAACAACTTTTAGTGGAGGATTGTTTGAGTAGAACAAAGACGTAAAAGCTTCGCGTGCACGACGTCCTCGCCAAAGAGCCTGAATTTTAATTATTTTCTGTTCCTGAAAAATACACTCCAGTCAATAATAACTTAACAAAACGAAATGTTGATGTTGTTGTGATTGAACAATGACTTCTAGAACTGAATCGTACCTGTACTTTATACCATGCCAATGGATTTTCTTTTCTCTCCCTTTTTAATTTGGCTTCAATAGCTTTCATTTTTATCAAGGTTCCATATTTTCTTTCAATTGTTACCCTCCTCCACCATGCTTGGATTTTTACTATGTACTCTTCATTATCTTCAAAAAATGTAAGTCTGTCCCTGATAGCTTTCCTGAACAAGTATCCCCTACCATAGGCTTGAAGTTTAATAATTGCTCTCTCTATAACTGTCTGCATATACTTATTAACATGGTGTTTGTTAGTTTTATCAATAATAGAGGTAACATCTTTTCTGGTTAAGTAACGAGCGTGAGGCACAAAATCCTTGGGGGTAGACCAACAGTATGTGAATGATTCTACATCAATGTATACAGTATTACCAGCATTTGTATGGCAAACAATCCATGGACAAATATGATGACCCCTCTTCTTTAGGGCTTTAGAAAACATTTGAAAATAAATATCTTTACAAGTGCTTTCAATAGATCCATAAGTAGATAGAACAGGGTGCATGAGAGCATTCCAAAATTCTTCTACATTATTTTTCATAACTGCCAAATTTAACTGGACCAATGATTCAGTAAGTTCCTTAGCATTTTGGGATTCTGAATGAACTTCATTAACTATCCCTACAATATCCTCAAGCCATAGGTTTTGAGATTCCTTATGAACAAGTACTTTTTTTAGCATTCGTAAATAGAGATGACTCTCTTCCTTCTGTAAGGACGTGGTTAGTTTCAAGCATGAGTGTTTCAATAGGATCATTAAGGTGTCTGAATCTTCTTCAATAACTGCCTTGTTGATATGTTCTATTACTGATACCACTGTAATAAAAAATATTGATTTAGTTAGAGCTACTATTTTACTAGGATGAAATGCTATAACATAACAAATACAGGACTACTTACATTCCTCATTGTTGTCATCTTTCATGTTGACCATGTCTATTGAGTCTCTTATATCATCCAGTGTGAGCAATGGGCATGCACATTGTTCTCTTATTTTCACTTGTAATGCTGTTGCCAATGCGGACAAGTATCGGCGGCGACAATGCGGACGCAATCCTTCTAGGTGTAACTGTTTAGAGTTGAGACAGTTCCATACTGCAGTATCATCACCTCGGTCGACAGCTTCGGATATGGAGGCAATTGCCAATAGGTATGATACGGAAGCTGCTATTTCACTTTCATTTAAGTTCTTTTCTAATTCAAATTTCTCTAATTTCATTTCTTCATACAAAAGTGGTACAGCATACTTATTAATTTTGAAGTTCAGCTCTAAATGAGGATTATTTAATGCAACATATAAATCCTCAAGGGTCCCATCATCTAAAGCTCTGTTGACATCATTGATAGCTGTTTTATGATCTGTATGTTCAAGTGCCTTCTGATTCCCTTCATTGATAATGTTTTGGAATATTTTGTGCCAATTTGTAACACTCTCCACATCAACATCTTTATTGTATTCATTTATTTCTTTTACTACATCACAGTAAAAATCTAGATTTTTAGGGTTGTAATCTTTTGTCTTTACCCAGTCTTCTTTAAATATTTTGTCCATAGCAACAATATCACCACTTTGGGATGCAGAACAGATTTTCTTCCATAAAAATTTGTAATTAACAGCAGTTATATGTCCTTGTATTTCAACAACAGTTAGCAATTCATCATACTCATCAGGGATGTAGCTATCATTTAGTGAATGATTATGAGAAGCTTGGACTTTTTCATATTTGGCAGATTTCAGGACTTTCCTGTACTCATCTATTAGCTTATTTTGTACATGTTTTAACTTCAAGTGTGGGTTAAGAATTGCTGAAGTTATTGATTTGTCAGTGTCTATAAGGTTATTTAGTACTACAACAGCATTATGCATGGCAGAACCATCATGTCCTTTATCATTTTTTGATAAAATGTTTCCAATCTTTTGAAACATTGGAAGTGGGTGTTCACATTTTTGCAAGTCTTTTGAAACAGAGTCTAATTCTTCATCTATATATAAAGAACCAACATACAAAAACATTAGTACAAGCTTTTTAACAAAAATCGTAATTAACTTATTTAAAATGGTTTACCTGTGAATATGGCTTTCCCAAACAAATCATGTATAAGTGGGGCTTTACCAAGCTTAAATAAATGTGAACTAAGAGCATGAATGCAGTATATTACTCTTGGCATGTTCTTTTTATCATAAATATCAGTTGTCTCTGGCTGAAAGGTCTGCAACAATAGATTATTGGGTCTGTTGAGTATTGTATGTATGCACCACATAGGTACATAAAACATATAAGTAGATAAACGCATGTGTGGCGCTTGACGGGTTAATTTTTCAAACTTAGATTTTGTCTTATGATTAACACACTGCAAAACAAAATTAATATTTACCACTGGTAGCTCTGTCTTTTTCAGTACTTGCAAAAATTTATTTATGTTATCAGTGTGCTTGAACTGAAGTCCCATTATCTGAAAAATAAGTTTTATGAATCATTAAAAAATTAATGAACTTTAAACTCTTGTATAGTTGCCCGCACGTAACTTGGCTAGGTTTTGGCATATTGGAGGAAGTCTGCGCATGAAGATTTAGTACATTTTTACATTTGTAAACTTCCCCCACTACGTCAATACCTTGCCAAGTTACGTGCCGGCAACTGAATAATAAATGCTATAACTTTTATCTTATATGCTAAATGGTATTAGGATTGCATTGTTACCACTTTATTTTTGGTTTCCATGATATGATGTTTTTATTTGTACTTAACCTGGTAGTATATAATAACAAAATTACCTACTATCTTTATAAGCAACAATAATTAATGTTATACATACCTAACTATGGCTCTATTTGATCAAAATATTTAGGAAGGAATTATGCCAGCTTTGTAGTAATAATACATCATAGTATAAAGTTTAATACTGATTTCTTACCTTATATCTTTTTTGATCAATGTCATAAATTTTGTTCAAAGGAAGCAAGTCTGGAGAAATAAAATTCCCTAATTTAGCCAAATAAACTCCATTGCGTAAACTTTCTTCGAACTCTGTAGCTTGCGGTAGTTTTTCCCTTAGACATGCTTCCAGCCAAGTCTTAGCTTCTTCCAGGCGACATAAGTATTCATAGGCAATAGTTCTTTGTCTTATAGTGTCCATTTCCTGTCCCGTTTTGCGAATATCTGAGTCGCCTTGAAATATAATAAAAAGTTAAGTATAAAATATACGATTAAAGCTTTTATAGTTAGGATCTGTAAGTAGGTAATTAATTAAATGACTACTTACAGTCGTCGATTTTTCCAATTCGTACTTCGTCAAAGTCCTTCCCCATACTGGTAGAATTTGCACAACAGCCACTACTTTTTGAATTCTCATTTAAAATACAGCTCTAATTATTTTACTTATAGAAAATATCAAGTTAACTTCAATAACTTCTGAAAATAGAAAATATCTCACGAGATCTCAAATTGTCTCAAAATCTTCAAAACAAAACGGCTGGGGATGATCGTTATTTTTGAGTTAACTATTATAGGACCACAGAGTATAGAAAGACCGACCACAGAGGTAACATTATGCATTGATTGATGCATTTTTGACAATGACAAATTGCGATCGAAATAAGTCAAATTACGTCTTAAGAATTACGTAGAGTCATTGCAATCGAATGACATTTCAACATGACGGCCGTAGTTTCAATTTTCGCCATTTCACAGATAAGTTGGTAGGAGTGTACCATGAAGGTATAGATGGAGTCATAGAGCAACACGGGTACCTGCTTCCGTCAGGTACCCGTGTTGCTCTATGGATGGAGTGTACTTACGTAAAGCCTCATAATATGCGATGCAAGAATTATCGTGCGATTTGACGTACATTGCGGGACCGCGCGGCTGTCATGTCAAAAGTGACACTGATCATTAACGGAAATGTACCACAACTTGCACGATATTTCTCGCACCGTCTAAATCAGCCTTTATGGTGTCATCTCCGAGGGTGAGATGAAATTAATGAGTTCGAACCGAGCGCTAGGCATGGTCTATAGGCATTTAAATTGTGAATATAACCCATAAAAAAACCCCTATAAAATTATGATTGTGTTCCATGGCAATGACCATAGATAAGTATAAGTACTGACTGACGGCAATGACGTAATATCTTTATGGCTTTATGGTGTAAAACTGTTAACGTTTGTTTCGTTTAAAAAATCAAAGCCTATTAAAGCGATTACTATTTATTATACCAATTTAGAGGTCCTATAATGGCAGAGAAACCTGTATTGGAAGAGAATCCTGAAATGGAATGGAATTTTGAAATGGAAGAGGAAGAAGTACCAAAAGCGTTGTCTCGGTTACCATCTGGTCCTTCGCTTGAACCCCTATTAGTATGTAAATGTCTTACATCTGCTGAGTCATCTCAAGGAGAAATAATCTCGGAACGGAAGAAATTTATCTTCTCATCAGTATCTCAAACAGAAAGTTATTTGCGCGAGCGTCGTATTCCTGAGCTTATGAGATTCCTTCTTACAAAAATATTAGCAAGAGATGTCAAAGGAACAGTAATTACTGATTATACAGCGAATCTTTTAGATGAATGTATGATATATCGTGCGGGTCTCGGAGTTGCTCCGGTATTGTATGAAGTAAGGTAAAGGAAAACCACAGCCACATTATTATTAGTATTTTGCAGTATAATTTTGAGATTACATGACAACTTCCCGATGTTCTAATTCCGTTAAAATCAAATATTTTATGAAATCTCAACTATAAAGAGTTAAATATTGTACCGCTGCCGCCGCGTGAACAATATTATTGGCTAAATGCACATTTTGTCCGAACCGTACGCCCCACAATCGCCATAGTCTTCGATTTTATTAAAGACCTCACACACCTGACATCCGTTCTCACTAAAGGTCACCGCTGCTAAAGTCAAGTCGCTGCGCGCATCGCATAGAATTCTTTCATTCATTTCATATTTCATTGGTGAAATGGTGAATGCGCATGATGTTATTCTTGCCGCGCTGCCCGTTCGTACGCCGCCGTACGCGCCGATGCTGCTGCGGCTAGGAAAATTTGGCCGCTCGAATAAGTGCATATGCAGCGAGCGCTCGTATAAATAAAATAGGTGTGCAAGGTTCCAAAACTATACAAAAATTCGAATGCAGTATCGCGCTCGGTATGGCGTTGCGAACACGGTGTATAACGAGTTCATACTGTCATGTACCTTACTTGGGATTGTTTGCTCACTCATACAATCAAAACACAAAGTAGGTAAATTAGAAAAAGATTATCTAGTTAATTAAAGTTAGGAATATAAAAGATGATAAGTTTAATGTTATATTTATTTTGTCGTTTAGACATTTAGAAGCAGTTGTCAAAAGTTTTGATCCAGGTCAACGAGGATGGCTTAGCGCTGGACAAGTCCGCAGAGCATTCACTACGATAGGGCTCACTCCACCAATTGATTTAGAAGAAAGGATTCCAACCGATGAAGTATTGAATTTAATGCGAATAACACAAGATCAAGAACTATTTGAATTGTTGTGTGCTGGAGTACCTGGATTTGTAAGGGGAGATAGTAGTACTCCAGGAAGTTCAAGCACCTCTTCTCATTGCTTTTAGAGACCTACAGACATAATAACAGGTGTCAAACATGTGTCAAAAGAGATTTAACCGGTGTGGTCCCACGCGACTCATTTTGACGTTAACAAAGCCAAATGATACATGTTCTTCCCATCATTGCAGATTTTTTTTTTGTTTTGACCATTCCTGGAAGCCATCTTGCTATGGATGAACGAAATGAATTAGATGACATGAATAAATGAAATGAAAAAGGAGATATTGAAGATCAAAATTCCAATTTTTCTTTTCAAAAACTAGTTTATAACGGTGTTACTAAACTTTAAAATATCCCCAAGAATCCTGTACTGTTGGATGCGCCTGTAACCTCGCTCCTTGTTGTTACCATAAAGAATGATTTTTGTTTTTTTTTATAAAAGTCGGTTCCAAGTAATATTTTTTGCTTAATTTTGATTAGTTTGATGGGCAAGCAGGCAGACGTAGTTAACGGTTTGTAATATGTTTTTTTACACCCCGTATTTACTTGTCGTAGGTTCGAATCCCAGTTGGGACAAAGTTATTGAGTTTATCTGTTGGAAACTCTGTAGTTTGGAAGTTAACCTTTTGACCGTCAGTCATGTTTAAAATGACAAACCAAAATGTGCCCAGCACGCCACGGTCTACACTACATGACAGACTTTTATACTAAAAACGCTCATAAAACTAAATATATTTTTTATTTCCTTTGCTAAGTATGTTGTTCGACTCATCCTAATTTGTATTAGTTGAACTTCTTTCTCTTGCTCGTTTAACATGCTTTTTTGACGTGGCCGTCAAAAGGTTTATGGTACCTAACACACTTTCCGTGTATCTGAAAACGCGTTAAGGTGTTGGTACTGCGCCTGATCTCTTCCCGATCGTGTCGGATTACCGTCCCTTTGGACTATGAAAGAGCGAGGGAAGGAGAAGTGTGTCTGTGATTAGTTGATTACGTACACTTGTGCACTACCTATACAACGTGTAACGTTAAATGCGCAAAACCTCAGACACCCCAACTGATTTTTAATTAAATTGACCTATTTCAGAGAAAAAAATAATCATTAAAACAAAAGTAAAGGTTTTATGTGCTGATTTAGTTTTACTGGCAATTCTGATCGTTTCTTGCGTCTGCGACGACGCTCTATCGAGGGAGAAGTCGTCACCGGGCCGCTGCGCGCCGGATGGCTTGACCTACTAATAAATAGACACGGCAACGTTTTTAATAAAGATTTTTTGAAAAATGTGACCTATATTAAAAAGTGGTTCAATTGATTCTGCTCGTTATTCTGATCAAACTATTTTCAGGTTTTGCGCATTTAACGTTACACGTTGTTTATTATCTCCTGCGTGGTACTTTGCAAGTCTCCATTGAAATTGGCGTTGTGACTGAAATTCAATCGGGACATTATTATTTTTGCAAGTAGGTAGATCTATGTTTTAATTATATATAACGTTATTATATCTTATTTATGTACTTCTATATGCTACTGTTATTTATAAATTAGTATTTTTCTTTTTGACAATAAACTAATTAATTAAATTGATTTGTTTCCTTTTACTGCCCTGCCCTGCCCTGCGGCGTGTGTAGAGAGTGCACGTGGCGCACACGCGGCTCTCGCGTCGCATTCTTAGGCCGCCTTCACATTACGTCGCAAGCATTACGACAGCAGCGCGGCAGCCGCCCACTTTGTATGAAAATCCAAATCGCGTTGCTGCCGCGCGACAGCCGCAAATTTGGATTTTCATACACTATCCCCGCCACAATACAGCAACGCGTGTGAGCTAAAGGCAGATTTACATTGAGTCAGTAACTGACGTCAGTCCACTGACAAGTCAGTGCTGAGTTGGCACTGCCATAGTGTAAATTGATACCAAGTCAGTACAGTACTGTCACGTCAGTACTGACTTCAATATTCGCGCTTCAATATTTTCGGCGTCAGTTCGCTCCAAGTGCAACTGACGGCGTGTACTCTCTGTTGCATGGTGACCACGCTTCCTCTTATTATAAACATGATTTTTTGCTGTTTTCGAGAATTCATTTTTCCGCACTGACTTTATGAACGTGTGTACACCAAAGAAATATCCTCGACTACTGACGAAATACTGACTGCGTATAAATAGTAGGTATGCGACAGTTTTCGGCGCCAGCACTGACGACAGCCACTGACTCAATGTAAATCTGCCCTAACACTGCACTGTCCAAATTGTGACTGACTTGACTGAAGGGGGTTAAACGCTAAGGCGGAAACGCCGCGTGCGCTCCGCGCCCTCTTTACACACGTCACACGACGGCAACGCGCGCGCTCGCGGCGCGCACACTGCGCCCACGTCGCTCACATGCCCGAGGAACGCGCACGCCTAATCTGGGGGACGCCTTATAACGTTTGGCAAACTCCGTGGCAGGTACTTCGCAAACGATCTGCGGCGCACGGTGTTCATTAAAATTGTTAAGTGTACCGAGTGTACGCCGCTGCTTGGGGTTTAACTTAGAACCTTCATCTGAGCGCAACGCCAACTATGACTCAGTAGAGGTGTGGCACGCAAGGAGTCCGCATCGGTAGCGCCACAGAGTACTTTTTTATAGGTAGCGCTAAGCGTATATGTATACACAAAATAATAATTGTGTCCCGGACCCCGGACTGTCGGATGCGATACCGGCACAGGCCAAAAAAAAAAACGGGTTGCACTCCGGGAGTGCCGGCAGAAGTGAAAACTTGATTATTAACGTTTACGTTTACGTTTACGTGTACGTTTAACATACACGAACATTCGCGCAAGCGCCCTGCGCTGTCTAAACGAAACAGTAGGCCCAGGCATACATTTTCGCCGCGCCGTAGAGAGGGGATAGCTGTCTACTCTCCATCCGTCTTACGCTTTTTCGATCAGGTCACGTGTCCTGACGCGCACGTGT
The DNA here is from genome assembly GCA_949316365.1 of Hoplodrina blanda. NCBI lineage: Eukaryota > Metazoa > Arthropoda > Insecta > Lepidoptera > Noctuidae > Hoplodrina > Hoplodrina blanda. The sequence goes on along the minus strand of OX438579.1, from coordinate 8,584,731 downwards.
CCTGACGCGAGTTTAAGATTTTATACCCATTACAGAAAAAGTGCTCAACGCCGCTAAATAAGTTTTCACTTCAAAAATCTGCACGCGTGTCGTACACCCTTATTCTAAGAGCGCCTTCACACTAGCGTTTGTCCAGTGTAGGTGTTAAAAAATCATGATTTCTCCGTGTGCATCAGAATGACTCAGTCTCACTTAGGTCGTTTGTTATTCTTACTCCTCATCTTAACAGGTTCCTCAGTCGAGGCAAATACAAAAACTGCATTTATGAAATATAAAGTCCCGAAAATCGGATTCCAAAGAGTATGACACGGCTAAATGAGTATTCCCTTCCCCGTATGCGTCCCGCATCCGTCAAGGCAGATTTTCAAAATCTGCCTTGACGGATGCGGGACGCAAAATAGTGCAAAATCAGATTTTGCACTATTAGGCCCACAGAACACAAATATACCCTAACGGGATTATGCCGAACCTTAAGCCGGATTTACATTTGTCTGACGTGTTGTGTTGTGTGTCATCAGAATGGTATCGGTTTCATTCATTTAGTATGGTGAGTGAGATTTATATTTGTGTGTCGCGATCTGTTGTGATGGCTTCTGCTAAATGTATGAAACCGATACCGCTCTGATGCGTCACAACACAACACGTCAGACAAATGTAAATCCGGCTTTACGTTTTTTTTGTTGTACTTATCTCTTGCAGCATGGAAGCGGTAGGTAGCGGAGCCATCTACAGGAGACTTAAAGGTTACGGCTCTATTATGACCCGGTTGACAAAAGTTACCGTACAAAGACCAAATATTTTTTAAATTACGGCCATTTAACCCACTTTTCATTTTATGTAAACATTTTATGGAAATTCAATGGGAGAACACGTAAAAAAAATAAAAAAGATTTGGTAAAAAACTTTTTTAAATGTACTAAAACTGCAATTTTTACTTTAATATAGTTGAATTTCATCTAGTTGAATTGAATTAATTGATTAATTGAATTCTAGTTGAATTAATTGAATTTAATCTAGTTGAGTTTGTACTTTTTCGAAATATTTCGACACCGGGAGTTGGTTGGCAACAAAGTTTTGATATGTGGGAGAATACAATCACGACATGTCAGGAGCAAACAATATTATTTAGTAAACCTAACGGGACATGGTAGAAAGGGTATCGCGGGGTACTACTGCTCGTGCATTCACGGCCGCCGCGCCATTGGGAGCTGCGCGCACGTAGCAGGTATAGTCTACTTTTTATCTTGGGCTAAACATCAAGACAACATACACGCACCTGCGGCCTTTTTGGATAATGTGACCATACCCTTAGATTGAGATCATGTCGAATAAAGTTAATACAATAATAATAATTGCCCTGTCCTCGATGCCGGTGGGCTACTATTTTTATATATTTTTAAATGTTTTTACTTTTTAAAAATATTTAAAAATGTATTTAATATGTATAGAAAGTAATTGAATGGAATAATAATGAATTTTATTTCCTTATCACCTAATTCCTTAGTAATAAATGCGCAAAAACGTTCTCTAGGTGAACTATAAATTCTGTAAAATTAAATAGAGCTCTATGTCGTTTCTGTACGCCGTGAGTATGGTTTATTTCTTAGAAAATCTAGCCTTATATGTTTTCTGTAAGGGTTGGATATGGTTTAAATACTTAACTCTTAGCTAATCACCCATAAAATATGATGCAACACATATTATGCACTCACATAAAAAATAAACTTTTTTATTTTTTTTACCGTCTTGTACAATCCCCACAGTAATGCGACACATACCATTGCAAACTATACATATTTCTCTGTATATCCAGCACTTTTTCATGTCTGTACGCCGTGGGTATGGTTTTCATACATTGGCGGGCCGTTACCTTTACAACCCTTTTTTAAAAAACGGTTGTTCTTTTTAGTCCATGGAAGAAAGTTTTCGTCTGCTGTCAAAAGTGCCAAAGGTGTCAATGTCAAAAGAAAATGTATGTAAATAAAATAAATGAACTTGTACTAAGTACCTAGGTAAATTCTCTGACTATTATATAGTTATCTGTGAGGTAAATACTTGTTGAGGACGAGGACGAAGTGATTATTATACCAAATTGATTATAACATAAATCTACAGAATTTTTTCTGAATTGTTATGAAGTTTCATTTAAAAACAAGCAGCGATGTTTATCGTAGGAATATTCTTACATATAACATTTTTGTTTTCAATTTTTGACATATATTTTAAATCACCCATTGTAAAGAATGTGGTTCCTTATCAGCCTCAGCACGAGTACCTGGCTGAAAGACTCATTCTCTTCATGGTTGATGGACTAAGAGCAGAATCGTTTGTTAATCACACGACAATGCCTTACTTGAGGTTTGTGTAATATTTACTACTCTACACTGATACGCTTAGGTACATAGCTACATCGCTCAAATTGTTTTGTCGTTAATTATTTTGCATTTATGCACGCGATCTATATTACAAACAATGTGACTATAATGTTATCTCTGAGTTTTCGCTTAAAGACAAGTAACACTTTCAAGTTCCATAATGTACCTGTGAAATAGTTATTGGTCATAAAAATAAACAACAGCAGAGGAACAATAAATAGCAATTTTAAAACGCGTTCCAAATAAGTAAACATTAATTTATAAACATGTACTTAATCTATAAAAAACCTACAAAAAGTTGGTTAAAGGTTTATTAATTGTTATACAATAATTTATTTATTCCAGGTCTGTGGCCAATTCTTATGGCAGATGGGGTATTTCAAATACTCAAGTACCAACTGAATCACGTCCAGGACATGTGGCAGTTATTGCAGGATTCTATGAAGACCCTTCTGCTATTGCTAAAGGGTGGAAGGAAAACCCTGTTGATTTTGATTCAGTTTTTAATCAAACATCCTATACCTGGTGTTGGGGTACATATGATATTGTGAATATTTTCACAAAAGCTAATATTGATGATCACATAGTTGTACATGAATTTGACCCTTATGACCAAAGCTTTAGTACAGATAAAAATACTACATTACTAGATAAGTGGGTCTTTGACAATGTGAAACAGTTTTTCCAAAAAGCTTATGATACTGATGTTAAAGAAAAATTGCAAAGTAATAAAATAATACTCTTCTTACATCTACTGGGAACTGATACATCAGGGCATACTCATAAACCAAAGACACAGTAAGTTTAATTTATTCTGTGTTAACATCAATAATGTTCTAATAACTTCTCTGCCTTTCAGTCCAGAAAATAATGTAAATGTAATAATTACAGGAATTTCTTGACTACATTGAAACATGTTGATGAAGGAATAAAGGAAATAGAACAAGTAATAAGAGATTATTATAATGATGATGGGAAAACTACTTTTTTGATGACCTCTGATCATGGCATGACCGATTGGGGTAACTTGCACTAAATGTATTTTTTTTTTATATGGTTAATGGCTTTGGGATTGGACTCTACCATCACCTTAGAGAGAAAGAGGAGGCTAGAGCAGTAGCATTTGTTTAAAACCTAGTCAGTATTATACCACATATAGTCCCTACAGTGGTGTGACTAAGGGCAAGCCTGACAGATTTTGTATGAATAAAAATAAACAGAAAATTCAGACACTGCTCAAAAATTTTTGATAAACTATAGCTGTAAGAGCAGTGTCTGATTGTTCTGAATTTTTTACCTAAAGTTTTTAGCAGTTTCTTACAATGTTTTCAAATTTAGCTCAGGTCAAGCCCCAAACCAAACTCTGCACCTGGTCTATTGCAACATATAACAGGGATTCTATTGTGCTAGCTTTGGGAAACCTAGTAACTTACATAGATGCATGTCTTGTATCATAGGCTCACATGGAGCAGGAGATGACCATGAAACTAAAACACCTTACGTAATCTGGGGCTCAGGAGTAAAGCAAACAGAAATGCAGCAAATTGATCCTGAGACAGATGGCATGTCTTTAGAACACAGGCTAGACATCAATCAAGTAGATCTGTCTCCCCTTATGGCAACTATTCTTTCTATTCCCGTACCTGTTAATTCTAGAGTAAGTATTTGAAGATATTAGCAAATAATAAAGGATTTGGACACCTTTACTTCCTCCATTTCATAAACAGCACAGACTAATAATCAAACAGTATTTTTTTGCATTTGTGTGTGTATGTAATGATAGAGCACCATTCACGCCATTAAAAATCGTGTTAAAATAAGTGTTGCTAGAGTGTAACTGTTTTAAATTTCAGGGAAAACTAAATACAGATCTGTTTGATATGACCTTGTCTAACAAAGCGAAAGCTGTCTACAGCAATAGTAGGCAATTAGCATCACAATATAACAAGAAAAGACTTGATGTGGAGGAAAATGCTATCTCATATCTGTATCAACCTTATGAACCATTTGGCAAAGAAAAATATCAAGAGCTTATACAGTTCACTGAAAAGCTGCTTGCTGAAAAAGAATATGAAAAACTGATACTGATGAGTGAAGAAATTATACATTTAAGTCTTTCTGGCCTCAAATATTATCACAATTACTACCAGCAGCCTCTTCTAGTACTAGTTACTTTATCATTCTTGGGATGGATAGCATGTTTACTGAAAGTTTTGTCAGAACAAAAATTCAATACTCAAGCAGAAACTTTGAACTTGAAAAGCATGAATTCTTCAAAAATGTGCAAATTCCTGAATATAATATTTTCCTCTTCATGCTTGTTGTCAGTGTATTTAGTCTATGGTATGATTCACTGGCTTCTGTTTTATTTTTTTAATATTTAAACAGTAGAGCATACAGTAATTACCTCATTACTTTCAGCACAAAACTTACCACTTCAGTATTATTTGTATTCAATGATGCCTCTACTTTTATGGTGGTATGCATTATCAGCACTATCTCTTTGGATGCAGGGGTATGGCGAATTCAGAATAAACAAAAAGTTTGGCTTAATAATAGTTGAGATATTAAGTTATACTCTGGGCTCCATTGCATTGGTAAGCAATCTTATATATTAATCTAAGTAACTGTTTTTTAAAGAATGATATTATACTGTATAAAAATGATTTTCAGGGGCTGTCTTTTACATACAGGTGGATGTTGAGCATCCCTCTTTTGGGCATGGGTATTTGGCCATTCTTCTCTTCAACAAGACATCATTTATCAAAGTCAATACTCATTGCTTGGCCTATTGGGTGCTTGTTACTAAGTTTGTTTTCCTTCATGCCTGTTGTTGGAAAAAATGTATTTATTGAACTAGTGTAAGTATGATTTTTTCATGTTTGCATCTAGAAATGAACCTGTTAATATACCATGAAGTAAATTATATGTCTTGACATTTTTCAGCATCATTGCTGGCGGTATTTGGTTGATAGCAATTTTGCTATACATTTACATAATACTGATACCACTTTGTAATACTAATTATGAGAATAAGAGAGAAATTTCGTTATCTGCAATGCAAGCAGTATTAATTATAATATCGCTTCATAATATTTATGTGCAATCTAAGAGATTTGAACAAGGAACTCCAGTTTCATATTTTTATCAAACATTATCGTGGTTTACAGCAGGTATGTTGTACTTAATTTTTAAATGAGAGATATAAATTATATGAATAATTGTTTAAGAAATTATGTACCTAATATAATAGTGAGCATTGCAAACAATATAGCTAAGGTCAAACCGAGACCTAAGCCTAGGTTCTGTGATGAAAACAAATGTAACTTAATATAACCAGGTAATTTAATTACTTTGTTTTTATTTCAGCAATTTCATTAGTATTACCTCTATTTTTTTCGAGAAGACTGATTTGCCGAATATTGGCAATAAACACATCCATTTTAAACTTCTACCTTCTGCTATCAGTCTCCCATGAAGGTCTTTTTATAGTTGCCTTAATTTTTAATCTAATGTGTTGGATATACATTGAAAGTAAACTACTGCATATAACAAATAATAAGGTAATCTTATAAGAAAGGCTTTAACTATGTTTTTATTTTATATATTTTTATAAGTTCTTTAGAACTTGTAGTTTTATTTACAGCTAATAGAAAGCAGTTTTGAAAAAGAAAATAATGAGAGGACATTTACAACAATAGAGAGAGGTATAAGCAGTCAAGATTTCAGGAGAGCTTTTTTTTTCGTATCCTTTTTAACAAACAACAATATGAGACTTTGAGTTGTGTCTAAATAGGTTTAATCGACGGTTGGCGCAGTAGCTGAGCGATTAGCTGCTGTGCAGCGTGTCGCGGGTTCGATTCCTGTTTGAAACAAATATTTATATGGCTTGCAGATAATTGTTTGTTGTTGTTGTTGGTAATTGTTGTTGTATTGTTGTCTGGCTGTTGGTGTATGTGAGTTTATGTTTCTAAACAGACTCACAATACAGGAGAAATTCCTACGGTGTTAAAAAAAAACCAGTATTCAGATAAAAATCCTCAGCTTTACCATCAGATATTATATATTATTTTAGCATTTTTTGGAACAGGAAACATAGCATCATTGAACTCATTTGAAGTCAGATGGGTGACCTGCTTTATAACTTCATTCCAGCCTTTCGTAATAACAACACTCATATTGTTAAAAACTTTGGCTCCATTTTTGAGTGTAGCTTGTAGTTTCAGAGCAGTGCAACATATAACTAAGGTATTTGTAATTCATATAAAATATGAGAAAGATTGATTGTTGTGTAAATTATATAATACTTATTTACTTTTAATTTCAGGCACCAACCGGTTATTTAATTATTATTGTTTTAATATATTCCAATTTAATGGGAATACAGTTGTTGTACAATGTGAAAAATACTGGAAGCTGGTTGGAAATTGGAACATCTATATCCCAATTTGTTATTGTTCAAGTGATCACATTATTTATTGTTTTAATTAATCAAATAGCAAAATTGTTAACTGATATCAGTATTCATAGTTTAACAAATAAGTTATTTAAAAGTCGAAAAAAATATGTATAAAATAAACTATTTTATTCTTACAAATAAGTAAGTATATTTTATTTGCTTGTAATTTACATATATAACTCAAAGTCTATTCTATTGGAAGTGTAGAACTGGCTATCTTCACCTTGCTTTCTTACCCAAACACCAGTTTTGAAATATCCCTCTGTTGACCATTTATGCATTTGCTCAGTGGAGTGAGGACCTGATATGTCCTCATCATTTTGATTCCACTTGAATTCCCATTTCATTTTTGGCTGTTCTTCCTCATCTTTGTCATCACTATCATTCTTCTCAGGGTTGTTTTTATCCAAAACATTCTTTTCTTTTTGATCAAAATCATCAGCATACATATCCAAATCAGTGTCTTCTTTCTTATTTTCATGTTTTGCTATGATTGCACTAATTTTCTCATAAGTTTCTTGGTAAATGTCCATGTTACCCAATTTTGTTAAAATCTGATTGGCAAGTTCCGTTACTCTTGTAACTATTGAACTATTTTCATCAACAATGCCAGCTTTTTTCCTTTTCCAGCGCTCGGCACTAGATATTTTTGAGCTGGCACCTGCAAAAAAAAAACATTCTATTATTATCATGCACTTTCTTATAGACCAATGCAAATGCTGATGAATGGAAAACGATTTTGTCACTGTGCCTGGAGTATTTGTGAGAAGTTTGTGTGGTGGAAGCATCTTATGAGTATTAGCCAGAGTTGTCTAATTACAGAAAACTAATAAATGAACCTAATTAACCAACTATCATAGATTAAGCCCAATAATTCTTTATACATACAGTGATAGCATCATAGTGTATGAAAAAAAAGTTAAGATTATTTTGTATTAAATTTACCCAGGCGTTGAAGTGTTTTTGCAATTGTTTCCTTGGGCTTCATGTGCTTTATAATCTCCTTATAGTTCTCCAATAAATCAAACTTTTCTTCTGGTTCCTCATCTTCACTGCTGGACTCATCACCAAGCCCTTTACTTTCATCATCTTTGTGCACCTTATACTTGTCTTCTGGCCTGCCCTTAACTTTGACCCAGTCTATGTTGTCAAGCCATCCGTCTCGTATTTCTTTCTCTTTTTTCCAGTGGTAGTGACCCTGATTATCAAAGTGACCTTCTTCAAGTTCTTCTTTCATGTTGAATGGGGTGATAGTAATCTGTAGGGACACAAGTTTTATCATAATACTGCTTCCAATATTGACACTTGAGGTTAACCTTATAACAACTGCAGTCACCATTGGTACGACCAAGGAACATAATAATTATTTATAATTTTATTTTATTTACAATTTTTTTTGTACTCGGTACGACTCTCTCGTACCAATGGTGCTGTCTCGTACTCGACTCTCTCTCACATGCACAGAAAACTTAAATCTACTATAAAGTAATACGAGTGGTAGACAGAAATGATTGCTTTAAATGTAGTAAATGAGATTCTGAAACTAAATGTTATAACCATATGAACTAATTTTAGGTGTGTACTCACTTCACCTTCCATTCCAGCAACTCCGTCTTCTTCACCTTCGATGTCGTCTGCATGAAGAACATTATTTCTTTCTTCCTCAGCACCACTGTCCTCTTCGTCTGAATCCAGCGAATGCTTTTTACCTTCCGTTTTCTTCACAACTTCTTCAACATGAAAAGCTTCTGAGGCTGGTCGTTTTGCCATTTTATGAAGCTACAAAACAATTCGATTGTAAAAATCAAACGTATTTTGTAGTATAATAAGTTCAAAATAAGTAATCGGGTTGGTAAAATATTAATATTGATTTGCTATCAACAACAAAAAATAAAGATAACAAATAACCACAGATACTAAACTAAACTGCTCTTTGCCACAGATTATAGTAAATTAAATGCGATCAACGAATGAATGACGAATCGCATCAGCTATACGGCGAGAGAATCAATGATGAAAACGTGATTTGACTGTTAATGTCGACTGTCGACTTCTGTCCTGTCAAATAAAACTAGTGTTGTCCTAAATAGAATCTATGTAAAGCTGGATTCACACGAGCGAATCCCATGCGGTCTGTCTGTCAGCCGTCAATACAAATCAAATGAGTCAAATTCAAATTCTCTGAAGACTTTTAGATGATTTATCATCTGGTTTCAGTTATAACTACGATTGACATAAATCAAATGTATGGGAAGGTATCCATTAATAGGTACTTGTATACTGTAAGCACATAATACTTCCATGCATTAGACTTTATTCAAATCCGGATCAAACCAGCATTCAATCCTACTTCAATCGAATGAAGTAGGATTTATAAACTACTAGCTTTTGCCCGCGTATAATTATGTCGGTTATCGCGAACGCAGACGAAGTCGAATAAAAAGTAGCCTAGTTCCTTTGTTGGGGTTCACACTTACCTTGTACCAAATTTCACACAAATCGGTTCAGTAGTTTAGGCGTGAAGAAAAGAAAGACAGACAGACAGAAAGACAGAGTTACTTTCGCATTTATAATATTAGTAAGGATTAGGGCAGGGGTTCTCTAGCTTATAAAATATCTGCGCCCCCCTGCCTAGATGTTACTCAAAGATCATACAGATAGAAGAAAAAAAACATTAAGTTTTTATTTCCAAAATATTTAACTTTTAATCTTAGATAATTTACCAAGTTAGTATGAAATGCCGAAGGTACGGCGTAAACTTACACTTTTAATCTGAACATAAGATCCATAGAGTAAAGTAATATAACGGGTATAGAGAGCCCACTCGCCTTAGACTATGGAAAAAGAGTTATTTATTCCATAGTCTAAGCCACTCGCCGACTTTTTTGTAGACCGCAAATGTCAATTGATCAGCAAAATAGCGCCATCTATTAACGCCATCCGCAAACTTTTACGTATGTGTGTGTGAAGGTACTAAATACTGCATGTATGCATGTGTGTGTGTAGGTACAGTGAGTTCAGTCCTCTCTACCAAAATATACGCAATATGCAGTAGCAGTAAGTTATAGCAATTAGCTAACACACCTTTGAATAAATGGTTGATATTTATAAGAATACGTATGGATAGAATTTTATAATTATTTACTCATATAAAAAAATAGGTTTAAAATTCTATCGATTCGTATCCTCTCTCTCAACCATTTATGCAAAGGTGGATCAGCTAATTGCTATAACTTACTGCTACTGCATATTGCGTATATTTTGGTGGAGAGGACTGAACTCAACGTGGATCGGCGGATTAATTTCACGAAGAAAAACACAAAAATAGAACGAAAACTACAGACATGCGCATACGCAAGGAGCAGTCGCCATTTTGTGACTTATATTCAACCAAATCCAATTTGCTGTGTTGCTAGTAACATAGGCGTACCCAGGGGGGGGCAGGGAAGGGCAGCTGCCCCCCCCTTGGAAATCTCGCTTGGAGATCCTCGAAAATTATTTTTAAAGTAGAAGCGATATTTAACTACCTATAAAGCAGGATCATTTGCGGCTATTTGCCCTACACACTACACTACATACACCTAATGATTCATGTAGGCTGTGTGTTTGTGTAGTGTGTATGACAAAACAGCCGCGGACGATCCGACCTAAAAAATCTGACTTGCCCCCTCCTACGCCAGAAGCTGGGTACGCCCATGGCTAGTAATTGTAATAGTAAGGCATTTTTTATAATATAAACAAATATTTGCAATTAATAGATAAGAACATATTTGCAATTATAAATAAAATCTCTAAATTCAGTTATAAAACTACTATAATTATTTTATATTATTAGAATTCATCGATAGTGTCGCCATCTATGGTGACAATAAGTAACTATTATAATTTGTTTTCGGATGGCGATATCAGATGTCGCATTTTAAAAAAAAAGTCTATAAATCTGTCACTGTATGGGAGTGTCCTCCCCCTGATAAGATCCTTAACTATAGGTACTGTTGGTTCACGCCCTCATTTGCTGGTCTCTGCGCCTTCTTTGGGTGGCGCGGCCCCCACTTTGAAAACACCTGCTCTAAGAGGGATCACACCGATACTAAACCGTTGGTCCTAGGTTCCAATATGAATATGATAGCCAGTAGATTACTTTGTGGACCCGTTCCTTAAGCATTATCAAGCAGTAGGATAGAAGCCAAATAAGATCAGCATGCATTGCAAACTTTTCGTTTTGACAAATAGGTTTTCATTACATAAATATACATTGGCTATTAGATAATCTGGTCAAAACATATGAAGTAATGGTGATCCACTTGGTTGACTTAGAATAAAGTTCAAAACAAATGAACTGGCTTGAAGGCATGGGCCAGATTGAAGTTAGAACTTTTGGAAATGATAAGCCATATTTTACACACTGGCTGCCCAGAAAGCTACCTGTATGTGTGATAGTTTTTATCTTACAAAGCTGTAAACATTTTCTGAGGGTGTCTGTACAAAGCATAGCTGCTATAGGAGAACCCCTTCACTGCTAGCCTGGTAACAGCCTGGAGCATATAAAAAAGAACTTACCCAGTCAATTATTAGGTCATTTTTTACATGAGCAGTAAGTATTAAGAAACAAAAAACAGATTAATGTACTTATAAAGTAGTAGTAGTCTATTGTATATTAGGAATACATAAAGGCAGTATCATTATATTTATTACAGATCTCGGCACACCTTTTAATTCTTCTTCCATATTAAAGTTTTGTTATTAGAAGGCATTTCTACTGTATCTATTAGAGCCAGATTGTTATTTTCTGCTAGTTTTATAAGGTCTGCAATATCTCTTAGACCCCAAGCTACATTTCGTGCTCTGAGTGATGCATCAAATTGAACATTACTCTCAGGTGTTATTACACCATCTTTACTATAAGGCCCATAGGTAATCATAAGAGCATCTGGTTTTAGATAATTTCCAGCATTTTCAAATAATCCAACTGTGCATGCATATGGGCTAATGTGAATCATGTTACAATTATACATGTAGTCAACACTATTTTCTTCAAAACCATAGTTTGATAATTTTTGACTTATGTCTATAAGTTTTGGTGGAAGTATGTTTCCTGTTGGGCAATTTTTCGCATAGTAAGTTATACTTCCTAACAGAGTATCATCCACTTCAGTTGGTTGAAACCTAACTCCAGGGAAGTGTGGGGCAAAATGTGCCAAGTGTTGTCCAGAGCCTGCTGCTATCTCGAGGAATAAAGGGCTCTCTTCATCCTCAATATTATCAACATCACAGATGAGAAATCTTTTCAAAACTTGTAGAATTGGGTCCTGGTTTCTTGATGCAGAAGGATATATCAATTTCTGATCTTTTATGCTGAAAAAAAAAAGTGTTTATTTGAAATTTATGCTTATTTAATGTGGCTACCCTAAATAGCTCATTAACAGTTTCTAATTCATTAAAATTTCAGCATGTTTCCCTCATGTTTCCATGGACATGCTAAGAAATACTGAAATAATACTAATGAGTAAGTGCTTGACTTTTAGTTTCTAAAATGATACATACCTTTCTTCCCCATTAAAATAGGAAGCAGCATTTTTAGCCATTGAAGTTGGCTTTAAATTAAACAGTTTGCAAACTAGAAATCTTAGAAAATGAATTTTGACAGTTAAAGAAACCTAGTTATTTCTGCGAATTAATCACTTTCACGTAACATTAAATTAAAGTAAATCTTATTAACATATGACCCCAATATGAATGTATTTCAAAATAGGTGTTTGAATACTTTTACGGTTTCTCTGCGTAGTGAACAGTATAAAATTAACAAAATCGATACGTTACGAATTCTTTATTCTGGAAAATCAGCTGTTACTGTTGTATTTGCAGAATAAAATGTATCAGATTGTCATGGACAATGAATTCCGATCTATTAAGATTCCGATTATTTCCGATTGTCTTGAACTTTTGACGCTTGACTTTTTAATATAGTGATGTGACTTTCTTCTTTGGATGGGAGTGTGTTTTAACTATTTTAGTTTCATGGGGAAATAACAGAAAAAGGGCCCTAAGACGTCAAAATTTGTTGGACACAAAGAAATACCGTCGATTTGATTTTTAAGCTGGATGGTCAAATAATTGTTGCTTTCGGTTGGTTGGGACGATCTGCCGTCTTTACCCGATAGCCAATTTATTATGGTATATGTACAATGTACTTGTAAAGATTACTAGCTCTATGATTACAATAATGTGCCCATGCCCAACTCTTCTTGACATTGACAATTCAAATTACATTATTACGACATGCCAACCAAAAGTTTAAAACTTCAAACAAATGTTTGTTTATTCATTCTCTGCTAAACCGTGAAAAATTGACTACAAAATGAACAACTTTCAAAAAGAATTTATAATGGGCATGTTCTTGGACAATGACAATGCTTGTACTATGAACAGATTAGTTGTAGCAGTAGCTAATATAGTTAGTGAAAACAACGACAATATGAATATGTTCAGCATGGCATTTGAGAAGGAGTTCAATCACACATCGCAGACTGTAGAAAACCAATGTCCCGGAATTGTTCCTGTTACTCGTCGCATTAAAGGATTTTATGAGAACACGGTGCGGAATTTCAGCGACGAAGATTATGCCGTGAGATTTAAAATGAAGAGGAGTACTGTGCAGGTGATTATTTATTTTTCTTCTAGACTAGAAACTAGAGTAAGTTTATATAGTTGAATTGATAAAGTTTTAGCTTTAAGACATTTTTGGCTACTTATTTTGATTGCTTTTTACAAGCTTTTATTTTTTACCAGTCATAACGAGAGGCTTTTGGTTGCCTTGCAACAGTTTCATTAGATACTAAATAACCAATAAGTAACATATTTTTTCAGACACTCATAAACTTTTTGAAGAACCATGTGAAGCCTGGAAATATCCCCCTTGACAAAAAAGTTCATGTGTTTCTTTGGTTATTGGTGAGTGATTGTTCTTATAATGAAATAGGTAAACTATTTGGCTTGCACAAATCTTCAGTGAGCTATATATTTAATGAGATAGCTACTCATCTCACTGAACATAGGTATCATTTTATCAGCTGGCCATCAGTTGAGGAACAACATATTACTAGAATAAAGGTGAACAGTAGATTTAAGTTCCCCAACTGTGTAGGTTTCATTGACACTTGTCGTTTTAAAGTGGGTTCAAAGAGAAATAAAAAAGATAAGCCTGATATTGTTCTTTTACAAGCTGTCTGTGATGAATCTCTAATATTCCTTGATATCCACATTGGTGAGATAGGAAAAACAAGAAAAAATAGAGTTTTTAAAGAAAGTGCTTTAGCACATGAGCTAAAGAACTTTATGGAATTTGAAAATCATATTTTGGGTGACTCTGAATATAAATTAAAGAAAAACTTAATTACTCCTTTCACAAGTGAGGAATTGTTAACTAGTGAAGAGATGAAGTTTAATGAGATTCACTGGAAGACACGCAGCTATATTGGTCATGCGTTTGAATTAATGAAAGAGAGGTTTAGGAAGTTGAATCATATTGATGTTGTGAAGCCTGAGTCTGTTCACCTTCTTTTATCGGTGGCATGCATATTGCACAACTTTATATTGATGCATGAAGGGTGCTCAGAAGTGAAAGAGGAGGCTGTAGCGTGTGATGATGGTGTCTCTATTAACACAACTATTGTTCAAACTGCTTTAGAAAAGAGACAGTTTTTATGTAACTATATTAATTATATTGACACAGAAGATATTTGAGGATGAATGTTTGGACAGATAATGAGAAAATCTTGTAACTTTAAGTCTCAATACCTATATTTTTAAGGAAACATTAATGTAAGCACTTAGAGCTTTCTACTACTGCCACTGTTAATTTTTAGGGTACATTTAATTTAATTTGCAATAAAACCACTTTGTAATGTTTTAATACTTATATTTTCTCTTCTAGTACTGAAATTTATATAATTGCCAGCATTATGATATAAAAAATATAAATAAAACATATTTTTGAGTGAGTAGTGAGCACTAATGACATGTTTTGATGACATTATAGTATGTATTTGATATAACAACATCAGTATTAATATATAAATGATCCAAAAATGTATTAATATTTTTAATTATTTATTATACACACTAAATCATTTTTTTAAAGGAAACATTTTTTGATACTCACTTTATTTATACGTACATAGATAAATCGCTTAGTATATTCATACCCTCTACTGCTTATTTAGTTTTATGTACAGAAATAGATAGTTTATTTTTTGCTTAACTTAAAGAGACTTTGATTGTTTTACGGTGGGAATACTAGCTCATTTTTAGATGTCTGGTGGTTATTTCAGCCTAATAAGTATTTTAATCCACATCAATAAGGTCACGTTTTATATACATAAAAGATGCAATTAAATTAAGTCCATGGTATAAACACAAATCTGCACAGGAATACTTACATAAAATATTAGCTACTCAAGCTTATTTGGTTTGACATTAGTACATAGAAATTGAGAACGAAATAAGCCTGTTTTATAGTACTTTACAAATAAATAAATATTTTTCTCTGTCCTGATGTATCCTACATAACATTAGGCACTAAATTGGCAACCTACAAGGCACTATGCACTTAGCACAGCAATACATGCTATAATAATAATTGTAATTATATTTTAAATATTGTAACAAAATTTATACTTCTACTAAGTATATCTCTTTACTACAGCTCATAATACTATTTTGCGGTTTCACTAAAACATTGTTGTATAGAAGTTACAAACGATCTTCTTCTTATACTCGTATATAGCCAGCATGGCTAAGCTATTTCAAAGGTAAAAATCGTCCTGTGACATAATCATGCAAACAGAGTAATTCTTTTAATTTTCATGAAAAATTAGGTACTGCAAAATAAATGTGCCTAACGAAATTAAAATACACACTAAGTCAACTGATATTTAATTTTAATAATATTCATTAAATTATGAATATCCATGTAATTTCGCTAAATTCATGAGCTGACCATGTCAAGCTACGATATCGATGAGCCTGTTTGGCTGTACGTACTAGTAACAATACAACACTATATACATATTTAATTATATTTACAAATTATAGCTGCACCTTGATAATATTATCTCCTACGTATTAAGGATTATGGAATGTGACAAAAACTGTACCTAACTAACACTAAAGCCGTATATTTACAATCGGTGTATTATAAATGAGTCCTATCAGTCTGATTTATTGTTGTCCTCTTTTATGGTAGATGTAACGATTTTTTTTTCATTAATAATCGATATCATTAAATGATTTCACCTAAAAACAACAATAACACGTTCATAGATTTAGATACATACTCTCCTTAAATGTTTACAGTCATTCTGATATATAATCATTTTTTAAATGCAATATTCACCGTACGTTTACTTGAGTAAATAACAACATTAGCTATAAGGAATAACCAGTAGACTGTACACAGGAAGGAGACGAGACACTTATTTACACAAGTCATAGTAAACACTGAGTCGATCACATTAAAACAAGCTGTCTTAGCCGAATGTTTCCGGAAGACTTGGCACACGCGACACGATACTATCGTCTCAATCCATTATATCAATGTCTCAATCACTTTTCAATGGATCCATACACAGTTTGTTTAGGTAATTTTCAAATGTAAGTCTTTTTAACTTTTTGTAAGGTTCCGCACTTGAGATCCTTATCGAGGGATTCAGTAGAGTTTCGCAAGTCTAGCGTGCGCTCCTTGCCAAGCTCCATGTGTAAGTTGTCCTGCTTAGGACAAACATTCGCCACCATGTTCACGTTTTTCGACCGGGGCATGTATGCAGTATTAGCATTTAACGGTGTCTCCAACGGGCTTAATCTGAAAGACATACTTTAATGAACTAAGTGTATACATTTTTTATCATTATATTTATAAGTCGTTCGTGTTATTGTACAGTGATTTGCTAATGTGTTTATATCATTAGCATGTTTTCATTAAGGTTGATTTATATGTAGAGATATTATGTTACATGAGTAGTGCAAAAACGATTTGTGTGACTAAGCATGTCGGATCTGTACAAGGTCAATGAAAACAATAATAACTAGTGCGAGGGCTTAAATGTGGCAAAAACTTTCAGCGACCATTTGCGGATTATAACTATGACTCACTTCTGGAAATCATAAAAACTCGTCTGTAAAGGAAAACTGGAATGTCAGTCAGGCATGCTAACTTATGAATGCTTTTCATACGAAGTCTTATTTGATTTTAGTTATAATATAGCAAATGTTAAAAGGTACCTGTTTAAATGATTGTGTTGTTCATTGAAGGGTGAGGTATCGGTAAAAAACGGGTGTCGAAATCGCCGCGAGAAAAGATATCCAATGACGAATCCGACCATGAGCGTTACGAGACAAGACGCTACGACAGCGGTCAGCAATGCTTGTGCGCTGTATATGTTGCCATCAGCGGCCTCCACAGTCAGCAAGTCTGCGGAATAGGTAAAGATAATTTTAATTTAGGGCTCTGAATAAAATAATTAAGATTAATTATGAATAATTAAGTAAAACCAGATTTTTATCTGCACAAAAACATAAGGTACTTAAAGCTGCACATCTTTATATTTACCTGTCTCATGTTTGTTGTTGGTAGTAGATTTATCGTCTGACAATACATTCGTTTCGACAACTTCTATTAATATTTCATTTTGGATGTCGTCAGTTTTCTGTCGCGTGTCTGATTCGGATTGGGTAGGTTTCTTAGTGCCTGGATTTCTATTGCTATGTCTATCACCCGGCAAGAGGGCTGGCAACTTATTACATATATCAGTCTTTCCATATTCTACATTTTGTAGAAACCTCTCGGGATTAGGAAATTGCCTGTTTCCAACCCAAGAACACACCTGCTGCTTAGAGTCCCACGCGCAGTGGGGATCTTGCAATGCAACACAATCCCTGAAACCAACAGATTACATTAGAATAGAATAAAACTTAATACTATTTATTGTACTCCAAAAAAAATTATATGGGCGGACTTTTCGCTAGAAGCGATTTTTTACAGACAACCTTTGGATGAACTAGCTACATAATTTTTTCGGTTGTGTCAATGACTAAATAAAGGATATTTTAAGTTCTTAGATATTATAGTTTTTTACCTGCACGATAGCACGTTTCCACAATGGGACAGAGTTACTGCTCTTATGATATCGCCAGAAGCAACGATTAATTTTTCTGTTGTTAGCGCGACATGCATTTGTTTGATAGGCACGCCTTGAGGTAATACTTGAACTTCTGAAATCACTGCTGTTCTGACAGGATTTCTGCTATACTCGTCTACACTGGCATCAAAGTCACCTTCATTAGCAGCTACATTTACAGCTTTGATAACTCTTCCATCATCCGTACCGATGTACATAACGTCGTACTTGTTTCCATTCATCGCTTGAACTTGAGGATGTACCGCGATAGAGGAAAATCTGTATTGTAAACTAACTCTAATGAGAACTGGCCGCGCTAAGAACGATGGAACAGCTTTGTCCATTAGCGGATGTGTTTTTATAAAATTGACTGCTGAATCAGACAGTGTTCTGCTGTCTTCAACGCAGGATCCAGGTCTGTTTTCGGGTAATTTTTCTTTTTCCAGAGGTAGCCAGTTTGAGTTCATACCCTCTTGGCCTTTGAATGATCCCTCAAAAGCGTCTATGATGTCTCTCATAGCGAAAGCGCATACAGCTGACCCTCCTATTGCATTTTGAGGCGTAGTAAATACTGCGTATATTATATCATTTTTGCTACTGCTTTTCCCGTACACTCCATTTATTAGTTCAGTAGTAGCCTCTGTAAAAAATATATAGATTTTTTATTAAAAAATCCTTACACTATTAGAAATACAAAATCTCTAAGACCCAAGAAACTTACGGATTTCATCAAAATAGAAAGGGTATTCTCCAGGCATGGAACAATTTAGGCGGGTTTTCAAGAACGAAGTCCAACGGTCGCTGAACGTATGGGGACCGCCTTTATCGTTAAGGCAGATCCTTGCTACTCTTGAGTAGACTGCCTGCAGACGAAATACGAACAATGTTAAAATATGACATTTTGTAGCTGTACACTAAAACAATCTTATATAAACGACACATACCTTTCCGCAGTTCATGAATTCTACAGCAGTTTCACGATAGAAGAAATAAACATGGCTGGTAGAAGCCACAGCTCCCACAAATGACGGATCGTTGAGCAGACGGAGATCCGAGCGCTCAGTTCGTACAGGTTCGCGATAAATCAGAGGATCGGTACCAGAAAAATCGGCTGCCGTTGCTGTATATAATTGACCGTCTGAAATAAATAAATTTTGACAATGTAATTCATTCAAAACCGCGTAAACATGTGGTGGGTAATTGTATATAGTCGTATTTTGTAATTGTAGAAACTCGTGATTTTGTTTTAGGTTTCCTTTAACTGGTAAAGTACCAGTTTGAATTTCTGACTGAATTCTAAAATATGAAATCGTGAGCCTAATTTCGTTGTCTCTATTCTGACGGACACGATATGTATTCAAAATTCGTTACCTAGTTTTGTATTACGGTTACGGATTATGCAGTTTTTTTGTTAGATAATAATATGATTGTGTGCATTAAAACAGCGGTATAATAAAAGTTGATGAGGAGACTTGGTTTGTAACGAGGATGAGGAAACACACAGTCACATAAAACATAGCTTACCAACAAAAATTGCTGTAGAATTATGTTGTGGATCGTAAGGACAGCGGCCCGACCCGTCGATTTCTTCTAGGTGGTGGTTAGGTGGGTGCCTTGCGTACCGACGACATAACGGTTTGAATGCATTGGTGCCACAGACCAGCAGCCGACCGTGCGACCGCGCCGCTACTCGTGGGTAATTCTGGCATTCGTCAGCAGATTTGCCCTTTAATTGACACAACTCCCTGTGTGCGTCAGTTGATTGCCACTCCAATCGCTGTGGGAAAAAAAAATATTTTATAGCTATTTATTTTATCAAATGATTTACATTCAATACTACAAAACTGTATCGATATCGTTCCGTGCTTCGGAAAGCACGTTAAGCCGTTGGTCCCAGCTGTCATTAATGCATGGATCTTTGACAGTCGTTACGGGTCGTCAGAAGCCCGAAAGTCTGACAACCAGTCTTTCCAAGGGGTATCGTATTACCCAGTTACTGGGTTGTGGAGGTCAGATAGGCAGTCGCTCCATGTAAAATACTGGTATCCAGCTACATCCGGTTAGACTGGAAGCCGACCCCAAAATAGTTGGGAAAAGGCTAGACAGATGATGATGATGACGACTACAAAACTGTATAAAAAATGTACTCGGTTTTTATTTCCAAATTAAAAATAAATTGTTTTAGAATTTGTCAAGTTAAATATTCCATTACACAACCAGAACTCTCAGTCAAGCACGTTAGTTAATCCGATGGCCACAGCCGGCCTGCGTTAGCAAACCACGGCGTGCCCGCACTATTTATGTACAGTCGGACAAGCTACTTGGCGTACAGACAACAACGATTATCTTCTGCTACATTGCCAATATTCATTGTTATTTTTTGTTCACTTTTTAAGCTTGTGGGGCTCAATAACTTTTAAAGCTTATTTAGGGCGATGTAAAAGAATTAACCACGTGCCATATCTACTTAAAACATGGTTTAAAAGTAGTTGCAAGTTAGCTGCCTGTATACCAAATGGGTTGTTCGACTGTACAAGTCTGGCTGTCCCGTACGTTATCTGTATAAATGTTTATTAATTTGATACATTAGTCTTTCATCAAAACTTTTGCCTTATTTGTTAAATCATTTTCATTTGGGATTTAGGTCGGTCCGACAGTTGTTATTAACTTTCTCTGAGCATAATAAATAAAATCTACGGCGCAAATGTTTTACCCAATTTGCAATTTTACACAATTTGTACTGAAACTGACTTAAACGACTCATACTTGTTTTTCTAACCAGTTAGTAGTAGCAACAAAATAAGCTTCATTTGTGCTCGATAGCCATAGGTGGCTTTCATTCATGTTGTATAATTAACTATGATGAGAGCGTCTTGTTGATGTTAAAAATTTAAAATTCAGTGCAACCTACATCGAAAATGTTGACATTATCGGCTAAACTTGCAGTTATCTTCGCAGCCAGATAGCGGTAACGATATCGTTCATCGTTTATAACTGTTAAAATACTAAATACTTTCATTAGCACCGAAAATATAATTACTGTTTTACTGGATTCAGTTTTACAAAACAGGTGTGCAACTTCTAACTAGACCTAGAAGTTTCCTTCTGGAGGTAATTGGAAATACACTGGCATACAAAAAGCTAAGTTACTAAGGCTGAAGAAAAGTAACCGTATAGATATGATTAGTATTCGGGCGAGGCGGAGTGGCTGCCCTGCGCCGCTGGCCGTGAATAATTCAACGCATCACCGCACTGCCCAACTCTAATATGTGACGAGTAATTTAAACGCCGAGCATCACATTCAACTTGAGCCTTTTAATGCTAGCATATGTATTTTTTATAAAATTAAGCGTTTGTAATTTGTTTGGGCATGTAATTTTCCTACTTGCATTAATGTTACAAGGCAAAAGACGCCATATTCTAATTTAACAAGTTGGGATTACATACACAGCACAGCAGTTATCATTTGTTGCTAATACCTGGCTCTTTTGACTATGACCTACTAGAATTCACTGTTCTGTTATAATGCACTGCCTTTTTATTCCAATTGTATACCTTGCGCGGAATACGAAGTAGTACAGTAGCTAAAGGCTACATCATTACAATGTTTTTCTTTTGATCTACTGGCGTGGAAATCGGACAGATATTTTAGGCAGAAAAATTAAGATAAAGTTTATTATATGCTATGGTTATCTTTTATGGCTATATAGGTGCTATTGGGGTTCTATTTATCTCTGTAAGGGCATTGAACGGATGTCTGCTATGCCGTCGTAAAATCATACCTATAAACACAGGACTGTTTTTCATGAGTGAAACGTTAGTAATTTCTGGCTGCGTGCCAAACAATCTCTCGCCCTACGTCTGTTCGTCCATGTTGTTTCGTATTTTTATTTCTCACAACGTGTGGTGCCGTCAATCGGTACCTCAAATAACATACAGTATTATCAGCTAATGCTTTGTTTTAGGCAACTGTCAAAATGAAAATGAATTTATATTTCCTGATATTACTCTCGATATGCTGTTGTATTCATGAAAATGAAGCCTAGTAAGACGTATACGCTTCTACTAAAATGCCTAACCAGTAGATAATAAGCGTTAAACAAAAAGCACGTAATCCTAAAATTCGTCGTTATAACACTTGACTTGTAAATAATAATTTGCCCAGTAAAACGTTAGTACAGCGACGGTGCACATATTACGGTAAGTAAATAAAATCTTATACGATTTACAAAATAAACAGTCTGCCGCGCGAAATGGGTCGTAACGTAACTAAGAATAAACAGTGAGTGCACTAGAATACCTATCTACTCTACTGTAGTTGTTTGCGCAAGATTAGATACATAACCTGTAGTGTAGTGCGATACCTATTAAGGTTTTCCTTAACGATTCGTTCAGTGACCGGCGGCAACCATTGCAGACGAATTAACTTGGCTAAATCTATAGACATATGGCGATATCAATCTGAACTATTTCGTTACTGTTTTGGAGATATCTCTTATCGAGGAATCGGGATTTTAAACAAATACAAGATAGAGCTCTTCGTCAAGTGTTTTGTAAAGACTACTGTTGCCAATATTAGTCGTCTTGTACTGTGCTTTCCTATCTTACCCGAGAACCTGGTCGAGGCTTTCAATATTGGTTAGAGAATGTTACGTAAAGGCTGTTATATTTCGTAGACTCGCATTAATAACAAAATGCTACATTTTACAGTAACATGTATAATGTATGAACTATATATTTACCTGTTCTACATTTTCTGACAGATCGTAGAGGCTTAGGTTGTACACTGTGTTCCTGTGAATGGACAAAAGTATTATTTAATGGACCATGAATATTTAACGAAATAAATATTTTTAAATATAGAACATAACAGGTTTTTTTCTGAGAATAGTCGCGCCTGATTTAATAATACCGAGAAACTTAGTAGATACCTATTTTGTAATGTGTATAATTGGAACATTTAGGGCGATGCACAGGGTTCCAAAAACCCCTCGGACCGGACATTTTTAACTGACCCCGCAGATTGACGTAGTTAGTTATACTGAGCAATTGTCTAGAAGTAACCCCTATTCGAATGTGGATAGTTTTCGAGAAAAAAATACTTAAAGTTCGCCGTTCCGGAGGGACCGAAAAATGAAAAATATTTTGTATTTACTTTGTTATTGTTTTTTTTACAACTATTTATTTTTAGTATGATGTGCCATTCAATAAGAGCTCTTAAGGCTTTTAATAAAATAAAAATTGGTAACAGTTTAGAAGATTAAAAAAAAAAACCGATTTTTGATTTTGATTTTTTTTTCGAAAAGCACGCAGTTTTCGCACGAACTATTTTATGCTGATAATACTTCAGCTTTATAACTACCTTTGAAAAAAAAAGCAGCTCAGGATCTAGTGGATACTTTAAGATATTTGCGATTTTAACTTTTTATTAAAGTGCCTGCAATACTGGTCATAGCAAAGTTGCTTTGATAATTTTGCTTTACAGATACTGAATACAAATCGCTTAGATATGTACTTTTTAATCGTGAAGAAGAGGAAAAAATTCCGGCTTCGTTATTTTGGTCAATATTTTGCTCTATTCATTAGACCAAGTTATAGACGTACTATACCAGGCAGGTATAGACGTAATATTTTTTAGTGGACTGCAATAGACTGTTATGGAGAGATAGATTTTGACAGTTTAAACAAAATCCAATTCAGAAACTGTAAAGCAAAATTTTCAATGCAACTTTGCTATGACCAATACTGCAGGCACTATTATAAAAAGTTAAAATCGAAAATATCTTAAAGTATCCACTAGATCCTGAGCTGTGTTTTTTTTCATAGGTAGTTATAAAGCTGAAGTATTATCAGCATAAAATAGTTCGTGCGGAAACTGCGTGCTTTTCGAAAAAAAAAATCAAAATCAAAAATCGGTTTTTTTTAACTCTTCTAAACTGTTACCAATTTTTATTTTATTAAAAGCCTTAAGAGCTCATAATTGAATGGCACATCATACTAAAAATAAATAGTTGTAAAAAAAACAATAACAAAGTAAATACAAAATATTTTTCATTTTTCGGTCTCTCCGGAACGGCGAACTTTAAGTATTTTTTTCTCGAAAACTATCCACATTCGAATAGGGGTTACTTCTAGACAATTGCTCAGTATAACTAACTACGTCAATCTGCGGGGTCAGTTAAAAATGTCCGGTCCGAGGGGTTTTTGGAACACTGTGCGATGTGAGTGGAAATACCTCATTTAGGAGAGTTGTTTTAGTATTATATTGTAATGAAGTGTAATTTACCTGCCGCCAACTATAATAGAGAAGTCATCTTTGTCTAATATACGGAAGTGGTCCGGCGCCGTCGCGTTGCCAACGAATTGCTCTGAGGTTTCATCACCTGAAACAAACATGAAAAAGTTTAGTGCCAGTCAACTCAACTTTATGTAAAAAAATACCAAAACTAAATTAGGTACACTCTGATATGGAGGAAGGAACAGGGAACACTCATTATAAGATAGCTAGCAGATGCAGCTAAAACTGATGAATCCTTGAGCTTGATCTGCACCCAGTTCACACTGTTGTTAGGTACTGCCAAAGCTAATTTGCTTTCATAAATAGAATATTATTATTTGAACTATTTTCCGTAGCAAATCTTGTCTAGGCCTGCGATAATTCTGCGATAGGAATGTTTAAAATATAATCCGGCAAGTAATAGGAATCTTTTCTCGCTTTTGTTGTTGGTTTTAATGTGTACATAGGAGATTTTTTTTTGTGCAGATCAAACGAACAATGTTCCCATTGTGCAGCGATTAAACAACAATGAAGTTTGCGATTTCATAACAATTGGTTGGGAAATTCTCACATGTCACTATAATGCTCCGAAATCCCGAGAAGTTTCTTGCACCTGCCATGTTACAGGATGTTAATTTTTTAGAATACTTCCATTACCGGTTTTTCCAATAACGTTCCATACGTGATTACGTGTAGATAGGTACGTGTATTTTTGTTTTAGTTGATAGTCAAGAAATGGTTAAGCAATTTTGTAGAGTTAGTTATTTAAACTATTACTTTGACAACCCTATAAAAAATCCCTCTACAACATTGTGCAGGTATATTTTTTTACTTTTCGGCAGATACAAATATTCTATATTATGTATTATTAAGTTATATTCTATAAGTTTGATTGATTATCTTACCATATTTGATATGTATGCGTGCGTTAGCATCCGGCATCCAGGCTTGAGCCGTGGACGCTAGGAGGACAAGGACCGCGCGCGCGACGGCCATTTTAACTTAATATCTCCTCTCTATGCGCGCCATGTTTCCGCACTTCTGGCACCCTGTAACAAAACATTTAAAAATCATTATTTTACTTATTTAAATGTAAATGATCATGCAGCTTAATGTTGCCTGTGCACTAGCCTCTGCATCTAATCCAAAAATAGGTAGAGACAGAGCTAAAAAATCAGTAGCTGTATTAAAAGTATTTTTATGTAAGTCAAGTAATAGATTAAGCTATAAAAACACCTAACGAACACAGTATATTTCTATCTAAATGGCAGACTAATTTGAAGGATTTATGTTCACATTATTATATGAAAGGAAAGGGTTAATTCATAGTAGGTAAGCGACGCCTTTCATAGCATGTGTCTAGATCAAAGTGTGTAAAAGGATCGTTTTCGAGGCAGCGCTGTAGCGATTCTAGTTTAACTTTTGCCATGCCTTCGTAGTGCGATACCAAACAAAGATGCGCTCGGTATTTTTTTCTTTCTTTTAAAAATATATGGATGTACAAGGTGCAGTTTTGCAACCTCTTCAAAGTCAGGGAGGTAAGAGTTTTTTGGTGACATTCTGAACAAGCCATCTTGCCCGGTGGGTTTGGGCAGACGGGGCGATGAACATGCACGCACATAGTGATAAAGTTGTGCGATACTGCCGCATACGTAACGGATCGATATTCGATTCTGTTCTTTGAAAGAGGTGTGTTCTGAAATACTAAACATAAATAACTACAAAAAACAAGTATTGTTGACCGGGTGTCATAATTTCATTTATTAATGTCTTTTAAGACTGGGTACATAGATAAATAAATTACACATACATAAATAATTACATAAATTACACATACATACATTTTTTTTACATGTGTGTGTGTATTATTTATGTAACCTGTGGAAACCTGATCAGGAAACCGTCCGGTTTCCTGGTCTGCGCCCAGCCTAAACAACCTCCCGACATTTGACGAGGTTGCAAAACTGCACCTCGTATAGTATGTATCAATTTCGTTGGACATACGGATTCCACATACGTATGTATATCTATGTTTAGGTACTGTTGGGTTAATGTGCTGTTGTTATGGTTATTTTTTTGGAGCTAAACGATAATTGGACGTATTTATAAAGAGAGGACTAATTTAAATGATAAATGTTAATGAGTGCGTGTATGTCGGTGAACGCACGCATATCTAGCGGCTGGTCTGGTTCTCGGTCACACGGGACGGTCGTTTGACGCACGCAGCATGCATCCGCACACGCACTCATTGCTCAGGATTCGCATACTACTATTTTTTTCATTTTTTTAACTATCCTTGTAGATCGTGAGAAACAAAACTCGATCGTCTCGTCCCAGTCGTGATCTCAGCACCCACCGCGCACTTGTTACGATATCTTATTTTTAATCCACCTTTTATGCCTCGCTCGATACAGTTTATTGAAGACGTTTCATTTTTTATGTCTTTAGATATTACAGTGAATTGCTATCGTAAACCGGATAATTTTGATCTACCTTATAAATATTTAATTGCTTCGCATGACATTATTTTAGAATAGATTTCTTAATGTAGCTATCATTATTTATTCATTGCTAATACTTATTGCTTATCTGGCTATACAGAAGATTCAGTGGAAGTGATCCAGATGGGACATTGGAGCTTTGGGGCGAAGACTGTAGCTATGAGCCAGCGATGTGTGCAATTTAACCAGAATGAGGATTGTGCCTACTTTGAATAATTTTCTTCACTAAGATAAGTATACAATTTATTATCATACATAGTTTGGTTTCTTACCTATAGGTTAGGTTAGTAACTTCGCTAACTGTCTCAAAATTTTCTATAATACGGTTTCCGCAGCCTCCTACAGACAACCTATCGTTTGCAGGTGTTTCAATGACAAATACGTGATAGCATCAAGTGACCATATTTTAATAAGTACCTATATTAGATGCACAGTGAAAGCGAAATAATGTCTACAGCAGACAAAAAATAATGATTAATAGAAAATGTACATTAAAAAATCACATGTCAGATGTTCTGCATTGTGTAACGATATTAAAATAAAAAGGGTTGAGAAATTGATGTAACATGTTGCACGCATACTCGCACAGATGTGCTGGCACAACACACAATGCACGGAGGACTGGACTGAGTGCATGCGCGGAGGGCGACGCGACGCATACATTTGATATTTTCATGAGTCGTGTTTCACTACCGCGACTGTTTTGGCTTTTGGGAGCAACTGTGCACTGATGTATGCTATTTAAACTAGTTTGCGTGAATTCTGCCCCCACGACACGATATATTGCACTTCGAACGTACAATTTATGCGCGCTGAGTGGCAAGTGTACCGGAACAATTACCGAAGTAAACAAATGAGCGATTACCGGTACCGAGGCTAAACGAGTTAAGTTTATGTTAAAGTTACATTGTGGAATGCGTAGGTTTTACCTACAAAACTTGTTTAAAATGTGCAAGACATCTGCGCGCCATGATGACAACGAAATATCAAAGAAACAAATAATGAAATAGTACGTCTGATGTCGAATGCGAAATAAGAAAAATAATCAAAATATAAAGATATTTGCTAGAATATTTTATAGAACGAGTTACCAACGAGTTACCACTGCAAGTAGGCATGGTGTCGCGGTCAGTTCTCATGTGTATTTCTCGTTAGTGTACAATTTATAAAACAACTTGTCCATGTATGTCAGTGTCTTGCACATTATTATATTCCCTTGTTATTTTATTGGTATGAAGAGTCTCCGGCAGATTACGCTGGCTCAATATGCGGTAAATAAGATAAGGCTGCAGTTGCGCAGAGCCGGTTGACACTTGAGCCTCGAGATGCGGCCGCGATGTGCTGAAGACTTACTCGATCCCACGCGGATCAGGAAACTGCGGTTCTTTATGTCACTTGTAATAAATAACCATTTGAAGGAGCGCGGGGCGGTTTAACGTTCGACTTGAAGGACAGTAAAGCTATGCTGAAACGATAAACGACGGTTTCGCGCCATTTTTCCATGTCGGGAGAGTCATTGTCGTTTTTGGTGATTTACCTAGGTTTTGTACAGCCTTTCTTTTAAATAAGCTTAATTCCGAAGCTCTCAATTATGATAAAAACTGTACCTACATCTTCTGAAACAGCGACAATCATGAAGAGCTTAATTTAACGCTTTTTAGGTGAACGTGTAGAATTTAAGACGCGGAACGAATACGTTACAGAAATCTAGAACTTGTACCGTTCTTTTAATTAGTAATGGTAAATTTAAAATATGTATTTATGTTAGTAAGAATGAGACGTCTCTATTATATTTTTTTGAAAGTCGTGCATTATAATAATTTTTCCCCAGAAATAAAAAGGAAAAATCTTTATGTGCAAAGTTTATGCGTAATTGAAATTGATGCATCCAGATATTTGTCATTTAAGCTTAAAGTTTTAATTTACACCACATTACTTATACAAATCTTTTAAGTTTATTTGACTGGACTGCCGTAAATTAATAATTATCATCCCTGAATACTCACCAACAGATTTTCAATCAGAAACATCCAGATTTCATTACGTGGCGTTATTACAAATTATGGGTTTTATTCAAATGTTACTATTTACATTGCCTTTGTTTGAAATTAACTTTGTCCGTTTTGATATTATACAAGTGTGTTTGTTGACATAGGTACGTTATACGTATAGGTAAGTACATCAGAAAGTTACAAATTCAATTAATATGTAATGTAGAGATTTAAGGATACTTCGTTATGTACACAGTACACGGATTCCAAATAGCCATATTATTTCTGCTTTGCCATCTAAATATTTGAATTTTGTAAGTACATCAACCAATACATAAAATCGACATAGTTACCTAGTTTGTAAGTTACATTTAGCCAACTTCCTAGTGAGTAAATCGTGATAAAAATATCATTTGTGCCAATTAATGTTCGTTACTTCGTACGTATTTACTGATTGCGGCAGCTATGATAAACTGTACATATGTATCGTATCTACAACTTGCTTGCGTGTTTCGATAACTTATCGGTAAGAAAGAACCGTTCCTAAAATTATTACTAATTACAAATTGTTTACTAATTTACACACGCTACACATATCTGAATGATACAAGACATGGGTGATGCATTGTTTGACACCTGGACAGTGTCCGCTGTTCTTGTTGTAAACAATTGATAGGTAGTAAGTACGGTCAAGAAAATATTATGTGTAGATGTGACACATTGTATAATATCAAATAATTACTCATTCATTGTTAATGGTTTTCCGGTATTTTAAATGTAGGTATACATTGTTACCAAATACCAAATATACTGTTTTAAATAAATATTATTATATTATAAGTTACCCTATTAGTGTTATAGGAAAAACATTTTTCCTGCAGTTAAATACATTTAAATACGGTTAATACTTTCGGTAAACCACCAACAGTCAATCCAACTGATAGTCCTTTTAGGGTTTTCCGAGGGTATTGAAAGAGCATTTCAGTACCTATAATTAACAACTATCAAAACGTTTCATCTCCAACATAACATTAATATCTTGCATCTTAAGTGATCTCTGTTAAGAAGAATATCCTGTATTCTCAAATATATTTTGACTGTTTTCTACAGAGTAAGTTTGGTAAAGTAGATTTTTATCGAAATGTATTCTGCTATTATGTTTAGTATGGTCTGCGGGTGAGGGTGAAGGTACTTTATCGGTCGCTTATTTTTAGATATGTTAGGTGTCCCGGCTCGTGGCCCGTGTAATGTAAGGTGTAAGAACGAAATGGCTTCCTTAATGGAGCTCTCAGACGTTGGGTTAGCAATTTACTCCTATTTATACATATTACTTAGTTATCTTATAGAAAAGCGAATGAAACCAACGCTTTTGAGCTAATTTTACAAGACTGAATTTTGCAATGTGTTTGGCCACTTTTAAAGTTAATCAAAATAATGCTGAGAAAATGTATTTTTCTTACTTGCCTTTTGATAATACAAATACCTTAATAATGAACAAACCTACCGTATGTATTTATTTCAAAGATCGACTTTAATACTTAACCTAAAGAGATTAATTGGCGCAAAATCTTGTGATTTTAGTACTGTGTTCGTTTACCAAATCAGATATAATTATAAAGGTTAAGGAAAGTGCTCTGTATTTATTAAGAGTATGACGCACAATTAAAATTACATTCGTAGGAATATTGTTTTCCAGTGACTTGGTTATTCCTGCGGCAATTCAAGGCAACTATGGAATCTACGTACGGGTATGTAATTTACTGGCATGTGGTTACGTGATAAATGTAGATACTTAGGTATGTACATCATGAGTACATTATGAGGATGTATAAAATATTTTAGTCATGACTGATTCACCGATGAGTTCCACCCACATTAGCATCAATGGCTGTTGTTGTTAATGGATGCTCATTATCTAAGTATTATGATAGAAAATTGATTTGAATACTCGATAATATACATGTAGGTATATTATGTGTCTTCAAGTCATTCTACAGATTATCCTTTTCTAGAGCTTTTTGAACTGTGTTCCACTTCGAAAACATTATGTCATTTTTGTGTTAGAATTTGCTTGTGTGGCATTAACTGCACCCCTTGAAAATACTAGTAAATGTATTTAAGTAAATTTATTAGTTTCAATCTTAGGTAAAAAGTTATTTTTATACGTCCTGCTTAAAGGAATAACGTTCTGAAATGATAAACAACATTTGGCATTGATGTTTAATGTTCTACGAATGGAATATCCAAATTATTTGTAATTTTGTATTAAGAATATCAACGTGCAATAGTAAAATTTATGGACCCATTTGCATTTATTGTAACGTAAATGAACGTTAATCAACCAAACTGTTATTCGAGATTATAACGAATATATGATGTTCTACTTGACAAATCAGCTTTAGCGATAAATAGGATCATACATAGTAGGTACCTAATTAAATTATCAAGTTTACAAACGTGATACATCCTTTTAACTACATAAACATTAATCAACAAAAACATCGCACCTCTTGTGTAATTTGGTGGGTATTAATTTAGTTTAATCGATAAACTTAAACGAGGGTAGAAATAGATCATGTTTAGATATTTTATTTGATGATAACATTTTTTTTATAAGTAGCTAAGGAGCAAAAAATATTAAATGGTATTCTCTAGCTTTCGGAGTCATACTTGTTTCAATCGTTAAACAACTTTTGGAAATCATCATCTGTCTAGCCTTTTCCCAACTATGTTGGGGTCTGCTTCCAGTCTAACCGGATGCAGCTGAATACCTACCAGTATTTTACATGGAGCGACTGCACATCTGACCTCCACAACCCAGTAACTGGGTAATACGATACCCCTAAGTAAGACTGGTTGTCAGACTTTCAGGCTTCTGACGAAACGTAACGACTGTCAAAGATCCACGTATGACAGCCGGGACCAACGGCTTAACGTGCTTTCCGAGGCACGGAATGATGTTAGTAATGTCTAAGTTAAATTTTAGAAAGTACATATGAATTGAAAATTCACTTTGGTAAGTACTTGCCCGGATTCGAACCCACAACCTTATGCATGAGAGGCGGGCGCCTTAACCGCTGGGCCATCACGACGTTTTTAAACAAACAAACAACTTTTGGAAATATGTTATGTTAAACTTAATTAAGGTGGCGAGTGTAGTTCACTATGTCCACACTCCACAGTGCATGATACATTACCGTTTTGGAAGTACATACTATGTAATTGCCCAAGACTTGGTGTTGCATTGACCCATTCGCACCAGTTACAATCAGTTGACATTCGGTATGTACCGTCGCATCTGATATTTTTGTTTTATGACACATGACGCGCACGTAATTACGCAGGATGTTGATAATGTAGGTATTCATTCATTAATTTAGTAAACTAGAGTAATTGTATCTATTTGTGAATCAGACGTTTAAGAATCTTACATTGTGACTTATATTATTATAATTACATAGGTCAATGACACTGTAAACAATACTATTAATACTTCAGCCTATTTTTGTCTCATTGTAGGGCAAATGCAGAGATGCTCATGCCTTTTTATACAATAGAGATGGCGGACGGAATGGGGATTTCAGCCAGCAAATGCAACTGTAACCAAAAAATATGATTGCGGTGCTTGGTAATCATTTTTAGGGTATTTACTAGATCTACCTAAACATTATTGAATATTTATTTTGGGCTGTAATGAATCAAGCTATTTCAAGAATATACGTCTTTGGCATTATGTAATATAAGGCAAAATCAATTACGTAATAATTAAGTAGGAACAAGAACAGGATGAATACCTAATAGTATGTACATAATTATATAAATAAATCTGTTGTGTTGTGTGCAGAGATCGTTTGCATCTCCCGGGTTAATGATGATGACAGAGGGACTTTTTTCATTACATGACTGGGTACATAATAAGGAAGCTCTAACTTAGTTAGGTATAGCTATGGATTAAATTAACAATTTATTTACAAGCCCATATATCTCTTTTTAGGCGTTGAATAGGTTTCTGTAGTACCTATCTCATTTTGAAGATAGATTCATTAATCATCATCTACGTTTGTAATTGACTGTTACTTTGTGTTCCCAATCGTGGAGGTTGTGTGAACGCCCGGACTCCTTTGTAATGGTCTAAGACAATAAAAATCCGCTTATCTAATTACTCATACAGTACAATGTAGGTACCTACCTAAGTTGATACGACGACGTTATCATTGAATTACCTACTTTTTATACTGCGTATGTTTCAGAATAAGTAATGTAAAAATAATCTCGGTTTTACACTAAACAAGTACCGTTACCTTCATTAAATCAGTAATAGCTCTAATTGGTTCAGTTTTGAAATTAGCAAGTATCACCGTAAGACTTTCCAAATAAGTAGGTACAGTAAGTAACAAAAGAGGACATAACAGTGCGCTTTTGAGTGTACAATTTACACCGTTGGCGTTGAGCGTCTAGTTGAGTAGTCGAGTCGTCGGTAGAGCGGCCCCTCTCGCTCGCTAGTCGCTTGCCCTGTGTCAACAAAGCGTGCTCTCTCCTTCACTCCCCTATCCTATGGGTTTTGTTTGTGCCGCCGCCTCCGCAAGCGCAACGCTTTGGCCCCAAGCCCGTTAGTTAATCTGTTTAAATAATATCTTTACATTTAATTTTTAAGAAATAGCCACTGTACACTCACCAATTTTTAATATTCCCAGCAAAGTAATCCAATTTTGGTTCGATTCTAAAGCACGGGTCATCGCATTGTAAAAATTGCAAAATTCAAACACAGGTTTAATTAACACCACACTCATTCATAAATATCCTTCTGACATAGTCAGATAAATCACAACGCTCACGAAAAATCACAGATGTAGCACTCAAGATCACAAAGGTAGTAACCGGTTTGTAGAGTGTAACAGAAGTGGTGTGTTTACAGTGGGCGCGTTGACGAAGCCAGCGCGTAGAGTATCGCTGTGGCGTGCTCTCGCGGCGCACTCGGCAGTGGCACTAGCGCGAGCGGCGCAGCGCCCCACTATCTCGCTCCCCGAACTTGCCCGACAGGCTCGTCTACTTCTTTTCCGAACGTGCGCGTGCGCTTGCTGCGCCGATGCCACGTTTCGTCCCGCGTTGCCAGTTCTCTACATTTTTTTTGTTTTGTGTTGACGCTTCTAAATGAGGGCCCATAAAATAGAAACGTAGTTCGTCGAATAAAAAATTAGGAGGGTTAAATTAGTTACTAGCTGTTCTCGTAACAAGCAAAAGCTTCGGGATGCATATTGCTTAATATGTTACTGAACGGTTAGTTCAACAAGTAGTTCTATCAGAGAGTAGGAAAATATTATTATTTATTATGCAGTTTTAATAAAAGTAAAAGATATTAAATAAAACCGCACTATGTCATAACAGCGTGGTAGATCACGCAAAATAACTATACATCTAAGTCTTTATAACTCTACTGTAACTATTTTGCGTATTCCACTGCGGCTGTTAGGTATTGCTATTATTATTAATACTACAATTTAAACTCACAAAAGGACAGACATGTGGCAAGTCTCAGTTTATTATACGCAGCTACGCTCGCCCCACGCTGTGCGCCAGGTAGAGACTAGGGACCGTCGCACGTTGGAAAAAATGCACACAAATACAATTCACTCACCCTCGCCTGCTATGCTAAACTTTTGTCCCAATATTTACGACCATTAATTGTTATGACCAAGAAACTGTACCTACTTAAAGATATTTATGATTTTGTCACAATTTAAGAGTAGGTATTGCGATTTCCTTGTTTTTCTTGTACCTTTTACTTTTTCCTTGTTGCTCTAAGAGCAGAAATCAACTTGACCAGAATAGAACATTTTAACTAACAATAATTATCTTTTCTAACAATAATATTTAGGCTTAGCGTGGCAAGGATTGCATGATTCGCTATTCGAGGCTTATAAATACGTAACAGCAACTTTCACTTTATCATACGTGTGGCTAATGCATTTCGGGAAACACTAGAGTCGTTTGTTGGAATAAAGATGTTTGGTTATATGACCAACATGAAATATTGTGCAGCAATTGAAGCATAGCCACAGGACGTCGCGTGTTGTTGTGGGAATATTTGTACGTGTCAGGTGCTACCTGGCCCCGTACCTGCGGTAATGCTATTATGCAGCCACAGCCTCCTGTAAAATGTAGTACAGATAGTGAGGTAGTAACAGACTGGGATAAGTGTAATATCCGTTTAGTAAAAAGAATTGGTGTGTAAACCACGTGTTACAGATGACAGGGCTTTTGAACCTTCTTTACTAGTTTGTGTCGAAAGCTAGTCTAAATAACAGCTCCAGGTTCATTTATCACTTCCCGATTTGAGCAATGTACAGAAATAACAATAAATTAACTAGATGTACTTTTTCGTAGTAAATCATAAAGAGCAAGAAATTGCAATACCGTAATAGAGCAAAGATAAAAGGACTATAGAAGCAATCGATATTGGTCTATGGGTACGTAACGTCCGACTTTCTCTTGAATAACATATTGCGGAAGATAAGCTAGAAGAGGTCCAAGATTGCTGATAGGCAGAGCAGGTAGTGGGACTGTGAGCGCGCCGAGGACACCGCGGTGGGTTATCGCAAACATTTGTCACAACCAAAGCTATTCAACATTATGATAAAATGTTCCCTAACTTGCAAATACAACCAATTTCTAAACATAGATACAAACCTTTTTTATTTCGAATTCTTGTGGTAGGAAAGGAGTACTGGAAAGGTAAATTTAATGCAGTCACATTAGCTTGTTGTATTTTAGCTCCGAATTACGTTATCAGATCTAAAACGGTTTACGATCTCAGCGGCACCTATTTGCATATCAGTAACGGTGGTTGGGGGGGTGAGCAATCCGGACTCGCTCCTAGCCGGGAACAATATATTTCAGCCAAAGACGACGCGCTATCTCCCTCTGTACAATAGAAGACCGAGAAAGGTACAAAGGTACCTTTCTCGCAACTGGCATTGTGCCACAGTTAAATAAAACCCTTAAAACTTATACTCCAGAGAATTTGAATACTATTCGTGGTTACCTATCGTTCCTTTTTTTGCATTTCATGATACAAATCCTAAATTAACTCTAAGCATGATATTTTAAAGGAAAATGGATAGCGCTTGTTGTGAGCAGTTGAGCACTCCGTGTAAGTACGAAATAAGCACTTCAAAAGTTGTACAGTTTGCAATATCTTCGATAGGGCGAAAATAGTTATCTCCGGTATTCAGTGAGCGGTGAGCCAAGAAGGGTAGCGCGGCGATATCTGTTAGATGGAGCTTCGCTAACGACATCGCCCGACATCTCACTCGTCGAGAAAACCGCCACATCTTTTCTACATAGACCGCTCAGATAAGCAGAGAACGCCATTTGTCATTACCATATCCTGTCTATTCGCTCGCTCCGCTCTTATTAATAATGACTCACGATGAGCGTTGGGTATGAAAAAAACTACGTGATTGAATGCAGCTATGAATCTGGAACTTGGGCGTGTAATCCACTTGAGTTTTCTAAATTCATCTCGAGCACGTCGTCTGATAAAATTAGACTTCTTGGGACCGCGTCTGTTTCTCTTTTATTATATTCCCTTACCGTAAGTTGCGTGACCGTAGAATTAGACTGGTAGGGTAATGGTAGTTGTGTAATTTGTTACAAAGACATATGAAACTCCATCGTAATGAAATCCACGGCTCAATGATTGGGATGTCTCTATTGTACTTGAATGAACTTCATTTAACCTAAGGTTTAATGGGGTGTGTGTTAGTTGAATGTTAAAATTTCTTCGAAACAATGAACTTCAGTCTACATACACGAATATACTGGAAAAATACAGTACCTAATGTATTTCTGAAATATGAATAATTTAATATGGACTCTATTACGTTACTGAAACAGAACTTCAAAGGTCATCAGTAATAACGCAACTTTTTTCATTTCCCACGCTATTGTCGTTCTTCCTTTGTGATAGAGTTGTCCCATTTACGGCCACATGTATATGCAAACGGTCAGTCTGCTTTATGAATAGTGGAATCCGTGACAATAGGAACGATTAAGTTAACCGCTAACATGTAGGTAGGTATGTACCAGAGAATTAAAACCGCTCTCGATATTATGCGGGGGCAGGCTTGGCACTTGGTATAGTTACAGGTGACATAAAGCGGTCCGCGGATGCGCTCGGACGTTCTAATTCCAAACAAATGCAAATTGGGCGGTACCCACAGCCGGTGCTGGTATAGTGGACATCCGCTGAATGGAGGCGTATTGTGCTCGAGCGCTAATGGTCGCTTAATTGGCACGAGGTTAATCGCGACCACACGACCGCTTCACCTGAAATGTACTCTTTTATCTTTCGCTATCAGGCTGGTCTCGATTGCATATTTATTGGCGACTTTAGGATTTTTTATAGGGATTTAGCTTCTTAGATAAATGATGCTGCTGATGTTATCGATCCTTCAATCTTAGGTTTTAATTTTTTTTTGTAACTTCATCTTCAAAACTGAAGAATTACGGGTTCATGGAACCTGCAGTACCTTCCTACCCTACCTCACTAATCATTATGATAAACTTGCAATATATCCGAAAATGTGAGTGCGGGCGGTGGTGTATTCGATTATAAGCGTAGGATAAGTGAGTTGGTGTCAACTGCGTGTCCTTGCCCGGTTGGTTCGGTCGGTTCGGTCCGCTCTCCGCAGGAAGTCGCTCATTGTGTCGCACTGACCCGTCACCCGTGCCGTGCCCGGACCGGCCACCAAACCACACCGGCCAGCTCACTAGCCCGATATGAAATGATGATAGCATTACACGGTACACCCACTTTAACAACTGTACGACCCACATTGAGAAATAGAATTTCAATCAGCGGTATCAACGAAATAGTAAATTAATTTTGATTATCTACGAGTACCTACATTGGTTGGGATTTAATAATGCGTGTATGTAGGTATTTCTTTGTTACGCCCTTCACTATGATTCCAAAACGCGACAAACGTTTTTAGAAAAAAGCGGATAGGGCAATGGATAGGGTAATACATAAAAAAATGCACCCAATGCATTGCCGAGTACAGGCCAATGAATTAGTATTGTGCTCGCAAAAACTGCTCGCCGCCAGCACTGGGAGTGAAATTATTGAACACTCAGCTACAATAACATTGTGAAAACAGCAACTTTTGTAAAGTCATCTACTTAGCTGTATAAAATAACTTGAACAACAACAACGAATTCCTGAAGTTTGAGTGAGGTTGGACATTAACAGATGTGAGAATGTCTTGGAATTATGGGTACCTATTGCAAGAGTGTTAGTTAGATTGTTTTACGTTTGTAGTTAGAATCTTATATTATTCATGTTTCATCACATATGTAGCTAGAAAATATCATTACTTGTGTTTGTATGCAGAATTGCAGATATATAATTAGGGCCAAGAATTACCTACCTAAGTAATCAATTGGTTTGATTTTATAAATGTGAATGAGTAGCTATTCGTATTCATGTGATCATCAATCAATCACAATAACTGTCAATAGTCTTCTTTATCAGCTATAGAGCTTTTCTTGGTACTAGCCAGCATAAGTACCTATTAGGTAATTCCAACATAATTATGTAAAAAACCGTAATTTCATAACCCTACATACCTACCCTACCCATGGAGGCTTTTTGGGGGTTTTATTATAATTCTTTACATTGTAAGGATCATACCTTCATAATTTAATGTATACAAGATATATTTAGTTCCACGGAAGGTCTAATGTAAAAGAAAGGGGTGTGTGCGGCCAGGGTCCGGATGTGCGCAAGACTCCGTAATTACGAGGCGTGACGTCATGGTCAGTCGGACGACTCCCACGCGAAACGCGCCCTCTTATCACGACAATTAAATCGCACTGACATGCACTGCCCGACCCTTGACATCACGCAACGAGCTCTCTCAATTAAAAATGTAGAGTATCGTACTGTAACCCAGCTGCTGTACCTACTTACGGTTGGCTACGCAGGCGCTAAATGCGCAACCTACATTTTATAATAATGGACATTATAATTGCTGTGCAAAAGACGCGTGTGTATGTGATGGCTGGTAGCAATTTTTCTGCTCAACGATATTCAGTCTTAAGGTATTTCTTATGGATGAGCGGTTAGTGCTTAAATCATAATTATCCACGCAAGGAAGTCTTTCACTCGAGCATGGCTTCACTTCCGCGTATATCCGCGGCACAATTGTATCTTGTGTAATGCCGACACTACAGGAACAGAATGCGTATCAATGATATTCTAATAAACAGATATGTTATACCCTTACAAAACAACAGAAAAAAGTGTTCCGCGCCGAGAGGCAGCACACATACACACATTTCATTCATTTTACATTTCACTACAAGTAAAAAAGGATAGCTTGATACAACCTATAGGAAAAAAAGTGACAGCTAGATGTTGTCAATTGCGCGTGAATGTGAACAGACATTATTCGAGCCACCAATCACCGCACGTTGGCATCATAGACTAACAAATTAACTAGGTAGAAGGTACAAACCGCGTGTACAGAATTTGTAGCCGGGATTTGTGCCTATGCAACGAATAAACTCTCTCTTGCTGTTGTCACTTAATAAAGTAATATAAACGATTCATTAATTCTTTGTTTACGATGTCGGCGACGAAGACCCCATGCACGTACGTACTATAACGCAAGTACAGTTAGTGATATTTTGTAAGGACTTTATAGTTAAGTTTAATTTTTGAAAGGATTCTATAATTTGTTTTTTTGAAAGGATTTTAAAGTTGTTTTCTTATGTTTTATTGTACTTATTAGGTAGGCAGAAACTTTAATTTACTGATAAGGATATTAGGAAAACTTGTCTGGTTAGAAAACATAACGTAAGGGAATTTGTGCAAAATTGGTGTATTATGTCTTATTGGAACGATGTTAGCGTAATCCAATTAGAAAAGTCTAGTAGGATAGTAATTTGAAAGGTTTTTGACGAAAAATTGTATGATAAGGAATAATTACGTAACTTGAAAATGAGGTTTTTTGTTTATGGAGGAATATTAAATATTTCTATCATATTTTGGTAAGATCACATAGAAACAAGGTTTACAAAAGGAATTGTAAAAATCGCGTAAGTATTGTAAAAGTTATAGTCGATTGTTCAAAGTGAAAATGTTAAAAAAACAATTTTTACACTTCAATGTTCTAGGGTTTTTGTCAGACTGTATTTTATCATTATGTAATTGATTTTAAGTATTAAGTATTAAATTATAATGAAAAGTTATTAAAAGGGAAACTAGAACTCTGGAGTAAAGATGACTTTACTGCCTAATATTCGCATCTGTACTTTTATTCTATGTCCGGAGTGCACGCATCCTTGTCGTTCTCACGACAAAAAATGTATTTTCCATCTCTTTCTTTTTTCTAACCTCAAAATATCAGAATATTAGGAAAATAATTGAAATATATTAATAAATCGAAGTATATTGCGTACTTACGTGTGGTATGAGATCCCTTGTGTTTTATTAACTTTGGTATCGTAATTGGTACACTTTCTAAACACACACGATGGCATTTTGGATGGTAATTACGTAGCAGCGCGCAACGTATCACTCGTAGTAGTGCCAGACACAGACTAAAGGCAATGCGTCCTAATTAGGAGGGTTTCTGGTCTTCACGTTTTGCGCGCTTATAACATATCTGTTTACTAAAATATCATTGATGCGTATAATTAATCTCAAGTATAGAGTGTGAGAAAATAAAGCTAAATGAGTCGACACTCGTGAGATCGTAGAACAACAAAAGTCGCCGAGTCACAGTATAAATATACTACCAGTAATTGGACTCGGCCGTAACCTTGAATTAAATACCTACTTTTTCGCTGCACCTACTCACGCGTTAGGGCTGCCCGCCGCCTATAGTATTTAAATTTCATCAACCTACTTGTTTCTTTCTAGTTTTGTGAATGTAAATATTATATTATTTTTTTAGTTTATTTAAATTAACTATTTTAATTTAATACAAATAATGTTAAAATTTTAAAAACATAGGTAAATAAATATTGTAAACAAAAAGCCACAAAAAATGTAAATTCATTCATTTTGTGGACCAAATTGTTTCATCAAATACAGTTGTAATTAACAAGTCCATTATGTGATAAAACAGTATTCAAAAAATTACCTACCCTAACTTTACGTATTAAAGATCAAATTGGCTAACTGTATCACACTGTATTCTATAATATTGGCCTCCTTGAACAAGTCGTTCTTACTCATTAAGCTCGTACGTATACAATATGTTATCTACTGCTAATTGCAGAAGGTTCAAATTCATCTAACTTTACCATTACTAGGTCACCATTTATTACGAGTGTAAACGTTTAATGTTATAAGTATAACCTTACTAATATTATAAGTACTTATAACATTATCATATTATACTACGCGCCACGCGGCTAGCGAATTCATGCAACCAAAAACAGCACAATATTTTCTACTCGTCATATTAATCAAGATTTTTAGAGAAAAAATCGGTTATTCGCGGTTAAAAAACAACACACCGTCCGCGTCCGTTCGACACTGCGGTACAGCCGTGACTGTCTGCGCCGCGAGCGCACCCCGAGATCGAGGCGCGTAGGTATAGCTCGCATTTCGTCCGTTTGTATGAAGTTGGAGTACTGATTATAATATTACCGTGGCCGAGTCTCGGCGACGACGCTAAATGCGATTCCCACAATTGGCAATATATATTTGTTGGGAATTGCTTTGTGTCAACGATAAAAACATAGTGTTAGTTACTAATCAGTTAGGACAAGAATGAGGTGTAAGGACAATGGGCAATTTTGCTCTTGTATTCCCAACGTGCGGGTACAATGGAACGGAGTGCATATGCAGCAGACAAGATTTCACACGATATGCAACGTGAGCGAGCCCGCCCAGGGTTGTTTTATCATTGTTTGACTCTTTTCACGGGGAAATTTGGTTATTTTACTTAAAAAACACATGCAGAATTTGAAGCTGCCTGTTTCAGAGTGATTTGGAATAAGAACCGTTTTCGTAATACCAAAACTATTCTATTTATCGGTCTAGATTATATAGTATACGCGTAGGTACGTAATTTAACGTTACCGGTAACATCATTGAATAACATCCATTTCAATAAACAACCATTGATATTTCAACCGCATTAATGAACAGATCCTTTGATCCAAGACGACTGCTTTTGCGTATCTGTAGTTACCAGTCGTAGTATTTCCTTACGTTTCTTGAATAGTCTAAAGGCAAATAATAAAGGGGCAAGGGATTTTGTACTATCCTAGACATTCCTAGACATTCCTAGATAACACTTATGGAACTATTTGTTTTAAACTGTAGTTTTAATAATTTCTAGTATAAAGTAAAGTGCATTTTGTCGTGTCTATTTTTGAATATCGTAAATGAGGGTTTCTTTACTCCTGTAGTGAAACTTTAGCTTGAAAGAAAAAAATGTTTGACAAGAACTTCCCGCCTTGTTGAATGACTTGAGGCAAGAATTTTTTTTTTTTAGTTCGTATTATTAATTTTACTTAAATTTTTCAGAGATTGTTCGTATTTTCGTACTGAGCCAAAGTTTTTATATAGGGGTAAAGGAACCCTCATTTACCTGATATGTAAGATATTGATTTTGTTTTTGTTTTTTTTTTGTGTTTTTTTTTGGCAATAAAATATTTCTCTACTGGCTATAAAGGTCGTCGATATACTCATACTTACGTATGATGTAGCTACAAAGGGTTTGCGCAAACGCTTGCATGTGCCAGAAATAAGTATCTACTCGTAAACATTACAGCGTTTAACACGGTGCTAACAGCCATAAAACCAGAGAAAACTGCAGCAGCGAAAATGCGTAGTAATACGTAACGTTTATTGATTTTGAATTAAAATAAAAAAAAAAGTCTAACAATCGTTGAAATAATGCACCTTCTTAGTTAATTTAATTAATTATATTTTTTGGTTTCTCGTTGAACTCGATGACAATTTTTAATTTTTTTATAGGTACATAAGTATAGATACCTAACTAGGTACTGTGTGATGAACCTGCCGAACAATTTGTTTTGTTTGTAAAATTGTTAGTACGGTCCGATTGTCCGAATATGGTCCTAAAACAGCTTAGATACCTACCTGAAAATTAAAGAAACTTTTAAATTTTCTTTAAAATACCTAATTGGCAATAGTGGCAGTCTGGGAAAATGTTTTCGTGATTAGCATTGATTTCTCATCACCTCAGATTTCTTGAATTGTGGAAGATAAAATATCTAATATACCTACCTACATAGTCACTTCGTAAAACAATAACACTCCTTACTGAATACTTTGGGGATAAAAAAGCTTGACGCGCCCTATGAGAATAGCCAAGTCTGATCATGTGCGCCAGGGAAAATGCTGAGTAGCATTGAGTGGGAAGATTCCCCGTACCTATAAACGGTATCTGCTGTCAGAATTTTTAAACCCCAATGTTGATACTTAATAGCTAACCGATATAGGTAGATACAACAATGTGGCAGATCCTATATAAACAATTTGCGCTCACCACTAGGTACGACTAACAACATCTAACTGACTTTGGGTCGTTTAACAAAAATAGTCACAGTTTGTCGTGTAGTGGTGCAATGTTTGACATCCTGCTTGTCCTCTTGTCCTTTTTGTGCACGTAGTACGTAGTCAGTGTCGGTTCGTGTGTTTTGTGTTTGTACTTACAAAGTGGCGGACACCGGACATCCGCACGCGGCCATTGCGAGATGCGACGCAGATATCACATTAATTATACAGCTAAAAACGTTTATTAAGTAACATAAACATTAAAAATACACTTCTCTTTGTTCGTGATATTCTCACGCGTCTAAAGAATAATATCAAACTGTTATTTCCATTTACAAGCGGCGTATCAAATGTCTACAAGATGTAAACTGTTAACATAGGCGTAACATGACCAATCGTCGGTCAGTCAGCGAAAAAAATCACTGATTGAATTTCACTAAGAAGGAAGGTATCGATATAGAAATACATAATTACCTATGTATTTTACTTAAGCTCCAACTAGTTGATACCTTGATGGCACTTGTACTACTTGTAGACTTTCTATTTGTAGTTTGAATGTATCTAGGTAACTATGTTTAACGGATGGATGACGTCAAGTAATCACTGGCTATTTAAAAAATTTCCGAACAACGGCCAGTAATTTTGCAATCTAGTTGTGTTACATTCATCAGCATGTTAGTTCGCAATGTTCACATGGTCACATAGCAGTTACAACTCAATGACCCTCGCACTTCTATACCTACAATTGGAATTTTGTACTTTTGGCGTTGTGTGCGCGGCGTACCTAGGTACTAAAGTTATATTTCCACCTTTTAATACGTGGCTTTCACATTGATACAATCATAAATTTTCTATAATTTGCAATTTTCATTCATGTCGAATTATCGATTTAGAGTAGGTAGATAAGTATTTGTCTATACAAATACTTATCTACCTACTATATAAGAGTTTACTAATATTGAATGTTGATTTATTCACAGGACTTACAGGAAGCAGGAACTGTTTAGATATACCTACCAGTTTATTCAAAAACAATATCGGTGAATTTACAGAAACTCACAAAATGATACAGCAGTATAAATACAGGGCCATTAAATCTGTTGTTTCAGTAACAGGATTGTGTAACAGTATCTAAGAAAGTGCCTACAATAGTGATTTTCACTCGGTTCGCTTCGTCTGCTTTGAGCTGTACCTACCTACATTA
Organism: Hoplodrina blanda; assembly: GCA_949316365.1. Taxonomy (NCBI): domain Eukaryota; kingdom Metazoa; phylum Arthropoda; class Insecta; order Lepidoptera; family Noctuidae; genus Hoplodrina; species Hoplodrina blanda. The sequence goes on along the minus strand of OX438579.1, from coordinate 8,540,205 downwards.
CTCGCATTTATTATTTAACAAGACAATATCATGCTACTCCGGATTTAACGAGAGCTCTCTCGCCTTCCAGTAAGAATTAATAACACTAAGTAAGTATCACAAGTAGAAAGTGTTTGTGTGAAATAAGAACAATTTGTGTAAATTCGATGTTTCTTGTGAAATAGCTTGACAATGCCACCAAACAAGTGGTGAAGCAATTAAAGCATTAGGTAGTCAAGTAATTATGTTGATAAATATGTATCGCAATCACCCAGCAAGTTTGTGAGCGCTGTGTCTGTACCTGCCTAGGTACTCGTGTAAGTGTTACGTGGCCCGATATTAGACGGTGATTATAGATCGTAGTTTCATCGAATTTGTACTTACTTCAGTTAATTTTGTAGAGGGCTCGTAACATTCTGCCAGTCCCGAACCATCAGCTGACGTACAAAATTCAAAAGACACCTTCTAAATTGGTAGAACGCGTGGGATTGAGTGATATGTACCTAGGTAAAATGCTTGTAAAAGATACTTAAGTTATATTATCCGATGATGAGGTAACATGAATATTATACAGTCATGGTGATGGTTATAAACCGCTGTGACTCTAAGATGGAGCGAAGCACATTTAACCATTGATTTAACCTTAATTGTTTGATTGGCTATGAGTCGCGTCCCGCGGGCCTAGTCAACTACGTACGCTTTGTCTCAGCACCCTTGTGCCAGCCTTACCGAGTGGGTATACAATATACATATACTCAGTCATTGATCAAATCTAGCACTTTGTAGTAATAGTGAGTCAACAGCCATTGGCTTTAAGATCGTCGATTTGGTCATGATTATGATAGGAGCTTCTAAATACAAATGGAGATGCCAGTATAGGCGGGTACGTAATATGTGTTAATAAACCTCTATTGAAACTGCCAAAATTGGTATAATAACTACCATGGTTTTTGGACCCTAATTCAATTATAAGTACCTATTTAATATTATTTGTTTTATATCATTGTTTTTTTTTTATTATCTTAAAAGGTGACGTCCTCGCAAGTAAAATGATTGGATTTATCCATAGGAACCAGATATAAAATATAAAAGCAAAATCAATAAAATGCCTCACAATTTACCTTATGATTTATGGGCGTCGTGTTTGTCGTTCTTAAATATTCTCAGAACAATAACATAAACATGTCTGTTTAGCCTCGAGTCAAGTTCTGCACTCAAACGGATAAGTTAAATTTGCATAAGCGAATTCGGCGAACGACGACGCCGCTCGGTCATTATTTAATGAGGTTCACCTAACATGACAACACGACGAAATAGCGACGTAAATTACACACAATTATGCCTACGCGCATCGATGCTCCCATTCTGTACATACTGCCTACATACATTCATTGTTGTGCTGCGCGATTCATATGTTTTGCTGCTCGCTACCAAACACGTCTCGTTTGATTACACCCTGCAGGCTATCATAGGGAGTCCATCCACATTTGGACTGACTACTAACTAAACAAGCGTTGCACTTGTTCACGGAATATCTAAAATAAGCCGATATAGAGCCGCATCGTAGCGTTTCCTTATGAACGCTAAGACTAGAGGGCGGCGCGTGGCGCGGCTCGTTGCGCCGCATTTGCTAGTTTATGCTTCCCGAGACCAAAATAATTCACAATCGACGGCATCCGTTATTGAACGGTGAGTATTGGTGCCGACTACCATGCCTCATATTATTATAAGTATAGAACAACAACCCGACATTTAAAAATCATGCTCTGCAACATCGCCGTGTTTTGTTTCAGGTATGTTTCACATTTCAGAACCAGTGAGCGTAAAATTCATAATAAAAAGCGGTGGCATTTTTTGTAAACATGGCTTTGACGTAACAATAACTTCATTTTCAAAGTTATTCAAAACATTCGAGTTATTTGCAAAATAGTTAATGGAACGTGCGACATGTCGGGGTCCGGCCGACGAGCGAGGTTCCCGCGCGGGATTTACAGCGGCACGGAGTCATCTCGAGCGGCCACATCGCGTCTCCATCGGAAGTGCCGCCCGGTCATGAGCATTCCTCAAAATCTTTACGATAAACTGGCTGTAGCGTGTATAAATGTGTATCAGTAAAGGTTACGGTTACAATTTCATTCAAGTTAACAAGAGCGTATCCTTTTGAGGTTGGATCGTATGCTTTAGTGCGGATACTAAGATTAAATCAATTATAAATCTATTGAGCGTCGCTATACAACAGCAGTTCGTGGCCATTAAAAAGACACAGTTTAATGAAGTAAGATTCCATTCGATCTATATCTGATGTCGGCTGAGACTGCACACGTGTGCGCGTGATCAATTTATTGTTGCGTGACCTATCCGCCGCTTTTGTTCCCTCACCGTGACATTCATAATTATTCGGAGCAAAATGTCTGATTACATACTATACCTTCTACTTCTCTGCTCATTTTCATATCTGTGATCTCTACCATACCTAGGTAGGTACCTACAATTTTTACTAATTAGTCGCTGAAGATTTTTTGTATTGCATGAAGCACGAACATATTTTTCAATTACTTAACTAGGCATGCTCCATCCACCGTTAAATAGAATTTAATGCAGTTTTAATGTTTGGTGTGAAGCGGGAAGCCGATTAGCTTGAACCCATACACAGCGGTCGCGTGATGCTTGCATTGCGATATAATATAAATTGCTGTTTGCAGAGACAATGGAATGGCCCCTGGCATTAAACGAGCAAAAAGATCTTCAATCTAAAGCCGATTTTTATGTAGGACAAACAGATTACTAAACCATGATTATAGTTTAATAGCATGTTTAAATCTTAAGCAAGCATGTCTTATCTACTTTTGTTAAGTTGAGGGCAGGGCAGTAAATACTCTTTGTAGTGCTACAAATGCTTGATTTGGAAACTGGATATTAAGGAATTGTGGTCAATTTGTAAATAGAATTATATCGTTAAATTAGATTGTTGTTATCTATCGAACGTATTTATTACCTACACCTATCAGTTTAATTTGTTTGGTAAAACTTCAATCTCACAGAACAACATTATGAAAATAATAAAATTCTCTTTTTACTGTGACACAATTAAAATATTGCTAGCTAGATGCAAGCAACATATTAATTAACTATATGTAACGACGAATATAATTAAAGAATATAATGAAAAAAGTAAGAATAAACTGATTTTCTCACATTAGTATGATGCGTTGATTATTCCCGTGTGTGATGTGTGATTGTAACATAGACTAGTTATTCTTGCGACAAGACGGTTTCACAATACATATAGAAGTGACATAATCATAACGAGGGAACTAAAATTGTCTGGAATTCGTTCACGTTGTTATTGAATGAGAGCGACGACGGTAGCATCACGCCGAATGGCGGCACAAATTGTTGATTACAAAAGAGCAGCAATTGAGACGTCAGAGACGCAGGAAGCGAACAGATTGAAACTTATGTCTGCATTGCAACTCGGCCAATCACTACTCATCTAGTTTATAAGTAGATTGTTTAAGAACTGGTTCGTTATAAATAACTAGAGAGAACCAACAGTGCAGCGTTGCGTTATAGATATACATATTAGGTATTTGACATAATAATGCGTCGTTATTGGATACGCATCTACTTAATTATTTTATTTACAATGTTATCATTGTAACTGTTGAGAAAGTTACGTGTTTTAATAAGTGGCAGTACAGAATATTTCCGGCGAAGGTACCATTGTTTGCAAATGACTCACTAACAGCAGTAGCAGCTATTGTAACTTTAAATAAACAGTTGACATGTCATAGAAGGTACGTCGCTGTGGAAACTTAAGGATAATGTGAGAATTATTTCATAGAAGATTGGAAAGCGTCGAGTGGTTGATGGTGTGGGCAGATGAGAGAAAGCGCGGTCGGAGGTCGTGGCTGCAGCCCGCAGGGGCCTGTCACCCGCTCCAAGCAACGAGACGATACCGCGTGACTGTTGTAAAATATTGTTAACAATAATATGATGCAGCGTCACTGCGCCATCATTAACATCGTTTACCAAAAGCAAATTATGCCATAAAAGTCACAAATAAACACAATAATTCACACGAAGACAAAAAAAATTACACCTTGTATATAAACAAAACAAAATTAAGCGATATTAGCATACATTAATATTCATGACATCCACGAATGTTACATACATTGTTTATTTTTTAGTTTGGAACCAATCTAGATTGACGTTAATACCTATACATAAAAAAAATGTTCCACAGAATGCATAGAAATTCATTTACTGAACTGACGCGACTGCAAAAGATGGGATTATTTAAAGCGCTGTAAAGTTTGTGCCTATGTATGTATTTCATTAGTGAGGTGCAACGTGGCACAAATTGGTCGACGCAGTCGCCAACGACCGGACGAATCTCATTAACGGTCCAGATTGATAGCCTTGGAAAACGCTTTAAATTATTTCACGCTACATTAATATTGAATATTACACCATCTGCGATGTATAGCACAAAGTTCATAATTATACATGTAGTTTCATCATGCATCTTCTAATGGGCTGCAAGTGCAACTGATGGAGCATAGAGCGCCTAACGCGGTAGCGCTGTTAGTGTTAGCTCATCACCTCGCGACACCCGTGTTTTGCACAATTGCCCATACTACACTGACGAAGTTTTTTACAACACAAAACAATTTTTAGGTACCAAGTATAAAGTTTAGACCTTTATAAGAATATTTTTTTTAATACTTTAAAAACCTAAAAAACACGCTTTTTGCTCGCACAAATTTTTTTCGTATCCCATTCAGCAAACCCTTTCATTTAATACCCATATCATGGGGGTGCATTTCAAATAGCCAATCCGCCATCTTGGATGTCCGCCATGTTGGATTTAAGTCACGTGACTATTTTTTTCGTATTCCTGACAGCAAACCCTTTCATTTGATACCCATATCATGGGGGTGGATTTCAAACAGCTAGTCCGCCATCTTGGGGAGGCCGCCATATTGGATTTGTAATGACGTTTCTTAGCTAGTCATGTATTGCCATCAGAACTCAGAGCGTGTGCAAAATTTTATCCTAATTGAAGACCGGGAAGTGGGTCAAATTAAGATTCCAAGATTTTCTTACATACATATTTACAAGTGAAGCTAATATAAGCGTGTTAAAAATTGGTACTTAAAAAATGATTTTGACAACTATGATTGTCATAAGAATAAAATTACCTAGTAGAGTTTTTAAGATTTGGTCAAATATTGTAGGTATCCAACCAAAGAGAATAAAAATATCATCATTGTTGAATCGTTATTTGATATCTAATTCTAAGTAGGCAACAATAATGATAGACAAAACATGTTTTGCTACTTGTTTTAGTATAGAGGTCATTCGGTCATGCCTATTATTATAATATTAAAATCTATGTCGGCGTATATTGTGTTGAAAATAACTGTCCGTATTTAGTTTCGAAGTTCAAAATACTTACGCCTATTATTTCGTAATATTTATTCAAATTATGAATATAATATATTTTTCGTACCACTTGCTCAAAAAAGTGACATTCTATGCCACAAAAAGCGAACATAACAATAGTCATTATTAATCTGTCAAAAACAGGGAAAGAAAATTGTACTGAATTTCATTTATCCTCTAGGGAGAGAATGTGATTTAAATTTGGAATACTTACCAAAATTTATACTGCACTACATCTGTGTTTACACCATTGAGTTCGTATATAAAGCATTATACATCTTTTTGAAAAAGGAATACGCATTTATTATGCAGTTATGATTATGATTATTAAATAAAATTACGAAAACCGACGAGGCCGTATGAGCTTGATGCGTTTGCTTTTCCGACAAAAAAATATTAGTCTAGGAATTTGCCGCGTTTTTGTTTTCTTCAAATACATAAACGTTAAGTTTATTTTATTTTATTTTTATAAATAACTTAATGTTCTAAAATGCATATCTCATATTATTATTGTGTTAATTTTTTCGCAAATGGTACGAAAAGTAGAGTATTTTCCTCGGTGATAAAGCTGTCTTAGTCTTGGGTGAACTTAAATCCCTCGCTACACTCAGGACTCGCCTTAAATCCCTCGCTTCGCTCGTGATTTAAGTTTTTAACACCCTCGCTACGCTCGGGAGTAAACCTTGAGTCCTTCGTTACGCTCGCGATTTAAATCGTCACCCGCGACAGAAGACACTGCTTTATCCCCTTGGTTAATAATCTACTATTGTATTTTTCTTTCATTAACGTTACTTTACCGTAAAAAATTGACTACGCCCTAAGGTTTTTAGGTTTTTATATTTTAGTTGATCAACTAAAAATAAGATAGTATAGTAGTAACATAGAATTTTACATCACTTAATGCACTTGCGCAGTTTCAGAAGGTAACGTGAGTCTTGTACCTACATGCTACGATAACATCGCAACTCGTTGAAGCAGGTGACATGACTGCAAGAAGTGTTACCGAGTCACGTACCACTGTGTAATTACGTAATTGTAATTTTAGTCGACTCAACACGTCGCAGTCCAAGGGGCCGCCTCGTTGTAGGCTTTTGATCATCAAATATATCCGAACCTAATTTAAATAGATAGGTAACGGTTTGTTGCGCAATGGGACAACGACCCGCGCCCGGAGTGAAGTCCATTTGATCACTTATGCATCAAACGCGTTCCGACACTCCCTCCCGCGGCCGACACCATAGCAGCCTCGTACCACCATACAACCAGACTTAATAGCGCTTTAGTAGTCCCAGTCAAGTTCAAAAACGTTTCAAATTTAATAGCCGGCCTGTGCCACAACCGAGCAGTAGGTATATCAATCACTTCTTGCTTTGATTTACATTTTTTGTCATTAACACAAAAATGTAGCCCTGTGTACTTCAAACAGACACAGAAGACAGTTTAAGAGGTTTTATTTTTATTTTCATAATAAAACCACATAAATAAATACGGGAATAAAAATCATGTGACTTTGATTTATAGACCTGAGTTAATTACCACTTTCCTGACTAATGAGTAGGTACAAAGAGGCAAGTAGGTGAGCAAAAAGCTCAGTATAACCTTCTTCTATTTAGAGTTGATGAGGTTTTTCATCGAACTACCTACTTACTTGTGCAAAATACTACTAAACATGAAGCGTAAAAAATCTGTTCGAGGAAAAAAAAGAATGTCTTCAGACGGAGCGTGTTGTAAAGGGATCTACCTACCGCATTATGAGAATTCCTATAACATAAGGAATATAAGCACCTTACTTCTCTAAGGTTAATTGATGGCTTACGGTTTGTAAATGCGTGCAAGAATGCTGCCCTTGCAGATTTAGTGCTCTTAGTGGGGCAATATATATTGTTTATCCTTGTCTGTCCGTTTGGACACTCGTTTAACCATATACCTAGCCTACCTACTCTTTGTGAGTTCCGGATCGCAATTTATTCCTAAAGCGACAATATATATATATAGCGATAATAACTCCTTGTTGGTTACCAATATGCCTAGGGTAAGGACCAAGTAAGGACGATGTATTGTTTGCATTAATTAGGTTAGCGTCCAAATTTAAAAAAAAATTTACTTGTAACATAATGATGTCTACAAATTATTAATCTATAGTAAATAAAGCCTTTGTTGATACAATGTATTTGAAGAAGCGCGCTTTCAATGATTCACACCTTTGATGTTTACGTCTAATTCTAAAATGTCAAGGATCTCGGTACGTTCTATGTTATCTAACCTCAACCTCAATATTTATTCCTAAGTATTATTCCTTTGCTTTTTTTTACTATTTAGGACATACGCTAGACTTGAAGGAGTACCTACGTGATTAATGTTTTTGTATGTAGGTACCTATAAGTATGTGGATGTATCTGTGGTCGTAGGTAGTGAGCAGAGAGCGTGTCTGGTCGCACTTCCCTCCTCTCCGGATCACTGCACAGGATCGACCGTTGACTTAGTATCCTGGCAGAATTGAACTTTGTGTGGGGTCAATTGCATTAAACTTACATGCACTTTGTTAGATTTAACGTTACACAACGTATACCTACTTACTATGAATACATTACAGCTTTGTATGCACTATGGGACGGTGAACTTTATGAACATTAATGACAGACGGACGTGCTAAACTTAAAATTAAACTTTTGGTAGAAACCACACACATAATCATTGCACAGATCAATGCTGACATAAGTCGATTATTCAACCAAATCCCGAAGAAAAATATATTACTGTGGACATGGCGGCTTTTTCACGCACGTAGCCACTAGCCAGCAAATGGAGTAGGAATTTTGTGAGATGCGTGAGGTCACGAGCTACACGATCACTATGTTGCTGTTTATACTTAAATTCGACCAGGGCTGTAGCTAGAGTCGAATTTGAGGTAGGGCAGCATTGGTTACAGGTAGGGCGTAAGAAAAAAAATTATCATTGATCTGCCCTCGAAGCACGGGCTCCTAAATCAATCACCATTATATCACTGAACTCTAAATCAGCGGTGTACATTCAATAGCTATTCGTAGACAAGTAATTTCTGTGACAGAGCATGAGCATGGATCTAAGAACTATTAAATCCTCAATGATGAAGAACAAGCGAACAAGATGGTTGAACTGCCAGATTTCAATATAGAGATCCACGTCAGAGTAAATAGATACGACAAAAAATATTAAAAAAAAAACTTTTATTTAAAAATAAAATATTAAAATGAACTAAAAAGAAAAAAATAAGATTTTGCTAAAATTGTAGGCTAGATTTCAAAAGACTAAAAAGTAGAAAATAAAATATAAATAAATAAAATATTAAAAAAAAAGGCAAAAAAAAAAAAAATGTTAAAATGTGAAAAAAATAAGATTTTGCTAAAATTGTAGGCTGAAATAATACTTTTATAAAATAATTAATAAAATATGTAGTACCTCACTTTTAAAATAAGCTTTGGCGCTCATTTAATATTAAAATTATAATAAAATAGCAGTAGTGAATGAGTGCCAAAGCTTTTTTTTAAAGTGAGGTACTATTTTATCAATTATTTTATAAAAGTATTATTTTCAGCCTACAATTTTAGCAAAATCTTATTTTTTTCTTTTTAGTACATTTTAACATTTTATTTTTAAATAAAAGCTTTTTTTAAAAATATTTTTTTTATTTATATTTTATTTTCTACTTTTTAGTCTTTTGAAATCTTGCAATCAATATTAGTTTTAGCATTAGCTAAGATTAACTTAGCCACGAGGAATTCTTTTTTTAGCTATGGCTATATTCCAGGTCCATTATCAGGTCAGCTCGTCATAATAATATTGGATTGTCATATATAAGATGTCTGCCATTTTGAATTAAGAATAACGTGACTTTACTTATTGTGCTTCGCTCACCAAGCCCTTCCATTTGATACCCATATCATAGGGGTTACTACGGAAATTATAAATCGCCATTTTGCCGCCATATTGGATATGCAATGTCGTCACTTTAGTTATTGTGTTTCGCTAACCAAGCCCTTTTATTGGATACCCATATCGTAAGGGCTACTGTTGAAGTTATAAATCGCCATTTCGAGATGTCCGCCATATTGGATTTAGAATGACATCACTTTATTTATTGTATTTTGCTCATTTTCCGTCTCCTGGACAGGTTGCAAACCAATGCTATTGACGCCCATCTCACCAAATTACACAAGTCATGGTATACCATATATACTTATGCCTGTTACTACTGTTAACCGTTGAGGAGTTTCCTCGTCTGGAGCCAATCTTGGCAGCAGCATCACGTCATGCTTATTATAAACATGCATTATCATTGGGACTGGACCAGTATGTAAAATTTCATGTCCCTACTGTTAACCGTTGAGGAGTTCCCTCGTCTGGAGCTTATTTTGGCAGCAGCATCACGTCATGCTTATCATAAACATGCATTGTCATTGGAATTGGACCAGTATGTAGAATTTCATGTCCCTACAGTTAACTGTTGAGGAGTTCCCTCGTCTGGAGCCAATCTTGGCAGCAGCATCACGTCTTGCTTATCATAAACATGCATTGTCATTGGGACTGGACCAGTATGTAAAATCTAAAATTTCATATCCCTTCTGTTAACCGTTGAGGAGTTCCCTCGTCTGGAGCCAATCCTGGCAGCAGCATCACGTCATGCTTATTATAAACATGCATTGTCATTGTGACTGGACCAGTATGTAAAATTTCAGCTCAATTGGACACCGGGAACTGAGTCAAATTTAACTTGCAAAAGCCCATCTTCACATACATACAGCATTCTTAGAATATGATAAAAAAAAAAAATTAATGTCACAAACTGTGGTATGTTCGAAAAAGTTTAGATACAGTACCTACAGCTATCGCTAAAATTATCTCAAACTATGAACAAACAATTTAATTATAATAATTTTAAATTTTAGTTTTTGGAATTTTTAAGGTAGGGCATTGTGATTTTAAGGTAGGGCATTGCCCCACGATGCCCCCCCTAGCTACGGCCCTGAATTCGACTGTGTAAAAAGTCTTCCGTCATTCAATGTATTAGGTGCTTATAAAAAAAATCGGTCTAGCTAGGTAGGTACCTACCATTATTTATTTTATAATTGAATATTTTTGGATTTAGTCTAGCCATCTAACTCCTTCTGTTACCTACTTTTACAATATTGAAAATTGTTAAAGTAGGTACCTACAAGACAAAACAGAACGAACTTATTGACATTTTATTAGGTGTCTATCAATACTAAACCTTGTTAACTGTAATTGACTCTTTTTTATGGATTTAAGAGGACAAGCTCAGTCGAAAAAGTTCCAAAGAAGCATCACGTTGTAAGAAAAGTCATCAATCAAGTGTTACAAAAAGAAGAAATCCGCATCGGGAGACAACATCTCGAGCAAACTTTATTATAAAAAATGAAATATTTTTTCTTCGGCGCTGACACAGGCCATTGAAATATCTCTTGAGATATTACGAAAAGAGATCAAGTCAAATACGAGATTTTGTAAAAATAATAGGTTTTTGTTCTCCTTGTCAGCGCATTCGACTCTTTTAATTAATTTGTTTTGATTATGTAAGCTATCAAAATAACGAACGATCTTCTGTTTGGGTTAATTCTGTTGACCCTTTAGGTCAACGATATCTATTAAAATTCTCCTCTATTACATTCCAAAGCGCTTCATCTCCCACTGAGCATAACACAACATGTGTAATGCCAACTGTTCGACAACAACTTACGACATTGTGAAACTTATCGAAGGAATAAAGCCACTCCTAATACTCCTATGTCAACATCTAAATAATTACCTATTTATGATTATAAGTTCATTAATTAGCGTGTGTTACAAGCTCCAACGAAGGTTATGTAATTATTGACAGAGAGCAAGGAAGTAGGTATTAGTGTCGTATTTAACATACACGCTGCTAGCGACGTGATAGTTCGCAATACGACCTGCATCGGTGCTGTGTGCCATTGCAAGTGAGAAATGTGATCGGAATACATAATAATAACACACACAGACACACACTCCACGGCTCACGCTGCAATTTAGATAAGTGGTAGGTATGTAGCCATAACGGACAGTGGTGGATAAATGAACTGCCACGGTCGAACATGTATTAACTTCTTTTCCCTCAGGGTTGAACTAAGCACTGAGCAGAATGCCTATCACAATGGCATGTCTCGAAACCAGTTAAAACAATATAGTAATGGGAATCATGTTAGTTTAAATGTTTTATTCGAAAAAACTGTTTGACATAGAGCTACCACTATACCTATGGTAAAAAAGGTTAATGTAAAATAACCTTAAAAACTGTTGTGTGTTGTGTGTGTTTCCTAAAATAAAATTCACCTACCGAGGTAAAAAAATTACGAAAATAATCCATTAAATTAATGATAGGCCAAACTAGAAGTGGGGGCCGTGATGCGGGTACAGCAGGACGCTCCCGCGGGACTCGCTCCATTTGTTACCCCGCTCCCGCTGCCGCTCTGCTTGTGCTAGTAGTCCTGTCACACTCCACGTCCACTGAACGGCTCTTTGTCATTGATTATCTGAAATGTCGTGATCGGTCAACTGGTTATCATTCAAGGGAAAAAATATCACCGAAAATTCTCGGAATATTAGCTTAAGTTTGAAGTGCCAGGCATTAGACAAAACATTCTAAGAAAATAAAATATTAAAAGTACCTACATAATATTGCGATAGGCATTTTGCCCAAAAAATATAAGTAGGTAGGTACTTCACGAAATATATAATTTGACAAACCAACTTTTTACAACAATTTATTATTTTGTATCAAATTCACGTTTCGTAAACTATTAGGTTAGGTTTTGAATCGATAGGTATCTAGGTGCTTATTAACTGATTAAAATCTAAATCAAGGCTCAAGGTAGTATTCTGATAGATGACTTTATCTTAAATTCAGAAAGTCAAAGAAGCACAAAGTGAGTTCATCAAACGTAAACAAGCTGGTCTATTTTCGTTTACCTAATCTCCGGCACGGGGGCTTAACCCTTTCTAGGGCTGTCAACTGATCGAAATGACTCTCCAGACCTATTTATACAGACAAGATGCAGACATTTCTTTAAGATAAACGTTATCATATTGACGCGCAAACATCAAAGTAGATCTAAATGAATTGAAAATTAATTTTAATCAAAATTGACTCGTTGAGAAAAATGAGAAATTGGAGCAAAACTGTAAAACGACACGAGGACGCTAGTGTCGTCGGTGTAATTGGAATACCTAATACGTAATTGGTTTGTACGTGCAAGTTACGTATACAGTTTGTTTTTCAGTTTATTTTCCTCAATAAGATTGCATTTTTGTAGGTTTTTACGTGTTCAATTGGAAAATTCAGAAATAAAATATGTTGGTTGTATGAACAAAAAAAAAACCAGTGGAGCTTTTTAAAGCACCCACTCATGAACAATCTGTCAGAGTGTCACTTAGTGATCTATGATATTTCTTTTTCTGAATCAGACCAGTCACGACCTCGTCTCGTTTGAACCTTGGTATCTTACTTTTGTTAGTATTTGGACATCTTGAGTGTCAAGTTTTAACAAGAGCTTTTAAAATAAATAAAATCTTGTCAGCTACAACTGCTTGATTATACCAATAAGTGCTAGTGCTATAGTGCTAGTGCTATAAGTGCTAGTGAGCGGACGACAGCGCTTTAAGATAGTCATTGCGGCATCTTATGCGGCTGTAATAGGAGCGATTTTACAACAAAAAAGTATAGTCTGATGTGCTGGCGACTGTACGTAGATAAATGATTTTTATTGTAGAGCACATTAATATATATAATAGTAATGAACATGGGCTTAATTTTTTAAGTTTCAGTAGGTAATAAGTTTATATAAGCAGTAAATTTCCAGCCCTATCCCGGTATTAGCGAGCGTGTGCCCGCGGCTCTGTTCCGGACGTGAATGGCGTGAGGAGTCGTGCTTCGGGCCGCGACTCGCGAATGAAGACGCTCCCATCCATTCCACTTGCATACTTGCATCACTGCCATTTTTGCATAATACTCGCTTTATTGCAACCGCGCTGAATGTCAAACAGCACGCCCAATCCCTCTGATATATGCCTATACAGAATTTATATGTACTAGACATGCTAGCGGTGCCGCCCTCTACACAAGCCGAAGGTAATATATGGACGTCGCCCCCTCCGGTTTAAAATTATTTAGCTAAAGCAAAACCTGACAATCATTATATTTTACTATGGAAAGTTTTTATGTAAATATTTATTTTAATTGACTACGAAATTGGTTTCCCATTTGCATGTTGTTAATTTAATAGTCAACAAAACAAAAGAATTCCCATAAACACTTTATTCAAGTTTCATTATGTAGGTATATTTCCTTATTGTTCGCGTTTATTTGTTTTAAGTCAATACGTACTTTGACTTACAACAGTTTTGGGCCTTCGTGGAAACCTCAAGTATCTAGACTAGAGATTGATGTTTACATGTATGGGGTGGTAGGGTAGATAAACAATGGACTACGCAAATAAACCAATGTAAATACGACAAATAATAGCTTCGTGTTCTGCCCAAAGTTGTTTAATTTAGGATAATATCTAGGTACCAAAATATGTATGTTTTGAAATGTTTTATTAATTCGAATGTTTAAAGATTCTTGCATGCAAAGGTACCTACCTACTTGAGAAGCAACCTTGTATTTGATCATCTTCTGACTTTTGACATTCACTTTTTATGACATTTACTTAGTAGGTAGGTAGACCAGGTATCCATTTAATATCAATTTTAATAGATGTTTAGGTAAGTTCTAGCTAGTAATTAAAAGTATATGTAGATAAGATTATTAAAAGCTACATAGATACCTACATATTTTAAGTCCCTATAAATTGCAACTTTTCAGTTACAGTCGTTATATTTGATGTCTTGAATCACGTGGTATTTGGTAAATCTATGTAGGGAGGTGCATTAGTGAACAGGTTTTAAAGATAGGTAATAAGGATTATAAATTGAACAAATAAGGATTATAAATTGAACAAAAAACAGAAATAAATGGTATCCGCATAAAATGTCGGGACCCTGTTATTTTGTGGGCTTACCTACTTACTAGACCTAGTGACTGGCACATCGTCACGAGACATTCCTTAAAAATGTTCTTTTAACGACGTGACGTGCTTGCGTCGGGTTAATTGCAAACACATTATAATGTTCAACAATAGTTTAAAATATGTCACTTTGAATGCAGTAGGTCAGTTGCTCGGGCAAGGTGACACTTAACCTTTAGGGCGTCTAGTAGGTAATTATAAAAAGGCTCGATAAATGTTATTATCACTTTCCGTAAGTTTCCAGCATTTATAAATTGTAATATAGGTAATCCATATTTCCTCCGACTTAATCAAAGTTACAGCAAATAGATAATTAAAGAACACACATTAACGTCATTGCGAAACTATTGTGTCTGAATAAAACAAAGAAGTCTTACTGTGTTAGAATGGACGTAAATGGATCAGTAAAAGAGCAAATTATCGGGAAACAATCGAGGAGTGATGTAGTGTCGGTGACTCACGACGGGCCTGCTACTGACTCATGGACGGCGCTAACAGATATTCTGGGAATAGCAAATAGCCTTGACAATCGCAAGTAGATTATTCACCGGTCCATGTCTTCAAATATACGTCAACGTGAACCGTGAGAGGCACCTAGGTCTGCTGATTATCATTAACTCAGGCATAACTTCAAATGAATTCTAAGAATCTGTTTTCATAAAATGGGTGCTAATACGTACCTACTTAGGTAGTACTTATTTAGAATATTTTTAGCAAGGTTGTTGTACAAAATAGGTAGGAACTTGCTGACGTAAACTGTATAGTTTGTGGTTCATAATAAATATCTACCGGTATCTTTAAAAACAATGAGCTATCGTAACAAACATCTTTTTAATCTAAGATTGATTTAGTTGACCATAAATAAATCTTACATTTAAAAATCTTATAAATCTTATATTTTATCTTATTTCAGAAGACATAAATCTGGTCCATTGTACTGTGCCATGACCAATCTCAGATAGGTATAACCACCAAAATTTAACGAATAGGCGAGCCACAATCGGGATCGGTATCGTATCGCATCGCTACTCGTAGCTGGGATCGAATGCGTCAGTTGTTCGATTCCATCGAATAAAGATAAATGGTTCTGTGAGTGCGGGCTAGAAGGGTGTGGGGAATATGAGGGTGCAGGGGCACGGGAGCACGGGGGCATAGGGCTAATTGGCTGTCAGCTATGAGTCCGGTTGTACACGGCTCTCATTGCACGTTGAGTGGCACAGACGGTTAGCTGACGCTCCGGGGCCGTCCTGGTGACACGCAGTTAAAACAAAACAATGACGCCTGATTGGATTGGTTAGGAACCATATCTCCTATATACGTAATACTAACACTACCCACACCGATCAGGAGTTCACACTGTTCACAACGTGTTAATTAATAATCAGATTAGCGTGGGAGGTCAATCTTGTTAAATACTTGGTTAACCAAACATTCGATAGTTGTTACCGTTTAATTTTGGCTGCACGTATATTACTATCTCTATCAATTCATTTAAGTACAATAACTCTGAAAGTAGATAAGCACAAACATAAACAGAAATGTGTATGATCGTGAAAAGCAATAAGTTCCTAAAATGTTAGAAGTGATTTACCGACACAAGCTGTCACTTCACAGTTGTGATAAAGTTAAAATTGCACAGTGCGTGTATTGTGGGGTTAGATCCTGCATAAAATATATGTGTACATAAACAAAAAGTTTGAAAACGCGTAGGATACGTGACCTGAAATGTTAATGGAGACATCGCTCACGGTGACGTTTAACTGAGCCTCCGTCCTTAACACTTTTTTCCTCAACATTTTTTGCGGGTTTGTTTACTAAAGTTACTGTACTTAATTGCAATAAATATCTATGTTATAATAAAATTATAATGTACCTACATAAGGCATTTATTGTAGTGGGGTCGGTCAAGACGTGGTTTCTGAGTCTGGCGATTTCGGTGCAAGAAACAAGACTATCTTAAGAGACAGCAAATTAATTAATATAAATACTTGCAGATGATGAGTACCTGGGCACCTCATCACCTATAACGGCACCGTTTTTGACCTTAGAAAATACACACAGTACCTAGAGATGAATTTAGTACGGATGATACAGCTCGGCGACCGCTTGCCCTCCGTGTGCCCGTCTCAGCCAGGTGGAGCCTTCATTAGCATTATAAACTTATTAACGGGACAGTCCGGCTCTTAAACGCGCTCCAAACCCGTATTTGACCAATAAACTTGAACTCACAGCTTGTATCTAACTAGTTAGTAACAAAATCCCGTATCGTTCGAATGAACAAATAGTCTTTAGGTACCTATGCCTACTATTTATACTGTTTGTATAGTCAAATGACCCATCAATCAAGAGTTCGTCGTCGAATTTTTAGATAGGTAGGTACTGTTTTTGTAAAGTTTTGTAACTGTTTACTATAACAAACAATTCAAGGTTCACCGCATCCATTTGCCAAGGTTTATTTATCGAATCGCATAGAACGACAAAAACGCGTCTTCGTCGGTTGTCCGCATGACTTGCCAAGGTAGGTTGTGTTTATTAACGTCGCTATTCAGACCGCGGATTTCAATTAAATCATTTACGAGAAGGAATCGTTGGCAAATAGAAATAAATGGATTTTATTTCCGATTTCAAATCCTTCTTTATTCGGTCCTATTAACGAGAACACATTTAGCAATTTACAAAGAGGAAAAAACGCAATTTCGCATTCACGACCGCAGCAAAACAGAGAGGCTCACATAAATCTGCAGAGACATACAAAGCGAGCGGGGAGCGTCCACGGACAAAGTAATGAACTAATTACATTAGTCTCAGGATGGTCACAAGAGATGCGGCTGAAATGGCTAAACCGACCGACTATTAGCCGCGTGATGCTCTGAGAATAATGATGATTGCGCGCTAACAATGACTTCGAATTACATAAACAGAAAAACGAGGAACATTGCATTCAACAAGGAGGAGATAAGCATTGTAATTGATTTAGGTTATTTTAGTTAGATAATAACTCTATAATAAAAATTTCGTTAGCAAAACGAAATGGTTGTACAAAATGAACGTAGGTAAGTCTAATCTTTAAAAGGTTCTATTATTTATTACACTCAACGTATCGTCGAATCTTCGATGTTGAGTAGGATTTTATCATAATATTCAGTACCTAATTATTATTTTGGCATAGGCACGTGACACTGTTGCAACTCAAAGTGACAGGCTCAAGTGATTTTTGACCCCGATTTTAGGCAATCATCGAAATTGATTGTAATCGTCTTGAGTCATTCGGTTATTACTGCGGACCAATTAATTGTCTACGCGATTATGGTTTCAAAAATACTTATTCGGAGATGATGTCACTTTTATGACATTAAAATTTCGACAAGAATGGGGAAATCTCCGGAGATTTCCACAGATTGGATATATAATTACAGTACCGTACCTAAAACGTTTGTCAGTATAACTGTAGGTAAGTAATTAATGTTAAATTTGTGCTTGGTGTCGGCATGGTCTCAGTCGGTTCATTGAGCGCGGAACGTTGTCTCCACCGCAAGACACGGAAGCCGGTGCGGGCGGGAGGTCCGTTAGGCCCGGTTCAGGAATAGACGTTCTTGTGGCCGCAGCTTGTGTGAGACCGCACGCTTGCCACCGTGCCTGTCAAAGGTCTTCAAACGCAATGTTGTGTTCGCATACCGTATTACCGAGGGCGAGTAACCGCATCAGGTAAAGAATATGATTACATCAAAAAACATCTTGTCCGTTTCAAAATATATAAAAAATAAATTAGGTCATCTTTGATTATAAATATTTTACTGTTGCATCAGCTAAGGTTATAATTACCACTTTGGTGGATGAATTAGTTTAGGTAATACAACAAAACAAAACATAACATACAAAGTATAATATTAAAATATTAAGTAGAACCGTATAATGTTGTTCAAAGCTAACAATATATCGCAATCCTCTATTTGCTTGCATAGCGTAAGTAGCTAGTTATTACAGCATTATAATAGATCATCGCATCAAGATCGCACGTTATAGCGGTCTGTGGAGACCGAGGGGGTCAATGTTCAGCTGTGAACGTGCATGGGATGATGTGTGCATGCAAATATATATGATCATCATTGTAATATTCAGAGTAAGCATACTATCAGAATAGAATCATACCTCGCAGCGTCTATATATAAGACATTGGGTAGACCTATGCCATTTTGAGCTTTGAAGACGTGATAACGAATTAAATTATTTAAGTAGGTAAGTAATAGTTTTCTTGCAATTTAGAAAACATCTTAATCATGTCAATCACGCATGTTATCATTAAATCTATACTATAATATTATAAAGCTGCAGTGTTTGTTTGTTTGTTTGTTTGAACGCGCTAATCTCTGGAACTACTGGTCCGATTTAAATGATTCTTTCAGTGTTGGGTAATCCATTTATCGAGGAAGGCTATAGGCTATATACCATCACGCTACAACCTACGGGAGTGGAGCAGTAACCAAAGACGCGGGTGTAACCGCGGCGGACAGCTAGTATAATATAAATAAGTACCTTTGATGTTTTCTTGAACACCATCCACCGCGTTAATAGCTAATTTGTCTGAATTCGTATTCCAAACTAGACTCGGTTTTATTATTCACAGTGTTTCGCCAATTATCAATTAAATATTCGAGTAGAGATTTTTTGCAGTATCCCATAACATTTTTTTAGTGTTGTCCTTGAAAAATCATTTTTAGATCCGAATGGAATAATAATGTTGAATAAATTATGTTTAATGGCGAGTGGGTTTGTTTTTTTACCGGAGACCGGTCGTTGTTGAGTGTTCTTTTTTGTACGTAATCAATTTTAGATTTGGAGTGTAGTCGTGACCCGAACGCGTGAGGCTCGCAGGCTTCCGCGCAGAGATCGACTATACCAACGACACTGTATCCAGGACGTTTTGGGCACAATGAAAATGTAATCTAAAAATGTTTAAAAATATACGGAAAAGGTTAAGCTTTTAAACCAAACCGCAATTTTGTGAAATGTCGACAGACAATATTCGTGAATAATGTATTAATGTCTATACTTAAACATCGACGACCGATTAGAGAGCATGTTACCATAATCTCATGTACTGTCAGGAGGACCAGCAGCCCTACCATGAACTCTTATCGCGATCCAAAAACTGAATTGTTCTTTAAATACGTCAATATAACGCATCAATTTATGTCATTATATTGACGTATTTTCTCTTATCGCGATCCAAAAACTGAACTGTTCTTCAAATACGTCAATATAACGCATAAATTGATGCGTTCATGGTAGGACCCCAGATCAAATTATGTATTATCATCCTAACTAATATTATAAATGCGAAAGTAACTCTGTCTGTCTGTCTGTCTTTCTGTCTGTCTGTCTGTCTTTTCTTCACGCCTAAACTACTGAACCGATTTGTGTGAAATTTGGTACAGGGTAAGCGTGAACCCCAACAAAGGACATAGGCTACTTTTTATTCGACTTCGACTTCGTCTGCGTCCGCGATAACCGACATTCGTATACGCGGACGAAGTCGCGGGCAAAAGCTAGTTATAACATATTTTACTTTACCAATGATTAAAATAAGCGATAAAGTCTTACCTAATCGGCGAATATTCTGAATTAAATACCTAATTGGAAGTTTACGCGAAGCGATCCTGACCTGGAAATTCATTAATTTTTAAATACTATACGCCACCACCAGCTACCAACAACGTTGACTTCCTGCCCCACCCACTGTGCTGTTTTAATAGAGTCGTTATTATTCATCCACAAATTAACTTAGCGAAAAAAGGCTTGCCTCACTTTTTAGCACTTAATACACGAAACGTTTCTAGATTGTAATTTGCATACAAAGAAAGGGAGTACAAAACCGAGACGGTGCTATTTATTACAAAAACGTTTCAAAAGCGGCGACGCGAGAAGAAAATTTCAGCTAGAATATCCAGTTGAGTAAAGTCCCGGACAAATTGTCGCCGTGGCTTTTGCGGACTGCGGAGGATCTGCGAGGATTGTTATTGATGTGAGGAGCGTCGCCGAGCGCCCGCACTATCTGATAGTCTTCATTACGGGCGATCATGCGTGCCGGATACACAGCGCTGAAAGCGGAAAAATCGTGAAATATAGCCGCGGACGTCACACTTAACGCGTATGAATTGCTGCAAATCCTCTACTATTACATTTTAGCCCAAAATACCTTTGCTGCTAAGCCGCATTGCTCTCTGAATCAATACACAGATATTTCCTGTTGATGCCTGAATTGATATAGCGAATATAATAGTTTCACAGAATTCGAGTTTACGATTGTTATAAAAATAAAGGAGAATCTGATGTAATATCCGTAAACCATGTTAAGTACTTCATTGAATATTTTGATGCACTCGTGAGTTTTATTCATGGTGTTATGTAACTGTATTTGTGTAATAGTTGATTGTGTGCATCGTTGTGCTCTCTTGCGTGGCTAACGATAATGTTTTTAGTCATACGATATTTATTAAACTTATGACACACAGCGCTGAATATAAATGAATCTGAGTATAAATTATGCTACGGAATATAATGTTTGTTGTGTACAGTAAATAACAAGTTAACTCGTATAGTATCTTTAGTCGACTCTATATACCTACCTATTATCTTGCGTGTATTGCAAGGAGCTTATAGAGACTACCCTTCGTCTTCACCCACCTATCATAAGGCGATTATCACAAGTGGATTGGGAGCTACACGCCGAAATACCTATTGATAATAGCATAGGTACTCGGAAAATTTGCAAAGATATTTTCTTATTTTCTTTTTATTTTGTTTTATATGTAGGTATATTGAAGATCATTATGAAAAAAATAGTCTGTCCAATAAAATTACAAAGGTATGGGTAATACGAAAAAAATTCTTTCGTCTTTGCTCATATCTATCCAAGTTTCAAGCAATATTTATTCAGCGACGATAATAAATTACCTTTTTCGTACTACGTATTTGTTACGATCAAATCCCAGTTGGTACATTTTTCAGTAGGTATGTACCTAACCTAATAAATTGTGTCTATAGATACGAAGGATGAATGCCTAACAGGACTGAATGATTAATCTATTCTGTGTTCGTCATAGTAAGAAGAAGCTGAAAAACTTTTCTTTATAATACGAGAAGTCGGTAGCTTTCTTTTTTATGAAAGTGTTTCTATATTTGAATCTGGGATAAATTACGAATGTAACACACGCAGCTAATTGATGACCATCATGTCTTACATTTACTTTGGTCTAATAAAAATAATCAGAAATACTGTTTCAAACTTAAAGCATGTTTATTCTTATTGTAAAATAATAATAATATATTGCTTCTTCTATTATAAAATAATAATTAATAGGGTAGATGACACCACCAATCAACTGACGTACTTTTTCTAACCTGTCAAAACGCTATTCTCCTATAGATTTTGTATGGTGTAAATAACTATGACGTCACTTTTGAGTAGACTCAATTGACTAACTATTTATAAATTAGAAAGCAATAAAAAATCAAAACAGACAGTTAATTGAAAATGAATTGGGTTATCAGGGCTAAAATAAAGTGTTTCTTTAGAGAAGTTATGTCTTGGTATTATTGGTTAGTGATGTCATCTACCCTATTCTATATTTTGACATCTCTGTTATTCTTAAAGTTCCCATGGTTACGGTATGACTTTCTTTTAAAATGAAGAGTAAAGAGTATTTATACAAATTACATTAAACATAGCTAAATATTTCTATTCTCCATTTATTTAAACAAAAACCACACAAATAATTCATAAAATCAAATAATAGAAAAGATATAAGAAATGGCAAAGCAATAACGATAGCGTTAACAAGATATTTATCTAATTTAGTAATGGCTGGAGTATAGTTTTTTGAATGGCAGTGGAAATAACGGTTTACGGTTTGAAATAAAGGTTAGCAAACTGTCACGTGCGTCTACGCATTATGTTTGTAAACCGGCTTAACACACATGCATTTACCGTTCGTTGTTTGGACTTAGCAGCCATATTGAATTGTAGAAGAAGCTCTGATGAATAAAAAAAATAGTGCAGTACGGTTCTTCCGTTACTCAACGTTAACAGTTGATTAACTTTGACCGACAAGTAACGCTAACAATCCTATGACAATATTGTCGTTTTTGTTGCTTTTGGAATAGAGTAAAGTGTATCTAATTTTTAACTGAACAACATTACCGGCAATTTGTTGATAGGTATAATTTTCTAAATCACAAGTTCACTTAAAACTGTGGTTTACAGCCCAAAATAAGGAATGTTCTATTATTTTAACTAAATCTTGAAGAACCGCGTACCTAATTATGTATTTAGATTCATTATTTTAAATAAACAAAATTTTTAAGTACCAAGACTCATAGTGTTAGTAACAATTTACTTACAAACTATGTCAGCAAAACAAAAAAACTGTTCGTGACATCAGTAGTGTAAGGTTCAGTAGATACAAAGTAGATAGTGGTTCACAAACGCTCGTGGTATTAAATTATTTAATTTAATAAGTAACATACATTTTAGAGTAACCTCATTACGTCTTTTATTATAAAATGAGAAACGCAGATATTATATATTATGTATATGGTTTAACGTGGTTATCCGGTGTCCGTGGTTTTTAATATTAGGTATAATAATATATAGGTATTGAGTATAAAACCAAACTGACCTCATTTTACCCTATTTGCGAAGTTAAATAATATGTAGATTTAATAAATTCGTAACGAGTGGTTTTATTTTGCTGAATGGTAGTAAGTGACGAGAGGGACGACGGATAGGATCATACTTGTACTTTTGCATAAATTAAATAAATAAAAATCAACGAAACCGATGAAAAGGATTCCTTCTCATTTTATTAACGGATTTGGTTATTAATAAAACACTTGTTTTAAATAAATAAAGAAAATACTACCACAGAATTTTCTAAAATACATTTTGGTCTATCTAAATATTTCCCATGACTTTACACAAGTTAGACGCAGCGCCAGCACAGTAAAAATACTTTGGTAAAACGGGTGAAATTAATAAAAGCGTGTTAAAAATACATTAATTTCAATGCATCAACAAACGCGCTACAAATATACCATAATATGTAATTGTAAAATTGATTCATGGCTACGAAAAAATGGCGTAGCACTCGCGTAGCAGTTCAGCGTCTGTTTTCCGTAGCCTATGATAATAGTCAATGCAAATAAAGGAAAATCAGGGAGCTAAGTTTATTCTGTCCCAATCCGACGGAACTATTCTCGGCGCAGAATATAATCCATATTCAATTCATAATCGGAATACATTATATGTCGGCGGGGTGCGCGTACGAGCCAACTGCGGCGCAACGAGCCACATTCTTCGTTCGACAAACGAGCGACTGTGGGCCCTCAATTATTCCGCCAGCATTGTCCCGGAATGTCTAATTTGCTCACGTAATTTTGGTCGGAATTTGTCCCCGGCCGACGGATGCTGGGAACTATTTTTATTGCTTGTTTCCTATTTTCTGTAGTCCATCGGGAACAATATAACTTGAAGCTCGCGAACTCTAACCAACTTGTCTCCGAACAAGTGTATTGTGAATTGCACGTCGCCGACTCCTGCACGCGCCCGCGTGACGACGTTAAATATGTTTTCTTTAACTTTGTTGTTTGGGCCCCGTGAGAAACATTCCGTGTGCCGTGTATAGTGTGCTGTACACTTTGTTAATCGAAACCTATTGTATTTCAACGTATTGTAGGAGGTGGTCTTTATTCATGTAGAATACTTGTACACTATTAATTCTAGCGGCGCTGACTCGAGTTGTTGTACACCGGTAACGTATGTAGAGCAATAACTTACATTTGGTATCTTAGTGTTTGTAGGGAAGTCTTGCACTTAAATTACCTACTCGTAGATCTATTCACTTAGTGCCTATAAACTTCCAGCCCTGTAAAGTAATCCTTTAATGACTTTTACAACTTCGCGGAACATTAAACTCTTTCGTATAATCTTTTTCCCTCTTTACAGCCTGCGATTAAATTACTTTTATATTCAAGATCATTGATCAGTCGCTTAGAAGTTCAAGTAGGGATTCTTTATTACTTGATAAAAAAATGGTCTCTAGGTAACTTAATATGAAAGTAAAGGGTCATACGATATGCAATAAATGTGGAAAGTATAAAGTGCACAGTGTTAGATGTAATTGAAAACGTTAGCTATAGGTATGATGTTAACAGTGTATATAGAGATAAGTGATTTTGGAATGATGCCAGGACGTGGCCCGTGGAGCCCCACTCCATTTGCTCTTTACATAACTCAGTATTCAAGGGATCATTAATCTTCCTAGTTCCACGCCAGGCCGAGTTTAATTTTAATAAACGGCTTTAGCCATACTACGGTATTAATTTACATGCCTTAATGAATGGAACTTGTTATTTGGATTGTTTCGATTTTAATTGTGATACCGTGCAATCAAAAATGTATTAGTAAACGATGTTATTGCACAATGTATTCTATTTAAATACTTAACTATGCTGGTGTGAAGATTTGAAACCGATAATAAGTTCTTCATTTATAAATGTATTAACAAATGAAGAATTTATTATGGTAATATTCAAACAATTGCCGTATACTATTACAACATCACAATTCTACTGTTGTAACGTTCATATCATGCTGTAGTTTCTCCTGACATATGCGACATTATTTGTTCCTTCTTTAGGTTCTATAATAATCGTAAATGAGCCCATAACTCAAGTGAAAGCACTACGCTCGTAATTCTGTTAGTAGTCGCTGATGTGGCACGTAATACAAGATTTTAGAAGCTTTGTAGCCCCAAGGGAATGACCCTTGAATGTTCGAATTCGTCCTTCATCAGACCCACGCTGGGTATTTTATAGCCCGGGGTCAAAATTGTACTAGAACACAGGTGTGTGATTTTGTTATGTCAGACGTTAGGACAAACGGTTAGACGGGCTCTTTTTTTGTGCGAGTAAGTAGGAATTATACTCGTTCTATAATTATATAGGTCTATGTGTAGTTAGATAACTTACAGCATTGATACGTCTGCCGCTTATATAAAGTTACCTTCCAAAAAAATTGATTGTTACATAAACAGAAATCGTTTGGCGAAATAAGCTACCTATTCGTAATGTCGTTTTGAACACCTGATACGAATTTGGCGAAACAGCCGTAAGTAAAAAAGCCCCATGAAAATCGTGAATTACTTTTGTTTACATTTTCAGGCGTTTGGTTCCCGCGTGTTATTCATGTCGTGTAATAATACTGAAACATTTGGTACAACAAGCGAGTGGTTCGTTCCAGACGTAACCATGAAATGTGTGATTTACCCGCCTTCTGGGAAATACCTTGGAGCGCCCGTCGCTGCCGATGCGGGTGTAATACCTTAATTCGGCTAATCTCGTTTTCGACTGGAGCCCTACGGCCGGGCTGGCTCGCGCCTGATCCTCACTCAAACGCGATTCACTAACGTCCTGTTAGATCACTGCTGTCAGTCCGTCCTTATTAATCAAGCTTTTGGGTTATTAGTTAGCAGTCCACTTTTACGGGAAAAAGAGTACCTATCTAATGTATGCAAAAAATATTCTTCATTATAGCAAAAACTTACGCAAAAAATTAGTCATATTTTATTTTATACATATGAACAACTAATTCTGGAAATAAACGGCTACTGCTTTTAGCAGACAATTGTATTTAATATGAAAAAATAAATTAACCGGTGCACCATATCCAGAAGCAAAACAGGTATCGTGGTAGTGTGCGGACAGCTTTTTATCGCAAGTTTACATCGACATGCAAATCTCCATCACGACACTCGCCTGCCGTACTTCTAAAAGTAGTTTCAAGAAAAACTGACTTACAAAGTAAGTAGTGTAGGTAATATTCCATGTTTTAGCAAAAACTAGGTAGGTAGTTAGCTTGTGCAATGAATAAATTGTACCTATCTACAGATTTTTATCTCAAAAAGTAGCTTTTCACGAATTCTGTCTGGAATGTAAAGCGGAATATCTTAAGACCTAATCTTTTATACAAGAGACTCTGACAAAGAGCAATTAGGACGCTTTGTAAATAACTTCAGTAAGATTTTATGGTTATATTTCGTGAATAAACTAGCATTGGTTCATTTGAAAGTAGTGCAGACTGGGACTGTACTTTCTCTGGCGCCGTCCGTACTTTCGACTCCTTATAAGGAACAGGTAAGTGAAGTCCATAGAAGATAGAACAACGGGTTTAGCTATATTTTAATGACACTCATTATGTACCAGAGCAAACAACTCGGTCTTTCCTATTTCATCTAATAGTAACTCTTTACACGGAGAGCATGACGAACAAATAAGGTTGTAGACGTATTGAACTATTGATGCATGTGTTCTGTATCATTACCATATTGACTATGTACGTGCTTCGACGGTTGGCTGCTCCTCCTAGGAATAGTAAAACGAAATGTCTATAGTGTGGTTGCATTCTTCTTTATAGCGGTGCTAACACGTTTAACGTCTGCCCATTTCTCACTATAACCATTTCAGCAGGACACTTTTATTTGTTGTTCTCTGAAAGCTTGATTTAACCATTTGAAATGTTTGCAGAAGCCCCGGCCGGATAAATTGCTTGTGTAAAAGCCTCCACTCAAAAAGTTTAAATGATTCGATTACTTTTTTATTAGGCCAGATGTTCAGTGTCAGATCTCTGTTTTATGTGCAGTGGAAAGTCTGTTTACATTAATCATTGCTGAAATGTATTTATTATTATCATCTTCAGACTAGTCTATGTGGGTCAAAGTTTATATTTGGAAACGATAGGAATATAGATTTCGCATAGGTACGACAGGTTTTTTCGACAAATATTGTGTGTAAGGAAACTCGTTTAGAGAGGTTATCTCTTGCAGAAAATTGCTTTGCATCTCCAAGGAAATATCACGGACAGGAAAACGCTTCCGTTAGTTGTTTTGTGAGTCACTTGGAATAAATCTTCCAAAACTGTTGTCAAAGCTTTTAGAAGTGATCATTTGTGGGTACGTATGGCTATTGTTTAATAATGTTCTTAGATAATGTTATCGTTTTGAATATTTTTTATTCCAACATTGTTTTATCACTTGATTTATGAGTTGGAATAAGCATAGTTAAACCACAGCCAGAGCTTCTATTGTAGGACCTAGTGGAATTATTGCAATTTATTAGGACTTATAGCACGTATGCCATTAAATCTATATATTACCTATTAAGTACAACCGAGGACTACAATTATGTTCTTGGTAAAAGTCCTAATTAAAACTGGTAAATAAAGAAACTATATTATGTAGATACTATATTTCATATCTACTTATATAGTTACAATCTCTTTAATCTGGCTTTTCATTACGCACTGTATCTCTACCGTCTCTATCCAATTACGTAATTAAAACGTTAAGGCGACGTGATATCATACACAGTATAATTAAATCAAAAAGCGTCCGGGCCCGAGTGGGGCCTGCCGAGTCCATAAACGGGCCACAGACAGGCCAATTTGGTGCGTGCGGGGGTCGTGCAGGGGTGCAAGTCACGCGACGGACAACCCCAACCAATGCATATTAATACACGGAATTACATTACCAACCATCGTTTATCATTTACAGTGATCACGAAACAGGCCAGTTCTGCTAATTGTTAAAAATAAACCTAGACGTGCAGCCATTTTGAATATTTATTTTCATGAGAATTGAGGATTAAATCCGGCCATCTTTCGTTAGTAACAGAACGCAGCGGAGCAGTTTATTTCGGATCAGACTGTTTATAAAAACAGTTAAACTTGTATTCATGATGAGTCATTAGCATGTCATAATAAAACATTGCCCATTAAAGGCATGGTTTCCATTGGTCGTGTACATCAATAATGGGGTAAAACGTGAGCTAAACGAAAGGGGAGTGCAGGAGGAAGCACGGAGAGCCCAGTGAGTCAGCTCGGGCGACCAGACGGCGCCAGGCCCCGCCACGCACTGTCTTACCCACCCTTTCCCACTTTAAAATTGTACTGCCAAATGCAATAACATGGGTGAATTATTATTTTCACCGACGGAAGTATTTAACATAGGTATAAAAGGGTTCATAGATTTATTTAGGCTCATTGGAACGGGAACACTTAGTTTCTCTGAGTGTTGAATTGAACATAACATATTACTCAAATACAATGTGGTTTTCAATCAAATTTCTATTATGTAAAGATGGGTAGGAGCTATAAAACATAGCTTTTAGAATGGACGCAGAACAAAACCCAATAATGACAGTTTGAATTGTTTGTGCAGCTTTCCATACGGACTAACTACGATTTAAAATATTTTATTTCACTTTGAGTTTCCAACAACAAGGCAGGCGGGATCCGAGAGCCGGCTGTGACCGCACTTTGGGATAATGTTACACGATACGGCGCAAGCCATCCCGTGGTTTGGCACTCGACGCAAGACGCAAGCCGTCATACCGGCGCGAAGCTGAGCGGCTGCACGCTCGCTGCGACCACGGGGACTCGACCCGAGCCAGTCACTTGTACTAGATAACACTAATCTCTAAGGAACATCAGCTGTTGTTGCAAATATTCTATGCTGCGTTACAAGCCGTTCCTCGTCTAAGGGATATCGGTTTACAATAGCATTACCACTTATATTCTGAAAAGCCTTTTCATGAACAAATGTTCCCAATCTCTCCTTGAAAATATGCAAACGTTGTCAGCGTCGGAACTAAAAGGAGACAGTGTGGCAGACGCACGTTGAGTAGGTACCTACAGGATCTTTTTATAGCTGAGGCGCCGCAAATAAAACCGAATCAGACGCATTGCGGGGTGCGGCGCGCGGCGCGACGGCAATGTTCGTCGTCCGCGCTGCTTGTGTGCAGCGGGTAAACAATAAACTCTTGCTATACATGTTTACAACTTTAAGTCAAGACGGCAGCCTCGACCGCATGGCAAAGTTGTGTTTGTTCAAGCACAGCGTTCGTATCGTTCACGAAGCTTTCACTCGGTTCGATGCCCCGCCACCCAGTCCGAGCTAACAGTGAGAAATAGCCGTAACAGTAGTTATAGTTCCAACCGATTCAGTTGATGTATTACGCTTATTTATATTTCTGACAGGTTTTACAGTTTTCAAAAATAAATAGTCCTAAAGATTTATGAAATGGATGTGTTTTTTATTATATGAGGTGGCAGATATTATGGAACAAGATAAATGTTAACGCCTACTCATTTTGTTATTATACTAATTAACTTTCACAGCAATATTAATAAACTACAACACAATGTGTGGACTAAAGAAATAATAAATATTTTTAGAGGAGTTTTCAATTAACAATGCAAGAGTTGTCAGTAGTCTAAATATAGTTGCAAACCGCGCAGTCAGGCGTCTGCATCGCTGTCGCCGGCGACGATTTATCGCGCGAGACATTGGCAGCGCCCGGTGACACCGCGCACCGCCGCCGCTCACTACTTGCTGCTTCATTTACATTCTACTTGTGCCCAAATGAACCCTATAATACTCCACTACAGTTAACTAAGTACCTATAAAACACCACACAAAAGAACACTTTTAGCCCTATGAATTGATTATTCTTAAGACCGTCGTCGTAGGTTAATGACATTCACGCACGGCCTTTTTGTTACTTTCAAAAAGAAGGGCGCTTAATTGTTTTTTTTATGAAAAGCTTTTGTTTCTTGTACCCTCGGCTTGCTGTTCCTTGAGACGGAAAATTAAAGTATTCCAGAGTTTCTAAATAACAACAAGCTAAGAGTCGAGCAAGACGATTGTCGTTCCGTTATCATCCACCAGAAAAGTATAGCTTTAATAAGGCAAGACGACCTCCGCCGCCTAATGTAGCCAGGGCCATTACTTGGCTCCCCCTAATGGATATTTACTCTTACAGCAAACATAAAAAGTCACATCTTACAGACAAGTCGATAGTGTGAGGTTCGGTGGTCGCCCGGAATATTTATTTAACACAGAATGTATATGAGTTACAATTTCCCCAGTGTGAAGATAAACGTCATTAAATATCGACTTTCAACTTAAAACATTTTTAAAGATTTTAGGTCACTATCATAACGGGATCATCATAAATGTCGCTTCAGAGAATCTTTAATGTGAACTAAAACTTTTGATCGGTAGTAAAGAATCGTTTAATTTATGAACGTTATACACGCTGACAAACTTATTAGGGTCTTACAAACAATTCAAATGAAATAAATGAGAAATACCAAACGAAATTCTTATTTGCTTAAAACATTTCTATCCACATTGCCATAACCCAACTAGGGTGGGTAGTCGTTTTGTATTCTGGTACTGGTATTAAACCTAAATGCCAAAGAGACGATGTAAAAGTTCACATTAAAATACATCGGCGACTAAATAGTATAGTTGGCGTTGTTTTAGCGAGTTCTAAATCAGTGGCGCCGCGCGGCGGGGGCGGGCGGCGCGCTCGGAGGGCGGGCGGCAGACACCGAGCACTTTAGATGCCCTTGAAATTTGTAACTGCATAGTTATTCCTGATCTAGAACGAATTTGTTTGATGATTTTATATTCTATCAAAAAAGAAAATGGATTATTAGGTTTTTATGTGCGCATCTGTTATCGTCCGACGCGCTCGAATTTGATGCGATAAATTTCATTTCACAATAAACTGCTTTTAGCCATTGTATTATTGACATGATTTCGCATGCTGATGTATTTTCTCAGTAAACACGTGTAAGGCGAAATATCACCGGTGAAATACCTATCAATTTCAAGTAGGTACGGTATTATATATTTATTTTCCCTTCAACTACGTAGGTAGATTAGGTTCCAACATGTTTGCTCGTCGTTTTACTTAGATAGGTACGTTCAATATTATTCATTGCTCGAGGTTCTCTTATTAATTCGTTAATGCCAACTTTACCTACGAGCCCTTAGGCAATTACAATAAAACAAAAGGACTGCAGCGAACGTGTTCACAAGGACAGAAATAATTCAACATTTGTTCCTGGTCAATCAAATGGACCAGCCTGGAATAAAATAATGAAATTGTTTAAACACAAAGAGAAATCCTTTTAAACAATGTTCTGTTTCAGTGTAATGTAACTTCTGCGGTCAGTTTTCACCTCATTACGGTACATTCACAAAACCGCTGAATCGTTCATTTGGGTCCTTAATTTTGTCGAAGAGAGGAGCTAGAAATCACACAGTAGTAACTAGCAAGGCAGGAGATCTGGTTGCGGTTAATTACGGCGACACAGTTGTGGTGGGCCACTGCCGTGTAACGGTCACGACACCCTCCGGATGACGCCGGCGACGGTGCCGGACCGAGCCGTAGTACCCTGCCGCCGCGCCGTGCCGCCCCTAATCGCGCCGACTAATTGCGCGTTTAGAAAAACCCCTTAATGATCCCGCATTACGTAATGCTTGTCGTGTAACGGCACAGTAACTACCGCTATTAACATTCTCTGAGTATTTGTAACGACAGTTGACATCTCGCTAGTGGCAAATGATAGCTTTACACTATTATAATTTACTGCACATTTCTGTTACAACGGATATGAATCACTGCTAATTGCAGTGTCTCTTCCAGGTTGTTATGTAAAACTTGCTATTACGTACTTACTCATGAGCCACCATAAAGTAATGTTGAACATCAGGAATTTTTATTATTTTCCATAGCCTTGGTGGCCAAAAGTAGAACTTGAAAAAAAGTTAAAACTATTGCCTATATGTATGTACGTAGATTATAGGCTTACAGCAATTTCAAATTACGATTTTCATTCTTTAGGTTTTCAAAATTCCCTATGACATAGTCATATTGCAGCAACTTTATCAACGGCTGGTCAACAGTTACCTGTAATTATTTAAACTAGCATCTGCTATTTCTTATCGCATTTTAAATGGTACAAGTCAGGTGTGTGGTGTGTTGCAGAGTCAAACAGAACCATATGAAAGGTCAGCGGGGGTCAGTGTCCCTGCGATAAGTTTGCAGGTGCCCGGCAGCTGCGACCACGCGATAATTAGACACCATTGTACCATGATATAAGAATAATTGATATTAAATATTGTGTTACTGATAAAAATAAATGAGGAGGACAGAGATAACTTTGTTTTGTTGAAACTGTGAACGAATAAATAGATTTGTTTTTCAGTTTTCAGTTTAGTGATCAATCGAATCACAATGAATTCTGGACGTCAAAAATTTGATAAGTACCGGAAAACGTTGAAAAGAGCTTTTCTTTCTAACATTATATTTCAGTAAGCGAAGAAAATTATGAATCCCCAACGTAATGAAAGCGTCTTATCGATGTATAATTAAGGACGAACAATCGGATTACAGGATACAAATTAAATTACCTGCGTCGAAGCGGGAGGAGAGGTGGCGATTAAAAACAGATTTTAACACGCTTTTGTTACGTAAAATGAAACCCGGATTCTCTGAAATATTTTTGCCTATTATTTATGCATACGGTCCCCAATGTCAGCGTGTATGATGATCTATCATCCTGTGTTTGTCGTTAACTTACCCGTTCCTAGCCAGTCCCACGAAGCTAATCCTGGACTATAGCAGAGAAACAAACTTGGAATTGTTGTTTTCAGACAGCTTGTCTGATAGTTTACTGATGGTTATTTATTTTAATTAATTATTTTATATAAAACGTTGCTCCACACTAGGAATGCCTTCTGTACGTGGGTGCGTTATATAAACAACTTGTAAGCCATACAAATATTTGTACCGTTCGGGAATCGAACCCGCTACACACAGCGAGGCAACGAACCGTTCAGCCGCTTCGCCATCTGTGCCGTCAAATATTTGTCTACCACCTGCCTTGACACTGTCAGCTATTAGATTGTGAAGGCTTGAATCAATATTAATTAGCTTAGCACTTTTTACATAACCACTTTTTTATTTGCTCTAGATTTAGCAGCTTAATATAAAATAATGTCTTTGGTTACTTCTAACTACTTACTAAAAAAACCTGCCTAATTTTCGAGCAATATTATGATTTGTTAATATAAGTAGGTATCCTGTTTCTGTAAGTATTATTAATCATTTCATCGTCATAGCATCAGTATTTCGTCCGTCTTTCTCTGTACGTTACGTTATTTGCAGATTAATCTATAGTGGTACAGCACTCGTCCCTAGGTCATCAATCATGAACCCGCAGCAGCTCGCCGACTGCTCCCACAAAATACATGATCCTAAGAAAAGTATTACGTAGTAGGTAATATGCTAATCCCCGATTTATGGCCCTTCGCGTTATTTACCCTCACATTAATCTATCTTAGCTATAAAATGTTGTTGACAAAGTTTGTTTCGTACTATGTCTATATTAGGATTCGAACTTTGAATTTACCTTTCAGGAAAACTTATTGATAAAATTTCATATTATGTTTTAGATATTATATTTAATTATGTTAGAGGTACTCCTACAAACATTGTGTGGGAAGATGAAGTCTTTTATGAAATATGTAATTGCTCAAATTAAAATTAAGTAGGTATATTAGAATATTAAATATACAACCGAAGTAACAAAAATAATGTAAGTTAGGGATGGGTTTGACTAGCGACAGACAGTTTTCTTAAAGCAAACAATGACGCGCACGCAAACAATCGGAAACCTAGGTATAACTGGCAATCATAAATTTTATTTTAATTGAAAGGCGCTAAAATGCCAACGTATGGGTTAGACGGTAAACAGCTGTCCTACCATGAACTCTTATTGCGATCCAAAAAACTGAATTGTTCTTCAAATAGATAAGTCAATATAACGCATCAATTTATGTCATTTATTGACGTATTTTCTCTTATCGCGATCCAAAAACTGAACTGTTCTTCAAATACGTCAATATAACGCATAAATTGATGCGTTATATTGACTTATTTGAAGAACAATTCAGTTTTTTGGATCGCAATAAGAGTTCATGGTAGGGCAGCTGACCTGCCGTAGAACTTGGGGTAAACGATCGAGCTGTTTTCTTGTATCCTCAATCATTACGTACTAACTGCAAACCGCCCCGCCCGCCCACGGCACATTCACATAATTCGAAGAATACGATACTATGATTGTATACCTACTTTTTACTAAGTAAAGGATTGTGCACCTTATACCTAGAAACAGACCAGTGTTATAAATAGTACCTACGTATTGACGATATTTTGTATTCCACAACGAGTGTAGTCATTTATGCACCAAGGTAGAACTTCCTACTAATCAAAGTACAATAGGTGCCTACGTAGAGAATGGAACGATTTCTTAGTACTTAAATGCATTCTTATAAAATTAATAAGTAGTTAAGTACCTGTAAGGCGTAACCTTTACTATTGGCTGTAATAAGTTCCATCAATGTTGTAGGTACCACTAACAATGCGTATGTTAATTCCGACATTTTGATGTGACCTCCACTTTTGATTTCTTGCTCGAAATCAAAGTTACGAGACACGACACCATTTCGCAATTTGATCTAGAATATAAATTATTCAGATTGCAATGATTTTCCGCATAAATCCCTAGTTAATCCTAATTCATATTTAGCTATACATTATTTATAAGATGTGAACTATGCTTAAGTAGTGTCGCCAGATTGTCTGCCAGAATTATGTGGTAACATAATTTTCCTTAGGTTTAACTTAAATATTTTCCTAGGTAATGATGTCAGCAGTTCGCCTTGAGCCGAGTTGAGCCTACATTCCGCCTCATTCCGCGGTGCACGTGGAAACCGTGTAATTATACATTTGCTGCAATTGAACGTACCTATGCGTCAATCAACTTTAATAGTGAGCGCGAGACCACGATTCCACTGCTCTATTAATTTCGTAAAATGTTCGTTAGTTTATTATTCTATCGTTGTTGCCAAATCTATTGTTGGAATTGCCACAAAATTGTTCCATTTCCTGGTATAGATTTGAAATATTACATTGAAAATAATTTTTTTAGCAATTTAACATCGATTTCTATTCGTCGGCTTAACTTAAGTGGAGCCTACCTATCTACTTAATGCAATACAGTCAACTGAGCTAAGGACCAATTCTAAGAAGTTTGAATTAATTCTAGGTTGTGTTAAGATAACGCCCTTTTCCTTTCAACGCATAGGTACAGTTTTATCTACTTTGTGCTGTTTACAGTTGTCACTTGGCAGTGAACTTATTAATGTGTTGTCATCGCGTCGAGTGGAGTCAGTTTCTCGGATATAACAGACAACTTTCATTTAATCTCTTTAAATAATAAACTAAAGTGAGTGACATGATACACGCTTGATTCACAGAAATATTGTCACTCACTCAAAGGTGGAGATTTATTTATGCTGTAAGCTGTTGTAATCTTACCTGGCATTCAAATTAACTGGACCATTTTGGGTTAGAAATATTTAGAAGTGGGTATCGATAGACGATGTAAGTAAGACGGCGTAGTCCGGTGTAGACGAGCCTAATCTACTTAGTTATCAAGCGTAAGTGGAGGAATAGAATGGACCTTGAAGGTGTTATTTTTGGGCTCGCGATGGATTAGAGGCGCGTGGGTGAGCCTCGGACCCTCGGCTTACCTCCCGCAGACTTATGAATGAACAGGTACGACTACGCCCACCAACACTTACTCGTTTATCGGCGATTCTTATCGACATTACCTCATTTATGTTACATTCGTTTAGATAATACTTTGATTTTGTGTTATGCTGCTACGATATATGCTTATGCTTGTCGTATGATTTGCTTTTATAGCTACCTATAAATCTGTATTTTACATATTATATTCCTTATATTCCATTTTTTATGAACCCATATCGCAGCGGATGTATGTTTAACAAAGATAAAACTATAAGGACACATCATAAAGGCCACAAACTGTGTACTCATACAAGGTTAGGGAATTCCCTCGACATTAAGAAAAGAAACATTATTTTTCTTTGTTACTCAATCATGACCAAGCAATCATTTTCTCTGAAACCCTGGAGAAAGGAGGTCAAGCCACAAAGAAGGACATAATTAGTGTACTATTTGTTCCGACGAAACAAATCATAGTAGGGGGCTTAGTGGTAGGTAGATACTTAAGTCGAATTATTATTAACATTCAAATTGCTTCGTTAAAACATGAAATCTAAGTGAATGAGGCCAGTAGAATTAGTGTACGTAACTACTTTACTTACCCATTATTCGTGAATAAAGTATTGGTGCTGTGGCATTTATTGTTCGATATCGCACTGCTTGTACTGTAACAAATGAGAAAATTAAAGTTATTATGGGCCTATGTTCTCGTTAATTAGTTTGACCAAGAACTTATTAGCGTGGTCACCATTCAACAGTCGTGTGTCGTGACTGCTGTATTATTGTAATGTCTATAATGTATTTATTGCGCTCTATCATAGCGCGAATAAACAAAAGGTAATCTACCTATATGTTACCGTAAAAGATGTCACACGACATAAAGCCAGTATTGTAATAGGATTGGTCGCAATAGGGCCGTCCGAGCCGTCTGTCGACCGACATTGACAAACGGATGCGACAAGCATGTCGAAACCGTTCAAAATTGACGAGCACGCTTTCAGAATTTCTTTAAAAGATCAAAATTATGTAATTGTTATTATTACTCAATATTTAAATTTACTTATAAATGGAGGTCGAAGTTTTCGTAACTCGTAACGGTGTTATACCGTGTTTTATTTATGAGAAGGTTTGATGATTCGCTAATCGTGGGCGCCCCTAATGGTGAGATGTCGAGGGGTCACTGATGACTTCACACTCCCACTATTGTGTAATCGATTACACAACGAGTGTCATGTGCGATGCTGGCAAGTTGGGCATCTCCTTCACCATACACCATGAACTATGGCCTGAACTCAAACAACCATACATCCATGTCATAAACTTGTACCGAGCGAGTCATGCACCTACATTTATGATTGATTTTAAAATGTGGTGTCTTCACTCACCAATTATTAGTAATAATAAATATAAATAATAATAAATAAAGTAATATTTAAGAATCAAAATATACACATCAAAAGTGTCTAGGGATCAAGATGTATTTGGTAATAATAATATATTGATCCTTAGACACTTTTGATGTGTGTATATACATTATTTATTTATTTATTTAGATGTCTATGACTACTTACATTATGTAAGTCCCAAAAATATTTTGTCAAACCAAAATTTATTTTTGGTTTGACAAAATATTTTTGGGAATATAATAATATTGTTTTATTATTAATATTAATAATATTGTAGAAAATAAAACACTTGACACATACAGAGGTACAATTAAAGTTAGTGAATCCGCATAAATCACAACATCGTGATTATCGTAGCAAGAAATTAAAAGTTTTTGTGGTCGCTCATCCCACTCAATCAATTTTTATAATATTTGTAAACCTGTTCCATACCGTTAGCTAATTTAAGTTTTGGTTGATTGTTATCAGACTTTCTAGAATCGACACAAATAATGTCTATTAGGATAGATTAATTTTTGATGTTAAGTATAATATTTTGCGAAAATAAATTAGTTTAAAAGCGTTACATAGCGTGAAATACAAAAATGTGAAGATTTTGATAAAGCAATCAATCGTTGTTGGTAGGTAATTAGCCACAGTTAATTACCTTATTATTCTTTGAGGCGCGTGCTAACCGCAGACACATTGAACGATAAAAAGAAAATGACTACTTAACTACTAACTGACAATACTTACGCAACTATTGTTAGCTATTAGGTACTACGAGCAGTAAAAGGTATTGTACAGAAAGGTACTCACACAGAACAGAAATGCAATACCTTGTTAGGCAACTGTCGTTTTCATCTCGATACACGTCGTAATCAAATTTAACGGTTATTGAAGCCGATAAAAAGAAGTTAGCAACGAATTGTGACGGACTGGTGAACCGTGGCAGGACGACCATACTGTTTTATTATATTTCTAATAATTTTGTTTATGTAATTGTTTGATATGGACGAGCGGATACGTTGATTGATAAGTTCCCTATTAGTCAACACTAAAGGGAACCCAGCCTTAACCAATATTGCCTAAGATAAACAGAGATAGAGTAAGTGCATTAAGTACCTAAATAAAGTATTCCAGTTTCAATATTATGCAAGATGTTCTACAGTCTGTATTCATAAAATGGGTGTAAATGGGTGTTGTCGTACGATACCGCGAGTGTGGCGATGCGATAATGTCCATATCATACTTTATGCAGGTGATACAAAAGTAAAAGTTGCGTACAAAAGCATTCATTACACACACAAGTACCTTGACTTGTTCAAATACAGCAGATAAATATATTATTATTATCTAGTGTTGTGAAACGAGAACCTTCATCAGAGCTACGCTACTTGATGCCTCAGTGTCGAGCTCTGACGGCTCAATTACCGAACAAATACGACTCCGATTTGTAGAGAGATAGAAAATATTTACAAGAATGCAGTAATCTTGGCAGTTGGCAATATTTTCTTATTCACACTTTGTGTTGGTCAATAATTTGTAATGCAATCCCCTGATTATCAGACGCTATTTGTAACCAATAGCATTGCAATACCCTCACTAGCGAATGGCACTTATTCTTTAGAATAGAAATATTATTTATCGGAGGAAACGTTCAGTTCTTTGAAAAGTACGAGTAATGATCGCCTTGGGATATAGTCTAATGTCTGTCTTAATCGCTATCCGCGAGAAAATCGAGGTGTAATTAACATTGATCATAGAGATGTGGGCTACGAGGAGTAATTGTGAACATCAGTCGTTGCTGACGGTCGGTTCGGTCGTGTGGACTGATGTACGGCGCTGCGCCGGACTGCGGACGCGGGTTATGAATGACGCTGTGACAAAAGAAACGCGCTGCAGATGACGCTGACTAATAGTCGTGCACTGTTTAGCAGAGAGTGGCTGCTGCGATAGTCTTTTATCTTCACCAGTAATTAACCTACAACGCTATCCGAGGAATAAACATGAACGTGGAATGAGACATCTGTTGCAGATCATTGTATAACATCGCCTGTAGGAACGAAAGAAGAAACTAATATTTCCGATTTTCGTAACGATAATTCTTATATTGTTTCCGTATTTTTTCAGTTCAATTTATTGTGCTGACATCGCGTGACGGAAGCTCACGCCGTGCCTGGCTCTGCCGGTGTCCCGGCGCGCCCGCCGTCGTCGCTGTCATGTCTCTGGTCACGCCAGCCGCCAGCCCACTTCCACCACTGCGCTGCTATGCGGAAGGTATGTGCCATATTAGTGCCAGGCTTAAAAAATCTTATGAGGATGCATAACGCATTATTTAAGTACCTACATTAAAGCATTAAACAGATTTATGAGTTAGAAGTAGACCCTAATAAGTATAAAAGCTGGGTACAATATATTGAACAGGTAAGTACGTAAAAACGCGTCCAACCCATAAAAAAAGGCGCAAATATGACAAGGTGTGTTCCATATTGCCTGAGAGATCTTGTTTCTCGACTTCCTTTTTGGTGCATCGTGTCTAAACATCGGCTTCCTATAACTGTAGTGCAGCCGCAACTGTAGTAAGGCAGCTGCGTAAAGCCAGCTCTCGTAAATCAGCGCTTGCGCATCGACATCATCCGACCAATGGTGGGGCGCGTCGCTAACACGCCGTCATGTGCACCTGCCGCTAAGAGGAAGCTCTAATGAAGCCCGATACATCTTGACTCTAATCTCTGATAGCTGATAAAGCAACAATGTCTTTCAATAAAGTCTATAGTATAATATTCTTCGATTTTTTGTATTAGTAATATTGCATTTTAGTACTTACCAGACTATAATTAACTTTGACTCATAGTCGATTTCAGTGTTTTGATTACGTTATAAAAATATTATCGAGACGCACTCTGCTACATTGTTTTGGTTTTAGCCTGACTCGGTAGGTATAATATCAGATTTTCAATCAGGTCGGTAAAGGCTTACATTCTGCTTTCTGAGAAATTATAACATAATCTTCGATTCCATTAACGTCCGTTATTGTTTCAATGTGCTGAATAATACAAAATCCAAACAGGGATCCCAGAAATTGTATTTCTTAATGGAGTTCTCCAGTTCCTCCCAATAAATTTAATAATTTACTTACGCGCCACGTGGGTATACATTGAATGTAGGAAGCGATCTGCCGAGGCATGTGTGCGATGGGGTGGCTTGCAACCCCGCAAACGATTAAAATTCAAAGCTTGTAGAAATGTAATTACTTCTCAGTGTGGTCAGAGTTCCACCGACTTTTATTCTGAGTAATTAAGTTTAATGCCGGTTTTACATCTTAACTGGAGTTCTGAATCGTCTTTCGAATGAGTTAGGTTACCAATCTTCTGATCTTTATTCCTATCATCATTAAAACTGCGTCATAATTCATTGGGTGTACCTATTATATCATGACGTAACTCCAGTTGGTCTGTTTGTAAGTTCCCATCTGGTCTGGTTGTAGTTATATGTATTATAAGATGACTATCCGGCAGCAATCGCGGTATTGTTCGTCCTACGTTGTTGCTCAGGTGTTTTCGCCGCACAATCAGCAGTAAAAAGGAACGAAGCTTTCATAGAAGATATTCTGAACTGTTTTTATGCTTCATAATAGCTTGTTTCAAATTTTGTTAGCTGGCCAATCTTAAGATTTTGATTTAATTCATCCCTTTCATTGTGATAACAAAGTACACTGGCTCGGTGAACTTATCTCCTGGTTATCACAACAGGACTTTGTAAGTTATTTTCGTCCAACAATGGATTTATTATTAATTTTATGTAGAAAATAACTCCAATTTCAGATAAGTTACCTAAATGGTAAAAACTTGGCGGATTATCATGGCGAGTTTTCGGGTAAGTACCTAAATATAAATGTAAATATTAATTATGCGTTATGTGCAGAACCTTCAATATGAATATTGTTTCATAGATAAATATCAAATATCAATCATGTCATTCCGTCTTGTTGACCACAGGTGGTACGAGTATTAATATGCTAGAAGTAAAAACAGTAAACAAGCTTCTATTTTCTCTTAAGATAGAAAGAAGTCTCAAAGTTAAATCTTGGCGAAATAATTGGCGTAAAGCCATAAAATAGATAACAGATCTATAATAACTGAGTTTCAGTTCAGTGAAGCATAATACTTTACATGCGTAATACATCTGATATTTACGAACTAAATCATAACATTTATTAGCGCATTTAACTGTGGTTAATGTATTTTCTACGAACGCGCGTGTTGTTTTTAGCGTTTGCCAGGTTTACTCCAGTAGGTACATATGTACATACCTACGTATCTCCACGTTATTTACACCAATGTTTTAAGTGGAATAACAAATACAATGTGCGAACAAAGTTTAAATGGAATTTTCTAGGAAACTTCAAACGATAAAACGGATTCTTGTAACTGAAGAACTCTTGAAAGATCCAAGCCGTGTGTTTAATTACGTAAAAAGTTAACGCAACAGCTACTGTGTTTTGTATTTAGTGCCGGTTTCTAACTTGAAAATTTATTGTTGCATGACCTTACGTAGGCACATATACCTAGACCAGCCTCTCAGCGTAGTACTAAAGAAAACGACTATACAGCATGTAACAAAAACCCTGTCCGATCCTTAAGGGTATTATTCGGCATCGTACTGCGTACACATATCCGTAACCATTTAATGGATTTGAGATTATTATTTTTCCCCAGTGAAAAAAAAAAAGAAGAAAGAAGAAGTACTTAATTAAATTAAAATAAAACATAAAAACTGATCAACGGCAACACTGATCTGACAGGGTTTTTGTTACATAGTGTATCTAGGTATTCTATTTCTATGGACAGGTAAAAAGTTTTTTAATTGCCTCGTTGGTTTAGTGGTCGCAGAGCGCGACTGCTGAGCATGAGGTCTTGGGTACGATTCCCAGGTCGAGCCAAGTGCTATTGGGTTTTTCCATCAGGAATTTCTCAGTAACAGCCTCGGAGTCTGGATTTGTGCCCAGTTGATGGCAATAGGCTCGCTCTCTATTACACGGGATTTAAACATAACTGGCGAAAATGTGGGTGTACTTGGGTGCACCTCTGCCATGTAATGTTATGTTTTTCAACCCCTTTAGAAATTGAGTCAGCTATTAATATTAAAATTACAGGCATTCAAGATCAATGTGGTTTGTGTGCATGTACCGCAGCGTAATGGTAAGTCGCCACCCAAAGCGATTCGATTGTGGCTGTTCGATGTGGCCACTCAATTGAATCGAAGCTGTATCTGGTGCCGGTCACCGTCGATATAAAATAGCACCAGTGCTCGTGCCGCGTGCGCACAGGCAAGCATTAGTAAATCACTTGATATCGATACTCGATAATGCTTAATGTGGCTGCAATAGGCCGTATCTGTACAGGCAAGATGGTGAGTTATAATCTGTAAAATA
Organism: Hoplodrina blanda; assembly: GCA_949316365.1. Taxonomy (NCBI): domain Eukaryota; kingdom Metazoa; phylum Arthropoda; class Insecta; order Lepidoptera; family Noctuidae; genus Hoplodrina; species Hoplodrina blanda. Next base: position 8,497,369 of record OX438579.1, on the reverse strand, counting down.
ATCACACGCTATTTTTGACTTTATCGTGACGGTGATAAAGATCAAAGTTTTATGCATAAATTGAACGCCAGCACAACAGTAATGTTGCTGTACGTATTTACATTATCTGCTATTTACTTTATGATTGTCAACGATAATGCAGTGCAAGTAAAGTATGTATATAGATTTAAATACTCTGAGGATTAAGTAGACAAGTATTATAAGCCTGTAATCGTACCTAAGGCGACTTACTGAGCTGGAAAATAAAATAAAATGTGTATAATTTGAAGCAAATCTGAGATTATATTATAATTGGCAATAAAAACAGTATCTTGTCCCGGGACACGCGCTTCTAATATTATCCTGTATTTTGTTTTTGGCAATCTTAAAAAGAGCTTATTTATCCTGATCAAATAATTACTATCTAGCTTTTAATCCCGAAAGCCTATAGCGGTGGGTTTTTTAAGCTAAGACGAGTTAAAGTAATATAGTTAAAGTGAGCACCTATTTAAATAACTGGTAATTCCATTGAATTACATATTTAACGAATATCATTAAATGTAAGTATAAATACAATTAATTAATCATTTGACGTTCATTAACTCTGTTAAATACCTCACAATCTCGTTAAACTATCACCGCTGTAGTAAATTATCTCTTTATACAATTCATTATATTTATTCAAAAGTTTTCAATGATGTATTGAAAAGCTTTAAGTTCAAAGATTTCTGAGACAAACAATTTGAAATAAATACTTTTGTGCTTTATGTTATTTGTGAAGTATTTACGGTTAATTGACTTTGAGTATTGCTACTAATTAACGAGTTAATAATAACGGTTTTACAGTAACAATGCTAATAGGAGTTCAAATGCCATTATACTACCTACTTCACTTTATCTATAAGGTTTAATAATAGTCTATTCAGTAAATAATATTGCTGTTCATCTCATAATATTATTCCTCGTAAAAGTTATACTTGTAGGCTTTCCATGTTGCCATCTATTGGCTTATCTTCATATCTTAAGAAAACATTAAATAATTATACCATTAACAAGGTATTAAATAATAAATATCATCTTTGGAATGTTGTTTAATGTATGACAGACTCCATCTTGTAAATCTCTTTTTGAAGGCTTATTAAAACAGTTAAATTTTTAGATATTTAAGATGTAAATTTCAAAAAACATTTACATCTGAAGCTTCTTATTTATCGCAACTACGCGAGTCACAAGTTCGGTTGTGTGGTAACTGTTTAAATCACCATTATATTATTATGCCACTAAGTGTCTATTAGATTGTAGGAAAATTCTTGACGTGAGATTAATTGCCGTCAGAAGACCGCTTGGCGACTCATGCGCAGGTGCGTTGTATGTCACGTTGCATAACATTCAAGCGCATTCCTTAAGCTTAGGGTGGCCATTGGTTGAGATTTCCTGTCGTACGACGGTTTAAGATAGTGTCATGTGTTCTGCAGTGTATTAAACAATTAGGGCGTTAAACAACATCCATAATTATAATTGTTTTTATTGTCACTCGTACCAAGTGTTTACTTGTATCTATAGAGAATTCTATATTTTTGCTGTATCTAATGCTCTCAAATTCTAGTGAATAAGTTTTAGTATTTTAGTATAGCGTATACAAGCGTAACTAGATACGACGAGCAAATAGTTATTGTTCTTTGCCACGAAGATGTCGTTTGAATGTCATGAAGAAGTCGTCTCGTAGAGGCCACGTAGGCATTTCGTAGACGTCTCGTAGACATGTTAGTAAATAATGATTATGTATAATCATAGAATACCTACCTATCTAGTTTTCTACCCGTTAACGTTGATTAGGAAATAATGACAAACAACACGGGACGTCTTGTTGAAAGTCAGACAACTGAAGATGTTGTAGAGGTAATGTTTTGAAAGTTTTTGTGAACATAATCTCTAGTTGCCGTCCATCGTTAACTCATTGAATTACCGGTTGATGGTAGGTAAGACTAGTCACCTTTCCACGAACGCGGCTCATCTTTGAAACCGTAGGTACCTTCATAAGTGTATACCTAGGTTGATCCTTCTTAGCACCTTTCTATTTCTTCATCTTTCATATCACAGACAATACAATTTTTAGTTGATTACCTACTAATGAGAATTATTAATAGGTATTTTATGGTATTATTATGTTCATTATAATTCAGTAATTAGATTCTATTGAGAGTACATAATTTGAAATAATCTTGTTGGTTGCTTATTTGGGTAAGTACCTATAGAGATTTTTGCAATTAAATGTAATTCTAATTACCTAACTAACATATTATTTGAATGTTCTCAATATACATGCATTATCATGTAGCTGACTCACTAACTAGGTAGGTAGGTAGGTACCTTTGCTAAACTGTGTAAATATTAAAAAAAATTAAGCCGTAATTATACTTTGAATAATCAAGATAATCTCGTACTTATACTTACATACATATATACCTACCTAAAGCAGGGCAAAGCATTTGATTATAATGTCATCATTACTTAAGCCGAGCACAACGATTTGCTTATTCGACGTAATTTCTCGAGTTCTACTGACCTTGCTCTTTTTATTTAGGTAGGTACGCATAATAGAAACGAAACGTAACGTAGGCGCTATAAATAACATATATTAAGTATTACTTATGCATAGACGAAAGCACGGTAATATTATAATCAGTACTCCAACTTCATACAAACGGACGAAACGCGAGCTATACCTACGCGCCTCGATCTCGGGGTGCGCTCGCGGCGCAGCGCAGACAGTCACGGCTGTACCGCAGTGTCGAACGGACGCGGACGGTGTGTTGTTTTTTAACCGCGAATAACCGATTTTTTCTCTAAAAATCTTGATTAATATGACGAGTATAAAATATTGTGCTGTTTTTGGTTGCATGAATTCGCTAGCCGCGTGGCGCGTAGTATAATATGATAATGTTATAAGTACTTATAATATTAGTAAGGTTATACTTATAACATTAAACGTTTACACTCGTAATAAATGGTAACCTAGTAATGGTAAAGTTAGATGAATTTGAACCTTCTGCAATTAGCAGTAGATAACATATTCTATACGTACGAGCTTAATGAGTAAGAACGACTTGTTCAAGGAGGCCAATATTATAGAATACAGTGTGATACAGTTAAGCCAATTTGATCTTTAATACGTAAAGTTAGGGTAGGTAATTTTTTTAAATACTGTTTTATCACATAATGGACTTGTTAATTACAACTGTATTTGATGAAACAATTTGGTCTACAAAATGAATGAATTTACATTTTTTGTGGCTTTTTGTTTACAATATTTATTTACCTATGTTTTTTAAATTTTAACATTATTTGTATTAAATTAAAATAGTTAATTTAAATAAACTAAAACAATAATATAATATTTACATTCACAAAACTAGAAAGAAACTAGTAGGTTGATGAAATTTAAATACTATAGGCGGCGGGCAGCCCTAACGCGTGAGTAGGTGCAGCGAAAAAGTAGGTATTTAATTCAAGGTTACGGCCGAGTCCAATTACTGGTAGTATATTTATACTGTGACGAAAGCCCGTAGGTAGGAGTACCTACAAAACTACGTTTTGACATTTGATTCGGTGACGGGTCGACGACGCAATTCCTACAATAGTGGACATATTGCACAATTACCTACGAAGGTACCTAGTTACACAAATACCTACATAAGTACTTAGTACCTACCTATCGTTTCGTTTGTCAAGCCATTCAAGACTCTTAGCCTTGAGTTCACAGACAGCCTGGCCCCATCCGGACGATGACATGTCCTGATGTAGATATGCCTAAAATAAACATGCATGTTATCTACACAAATTAAACGTACATGGTACCAAGCCCCTTTAACGACGAACATTAGGTACATAACCAACTCACACACAATGGGATGGGTTTTTTTACAATCACTGTTCAATGTTGGTAGGGTTGCCAACTCTTTGTCGGTCAAATATAGTAGTTCTAAAATTTTTACTCATAAAAATATAGTAGGTAAGGAAAATATTTTAAAAAATGTAGAAGGTTTCAAAATACGAGTAAGTACTTTATTTCTAAAAAGATCGAAATTGACAATCTGTTAAACTCAAACTATCTATTGAACGTAACTGTTAACTTGACATTCCAGAATCGTTAAGAAATAAATAATTACGCTTCGTTTTACGCTTAGACATTTTGAAGCGAATATTACTGCATAAGAGTTTGATGCCTTCAAAATATAGTAGTTTCGCCTACTATATCTTTTTTCCAAAAATATAGTAGGCGGGGGCTCTAATATATAGTAGGATACTATATTATATAGTAGGGTTGGCAACCCTAAATGTTGGACTCGTCGACCTCAAATGTCCCGCGATGACATAAAAAACTAAAGTTAATCAAAGCACTTGATTGATACATCGGTATATTTAATAGAAGACATCATTAACTACGGTACCTACTGCTTATTGAATCTCAATGTCAAAACGATCAACTTTTTTGCGTTAGTTACAAAACTGACTGGTTTTTTCTTAAAAAGTTTTTCACCATGTTTGAGAAACTAGACACTTTTCGGTTTATCGTAACGAATCGATCTAAAGGAAAACTGACACCAATAAAGGCTTGGCTCGGCACTAATCGATTGCCAATACTGAATTATAAGTTAGGTGCACTGTGAAACGTTTTATTTTACGGTTAGTTTGCACTGTACCACAATTTCCTTTTTTGCTGCATTCCCAACGCACGTAAAAGGGCGTATTATGAAAATAAAACTTCTATTTGCTAAGAGCGTTTGTTCAGCAAAGTAAAAAGAATCACTATTGAATGAACGTCAACAGCGCCCGTCGCATTCACTACGTCTAATCGTATTTCTAAACAGTAAAAGTCGTTTCGTTCGTGGAGGCAAATTATAGCAAATGACCACCTACGCGTACACTAATCGTTTAGCTAAACATCGCACTGAAAGCTGTAGTTTGTTATCTGAAGTTTAGCACCTCCAAAGTCGTCGCTATCCAAGCACAAGGTGTTACTTTTAGCCCCATCCATTCTTCCAAATGAATTATTTACTCGACTTTGTTGAGTGGAAAGAACTCCTAACTTATCCGAGTTAGTTCATGTAAACTACGTCGGCATAAGTTACTACATTATGTTTTTAGTGTATATGTGCATAGTGATTTGGAATAAGAATATTATCATACCTTTTAGCATATTTAAGTTAGAATTAACTTATTAAAACTTATATTACAATGGTAAATGAACACGAGCGAAGCACAAATACATTCAACATTTAAAGAGACTCACGTCAATGTCATTCAGTTGTTTCAAAATTAAAAAATAATGACGAAGTTCAATAATCTAGCCAATTAATAACCATGTTGCAATTATTCTCAATCCAGTTTGTAATACAAATACAATGGAGAACACTAGCTCAACGGCACCGAGATAACTAATTGCTAAATCTGTGTACTATATGAAAATTAATTTTGAACTTAAGATGTAGAGCACGAAGTTCCAAGGTTAGCGTTGATTAATCGTGGTTTTACTCCCGACTTCACTCAACGCAACACGCAACATTGAGATGAATAATCAAGGGTGCTTCGTAATAATAGATAAAACCTTGCCATGTGCGTGATTATATTCAGACAAATAATATATATGGACCTTGTGATGTTTGTGGCTCAAGTTATTACACAAAGAACTTAATTAATCAAGCCAAAAAAAAATATCTACCCAACTTACAACGTGCCGAGCCACCTTTGAAGTTCAAACTATTTGTGTTGCGTTTCGTGGTGACGTGACCTACCTGTATTTTCAATCACATTCCCCACATGGTCTTGGTACGAGATTAAAGAATCGAACCCATTATGTTAATAAGTACTGTACATTAGAATTTATTTCTTTGTGGCGTTCTCTCCGGCGTCCTATTATGGAATCAATAGTAGTTCTGTCTGAGTCCACAGTTCGTACATTTTACTTTCACCGAGCGGTATGTAAATAGAGCTTGTTCTCTTACTGTTGTTTGTGTCGCTCCGATATTGTTTTCTAAATAGATGCTTAATAACAGTTACGTTCGATGCCCAGGAAACAATATTAGATTTGTGTGTTCAATATGTGATACGAGCAACCCGCCCCGGCTTCGCACGGGAGCAATTTACTAAACGTCACATTTTTATTGAGATTCCCATACAAAAATATCACTAAAATCTACTTTTCCTATAGATTTTCCAAAAATGTGTTGTCTTGGCAATTACGGACACAACAAAAAAAATAAAATACCTACAGCCTAAACGGTCTAGCCGCTCTCCCAGTAATGATTTTCCATACATACGGCAATTGATTTTTATTTATATATATAGATAGATAGATAAACGTTGTTCAACATTGGACTATTAGTACAAACTTAAGTGTTTTAATTACCAGCGAACAGGAACCAACAGCGGTCTAAATAATCTAGTTATGGCAAGTTGTAACAATGGTGGATGATATTAAAACACACGGACGGACAATGTGGCTCGGATGACACCTCGCCTAGCCCACCCCCGGAACAATAGGCTCGTTATCTTCAACAATAACAGTTCACCTGCGCCCCTGCTCCGTCTGTCCGTCTCTGTTATAAATCGACGCAAAAAAAAAATGAATCAAAACCTTTCATACGTAGATAACTATGACCTGCCTGGCCTGACCGCCTGATACTGTTTATTTGTAGTCCATTTTGTTCGACGGGAACATAGAGTTGTCACAACTGGTCTATGAAGTCTGTGTGTGCTTTATCTGTGCATGTGTGGATTTTAAGCTCGATACATAAACTAGCATGTTGCAGAGTCGTTGTATAAACATCAAGTTTTATTGCTTGGCTGTGTTCCACGCACGAACGTTAAACCCGCTTGAGCCCTGGAGCTGTTAGTGTTTGCAGTATAGTTGGCTGTGGGGTTAGCGCTGTGGTAGTCGGTCGTCGGGCTCCGGAGTGCAGTGGGGGTATGCGGCGTCTCGCTCGTGGCATCAGTATGCAGCGCGCGCGCCGCTGGCGTCCCTCTGACCGCTCGGTAGGCTTTCACGCTTAACGCACTGACTTGTAAGGATAACGTTACCCTGCCGACTACGCGTAAATTGTAAGTATACATTATGAATAAACTTTCTCTTCATTACGAACGACTCTACGATTTAGATCTCCGCTGCAGACACATTCACGTCTTGACTTGACAATAGAAACAAATGAAGATCATTTATTTCTAGAAAGGGCCATCTGTCTTCCATATTATCTCCATCCCGAATCAATAAGAAGGCTAAGACGTGAGAAGTTGTTCATGAGACTATCAAGGATTCAGCACAAGAATCAAATGAACTTTATGGGTCTAATAGAGAAATTATATCGAAGTAATAGACAAATTAAATAAATCTCCGACCAAATACTTATATTGGGTGCACCGTGCGACAAATATCAAAGATTTTGTACGTACCTACCTAATAAATACTTAATTGATTCAGTTAGTTCAGTTAGTTTTATATCAAAGATTCTTCTTGAGATCAAGTGATAAAGTCTGGTTTGTTTATGCCCGCTGGCTCCATCCTTCTTGGTTAGAGTCCCAATAGTACCTAACTGATGGACGGCTGCCAAACGCACAGAACTAACCCAGTATTACTATTTTGATGCCAAAATATTATAGGTATTCCACAATATTACGTTTTCCCTTTAACAAACTGGTTTCGCATTTCGTGAACTCGTAAAGCCATTTCGGAACCTTACTCAATAACTACATTTTTCATTACCAATAAAAACTTTATTTGGCTTTATCACAACGATTTGCCCGCTTTATATACCTATAACATATTCCATCAGATACATATGTGACTAGTAGGTATACACAATTATATAAATATATACCTACTATATATAATTGCATTGCTTGATTTTATTAATTAGTACATAAATGTTTGGAAATTGTATGTTAGGTACTGGTTTATGTAAGTAATTATGTTTTTGTGTTATAATTTAATAATGTTTAGTATTTTTTGTGTATTTTTGTTATTGTAAGTATATACACTATGTAACAAAAACCCTGTCAGATCAGTGTTGCCGTTGATCAGTTTTTATGTTTTATTTTAATTTAGTTACTTCTTCTTTCTTCTTTTTTTTTTTCACTGGGGAAAAATAATAATCTCAAATCCATTAAATGGTTACGTATATGTGTACGCAGTACGATGCCGAATAATACCCTTAAGGATCGGACAGGGTTTTTGTTACATGCTGTATGTTTAAGTTCTTCACTGTCGCATTAGGGTAAATACCTGTAATGATAGTGGAAGCCGTTATAAATAAATAAATAAATAAATTATAATACTTATGCCATATAGCGCGACACAAAAACAACTGTCCATTCTGTATGAGCTAAGTATAAAACAACTGAAACGCTACATAAGTATTCAAGGCTGCGTCTGATGCTATTGTTTTGAAACGAATTACTATCCAGAACATTAAATTAAATCCTCATTCGTAGGCGGCAGGAGCGGCGGCCGCTGATTTGGATGCGCGCGAGGATGTTCAGCGCCGCAGAGGGCGCGGGGCGGCGTGCGCGCAATCACAATGTGCAGTATATTTAGCTTGTATTGCAATTATCGCACGTTATAATAACAGAAACTGTGTCAGGACGCCCCGAGCTTGCGACTCGGGACTCTCCGAACACCTACAACGTTATCTAGCCGCTTTAAGCTGTAATCAGCTTTAAAGCGCCACAGCCGCATTCGTCTGCGATAACTGCGCCTATATAAATTACGTACCGCGACACCCGCTGAATAATAAATTAGGGCTCAGCTAAAACGACCGCGCTCTAATCTCTGCTCATGATCTCTATTTCGGATCACCGATTGTTGATAATGGGCGTTCCGATATGTTATTAGTGCGCTATCTATGTTAATAACGTATTATACTGGTTGTCAGAACTTACAGTCGAAGTTCAGCCTCGCTGGCAACATATTGAGGTTGAGTGCACCACGCTTCAATAACTTGCTTTAGTGTCCCAAACTGCTTGATTAAATACAAGATTTGGAATATTAGTAACACAATATTATCTTGCGGAACGCGGGAAATCAAGGTTCTTACCTACGTTTTTCCCGATTTGTAAACTAAGCTTTAGTTTGTATAAATAAAAAATATGTCTACGTACAATTAAAAATATATAGAATGATCCATACACTCCTATTATTATGTTGGAGTTTTATTTGGCCTCTGTGGCCAATTACAACGTAGAGAGTTATTATCATTGTAATAATCCGGTAAATACACTCGTGCATAAAACGTAAGAAATTCTAATTTTTTCGGGCAACTTTAAAGTTTCCTTCTTATCTTATTTACCTTTAACATATTCCAAATACATGAATTTCATGTGTTTCATACATAAATATGGGCTGATCCTATTACATATATCTACCAATAATTGATTGTTGTATCAGATAATATCTATTCGTAAATATAAATATTATACATATATCTATTTACTACTGCTTATTGACTCTTTAACTGTTGCTGTTACCTAACAGTACAATGTACTTTGTAATAGATTAATGCTATCTCTATTTAAGAAACAATTTATCGTACACAAACTACTTAAAGATAGCCTTAGTAATAAACTAAGACATGCAAAATGTGGTCATAGTTGTGAGCAGAATCTGATAACGATCTACATACATACAGTATTACAGTTAAATAGATCTAGATACAATGCAGAGAGTTAGATAATATGAGTAGGCTGTATGTGCGGTGTAAAAGCTCAGCTACAGCTACATGTAATATTGTAACAGCGGGATGTACCGCTATCGGCCCACCTCCAACCAGTTTAATGAAGAGATTTGGCACGACTGCGACTGCACGAGCTTTAACGGTGTCTCCCTAGCTAGATAAACGCGTTTATTATTGCACACGATATAAACACGCTTTTATGCAAACGTCAACGTTATTATTCAGTTTCCCAATTTGTGTCAAGAATGCGAGCAGGTGTAGCCATTTAGGTTTCTTGTCATGAGCTTGTCCAAGTTAATTCAAGCATTCGTATGCTGTCAATCTTTCAAGATGGACGGAATAGCGGTGCCACATCTAAGACATAAAACGTAGAATGCATCAGTATCGAAAGCAAGAAACCGCGCGAGCGTCGATCACGACTCGAAACAAATACTTTACATGGTACCGTTTTGTCATGCGGCGGGCGACGACGCAGATTACCGAGCCGGGCCCGGAGCCCGCACACACTCTGTGTACTATGCACATGAACCCCACTGGTGGCACACAATGGGTGCGGCGACAATGGCGCACCGACCGTCGTCACCGCTACTCCCGATATTCCTCATTTGCATACTCCTCTCGTCGATGCACGTCTACTCCGACATGTCTCTTTAAATCGCAAGATACCCGCACGTGAACACTATGCACAAAACTTAAGCGCGCAAATTACTTACCAAAGAACTTGTGTTTTAGCGCTGACATCTAGTTTAAATATAACAAAATAATATGTGTTCAGCAAGAGTTATTCGTGTCTTTGCAGCTTAGATACGAACAAGCAATACTGTGAATAATTTAGCATAATAAACTCTAGAGTTATCGTCTCTCTTGGGCCTAGAGGTAGCAAGTATTACTTTAGATCGCTACGGCTATTATATATTGTCTCCGAGTCCAAAGTGCGGCTAAAGTCTAATAGGGTTTTAATACGGTAATTGACAAATTGGCTGTAATTACCTTCAAGCCTACCGAAACACCAATTCCTGCTAACTAAACACGCATGTCGCTAATTTCGTAAACTGCAGAACATTTAATTTTAATGCCGCTAGAATTTATTTTATCTGGTGCTAACTAAAGGCGTGTAACTTAAAAACTTACAAATTGAACACAAGATAGGGTAGGCGTTTCCGATGGCGCTTTGTAAAAAGAAATGTGCGGGAAGACAATTACAAAAACGACAAAAACGCTGGAAGCAATCCAGCGGGCATGCTCTTAATTGGATGAGACCACTTCTTCTAAACGACATTTCGCCCTGTGCGCCCCGCCGCCGTACCGTGCCGCGCTCTGCCCACTAGTGCTGCAACTCTACAGCTTTCGTGTTCAACTAAAAGGCTTATGAAGATAGCGTTCTCTTGGTGGAACATAGTAATAGAAACACATTACTGGCAGTACCTTTGTGTTTGTCTATCGTATATGTCTGATCAGACCATCATCTGGACGTATAATAATATTCTTCGGTAGTTAGTAGTCCAAAATCACACACAAACTGCCTGCTGGCCATTCATTTTCTAATCAGGTAGACAAATATAATAATATAAAACGTTCACGTATTACTATAATACCGATATAATCTCCGAATACTATTTCCATAGCGTAATCACGTCACGCGACGTGGTCCATTGTTCTAGTCGATACTACATCAAAATAATGGCCGCGAGAGATTAACTTTTTGCGCACCCGTGACCAACTGGCCGTTTGCAAATTAATGAGACAGCACAGTTAAAACATTGCCGTTGCGTGTCTCCAGCACTTTTTCAATGAGCTCGCTTAGCTTTTACGAGCTCTCGATGCCATTGTAAGCGAAAACAGCGAGTGGTAATCAACAGTAAAAACAAATCTCTTTTGTTTATACTGCACGAGCATTACTCAAATAGACATTGATGCATTACGTAGATAATTACGATTGAACGCGGGGTGAATATCGTAAGTAAAGAATAGAGTGACAATTTGCTTGATAGCTTGCTCTCTCTCCTTTATCGTGAGAGAGTATATCTCTGAGTTTCGTTGACAATAGCAGGTCTTATTCAGTCCGTTTGTGAACTGATTATTCAAAGTGCTTTTTTGTACCTACACTACTAATTTTATTGTGGCCATAAAATGATAGCCAATTAACTTATGTTTTAGAAGAATACTACGAATATTGATCCTATTCTTGTGGCTTACCTAGAATTTTAACACTCTGGACTGGCTAGTACGAATACGAATAAGAATTTGATTATCGTGAGACGAGCTGAAATATTCTTTTTACATAAGGGATAAAAACGGTGTCATCCCATCGATTGAACTGTCCGATTAGGAACTGAACCGATTAGATACTGCTTAAGTTGTCACAAGTAGGTACAGCCATTCTTAATAACCCTTATATCGATGATTTCGACATAGGTATCTAGTATAAGTGATGAGCATCAGAGATAGGCTTTTACATCTCAATCTAAATAACACTTTTGATCTATCCTCGTATCAGGTTATCTAGGTACCTGTGACAGGAAAATCAATGGGAATGAGAAATCAGTAAAAGATGAAAGACGTAAGACCAATATAATATTTCTCGGATACCTATATGCATTAAACTGGAGATATGTTATTGAAACCGGCCGATAGTTAAATACTCATTCTATACCATGACTTGACAATGACTTGTAATGTAATTCCTATAGAATGACGTCACTATCAATCCGACATATATTTTATTACCGCTATATCTGTGTATATGTTTATAGAAAAACCATATTAAAACTATTATGTAAGTACCTGTAGATTAAAACTACAAGTCGAACGTGAAACGAAATCAATTATTGCGCGGTTCTGTATCGGAGGGCAGAAAATGTAAAGTTAGATTGGGTTTGCAAGACAAAGCAACACAACCATTATGTCATTTAGAACTTGAATGTTAGAATAGTATGTGCTCGATAAAAGGCATGACTTCCAATCTGTAGCGATACGTCATCGGTAAACTGTGGGTGAACTACAATAATACGCCTCTGACAACACGTCTGTCTGCTTCTCAAGGGATCCGCTTCAAGGCTGAACACGTGTGGCGGTGACGTGTGTTCTATGTGCCGTAGGTACTTACTATTATTGCCACGTACACTTGTACAATTTGTTCACCAGTCCGTTTCAATTAAAACCTCTACAAAATGTACTCATTACCGCCCAGTTAATTCAATTAGCCAGAACTGCCAGCGTTCGGTACGTAAGACAAATTTAAAGTGTTTTATTAAAAGTTTCGCGTCTTGTCTATGACGTTACTCCAATTCTTTTGTCCTTTTTCTCAAAAAGTTTATTTAAACGCTAACTTAGTGTCTAAGTCACGTCGCTTTTAAAGAAGTTAACAATGAATTCAATCTTTTCCTTTGAAAAGTGTCAATTAGAACACAAAAGGCCAACTTTCTATCCCAAAGTGACTCTTACCGAGGAAAGAAGTATAATGATAGGCTTCAGATGAAAGAATTAAACGTATACATTTTGAGTTTTCCTCTTTCTTAAACAATGAGACAAGAATATTGCTTTGAGGAAAGTGTAGGGATATAATACCAACGTTGAATTCATTTTTTATGGATCATAGTAGAAATGTTTCATGAACCACCGAAAATCTGAAGAGATTTTTCCTTTATAATTTACAGATTTGAGTACACACAAAACATGGAAAAATAAGGCATCGAGCTTTTTGAGCTAAATCGAGCTAGCAAAACAATCCTCTAATCAAATTAAAACAATTTCGCTGACACCGTTTGAAGAGTGCTACGTGAATAAAAACAAACAGGGTGAACGAGATGGCATTGAATGGGTGGAAGTGACCGGTGTTTGAACAATCGGTATAATTGTCAGCGTTGTCTTCTGCCGATCGAAAGTCGGTCGAGTAACGTCAGTTACGTGACCCATTTATTGCAATTGCCACGAATTGATCTCCATCAGTCAGTGTTACAATAGACTATAGATGCCAATCGATTGCAAAATTGTATTCAACGCACGAAGATTTGGGCCTCAGTTTTACACTCGACTGCTCTAAAATAAGTGCTGATTGAACACGGTGAATAAATGTATAGCTAGACGTTGGTCGGTGTGTATGAAGCCGAAGGTTCGTCGATGAAAACGGGGAGTTGTTGAGATACATCGCCATAAGTGAAAATGTAGTAACAATGCCGGCTTAATTAACTCTAACAATCACATAGCTGTAATGAATACCGGTTCTGTTGTTTTAAAGCAAGTCAAGGGGAAAATATTGTATGGATTGAGCCAGGATCCAATTGTGTTATTCGGCAAGCGACACTTGTGCGGCCTCCCAGAAACATTAGTAATGGCATTGAGTCTCGTTAAAGCCAATGATTTGTTGGCCTACTTGCGCTTCGCTCCCACCTGACAGTTCATATTAATTTATAAGCTTCGATCAACTTACTTTAATAGGTACCAAATGCTCCAAATAAATCTCCCTTGAGTTTAGATAAAACGAACAAGAGTTGAACAACATTTGTTCCAAATCATTTATTAATAAACTAAAACTTTCTCGGAGAACTTTTATGCATTGAATATAGGATCAAAGTATTTTTATATCAACTTTTGAAAGGTAACTTCTAAACAAAAGCATACGTATTATTATTCTGTGGATAAAGTTTAAAAAAAATCAATAAAATAAGGCATTCGTAGCTATCGTCGTCGCCAGGTTTGATCGAATATAATTATGTACCCTAGCTATTTAGTAGGCAGCGTGGTCGCCACATTAAAAGGTTACGGGCCAAGTTCAACCACTGTTATTATTAAAGCATTCGACACTTTGCAACCTACATTTGCGATTAACCCCCATTACATTAAAGATAAATATATGATCTTGATTATCGTTTCATACACAATGTCATTGTTTTAAACTTAGAAAACATGAAACACATGTCTAAATTTAAATTAGTAAGTTAGAAAACTAAAATTAGTAGATAACTATACACATCAAAAGTGTCTAGGGATCAACATCCCTAACATTGATTAGGGATGTTGATCCCTAGACACTTTTGATGTGTGTATTATAAAATTTAATTTTGATCTTGGCATTATCATATTTATCAACTAACTGCTGCCCGCGACTTCGTCTCCATAAATGTCGGTTATTGGCGATTTAATCTTGTTTCTCCATAAAAACTTTGGACCCCCGTTTCATCCCCTTAAGAGGTGAATTTTAGGAAAGTCTATGAAAACTATCTGAACTTTCTGCGTGCCTTTCAGTCGCACCGCAAGCCGTTCAATGGTTTGAGCTGTGTGCTGATAGATCAGTCAGTCAGTTGCCTTTTATATGTATAGATTACTCGTACTTTTCCATACCTACTTACTTCTTAAGATATCATAATCCATCCTCTAGTCTAAACCCGCACCTTTCTTTTTATTAGCTTAAACCAAACTTTTGGTATCATATCTATGTGGGCTAGTAATGACATTAATTTTGTGTCAATTTCGCTGGAATATCAGTAAATACTGAAGTAAAGGCAGTTCGCCAGCCCATAACCTCCGACCCTTATAATCGTTAACCCCTTCTGAGTCTACAACTCATACCTTCATAATATCATGTGTATGGTAAATGGTGACGTCATCCGCTTTCCCGCGGGGTCAGATGGTTGCAGGATAAGTGCCGCAGTGAGTCGCGAGTCGAGATGAACCCTGGGTTCCACTGAGTTACGGTAACGACTGCGCGGGTAACGTCTACCCGTCCACCGACGTTACCGTCAACTTATCTAGCACATCAGCCGTACATTTAGTTCCTAGATAAAGATGGCCGAGATATTTTAGTCAAGCATTCAGTGTGGTTTCAAAGGTAAAGTAAGATGCATTATTCATTGTGTTTCGGCTTTCAGAGTTGTGACAGAATACACTTTCGGTTGTGCTGGGATATTTTTTGGTTTCGTGTTCTGTTTCATTTTGTGGATCGCGTCTAAAATTCATTTAAATTGTAACGGCCTCATCAGAACGTGTCTTTTCAGACGTTTAGCGATTCGTTAAAGTCAATGTGCTGTGTAGGCACTGTAACAATTTTGTAAACAACTTTTGTTTTCTGAGATTATCTTACAGTCACAAAAAGTAGAGTTATCAAAATGTTAAACGTTTATGTTAAATAAGTAGTACTTTCAAGTTAATTGCTACATTTCAACAAATAATGACTTTTAGCTACTTAATTTGGTTCCTACTGACATTTTAGCAATAACACAGTGATCTTTAAATGAGTAACATGTAGGTACTGACTTACTAAAATTTATTAATTGTGCTGATGCAAGAGTACCTAATAATTATTAATGACTCGTGAAAGTAAGTAAAAGTTGAATAATTAAGAGTCCTTTAAAAGCCTTTGCGCTATTGTAGGTATAAAGTTAATTGGGCCTTACCTTCACGTTCAATGTTAACTTGAGTCGTGCAACGCTCGCCGTTGTTGCGTTGCGGCACTCAGCCTTATTTCTACCACGGAATAATACTGACAGTCACCCACTTCCAATCATACGAACCGGTCCGAACAAAGAGTTCACAGTTTCTTAATACTTTGCACCGAAATTAACAGAACACGCGTTCTCAATTAATTGAAGAGAATAATATCAACATTTAACAGTTACCGCCTGGTACCAAGTTAGGTGAGACAACTTTTAATTATCCGAATTAAGTCGTCAGCCTGTTACATTAGCGTTGTGACATAATAATTTGTACTCCGTGATGGCTTAATACACATACGCGACAACACGTCAAATTCTACACAATAGTAACAAAAATATCAATGAATTCACGTCATAGAATAGAAACGTCACACAAAACATAGAGTAGGCGTAGTACCCGGCAAGCGGCGCGGGCGCTTCGGAAACACTCGGCCAACCTCGGCTTCATATGCGAGTAAATAAGAAAACAACTTTCCTCTCTCGCTCATACTCAGGAGCGACAGGGGAGACTTTAGATTAGATCACTGAACTAAAAAGAAACAGAAACTTTGTCGTTCGTCCGGTTGGCGTAGACGTTGAGAACCGGTTTTATTGTAGCTTTTTAGTCCTTACAAATAAAAAGCCATGCATAGATAATCGTACAACACACTCGCAGGCAGCTTCACGTAAAGGATTGAGTGTTATAGCGATGGAAGGAAACTGTTACCGAACGGAAATGGACACCAGCAGTGGGACCATTTACATAGTACCAGAATCTAGGTACCAGCCGAGACTTAATTGAATGTGTTCATGTATATACGTCTTGTATAGTTGTATTTCCGCTCTGTAATACCGTAATAAATCAATTTTATTTCTTGGATGTGTGTGGGAGCCAGGAAAAGATTAATTTTAAAATGACTTAAATACCTACCATTATTCTCATTGTAGCAAATTAAATATCAAGTGTTGCCTGCAGAACAAAAGTTCCATGGAGGTGGCACATTATACTATTACAAAATTTGGAAGATCAGCAATATGTCCTAAATGGTTAAAATAAATATATTTCCCGGCATTTTCTTGGCTCTTTCCTTATTGTAGCTAGATTTTACAGTCCTGAACAAATACTGCAGGAGTAGACATAATCTGTTCGTTTACGACACAGTCATTACTCCGTGAAACTTCCACGTAAAGTTGAAATTTGAATGTGTCCGGTGGCAGCATCCGCAGAGGTACTCTGGTCCGGTGTAGGACAAGAGCCCGTTAACGAGAGCAGCGGTTGTTTGTTTTCCCACGCCTTTAGAGTCTTGACAACAAGCCTGAACCGCGACCAAATAGTCGACCATCACTGACTGACGAACGATTTGTTTACGTTAATAACTAAATTTGTTTGATCAACCAACCGAACTAATTTATACTCTGCTCCGTGTCAATGTACCCTCAATATAAATAAATCGAGACATTATTACAGTTTTAATATACGCTATTAACATCAAATGAATTCGTGCGACGCCCTGCGTAAAAATGTGCCTCATTTTCTCTAATGGTGATATTATATTAAACGAATACTTAAGAGGCTAGCTAGGTAGATAATAAAAAAATTACAAATTAGATAACGGACGGTATTTTAACAATTCGTTTCTACTTACCTGAAAGCTATCTCCGACATTTAATTATTGAGGAAAAAATTCAAGGATATTAATAAAATAAAAGGTCTTCATACCTTGTTGTTAAGATACTGCGACTTCCAATTTAGCCGCAAGTAATATTAAAGTCCCGTTGCAAACTTGTCGGCGGATCCGAAAAGTTGTGTTCAAGAGTTTTATATTCACTTATGTCTCTAATGTGTCTCTTGCTCCGATGTAATGAAGCTGAGTAACCCGTTTGTTGGGCGAAATTCTATTTACTTAAAGTCAACAGAATCCATTAAACAGGAATACTTGGCAAACAAAAACTATCTTTACTTGGAAGAACTACTTAAATGCAAATACGTAGTAACGATGAAAATGGAACGTAACTAAAATTACGGAGTTTATACCGTATGCAACTCAAATTTAAACTTCGGTAAAAGTCTTAGTTTTCGCTCAACATTCGGTTACCGTAATTAGCTTCATCGGCATCCACAAACATCACTCACTGTAAAGTACACGATCGTCGACAATATTCACGATAACGAACAATTTCAGGGGTTAATGTGCGCGTTCGTCCCGTTGGGCGGCTGGCGCGACACTGGGCGGGCGGTCGCGAGCGTGGCCGCCCGCCCGCCCTTGCGAAAAGTTCACGGCAACTAAGTGACTTTCTTTCTGTTTAGTGACATTATTACATTTCAATCGTGTTGTATGTTTGTTGAATAAATAGTGCCTTATTTCTAGAGGGACCTGAGTGCCCGCACGTTATTATTATATACCTACTTTCTATTACGAAATGCCCACAAATTATATTATTACGAAACAGTCAGAGTTTATTGAACTCGTCTGTGTACTTCAACTATTCGTGGAATACACTAACCCTGTTATTTGAAAGTTCAATCCATTCTTTGGAAGCTTTTTATACGTACTTTTTTTGTCTATTATTTATTTTAACTTATTCGAAGTAACCTAAAATATTTTTGGAAAATAGTATACATTTTGTTAATGTTTATGTTCAGTTAACGACTGGCGTGGAACCAGAACCTATGGTCGGTGTAGGCACCGTGCCATACAACTACCTTTGTTTGCCAACTTCCAACCGAGCGTATAATATCATTCCACAGTACACAGACGCGATGAACCACCTCACGGGAACATTAGTCACTATTACAGCACAACTACTGCGTTGGAAAAACCCGAGAATGTCAACCTTTTATGGTGAAATTGTAATGATTGACGGGAGTAGTTTTTGGATTTCTGTAAGGAATTTCTGAGTAATAGCCTGGGGTTGAAAGTCCCACAATTGTCGATTAGGTTTCTTATTCATAAAATAATAGTATTTCTATACACCTTTTCAGTGATCACAAGCGCTGCTCCTAGAAACGGATATGAAACACATATGACAGAATACATTATCCTAGGTTTCAATCCAACTACGTCAGGTATAAAAATAACTCTAAATGGAAGTTTGCGGTAAAATTTACCTGAAATAGAAATGTATATAGAACTTCAATTTAATTTAGAATCACAATACACGTCATTTTACCAAGTATATTCGCAATAAGCATTTATGTAGGTAAAAGGTTGGATCATTTTTTCTGAGAAACTATTCAAATGCTGTGTTTTGCTTCATTATGTAGCTCATTGCCGTTAGGTGTGTACCTAATAGTATAATACACATATGTAAATGCATGCAGTTTTCCTAAACGAGGTTCTAATTCTTCTTTTACTTTGACTCGCTTTACGGTCTCTCTTATGGACTTCTTGGTGAAACGCTTAAACATAATTTGGTCAAATACCTAGCCGGAACATACGACTTAACAGATTGCTAAGTCAGAGAATTAAACTGGTTCCACCGATCGCTCAGCCACTGTATAAATCGCTTAATTATAACAAACAACAAGGCAAAATTGTATAATATTTCGGGTAAGTAAGTAAACTAGACGTTAATAGCCTTGCTGGCTGGCAGTCAACAGGGCACATAGATCCTATAAAGATATTCCAGTTATTCGGCGATCGACGACAACGGCTCTAGGCCGGAATTCTGTTGTGCTTAACAAATGTTTGCTCCTACCCTGCGGTATGTAGATCGAGCTGAAACTGAGAGCTTAATCCAACAGACACTATTCTAAGCCTTTAGGTACGTAGCCTAGGTAGTCTAGGATGTGAGCTGTAGGGAGTTAGTCTGGAATCAGACTACTTAAGTAGGTACTTAATTCTGCTGAAATCAGAGCAGATGCTTTTATTAGAGCTGAAGGATGGAAAATATTACACTATGAATGTGGTATTTACAGGCCTATTACTGTAGATACTATAATTATCTTAGTATTAAAGTGTACCAATTACTAAAACTGTCTGCTGGCTGCTTCTGGGGCATATTATACGTAACAATCAGACCAAAATAATGGTCGTTTGACTTGTGTTCAGCAATAACATTTGTGAGCTAATGTGATATTTTATAGGTATTATGGTGAATTTCCGAGGTTGAACGCACAAGAGATCTACAAGGCCACATTGCGCGTCTGTGTACGTCGTCGTCACGTAACAGTTTTCTATTTTCGTTTATTTGTACTAACAATTTCAGCTTTATGGGATTCGGGGACGGATTTCTGTCAATAATATTAAAGGAATTTACGAGCGAATACCTTATAGATAAAGCTAAACCGAGATATGTCGAGTCGACACGCAGATGGTTTCAGGAATATGAAACAAACAAACCTACAACTGTTTTTTATGTTACAGAAGTGCATTGCATTTTTCCTGTCTTCTACAAAGCGCTGCTCTTTCACAATATTCTTAAGAGTACCTGGTACGGACCAACTTGGCCGTTACTTACCTTTGAATTTTCCATGTTTAGAAAATATAAAAGTCGCCAATATTTTGCTGTGCTATATAAATGATGATTCAGTTAATAGAGCGTAAACCTCAGGTGGGGGCGATAGCGCAGACATTTGATACGGGAAACAAGCCAGCGCGTTCGGTCCCACGTATATCTTGGTTCAGATAACCTGCGAGTTGACATCTTTCTGATTTACAACCGTATCTAGACGCTTTTCTCAGAGACGGTAAAGTAACGACAGTTGTACGATACTGTCTCAAATACTAAAGTTATACGTGTATCTCGTTTAATGATCTGCTATTATTTAATTATCATAGGTAACCATTGGTCTTCAAGAGAACCTACTTACGTCGATTTTGGTTTGAGAACCGGCTTTTTCCCTTTTGGATCTAGACATCTTTACTATTTCAAGGGTTACATTTTACATCAGGTGGACAGAGCTTTGATACCAAATTTTGTTTAGATTAAAATACTAAAACAAGCACAGCGATTAAAAATAGACAGCAAAGACATTTTTTAGTCTTGTAGTAGCAGTACCTTTACCTAGGAATAACCAATTCACTGCTGATATAGTTTTGGTAAGCAACCGCATTTAAAAAGGCAGTTCTAATTTCACGCTCGTGCGCTCCACGCATGAAGCTTTTCGTTGGCAAAAGCTCCCTTGACACCCCCGTGCCCCCGTTCAATTAAGACGGAACTAATGATCTAGGAACAAGTTAGCGCTGCTATATGTTGTATTACTGTTGCTCTATAAATAACCTCTAAATTGTTGTGAGACTATTCTAGTTCATTACGACGGATTACGACCCCATTGTATTGCCATCTCCATGTTACAATGCAGTACCTAATAAAAAAAGCAGTCCGTATCGAATTGATAAGTCGTTATAACATTCCTATCGTGACTATAATCTGTATGAGCCGTATCAGAAGCCGAAAACAAATTACTCTATATAGACCATTAAAGTTGGTAGACACCCGCCACGTCGCATCGGTCCCGCCGTGTGTAATAAAACTATTGGGAATTTTAATAATAAAAGATTGTGTTACTGCCTCCGAGCAGACGAGGAATACTTTCAAGCGAGATTTCACTTTAGGTACATTGAAACGTAACCTTGTTACTGTAATGTTTTTGGTTGTAAAATATGCAGTTACTATCTTTGTTACTAGCGCGTTGTGAATGCTTTCGTGTAATATCATGGCGCGACATATCTTTATTAAGAAAATTGTATAGTTTCTAACTTGCTTAGAAACGTTTTTTATTAAACGTATTGGAACATGTCGGTACTAGAAGTGATAGGTAGAGCATTGATATTTTAAAGAACTTATAGATATTAGAAAAAAAGCAGAATTTGTCAACAAAATCAAAATTATTTTACTAGAGAAAAGTCACAAAAAGCTTTTGTGACTTTTCGCTAGTAAAAGAAGTTCTTCTGTGATCCCGTCCGAGTAAGTATGAGCAATTAAGAGACGTTTATAGAAAGCAGGATGTGTGGTGGTTGTGTGCATACGCTCGGAATCTGCGAGATCAGTAGTAAGAACCGGCAACAATCTACACAGAGATGGCACCGGATGCCGATGTGCCGGAGGGAAAAACTCATAATTGGTTCTGCGTATCGTTGTCGACTACCGAGGCTCCACGCGCGGCCGCATCGCTTGCACGCCCTCTATACGCCATTAGAGGAAATAGCATGCAACTACCTTCAAATAAAAAAATTAGCTTGCGTGGACGAATGACATCCTGATTGACGTAACAATTAAAATGGCACAGCCGAACCTGTCACTGTACATATATTGAAAATTAGACAAGTTTTTGTGTCTGCACGTGGATTTATTCATCTACTCCATCAAAACCAAAAGTGATTAAATAACTTCTCTGATTTAACTGGATTTATAAATGCTAGCACGATTGGCAAGCTAAAACATGTAGAATTAAGTGATACAAGCTAATTCAGTTTGAGCTGACCCTTACACAGACTGGTTAGTTATTCAGTTTCATACTCGTAATTAGTTAATTTTAGTTCAGTAGTCATACTTACGGGGGCTGTTTTGCTAACTTAATAAACAAGAGCTCGCACACACAAAATTAATTACATTGTGAATTAGATAGCACACGTATTGAATTTTAACTAACAAATTAATCTAATTAATATGAAACATATCGGGTAACAAATGTTTCGAGGAAACAGGGGCGCTCCGGATTTAATTATTCAAGTCACGGTAGGCCCGATGGTGACTATCCTATGTCCTTTGAGCACCGAGCCGTCCGTCAGTGGGATGCTCTTACAGCTACAATGAATGGCAAATCACTACATCTTGTTCGCTAAACCATTGTCTAATAGTGGATGCTTGTTATTCATGTGATGCTCTGCAGGACCTGCTCGGCAATCGATACCCATTCTGGAGGGTGGCGGCGACCGAGTCCCGGTTGTGCGACCACAAAGGGCAAGGGGACATGCAAATTGTAGCTGTATTATCTGCCGTCGGATGCGGCACCAGGATTTACATAGGAATGGAGGCGCCGTTAGCAGTAGTTAGACGGTTCCGAGGAAACGTGGACGGGCCGGGTCGCGCGGGTTGCGCAGTATACGTCGCTCGCGCCGCCCGCGTCGTGCGCACCCCGACACACCAGATGATTACAGTAGCAAATCTAGGACGCTCATTCATAACTCGAGCGAAACGTTCACGAACTAAATCTGCATAACGTCCCATTACCGTAGTGAAAATCTAATATTAAGATCTAGTCTCTGAAGTAAAAGAAAATTACCACACTGTGCTCATTCCCTGCATTAAAAGTTATGTAAGAATTATGATAGCTAGCTTGGTAATTTGTTATTTAAACCGATTTAGCAAAGACCTGTACCTTGCATAAAGCAAATGCAACTCATATCTAGGTATTACTAAATGTAACAGAACTGTCAAAAATAATAAGATGTCTGTATAGATGGTCTATAACTCTCTAATTCATCTTATTGCATAATTGTAGTGGTTAAAGTTCAAAAAACTATTTAGTATTTAGCTAAAACACAGTGTTTCATCATTGCAATCTGTCTAAAACGTTGGTCAGTAATTAATTTAGCTGGCGGTCAGTTTTGACAAGACGCGTGGGTTGTGCAACTCGTGACGTATTGCACCCGCCTGCGCCCGCGCCGTTTTCTGCATTAACCTTGGACTGCAAACCAGCAACTAGTTAAGCGTATGCCACAATTTGTACGCGCGATATAGGCAAATCTTGATTAAAAATTGATTGTAAATGATAAGAAAAATGCTCATGTTCGAGAAATTAATTAAGGCTTATCTTATTATTAATTAATTTGTTATTTAGGATCGGGAATGTAACATTTTTTTTGTTGCATTTTTATCAATTTGTAGGTATATCTTTCAATCGTGTCGTGGTTCGTTTTTGTAGAAAACGAGTAATATTTGTCATTTCATTTCAGAATAGGTTCTGTAATGAAAGTTGTTTATATTTATGAGTATGTACTTACACCCACCGAAAGATCGTGTTATATAACGCTAATTCATATATCAAAAATAACTGTGGACAGGTGAAGTATTTCTATTTATACAATTATTGACCAGTCATTTCCAGCCAATCCCATTTATCATTCATTCGTTATTGCGATCACCGTCTTTCTCTATCGGTAAGGTAAGATTAGTAGTGGTTTAGAATAGACTGTGTTGATTGGATAATTAATAGTAAAGCTATCGAATTTTATAGTAGACATAAGACACGGCAACTGGAAGTTGGCTAGGCTCTTGTGCCTTGCGCCGCCGAATTGTCCGCCCGTTCACTTATCGCACTATCAGTCCAAAGCGTTACTGCTCACTGTTTATAAATGGACAATAAAATCTACAATCTCGATTGTGTATTACACATTTATATTAACTTCCAGATGCTTTAGATAACATTGACAAGCAAATAATTCGGTACTCTATCATTATCGCGGAATTACATTGAAGTATTATGTCCTTACTGTATCTGTTTAGGTATTACCCTTTTATCTAAACATTTTGAGTATTCCACTCTACGAGTAGTGTGCTTGGAAAATAACGGAGTCCTTAATAACGTGTAGTTATTTATACAAAATTATTAAGTGTTCATTGTCTCTAAAAGGTCAATTTTGCGCCTAAATAAGCAATTAGAGTTGAAGATTCGTTAAGTGAAGTGAACGTTTAATTTTTATTGTCTATGAGGAAAATTATCCTTAAATACATTTTTTGATTGTGAACCAAGAGACCTTCATTTGATTGCATTGTATTCTCAATGTAACATTCTTTTTTATTAAAATTTAAGTTGATCTTGTATTTTTTGGACACAATTGATACGAAGTGAGCAGTAACAGGTACTTATTTGCTTTCGTACAATAATAAAAACCCAGAACTCTACACCACACGCAGGGAGGTCCATTCAATAATAGACTCAAATTAAGGCATATAAAACTTGTTCGTAGAGCCGATTGTCCGGTCCGAAGTGTATCGGAGGTTCGAGTGAATGGCCCAATAACAACAAAATGTAGACTTTCGGTTGTGCTCGATGCAGGAAATCATAGTTGACAGATAATGGGCGCGATTTGAAGTGTCGCTCGAGAAGTGGTCCGCCCGCTGCATGCTGCGAGCCTTGTATAAACAACTTGATGGTATAGCTCCATGCTTAGGCGTCAAGTCAACGGACTTGAAACATGGAACACTCTACTCTAAGCAGCAACATTACGAAATGTGTTTTAAAGTATCTTCCATTTTCATGACTTTCTAAAAAATACGCAGTTTATGCATAAAATAAATTCAATACCAATTTTCCGTGCCCAGCATGAAAATAGAAAGCAAAAAAGCAATTTTTGCTTATCGAAGGAATTTTAGGCGTATCTAAAAATTCGTCTCGCCAATAACTTGATTTCAGTTCTAACAAATTAAATGAAGTGGTCTTGAAAGTATCTTGTACATAGGTATTGATTGATCCAAAAATAACTTCAACCGTTAACATGTAATATTCATAAGATGCTCATTATTTTAAAAGAAATTACCGTAGAAACATCTGAAGATATCGCACCGGTATACCTATTTCGATTTTCTTTAAAAAAAACACCTTTGAAATTCGTTCCATTTTAAACAGACAAAGACGCCAAAATACATGAAACTGTTTACTTGATGTCTTTCATTCCGATGTCATATTTATATGCCTTATTACTATAAAATAAGAGTCTATTAGTATAACATAAATAATAATTATACCAGTCTGTTATTGTCTCACTGCAGGGCACAGTCCTCTTCTCATACAGAGATGGCACAAACATTGATCACCAAGTTTACTCAAGGTGGATTGGCGACTTCAGAGTTATACTTATTATAAGTCCAGTTTTTCTAGCGATGTCCAAGATAAACTAGTAATTGAACCCGAAACCTCATACAAGAGAATCGGCGGGCCTTAACCACTGGGCCATCCCAAGTTATACAAGTATAACGTTGTTTTAGGGGCTTATTTTTGAAATGTTATCTATTGTTTTCGTTTATTTAAAGTTTAGCGTTACAAAATCAAAACTTGTGGGTGTTTGACCTAAGGTTGCGGTCGTTTTCCAAAATCCACACGCTATCGTGACGATAATTCACGCCAAAATTATTCGGTCGTCGACCGGCTCACGGGCCAACTTATTGATTATTGTTTGCTGTAACTTTAACTTCAACCTTTGATAAAGATAACGTTCAGTTGATATTTTAGGTACTGGAATGGAAAGGTTATTGCTTTCTTTTTTAGGACACACTCTTTTATCATCATCATCTGCTTAGCCTTTTCCCAACTATGTTGGGGTCGGCTTCCAGTCTAACCGGATGCAGCTGAATATCAGTATTTTACATGGAGCGACTGCCTATCTGACCTCCAAAACCCAGTAACTGGGTAATACGGTACCCCTAGGTAAGACTGGTTGTCAGACTTTCAAGCTTCTGACGACTAGTAACGACTGACAAAGATCCACGTATGACAGCCGGGACCAACAGCTTAACTTGCTTTCCGAGGCACGGAATGATGTCAGTAATGTCTAAGATAAACTTTAGAAAGTACATATGAATTGAAAAAGTCACATTGGTACTTGCCCGGATTTGAACCCACAACCTCATGCATGAGAGGCGGGCGCCTTAACCGCTAGGCCATCACGACATCACACACACACTCTTTTATCTAAAACAAAATTTCGAATTACGTAAGTATTTGTTTTTTTTTTTAGGTTTGGTCTGAAAATGGAAAATAAATAGAAACTTCTTAGTTTTTTTTTGCTGTTAAAGTTTTCTTTTACAAAATTTATACACCTATAGCACTAAACGTTTTTGAATTATAAGTTAAAATGAATGTATGAAATTTCTTAAAAACTGTTTAACATAAAAAAAAAGATAACCGCCTTCAAAAACTACAAAATAAAAAATAACTTTAGTTTTGGAAGTCGGTGGCTTTGGTTTTGTTTTTGTTATGTAGGTAAGTATTGCCACCGACTTCCAAAACTAAAGTTATTTTTTATTTTGTAGTTTTTGAAGGCGGTTATCTTTTTTTGCAAAAAAGCTTTTTATTTTTCACTTTTTAGTGCAGTGTTTGAAATCCTTACAAAAAGCCCTTTCAAACAATACCTGACACGATATATTTAATTTTGGAAAGTGGTAGGAGGGGTTGGGGTTGACGTACCTCCTCTCCCTTTTCCTTCAGGCAGTCATTGACTACACGTATAAACAAAGCAATTTCACTTGTTACGATATTGCTGCTGTGATCCTATGAGGAGTTTCATTCCATATCTCCGAAGTTCATCATCAGATCATGACAATATTTATATGGGACCTAGTGCTTGTGTATTAATGTTTGAAATCCTTACAAAAAGCCCTTTCAAACAATACCTCACACGATATATTTAATTTTGGAAAGTTGTGATCCTATAAGGAGTACCGTTCCATATCTCCGAAGTTCACCATCAGATCATGACAATATTTCTATGGGACCTATTCGGAAGTATACTCTTTCAAACAAAAAAAGAATCATCCAAATCGATTCATAATTGGCTGAGAAATCAGGTAACATACATACAAAAAAAAAAAAAAAACATACGCGCCGAATTGAGAACCTCCTCCTTTTTGAAGTCGGTTGATAAGAAAGGCCCAGTGTATGCGGTCACCTGCGGTCACGCACGTTTCAGCACGATTGCTGCGATGGCCGCCGCGTCTCGACGGCAGTCGCCGTCTTAACTGTGACCAAATCAATGTTTGATGTTGGAATTGATTGGAACTGTGATTTATAGATTCCGGTACTGATTTAGAAACAATTTACAGCAAGTCTGTGAACGTTTGTAATACTGCTTGCCGTCCACGTGGGCACCTAATTACTTATATACACATCAAAAAAGTCTAGGGATCAACATCCCTAACAAATGTTAGGGATGTTGATCCCTAGACTTTTTTGATGTGTGTATTTATAGATACTTAGTTGACGTTGTTGGGTCAGAAATCATGCTTTGTCATTATGTTATAAAATATTCCAACTAATATGTTTTTGCCACAAACCTATCCATAGGGATAGGTATAGCCAAGTGCACTAGTCAATCTCCTTTATCATCTATATTTAAGCTATAATGTAAGCCTGGCAGACACGACGAAGCTCAAAGACATGAGATAAATGAATAATCCCGAGTTGAAATTCCAAAACAAAGCCAATTAAGTAGGGGTCTGAGCCACAAAGGTAAACTTGCGGTTTGGTTGTAAAATCTGATAGGTACCTACCTACCTATTACAAATAATTCAAGGCCTAGAATTTCACAAGTATGAAAACATCGCTGTCAAAAAACTATTTCGATGTAGATTTATAATAAAACACCCCTCACAATTGAGAATTTCTTGCCCAGTTTTATATAAGAAAACTCTGTTAAAGAAAACAATATCGTTCTCGATCGGCCGCGATTCCAAAATGAACAAGTGGAGCTGGAGAGGCGAAAAAACAAGCTTGTTATCTTCAATTAGTTTTCGAAGAGAGCGATCGGGGCCAGAATCATAAAGAGGGAGCAATATAAATCGGGATCGGTAGAACGAGAATTTGGTTTAAAAAAACACGCTTTGCGGTCCAGTGGCCGTGGACGGAGTGCAATAGGAAAAAAAGGGAAAGGGTTGGGTTTCTTACCGGAGTTGTATGACCACCCCACGTTACACCTCCGTGGAGACCAAGGTAACCATGTGTAATACAATACTGCGGCACGAACGACGTAATTGACCTTTTAGGAGCCTGTTTGAAAACTAAATTGAAAATTTTACTTAGCACAGATAGGTAGGTGTAGATAGTGTATAGAACTATTATCCAAAGGTAGATAAAGTTTTTAGAATAAAATGATAAAAAACTTGCCTAAATTATTTTGACTCAAAGCACAAGATCTTACGAAGAAGGCTGTAAAAAATTACGCTATAAAAATAAAAAATATCAGCAAAAAAAACCTTGTATTTTATTTTATTACTTTGCCAGACGAAGCTGGTCTCAATATAAAAAGTTTAAAAACAGTTGCGAGTGCCTACGCGGCATAATATGTATAGGTAACCTACACCTGTCATGCCAGCGCGAGCGGGTTGATCCTACACGTCAGCCCTTCTGAACAAAGGTCAGACCATAACACAAACTACCTGAATATTTTAACGCGTTGGTACATCCCTTGAAATGAACAACACACCGCGCTTTGACCCCGCATTTTAAATTAAATAAAAAAGTCTAACGTCAGCATTTACAGTTATTTTCTTTTTCTCATGAAAAATAAAGTTAGACATTGTGGGAATGTATTTGTGTTATTATCTGATGAAAATTTAACCTCTTGCTAAGATAATTTTGCTAGCTTCATTATTCAGTTTTTTTGGGAACTGTTAGCGTGACGACTTGTTTGTTGTATAAATTAAACAGCATTTTTTTATTTAATTTTTATTAGGTTCCAGACTACTTAGCACATTCTTTGCCAAACTGCATTCCTTCTTTCTAGACAAGTTTAGTGCTCCCATTTTGTAGGTATGTATAGGTACATTAAATAACATTTTATTACATTTTTGTTTTTTTAGCAAATTCTTGGTAGTTCATTGCATTACTTCTTTCTAAACAAGTTTATTCGGCCAACTATCGCCATCTATTGGATGCGCTAAGTAACAAAATGACTTGAACTTGACTATACTCCATAAGAATTACCTATCTAAAGTTGTTTTAGTATAAGTAGTTATCCTAAACATATGAAAAATATTCTTATTTTCTAAAAGAAGTAGGACCAAACACTTTTAAAAATAGTTGTGTGAAATTCGACGCTTCCACTCGAAAAACAATAAAATTGCGATGTAAGTCGATTTGTCTGAGTCAGTGGTGAGACTTCCGTTCGAGACGCCACGTTCTGGGAAACTGGCTATACTCAACTTTACTATAGGTACTTCATTTTTGTGATTCACTGTCAGTTAGTCATATTTTAAGCCTAGTTTACTAAACCTAGTCATGGGTAAGTACCTACTTCTATATACATATTTATTTATTTTTTTCTTTTCAGCTGTAACAAGCACGATTGGCGAATGTCATGCGTTGGCTGTGGTACATAATAAAATGGTAAGTAAAACCTTTGTATTAATTCGTATTAAATTGAACCACGAATATAGAATGGTATAGAAAGTAAAACTAACACGCACATATCATAATTACATAGATTGTTCGTTCATTGAAGTGAAAGTGCCGATGCCGCTTAGTCACTAGTAACCAAGTTGAGTCAACGTTTGTGTAAGAAATCACGACGGATCTGGCGGCAAGACGTATCGAAATTCAAACCAATTGTTTACTTTATTTATATTGAAATCTTCTATCACCAATCAAAACTTTTGCTCGTTTTCTTTTTAAATAATATTATTTGCAAAAAAGGAGCGAAGCGCTAAGTACTTAAGATAAGCATAATACAATAATTGCGCTGTATCCGGGAAATTATAGATGCGTACTTAGGTACATACTTACCTACTTACTTACATCATGTCATGTGGAGGAATCTGCAGGATTTTTACCTGGGGTCCATGAAGTTTAAATTAACAAGATAAGCATAACTAATGGAGCTGCATGATAAAGCGCATCTTTTGAACATGATACCATTATATTTTTCTATTAGGTGTAATATCATTACACGCTACGACGCCCACACGACGCCCGCGCATCGTCCCGCTCCCACACATCGTCACACACGCTTGTTAGACCCTTGCTTTCGTTTTTCTATCTCACACAGTCACATTATTGCATATCAATTACAGACGAGCCATATTAACGTCTTGTGCTTTTTTTTTATACAGCAATAAAACAAATCGTGTTTAAGCGACACAGCTGCTATCGTGCATCTGAAGTTCTTCAGATATTCTAAGCTTGCGCAATAATAATAATATATCATGAACTCATACAAGTAGCTACAGGGCAGTATTGAAAAGATAATTATGAAAATAATAATGGCAAGGGAACGTGCAACTGAATTTATTAATGGCGATGCATCGCAACATTTCACATGCGGCGCGACAAGTCGCATTGCATCGCCGCCGCCGGTCAGCACAGCGCGCCCGCCATCGGTGTATAATTCATTTCGCCTATAGGTTCCATCAGACACGATCGATTTACATCACAACGACACGTGAACGGGACAGCGCCGACATCACTTAAAACGTTGGTTTTTACCAAGACCAACATTGTTAGTTCAACACATCCGAGAAATAACAAGCAGCATTAATGAATACTGTTTAACTTTGAATAAGTAAAGACAAATAAAGGTATCCATCTGTAAATACTTAGAGTAGAAGTCTCAACATCTATACGCATAAGAAGTAGAGGCAAGAATTAGTAAAACAAACGGTACCTAACCCCAGTGTACTTACAAGTTAAACGAGCAACGTAATTTAGCCCAAATTGGAGGTTGGGAAAAATATGGGCCCGGATATTTCTTGTTATAAGTTATTTCCAAAAACGGTTCTAGCCTCGTTCGCGGTCACTCGCTATATAAATATGTCCCCTGGAAGGCTAAAAGTTTGTATCGCCGCCATTGTCGGTCTACTGCTCCCCAGTGCATTGTTAAAGCCAAAATCAGATTAAACTTAACCCTTTACCGCATGGATTTTTTAAATTCGTTAATATTAATTTATGATACGTCATACCCCACAAAATACACTAGAAAAATAAAAAAAAAAATAAAAACACATGGAAATCGTATAAAATTAGAGAAAACCCCCCTGTTCCATATTTGGCACAGCATGCATTCATGGTAATTTCGTAAACCGATCCATATTTGGAACAACATGAAGCTACGGTAAAAAAGGGCCATATCTATTTATATATTTTTATTTAGGGTTTAAATAAATAAGATGGTTTACCAGTCACTATTACATAAATTAGGTTAGGGTATGAGTAAGGATTTTAAATTAGGCATCCGTTGTTTAGCTATAGGTTTATTCATTTGAAACATGAAAACTCTTAAAACAATTTCTATCTTTGTTTATGCAGAAGTAACAATCGCATTTACTGCAGCATACATGAGACTTTTGTCCGCAGTTTTTACAACGCTGCCGATCATCTCTCCAACTAGGCCAATGCCCAATACAATCTTCAACCACTTCCCGAGGAGGCAGATCTAAACGCCGTCTTTTTGGTTTTTTTATATTTTCTATGTTTTGGTCCAAAACGGGTCTCCCTCTTCTACGCGTGGTTGGCGTGAAAACGCCTGTCGTTTCTCTCATGAGCACGTCTGCAATATATAATTTGAAGTCAAGAAGGGGCATATAGGTTGCAATGCCTTTTTGTTTATTTCGTCGTCGAAATAACAACCAGCTGTTTACACATACTAAATCGAGCATGTGAAAGAAAATACGGTGATACCACTTCTTGCTTCTTATTTTGATTCTGTAAAATCCGAGCATGGAATCTAAAATATCCACGCCTCCCATATATTTATTGTAAATTTCAACTGCTTTCGGCCGAGAAACATCGATTCTAGCCTTTTTTTGTTTTGAATACCTCTTAACGGTTGATTCAGGATTCTTTCCAACGTATGAAGAGCATAGATTGACCACCTTGTTATCCACCCACGTAGTGACACTAATCTTCACGTCTTCGAATTCGGTGCATTTTTCCATACAGTAACCTCTGCCACGTTTTAAAAGCTCTTTCGTGCTTGGCAAATTTATATCTTTGGCTCTGTTCAGCTGAATAGTTCCTAATGGTAGAACCCCATTCTTATGCAAAAATGCCATTAGAGGTAGACTTGTATACCAATTATCTATAAAAAGTTTATGGTTCAAATTTTTTGGCACTGTATCTATCAGTCTAGTAACCACATTACCGGTAGCCCCAAGGTCAGGGCAGTTTTCTGCCAAATCTGTTCTGTGTTTTCCCGTAAATAAATCAAAATCGTAACTGAATCCTGATGCTCCGCTCAGTACAAAATTTAGATACCCCCACTTATGAGGTTTTTTCGAATTATACTGACGCATACCAGATGTTTTGGACTTAGTGGGTATCATTTGTTCATCGACGGCTAAATGCTCTTCTTTGGGGATTCTTATTAATTGATTTCTCAAAATATCAAGGAGTGGTCTAATTTTTTGAAGTCTATCAAAATTTGGATCAGTTTGCTTAAGTTCACTTGTTTTATCGAAAAAATGCAAGAATCTTTTTACTTCTTCGAATTTGTTACAAGTCAAAGTGGAAGCTACTTTATCAATATACGTACCTTCTCTCCAATAATGTCGTGTAGAAGGTAGTTGTACCACAGACATATAAATTACAGTACCTATAAATTTACTGATATCATCCCTAGTCAGAGAATATGCCTTTTCGGGCTCGATTTGTTCCGCATACAAGTTACTTTGTTCGTAAATGAGGTTTAACGCTTCTGTCGGAAATAGATACTTGAAAAAATTCATCGGCGTCTCCAATTGTAAAATTTCTTCTGGGAGATCTTCACAACCTAAAAATGTTATATCCTGGTTCTCGTATTCAATAAAATCTTCAGTCCATGATAATTTTGCTCGCTTTTGTACCTTTGCAGGTTTAGCTTTAGTTACACCTTCTTTTTCGTATTCCGACTCCTGTCCCAACATTTCATCGATGTCTTCCATCTCCTCTGTATTTTCCGGTTCTATTTCTTGCAGATATATTATTTCATTTTCCAGTACTTCAGAATCAGATTCAGAATCGGTTTCTTCAATCGTTCTCGTTGGTAACTGGTACTCATCGTCATCTGACAAGTTTTCATCGTCAGATTCGTCGGGAAGACCCAAAACACGATTGGGCATTTTTTTACCTGTAAGTTATAAAATGAAATAAGCACAAAGCGAACGTTACAAAATAATACGTATTGTAGTTACTTAAAAAAAATAGGTAGTATTATGCTGACCCATGTTGCATACTGTTCCATATTTGCCAAACGTTCAATAGAACCCATAGTTCATAGTGTTCCATATTTGTCCGAATGATATAGTTCTTAGTGCATAGTGTTCCAAATTAGGAACAAAGTTTATGGCTATTTTTAATATATTTGCAGTAAATTTAACTTACGTGATAAGCCATAGAATTTTTTGGGATCCATTTTTCTTACTTATAAAAGTTAAATTATATTTTAATTTCCACAAAAACGCATTAAAATCGGCGACACGAACAACACAACCTAACGTTTTACAGAAAATGGACGCCAGACGAGTCCTGACATTGAAATATGGAAGGATTGATAGCATAGAGGTTTGCCATAGACTTTTTACGTTCGGATACACACTAGTTTACAATTTATACTTACTAGCAAAGCAGTCAGATGTCGCTGGTTGTATATTTCAACGAGTTTATAGAGTGGTCCAAATTTGGAACGATATGCGGTAAAGGGTCCTTTGCAGACCACTATTTTCCTGGCCCGCGGCGGCTACGTGATTATTGAGTTTAGACAATTTTGTACCGAAAATATTTCAATAATGACAGATGTTCCTAAAATAGCAAGAAAAGTTTCACGAAATTATATCTAAATAAGTCAACGAACTTATTGTGAACGACAGATTACGTACAGTGAAATTGAAGACATGTCAAATTGTCAACCCTCCTCTCTATAGACTTATGATTCGTACTATGGTATAAATACAAAATATTACCTATTATATGTAACACATATATTGTAGTAGAATACATAATTGTACACATGATATTGTAGACGTCAGACCATAAATTAGTAGTTATTTATTATACGTCAAGCCGAGAGCAAGCAATCATCATCAAGAACTGATCAGCGATATTACATCAGTTTGTGGTGGCACAAAATGTGATCTGTATCGCTTTCCGCTATAAAACTTGCTAATTTATAAAGAGAGGTTTTCTGTCCAAGTCTATTTAATGATAAAATTTAATTTAGTACATGATTAAGTTCTAGAAGTAGTAGAAGTTGTTTTCCATAACATAAAATAAGTAGTGTTTTTTAACCTAATCTTCTTAGGCTCGCTTATGTCAGCCAGGGTTATCTTTTAACTCCGAGTTAGTTGCTAGTAAACAACCACTGCATAAAGTTTATTGCGCAAGTGGACTTTAGTAAAAAAGAAAAATACATATTCTTTTCAGTTACAATAATGATAATAGGTACGCAAAAGGTGTTGAAAGAAACAGTGGCAAACAGTATAAATATTACATTAAGTTACTGGTTATTAAAATTATGATGTATTATAAAAGTACCTACGCCGTTACTACTATTCATGTGTTTAATCAGTTACCGCCAGCAATTAAGAAATAAAATGGAAACATGTTTAAAAATAAATTGAAAAAATGTTAATTTATAATGTACATTCGATAATCTGCATGAGCTTTTTGATAAAAAATAATATTTTTAAGTTCCCACCTAATTTCTTAAAATACTGTTGCATATCTGACTTGTAACTGTTGAAACTAAAACAAATACTATTAATAAGAACTTAGTGAGTTATGCAATAAATAAGTATGGCAATAATGAGTTTTAAGGACACTTTCATCATTTTGATTAGAAGTGTTAGTTAAAAGTTGCCATAGAAGCACGTCGAAGAAAATGATGCTTGGTCATAAAAACGATCTTTTCGTCTTTTAGGAACCGGGCATCAGTCTTTACTGAGCTTTTACGAAACTAACATAAAATCACAGTGAACTAGTGTACAAACGTACGATGTTGTTGTGTATAGTTGTATTTATCACTTAGTCTGCAACGTTTGGCAGCACTGCCAGATGTTAAGAGCTCGTTTAAATTAGGCCACCTAGAACAAGTCGTTCTCTAAACTTGTGAACCGTTGATTTGGCAAATTGGCACCGCTTCTTATAAATTTAGCACACGTTAGTAATTATGAAAATATACCTATATTTTTTTTTGTATAGATAATTTAGTTATACCTACCAGACCCTTCACGATGGGTCTCTCCGCCCGCCCTAGACATCTGCCATGTCATCTTTACTTATATCTGCGCTTAAGTAAGTGAGACTGTCGAAAATAATGTTTGAATAATAAAAAGAAATTGTTGTTCATGCAGAATTTAGTTAATAGACAAAAATAAAGTTTCTAAGGCCTTCAAAGCTGAGCTGCTCTTTAGTAACTGTCAATTTAATGCCCGTTTTCTATCTTTCTAAGACGATAGTGAGGCATTGAAGTCTGTCTATCGTCTGACAGATTCAAGGCTTATATCAGAATCTGTTCTAGAATAAGAGCGTTTGATCTATTGTAATGCCTCTCAAACATAGATGATATCTATGCCCTTACATGACAGCACCCTTCCAATATTGTACCTATACGAATATGAAACTGATATCATACAAATAACGGAACTACATCCATCCACACCATTTTACATGCTCTCTAAAATACGAACCTTCAAATACAAACTCATAAATTTTTGTAAAATCAAAGGCAGTAAATAAAACACTGGAAACAAACAACACAGATGGTTTCGCATATATTTCAGTTTCAACTACGGAACTGAAGCACTTTTTCGGTCTGACAGTGTCATTTTTCATTTGATATGTGCTATCTTTATTCACACTTTGCATATCGTAGTAGTTTATAAACAAGTATTTTAAACAGTCTACATTTTTCAGTGGGAGCGTGGCTGGTCGATTAATGGTGTTTGCGATCTGTTACCGATGATTACCGAAGCTCGAGTGCGCCCAAACAAGTTGAAATGGAGACATTCTGAGAACTATCCATACGGAAACAGAACTGAACGTAATTAACATGGAAGACCGCGGGCGCTGCGTCCACGACTTGTTTATCTATTTTATAATTAACTAGCACTCTCCCCGCGACTTCGTTCGCGTGATTTTTCTTACGGATCCCTAATTTTTTGATAATAAAATATAGCCTATAGCACTCAGTGATAACGTAGCTTCCAATTTGTAAAATAATTTTCAAAATCGGTTCAGTAGATCCAGAGATTACCCCCTACATACAAACTTACAAACAAATGTTACCTCTTTATAATATTAAATATTATAGTACCTATAGATTCACGACAGACAGCACCACGAATTTGCCAAAGTAGGCTTAACAAAAAATAAACGCACTCGCTTCATATACTATTTCGCTTAGGTACTGAAATAGTCATGAAAAGCGTGACAAACGATACAACAATGTCTTTTTTGACAAAAATATTCAGCTACTAGCTTCTGCCCGCGACTTCGTACGCGGATCCTGTTGCTTATGCCAGCGACAACGGGGTCGACAAAATCGAAGATCTGAAACGTCTGATGTAGAATTCTAAGGCCTGGGGACGGGAAAACAACGGGATGAGCGAGATTTCATCGAAAATCAGTCCTAAACTGTTACCGCCTTCACCGCGTGGAGGTACACCCAGCTTATGTTATTTTATAATTATACAGTGAAACTGAGCTTTTTTCCATATCAGGTGTTCCAGATCTTCAAGTTTTAAACGTCAACAGAGAGTGGTCCTCAGGCTGAACAACTGTTGCTAAGACGTCATTCCTGTATATATTATAGTGTAACTGGGCTCTTGGAGTTCCACAACAGGTGTTCCAGATCTACAATCTTTATACGTAAACAGAGAGTGCTCATCAGGCTGAACAACTCTTGCTAAGACGTCATTCCTATAATTATATGTTATAGTGTAGCTGGGCTCTTGGAGTTCCACATCAGCTGTTCCAGATCTTCAAATTTTATACGACATCAGAGAGTGCTCATCAGGCTGAACAACTCTTGCTAAGACGTCGTTCCTATATATGTTATAGTGTAGCTGGGCTCTAGGAGTTCCACATCAGGTGTTCCAGATCTTCAAATTTATTCTCTTAGCAGAAAATGCTCATCACGTGAAACAATTTTTGCTATGGTACCATTTTTGTATCTCTTATAGTTTAGCTGGTCTGTTGCGGTTCTGCATCAGGTGTTCAAGTTTCCAAGATAAATTATAGCCTATATGTTGCCCGGACTTAATACCAATATAACAAAAAAAAAATAATTCAAATCCGTCAAGTAGTTCCGAAGATTAGCGTGCACAAACACACAGACAAACAGACAAACAGACAAACAGACAAACAGACAAAAAAAAAAATTAATTACAATTTCGGGTTCGGCATCGATATAATAACAACCCCTGCTACTTTTTTTTTATATATTTCCATTGTACAGACACCACTTTTCTACAATTTTATTATATGTATAGATTTCCAGTCACATCTAGCACGTGTCTAGAGGTCAAATCTGTGAGACAATTTTAAAGTTCATATTACTAGGTCGAACAATGTACAACATACGCTATATGTATGAGCAATTTGAACAAATCAACGCAACTAGGCCACATTATTACTCGACGACCGCGAAGTGATGTGACTAGCTAGAACATCATATTTCATGGACCGTTAGCAAATTGTTCTATCTGTGTCCATTACCTTAATGTGTAATTTGTACATGGTGCTCGTTAAAGTAGAAGGTCTATTACCTAAAGTGGGCTGAACGCAAAAAGGTCTTAAATATTTGAGACCACCTGTACATCTGGACCCTTACCTGCGGAATTAAATGTTTAATTTCTCTTTCGTGCCTATAAATTTCTAGCTCCACGTAAGTCTCGCTTGACAGCTTATGATAATAAACTATTTAATGCATTCATAAAATCGTCGAATGCTTGACAACGCATTAGCTATTTCCTAACCACTATAAAATCGTAGGCTAATTTACTATTCGTTAGTATATAGTACAGTTCTGAACGTTTTATTGCTGGATATGCTGCTTTCAGTTTCTATTTACATTTTAAATTGATTAGATATTTTATTTCTTATAATAATAATATAATAATAAATCTTTATTTTCAAAAAGCCAGATACAATTTTCCATCTCAATCAAACAAAAAAAGTAACATATTACGATGTACAGCGTTATGCATTATTTGAGACAGAGTGAACGTCGTCGTCTGTGTCTGTGCTAGTATAAACTGTGTTACAGACACAGGCGCCTTCCTCTTACAATTCATTGATAATTTTGCTGCACTTTGTCAGAGTTTTGGAGTTTTATCATTCGATCTGATACATAGATTCGTCAGCGATGCGTGAATTGAACAAAAAGATTTTACGTAGTGCTTGTTGTTTCTGTCCTAATCCCGTTTGCGGACCTCCATTTACG
Source organism: Hoplodrina blanda (assembly GCA_949316365.1). Lineage (NCBI taxonomy): Eukaryota > Metazoa > Arthropoda > Insecta > Lepidoptera > Noctuidae > Hoplodrina > Hoplodrina blanda. The sequence continues at coordinate 8,458,183 of OX438579.1, read as the reverse complement.
TAATGTTTTATTAACCCTCTCAGCAAGGAGTCTGTCTAAACACGAATCCTCCGCACATCTATAAATGTGTACATAAACTCATATAGATTGCTTTTATTGTTTCGAGTTCATAGTACCTATCTACCTACCTACAAAGCAAAGGCAAGTGCGCTTCCTTTTGTACCAAATAATAGCGTAGTACTATTAATAAGGCAGTACGTATGTAGGCGACGTGCTTAAACTCCCAGGTATGTCAGTAGAATTGTGAAGTAGGTGCACATAAGTCTGCTAGTCTTAACAATGAGCAGTTTTCCTCGTACACCACCTACTATAAAATGCATGAGCTACAAACAAATCCATATAGAATTCATATGCAATTCGCCGAACACAGATTGTTAGTTATTTGAATATTAATTAATAGATGCGTATTTTATGGGTACAAGGCAAGGCCTAATGGTGGAGCCAATGGTTCTTTGTTTCGTGTGCCCCAACCATGTTGAACAAGGAAGTGTACGAATTTGTTGTGCAAATGGCGCTACAAATGTAGGTTACTGTAGTTTTGGTAGTGCACTGTGACGTGCTGAATTTGCAAAGTACCTACGTTTTTACAAGGATACACACTAAGCTCGGTTGCGACAGCAGTTGTCGGTTAAGTAAAAACCAACGTAACTTTCCAAATATGAATTTTGTATTTAGTCTTTTCCTCTAAGCTGTAAAGGAAAACTCTATTACATTTCGTCACAAAAAAAATATCTCATCAAAATTCGACATCATACACTCTCGTAGTCATCATATTTGGAATCGCTGGGAAAACATAATTTACCCGAAAGTCGCGAAATAGTCCATAAAATAAGTTTTATTTGAGATATAAGAATTCATGAAAGTCGTTGTAAGTGCGGGGCAAGTGCCTACTTATTCAAGACTAGATTATAACGTCGTCCCACAGGAGCGGCCGCGTCCTCGTTTATCCTAATAGTGTCATGATTCTGTTCCTTCATGTGTCGTGGCGTCATCCTCGAGGAGTGGGCTTCATTTTGGTGCGACGGACGAACGCGTAAAGAAGGATTAGATACTTGGAACAACCCAGATTAGTTCCTATCTGTTTGTTCAGTCCATCTATGGCCGAGTCTATGTCCTCACGTATACGTGATACTTTTATTGTTGTTAGGCTTGAGCTAGTTTTTCAATTCTCGCCAATCTTGTTAAGGGCTAGTTTGGTCTGCTATTTTGATATCGTACTGATGATTTGAGTTGATCGTCGGTAAAAAGTAGACATTTTCTTCGAGCAATCACTAGTATAGGCGGTACAACTGCTTTTGTCTATTTTGTAAGTATCCAGATTTAACTGTGTGAGTGTGAGTTCTCTAACGACATCCTGAAGTTGCGTCAACTGCAACGCTCCTTATTTGGTCAACGAAACAGATACCTGGCATGGCGCACTCGATGGCTCGTTACTCTTTGTTCCTACATCACTTTGCATGCAACAAATGAGCTCCGACGTAATACCTCTAGCAGTTAGCATTAATTGGATATTGGAGGTTTTGTTCTGGAGCCGCCAACGAACTAATGTTTAGTTCATTTGACATCATTAACGTGATTAATGATCAATACAACCTGCATCGGCGCTGGCGTCGCGAAACAGGAGAAAGTTTCAGGTCACTTAAGGTTACCGTTATTAATATAATCCGACACGCAAACCAATATTCATCTTATACTCAATCACCTACTTCGTACGCTCGGCTCACATTAAAACTTAATAGAGGTTACGATAGTGTCAAGTCATGTAATATAACAACAAGCAAACACATAGCGATGTCCTACTGAAATATTGAACTACTTTGGTAAGTACTAAAATCGATGTTCTTTTGTTCAAGTTTAGTGGGTCCTTGCGAATGTACTATTATCCAATTAAGTTTAGAAAGCCCTACAAAGAACATGTTAACCCAAACCACGTATAATAGTGACAGTTACAAATAAGTTCGGTAAAAACGTCAAGTTGCTATCTGCAAAAAGCTCGATGAGAAAGTGACATTTTTATCTCGACGTGTAAGCGTTCTTGTCGGTCCTGCACGAAAAAATGGCGTATTCTCTCGCGCAAATGACGTGACAGAACCTACAGAGTTCCGGTCGCCCGCAGCCATAGACGCACGAACCTTTCCGCTGACGAGCCGTCCCAAGTAACGACTGTCAGCAGAACTGAAAGCGTGTCATAAACGTTACCAGATTTTTACTGATACTTTTATATTCCTGACAACATTCACAAACCTAGGAATAGCAATAGAGAATAGGCTAATATTTCTTCATAAAATTTCGGAGACGGTACTTACGGAATGTAAAATGGTCATTATACAGTATGTTCACGGATTCATATCGCGTACAATTTTAGTGAGCAGTGGAGATAAAAGGCACGCGCCCAGAGCGAGCAAACAAAGGGCGCAGCGCGGTCAAGTTTGGCGATTCACAGGCAACTAGCCAGCCGCCCCATAGCCATATCTCCACGCCGTGCACCGCCGCATTGCGACTCACCATTGTTGCGCTCACCCAAACACCATTATGCAAAATAAATAGCTTTTAGCGTAAGTAATGACCGGGGTAATTATAATGTTACTATGGAAATTAATGTTTAAAGCCACTATCATCGTGTAGCGTTAACGATTTAACTTATGCCGCGGCGACGAGTACCAACGATCAAATTGTATCATCTGTTTAACAAAGTAAGAGAACATGCATCTCGTTAATCGCGAGGCGGATAACAAATTCACAACGCGCGACAATGTCGACATTGCCAGGGGACACGCTTCCGAGGAAATGTGAAAAGTTACCAACTTAGCCGTTATCTGGAAACTATGCCTCACATCTGCCTTGACGGCTTGCCAAATGGAAAAAGTGGAGTTTAATAACAGTGATGCTTCAAATAAGTAACACATTCACTAGTTTCATTGATTTTGTCTTTTTGCTTGATAGATTGTGGTCAAAGTAGAATGAAGTGAAATAAAGCGGTTTATAAAATCATGGAATGTAATTGGCACCCAGATTTCAAGGTTCGACCAACTTACGAGTGAGTGGGTAAATGATACAAGAGCACGATACCTAGAACAGTTACTTCACACCTGTATATTTGTTTAATTTTAAATAATATTTGCTAATGAAGTCTTATTCATCTTAAGTTAAATCATTTAAAACAAAGTATAATTTAACAAGCGTGAAGAGAACAATAAAAATCAACGAGAAGAATCAAAAGTTTATCTAAAGCTTAGCGAAGGATTCCAGAGATTTATTACGAAACTCTTATCTATTCTTTTAAACACTTTACACCTTCAAATTTTTTTGAACGCGGTCTGAAGTGTGAAGTGATACGTAACTATTTTTTTAGCAGGAACCGGTATCAGCACTCAGCTCAGCCACTCTTGTAAACTTGACAAACCCGGTTTTCGTGTGCACCTATTTTTTAAACAGTAAACTTATACAAGTCTTTCCATTTAAATAAGATTTGCATTCGATACCCGCTCACTGCTCAGCGTTGCTTTGACGGACCGGTCTAATTAGTATGCTCCGAAACTTTCTTGATTTTTTATCAAAATTATTAGTAACTCTAAAATATGAGACCTATTCCAGTTGTAATCAAGATAAGCTTGCTTGTGTTCATATGTAAATTAGTGATTTAGTGTAGTTTAGTTGAATAAACGATTTATGGACGGTAAATCATAGCTGTATTAAACCAGGTTTTCGGGTTTTTGAAACACAATATTTTTGTTATTTCATGGGTACGAGTTGTAATAGGATAACGTACAAGTATGGCGGCGGTATGCTCTGGCTGCGTTTTAAGAGGCTTTGGTTTGTTATTAGCTTTACAAATGTGTGAGCTTAAAGCTTGTTTTGTGTAAAAAAAATACGGCTGCCGAATAAAAAGGAAAAAATATTTGGGGCTTAGCGCTCTTTTCAGAGCAGAGCTAAAGCGTCTTATTAAAAATTATGTTATACAGAATGTAGGGCGGAAATTACATTTTTGTGTGTATAGGACAATAGTCAGCCTTGGAGGAAGTGTTGTCTATGTCATACTTCTATTTTTTTCTAACGCAGATTTTCACGACCATATCATGAAAACTTATGTTTAAAAAATAATAACACAATGTTTTGTATGAAACTAAGTAGTAAGAATTTAATTAGACGGCTATTTACGGAGCAATATATTTCCTTCTCAGCAAATATTGATATTTTGAATTCCTATAAAAACATTGAATAAGTTAGGTAATAAGTAGTATAGAATAGTACTTAACTACTGAAAATCAGTCCTAAACATTCTCCAAATTAGTTTATGATCGTATTTTTTAGGGTTGTTATTTTATACAACTTTATGTGAATGTATAAAGTAGAGGCACTTTTGAACTTTCTTCGTTCTTTACAGGCGCTAAGTGCTTGCTCGTAAGTTTTATTTGCTTGTATTTATTAACATCAAGCCGGTGACCTCACAGCGTTGTTACGTAAGAACTAAACAAAAGACAGTCAGCTATCATGCCTCTGATTACTATGTGCAACCCTGAGAGATGGTTATGCAAGATACACTTGTTTCATGTCTATCATACTTTTCACATAGCATTTAACAGCTACATAATCTTTTTGAACGTTAAGACCCCCGTTGACTGCGGCGTAACAATTAAACTTAAAATTAAACGTAAAAACAAATTTAATAAAAAAGTGTAATTTCTTCTAATGAACTGCAGTGGCCACTTCATTGGTAGAGACCAATGAAGTGGCCACTGCAGTTTCTGTAATCATAAACTTTACAATAAGATACCAAGAAGAACAAGTAAAACATACCAGTCTCGGAAAATACCACGAATTGAATCAATAATAAAAGTTAGAACCACTCTAACGCAGTTTAACCTGAAGATATTGAAGTAATAGTGATGTATCAATGTTAAGCCATTTTACGTTATGTTCTTGTGTGGTGATAGGTATATAATACGATATATGGATGCTGATAAGCAATAGTGTGTCAAGCCACACAAACTTAATTTTGAGAAAAACGCGTCTAAAGATGTCACAAGAATCCTAAACAAATTGTTTGAAAAATATCTACCCAGTTGTTTTTTTTTAATTTGTATGAGATGAATAAGGGATTAAAAGTAGATTAGTATCATAAAAAAGAAGAAAAGCGGGTAAATTGTTTAAAAAAATCGATTTTTGCATAATGCAAAATATGGAATACGCTTTATTATTTGAAAAACGAAATCAAGGAACTTAACACTATTTTGCTAAATTCTGATTCCGAGATTAAATGGCAGTAAGTGTAGGTTACGGAACTTAGATGAATATTGATTAAAGTTTATTCTCGCCTATAATTAGTAAAATAATTCTAAATAAAAGTCTTGAGTATTAATTTTTATCTTTATTAATATATTTTTATTTCTCGCGATATTGCGCTACGTCTTGCCAATTCTCAAGGAAGCCCACCAAGTCGTCCCGCCATCTCCTTGGTCTGCCGCGTCCCCGTCTGGCCGTTTCGGGACACCAATCTTGGGCTCTACGGGCCCATAGATCGTTCGACATGCGGCAGACGTGTCCAGCCCAGTCCCATTTTAGCTGGGCAGCCTTTTGAGCCACGTCAATGATCTGTGTTTTGGAGCGCAGGGTGGTGTTTCGAACGCGAATCTTTTAGTTTAACGCCAAGTATGCTGCGCTCCGTAGCACGTTAGCAAACCTTGAGTTTGGACTTTTGGATGTTAGTCAAAGACCAAGTTTGTGCACCGTAGGTCAAGATGGGGAGAATACACATGTCCATAAGCTTGCGCTTAAGTGACATTGGTAGAGTACCTTTGAATTGTTCTTTCATGGACCAGTAGCTCTTCCAGGCATTTTCTATACGGCGTGTTATTTCCTTTTCCTGCCTTGCCTGAAAAGAGACTACTTGGCCCAAGTATAGATATATTCCTGGACATATTGTATATTCTCCCCTCCTACGTGTATGTTTCTTGTGGCACTGTTGGTCATGAGCTTAGTCTTTGACATGTTCATCTTTAGTCCAACCTCAAGGCTTGCACTGCTCAGATCTTGCAGCATCCTCTCTAGTCCTGTGGCTGAGGGGGAAAAGAGAACGATATCATCTGCGAAACGTAGGTTGGTTAGTCTCGTTTCGCCGATAACAATACCATTTTCCTCCTATTTGGCTGCCAGCGTCTTGAAGACTTCTTCCAGGGTGCTGGTGAACAGTTTTGGTCACAACGGGTAGCCCTGTTTGACTCCCTTGAGAATATCAAACTTTGGACCTAGCCTGTCTAACTTGATGGCGGCTGTACTATGAGTGTAAATCGTTTGTAATAATTGTATATAAGTCGGTTCTATATGTTGTTTTGTGAGTGCGTTAAATATTGCGGTTTGTGTGATGCTGTCAAAGGCTTTGGAGTAGTCGACAAATGCGAGATACAGTGGGACTTTGTATTCTTGATATTTTTCAATTATTTGGTTGATGGTGTATAAGTGGTCGGTAGTGGAAAGTCCTCGACGAAAACCTGCTTGTTCCGGAGGTTGCATTTCATCTGCAGTATTCTTCAGCAGGACTAGAAGTGAGTAGTGGTGGTAGTGGTGTTCTATAAATAAAACCTAATCACCTCGACATAACTCAAGCTTGACTCTTTTTTGTGTCTAAACCATCAGGCTCTTGAATAAAAGCGGTTTTAACAATAACATTTTAAGGTAATTAAAATTTAATTACTTCTTGTAAAGTACTACTCTAAATTCAGCTATAATATGTCAAGTACCGTAACTGTGCTGTAAGTTTTACTTAAAAGTTCTTGTTCATTTAGCAAAAATCAATCAAGTGGATGTCATTGCTGTTGGCTACAAATACGTCAATTTGATCGGACCAAACTACCTTATTTCAGTACAAAAAGATGCTTCACCTTTATAATAATATCTAGTTAATTATCATTGGGTACGTAATTGGTTCGTTTTGTAACTTTTATGGGCAACCTAATCTCTAAATAAATTACATAAAATAAAATCTTAATATTACAATAATTACTGACTTTCCCTTATTACCCCAACGTGGATAGCGTACAATTACATTAGAACAACAGTTTATAACTAAAACAGGTAATTACAAGCTGTTTTACAAAGGAAATACTTAATTTTTGTCTGGAGTCTGTTGCTTGCCACTGCGCCGAATCACTGAATGATTTTTCGCAATAAAGTATCAAGTGTCATAACATCTTTATCGTAATGATAGATGGCGCTACTTCAAATGACGAAAGTGTTAAGGAACTTGATGGCGTATTGAAAAATGTCACATACGTGATTTTTCATTTGTTTTATGATAAAAATACATTTTTCTGATACTTATTTGATTTAAGTGACTTGAAACACTCTTGTGTAATGTTAAATATGTGACACAATAGAAGAATACGTCAATAACTCCAAATTTTACTTTTTGTGGGTTGACACACTATTGCTTATCAGCATCCATATATTTGTTAAAACTTTGTTTTATTTAAATGTATATATTCATTTCAGTGGGCACCAACATTTAAGATGCATAAAAATTACATGTCACAGCAATAGTTACGCGACAGCGTTCGCCACGATTTATCTCTTGTATAAATACATTAAAAATAATTAACTTGCTTCATACACTAAGTAATACGAATGGAAGTGAAAGTATAACCTGACTTTATCAGTCCACTTAAATTGTAAATGCTAAGTAGTTGTTCGAAGCCGTTTTTTATTGAGGAAAAAATGTGGAGCGTGTGTTTTATTTTATTAGTACCTTATTATGTTCTGTTTACACAATTGACTTTATGAGCATTCGATTAGTAAACGCAACAATACAAATTCCTTTCGACACACCTACATTGTTAGTGCAATTCGATCTAATCATTAATAGGATTTATTTTTCTTCTAGTTACGTGTTCCACTAAAAATAGAGCAAAAATGAAGAAATAAAAGTCACGCGCAAATAATCAAGGGGAAAGGAATGTCTATGGTGTTTGTAAGTCGATGGGCTAACAACCTGTCATTACTGGTGTGTTATTGCAATCTTAAAACCCATTACATTATTGCTTCACGTTGCTTCCAACGTCAGGAATTATATCCAAGAAGCAATGGCTGTCTGTCCATTTAAATCTTTTATAACGTGTCAATGATAACTCCCAATGCGAGCCACGTGTCGTTTTTTAGCATCATCTACAAAGTTTGTAAGTACAAAATTCCACTTGTATTTTTAGGGTCCTTAACGACCATGCTAACGTTATGTTTTACTCGGAACTCAATATTGGTGTAAAAACTCTGTATATTTTTATTTTTATAGAATTTTCTCCAAAATTGAATTTTCACGAAGACAATATCACGGCGGGAGCAAATAATTGTTATCACACGTAACTGTCTGCGTTCCACATACTCAGTGCTACTCTCAAGTGTTACGGCGACACGTATAAATGTTATAGTGTAGTCTAGCGACATTGTCTTACCGCCATTATGTTTACATAACGTCACCTACTTGATCATATAATACTTTTTTACTCCATCAACGCGGCGACGACGTTTGTTTTAAATAGTTAATTTCGTATTTCCACGATATTAGATACTTATTTATTTCATAAATATAGAGTTCTTTATCTGATACAATTACAAACTCCCACGACGACATCTTGGGCGCTGACCTTTGCCCACAATTTCACTGTCACTCATAACCATTAAGTCCAAAATTGGAGTGTTTACAGAAATTTGACCGTCAGCGTCGTGATACAACAGTTAACTGAATTTCCATAGTCGTGGGGGTCGATTATTGAGCAACGATCGACCGTCACGAGCCGCTAAGTTTCTACTCTACATTAATTAGGTTTCAATTTGCCCAGACTAATAAAGCGAGCTTTAGAGTTTGCTAACGGCATAATAAGTTACCGTTAGCGCTGCAAGTAGCTGCTTATTACAGCGCTGAAAAAACTGAGCGGTGCTGTTATAACAGCTGCAGTTAGCATAAATACATGTGTAATGTTCCTGGAAGATGTTGACCAGTATGTGTCGGTTTTTATGGTGATCTGCATTCGTTATTACGAAATTAAAGCCTTTCATTTCTACCATTTCCATATTTATGGACCACTTGACATTAAAACGGTTATAATTATAATGGACCCTCTATCATTAACACGAGCTTGTTTCTTCAATTTGATGTCGATTTTGATGATGTTAATCATCATAACTATTAATTTTATTAATATGAAAGTAAGATTGAAACCAATTTATACAAATTGGGTTACCTGCATGCCTGCATACGCACATGCTACCTTCCTACACATATTTATACTAAGGGTGAGGGATATAGGGCCTTTATACCAACCATCTCGACCATCTTAAAAAATAATTAAACCAACCACGACTTAAATTTTATTTGCTGCTTCACAGCCTTCGAATCTTAGCAACTCAACTACCTACTTCTACTTTAAAATGAATGCTACATAATTATCTGGACTGTATAATTAACAATTCAGGAAAATATTGGCTTTAAAATGTTTGCCGCAATTAAACAAACCAGTTTCACAGATAATAAATGCAAAGGAAGATTATGTTTCCATTTGCACATAAGTGAAGTTATTTTCTGATGCAATGTTAACTGCACCTGGTAAGTGTTATCGCTACATCTTGAGAGTGTAGTGTCCTTTAAAGAATAAAAACAACGATTTTTAACGAAATGGTAGAATACAGAAACCCGTTGCATTAAACAAGAAACGTAGGTACGTAACCTATTTTAGAGAAATTCTCGCCCATAAATAGTCAATATAAAGTCTAGTATCCTCCGCAGACAATCTCTATCAGAGAGTCTTGGTAATTCAGTGTCACCCTCAGAGGCAGCCCATATGTTTTACCGACTGGCTTCGATGCTCTTTGAACTACGAAATGCTTCGTAAATTCCGTGGTTTACGGCGAACGCGACCCAGCCGGTCAAGTCGGTGTGATATCATTTTTACTATCTGCAGAACAATAATGCACAGAGATTACGGAATACCCGCCAACCGCAAGATGAAATCGGACAATATTTTGATCTAGTTATTGCACATCTTTTCCCTTACTTTAGCAAACTTATTGCTAACATCAGTCTTGCCATGAAATTGTTTTTCTGTGTCAAAAATATTAGATATTTCGTAACGCTGGTCACCGTTTTCCTTCACTCTTCGTTGACCTCAACATGCTTATTTTTTTTTCTGCATAACTTTGCGAGATTGTGGAAGTAACACGCTGCAAAGGCCGTCAGCAGTTATAGCTACCTACGTGTATTAAAGGAGAGTTTTCAAAAGAAAATTATATTTCATTTTAATTGGTACTTACTGAAAGAAAACTTATTGAAGTGGTATAACAGTGCCAACATAGAAATTAATTTTGCAATCTTCGACATGAGTTGAAGCAATATGAATGAAAACACGGTGTTGAATGGAATGTATCAATTTCATATTATTGTAAACAAAATGATAATAAAACTTCTGAAATGTATATAGAATCGTCGAATTACATTTTGGCCGGGTGAAATGCCAGAGATTCAACTTTATGTGGGCGAAGTAAATAGAGTTATTTTTTGCTATGCCACCCGCGGTCTCTCACTCCATCTGATTCGGCGTTTATAGCTGGGATAGTGCGAAAAGAATCGTAAAATCCTCGATAAAAGCTTTTATCGCGTCCACACTTCAGCGATTGCTTCCTTTTTCGTTTTGTAATTCAGTCATGATTACCTAAATTCATATTACCTAGGGCAAAACAGTTTTTGCAAAAGGTATTGTGCTCAACTTTCAATAAGTTGATAAATAATCTGAATCAAATACAATATTTTACAGCAATAAAACCCATTAAGGATAATTTATATCGCCCATTTTAGAAGATAATTCGCCCATGAACGCTCCCGAAGGCATCCCGAGTCACGACGCGATCTCGCTCAACTCCAGGGAGAGCAGCTAACCTCGTTACTTACCGATACGACTCCGACTAGATTTTGCAAGCGAGCAATGGCTCTGTAATTCATTATCGGCGTTGCAACCGGCGCTGCGGTGCGGCGCGGCGCGGCATCGGCGCGGTTGCGGCGCGGCGCCCCGCGATCATTGTGCGCGCTCGTGATTACGGCAACTCTCAATGGGAACCGATTTCCTCTCATACACTCTCATTGAGCGCCACTTTCTGAACGCATTATCACGCTAAACTATCACGACTATAAAACAGGGCTTCCTTAGCTATTGCAATTGGATGTGCAATTTACAACATCCGTGGTCTTTTACCGGTTAAACAGGCGCAGGGAGCATCTCCACGGAAAGTTAATACCTCCGCAACTCACATTAAAAATATGTTAGAAGTGAAAATATGTTTCTATTGAGCTTTAGTTAAGTTAATGATAGACTGTTTTCCTTGTACATATTTGTAGGCCCTCATTATCTAATTTTATGTGATTGGATTATTGAGTAGAGCAATTTTCCGTTGTTTGTTAATCTGTTTTCGTAGGCTTGCTACGAGCTACGAAAAACACTTAGATTTATGTCCAGTCTATGTTGTCTGGCACCATGCACAGACACATTGACTTCCAATGCATCAGTTACAGCAACATAAATTTCCGAGTGCGTTCACGTTAACAGAGCGGATGTCAGGAGATGAAAAATATAGTCGCGACGGGCAGGGCGGGCGGCGCAGCTCGGCTCGGCGGCGATGCGGCGCGGCGGCGGCGCGGGCGGCGGTCCGTGTCAATGCGACTGATTGCGACCTGCACCGCGGACTGAATCAACCCGCGCACACAATGCCTCATTTGCATACGCACACCTCCACATACGTGAACAGCACAATTTTATCAATGATTAAGCTCAAGCTACTGACGCATCTTAGATAAATAACTTCCCTGTCACAAACAAGACGATTTATGGAAGGATGTTTTTTTTTGTTACTTTTGTTGAACAGTCATCATTTGCCAACTGACTTTTCAAAAGTCTTAGCTTACTTTGTTGTATGCGAGCAACACTTCGAGCCGGTATGCCTTTATTAATTGAAGCAAACACCCCCGTACTTTGCCCCATCGTTGATTGTGTCTGCACTCTACGTATATCACATAGGTATAACACGCTCGCACGCTCTCTGTGTAAGTATATCAGCTAATATGATTATGGAACCAGCAAATCTCTGCACGTGATATTCATAGGGGATTATTTTCTAACATTAGGTGGGACGTGACTTGTGCTAAATTACTCGGTTAAAGCAACAAGTATCAGAGTATTTGTCTTTAATAATAGCGCCATAGATCGCGTCGCTTGCAGGTTTACATTACATGGAGTAACATCAAATTGTACTTAGCTTAGGAGCGTTTAAAGCGAAGTACTGGTAAATGTTAAATAGAGCGGGAATGAAGGGAATTATTCGTAGTTGGGCGATTTCGATGAGGGTCGGTTCGTATTTGCTCGCGGCATCACGCGCTGGTAAACCGCGCCTTAACGCCGCGCTACGCTTTATAAGAGAACGATTTGCGTTTTAACCGACTGTTGACACGCTCGAGACCCATTCGTACTTTAGAATAAATGGGACCCTAATTGGAAAACTCCAATTTAGATTGTTTGCCAAGTCCCTTATTTATTACCTACAGTTGCCAATTTTATTGTCATGACCGCGAGGTTATTTATTTTTTATTTCCTTCGTAATTGATCGTGCCTGAGTGACTTGTTTATATTGCGGTTACCCATTCCAAATCCCAACTGAAGAAGTTTCTACTGCACCATTGTATTCCAATCACGTCAATTTGATACAACTACTTACTTATTTAATATACCTACCTATATTGTTACGTTGTCAATTGCGTGTTGTTTTAGTAGTTAATTACAATAATAGATGTCCTAAGTATTTACTCGTACTTACTTCGATATCTCAAAACAATTAGTGTTAAGTTTCTTCGTGTCCAATTATAGCACGAGTCCCACTTTCGAGGTGAGCTGCTTAGTTCTTTCTTTGTGTGCCGGATGATTATACCTAAGCATCGTTAGCCTTTCTATTACAGTCCGCATTCAATTGATTGTTGCCGCGTGGCGGCTCGTAGCGGCCGCGGCCACCTCAGAAGCCTAAGCATACTCACTATGAGATGAGATCTTATCCAGTTCCATACTAATCGCAAGCAACGAATATGGCATCTAAACATAGCTCCTTGATGGAAGAAAGTTTCTGGGTTCGTGGGAAAAAGCGACACAATGAGTTTATGAAACAATAGGTAGGTACGTCTATTGTTATACACATAAAAGACAGAAAATTCTCAGGACTATTGCTATAAATAAAAAGGTTTTTCTTAAAACCTTGTTTTGCACGTCTAGGTTAACATTCACACGACCCTGGCTAATATTTAACACCAGTCCAACGACTCGACGAAGTTATAGAGTTTAATTATCCATTAACAAAAGTACGTTACACAACATTAGGTACCTATAGTCTTGTTTTTTGACATTCGGAAAAATCACACATCTAGAAAATTCTAATTTCCAACGTCAATAAAATTAAAAACTGACGTCTTACTTAACATTAGTGAATCTACCAAAAAGGAAATCACGAAATCTGGGTAACTAAGGGTTATTGTTGAAAAGGATGTCTGACATAAGAAAATCAAGATGAAAACGTTTAAACAAGAAAGCTTTAATAACCGAACAATAAAGGTATATCAAGAACAATCAAATAATTCTAAAATAACCATCGCTCGTTCGAAAGTCGAGGAAGCTATTATTATCTGCCAGGTCACCGTGTTAATTGTGGCCGAAACAAATTACAATATTTGCTTAATTGTTCCGTATTGTGTGTTTTTGTTTCGTAAACCGTAAAGAAATGTTAAACATTGGATGTTGCTATGATGTCATTGTATATCCACTGTGCATTCACACGAGACGGTAAGTGTTATGGGAAACGTTTGACTAACAAATATTGAATTACTTTTACCACATCCATCGTAAATAATATCCTATGAGAAAAAATATACAACCTAAGTAATAATGTTTTCTGTAAATTCTTAATGTACTTAAGTACAACAGAAGTGGAAAGCTCCGTAGTTCAATTTACAAATGCCATTGGAACATTTATGAGAATTTGAATGCATACTGACGTTGTCGTATAAAAGTGTCAATACACATTTTATTTTATGGTTCCCAAGTTACGAGCGCACAGATTATATATTGTTAACGATAGGAATCAGTAACTCCGACCTTTCGCGCGGTTGTCATAAAAGCCCAGCCACCGTAACTCCGTAATGACTTTTGTCACGGCTGCCTCGTCAGCCATGCTTATTTCTAGAAATTCTCAACAACTCCAATCAATTTAGTGCTTCCTGCCTTAGAAATATTAATGATAGAGTCTTATTGCATTCGTATAACGCAACGGTCTCTAGCACGCATCTGAATTCTAAGTAGCTTGCAGCTGTCGCTATGATATAAATCATCCGGATACTTTGGTTAATTTATCAACGTGCAACTAGAGGTTGCAAAAATTCGATAATTTTGATTTTCGAATATTCGAATATTTTTTCAGAGATGTTCGAATATTATTCGAATATTTTTAAAATATAAAAAAACCACTTAAAAATCAGCCTTTTATTTATTTATAAAAGAAACAATGTCTTAGCAACAATTATAAAATTAAAATTTAAAAAAATAATAAAATTGGACACATAAAATTAAAATTGAAAAATCAAATAAAATTTAAAAAATAAACAAAAAACAACAATGTAATAGCGTCGATTAGAAAATTAAAATCAAAACAATAAAATTGGACACATAAAATTAAAATTGGAAAAATCAAATAAAATTTAACAAAGTTTCTGAAAGGCTTGTCATTGAAATTGACAACAACGCGTTCTGTAAGTGAATAAACGCAACAAAATGGCGTCAGTCAAGTCAAACCGTCAAGCAGTGTTGCCAATAACAAATTTTAAGTTCTACCAACATAGACTTAGACTAGTAATTTTTTTGGTAGTATAGTATTCGAATATTCGAATATGTATTTTTTGCTATTCGAATATAAATTTGGAAAGCGAATTCGAATAATTCGAATATTCGAATATTCGATTGCAACCTCTACGTGCAACACAATACGCGTTTTTAAGAACATAATTTCAAAGAACGATATTATGAAATAATAAAAAAGCATCTCTCGTGCGTAAACTATCCGGTCTATCATCTACATATATTATCAAAGCATTGTTATGTAAGCACTCAGCCGGCACCAACCATACTCTTGATTGGTACAGAAGCAGGAGTAGTTAATAATATACAGAACAATGTAGGTAATTATTATGACAGCCATCGGCTTCATAAAATATGGGCCAGTAGGTCTCGGTAATGCCATTGCATATAATATCATCTGACAAATATTACACACTTCCTCGCTAATTTACGTTCGTCGTAAAATATTTTACTCTTTAAATCTCTTTCTTATTGTGACACAAAAATGCTTTTTACAAACTTTCCATCTGATAAAAACTGACTCTCCGTGATTCAATCACTTCAATACAAGAAAAATTCAAACATAACACTGTAATATAGACGTGAATCGAGCAGCCGACTCAACGCGGCTCTTAACTTTTATTTTTTTCGCTCTCATTGCCAAATACAGTTCGACTCGATGTTTCGATTTTGTTTCTGCTAAAAATAATATTTTTATGAGCTTTTTATCTGGAGTAAAATCGATGACTATAAAGAGAATATCAAAGTGCGTCGTTGGTGTCCTCCGTCGGTTCGAAGACGGCACTTCAATCAGCCTTAATGTCAGGTTATGCAAAACAACGGAAATGTCAGCTTGAAGACAGCCATTGATCACGTCGCGTCGATTTCTCACACTTTTAAACTTGCACAATAATTGTTATGATCTATCCAAAGCTGTTTTTAAATTGGCCAAGCTACTAAATCTATATCTACTGTAATAGGCACACAAAACCGCTGTCAATAATTATAATTTTACATTCTTAAATGGAAGTAATAGAGCATTAACAAAATTATGGTCAACGAATTACGATAATAAAGGATACTAAATTGGAAATAAGTGTCAATTACAGAAGTCGTTGCAAAGTTGCAGTCCGCTATTAAAATGGAGGCAGCTCAGTTTACTAGTTTTTCAAATTATAGGTTGTGCCTAGCTTAAAGCGACTGAAGAAGTACCTAATGTTATGATTATTAATTAGTCGCAGTGTCTACGTCAATAAAAATAAATGTGCATGCGCTGTTCAAAGCAACGGTAGCACTGAAACAGAATTAGTTTCAGCCAAGTGTTATTACAGTACGTAATACGCTCGTTTGTGCGTACAGCCACACTGCACACTTGAGTAAATAACACCCTTTTTAAAGAGAAATTGGTCTCCGGAGGCATCACGTTTACTTCAAAGAGGTCACATAGTCGTGTCCGACAAAAGAGACACGTGCGTTTATTTTATAGTTAGCGTTTTAATGCGAAATCTACGCTCTCGCGCCGCCTAGACAATTACCAGCCTATACACAATAACAAAAATCAATAGTGGAATTAGACATTCACCGCATAGTTTAAATTTTGTGTGATAATCGTGGATGAACTGGTTATAAACGTTTACACAGAACCTCGTCGAGTGGCCGTAGCCGCGGTCAATGACTCCTAGTTGTAACAATGCCAGCTCAAGTCTCAAGTTATAACTTCAGTTTCATGAATGTTATTCTATTTAAACACTAAAATAAGTAAGTAAGTATAGGTACCAAGTTTCTAGATAAATGATGGTATCCACTGCCGTTCAGCAAATAAAGGTAGGTAGGTTACATTATTTCAAACAAACTGTTACACAAATAATGTTTATATTTCGATATTTGATCTTCGCCTACTTTATTATTTATGTTCTTGTTAGCATTGCATTGGGATATATCTGTGCGTACACACCACAGTGTTGTCAAACCTACATACAATTCTGTGACTGTGTTAAAATATACTCAGTGACCATTGATGGTTAAAACTTGTGTGAACCTGTACCACATTCTGCATTCATTATCACTAAAGCCTGTGTAATGAAGTAGATTAAGCCCGCGTTACCCCTTGGTAGCCGCGGTCGTGTTCAGTACAAATTAGCAAATAATTTCACTAATGAAAGTGCGATGGCCCCACCGCGTTCACTAATTTATGTGTACCTGTGTAATGGCTGCCCAATGTTAAATGTTCTGTTATGAGTCTGGTACTGTGATTCGGGCAATTGAGCCTTTTTAACGTGAACACGACACATGCAAGGCGATGGCGTAACTGTGACAGTGTCCTCGAGCCGAGTGAATTATAGATGGTTGGCACGATATCACTGAAAAACCAACGACTAACGACTTTCACCCACAATTTTATTAACAGGTGCGACGTTGGTTACTTGTTTAGACATGCGCGTAATGAAATAACACGGAGCTAAGTAATTACACACTTACAGTACAAAGCGTAATTTAGAAAGTGACAATATTTTGAAATCAATTTGAGCTTAGATCGATTGATTACGAAATATTACAGCAAATTGGGATTTGTCTTAGACAAGCTAGATGATGAACAGAAACTTACCATAACAGGAAAATGTTATCTAATAACTACGCGACGATGTCTTGGTCTCTACCAACCTCTACCTAATTCAAACAGCTTTGATGCAACAATAAATTGTATAAATTGGATGTGATATCACAGAATACTGAATAGTAAAACGGGTTGACAGCAAATCTCGTCTGTCGAGGTAAATTGACAGGTATGAGCGGTGCTAATCACCGCGCGACGTCGCACTCCCTGCCTCCCGGCGCGCCTCGGACACACCGACCATGCATTTACATAATGAGATTACAATTCATGACAGAGAGCAGGCCTAATTGCACTAACTTTATATCGTACAGTTCCACCTAATTACTAATGTAATTGGAATATGAGCACTACGCTTTGTAACTTTATACCCGATGTAGCCTAATATAACGCTACCATTTACAACTTTACCCTCGGCGAAATAAAACTTATTCATGACTTGTCTAACTTTTCAAATATCTCTAAATATCTCTGGCATAATATGTTAATATTGGCCAAGTAAAGACCACGGTTCCCATATTTCTTATGAGTTTTATTTAAAGAGGCAATACATCATATCAATAATGATGACGCCAGATGTAATGTAATCGTTTTTACAATAGTTTCCCACGTCGTTAACGTCAATAATGAAATAAATTTTCTATCAATATATTATCTAATCTCGGCAGTTGCCGGCTCCGGCCGCAGGAGCGGTCTTTGGATCCAGTTTTTCTAGCACTCGGGAATGCAGTCCATTGCACCTGCCGTACAACTACTACCTTGAAAATAAATCGTAATTGATAGCTTACTAATCAAAACAGCGGAACTTTATAGCTCCAGTGAGTAATGTTACTGCTTTCAAATGTTGGTACCCTCTGATCAATGATATGGTATGTTTGGATTAGTAATCTTTTGCCGCGGTGTAATTAATTCAGATGTATAATGTTAATTGAAAATTATTATCCTGAATCAATTTGTACATGACAAACTTTTGGAGCTTTTGACATTGATAAACTTGTACAAAAAAGTAGGTAGGTACAAGAAAATAAAAAACTAATAGAAACGACATTTTGGAACTGCCGAATTTATTCTAAACTTAAGCTTAACTACTATATTTCATGACGAGTTAGTGTTGTAATAATTCATTTTTATAAAGAAGTCAATAAATGTAAGTAACAACTACAACCATAAAAACGCAGACGGGTATTTTATGGGCGAACCTTGAACAAAACTAGTTGTAAATTGGTTAAACATTAGCGTCGCGTGCGACATCAATACGTAATAAATATAACTGTTGGTGAACTTGTGGTGAACACTGAACACCATTGAACCGATTTGAACCAAGCTAGCTCGAACGCGCCCTGAATAATATTTGCGTGTTACCAGACTACATTTTTCTGTCCACAAAATGTTCTGAATACAACTTGCGAGTTGCGTGTCACTGAATTTATATGTCCCTTTGTTAGAAGAAGTAGTTCACATAAAATGTCCTACGAAAAGCTCTTTGTTCAAACAAAAATCTTCATTTTAAAAGTACTATCAAAAGCCCCGTTCAAAGATGTAATCAAAAAGACTCGGTTGATGCTCCTGTTTTTGAAGAGACGCGAACTGGAAGAGGGCAGATAAGGAAAACAGTCTATCAAAGAAATTAAAAGTACATTAGATAGGTGTCTTGGCAGATGGAACCATGCCGTAGCTTTAGGGTGTATGTATACCTATAGGTACTTAAAAGAAAGGTAACTTATACCCACGAAAATGTGAGGGTATTACCTATCTTTAGAACAGAAGACGACAACAGTACCTACCCAAAAAATATTTACCTTACTTCTACAAGTAGCCAGTACAGCATAGTAGTAGTAATATTTCTTTACTGTGGTAGTAGGTAAGTAGTAGGAGTAATTAAATAGTATATTTTTATTGATTGACATTTGATTTTGTAAAAAATCAAAAATGATTTAGGTACCTACCTGGTACGAGTGTGTACCAACATACAATTTGACACCTGAAAATGTAAGATTAAAAGTGCACCAATCACCAAATTTCAATGCAAATAAGGAGTCAGAGCGAATAAATGGCTTATTGTCTGAAGGATACCTAACACCAGCCTACGTAGCTCTGTTTCAAGACAATACTAATGCCCTCACCCACACTAAACTTGGCTGTTCCAAACAAACTAACATTCGACAAACTTCACAATGGCAAAGGTAAACAGGATACTCCATTGTTTTAACTTTAGCCAATAAATGATTGTAATCTTTGTCGACTGAGCAAGTTCCCGAGACGAACTTTTAATTAAACTTGAAATTCCCAAGATATTTCTCATTACAGCTCATTATGCACTGAAAAAATAAATTCAACTTGTTTCTAAATGAAAATTGAGCGACCTGTACAAATTATTTCACGATTCACATATATTATTTAGGTACGCAGTATACCTACTCATCTCTCGTCAAATCAAGTAAATCGCACATCACGATCTATCGTGATTTTGAGAAACCACAGGATTCATATGTAGACTTCATCACGTCGTGTTGGTAAGGTAAGCTTCAGACTGCACAAGCTCTTACCAACAATTTACTCATTGGTGGCACGTTTATGAATTCATGGGTTTATAAAAAGTATTCCACGAAACACCACGTCATTTCCGCCGCGGTCGCTGCACTTTCGCACCTGGATTGAAAAATTTGCCAATTTAGTAGAAAGTGGAGGAGGTATATAAACTTTTCCCTCGTGAATCAACCGCTTACACGATTCCGTGATTGCGTATACCTTCCTGTGCGATGAGGAAACAAGGACGGATGCCCGCAGAGACCGGAATGTGTTAGGAGGATGTATCGTTACGTCACTATCGAAAGTAAGAGTCAAATCACAAGTTCGATTGCTGCATAACCAATGTAGCAAATCCACTACCTATAAATTATTAACATTCCATTTGGTTGGTTAATTGTTCAGTAGACGACGGATGACAGCGCACGAAATAAATCAATTTAAATAAATGAGAACTAAGCAAGGATTACAGGACTTAATAAACTTGTACGAAAGTCTCCAATTTCTCTTAGTAAGTCTTGTGTCAGGCGCCCGCGCCCGCCGCGCTCGGCAAACACCGCCAAGCCCAACCAAGTTTCCCGAGAGGCGTGACATTCATATTACAAAAGTTATAGCTCAATGAAATATGTGGTAAGTTAGTTTTTACCACTTCCAAATCCTGGAATCCAGCGTAAAATACAGCAAAAACTAACTCCAGTTAAATTAATTTGATGATGTTGGCTACAGCTATTTCCGCCTCAAGTAATCCGATTGCAACGTCCGTTATAATAACATCTAAAGTGGTCGTTTTATAATTAAAAGTTATCGTTTTAGAAACTACCGCATTCAAAGTGCGCGGTAGGTAAACTGGTAGGTACTTTGTAATTTATCGTGACCTTAAAATTAAATCTGAAACTGGATTCAAATCACACAGAGAGTAATTAAGCGTGTAATGTTACGAGATATTCCGCGCCCTCATTCCGTTTAATTGCTTATAGCTATTTTAATATGAGTATCAGTAAACGGTCATACGCAGCTTGTGTAGACCATTATGAATAAAGTGTCTATTTTACATATTATTTGAGACTACTCAAATTCCGTGCGCGTGTGTAGAGTGATGATAACAGATGGCTGCTTCGAGTTAATCGCGTGTGTCTTTTAAGGTCACGCAATAGGCTGTTAGAAACCATGCATCGCACGACGTTTTTATCCTACAAAATGTGGCATACCAATTTTAATGAGTTTGCAACTTTGAAACGCACTATCTATACTAACTAATATTAATATATATTTGTTTTTTGTTTAAAAACGCGCTTATCTCTAGAACTACCAGTCAGATTGGAAAACATTATTGTATATTATAGGTATGATGAGAGCCAGATCCATGAAGAGCAGTATGGGCTACTTAGCTACTACATGCTATGCATGCTATGCTAAAACATCACGCTACAACCCACGGGAGAGCTACCTAACATGTAACTTGAAAAAAACTACGTGAACGAAGTCGCGGGCAGAAGTTAGTGTTTTAAATGACCGTCAGAGCATTAACCATCTTCGATCATTTCTATAGGCAAATGAAAAGTATACTAGGCAACTAATTAAAACTGTAGTATATCGTGGTCCTTTATAAGCCAAGAAACAATGGAATCGTGTTACAAACTTAACAATACCTGCATACAATGTTAAAAGTTCGAAACGTCAAAGTCATTTGCGCACATAACTAAGCTTTTGCTGATCGGCGCTTTCTTAGAGTACTTTATTGAAATTATTATTTCAGCAGCTTTTGCACCAATTGTTACCATATTGGATAATCTTTGGTGTTAAGATTTTATCCAGCCAGTGTCAGGTAGACACTTTGTTATCTTGGCTGCGAATAATGATAGTGCGCTCTTGGCCTTATGCGAATTGGAACGGATAACGCGTGCGTGCCCCACATGCGAACGATCACCATCAACCATTGTTACTTTGTTACTAACTAAGCTATCGTATTTTTGGACACCCATATTAGTATACTGATAACGGCACAATACACACTTTGTGTAGACGTTAAGTTTGACTACCGTAACCTAAGTACATAATGTTCTTTTAGTACAAGACCTACATTCATGTGCCTCCCCCGCCTTTATGGATGATAAAAATTTGCATGTAAGAGTTGTTGTGTTAAGATATAATTTGGTTGGATGGATACCTACATTTTGTAACACTGTAAGAGGGCAGAAGTTAATAATAATAAAATATGTAAAAAATTATATTTGTCCAAACACAACTTCAACGTAAAAAAAAGAAATTCTGAACCATGTTGTCGAAAGTTATTTTGACATCAATAATAATTTATTTATTTATTTCTTATTATTATTGTATTAATTGTCAAGCTGCTATAAACGAGGTATTATAGGTCGAGGATTTAATTTGCATACGTAACAAATAGGCAATAATTTTAACAATTTAATATTTAAGATTTCCGTCATTTCTTTAATGTGAACAATATTTAAACACGAATAATTCTTAAAATTACCATTCGTATGTTAATTTGCAGTGACACTCATTATCATAACGCTAGATATAAAATATTGGTAATTAACATAGAATATCAATAATATCTGACAATCTGACCCACCGGCGCCACTCCAGCAGACGACCCGTCGAGTTTTAAATAAATAAATGCAAAATGATCACATTCATAAATCGGGTGTGTATTTCGATCAAGTGGGACATGTGTTCATCTCCCGCACTTACATTGCTGTAGGTATCCTTAACGAGTTTATAGACCTATCACGTGTAAACCGGGACACGCTTATACTAAAAATAAACATAAAAAAATGTTTTAATCTAGCGTCTACAGCGTTTTTGCACGGGATCGCGCGGCACTTGGCAATAGCCGAGTTGACGGCATTACCTCCCTTGGATTATGACCTACATTTAATACTTTAGCATCAGTTTAACGATGATAATATTCTTATGTTTTCATACACATCACATTTTCAAAACACGACGTACTCGTAGACTCATCAAAGTTATAGCTACGTTTATGTACTGCGCTGGCGGTGATCAACCGGCGTCGCGTCGTATATGTAATGTATGCCTATCTACAAACTAATTTGCCTGTAAATTGTTAGGGTGCGATGTTGTTTTAGCGAAGGGTGAGGCTAGAATCATTAGCTAAGATTACCTTAAAACGTTGTACGACCTAACAGTGGAGGGCGCAGAATAATCAAATTGTTATCAGGGAGTCCCACGTCTTGCGTTAGTCGTTTGTAGTAATATCGCGCCGTGTATGCCGAGACACGCGCCACTGCGCACCTCTTATTTATGTAAGGTGTATAAATCTAACATATTTAAATGTAAACTCTTTGACGTCAAAACGACGCCTATAACACGAAACGAGTACTTGTAGAAAATGTACAGCTTTTGCTACTCTGTGAGTTGTTTGGAGTCTACACATACTACGTATACGGTTTGCTTAATAATTTGTTACTGGAATATTTTGATGCCAGTTGGTGGCCTTTGACACCAGCCTGCAGGCAATCCAGGAAGGTCATGCCATCCCTCGGGTTTAAATAACTAGGGGTTCATCACCGGACACTGGTGGCTAAACAAACACTTTCATACTTAAGGCATCACAAGCAATCCTCTGTACAGAGCTTGCATGGAAGAAACGGTTACGCATGTGTTCCTGTGTGCTCGGGCGTTGCCGACATCCGGAAATAGACTTTGGGTTCACCAAAGTCTCCTGAGCAGTCTAGGATTATAAATAACAGCCACTGTGGTTCACGTACAATGATCCACCATCTAAGACTAAGTAAGATGTAGATGTCACAAGTTATCTAGAAGTTTGCCCTTCAAATACTTACCTAAGACATCAATCTCAGTAAGTTCAAAAATCTCTTGTAACTTATCAACGCTTTAGGGTGCGTATGTTTATACAGAACATGTTTGAATTGAAAGCGTAGCGCGTAGGCGTTCAGCTTTGTACATACGAGGATTGTCGCCGGTGACAAGTTCCCCTACAGACACAGGTACCATAAATCGTATTAAGTCTCTACATACAGCTTAAGTCGGCAATCTAATGTCGCTCATATTGGAATACGGATTTCATTCATGATATTCGAAGGTAAGACGGTAGGTAAAAATAACGCTTTCTTTGGCAATTTATATTATTTTTGTCACCAAGTCCTAAGTCCATTACTAAGTTATATCATGTAAAAAATAAAAATAATAAACAAAAAGTTCAAATATTTGCAGTTTGCACCAACCAACTCGTGAACTTTCCATCCCTCTAGATTTCTAGAGTATCTCCTATGAGTTTTAAAATGGTGCGTAAAAGCTATTTTTTTATTTGTATTAAACATTACACACATGTGTGTAGCTAAAGCCATAATAGCCAGTTATGTTAGTTGCCAAATATAAAAGGGATCAGAAGAACTGCTTTATTTGAATATGTTTCCCATAAAATTTTTGTGTTAACAGTTTTGATAGTTTGCCATACCGACTCAAATTATGTTTTGTTACCAGGATCAGTTTTATTTACTTACAAATCATATTCATGTTTATTTATTTGCATACCATAATGTGTATACAAGATGAAATGTAGTGATGTGATGTAAGATGTGTAAAAATTGCATTTAAGATAATCCTTTAATATGAAATCGTGAATCTATTACAGTCGATTTTTTAACGTGTGTAGAACCTAATGTAAGGTAGGTAGCTATTGTTTGCTCTAACTATGATTTATATTGCTAAATGTAATAAATAATTCATACAATAGACCTAAATACATAATAGCGTCAAATGCTATAATTTAACACGTCCTCCCACACACGAGTATCCGCTGAAACTGACTTACGACACTAAAATACTAGCATTAGCATAATTTTAGTATTGCAAGATGAAAAATCTCTAAAGCATTGTCCCGCATCCTTCGTTTAGCAACATCCTGTGTGTTCGCAGCGTCTATTGATGATACATAATTATTTACGAAACTAATTAAAAGCAGGCACTGCACAGAAATATTATGATTTTCAAAACTAAATTATTCCGCTACTATACTCGTATTCATTAGAAAGTGTCAGCCAATTCTATTAATCATATTTTTAATCTAAATTAATCTTATCTTTGAATAGGTACTTTTGGGTGACTATGACAAATAGTTTAATTACTTATTCTAAAATAATATTTGTCTAAATTAACTTTATAGACCAAGAGCTACTGGACCGTCCGAGTAACGGTGTGTCTGTAAGGCTAGAAATTCTTATGGTGATGAGTCATAGTTGCCTAAGTACAATGACCATCGCCTGGCACGCCTCAGCCCTGCACTTCATCAACCCTATATTTTTGAAAGTGTAGAAAAAATTGAAAAAAAAAACTTGTTCCTGTAAGCTTGAAATTTTTTTTACCATTTTGTTTATTCGTTATTAAGTTCAAAAAAAAATTGACAGGCGTTTTCGATGAGCACAAGTACCTGACAGGCGAGCCTGAAGGTGTATTATGTGTACATTAAAATAAACTTTATTCTGTAAAGTTGAAATTTACAGATATGTTTCTTTGAGCGATTTAAAGTAAGTTGGTAGAATGACAGGCGGTTCTGGCTAGCATAAGTCCTTGCCAGGCGAGGGGAAAGATGCTATGGGAGTGCGTGTGAGAGGCGTAAGTAGCATGATAAATCATATCCTTGATGCAAATCACATTAATTAAAAATAGAAATTATGGGTAAAATATATTTTATTAGTTGTAACATAATGTACAGTCAGCAAAACAGATAGGTATGCAGGGTCGTTAGATATAGTTGAAGTTTTCTAAGAAACCGATGGATGTCTTTGACTGAAACTTAACCTAAATAAAGAACTATTTATTATCTACGTTTTAAATTAAATTACATTCGAAAACATCCTCGATTTAAAGTAAGTTAGTAGAATGACAGGCGGTTCTGGCTAGCATAAGTCCTTGACAGGCGATTCCGTACAATACCCATTTTCTGTTTTCCTATGCTGTTTATACTGCTATTTACGTGATCACTTGAAATTGTAATTAATGTGTATGGTAAAAAACCCGCAAAATTAAAGTTTACGATTGTTTAATTTAGCGGTTTTTTTTACAATACACATTAATTTCAACCATTCAAGTACGAAAATACCAAATTAAGCTATATTTAAATACATATCTATTAAAATATATACATAAATATATCTATAGCCACGTAAAATGAGACTTTAGTTAGTTACTTTACTACACAACAATTATTGCGGTCTGTATATTTATAACAAATATCTGGAGAAATAGTCACTTAAAAGTGCCAACGGTTCTAAAACCTGAAGATAATGGTTGGAACTTAATCGATGGAAGCTATGTTTTTAATTGGTTTGAGGGAAATACAGTTCCTTCTTCTATCTATGAAATATTATTACAACAGCCTACTGATACTGCTGAGAATGAGTCAAGTGAAGCTGAAGAACACATTGAAGGTAATAAAAAAATTCTTAATTTTGTAAAAATATATGGAATTCTACATAATTGAGCGCAAGATCCGAGATTTAATGTTATTATTAGGTAATGTATTCAAAATTTGTTTCTTTTTAGATGATGAAATCGACAATGAAGAATCATATGATGACGAAGAAAGTGATGATGACTTATCAGATAATGATGATTAATTTTAAAGTCTTATGTACACACAGCAAAACAGATAGGTATGCAGGGCCGTTAGATATAATTGAAGTTTTCTTAGAAACCGATGGATGTTTTCGAATGTAATTTAATTTAAAACGTAGATAATAAATAGTTCTTTATTTAGGTTAAGTTTCAGTCAAAGACATCCATCGGTTTCTTAGAAAACTTCAACTATATCTAACGACCCTGCATACCTATCTGTTTTGCTGACTGTACATTATGTTATAACTAATAAAATATATTTTACCCATAATTTCTATTTTTAATTAATGTGATTTGCATCAACGATATGATTTATCATGCTACGCCTCTCACACGCACTCCCATAGCATCTTTCCTCGCCTGTCAAGGACTTATGCTAGCCAGAACCGCCTGTCATTCTACCAAATAAAAATGTCTACTAAAAGACATCCATCGGTTTCTTAGAAAACTTCAACTATATCTAACGACCCTGCATACCTATCTGTTTTGCTGACTGTACATTATGTTACAACTAATAAAATATATTTTACCCATAATTTCTATTTTTAATTAATGTGATTTGCATCAACGATATGATTTATCATGCTACTTATGCCTCTCACACGCACTCCCATAGCATCTTTCCCCTCGCCTGGCAAGGACTTATGCTAGCCAGAACCGCCTGTCATTCTACCAACTTACTTTAAATCGCTCAAAGAAACATATCTGTAAATTTCAACTTTACAGAATAAAGTTTATTTTAATGTACACATAATACACCTTCAGGCTCGCCTGTCAGGTACTTGTGCTCATCGAAAACGCCTGTCAATTTTTTTTTGAACTTAATAACGAATAAACAAAATGGTAAAAAAATTTCAAGCTTACAGGAACAAGTTTTTTTTTTCAATTTTTTCTACACTTTCAAAAATATAGGGTTGATGAAGTGCAGGGCTGAGGCGTGCCAGGCGATGGTCATTGTACTTAGGCAACTATGACTCATCACCATAAGAATTTCTAGCCTTACAGACACACCGTTACTCGGACGGTCCAGTAGCTCTCCTACTATTATAGGTATCTATTTTTTAAACAGTACATTACACGATCACATACAACATTACATTATTACGATCTAAGTTTTAATAATGTAAGCTTGAGCAGTAGGTAACTTGAAATAATTTCTAAGTAAGAATTAAAAGTTTATTATACTGAGCTAATCTAATTCAGATGAGGTACGTGTCCTTAATTATTATTAGGTAAGGTTTCTAGTAAGAATCAAAAGTCATTGAACCCATAAACTTTAAAGAAAATATATTTATGTAGGTATTTGCATCATCATTCAAGTCGATATATTTTTTTTGGAGTAGATATTTAGAAAACAAGCTTTAAATTGTCATTTTAAAAGTAAATAAATTATAGTTAACTATTCAGAAGGAAACAATATTATTATTATTTATTTATTTATTTATTTATAGTTAATTAACACGGCATAATACCAATTACATTAATTAACATAGAAACAAAACAAAAACTATACAATGCAGAAAATTCAGTTATAAACAACTATTCTTACATACTAACATGGAACAGTGGACACCCTTGCATACTGTCTCTCACAGAATTATGGTCCTCCTAAGACTAAAAGTTTTTAATATCAACGCCCAAATCCAATATAATCCCGAATATTTTTAATACAATGTAAGTAGGTAAGTAAAACAAACATTTGAAACAAAATGCAATTTACTTATAAATGGATACGTTTATAAGTTTCGGCTGTTGAACAACAATCTTATTGGGCGGCTTTTGAAGGCTTTCTTCGGAACCAGTTTAAAGTTTGCCGGCGCCGGCAGCTCTCGTTTGACCTTTTCTGAACGACAACCGTGTCACTGCCTTTTTAAAAATACCCTGCTCCTTTTTATAACCTTGGCTGCATTTTCCTGTTAGCACATTGAATGGTATCAGGAAATGTGAACAGCCACTTACTGAACGCTTAATATTCGGAAGGTACAGTCGAACAAGCCATTTAGTAAACAGGCAGCTAACTTGCAACTACTTTTAAATAATGTTTCGAGTGTGTCAATTATGTTAAATAGCTCTTAATAGGTTTCAAAATTATTAGACACCACAAGCTCAAAAAGTGAACACAAAATAACAATCAATGGTAATATAGCAGAAAGATTATGATTGCTGTCTGTAAACCAAAAGCTTGTTCGACCGTAAAATAGAAAATTAAAAACGTTTTGACTCCAACTCAGAAAAAATAATTTTTGTATTTGACCAAGCTTTGTTAGATTTGAGATGTAAAGAATTTAAATTATTCTTATAAAACAATAATGACTTTAACAAGCAACAATACAAATTATGTAAACAACGTGTAAACGACTATAATAATGTAAGTTTATGGTTTCTGAAATTCAGTTAATTGACAGCCTGAAAATGATCATAACATGATATTTCACGACATCTAACGCCATCTATCAAATTAGCAGTGAACTATTGGCCGAGATACCTATCTGCCGGGTGTAAAAAGACATACCATAGCCGTTAACTACGCATTGTGTTCATGAAAATTAGTAACATGGGGTAAAAATTATTGCTGGGAAACGACTTTTAGTTGTGGTGATGGTGTGTAGATCCACTGTTGGTAGCGCGCAATGTACTCGTATACGCTTAAAACATTGTGCTTACAGGTGCATGCAACAGTGCAAGGGCTTTTGAGGTGTTTAAAGTTTAGTTAGGTTAATTTTCACAAAATAAAAAACATTTAAAAATTGGAAAATTGGAAAATTTGAAATGGAATTGGAACTTGACCCTTCAATATCTCCTTAACCTATGTAGGAAGGTGGGTATGTCCAAATCATCGCAATGATGGGATGAACATGAACCTTTCGGCTTTCGTCTTTTGTCTCTCGAAAAGTGTCGTTTGACACCCGTAATCTAAACTAAAGCATGATAAAATTCCATAACACCTCTCTTCGCTAAACAACTCTAATTCACAATGAACAACAATAAAATGGCAATAGGTACATTCTCGCCGTATAATAGCTCCACACGCTATAATTTCATACAGCTACTATTAAGCCTTTTGCTTATTGAAATAACTCCTCTAACTGCAGAGTACACACGTGCCTGATTCTCCACCACGACAACTGAGGCAGGCATAATAAATCGTAATTGCTATTAGTGCCGCTATATCAATTAATGTTGGATTTAATTATCTGCAGACTGTCTAGTCAGTAGATAGCACCGCTGGCTCATAAATCACGGGCATAGTGACTGTGCACCTAGGACATACGACTGTGCAATCGATTGTGACCAATCGTGATCAGACCGTTTTTAATCTACTTCAGCGTTCGAACAAAAGGCTCAACTAACATGCCTTTGCACTTTGATTTCAGCCATTATTGGTGCATGATAGCAGGTTACGGTCGGGTTTCTGCTATTTTCTATAATATGTTGGACATTGTATTTATTTATAAAATAGCATCCGCCCACGACTTTGTCCGTGTCAAAATTTATCCCAAAGGAACTGTACATTTTTCCGGGATAAAGAGTAGCTTAAGTGCTATTCTAGACAAATTGTGAAAAAACAATCTCTGTGCCACATTTCATCCGATTCGTTCAGCTAGCCGCTCTGTCACGATTGAGTAACTAACATCTATCCGATCGTATTTAAATAATTAATTGTCATTACATTTTCAGTCGCTATTCAAATCAACCTTTAAATAAAATAATAAGTAGGTGCGATAAGTTAAAATAAGCCCAATAGGACAAGAAGATATGTAAATAATTTTCAGAAAATTCTAATATCTACTCGTTTAGCGCAAATGTTTAAAAATGAATTTTGTTTCACGAAAAAAAAAATACATAGATACGATAATGTCTTAAAGCTTTTTGAATACAGAATGTAAGTAGACCATTTATTTTCAAACACCTGAAGGTTCGCAAAATTACCTCGACATTGTTAGAAGACAACATTGTTTAACAACAATAAAAGCAACATACTTACGTGGTTTGAGATTCACCTTGGAGACCGTTCGTAATCCTAACAGTTTTTGTTGAGTCCGTCTGAGACGCTAAACTAATGGTTAGTTTAGCGTCAAAACAGTTCTTGTGATTATGTTGAATTAGTTCTTGTATTTGTTTCATAAACCTTCAAAAAACGACACTCTTGTAGGTTTAAAGACGGGATAATAGTATGGTAAATACGAACATACGTAAACACACACGCTACACACACAGCTATATGGTTTTTCATTCATTTCATTTGCATGTTTCACATCAGAGCTCGGTAACATTGGCCGTTAGGTAAGTGAATTGGGAAACTGTAATGTTTACCAAAAGCATGTGAATTAATAAATAATTCATGGAGGCCTGGTAGCACTAAATAGGCTGCCTATTTAAGAAAGGAGCTATTTAATAGGAAGCAAAAATTTTCCCCGCCACACGTTAATTAAAACTCCTAGTGTCAGAACAGCTATCTATGTATATGCAATGCTCTAACAAGTTTCAGCATTTTTTTTTGACAGAATGCTCTCTCTTAAAACTCTAACTTTCAACTTTTTGCCACACAAAGTAGGTATTTCCCTCGGAATTTAATTATCACATGAGCTCGCTGAAAACATTGCATATAACGTTAAATATTTTATGGCTGGCATGGGGATCGAAGCTGCCCACAACATTTTAATTACGTTCAATTTATTAATTTAATTTTAAAGTTTACGCGTGATAAATATTTTTTACCGTTATTAAATACTAAATTATGTAATGTTTTTTGTGGTCATAAAAATGAACTCAATTATCTATTTTGGTATACTGACTTGTCTATTTATTGTAATTATTTGATAATAACATAAATATCTAAGTAACTTTGTATCTTAATATTGTTTGTTTTTATTAGAATGACTCTGTGAGGTCTGTTCCACTTTTAAGTCCTAAGACCACCCCTGACTTCCCGTGCATGTTAGAGACCACTTATCGAAATGTGGGTGGCAGCATCATTAGACCTCTATAAATTGTGATAAGTGACTCTTTTCAACTACATATTGCAAACATCTTCGATATGATCTGATATTGTGCGGACTTTGGTATTTTTGTGAGTCATTTGCCCTTGACGATTTTGTCTGGAACCTACTGAAAGCTCTAGCTAGTCTAGTTAGAATAATACCTCTGAATAGATAATATTCACCAGACTGCCTGCCGCGTTGGTCTTATGGTCGCAAGCGCGACTGCCGAGTTCGACTTCCAGGTCAGGTAAAAAAGTGTTATTGGGTTTTTCCATTATGAATTTCTCAGTAGCGGCCCGGAGTTTGGAAGTTGGTGGTGTGACACCCCGTGCCTCAGAATGTACGTAAATTTGAGTTTGTCCGCCGTGACCGAAATCGGCCTGGAGTATATAATTCACCAGGTATATTAAAATAAAAAATGGAGCAGAATTTGTATGAAATGATCTGCCTAATAATTTAATTGGAACTCATTTGCAGGTGGTGAAACAGGCCCTAAGTGCCTACTAATTAAGCACTAAGTAAGGAACATGTGAACACTCCTATTATTTATTTATATACCCTTTTTAGCGAGCTTATTCTATCCTACTCTCCTGAGTCCTGTGTTGAACAACGTTCCTCGCCAGGTTTTCCATTGTTGAAATCGGTAGATTTCCAAGTAATAGGTAAAAAGGATGAAGTGTCAACTAAAATTTTTACGTAGATTGAAAAAATATTTTATCTAAGCTATTGACTAATATGATTACATAGGTAGTTAGGGACTTACGTAATGTGCAATTATCTACAACACATACACATAGCGCCCTCTGTTGGCACATAACCGACTTATTAGGATCGGTTTCTAGGTAAGATGGACATGGCTGGCTTGCGTGCCGTCAATTGCGAGTGTAGTTCACTGACTGTACCATTGTAGCTGTATCGCAATAAGTTTTGAGACATAAGTCATAGATGGCGCTGCAATCTGCAACATAACGCTATGTTAATAATACAAGGTGGGCAAAGAGTTCAGACTTTAAAGCACGCATTGGGTTGTGGTTACCAAAAACCGGATTTTGCTTCAGGTTTGTAAGTCATTTAGAAAAATCGGAGACAAGTTACAATGCCCATTCTTTATGTTTTTCCCTCGACCATTCATGGTTTTTCTGACATCGAAATGATTGGCTGTTGTTCCTAATATTTTTTATAGAACAAAAGCCAATGCAAATTCTAATAGGTAAGTACTGTTCAGTGGCAATATTAACTGGTATTTCCGGACCCAGGCGAATAAATCGGTGTCGGGAGGGGACCGAACTTAATTTATTGCTATACCTAAGCAATATTGTACAAAATTGTGCACTCGCCCCAACATTCGTTCCCGCAACGAGGCACGACACCGCTGCGGTCTGTGCACGACAGCTCACAAACCACTGGTGATAACGGTGTGGTTGCTAAGCCATTCTAAGCATTAACGCACAACGCTTTCCATAATATATAACACAACATAACATAACATCACGCCTGTAATCCCCGGAAGGGTTAAGCAATGGTGTACTCATTAGTACACCCACATTTTGCCAGATAAGTTTAAGTTCCATGTACCTAATAGGGGACAAGCCTATTACCATTAACCGAGCACAAATCCAGACTCCGAGACTGCTACTGACAAATTCCTAATGCAAAATCCCAATAACACTTTGCCCGACCTGGGAATCGAACCCAAGACCTCATGCTCATCAGTCCAAGGAGTCACTAGACCAAGGAGGCAGTCCATAGGCCATAAAATTTATTATCTTTAAAACTACCAATAATATGGTCTGCAGTCTATTATAATAATTATCCCACCGCAGGACAAAGGCGTTTTTCCACACAGGGAAGGCACGAGCATTGAACACCACGCTTGCTCAAGGCGGACAGGCGAATTCAGATTTAATTTAATTGTCAGTCCAGTTTCCTACGATGTTTTCTTTCGCCGATGTCAGTGATGTCCAAGAAGACCTTAAAAGAGACGCACCACATAACACTACATACCACTTCTACACATTCTACTTCTCCCCCCCCCCTCTAGCTTTACGCTGTTCCACTGCAGGCAGAGCATCTACTTCTTACTATAAGAAATCTCTTTCAAGACAGATGCACTGTATTAGAACTTCATGAGTTCCCCCAATTTCTACAAGATCCCATCATCAGATATTGAAATGGTGACAATGGGACCACACGGGAAGCTTTCAAATAAAAAAAGAATCATGAAAATCGGTTCACCCAGTCGCAAGTTATTAGGTAACAAACATAAAAAAAAATACAGTCGAATTGATAACCTCCTCCTTTTTTTGAAGTCGCTTAAAAACTATCAACCAATAGTGCGTACTTAGTCATTTTTGTTAGAACTGCACTTACTGCATGCCGACTGCAATCAGATTGCAATTTTTGCAGCTGCCGTGCAGTT
Organism: Hoplodrina blanda; assembly: GCA_949316365.1. NCBI lineage: Eukaryota > Metazoa > Arthropoda > Insecta > Lepidoptera > Noctuidae > Hoplodrina > Hoplodrina blanda. The sequence continues at coordinate 8,424,121 of OX438579.1, read as the reverse complement.
CAATTGCAGTGCAGTCTAGGTCCTAATTGGTAACTTCAAGTATTTTTAGGTGTCTATTGATGGAAAAGGGCCTCCCGTTCAAAAACACTACCTTAGTTTCAACCACAGATAGTATGTTTCAACAGTGATTAGAAGCATGTCCTATAGACATTTTCATGTTTGCTTTACAATGTTGTAAAACTATTTCGGTCGTCCTCACTACTCACCGTAAAAATGTCACATGCAAACGAAGACATAGTGCACCGTGCTGCTATGAGGTAGTTGAAAGTACACAGAATGGTTGCTACCACAAAAGACCAAGATCCTTGACATTGGCGTGACTTCCTCCGAATTCCCAAACGATACCTCAATTATCTTTAAGACGTTCTTAAATGTCTCACTGTCGCTGCAATATACCTTAAAGTGACAGAGATAGCTTAAGTTTAAAATTGAGTTTCGTTAGAGAATTTGATCGTTCGACTGATTCACATCTTGTTGTACACTTAGGCTACGAGGAAGATAAATATTTAACCTAAGTACGGGTCACGCTTTTCAGACATTGCGAGAACTTGATTATGAAAACATATGATATAAAGATATGAAAACATCAAGCAAGAAGTGGTCAGATGATGTTCATTTAATAAAACAACAAAAAATGTATTTTTTCTTAGATAGTACCTACATGCACTAGAGTGCAATTTACTCATACCTACTTATCACAGATTTAACACACTCTCGGTCGTTGTCACCGCACCTATTTTTAACAACACGTGTTCTATCCATGACATTGCTGCGTCAATTTTATAATTACGTATTAGAGGTGGAAAATTAGAACATTGAACGATTTCATTAAATATGGGAGGAAAATTCTGAAGAAAATTTACTACAAACTATGGAAAGTTTATACCTCATTGAAGTATACTTAACAATTAAACAGTCAGTTAAAATATATTGAGCTATTAGTAGTAGATACAATAAAATAACAATTGAAGAACATTTTTTCCCATTAACAAACCACAAAAAAACAAACTGGAATTTATAATATCGATAAAGTGTATTTTAGTTTAACATTAGGGTCAGTATACGCATAGGTAGTGAGGCATGAACCACCGATGGAAAGGAAACCTAATACCCACGGAAGCCACTACCATGTCAAATCACCTACATTAGACACACACATACGTGCTTCACACACTTATATATTTGACCACACACACGTAGGTGGACGCTGTAAGTCCAATTTAATGTCTCACTTAACTCAACCCACCATCATTCTGTCGGAAATTCAATTTTTCATAAATATTATGCATCCTTTCTCCGTTGTGGAATGATGTAGGCATATTTTCTTAGCAATGGAGCTAAAGCTAAGAAATATTATGTTTTGGATTAGAGCCTATCAATGATACACAGATGATGCGTTTTGGATTTTTCCTTAATTGCTCTAAGACCCTAAGTACTTTGGTTTCCGTATAAAAACTTCGTTATGTCAGTAGACAATTGCTTAAGTAAATGTTGTTGGTAACCAGATACCTACGCTGTGAAATTCTCTTTCAGAATAAAATAAAACCATTGTCTTTTAACAATTAAAGTTCAGTTCGAATCGTTATCTTAAATACATAACATAACTTTATTTTCACTTAATTGCACTCATCATTAAATAACAAAAATAATTGGTTTTTTTTTTATACTTAGGAAGATACCCTACTCTATTTATGCAACAGCAAATATTTTATTATATTATTTTGCAATTAACTGTAACATAATGTCTAATTAGTTGCTATTTGTAAGCACACCATTAACTAATGTTCACGTTTAGCGACCAATAGACTTTCTAAGTACACACATCAAAAAAGTCTAGGGATCAACATCCCTAACATTTGTTAGGGATGTTGATCCCTAGACTTTTTTGATGTGTATAGTAGCTAAACGTGAACAGATCAAACATTGATGAACCCTTGACAATTGAACGTCGCTAAAGGAGAGCAGTTGTCTTATACTTCGGTATAGGGGCTAATTTGATGTCACACAAGTGGAGTGCTCCAGTCATAGCACACGCGCTCGCACTCGCGCTCAACTCGATACAAATACTTCACAATAAATATATTAAACTTAGCAATAAAACAGTGTAATGTTAGCTCAGATGTGAAAGTGTTTTATTTGACTAAGCATTGTGTGGAAGGTGCTTCACCGTGGGTGACAAGCGAATGTTACAATTTATAGACGTTTTCTTTGAGACTCGCATAAGCAAACTGCACGTAAGAGTTCTTAAATTAAAAAATGAGTGTAAAATATGGAGCGACGGATGTGGACAGAAAAATAGAAGAGACCGACAAAGAAGAACCGAAAGAAGTTGAAATTAACTTAAGGTAATCTTCTCGTTAGCATTCCTTATCAGGAGCGTTTATCTAATCTCGTGCAAATTCAGTTTAGTGCAACTTATCCAATTAGAGACAATACGAAACTCACTTATGGTACTTGAATTAAGAAAATGGACCGACACTTATGCGGCAAGGAACGAATATCACCCGTTTCCCACAAGCGCTTGCATGCGAGAATACCTCTAACTACATATTTCCCCCTCACGAAGAATATCCTTTTAGAATCCTTTCTTAACCAATTTGTCTAATTTAGGGTACCGTCAGCTTCGATCAATTCGTATAACAAAAGCAGTATAATATGACCGCTCAAGTGCAAATCGAACGTCTTTAGAAAGAAGTAAATACCCTACTTACATCGCAACAACATGGTTTTTGTGACTCGTAACTTGTACCTAGTTAGGCAAGCAATTATTGGGAACACACACTGCACTGCATGTGTGCTCAACATGGCTCTAAATTGAAACTGTTTTATTGATGCTGCATTTATTTGATTCGTTGGATTATCTGATGCAAAAGAAACAAGTTAACTCAACTTCTAAATGTAAGTATCTTTTACCACAAAGAACAGCATTGAATATCAGAGAGGAGACTCTAAATCTCCTCGTGGTAGAGTCACCGATTAACCATGATCATGTCGTATCTAATAGGTATACATATTATACATAGTACATAAGTACGCACCTCATTGATGCTGCTAAATCAGACCAAATTATGTTGGTACCTACTAAAATTATAGATACCTAGGTATCCATAATTTTCAGAAGCATCAGCAAGTTTGTGGCATTAAACTGCAGTAGGTGACTACGTCTTAAATTTATTTTCTCCATTAAGTATTTAGCTAAATTCGTGTCCGAAATTTCGTATTGTAGTTTGTTTGTTTAAACGCTCTAATCTCTGGAACTACCAGTTGGATTAAAACAATATTACTTAATGTTTATAATAGCCAGATTCATGAGGAATAGTAAAGGGCATTTATAACATTGTGCTACAACCTACGTGAGCGTAGCAGTAATCCAAGACGTAACTTAACACGGATGCAAAAAACTACGCCGGCGAAGTCGTGGGTAGAAGCCAGTAAAAGTTATAAATCTAAACATAATTTAAAAGTAAACTATAAAACACACCATTTGTTTTATTGCCGAGAGTTATAAAAGTACTAACGTATACTTTTAGCGAACATGACGACTGTTGACACCTTTTACCTGACTACAACAAACCCAAAGGGAGGTTGTGATTTTAGCAGGTTAGGAAGGTTAATACATCAGAATTCAAGTAATTAAGACAAAGCGAAAACAGCGTTGTTTAGTCTTTTTATGACTTGTTTACAAAACAATATCTCGGTAAAACTCCATAATTCTCTTTGTTTTTCCAGCGGATCGTTCAAAAGAAAATGGTGGCGGGTCAGCCAACATGTGCTCTTTGGGTTGGGCCATGTGTACAACGACCTCTGTGCAGCTATGTGGTTCTCGTACATGATGCTGTTCTTCCAAGCCGTGCTGAACATGAGAGCTGCAGTTGCTGGTGCTATGCTTCTCTTAGGTAGGTCCTGTCTTCCTGATTACTATTATTTCCGTTTACGAAACTAGCATTGTTATAATTGATATTGGAGGTACATGATTATGCCCAATAGGTACCTACCTAGTAACTACGTCGGGTTATACATAGACGCTTGAAACATTTGTCAGATAGGTATGATCAGGAAGGTCAAAGTATTTTTTTTAACTGTGCTTAAGCGATAACTTTTAAATACTAATTTTCGTAAACAATATTTTGCTAAGTTGTTGCAAAAGTATCACATGTATATCAGCTGGGCTATGTTCGCCTTTTCTTTTGTTTTTCTTTCTTTATTTGAAAACTGTTGGATAAACCAAATTCTTGACATTCGTTAGACAAGGAAAAACTAGCCATCCAAGTATCTTAACACATACAGCGTGTCCAGTTAATAGTACGACATAATGCTTGAAATGATTATTTGGGTTAGTATGTACCACTAGAGCACAATATACCTAATGTTCCGTGAAAAGTTACGGTTCTCAGATTAGTTATACAATATTATAATGTTATTTATGCAACGCATACCTATGACAGTTATTTACAAATAATCTTATGTAATAAGACACTTACAATATGCAAGATGGAGAGAATTTTTAATATTTTGGATAATTTTGTTATTTAGCTTGAAAACTAAATATTTCGTACCATTATATTGTAATAAAGTTTCGCGAAAAATTACGGTTTTCATCTCAAACACAAGCTCTTATGGTAGACTGGTAGAACTTACTGATTCACTCAATCATCCCAAACTACATATCTACTGACTGACTGTAGGCCTGTTAACTGGACACCCTGTATAATTAGCTGAAAATAACAACAAAAAATTGTAATGACGAAAATGTCATAATTCTTATTGTTTCTTTCACTATTTATTTGTAAATTCCAGGTCAAGTTATAGACGCCTTAGCTACTCCAGTCGTGGGTGTGTTAGCTGACAGATTTGGGAGCTTGAAGTCCTGGCATTTAACTGGTAAGCATCAAACAATTCATTATCCTACGACTTCAATTAAGTGCAATCTATATATTTTTATTAATTTGCGAAACTTCGACTTTATGGACAGATGAGACTTCAGGTATCCTTTTTTGTCAGGCATTTCCGCATTTGTGAAGTCTCGCGAATAAATTGAAAAAGAGCCTGTATAGGCGTACCTTTGTTAGAAACTTAGGAATTCAGAATTATGTAATATGCACCCACTTCTTGTAGGCCATACCGCACTGTATCATTTGCGCGGCGGCAGGCAGAACAGCGGACCACAGGATTGGCGGCAAAGCGTGTACTGCGCCAAAGGTAAGCTCGAAGAGTCGTTTGAGGGCCACGACAATAGGGCCTTCATCGCAGTTGCAGACTGCCACAGAGGCCACCCAAAGTGCTGCCAGGGAGGAAATTGATATGGACTGTTGATTATGGCTCCATATCTAAGTCTCCTACAAAGTAACATCAACCACTGCGCCAGGGCTCAGGACCTGCTTCTCCAGAGTATGGCGCAGTGGTCGATTAACGTAGCTGTGGTAGCCGAACCGTATTTTGTCCCACCCAGGGATGACTGGGTGAGTGACGTCAGCGGCTCGGTGGCCCTCATCCTGCGGCCTGCCATTGAGTGCCCGTCTTTCGAAAATGTTACTCGAGGTCGGGGATACGTGGCGGCGCTTATTGGAGATTTAGCAGTGGTCGGGGTGTATCACTCCCCTAACAGATCTCTCGCTGACTTCGAGGGTTTTGTGGCTGAGTTGGGCACTGTCGTAGGTCGTTGTCATCCCGTTCCTGTGTTGGTTTTTGGGGATTTTAACGCCAAATCTTCGGCTTGGGGCTCTTCGAGAACAGATGCGCGGGGTCGAGTTTTAGAGCAATGGGCCGTTGAAAACGGTCTGCTCGTCCTCAACCGGGGTACAGTGCTCACGTGCGTGCGTCAGCGGGGCGGGTCTATAGTGGATATCTCATTCGCAAGCCCCGCTATAGCACGCCGTGTCCAGGGCTGGCGTGTAATGGAGGAGACAGAGACGCTATCGGATCATCGATACATTCGCTTCAATGTCTCCGCTCAGACGTTCAGCAACCCAGCCCAAGCAACCCCTGGTATAGAGGGTCCGCGCTGGGCGTTGAAAAAATTAGATCGGGACGAGCTTCTGCTGGCCTCAATCGTCAAGGCATGGGTGTCTGCTCTAGACAGGCCTGTCAATATCGAGGAGGAGGTGGAGTGGCTACAGGAAGCGCTAATCCACATCTGCGACGCGGCGATGCCAAGATCACAACACAGATCGGCCAATCGTCAGGTATACTGGTGGTCGCCTGAAATCGAACAGTTGCGCGAAGCATGTGTTGCGGCGCGATACCTATATGCCAGGCATCGCAGAAGGCGTCGACGAGCTGAGAATGCAGAAGCTTTGGAGGCAGAGCTATACGAGGGGTACAGAGCAACAAAAGAGGCCATAAAAATGGCGATTCGACAGGCCAAAACCCAGGCCCGTGAGGAGCTGCTGTTGACTTTGGATCGAGATCCATGGGGACGCCCTTACCGCACGGTAAGAGGCAAACTTCGTCAGTGGGCTCCCCCTCTTACTCAAAGCCTTCGACCACAGCTCCTCGACCAGGTGGTCGGCGCTCTGTTCCCTTCAAGGGCAGAGCATATCTCTCCACAAATGGCTCCACCTCCAGTGTCACCTGGCGCGGATGAGAGGGATGACAATAATGATGACGTGCCCGAAGTTACCCGGGTAGAATTGAAAGCGGTGGTGTTAAGGCTTCAAGCCAAAAATACCGCCCCAGGGCCGGACGGCATACCAGGCCGCGCATTGGTCCTGGCTTTACGAGCTCTCGGGCCCCGTGTAGCAGGGCTCTTTAGTGCATGTCTCGAGCGAGGCCATTTTCCAAACCGGTGGAAAACCGGAAAGCTGGTCCTTCTGAGGAAAGAGGGGCGCCCCGCGGACTCTCCGTCTGCATACCGGCCTATTGTACTGTTGGACGAGGTGGGCAAGCTCTTGGAGAGAGTAATCGCAGACCGCCTTGTCCAGCACTTGACAAATGTTGGGCCGGATCTAGCGGATAATCAATTTGGTTTCCGCAAGGGGCGTTCAACTGTGGATGCCATCATGCGCGTAAGAGCTATGTCGGAGGAAGCAGTTGCCCGGGGTGAGGTCGTCTTGGCGGTGTCTCTAGATATCGCCAACGCCTTTAATACCTTGCCCTGGAGTTGCATTAGGGAGGCGCTCGTTTATCATCGTGTGCCAATCTACCTCCGTCGCATTATCGGGGCCTATCTGATGGATAGAGCCATCATTTACCCGGGTCGAACGGGTTGGGGTCGGCGATACATGTCGTGCGGTGTTCCACAGGGATCGGTCCTGGGGCCGTTGCTGTGGAACATCGGTTACGACTGGGTGCTGCGTGGTGCGCTTCTTCACGGCGTCGGCGTAACCTGCTACGCTGACGACACGTTGGTGACGGCTCAGGGGAAGACACACCGGCAAGCTGCCATATTGGCCACGGCGGGGGTTGCGCAGGTCGTTAAAAGGATACGAGAGTTAGGTCTTGAGGTTGCTCTGCATAAGTCTGAGGCTCTTTGTTTCCATGGGCCTCGGAACGGGCCGCCTCGGGGATCTCACATAGTGGTAGGAGGCATTAGCATCGGGGTCGAGTCGACGATGAAGTATCTGGGACTCGTCCTCGACAGCCGGTGGGATTTTGGTCCGCATTTCCAACGGCTGGTCCCCAGGTTAATGGGCGCCGCAGCCGCTCTCGCGCGCCTTCTGCCAAATCTGGGGGGACCTAATGCCTCCTGCCGGAGACTCTACGTGGGGATCGTACGGTCTATGGCCTTGTATGGGGCCCCTGTGTGGGCGGATACCCTGACGACCCGCAACGTCGCGATATTGCGAAAACCGCAGAGAGCAATGGCCGTCAGGGTGATAAGGGGGTACCGTACGATCTCCTTTGAGGCGGCAAGTCTTCTTGCAGGATCGGCTCCTTGGGACCTGGATGCTAGGGTCTTGGCGTCAATGTACCAATGGCGCCGGGCGGAGCTGGAACGCGGTGAGCTACTGATACCTCGGCAGTTCGAGGCACAGCGGGCCGAGCTCCGCCGGATCCTAGTATGCCAATGGAGGGAGCGACTTGCGCAACCCAGATGGGGGCACTCCACGATAGTGGCGGTAAGACCCGTAATGGACGAGTGGCTGGAGAGGCAGCATGGTGCCCTCAGCTTCCGGCTGACGCAGGTACTGACTGGACATGGTTGTTTCGGAAAGTACCTGCGGCGGATAGGCCGGGAGCGGACGCCCTGTTGCCATCATTGTGTGGACTGCTTCGAGGACACGGCGCAGCATACGTTGGAAGAGTGCCCAGCATGGGAGCAGCAGCGCCGTGACCTCGTTGCAGCAATTGGTGCGGGTGATCTCGCGCTTCCGGCCGTGATTCAATCCATGGTTGGGAGCGCGGACGCGTGGGATGCCGTCGCCTCTTTTTGCGAGGAGGTGATGCATATAAAGGAGGCGGCGGAGAGGGAGCGGGAGCGTACCTCTCACTCCGCCCGCATCAGAAGGGCAGCAGGGCGCAGGAGGGCGCTCAACGATCTCCGGCCACCGTGAGGAGGGGCCTGCGAGCGGCAAACTTGGGGCAGTTTGTCGCTCGACCAGACATAGGCCTGTGATGGCGGCGCGCAGTGTTCCGTGCGCGCCCCTCTAGTGGAATGTGCGGTCGCAGGATAGGCCGCACATAGTGAAGGGGCTCGCCATTGGCGGTCCAATACCAGTCGGGGGCGCGGATCATGCGTAATGCGAATACCGGGCTCCCGACTTATGGTAGCAGAAGGAACCGTGGGGTTTTAGTCGGTAAAAGTCCGACATACCCCTCCGTTATCCCCAAACGGAGGGCATCCATGAGGATTTCCCCACGAAAAAAAAAAAAAAAAAAAAAAAAAGGTGCCTTCTACTGAATCTTTAGACATAAAACCTTTTTTTAGGTATATGGTGATTTATGTACCTAAATTCCACATTCGCTAAAATTGACGACGCAGCATTGCCGTATTAAATTGCTACCGTAGTAGGTACTTTGATGGTACCTACCTAAGTATATTTCCCTCATAGTTGATATAGCCATTCAAAACATCTTTTGTGTTCACTGTCAACTGCAGATCGCGGTAGCTCTAAGGCCGAGAGTCTGTTTGCTAAACACCAAACAGAAATTTGGCGTTCGATGCAAAGTCGTGGAATTAGGTTCATGGAAGGTTCACAATCATACATGAGTACCTACCTATATGTAGTTAGATAGTTTTTGGCATACCTACATACCTACTCATTTGCAAACAATGGAAAGTAGCTTTATGCATGGCAAAAATGGTAATAAGTAGGTAAGCTTTGTCCTCATTCCCTATGTCATCAGCATTCGACATAACTCTACTTATAACAAAAACTGCTAGAATAAGGGTCATGTGCATACCAACTGCGCTGGTAGATAAATAGATTACTGCGATCAGTAATCTGTACGTGTACGTAGGCAGCTATTACAGAAATTCCACCACCATGCTTAAAATATCACTGAGGTTGTCAATTGTTCTTTTAATCATTGCGATATTGTTTTTTATTCTGGACCATAACTGAGATACAGAGATTTTGAAGTTTAAAGTTACAACTTTTTTCTACGTTTTTTTTACGAAAACACGGTAAAAATGTGCTAATTAAACTTTATAAAAATATCTCCACGAACCTCGCTGTACGCACCCATATACAGAATAACTTGCGTGTGTCAACTTAGACTGTGATTTTTCACACTAAAAATAAGTTGTGTGATGTCACAGCAACAAATTATGCTAAATGTTACTTATACTATCAACAGTAAGCGTAGTAGTATTTTTTCAGCCCGTAATTTATCACATTTGTAATTACTTTTTTTACAAGAAAATTCCTATTTATAATTTCAGGTTGCACCTTAGTGACGTGTACGTTTCCCCTGCTCTTCGTAAGATGTTGGGGCTGCTGGCTGACGGACGACCCCGACTACCTCGACTGGTGGATGCCGGTGTACTACGGCGTCCTCATCGTCGTCTTTCAGATCGGATGGGCAGTGGTGCAGATATCTCACCTAGCGATGATCCCTGCCATTTCAGATAACTTACAAGTGCGCGCTGATTTGACTTCAATCAGGTAGTTTATTAGTGTTGTTTAAAATTATGGCTGTTTAGAATGGTGATCATTTTATAATAATGGGTGCAAATTGAGATTTCTTTTTGTTCTGAGAACCTTCTGGTTTCGGATATCATGTCAATTTTGATCAACAAACAACGCAAAGGAAGGAGTGCTCCAGTTTGTAAAAAACACATGATATATTGAATTTAGTAGTCTAGAATTCTAGATTAATTCTAGATTCTAGATTCTAGATTAATTCTAGATTAAACCTTAAGTTTACGCAAGGTATACGCATGTGTTCTTACCTGATCTACAATCTTCAATAAGCAGCTAGGTAGGTACCTACTTCTTGCCTGCTTAGGTATTTTTTATTATAATTTAGTCATCGCTGCCTGTTTCAGATATATGGCTTCAGTGACGTCAAGTTTGGCTGTGTACCTCATAACATGGGTGGTGCTGAGAGCCAGCAACTACAGCACATTTATAGGACCCATGGATGACTACAAATTCAGAGTAAGACATCAAATTATCCATACTAATGTTATAAATGTCAAACAACCCTCTCTGTCTGTCTGTTACGCTTTTACTACTAAACCTCTAAACCGGGTAAGTTTGCACTCCAAGAAAGGACATAGGATATATTATTTTTTATTCCGCGACTTCGTCTGCCTCCTCATAGCATCTACCTATTGAAAGGATACCTACCTACCGATTAACATCATGAACGTAGGTGGAACCTTGGGGATATAACTGGAAGGACAAACAGGGATTTGACTAGGATTCCGATTTAGGCAAGCTACTTACACTTTGAATGAATTTAATGACATTAAAAAAAATAGGCAAAAGATGCTGATCTTTGAAGCGCACACTGGGTACGAGTAGACGAAGGGTAAGGCACTTTTCACACGTTAGTTAGGCGCTAGGCAGGTATCCGGCTAACCAGGTGATATCTGTCGGAACTTGAAACGATGTTCTAGCGCCTCACGTGTGTCTCCGTTCCGGGAGCCCATACGGTCGGCCCGTACGGGTTTTTCGGACAGCTGTGAAACCAGCCAAGTATGCGTCACCCAAGCGAGCAACCGAACTTGTGGTAATATCCTGCATATTCTTGCGCAAAAAGTGAACCCTCATTTGTTTTTCAGGATGTATCACTAATCATTTCTGGGATCGGAATATTGACATTCCTTCTATTTCAAATATTCTTCAAATTAAAATCGAAGAAAGAGGAAAAAACAAGCAATGGTCACGCTGTGAATAACGGACTGGGTCCAGTACAAAACGAAGAAAATGGAACGCTTGAAGTGGCCAAGTCGAAAATTATGTATTTCCTTCGTATGCCGCTTCTTTATCAAACTAGTTTATTGTAAGTACCTAACCTACGTTTTGTTTTTATGTGGTAAAAATCATCAATTGAGTCCTTCCGCCCTGGGTGGGGCGGAAGCGGAAGGGACTTTCAGACTTTTACTGACTAAAAACCACACTGTTCCTTCTGTTGCTCTACTTACTAAAATTCTAAGTTCATAAATACCAAAGTGCATTAATAAATAGGTCTGTAAGAAAGTTATACCACAGATTGGACAATACATAATTATGAATTTGAACCCACAACCTCATGCATGAGAGGCGGGCGCCTTAACCACTGGGCCATCACGACATACTATTATTATACAGTTCAGTTCAGTTCATGCAAACCCAAGCGATGAATTTTTTTGTCGGTTATTTAAAAAAAAATCAGTTATTTGACGTGCAACTTGCAAGACCTACGCGGTCAAAATGTATGGAAGAGCTTTTATTTTATAAATTTTTTATTTACCGCTAAATAAAATGTTACCGCTGGTGGTCTGTAATCATTTACTGAATGCATGGGTGAAAGTCTTCGTTACGATATGCCTTGTGTAGGAATATTTACGTAAATAGGTATTAGGTATGTATTGATGTTATTGAAATTTGCGCGCTCCTGGACCTCTACACTGCATAAAAATATTGATACCTAGTGTGCAATTTTTAATTAGATATTCTCTATGTAGCTACGTATCATATACCTACTTTGATTTCTATATTTCAGATACGTATTTTCTCGGTTATACTGGGCTCTCAGTCTAGTCTACGTGCCGCTGTTCCTAGAAGAACGCCTGGTGTTCAACCCTAGCGCTGGGTCAGAGCTGGTCGCGAGTGTTCCCCTAGTCCTATACATATCTTCATTCTTCTTTTCATTACTTCTGAAGAGTAAGATTAATAGATTTGGGAATCAGGTAATTTCAACGTTAGGTAATAAGTACATAATTACAACCGATGGTATTAAGACGTTGTAATTTTATTATAAGCATAAGTAAAATTCGTAATTGCACGCATTATCTATTATTTTGTTTAATGTCTTGCTAATGCGCAGGAGCATAACATGAGATACCTACTAGTTAGGTACCTACTACTAGTTGCATTTCTTAATTTGTAACACTTGGTACGTACTATATAATTATAGTAGGAACTCACGGCCCCTTCCCCTTTGAGGGAAGCCGACCTATAACACTAGTCACAATTAAATAAATTAAATAAAAGTCAGATGATTGATTTTATTTTAAGAAGGTACCTACATTGTCTTGACATTCGTTTAATTATTGAATTGTGCCTGTACAACTTATTGTAAAACATTTTTTTTATGTCGTTTGCTGTCTTACGTAACTCCTTTTTGGAATGGGAAAACTACCTACATTCTTTCTTTCTTGTAAATGACGTTTAAAAGTGCCTTTTAAGGATCTAATTGAAATAAATGGTTTGACTCTCGACTTTGTTGCAATAAAATTACATTAATTTTCATTAATGAATGTCCTCCACAGATGGCGTATCTAATAGGAAGTCTACTAAGCCTGATAAGCTGCCTATGGATAGCTGTAGCTATAGATCCACATGCTAGTATAGTACAAATATATATGGTTGCTACGTTAATTGGTAAGTCCCCCAGACCATAGTTCTTAGCCAGCGCTAGCCTTACCTGCCCGTTGGTTTATTTTTCAAATATTATTATAATTTTCAGGTGCGGGTAGTTCAATAACACTCGTTTCCAGTCTGTGTGTGACTGCGGACTTGATCGGTCCTCATTCTCATCAAGGTGCCGCTATCTACTCGATCGTCACTTTCGCCGATAAACTTGTGACAGGAATTGCAGTTGTCGCCATAGAGAATTAGTAAGCATAATCCAAGTTTTATGGATCCCTAATTAATCTAATTTTACATTTATTATAATAATACTTATTCCCCAAACCGATTTCGGTCAACGGTGGCCAATCTCATTGGAGACTATAGCCAAGTACGCAGGAGATATTATCGTGCACGTGTGTGTGCGCAAACACAGGTGCACTCCTTATCCCTCACTCTCTTAAGTCCGATGGGACGGCGATCCGGCTTTACGTGCTTTGGCACGGGGGTGTCACGCCACTAACTTTCAAACTCCGGACTTCTACTGAAAAATCTCTGATGGATAAACCCAATAACACTTTTTACCCGACCTGAGAATCAAATCAAGAACCCCACATTCAGCAGTAGCGCTTGCGACCACGAGACCAACAGGGCAGTTAAATTAAAATTAAATAAATTTTAATTTTCCATTTATTAATATTATAAATACATATTATATAATTGAACCTACTTAATGATTTATATGTGTTTGTTACAGCAAATGTGAAAATGAAACAGAATGTCCACAATACTACAGGGGAGTTCTAACGTACGCCTGCGGTGCAAGCGCAGTCTTGGGCATGCTCTCTTTGTCATTCGTAAAATTTATGCCTAAGCATAAAAATGAAACAGATTTATAAATCTCCAACATTTATTATAAATATTTTGTAATATTTATTATTTAGGGTTTGAATTGTGTACATATAAAATATATGTTGTTTAATTAAACAACATTAAAGTAGCAATAAATAAAATTAATTATAGTACATTGGTATGTCTACTATTCTTTATTATAATATGTATTCATGAATTATGAACTATGTAAATATTGCAATAAACATCAAGATAATAATATGTACCTACCTAACTTAAAAACTGAGGCTTTTTTTAATAAACCAGAAACATACAATTCAAACTGGTTTTATTGAATATAATCTAAATACATCTACAAATGGATCATAGCCATACTTAAATGCATTGCTAGCAGAAAATTGATTAACTACAGTCTTAAGGTGAGGTCTGTTACAACTCGTCTTAACTCTGTTAAACCATTGCAACTGTTTAGTTTGAGCTGTTGCAGCTAATGGTGCTTCTATAAAAACACTATACAAGTTGGCACAGGACTCTATTAACAAAGTAGGGTCAGCAATTAGACTATGTTCCCATTGCTTCCGATCTACTAAATGAATATTTTCTAAAGTCTTACACATACTTAATGAATCAAGGATTTGATTCAATTTCATACCCTTATCAACTAACCGTAAGTTTTTCAGAGACTGACTTGCTTTTATAGCAAGAACAATGTGATGAGAATATTTACATGCTGCAAGAGTGGGACATTCCACTGACAATGTAACCAAATTATGACAGCAATTAAACAAATCTGAAAAGAAACCTGCATTATATTTTACCATTCCACCACTCAAATTCAAAAATGTAATTTTACTTAAATACTGGCCATTACATGGTAGGGAAACCAACATTATTGTTTCACACTTAAAAAATAAACTTAGCTCAGCCTTATGTTTGTCTTTTAGTAAATTGTCATAATCTAGTGTTAAAGAAGGCATAGTCGTTTTCCTCATCTTATCTTTATGGAAATATTCATCATCATCATCAATAGCCACCACCTCACTAGAAGGTCTTGGTTCGGTGAAGATCCAATCATACTTTTGTGGACAGCTAAAACCAGAGACAGCTTCATAATAAAATGGGAAAAATGGCTTTACATGGCTATACAATTTATGGAAAAAAATATCATCAAACTGTGTGGTTTCTTTATTCCATATCATTATGGCAACATTCCCCGTTAAAGTTCTTTTTAAGTCTGTGACACATTCTGCATTCACATTAAAATGTTCACTGAAGAATTTCTTAAAAACTGGTGTAGTATACACTAAGGCAACATTCTTGTGTACATTATTAATATTCAATGAGGAGATTATAAAAAATTCATAGTTTTTAAGCTCAAGCATTGAAATAACAGCAAATCTACTAAGAGATTCATATGTGTTTGTTGATCTCCAATTTATCAAATAGACAGCAAAGTGGTTAAAGTGAGGTACTTCAGAATCATAATATGTATTTGTAATTGGAGTATGCACATTACCTACTTCTACAGCACTGAATTTAAGTGTATTTAATTTGCATTTCTTTAATATATTATATGCTATTCTAAAACACAGCAAATTGTTTATGGAACCCACAAAATGAACATTTTCAAAATGTTCAAAAACTGATTGATACTTGTACATTGTCTCTTCTGTTATCACAACAACACCAGCCTGGCCAAACACAAAATCAACAGTAATATCTTTTAGAGTTGGACATACATTGTGTATTGCCAATAAATCTGTAATATTCAAATTTGTATATGAAATATCTAAAACTTTCAGACGTTTTAACTTCTTGAAGGCTGGCAAAACTTTAGTTTTTGATAAGTCAGGAACCCCACACATGTTTAGCACTTGCAGATGACTTGATATAGCCCTAAAAAAGTTCAACCTCATTGTGTTTACTGTGGCCACTGAACTCAGAGACATATTGCATTCTAACACAACACCATACAAACTAAGTAAGTTTCTGAAAAACTTGCAAGAATTATACATGCTGCACAGTGACCAGAAATTTAGTCTTCTTACAATCATTACAATGATTTCTTCTGGAAGGTCCGTAATCTGCGCCATTGTTGCTGTAAAAAACAAGTCTAATTACAAAAAAGTATTTGTAAGAACCTTTAAGTAAGTACTTTATTTTACACAAATTAACAATATTGACTGCTTTATTGGTCTGTTGGTCGCAAATCGCGACTGCTGAGCATAAGGTCTCGGGTTCGATTCCTAGGTCAGGCAAATTGTTATTGGGTTTTTAATCAGGCATTTCTCAGTAGAGGCTTCGGAGTCTGGATTTGTGCCTGGTTGATGGCAATAAGCTCGCCCCTTATTAAGTACATGGGACTTAAACATAACTGGTTAAATGTGGGTGTACTAATGGATACACCTCTGCCCAGCCCTTCGGGGATTACACTGATTACAGGCGAGATGTTATGAATGAATGTATCCACAATACTTATATAAACTTTCATTTAATTTTTAGTACCTACCTATCCTGAATATCATTTTTTTTAGAAATTTATACGGTATAATTTAAAAAAAATACTACCTTTAATGTTACTGAAGACACTTATTAAAACCGAAGTAGATATTTTTTGCACTGCTTCTTATCATGATATCATCTTCATATCATATTTGCACCTCATTGATACTGCATAATATGCAACTTTATTATATTTTTATTAAACATTTTACATCAAACAACTGCTAACTTTAATAATCTGTTCGCCGTACCCTTCCGTTTTAATATTTTATTTAGTTAATTGCAGTCTGTCTTTGACCGATCAATATCGATCCCATACAATCACCTTTTGTTTATTTGATTGACAACTTTGACTTTGACAATATAAATTTTCAACGTGCAATTCCCCATTGACTTATGCGTTAGGGAGGTGCTCTTCCAAAATATGTACCAAATGATAAATAGTACATTTCCGAACGTTTCATGTCCTCCAGTTTAGTATCATATCGATTGAAAGGAAGCGAGAAGCTTGGTTCATATTTGTATAAATTTCAGGGGCCATATGAAAAGCGTTGAAGCGTACCTACTTTATGACCACATCTGTCTCAGTAGCATTTTTTTGGAGTTTAATGGATGGCCTGTCCATAACTACAAGTCAATGAGGATGTATCATTATCAGATCATATCTTACGTACCTCGGCAAATAAAATAAGAGTTTGGAAAAAAATGAGGGCACTACTACCAGACTTAGGTCTTAAGAGGTAATTCTGGACCAAGTCATCTTAAATTATCATGAGTAATAAAATCAATCATCAATAAACCTTAAAAAATAAATCAATTGTTTACATACAAACAATTGTTTTATTTTTCAAGGTTTATTCATGTTCATTAATTAAACTGATTACAATAAAAATTAAACAGTAATAAGATCTTTATATTGCGTAGATATTACTAAAAAAATTGTACCCCTCATTTATTTTTGAGATAAAATTTAAACTGACCGTTAATAATCGGTCTGTAAAATTTTATTTTGTTACCTAATTTTTCACTTTCCTTAGTGATAGCAAATATCAATTTTATTATAAAGTGTCGATTTTTTTTAAATATTAATTTACACACACACAATTATAACGTCTTTACAGTAAAAAACCAAAACGATGCCTTTCACACCAGTGGTCTCGAACCTACCGATTTTTCGGTATTTCTACCGATATGGGCTCTGTTCTACCGAAATACCGAAATATAACGATTTTTCTACGATTTCACAGTATTTTTAAGTTCTTCGTAGTAGTTCGTAGTTTAGAAAATTTAAACTCAGATCAAGTAAATTTGTTTAAATGCAGATGCCTAGATTTTTATATCGAAGCTTGTAAGCAAATAACCACGCGGTTTCCATTGAAAAATAACCCAATAAAAGGTTAAAATTGGCAAAACTGCTTCGATAGTTCCTGTGAGTAGGCTCTTTCCCAATATTGTTCACAGCAATGATTTCCAGGAAATTGATACAGAGTGGCGCATTTTACGAAATTGTGAACAAATCAAAACATTTCCTAATGATGTAGAACTATTTTGGGATGAAGTAAGTTTACTAAAGCGTGGCGATGAAACTCAAATGTTTCCATTGTTGTCTAATTTCATCTTTAATATTTTATCACTTCCCCATTCATCCGCTAACGTTGAACGCATATTTTCACACATTAATCTTTTAGAAACAAAGCAGCGAAATAGGCTGTCTACTGAATCAATCACTGGTCTATTACATTCAAAACGACTTTAATACAGCTAATTGTTACGATTTTGCAATTAATTCGAAGATGACCGCGGCTATGGCCAAAGAATATTGGTATAAAAAATAATTATGATTGTTACAAATTAGTCTGTAAGTTTTTTTTTTAATAAATAAACGAATTTTATTGAATATTCTATTTTTTTTTGTCAAATACCGATTTTGGGTAAAAATATACCGATTTTAGCTGGCAATTCTACCGATCTCGCTCTATGACGTTCGAGACCACTGTTTCACACGTACACCGCCCGACCGCGCGGTCGAGCAGTGTACGTGTGAAAGGCAAGTAGGCAACGACGGATTTCATATATGTATAGGCCAATGCGACATGAGAACCGCTTCACCGCCTACCGCGGCGGTGCGCGGTGCAGGCAGTGTGATAATCGCCTATATGACGCCTATGCCGGTGCCCAGGCACATGAGGACAGACTATAGTGAAACATAACTATGGAAATAATAAGTACTAGATTATAACACAACTTTATAAGACCATGACGTGACGTGGTGATAGGTGGGCCCATAAAACTTACATCATTGTTGAGTTAAATATTTAGTTTATAAGCCTTATCTGATCTACAACACCGACTTAAGTAGATACGGATCTTGTCTGGCAATGATGTTTGCGTTTGTTTGCGCTCACCAAAGTTTGTGCGGATGTCAAGTATAAAGCCGGCTGTACACATGGGGCCAAGGTGTTGGGCCAACGTGTTTGGCCAACTTGTAGAGAGCTACCTGGCGGTATGTTGGCGTAATTGGTCTAGTTGGCGCCAACATTGGCAGGCAATCCGAATAGTGTCGGTTTTTTGTGCACTCATCAAAGGATCTTGGCGCGCTCCGCAAACAGCGTTCACACGTTGGTGTCTTGTTCAGTTCGTTGTTACTCGTCAGCGGAGACAGTATCGTTGCGCGTGAGTGAAATTTACGTTCCCATGTTCCGATAGCGATGGCGGCGACGGTGATCAATAAAGCCGGCTAAAAAAAAAAAAAAAAAAAAAAGAGCAGTCTACCAACTTACAAAACATAAGCACATAGATTATAAATAACAATACCCCCACTTAACAAAATAACACAAAGTTCTATTTTGTTACAATTCCTAATATTTTTAGAAATTTATAGTGTTTACATGAAACTAACCCTTTTGTTAACAAATCAGCAGGCATCTCTTGTGTTGAAATATATTTAACATCTACTAATTTATTTTTAATAACATCCTTTACATAATGAAATCGTACATCAATATGTTTAGACCTATTATGTGTCTGATGACTTGTTGCAATCTTTAATGCACTTTGGTTATCACAAAATATCTCTATTACATATTTCTTATCAGTGAGTTCATATAATAAATTTCTTAAATATACAGCTTCGCGAGTTGCCTCTGATAAAGCTACATATTCTGCTTCGGTGCTGGATAGAGACACCGTCTTCTGTTTTTGGCTTTGCCATGAAATTACAGAACCACACAAAGAAAAACAGTAACCAGTATATGACTTCCTATCTAATTGGTCACTGCCCCAATCAGCATCAACAAAACCAACTAAATTAACATTTCCTCTACTATACTTTAAACAATAAGTTTTAGTCTTTTGCAAATACTTTAAAATTCGTTTGGCATAACTATAATGATTTTCATTATAACAGTTATTGAACTGACTAAGATAACTTACTGAATAACTTATGTCAGGTCTAGTTAAAACCGCTAAGTACATAAGACTACCAATTAATTTTTGAAAAGGAATATTTTTATTACATGTCTTTGATTTTTCTAAATTTAATCTGCACTCAATAGGAGTATCTGCATTTTTACAATCAGACATATTAAATACAGACAATAGTTTTTCTATATATTGTTGCTGATCTACCGTTATAGTATTTAACTCTTTATTAACATTGACTCTCATACCTAAGTAACGTCTTACTGAACCTAAATCTTTAATTTTAAATTCAAGACCCAGAGCAGTTTTTAACTTATTCGTTTCTTCTACACTATTTGAAAATATCAAAAAGTCATCGACATAGACAGCTACTATTACTTTAACTTCACCAACATTCTTCTGAAACAAACAAGGTTCATATTTACTATTTCTTAATCCTATTTTACACAAGAAATCTTTTACTCTTTCATACCAGACAAAAGAAGATTGCTTTAAACCGTATATAGCCCTTTTCAATTTTAATACTTTACCATTACAATTATCATTTTCATAACCGTCAGGCACATACATATAAATATTTTCTTTTAAGTGTCCATTGAGAAAAGCAGTGGTCACATCTAGGTGTGTAATGTCCATGTTCCACTGTACACTAAGAGCAAATAAAATTCTCAATGTTGAATGTCTCACCACTGGAGAAAAAGTGTCCACATAGTCTATACCATATTTCTGTGTAAAACCTTTTGCCACAAGTCTAGCACGGTATCTGACTTTATCACTAACATCTAACTTTTTATTAAAGACCCACTTACACTGCACAATTGACACATCACAAGGAATGTCCACAAGCTCCCAAGCATCATTGTACTCAAATGATTTCAGCTCTTCTTGCATGGCTAGTTTCCATTGCTCAGCTTCAGGTCCATTCATTGCATCTGAAAAATCAATCTGCTCTGCCACTGGTAAACCATCTGACACAGTTGTATTCCAACCATAGCGTTCTGGAGGTCTCCTTGATCTCTTTCCTGGCTGAATTTCTGTAAGTTCATTCCCCTCATTTTCAGAAATTTTTGTCTCATCATTAGAGTCAGTTGGTGTCTGATCACTATCTAACTCCGCATTTGTGTAAACTGATGAACTGGTACTTGAACTACTCAGAGATTCATCCAGTGTCGTATCCCCCACTGAATCTCTGTTTCCATCAATCTTTTCTTGATTATTATTACCTGGCTGATTAGATTTTTCTTCCTGAACCCAGATCATATCATCTTCCTTTTGATTTACTGTGTAAGATTTGTCTTCCATTATTATTACATCTCTTTTTACAGTTACAATGTTTTTTCTTGGATCATAAACACGATATCCTTTTACATTTTCTGAAAAACCAACAAGTATATGTTGTTCTGCTTTTCTGTCCCATTTCAGTCTTCGTTCTTTTGGAACATGTACCATGACTGTTGATCCAAACAATCGGACATTACTTACATCGGGTTTCTTCCCATACCACGCTTCATATGGTGTTTTATCTACCAAACTTGAAGAAATACATCTATTCTTGATATATACAGCTGTATTCGCAGCCTCAGCCCAGAACTTTTTATCAAGTTTTGCTTCAAATAGTAAGCATCTAGCTTTTTCAACAATAGTTCTATTGGCTCTTTCACAAACACCGTTTTGTTCTGGTGTGTATGCTACAGTTTTCTGATGAATAATTCCTTCTTTTGCCAAATATGTTTCCATCTCTTTGCTGCAAAACTCACCACCATTGTCAGTGCGTAAGATTTTTATTTTCTTGTTCGTCTGTTTCTCAACCACAGCTTTAAATTCTCTGAAGATTTTAAACACTTCATTTTTATGCTTCAAAAAATATATGAAACTCATACGACTGTAGTCATCTACGAATAACAGAAAATACTGTGAGCCAGCAATAGATTTGGTCTCCATAGCACCACATACATCTGCATGTATAATCTGTAGTGTTTCAGTACTTTTCTGGTTGGAATGAGGAAATGGTAGCCTAATCAGTTTACCTTCACAACAGGTTACACATTTGTTCTTCGTCATATCACAACTAGCAGGAAAAGACAATCCATCAACTATACCATTCTTCATTTTGTTCAAATCACAGCTGTTAATATGTGCTAGTCTCTTGTGCCACAACTCTGCATTCACTAATGCTGGTGCTGCTAATCTACAATCTGCTTCTTTTATATTAAGCTTGTAGACACCATTAGTCAATTCTGCAGTTGCCACCAGTACATTTTTCATGTTCCGAATGTAACAATGATTTTCATTGAAATCAACACTGTTTCCATTGTTTATCAATGCACTAACTGATAGAAGATTTGTAGTCAAACTTGGTACACATAGCACATCTTTAATCGTGATTTCATAATTGTAACTACTTGTTACTTGTACGTCTCCGGAACACACGACGGGAACTTTCATATTGTTTGCCACAGTAATTTCTGATAAACTAGCCGAAAAATTTGCATTGTTTATCCAATCTTTATTCGCCGTCATATGAGCGCTAGCACCGGAGTCAACGTACCACTCTGTTTTCTTATAATTTCCATTCAGAAAAACCACGCTAAATGCATTTGTTTCCTTTTTCTTCAATAACGGACATTGATTTCTGAAATGACCATTCTTTTTGCATTTGTAGCATTGTATTTTCTTGTCACTTTGTTTTGGTCCGCCATCTTTGATACTTGAATTATTATTCGTTCGGAAATTATGCAATTTCTTCGCAGCGAATGCAGCGTCACTGGAATCGGAGTCAGTAAATGCAACTTCCATATCGATCAGTTTCGATTTTATTGCATCTGTGGTTATCTGAATACCTGAGTGCTCTATGGCCATAATCATGGGTGAATATTTTTCTGGCAAACCTGCTAATAATAAAGATCCGACCCATTCATCCGTAATAGCAAAGCCCGTACCCTTTAATCTCTGCGCTGTATCCACCATTTCTGTTACGTATGCCGTCATGGAACTACAACTTTCTTGCCTTATTGAGATTAAATGGCGTATCAAACTTATTTTTCTGGAATAGCCTGAGTCATCGAACATATTTTTTAGCTTCATCCACAGCTCTTTCGAACTATTGGTTTCTTTTATATGTACGAATAAACCTGGATCTATGGTCAAAATTAGCTTCGCCCTGGTTTTTGCGTCTTCTTCGGGTTTAACATCTTGATTGGTTACCGGCTTGATGTAGTGCGCCATGCCTTCAAGCACCAACAAGTTTTCCGCAGCAAAACTCCATTCATCATAATTATCTCTCCCCTTGAGCTTTGGAATGCTCTGCACATAGTTTACGGCCATTGTTACGTAAAATTATACTTTTTCAACTGTATTTACTGTGTTACACACTATACTTGAAAAAATTTTACATTGCCCATAACCTAATAAAACACACTCTTCAGAGGCTTGAAAACAAGAGAACGTTTATTAGCAAACATAACAAAAGGGAAAAACAAAGAGCAGTCTACCAACTTACAAAACATAAGCACATAGATTATAAATAACAATAGTCATCATGTCAATCATTCTGCATTGGCGCTTCAAAGATGTACGTAGTTCTTGCAGCCGCGGCAATTTATTTATACAGTGCGTTTAATTATGCGTATAATTATAATGCGTATAATTATTTATGTAGTTCATGCCGTGGATTCCAAATTATTCCTTCATGTCGATACAATTCTATGAATTATAAAACCTCATTGCTTGTCCACACCGGCGCCGTCGCCGCCATCGCTATCGGAACATGGGAACGAACGTAAATTTCACTCACACACAACGATACTGTCTCCGCTGACGAGTAACAACGAACTGAACAAGACACCAACGTGTGAACGCTGTTTGCAGAGCGCGCCAAGATCCTTTGATGTGTGCACAAAAAACCGACACTATTCGGATTGCCTGCCAATGTAGGCGCCAACTAGACCAATTAAGCCAACATACCGCCAAGTAGCTCTCTACACGTTGGCCCAACACCTCGGCCCCATGTGTACAGCCAGCATAAGCCAATGTGTGAACAGCAATCTTGATTATCCATCATTTTTGCCCAACACGTTGGCCCAACACCTTGGCCCCATGTGTACCTGCAGCCGGCTTTAGAGTCTGCAAAATTAAATGTCAGCGCTACAATCCTACAACCAGCTGATAACTTTATTTTAGCAGATTATTAGGGATTGAAGAAAAAAATTCAAAACCGGTCCTGGAAATGAGATAAGTGCTGGAGGATATAATAATTTAATATCCTCCGTCATGTAATTATTATGATGGGAAATATTGGGAAAACATCAGTCAGACCATCGAGCATGTCAAACGAAATATTTTACAAAGAAAACGGAAGTGATGCTTGCTGTAGTTGGCAGCATTGCTCACACAGGCCATAGTGATGTACAACAGTAAGTATTATTAGAATTCATGAATCATGAATATTATCACGAAGTTGTTGCTAAGTGATTAATAGAAAAAATAATTATGAATATAAGTATTATAAGTAGGTATTGATTCAATATTTTGCAATTTCATTTCATAAATATTTGCATTCTATAGAGAAAATCATAATTAACTTTACCTACCAAGTTAATTATGATTTTCTCTATA
This sequence comes from Hoplodrina blanda, assembly GCA_949316365.1. NCBI lineage: Eukaryota > Metazoa > Arthropoda > Insecta > Lepidoptera > Noctuidae > Hoplodrina > Hoplodrina blanda. Next base: position 8,399,792 of record OX438579.1, on the reverse strand, counting down.
GAATGTACAATTCAAAACACAGATAAAATAAATTATAATATTGATAAGTTAGTATCCTAACTTATCGTTATATAATTTATTATAACTGTGTTTTAAATTAGTATGTATTAGTATATTAGATACAAAAAGTAAAGTAAATAAGACTATTACATTGTTAAAAAAAAAACAATTATGCCACTTACATTACTGATAAGAAAAAGTTGTTCACTAGAATACTTAACAGATTAGTTAAAGGTAAAGTAAAGTCGAGGATATCTGACGGTATTAATTACCTACCTATTAATTACCACAACACCAAGCAAAAGTAGAATAAATTCCGCAATGCTATAATACTAAGTATTTGTTAATTATGTCTCAAAAAAACGTAATTCCTAACTCATTTCTTAATTTGGACTTCTTTCATTTTTGATATTGCAATATTTTGTTTTGATTTTTATATTTTGTAAAGTGGTATTTAATTGTAATACGTAGTATGGGAAAGGTATGCGGTTACGCCTCCATGATAGGGGGGGTGGGGGGGTGGGGGGGGGGGTGGGGGGGAGTAATAGAGTAGCCCCCCACCATTTTTGCCCGCCGGAGATACTCGCCGGAGCCCTACTAGGGATTTCTATCGAGTCACCTTAAAAGGGTCGTAAGGGGGTCAGGGAAGGCGGGAAGAGGGGTAGAATCACCCTCCAGCCTTTCCCCCCGCCAGAGGGGCTCGACGGAGCCCCGCTGCGCGGGGCTCCTACTTCTGGGTGGTTTAAAAAAAAATAACCACGAAGGGGATGGCAGGGTCTGTTCGCTCGCTGCGCTCGCTCACTGGACCCTGCCATCCCCTTCTAACCTAACCTGTCCGAGTCGGGGTGCCCACAAGTCCTGAGCTCGCTTCGCTCGCTCTTGTCCACAATAAAACAACAGAATGTTAATTAATTCACATTAAAGCACATTCACGTAAACTCGAAAGCAACAGAATGGCGCGCAAAATCGTGTTTACCTGTCACTGTCAGTGTTTCGTTTTACGCATTTTAACAGACGCAACTCAAAAAACGTAAGAATTTAGTGAAATTTACGTTCCGTTTCAAGTTATTACTTGAAACGGAACATAAATTTCTAGTATTACTTGAAACGGAACGTAAATTTCTAGTTTCTAGTTAGAGATTTATCGATATTTTATAAAATTGTTTTAAATAATTTAACGCTGCTTCGGCAGCTAAAATTGCTTGGGGGTGCTTAAATAACTCCCCTTGACCCCCCCACAGTGTCAGAATCCTCAAATTGTGGAGGCGTAACCTAATACCCAACCCCGTAGTATTCCTTGGATATCAGTGTTGTCAAAATATGAATACTTGCAGTAGTTGACATCCTTACTCAAATTTATTTCGTCAGGCAGCTGGCAGATGGCAATATGGCTGTAGCTTTCGAGTTTCGCTGGCAGTGCGCGGTGCTCGCATCATTTCCAGTACAGAAGTAGTATTTCTGACGGCTCTAAAGTTTCGTTTTTAATTTTTTTAGTGGTTATTGTCTCTGTTTACCTTAAATTAACTTAAGTTTTGTGGCAAAATTACTGTTCTTTCATTTCCGTCGTCACCAGAATTTATTGGACGACAAAATGGCGTCGCTTGACAAGATTTTACTGCAAAATACTTTTTCGCATTTAATTCGCTTCTCATAAAAATATGCCGAAAAATTTGTTGTCGTGTGTTTTCTTAACATTTTTGTTAATGAATTATCCAGTTTTTCTTGAATTCGGTCGTTAATTATATAAGAAACCGTGTATTCCTTAAATTTACTACAAAATGCACTTGGTAAGTGAATAAAAGGCTTTTCCTTTATTGTTTTTGTGTATTTGTTTATTTTATAATATTTCAATGGTTAAAAATATTCATGGAACGTTCTAGAAGTCTTGGGTGTGGCCCCGAAACAGGGTGAAATTTTAAGACGTAATAGTGAATTTAAGGGTTTTTGTGATTGTTTACAATACATTTTGCTGTTTTTATGTATGAAAACATTCGTGTCCCACGCAAGAAAGTATTTGCGATGATTCTTTGTTACGTAATCTTCCTATAGCACGCTGTAAAAATGATTTTGAAAAGGGACCCATTTTTGCAATTTAGCTTTGAAAATTGGTCTTGCTGAGCATTGCATCTGAATACACTAACATTTGAGGTTATGTTAAATATTTATAGTTAATTTCCATCAACTTCAAGTGGAAAAACTGGTGTAATTTCTATTACTACACCTCTTCCCAAATTTATTTTATTTTATATTATTTTTCAAAGTTTTTTTGTGTTTTCTGCCTTTGTGTGCAATGCTTTTAGGTTAGTTGTTATTTTTTCTTGTTTTATTATTCCCTACTAGGTTCCAGATTAGACAGGATCAGTGCTACTCAAGGCAGATCAATATTGAGAACATTTAATTGATATTGCTTTAATAAAATCCTATTTTCTGGGGCCGTTAACCTCTTGAACCTAAACAGTGGGTTCTGTACTGTACGATGCAAGTCAGTAACATTCCTTTAAAAAAATATAAAATACAGAATGGTTATTGAAAGCTGATGATGGTTATAATCCACACATTAATAATAATTTTTCTGTTTAAAATAATTATTAATTTATTTTCATCTTTCATCAAATTAGTGTAATGATTATTCGGTTTTATGAGATTTAATGAGGCTAAGATAATCATATTAAATGTATTATAGTTTTGGTAGCATTTATTAATGTGGAATTTGTTCCAGAAGGGGTTCATGAATGAATCTGGAAGTGATTCGAATAGCGATAAAGGTGAGAAGAGTGATTCTAGTGGATCAGGATCAGGGAGTGAGAGGTGGGTGCAGTGTGATCTTATATAAATCTGTTCTTGACTTTTTAATGAACTTGATTTGTAATAATAATAACTTTTTTAAAACAGTGAAAGCGGGTCTAGTTCATCAGGTTCGGGATCTGAAAGGTCTGGGTCCGAGAAGTCATTGGGCAGATCACATCACAGTGATGACACAAAATCATCACCTAAGTACAGTAATGCCAACTCATCAAAATCTGATCACCATACTGACAAAAATTCTTCAGATGATGACTCTCCATCTAAATCTAAATCACAAAAAAACAGGATAAAGTCTGACTTATGGGAGGATAATCCAGACATTTATGGAATTAGGAGATCGGCCAGATCAAGAAAAGAACCAGATAGACTTAAATTAGCAGATAGTGATTCAAGTGAAAGAGGCAGGGCTCACAGTAGAAAAAGTAGGAAAAAAAGGTAGTAAAAAAAGAAACAAATCCATTGTTGTTTCAAAATCTATTCTTGTTTGTAACAAAAATTGAATGTTTTAGTGATTCATGGAATTCAGAATCTTCAGACAGTGATAGTGACTTAAAAGGTTCACCACCTCCACCCTCCAAACGTCCAGGCCAAAGAAGTGTACCTCTCAGAAAAAGAAAACCAACACGTAGAAGATTTTCTAGTGATGAAGATGAAAGTTCTGAAGGCACTGATGACGAAAATAAAAGGTAAGAATCCTATTATTATTTTATAATTTCTCATTATCATTATCATCATTTCAATTATTATTTTTTTCCTGTGATGCCAGTTGTCACGTTACAAATCTAGTTTTAATAAATATTAAAACTAGATTTGTAACCTGGCATCAACTGGACTTTTCCAAATAATATCTGTAACCCGTTAAATATCTCAATCTGTTGCAATATCCAATTTATCCAGGAAACACACAAGTATGAATACATCCTTTGATTTCTAAAAAAATTGAAGGCATTCTGTATTTATTTTTAACCACTGTGTATTCAGTAAAATACCAAATATAAGATGAATATTCGGACTATGTGGTCAAATATTCAGTAATGGTCTAATACTTCAATAGTATTCTGCCAAATTATTTTGTCTTCTCTGTATGTAGAATTTCAGGATGTGCTATTTTATTTACTGTATATTGTGAGAAGACATAATTATACAAAGGAATGTTTTTAAACTAAACATTTCAGTTTGTTTTTAGTTATTACAGAAGATTACTTCTATTCTTTGGTACAATTTTACTTTGCTGCTTAATGTGCTGCCATTTTCGATTATGGTGAATTGATTTACTATTTAATCGTGCAGTCTGTTAAGTATTGTAACACAAGTTATAAATAGGTTACTAAAAATTAAACCTTCAAATCTGGTCAAGCATTATTCAGTAATTGCTAAAGATTATACGGGGTTCGGCCATATACGGGATATCCGTCCTCCCTGCAAACTGACGGCCGGATATAGAATATTCTCTCTAGGCTCTGTTATTGTATTTGTCCATGGCGGTGGTAACCACTATATTAAAATAAAACCATTTTTAAACAACAGTCCAATATATTAAAATAAAAACCATTTTTAAGAGTTATCTCGTAATTATTATTTAATAATTTATTGAACTTCTAATATTCGCCGGATATTTAGGTAGTATCCAGTATCCGGCCGGGTACTAAAGAGTTGTTAAATATCCGTTCATATTTAATATCCGACCTAACTCGTTGCAAAACTGTTATAAATTGCTAAGACATAGAAAACTATTCAATTTAACTGAAACAAAGTTTTAATATTTGCTCAGTAGGTCGAACGCATAATATTAAAAAATTTTTAGGCACTAGCCTATGTTTTACTATATGCTGAAATAGCATCCGGTACTCTTCTTCAAAATAAATATATAAATTTTTATCTTTTTTTTACAAAATAATCATAATTACGTGATTAACCCATATAAAATACATATTTATAATCAGCAAAGTCACTTGTTATTCAAGAGTTTACTTGCTTCTGACATTAAATGTTTTAAAATTAAGAGTCATGAAAAGAGTGTCTGTTACAAAAAAACTTTGTACTCTTTGTAGTAATAAATTAATAGGTAGGTACTACACTTATACCTATCTAAGGTGTTATTAAAATGAGATATCATTAATTTATTAGGTTTGATTTCTGGGAGGGCTGCTTGAGGTCTGGTATTGGATATATGCCCATGGTGGTGGTAACCACTTATTATCAGGTGGACGGTCGGTTTGTTAGCCATCCAATATTATATAAAAAACATTTTTAAGAGTTATCTCCTAATTATTTCATAATTTATTGAACTTTAATATTAGCCGGATATTTATGTAGTATCCAGTATCCGGCCGGGTACAGAAGAGTTATTAAATAAAAATGTCCGTTCATACTTATATCCGACATAACCCGTTGCAAAACTATTATAAATTCCTAGGACATGAAAACTATTCAATTAAACGGAAACAAAGTTTGTAGGTCGACCGCCGATTATTAATGTATTTTTAGGCACTAGCCTATCTTTTACTATTTGCTGAAATAGCATTTAGCACTTCTCTTAAAAATAGGTACTTAATTTTTATCTATTCTTTACTAAAATAATCAATATTATTAAATAAATCCGTGAAAATACGTAATTATATTCGGCAATTTCTTTCTTATGAGCGAGCACAAAATGGCGGCGCATTTCGTGGCTATCACCGCGCGTACTTGACCGAGATGCTTACGTCTGACGATGACGTCAGAAACAATTTTATTTGCGTTAAAACATAAGAGATGTCGCTTGCGTATTGTGTTTGTTTGAGTAGTTTGTTATCGTTGTAGGACAGCAACGCGACGTACGGGCGCTGCAGTTAGTTACAAAGAAGCGAGTGATGAACAAACTGATTCCTCCGATCTTTTGGAGGTGGAAGGCGTGGATGGTGAAGCTGAGGCGGAGCCAGAACCAGAAGACCATAGTGAGACTATTGAAAGGGTCTTAGGAATCCGGCGAGGGAAGAAAGGAGGTAGTCTTTGCGTTTAACTGATATGTAAACTTGTAAAGTTATTTGGCATGAAAAATGTCTTGTGTTTGGTGTTCTGTTACTTTTGCATTTTGGTGCAAATACACTGTTAAATTTTAGCTAATGTCTTCTTATCATTATGCAGTCACTGGAAATGTGACTACACTTTACTATATAGAGGAGCATGGAGACCCTAATGAAGGCTGTAACCCTGATGATGCTGAATCTACTGAGCCTCAGTACCTGATCAAATGGAAAGGCTGGTCCCACATACATAACACTTGGGAGTCTGAAAGGTCACTCAATGAACAAAAGGTCAAAGGGCTTAAGAAATTAGAAAATTATATAAAAAAGGAAGCTGAACTGTCATGGTGGCGGCAGCAGGCAGGTCCTGAGGATATAGATTACTTTGAATGTCAAAATGAGTTGCAGCAGGAATTGGTGAAGACTTACAACAATGTAGAGAGGATAATAGGTAATAATTTAATTGATTTATTTTAATTATTTTCATTCAATTTCACATAGAAATAACAAAAGTTGAATTACCAATGTTATTACTGTTTTAAACACAGTGTTGTAGTCGTACTTATCAAGGCCACAACTGTTTGTTTTAATAGCGGAACAAACACGGGAATTAGAAGGCGGCGGCACGGCTCACGAGTACTTTTGCAAGTGGGAATCACTTCCATATGCCGATGCTACTTGGGAAGATGCCATTTTAATAGAAAGAAGATGGCCAACACAAGTAGAACATTTTAAACATAGGGAAGCTGCTAAAACGACGCCTTCGAGACATTGCCCTGTCTTGAGGAGAAGGCCGAAGTTCCACCATGTAAAGGAACAGCCTGAATACATGGGAAAAGACGCGGTATGTGTTAATATGGTTGTTACTAATTTCCTGCTACTTATAATCTGTACTTAGATTATGTTTTCTACTTATGTCTATCGACTGTACTGATTTTCCTAGGTACCGCTCGAAAGTAGGTGGATTGTAACTTTACAAAAATTATGATAGTTGCAAGTTTTAAATTCCCACTCCTAATATTCTTTTTTGTAGCATTCATTTATTTTCAATTTTGTTTGTGATTAGATATGTTATTGGCTACAGCGCCATCTATCGACCAAGGCTTGAATTTGCATATTCGTTAGTTTCCATCAAGTTGTTCGAAACATTAGTTGGATGGCGCTTTACTCTATTCAGACTACTTAGTAGCCATGACCTAGAATGCGTAATTTTATGTAACCTGATTATTTTTGCATTTTAATTAGTGAAGGAGTAGTTAAATATGTTAAAAACATCTTTGAAATATTTTGATTTTACGTCTGAGCTTTGACAAAATCTAGATAAAACTTCATTTTCACACTGCATTTAAAACAAATTGGGATTATTAAAGACTTTTTTAGATTTATTGTTTTTTTATAAGATGCAAATGTATCAAAAAACCCAAAATAGTTTTTTTTTTCAGAGTTACATATTGAGAGATTATCAGATGGATGGATTGAATTGGTTGATACATTCCTGGTGTAAAGACAACTCAGTTATTCTTGCCGACGAAATGGGTTTAGGTAAAACTATACAGGTAAGTTTTAATTTTTTTATAAAATAAACCTTATAGCAGTTGCAATATGTTTCTAATTTTTTTGCATTATAATTTCAGACTATTTGTTTCCTATACTACCTCTTCAAATCACAGCAACTCTATGGACCATTCCTTTGTGTTGTGCCTTTAAGTACAATGACGGCGTGGCAGAGAGAGTTTGAGCAGTGGGCGCCGGATATTAATGTTGTTACTTATATTGGTGATCTCAGTAGTAGAGATATTGTAAGTAATCATATGGCCGAATGCCTGTCCCTAGTATCAACTAGCTTCAAAATGAACATGATTTAACAGATCTTATTCTTTCAGCTCAGACAATTTGAATGGAGTTTTGCAAGCTCAAAAAGACTGAAATTCAATGCCATCTTAACTACATATGAGATTTTACTCAAAGATAGACAATTCCTAAGGTCCTTTAGTTGGGCATGTTTATTAGTAGATGAGGCGCACAGGTTGAAAAATGATGATTCTTTATTGTATAAAGCACTGAAGGAATTTGATACAAACCATAGGTTATTAGTCACTGGTACACCATTACAGAATTCTCTGAAAGAATTATGGGCTTTGTTGCATTTTATTATGCCTTACAAGTAAGTATTCTAACTGGTATATTATCTTTAGTATAAAGGTGGTATGGTATTCTTTGGAATAGTTCTAAAATATTTATTTATTTCAGGTTTGAATCTTGGGAAGAATTTGAAAAAGATCATGAAGATGCTGCTACTAAGGGTTATGAAAAATTACACAAGCAATTAGAACCCTTTATATTAAGAAGGCAGAAAAAGGATGTAGAAAAGTCACTTCCTGCCAAAGTAGAACAAATATTGAGAGTAGAAATGACTTCCATTCAAAAGCAATATTATAAATGGATCCTGACCAAAAATTATAGTGCCCTAAGGAAGGGTGTCAAAGGGTCTATTAATACGTTTATTAATATAGTTATCGAATTAAAGAAATGTTGCAATCACGCCTTATTGACCAAGCCCGAAGATTTTGAATCCAGAGCATCACTCGCGACGACTGATGCTGTAGAGGTATACATCACTTAAATAATTGAAATCCCTTTTCCCTCTTTCATATTGTGAAATAATAACATTGTCTGTTGTTTCAGAAATTATTAAGGGGCTCGGGTAAATTACTACTATTAGATAAGCTGTTATGTAGGTTAAAAGAAACAGGTCATAGAGTGCTTATATTTTCTCAAATGGTCAGAATGTTGGACATTTTGGCTGAATATTTACAAAGAAGACATTTTCCGTTTCAACGTCTCGATGGCAGTATAAAAGGGGAAATTAGAAAGCAAGCTTTAGATCACTTCAACGCTGAGGGTTCTACGGATTTCTGTTTTCTACTGTCAACGCGTGCTGGCGGCCTGGGCATCAACTTGGCTACCGCCGACACTGTTATAATATTCGACTCTGATTGGAATCCTCAAAACGATTTACAAGCCCAAGCGCGAGCACATCGTATAGGACAGAAAAACCAGGTAATTATGTTTTTTAACAATTCACATGTTCATAATTTTTGTTCTTTGTTGAAGAAGTTTATTTTAATTTATATAACGTTTCAGGTCAACATTTATAGGTTAGTTACTGCTAGATCTGTAGAAGAAGATATAGTTGAAAGAGCTAAAAGAAAAATGGTGCTTGATCATCTCGTTATCCAGAGAATGGACACCACTGGGCGGACTGTTCTACAAAAACGAGATGCGTCGGCGACAAGTGCAAACAATCCATTTAACAAAGAAGACTTAAATGCAATATTAAAATTTGGTGCTGAAGAGTTGTTTAAGGATGATGATGAAAATGATGAGGATCCTGTCGTAAGCATCTGTTAATAAATGAGATTATAATATTAATTATGTACAACATTTTGTCATCACTTGCCTTCTTTCGTAGTGTGATATTGATGAAATCTTGCAACGAGCAGAAACCCGAGATGAAGGTCCTTCTATGGCGGGCGACGAGTTGCTCTCGGCTTTTAAAGTTGCTAGTTTTGCCTTCGATGAAGATAAGGCAGTAATGGAAGTAAAGAAAGAAAATACAGAGGACGACATAAAAGATTGGGTATGTGTCGATTTTACTTCTATTAATGTAAATGTTATAATTCATAAATATTAGATTTATATTCATTAGTACATACAAACTTCTAGGATGATATCATACCTGAGAATGTTCGGAAAACGATAGCTGAGCAGGAGAAAAATAAAGAAATGGAAGACTTGTATCTTCCTCCGAGGAGAAAGAACCTTCAAGCTAATAATGCTGATGGCGGTGAGTACTAACAACTACATGATAACTGATAGTGGTTGGTCTTGGCCTTTGGTTGGCCTGACGACCTTCCCATCAATATACATTTTATTTATACCCGACGTCATTTTTTCTTTTATTTATGTAGCTGAAGGTCGTAAGCGTCGTGGTCGCGGTTCGGCCGAGGGCGGCGACGGCGCAGACTTGGACGGAGACGCCGAGAGTGACGCCTCGGACGCCGGCTCCGATGACGACCGACCACGCAAGCGAGGCCGGCCTCCTGCCTCGCACAGGGAAAAGATCAAGGGCTTCACTGATCAAGAGGTATTACATAACACTAGCCTTGTCATGGTTGTTAGTTAGATTACACGACGTCCTTAGACACTTCCCTCAAGAAGGAAATCATAAATATTTTTCGTTTCTAGTATTTCACACCACTTATTAAATTCCAGATACGAAGATTCGTTAAAAGTTTCAAGAAATTCTCTGCGCCGCTAAAACATCTCGACAGTATCGCATGTGATGCGGAATTACAAGAAAAACCCTTAGCGGAACTTAAAAAGCTAGGAGAAATTCTGCAGGAGCGATGTAAAGCAGTGCTGAATGATACAACAGAAGCAGCAAGTAAGTCCAAACATTTTTGGAATAACTGTTCATAATGTGGTAGTTGAGTCTGTAGTTAGAAGAGATCCAATATTTTTATTTGAAAGGAGACATAAATTATGTCTAGCAGATCAGCAGCAGTAGCTACAAGATCGCAATTTTTTTTCAAAATCACTACAACTGTTGACTCTCTAATTACTACAACCCTTAAATTTATTGGAGGTTTATGGTTAATCATTAATAGTCTTAACAATAGGAAAAAAAATATCTAACTTTGCAGATGAACAAATAGAAGGTCGCAAAAACGCAAGAAAGACATTCAAGCTTGGTGGCGTACCTGTCAACGCTAAAACAATGGCGGCGTGTCAGGACGAATTGGCGGCATTAGACGTCTTCCTGCCAGACACTAAAGAGGAGAGGCTCAAATGGCAATTGGATTTCAGGTACATTACCCAAACATCTTTGCCCCCAATAAGTAATAACTACGATTTCTAAAACAAAATTAATTTATTATTGTTTACATTTTTATAGGACAAGGCCGGCGAACTTCGACGTTGAGTGGGGTGTATCAGATGACTCGAAATTATTAGCAGGAATTTACCAATATGGAATGGGTTCTTGGGAAGCTATAAAAATGGATTCATCATTTGAAATTGGAGATAAAATACTCACCAATGAAGATAAGAAACCTCAAGCAAAGCATTTGCAGTCACGCGCCGAGTATTTGTTGAAACTTATAAAAAAATTGCTGGATCAGAAGAATGGGAAACAAAAACAGAGGAAACCTCGGACTAAACGAGGTCAAAAAGAGCCGGTTACTAAAGATATTGTAGAAGATGACGGTAGTTCTGCAGATGAGAACAAGAAATCCAATAAGACTGGTAAAAATGATAAATCGGATAAGGTTCGTAGCTAACACAATGCATAGTAAATAAAATTAAAAAAACTGGTAGTAAATTTAGTAAAATAATTCGATGCTTCTTTATTTTCAGCATAAAAGCAAATTAGAGGATGTTTCCACACACGATGAAACATCGAATGATAGAAAAGAAAGGGATAAAAAACGCGCAAAGAGAGATAGCAACAGGAAATCTGATAAACTAAAGCCACGCAATAAAAAGAATGCTGGTCCTATGCATTTCACTGCCAACAATGAACCAAGGGCGCTGGAGGTTCTTGGAGACCTCGACCCATCAGTTTTTGAAGAGGTATGGGAGTATTTGTCAATAGATTACACGTTTTTATTTTATTAAATGAACACTTCATAACTCCGATTGTATCTTTTCTTCTAGTGCAAAGAAAAAATGAGGCCAGTCAAGAAAGCCTTACGAGCACTCGACAATCCTGATCAGACACTGTCTGAAACTGACCAAGTTGCTAGGACGCGAGCTTGCCTTACGCAGATAGGGAATCAAATAGACATATGTGTAGACGCATATCCTGATCCTGAAAAGAAAGTTGAGTGGAGGAGTAATCTCTGGTACTTTGTTTCAAAGTTTACCAACTTCGATGCAAAGCAGCTTTATAGGTTATACAAATATGGACTGAAGAAAAATGAATCGTCTAGTAAGAAAGATGGCAAACACAAAGAAAATGTTAAGGTTTGTATTATTAACTGAGTGTGCTAAACGGTATTTTTTTCGGGATTTCTATAAAATCTGATTTGATATTTCAGAACAATAGAAATAATCACAATAGTAATCATGTGAAGTCGTATAAAAAAGATGGCAAATCTGATAATGCTAATGATAAAAAAGAGAAGAGGCCTAAAACTGATCGAGATAAATTTGATAAAATAAACGACAAAAATCCACACTCTTCTGGAATAAAGAGAAAGTTAGAAGAAGGAGAGTGCGACCCAGAGCCGAGTGAAAATAAACGTCATGAAAGGTAAATATGAATACAAAACTGGGATTTGTGTTAACATTCATTTGGTAACTAACAGTCTTCCACTCTCATATCTCTCGCTCGCCTGCTTCCTCATTTTTCGTTTTCATAATAATATTCTTTATCCATCGAATTGCTAACCTCTCCTGTGTCGCTCACCGCCATTATCGCTTTGTCCATCCCTGCAGACATAAACACAAGCACAAGGATCGCAAGGATAGGGATAGGAGCCTGAAGCGGGACGATTTGATGTACAGAGAGCGGAGTCGGTCGGAGCGAGAGCGGGACCGAGACCGCGACAGGGAGCGCGACCGGGACCGGGAGCGGGACCGAGACAGGGAGCGTGACCGGGATCGCGAGCGCTCGCGCACGCGGCGGGACAGCGGCGGCGTCAGCGCGGCGCGCTCGCGGCCCCCCTACAGCATGCCGCACCCGCACCCCGAGCATCCCGCGCACCCTGCCTGGACGCCGCCCGCCTACCCGGGCCCGCGCCAGTACCGGACAGACCGCACGCCGCGACCACACGACAAGAGGAGGTGAGTCAGTTTGCTTACTTCTTACCTTGAATAGATTGACTACTGGCTGGTGTGGATTCTATGTAGTGTTTGATGTTTCCAGCAGGTACAGTGGATTCGCCGGCATGCCGGGCCCGTACAGCGGCTACTACGACAGCGCCAGCATGGCGGGCAGCATGGGCTTCCCGCCCGTGCGGCCCTACCCCGACGAGTGGCGGGGATACACGCAGCCCGAGTACGCGTACGACGAGCGGGACTACGAGCGGGAGGTGTACCGGAGGGATTACGATCGTCGCGCACCTCCCACATAATGCCGTAATTCCGTTGCCTTGTAAATAACATTGTATTTTATATTTTGTAAATAGATAGCCTTTAGAGATCTCTTCCGAGAACGCTGGTTTAACCGTGAAGTGTAAAGTTTAAGTGACAAAAAGTGCTGTGGTTTTTATCTATGTGATAAGCGAAAGCGCATCGATGTGAAATGAGACATTAATAGTGACATTTTGTAAGTAAGACTGTATAGTAAATTTATTTATTGCTGAATCTGTCGATTGATTGTTAATGTACAGAATTTAGAAAAAAAAATACCATTAATTTTATATTGTTCCAATTTAGTCGCAGTCTTAATGTTTTTTAATGTCTAATCCAATTTTTTATTTATTTGATGCCTCATATCATGATTTATGTATTTAACTTGACAGAAACAAGTGATATAATAGGTCGTAGCAAATGTACAAAATTTAGCAATTGTTAGTAGGTTTGCATGTAATTTAAAATCATGTGCAATTTCAAGAAATTGTGTATAGCTTAGCAGAAGGGGCACATATTGTCATTGCATTTTAGCAGTGGACATGAAGGAGTTTTAATTTGTAAATTCATTTCTCATTTTGCGTGCATTTCCGAGTCCTGTTATGGCTCGTACAATCCTATTTTTATACATTATGTAAAGTCTTATTCTCTGTTACATGCAATTGTGAATGTAACTTATAAGAGTCGAAAACGTCTTAAATGGTATAAACCATAATAAATAAACATATTAAAGTTGAAAACAGATTTTTATTATTTCGAGCATGGTGTGAGTGATTAGTGGCTGGCTTGTTATGTTGAGGTTATGTTTGGGACACTTTGTCACGCTCTGCTTAGCTCGTGAACACCTATGAGCCTAGGTTGGCATAGCTTGTCACGTTATGGATAGCTGAAGATTAACTAGGTTGGTTCGCTTTGTCATGCTTTGGGTTCCACAATTACGCTGTAAGGCTAGATTACCTGAGGAGGCCTGCAGAGGCGGGCTAGCACCGATCGGGATTCGCGGAACGCGCGTAGGTAGGTACGTAAATGTGGGAAGGGTACACCTGGGTGGTTTTTAGTCGGTAAGAGGATTTTCCACCACGAATACAAAAAAAGGCCCTGTCAAATCGCGCAGCTTAGGGCTTGTACACAAAACTGCGATGCGATGCGATGCGAACCTCGGAAACTAAATGTTCCCGAGAAATTCGCAGATATTTGCGTTGCGACGTCGCACCGCAGTTTTGTGTACAAGCCCTTAATCCGCGGCAAACCAGTATTTTTTCAGCTGTGTTCGAATTGGCAAACGTGGCGAAGCATCTAATCTCTGTTCTTCTTTGCTGTTGATCTTTTGTATCGCTGGAATAAAGCAAACTGCAATCCACAAGGTATAATCATTTTTCGGTGCTCTTTGTTGTGCTCTCCTGTGTATCGTGATGGATTAGAACTGGTTAACTCCTGTTGTGGTCTCTTGAATTCTTTATAGATAGCTACTAAAAACCATCAGAGCTTAAATAAATAATGTAATGTAGGTAGGTACACACAACCTACCTACATACAACTGGGACATGTTAAAATGACGACATCACATCACATTTACGTAGGTAGGTAAGTATGTCCAAATTCAAAAGGTAACGAACGCATCTTATTGGATAAGAAGCCAAAAAAAAATGTAAGCTTATTACTTTAGCAGCCTGTGATGGAGGTGGATACATATAGTGGTAGGAATGAAGGTAACCATCAAGTAGGTACCTAAGTTACTTATGCTAGTACCTACACAAGAACATGAAAGTGCCTGTTTTCTTGTGGCTAAAGAATTTAAACAATACTCCTCGGAACGTTAAAATAAAAACTAAATGACTTCCCGTCCCGTACTTTTACCTAAGTGCAATACGTAGGTATACAGTCCAGTCATTCAACATGTACTTACCTATAGATATACCTACGAACCTAAATCCGAATTAACTAAAGAAACAGTCTTGCACACGAATTTCATAATCAACTTTGTTTACAGCATGCCTACTCTACTTACTAAGTAATTATAATGAAAGTGGGTACGAATTAAAGGGACCTATTAGGTGCGTGCTTGCATCTAGAGAACCTACAGTAGAAGTTCTAAATATTGATGACTAGGTAGGTACCTATTTATAGCACGACGAGTTAAATTAGTCTCTTTCCCGATGGTCATATCGCTGATATCACAGTGCGCATGATCGAAAGGAGTTCATTCAGACAAGTGCCTCAGTTCAGCTTCAGTAGCCCTCCGTCGATTGAAGGGGCATCGCGCCAACGATGTCGCTTTGTGCGCAGAAACAAAATATCTTATATTTTTAAACTTGTAGTTAAATTGAAGTGTAGTTGGTCTTTCATCCAGCCGCGGTTGCTGATTAAAATGCAAAAAGCGAACTTTGGGTGAGTAAGCACAACGTAGGTACCTACTCCACTCCTACGTTTTAGGATACAAGTTCATCATAATACATAGATAATTAAGTTTACCTTTAAATATAAGCTAAACCTAATGTTGTTATTGATCGCAATGCTATTGCATAATGAATAAATTATTAATGCTTAATGCACATCGTATATTGGCTAGAATAGCAGAAAGGTTTAATTTATACAAATACAAAAAATGTTTTCGTAGAAAAAGTGCAATGCGAATATATGATGTGTGATGGTGGAAGCAAGAAGGGCCAAGTGTGGCGATTCAGTCGGACAATGGTGAGCGCGACGCTGCCGGCGCTGTTGGTGCTGGTGGCGGCTGCTGACTGCTGTTATCTGTTCCCTAGTGGTAAGCATACAATGACTCGGTTCCTCCTTTCAGCTCGGGCAAATTTTAATTTGGCCTACCGCATAAATATACAGTAATCTGAAATAGAACCAGACTAACTACAAGTTGGTATAACTTTATTTGAAAATGGATTGGCCGCCGGAGCCTTTTCTAAAGTTTTTAAAATGAAAAAAAAAAATAAAAAAAATGGGTGTCGTCGTCGACACAAAGGCCAGTTAAAGGGACAGAGTTACGAAGCCAAAATAACTTGAGATTTAAGTAGTATCAAGCTTTTCGTCTATTTATTATCATCAATAGACGTGCCGGATCCGTGTCGTGGCGTGACGTGCGGGCCGGGTGCGCTGTGCCGGCCCACCTCCGATGGCCACGCGTACAACTGCGAATGCCCGACGTCGTGCCCCAGCTACGGCGACCACGAGGGCTCACGACCACTCTGCGCAAGCGACGCTCGTGACTACCCCGGCGATTGTGAGATGCGAAGGGCTGCTTGTGAATCCAATACTAATATAACTTTCAAATATTACGGTAAATGTGGTGAGTATTTTTTACTGGTGAGATGTTATAGATTATTAAAAATTAAAGTATTCTACTTAAATAACATAATATCACGCCGGTATTGCCGCAAGGTATTACGTAAGTACCTACGTACACCACAGCCACATTTCCCCATTTATGTATTTAGGTAACTGTAGGCAGAAAAATGAAAATAAATTAATAATTAAAAGGCCTATTAATACTTTGCCCAACCTGGGCATTAAACCCAGAACCTCAAGCTTAGTAATTGCGCTGGACTCTAATAGACCAATGAGAAAAATAGGAAAATTTCGGTATTTTATTACCTACGTATTTAGATATTTCCATAGGTTTAGGCCCGATTCCGCCTACCTAAATAATACCTCATATAAATAAATATGCCCAAAAAAGTCACGACCACATTATAATAACTTGTTTACAGACCCTTGTTCCGGAGTCACCTGTCCTGACCCTGAAGTGTGTCAACTGGACGATCGTCGCTCCCCCTCCTGCCGCTGTGCCGAGCCGTGTCCCCTGGAGTTCTCCCCAGTGTGCGCCTCCGACGGCAAGACCTACTCCAACGAGTGTCAGATGCATCGCGAATCCTGCCGAGCTAGAAAACAGTTGAAGATTATTTTTAAAGGACAGTGTAGTTCTGGTAAGTGGAGTTAAGATAAGGAGAAATAAGACTAGGAATGGTTTTCGTTTTACAACCCTGTTTGTTTGGATGTGAAGGGGTGTTAGATACTTCTTAATAAGGGTTCATCAACAGACTTCGTGGCTACCAATTTGGTTAATAATTTCCAATAGATTTATTTAATAAGTTTGATCAAATCTCTTGGAAAGCATAAATAATCTCCGAAACATTTAGTCATTATTTTTTCTTGCTAACCTCGTCTGTCCTCCTGGGCAAAGGCCTCCCCACATTCCTTCCACTTTCCTCGATATCGTGCCTCATTTCGCCAATTCCTAAGGAAGCAATTCAAGGCGTCGGAACTATCTTCTCCTCGGTCTACCGCGACTCCGTCCCACTTGCCAAATGAAGGAAATGATAAGTTAATTTAACTACAAAATTAATTCAGGTGTGAACCCCTGCGCGGAGGTGGAGTGCCGACACGGTGCGGAGTGCCGCGTCGAGGGCGGCGGCGCCGTGTGTGCCTGTCCTCCGCAGTGCGAGCCGGTGCTGCGGCCAGTCTGCGGCTCGGACTCTCGTACACACGACAGCGAGTGCGAATTGAGACGAGCTGCCTGCCTGCTTGGAAGGGAACTGAGAGTACTGCACGCAGGGGCTTGCGGTAAATAACCAGTGGAAGGGTCATGTAACAAAAACTTTTCCCCATAGATTCAGTTGATGATTCTGGACCCCGCAGAAATACCCCCGCTATGAAATAATCCGTCGGTTATTAAAAAAATCAAATCTTCTGTTCCATTTAAAAGTGCAACACCTAGACGGCTTAAATAGGTAACCGACGGGTAATTTAGCAACATCGATATGGGCTGTTAGCGACAATAAAATGATCTCATATCTCGACCCGACTGATTTGAATAATTAATTTTTGTTTTGTTCGCCTCAATACTGGGATGGTCTAGAAAAGAAGGAAATTAGGAAAAAAGTCTAGGTGGTACGGTACGAAATTCACCAGGTCATCTAGTTATTTATAAATGCAGGTTCCAACGGCGTATGCGCAGACCGCGTGTGTCCTCACGGCGGGGAGTGCGTGGCGACAGGCGGCCGAGGTGTGTGCCGTTGTCCGCGCTGCTCCAACGAGTTCGCACCCGTGTGCGGCTCGGACGGCATCTCGTACGGCAACCGTTGCAAGCTGCAGCTGGAGGCGTGCCGTCACCGGCGCGACGTGCAGGTGCTCTACGACGGACCCTGCAGTAAGTACCACTGATTATAGAAGGTGAAATACGTAGATACGACGTGAGCGTCACGAACGGCAACTTATCAAAGTCATTTACAGGGAAAAGAATTGAATCTAGTAACAGAAGGGGTAGGGGGGGGGGAAGATACAATTCTTCTCTCTTCCAAAAAGAGGTCGTTTCATATGGAAAACAGACACTACATAAGTCTTTAGGTACCTACTCTTTTGAAATAAATGTTTTACAATACTATAATTATATAATAGGTATGAAACATCAATAAAATTATAAAGTTCTACGTGAATACGATGTATCTTGAATAAAACCTCTATACTAGAATTGGTATTAATAGTTCCTGATATGACTTTACAGACGGGTGTGAAAATAAGAAGTGCGAATTCTACGCCGTTTGTGAGAGCGACGGCGTTTCTGAAGCCAGCTGCGTCTGCCCGAAGCACTGTGAAGAGGGAACTGTAAGTATTTTGATGGTCTATTCAACCTACAATACATAGGTTAGGTAGGGCTACTTACTGACACTGAACTCTTGCTTACCGCGTCCTATACTTATGTTAGCGATAGTCATGGTTGTAGGAGGTGGCTTGACCATTGTGTGACCTCATTAGCGGCTAGAAAAACTGTTGTAGATGCGGAAATCCATTACAATGTGTTTTGGTCTGATCATCTACCGCTATAAGTTGTAATTGACCTAGGTAACTGCTCACCAAAGATGCTCGTAGATAGATTTTTACAAGCTTTTTTTTTTAAAGATTAATAAGTAGAACATTTAAAACTACTTTTAGTAAAAAAGACGTAAAGAAATATTTCAGCCTTCAATTTTAGATATGGAAATATAGTAGGTGGATTATTTCCCAGAATAAAAAAAAAAACTGATGGAAAGAATATGTTACTGTCGGATTTGTTAAGTGTCTTTTTACACCCGTTATAGTCATCTTCCAAAAATAATCACCTACTATGTTTTTATTTTGCAGGAAACGGAAGAAGTTTGCGGCACGGATAATAAAACTTACAGCAGCGTTTGCGCTCTGCGTGACACGGCTTGCAGGGAGAAGAGGCGGCTTCATATCAAGCATATGGGATCCTGCGGTAAGTGCATTACCTCACTCCATAAATGTCTACTGCTGGACGTGAACTATCTTTTAGTTACAAAGTTTTCTACCCTGGCTTGATACATAAATATCAGTCAAAGGCGGAATGTACTTACTGTCCATTCTTCTAAATTTTCTTGTCTTTTACTAGCGGGCTAGCGGCACACTTCAGTATATTACAAAGTACTCTGTGCGGCACACGGTGTGTTTGATTATTTGAAGAAATAAAACAAAACGAAATATTTATTTATTCATTTACAAATAACCAATCTATATTGAAAGTTTGCACCAGACATATAAGTTTTTGTTCAATAACAATATAAAATAAGTACCTATCTACTTAGCATAAAACACAAAACAATACATAACATTAATGGCAAAATACAATTGAATTATAATATGTAGGAGTAGGATTAAATATAGTTTTATAATTTCCTTTCAGAGTCGTGTGCGGAGATCGCATGTCCGGCGGGCACGTGGTGTGCACGCGGTACATGCGGCTGTCAAGCTGCTTGCGCCGAGGCAGCACGCGAGCCTGTCTGTGGCGACAACCGACGAACATACCCACACCACTGCGCCTTACGACGTAGTGCCTGCGAGGCTAAGGCAAGGGGAGACCCGCCTCCCAGAGTGGCGTATTACGGCGAGTGTACTGAACAAGACGAAAATGGAACTGCAGGTGAGGCACTAAACTAAAGATTAAGAAAAAAAGTAATATCTATTACTGGGACACAGGGTCCACGAATTTTAAACTTACTAATATGTACCTGCCACCTATTTATAAAATGATAAGTATTGAGTACTGTATTAGTAATTCAGTATTCAGAATGGTCTGGTGCGAAGTACTCGTAACCGTCGTGTTTGTATAACCGGGTTATGAATGTGAACGAGGCGAAAGGAATATGTAAGGATCGTAGCAGGTGGCGGTCTGTGGTTTCTGCCTGGGGTAGGCAGAAACCACAGACCGCTACCTGGGAAATCGAGTTTTTCGAAATTTAGGACTGTGGAAGGCATGAGCCGTTCCTCAACTCAAACATCTAAATGCGTGGTAATGTCAAGCGCCCATTATATAGTATGATCAAGGGATTGACGAAAATGAAACTATCTAACAATTACAGACGGAAACAGAACATCAAAGTACACAGACCTGACCAACGAGATCCGCGCGGGGGATGAGAACGAGAACGCCAGCGAGGCGGTGTCAGGCAAGGCGGTGTGCGCGCGCGTTCAATGCGCGTACGAAGCTACGTGCGCTGTGGACTCCAACGGACAACCCAGGTTAGGAGAAACATTATCATCATTCTGCTGAAAGAGGTCCAACTATTTGCCCTAAGTTTGTATTTAGCGACTGGGCGACTAAAGGTATCAGAAGAAGCAGAGAAAGACTTTTTGAGCTGTATGGCCTTAAGCCTTATATAAATACTGAAACTTTTAATAAGCATGTTGCTACTTATTCAAAAATTTTTAAAAATGCGTGTAAGGCAGCTAAAGCCTTGTACATTAGCAACAAAGTTAAATCAGCAGAAAATAAAATAAAAACAGTTTGGAAAATCATCAATAATGAAACAAATAGGAACAAGAGACATAATACTGATTACACTCTGGAGACTTCCCAAGGTGTCATAAGCAGTAATATCGATGTTGCGCAGGAATTTGCAGAATTCTTTACTAATATCCCAATTAAAACTACTGAAATGTTAGATTCCTCACCCTCACTTGCTATTGACTTACTAAGAGTGAATGTTTCGGCCTGCCCAAAGGAATTTAAATTTAAACATATTAACCCTGTGGTCGTTATGAAGGCTTTTAAACAACTTAAGATCAAGGCTACCGAAGATCTGTGGGGCATGTCTACTAATGTTTGTAAATCTATTATTGAGACAATAGCACCCTATTTAGCTTTAATATTTAATCTGTGCGTTGACCAAGGGGTATTCCCGGATTTAATGAAGTACAGCAAAGTTATACCGCTCTTCAAATCCGGAGATAGCAAGGACACCAATAAT
This sequence comes from Hoplodrina blanda, assembly GCA_949316365.1. NCBI lineage: Eukaryota > Metazoa > Arthropoda > Insecta > Lepidoptera > Noctuidae > Hoplodrina > Hoplodrina blanda. The sequence continues at coordinate 8,378,593 of OX438579.1, read as the reverse complement.
TACAGACCTGTTTCGGTTTTGCCGGTTTTCAGCAAGGTGTTTGAAAAAGTGATGCTCAATCAAATGCTCAATCATTTTAACTGTAACAACATCCTACACGATCAACAGTATGGTTTCACCAGAGGACGTTGTACTACTGACGCCGGTGTTACTTTAATTAAGCATATCTTTAATGCATGGGAGGACTCACAGGATGCTGTTGGCATTTTTTGCGACCTCTCTAAAGCGTTCGATTGCGTGAATCACGAAACACTGCTCCTAAAGCTTGAGCATTACGGTCTCGGTGATCTAGCACTTAGCTTAGTAAAATCGTATTTGAATGATAGACTACAGCAAGTTCAAATAAACGGTGTAAATTCATCAGGCTTAAAAGTAAAGATGGGGGTTCCGCAGGGTTCAATACTGGGTCCGTTCCTCTTTTTAGTATATATCAATGATTTACCTCATTTACTAGAAAACCAACCACAAATGGTGTTATTTGCTGATGATACTTCACTCATTTTTAGAGTAAATAGACAAGCACAGCACCTTGACGACGTAAATAACGCCATGCTTAAGGTTCACAATTGGTTTACTGTTAATAATTTAGTGTTAAATGAGAAAAAAACAAAATGTATAAGATTCGCTTTACCAAATGTAAGAAGTAGTAAATGTAACGTTATATTGAACAAGGACTTGCTAGAATTCGTCGAGAAGACAGTTTTCCTGGGGATTACGCTCGATTCAAAGCTGCAGTGGGGTCCCCACTTAACATCTCTTGCAGGGCGGTTAAGTTCAGCCGCTTACGCTGTCAGAAAAATTCGACAATTAACTGACGTGGATACCGCTAGACTAGTCTATTTTAGTTATTTTCATAGCATCATGTCTTATGGTATTTTGCTTTGGGGACGGGCTGCAGATATTAATTCTATCTTTGTTCTGCAAAAGAGGGCTGTCAGAGCCATCTATAATCTTGGCAGATGCGAGTCTCTAAGAGAATTGTTTAAAAAAATTAACATCATGACGGTACCTTGTCAATATATATATGAAAACATTATGCATGTTCGGAAAAACCTTCATCTTTTTAATAAAATTAGTGATAGACATAATTTTAATACTAGAAATAGGAACAAATTAGATCAACCAAGTTTCAGATTGTCAAAAGTAAAAACTTCTTTTATGGGGTACTGTGTAAAATGCTATAATAAAATACCACAGGATATTCTCCAACTAAATGAGAGAAAATTTAAAACATGCATTAAACGCACGCTATGTAGTCAAGCATATTATAAGTTAGATGATTATATCACGGACAAAAATGCTTGGCTAAATGCTAGTCCTGCTCCACAGCCACTCGTGCTCACTAAATAGGATTGTTTTTAAGAGAATGATGTTTCTAACCCTCTTTTTTGTCGACCTGAATAACTTGTACCGTTATCAGTACGATTACTTTTTCTTTTTTACTTACCTCAGACATCTAACCAATAAGTACACCGAAAGTGTTAGTATTGTATAATTTTAATATCATTTATTTCAATTTTGTAAATGTGAGTACCATGGAGCGTTTTATTTTTGAGTTACTATGTGTTTTGACTTAATGAGCATGGCAGTTGAGAGCTTGTCATGCTCACTCAAATGTCTCGCTGATGGTGGCGCATGTGTTGGATCATTTGGCTCCCTCCGTAATGGTTGAGCTAGGTGGTGCTGATCCATGCGTCATGCTCGTGAACGGGTGCTGTCAGTTGGGATTGGTCATCTCTTAACTGCTATGGCTTACATCTTTATTTTTATTATTTTTAACTACTGTTTTATATTCATCTTCATTGTGATCACATGTAGAATCAACAAGAATAATGTAACCAGGATTTTGTAAAAACCTAATTTAAAAGAGTGCCGTGGAGTTTCTTGCTCGTTCTTCTCCATAGAGGCCTACCTCCGTTTTGGAACGAGCAACTAGCTTCATTTTTCGGACTAACTGACTGACTTCTTGACAATTCAAAAGTGCCTGTAAATGGTCTAATTGAAATAAATGTTTTGACTTTGACTTTGACTTTGGTCCTCTGCGGGACATGGTTTCCCTTGCATCGTCACAAAGATCGGTCCGACCATCAATCAGGACAATCCTATTAGAATTAATTAATTAAATTAGAACCTAGCCGCCTACAAACATACGACTGCCTCGTTGGTCCAGTGGTCGCAAGGCGCGACTGCTGAGCATAAGGTCTTGGGTTCGAGTCCCAGGTCGGGCAGTGTTACTAGGTTTTTCCATCAGGAATTTCTCAGTAACAGCCTCGGAGTCTGGATTTGTGCCCGGTTGATAGCAATAGGCGTGATGTTGTGTTATATGTACAAACATAATACATTACATGGTCTAGACACGCGGCAGCGTGTCAAGCCAAGGTTGTCATTTTTAGTATATAAACAAGGCTTTGACATGGCCAGAAAATACACTGCCCTGTGCCATAGCACTGAGTTCACTGTCATTTCTTTTCATCGATGTTCACACTTCAAAACAGCTAATTCAAGTCATAACTTAAAACGAAAGTTGCATACGTCACTCGCAGGTGTGCGTGCCTGTTCGACTGCGCCGCTGCAGCTGCTGCGGCCACTTCCTCGGCGCCAGTGTGCGCGTCGGACCTGCGGCTGTACCCCACACTGTGTCACATGAAGCTCGAAGCGTGTCGCAGACAGGAGGACTTAAGGCTTCGACCCCTTCCGCTGTGTCGGGGATTAGAGGTAACTACACAGATGAAAGGCTTTTTTTTCAGTTTTTTGATTATATCAACAATATTAAGATTTTACTTCTACAAAATTTTACTAAGCTTAGTATATTACGCGGACACCTTTGTGGGCATTAACACAATAAAATTAAAATATAATTTATCAATTATAGAATTGTAGTGAAATATTTAATTAGTTTAAAATAGCTATTTCCATGCATATTTGAAACTTATCGATGATTTGGGTGGAAAAATGATCATAATTTATTCAAAATAATGGAATTTTCATTTTGCATACGACTTTTTGCTTCAGCTGTAACTATGTTCTTTCCTACTTTCATTCGAGACTGACTGCCATCATAATGTAACAAAATATAACAGTCGTGAAGAAAGACGACTCACAAGACTTATAGCGATGGTCTAATGTTAAGATATTAATGGCCATCTTAAGTTTAGTCTACCATAATAATGAATTATAAGAATTTATTATGACTTTTTCCAAACAGTTCAGGCCATGCGGAGACGATGAACCGCTGACTGACGCTGAAGGTAGACCTATAGACTGCGGAGGTGGTCCTCACAGAAAGGACTGTCCAGTTGGCAGCTACTGTCATCACACTGCTAAAGCTGCTCGGTGCTGTAGGAAAGGTAACTCTAAGTATTCTACTTTACGAATTTATTTACAATCACATTTTGTTAAATGAATTTATTTGAATGCGATTAGTTTCAACGCATTTAACCCCATATGCTACTGTGAATGGGTGTTAAAAATTCGTTTAACCAATCACAGCACCAATTAAGCGAGCTTGAGAATTTTTACACAATTTATCTACCGAAAAACTGGAAGTTACCAGTTCCGAAAAATGTATTTCTGTCCGTCTGTTTGTTCCGTATAATCTCAGAAACGGCTGGACCGATTAAGACGGGACTTCCACTGGCAGGTAACTGATGGCATAAGAAGTAACTTAGGCTACTTAAATTTTAGAAAAATATTTGTTGCTTTGCGCAAAAATAATTAAATCCCTAAATAAAACAGATATTATTGCGGACGAAGTCGCGGGCATAATCTAGTGTTATAATAAATGCAGTAAGTGTAGGCGATGTACTTATAGTTAACTGTTCAGACACTTATTAAAATAATCAATGCAGATTTATCTTAATTAAATCAAAGACTGTTTGTCAAAGACCGAATGGCAGGTGAAAATCGAACATTATACCAACCAGAAAGTACATAAAGTAAACACGACTGCTAGGTACTAATATACTTGTTTGCATAATTTATTTAGAAAGTTGCATTGCTCACAAGACAAATACGAGCTATTTACATATTTGTCTGATCTATTTATGGTAGTCAAAGTGAAGACATTACCGATCATGACAAGCCGGATGTTTAGAAATCATAGGTGAGTACGTGGTTTTATAATGAAGTTACGTTGTGATTTCATTATCGGAGCTGTCGTCTTATAATATGTTGTCATTTTTATCATGTACACAGCCTTGTCGATGTTACCTACTGAGTTTTTTATGGAAGGTCTTGTAGGAAAGTATTATTTTCTTATTTCTTTTTTTTTAACTTTGCTCTACTTTAGGAAACGTACCTACTACGATACAGGAGAAATTCCTAGTGTGGGGAAAAGTTAAAAAAAAAGAAAAGAAAGAAATCAAGTCATTTTCTCTTGTATCATAGCTGTGTTTACAAACATAAAAACTTACATACGCAAATAGCCAGACCCGCAACAACTACCTGTAGGCCATACAAAATTTATTCCATGCGGGAATTGAAGCCTAGACATGCGGTGCAGCAGCCAATTGCTCAGCCACTGCGGAAAACGTGCCATCGTAATAAAGTGCACATAATATGCGAGATGCGAGTGCCAATGCTTTATACTTAGTTAACTTAAAACCGTGAGCAAAGAGTGCAGGCGCATCTTCTATGTGCTTTTTAGGTAATGGTCGTAGCGGGAAGGTGTAGCTGGGTTTGCAATTAAATAGTTACGTTTGTTAAAGTGGCAACTAAGTATTTAAGAAATCACGTTTGTCACAGATAAGGCAGTTGTTGAGAAGAAAGGTTGCCAGGAGTCATGGCACGGTTGCTGCGCGGACGGTGTGACAGCGGCGCGAGGCCCAGGCGGTGCCGGGTGTCCGGCCGTGTGCGGCTGCCACCGGCTCGGCTCTGTCAACGAGCAGTGTGACGAAGAAGGCCAGTGTGCTTGCCGACCAGGTGTCGGTGGTCTGAAGTGCGACAGATGCGAGCCTGGGTACTGGGGACTTCCGAGGATTGGGACTGGGCATACCGGCTGTATACGTGAGTATTAATATTATAGGATGTGTCATGTGTGTAATGGGTGGCATGAGATCGGTTGCGTGACTTTTCTGCAGGACATATCTAGCTGTTATAATATGGGAGGCGGAACAAGCATCATCGAAGCAGTTCCGATTTCTCACAACCGAAAGACTTACCTCGTAACATACGACCAACTCATAGAAATATACAATAATAATAAGAAGAAGTACTATGAGACCTTTAATTTCCTATAAGGTCCTTAATATAAATATGAGAAAAGTAATTTTGATTATTCCTTAAATCGTTTTCTCGTATTTTAGCTTGCGGTTGCTCGGCGTTCGGCTCTGTTCGGGAGGACTGCGAGCAGATGACTGGTCGCTGTGTTTGCAAGCCTGGCATACAAGGACAAAAGTGTACCATTTGCTCCAACCATGAACATACGCTGGGTCCGAATGGATGCTTCGACCGTGAGTACTAATGATTCATTCATCATATGAAAGTTGAATTGTGTAAAGTGTCTACAAAATGTTTAATTCCATCTTTTCCCAATAGCGGAATCTACACAACTGCCAGCTACAAACTGCGACCACATGACGTGCTACTTCGGCGCGCACTGCGTGGTGCGCAGCGGCCTGGCCACCTGTGAATGCGGTACAACAGAGTGTCCGCCGTCTGACGGACCGTCTGTTTGTGGTAGTGACGGGCGCACCTACCTCTCTGCTTGTCACCTGCGCACGCACGCTTGCAGGACGCAGTCGGACGTGGTGGTGCAGGCGTTCGGGCCCTGCAGCGAGGAGGCGCCGCACGTGCGCCGAGGTAGTCGCTCCAGTAGATCCAACCGCTCGTCCCTCACACGACAAAATAGTGACGCACACAGCAACACGCCCCTGGAACCCGACAGAACATCGCTCAAAGACTTCGAGTACATCAAACAAAGCCCCAATACACTGCAGTTCACTGACGCTTCCGTAGACACCAGTGATAGCGGTAAACCCGACAGTCCTGAACCCGAGCTGACATGCATCGATATACTCCCACCGATTGGATATCGCTAGAGTTGTAAGCTAGATGTGTGTGTAGAATTCATTTTCGTAACTAGTAGAATATTTGATTTAATAAATAAAATTCAGATTAAATATCCTTCAACTGATCATTCACAGAAAAAACCTACACTCACTCTAGTAGTGTCATAGAAAATAACGTCAAAGAGAGTTGTGCTAAATCTAGTAAAGATAAAGGCCAAACTTTTATTGATGACGTTGAAGAAGAATTTGATTCAAACGAAGTGGAAGATTATTCAATGTATGAAGAATATTTAGAGGAGAATAGCCGTGATATGTACGAAGTGCCCTTGTTTGACGGCCGAGCGAGAATGACGGCTCGGGCGAGGTTTCCTGCTAAACGGTTCGATATTTGGGCTGAGATCTCTCCCGTTTGTGGTAAAGGGGCATTAGTGAGTGCTTCCGGTACGAGGGACCATTTGTGGCTTGGATTTGTGGAAGATAGGGCCGTATTACGGTGGGACGCCGGGAGTGGGCCATTTGAATTGCACACCGGAAAGGTTAAAATTGATGGCAAGTCTAAAGTATCTGCTAGGAGATATAAGAAAGACGCAGTATTGAAGCTTGGATCGTCAGTAGCGAGAGGATCGTCACACGGACGTATGAGTTCCTTGGATGTCGATCCTTACATTTATATTGGACATCCTCCGGACAACGTCACAAAGTTAGCACCTTTTTCATTCACATTTTTAAAATATTATTTGCGAGAAGTAAAATTTTTTCATTCAGTACTTTGGTGCAGATTGTCAGGTGCGTCAGGTATCCCCGGCTTCGTGGGGTGCGTGCATCGGCTGCGCGTGAGTGGCCGCGACTTGATACCTCCATCCCGAGGACTGACTATTACTTCGGCCGGAGTTCGGTCTTGCACTCCACACAATTTGGCTCGGCTGGTATGTCCGTAACGGCCCGTTTCATCAAGCAATCATTTTATGGTTTCTGCCATTTTAATATTGCCATAGTTTGTCAAAAGAAAGTGATAGATGTTAAGAGAAATCAGTGATATAATTGTTTTTGTTTCAAATAATTTATTCCATCGTTCATTGTAACGTCTCGATATTGAAATAACTCTGTTAATAGTAGATTTTCAATTACTGTTACGTACATTTAACAGATTTTAATGTAGAAATTGCAGTAAGTAATAATGTTACGATATTTGAACTATTTCAACTGTACTGAAACTATTTCCTAAACTATTCTATACCTTGCAATGTGATATTCGTGTAACTGTAAACTTCAAACGGTTTCTAATACTGTAACATATTGTTATCTCTAACATATCTAATTCTATGCATTTTATAATAAATTATCTCCTTTTATATAATACAGTTATTTGAAATATTTATGTTTTTCATTGCTTATGCTAACAATATACACGGGTGAATATCAGGTTACCGATACAAAAGCATCTGCTTATCGGATTAGGCCACCCCTGGTTACATAACCTATTAGTATTGTAACTCGTCGAGTAGATCCCAAGACTGATTTTGGAAAGTACATATTACTGGGTTTCCACTTTAAGAGGAAACGCGAAAAGGGACTTTTGAAAATTAGGTATCAGAAGAAACTATCGCTGTCGCTCTGCGAGCTTCGGCGTGCGAAAAGGACAACTGCAGATCCGACTGAATAGCCTAATAAAAAAGTCATAATTCGGGGTTTAGCTCTCACCTATTTTCTTCTATAATATTGAACCAATATAAAAGATATTTCATAAACTAAATGAAAAGGATAAATACTATGCCCCTATATTTTTATTTTATCATTAATAGTTTTTAAATATGTATACTAGGCCGCTGTTCACAGCGGCAATTTTGAGCATTTTCTGTGGGTTCTAGTGCTTATAAAATAATGTCTCATTAAAAAACAAAACATAGGGGCATAAAAATAGTTGATATTTACTTTATTCAAAAAAATCATTGCTTTCAAGTCATAAACCAGAAAGAAAACAGGCGAGAGCGTTTGTATGGAGAAAAGTTCACTCGCGTTTCCTCTTAACAGTGCACCGTGAGGAAATTACGAAGATAAAGCTGTTTAGAATTTTGATCCTAAATACAATTTACAACAGCACTTTAAAAAATATACCTATAATTATTATCATTTTCTGTATTTGAATGAATGAATGAACGAATGAATGCTTTATTTGCCAGAATATAGAGTCTATCGTATATGGTTAAGAAAAAGATTCTGACGAATTGAGAACCTCCAAGGAGGAGGCTCTTTGAAGTCGGTTAAAAAGAGACGTAAAGTTTCACTACATTCGACTTCTAGTCATGCAAGTTTTTAGGTGACGTGCCAACAGTAATAGAATTGTATTAATATAGTACAGTCTCACTACATTGTTACAAATTACATTTTGAATTATTTTTAGTCAAACTACTGTTTATAGATATTATAGGCTAAATAAGCATAAAAAAATATATTATCACTATGGCAAATACACAATTTACTTAAAATGTCAAAAGGCTTTCAATTTTTTGAAAATTTCAGCCTAAGTACAACGTGACCTAGGATAAATTGTGCGCTGACCTAACTGGAAAAATAACCCTTAGCGCTCTTACGGACTAGCGGATAACCGCGGGGGCGGCTAACCGCGGGGCTGGCCGCTTTTCCAGCTTAATATGCAACCGCTTATGATTGTACGCACTAAACCGCCACAAAATTTCAAGCGGTTGCTTGAAATTTGCATATTAAACTGGAAAAGCGGCTAGCCGCGCGGTTAGCCGCTAGTGCGTAAGAGCGCTTAGTGCTGAAAGTTAATTGTAGTAGCCGCAACACCAATTAGCCAGTACCTAATTCATTTATAATTTCATTATTGATTTATTTACCGCTCTACTAAAATATTTAAATTACAAATAAAAACAATACTCATAACGTAGGTAATAGCCATTCACTCGGTCAATATCACACCAATTAAAGAACGGAACCACACTATATGTATAATTCAAGTTATAATACTCTACCCTCAGTTTCATTGCCAGCCCATTATTTCCTTATCAACGTTTCACCCCCACTTCCCTTTCATAAGCCCCCCTTATCGCTGTCTACTCCATAAAAGTCGGGGACTTCAAAATTTAAAACCATTATTCTGTTGCAAGAACAAGAGGAAGTCGTAAAGTTACTTTATAAGTTTTTAAGGGCAGTATAGTTTTTAATGTGTGTTTGATTTTAATCTGATGGGTTCTTACGCTAAGGTTCATGTTGAGCCATTAGACAATCTTTTATTCATTTAGGCACCAAGGCACTTATTTTTCTTCCCTTTTTTGATTACGTTAGAATGATCGTGTGAATAAATAAGAACAGACCTAGGTACACATTTCTACCTATGAAAAGCAGCATTGTTCTGTCGATCAGCAATTAATGCAGGTACGAGTAATGTTTGGTTGTCAAAGATTGTTGGTCGATGTTGTTGCAACGTCTTCTATGATTGTAACTACCAAAATCCCTCTATCTATACTTGTGTGTAGTGAAGGCTAGTATCTAAGCTTGTATTCAGAAATTCGTATTCAGAAATAATGTATGTGTAAATTCATAAATATATGTCCATTAAACTATTACATCGTTGCAAAAAGATCATTAAACCGAACTTAACAGCATAACTAAAATACTTACATACGAATAAAAATATTAAAACAAAAGTAAGTGTGTAATAAATGATACGTTCTTAACATAAAAATGTTTCAGCACTACCACAACCCCACCATTTATTACAAGAGAAAAGTCGTTGTAGTCATCTCGGCGAGTTATGGTGAGAAAAATAAATTTTTAGCTCACGAGTAGTCGCGAGCGTCGCCCCCAGTCATTAAGATTGAGGTGAACCATATGAGCACTCACTTAGACGGCAGACATTAATTTCGTCATAACAGTCATTTGGCCTACCGCCTGTGCCGCAGTAATATAGCTAAAAGCCTCTATTCATTATTTCTCGGTCCCCCTCCATCGCTTAAACGCTATCGTATTGATGTGACTCTCTGCGAGAAATGGGATGATGGAAATTAAGGTGCCTTGAGCTACAGATTTTGATATTATCTTCCGTTAAGCCGACGTAGTTACTAGCCGGAATGTAATCCGCAACGTAGGTATTCCTTTGGGAATATATTAATAAGATTTTCTTTTGTCGTCAGCTTCTGTTCGTAATGCCACGCGTGTACGTACTAGATAGATATATCTAAGGATTGTGGATAGAGGTGAAAGTAATTTTTCCGATAGTGAAGTAGTGTGATCACAAGTGTACAGCTATATGTCACACGCGTTCATTACAGTACATAATTAATGCGCCCCTGTCATGAGAGGTAAAAGCATTCGCCGTAGTGTCGGTGTCGGCCACCTATGTCTGTTCCGCGTACATCGTTACCGGCTAAGTGCTTATGAAGTATTTGTTAAGAATGACAACAGAATAGATGCCTATTTAGTACCGATGGTTTAAAGAAAGGGTCGGGGTCGAGGGTCGACCGGTTAAAACGGCGTAACAAAAGGGAGTTTATAAGTGGTGTTAGTGAAACCTGCCCTCTAGTGATTATGGGCTTATCTGTGTCTCCTCTTTATTATTATTTAGGATCGGCAGGTTTTCTAAACGGCCCTTCCTTTTATTCAAATTATGCTTGTTTTAATTATTCCTCAACTGAAATCCCATTAGACAGGGTCGTAGATCAGAATACTTTGCTGATTAAAAATGTTATATGGCCTTTTGTGTGCTTTCAGAGTAATTATTCATCGTGATTATAATTGGTTGGTTGGTATTGGTCTAGTTTTGATTGGTATTTTTCTGAACTTATACAAAAAATTTATGATGTATGTCCTGAACCTACTGCTGTATTGATGTCATCTAAATCAAATGCGGTCATGCTCATGGCGATAAATTCTTAACAGTACCTAGTTATCTAAAGGTCTTTGTTATCGCTTTTCCATAAAGCTATTTAGTATTTGAAAGTGAAATTAGCTATAGGAATTTAATGTTAATACATGAATGTATTCAAAATGCTTATTTAACCGGCGTTGTAGCTACCTATATTCTGTGTTATTTATTACATAACGTTTTCATGGGAAGCGCCTAGTACACGACATTGTTAGAATTTTCAAACGGGTTAATATCAAGAGCGGCTGAGGAATGTTTAATTACCGCTGTGACATCCTGCGAGCGAGGCGAGGAGACAGTTGGCGCTAACATAGCTTGGCGCATGCCTCTGTAGGCTTTTCAACGCACGTCTTGTAATTGTGTGATATAACTACGCCACCGAACGCCTGTTTGATTTATTAGACAAGGCTTTGATTCAAGTTCTACAATTAATTATAATTTTCGTGTTGAAACTGTTCAACGTAAGCATTCCCAACAAAGTTTTTCATTCGCGTGTACAGATTTTAAAAGCAATAAAAATTCTAAATACGTACAACAGCAACAGGTTATGAAGTCGCGGGCAATTTTTCATAAGAGCGCAACGCCAGCGTTCTCATAGATTTCACTCTTGGCGAGGAATTAGCGCGAAAGCCATGACAATTATTTACAACGTTTCCAGTGCGGAATTACAGCCTGCCGCACAACCGCGGCCTTTTATGTTTATTCACGGGTTATAATTCCCAGGCGTAGAGGATTATTTGAAAACGTAAACGTAGGTGCGCCCATATTTCACGCCGCAGCCTTCGGGTGGCAGTTGTGAAAGTAATCACTACAAACAAGTCGAAAATGATCCCCGCTGCACGCTCCGATGAGAGAGGTTAGCGCGCCCTCATTTGTAATGCACTGACAGAATGCATAATGGAATGCGGATTTGTTTCTGCTCAGTTGGTAAGTTCGTTAACAGACTGCTTTGGTATTGTAATTGACACTACATATCGATAATTACGGCTACCTACTTAAATAATAGGTACTTACCCTACTTTCTTTGAACTATATCATAAATATGATATATGTAGTCGTCAGAAATCGATGTTAACACATAAAGTACAAAAGCAAATCGAAGGTTGTCGTCGTAATCATAAATAAAGCTTGGCACGACTATGGCCTATCGACAATAATAAACGGTGGCCATAACTACGTATCAAATAAGTATTTACAGGAAATGCAAATGATCAAGGTGTCAAATAGCGACCATTAAATTTGGATAACGCGGCTTACGTTTATATTTCGCACGTAATCCGCTCGACGTGTAAAATACGGCGCGTCAGTAAATATTAAACTCTGCAATAATTTCGCTTGTGTCAGTGTCATAAATATTGTCCAGAGATTTTCATATTAATTGCAGCTCCACTAGAGCACCTCTGTACGTATGAATTTTAATTTTATGATCCTTGTTTACATCGGCCTTTGTAAAAATATCTCTCTAATTTGTTGATATGCCTTGTACTTACTTACCTATAGCAAAAACTAGTTTTTGCGTGTTTCGATATGGGTGTCTAAACGAAATCTTCTAGATTCCTTACTTTGAAGTCTTACTCCCATGTTTTACGTTAGTTATGTTATATGTGGTGGAAGGGATATCTTTACGAACATGCTTACCATGGATTCAGTATATTACGATTCCTCAAACCTAGGTACAAACCATACAGATCATAAAGATCTTCTTTTTAAATTATCGACTTATGATTTTAACACTAATCATATTGTCGATAATTTAAAAAGAAGATCTTTTTGTACACTTTTGAATGCAACGGCAGATTTCTTTTAAATAACTGAAGTAAAATTTGACACTTTTAAACAAATTGCCCGTAGTGGACTCTTACAAATTATATTCAGGCAAAGATATGTTTTGCAGTAAAATGAAGAGAGAACGGTCTTCGAGAGGCAAGAAAACAAATTGATTTTTGATGTCGCCGACTCGCTCATGATAATGATTTTGCCTGTAACCGCACTATGTATAAAAGGATCTTTTACCGAACACTCATTATCAGTGATTGATTGAATTAAGTTCGCCGTTAGCTGATAGTTTAATTATTATTTATTATTATCGCACCTCTGTGGTACGCACAGTTAGCTCCGGTGTAATTATGAGGTCCAGTTTAATGAGGGTGTTGGATCATTGGGTGTGAGCACGTCATGCGTAGTTTGATTGCGAGTGGCTACAATGATAGGACGTGCTCATTTTATTTCATGTTAAATTCATATAATGGTTATAAAAGTTCTTTCAGCTGGAAATATGTCATGTCAAGTATGTAATGTCAGACACAAATAAGTCCTTTGAAAAGTCGAAACTTATACGTTTTCTACATAGGTTAGTATGCATTTAAATATCTTTTTTAATGACATCTTTATAGATTTCGAATCACACATTTGTCCCATTTTATATTATGGTAATCGTATATCACAATGTATGGTTTGTACAGCGCCACATTAAATTTTATAGAGACGTTTGGGTAACAAATGGGCTTTCTATAAAGACGTGGATAGGAAAACATTAGTTCGTTTTCTAGCTCGACAAATCAAGATAGTGTCGCGATAAACGTCGCATCCAATCACCTGGTGTCCTATTACCAGGTGCGTGGTGTTATTTACGCGGGACCAATCAGTATGTAAATATGTAGGGTAGGTGAACGTTCTGGAGTGAGTGGGCAGAGGCCCTGCGCCGCACAGCCTCCGGCGCGCCCTGCGCACGAGCGCACGCTTATGGCACGGCTCTAACGTTGCAAATCCTCCGGTGACGAGCTATCCTTATCTGATAAACGTAAACCTGTGCTCGGGAAATAAATGTGTTGACTTATCGAGACGTTCATCCCAGTAACTGTTTATTTACTATTCGTGATGGCTCTTGGCTCGTTTATATTGTTGATGTTTGCTCTGGACATGGTCACCACAGACGTGCAGGTGCAGTATGCGATGCGGCCGCGCGCGCGCTTGCGTCACGCGTTATCTGCATGCAACACAAGTGTCACTTACAACAAAGTCCTGCTGAAACACGTTACGCTGCTGTCAACGTACGTGTTCACAGGCAAAGTGTTTGGTGTAAAATCCGGTTATAATGGAACGAGAATATACAAAGTGAACATACGTCGTGTATTAAAAGGTGATTTAAATGATATAGGTGTGCTGGTGAAGTTCGGAACCGCAAAGTCTTTCCGCTTCAGTGACGCCACGATTTTCGTGGAAAGCTCTAGTATTTCGTGTCCACCTCTACGTGTTCGCACATACGGTATATTTTTAACTGAAAGGAGACGAGATGGAGGCACTTTGTGGCTTAGCTTAGTAATAGAACCCTTGGTGTTGACGATAAGGAGTATAGGAATAATTGAAGCCGTTGTCAAAGGTAAGATTTATTTTATGGTTGTTAAGACTAACCATTGTATTACTAAACACTAACTCCATTAAGACAAGTAATAAGACAATACACACAGCCCTATTCAATGTTCATGACTCATTGTCACTGCCAGAAAACGTAAAATTCCATAAATTCTCTCGTACTTACAAGTACTTCGATCAGACCACGTAAATCAGCAACCAGTTTATGTGTTCGCGTTGTTTTAATAGTGGTGCGTAAATAAACAAGTAGGCGGCAATTAGTCGAGGGGCGGAGCGACGTCAACGCAGCCCGCGACGGCAACCGGCAACCTATTGCTACCTGTTACTGGTCGCGATATCGATATTGCCGGCAATTTTAAAGTCTATCAAGCTGCATTTCCTTTATGCTCACTTCCCGTTATAAAGGTTTTAAGAAGTAATTTAAAACGTTAGGGACTAATTAAAGTAACTTATTACTATAAAACTGGTTTCAGTCTTTTGTTCCCATGTTTTAGAGTTTTTTTTTGTCTTTTTGTTGAAAGGTTAATCAAGCTGAAGCTTTAAGTTAAGGTTTACATATCTCTTTAGTTAAACATGGGTTTTGCGATTGTTAAAAGATCGAATGGTATATTATAGGATAGGTAAGTAGATGTGTCGACCATCCAGAACAGACACGCGACAAAGAATAGGCAGACAGAGACAAAAAACCCTACGAAATATGAATTAATTGACATGGAACTATTAACACACACACACTGACATCGGTGAAAGAAAACATCGAAAAGAAACCCGGACTTATAAATAATTATAAGTCTGAAATCGCTTATCCGGCTTTTGGCAGCTTGGAGATCAATGCTTGTGCCTTCTCTTTATGGAAAGGGGCCTCTTCTAGTGAGACAAAAATAGGCTAGTTTTATCATTTTCACATAGAGAGCATGACCTCGTCTGCAATAATTTTAGTAAACCTAAGTAGATAAGTAATATAAGTTACGTTACGAAAATCAATCCTTGTTTAAATGCTTGAACGTTTAACGTACCTACTAAGTTTTTTTTGTAAAAATACCATTCAATTGCTTACAGTTAGCTGTTAATAGATTTCCGTTCCCTTAACTATCTTGTAAGTAGGTACTGTTAAATAACTGCGCAAGCGACTACATTACCAAAAGGTACCTACATTGTTAATGGCTACGTTTTATTGGTTCCTATTAGTTGTATCGGAACTATTAAAGGTGTTACAAAATTATAAGGTACCTTAAGAACTTTTGTGACCTTAACAACTGATTGATTTTTCAGTGTAGCTTAATTCTGTTACAAGTTAAAAGATTTATTGAAATAGTACTTATCTAAAGCCCTCTCGGTCCAGCTAGAGTTATTTTATTAACTATGAGTCAGTTGCTAATATAGCAACTGCATAATATTGTATATTTGTAATCTTATGTTTCTTTTTTCGTATCTTTTATACTAAAATTTTATTTTCACATAAATATAAAAGAACAATATTTTTTAAAATATCTTTGAAATGGTGTTCTGCCCTCTGTCAGGTGGTAAGATTGGGTTATTCCACTGCGCTCCAAGAATTTTAGCGATTAAAATATTGTGATATTTTAGTTTCACCGCGCTCCAAGAAATGTTGAGTAGAGTTAGCAAAAAATAAATTTAGCATGAAACATAAAGCAAGTATATTAAATATCATAAAAATAGAAATTAAATAATACTATCTAATATGTTTATTTTATCACAATCACAACGTCACGTCTAAAAATACTTTTTTCTAAAAAATAAAGGATAAAAATCACAGTTTCTGGTTAGAAAAGTTTTCTTGAAACTAGAAAACAAGCACATAACTGCAGCTATCCCTGCTAATTCTTCAACTGGGTAGTAGACACCATTACCCAACAATTTGAATACATGACTTCTCTAGAGAAACACTTTATTTTAATTTAACAATTTATGGTTTGACTTGTATGCTGACTCTACTTATTTCATTTTGGAGCGCTGGGGAATGATTTTGGTACTTATATTTTTTTAAATAATGTAGGTAATAAAAACTTGGAGCGCAGTGCTACGCATTCCTGGAGCGCAGTGGAATAACCCGTAAGATTCAAGCTGATGGTGGTTAAGGAATCCAGAGTGAGGAACCTTCTCACTATGACTCCTGACCCAGCTGTTGTTCTTGACCTTTAACATTGTTAAATAACATCTCCTCTCCAACAGAGCCGGGTGATCTGTAATTTAGATTCAAGATTTATGATTGTGATTCAATTTTTATACAGACTTCGACGAAATTTCACTCAGTATAATTATTTTGTAAAATCCTCTATCGTAAACTTTGTACTGAATCAAAGTAGGTGCGTTAGCTGCGTAGGTAGACGGGAAAGCTTAGTGCATTGTGGTCATCTAAAGGTTAAATATCACAGTAGTATCATAACCAATGATAGGTTTCTAGCTCAGCGCCCACTGCTTCCATGTTTCTATAAATTGAGCTCGTACTTGCTATCTCAAATATTAAGATAAGGTTGGATAGAACCTATACTAACATTACTATTGTTAATAGGCCTGTGAAGACGTTTGTTACTCAATCAGCAAAAACGACTGGACGGATTTGGATGTACAGTCAACAAAAGAGATAGGTATGCAGGGTCGTCAGATATAGTTGAAGTTTTCTTAGAAAGCGATGGATGTATTCAAATGTAATTTAATTCAAAAAGTAGATAATAAACAGTACGTTAATAAAGTAAAATTTTCAATCGAAGACATCCATCGATTTCTAAGAAAACTTCAACTATATTTGGCGACCCTACCTATCTTTTGTTGACTGTACATATGTATAAGTACGATGTAGGTATTGTATATAGGAAAGAAACATCGTTTTTCTAAGTTAACACGAAATGGTTAAAGACCAAATAAAAATAAACACAGGCTAAGAGCATTATTTATGGATAATTCTTGACATTTTTATATGTAAAGAAATAACGAAAGAATTGTGTGTAAGTATCTGTGATTATTTTTGATAGATTGGTTACTAAAGGTAAGGTAAGTTCCTACGGGATGCAGGTAAAGCCGTGTGTAACAGCATATTAAGCTTCTTGAATGTTATCTTATTTGACCCAAAATATAATTAAGGCCAGTTTCTGTTTTTTACACGGTCTGCTAAAATACAAACTTTAAATAATTTATAAACTGAAAAACACTTCACGCTGAAACGTCAACAAAAAATGTGGTTATTATTTTTTAATAAAATAAAAATCAATTTCCGTGAAGCGTGTAACGCGGGTAACTACGGCAATATTAAATTTTCTACGTGCATGTCTCCACAAAGTTCGTCATGTTTTGAAGTTTGGTTTACCTGCCCGCTGCACCAGATATTAATATTATGAAAACCGCAACTCGACGGCAACTTTTGTCAGTAAATAGATGAATTTGACTACCTTGAGTCAACTTTGGTGCTGGGATACGAGATGCATTTTATTTATTCAGTTATTCCTACGTCTTGTTGTGGTTTTGGAACTAATAATAGTAATGGAGACAGTATTCTTAAAATATTGTGTGTTTTTATAGATCATACTTAGTAACAGTTTGTGTATTTTTTTGGACAAAGAGGCACTAATACGATGGCTGCAGGTCGAATTCTTAGTAAGGATTTCATCCTGACAATTACCTGCTTGATGCTGCTGGCTATCTCCTAAGAAACCTCTAAAAACTTCGGAAGGGATTACTGCTATCACTGCCAGGAACCAAAAGGCACAATATGATACACTAAGTATTGACTGGTCTGAAAAATTTTAATGGAAGTCCGCTCTGTGCGGGGCGGGGAGTTCTGTCAGACTTTTGATTAAAAACGACCACGTTGTTCCCTTCCCACACTTACGCCGGGGACCCTGAGAGGGTTCGCGCTTTCCGCGATAGGTGTTGCCCCTGTCTTAACTTTCAAAGGTTGCCCAAGGGAAAGACGGGTACACCCTTTAAACACCCTTTAAAACTGTTACAGTAATTTATTTACCTAAACCTTTGTTCGTTCTACCTGATTGTGAAGGATTAACTGGATTTCTGACAATGACTTATTCACCAAGTTATAAAAACTTGGGTCGTGTGGATTTTATGTTCATTTCGGCATTATATTTCACACATGGTCGTTGTTAAGATTATAAGAAAACATAAAGTTTGACGGGCGATGTTTTATGTCGGCGCGGGCGGCTGTCTGATTGCAGCCATTGCGGCATGCCGACCAGAGTTACTGACTAGGTATTTACGCTATCTTTTGCCATTGTTTTGTTTAAGTTTGAATATAAATACACATACCTACACATTTTTTACGTGCACCTAAATGAAATATGTTTTCCATAAGATGTGTCTACAGAACCCTTTTCAGTAATTTTTCAGGATAAGTTTCGGGCTACAAATATTATTATTGAAACTAACTTCAGGCTTCTATATTTTGATTCTCTGCCCACTTCAAATTAGTGGATAAATAATAAAATACATTACTGTATCTACTTAAAACTCTAATTGCTAAATATAACTCTTCACAATTTACTGTCTATGAATCAGATTATTCAAATAACTATTCGATAACGTTCCCATTGCTATTTCCTAATAGTAATGAGCATTCAGACTATAGATTTCATCTTTAGCGATTCAAAGGATGGGATTATGACGCCAATAAATAGTGACGCCTCCGCAGGTACAGACGGCGACATAAATTGTTGAAATCAATTAAATGATGAATGGCATTTTAAGTTTAATCTGTGTTCATCATTGGCTGTGACAACCACTGGGTCTCCAGGCCAACACGATCGGCTTGTTTTCTCCATTATAATTGTGGAGAACAATCACTATAGAGAAGTCAAATAAAATCATGTCAAAAAATATATGGAAAACGCTCAATAGACTGTGCACCCAAGTTGGCAAAATAGGGGATTATAGATCCCATCGATACTTAGTGCGAGTGCGGTGCTCCTGATCAGAATATAGACCACTTACTACAGTACCCAAACTGTCCTTACGCCTGCAATTTTGAAGACATTAACAACGCTACTGAAGCCGCGATAAACGTGGCCAAATACTGGGCCCAAAAATTAAAAAAAAAATGGATTTTCTAAAATCATCGAGTCGAACAGAAAGAAGTAAGCTTCGCTGCTCAGGGTTGTGTAGAGAACTTTTGTTGCGAACCGTACCTGTACTCACGCTAAAGGAACTGCGATCGCTGGCTCGTTCGTAATCTATCCACTCCTACGACACTAACGACTTTCCTGGAACTGTGTAATTACTTGGTGTTGTTGCCTGTGTGTTAGCTAAATGATTTAACTTAACATACCTACAGCTGAAACACATTAACAATGAAAATAAAGTGTCCACTTTGACGGATATTGATTTTATTCATGGTCATTAGGAAAATTGCCGTCGTAATGTCCTTTATGTTAATAAAAAAATCATAATGGTTATTAGTCTATTGCATAACGTGGTTTGGCTAGTATACTGCTTTTCCGAACAAATAAGCAGAGGGTTAAAATTTTGTTGTTTACATGATTGTGCACGTAATTTCGTTCGCGTGAACGTCGTCTGGTATCCCAGGGCTTATTTTATTGCGCGGGACTATCCTTAGCCTTAGTTACTCCTTATAGCATCAGTTATCTGCCGGTGAAAGTCCCGTCAAAATCAGTCCAGCAGTTTCGGAGATAAGCTGGAAGAAACAAACAGACAAAAATTGTAAAAATTGGTTTTTCGTGTAAGTATCTTGTATTCATGTTTATTTTGTAAAAAGCTGTTTTGATTTTGACTTTACACACAGACACTTCAATTTTATAATTTTAAGTATAGATAAGTTTATCATAGCTAGCAGCTAAGGGGTAATCAAAATATTAGTAACAACGTAAAAGTAGAAAGCTTAATGTCTGAACTTTGCAGGTCGTTAAAGTTGATGATCGAGTTCGCTTCAACTCTGACTAACTTGGGATCCTTTGGGATAACAACGCCAACTATAAAGTCAGGAGTCAGGCCAAATCGCGAGCGTCCGTGTGCCGGCGCGGCCACTTTTATTATTAAATCGAAACACCTTTAGGCGGTTTTAAATGAAATCGTCTGTATTCTCGTTACATAATTAACTCGTACTGGATATCATTAAAAAGGAGTGACGGTTTGAGAGTTCGATTCGACGAATTTATCGGATATAAATCGGTCTTCCATAATTGTTTATGTGGGATTAATTGTTCCGCGTGGGTCGGTTTGCCGACGGCGGCGGGCGGTTCTCGTATATCACTAAACTGACGCGCGATTCAATTATACCACGAACTGACAGAGAGAGGCTGGTCAGATGCATAAAAGTTTCCATGCCTCAAGTCTGGCATGTTCCTTCATATAGTCGTACGTGTGATTTGCGTGCTCGTCACTCATCGTTCGTAAAAGCTTTTTATTTTCAAAGTTCAAGGACTGTTATTGTTTCTTTCAATTGTTTTGTCAATATTATTAAATAGCTTTCTTTCGAAATAACTGCGAAAAGGTTTGTATGAAATTCTAGTCAATCGTATTTTATTATAAAAATAATTGAGTTGGATATTAAGACATCAGTAAAAATACAATTATTTTGAATCCCCTAATACTATTTGATAACAAACATGGCATTCTATATTGATTTGATACTAGCGACCCGCTCCGGCTTCGAGCGGCTATAGCAAATAGGTACCATCCAAATTTTATTTTCTGGCACACACACAACAAAGTTTTAAAATGTTCATTCACACGAACCTTGTCCTGAACATTACGAATTTAACAAAAAAATCAGAGAGAGCCTTAAAAATTTGATCCCCTTAGAAAATCAGTTGGCCAGTCTTGTTATAGATTGTTTAGCCTAGTTTTGGTATTACGTATTTGGAAGTTACGGTCAATTATTTTGCGAGAATCGTAGTTTGGCACAAGTGGGTGAGTCATCAAATGCTCAGTCTGCTGAGACATTTCATCGTCGAAGCAATTTCGCCATTTACCTGACTTTCTGTAAACAGCAAAATATAGCGATCTATGGACCAAGTGTAGCGGTCAATGAATAGTTTATGTTCGGCAGTGGAGGGAGTGGACACTAAAGGGCTGATAAAGGATCCAGTAGCCAGGAGACCCATAACAAAACAATGCAAAATACACTTTAAAGTAAAATCAATAAAACACAACTCTTCACCGAACACTCACTAGATTATGAAGTAATATGAGTTTCAATTAAGTGTCGAACCGTGCGATAGCAAGTTACCGAGTGTAACGTTAACGTCTCATCCGGGCGGCAGAGGGCGCTGTTAAATCTGGCGCAGATAATAAAGTGGACCGTATTTACGACAAGCTCGTAGCCAAGTTATAGGTCGATTCGATTAGTCCGATACAGAGTTTACGGAACGTGTTTACGGCAGCTGAGCAACTTGTGTATTTAGCTGCCACACGTTTATACACAACTATTTGTGTCGTGTTTTACCTATTTGTAGTTTCGGTCGTCACGATATTCACGGGTTATTAAAAAGTTATAAACTGGTACTTAGCCGATTTTAATCGATTTAAATTTTAACGTAGATGTAAGTTCATATTATCTTCTTCGATCTCGTTACGTTTGTAAACAGGCAACAATTAATAATAAAAAATATTTTTTAACGGTGATGTTAATAAATACCGGCACGGGCTCAGGCAAGTACCATTGTGACATTTTTAATTTCATATGTACTTTCTAAGTTTATCTTGGACGTCGGTGAAAGAAAGCATTCCGCCTTGAGCAAGCATGGTAATCAATGCTCGTGCCTTGTCTCTATGAGAAGACGCCTTTGCCCTGCAATGGTACGCTGACATTATTTTTAAAAGTGATGTTACACCTACTGCAATAACTGCATTCTCGCCAGTCAAATGAAATAATATTCCCATTTGAGGATCGTTAAAGAATCAATATACTTACTATAGGTCCTGTACGTACTTAATTTACCTCAACAGACTTATGGAAATTGCTGCTGCCGTCATCACTATTCCGAACACATCCCGAAAGGAAAGTATCATGAACTGACTGACCCACATCCTAATGCCTTAAACAAACGTTATCCTTGAATCAGTATTGTTTTACTCAGTAATTTATTGCTAACATCTCTTCCGAAATTAGCTTCTGTTTGATGTTTACCGTGTCATTTCGTCGACTCTCATTGCGAGTAGGGAGTTCTTCGACTGACCTTTACAAACAGCATAAGTAGGGTTTGGTTATTTGCAATTAATATGTTGTCTTGGTACAGCGTGTTGTTGACATTGTCCTAAAACAACATTTTGAATATTTGGTCTATCTGTGCAGTCGGGAACTCTGGAACAGTGATATCGTTGCTCTCGCCTACACCCTTATTATGCAAACTGTTCGACATTTGCAGTATTTGCCGCGGAGAAAATGTACGTGTACGGAGTGTAAAAAGACTATTCTAATAACTGTTCGTACTTAAGGCCACCCGCATTGTCTGTCATGTTTGTCTTTTTGCTTTTACTTTGTATTGAATTCGCTCTAGCTTTAAAGGGAGTACTCGATTATTACACTCACCAGTGGGAATTCTTTCACAGAATCATTTACAACATTTGGCTACGTGTAATATTGGAACTTATTAAAAGAACAGTCGCATAAGGGAAAACATTATTGGGATCTTTATTCGCAGGTGGGAAATTGTTAGTAAGTGTGGATTATTCCGACATTTGAATTCCTTACCACGCTGTTGTTTTTATGTTCGAGCCATCTGAAAAGCATCTCTTTTTATCTAATATCACGTGGAAATCAAGTGGCTTATAGAGAACCATACTAAGAAAGTGTTTATATCGATTTCAGCGGCGTGAGGCGCTAATATATCGGTTTTAGAGATTGCAGTAGTTCAAACGTGGATAGACTTGTTATGTCATTGAGTATTATTTTTATGACGTAGAAGACAAAAAATCAGTAAGCGTACGTTGTAATTGTTTAGGTGTGAGTTTATTTTTCGTTTATTAATCTTTTGTTCAAATACTGCCTTAAATAGTTTCAGTAGTTCGTTCAATGCCCAGTGGAATTGTATCTAGTAAACATCGCATGTTGTTTTGGAATGTGAGTAGGTCCAAATACATGTTAGCTTATGGATTTAATTGTCTTGTTTGAGTACTAAGTTCAAGTTTACAGACCTTTGTAGTATAATCAAGTTTTACTTGTTTGATGTTACATGATTTAACACAGTATTTTAATTGAATGACTGAGCCTTGTTTTTAATACAATAATTGGAAGAATATTTTCAATAATATGTAGAATGAGTAAGGATAATGTTGGAAAAATTGTGGAATTATTTTAAAAAACTGGCCAAGTGCGACATCATTACTAGAAAACATGTTTTTTGTATTTTCCCTCCTTAATTTTTAATTGTAATTTATTTCTATTATAAGTTGCTAAAGCGGCCTTAGTTATACACACTGTGGAAATTACAAGTGTTTAAGATACAGTCCTGTGAAAGACGGACGGACGAACAGACAGACTCCTTGTTTTCGGTTTGGCACCCTTTGGGTAAGGATCCCTAAAGCTCATTTCAGACTACGCTATACTATTCTGCTATACAGGGTTATTTTTAATACACTAGCTACCTGAAAGGGGGTCATTGAACTCATCATTATGAACAACTTTTTCTATGGGGCCAACCCTGAAATCATGAAAAAAAATCAGATGTTTCATACATTATGATTGTGTTGTGTAGCATTTTTGTAGGGAACAGCTGAATTTTTTTCATGATTTCAGGTTTGGCCCCATAGAAAAAGTTGTTCAACATTAAAAGAAATATAGTACATAATATATAGTATAGCGAAGTGTGAACGTGTCCATAACATTGTATAGTGCGCGATATTGTTGTGCTATAAGCTATATACTATATTATAGCGTAGTCTGAAAGCAGCTGAAAACTGACAACCCTACAGTTTTTAATATTATTGTTAATAATAACAATGAAATTTAAGTCCGTGTGACCTGAAAAGCTGCAAGAGCTCATTAGTTTCTTAATTTAATAAGTTAGTTTGAGTGCAGACGTCGCTCGCGTCGCACGCATAAATTGAAATCAGCTCCTGTTATGGCTTTCATTAAAACCTTTTATGATCCAGTGGCAGTTCACATTTCGCCTGTTCCAGCAGCGCATGTTAAATTATTATAATTTTAATGATACGTACGTACCTACATATGCTAAGTACCTATGTGGGTTCACCAAGCACTTTCAGTTGAATGAATTTTTATTTTATCATTTAAAAATAACGTCGGAATAATCGCACTGACCACGTTATTACGATGAATAATGTATTATGTGGCTTCAATTTTATATTTTTGGATACTCCAAAAACATGGAAAGAGTTGTTCTCATTTGTTTTAATATTTGCTTAACGTTAAAAATGATGACTTAATCATAATAATTATAACATCAACCGAGTTCTGCATTAAAATATATATAAAAAAATATACACCAACTTTCTCATTAATTCTTTTTAAAATTTATTTCGGTAGTTCAAAGGCGCTGACCAAATGTATACTTCGATGACTTTATACTAAATATTAAGAGGTTAAATTATCTTAAACGGCACAATTAAGATTACGGCGTCGAAAGTGGTCGTAATGTCATTGCCGGCAGCCCATTTACAACGCAAGGGCAAGTAGCCATGGGGCCGTATCAGTTTTATTGGCTTTATTTATACGTACATGTGTGCACTGCGGCTAATAATGTCTCATTCAAGAGGATGAATCACGACTATATTCAGAGAAAGGCATGTTATTGTGTAATTTTACTAATTAACTGCATACCATTGGGTAGTTAGACGTAGGAATGTAGTTGGGGGGTCGTTAAACGCCACTACGATGCAGTCGCTCTTCTCTACACAATCTGTAGAAGTTTTTGGTTGAATCTCCGACTCTCCGAAACTTTTATCTATTTATCTATTTAAATAAAAAATAATGACTAATTGCAAACTCGAGAACGGCTGGATCAATGTTGGAGATTCTTTTCGTTGTGTTCGTAATTTCCACAGGTTTTAAGGTTTGTATGAAAGGTTTTTGGGAAATCTACGGGTAAAGTCGGCAATTTGCACCCGTGCATGCCGAGGCGATTCGTTAGTCTAAAATAAAACTGAAATATTAATCCCTGTGAACCTGCTACTGAAACAATTAAATAGAACACACAAATAAACGAAATTCCTTCGTTTTAGAAGTTCAGTCTTTGGGCCTACGATTTGTTCCTCACAATCACAAATGGACCGAGGGCCTTTATTTAGAGATCATTTATTATTTAGAGTATCCAGCTATTTACTTATTGTCCGGCTAACGAGAGGTTCGCGTGTGGCCCAATGGCTACCGGATCTACAACCTGTCCCATCTTGTCTGTCTCTTGGCAATGCAAGGACGACATATTCTTCTTTGTGTACTATTTTTAGTATTGTTTCAATTGTAGTATAAAAACCATGATTTTAAAAATTTGTGGTAAAAGTATAACAAAATATTTCTAGTCCCCAATTATCGAAAAAAAATTAGTGATTCTATTTATTTAACGCTGATTATTATTTTTTATTAATTTCCAGGTCGGGCAAAGTGTAATTTTTTTGTAAGGATTTTTTCAGTAGCTACTGAAAAAATCCTTACAAAAAAATTACAGACACTCATTGGTTTTGACACACATTGGTGTCGATGATTCAAGACAATCATACAACAAGTAGCAGCCTCGGAATCTGGATTTGTGCCCGGTTGAAGGCAATAGGCTCGCCCCCTATAACACGGGCCTTAAACATAACTGTCGAAATGTGGGTACACCTCTGCCTAACCTTTTGGGGATAATAGGCGTGATGTTATGTTATGTTATGAAAATACTAATTTCTTGTGAGTAGATCTGTATGTATATAATTAAATACATCTCCTCAAACAATGGCTTATCAAGTTATCAGTTGCTAGTCATCCACTTATTTCTCAGTTTTTCCTCGTTGTTTGTACTTTCGTACCTTCCTATTATTTTCCTTTCTTTTGGTTGAACTTCAGAACGATGTGCGGTCAATCTGATTTCTTCTTCCGTTGTGACTATATAACTTGCAAAACTAAACCTCTTGGCCACTACTTACTATTGTCTATATGTTTGTTTAAAAACTGCTGAATTGATTTGTATATTGTTTGTAGATTATCGTGAGAGGTTTCGATAGAACTCGTAGATATCGCAATCTATAATGTTTTTTGCCCTCTTCTTTGATATTTTCTTGGTAGACGAATAGAAAAGTGATTACAGTAGGTACGGTGTTTAAGGACACAGGTGGAGGTTCCTACTTTTCCTGTAATCTTCGGTCGCTCATTTACGATACCCATGGGATTGACTTTCCGCAGGGGAAAAGAACCTCATAGTTATTGATAAAATACGATCGTAAAATGTTCCAAGGGAAGAGGTAGCCAGGGGAGGGGAACTCGGCCCAGCGTCTAATACGTTTTTACTAGTAATATTTTCTGGGCTTATTATCCTGTAGGATTACTTATTGCTTACAGCGTCGCTGTGACGGCTTCTTGCTTAATTTTTTAGTTGTTGTAATACTTTTTTGGAGTCCAAACAAAGGCAGTTGTTTCTACACACTTTGAAACAAAATTATTATGTTCTTTACAAATATGAGTATCTACATTTCACATCGCACTGCAGATATTTTGCTTAGTTTTTTTGAACTTATTTTCTTGTTAGCATTCTTTTTAAATAAAGTTTCTGAATAATCTACGTACCTTGATCATCAGAAATGCATTGGCCAGGCAAATGTAGAAATCGTGGGTGTCGGGAACTTGTGCAATGGTTTGGTGGCAACAAATATGAATGTACCTACTAATAATTATGGTCGTGCAAAGTCGGTTTGCTCTCGTAATTCGATTCCAAAAGTAGCAAATTTTCTTTTCAACTGGTTAATATAGACTAGAAGATAGCTGAAGGAGTCTGAATAGAGTAAGTTTGATTCCAATTTATTATAACTTTTATGTCTCAGAATGTAATAGATTTCGGATTAAGTCCCACAATGCTTCTTAATTGTAGGTACGAGTATTAGATGAAAGGAGAGAAGAATAAGACTCGAAGTCGTTGTTGGTTTCACTTTTATGGAGCTGGCAAACGAGGTTCTATTGTGTGGGAGCTATCGACTTAACAATGCAATATCGTAGACGAAAACAGCCAAAGTTTACTGCGCTTTCAGCTCACCCAATATTTTTTCTCGAGTACATTATCGTAAGTTAGATGTTAACATCGGTGCTTGTTAATCTGTAGCGACATAAATCTGCCTCGTCTAATCTAGGGTACCTATTTTGAATAAATTCTTGTAACGATCCCATTGACATTGTCGGCACGGCAGCTGATGTTGCCGCGTCTAAAACATGCAAATGAAGACATGACGCCGACACCGGGATGTTTATGCTCGGCGCTCGGCTTTCGGCTCAGGCGGGAAGCAGGAGCAGGGCCCAGATGTTAACACTAGTGTCGTGTTATCGCCCTCGCCGCCGTCTTAAACACGTTTTACGTAACGCCGAGCACTCGATAGCTATCTACATAAATTTGCGGTTATTTGTAGTCTCATAACGGTGTAATTTGCGGGAACAACGTCCCAAGTGCTTCCATTCGCTTGATGTTGTATTCCGGCAATATAATCAAGGGTTTAACGGAGTAGAACTCTGTTGATGGCTCTGTCTATAAAACGATTTTTGATAAGTGTAGCGGCGTTAATAAGATTCTTTCTCGGAATATAAATTGGTCCAAGCAACCTCGACAAAGTAGCGCGCGGTGGTTCACATTTTGTTGCAAACCAGTTTGAAGCACTCTTGTCGATCATCGCACTTAATTGACTTGGCGGCGCCATCGTCATCGTATTGCTAATTGAGCTGTTTTGTAATTTACAACAGAAAATCATTAGGCGAAATAACACTATTATCGAAGGATTACTTGCATAGTACGTAATTATAGTAGAGCGGGTGGCAGCCATTTGCCTTTGTCTAAAGTGTAATTAAACCGAGCGGAGCGTAATGCCCACGCGCACCATTAGCTCGGCAGATTCCCTGCTCCCCGTCCCTAGTCCCCCTTTTTCCCCTCCATCCATTTCGCCGTGAAATAAGTGACAGCGGCGAGCAATTTATCTCATTGATCCCTTTGCATACGTCTCAGTCAATGCGCGCGCCGGCGACGCCAGCGGCAGGGCCCGCCTCGAATGGATTTACGGGATTTCATACACTGAAAAAAATGCAGACCAACTAAGATCCATTTTCTCTTAGTTGGCAATAAAATGTTTGGAATAGTTATTTATTTAATTACTATACACAAGATAGCATAGTTGCCAGAACAAATTGATTTTATTTATATCGATCATTATGTACATGTACAGTATAATCAACGGTCTTTGTTACATCATCTAAGATTTGTTTGATTTTACTTCTTCACTTTTCTGTATCAAATAATAATGTAAGTTCATGCTAACAAGCAACTTGTTAGCATTATTTATTTATATCATAGTTTCTAACAACGAGTATGGTTGATTACATCACCTGCGTAGTTATATCAAACAAGAGAAATGATCGCATCTAATAACGCTTTGCTAAGTCAACAAAACGCAATGCCCCCACCACTACTCTCCCGTTCGTTCGTTTGCGTTTCCCTCCGCATTTCGCGCTCCGTCGCTCGCTCATTCCTTTGCCGCCGCGCCGCCGACCGTTGACAACTTGTCAGAAGTTCAGAACTTGTGATAGCAGTTTATGTGACAATTTTTGGATTATTATTTTTACTGGTGAGTGATTTAAACAACACTGAAGACATGGACGAAGTGGCTGAATTATTAAAGACATGGGAGCTCCCCGAACTCATCCCAAAATTTTCAGGTAAGTAGGTCCTGTACTTACCTATCTAATATAAATCATGATGCAGTGACTTTAGATTTGTAGTATAGGTACCTAATTTGCAGACCGCACCATTGATTTTGAACGCTGATTAAAGGTATAATACGCAGTACAAAATGCATTCGCCGGTGGCGATTATATTGTAATAGGTAGTTTCATCTTGGATTACTTACTTTAATGCGTAGGTACCTACATAACTATCTATAAGGCGATTGTTCTTGTAGGTACTTAATTGTTTTGAAATTTATTAATTTCACAAGTTCACGTTATATTGTAATAGGTAGTTTCATCTTGGATCACTTTAATTACTCAAGTCCCTCATAATGAGACACAATTAATTTTCTATTGTTCTGACTTACTGGTAAGTCAGCCGGGGCTTGACAGGATGCGTAGGTACCTACATAACTATCTATAAGGCGACTTTGCGGTTTTGTTCTTTTAAGTAATTGTTTTGAAATTTATTAATTTCACAAGTTCACGAAATATTTACACTGTTATACCTTTATAGAGCAGGCGATCAACATCCAAGCCTTATCAGCGTTGACCCCAGATGACGTCAAAGACATCATCCCTCAAACAGGGCCAAGGGTGCTGTTTATGAGGTGCTGGAGAGCTTGGAAGACAGAATTTTTAAGCATCACCAATATATCTTTACCGGTAAGTTTTTGTGGTTGATAAGTTTTGGTACCTATATAATAATATGCAGTTCCAAATAAATTATAATTATAGCTAAGTACATAATATTATTATAAAGTGGTAATATGTATGTGTTAAACTCCAAACTAGTATTTTGTATAGTTCAAAGTATTCGTTTACCTTTGTTTTATTGTAAATTTTACTTATGTTGTTCACTTAAATGCATAAATATTTCTAAACTATGACGACCTACTGACCAACATAACAACTCAGATAAGATGTTATAATTTTATTGTAATATACCTAATAATAGTAAGTGAGTAAATTATCTACTCCAGAGTCCAGTATAAAAATGTAAAATATTTATTTTACCCTATGGCACTCGCTGACCTTATTTTTTCTTGTAGAATCTAGATTTATTGGATTTTGAATTTGGACGAGACCCTAAAAACGTATGTGTGGAGGAGAAAGAAAATGTGCCCACAAGTAATGTTGAAAATGTGCCCACAAGTAATGTTGAAAATTTTATAATTCTGGAAAGTACAGAAGTCCATCAAACAACTCAGAGTGAGGTATGTTTTTCAAACTGGTCACCAAATTGGTTAGGAGATGAACAACTTTCAGTAGTATACTACTGAAAGTTGCTCATCTCCAACCAAATAATATACCTACATTATAATATATTATAATGTAGGTATATTTATGTTTTTTAAAACAAAACAACTAAAATTACACAAATATTAAATGTGTAAAAAATCTTATGAATCTATGCTAAATTATAATTATAGCTAAGTACATAATATTATTATAAAGTGGTAATATGTATGTGTTAAACTCCAAACTAGTATTTTGTATAGTTCAAAGTATTCGTTTACCTTTGTTTTATTGTAAATTTTACTTATGTTGTTCACTTAAATGCATAAATATTTCTAAACTATGACGACCTACTGACCAACATAACAACTCAGATAAGATGTTATAATTGTAATATACCTAATAATAGTAAGTGAGTAAATTATCTACTCCAGAGTCCAGTATAAAAATGTAAAATATTTATTTTACCCTATGGCACTCGCTGACCTTATTTTTTCTTGTAGAATCTAGATTTATTGGATTTTGAATTTGGACGAGACCCTAAAAACGTATGTGTGGAGGAGAAAGAAAATGTGCCCACAAGTAATGTTGAAAATGTGCCCACAAGTAATGTTGAAAATTTTATAATTCTGGAAAGTACAGAAGTCCATCAAACAACTCAGAGTGAGGTATGTTTTTCAAACTGGTCACCAAATTGGTTAGGAGATGAACAACTTTCAGTAGTATACTACTGAAAGTTGCTCATCTCCAACCAAATAATATACCTACATTATAATATATTATAATGTAGGTATATTTATGTTTTTTAAAACAAAACAACTAAAATTACACAAATATTAAATGTGTAAAAAAACTTATGAATCTATGCTAACAAAATATATTTGTACATATAGAAAAGCAAAGTATGCATCAAATAGGAATACTCATTTAAAAATCTATACCTACTACATACTATTATACCTACTATCCTACTTTATCTATACTCTATACTAATATTATAAAGCTGCAGTGTTTGTTTGTTTGTTTGAACGCGCTAATCTCTGGAACTACTGGTCTGATTTGAAAAATTATTTCAGTGTTAGATAGATTAGTTATCGAGGAAGGCTATAGGTTATATACCATCACGCTACGACCTACGGGAGCGGAGCAGTAACCAAAGACGCGGGTGTAACCGCGGCGGACAGCTAGTTTATTATATTTATAATTATAAATTTAATATTACCTCTTATCAGCTGTTTTTCTGTTACACTGTCATAGCTAAATTGCTGAACCAAATATGAAAATTTGGCATGAAGGTAGATAAGTTCACTAAATTATTGATTTTTACTTCACTAATTCCACATAAATGAACTTACGGGTCAACATAGTAGTACATCATGGAAAAATTTAACTAGCATTTATTATCTTATGTGTGTAGGTAGTAGGTACTAATCCTACCATTAAAAAACTGTAATTATTGTAAAATAGCAAAACTCATTGAAGGTAATTTACTACAATCTTCTTTCTTTTTTTTCAGTTACTTGAAAATATATTGCTGAAGTCACTTGAGACATCTTCACTGTTAATATATAAAGGTGGAACTCTAGATGGAGATGGTACCAGAAATTTATTGGCTTCCACAATTGCCAAAGAAATATTACATGAACACACAAACTCACCAATTGTTGGACCAATATATTTTAAGTGGGCAAATTTGATAAAAGCACTCTTCCCTGGTGAAAGGACCACCACCTATTACATTCCTGCATGTACAACTGCCTCTGGCACGGTTCTTCAAGCGCGAGATAAGCTTGTACACCAGGTCTTAAATAAAAGAAGACGTTTACAGCAGTTGGGGGCTTTGACTACTAAAGGAAAGAGAAGAAGCTGGGAGGAAAGCCCTGCACCTACATCTTCATCATCTCCTAGACAATTGCCTGTTTTGCTTTGCGAAAGCAACACATTAGATGAAACTGTTGAAGATGATTTACAGTGGCTTCGAAATTCATCAGAACCCTGGAGCCTGGTGGAGATAAAATGGAAAAACACATACAGATATCGAATTAAGCATCTTCATAAAAATAATCAGACTTTGGAATCATATATGATGGAATACCCTGCACTAATAAAACCGCAGGGAACACTGGTATGGTTTGCCATAATTGCCATGTAATATGAGCTATATTTTGTAAATTTTATTGTAATAATTATACTGTGGTTTATTGATTTTTAGTTGAACATTGACTTTGAGGCGGGCTATGGAGACCAAACAAATAATTTGTTTGTTTACTTTCCGATGGGAATAATTAAAATTTTGGAATTATTAAGAAAAAAAAATCAAAAGACAACATTGGCCAGGAGCTAATCTCTCTAGCTGACTGTAAGTATACATACTTAGTTCATTTAACCTATGTGTTAATTACCTCATGCCTCATGGTACTAAAGGTAGTTATTTACATATTTTAACGTGCTTTCTTATAAAAATTGACTCTCTGGGAAATGGATTGTCTACATTCTTTTTTTTTTATTGCAGCCTCTAAAGAAGAAGATAAAAATCTTGCATCATTTTTGGCAATTCCCCATCTA
The DNA here is from genome assembly GCA_949316365.1 of Hoplodrina blanda. Classification (NCBI taxonomy): domain Eukaryota; kingdom Metazoa; phylum Arthropoda; class Insecta; order Lepidoptera; family Noctuidae; genus Hoplodrina; species Hoplodrina blanda. The sequence goes on along the minus strand of OX438579.1, from coordinate 8,345,688 downwards.
CTGAATACGACAACTTAACAGAAAAAAAAAGTGGAGCCTAGCTGCAGCTGGAAACTATCTAAGGCAGAAGCGCGGGATGCTTTCATCAAACATTTAAGATCTGACTCTGAAATCGGTTGGTCTATCGAAGTTAGACTAAACACATTACAAAATAAAGGGGCAACATCACAGCCTTACATAATTATTGTTGGTGAGTCATTAAAGATTTTGATTTTGAGATGTATTATTTTATGTCATATAATATAATATATTGTAGTTTATTTTGTGAACGGCGTTACCATGACCAAAGCTGCCGACCCGCGAGGTGTTACTTAGTTATTGCAGAGCGGAGGTCATGGTAACTACCCTTAATTGTTATATTGTTACAGCCTATATGTATAATTTCAAGTCGGCTCGGAGCCCAGAGCCTTACATAATTATTGTTGGTGACTCATTAAAAATTTTGATTTTGAGATGTATTATTTTATATCATATTGTAGTTTATTTTGTGAACGGCGTTACCATGACCAAAGCTGCCGACCCGCGAGGTGTTACTTAGTTATTGCAGAGCGGAGGTCATGGTAACTACCCTTAATTGTTATATTGTTACAGCCTATATGTATAATTTCAAGTCGGCTCGGAGCCCAGGCAATGACGAGACCGCAAATTTTTTAGAAAATAAGGTGTATATGATCTATATTTAGCGATAGAAATAAAACAATAGGCAGCATTCAACTGTTGGAATACTGACAGGATAGAATGTTATCGTAATGTTAAAAAGTTGTGAGATCCATGTAATACCAAGTCAGTCGATTTATTCAGTCCCTACTTAAGGGACCTTCTGTCTTAAGTTATTACGTAATTAGCATTTATGTTTATTTATAATAGATTGACTTGGCCAACGCATGAAAACAATGCTATCAAAAACAAAACTTGTAAAAAACCAAGTCTCGCGACTCAGTCAGCGCGATTTTGCTATCGCACTAAACAATCTTATTACTACAATATGTATTGATTGTGAGTTACATTGTGTTTTCATGCGATTGCCAAGTCAATCTATTATAATTAAACATAAATGCTAATTACGTAATAACTTAAGATAGAAGGTCCCTTATGTAGGGACTGAATAAATCGACTGACTTGGTATTACATGGATCTCACAACTTTTTACGGTAGAAGAACTGAGTTGCGAGACTTGGAATTTTTACAAGTTTTGTTTTTGGTGGCATTTAGTAGTTGTCAACAAATTGGTAATATATCACAGGGCCAATATTATGCAAGCTGTCGACACTTGTTATGAGGCCATTTGGGCTTTAAATGCGGAGTATGATATTGACTCAAACGCAGTATGGTACTTCATACAGAGAGGCTTATACAAAATGACATCTCAGTTTGATCGAGGCTCAACTTCAGCTGAATCTCTCTTAACTGATTGTAATATGTAAAGTTTGTCTGTGATACAAGAGTGTCCATTTATTTGTGAAACTAAGTATATAAAAAATTACCTACGTACATTATCTAGGCAGCATACCTAGTAATTAATAAATAAGTTGAAAATGAATGCTTTAATATAAAAGTGTTTCTACTCCAATTTATATATTTTTGACTACATTAAGACTGACTATACAACGTGAATTTTAATTCGTTGTAAATCTTTCACAGGGTGAATGTACTCATGAATATGAACAACTTTTATTAAGGGACATAGTACGAAATGTGAAAAAAAAAACAGCTGATCCATACAATTGACTGCCTCGTTGGTCTAGTGGTTAGTGACCCTGACTGCAAATCCGGAGGTAGTGGGTTCGATTCCCACCCAGAACAAACTTTGTGTGATGAGCATAATTGTTGGTTCTGTGTCTGGGTGTAATTTATCTATAATATGTATGTATTTATAAATTATAAAAGTATGTATATCAGTTGTCTGGTTACCATAACACAAGCTCTGCTTAGCTTGGGATCAGATGGCCGTGTGTTGTCCCAATTTAAGATATTTATTATTTATTTATTATTAATTTCATCATAATGTAGTACATTATTGTATGGATCAGCTGTTTTTTTTTCACATTTCGTACTATGTCCCTTAATAAAAGTTGTTCATATTCATGAGTACATTTACCCCCTGAAAGATTTACAACGAATTAAAATTCAGGTTGTATAATAATTAGGTACCTGATTAAAGAGTAGGTAGAAGTTGTTATGCTTATTCTAAGCCTTAGATTAAGTTACATTGTTAATGTTTTTGATAACTTCATTTGAATTTTATTGTATTTGTTATTTACCATGGTCGTAAATAAAGCTAAAATTCAAAATCAAATATTGTTGTTTGATTGCTATACTTACCCTTTAGTACTATTTGCATGTTAGATATTTTTTATAGGTATTTTTAATATTAATATTATATAACTAAGTAACTTTACTGCAATAATTATGGTTGAGTACCTACTGTTATTTGTTTCAACTAAAATCTTGCATCAAATAACCGTCCTAAACTAATTAATGCAAATGTAAACATGAACCGTTGTCATCTTATCTAGGTACCTGTTTTCGTTAATCCAAGTTAGTGTCTTTTGCACATAATAAATTCTAAAGCATAAAACATAGCTACTTTAACAGTCGGGACCCATTTTAACATCTAAACCGGCTTAAATCTAAGAATGGGTCTCGACTGTTAAAGTAGCTGTTTTATGCTTTAAAATTTATTATGAGCAAAAGACACTAACTTGGATTAACGAAAACAGGTACCTAGATAAGATGACAACGGTTCATGTTTAGATTGAATACGAGGTTAGTTGCATTAATTAGTTTAGGACGGTTATTTGATGCAAGATTTTAGTTGAAACAAATAACAGTAGGTACTCAACCATAATTATTGCAGTAAAGTTACTTAGTTGATCAGCACAAGACACTAAATTGAATTAAGGAATACAGGTGGTTTAGATGACAACGGCTCATGTCTACGATAAATATGAAGTTAGTTGAATTAATTAGTTTATCATAGTTACTTGATGCAAGATCTTAGTTGAATCTACAAGTTAAGTTTGTTGATCTGATAACGTATCATAGTCGTTCCGTGCAAGATCTTAGTTGAATCTACAAGTTAAGTGTGTTGATCTGATAACGTTTCACAGTCGTATCGTGCAAGATCTTAGTTGAATCTACAAGTTAAGTTTGTTGATCTGATAACGTTTCACAGTAGTTCCGTGCAAGATCTTAGTTGAATCTACAAGTTAAGTGTGTTGATCTGATAACGTTTCACAGTCGTTCCGTGCAAGATCTTAGTTGAATCTACAAGTTAAGTGTGTTGATCTGATAACGTTTCATAGTCGTTCCGTGCAAGATCTTAGTTGAATCTACAAGTTAAGTGTGTTGATCTGATAACGTTTCACAGTCGTTCCGTGCAAGATCTTAGTTGAATCTACAAGTTAAGTGTGTTGATCTGATAACGTTTCACAGTTGTTCCGTGCAAGATCTTAGTTGAATAATTTAACAAAGTTCTCGTAGCTTCAGCAGTCAAGATCTTGTTAGGCTCGTATGGAGTCATGATGTGTGTTCACAATAAACAAGATGTTTGTTAAAGCAGACACTTTTTTTTTTCAGTGTACCAACAGAATAAGGGGATGTGGGACCGTTTATGCTGAATTACTTATACATTTTTGTTGGGCCCTCTGATCTATTTCAAGTGACATTTGTTTCAGAATAGAAATATTGTGCGGACGTGAACCAATCTTATTTTGTGAAGTCCTTTCGCGTTTGCGCAGCCTATTGTCCGGTATAGGTAAAGATCGATAAAATATAAAAAAGTTTTTCTATATCGCAGATTCCTACATTACCTAAATTACAAAGATTACTTACTTAATCAGTTCCAAATGAAAACAAATACCCAATTATTTTACACGTAAAACCGCACGCATACTTTCCCTCGCGTCAACATTTTCACAAAGGAGCGTGATGGATTTTATCGTTCAGTTCGGCTAAGTTACGGGGCCCTAATGAATTTGTTCGCTTACATTGATGTAATGTGCCGTAAAGTAAATGAAGTTTGCATGCGGAGGCTTGGACGTTTTACTTGAACGTTATTAAAACAACTCGACCAGCGTGCAGCGTCCGCGCCGGGAGGACACAAATACATCGTCAAGTTCAACAAACAGTGTTGTAAAACAGCTTACGATTGCCGTTTGTAGATGATTGTTTTTCTAGCAATAAAAATGTAAAGTATTTTTAATTTGTATGGTTAACTAGCTTTTGCGCGCGATTTCGTCCGCGTGAATGTCGGTTATCTCAGACGCAGACGAAGTTACGGAATAAAAAGTAGCCTATGTCCTTTCTTGCAGTATAAACTTCATCATCATGTCCAGTGCTGGACATAGGTAGGAAGGTCCCGTTTTGAACGGGACCGTCCCTTTATTCGTGACTTCGTCCCGGTGTTCCCGAGCGATGCTTCGGGACGCAGAATTGTCCCGTTTTTTATCAATAAACATAAAAACTACACATCTTTAACAGTTCTCTGTAATTTCCCTAAAGATAAAATATTTTTTAAAGTGTATAAAAACATTACAAGACCTCAACGAAATGCCTTATATTTTTTATCGTTTAGCTAATTATTCAATATCTACTTAATGTTCCTTAAGAAATGGTCTCAACAGATTTATTTTATTACTGCGACTTTACTGACGTCGTACTTTTGACAATGTCCCGTTTTAAGTCAAAACAAAAATGGTCACGTTAGACATAGGCCTCCCCCCAAGATAGCCACAATGACCGATCCGGCCCGCAGTTACTTACAAACTTACCCCGTACCTTTCACCAAACTCGGTTTAGTGGTTCAGTCGTGAAGGCGTAACAGACAGACAGAGTTACTTTTGCATTTATAATATTAGTCTTAATGATTAGTATGGATTGTGCAGTCACATTTTTACTAGCAATAAAATTATTAAGTTGCGACGTACTAGCAACACTATGTTACACGAGTAAGATAAGAAACACCTTAAAATGACATTTTATCCTTCAATTTATGCATTTTTTATCGGCTCTAAATGCATCAAGTGACATTTTTAATCAACTTCTTTAACTAGGTAATTTTATGTGGAGTATTTTTAACTTCTCATCATAATTTACATGGTAATGAAACATTCGTTACATGCTTGTTTGTAATGTTCAAGCCTCGGTCTTGCGTCTAACGAGTACACAGTTTTGTTGCAGGTAGAAGGTACATAGTACACAATGTTGGTACACCGACCCTACTCGAGAATTCATAGTTAACTTGAAACAAATTATGGTTTACCTACTAAATCATGGAACTTGTTTCAAAATGTGAAAAGATCTGAAAGAACTCGATGGAAGAAAACAAATAAACTGTGCCATGTTTTTTTGCATGCACTTTGCTTCGTTATGCGCGCGTCTTGTAAACAGTGATTTTCCACACCAAATATACTTATAGAAGTCGTTTCCCAGCAATAATATAATTTTTGATCAATGTTACTTAGTCTGATAGGCAGTATGCGTAGCTAACGGGTATGTGACGTGTCTTTTTACACCGTGTATAAACAGGGTAAAAGCACGCAACTAATCCTACTATCCTACTGAACCTACTAATATTATAAATGCGAAAGTTTGTGAGGATGAATGGATGTTTATTACTCTTTCATGATAAAACTACGGGACAGATCTGAATTAAATTTGGCACACATATAGATTAAAGTCTGGAATAGCACATAAGCTACTTTTTATCCCGGAAAAATATACAGTTCCCGTGGGATAATTTATCAACTTTGACGCGGACGAAGTCGCGGGCAGAAGCTAGTAATAACATAACATAGAACCCACCACCTTTAAACAAACAAAGCCTGTTTACGTGCCTACGTCGTCTGATGAATTATTTCCTACTGACAGCTAATTAAGTTGCAAAGTGCATAACTGCCCACCGAAATGAGTCGGTGCCTAATTTATTTGCAGTTAGCAGGAAGATGGCCGCCACGCGTCGTCGGCAAGAAATGCAGCTCCGCCTTCAATTAACATAATTGAAAACTTGACGCGTCCGCTAAGTACCGTGAAGAAATAAAATATGATTTCCACTATTACTTAATGGATGCCGTTAAAATTAATGCCTTGTAATTACAAAGCATTTCAATTGAAAGAACAATAAGCTTGTACGACAAGCCTGGCGTCAAGTGGTAAATAAATCTATGTCTTTGAGTATTGAGCAGTTTGAAAGAGGGACTCGGCTCTTAGTTAGAAATAACAGGACAGCATATTCGTGTTTATTTCTAATAGTAATTGAAAAGCTTCTGTTTTTATAATGAGAACTAGGAAAGTAGATAGTTGAGCGTTCATAAAGTGCTCATAAAAATTTTACACTTACTCGAAAACATTACTTATTGAGTTTATACGAACATGGAACGAACGACTCATGGGAAAATCTAATACGATAGCGGTTAATTAATTAATTATGTGATATATGTTTTTAAAAGTTATTGATCATTTAATATCCGTATTCGTAGAAGTTAGGTTTTGGCGAATATAAGTACGAGTATGATTCGTATACGAGAAAAGGCCGTCAGGTTATTCTGATATTATAAAAAAATATTATATTAGATTGAATATCTTTCTTTGAAGTAGCTTAAGAACTATTTATTTATTAAGTAACACCTTTTTACTTTGCGTTAATATTATTTCTACAAAGTTGCAGTACCTTTCACAGCTCCCTAATTCAAGGATTTATCCTGGTTCTCCACATGTGTCCTAGGATCCTTAGCAATAGACTACTGTATTTGGTTTAATTTTATGAGACCTTTATATTTAATATTTAATAACACCATGGTTGCCTTTCATTAGTTTTATATTTTTCAGCGTTTAAATACAACTTTGTGGTGTCTGGAAAATAATAGACGATGATCTTTAATATTTTTACTAATTGCAGATATACCTATGTCTAATAGTGAGGCTAAGTAATAGCCACCGCAGTACCAGATAGTCGGATACATCAATTAATGGACAAGATATTGCGATGTTTCCATTAGCTATGATTCGATTAAGATGCAATTGTTATGCAAATACGTGTGCTGTGATACTTCATTGTCTGTTTGTTCGTCGAGTGGGCCCCAGTGGGCTGCTAATTAATGGAATCTATATTCGGCCGAGACGGCAAGGCGCGCAGATTCGCTTCAAGCTTCAGTCACAATGGAACGCTCCGTTCGATCCTCGGTTCGCCCGAGGGTTTATTATGTCCTCATCGCTTTCCAGTAGCGAATGCGAACGCCTTTGATTTTGGAGCGCATCCTGAGTCGATGAGAAATAGTTGTTTGTTGTCGTAGCAGTTAGCAGCACTGGTGTAAAGTCACTTTAAACATGTTAATCATTCATAATTAGGAATATTTTTATAAACACTTACAAAGCCTTAAAAGTTCCAAAGCTGCTAGCACTGCCCACATAATATGAATAACGATGAAAAAGATCACGATGCACAATGTGGCAATTGCATCAGAAATGCAGTCATATATCGTGGCACAATGGTAGCGTCGTTGTATAAACAGCCAAACAGATTTATGATAACACCAAATCATTTTGGTGTATATTCAAATGGCGCGTAGTCGACGCCAACCCTACACTAGTTTTGGGGCACTTTCCATCCATTACCGCCCACATTAGTCGGGTAGTCAATATCTCAGTGCGGTATGCAATCTCGTCGGAGTAGGTGCCGTCCGTCGGGGATCGCTCGCATATCTGCCATCGAAGCCTCTCCGTGTAGGCATGCTCAGCTCTTGTTCCTACGCTCTGTTGTCTATAAATCTATGTTCGTAAATTCTTTACTGCGGGGATTTGAGGTTCAGCAAGTTGGAGAACTTTGTTGTTGAGATGATTTAAAATGTGTTGTAAATGAAATAGGTGCTTTGACGTACTTTTAGCTTTGAAATTAATTATGCAGATACAAAGTTCGCACGAAGAAAATACTTTTACAAGACCGTTACAGGGAAATTAAATTCATTTATGAGTGCCAGTAAGCCGTATACGGAAACCTCAAAAGCCGTATTACGTTGTCATATACGTTTTATACGAAAGTGTGTTACGGGATTACTGTAATTGCATACGATGCGGTTATCATCGTGCGATGCTACACTTCGATTTTATTATTTAATTAAAATACTTTTTTAATTTCATTATGACGATTCCAACGCTTTAAAATTGCCCGCGAACCTTAATTGGTGTCGTGATTTTATTGAATTTTAAACTGATTGCAGTTAAATATTTTGGTGGTTCCCCATATTTTTGTAGTCATTTTATGAGTTGCTCTGGCGGGTTTATGGGAACAGCAACACAATGTACATGACAATGAACTTGATACGTACCTACAAAGTAACTTCTACTTCGATTTTATAAGAAAGACGTAAATTTTATATTACAGAATGAATATATTGGACATCACTGCCGCAAATCATTCTCAATAAAAACATAAACAGTCTATTCCGGTTTACACAAAAAGCGGGTAAAGTTTTCGTAATGTCCGAAGCGGCTATGAATTGGTCGAAATTATGGTATTGTATTTCTTCTGAACGGGTCGGTAATAGGCATAAATATTGATATCAGGAATCTATTGCTGGCGGGCACATTGTCTGAACACCTGCCGGCCGCGTATCGCCGCGGTGAGCAATATCCGCGGGCAACCCCGCATAAATATCCATGATGTTTCAATTTATATTCATGATATTAGTAAGTCAGACGGAATGTACGTCACATTTGATTCCCTTTGTTGCTAGAATAAATATGGAACGATGAAAGTATTCGAGCACCTTTGTGTTAGACTGTACGGGTATCCTAGGTTCCGATCCTCGTGTCATGTTTATGAACTCATATTTTAGAGGTTTGTTTTTGTGCTTTCGAAGTTAGGGTTGCGAATACCCCTGGCTTTAGCTATTATATTCGTGGAGGAATTTTAGATTTTACATTCTGGGATAAAATTTATATAACCATAGTCTATACGAATTTTAAGTGAAGATATTTTACAAGGATGGAGTATTTTCAGTGGTTTGAATTTGGACACAGAGGGAATTTTAAATTACAGCTCAAAATAGAGTAGGTACTAACCTAAGTAATTAGCCTAGAAATTAGTGCCCCTACCCTATCAACTGTCAATGTTGTGTTTGAGGGGATTAATAAATATTATTATTCCTTTTCCAGGAGCCTTGACCACCGGTAGCTTGGACCCTGTTCCCGATGCTGGTGGGTTACTATATTTAAAAGTTTTTATTTTGATATTTCAAAATGTAATTAATGTGTAAAATGGAATTATTATGTCAAGAATAGTTGTAGGTATATTTTTTAATTAAATAAAAAATTTACTATTGTTATTATAATTACTTACTGACCAAAAAATCACTAGACTACTTTTGTAAGGGGCACGCTGTCGGTACAGTTGAAGTAAAATAATTTAATTCCTAAATCAAAAGTAAACTTTCTCCTCTCCTGCACTATGGATACATCTTACGCAACTCCAGCCTCCTGTTCCTACTGCACTATTTCCCATTGTCTACCAAACACCCACACACCCACGGCAAGTGACGCGGTGACCTGTTAGAAACCGAGACAACATTATTCATACGTCAAAAGTTAATTAAAACCAGCTTCAGCTGAAACGGAGCAACGTCGTGTGAAACTAAATGTTATTAGTAAGTTCTAAACATTTCTAATGCCTCGGGAACAGCGGGCCGTCATGTCGGGCATGAGTTAGTGCCGCTATCGAGAGCAAACCGTTCACTGGTGACTTCTATAGCTTATCTTTATATCGGTGTTCACCTCTACGGTACTAGTCTAGAGGAAGAAGCATATTGCTTTTCTCGGTAATTTTAAGTCATAGGTATTGCCTGATGTCCTTGCAGGCTTTTTTCTTTCTTGATAAAAGTGGTAGAAAAGCTTAAGTTCATTTATGAATGGAAAACAGTTTATTAAACTGCTAAAAGTCAAATCGTTTATTTTAATCAGACCAATAAAAGGCACTTTTTAATGTCGTAAAGAAGAGAAGAGAAGAAGATAATAATTTAATTGAATCTAGGAACCCCTTCCAAAAGGTAGTTTCGTATGGTGAAGAATAGGCAAAAAACTTTTAAAACTGCTGGTGAAAATCATTTTCATGATGAACAGATTATTATAAAATTCTAACTGGATTATCAGCTTCCATATCGTTAGCTGTTAACAAATAATGCATTTATTGCAGTTTATCCAACACGATGCCAAATAGTCTAAATGTAGTAGTTATACATAATCTAGAGGCTATCGGTGCGGTGTATCGACGTGTCATTATTCCTTTATTCGCTCTGATATACTGATGTTTTATGCAATTTTTGTTCCCAATCCGAATAAATATTTTAAAACCCGTCCAGTTCATGCATATTATGCGAGCGGCTCTACTATAATCCGAGAGGAAAAAATATTTTTATCTCTGTTTACTTTCCTAGTATTATATAACTAAGTAACTGTTTTCTTTTTTTATTGTACACGTTAACGTTAAATAAAGAAGTAAATGAGAGCAGGCTAAACTTTAATACGTACGTCATCGCAGCAGTGTTATTCTGTAAAAGTATTCTTGTTGAATTTAGGTGAAGTAAACTAGACGCGAGCTTTCAATTCAGAGCATCGTGGATCGTAAAATCACTCCACCTAAATTGACCAAGGGAGACTTCTACATAAATAAATAAGGATAAATAATAATTGAACCATGGGAATTGTTGACAAATTCAGTCAATTTTAAGGATATCTAAGTAAATAAGTAGAATTTTATCCTTGCACTTTTAAATCATCGGTTTTTTTATTTTCCCTTTGACTCAAAGAAGGTAACAAGAGCAATCTATTATGTGATTGTAAAATGTTGTACCTATCTGAAATAAATAATATAGTTCAAAACTAAAGATAAAAGACTATAGAAGATAAAAGGCTAATGTTATTTCCACCAACGGCAATGTCTCGAAATAGGTGTTGACTGAACTGTCGAGCACTAGAGTAGTAGACAGTGTCCGTCTGCCACCTCCGTCCAAATAGAAGATTACTAATAATAGACATACTCGTACGTAATGCCTTTAGCAAATTTTATAAAGAACTATAGCTTTTACCCGCGACTTCGTCTGCGTAGACTTCGGAATCTAGCTAAGAGCAATAGCGCACTAGCGGCCCTGGCCGCAGCGGCCAGGCCGCGGCGGCCATCGAGATACATACCTTAGTATGAAATCGCCACAGAGCGCGCGCACCTGGCCGCACGCGGCCAGCGGCCACACCAAGCCGCAGCGGCCAGCGAGATCGAACGACGCATGTGCGAGTCGCTGGCCGCTGCGGCCAGGCCGCTAGTGCGCTACGGGTCTTAGTCCTAAATTATCCCATAGGAACATAAAAGCTATATCAATATCTATATGTGTTCATTACTTTTGATAAATCAAACTTCAATCAATCAAGTTGTCCAGTTTCATGAGTGAAGATTTTTCCAAGTTTTCGTAGACCTACGCCTACGAATCGTAGCGCCTGGCCTTTTACAGAGCGCGAAATAAAGCTACGCTTTTATTTTCATCATTAGAAACGCTACCAAAAATAACAACAGTCCAAACATACCCGTCTGTGGTTAATCTAGGAACATCAACTTGCTGCCAAACTACGCCTGCAATAAAGGCTTATGGAATTGTGGAACAGATAAAATATACATATCGACGAGTATTCGTATCTTCCGGAAGCAGCCGTGGTGGGCAGATAAATTGAATCATTGATGGGATGTCCTCGTGCCGACCGGAAGTTCCGCCGGCACCCGTCAATGTAAGTTCCGCCCGTGGTTAAGTTTCAGATTGACGCGCCCAATTTAGTCTAAATTTGTAACTAATCCATCCACCCCCTGATCAGTTGACGTTAATTACATTCCAAGCAGGATAAACTGGGAGTGCCTGTCTAACTATCGAAGACGAGCTGACATTGTGGGTTATGTTCAATAATTACTTCAAGAAGTTTGGGCATATGAAGAGGAATAGCTTCGGTAGGTATATGTTAGTACGATGTGTTTATGTAGGTATAATCAATAGTAAGTCAGTAGCCAGAGATTATTATGGCCCGTAGCACCATTAAAAGTAGTAATCGACTACAATCATACAAATACCGTATTAATTGTGGCTGGCTGCTCGCTGCCGGCCCATCGGCAATACCGCAGTAACCTGTTTCCGCATTCGACGTCACAGTACAGTACCAATATTCCAGATCGTCATCAAACTGTGTCAGCAGATCATAAACACACGACTTAGTGGAGCGGAACACAAGTGTTTAGTGTAGCCAATAAACCGTATTCGAGGAGCTTTATAACAAAAAGGCGAGGTCTAACGGACATTACTGAACAGTACATTTGGTCCGCATGGACGCTCCCACTCAAACGAACCCCGAGAGCCGTCCTTCAGCGCTCAACACCTTTGTGCTCTAAGGAACTTCTGGTCTGCTGAACCGTGATTCGTAAAAGACTAATGATGTCCCATTTTCAGGTGTTTTTCTATTTGTACAAAATAAAAGCTGTTGTACCATTTATCTGATACTTTTGATACTTTCTCATAACATAAGTAATACCATTTTCGACGGGAGCTGTTTTTCATGTATTTTATGAATTTGAGATCGTTTGTCGGCAACATTTGAAACAGCCTCATGGAACAAAAAAAATATCACCATGAACAAATATTTTGCTTCACTGGAAAACGCGCCTTAACTGACGTTAATTTATTAATGGCGCAAATGACCAATGCGACAAAACAATATAATTTATGCATTACATTTTCATTATCAACGAGTAAATATCATTTGGTGGACGTGAGTCACCTTCATAGGTCGCTATAACATAAGAATTCTTTAACTAACAAATAAGGGACCAAAAACACTCTGTCTGTCGAAGATGGCAGACGGATTGGTGATGTGAGACTTTATCAGTAGGTAGAAATAAGGGAACCTGTCAGCTTGCCAATTAATAATCGGTAATCACTGCATTGCTTTAAGTGTGATTTTACAAAGTCTTTCTCAAAGAATTCAGTGAACATGCAAACGATAAGACTCGGTAAATCGTAAATTCGATGGAGATGTGAAAAGATGGCCGCTTCACCAAAATGACTTCACAACGTATATTTTAAGTGAGAGCATTGGTTTTGATAGTCGTGACCCTAATTACTGCGCGTAAGAGCGTAACGCACATTTGCGCATGTAAATGTGGGACATTTACATGCGCAAATGTGCGTTACGCTCTTGTTACAGCGGCGAGTGAGCGTACATTACGACCATTGTGGAAATTATGACATAGCTATGCGGAATGTTATTTTTGTGCAATTTCCATTTATTTAGTGGGTATGAATATTTACATATATTTATATACAACCAGCCGACCATTAATGAAATAGGTATATCTTTCAGTATTCTCGGACCTCCCATCTTTAATTACGTTAAACACTAACATTGACAACGTCATTTTACGATAATTCTAGTAGAAAATAGCTATTAAGTGAATATCCGCCTCCGGCTACGTTGTCTACTCCATAAAGAATATTTTTAACGAGAAAGTAATCTTAATAAGCTCAGTGCTGGTATCGATTTGCATTTTCAATTTAATGCCTACGTCTAACGTTTCTGCGTGTGATCAAATTTTTGTTCTATTCCCTGTAGTTAGAAGGGACATAGTCCAATGCTTTTTCTTTCCCAAGTTATAGCGTTTTTCTTACTTTCATCGGTATATTAATTGAGTTAGTCAGCCGTAATAGGGGTGTATCGGTGTTTACTAACCGGGGCGGGCTTAATGAGCGGCTTGTTGCAGTTTGACAGAGTGATTTAATATCGCGGCGTGATCGTTTCAGTAAATCGGGATTAGTTTGGGGTGAGTCCGAAGCGTGAATTATTGCGGGAATATGCCGCGTTGTCGGTACCGAAATTATATTCTGCGTCAATATCATGTGTACAATCAGCTACGTCGATAGCTTTTGCTGTCTGGCCCACGATGCGCAATAATAGACTCTGCTTCTAAGCATGAAAAGTGCTTTTAGAATGTCGATATAGCTTTAGCAAATTATACAATTGGAGTGGTTGACCGTATTCCTACAAATATTATTTTATCGTCGTTCATAAAGTTCCGTAATTGTATTCCTAAGTAAAACTTGTGCAAATTTGCGATTTGTAATCTGTTTGCTTTAACATCTTTAGATTAAAGAATGACTTCATTATGATAACAAAATGTAAATGAATTAGTTGTTTCGTAATTTTTGTTCATATTAGTTGGTTTATTTTGCAAAAATCTCCCTTGGTGAATTTCGGTGAAGTGAGCTGTCATCTCACGGATGCCGCAATGCTAAGGATTGGCAGCTCACCTGAAACTCATTTCAACTAAATTCAGTGCGGGATATTTTTACAGAATAGCACCATAGGAAGAAAGAAATAGTTCAAAAGTTGAACGAGATATCAGGTGGTAACCCACACACGGTAAGTGGTTCACAAGCACATCAATTACACGAGTACGAGTGTACGGGTGGTAGACCGGCGGAACAAAAGCATGCCAACAACTCGAACGAGTCCCGAGGTTCCGTACGAGGGCCGCATGCAGTTATTAACACAAACAAAGCTGCATGTGTGGGAAGATGTGCATTGTGCGTACTTTTTATTCTTTCGACAATGGCCTCGGTTTGTTATTATTGCATTACCATGATGTTTTCGTTGATATGCTTATGTAAATACCTTTGTTTCGATATGCCAATGATTCCGAGTACGGTAAATTGGATAGTTATCTAAAGATACTATGTAAGAGCTCGTATTTTAACAAAATAGACAGCAATAAAGATTATAACATAGTTATAAAAATTATACGTAAGTATAAAATATTACCATAAATTATCGGCTCTCGCTGGGGTACAGCGTTTCACCATTAGTGTTGTAGTTTGTTGCGGCGCAGATAACATTCCCGTTTTGCTGTTTCTGTATCAACGTAGGTATACTGCAATTACACCTCAAAGATTTGTTAGCATCGACTACAGATGTGGTACACGTTATGAACTGGGAAATTCTTGAGAACTGTGTTTCGGTGTACGAAACATGTCGCTGGAAATTCTACAATTAAATTGTTTTAATTAACATTTACCAACTATTGTTACACGTTATTACGAATTGTCTTACAATTTGAGCTCATCTTTTGCACTAACTTCCAAAATATTATACTTATAGCTATTTGGTAAATACCAATAAATTGTATAATACGCAAATGTGTATTTAGATTTATACAGCATAAATCATGATTATGAATTAATTTATTTACCAAAAAGGCCACAATGCCATCATCATCGCCTATATCTTGTACCATTCTTAGGCGAGCGGTTCGCGGCGCCACATCCCGTCCGCCCACGCGCTCACGCATCGCGATCGCAGGCTTTCACAACCACGCTTGCGTACCACGGACTCCGCCGACCGACGAGTTATGCACAGCACTATCTAGCTCACTCCAGACGGATTTATTTGCTTTGGACTGCCTTCCAGAGCATGCTAGTCATTTGGCACGTCGAAAATGCTGTTGCGATCGACCGCTTTGACTTTGTTAGAGTCTCAGTGTCTGCGTTTGTTCTGGTGAACTTAAAGCTCACTTCTTGGAGCTTACATTTAAGTGTCGGTTTAATGTTGTGTGTTTTTTAAGTATTCTTCTAAGAATAAGTCAAATAAATGTAAAAAAAATTATATATAGGTATATGAGAATCATATTATTAACATGGCGTGAAATTCCCATAAACTAAAGAAAGCTTTAAAGCTAAAGGAACTTTTTAAATGCCTACTCAAGTCATTGTAACAAATCAATGGCTCAATTTAGGGGCAATTAAGTATTTACGATCACAGTGAGTAAGTACAGAGGCTTCCCTTATTCCATGGCGGGAGGCTGCGTGTGACAGGCTTCAGTCAGCGCCGGCAAGCTGCGCGCGCGCACGCGTTTCTCGCACGCACCGATCGACACCATTCTCTTGTTTGTTTACCAACAACCCGATCGATCGACCGTGAGAAACAACCGCCACTCATTATGCTCATGTTTCGAATAAATGACTTTTATTCCTCGCATAAAAAATTGATCTTATCAAGGTTTTAAATATTCAATTTGATGACTTTCTGTTAGTGAGATGTCAACGCCTCGACCCTTTAATAAGTCGTCGCCGCCACTTTATTCGCTTCTGTGGACATAAATAACGTGCATAATGTGACAGATACATTTGTTGCGACTGCATTCAGGAGTTTTAACCAACGATTCTGCGACATGAAGCCCTCGATGGTTATTGTTTATGTTATCGCGATGGCGATCGTCGTCGGTGGCGAGATCAGGATCCGCGGCAAAGTAAGGAAAAGATACACGTCTCACAGGCGGCACCGGGCCGTGCTGCCGCCGTGTAACTTCAATGAGACTATTATCAATGATGAGTGGTCCTTGATGGAAGCGATAGGGAAATCAAAATATATTTTTACTGGCAAAGTTCTTAATGTGAAGAAGTTTCGATCGGAAGATGAGTCTTCGAAGAAGAAGTCTAATTTATACACAGTGTATTTGCGGAGATTGTTGAAGGGGGATATGAGTGAATTGAGGTCGTTTGTGAAGTTGGAAGGATCGCAGGAGACTTTGAGTGGGTCGACGTTGATGGTGGAGCGTCCGAGGGCTCGGGAATCTTGTGCGCCGGCGCCGCGGCCGCGGCTCTCCGCGATCTTTCTTAGCGACGGCGCGTACGCAGACAAGGGCAGAGGACCTTCTCCTAGGCTACGGATCTTGACTGACCCAGTGCCGTTGACCCTTTATCATTTGGATAGAGTTAATGCTGCTGTTAAAGGTAAGTTTACCTTAGATGAATTATGGCGGTGGTTTACACAGTGTCATAATTTTTTCTAGGTAATTATGTAGGTACCAGGTATTTTTATATTTAGTTACATACAAATGGTTGATGTAAAAACAAAATAAATAGCCTTCAGTAGCAGAATTCAAAAGATATTGACTCCATCTATAAAATTTACACGAATCAAAAACACGCAATAAAAATTCGTATCAACTACACAATGCAACATAAATAAAACAAATCCAAGCAAAGTAATGCAATGCAATCGGTTTAACTTCATACAACTTACAATAACGCGTGGGTGTTGCATCCATAGCGTACATAACATCGGGAACGTATTAAAAGTCGATTTTGATCGACATCTTGACAACTGTTCGTTAACTTAATGGAGTGAATGCGATCGGAACGTTTGCTCGGCCGCCCGAGCTTAACATAAACATAGGCACACACCGACCACGATCAATCAATGTATACCGCACCGGATTATTGTTAACACAAACGTATTCTAATTAACTAAGCAAACACTTCAAATGCCAATGGTAATTGTAAAATAACATCGGTTTAATAACAATGTAATTCCATCTTAAACAAAACATGACCTAGGTACGAAGATACAAATATTTTGACTTAATTTATTTATCTGTTCTTAACATTTAAAGCAGATTTAATTTGTGAATCTGCAATATTACTTAACGTTGATGAAATGCTGCAAATTCCTCTTTTATTTATTACTCCAATATCTTTTATACCTTTTATAAAACTGGGTTGCCCAGTACGAAAGAATGTAAATAATATTACGCTGAGATGCTCTTTAATTGAATTCGCAGTGGGTCACGAATAGACTTTATTCCGAGTCAAATACTCTGCAATAAATTTTATTGCGAAAGCCATTTTAACCTAAAAATTCCAAGAAGATCCAATTTAAGCCTCGCATAATCCGGCGATGAGATGAGTATCGCGGGGTTTCGTCCGCGCCGACCACTCGCCCGCACACCCGCACGCTCTCGTAGGGATGTGGAATCGCATGCCCTATCGGACACTCCATCGTAGAGCCGCTGACACGTGACTCTTTGTTGTTATGTATCACTTTAGCGTCGACTTAGTTAGCGACTGCGATGTCGCCTGCGACCGAACGATCCGTATCAGACCAAAGGCCGCACGATCCGTGGGAATCCTTACAGATAAACTAGGAGACCCACAGACAGACGCGATTTAATCTGCTTCATTAAGCATTTAAGGGCTCGCATGCTAAAGAAGCTTGCGTGAGTCCAACAGAACCTTCGACAATAGAGATTTTTTAAAGATACTTTACATAATATGATCAGTGAAGCAATGTGAAGAGGAATGCCATCGCACCGATACGTCGATACTTCACCGGTCGGTTTCATATCTAAAACTATCATCGCAGGAGGCGTTATAGACTGTAGAGAAAGTAATGACTGAGTATATTCGTCACGATAGCAATGTACCACACACGAAGCGGACATCTGATTGCATACTGCGCGCCTGTAATGACTATAAAATTAAAATATCTTACGCTTGTAATCTGTTGGGAATATTCAATTATCATCTGGTTATAGACACGGCTACTTACTTAATGCTCTATTAGGAGTAAGATATTGATCTGACGCGCCGTCAATTGTGTTTAACGAAATAAAGTGCAACTGATTCAACCTTCGAACAAGTTTATGTGCTTGCGTCCACTTACAACACAACTTTGTTTGAACAGAACTGTAATTTTCAATCATCAGAAAGAGGAGATGATGACGTGATTTGTGAACAAGTTGTCTACTTAAATGTTTTTGTGTAGCTATAAAGTAAACAGGTAAACAGACTGGTCTGTGAAAAATGTTACAAAATATAAAGTGCGACGTTGAAGATTCGTCAAGAAAGCGAGCGGGCCGACTCGCCCGCCCACGCTCGTACCACTTTCCAAATTCCTCGTGTAAGCGCTTGCAATCACCTATGTACGTGCGACGACGACTAACAACATTTTTTAAATCTCGTTTACAGTTCCACTACAGAGACAGCCATTATAATATAAAATTCTGCCTGTCTTGTCATAAATACAATGTACTGATATCCTTAACCTAAATGAACCGCATTTCTACATATCAGTGAAATTAAATTCATTAGGACATAAAATGCAATACTGCATGCTTTTTTTACCCATATCCCCAAAAAAGATTTAGAAAAATTGACAGATGCAATTTTATTGTCACAAAAAACATTTCACCCCAATTAAATCTCGAAGCACATTTGTTGTTCAAATTTTTAGTATGCGGTTTGAAACAGGGAAAGTTTCTCTGCTAGTTCACCCCCGAATTAGTACATGAATATTCAGGGGCGCAGGCGGGTAGGGGGCGCAGCAGGCAGGGGCCCCACTGCGGCGCATTCGGCAATAACTGTTAACTTGTGCCACGTATTGCTCTATCCTATCTGTTATCTGGAACCACGAGCTCTCTATTGCTGACGGCGCACTTTCAAATGGATATTCAAATTATTTGGTGTCAGATTACTCAACTGTAACAGTTACCAGTAGTAAAAGGGAAAGCTTTTTGCTAACATCGCTTTACTACAGGAATATAGACATACACGGCTACTTTCCATTTTAAACCATGATGCCAATTAGCACGGCTTGTACTAATTACCTGCTGACTCAAGTCATAGTTTAACCTAACGTAAGTCCATGTTTGTTTACGATGATGAAGGTTGTATCGAATTGCGAGGTCTCCCAGTCCGCGCGCGAGGCTGCGCTAGCGCACGCGTCTCGGTGGCGCCACGCCGACAGCTTGCGCAACTTTGTGTTCGACGTGAGTTTATGATCACAACTAAAGTTTTAACGTATAAGCCGCTGAAATGGCTTCCATCTACATATGACATCGAACCACACAATAATAATATAACAATCAAAATGAAGCTAAAGATTTTAGTGTTATTGCTTTACTGTTTCACGATAATTCATGCCCATTTCCGTATAAGGGGTGAAGTGAGAAAACGGGATACGGTTTACCGCAAGAAAGACATAAACGGCTCCAAATGTGTTTTAAACGAGACGATAACTAATGACTACGAGATTCTGTCGTCAGCCGTGTCTGAATCTAAATACATTTTCACCGCCAGGGTCCTGAGCGTGAGGAAGATAAAGCGCGGCACGAAGCCCACTGCAAAAGTATTTATGTTTTACAAACTGTACATCCGGCTGGTCATAAAGGGGAACGTCGACGATTTGAGGAGTCACGTCGTTTCAGGAGACGAGCGCACTTTGAATGGGGCGATAGTGTTTGTCGACTGGCTTCGAACGAACAAGTGTGCTTACAAACTGTATAGACATTCGTCGGGAATATTTTTGAGTGATGGATTTTTCGAAGACTCAAGCAACGGGAACAAGCCTCGGCTGCGACTGTTGAACGAGCCTCTTCCACTGTCACTTTATGATTTGGATAGAGTGAATGCCGCGTTGAAAGGTAAATGTTTACAGTGTTGTGAGGTGTCGGCGCTTGTGACCACTACGTATGCACACAACTTATAAACTCATGTGCTTTTATTGTTCCCTTGTGTGCACTTATACTTTATACTACTTCTCTATGGTTTTATATCTATGGGACTTTTGTGTTAGTTTTTATGCCTAGCTGTGTTCTGAGACTATTTGAAGGGCCATTAAAAATGTAACCAAAGTTTTATTCTGATGAAAATGAAACGAGTAACCTAAAGTTATTTTTATGAAAAGCTGGTAAAAGCTTTTACATTTATGCATAACATCGTGGCAACTGTCTCGCTCATGATTAACGCTGACGGTAGATAGCCAAAATAAAATGGTGTATTTAACGAACGGAGGAAATAAAAGGCTGACAGAGACTTTTGAAAATGTTTGACAGCGCAGGTTTTATCCGACTATAGGTAACTATCAGGCGCATATCCTACGTTTGTTTGTTGACGTGTGCGCGCATAAACTACTCGCATCTCCCGGATTACACTCTATACGCCGAAGTTCATGTTTTATTTTTTATTTGGTACTTCCCTGTTATAAGTACAATGGGGTTATTCCGTCATTCTGCACACAAGTCTGCTCTATTGAGTTCGATAATTCGTGGCACAGCTCCACCGCTATGTTTAAGTCAGAATCTGTGCAAGGTCAATAGCCAGTGGCGTTAGGTACAACGCCTACTTATTTGTTTTATTTTAACGGAATGGATATGGAATGGCACGAATTACAGAGCTCTTTCATCAATGATGATATTGAAATAAAATGCAATGAAATTTGGAATTTTAAATTCTCGTTTGAATGACTCCTATACTTTTATAAAGAGCACTAAGTCACCCTACGCGTTTAGGCGACATTTCATTTTAAAACCTATTTATTGAGAACAATAAGAAAATATGGAATGGATGTTAATGGAACAAAATAAAATTAACTATAACTTAAAATGCTGAAACGAATTGAATATTATTTTTTGTTTTAATATGTATTTAGATTTACATACATACATAAACTCAAGCCTTTTCTCGTGGAGGTAGGCAGAAACGACAGAACGTTTTAATTATGTAAAAATAACACTTCCTTCACAAAACTTTCACGTCTCTGGTACTTGCTAAAAAGAAGATTATTTTAACCGAATCAGTTATTAGCTTTCTCTTGAAAGTTTTCAAAGACCTTTGAAGTAAGCAATTTAATCTTTGTACTGAAGAAAGCCATACGTTTTAAAAATTGTAATAACAAATCGGATCATTCGAGCCGCGGTAAGAATAAAGTTTAAAATATTGAATAGGACATTTTGCAATGTCATTATGGGCTCATGCGAGCTCGTGGGCGGGGGTCGGAACGCACTACACCATGATTTACTCATTCGAGGACAAAGCTATAATGTCTTATGGTCTATTAGGTACCATTACACGTCTACCTACGTTTGAGCGCGAACGATTCCTAAACGGGCGCGGTAAACATGTAGGTACTGATGTTCTAACATACCGAATTTAGGTGTTTATTTATGTACAGTTCTGTGTATTTGATTGTTTGTCAAAGGAATGTCGTTTTTGTCGGTTTTCGTAAAACTTGCCCTTCTAATTGAGTGATTTTAAAATACTACACGTAAATGCCGTAAATGTTCTGGCTGGTGTAGCCATTTATCTACAACCTTAATTAAACAATTTATATTTGAAATGAGTAATGAAATAAACTATGTTCTAAATATGAAATAAGGACTTGACAATTCGCCGCAGGGGCTGACAGGCGGTTCTACATAAAACAATATTATTTAGCAAATTGGTACACTACAAAGACACAATTTATGTTAAAAGTTATTGATAGATGTGTTAAAGAATCCATCTCTTGACTGGATTTATAGGTAGTGAGTAGTAGTGGTAGGTTATTGAGTGGACGTATTCTGATTTAAAATCTATACCATATAATTTTAATATTCAATATTATGCAATATCTAGCATTAACTACTGCAAGGCGAACGATGTATTAACGACATTAATAAATGCGCTAAAGTACGGTAATAATATGCGATATTTACTTTAAAAGGAAGTAGATAAGGAAAGTCATATGGGATTGTGATATATTTTATTTTATTAACTACACCATCACCCACGACTTCCAGCAACTTGTATGCTGGCATTTGCTATTCAATTTCAGTCCTTTAATCAACAAATAAAATAGAATAATCTACACATCTACAGTTCGCTAACAGGTTTCTTCAGATATTCACGTAATATTCTTCTAATTATTTTCCCACTTGGAGTCCTCGGAATTTCCTGTATGAAATGGACACCGCCTCGCAATTGTTTCCACGACGATACCTAAACAATAAAAAACGTTTTATAAAGCTGTTTTTTGGAAATCGATTAGAAAGGAATGCAATCATAAAGCACAGTAAAGAAGCAAGCAATCAAGCTTCTGCCCGCGAAACGCGGGCAAAAGCTTATGCTGAATATGATTACCTACTAAATCAATGTAAACGTACTGTAGGTTAATAGCTTGGGACTTTTCATTTATACTATTCATACTACGAGTAATATAAAAGCCGAAAAGTGTTTTTGTTTGTTTGTATGTTTGTTTGTTTAAACGCGTTAATCTCGGGAACCACCAGTCAGATTAAAAAAAAAATTGTTTATGATAGCCAATTTCATGGCTAAAGGCTATATAACATCCCACGCTTCGAATAATGGGAGCGGAGCAGTAACCAAAGACTTGCCTACAGGGTGATCCAGCTAAGGACGTCCAAACGAAAATTTTGGAAGCCTCTCTTCTTGGACTATTCAAACCACCCCCATGTATGTTCTACGATTTTTTGTGGTTTAGGAGCTAAACGATTTTTAGTGTTTTTTTGGGACATTCTTCCTTGCATCAGATTTTGTTGATTTTCTCTTTTCGTGTCGCGTTTTTTGGAAATATTTTTATTGATAATTAATCCTGAAAGTGTAGTCTACGATCGATTAAAACAATTGTCTGTCTTTTTGTCACCCGAAATTACTTAAACTTATTTTAAAGGCAAAAACGTTTAAAAGAGCTAACTTCCGAAACTACACTGGTTCGGTTCTGTAAATTCTTTCGCTAATACGAAGCTACATTACCCCTGAGTGATATAAAATAAGCTTTGTTATAAAAAAAATGAGATTTGACGTGATGAGCACCGTTATCTAATGTCAATAAAACATTATTTAAAAAAGGTTGCTGACCGCGAATACATAGTGGCTAGAAGGATTATTTTATTTGGTCAACCGGCACATCTATCTCTTGTCGTCTAGAAGTCCCAGTAGCAGTCACTGAAATATACCTTGCTCCATCAAGTCCAAGCCTCAGACAACACAAAACATTATGAATATTTTTGTAGGTAGATACTAGAAAAAATATTAATGTAACAAAAAATATCTAAGGGAAATATTTAAAATTCTAAAGTATCAAAATCAGTTTAGTTACTTAATATTTCCTCAGCTATCCTTGCGCATGTGTGTGTGTTTGAATTTGAGCCGTGCCAATGTAGCGTTGCGTTTCGATACCCATCTATTTTGCACACGCGTCCTTAATAAAACATCTTGACAAAAAAGAAATTGTGTTAACACATAAAATAAAACTGTAATTAATTTTCATATCAACGTAACACTTGAGTATTTTATCATTACACTCTCGGCTTCATTACGCCCTCGCCTTAGGTTTTGATAAGAATCCATTACCGAGTTTAATGACAAGCTTAGCTTACTTGTATCATAACATACTATCATAACATTGTGTATAGGCATATAATTTGCTTATATCTAAATAGGCACTCTACTTCAAGGCAAAATAAATAATTATTTTCAAATTTACCTTCCCGGCTACGAGATCGATAAGTTCCTTATCAGGGACTGTAGATCCTGGAGCTTTAACCACAAAAGCTGTTGGAAGTTCTCCAACAAGAGAGTCTGGTTTGCCGACTACTCCAACATCTTTTACACCTGGGTGCTGGAGCAAGATTGCTTCTAATTCTGACGGGGCGACCTAGCGAATTATTACTGTTAAAAAACATGTCGATAATATTTATTCATTGGTAGGTGCCTCTTGTAACAACACTTACCTGTCCAGCCTTGTACTTAATAAGTTCTTTAATTCTATCAACAAAGTAAAAGTAGCCGTCCTCATCGTAGTAACAGATATCCCCAGTTCTAAAGAATCCCTCTTCGTCGAGATCATCGTTCAAATTTTTTCCAATGTAACCAGCAAATAACGTCGGACCTTTCACGCGAACTTCGCCTTCTTGATTAGGTCCTAAGGTTTTTCCAGTTTCTGCGTCTGCTATCTGTAAGGTAATTTCATCAGTGATAGGTACTTCAAGTTAAAAATGTTTCAATTGAATGGGTAATGTTTTTACCTTAACGATGTTTCCAAGAACAACTTTGCCAACACTTCCTGATTTATAGTCAGTGTCTGTTTCTTCAGTTAAGGCTCCTGAAGTTTCTGTCATTCCATAAATTTGTAATACGTGTTTTAGACTCTTAAATCTGTAAAAAAATATAAAATTACAGTAAAACTTTTCATGTCCTTATCTCATGTAAGTAGGTTATAACTATTAAAATTATCTCATCATCTGCTTAGCCTTTTCCCAACTATGTTGGGGTCGGCTTCCAGTCTAACCGGATGCAGCTGAATACCAGTACTTATTTTACATGGAGCGACTGCCTATCTGACCTCCACAACCCAGTAACTGGGTAATACGGTAACTATTAAAATTATCTATTCATCATTTATTTTTATTGGTTAGTGTTAAATCAATAAACATTCATCATAATACCTTTGTTTAAATTCATCAATAATCGCGACATCTAAAGGCGCTCCACCGCAGTATATTATTTCAACGGAACTCACGTCGTAATCCTTTACAATTACTGATTTCGTAAGCATTACTACTAATGATGGCACCGCCAATAAAGTTCCGGCCTGAGGATTAGCAATAATAATAACGTACATTAAAATAAAAAATGTTAAAATGTAATTTGGTGTAACAATAATTTAATTACTTACTCTATATTTCTGAATACATGATAAATATTGCTCCTCTTTGAATGCAGTTAAATATAAAACAGTTCGGTTATGAATCAGTCCATCCACTGTACAAATGATTCCAATGGCCATGGACCACGGTGTGATCGATAAAGTTATAAGATCTTTCGTGATGTGGCTGTTAGGAACAGAAAGTTTTGTAAATAGATTCATTAAAAAAACCATTTTTTTTGTCTATACTACGGAAGTAAGAAGCAAGAAAATTACTTCACATTATGCATAATATGATAAAATGAGATATTAGCATAGAATGAGTTGCAAAAACGAATTTTTTACAAGTTTTGCCATGACTGGGCTTTAAATCGCATTGTCGACGTTATAAAGATATTTGTAGAATAAATCATGAAATATTAAGCAAAATAACTAAGCTCACAAAGGTTGATTTCCGGCAGTGATTAAATTGAGATGTGACAGCTTAGCTCCTTTAGGTAGTCCAGTTGTTCCCGACGAGTACAGAATTAAAGCCGTTCGTGCCAAACCTATGAAATTAGTAGCTTTAGTAAAATACACACATCAAAAAAGTCTAGGGATCAACATCCCTAACATTTGTTAGGGATGTTGATCCCTAGACTTTTTTGATGTGTATATTTCAATATTGTACAGTATCTATTATACCATTTGTTGACTTTAAAATTAAATTCTACTAAGGTGTTGCATAAACAGTTGCATAAATCCTTGGTAAGACTGGTTGTCAGACTTTTTGGCTTCTGACGACCCGTAACGACTGTCAAATATCTACGTATAATAGCCAGTACCAACGGCTTAGCGTGCTTTCCGAGGCACGGAGGAGTCTCGGTGTGTAAAGATGGTCAACCATCCACAGACCAACCCCGGCAAGCGTAGCTTAACCTGATGGATAGACCTGTGCGGCTATTATTACTTAGCCACGAGCTTCTCATCCTCATCCTTATTTAAAAATATTGCCCTGGTCTTTTTAAATTGTCGAAAACAGAGAGGATATAAAAACAGGGAAGGGAGTTACTGCAGAGTTTTTCGTCCCGAATTAAGATCGAATCCATTTTAGCCTTATTTTACCATTACAAGGCATTCGAATTAATTATTAATGAGCATTATAAAATTATTATTCTTACCATTTATAGCATCGGTGACCGGTTTGAAAGTATCTACATTTACGCATGTTGTAATTAGGTCGTTAAAATTCAAAATTTTGGAATCATTGATAGAATCTCCGAATATAAAGAATTTATCGACAATGTTTGTACCAGTCATGGTCTCGTAAAAAGTTTTGTATGTGTCAGGAGAGAGGAACACATATTTTGGCTTTGAGATTTCCATCGTATGAATTAATTCATCTGCGAAAGAAAACGAAACTTTGTCATTTAATTTTATAAGTTGCTTTCATTTTTCAGAAGGTTTTAAGTTTTGAGTCTCAATAAAATTATAAAGTAAAAAAATGAATGTTCAAAATCAAAACATTACTTAACTGAGCTATTAAACTGTACATCTTAAGACTCACTTTTACCGTAGGCAGCGTTGAGAAAAGTCACGGTAGCACCACTACACCACGCAGCCATCGACGTAATCAAGAATTCCATTCTATTCTCACTGCACACGGCGACCACTTCATCACGTTCCACACCTAAGCGCATTAGCGACGAGGCTGCATTCACTATCAACTGCACTAACTCACCAAACGTTAATTGTTCTCCTGTCGCACCATTGATCTTCGACATTTAAAACATTACCAATTAAACACACATTTTTAAAACACTCATTTTAAATATTATTTTCACTTCTGGAACTTACCAAAGCAACTTTATCTTTAGACCTTAACATGTTATCAATAGCCATTTTACCGAAATTCATATGTGATGGTATGGAAAGTGGTTGATCCATGGAAATGATTCCCCACGTGCTTTCCGTTCGATTCATTTTGTATTGATTTTTTGACAGTGTTTTCGGTTTGGAAGACGTACACGCACTAACACTGTTGGTAGAAAATATACGATATTTATGTGACGTATGATTTGTTGTGCATATATTTAAAGCTTTTAACCTTGGCACATTTAAGATCCTGTTCTGATCAGAAACAATACAATAGGTATATAAAACTGGAAAGAAGGAAGTAGGTAAGTAATATGAAGTAGGCATGATGTAATAATAGGAGGGCGGAATATAGTATTCATTAGACAATACTATCTTGACACTATATTTGATACAAAATTGAAAAGATAAAAAAGTCAAGCGTCTAAAAGGTGGCCTATGACACAACTTCCAACAGAAAATCAACGAGGTCCTTATAAATTTTATAAAACTGAACGATACGCCAAGACTTACCAGATACAACAAGACCTGCCTACCAATGTGTGTGAGTATTTATAATAAGATGCCAAGTCAATAAGACAATAAATACAAGGTTGTTAAAGATTAAATGGGGCAATTGGTCGAGTGAATGTAGTTTTTATTCATTTAAATATTTAAAAAAAAATATTGATCCAATGCCTTATAGTCGTTTTTTCTGTATCTCTGAATTTTGCATGCTGAACATACCTGTGGTTATTTGATTATGTGAATCGCCATTTACCATGTTTATTTATACCATGTTTTAAGCTATTTTTTTTTTTAAATTTACCTTTAAAATACTAGCAACTAGCTTCAACTTTCGGACTAACTGACAGTCTCCAATTCAAAAGTGCCTGTAAATGGTCTAATTAAAATAAATGTTTTTGACTTTGACTCATATACTGTGGTGTTCAGCGATTACTCATGGTGTACCTTAAACGTTTCTAAATGAATAAAAAGTATTTGTTACACTGCAAATGGACAATAATGTTGATAGTGACTGAATCCAATATATGTCGCAGATTTGTCATAAAATTTACCACTTAATTTTCCGTTTCTAAAAGTCTTGTTTCGTCGTGGTGAAAATAGGTCTAATGAAATAAGTTTATATCAGATTGATCATAAACCCAAACTAGTTCAGGTTTTTGATCAAAAATCTGGATTGTTGTTTATGATGAAATTGAGTTTAAAATGTGTCATCTTCCGGGTTTTCAAAACCTAATTTTATGAAAAACCTACGACATAATATACACAATACACACGAGTGGGTATTCTGATTAAAAATCTATACCATGTCCTTGTAGAATATAATATTATGAAATAATCAGCATAACTGCAAGGCAAACGATGTATTAACGACGACAATAAATGCGCTAAAGTAGACTAATAATATGCGATATACTTTAAAAGGACGCAAATAAGGAATTAAAGTCCTATGGAATTGTGATATATTTTATTTTATTAACTACACCATCACCCACGTCTTCCAGCAACTTGTTTGCTGGCTTTTGCTATTCAGTTTCATTCCCTTTCCCTTAAATTAATAAATAAAACAGAATAATCTACACATCTACAGTTCGCTAACAGGTTTCTTCAGATATTCACGTAATATTCTTCTCAATATTTTCCCGCTGGGAGTCCTCGGGATTTCCTCTATGAAATGGACCCCGCCTCGCAATTGTTTCCACGACGATACCTAAACAATAAAAAACGTTTTGTAAGTTGTTTTTTTTTTTAAATCGATTAGAAAGGAATGCATTTATAAAGCTCAGTTAGCAAGCTTTGCGAATTCTACGGGGGCAAAAGCTTGCTAATTATGATTACCTACTAAAACAACTACCTACGAAACGTGATGACTTATTAGTTAGTTGTTAGGTTAATATTTAGAAGTATATGTTCATAAAAACTAATATAATATTATAAAGCTGATGACTTTCGTTTGTTTATTTTTTTTAAGTTTGAAGGCTCTCCGGAAGAATCTCCCGAACTATTGGTCCGAGGTTCTAAAAATTCTTTCGCTTTTGTATTATCAAAACAATTAGGGACCGTAAAAAATTAACGTGGACGCAGTCGCGAGCAAAAGCTAGTTCTGTAAAAATATACTAGATGATCGATTAGCGGTTTTTAATAATCTATAATACCTACCTATAAAACCTTTTTGGGTATGTGAGTGATAGGTAACAGATAAGTAGTTAACGAGATTTTATTATTAAACACATTGTTATAGAATGGACAATGCTTGGGTATACTTTAGTATTAGTATATATCCTGTATATAGTGCTCAAGATTAGCTGGTAAAGCTTTATAGACATTTTTCGCTTAATTATGAAACAAAGTCTTTGCTTAAACCAGGTTTAAACTTTCGAGCCAGTTTTTGAATTTCGAACTTTATATCGATAAAAATAAAGTTTGTAATACAAAAATCGGCTCAATAGTATAAGCAAGACTATAAGACCTTATAAGTCTCGATATCTTGGCAATAAAAAAAAGGTCGTTGACCTCGTATACTTGTGACGAGAAAATCTTTGTCGTTATTTATTTATTTAAACTTTATGCAACAAAAAAGTACAAAGGCGGACTAATGCTTTAGGCATTCTCTACCAGTTCGAGTTCTAAATAAATTTAAACGTACACAAGTACTAAATAATTAAAATTCATGTATACATTACTATACATAAACTCATATATACCATACATAATATATACTGGGCGTTAGTGACAGGTTGGCAAAAACTGAAACTGTAGTTTCAGACCACGATTTGTGATTGAAAATCGTTGGAATTTTTCTCCGGAAAATTCTCAAAATTAAAAGAAAACCGAACGAAACTTTAAAAACTATTTAAAGTTTCGTTCGGTACAGCTCTAGCAGAGGACATCGCACCGATGCGGCGACGCCGGGCGGCGCGTGTCATTTGTGCCTAAACCTACATAGCTTAAATGTATGTACCTAGAATTATTTTTGTTGTGTTTACATTGCCGAGTTAAGTTTTTATTGTTTTTTTCATTAAATTTATGTTTAGAGGCCTGGACTTGGTACTTACATATCATTATATCACGAATCAAGTGAAAAATCGGTCGAAAATTTTGAGAATTTTCCGGAGAAAAATTCCAACGATTTTCAATCACAAATCGTGGTCTGAAACTACAGTTTCAGTTTTTGCCAACCTGTCACTAACGCCCAGTATACAGAGTGTTAGCACAGAATAACCAGAAGCCAAGATTCCTAACAGTGTTCAAAATTCTTACCTACTTTCATAGGGCTGTCACTCGGTTATTGAAAATATATAAAATCGGGATACCTACATTAAATTGTTAAAAATGAAAAACAAAATCAAATCAAAATGTTTTAATCAAAAAGTTAAGCAGATTTCAAGTTCTCTATATTATTATAATCTACTCCACTATATGTATATATATAAATCAATTGCTGTTTGTTAGTTTCGCTAAAACTCGAGAACGGCTGGGCCGATTTAGCTGATTTTGGTTTTGAAATGTTCGTGGAGGTCTAGGGAAGGTTTAAACGGAGAGAAAATATGGGGTAGGTTTAGGGTAGGGGTAGGGTAGGGTTAGGGGTAGGGGTAGGGGTAGGGTAGGGGTAGGGTAGGGTAGGGGTAGTGTAGGGTAGGGGTAGGGTAGGGGTAGGGTAGGGTAGGGGTAGGGTAGGGGTAGGGTAGGGGTAGGGTAG
Organism: Hoplodrina blanda; assembly: GCA_949316365.1. Taxonomy (NCBI): domain Eukaryota; kingdom Metazoa; phylum Arthropoda; class Insecta; order Lepidoptera; family Noctuidae; genus Hoplodrina; species Hoplodrina blanda. The sequence goes on along the minus strand of OX438579.1, from coordinate 8,314,853 downwards.
GGGTAGGGTAGTGGTAGGGTAGGGGTAGGGTAGGGGTAGGGTAGGGGTAGGGTAGGGGTAGGGTAGGGGTAGGGTAGGGGTAGGGTAGGGGTAGGGTAGGGGTAGGGGTAGGGTAGGGGTAGGGTAGGGGTAGGGTAGGGTTAGGGTAGGGTTAGGGTAGGGGTAGGGTAGGGGTAGGGTAGGGGTAGGGTAGGGGTAGGGTAGGGGTAGGGTAGGGGTAGGGTAGGGGTAGGGTAGGGGTAGGGTAGGGGTAGGGTAGGGGTAGGGTAGGGGTAGGGTAGGGGTAGGGTAGGGGTAGGGTAGGGGTAGGGTAGGCGTAGGGTAGGGGTAGGGTAGGGGTAGGGTAGGGGTAGGGTAGGGGTAGGGTAGGGGTAGGGTAGGGGTAGGGAAGGGGTAGGGTAGGGGTAGGGTAGGGGTAGGGTAGGGGTAGGGTAGGGGTAGGGTAGGGGTAGGGTAGGGGTAGAGTAGGTTAGGGTAGGGGTAGGGTAGGGTAGGAGTAGAGTAGGTTAGGGTAGGGGTAGGCTAGGGTAGGGGTAGGGTAGGGTAGGGGTAGGGTAGGGTTAGGGTAGGGGTAGAGTAGGGTAGGGGTAGGGTAGGGGTAGGGTAGGGGTGGGGTAGGGCTAGGGTAGAGTAGGGTAGGGGGTAGCAGGGGTAGGGTAGGGGTATTGGTAGTTTAGGATACCACACGAACGAAGTCGCGGCGGGTCAGCTAGTTATATTATAGGTATTTCTACAAATTTCCAACTCTCAATATTTTTCTATTCTTAATTTGCTTGGTTTTCAGTAGTTTATTATTTCGTTTTATTGTATGATGAATTCTTAACCTAATAAATATTTTTTTTAAATAATCTATTGGAAAACAGGGGCACGGCATTTCAAAAGTGCAATCATCTATATGCTTTAGAATTTCTTGTCCAATATTTGTAATTTTTTGGCGAATATTAAAAAATGATCGAAACTTATTTTCCATTAATTCAATATATTGTATAAAATTATCTGGAGGAATTATAAGTGATCCAGACTGTACATTTCTTTCATTAAAATTTTTATAGTGGCAAAAAGTAGAATCTCTGCTCATATTTATAGCATTTTCAGATTTTTTGACATACAGTTTGATTTCGTCACATTGGTGTCGATTAAGACATTTTCTATATAAATATCCTGCGACATAAACGAGTGCATTTTTTTCAGGTAAATCAGATCTGTAATCGTTAGTTTCCACATCAAGAGGTGTAAAGTTATTTAGAGTATTTGACATTTCTGGTGAATCTTTATAAAAAACATTACAATCATCAACTTTTAAGAGTAGTGAATCATAATCATCGTCGCAGTTAGCACCTTTAGGCATTTTTAAGATATTGGAAACAAACATTTTTTTAAATATATTACTGACTTGTCGACAAGTTGGCTCTTGGCAATTTCCACCTGCCTGTCTTACTTTCCCAAAAAAGTTTTCAAGTGCATCTTGATTTAAACGCCTCGTCAATATAAATTTAAATCCTTGTGATTTAAAGTCCTCAAAAAGCTGCAAAACTGAATTTATACTCACTTGAAATCCATTAATAAAATTCATTGTTTTTGTTACATCAATTCCTGTATGAATCTTCACTAACTTTAATTGTTTAAAAAATTGCAACATATCCTGTAGAAAATCTATTTGAAAATCGTCACCGCAAAAAGCTCGTTTGAATTTGGCAGAAGATCTGAATGTACTGGAATTCAAAATGTCAAATAATCTATTTATTTTCGTTAATAAATCAGCAGTATCTAATGCAGTTGCATCCATTTCATTTAAATCAACATATGTCTTTATTGCTGCCGCAACAGTGTTGCTTAAAACTTGCACCGCTAATTTCACACGCATTTTTTGAAAATTGTTGGGGTTCACGTGCAACTGGGTTAATTTTGGTGCTAATCTTAGAGCATTCCTTTGATCACGTGTAAACATATTTAATATATCAGAAAATTTGGCCACTTTATTATTAAAAACGAAATTACAAGTTTGAAGATTATTGCGTATAGATTTCGTGAGATGAGGAACGTCAAACATATAATATATTTTATGCCCTTTTACCTCAAAATATGTTTTGTCAGCATTTATGGAACGCGCTTTTGCAGCACTCACAAAATCGGTGCCTTGATCTGTTACAAACACACGTATATCTAGACCAATGTCTAATAAAGCAGATATAATCTCGTCAATCCAAGCGTTTACCTCCGGATAATTTTTACACTTGGCCAGAAACGAATGTGCAACCGGTTGCTTCCAATTGTGTATAATACCCCGAATCATAATCACAATTACATGTTTAGCCGCTTCTGGGGTTTGTCTGCCGTTTATTTCATGCAATCCCAAAATTCTGTCATTTGAACTGTCGTAATGCAAATTTGATTTTACAGACATACAATCCACACAAACGCTGCATATTTTTTCCTGTGGAGACATTTTACTTACTTTTATCCTTAAAGCATTTAGTAATCTTTCATCAGTCTTTGTGCCTATGGGCATGACGAGCTTTTGTAAAGTAGGTAGAGAAGGTAAACATAATGTGTTCGTTAGAAATCGATAAGCCACTGGACCTGAATAATGAAGGTTTAGCGCAAAGAACTTAAAAGCCACACTGTATCGGTTTCCACTAAACCCTGCCTTCAAATCTATCTGCCATTTTATTAACTGTGCCATACTTTTGCTCATAAATTTGTCACATAATTTTAAAAAGTCTTCTTTATTGACACTATTCAAAGCAGTCGATTTGGCTTTTTTAGCCTCGTTAAGTTGTACATATAATTTTCTCTTTCTAGGAGTATCTGCTGAAAGATGAAGAGCCGTCTGTGTAATTCGACTTTCATTTCCAATGTTCTTCTCTTGGCGGTCAAAAACATCAGTTTGAACAAAGCGAGTAGTTTGATCCCTAATGATAATCAGTGGTTCTTTGTGTTCAGTACTGACTGGACTTCGTTGGTCAAATACATCACCCAACGCCTCCTTATGTACCTCTGCTGTTGTTATGAACATATTCTCGTTCTTGGACATATCTATTTGTAGCAGTGGACTGTTATAAGTTGAAGATTGTGATAATGGTTGAGCTGCACTTGTACTTGTACCAACATTAGATGGAATGTTTAGTGAAGGAAATGCATCATTACTTAAGTATTTCTTTGTTCTGTACTTTGAAAATATGATAAACTTTCTTTCGAAATGCTGTTCACAAATCCTAAAATCTCCAAGTCTATCAATTAGATCTTCTCGACCTACAGCTGTAAGCCAGTTGTGTCGCCTGAAATAATACACGAAAGTTACATTTTTTTACTTCGATATTTTAAGATTAAGATAATAATAGTGGGTATGTATTATGATTAAATAAATAAATAGGTAGACAGGTGGTACTTATGTACATAATTAATCATACTATGAAGTAGATAACTAGATACACATACATAGATAGGTACATACATTGCTTACTTTCTTGAAGTTAATAATCAAATTACCTACTTTGACTTACGCACGGTCATGCATGGCGAAACTACCTATAATGTTTCCTTCCTTGTTTTACTACTTATTTCACGAACGTAAGTTAAGTAGGTAGGTACCTACTACCTATCTAATAGAAAAGGCCAAATGGAATCTTACTAAGACGATTTACAAATATACTTCGGTAGGTAGGTAAGTACTATTCTACAAATCTACTAAAACAAAAAATTACGATACGAATAGTACGTCAATATACCTACACTATTTTTTGTAGCTCACCAATTTTATAACTGCTAAACATTTAATTTACTTACTTACTTCGATATTTTAAGAAGATTAGATAATAATAGTGGGTACTTATGTATTATGATTAAATAAATAAATAGGTAGACAGGTGGTACTTATGTACATAATTAATCATACTATGAAGTAGATACACATACATAGATAGGTACATACATTGCTTACTTTCTTGAAGTTAATAATCAAATTACCTACTTTGACTTACGCACGGTCATGCATGGCGAAACTACCTATAATGTTTCCTTCCTTGTTTTACTACTTATTTCACGAACGTAAGTTAAGTAGGTAGGTACCTACTACCTATCTAATAGAAAAGGCCAAATGGAATCTTACTAAGACGACTTACAAATATACTTCGGTAGGTAGGTACTATTCTACAAATCTACTAAAACAAAAAATTACGATACGAATAGTACGTCAATATACCTACACTATTTTTTGTAGCTCACCAATTTTATAACTGCTAAACATTTAATTTACTTACTTACTTCGATATTTTAAGAAGATTAGATAATAATAGTGGGTACTTATGTATTATGATTAAATAAATAAATAGGTAGGCAGGTCACAGGTGGTACTTATGTACATAATTAATCATACTATGAAGTAGATACACATACATAGATAAGTAAGTACATACCTACATTGCTTACTTTCATGAAGTTGATTAATCAAATTACTTTTTCTTAGGTAGGTACTCACGGACGGTCATGGCGAAACTACCTATAATGTTTCCTTCCTTGTTTTACTATTTCACGAACGTAAGTTAAGTAAGTACCTACCTATCTAATAGAAAAGGCCAAATGGAATCTTACTAAGACGACTTACAAAATATATACTTTGGTAGGTAGGTACCTACTATTCTACAAACCTACCAAAACAAAAATACGAAACGAATCTTAATACGTCATATACCTAAGTAGGTATGTTGACGTATTATTCGTTTCGTATTTTTGTTTTTGAATAATTTGTTATGTAGGTACCTACATAACAAATTATTTCATAACGGGAAAGCCTTATGAAATAATATTGGTTATTTAGGTACCTATTTCTTAATTGTTGCATAGTACCTAAGTAATTGTTCTGGATATTACCTACTCATAAATAAATAGTTACTTCTGTAATAAGCATGTGTTTGTATAAGTATATATAGATAATTACCTGACAAGATCCTTTGGATATACAAAAAAAGAAGTCTCTTTGCTCTTTCGACCATTTTTTGAACACACACTGCAATAGTTCGGCATCTTTAAAAACACGTCTAAATAAATATAGTAAGTCCGCGTCGTACTCGACCGTTGTCGCTGGCACACCTTAAGTTTGACCGCTTGCTGAGCCGACTCAAACCGGTTTGCCCGCGAGCGGGCGCCGGCGCACTCCCCGCGCGCCTTGTCGGTGACAGGTCACGCACACATAGTTGTGCGCGTAGTAGTGTACCTACGCACGGGCGTTAGTATCAAGTTTTCATTCTGGTTGTTCTGTGGTGTTAGTGTAAACACCGTTATCCTTGAAACCAGTGGTTTGGTTTCACTTAAAGAACGTAAATTCAATGAAAAAAAATATAATTTTTTTTTAAAGTAAAGTCTCCATTTTTCCTCAAAATTATTTCAATTATTTTTGTGTTTTTATTATAATGATTTAATCAGTTAAATCTTATGTAGGTAGTCATAACGGACGGCTAGTGCAGCAGGTCAACGCCCTTTGTAGTGATTACGTAACTCGGGCCATGAATTTACGGACGGTATCGGACAGAAACTTTTTTGAATTTTTGAAAGAAAAATTCGTATATTTATTTTTAAATTCAGATAAACATTTTTATAAGTAAGTCCACTACCTATGGTTTTAGTGACAACGGTGTTTACCCTTATAGCCTGTATATCATATATATGTTACCGGCAATCTGTGTAATCCGGTATTCTATACAATACCTAGGAAATATATAGAATACCTAAAACGTGCAGGTAGTGTATGAAATATTATTTATTTTATACTTTACCTAGGTATTCTACAGAATACCGAATGAATACCCGGTAATGTGTGTAGCGAGAGCAAGGAAGGATATGACATGTAGGCAGGCATACAATAAACGCGGTGCGACTTGTTTTCATGCTTGCATTTAATTCCGCTGCATGCGATGCGGGTGGGAGGACGTGCGCAGCGTGTACTGATGAGCACAGGACAATCTAGTTTTGGTTTAGTCGACGTGGGCCCGGTCTACGGAGCCCCGCCGCGCGGGGCTCCTATTTCTGGGTGGTTAAAAAAAAATAACCACGAAGGGGATGGCGGCGCCATCCCCTTCTAACCTAACCTATCCGAGTCGGGGTGCCCCAAGTCCCGAGGTCGCTTCGCTCGCTGCCTGCAATTATAAGATTTACTACTAAAACCCTATAACATTCCATTATTCGGGCTTTTACAGTAACCAAAATCTATTTATTTTGCAGGGACCAGCAGGCACTCTATACAATCCCTAGGAATTGTATACATTACCTAGGTAATGTATGTAATAGACAATAATATTCATAATATTTCATACATTGCCTAAACGCCCCAGGTATTCTATACATTGCCTAGGTATTGTATGGAATACCTGAATTATACAGATTGCCGGTAACATATACATAAATACATACTCATAAATACATATCTTGTAAAAAGAATAGAAAGGATGAGAAGGACAGTTGAGTAGAAGATTATTAGAAGAACGTAAACTCCTAGCGTTAGTAGAACAAAGATATTGAAAATGGGAAATAAGGTAAGAAGGAGAAGAGGGAGAGTTGAGAAAGGAGAAAAGAGTAGTTAACGCTCGCAAAATTCTTCTCTGACGAATGGGCCATCACTTTAGCTCTGTCCTGGAGCTACGTGATCATAATTATTTCCGCAAATTAAAAAATATACCGAATGCAATTGTTTAGCATCCAATCCAGCTTATATCTAACCAGACCGCATTCAAGTCAAAGTAGCACACATCACCATAGTCGATTATAGGGAAGATATCGACTTCCAAACATACATTTCCAAATTCTATACATAAAGGTGCTCCCAACAGATACTTTACTGCTATCTCTAGCTACAGTATTTTCTAATAGATTTCAAATAGATAGAAACATTCAATAATAACACACGTCTTGCTTATGAAGTAGCTCTTATTGCACGGTTTTTAGGTTGGTAATGCAGTGTAATATTAAGCACTCGTATTTTTTACATTATTGCAGCTCTAATGTAAAAAATACAAGATCCATCCATCATTGAGTTTAATGACCAACATAGCTTACTTGTATCATAATATACTATTATAACATTGTTTGTGTACAGGCATATCATTTGTTTGTATCTAAATAGGCACTCTATTCCAAGGCAAAATAAAGAATTATTTTCAAACTTACCTTCCCGGCTACGAGATCGATAAGTTCCTTGTCAGAGACTGTAGATCCTGGAGTTTTAACCACAAACGCTGTTGGGAGTTCTCCAACAAGAGAGTCTGGTTTGCCGATTACTGCAACATCTTTTACACCTGGATGTTGGACCAAGATTGCTTCTATCTCTGACGGTGCGACCTGAGGAATGGCGAAAACTGTTAAAAACTTATTCATAATTCATTGTTAGGTACCTCATGTACGGATACTTACCTGTCCAGCTTTGTACTTAATAAGTTCTTTAATCCTATCAACAAAGTAAAAGTAGCCGTCCTCATCGTAGAAACAGATATCTCCAGTTCTAAAGAATCCCTCTTCGTCTAGATCATCTTTCAGGTTTTTCCCAATGTAACCAGCAAATAACCTCGGGCCTTTCAAGCAAACCTCGCCTACTTCATTAGGTCCTAAGGTTTTACCAGTTTCAACGTCTGCTATCTGAAAGGTAATTTCATTAGTAGATAGTTACTTCAAGTTAAAGATGTTTCAATTGAATGGGTAATGTTTTTACTTTAATGATGTTTCCGGGAACAACTTTGCCGACACTTCCTGGTTTATACTCTGTGTCTGTTTCATCAGTCAATGGTCCTGAAGTTTCTGTCATTCCGTAACCTTGTAATGCGTGTTTTAGACCCTTGAATCTAATAAAAAAAACAAAAAATAACAGTAAAACTTTACATATTCTCCTTTTATGTAGGTTAAATATTAAAGTTATAAATTCATCATTATACCTTTGTTTAATTTCCTTAATAACAACGACATCTAAAGGCGCTCCACCGCAGTGTATTATTTCAACGGAACTCACGTCGTAATCCTTTACAATTATTGATTTCGTTAGCATTACTACTAATGGAGGCACCACCAATAATGCACCTGCCTGATAATTAATATTGCCAAATTAAAATTAGGAATGTTGAAATGTAATTTTAATGTAAAATGTAATTGTAAATGTAATTTTAATGTAAAATGTAATTGTAAATGTAATTTTAATAAAATTTAATTACTTACTCTATATTTCTGAATACATGATAGATACAGCTCCTCTTTGAATCCAGCTAAATATAAAACAGTCTGGTTTTGCATCAGTACATCTAATGTGCATACGAATCCAATGGCCATGGACCACGGTGTGATCGAAAGAGTTATGAGATCTTTCGTGATGTGGCTGTGTAGGAACAGAAAGTTTTGTAAATAGATTCATTAAAAAAAACCATTTTTTTTTGTCTATACTACGGAAGTAAGAAGCAAGAAAATTACTTCACATTATGCATAATATGATAAAATGAGATATTAGCATAGAATGAGTTGCAAAAACGAATTTTTTACAAGTTTTGCCATGACTGGGCTTTAAATCGCATTGTCGACGCTAAAAAGATATTTGTAGAATAAATCATGAAATATTAAGCAAAATAACTAAGCTCACAAAATAAATAAATTGAGATGTGACAGCTTAGCTCCTTTAAAAAATATAAAATAAACTCTTTTGCAAAAAAAACGGGCACTTTAGATTTTTTTCTTACTTCAATGAAGAAGAACAAGAAATAGGTTTTATTAATTTGACGATGTATTGGCATGTTATTTGAAGCATCCTGGCATGATTCATTACGTACCAAATTTAAAATTTGAAATTAATAAAATAAAAATAATGATTATTGTGGATTATTCTAAAAAAATCGCTTTACTAATGGCGCGAATTGCTGAAACGATTTTTAACTGATTACGATATTTTAAAACTTTTTGGATATTTTCTGCAAATTAAACAATTTAATCTTTCTTTTTACATTAAATACCACTTTTTGATATGAGTGATAAAGCGATAAGGGCCGGTAAAATTATAACCCTACTTGAAGAAGGTTGTTCGCAAACTTACGTGTCTCAGCGGTTAAATGTGAGTCGTTCAACTGTCCAGAGGACTTGGCAACGGTATCAAGAGACCGGTTCGGTCAAAAGAAGACCCGGTTCGGGAAGAAAATGATGCACAGAACCAAGAGATGACCGCTTTTTGGTGAGTCAGGCGTTGAGGAATCGTAAGGCGTCAAGTGTGGACCTGAAGAAGAGCCTTGAAGAAGTAAGAGGAGTAGAAGTTAGCTTGTGGACGGTCAGGAGGAGGCTTTTGGCTGCCAATATCAGGAGTTACCGCCCAGCTCGGGGCCCTAAATTACTCCGTGAGCACCGTGTTGCTCGACTTCAGTTTGCTCGGAACTGTGCTTCATGGACTCTGGAGGACTGGAATAAAGTATTGTTTTCTGATGAAGCTAGAATCTCTTTGTGTGGAGAGGACCGACGCCGGCGAGTGCTGCGAACACCACGGGAACGCTATGCGGAAGTGTGTTTCGAAGAAATCACTCCATATGGCGGAGGCTCCGTTATGTTTTGGGCAGCAATAAATTCGACGGAGCGTACGGAGTTAGTTTTCATAGAAAATGGAACATTAAATGCACACCGGTACATAATGGAAGTCCTAATTCCATATGCACAACCCACATTGACTGCACTTGGGGAAGATTCCATTTTTATGGACGACAATGCTCGCCCGCACCGTTCTGGCGACGTGGAAGCGTACATGCAAGAAGTTGGGATCCGTCGTTTAGATTGGCCAGCTCGAAGTCCTGACCTCAATCCAATTGAGCATGTCTGGGATGTTCTAAAGAGACGGGTAAGATCAGTGCAACCTGCTCCACAAAACATCAGGGAGCTAAAAAGAGTCATTGCAGAAGAGTGGGAATGTATTCCTCAAAACGTTATTAAAAACATCGTGCCCATGCCCATGAAAGCATGCCCAGAAGGATTCAAGCTGTGATTTTGGCAAGAGGAGGTCACACTCGTTATTAGGTTTTTACATTTGTAACTTTATTTAATTAAAAAAAGTAAAAAAAAAATCTTGTCTTATTTGCCAACCACTTCTTATTGTTTGGGCGTGTACATCGGTTTTAAAGAATCCATCGTTTTTTTTTCTTTTAATTGCCCGAATTCACTTCACGCGCATTAATTTACACGATTATAAGTATACAGACTACGTCAAAGAAATAAATTTCATTTATTAACTCAAATCGACCTTAGAACGTAAATTTCCTTAGGTGCCCGTTTTTTTTGCAAAAGAGTGTATATAATTTAAAATATTATATAGGTATATACTTATCTACTTACAAAGTAGATAAGTATATACCTATATATATATTTTTTATTGTTTTGTCTACATTGCGAAAGTAAGGAGCCAAGAACATATTTTACTTTAACTCTTATCATGACTGTGAAAAGAATAATTAATTAAAAATAAATATGATTAAAAATGACTAAGCTCACTAAGGTTTATTTGCTGCAGCGATTAAATTGAGGTGTGACAGCTTTGCTCCTTTGGGTAGTCCAGTTGTTCCCGACGAGTACAGAATTAAAGCCGTTCGTGTCAACCCTATCAAATTAGTAGCATTAGTAAAATATTTCAATATTGTACAGTATCTATTATACAATTTAGTGACTCCAAAGTTGAATTCTACTAAAGTGTTGTATAAACAGTTCCTAATGTAGTAGCCATACAGGAAAAAAATACACACAGACAAAATAAACTTAAACGAGTAAAAATAAAACTGTAATTAATTCTTTATAAAAGCAAATCGGTTAAATACTTCCCTGGTCCTTTTTAATCTGTCGTTAAAAACAGAAAAGGGAGTAACTGATCCATTCTACCCTTATTTTAACATTAAAAAGGTTTTCCAATTAATATAAATGGAAATTTATTAATTGCACCTCTATTTACAATTTAAGCAAAAGGGTGTCTTCACTACATTAACCTACTGGACAAATGACTACTTTATAATGTTAATATGTTTTACAAAAAAATATATAAAATCAATCTAGCTAATAAACCAAAATCTAGCTAATATAATATATATAAGGTTTTTAATACAAAAAATACACAAAGTATAACAAATATACCGACTGGCACACTAAATTCTAGTCTTATAACGGATATTTACCACATAATTTGTGCAAAATGTTGGGAATGTGACCCCTTACGAACCGAATCACTTTTATACCAAAATAATCACAACCAAACTTGTTATAATATTTAGTCTGTAATCCATCACACGGTTTGCTAAATTTGGTTTAGTTAGTGTGCATATTGAGTGTCCAATCCAGTATTTTTGGTGCTACTTTCGAATATTTTGTTACAAAAAAGCGAACGTACAGTTATAGGATTAAATACTCTATCAATATTAGTTATTATTCTTACCATTTATGGGATCGATGACCGGTTTTAAAGTATTTACACTTACGCATGTTGTAATTAGGTCGTTAAAATTCAAAATATTGGAATCATTGATAGAATCTCCGAATATAAAGAATTTATCGACAATGTTTGTACCAGTCATGGTCTCGTAAAAAGTTTTGTATGTGTCAGGAGAGAGGAACACATATTTTGGCTTTGAGATTTCCATCGTGTAAACTAATTCATCTGCGAAAGAAAACGAAAGAATAACATTTAATTTTATAAGTTAATGAAACTTTAAATTATTAAAACAAGTCAACAAAACGGTTAAACATTTTTTAATGCGATTTAACAAAGAGTTAAATCGCATTGAAACGTCTGTGAACCTAGTCTCCTTAAAATTCAAAAGTAAAAATACAATGCACAAAATTACATACTTTTTAACTTAACCAAGCTCTTATTAAACTGTGCATATGAAAACTCACTTTTGCCGTAGGCAGCGTTGAGAAAAGTCACGGTAGCACCACTACACCACGCAGCCATCGACGTAATCAAGAATTCCATTCTGTTCTCACTGCACACGGCGACCACTTCATCACGTTCCACACCTAAGCTCATTAGCGACGAGGCTGCATTTACTATCAACTGCACCAACTCACCAAACGTTATTTGTTCACCTGTCGCACCATTGATCTTCGACAGTAAAACATTATTAATTTACACACAGTACACATTTTCAGAACACTCATTAAAAGATTATTTTCACTTTTGGCACTTACCAGAGCAACTTTATCTTTAGACCTCAACATTTTATCAATAGCCATTATACCATAATTCATATGTGATGGTATGGATAATGGTGGATCCACAGAATTGATTCCACGCGACCTTTCTGTTGGACTCATTTTGTAGTGTTTTCGGTTTGGAAGACGCACACATACTGACACTATTGGTAGAAGATATATATATTTATAATTAAAATTTATGTATCGAAGGAGTTGTTCCACGTTATAATAATATTAACTATTTTCGTAGCCTTGACTGATCACATGTAAGGTGCTGTTCTGATCAGTGAGAATTTTCCTTAAAGGAAACATTCTTTTATTTCTCAAAAGAAAGAAAACTGTCACAGTTTTCTCTATAAGTTTACCTAAACTGGAAATCGAACCGGCTAAACATTCGAAAAATAAACACTACTAACACGGATTTTATCAACAATCCATTTACCTCACTGTACATACACCTACATATGAGAGGGCTATTTTAATTAAAAATCTATACCATATAAGAAAAGCTTAATTTTATAATACTATACATTCAATATTACGCAGTATCACTGCAAGAGAAACGATGTATTAAGTACAAACAATAATTAGTACATAAATGCGCTAAAGTATGGTAATAATAATGCGATTTGGTAAAAACCTGCCGAAATGATTTCAAGCTGTCCAATTAATTGTAGAGAAATTTTATTGTAGTATTTTATATATTTATACCCATACATACCTACTTATATAGTATATTTTTATTGTATTATTTAATGATATTTTGTAGCATAGTTCTTAATAATATTATTAATAATACTTAGGTATATCATCCTTTTGGTTTTTACTGTAAAGACGTTCGGTTGTAATTGTGTGTGTAAATAAATAAACAACTAAATATTTTAAAAGGACGCGGATAAGGAAAGTCATATGAGGTTGTGATATATTTTATTTTATTAAGTACACGAACGCCCTCCACTGTCAGCAACTTGTTTGCTGGTTTTTGCTATTCTTTTTTATTGTTTCTTACTAACCTTAACAAATTAAATAAAACAATCTAAACTTCTACAGTTTGCTAATAGGTTTTTTAAAATAATCACGTAATATTCTTCTCAATATTTTTCCGCTGGGAGTTTTCGGGATTTCCTCTATGAAATGGACACCGCCTCGCAATTGTTTCCACGATGATACCTAAACAATAATTAAGGTTATATTAGTCGCTACTTATTTTAAAGTCGATTAGAAAGGGTTGTGTTTGTTGAAGTGAACCCAGTTTAAAGAGATCGGAGTACGACGAAAATTAAAACTGCAGGGCAAAGGCCTCTTCTCATACGGAGAAGGCACAAGCACTGATCACTACTCTTGCTCAAGGCGGATCGGTGATTTCAGCCTCCGGTTCCACTACTTATATACACATACCCATCACATTGGCTGTTTTAGAAGCGCCATTATGAAAATAACTAAATACCTATACTCCGTGAATTTTAATTCGTTATAAATCTTTCAGGGGGTGAATGTACTCATGAATATGAACAACTTTTATTAAGGGACATAGTACGAAATGTGAAAAAAAAACAGCTGATCCATACAATTTGATCGTAATGTAGTATTCTATGACTTCGACCGCGTCAAAGTTAATATATATTCCACGGGAATCGTATTTTTTAAAAAATAGAATAGAATATTATTAAACAGACTGCACACGTGAGGACCTAATGACTGCGTCAGCGGATGGTGTTACGGTAGCTGAATACTGGGCCAAACAAAAAACTTAACAAAAATATGTATCTATATTTGCCATCGATACGCTAAGAAGAAGAAGAACAGACTATTATGTACCTCTGTGCCAAATTTCATTCAGATCCGTTCAGCCGTTCTGGCACTGACTGATATTCGATTGGGATAAAAATGGCCCAATAAATTACTCCAAGGCAAAAAAAAAATATACTTTCGAACTTACCTTCCCGGCTACGAGATCGATAAGTTCCTTGTCAGAGACTGTAGATCCTGGAGCTTTAACCACAAAAGCTGTTGGAAGTTCTCCAACAAGAGAGTCTGGTTTGCCGACTACTCCAACATCTTTTACACCTGGATGCTGGAGCAAGATTGCCTCTATCTCTGACGGGGCGACCTAGCGAATTATAATAATTAAAAATAATATTCGAAAATATTTATTCATTGTTAGGTGCCTCATGTACGGACACTTACTTGTCCAGCCTTATACTTAATAAGTTCTTTAATTCTATCAACAAAGTAAAAGTAGCCGTCCTCATCGTAGTAACAGATATCCCCAGTTCTAAAGAATCCCTCTTCGTCGAGATCATCGTTCAAATTTTTTCCAATATAACCAGCAAATAACGTCGGACCTTTCACGCGAACTTCGCCTTCTTGATTAGGTCCTAAGGTTTTTCCAGTTTCTACGTCTGCTATCTGTAAGGTAATTTCATCTGTGATAGGTACTTCAAGTTAAAAATGTTTCAATTGAATGGGTAATGTTTTTACCTTAACGATGTTTCCAAGAACAACTTTGCCAACACTTCCTGATTTATAGTCAGTGTCTGTTTCTTCAGTTAAGGCTCCTGAAGTTTCTGTCATTCCATAAATTTGAAATACGTGTCTTAGACCCTTAAATCTTAAAAAAAAGACATAAGATGATAGTAAAACCTTTCATATTCTAATTTTATGTTCGTTAACCATTACAGTTTTAAATTCATCATTATACCTTTGTTTAATTTCGTCAATAACAGCGACATCTAAAGGCGCTCCACCGCAGTTTATTATTTCAACGGAACTCACGTCGTAATCTTTTACAATTACTGATTTCGTAAGCATTACTACTAATGGAGGCACCGCTAATAATGTTCCTGCCTGGTAAATAATTGCAATATTAAATTTGCGAATGTTGAAATGTAATTTTAGTATTACAATCATCATTTACTTACTCTATATTTTTGAATACATGATAGATACTGCTCTTCTTTGAATCTAGCTAAATATAAAATAGTTCGGTTGTTAATCAGTTCATCCATTGTGCACATGATTCCAACGGTGTTAGACCACGGTGCGATTGACAGAGTTATGAGATCTTTTGTGACGTGGCTGGGTGGGAACAGAAAAATAATGTAATAAATAGGATACAGATGATGATGATGAATTAGCAATTACTTTGTATTTTGTGATATGGATTACAGGATGTAATTGAGTTTACTGAAAACCCGAAAACATGTTATTGTTCTCGTTATTCTGAATATAGTTTATTTTAATGAATCCGCTGATCCATAGGTACATGATGTAAAAAATGATAGTCACTCTATTACAATAAAAAATGAGTTAAAAAATCTAATTATTGTCAATGTTTACTATGACTGGGGCGTAATTTCGATGATATAGGGAGGTTTGTGTGGTATTTAATGAATATTTCATTAATATCCCACAAACTGAACAAACTGAACTCACCAAGGTTGATTTCCAGTGGTTATTAAATTGAGGTGTGTTAGCTTCGCTCCTTTGGGCAGTCCAGTTGTTCCGGACGAGTATAGAATTAATGCCGTTCGTGTCAACCCTATGAAATAAGTAGGTTTTGTGAAGCATGTTTCATTATATTAGTAGAGCATCAAGGTACACAATTTATTGTCTCCAAAATTAAATTCTACTTAAATGTTGTATTTATCTATCGTTCAATCAGACAAAAATATTGAGGCGAAAGCTAAATAAAAGTTGTATTGATAAACATTTTATTTTTTAATACCTACTTCCCTGTCCCTTTTTAATCTGTCGTTAGAACAGAAAAGGGACCCCAATTGGGATAGAATCCATTGTACCTTTATTTTAACATTAACAAGGTATTTAAATCAATTATCAATTTGGCATAATAAAATTATTATTTATATGTACTTATTCTAAGTTTATCTGAGACATCACTGACATCATTCCGTGCTTCGGGCCTTCGGATAGCACGTTGCCGTTGGTCCCGTCTGTCATACGTGGATCTTTGACAGTCGTTACGAGTCGTGAGAAACCCAGTCTTACCAAGGGATATCGTATTACCCAGTTACTGGGTTGTGGAGGTCAGATAGGCAGTCGCTCCGTGTAAAGTAGTGGTATTCAGCTGTGTCCGGTTAGACTGGAAGCAGTTGGAAAAAGCTAGGCAGATGATGATGATGATTATAAAATTAGTATTCTTACCATTTAAAGGATCGGTGACCGGTTTGAAAGTATTTACATTAACATATGTTTTCATTAGGTCGTTAAACTTCAACATTTTGGGATCATTGACTGAATCGCCGAAAATGAAGAATTTATCGACAATGTTTGTACCAGTCATGGTCTCGTAAAAAGTTTTGTATGTGTCAGGAGAGAGGAACACATATTTTGGCTTTGAGATTTCCATCGTATGAACTAATTCATCTGCGAAAGAAAACGAAAGTTTGTCATTTAATTTTATAAGTTAACTTTTCTGAAGCTCTCGGTTCTTAAGAGGATCACATGCGCTATTTTTTTACTTAATTTAACTCTTTAGTCTCCTTAAAAGTCAAAAGTAAAAGAAACAATGTTCAAAAACGAAACATTTTTTAACTTAACCAAGCTCTTATTAAACTGTACATCTTAAGACTCACTTTTGCCGTAGGCAGCGTTGAGAAAAGTCACGGTAGCACCACTACACCACGCAGCCATCGACGTAATCAAAAATTCCGTTCTATTCTCACTGCACACGGCGACCACTTCATCACGTTCCACACCTAAGCGCATTAGCGACGAGGCTGCATTTACTATCAACTGCACCAACTCACCAAACGTTATTTGTTCTCCTGTCGCACCGTTGATCTTCGACATTCAAAACATATTAACAATAAAATATAAATTTTAGAACACTCAGTTGAAACATAAATTTCACTTCTGAAACTTACCAAAGCAACTTTTTCTTTAGACCTCAACATTTTATCAATAGCCATTATACCAAAATTCAAATGTGATGGTATTGAACATGTTTGCTCCTTATAAATTATACCTCGCGTACTTTCCGTTGGTCTCATTTTGTTTAGATTATCAGTAGTGTTTTTGGAAGAGAAGAACAGTGGAAGACGTTTACACACAAATACTTTCGGTTACTGTATGTAGATAAATTCTTTGTCTACATGTACTTAGATAAAATGAGCGTAGCCTTGACAGATAACGTATACGAGTGAAACAGCACAGTGCAAACTTAAAAGTAAATACCTACATAGATGAAAATATAATAAAATATAATGAAAATAATAGGCCTAGCCTATTACAGGGCTCCCACTGCAGGGCGAAGGCCTCTTCTCATACAGAAGGCATGAGCATCTATCACCACGCTTGTACAAGGCGTATTGGCGATTACAGATTTATATCAATTATAAGTCAAAGAAAAGCTTAATTTTATAATACTATACATTCAATATTACGCGCAGTACCTATCACTGCAAGACAAACGATGTATTAAGTACAAAAAATAATTAGTACATAAATGCGCTAAAGTATGGTAATAATATGCGATTTGGTAAAAACCTGCCGAAATTATTTCAAGCTGTCCAATTAATTGTAGAGAAATTGTAGTATTTTATATATATACCCATACATACTTATATAGTTAGTTTAATTTTTATTGTATTATTTAATGATATTTTGTAGCATAGATTAATAATACTTATATCATCCTTTTGGTTTTTATTGTAAAGACGTTGTAATTGTGTGTGTAAATAAATAAACAACTAAATATTTTAAAAGGACGCGGATAAGGAAAGTCATATAAGGTTGTGATATATTTTATTTTATTAAGTACACGAACCCAGCAGAATAAATAAATAATAGCAAAAACCAGCAAACAAGTTGCTGACAGTGGAGGGCTCCACTGTCAGCAACTTGTTTGCTGGTTTTTGCTATTCTTTTTTATTGTTTCTTACTAACCTTAACAAATTAAATAAAACAATCTAAACTTCTACAGTTTGCTAATAGGTTTTTTAAAATAATCACGTAATATTCTTCTCAATATTTTTCCGCTGGGAGTTTTCGGGATTTCCTCTATGAAATGGACACCGCCTCGCAATTGTTTCCACGATGATACCTAAACAATAATTAAGTTTATATTAGTTGCTACTTATTTTAAAGTCGATTAGAAAGGATTGTGTTTGTTGAAGTGAACACAGTTTAAAGAGATTGGAGTACGACGATAATTAAAACTGCAGGGCAAAGGCCTCTTCTCATACGGAGAAGGCACAAGCATTGATCACTACTCTTGCTCAAGGCGGATCGGTGATTTCAGCCTCCGGTTCCACTACATACAGCATGTAACAAAAACCCTGTCCGATCCTTAAGGGTATTATTCGGCATCGTACTGCGTGTACATAAACGTAACCATTTAATAGATTTGAGATTATTATTTTTCCCCAGTGAAAAAAAAAAAGAAGAAAGAAGAAGTAATTGAATTAAAATAAAACATAAAAACTGATCAACGGCAACACTGATCTGACAGGGTTTTTGTTACATAGTGTATATACACATACCCATCACATTGGCTGTTTTAGAAGCGCCATTATGAAAATAACTAAATACCTATACTCCGTGAATTTTAATTCGTTGTAAATCTTTCAGGGGGTGAATGTACTCATGAATATGAACAACTTTTATTAAGGGACATAGTACGAAATGTAAAAAAAAACAGCTATATTCAGGTTGTATTGATAAATCGGATCAGACACAATTCATTGTGTAATATTTTTATGATAAGAAACACTCAATAATATAGATAATATTTTATTTATGATACAACTGTAAGCTGATAATGCGAAGATTATAGTATTTAGCGTAAATACCCAATTGAGTATGTACTTAAACAATTTAGGCATTAAGAAAACTTAAAATTAAAAGAATCAACATTATAGAGTCCTGAAAATGTTGATATAATTTATGATTTACTAGTTTCCGCCCGCGACTTCGACCGCGTCAAAGTTAATATAGGTATATTCCACGGGAATCGTATTTAAAAAAAAATAGAATATTATTAAACAGACTGCACACGTGACGACCTAATGACTGCGTCAGCGGATGGTGTTATGGTAGCTGAATACTGGGCCAAACAAAAAATTTAACAAAATTTATAGGTATCTATATTTGCCATCGATACGCTAAGAAGAAGAACAGACTATTATGTACCTCTGTGCCAAATTTCATTCAGATCCGTTCAGCCGTTCTGGCACTGACTGATATTCGATTGGGATAAAAATGGCCCAATAAATTACTCCAAGGCAAAAAAAAAAATATTTTCGAACTTACCTTCCCGGCTACGAGATCGATAAGTTCCTTGTCAGAGACTGTAGATCCTGGAGCTTTAACCACAAAAGCTGTTGGAAGTTCTCCAACAAGAGAGTCTGGTTTGCCGACTACTCCAACATCTTTTACACCTGGATGCTGGAGCAAGATTGCCTCTATCTCAGTCGGGGCGACCTAGCGAATTAAAATAATTAAAAAGCATAATATTTATTCATTGCTAGGTGCCTCATGTACGGACACTTACTTGTCCAGCCTTATACTTAATAAGTTCTTTAATTCTATCAACAAAGTAAAAGTAGCCGTCCTCATCGTAGTAACAGATATCGCCAGTTCTAAAGAATCCCTCTTCGTCGAGATCATCTTTCAAGTTTTTTCCAATATAACCAGCAAATAACGTCGGACCTTTCAAGCGAACTTCGCCTTCTTGATTTGGTCCTAAGGTTTTTCCAGTTTCAACGTCTGCTATCTGAAAGGTAATTTCATTAGTAGATAGGTACCTACTTTAAGTCAAATATGTTTCAAATGAATGGGTAATGTTTTTACCTTTACGATGTTTCCGAGAACAACTTTGCCAACACTTCCTGGTTTATACTCTGTGTCTGTTTCTTCAGTCAATGTTCCTGTAGCTTCTGTCATTCCGTAACCTTGTAATACGTGTCTTAGACCCTTAAATCTTAAAAAAAAGACATAAGATGATAGTAAAACCTTTCATATTCTAATTTTATGTTCGTTAACCATTAAAGTTATAAATTCATCATTATACCTTTGTTTAATTTCGTCAATTACAGCGACATCTAAAGGCGCTCCACCGCAGTATATTATTTCAACGGAACTCACGTCGTAATCCTTTACAATTACTGATTTCGTAAGCATTACTACTAATGGAGGCACCGCTAATAATGTTCCTGCCTGATAAATAATTGCAATATTAAATTTGCGAATGTTGAAATGTAATTTTGGTATTACAATCATCATTTACTTACTCTATATTTTTGAATACATGATAGATACTGCTCTTCTTTGAATCTAGCTAAATATAAAATAGTTCGGTTGTTAATCAGTTCATCCATTGTGCACATGATTCCAACAGTGTTAGACCACGGTGCGATTGACAGAGTTATGAGATCTTTTGTGACGTGGCTGGGTAGGAACAGAAAAATAATGTAATAAATAGATACAGATGATGATGATGATGAATTAGCAATTACTTTGTCTTTGTGATATGGATTACAGGATGTAATTGAGTTTACTGAAAACCCGAAAACATGTTATTGTTCTCGTTATTATGAATATAGTTTATTTTAATGAATCCGCTGATCCATAGGTACATGTTTAAAAAATGATAGTCACTCTATTACAATTAAAATTGAGTTGCAAAATCTAATTATTTGTCAATGTTTACCATGACTGGGGCGTAATTTCGATGATATAGGGAGGTTTGTGTGGTATTTAATGAATATTTCATTAATATCCCACAAACTGAACAAACTGAACTCACCAAGGTTGATTTCCAGCAGTTATTAAATTGAGGTGTGTTAGCTTCGCTCCTTTGGGCAGTCCAGTTGTTCCGGACGAGTATAGAATTAATGCCGTTCGTGTCAACCCTATGAAATAAGTAGGTTTTGTGAAGCATGTTTCATTATATTAGTAGAGCATCAAGGTACACAATTTATTGTCTCCAAAATTAAATTCTACTCATATGTTGTATTTATCTATCGTTCAATCAGACAAAAATATTGAGGCGAAAGCTAAATAAAAGTTGTATTGATAAACATTTTATTTTTTAATACCTACTTCCCTGTCCCTTTTTAATCTGTCGTTAGAACAGAAAAGGGACCCCAATTGGGATAGAATCCATTGTACCTTTATTTTAACATTAACAAGGTATTTAAATCAATTATCAATTTGGCATAATAAAATTATTATTTATATGTACTTTCTAAGTTTATCTGAGACATCACTGACATCATTCCGTGCTTCGGGCCTTCGGATAGCACGTTGCCGTTGGTCCCGTCTGTCATACGTGGATCTTTGACAGTCGTTACGAGTCGTGAGAAACCTAGTCTTACCAAGGGATATCGTATTACCCAGTTACTGGGTTGTGGAGGTCAGATAGGCAGTCGCTCCGTTTAAAGTAGTGGTATTCAGCTGTGTCCGGTTAGACTGGAAGCCGACCCCAACATAGTTGGGAAAAAGCTAGGCAGATGGTGATGATGATTATAAACTTATTATTCTTACCATTTATAGGATCGGTGACCGGTTTGAAAGTATTTACATTAACATATGTTTTCATTAGGTCGTTAAATTTCAACATTTTGGGATCATTGACTGAATCGCCGAAAATGAAGAATTTATCGACAATGTTTGTACCAGTCATGGTCTCGTAAAAAGTTTTGTATGTATCAGGAGAGAGGAACACATATTTTGGCTTTGAGATTTCCATCGTATGAACTAATTCATCTGCGAAAGAAAACGAAAGTTTGTCATTTAATTTTATAAGTTAATAACTTTTCTGAAGCTCTCGGTTCTTAAGAGGATCACATGCGCTATTTTTTACTCAATTTAACTCTTTAGTCTCCTTAAAAGTCAAAAGTAAAAGAAACAATGTTCAAAATCGAAACATTTTTTAACTTAACCAAGCTCTTATTAAACTGTACATCTTAAGACTTACTTTTGCCGTAGGCAGCGTTGAGAAAAGTCACGGTAGCACCACTACACCACGCAGCCATCGCCGTAATCAAAAATTCCGTTCTATTCTCACTGCACACGGCGACCACTTCATCACGTTCCACACCTAAGCGCATTAGCGACGAGGCTGCATTTACTATCAACTGCACCAACTCACCAAACGTTATTTGTTCTCCTGTCGCACCGTTGATCTTCGACATTCAAAACATATTAACAATAAAATATAAATTTTAGAACACTCAGTTGAAACATAAATTTCACTTCTGAAACTTACCAAAGCAACTTTTTCTTTAGACCTCAACATTTTATCAATAGCCATTATACCAAAATTCAAATGTGATGGTATTGAACATGTTTGCTCCTTATAAATTATACCTCGCGTACTTTCCGTTGGTCTCATTTTGTTTAGATTATCAGTAGTGTTTTTGGAAGAGAAGAACAGTGGAAGACGTTTACACACAAATACTTTCGGTTACTGTATGTAGATAAATTCTTTGTCTACATGTACTTAGATAAAATGAGCGTAGCCTTGACAGATAACGTATACGAGTGAAACAGCACAGTGCAAACTTAAAAGTAAATACCTACATAGATGAAAATATAATAAAATATAATTAAAATAATAGGCCTAGCCTATTACAGGGCTCCCACTGCAGGGCAAAGGCCTCTTCTCATACAGAAGGCATGAGCGTTTATCGCCACGCTTGCACAAGGCGTATTGGCGATTACAGATTTATATCAATTATAAGTCCAGGTTTCTTTACGATATTTTCCTTTACCAACGTCAGTGATATCCAAGATACTCGTAAACATATAAAGTACATACCTATTATTAAAACGTCACATTTGCACTTGTCCGGTATCAAAGCCGTAACCTCGTGTATTAGAGGCGGGCGCCTTATAACCACAACAAACTATAATTATTGTTGTCTGTAAACCAAATAGCTTGTTCGATCGTATATCTAAAAATAGTAAGAAGTATAGTATTCATTTGTCAATGGTTATGTGAATAAAGACCTGTACAATCGAGAATACATTACCTTAATTACATGCTATCGTTGTCAAGCTATGGAATATGCAAATATTGTCTTTGATGAATATCAAGTATTGACGTAGGCAATTCGGCTAAATCAAGACGCATAGCACGTGGCCGCCGGCAAGATGTAAATGACTTAAATGTAGATATATTTGTTTACGTCCGCACCGGGTCACCTTAAGTGGACAAAGGCGGGGCTGCACCTAACCCTAGTTTGCTCGGACTGGGTCTGATTGCATATCGACTTCTTAAGTTGCCGTAGTTATCATATTATTTAGAAATCTTGCATATTTCGTGCAGGGAATTCGTTTCAGTATAATTAGCGGAATAGAAACTACATTGAGTAACGTGCTCTGTTGTATTCGTTTACGAATAATACTACGATGAAAAAATGTGTGGCTTGCAAAAAATGCTTTACGTGTACAACACGATCATAATGTATGGAACCGCTGATTTTTTTTTCATGATTTCGGGTTTGGTTCTGTGGTTTTTGCTAAATTATATTTTAATAAGCTTGTATTATATTTTAGTCTGGCGAAAAATATGCTTTTATTTTTGCAAGCCTCACATTTTCTCTATCGTAGTGTTATTCACAGGAATGTTGAAATATAGATATACATACAAAACTAGAAGGCCTTCGTTTATGCCTTAAAATAATAATAACTTGAAGCACTTATTGAATTTTGGTGAAACAATCGTTGTTGATTACACTTATCGTATAAACACCGTTTTTGCAAAAACGACGCATATGAGACATAAAAATTTACTGTTCGAAAGATATCGTTGACCTTCATACCTGTTTGGTATCGACAATGATATATTAGATATGTTTTAATATCTCACAGCACATGCCGTCCGGTTTGATGAGCGAATAAATATTAATACCGGTCTGGTATTCTTCTTAGCGTATCGATGGCAAATATAGATACATATAAATTTTGTTAAATTTTTTGTTTGGCCCAGTATAATTTGTATGTAAATTAAAGGATTTAGATGAGCCATTCACATCGATTTTAACATCTGGCAGTGGTCTACTGTTATATGAGGTAGGTAATTTATTGGCAGAAACTAAAAATAATAATAATACCAGTCTATTAGTGTCCTATTGCTGGGCAAATTCCTCTTCTCATATCTCACCACCATCCGCTCAAGGCGGATTGGCGATTTCAGACTTATATTATCTATAAGTCCAGGTTTATTACGATTTTTTTTGTTACCGATGTTAGTGATGTCCAACATAAACTTAGAAAGTATACAATACATGTTAATTGGAAAAATCACATTGGTACTTGCCCATTGCAACCGGGTGGTTTCGAACCCACAACATCGTGCCTTAACGCCCAGTGGTTATCACGATATCGGCAGAATCTATTACTGTAAAATTTTTGAGAAGCGGTCGTTCTGTCGTTCAATTGCAAAATATAGGAAATCTCCCTATCTCACTATTTCGAGCTCCTTTTTCATCATTCATCCTTGTAATAGTATTCACAGTACTTTGGTTATTTTTCATGTTACCTTTAGCATAAAATGAATGTTAAAAATTGTCGGTGAAATAAATAAAAAATATATGTATAAGATATTATACACCACCCCCTTAATTCATCAGCATACAGTAAAACAGAACACGAATTTTAATTAGAGAAACTGCTAACCTCTGATTTCAGAATAACAACATGCACATAGTTACTCGTCACAACATCTCGTAATCTCTGATCTATGCACATGTAGTGATACTGAATGTGCACACGTGCGTGTGATTATAATCTCTGTGCTAAACCTATGGGGCACGCATGCGCACATTTATTTTGTAGTCCTGGTTACTACAAATAGGGATTTAACATTAGAATTGTAGCGACGTAGTAACCTGTAGATACCTCCTGGAACTTAATGCTATACTATACTTATACTATACAATATTTACTATATTATATATCAGTCTGTCTGTTTTTTTTTGTTGTGTTCGTAATTCCAGGACAAGGTTTTCATGAAATAATTTTAAAATGCACTGGGTTTTAAGAATTTTGCGCCCTTGCGATGCCGGGGCGGATCGCTGAAGATACGTTTCCGACAAGTGACCTTTCGCTTTTATATATTTAGATTAGTATTTATGTCTTTTTATAACCATGTTATTATCAAGTCATCGTAAACAATGTCATCAAGATTATAAAATAATTATAGGAACGGCGCTATAATGTGAAATGGGTTGCTCATTATTTCTGCTATCTTTGTGAGTTCCTAATTGATTGTATTTAACTTTCTATATTAGCTGACAACATAAAATTAGTAGGTAAGTACCTAAGTACTTTTTTAAGTGACTGTTAGCTTTAGCAAAAGTTTAAAAAGTAGAAACGACCTTGTTTTGTAATCGTTTTGAATTCAAAAAGGGCCTCAAATCCCTCTCATTTATTGCCTAAAATATGTTTTACTCAACGATTATTAGTTTCAGGCAATACAAGCTTGCAAATGTTCTCTTTAGCCAAGGAGATTATTATTATTATTAAATGGTCATTCATGTGTCCATATGTGTATGTATATTCATATGTGGTCTGATCCACTTATTATATATCCTAGAAATGTTTAAACTGTGCTTTCTGAACGTTCAGCAGATGTCTGCCTAAGCATTTCTCACGCATTCAAATGGCCATATTATCCGTATAATATAATAATTCTGAGTGTATCTACGGCTCCAGTGGATGCACGGTACATTAAGTTACTCGTGGACTTGGATTGTTGTGAGTAAACGTAATTTGTTAGTACGGCTGCGTGCGCGCAGGACCGACCAACCGGCTCGCCCACGCGTTGCGCCTGCGACACTCGATGACTCTTCTCACGCCGTGACTCATACGGTGTGATTATTTTGTACCTTCAATATCGATAGTAGCTTACGCTCTTCTAAACATTAGTAAAATGTGGAATTACTTTTTGAAAAGCTTTTTACCACGATGTTTTCTTTAGGTACAGTTCCCTGACATGAAAGCAAAATTGTAGATACTGCTACGGGATTTTCTCTACACTAAGAAAATCAGTTCATACTGTTCTTTATTAAAACATTTTTTTTATTCCTTTTCATTTATAAAATAAATTCTAATCTATTGTTAAGTATATACAAAGCTACCTGTTTATACAATTTTTATGACATGTAGGTACATGGTGGTACCACAGACCAACCACTACCAAGTACACCAGTACTAGTTTACGACCATTAATAGTTAGTGATCTCTTGGCTATATTTGAGGTCAGTCCCGCTAGGATGGCTCCACGTTTACTCAATAAAATGACCCCCTGTAGTGATGGGACAATTCATGGTAATGTCCGGAGACCGGTCGACTCCTCGAACATAATGTCCTGATTCATTAAGCTATCGGAAGATTACACTGCGGTGGTCGCTCTCAAAGTAATGACCCCGACGTATTTAGAGGCTGAGTGAGCTTCAAGCACTGCAGATGAAAATTTTATTAATATTTTAGTCATTCCATTTTTGTTGCGGATCGGGATTTGAAATACTGGATAGATTTGTTCTACTTTTTTTTTTTTACAACCCGTAGTAGGCATATAGCGTTTCTGTACGTAGCGGTTGTTACTATTTTAGAACCGAGAATTCGTTGAAAATGTATACAGTACCTATGATATTATAAGTCCAAAATGAAGGGTCAAGTGTAAAAATAACTTGCTGCTATTTTCGAACATCTAATTTTGAGGGTCGAACATTTTAGTCAACACAAGTTTATTAATATATTGAACGAGATTATAACAAGGTTTCGCTGACACGATAAATATAGGATATATTGGTGGGTGTTCATGGCATCGATAGTCGATTACGTCATAATTACCTCCCGCGTTCCGCAGATATTAGGCAGATATTAGTTCAGTTAATGCCTCAATATAATGGGTCGGAGTGTATTGATGGTCTAAATCAAATCGAAGCTATTGTTTGCGACCGTTAATACAACAATGAGATTAACCTATCGTGATTTTAACTAAGTATCGCTTACACGCTTGGTTAGCGCTCGTTTGTGAACACCATGTATGAACACGTCCTTAATTATTCGTGCTCATCTAAGGCTTATACGACACACGCAGAGATTGTAAGGTTTATACCTACTGCACTTTAGGTAAACAATCATAATTTGCGTTAAGATTTTACAATGTTCCACGGCCGTTATAGCTGTTGTCAATATTGTAGGGAAATTATTTTCCGTCCATTTCATTCGTCATTATTCACTTGCAACAAAACAAAGTTTTATGACGACAAGTTGTGAAAGTACCTAATTTGTGAACTGTAAAAGCTTAGGTAATGATATCTATATGTATAAAAGCGAAATACCACTTCTTGGAAATTACCTGAAATATGTAGCTGAAAGGATCGGTCAGGTAAAACCAGACTGCGACAGGGCCAATTACCGCCCCACCCAGGGCAAAGGACTCATTTGGTGATTTTTACATCCTTAAAAAACCCCGTCTTTCACGCGGACGAAGCCGCAGGAAAAAGTGAGTAACTTATAAAGTCAAGAACCTACGACCAATAAAATCACTTTTTTATCTCTGAAGGCAAGGTAAAAATTTTATTAATTAAGAATTAATTAAGAAGAGTAGAAACTGATCTGTTTATCCGGACGTCTAGATCAGTCACGCATAGGTTTAGCGAGACGAGCTAAGGGCTGACAACCGACCAACTTTACGGTTCACCTGCTACTAGTTCCAAGGAAATGACTAATGATGCTCTCACTCGCACGCTTCGCACGGTCCCGTCAAAGTTTTGAGTGAAAATTTATAGAACATTATACATGAAAGGTTTAGTGGCGTGCGTGGCGTGAACTAACAAAATATCAATTTTGTTGAACAAGAAAATAAAGTTTGTGAATTTTATTTTGACTTCGTGGAACATATTCTTAACAAAATGCTGTATAATTTCAAATCCATTCTTACCTTAAGCATAACATTGGGATGTATTTTGTTAACTGTTATTGTTGAATTAATATAATTAATTTAGATTCATGATTTGGCAGAACTAAGCCCAAATGAAATAAATAATGAAATGAGATGAGGGGTCACGTTGAAAAGTGTCTTAATGGCCTAATTAAAATAAATGATTTGAGTTTGTATTTGACATAAATTAATTTGCGTTTGTTATTTGTTGCAACTGATAACCTAATCATCAAACATATTAAATTATTTGTCCGTCGCTGCACAATGTCACCGTGAAACTTTGAATGATTTTTTGCTGTTATTTTTCGTATTTTTGATTTATTAATTCAAATTAAATTCAATTTCCTACTCCAGATTGTGTACTTAATACCATTAAAATGAAGCTCGTATCATTAAAGTCTTAAATGTCTCATTCACTACACACCCACTTTATGACTGTAGCTAATTTTGTGGCTCAAGCGCAGTTATGTGCCATCAACCTGAAAGATTCACAGTAACTGCTAGCTTTCTCGATCGAGCGCGTCATACCCATATAAAGAAACAAGTAAAGCAAGATAACGACTCACTTAACAACGTTTAAAGAATATATTAACATCTTCTACCGATGCGACATTATTTATTAATGTGCATCTAAGTGGCCGCCACTTATGGTGGTCACACACGCCACGTACAACTCACAAGTGCAAGCCCAAACATCGTAACGACTTTGTTTCACAGTCCGACACGAAGCTCACCGCCGTTATTACGTGTCAATAATGGTAATAGAAATTAGTGCCTTAGTAAGAATCGGAAAAGACGTGGGCGTCGCTCACACCAACACGCAATATTAGCCGCGCCATCATCGACTTACGATCAAAAAGAATTCCTTCACAAGATTTATTACCAGCATTTACCTTCGCGGCTTAGTGTGTAATTATGAAAACAATTATTAGGTTTCCTGCCCCTTAATGAGGGTTAGGCAAATATTTGGCGCGGGTTCGTTTTGACCCTTAATAAAACATCCTTTAATACTAGTGTTAAAAGGTGTTAAGATTAATTTAGAAACCAATTTTTCATCCAATGCCTTTCTACAACTTATCACATTGGAAAATATTCATTGAATTTAAATTTAATTGTGATATTCATGTAGATAGTTGGCTACATCAATTTCAGAACATATCGTTAAGATAGCGATAAGTATATCAATAACAAGTGTCGTTATCTGGCATCTCTATGGTTTACAAGTTTTACAAGATGCACGTTTGCACAGCGGCGGGCGCAGTGGGCGGGTGTGAGCGTGAGAAACAAATAACTGGTGTCGCGTCCACGGCCCCCTTCAACCTCATGAAGAATCGGAGCCCGTCTAATGGCGGCCACACTGCTGTTATAATTGCTTTTAGGCAATCACAATTTATTACTTGTCGCGTGTCGTTATGGAGTTTTACAACGCTTGTACTTTAACGTTGAAATATTGAACAGCTTGTAAGGATACTTTTATCGAGCGAGCTATAGCTTAAATAAATTGGTTTCCCGGCTTTAATAATTAACTTTATGTCCCTGTATTTTGTTTACTGCTGCGGCGATTTTTATTCGCACAATGGCAAAATAAAACAACGTTATTTTCTGGAAGAAATCTATTAGCCGTTAATAGTATTTATTGTTCCTTTTTTCGTATAATGTGAGTGCAAGCAAGTAACAATTTCCAATAAGCGCTGGGTGTCATTTGCAATATTTCACGCAACGAATGCAGCGCTGAGTACCGCTATCACTCTTAATTTAGTATCGCGAACCATTAATCAAAAATGCGCAAGGTAGGAAATTGAAATCGTGATTTCACAACGAGTGAAAGGTATTCCCCGTCATCAATACTCGTTAAAAGTTACATGTTATAAGAATACTATGTCTTTATGTTACAGTTGATGTATTGTTGTGATATGTTATGAAATGTTCCGCATACCTACTTATATTGGCTTGTCAGTTTGAACAGTAGACTATAAAGATGCGGCGACCATTGACATGGCATTTGCATGGAATGTGGCGTGTATTGACCAACTTCCGATGGCCATAACCGCTGACAGATAGAATGTGATGTGTTTCACCAGTTTATGTGTTGCAGAAACAATCGGTTTGTATTTTTATGTCAGGAAGTTTCTCTCTATTAGTTGGCACGTAAATGCAGGTGTTTAAATTCTTAATGCAAGTGTTTTGTTTGAAATGTTGTTATACAGTGCTTTTAATATAGTGAAGTATTATTTAGCAAAAGGATTGAAATATAATTGTTTAAAAGTAATTAAGAGTGAGATGCAAAACTCGTCTGTCAGTCTGTCAGTTAAAAACTTTGAAAGGACAGACAGGACTGAGGTAAATTTAAGACAGGCAAAAAAATAGGTATACAACTCGCCTACCTAGAAATTGATTAAAAATATCGCCGTTTTAATAAATATGTACATAATATAAAATGAATTTTGGCAATAAGGTTATTAAGTGATTTTTATATAAATGGCTCCCACACGAGTGAACAATTTCAATACGGCGTGAAACATTGTTATCTACAAGTCAAAGGACTGCATTAAAGATCTATAAAGCTAGCGTGACTAAATTGCTTCTCCCTCAAGATAACTGGACAAGATTAATGAGCGTAACGTGCAAAACGTTTAAACCCATTTCCAACTGAAATCCGACTAGTCAGTTCCATATATTAGCGCCAGCGAAAACGTTCCTGGCACAAATTTCCATCACTAACATTAACCAAATTAGTTAGCTTTAAACCGTCCCGTGAACTAGCCGGATCTCGGTCGTTATGCCAACGAATTGAATAAATTACATCTGTGTTTGAATCCAACCATCAATAATTCTTGAGAATATGAATTTAAGAATCCTTTTCAGACCAAAAATGAAAATAAAAATGTTTAAAGCGATTTAAAGGACCCGCTCTGAAAGTTCCATCACAGCGAAGGAAATTAACAGTAACTGGAAATTCTACCTCCATACACTGCAGTGGAAAGTTGTGGTTGGAAGTTGATCTCGATAGTTACAAGCCATAAAATTATAAAAAGAATAAGTCTAAATCAGATCGCTTAACATAAAAGTAAGAAAAGTTACGACGTTACATCATTTAGCTATTGCAACTGTTTGATATTTTGTTCTGTATCTTCTCCGTGACGACAATAAACTCGTATCGTAGGTGGTCGCACATTGTGAGCCTCATATACAAACATATTTTTATTGAACTGTATAAGGTTTTACTGCTCCATCCAACAAATCTTTATGGCGCTAAACATCAAGTCTTTTCTCGAAAGTATAATATTGTGCAATCAATAGTGAAACGTTTCAGATTTACCTTGTGGCAATTGTAATTTGATACCGACCATAAAACATCAGCAGATTTGTTACCTTTTGTTTTTTAATTTTTCAAACCATCAGATTTATTTCACCCTCTTACTTAGAAAATAGAAAAGTTGTTTAATCTTACTTAATGATAGATACTTCAAGAAGTGGCGTCATTTGCTGAAATAGAGGTTTTTACCTAGTTCGGCAGTGGATGCTAATTTCAATGGATGTCGTTTTCAAAATTTAGTGAAACAGGAAATAAACTATTACGTATAAAAGTAAATTATTACTTATTTAGGCATCGATAATTTTATATCTTAATCTTTTAGGATGATAAAAATATTATTTAATCAAATTGTTACTAAGATCTCGTAGCTTTGTCTGTAGCGTCCCTAGGGCGACGTTAAAGTTCTCTGAGATATTAACGCGTTATTTAAGACTGACTTGCTTTATGATCTATTCTCTTGCCCTGCAAACATATCAACTGCATTCTTGTCAGGTTTCTGCTCCATTTCTTTGAAACGTATATTTAAATGGAGAGTGGGATAAAATGCTGAGAGCAGTTCCAGCTTCGCACAATTGGTTTGTTAAAAACCTTTGGACTCGCATTGCATTCTGTACCTACTAAATAATTTAAATAAATGTTAAAGTCACAATATTGTGCGCACGCGCTCACTAACATGAATGGAAGTTATATTAAGGTCACAGACAGGCAGACACTCTCTAAAGTAAAATAATTGAGTCAATTTATCGAGCGTCTCTGCGTCTACAAGGATCGGTGACACTTTAGCGGGCATTGATTATCAGAATTACCATTAAGTTGTGAGCGATTACGCATGCTATGTACGGACTGCGTCCCGACCAGTCTTACCAGGACAGCCTACTTGATGATGCCACATCGCATAGTTTCGTGGTAGGTGATTAACACGGTAGGTAATTTGAATTTTAGTACGCATACTTACCTGTGTAAATTACACGGAACAGTACCCGTAGGTACAGCCAGCACCTAACCCATTCTACCCAGCCAGCCTCAAATTGCTTGAACACATTTGTATTACACACATGTTTACCTTCACAGGTAAACTTCGCCGTGAAAAAATAAAGGTAGTCAATTGGGTCCCTTTTTGTTTTACCTCATATTCACGACTACTGTGGGCCGAGTTCAACGTCTAGCCTTCCCTTTAAATACAAGACGAAGGTTAAGTGGTTCGCTGTCTGTTTCACTTAAACCGTTGCCCGCAGCCCTGGAGTAAACGGTGGCCGCCACTTGTATTCACAACATTATATTATTATGACGGCAAACCCGCGGTTAAACCGAAACAAAACAAAAATGAAACGCTGACTTCACAGATTCGTATTGTACTTTACGACGGACTCTTTGTATATTGAAGTTTGCCAAGTGCTCACGCTGAATGGTCTTTAAGTGAGTACGGAATTTAATTTCGGATTTCGGTTAGCCACGGCTTAAGAGTGAGAAAATTGTATTTCAATATTCTTGAACTAGATATTCGTGGAGAATAAATAGTTTTGTCAGTGCACAAGTTTGCGGTTGAGGTGAGGGCCCTCGACGGCCCTCGTCTGGCGGTCAACTCAATACACACTCGTCCGCAATCGTTCTCGCTGGCGTCGAGATTGCTTAGGTGGTTGCTTCTGATTGAATTCATCCGAGGGGGCCGCCCGCCACGCCGCGCCCGCCTGACCCGGAAAATTAACCCGTCGAGATAAATGCCGATATGTGTCAAGTGTACCACCGCTAAGTATTCCACCACGACGACCACTTACTCTTCGTTAATGTTTACGTATTTTTATCTCACTAAGAATATAATCTGAAGAGAACTAAATGCAATGCGAAAATCCTGTCTCAATGTTGTCTTTGTTCTTCACTGAGTTTCTGGTGTAGGTATAGTTACCTGCTTTTGTTGGGTACGCAAATGCATTTTATATGTTCAAATAACACGTCTTTGTCTTGCGTGTTCAATTATGTACCTACATCTGCGACGGTAAAGCTCAGCCTATTACCTGCATACTCACAGTAATAATGATGTTATGATTTTGAAGATCAATAGTAATTGATTCCACATGGAAATCTGTTTACGATTTGAAATAGAGGGTAAAAAAGGGCAGACCAAATATAAAAAATCATTAAGTAAATCGTATGTCAATAAATACTTAAATAAAAAATAAAGCAAAAAAATGTGCGGGATCTGACAGTTCATCATGAAAAACTGCAAACAACATAAATAATAATTAACAATAATTTAAACTAATTTTAATAATAATTTTAACTTTATTTTATTTTTATTTAAATGACACCCTTTGGGTACGGTAGGTACCCTAAAAAAAGGTTGAGATACATAAAAAACAAGGTAAATTTGTATAGTAATGCCTTTACAAAGTCCCAAATAATCTGGCGGTGAATCAGAACGTCAGTGTGAAATCCGCGAGGTTTTATTAGTGGCATAAATAAAGCAATTAACACCATGAGGATTTACGTTATCCAATTTAAAACGACTGTACCGATTATTGTTTCTCATGTCGT
The DNA here is from genome assembly GCA_949316365.1 of Hoplodrina blanda. NCBI lineage: Eukaryota > Metazoa > Arthropoda > Insecta > Lepidoptera > Noctuidae > Hoplodrina > Hoplodrina blanda. The sequence continues at coordinate 8,280,909 of OX438579.1, read as the reverse complement.
ACATAATTGTTCGTAATTGATAGCTCGTAGCCTTTATTACTGTTTCATTATTAAGTGCAAAGTTAATGTGACTGTGAGGGTGCAATCCGATTCTGTGCATGTTGTGTTGGAAAACGGGCCTTTCTCGGAAGCCCTTCAATTTTTCTATAAAACACACTGTTAAAAATGCATTTTATACAGGTACCTAGTAGCTTCGTCGATTATCGTAGATGTAAACAAAGTCACGGATTAAAAAGTAGCCTATGTCCTTTTTACATACCAATTTTCACCAAAGTCGTAACAAACAAGTAAACAAACTCATATTCGAATTTATAGGTAATTTTAGTAAGGATAGGATTACCAATTTATTTTATTTTACAACAGCAGGATTACCATACTAATTCCTAAATAAAATGGCTACAAAAATTCAAAGTTTGGCACTCTTTAACTCAACAACTAAAACATTTCCGTATGCATACTGAATTAGTCGTACACTCGTACAAACAAAAGCAGTCGACTACTGCACGCTAGTTACGTTCTAACCTAATTAAAAATTCTAATTAAGGTGTGTACATTAACTAACTTCGCAATTAAGTTTAGCAAAGTCCTAATACACGTCAATGGTGATAGTTATCCCTCAAAGTTGTACCTTCGTTAGTGAGGGCGTAGTCGTGACGCTTGTCACCTACCCGACGACTTGTTCTTCACATCATGTTGTCAAAGCAAGCGGCTTGTTCACAAATTGAAAGCCGCTTATATCGCAGTTTATGTCTCCTTTGCGCCGCGATACCAATACGAAAGTCTTCCTTGATACGCTTCAATGCACACTAAGTATGATTGCTGTGAACTTTCCGAATCATGTACCAGCTTGATAGACTTAATTTACTCGTTCGGGTGAATGTGTCCCTGATTTCACGTTTGTATTTCGTGGCCATCGTGGGTAAGTAATGAGTGCAATATTTCGGACCAAATTGTAGCCGACTATTATGTCCTTTGCGTGTGGGAGTCGACCGGCCTGAATTATAATACCTATAAATAGTAACTAAGTACACATATAATTTTGAAAGCTAAGCTTTTTTGAAATTCTATTTCTGTTGACAAGAGATAAAAGGTTTATAAACTTTTAAAATTAGAACCGAATACTTATCATTTCGTTCTTTATTTAAATTGAGTTAGACGATTACGATAAGATATAAAAGTTGCCACAGAAGACGTAAAAGAGCTAGACAGATACATCTTATTTAATTAATTAGTGAAATGTCCCATTTATTTAGGTAAAAAGGATGTCACCCCCATTCAAGAGGTGCAAAAATATTTTTTGGAGTTCGTCGTCACACCGTCTCGAGGGCGTCTCGAGGGAGCCGTCACTACGTGAAATGGCATGCATTGCACATGTGGGTACAGTGCGTGTCAGCTTCAAATAAATTCCTGCCAGACCCCACTCATGTTCCTTTTGCAAGTAAATAAACTTTTATGCAGCTTCGATGTAGGTAATAATTTAAAATTCGAATAAAAGTAGGAAAGACATTTACGATCTTTTTACAAAGTCTACGAGCACAATGCTATCTTTATTTTGGTATGACCGCCTATCACACCGTAGCAGCTGGCTTATTAGACTAATGTTTAAACGGTTTACAAAGTTGATAGGGCATGTGGTCCGATAATGCGCTTAACTCGGCAGGGGGAGATGTTGCGCATAAATCATTGCTAAGTGAGATCGGGTCCGGTGTGTGAACTCGTAAATCACCCGTGTAAATGAGGCCCGGCTTGAAGCCGACGTTGATGGTGGCCTATCTTTAAAGCGCATTATAATAAATTAATCGACTCCCAAGGTCGATTAATTCTGTAAGGGCTTATGATAAAGCTGAGCGTACGAAACGGTAAATATTATTACATTTCCGATTCTATTAATTTATTTCTTGGTAAGGAATTTCTTTAGCAGTTTTAGTAGATTATGGGTTCTTTGGCCTCTTTTTGTAGATATATTTTTGCAGTAAAATGCAGGTAAATCGAAATCCTATTACTATTAGGTATATGTATACGTGTAAGTTTGTGAGGATGGATGTTTTTTATTAGTGATCGATGGGATTGATAGATGTTTGTCACTATTTCACGTAAAAAGTACTGAACGGAACCAGTTTAAATTAGACACACATATATAATATATTGATCGAATTTAACTCAAATTATGTTTTAAATTTTTAATATTATAGGTATATATTGCGTGTATATTAAGCCGCGAGCAGACGCTAGTTGGAAGATCAAAAGTTATCACCTGTATTTGAATTCGCCTTCTTGAATTTCGATCTATCAGAAAACTATATAACACTTTGCAAATCAAACTCGACTCCACTCCCAAAAGTGGTGTAACGTGTCAATAAATTCCTTTTGATACGGCTCTTAGGTACCTACATAAAACATTGGTATAACAAAAGTTCTTGCAGCATAGCGTGGAAGTCGTGGGCAAAAGTGTAATGACTGTACAGTCGGAGTCGTTCAGCGTGATTTATATTACGACATAGCCTCATTAGGTAAATGTTATTTAGTGAACACAGAGATACTGGCAACATTTATTTAGTCTGTGGTTCCTTAGAATAAAGGGATCCGGGATTGAAAATGAATGTTGTACTACGATTATTACTGGATTGCAAAGTAAGTAATGAAGTAAAAATTATCTTTACTTTGAATTTTTCAACAATTAAGATGGGTACAAAAATAAACAAATCGATGATCCAAGTAAAAAAATAGCTTAAAAATATTTTTCCTTGATGATCAAAGTTTCATTTTAAAAGTACACAACAACAACACAATTATTTAACCAACTTTTGCCTGCCTTTTGTCATTGAATTTTAAACACTACCATAACCGCTCGTTTTCTCTTAAAAGCGGTACTCTAAAAAGAAACAATATAAAAAGCCCACGCGTGAGCATAATTCACAACGACCTATGAGCCATGCCTTTTATCTCTTGCTACGATCATAACGTTAAGATTGCTCACCACTACGCGTACGCATACCTATGTAATGCTATACAAATGTGCTGCGTTCCCAACGGTCCAAGGTGTAAATGCTCTTGTAATGATCTATTTACATACCGGCAAGGTAATTTTGAACCCACTGCTTCCCTATATCGATATGCAATGCGATCACAGATCGCTTTTTAGCCCTTTTTCTCGTAATACCAATTTTATTTGACATTGGTTCGGACATACATTTCATCGAGATAACGAGGCTAGGCTTTTTATAAGAACTGGCTTTGCTACTTACATCTCACTGTCCTTATTGGTTTGTGGAAATTACATTTTCATGACTTAATTTTCTTTAAGCTGTCTTCTACCCAACGCAACGACAGAATAAAAAATATACAGATGAGGACTTTGTGGTAGGTACCTAATGTAGAATAAATTGGCCTATTGGAAATTCTTCATTCCCCAAATTGGGTGCTTGACCACCAATCAATTGACATAATTTTTATGAGCTGTCAAAACACGATTTCCCCCTAGATTTGTGTGGCAATAGTAAAAAGTGACATCCATCACTTATTTACCAACTCAATTGATTAAATGTTTATTGATTTCAAAATCTATTTTTACTGTTAATTGAAAATCAATCTTGTTTAGAGGGCTAAAATAAAGTGGATTTTTTTAACGAAGTTGTGTCTTGGAATTGTTGTTTAGTGGTGTCAAGTAATTCTACGTTTTGTTCATTGGGTTAATATTTACTTCTTCTTCTGCAAAGAATTTAGGCTAATATCTGTTACTTCTTCAGAGCCTCATCGCGAATAATCACGCCAAGGTGCTAAATCTAATGATGGGTAATTGATTCAAATTAATAATGTATTGACATACGTTACTGTTAACACTGCCAAGGTGTGAAATTAATAGCCATGGTAGATATAATCATACAAGCTGACTGACAAACTGGAATTCAAGTTTAGTGCGACAAAAATAAAGAAAAAAATGTAATTGATATTGATTTCAGCTTGATACCTCCACGCGTTTCTGAGAAAAAGGGCCTTGATAGACGGACGGACAGACAGACAGATAACAAAGTGATCCTATAAAAAGTAACACTCTAGACGCGCACAAGAATGTTCATATTGTACTTTTAAACCCCGCAAAATAAATCGCACGATAAATATGTGGTCTGTATTGCCCTTAACACGAGCAATTAATTACGTAGGTGATCGAGTATATAGGCAGAGTAACTCCACTTGTAAACAAGGTTACTTGAGGGTCCATCTGAGGCTTTACTCAATCCACTCAAACAAATTTGAAGTCTATATCAAACAAAATTGTCTTATTATACGATACCTACTTGTATTTCGGGCTGTACATATTGATACAGTGTGTAGGGAGAGATAACGTTATAATACATTAGAACGACGTATTAGGCGGACATGACAGTTTTTAATCCAGCCTAACCTAAAACTGAACCTATATTTTTAAATTACGGCACGTTAACATTTTGAGATTTGTCGACGGAAAATTGTGAAAAGGTTTAGCGCAATCATTTTAAGACGTTCATGTATGGTATAGTGTAGGTAGGTAAGCTTATTGTCTATTATAATGTTAAATTAGAAATTAAGATGTTTCAGCCTATGTTAAAGACACGGTGTGGGCGGATTTTAATAATTAAAATGGCTGGATACAATATTAATACTACCTACTAATAATACTGTTCTTTGTAATACCTAACACTCAGACAGTCATAAAGTTTATGCTCTTTATATAATTAAGCATGTTATTATGATTATGTAAAGGAGTATTTTATAACGTTGTCCTACCTATTTCTAAGAGAAATTGTGAAATTGCCTTTTCAATAACCGCCTTACTGTTGGACCGACAAAATTTTGCATAGAATAATGTTATTTTAACTGTTATTGCTGGTGTTTTATGTTTGCGTGTGGTCAATGGGTTGAATGGGAAATAAATATTTTGATAGCTATACGGTACAACGTTCTGGGCTCCACGGTGGTATCTACAAGTTGTGTAAAGAGAGCGTGCCTTAGCGCGGTGTACGTCTCAGTATCACGCGAACTACCTCATCATAATACACTTTCTGTTGCGTTTAAATATTCAATTTACTAACTGGTTTGGAGGCAGCGTTGCACGCGAAACCTCGGGTTAAATCAGCGATTGAAAACTCAATGTTCTCCGCGTAAAGTAGCAGTAAGATGATATTGTAAGTAATTGCACGTTCCGAATTAATATAGTTCGTTAGCAATAATATCACCGTATCGGTATATAAGCTGGCATCATTAGCCTAATGATCGGATTTAAGGGGTGCTCCACTGTCGGTTTGTGGCAGATTTTGTGGATTCTAAACTCGCTCTGATAACAGGATAATACATAGATGCAATAGTAATATAGTCTGCGCCAAGTTAATTAAGCTCGGTGATTCCACTGAATTCGAGGGAATTTGGTAATTCAGTCTGTAATCTTTAATCGGGGTCTGTGTAATAGTACCTATATATCAGTATTATTAATGCGACATGCCTACAGACGTCTTGTTTAAATAATCCGCTTACACCATCAGTTTTATAGCTGTAGAAATTATAAATCTTAAGACTAATGGGCCGGTACCATTTTTATTATTCGTTCAACACATCGCCGCGTGTCTGTTAGACGTGTTTAATTATTTATTGGTCTAAGACTTGTTTATACTATATTTTATGATCGATTAAATGCGAAATGATATATTTACGAGCGTGTACCTAGTTTTGCGTTATGGCGCCATCTATATATCAGTCACAGTGCTGTGTTCGATTATATTATGACTGCACGGGGTTGTGTACCCTGCTTTATAGCTCGTGCCGAGTCCAGTTGGCCGATAAATAACTTACTAAGCACCTAGATCATGTGACTACAGCCTTATTTGTACGAGTACATTACCGACGGTTGCGTGTTATGTAAAACATGGGTATCTATTGTTTGGTAAGATTTAAGTAGCACGATACATAAATAGATTCTGGTTATTTTATCATTTGATCGTATTGTGTGTTGAAAATAGGTATAATTTTGAAATACGTTACTTAGGTACCTACATAAGGGGTGTAAAAATAAACTTAATGAAGTCGAAAGTTACAGGTACTTTGCATCATTACAATCAATTGTTTTGTTCAGGGCCATATTTGGTAACGTTTTGGTAACGGAAATATTTAAGGTCAAAGTAAATTTTTTCACTTAACCAGTTTGATATGATTTTGGGATGGTTTATTTAAATTTTAAATAACTTTGGGACCCCTGTACTGTTGCATACATCCGTTAACACAATGTTTTGCGTACGTTACATTATACGCCCTGCAATAAACAGTTACCTATATTTCCCATTTAAAAAAAAAAACGTTCCCAGCTATAATTTTTGCGTAATGTTACTAAGTTTCATGTGTAATATGTGTAGTTGATGTGTGTAAGTAAATGCCGTTTGTAATAATACCTTAGTACTAACGTCAAACATTAACCTTTATCCCGATGTGAATAGACACAGTTCTGTCAGGACACCGCTAACATATTATTATAACGTGTCAGTAATCCATGGAACTGATTACATTCATAATTAATATCGTTTCGGCTGTCCTGTGGCGTATGGCGGCCGGTCAGGATCCGTCCGAGACTGATTGACGGACAATTTGACGTCTTTTCATTAAGTTAATGGAGCCGCCGAGACTTTGCTCATTAATTAAGACAAATGTACTGCTGAGAGAAGTATGTTATGACGTTTGGAGTTTTGTTGAGGATGAGTGTGTGTTCCTTTTCTTTCACTACCTTTAGTGAAAGAAAAGGATAGTGTTAATGTATGGTGGAGACATCCCTAGGGTAGACTTTAATATAATAAAGCCGAAGAGGTTTTTTTCTAAAAATCTTTTTGATATGATAATCAGATTCACAAGGAATAGTATAATATAAGCTATATAACATCAGGCTACGACCTACGTGAACGGAGTAAAAAAAAAATAAGTAAACCCGGGATTAAAAACGCGGACGAAGTCGCAGGCTTGTATTGTATAATTATAGGATTATTTAGGTTCGTTTAGTTATAATAAGAATGTTTTCGTCAATTTATTTACATGAAAAAAAAGACGAAAAGTAATCGTAGTAAAAAACTAAGTACGTACTATCATCTCCTTTTGGAATTGTCCAAACGGTTGGTTGACATTTCCCGTGACCCGAGGGCTGGCTTTAACCTCGGCCAGACGCTAAGCATTGCCATCCAACATGGCAACATGGCATGCCAGTCTCTTGGGCACATTCCCATTTGACAGCAATGCGGAGGGATTTTTTTATATCATTTTGTTTTAGTGTTTTAGTTTAATTGTTATATTATGTATTAAAAGTGTGTAAACACGTACAATACATTTTAAAAAAGTACGTTCAGTAAGACATAGGACACGCTACGTTATTAATTTAGTAAGAAATAAAATAGAAATAAAATGTCGTGATGGCCCAGTGGTTATGGCGCCCGCCTTTCATGCATGAGGTTGTGGGTTCGAATCCGATGTGACTTTTTCAATACATATGTACTTTCTAAAGTTTATCTTGGATATCACTGACATTGGTGAAAGAAAACATCGTGAGGAAACCTAGACTTATAATTAATATAAGTCTGGAATCGCCAATCCGCCTTGAGCAAACGTGGTGATCAATGCTCATGCCTTCTCTGTATGAGAAGAGGCCTTTGCCCTGCAGTGGGACAGTAATAGGCTGGTATTATTATATATAAAGAAATAATACGCTATTACGCTAAAGGTTATCTTTGAGAATTTCATTGAGATATTATTATTTAATCTTGTCGTCTATTTTCGTCTAATCATCTACTTCTTTTATAAACTCTCTCAGACGTGAAATTGCGAAATCCAAAATAAAAACATTCATTTTCCTTTCTCTTTTGATTACGTTTAAATCCTTTTATAAAAACCGTTCTACTGATACCGTTAACCGTTAGTTATGGCTATAAAAATTCCAAATAATTTCACGTGTGGAGCTTTTAAAAATAATGAGATAAACTTTGTTTTTACTAGGACTTTGGTTTTGTATGATGCTTACCAGACTTATTCTACATCTTTTCATTTGTTTTTACAGTAGTTGAGTTATAAATAAGTACCGTCAACAAAAGTGATAGGTATCCTTGGTCATCAGATATTATGTAGTTGAAGTTTTTTTAGAAACCGATGGATGTCTTCGATTGAAACTTAGCTTAATTAATTAACTGTCTATTATCTACTTGTTAAATTAAATTACATTTGTAAACATCCATTGGTTCCTAAGAAAACTTTCTACATCTGACGACCCTGCATACTTATCTCTTTTGTTGACTGTACATATTTAGGTTACGTTGGTGCTGGCACGTCCTTATTGGTGGCAATAAGCCTTAATAACAAATCAGATTAAAAAAAATCTATCCACTAATTTTGTTGCTCTTTTGTTTTCTTGTAATATTAATTTATGTATTCTTTCTTTCTTTCTAGGTATGGCAATTATCTATTTAAGATCGAATTGTGATCGGTAAGTTTTTTTTATAGAAAATCCTCATCGAAAACGGAGGGTTATGTCGAACTCATAATACCTCACGGTTACTCCTACCACCGGTAAGTTACCTAATCTAATTCAAAAGCCTCTTTTTCATCGTTAGACTAACTCAATAACAGTTTTATTAAACTCTATAACTAAATGACGAGTGCTAAAACTTAAATTTCAATTATTTTGACAAAATAATTCATTCACTGAAACGTGTTGGAGTAACAATGGAAATTAATTTTGGTGGCTTCCCTCTTACTGCTGTGAAAATACTCATCTTGAGCGCTGCAATGTTGAAACTTCAGTCACGAACAGTCCAATTACCGCAGTTTTGCTCAGGACTGATGCCGTACCTTCAATGTAGTTTGTGAGGTAATATGATATGATGCTTTTTAACTAATTCTAATTAGTTTCAATCTTACTTCTATTACGAACGAGAAAGTTTTTGAGGATTAATGGATATTTGTTTCTCTTTCACGCTTAAACGATTGGACTTTTGCCCACATACCTATAGGTACCTATACTTATATTTATCCCAAACATCAAACTAAGTTTTGTTAACTTGATTAGTGTCGTGTTTTCTTCGCATTGTAAAACATATATTTTAAAAGAGTAAGTCTGGGGTTTCTTGTCAATTCTTCTCTATACGGAACTTTTTTTTGAAACGTGTAACTAGAATATATTTTGTACTTGTATACGACTTTTAAATAAGAAACTATGATTAGGGTTGCTTCAGTAAACGGGAGTTCTTTAAGAATATGCAAGATGCTGTCAGTTCGATGATTCAGATGGTGGGCATAAGTTCTTGTTAATTTTCTTTTACTTTACTGTGCCTCTGTACAGTATAGAGAAAATGTACACCGTAATGAATAGATAATTCGTATCGCAATTTCAGTTGCATTAGTTATCAAAATTACCAACAGTACCTAATCTAACGGAAATCAATTTCACGTAAGCTAATAACCAGTTGGTTTTATTTGTCAAACAGACACGGAACCGTACAAATATGCAAGTACATACCTACAATCCGTACCGGATGCCGGTCGGAAGTCGGATCCGGCCGCCCCGTGTCAGCGCGCATCGCTTCCTACCGCGTATCCAAAAAATACCGACATTATTTTTGATATTCATATTTTTAGGTCATTCGTGCGTGTGGACGTGTTGCTTTTCAGGTTAGAAATAAAAAAATGTTTCGAATGTATTTTTTGGCAATCTATATTTTTTGCTTTGGCAGATATTTAAATATTTTTGTAATGAATATCCTCCACCAAAGTTTAACTCAACTTTTGCATTGAGAATATTTAAAGTAATAAGACATAAGTAGGTAGGTAGGTAGACATCAACACGAACATTTTAAAATTAGACGAAGTCACGTGCAGAAGCTAGTGATTAAATATTTTTGTAATGGCAGTCCGATATCTAAACTATATCCCAAATGAATGAATATGACTTAGTTGTAGCCTTAAATATTTTAGCTACCCTATGTTTCATAAATATTTACAATGAATAGAATTCCTTTGTTTATGAATTCTTTTGACAATCAGCTCACAGATATAATAACCTACCTGTATTCCTAATAAGGGCTGTGTGTGCAGCCTCTATAGCTCATAAAACGTAAGAGACTAGCAGATTACTAAGTGCCTGCATTGTAGATAAGCCGTTGTAGTAACATTTGTTTAAATCGAAATATATCATGACTCGAACCAGCGGGTCACAGGGTTAGGTCAGCGGCGGACTATTTGATCTACACATTACCGTACTGATTTCGCAAACTAATCTTACTAAACCATGTCTAGATGCCATGACTCACAATTAACAACTAGCCTTTGACTGTGATTCATATATTCTATTCATATAGTTGTAAGCTCAATTATTGTGACAACAGAACAGTGCTAAGAAATATTAGTGTGTCTTATGCCTTGCTGGAGCCACACCTGCGTCTATCGCCACGAATGCGTGCTGAGGCTTTGTAGATACGTTTTGCACGTTAAAAAGTTATCGTGCCAATGCGGTTGATGGCAATGGGCTCGCTCCATATTACATGGGGCTTAAACATAACTGGCGAAATGTGGCTTTACTAATAGGTAGGTACACCTCTGCCTAACCTTTCGGGGATTACAGGCGTGATGTTATGGTATGTGTAACAAAATATCTTATAACGTTTAAACAAAATTTGTGAACAGTCTTATTTGTTTGTTTTAAACATAGTTTTTATCGTAGAACTATGTATCTACTATACCACAAATCGTAAGCCTTCACTCAGTCGCGCGCTATTCAGTGTAGCCGAGCTTTCAGTCAATATATTAGGAAAGTTTTCAGATTCAATTACAGAGTACACGATCATCTAATAAAACATTCGAGTTATACCGAACAGCAAACTAAATACTTGGAAAGTTTCTTAAGTCTTGTTAAAGTTGTTGTGATGTATTAAATCCGTAGTAAGCCAGCTTAAGATCGCAGTTGGCTGCTGAATTTCGATTAGAAATTAATATGTGTGTGTGTGATACCTGGGTAGTTGTTTAATCTTTAATAGCCTTAAGCATTTACAGAAAATATCTGTGTGTGGGTCCGAAATTAAATGAAAAGGGGCTTGGGCAGTGTATTCAACAAAATGAAAGTTTAGGTAAATATAATTAGCTTTTACGTTTATTAAGAAACCTAAGTAAACTCATAACGGTTATACCTACCTGTGCTTATTAAAACAAAACGTCTCTGTTTTTACTGCGTTTTCATTCTATTGTTTTCCTGTGTAATTTAATAAAGATTTTATAATTAAGTATAATCACGGGCAATAAATCAGACTAACTAAATACAAAATGGTAACTCCAAAAATCACGGAACGCAATTTGCAATATCCATCAAAATATTCAAATTCGCCTCCATTATCATACTAATATCATTAATCAGGCTCACATCTCTATACGGATTATAAACAAATTGAAAACAATGTCTCTATAGCAGGCAGGGGGAGCCACCGACGAAGTATCGCATGAATATTCAAGTACACCGGTACAACTAGATACACAAAGTAACCAGTGTCAATTACCGTGTACATTGTTACATTTGTTACACAGGACTAAAGGAAACCAAACATTAGGTAAACGTAGGGAATTAGTTTTACAAGTGCTGGTTGTTGGTTAACAAAAAGAGGGCGGAGTTACATACTTTTTATTGTAATATGCTTATTACCTACTGGGCTGTTTTAATTAATTTCATTTGGTTTTTAATTTATTTAAGTAATTTTATATTATTAGGGCTACATTTAGTGATCTATATTTTTAAGTTTACGTACCTATGTTTTACTACTAAAACTTTACAGTGACTTTTCTTTGTTTTAAACACGGACTGAAAAATTACTTTGAACTTAGGTACTCTTCACTTTTGGGTTACAGATTTTAAAAAAATATAAAAAGAAGCCACATCCTTTCATTTCAAATTCTATTTAAATGCAGAGTAGAATTTATTTATTAATAAAAACCAAGTGTAAATAAAAGTGTTATTTTCTTTTCAACTTTGAAAGTTAAGATAGAAAAAAAAAATTACTATAATTTATTACATCAACGTATGCTACTGTAGTCAGTTGCTAACATTTATGTAATAAATGCAAGTTATACGAACGGTGTGCCGCTGACATTAATTACTATTACCTAATTGTTTTTGTATTGTCACTTATAAGCGAATAAATTTTCACACCTTGACGTACTCGTGTGTAATTGAAGCCGTAATATCTAAATATGTATACCTACATCAAAATTTAACCATTCATTATTGCTGTAACAATTTGCATTTATGACACCTATTAATAGTGTAACTACACATTAAACCGTTGTAATTAGATCGAGTTACTCACTTTTATAAAGATTTATGTAAATTAGTAGCTGTAAACATGAATGTTTTATATAACCCTCAACCACGGCGGCGGCAAAGTGACGTTATTATTGTTTACCTACAAGTTAACTGGCTAATTAGAAACGGTGATCAGGTCTCTTACCTGGAAATGTATTTGCGTCTAATTGCAATTTTATGGCTTTGAGTAAATTGGAGCTGCAATGGCGCCGTTAACTTCTAACGCAATTAAATTGAAACTATTGCTACTCACCTGGGTAACGTGCGATATAATTCGCATGTAATTTCAATTAGTTGACACTTTCTCTTCCCTACTTGATGGAATATACCTTTGCTCAAAGCATTCTTGTTGTGTGTTGGTAGCTATCGCTTTGATCGTATCGTGTATTCCATCCTTTGATAGCAAGAGCCTATTTGCAAGAATTTAAACGTTAATTTGTAAAGCAAAACATTTTGCTAACCCACTTTGTTATTTACCTATAGGTATTATAAAAACTAGAAGTCGGTATACAAACAAAAACCACTCGAACCATGCAAAAAATATTATCCTTTTCACAGAAAACCAGTAAAAAATCGCCAGGAAGCTCGCTCATAGAATATAAAATCATTGAAAGTAATTCAGAACTTCTCAAAGATTTCCAGCAAGACTACGTCAACGAGTAAACTCTTAAACTGAAAACCTTTCGAACAAAGTTTTTATTACAAGTATATACTAAACGATTTTATATCGTTCGATTCGATTTATCGAATAACATTTTACCTACGGCACGGCCTTTTATCGACAATCGGTATTTTTATTAGCAACACTCAGCAGAACAAATATGAGATGGCAAACATATGCAAATAGGTATAGAGTTGATTGTTTAAGTTATTGTGTTGTTTGACTTAAAACGATCGTCAATGGGCTGGAAAGTGCTTTTGTTTCTGCCATAAGTTATTCAAGTAGCTTTGCAGTAGGTAGCTGTTGGCACTACTGAGAATTATAAAGGTAAATAAAATAGGTGCGTAATTTCTATTTACTTTTTCATATTTACTGAGTTACTTACAGTTTACTTTGGCGTGTCTTCTTGTATTTTTAGTTTCCATTAGCGAGGAAGTTAAGCCAAATCTGTAACACTTTTGATGTTCTCGTAGAATTTATTCTGTCTGAATTTAGTCTGAATATTAAATAAATGGATTCACGAATTGACTATCTGTTTTAAGTTTACGATCCATTTTTTCACTTCGTATTTTGCACTTTTCTAAATCTTCTGCTACTAATTGGTTTAATCATCTTTTTAACTTCAAGTTACAAAAAAATATAGTTCACGTGTCGTGTGTGTGTAATCGCAGAAGAAACTGTCTTCATTACATTATTCAAAAAACTGCTGTCATCCAGTTTTCCTATAAAAGTATATTCGTTGAGTTGAATTTGTAACCTACGGTTTTGATAAGAGTTAACTTACGTCACAAAAGATAAATCAAGTTTATGTGACGTTCCCTGCCATAGTAGGATTTATGTGACTCTCAGCGTTCTTTCTAATGTATTCCGTTAGTGAAAATAAAATATGTGTGTTCCAAAATATCTTTTCCATTCCTATCTGTAGATATATCTTTAGGTTTGCGTCCATGGGCGTACAATATAACAATTATTAACCTTAACGACTCAATAGAAAGGATCATCTATTCAATTGTTTCGCCACAACGCCAACGCAACGTGACTTGATTTGAATAAAAAGTTCTCCTCGAATTTGAACACAAAGACCAATAATTAGGTCCGATAATAAGAACGAAGCGTTTATCCCACAAGCTGGCTATGTAAATGAATATGATAATATAAAATTTAACATAAATGGAGCAGAAATTGTGGAGTCATGGTGGTAGTGAGCGCTGGAGCGGCGTGGCGCTGCGGCTCGGGCGTGCGGCGTGCTTCCCGCCCGTGTAACCGGTGTATGACAACCGTGATGCAGCGAATACGTGGCGTATGTACTGGTGTTTGGTACAAATATCGAAAATATTCACGAGAACACTCCAATATCTGACTAACTTTTGCTGTAAAGAATATTTATCTGTATTAATATTATAAAGAGATAGTTTGTATGGAAGTATAAGTCCTATTTCAACAAATCTTTACTGATTATTCTTTTTCAAATCACTGATTGAAAGCTACATTAATGCCGAGTAGATATCTTAAGCTATGTTTTATGGCATCCACGCAGATGAAGTGCAGAAGCTTATATGATCTAAAACTCGAGGCGTCGAAACTGAGGTAATCATAATTTGGATTTTCTCTGAAAAAATCACCAATATCAGGTTAAACCCATTCTAAAGTTGTGTGTCTAGGTTCATATGTTCAATTACAAATAAAGTACATGTAAATATGAGACGAAACCTATATGCTACAATTCTTAGTATTAAGTATAGGTAGGTATTCTCATGAAGTCAGTGCTATAAATAAAACATGCCAGCCAAAACAAAAGACGTAATATAATTGGTTAAGGAATATGGGCCTTGATATTAATATCTCATCTTTAAAATATACTACTTCCAATAACTAGAACTGTCTCCATATTTCAACGGGTCGTGGGCGTCAAGTTTGGCCTGTGTTATAAACCATTGTAGATATATCTCTCTATTACTTTAGATCTCACTACTCGTTAATATTTATTGAATTATAAACGAGAAAATTACGTTGTATTACATCAATACACTAAAGAATTTGTCCTCAATACTGCAGACCGACCTCCACGGCTCATATCTATGTTTTTTATTATAATAAGATGCATAATGTTAAGAAATTTCATCGATCATACTTTAAATGGCGCCTTCTCTTAAAAATCTATAATTAATGCGCAATAAATTGTTGATTTGAATTGTTTGTCCATACATTTATGCATCAGTTTAAAAGTTATAAAATAATAATTACATTCTTTTATTGGCTTTAAATTGAAATCTTCTCCAATAAGTGACAGCTTTAATATTTGATAAGAATCAAGAATGAAAATCGAATTAATTAGTTGAATAACTTCGATGGCTTACTGTAAATTAGTTTGTGTTTCATGTCATTTAAAAACTGTATTCCCAATTTAATAAAATGGAGATTGTATTTTTGACACTAAACACTCCGACTAAACACGAATCGATTACTATTTATTTAATATGAACTTATACTTAACTGATTTGGTTGAAAACTTGAAAGTTAATGTCACTTTACATTTAACGGTAAACTGTGCTTTATTTATTCATTTTTGGAACGTCGAAGGGGCAAAGGTCGGTTATATAGGAGATAGAAAAAGAATGATAGAAAAGAAAAATAAAATAGTGGATCATACAGATAAAGACGCGAGCGAAGATACAATCAAACAGCTTTTATACTGCCAATAGATTCTCCACAGTGGGCGGACTTACGCTGATAAACAAAATAAACAACCACTATACCTATCTATGCAATTACTCAATAATGGGCGGGTATTATACAAGCATTTCATATTTGCATAGTAGGTAGTTCGGCCACGGCTAGTCCCGGCACACGGTTCAGTTCGAATTACAACGCGGCGTTCGGCAAAGAAAACCAATAGCCCAGTTTCACGCGACTGGTTTTATTGAAAAGCTACATACGCGCATTTTTCCAGTCTTTTCTATTTTTATTTTGCGGTAACTACAGTATTTCTAGCTGTTTTATAGCTCACGCGTTGCGGGTGAGCAGGTGTGTTTACATTAAAATCATGGTGTGAGGATTTGAGGCTTTGGGGGAAAAAGTGATTTTGAATATTGGTAACGCATAGATTTTTGGAATTGGTAAATGTAAAATAGTGGTGCGTATAGATATTTCTATAGAATATTGTGGCTAATTGTGTGTTCGAAGTACTTCATAGGTAAACGCACTTCGTGTGGAAAGTGATCATCTACGTCGGTTACACGGCGGTCGATACTGTGTGACACAAAACAAGCCTGGTCACATTAGCCGGATCCCAGAGATGAGCAGCGTTGGTTACAAATCCCGTTATAGGACGAAACAAAAGTGTTTCACCGACTGTGAGCACCGTTAGCATTATCTGCATGGGAGTACACACTACACACCCAGACGCCTACGGGACGTGTTTATGGAGGCACCCACAGATCGTCGCGAACAAGGCCCACTGCTGCACCGCCATGTCAACATGCTTTATAGTCCCCATAAAAGAATAAAAGCTTTAGTGTTAACAATTATTGAACTTCTCAAATACGACCGCAATAATTTCAAGTTTCAACCAAAGAATTTAACTCTATTGACATTTAATATTTATTTTACCCTCTAACTTCACGTAAATGTAAATATTTTGAAGATTTATTCTCACCGCTCTTATTTTATAGTTCAAAATAAAAACAGTCTTTATTGTTTCGAAAATCAGATTTGTTGTTAACCGGAGACTGTTTACCATAAAACGTGCATATTGAACTTATATTGCGTTGGCATTTAGGCTTGGTAGAAGACCATAGAAGTATAAATAGCTTAGCTAATTCGCGTGTTCATTGCTTCTAAATTGGTTTACATAAAATTAAATATCCTTTAACATACCATAAAGTTGTTCGAGTACGGAAAATTCAGATATTAAACGTAAATGTTTGATTAAAATTGAAGTGTTTGTTCAACAGTCAATTATGTTTTCAATATTTCAGTTAAAATGAAACCTTCAAAGCGTGGAGCCAATTACAGTAAAATTAACACTCACATTCATTTCTTACATTACATCTGTGAACGATTAATTAACTCCCACCCAAGAAAATCATTAGTTAAGTGTTAAGTGACGTCTGGTGAATCGGTTCTTAGTATCTATTCTACGAGTTCTTCGTGCGGAGCTTGGTACATTAGTGTGTAGCGACACGCCTCGTCCGCGGACAATGCGACACTGACAGAAAGATCTATCTGTTTGGATTACATGAACTCGTGACTGTGTACTGACCGTGTTTTGTTTTTTTTGTCCTCGCCCTCTTCTAAAGGGCCTGGCTTTTGTCCCTCAAATCTAACCTCGGATAATTACGATATTCATTTGACAAAATGGTCAGTGGATACTGGCCTTTGAATTCTGATCAAAGTAGACTTATTTACATAGCAAAAGATATCAAACGAAAATGAGAATGGCCACATTTGAATGTCACAATAATTATTCTGAGTCTCGTAATCAAAAAAAAGGAGACAGTAAATAAATGAATGTTACTTCCTTTTCTTACTTTCTTTCTTCTTTTTAAGTACCTACCTAGCTGTTAATTAGTACACGTAAATATTCTTGCATACAACTAATACGGACTTCCATGCATTTATACTGTGTAGAACTATTATATACTATGGAGAAGTTAGCCGATATTCGTGACAATGGGCATGGAAATGACGAAGTACGTTCCAATCAAAACTTTAGCATCAAACTATTAATTATTATAACGTTGTAGACCTCTGTGATTAATTATGTAACAGTACCTTTGATTGACGTTTGGCGAAACCATCAGTTCCAGTTAAGCTACCATTTTCTATTAATTATTCATTGTATTCAGTATTAAATTACTATTCTCAGAAACATGTATGGTTGATGATTGAATTTAGTAAAGCCCTGTTATTAATAGGATCCGATACATAAGAAGGAACTATCCGGAAGGGAAAAGACCATTCTAATAATTAATGACAATCAAATAAATAAAGCCCATGTGTAAAATTCATAGGGAATTTTCAATATACGCTGTTGAGTTATTAGTTATAAATATTAATTATGATGTACTCCATTCAATATAACATCAAAACAATATTGTTATGACGCTTTTCTTATGTTATTAAGCTTTGTTATTATATTAACTTACATCATTAAAATGCAGTTACTTTAACAATAATTATTATTCAGCCACGTTTTGTCTAAAATATATAGAGAATCTTAAAAAAAAAATACATCAAACATAAAATCTAAGATAACAACTTACCAATAAAGAATTCGTTAGAATCTCTCCCCGACTCAAAGACCTACAGAATCAAACCAAATTAATGGACGCTCACAAAACATTACGATCTTTTCAACAGGTCTTCCTGCGTTTTATCTTCCTCTATCTGTAGTGTTTCAAATAGTTGTGTATGAGATCAATAGCGTATTGTTTTATTGCTAAGCTGATCATTGTTCAGGCGACGCCGAGCGTAAGTACAGTAATGGAATTAAATTGTATATCGGCATAAAGGAAGCGTGCACGTTGTTTGTTATCGTCTTTTACAACGATATATTGCTTTTCACGGAGGTTATTTTATACTTAACGGTTATAAGTAATAAAATAGTCTTCTTGAAAGTTTTGTTGTGGTATCTGATTGGTTATTTTGATGTGTAAATGTTTAACAATCAAATTCTGTTCCAAACAATTAACGTTTGATTAAAGAGACGTTTACGTATAGATAGCTTGCTTGATACAAAACGTAATTTAGTCATATTTAAGTCAATATCTAATGGAATGATGGCCCAGCGGTTAAGGCGCCGCCTCTCATACATGAGGTAGGTTCAAATTGTTTTTACCAAATACCGAATATTCGGTTTGCTTTTGGCCGAAACGTCGAATATTCGGCGGCGGAGTGTTCGGCAAAACGACCTATCTCATTCGCTCAGAATGTATATCAAGAGTGAGATAATATTTGCCATTAATATATTTATTGATTATGTAATATTTATGTATATTTATATAATTGAGGCTGTTTGATTTTTTTTTATTGTAGCTTATCTTGTTATTCTTTTGATAGTCTAATGCCAAATCTACAGTTTAAAAAGCCTGAGGAACTATTCTCGGTAGATAGGCAAACAGCCTTTCCTAGCAAACTAAAAGCATTAAACTGCGATCACCGGATCACCAACCAATCAGATTACACCGATATTCGCCCACAGCCAGTCAAGCCAGGCTTACACCCGAGACGTGACGTCATAACTTATTTAGGCATAAGCCAACGACCCTTTCCGTTTTACCTAGAAATTGAAGCAAAATGTTCCAGAAAAAATATGTTCGTATCTAGAATATGAAGTTACAAGTGCGAGCGATATGTGACCTGCATACATTTTTGATTTACTGATAGAACATGGAACTAGATCTACGAGAGGTTTTTTCCTCTCTGCCTTCTGTTCACATATCCTTGGTTGACGTTCTCTAAGGACGCATAAAGTATGTGAGTGTGGAGTTTTCATACATTTTCATGCATAAATGGAACTTTACTTACAGAGTGGAGTGCAATATGTGCTGACTATGTACTGTAAATCCATGCATAATAGATGATTTAAACTAAGTTTGGAACTTTTGTATTTTTTCATTTGTTGGTCTCATTATGATTTACTATATAGGTTTTCATTAGGTCGTTCAGTCAAACTATCGAAACAGGGTTTTGTCCTGAAACCCCAGATCCTTTATTAGCGTTTATTCAAAGCTTTTTAAGTTTTTAGTTTTAAAGTAGTAAAGGTTTAGTAAAGACAAAATAAAATACTCACACAAGCATACGCTTTGGCTGCTCTATTTCATTAACATACAGAACTACTCTTTAAAGCTCACAAAAAATATTATGTATTTCCTAGCTTCTGCCCGCGACTGTATCTGCGTAGACTTCAGAATTAAGGACAGTACACAATAACCCATGGGAACAAAAAAAATAGCATAAAAATTATCTCCTAAAGCTAGATCAATATCTACATATGTGCCAAATTTTATCAAATTCCGCATAGCCGTTTATTCATGAAAGATTCACAAACATCCATTCACCCATCTATACTAGGAATCCATAATCCGTATTATAATAAAAAATAGGACAGTAGGATTTCTATGGTCACAGAAAAGATTGAACCATGACCATTCTTAAGAATTTCTATAATAAACAGGCATTAAAACATTAACTGTTAAATAGTTTATTGATCTGTTAATTTAATGAATTTTTACTTTCCCTAATAAAATATCTGTCTTTCTCCATCCAACAACAATGAGAGAGAAACGTGAAAACGCGAGGTTGCTAAAGACAACTTGGGGTCAATTGAATTACCTTGTAACTATCAACGATTAAGTATCGAATTATTAGTTCCTGTATTGTCGTACTTAAGCTTTAAATGGAAACCAATTAGCGGCGTCATGATGGGTATTCAGAAAACATCTAAAACGTTTTAACGACCAATTTTACAGTCTGTAAGCTCTTTACTCCGCAAAGTGTTCACAAAGTGTCCGCTTCAAAGTAATTAAAATAAAAGTAAACATATTGCAACAAATTAGGGAAATGAGCCGTGCCCTTGCTGCCTTCCTTAAATAGTAAATAATGGTAGTAAAATCGTTTAAATTTACTGCTCGTTGAGTAAACGATGGTTCGCACGGTCATACGTGTACAATGCTTAAAGAGTTTATAGTTCGAAAATGCTTTCAAGCGTTGCAATGAAGCATTAAGGACGCAGAAAATTTTGTGTTGTTGTAGAATTATGTTTGGTTTTATGTGAGTGCGCCTGTTACTCGCGCTGTGAGCGCTTTGTGAACAATTTGTTCTGTATCTTCACTCGCGTCGCTTTATTTTAAAGAGTTTTTTAATGGTACAGTTCCCTACATCGTCATCAACTGGAACAGCTAGCAAATATCGTACGTATTACTTTCTACGACACCAGGAGTTTTACTTATTCTTATTCTAAGGTGTGTCACGTTTCTTCATTTCCAATATTGCACTACGTAATTCAAAATATAACTTTTATTACACCGAGTTCGTGCTAAACATTTCAATATGAATGGAGGTTGTGTAAAGCTCATAAACATTATTGTAGGTGGTCGTTTTCAATTTCCAGCCATTTACGATTTGACACAAAGGTTGTATCACAATACTAAAGTGCTAATTCGCAAACTAATGCCCAAATCCGCTAATATTATGCGTGTTCAATGGATTCACCGAAATCTAAAGTTTTATGACAATGTTTTTCATATATTATGGTCGTTTACGCCCACCCTACCTTTGTATTTCCAAAATAGTCGCACATACGGTTCAACAAAGCAATTGCAAATAGACAACGTAATTCGAAATCATTTACCTACAAGATTGAAATTCACGAATTTGGTTAACTCCATCATTTGTTTGAAGTGGCACATCACTACCTTTTAGAGTAAAACTAATCATGAAGTTGCCATTCGTGGTATTCGTTTAAAATACCAGTAAAGAAGCTCGGGACCGCTGGCATTCATCCATGGCGCGAATCCCATTAACTTAGTAATAGGTGGTATAATGGGGCAAAGCAAACACGGTATGTGTGCGAACCATCTCGCGAGTGAACTGCGGAGATCCTGCAATAAGCGCCTTCGAAGTTAACAACGATATTAATACACATCAAGTTAAACATAATTACTTGTTCACTGCATGTTTCCTTTCCTTCCAATATTTGTGCGAGAGATGTATGTAAATATTTTTCTGAGCGGCGCTTACTGATGTTGCGACGAGATGGCAATAACGCCGACAGACGTAATGAGGAAGCCTGGTTGTAAACCTGCGCCACGTTCACCGAGACTGCTACGAACACTTTTAAGACATCATCATAAACTCCATAAGGTTCAGAATCGTTTGTGGATTGTTGGGTGCAGGTGTATAATGTAAGTTTGCGATTGTGTCCCCGGCGCCGCGGGGCTCACTATAACGAGCGCCCTGCGTTGACGGGGCGCCGGCGATCGCGACAAACCGCCTTCGAGTAAACCTCTTTTAAAAATTAGCTCTTGAATTTTAACTTCAAGGGTCGCTATCTTTTATGGAGTTGCATCCTTAGAAGACCTTTTAACAAAACAACCTTGATAAAAATACGAGAATATCACCGCGACGCCCGAGGAATATTCTTCGGCAATGAGGAGGATTTGTATGATTTCCAACTACGGGCTTTCTGAGTTGTTTAACTAGTACTTAGATTATATGACCATACCAACGGCGTGCAGTGCACAGTAATATTTAATAATACCAGCACTTCTAGATTATACTTTTAATGAGTTTAGCTAGATACTCTTGGTTAATTACAAGTCAGCAATTAATACACGTTTGAAATGTGTGTTCTTGTTAGTTTCCATCGCTTATTGCGTTGTTAGGCACGCTCTGCGCAAAGTATCTAATTTATGACGTTTCAAGTGTCTATTCCCTTAACTTATCTATAGGTAAGTATATAATGTGCGTGCACATGGCTTGGATGGCAAGTTATAATTAAACTGACGATATGTTCGTGAGTAACAATTAATTAGACTGTAACTGAGCACTGCAATAACGGCGCAACGAGTGAGAGATGAGTTAGGATGGAAGAGGCTGCATGCAACTTAGATTAGAAAGTAACTCGACTTATACAGAGATAGTTCTACTAGACACAGATTAATGAAAACTGCGGGCTGTAATGCCAGTGATCTGTTTTACAAAGTATGAAGAAACAGTTGGATTTATTAATGTACGCAAGTAAGGCGACGGATGCAGCCATAGGTACGATGAGAAAAAGTTGTTACATCACAAGTTCCATCTTTTGATAGTAATTTTATTTAGTCGCCATTGAATATGTGTAACACCCACGATATGTCAGTGGACAGTAATATTTCACGACTGGGAGTTAGTGTTGCTTTCTGTTGCCGCAGCTATTTCCTCATGCAATAAACTCTTATAGCTTCTTCTTGCTTTTCCCACACTCACGCAAATCTATAACATTTTCGATTGAACCAAAACTGGTTTCCACAATGGTGTAATATTTCATATTTTTAACATTGTGTCTCTCCGCCAGAATGCCTTTGTACATAAACGCGTTTATGTATAAAGGGATTCCTCGGTGCGTTGTTTTATTTGTGGACTGTAAAAACTTTACGCAGGATTACACAACAAAAATAATGATACTGCAAAAAGTAATGCGACGTTTATCCTCGCTCTACAAACAATTCATACCTCAACTGTCAGATTAATCTAAGGCTCGGCGTGCATCGTTGATTGTGCGAATAATAATCCGACTGAGCGGAGTCTCGTATAGTTCACGAGAGCGTCAAAGCCGAGCGCAAAGGAACAAAGCCTCCAATTACCCGAGCGGGCACGCCGTGGGCTTTTAGTGAATAATGAGCCGCTTATCCCGGCGGATGACGGCTTCAGTAGAATTGTTCTTGAGTGGTTCTGCACGCGGACCACCGGGCCACTCGTGGTGCGTCGTCCTCGGTGTCGTCGCGTCACCGCGTCGCTCCACACGCGCCCCGCCGCGGTCACTGCGTCAACACAATTTCGCGCCCGCCCCTTGTTTTTCCCCCTTACTTTGACATTTTACACAAAACGGACGCGGTCACCGCACAAGTCCCTTTTCAATGCCGCGCTCGCTTAGTGTTCTGCAGAAACGAATAAAACAGTACCTGTAAAATGTTACAGCCTATAAAATGTTGGGAAAAGATTGAATCAATCCTAGAACCGAAAAGGGCTGGCTTTTCAACATCTTATTTGGGTTTATTTACAGATTCAATATAATAAAGTCAGTACGATATAAACGTAAAGACAGCGATAGTTAATTGCAAATAAAACTTTATGTCATTGGGAATAACGATAATCTAAATAACAAAATACATACCTA
The DNA here is from genome assembly GCA_949316365.1 of Hoplodrina blanda. Classification (NCBI taxonomy): domain Eukaryota; kingdom Metazoa; phylum Arthropoda; class Insecta; order Lepidoptera; family Noctuidae; genus Hoplodrina; species Hoplodrina blanda. The sequence goes on along the minus strand of OX438579.1, from coordinate 8,257,029 downwards.
CGTAGATACCTATACAACAAGTACCTAAGACTCTGGCGGGATGAACCATGTTTAACCTTATTATTACAAGCTTTTATTTAGCTTGCACTGTTCGTATGTAAGTATGTATGTATGTAAGTAAGTTGTCTTTTAAATATTTGCAAACCATTTTTCAACCATTTGTTGATATCCGATTGAGTGAAAATAATGTCCAATACTCAATATTGTAGTAATTTTAAATTAAAGCTTGTTTTAATAATTAAAAATATTTTTTTAAATTAGTTTTTATTTTTATAATTTATTCTTTTTATAAGTCGAATTATAAGATAAACGCTGTTCTAAAATAGGATAATTGAGACTTGACAATCAGTTCGTAGGACAAGCAGTTTTTATGTAAAAGATTGTAGTTAATTAAATTCCCAACAATGTAACAGGAAATAATAAGACGATACGTGTTTTATTTACAGTAGAAAACATTAATTTAATCTCGGTACTTATTTATACGTATTTATGTTAGGGCAAGAATATATACAACGTGTAACGTTAAATGCGCAAAACCTCAGACACCCCAACTGATTTTTAATTAAATTGACCTATTTCAAAGAAAAAAAAAATCATTAAATCAAAAGTAAAGGTTTTATGTGCTGATTTAGTTTTACTGGCAATTCTGATCGTTTCTTGCGTCTGCGACGACGCTCTATCGAGGGAGAAGTCGTCACCGCGCCGCAGCGCGCCGAATGGCTTGACCTACTAATAAATAGACATGGCAACGTTTTTAATGAAGATTTTTTGAAAAATGTGACCTATATTAAAAAGTGGTCCAATTGATTCTGCTCGTTATTCTGATCAAACTATTTTCAGGTTTTGCGCATTTAACGTTACACGTTGTATAGCCCTTAGATAGATAGATAGAATTTTGTACTTATTAATAAATTCAAAGACAGTTCATAAATAACGATCATAATAAGAATAATAGCAAACACTTATTCGTTGCTCAGCGAAACATTTATTTGGAGAAAATGCCAACATTGAATAGGTGCTCGGGAAATGGTACTGGCTTCGGAACAACAAGTATATTTTTAAGTGGCCGTGATTTCGCTCGTAACATTGAGTGAGACGGCTTTTATTTTCAAATAAGTACCACTTGCCCTTTTACCTCTCCGCAAATATTTTCTGTCCATTTTAATGCCGTAGTTCTGAAATGTATTTTGTTGAGTACGAGTATTCGTTGCTAGTTAATAAAAATGTGAGTAAGTATTTCATTTTACGTTTTCACAATTATTTTAACAGAAAAATAATTAAGTAAATTGGTTTTATTGATGTAATTAATAATAAAATGAATGGTGTCGGAAACTTTGCAACACTTCCAATTTGTAGTGGTCCCAACGGTTAAAAAAGATGTTCGTTTTTGTACCAATCTCCTTGTGTGATGTTCTCACTAAAGGAAAACGGATCGTAGGTATTGGCTTTGCCGATTGAGTTGGAAATCTGAACGTTTGTCTGCTCACTACCTTACTGCTAAACATGCCAAGAATGATTGTATAACATGCGGCTTTTGGTGTAATCTATCTGCTAAAATGTTCTAAAGCAAATACCTATTCCGTTTGTATTTTCTCACATTTGCGGATAGATTTTCAGTACCAAGAAGACCTTATGCGGTATTTTAATCCATGATTCATGTGACTTTCTTCTATTGTTCATAAATCGTTTCCCTGCATTTGTGTTAAATTGAGCTAAATGAAAAAGGATTCGAGTGCTTTCTTATGTAAGAGAATCAGTTTATTGACCTATAATTATTTTTTATGTTTGGCACCTAGCTTAGGTGTCACATTAATTCTCTTGGAGCACATTAAACAAACTTTAATGTCTCCCGTGAACGATTCGATCGCGTCTCGAAACACGGCGGCGACGACCATGTTTTATTGTGAGTAGCTGTTGCCTGACACAAAATTGCGAATTAAAAGAAAATTCACTTTTTATGGCGTCGTAATATTGTCGCTGGCAATTCCAACGTTTAGTGTTCTCATTTTAAATGTTCCGTCTTTTGATATTTGATAAGGAGCAAGGACCCAATGATTGCGATTCTGACCGATAGAAATATTAAAATTGTCTGAAATAATTGTTTAAATGGAAATATGTAAGATATTTTTTTATTGTTTCTGAAGACAATGCTTGCTTATCAAAGTTAAAGTCAGAGTCAAAACATTTATTTTAATAAGACCAATTACAGGCACTTATGAATAAATATTAGGTGTCGTATTTATGATACAAATTGCTAACAGTGAAATGGTTCCGTTTTACTTCAAATGCTTATCCACGAATGCACTATTCGCAGAAGCTTTAACTATGATAGAGACTGCTTTAGTAAACTGGAGTAAATAAACAAGTTTAGCGAAATGAGTCGCAGCAAGCGATCTTCTAAAGTAAAAATGTATTATAGGAATGTAGTCTGTTTTTGCACGAAGTCACAGGTACAATACAATAGACATTACCATAGGTATCCAGTGTAGTTCGTTAGTATCAAAATTATCCAGAATGGATCTTGTAACTAATCAAAATACAACTTTAACAATATTCCAAGTTAACTATGTGTACGTACATAGCTATCTAAATTCTATTTTAGCGAAGAATTTAATCAAAGCGCTTTTCGTCTAAACCAATTCGCCGATATATACACATCAAAAGTGTCTAGGGATCAACATCCCTAACAAATGTTAGGGATGTTGATCCCTAGACACTTTTGATGTGTGTATTTTGCAATAACATTGTATGTCATGGACGTAGATAACCTAACCTAACCTAACCTAACGACAAGCGTCACCTTATTTGTTGTCTGTACTTAGGCACGTCTTAAGACGATCCCGAGATGCTTTAATATGTATCAGGGAGAAAGTGAGTAATTTACTTTGAGTACAAATGTGAAGGCTTTAAAACAACCTTGGGAGGAGTATTGGGGTTAAAGAACGCTCCGAACAGGCACCTAGTTTATATATAGTTTAGTTATTGTTATATATTTGGCGCGGGTGCGCGGGGCAGGCGAGCGGCCCGGCCCAGTCAGGCGAACACAATTTGTAGACCATTTCTCTTGCATGCCGCGCGACACTTCTGCAGATTAGGGCGAAAGGGAAATATAGATACAGCTGTTTTATATTATTTACGCATATAAATTGCCGTTTGGTACCTATTTGCATTATATTTGTAGTTCATCCCTTTGCTACTCTACGGAATAATATGATAAAGCAGTTAGATAGGTATGGTTTGTGTACTACATCAAATTAATCATCATTGATATTTTTGTTTATTTTCCGAAAAATGTCTGCTATGTAAAAAAGAGACTACAGATTTTCGGGTAATATCTAAATTGAATTTTTTGCTTAAAAGTGCCAACAGTGGAGACAGGTGAAGATGCCATTGAATTGAATATACTATACAAGTTTTAGATCACGTTCAGACATTTCAATAGGTCGTATAGTAGCACAAAAATCAATAAAATATAAAGAACAATGCTCAAAGAAGAAGCGTTTACGTTAAAAGTGCTAAGTAGTGTCATTCAACTTATTTACTAGCTTTAAATTGTAAAGCATTGTTGCAAATTTTTCTGGGTACACGGAATGACCGTTTTGTCGGTGTGTCCAGTTGTGCATAAAATAACAATTGATGCGAGCGGGCATTGTGTCCGCGTCCGTGCGGCGGGCGGCGTCGGGCGGCGCGCTACTCTCGCGCGACGCAATTTGTCGGGCGTTTCTCTCGTGTGTCGCCCTAACAAAGCTACGAATCGAGCTGACGCGAAACTATCGATAACTCTGTGCGGAATTAGTGCTTTTGTTCTTATTGTCCCGTCTACCTCGCCAGCTTTTTTGCTACACGTTACGTTGAGAAATAACCATAACTAGCGCCCTCGTGAAAATTGTCTAGTTGGCTTAACTCGATAAACATTGAGCGGTTGAAATATTCGAATTCTTCTGCTCCAACAGAATCGGGTTTAGTTTTTTTCAGCAAAAAATACTCGGAGAGCTAGTCTCTTATTTCATAGTTCACGACATTTTATATGAGGGCTGATATTTTATTTTATTGCCGTTTTAATATGTTAGCGGATGACTGTCACGTAACTGGCGTTTAATCTCGCCGTTGGGCGTGGGCATCTCATTTTTGCGGCAATAGAATAGCTTTCTGGGGCCTTAACTGTCATAGACTTGCGAACTTTTAATGATATTAGATCTTCTTAGTCATGTGCGAATTTCACGGTCTGCCGCAAAGCCTGGCCGCGACATTAAAATTACGTGGCCTGTGCTCATTGTGAAAATAAGCGAAAAGGAACTTGTGTAGCGGTCATTTCTATTTACAAATAGTTAAAATGATAAATAAAATAATTATGCCAGCCTATTATTGTCTCACTGCTGGACAAAGGCCTCTTCTCAAATAGAGGAGGCACGAGCATTATTCACCACGCTTGCTCCAGGTGACTTGGCGATTTCACATTTATATTTGTTAGTCCAGGTTTCCTCACGATGGTTTCCTTCACCAATGTCCAGTGAATTGAAAAATCACATTAGTTCTCATTATTATTGAGAGTTTATTTAGAAATATTCAACTAATGGAGAGTACCTATTATCTAAGCAAACGTATTAGAGACCGTAACACTTTTCTTTATTTTTCGTCTGTTTGCTCGTTATTACGTTTATCTATTTGTTTAAACAGAGAGCTTTTAAGTTATACGCACACAAATAGAGGCGCTTCTCTTAAAAGCTGATGGTCGAATTTTAACGAGGCTTTCACTATTACCTTCGAAATTAAAACAAACACAACTACTATGGCACAAGCGTTTAAAAAAATATTTAAGTATTTTAAGAGTGATGGAGCAGAAATATATTCCACGAAATTGAATAGAGAATATTTTAAATTTAATATTTCAATTCATTTACTGAAAATTGATAGACAAATGAGTGAGTTCAACTAACCAGTTGAGTTGTTAAATGGTAGAGTTGAACGTGCGACCCCGCGGAGACACTTGAGGTTACCATAAACTTGACACTTTACAACTTTGTTACCATGAAATGTTCCGCTAGATCTGAACTCTATAACTTTATTCTTATTGAAAACTACATTAAAAGTTTTTAATGTCTGTTTTTGAGTGTTAGCTAATCTGTGGGCAACAGTACGGAAAATATTATTTTATGGCTATAGTAATGTGCCAGTATTAAAGTAAACGTCTGGTTTTTAAATCATTCAAATGAGTCTGACTGTTGAGAATGAGATGATGATTGATTGATGATGCATTGCAAACAGTTATGTTTAGATACAGAACTTCTTCTTTTAGTCGTTCACTCCTGACGACACGACTCTTGGGTCTCTCTCTCCCAGTCTCGGTTCTCTTGCAATATCTCTTTATTTGGCTTTGTTCTAAAGTCGTGAAGTCATAGTGGAGTGAGTGATATTCTGTCAGTGCGTTTGTGACCACGCAACATTGATCTTGAGTTCCCTTTTGGGTGACGACCGAACAAGTAACATACGATACCCCCTGGCTTACCAAGAGGTATCGTTTTCGGAGTCGTCAGAACCCCGAAAGTCTAACAACCACTCTTAACTGATTGTTAGACTTTCGGGGATCTGACGATCCGTAACGACTGTCAAGGATCCGATCTGTCGGGAAACCAACGGCTTAATGTGCTTTCCGAGGCACAGATGAGTTTCGTTGTGTAGTAAAGATCCATCCATGGACTAACCCCGGCAAGCATAGCTTAACCTGATGGAACCATACGGCACTTAGCCACGAGGACCTCAAAAAGTTAAGTTCCAAAAGTTAACAATAATGTTTTTTTTTATATTTTTAGACTCAATTGACGTATCCAACGTCAGAACTCTAGTAGGGATCCATGTTACTCTGTTTGGTAATCCTCATACCTAAAACTGCCATCATGAGGTTAAAGTCATAAAGTTATACCGACTAACAAGGCTTGAAACCTGGTCGTGTTCACACCTAAATCCGCTGAAAATACATAGAAATCTCTTGTAATATTGTAAACAAAAACCGGTTGCGGTGAAGTTTGCAGGGAACTGCTAACTTCCCCGTGGCAAGGTATTGTTTATGCACCATTTGTATCTTAACATTCAATATGCAATTTCTGTGAATGTTCTCAAACGACATTTATGCACTGTTTGATGTTTCCGGGCGTCGTAAGGAAAGTGTGATTTCATGAGCATTCCAATTGTCTAAGCTGTTTTTTTAAAACGATTTTCGAATTTGGTTGAAATGATTTTACTTGCTGCTCTCAAGAGTAAAACTTAAAGATTTTTACTGGTGTTCCGAAATAGCGTTAGATAAAAATCATTATTAGATACCTACCCAAATATGTATGTACATATTATGTATCTACGCCAATGTACTAAATAAGGAATGCTATTATCGATTTTTTTTGCTATTATTGGACCAGTAGTTTATTAGATTAGCGCGTTTAAACAAACGAAAAATTTCTTCAGCTTTATTATATTATAATAGATTTATAAATATCCGTTACTTTTTTGTTTACCCTTTGCACTACACTTTTGTAATTTACCGTCTGTTGCGTTTTATTTTGCAGAAATGAATTTATAAAGACGTAGTTCTTTGTCACAATTATTCTGCTGTAAACGAGACACTTCATTAAGTTTTCAACGGAATTTCTCTGAAAAGAGAATTTTATTGCTGTGTTTACAAATGTATCTTTTGAAGTAAGAGTTATTGCTTGTAATTACAATCGTAAAGTTTTTGAAATATGCGATTAATTTACATTTATTAAGACGTACATATAACATTATATAAAATATAAATTGATCAAAGATCAATTATGAGGCAAAGGAAACAGGAACTATTTATTCAGAGTTCTATAGTGGCATAATGTGTAAAATAAACTTGTGTTTCCTTAATGCTAATTTTTTGTTTCTTTAACATGAATAGTTTTAATTATATCTCTACATAAACTACTAAGAGGTGAATCCTTAATTTAATAATAATTATACCTATTAGTTAGAACTCATCTGATCTAGTGAGATTAATTACGAATATTTCATTACGTTTAATTAATCCGAATCACTCTGCTAAAGAGCCATGTTTCCTGATAGATCACCTTACTATGCGTAATTAATGGTTATTAATACCATAGAAAACCTTAAAATGTGTACCTTCACACAAAAATAATGTTATAAAATAAAACTGCAAAAAACAACTGGAAACTTTTAATTTATTTACTCAATATACAACTAATTGTGGACTTTGATTACATTAGTGGGAAACCATTTCGCAGCTCAACTTGCTTCTTGTTTGTTCAACTGAAATTTGTTAAGAAAACTGAAGTTTGTTTGCGTTCCGTTCGATCGCGCGTGTACTTTGCCAAGTGGAGCGCCGCGACCACAAAATGCAATTATCGACCGCTGTCTGCCGCAGCTATGCTCGAATTGCATTCCGATGTTCAAGCCAAGTATGAGCCCATACCCGCGGCCCGCCGACACGATGTACAGGTGACATACGATCGAGAGGCTTGAAGAATGGAGTGCTAGGATGAAGTGCTTTTCTCTATATCTTATTTATATTAGTAAATTAGCTTCCTCCCGCGACTTCGTCTGCGTAAATGTCGGCTATTGGCGATCTAATCTCGTTTTTCCATACAAACTTTGGACTCCCGTTTCATCCCCTTTGGGGGGTGAATTTTGGAAAATCTTTTCTTAGCGGACGTCTACTAACTACAAGCTACCCCCTAAAATTGCATTTTTATACGTCAAGTGGTTTTCGATATTTCGTGATGAGTGAGTCCTATGACCTTTCTTATCCTTTGTGATATAATCAGAATCATTATCTCCATATTCGAAATGACGATCGCTGTAGGTACCTATATTCTGCATGGAGCAACCTTATGTTTGGACATATTTGATGGCACCAAAGAAATGACAGGAGGTTCATCTTTTCTTATCGTTAAATCTTTGATTGAGTCAGAAAACTGTCACATACCCAGATGACTGTAGTTAGTAATAGGTATAAACTCATAAACTGTTATCTTGATAATGACGGACATTATCCACCTTAGCTTTTCATTCTTTCATACTCCGTGCGTGTTACCTACAATAACAACGTCAACTTTTATACTTTCAAAAGTTATTGTCTCCGACTCAAATATAAATTTCCCTTTTGATACCTACCTTGGGACCCACCGCATTTATAAATTTATACCTGTCTCCCGTACTAAAATGAATTTCATATCTTTGATTTCCATATTAGCATTGTGTTAACGTGCATATTTGCTCGTTATTATTCTCATTCTCGGCTTATTGCACACACGACGCTCTTTCCGTGCAACTTTCGCAATATTGTTCGTAGAAGACACTTCGATTATACTGGTCGATTAGAATATGAGTACCTATTTAAGAATTGATATTACCTTTAAGTAAGCTATGGAAACCTAATACCTTATTCTGAAGAACAGTATAGGGTATCATCGACATAATGTGTAAAGCATGCAAGGATAACTAAACTTTTGCTTTAATTGTCCGTCCAATGGTGTAAATTTTCATTAATATTGCATGTTGTTTATATTTATACTATATGGGCTTGTAGTACCTAGTTTTAATAAGTTTCCGCGGCTAGCTATTTCACATGTATGTAACGGAGTTACGTTCAGTGCGAGCCCGCCTCGTGTTAATCAGCTAACTTGTGGCTTCGCTGGAATAAGCCGCACATCCTTAATAACCGTTATTATAAAGGAAATTATTTTTACTTTGTTTTTGCCCGAGTATTCACGCATCTTTGGAAACCTACTTACCTTATTATTTGTACAAAAATAATAAATATCCCATCTACAATAGAGACAACGAAGCAAAAGGTTAGGTCGTTCTTCCTATCATTGCGATTTTTTTTATTTCGTGCCGTACCTGGTAACCTTCTCTTTGCGAAGATATTGAAGGTTAAAGGTTTAAACTTGTTTTTTATATCTTCTAAACTTTTAATACCCCCACGGCCCCTATACTGTTCATGCACCAAGTTACTTAGTTTGATGGTTAATAGGTATGTGGTATGTATTTTTACACCTCTTATATTATCCAACTGATACTCTACTTTTGTGCCAAATTTTACCCATATCCTTACAGCAGTTATACTGTGATTTGAGTAACAAACATTTAAACTGTAACGCACTGTTATTATAATGAAGAACGAAACCAGATATATTTTAAATCTTTTCCCTTTGATTTTTTATAGATTTTAGCGAACGTTTTTCGCCTGTTTTCCTCACTTGATCTGAAAGTCTCAATAGGGATACAGACGCGCCACCTGCTGTCACTAAGAGCCCGCTTACTGATACAATACATCCTCTTATCTATTGTCACGATAACGTGACTATATAAGGATTTTATTTAATAGAATTCTAGCACATCTCTATAAATCTCTCTCTCTCTGTCTTTTCTAAACATGAATAGGTAAACGGATATAGCCAAAATTGTAGTGTATCTCTTGAAATTCGGAAATTGTGTTTGTTCCTATCTAAAAGTATTAGGTAATACACATTATTATCTTATTAATATTTGGTTTTTCCGTTAAGGTATTACATTATAGGCAATATGTATAGGAATGTTAAATAAATAAAATGCCTTTCAGATTTTCAATACACAAAATTTTACTGTACAAAAAATATTATTCATTTTAATCACATAAGTGAATTAAATATTTCGTTAGCGAACTCATGTAAATTGAAATTCAAGGAACTTATCAACAGAACGATTTTTGAGCTGAATGAAATTCAAATCAATGAACAATAAACCAAATACTTTAGGTCAACCGTTGCATTGAAAATAAAATGTTTTCAGCTATTTTATGAAGTGAAGCCAATCAGCAATGTTCGGTTTTCTATACATACCTACCTATATGTTATATAGTTTTTATTTTAATCCTACTACATACATAAACGAAAGTTTATGAGGATGAATGGATGAACGAAATTAGCCCAAAGTTATCATACGCAATTCGTAATGGAAAAACCCAATAACACTAAAAACCTACACCAAGAAATCGAACCAAGGACCACACGGATAGCAGTCGCCTGGGCGATTATGGAACTAACGGGGCAGTCACTAAACAATATAAGTTAATATACAATTAGGTACTTGGATTGTTATGGAAATACTATGAACGGTACATTGTTACGTTCTAAATTGACAAAACGACAACGCTTAATACGAACATTAAAATCGTTAGACAATTAGAAGATGGCTATAGCCGCCATTCACAAGGGAATTACTTTAAATATCAGCAACCCAGGCTTCAGTAATCGAATTAGTACGTAACTTTACTTAGTTAACTCGAATAATTGGGATGAAATAATATTTATCTGACTGAAGGGTTCTTGGTTCCCAGTTCTCATGATTTTACAGGTATTAATTAAATCAAATCATTTATTATTTGTTAAGTCATAGGCAGCTTCAAAATAAGACAAAGTGCTTGGTTAAAAAAAAAGTGCTTGCTTAACAATAGGACTCAACGTTATGCCAGATATCGTACAAATATCGAATACGAGAAAGGACTGCTGAATAAAGAAAAATATACTACTATACTTAAAAAACAAATTAAGGTCGTACAACGTTTTCTGATAGATTGTGTTAAAAATAAGGTTAGGGAGGGCAGAATTGGATTTATCATATCATATCAGCCTATGGCCGTCCACTGCTGAACGTAGGCCTCCCCCAAAGAGCGCCAACCATCCCGGTCTTGGGCAGCCAGCATTCATCAGCTGCCCGCCACCTTCTTTAAATCGTCGGTTCACCGTGCAGCCGGGCGTTTCACACTACCTAACGTTTGCCTACGTTTTCCTAGAATTGGATTGATTAGATGAAAAAATTCAGACGATATTCACACTCTGTTATTCAAGTCTGTTCTAGCAAAACAACTTTGTAGTTTGGCAGTAGTTGTGAATCCATAATTAAGGTTTTCTTTATATTTTTATTTTTTGTACAATACATACGTACTCATGTATAACGCATATTATATTGTTAAAGGTACAATAATACATCCAAATGGGTAGGTCAACGAGACATATCCTTTTGGATAAAAACCCACAAAAAATAAAGATTAAAAATATTAAATGTCGTAATAAAAATAACATTTCTTACAAATCCAGAGAGAGCATCTGACATCTTCGTGCTCCATCTTCCAGGCTTTGTTACCCCCAACATATTTACGAGCAAGTAACTAAATATTCAATTTGCGGCTCGTATCTCAGTGTTAGTAGGCAGGGACACGCGAACGACACAAAGTGCGTAAATTCCGGGCGTTGTGGAGCATGTCGCCGTCACGGAGAGGTGCTGGGCCAGTGTCGTGGCCAGTCCTCCCACGCTGCGCCACGTGCAGCCATGCGACAGGAGTGCAACTTGATTACTGGTGATCTACAAGGCCGTTTTAAATGTAGAAGGAATTCTGTGGAAATGATGCCTAGTAGGTACTATGTTGTACTTAGCTTTAAGAAAATGCAAGTAGCGAAAGAATCGGTTACATTCAATCTATTTAGTTAGTTAATTATTTAACACTAAGAATAGGCAGATATTGTTTTATTTTTGTATTTCAAGTATGTACTTAGGTGTAGGTAAAATACTTTTTGAAATGTCTGTTTGCAATAACAAAATTACAGCTTTTTACTAAATACACCTACATTATAATGTGAACGTTACTACCAAAAGAACATGTTTTTAAATATTTTGTCTGGCGGTCTATCTGCTTGTCTATTTGTTCCGGCTACATCTCCGAAACGGCTGGATCGCTGAGATAGCTGATATTATAAGGAGTCAAAGCTACTTTTATTTTAGAAAAAAAAAATGGTTCCATTAAAAAAAAAACCCATGACATTGTGAACAAAATCCGATTCAAAGGTCATTTATACTGGCTGGTTTTTGAATTTTTCGAAAACACCTTAGGTGTCATGCGCGACTTCGTCTGCCTTTGCGATAATCGACATTGATGCAGACAAAGTCAGCACAAGCTAGCACTTATATAATAAAATATGAAAATATATTTAATTTTTGATGGCGTGGAAAGGTCATAAATAAAATAATAATAAACTTTAAATGTAATACTTACCTAAGTACATACATGTTAATGCAATTTTAAATTATCTATTAAAATTGCATTAATTACGCTGGTACATAGGTACAGTCTCCAGCACATCAGAATATACCTATATAATTTTTGTAGTAAAATCGCTCCTATTACAACCGCATAAGATGCTATAGCGACCGTACATAAAACCTTTATTAAATTTTCATCCGCGTCTTACTGCCGCCTAGGAAGTGAAAACCGTTTATTCCAAGCCGTTTTCTTTTATTTTTCCCGTTTCTTTTAATACCTAACCACTCGAAAACTAGTAGCTCCACATTCCATAATAGTCTAATTGACTGTATACGATAATTACAGCGTGGGTTTATTTACTAATGTTTATCTATTTACTCATACAACCTTTCAACTGTCCAATTAACACCTTAACTTAAACACATGTTTGTAATCTGGTCTAAGATCACACGCTACAGGTATTTAGGTACCTACAGCTCAATTACCACATAACATTTACTATGTATGTATTAGGCAGGTACCTAAACTAGCTACCAAGTTTTCACTCATTCACGTATCCAAACAGCATTCTCACATATTTATAGAAATTGTTGTATAATAAGTAGGTAACTTAAGCATAATGTAGTTGCGTCCTGTTGCGTACGCGCTCATCATCTAACATAGAGGATCAATATCCTCCGTTTTTAACCGCTCGTCCGACCAACTTGTAAATTGCAATGTTTAATTTTTTTTTGTTTTTAAATCGGTATACATTCACGCGTATCCAATATTGAACATAAACTTTTTAAACGAATGTTATTTGTGCCAATATTTTATCAAAGTTATTGTTCTCAACGGTACAGCACTTAATGAAACTGCTCGATATTAAATTCTTATAGTTATATGAAACAACTACATATTATTTCTTTAACAACTTCATCGTGCCATAATATTGTATTACGATGGTCTGTTCTTGAAAATATAAATGAAACAAGAAATATCATTTGAAATATCGCGAACATACTGGTAGTAATGTGTTTACAAAAGCTGTAGTAGCTGGCTTAAGGATTAAAATACAACAGGTTGCAAGTTGCAGCGGATCCGATAAAGCCTCCAGTCGAGGTTGGCACGGCATGCGGCGCGCGCGCATACCACTACCACACTCTTGCACACCTCACGATTACCGTGCATCTTCACGACGCGATGTTTCTATCAACATTTTCCAATAAAGTACTTCATACTATAAACACAGCAATAACGAAAATCAAATAATGCTTGCATTTTTAAAAGTGTTGAAAAAATATTGTGGCACAAAATGTTAAAACTAATTTTAAGTATAGTGTTTGTGTTAATTTGGATTACGGACGCGGACTTTATTGCAAAGGGCCAAGTTAAAAAGCGAAACACAGTAATTAAAATAAACGACAATTTCCCACCGCGGTGCTTCAATAACAATTCTGTATTTAGAAACAATGATACCTTAAAACGGATTGTGTTCAAGTCGAAGTATATTTTTACCGGGAAAATTTCGAGTGAACAAAAACGGAAGCGTGGAAAATTTAAAAGGAGCATATTCAAAGTGTTTGTGAGGCGAATACTGAAAGGTGACGTTGGAGCGTTGAGTGAGATATTAAATTTTGAAACGAGGACGTTCAATTCGTCCAATCGTGCGTATTTATTAGCAGAAGGTAGTTCACTGAAGCGCGGCTGTGTTGGCAACTCACAAGGATGGGCGGCGTTGCTCTTCAGCGCTGAGGAGTTCACCTCACCCCTGAAACTGTTGGTAGATCCTGTACCGTCTAACCTCGATGGCGTCCGACGCGTCAAAGCTCTAATAAAAGGTAAATACTTTCGTAAAGCTTTGTACACGAGTAATTTTGCGATGACAAGTTTTGTAAATAGATTTGACTTATTTATTAAAATGTCACGATTTTTCACGCTAAGAAGAAAATGTTAATAAACGTCATGTATTTTGTGTAGCAAGGAAATATCTTTTCCTTTTTCAACGATTTTATGTTACTGACAAATGCTACACTGACCTTTTCGTGTTTCTCTAAAACCGGATGATGTTTTAAAAACCAAAATTTTAACGAAACAAAATAGAAAAGCCCACGTACATGTACAGTCAACAAAAAGAGATAAGTATCCAGGGTCATCAGATATAGTTGAAGTTTTCTTAAAAATCGATGGATGTCTTTGATTAAAACTTACTTAATAAATGAACTGTTATTATCTACTTTTTAAATTAAATTACATTTGAAAACATCTATCGGTTTTTAAGAAAACCTCAACTACATCTGACGACCCTGCATATCTATCTCTTTTGTTGACTGTACCTACACAATATAAATGTTCTAAGAGAAAACAAACAAAATCACATTTTACTTAACATGACTATGAGCTGAAGACATGGTTACAAACCTTTATGTAAATAAAAACAAGCTGGAGATTCCTTCAACATTATGTAAGTATTATGTATGTACCGTAATGCAGATTTCATGTACTGCGTTTTATTTCGGTGCTCTACTTAGACGTTCCTCCTTTGCCAGCTGGATTTGAATTAAAACTTGAATATGTTAACAAAAACTCAAATTTATTTTAACTTTCATAATAGTAAGACAAGTTCATAAAAAATTTGAAAACAAAATGTCCGTCGGAAATATCACAATTGGACCTAAACATAGTTTTCTCAAACTTTAAAATGAACGACGTGTTTTTTAAATCTATACAAAACATCCCGCGACTTCTTCCGCGTCAAAGTTGATAGATATTATTTCAAGGGAACGGTACATTTTCCGGGATAAAAAATAGCTTAATATTATGTGCTTTTTCAGACCGTAAGCGTCAGCTCACACTGAGACGCAAAGCGACGCGACGCTGCGTGCACACTTTAAAAGATCGACTCAAAATATAACTTTATTTTCTACACGAAAAGATACACATTTAATTGTGAGAATTTGAAATGAGAAACACAACGCAGCACTACATCGCGATGCGTCGCTCTACGCCGCGAGGCGTCACGAGACGTAGAGCGACGCTTCGCGACGCAGCGGTGAATCGCCGGTATGCGCGACATGCAAGAGCGGCGGCGCCGGCGACGTTGCGATGCGTCTCGCGGCGGCGCGCGGCGCAGCGCGAATTCACTGGCCTCTTCGAGCATCGTCACGTTGCGTCGCGTCGCGTCGCGTCTCGGTGTGAACTGACCCTAACCTACATCTGTGCCTTTCATCCAGATCCGTTCAGCCGTTCTCGCGTGACTGAGTAACAAACATCCATCCATTCAAACTTTCGCATTATAAGTAAGTAGTAATGATAAATGATAACATTTTTATGTCAGTACAATATAATAAATTAGGCATACAATACACATACAAGTTGTATAGAAAAACAAATCTAAATACTAACTAATAAGGTCTGAATTAAATAATCCCATCGATATGTCATCATCAATCCTTTTCTAAATGTTGAAGTCAAGACTTTATAAGAAAGTTAGTGATTTCAGTTCAAAAGGATTTAAAGATGTCTAGAACCAGTGTTCATAAATTTTTACCAATTCGTTCCAGTCCGATCAAGCTGAAAATAGACACGAAAATCTTTCTGGGCATTGCACATGGGCCTTTTCAACTTGATTTGTCTTTTTGTTTCTTCGTATATTTGCGATCATGGAGACACATAGACTTTCATTTACCTGATATACAACTGCATATTTATTTACGTAAACTTAGTGTTTTTTATGTATGTGTCTATTTTAATTGAAATTATTATTTCATTCCTATGGATTTTTATCCGAAACTAGCTGATAGCCTACCACGGGGTTTCCTTTTTAAAAGTACCTTCTGAAATAAAAGTACTAAGTTTTTCCATATAACGTCAGCTTTCAGTCAGTGGAAGTCCCGTCTAAATCGGCTCAACCATTTTAGAGTTAGCTGGAACAAACAAACAAAACAGAAAAACAGAAATTTTAAAAAATGGTTACTGCTATCTTTTTAGTTTACCTTACATAAGGCTGTTCTTAATATATTGCTGTATTTTTAACTCCCGACGAGAAAAGAGAGGTGTTAAAAGTGTAATGTAACGTGTTTATTGTAGCTCCCAAACGGCTGAAACGATTTTGATTTACATAGTTTTTTGATTAAAAGGTGTCTTGATCCAGAGTGTTCCTAGCTACGATTGAAGAGAATGTGTTCAGCCGTTTGTTCAGCTCTCCTCCCCGCGTCTGATCGAGTTTTGTTTGTGCCGGGAGATTTTTAAATTATTCTTACAAATAATATACCACATTCCTTCAAGCGCAGAAAGAAGTCAAAATACTCATAAGTACTTGAGTAAGTACGTTTAAGTATTGAGCGTTGTGAAGGTAAACAATGGTACTTACCTACCTACCTACAACTTATATTATATACCAAATGTACATACAGAGTCAAGTGTGTGAGCTTTTGCTCTCGTAATAGCGAATGGACAAGTAGGATTATTGGCACTCGAAATATTTATTAATATAGAAAGATTATTATCGTGGGTGCTACGTAATTTTTTGTATTTATATTTTGAGACCCTGGGGTCCCGGGCCTTTGGAAGGCATAGGTACGAGATGTAGAAGCCATGCAGAGGCCTCTTAGGAAGCTTTAAATGAAATGAGACACCAACCGTCGAATATCCCTGTATGGGCTATGCAAGTCCACCCAAGGACAACCTCTCGGTTGTACAGTACTACAGTTGTTTGCTGAAGTGTTATTATTATCTAAATATATAAATACGAAAGGTCATACACTCACTTATCACTAAATATCGAAAACAGCTTGACGTTTGAAGATGAAAGGCAGGGAGGTAGTTTATAGTTAGTAGACGCATGCTAAAAAAGGATTTTCCAAAATTCACCCCCTAAGGGGATGAAACGTGGGTACAAACACTTATGCGGACGAAGTCGCTGGCAGAAACTAGTCTATCTAAAAGTATTCCTTTTCCTATTCGCCGATGTGTTACTTTAGTTAAAGTATTCAATTAATTTGCAGGGAAAAATGTTTACAATTGAATAAAATACTATGCTATAAAAATACTCTTTCAATCAAAAAGCGATCGAAAGAGTTCAACATTAAAAATATCAATATAGCAGGACGTGTCGAGGGAACACCCTAGCCATCAACTGCGGTCGATTCAAATATTTATGGTGATTTGATGGTGTCGTACCGGCGGCCTTTTATCTCACAGATGATTATCGGTTGTGAATTGTATGGCCAAAGGTGGACTACAGTGACCATGAAGGACTAAAAAACCATTGGAGTCGGTATAATCTAGCTATTTATGTATATAAATAAAATTAATGGCTAAATGTGTTGCTAAGCGCAAAACTCAAGAACGGCTGGACTTATTTGACTTTATCTTTTATGTTATCTTCGAAATTTCCCGGACAAGGTTTATAGAAATGTCAGAAATTTTCACCCTTGCGAAGCCGCTAGTAGTTAAATAAATTTTCTTTTAAGAAATAGTCTTATAGCCGTATTTAGTTTTGAAGAGAATTTATAGTTGTAATAGTGGTTTAACAATGATTTACTACGTGTGAACAGGTTGTTTCAGTAATTACGCTTTCGTAATGGTCATTACAAAATAGTAGTGGTATCAGTGGTAGCAATTAAACTCTTAATTTATAATGGTTTGCAGAGCTAATGTTGTTGGAGGTAGCAATAAAACCCAAGTTTCATGTCTATATTTTATACCATTTTAGTGGGTCTGCATACCTACATTTTTGTTGTTTACATTACAAATTTTCGATCCATTATTTATTTATGTTGGAGTTTTTGTCGTAATGCGTAATACCGAAGTTATATGACGTGTCCAAGATTGTGGTAATTTGATTATCCGTGATGTAGCTAAATTGTGAACACAAAGTTCCACTCCTTGGTCCGAAATGTATTCGTAGAAGTGGTGGGCGTGGGTGACGTCCATCGTGGGAAAACATATCCCAAAATTGTACGTCTGCGCCTTTAGAACTGACAGGAAATGGGTTCCGTATTATTCAACACAATTAGTGCCGTTCGTATCCTTTGTTTTTATTTTAACGATCCAGCATTTAAGTACCTACTTTAATTGTAGTTGTCGGTCTGTCTGTCCATCCACTTTGTTACTTGACATACAGGCGAGAAAATTCTTCGTTTTCGATTCGATAAGGTGCTATGAATCGATTAACTCGTTCCCATTTTGTGTTATAAAATACCCAGTGAAGTGTACAATGTTATGTTTATGTCTTTGGGTTTACAAACGCGTTGTAAATTAGGGTTTACCTAAAAGTGGAACAAGATAGCGACGAGATCACCAATCAATTCTGAAAGATAAGTCCTTAGAAAGATATATTGTAATGAAGACAAGGTCGGCGGCAGATAAAAACAAAATTGGTCGTCGGGAACAAGGGTCGGTTCGTCCTCCGGGTATGTGTCGCGCTCGGGGACGATCAAGTTTATCGAGACCACCGGCGACGAGCTCCACCGCTGGACAACTCCCGACAAATTTATTGACACTCTTTCAATTAAACCTATTGTTGCCGGGAACAGACACAGCGGTCATAACAGAATAAAACACGATAACTCGCCGCGTGTATTCGTAATGCGTTCCCATATCGACCTCCGCCCGTTCCGACCGCCGTAAAAGGAGATTTATTAAAACTATTTGGAAACTGATTCGATCGAAACCGAACGATTTGACATTTAGATAAAGAGTAAAATTTATTTTTCCCTCGAATACGCCGCTCCGGCGGAGTGACAATGGAATAAAAAGGTTATAAAATGCGACGGTTGCGGCCGCTGTCGCCCACGTCCCCCGGGTGTTGTCGGATGTTCACGCGCGGCGCTGCATATCTGGCCCGGGCCGAGGCGCAGCTGCCACGCTCAGATAAAATGCGACGAGTGCGTTATTACGACCTGCCGCACACCACCGCTGCACCGCCGCCACTCGCAAGCACGTGTAAATTTCCAATGTGAGAACACCCGAGATAAGCCGCCGCGCGTGGGCGCAGAGAAAATTCACGGCGCCGCGACCAATGACGACCGCGACACACCGTCGCGAACTCTTCTCAGATTTTGTGTAAATCGATGTAACTGTACTAATAGGGTCAAAACATGTAATTTATTGAACGTTTATCATTCCACGATTAACGGTTACATTTTGTTGCATTGTGATGTTCTTATTGGTGTTCGTATTGTTGGTATGGTATAGATGCTAGCGTAGAAAATAATGGGAGTCAGGAACTATTACGTTGGGAATAAATAACTTTTATTTATGACTATTCTTTATTGGTATAAATGCTTATATGTTATCGTCCAATAAAACTTATATATATTTTTGAAACTACCATTATCTTAATGAGCCCTAAATATATAAACAATAAATTATGATAATTTTATAGATACATTTTCCGTTATATTTTTGAGAGGTAGTGAGATCGTTCTCAGAACTATAAATTCATAATAGGAAATAAACGTAGGCAATATTAAAGTCATAAATGTACACCCACACTACTTA
Organism: Hoplodrina blanda; assembly: GCA_949316365.1. NCBI lineage: Eukaryota > Metazoa > Arthropoda > Insecta > Lepidoptera > Noctuidae > Hoplodrina > Hoplodrina blanda. Next base: position 8,237,489 of record OX438579.1, on the reverse strand, counting down.
AAGTTGCTTCTTGTCGTTATAATGCAAGCTTAGACAATCATAGAATCATAATAAAATAACACGTCTTTGTTAGAATTGTATTATCATTTCTCAAGACGTTTCGAAATGTTATTGTTTTTGTATGCGTTGAGGTAGATCAGGGCGACGGAGATAATCTCCTCGGGGACGTGACACAAGAATGAGATATTTTTTTGCTGACGCATTGTTTTGGGAGTCAAATAACATGCGACGTGAGTGTCGTTCGGTTCCAGGAACCGAGGCTTGACATTGACCGCGTAGTGCAAGCCGGGTCAACGGGCTCGCCCGAGGACAACACCACAGCTTTTAAATCCTTCACTTTTTCTTATTTCATTCAGGACCAAGCTACTACTTGCATCGAACGATCCAAAAACCTATATTGTACTACACAATAAACAACTCCTTTTATTCCAGAAGAAGAGTTCAACATTGCTGTAAAATTTACATTATGTAGGAAGAATACTCACGGGTCTGCTATTTGCTTGCTTTTAGCTGAATAGAATATTGTGAATGTTAACATCACGACATGAATTTCAATTTAACGATGGTCTGCGTTCCGCCGATCCTCGGGCGGGATACGTTGCAAATGTTACAATCTTAGTTGAGAATAAAATCTACGATGTCGGCCCTCGCCGCATCGATAGCCCACTAACCGGCGAATTTCAAAAGCTTCACACTGGGTCCGGTAACTTTATACGTTTCCTTAATTTACATATCTCCATTGTATCTTCGAGTTTCCATAAAATTTAACAACAGCCGACTTGGCGTGTCCTCTGAGCACCCAAGATGCTACTTTACGACGATTCTCAAGACCAAGTTAAGGTTATGTCTATAATTCAGTTTTATGAAACCCCTTTCAGGTAACAAAGTGTGTATTTGGAAAGTTCTCACATAACTTACATTAGGGTAGTGTATTAGTATAATGACTACGCTGGAATACGTTCAATAACATCTGATACCATCTGTTGAAATTACTTCAGTAACCTGTTCTGTGATTCTTTTGTGTATTGTGCCTTTGTATCTAAACTTGTTGGAACAATACCAAATATTAATTTAATTTCTATACATTGCGAAACGGGATATAAAGCGAGCGATAGGTACTTTAATTTAAATTAAATGTATGGCGGTACTAGATTACGGTTACACAAATAGTTATAGTTATTTTATCTAAGAGAGATTTCAAACCTAATAAGCGTTAATTTAGTTAGGATAACAAAACAGTGCGATAGCTTGGGTTGGTCGAAAGCTGTATTAAAACAGTTGTTGAAACAGTCGGGTGTCCTAAGGTAATATTAATATACTTCATTAACTTAGACTAATATTTTGCTTTCAAAGGAGGCAACGGTTTGTCTGTCGGTGAGATACCTTTATTTGTCTATGTTACGAGATGTTATAAAGCAATGAGAAATTCTCAACAAAGGTTTATTGCTTCAATAACGTACTTTACGACTTTCATTGCGGCAGAGCACGTGTTAGAAGTGTAGCAGACTTATACACGACAAGCCTGGCGATAAAATTAAAACTTTAATAAATGTCGATGCCTACAGCAACCTTTCTTTATAAATTACTTCAAAAATATATTTGACATATTGTGTTTGCTACTTGGCTTTTCTTTAAAAAGAAAGAATACAATGATGAGTCTCTATAGAAAAATAATCGGCTTATTTTTTCCAATGGTTTCTCACTTTTTGTTACCTACAAAAATCTTAAGAAAAAAATATGAGACTTATTTATTACTTTCAAATTAAGCAGCTTATGAAATCAGAATGTGAAAATGCGATATAATAGACCTACAGAGTATTATGGGATGAATGTTAAAACGTGATTGACAAGATGTTGTTGAAAGTTACACGAATCATTATGGTGGAAGGACCAACCGTCCCGCTTTCCAACAAGACTATAGAAAGAAGGGGCTGTAGACGTCATAAAGCGGTGTTACGGCGCGGGTGTTGGCGTCATAAAAGAGACCGACTCCGCCGCCAGCAGTCGCTTAAGAAAGCTCAATTTGAATTGAAACGATCCGGATGCTTTAGTGGCCGAGTGAATTTTATTCAAAACTCTCTGGTAAGATCAGCTTTGTGAAAACATCTGCTAGTGACATACATTCTGTAACTTGCCTGTCGTTATTGTGAAATGTTGGCTTTTGCACGCGACTTCGTCCGAGTGAAAGACAAAGTCAAATCTGTTCTTAACTGATGAACTGCCTACTTCATTTATGAAGTAGGCAGTTCAAGCTGTAATTTATTGCAGCTTTATAGGTCAAGTAGTTTTCAAGATGTCGTGTTCAGTCACTGAGCGACCTATCTCTTATCTACCTACATATATAAGGTGTAAAAAAATTAACTTTAAGAATTTGAGGGGACATTGTACTCCTCATTATGAGCAACTTTTACTATGGGACCAAACCTGAAATCGCGAAAAAAAAATCAGCTGTTCCCTACGTTTATGTTCGCATAACTCGTCAAAATGTATGGAGAAGCTGATTTTTTTGGTCCCATAGTAAAAGTTGCTCATAATGAGGAGTACAATGTCCCCTCGAAATTCTTAAAGTTAATTTTTTTACACCTTATATATTAGTATAAAAGGCAACTGTTACTAACTGACTGATCACACACATGTACAAACTACTGAACGAATTTCGCTGTTTGGCACGCAGATAGTTATTATGACGTAGGCATGTGCTAAGAAAGAATTTTCCAATGTTGACCCCCTAAGGGGACATCCCCTTCACACATTGCATCACAACGACATCATTTATGTAGACGAAGTCGAGAGCAAAAGATAGAATAATTAATAGACAAAAGTTAACGGGAAAATTAGTATGAGTGATGTTTACTTTTATATTGTGCTCATGGAAAATACTCCTATAGGTAATAATGCTCCTATAAATGTGAGTACTGAGTATATTCGTTTTAAGTAATAAATCTTAATTTTCTGCAAACGATTCATAAACACAATCAATTTGAATATTAAACTTGTACAGCTAACAAGCTAAAGCGTGATTATTCCGCTGTACATCCATCGTTTAATTATCAACTGAAAGATTGATATGATAAATTCATCGTGAAATTATTCTGTTTTAGCTAAAGGATTCCAGTGATCCATCAAGTTTATCATTTAACTGTTAAAAGCGGGTCTTCAAACATTCACAATATCACGCTAATACTCTGTTCCTATACAAGCTGAATCTAATGGTGGTGTTTCCGATGAATGATTTGCCCTCAGTACTATCAAAACATACAGTTAAACATTGAAAAAAGAAAAAAATAATAACATCACGCCTGTAATCCTCGAAGGGTTGGGCAGAGGAGGATAGTACACCCACATTTCGCCAGCTTTGTTTAAGTCCCATGTAATAGGCGGCGAGCCTATTGCCGGGCACATATCCAGACTCCGAGGCTGCTACTGAGAAATTCCTGATGGAAAAACCCAATAACACTTTGTCCGACCTAGGAATCGAACCCGAGGTAATAAAAAATAATAAAAATATTATAAATAATAAAAATAAATCATCGATAAAATACTCAGTGCCCTGCCCGCAACGTGGTGGTAAAACCCAACGGCGAATAAAACGGCGGTTAGGGATTCGGAGAGAGGAACCTCCTGACTGCCTGCCTTCTATATCTAACTTTTGACCTAGCTGTTGAGCGATAGTTTCTCGAGATGTTGAACGAAACTTTCGCTATTAAAATCAGTGGTACCTGCGAATGATATTATCGTCATTGGCTCAAACAGTTTGCATGAAAGCTCTGAATTAAGAATATAAGGGTATCATTATTTTATGATTAAACAAACAGTAAACTAAACTGAAGACTTCTTTTCAGAGTGTTTAAGCATTGCTGAGGCCTGTGTAAATAAAATCGAGTAGTAATAAAATGATAAATAGATCTTATCTCTCCATTGACACGAGTATTTAAATTCCTTTTATATCATAAAAGGGCCATTGTAATTCCATTCGAGACTTTTTATTTCGCGTTATTTGTCGACATTACAATGTTAAAAATTCGCTCATTAAAACTAAAGACATTCGATTTTGAAACGTATGTCGTTGTGTATAAAGTTAAATTGATATTTTTTAAGATTATTGCGTTCCCAAAAGTAACTCGTGCGCAGGGCAGGTAGGATTCGACCGACATTCCTCGGCTTTGTTCGGATGATGGTGAGCCCACGCACTTCCGGATGCGGCACAAATCTTAACAGTTGAATACATTACACTAAAATCTTATTGGTCGTTAATATTGAGTCATGATGACAAATTCAGAGATTCCAGGTATCGGTAAATAGGTACGTTTCTAGGGCAGTTGAAGGCAACGATTGAAAATATTTTATGAGCGATAGTAAAGATATTAACTAGAGATTTGGGCCCCATTATACCTATCTAATAAAATATAAAAATACGATAATATTATCGTGAGTATACCTAGTTATCTAATACCTATATTTAAAAGATTTCCATAAGTTTATATGCGTAATATGATGACGTATAAAACAAAAACGCCTCGTTTGATATTAACAATCTGCAACTACATAAATTATAAGGAACCCATCCACCACCCAGCAATATCCATTAGACTTTGTATTAAATATCCTCATTAGTTACTTCAACAGACTACTTTCATAATAATTTTCTATTTCCACGAATAGATATTTAATTAACCTAGCGGGGTTTTAATGTAAGTTGTGTACTCTGTCCACAATTACATTTGATTAATTTTAATGAGTACTTTGTTTTAGAAGTAATGGTAAACGATTAACGAGTTTCTTGCATCATTGTCTACCTAATAGCTAGTTAAGAGATGTTTACCGTGCGCCGTAGGTAGATAATTAATGTTTTTTTAACTGTCAACACGAGACAACTGTAATGGCATGTACCATTTATCAAGTATGATGATATATGACTTACGGTAGTGGTTTTTATTTTACTTTTAAAAGGCGACCTCGCCTCGGGTGTCCTGATCAGTTTATTTTTGATAAAGCTTCATTATAAATGGCGCATGAGCCGATGACGCATAATGACTATAAAAATAAAGTGAGTTAGCACTTGAAGTATCGTGAACATGTAATTAAATTGCTATTTCATCTTATATAACTTTTTTAGTTATAAATTGCTCAGAAAATCCTTTAAGTACTTAGGTTTATCTTGAAGCCTTGTCTGTTCATAAACAAGCAATAATAAATACATGTGTATATATAATATGGTAGTTTTAAATAGTTTGTAATATCGCTGCTACGTTTATTTATTGTTACAATTTGCGGTGGGTGCCAAAATGTTAACAATTGAAATTAAGATCAAATTACATTTTGTTACCACAAATAGAGTTAACTTCTGCGGTACTGCGGTGCTGTAATAACAATAACCGATGGAATGTTTTCAACACCTAAGTACGAATAACAATAAATTCCATATACGGAGCTTATAAGAAATCAAGCGAATTCTCATATTCGGAATAAAATTGGAAACTTTATGGCCGTAAGTTTATTCCTTTTATTCTTTCATTTGCATATTATTACTATATTAAATACGTGCTCAAATCATAACACGATTCCGTAAAAAGTCACATCATAAAAATATAGTTGGTTTCGGTGACTGACTCTCTAAAAGACTTGGTTTTTTCAAATAAATATTGTTTTTATCGCTGAACCTTCCGTTAAAGACACAATAATATAAATAAGGCACCCGGGTCCGTTCCGGTCGTGGGTGTAATATCTTGCGGTTGAGACTTACATAATGATTGTGCGGTCTGTTGACTCCTCGCCCTTACATCGTGCGACACCCACTTTGATTTACTCACAACAATGATGCGGGGGCTCTGATATATTGTTATACACTCAGATGAGGTAACACAGCTGTTTACTAATTGTTTTTATTCCGTATTGTTACAGGTATGGTAGTGTCTCGTCTGGCAAGGTCGGGTGGTATGTACAATATTTTGACAATTAAAAAACCGGTAAAGTCTTGGTTATTTTTAAACCGAAACCTGCTAATTGCTGTATATAAAAGCCTTTTAATTTTACATCTCGCGGCGACATTTTAGAGCCAAGTCGACATGTCAGATAAGCTTCTTACAACTTGTTTTCGAATTTTAATTATGAAGCCATTATCCTTAATGTGATTTAAGTATATTGAAGAATTTATGAAGTGTATTGAAGTCTGTCATTTCATCGAAGAATATCAGGCGATAACCACGCGTGTTTATTTTAAGGATACAGATATTCAAAACTTTGATTCCAGGAAAGTATTTAAAAACAGGTTTATGTGTAAACAAAACTTTCAATCTATTCTAAGCGGGATCGTGGTTCTACCTATTTCGGGAATGGAAACACGAATGCTTTGTTCGAATTTTCACTTATAGATTTAAGACTTTTTCAGTATAAATCCGTCTGAATGTCAATTAGTGTAAAATTCTGTTTGTTTGCTCTGACACCTATCCGTTAGGTTTAAGAATAGTTTCTAAGCTTCATACTTAGGTTTTAATTTGGACAATATCAGTCTGAATTTTTATTTCACTGCTATGAACTTACGAAAATGCAAAGTTAGACAAGCTGTGTTTATTTTGTACAAATGAATAATTAGGTACTTATAGGTAACTAGAATTTTAGGACGACCTGTAGATAAGATAATTCTTTATTGATTATGAGCTGGTACACTATGTATACAATTTTTCCAGGTCTCGACACTAGGATACCCTGTGTCGTGAGGTCTAGAGTGGTGAGTTAATTGAATCCTACGGGACCATTCATTGACAGTTTCCCTAGAATTTCAAAAATTGTGGCAATGCGGGAATTAAGTTTTAATTAAGCAACGTAATTATTAAGTTATCCTGTTTAGTCCTTCTAGGATTATTTTTTTTTCTTTGGAAAAAAATCCTGTCTGGCTATTTTTTTTTAGTACCATGTTATTTTATTTAGGTATTACGCGAAGTGGAAGTTTTAAAAAGAGATTATGATTAACACACCGTTGGATAGTGAAATAATTATTGAATTAAGTGCTTTGTGTACGCATACAAGTAAACAGCCGTCCAGTCCAGAAGTTAGCTGGGTTAGTCTGCAGTTAAGTCTTCACTCTACAAATAATATAAGTTGAAGCTCGCCCGGGGCTGGCTTTCGCCAACTCCTGTTTACATACGCAGGCACAGTCGGCGGTGGCGCCACCGTCGACTTGACCCTGCTGCGTGCCGTTAGCGTAAATATGACAGGTTTTAGTGAAATCAAAATTTGTGTAGAAACACTAGAAACCACACAACCGACGCTGGTTTGCATATTTAATTCTGTTTGGCGCTCTATTCGAGTTCACTTCTAGTATTTGCGCTGCCCACTTTAACTGAATTATATGCTGGGTACATACGTTAGTACGTATGAGCCAAACGAGAATACATTAACGGGAATTTTAAGTTCATATTTTGTTCAATGATGATTTTTAAATAAATTACTTTTGTTTTTGATGTCCCGACTTTATGAAGGTCGTAAGGACAGCGGAATAACCGAGAAAAAAACATTTAAAGTAAGTATAGTATGTATAATAAGAACAAGTTAATGTTAACAATGTAATACCCCAAAGACACGTTTCCTTAAATGCTTGCTTTGTAACTCTTAACCTTGACCATTTACGGAAGTTTAGAGTCAAGTTCCTGTGTCAATAGGTATATTCGTTTGGAAACTTATTTACTTTAACTCCATAAACTTCTTAACCTCGACATTGAAAACAAAGAAACATAAACAAAAGTTAAAAATTATGTTAGCTAGTACAGTCAGCAACAAAAATCGATTAACATTTATGATTTTTAAATCCTAATTATTAAGTACAATATTAAAAGTAAAACGCAATGAATGTAAAATTAAGATATAATAAACCCTTAGCTATTACCTGAAATTCTGGAAGCCAGTAAATTTGTGTTTAGTGTCTGTTTAAATGATATAAAAAGTAACATTGTTAATCGACTTTTGTTGCTGACTGTACCATCGTACTTAGGTATGTAATTTTATGAACACACACTAACTTAGGGTAAACTTTACGCCTTGTTCATAATATGTAGATATAGGCATAAATTCACAATGTTTCATCTCACACTAAGAGCGTTTAATATTTAATCCCACCAAAAACATTCTGTAAAAAAACTAGCCAAGTCTCGATGGAGCTGCTTGTTTATCTCTAAAAAGTAATGAAATCTAAACAAAGTCGTGCCAAGTCTAAGGTTCCTTACTGCGATTTCTTTATTATTATAGTTAATGTTGTGTGGCTTGGCCGTTTAAGGGTACAAAACCAGGTGCTCCATGACACCATTGCTCCAATGTGTCGCTAGAACCGCTACCCATTGACGATGGAAAATTGCCACTTGAAAAACGTTGATTCAATAACCAGTCAATTGTTGACTTGTACACACTAACGTATAAAGAATGTTCAACGGCCAAGTCACACAACATTAACTATAATAATAAAGAAATCGCAGTAAGGAACCTTAGACTTGGCACGACTTTGTTTAGATTTCATTACTTTTTAGAGATAAACAAGCAGCTCCATCGAGACTTGGCTAGTTTTTTTACAGAATGTTTTTGGTGGGATTTCACTTCTTTTTGTAGAAACGTATATTGATTTATTTTATTAGATTTTATTATTTGACACAGTTTTTTTTTTTCTTTTTTTTTTCTCTTTGTTTTTATAGAAGCGGCCCACCAAGTTGAATATTTTTTGTAAAGGCGGTATGTCGCGATCTCTAATAGTTTGGTTGGGCTCTTGTGTTTTCTAATCAGGGTCACCAGGTACTCCAGATCTTCGATTGTCCTAGTTTTTATAGTTTTCCCTTTATGTGGCCATTAAACCCTAACTCTGTACCAAATTTCAGCTCTCTGAGTTTATGGGAAGTACTAGTTCTATTTTGATGATCATGAGTGAGTGAGTGAGTGTCATAAATGCGAAACTTTGCTTTCGCTTAACTTCAGAACTAAATGACCTACAGACTTGAAATTTTGGATTTTAAGTATATGATTACAGCTTACTGGATGACGAAAATTTCTGCGTTCTGGTCTAATCTAGAGGTTCTCAAATAGGGGCCTGAAAATGCGGCGAAATGGTTCCAGTAAAGGATGGTACGGCAGTGTTTGCTTCGCGCTCGACTTTGGCGGGGGCACGGCCGTGCCCCCGATAGTCGTACGCTACTCAATAAGTGCATATGTAAATACACATGAATAGATATTGACTTTAAGTTGTTCCATAATTACATGTATTTAGGTGCCAACACTGCTATGTACGTTAGTTTGACTCGTTGTCAATCTAACGCAACACGTGTGAACAGGCACCATCCATCTATGGATGTCGCAGCGTATCTCTATATTCAATTATTAGTAGCAGTAAGTATGTGAGCAAGTTCTGATGTGTACTGAGTACATTCCTTGCACGGGTGATGTTTACACGACATGGAACTTGCATACGAAATGCTTTACAAAAGATAAGCTTTTTAGCTACTTGCTGTCATCTTTTATCTTTCTTATTATAGTGATTGATATAGTACGTGTGTATACGCAATCGAGGCTTGTGTAAATGTTTGAATCATGTAAAAGAAGGTCATGCGCCATGTCAAAATTCACAGTATTCGTAATGTAAAAAGATATATCACATAATCGTTAACTACACAAACAGGCTAATAAACTAAGTAACTTTGAGCAAAAATTATTACTCGGGAATGACTTTTATTTTTAGGGTGAAACCGTGAAACATGTATGGCGCAATGTTATTGTACTTTTATTGTACTTTGTAGTACAGGGGTCGCGGGTAACGATAAGTTATACTATTTAGAATTGGTTTTCGAAAAAAAATGCCAATAAGTTGAAAGTTTGACCTTCAATCTCCGTAACTAGAAGCTTCCCAGGTATGGTACAGAACGAAAAAATATCGCAATGGTGGAAATGTTATGTAACTTTGGGCTTCGATAAGTGTCTTAATACACCCAACCTCTACAAATACACCTTGCTTATAATATAGGGTAACTTGAAACGTTTGTGCAGTGAAGATAGGTGTCACGTATTAATTTTATGATGTATAATGCCATAGTATGTTCACGTTGTCAAGTTCTTCATGGCGCTGCGAACATGCAATAGGCCGACGTGCGCAGATCGCGGCGCACGATACCACTTCACCCCGTCACTACGTGCGCTACAAACTCGCAATATTTCACGTTTTCACTAAAACAATAAACTAAACACTTTTCTGACTGTTAACGTTTCATAACAAAGTATAAGTTGATATCAATGTTGCTTTGAATTTTGTTTTCTTTTTAGTTTTCTACTTGACTGAAAATCGAGTTATTAGATAGCTTTTAAATCTTCTTAAATGTACGTTCATTATTTCAGTATTGTTAAGTTTAAACGAAAGTTTATAAAGTAAATTGGATTGTGTAGGGACTTTACTTAGACTTAGTTGAAAATCGGAGGAGATAGATATACCTACTTATTTAAATGCCATTTACAGTATCGTTACAACATGGCGGTCTTAAATTATCTTAAATCATTGTCACCCTCTCTAGCATAGCAACATTATGGGATAAAGCCAGCCTATTCCCTACCGGTAACTACATATCACCAGAAATGATGAGATGGCCTATACCTATAGATACGACAGCATCAACATCTACCTATATGTTATGGTGGACGCTCCATGCGTGTCAGCAATTTAACTGAGTTAACGCAATTTCAGTTCGTAATTTATTACAAACAATACTAATAACTCAAGTAAACTGCCGATTTGCCGATCGACCGGTAGTATCAGTCAGGATCATGCGCATGAAGCACAAAAGTTCATTAACATAAAACATCATGACATATTATGTTGTGGATGGTCTACGTATTTTGTTCTTAAGCTATTGTCTTCTACAAGCCGTAATTAAACGCTTGTCATCAGTAACATGTCTTGCTGAATATTTCGTAGAGTTTATTGGTGTCAGCCGTTAGGCGCCGGCGCCGGTGGATGAGTTACCTTCACGTAGGTAAATACTGAGACGTCCATAATATACTAAGTGAAGTCTAGTGTGTTCAGAATGTAAATCTATGCTTAATAAATTTAACTATTTAGTGGGTTCTGTTTGAGTTTGTTTAACAGTCTTCTTTAAGTAAGAGGCGAATAATTATTAAGTTCACGTTCGCTAGTTAAGACTGTCCTTCGGTTAGAACTGGAAGGGCACACTACAGGAAATGGCACATTGTTCCTCGAAGGCATATGTTCGACTATCTACCAGACATAAGTTATGATCAATAAATCCTAGTTTCAGTTAAAACTCCTGGTGCGATTTATTGTTGACGAAGCCACTGGTAAATGGAAAAGCTAAACTATGTATGCTTACAATGTTTTAGTCTGTATTTTGTAATAATTAACCATTAAGTAATTGGCAATAACGACTTAAAATAGTCGTGAAAGAAATTCTTTGTTCAAGGAATATAACTTCTAGAATGTCTAATTGGCCTGTGGCATTCGACAAACGATTGCTTAGAACCGATATCACCTGTTCGTGGGTGTTCGCAAAGTTACTGCCTTACTTAGAGCTTTAAGTTAAGCGCGTTAAGAGTTGCAGTTTGTAGGTAAATAATTATTAATTTTATAGTTTTAAGGCGTCGCGCGTCGTTGCAATGCACAGTTAATCAGCGCGTCCGCGGTCCGGCTCGCCCACGCGCGCGCCACTCGTGGCGCCAGCCGCCAGACGAAGGCCCCACATCAATGCATCACTTACATTCGGCCAGTTATTAACTTTTATTCATATTGTGAATTTAAAAGGTATGCAATCAATAAAACATTATGGCTCACGCAATCGTTTATTGGCTCTCTTTATTAAAGAGATATGAATATTTTATGCTGAGACTATTTCTGAACAAAGCGTTGTAAAACTTAATTGGTCAAATTGTTAGACAATAGAAACAGTTTAGTCATTCAACTAATTTGCTGTCCAGTCTAGACTAAAAGCACACACACCATATCGATTAGTGACTAATACAAGTTTATCTCTCTAATTACTTACAAAGCCTATAAAGGATCGGTAAGAACATTCCATTAGAGATTCTAACACAGCTGGTGTGCCGTGTGCGGCATCGCTACGATAACAAAACAAATTATTAATGATCGCCAGATATCAATCGGATAGTAATTGTTGTGAAGAATGTGACTTATTGATTCCTGTACTTCGGTAAACTGCTGACCCATTTATATCTACGTAGATCGATTGTAAACTTCGAAGATTAATGTTTTGAAACGAGACAGTTTTTCGTACTAACAACGCTACTTTGTGGGTGATGTATGATTCAATTTTGGTACAAAATTGAACATAGAAATGAAAAATAGGAGCGATGACAAAGTATAATTTTATGTATTGTTTTATCTACCCACACGTCGAAGAACTAAATAACTTGCAATTTATGGAAATAAAGTTTTGCAAAATTGTAATTTACGTAAATTTTATGAACGTGGTTTCCGTTCGGACTCATTAGCACAGTAGGTATATAAAATCATAAATTAATTACTCGTAGGTTTTCCGAGAACTTCAATAAGGAATGTGGGCTTGTACCAATAAGTAAGTATCTAATATCGAATCACAGATATTAATCTAAAATATATTATTACTGTGAATATTAAACGAACGTAATTGATAATATTGATTTAGTATACAGCTGCCGCACGATGTCTTGCTCAGGATATTTCGACGAATACCTATGGCCTACGTAAGATTTATTAGAATAATGACGTTTGTTGTTTAAGAACGTATTAATTATTCAAAATGTTATCATTATTTATTTATTTATTCTAACACACTGCCTACCCACTCTCCTCAGGGTGTCGTAATATATAAACTCGAGACTCGGAGACAGTATCATATGATCGCGAAGCATCTTTTATCGTCACATAGAACAAAACGTTCCTCAAAATAAAGGAAATTGTTTCATGAAATTAAATCTGTGTAAAACGGGAGTTTCTAAAAAGGTGTACCTAATTGTTTTTTTAAAGTTAATAGATAGGCTTATGGGCCTCCTTATGGAAAGGAGATAGCGCCTCCAACACCAATAAATAATACCAATGAAGTTGCGTATACTGTAGGTAGCTCAGAAACTGTTGAAAACCTTAAACTTACGTGCCTGTAAGTAAATTCACAATCAACCTGCAAACTAGAACGTAGAAACTGGACTTCAGTGTTTCTTGCAAACTAGAAGTCTTCAGTGTTTTGCAGCTGGATTGCGAATTCGCTACTAGCATTTGATTACTGCTACTATAGTAGCTAAAATCCAGTAAAAAGGCAACTCTACATACAAAATCTAAACTTTCAAATTTTATCTAACGTTAAATTAAATTTATCCCGACTCGAAACAAACATCTTAATCAAAGGAGACACAAACGTACACACAAAAGACATACTGTTTGTATTCATGCAATCTGGATGAGAGCCGTTATAAATTGCAAAAAGGCGAACCCCGCTTTTGAGAAAGCGATTTCTCGAAATGCTTTACAATACAATACGCTCCCGAAGCATTGTGTTCAGATCTGGGCGTTTCCACGCTTACACAGGATTTATATATTGTATCCTACTAGCCCCTTTAATATCTTACATTTATAAGTGTTTGGAAACATGTATAAGTGACACGCGCAAGCAAACGCTTTGTGTTTTCCGCAACTGGAAACAGTAAATTATAATTTAAGAGAAAATTCAAATGGAGAATAGTTTAGTAGCGTTAATGTGACGTAAAAGCTTTAGAAACGTAAAAAAACATTAAGAGATACTTAACAATAAATTATTTATCTGAAGCCTATGAGATTTTGAAATAGTGTAGATATATTTTTTGACGGCAGACTTTTTGGAAAAGTTCTTTACTGTGACGAAATTAGCGTACGTGAAAAGTGCACAGACGTATGAATTTAAATAGCTAATAATCACTAATTTACATAGATTTAATCACATTGTACTCAGACTTTCGTTTGCTCTTCGCGAACTTACCCGTTATGTGTGAGTTTGACTAAACAATGCTTTTCTCTTATATTTACACAGGGCATGTGAAAATGTTCTAGGTTTAAAGCCATGGAACCGCTTCCATATATATGGCTAATTCTTGATGGATGTTTAAGTACCGCTACTTAAACATCCATCGAGAATGTAATTTCAAAATTACTAAACTGTTCGGATTGGAAAGAAAATTTAAATGGTTTACTTCATATCATTATCTATGAGAGTACTATAGTAAAATATTTCCATAACATCACGCCTGTACTCATTAGTACACCCACATTTCTCCAGTTATGTTAAAGTCCCATGTAATAGAGGGTGGGCCTATTGACATCTACCGGGCACAAAATGCAGACTCCAAGGCTGCTACTGAGAAATTCCTGTAGGAAAAATCCAATAACACTTGCCCGCTTTGGGAATCGAACCCAAGACCTCATGCTCAGTAGTCGCGCTTTGCGACCACTAGACTAACGAGGCCATTAAAAGTGCTTTTCATTATAAAAGGACCGTGTTCGTCATGCTAGCTTGATTAACCCCAGCCCCAAATGCCCAAACAGAACAGTTCACACAATTATAATTTATACAGCCAAATCTGATTAACAGTAAAATGTAGGCGTCCTTATCTTGACTCACAACTCGCTTGATTGCAGACCCACGGAGTAATGACTTAATACAATGCTCTTACGGAAATTATACATTATTATGCGACCACATGTCCTGCCCTATCATTAGGGCGTCATCAACTTGAATATTTATCCACAAAACCTCGTACATTGTTTGAACATTTTCATAATTGGTTATTGGCAACCCTGCGATTTGCTCATTAAGTTTTATTAAAAAGATTACTTGCGCTTTGTTGTTCGGGATTTTCTCGGTTTTTATTTTGCAACTGTTGAAGATTTTTTGTTTGGGATGGGTGAAATTATACTATTAAAACTGGCCAACAATTCATGTTTAACCTAAATATATGCTTTAATTTTTTTATTGCAGCAATTAACCTAATGGTTTAAGATCTAGAACCGCCTGACTAACGTACGAACTTTTGATGACAGAGAGGAACGTTTTGACTTTTAAAGGGTCTAGCTCAAGTTATGGACCACGAAAAGTATCTGGCAATAATGTATACCTAATCGTTTTTAATACTATCTTGTAAACCTATTTATTAAAAAGCCAGCCGTCACACGTGAGTAAGGGACGTTACCTTTTGTACCTGATAAATTGCCCGGCATTAAAACTTAGGGCAACGCCTTTAACGACAACATTCTCAAAATTTCAGTAATGCTAAAATGACGTAGGTCAGCGACTCTGGGTTCTTGGTCTATAATAGTTTGTTCGTCTTTAAACTGTAATTTGGTAGGGGACGCTATAAACATGGCACTCAACTAGCACATATGAGTATAATTCCAAAAGTGTGGTTACTCGTAAAATACTCACACATAAAACAAACTTAAAACATTTGGCCCAGATAGCTTGGTCAGCTCGTCATTAGTTTTATGTCAAAATATCGCCGTAAGTCAACGGAAAGATTAAATAATTATAGCCGAAGTAAATACTACCCCAGTTTTGTTACCCCCTTATGACTCATATAATATCTATGTTTACGTAAATTGTTCCACGTATAATTAATTTTATTCATAGCAGTAATCCAATGTTATTATATACGTATCCATTTGTGTAAATTAGAACCGTCATGAATTATTTATTAGGTACAATTGAAAAGATCCCTACACAAACCGACTCCCACCACTAACTAGATCACGACGACTATTAACTTTATCAAATCCGCAATTAATATGATCCTAAGTTGTGTTTGAACATCTCTTACTTAATTAAGACAGTCAGTTTACCTTATCCAAGTATTGCAGCGTCAAAATGTTCTAAGTTTAGGCAAGTTATCTCTAAAGTTCCGCAATCTACCTCGTAGGTCGGACCAATCTCTCTGCAAATGGCTCACTAAGTAGCCTACAGCAGTGTCGACCCCCTACAACTCTCAAACGTTGTTATGAAAATCCCTCCTGCATAATGAGGACTAACGGGTAATACCTGACGGACGCCAAGGGCCGCAAACTTGACCACTGGGTCTCCCCCCGCGGGGCGAGGGGGGCCACGCTTGAAACGAAA
Organism: Hoplodrina blanda; assembly: GCA_949316365.1. Taxonomy (NCBI): domain Eukaryota; kingdom Metazoa; phylum Arthropoda; class Insecta; order Lepidoptera; family Noctuidae; genus Hoplodrina; species Hoplodrina blanda. The sequence continues at coordinate 8,221,383 of OX438579.1, read as the reverse complement.
ACAATTTTGTTTATTTACCAATGCGCCAGTTTCCCATTTTAATTCTCGAGTGTCAGTGGGGACGACCGAAATGAAACATTACAGGCAAATGTTACACAAACAGAAACTTTAAAATGCAATCTTTGCGGGAGTGAAAGATTAATGGTACGTACGTTTAAACGGTCGGGGGTGACAGTGCCAAAAATCCTCGTCGCACCGTATGTGAGCGGTAACAAAAACCTTTCTGAGGAGAATCCCCTTCATTAACACTGGAAATTAGTGAGCGTTAGTTTGAGGCGCACTCGCAAGAGGGTAGCCACATGCAAGTCATTATGCGGACGATCATTGAATTAATTACGTAGATGTTACGAGAGCGGAAGCGTTGCGGAGCTGAGTCGCGTAGCCAGGCCGCCGCGCCGCGTCCTTGCGTCCTCGCAGCGAGCGCCACTTGCCTCACAATACACGCGGTATACCACTGGTGAATTAACTTTTACATTTTGTTTTCGTTTTCATTTTTTCTAGTATTTAAAGTTTCAACAAGCCAACAAACCTATTCATAGAAAAACTATGTAAATGTTTGTACCAGTCTCCTCAAAAACACAGATAAAAGTTTTATAGGTCGTTATGAGTCACAAACTATGGATATAAATGTTGGTGTAACAAAATATATTTTCAATTTCATTTGGATGTGGAGGTCATAAATGTCTATTGAGACTGTAAAGTATACCATAGTAACTTGAAAATATAGCTGCAATTCTCTTAATAGGTGACGGAAGCCATACTGTGCAAAAATATACGCGAGCACCTTACTTACTGTGCTTATTTCTTTGAGACTCGTACTTTTATTGCATTTCAACTGAAAATACTTAATAAAACATATACCACGCATATCATGTGTATGTATTGCTGCAGGTTTTACTTATCAGATAAAACGTGCGATTCCGCAAGTGTCGCTTGTTCGTACAGAAAAAATAGACCATAAATTCAGGGATCGCTTTAAAACGAAATTGCGAATTGATTGTCGTGATTCACAGTGAAGTTTGCATGTAACCCTAGATAAGGGTTGTAACATTCCCCGTTGGAACACGGGCAGGCTGAAGGCGGCACTGGACTATTACGTAACAGGTCAGTCACTCGCAACAACACGACGCCACCGCTCTGTGTTCTTAAACCTGATACGAGTGTCACGGCAGTCGTTAACCTAATAAAATATGTATTCACATGTTGATAAACCAATTTAGTTACCGTCGAGAGGCATAGTGACGGCCGCTGGTTACATAATAAGTCCGTGGACTTGGCGGGCGCCGTGCGGTAGGCGGGTTGGCGACTGAAGCGGCTTGGCGAATCGAATTAGGTCGGGTGCGCGATGGTATCTTGCCCACTGCAACGCCCGCTCGTCCGCCCTCCGATAACAGAATGTCTGAATACCAGATAAAGCGCGTTCATTTGCTTATTGCTCTCTAGTTGATGACGTCTGGGTTAATAGTCTAGGGAAATGTTTTTCCGTGACCGTGTCTTATCTAGGCGAGGCGGTCGTTCTTCTTATTTAAATAAACCAGGGACGTTAATGACCTGTTTTACGACACCTCGTTGTTTAAGTGCTAAATAATCTTATGTACGTCGTAAAAAGTTTCTCTGCCCGCATTTCTTCAGCGATTGCTTTCAATACACTTTGTTATTTTTCAATTCACATAATAAAATATAAAACACATCTCTCACTGGATGATTGCTGTTACGATAATGTCGTGTTCGGTGCGCGGCAGCTGGAAGGAATGATGTTTTATTGGAGTGCTTCCGAAGCTCTTCCGCTGATATAAAACATTGTTCCATTCTTGCAATAGTGGACAAGTGTTATATCACATCGGATTATGTGGCTTTACAACTCCATATTGTGTTGCAATTCTTTGCAATTGTACTGGTATTTCGACGGGCTTTGTGTTCACAAGAGATACCACTTTGGTAATGCTTTCTGTATTCGGCGTTCGTTCGTTTGTATTTACCCCTTATGTTGCAATGCAGTTTTTAATTAGAGGCTAGAATTGCTGTTTGTGATCACTCGAATTGGGAGGCTGGTTAGCTCATAATGAAGGAAGTGAAGTGTCCACATGCCAGTGAATGAGGTTAGTCATGTTCATTAAATATTATGTTGTTTGGACACTGTTTGGTAGTTTCTTATTAAGTTACTGAAGCAGAATACTTTCCGTTGTAGTTAGTTCGGCTACTTTCTTTAATAAACCTACGTAGGTATTGTATGTAGGTATGTATACAGTAGTATATCTTAGCTCAGGTCGCGTGTACCTACTTGTGTCCGAGGTTGGATACACATTTTAAAACTTTTACTTCTTTCCAGCTATGTCGGGTCACGTTGAAGGTGCACGTTTCTCGAAATAACTAAGAAAATACCAAGTTATCTATAGGTATAGTGGGAATAAATGCTAGCACCTCGATAGCTAGGTATTAGATAGAAACAAGATTTGTTTCGTAATAGTAGGTACCTGTTTTCATTAGTTTCACGTTTTTTTTGGTAATAAAGCTTTTAAGGATATTTTGTATTCTTCTGGCTTATCTATTCGATTAGAAAATAAATCTTAAAACTATAAAAAACAATTTTCTGTAAGTTATATAGAATTTAACATTTGGGTATTCTTTACAGGAAAGTTGGTTTTTCATTAAAATATCTGTGATGTCTCAAGTAAGGTGATAGATTACATTACCTTCTCGTTGTCTGCTTCATTAATTCAATTCAATCAAAGCCTTCCGTTCAATATTTTCAAATTTTTATTTACTATTTCTTCTACTATGCGAGATTCTTTAACTTGCGTCTGTTATATTATTATAAATATCTAGGTATGTAATAGGTGACCTAAGTAGATAAGTACCTACAATGTTTTAGAATCTCAGTCAACCTACTTAATTACAGCTAGAAAAATAACATGACGTATGAATTGCCGTGCTCACAGAAAATAATAACTCATGGAAGATACAAGAAAACACGAGTGTTTTTCACGTCGTAAAAGAGAAAACTTTACAGCTTCGCTTCAAACAATAAGATAAAACTACCCAAATTTATTGTAGCTAATTTTCGCAAGCGAGGACTTAATGTTAGGAAGCCAAGTAGCCATGAAACCTAAAAGCAAAGGTAGGTAAATGACAAAACGCCCATAAAACTTCCCCCATCTACCGGACCGAAGTTTTCATAACTAGGGGGGGGGGGGGAGTGTTCCGTGTCTCCATGAATTAGTAGCGACCTCATTAACCCACATGAGCCCGCTCTCACTTAGATCACTATGGCATTAACAATTAAATGAACACCGGCGATGCGCCCGCCGTGAGACACTTCCCCTTCTGCACGTGAAGGGTTAAAATGGGTAATTGCATCAGTCAGTAGGGTGGAAAGTTAGTGTGTTGAATTTCTTAGGTCATTGTCCTGTGGTATTAAATTTACAGAAGGCTAAGATTGGACACCACATTTATTATATAACGTATGTCGTATGGACTTAGCATATTGCTTTACTCGAGTGTACAGTGATAAAGTTGGGAAACTTGGTTTTAGTTTTGAACATTAAAATGTTTATTAGCAAATAAACAAGTGACCTGCAGATACTGCAATGAGATATTTGAGAAATTATATCATTGCATAAATGAATTGAAACTGACAATACCCAATTAGAATATTCGTGAGCCAATGATAACGTAATGTAGCGGGCACGCCTCACGGTAGAATGTCGACTTGACAATAAGGTCTTAGCCAAGTAGAGCAGTGGTTGTGGTCATAAAATTGCGAAGGGAATGCCTCAGTTTGGGCGGTGGCGTGTGACCGTAGGCGTAGAGTCGGCCACCTTACCTAATGTGTCGCCAGTCTTTCCGTTCAGACAGTAAAGTGCACATGTTACGAGTACTTACGACCCGGCCGCACGACCCACTACAAACATCCCTCACCAAATTCCACATCGGAATTCCATCGGCCTTATTGGAACTCGGAGCTAACAAGAAATATCAAACTAAATTCCTCTGACCACTTCACAACATAATAAAACGTACCTCTTCTCCATCATAAGTTGTCAACGGTTTTCATAAATTTCCAATGTGAACAAGCTTCTTGTCGACTTGTAGCATCATAGCGTACACATTGAGAACCGGTTGCTAATTGAGCCGTTATAAATACCGACTTTTGCATTTAGATGGTGCTCCTTTAATAAATTCGAGCGAGTACCTCGACAAATAAAAAACTTGGTTGTTAATGCCTCAAAGGTATATAATTTCAAAGGTATCGAATGCTACACTTAAAATGAATAATGATAATAATATAAATACCGCGGCTATAAAACTATGCGTGGGTTGAGACCTTTACTTCCAGTATTATGTCCGTGCGACGAATTGCTTCTTTTCTAATACCATGGTGTCTCAATAACAACGACAATCATTCGAGTGGCTCCCAAATATCATGAACTTTGTTGTTATTATTATTACTTGTGTGTAATATCGGCTTCGGAAGTCGTTCCGTCACGCAACTAGATAATTTAGTTCAAGGATCTACAGGTAGATAGTAAGAACTACTACTTACAATCCATTAGTTATACTGAATAGTTTATTAGAGAAAAACATTTGGAATACTATCCAATCACAGAGGGAATTTCGTAAACGTTCAAAATAATAGTTCTGAACAAATTCCTTTCGCAATTTCGTAGCATGTCGCGGTTCAGTCCTGATCTAATTACCGTAGGGCTGTGTGTACGGTTTATCGTCCAGTGTAAAACGAACTCTTTCAGCTTTATCTTTTCAATTATTGTATACGTGTATTGTTCTGAGTTATTGTATTTATGAAGATCAGTGAGAATGGTTATGGTGTGGTAGTGAAATAAGAATATTGTAAGCTATTGGTACCATAGGGACCATGCTATTATTGGGTTTAAGTTAAACAGGAGAATGATGAAGATCGTTTGTTTTTAGTGTAGTAATGCAGGTAATACCCAGAAGCTGTATTAACAAGAGGAAAACTGGACAATTACGTTGTTTACTCATGAATACCTAACTCATATAAGCAGCAGACGGGAGACTGTAATGAACGCATCTAGCGCAGACATTTGTTACTTCACCGAGAGAGGTGTATACTGTATATTATTCAGCAGTGGACGGTAAAACTCCGCATTAACTACAGCTATTTTCAGATATTCTTTAAAAACACAGCTTGCGGCAATAAATTCAAAACAGAAACAATATCGTAAAACAATTTTCAGAAACATATAGCAAGAAAAATCGTCGGCCACCTCGAACCGTCAATAAATAAAAACAGTTTTTAATAAAAGTGCTGCGTCCAACTAGCGCGTGGCGGCGCGACGCGATCCGGCACCATATTGCATCCGTAACAGTATAAATTCGCTAATATGCCTGAACTCGTACGATAAAGCCTAAAATCGCAGAAGTTATTTTACTGCTGGAATAATTCTTCGGATTTTTGACAGCGCAATCGAAGTTTGCCGCTAGGCCCTGCCGCCGGGTTTAATTAAGAGCTGGTACAAACTCCAATTGCTACGTATCGGAGCTCCGCTGCGCTGCCGAGGAATTGTCGGTTACTTTATGCTATTATACGCAAACTTCATTGATACTTTAATTGCTCCTGACAAATTTATACCATCTACTTATATTAGTCCGTAGGTATTTTCCTATGGTTTATAAAATGCAAGATGACGGTATTTACATAGCGGCAGTAAGCATGACTGCGAGTTTAATATTTTTGTTAATTATATTAACCGAAAAAAGAAGAAATAGGCTTTTAAACATGTGCGCTTGATGAATGTTTTATTTACAAAAAAACATGTCATAAAAATAATGGTCAACAAAAAGTGGGTATTACGTAGGTGTACTGCTATACTTATAGGAGACCACAACATGAACAAATTATTAATACAGTTTGAAAAGATAATACAGAAATAGTCTTAAAAATTACTTATCAGCTTGGTACACATCGATAACTAACAATTGAATTAGCAAGGTTAAATAAAGTAGATATTCGTATTAATCTTACTATTGTTCGTATTAACTAGACCGTATAGATGTCTGTTTAAGTTATTTACTGTCCAGCTTCAACGGTGAAGGCAAACATCTCGAGACACCCACGCGTTAAGTCTTGCGACAGGTCGGTAGCGCCACCAGTTCTGGTTTCTCCAAAATGGGCAATAACTAAAAGTACCTATAATATAAATACCTAAGTAAGTTTTTGCTTTGATTTAGCCCAAAAATTTTGCTCACATTGCAAAACGTTTTTTCTAACATCAGATGAAACATCTACAAATTAGAAAATCACGGAAGACGTAACCCTGTAACGTATTATCAATGAAGCAAGAAATTGCTTATTAGCAATCCTGCCAAGTTAAGCGTTTACAATAATTCTGCGAATTCGGCAATCGTACACAATCAGCTCGGAGGAAAGATTTTTTTCATCTGTCGTTCAAAAGCTCGTGTCCCGGCCGATTCTAACGAGCTCATTGGAAATTCAAATGGAGCTGGACCGCCGCACCCCGTAATCAATAATATTACATGTACGTGCTTCCTGAAGTCACCGCGCCAAGACCGCTCCACGGACATGGGAATACCATTGTAACAACCTCATTTTAACATACTGTGCCGCATTCGAGAATTTGTCTCTATGACTACCAAATCGATATACGATAGGCACTTTATTACGTCGTTCTCGATGAACATCAATTAACGTAATTAGATTTTTATTGAAAGAAACTTTCTATTCTCAGGGTAATGAAACGTAATATTATTAATAATTCTGCAGTGGAACCTCTCAGTAATAACCTCTTAAGAGTCTTGTTTATTCATAGAACAACTTACATAAGTACGCGTAGAAGCTGACTTTGGTTATCTGTAAAGTGTAAATGAAGTGACAATCCTCGCAGCCCATGTCCGTATTAAGTGATGCACTTACTTACTTGATCGCATTTAAATGAAAACGACTTGATAAAGGTAGCGTGTTCTACAAAAAACTAAATGCAATTGCGATTTTGATAGAATGCAACGCATATTATGCAAATGGTATGTAAATGTTAACGAGTTCCATAGTACGGGAACGTAATGAGACCACATTACCGCTGATATCCATACAAATTATCAAAGTCTAGTAGACAAGTTGATTCCAAAGTCGGATCCAGAAAGCAATTACAAAATATTATTCATTCGAAGCATAGCTTACCCGACGATACCATTCGTGTAGTGGATGCGAAGAAAATTGCACTAACTAATGATCATATCGTTTCTTGAATACAAATTCAGGTCTTTCAGCACACGGCGGGCAGCGGCTGGCCTATTACAGCCGTGTTACACTTGGTAAATTGAAACGGCGATATGATTTATAGTGAGACTTCACGAGCCCGTATTACGACCAGCTTCCGACACGAACGTGACGTGAACTTTAACAATTCAACACAAATTAACATTAATTTCTTTCACTATTTTCTAGCATTGTGTGCCAATTTTAGTCAATGTTTTGTTCCCATTACGGCGTTTTTTAAAGGATGGAGGGTTATTCAAATAAAGTGCTCCCTAAAATACGAGGAAACGATTCTTACAGGAAAACAGTACTTGTAAAATATTCACACGGCGTTTTGCTCCGCGTGTAGCGCAAATTCAAAACACATTAATCTCGCATAACAACATTTTAATGGGACGGTGTAAATTTCTTCAGTCCCAAATTAAATATCAAGCCAGGAATAGGATGTTCGTATGGAAATGTGCTCGTTTAGCAAAAAGGTTGGCGGAATATGGAGAGGCTTCTAACTGGGAGCTCTTAGTTTAAAAGTCATATTTAGCTAATTACGCTGCGGGCTGCGGTAGTCCGGACGGCGGTTTGGCGTACTGTGGCCGAGGATTCAGCTCCAAACTGTATCTGAATATATTACGGACGCAGTGCAAATTAAAAAGATAATGTAAGACTGTCGTGCGACATACCTTTTATATTATAATTTACTTATCAACTGACTGATAAACGGTATCTAGTAAATGAGAATATAGGTACATTTTTTTGTTCGTATTTTTGTGGAACTAAAGTAGTCATTCGTATGCGCTAGTAGTGGAATTTCCATATTGCAGTGAGAAACGAGTCGCTTCAAGTGAAGTGATAAACATGAGAAAATATACGCCTAAGCTTTGAGTATGCTAAAATAAAATATATGCTACGTTTCATGAAACGAGCAATTTATGTATTCCATGTTACTTCAAACAGTAAACATAGCAATGTTTACTAAATTATTTTCATGTTTTAAAATTCGCGTGAAAAATTGTACTGCTTTTTACGAAACAAGGTTTTTTTTAGTTATTTATAGGTACTGTGTTCAGTAACAATTTTTAGGAGTAGGCTTCTCTAACAATGATGGATTACTTTTAATATTTATTTTTTAAACGAAACCAATATTTCTATTGTAAACAGTTTTTGCAGACTCGTTATTGAAGTTCAGCAATACTGCTTCTATTCTCTAGATCCGTAAACAGCTTGCTGTGTTAGTCGACAGGTCTCAATTGACCTCCATTCGATAATTTTTGCAGCTGTAACATCGCTAGAGAGAAGAAGTTATGTAACTATGATACTCCAGCGTGCAGTTTGCTAAAAAAGTTTCTGCTTTATAACGAGTTGGAATAATATGCTGGATTAGCTTCCCACCTTGACTTTTCTTAAGCCTTTCCTCGGCCGCTGTACGTGGAAATAAAACGATTCAAACAGATAAGGAAGCGGCTTTCCATATATTTGTCGTTATCAAGACAGTGAGATTGTGGTGCTAGGCGCTAGGCATTTGAGAGGCCTTTTTTGTAAAAAAATATTCCTTATCTTCTGTCGGAATAATAATAATACCAGCCTGTTTTTGTCCCACTGCTGGGTAAATACTTCCTCTCATACAGAGAAGGCATTCATCACTTATGTATGACTTATGTTCAAGTTTCCTTAAGATAAATATAGAAATAGTTCGGAATGGTTCTTCCAAAATTCCTTAAAGAATAATATAGGTACAGTCAGCAACAAAAGTCGATTAACATTTATGATTTTTAAATCCTAATTATTAAGTACAATATCAAAAGTAAAACGCAATGACTATAAAATTAAGATATAATAAACCCTTAGCTATAACCTGAAATTCTGAAAGCCAGTACATTATGTGTTTATGGTGTCTGTTTACATGATATAAAAAAAAGTAACATTGTTAATCGACTTTTGTTGCTGACTGTACGTAGAACTTTATTCAATTTAAACTTTTGATCACCATTGATTAGGAGTTTTTGTGAAATAATGTTTTCGACAAAACCTAAGTGAATGGAAATGTAAATAAGAACGTTTTATTTAAATAAGTAGGTATAAGTATAACAACCCAATCCATTGAATTACGGACAACATCTTGGGCACGTCTGATGGTAAAGAGATTGTTATCTAAATATTGACAGAAGGCCCTAAACGGGATCGAATCCCTTGTTACAAACAGAGTTAATAAATTGATTCAAGATAAACACGCCCCTTGTCGTATTTAAAGGATTAATACTATTTGAATATGGACCTGATAGCCGTTATACGATTACTGGAACTCCTTTCAGCACGGATAACTATTTATAAATAGCTTATTGCCCTCGAGATTTTTTGGGTTTACCCGTAGGAACCACTTTGCTCACCAGAATGAAATATTACAGTTTATTTCGCCCTCGGGACACTTACCTTTCAATAGAGAATGTAATATCCAAATCGATTGAATAGTTCCAGAGATTAGGGGTAGAGTAAATATTAACAAGGATGTTATTTACATTCGACGACAGGGTTGCCGCAGTGGTCGAGCGATTAGCTGCTGCGCTACGTATCGCAGGTTCGATACCCGCAAGGAATAAAAAAAAATTGTATGACCTACATATAGTTGTTATAGGTCTGGCTGTTTGTGTCTGTTTTTAAAAGCAACAATAAGGAGAAACTGCTAGTCGTGGGCAAATAAAAAACAAATCATTGGTTAATTTCGAACGAAACTGAGTTATTTGCGTCTGTATAGTATGCAAATACAAAGTAGTAGTCGAGAGGTGCATTAGCAAGCAGGGTCATTACACGCCCGTCCGTTTACAGCGGGTATAGGTCCCGAAGTATAGGTCAGGTATTTATAATGATTGCGGTGTAGTCATAGCCGTCAAATTGGCTCGCTACACGTATCGGTGTGTCACGAACATTAGTACAACATGTGTATTAGAGAGGTATCGGTGCGGCGGTGACCCGGTTACTTAGCGCCGGTACCTTATTGCGGTGCTCTTACAAGTGTCTAGGGAAACTGTGAGCTGTTATTACACGACAATTTATGAGGTGAATTGCCCCTGCTAAGTTCCAAGTTTGCCGTAAACAACAATATAGAAGTTATCCAATGTTTGGTCGGTGCCGGCCTAATGTGACGTGCGGAATGGAAAGAAATCCTCGCTGAAGAATTCGTGTAAAGCTGTGTTATGAGACTTTATTAGATGTTCTGCAACTTGGCTCGTTCTGTGATAATGTTAAGGTTAAATGTCGCTGCGAAAGTTTTAGTATTTTATCCGACTAATGGAAGACTAAAAGCATTACCTAAGTAAACAAATTCTGTTTCAGTACGTACTTAGATAGGTACCCATGTAAGTACATTATAAGGTCTTATAAACGTCTCCCTTTCGTTCTAATAAAGGTGAATCCTATTACGAATACTTCTAAAAAGCTTTTAATGTAACACATCACGCAATAATATAATTAACAAGTTATTACTGTCATTAAAAGGGTGTTTAGCGACATGTTATTTATCTGATGAATAATTTCAAATTGCTGCTATAATTTTTGAAACATTTGTCACTTTGTCGACTTCGATATTGTTTCATAAATTACTGTCATTCAATGTTTCTGAATTAGACAGAAATATTTGAGCAAGGAACTGAACAAAACTTCGACGTTAATAACCCAGTTACTTCACACTTCTGCCATAAGTCACATTCTTTAGCTGCCGACTTTAGTTGATGGCCCAGTTATGCGGCTTCAAGCAGTGCTCTTTCACGTGAACTTACCTACTCTGCTTATTTCTAAACTAAGAAAGGTGGGAGCTATACATACGTGTTATTCTGCAAAATACACGAGAAATTAATAAAACGAATTTTCAGGTTAGAGGCTAAGCCCGGCTGGCAATAGCCTGCTCCGAGCCATTTCACATGTGCCGTTCATTAGGTGAATATGATCGATAGTTGAGCGGAACCGGAGGTTGGCCGTAGCGCGCCGCTAGATCATTACTGATATGCGAATGGCGCCTGCGGTTCGAAAACGCCCTTCTGGTCGTTATTAATTGCCCCACGAACAAAAGCAAATGACTCGGTAGAGGTGATCCTGCTAGGGTGGGTCGACGTTATCCATTCAGCCGGTGTAGACGTCCGCGAAGAGAAATGTTCATTCACGATAGGAGAATTTATGACTTTGATTTACGCGAGACTTTTCACGTGGCGCCCTCGACGCCGTAGTTCGTCCATAAATAGAGAAGGGTCCCCGGCTGACGTTTGGGAGTCACGTTATTATTGTACGGCTTGTGTCACTGTCAACCATTCAACTCCCATCCTGGCACGGGTTTGATACTGTGAGCTATCTTATTTGCATAGCGACTGTATTACTCACCTTTTAAAAAGATTATGATGTACAATCGAGTGCGTTTCGAAGTAATAAAGCGGCTCGAGCCGAGATAAGCTTATAGCGAAATGAGAGAAAATCCTGTTACTGGAACAGACTGTTGGGCACTTATTGTGATTTAGTAGAGTCAAGTCCTGGTGTTTTATCTAGTTTGGTGCTTTAAAATGATAAATGAACTAAAAAACAAGTGCTTCACTGTTATTAGACATAACAAATATAAATGTTCGAGCATTCATTTCTTTTTGGTTTAAAAACTTGCAATAATATTTGTAATATGAAACACTTTAGAAATATGAGTGTTAAAAAATACGTAGTGTCGTTGTTGTCGTCACATTGTTCGGCCGCCATTGCAGCGGCAGTTAGGTAGTTTTATCTCACACAATTTCAATTTTTCATCTGCAGCTGTCAGCTCGGCGGCGGCAGATAAGTAACGTTCGCGTTCGCGTCGCGTCCCCGCATAAAAGTTTGTTCCCCGCCAGTTTGTTCGCTCCACTTCCTTTTATAAACTTTTTGTATGAGCCGCCACCGGCGCGATATCAATAATTCTTACAATTTGTGCTCGCATTCAATCGATGGAAGCCGACTGCCGACTCAAACCTTATTCACTACGACATAGCGATAAACATCTTTACTTAGAATTGGCGTTTGTATGAAATTGTAATCTACACTATTAATCAGCCGCGACGTGAATTGTGAGCCTTGACGTTGACATTCGTGATTTCAGCTTGATATTGCTTTCAAAAATAATATAATGTCAAAGGTGCGTCATACCTACTAATTAATGAGGCTTGCCCTTCATACCCTTTAGTGGAGTTCAGTAGAGTGAAGGTCGATAAGTAACCGTATCTACCTGAACGGAATTCGTTTGTGACATTTATGGTTGGTATAATACAGATACTTTTTAAAAGAAATATCCTATTGTCGTTGTAGCGAAATATCCGTGTCGTTGTTTTCGAACAATCGGCGAAAATAGTTTTCATAAAGTTTTGTTCGAATCCTATTGAATTAAACGAGAGGTTTGGACTGAAGATATCTATATAAATAATTGTCTAAAGGTAGCTTTGTATTCTGGGCATTTGTATTACAAAGTCAATCAACATCTCGCTCCATTCAAGAAGTTGGACTATTGATAACTACAGTTGAAGGCTGTCAGATCGCCTCGTTTGTTTAGTGTTATTTTACGGACAGTTAATTAAAGCTGTGCCTTCTTAGTTTGACTTGGTGGAACTTTTACACCGATAACAACATTAATGAAAACTCGTCTGGATTTGGGCGAAGAGTGGCGGTGACAGAGGCGCGCGACGGAGGGCGGGCGGGGTCCACCGGGTGGATGTGCCAGTCCGCGCCGCGCCGCACTGCCGACCTTACGTCGCCGTCGTCGCGACGCGCACCGACAACACTCGCGATCGCGAACCCCAATATTTTCAGACTGTTTATGCCGCGAATTATACGCGTGCGATGATGGGGACTTCCACCCTCCCGGGAAGAGAGAGGCCTACGAATGTGTTCAGTGTACCGTTTGGATGTGTTTTCGTTTCATGTAACATGTGCTGAAGGCGAGTTCCGTTTATATGGGTGCACTGGTTCGTCGCCCTACGCGGTCTGTCACCCACTTTTGATGATTAGAATGAACTAGTTTGTGACGCACCGTTTACATGATGGCAGTACTATGATGCTATTTTGGTTTAACGAAGACTTATTAAGAGGTCCTTCACGCAATTCGACTATGATCAATGTGAGACACTAGTTTAATTAAGTTCTATAATAAATACTAGCTTTGCAGACCTTCAATATACATTGTATGAAAAATATTAGCACAGTAAAAGAATAGAGTAAAATTGTTTAGGTATTTTACTCCGATGATAAATTACTAGGCCTAGGTAAAATTTAATTCGTAGTTCCAATAAGCAAACATTAATTATTTTAATTGTTACTTTCGTTCGTTGACCTTTGACATCGTCAATTGTTTCTGTGCTCCTACACGTACCTACCAACTAAAATTACTAAAAACAATTTAAATGAGGTAGACGCAGTCTTGCACGCGATTCCAGTAACGGGTACGCGGAAAAACGTTTATATAAATAATTAAAGTTCATTAAATGTATAGAATTACTTGTTCGCGCACCGCGGAGAACAGTAAACTTGAATAGAGGTGGGGAAGAACTTTATTTTTCTCCATCTTGCTTACCCGCATTTACGGTAGAAACTAGTTTTAAAGTCTAAGTACCTATCTGTTAGCTTTCTCTTTACGTATAAAAAGAAAATGTTGCGCTGAGAGTTTCAGAAAAAATGCCTTTTAATCATGACTAAATGGGTGAAGATTTATATAAGAAAAAGTATAGGAGAGACATATTGCTTAGTATAAAATAAATATACGTCTAACTTGTGTTCTTTTTCTTGTTTTAAATATACGTAAGAAAACTTAGCCCACTTGCGCCGAAAAAATAACTCAGAGTTACTTGCTAACACGAGGTTAAATTATGAAATGTCATACGAAATGGCCAGTGTTAACAAATAATTCGGAGTTACAAGATAACCCTGATTAACATAACGGGCTTAATAAAAAAAAAAATACAATATAATACGAACTCTTTACAAATATCAGCTGATTGACCTCAAAAATTTAAGAAAAAATCTAGGATCAATTTTATTGATGTTCTTACCTAGTAAAAACACATGTTCATTTACGTTTTTAACTTAGCAATTACACGAAGCTTTAAATTATGCCGCAATTACCGCTGGGACCGGGTTCCGTTCCAAGTAACGGAAAACTACTCTTGCAACCATAAAAGTTTATTAGTTGACAAAAATAACTGCACTATAAAAATAACACTTTAAAACTTTCATTATAAATTCAAACGATTGTTCCAAAAAGAGAACTTTAGAACGTAGATTAAGAAATGAGTAAAGTTTATTCTAGACTAGAGTTTCATTCGGTGTTAGAAGTTATCGCGCAAGACGTCGGTTGAACGGCGAAATGCACTCAAGTGCATTTTATTGCTGCATGTAATAAAATATTTTGCGTCGCTTCTTGATTGGCAGTAAATGTTCTACATAAGTTATAACGTTAAAGCTTTTTTTCATTTGGTGCATATAGAAATAGAATAGTTACGTAGAATTCGATTGAATGTTACGGGCAGCATCGAGCTCACAGGAACACTACGCCTACGTGTATCAGAACGATTTTCCTTATTTACCCTCTCCCAACTTGCATGATTGAAACACATGATGTATGTAAATAAAACTACGGAACTTTATTTTTCCAAACATAAGCATACGAAAAAGAATAATAATTGTAGGTCTACGGCGTAGCACTTGCCTACGCCGTAGCACGTTAAAGTAATATAATATTATGTCCCATTATATTTTTATTCTCTAACATTAAAAGCCCTTATTATGAAATATTACCGAACTAGAGACTATGTTTAGTCGATATAGAACATAACGTAGGCTTCGACTGAGTTAGGTAATTGTTAAACCGAACTACATACTTAATTATTATGTCGAGTTTTGAATACGATTATTAAGTTTGAATCTTTGCACTGATCGTAAAATTTCTAATGAATGCAGTGTACTTTTGAAAGCAGGAACGCAATTAAAAAACAACAATATGTTATACATAATAAAATTGAATTTTCACTTTTACTCTCTATTTTATTTTTCACGAGTAAAATCAATCCCATTTTAATAGCACAAAAACAATAATTACAGCAGGGATCAACCAAAATGCTTTGGATACATTATTACATGTAGGTGCGTTACGTATAATTGTCTTTCCAATACAAATTACACACCCGAAAACGGTTACACCCTTACTAACATCTGTCTTGGTTGTAGCACTTAAGCTCGATCTATTATCGCCCTTGTAATTTTCAATACCATAAATCGTGGAACAACATATTATATGTCTGGCGTTGATAGCCAAATCTAATTGTTATTGCTTACCTTGTTTCGTATGACGTCACTGCGTAACCGAAGGCCCCAAACGTTTTAGCGCGATTTGATTATAAGCACATATAGGCGAGGCTAACATTTATTAATACACAGAAACAATTAGTTTAGGGAGTGGGTAAGTAAACCATGTACTCGCACTGATGGCTCCATATTGGTCGGTTGAGCATTGGTGGGGCCGCTCGTTACTTGGCCAGGTGAACCGTTATACGTACCGTACTACACATGATTTCTCCTCGCCATGATTAATGTTAACCCGTACCTTTTTAAATACTTAACAAGAGTTACGTAGTAAACCTAACTCACTCCGGAACTTTATGTTTCCGGCTACCGTCATTTTGCTGCTTCTTTGCGCATTTCAAATGAAATAAAAATAAAACAAAAGAGGGACGGAACAGCTGATTCGTGTTTTCCATGTTTTAATTCGAGCAAGTACAAAATATTTGGCGAATTCATGGCTTAAATATACGACCTAAGTAATAACTCAGTTCGTATTTTTCGCTTAAATTAGGATAGCCTATTTTTATGTTCCTTTTATCAACTTAGCTGTAAGAATTTAATGAGGCTTTATTATAAATTTGTTCTAGATTTGCTCTGACTATTTAGTGATTAATTCCAAGTTGATTTTTTATTTAAGTGGAACCTACTCAAGCGCTAATGAAAATACTTTCATTTCTATTGACTGAGCAATTTTCATAAGGGGTGAGTGTGAATCTATTTGCGTACGTTGGAGTTTTAACACGTGCGTCGTTGTACCCCATTTCATATATGACGCGTCGCTGAAGATGAACGCATACCGTTCAACAACGTTGACGGCACGCTGACGTTTGCCAAACTTCACACACTCGACGTCAAACAAATAGAACGAGCATTTTTTACGACTGAAGTGCTTGTTTTTGCACTTCGTTTGTTTATTTCGATTATTGACCATTTTTGTTTCTAACGGCTAGATATCGAGCAGTTTTTATATGGAGTACATTGAAAATAGTGCTCTTTCAATACGCCATGAGGTAATACCGTGTTTTGAGAATAATTTTGTAGGTCATAAAATATTATAAATTGTCGTTATCTATGTATGTAAAAGGCAACTGCTACTGATTAATTAATCAACACAATCCACTGAATGGTTTGGCCGTTTGGCACGTAGATAACCATTATGATGTAGGCATGCGCTAAAAAAGGTTTTTTCAAAATTCACCTCTTAATTAAGGAGATGAAACGGGGGGTCCGACATTTGCGCAGACAAAGTCGCCAGTAAAGTGTTAGTTGAAATATAAATAAAATAGTTGACGTAAGAGGTTTTGATTATTTTGAATTTACAAAGTTTGTTTTTAAATTTTGCTCCACACTAGGAATTTTGTGCCGTGCATACTTTCACAAACATATTATCTCACATACATCAACTAGACCTAGTAAAACTGTAGGTCATATAAATATTTGTTTCGTGCGGGAATCGAAACTGAAAAGGAATCAAACCCGAGACACGCAAAGCAACAGCTACCACAGCAGCCGTGCCGTCGCTTCTGCACAGAGGCGGATTTAATGCTACTACTTATACCTAATGACAGTATTCAATGTGGGTTAATCCAAAGATAATTAATTATAGCTTACACCTACATTGATGCCAACATCCTATATCGATTTATACAAATAAATAAAATTGAAGCCTCTATTTATAATGTTAAAATTACAGCTTTTGAAATAAATATGAACATTTACGTAAGCAAAAAAAACATGTTTTTTCTGTCTGTATGTTTGTTCCGGCGGATTTCTGAAACGGCCGGATCGATTTTGACGGGACTTCCCGCGGCAAAAAGCTGATGTTATAAGGAGGAACTTAGGCTTACCAATAGGCTTAAAAATAAAACCAGTGATAAGCGTAATGTTATATATATAGCCTTCCTCGCTCGGGCTTAACACAAAATCATTTTTTTTTATCGGACCAGCTGTTCCTAAGATTAGAATGTTCAAAAAGACAAAAAAATTAACTCTTCAGCTTTATAATATTAATGTAATTAAAGTATAGATAAATATTAGATATGCTTTATTCATATAACAAAAGAGCTCGATAAACTAATTAAAAAATCTGAAACTGATTCAAGTAAGGGCCACTTAATAAAGTTTGCGTAAAGCTAACACTTTCAATAGCTGGCAAAAACGTGAGCTTTTCTGTTTATTTTTTCCACCCGCCTATATTTTATACCCTATCGATGACAACCTAAAGGTACTTTTATGAATGGTGGAAAAGTTACGACCTGACCTTTCTTCGAACTGAATTTCATTCAGATGTTTCCAGTTTTTTATTTATTTCAGTTTTTTCTTTAAGATGGGTACCTATACAATATAATAGAAATCTTGATTAAAGTAGATAAATAGGTTGGAGGGTAAATAATATTCATTTATTACTTTTTTAGGCAACATAAAACTTAGTTCTTCATATATATTTTCATGATATCGAAAATATTCTATAAGTACAATTTAGTCCAATCTAATAAAGGAGAAATACAGATATTACAACTAGTCATACATATTGACATACTCCAAAGCAATCAATTGTATTAGTACGGTCAGCAACATAAGTCCATTAAAACTAAACAGACGCAAATATATTCTATACACAACTTCTTAGCATTTCATATTGCTTTCTGTGAAATAGCTGTTTATTATTACGTTATTTTAATGTGAGTATTTCCCACTTATTATACACCGTGATCCAATTTATGAAAAAGAAAAAACTAATTTGTTGTGCTACTACTGTCTCTAAAGAAAAAGTCGTTATCTGTAATTTGAGTCGAAATTTCCTGTATGCGCGTGACCCATATGTAGAGCTTTTACACTTCTATTTTCCGGCCAGCCCTATGAGTGTAGAATATTTATACAAATGACGATTTTTGTGACCAAAGCAGATGTTCAATAATGAATAAGGGTACAGGGTACCGTAAGCATTTAAAATTAGTAGCTCCCTAATTTGAACCGGGTCGGCAGTCACGAGTCGTAACTTGCTGTCCCTCAACTTTTATGTAATGACTTTTGTTTGTTTTTAATTTAATTTAATTAATTCCAACGGATTATCCTAGTTATCGCAGGGATTCACAGAAAAGTTTATTATTGACTCCCTCGAAAGGTCGACGAACCTATTCCATATTACGTTTGGAACTTATCTATGTATTTGTGTAACAAAGAGTGCCGATAAATTAAATCAGGACCCCTGTTGCGATACTTGCTTGTTACGTTCGTAAAGGTAGTTTGGTAGGTAATCAAGTTATACAACTCACACGTGTCAAAATCAGAGAAATAAATACGGTTAATTTAAGTTAGAGGAGTTTGTTTACTCACGTCGCTACTTCTTTGTCTGCCGTCCTGTGTAGCTGTAGCGGCGCGGAGGTGCGGCACGCGGGCGCTTGTCCTAACACAAAAGATAAATACGACCGTCGAACAAGACGAGTAATTGAGATAAACAGACGTGTATTCTACTACATAACTTTCTGCCTCCCGATGTAACGCTTAATAAAATCAACCAAGTTACTTCACTAACTTAGTCTACTCGCTGTTCGTTTTGATTAAGGGCATTATCGTCGGGCACACAATCCGATTAACCTTTTATAATATCATTAGCTGTTTCCGCAGATTATAATATCAGTCCGTAACTTAAATAGCATCAACGTATCCGCCATCTCCTAATGGTTGTCTAATTCATTTACAGCGCCTTTAATGATGTTTTCTCCAGTAAAACATAAGCTCAAATGAGGCGATTAAGCGTTGAAGATGAACAGGCCGGGCTACGATTATACCGTGCCTGCATCCACCACCTATTACGCGAGTAATAACCGGCCACCGCAGTACGAGCGCGGCTACGGACAGCTCACAGCCGGTCCTCTTTACAGTCCCTCCTCCCATCCCCTCTCCAATTACGCAGATGTATATGAGGGCAACAACGATACCACTCTCAGGGCAGAAGAGAGGCACTGGTATATAGAAAACCATAAAAATTTACAACCAAACTATGAAGTTAGTGACGCCGTACCTCAAGATGCCAAAGTTAAGAAAGAGGAGGAGAAGAAAAGTGAAGTACCAATCAGACGGTCTGATGCGGGGCAGCCGCGGCAGAGACGGAAGGAGGACCGGTGCTCGTGCGAGTGTTGGCCCAGTACCGACAATAACATCGTGCAAGACAGTGCAGGGAACGAGACCACGCGGTCGCTGTCGGGGGTCGATATGGTGGCGTCATACGGGGTGTACGGGAACCCTAGGGATGACGATAGTTCAGGGTTTGCGCGGTTGTCAGAGAAGAGTGGTGTGTACGGACAAGGGAGCGATGCTCCGGTGCAGGGTGTGATAGTGAACCAGCAAGGGAACAGTGCGGTGGTTCGGGCGGCATCGCCGGCGCCGGCGGGCTGCGGGAACTGCTGCCATTGGTCTACCAACGCACCCGCCGCCAACTCCGAAGACTACTGCTGGATACACTACTGCCGCCCAGCGCTCATAGTCTTATTACTATTGTTTTTTCTAGTCCTGTTGGGCGTTTCTACTGGTTTCTTACTGACGAATAACTGTAAGTATCTACATAAATTTTAATAATCCTATTTAGTTCACATTGACCTTGTTATAATAGGTAGTAATGACCGCCGCATTGCGGTTCCGGTTTTATAGTTTAACTTAGTTTATTATTCTTCAATACACTACTTACTTTTTTGTTTTAAATAACATTTTACCTTTGTATTCCCTATCATCATCATCTGCCTAGCCTTTTCCCTTATGTTGGGGTCGGCTTCCAGTCTAACCGGATGCAGCTGAATAACAATATTTTACATGGAGCGACTGCCTATCTGACCTCCACAACCCAGTAAGTGGGTAATACGATACCCCTAGGTAAGACTGGTGTGACCTTTGTGTTCTCTGTAACTTATAGAAAATCTATCTCTAGTTACTGTATTTAGAGATATAAAATAATAACGACATTGATACGAAATATACCAAATAAATTTAATCAAAAGGCATTGATTAACTTAGTATGGACTAGCGGCGTCATGTTTTTTTTCAGTGGCCACAAATAATTATTATGTTACTTTGTTGTGTTGTTAAGTACACATAATATATGTTCAATTATTTTTATCCTAAGTTATATCGAAGTTGAGATATTTGCATTTGAAGATTTTAAAAATGTCGTCAATATAAAAACTTCAATTACTGTCCTGCGTACAGAAATCTTAGATATGTTTTTGAAGGTTGTTTTTAGAGATTGACTTTACTGTTTCACAACCATGTGTCAATGTTACGTTACTTTTGGGTCTTGGGAAATAATAAAGACACATTACCTCGTTGTAGAGCGAAGTCATTAAGTGCAAAAAAGTAGTTTCGAGATAATAGTGTTTTAGAGAATTTTTGTTTTTTAATTCGAAATAACACATTAACACTTATAGTTACAAAAAAAACTACTATAGCATGACGCGCCCCTCCATATTACTATTTCAATGTGTGTAGCGATATCCATATGAAAGAGTTTCTATGTAGTTGTAGTATTCATTAGCAGGCCGGCAGATTTGTTGGTCAACTAATCATAACTAGCAAGACCGCACAAGACAACGCACGTGTCATTTTCATAGAGTATGTCAGTGCAGCGCCATACTAATAATAATGAGTAATTAATGACGCCGCTAGTCGAGCAACAAATCGCTGATTTGTTTTTGTTTCGAGAGCCGTCTCAGTACGCACACATTGTGAGTTTGTTTGTACGCACACGTTGATACTTTCACAAATACTTTCAAACGTTTTGAATTTGTGGAGGGGCGCGCCATGTTATAGTAGTTTATCTTTAGGTTGCGGTAAGTAGGTAGTTACTAAAAAAACCTCAGAACCATAAAAGGGTTTATAAGAATATATAGGTATAATAACTTCTTCGTGTTTAATGAGCTATCAAAACCAAATATCTCCGTTCCGATAAGGTTTACAGAAATGTGTCCATAATAGCTTTTGATCGCATTATTCTGATCTTTCAAAATATCTAAGTTTCATTAGTGGCCATCCAACTTCAAAATGACGCCACTTTTACGCAAACCCCTTTATATCCTCCGACAGGCTTGCAGCGAAATATATTGATAAACTAAATCCATTTTGATAAACCGAATTCAGTAAAAAAACTGCAGCTCACAGGTAAAACCTTTCACTCTGTCATTCAGTTCTAATATTAGAAAAGCCTTAAAATTTCAAATGGACGCATCTAGAAATACGTCGCTGTGTGAATTGACAACGGCGCTCACTCGTCGCTAACCCGATTAATTCGATCAACTTGATCATTGCCGTCAATACAAAACCCGTCGACACTACATGTAGTGTCACTCGACTCGCGCCGGACGAAATTTTAGATTTTATTTCCATTCTACCAATACAATCGGTACCTATAAAAATAGGTTATTTTCTCCTTTTGTTGAGACTAACAAGTCCGAACGCTGCTGCGGCAAAAATTCCAACGTGACCAGGAACTATAGGTACCGCTTACCAATCAAATCCGCCAAGCAATTGTTTTTGCTTACTGGGAACAAACTACTGCACATTTTACGATCGCCGTTGTAAATCAATGCATTCCTAACGTTTACTTTCCGTATCAAATGGTTTATTTATTGCTATTTAACATTCACTTGAAATATTAAGTAGCATTATTTTGTCAAGTTCATTAAAGTTTCGTTTCGAAATTCACAACTGGGAAGATAATAAAGTGTTCGCTTTAAAACGTAAAGTAAACAGATTTAATTCTAAAGATATTAAAAAGTTTTAAGCATTCCAGTTTTCAGATGTTGAACAAATTATGATTTTGAGAAGTAGAGTTATGAAGTTGCACCTGCACTGCAATCCACGGCGCTGGCTGTTACAAACACCACTTAAGTGTCAACAAATGTTCCGTGTTTAAATAAAACACAGGTAGAAAGTCGGTACTAAAATTAATTTGAACGAAGCCCAGTTTACTTGGGTTAAAGTTCTAATTTTACATTCTGGCAGGTAGCTCGATTTATTAAAAATCTATTAATACTTACCTACTTACTTCTAGTCATGTAGATATGCAGAATTGCAGATCAATATAGGTAGGCACTTTTTCAATAGGGATGCCTATTGAAAAAGTAAAGTCAATTTCAGTTCCAATAATTGAAATTGCAATTTGTTTTCATCCGGATTTTGTTCCTAACATTTTTTTTGTGTTAGATTTATTTTAAACAAATATTGCGTAGATCTATTGATAGTTTTTTTTTTTAGATTTTTATTTGTCGATAAAAATGTTTAGTTCCAGCCTGTTTTTTAGATATTTATATTCAATTAGAACTTAGGTATTTACTTATTTCATCACAATACTACAAAGAAGTATTACTTTTTGTTTATACAAATTGACCTAAAATACGTTCCTAACCATAACAAAGGTTAAATAAAGAGATGTGTCACTAAAATGTAACCCCGATTTAACTAAATCGAAAGACTTATAGGTACAGTTATATTGTCGGGTGTATGAATACCGGGTTCCATTCCGTTCCGCTCGTTTTTCTCTCTGGCAGAACATTAATTTTAGTGGCACTCTGGGCGCACACTCACAGTCGGATTTTCAAATTGCGGTGAAACCATTGGAATTAAGGAAGTAGCTTAAATATTCATAGAATGACGGTAAAACGTTAAAAAAATCAGTGCTTTATCTAAAAATATTGGCGTTTGTTTTATTTTAACTTTCTAGTCTATCAATCTACAAAATCTGTACTAATATTATAAAGAGTTACAGTTTGTTTGTATTTTTTTTTGTTTTCATAGATAATCACTAGAAATACTCGTGCCATTACAAAGATGATTTTACATAAAAAGCTTACACTATTGCCGAGTCGTGACCTATGTTTCATGGTATTCTAGACTTCTCCGCAGACCTATTATTTTAAGGTCGTAAGGTAAGTACTTTTGCCCGTGGTTTCGTCTTCGTGCAATTCAAGTGCGCCATAAAGCATAGCCTATAGCACTCGACAATAGTGTAGGTTTCTATTAGTGAAAGAAAACACACACAAAACCAAGAAACTATACCTTTTTACAAAATTAGTATAAATGTAGGTACCTATAGACAACAACAGTCAAGTCCGACGATACTGCTGAACCTTATTTTAACACTGCTTCAAATTTTTCTTACAAAAGCTTTTTGACATCAAAGACCAGTTTGGTGTCGTCAGCCTTTTATGGTGCTTTGAAACCCCTTACACAATTCATGATGGGGAGTTCGAATGACGTCATGACACCCCGTCGCCTTGTCTGCCATTCTTTTTTTAATTGCAATGACAAAAATATTTTACAAATAAAGGTAACAAACTTGTTCTTTCTCAGAAATATTTTTCGAAAATCTTTAAAGTTTATCGTCAAAAGTTGCTCACTTATACCTGTAACATATTGCCTTCGTCGCGTTTCATGGAGCAAATTTTATTCCTGTTTGAACTTGGCTGTAGGACTGTGAGGACGTGTGGCGCAAAAAGTTGCCGTCCAACTTTTGAAAGTCGTCGATTAACTTTTAATTAATGAAAGGCAGAGTTTGGTTCGGGAACAGTTTTCTAGATATTGATAAAATCGATGGCAACATTTTGTCTGATAGATAAAATTTAATGAAAAAGTTCCAACTTTTAGGAAGTTTGTGCAAACTAAAATTTTTTTGAATGCACTACCACAATATTTCTGTAGACGTTCACCATCTGCATTGTTTTTTAAAAACAAAGTTAGTCATTTCAGTTTTTATTTTAGAACTAGTTGGGTGTTTCTTGTAATTATATTCTAAGGACTATGCAACTGTCAAACGTTAGATTTTCCATATGCACTACGTTTGGAATACCATCAAAGGACATGCGTCACTTTCTTAACTCATCGTGCAAAACCATCAGCACTATCTAAGATCTAAACGAGCTTTACAGGTTGCTCAATATTGATCGGAAAAAATTTATTACGAGTCTATCGACACAAAAAGAAGAACTTACGTCCTGACACTAAGTCTGCATAAATGTCGGTTATCTGCCCGCAGAAAACCGACATTTATGCAGACTTAGTTTAAATTTTTTAAGTAAAACCCTTATCAAAAGTAGCCTTAGGTACTTACTCTTTATTCTGCCGGGGTTACGGGACGTCTTAACAGGATACCGTGGCCCCGGAACGTAAAGGGCAACAGAAGGAGCAGGGTGGTTTTTTAGTCAGTTAGTCTGACAGTCCCTTCTGCCCCACCCAGGGCGGAAGGACTAATTTGATGATTTTTACCACCTTAAAAAAAAGGTAGGTACTCTTTATTACATCAGCTATCGCCCGTGAAAAGGGTCTAGCCGTATCAGAAATTACTTGGAACAAACAGACAGGCAGCCTGGTAGACAAAAAAAATATATGTTTTATTTTGTGTTTTAAAAGAAAAACTGTATAAATCTGTTATTTTGCCATTGGAAACAGTCACTGAAATTTTATTTTATCATTAGGCTATACTTTAGTTTGGAGTGTAGAAGTGTTATTTTACCATTTCACCATCTAGCCATCACCTAGTTACATAACACATAAACCAATGATACCTAATTAACAACGATAACATCAAGTATAGATACATACAAGATCCAATATTGATTCACATATCCGCATAGTGATATTGGTTTACAATTCTCAGTTATTGGCTTCAGAATGGTTGCCGATAAACGGAAATAGGTTGCCATACCACATAATTGAGACCTAATACTGTTGGGTTATTGGCTAACTGCAATATCTGTAGATACGGCTGTGAACAAGAACTCTATATATATACTAAGAGGATGTTATGTGATTATATCTAGACACACGGCAGTATATCAGTCAAGTTCGGAACGAAAGTAATAAAACGCTTAAGTATTACACAAACTATTTCGAACTGTTTGAGGGGAGTCAAAAAATGGGGGATAGAGTAATGACTTATAAACTACTTATTAAATCTTACCTTATTTAGTTACTTGCCGTTAAACTATCAATAGACTAACAATAATCTAACACGCACTTGACAGTTAAAACTTACCTAATTACTAGAAATCCGAAGTCAAACAAAGTATCTAACATATTGTTTTTTTTTAATGAATCGAAGAACGTTGTACATTCCTACAGATATGATTAAAGTAAACTGAAATGGAACTTGGCACCCGTTAGTTCTCAACTCTTTTATCGGACACAACCCGAAGGATTTTCCACCGAACTTGTCCCTTTTTCACATTCATGTTTTTGTTGGGAGTTCATTATATCCCTAACAAGGAAATTACAAAAAGGCTCATGTAATAGATTGTCAATGAGTACAATTAGGTATTAAGTCAGCAGGCTGTTTCCCATCGGTCGGTACTATAGTAACTTGAACAAAAAGATAAGCTAATACACTTTATGTTTCCTTTCGTTAAAATACACCATGCAAATTAAGTAGATTACGTGAATATAGCTTTTTTATAAGACAGCGTTTACATCATGGTTTGGGTAACCCTTGAATATAAATAACTCATGATGTAGAATTAAGATAATAGCTTTATCTATATTTTATTTTTATTTCATGCCTTTGTATTCGATTTATCAATCCTGTAGCTTAATAAGCAGCAAGCTTACTTGCTATTAATAATACCAGCCTATTATTGTCACACTCTAGGGCAAAGGCCTTTTTTCATACACAGAAGGCACGAGCATTGATTTCCACGCCTGCTCAACGCGGATTAGCGATTTTATACTTACATAAATAAGCCCAGGTTTCTTCACGATGTTTAAACTAAGAAAGTACATGTGAATTAAAAATATCACATCGGTACTTGCCTGTGCATGAGTGGCGGACGTCTTAACCATTGGGCCATCGCCATGTTTCATGTGAAACACGTGCCAGAAATATTAACTTAACTGAAATTAGGAATGTTGTTTATAAACAAAGTAAAGTCTATTTCAAACTTTGTGAAGATTATTAATTAATGTCCTCCTTGTTATGAACTGTTTTTAATTTATCGGGATTACTGTCTTTTGCCTTTATTACGTTGACATTGTTTTAGTTAGAAGAAACGATTTAGGCTGTTTGCGTTTGTTTGATTGTTTGACAAAATGTGCTAAAAACCTAGTTTTAAACAATATAAACAAGGACAATATCATTATAGCGGACTAAGGCTAGTGTTAACACCTATTAAGACATGCACAACATTTGCTTATTGCAGCGCCTGTTCCGGAAAATTATATATCAAAGTTATAAAATGCATGCACAAAAATAATGTAATTAAATTGTATAAATAGAAAATATTAAAATAGTTAAAGTAAAACTAGCGGGTTAAAATCAATAATGAGTAAAATAATTAATAACAAAAATTTAAAAAAGTAAAAATTGTGATCTAATTAACCAGTTTGAAACAAAACCATACTATTCTGTCTATGGTAGACTAAAACTGTTTTGTGTGAGCCTGTACGCTGATTCCGTAGAATTACTCTAAGATAGTAGTTCCCAGAAATTAATGTTTCAGTTCAAATAAACACTTCTCTCGTATATTTTATAAGATTGTTTATATTTAGGTAAACACTTACCATCATCTGCTGTGTTTATACAACTAGTAAATAAATTAGGTCGATACCCTTAGATTGGAAGTCAAAATCCTCAGAAAAACAGATTCGTAAAAAGTAAGATCACAAAAAATGGATCTTTAAGACAACAAATGGAAAATCATTACCTACCGTGTCTCGTCAGACAGCCGGCAAGAGATCTAAGCTACCAAGCAGACAGACGACGTTCATATTCATAATTTAATTAAAATATTTGACGTCGTGCGTCGTAATTTCTTATTAAAACTTTGTTTCTTGGATCTTGATTGTCGAAAATTACAATTGTAGTTGAAGTAGGTAGGTATCTCTCCATTTAAATATTCTTAAGGAACAATAACACAATGAAACAGAGTATTATTTCAATAAATTAATTAAATTATTATCATTTGATTCTTTTGTAAAAAGGTGATAAAATAACTTGGATTTGGATAAAATAACTTTCGGAACAATAGATTTCAGGAAGGTAGTAACTTTTTCAACTTTAATCTATGTTAATAAACTTTGATGCCATTTGGTTTTAGTTTATTTTTTTAATATTATCGGTTTTTTTAAGTTTAATAATTTATATTATTTATTAAGTAAATATTGTACATTGAACTTAATTAAATAAATAAAAACGGAAGGACCTAAAATGTAATAACGCAAATACCGAACATTATGACATCACTAATTTCGTCTTCTTGTTTGACTCAAATAACTCTTCATGTTACAAACTGGTCGTGCACATAATACCTTGACTGCACAGAAGGTATCCCATTGTTAGCAATACACAGATCGCGATAGAACAATAATTAACTATGTTCGACGCTAAATAAATTATAGTTGGAACATAGAACTGGCGACAGCTTACCTAAGTAGTTCCAGTAGTTCCACAACTGCTATTAGATATTCATAGGGGAAGGCCGACTTTATGGGTTAAAGCGCTCCTCTAAGATTATTCTGTATCGCTAATTGCTAAGCAATGTGCATAATGTTGTAAGTTTGTGCTTCTACACGGGTTGAAATCTTCGTAAGGTGAAACCCTATCTTTTAGGTAGGCTTATGTGGGTCCAACGTGCGGCCCTTTATGGAATTTTAATCTTTATTGTAATGACACATCAAGATGGAGTCGTGTAGTGCTACCCGGCCTTTAAGAACATGTTAAATTATTAATATGAATTCATTTCGACTGCCTCGTTGGTCTAGTAGTCGCAAAGCCTGACTGCTGAGCATGAGGTCTTGGGTTTGATTCCCAGGTCGGGCAAGGCGTTATTTGATTTTTCCATCAGGAATTTCTCTCGGTTGATGGCAATAGGCTTGCATCCTAAAACATGGGACTTAAACATAGCTGACGAAATGTGGGTGTACCTACTAATAGGCCTCTGCCTAACCTTTCGGGGATTACAGGCGTGATGTTATGTTACGTGAATTCATTTTCTTTTGAAACATGGATGTTTATGATTAATTAAAATACTTTTCCCACAATATTACCTTCCTAATAATAATCTCTTCGCCGGTACTTCTTGCTACTACACACGCTCTGAGTTAAGTGTTAATATTCTCGTGTCGACATACGTAGGTAGGCACATAGGCATGTAAGTACTAATACCTTCATGTCGCGTTACTAAATGTTTTGCGTGTTGCAACAATTGCGCAGTTTGTTGGAACTCCATGCAATAGATTGTCGAAAACTCGGAATGAATGGTTCTTTTTTTTTTAACGGCAGAATTAATTTCCACCGGCGCCGGTGCGGCAGGGGACTGGTCCACGAGTCACGTTCAACTTTAGCTTTTGAAGCCGAGCGCGAATGGCTAATCGATCGATTAATTTTCACGCCGTTTGAACACGAATTTCTCTTGGAATGCAAGGATTGGAATCTCTAATGCCTTAAAATACAGCCTCTTATAGGACACAGGTACTTACTTTATTAAATAACTTTAAGTTTTTATAGGCTTATCCGATCGGGGACTATTTAATCGTTTCGTAGAGCTTTGTATTTCATTTTACAACTACTATTCCGGAGAGCCCATTACAGTCATACCATCAGATAAAACCGTAACACTTTATTGCCATTTGAGAACAGATTATTTCATCAAATAGCCTATCATAAATCTGTGTTTTATAGCATTTCAACGAACATGAAATTAAATATCTAGATATCAGCTATAAACAGCGATGATTCCCGGTGAGCATTTCAATCGACCGATACGAGATTAAGTCCGATGCGAACGCAACAGGAAACTGGAGCGAAATCGATTCATACAACGAATCGAGTAGAGGCGGCTGTTATGGCGCCGCAACAAATTGAAATTGATACCATCGGTGGGCAGTAGCGAGCGGCCGGATATTACGGGTGTCAAGCGCAATCACGCACTGGGCACTGGCTAGGTGGACGCCGTATCTAACACTTTGTTAGATCTGCACCGGTCTCTCGTGTTGTTCGTGCGTAATTGCGCCATTCACTCGAATTTGGCAGTCGATGGTGTGTGGCATACGTGTTCATGAATCCACTTAGACGGATATTTCCAGCGCTATTTTCGAAAGCAGTTAATAGAGCGTCCTTAATTGGGTCAATGACAAACTTTGAGGACGAATGAACCTTTACATTTTGATGCTTACTGTCCTATTCAAAGTGTTCCGTAGTAGGAATATTAGACGGTTTCATTTAGATAGTAGGTAGGTAGGTACTTAACTATCCCGCATTAATGATTGTTAGTTAGTATCTTTAGGGTTGCTCCATAATGTAAATAGCTACTTCAGATGTCGAGTTAGCAATAAATAGGGATAGGTCTACATTACATTATTATCTACAGAACAAATAAGGTTTTTTTAGGTATAAGTAGGAATAAGTAGGTATTGATAGAGTACCTAACTAATTATGGTGTAAAGTAAACCCAAAATATGTAAAATGCAACCTGTCCAGAATCTAATAAATCAAGGACTTATATTTTTAAGAAAAGTTTAACTATAATAAAAATTACAAAAAAGCACTGCCCGTTTTAGGTGTAGAAAAAAAAACGACAGCCATTAAATTAGAAGAAAAATGGATTAAAAAGAAAAACTTAATGGCATCGCATATTATTTTCACCGTGAATAGCCAGCGACTGTCGTTTTAACTCATTATGTAAAAAAAGGTTAGATCAAAAGAAGATTTCATTGACGTTTTCAGAATAGTTTCATTATAAAAAAAAATATTATATTTCTAGAGCTAAAGTAAGATTGTAGTTAGGTAACTACAATCTGTGAAGGTAATAATTTAAAATAAATTAAAGACACCAAGTTAAATAACCAAGGATTTAAAAATAAGGTTACTTACCTAAATCAAAATGATAAAAACGCACTGCCCGTTTTAAGTGTAAAAAAACGACAGCCATTAAATTAGAAGAAAAATAGATTAAAAAGAAAAACTTAATGGCATCGTATATTGTTTTCACCGTGAATAGCCAGTAACTGTCGTTTTAACTCATTATTTTAAAAAAGGTTACATCAAAAGAAGATTTGATTGACGTTTTCAGAATAGTTTCATTTTAAACAAAAATGGGGTTGCTGCGAAAAATAAATTATTAATTTACTAGAGTTTGTAACTAAAGTATGTATTAGGTACCTACCTACAATCTGTGGAAGGTATAATAATATTAATAAATAAAGTAGCTAGGTACTGAAGTGGACGCTTCACATGTCGAGTTAGCAATAAATGGAGAGAGGTCTGTATTATTTTTGTTATTTGACACAACTGTTTGTAATTTTTTTTAAATAATAAATTTTTAGAATAATTAAGTACCCATCTACTTAGGTATTATTAAGGTAGTATCTTTGAACCTATTTTAGAAAATATAATATAAAAGGTGAACTCACGGTGAACTACACCAATTTTAATAACTAAGGACTTAAAAAAAGGTTAGACACCTACTTACAATAAAATAATAAAAAAGCACTGCTCGTTTTATGTGTAGAAAAACGACAGCCATTAAATTAGAAGAAAAATAAATTAAAAAGAAAAACTTAATGGCATCGCATAATATTTTCACCATGAATAGCCAGCAACTGTCGTTTTAACTCATTATTTTAAAAAGGTTACATCAAAACATGATTTAGTTGACGGTATCAGAATAGTTTCATTTTTAACCAAAATGGGGTTGCTGCTAATAATAAATTACTATATTACTTGAATTTGTAGCTAAAGTAATATTGTAGGTAGGTACCTATTAGGTAGGTAAGGTAAGGTATATTATAAAGTAAAGTAGGTAGGTAGGTACTGATAGGGGTATTTTGTATACTTATTGGCTGTGGCACCTTGTTTTTCTACTCTTGAAACAGTAGAAGAGTAGCAAATTTTTTAAAGAAAATGTATAAAACCTACCAATGTATTAGAACAATAGACTGAAAGGTTGATAAACTAAGTTTAGTTTTATAATCAACTTAGATTCTTTTGTGTCAGAAGAAGCGGATAAAAGTCGCCTTTTATACATATTATTTTCTTTGTGTTATTGTGTGAATGAGTCATTACGGCCCGCCAGTTCACGAAAGGCTTCTCTCCAGACATAATTCAATACCTTTTGTGCATATTTTTTTTGTGACTCGTAGTACTTATTACGGTAAAAACCTTCGTGATACCGAACCGTTAGTCACATTCATTATCGTTGTATAAATTATACCCTCATACACAATTATTGTATAGTTCAGAATACGGCCGTGGTGTTGTGCGTGATCTATAAAACGTAAAACGCCGGCGACATTTGACAATCTGCTGCCTAATGATATTGCATTGATTTTATCTATCTAATTTCCATTTTGTTGATTAATGCTGTTTCGGTAGCGAAATTGTCTTCTATTGAAAGGTTTCGTGATTTGTAATTAGGTTTGGAAACTCATTTCATGTTAAACCGCTATCTAATTAGTGAATTACTCTGTTGTTTTGGGGTTTTGCAGTGCGGTATGTTTGTAATTAAATTAAGTACGAATGACAAACTTTTTTTTAAATCTTATTTTCACAATAATCTTATCGTACTTAAAATCAAATAATACTTGATTGTAAATTATACGTCTCCAGTAAAATATTATAAAACTAGCAATCTCCCCGCGAGCTCGTTTGCGAGTTTCCCTACAGATCACTAATTTTTTTTAATAATAAAATAATATAGGTATAGCCTATAGCACTCAGTGATAACGTTGCTTCCAATTTGCGAAAGAATTTACAAAATCGGTTCAGTAGATCCAGAGATCCCTCTACAACCACACAAACTCCACTTCTTTTTAATATTAGTGTAGATAAAAAAAAATTGTTCAGGGGACCTGGACTTACTGAAAAAATACATAGTTTAGGTACCAGTCTTACAAAAATTGATCTGTTGACTATCTTTATGCAGTAATTTGTGGTAAGACAATAACATAATATATTCTATTAGACATTATAGCGACCGTATTGTTTTAGCAAAACGTACCTACCGTTCTTTAAATTATAGCAGAAGATAAATAGTTAAAAAAGTTAAATTGTCTTTTAATAATTAAATAATGTAGCTGGCTGGACCGACGACAGAACGTGAAGGTAATGATACCTATCTACGGCGAATTGGACTTTAATCGTAAAAGTTAGAACATGAAATTGAACGTTCTATTTTCCAAATTATAGCTTTCTTTTTAGTGATGGAAATATTCAAATATCTTCAAGATTATTTCAGCAAATGCGATGTTATGGGTACAATGAAAATCTTTACCGTAGATAAGGATACGGTAAAGTAGAACCTAATGTCGGGTCTTGTTGAAAGGTTTAGGTGCCGAAACCTTATAGCACGTTATTTGAAACGATCTAGATGGATTTTATTACGGATTTCTTCGCAGAAATCTTAAAATAGTGTTAGGATTTTTCAACATGATAATGTAGATTCGTTAAATAAAAATATAATAATCTTTATCATAGACACACACTCCGTAAAAAAACATAAAAATATACATTTTTTGCGCATAATATTATTGTTTCTGAAGTGTTTTATTCTTGAGCTAATTCTTAAGTATGTAGGTAGATAAAGGACAGCACCAACTGGTCGGAAGTAGGTACAAGTTACACTGAAAGTTTTACTCTAAGAGATCATTAAATGACTATGAAGAACGAGATAGTATGACTGAGAGGCGTCTCCTACAAAGTGCGACTTTAACAATTGCGACTTAAAGTTTTCTAACAATTTAATTTAGTTTGGGAGTAAAGCGGCGATTTGTTTAGCGTCGGCTCCTAAGGCTCAGTTCCACGTCACAAGCACCGGTCTCCTAACATTGTATGCAGCGATCGAATTCGTTTAACACGTGACTGGACACCGGCGGTAGTTTAATAGCCTCGTATATGTAAAGGACAGGCGCGGTCTACGTCCAACCAATTTGCAATAAAACAATATGGCGCGCCGCCCCAGCACACCCCGGCTTGCGGCCGAGCGTTCTGCCAGCCTCTTGTTGTATTTTATATTTATCCTACTCCGGAGCCATTAGTCGCCAACTTTTATGTCACATTACCGACGATACGTCTTCTCTTCGAGCGAAATTAATCCGAGAGGACTGTAATGTCTCTTTGAATCTATTTCGTTCTCCTTTGCCCACCTTTTTGATATTTTTTGCGACGTACTCGTTACAAGTCCGACGGAAGAAAGCAAGATAAACTAATTAACATGCAACGGAGGGAAATCGGATTAAAATAACTTTTAATGAACCTCTATCCTTTAATATTCATGAAAACGTAGGTACCTACTTAATAAATGACGTCTCAGTAGCGTATTAATTATTTCTCGCCTTTTGTATATTTAAATAACTTAAAATAATCTTTTATAGGTAGGTACCATAAAAAGCTGAATCTTATAACTTGATAAGGTCTTAGTACTAATAATGTTTAATGTTAACCAGGCTCTGTTTACTGTTGAACATAATAGCTTCTATTATTATTTTAAAACTTAAATTTTTCTCATAATCGCCAAATTAATTCCTGCAAAGATGTATTTTTGTGACACGTTTTTAATGTATAAAGTATAGGCACCTTTCGGTTCCAATGGTTTATAAGTAGTTAATTTACATCACTACATAGTATAAAACAAAGTCGCTTTTTCTGTCTGTCTGTCCCTATATATGCTTAGATCTTTAAAACTACGCAACGGATTTTGATGCGGTTTTTTTTAATAGATAGAGTGATTCAAGAGGAAGGTTTATATGTATAATACATGCATAATATAGTAGAGAAACACTGATAATTTTAGAGGTTTCTAATGTGATGTCGTAAATAAACACATTTTTTTGCGCTTACATTGTAAACGCTGGCTGAACCCTTCGAGATAGATTAAAATAATGTACTACAGTATTGTACGCCTTAAAAAGGTCTACAAAAAAGTCCGCGATGGTATATGTCTATCTCTTAGGGATAACCCACAATAACCATTTTCTATCTTCAACTTTTTTTAAAAGCTGTGAACGTTGTACCTATATAAAGAAATTTTATAGAATATTTAGTATCAGCATTGCACCCGTGCGAAGCCGGGGCGGGTCGCTAGTTTAAAATAATTGTACAAATCTTATAGGTAATTATGTACAGTTTAACCAGCCATTTGGTACCTATGCAGGCAGCTAACTTGCTTGCTGTCAATTCTTTTAAATCACGCTTAAAAAGTGAACACAAAATAATAATGAATGGCAATGTAACAGAAAATTATTGATGTCTGAAAACCAAATAGCTTCTTCGACCGTACCTTTTAAAACAATAGTATTTTTGCACGTGCAGCGCCGCCCACTACAGCTGATTCGTATCGTGCCTTCTGTAACGTATTTTTGTAGGATATCCAAGGACAGTTTAAAAAATAAGCTGAAGACTCTTATCTACGACTTCAACACCGAAAATTCTGTTACAACGTCGTCATGTTTGCCGAGCAATCCCTTTGAAATCCAATTTTCCGCGAATGTTTGTACTGTCTATGTACTTGTAGCTTTTTGATACATTGGGTGCTCTTTTATTTTTAATTATAACGCTGCTAAATTGAGCACGTTTGAAGGTTTAAGGGTGATTTAAAACAACTCCCCTAAATATTGCTGAGCGGCGTTGGAACAGAGCCGTGTAAAATCAATAAAGGCAAAGCAAACCCGTATAACTGCCGGTACCGTTTTGAATTGGATTTCAAAGTAGCAGTAGGTACCTACTTACATTTTTGTGGACACCAAAGCGAATGTGACGGTAGAAGAACATAAAAATAAAAGAGACGGTTTTGACAATTTCTACGAAGCGATCCTTTGCGTAAAGATAGAGCAAATAAAGATTTGGTATGGTATTTATTTGTATATTTGGTTTTCGTACGTACGTAAGTATCTAACTATTAGAGTATGGCTAGCGTCTAAAATAGCAAGCAAATGCAAGTAACTGCATACTTTTAACATGTTTGTATTTTCAGTTGTATCAACATTATTTATTATACTTTTGACAAAATAAATATTAGGTATACTTCCTAGTTTCGCAATGCAGACGGTTCTACCGTGGATGTGCTTTGCATTATAAAAATAAAGTCATACGAAATAAGTTTGGTTTAGATGTTCCCCGGTAAATTTCATACTCGACTTGGTAGTATCTAATAAAATGCCTTGTGTGGAGGCATTTGCACGACTGTCTCTATGTACTACATACATTTATTAATTAGAAAATCAAAAGAAGGCCAAGAAAAATCTTTCATCATGAAATGTGTAAAATATGGAAAAAACTGTAGGTATAAAATTTTATTTAAAACAGAAAAAAAATTATATCTATACATAAGTAAGCACATTTGTGCCAAAAATTAAGCTAAAATTACACGTTAAAATAACACGAGATTGAATGAATTACAAATGTAGCATAACAGGTGCTAGTTACTAAGTTGGAGCTGGAAGATAAGGCGCTTTGCACACGGAGCAACTTAAGTTGAGGCAACTATCAACTCTTAAAAAGTTGCCTGTAAAAGTTGATAGTTGCTATAACGTTTACGGTTGCCGCAACTTTATGGCAATCTGTGAGCAACTTTCACAGCCGAGTTGCTGTATACTGTTGCCGTAGCGACACTGGCATTGCCGGGCACAGGGAGAGGGAGGGAGGGTGTGAAATCGCCCGTCGCGTTGCGATTGACGGTTGAGGAAACCGGCAACATTAAAAACCGGTATAATATTTTTAACAGTTGCTAGTTGCGGCAATTAGCAACTAACTTAGTCATCGATTGCAGCAACTGAAAACTGTTGACGATTGCCGCAACTCGAAACTCGAGTTGCTATGTGTGTGCAGTCCAATTGAAATATATGTAAACAGCTAGTTGCCAGTTGCTGCAATAGTTGCTCTGTGTGCAAAGCGCCTAACCTTATGACAATTATAATACTGATGTGTCAAAAATAGCACATTTTTTTTTAAGTTTTCATTTTAGTATAATATTTAAAATAAGAAATTCGTTGTTATAGTCGTCTTTTGTTACGTTTGCCTTTTTTCAATAATAAATTGCTAATAATTTTGAGTACATTAATTTATTATGATCAGTAGATAAAAGCATAGTGACCGCCACTCCGTTAAAACCTTGTTGCGGTCTGGTAATAGTTCGGTTTTACTATTACGTTATTTGGTTTGTAAACAAAATGGCTGTGTAGCTTTCGGCAGTTATGAGCGGTTAAACGCTCCTAATAAATGATCGTATGTAACGAGATTTTGTAATTTGTATATGATGTACATACAGCAAAACAGATAGGTATGTAGGGTCGTCAGATATAGTTGAAGTTTTCTTAGAAACCGATAGATGTTAAAGGTAATTTAATTTAAAACGTAGATAATAAATAGTTCTTTGTTTGTTCGTTTTTATGGTATATCATAAAAATCCAAAATATTGACCTGCTGTTCTAATTGTTTCAGATTTACACTATCAGCCTAGACCTCCAGCTCCGGAAGGTAAGAAACTTTCATATTTATTATAAATTGTGTGAAAAGACTCTTGACGAAGCCGAAAGTTATATGTTCTTCTCATCATTGCAATAATTTTTTCGTTCATAACCAAAGTATTTTTACGAAAATAAGTGTGAAATGTTCTAACTAAACTATAAACACTTCTATGATCCCTGTACTATTGGATGCACCAGTAAACACAATGTTTTGCTTGCGTTACATTGTTTACCATAAACAGTCATTTGTCACACATTTCCTAGCAATCATGTAGTTACCGGCTATGTCGATGGCAGCAAAGTAGAAACGGACATCTACATTTTTTCGAAAATGCTTTTTTTACAAAAATGAGCTTATATTAATCCTATCTACAAGTCTGTATTAAAACTTTTTCAAAATTCAATATAACAAAGAAAATTTGACATGTAAATGAAGACATCTACACTGGATTTTTAAAAAACTTCGCAGTAGAAACGGACATGTGAATTTGTCCGCCTTTACTTCGGAGCTTTGACAGATGAATGGAAACGTCAACAAAGACATCAGTCAGTTGTCACATTCTAGCGCGTACCGGTATAAATGTAATAATAATGATAGTGTTTACAGTTCATTATTAGTGCTAGTAACGAAATCTTAGAGTAAGTAATAAAAATTATTTTGATGTTACGGTTCGACGTAAACACGGACATCTGCCACTTGTTCGTTTATAAAGATGTTCTTTAAATATCCTTAAATGTATTACAGGAGATTATTATCTTACTTTATTAGATATTTTAAATGAAATGGGCACTTTTTTATTACAATGTAATAAAACTTTGACGTAGAAGAAGACATCTGCCTGATAAACGGTTATCAGGCAGATGTCTTCTTCTACGTCAAAGTTTTTTCAGAGTAAAAAAAGACATCTACGTTATTTCAGTAAAACAACGATAAAGCGATAAAACCTATTACACAATTCATAAAGAAGGTTATTTTAAAGCATTATAGAAAATTTAGGTTAATCGGTCCATAACTCTCAAAATAACCACTATTTTAAACTAAATCTGCTCTCCTGTAAAGTTGCGATTTTGTAGATGTCCGTTTCTACTTTGCTGCCATCGATATGATGTATGAAATATCTAGATCATCATCTCATCTTCCTGCCCTTGTCCCATGTTACTTGGGGTCGGAGCAACACGTTTTCCTGTTCCACTCTGTCCTGCTTAGCAGTCGCACAAAATAATGAGCACATAATTATGAAGAACGTTGATTTGTACATGATGCATGAATGAAAATAACATTTTACACATAAGTAAGTGTGTGTACAAAATATCGTGTTTTCTGGTCGTTTAGGTACGAATCCCACTTCATAGCGTGAAGGTTGGAGACCAAACTAAATATTGTGATTACGGCTATTTTAACATATATTTGTAAAAAATCTGATTTTATAATCTCACTTGGAAAAAAATTTACAAGTGTTACAAAAAAATCAAAGGGTGTCTCGCCATTTTGACTCCATTCAGAAGTGGTTAATGATATTTTTACTGGCATATCTTTACATCAATCAAATAAATGCAATTTTTAAAGTGAACAGAAAAGCAACAGATAATAAACGCAACACATAATTAATTTAAAGTGTGAAAATTACATTCGCTCACAATGATAATAAATATTCAAACACTAAGCTTAAAATTAAATTAATTAGTACAATACAAATAAATTTATAGCCGCAATATAATAGTAT
Source organism: Hoplodrina blanda (assembly GCA_949316365.1). Lineage (NCBI taxonomy): Eukaryota > Metazoa > Arthropoda > Insecta > Lepidoptera > Noctuidae > Hoplodrina > Hoplodrina blanda. Next base: position 8,182,644 of record OX438579.1, on the reverse strand, counting down.
GTATATTCATTTCCATTAACAAATTGATAACATCATTATCACTATGCTTAGAATTTAATTTAACTGAATTTCAATTTTGAATATGTATTTCAATATCTATTGTTGAACATGGTACAGCAAATGTGTTTTCAACACACTAACATGAAAATATGCTCTTATTGCATATACTAGGGCCACAATGCGGTGTATTAAGCACGCGTGATTTTTAAATTAGGTGACCGTACTAGTGCCGTAATGGTTTTTATTTTAATTTTGGCATGAAGAGTTTTAGTTGTTTTTTTGCCATTTTTTGTGATTAATTGAACTTATTATGTCAATAATTGATATGTATCATTATATTTTACCAAATTATTTATTTTTTGCAAATAATGATTATTTTAGTATTTGTGTTAGTAAACCAAATTAAAAATTCAGTTTATGACACATATCACTAACATAATATAACGTTTCATCTTTTTAGTTCATACTGGACAAAAGTAACATGTTGACAGAAAAGATATTGCGATAAATTCAAAAATTGTTATTTGATGTTCATATCAATTAATTTAAAACAATGTTAATTCTTCACTAGTGTGTTGAAAAACGTCGTATGACACGCGTGAGCATTTTTCATTACTGACAAACTTACCTTACAAACACAATGCACTATTATAATCATGGTCAATTGGTCATGCTTAAATATTTTCGAACTAAAACCAGTTCATTTTTATAAGTTGTATTCGATAAGGTCAAAAACAAAAACACTTGGAAAACTATCTGGGGAATACTATAAAATATAAACATAAGTGAAACCGTAAAACAGAATGTTGTCTCACAAAATTTATTATAATAAAGTGTGTGTATTGCGTGTAAACAGAAGCTATGCCCCGTTCATAAAATTATTACATCATCATTTATATTACAGTCGATTCACTTAATCGACCGCTTAAAAAGCTTTTCAGTTTGATTAAATTTATAGTTTTTACACGCTCATAACTTCGTAAAAGCCCAACATCAATAAAATTAATGAATTGAAAACGTGGATTACGTTTGAAAATTAATATTACGGGCTTTACTTTCGCGTAACTTGTAACGAATAATCTACCATGTGGATTTTGTGCTCGATGCGTGGGGCGCGGGAACTGGTATACTTTTCCACTGTCTGTTACTTTTGGTGAGAAAAATCGAGATTACAATTATATAAATATTTCGTTATTATTGAAGTGTAATTTAGATGTATGATCTATAGATGATCTTATCTACCATATGAATTGAAACGAAATTTTTTAAGGGACTTTGATATTGAAATAATGTAGGTATTTTGTTGCCAACCATGTCACTACTACATAGATACTAATTCAGTACATACTTTCGTCCCAATTCATCGTGTTACGGTATACTAATGTTCGAAACACAAACGTTGTTTGTGTAGGTATTTGTTTGTAAGATTTAATAATTTCTAGAAATACTTGTCCGATTACAAAAATTATTTCACTGATAGGAAGTTACACTATTTAATTGCTGACTACCATAAGCTATATTACCTATATGCTTTATGTTATACTTGACTTTCCCCGAATGAAATCGCAGGCAAAATCTAGATGTTTATATTTTGAGACAGTTCTAGTACAGTTACCCAATCGAATATAAATATCACCGAAAATAAATAAAGCTGTGAATTCTTTACAAAATCTTCTCTACTGAAATTATTTTGTTCTGTTGTACTCAGGAGACTTCTTGAGTCAACTTTGGTTTACCCTTTTAAGTAATTAGATATAGCAACTTAGTATTAAATACGTCGGTACGTCTTAAAAGCTTATCTTTAGTCCGCAATCCACATGTGTAGGTACTGTGCGAGTGACATGCCAACTACGTCGGTGTCTCGAGCCAACAAAATTGCTTTGTCTCGGAGACTTTAGGAGGGCGCGTCCCGAATTATGTGGGTGACAGTCAGCTCCAACATTATATCGTGTTATTATTTTACGTTTATTCCTTTCAAAGAATTGTTCTAATGAATGTCTGTGTTCTGTGATTCATTTAATTGACTCTTAATAAATTATATTGAAGAGATAAGTACCTAATTGTGTTAGTATGTGGCGTGAGGAGAATTTGTTGCCTACCTCGTATAAGTTACTCGAATAATTTGTTATGAATGAGTATTTATTTAACTCATGTTTTTGATTACTAGAAAAATAATCTATCTACGCAAACAAATTAAATTGATGTGTCTGTTTGTAATGTCAAAGTTGCTTTTTAAAAAACTATTTTTAATATTTTTGTCTATTTTTTTCGGCTAATCTTCGAAAAAACTTGACCTATTTTAAGCGAACTGACACATAGCTGATGTTATAAGGAGTAACTAAGGCTTAGACTTTTATATAGGACAAGACAAGTATTACTTTATTGATATGCCAATATAGCCGACATTCACATGGACAAACGGACTTAAGCTAGTATTCTATATCTTAAACCTACAAGTATTCCACTACTTGTTATAAATTCAACCCGCATGAGTAGAATTTTATTTATACACAGATAATATGGATAATTTAAACAGCTCTCGCGCCTGAAAAAGCGCCGCGGTGAATTTCCTAATTTTCTTCCATTCACGAAGCATCCGCCATCATTTTTATCTCCCCTCCCTGTCTCCATTTATCTCGGGCTTCTCCAACAGCGATTCGCGTTCTAACATTTTGTTTGTTTCTTACAAAATTGTTATTTCCGACTGCTTTCTTTTCTTAAGCGGATTCGTCTGTAACCTTTATATGAAAGCCAAGGAAATGAGTTCGCCGCTGAATTCTTATACTTGACCTCTTTTGAAGGGGCAAATACAATAATAAAAACAATTTGTCATCTTCAAAGTCACAGGTTATTTGTATCGCACAATGGGGTGTTTTTGGATAATGATTATCTCATATATTCGTGTTATAAGAATCTCATTTTAATCAAATTGTCAATAGCATTTTAATTAATGTCACGATTTTTCGAGATTTTAATCGGTATAATATAAATGCAATTATTTGTGTTGTAACATAAATACGCCTGTGTGAAACAATGCTTGTGCACTTCAACCAAGTTTATTATATTCGTAGTCGTCGCGTGTTAGTTGTTGTATAATTAATTGTGAGTTAGGTTTAGCTCCGCACACAAAGTTCATTTGTTAGTTAGAATGAGAACAGCTAAAGTGAGTTGTTCAGTCACTAACAGAGTGCTGCAAAGACTAAACGAACAGCTAGCTGCATCAACGAAGTCGCAATCAATGAGTTCTTTCTCAGGTGCTGTCTAGTCTGAATTTTCAAGCATTCGCACCCACTTATGGGCGCAGGTGTTCAATGTCTGCTCTATTACTTAACGTTATTAAAAATCCTGATAGAATTTCTTTATAAAAACGCTCGGAAAATATTAACTTAGTTGCATGAATGATTTAGATGAAAAAGTTCCGTAAATCGTAAATCCTATTAAAAATGGTTAAATGTAGACATCTTGAAACCTTTTCGATTCACGTCCTTTTTATGGCTTTCGCGTCTACTGAGTCATACGTGATTAGATTGATTTTCGTAGAAAAAGAAATGTCATGTGCTTATACAAACTGTAAAGTTCTATAACAGTCGTAGGATTATTTTGTTACGCACAATACCTAACATAAATTTCCGAACATCAATAATTCGTCTTTGATAAAAAACCTTTTTGTGAAGCATCTTTATTGAGTCCATAAACTTCAAGTAGGTATTACTGGCTCACAACTGCCAAAACTTAAAAGTTTATGATCGAGAAGAAAATTGTAAATTAACTTTTAGTAAGCCGCTGTGTGACTTTGCGGCCGGCAATATCTGCTTAGAATTTTAACAAGACGATAGAAATCGGTAATCCTTAAAGCTTGTTCTAACACAATGCTGTGGCGAAACGGGAACTCGCATCTTATTTTAGTCTGCCTTAATAATTTAGTCACGCCTCTGACTCCCCAGGTAGAAAATTGGAAATTGTGTCATCCATAGCGGAGTTCGCTAAAGAATTATATCTTGTTCAAAGAATTCGCCGGTGGCTTGAGGCGGGGGATATCAGTTTTATTAGCGCTATTCACGGCCGAGCCCGACGACGCACCTAACTTAATCAATTCCGTCACTCGCTGAACATTAGATATTCTAATGTTACGTTGATCAGTTCAATAACAGATCTTATTGTGTGAATAATAGAATTCATAGGCCTTACTACCAGTCGTAACCATCACGTAAAAAATAACATTCACAATAGACAGTTTGCGATATTGTTTTAAATAACCCCTACATATTTTTGGCATACAGAATACTGAGTAGTAGGTACAGTAATGACTTTCACATCCACTCAACAACACTCATGCTAATAAATATTCAAGTAATATCCTGAATACTGTGTGGACTTCCAATATATGTATACCTTCCTGTTATTTGCATATGATAAATTCAATTAATTCAGTTAATTAAAAACATTTTAGGTACCATTGCATTTTTAATTTAAATGCATCATGGTCACGGACGTGAATACTGAACAAATTTTCATTTTTCAGAAGCGTGTGAAAAAACATTTTGTCGTTGGGGCGCGGAGTGTGTGTCCCTCGGGGACGGGCGGGCCCACTGCGCTTGCCCCACGACGTGTCCCACATCACCGGCGCCCGTGTGCTCCACCGCCGGCCGCACCTACCGCAACCATTGCTACTTACGTAAGGAAGCCTGTGAACGACGGCTGAACTTACGCGTCAAGCATGAGGGCGAGTGCGGTAAGAGTCGTCAACACCCAACTTTATTTAATTAATGATGATTAAATGGTGCTCGTTTAAATATGAAATTCTATTTGAGGCTCGGTGTATATTAGGTTGAGATAACATTATTAATTCGTCCGTTAATTTAATTAGACTGCGTGCAATGTTTATGACATGAGTCCCGCGATATTTTACGTAGAGTAGCATGCAACTTATGGTTTGTATTTTATGAAATTGAAATAACAGCTTATGTGGTAGAATAATATTACTATTAACTTCTTACTACTCGAGCAAAAGCAATTTATCACGTAGATTCGTGACATTGCCCGTACTCAAATGCCATTATCATTGCATGCATTTCAACGCGAAAAATAACTGGTTAATTAATTTATGGGATATAGTGCAGCCATTTGGCTAGATATTTTGATAACAATAATAGTAACTTGGAGAGTACAATAATGAAATAATTCAATTTATTACCGAACTTCTAACTACTTTAATTTTACCAACTTCTATAAATGATCTGTCACAATTTGTCAAAAATGCTTCTAATTTTTTGACGTTGCTTATCGCTGAGATAAAATTGCGACCCAATTTTGAATACATATTTTGAAATAGTAGAATTGGCCTCCTTTTCTTTGATCTATTGATAGAGATTTTGTATTCATACGAATAATACGCACGTACGGTACCTATTGTTTTTCATATTTTTGTATTAGGTGGATACTTATGCACGTGCACTTTCTAACACATCGTCATCATTAATACGATGATGTTTCGTCGTAGGTATAATAATGTACTAGAGAGTGTGACCAGCATAGTTTTAGTCACTTAATTTTCCATCCTAACAGTCACTTTTACTGGCAATGACACAGCCGGCCCTTTTCAAGACCTTTACGTAATAAACTAAGTAACATTTTTATTTGCCACTCACATCGTCAAGTGATTTTTACTTGTCAATATTTTTTTACAATCTTGCCCTTTTGCCGAGTCAGAAAATGGATTCAATATTGTCTAAACACTTCACGTTTTCTGACTACTTTTATACTGTGCGGGAGTTGAACTCACGGCACGCGCCAACTGCCAATCGCTCAGCCAATGCGCCAACCGTGTCGTCATGAAGATATTGATGTCTTTATTACCCATAAGTTGTATGTACAAATGTCTATTTTTATTTACAAAAAGTAATAATGAAACTTAAGAATGTAGGTATGTGAATAAACAAAACGTCAATAACAAATAATAAAGCGCGTACTCAAGATCTTAGCGCCACCCGTCACATTGAGTATTAACAGTGTCAACCGTTCACTATGAGGACAGACACTCGATAAGATAAAGTATCTTTCTGTCCTTAATCTCGTCACACTTGAATGGATCCTTACGATTTCGCAATCGTCACACAATTTCCTACCAATATATTATGTATATTGTTTGTATACTTATACTTACTTAGATTTAGTCAGATAATTACTTTGGTATTTTCTGTGCCTAATTGTAGGTATTATTATTGCTTAAGTAGGCAGTTATTTTTACCTATACTCCATTCTGGATAAAATTAGAAGAATAAAGTTATACTTGTAATATTATATCGTGGTGGATTATTTAACGATAAATACGAGTACAGAGCAATGGTTAACATTTACGTAATAACTGTCGTCATTTCGTCGTTATTTTTCTTAAGTTATCTTAAATCGAGTAGAAATGGTTTTCCTCGATTTATATTAAAGCTAGTGATGAATTCGATAAGTTGCTTAGGGTAAACAAATTACTAAGTATATTTTACTTATCCGTGATCCAAATACAGTTGAAGTCTTGCTTCAAAATGATTTTTCTCGTAGAAATTCTATTACTATTTTTACCGATAAATTCGGGAAATGTTGTGTTTAAAGTCAACAAGTCATTTCTTTTGTCCCACTCAGATGCGGGCGACCCCTGCACGGGAGTATCGTGTCCAGTAGGAGCCCGTTGTGTCGCAGCTTATGGGCAGCCAGAATGTAGATGTCCACGAAGTTGCCAACGACGCAAGCCTGTGTGTGGGACTGACGGCAGGGAGTACCCATCCGTGTGCCATCTCGACAAGCACGCGTGCGACAACCAGCTCAACATAACCATCAAATACCACGGGAAATGCGGCAAGTTATTTATACTCACATTATAAACTCCATCGTTGACTTTGTCTCTGTCACCTCTAACTAGACTAGAGTCAAGAGTCCAGAGAGAGCATTAAAAAAAGAAATGCTGATGTGTTTGTTTCTTTTTACGCGTTATTTTCTCGAATTACTGGCGCGATTCTGAAATCATCTTCGTTAATTAATAGGAAGCTAGATTATCCTTGAGTGCTTTAGGCTATTTTATTATCCATAGGAAATATTACGGCGACGAAATAACGGGCAAAAGATAAAAACAGATATATTGATACATGTATGAGCAGTATATTTCGCAGCAAATTACTAGACGTAAGCTCTCCCAACTTATAGCGCAGCACGATACAATGGTTTCCGTCAACAATATGCTCGTAGTTATGTTAGATTCGTAAAAGCATCGTGCTGTCAGCTGTACTGAACAAAAAGTTGTATGTTTGTCTGTTTAAAACAGAGTCCATATTATTATAGTTACAATATAAATAAGTTGTGCTTGTGACTGGTGTTTTGGCTTCCCATATAATTAGGTAGGTATCTACCTACATAGTGTTTACAGTTTTTATTTCGCATACCTTTAGCACAAGTAAAAAAGTTCTAGGCGTTTAAAATATGTGATTGAATAGTTTATAAGAAAAAGTCAACGGAAAAAGATTAATTTGATGATAAAGTCTTTTTATAGTTCACGCTCACTCCGCAAGCCACAATCATTTTAATGAGGGATTATTAATTAAAACTTAATAGCATCGTATTGTTAGTGTCTAAAAAGGAACTCGTTAAAAGGAGATCTTTTCTTAATAATAGACGCGGAGCACACAAAAAGGGTCAACATTTCATTTTGCCCGTGTCAGCTGACGTGACTGTACTGGAATAAAATCGGCCTTTCTAAGGAAACGTGCGTAGAAAGGTGACACGCCTCCTGTCACTCTTCTTTTATTGAAAAAGATCCACCTACGACTATATCACTCAATACGATTTTATGTAAAGCTTTTACGTTGACTACTTAATAATGTTAGTAATTCATTCGAGGAAGATATCAAAATTGTTACACTGTATTATTTTCACATGAAAAATATTCTACTAATATTTTCAGAAGCTCTTACATGTAGGCAATAAATTGCCTACCCTCCTAAAAGTTAGACAAACTTTAATACGCAAAAATATTTTTCCTCGTACAACACATAAATTGGGTCGTCTGTTTTCTTTTTCATAAAAGTAATTTAATCTATTTCACTCTATGTATGAAATGTAAGTACATTTCGCTAACCCTTTTCACTGAACTTGTCCTAGCATATTCGATCTGAACTAAATTTGTACAAGACCGAATGCCCGCACATTCCAACATCCTTTGTAAGATTCTTTATTTACATTACTCTAGCTTGCTTCGGAGCTTTTATTAGATTGTTTCAACATAGTCTGTACTCCTTTATAAGACAGAATTGCTGTACCTAAGATGAGAACTTTTCCTCTGACAAAAGTAAGTCTTCTTTTATAGACTTCCTTAGCTTACATCGTGTTCATTGATTGCGTTATTAAAACGATGAAAGCATTTTTTAAGGAAATTGACCTTTCGTTCTTCTGTCTTATGAAATTCATTTTTCTCACAGACCCCTGTTCGGAACATGAATGCGCTGACGGTGGCGTATGTCAGTTAAATGAAGCGCGCGCGCCAGTCTGCAGATGTGGTCCACCATGCGATCTGTTGGTCCGGCCCGGCTCTGCTGTGTGTGGCTCGGACTACAGAGACTACCCAAGCGAGTGCGCTCTGCGCCGGGAGTCATGCCGAACACGACAGCAACTCACTATCGCCTACAGAGGAGAATGCGCTTCGGGTAATTTTTTCTAATCTATTCATAAATAATACTAACTTGCCCCTTAACACTCATTTCAATAATAAATAGTCGTTCACTCCAAAACCTAGTCTTCTAATCTAAAATTAAATCTTTATTCGGAAATGTAAAGAGCCAGCTTATTTGTATCCGTGTTGAGGAGACATTTTGTCCTTAGAAAAGTAATTGGGTACGAGCATCGAGGGCGTCAAGTCGACCCGAAACAAATTGTGGCAGGAATGGAATAATTTCGTTGCCTAGTATTAAAGTTTTAATTTTACAAGTGCTGCTTTCTCTCGCTTTCTATCCATCAGAGTTAACTAACTTTTGTGTTAAATTGTTCGTAATAAATTTATGTCAGGGTCTTTGAGATTTAATAGATTTGAAAGCTGTCACGGGCGTGTTTAAATTGATTGTTGGAAATATTTTGTTCAATTTGTAATAGCACAACATCCGTGCGACTCGGTCAAGTGTGGTGCTCGCGAGCACTGTTCCCTGGACGCGCGCGGCGTGGCCGTCTGCGGTTGCGGTTCAGAGTGCGAGCCAGTCGTGCGGCCCGTATGCGGTTCGGACGGGCGTACATACGACAGCCGCTGCCACTTGGACCGCGCCTCGTGTCTAGATAATCGAGATGTACGAGTTGCTTACACAGGACCCTGCGGTGAGTTGAATGTTTTGAAACGTAAAATCGTGCTCGTGAATGTGTGACGCGTTTTAGCCAAGTTCGTGGTTAGCTTTGACTTTGTATGAACTTCGGCTTAGGCTGGCCAGTCAGCTTTACTGACCGCCTTTGAAGCTTAAAATAAATATGAAAAAGATGGCTATTTTGTTTTTTAACCTATTTATTCTTCTTAGATCTGAATGTTTACTGTATTCGGCAACACGGAAACTTTATCATGATAAGGAACATTATAATAATCAATCTAAGCAACTGAACGAAAATTATTGCTGGGAAACGACTTTATTTTTGGGAGTGAAAAATCATTGTTTATTGCAATGTGCAATGTGACACACGCAAAACATTGTGCTTACAGGTGCAACCAATGTAAAGTGTCATGGAGGGATATAAAGTTTAGTAAGAACATTTCAAAATGTGGTTTGCAATTTCAAATGGTTTTCGCAACAAAACTTTAAAAAGATTTAATATTTCACCTTCAGTATTTCTATTATAGAAGGTTCCCATGTATGGTCGAGAGCAAAAATATGATCGCAATGATGGGAAATATATAACTTTCGGTTTCGTTAAGTCTTTTTTTACACCCTTATAATTTTCCGACAGGCGTAGAAAACCCATGCGCCCGCGCGTCATGTCCGTGGGGCGGCGCATGCGTAGCGCGAGGTGGTGCTGCTCAGTGCGCATGTCCCGTATGTGACGCCACGCTCACGCCTGTGTGCGCGTCCGACCACAACACTTACGGCTCCGAGTGCAAGATGCGCATGCACGCCTGCCAAGAAGGCGTCACTGATGGAGAGCTGAGGGTGCTGTATAATGGAACATGCCGTGAGTATTATCCACACTAGGATTCCACTATAACCACTTAGGGCTCCAAAAAGAATGTGTGAATGTGTGCTCCGCGAAAAGTCTGGTCATAATGAAAAAGCCTGGTATGTGGCTTTAACTATCCCCTTTTTTTTCAACCCTCTCCCAGCCTAACATCGAATATTTCACAGATATTTCAAACCTCCCAATCCATGCAAATGTTACTGATTCTGAATAAAAAATACACATAAAACTATATATGATTATTTTAAGGCTCCGTCAAATATTTTGTTTCCCAAAAAAGTTCCGTCGCAAAAAAATTGAGAACCACTGATCTACATCACCCCTCAGCCCTCATGTCTTCAGACAATTCTTAAGCTCCTTATTTCAAGCCATGTTTAGAATCGGAATTGAGTGTTCTCAACACAAATTACCTACTCATATGTTACGTTACAATAATATTACTTCGTTGTGTAGGTATTATACCTGGTAGCTATCCAACTCCCTAGGCACATGAACGGTACGCTTCTGAGAACTAATTTATTAGAAAAACTTTGCTAATTAAATATAGACAACCTAAATAAAACTTTGTACCTAAGTGTTGTTGAGAACAAAGCTTATCTTTTCAAAGTATAATATTAATTTACGATTTAACAAGAGTGTGTTCGCTGGTGATTTATTTCTTTAATGTTTACGTTCCGAAGTAGGATAAAATGCTTTCATAGGTCATTTAAATTAAAGCCTCCTCACCGCACCACTGAATTCGGAGATGAAATATAATTCTGAATTTCTTGAAGAAAAATTGCTATCAATTTCCCGTGATGAAAATCTTTTTCTTTATGAAATTGTCAATAAAAGGCGCACGAAATTCTTTTGGAATAAAAAATGTTTTGCGGTGTTCAAGATTTTGCCTAAATTATTTATGTAGGCAATAATAAAATACAAGGAAATGAAGTAGCAGATTTATGCTTTTACAACTGCCAGTGAAGCTTGAAGTCAAGGTTCAATTTCGTGAAATAGAGCCTTCTAACAAGAAAACTGTAGAAATCGATAGCGCTTAGCGTTCATTTCACTGTCTGATCATACCTACCTACAGTATATCTATATAAAACATGTTGTTAAAAGTATAAAAATATCGTATTGATAAAAGTGGAAAGTAGTTATAAGCAGTTGGCACGGACGCTTATATTTTCGCTTTTGTTCTGTTAACAACATGCAACAAAAATTAATTAACATCGTTGATATTAAAGATTATTTTAATAAAAGAAACCCAGTGCTCGCCGCATCGCATCGTAGCCACTCAACATTTAATAAACCCGTGTACTTTTACATGAACACTCATTTATTTCCGCTGAAACTCATTCAGTTCAATTTGTTCGCGGGACTCAACACAGTAATAAATTGTACGTTACTCTATCATTGCGCACTGAAATGTCAATTAGAGATTAAAATGGCTCAATGGAAATTGACGCGGATTGATGAACGGAGAATACGGATTAATTTTATTATTTGAAGGCGTCCGAGCGTGGCTATTAATTATTTGAAACAATATTTGATAGAGCCGTTCACCGGCGCTTAGTCACAGTTTAATGGAATTTCTTTCAAAGGGTTTCAAGCTACCACTTGTCGATAAATCACAAAGGCCACTTTATACAAGATTACAGTTAATCAATCATTTTGTTAGAAAATTACGGTGTAACAGAATTTATAAACTCTGTTTGATTTAGGTTTTAGGATTTATATATATTTGATATTAATCCCTAAACATATTATGTTTAGGGATTTATCAAATGTCCTATAACATCAAGGCCTGTTCAGAAAAAAAAATGATTAAAATAATAATTATGTAAGTCCTCTTTGGTTAAATTACGTCTACTTTGGTTAAATATCATCTATAAAAAATTTAAAACTACTGCTTGATATGAGTAGTCGAAGTCAGTATTGCGTTTTAAGGCTCAGAAAAAAAATCACATTACAGCCAACCCAAAAAATTCCCATCTACATCACGTAACACAGTGTCGAGTTACTTAAATACATTGCTCTTATTGTGTCATGTGTGTTAAATATTCTTAATGCACGTGTATTGTTCAGAGACTTGCTCGGACATCGTGTGCAAGGGCGGCGGTGACTGCGCCGTGGACGCCGACACTGGCCGGCCCATATGTCGCTGCAACCACAACTGCACCGAGGCACAGGTATTGTACACTACTGAATTTACTACGCCCATATTTATTACCTCTTCGACTACCTTGTCTTACTTTGTAAGATAGGATATAGACACTGCTAAAGCATTATGTTATAGTAACAGAGAACGAATTTTGTAGGAAAGTGCCGTTTTAAAACATATTTATCTATTTTTCATCTCTTTTCTTTCATATTATGGATTAAAATCCCAGCGTCACCAATATTATTTTAGCATGGTTGTAATTTTAACAAAATATACATGGTTTTTATATTTCTACAATACAATACAATATTTATCTATCAGTTAGATAGAGAAATATTGGTTCGTAGCTATATTTTTTGTTTTCTTGTTTTTACAAAAACATAAAAAAAAATCTAACTTATCCTTAAGTACTATCATGGCGCCCGTACTGTCATATTTACCTGGAAGCACTGATTTTTTATCGTTTCTTACATTGTACCCTGCCTTAACAATCATTTTTGAAACAAAAAAAAAGAAATTTTTAAACAATAATATTTTGCTCAACGTTGCTTAGTTTGATGAGCAGTATTCGTAGTTAACAACGATGTGATGAGTCTTTTTACACACAGTATATTTCTGTACCTAATAATCCATATTAAAATAACATATTATGTCAGGCGTCTCCGAGATCTTAGACCACTTGCAGACATAAGGCATGTCAGACGTAACTCTAGCAAAATACATCTCGAGGTTTCTGCGTAGGAAGAAATTGGCAATAAAATATAAATACTCCGGTATGCCTTTAACCACGTCTACCTTTCTAACTACGTAACTATTGGCAAAGCATAACGGACATAATGAAAAGTAAATACCATTAGGGTTTAGCAACTGTGAGTAGGTACTGGGCGGCCACCTGTAGGTATACCTCAGTTAGCACGTCAGAGGATTAAAATTCCTTTAATCTGATAGTTGGTTGGTAAAAGTATTCCGGTGAAATTTGCGCCTTTAAAGTCAGAGTCAAATCATTTATTTCAATTTGACCATAAATAGGCACTTTGTATCGTCATTTACAATAAAAAATAATAATATTAAATCTTGTTGCCCATTTCAAAAGGTAGATTCGTATGGAGAAGAATGGACAAAAGAGTCAATACTTACTCTTTTTAAATAAAAATGTATATACTGGTTACGTACCTTCAGAATATCGTGTTATGTAAGATAGTAATATAAAGGAATTCGAAGAATTTGAGTAACTTTCGGATAAATATCTATTATAATTAATACATCATAAGTTCCTTTAGTATTTCAAACTTGAACTGTATTTCAAGTGGTATTAAGGCACAATATATTGAGCAATTACAGTAAGTTATGGCATATCGGATCAAACCGGGTATGATGTAATGTGTGAATTTACGAGGGAATTTGATCTCGTGATTAACACCCTCTATGGTTGGTAAAACAGAACTTTACCATGGTTTTTGCAGCCATTGTTTATAGTAATAAATAATAACAGTTACTTTTATCACTGTACTTATAATTTATCTTCTGTAACTGAAAATATTGATCATGTTAAGTTATATTAAGACCATCAATATTGATGACAATATTAAATTAAAACAATGTTCTTAAAGTTCAATTTGCTATAAACAATTCATTAAGTAGTCAATCTAATAACCTCTTAAGGCTACAGTTCCAAACCAATCTAGTTAAGCCGATTTTATACAATACACCGAAATAAGCTACCAAACAATACATAATTGGTGAAATTGAAGCTGTGATTATACTGCTTTGGTTTGGGAGCCGGATCATAATAAGCTTAACAATAATATCGCGCGGATATCGCCATCATTTTGTTAATTAAGATGCTTACCTTGTTCCAGCTTAAAGTAGCCAATTATTATTTTTATGTTAGGACAATAAATAAAATACTTTTGAGAATTCATAACAAAATGCTCGAGTCAAACCTTCGCGGAAAGATAAATGGAAGTCAGGCGGGCTGTCCACGATAAATAATAGATTTGTGAGCCGTGAGATTATTCTAGCTTATTTTCTTATTTCTACGTGAACTTGCTTAGATGGGTGGTCTTGGTTTCTGTCCGAAATTGCCTTATAAGTTACGTTTTTGGTGACTTTAGTAGGTTATGGATGGTGCCTCTTACATTACGAAAATTAATGTCATAGCGAATATTACGGCCTGGTTTTTCTCTGTCCGTTTTTTCTGTGGAAATTATGTGTGCGTTTTAGGAGTAAGACTGCTTAAAAGAAGATCACTCTTTGTCTACTGAAATTATTTACCTAAGTTAGCTTTGTGCTAGTATAATTTGCTGAGTCAATATTTAAATTAATCGTCTCCAACAAATACTAGTAGACAAAAATGAAATGTCATCATCTCCCGTTGTTATCGTGAATATGTACGATGTTCGTGGTTGGCAGGAGTCGGACGTGGCATGCGGGAGCGACGGGCAAACGTACCCGTCTCAGTGCGAGCTGGACTCGACAGCGTGTCGCGAACAAACTGATCTGCGGCTCGCATACAAAGGCGATTGTGGTAAGTCTAATGCAAATCTAATTTTATTACCAAGTGCTAATTTTGTTTTTTATAATAGGATGTTTTGTTCTTCGTAGACTTATTTTTAATTAGCTTTTCCCTGAAGCCTCTTAATTAGCGCGATGGTGTTTGAACCTTTTTGAACATACCTATAAATATATACAGGGTGTCCCAGCTAAGGACGTCCAAACGAAAATTTTGGACTCCTCCCTTCCTGGGCTATCCAAACCACCCCCATGTATGTTCTACGATTTTTTGCGGTTTAGGAGCTAAACGACATTTTAATATTTTTTTGGGATATTCTTCTTTACATCAGATTTTGTAGATTTTCTCTTTTTGTGTCGCATTTTTTGGAAATGTTTTAATTGATAATTAATCCTGAAAGTATGGTCTTCGATTGATAAAAACAACTGTCTGTCTTATTGTCACCCGAAATTACGTAAACTTAGTTCAAAGGCAAAAATGTTGTTTTGTAAATTTCGTTGCAGATTTTCGGCTCTTAAAGAAAAATCACAATAAGGGCCCAAATCACCTTAAAGTTATTTCAAAATCTTCCACGGACCCTCAGCTCTTTAAAACAGTACAAATAACTAGTATTTTACGGGTCATTATTCGGAGCAATTGAAGCTCGAACATGGTAAGGCGAAAAATACAATATTTTAGAACAAGTGAAACCTAATGAAAATGAATTAAAATGAACTTTTATCAAGTTTTCAATGCAATATGAGCTCTATGTCATGTTTATTATTTGCACAATGGTGATTTGGAGTGGTTAGTAAAGTTAGGTTAGGGTTAGGTTAGGTTAGGTAGATAAGTTAGGTTAGGTAAACCTAACCTAAGTTTAGTAATTTTTTAAAATTAGTGATGTTATTTAATAAAGTCAATGACATAGAGCTCAAATTATATTGAAAACTTAATAAAAGTTCGTTTTAATTCATTATCATCGGCTTTCATTTAAAAACGAAAAAGTGAAACCTAATTAAAATGAACTTTTATCAAGTTTTCAATGCAATATGAGCTCTATGTCATGTTTATTATTTGCACAATGGTGATTTGGAGTGGTTGGTAAAGTTAGGTTAGGTTAGGTTAGGTAGTTAAGTTAGGTTAGGTAGTTAGGTTAGGTTAGGTAGTTAGGTTAGGTTAGGTTAAACAAACTTTTATTAAGTTTTCAATATAATTTGAGCTCTATGTCATTGACTTTATTAAATAACATCACTAATTTTAAAAAATTACTAAACTTAGGTTAGGTTTTACCTAACTTTTTTTTTTTTTTTTTTTTTTTTTTATCGTGGGGAAATCCTCATGGACTATCCCCCGTCTAGGGGAGGACGGGGGGGTGTGCCGGACTCTTACCGGCTAAAACCACCACGGTGTTCCTCGACATACCTTTCGGCGGGGGTACGGGATTCGCTCGCGCATTCTACCGCGCCCCCGCCAGGCTTTGACCCGCCACTTGTCTAGGCGGGTCCCGTCTATAAACCTAACCTAACTACCTAACCTAACCTAACCCTAACCTAACTTTACTAACCACTCCAAATCACCATTGTGCAAATAATAAACACGACATAGAGCTCATATTGCATTGAAAACTTGATAAAAGTTCATTTTAATTCATTTTCATAAGGTTTCACTTGTGTTCTAAAATATTGTATTTTTCGCCTTACCATGTTCGAGCTTCAATTGCTCCGAATAATGACCCGTAAAATACTAGTTATTTGTACTGTTTTAAAGAGCTGAGGGTCCGTGGAAGATTTTGAAATAACTTTAAGGTGATTTTGGGCCCTTATTGTGATTTTTCTTTAAGAGCCGAAAATCTGCAACGAAATTTACAAAACAACATTTTTGCCTTTGAACTAAGTTTACGTAATTTCGGGTGACAATAAGACAGACAGTTGTTTTTATCGATCGAAGACCATACTTTCAGGATTAATTATCAATTAAAATATTTCCAAAAAATGCGACACAAGAAGAGAAAATCTACAAAATCTGATGTAAAGAAGAATATCCCAAAAAAATATTAAAATGTCGTTTAGCTCCTAAGCCGCAAAAAATCGTAGAACATACATGGGGGTGGTTTGGATAGCCCAGGAAGGGAGGAGTCCAAAATTTTCGTTTGGACGTCCTTAGCTGGGACACCCTGTATATACACAAGCTTTCCTTACCTTATATTTGGTACCTACTTTTCATAATATTGGGGAAAGATTTTGAATTTCCTCGTTTATTCAATTCATTGTGACTATTTTAGGGATATTGTAGAATTTGTGTTTCCTTCAAGATATCGTGCCAAGATATATTAATGTGAAATACTTATTGAAAACATATTTTTCTTTTTATTTTGGTTGCACATCATTTACTTACTTGCTTAATATTTATTCTAACTGTCTTTGATCGAATTTTGTATATCTTAACATTCTAAGAGGACCAAAGATTCCGAGAGGACTGTCGTATGAATATAAGAAATATTTAGAAGGATTTCGGCGTTTTCCAGCAGTGGGACATTACAGGATAGATAAAAAAAGCATTCTAAATTATGATGTTGTATTGTATTCACGTATTACTTGCAGGTAACATTCAACTTAGTACAATCGAAACTAATTTCAAATTATTTATTGGCGATTACGTTTTCAAATTAGGGTTTGCTAATTGAAATAATTATTTAGTTATAAAGATACACAAAATAAATAATAGTTAACAAAAGCTGTTATGTTGTGGTGGCCTTATACAAGTAGAAGACCACAGCATGTCAGATACATAGATTGAATGTACAAAACATTATTTATGGAAATACCGTTCAATTTACAATAATAAAGTAACAAAATCGCCAATTTGTTTAATTCTGGTATCGGTTTACGGCAGGATAATAAACTATTAAACCTCTAAAAGCTTTTAACATGAAATTATGTGGAATTAAAGTGTACTAGCTCACTATACTTTATCGCTATTACGTAAATTCAAAGTTTGAACTCCAAATCTGTAAATTGATATTGATAGCTAGTCTATTAGAATTCGACCAGACTTCCATACATAGAAACTTAGCAAAGGTTTCTTTTATTTATAGTAGGTAGAAATAACACAATACAAGTGGGGTGGAGGCATTGAACTTATTGTCAAAAGATGTTTTCAAGTAATTGTTGTTAGACTCAGTTTTCCAAAGGTTAGATACACAAAAAGCCGGCGAAGTAAGAGTCGGTCTCAAAGGGTTCCGTGCCGCCATACAATATTTAACCCTATCTGCAAATCTTGCGTGGGGGTTTAATTTTCGACTTTACTGTCTTGTGTGGGGACCACGTTAATTTTCAATTTTACTTGATTTTTGTTTTTGTTGTTATAGCGGCAATAGAAATACTCTATATACTGTGATTTCAATTCTCGATTTATTACGGTTCATAAGATACAGCCCGCTGATAAACAGACGGACGGATAGTGGTAATTAGTGATAGGGTCCCGTTGACAACCTTCGGGTACGGCTAAACACTAGCAAACGATGTATTTACTCGTCTATTTATATTTTTGATTATATTTTTTCTTACGCCTCCGCCATTCTTTTCTGATTAATATCGTTGCGGGATCTAAGACAGTTGAATCTACGGGATTCGTCGAGTTTCATTGCCTCGGCGCTCTCCACTGTTGATTCTGGCTTTCAGGAGTTGCAGTGGACGGGAATAGAGTGGCGGGCTTGTTCTAATAAAAATAAAAAACACGATTCTTTTAAAACGCGACTAAATACGCACTTGTCTAAACAGGTTGAGCACTAAGCTATAATGAACTGAAATCTCAAAGTCGACATTGATTGTCATTGAGATAAGATTGCGACTAGTTTCCGAACGATTTTAATTTATTGCCCTTTTGATTCCTGAATTTGCTCAGAATTAAGCAAGGATGTTCGCATGCCTTCATAGCAACATTTTCCTATCTATACTTTTTTTTCATTCGTGGGAAAATCTTCATAGATACCTTTCTTTCGGGGAAAACTCTCTTACTCATACTAAACCCCCACGGTACCTTGTAGGTATGTACCCCCATGAGTCAGGAGCCGGGTATACACATGACGCATGATTCGTGCCCCCGATTCGTGTTGGCCCGCCATCAACTACAACTGGTGTTGGGCCCCTTCAGCCTCTAACTATCCTCAAAATGTCAAAATGACGTAGGTATGGCGACTCTGGGATGTTTGACCATAAATAAAATTTAGAATTTCAAACAATAAAGCTAGTATGAATGAGGTAACAATAACAATTTTCATATATGAAGCGTCAGGGTTCAGGAATTTTAATTAATTTTTATTACTTGTTTGTTATAAAGTTGAAGATATAAAGGTGAGTTTACAAGATTGATGAGAGCATCCTTGTTCCAACTTAGTTGGTACGGAAACTGAAGATCTACTTTAACCAAGAGATTTTTATATTTAAAACGCCTTTATGAACAAAGAAACATCATACGCGTGAAGACTTTAAAACGCTCTGTCGTTGAAAGCTTTGTGATTTTTTATAGTCGGTAGCCGTTGTATAGGAACAAAGAGTTTTTTATAAAGCCTATCACGGCTTAGGTATTGCGCAGAGAGATTAAAGATCGATAGCGGATTAAAGTTCCCCCTATAACGGGCGAACCCGAAACAGAGTGAGATTAGGTATCTAAATCGCCTTTGTGATGTGCATCCACTGGTTACTTTAATAATCGCGGGTGGTCTACGTTGAAATTTAAACTGTAATCTATTATAAATCTATTATGAAGCCGATACCATTGGAAATAGGAACGTAAAATTTTGCTATCGTCTTTTTTTACGACGTCGGCGAACACTAAAGCTATGATTTTTGGAAAGTGGCTCAAAATTTTGAAAGCTCGATGTTATGAAAAATGTAAGCTACATTACTTAACTACTTTTCAAAGGTGACTAAGAGGTGTAAAGTTTGCAGGAGTAGTACGAAATCTACGCAGTCGCAGGCAAAATATATTTATTATAAAAGATTTAAGAAATCAAAGTAAAAAACCTTATATTTAACTCGGAACGATGTCTACGAATAAAGAACTGTATTAATATTCCATTAAAATTACACTTATCTTACACTCAATCTTTGAATTGATGCTCGGAATATTTATCCTCCAAAATATACGCTAAGTAAATACCGATATATCAGAGAGATATTGAAAATGAGAGGACTGCGAGTCTATTGTTAAATTTAATTTCCGGAGGCAACTTTAATATGGGATTCAGCGATCTAAATGGCTTCAAATCTCGACAATAAAGATTAATAATATTTTCGCTTAGGTATTTATAGATTCCTAGGTATTACGTAGGCTTCGTTGATTTTACCTATTAATAAACTTAAAAATATATTTAGATATTTGGATCTATATACGTAGGTATATAATCTTAACACTAACTTCTCATTTTACCAAATAATTAAGTATAAAAAGTGCAGTATTACATTTTAGTCTTTTTTAAAGTGGTAATTATGCTAGTGATTCTCAATACGAATCATTAACAATACAGGTTTTTTATGTGTATGTGGTTTTCGAATAAAAACTAGCCATCTTGCCGCTGGGCTTAGGCAGGCGGGGCAACAAACCCGCACTACCCGCACACTACCTAGCGTATATGCCAACAGGGCGATTCTGTTCCTTGAAAAAGGTGTATTCTGATATACTGTCAAATAAAAACAACAAAAAAAACAAGTATTTATTAATTATTGACCGTGATGTAATTATATTTATTTATGTTTTTTATAACAACCTTCTATTTCATGAGAATGCATAACGGCATTTTGTGGGTATTATATTTGGAAACATGGTTTTAAACCGTAGGTACGTTGTACATAGGCAGGTACATAAATGAACAAATTACATTATACACTATTCATTATTTAAAGCGCGTGACTCTTAAATTATACGAGTCCTTGTCAAACATAGAAAGACAATTATGTAAGAAAAACAATAAATATAGGTATACTTATATGGTGTTGTAACAAATATGAGGTCACGTACTGGTCGTATATTTTGTATTTGAATACATTAATAATCACATTCTGACATTGTTTTACAATATTATTACAACTATTAAAATGTAAAACTGCAGCAATAAAAATTAAGGTACCTATAACCTTTTATATTACATGTAATAAGCAACCCATTAATTTGCGGGTCCTTGTTAAAGATTATGAAACTTTAGTCCTTACCAATTTTAGCGGAAGATATTGTTGTGTCTACAGTGTTACCTACTTTAAAATTTTATTACAAAACATCTCCTTCCATTTTCCGTCCGGCATTAATCGACCGTTTTCACAAGACTTTCATTTTGCGGTGAAGTGGTAAACAATCGTTATTAAATTTGGTCGGGTGTCTTCCCTCATCCCTCAATGAGAGAACGAGGAAGCCTAATTTTCGCTAGCGGCAGAATGAGAAAGTACTACAGGAAGCACACAATTGTCCAACGTAATGACATTATCTGTTCAGCCATTCGTTTCTCGGAAAACTTCAGCCGGGGTGCTTACAAAGTCGTAACCTTGCGAGCGCAGGCGAAATAAAACTCATGCTTGTATTATTATTTATGACTCACGCGACTCGCTCGTATCGACTTCCTGAAAACCTTTTTTATAGATTTAATTAAACTTGAATACAATTTGGAAAATAAAAGATACATTATGGCACCGTTTATTTATTTGGTGTTTCTTTAACAGCTCTATGTGAAGGTGTACAATGTGCGTTTGGAGCGCATTGCGCTGCTGGTGAGTGCATATGCCCCACGGACTGCACTGGCGCTGCACGTGAACCTGTTTGTGGCAGTACGATGCAAACATTTCCTAACGAGTGCGAACTGCAGAAGGCAGCTTGTAAACTACCTCCACCAGCCACACTGCACGTCATCTTTTATGGAGACTGCAAAGATAGACTAGCCGTTGTACCACCTATTGCCATGAGTAAGTAACATTATTGTGCTTTATATCTTATTTAACATCCTTTATTCTTACTAATAAAAATAATACTACTAACTCTACCGCAGTCCATTATGTCTCTTTCCAAGTTAAGTTAGCCCCAAAAAAAATAGTAGTCCATTAAATCTGTGGGGCCGGTCTCCGTAAAAATGATCCAAATGAAAATATTTACTATCGGACCGACATCAACCCAGTTGTTAGCAGTAATTTCAATAAAGCGACCCATCGTCAATCAATTAACTAACTTTCCGCTTTATTGCTCGACTAACACGCAAATATTTGGGTGGGGGTGTAGCTACGACCGCGATGACCACGACTGAGGCGGAGGACGGGTCTACGGACGCGTGGGGCGCCACCGATCTGGACGGCACGGCTAGCCCCTCCGCCTGCCGCGACATCCGCTGCGACTTCGGCGCCAGCTGCGAGATTGGCTCGGATGGCTATCCACGATGCTCCTGCCTTTTCGAATGTCCGCACGAAATCGAATACTTCCCCGTCTGCGCCTCAGACTTTCGGCTTTATCCCAGTCTCTGTGCTATGCGTAAGGAGGGTTGTCAGAAACAACTTGAGTTGAGACTTCGACCGCTGGATCTTTGTAAAGGTTCGTCTTCATGCTTACTAACACGTATACTAACATATATCTTAGTTTATAACAATATTAGTTGACCATTATTCACGTAATATATCATTCTCGGCAATAAAATGTTGTTAACCACAGGTATGGAAGTAAGACCCTGTGGTAATAATAAAGCAATGGTTGATCCTACCACTGGCCTCGAAATAGACTGTGGTAACGGGCCGCACCGGCAGGATTGCCCTGTTGGCAGCTACTGTCATATCACACTGACTGCGGCTCGGTGCTGCCCTAAAAGTAAGTACTTATTACGTATTTACATAGAATCTAACAATGAAAAGCAATTTAGGTTTTCGTTAGAAATTCTTGTGTAGCATTTTGTCGGATGTCACTAAAATCAATATTGTTTGTATCTACTTTCTATTGTCATTTGTATTGGATTAAACCTTATCTATTCAAACTCATTAAGTCTCAGTGTCCATTATCCTAATTGAATACACTGTCCATTTAGTATAAACTTTCTAACATTTAACATCCAACAAGTGTAATAACCATTTGTATTGTACAACTGTACCCTATAAATGTACAGCTGTTAAAATTATATCTACGCCAGACTAATATCCGAGTTAGTCAGTTGATTTTAATTGTTTGTACAGTTACAATTAATCTATTTTAATTATAAGCAAAACTGATTTGTAGCAGCCATCATATTTTATTGTAGTTATAACTTTACTATTCTATGATATTTCCACAAAGCAAGTCTTGGTTCCATGCATATAATATGATATCTAACTGGTGATTTGTCAGAGTGAAGATACTAACGGTACACGGCACCAACAGTAAATTGGATACAATCACGCTAGCCGTTGCCGCTTCGGATCCTTTGTCTCCATCTTATAAAATAGGGTATTTTATTTACTCGTGTGTGGCTGGTGACATACGCAAAAAAGTTGAGAATAACTCGATAATACGTTATTGTACAGACGATTCGAGACAATTTGAGGAAAAGAAGATATCTCACTGTTCGGAGACATCGTATGGGTGTTGTTCGGACGGTTTGACCGCAGCCACCGGTCCTAATGAGGAAGGGTGTCCAATCACGAGTTCGACTTGTGGTTGTAACCGGCTCGGCTCGGTGTCGGATCGATGCGACGAGGACGGTCAGTGTGTTTGTCGGCCCGGTGTGGGCGGCCTTAAGTGCGACCGTTGCGAGCCCGGCTATTGGGGCCTGCCGAGGATCGGTTCCGGTCACACTGGATGTATTCGTATGTATATTTCTTTATATGTTTCTTATGCGTTCGACTATTTCATTTTTATACCATTCATAATCAGAAACTCAAAATGTGTTTTCCCTACAGTTTCCATTTGTGGATAAAATATATTTTGTCTCAGAGTAAAGTTGTCCCTATTTTACAAATATTATTCTATTTTAGCGTGTGGATGTTCGGCTTTCGGTTCAGTTAGAGAGGATTGTGAGCAAATGACTGGTCGATGTGTTTGCCGAACCGGAGTTCAAGGACAAAAGTGTACAGTGTGTGCCGACCACAGACGCAGATTAGGACCCAACGGGTGCTCCGACCGTAAGTCGTATTTTCTTTAAAAAAAAAACAACACAAACCCACTCTTCACTGAGATTTAGGGTCCTCATTACAAAGGTACTTACAACAATGCCATGCCTGACCCATGTCAAGATGTTTTCGTTTTAACCGTTTTTCTTTTTTCGTAAGTAGGTACTTATTTAAACACGATTGTGTGCATGTACTTAATTTTCTTCGTGTTTTTCTTCATTTTGGACGAAAGTACTATACGATTTCTATGACCTGTAATTTAATTAGGTTTTCAGCTTTTATTGACTTGGGGTGCCAACCTACGCAGTTACGGTAAATCAAAGTCTCCCTTTTCAGTATAACGGAGGTTTTGATTAGGATAGGTACTTTTGTATTTTACGGAACGTATTCCTAGAAAATAGGTAAAGGCTTTTATCTAATTACGAAAAGAGCTTTATGTGCTCTGGTTCCAGTTAACATGTGGTTAGCGTTCAAGTGTCGCCAAAAAAAAACAAATAATAAGTTATGATAAATAGTTTAGAAGAACAGATGATACATATCAAATACCCACATACATACATACCTGTCAAAGTCATAACCATCCATTTTGCTTCGTCGTAGTCGGGTAAATTAAACATTTTGATGAATCTCGACTTTCTCTACTTTAATGTTTGGCTAACTCAACAAAAAAGTAAAATTAAAAAACTAAAACTCATCTACGGTAACAACGTCCATCTAAAAGCTATAAACAAGACTTCAAGTTGGTTCATTTATGTGTTATAATCGATTATGTCCGCTATAAACCACCATTTTGAATTTATTATTATTATTATAGCCTATAAACCTGCAAAACATCAGAATTATGATGTTTTGCTGGTTTATAGGCTAACTCTAGCTCCAACAATAGCTCTTTCGTCAATATGCGACAAATAGTACAGGCGATATAGGCACACAGAATGATGAACATACATAATTATATAGACCCTAAAACTTAAAATCTTTGCTTTGCTGTAGGCTGGTAAAACTAATTATAACTCTGCTATTACCTGTCATTTTCCACATAA
Source organism: Hoplodrina blanda (assembly GCA_949316365.1). Lineage (NCBI taxonomy): Eukaryota > Metazoa > Arthropoda > Insecta > Lepidoptera > Noctuidae > Hoplodrina > Hoplodrina blanda. Next base: position 8,157,675 of record OX438579.1, on the reverse strand, counting down.
TTTATATTTGTTCCTGTAGCTGAAACCGGTGGAGTGGTTTCTTCATGCACCGAGCTGTCGTGTTACTTCGGCGCAGTGTGCACGGAGCGAACCGGAGGCGCACTGTGCGAGTGCGCCGCCGCCCCCTGCTCAGATAGCGACACCAACATGTTGGTAAGTACACCGCCTCATCTCAATATAACTTGCTAATATTACATTTTCCTATATTCTAAGCTTACGAATTATTAATAACCCATTATTTATTATAATTTTGAAGTTATCTGTGTCAGGAACTTGTAGCCTGTTTATATTCACGTCGATAAACACGACCTTGTAACTTTGTCGGTGAAACGTAGCTAAGTTAAACCAAAACCAACAGGTATGCGGTAGCGATGGCAAAACTTACGAGTCTGAGTGTCATCTCAAATTGCAAGCGTGTCGCACGCAGGAGGATATTGTCGTGCAAGCATTCGGTCCCTGCAAGCTGGGCGAAGTGGCTGGCACGGCTGGCCCGCCTCGGCCATCCTCGCCCATACAGTTCACACAGCAGGACGATGGCGCCGCTTCCAAGTCCACCAGACACCTCCTCAACCCTGATAAGTACTACAACAAATACGACTGGACCAGGAAAGAAACGCCAAGCGACTTTGACAGTATCTTGTCCGGGCAAAAATTCAAAGGTAAGCCCTCGTCCCAATAATTTTTGAAGGCTTTCACATTTCATTTGCGAAGTGTTTTATTAAAAACGTTTGCGAACAAACAAATTTTATCAGACAGTATCCGCTTTTTCATTCTGTTTTATTATTACGTCAATATTGAATCGTCAATATTTAATTTTCCTCTCGCGTCCGTCATGAGAGTTGATTTTAGTTTACGTATTTAAGTATCGACTTATAACAATATACATTTGTGTTTCCAGCCCATTGGATTTTTATCTTTTTAAGACTTTCTTTGTTTTGCATTTTTAATTTATAACAAATACCAAGACATACTTATTAATTTAAATAATAAAGGTGTAAGTAATCTTACATTTGAATACAATAAAATAATAATATTTTGACTGTTGTTTTTGCTCTAGTAATCTCTTCTAAGATTAATTTAAGGTTTCATTAATTTATTCAGTTGGTATTAATATATAATTATTAATCGCTAGGTGCAGGTTAAACTCGTAAAATTTAATTAAAACTTTATAAGTTCACTTCCCAATGTTTTGTTTAATTAATAAACCACCCAACTCAAATTATCACAGTCAATTTCAAACAGCAGTCTGTTTGTCATCTTTCTGTTTAGGTAGGTACTAGGTATACCCGGTGGTGGGTTCATCCCCCGTATACCATCTGCGTTATATTTATTCTGACCTCAAATATATGACGTTACTAGTTTTTCTCTTAGCCACCACGGCAACAGTGGGTTCTGGCGCGGTTGGTGCCTTGCTAGGCGACTTATGCGCAGACGACGGTGATTGCTCCGCCCTGCCCGGTGCGGAATGCGCGCGCGCAGCTTGCGTTTGTCGTGCAGGACATGTGCCTACGCTGCATAGGAAGGCGTGTGTTGGTGAGTGCTATTATAGAGAATGATGCTATTATCCATTGTTTGTGTAGTGAAAATTTATATGGAGATCTCTACAGGAGAAGTGCATTTTTCTGGAAAATTAGTGTCTTTTTCTCGGGTATATGTGGTCTTTCTCTCAGTGGAAGATTTTTCGTTATAATATAAATATCCTACTAATAACCTTCTCAAACGGGCATAAATTAAAAAAAAAATATTTTTGGAAATAAAATGATAGGTGAATTCCAATTGCTTAACTAAGCGACAACTTTGAACTTCCTATGTAAAAAGAGGAAAAAAATGTATAATACTTTTTCAGAAACTTATATTATGCGTCAGTTAACACTCATCCTTTTACTTGTGTGGCACATTCCTAGATTTAGTTGCAAAGTAAGTAGCTGTTTCTCTCATAATGATAAACTCGACAAGTTTGAGTGAGTGGCTTGTCAGTCCGCCCGGGAATATTCTTGCGTGAAAGCTTATCTCAGTCAGTCATGTGACTCGGAAAGCAAACTCCTTTCCGGCGACTTAAGACCATTGCCTGATTAGCTCTCTTAGGACGATAAGTGCCGCATGACTGGCCTCATTTTGCTTGAACGGTAATCCACTGAAATAATACCTAGATGTGTCAATGAAATTCGTGATCGTTACTAATTGCTAGATAAGCTGCTTAGATAATTTAATGCGCTTGAGTGCCTTTTCTGTGTGGTCCAAGGTTGAGCGGGCCACCCGTAATATTTCGTAAAAGCTTACTTGTCAAAGGTAAATTGTTTTCATACAAACAACTACAAAGTGTACACCCGATTTTTGCAACTTTTTATCTGAAAAAAGTTTTTGAATGGGATCTACGCTGCCTACGAGGCCGCGTAGAAGGCGGATTAGGTTTCCATTTGTTTATTCAATTTGGTATTTTAAGATTCTTATTATGAAATCCCTTAAACGCGTCGTTTGTTTCAAAAGAACAATAGAACCTTTTACTTTTCACAGAACAAACGCCACAAGAGACGACTGAAGAATATAGCGCCTGTTTGTCAGAGCCATGTTACAACCTCGGCACATGTATTGATTTGCCTGGATCCACTTACACGTGCTTGTGTGCCGGTCCTTATACCGGATTGAACTGCGAGTCCCTCGCAAAGGACGGACTTCTGGGCACCTACATAGAGACTCCGTCGTTCGACGGCACTTCTTATATAAGACTAAAACCCTTGAAAGCTTACCACAAGTTGAATATCGATATCGAATTTAAGGCTTTTTCCGAGAACGGCGTTATATTGTACAATCAGCAGAAACCAGACGGCACCGGTGATTTTGTTTCACTCGCCTTAGTAAACGGATATTTAGAGTTTAGGTAAGCAATATTTCCTTGCATCAGAGTGAATGTAATAAAATGCAAAGATTATTGGATTCGATAAAACGAGAGACTGCTTTTGGTTTTCGCCTACATTTTAATCTCATTCTCAATACAGGTATAATCTTGGAAACGGAGTGTTAATACTTACTTCACTAGAAAAGATAACATTAAACGAGTATCACAAGGTGTCAGCGAAGCGATACCATCGAGACGGGATTTTATCAGTAGACGATATGGAAGATGTGGTCGGCCAATCCAGTGGCCATTTAAAAGCACTAGATTTGAACGAAGACGCTTACATTGGTAGCGTGCCTACTAACTTTTCTAGGTAAATTAAATCTTTCACATTATTAATCTTTTCATTAATAAATGTCTCATCATTTCCTAATAACAAATTAATTAATGTCTAAAAATAAATATCTTCTCATAGAGTCTTCGATAATATTGGCACTCGGAGCAGTTTTATCGGCTGCGTAAAATACTTGAGGATAATACGTCATCAAGTGACAAAGAAATTGGGCCGTCCGGACTCATTAGTCGTTGCTATAGAAAACGTTCAAGAGTGCCAATCCAACCCCTGTATGAGTATGCCGTGCAAGAATGGCGCTACGTGTAAATCTATAGACGGGTCGGCAACCGAATATACTTGTAGTTGCCCTATCGGATTTCAAGGAGCCAATTGTGACGAGAGATTAGATCCGTGCGAGTCGAATCCCTGCGGATATGATGAGGGGCTATTGTGCGACATCGGACCCGACGGCGGACACGTCTGCCGTTGTTTGTTTGGAGGTGAAATTGGTTCCAATGGAAATACTTGCAACAATGGTCAGTGTTATTACTCACAAACATCCGTCGTATTCAAGAAAATAATTATACTTAATGTAGTTTACGTTGAAATGATTACATGGCCTATTTGTTTACAGATGTAAACGTGGTACAAGAAACTTGGTCTCCTCAGTTCAATGGGACGAGCTACGTTGAATTGCCGCCACTCGAAGGGCTGGGCAAAGCGTTCCGCATTGAAATTTGGTTTTTAACGAACCGATTTTCCGGAATGCTCCTTTACACTGGCCAGTCTAATAAAGCCAAGGGGGATTTTATAGCGATTAACCTGGTTAATGGTTACCTTCAGTTTAGATACAATTTGGGGAGCGGTATTGCTAATATAACGTAAGTACCGTGTTTTAATTTAAAGAGAAATTTATTTTACGCGATATCCTAAACGTTCTGAATATTTTTTCTTGTAGGGTGTTTGAGCCTAGTGTTCTTTTGTTGTGTAGGTCTCCAGTGCCTATAACGAAGGGTCGTTGGCATCGAGCTCGAGTTTCTAGATCAGGTCGTCATGGCAGTCTGCAGTTGGACCACCATCCTACTCAGAGAGGACACTCATCACCTCCGTTAACACATCTAGAACTCACACTGCCTCTTTTTATTGGATCTTTGCCGTGAGTATATGGGAATTTGATGTCTGCCAAAGATTGAAGATAAATATTTTTTTCGTTATAATTAACAAATCTTTTAATAGTGTTAACTAAATACATTGTTTTTACGTACAATATACAGTTTCAGTAGTTCAAATAAACAGGAAACGCCTGTCTCGCTTCGGACACGAACATGACCCATAATCACGTTCCCTAACGTGGCGAGGCAACTTGCCAAACATTCATAAAAACTGTCTGAAATACATTTAACTTTCGCCATTTCATCCTGACTATTCTTTCAATCGGAATCTTTACCTTCCGTAGCTCTTACATTCGTCCGCACAAGATGTCAGGCGTGACCAGCAGTTTCATAGGCTCGGTGCAACAGGTCTTTGTGAATGGCAACCCTTTGTCTTTGTATGGGGCTGAGACAGCGAAGTGTGCGATAGTGCAAGACGAAGATCGACTCCCCTGTGCCACGACCGGGGTTACTAAGTACCCGGGACCGCCGTGTGGGGATGGTAAGTGTTCAGAAACCGTGTTCTGTTTTCAAAATGACAGGTTATTTTCTTAGATTTATCGGCTAGTAAACGTAATGGTTGTGATGATTATTATTTTGTCTGAAAATTATAACTAACGAAATCCTAATTTGTGCCCGATTTATGGCAATAGGCTCGCCCCCTATTACATAGCACTTAAATATAAATGGCGAAATGTAGGTGTACTAATGGGTACATCTCTGCCTACCCTGCGGGGATTACAGGCGTGATGTTATGTTAATTATAAATAAGTCGAGTAGAAATGTTTAATTTTTTGTTTTAGTGAGAATTTTTAGTTAACATTTTCTATTGCTTTGATTATTCTAACAGCCAATTTACAGCGAAAATATTTGTTTTTATTATTAGATCCAGGCAAGATTTTCTTTTTTTTTTAACAATTAATTACTTACAGACCAAAAAATAATTTCGGTAACCTTGTTCACGCTAATCATAGCCTGCGTGCTTATTTTACATATTTCGTTGATTATTTTACTGGTTAGTTCAGACAATAGGGTGTATAAATCAAATATATAGGGTGGAATCGACATCGTAACACGAAAACTTTAAAAAAGAAGCCTATGTCCTTTGTTGGGGTTCACACTTACCCTGTACCAAATTTCACACAAATCGGTTCAGTAGTTTAGGCGTGAAGAAAAGACAGACAGACAGACAGAAAGACAGACATACAGAGTTACTTTCGCATTATAATATTAGTTAGGATAGTCGACGAAAAAATTTTTTTCTGGGGTTTCGTTATTGTCGCTTTCTGATTTAATGGTATAAGATTTCGTTACGATGTTTTACTCTTTATATAGGTAATACAAAAAGTCAAAACGTCTCAATAGGTTTGACTCCATGTAAAAACAACGGCTCCTGCATACCTCTGCTGAATGAATACAAGTGTACCTGTCGCGATGGGTACCAAGGCAGGAACTGTGAGGTACAGATCAACGTGGAGATGCTCAACGAGAGAACCCCGGTCAACTTCGACGGAAACAATTACTTCTCCTACAGAAGCAGAGGCAGCCGCAGGTAATTAAAATAGGCAAATTAATTCCACAAATATGAAATGCCTTAATGTACAAAGTAACTCTATAATAATACAAAGTTATAAATTTAACAGTTTATGAGAATGGTTCTCTTGACTTTCTTGTCTGCCTTACTTACAGTTGTTGTTGCATAAGGGTTTTATTGCTAAATCTACTAATAACGTCTTCGGTTTTATGTTAATTTTTGCAAGACACGGTATCGAATGCCGGCAACGGAGACCAATATTTCGATATATACGCTAATTGATGTCAATAACTGATACTAATTTTCTATCTCTTTCTAGCTTACATACTAACAAAGATGTCGGTGAGGGACACTACGGTGTAAGATAACATTTGGATGAATCACCAAATAATTACATAAATTAGTCGTAATGCGTCTCAGCAGTTAGTTTAGGTAAAACATTATATATTTATTATCTCTTCGTAGTTTTAGTGAAAGTGGGGGCATTTAGCAGTCGTGTGTGGTTTCAGAAACATGAATACTTAATGGCGACACGTGGAAATTTCTCCACTTAAAGTGTAATTTGAATAGTTGACTGAATTTAATGATATTTAATGCCAGCATTTATTTTATGTCTAAGCGTGGCGTGCCTATCGTTTAATATTTTATTAGTAATTTTTTGTAAGTATTATTATTAATAAATAATGATGTCCATGTGATTTGCGCTAGAACTTTGACCTACAAACTTTACATATTTATTGTTTTCAATATAACTCGCTACTACGTAGTTACGTACTCATCTATACATATAAGAAAAATTGTAGTGTCCGTTTGTAATGCCAAAATAACTGATTCACAAAATTAATACGAAAGTTTACGCGGTAGGTTCTTACATACACGAAAAAAACAATAACAAGAAAACTTTGTATGCCTGTATGTTCCACATATTATTATAATCTCTACTTGATTTGATTTTGATGGGACTTTCACTGACTCAGCTGATATTGTAAGAAGTAACTTACGCTTCTTTTATTTTAGAAAAATAATTAGGGTTCCCCGCAAAAAAAACCTGCGATAACAGACATTCACGCAAACGAAATCGCGGGCATAAGGTATTCAGAAATAAACTTCAGCTTCTGTAAAAAGCTAATGAGCACCAAGGCATTAAAACACTAACAACTTACTTTCAATATAATTTCCATAACGATAAAATTAAGTACCATTACAACTAAATGTTTTCTTAGAAATAATAATAAAACGTAAAATTATAATGCTGAAGAGATTTCGCAACTTTCGTACCTGTCCTTATTTGTCTAGAGTTTATAGTAAAGTGCCTTAATAACGCGCATCAACAAGCTTTCCTTGGCCTCCGCTCCGAATGTATAAATTCACGGGAAGTCAAATAAGTTACATCGAAGTTTACGTATTTACATAAACACGTTAACGTAACAACGTAGATTGTAAACACTGCTTCCAGATAGTGTCTTTGTGTGCTTACTGTCAACAATTTTATTTGTTCTTCTATTTACATTTATAATTTATCGAAACTTTTTGTAGAATAGAGTTGTTCAGCACACAGTTGTTTTTGTTTTTTCGTGTTTTGAATATAAGTTTTTTTTTTGGTCACGCAACGTGATTGCTATTTTAATATGTTATTTCGTCGATTACTGTTTTTACCAAACAAATTCTTTTTTTGTATTAAGTACCTATAAAAACCTAAAACATTAGAATGTGGCTTGCTATCTAAAAAATAATTAGGTAGATAGTCAAATTTACTCTTTTAAATGAATTATTATCTCCACCTCGATTCCCGCGATATGTTGCGAATTTGTTACACAATATCAGGAGAGAAAATAGCTTCCTAGAAGCAAGTAGTTACTAAGGATTCCTTTTATAACGTTATTACCTATTACCTGTATATAAAAACACCTGTTTGGGGAAACATGTTCCATTTTTATAAAGAATTTCCAACCTTTGTTAGGTCTACACCCACGTACAGCCAATCACTAATGTTTATTCTTACGACAACAGTACAAGACGAACGTGCTTTGAACGATATTGGGGGTATCAAGCTGTTTATATTAAACACACTCATAAAAAAAACATACAGGATAAGTAATTAGGTACTTTTAACATTCCACGCTTCCCGCTTCCCACGGTTATGGGATGAGATAACTGAACCGAAATCCAGTTAGTAAGTTTCGAGTTAGTTTTGGGCTAATCTCGAAAATTACGGAGTACATGTCGAGCATACATATTGGCGAATAGACACAAGAGAACTTAGTCTTATCATGCAGTGTAGGCGAATAGAAACGTGGTAAAACTCATTACCATACCTACCGTAAACAGGGGACAGTAAACTTCTCCCCACAAAATTAAATGTCTAAATTAAACCCAAAACATTTAATTAGGTACCTTAATAAATAAGGTACATTGCAATCTAATTTTCCAACTGATTTATTGGACTTGTGTAGGTAAAAGGCAAGCAAAAGGGAATTTTTAATTTACGTACGCCATACAAAAGGCCCCTTTACAAATAAATGGTCTCATGTATTGTTTGGTCTTATCTTTGTGATTGTGCTATTAATAGCAACGAATACGTTGGGAACATAATAAGTAAAAGACAGCTAATTTTTGTTGACCTTTTCCCTCTAAATACCTAATAAGGTAGGCCACGTATCAATAGATAAATTAATAATATCGGCAAATCACTGTTTGTTGACTAATAGGGCGACCAAAACTTTCTCATATTAATTGTGACCTTTTTCTCCGTGAGAGATATTTTTATTATAATGGCCAAACGGAAAACTTACAACACGTGAAATATTGTATTATTAATATAATATGTTACCAAATTATCCTTGACTCAATATGAGTATTTTTCCAAAGGTTAGAAAGGAAAAAAATGTGTAGTTCTACTTAGTTAGGTAGGTACATTAGATATTTTCAGGAATATTTTCATAGGTATCTATATTTATGTACCTAGGCTATCTAACTTTACGATCCCCAGATAAAGACTTCGACATTGAAATGAGAATATCACTAAAACTTGTGGTTACTAACGAAATACAACTTATCTCAATAATTGCATGCAATATTAATTTTACAACTCATTGTGTACAAACAATAAAGACATAGATATGACACGACATTAAATAAAGTTAAACTATTTTAGGAACAGCGGCTCCCGCGGTATTAGATATGAAATTAAATTCCGAACATACAACGATTCTGGTCTCCTTATGTGGAGGAGGAAGATAGGAATACGACCTCGAGACTTCATCGGTCTAGGTTTGAGCGATGGAAAACTCCAGCTTATTTATACGGACACTGATATAAAGGAAATGAACTTAGCGACCCATGAGGACTGGTTCCAGTGTGTGGAGTCCAAAACAAGGGTAGACGATGGGAGGTGGCACACGGCCACCGTGAGGCGGAGGAAGAGACTCGCCATGCTGCAAGTGGATGACACTCCGCCTGTAAGAGGATACTCGCAGTCACTGTTAGTACCCTCGAAGGCAAACCCGAAGCTATGGATTGGTATGTATTTTTTACACTAACAACATTTTTCTTTTTAATTATCACATCAATCGTATTTATGTTCAATTTAAATGGAACTATTGTCTGTTCGATAAAAGCTTTCAGCTATTTGATTTATTTCCAATACGTTAACAGTTAAAATAAATATTATTGCACGTTTGCATGCAGAACGAGTGAAAACAATGAATTGTACTGTATCCCATAATCTGTTTATCGTATATGACATGGCCAAGTTAAGTTATTGTTTGTTCATAGGTGGTTCACCATCACTGCCCCTGGGTTTGCCGGCGGCTCTGTACACGGGCCTACGAGGCTGCGTCGCCAGTGTAAAGGCGAACGGACGCCATATTGATCTCAGCGCACCCATACGACCTGCGACCACGGTACGACATTGTGACTGACGATACGACTAAGTCGTGCGACACGCGCGCGATTGTCAGTGTAAATTGCCAAGTGGATTGTGAGATTTAAAAAAGTATTATTTTGTAGTTGTTGTGTTGAATAGTGTTTTAAATGTACCTGTCTAATAATGTACCTACCGATACATATCCGTTCCGATATTATGTTCGTATTATTTTCAACTGCTATTTAAAGAGTCCATGAACATATCTCTATAGAGATAAATATTTCATATCGTCTCGTATAAGAAGTATTCATATGTATTTAACCAAAAGAGTTTGTTGCCATAATACGTTACGTTGTAGTTTTAGATCGAATAGGACCTATATCAATTACTATCTTTTTTAAATCGGTGCTCGGATTACACATCAGAGGTATAAAGAAAAAAATGAAATATTAATTATGCGAAAGTACTGAACTAATAACAAAGACTCTTGATATTTTGTTGTTAAAATTAGCAGAAATATATAATCTAGTTAATAGATTAGTCAATAATACATAAGAATAGTTTCTATTATAAGCGAGAGCAAAATATCATGTGAGAAATTATAAAAAAAAGTTTCTAAAACTTTATTGGTGTAGAAATATAAGATGATCGGGCTCTAATGGTGACATTCCAGCTCTTGAACTTCGTCTTCGTGACATGTTAAAGTATCAAGAATAAGCAATCGTAAATTAATATTTTGAATAATATTTTCAAACCTTTTTATTTGATAATAAAATTATCATTTTGATTCCATTTTTGCCATTCCTTTTGTAATGTGAAGTATGATATTTAGCAATTATTTATAAATGACAGTGCCATAGTAATTGTACAGTAGCTGTTTTAGGAATTTTATATACTCAGTGTTTAAAGCATAATACTAGGTTGTGTTTGTAATTTCCTTTTGAATAGTAAGCCTACCTAAGTATTTATTTTTAGTGTATTATTTGTGTTATCATTGCAGTCAATATTATTTTCATATTCCTATTACATTGTTTCAGAGTGTCTTTTATACAAATGATTTATTATCGTATAACATTTTTTTACAATCTTTAATTATACATACATTTTCAAAAATAAACCTCATTTTTTATACGGCACGGTGGGTTCAGTAGCTGAGCGATTGGCTGCTGCACTGAGTGTTGCGGGTTCGATTATTAGAATGGCCTACAGATAGTTTATAAACGCACTCACAATACAGAAGACATTCCTAGTGTTGGGCAACATTTTTTTAAAGAAACAGAGAAAAAAGAAAATAATTATTCTGATTGTAACTATAAAATTGCAAACTTTTAATAATTATTGCAGATATTTGAATTTTGTGTGCCATATTTTTTCAACAACTTCTTGCTTGTTAACAAAATTTTGTTTTAAATGTCATGCTAAATAGCAACATTATGTTTATGTCCTTTTCTCATTTTTTACTGTTGTAACACCTGAGATTATTTTATTAATTTTAATCTTAGTACTAATATTTTGTAATATATGTACATAAAATAATAATAACTATAGACTAGAATTTTTTTACAAGCCGCTTTACTGTTTTATCGAGATATCTAATAAATGTTACGAAATGTCCGTTATTAGGTTATGAATTCCAAGTGAGTAATCTGTGAGTAAGTTCAGGCCAAGTTAAGTACATTCTAAGCAAATCCCTTGAGGGTTGAATGTTTGGAGTTGTCTAAGTCTGTCACGAGGGTTCACACAAACTTTGGACACTTGACCTACAATTGTGACTCGTCTTAATCTCCTTCATGGGGCAGCTCATTGTATTTTAGTTCAACGTTCTTGAACACTCTTCACGTGGCATATGTAATCGATCTTCCTAACTTTAAGAATCATTCATTACTCTTGCTGCAAAATCAACTATTTAAAATAAGGCCGGCTGTAGGCTAGTTATGTTACAAACTAATAAATAACGAATTTCAATTTTATTTCTAAGCCTGTACATTTTAAAGTAACTGCATACGTAATGTTATGTATAGAGAATTGGTATAATAGCCTAGAATCAATTACCTAAGGTAACCTTTAGTTCATTACTTTAATGTTACGCTAACGCAAAAGTACGCTCTTCAACTAAAAGCTAAGTTCGTTTTTCTACATTTCGTCTAGCGAACTACTTGTAAAGTATTATACTTAATACTAATTAAAGTAAAACAATGACAATATTAAAATATATATCAAAATGGCATTTAGAGTTACGTTTTTCGTGTTAGACATGCTTCGTGGTCGAACGAAACACAATTCACTTTTTAGATGGTATTTAGGACAACCCTATTGCTGTTTATTCGGACTTAGTGATGAACTAGTACTTTCCTCTTTGTACTTATTATTATGTACTTAATTACTGACAAAAATATTAATATTAAAAGTATATTGTATCCGAATGAACGCAAATTAGGGTTATCAGCAATAACCTACTTTTAGGTACAGTATTGTCACTGGTTCGTACATTATCTTCCAGTCCAGTTTGTTACGCAATGTGTGTTTTGATGTAACTATCTTAGTTTAATAATACAAAACCATAAAATAAAATGAGACTGCAATCCGTAACAATGTGTTTATTTTCGAACCCTACCCGAAACGTAATGGTCCTAGAAAAATATGAGCAAACATCTTTCAGTGTTATTATGAAGGAAAATACAATCAAATAGAAAGAAAATGATGGTGAATCATCAACGATAACAATTTTGTTAAATGGGTTTCTAGATTATCACTGAATTTATTAAAGGCCATCACTCACTTATCAACCCAGCACTGCCTCGTCGCTAGGCGGCCAGTCGTTGTCAACACGCGGTCCAGAAGTTGACGCCACGCGCCGGGTAGTCAACGAATCGCATCGTAGGTATACCTAGCAATTAGCGGTAAGCGCGTGGTCACAGAGTAGGCCACGCGCTGTAAGCGAGTGAACTGCGTACGAGGCGATCCGTTAAGGTTACGAAGTCGATACGTATCGATGCGTTCATGTAAAAAAATCGCGTACCGCACGAGGCGAGGTGGTGCCGGTCAGGTGAAAAGTGAGTGACAACCTTTAAACTGTGAGCCACCGAGCTAGAACTAACAGCTAGTACCTCAACTCAACACGAATACCTAAATTCAACCATTTTCAATCTACAACTCGATTAAGCGCAAGCCAAACTCGTAAAACCCCTGAGGACGTGTCTTATCAAATTCTTGATCGGAATTTATGGATAATAAATTAGTTAACTGTTTAGCCAACCGTGCCCTTGTACCGATGGGGCTTTAGGTGCCGCGAATATTACTAATGGCCGTCAAACACGAAAGCTTTTAATTTAATGATATAGACAATTGTGGGACTGGCCACAAGTTTATACAACGTACAGACAACCGCCGATAGCTATTAGACGATTGGATTGATGAGCGGAACTTGTTTACTTATGTCGGACATGCCCCTCGATTGTTTTACGGTCTGATGACGTAATACAACTTTTTGGGAATCCGCAAAAAATATGATACCTATTACTTTTCTATTGAGGCATTCAGTTCCTTGTTGCTTGGTTTATTTCGAGAAAACATGAAACAGAAGTTTAATTGACCCAAAAACGATTCACTAAATTAAGACTTGACGCTTAGGTAATACATTGAATAATGATACTTTTTCATTTATCTTCGTCATGCTATAAAGTTACAATTTGGCAGGATTAATATAGGAACCTACGAGGTAGTGCTATGTATAGTTTAGCTGAGTATTCATAGAGTTTCTTGCTCGCTCTTCTCTATAGAAACCTTCTGTTTAGAATGGGCACTTTCTGACTGACCGACTAGCGACTCCTTGACAATTAAAAAGTGCCTGTGAATTATTTATTGGTTATATGATTTGATGTGCTGCTACGGCGTAGCATATACATTTGTTTTTACTAGCTATACCAGCAGATATAGGGTTAATAATAGTGTCCCATAATTATATACAAAACTACTGTTACGACATTCAATAATTTCACCGCCGTTTCCAAATAGCTCTTCTCTTCTCGACGAAATTTGGGTGGAAAGGTGAAAAAAAGTACCAGGTAACCAGCTGAAAGCCTACTATGAAAGCGCCTGATGAGAACGAATCGATCAACTTATCCCGTAGCGATATTCATGGCGTAGCGCACAAGTGCTACGTTCTCTAATAGCTATGGGATGGCAGATTTTACAGTGGTCGAAATTAGACTATAATTCATTTAAATTTTAAGTTGAACGTTACTAAGGTTAAAAGGACATATTATTATGGCATAGATTTACATTTCAATATGTATACATATATGTGTGTATCTGTTGTATTTAATATATAAATCATATATCATTATGCTTATTATATAAATATTAGCTTTCTGCATTACTCCCCCATATAAACTTTAACTATGCTCATACTCCTCCGTCCGCGTAATTTTTGTAAAAAGGGGTACAAAGTTTTTGCTACACGTATTAATGTATACATTTATTTGTGAATCATCTAATTATCCATTTTCGTTAAAGATATTGAATTGGTCTTTGTGTACACAAAACTTTGTTTACGAAAGATAACTATCTGCTGAAATAATTCGGCAGATATTTATTGGATGGGATTTTGTGAAATCAATCGTGAATAGTAAAAGCGTCAGCACCTTTTATATAGCTATGACATTTGTAACATCTTACTATTAGGTGAGCTGTAACAAAGTTAGTATCACATAAATTTGGCAAGTACCGGAGGTATCAACATTTCTTTATTTATTTGACAATAGTGCGTAATATACGACGGCATAAAAAGGCGAAACGAACAGATTGATATATCATCCTCTACACAGACCCGCCTCTAATCTCAACTAGCCTGAATTATGGTGAAGAAAATATCCTCTCATTCTTTGCATAAGCCATAAATCACGTGAGCCACCGGAATCCCTGGAGGCATTATGAACGAGGAAAATAAGCAATAGGTAGATATTAACCAAAAAGTGAAACGCCGCTTAGGGTGGATTTCTGAGATATGTGAGAAAGAAAACAGCCTCACCGAGAGGCAATTTACGAATACGCCGCGAAAATTTTCATACCTAACGCGCTATTAGATTTTAGAATAATACAGCAACAAAATGTTTGAATAACTTACTCAACGAAATAAAATTTCACAAAAGAAAACTTCAAAATTGTGTAAATCCTTTGAGACGTAGGTACTACAAAAGTAGTAAAACTAAATTGAGAATTCAGCCAATCTATATTTATTACATGAGAGTATTTCAGCTCATTACGCTTTCATTTAGTTTCTTTCAACTTTTGTCCCTCGATACAATCAGAAAATCGGGTACACATTTTATTTATTCCCTTAAGTTTCAAGTTTATTAAGGTTAAAAGTATGGGTATACGAAAAAAGCAATAAAAGGTAACGAAATGGAATCATAAAAACATCGCGTGTTCCGCGCAAGCGTTTTATCACTTTATTAAATGTTTGGGTCGTTGGTGCAGGTAAAAAGGTTTTCTAGGTGTAAAAGAAGTTCGTTCGAGCATGTTACGGGCCGCAGTTGCATGATGCGGAGTAATAATTGCAACTTTATTGCACTTGCATCAGCTAATTTAAAACATCTACACTAAACGTTTATTGTATGAACAATTCTATTCACAAACTGCTTACTAGGTACTTGTGGAGTTAACAGTTGTGCTGTGAAGTTTTTCTTTATCACTAAACGTTAGCTTCTTTTTTCCTGTGTACTGCATTAACCGTAACATACTAATTGTTTAGGTAGTGATGTTCATTGTAGAAGGCTAATCCTATTAATAACGTTTAAAGTTGCAATCTCAGCGACAATCAATGTGAAAAATGTATGAAAATTAGAGGATTTTTGACAGATTGATTAGAATATGATCATTCCTAAAAATAGTAGAATTACCATCCAGATCATAAATATTAGGTATGTCAGTTTAATCAAAACAGGATTATCTTATGAAAATAAATGTTACATTAATTAAATTTATTTATATACTTCAGGCAACAAGGGCCCGTAAAAAATACATAAACATATAATTAATATGTAGGTTTTTATTTATAAACGAATTCATAATAATTATAAACTTACAAAACTAATATAACTAATGCACACGAATTAACGGCGTCGCCAAATCGTCGATACACGACACCTTTCAGCCAAAATTCTTCTTTGTGAAAAGTCTCCTTATATCGGAATCTAAATCACAAACGACTTAAATTTTAAACAAATAAAATGTACGCGGTAACTTACTTGAAAAGTTGCTAACCCTATAACAGCAAAAGTGAAAGCTTTAACACAAGCTTTTATTTCGTGTGAAGGATTAGGTCCCAGAGGCTAGATTGTTCTACGCAGTTTTGAATTTTCAGTTGAACATTTTCGCAGTGAAAGCTTGGCACTCGATGCATGCCGGTTACGCTAGTGATTCATATGCGACATGATTTGTCGCACCCCTATCGGCGTTGTCATGGTTTGGTAAATACCGTGTCAACTGCGATGCAATTGATAAATAAATCAAAACATTACTGACTAGATTAAACAGTGATGATAGTGGAAATTGAAAAATACGCCTATCTATATTTGCATTCACGCAAAATATTTATAAAGTAAATCTTTATTTACTTTCGTTTCGCGTTTGTACAATTAGTAAAATGTTAAAACATAATCTTTTATTTTGCAGAAAATATTAGAGGTGGTAATTGCGTAATAGAGCAAAGAACGAAACTGTGAAGCTTGTGTGGCTTACAATCATGCAAGTGTTTTTGTTTCAATCGTGCATAAATAAGGCTAAGGTGAACATGAAGGTATACAGATTCCCACCGTCTCCCGGGATTTGTATCTCGTCTCCCCGCAGTGAGAGACGTGTCCTGAATACGTACACGATTCTTGGTGATACACGCCACGCGGCAAACCTCCCGTTTGAGAACCCGCTGAAAGAAATCCAAACGTTACTATGGACATAATATCTGTACGACTGTCTCGCGCCTATGATATGTGATGGAGATTCAACGCGATTCCGGCTACGAAATACTTGCAATTATTTATTATTTTGTCATAACTATATAAGTGACAGGAATATTATAATTATCGATTATCTAATAAATGATATTACATTATAACACCATAAAATGATTGCTGTCTATTACTTATGAATTCAGTTCGATAACGTCTTCCCACTCATCTATTTAAAAACTTTAAGTATTATTAAATATTCATGACTACCAACGCATTGGGGGCGCGAAGCAAGCCCACAACGTGTTGGCTCGCAACCTAGAATTTTATCGTAGCTTCTTATCATGTAGCTATGTCCCCAGTCCCCGCATAGGAGACAGTCTTCACCCTAGATTGTATTACGAAATGTACATTACGTACGAACTCTCAGTCTTTGAACACAGACGGAACTACAAACGAACTCAAAAAGTACATTATCTCGGTAAGTAATAGCACGGAACGAATAGCTGCTCGAACTGTTTGTGAATCAGAAAGAGAATTAAAGATAATCATATTACTTTATATAAATGTGATGACATAGAATAAAAAGTGGAAGCTTTGAAAGTTGAAAGGCG
The DNA here is from genome assembly GCA_949316365.1 of Hoplodrina blanda. Lineage (NCBI taxonomy): Eukaryota > Metazoa > Arthropoda > Insecta > Lepidoptera > Noctuidae > Hoplodrina > Hoplodrina blanda. The sequence continues at coordinate 8,140,394 of OX438579.1, read as the reverse complement.
GGAGAGAAAATAAATTGGGGTTGATACATTGCCTCTGTGGAGTAGGAGTAGGCCCACGTGATATGAAGCGCCATGATATATTACCAGCGTAAGGTTGTTACGATATAAGCAATAGAATAATAATTTGTGTAAATGGCGCCATGTGTAGATACACGCTGAAGATTAATGGAAAAGAATTTCCTCTCCGCGCTCCGTCAGATAAAGGAAGCTTTGTATTCTTTTTTTAGTGATGACAACGACGTCTGGAGTAGGCTACTATAAACGTTGTTGCAAAAAATCTACGTTTAGGTAACGTCGCGTCGTAGTAAGTAGGAAAATCTGAATAGCAAAATATTCTACATAGCTATACATTTTGCCTACAAATTACATTTAGTAGAACGTAAACCACATCATTTACTTTTTTGCTATCTAACACTACACTATGCATAAGAATGTTTGAAGGATCATAAACAGTAGGTAATATGTTAGATATATTATAAACGCTGCAAGATTATAAATAATAGACTGTATTTGACAGGTTTTCAAGTGTAGTTCACACACTGTAGAAAAAGAAGTTTAAAGAAAGAGAAAAACTAATGCCATTAACTAAATACATTAGGAAAAATAGATTGTTGCAAATCTTTATTTATTTTAGCTTTATTCAACAAAAGGTACATAGGAGGACATAATGCCTAAAGCAAGACAGGCAGTATATTCGTGTAATCAATTATTTTTAAATACTTGGTCAGGTATGTATGTCTTATACTTATTTACGCAAAAAAGATACAACATTATAATAAATACGTTTAGAAAGGCCCGTGTAACAACAATATTGGTAGCCGTGACAGGGATCCGTGGAAATCGGACTCCGTGACTACGATAAATCGTTTAATTCCACCCCGGTGACTCTGCCGATTGCGAGAAGCGAAAACGCCATCACAATTTACTGCGATCCAGTCCCAACGTGCTAGAAATAACCTCCTGCTTCGCCAGCAATTGTGTACTATTTGAATGGACTTAATAGTCCATCGATCGTATAAGTAGATAGCAATAGGAATTACGACACTTCTATTGCAATTCGGAACAGAGCGGCAGCCGGCGCCCCACTTTGCTTCATTTGCACGTTTGAGAGAGCTCTCGCACGAACCCTCGATCAATCAATATGCAGGTAATTAATATAGGTACGATATACTCACAAACAACGTATGTAAACAAATGCTAATGCGAACGTTACGAGATAGCTGTGTTAGGAAACATAAATAGAATTTCCATTTCGCAGGTACCTAAGGCTCGGGAGCAGAGATTATCACGCTTGAGTTATTATATGCAAAACCTCAGCAAAACTCGAGCGTTTCAAGAATATTTAAAGCTTTGTACCAGGACAAACGCTTGAATACCACCGGCTAATGAAATTAAGGTGAGAAAGGAATCATGAAATATTACGAAACATTTGAGGGGAAGTGTTTTGGTAGATACATATTATGCAAATGTATAATTTTTATGAACGAAACCTAATAATTATGTATTCATAGTAACTAATACGTTATTTGTCATAGTGCATGAGTCGTAGCTCGTTTGTGAGGACAAGTATTTAAATAAAAAAGTAACTAACTTAATACAACGTCCAACACCTAAAAAAAAAATTCTTACTCCATTCCCACATTTTCCTTTTATTTTTAAATCTAGACCCAAATGAACCAAAGCCCACGAAATGAAAATAAGGAATCGTCGAAAAGAATAATAGAAATCAAATTAAGAACACTCAGAGGAATTACGGCTCCAAATAATATTATTAAAAGCGATAAAGTTGCCAGATAAGTGAAAACCCTGTAAATATGATAAAAAGGAAACCGGAGCGAAAAAGAAGTCATTTAGTTACAAAGAGAAAGAAATAAACCACATGATATTTCATTTAGCCGAGAAACAAAAAAAGATTCGCGGAATTTTGTGGCTGAGTATTTTAGTTTTATACAGAAAGTAAGTATTTCATCTTATCTCTTCTTGGAAGTGCTGTACAGGGATTTGAATTCCAAGAGATTCAGTATGAAGATAAACAGCGATATTGGTCTTCAAAGGTCACTTTACATCAAAACAAATGTTTTTTTTTTATGTGGTAATATAAGTACTATAGCGATGAAATTAATTAACAAAAAGGTCGTTCTGGTAAGGGAAAAAACAAACTTGTTCTATTTCGGTTACAGGTTTAAAATGAGATTTTTTTACAGGCGTTGTATTCTATTTCGTACCTACTCTAACATAACGCCCTGACATAGGAAAAAAAGGACGATTACCCTTATCGTGAAAATGAGCTTTGAACCTAGTAACAGAAACCTCAATTTTGTAGACCACTTTGGATTTAGTTCGCCTCTGAGTATCAATCCACGTATTAGTCCCAAAACCAAAATCGTAAGTTCCAGCCTTGGCGAAGTACTCGAAGTACCTACTCCGGACTTATATCAGGTAGTACTACTAAAACAAAGTCAACTAGTTTCGCAGCCAAAACTGGCGTCTTAGTCTAGTTCGGTATGTCGCAGAAGTTCGCCTAAGTCGTATTTAACTTCACTGAACAGCTTGTGTTGCAACCGCATACCAACAAATTTTGACACTACTTAGGTATAATCGCGAACAGTCAGCGAACTAAGCAGTGCGGTTACTTTAATTTACTTTCAACTTATCTGTACTACTCGTACTTTGAATCAAACGGTTTGCTTATCAGATTTCAGGATCTGCTTCGTAATTAAACTTTTACTAGATGGAAAACAGGGGAACATGTTCGTTGTGGGGAGCGCACAAACAGTCAACCGACAAGACTGGCTTGTATTAAAAAGATTTATAGCTGTACTTTGAATTATTCAACATCCATAGTTTTGCCTACTTACATAAATATTGTAATAAGGCGAACCAATTTATTAATATTCATGTCTACACTAACTCTTTCCAGGGTTTAAATAAAAATTTTGCTTTTAACAGAAAATTATGTATGAGTATTTATGCGGGGTTGTGTTTTCCAATCTTCCTTTGTTTTTTGTGATAAATAAACAAAGCTAAAGAGAATATTATATACTTACCCCGTGAAGACTATAGGTTCTTACTATACCTAGAACAAGAGATTAATTTAAAACCTCAGCACATTAATTAAACAGAGTAAACAATAACGGTGCACATAGCTAATGATACCGCAATAACGTCCGATCGCTTATCCCAACTAAACCATCTACGGAATCGCTCGGTCAAATCTGATTAGACTATCTATAGGTCGATATTAATTACGTCTCGTTAACGCGTAACGATCAACACTACACGCCTATCAAATCACTAGTGATTTTCTCAAGTCATTACCGAGCGAAAATTAAGTCGAACTTACGACGCCGAGCCACGACAGACGCTTTTAATACCGCTGAACATGCAACTATTCAATCACTACCGCGAACCGTGTTTCTGTTGTAAATAGCTCGCCTATTTAACAAAATGCCATCATTAATCTTTGTTTTGATAAAGTGTTTTCGTAAATTCTAATGGCGGATGGCTTGGACAGGAAAATGTTGTTGGTACCTGTCTTCCAAACCATTTCTTTCTCACGTATTTTTTTTGCCTTTGTTATTTTTTTTTATATCGCAGCTTGAGTCGGAAATCGTAAAGTGGACTTACTTAGCTGTGAAAATACAGATGATATTTCAACTAACTTATTAATGGATAGAAATAAAATAATTTTCAGGCAAAAGATTTTGGGGCTATAAAATATTCACACCGGTTTCATTAAAAGTTTAGACTTATTTTTACGATGTTTTCCTTCACGTTGTTTAATATTTTCTTTTACTAGGTAAAAGCATTATAAGTGAGTAATTATTTATTACATGCTTTAATTGTATGTTTAATAAAATTTAACGAATATTGCTGAAGAGACACTAGCACGAGATGAACTGATGTATGAACGTAGATGAGGCGAAAGGAGTATGTAAGGATCGTAGCAGGTGGCGTTCTGTGGTTTCTGCCTACCCCCATGGGAAAAAGGCGTGAGTTTATGTTATGTAGACACTAGCACTTATCAGAGAAAAATAAGATTACCAAAATGGAATAAGATCCAGTTTCGAGCACAAAATTTGCTAGTTTAAAATAAAAGTGTAACCAGACTACACTTGCATAATAAATTTCTCTAAAACCTAAGCTACACTGAAACGAAGTGTTACAAAATGTGAAAGAATTTTACATTTAAATCCCACAGAGCAAGGTTGGTCTCACAAAGTCAGAAACAGTAGGTCGCGGCGTCACGCCTGGCTGCCTTCTCCTCTACGACAAAATGCACTCACGCCTCCGCCGGGCCGCGTGCACTCACGAATGCATTTACATATTGATCTTCAAATCACAGTAGCCGACTGAATCGCAAATAAAATGCATATTTGCGTATAGAACGCTGATTTTCAAATCTTAGGTAAGCTCTCTCTAGGAATTCTGTGCTGTAATTTACGAGCGCTTTTATTTTTCAATCACCAGTGAAGCGAAATGACCACTTCGCGTTTTAACTATCGTAACGGTCTTCTAGATGCACCTTAAAATCCAATCAGGAATACATTCCTGTTCATGTTAAAACCAACCTTAGTGCGTCGGAATACAGTTTGTTTTACAACAACACACAAGCTCTTTGAAGTTTACAATTGGATAATTTAGACGTCTTATTCGACTGTGACTCGAAATCATTATTTAAATCTGTATTGTTTCCGTTTCCAGGAAATCGAATTAATTGTAAATTGGTACAAACTTTTAATCCAGTTTTGAATACAGGGGAAAAGTTTTGCGATGAACGTTTTCGGTTAATTTTAAGTAATTATATTGCCTATTGTTAAAATCAATCACAACAGTGTATCCAGGCTTCGCCGCTTGGGGCATGAAAGCCATTGCACCAACACGACCGTAATGAGCCATCACTGATAGTAATTGGCCTACTTCAACAAAGGCAGCATTAAAAGCCAGAGCATTTATTGACATAGAGCATGACGCACGCCGATCCATTAGTGGTTTACTGGCCCATCCCCTGCATCACGGTGTGTACCTTGCACTATAACATGTTGCAACTTCTTGGTAACACCTAACAATTGCTTTTATACCGAGACTTAGCTGGCTTAAGTTTACCAAACTTGTTCAATAGATCTGTCAAACCTTGAATTATATTACCTGGGTAAGTCAGCTCGTTTAGTGATGGCATTGAACATTTTATGTGCGACGGGATAATAAAAATACCGGCGCGGCTACACCGTCGATTTTTAGCCTTTTAGCAAATTAGGCTTGAAACATTTCAAGTTAATTAGAAACTGCTTTTACTCAGTGTTTCTTTAACCTGTTTTCGTCGGGGATAATAGACACTTCTTAGAACTTAAGGCAAGCTTGACGGTAGAATTATTGATCCAGAGCAAAAGCGTTTCTTCTAAATATTAGCTTCTCATTGGATGATAACATAACATAACATCACGCCTGTAATCCCCGAAGGGTTAGGCAGAGGTGTACCCATATAGTACACCCACATTTCGCCAATTATGTTTAAGTCCCATGTAATAGAGGGCGAGCCTTTTGCCATCAACCTGGCACAAATCCAGACTCCGAGGCTGCTTCTGAAAAATTCCTGATGGAAAAACCCAATAACATTTTGCCTGACCTGGGAATCGAACCCAAGACCTCAACATACCACTGCCATACCACGACCACTATACCAATGAGGCAGTAATTGAAAGATCATTTAATTTTACATGTTCCGTAAACAAATCTAGGAAACGTTTAAAAGAAAAACAAAACATTTCCCCAAGAAACACTTTTTGTGTAGGCAAGTAAGTTTGATAATACTTTCCATTGAAAGTAAACAAAATTAAATAATCATTCGTACAAATAGAACCCTGAATAAAATCTACCATGAACAGTTCGAAGTTTACCGAGTGTAACGTTAAAACGGCAACGCTTAGCGATACGTTACAAGTTACAACCAGCATGATAGTATTACATACAGGATGCCGCGAATGCGCGGAACATAATTATTGTTAGCTACCGCAAAATTTCATGTTCGGTTGAATTACACAACGCAATGACGCCCTAGGAAGGATGTTTACGTGACTCAACTTTGATGATTATAAAGTTATACAATTACGAAATTGTCTTCTGGTTTATTTTACTTTGACATTTGGTAGGTACATTACTTACATTGCGACTGTATTCCCAGAAGGTTAAGACCGATACATACATAGGTATTTATACGTATAGTATAAATTACTACCTATGCTCTGTTTAGGAAAATATTAGGAAAATAACGGTTATACCGAAATATGTAGGTTATATTGAAAATTGCCTGTAATGACTGCATTTTACTCAAATTTAAACGTAAATGTTAAATAGATTACATTGCTTTGTATTTGTTTCTGAATACCGTTAGATTTATAATTAAACTAGCGACCCGCCCCGGCTTCGCACGGGTGCATGTATTATACATATAAACCTTCCTCTTGAATCACTCTATCTATTAAAAAAAACCGCATCAAAATCCGTTGCGAAGTTTTAAAGATCTAAGCATATATAGGGACAGATAGACAGGGAAAGCGACTTTGTTTTATACTATGTAGTGATAACTAAATACGCCTTTATTTAAGATAAAGCTAAATAAAATAAAATGCTCATTCTTTTTCTAAAATGAAGTAGCCTAAGTTACTCTTTATAATATCAGCTATCTACCAGGGACAGACCCGTCAAAATCGGTCCAGCCGTTTAAATTACCCAGAACAAACAGACAGAGACAAAAAGTTATAAAATAGTTTTTTGGTATAGGTACGTACTGTAAACTGTAAACATTGACTTAGATTTAGTAAAAAGCTGTTATTTAGAAAGTACAAACAGATTCCTACTTCAATTTTATTTATTTGTAAACATTGATGCTACATTAGAAATATTTTCTAAGAACTGTTTACTCGTACTTCTAGTACGAGTTTGTCGTCACCGTTGGCGCAGTGACTGAGCGGCTGGCTGCTGCGTTGCGTGTCGCAGGTTCGATTCCCACACGGAACAAATATTTGTATGACCTACAGTTAGTTGTTCCGGGTCTGGCTATTTGTGTATTTGTGTTTATATGTTTGGAAACGCACCCATGATACAGGAGAAATTACCAGTGTGAAAAAAAGTCGTTTGGAATCACATTACCGACTGCCTAATAGGGAAGCAATAATCAAATATTCCCAATATCGACGGAAGCATTTGGTCACAAAAAGTGAAACGCTTCTGTGAAAATAAACTGACGGCTGTTCGGAAGGCGACGAAAGTTAATTTCACGGGTTGTGAATGCTTCTTCAGAACTCATCCCGCTCGAACAATCCGCGACTCGCTTGCCATTAATCACCGGCGGCAGACAAATATCATTAGTTCTCTACTCCGCGCCGTGCTGCCGTACGTAGCGGTTTTAAAACCATTATTATTGATTGTTTTTGTTTTACATTTTACTAAATAGAACTACTTACTTACATTTTTCATTTGGAACAAGGTGAATGTTAATAAGATGAAAATAAAAATACCAGTCTATTTAGAAGCCCGAAAGTTTGACAACCAGTCTTACCAAGGGGTATCGCATTACCCAGTTACTGGGTTGTGGAGGTCAGATAGGTAGTCGCTCCAAGTAAAATACCTACTGGTATTTAGCTGCATCAGGTTAGACTGGAAGCCGACCCCAACATATAGATGGGAAAAGTTTATTATTGTCCTGCTGCAGCCTTGCTCAAGGCGCATTAGCGATTTCAGATTCATTATTCATTATTTTTATTTCATTTATTCTCTATTAAAATGAAGCTGTAATAAAAACTGAAGAGTTCTTTTGTTTGTTTGTTAATCTCTGAAAGTACCTACCAGTCGTATTGAAATAAATCTTTTTTGTACATTATATCCAGATTCATGAGGAACAGTATAGGCTAAATAATATCACGCTACGACCTAGGAAGAGAAGCAGTAACCAAAGACGTAACATAGGCGGGTGAAAAAAACCACAAGGACGAAGTCGGGAGCAGAACCTAGTATTATAATAATAATACCAGTATAATATTGTCATTCATTCATTATTTTTTTTGTTTTTAAGATTTTGTTTTTGGTTTTTTAAACTGTAAGAAGAAGCTTTGCCTTAGTACCTACCTACACAAGAATTTTCTACCTACATATTTCCTAAGAATAAAAACTTTGACTAAAATAAAAATAGGTATATAATACCTAGCTTAGTCACCATCATCGTGCTAATGTAAAAAGTTTAAAGTTTCTTTAGAAAATTTCGCAAAGAGCCAGTGGATGACATGCACAAGTTCCTCAACTTGGCCTATAAATCATACGAACGTACCGTAATGTTGATATATTAGGTAGATATAGAAAATCTTAATCCAATTTTCCTGTAAAAACGCGGAGAGGGCATAACTTTGTAATCTCGAAAGAGTTTGAGATATATGAGTTTGGAAAACTCTGCAACGTGGTCTTGTTACAGAATAAATGCATTTTTCAGGAAATAAATCACTGCGTCCGCGCTTTATCTTAGTTTTCAACCCACCACAAAACTTACTTACTCATATGTAGAAGGATTAAAAAGGGTTATCCTCTAAAAATAAGTCCAACTGTAAATATGAATTTTGTTCAAAACTTATATTTTAGTTCATGCTACCAGCTCAGTCGAAATTTTTTAATTATGTGAACTAAATAAAATTTTGAAACATATTTTTGAAGCGAAATTATTTTCACGAAAGCACATGTCAACAAAAATCAAATGGAATCCTAAGTACATCATTCATAGTTTCTTAAAAGGGCGTTTATTGTTGGTCATTCTATCATGACATATTGATATGAATAACAGAATAACTATCTATAACCCGCGGTTTCACCCGCGTTCAGTTAAGTCTTTGGTAGCTGATGCTATGCTCCCGTAAGTCGTAGCGTAGGAACAGTATTATATAGCCTCATCAATCTGGCTATCATTATGCAAAAAGCTTCTTCAATCCGACTGATATTTCCAGATATTAGCGCATTTAAACAAACAAAAAAACTCTTAGCTTTTTTATATTATAGATAAGAATAGTTTGTACTTCTAGTCATATAAGACAAAAGGTTACAATCAATACATCACCCACGACCTACATCCAACATTATGACGAAACATTACAGTACAAAATTAAGTATTATGTCAGCTATATCGCAAGCTCTTGAGCCGGGGAAAAGAACAGTGAAATTGTCTTTGAGGATAGTAGAAACTCGAGTGCTGAGTGAACGCTACGTGTCTCTGGATCCCCGAGGGATTGAACCAGGATGCTTAACCGGCTACATTCCTTCAAGTTCAGTTTAACGACTTACCATGTTTCATTTATTCTCGACTGTATCGCTCCTTCGTATGTTATTGGTGTTAAATAACCCTTTTGAACTGTTACATGTTAAAAGTACATTATTCAAGGTTCAAAGAAGGGCATAACTTGTGTATTATGAAATTTAGTAATCTCGGTGACTGCCTCGTTGGTGTAGTGGTCGCAAAGCGCTACTGCTGAGTATGAGGTCTTGGATTCTATTCCCAGGTCGGGCAAAGTGTTAATGGGTTTTTCCATCAGGAATTTCTCAGTGGCAGCCTCGGAGTCTGGTTTGGGTCAGTGGATACGAAACGGGGCACTATGAAAAAAAGACTTAGAAAAATTTCAAACAAAAACAACGCCTAATCAAGCCTTCGGGATCCGGTGGGATGTGGGAGTTCTAGGGTGGGGAAACACCAGGGGACGACCTTAAGGTCAATGACCTTGACCCCAAGGTCAAGGTCAAATTAAAAAAGACGCAGACACGGTGTACGCTTTGAGGTCAGTGACCTTGACGCCAAGGTCAGTGACCTTGACCCCAAGGTCAAGGTCAAATTTTAAAAAGACGCAGTTACGGGGTACACTCGAGGTCAGTGACCTTGACGTCAAGGTCACTGATCTCGAGCGTACCCCGTGTCTGCGTCTGTGTCCTGGCACCACTCTCATGTAAAGGCAATGCCCAAATCACTGATTACTACCTATCAAAGTGGCTCGACGGAGCCCCGCTTCGCGGGGCTCCTATTTCTGCGTTCAAGGTTTAAAGTAACCTAACACGAAGGGGATGGCGGGGTCTTTCAGACCCCGCCATCCCCTTCAAACCTAACCTGTCCATGTCGGGGTGCCCCAAGTCCCGAGCTCTCACTGATTACTACCTATCAAAGTGGCTCGACGGAGCCCCGCGTCGCGGGGCTCCTACTTCTGCGTTCAAGGTTTAAAGTAACCTAACCTAACCTAACTTAACCTGTCCATGTCGGGGTGCCCCAAGTCCCGAGCCCTAACTTTATATGAAATTGACGGTCATAAAAAAATAACCACGAAGGGGATGGCGGGGTCAAGGTCACTGACCTTGGCGTCAAAGTCACTGACCTCTAGCGTACCCCGTGTCTGCTACTTTTTTAATTTGACCTTGACCTTGGCGTCAAGGTTACTGACCTCGACCATACCCTGTGTCTGCGTCTTCATTAATTTGACCTTGACCTTGGGGTCAAGGTCACTGACCTTGGCGTCAAGGTCACTGATCTCGAGCGTACCCCGTGTCTGCGTCTTTTTTAATTTGACCTTGTCCATGGGGTCTTTTTTTATTTCTTTTTCCTAAAAATTTTCTAAGTCCCAGACGCCTTCACAATGAGAGTTAAATTTTGCCTCCTAGCTCAGCGGTCATTGACGTCACAAAAAAAAATCCCGGGGAAAAGTTGTTTCTTTTGATGTCCTCCATACGATAAAACCATAAAAAGTAAGTATTATTATGTTTCAAAAATTCATCAAAATTTTTCTAAGTGTTTTTTCCTCAGTGCCCCGTTACGTACACTCCAACCCTGGTTTGTGCCCGGTTGATGGCAATAGGCTCGCCCCCTATTACATGGGACTTATACATAACTGGCGAAATGAGGGTGTGCTAATGGGAACACCTCTGCCTAACCCTTCGGGGATTACAGGCGTGATATTATGTTATGTTACGTAAAACAACAATGAACGTATTATTATTTAACTTATGGTCCCTTTCTCTTCAGTTCACCACGTGTACGAGCATTTATAGACATATTGCTAGTTTCATGCGCCAAAATGTTTGTCACAAAATACGTATTAAAAAGAAAACAATTAATTGTAAAGTTCCAATGTAAACGGTATCCAAATAAGGGCACGTTCCTACTTTGTCATGACGATTAATTTATCGTTACACGACTGTCGTCTCTAGCTGTTCCCACACTTGACAATCTGTCGTCACTGCATAAAAGAGTGGTGGTCGACAGTTAATCGTGTCGTCCTATATGTGAACACCTCCATTTTAATACATAAGCCACGACGCTTTAGGCGACACGATTATCTGTCTTCACGACATAGTTGAGATCGTGCCCTAACTAAGGGCTCGTATACATAAACACGATACGACTTCGCATCGTGCTACGACGCGACTTACATAGAAAGTAGGTACATTTATATCTAAGTATAACTGTAGGTATAAGTCGTGTCGTAGCACGATGCAACGTCGTATCGTGTTTATGTGTACGAGCCCTAAGATCGACGGCATTCTATGGATTCTTGAAATAAATGACTGTACTTACCAAATCGGCACCATGATGCAAGTTCTTTATTATGTTAGTCTGTCTCAGTTATATTACCTACTCCACTCACACCACACCACACCACATACTGCATTAATTATAACATTAGACAAGTATCGTCGTAACGATATCGTTATTTTAATGTTTGCATGTAATGTGCTACGGTTGTTTTTGTTATTTCACAAAAAATACAAAGCAACGTAAACTCTTTGCGATTAACATAAAAAAAAACACCAAAATGCAGTTATTTCAATAATGTAACCTAATAACTATCGTTACTTGACTGCTTTTTCTAATGCTATAAACAAATGGAATATAATTTTTTACTATCACTCGCCACTAACCATTTTAAACACAACAATCACTTTTATCATCACAAATAACGCGGTCTATGCATGCACAACCAAGAAACAAATAATATAATTCACGCGAGAAATGAGCTAGTCCACATTCCGCGCGTGCGCAATCACCAAGAGATCTTCAAAACTGGAGGGCTATCTACCCTCTTGCATACACGACTCCGGACTCCATCGACATGTGGGTAGGTCTAACTAACCATTGGCATTCAAAAACAAAAAAAATGAGGGTAGTTGTAAAATTCAAAAAAATTCGCGTGATTTTTAATTTTATTTAAATATACCCACTATTAGCTTGTGCGCTCGACTTCGCCCGCTTGAAGGGCGATTCTGCGAAGTTTTAATTGTTCTGCGCTGAACCTTATTTTTTATCTAAAATAATAGTGACTTCTTACATCATCAGCTAACTGCCGGCAATATTGGTTTAGCCGTTTAGGAGATTAGCCGGAACAAACAGACAAACATGCATTTAAAAAATTGTTTTTTGATATAGCTAGGTACCGTGTAAACATTCATAATAATTTGTATTTAGTAAAAAGCTGTTATTTTTATTATTACAAACAGACGCTTCGATTTTAATTATGTGTATAGATTCCGAGTCAGGTATTGTATAAGAACTTCTCAGGTAAAGTAAAATGTGTTGCTACACTAAATAACATAACATCCACAATTTACATTTCAGGGATATTATGAATTAATTACTCGTGATTTTAAAAACCCAACTAAGCGTCATCTAATAACAGTTAAGCTTTCATAATTAGTTGTAAATTAATCGTTGTTTATGAAAAGGTTCACTCAGAAAAGAAATGTTACAAGGAATGACAGGCAGGCATTCACAAATTTCATGTACAAATTTATTCGCTGGCTTGTTTCCATTTATTTTTTTAAATGAATGGAATTAGTATGTAATTTGCTTTGAATAAAAATTAAAAAATGTGTACATTTTTTGTACCGTTACTGCCTCGTTGGCCTAATGATCGCAAAGCGCGACTGCTAAGCATGAGGTCTTGGGTTCGATTCCCAGGCCGGGCAAAGTATTATTGGGTTTTTCTATCAAGAATTTCTCAGTAGCAGCCTCGGAGTCTGGATTTGTGCCCGGTTGATGGCAATAGGCTCGCCTCTATTACATGGGACTTAAAAATAACTGGCGAAATGTGGGTGTACTAATGGGTACCTCTGCCCACTTCGGGGATTACAAGCGTGATGTTATGTTATGTAGTACTTATTACGTAAGTTCTCTTTCAAAGAAGGATGAGTTATTTACTGAGACCCTCTCTTACACACACACTAATCCCACCTAAACCTGTGGTCCAAAAATATCACAAATCGTATCCTCAAACGCCAGCCTCTCCGATTCTGCACCATTTAAAACAAATCCGTCTTACGTAAAGTATTATAATAATAAAAACGTTCCCAAAAACTTTGTTACCTTATTCCTTCGATTCAGAATGTCAACGTTCGTCCTTGATTCTGAATTAACGAAGTTTTGTGCTTCCGAGTTTACTTTTGTACTTTAGACGTTTAATTACGCAGCACTTTTTCAAGTCTAATCATGGTTTATTGGATTTTCATAATTATACCTTGGTCTGTGTCCTTTTTTTAGGCTATGTTGTGAGTTGGTTGGATAATAGATAGATGTAGATACATTAATTTTCGTCGTCTATCGTGTATATTTGATTGTCTAGCAACTGCTTTTTCATTAAATGTTTTAGTGACGGACACTTTAGTGTATAACGTTTGCTATATTTTCTCCAAATTAACCTGTTCTAGTCCCATATTGTCTTTTATGAATCGTTGCCTCACACTAAGAATTTCTACTGTATGGAGGGTGCGTTTACAGAGATATAAACTAACAAACTCAAACAACCAGACCCGGAACAACTATCTGAAGGCATACAACATATTTATTCCGCACGTAGAACAGTCTGCCGATCGATCAGACACTGGATATAGGCCTCTCCCAAGTTGCACCACAGTTTTCGTCTCTTCTGCTTCCAATTTAAACCACCTTTCAATTCGTTATCTTGTCCTTTCTGTAGATCTAAAAATAAAACTTGCACGCTATAATAACGCTTGCACGAAATAAACGGCTAAAAAAGCCATTTACAGCACCATTTTACCATTTAATTAAAAAAAAAAAATTAAAAATAGATTGAATGAAAACACGTTCTCTCAAACAAACTCACTTTTACTAACACAATCCAGCTAACTACACATTGCCGATGATAATAATTAATGACTTTATAGTGAGAGACTTGTTTGAAGTTGTTGTACAACTTTCTCGACGTAAGTAAATGGACGTTATGACAAATTAGTTTAACTTGGTTACACGTATAAATAACAGGACAAGGTGATGGATAACGTCGGGCTTCTGCCTCGACTCCTAGAGATACTCGCGTACTAAATGCAACTTAGATTTGTTGAGCTTAAACAGTTGCTGCATAGTTGCTGGACGGGGTTTTCAGTTACATTCAGGATCTTGGACTTGTGTTATGTTTTCTTATGATTTGTTTTAGTTAAATAAAATGTTCTTCATGTTATTTTTCTCAATTTTTTAGTCTCTTTAATATCAACAAAATAATTTTGAGAATTTTCCTGTTATTGTTGTTTCAGAGATTCATCTATAAATAAACCTAAAACTGAAACTTTCCTTTCATATTCCAATGCAAATATGAAACGCTACACTGCCAGCATTACACATTCACTGAGATATAATCCCTAAACGGCATCTACAAAACAAAGGGTACATACAACACACGAGTCTATCCTTAGTTTAGGAATATGCAATGCAATACCATTACCCAAATCTTCGCAATAGCATAAAATTGTGTGTATTTTGGGGTAAACGGAATAGGTATGGCTGTGATCCACAGCACAAAATGTAACAACAGTTACATCAGAGACACAAATACTTATAATCTTTAAAGTAAGTCGCGCGGGTGTAAGAGGCAATTCAATTTTAGCCGAGTGGCGGGAAGTGGTCCTACGTCATACATTCAAGACTGTCCTTGCAGCTAGTGTATGAATTATTCAGCTTTATGATTCTGCCGAGAAAAGTAATTAAGTTTTCCTTCGTAGAGCTTCGCTTGCGGCCGGCTCTCTGTTAATTAATCATCCTAGCCGTCGCTTTTCTCCACTTCCAGAAATAGGTTAATAATGGTTGTCTTTTTCGCATCCTTTCTGCCGTTTCCATTATTGAATAAGCGAATAAATTGCTAAGAGTTTTAATTAAATGCAAAGTTCAGTTTTTGCTAGCGGCGTGTCGTTGCAGCAAACTTATTTACATTAATGCGGGAATTTATTTGTTTGTAGACAGAGACATACATATTTATTAAGTGTACTACTTTTTTATACTTTGTGCACATGTCTGTGTGGCATAAACTGTTTGTAGACGAGCGGTATTATGTAAAATCTACGTCGTCTTACTGACTTACTAACTGAATATTTTTATTCTTACAATTTTTGTGCCAGATTTTTTTTTTTTAAATACATCTGAATATTAGTACTTATCTTAATATGAACGGTCTAGAGGACCCTTGTGGTCACAGCCATCACGAATGGGATTAGTGTTTGGTGCACTGGATTTTGTGTTTCACATTTACCGACCTCGCAACATTTGCAGAAACTGCTGAGTTAGTCATGTCGTAGCATAAACCTACCGGTCTTAATTTAGAATACGTGAATTATTCTAGTATGTTAGCAGTATGCATTAATTGTACATTTACCATCTGAAACATAAGAGCATGTGTATTTATGCCTATCATCATTACAGTATGCTCCTATGCGTCTGTGTGCACTGTGCACAAATTAGCTAGTGTCCGCACAATGCGAGCACGAGCCACGTGCCTCACTGCAAAGGTCTGACCCACTTCCCTCTTTACGTAAAAAGTAAACATTAATTACTAAACAAGATTTTTTAAAAGAAAATACGCAAAGAAAACAAATTCGTTACGGCACCCTTAAAACTAAAAGAGGAAAACGTCTGTTATTACTCCAGTTAACATTATGTAAGTGGTATAAAACCTTCCAGGGATAATTTTAGTCTACTATAAACATAAAAATATATTCTTATGTCCCCAACGTTATATGAACACTTCAAATAACAATAACAATGAGAAAAAATGTCTAGGAGACATTAGGACGAAAAATAAAAAGTTTCAATATTTGTTTTAATTTCGTAAAAAGGTCCCTCGGGGAGGGAGCGTAAATATCAATTAAGTATTCCAATGTTTTCTTGAAAAGAAACAATAGCCCGAGTTACAATTAGTCGTCCTTCATTAGCGGAGACAAATCCTTTCAACTAGTATTGCTCGTTCTAATTGCAGCATTAGGGGCAGAATGAGCTATTGTAGTACGTTGTCCGTCGGATCTGTTTTATTTTTAACGCTCCGAGCGCTCACAACAGGGGTTTACAGTTCGCAATGTTAAAGACCATTGTTCGGACCAACAAACGTTTCATTGATGAAAAAGTATTTCCGATCTCGCATTATCCTTACAATACGACCTACGGAACGGAACGTGCATTGAGTAAGAAGTTGAATTAGTATCTATTCACTTCCTTCCTCTTACTCAGGTATTTTTTTCGAAGTTGCATTTTCAAAGAATTAAACGAATAAAAACAGTTTTTGAAAATCCAAGGTACTTATACTTTAAATTAAATACTTTTATAATAGAGTTTTAAAGAAAGCGAGTTAAAGAGCTATCTCCACAGGCGAAACTCTCGTTGTGTTGGAATCGGCGTGTAGCGTGTAGGGATAGATTCATACTGTTTTTATTGACTTTGGTGACCCATGGTAAAAGAAAACTGGTTTTAAAATTACATACCTCTAAAGAGACTTTAGGCGACGGTTTACCTGCTCATGCAGCACTACATTTTCGTCCTCGATCTCAAAGCTAAAAATAATGAACGACTCTGTAATTTATAGAGCACTTACTGCAGGCGTATACTAAAATAATGTTCGGTAGCTGCCACGACGGATGTCTAAGCTGGCTCGTTTAGAAGCATCGGTTTAACTTAGCGCAAGCGGATCACACGCTCCATCGCGTAACGCGCCCGAAGATCCGCGCAGAATGGATCCCCTACTAATTTAGGATAAGTGCTCACGTCCCGGGCTCAACGATTCGCCTGCGAATGGAAAATACCTTTGAACTACCAAGCTTCGACGCACCCCGCAACAAATTACGTTCGCGGTAAATACGCACTATCTAGTTCACTTCGACCAAGTTGCGACTATCGGGATTGATTACTGGTTACAATGAAATAGAGGGTCGTGTGATCGTGTCTGAAACGATCACTAGTCTGTTATCTTCTGCGTTTTCAAGCTTTTGCTAGGCTTGCTATAGTGACAACTAGTCCGTGAACTTGCTAACGAGGTAGAAGAGCCTATCTTGATATTTTTTTCACGATTTGTAAGGTTTTTTTTTAAAAGTTCTGGCTTAGATTATTTAAGAAACCAGATAAATTAATGCATTGTTTTTTCAATTGGTAACATATGAAAATACCCTCACAATTTTCCAAGAAAAAATATTCATTCTAAACAAAAATATTATACGTGTCAATAAAATGGCCTTTATAATTTTATTCAGAACGAATCATTCAAAGATACATTCTTACAGCAAACTAGGGCAGCGAAAACAGATTGATCCCGTGATCAATAAGTACATCTTGAATTCCTAGTTGAGTGCACGCGGGACGGGACGTGAGTGCATTTTGTCGTCGAAGAAACCAGTGAAGCGTACCCGCTGCATAAACACATGCCCAGAAGCGAACAGCTAAGCTTCTCGCCGCCCGCCACCCGCTCGCGACGCAACGCCCGATTTTTCTACTGGCTTTGAATATTGATGTTGTATAAACACTAGTGGAACAGTGAAACCAGTAACCGTGTACTCGCCACAGTTTTTAGTGACGCTCGAATTGTTACCAGATTGAAAGCACTTTCAAGCGAGTGTTTTACGACATTGGCACAGGCGCAATGAGTGAACTAAATCACAAAGTTTAGCCAGCGGGACCTGTTGTTTTGTGACGGGGACAAATTACTTAGAACAGAAGTTGTCTCTTATTAGGTAGGTAGGTAGGTACCTACTTTTGTTACATATATTTTGTTACGGATTGCTATAACCACACGATGTAGGTTAATGTAAACTAGAGTGAAAGCTTTCCATTTACTGAAGCCGCAGCTTCCATCTTAGATATCCGAGATTTAATTATGAAGGTATTATCGGATACATTGCCGAGAAACGTACATCATGAAAGGTACCTAACGTACAGTCAGCATCACAATTCGATGAGTAGGTATTTATGTTTTTGTAGAGATCTATACTATTTTGTTTTTCAAGAGAATTATGATCGACATTTTAATTTGAAAACTTTTTCAAATATTGTACAATTTACGTACTTAACATTTTCTTTTCTTTCAACATTATTATTTGAAAGTAAACCATCTGACGTTGTGCCGGTAATAACAAGAAGTACTTATGCAAGTAAAAAGTGCTTACTTTATTAAAAGCAAGTTTTTCATTTTACCACTCAAGAAAACCTTCAGCCAGACAAGAGAAAAAAGAAAAAGTTGTTTTTAATTTTTCCGTGAAACAAGCAGATACTTACAACTGCTGTACCTAAATAATAGACAAACCAGATGTTGCTGATATAAACATTTTATGATCGTGTGTCGTAAGCACTGCTGACCAAATAATAAAGCCTTTAATTTGACGTGGGTAGCTAGACATGGAATAATTATGGTACAACTTTGAACGCTAATGACGCTTAATGGATAGATAGGTCTGAGCTCTACGCAATTAGCCTTTTTGATGTTCCTTTTTCGTTTCATTCTGAAAATTATCGCCTGGCGTTCTTGTATTTAGGAATTTTATTCTTTAAAAAGTTTATAATAAAAAGTGGTGTCCTAGTAGCAGCAAAAATAAGTAGGTAAAGTGTTATATTAACTTCTTAATAGCCTTCTTTGATTAAAGTTATATCTAATAAAAAACAGCCACCTACGTTAATAATAAATGTAGAAAATAAGATTTTCAGAGTCATGATTGATTTACTATAACATTATTCTATCGTATTCTAGAAACGATCTAAAAGTAATCGTTTCAAAACTCACAAGATCAGGTAAAATTCGTCGACGTATTCTTTGCGTTTTAATAAAATAATTCACAAAAGTTATAACGCAAGAAAAATGTTGCTTTTTACCAGAGTGGGAATTTTCGCCTGAGGTTTTCGCGAAAAGGGCCTCTTGCCGTAAGCGATTTGTGAGAAAAGCGCGAAGCTCTCAGAGGTTTTCCCACTCCAATAAGATGGCCAAATATTCAGGATAAGTGCCAGTTTGATAATTCCGAGTGGTGTTGAAAACTTTTAACCTTACAGTTTATTTAAGTAATGATTACCCGTATTCTCTCGAGCACTTTTAACGTCTGCGTTCTGAGTGCAAAGACGTGGAAAAATTGAATAAGTACTTTTTTCGTTTAATGCAGTAACCCACTTCGCTATTACGGTGATCTTAAAGGTTTTGCGTCAAGATTTTACATCATTATGGTTTTGGATAGTCTAGAAAGGTGAGTTAACAAAAACATTAAATTCATTCAGTGAAAATTGTGCGTCACATTTTGTTGTGGTCATTAAAATTAATCGGTTAGACGTTAACTGTTAAACAATCACCCCCGCGGTCTTCCTTTTACGTTATGTTCACGTGGGCTGTATCCAACAAAAACACGAAACAGTTAAATTAACTTTTGTTTCGGTAAACAGAATCGTGTAAAAAATAAAAAAACAATTCTTATAAACAGTCTGAAACCTTGTTAAATAAAACGCTTGTAAAACGCGAGAACGTACCACGCATTTACGAAGTGGGTAGAGAAGTAATTAGTTATTTTTCTGTTTTCTTTGCTGAATGGGGCTGTGTTGTGGCCATTACGTTGGTTCGTGGCGTTCCGCCGGTATCCCCTGTAAATGTGGGGCCACGCCAATTGCCCGGGGCAATTTCTGTGAGGCGTTGTAATTAACGCCTCAAAGTATCCGGGTTTGGAGTGAAGAGCGTCGAGATCATTGTAAATACACTTTTGAAATGGCGACCTGATTGGTGCTCGGTTATATACTTACGTGGGCTAAGTAGGTTTAAATAAGGCTAAGAGAGAGAAGTAAGCTTAATTAAAATGTTAAAATTGTGATTAAAAAAGCTCTAGTCTAGTACTGAGCCTAGGCCCAGACTACAAGAATCTATAGTTATTCGAATAAAACATGTGGTTTTTCACATTAGGTAGGCATTATAGCTCATTAGTTATTGAATTTCGTTGTTTATTGTTTTATATTCACATTACATTCATTGTTTTCACTATAGGTAGCAGCAACAAGAATATTGTAACCAGGATTTTGAAACCTAACTAAAAAGAGTGTCCGTGGAGTTTCTTTTTCGTTTTTCTCAATAGCATACCTAAATTTTAGAGAATGAGTAACTGACCGACTTCTTGGCAATTCAAAAGTGCCTGTAAATGGTCTAATTGAGATAAATGCTTTGGCTTTGACTTTAAAACTCTAAAAGGATCTAAAGACTTTGAACGGTTACTCGAACGCAAACTGCATGTCAAAGGATTACCTACACTGAATTTAGATCATACAGTTACCATTAAAATTTTACTGAAAGTCGATATATCAAGACTTGCAGACCACACAGGTGTCATGGCAGAGTGTTGTAACTGTCTCGATTTCGAGGATCGGTTTAGTTTATTCAAAGATAATTTCACAAGTACTGGATACAAAGATCTGGTTGCGACCGGTCTCTGGAATTGTGACAGAAAGGGTGAACAAATTGCCAAATCAAACTGAAAATAATTGAAATCGTTTCAATTAACAATTGGCCCCTGACATCCGGTGGACCTCTTCAAACTTGACTCAACCAGTCAACAAGAAGGCCCGTATGAAATTTAATTTAACTTACCTTTATGAAATTTAAGTTACCCTAATAATATGAAAAATTACCTCCAAAATGTCATAGTCAAATTATTAAAAAAAAAAAACAAAAAAATTAAATCTGTCTCCAGATTGGAAATGTTTACGGAAATTATTTAATTCCAGCCAAAGGTAAAAAGTAAAGTTGACTTGCGTTTCGTTTATTTTGCATGCTCACAAAACACAAAATTAACGATTGAAACAACATTTTTGTACTGCAAAATAAAATATGCATTCCGATATTTTACTGTAAAATGATATTAGTAACGAATACCTATCGGAATAATTTTTTTTTGTTTGTTTATGTATATCATATATGTCACACGTTTTACATAGGTAGCTATTTTTTCAATGATATTATTAAAGCGGACACAGTGTAGGTATTGAGGTACTAAGTATTTAATCATGTTATTCGGGTCTAGATGTTCCTGATCACCTACATTTACTTTTTCAAATATATCGGAACTTTGTCTTGTCTAACTTACTATTTATAGCGCTATGCTGTGAAAATCAGGACCGCTCACCTCTAGTTTACTGAACATAAATTTCACCGAGGGAGATTTCACAGAATAGTACTCTAGTTATGTTTACCGTACTCAAGAATACTTAAGGGAAGGTTACACCATTGATTCTAACACTTTAGTAGCAGACGACATGTACCTAGAAGTCACACAATACAAAAGGTTTTATACTATTACTCATTTTAAGAATAATTTAAATGGGGACCAACACTTACTTTTCAGGAAAGCCGAAAAATATTTCTAAACATTCAACTTTATTCCTGAATTTTCAAAATCGGTTCAGTAGATCTAGAGATTAACCTCGCAAACTCACAAACTTTATCTCTTTATAATATTAATATAGATATTGCAAAGGAACAGGCGGACATTTATTGTTTGATCCTAAACGTAAAAGAGTGCACTTGTAAAAATAAACGTATTCTCGAACAACAAAGGTATTTTTCCTTATAATCGCACGCTTTTGATCAATCCTTTATTCTGCCTTACATTCACAAAAATATATCCTATATAGGTGAATTGTGTGTGAAGATATCAAGTTATTCGTGGTATCACATCACACGGGCCTCATAAACTTGACTATTACACTCCACCCCGCTGTAATGGCTTAAGGTTGTATGAATTGAAATTGCTTTATTAATACAAGTGCTGGAAATAATCTGCACCACCGCAGCGTTCGTGAAATACACCCTCGGGCCCCAGACCGGATTGTTGCTGCTCTAACAAATAATTGTTCCCAGTTTTTTTTTTAGAAAAAGCACAGCTGTTATAAAAGTTACTGGCCAAATTAAATTGGTCGAAAGTGTACCTGTTTGAATTATAAACTGGATGAGGGTACATGACGCGATTAAAGTTTAATGAAATCTACCCTCAAATGATTTGACTTTTAGGCTGAGCCAAGTGTCGGGGCGTCAGTTGTGCATTTTAATGGACGCGTGCGGTCGATCGCTTTCTCGTTCCAAATTGGAAAGTTTTTATTTGGTTTAGCCATTGGTAATTACGCCCACTCATGGAGTAGAATACTTAATTTTCTCATGCGAAATTTCAGTTGCGCACAATACGCTGTGTAAGTATACAACATGTAAATATTAAGTATTATGTGCCTTGATACAGTGATGAAAACTTAAGCTGTAGTCGAGTTAGGCTTACATGTCTGAATCTGTACCCTGAACTTGCTTCATCGTCTGGATGTCGTTCTGGTAAGTACCTACAATAGTTTAGAACGCAATTTTATTAGCTATACTAGCTAGCCCTCGACTTGGTTCATCATAAATCATTGGTCACTGCTCCGCTCCCGTAGGTTGTAGCGTGATGTTACAAAGCTTATACTATTCCCCATAAATCTGGTTATCATGTACAAAAAATACATCCACCACGACTGGCAGTTCCACAAATTAGCGCGTTTATACAAACAAACAAATAAACCAAAAGTTTTTATTTATATTAATTTAAATTGTACATAAATGTCAAACTGCAGTTATACTATAGAACCCTTCGGCAAATACAGGCATTATTTTATATGTTATTCATTGTTTGAATTTAAAATTTGTATTGTTAGAACGTCAATCTTACTTGGTACAATACCTTTTAGATACGTTTGTATCTTTTGTTTTTTTTTTGTAGCCAGTCTTTTGTTTTAGAATTATGAAAGTATTCAAAGTTGCTCTAGTGGAAATTAGTCCTTGCTAAATTACAATAGACTTGTTTTTACTGTGTATTAATATTTAGTATTCGACTAAAACGAGTTTTTCAGACATATTGCTAGTTACATGCGCCAAAACGTTAGTCACAAAACACTTGAATGAGAAATGAAGTTCTGACTTTCTGGCACAAGCCAGACTACAAAGATCAGTTTTTCTTTTCAAAAGAACACAAAATTATAAAACTTTACATTATGAACAAAGCTGTTTGGCATTTAAGAAATGGTAGCTAAAGTTCACCTAAAATCATAGTTGTTTCAGTTTGAATTCAGTGTTATCCTCATTAGAGAAAACATTTAACTAAAGTACCTAAGTACAATGGAATATTCCTTTCACATTCAGACGACTCAAAGGTCAGTTTAGCTTGTTACAAATTAGCCGGTGGCTAGACTCGTGAATCAGTTTCAGTGGGCTAAATTATATTCTGGAAAATCAAGACGTTTTAATTGTCGAGTTGTACAACTAGACTTTAATTTGTACTTAAGTTGGCGATGAATTACTCTCTTAATGTTTGAATAATTAAAACAGTTTAGTTGTTACTCAAAGCGTCTATTAGTTTTGTCAATGGTTGTTGAATAATTTTGACCGATTCTGAATTAGTTTGGCTCTACTATACATAAGTACGGAAACTAAAGAACGTTACCAGAAGGGCTTAATTTTTAATTATTTTATAAAGTTATTTTCATTGTTTTCAAATATAGACGCATAAGAATTATGTAACTAAATAATTTAAAAGAGTGTTTGTGAGGTTTCTTGCTCGTTTTTCTCCGTAGAGACCTCAGTACGTTTTGGAATGAACAACTAGCTTCAGCTTTCTGACTTACTAACCGACTCCTTGACAATTCAGAAGTGCCTTTAAATGATTAAATTAAATACTTTGACTATAAATCAATTTCCGTAAATTAAAACGTTTAAAAGTCGCAATCTCATCTCAGCGACAATCAATATCAAAAACTTATAAAACTATAGGCAAAAATAGAGGCATTTTTGAAGCTGAGATCATAATTCTAATGACCCTAAAAGTTTCGAGAATTGCCTCCCTGTTACCTGCCTGTTACTCTAAAACTCGAGTTTCAAAATAGTTTTTAAAACGTTTACTAAAAACAACCCAAAAATAACTCCTTGTTTTACAGGCATTTTTAACGATCACTGACTTACATTTTAGTTTTATTTCATGTTTAAATTAAACAATCTACGGGAAAGATTCAATTTGTTCCACAAACAAGCGACGGGCGCCTCAACTTGATAATTTAGCCTTTATTTATTTACCAGAAATAAAGTAAGAATCAAAGAAAACAACATTGTTCCACAGAGTAAAAACATCAGTACCTCAGACACAAACTTATTTCTACCTTTTGCATAGAAATTAGAACTTTTAATTAATTATAGGACTTCATGTTCCTAATTTAATTATAAAGAAAGTTCGTGAATTTATTTCGACGTTCGAATTGACAATTATTTTGGAGCCTGTATTGTTTAGTATATAAACAAATTAACGTGTGACTCCTGAAAGTTACAACATGTAGATACTGAAATAATGTAAGTTTAATTTTATGTAGGTAAATTACGTTGTTAATATATTATTATTTGAAAAATTAGTCTGTATTATTTTAGCTTTTATATAGGAACCGTATGAGTGAAACTAATTTAATATTTATGTCTTCGTACAAGATTTGGGATTTTGAGATTTCATAAAACTTCAGACCGAATTTCCGCCATGACTGCCAATCTTAATGGAGACTAACCAAGAACGCAGGACATATCATAGTGGACATATTATTGTGATAAATTCCTGGTAGAAAAAATTAATAATACTTTGCCTGATTTGGGAATCGAACCTAGGTTACCACGTATAACAGACGCACTTACAACCACTAGACCAACGGGACAGTGATGAATGTGTAACGTATAAATATCTGTTCAGCTCTTCAAACAGAGTTGATTAAAGTTGACTCCCTGATGTTACAAAGCTAAGACATTTTTCATCTTCTAGCTTTAATTTTATTTGCAAAATAATTCCCTTCCCAATAATAAGGAGTATAAAGACACGTTTAAAATAGCCGAAAGTAGCAAGTTCTTCCTAGACAAGGGAGACCTGGGAACCTTCTCATTACGGAGTTATTAAAGGTAAAAGTTCCAACGTTATGATGACACGTTCTTTTTTCGAAAACTTTTTCAAATGTTATAACTTTACTTTACTTTACTTTACTTTACTTTACTTTACTTTACTTTACTTTACTTTACTTTACTTTACTTTACTTTACTTTACTTTACTTTACTTTACTTTACTTTACTTTACTTTACTTTACTTTACTTTACTTTACTTTACTTTACTTTACTTTACTTTACTTTACTTTACTTTACTTTACTTTACTTTACTTTACTTTACTTTACTTTACTTTACTTTACTTTACTTTACTTTACTTTACTTTACTTTACTTTACTTTACTTTTGTTACTATACTGTTGCAATTTAACTTTTGAACACAAACTTTTTGTGCGCTACATTGCGTATTACAATAAACAGTGATTTATCACACCAAAAACAAAGATCTTTCTCCAGCAAAAATGTTGCTCAAAGTTACTTAGTTTGATGGGCAGTATGTGGTGTGCAGTAGGTGTATGTTAACGGTTATGTGATGTGTCTTTTTACACCCTGTATATTTGCCAGAACACGTTTTTCAACTCCAGATAATTATCAAAACCAATTGTAATTCTATCTAAGCCAGAACAATATAATAATATAACAGATGTGCTAGATAACAGTGTTGCTATCCCAAACCACTGCATAATTACGCACTACGCAGAGAAGGCATGATTAGCCCGACGCGGCTCGTAATCAAGGATCGTTGGTGAGCATCCATTGCACCACACAAACAGACAATGATGAGCTTAGAATGGCCGGCGATGATGTGTAACTATGTGCTTAAAGCACTATGCCATCACTGTTCCACGTGTAATTATACATTTATAATCTTATATAAATACTAGCTGATGCCCGCGGCTTCGTCCGCGTGGATGTCGGTTATCGTGACCAAAGGTTGTTTTTTCGCGACTAAGCCTATGTCCTTTCTTAAGCTCTAGTGTACAAAATTTCATCAAAATCGGTTCAGTGGTTTAGGCGTGAAAGCGAGACAGACAGACAGAGTTACTTTCGCATTTATAATATTAGTAAGGATATAAAAGCGAAAGCTAACTCTCTCACTCCCTCATCATGAAATATCGAAAACCGCTTGACGTATAAATATGAAAAGCAGGGAGGTAGTTTATAGTTAGTAGACGTCAGCTAAGAAAGGATTTTTTTTAATTCACCCCCTAAAGAAATTAAACTGGGTTCCAAAAAGTGTACATGTATATGAAAAAACTTAAAAGAAACATAGGAGTATACTAAGTAAGCCGCAGGCAAAAGCTAGTTGATTTAGAATTTTGTAACGTCTAAAGATGAGTTTGAAAACAAATTTAAGATTTGCGGGCTAAACCGCAAATATGCTAAAGGCAACGGATTATAAGTATTTGATTGATTTTTAAATTTATTTTAGACTGCTATTATTATGATATTGGTAACTTAAAGAACGTTTTAATAATTAAGTAGTAGTGAAGTACCTACTTTTTTATTTTTAAATATGATTATGTTATGATCTATCTAGAAAAGCTTATTTATTAGATTATTGTCAGTCTGATTTTTATTTATTGAATAAAAGTGTCACAGAAAATAAATGCGTCATGGTCATAAACGACACTTTGATCTAATCGATATTGCTTATATCCAATCCAAATCTTTTCATTACATTTTTATGCTACGATACATACAATACAGACCTGCCATAACATATATATGACACAATTATTGCCTTTGATATTGCTAATCGGAAACAGGCAATGTATGGTGATTAGTTCCTTTGGTATTCTCCGTATAATGCCATTGCCAATAGATTCACTCGCATACTCGTCTAAGATGTGGTTATGGGCTTACTATAATATATTAACAAGAGCGAAATTGACAGCAATGTCATAACGTCTATGTAGCAAACATTTCCTAATCTAAGTCTAGATTATATTGACGGAGACTGCAATGAGATATACAGTATTCTGTAAGTCTAAGTATGTAGCTGCTTCTGATATCCCGTAATAAGAAGGCCAATTATTCTCGTAACTAAAAACGTTAAAAATCTAGTCGCAATCTCAACTTAGTGGCGTCAAAAATGTTGGCAAATTAGAAATATTTTTGACAAATGACCGTAGTTAAACTTACGAAAATTGCTCCTCCGGTTTCAAACACTGTATATGTTTAAATTATTTCAATAATTAATCGTACCTATTACTAGTTGCAATACTTTGTACAATGTCTAATAAAGCTTAATAGAAAGTCTACCAACACGATCCCCTCGAAAAATATGTATCGCTATAAAAGTCAAAATACGTATAATTTTTTTGCATGCAAAAATGATTTTATGCAACCTGATAATGTAAAAGAATATTATTTATTCCAGAAACTAAGGTATAAAGAGAGTATCAGATACTTTTATAATTAAATTCTCAGATAGCCACTTATGTCATTTTCTGCCTCACTGGGCAACGCCGTTCGTAGACAGCTCTTGGAGTTATACCAAAGATAGATATAGCTACAGTTCCTCGTATACGGGAGATTGGAGATACACTACAAGAGACAAGGAGACATTGTAACACATTTATGGATTTAAGTTAACGTTTTAAGTAAACGATAAAAAAAAAGATTTAGTTCAGAACTCACGAATTATCTATAAACCGGGATCGTTTATAAATCATTTCATAGACTAAGAAATGTATTTTTCTGTAAGAACTGAACATGCTATACAAACTTTTATAAATACATTTCGAAATGCCATAAAAATTATGTCAAACCCCTTCAATGCTATCAACTAATACGACATAAGGTAAGATGTCCCACATTCATCTGTAGGTAACGTAAGTACAAAGAAATCGGAGGGATTTTTCGTAACAAAGAGGGGCATCTGCGGTATTTATCTGCTTTGTAAAGATTCTTTGGGGCCCGTAACATTGGTATGCGTCGTAATCCCACTCATGCCTTTTTCCTCTATCGCTCATTTGCAAATACGTGAAGTGTGAACGAAAAGAACCCCATGGGAGATTTTATCAGTCCACGTTCTATAGGGTTGGTCTCAAATTATCGAGACGCACACAATAAGTGAAGCCTGCCTATACAACTTTATTTTTGGGAATCCCTTTGAATCGGTACTCGAGTGATTGTGACGGGCCTTTAATCAGATAGAAATGGACCGGTACCATTTACTAATGGACTTAGTTAACTAACGAATTGTTGGGATTTTTGGATTGCTACGGAATCTAACAGCTTTGCTTGGACTGTAGCTTTCAGTTTATTCGTCTTTCAGATTTGTTGACGTAAACAAAGCTTTAAAAAACAAATTGGAAGGTTACTACGGGCTCAGAAAAAAGGGTTGCAAAAGGGGTTAGTGTTTATTAAATATACAAGCAAAAACCTTCACAATCTTTGTATAATTAGCAACAAAAGCCACCTGAAAAAAATGGAAATTGCGAAACAAAAAAGTTGAAATTCACTTTGAATAACGTAGAGACTTCAAGAAGGGAAATTAATTAGGTTTACTGTTAATAATTATTTCGCAGAAGGGTAAGAACGGGATAGTGAATAATTCCGAGAGCAGCGCCCCCTAGAGGCCAGTGATGTTAATTAATCGCCCAACTAGCCGGGTCTCCGTCTACTCTTGTTACACAGCGGTATTGCTTGTTATGGAAAATTTATTATAAAATTTCTGAAACCAGTTATGAAGTAGTTTCTGTCTTGTATTTTATTTGTCCTTAATCATTCACTCTCACCTGGTAGCCTGATAGCCTGACGGTAATAATAGCCGCACGAGTCGATCCATCAAGTTAAGCTACGCTTGCCGGGTTGGTCCGTGGATGGGTTACCATCTTTACACACAGAGACTCCACCGTGCCTCGGAAAGCATGTTAAGCCGTTGGTCCCGGCTGTCATACGTAGATCTTTGACAGTCGTTATGGGTCAGAAGCCCGAAAGTCTGACAACCAGTCTTACCAAGGGGTATCGTTTTACCCAGTTACTGGGTTGTGGACGTCAGATAGGCAGTCGCTCCATGTAAAATATTATTCAGGTGCATCTGGTCAGACTGAAAGCCAACCCCAACGTAGTTGGAAAAAGGCTAGGTAGATTGATTCACTCTCACCTGATGGAAAGCGATGAAAAGGTAATGTCTACTATGGAACGAGCTGTCTCTATATCCTACAAAGTTTCCTTTATATCAAAGGTATTTCAAAGGAGTCTCAAACTAACTGCAGTGTACTAGTACTTTCTATATTCTTTAAATTGCAGTATTGAAAGAAACGCTCTCTTTTTGCAATCAGAAAAAGCTAAGCTCAACCTTTTTATCGATGCGGGTAGCGTTCTGCGTGGATCTAATTTAAGGTCTACTATAAAATATTTGCTTTTTATTTGTATTGAAGACTTATTAGGTAGGGAGGTACCTACTATGAAATGGTAGGTTTTTTTTATAGAAACGTTGGTGGGATAGTGTATGATATTTAAAAAAAGCACCCTAGGTGTATATTACTAAGACAGAAAAACAGTTTTTTTTTGAAGTGAAAACTTCTTTAGCGGCGTTGAGCACTTTTTCTGTAATGGGTATAAAATCTTAAACTCGCGTCAGGACACGTGCGCGTCAGGACACGTGACCTGATCGAAAAAGCGTAAGACGGATGGAGAGTAGACAGCTATCCCCTCTCTACGGCGCGGCGAAAATGTATGCCTGGGCCTACTGTTTCGTTTAGACAGCGCAGGGCGCTTGCGCGAATGTTCGTGTATGTTAAACGTAAACGTAAACGTTAATAATCAAGTTTTCACTTCTGCCGGCACTCCCGGAGTGCAATTTTTATTTTTTATTTTTTGTTTAATTACAGAAAAGACATATACCTAAGTATATTTTCAGATTCTTCATTTTCGTCCAATTTTTGAACCTGATATCTTACGTATTAAATTGTTTCCTACTTAAACGTAGGTACCAATATAAAAGATAAACAAACTGGTGTGTTTTCCTCTTTATAAATAAACTGTAGGCATCGGCTGTGGCATTAATAAACGGAAAAAGGTAGATAAAATCTCGGCCATCCGAGTAAATTGAGCACTTTTTCACCTTTACAAAATTTGTTACGTCTTTCAGTGTAATCGCGGATTATTTGGTAATAATGTTCGGCCAGCGGCAGGCTTGTTTCCCTCCACGAGGGGCAGTAATGAAGGTTGCTGCGTCAGTGAATTTTCTACGGCATATTACCCACTAATAGTACCCGGGTTTATCCCATCCTTTACTACCACCAAAGGTGTGAGGGAGACACACTATTGAAAAGTAAATACTGTGTCTAATACCATCGCTTGTAGAACGTAGAGTATTATAAAGCCGGTCACGTGCGTTGCCGATCTAATTTACCGTTCCCAAAAAGTGCTACCAGCATTTCAACGGCCGAAATTAGTTCGTACATTTGGTGACTTCGTCGATACTGATGCCGAATATTCCTAAGTTGAACGTTCGTTTCCAGTAGAATTTTGCGCTAAAGTTTTTTTAAGCAACCATTTTTTTGCTTCTGAATGCACACCACGTTTCAGACTTTTTACAAACTATACAAAGGACGAATACATTATTATTAATATTCTATTACTTAACACTACAGTAAATAAAGTCTTAATTTGTATGAAAGAATAAAGTAGCTTGAATTAATCTCAATAAATAATTATTAGCAACAGATTTAAATGCCAACAGACATCTTAATACAAAATCAAAGAAAAAGCAACGTTGTATTTTCTGAAATAAATGATTTCTGTGAACAGCTCCGCAATTTTACTGAAATATTGACGCTATAAAGTTTGCAATTTTAAAAGAGTAATGGTAGAATCCAGGTGCCTGCAATCACTATTGGGAAATAAAATGAAGCGAGATAAGCAAATAGGATTTCAGAGTGCAATCGAGAGGAAAAATATATTTACTTGCCTTTTTAATGTCGTTTGCTTACTTCAAAGAGCAAATAAAAAGTAAAAATGAAGATACCTAGCATTTTGTTGTAGTGTTATAATACCTATTCAACTTCAAATTTTCCCAAATAAAGTTTCAGTCAAAAAGGTTGATGAAAGTCACTGAAAATAAAAGGAATCTGATATTCAAATCTATTTAAGAAATACTAAGAAGGCAATAAGAAGTAATTTTCATAATAGACAGCTAACAAAAAGGGACTTTAAAACTACTTAACAGAGTACTTTAACTGATATTTATTTTCTTAAATTCTAAGAAAAATAAAAATAACGCTGAATCTTTAGATAAAGTTACTTTTACAATGAGCTTCAACTAAAGCCCGCGACAAAAGAAAACACATGCTGTATAATTATTGTCTCAACCATTTCTGAATATAACTGAAAGAAAACAGAAGGCAAAGTTCTGATATACTGGCGATATTTATATCTTATGTTATAAAGAACACAAAGGTAAGTAATTAGAATTAGCATATACCTACATAGGTTAGGTGAGAATTCCAACATAGAGTATAGTATTAATTATACCAGCCCATTATTGTCCATCTTTCTCAGCAGCAGCTTCGGAGTCTGGATTTGTGCACGGTTGATGTCAATAGGCTCGCCCCTACTACATGGGACTTAAAAATAACTGGCGAAATATGGGTGTACTAATGGGTACACCTCTGCTTAACCCCTCGGGGATTACAGTCGTGATCTTATGTTAAATGTTAATAATAAAAAAGTTCAGGTTTCCTCACGATGTTTTGCTTTATCGATGTCTCTGATATCAAAGATAAACTTAGAAGGCAAAACAAACAAACAAAGACAAAAACAAAGTCTTGGCTTAAACCAAATTTAAACCATTGAGCTAATTATTGTATTGCAAAATTTATCTTTATCGAAATAAAGTTCGAAATTAAAAAAAATACTCGAAGGTTTAAACCTAGTTCAAGCAAAGACTTTATTTAATAATAAGGTGGAGAAAGTACATATTATATAAAAGAAGAAGTCACATTGGTACCTACTTGTGCTTGTCACATTCGGAGAGTAAAAGGCAAAATAAACGCTACACGATCACAATCAGATTACAGACATTCCACGTCTCACAAAGCAAGGATAGGGTAACATTTGGGCAGAGCCGTCCAATGAGTTATGCGAGGCACATATAACGCAAACGATCGGCCCCGCTCCGGCGCATACGAGATGCGCAAATTGATGGAATACAAATGTTCAGCCGAATGTTCAGGTGTATCGTTCAAGAAGCTGATGTAAACGGTTCGTATAATAGGCGATGATGCTGCGAATTTTTAGGAATTTTGGACTTTTTGTGCTTGAGTTTGAAGATAGAATAGAAAATCGAATATTTTATGAGACATACCTTTTTGTAGACAGATTTACACCAAGCTTTTTGCTTCCTTTCTTTTTGATGACATGGTTGGCGCAGATGCTGTGTGATTGGCTACGCTGCGTGTCAAGGGTTCAATTTCCGCACGGAACAGATATTTGTATGACTTACAGATTGTTGATCCGGGTGGCTGTTTGCGTAGGTATGTGAGTTTGGATGTTTGTTAACGCATCTACGATACAGGAGACATTCATGAAAGAGGAAAAGTTCTTTAAAATAAAAAAGAAGATCCAATGAGTTTTTGTAGGTATACAACTTCGTAAACACAACAAAACTAATTGCGGGTTCACGCCTGAAAGTACTTTAGAAAAGGCAACCAATTAATACAAGCAGGTACACAATGCCATCAGACATTCTCTCCCAGTCAACCTTTCCATGTACTGAAGGTTTTGTTTAATCGCTGTACAAAACGTAACCTAGATTAACATTATTACAGTCCCGCATCACTCTTAATGAACAGCTACGTACGTAGGTACCTACTTGACATTACTTAAACCTTTTACCTGGCTACGGTCCATCCCCTGTCACAAGCACGGTGGCAGTTTTCAGTTTTATTTAAAGATTAATGGATGGAACAACTACAGGATTGTTTATAGCGTGACTGGAATTGGCTTTGGTAAAGTCAAATTGGTTATTTCTATTAGATTATTAGAAAGCACATTAGAATGTAATTTACAAGAATAAAAAAAATGAAATGATAAGGAGGCATACCGCATTTCTTTTGAAAAAAAAAAGCGTTTTATTACTTTAATTTAATTTGGAAATAGGTCTTCTTACTTTCATCATTCGGTAAAGAGTTCAAAGTAACCCCGTTGTAGGTAAAAAATCATGATTCTAGAAACATATATCCACATGTGAACAATTAGATATTTTGGTAGCTGATACAAAAAATCATAAAAAATTATATTATCTTTCAGCAACTTCACCGTACCTAGGTTTGATTAAAAACCGATACACGCACAAAGTTCAACCATTGTTTATGGATGACGAGCGAGT
Source organism: Hoplodrina blanda (assembly GCA_949316365.1). Taxonomy (NCBI): domain Eukaryota; kingdom Metazoa; phylum Arthropoda; class Insecta; order Lepidoptera; family Noctuidae; genus Hoplodrina; species Hoplodrina blanda. The sequence goes on along the minus strand of OX438579.1, from coordinate 8,106,833 downwards.
TCTTCTCCAACTTTATCTCGTGTACACCAGGGGTAACTTTCTGTATTAGGGATTGAGATCCGAGCGGGTTATGATAACCGGTGGCCGACGTCACATCCGCACGGTAATCCAACTGGCACCCGGATCTACGGTGGCTTAACCTTCCTGATCGAATGATCCAACCTCATACAGGTCCGGACCTCTCATTTACGTGCCTGAGATATTAGATTTAAAGGTCTAGTTGTGTTTTAATTAATTAAAATGTTAGTGTTGTGAATTTCCCTTGACCTTTGTTGCTTTTACACCGCAATAATAAACGTTTTCGTTCTTACAGCAGTACTACCCCTTTTTTACCGCCCACTAAAATTTAACAAAAACACTGTACAAACTACACAAACAATGGAATAGTACAATCGTAATAACAAAAGCAAAACACAGTTTTTGGGCTGTAGGTACATTACACATTTATTATGTACACACACATGAAACAATAAACGGTCATAATTCAAACAGGCGAGGTAACAAAACAAATTAGAATTAACAAAGCTAATTCCGTCCGGTGGCCTGCGCGCGACTTTTATGATTTATCCGTTGAATTCAGCCGGACGAGTGGGCTCGTGGGTAGGTAGGATATGAATGTAGGTACCGCTGAAACTGCGGCCATTCTAGGAACCGACCAAGCTAAAAAATCAAACCTTCTAATTGCAGGTGAAAAAAGAGAATTAAAATGTTTTAAAACTGCGAAATTAAGTTCTTGAATAAAAATTTCCAAATAGATTCCATAAATCATCAATTCTTTTTTTAAACCAAGTTTATAAATATTTGTATAATAACGTGGTATGTAAAAATGTTAAAGTATAATACAACTAGAGCATACATGTTTTTGCGTAATTAACGTGCAAAATTTTTACATGCATAATGAACATTTGACCGCTCTAAATCTTTTTCATTTCTTTTTTAGTTTAGTCGGTGCAAAACCCACCTCACCAGTAGATAACTATCTACCGCTTAGGTACCTAACCTACCTATGTCACGGATATGGATATTGGCACGTTGGGCGTAAAATAAGTCTCAGGTGTGGTTGATAGCCTTTATCCGCCAAAACTGATAAAATATGCCTTTCGCTCAAGCCCACCCGTTAGCGTTAGTTTCTGCTGGGAAATTATGGAACTTTCTGCTTGTGTCCATTTAAGTTACAAGATTTACAGTTTAATATACATTTTTAAACGAGGTATTCGTAAATTGTGTCCAATTAATACTCAAAACGCAATATATTTATTGCTTTCCATAATTATATGTATTCTTAGGTGGTAACTTTTTTGTTGTCCTTCTTATTATACCTACCTAAATGTTATCAAAATTAGGCGAGATCAAACCCAGTGAGTTTAAACTTACATAAACCAGTTTTTCCGGGTTATTATTGTTGTATAACATGGCTGATATACGACACAATAAAACTTTAGATGCATCACAAAACTAAGCATAAATATTTTTTATGTTTGTACAAATTTTCAGTAACTTTTATTGTTGTTATAAACCACCCACGGGTAGAATGGAGTTATTCACACACGTCTAATGTACTTAAACATATATATCTCCATACAAAAAGTTATTAAGTAGAATTTTGGAACGTGCAGTTAAAAATTGTTCATGCAATTTTGTAGAAAGCGTATTTCAAAATGCTGTTTAAAAATAAACACCTAATACAAAATCCGTTTAAAGTGCATCTAAGTAAAAATACGTATTATTCCATACACTCGCCCGCTGCGCCGGTGTAGTCTTCTGGAAGCGAGCCCATTTCTATGCGCCGCCGTGCTATGCTCCGTTATCAGGCACTATCTACTGCAGCTCAGCGTATAGAATGCTACATTCGATAACAGACTTCGATTTGGATTTTGTTTTCATGAAATCAAGTTCTTATTTTGTATCTGTTTTGTGACTCTGGGGATGCATTTTGTTTAGAGATAACAATTTCAGGTCCTTTGACACCAGAGTGTCTCGAGCGGTTTAGATTAAAAAAATAATGGTTTTAGTTGGTGTAAAGAAATTGTTCGTTCACTAAAACGTCACTAAAACAAGTGACTAAAACAATATGTCTGCCTATGTATAAAAGAACTGAACATCCAACAACCATAAAGCTACAGATGGGACACGAAGTACATGCACACTTTTTCTGAACAAGGAAAAACAGCGTTATGCCTAGGAATATTTTGACGAAACAAGCACATGTTGATACATACGCAATATGACGGCTCCAGCTTTTTATTTATAGACCCAATTTCATCAAACAGAAAAGTTTTTGCGCAAACCTCCGCGCCCTAGCTCCGTCTGACCATACACATTGATACACTCATCTAAATTCAGTTTGTCCGTGACTAGAAAGCCAATCGGCGGACTTGGCTCGTAGTTAATTTGTACTGAAACTGCCACTTGAAGACGCTCACGAATTCCCCTTAATTGGCTTAGAAGTTACGGCAAACAAACAATATTGTCACACCAACCATAAATATTGGAAACCGAACTGGGAACAAAACGTCTTGCCCAAGCGATAGTTAGCAAAATAGGGCACATATGTTACGTACGATATTTAAAAAGTTGAAATAAGAATACGGTTATATGCTGATCGGGATTGCAGGAATAAAATGGCTAAGCTGTTTCATATTTGTATAAGTTCTATACTATGTGGTTCTGAGTAAATAGGTAAATATCGACTTTTTTCTTTTGATCAGCAGATTTCCCCTGATTGGCTAAGCAGCTATCACTTCACGAAATATGGCGACTAATTGCAGTCAGTATCATATAATATCACTTTCATCATTATCGTTACAACTAAAAAGATAAATTCTATCTCATGAACAGAGACTATTTCTAAATCATAAAATTGTAAGTAAAAGTAAATAAGATGTTGCGATATTTTGTTATAAGTAGGTTATTTTTACAGATTTAGCACAGTCAGTTGAATTTGTAGAGTATTACAGGGCTCGTTGTAGAAGAGATCCGGTTAAAGCTGCGCTCGGTTCATTTTGATCCGGTTTAAGCGCGTAGGATTCAGTTTCCTAGCTAGGGAAATAATAAGACTAGACAACATTGAGCGCTACACTTAACTTACATTACGTACCTATAGGAATTTGTGTTCTTATTTGAACATTATAATAATTGTTTATTTATACGAAGTAAATAGACACTGGTTAAACACACGAATTAGCAGTTTTCACATAATGGAGGTTACAAAATGAAATCCTGCCTCTTAAACTAAGTGAGAGGCAGTGATCGACAGAACGTGATAAGTTGAACCTTATAGAGCGAGTTATAGACATACATTAGAAGAAATAAAATAATAACGAAACATTGCAGAAAAAAAATTAAAGAAAAGTTTTAAAAAATTCTTCAAATTTTTTTGTACATATCCTATTATTGCAGAAAGTTTAAACAAATTAATAAATACATAAATTATATTTTACCTTGAAAAGAAAGTAGTCACGACAATGAGGGATAATCTAATCAATCAATAAAACCATAAATATCAACGACCAAAACACTCCAATCACACAAAAAAACTCCAACAACGCGTTCCAAAAAGTGTCACATTTTGCAACGTTTAACGAGTTAATTAACTACATTACCTACATGGTTATGCACAATAATTAGACCTTTGGTAAGCGGTATGTTAAAATGAAACATGATTTGGCCACGAGCCACTTTTGATAACCTAAGTAGGTACGGAAAACATTGCGTTACTATTTTTTTTTGGTCAATGTCGTATATTACATTGACCAATATGTAATGTGTCTATTCTGTCGCACTCCTGGGCAAAGGCCTTGCAATCTTAAAACCTTCCAATTTTAAAAGAACCCATTCAATTCGACCCGCCATCTCCTTCTTGGGCTGCTGCGACCTCGTCCCTCTGTTTCAAGGTACCAGCTCTATGCTACTTAAGCCTACGGCAGACATGCCCTGCCCAATCCGATTTAAGTTTGGTAACCTTTTGAGCCACGTCAGCTGTCAATGTTTTGGAACACACCTAGTGTACTACGCTCCTTTGCCTATTGGAAAACCCTCAGTTTAAAAAGATTAAACAAAAAATAAATTTGTTTAAAAATTAATATTTCCTACTTGAAACATCTACATTTTTTTTTGTAGGTTATGTAAATAAAAGAGGTTTACAAAATTCTTCTAAAACCTCGCACCGACAAAAAATACAGCTAACCAAAAACCTCTATTGAGGCATTTTCGATCCCTTTCGATTATAAATTTGAGGGCAGTGCTGACATTCGGCACACTCATAGAAACTGGGGACGCGTGATCAGAATTTTGATGGCGGGATTAAGCCGTCCCGGTGCGACCAACTTAGCTTTAGAGATCTTCCCTGATGGCTCCTAATTAAGACAGAGCTAATGGAGAGACATGCTACTCCGTAATTTGGAACCGCTCCGGATTCCATTATGGCGACACAGTTTATATTAGATAGTTGCGGTGAAAAGTTCGATAGTTGCAAGTTGGGTTTAAAAGGAAAAGTCCGTCATTATAGACAAAAATTAGGTTGTTCAGTTTCTGTTGTCTAATTTGTCTATTTCGTGGATGTATCTTTATTACTTCCAACATAATTTGGTTGACTAGCTGCTTTATGAGTTATAACTAGCTGTGCCTGCGACTTCGTTCGCGTAAATGTCGGAAAACAGCAATGCTGAAATGCATAAATAAAAGTTGAGAGAAAGAGAATTGGTGTAATAAATTTTTAGGAAAATTGTTGTTTTTGACGCGCTTTAAGTCAAATTTCACCAACTTTGTAAATGTATGTAATACCCATGACAATATTTTATGGTATAGTAGCATCAAACCTGATGATAAATCTGGAACAACGATCACGGAACAACGTATACTGGTATTGTGTTTGAGCACAAGTAAAAAACTAACAAAAAACAATCGCACATTTATAGTTACCGTACACTTGAAAGCGTGAACCAGTTTTAGCCAAAACAAAAGATTTTTGGCAAACAGTATTATAAATAAACAGTAAATGTAAAAGCGGTTTTTTTTACTGTAATCCAATCACTTTTAGACAAAACAACAGACGAAAATAATGAAACTCAGAAGAAAGCTTGTGTCGCAAAAAAGACCTAAGTTTTTATCCCGACTAGATGGGTTAGGATTGGATAGCTCCCCTAAGACTCAGTGAAATATTAGTTCTTTTTGTTACCCAGGCCTGGCTCAATGGTTCAATTTTATTTTTCAAAGTTATAAACATTTGAAATGGCTTGTGGAGGGCAAACCCGACAGACTGCATTTAGACGCCAATATTTTTACACTAACTGACATCGGTGAAGGAAAGTATCTTGAGGAAATCACCAATCATCCTTGAGCAAGCATGATGATCAATACGATATCGAATTTCATACTGTATGCGAAGAGGCCTTTACTCTGCAGTGAGACAATAATGAGCTGGAATTATTTCATAGTAGATACTATACTTACATAAAACATAAATATATATTTCAAAAAGAGACATAAAAATATTTAAATTCTTTTGTCCTCATTAAGAAGTTTCCTAATGAGCCGTAATTGTGATATTACTGCGGCGAGGCAGGCAAAAAGAAACCACTTTTCTCGTTTTTTATAACTTACCTATTCGTTGTATTGAAGCTATTTTTTTTGTGATAGTTTATGTATATTGTATTTTATTTTGTTGCCCTATTACTTTATTTTATCTGTTGTTAAAACGACCAAAAGAATTCTTATTCTGTAAAAATTTTAAGTGTGTACTAAAAGCGTTCAAAATATGACAGATAGAAGGACAGACAGTAGAAACTTAGTAATAGGGTTCCTTTTGGATAAGGTATCCTGAAAAGCGATAGAAACGATAAATAATATGTCAGAATTACAGTTAAGTTCAAATATAATATATCTATAGTGTCGTGATGGCCCAGTGGTTAACGCGCCCACCTCTCATGCATTAGGTTATGGGTTCGAATCCGGGCAAGTACCAATGTGACTTTTTCAATTCATATGTACTTTCTTAAGTTTATCTTGGACATCACTGACATCGGTGAAGGAAAAACATCGTGAGGAAACCTGGACTTGTAATTAATATAAGTCTGAAATCGCCAATCCGCCTTGAGCAAGCGTGGTGATCATGCTCATGCCTTCTCTGTATGAGAAGAGGCCTTTGCCCTCTAGTGGGACAGTAATAGGCTGGTATTATTATTATTTTTTTATAATATATCTAATACAATTTTGTTAATTTTGTTTGGCCCAGTATTCAGCTACGACAACATCATCCGCTGGCGCAATCATTAGGTCCTCACGTGTTCAGGCGACAGGGCATGCGGCTTGTGTGGCAAGATAAGGTGGGCCATGGTCAGCGGAGAGACGCTTCTCAATATATTTTTTAATTGAAGAACACAACAAAAATCTGGGCTGGAAACTTGGGAAGCAGTAAATATTTCATCATAAAGTAAACGTCATTTCTGTATCTCTCTTCTGCTATTACTGCTCGACCTAACAAGGTCATGTTTTTCCGTCTTAATTAAAGCAAAGGTTTAGCGATACTCCGGGCGCCTGCAAGAAATTACTTACGTCGATTGGAGCTCATTATCTTTTATTATTTTTTAATCAAATGCTAGCTGCTGATAAATTGAAACCAAGCAATTTTACTTGTCTACGTGGCCGGTACATTCGTATCTTCGCTCGGTACCTACTACATAAATAGGGGACGGAATGTTATTTCACATGTCTGACGCCACGCGTAACTCTTCCGTGACGCATGTGCGCTTTTTATTGGACATCGTATAAACATAAGTACGCGCGGCCATTAATGGATGAGGGGGGATGTTAAAAGCGATATTTTCCCATCGTGATGTATGGGAATCTTGCTTGTAACTGTAATGAGAAATTCCGATGTCACAGCTTTCTCTGTGAGCCGCTATTTTTGAACGTATGTTTTTGAAACGAATTTTATTGTTACCTCGTCAAGTGGTGACGTAAGGTCAAAAGAATGACGTAGCAATGTCGCGTGACGTAACTAATATGTACACGTTATTAAACCCTTTCCTTGTTGTGGTAAGTACCCACATATAACACGTACCCCCAAAGTATAAATGTATTATGTATCTATCTGTATCAACTTCCGTGGTTAAAGTTTTCTACCTATGGATGTTAGAATTAAAAATACTCAAAATCTACACAAATATAAATACGTAGTAATACCTATGTAGTAGTACATATGAGTTGGTATTAACCTCTCGAATGTCTTATGTTACACAGTTCGACATAAGCCATTGTCTTACTATTGTGTTACTAATTAGACATTCAACGGGTTAAAGCTAACCTGTTTAGAAGTGTATATAAATTGAGATTCATAACCCCAAAATCTATACAACATTATATTTCATGAATCTACTAGTTATGCATAGAATCTCATATTTTGTTATGCCGTCAAAGCGTGTAAGTGGATAGCCGTGATGTAATATGAAAGAAGGTATCTTCAAAGTATTACCATGAAAATGTTATCGCTTCATACAAAATGGAGCCCTTTCGCGGGCACTACAATGAGAACTTGATGCGCGAAGCTTTCTTTCCCAGAGGGAATAAAGTGACACTTTGACGAAATTTTCTTACAATGTAGTGAATGGCACATTTGTGTGGAAATGGTTTTTGGAAAATATCGTTTTGTAACAATAATAATACGTAGTTTCGTTAGATTAAAAGATGGAAACCTATTAAATACACGCTTCGTCTATTAAGATTCTAAACTTAACGAGCTGTAATTTAATTAAACATTTTACTTGACATTTTCACGTTTAAACACTGATAAAACGAGCAAAACCCATAAATAATACGGTGGTAAACGAAACAAAAAATTAATTTACAAAAATGTCCAAAAAATTACAAATGCGTGGGGTGTAATTATTACACAATACGGGTCGGAACACAAACCAGTGTGGCTGGAACGCAAAAATTATACAGTTTAACCGTTTCGCAACACGCGAAGGGGCGTAAGACGCGGCGCGAGCTCGCGTGACCCTAATCACAAGGAACTTTGTAATTTTTAATTTTAGAAATGGTTACATTTATTTGCTAATCGGTGACACAGTTTTCTTTGTTTGGGTGTAAAAAATAACAACAACAGAGCGCCTCAAGTTTGTAAGATATTCAACAATTTACTTGGTTTTCATGCTATTTCAAATCACAGATTAAAACTACTTATTTATAAACTAAAAGTTTGTTACTATGCTCTTAGTAAAGTATATCACTAGGTCAAATAGGTAAATAAAAATTCAAAAATTTTCTACACTACATATTATTATTGGCTATAGGCTCCCTAAGCCTATATATAGCCTATAGCCATAAATTAAGATAATTATTCTAATCAAGCAATGTTTAAATTCCAACACACTCCTAAACAAAAGTACCTTTACATAAAATAATGTGGGTAACGTCATGAGGATAATATTTATGATGGAGTGGTTATTTGGTTCCACACAGCTTTAATTACTACCATGTTAATTTAAGCATAAAAATAAAACGACTAACTAAGGGGTTGTACAGAACCTAATTGTCGACGGTTAAACACGCAATTTAAAAGTGGAAAAAAAAAATTAAAAAAGTAAAGCAAGAAAAACAGAAAACAATCTCGTTGTTATTATTATTTTTCTTTTACAAAGCAAGAAAGAAGGCATCAAATTCCAAAACAAAAAATATCCCGCAATGTTTTAAAAACAAGAACAACAAAAAAGTTTTTTCCTTTTTTTAGGAGCACGGGCACGTGGCATTTAGCGGGATCAATCACGAGACTCTCACGAAACTGGTGAGTTAAATGCGCGGAACAATTCGATTTATATCGTGAGTTTTTGAGAGCCCTACTTCACGTAACTTGAATAGGTATACACTACTGTAGAGGTAGGGGTGTTACGTTGTTATATTTACAATAGGTTGTTGCCTATTGGCGGTGGAAAAAAGATTTTTTTATGCCTATAATAGAACAGAAAATCCGTTAACCTTTAATCCGTGAAATGAATGTGATTCTCATGGGAGGCTCGAAAAATTGAGCACGACAATGTCTTACGGGACCAAGGATGGATCAAAATATCTTAAAAACTAATCAATAATTCACGATTGATAGAAAATAAAGAGGTGAAAAATAAACCGGGTATGACAAAATGAGGAGAACAATTTTGCCTATTAGTAAAGTAATAAAATCTTCAAATTAGAAGCATAGAATTATACAGAAATAATAGCAGTAGGTAGGTAGCTTTTTGTAGCCGTTGTTTCATGTTCTTTCCATCATTGTAATCATTTTTTTTAGACTAATAATTTTCTGGTCACAGATATTAAAGGTCAAGTTCCAACTTTTTAATGTTTTTTTTTTGGACCACATTTAAATGGATAAACTTACTTTAAACACCCCAAAGCCCCAAATCCCTGTACTGTTGCATGCACGGGCTAAACATGTAACGCAGAAAGATTTTTTCAAATCGGACCAGCAGTTCCTGGCATTAGCGTGTTCAAATGAACGTACTTTTAATAAACTACTAAAATACTGCCTAATCCGTAATCAATACAGGAAACCTTTAGTAACGTTACGTCAATAGAAAAATAAAACGCACACCTTTTTGTTGATGTTGACTTAACTCTGGCCTTTCAACAAACGCCTAAGTTGTTTTACGTAAAACGCTGATTTTTCACTTAAAATAAAACGACAAAGACCACGTTTATACATTTCTTTTGCAGGCGCAAAGGTACGAGAATTACCCTCTCTTTGTAATGCTAATTTAAAAACCAAGGAATTCATTTTTTATTCATAAGTTTTTCTGCTCTAAAGCCAGCAGTCGGAGCATCCTACTCGTTTGTGATGAGTTTTGAAGTTAAAAAATAAAATTCATATAAAATGCTTTGTAGATGTGGTTGTTTTAAAAGCGGGTTAACATGAACCCTGGAAGGTAGGTATTTATTATACCGAACGACGTAACTCCGTCAACGTCGACGTTTCAGATTTATGTGTGTAAAACTCACGAATATTTTTTCGATCAGAGGTAGGTAAGCTGAGTAAGTCAATATGAAAAATGGCAACAATTTGTACAAATACTCAGTCAGTTTTTCATCGACAACAAGCCATTTACACGTTCGAAAGTAATAATAAAATTGATCTTTTTATTTTAAACCTTATTAAATGATATATTAAGGTTTTATTAATACAATAATACCAGCCTATTACTGTCCCATTGCAAGGTAACAAAAACTTCTTATACATAGAAGGAATGAGCATTGATCATCACACTTGCTCAAGGTGGATTGGCGATTCCAGACGATTCGAGATTAATTACGATCTTTTCCTTCACCGATGTCATTAAAGTCCAAGATAAATTTTAGAAAGTACTTACATATAAATTGAAAAGTTATATTGGTACTTGCCCGTATTCAAACCCACAACCCCATGCATGAAAATGAAAGTTTTAATAAAGTAGGTATTTATTTATTTGAGGCTATCTATAGAATACTAATTTTGTAAATATTCTGTTAGGTTTGAACATCTTGTAAATGTAAAGAAGAAAATCTTTAAAGAGAAAGTTATATATTATATTTAATTAACAAAGATTTTTTAATAAAAATACCTCCTCGGTAAAGTGTAAACTATTTCAACTTCTTTTAATTTCAACTTTGAAAGCAATTAAAAGAATGCAACAAACAAAAGAGTTTCTAGAGAATGTTTGCAAAACGAATTAATGTAATATACTAGAATGTAAAAAGCCTTTGTAGGTAAAGGAACGCAATATAATAAAAATGAAACATTATGTTTCACCAACCGGTGTAGGTTCATTTAACCGACTAGCATTTCTAGTCGGTTGTCGAAATTATTTATTTTTAATCATTGCCCCCACACTATGAACTTCTCCGTGCTCATACGACGGTTTTTGGTTGGTATACTCACGGCCATTAAAGAATGAACACAAAACAGCAACCCTTATAAGTAGTTTTAATATTTTTCATGAACTTAATTTACTCTTTTGTACCAAGTTTTTAATGAAAATTGTGACACCTACTGCATAAAGAAGATAGTCTTATGTCCTGACTAGTTATACCCCGAAGTTCCACCCACGTTCAGTTAAGTACCGCTCCGTTCCTTTGTGCCGTAGTTTGATCATTTGATGTTATATGTATAACCTATACCTACCTACTATTCGTTATGAATCTGGCTATCATAAACAAAAAGATTTTTTCCGATCCAACCGGTAGTTCCGGAGATTAGCGTTTTGCGTCTAAACATACAAACAAAAAATCTTTTCAGCTTTATTATACTAGATTTACCGTAATAAGTAAGATAGGTACATGCTAGAGCATAAAATATGAAGCACTCAATGGTATGTAAGAAACAAATAAATATAGTTACAATGTCAAATATAGTGCCCCTTATAACTCATTTAAGCAACTATCCACGACTAAGTTGCCGGGTCGTTTCAACGAGTAAGGAGAATTACAAATAGATACTGATCTCATTCAGGGCCGGGTTTTCATCGAGAAGAGCCAATATTCGATACTTTTTCCCCGAGTGGCACACTTTTACATTTGGACTGCGTTCCTCATTGACAATTCAACCCTTGCGCGGTCGAACAAACTGGATTAGCTCGGGACATGTTCGCTCACAAGGGAAATAAATTGATTTTTTTTTATTTTGTTCTGTTTCCAACTCGCGTCCGCAATAACGGACCACAATGAAAAATAATAATACACGGGAGATTGAACAGCGCAAATGTTTAATGTGAAGCAATTAAATTATAATGCGGAGGTGGAAGTGTTCTGAAATGTACAGCCAAGTTATTTATGCGGCCCAAACTTTGTTAGTCATAGTAATTTATTTCTAATGCTCTACTGAATTCGGGCTATAACATTATGTTTACTACGACATATCGGTAAGCTCTAATATTTAATTGACTAGTTCCTCGAAATGACCCACAGTTTATCTTAGTTCGGATTTTAGTTACCCTAAATCATTTTTTCTACAAAAATTGAAATATTGAATGCGACAGTTTTGATGACTTTAAAAACAAGGTATTAACTTTTTTCCAATTTTTCCAAATCTAACGCAAAAAGGACAGTCAAAACTTTCGTTATTGGATGACCACACACTGTTGTACTTTTTACTAGGGCTATGAAAAATCCATCAAAACTTTTTCATGTCGTTAGCGAATCTCGGCTTAGTGGAAAAATATAGTCTGACGATGTTCCCAACACATCTGGCGATATCGGTCTAGCTTATAAAAAATACTTACAAATGAATAAAAGAGTTTATCATTTAGCTGAGTACAATGAAATCCCTTATAGGACTACCTGACAAAATTAGGAGGATGAGGAAAGCTCAGAAGCGGTCTGTCCCTTTTTGGGATTTACTGATGTAGAAAAGATAAACAGAGCTAACAACGCGAGGCGTTTCATTGTAGTTTCAGTACCTACATTTACGTTATAGTAAAATATAACATAAGTAAACAATATAAATATTATATTTTATTCTGGGTTTAACCTACTTTATAAACTTTCTCTTGTTAGGTAATAGACATACTTTTATACTATCAATTGATGCGTCGATGTCAACGTTTACTTTTTAAAAGCTGACGCGCCCTAGTGAATTATGTTATCGGATCCGGCTGCCCCTATCTTTGCTTCGGTCAATTTCACCGAAGTTACAATATTAGGTCATCAGTTATTTTTTATCGGAGCTTCCAAAAACGTCGCTATAACATTCACGGGTGCATCGGTACCTAAAATATTCAGGTACCTATACCGAATGATTTAAATACATAATTCAGTGTACAGAATCCAATAAATTAGCGTTACGTATCGTTTGTATCTGTGAGCATAAACACAGATTGGGACAAATATCGGTTCCGCAATTACCGTAACGTTACTTATCTCTCCCAACAATCTACGATGTCACAATTCTGACATGTTACACGCGCCGTATTCCTGTAATGGAGGTACTTCACTATTTTATCGGGAAACATAAACAGAAACGTTTAAGCACATAAAGTGGCCAGCAAACGGCAATACAGACATGCCTACGCCATTCGACGCTATATCAAAATAAACAAGACCCTTTCCGTAGGTACAATTCAATTTTCTGTACGACTTTCATCGTAGTTCGCAGACTCATGAGTGCATATTTGCTCAAGGGATAGAAAATCCTTGTCTGAGGAAATTGCCTCCGATCGGATTGGATGACGGTGCCGAGTCGCCGCGCCCGATTGTCATTTGTTTAGAGCTCAGCCCACAATCCCAGCCGGTTTCCATTATAGACACTTTATCGATAAGCAGTAAAAATATACACGTCCCCGCATTCTACGTAAGTTATGTCGGATGAGATGCTTTATTTTGTTTATATTACGTTTGTGCTCCCCAATATTTTCTGTTTACGTATTTATAATGCAATATGTATGGCGGTGTGCGGGTTCTGTTTCGGGTTGACACGTACTCCACAAAGGTTAAAGTGCAAGCGCAACACTAACTTTTATACCTTATGGAGTAGCCGTCCTTTGCGGCATTAAACTTCGGGAACTGTGTTCATAATTTATACGTGAAATATTCAGTGCACTAATACTAAAATGTACCTAATTTGCTTTGGTTTGCCGCCCCGCTGCGCATAGTATAATATTATACCCACCAATTCAAATTCCAAAACCCGTACCGGTATTTTATTAACATAATTCTTCCTGTGGTCTTATATTTTAAAAGCCACATAGTGAGATACCTTCCGTGCTGGCAGTTAAAAGGGCGATAAACATGAAATTTGTGAGAGCACATTGAAATCCGTTTTCACGAAACTCAATTTCCTGCGACTCTAATGTTATTATGACGTTTTTTTACAGAATGAATGACGACTAATAAGCCACAGGTAGGGGTGGTCGTAATTTTCCGCGTTCCAAACAAATTAACTCCGCGCCAGTGAGCATTATTACAGTTAATAAACGATTTAATGGCTGACCTATTTATAACATATTAGATTGGCGCGTGACAGTTTTGTTCGCGTTGGATATTTGGAATTTGCGTATTAAGTTCGCTGAATGCTAGGTAATTTGGATTTCAGCTACAATATAAAGTCACTTGATTAGTTTATTTCGAATTTATAATCCGGTAGTTTCGATATTATGAAAATGTGAGTAACGAACTGGACTGCCTCGTTGGTCTAGTAGTCGCAAAGCGCGACTGCTGAGCATGAGGTCTTGGGTTCGATTCCTAGGTCGAGTGTCATTGGGTTCTTTTATCAGAAATTTCTCAGTAGCAGCCTTGGAGTCTGTTATGTTATGTTTGTACATAATATAATATAGTACCTGGTTTTTATGCAAGGTGTATCACATCGCATTCACGTGTAATCCTGTACACAAAATATAGTAAAACAATTTGTTTAAAAAAGTAAGTATTTATCTCCATACGAAATTACCTTTTACAAGAGGCAAAGGCTTTGTTTTTCTTCTATATGGTGTTCAAAAGTGCCTTTGAATGTTTTAGATAATGATTTATTTTAATAAATGATTTGACTTTGACATGAGTATCTAATAACATTAATAAGAGATTTGGTGGTAACTAAAACCCTTTCAATTTTAATTGCAATACTTTTTCAATTTCAACTTAATCAAAGCCATCCCACAGAATTTTCAAAACCACTGGAGTAGTATCACCAATGTCGCTCATAAAAGCAAGTATTACACAACAAGCCGAACAATATTTACCAAACTAAAAGCGAGATCACACTGTGTACCCAACGTACCCATAGATTTTATTAAAATCCTACAGAAAACGTATGAAAATATGTACGAAGAACTTTGCATATGATATAGACGTGATCTGAATGCTGAATACATTACTATCGCATTACAAACGTATTTTGTTTGATCTACGAAAATAAAGAAAATATTTTCAGAATACACTTTGGTTACAAACACAGTTCAACACGAGATTTTTATCTAAGCGTCCTTGAGTTTTGTTTATTTTTAGAAGATTTATTGTAACTTGCACATCGATTCAACATTAAATCTGAACTGTCATTCATTTGAATACAAATTGAAGGGAAGTTTTACTTGTTACCTGACCTAATTTTCTGATTATCGAAAACCGTATCTGTAGAAAGTCAGATTAAAAATAAAAACGAAAGAAATACAAAAGGTTGTGCTGACAACTACATATTATATTAAAATAAAATAGGTAAGTACGATAATAATGATATTAATCTAACCGAATTTCGATCGCACCGGCCAATCTCAATGGAGACTAGCCAAATAATCAGCAGTAATAGTGCACAATTGTGAGCGCAAACACAGGTGCACAGGGGGGGCATTTGCCTTTTCTCACTTCCATAGTCTGATGGTACGGCAACGCGACACGACCTGCGAATGCGGCGCAGAACCAACGCGCAACGTCTTTACATGCTTTCTGAGGCACAGGGTGTCATACTTCCGACTTCTAAACTCTGGGCCGCTATCGAGAAATTCTCAAAAAAAAGACTCAAGACCCAAGACTCACGAGACCAACAAAGCATTTACGGCACGATAATAAATATAATGTCAACACGTTACAAACAAAGAGTAGATATTTAAATAGACAAGTAGGCAGCGTTTACGCCCGACTTGAGTTTGAATAATTTACTAGCTTTCGCCGCCGGGTTCGTCTGCGTGGTGCGCAAATTTTCTGTGGTCCTACGGGAACTACAACTGTTTCCAGTCTATACGTAAAGTTTCTAAACTCACTAATTTATTCAAACGATGGCAACGAATTTACGAACACCAAGTCGTTTTAGGACTTTGATTTTATCTTCAGGATCAACCTTTACTGGTAAAGTAAAACAAAGGTTCATTGAAATGTCTGTTCTGATTAACAAGTTTTTTTTATGGCACGAAAACTAACAATTTTGAAAGATGTTCTATTTTTGATACGGTGTGAACTATCAGAAAACAATTATAGCCCGACTGCAAATCAACATATAAGGTTCATTCATGAATGCATATGCATAAATACGTAATACTGTCACAAACGTACCCAGAACGAACGAAAACAGAAATCCCCCAACTAAACCCCTTCACTAAATTACAGGCGAATGGGTAACGTTGGCTCTAAAACAAAGGCTTGCATACGTTTTGGTCGTGACTGTCATTCATACACATAGTTTAAAGCCTCTCGGTTGTAAAGGCTTCTAAATGTGTTGAACTTAGTGAAAACTTAGTACTAAATAAGTTTTGATGTTCTCACTATTCTCTTGGGCAACGTATACTTAGCGATTAGTGCTCGTCTTCTCTTTACTGAGGGCTCAAGGGAGGCATATACTTAGGGAGTAGCGGAAATACACCTACTACCTCTTAGATTATTACGGTATCTTCCTTTTCAGTATAGTAGGAAATCACGGATTTGTTCGTAGACGTTTGAAAACATTTGTTTTGTTGGTCTGTTTTGTCTCACTCCTGGGCAAAGGCGGGAGGCTTTTGCCTTTGTTTTTCCACTCCGTCCATCTTTCGTTTTGGAGAAAACCATCCAATTATGCCCGCCAATAATCTCCTTCATGGTCTGCCGTATCTCAGGGCACCGACTTTTTGCTTGTTGAGACACAGTTTGTCTGATACGGCAGATATGTCTTGCCCAGTTCCATTTAAGTTGGGCAACCTTTTTAGTAATATTTAAAAATAGGTTACTGTTTCATAAGTTTGATAAATAATTCTTCGGATGCTTTTTCAATAATTAAAAATTGTTACATAACTACCTACGTAGAAAAAGTCTCGCAAGCAAAGCAACTAAAACCTTGAAATATTTGCGAAGGGAAAATCTCCATCGAAGAATCAAATACCAACAATCGAACACCGAAAACAAACAAAAACCAATTTATCTATCAGTCTATGTAAGCAATTAAATAAACTAATTCTATTAGTTCCCGCTGATGAATTCGTTGGGCGTTCGCCATCCATCAGTCTCACGAACACGCGGCGCGAAGACGTATCGCGTTACTTATTCCTCTCACTGACACCGTGTTGACCAACATTTACCATCCCCCATTTACCATCTACCCCCCCCCCCCCCTCCGCCCTTGGGGATATAAGGCGACACTGATGCAGAAAACAGTAGTTATCGTCCAAATAATAGCGGTACTACGGCTCGGCTCGTTTTGTTTTATACGTCCACAACTTACACATGAGTGCCACGGATAAACATTTTGTGACTTCATAAATGCTCCATGATCTAAATAAATATGAAGTCTCAACAAACAAGCTCTTTGTATCTACTCTGGTTTGTGATGAACAGCTCCTCTAAATTATCTATACTTACTTTATACTAAATAATATTAGTAACAGGTTAGTTTGTTTTTTACCCGACTACGGCAAAGCCAAAAGGAGGGTTATGATTTTGACCGGTATGTATGTATGTATGTATGTATGTATGTATGTTTGTTTGTTCCCTCGTAACTTCTAAACTAGGTACTTATCATTACATGAGGTGTCGTTAGAAGCGTCTCAGTTGTCCGCTGGTTATAGGGTAGGTGACGTGTCACCAAATCCAATATGGCGCCCTCCAGGGGATGTGAAGTCGTTATCGAAAAAAAAATATTTTCGCACAGTATCGACATGGGTATCAAATTAAAGGGCTTGATGAGCACATTTGAAATATATATACATTATATAGCTTTTACTAGCTACTTTGTCTGTTTTTAACAGTGTCAACATGGATATCAAATGAAAAGGCATAATGAGTACATTTGAAATTCACTCGCTACTTTGTTTTTATTATTATATCAAATAATTAAATAGAGTTATTCCTTCAAATAATTTAGCCCCCAAAATAGTGTAAATAAAAAATAAGTTAAAAATAACTAAAACCCGACTACGACAAAATCGCGCACTGAAAAGTATAAAACAAGAACAATATTCATTTGACCGATATTTTCGAAATTTTTAAGTAGCCGTGGTCGTATGCCACCTGCGGTTGTTTCACACAATCTTTATTGGCTAGGTGGCATTCGACCACGGCTATTACTTAAAAATTTCGAAAATATCGGTCAAATGAATATTGTTCTTGTTTTATACTTTTCAGTGCGCGATTTTGTCGTAGTCGGGTTTTAGTTATTTTTAACTTATTTTTTAAACTCACGCCTTTTTCCCATGGGGGTAGGCAGAAACCACAGAACGCCACCTGCTACGATCCTTACATACCAAGCTCCTTGGGAAAAAGGCGTGAGTTTATGTATGTGTGTATGTAACTTATTTTTTATTATTGTTTTGTTGGTAATCTCTAGAAGTACTAGTCCAATTCCAAAAATGTAATTGATATGAGTAGAATCTGTCTATATATTTTAGCAGTCGGCAACAATATAGCTTACACTGTCGCTGAGTATCATAGGCTATGTTTAATGATTTCCACGTGCAAGAAGTCGCAGGCAGAAGCTATACACATCAAAAGTGTCTAGGGATCAACATCCCTAACAAATGTTAGGGATGTTGATCCCTAGACACTTTTGATGTGTGTATTTGGATACTAAATTTGCAATTTCCAAATTGCTTTAACAAATTGGATTGATAGACAGTTGTATTAAATTGTATTAACAAGCGCTTCATACAATTAATTAACAATAATAATCTGTTACACAAAACCTGATTTGATATATCAATAACGTAAATTTTGCTATTAATTTGCAATTTCAATTACAAGAATAAAGCTTGAATTTTCCCGAAAATATTCATCAATTTGATCGCTCTAATAGCTGAACACAGTGCTGTTGTAAACTACTGACGCGTAATGATGGTTTCAAACATTCCTCGTTATTCATACATTTTCGCTGAACAAGTCATGTTATAAATTTATCGACAGAAATACCTACGACTAAAGCCTTTGCCATAGAGGGGTATCGAATATCGAGTTTTCGGATAAGCTAGGATTTTGTTATTCACAATTCGAGATTCGGGCCGCTATAAAACATTTTGCTGTAGTGACACCTAAATCTGTTTTTTGTTGAAGTCGATGATTTATCGAATAGAAAAAGCCGAGAAGTAAGAATAACAAAATCATAATAGTTTTTGTTTTTTATGGGGCGTAAAAAAACACAAACCCGTTAACTATGCATCTAAATGTTACTTAGTTTAATGGGCATGGGCAGTCTTATCAAACTAAGTAACATTAAGCAAAAAATATTGCTGGGAAACTACTTTTGTTTTTGGTGTGAAAAATCACTGTGGTGTGAAAATCACATCGTGCTCACGAGTTCTTACAAAAGTACTGGGGTCGCAGGGGATTTTAAGTTTTGTTGTAATACTTTAAACTTGTTTTCGTACAAAAGTTGGAACTTTGACTTTTAATATCTCCAAAACCAAAAGATTCCCAGGTATACACTGGTATACACTGCAAAAAATCTCAATAAAAAGAAGAACGTGTCACTTTCTGCTTCATTCTTTTTACACCCGTTATAGGTAGTAGCATAAAGAAAAAGGAGCGTTGACTGGGTACCTACATCTGTTTATCCAACAGTTATGCAAATATTATTTCTGTGTTTACCATGTAAGTAGTAAATATGAAAAATAAAAGAAAATATTTCAGCGCAAAACATAATAAGCATAAAGATAAAAACTAGCACACCTTCTCAACGAAACTAAAATAAATAACGCTTACATTTAATTTAACAAAATGAATAACGTCAACAAAACGAGTAAGCGGCTCGATTACACATTCAAAAGAGCCCAGTATAAACTTGGCTTGGTTTTAATAAACCGAGCACCGCTAGCGGTGTCAGTTATGAATGTTATGTTATTATGCATACTGTAATAAGACGCAGCAACAATGCTCACGGCGTACCTACAGCGTCTGCTGTAAAGCATAATGTGAACGTAGTTTCAGGAGCAGAAAGCCCATTTACCTTTTGTAGTGGCTTTGTGCTCGCAGACTGGCGGGTTAAGCGTCGCGGCGCAGCGGGGACAATGGCTCGGACCTTTTTTAAAATGCCTCTCTCATTTCTTGCTGCCAGCAATTCCCGAAACGGAATGGTTTCGAGTTGATCAAATTGGTTCCGTACGGTTAAAGAAATGTTTAAAGACAAATGAATTCGTTTTGCTGACGTCTTCTTTTGTTTTATTTATCAGGAATTTCAAAGTTTACACGAGATACCTTGTTCGTGCTGTGTAAACATTATGTGTGAACAAAAGTTTATGATAGATGTACTCATAACGTGTATGGCAGGAAAATGTGGCTTTATTACATATTTCAGTGCAAATATTATGTGTTGCTTCTTTATTACTTTTGGACTAACATATAAAAGACCCAGAGAAAATATTATTTTAGGTCTGTTTGTTTGTTTTGCGAGTAATATGAAACAGCTACGAGTATTATACGGTCTGGCTGCTATGCTGTACTTATGTAATCGACTTAATTAGATTTTTGAAATTTTATTTGATCTTTTTTAAAGGGCTACATATTTTATGACGACTTTGAAATTTAAATTTTAAAATGAAAGGACTGATAGGTACGCTGCCAAAACATCTCTTTGTGTTGAAGGGCACAAAGAGATGTAAATTTAACGATTTGAGCTGCTTCATTTTTTGTGATTTCACCCTTGGCACAGGGAACCCTAGACAGAATAATATCTAGTAGACCATTTATTTAATTATAACCTACTTTTCATCTTGACGCCCAACAATCCTCAAGATGTAATACCAACTAGATAACGAGCTTGTATTAAAACAAAGGAACCAAACTAAATAATACATAAGTATAAAAACAAATCGCCCGTCAGGAACGAATAATTTAAAAAATAATACACGTGATAAGAATTGGTATGCAGCTGGTCGCGTACAATGCTTGCTGCTCCTTTTTCGATACTCAGACACACCCCCACACAACCGTATATTATAACAGAAAGAGACAAAAATAAAGAGAGAGAAGGTCACTTGGAGGGGAAATAACGCTTTTTCCTTACATGACGATTTATGCCACTTAACTCCCACCGCAAGCCGCGTTAAAGAACTTCGTTGCAAAATGAAGCAGCATAAAGCAGAACCACGGGAAAACCACTCTATGCAAACTTTACACCCTACATAAAAATATAAAAGAAAAAGTTCGCGAGAAAGAAGCACAGATTACCTACTGATGCAAGTGCACTAAATACATTACCTGTACAAAGTGTGAGTGTTGCTAACGTTGATAATACCAAAGTTCGCTTCAGTTAGAGCGCAGTAAATTGTTGCAGTTGCGGCTTCATCGTTAAACTAAATCCAATATTGGAATTTGACCCTTATCTCGTCTATTAAGTTCAGTTTCGTTGTTAGTCTTGTAAGTTACGAACAAAGCAAAGCTCGGATTTTTTAGTGCTTTTTAATAGGAGCTCGGAAAGCCATCTCCTGTATAATAAAGTGTTACTTTACCTATATTTGGTTCGGTTACTCTTAAGGCTTATAATTTACTTTAATAAAAACAAGCATAACCTATACTAATTAATTATATTACATATAAATGCGAAAGTAACTCTGTTTTTCTGTTACGCTTTCACGAACCGATGAAATTTAGTACGGGGTAAGTTTGAATTCCAAGAAAAGATATATGCTAATTTTTATTCGTCTGCGTCCGCAATAACCGACTTTTACGCGGACGAAGTCGCGAGCAAAAGCTAGTTGTTTATAAAAACAATTTTATTTAACAATTTTACCTTTATAATTCCCAGGAAATATAAGTTCATTTTGACAACAGATCTCTACTTTAGCAATAAGAGTAAGTTAGACAAAAACTTGACTTAGTTTGAAATCATTTGTATCAGTAGGTATAGCTACGAGTACCTACTTAGATATATTTTATTTATTAATAAATAAATAATAAATAATTACAACCTTGTTTCTATTTTCTCTTGGTTGTATTTAATAAATGATCTTATGTACCTGTTACAAGAGTCATTATGATTTAAAATAATTTTGTTATGTACACTGCAAAGTTAAACCAAGTAGTCCAAGTTAGTAAAGTTATAGTTAGTTAGTTATATTTGGTCGTACTAAGTTAATCACTAGTTTGCTGTTTACTTAGCTTTTGATTTCTCGATAAACATTGATATTGGTCACAGAATTTACTGCTACTAAATGTAAAGAAAATGTTACTAATCGGCACAAGCGAGCCTTATAAAATATTCCAAAATGTGACATTCGAGCAAAGAGAGATAAAATATAGAGGTGTGAAAACAGAGTCCAGTAACACTATAATATTCTATGACAATTTCTTGCTCTTGGCTACAAATGCTTTCAAAACAACATAAAACATTTGCAGGGTTTAAAAGACAGACAAAATATAATATGAGACTAAAATATTTCAATGTTGAAGTTTGTACCTTATGAAACTAATAATACAACATTGTACCAAAAAAAAAACTTTAATTTCGCTTGGGCCGTGACTGCGTCAAGATAAATGCTTTTTTGATCGCCGTCCCTCTTGTGTTGTGACATATCGACAAAATTCATTGCGGTGTTAATACTGGAACGAAAATACAATCATTTATTTATTATTTAAATAATATTTTTCATTTTAAATCTAACGAACCAATAACGATAAAGACATAAAACTTAAAATAGAAAAAAGAAAAATATATAAAACTTCGTTGCCTCGACTGCCTCGTTGGTTTAGCGGTCGCAAAGCTCGACTGCTGAGCATGAGGTCTCGGGTTCGATTCCCAGGTCGGGCAAAGTGTTATGGGAATTTCCATTAAGATTTTTTCAGTAGCAGCCTCGGAGTCTGGATTGATGCCCAATTAATGGTAATAGGCTCGCCCCCTATAACATGTGACTTAAATAACTGGCGAAATGTAGGTGTACCATAGATATAGTAAAAAAGGAGATATGGCGTGGAGTTCAAAATGTATAGAAAACCGGTGAAGCCACAATTGCCCCTCCATAACGCTAATATTGCACACACAGTTCTGTCAAAACAATACTACGAACAAGTGCACACACGCGACATCGATAACTCAATCATTTAAATATAAACCTTATTCCTTAAACCACAGCGTACTTTTTCCGTATAATTTACTCACACTAAAACAATTATCATTGTGTGTTGTCGGGACTAGAGGGCGGACCAAATACGGCGGACCGGAGCAGCGGACGCACCATGCGACATTACGGCTTATCGAGGTTTCGTTATGTCAGTTTTACATTGCTTGTTTAGTTACTCAGTGACAGACTGAGGTGGTTGTAAAAGAGCAATGTATTTAATGCAAAAATAATACAGTCGGAGTAATATAAGAAAACAAAAATAAAGTAGTACAAGTGAAATATATTTTACGGATTGTTGTTTTTCGTGATTTTTAAGACAAAAATTGTAAAATACTTGTACTTAGCTGTGGTAACTGATGCCATGACTTCTGAAATTTTTGTTTTGGCTTCTATTTTTACAAGAAACCACTGAACAAGACGGCATAATCGTTTTTTTTAAGCGGTTTTATCACGATCGCGGTTGACAACACACTAACTCGCGGTGACGGTTATTTTTTCAATAGCTGAGCGAAACGCTCAGCACCACGTGGTCACCGACACGCCCCCTTGCCACTTCTCCTGCTTTTAATATTTCTGTGAGGTGTACTAATGGGTACACTTCTGCCTAACCCTTCGGAGATTACAAACGTGATGTTATGTTATGTAACAATATAAAAAAACACAAATATAACAAGGGCATTCCTTTCATAAATTCCTCTCACAGTACTTCATACATACCGATAGAATCTTCGTCCATTCATTCGCAAACAGATTGTTTGTTGGATTAGAATCCAAGAGATGATAAAATACAGCCAGAGTGCGAGGTAGTGGGGACATAGCTCGTTTCTTGTCGTTTGATCGTCGACAAAAGTCTATTAACACTGTTATAATCTAAATAGACATTTAAGCAGAATAGCAGTACAAGCAACGAATTATTTCAATAATAATACATCTTTTACGTAGTTTCATTAATCTGGAAACCGCTAATGAGCGTTAATACAAAACCATCCCATAATTATACAGCAACTACCGCGTTTCTTTTTGAAAAAAATACGTTTTTCTTACAAACTTTTTGTGCAACGACTTATACAACATAACACCACACCTGTAATCCCGAAAGGTTAGGCAGAGGTGTACCATTATTACCAACATTAACATTTCGTAGAGCCTATTGCCATCAACCGGGTATTCCCAGACTCCGAAGCTGCTACTGACAAATTCCTGATGGAAAAACCCAATGGAAAATAAATTTTGAAAATATTCGCTAAATGCAAGGGCCATCTGAAAACCGATTCCCGTACCGTTTTCGCAACTCAACAAAACAAATACAAAATTGTCCTCCTAAAGATCGTGGCAATAAATTATGCCCTCTCTACTCCGCGCTTTTTAAATTGTATAAAATAACAATGACATTCTTTTAGTTGAAAACCGTTACTTCCCGTTTCTTGGAGAACAATATTTTCCAATTTAAGTGACAAAGTGCACTTAGGTCGGCTTGTCTGAAACCAAAACTTTGCTATTTGAACTACAGACCAAGCTGCAACTAAGAAACGGAGAAACTTTTTTTAAACTATACGTTTTCTTCCAATAGTTGTGCTGCCGACTCAATGATCACTGTGGACAGTTTTAAGATCGAATATTATTGTTTTATCTATGCAGTAAAATTACGTAAATTGTAAAATTAAATCTGGATAAATTATCTTAATACTATTATAAATATGAAAGTTTGGAAGGATGAATTGTGTGTTACTCAATCGCGAACTTGAACGGATTTGGCAAAAAGATAGATTAGAGTCTGGAATAGCACATAATTATGCTATTTGTTCCGGAAAAATGTATGGTTGTCGTAGGATAATTTAGACCTATGTCTAAATTATCCTACGACAACCATACATTTTTCCATGCATTTTTACGCAGACGAAATCGCGGGCAGAAGTTATAAACTTGAATGTGTCAATAATAAGTTTTCATGATTTGTGGTGTTATTCCTTTGTAGCGTTTTATTTTTTGTACCTAGTTGTCATTATTTCGTATGTCATTTCATTTTCTTGCTTTGCACCATATTAGAATGTAATTAATGGCTATTTAGACTATGTTGTACGAATAAATAAACCATTTATATTATTGGTCCCTTTTATGAGAAAACCCAATCCTTATCTATAACTTTGATTAAACGACTTTTACTGCAATTACTGGAGAATATTATTTTTATAGTAAAATATTTATGAAATAGGTAAGTAAGGTTGTAAATATCTTTTACAACCATTCGATATTAATTTGTAATAGGCTGCAATATTGAATTATTTATAATCAAATATTCAACATGTTTTCTTTTTCATTCTTTATAAAAATACTACTTTGTACACTTAAAAATTACATGCATTCCATTTAAAAAGCAGTGGTATATTGGTTCTACATGGGTCATATTTCAAGAGAAAAAACATTTGTTTCAATCAAACATTGAAAAGCTTTTATCCTGAAGCCTGTACAACTGCAATGTAAAAAACGAATAGTGTTTCTATTTCCTAAGCTATCGATGCAATTTTCGGATAAATATTTAAAAGGATATCGTTTTAAATATTTAAACCTTTTTCGTTTAAATGGGCAACTAAATGTATCTAGTCTGTTGTCACTTTGTCAGGTTGCTTCATAAGTCTTCAATTTATTTATTAATGAAATAATAATACCAGCATTTTATTGTTCCTCTGCAGGGCAAATGCCTCTTCTAACTTCTAATACAGTGAAGGCACGAGCATTAATCACCACGCTTGCTCAAGGCGGACTGGCGATTTCAGAATTATATCTACATATTATATAAATAAAACAAAGTCGAATTAGTTACACCATTTATAACCCAATTAATGCTTTATACATTTTTATGATATTTGATATTTTTGATTGGTTGCCGCTCTGAATAGCAGAATAACCTTTAACAATTTGGATAAAATCTCTAAATAATAAATACAACATTTATTGATTATGAGGCGGTACAAAGTTCACCGAGTTAACTAGTTTCTTTAGGTTATGGTTGGATATATTAGTTTTATAAACTTACGGCAAAATTTTAAGTACTAAATAGGTATACTTATCACAATGTTTCTTGTATAAGAATTGATTTTCTTACTTGTGTTTCT
Source organism: Hoplodrina blanda (assembly GCA_949316365.1). Taxonomy (NCBI): domain Eukaryota; kingdom Metazoa; phylum Arthropoda; class Insecta; order Lepidoptera; family Noctuidae; genus Hoplodrina; species Hoplodrina blanda. The sequence continues at coordinate 8,080,765 of OX438579.1, read as the reverse complement.
TAATAAAAATGATACTGAATAAAATGCGTCAGTGTAGGTACTATATTTTAGTGAGATAGATAGTTCGTGTAACTTATCAAAATAAAAGAAATAACATTGAACCAAAAGGAACTATGAAGTAGACTCAAGATAATATTGACTTATTCCCTTGAAGTGTAGATCATAATACATCGCATGTTAGAGGAAAATGATACAGATAAATAAGTCATAAGTAAGTCATGACCGTAATATCCGTACCGCTGCACTGCACTACATCTAAGTAAAAAGCGTATTCCATAAATAAATACATTCTTGGGATCTAAATCACGCCCCCTTACCAACGTGCACTTAAATATTTATTTGTATGGGGAAACAAAATTCGGAAAGTCAGAACATAACGTGCGGTGTGCTAAGAAGCCACGTCTCATTAATTATACAATCAATACTTTGAAAGCGAAGATTTTGAGAAACCCAATATATGGAACACGTATTGAATATAAACTGTACACCGGCACGAAGAGACTTTTCGAATTTTAATCGAAACGTTGAGCTCAGTCTTCATAACCGAGCCACGTCAGCTCTGTACCTTTACACATGTCAGAGGAAATCGATTGTGACAGATGGACAGACGAGTGACTGATCGCATATCATCTAGTTACCGTATTCTTCTCTTTTTCTGTATGAAATTCATGCCATTTTTAGATCAATAAAACGTTGTAAATGTTTTAGAATTGATGGCTAATTCGAAACATGCAGGCGCGCATACGCTAAATGAAATTATTAATTCCGTTTGCGAAGGAGATAATTCTGCAGAATGCTTGCGTTGTTTGAGTTTAATTAATTCGAGGCTTGTCAACGGTGGTTGTAATTTCTACTGCGCGCCTGTCTGAGGCATGTATCTCGTTACTGTAATCACCTAACGTTCATTTAGTGTTGATACCTCGAGGCACGTGTGCACGGAGAGAAATTATTATAACAATATTACCAGAACGTATGGTAAATATTATTCTAGTTTATAAAAACAGAATTGAGTTAAGTTTACGAGATTGACTTTTGACAACAAATAGTCGTATTTTAATAAATGCCAGAATATTATAGTAAACACATTATAGTAAAGAATACTCAAAGCTATTTACAAGTACATTTTATTATTGTAAATAGAAAGTTTCCATAACTTTATAGTTTACCTTCATAATTTGTTTGTTGTTACTAGCTGTCAAATCAACAAATACAATATTTATGTTATCTCTAAAAGAATGCAAGTAACAAAAAAAGTTATTTATTTGTTTAAATAAGCTAGATTATATAGTAATGTTTAACCAGATGATTGTTATCATAATAAAATGTTTTTTATCGTTATCATATATCGTTTTTTGTGTAACATGAGTATCGTATAACAAATGAATCGTTTTTTACGATTACCAAATATATTGTATGGTTTGGCACGCCATTTTGTTCCACCCATTTCACCTTACGTGCGCGTACAGTGCTGTTCAAGTGCATGGTTTTTCTTTCTTTTAGAATTTTTAAAATAATGGACACAAGTGTAAAAGAAATATTAAAATCCTGGCGGTTGGAGGAATACATACCCATTTTTGCCGGTAAGTAAGTTTTATACAATTTATTTGGCTAGGTACCTATATTCCTGGAAGAAAAGTGTTGAGTTAAATGAGTTTATGATATGACTAGGCAATGCAATTAGGCATACCTTTATTACGTCCAGTGAAGACACTGACCGACTTAAGAGGTATCGTTCTTTATATGGGGATGAGTTGAAAGAGATCTTTAAGTTAGGTAGGTACATACTGATAACTCACTTCTAATTCTGGTCTGTATGGTCTGCTAATACGGTAATGCACCTGAATGCACTTTATTAAAACTATCGGTTCCAGTGAATTATAATATGCGTGCCTATATACCTAATTGAAATGTTTTATTTTTAGAAAACAAAATAACTAATGAGACACTTGGTCTCCTGGATTCGGACGTAATTAAAGAGCTGATTGGACCTGCACATTTTGCGAAATGCACATTCTGCGTCAAACCCATCCAATTATGATTGTTGTGGATAATACAAATAAAAACCTATAAACGTTTTATGTTTTGTTTTATTTAAATCGGTTGTTGACAATCCCTTCATGTTCGTTCATGATTTCAGAAGGTGGCAGGCTTAGGGTACTCGAAGAGTAAAGTACCTTCTACGTCGTGCTATAGTTTTGTTTACGGTTTCTGATAGAAAAATGTGAATAATGAGCATTTATTCTATAAATGGTAAATAAGAAAGCTTGGTGCAGAAGGTATTTTATTTTTACTACAGCTTGTCAAGTATTATTAGAAGATGTAATTATGACATCAAATGATTGAGTTTACTTTAATGAGAATTTAATGTTGTTCAGTTTACTCTATTGTTTAGTGATTTCACCAATGTTTTATTTTTTGCTTCATATTGTTTAGTAGGCGATTGGGTATTTATAAGAAATATGTACTAACGTCATAGTTACCATGTTAGGAAAAAGTTGAAATCTCTCAGTTTAAATTTGGTGACAAAACTGACAGATTTTAACTTTGTCTTAGCAACACTGTAACTATGACGTTAGTACATATTTCTTATAAAAACCCAATCGCCTACTAAACAATATGAATAAAAAAATAAAACATTGGTGAAATCACTAAACAATAGAGTAAACTGAACAATATTAAATTCTCATTATAGTAAACTCAACCATTTGATGTGATAATGGCTAACAACATGCTGGTAATAAACACAAAATAGGTAGTAAAGTAAACAAAATATATAGTTTAATAAACACTCAATTTGGTAACATTTGCATTCAATATGTTTATAGTAACTATAATAATCTATCAACGCTACTGTAAATCTGGTTATCTCCAAAATAAAGTATGGTGTTACAAACGATACCAATTCCGTTAAATTTAAAATAAAGTATGTAATGAATACAAATAGGCTTTTGCGCACTATACATAAATTTTAGTGATGTGTACCAGCATTATGTTTAATTGTGCTAGATATTCTTGTAAGCTATTACCAGATTTTTCTAGGAAACTCTACAAATAAGATAGCTGTCGTATATATTACAAGACAATCTAGTCAATTTAACTTTATTCTGGTTACCTAAACTAGAATTTTCTCTCCGTGTGATGTTTCCATACAGACAAATTAATTAGGTACTATTGTTATTCACAAACGTTAAAGTTTAACAACGCTTACAGTTTCATACGTTTAAATACAAATATTGTGACATAAATAACATATTATGGTCCAGCTTCGAATAGGAAACAAATACCAAATAAGTTCGATGCTTTCCGAGTCGCGAAAACCGATAGGTAGACTCCCCAACGCACGCTGAGCCAAACGGAATCCGTACCATATTTCATGTTCTCTACGTTATGCGCTTTGTGAAAGAAAATACATTTTTCACTATCTTTAGAGCTTTCACAGTATATTTTCTTTATTTGTTTCATTCCGTATCCGATAGTTTTTTATGGTACGAAACCGTTTAAATTGGGTCCGAGGTTGTTGAATTTATAGTTTTATTTCTTGTCGCAAGTGTAGTCGATTAGTGTAGGTAATGCCGACTCTTAGTCGAAATTCGGGTCAAGGGTCATATCGACGCGTGTAACTGGAAAAACTCAATGTACCAAATTGGAAAGCGCTCAAACGAGTTCCGCAGAATGATTTCTCGTTTGCCGACACTTGGTAACGATTCATTTGAGAAACTCATTTGCGCGGAGCCTCCGGAGAACGATCCTCATTTGCGTTTGTAGTGGAACTGGAACGTGCTGGTTACTTACATTGTTACATATCGAGTGTTAAAGCAAATACGCCATTATTTCTAATGAGGACCGTTCCATCAAAAGTCGCATTTCGCATGCTTACATAATTTCTATGTCTTATATTTTTCATGCACATAAAATAACAAAGTATGAAATATTACATCCACCGTGCACTGTGCTATCTCTTGAAACCATCTTTACACACAGCTGCGTAACAACAAAAGGCTGTTGAAATCTGCACTCTGCTTGCATCACGAGTCGTGAAGAATGCTCGACTTTTAGAGTATGTAGGGGAGCAACGGAACAGTGACATCTTCCCCACTTAGCGTTCTCGACTGGCGAAGACGACTCCTCGTCATTTAAAACAAAGGGTGAAATTGCCCGGGGTAGCATGCATTCTACAGTCGTTCTCTCTTGTCCGTTGACCGCAGTCGAGGGCACTGTGGGCACACGTTACATAATATGTCGCTAAAGGAACTTTTTGCTGTTTCGCTAAAAGGGTTTTTCACAGCGAAATTTTAAAGTCACAAACACGAATTTCATGCTTTTATATAACCATAAAATACTCAACAGATAGACGGCATTGACCGTACGTGTGAGCCCGGGGCTTTCGGTATAACTAGATGCCTTATTTTCGCGCAAGCAGTAACAGTAAAATCCGATATGAAAACAATAGCTTTAGTCCCGATCGCGCTACGTGCCATCAATTTTTAGAACGAAAGCTAATTAACGTGGATGAAAAGCAACAAAAATAGGTGTGTTGTAATATTTCAACGTTGATTAAAAGCGAGTGACGTCAACCCATGGGTCGCTATGAATATTCAGACGTTTATCCCGACGTTGACGTTTCATTTAAAGAGCGCCCGATGACTTTGTAATTTTTTAAGTAATATTAACGTCAACAAAAAGGCCTGAAGTGACCCAGCATTAAAGTCAGCTTATGACTGAGAGCGTGATAGATTGCCGACCGCCCGCCGCTCTCGTTTATTTTTTATTAAATGCCTCGGCATCTGGCTTCAATTGCGGTAACAGCTTTTTATCGTATCTCATCGCTTGATATTTGTGCAAATGCTCATACGTTACACAAACAACAAAACGTTACAATATGTTGTGTTATATTTCTTAGAAAGTAGTAAAACCTGAGTACTTAATTCCAACATCCAATGAGAAATATATTTTAGGTAAACGTTGAACGGCACCGAACGTTTCCAGGGAACTTTATTTAGTTTTTTTTAGAACTGTCAGTCAGTATTATAACGTTACATTACGTTTTTCTTTAGTAGCATGTAAGATGGTTCTTTCTGGATTATTATTTTCGATCATTTATATTTTTTTATTGATTCCAAGTTACTTCTCAGCTTAGGTTTGATAACATAGTTTAACGTCTATAAATTACGCCAATTACGAAGTACACAGACACAATTGATTTAAATGTTAAGAGCGAATAACAATAAAAAGACACTAACAATCTGAGGATGTAGGTACCTAGAACAGACAAACAAACAAATGAAAAATCTCTTCTGATTTATTGTATAGATAAGACCAGATTACCCCATGATGTTTTTTACAATTTATATATAAAAATAGGGACTAAAACAAAACAACAACATGTTTTCAAGTAAAAATGAACGTAAAACCAAGCTAATGTCGAACAAAACAAGCTGAATTCAAATTTAAAACGTGCTTGAAACCACACTATCGTAAACGACACGCCTAAACACAAAACTCAATGAACCAGAAGAGAATGATGCGCACAGATTTTTCCAGACTCAGGCTTTTACATAGTTTGCCGAGCCAATTTTATACTTCACGTCGAGAAATGTTTATTTCAGTATTTTTGCATTACATTCACGTCAAACTGCAAGGTGGATCTAGAAAAGAAACAACATTCTATTCTTCGTTTGAAATGTACCTATCTGAAAATCCTACTGCTTTTTGTATTCTATTTTCTACTAGCTTCTTCCCGTGACTTCCGAAAATTGATATAGGTATCACGGGAACCATACATTTTTCCGGGTTAAAAACCAGCCTATGCTATTCCAGACTATAATCTATCTTTGTGCCAAATTTCATCCAGGTCTGTTCAGTCGTTCTGGCGTGATTGACTAACAAACATCCATTGAAACTTCGCATTTATAAGTAGTAAGATAATATTCAGATTTAATTTTTGCAGCGCACGCTGCGCATTAAAAAATGCGCAGTGAGTAGAAGTCGGGCTTCTAGTACCCTTAGTTTTTTTGTGAGTTAAGGATTTCGTCGCAAAATTAAAAAAAAAACGGAATAGAAACTACGTAATGACGGCGAACTGATTACAAATTAAAAATAACTAACGCTTTACTCTGTAAAACCATCTATATTTAATTCATCTATATTTAATTCATCTGTATTTAATTCGCATCATTAAATATTATTTCAGATTGGCTAGTTTACATTAAAATGTTTACACGAGGACTGGTCATGCATGCGTAATATCAGTGGTACATACAAATAGGTAATTACAAAGTTTTCCCTTTACATTGAAAACCTTTGCGGTCTAACCTTCAGAGCATCTGTCAGACTCAGCAATGAACATGGAAGTTATAGAATACTTATTTGTAGCTCCCGACTTTCGTTGTGTGAACCGATTTATAACTGCTTAATATTTGGCAAAAAATGCCAGCTTATTATTGTCTCATTGAAGGGCTAAGGCCTCTTAATCTCATATAGAGAAGGCATGAGCGAGTGCAGACTTATATTTATTACTAGCTTTTGCGTGCGACTTCGTCCGCGTAGTTTTTTTTCACCTGCTTTAAGTCACGTCTTTTCTTACTGATCCGCTCCAATGGCTCGTAGAGTGATATTTATTATATCCTCATGAATCTGACTATCTTAGAGGTACAATTTTTCTTTCCAATTTGACTGGTAGTTCCATACATTAAACAAACAACAACAAAACAACTTTTTAGCTTTATTATATTGAAATAGATACTAAACTTGTATCACTGATATATTTTTTTGTATTAACAAAAATCAAACAGTGTATACTAAGCAGCCTAGCAATACAGAGGTAATTTAAAAAACAAATTCTTACGATGCAAAATTATTCCATTAGCACCTACGCGCTTCCCTAATAGACAGTACCTGGTAAAAACAACTTGAAACCATACTGTAACTGCAGCAACTTCTTCAATAACTCGAGAGCCAGTCAACTAGACATATTCTTTTGATCGTCCGCGATCCTGTGTAAGGAGAGGAACAACGATCTATTTTATATTGGCTCACAAAGGACTCAAAGAACATTATTCTCTGATCCGGAACCTGAAACTAAGAAGCTAAAGAATTGTATGCAATTTGTCAAAGGTGAACGCTACTACGTTGAACACTGACCTCCATGATATCTTTATAGGAAAAGTATTTATTTGCGATGGATTTTTCTATTTTTCATCCCACGTGTAACTTAGATATGTATGTAACTTAGGTTACTTATGCCAAAATATAAATGGTTTTTTTTTAAAGTTAAAAAGGCCTAACATAAAATATGAAATTTTTTTAAAGTTTCAATTTAAAAAACTCATTTAAACTAACAAAGTTTTATAAGTAAAAAAAGTTGTAATGGAATACCAAATTTTAACTCGCTCAGACCTGTGGAATGTTCTGTGACATCTATTTATCAACGAAAAAAGACCTAATTATCTTCAGACAGTTGAAGAGATTTTCTTGAATCATATCTAAATACACTCTCGATGAAGTCATCGTTAAAAAAATAATGTTTTGTCAATATTGGTTCAGCCGTTTGAGAACTACGATGCCACAGACAGACACACGTATATATGTTAATCTCATAACACCTCCCTACTTTCGCCGAGGGTTAAAAAGACCAATCTCAACCGGCGTTTCTACGTCAGTCTAGTCTGACCGCGAAAATGGTTAGTTTTAATGAATTGTTTAAAGTATTGTTTGCTCCGGCCGCCTTTAATGCATAAGGTATGAGACCGAACGATGAGATGGAAGTGAAGTTAAATCTGATCATTATCTTTACTAGCATAAGGTCTATCAATCATGTTAGTATTTTATCACTTATCAGTCACTGATGGATAGGACTTTCCGTTCAAATTATCTTAACATCACGATTCTAATCCCCGAAGGGTTAGGTAGAGGTGTACCCACTAATACACCCACATTTCGCCAGTTACGTTTAAGTCCCATGTAATAGGGGGCGAGCCGATGGCCGTTAACCGGGCACGAATCCATTTTCATAAAAGCATTTATGGACAAATAAAAGCTTTGAATTTATTCGGAATTAATCTTACTTACTTTATGGTACAACAAAATACAAAAATAAGACAACAGCCTTATCGCTGTTCACAATTTTTTGTGTCTATCCTACAACTCAAATCATTTGTGCACCAAAACGGCGGCGGTGCTGTAAAATTTAAAAAATCAAGTTGAACAATAATAAAAATTAGGACTTTAAATGTGTCCATTGTTCAAGCGCTGCCGCAAATTCTTCCACTTAAGTTGGGGCCGTGACTAATGTTAGGGGCGGTCCAACTGTTACTTTTCGTTTTAGCCCGGGCGACCGTAAACCGACGTTGATAAGTGTTCAATGCGACACGTCTCTATTTGGACCGAATGCGAGATAAGAGCTGAAATAACTCAGGAAACTAACCTCAATATGCCCTCAGTATGAGTTCAGAATACTTAATGTAATATCTTCTGTTCGCGAGTGTCCGTCATTGTTTTCGTTGAGACTTTGTATCTTTGTTACAGTATTTGCTATTCACGTGCGCGCGTCATATCACTCTTATGTCCTTGTTATAAAGTATAAATCGCAATGATTGATCGCAGTGAAATGTAACAACTATACTTGTGTTATGACCTAAGACGCTATATAAAATGATGGAATATTTAATGTATCACAAATGTTGTTTATTAAAAAGATATGCTTTTGTGAGAACACGACATGAGCATTTGCTTTATACTTGACAACGCGGAAAGCACGATGTTGCCTTAAAGTTTGGCTAGAGTCAGCTTGTTACATTATTGTAATGGCTCAAGCGAAGAAATACATTAGATATATGGAGTCGTTCCCTCTTAAAATACTTTGTAATCTGAATATTAAACTAAAATTTCACAACATATTTTTTTGGATGTCATCAGTTTTGTCCATTACAGAAAATATATTAGATCGTAATTATTTGGAATATTTTGTTTCTAATTTCAAATTGGACGGAATCTCTATAACTAAAGTACCTATAAAATACTAATCTACAAAAGATAAAGTTTAACCCACATTAAACAATTTACTCAAGCAATTTACCCCTTTTGAACGCTACATCGATAAAGAGTTCCCAATAAAACAATTCAGTAGTGTGAAAATCCCCTCCATAAATGAAGTAGGTACACAAATCAAGCGCACGCTGGCCGAGCAAGAGAATTCCGTCACCACTAAAGCGTATGCCTTCCGTCTAATCGAGTAAATGTTTCCAAACCAATGGCTCGGACACGTCGCGTAGAGCTGCTACGAGCCGTAGCTCGGGCGCCGTAGCATCGGAGACGTAGCGCTACGTTCAGACTTGAACAAACATTTACGTAGCTCTCCAGCTAAGTTTGTTAGTTGCAATGGAAATATTTTATGGGTTACGTTACTTTGTTACGGTTATAAACATTCCCATATCTCATTACTGTAATTCATTTCATAGAGTTACTCTGTCTGTCTGTCTGTTACGCTGTCACGACTAAACCACTGATCCAATTTTGATGAAAGGAACAAAAGACATACGAAATCGCGAGCAAAAGCTAGTAAGATATATAAACATTTGCCTTCAATTCCAACCCTTCAAAACACGAGATCGAATTTTATATAATCTACTGACCGCAGTAATTTATTGTCAATAACGTTTTATTTTAATGAGTTTACACCAATTACGTGGCATAACAAAGCCAAAATTAATGTCACGTTAGGTGATTAAGGTTACCATATGGAAATTATTCGAAATTGGAATTTTGTAGCTATAAATTGAGATTAACAAATATCTGAACACGCGACAACAGACTTTGGTTATAATGCCATTTATTGGTTAAAATTATCGAATGTGAATTATAATAGTTACATACCTATACGTTTAAAGTAAAAACGATGTTACATTTTTTGTGACAAAATTAAAGAAAATAAAAATAGAAAAAAATCTTGCTTAAGTTATGAAATTGTAATGTTAACGAAAACTTTGGTAATTTAATAAACTAAAATCAAACCCGAAATTTTTAGCGTTATAATTTACTCGTTTACCGAATCAAGAGCTTCAATGTGTCAAGCTTTTAATATTATTATTCTTAAGTATAGTTGGGTTATTGATGTTAACATTATCACAGAAACGGTTGACATGACTCATACAGTATATTCCTATTCAAAAGACCCGCTTTAATTACGAAATGTGTGTGAATCATAGTTTCCTTAGGCTTGCTTGCGCCACCCAAGGTTATCTTTTAACTGTAAGTTAGTTGCTATCACGAGTCTCTAATTTACGACGTTTTCTTATTTAACCACGTGTTGAAAACTAATTGTGACTCAGTTATTGGCGAAACTGGGCTCTACTTTAATAAAACATGTACCTAATTTTCAATATTATCACAATGATTGAATATAATGGTTGATGGCAATAGGCTCGCCCCCTATTACACGGGACTTAAAAACAAAACTGGCGAAATGTGGGTGTATTAATGGGTACACCTCTGCCTAACCCTTCGGGGATTACAGGCGTGATGTTATGATTGAATACTATTTGTTTATGGTAAAAAATTCAGAAGTGTCAATTTTGCACGAAAAAGTAACTTTATTTGTCTGTCTGTGTGTTATATCATCACAACAAAACCTCTTAGTAATCGATTATTTTGTTTGTCAAAATAATCAGCTTAGAACCTGAATAAAAACATAGGCTATTTTTGATCCACCAACATGGTGTACAGGTTTACCTACATGGTGACAAGTCGTAAGCAAAAGCTAGTTTTACTATGTAGCATATGGTACTATTACATAAGAAACAAACTTACTCTGCATAATAAAACGAAGGCAAAGACAGATAAAACCAACGTAAACTACGTAGGTACCTAGTACCTCCGTGTCTATGACGATACGGTTTAATGGACTGTGGCTCGGTGCGTTGTGCTGACCAGTCAGTGACGTCACCGCTGACTTAGCGTACCCGGATTTACCAGTAAGGCATTCTACGTACACATGTAAACAGTGTATGTAGGTGAAGGTGTGTTTGTGTGCGTAAGGCAGAATTCTATTACTTGGTTTCGTCAGTCAGATTTTCATTAGGCTCCTTGTTTTGGTTTTGAAAAATAAATCTTGTTGTTCAGCTTTCCGGTGAATTCAGAATCCGGAAATCTGGGCGTTCATAATTAATTGTTTTTTGGATTGTATTTTTACACAGAATAACAAAATCTGGAATTGTTTTTCTAGTTTTCCTTTACTTAGCTTCGGTTTCTTACATTTGAACCGTGTAGGTGTCGCACTTTTGATCAGTTGATATTTTTTGAATAACCGACGAAAATGTTCATTGCTGAGGATTCTAGAATAATGTACCTACTGAATACGTGGTAAATGTGTTTGTAAAATGAAACTAAAACAGTGACGAAGGAATTAAGTATTAGAACAACCAATTAATTGAATTACCTTTTATGACTTGCCACAATGCGATTCCCCCATAGATTAATGTATGGCAAAAGACAGTAACGGCACTTTTGCCAACTTGATTGACTAACATTTATTGATTGCAAAGCAATTTGTATATCTATATTTACAGTTAATTAAAAATTTATCAGATTTTTAGAGTTAATATGAAGTGTTTTATTTAAAAATTATGGCATGGTGGCAATTTTTGGTTAATGTTGTCTACTACCCAATTTAAGCACCCATGTTTCAAATGTTTGCAAGTTTGCTCAACCGGTATAGGAAAACCGATTCACATCTCGTTCGTCGAAAACATTTTGATCTCCACAACACAATTTTCGGAAACCGTCCGTTCGATCTACCGGTACCAGAGTTACCGAGCTACCTATATTTTTCAATTCGTTTCAAATTATTAAAATCTGCCAGTGAGCCCACCGCTGTCGCACGTTGGAAACGCTAACCGTTCGCTATAAACTTTTTTGATATTACTCAGCAGCCGTTGCACGTAAATCTGCCCTTACAGTGGTCCCGGCAACTTTTTCAATTTAACAGGTAAGGATAAATCGTTCATTCTTTTTATTTGAACATAGAACTGATATAAACTCCCCAAAAGTTTAGAAGGTGGAGGCCGATATTGTTTGCTTCCTGTTAACTTTGCGAAATCTTTTGCTGAGAAAGATTTGGCTCGTACGCGTCGGTGGGCTCTCTATAGTTTGGCGGAGGTACTTACTTAACCCAAGATTTTATACCTAGAGCGTTCCTACCTAGTTTTTTGAATAACATTTCCTTTTTCGACAGAGATTGAAAAACCTGGATTATTTATTTTACTTCACGTGCGAAATTCAATTGAGGAATGATAGTTGTCGTGCTTTCAATGCTGTAGCAATTTTAACACTAGATTTTTATATAAAACACATTAATTTTAATGTTTACCCATAAAGTTTGTACGTCACAGCAAACAATATATAAAGTACAAACAACAGAACAATGTAAATAAATACAGGCACATTTAAATTATGCATTTGTACTAATTACAGAAAGCAAACACGGACTGCACTGCAAACAAAATTATCCACTAGAAAATTGCAGGTCCATTATGTTCTAGTAACAGAAAAAACAGTAATTTTCCATTTTACATCAAATTCACGATGGCAACTCTAATAACGACAATCTACGATCAAAACAGTGGAAAGTTAGTAATTGATAGAGTTCACGGCACATTTCGACGCTAAATCGATTAATAGGTGAGGTACATAAAAGTTTTTCAATCGAGAAGTTTTATCGATTAGCTCGTCGGCGACGTTACTGTCATCTAGATGAAGGAGAGGGGAACTGTTCAAATCGCATCCTTTATACTCGAATGCTCAGAGTCATTAAAACTTTTATCTGGCACAGATGCACTGGCTGTGTGAGTTTATTGTTGTCTACGGGGGATGCTTTCAGTGAGCAAAGCATTTGAAATTACGCTTCAGAGTGCATGCAAATCCCACGAGAATAGTTCAAAGCTTATTTTTTATATTCAAAAATTCCTACACGATAATACAATTGTTCACAAAAATACAACACACGGAATATTGAAATATTTACTTTGAAGTTATAAAGGTTTAAATACATTACGTATTTATGAAGTAACTAGCTTTTGCCCGCGACTTCGTCTGCGTAAATATCGGTTATTTGCGATCTAATCTTGTTTCTCCATACAAACTTTGGGCCCCCGTTTCATCCCCTTAGGGGGTGAATTTTAGTAAACCCTTTCTTAGCGGACGTCCACTAACTATTAAATACCTCCCTGCCAAATTTCATCTTTGTATGTCAGGCGGTTTTCGATATTTCGTGATGAGTGAGTGTTTGACCTTTTGCTTTTAAAAGTACCTAAATACTTTTAAGATATAAAGGTTTAAGTACATTACGTATTTATGGAGTAATTGGAGGTAAGAGCTTTAGTAGGTTAAAAGTCACAGTCGTCCATTGGCATTTTAAAACTAGTAGAGCTAAAAAGCACGCCTTAGGGAAAATTTATGCTTCGATGTGTTTAAATTTTACTTAGCTACGGCTTTACCGGCGGAAATGCAATCAGTAAATCACTTAGAACTGAAAGTGTTCAAGATTTATCTGCATATTCTAGGCCTGATCCCTAAAAAGAGAATTTAGAATGCTTTTTTAAACAAATGGAAAGCATCTAGATTTAGATAGCAGCCTTTTTAGTAATTTACCGTATTTTTTAAAAATATTTTTTTGAAAATGGAATTCCTGCTGTGACATGTCTATAATTAATTAATTGTATAAAACCAAAGCAAACACTACGATAAATCAAAAATAATTCCACCGTCACGCCATTGTAATATTTTAATAGACAGAGTCAGTTATCAGTATTGTAATTGCTCAAACATCCGCAGATGAGATTTCAATTACTTCGTATATTTAAAAAGAGACTTGTCACTGCTCAATGTATAAAGGCAAATGATTCGAGGAGCCATTTTCCACTGGCAGGGCACCTATTGAGAGCCGATGACAATGCTGTCTGTCGGTGGACGGAACCCTATTGTTATACTCGGAAGCCATTATTGACGTTTTCAAAGGGCTATTAAAATATTTTTATTGAAAAACGTTTACGAACTTTTTTGGCGAAAAGCAATAATTCATCGATATATACCGCACGAAAATAATGTTAAATATTATCACAAAGGAATTCCTGACAGATTGCACGTTTGAATATGGTAAATAAATGGTCTAAACGTTTGAAAGCGAAATCGTTTAAATCAGTGATTTATGATGTTTTGTATTGAAATGTTGATAATGACGTATTAATTAGGGCAAACTACACCACTATCCTTACTACGCTACCCTAATAATAATGTTACGTAACATATCTCCTCCCTTACTTCCATTATAGCAGCACATAATAATAACAAGAATGTAATATTTTTCTCTGAGGAGGTCCGGTATATTTAACGTAAAAGCAAATAGTTTTTCCGCCCGCCCGGGAATTGTCATGACGCGCATTGTTGCTTAAATTATCAAAAAGAGGAATTAAAAAGTTCCGAAGAAACAAAGGCTTAATTAGCAGAATTTTGCCGAAGGGCGACCAAGCTCATGGCAAAAGAAAAATATACTAATAGACACATTCAACATTCCACCCGGCGACGAGAAATTTTAGGGAAATATTTTTTGTGGAAAAAGTTAAAAATTATGTAGTGGTGCCGCGGTATTTTTTTGAGAGATAAACCCACAATTTTATGTACAAACCTCGGTACGAAATTGTACTATGATTTTCACTTAAGCCTCTTACGTGTACCCTAACATCGTAAGTCGTGCCTACGTGGGCACTTACCCAAAATTAGTCACACCGGTCCACAGGTTACGGTCGGTGAGATCCTCTTATAAATATACATTATACACCCCTATGTGATCGACCTTCTAGTTTTACTCTGACTCACTTAAGGCTGTAATATATTACCTTCACTATAGCTCTTAAATCGTACATGTTATGGTCGATTCGAATAAGAACGGTTTAATACATGGGTAAATATTTTCTATTGGGAAAGAAATCTATTAAATCCCTCATCATAAACACTTTTACTACTTCATTGAAAAAGGGAAAAGAGATCCTCGAATCAGTTTTCTTTTATTAAAAAAAAAGAACGTTACTTCACCGTCACCAGAAATTCCTCTCGTATCGTAGATACCTAGTTTAGGATAATTTTGTAAATCCAATATTCATTATCCTTGTCAAAATAACACTGATGGACATTCGATAGAACCCTACTAGTTTAGACAAGTTGAGGGTGTTCGGCTGTAAACAAGAGAACGTCTGCGTCACGTGATTAATGAATGCAGCCTTGATGTGGTGTTGTGATGCAAATGACTTGAGTCAAACCCTGTGATGACTGGCCTACATATTGCTGATGTCAGGATTTTGTTACACCGTTGTTAAAAAGCTGATTATACTCGCTTTACTGAACAACTTTTTCTATGTAAGCCTTTATAAAAAAAAAACCCTTTCATATATGCATGGTAATGGTCAGGCTATTGCAAAAGCAAAATAACTGTTAGTGTTGAAATTAAAAAAAAATGCAACAGGCTGTATATTATACTAGCTGACCCGCCGCGACTTCGTTCGCGTGGTATCCTACACTACCAATACTCCTACCCTAACCCTGCCTTACCCTACTCCCTACCCTACCCCTACCCTACACCTACCCTACCCCTACCCTACCCTAACCCTATCCTACCCCTAACCTACCCCTACCCTATCCCTACCCTACCCCTACCGTACCCCTACCCTACCACTACCCTACCCCTACCCTACCCCTACACTATCCCTACCCTACCCCTACCCTACCCTACCCTACCCCTACCCTACCCCTACCCCTACCCTACCCTACCCCTACCCTACCCTACACCTACCCTACCCTACCATACCCCTACCCCTACCCTACCCCTACCCTACCCCTACCCTACCCCTACCCTACCCCTACCCTACACCTACCCTACCCCTACCTTACCCCTACCCTACCCCTACCCTACACCTACCCTACCCCTACCTTACCCCTACCCTACCCCTACCCTAACCCTACCCTACCCTACCCCTACCCCTACCCTACCACTACCCTACCCTACCCTACCCCTACCCCTACCCTACCCCTACCCTACCCCTACCCTACCCCTACCCCTACCCCTACCCCTACCCTACCCCTACCCCTACCCTATCCTTGAGACCGGCTTCCCGACTTCATATTAAAAGGGCTGTTTTTAGGGACTTCGTTCGCGTGGTATCCTGCCCCTACCCTACCCCAACCCTACTACCCCTAATCCTACCCCATATTTTCTCACCTTCAAACCTTCCCTAGACCTCCACGAACATTTCAAAACTAAAATCAGCTAAATCGGCCCAGCCGTTCTCGAGTTTTAGCGAGTTTACACCGAAAAACTCAAATATCTTACGGACCCCTATTTTTTCTAAAATAAAATATAGCCTATGTCACTCGCAGATAATGTAGCTTTCTAATGGTGAAAGAATTTTTAAAATCGGTCCAGTAGTTTTTGAGTTTATCCATTACAAACAAAAAAACAAACAAAAATACAAAGTTTTCCTCTTTATAATATTAGTATAGATTAGTCTTTGTGTACTGATTAGGAACGCAGAAAAATGATCCGCGAAAAAAAAGAACGCGTTGCGTACCTATCGTTTGTCAGCTACGGCGTAGCTACTCTACTAGCGGTCGTAGGCGTAACCGTCGTAGCAAAAGCATTTATTAAATTTTTATCAGTAGGTAGTAATAGAAAGTAGAAAGCTATTTAAAATGTCGCTTGAAAATCATTTGCCTACACAAAATTAATTTACGAAAGTTTAATATCATTGTTAAGTCCCAAAAAACATGGAAAGACACGTCGTCAAGAACGTGTCTCAGTAAGGCCGTAAATGAGATCGTCAATATTTTATGTCAAGTCATGAACTTTATTATTATTGTTTTACGTAATAAGCAAAAAGGGCTAAATCAACTTACCTTAAATATTTCAGGATCCTTCCAATATCGTAAAATTTCTAAGTAATTTATTATCACCCTTGCTTCCTAGAATTTAGAAGCTTTTCCATTTAACACGAAAGACTCACCGTTTTTTATTAAGAAAAGTATTTTATTAATTTCTTATATTTTATCCCTCCGGTGTTATCCAGTTGGATGATAATTAAAATTGAACCTTAATGAAATTACTACTTACAATAAAAACCAATCCTAATATAGTTGACATAAGATTTTCTTTAAAGCATTCCTCTTAATATAACTAAATAAACATGGATTGTTAAAATATCCGGAAAACTTCAGAATTATTTACCTTTCCTTAACAAACAGTGGCTTCCGCCATTATTATTTACTTAAGTTACAATTTGGAATTACCTTCAATTTATTTGTCCTTTTCCTGTTGTAAGCAATAACTGAAAATAAAACAATTTATTCGTATGTTACCGAAACATTAAAAAACAACTTTGAAGTTTAATCAAAAGTTTGAATATTAATTTATGATTTATTTTTACCAATAAATCTACTTCTATTTTGTTTTTATTTTCATTCAATAATATGTACAATATTTACAGACTTAATAAATAAGATAACTTTTATAAAAAACAAATACATCTTCTTATCGAAAAATTACTTTTAAATTGACTGTTAAACCTACTGATGTTTTTCTTTGGAAAACCAAGAACTTCATATTTAATTTCAATTAGCTCAACTGGCTAGCTTTGTTTTCCTTTGAACTACAAGAAAATAAATCCTTTACCGAGAAAATAGAAGTTACAATAGAAATACCAGAATTAGTTTTTAAATTACTAGGATTGTTAATCAATTCCAGTAGCTTAGCGCTGGAAACGCTTTATGATAAATGGGAAATAAAATTAGCTTCAACTAAAAAAAAAGACAGTTTAGTTTCGCATTCTATTACACTGTTACTAACAAATAGGTATGGATTGTTTTCTGAAATAAATGTTTATTATTATTAATAATAATGTTTTTTAATGTCATAATTAATAAATTGTGAGTTTACTTACACTGTGTGTTTTTTATTTTTGTTTTAGTTATAATATTTTATAGTGTAGTTCCGCTAGTTATCTTATAGCATTGCTTTTTATTTTTATGATGTTAAAATTGTGTGTCTAAATATAAAAAATAAAATAGAAAGTTTGAAAATACGCCCTTAACCCAAATTAACATTTGGTTTTATTTTACTTTATCATTTGTGATGGCCAAGATTAAAAACACAATGGTCATTAAAATATCAGTTTAAAAAGAAAAAAAATCCTTTCTGGGTTGCGTGATATAACAACGAAACAAATAACTTAGAACGTTAAATTCGCACGTACATTATTTCCCACACTTACACAACGGTGTGACAGACGGCCCCAGACCTCACAATGATTGGACGCAGCGCAGGGCTTTCACCGTCGCAGTGGCGTGTACCTGATGAGGCGTTTCTGACGCAACAGCTTTGCTGGCTAAACCATTGTTTGCCCAACGCCCGCCCTGTGATCGAGACGCGCTGTTTACTCTTAGAGGTTTCCTTTAATTAGTTAGGGTATGCAACTGAACATTGAACAGGTTTAAAAGAGCTTATGTTAATGTGATGTGCATGCTAGTGTATCGTTTTTAATCGTGGTGCGAAAAGTCAGTCAATTGATACCGACCACCGACACTGACTGCCAAAGATACGGTCAAGATGTTTCAAGTGTGCACGTAAAGTATTTTTTCAAACGAACTTGAAAGAGTAGGTACTAAAATGTCAAGGCCAATTGTATGAATTTACAGCGACAATCAATACAAAAAATAAAGTAAACTAAAGGCATATTTGACAGATTGAAACTGAGATTAGATTGCAATCGTTCCTTAAAGTTAGTAGAATCCTCCCAGGGGGCCTACCCCCATCTCTTAAAAATACAATGTAATATTTTAATATTACTTTACCTTGACTTTCAACGCTCGGCTCAGCGGCAAGAGTTGAATATCCCAAAAAAAAATTACAAAGTAAGTAATATTAAAATGGTACTATTATAAGAGATGGCGGTAGGCCCCCAGTTCTCATCGTGTTAACAAATTGTGAATACATAACCATTTATTCGTGACTAGCGAATCCTCTAGCGGAATACTGACTGGTACTAAGAAATATTACGCTCAATGTTAGATTATGAGGGTACCTCCTACACACCAATTACATACACGGAGAGAAATTATTATAACAATATTACCAGAACGTATGGTAAATATTATTCTAGTTTATAAAAACAGAATTGAGTTAAGTTTACGAGATTGACTTTTGACAACAAATAGTCGTATTTTAATAAATGCCAGAATATTATAGTAAACACATTATAGTAAAGAATACTCAAAGCTATTTACAAGTACATTTTATTATTGTAAATAGAAAGTTTCCATAACTTTATAGTTTACCTTCATAATTTGTTTGTTGTTACTAGCTGTCAAATCAACAATACAATATTTATGTTATCTCTAAAAGAATGCAAGTAACAAAAAAAGTTATTTATTTGTTTAAATAAGCTAGATTATATAGTAATGTTTAACCAGATGATTGTTATCATAATAAAATGTTTTTTATCGTTATCATATATCGCTTTTTGTGTAACATGAGTATCGTATAACAAACGAATCGTTTTTTACGATTACCAAATATATTGTATGGTTTGGCACGCCATTTTGTTCCACCCATTTCACCTTACGTGCGCGTACAGTGCTGTTCAAGTGCATGGTTTTTCTTTCTTTTAGAATTTTTAAAATAATGGACACAAGTGTAAAAGAAATATTAAAATCCTGGCGGTTGGAGGAATACATACCCATTTTTGCCGGTAAGTAAGTTTTATACAATTTATTTGGCTAGGTACCTATATTCCTGGAAGAAAAGTGTTGAGTTAAATGAGTTTATGATATGACTAGGCAATGCAATTAGGCATACCTTTATTACGTCCAGTGAAGACACTGACCGACTTAAGAAGTATCTTTCTTTATATGGGGATGAGTTGAAAGAGATCTTTAAGTTAGGTAGGTACATACTGGTAACTCACTTCTAATTCTGGTCTGTATGGTCTGCTAATACGGTAATGCACCTGAATGCACTTTATTAAAACTATCGGTTCCAGTGAATTATAATATGCGTGCCTTTATACCTAATTGAAATGTTTATTTTTAGAAAACAAAATAACTATTGAGACACTTGGTCTCCTGGATTCGGACGTAATTAAAGAGCTGATTGGACCTGCACATTTTGCGAAATGCACATTCTGCGTCAAACCCATCCAATTATGATTGTTGTGGATAATACAAATAAAAACCTATAAACGTTTTATGTTTTGTTTTATTTAAATCGGTTGTTGACAATCCCTTCATGTTCGTTCATGATTTCAGAAGGTGGCAGGCTTAGGGTACTCGAAGAGTAAAGTACCTTCTACGTCGTGCTATAGTTTTGTTTACGGTTTCTGATAGAAAAAATGTGAATAATGAGCATTTATTCTATAAATGGTAAATAAGAAAGCTTGGTGCAGAAGGTATTTTATTTTTACTACAGCTTGTCAAGTATTATTAGAAGATGTAATTATGACATCAAATGATTGAGTTTACTTTAATGAGAATTTAATGTTGTTCAGTTTACTCTATTGTTTAGTGATTTCACCAATGTTTTATTTTTTGCTTCATATTGTTTAGTAGGCGATTGGGTATTTATAAGAAATATGTACTAACGTCATAGTTACCATGTTAGGAAAAAGTTGAAATCTCTCAGTTTAAATTTGGTGACAAAACTGACAGATTTTAACTTTGTCTTAGCAACACTGTAACTATGACGTTAGTACATATTTCTTATAAAGACCCAATCTCCTACTAAACAATATGAATAAAAAAATAAAACATTGGTGAAATCACTAAACAATAGAGTAAACTGAACAATATTAAATTCTCATTATAGTAAACTCAACCATTTGATGTGATAATGGCTAACAACATGCTGGTAATAAACACAAAATAGGTAGTAAAGTAAACAAAATATATAGTTTAATAAACACTCAATTTGGTAACATTTGCATTCAATATGTTTATAGTAACTATAATAATCTATCAACGCTACTGTAAATCTGGTTATCTCCAAAATAAAGTATGGTGTTACAAACGATACCAATTCCGTTAAATTTAAAATAAAGTATGTAATGAATACAAATAGGCTTTTGCGCACTATACATAAATTATTGTGATGTGTACCAGCATTATGTTTAATTGTGCTAGATATTCTTGTAAGCTATTACCAGATTTTTCTAGGAAACTCTACAAATAAGATAGCTGTCGTATATATTACAAGACAATCTAGTCAATTTAACTTTATTCTGGTTACCTAAACTAGAATTTTCTCTCCGTGTACCGTTTGAAGTAAACTTTACCCAATAATGAAAGAATTACTCAGTTACTAGCCAAAGCCTTTACATTGTCGTTAAGCAACCGACTGTTACGCCCACGTAAAGGATATTGTTTTTTGATCGCACTACAAAATACTGTATGGGTTACCACTCCGACCAATTTGACGAAGCTATCTGGGTTAAGCGGGTTACTATATTATGCGTAGGCGACGGATTATATCCGTATCTCCATGGATACGTATGAAGTATGTATTGAAAGCTACTTCAAATTGGCTGGCGTTCGGAGAGGCTACAAATTGGTACTTAGTGGGTAATAAACCCACAATCTATTGTAATATAATAAAGCTGAAGAGACTTTTGTTTGTTTAATCGCATCGTTGAAACTATTTCAGATTTGATTACGAGATTCATGTGGAATAGTACCTATAGGCTATATAACAGCACGCTACGACCTACGAGGGCGGAGCAGTAATCAAAGACATAACGCGGGTAAAACCGCGGGGTAAAGCTAGAATGAATATATAATACAAGGTATAGCTATATTTTATCACACAACGGTAATTTTTTACTTGATATGTTTTTGTATTTCTTAGTTCCTATCATGTGTGTTTTACTTGCTTAAAATAAAATTTCACCCACAATTATTATCAGTTTCACGAATTCATCGTGATATTATATCATATATTAGTACATACAAGGTGCAGATTTCCATGCTAGTCAAAATCAAGGAGGTAATTTACACAGTAATATAGTCACGTGACACTGCCTATCGCATACGCTACGGGGCGATTCTGTTCTTTGAAAGAGGTGCATTCTGAAATACTGCCAAACATAAACAGCTAAAAAAATAAGTATTTGACCTTCTAAGATTTTAAGTTTATACTAAGCAGATTCCATTAAAAATGTCGTGATGGCCTAGCGGTTAAGACGCCCGCCCCTCATGCATGAGGTTGTGGGTTTGAATCCGGGCAAGTACCAATGTGACTTTTTTAATTCATATGTACTTTCTAAAATTTATCTTAGACATTACTGACATCATTCCGTGCCTCGGAAAGCACGTTAAGCTGTTGGTCCCGGCTGTCATACGTGGATCTTTGACAGTCGTTACGAGTCGTCAGAAGCTTGAAAGTCTGACAACCAGTCTTGCTAAGGGGTATCGTATTACCCAGTTACTGGGTTGTGGAGGTCAGATAGGCAGTCGCTCTATGTAAAATACTGGTACTCAGCTGCATCCGGTTAGACTGGAAGCCGACCCCAACATAGTTGGGAAAAGGCTAGGCAGATGATGATGATGACTAAGCAGATTCCACGACATCAACAAAAACAAGTCTCTTATAAATGATTAATAAAAATGTAATTAAGTATTCTTTTTAATTAGCTTCCCTCGCTTTCATTAACACTCATTAGCAGGTTATTGAAATTGAATCCCAAAGAAAATACGAAGATTAGGTAGAAAAAGTTCTTTATTAACTTTATTTGTTGGGCTTATTTTACGATGTCAAATGAAAACTTGTCATACAGATTATTCAAGCGTAAATTAGATGTCTTTTGTTAATGCAAATATTTCATAAAGAAATCCGCTACTTTTAAATAAAAAAAGACTTGTACCTATCGGTTACATCTATACCTACTAATCTTTAGGTACTGAGTAATAAAGCTGAAAAATTTTTGTGTGTTTGTTTAAACGGTAATCTCTGGAACTGCCAGTCAGGTTCAAAAAAATATTTATGTATATGATTGCCAGATTTATGAGGAATAGTATAGGCTAAATAATATCACGCTAGGACCCCCAGGACCATAACAGTAACCCTAAAACTGGTGAAAAAATCACGCAAGGAGCAGCTATAAATCTATCTATATAAATAAAAGAAAGTCGGGTTAGTTACACCTTTTTTAACTCAAGAACGGCTGGACCAATTTTTATGATCTTTGATCTGTTGGATTTGTCTCCGCCCATGGCAGAATAACTATTAAAACGCGAATATAAAACAGAAAAAAAACATACAACATTTATTGATTCTGAGGCGGTACGAAGTTCGCCGGGTTAGCTAGTACTTACTAGATATTTTACATTCCAATTAACCTTTGGAATTACTGTTACTAGTGGGTTCGTAACAAAAGTTCAAAGGCTAGGGTTAGAATTCACGACCTTTAGATCACCAATCCAATGCGTCCATCGGACAAAGTTGTATTGATATGAGGCTTCTATCCCTCAATCTAACCTTTGGGCGAACTTGCTTATGGTATGATGTGATAGATCGATCGATATTTCTCATGAAAATTAATCTGTGAAAAAACGTCCTGGGATGTTTCGTAGCGACGTTTTTCTTCACCATTTTTAGAGCAGTGACAATGAATTAAATCGCTCAAAGCAAAAGTGTGCGGCTACCTTGGCTCGAAGACAAGAGAACTGGGTCGTTAAGACTCAACTAAGGTGCAACAGTGCGCGGAGCCAACGTAGCGTAGATTCAATTCGTTTTTTTTAAAATAATATGCCACATTAGGAATTTATTCTGACCTATAAGCCATACAAATATTTGTTCCATACAGGAATGAAGCCCACGACACGCAGTGCTACAGCCAATAGCTCAGCCACCACGCAAAATCATAAGTTAATTAATTAAAGTTTATCTTGGACATCACTGACATCGGTGAAAGAAAAACATCGTAAGGAAATCTGGAAGTCTGGAATTGCCAATCTGCCTTGAGCAAGCGTGGTGATCAATGCTCATGCCTTCTCTGTATGAGAAGAGGCCTTTGCCCTGCAGTGGGGGAGTAATAGGCTGGTATTATTATTTCTAATTACGATAGTTACTTACGTGAGTAAAACTTCAAGTGTAAAGGCGGCCTAAAGTAAAGTACAGTTAACAAAACAAAACCAGTATAAGCTGACCTTTAATTTTACTGAAGCTCCGTAAAACGCTAGGCTAGTTCAAGGTCACCGTCTGTTGTGTAAGGTGACTGTATTTATTACTTTTTTATACTACGAACATAAAATACGCTAACGTATTTTCCGTCCATCAAACTCATCTGCAGCAGTAGACAAGCTATTAACGCGAAATTGAACTACTATCTTGATCTGAATGGCGTTGAATTTAATAGGATCTAAATTGGCTGTCAAAGAAAACGAGTAGGTACCTAAAACGTTCGAGCTTATCATAGTTTAAAATTTAAAGCTACAGAGTACATGTCACTTATAAAACGTTTGATGAAACAGATAAGTATGATACAACTTTATATTTATTTTATCCATATTGATATTATAAATTCGAAAGTAACTCTGTCTGTCTGTCTATATGTTACGCTTCTATAAGAGTTCCGGGGATTAAAGAACTCAAATTAAAAACAAACTCCTTAGTTTTATAATTATAGATAGGTTTTATCCGTAGGAAAGCGTCGCTGCTAATTATAGTACAAATAGGTCTTAGCGTTGCCAAAAACGTCCGACTTTACATTAGGTACATAAAGCGACCGCCAACTGACCCACAAGAAATTAACATAGCGATAGTGTCTATATAATAAAAGTAAGTAGGTAATTTCATTTCAAAAAACCGATTTTACAAAGCCTTAAAGTTACGTGAAAATGCAAAACTGTATGAAGTTGAAAATTAATCGCCGATTATAAAATTAATATACTGATATAGATGCTGAGTATATTCCCACAAAAAATTCCTTTGTAACAAAGGCAGCCTCAGTAAAAATGATTTTAATCTTTAACCGAATTTATTGAAAAATTGTGTCAGGCATTTTTGTCGGCTACACTGTAAGCAGAGGTTGTCAACGCTTTGGTTAAAAAATTCTATGGCCATAGAGAAAAAATATCCGAACACTTTTTACCTCAGCGGCTGAAAGCTGTAAATTTATAATTTAAAACCTATTTCAAACTCAAAGTGGATTTTAATGTTACATGTCAAATCAAATTATATTAAGTTTTTAGGTAAGACCAATATTGAATAAAAACTAATTTCAAACTAAAATACTGGGCTACATGTAACGACTTATTTCAACTTTTATCTTCATCATTTTATTAAAATGAAATGTCTTATCTACGTAATGCCTACATAATATTTTCCATTAAAATCTCGTGTTTTTATTTTTATTTTATCTACCAATTTTGAATGCTTTGAAACTAGAAAGCAATAAAGTTCTTATTAATATGGATATTTAAAATTTAAATACCTTCATTTTATATATTTATTTATTTATTTAAACAGTACAAAGGCGGACTTAATGCCTTATTTTATGCATACTTAAGCATTTACTTAATAGAAAATATAAATTATACAAATTACTAATAATATAAATACATGAACACATAAAATAAAAGCAAATAAATCCCTTTATCTCGTTCGTCCGCGCTCTTATTTTTAATGAAAATTAAACGCAATTGTGTTAAAACAAAAGAAGCTCTCGTTTAATTGCATTACAAGTCATGTATTTAAGAAGCCTGATTAAAGCAAGTATCTGAGCGGTCCGAATGGTCCATTAAAACCGTAGTACAACTGTTTAAGCAGGCTCACAAGATTACCAAGCCTTCTCTGTTGTATGCTAATCAAACAAGCCGAGGTGGGTTTAGCTGAGGAGTGGGGGGTGCAGTCCTCATACTGATTGATTCATCGGCTGTGGTTAGTGCGTGTCTCTATTGCCAGGAAATCTATATTTAGCCATCTATAGAGGATGCTAAACTGCAAGGTACAGTTTGTGTTGTATGTTCGATGTATTAGGTTATTTTGATAGTTTTATGGAAAAGTGGCAAGTTTTGGAGTTGATACAATAAAAGTGTAAACTTGTCGTTTAGTTTGTGTACAAACGAGAAGCGTGTTTATGTCATGAACAGTCACAACTATGATTATGTATACACTTTGCAATATTCTCAAGCGATTTTTTCCTAAAGTATTGATTGACATATTATTATGGTGTTACGAATATAGCATGTTGGATCTAATTACCGTGATCTAAATCACGAGAAATCCACATGCCAATGTCCATGCTAACGCTTGAAGGTTTTTCTTTACAAAACAAATAAGGTTCTATATCATAAAAAAAAAACTCTTAGCTGAAGTTTCAGAAAGTATAACCATTTTTGGAATAAACAAGAGTTTCCTTTCAAATCTTCCAATGGCCACAAAACTTTCTTAACAACTATTAGGCCACTTCTTACCCTCGGAATTGCAGGAAAAACTTTAACTTGAGAATAAAAACCATAAACAAAAGGTTCACGACTACACAAATATACAGTCACAAAAAAATCAGATTTAAAATTTGATTCCATCTCACAACGTGCAAAATAAGGACCGATTTAAAAATTTGACACATCATTTATAGCAAGATGGCTGACAATTACTTTTTAAAGATCTAATCTTAACTTATTTTTAGGGCTTCGTAAATGAAAGGTGAGAATGAATGTGACCCTATTATTAAGCCTCCGCAGTCCTTCCGTCTGTCTGGCAGCGGGCAGTACCTCATAAACGGTTTTAGGTAGAGAGTTCAAATTTTCACAGAGTGTGTTATTGCCGCTGTAACAACCGATAGTAAAAATTAAATTAGAGGGGGGTCAAGAGAGTGCTTTTATGTAGTGTTAAATATTGTACAGTGGTAATAAGCAACCCTTCTTTAGCACTTGGCCGGTTTTTATTAAACGTTTTCTTCATTATTTTAGGTACACAGGCATAGTGTATACTTTGTTAAGCTCCTGTGTGTATAACTTTCTAGTTTATTAAGTAGTAAGCTAAGCATTGAAATTTTTGCAGGCGTCCTCAAATAAAACACGACCACATATAAAATGTGTATTTTTATTTATTTTATTTTTATATTGAAATAAAAAACAGTTGTATATTAGGAATCTACAGAATGTCTTAACATGTAACTTAAAAACATAATACCTATAACATTTTCCAAACATTATTACTCTTACAATAATTACTATTTACAATAGTACAAACTAAAAAGCTATACACACAAGTGTTAGTGTGGTAAATAATTTCAGTCCACGACTGTACATTCAGAAAGCAAAACATTACTCGTATAATTGTGCAAGCTTTAACAGTAACTTTCACTTACATTTGTGTTTCAGTTCACGTAGTCACGTACTACATATTTCTTCTTAATACTCGGCGGTAGTAGCCACCGGCCATTGCGAACATTCCAGCTTGTTCTGTGTGTAATCTAAATTGATATTTATATAAAAACAAGGTGTAATACCTTTTGTTTGGTTCGCGATGAGAACTAAATTAGAAGTTAATGTTACTTCGCTCGTTAAATGGATTCTTCCATGCTTTTATGTAGATCACGTGATTTGTAATGGCCGACTGAAATGTTTGGATGGCGTGCTGACTTTAAGGTTGATGGCACAAAAACATCGCTAATTTTGGTTTTGAACTAAACGCTTTTGGAGCTGGGAACATGGTTGCGGTTTGCTGTTTTCGTCTTAGTATAAACTCTAAGCATTTATTTGGGTAAAAATTTAGTATCCTTTGGCAGGCGGATGGGGATGGGAGGTGGTGGGGGGGGAAGGGGGGAGTGTTCCCTCTCCCCCGGTACCACTCCCGTGAAAAGGTAACAGATATTTGTAATCTAACCTCAAAACACTATAATCACCTACTACGGTCGGGGAAAATCACAATCAAATATCAAATTTGCTTCCAATCAATATTAACAAAGGCGTCGTCGACGGAGCCCCGCTTCGCGGGGCTCCTACTTCTGGATGGTTTAAAAAAAATAACCACGAAGGGGATGGCCCCTTCTAACCTAACCTGTCCGAGTCGGGGTGCCCCAAGTTCCGAGCTCGCTTCGCTCGCTCTTGAATACTAGGAGTAACACTGTAGTAGACTCTACATCTTTCTATGTTATTATAAAAATCAAAACAACAATACACAACACATTATAACAGAGACAGTTTTTTTTTTGCTATCCTTTTCTCTATTTTGGTATGACATTGTACACCACAGACGATATTTAGTTGTCGATCTCCTATTTTAACGTTCTGTTTCACCTAATAACGTTTACATTTCGCTTTTTATCTGTTTTGAGGTTAGAAACAATTTTTGTAATTTTCTGGAAAAATATCCATTACCTTGTAATATGAGTGGTAGCGTTATAATCGGGGCCCCATCCTCTACCAGATTTAACCACTTTTAGCCCCGTCCGCCTGCCAAAGGATACTAAAGCCAACCCTTTATTTGAATTGTGAAAGAGGTATCGTAGTTTCTTGTTTGTTATTTTCCGAGGAATAAACAGAACTTAATTGCATACAAATTGCAATGACGGTGTTAGAGCCCGCGTAATAGCACTATTTTCAAATACCGAGATTTTTTGCCCTTGTTATTGTAACGTAACATACGAACGTGTATTGCATAAGCACCTGAGATTTTACTGCAAGAGTCTCTGAACAACACATTGTTAGTATTGCAACATATAAACAATATTTTTAGTGTTTAGGTAATGAGATATTTCCGTTTTTCACTTCCATAGTTCTATTAAAAGTAAACGATAATAATATCTACCTAAGCTAAAATTTACTTAACCTTTTTTTTAACCTAATTACACCAAATAAAGGAAAAACAATTGTTTAATTAAACCCTTTTCCAACAGCATGTTTTTAATATAACCCAACATAATATACTGAACAACTGTAAAACATTTACTAATTTGAGTAAAAACAAATACAACAACAAAATGAAATCGTTCCATTTGAATTAGACAAAATAGGCTTAATGTTGGTATAGGGCGAAGCCGTTGATATCCCGAGCCCATTTTTATTTATTTTCGCCTTCAAAACTTTTTAATTAAAAAAGTCGTTCGCTATTTATAAGATCCACAAACACTGTAAAAAAAATGTGCCATTTTCGGCATTTTACCAAATTACATTACAGGGGTTGCAAATAAAATTGCGCTTCATCGAACATAAAATTTCTGATGACGTCACAAAAGGTAAAGAATAAATAACCACACGTGCATAAAAGTGCCGGGATGGGCATTTACACATGAATGTGTACGGATTCGATGACACAGAGCCGTTCAACGTGTATTTCGTGCATGAAAAATGCAAGGTTGTACCATTTTTCTGATTCTGTGACACTGTACAAATAGCTGTGGGGCAAATGTCTCCAATCTCAGAAAGTCGGTGGATGTTCTTTCTATTTGCACGCTACTGTAAAGTCTCGCCAAGAAAAATATATTCCAATTTAACAGAGATAGTGCTCTGGGATGGCCTCGTTGTGCCAAAAGTTTCCATTAAAAAACGTTGGTCCCGACGGGTTTTGTACAGCGGCATCATGAGACACTTGCGTACAGCCGTCCTAGGGTAACGTAAGTACCTCCCTACATATGTACTTACATGAGTTAACATACTGTAATCTATATGTTTATGGGTTGAAGTTTTGAGCTTTGTTTTAACTTAAATAAAGCGACACAAGACGATGAATATGTCTACTAAATTAATCGAAGTAGTTGAAGGCACCATTGTTTAAGTGACATAATAATGTAAACTATATTCTGATTCATTTTATTTAGGTAGGTACTAACGAATAATACAAATATATTCTACTTCTTTCTACTATTATAATAAACGAAAAAGTTTGTGAAGATGGTTGGATGTTAGTTACTATTTAAGCCCAACGGCTGAACAGAATTCGCTGAAATTTGGTAATATAGATATTGATCCAGCTTAGTCCTTTTATTCCCCTTTTTGTGTCCCCGTGCTATAATTTTGGACCCTTTATAAATATCTTTATGATAGTTAATCTTATGAACTTTACTATAAACATAGTGAAGTTGCAAGTGTTAATTTTATGAATGGATTACATGGCATTGTGTTGTCGACGTGTAGAGTTTTACACGGTTGCTATGCACCGAGAGAAGTACAGTACCCGGCGATAAATATTGTACATCGACCTTTATCGTATTTCGTATTTTATACAAAGAATAAAAATAATTATCAAAAGAAGCAAATCATAATATTGTTTTAACAGCTCCTAATAGATACCGGACTGTTTGTATTTAGTGCGACAGAGATAACGCTTTACGAAGCCGAAATTAGCCGATTGTCTCTTTCCAAAGGTCGATGTGCAATATTTATCGCCGGGTACTGTACCTTACCTACCTACGTATGCTATGTACCTTAACTACCATTGTTGCTCCACCCCATTGGATATATTTGTTTAGTTACTACTCTCCAAATAGTCGTAGGTAAGTTTATTGAAGCGTAAGCGTAGCGGGACTGCGGGACCCGTTTGCGCGATTTTCATTTGTTTAAATCAGTAAAGAAGTTTACTGAAAAAACTAGTCTAGAAAGTTGGTAAAATTGGATCCTACTTTTTTTTCCAACGCAAGTTTTAAATATTTTTATAACGAATATAGATGACTTAGTGATTAGACATTGTATACTAGGTACCTACACCTAATATACCTACAACGCCTCACCACTAACCTTGCCACTGCCTCGTTGGTCTTGTGGTCGCAAAGCGTGACTGCTGAGCATGTGGTCTTGGGATCGATTCCCAGGTCAATTTTTCAGTAGCTGCCTCGGAGTCTGAATTTGTGCCAGGTTGATTGCAATAGGCTCGCCCCCTATTACATGGGACTTAAACATAACTGGCCAAATGTGGGTGTATCAATGGGTACACCTCTGCCTTACCCTTCGGAGATTACAGACGTGATGTTTTATTATGTAACCGGTAAGACTCGTTCGATGGCACGAATCAAAAAACTTGTTTCGTAAGGAATTTATATCATATTATAATATAAGAGAACCTCTCTTTACTAAAAATACATAAATTATTTTTAATAATACAAAAACATATGAAGGGTTTTCATACGATGAGCAAAAATTCCAACAAAATAAAAGTAAAATACCAGCTTTTGCTAACTTGAATTTTTTGGACCTAATATTTTCATTTTTAGAGCACTAACATTAGAGATTCCGAATCTCGGGACTAGTTATTCATACCCGACCTTTGTCGTCCTCGAATAGATTTATAATATGAAAGAAATGTGAATCTGAGTGGAGCTTGCGATATACCCAGCAAGGGGTTTCAATTCTTGTATATTTTTATGTTACAATACCTATACAATTTTATATCACCATTTCAAAGGTGTGTCACATTTATTACAGTACTAGCGGACGAGGTCAAAGACCCCTTTAATTCGGTCCGACCGCAAAATCCGTTCTTAGCTGACATCACCTACCTATAAACTACCTACATGGCAAATTTTAGTTTCATAGGTCAAATAGTTTTCGAGATTTCGCGTTTAGTCGGTGAGTTAATGCTTGACCTTTCGCTGCTATACAAACCATATACTTACTAAAGATTTAAAACCTAGAATTAAAAACCCGAACACAGCTCAATGTACTCATCATTATGAACTAGGTACTTCTCCTTTGGGCTCAAATCTGAAATATTGAAAAAAAATCTGTTGATCCATACATATAAGTTTATGTAGCTCAACCAATTGTATGGATCAGCTGTATTTTTTTCATAATTCAGGGTTGGCCCTATTGTAAAAGTTCTTCATAATGATGAGTTCAAATACACGTTCCGAACCCTTGAGGTTTTCAGTTAATTCAAATACATGTTGTATAATCATATATTTAAATTGAATAAAGTACCCCGTATACATACATTCTAAATAATCGGGTACCGTATGAATGACAACAAAAGTCACTGAACATAGTATTTACATTATCAAACAACCTCAGCAACATAATTTGTCTGACTTTTGAATATTCTGATCTACAAAGGTCTTTTTCAATTTAGCCTAAATTGTTAAAACTTAAAATAAGGTTATTCTTAAGTAACTTAAGACAGCACTTGGATACCTAATAAAAACTTAACAAGCTTTATGAAAAGTTACTACATTATGATTAATTACTATCATTAATCAGATTTTATATCTGTAGAGTTTAATGGTTTAAACCTAACAAAGAATGGCTTGTCTTTACAATAACGACGCGATAAACATTATCTAGAACCGCATCAAATAACTTTTCACAAAATAAAACGTAGTTCATTTTGATAGCAGCATTAAAATCTAAATTATCCTTAAAAAACTGCCGCGGAGTATCATACTTTTAAATATCAGTAAAGTATAAGGAGCTATCTCATTTCTACGTATCATCAATCATACTTTCAAATCATTTGGGGCGGGAGATAAGCACACTTTTTTGAATAAGACCGTTTTTGAATAGCAAAGATATAGGGCGACTCGTCTGTAGACACTGCGATTAAGATAAGATGGAGTAAAACGTTTTTATTATGTTTTTAAACAAAAGATATTACAGTTAAAGAGTATAATAATGGATAAAAAATGGAAGTAAGCGGCTTTAAGAAAATATATTTTAAAAATTACAGGCTTTTCACGATCGTATTCTTGGCTCATTTGTCTTTTATATGGCCGTTACTGTAATGTTTCCCTCGGGAGGCATACTTCTCAGATGATATTAATAACGACGGAAGCGAACGTTGCCATTTCCCTACAGAATTTTTACTGAAGAATTGTAATCCTTCTATGTTTGCGTCACAGTTATTTAAAGAAACGATTTCACTTGAACACTCTTTTTCTCGCACTTTGGTTTTAGCAATGAATCAATGGAAATTAATAATCGAAATGGTTTCACCAATGCTGAAAGTTTTTCTCTTTCATACAAACTTAGCGTGAACTGAAAACTTACCCATGGATAATAAAAAATGTTAATTAAGTTTCCCCACAAAAGTTCCATCTATTCCTTTAGTATAATCCTCTCAGATTGTGAGACCTCTTCTATAGGAATGGATCCCCAAAATCGATCTGAGTCACTCAATAAATTTCAGGAAGACATATAAGACCAGACCGCGGATCTATAATTCAGTTCGAATATCTCTACGACGATATATCAGCGTCGTTAAGAAGATGCAATTTACATCTCAGCTCGTTCGTTGGCGTATTTATTGGAAGAGCTAAATAGTTGTCGTTCGTTACTCAAAGTAACACATAAATCTTCTACAAGTTACATACATAATATATGTTTATTAGGCGTAGGTATGTAGAACTGAGTAAGAGCTATCCCCTTTCCCTTTTAAGGGGAAGTAACGAATGAAGATGGCGATATAAAGTCTGTCACAATATTTAGAAGCAGTTGAAACTTTCTACTGCATTCAGCATCATCTTCCACGGCTTTTCTGTCTTCTTCACTGACAATCATCACTGACCATCTCGAAATATTCTCTGAAATATTCATAGCATCAAGTATTCTGAGCTGATTACAGATCCCCCAAGTTCCCTTTCACCCAGTTACAATGAGATAAAAGCTATCTACTCTCTCCGTTGTCCGATGAAGCAGTAAAAGTCATCAGTGGTTTACTACAGTGTCCTAATGTTACTTTCAGCCTATAAATTATCCCATAGCTGGATAAAAGCCCTCCCATTTCGTCCAGACATTTATAAATTGACCTTTGACCTTGACGTGGATTATTTGTCCTCTATACCATTATATTACCCGGATTGAGCTTTGGCATTACTCTACTCACTATATTTCATCTAACACACATTAAAATTATATTTTTAAACATTAACACTAAAATAAAAAAATATAAAACTAGCTTTTTCCCGCGGCTTCGATCGCGTTAATTTAGAATTTGCCAATTAATTCGGGTTGTATACTGCTTGTTGTTTGACCGTTGCAATCATGAGCTCAGAACAAAACACTATCAATCGCTTTCAGAGTAGCAGGCTTCTACATTAATATGGGCATTAAATATTTAACATACCTACTGCCTACCTATTTTACTACCAAGACCCAGCTATTATCAAGAGTTTCGACTGGCCCACCGCGAGTCTAAATCCCCTTTAATATACCTTGACATTTAAAAACATGTGCAAACCGTGTTTAATGTCAGTCTAACTGCATACATACATGCCTATTCTAATCCAACCAGAGAACGGAACACAGTCAGCAAGTTTTATAATAAATTCATGTCACGTCAACCGAACCCGATTTTAAATGCAAAATTATACAGCGGTACATACACAAGTACTATGCCATTGCAACTTGTTTGATTGCGAATAATTTGTTCGATTTGTGGTCGGTGACAATTTCGAATCAAGTTATTTAGTAACATTTATCGTTTTGCTTTTGTTTCTCTCGACTAATGATGTTTTGGTGTCGGTAACGAGTGAAACCGAGTGCATGTTGTCATTGAGTAATTATCCTAAGTCGATATTTAACAGCAAATACAAGTTAGGAATTAAACACCTGATGACACGGTGGACTTAGTGGCTGAACGATTGGCTGCTGCGCTGCATGTCGCGGGGTCGAGTCCCGCACGGAACAAATATAATTGTGTGGCCTACAGATAGTTGTGTAGGGTTTGGCTGTTTGTGTATGTGACTTTATACAGTATGGGGATCACATATATGCAATAAATTATACGACATACTTGTTATCGCCTTTTCTGACGATATACAAAAAATTAACGAAATCGGTCCAGTAATTAGGTCAAAAAGTAGAGTTTTAATTTTGAACAAATTTAAACACTCTGTAGAATTGGATTTGGAGTTGGAATTGAAATTAGAATTGGAGTTGGAATTGGAATTTTTTTTCGTAAATCTCAAATTTTCAAACGAATCAAAAAGTCGCGCCAACAGAACAGTCAACAGAGAACTGTCAACAGAGTGTTTACTTTAACTGAATTTATTTTGATATTTATTTTGTTTGAAAATTTTACTTTTTTAATTTTCGGTTTTCGATTTAAAATTTTAATTAAGCTATACTTCTGTGGACTAGTATTACTTGAGGTTTCATTTATTGCCTAGAAGTGAGTTCCATACCGTATGTGGGTGGTTCTCTGATTTCGTACCAATCACATGTCCGGTTGCATAAAAAAATAGTTACTAACATTTAGGGAGTTTCGATTAAAGCTGGTTAATTTGAAGACATTTAGCGAGGTGTATCCAACAAAAGAATAACGTAGATATAGACACAAAAATAATAAAAAATGAAAAACACAAATGTCATTACCATCGATGTCCTTTAAGCGATTTCTTAACTTTAGAGTTCAAAATTTCTAAGAAGTTATAGTTATATGTATCTGTAATTTATTCAATTCATTAAACTAATACTAAGGATTACTTGCCTTCAATATCACACATACGAATTAATTCATTAATTTAAAAAAAAAAATATTTGTCTTTGTCACCGAAAAATAGTCACTACCGTAAGCAGGAAAAGAAATGTACACAACTTTTTACATGGAAATCCTATTCTTTTACCCTTCCCCCGTACAATTCCGCAGCGACCGGTCGCTTCAGAGCCATTGAGCAAGAAACCCGCGCTCTCGAGAAATAAAAAAAATACTTACGAATTTGTTATCAAAAATTACCTTTGTTCGGTTTAGTGGTCTTTACCGTATTTGAGAAATTTTAGATAAGTCACACGATTAATATTTTTAATGTACTTCTGAAATGTTTGTCTTGATGAATATTATTACGAGAGTAATATTTATACAAATAGCCTTTAACATAATTGATTTAAAAATCAAATAACATAAAATGTCATTACTGTGATAGTCTTTACCATCAGTTT
Organism: Hoplodrina blanda; assembly: GCA_949316365.1. Taxonomy (NCBI): domain Eukaryota; kingdom Metazoa; phylum Arthropoda; class Insecta; order Lepidoptera; family Noctuidae; genus Hoplodrina; species Hoplodrina blanda. The sequence continues at coordinate 8,044,873 of OX438579.1, read as the reverse complement.
TCAGCCACTGAGTAATCATTTGTTTCGTTCAGTCTCATTTTCTTCTCTATTATACTAAGTACTAATAAAGAGGAAAAGGAGACTGAACGAAACAAATGATTACTCAGAGGCTAGTTGCTTAGATTACACCTTGGTTGTTATTTTGTTGTACAATTTGTGTAGTTTTAATAGTAATATACTTAGGTAAACGATTATTACAGTAAACAAATGAGAAATACTTGTGCTTTACTTAATTGAAGAAAATGAATAAAAATATTTTAGTTTGTATCTCATTTCATGTAATCGTTGTACATAGTAATCATTTCCATAACACGAAAAATCATTACCATCACAATATTAAACTTTAGCTACTTATATCTCGGACATTAATCGATGCAATTCGAAAATATTTACACATAATATTATTAAGCCATCATATTTTCGTTTCAAACTAAGATTTTAAAAATCTAAAATTTCTCTCTTTTTATTCAAATTGAACCGAAATCAGAGAACCACCCATGTCTATACATGCCTACGATTAGGACAAATTTATAGTGCGCTGTTGCTATAAGCTAGATCAATAAAAGCTAGAAAATTCCGTTCAGCCGTTCAAGCATGAAATATTAATAAACATCCATTCATTCTCACAAACTTTCGCATTTAAAATATACACATCAAAAGTGTCTAGGGATCAACATCCCTAACAAATATTAGGGATGTTGATCCCTAGACACTTTTGATGTGTGTAGTTGCAGGAAGTAGGATACAACAACATAATAATTTAACAAGCATATGATTCTCATACACTAAGTATCGAAGTTCTAGAACAATCGAGAACGATATAAAATCGTTTAAAGACCGCGAGTTTCAATTGTTTCGCGGTTTTCAGCGCAAGTAAACGTTGTACGTGACCGTTTTATGTTCTCTTGATTAACGATACACACTTAACTACGCCTGTTTACGTCACAATCTATGTACATTTAAGTACTCGAAGTCGTTATTGTAAATGGTGGTATATTTGTCATAAAATAAGTTTATTGCTGCTTCGCGTTCAGTGTTACGTACGTTTTTTTATACAACTTCTCTCTCCCGTTAATCTTTGTTGCGAATACCTCTTGTTTGCCTGTAACATCTGTTTCGGTAATAATTTACAAGGACGGTGACATTAATATTTTTCTGATTGCCGGCGGAATTGAGCTTTTTTTTTTAATTTTTTACAGCTTTTCTGTGACGTTCGTTTGCATAATTTAATTTGAATGTTCAATTTTGAGAAATTATTAATTTGTATTTAAATAAAAATCACTGACAGCATTGAAAAAAAACATCGAGAGGAAACCTGAATTTTATTTAAAAAACAAGTAAGTCTGAAATCGCCAATTCGCCTTGAGCAAGCGTGGTGATTAATGCTCGTCCCTTCTTTGTATGAGAAGAGGCCTTTACCTTGTAGGGGGACCATAATAGGATGGTATTATTGATTTTATAAATAGACGTATTTGTAAACGCCTTCAATTTACCTACTTCATGATTCCCCTAAACATATGTTGGTGAGCAACAAAATAGTCTCAAGGGACATAAATTTCCATTAAAATCTCGTAACGTAATTCCCTGTAAACGAAATGAAGACATTAGGCAAAAACTACTAACACTTAATTTCAATACATCCCCGACCCATCGCCTTAATAGCCATCAATTAATTACTCGAACATAGAGGAAACGTAACATTGTGGTTTTTGAGGCAACGCCTGACTGCCTACAGTACTGTACATTGACGTTATATTATCAGATTACATAAATTTGAGACAAACAGCGGGGTTTCGGCGCAGCTGCAAGAGTTGAACTAATTTCATCTCGACATGACAAGGGTATTAGTTGGGTCGAGTCGAGACCCTTTTTATAACTCAGGTTACTCGCGCAAAACCTGCCTTTGTAACGGACCCGAATAATTGTCACTGAAATTAAATGTGATACCAAAACAATCGAGATAAATACTTTTTTTTTGTAATCTTAGTACGTAAAACTTGGACGTGGACTGATTAATTAAATTCGATAAAAACCATTACAATCGGTCTCACGCTCAATCGTGAGAAAGATAAGTAGGTGCCAACATGTTACTGTAACCCCTGGACGCTTACAGTACCGGGAGGATTGGGTGTTTGAAACCATTAATCAATAATTTCAAGGCACAACTCCTTTATAAAATAACACTCTATTTTAGCCCCGAAAACTTGATTATTTTCAATTAACTGTAAAATTAGATTTTTTGTTTACTTTTGCCATGCAAAATCTTTGGAGGCATCGCGTTTTGACAGCTCATAAAAAGAATTTCAATTGATTAGTGGTATATTTGACAATCTCAATTTAATCTATTAGACTAAACCACACATTCAATTATTTTGATTTTATTATAATATCATATTAAATTTTTATAATACTGATACTGGTACTGCGACTGGACTGACCTACTTAGACTGGAATCCGACCGCAACATAGTTGGGCAAAGGCTAGGCAGATGACGATCATATTATATTTTTATATGCTAATCGCCCGACTGTCATGCATGAGGTTGCGGATTCTATACCGGGCAAGCAACAATGTGACATTTTAAATTCAATTGGACTTTCAATTTTAGAGATAGATTATTACTCGTAGTCGGGAATAACACATAGGCTATTTTTTATCCCGGAAAAATGTACGGTTCCCTTGGGATAATATATTAACCTTGACACGGAGGAAGTCACGGGCGGAATCTAGTATTAATATCAAATAAGGTTAGATATGGCTGTCAGTCACTGTCCCTTAGTACTTGCTCATGTCCCAGTCAAGATATCAGTACCTACCTATTTTTATTCAGTCTTCAGTCCACACACGTGAGCTTGTCGATCTATTCCAGTCGTATTTGGTAAAAGTCAATGGAACTGAAGTCTCCACGTCCACGTGACGGATCACGTCACATCGGTCTATTTATAAGGGGTTTTTTTCGTGACAGAAATCCTTAAGCGCAGGCCACACCGCCAGCTAGCGGACGGGCGGGCTAAGCGGGCGGGCGAAGCGAACGAAGGAAACTATACAAACTACGCGAAATATTGGCGAGCTAAACTATGGGGTTCACACCGAAAACTACGGACAGACGAGCGACGGATATTTCGTTAGCTTAGCTCGTTAGGTTAGTCGGTAGCTCGCGGTGTGAACCGAAGTATGTAAAGAGGTGAAACGATGTTCGCCCGCCTAGCCCGCCCGCCCGCTAGCTGGGAATCGTCGGATATTTCGTTAGCTTAGCTCGTTAGGTTAGTCGGTAGCTCGCGGTGTGAACCGAAGTATGTAAAGAGGTGAAACGATGTTCGCCCGCTTAGCCCGCCCGCCCGCTAGCTGGCGGTGTGGCCTGCGCTTTATGATCAATGGATGAAAGGATCATATGAAACAAAGAGTAATGTCTTTAGTATTTTTCAACCTACGAATTTTAATGAAAGAATACTGCACACTGCAGACTATTCCTCCAGCTAGGGGAACCTAGACTATGAGAGCAGAGATCGTGAAAGCACGCCATTCTAAATTTAAATACTCGTAGATAGAAAAGTAAACAACGAAAAATGTATACAAATAAGTAAAATTGTAGTGTCTGTTCGTACTGTCATAATAACAGCTTTTTACCAAATTACATTTGAATGTTTACTCGGCACTTACTAAAATACATTTTTTGTCTGTCTCCCTGCTTGTTTATTTCGGCTAACCTTCAAAATGGCTAGACCGAACTTGACGGAACTATCACTAAATAAATATACACATCAAAAGTGTCTAGGGATCAAAGATGTATTATTACCAATACATCTTTGATCCCTAGACACTTTTGATGTGTGTAGTAACTTTAAATAAATAGTTATCGGGAGTTCATTTTGTAGTCTAGAGTGATCGGTATTCCTATTTCGTTTCAATATACGATTTTCCAATAGTTTTGATCATGTATGCAAGAATGTTATCGAAAACTTTGAGCATGATTTGATGCAAATTGCAAATAATTGAAGTTTGAACATAGTTTGTGTTCTAAATATTCAGACGATGCTGTCTATTACATGGAATACCTTAAAGTTAATATACACACATCAAAAGTGTCTAGGGATCAACATCCCTAACATTTGTTAGGGATGTTGATCCCTAGACACTTTTGATGTGTATATATCGACTCAACATAGTAGGTTAACATCAGAAGGACTTCTACGTGCTTTTAAATAAGCTAGGCTATTGAATTAAATATATTTTTTAAGCAAATCTGTTCAGCAGTTATTTAAGAACAACTAAACTTTCACTTTCAGAATATTAAGTAATAGGAGAAACTCTTACGTTTGCACTCTTAAACACTTAGGTAACCCTTTTGTAATCATGGAATCCTTTTTCTAAAAATGTAATTGAATCCGACACAAAGCTAAGCCGTGACAACTGTCGCAGTCGAAGCGCACAGCCAGGGATTTAAACAGGCGCTCCTAAATTATGCAATAATTTGTCTCGAATTAAAGGCTTGTAAGTATTCTTGAATAGTATTCGAGCCTCGGTAAGATTTAAGAGCTTCGACGCTCGCACAACTGAAAGAGATAAGAGTGGATCGCTCTAAGCTGGTGAATTACCGCCTTTTCTTTGTGTGACAATGGCTCGACTTCGTCTGACGCTACAGAGAATGACTTAGCCGTATGTGAACACGAATTTATTTAAATTCGTAGCATACCTCGCCCGGCTCGACTGAAGTTAGTAAGACATCATTAACTCGACAATAATCGTAATGAAATGTTCTCCGTGACCCAGCTGCGACGAGCGTGGCAGACAGTATTACCAACTTTATTACATTTTAAGGGCTGTAAGTGAGCCTAAATTACTCTGTAGCCGTTGAAAGTGTATGGTGAAAGAAATAACGAATGGTAATGTGGTCGCACGATGAGCAATAAAGAACTACGTCAGTTTCACGTTACCCCGGTGAGTTCGCGACGCACGTAGTTTAACATCTAATATACATATAGATTTTTGTGACAAATACACGTCGTGCTCATAAGAAATTCACCCTTGTCGGTGGCGTAGGGCGGGCCCTCGTGAATTATAACATAGAACGCCAAGTTTTTGCGCCGAGATTAACTGCGTATTACAAGCCGAAAGTATGCCAATGAGCCGGTGTTCTGAAACTTCTTAATTACTTACGAAGGGTTTTTTGTAGCGACCGCCTTACCAGGGTAGACACGAATTGTTTTCACATTTCAAAGTGGAAGAACGACAGGAGAAGTTTGCATAGTTAACGTTCGCTGCAAAAACTTTAACATGAAAGTTTGTCGAGATGTTTTCGCTGGAGAATGATATTATTATCTCGTTGAAACTTCTTTAATCTTGTTTGATCTAATTCGTATCAGCGTAGGTGTTGTGCCGTGTAAGTGTAGCCTACATACAGTAACGACTAACTTTGAGTGCGTGTGAATATTATCTGGGAACGAACGTTATGCTAATTTAAAAATCTTGACTCTCTTAAATATAGAACAAAGTTAAAGTCAAAGTCAAATCTAAGACTTCAATTAGATCATTAAAAAGCACTTTTGAACGTCATTTGCAATAATAAAAAGAATCTAAGGTCACCTCCTCCACAAGGTAGTTTCGTATGTAGAAGAATCGGCAAGAAACTCCACTAAAAAACCACTTTCTACTGCTGACTAAACTTTTTTTATGTTAGCCTGTTCTGTCCCTTTCCTGGGCAAAGGCCTCCTTCCACTCGTTCCATTCATCCCAGCAGTTTTGCAGAAATCCGACCATTCCATCCCGTGAACTAACCTAAACTGTAAGCTAAGAAAAACGTTTATCTATAGAATCATAAATAAAAAAAAAACATAACTCAAAATTACCATAGAAACAGATACAAAAGGCGAACTTACCAACACAATTGAAACAAAACTACACAGAAAGTGAATATTGCACCAGCTATTGTCTCGTTAAAGCTTGCAAGATTAAAATAGCTGAATAGTAAATACGTTTAATAAACGACAACCCTGCCTGCAGCTTTGAATCTCTGCTTCGTGAATAACTGTAGGTACACACTGTATAAAGTTGTCCAGAGAATTACCTACTACAAGGGAATCTCTGACAAAATTCTATTTAATTTTGCCACATTTTAATTTGTACCTATCTATCTATTGTAAAAGATTTTTTAAGATAAATAAAACTGCAATAATAGATGTATTGTAAAGTTTTGCATTGGTAATGAATTTATATAAAAATAGATAATCTATAAATTAAGTAATTCTATATAGGTATTGGAGAACCTAACCTATTGACTGACTGACTAACGTATTTATTTATTTACAAATGATGACATCAAAATAGTAGTAAACATAAGGTATTATATATCAACGCTCAGCCGAAACTACTGGAACAAGGAACGTGAAATTTTACGCACGGCTTATTTTTATGGTGTAGGCGAGCATTAAGAAAGGATTTCTGGAAATTCAACCCCTAAGGGGATGAAAGGTGGGTAGTTCGATTGCATGAAAAATCTTATTTTTTGGGTTAATAAACTTGAAACTTGCCACGAATGCGAACCTAAGTAAATTATTAAGTTTGTCGTAATTCGTTTTCTAAGCCATCAAAGGGGGTCTTAATTGAGAAATAGCACTTTAACCGTGGGCAAAGGGACAGTACGCTGCTTTCTTTATTGTGTCCTGATTACCCCTATTTTTTTTCATCCGCGTTAGGTTAGATTTTTGATTTCTGCTCCTCTTCCTTGGGTGGTAGTATGATGTCACAATCTATATAAATCTGGCTATCACCTACAAAAAGACTTTTACTTTTTAAAGTGACCAAAAACTGTTCACCTTTTTTATATTAATATGGGTTTAAATTCAAATAAGTATCTTGCAAAAACTGCACCAGATTTTAAAATTGTGAAACATAAAGTTTTATCACTAAAATAGAATGCCAGAAATGATATACTAACTTCCATTGTGATGAGAAGCACTTAACAGTAACTTTACATAATGTGTTTCGTCTGACTTCTGTACTGAACATAACTTGGAGCGGACGTTGACTCCTAAATACGGTTTCAGTGTTATACCTACTAAGTTTTAGTATAATAATAAAGTTCAGTGCACATACCTACAGTCTGTTGTAAATTGACTTAACCAGAATTTAAGCTATGTAAATACTCAGGGAATATTCATTCATGTTTACTTAATTGGTATCGAAACTATCTAAACTAATACTATAAATAGGTAAAATTGATCGTTTGTTTGTAAGAGGTATGTTCTGAAACAGTGATCCAAAATTTTTTAATAATGGAAAAATACACTATTGAAGTCATCTATGCCAAAAACACATCCTATAGCACACTATAGGATGTGTTTTTGGCATAGATGACTTTTACTCCGACAAAGTAACGAGCAAAAAGAGTAAAATGTAATGATAAACCTAAAAAGTAAATAATATTTAGTTATCAATCCCCACGAAAATCTCAATTTCTAGAACTTATTATGTCAATTTATTTTTATCTTTGAACTGTCTTTGTTTCAAAAGTTTTGCTTTCTTTTTGCGAACAAGACGAGCGCAGAGCTGTCCCTGATGTCGCATTAATCGTAATCGGATAAAACAGCATCAGCATAACAACGTCTTCTGAATCCCAGCTTAAATTGATTGAAGGTGAACCGAGTCTCGTTACAAATCGCATCGCTTATGTCAACCGCTTTTCACCTTAAACATTGCAACAGAGATAATGCCTTTAACCGAAACGGTTCATCAGTATTCAGCGGCGAAGCAATTGAAACTGCGGTGGTGCTCGGTCCTCCCACTCAATTTTCCTTGTTCCGACGGCTCGAGTTATTTGCATCACAAAAACACAATGTCGAGGGAACGCGAGACCATTAATCACGCGTAGCGGAACTTCAGCACAGCGGTGAATAGCTTCAGCCACACGCGAATGATTCAGACGTTTTGCTGCCCGATCGAAGGGCGAGTCGCCGCCGTCGCGACACCGGCCCCGCTGATTAGGTACCTATATACCACCGTGACGTCATGTATTGCATTCATACCAAACAGTGCGAGGGTCGACCTCGTCAGGGGATGTCTTGGAAGTTTCATTTTAACGCACCCCCTATAGAGCTCAAACGACGTGATGATAAATGAAATTGCGTACCAACATTGTGTTGAGGGCGTTCGCTTTGGTGTATAGACCACCCCAGAAAACACAAATTAAACCAAGAACAAGTTAAAACAACACAATTATCACCTTAACAAGCTGAAATTAATACAATCCCCTAAATGTAATTTATTGTGTAATTCGCAACAATGTGCCGGTAGGTACTGTTCAAATTGTCTGTGCCTATACTTTAAAAGTTTTTTAAGTGCCGGAACAAGCCGCCGTTTTAATTGCGCCAACCGGAAAGGGGAGAGATGAATGGAAGGAAACGGCAGCAGCCTTGCCAACCGCCCTACATTATTAAAACTTGCCTCTTACTCCACCGCGCTCCACTCTTGCAACTGCGAGCATAATGAATCGCGCATCTCGAATAGACTTGAAATAATTTCGTTTATAAAAAAACATCACAGTGAAAATTGGAGAAGCGTTGAGATTTTATCTCCCGGACGAATTTCCCAGCTCGAGCACTAGTTCCGCGTTTCTAGTTTGGTCTGGCAAACTTTTTAGGCCACTTTTATTATATCTGAAGAGCTCAAACGACCTCGTTAGTGTACACGTGTGTACGTCGTTCCATCACGCATGAGTCTTCACCGAGCCATGTTACGTTACAGACGACCGATAAGTACTGTCATATAATAACATATGAGAGCCACTTAAGGAGTACAATAGCATTATACATTACACTTGCTGGAGCACGCAAAAGAAAACTTAGGGATTGAAGCTTCAATAGTATAAACGAAATACACTGAAGCGTTTTCATGAATAATTCATTTATTATCTTAGTGGCGCAGACGTGTGACGCGAAAAACGCAAAAAATAAAAAATGTACAACATTTTCAGCAGTAAACATCGTGATAGTCGCGAGTGATGCGTCACGGCTTCACGAGCGGTGTGGCGGCCGTGCGTCTGTCGAGAGCGTTTTGTTAGCGCGTTGAATTCATACGTTCCTAGGAAAAACAATGAACCTGAAAACTAATTGCGTCCTTGATACAACGAGCCCGCTAGCTCAACGTAAACATTGTTTATAAAAGGTGCGAAATAGACGGGCGTCCCCGTATTACCGTGGCCGCCTTATTACATTGTACAAGTACCTTCACAAAGCCTCCGGCGTGCCTTATCTGTGGTACCACAAGAGCCTCATAAGCCCAGGTTGTTACCTCGGAACACATTGTAACACATTATGCGCCGCCGCGCCGCCGACCTAACGCCCTCATCCGCACGTAATAAGAATATGTAGTCTTATGAATATTTTGCTCTTTCTTGACAATGTGCGATTAGAGATTACTGTTTTGTGGCTTCCGTGAAGCGACATGAACTGATATTACTGCCTCACCGCAGATTTAGTTCTGAACATAATATGTCTGCCACTTTTGTTGGGTATTGAGTAGTTCGCTTCCTTGTATTGTAATATAAACCGTAAGAAATCTATGGATGCTCTACTGAGCTCGAGCCGAGCTAAGCTAAGCTAACAAAAATATTACCTAAACATCCATCCATCCAAACATTCTTATACTAGTAGTAAGATGTAATATTTTACAGAAGTATACGAGTATCATTTTCACAATTCGCATTTGCACTACTAAATGCTCACATTGTTAGACTGAACATTCATTAATTATATAATTTACTTTTAAACCTATCAAACCAGCTATTTCGGAGAATGTAGGCAGCAGACATACTCATTTATATTTAAAGCAACGCCGGTCATTTCTGAGTACGAAAGCGTGTAGCTTCCATTAAAATAATTAGTTGTAATTAACCGATTACGTACGTATACGTCACTGAATAAACCAACTTTGACTGCAATATCTGCATTGGTATTTTAAAATGATCACAGAATTATAAAATTATCATCTTAATATTGGTTTACCAGATATTGTGTTTAGGGTTATTGGGTTTTTCCATCAGGAACTCTTCAGTAGTAGCCTCGGAGTCTGAATTTGCGCCCGATTAACGGCAATAGGCTCACCCCCTATTACGTGGGACTTAAACATAACTGGCGTAATGTGGGTGTACTTATGGGTACACCTCTGCCTAACCCTTCGGGGATTACTGGCGTGATATTATGTATGTTTGTTGTCATTAGGCAGAATTTTCTAATCCTACAGCCGTCAAAATTGCAAATACACTCAAGAATGCATCAATATTCACTTGATGATAGCCGATGAAAATTTATAAAAGTTTTTCATCACCATTTCATAAGCGATGAAACATAATTCCATTTCACTTACGCTTTTATAGTGTCCTATATCTACATTAAATAAAGCTTTAAATATAGGTACTAGCTATGGTTTACAGCCACATTGGATGTGCAAAAGCAGACAGAGACGAAGGCACATTCTGTATCTATAGAGCCACGTTTTGCAGCGCTTCGAATGCAAAACTAACTTCGCCGCGGTGTGATCCTCAGTAGGTTTGCAGACTACGCATGTTTGCTTACTCCGTGCTCCTTTAACGACCCGACGGGAGGTCACTTTGTACACACTACCGTGCTTAGTATAGCATACTTTAGTAGTATGGCCCTAGTACGTACTTTGTAAGCAAGATAGCATTGATATTGGGAGATAATGTTTTGAATATTGTAACACAAATGTAGTTAACATAAAGAGGGCAACTGTTACATAACATAACATAACTTCACGCCTGTAATCCCTGAAGGGTTAGGCAGATGTGTACCCATTAGTACATCCACATTTCGCCAGTTATGTTTAAGCATCTGCAACTGTTTGATCAGTGAATTTAATATATGGTATAAAGAGACCTCTATGCATAGATAAAAAACTTGTCACAAACTACCAATTGCGACAGATGCAATTTTATAAGTCTTTTCATTTAGTTAGTTATCAAAGGGGCAATTCTACTAAGTTTTAGGAACGATCCCAATCTAATCTCAGTCTCAATCTGTCAAAATTGCGGAGGCCTAAAGGAGGGTACAGGGTAATGTAAAAAAACAGTGATGTTTTTTACCGTTTTTTTGCAATTAATACCCCATTATCCTGTGGAAAACTATAAAAGGTAGTCTCTCTATTAACTACACCACTGTGCTTATATCACAGAATGATAGCACTTAGGTATAGATATACCCAAGTGCTGGGTTTAGCATCATACAAATTCGTTTGTTAACCGTAAAATAATAAATATTGTTATATATACTATTCCAGTCTAAAATTGTAAGTAGGTAGTAAATCCTTGTGTTCTCATATAAAATAACGCAAAACAAAAGCACAAATAGGTACGGCCTTACGGAGATTATATATAAAATGAAAAAGCCAAAACAGTCCACAATGAGATTAAGTAGAAACCGCGACCACTGTCCAAAGCAGAATTTAAAATAATACTGCACAAAATCTTATGACCGCTGCCCTGTCACAGATATACAGTCAAAAAACTCTGTGGTCGTAATCTGGGGTTCCGCAAAGAGGGGTCTGAGAGACCCCTGTAATAATCGCTAGCGAAACGTCAATCACACGAGGGTTGAACCAAGGATGAAACTGAAGGGTTGGATTATAAGGGTCCGATTCAGGGAGGCAACAGGATTACTAATATTCAGGGCCACGGATGATGGCTTTAATTTACTTTTATTTAATATTCAATTAATGTACCTACAGGTTGATTTTGTAAGTGTATTAATGCTTTCGCAAAGGGTTTACTTATTAGCATTTGTTTGTTTTTAGAAAGCTTTTGAATTAAACAATTTCATCTAGAATTGTGAATAATTTGCAAAAAGCCCATGTTACCAATTGATGTCAAAGATAAACCGCCAGCACGTGTACAGTTACAAACAAATTTTAAAGATGAAAGGACCTACCTACTTTTTACCTTTTAGGGTTTAAATAAATGAGTATGTAAATTGGGTACAAAATTATAAGAGTTTCAGTCATTTAGAACTAGTATCCTCTGCGACATACTAACCATAATAAAATAATGGTTATGTTTATGATTAGGTAAATTAGTAATTTTCAAATATCACTAACCTAATTAGCTAAGTGGCTAATATATTATAAACCTATTAATACCTAATTATTGTGCATGGCAGGCTAATACCTACACATTAACGGGTTAATTCACAGATAATCCGGCTTACGTACGAGTTACAGACCGCAGAATAACAAAATATCCACGTGCCTAATGAAAATACGTTAAGAAAAACAAGAAAAAAAAATTAAGCATGACATTTGTGTCGAGATTTCCCTGTAGATAATATTTTCTATTCAACTACCTTAATTAATTAGCGTTGATTGTGTACAATTGTTGCGATACGGGCTGTAGTCGGCCGGAGAAAAGCCTTGGTTTTGTACAGGTTTTCCTTGACAACGAGGAAAAAAGGTCTCAGTTACACGCAAGGTCCTTTTTGGCAAAGAACAACTCTTCGAGAGTTAGAGAAATGGACTTGCAGGCTTTTGTCGTACACAATTCTGACGTAACTTTTTTTTTTTGTTGCCATCGTCTTTTTGACCGACATTCAACACTAACATTGAACTGAGTCATAAAGTAGGTAGAACCAGGTAGGTATACCAGGCGGACAATTCTACAAATTTTTAGAAACGACCGCAATCTCATCTCAGCGACAATCAATGTCAAAAACATGTAAGTAAATTAGAGTAATTTATGAGAGATTGAGATTGAGATTACATTGCAATCTTTCCTAAAAGTTAAAAGAATTTCCCCCCAGATTAGATTCAATATAGCGATTGAGTTTCCAGTTCATAAAATTATTCTGTTGATAATAAAATCGCAACGCCCATTTACAAAGTTGGCAAAGGCTCGCCAAATCATATTGCGGCAATAATCTCATGTTAAAATCGCTACAAACGTACAAAATACTTATGCTACAATGCAAATGGCTACCGGTTAATTACCACAACTCATGTGGAAATGTGCACTCATTAATAAATAAAAAAATAATAATTTTGCATGCAAATTAAAAGTAACCCCACAAAGGGAAAATAATCGCATGGATAATATCAGCTTAAGGATAAAATGAGCTTTTAATTGTACGCTAGCTTTATTTACCATCACTAACAAAAATGTGTACATGCATCGATAAACGTCCTGGATTCCATTAATTTTATCTTTTCCACACATTATTAAGTGCAGTCAAACATCAATCAATTTAATTGAAACCTTGTTTGTGGGGAAATTGAGTTAAAACCGCTAGGTACCTGAATACGGAACGCTAAAAATAAAATGAATAATTTAGGCCGAACGGTCGTTATGTGAATTGCAAATCGAGCGAAAGATTGTATTTACGTGAAATTATTCAAGCAAATCTTTCCTAACGAATTGTTTGCTTGCTTCAAACTTTCCCAATTCCAAAATAGGTATTTAATTTTGAGACATTTTATTCAATAAATTTTCATGGTTACATATTTAAATATTTTGCGTAAAAGAATTTAATTTTCAGAGAGTACCTACCATGAAAAATGTCTCCGACTTCTTTATGATCCACCGATAACGTTGAATGGACGTATTTTATAGCATTCATATTTCTAGTAATAAAGTACATCATATTATGAAGATTAAAATGCCATATGAAAAATGGAATCTCCTTAATAACTTTTGAAATATTGTAGTTAGTTTTTTTTCTGCATGAGGGAGCATTTGTTAGCGTGTTTATTGAAACAATCAACCGGGTGAACATATACGGGATTTGTATACGTATAGAGGGGCTCGGGGCTAAGTTGTGAATATATAAGCAGGTCTAGAGAGATAGTAGGATGCTCAGTTAAAGACAAAGGAATACGACACAAAGCTATTCCAGGCGAGTCGTCTGAATCTCCAGGGGTTTGTGGCTTGCGCTCGCAACGCTATGTTTTCGCTGTAACTCGCCTGTTGCTGTGAACGTGGCACGTAAATACTAAGAAAATTCAACAGCTGCAGTATTTTTGTCGAACAACGTCCATTTAGAAGCGAGACACGACAAAAGTCATTGTTTGCATTTATTTCTCCTTTTACATCCCTCATATTATATAATGGAATAATTATGAACAACACTCTCGTAACATTATCTGACTCTTTTATCCTATTTTTACTGCACGAAATATTCCGTAAATGCTGGCCATTTTAAATTCTTTCGTCTCATTTTTCACCGTATTACACTCGGAGCTTCAGATTGTTTTATTATAAACTTTTTTTTAGAATGTGGGAGTTTTTGCATACCTGCCTCTGTTTTGTTCCGTATCATGAATTCATGAAACGAATTTTTTGCGTTTTAATTTTAAAAGTACTCGTAAATTTTTGTGCTTAAAACAGGTACGAGTTTGTGTGATTATGCGTTCGTTTATGTTTTCATTTCATACGAAAACTCACCTGGGTAATTAGTATTATAACGTTTTCTACAAAATTTTTGAAGAGCTCTTTGTTAAAAGTTTAATTAATGGCGGACCTTTTGGTTGCTAGACAATAAAGCAGTTGTAAAAACACTAGGTATAAACGTTGTATATTATGCCTTAGAGGCATTATGTCAAAGTAACGTCATGTATGAGGAGAGCGGCGCATAATTGATACCGACGCGACGTGATGTTGTGATTCCATTTCACCGTTATTGTTTTTCATTACATTCGTTATTGTGACTCGTTGTTTTGTTGACATTTCTGTTCATTGTGCTCCAATAGGGACCCAAAGAATTATGTTGCCGTAAACACGAACAAATTTTAATAAACTCGCGATTCAATTTGTTATCTGTCCCTTTACACATTGTTTCACGAAAATCTAATCAAGCCACTGAAAAACACAATGGTTCGAGTTTCGATATCTGTTAATTAAAATCAATCCTTTCTTTAAATCATTGTTGGTGACAATTAAATGAAAACATGTTTTTTTGTCATCGTTTTTAATGCCTTTGTTGATATTTTCATTCAATTAAATAAATAAAAAAGAGAGGTTTAAAAACCAAAGGCAGGTTATTAAAATGATATTTTAATCTTCACATTATACTGTAGTTAACTAAAATTGATAACTTTAAATTATTTACTGTCAACGGGATTTTATGATAAATATGACAATAAACAGACATTTTATTAATATTAATGTCTCATAATGAAGTTTTAAAACATTTTAATTAAATAAGTACCTGAATATTTAAACAGCACTAATAAATTATTATTAACAAAATTAAAGTAGCTAACTTTTAGCGCTACACTATAAATATTTGTATCGAAAATTTCCAAAAACTGAAACATTAATCTACCACAACGAATACCGAAACGAAGGTTATACACGAAAGTAAACGATTCCGTTGAATTTATAATAAAACGACAGCTAAATATCCGTACAGGAAATTAAATAGGAATCAGAACAAATCCCATTATAAAGTGTCATCAATCACTAAATCCAACAGGAGTGTGAGCCTGCTGTGTGGAAAACACAAATACATAGGCGTAGTGTACCTACCTACTTACCTACCTACATGTACGTAAGTCATATGACATCATTAATTTAGTTTGTGACACTTCCTAAATAACGTTAAAATATCAGCCGCACCATGCTTTACACGACATATTTTTATGATGGATTAGATTTGCTTCAGGTAAACAATTGACCATCAGTCAAAGAGGTCAATGAATTTTATTCTACTAGCTTCTGCCCGGGACTTCGACCGTGTGGTTTTTTTTACCCGCTTTAAGTTACCTACGCCTTTGGTTACTACTTCGCTTTCGTGGATCGTAGCGTGATGTTAATAGCTTAAATTATACTATTACTCATGAATTTAGCTATTATTTATTATACTTTTTCCAATTCAGAGATCAGTTCGTTTAAACAAACAAAAAAGCTCTTCAGCTTTATAGTTTTTTTTTTAGTTTATTGCATATAAATTACATTTTTAAATATTTAAAATAATTACATAACCTAAATACAAAACTTGAATAATAATAAAATTACAAAGTATGTGCAAAAGAAGAAAGAAGAAACCTTATAGGGCATCAAACAATTCGTCCGCATTGCTGTCAATGGGGCAAGTGCCCAAAAGGCTGGCAGCATTGCCACGTTGTTGTTGCTTTATTATATTAGTATAAATAACCATCTTGCCTACCAACAGCACCAATATATGCTGTCTGTAAATGTACATCTTCTACAATAACGATATCGCAAGCTTTCATTACAAATTCGTGACTATTAACGGTTCGCATTAATTTTCATTACAATGCATTTTGTAATAAAAATTAAAATAATGCGCTTCAATGAAAATTAATACCATTATTTTGACAATTTAATACTGATCAATTTTGCTAAGCATAATCTTAATTGATTGACTTTCGTTTTGATTTAACGTTGTGTTGTTGTTGTTTATTTTCAGAGAATAGCTGAGTCACTGTTATTCCTTTGACAGTTAATTGACTTTAGTAACAACATGTCGGTATCATGAATTTTAAACACAAATATAATAAGTTCTATCTAAACATTTCTTTTTAAATAAGCTGAAAGATTGCATTCTCATGCAATTGCATAGGTATGTATTCAAAATACCAGCCCAATCGAACACCGGGAAGTAGGTCAAATAAGATTTGATTAAGTTCCTATGGCCACTTTCCGGCTCCATCATCAGACCAGCTTTGTGACATCATTATATTGCATTGTCATACAAATTGCACATTTCTGCAAAACAGCTCTGCAAATGTTGTAAGTATTATGTATAACCTAATAGTACAACTCACTAAATAAATTAGTACAGACTGTATTTCAAACTGCAATTGTTTTTTTGCAAAATGAATACTGTAATCACAATGTTTTTTTAAACAAGAGTTCAGTTAGCTCCGTTAGATGATGCCTATATTCGGCCACCAGACCTCCAAATGCTCGTTTTATTTGGTTTATGTTACAATTAGAGAGGCAAATAGCAGGAAGGGGTTCTGCATACTCCGTAATGTTAGCCATTTGGGAACCGAAATTAAGCTTCAGTTCGTACGTCGCTCGTCGAACGTTTTTGTTTAATTTTGCCAATGTTAGGTCAACTTAGAATTTGTTTTTGAAACTTAATATGGAACTACAATTGTAACGTTATAAGTTTTAGTAGATTAGTTTTTACTGTAGGTACCTACATAATTCTCAATTTGAATATCGAAGTAAGTAGATTGCAAAAATGTGGTGAACTTTTCTTTATGTCTTTGCCGGTAACGAAAGAGCTATTTAAAGCTTTTAGGTATACTAAAACCTTTTAATATTTTAAACCAGAAAGAATCTTGAGACCACTAATTAGCTCTGAATTTTTAAAACTTTTTTAAAAGTTTTATTTTAAAATCTGACTACGTACGTACCCTACACAAAGTTTAAAGCATTAGTACATGCATATTGACGGAAAGAAGTAATTGTCTTTTAAAGAAAATAAAGCCGTAAGACAATCATAGCTAAATCTTCCCAAAACGAAGATTTAAACCCTACCATTATTATCACCTACTAACAATTGTGTCCCAAACTCAACATGCTTCAACAAACTTAGCAATCCACAAGAGGCCTAAAGTATCAATCAGAGATCTAACTGTAAACAGAACTAACTTCACCTCAATGACAGGTCAAGATTTACAAACAAATAAAGCTTTGACTAGACTAGGCCATTTTAATAATTATTTAAACATAATATACATATTACCTACATAACATCACGCCTGTAATCCCCGAAGGATTAGGCAGAGGTGTACCCATTAGTACATTTCGCCAGTTATGTTTTTAAGTCCCATGGAATAGGGGGCGAGCGTATTGCCATCAACCGGGCACAAATCCAGCGATTGAGGCTGCTACTGAGAATGAGAAATTCCTGATGGAAAAGCCCGTTAACACTTTGCCTGACCTGGGAATTGAACCCAAGACCTCATATTCATGCGCTTTGTGACCAATGAGGCAGTCAAATAATTATATTATTATAGTGAAAACTTCTTTAGCCAATTAGCCGCATTGAGCGATTTCTAGTAGGGGCAAAATCACGAGTTTGTGTCACCTAAATGCTAATATAACGGCGTCATCGACTTGCTAAAATTACGTGTTGCACCAAACCGTTGACAGTTATATCAAAATGTTAATTTTTCACTTTTGTACTCGCCAATTTTTTTAAAAGTCTGTCTCATAGCTTGGTACATGTGTCTTCCAAATTCTTTCGGATACACTTTTGTAGGTTTCAGATATTATATTATTTTTTTTTACCCTTTTGAACCGGGTGGTTTAAATAGTTCAAAAAGATGATAAAAAAAGTTTGCAGTGCAGTTTCAGGACATCTCACCACCATTTCTGAACCATCTTCAAGGCAACCATTGCGTGAGACTGGTCCAGTATCGGTCATAATACCTAGCCAGCCTACCTACCACATGGCTGAAGTGACACATCTGTCCCATTTGAGCCCGACAGCCATTTAATATAAGTCACATTTTTCCGTACAGCTGTAAGCGGCAGCTGAAATCTGAAACGGTCAGCTGCGAACGACATGTCGTGATAAATAAAGATGAAGAAATATTTAAATAATATTTTCAAGAAGATAGGAATTATGTAATCAAGCATACAGGACACGTAGTCATTTCTACTTAAAATTGAAGAGCAGAGGCCCTACCATGAACTCTTATCGCGATCCAAAAACTGAATTGTTCTTCAAATACGTCAATATAACGCATCAATTTATGCGTTATATTGACGTATTTTCTCTTATCGCGATCCAAAAACTGAACTGTTCTTCAAATACGTCAATATAACGCATAAATTGATGCGTTATATTGACGTATTTGAAGAACAATTCAGTTTTTGGATCGCGATAAGAGTTCATGGTAGGGCTGCTGTTAGCACTTTGAGATGACATTTTATTAGAGCATTAAAAGATATGAAACCGTCTGTTAATATTAATATACTTGCCTAGTAATACACGTCACGCATTTAAATTCTAAAGCGGTTGGCAGAGATGTGATTTTTATCCAGTGTAATAAGATTGGAAAATGATGATGATGAATGATTAGAATGGATGAGATGGGATCGTGAGAAAACCTAAACATATAAATAACTAGCTTTTGCCCGCGACTTCGTCCGCATAATATCGGTTATCGCGGACGCAGTCGAAGTCACGGAATAAAAAGTAGCCTATGTTCTTCCTTGGGGTTCAAACTTATCCATTGGGCAAGCGCGATGATCAATGCTCGTGCCTTCTTCGTATGAGAAGAGGCATTTGTCCTATAAAGTCGGGCGACGTCGGAGGACATCGCCCGATGTCTCCGGGGACACATGTCGCTCGACAAATGTTCCTAGTGGGGACGAGGCTTCTATCACTACTCTTCATCGACTCTGCGACAAGGAACAGTTTCAACAATGTCGCGACGAAGTCGTCCGACGTCGCCCGACATCGCCCGATGTCACCGGGGACACATGTCGCTCGACAAATGTTCCTAGTGGGGACGATGCTTAATAGGACAAATAATAGGCTAGTATTATTAATAAAATGGCAACAAAGTAATTAAAAAATAGATCACACAAATATAAGCTCACTTACATTGCCATCCAGTTATCAGAAGGCCATTCAAATACACACATATATCTTATCAGTAATTCATTAAAATTTAATTGGTTGACAAAACAACAACAGCCAATCACGTCAGCTAAAGAGAGCATTCAACAGTGACAACAAATTTATTGCTCGGATATTCAAATAGGCTTCTAAAGATCGGATATAACATGTAAAAATAATTTTGTGAGCCAAAATAAGGCCAAACATGTATGACATCAAACAAAATTAAATGATATTATCTGTACATGACATGCTTTGATGTTTCGGACATGTCAAAACAACACCAAGCGGAAAAAATGAAATGAAATATAATGGTACTAAGCGAACGAAGAGATTAGGATGATGGGGGAAAACATGTTCTATTAGATGGCGCAATTTTCAAGCTTGAGCTTACATGAAAAAAATAATAAAGGACGAGGGGAGAGTATAACAATCATAGCTCTCCCTGATTACAGCGCGTCGCTCTCAATGCTTGTTATATTAAAGAACCTCGTATGGGGAAGTTGGGGAGTTGTACGCAAGTAAAAAGGGAACGCTTCATCGTGCGTAACTCCTGTTTACTTGTATCCAATTAGGTATCAAATGAGGAAAGTAATCAAGTGAAGCGAAATTTAATACTTTACAAAAGCTGTAGGTAGGTACAGTTAATTTTGTTGGATAAATAAAATAAAATTTAGGTGCAGTTTTGCATCCTCGTCACATTCAAGGAGGTTACCATGCTTGTGATTCACAACACGAATCAATTATAAAATAAATAGTTTTTGGAACTAGCTATCTTTCCACTGAGTTTAAGCAAGCGGGGTGATGAACCGGTGATATAGTCGCACGACACTACCAACCGCATGTGGAATGGGCGATTCTGGTATTAAAAAGAGGTGTATTCAAAAATATTATTTAAAACAACTAAAAGAACAAGTATTTAATTATTAATAAAATAATCAATTAAAATTACGATACCTGGTTAAGGTATCGTATTTTTAACTATTTATTTATGTCTTTTATGACAATCCCCTGTTTGACGAGGATGCACAACTGCAACTCGTATAACTGAACGTAATAGCAGCGGATTATTTTATTTAGTGCTGAAGACCGAGTCTTTACAATGAGTCTTGGTCAATGAATCTTGGTAGTCTTGGACAATGACACCATTCCAAATTGTACTGCTACTAATTGATAATAAGACAGAATATCTAATACCAAAAATCTAACTTCAAAATCATACCTTCAGTCTCACAATAACGCAGGATTAAGTCAAAAATATATTACCTAATAAACGTTTAAGTTAACCGACTCCAAGCCATTTCTAGTTACGTCCGTAACTAGGGACGGGTGGCCGGCTTAATGTGCTCTCCCAAACACAGAAGTCAAGCATCTAAACCCGTCCAGTTGCCGACTAGTGAATTTTGATTCCGACCCAAGAGACAAACTAAGGAATAATATGGTTAGGTTGGTACCGGGTACCTAAATGAAAATCAAACTGTTTGCTTGCGTTAATCTTCCTTTTGCTAAACTAAGTGTAATGGTAGCCTTGGTTTAATTCTATTGTCTTTGACATTTAAGCAATGGTTGGAATTGTTATGTTCTTAATTTAACTGTAGAATTTAAACTTTTTAAGATATTGCTATGTTACTGTGCCTTAAGTCTTAGGAATATAAATATAAGCTAACTTTTTTTTTTCTCTTTGGAATATAAATATAAGCTAACTTTTAACTTTTACCAGTACTGACTGCCTCGTTGGACTAGTGTTTGCAAAGCGCGACTGCTGAGCATGAGGTCTTGGGTTCGATTCCCAGGTCGGGCAGTGTTATTCGGTTTATCCATCAGGAATTCCACAGCAGCAGCCTCGGAGTCTGGATTTGTGCACGGTTGATGGTAATAGGCTCGGCGGTGATTACATGGGACATTGTGACTTAAACATAATTGGCGAAATGTGGATACCTACACTTCTGCCTAACCCTTCGAGGATTACAGGCGTGATGTTATGTTAAATTTAGGCAATCTGATTTTATATCATTTATATTGTGACCTAGTTAAATCGTCGTTTCCCTTTTTACAGGGTGATTTGAGTAGGTACAAGAGAATATTATTAAACGCAAACCGTTCATCGATTAAGGTAATATTCAACAAAGAC
Organism: Hoplodrina blanda; assembly: GCA_949316365.1. NCBI lineage: Eukaryota > Metazoa > Arthropoda > Insecta > Lepidoptera > Noctuidae > Hoplodrina > Hoplodrina blanda. The sequence continues at coordinate 8,023,141 of OX438579.1, read as the reverse complement.
GTTAATTACAATGTTTCGATCACCAATTATAGGGTCAGTAGGCTGCTCGATTATACTGAAAGACTTTCCCTTATGGAATTAAAAATTAAAGAACTTTTATTATGTTTAAAATTGCAAATAAAACGCGCTGGACGACGTAGTACATTGTGTGCCGACCATAACTTACATCCATACATCTACATAGAGGCAAGGTATAGAACCAATTGTGAGACAAATCGTCGCTTCCCGCATCGCAGCCGCTGCCTTGTGCCTCAATGAGACATTATGTGAAAAATTTGGTACTTACTTCATGTTTTACTTGGTTTTATTATTTTGCTGTATGGGATAATATTTAAGAAGTTCTTATTTCTTTCAATCTTTTGCACTCCTTTTAGTAAGTTAGGTATTATTATTGGGCCCATATAAATGACACAATGACAGAAGAACACCGATAATACGTTCTTGTTTTACAAATTAAAAAAACAATCGTACCTATTAACACACAACAATTTGGCAACACGCTTAACGACTCAATTAAATGGCATGAACCACGCAAAATAATCAAAAAGCACTTCGTAATCATCAAAACGTAATCACTACCCCCAACAGCAATTACTTAGCTGCATGTCTATTAACCCGTTTTTTATTTCAATTACAATATAACTCAATTTGTCTCATAGCATTTCCCCTAAGTGTAATTGCGTTTCGTAATACGTAATTTGGGAAATTCTCTTCGCTGGGAGCTCCACGATGGTATAATTAGATACGTCGTTAATTAGACGGTAGCTCCACAAGAGCACTCAGGGGCCGCCTTCGTTTACTTTCATACAAGAACTAGGCACCGACCCTTCTTTGCCAGAGGCTAAAATTAAATCACTTTACTTGTAGACACTTCGAAAACAGACAATAGAACTCACTACCCGACATGATATCAGCTTATTTTACGACCCAATAATAACAAGACAAAGACTGCTCAACTCAAATACTATTGTTATTACCAAGTTGATATCGTCTGACAACTTGTTCTCAGAAATACTAAAATAATAGTCAGCCTTCAACTGATATGATACCAATCTATTACTCCAAGACTATTAACGCAGGTAGTATAATCAATAACAAAAAATAAAAGCCGAAAATCTCTGTCAGCTGTCTATCTCAAGACGCAAGAAAAATTGCCGATATAATTTTCCCCGAACACATGGCGTCCCCCGGGGAGCATATAGGAGAAAGCTATTCTGTTAATGGAAGTACAATGGAAAAGAAAACTCAATCAAGCGCACGAGTCGCCGTGATTTCTGCGCCTAACTACGAGAGATATATTGTGGGCCGGGACTCGTCATTAGCCGCGAAACGCCGCATTGCCCGCACAGCGAGGAAATTCTACCAAATAACCTCTGCGTAACTTTTCATATGTAAGCCTGATTTAACGTCCGACATCACTCCCCTCCGCATTTTTTCCACTTGTTTATATCGAAATTAGGGGCCAACTGCCCTGATCTTTGTTAAATGGGCGCGCCGTTTAATTAACACGGCCTAGGGCAGTTTTATTTCTCTTCAGAGAAAAATTTAAATCAATATAGCCCACTTTTGTTCCTTTTGTCACTCTTCAGCAAAAATTCAATTAAATCCTTCTCGGCCTTTTTGTACTTTTTTCGTTCTATTTGAACACAGGATAGTGAACGGCAGGAATGTTTTATTGTATGATTGTAGGTGTAAATATTTCGCCATCGAATAACCATAAGCGTTTATCACATCAAATGCCGTAACAGTTCCGCTCATATTATAATGTCGTCGTTACGGCATGCGCAAGGACGTGTTATATACATATTTATAGGAGCGGTAATGTCTGTACGGTTGTCAGGCCCGGCACGTACCCGGCGCGTGCCCGGATGAATTGAAAGGGATGCTGCCTACACTCATGACCGAAACATTATAAACTAAACTGCAATCATTTATAATAATGAAATTAGCTTTACACACACCTTAAAACGTGAAAAATCATAAGGTATTACACACACCGAGGTCTGTTTACATAAAATATAGTAATAAGATGGTTTAATACTGCAGAATATAAAACCAAAATATTTTACAATGCGCAGTGATGCTAAATATTCATGAAGTATCTGATGTTATTATCACATTAAAACGCTATAAGCCGATGAACAAAGAACTCCAGTTAAAATGCAGAAGTTAATCTAAACGAAATGCTTCCGACGATTATTTGTTTTAAGTATCATTTGGGTAGCTATCTTTATTACTACGGATACAACTCCTCGCGGTCTTGTTACGACGATACTTATCTATAGAACACCGAAAGGGGCCCATTCTAATATACTTGCGGAAAAATAAAAAGCAACTTTTGAGTTGTTACAAAACTCGTAATCCTAAAAACGTCTGTTCCTAATTTCTTTTCCGATTTTAAAAGAGCCATCTTTCATTTACGACGACATTTAGAACAAGAAAATTTCAGGCTTCGACACGAAGTTTTGGCAATTTCCGTACTTGGCGTCGCTTTTTTTGTGACCCATACTTTGTCGTTAATCTTGCGAACAAAAAGTCGCCAATGCTCGGCGACTCGTTACTGGTAACTGTGTGAGGCGACAGATTTAAATTACCGAATTAAATTGACCAAAGACGTTTTACTTTTTGACCAAAAATCTGCTAAAAGCATTAGATATATTGATTAAAAATTCAAGATCATTATTGATCACACAAAAAAAAACTTCAAACATATTATTTATACTTCTTTCTTCTTTTTAAACATTATCTACGTAAGACTTTGAAACTAATAATATGGTCTTTGTTATTCAAACTTTTGAGGTCAGTCACAAAACTATCTACAAGGCATTGATTGCGTCATAATAAATTGCGTTCACTTATTTCATGTACATTCAATAATGTAAAAGAGGTATTCACTGGATTTTATATTACGGTTGTAAGGGATCGTTCAGTCTCTCCATTCGAGGTTATATTCGACCCAAATTTGTCCAAATGCGGACACATTTTCGACGTCTCCCAGAACACTTTTCTTTTTATTGGAATGTATATTTCAGAAATTTCATCGGCACACCCGGGGGCATTCCCGAATTTTATTGCAAATGAAAACATGTTGATAGGTTGCATCTCGTAACATTCGAGCTCGTCATTCCATCATAACTGGAGACGCGAGTTTACAACTTTCAGTTTTAAATAACATTATTTAAAATTAGATTTAATACTTTATTTAGGTAGATAGTCGCTCACTGAAAATGTTTGTTATTTTTTTCATCGCGTTCGCTCTGTAGCACTCCGTTGCCAATGAAATTTTTATCAGCTCGATCGGAAATAGTTACCAGTTATTTAGTATAAACTTTTAACTACATTAAATTGCTGAAAAAATTGACGGTGCCATAACATCAAGTGCTGTAAGCTACCATAACGGAAATTGCTAGTATATTACTTACATGGAAAATTTTATGTTTCCGTGGTTTTTATAGACTCATATATTGAGCTTATACTATACTGAAACCATTTTTACGGCTTTAACGATCATAAGTACGTGTTTTACGATGGGCCAGTGAAACCGAACGTTTTCATCATAAAAATGATAGTTTGAATTAAAGACATCTGTGTAAAAACGGCGCACAATGTGGACAGTGATAAAGCTATAAAAATGTGTCTACGAGTAAGTATGGCTACATTATATATTTATGACTAGCTATTGTACATTTCACTGTAATAAAAGTATAGTACCAAAATTTATGGAAGTAAGTCTATCTATCTAAATATATAAAAGCAAAGGTCACTCACTCACCACGAAATATCAAAAACCGCTTGATGTATAAAGATGAAATTTGGCAGGGAGGTAGTTTATAGTTAGCAGATGTCCGCTAAGAAAGGATTTTCCAAAATTCACCCCTTAGGGGATGAAACGGAGGTCTAAAATTTGTATGGAGAAATCAATCTTGACGCGGACGAAGTCGCGGCCAGAAGCTAGTAAACTACAAAGAAACACACCGGGAAAATCGTCTTTAAGAGCCTGTTTCACAATCTTCGAATAAGTTCCGATTAAATTATTTGGCAGATTATTTCATACAAATTCTGTTCCATTTTTGAAAGTATCTGGTGAATAGCGTTTAATCAAAGGTCCTAGGTCCTAGGCCCTAAATGTCATAACTAAGAAAACAAAAATAACTAAGACAGTGCCGTGATGGCCTGTAGCTAAGGCTATTGTGGGTTCAATACCGGGCATGTATAGTTAATCTTGGACATTACTGACATCGATGAAAGGAAATCTGGAGTATAATTAAAATGAGTCTGAAATTACCAATTCGCTTTGAGCAAGCGTGGTAATCAATGCTCGTGCCTCCTCGGTAAGAGAATAGGCCTTTGCCTTGCAGTGGGACAATAATAATAATAGACTGTTTGACTGTTATATTATTTATTTATAACATAGTGAAACAGATTCGCAATTCGTCTTCCTTCATCTTTCATTAATAATTCAAATTCAGTAATGATACCAATGTGTATGATACTTAAGACTCGTTTACTTTGATTAAGAATATGTGGTAGCTATAAGATTGTCTGTGATCTTCACCACCATCTCAAGTAAAATATGTACCACCACGCGCCGTAATAGAAATGCAATCTATCTATAAACGATCGTATCATAGTGCCCGTCATTCTAACTCCGTCCATCATACTCGAGCAGAATACATCAAAGTTTATCGGCTTGCCCCTGTTTACATTCAGCTCGAGCGCGTTACATCAATATTTGCACTCATAACGTAAAAGAAGAGTGACTATTACACGGACAGCTGGTTTTTTTTTTTGGTCGCAACATCCCTTCGTTCCATTTAAACGAACGAATGGTTGAGCTCGTAAAGTTTCACGGCACGCCGCCTCCGGCTGTCGGGCGAGAAGCGCGAGCCTCGAGCATCACAAACCATTTACCACGATCAATCACGGCCTGAGCCGCCAACGTCTCCGGCGCCTATATCACTTTACGAAATTGACTGAAATTTTTGCTGAGCACCATTATTGGCACAAGAGACCCGCACTTAAGGAAACTTTTCAGATGTTCCAAACTTTCAAAAGTAAGCATCAAACAAATTGATGGCTATAAATATTGCAAGATTACGCAAGCGCAACATTGTAAAGCTGCCGACCTGCGACAGATATATTTGAAATTTCAAATAGACTATATAAAACTACGACCGAGTAGCACATGCCCACACAATCCATTCGTAACAAACGGTACCCGTGCCGAGCTTTCAAAAGTACTTGCACAACAAGTCAATAAAATCTGTCAAAAAGAAAAATAATCTCTAAAGTACAATGTAAGTTTAGCGTTGTATCCGAACATATTTTTGACTTGGTACAAATATATTTGAAAACTTTGTCAGTACTAACCTGTGCTAATATAATATTTTTGATAAAAATACGTCTACACACGACCCATAACAAAATACGCGTAGGTATATAACTTGGATATCGATCACAATTAGTACGGTGAAATTCTGGTTCGGCATCAATATTCTTTAGGTACATACGTTACCATTTGTCAACTCCGCACTAAAATCCCGATTGTTTTTATTAAATTTACTGGGCTTACTCAACTTTAAAGGGAATTTTGGTTGCAAATCTTGATTGATAGCTGGTACGAGAGCCTCATCAATTTCAGTCGAAAGTCGCATTTGCACTTTAATGGGTACAAGTAGGTACTTACCTACTTAAAGCCTTTGTATAATGAACTAATAGGCAATCTTAACTAATACCAAGGTTAATAATATTCACGTAATCATTACACAGTAGGCTTTCACCTGATTTAGTAGGGTGTTACGTCTTTATTAGTTGTACAGAGCCTGAGTTAGGGATTTTCAATCCACACACACGTTAATACAAAAGATTAATTGTTTATTATCTCCGTTATATTTACTTAATCCGCTTAATTAAGACGGATTATATGTAATGTGCTGCGGTGAGAATTGGCTGATAACCTGTAAATGAAACATAAGCCGAGGCTTTGTGAATCACTCTTCTGTAATTCAGTCTAGACGAATTTAAAGATAGCAATTTTTTGCAAACTTAAATAGAAATAGACTTGTTAACGGACTTTTTTATGAAAAATACTTTATCTTAGTAATATATAACATTAATATTATTTAAAATATAAGTTAAATATTCATTATTCCGTCGCTGCTACGAGGTCGAAGAAAAGCCTCGAGTTAATTCAGAGTTAATTAGGAATTCTGTCGCAAGGCTGAGTAGGCTAATACTAGCCGACTAAACAATGCTATTTGACGTCGTTTGTTCCACGTTGGTGGAGACAGGCAACCCTTCCCTCTCATTAAATATGAACTACATGCGGAGGTGTCTAAGTAACATTGGCAGATTACTAGCGATCTTAAAACGTGGGTGGAATAAGTAACATCACACACACACACCCTCACCCCTTTACAAGACACACATCTGAAGTATGCCTACTAAGTAGAACGGAACATTTAACACAAGATTTGCACGTTTATATAAAATGTACTCTCGTTCCTACCAGATACCTACTGGAAAAGTTTCGACTTTCCTTCACATTACATTAGACTGATCTCGTAAATAGGATCCCTGTATATGACACACGCAATTTCTTTCTGAAATCGTAGGATTCTAGCAGCTATTAGACTCAAAATAACCAAGCCAATCATTCAGTGTATAAAACGATACTTGATTTCGCCCTGACTTTGTTCGCGTAAATTTTCTCAAGGATTCCAAATATTTTCGATATTAAAATAGTTCCTAGCGATAGCTTTCAGGGGCAACGTAGCTTCCTATTAATGAAACATTTCTTAGAGTCGGTTCAGTAGTAGGTACCTACTGGAGATTCGCGCGTTAATACAAACAAACTCCTCAACTTTACATTACTAGAAAGCCAATTACCCTGACAAAAACGTTCTGAAAATTCTTCTCATTGATAAATCAATTTCAAAAACTTGCCAAAAATTTAAGTAAATTAGAGGTATTTTTGACAGATTGAGACTGCGATAAGATTGTTTACGTTTTTAAAAATACAGGAATTTTCCCCCAGATTGTAGTAATTATGTGGATACAGCAGTAAACCCAATCTATACCATATTTATTTATTTAAAACTCTTTGCACAAAAAAAAATATACTGTACAAAGGCGGACTTAATGCCTATTATGCATATGCATATTATGCTTATGCGTATTTGCCTATAGATACGTTATAAAGGAGATAGCCCATCTTCCCTATATCTCTGGGCCTACATGTTACAGTCATGAAATTGGTGTTATTTTTTAAGATAACACACCTTGTATAATGTCACTTAATTTCAATGAAATTGACAGTTTGTATTCTGAGATTTTTGAATTTGAATTTATGGCTAAAGTGAGGTTAGAAAATGGATTGAGTGACAAGCAACTATACAATTAAATTAGAAATCATTCTTATTTAGCTGGTTTGTTATAAAATTACAGTTACTGGTAATCGTTTTAACCGAAACCTGATATTTTTATAATATATATCTACCTAGATCATGTTTTCAAAAATACAATTAACACTGTGCAACAATGTCAAAGATTAATTGCCTGCAAACATTTTTATTGATTAGTTTTATGATATTGTGTTTGCAATGGTCTGGCTAAGTTAATGTATATAAACAACACTTAGTTAGGTGCCTACCGGGATTGAAAATAAAAAGGAACACAGTTTTTCTATATTTCATTTATTTTGTCATTTATTCATCTTCATAAACAACTAATATATTATCACGAAAGTGTGCAGGAGGTGATTATGTGGTCTTGATACCTAGCCCAACTCAAATACCATAGGTACTATAGACATAATGTGTGCACAACACCCTACTGTACGCCTGCCAACAATACAATTACAATAATATTGCAAGATTGCTTGTCTTCCAGTTAGAGAGCTGTCTACTAAAATGTAAATAAAATAAACCTTTCTGCTAATATGTTGTACTTTCTGCTAAAGTCGTTAGTAAGATCACAGAAAATACGAATTTAGTAGCAGAACACATTCACCGGAGCAAGCACACGGCACAACAAAGCGAAAAGCGAATGAATTGACGTTTGAGTTCATGTTTGCCAAATGAAAAAATACATGACATTATTTTTAAAACCTGACACAATGTCTTTTTAGCCACGTATCCATACTTAGCTAGTGAGAGTTGTACATAAATAATACAATAAAATGCATTTTTCTCAGTTTCATAACTGTATTTTTTTTTTCTTTTTTGTGTTTTCGTTTTATGATAAAATGACGATAATTTTGCAATACAATAATTAACTGTAACGCGTAGGCCCAACTATGGGCATTGTCCTTTCATATTCTCAGACAAAAAACGGATTATGATCTGTCAAAATGTTTTTCATATCATCATCATCATATAAGCCGAACAATGTTGGTTTTTCACTTTTCACTAGCTTTAATCAAATTAATTATTTATCGGAGCAAGACAACTATAAGTAATTTGTTAATTAAAGAAGATTGAAACTTAGCAAAACCATTCTCTGGAAACCATTTAACAACTCAAGACAGCCTAAACAATAATTTACATTCACTACCGAATTCCAATTACCGTCATCGTTCGTAATTTGACGTTACTCATTGTAGCTTGTAGATTAGTAACCGCGGGACAACAGCATGGAGATATACCTATAGAGATGCCCTTAACTTCAAAATTCTGTAAAGAAAATATCTGTCAGAACGTGCTAGCATGAAATAAGATTAATAACCACCATTGAAATTAGATTCATAATATATTAATGTTTTATTTTAACTTTTTTCTATTTATTTGGTTCTTAACGTTGCGCCACACTAGGAATTTCCCCTGTTTCATGGATAAGTATACAAACGTATAAACCTACACTACACTCACACTCACATTACACGGAACTACTTAACTATCTGTAGGTCATACAAATATTTAAACCGTTCGAGAATCGAACCCGCAACACGCAGCGCAGCAGACAGCAGGATTTATCAATACTAATCAATACTTAATATTATAAAGAGGTAACATTTTGTTTGTAAGTTTGTATGTAGGGGGTAATCTCCGGAAGTAATGAACCGATTTTGAAAATTGTTTCACAATTTGGAAGCTACGTTATCACTGAGTGCTATAGGCTATATTTTATTATCAAAAAATTAGGGATCCGTAAGAAAAATCACGCGAACGAAGTCGCGGGGAGAGTGCTAGTTATTAACACAAACATACATAAACTTATGCCTTTTTATTATAATTAATATAAGTCTGATATCCACAATCCGCCTTGACCAACGTGGTGATCAACGCTCGTGCCGTCTTTGTATAATAAAGGGCCTTTGCTAATAATAGGCTGGTATTTTAAGGCCCGTCTATAGATACAAGTCAGTGGTAAATAGTAAGCCGCGGCAGGTTGACTTTAACTAATTGTAAGGGAAGACAGACAGCTGTCTCTGTGTTTTTCTTTAATTTGCTGGCAGAACTATCGGGTTAATAGTGTACTAGTGACATGCCGCGACATTGCCGTTGGGTAAATTGCGATCGTAATAAGAAATGTATTTATATTTTAAGAAGCAATAGGTTTACCTATGTATGTAAGGATTGTATCATGTATAGTATAAATTTCTTAAATGACATAGGTTTAAACTTATTTAGGAAATTATTTATGTATGCCGTTTTTTATACAAAGACATTTTATACATTTTATACAAGACATGTAATAAAAGGTCATTTATCAAAGGCAATAATCCCGCTAATTAAGAAATAAAAGTATTTTCGAGCAATCTCGGTACCTAGGAGTACTGAGTACCTACAGCATCCCATTATTTGATGACTTTAGTCAAGCAAAGCTTCATAACACTATAAAAACTTACGGGTAAATAGTACCCAATAAAGTAACGGAACACACGAACAGCGTAATGCCCGGAATAAAAATTCCTACTGCAATTTGTCGAGCTATTTTCGCAAAATATTTATAATATTGCTGTGATACGCGCATAACACGAAACGTGAACGCTAAGCAGAACCGAAAACTGCTTGTAATTTCAGCACCCTGAAATCCAACGTCGTACATGTTGAAAGTGTGCGGAACTTTGCCAACTAATAGCAGTTAGTCGCCACATATAATAAGCTGGCATGAAAGAGACCCTGGCCAAGTATTCGGAAGGTAATTTTTGTATAGCTATAAGTAGATAGCGTAGGTACAACACCGCATGTCGCGCGCACTTGTTTCACGTAAATTATGGGTGGCGCAGACGCGCCGCGACCAAACTTGCTGTTTTTGTTTCCAAGATTAACGATGAACAACGGCCCTCGAAAAAACGTGTCACAGAAAACGGATATTGCCCAAAACTTTGCCGCATAAATTTTCTTTGTTCGGTTTTATAGCGTTTATGTAAATAATGATACAGCCCTTTTATGAGTTTCGTTTTCTCCCCTTGATGTTTATTAACTACTTGTGGGTTCAATCTGCTATAAATAAGATGGGATGCGAAACTGCGGCAATAAAAAAGCACTTTAGATTAGCATGTTATAAAAGGAGTTGAATTTAATCTGGCGCTTTTTACGTAGTAAATAAATAATTTGTTGAAGTTTGTTGGCTTTTCAGTTAATGTCATCAAAGCTTCGAACGAATAAAAAAAATACACAAGCATTCGAGACGGTAATGTAGTTTTCCGATACACTCAAAACAATTTGTATTGTTCCACCGCTTTTACTAACAAAAAGTTATGTAAGAGAAATCAGGACAATCTTGGGAAGAAAAACAATAATCCCTTATCCATTCTCGCCTATAAATGTTGAGATAAACCAAGTTAGACGGTATAAATTGCAAACGGTCGAGGATACGGTAAGTGTCGATGAGAAAGGCTGTAGGTACCTACGTACCTACTAACCACTTTACTTTTCTCTAGGACAGACCTCTGTTTTACTGCACAGGTCCCGACATAGTAAGTGGTGGTATTAAAATAAAATATTCACGCACAACTTTTCGTTCCATTTAAGTCCCTTCTTGCTTAAAATGTGGAAGTTTACGATCTAATAAAATTTGTTTACAAACAAAATAAAATAGAACTCTGAATTCGTTTTACGAAAAATAATATATACACACATCAAAAAAGTCTAGGGATCAACATCCCTAACATTTGTTAGGGATGTTGATCCCTAGACTTTTTTGATGTGTATACATTGTTATTTAGTTATTATGCTTGAATTTTATCGTGGGTGTTTTATACGTTGAAATAAAACTTAAACTCTTCATTAATGGGTTTTGTGAAAGAAACACCACAATCCAATTTAGCTATTATTGCCTAAGTACTTATATTGCCCACCTGATCAAATGTTCAAATTATTCATAACCTATTAATTGTTGCCGTCGCGTACCTTTTCTTCTTCTTTCTCTTTTTCTTTCTTCTTAACGTTTACGCCTTACGGCATTTCATACAAACTTTTAAGTCTTTATTTTTCGAAATGAATGAACTGATTTTAATGAAACTTTGTACACATAAGCTGGATAAATAGGTCTAAAAATTTAGTTGAGAACCTTTTCGGAATATCTTATTTGAAATGAAAGATAATTCATTGGAGTTCTCTGTTTCTATGGAAAACTTAAAATTGGTCGTAACATAATTTTTCGAAAATAATCTCTGATAACTTTTTAGTTCTACGTGTCCTGCTTATGCTTAGACCCCATTAAATCGGTTCATTTATTTAAAAATAAATAAGGACTTGAAAGATTGAATGAAACGTACGGCGTAAACGCTTCAAATAGTTAAATGTTACCTACTACATAGAAATTATTTAATAACTCAGATATTTTAACAACTTTTCAAAGAAAATTTAAGGTTACTAATTAAAATGAAACCAGAAAATGTTTGTATACACATGAGATATCTAATTACCTTATTTCTTCCATTTAATTCTAGTTAATTCCTTTATAGAATCCGGAGCTCTTCTTACTGAAAAGAGCTAGTAATCTATACTTACTAGTAAAGCAGAAGATATTTTTTGTTTGTTTGTTTAAAAGCACATCTCTGGAATTACAAGTCGGATTGGAGACAATCTTCTTGAACATGATAGCCAAATTCTTAAGGAATAGTATAGGCTATTATAACACCACGCTACGATCCATGGGAGCCGAGCAGTACCCAAAACCTAACTTAACGTGGATGAAAAAATCATGCGGATGAAGGAAGTCAGTAATTTATTTATTTATTGTAGCACTTCAACAACAAAGTCACAAAAACTTCATACATATAAAATTTCTTAAATTAATAGGTACCTATACTACCTTGTCCTTATCACTAAAAGGTGTACACAGCTTAGACAATAATGAAAATTTAACACAAAGCAATGTAGGATTATTAAATTAAAATCTATACTTAATATTGTAAAGAGGTAACATTTGTTTGTAAGTTTGTATGTAGGGGGTAATCTCTGGATCTACTGAACTGATTTTGAAAATTCTTTTACTAATATTGGAAGCTACGTTATCACTGAATGCTATAAGTAGGCTATATTTTATTATCAAAAAATTAGGAATCCATAAGAAAAACACGCGAATGAAGTCGCGGGGAGAGTGCTAGTAATCAATAAAAACGATTTTCCAGTAATAACATTATTATTATTTAAACTGATTGTCTTCTCGGTTCATCCAAGTTTCTTAGAGTTACAAAAAATAACATACATTATTCATTGAGTTAATTAAATTATGTCGATCGTTCCGTTTCAGTTGATAACATTATTTGAACTTTTCCATTTAAATTGGACAGCGGCACTGGATTTAAATACTTCCAGTTATACAGATTTTCTCAGACATGATCACTGGTTTAATCTAATCATTGGACAGATTATAATATCCAAGAACTTTGGTAAACATCCGCTATTTTCGGGTCAGTATTATCAAGAAACTTGGTCTTAATACAAGTTTGTGAAGTAACGCCAACATACTATTTCAAAGGGCCCCAAAGTTTCAGTATTATTTCAAGTACTTTCAACCACAAGCAAGGCCATAGGATTCAAAACTTTGGATCTGATTAAACTGTCTCATATTTTCTGTTTGGAATAGTCGTGGCTTAGTCGTAGTGTTGACTGTAAGGTAGACTGTTATGTTGGTCTCATGGTCACAGGCTCGACTGCTGAGTGTCCTGGATTAAATTCCCAGGTCGGGTAAAATGTTAATCAGTTTTTCAATTAGAATTGTCAGCCCGAAGCTTCTTAGTTTGTGGTAGTGCATAGAAAAGCAAGTAAAGTCGTCTGTACTGCGCCTGATATCTCCCCGGTCGGTTCAAATTACTGTCCCATTGAACTATGAGAGTGAGGAAAGAGGGAAGTGCACCTGTATTGGCGCACACATTTGTTTTACTGTAATATCTCCTGCGAACCTACTATTGAGATTGAGTCCCGTAACCAAAATTCGGTCGGAAATATAATTGTAACTATACACATCTTATGGACTAAAACTGCTTGATTTTGATTAAAATTGCTACATAATCTTCTGCCTACATCATCTCTCGTACCATCCGTAATAGCAGGTAATAATTATGATAAGAGACTGTATAGGTGAGGAAAGGACAAGTACCATTAAACGAATAACAGCAAAGCAAAGTATTTTTATTTATTGACTGTAAGTAGGTACTGTAGCAACCCCAAAACGTGGGATCACAACTTGGACCGGGATTAATATAAATATACTGTGATTGAAACAGTTATGTATATTTAGGACATCGTATATTGAATCAATAACTGTTGCGGATTTTGTTATTATCTATTTAAATCATAGTTATCAGCCGTAGTGACGGTCTGTCATTTCCTTCTTATGTTTATACCAGTTTTTATCTTGCATGGACACATTAAATAAAGGTTGTATCTACCTCAGTCAGCCAGAGCCTCTACAGTAGGCTTTCGATACTGATACTGACACTGATACAGATACTATGGATTCACTTCGCGTTAAGTCGAAAGTCGATTTGTTGGCACAGTGGCTAAGCGATTGGCTGCTGCCCTGCGTGTCGCGGGTTCGATTCCCGCACGGAACAAATTTGTATGACCTACAAGTACGGGTCTGGCTGTTAGTGTATGTGAGTTGTATGTTTGTTAAACGCACTCACGATACAGCAGAAATTACTAATGTTAGGAAAAAGAAAAAAAAAAAGAAAGGTGTAATCAAATTAAAGATTTTCTTCATTACATGATTTTTTACATTGATTTTCTACATTACCTATTTGTAATCTTTTGTCCATATATTTCAGGGTTAAGCAATAGTTTTCTTTCCTTTTGGTGTGAAGAATAAAAGAAAATATGAAATGTGTATGCCGCTTATCTTTCCGGGCAAGTAAAGCTGACTGAGGAGATCCCGTGAACAGCGCCATAATTTTATTGTGTTTACTCCTTGACGCGAATTCCGTCCTATTTATATAAGAGATATATTTTTGCTGTTGAATGTATTTATGGGTATGTTAGTATATTTGCTAGAATTCGGCAGAGACGAAGGGTTATTCATTTTGTAATATAAATCTCATGGGTTATATTATGTAGTAAGATTGTTTTTGTATATTATATAGTTATTCTCCAAGATACGTTATTTAAGGTGCGGAAATATTTAGTAACTATATTGATTGATTGAAATCACAAAATTACAATCAATTTAGATAAGTAGTATAAATATGTTTTAAAGCCGTATTATGTCTAGATAGAAAAAAAAACATTAAAAAAATTGCCAGAATTTAAGGGCAGTGCAGTAGCGGTAGTACAACATATTGGTTAATAAACATGTTAATTCCTTTCTATCAAAACCTTCATTGGCACAAAGTTTTCTAAATAATAAACATTTTACGATAGCATTCGCAATAGAAACACAAACCAAACACAAACAAAGTACACAAAAACAAAACACAGTTTTTCCTACTCCTATTTTTCCTAATAATATCCTGACTAACAAGGGACACGTCACCCCAGGGATGATAACAACGCAGCTTCCTTCACTAATTGCGATACTTAATACACATCTGGAAGTAAAGGACTTATTTAGTAATCAATATCCTTATACCACGAGGGTACGTGCTAGAAAATAATTAATTATAGTTTGCCGTCAATTAGTTTCATTCCATAAGATTTATCTTGGGCTTGTTAATCTCTTGTATTTTTTTCTTTATTCATTGAGTTTAGTTCTACCCGAAGAATCCAACTAAGTACTTGACAAACCTACAACCTATTTTACAACCTTTTGGAAGTACATATTCTGAATTTCAATCCGTACTAAATCTCATTCATTTCAAGTGACTTGATTAGGTGATATTGTTATAGTTGATCAACCAATCACAACCTCTCGTATTTTATGACCGTCGCATTGTATTCTCAGTCTCAATATGTCACAATAACCTCCAATTTACCTACGGTTTTGTAGAGTTTTTGACATTGATTGTAGCTTTTTTTACCAAAAACGTTTAGGAATCACGTTAGGAATTTCTCCTGAAACGTGGGTGCGTTTACAGGTATTTGTTCCATGCGGGCATTGAATCCGCTACATGCATCGCAGCAGTCCGTCGCTCAGGCCCTGACGCCAATCGTGACGTCAAACTGCGGTTAGATGTGAAACGTTTTCAACTACGGGAATTAGCTTTATGATAACAGGACTTTCAGACAAAAACAGAATGAAAGCCATGCCTTAAAAATCTACACTGAATCTTATATCACCTTTGATCATTGATACATTGTTAAAAAGAAGTGAAAGGAATCAAAATTAAAAAACTCGCGTGACTACACCGTCTGGAATACCGTAGCAGTGCAATTAACATTACCTACAATTTTCATTCATAAAGCAATGAAATAAATCGGGTAGGAGTAGCCTATATTTAAAAAAGGAATTAAGGAATGGTTTTACCCTTAAGTGTAGCCTTACCATGATTGAGTAATAAAAGCAGAAATGAATTCATTTATGAGACTTTTTCAGTAGAAACACGCATATTGTTTCTTATACATTATACAAAGTGACTTATTTTCACATGAACATTAAAAAACTTGTCACGTGTGTGATAAATTGAAAGAGATAGGATTTGGGGCACCCCGACTCGGACAGGTTAGGTTCGAAGGAGATGGCGGGGTGGATACCGCAAAATTTTGTTTTTGTTGTTCCTTGGTGGAAAATCCTCATGGTTGTCTCCAGCCCTAAGCGTCTGGACGAGTCTGTCAGACTTTTACTGACTAAAAACCACCCCAGTGTCCCGTTCCCACACATACGCCAGAGACCCCAGCAAGTCTTTAATAAATCTTCGAACAATCATCAACGCGAAGCGCGAAATTGCATCATCCTGCATACTGAATCAACGCTAGATTAAACTTATGACACAGACACATATTATAATAAATTCTTCAAGAGAATTGATGACGTAGTATTCAATAGGTACTGCTATACTTAGGTCCACGTGAGCGAACCAACGGGAACAGCAAAATTTTATATTAAAGGTAACAAATACCTACATCATTTTATATCTTCTTGAAACTGGAATCGTTTTCCGCCAGGACATCGGGAACACAACTAGGAAATATTATTGCGTTTTTATTTTCCATTTTGTACATTTTACGACTGCTCTGGCGCTTGCCACGGGCGCGAGTAGGCTAACGTTACGTCACGGTGTAATAGGAGGAATCGATGATATGTTTTTAAACAATTACAATAACTTTTAAACAATTATTTTAAACAATTATTTTAAACAATTATTTTTAACAATTTAAAATTAAGACTAACAATTTAAGTCTAGTGGTCGCAAAGCGCGACTGCTGAGCATAAGGTCTTGGGTTCGATTCCCAGGTCGGAAAGTGTCGTTGGGTTTTTCCATCAGGAATTTCTCAGTAACAGCCTCGGAGTCTGGATTTGTGCCCGGTTGATGGCAATAGGCTCGCCCCCTATTACATGGGACTTAAACATAACTGGCGAAAATGTGGGTACTAATGGATACACTTCTGTCTGCCTAACCCTTCCGGAATTACAGGCGTGATGTTATGTGTGACAATTTAAAACTCCTGTGTTGAGCGTTCATAGATATAATTGTCACCTGCAAAAACATTAAAAAATAAATAATTTCACCATGGACCATCATTAAAAAAAAACCATAAAAACATTTCCTGGTTGTGAAAACAACTGTAATGGCTTAAGCAATGTTTTGAGGCGATTTGTCTCCGAATGGTACTTAAGGCCCGTTTGAATGTCTTTTATGAATTTTTAAAGAGCGCTGTAAAGATTATGGGATATTTAAATCTTTGAAACATTATTATGCTTGTTTTTAACTTCTAATCTTTTTTATATTATTAGCATTGGCAAAGCTGGTTAACCGCATCCTAAAAACATTTGTATGGAATTGGGACACATAGGTACAAATGAGGTCAACGCGAAAATAATTAATATCATTCATCAAATTCGGTTCCGACAAATTACTTTATAATTGGTATTCATATGTCCAAATGTGTTATCAATAGTATAATTTTGTTTTATTTCGTTTTAGGCAGGTAGAATTAAAGCTAAATTGCAGCCTGAGTACCTACGTCAAAACTGTACCAATTAGGTGTCAGAATTGTATGATATTAATAAAGTAATACCAGCCTATTTTTGTCCCAATACAAGGCAAAGGGCCTCTTCTCATATCTACATCGATAGCACTAACATTGATCACCATGCTCGCTCAAAGCGGATTAGCGATTTCAGACTTTATTACTTGTACGAGTAAATGCAGGTTTCCTCACGATATTTTTTCTTCACCGATGTCAGTGATGTCCAAGATAAACTTAAAAAGTAATAATAATATCCTCTTGATCGACTTTAATTCATATCTGAAGACTAGACCACCCAACAGGAGATATTGTAGTGCATAAGCAGAAACACAGGTGCACTTCCTCTTCCCTTACCTAGTGCGACTCCGGGTTGCTACTGAGAAATTCCTAATGGAAAACCCTGTTTGATTAAAAGCTATATATAGTAAGTAGTGTTGTATAGTCTGTAGTAATTTATTCTTACTTCAAAGACTTCAGTTTCCAATACAACTTAGCATGAACTAGACGTGTTTTATTGAAGAGAGTACCACCCACATACAAACAACCCCATTAGCACTCGCGACCCCTTTTTCTTAAGTAGATTTAACATCCAAATATGAGTTTGTCCGATATTACACGCCGGTGTGTGGGACAGTTTCCCAAAGCAATAACAACTCGGCCACGACGTCCGGTAGCACCATTAACTACAGCATTATCTCGTAGCTGCTCTTTTCAAATATTTGGACATTTTATTTTACCGCCGCCGTGAGCCGAGTACCCGTGTTTCGTAAAAGATAAAATGATAAAAATTGTGCTATTTCGCCCGCGACACGACTCAATTTGATAAACACGTCACTCGATACTCGAAAGATTGTATACTTCAGTGTTGGCTGTTGTTTCATCTGATTACTTACATAATCATAAATTATCTTTTCTTTTTATGTCAAGTAGGTAGTCAAAGTGGAATCATTGATTTCATTATACCATTAAAAGGCCTAGTTACCTCTTCTAAAAGTTAGTTTCTTATAGAGAAGAATGGGTAAGAGACTCCATAAGTACTATTTTAAAATAAATGTTTTTCAATATTTTGTACTCACCTTGTATAAAAACTACTAAAGTATAAATTAAAAAATGATGGCTAAATTATGTTCAAAGACACATAGTGTTCACATATTGACAATATACTAGACAACCACTCTTAACATTTCAACATTCAATGAAATAGTTTCCAGAGTATCATAGTGCCAGAGCGGCAGAAAATTGCAAACCTCATTATTTATAATCTTGCAACTCTTTGTTATGTTACTTTTACATTTCGTTTGGTAACATTATAAAATAGATGAAAAGCTGATAAATATAAATGAATAAACTCTACTCGTTTTCACATTGCAGTTACCTACAATAAATGACTAAAGAAAATTTACGTAATAACTTTAATTTTAATGGTATTTTTTTTGGTAAAAAACTGAAGCATAAAATGTATGCCTTTACACCGTAGCACACAAACAAATAGGCTTTAAAGTGTGTATTCTGAAAACCATTTAACATGTAAAAGAATCCAATTATGGCGAATAACGAGCCCCGTCCGTAACACGCATTTCCCCATAGGGATTTAAATTGAGTAAATATGACTTTGTTTAAAAAACACACACTCACTACAAGGCTATTAAAACTAAGTTTTGAGACAATGAGGAATGATACAGAAAACGTTTAATTGTATGGATTAAATACAATATTTGGCTATGGATAATGAGAAGGGTCGTTTTGCCACAGAAGGTTTGAACGTCTAATATAGAACCATGATAAATAAAGAATATTTCACTCATGATAAAAACCGGCGAGACAAACCTGCACACGAAGGATCCCATACAGCAGTGCAATACCTATTTCACTACATACAAAAAAAACTCGTTTGTTGTATAAAGACTCCCTTTAGTTTTAACTTTATTTTATTTTTATTTTTCGGTGTTATATCGGCCATAGTGATACACACTCTAGCGTCTACCTATTACGGTAGAAATGAAAAAGCCCTGTGGTAGAAGGATGGTCAGACAGCGGATTCTTAGAGCCCTATAAGAGAAAAAAATGGCGAAGCGACCTGCACGTCTACCTAGAACTAGAATAAAGTGGCTCGAGGCTAGAGTTCCTGCAGGTACTCAGGGGAGGTTTTTGCCCAGCAATGGAGCAGTACAAGCTAAACAAAAAAAAACAGAAAAGTCTTTCAATTGAAGAAAATGTACATAACACAACTTTAACTAAACGGTTGAAATAACACATACCTACGTGTTCAGCTTTTTACTTTTAAAACCAGAAGAACTTTTACGAAACAAAAGCGCAAATTTTCTCAATTATACAAACTGCAGACAACAATTAACCGGATTAGCACTATCTTGTTACAAACTTGGTACACACGTACGGAACAAAACAGCTGTTAAAACAAACTTATAATTATTTACCACTTCAAGCTAAGCAATTGTAAAACAAAAGGCGCTACACTCGGAACACTTCCTATTGTTCTTGAAACAGATAGTTTTCACCTGTAATTAAAGTTACGATTGTGTGCAACTAATAATCTCATTCAGTATAATATAAAAGCAAAAGGTTTCACTCATTCACTCACTCATCACGAAATATTAAAAACCGCTTGACGTATAAAGATGAAATCTGGCTGGGATGTAGTTTACAGTTAGTAAATGACCTCTAAGACCCCCCCCCCCCTCTATGATCTTTGACAGTCGTTACGAGTCGTCAGAAGCTTGAAAGTCTGACAACCAGTCTTACCAAGGGGTACCGTATTGGGTTGTGGAGGTCAGATAGGCAGACGCTTCATGTAAAATACTGGTATTCAGCTGCATTCGGTTACACTGGAAGCCGACCCCAACATAGTTGGGAAAAGGCTAAGCAGATGATGATGCTGAAATGACCTCTAAGAAAAGATTTTTTAATTTCACCCCCTAAGGGTATGAAACGGGGGACCAAAGTTTCTATGGAAAAACTTAGGAGTAAAGTAAGAGTAAACTATGTTATCCGAATTTAACGTTAGGCCACGAGAAAAAGTTAGTTTAACCACTCAAGCCCCTGCTGCCATTCTACATAGTATGACAGAATAGTAGACAGTCAAATGTGTCTCAGTACGTGGTACTTGAAGTATTAAACCAATTTCGAGCACGGCGTCCAATCTCAATAGAGACTAGCCGATGAACGCAGGAGATATTAAAGTCCACAAGTTCACATAGGTGCACTAACTCTTATAGTCTGATGAGACGGCAATACGACACGACCAAAGAAGAGATGAAGGACCAACAGCTTTCCCTACTCTCAAGGCATGACCTTGTCACACCACCAACTTCCAAATTCCAAGCTACTGCTAAAAACATTCCTAATGAAACAGCCGAATATCACTTTTCCTGACCTGGGAATCGAGCTAAACATCCCACACTCAGCAATTGCGTTTACTAACACGAGATCAACGGGGCAAGCAACTACTTAATTACGGAACAGGGCAATCCCGAGGGAGGCGATCGGATCAGGAACGCCTCTCAAGATTTACTGCTCTTGACCTCACTTGATCTAAGTCTCGCCTAACAACTTGTAATTATAACATCGATTACAATCACTGTAACAATTACCAAGTTTAATAAAGCTATAATGCTTGTCGCTTTACGACTTTCACAATTGATGACCCCCGTTTTAATGGGCACAAAAGTAATACACCCCTAATGTTTGTCATAGCGTTTGTTCTTCGGTAATTTCGGCAACTTTCTAAACTAATTATACATTCGCTCGTCGTCTTCTACGTCTCGGGTGCCGCCACTGGAAAATTGGAATTTTATACTGTCGTTTTTGTGACAGGATATTAAAATGTGCACAAAAACATTTAAAATTGAAATTTTCTTCACCGTTCACAGTGTTTTATTGGTATTATTTTTGGTTTGTATTCTTGATGTAGTTCTGAGTAATAAAACTGGCCAAGTGCAAGTCGGCATCATACACAAAGGGTTCCTTACATTATTTTACACTACATACCCAAAAAAACCAGTTTATTGTATGGGGGGTTCTCATAATCGTCTCTCCTTCAATTTGTAATGTTATTTAATTTTCATTATTTGTTGTTATAGCGGTAGTATAAATATATGCTATGTATATATGCTATAAAGACAGACGGACGGATAGATAAAGGCTAGGATAGGGTATCGTTGGCACTTTTCGGGTACGGAACACTAAAAAGAACATTGACTGAATTTTTCGAGTGATTTAAAGTTCGCACTTGCGCATTGAAAAGTATCGTAAGTATAGGGTCAGTATAAATGCAGAATGTATTAATTCATAGTAAAAGCATTTAATTCTAAAAAAATCCATACATAATAAATTGTCAATATTGGACAAAGATAAGCTATTAGATATATTTAATTAAAACTTTTATTGTTATAGTAACAATAATGATTTTAACTAATAATAAAAAAGAAATATCGTTTACCGTGTAAAGATTACAATAAAACCATATTTTTAACCCTTGCCTTAACACGTGCCGCGAAAACATGCCTGAAGTCCAAATCCAGGCCCCGGCGGGCAGTCCACTAGACTAGTCAGGCCGGTTACAGGCTCGGCAGCGAATCTACAGCCCCTGGAATCACACCATGGAATAAGTAGGTATAGATGTAAACTGAACATAAAGTAGTGACGAATAAAAAGGGTACAGAAGTAATAATATCCTCCAAACTGATTTCTATCAAGGCGGCCAATGCGTTCAGGGGCAAAATGTCCAATTCTCAAAATGTCCAGCGGTGCCAAAATGTCCAAATACCCAAAATGTCCAATTGTCAAAATGTCCAATCGTCAAAATTTTCAATTTTCAAAATGTCCAATTCTCAAAATGTCCAATATTTGAGCTTTATTCAATAACTCATCAATACGCTTTATTTATACTTAAGTATGCTAAATAATAAATACAAAATACTGAAAGAATATTGGAAACTAGACTTTTCAATGGAGATTAGCTAAGTATGCTAGTGATATTATAGTGCACGTGCAAGTGTGTGCGCAAACACAGATGCATCCCCTATCTCTCATAGTCCGATGAGACGGCAATCCGACACAACCGCGGAGAGATCATACGGCTTTCCGTGCTTTTGATGCGCCATAAAAAAATATCATTGTACAGCACATTATAGAGGTATACATATGTCGAACAATAGACGTCTTACGTAATTTTGAAATAATATAGACTATGAATTGGTATACTTGTGAGAAAGTAATGGAACAACCCAATAACACTTTGACAGATCTCGGAATAAAACCCAGGACCTCAACAGTCGCACTTGTAACCATGAAACCAACGGAGTAATAAATATTCTGAATGATAATTTATACTTCTATACTAATATTATAAAGAGATACATTTGTTTGTAAGTTTGTATGTAGGGGGTAATCTCCGGAAGTAATGAACCGATTTTGAAAATTGTTTCACAAATTGGAAGCTACGTTATCACTGAGTGCTATAGGCTATATTTTATTATCAAAAAATTAGGGATCTGTAAGAAAAATCACGCGAACGAAGTCGCGGGGGGTCAGCTAGTATACATATTAAAACAATAATAACAATTCATGTCTGTAAGGCAAGAACCCAGACTACGAGCTGCTACCGTCAACTAAAAACCCAATCGAGTGTTATTGGTTTTTTTCCATCTGGTAAACCTGACCCGGACGTCGAACTCGGGGCAGGCAGATAAAAAATATTAATTTGATTTATCACTTACTGCGGGCCCCATGGTGGTATACCCCCACTTTTCAACGTTTTGATGATATTGAATACGTCACAGATGGTCAAGTCCTCCTAAAATATAAAGAGATATTATTAGATCTCCATATTTTATTAGATCGGTTGATTTAAGTACATTCCTCCTTCAGTGGTGCCTTAGAAAATTAAAGGGCCTATCAGTCTAAATTGTTTATGAACTTACAGTTAAAATTTATCTGTACCGTTTAAGGTTTGGCATCGTACGCGCATGCTGCGTCACAAAGCTAATTGAATGTTGTTATGCTACAACTTCCCTTTCTAAAAAAAACAACCAACAGACATCCTTATATATACAACCTTATCCTCTGGGCGCTAATTAATAATTATCAAAATGAGAATTATGATGGTGCCACGCAATTATTATGTCCAATTGTATAACACCCTCACAATCCTCATTATCAATCATTTTAATTAACAATACCTATATTATATCCATTGCGTTATTTACTTTGTAGATTTTTTGAAACAAATGAGAGAGATGTTTAGGCGATCGCGACCAACGAGGAAGTCAAACATAACTTAAACATAACTGACAAAATGTGGCTGTTCGAATGGGTACTCCTCTGCCTCCCCCTTCAGAGATTACAGGCGTGATGTTTTGTTATGTATGAAAGAGATAATAAATACAGTAACAAAGAACGCACCCCAATACTGAAACTCTTCACTTATTCTAACTCAACTTACATAGTAATCATCGTCCACAACCATGACAGGTGCGTTCACACATGCGCCCGCACACTCCACGAGGTCTACACCAAACATCTTGTCTGGAGATAAACTGCCTACGGCGCAGCACGTGGCTTGTTCAACAGCACGAATAATAGCATCAGATCCTCGCAGCATACAAGGCAGGGTCTTGCAGACCTTGACGTGGAACTTGCCTCTGTACTCCCTGAACAGAAAATGGGTTCTTTTTTCAAATCTGGCATTTGACAGAAATAGTTCACTTCGCATATTAATGTTTGTAGCACAACAAAAGCTCGCAAAATAAATGTTTGCAATACAAATTACAAATAAACGACTAAACGATAAAAAAAAACAAATGATGAAAGAAAAAAAGGTTTGATTTAATTTTGATTTGAAATAACAACACCAAAAATACCAGCTTATTGTTGTTCTGTAAACTGGAGGGCAAAGGCCTCTTCTCATACAGAGAAGACAAGAGCATTAATCACCACGCTTACTCAAGGTGGATTAGCGATTTCAGACTTATATTCAATGTTATTAAATCGGGGATTCAGGGCGCCTACCGCCATCGCTTATAACAATATTATTTTAATATTAATTTGTAATTTCTGTTGTTGCATTTTCAACTCTCGGCGCTGATCCGAGCGTTGAAAGTCCAACAGTGCGGAAGGCAAAGTAATATTAAAATAATATTGTTTAAAAAGGTTGTGGTAGGCCCCCAGGTGTCCTCATGATGTTTTCTTTTACCAATGTCATTGTCAGTGATATCCAAGATACTTAGAAATTACAAATACTTTTTATTAATGGAACCCAATATTGTATTAATACTAACCTTTTACACATAGTATAAAAAGTGACCCACTCATAGACTCTGATTCGCGGTATACAAAGAATTTCTGCAACCTTGTGCTGGGCCGATATAGGGATCCAGCCAATTTGCCGCTGGACAATATCTAAGACGAAAGCTATGGCCGCTCGTTCTGCGCCTTTAGGAAAATTCTGTACAAGCGCCTTGATTCTCTAAAAATAATAAAATATAATTAATAATATTATTACCGCTGTGACCGAAATCGGTTTAGAGAATATTCTCTAAACCGATTTCGGTCACAGCGGCCAATCTCAATGGAGACTAGTTAAGTATGCAGGACATATTGTGCACGATTATTTGCGCAAGCACAAGTGCACTCTCTAAGCTCTTCCTTCACTCTATAGCCTGCTTGAATGCCAATCCGAATCGATTTTTCTTTGCTTTGAAATCAATAAATACGAGTAGTTAGTCATTTGAGTTGGCAAAAAAGTGACGTCATAGTTTACCATTGTCATACAAAATAAAAAGGGGAATTTTGGACAGGTCATAAAAAGTATATCAATTGATTAATAATAATAATAATTTATTTAATTAAAAACGTTTACAAAAAGTGTACATTTAGCCAACAGTAATAAGATTTTCCATACACTTATAGTGCCTAAAAATAAACTAAAACTAGGATAATATTTATTATAGGTGAAAATAATAATGGTTCGGAATTGCAGTGTTCAGTAGCGACCCGCCCGATTTAGGTTGATTTAAACCTGTGCTTCAGGCCATCACTTTACAATCCAAATAGATACTTTGGGAGAGTAGAGTATAAAGTTAAATATAAATACAAGAAGAAGCCAATAATGTAATAATAATAATAAAATAATAAATAATGTGTAATAATGTATAATGTGTAATGTCTAACACCTAATTCCTACGTAACCCTAAAATAATGTCCACAAAACCATTTTAATCGGGAAAAGAACACAAGTTCATATACGTAGGTAAGTAGACTGAATAGAAATGTACAGAACACAGCAGCTGGTGCCTCCGAACTACTAAGACCTGACTCCGTGAACTCGGCACTATTTAATAGACTATCAAAACTTGGAACTTAGCTCGTTTCGCTATCCTACATACCTACCTAACCTGAATACGCTGGTGTCGCTTAGGGCACCGCCTAATTTGTGAAAGATAGTAAGTTTTTATAGACATTACTGGGTGGTAATTATAACTGTGAGAAGAAGAGACAAATCGTCAATAAAGCCATAAAACTTGAATTATGTTTTCACAATTTTCATACCCACAGTATTGCAAAGAACTGACTTATAGGTAGGTAGGCACATAGGCAATTAAGCTACCAGCAGTACATTTAGGTAAGATGAGCCAATGGCAAGCTGTTTTGTTGTTCAACTGTGAGCTATCAGCTAGGAGCTGTTCAACTAGCTTTCTCTTGTAAATGACCTTCAAAATTGCCTTTTAATGGTCTAATTGAAATAAATGATTTGACTTGGACTTTGACTGTTAATCTTGCGTGAACCGATACCTCGGCCTAGGTGAGATGACAAGCTCACGCACCTAAATCTAGAGAGATTTTTACACAATAGACCAGTAGATCACACAAGATGTTGCTACCGTAGTACAAAATACTTGACATAATTAAAAGTAAAATTTTACATAACGTCGTTTATACTTAGCATCCAATAAATAATAATCAACCGATACGATCTACAAACGAGAAAGTCCCCAGTCAAACGTAATTAAAATAATTGGAACGACAAACACATCAGATTCAGATTCCGCCCCCACATATCTTTATAAAACGGTGCTTCAATTTTATAAATTGCCACTCAACATTAACGTCAAATAACACGTCATGTTAATGGCAACACCATAATGTCGACAGCTCATTATAATTTAATTATGCATTGATCATTTCAATCACAGTGGTTAATTAATCATCATGTTTTTAAGTACCGCGTGCCTCCTCGTATCAATTTAACGTCTACCGCTGAACATTCGGTCTCCAAATAGCCTATAATGAATGGTCAATAAATGGGAAATTGTCGTAATAAACACGCCAGGCCTTTATACGCAAGACGCGGTATGTTACCCTATTTGTGGCTAACACATTTAGGTGGTACAAGCGACAAAACAAGAATGCTGAATTTGTAATTATAAATTGACAAAAAAAAGCAACTGTAACGTTGGTTTAGCGGTCGCAAAGCGCGACTGTTGAACATGAGGTCTTGGGTTCGATTCCCAGGTCGAGCAGTGTTATTGGGTTTGCCACCAGGAATTTCTGATTATCAGCCTCGGAGTCTGGATTTGTGCCCGGTTGATGGCAATAGGCTCGCCACCTATTACACCACGGAACTTAAACATAACCTCTACCTAATCCTTCGGGGATTACAGGCGTAACGTTATGTCATGTTATATAAAAAACAGCCCTCCACTATTAAAAACGGCAAAAATGTTAGAATATTAGGTAGGTATTAAATTAACAACCACCTGTCAAAGTATCATAGACATTCATAGAGTATTTTTTATTATTTACTGTGTCGTGATGGCCCAGTGATTAAAGCACCCGCCTCTCATGCATGAGGTTGTGGGTTCGAATCCGGGCAAGTACCAATGTGACTTTTTCAATTCATATGTACTTTCTAAAGTTTATCTTGGACATCACTGGCATCGGTGAAGGAAAACATCGTGAGGAAACCTGGGACTTACTGATCCACTCAAACCATGTCAGAGGC
The DNA here is from genome assembly GCA_949316365.1 of Hoplodrina blanda. Taxonomy (NCBI): domain Eukaryota; kingdom Metazoa; phylum Arthropoda; class Insecta; order Lepidoptera; family Noctuidae; genus Hoplodrina; species Hoplodrina blanda. Next base: position 7,995,607 of record OX438579.1, on the reverse strand, counting down.
CCTTGAGGGGGTTTAGAAACTCTGACACTAGTGTGTGTGGGGTCGTATTTAAGACCTTATTGCCCACACGATAAAGAAAGAAAGATAGAGTATTTGAATCTTTAGCACACAGACTAGATCTAAGATAGATGGTTAAAATAGTCATACACTCATACGAATTTAATAGTTTAAATATAATGTAAACAAATCTGTGAATACTGTGATTTAACTAGAGTTTAGTTAACAATAACAGTAACGTGTTAGCAACAAACTAAATTATTCACTGTCAAAATCAATATGAATAATTAATAACAATTGTTGCGCTCACAATTTGTGTTTGATTATTATTATCTACATTATTATGTGGTTAGAATATTTTAAAATCAATCGTTATTAATGAACACAGTTGTATAATATGGACCTTAGCTACAAACATATAAGTGCAACAATTTTAATCACTAATATTGTATCAGACCTCCAATGCTGAAATTAGCAGTAAGGTCGTTGTAACTTGTTGTAAGTAGCTACATGGTACCAAGCCCGAAGGTTCTTTAGAAGGACCACAGAAATAAGAGGATTTTGTCCCATGATTGATTAAAAGCTATCAAACTGTAGTTATAGAACCAATTGTTATGAAATATAGGTACATATTATTATTTCGTTATAAAAGCATGTTATATTGTATCCCTTGTCCATCGATCACTGATAATAATAGTCCCATGCTTTGTAAAATTCGCACTCCTATGTCATATAATATAATAATAATAATCGTTATTCACGAATACCATAAGATACAAGCAATACTTAGTTAGGTTGATGGCTCACCAATGATGTCACATTTTGCGTACCTACTTTTGACTAATAAACGTTATTAATTTTAACTATTTCTTTTAAATACACACTAATTATATTTTAAATATTAATAGAAAAATAAAAACACTTAAAAATATCAAAAAGTAGTAGTCCAGGAGTACCGCTTTCTGAATCAAGCCCTGAGGAAGCTCTTGGCTATTATGCCATTGGTTACGACTATCAACACAATCACTGCCATACTGACATCCTACATGTCCACGACCCGCGGGCCAAGTTTTATTACATTATTGTTATTAACTAATGAGCTTTTTCTTCCAAACAAAATGATAGAAACTCTAAATCAGATATATAGTTTACCTTCATATTGGCTTCAGTAAACTGAAAGGGAGTATCAGCATTATTTTCTGGACTATCTCTGTGTACTACCAACATATCCGAAAAGCGTTGCGGTGCTGTATAGAGTGGTCTACAGCAGTGGACCTGTTGAGTGAATGTAAAATAAATATAGGTACCGGGTAAGGTTTGCGGTTACGCCTCCTTGATAGGGGGTGTGGGGGGGTGGGGGGAGTGGGGGGGGAGTAATAGAGTAGCCCCCACCATTTTTGCCCGCCGGAGATAGGTACTCGCCGGAGCCCTACTAGGGATTTCTACCGAGTCACCTTAATAGGGTCGTAAGGGGGTCAGGGAAGGCGGGAAGAGGGGTAGAGTCACCCTCCAGCCTTTCCCCCCGCCAGAGGGGCTCGACGGAGCCCCGCTGCGCGGGGCTCCTACTTCTGGGTGGTTTAAAAAGAAATAACCACGAAGGGGATGGCAGGGTCTGTTCGCTCGCTGCGCTCGCTCACTGGACCCTGCCATCCCCTTCTAACCTAACCTGTCCGAGTCGGGGTGCCCACAAGTCCTGAGCTCGCTTCGCTCGCTCTTGTCCACAATAAAAAAGAGAAGCAATCCAATCGGTGTCCAAAGGGGTAGCGGAGTTGTCAAGAAATAGCAAGCAGTCGGTGTCCAGAGGGATAGCGAGGTCGTCAGAAAGCAGGAGGCAGATATTATCGAAACGGAGCACATTCACGTAAACTCGAAAGCAACGGAATGGCGCGCAAAATCGTGTTTACCTGTCACTGTCAGTGACAAAAAATGGCGACTTAGCGTTTCGTTCTACGCATTCTAACAGACGCAACTCAAAAAACGTAAGAATTTAGTGAAATTTACGTTCCGTTTCAAGTAATAGTTAGAGATTTATCGATATTTTAGAAAATTGTTTTAAATAATTTAACGCTGCTCCGGCAGCTAAAATTGCTTGGGGGTGCTTAAATAACTTCCCTTGACCCCCCCACAGTGTCAGAATCCTCAAATTCTGGAGGCGTAACCTCATACCCAACCCTAGGTACCTATAGCCGTACCCACATTCCATAAGAAACTAAAAATTTACATAGTTCCAAAAAATGTTGAGCGCCTCATCTGCTAATTAACGAATAAAGAATAATCTCACAGAGAGCATAATCTAATGCAGGCCACACACGTAACGATATACTTGCGCCAATTTCGACTTGCGCAAGTATGTATTGACGTGCGTGAGATGAATTACCGCAAGCATCTAAGCCATTTGTGGGGACAACGGCGTCACTCTGACTTGTGCAAGTTCTAAGTTGAGCATGTTAATTATTACGTGTGTGTCTACCGTAAGAATAAATAAAATACCAAGAGATCAAAGCAAAATGATTACCTACAGTATTTGTGATTTGACTCATGATTCGTTGTCGATGTGAGCAAAGATTCAAATCTTAGGGACTAGTTTGAAAAAAAATACTAATAAGTAGTAATGAGTTCTTTACTTACATTAAGTAGATTGGTCTTTAATTTTAAAAGATTACGTGCTATTAAAGACATTGTAATAAAATCAATTATTTTCAACAATATTGTAAGAAAGATTATTAGTAGTTACTTGTCAGATAGATGTCTTGACTAATAAAAAGCATAATCTAGTTTATTCTTTGACTATGGAAAGGCGCTGAATATGATAAAAGCTGGCTTTCAAATGAATAGGAACCTTATTCGATCGATAATAAATTGATACTCAAAATCACAGAGTATATAAATCACTCTCAAAATGACGGAAATGCCACATTCTGACAGAACTTATTTTCTTCATACTTTAGAAGTTAAGGGCAACTTCTAGAGTTTATTCCGTTACAACCTTTTTTTTACTAAACCAACAAAATATGGAAAACTGGCCCACTTTTTCATGCCCAAATCGCAAAAATATGTAACTATCATCAAAATATACGAAAATGTCCCAGCCATTACATGAAACGATGTCACAAACTAATGTACGAAATATTCTAAATATTGCCCACCAAAAATACTCGGGCAAGTTCGTAACGCCGCAAGAAAACATCGAGGAAAGTGATTCCAACAAACTAAAAGTTGTTACCAGCTACCCAATATTAACGGATATTGGAAAAAGATGGTAAAAGATGGCAGTTGCCGGATCAAGGCTAGTAGGCACTAATATTCCCTGGATGCAATATCGGGGTTCATTGCCATAAAACCGCTCGAGGCGAATATCTTGGGTACGATATTGACCTTATAGCATTTCGCCGAGAAAGCAGATATCTGAGGCAATTTCAACATCGTAAATGATGTTTATCGTGGTAACCCAGTGACCCTCGCCCCACCATTGCCCCCTACCTATGAACACTTGTCAAATGGCACTGTATCGCTTTCTGCACACGTATCGGTAGCACGTGTAACTAAGCTGTTCTCTTATGTACCTCAAGTTATATACCTAGCCAGGATCGGTAGGACTCATGCTCCATGTGACTTTAGTTACTACTACTAATTAAATAAGGAATTAGTTCGCTGCCATCTAACATTGGTACCTAAATGATAAGGATATTATGTCGAATTTAGTTTGAACCATTCAAGTACCTATATTATCGCGTTAAGAATCTGTGGCACAAAGGTAAATAACGTTTTTCTAAACAAACTTTTTGCCTTATTTTCGTAAAGGAAGTTAAATTGCCTACATTTATTCTGTACCATTTCTAAAACAATGTATTAACATTTCAAAAACAGAAGTTTGAAACACAAATTAGTATCACTGCAGACGGATATGAACACAACAGACATTGTGAAAACATTTGTCTATTTTGTATATAGTGTATAATTATAAAAACGACAGATGTAGGGAGTATTGCCTTATCAATTTTAACTATTTAATATTCTTTCTGTTTAAAACAATTCTCTATAGGTGCAGCTTTTTTGTAAAAAAAACTCGCTCGCACTCACTTTTGTTCATACAAAAGTTAGTGAGTGCTCATACACCGACAGTGTTCATACTTTGTCTTCAATGCAAATCTATAGTAGAAGTTAGGTCGATAGAAATAAAATTATAACATACTCGATTAATTCAACAAGTCAATAAGAAAGTAATAACACCAAATGCTTCCAGTAAAATCAAAAATAAACGTTCAAATTTCCACGTCAAATTTAATTTCTTGTTGACTGCGGTGGCTTTCGTTAGATTGAAACGAATTTTCAATCGAGCGACGAAAATATTCGCCGCCATTTTTAAACGCAACCGGTGACTCGGTGATTCGTTAACACGTCTGCCTAACTTTTGAATCAAGAATATTCAAATGAGCGCTTCCTTAAAAAAGCTTTAGAATTTATTTTTTGCGGAATTGCAAATTCGAATTTCTGATTTTCGATTCACATAAAATGATCTTTTATTTTTTCGAGGGCGCTTTGATCAACACGTTATATCTATCTACCATCTACTATATAAATACAAAGGACGAGGAACCCCTATGTAAAAGATTAGTGAAACAGAAAGAACGGACCGTGTTTTTCACGGGACTCGCGGAATTGTAATGTGTTTTTCATATTTGTATCTATTGTTGGGCAACGGTCCAACAAAACAAATACGAAAAACACGTTTCGTTGTCCTGCGAAAAAAATCGGACGTCTACAAGCGCTTTTATAGAGTGTGACGCTAAGGAATGTTTTATTTAATGAAAATTACATTAGCTCTCGACCACACTTAAAGACGGTTAGACCAAAAAAGGTGCAAAACAAAAATGTCGCTAAGCAAATTCCACATTTTCTTTTTCGTTGAAAAAGGAAAATGTGGCAGGTATTTTCATTTCCAGTAAACGCCACAATTCGCTTATAAAATGTACCGTTTTTTACCAAGTTAAGTAAAAGGATACGGTGTATTTTAATCATAAAGGTAAAGCCTCATTTGATTTCAAAGATGACTTAGCAAAACCAACCCTTTTTTAATAGATCTGAAAGTTTTTTGAAAGCTCTTTCAAGTAAAGTTATAAACAAAATTAAGAAATCCTTTAACATAGATTGTTTCGTTTTATTTATTAAGTTATCCTTCAGTTTAGTTAGTTAGCGATAAAGTCTTTGGCAATCAACGTTTATGGCCTTATTACTTGCTAGAATATTTTAAAGTGGACCTGACATTAGCCAGTCTATTGGAAAAATCCCCCTCGATGAGTTTAGGTGAAGTGAGTCACAGTCTCAGATCACCTTAATTCATCAAGGAACATTTAACAGAATAGATGTATAGCAAAATCTGATTTTAATTCTAGAATCACAATCTGAATTTTCTCTTTTGTCTTAAATTTCTTCTGAAAGATTTTAATACATTTACCACCAGTTTAGTTTCGCAGATTATGCAGAAATAGCGCAACTTTTACGGTATTGATATAACGATGTAAGATCAGGATATACAGCGCAAACTTAACTTATATTAGGTAATACCTACCAGGCTATTACTGATTCACTATAGAGCTAAGGCCTCTTCTCACGCAAAGAAGGCACAGGCATTGATCATCACGCTGATTAGTCTTTTCAGACATAACCTAGGGTACCTATTCTTTTTTGTATAGGTACTTTTCCTAGAAAAATATCATAAGTAATTATAAAAAAAATAAACAAAAGTAGGTACAGCAAAACCATTTTTGTTGAAGTAACGAGGTTTACTGAACACTAGTTTGCATGTTTACAGTGCGACATTTCGAGCCGAATGCCACGGCTCGGGCCAGGATAATGTCAATCTGTCCGACAGGCGACGCACCCACACCAAGCTACGAAAGCCAGGTAAAGTTAGACGGCGCCGAGCTATTTTAAGCACCCTTATAACTGTTTCAATTAGGCCACTTCAATATTAGTAGTCTTTCGTTGTGTACTTAGAATTTATGTTTTTAATTTAACCATAACAAGAATGATTTATTTATGTTGCTAAAAGATATTTCATGAGTAGTATAAATACATGAGAAAAACTAAGCTGCCTCGTTGGTCTAGTGGTCACAAAGCGCGACTGCTGAACATGAGGTCTTGGGTTCGATTCCCAGTTCGGCAAAGTGTTTGTTTAAAGTTTAGTTATACAATTTTGAACTGGTTTTCGTAAAAATATACGTAAATTGGTTGGAACTTTGACCTTCAATATCTCCGTAACCACAAGGTTCCCAGGTATGGTCCGTAACATTAAAAAAATGATCGCAATGATGGGAAAAACATGAACTCTCGTCTTTGCTATGTCTCTTTTTATATCCGTTATTTATTTACCTGGACTTAGGATCAAGCTAAAGTGAATTTTAAATGAGCCTAATAAAACAATCAGTACTTCATCTTCAACGACTTGCTACTCCCGAAAGCCTAAGTTCAGGGAGAATTTCCCATTTATTAGTAACTAGCTTTCGCCCGTGACTTTGTCTGCGTAAATTTCGAACCCCCGTTTCATCCCCTTAGGGGTGAATATTGAATAATCTTTCTTAGCGCATTCCTACGTCATAATAACTTACTGCGTGCCAAATTTCAGCGGAATCCGTGGTGGTTAGAAGTTTGAGCCATGTGTTTAGATCAGTCAGTCAGTAACGGTTGCCTTTTATATTTATAGATGAAATGAAATAACAGCGTGGTACTTAGCTTTAGGTAACTTTAATATACAGACTCACTTGAACAACACTATAGCTTGATGGCTACTTGTGTACGAGAGAGCTCCAAAGCTTAACGTACTAACTTACTGAGAGCATACATAGCATCCTAGTTTATTACCTACCCTACTGATGTTACTAATAATTAAAGGGAATACTGTAGTACTATAGTTTACTACATTCAGTTAATAAATAACTGAAAATAGTTGACTAACATAAGTAGGCATGTATAAATGCATAGATAGGTACATTGATTTTTTGTAGAAAATTGTTTTACAAAAAAGTACAGCAGTTTTATTGTATGCTAGCTTATGTCCGCGACTTCGTCCGCGTAAGTGTCGGTTTTATGGATTTTTTTTTATACGCGGAACCCTATTACTTTTTCTTAAATAAATGTGTTAACCTAAGTTACTCCTTAAAATATCGAGTTATTCCGATCTGATCCCCTGCTGAATTAATATCATGTTTTAATTGCTGTCTGATCAGTTGTTATCAGCCAGTGAAAGTCCTGTCAAAATTTTATAAATAGCTTTTATTTTGACAATAAGTTTTTATTGTCAAAATAAAAGCTTTTTATAAAATTTTAATTTTATTTTATTTAAAACTTTAATTTTATTTATTTGTATACTAAATAGAAGTAGGTAATACATTTATTTATAGCCTAAGTATTATTGAAACGTCTTGATAAAAAATATGGCGTTAGCATTTATTGTCACAAATAGGCACAAGGAATGTTAAAGTCTGCTGAATAACTCAGTTGAAATGGTATAAACGTCTTGGTGTATGGTATGTACTTTTAGCGTATTCTATTCCAGGAAAATGTTTACGACAACGGCTTAGTGTCACTGTGAACGCAACTCGGAATATTGCAGACTAAAAAAAAATTCTAAAAAGAATTCTTAAGTAGTTTGTAACCTCGAATTCCGACCAAATTCCATATTTTCTAGAGTTCAAAGGGAAGCTGCTCAAATCCAGGGTGAAATAATTTATGTCAGGGATTAAGCTGACGGAATGAAAGGGAATCTTCTAAAAGAGCCTCGACATCAGAACCACTTCTATGGACACAGTTCACACTCCCGTTTCGCAAATTGGATTTGCACCCACACTAAGAATAATAATAAAATAACAACTACGACAAAGCTTTGATTATAACAAAACAAACACAAGTGTCTGAATATAATAACGAGAATACAGATAAAACTGTATTTTCAGTCAGCTATTCTAACGTGACAAAGCAAAAAAGCTAAAACAATTCGAAGCAACTTGTACTCTTCTTAGCAACTGCGATAGTAAAACTCAACGATATACCGAGCTCTATTCAAATAAAAAAAAATCTTGAAACATTATTCGGAGACTGAACTGGTTACGAAACTCTCTTGCAAAATGGGAGTACTGGGGACGCAAAACGGTTCATTCCCTTTGTTTTATGAGACAATTAAGAAGCGAAGGGACGTCGGGGTGGCGCGAAGAGTAAATTTTTGTTCCTCGTAATAAAAGAAGCGAGAGCATTTAAATAGCAGATTGAAAACTCCTAACGATCTATGTTAAGTTCACGACGTAACAAGGATTTTTCGGTAAAAAAGGTTACGGCGCAGTAATTTACATTTTATTATCTTGTGGTCGGATTTATTTAAAGGTGGCTCCACACTACGCGACGAGCGTTATGTAACGTCAGTCCGTCAGGAGTCAGGGGGAAGTTTATTACCCGTGTACTTTATTTGAGAATGCTTTGCATGTGTCCAGCATTTACCTAAGTAGGTACGTGAAGTTACGGTTACAGTACAGAATTGAGCTGCAGACTGCAATTCAACTTCTGAACTATCTATTTAAAACATATATAAGTATATAACAAATATTAACAGCGTATAATTATTCGACTGCAGGGCAAAAACCTCTTCTGTACATCATGGATTGGATAAATGATTTGATGTGATTTGAGAAAGCACGAGTATTGATCATCACGCTTGCAAGGCGGATAGGCGATTTCAGACTTATATATTATGTATGAATAAGTCCAGGTTTCCCCACAATGTTCTCCTTTACCGATATGAGTGATGTCAAGGATAAACTTATAGAAACATATAAATTGACACAATACACATAATAATTATATGTGTCAATTATTGACATATAATGTGACTTTTTAGTCACATTGGTAACATAACATCACGCCTGTAATCCATGAAGGGTTAGGCAGAGGTGTACAAACACATTTCGCCACTTAATTATGTTTAAGTTCCATGTAATAGGGGGTGAACCTATTGCCATCAATCGGGCACACATTCAGACTCCGAGTGAAAATTCGTGAAATTCACACGCACAATAACACGTTGCCCGACCTGAGAATCGAACCCAAGACCTCATGCTCAGCAGTCGCGCTTTGCGACCACTAGACCAACGAGGCAGTCAAACATATTCAATAAATATTTGAAATAAACCCGCATTATTTCCACCTAAATAAAGTAAAGGTTCTATATTGTTAGCATTGAAGTGAAACCAAAGCTTAAAGCCACATTATTGACAACGATTTGCATTTGGCTTTCGTTACAAAAAGTTCAACCGAGGAAGGAAAGGGGGAAGTAAAAACATTTTGCTTCACTTAACTGGGCAGTGTAGACAAGCCGCGTTTCTTTTGTTATGAAATAGAAGAGATAATTCATTGTTATCCTTTATAAAAAAATATTCAATCCTCGGTAAGGGTCAATCCTTCTATCGCCCGTCGTAATTTAAATTAAAAAATCACATTTTGGCAAACCTAATTGTGACCTTGTAACTGTAGTGGTCCCAAGGCGCGACTGCTGAGCATGAGGTCTTGGGTTCGATTCTCAGGTCGGGTAATGCGTTATTGAGCTTTACTATCAGGAATTTCTCAGTAGCAGCCTCGGAGCCTGGATATATGCGCGTTGATGACAATAGGCTCGCCCAAATGTGGGTGTACTAATGGGTACACCTATGCCTAATCTTATTAGGGGATTACAGGCAATGACAGGTATGATGTTATGTTTCTCAAAAAACGATTTTTTTAAACTTACAAATCGCTTAACCTCTATCATCCCAATAGAATATTGAGGAACAAAAAAATAATACACAATTCGCTGTAGTTAAATTAACTACATAATTATACTTTTTTTTACCATGCATTATTTGTTTTTCTATACGGAACGCGCTCGTGCGCACGCCTTTCAGGTAATTGGGACTTGAAAAAAAAAACTTTTCTTAGAAATTGTTGTTTGTCTATCTGTTCAAGTATCAATCACTTATTACCAGTTACTATTGATTAATACTAATAAAGAAGTAAAATAATTTGTTTTTGTGTGGTAATCTCTGGAAGTACTAAATCGATTACCTACAAACATATTTTACTTGTAGAAAGCTATAGACGCTATAGAGGCCATAGTAGCTAGACTACTTAGGCTAGGCTAGGTGGCTAGTAGGTAGGCTATACAACTATAGTATCTGTAGCCAAGTTTAGTGTCATAAGGTAATATTAATGTTTTAGTACCCTTTCTAAATGTACAGACTTACACGTGTACGAAGCCGCAGGCAGAATAACCCAGTTAATTATGAACTGCTCTAAATCTAGAAACAGATTTTTAAATAAATATGTTAAAGTGAAATTATTAAAATTAAAAAAACTTGAGAGGTGTCAAGGGACACCCGGATGGAACGAAGTTATATGAGAGAGAGAGAGAGAGAGAGATAGACAGAGAAACACGCACACACCGCAAGGCTTACAACTGTAGCAAAAGGTGTCGTTACAACTTTTGGTCTTAATTTTTTCCGTCTAGCCCCCTTTCGCAACGCGCGATAAGGAACTTCGTTTCAAAACTTCGTTTCAATAACTTTTTGAGTCATAGGTGCATCGGTAGACTGCCTCGTTGGTCTAGTGGTCGTAAATCGCGACTGCTGAGCATGAGGTCCTGGGTTCTATTCCCAGGTCGGGCAATGTGATTGGGTTTATCCGTTAGAAATTACACATAACAACAATTACACCTCGTTATACGTAGTGTGAAAAATTTTTAAAAGAGTTAGAATCTGCAACATAAAAAAAGGCAACGTTCTTAAGTGTCTTTTTATTTTACATCCTTTGTAGTGTGTAACTTTTCAATTAAACAAAAAGCAAGTGCACGCAAAAACGGCCAATAGTAATGCATCAACATTTCAGAATAACATATAACTTTAAAAAAAACCACTGACATTCTAAATACAAACGTTACGTAACAAATTCCGAACGATGGGGTCGCGTCGGCTTGTTTACTCCAGTTCTTTAAAGAAAAACCAGCACTTTAACCGCCACAAAAAACATACTTTAACAATTTAACAGTGCACTCCAACCGTGTTGTTTTGAACTAAAAACTTTTCCATTAAAAGTTTCCTACAGCTCCTTTATGTGGCCATTTAAAAAATATTTCTATTAAAAATTACTTAAAATAATTATGTCTGAATTTTACACTTTTTCAATTAACAAACATACCTTTGTTTTTAATGAAAAAGTGCAGGCTTCTTTTGCCCGTATTTACCTCGCTACGATGAAAATGTGATACAATTTTTTTTTCTCTTTTCAACTACATATTTTAGCGCGTTGGTCCAGTTTTATTTTACGACTATTGTAGTCAAAAAGTATCAATTTCTTTTTTTGTTTTGTTATAACTTTGGAAAGTAACTTTTTTTTTATCTAGCCCTTTTTATCTCCCCAAGTCCTTCCAGGTATTCTTTTCATGCGCCACCTCGAGCCAACCCTCCCGGTGCGCGTCTGCGAGAGGACCTCATCTCGGCCTCAGGCACCCATTGCGTGGAGACCTTTGCTCAGCGGTCGCTGTGCAAGTGTGATACGTCTGTCGTGACCCAACCAATCCCATTTGAGATGAATTTTCCTTATACAAACTTATTATACAAGACAATAACGGAACCACACATTGAAACTAAGACTTCTACTACACCGACATGTAATTAACTGGTTTTTGTAATACAAAAATTAATTAAAACTGAGCCAACTGGGAAACAAATTCACGCTCTATTTCCTAAAGTTACTGAAGACCTATTAGTGTTATTAGGTAGTGTGAAGTTAGTTCACTCTGCTTTGTTATTATTAAACTTGTTTCACGACCAGGGATCGGAATCGGATGCATATTTACCTAAACTTAGTAGGGAATGAAGCTATAAACTTCACTACAATGTTAGCTTAGTAGGGAATGGATTTTTGTGTCGGAAAAATGTCGCAATTCAAAGATTGTCTGGTGCTTTTCTCTTCAAAAAATTTTGTTCTAGAAGTCATATCCATACTTTTCAAGCGAAAAAATTAACTGTAAATGACATAGATTATATATTTCAAATACATTATTTCTAAAAGCAGTATTAATACTTTTGAGCATAAAATGAAATTTAGGTAAACAGTAAACAACTATATATGGGCTTCAAGCGTTCACACGCGATCTTAGAACAACAATATAATTATTATGATAGAAAAAAAGGAGTATGTAAGGATCGTAGCAGGTGGCGTTCTGTGGTTTCTGCCTACCCCCATGGGAAAAAGGCGTGAGTTTATGTATGTATGTATGTATGATAGAAAAAAACAAAAGACAGCATAGATTTTCTATTTTTAAATATTTTTCATCGTCTTTTGTTTTTGTATCCAGCCAAAGAAGATGAAACCTTTAACAGAAATTACGGCACATCGTTTTATAATAAAAAATTAGTTCGGCTTTGTTAAACCTTGTCTCTGTCACCATTATGCCTGTGACAGTCACTTTCTAATTCTCGATGTGACATTAAACATGCTGGTAGGTACTAAGGAAAACTGTACCGACAGCGCCCTCCTACAAAATGTTGTCTAGTCATATTTCGGTCTATAAGTAATTAAACTCAGTGTAATATAGATAAATCTAGGCTTGTGTTTAGTAATTTTAAAATGATACGTTAGCTCGATAATTCGTAAAGGAAAATATAAGCTTTTGAGTTATCGTAGGTACTTATATTATTTTGAAATATGAAAACAAGTCTAGATATTAATGCTCTTGTCCTTTCCACAAAATGTCCTGAAATTGTGATTTATATTTAAAAGGAAAAACGTTTTCAGACGCTAGGAACTTTTTCTGTATCGTGGATACGTTTACAAACATATCAATTTACAAACACAAACAACCAAACTCGGAACAACTGTCTACTACGCCAACCGTCAACTGTCAGTCACAACGCTAAACGTCACAATAATTGCTTCGGTATCGCCTAAAATATCACTAGACTATGTACGGAGCCTGTCGGGGGAGCGGCGAATGCTTATGCGAATCCCACACCCCCGGCCATAGGCAGTGGTGGAACACCGCGGTGGTTTTTTAGCCGGTAAGAGTCCGGCATGCCCCTTTGTCACCCCCACGAGGGAGGAAGTCAGATGAAATCAAATCAAAAATGTTAATTTACAAGAAAATACATAAAAATTACAAGGAAAGATCTTACTTATGTCCATAAGGATTTCCAACGCGCACCAAAAAAAAGAAGAAGTTAAAAACAGACTATGTACGGAGTACGGAGCACGCAGCAACGAGGTCTTAGAGTATTCTTAGGCATTTTGTGTCACTGTATCTTTATTTTCAGGTTAGAAACAACGTTTGGCTTCCTATAGGTAAGTAAGTCACCATTTTTTTTCATTAGTGAACAGCTTTTACACGCCCTTCGTAACGTGTCACAAATTATATCACAGAAGCTTACCATTAAGGTTCTCGTTAAAAGGTTTTTGGTAGGAGGGCATTGTTTTTTTGTGACCCTCGTCATGAGTAATTTTGTTACCAACTAATTAATTTATGTTTTCACTAGCCGCTTGCCCTGCGGCGGGGCCTGCTTTTTACGCCACAACTATATCTTTACCGGACGAGTAAAGCCTTGCCCAGAACGAGACACGTTGACATTAGGGTAAGGTTTTAGAACTAAATCTCCGTAACTTTTTTTTATAAATTTCGGTAATGAGAAACACGTGCTGCATACTTGCTATAGGTAATATAAACAAGGACTAGAAGTTGGAAGACTGGTCCATATAAAAAAGAGCAAAGATTAGCTTAGATCATTACGCCATTATAACATCTTTTACGAGAATTCAATGAGCTAACGAGTTTTTGTCAGTAATGAGAAAAAAGTAGTTTACGATGTCATAGGTGACTGGCATTACCTGACTTTCAAGTAAAAAAAAAACAACAGGAAACAGGCAACACGCAAAAATCTTGCAGTCTATTTCCGAAAAAAAATCACTCTTCTTTGAAAAAGGATAGAAAGAGTTTGTTGTTATATGTTTATGTGCCTAAGTTCATCTGATTATTTTGCGTAGGTATACTAAGAACATTTTACAATGTTCGACCACCCTCGCGCAGTAACTGTTGTTTTTTTAATATTGTTTGTGTTTTCGGTCATTAGAAAATCCACCTTTTCCATTACTACCAACTTTTTCCCAACACAAAAATCTAGAATAAATACAAGTTGTTAGCTGTAAGGACAATTTTATTACTATTTACTTAAACTTATTATTTTCTGTGCTTACTGTTTGCGCAGTCTCTCTCTAAAAAAGGCCTTTACATAAAATATGTTTTGTAATCATAAGTATGTAGCAGTCCAGTAAAAAAATATAATGAAAACAATGGAATTGTCTAATTTGTAAAAATTACATTTTAAGAAACGAGGCCGAACTCCGGCCCAGATACATTCACAAAAACTCGACTCATCAACGTTTCAACAAAGGAAGTAGGTGGGCACAAAATTAGGCTTCAGAAAATAAGCTTATCTTAGACCCTTATAATCCCTACCCGGAACTTTGATCCCCTCAAAATGGAGCAGACCTACAGAGATTGACATTTACTACGTTATCTGTCCCAACAGGCAGCTCGCTTTGAAACTAGCTCTCGCCCGAAATATGATCACCATACCGTAAGTCGGCCGCACATATCAAACGTGACGTCACAACCGACCGTCTACAACTCTGCGCCATAAAATGTTGTACTTGAGTCTTCTTTTGTGCTCAAAGTATTATTTCTCTCGTATCTTTCATAAACTCTCTGTTACCTAAGTACTTTGTGTAACAAACTTGACGCCATACACTGTACTGGTAATTCGGGGAAATGCGATATGGGAGTATAAAATAACTTTTTGTACAAGACATCTGCGTAATTACCTCTTCGTCATTATTTCATGTGAGTAATGTAAATAAAGAGGGTTGTTAAGAGGAGAGTAATTAGCTTAATATAAAAGCATTTACCGATACTTTTAGCATTAATTATTCATGATAATGTTATCAATTTAACGCCAACATTTTGGGGAAGTACCTATGCAATATTTTATGACACTTGTCTGTTCGTTATAATTTTCCAAATTAATTACACAATATAATAAAATATTACATTATTTTAATATATCCCTTTAAATTCCCTAAAACTCGAATACAAATATCGATAAATAAATGTGCTGTTGTGACACGAAATCAGATACCTACATAGTTTCATATGATACGAGTATTGTCAACGAGAATGTTCAACAAGGCCTAGGTTTGTTATATCAAAATAACAGCTTTATTACTAAATTCATATGAATGATTACACAAGTACCTACCGTGTAAAAATTGATACCAAAACAAAAACAATTTTAAAACGTTTTCTGATAGCTGTTTTTTTACGGCTAATCTCCGAAACTACTTGACCGACTGACGGGATTTTAATTTGCAGATAGCTAATATTATAAAAACTACTAGGTACTACTATTATTTTAATACTTTTATTTTAGAAAAATTATTATTAGGGTTTCGCGCAAAAAAAGTAAAACCCCTTAGAAAGTCGACATTCACGCGGACAAATTCGCGGGCATAAGTTAGTTTTAAAAAAGAATAGCCACGTCTGCCTATTAGCGAAACGACGAGAGGAAAAAAAACAATATGAAAAATGTCTCTAAATGACACTTAATTCGTTTTCGCTCTAACCCCCAAGCGTCGCACTATTCTTTCTTTTATCGCAAAAACGAAAAATCCTTATTCGATTGCTTACTTGTTTATTTGTTCACCTCTTCACTTAATAGGCACTGGGCCTCGCTCACTATTTTACGACTTAAACAAACATTTGTTTTGCACATACAGCTGGCAGCAAAAAGCGGGTTTGCTATAGTTTTTCATATCTGCAACAATAGACGTGTACGTATCGCGTTTTTTGTGAATTCAAGAGCTACGGGATATCGTAATACAATAAAAAATATAATAATAATACCAGCCTGTAATAATAATGTCCATCTGCAACCGTTATATTGTATTTCCTACTAATAAAAAGTACATTTCGGAAAGCCTTTTAAAACAAATATCATTCGACCCATCGCGGCATCGTTGTCGTTTAAGGGACGATTTTTCAATCGCCAGATAACTCTTATCGGACGAATAAATTATTGGCCGTTTGACAGCTACTTTTTAGAAAATTATTACGTCAAGCTACTAAATATTGAATACACCTCTGCCTAACCCTTCGAGGATTACAGGCGTGATGTTAGGTACAGTCAGCAACAAAAGTCGATTAACAATGTTGCTTTTTTATATCATTTAAACAGACACTAAACACTAGTAGGTAAACACATAATGTACTGGCTTTCAGAATTTCAGACAATAGCTAAGGGTTTATTTTATTTTAATTTTATATTCATTGCGTTTACTTTTAATATTGTACCTAATAATTAGGATTTCAAAATCATAAATGTTGATCGACTTTTGTTGCTGACTGTTAACAAACAAAGGTACATGTGGAGTTAAATAAAAACTTGTAAAAACACACATTTTCGTTTACATTTAATAAAAATGTGATTACAAACCGTAATTCCTCTTTTTATGTGGAAACACACTATTAAGTATCGGTCCATTCTATTGAATAGGCGACACCACAACACATGGCCCTGAATGGAAACCATTCAAATTCCCTACACACTCAAAATTGCTTTGAAATTCTAAAAGCCGGGTGTATAAACCACAGCTATGGACTAACATCAAAATATTCAATTACAATCTCTAAAGGTCTGTGTAGATAGATGAAGTAAGGATGTTGTAAATTAGGTAAGTGGTGTTATCTCATCGACCACTTATGTTATAATATCTTATACTACCTTTTACCCGAGACATTGCCTATGTGATTTTTTTTAAGGATGCCTAGGAGCCCAAAAGTAGCATTACATATTTGACCTGTATGTATGTCCGTTCTTATGTTCGCCCGTACCCACGCCAACGGTTTGACCAATTTTTATAAATCATACTTCATTAGATTGATCTAGTGTCTCATCAAATTCAAAATGGCGGTTTTTAACTAAAAAGTGTAAAATAAAAAAAAGAAAATTAAAAGTATTACAAAAACCCGACTGCGTAAAAAATAAATTTTAATTAAAAACTTAAAAGAAAGTATCTACTCTAGACTTTAAGTACTGTAGTCTAGACTTTCACAGCCGGTATCCATTTTTGAGGAGCCAGTTAGGCAGTCGGGTTTTCGTTATTTTCGTCAATAAAATACAGCCTATAGCTGTCAAGGATAGCGTAAGCTACGCGTTATCCCTGATCGCTATAGGCTTTAAGATCCGGAGATTAGTGCGTTCAAACAAACAAACCCCGAAAGGTCGATACGCGTGTCATCTGAAGGCCCGCACCGGGCTCACTTTGGTCCGCACTGGGTTCATTATGGCCCACTTCGCCTTACAAAAAGGAAACCTCAGTCAGTACCAGTGTGAAAATTATAGGCTTATAGCTTATGTAGGTACATTATCGACGGTCGCTTTCACTTATAGAAAGGTATACTATTACCGAGTGCCATACGATATGTTTTTACAAGCTTTTGGTATATTTAACTTCCACGCTTCCACTTTTACTAGTACTAGTACTTTTTTCGTAATTTCTTTCAAGGCCTTCAGGCAGTCATGTTTCCTAATCCCTAAGTCAGTAAGTACATGTGAATTATATCATCCCTGAACATTAACGAGAAAGGACGAAAATCGGGACATGCGAAAATAAATCCATTACCGTTTCTTTTGACTTCGCCGTAATCTATTAACGGAATGGATAAAAGCGAAAAAGGGCCAAGAAACTGTGTTCTCCTATCGTAAATAACAGCTCATGTGGCCGACGCTGGGCCTTCTACGCACCCGCTTTCCTTATGGCCCTTAAAAAGACAATTTTGCCTCACGCTACATTAGAAATGCCCGTAAAATACGCATTGAACATCTTGTGTACCATTACCGCAAACTACTGGCCAATAACTGTTAAAAATGTACAGAACGTTAGCTCCTGTAACGAGGAAATAAGGTAATGTTTCTAAGGACTTTCGTGTGTTTACAGTACAAAGAGCCTATTAAATGACATTCAGCAAAAAGTGAATAACAGAAATATTCCTTACTCATTTATTAAAAGACTTCACAAAGGAAAAAACCGGTTAGTGCGAGTCGGACTTGCACACAAAGGTACCACCATACAATATTTACCACAACTCACAAAAAAATAAGTTTATAATCACAAAAAAAGTATGTAATTATTTTGTGATGTAACTACTTTACGGTTTTCGGATTATTACTTCAAATTATATTATTGAACTAACTTACCAATTATTTGGAAGTTTGATTTTTCACTGCTTCAAGGGGTAGCAGACTTGAGTATTTGATATTAATTTCAGATAGATAGATTAATTTCAGCGGACAACAAAGTGATCCTATAACGGTTCCATTTTTGCCGACTGAGGTACGGAACCCTAAAAAGTAAGGAAAATTTGATGGTTTGATTAAAGAGTACAAAGTCTCGAAATATAAAGAAAGTCCAGGAATCCCTACGAATAGAGAAAGGTGGAAAGTCATACAAAAAAAAGTTAAAGCAAAAAAAAATAAGCAAAAAATCAGAATGTTTTGTTTTTCAACAAACATTTTCTTTTGAAATTTCATTTTCTTTAGAAAATGATTTTTGGTAGACTATTCGTCTTTAAGTTTCTCAATAAGAAATGAACGTCTATTTAACCAACTTAAGTAAGCTACATATGGAACTCCATTGATATTCTAGTATCTACCAAAACTAAGCCCAATCGAATCCAAAACATGTCACTAAATAATTGAATATGTATATCTCAAGCAAGAATTGTCTATGAGAACAAATAGACTTTTATCCTACTACTATAAATCCTAATCCTAACTAATATTATAAATGCGAAAGTAACTCTGTCTGTCTTTCTGTCTGTCTGTCTGTCTTTTCGCGCCTAAACTACTGAACCGATTTGTGTGAAATTTGGTACAGGGTAAGTGTGAACCCCAACAAAGGACATAGGCTACCTTTTATTCGACTTCGACTTCGACTTCGTCTGCGTCCGCGATAACCGACATATACGCGGACGAAGTCGCGAGCAAAAGCTAGTCACTACATATTATAAAACAAAGTCGCTTTCCCTGTCTGTCTGTCTGTCCCTATATATGCTTATATCTTTAAAACTACGCAACGGATTTTGATGCGGTTTTTTTTAATAGATAGAGTGATTCAAGAGGAAGGTTTATATGTATAATACATGCACCCGTGCGAAGCCGGGGCGGGTCGCTAGTAAATTATAAATGCGAAAGTTTGGATGGATGGATGTTTGTTACACAATCACGCAAGAGCGGCTGAACGAATCTGAATGAAATTTGGCATAAAAAAGACCATACTAAGGCTTAGTCTAAAATAGCACATAAGTAGGTTACTTTTTATCTCAGAAAAGTTTACGGTTTCTGTGAAATAACATATCAATTTTGACGCAGACGAAGTCGCGGGCAGAAGCTACTGGTTTTATATAATCATACTAGCTTTTGCCAGCGACTTCGCCCGCGTCAAAGTTCATTTCTCCATACAAACTTTGGACCCCCGTTTCATCCCCTTAGGCGTTGAGTTTTGGATTATCCTTTCTTATCGGATACCTACGCCGCACACAGAACACACCCTCCAAGTTTCAGGTCTCTACGATCAGCGGTTTAGGCTGTGCGTTGATCCGTCAGTCATTCAGGACAAAGCATTTTATATGTATAGATAGATAGATATCGAAGTAAGTATAGATTTGATTGCACTACTTAAAAAATTGTGACTAAGATCATAGGAAAATAATGAACTGATTAATAAATGTATGAGTTATTACATTAAACTATCTGTAAAGCCTATACTATATACTTATGCTTTAACATCTTAGCCAAATTCGCCCCATTTAGCCGAGCAATGTGTAAGTCCTTCCACACCCCGCTTTTAAACTTTGAATGGTTTCGAAGCTTCTAAGATTGCAGCGACCACTTAGGATTGTGGGCAAATATCTTACATTTAACCAGTTAAACTACAAGTAATGTTTGTAACTTCTTGGCAATCTATAATAGTTATAATCTTGTTTGTATTGTAACTGATAAAGTAAGTTTATAAACAAGAAATAAACCTGTAACTAAATGGTTTCATATCGAGTTTAACATAACAAAACATCACGCCTGTAATCCCCGAAGGGTTAGGCAGAGGTGTACACTTTAGTACACCCACATTTCGCTAGTTCAAGTCCCATGTAATAGGGGGCGAGCCTATGGCCATCAATCGTATAAAAAAGTAATTTCCCAGCGAAAATTTTTACTTATTGTCACTTAGTTTATGGGCACTATGTGTGGTTAATAAGTACGTGATATGTCTTGTTACACCTCGTATTTTTTCTATTGCTCTCTTACTTCAGGAAAAATTAAAAAAATAATAACGGTTATTCTACTGTTCACATAGTAAGTTACCCCACAGTCGAAATAGCCTCAGAAAATGCTTTTATACGCTTTAGATTTAAATCTGCGAAGAGAACTCTTAAATAACCCTACAAATGAACACGAAAATAAAATAATCTCAAACTAAATTTACGGCTACTTAGGTATTATGTCAGTTAAAATTAAATAACATTTTTAGAACTTGCACTCGAGTCGTCCAGATATTACCTAGATACACGTTCCAACTGCCACGAGCCACGACGACACTCCAAACCTTACCGGGAGTAACAAAATAAAAATAAATACAATTGACGGGAAGAAAATATCTCTGTGTAACTTTTCCAGGTGGCTCTAAAGATAAACTATTGGCGTAATACATTATTTCATTTTCTTAAAACAATTCAGACAAAAATTACCCTTTACCTACACAGTGAAAGGTCCTAAGGTTCTAAGGTCATGATGATTCAGATTCACGGGCGCCTCTTGTACTTAAGGTTGTGGATTCAAATAGGCCGCACATATATTATTTTGTTCCATGCGGGAATTGAACCCACACCCTCTACCCGCACTGCGCCAACCGTGTCGTCCAATTAAACACATGAAAGCTAAATATAATTATGACATCCATTCTCAATTGCCCATTACATCTATTTCAATAATTTCCACACAACCCATTGAATACTCAATCAATGCTAACGCTACCTCTAAAGGCCAACATGCAACTGCATCTAAGTAAGTGTAACGCCTCATCACTGAAAGGGTTGACTGTTTCAATATGTGCTCTCGTACCATTGGAAGAGCACTTTAAGCTGCCGTTTGATTGAACGGGTCGTTAGGACGTGTCAAAAGCCTGCAGCATTAATAACTACGACCAAAAAATGTTGAAAGTGTTAGGCAATCGGTCACAGACCGAAAAAGTGTTTTTAATTTTGCGTGGTGGATGGCAGCTGTGTTTAAAGTTGAAATAGTAAAAACTAAAAGTCGATTTATAATATTTTTTACATACTTTTATCTTTTTTTGGCTTTAAATTTTATATTTTATATTGCAGTACAGATTATAAGTTTATATTCGGACAGTTGAAATAGTAAAAACTAAATCGTAAATCGACTTTCATCTTTTATGATGTAAAGTTTATTTTTTATATTGCAGTACAGATTATAATTTTATATTTGATTTTTTTATGAAATTGATTTCACCCAGTTCCATTTATCTAGACCAAGGTAAGTAGTCTAGTGCATCAAACATCTAATAAATGCAAATCGCAGATACTACCTATATTATGTTAATATTTCATAAAAAGGTTTTCAATTAATAAACCAAATAATTACAATTAAAAATAAAATTAAGTTTATTAAATATGACTGAGCTAGTAATTAGTCTAATATTTGAATATTCCATAATTAACTCTAAAAGACATTAAACAAAAACAATATTAGCGTAACTACTTTAAATGTTTCCTGCAACAGCGTTAATTTATTGGAGGAAGAGGAAGATTGGAATATTTAATTCGATAAGAGGAATTCTAAGTGGCTTGGCGACTGTAGCGCGGGGTCAAATGAATAGCGCCATATTCTCTAGTGCTTGAAATTGTAAGAAAGCCTTCGCACAAACTATTGTTCACAGTGAAGTTGGAAATATCTTCATACTTTGTTAACAAAGGAATTTATTTAACACTAGCTTGTATACGCGACTTCTTCCACATTGTTCTCATGTTTCATTTACAAGCACTTTTGAATTGACAAGGAGTCGGTCAGTTAATTAGAAATTTAAAGTTAGTAGCTCGTTCTAAAACGGAGGTAGGTATGGAGAAGAACGAACCACTACGAGTCGGGAGTATAGGTACACACAATTTGCCTTAAGTATTTCTAAGGGAGGTCAGGTAATACAAGGCACCTACTGTATGCAGACATTACACTGTAATATTATTAAAGAAAACGACCCACCCCACGATGTTCTCAAATAGTATCCCCCTATTCCTTTACCTCTAAATGCACTTTCGAAGTCCAACACATTGTACCGTAGAAGTGTCCTAGACCAACTATTTCGTTAAAACTAAAAGTGTCACGTTCGATATAAACACGTTTATTTTTCGCGTTTACAAATCCAGTAATGGTGAAAGTCGCTTAGCCAACATGGCTGCAACGGCACTCCATTAACGACGCATTATCTCCCTCTGTTGCGAGCACTCCTCACTTTAAAATATCTCTTATACCTAATACTAGAACGCTTTTACCGCACGACGTTTTATACTCGATTATAATGTTGTTTAGATGCGGTGGACTTTTGTTTTGAGGTTTTTTAGGTGATAAAAGCGTGAGACATAAAAGGAAGGGAAAGAAAGAGGTAAACGGGTCATAATTGAACTAGACCTAAAAACAATACGCGAGAGTTTTTCAGTTAATACTATGAGTCAGACATAAGTATGAAAATGGATCGCAGAATATCGACAATAATCTGAGATTGGACGAGAAAATATTATCAAACTCAAACCAAGATCACCAATAAGAAGGACCCTTTACGAATCTCTTGCAATATAGTCTTACGAATGAGAAAATAAAATTGAAGAAATATCTTCAAGTTTAGTTTAGTTATTCGATAATGATGGGAATGTTCCGCGATTTTTATTTTTCTTTAGACAATAAATTATTGTTTCATTTTCATACTGCGCTTGGTAAAGTAAAAGCTTTACATAAAGCGTTGCAATAAAATGAAATCCTACAGAAGGATTTTTTTTTAATAGAAATATTAGCGACCTGCCTCGGCTTTGCACGGGTGCAATGTAGATACTAACTATACGTCTATCTATTGATGAAAACCGCATTAAAATCCGTAGCGTATAGACAGCGGAAAGCGGCTTTGTTTTATACAATGAGATATATTCCCAAACAGTGCTCTATCTTACCCTAAATAAGGCACACACGCCTCCATCAGCTTCTCGTAAACACTCGATAAAAATAATGAAATAATTTATTATTATGGACCTAAGGATTCGTCCTAAAGGACATTTTATTGCCTCGCAGTCAGCGTGCAAGCACAATTCTCACGTAAGCGAATGTACTGTGTACCAAAAAAAGCCTTAGCTCCCCTCTAACGTATTAAATACGTAATGAAACTGCTTTGCGACAGTATGGAGAAACCAGACTAACTGGACCTCTCTACAGAACACCGCCATACACATGTAAAGACTAGAGGAGACATAATAGGTGCCTTAAAACTACGCACATAAATTTTAAAAAGTTTTCCAATTTGAATTTAACTAACAACTTTAGATTTTCTTTGGAGCATACTAAAAAGTTTCAGTATTTTAACTAAGCAGCTTTGGGACTAGAGTAAGGAAAAGAACGACAATTATTAACTGGAGAGATTTACTGAGCAAAATGTGCGTTGAAAAGTTTAACTTCTTTTTTTTTATGAAGGCAAACGCTACGGTCCGCTTAGTACGCGTACTTAGCGCTAGCCAACTAAGTTTGTAACAATTAGTTTTACCTATACTAAAATTAGTCTTCTAAAGTTTTGTTATTAGACCTAATCTCCTAAATTATAGCAATTTTATGGCTAATTTCGCTGTAATTTATGCGATGAGAATATTTTAGACAGGTTCTTAATAATTTATTACAAATTAGGGTAAGGTTATGAATAAATAGACCGTTACCGTGTGTGTGTTCGGGCGTCTGGAGGAATTTCTACTAGCAACTGTTGAAAAATTCAGCAATATATTATCCAAGCTCCAAACCAAACGTTATTTAAAATTAAACAAGCACCAAAGGCATTTTTCAAACACATATTGTACCAACAAAAATTTTATCAGAATAAAAGCCCAGATTGTTTTTTTTTTCTTTTTTCTGTATCACTATATTCTTCAGACCGAGTTCGGTTGCCGCGTCCAAGTATGCACTAGATGTTCTCTTCCCGAACTCTCACAGTCCGATGAGACGGCAATCCAACACAACCGGGGAGAAACCAGGCCGAGGACCAACGGCTTTACGTGCTTTCCGAGGCACAGAGGTGTTACACCACTAAGTCCTAAACTCCGGGCTACTACCGAAAAAAAAATAGGAAAACCCATGAACACTTTTGGCCCGACCTAGGAATCAAACCAAAAACCTCACGCTCAACAGTCGCGCTTGCTACCAAGAGGCAGTCAAAAGTCAGTATATCATAATCTAACTAAGTACATCCAAAATATCACTAATCATAAAATTAGCCATCATTTATTAAAATGTGAACGACAACGATAAAACAGGATAAAATCCGTAAATAATGACAAGTCATTCGTCGATCATAATACAAGTAGTGTTGTGAGAGTGACCCACATCACTCGGGTGACATTTATAACATGAAAATAAGAGGCATGTACTCATATAGGTATCATTTTTGGATCCCTTTGAACAAATTTGGAGAAGCCAGTGTAGGAGGGATTTAGCCTTTGAAGATGTTTTACTGAATGACATTTCATCATGCCTATTATAATCTAAAAGTCAAGATAAGGTTGACATTGGCTTACCTTAAATTCATTTCTTAGGCCCGTGTTCACCTACATTGAATCAACGTAACGTATTTTTTACGTTATTATGCCCAATTTTTCTGAGCAAATTATAAATATAGAACTGTTTAAATACCTAATGTTTATTGAATGTGGGCGAACACATGCCTAAATGTGTCTGTTTTGCGATTAATAATTAAATAATGTACAGTTAACAAAAGAGATAGGTATGCCTTTCTCTAGCAAAAGGTTTTATAAATGTTAGTGCCAAGTCAAGACATTTTTAAAAGATACATTATTTTTTTTATAATCAATACTGCAGGCTAAAACTGTACTGCACTTCATAATAATTAACCTTAACACAAAACTTATAAATAATATTAAAATTACAAAGTATGTACAATTTATAAAAAATAAAAGAGGAAGCTTATAGGGCATCCAAAATCTAATAATGATCGCACATCTACGTAACTAGCAAACCTTACAGTGTGTTCGTTGCCCTACGATGCGTAATTTTTCAAATCAATTGATTTAATCAAACTCAAAGCCAGCGATCTCCTATGCTGCATGCACCATCAAGCCCTCCGTGCGTATTGAAATACTCGTAGTTATTTCCCTTTCATCTATTGAGAGTTTTTAATTTCCCGTAATTAAAACCTACGTCCTGGGACGGGCAACAAGTTCGGTAGGTAAGTAGGTACTTCGCTGCCGAAGTCGCCAACATTTTGTAAAAAATCTATACCTACGTTTTATCGAATACATTTAAATATTTAAACATAAATGATCAATTAACTGATTTTATTCTTGCGATTTCAATATTGATGCCATAGTAAAAGTTATTCTTGATGATGAATTTAATTACTCCTATTCGGGTTTTCATATTATTTAAAAAAAAACTCTTATAGCGTCCGTACTTATTGTAGAAAATAAAATGCTCGTTTATATGCTAAACCATTTAAAAATACCGTCAAACTTGTTCTATCAATCGGCTTATTGAAATACTTGTGAAAATGTTTAGAAAAAAATTCGTTGAGTGGAAATTTAATTTTAGCCAGTCTTGCAAAGTACTATATAATATTACTGAAGTTTATAAAGTTATTTCATTTTACTACCTCAGGGATAAAAGTTCAGCTGTTACTGTAACTATACATATATAAGTTAAAATCTTAAAAAAATTGTTTTACAAATATCGAGCTTAAATTATTTTTGATTGCAGTAGTATCGCTTTTTCAAAAAGATTATTCAGTACTTAGCTTGTATATCCACAATTTATTACCTACGATATAGATGCTTGTGAATTACATAAGTAAGCCTGATAAATAAAATCAACCGGATAAAACATTTTATACGACCTACATGAATATTCTGAACTTTATTCTAAAAATATATTGCCTTACACGACCAATAACTTGTCAAGTAACGCAAAAGGCCCATAATATTGTTAAAATTATTCCTACATCGTATACCATCCTCGCTTCGGAAGCAATATTTCACCGTATTTGACTAAAAACCCTTGATGGGTACGCGGCATGACTTCGATTTTTACTTAACTGTAATAAGTATTCAGGAGGCGTACCTAGAAGTAAGCTTCGCAGCTCGCAGCATCGTACGGGGCTATGTGGGGCTATGTCAAATTCATGAGCAGTTTCTGTACAAGCTTCTTACAAAAAATGTCAGGTAAAGCGAAATATCTTCGTCGTATCAAGTCAACTCAGCTAGTGATACCGCGACGGAAATATCAAGTTTTAGAACGTGTGCCAAATTTTCATTTACTTAGGTACCTGTTATGCTTACTAATAAAGCTCAATATATTTTTTGTAGCAAGTTTTAGACTTAGCAACAAAAATGCCTTTACTTTCCCTTTACAAAATTATTTTAGAGAAAATATTAACATATTTTGATTACAAAACATTTTAATTAAGAGTTCTGTGTCAAGCAAAAAAAGCACAAGACCCATGTTGCATCTTATTCGTAAAACCACCACATCCATCACAAATAGGTTAAACCTATTTTTGCGAGGTACAAAAAAACGATAAACACAAGGGGTCAACAACAAATCATGCCTGTTCAGGGCATGAGGACAAAATGACGACAATGTTTGCTAAACCCTCGATAGCGACAGTTTCGCACAACAAAACAATCTCCGGGGATGAACTCATCAACACTGACACGGGATCAAATATTCAAAGCATCATTGAGATTATTGATGCTATATTTCATCTTCATTTAATAAAGCAACGCGATTTGAAGATTGAAACAACTTTTGTTCTGTTTGACTGGCACCCGCTTCAGAGAAAATTGACTTTGACAAACTTCTCCAACATTTGTAGCGTAAAAATCACGTAGATAGGTAATTTTGCCAACTTTTTATTATACATACAATAATAAATTTGGTAAAGAAACTTTTGGACAACATTTTTTCCGTTTATCGGGCTTTGCCAAATGTTTTCGTAAAAAGTTAGCTAGGTACATTAAAATTACTGGTTCTACAGCGATTTCAACCTAAGCATTATTACATTTAAGATCAAAATAAAACTACAGAACGCCTTTTATTTCAGGCAGAGAAATCTATCTATAGCTATCTTTAGAAAAACGCTTGTGACAAAATTCAAAGTAACACGATCGTAAAAAAACCTTTTTCCGACCCCATAATAAAACCATCAACATCTTAGAAACTGTAACTACAAGCCAAAGTCAATCTCAACCAAACGTTATTAAATCTAAATCTCGTAGACAGACAATCACGATGCCCATGAGGACAATAACGCTCGCATGTACCAATAAGCCAGCGAAATTGTTCCCAACAATTTATATGTAATCGTTAAGAAACTAAATCAAGAGTCACGGAGGACGTGTGAAATTAATTACGTAGCAATAAAATGGGATTGAGAGGCTGTAATAAAGTCAAGGCATCGAACGATCATGGTAGCTTACGGACCGGTCGTGAAAGAAATCTTAATTCTCTATTATAACCAACTGGCGATGGTAATACGGGTTGGAATGATACCTGAGAAATTAGGTTTGATATTATGATGATTTCAGAAAGCCAGTTCTACTCATTTATTTATATTAATTTATTAATAAAAACTACTAATATACTCGTATTATTAAAACCTTTAAAATCTAGTCGCAATCTCAACTCAGCGACAATCAATGACAAAAAAAGGTTATTAAAAATTAGTTTTTTTTTGGCAGATTGAGACTGAGATGAGATGGCGATTGTTTCTAAAAGTTAGTAGAATTGCTCCCCTGATGTCGTGATGACCCAGTGGTCAGGCAAAAGGTCACAGACAAGTACCAATGTGACCTTTTCTATTTCATATGTACTTTCTAAGTTCAAGTTTATCTTTGACAACACCGACATCGGTAAAGGTGATCGATAGGAAACTTGGACTTATAAATAACTAGCTTTTGCCCGCGACTTCGTCCGCGCAAATGTCGGTTATC
This sequence comes from Hoplodrina blanda, assembly GCA_949316365.1. Taxonomy (NCBI): domain Eukaryota; kingdom Metazoa; phylum Arthropoda; class Insecta; order Lepidoptera; family Noctuidae; genus Hoplodrina; species Hoplodrina blanda. The sequence goes on along the minus strand of OX438579.1, from coordinate 7,967,226 downwards.
GCGGACGCAGATGAAGTCGCGGAATAAGAAATAGCCTATGTCTTTTCTTGAGGTTCAAACTTATCTCGTACCCAATTTCTTCGAAATCGGTTCAGTGGTTTAGTCATGAAAGCATAACAGACAGACAGGTAGACAGTTACTTTCGCATTTATAATATTAATCGCCAATTCATCTTGAGCAAGCGTTGGTGATAAATGCTCGTAATATTATGTTCCCTGTATGAGAAGAGACCTTTGCCCAGCTGTGGGAATGAGGTATTAACTGTGAAGATTTAATTATGATTGAAAGTGATACTCAATGAGATAAGAATGATGTTATTGATAAACAAGTAGTAGATTTTATACATTCTTAATTCAACAACGAAATAAAATATAAAAAGAATAATTCATGCGCACATTGGAAATGTAAATACTTAACCCACAATAATAACAATTACAAAGAAACCTTGGTATTATACAGTACGTTTAATAATGAATAATGAAAATTCACGAGCAAAATCAAATTACAATGAACGTCATTTATTAAATTATTCGTTAATTACCCTTAAAGTATTCAGTAGCAACGACTCGTAATATTGTTTCCCACTTAAGTATTAAAATTCATGATGATATTGTGTACAGAGAGTATTAATTTCTTCAAAATACTTTCTGTTGGAAATCGAATACTGTTTAAAAAAAGAACAACCACGAGAAAATTATTAGGATTTTTCTAAAGCCTAACCAAAGCTCATGGAAGCAGTCTAAAGCATCAGTTTACTAACTTTATCCGATGTAAGTAGGTTTATCCTGTTCTCTATTGGTTCAGAGATCCCTCGCGCGGAAAATTACATCCCTCTCTCTAAAAGATAGATACTATTATTTTATAGATTAATAAAAGTTTAGGAAGACTTCAAAGGCTGAGTTTTGTGATTCGGAATTGTAAAAAATGTAAACGAAAAGAAATCTGGGAATTTGCTCAACTGCGGATGACAGAATCAGATTTGAGTTAGTAAATATAAAAATGTAAAGCTGCTCTGAAAAAATTAATAATGGAAATCTTTTAAAAATATACCTTAAAACTTTTGGTGTATTTAGTATGAAGTTTAGCTGATCAGTTGTCCAAATATAGAAACGTAATCCTTAATGTCATTGTCATAAATACTGCATCGAACAAAAAAAGAATCCCACTAATCGAACTAGAAAGCTCGGAGTAATCGGTGTACACACATAAAAAAAAAATACCGGCCGAATTGAGAACCTCCTCCTTTTTTTGAAGTCGGTTAAAAATAAGCACCAACCAAAGTTCTTTTTGTCGTTTACCACCAAACCCATGACGAGCTATTGTATCAATATAGTAGAGATTTCCAACACTGACACATTCTTCCTCATATGTATTTTCTCGGGTCAATTCCATCAACAGAATTGCTGCTGTTTTTCAGTGACACAACCGCACAGAATCAATCTCATCAATTTGTTGTCCCCGTCACACTTGATAAATAGAACACATTCAGAAATGGATTTCTTATGTTAAGAGCGCACGCCATCTCTTTCCCACGTATTGTTTTAGAACATAAAGAATTGCAAACTTTTTACTTTAGATATTACATTTTCAAACGAAATCTTGAGCCATGTTTTATGTACAGTGGCGTCCATAAGTGGATAGACATTCTCAAAAAACATTCGCTTCAAGTTAAGTTTGACTTACGACCTTCTATTTTCGAGAACAGTCACATGTATCATCATTGCCGTCGACAAATGCTTGTAGTTCATAATTTCAACATTATAAAATAAGTCAAGTTGGCCTATCGGCTAAACGCCTGCAGATAGGTGCTTGAATCGAGGAGTCGTGAGATCGAATCTCATCCAGACTATGACTTTTTGTAAGTTTTTACTTGATAAGCATAATATTCTTTATCTTGTTCGCTTTGTTCACACATTTCGTAAAGTTAAAAAGGGTCTAAATCAATATAAAGAAATAATTATATTTGTTTTCAATAAACTGCTAAATATCGATTACCTATAATAAGTGGGTATTAACAATCATATTTGTGTTATTAGAATATTCTTTTCTTGTTATATTGATATGACGTGGGTAAACACAAAAAATCTTATGAACGGTTACAAGTGAATTTCTTTTATCTAAGTAGGAATGTAACGTCACAATTCTTGTCAGTTAATTAAATAAATAAATAAAACGAATAAACCTTTATTGTTATTATTAAGCACGACTTTTTTATTTCCACCTTCCAACACCAAAAAAGTAAATTAAAAATCACATAAATAGTTAAAACTTAATACAATAACTAACATTTTCTTCGTATAAAAATAAATAATAAGCATGATTCATTATTAATAAGCATAAACCTAACAAGTTTTTACTTTTCATTATTATGGTTTCAAAGAAACAAAAAAACAGCCAAGAAGTAATTAAGATACGAACTCAGACCTTATTGATCGTGAAGCTGTTGCTTAGCCTAAACAGCTACCAACACATATTAGATTGATGCGAATTTTAGCAATGCTATGGTAAGAACAGACGCGTATTCTAAATGCAACAGAAATATCATGCTATTTCGCGTAGTGTGGCGACAGTTTATTAGTGTGTGTTATCTGTGGAATGTTGAGACATCACTCATACACGCACACGCACCCTCATTGACTGTGTCGCGCTTGTATATTCGAGCTAAAGTAGCCTTTATGGTGCTGATGGACTATTGAACGTTTAGTGTACCTGTGCTCGTTTGGTAAGTAGGTATTGAAGTTTGCGTAGCACCGTATATTTTATTCAAAACTTTTTGTTGTTTTTTTTTTCTTTTTACATTTGAAATTAACTAATATCTCACCTTTAGCATGTTTACTGATGTTGATTATTTATGTTTGACAATATTTCAAAGTTGTGTAATATCAAAATGGTATGCCACATCACGTAATATTCGTCAAAGCGGAATTTTTGCTTACAAGCAAAACCTGGTAAAATATTTTGTTACACAAAATTTACCTTATGATATATTTGATTCCGGATAATCCTGCAGAACGGCACTTTTTCCAAGCCTACATGCCCTACATGTAATAGATTTAAGTGCAGTCCCAAATAGATCGGAAAGGTGGTTAACCGCACTGCTGGTGCTGGGTACCTGCCCTACCTAGGTACTGACTATTATGCGGTTGGAATCTCCCGTCATCGTACGACATTCATTGCTCATAAGCAACATAGGAGCTCATAAAAAGGATCAGAAGCTTTACTGGATCGCAGAGCAAAAGAAATATTTCCTTTACGCTCGCATAGAGCGCAAAATTTCTCGGAAGTTTATATGAAAGTGCACGCACGACAGGATTTCGAGAAGTACTCAAACGGAACTATCTCTTGATGTCACCAGATTCGTACGTAATGCAAATATGAAACTTTGATCTTTATATATCGGCGGGCACGTAAAAGTCACTGTATTCTGATTTCTTTATAAACATTTTTCAAGAATCAAGTGCTAGAATTTTCCGAATTTCAAACCATATTCAGATAAAAATAGGGAGAAATGACAACACGAAGACGGCAACGTATCGTTGTATGTCAAAACTTGACTTCAAGTAAGTGCGACTTGTCGCTCGTTTAAATTTCTCGGAGATGACGTTTATACGAATGCACCACACTTTTATGCTCCAATGTCCTCCCGAGGGGAGCGTCAAAGAACACCTCGCTAAGCCATGTCTAACGCAATGTGAGGAAAAAGTATACGGAATTCAAACACGTAAATATATCATGTGTCCAACCTTATAATAAGCAAAGGATAGCACGCAAGCATAAAAAAGGCGAAAATAAAAAAGTAAGCAAACTGTGGAATATAAAACCGCAGAGGGATGTGCTTGAGCAAACTTTATCAAAAATGTATTTTGTAATAAAGTGCCTCCTACAAAGGTATTCCTTTTCTATGTAATTTTTAATAAATATTTATTCAGCATTACTTCCAATACGTGAGGTATTTCCACACCCCGGCGAGGCAGAGTTCACGGCATCACGCGGATTATAAATTAGATTTCATTTCTACGCGTTCTGAGTTCAGATTTTCGTATATTTATAAGACGCTAGGTAAACGTAATACTGCCTCATAGCGTGGCCTGCCAACACGAGGGAATTTTTAGTATACATTCCTGGAATACCTGAGACTCGTAAAAATATTAAAATGAGATGGATTTATTAAAATTCAACAAATCTCATTTCAGCCGGCTGTGGGTAGATAATTCTTCATAAATAAAATGCGGTGAGGAATCTAGACCGATTTCAGCTTTTACTGTTCAGCCAAGCTTCAAGAGGACGAAATAAATCTAGCGAATAACAGTATTTCTAGGTCAAATCTTGACATAGGTAAACTTTTCGTGGAAACATTGCTCTTTTATTGGTTCGTATTTATCTGTTTTCTAGGTATCTGCTTTCACAAAAACGAAGTTGACAGCTTTATTTCTTTTAAAAATATCGCGCACTGCCGAAATTCACAATTGATTTATCTTCCCAAAGCCAACTCGGGTCCGTAAGTATAATGTGATTCGGCGGAAAATATTCACAATGGCACGAATTTTCACGCTCAATATAAAACTCAGTAGGTACTACTAAACAGGTAGCAGTTGCCAAAATTAATCACAGTTAAAAGCGAGACTGTCAGTGCGATGTGAAACCCCGTAAACAGCTGTTAACTGTGCCGTGAATTGAATTATCACAACACCTCCTGGAAACGCTTTTTTCAATTTCCGCGTTTCACTTCGGCTCCCGATTCGTAGACATTTTGCTAAATAAATCAACCGGTTCCATGAAATTTTGTATTCTAATCATTAATCAATGTTTCATAAATCCATACTTACTAATATTATAAATGCAAATGTAACTCTGTCTGTCTATCTGTTACGCTTTCACGAATAAACTACTGAACCGATTTTGATGAAATTTGGTACAGGGTAAGTTTGAACCCCAACAAAGTACATAGGCTACTTTTTATTCGACTTAATGGTTTATTTCGTTACTTGATGAGATATGGCATTGATTATGTTGCGAATCCTAAAAAATGAGATTGGCGATGCCAGAAATTGCCTTTTCTGTCGTTGAAGCATCTGGATTTTATTCTTTCGGCTCTAATTTGCTTTCTTCAGATCTCAAGTTCCTTTACCGATAATTTAATTCAGTCCTGTCCTTGTAATAATTTGGTTGAAGCCAAGCTGCCATATTTAACTCGTTTACTGACCTTTTTGTGAGTTTATCCAAATGCCATCTTCATGTCTAAGCTGCGTATGACATTATAGACAGAACCCTTAAGAATTTAAAGATATTCCATTAAAAGACTTCAAAGATTAGGTACCTAATATGAAGATCTAACTCCGACATTTATTTTGATATAAATGGCTTGTAATTATCGATGACTGTGCATTGCAAATTGAAATGGTCTGGAAATCTGTAATTCCATTCAAACATTTTTTCTAATTATTTATTTGTTTTAACATAAAACGGTAATCGCTCAATTACATTAGTTAAAGACATGTATAAGTATATTCTATTCTATAATTTAACCTTATCGAAAAATTTTACCTTATAGAAAAAGAATTGACCTGCACAATATGTCCCATTAATAATAAGGCCAGCAATAAACTTATCTACGTACTAAGTAGTTTAAGAAAAAAGTCAAGGCTTGAAACGCCTCGTTTCAACAAAAAAAAAAGTAAACAAATTCAAACCTATCCAAACAAGTACAGCATGACCAGGCAGTACGTGCAAAACTATTAATGACTTGAGCTGACCCTCAAACACTAAGTCACCGTTTCCGAACTGGATGAGACTAAAGGATATTACACGGATGAGATAAGCGAAAACACTCTGTAAATGGAAAAGTAACGGGTCAGTAAGCCCGTGATTTTTTTTTTCGTGTTTTGTGACGTGATAAATGGCCAAGAACACAGTAGTCTCGGGCTCTCGGGTACCCGCCTAGACTTGGCCGGAGCGAATGCCAATGACGCGAAAAATTGCTCTTACTTTTTCCTCATCTCTTTAGAAATGTTTAGACCAGTATCAGTGTCTATTGATTGGGAATCAATCTTTCGCGCCAATCATCAACCAGCGTGTAGAAATTGCATAATCTAGTAAAATCATCCTCGATTTGAGTCAGTTTGTTTTTTTACTTTTATCTGTGTAGTCTTTCGTTTAAAAATACCAGAATATTGTAATTTTTTGTTGACAATCTTTAAATTCAGTCTCATAGATTGTATAAGGTAGATAAGTACCTAAACAAAATGTATCTGAGGTCAATATTTTATTAAAAACGCCTGTAGGGACTGATATATAATAGGAAGTCTCTTTATGCAGATACCGTAGTCCCTGCAGGAGTCTGGACTAATAAATTCAAAGCTCCCGCAATCAAATCCTTGTTATGTACGCCGTCTATCCTCTGTCCTCTATACTTAGATTTTCGCATTTCTATTAAACCGAAAACAGCGCCATCTATACAAAATACTGCAAACCTTCAAAAAACTTGAATGATGTCTTTTTGAACGGTTTGCAATTTTTATAGACAGATGGCGCTGTTAATTAAAATAATAAATCATAATATTGTTGTAAATACAGCGATAATTTTTTCAAGAATTAACGTAATTCAACATTTGCTTTCACATAATATGTAATAAATTTCATGATAAAACTAAACCTCTATGCCTCAGGTTACTTTACAACTGGATAGATGGCGCGCATACTCCTCAATTTGGTTCCAAATTAACTTGCACTCAGACCGCGGCAGTTTGCGCAGAGTGCAACATACCCATGATAATAAAGTTCTAAAGAGCGTCCTACAGGTGTCGGTATATACTTACTTGGCTGATCAACTTTAAAGTCTTACTTCAAATGGCCAAACACGAATGGCTGTCTAGAATTCTAGACAATATGTAGGTACCTAGATACCGACCGCAAAATTTGTACCAACCTACAAAAGTAGGTGGGTACCTATAGAGCTTCATAATTGTATACCTATTAACCTTCATAGGTGCTAGGACAGCGCTATAGGGTAAACTCTGCGGCATCTTATGCCCTTCCTAATAGGAGCGATTTTACAACAAAAAGGTAGGTATAGTCTGTTGTGTATAACTTCACTTCGTCAGGGATTTTTAACATGTAAATTCTTAGAACCACTAACAACCTGACAAGGTGTCATGATTTCTATGTATGTAAGTGTACAGAGGTCGTATCATCGCAGGTATTTCGGTGTCTTGGAAACATGGGTAGGTTGCCTATCTACATCAAGTACCTAAAAACAAGACAGGTAATAAAATGTCATAAAAGATTCGGCAAATGTTGGCTTAAGTAATGCTTGGTGGACAGAGGCGTTCACGTACTATTTTCTTAATTCTTTTTAAAGATGGCACGGTTAGCGCAGTGGCTGAGCGATTGAATGCTGCGGTGCGTGTCGCAGGTTCGATTTGAAGATATTATGGAGCTTGATCCACAATAGCTCTTAATAACTTCCCAAAAAGCATAGGTGTAGGTTGTATCCTAAGTAACTATCTATTGAAACACACATTAAATTACTATTAGTGTATTGATCTAAACACAAAATATTATAATAATTATTAATATAATATATGCTGAAACCGCCATGTCAGCCATCTTGGCGGACCGTAAAGTCTATCTTATTTAGAACAAAGTGTATTTCATATAAATATTAACACATAATTAAGGTTGAACATGGCTAAACCACTCAGAGTCTCTACAGTACCTACCTACGTTACTCTCTTTAAATTTTTTAATAAAAAGTGACGGGAAATACATCCTATGCACAGTATGGCAGCTCCAGATGCCAAGAATTCTTAACGCTAGCCGGTATACATCTCGCGTTCATCAGCAACTTTTTACTCCTCACAGCAGCTGTTTCCTTTACTCTTGTACTTAATTAGGTACCAAGTTACGAGTGCCTACTTAGCAGTATGTATCCGCTTCGGTATTAATGTTTTAAGGTTTCGATTAGGTAACGGTTCCGTTCAATGAGTTGAATGTGCAATAAAGTGTGTTCCGACTTTCGGTTCATAGGAAATTGGTGGAAAAAAATGGGGTGCATTGAAGATATAAAGAAGTTTAAGTACTCAGATAAGTAGGAACCTTATTTAAGTATCAGACACACTATTTGTACGACGTACGAATATACATCACACGAATCTGAAAACTAGTAGCTCGTCGTTTTTACTTTTATTCAGCAAAAATTCGCAGTTTTGTATTTTGACTCTAAGTATGTAAGTATGTTATGTATTTCGGCCTTAATCATGGACTAGCAACCCGCCCATGCTTCGCACGGATGCCATCCTCTTACCTATCCGGCGACATAACAAAACATCGCAATGAATAGATATACTAAGTCCAAGTATCAAAGTTAAATATTATTGAACAAAGTATTGTTCAATAATAAAAAAAAAATTATATTATTTAATTAAATAAATTTATTCTAGAATATTTACATTAATAAACCTGAAAGTAAGTATACTTTCAGGTTTATTAATGTAAATATTCCAGAATAAATTTTCTTAATAACAGTGAAAACCGACAAAGTCGTTAGGTATTGGGTTGAAAATCTGGTTTTCAACCAAATGTCCCAGTACTTATCGATTTTTCCTAATTCGAAAACTGTATTTTTTAATTCACAGTTGCTCTCTATTATAATATTGCAGAAGTAAGCCGACTCGGATACAAAACGACAAACACAAAACGCGACTGTTTTATAGGTACTATTAGTATTAATAGAAGATAGAGTGGGTAAGTTAGTTAAAGTAAGGCAACTTCTATCTATCCCATTTCTCGTTTTTCACGACACCCAAGGGAACAATAGTGACGTTCAATTCTTCACTAGGAAGGGCACACTTTTTGCTAACCGTGCTCGTTATGCAAACAAGTTATTCACCCAGAAGAAACAAAGAACTCTAAAAGTGTTGATGAATGCGGAAAAAAATGAGGAAGTCGGAAATTAAGAGCGGTTAATGACAACTCGTGATTAACATGCATTCATTCACAGGTTTTAAAGAGAAAAACATTAATTCAGAGTGAAGTGGGAAAACACAAGGTCGGAATTCAAATGTGACTTTGGTACTTATGTTGGCAGTTCGCGTTAAGTGAATATGTACAGCAACCTTGTGTATCTATCAAGATGTTGCCTTGCTTACAAGAAGGTTTAGGTACCTTTAAAAAACGCTTAGATTTCTTACTATTCTACTGTTCTTTTTTGATAAAATTCGTTACGGGATCAAAGACAGTTTAAGCGTTTCTCCAGGACTCTTCGAGCTTCATTGCATTTTCGGGTGGTCCCTGGTCTGTTGATTCTGATTTTCAGGAGTTACAGTGGTCTTGAATAGTGTGGCGGAAATGCTTAGACCTGAAAAATAAAAAGCACAAAGTCTACTTTTTAACCGTCTTCAAAAAAAGGAGGAGGTTATCAATTCGACTGTATTTTTTTTTTATGTTTGTTAGCTCCTTACTTGCGACTGGGTGAACCGATTTTCATGATTCTTTTTTTATTTGAAAGCTGGTGCTTCCCGTGTGGTCCCATTGTCACCATTTCAATATCTGATGATGAACTTCGGAGATATGGAATGGAACTCGTCACAGAATCATAGCAGCAATATCGTAACAAGTGAAATTGCTTTGTTTAAGTATACGTGTAGTCGATAACTGACTGAAGGAAAAGGGGGGGGGGGGGGGGTACGTCAACCCCCCTCCTACCAGTTTCCAAAATTAAATATAGCGTGTGAGGTATTGTTTGAAAGGGCTTTTTGTAAGGATTTCAAACATTAAAAATAACTTTAGTTTTGGAAGTCGGTGGCAATACTTACCTACATAACAAAAAACAAAACCAAAGCCGCCGACTTCCAAAACTAAAGTTATTTTTATTTTGTAGTTTATGAAGGCGGTTATCTTTTTTTGTGAAAAAGCTTTTTTTATTCCGAAAAAGTTACGGTTCGCGCATGATAATATGTACGAGTATATCAACTTTGATCGGACGAAGTCAAAGGAAAAAGCTAGTGCTTGATATAATTATACTATACCTACTAATTATTGATGTACCGAATAAGACATAGAAATTACTGAGATACTATCTTTCGGATACAGTTGATAGCATGATTGCTGTGATTTTAATAAGTAGTTCTGAGTTACGCACTACAAATAAATAATTGCAGTTAAGTTCTATGACACGTTTAGATTGTGATACTTAGAATTACAGTTAGGTAGGTACCTGCTTCTATAAAAAATGAGAGCATAGTTCAAATGTAGGTTTAGATTCAGACCTCCTGGTGTTTCCTGAACAAAACGGTTTAAATAGCTTAGTGGACCTACCTAACCTACACGTAGACATATCCACAGATTTTTTTTATAATAGAGCTCAGTTTTGTTAAAATGAACCAACCCACATAGGTACTTAAAATAATTACGTCAAACGTGCTAATTTAATATTATCACCTAGTAGGATTACCCTGAAGTATAATGTAGGTCCGTCCCAAACTGAAACGATTTTAAATAAATATCATTAAAATAAACTCACTACAATTACTTCGAAAAATGAGACGAATTTCGACGTGGGTTGGTTCGTTTTGACAGTATTATTAACTCTAATTTAGAAACAGAATTTGTGCTTTTAGTCTTTTTTAACACTTAATTCTATAGCCCCAAACAAAAAAAAACGATCAAAGTTATCTTTTCATTATTTACCTATTTACTATCTAGTGATGCCATGTCGCTGACTCTGCATTGTCAGTATTCTGTCTTTATAACTACATCATAATTAAAGGATTCCTCTATAATAACATAACTAAACAATTAATAAAACTTGTCATACATAATGTTTTTGTTAAAAGAAAAATAACCTCCAAAACATGTTCAAAATCGTGTCATCCATATTAATTGACATAACTTAAGTAGGTATTTAAAATAAATAGCAGAAAATTGAGAGAATGCAGTCAAGGCGAACCTGTCACACAAATTGCCTACCTTTCTAAATAAAATAAAATGCCGAAATGACCTTCGCATGATCTATTAAAAGAAAAATTCGCTGAAAATGTTATTAGGTGAATACAATCTCGTGTTTGGGGATCGTTTTATGACAGTATAGGTGCTGATTACTGCTGATGTCACCTTGAACTTAGTAATATAAAAGAACAATGGAGTCAGAAGGGACACTTAGACACTTATGGATCGAGGAACGAGTCAAAACAATGGTTTTAGCGACCGGCTATTTCCGGCGAAAAATGTAAATAGAAAACAACGCAAAATTAGATTGATGTTATGACATCATTGATGTTTTTATATCCGGTGCCTTTGATATAAAATGTTGAATAACAGCATCTACTTACCTGAATAACGTGACATAAAACGAAAATAACAATAGGTAAAACATGTAGGTAGTCTAGTATGTTTGAGTGAAGTACATATTCTGAATCTGCAGAAAGAGTTCAGATATTTTCTTTTTAGATAGTTTTTACGTATCTATGAAGAAGCCGGTTTAACTCGATATCATGTATAGTGATGGAGATACAAACAAAACAAAAATAAAATCTTTACAGGTTTAACCTAGTTATTGCACTTTTCGTAAAGATGGCAGATTTGTTTACCTGAGAATTATTCCATTAAAGAACATGAAGCATTCGCTGTTTTATGTTTTGTTTTGTTTCATCATTCGAGTGAATGCTAAAATCTACAAAAAGTACGAAGCAAGTATTTGTTAATTCGCTAAAATGCTCGCTGAAATTGCAAACCAAATAATCACGTCCTTCGAGAGACTAGTTACCTATAACGGAACATTCACTAGAATGCTCATTACAAGTAAAACAAAATGAACTCGCAACATAATCTTTACAGCAATAACTTCAGGTCTTAATTACCCTTCACGCGACCTTCTAAACAAACGCTCCCATACAGAACTAAGCACCATTACAAAGTAACAAAGCGGCAGCGCAGTAGTTATTTACTATAGAAAGTTCCCGCAATAAACTGCAGATAATAAGCTAAGTTATCTGAGACTCCACAAGTCCACAACAACCTCAATATAGCGTGGTCGTGCACTTTTGTCTGAAGATAAAGCGAGTTAGCTGTCACGTCCCCATTAACAGATGCATCGGGTTACGTTGCGTCTAGCCCTGTGCGCCTGTTCTATTAACCTCTAGGCATCGTACTAGGCGAGCTGACTAGTCGAAACTCGAAACTATGCGATGATGTTTTGGTGTCTTTATTTGCATTTGAACATCTCGCCTTCGAAATTCGAAATGTGCATTACAGTATTGTATGGCTGAATTAGCCCTGTTTGATTAGGATAAGTGTGAAACATGCGATCAGACTACTTACAAATATGTATTAAAATTCAAAAAGTGTTTTATTTATTGCATTCTTCTTTACGCTATCATTTTTTTTTCTTTTTTACTATTCAGTTAATCCTTAAAAGGTCTCCTAAAAACGTTACCCTCTATCTGGGGCAATCGAGTAAAAAGAAATGAGAGTGGTTTACATTTTCATAATCTGATGATAAATAATAATCTGGTAGGAAAAAAAAAACGCGATTTATCTAGCATCGCAAATGTAGCTCACGAAGGACATCGGGTACGTAAGCTCGGTATCCAAGTACAATGCCTAACGGCATTTGTCACTAGAGCAATGCAATTGAGGAGTTCTTGAATAAACAAGCTGGCAACAGTCGCTGCGTTCGCAGAACACAGAGAATTCGATTTAATCTGGTTTAGCGAGTGATTGGCGTTTGATATATCTAGGTTACGGTAGTAAGAAAGTGCGTTTTATTGTTATTAGTAGTAGGTACAGTTTTGTTTAGTAAATAATTGGAACAATAGGGGTCTATTTTATATACCTACCTAAGAACACACCGATTGGGTTTAGTTCAGCCAAACTATTTTTTCAAAGTAACTATAATGATTTTGATTAATTAAACGTTGAAATTTATTTTAAGCATTAATTGCACAAACTTGTATTGCTGGATAACATGTAACACATTTGGCATATTGAGTTAGTTCGATTTAATTGAAATTAATTTATTAATTGAGAGATTGTGGCTTATCTAGCTTCGACTAAGCTCGATTGTGTATACCGTTAAAGGGGAATTATTTCAAAGAGATGACGGTCAAAGACTCTTTATTTAAATTAAAGAAATACAATCGAAATCTTGGATTTAAGCCAACAAACTAATCTGAGAAAACCACTCCACTGCTTTGTAACGATACTGAAAAGAGTCCTCTACTGCGTCAAACAAATCAATTCAAAATACTTATAAATATAAAGCGTCAACTTTGTAGGTATCTATTATCTACTTATTGCCATTGTCAATCTACCTATATACCTAAAAGTACGTATAGGTACTGTAAAAAAATAAAACAATTGCTTGCATCTAAAAATACCAAACTATAAGTTACTTACGTTTCATTTAACAACATCGTCATAAAGTTATAATTAAATGCTCGACGTCAGGTATTTTCTATTAAAGTTAAGCGACCAGCTTGATCGCAATCGTGGACTTCAAAAGTTCGCATCGTCAGACGTTATGCGTGCCTTATCATTTATCAAACTCCTCCTGTCCTGCATGAAAGATATTTTAATTGGAATCTATTTCAAGACAGGCATAGAATAATCATTGAGAAAGTAGGAAATGGAGTGCTCAATGTTACGAATATACCTACTCTTTACATTTAATTCGTTGAGCATATTGTAGAATTAGGTACTATTGGTATATTCAAGGGAAATAACACAGGTTTTACCTAACACGATTACAAAAGCGTCATCCATTTGTCTGGAAATAATTCTGCCAATTTTTATATGCAAATATAATAGTACCTATTTTGTTTAGAAAATAAACTATTTATTTCTACTATTTCACTTTGGACATATGTAAAAATTGTATTTTAAATATTAAAACAATAATAAAAACAAAAAAATATAGCTCACCGTATTTTTATTTTTATGTTTATGATAAAATGCCATTCTCTCTTGTTTCCCCACAAGAGACATAAGAAAGTACCTATTAGTCAAGATAAAATCAACAGCTTAAACAGCAATTTCGTGATAATACACTAATAACATTAAACAATAGTAGAATAAATGTAGATCCAAGGTCCCAATCGGTCCCACTAGGGCCGTTTGTCTCCATATTGTCACTCCAATTACTAGTTAATCCTTGAAGTGAATGCATGCCCAGAGTAAAAAATGAGATGTGAGTGCCACGGAGGCGATGCCATACATTTTAAATGCGACATTCACTCGTCGATGTCGTAAATGAAACGATAAATCGTAGTTGCGCTTTTTTATTGAGCTCGTAAATCAATGTAGGACTGTACGTACTACGTAGGGTAGCCAATCTACATAGTTGTATAAAAAGTGGGGATATTGGTAAAGGATGGGTATGTCATCTATACTTCTATACTAATATAATAAAGTTGAAGAGATTTGTTTGGCTGTCTGTTTGTCTAAACGCACTATTTATAAGTACTTAGCATTAAATATAATTATAAACTTCTTTTGGCAAAGATCTGACTTGACATAATATGTAAAAATATATCTATTTATTAAAAAATACGAGTAAAAAAGCTAAAGATTTTTTTGATTCTTTTTGGGTTTTAACGCGCTAATCTCTAGAATTAGACTACCAATTAGATTTACCAAAATATTTTTGTCTATGATGGCCAGATTCATGAGGAATAGTATAGGCTATATAACATCACGGTACGACGAACGGGAGCGGAGCGCTAACCAAAGACGTAACTTGATAAGGAAAAAAACACGCGTACGTACCTACCTACGAAGTCGCACGGAGCAGTTTGTAATAGTCTTAAATCCTACAGCATTTTCTTGTTAAATATATTACGTGATCATATTGATTGTCATTGCCAATTGAATCATTTCCGTAAATCTCTTTTTACTATAGATACGTAAGTCATTCAATTTTTAATAGGCAAAACAACTACAACTACACAAATAGGTAAAACAATCAATTTTGTTTTTGGAACCAGAAGTAATTATTAATCATCGCGCAGAATTGTAAGACAAATATGAATGATTAATACCGAGAACTTAGGTATCCGTGATGCTGTGGTTTACCACTTCAGAAATCCCTAATATGCGATATGCAAATCTAATACCTTATCAATACGTTTTCATATTTTTTGTTTGGTAATAATAATGGATAAGCAATAGATAGGTAGTCCAAACTCAACTCTCATACGAGTCCGATCGTCATAAAATTATAAAAATAAAAATGAAATCTATTTGTACATAATGCATTAAGCTAAATTACAGGTTACTGCTGGTCTTCACACTAGGATAGACTAAAAAAATGAGACGATCTTAAGCCTCAGATCGAACTATAAACTTCACTTATCTTAGAAACAATTGCTGTCACACACTTAAGTTTATTTCGTATGATAAGGAGCTTATTAGCCGGATCCACACCGGACGATCCAAAGCGCTCCGATCGCGCGCGGCATGGAGCGCGCTCCACGGAGTGTGAAGTGTAGACGTGCCGCGCGCGATTCATGTGCGCGGCGGAGAGCGCGCGCTCCTCGCCGCGTGCGATCCATTTGTTGTCGGTTTTTTGGTCACGCACAAAGGGGCCTCAGTCGCTTGGCGCACGCGGTCTGGACGGTTGTGATTTAGAATCGCGTGATCCGCCGTCGTTGCACGTGTGACTCCATAGCCAGACAAAATTCAACTGATTCAGTATGGATCGGCAGGAGCGCGTTGGAGCAGCCAGTCAGGATCGCAAAAGATTGCTATTGGATCGACCTAGAACGATCCACGCTCCACGCATCACGATCTTGGATCTCGGATCGCAGGATCGCCGATCCATTTTGGATCGTCCGGTGTGGATCCGGCTATTAGACACGAAAGCTCACAAATGATACTGAAATCGTGCACGACTTATCAAACTAATGTCGATCCTGATAAAGGACTCGGGTTCTAACACATAAAATACTCTAGAATAAGGACACAGAAAATAGAGGGTGTAAAGAACACATCACAGCCGTTAACTACTTATACTAGCCAAGAAACTAAGCAAGGTTCAGTAAAAATTTTGCTGCATGAAGTATTTTATTTTTTAAACAGTGTTTTTTTAAAAAAAACACTGTTTTATGCTCAATGTTAACGCACACAACATTGCGTATACGGGTTCATCCAACAGTACAGGGGTCATGGGGGTATTTAAAGTTCAGTTAGAACATTTCAAGCTTGTTTTGCGTAAAAAAACGTTGGAAAGACATTCAATAGCACCATAACCAGAAGGTTCCCAGATGGGAAAAACATGAAAGAAGAAAGAAAGAAAGAAAAATGCGTTTATTGGCATTACATCAAAATTAACACAGACAGGGACAAACATGTATAAAATCTAACTTTAGGCTTTGTTAAGTGTTTTTTTGTTATTTATGTTTCTGCGCTGCGCTTTCGGTATTGTATAGAATACCTAGGCAAAGTATAAAATAAATAATATTTCATATATTACCTGTCCGTTTTAGGTATTCTATACATTGCCTAGGTATTGTATAGAATACCGGAGAATTATACAGATTGCCGGTAACATTTACACCCTTTACTGGTACTTATGGCTCTGCTCCTCTGCTCCTCTCCGCCTCAGTGGAACCGCAGCCTTATATGGGAATTTTCGGTTTTTAAATCTGACGCCATTTATCTATGGCTTTAATTTTATTTGACAGCTGGCTTGCCGCACAGACTGCACTCAGACAATGAATCATTTTGCAACTTATTCCGAGAATTGCCGAGCTGATCCAAAAAAAGCCGAGGGCTGCTCGTTTTCCTATCGGGTAGTTTTGAGATTTGACTGTTTTTTGACATTCATGTCCTCATGAATTTCACGAATGCGAATATCAAAATTGATACGAATATTCGCAAATGCCTTTTTGTTAGGTACCTACCTATTTATAGAGACCTAAATACTTAGGTACATATAAAAAAAACAAATGACATCACACCGTACTAAAAGGAAAAATGTAATCAAATGCCATAGAAGACCATTATAAAAATTTGCATGACTCGAAGGACATTGGCAATATCTATTCTACCTGTAATAAATTGTTCATAAAGTAATAAATTATTATCATTAGTCTTGTGACACTGCCTACTCGATGACCTTAGACTGCTGAGCTACATAACTAAATGCTTCAGGCAAAAAAATAATTATAAGCATCAGTTAAAGCTTAAACCTACCTGAAAACTTCTAGATAGTAACACTCCAACGCACAGTTGAAGATGTTTCAAACTGGAGGTGGTCATCTCAAGAGTGAAGTGCACAGCGCCTGCGCAATGCAGAATTATAGATTCTGATATGGACCGGACAGTTATAATCAAGCACCCGTACAATTTATTTCTATGAGCTATGGAAATTATAGAAGGTATCGCGAAGCTAAACTATATTAAATTTATTGGAGTCTATAGTATCCAGAACTTCTTAATACGATACAAACTTAATATAACAAACCTCATTGTAACGATTTCCTCGATTTAACAAATCCTACGAAATCCCCAAGGACCCTCCGCCCTCTCTTCTTCTCCCTTTTAGCTTTGTTATAACAAGGTTGCACTATAAACTGCTTATTGCTGCTACAGACGTGAAAAAAAGCGTACCTAAGTGGAAAATGTAGTGTTTCTGTATCTGTGTTGAGTTACCGGATCAATAGTGTTAACAACAATAACACCCGTTGTACTAAGAGTACTACAGAAAATCGTTTTAAGGCTCTAGACAGACGGACTGCATTTCAACTGCACTCCGACTGCAATAAAACTGTCAACCAACTGCATACCGACTGCACGCCGACTGCAATCGGGCTGCACGTAGTCGTCGGAACTGCACTCCAACTGCACACCGACTGCACGGTCGGCTAGCAGTTTCATTGCAGTCGTGGTAACTGCATTAGAACTGCAATTTAGCAGTCAGTGTGCAGTTGAAATGCAGTCCGTCTGTCAAGAGCCAAGATATCGAATGTTCCGAACCATTGACAGAAAAGTAGATGCTTGTAACTTGCATATAAAAATTGACAATAGAGATACCTATCGTAGCGACGAATTTTGAAAAGAGTGACGATTGATACCAAGATTCGCAGACAGGATGTCTATTGGAATGACATCGAACTTACTGTTACCTCAAAAACAATTTATGCTTTCTCCAATTGTCTGCATTGTTGGCAATCAGCTGTCTCTGCTATAAGCGGTAGCCGGCGCGTTGCCGGCGATGCCTTGATCAAGGTTGTCGTGCACGCGCCGCATACCGCGAATCAAGATCACTATCGCCGTCCCTTTCTACCATCGCCGGCGCAGCACTGTGAGAAATATTCCGACAGGAATTCGACATCATATACGAACCTGCATACATTGTAGTTTTGTAACGTTGTCATAACATTTTAATGACTATTCATTAGATGTCTGCGGCATGTCGTTTCACCGTTATGGAGGAAGACTCATCAAATTGTGATCGGACCCGCATGTTCCCAGGTGAATTGTAGTCACTTGTCTTCACGTAGATAATATAAGTATTTCTCTCTAAATCAATCTATCATTTATTTTGTAAAACAAAGGCGGGTTTACAAGTGCAATTATAATGAGAAAAATTGCTCACTATGTTTTGCCAATAGATGACGTACAAAATTGAGGTAAACACAAGCAAATTACATAAATTACATTTAAGAAGGTAAACCAGTTCCATAAAAAGTGAAAAACTAAGTAAGTAGATATCATTCATTTTCACACTTTCCAACTAAATGATATGTCATTTACCTAAGCAGTTACTCTTTTCTATCGTAATACTGAGCACGTGTAGAAAACCATTTATTTA
The DNA here is from genome assembly GCA_949316365.1 of Hoplodrina blanda. Taxonomy (NCBI): domain Eukaryota; kingdom Metazoa; phylum Arthropoda; class Insecta; order Lepidoptera; family Noctuidae; genus Hoplodrina; species Hoplodrina blanda. The sequence continues at coordinate 7,948,418 of OX438579.1, read as the reverse complement.
AACTATCATATTGATTTACAATATTATCATTATTATAGTTTGCTAGTAAATATGTTATTGGTCATGGCACTTGGTTATCCGGATCAATATACAATTTCACGGCATGATTCATGTGTAAAACATATCATATTTCAGCACCGAAATAAAATCCAGTCTATCTATCCATTTCTGGTGAAGTCGGGTAAGAAAGCATGACAAAATTACCTTTCCCAAAGTTAAAAGCAAACGGTACCAGCCTAAAAGGGGATTAAGCACAGGTACCAAAAACATTAGTAACACATGACGTAAATGTAGAACAAAGCTTGTTATTCGTAATGGTAGAAAAATAATTAGAGCACATGTCAACGAGTCCCTTCAGGAAGGGTACGGAAGAGTGTGTATGCATCTAAAGGGTCGTACCGCATATGTCACGCGAGCAAGCTGGCGTATAACGGCTCCCAAACGGCTGTTGAGCGGCGATGCGTGACGGCCACGATACGGGCACCGGGACCACGACCGCTCCCCCGCGATAACACGCCATTTCATCATTTTCAACCTGTGCTGCGTAATTACACCAGCTATGTACATATTAATGAGACTCCCCATGTGTTTGCTTGTTAATTAAAAATTCAATAATTTTCTCCCCTTCCGTACCCATTCTATGGCATAACAACATTGTGTTTTCTGTGATTTTAGTATTATGCCCAGTCTTCTATCCAAGTATCTGATAGGCACCTACTGGTACTTGTAATACAAATTTATGTATCGCTCACAATTTCTTCCCTCGCTTCAGTATCGCTTGCGCCACGTACGGCAATAATGTATTGGATTTAAAGATTGCAATAGCGTAGTGAAGAGGTAATACTTGTCTGCTAGTAACATTCAATGACCTGTTTTCCTTTAGCCTTCACTAAAACCAGATAACAAATACCTAGAACATCTTTTATGTTAATTTTCCATTTCAAGATTTGCATAAAAAGTTTCTAGACGAAGTTTAAGAATTGCGATGTAAAGTAAGCAAACTCAAAGAAAACTAAAGAGCAAAAACTAAACTAATACAACCACAACACAAGGACTACAAGGAACAATTACAAAAGTCAGCAATACCTAATAAATGTTCTTAACTATTAAGATTTTACTAGATTCTAGAAACAAAAAGCCAACATACTGAGCAAAGAAATCGAAAAAAACAAATACAAAGAAATGGTTGAAGGTCAAAAGAAAACCAGAAACAAAAACCTCTGCGACCTTCGACATTGAAACGTAATCTGTGTCTATAACTGAAGATGCTAATGCTAACTACGTGATCGATGTGAATGTATTCCATGCTGAGTGCGGTTACATATCAACCCAATAACATTAAGGTACATTACGTAACTAGGCGGCGCGTAATGGCTCGTAAGTGGCGGGTTACTGGCAAACACGCTTCGCCGCCGGTCCAACACAACATCATTTTACAACGTAGCCAATCGTAACGGACACCCAAATTCCTGTTACACGGGTCAACAAGCCAACCGATTAAGATACCCCAGATAAAAGTACACGAGAAGATAGCGTTTGACCTCCGAAAATTGAACAGATTGCATTTTGCCCGGAGAAAAATCAGAGACACGCCCCCAAAAATTACATACTACAAAGCCACAACACGACCTTAAATAATTTGACTTGTGTTTTAAATACTGTGGTTGGTTTGGTACAACATTGCTCACGAAGGGACGATAAATTAAATTTCGTGTAGCTAAGAATGATTGCGAAATTAAATTCGCTTAATTAAATCGCGCAGTCATTCGAAATAAGTGATTGTAAAGGTATTTGTGCCAACAATTCTCAAGAGTTGGAAGGAACAATGTCAGATTTTACTTACAGTCCTTAATTTGTAACTCGTGTTTCATTTGTCAGGAGCTTTCTCATAAAAGGATAGTCATATTCCTTCATAATTTATGTACACTTAGGGCTGCCATCACTTAAATTGCTAACACTGGTCAAAAACCTCGGACATTTGGATGGAATTCAGAATTTTTCTAGGACGCCTCTGAGAAAAACATTGACTGCTTATCTTTCAATTAATCGGGAATCCTCCGGATGACCCCCGGACGCCGTCTATGAGAGAGAGAAAAAATCCGGAGAACCTCGGGCGGATAGCAGCCCTATGTAACTACTTATTCAACCACTAAAATTTCCATACTTATTTTGTAACCACCAACAAGTTAGGTCGGTAGAAACCTATTGCAAATCTGCGTACATATACAGTCACTCCTTCGTGAAGTTAGGTAACAATATCGTTTGCAGCACTTACATTGTGACAACACGACACCTAAATGAAGTCACATTACAGTAACAGTATGCGGACATAAGTGGTTATAATCCCCGTTTAGATCTTTTATTTTAAAAACGTCAACAAAGTTTTGAGTTACTAGCCCGAAACCTTACAGTGTCGTCCGTCGGTCGCGTTGTGGGGACAATATTGACTCAAGTGGGGTTTCTGTGTGTTCTGTAATTCTGTTGGTAGTAGCGGCTTCGGAGCTTTGACGTCGTGAATGTCTATAAGCTAATACGTTGACATAGGTGTGACCGAACTTTGCCAAAGAGACACCGAATAACAGTTTCCGTATGATTAAATATTGTCTCTTCCATCCGTGTCTTATCAAATTTTAGTTTGAGAGACAATGGCAGTTTTTTTTTTGTAGGTTAACTCCTTCTATGGCTATAATTATGTGTCTTCGTGGGTGAAATGTCAGATGTGAAAAAATTATAATCGCATCATAAAGATGTAAACTTAGATGTTTGATAGTGTCGATTCAAACGATCGATAAATTGATGAATAAATAGTTTAAAAATGGGATAATCTAATACTAACTTTTAACGCGGAAGAAATCACGTGCGGAAACTACCATAAATTAGGCATACTTACAAACATTTGTAAAGTTTGAAAGATGGTTGCGAAAAATAGTTTGTTCGTCATAAAATAAAATCACACGAATCGACGATAGACATGGTAACTCGATACGAATTAAGATCAAAAATTGTTTAAAATCGTTCTTAAATAAAAATATTTCACCGAACATAAAAAAAAACAATAAAGTTAGGAAGTACCTGCAAGAAATGAAATAAGCACGGCCTACAAACTTAAACTAAGCTTAACTTAGTGCGCCTAATATAGTTTATAAGTAGCACAAACTCATTAATCAGAAACCTACATACTCTTAGCAAACTAGACAGCCTAATTCTAGGTCCGTATTCGCCTATTCACAAAGTTTCAATTCGCTATTACAAAATCGTTATACAACAACACGATAACTGCTTCATAGTTCAGACACCATCAATTTCACACACAGAAGCGTAAACTGATCTAATTATATTATGTTTGGGAGGCTTTGTCTTACATCATATCTTAGCCTTAAGAGGCTACATAAGATTGCGTAAAGGCTTCTGGTACGATACATCACTTTCTCCTCGTAGATATCTGGCTTTTATTTAGGTCGGCTTGACTCATGACTCGGCTTATGTATTCTGATAGCAGACGACTAAGCAATCCACTTTAAAAAGGTCATACAGTAAAAAGATATGACTGTGGGATAGATACACGTGTTGCTTTAGACCTTTATTATTTTTCTGTTTCAGCGCTACAAGCTGGAAGGAAAATTGGAATTCAAGATTATTCTATTTTTAGGAAAAACAACACACATGTTATGTGTCCTATTACTAACAACCCACAATATATCGAACTCGACATTCATTATAAAAATGCGCAACGAAATATACGAGCGTAACTTTACGTAATTTTTACTGAACATAAATCTAATATCAAAGTTCGGAAAGTTATAAAACATTAACAGATTTATGACTAAAGACAGTCATGCTAAAGACATAATAAACACGGTGATTATGATTTATACGATAGACACGTAACAGCATCACGAATACACGAAGAGTATTCATCTTATTTTTGTCTGTCCGATCCGAAAGCACAATACAAAATTAATGACTGTTTTACGTGCTGTCGTAAACCACGGAACCCTCAAATAAAAATTCCTCACACAACGAAACAAAAAGTAATGCTTAGGGTGGAAAAAGTTTTACTACGCAAAAACACTTCCCTACGTATTATTTCAGTGTTTACGTTTTGGCTACCTTCTCTAGCTTTGATTACACAGAACAGTAAAATAAATCGTTTCAAATCCTTACTCGCAGCGTAATTGAGATAGACAGAGTTAACTAACTTCATTTAATTGAGAAACCCACCCAACCTATTTACTCTTTAGATCCTAGGATTCGTAAAGAGTCCAATCTAAAAGTTATATTAAACGGACACTGAGTTAATTGAAAAAATGTCTATGTAACAGAACTAAGTACACACTGGTGGAATAAACAGAATTGGTACTGTTAATCCCAGGACCCGACACACGCTATATAAAGAGGATATTTAATTGAAAATCTCTAGTCTGGAATGTCTAGCTGTATCTACCAAAGGTACAGAAATATGTAGTGGGAAACCATCACTACTTGGACACATTTGTCTCATATGACAGGGGCGCCACCTACATCCATTTAGGGCCATTACACATATGGAGTTTATTACTAACACGCATATATCTAATCTAAGTTATGGCGTTAGAACTGAGAACTATAGCTATTAAACAAAGCAAGAACGGATCTATTGCGTAATAAAACTTGTATTTGTCATAGCAAAATCAATTACCATCAACATGATAATTAAGCCATCCTATATTTTGACTTATTTGTGGGACTAATATTTACAATCCAATCAAGTTTATTTCCGGAACGAATCGATTTGATCTGTCTTCGAAAACAAATAAATTCTCAAGATTCAGAACAACCGTAGATTACGTCTTCTACATAATAAAATGTAAATTCTAAATTGTATAAGGTGCAGGAAGCCTATATTTCCGAGACTACCTAGATCCATAAAAGAATTTGTGTTAAAATGAAAATTTATTGAGACGGTATCTGTTACAAAATTTGAACGAGATTATTTAATAGATCAATTTGTGTCTCCGAGATTTGTCAGAGATACTCCCTGGGCACGACCAAAGACATTTTTATTATATAAAAGCAAAGTAATATTTTAGTCTATAACGGGTTCTATTCAAAAAGATAAAAGGTTCAATTTCCATAGAATGTGACCCAAAATTAAAAATCGAAATGTCTCAAAAAATCGAGTGTTCAACCATGGTAACACTATACTAGTGAATGACGCTGTTTCGATTCTCGCGGTCGAGTGGTCAAGTTAATACGATACCATTTGCATCGAGTCATCTATTCAAATTGCTTGATTGAGATAGTTCGAAGAGTAATTAAATCGATTTCAATTCGTTCGAGTGCAGCATTGATTTTGTAAACATATGGTAGACACGAATAGAAATCACAGTATCTTAGCATTAATTTTAATTTCTCTCGTGGATTACATAGTCGGTGGCAGTGGACGTTAATTCGTTTTGCTGTAACTGGTTGTTAATGTAAAGACGACTACCCACTACACCGTATCATATCATCGTGCTAGTAACGAACGTCTGAGACATAATAGTATTATTCCTAATGAAATGTTTGAGACTAGACCGTTCTATCATCGACCAGCACCGTTGCATGCCAAGCAAGGAGAGTCGTTCTAGTAGGAATATTAGTCCATGACATGGGACCCATTCCGTGCCTGATACGTTCATAGCACGGTCATGGTATGATACAGTGTAGTGAGCAGACTCCTCAAATAGTAATTACTGGATGTAGGCGCCCAAGTAATATACATATCTTCAAAGTAAGTATATTTCACGGATATGAGATTAATAACTTCAACTTTGTAAGCATGATTGAGTATACAAAGTAGATAATAAAGTCTCTTTTCCGTCAATAGAAAATTGATCCAAACTGTATGAGAATATTCATTTAGGTTGGACTAAGGTATACAAAATATCCCTCGGTGAATTTAGGTGAAGTGACCTTGAGGTGAACTGTCATACCACCAGAAGGCCAAAAATAAAAGCGTTTCTACAAAATAAAAACGTTCGAATTCTAGTTGCAATCCCATTTCAGCGACAATCAATGTCAAAAAATGTAGGGTAAGTATATATTATAAACTAGAAACATTTAAGACAGATTGAGACTGGGACAGGATTGAGATTGTTCATAAAAGTTAGTGGAATTGCCTCCTAGATGCTTAGGTTTCTCACTTCAAGGTCTTTTCACCTAAATTTACCGAGGGGGGAAATGTACAGAATAGCACTTTAGATCGTTAAATAAGATCCATACAGGTATTACTAATACATCGTAATATATCAATGCGTTGACTAATTGCGTATTAAACCCTAGTAAATCGTTCGTGTAGCATCCGCGTTTTTGTCGCATCGCCATTCATGGAGCAGACTATTGCCTATTGTCCTTGGTGAGACGCGGCAGAGGTTAAACGTTCTTTCTTGAGCTCTTTGATGAGTTCCTTTGTAAAGAATCAACCAGTTCCCTCATAACTCAAATAAAAAGTACATATTGTATACACAGTAACTATGTAATACCTACTTCATGTTTCCCAAACTATTTGCTCGCCACAATAACGTTTTTGTGAAATTAAATCGTGAGTAACTTTCATTTATTTTTATGAAATATCTTGAATAATGGTTAAAATTTGCGGCTTTCGTATTTATTGGTTTCGCAATAGTAATACAGTCAGATTTATTTAATGTTTGGTCAAGTTTGTTGTTAGTTTTGTTGAATCAATCATCGAACAACAACAAAAAATAATATCGTCGAGGAATGTTGGACAGTCTTTTGTTTGTTGTTTCTAACTTTTTTTTGGATGAACCACAACAATGAGCAGTATAAGTTCAAAACACAAAGTAGCACTAACAGTAAAGCTCCATCAGTCATTTAGGTGTCATGAATGGCGAAATATCCATTAAAGATTTCCTTTTCATGGCTTTCATAGCCGGCGTCGTCGTGGGCATCGCAACTCCAGCCATATTGAATTTCACAGTGAGGAATTTCCCGGGATTTTAAAAATATTTTTTGCTTGCAGCTTTATGTTGCTGCTTTAAAGCGCTTGATATTTCATTCAGCGTTCATTAAACAGAAACGTGGACTAGTGATATGAAAAATGTTCGCTCTTTTTTATATGAGTTTTAAATTTAAACAAAACTGACTGGGCCTATTATGTTTACCATATATTGGCATTTGCGCCGTATTTTGAAAAACTGAATGAATTTGTCGACATTTTGTAGAAGATTTATTCACTCAATTCTTTGACATTGATCATACAAGGCCTGTGCAGTTTTGCAACCTCGTCATATTCAAGGAGGTACCTAAATATGCTATTTCTCTGCACAAATCTATACATTTAGACAAATAAATAAAATTGGAGTCTATTTGTAAAATTAAAATAACCACTTTTTACTACATACATAATATGAATAACATTTTTTTTAATTTTTGTTTGTCTGTCTGTCTGTTTGTTCCAGGCTTCCGGCTAATGGCTCAGGAACGGCTGGACCGATTTTGACGGGACTTTTACTGGCAGATAGCTGATGTCATAAGGCGTAACTTAGGCTTCTTTTATTTTAGAAAAAGAATTAGGGTTCCACGCAAAAATATGGATGCAAAAATGGCACCTTGTAGAATACCATGTCAATAATTAATTATTATATTCGACTGATAGAATATAATAATTCATTATTGACATAAATTATGATTATATTCGACTAGACAGTGATAAAGCCGGAATGAACGTTGCTTCCGTATGTGTGTTATGTCAACATTTAAAAATATTTTGTCTTCCAATGACTAACTTAGGCTTGTGATTTGTTATGAATTATTCCATCTTCGACAAATAAAGAACTGTCACGAATAATGGAATAACATAAATAATACTACCAAAGGTCTCTTCTCATACAGGAAAGGCACAAGTATGGATCACTACTCTTGCTTAAGGCGGATCGGCGATTTCACACTCATATTAACTACTAGCTTTTGCCCGCTATTTAGTGAGTGAGTGAGTGAGTGACCTTTCACTTTTATATATTTATAAGATATTCCTCGCGATGTTTTCCTTCAACGATGTCAGAGTTGTCCAAGAAAAACTAAGAAAGTACAATATTAATTGAAATAAGTCACATTAGTATTTTCCCAGTATCGGACCCTCGGACAACCTCATGCAATAATTATTGAATACGTACCTAACTAAATTATTGTGTGTACGTCATGTTTTCTATTTTTCTTATTTATCATCTTCAGGCTCCAAATGTTGTTCAGACATTAACTATACTAATATAATAAATCTGAGAAGTATTTTTGTTTGTTTATTTAAACGTGCTGGAACTACCAGTCGGATTAAAAAAAAACTTTTTGGAAATGATGGCCAGATTCATGGGGAATAATTATATGACATCATGCTACGACCCACGGGAGTGGAGCAGTAACCGAAGACTTAACTTAATGTGAGTGAAAAAACCACGCGCACGATGTCGCGGACAGCAGCTAGTACAAAAATAAAATTGCAGAGTAACACGTGCAGAGAAGACTTGCACAGTAAACTCATTGAAATAAGATCATTTGCGTCATTGGTGCACATGCGCAGATAGCATGCGATCATCTCACACGAACTCATCTAGCCTTAAGACACGATTTAGAAAAAAACTGGTCGAACTCATACAAGAAAGGTTCAGTACCACCATGCAATATTGCGATCGAGCAAAAAACGTCGAAAAAAAAAACATTTTTTGTATGGGGAATAATGGGGATATATTATTTCACTTCTAATTTTATTTTCTTTTTTGTTATTAGAGCGGCAATAGAAATACACACTCTGTGAACATTTCAACTCTCTACCTATTACGGTTCATGAGATACAGCCCCCTAAACGACAGACGGATGGACAGCGGAGGCTTACTAATAGCATCCAAATTGGCACACTTCGAGTACGGAACCCCGATAAATAGATATCTACAAAATAGATGTATTCAATGCGTTTTGTCGTTGAATGAACTCGCCATATGTAAAAATATTTGTATTTGTATCCCTCATTGCATGCGGAGTGCACTTAAAATACACCATTCATATGTATTCACTTCTTTAAAAATATACTGCTGAGTACCCACGGTGGTGGCACGCCTGCTGCGAATTTCTAATTTGGTCCAAATTTCAGACAGAAAGGTTGGTTTTTAACAATATCCTGTAAAACATATAGGGTGCATATAAATACACATCACATACCCGTTAACTACGCATACTGTCCATCAATCTAAGCACCAAAAGAGAAGTTGTTTCCTAGCAATAATTTTGGATTAATGTTATGTACATAACAACTAGGAAACAACTTCTCTTTTGGTGTGAAAAATCACTGTTCATAGTGCCATGATATGTTCTCAATACAGGGGTACAAATTGTTGTGATACAACAGTACGGGGGTCGTGGAATTATTTAAAGTTTAGTTAGAACATTTAAAACTTGTTTTCGTAAAAAAGCGTAGCTAAAAGTTGTAACTTTGACCATAAACGTCTTCGTAATAACAAAGTTCCCAGGTATAGTTCAGAACAAAAAATATATCGCAATGATTAGAAGAACTTCAAGCTCTTTCATACTTTAACGTAGGGGTGAGTAAGGTACCTTTGGTATCTAATACTTGAAAGAGGCCAAAACAATCTACCTAGCAAGTACACATAACCCCTATAAACTACGTATTTCTCTAACTATTCGCTATAATAACGTAAGTCAGCTCAAGCGTCTCAATACACAAGATATTTTTCGGAATTAAAGAATATTTCATGGAATCGAAAATATAAAGAATAACAAATATTCAGGGAACTTAGTAAAAGTATAATATATTTTTTATTTACAATTTATGGTTTAAGAATAAACTGGAGCAGTTCGGAAGCGGAAAACGGAAGTGTTGCTACTTGAGGAAAACCCATTTTGGTTTATTTTTTACGGTAAAATTCGAGCCCTATTCATTTGTAAATAAAATGTATCTTAAGTTGGCTTACAATTTTATTGTATAAAGGAAATACACATAAATAAGTTCCAATGTCCAATCTTGTTACATTGGTGCTGGTAATCCAACCTAACAAAAAATATATTTACAAAGACGTAGTTTTGATATTTAATCGAGAGGAAATGGTGAGGGCCGTCACAGATCGCAGCATAAAATACCTAATTAACAACCATCTCGATACTATAGAAATAAGATTTTTTTAAAAATTGTGCAATAAGTAGTACTTATCTTATCGATGAAGATGCTGAGTTGGTTTTAACACTCAATCAAAATGCAAACGCGGACGTTATTATCATTACCTAGCATCATCAAATCCCATCAATCAAACTTTTAAGTAGGTTTTGGTAGATAAAGCAGAAGTTCCAGTGGACCGCCCTTCCGAGCTTTGAGTTCGTGAGCCGAACCTCCACGATGCCCTCCGCGAAGCCCCGAAGCCAGACGAACAACGGCACGAACAAGCGGAGCCACGAACGAATACCAGTCGGAAACGAAATACCGTCGTATCAGTACGTCTCAGTCGCCCGCGCGCACGCGAACCTAAGTTATTCTCTTCGTCACACACTTGTGACTGTAAGTGGAGTGAAACTTATGAAAATCTGAAGAAATTGTTATAATACATAGCGGTTTAGTGATTCTTTGCAGAAGGAGTTGTTCAATGGATTTTTCTGACATTACTGTAGTGGACGTTCGCGCCACGAAATTTGTTTTTGTTTGCGCGGTTTTTATTAAGCCGGTGCACTAATTGCTGTTGCGGAGGTAAGCAAGATTTTTTGTTGTAATTGTTAATGGATATAGCTGGACTTCGTTTCATTTGTTGTTCGCTTTTATATAATTATTTCGAAATAATTGCTCGAAGCGAGAACAGGTTTACTCGATACGAAGTTAACAACAAGGAACGAAGGCAAATAAACTCATATACTGCCATTGGCAACGTCTTCTTTGTAATCATCGCTATTAAAAACCTGCATGCATTTATTTTTATCCTGTTACATTATTTTTTCTACATCTAAAGTTGTCTTCTTTTGAATCAGTCAGTCATTATAAACCTATTTCATATGGTCACAAATCATTCATCCCATGTTCCAGAGACTATAAAAAAGCTACCTTTTGCGTGTTTATATCTATCGAGTCGGCTCATCCGCCGACTGGAACCAGTTCTCGGCCAGATGATAGTTTGTTATTATTTTTTGCCCCGAGCGGGTATCTCAGTGGTCCGGTATCGAGAGAACAACTACTATCTTACGCCATACGCCTTCTTCGACATAATAAAAATATGAATTCGGTATGTAACTAATGAGCCTCATCATATAACGGAATGTACTTAGCTTATCATATACCCGGAGCCGGGTGAAGAGAGCCTGTGGCATATTTAAGGCTCAAAGCATTTTGATAATGTTCACTTTGAATAAAGCTAAGTTCGAGAAGGAAATGTTTAACTTTGATAACAAAGCTAATTTAAGTTAAGAGAGAATTATTTTGACATTTTAAGGTCTGAGAAACTTGGGTGAATATTTTAGCATATTTGCTTTGAGTTCTGTAAAGGATTCTACGATTTTATCATAACTACGTGGCCCTTGCTTAATAAACCGACATCAACAATGCAATGCGGTAGTAGATTGACGGTCTAAACATCATTGGTCTACCACCAGATCGGATAACAGTGTTATCTATAACAGAATGTGAGTACTTTGTTGTTTTCTAGATAAGCTATCGAGGTTAATTATTAGCTGTTTTGGTTAAAAATATTTTCGAGTTTGAGACGACGTGATGACGTCTTCCACCTTCTAGCGTTTTGTCTTTTTATATAAAGTTTACCTCTCACAAACAAAGTTCAGTTTGTTTTGATTTAAGATTTTTTGTTTTTAAGGATCTCTTAATCTCTTAATCTCTGGAAGTACTGGCCGATTTTATATATTTTCTCTGGTAGCTTTATTGCTGAACGGCTATGCTTTATGGTACACTTTTCTTCCACGCGGATGATATCGCGGGTATAAGCTAGTATTCAATAGATCTTGCTATAACTAACTTATAAAGTCTAGTATCGATGTGAAACTATATGCCACGGCAAATTAAAATTAAGTTTGCATCGTCGGCGCCAAGAAACTTAAGATATAGAATATTATAATCTCGGAGCTCATCTTATACCCAAGTCTCGGTCTCGACAAAGTCTTTTATTGATGCATGATCTTCTAGTTAAAATTATTACTACGCTCATCCGATATCGTGAATTAATTATCTAACGTCAAGACGATCGGTTTTCTTGTATTAATTAAAATTCAGTCTTAGCTCCAGGGATTGGTTTTACTTAAGATAACGTATCTGGACCCGCCTTAAGTTAAGTACGGAATACTGAAACAAGGTTTTATGATAGTTGTTAAGCTTGTCGGTTTCCAGTTGTTGACTATGTTACGGTAAAACAACAATCATAACACGTTTTTGGCATTGTTTTAAGGTTAGTTCAAGTTGTCCTTTCAAGGTAGTTCTTTTTAGCTTGATCTTCTTAATCATCGGTATAATTCTACTTTCTGACGATTACACAGTTAAACACATAACAGAATAATACCAGTCTTTTATTATCCCAAGTCAGGGCAAAGGCCTCTTCTCGTACAGAGAAGGCACGAGCATAGATCACAACGCTTGCTCGAAGCGGATTGGCGATTTCAGACTTACATTAATTATATGTCTAGGTTTCCTCACAATGATTTCCATCACTGATGTCAGTGATGTCCTAGATAATCTCAGAAAATACATCTGAATTAAAAAAGCCACATTAAATTACATACGAGTTATCGAACTCGTAAACACATGCATGCGAGGCATGTCTTACATTACCTTACCAACTACCTTAATTACATACACTAGATACACTAGGCCATCACGACAAGGATATAACAGTTTCTGATCTATACTAATATTATAAAGCTGCAGAGTTTGTTTGTTTGTTTGTTTGTTTGTTTGAACGCGCTAATCTCTGGAACTACTGGTCCGATTTGAAAAATTCTTTCAGTGTTAGATAGATTAGTTATCGAGGAAGGCTATAGGCTATATACCATCACGCTACGACCTACGGGAGCGGAGCAGTAACCAAAGACGCGGGTGTAACCGCGGCGGACAGCTAGTAAATAAATACACAGTACGAGTATTACACCCACAGTTATCTACTCAGTAATAATTTATTTACCTAGAGATACATTACTTGTTTAATTAACAAACACTTAGGGTATGTTTATTTATGGCCGTTGCCACTGGAATGCAATGTTTACCTCAAAATCAATCTAAAAATCAATAAATGCTCTAAGAAACTGTACGAGCACTAAGCTAATATTAACTGCGGTAAAATCATTAATGTACTTGACGTAATTACGAACGTTTGTAACTTGGCCTGGTTTGAATGTATTAAAAGCAATTTTAGCAAACCGTTATGCATTTAAGTGTGTTTTAGGATCGTTTTTCGTCATTTTTGTATTAATAAAAGTCTAAGTCAAAGTATTTATTTTAATAAGTCCATTTACAGGCATTTTTGAATTGTCAAGGAGTCGGTCAGTTAGAAAGTTGAAGCTAGTTGCTTATTCCAAAACTTAAATTAGGTAGGCCTTTATGGAGAAGAACGAGCAAGAAGGACACTTTTCAATTAGGTATGTTGTTACCGAATCTTGGTTACAATATTCTTGTTGCTTCTATTATGTGAATATGAAGTGTACCTACGTACGTATTAAGTGTGTACGTATTCATCACATTATATCATAGATTATCGTCATCCATTCAACAGCTTTCGTGATATCCACCCATTCAATAACAATTCGTATCGTATCGCTTTTCTTATAAGATCACAAATTGTTTAGAGATAAGTCTCGAAAATGGGAAAGGATCAACGAGTCTCGATAATGGATTGTTGTATATCCCTGAAATGATGACATTATTTACAAGATAAATCTTCGGAAAGCTCTTACTTAATGAGAGTCTGCTTAATTTAATTGTACTGGTATTGTTTTGTATCGAAACTTCTAAATTGACGTTGTTCTTTGCAGCAGCTGCGGACTATCTATTTAGGGTAACTAGATTTTCACAATTTGATACTAAAGATTTTATTGTAATGAAGATCGGGCAACGCAGGACCGGCCATCTTAAGATAACCATCACTGTCAAATTGATTTACTGTAATTGGTATAACCGTTGTAAATTAACAAATTAATAAACAATAAGTAATTATTATGATGTTCAAAATCTTTTCGTTGCGGCTGTTAACCCAGAGACCTTTGAGAATGTACCATTTCCGGTAATTAATATAAACTTAGCATTAAACATTATTGTGAACTTCTTTTGGCAAAGATCCTCTCAATTTTTGACATATTATTCATAAATAATGTAAACGAATACTTATAAGCTAGAGGTTTTTTGTTTGTTTTAATTAAACGCGCTAATCTCAGAAACTGTCAGAATTGGAAAATATATTTTTGTGTATGATAGCCAGATTCAAAAAATAGTAAACCACACTGACGAATTCGCGAACAGAAGCTATAGTTATAAATCAGATGATGAATCATTCTAGTTAGAACATGAAATCAAAAAATTGTCAAATAAATTATATCGATTTCTAGTTTAAGCAACTTATCACATCCTGTCAACCATTTCTGAGTCAACGTAAGTTATGATTACTTGTTTCGTCCTGAACAAGTAATCATAACTTACGTTGACCTATCTTCAGACGCAGACGTCAGTGATAACGCAGGGTAAATGTCCTGGAGACATCCGGCGGAGACAATGCCAACCTGCGTAGATCATGCATGCAAGCACATGATAACAAGTTTATGAATATGAGTAAAATTACACAATTACCGTATATATACCGTATGAATTCAAACTTTACGAGGCTGCGTTAAAGATCAAATTTAATTGTAAATCGTGAGTAACGACTGTTATGTAATCCGGGTGCCGTGGAGAAAATTTTGTAATGATAGGTTGGGCTTGGTGCTTTAAAAGTTCACGCAAATGTTGTTTCTCCTTTGCAGAAGTTGGTATGTCTTATTGTAATAAAAGTACTTAACTCCTGCCATCATAAAAGAACTTCATCGCGATTCTACGCTAAGCCTCTCATTACCTAAGAAATTAATGATAAATGCTACTAATTAACGTTTTTTCGTACCTTCTGGCCTAATTCTGTTTCGGTCTTCTGCTTGTTTGAAGGGAAGTGAAAATTATGTTTCTTCTTACACGCCCGCTGTTTTTTTTCTGATTAATTCGTTACTGGGTTCCGAGATGGATGAATTATTTCTCCGGGACTCATCGAGCTTCATTGCCTCGGCGGTTTACTGGTGGTCGCCATTGTTTATTCTGGCTGTTAGGAGTTGCAGTGGTTGAAAAGAAAGTAGCAGCCATGTCCCAAAAAAATAACGCATTATTCTTATCTGTCTAGTGTTTGTAGACTATTGTCATAACCTTTTTTTATCAAAGTGTACATTCTTCTAATTCAGGGGACAGAAAACATCAAGACTTTTTTATTGCGTAGTCAATTTGACATTTAGATAATATCTTTTCCCAACGGAAACATTAGATAGCTTCAATAAAAAATTAACTTCCCCTAAGTTATTCATCCGCATCATTTGGCGGGTAAGATGTACCGTCCCCTCAATAAATTCAGCGATTTTTAGCCGAAGACAGTTAAAACATCTGCATAGCAAAGATGGGGGAGAATAAAAAAAAATGTCCTACCAAGCTTCCGGTAACTTGGAAAGGATAGAGGAAGACACAATTTCACTAGGAATCACTAGAAAAATTATTTACGATGACTTAATCGGAAACAAATAAATTTTTATAGAAGACTTTGTGTTAATTAGTTTCCCGAGATTCAATCATTTGAATATTCAAATCAATATTACGATTGTAACAAGGTTTTTATGTCATTAATTGGTTAATCGTAACATAACATTGATATTAATGGTAACAGTTACACAATATAATATAGGTAATGATGCAATAGAAGCCGTACCCCAAACATTGGGACATCATATTTACAATTTGAACGCTTTCAGAATATTTTAATCTGCTTGGAGACGTTATATGCCTACTAATTACTAATATACCGTAAACAGTTCGAAGCTCTTTTGTATACAAAGTTTTAACCATATATGAACCAGTGAAACCCAACAGAATAGATGATCCCTTCGCAAGCAGAAATAGATGCTAATCAATAGTGACCGGGTAACGGAAATACTATTTAAAAGCAATGGGAACATCCAGAACTGGCCCACCTGACGTGGGGGTGGTTCGGATATAAATAATGTGCCAATTCCACCGGCCGGCTTTGTCGACACAGTTGCAGTACATTGCCACGTCCAAATGTAATATTCTCTAAATAATGCTCCGTTGAATGAACGCCAAATTGTGGAAGTTGTGGTCTGAGATATTGGAAATCTTAAAGCCTTGAATTGTGTGGGTGTGTAAGATCAACAAATAATTTAATGGGTTTGTGTATGCTGTATAATTTGGATGCTGTTTTATGTACTACTAGCCCACAACTAATTCAAAGGTTGTTTTTACAATAGGCAGTATTATTTTTAAAATCTTTTTTTTTTCTTTTTGGTTTTTACGGCGAGAAATTTTGTCTTTGTGGGGTGTTACGTAACCGCTCTTACACCATAAATATTTTACTGTATTCTCATTGTCAGTGTGAGCCTACTATGATAATGATCTTTCAATAGATTTTTTTTTCATATTTGTCACAAGATTTGATGCTAAGAAATTGGTGCAATGTTGCCATGCTGTTGGTAACTATGCATACAAAAATACTTGAACATTATGACTGTGTGTTTCATAAGCTGGGTCGTTAATTTGGGGATCCGATTGTAGCTTATGTATGTTTTCATCGTAAATCAAAGTTAGCTACTTATTTCTGACTATAATGAGCTTGCCAATGTTTGGAACAAAGCAATGACGCCATTACCATAAGGATACTGTGAAATCACGTAAAACACAGTCATCGCGATACTAGTATAACAGGTGGGACGTGCAATACTGGTCGTTAGCATACTGTACCAGCGTGATATTCGGCAAGACCGGAATTCTGTCGTGTCAAATTTATGCTGCTTGCGACACAACGCAGCACCAGAGTACGCAACCGTGGCGAAATGTCGCCCTCTTTTGTTCTAACACTTCATTAATCATTGTCTCTTCAAATAATCTCACTACTGTGTCTCCACAACTCTACGCCTTCAACGTTTCAACAACCATCCGATCTCACGCTAATATTATTTTCCCATTCAATGGACATAATCTCCTCCTTATTACTTTTCAATCTTCGACGGTGGTCTCATTTCCTTTCGTCAATAAAGAATAATGTAATGGTTTACCAGGATAAACTGATTGTCGTCAATGAAAGTTAACTCGAAAGGATTTAATGATAGAGTACGTTTTGCTTTGTCACGAATGTTAACACGAGCGCGTTGACTGAAGGAGCAGTGAACTTTGCGGAGTGTCGAGTCTCTTCCACACCTGAGGTTCACTCGCACAGCCATTAGTTCCGACAATTTAAAGCTTCAAGATAGATATCACGTGCTTATCACACATTTGGTGGCCGAGGAAACTTAATGACGAGACTATTAACTCGACGAAAGGATGAGAACGCTTGATACTCTTTCTAATGAAGCTATTACGACAAAAGGTAATGACGCAATCTTTCTCATTTCTCAGAGTCATGCCCAACAAAATTGTAGGCACTTACTTGAAGAATTATTTGTATACGTACTTATGTTAAGGCTTCCAGCAAAGTCATCGAAGCAATAAACTGAAAAATTGCGTTGTAATTGGTTTTCGATGAGAAAACGAATTATAACAGAGCAAGAGTACTTCAACTGGTTGATTGGCGTAATAATGAGTTCAAGTTTATAATTAGGAACGAATATTACCACGACCTAAAATGGTATGAATTGTTCGAGTAATTTAATAACTGAGTTAATTTGTGTGTTCTCACACGAATGTCTTCATTTGAGTCAGAAAATAACACAACCTAATTGATATTGTGTTGTTCTATTATCTGAGCAATTTTGATGGATGTTGAGAACGCGTTCAGTTGCGTGTGTATGTAATTTATTTCTGGTAACCGGGTGGACTTTTACAGCGAAGTGAGTGACTATTTTAAGTGCTCCCATCATGGCAGCCGGCATGCACTGACATCGGCATAGGACGTGACGGAACAACGCTACACTTCAGCCGCTGAATATTATCTTTATAGTTCGCCTTATGAATTCATTTTTTAACCGAGACTTACTTTCTTAACTAATATATTCTGAAATATTATTCACCAGTCATTACTAATTTTTATTATATAAAACTAAAGAGTTTGCTTTTTTTTGTTTGAATGGGCTAATCTCCGGATCTGCTGGTCTGATTCTGAAAATTCTTTCGCTAATAGTAAGGTACCTTACCCCAAAGTGCTATAGGCTATATTTTATTATCAAAAAGATTTGGAATCTGTAAGGAAAATCACGCGGCCGAAGCAGCGGGCAAAACCGCAAAAGCTACAAAAAAAAATGCTGATGATGTATTCTGTAGGTACCCGGGTTAATCTACCTACCATTAATAATCGTGATACATGATTTCAAGTTTTTTTTAACCAAGAACCATGATTAAAACGTATTAAGATACATAGAGAAACATACCAGTTGTTTTCGTCTTTGCTACGGCTATAATGTTGTACCGCATAACTTACAAGAACCAGCAAACCGAATGTAGTGCAATTATGCACTGTTAACGGTATAATAATTCTAGGGTATTGTTGGCCAATACCAGGTGACTTGTTGTCTGTAATAATGGAGCAAGCAGGTGGTAGAAGTTTGCCTTTAAATGTACCTACCGGCGAAACATAAGCCTATTATGATGCAGGCACGACTTCTGCGAGAACGAAATGCTTTTGTGTAAACCATCCTTATAATATGAATGAGAACGTAAAATATTATATATTGGGTAGATGGTGTTTATACAAGTGATGTACTTAATGACTTCTGTTTTCTCTTTTCGTGTGTTTGGTCGACAATTTGATACAGTGGAGAGAATACTTACTTACCTAATAGTAATTTATAAGTTGATTGTGATCATATCAAGTCTTCTCAGTTTAGGCTTCCTTTTTACTTAAGTATACAATACAATATAAATTATATTGTGAAGTTAGAGGGGTTACTTGTTTGTTCACGGTAACACGGACCTCTTCCGAATCTCAAGTAAATAAAACTTAGAGAAGGAACTGTATTTAAAAATAAACATATAAAACAAACAAACAACTTTTTATGAGAATACATTAACTCTAAAAAAAATTGTTTATTAAACAAAAAGGACCAGCCATTATTTACGTAAAGGACAATGCCTAAAAATACCAAAACAATGTCAGCTACACTTAACACAAAAACCGCTCCACAATACTTTTTTTTATATCAAAATGATTCCTCGCGGCCATGTTTAGTATAATTGCAGGGCTTCTCACAATAAATAGTCGTCATTAGGACCGTCGACCGCGGGCAAGGGCCATTATGTCACCGCCACCAGACTAACGCGCCACTGCTCCAAGGGCCTTTGTAACACCACTTAAACCTTTCGGAACTACGGGTTTTCCTCACTAATTACTTGGTCCTTCGCCTAGCATGTGTTATAGTATGGTCTTTTTAAATCCTGACGTCATGCAGTTGTGTTAAAAGAACTACATTGCATTCAATCTCTGTTTTTAAAAGGTCATAGTTTTTTTATTCTCATATGTTATTATTATCGGAAGCTGAAATATCCGATTACAAAGATGTTAGTTATCTTACAAATTATGCGTTTGGACTGCTGACACGTGACGTTTGTCGTCCTACTGTCGTGCGTGCGCGGTACGGGTGTCACACAACGCTCTCGACGTATCAACTGTATGAAATACAAGAAGGCAGCCGTCCGTGTGCAGTGCTGCTGCAGTGCCACAGCAGTCCGGCACCAAACGCATAAATTGGAACAGCCCTTAGGCTTTCATAACTCCGTGCATTAGATATACGAATAGGAATGACGGCATGCTCTTTGGAAGACTCTTTGCCTCACTATGCCCACCATTATGACTAACTACACTTTTTGCCTCGCATCGTGAGTAGGTAATTCACGTAGTAACTCGTGCCGACACGAGGGAAGAATGAATGTTTGTCAGCATGGTGATGTTACTATAATGCGGTGAAAGCTTACAGCGGTAACACAAAGTGCAATATAATGCAATTCATAGTTTATTAAGTACTTAAGAGAAGAAGAGATGGAATGCAAGCGAGGTGTCTTGAAGAAAAGAGAATTTTAATAAGTTACATGGCATTATGTAATGTAGATAGGGAGTGTTATTTATTATGAGGTTAACGTTGATGAACTTCAATATAATGCAGTCTTTTGAAGATGCCCCATTTTTCAAAAAGAAACGACATATAAATAGTAAGGTTTATTGAAAAATTTATTCGACATTGCAACCCTAGACATTTTTTAAACGTGCACTTAGGTACTATAAATTCAATAGACATGCGATGTGCTATTAGCCATTTCCGCATTAGTCTGGGAAATAAAAGAAAGAACACATGCAATATTTTCCCGCGCCAATTACGAGCAAAGGAAAAATGTTATAAATGACTTAGCAGCCACGGGCACTGGTCTTTTTATGCAACTGTCTATAATTGCTCAAATCATCGTATAATCCCTGGGATTTTTAATTTTCAATTGAATCACTCGCTTTCCTGTCTAGCCTATCATGTGAACATTTATGAAGACAGAATATTGAACTGCACCTGTTTCCTTTCTTAATCTGCGGTTGGTCCTTTGATCCGCTCATTAATCTTGGTCTCGTATATATCCTAACACCGCCTCTGAAAATAATTTTGTTTTAATATTTCTTTCTTTCTTTTTAATCTGTCTATGGAAAAGACAAAGTAATAATAAATTATGCCGTAAGTGATAGTATTATAGCCCCCCTGATGTCCTTATTCAATCTTATTGTATATAGCACGACACCCTACAATTCCAATTAGTTTATGAAACAATTTGTGTACCTACATGCAAGTGACAACTTCGACTTTAAAAAGTATTCAAACATTTTTAATTATGATACCATTACCACATAAGGTCGCCTACAATCGTACGATTAACACAAAACAATAACATTCTTCGGTCCTTATAACATTATTGCATTTGAATATAATATCGCGGGTGTCCTGCACACAAAGGCGGCCAGCCTTGATATGTCAAGGACCGAACGAGTCGCGGTTTAGTCTGTGGTTTCTTCATACAGCATTAGTTATAATTAACTATTAGTTTAATGAACTTTGTGATTGCGAAAACTAATTAAACTAAGGTCCTGGTAGTAGCTCATATTTCGCAGCAATATTTTAGTCTGAATTATTAATATTGCTCTAGACTTGCAAGATTAGTGATCTAGCGACAGTTTATAGTAAAATATGCCGCATTATTATTATATATTTGTAATTTAAAAGTAAGTTGCTTAGCATAATGTTGCTTTAAACGAGGAATAAGTACAGGTCTATCACGCAATTGATTTCGACCTCACACAGTGGTTCAATCGACATTTTAAAATGTCAAGTAGTCAGAAAAGATCACAGACCCAGATGTCTTAATTATCAGTTACTCGAAAATGAAACAGTAAAGTCGATCGTTTGTAAGCCTATACAACTGCTCCTCGACAAAAAATAGAAGCCTGCCGACAGTAGACAATAATTAAAAGCATTTTATAATCTCAATACAATGTGCTGATAAACATAAATTAAATTACTAGACGGTCGTTGGCTACATATTTTATCATCGTTAAATATGTAGAGGTCCATCGGAAAGAAACAAAATAAAGAAAAAACATATACATATCCAACTGTAAAAATATTCAACAGAGATGATCTTCCATAAAGATTATAATATTATTATTATATTTCGTGCATTTTATAAGTCAAATGCTTTAACTCGGCAACTCGTTGTACCTTCTCGGTTCAGGGTTACCATAAAGTCACGGCTTCGTTTTTATAGCTTACGATCACGAAAACTCCAACAATACTGTGCAGTAAAAAGTATCTATTTTCGACTAGACAAACGACTTGCCCTCGTAAACATGTCAGAGTTATTACAACACGTACAAAAGTTGTAAGTGGAATAATATTTCACGTTTATGGTATGGTATGGCTACATACATGGGTGTGAATATTGTTATGGATAGGTACGTTGATGCTACAAAGTGCGTTTAACCGCGTAACAGGTGTCAAAACAGAGGCAGATGGCTTCGAACTTGTAGCTAAGCGTAACGTAGTGTAGGAGGAACATTAAACATTTTGACTGTGATGCTCGTTAGGTAATTTTATTCTAAAAATGTTTTATAGGACTTACCTGTCAACGCTCCGTAGGCAATTAAAAAGATATAAAGTTAGCAATGCGGATCGGTTATTTCTCCAAATACAGACACAGACCGCCGTCATTCCGCCCTCGCCGCCGAGGTCCGTCGCGACGCCCTTGTCCGTCTCCGCCCCGTCCCTTGCTCGTGCCAGCCCGCGTCGCTGAGCCTGTAGCTTTAAATTCGTCCCTAAATAATATTAATCCGATCCAGCCTGTCCCTTTGCTGCCCTCCCCCAGCGACGCCCTAAGCCGAGGCTCGTACCCCACAGGGGGTGCCCTTAGCGTGTAGTCGCTTAGTTTGTAAATAGTTTTAAGCCCTGGCTGGAGGCCTTAATTTACTTTAAGGCACCACAGGATTGCCCGGTTAAGCAGCCGACAACCTCATAGGTTGACCTGCGAGATGCCATACCGAAAAAAAAAAAAAAAAAAAAAAAAACGGTTATTTCTCAGCAGTAATAAAATAACAATAAAAGAGGGAAAACTGTATTAAAGAACTGAAAAGAAAACAATTTCCATAGCAATACAATTATCAGTCCCTGAAGGCTTTTCCAGCTTTTCGCTCAATGTTTTAATTTGCGTATTTTTTCAAAAACTTTTCTCTTTATAGTACTTTATCTTTACATAATGTTAGATTTTCAACCAACATATGCCATTGCAATGAACTCCCTTTCTTTCTTATAAACATAACCGCTTACAAAATCTGCACCTGCTGAAAACTAGAGTACCTACTTACTGAAACGTTCGTTTTATCGACTGTTTACACGACGTGTATTTCGTAAGTATAAGTAACACGATTACGAAATATGACTAAAAATAAAGCTTTGAGTGTACGTAAAGTGCAGAAGGGGGAATAAGCTCGATCGATATACAGGTAATCGGATTTGCCGGCCGTTCCCCTGACACTCCAGGAAGTGACCCCACTCAACGGAAGACTGAACTCAATAAGCCTTTATTTTCCCTTTATATTTGTCCCATATTTCTCTCTGAAGGGAAATGTACGCGCCGCCTAACGTGGTGCCCATGTGTGAAAATTGATTTTGTTTTACACTTTTGTTTATGGTAATTAAAATATAACCTTTCAATTAAGGTATGTAGGTTTTGTGTTACGAATTGGAAGGGTCAACATCGATTTAAGAGACGATTGCTGTTAAACATTGCGTAAGTTTTCCGGTTAATTAATGGGGCCTCCATTTAATTAGCCTGAAGTTTTTTGTGAACAAAATATTTTGGTTATTCTCTAAATAATTTTAAAATGATGAATGAATGGAATGACATCAGCGTCACGTGTCCACCGGCCCCAATAAATGTGGACGTTACACAAAAACAAAGCCTTGGTCAGCATTTTTTGTACAAACTAAGTTATTTTAAACCATGTCAATTACAAAAAATTGGTGAGAAAATACATTGTTCTTTATAGAACCGGTCCTAAATATGGTATGTGTTAATTGTTAACAACAATAACGAAATCTTTTGTGGTATGCTTCGAAGTACTTCGAACATTTGACTTGGAACTTAGTAATGTTTGACTGCATTATATTCTCACGAAACGAAACTGGACACGTTTGAAATTGAATGACAGTGGCATGCTAACCAAGAATAAACCGTACAATCCAGACAATAACCAGATCAACTTGACCGTTCACGGTGGCGTTGCTTGCAAAGACCAGAAACCAAAACATGTGAAATTCAGTACATTTATAACTTTTCCATTTACCCGGGTGCCAAGTTAAATTGGTTTCGAAGTGGTCGTGGACTGATGAGTTAGCGAAACATTGTGTCACATTGCCTTAATGTTTTCGTGATTCTTTAATGGAAATCTGTAAACAAAACCTTGTAATGCAAATGTTTCACTAGAACTGGATGTGTCATCGCTGGGAATAGGTAACTTTGCCTTTGTATTTTACACCAATCTAAGACTCCGTACCTAATTGAATGATGGATTAGAAATGAGTAGATGGTTATGTTCCAGCTTAGCCTTGTTAAAGTGAGAATAGGAGATGATCGTAATAAGTAGAGGCAGTCCATTTTATAAAGTACCAATGTTACTTTTTCAACTCATATCTACTTTCTAATGTTATCTTAGACATCATTGACTTCAGTGAAGAAAAATATCGTGAGGATACCTTTTTTTTAAGGATGGGAAATTATCATTATGTCTTCTTCCACTCCGGGCGGGGCAGAAGGGATTGTCAAACTCTTCCGGACTAAAACCCATCAGTTCCTCCTAATGCCCTTTGCGTTCAAGGGCCGCGGTGTTCCTTTCGAACTAATTCTGCAACCCTGGCAGGTCGTGAGGTTTCGCCAATCCGCCTTGACCAAGCGTGGTGATCAATGCTGGTGCCTTCTCTGTAGAAGAGGCCTTTGCCCTGCAGTAAGACAATATAATAGGCCGATATTATTATTATTAAAGTTCTTTGAAGTACATACCTATTAGAGTTCGATCTTTGAACTATAAGAAACTAGTCCTGTCTGAGCTAAACAAGTTCAAATATTCTAAATATCACCACCTGTTTCTATATCCAATGGCAAAATATTCCGGTATGATTACTAAGATTTATCAGCACTCTGTTCTTCAGCTAATTAATATGTTATTTATTACTCGAATAATTTTATTTTAATCTTCTAACATTAATTAATTACGACTAAAGATTAAGGAATTTAAAGATAGCTTGAAGAGATGTCTTATATAAATTAATATTGACATTTGAATAAAGGAAAACAAATGTTGTTCCTAATAAATTGAAAGAGAAATAGAATCGTAATCGTATTTATTCCAAAATACGAGTAGCACGGTAAGAACACGGTGTTATCGTGTAGCATTTTCCTGTCACACACGAAAATGACGAAAATTTTCTCATTTCTATTTATTGACAACCCGTCTACGAGAAAATTCACGGCTCCTCAATATCACCTGGATATTATAATCTCATTCTTGGATCAAATTTGTTCACGTGCGAGAAATCCCGTCTGACAACGTATCTCAACACAGACGACGTTTACTTTACTAACGTAAAATTTATCCTCCGTAATCCGTCCTGAAACATTATCCGTGTCACTTTTCGTCTAAGCGTTAGTTTGGGTACTGGTAGAGAGACAGCAATGGAAGGCTAGTTCATCGATAGTGTCTAGATGATCGGCGATACGTACGGGCCGCTCAGGCCGCGGTGTCGACAAAATAACTTTAGTTCCGTGGAGAGTTCCCAGCGAAGTGAACGTTCCGAGGCGTGTGAAGACTGTGACATTGCACTCACAGTTTTGTGTGAACTGTTAAAGAATAAGTGTTATTGCGAATGAATATTAGTTCAGTGTTTAAGTGACCACGTGACTTTCATATTTTGTGTTACAAAACTTGTTAAGTGTTGAACGATTCTTGTCCAACTTTGAGATACTTTGAGGTATGTAAGAGATTATGGTTAAGTTAAGATTTTTATTTATTTTTATTGAGTACTTTAATAAAATATATTTTTTATGAGGTAAGTTTGAGGTAAAATAAAACTATACAGGGTGAATATTTACTATTTAAATAGATATGAAGTTATTCATGTTAGTATCTACGGTTGACAATAATTCATACTCACAAGTCAAAGTATTAAACAAAATATAATAACCAAGTAATAAATTAACGTAGCTAAACTACACATAAGTATTTAAGTTCCCAGCAAATTAAGTAAGAACTAAGTAAGAATTAAATAATCGATCGATACACTCGATATATGCTAACAAGTTACGCTCAATAAACTTATGATTAATTAATGTGATTTAATAAACCCGTTACGAATATTGATTATTTAATTGGTTTTAATTACTTAAGTACCACTTAATAAGGAATCTGGATTTGCGAATACATGGAACTGAAACATACGGGTTGTAGTATAAAAAGATACATCACATAGCCGTTAAGTATGCATACTGCCCATCAAACATCAAACTAAGTAACATTTATATTTTATTTGAATATTTTTTTTGAATATTTTTTTTTTATTTTATTAAATTTTATTATTATTGAGCAAAAATTATTGCTGGGAAACAACTTTTATTTTTGGTGCGAATAATCTGTTTGATGTCACACGCAATGTGCTTACAGGTGCCTGCAATAGTACAGAGGTCTTTGGTGTATTTAATGTTTAATTATACCTTTTAGAACTTGTTTTCTTAAAAATAAACTTTGAACTTCAATAACTCCGTAACCAGAGGGTTCCCAGTTATGATCCAGAACAAAAAAATGATCGCAATGATGGGAAGAACATGTAACTTACGGCTTCGTTTTATTTATTTTATACCCGGTCCCGGCCCTAGACTTCTGTCTACCCTTTCGGGGAATACAAGCGTAATGTTATGTTACCCACAAATCGTAATCCGACACTTCGTGCGTAATCTAGTTTGTAGAACACTGTGATATTATGAGCTTCATTGCGTGAATCATTATAATTAGATTACACCGTAATTAATCAGCGATTATGTGTATCCGTTTTGCATATAAATACATGTTCTATTACGTCATGATAAGCTGATCTTCGTGTCAAGTAGTCAACTGCAAAAATTGCATTGCCAAGTTTTTGCGCAAGAAATTAATGCTTACGTTTTTGTCTCAATTTGTTAAGTTACGTTATAATATTCCTTACTTACTTATGAGTTATGTAGGCGCACCTATCTATGTAGCAGATGGCTTTATCTTAACTACTTGGGTTTTTGATTGTAGTTGTTCATAAGAAAGAAATACGCTCATGATTAATTTTTTTGTTCTATCTAGGTACAATGTAACTTAAACATTTTAAGTTACGTAATAATACCTGATTAATATTGTTCCACTGCAAGGCAAAAACAGGGGTATTTGCCCTGCAGTGGAACAATAATAATGAGAAGGAAGAGTAGTGAGAAGTAAGAAGGGTCTCACTTCTCATACAGAAAAAGCACGAGCATTGATCACCACGCTTGCTTAAAGCGGATTGGCGATTTCAGATTTACATCAATTATAAGACTAAGTTTTCTCATTATGTTTTCCTTTACGAATGGCATATCAAAGAATAAGTAACATTGGTATTTCCTCGGTATCGAATCCGAACCCGTAACCCCATGCTTAAGCGGTGGGCATCTCAACCGCTGGGCAATCACGACACTACCATTACCACTTTTACTAAAATTACATGGAAATGTGTAATTTAAAATGTAAAGCAACACGGCAATAGCAATTATACAAATGTCGATTTTGTGTTTAAAGTTTTTCCATAAACTTTATGATGAAAAAAAAAAATAACTTGAACCATTATTATCTAATATCAAATCAATGACAAATTAAATCTGATTACCACCTAAAAAGATAAAACTTCCCACATCAAAACATTTTACTACCACTCTATCAAAAAGATTACAAGTTACTAAACTTGAGAACGTTCGAATGCGATGACAAATCGGCAGTAATCAGGTAATTTTTAATCAATACTCATGTTATTGGAATTTAGTAAAACGGATTTAAAACGGAAACATCGTAGAAACTGTTAGCAATAAAAGTCGATTAACATTATATTATTTTTAATAGGTACATTAAGTAAAATAGCGTCCGCCCCTATTACATGGCACAATTTTATTATTACAGGTGTGTTATTGGAAACTACGAGTATTTGGAAACTACGGAATAGATATTAAGTTTAGTACTACACAATATTAGCTATTAGGTATACCAAATGTGTGCTTCAAATAAAATCATGTCAATTTAGAGATGATAACATAAAAGTTAAACGATTTTAGTTGCTGTCCGTACCAAAAGCCATTACATTTTAAAACGGAACCTTCGGTTATGGGATCGAAAAGCCACGTACCGTTTTGTAAATCCTCGTTATCTAAATGGTATGTGTAAAATATTCCTGTTATGTAACTCGGTTTTATCTGCAAATCAAAAATATACATGCAAGCATAATCGTTTACAGTTATTCCGAAACGGACTCTTGAAAGTCCTCAAGTAGGTAGGTAATAGTAGGTATACAGATGGCCAATTTTAATAATTAAAATCGTTCAAAATCTAATAGCGTTACGTCGACAATCAACGTAAAAAAAAAACAGGCATTTTTGTCAATTAAAGACAGAATAGATTGCCATAGAATTGCGCCCCTAAGTGGCCTACTAAGGACTAAGTTGAAACATCCGATTTTTTGATAAGTCACACAATTTTTAAAGTCTTAGTACTTGATAAAATGTCTATTAGGCTACTTCAAAAAAGATTTACGTTAAAGTCCTCCTCGTACTCTAAAAGGGTCGTCCGGTTTACAAAAATGCTTATCTAAAATCTATTTTTCTTTAGCTAAAGATAATGCAGAGTCCGTAGAGATATTAAAACAAAAGCTTTTAAACATAAAATTTAAGATATGTTTCGCTTACGCATAAGTTTCAAAGTATCACTAGAGAATCTAGAATGAAATGCCTTATGACCGAAGTGTCATTGACAGAATGGCAACCTTGTAAAAGCCTTTTCACACCTTTAAAGACCTTTCATAGCTCCATATCTGCCCCAGGGGTTCAACTCGGAGACTTCTGAACTACTTTACCATATTTCACTACTGACCCGAGAAGAATATAAAAACTTTTTGGAATCTGGCAACCGTGAAAGGTCATTCACGGTTGCCAGATTCCATAATTCGTTTCGAATTACTTCTGAAACTCCAGAATTCGTGTACAGAAATTCCTTAGAGACCCAATTGAAACTTTTTATACGAATACGCCATTGAGGTCGAGGCGCTACCACACTTCACTTTGAATATTTCCGTCATTATAGTAATATTAGTCCATTGTTGTGAACTGGGACAAACAAGTATATTATTATTGTCACCTTGTGTCTTTGTAGCTATTAAAATAACTTTAATATCTTCACTGAAATTTACGACCTCGCTCTGTGGTGAGACCGTCGGGAAACACATGATTTACGCCATACGGGTATGAAGTTACGAACATTCTTGGTTTCCTAAAGGATATTAGAGGAACTTAGTATTATGTGTGTATGGATTTATGATGCTTTCTGTCTTAGAACAAAGTCAGTGTTGACTGTTACCTTTAAGTGAAGCCGTCGATTCCCGTAACTCTGCCTTTTGATCGGTTCGTGAAGGAAAACAACTTCACTGCCACGCATACTAAACAATACAATCTAACAGATATGTATAAATAAATTAAAGTACAAGTAGCTAGGTCCTCAGTAATTTTATTACGTAATAGTTAAGAAGGCTAGAATCTAAGAATTTGTGCAATGATACACAAACTAATAAAAAGAAAAATAATAATTAATATAAAAATAATATAATTAAATGAATAAGACAATAATATAATTCCATTAATATAATAAAGCTGAAGAGTTCTGTTTGTTTGTTTAAATGCAGATTGGAAAAATTCTTAGACTTCTATGGGCTATATAACATCACGCTACGACTTACGGAAACAGAACAATAACCAAAGTAACCTAACGGCGGTGAAAAAAAACACGCGGACGAAGTCGCGGACAGAAGCTAGTTACAATAATAAAATGATAACCTTTCTCAAGTTTTGTTAACAGATAACAATCCTTTTATAGTTTTCTTAATGTCAACTGATAGATACCGTGATAACAGCATCTAGAGATAAGTCTACTTTGATATCAATTTTTCCCTTAAATTATTTTATATCACCTTTCTATCTTAGCATTCTTTGCTTCTACTTTATCATTGAACAATAACAAATATCTTCCAATCAGAGTGAGGACTCTGATTGGCAGATATTTGTTATTGTTCGATTTTTTAATTAATTCATTTTCGATTAGTTAGTTTTAACAGTAGCATTACATATCTCTAGTTTCTCTATTTAAACTTACACCATCTACATACATAATTATAATATAGTATAATAACGGTGAAGGGATTTTTTTTTGTTTATTTGTTTAATCGCGAAATCTTCGGAACTACCAGTCGGATTGGATTAATTCTTTTTGTATATGGTAGCCAGTTTCATTAGGAAAAGCATAGACTATGTAATATTGCGGTAAGACTCACGGGGGCGAAGCAGTAATCAAAGACGTAAATTAAAGTGAAAAAAAAACCACGCTGGCAGAAACTTCTATTATAAAGACCACACACTCTCACATCCATTCACTTCCCATCAATAGAGATGTCAAAGAAATTTAATCCGAGATAGTTACGCGTCTCTCACTTTCGCAACATTGTCACGACATACTTATATCGAATGCAGCATACCATAATCTAATCGCATTCGAGATTGTTTATTATCTGCATACAAACTTCTTCTCGAGTTACGAAATCGATTATTGCAAGATACGGCCTGTAATCGATACATCGTCACGTTTAATTTGTGTTTATCGATACTGTCTATTCACCTAGTTTATCGATATTAAACGGAAGTTTAATTAACTAAAGTTCTAGAGTTCACCTATTTTTCTACTTTCATTTGATTGATCGATAAAACCTTTATCGTTATTAGTCTTTTGTTTAGTGATAGCTTGGAAAACAAAACGAAAGTGGATAATTTGGCTTATAAGTACTACAAATAAATCAAATTGAAGTGTCTGTTTGTAACGTCAAAAAAACAGCTTTTTACTATAAGAATGCTTACAAGGTACTTTACGAAAAAGCAATTTTCGTCTGTCTGTTTGTTTCTGTTAATCTCCGAAACGGCTGGACGGATTTTGACGGGCATTCCACTGGCAGATATTGGAAGATAAAAAGAGTTACTAAGGTTATTTTATTTTCAGAAAAAGAATTAGGGTTCTGCGCAAAAAAATATAAATATAAGTCCCCATGATAATCGACATTTACGCAAACGCAGACGCGGGAAAAAGCTAGTCTGAACTGAACTTGTCAATTTGATCGATAGCTTCAAATTTTGTAGGCGTGGGAAGATGTTTTGTTTTAAGAATTTGTAGTCGCATTATGAAACTTTTTAATTATAACGAGTAATAAATTACGTCTAAAACGTTTCCTATCAACGTAGAAAGCAAGTTGGTAGTACAATAGTGCGTACCTACACGATGTTTTTCTTGATAGCAAGTGTATTGTTCAATTGTTTATAAGCTCGCTTCGTTTTAATTGATTCATACAAGTTGACTAATGACATGGCACTTAAGTGCTAAACGTCACATTCGTAAAATATTGCGAGCAATAAAATAAGGTCTTTATTATGTCAAAGATTATACGTATGAAGTTTCTAATTGGTAGTGGAAAAGTTACACGTAGCGATGTAATTATTTATGTCATCATTCTAATTTGTATAAGCCAGGAATCGCATCGCCAAGCGACTTGTCAACTCTTCATGTTAAAAGAGCTGTCATCACATGAACCCATCTGCCTGCTGAACCCTGGCTTACTAGAGCGCGTCTGGCCTAATAATGTCACACGTATAAAATGCTAACATTATTAATAACAGGAAAACTTTGCTCCTGTCATTGTACAGGAGCCA
The DNA here is from genome assembly GCA_949316365.1 of Hoplodrina blanda. NCBI lineage: Eukaryota > Metazoa > Arthropoda > Insecta > Lepidoptera > Noctuidae > Hoplodrina > Hoplodrina blanda. The sequence goes on along the minus strand of OX438579.1, from coordinate 7,916,644 downwards.
GAAAAATATTATTGAAAAACACTTCTAGCGCGATTTTTTAATAAAATTCGATTAACATAAATTATGGATTTTTATAATTCAATTGGTTTAAGTGTGAAATCGCCAATCCGCCTTGAACAAACATGGTGATTAATGCTCGTGCATTCTCTGTATGAGAAGAGGCCTTTGCCCTGCAGTGAGACAGTATTATTATTATTAAGATATTATGCTGAAATGCTAAGTTTTAAAAGAAATTCGATATTCTTATGTATGCACAGGTGTTCGGTAGTGTTTGCTTTAAAACTAGTTTTATTACGCTGCTTGTTTAAATTGAGTTTTTTTACCCATTTATGTATGGATTTCTTTACTTATTTTATATGTATTGGTATTTAAATAGAGGTGGTTAATGAACCTTTCTAAAAAACAGGAGTTTCTACCTACTAGATTTTTTACTTTACGAATTTCATTAATTTGTAAATATGATTTCATTATACCAACGGTTTTAAGGTACAAAATCGAAGAAAAGAAAGTTAGGAACTTACGCTAAGCCCACAAAATCAAATTAAGTCAGGATTTGCATTTTATTAAAGTCGCCATCTACCCAACCACGCGAACAAAAAAGAAATTCCTAACAAAGAAGAACGCATTTACAACCTTATTTATTTTTCTAGATCCGCCTGAACCTCAGTTTATTAAGAAATTAATTTCACGACTCATTACCTTCGCGTTTTATTTTATAACAGAAGAAAATGAAGTCTACAATTTATAATTTCACATTTGTAACAAATGAAATATCTCATCTACTTATTTTATTATTACAGTTTACTGTAGCGGAGCATTGTTATCTTTTGTCTATGATGGCAAGTAAAACTTATACCTACCTACCTACTAAGAATTTTCGTAAATTTTCTATAAGATTTGACACGATTTGACAATAAACAGTAGGCAAATTCTCGTAACTAAAAAAGTTTTAAAGTTGAGTCGCAATCTCATCTTTGTTTTTGAGATTTATTGCCGCTGTCAATCAATGTCAAAAACTAGAGATATTTGTAAATTAAAGATATTTTTGATAAGATTGTGACTGAGATTAGAGAATGCAAACGTTCCTAAAAACACAGGAATTAACCCTCTACATTCCATTCTAATATCTATCATAAATAGAGAAATATAGGTATATAGGTACTAATTAGAAAATCCAGATTCAAAGTCATAAACTAATCACCTCTAACGATCTAGGTCTACCTATATTGATTCTATTTTATGGGTTGTTTGAACTCTAAACGAATTTCCTGTGATAAAACAGTGAGTGGTTATCTGTATTTCATTATTGTTATTTGTTACCTGTTAGTGTTACTGGATGCGGCAGAAAGTGCACTGAACTTAGTTCTCTGTTCATTCATACCTCATTTGTTCTGTGTGGTGAATGTGAGATTATAGTGTTGAATGTTAGTTCATCGCGTTTGGAGAGAATATGCCTATAATATTGCACTATATAGGCATCAAAGCCCAGTCACACCAATTACGTAACACGTTCACAACCATAATCAGATGGATTTTGAAAAGCATTCATAATACATTGCTTTATATGTTTGAAAAACTCGTTTCATCGACAACGTTAATAATGCAATGAATATTGTTGAAGTTGTCAAAAGGATAGTCATTGAAAGTGTGATACGTAATTACGCTAAAATTAAACGTTCAAAATCTAGTCGCATACTCACACCAGCGACATTCAAAGTCAATAAATATTAGTATTGAGTCATAAATGACTCTAATTTACCAATTAGAGTCATTTATGACAGAATAAGACTGAGAGCAAATTGCGACTTGCGACCGTTCCTAAAAGTTTATAGAATTTCTCCCCAGTAATTGAAGAAATGTTTCCCCGGTGTCTATTTAATTGAAAATAAGATACTTATAAGTTTAATTGGTATAGTACCTAAATAGCTTTAAAAATTACGACACGCTTTATACTTATTATTGAGTGTTTTATGAGTAGGTATCTACTTGTACTGGCCTATTAGGTATTATAAACTTTCTGCGTATTATTTCCTTATTTCTTTTAGAAGTATATATATATCTATAATTACAGCATTGTTAATAATTAATACTGTTTATTGCATTTATACATTAGTCACAAGTCTAAAATAACTAAAAAAAATTGATATAAGTAGTATGTGTATTCGATGTTTCTCACCAGTCGGAAAAAGTGTTCGTGTTGGGAAGTTACCCACTACGACACGATTTTCCAACTAGCAGGAAAATTTTCTTTAGGGATTTGGTTTTTTTCGGACAGATTTGGTGCAGAATAATGGGACAGGTTGTCAACCTGCCAATAAATATAATATACTTATACGTATATATCCTATATTTAATCAACACAAAAATTGATTTCTACAAGTCTACAATCAAATACTTTTTTATAAGATTTGTTTTTGTGTTATTATAAGATCTTTCTCTATCGTTGTTATCTTTAACAGTGATCTCGCAATAAAGTAAGGTACATAAAGGTACTTATAAGTGTTATCGCTGAGAATTCTAGAAATCCTGTCTGGTTTCAAAATGAGGATAAATTCACAGACAGATCCGAGCGAGTTAACATAATTTTATTAGATTTTAAGATCATTTCTGTGACATTAATTACTCAAGTCCCACGTAATGAGACACAATTGATTTTCTATTGTTCTGACTTACCAGTAAGTCAGCCGGGGCTTGACAGGTTTAACTAATTCATGAGTCTAAATAACATAAATCTGTTTGTCTACAGAATATATTTGATAGTACACCAACCTAGGTCAGCTTAGTTAAACCCCAGACTAAGTTAGTAACCCACCCAACCTAGTGTAATCAAACACAGCCCCGTTCAATTACGAATCGGTCGTTGATCGCAAGCTTCCAAAATTAGTTCAGCAAGCAGTAAACAACCTAGTTTATGTATATTAACCTACATAACAATATGAGAGATAACGCTGAAGTACAATGTAATAATAGAGATAATATAGGAATATTACTTTTATCTACTTCAGCCCCTTTGGTCTTTTGGTAACAAGCGCGACTGCTGAGTTTGATTTCCATGTCGGGCAAAGTGTTACTGCGTTTTTCCAAAAAGAATTTCTCAGTAGCAGCGCTGAGCTTAGAAGTTCGTAGAGTGACACTTCCTTACCTCAGAATGCATGTAAAGCCGTTGGTCCTGTGCCTGGTCTCTCACCGGTCAAGTCGGATTGCCGTCTCATTGGACTATGAGAGCGAGGAGCGAGGGAAGAGGGAGTGTGCCTGTATTTGCGCACACATTTGTGTTCATTAAAATTGGCCGCCGTGATCGAAATTCGGTCTACAGAATATTATTATTAGTACTTTTATCTGTCTTCCCCAAAACCTGTATTGAAAGTTTCCATAATAATGAACGGGAATTTTAAAGAACACAGAAAGGAAAATCTCCAAATGGAACTCCATTTAGAGATTTTCCTTTCTGTGTGTTGATGAGGCTCAATAACTATTAAGCCTCATAAAACAAATTAAGATCTTCCATAAGATAGAAGATAAAGTATCAAAAGTGAAAATATGTAAGAGCATTCCCACACGCTTATAACGAAAATGTAAATATACTTTGGTTGTACAAATTTTCGGTAGGTATACATTAGGCTTGGTAAGCGTTTCTATTATTTAATCATTCAACAGAGGGTAAAGCTGCTCCGTTGGTGTACCTCAAACATATTTCATTGCATTACGAACACTTATTCAACATTTATTCCTTTATCTTGTAAATCCAAATTTGCCGTCAAGTTTCACAATTTTTGAGACAAAGAACCTTCTGAATATTTCATGTTTCTGTTCTAAATGTTATTCCTCGGGAGTCAAAGAATTATTTTCTAAACAAAAACTTCACATAGTGCGCGTGCGATGAATATTCATAAGTATTCGCAGCCACTTACACTCCGAGAATCATCAGTGTTCGTTAGTATTCAAGTAAATAAGTCAGTTTACGTTAATGATCCCAGAAAATAACTGTTAACTTTTGGTCGCTTTGTTTGTATTTGTTCATTCAATACAAATGAAACAGAAAGGAAATTAAACACCGTAAATTCCCGGCCCATGTCCGACTTCGTACACCCTACCACAAACAAACTTGTAATTAAATTTGCCCCAGTTGTGATACTTTTCTTTATGATGTCAACAACAACGACTAATTAGAATTACGTAATGCCATGGTAACAAAGAGAGCGCAGAATAACGTAAAACACGATTAATAATAACAAAAGACTATTGCGTATAGATGAAGAGCTTTGGGGGCTACGTGTGTACGTGATATAACAGCAAATTGTGAAAAACGCAAAAAGTAACTAAGTTCTTGGGATCGACAAAAACCGGGTTCTCTGCACGTCATAAAAGGGGAAACAACACGTAAAATGGTTTCCCTCCCCCGAGTCAATATCAGTGTAAACGTAGAACGTGGAAATTTTGTTTATTTGTTCATTATTCCAGTCTAAAATGGACAGGTAAACATTGTTGCTAACTGAGTACCTAGTGAAGTTTTATTTTAGCAAAGAATGTGCAGTTGAAATACAGTTATAGGAAGTCGTATTCATAGTGAGGCCCTGTTCTCGAGCATGCTCCAACTTTATTGACTAGCAGAGTGCAGTTCATTGAAGTAAAGCCACAATGTGCGTCCCGACACTCAATAGAATTGCCCTCGCGATGTAGGAGTAAGAAAAGGCCCTGTTTCGCGGCGTGAAAGCCTAAGCCGGTTCAGCTCTAATGAGTGCAGCCGACGTAAAATAGCCCATGTGTCGGAACTGCCATTGAAAAATATACGCCCTTCTCGTTTATAAAGTGGGGAAGGAGTCTCTTAAAGATTGGAACGATTGCGGCTTTGTTGAATTCCTTTATGGTGGCATTTTATAAGGGTATGTACACCTTTGTTATTAGCATGTCTTGCTACTTACATTTTATTAGATCAATTTTGTTATGGCAAAAATTGTATGAAGCTTTCGTGGTGGTTCTTCTGCTAGAGTCAGCTCAGACAAGAGCAAAGGCTGGGCACAACGCGAGTGGCGGTCGTCCTCTTATCAAAGTTCACTATTGGTTGAGCTGTCTGTAACCTTTGCTCCCTGCCTTAGCTGTCATTAGCAGCAGAACTTGATTCTTAAAAGAAACTTTTAAGGAAATCTTTCAACACGTGTTCCAGCTTCATTTTCCCAGCAAAAAATAAAATTCTTTTTTTTATAAAACGTTAAGGAAAATGGGTTCGTGGGATTTCAAACAAACCCTTATACATTTCCTTATCCTTTTAAAACCCCACGTTTTTGCCACACGCGTCCTTTTACCACATAGCAGTTGTATTAGTAAGAAGGTAGAATACGCTATTTCCATTGAGGGTAGTGACCGGGCCTATCCTCTGATGCGTCACTGCTAATCTTAGAGATCTCTAACGCGTCGGAATGACGCACCTTGACCTCCAACTGACTCAGAATAAAACAATCATTAGAACAATAATTACGAGACGATTAGGTAGCATTACGAACGTTGTTTTAATCAGTTTCATTATTCTTACTGTTGTTGATTTAATTCAATTAGAAATTGCGGGTATTCTTTAAGTACTATTGTTCTGAAAGTATTTGTTTTTATTTAGAGTTTACGTCTTTTTTTTGGCATTCTTTAAAAAATGAATGATATTTTTCATTGATGAGAACATCAGCTATTATTTTATTGACATTATGTTTTTCTTTAGAATACCTGTCTGTCACAATATTATTGTAGGTACCTATCTCTATTTTACTAATCTATACATATAAAATGCTTTGTCCAAAATGATTGACTGACTGACGGATCAACACACAGCCTAAACCACTGATCGTAGAGACCTGATACTTGGAAGGTGTGTAAACGTAGGCATCCGAAAAGAAATTAAGGATTTTCCGAAATACTACCCCGTAGTGGATGAAAAAAAATCGGCACAGTTTGTATGGCACAACGTGATTCCTAGGTCCAATCTACTTTAAATCTGGCTGACGAATCAACACACAGCCTAAACCGCTGTTTTCGACTTCTACGCGGACGAAGTCGCGAGAAAAAGCTAGTATTAGTCTAAAATAGTAAAACTCGTCAAGATCCTGTTTGTGTCACCGTCTCACCTTTAAGCGTGTAATGTAAACGAATGGATTCTTACCAAGAATATGCTCGTATGTGACACCAAAAATACGTAAACATAATTTATGTGTGAGTACACATTTAGCATTGATTTCCATGCGTCTTGGACTTCACATAACGGGAGTTTGGTACCGACGACCCGCATAATCTAAACATTTTCTAGTGCATTGAAACTATTATTCTATGACGTTTTTGAAATAAGAAGGAAAATTTTGTCGTTATTACTTACATTTGTTTGTGATATCTACAACATTGAAGGCGACGGCAGCGGTAGTGCCGTACGATCGCAATTGCGGTTCTTAGCGAAAAAAGGTACTAATTTCTATATATTTGACGACACGGTTACTGCAGTGACTGAACAATTGACTGCTTTTGCTTGCACTGAACAAATATTTGTATATCCTACAGGTAGTTTTGTTCAAAATAGCCAGAGCCGGAACAACTATTTGTAGACCATATAAATATTTACGCGCGGCAATCGAACCCACGACACGCACATCTCACAATCGTTTAGCCATTACGCCAACCATATCGTCCGTTTGTGTAAGTTTATAATATCACCCATGATATCTAAGAAATTCCTAGTATATTAAATAGCAAAAAAATACAGCTTTCATAGATGGCAGTGCCGCCTGCTGCGTCGGTCGAGCATGATACCTTTGCCCTTGTAAAAAATATGGGTCAAATGATATCAGGGCTTATCAATACGATCGGTGACACACCGCCCTCCATAGTGCAGTACAAACACATTCGTTTTCTGTTGTTATACATAGATAATATTGTTAATCTAAAATTTCTATCGCTGTGTTAATCTTTGTATTAATAGGAATGCCCGTGTCTCCTTATCTGTGTCGAATTCTGAGAAAAATAACTGACCGAGACCATCGTTGTTTTGCGTCTTTCTAGGTATGAGGTACCGATAGGAATGGTATATAGGTACACACGGCTACACATCAAGCTATACTTAACCAGTATAAGCTGACTTCTGATTGTACGAAAAGCATATACAATGCGAGGTCAGCTAAAACTGGTTTTGTATAGCTTGATGTGTAGCCGTGTGTACATACACTAGCTTTTATCAACGACTTCCTCCGTGTAAATGTCGGTTATCGCGGATGCAGACGAGATCACGAAACAAAAAAGTAGCATATTATGTCTTTTCTTGGGGTATAAAATTACCCCGTACTTACCAATTTCCATCAAAATCTGTTAAGTAGTGTAGTAGTGATAACGTAACAGACAGACAGACAGAGTTACTTTCGCACTTATAATAATTACTGGCTTCTTCCCGCGACTTCGTCCGCATCAAAGTTGATTTCTCCATACAAACTTTGTACCCCTTTTTCATCCCTTTAAGAGGTGAATTTGAAAAAACCTTTTTAGCGGACGTATACTAATTATTAACTACCTCCCTGCCAAATTTAAACTTTATAGACAAGCTGTTTTCGATATTTCGTAATGAGTAATTGAGTGAGTGACCTTTCGCTTTTATATATTTAGATAGATTTACAAACATATCCGAAAGCCTTCCACAAAGACGTTAATACCAAAGAAAACATAAATATAAAATCACAAGTCCGACCAAAGTAAATAAATAAACCAATCTCCAACTTTGATCAACAATTCAATCCAATTTTTGTGAGTTCTTTTGAGAAGTCTGTCACACCGGAATCTTCACATCCGTAAAGGTACGTTTGTATTCAAATACTAGCTCGGTGATCGCGACCTCAATATTGATCAGTACGTGATACAAGTCTCATAAGGAGTTTTCACTTGAAACCTTTCGATCGCCATCGGTACCAGACCCTGAATAATCGATAGTTTACTTTGAATACAAACTACGTTAATAGTAGTTGATGAAAGTTTAACATTAGATATTACAATTCGCTTTCTAGGTTTATCTTGGACATCGGTAAAGAAAAACATTGTGAGTAAATCCTGGACTTTTAGTTCATATAAGTCTGGAATTGTCAATCTTCCTTGAGCAAGCGTGGTGATCAATGCTCGTGCCTTCTCTGTATGAGAAGAGGCCTTTGCCCCGCAGTGGGACACTAATAGGCTGTTATTATTATTTTTACATAATATTTGTAATAATTCGTACTTTTTTTTAAATAATTATGAGCTCTGTGTAGTTTTCTTTTAAGTCTCGTTTTGACTAATGACAACATTTTAATCAAAATAGCTAATAAAGTTTTCTAGAACAAGCAAAATTTCAGAAACATTAACTTTAACAGTAGATTTGTCACAAAGTTGGCGGCCAAAATTATACCTACTGTTAATTTCACACGACCTTAAGCTCCGGTCAGTAGCAAAAAAGTGTCATTACGTTTCTTACAGTCTACTTTGTAAACCTTCCTTTTTATTTACACTAAAAACAAAGAAAGGCTTTTTATGTCTTCGCTGACAAAATAAGTCAGAAATAAATTGTGAACGCTAAAACAGACTTAGGCATTAGAAATCAGCATAAGAACCGTACTTAGATACTAAGAACTACAATAAAACAAGCGTTAACTGCAATCGTTAACGATCTTTTAAATATAAATTCTATAAATGTATTTTAATTCTGACAATCGTCATTACATGTTTTATTGTAATTTAACTGTCGCATTACTGCACGATATGATATTAATGACACTGTAATTTCTTTATGCGTTTAACTAGTTTTAATAAATACACACAGGGTTGGCCAACTTGATTACACCCAAGATCTGCTGTTTGATTACTCATTACATAATCAGTAGGTACCTATGTCTTCATAAACTTAGGACCGAATCGTATTTCACACATAACATAAAATTTTAACTGTTTCAATAAAACAGTTTACGAGTAAGTAGTATTCTTTATTTGATGAGGAAACAAAAAAAAAATAAGATTTTCTTTATTTTTGATCTAGCATCTCGCAGGTCAACCTCGGAGATTATAGTGGTCTTTACCTATGTACAACATATCCACTAACATGAAAAAATATAAATTTATAATATATTTGGGTGAGCATTGCATTTGTGATCGACTAGATCAATGGCCATGATCGACCGGTTTGCTACCCCTGCCATATATCTAATTAGTTTTCACGCAACATGAGCACGTCTTCGCTACTGAAACTTTATTAATTTCTCTTTACAAATTGCTGGGAAAAATTTCTTTGAAAGCCGAGTTCCTTCATTTCGTGTCAGGGTAAAGACTTCCTTTCATTATCGTCGCAATATCTTGGCTCAACAACATGGCGGCTATCCAACGCGCCTCTAATTAGGATCTCTTACAATGGGACGAGACTAGCATAGATACGGATACCAATAGCATTTTATGACGTAATTTTTATTAGAAAAGAATTTAAAGTTCACTCTGAGATTTTATTAGCTTTTTGCTTAAATATTAGGTTAAAACATTTTCGAAAAATTGAGTTTTAGCTGAATTCGACCGATGTTAAGTTTTCCATAGAATCAGGGATTTCCAATTACTTTTTTTTAAATAAGACTGCGAAAATGTTCGATTTTTACACCCATGTAATTTATAGTACGGAATCTAGACACACAAAAGAAAAATTTAATCAAGCCAATACTAACCTTACCTGATCCACGTAAGAGACATTTTATTTGAGAAAGGCTTTCGTCCGTTATATTAGGCTGTTGATGAAAACGATGAAACAAAATAAACAAAACTTTTATGCGGCCGACCAAACATAGAAACAATATAAGCTTAGCCATTTATACATCCATGAAACATACACGACGCGAGCATTGTTCCTCTGTAAATCAGACTTGATATCAAGCCAAATATGGATATGAATGAACTCATATCCTTCCACATTAAATGTATTGTTATTTCCATATAGATGAAATTGTGTCCTAACGTTCATCCGCTGCGAAACAAAAAGGGGAAGGATGGAGGAGCCAGCGAAATGGATATAAAGAAAATGTTCTCTCATAAATTTACTAGTTTTTGCCCGCGATTTCGTCCGCGTCATTTTTATCTTTGGTTTCTGCTTGGCTCCCATGACTCGCAGCGTGATGTTATGTAGCCTATACTATTACTCATTAATCCGGCTATCATATAAGTACAAAGATCTTTTCTAATCTAACTGGAAGTTCCAGAGATTAGCTCATTTAAACAAACAAACCAAAAACTCTTCAACTTTATTATATTGGTATAAATTGTTATCCCTTCTTTAGTCCAGTTTGGCTATTTGTATACAAGATACCAGTAGCGTTGCTGTGTTGTGTTACTTTGTATAACCAATGTTTTCAATATAAATTATATGTAGATGTTTAGGTTAGGTACTGGTTCTGTATTTTGATACCTGTTATTACTCGAAATTAACAGTGTAATCATAACTTAATACCTATCAAGAATGATACCTAATATTATTTTATACGGATAAATATTATCTATTGCTATAATAGGACTAGCGAAACGACACGTCCGCGTTAAAGTCAAAGCCTTATAAGTCAGACCCTTTAAGCTTGATTCACCATATCAGTGAAGTCACAGTTCCGGCACCGTCCCGTATCAGTGATAAATTATTCTTCCTTTATACGACACTATCGCAAAATCTCTTCATTGCTGACGCCTCCTCCTCTCTATAAACTACCTTTCAGCCAAATTATAGCTTCATAGGCAGATTTCGTGTTTATTCAGTGAGCGAATGAGTGAATGAATGACCTGTCGTTTTTATTACATATTTTATTATCGCGGCATACACAATATGATACGAGACATCTAGCTGTTTAGAATCTAGACTTTCCTCCTTACCAACGATTTTATTATTCGATTTAATAGAATCATTAACATATTTTAAACATATTATAAATCTTATATTTAAATATTCGCTTAAAATAACTTCGTTAATCGATAATGAGGAAAAAACAAATAAATTATTATTGTTGAGATTGCGATTGTGATTCATTGGTCTAGTGGTCGCAAAGCGCAACTGCTGAGCATGAGGTCTTGGGTTCGATTCCCAGGTCGGGCAAAGTGTAATTGGTTATTCCATCAAGAATTTCTCAGTAGCAGCCTCAACGTCTGGATTTGTGCCCGGTTGATAGTAATAGGCTCGCCCCTTAATACATGGGACTTAAACATACCTAACTGGCGAAATTTGGGTGTAGGTACTAATTATTGGTACACATCTGCCTAACCCTTTGTGGATTACAGGCGTGATGTTGTTATAATATGTTGTTATTGTAATGAATGAAGATGAGTCATAGTTGGATAGTTCTCAAAAACATGCATTGTTAATTAATTTATTTCCTTATTTGGTTGCGTTTCACATTTTCCGCGTGAAAACCCTCACTCTATAAAAGCTATAAAATGCTTTAATGACTGATGATATCAATTCTGATTATTTATTAGCGACACAAACAACATTTCATAATTTTACAAATATAATAGTGATTTCAAACCGGCGAAGTGGCGTTTATTGGCAAGAATTTAAATCACGCTAACATAATATTTCAATTCTCGCCTCGCACATCCGCGCGCATCCAGATCTTCCCCACGTGAATTGAAATATTTGTTCACAACATTGAACTATACTGCTGTATCAATAGAGTATTTATTACTTACGCTAATTTTAATTCTCGCCTGTCCATTCTACTCTTTTCATCGCCGATATAAAACCACCTTACAGGCCTGTTTTAGCCTCCCGTTTACCTACTACAGAAAAATTGTATTTTTATGGAAAATCTGTCTGAAAAATTATCCGACACTTATCCAAAAGTGAAATAGGTGGTAAATATTTTAAGAAAGGTATCCTAAGATATTCATTTCAAGGTAAATAAAAGTTTTATGTGCAAATAAATACAAAATTTTTAACACGTTTACAAATGTTCTGGTTACCGAAATAGGAAACTCCATTAGCAGTCATTTATAGTATGTTTCTACGAATAGCTCGGAAGTAGGTCGGTTTGTTGGATCTTGAATTAACGTTACCTGATTACGTGACTTCCTTATGATTAGCTCTTAAGCATTTGTAAGGAAAAAACGCTGATTTTGTACCTACTGTCAGTGTTTGTTCTTTGGTTTTGTCTGTTTAGGTTATTATTGGCTAAGACTATGCTAACAGCCACTATAAATAGTTTGCTATAAACTGTCTATCAAATATACTTACGCGCAAAAAAAATAAGACCACTCGGCAAAATTTTATACCTAATGATATCCTCGATAAGTTCGGATTCAATAAATTTGAAGTAAGTATGCTCATATTATAGACATGCACATTCGTAATATAAATATCTTGATATTGATTCATTAGTCTACGAAAAAATTGCTCTTAAATTATTATTTTTTGCACGTAAGTGTAATAAAAGTGACATAGAGGGCAATGCACATACAAATACATTTATTGGTAAAAGAATTACAAGCCACAATATTTTATTTAAAACACTTAACTAAGCAAAAAAAAACAAATTAAAAAGTAGATACAGATAAACCTGTTCAATATTGCTGACTATACTGCAGTCTGTTGCAAGATTTCATCGAATACTTACTGACACCTGGGCATTGCTGAAATGGCACATAAATGGACTTTACTGAGTAAAGTAGTAATTATTGCTGTGTTATGTAAAGTTTACTCAAACGGCAATAACTCAATAGTTAGGAGTGACTTAACAAAATAAAGCATAGTGTAGGTACCTACTGTACCCAAGTAGAAGTGCTGCCACATTTTTTTTCGAGCAAATCTAGATTTTAAAATCCTACTAGTACAAAAAAAAACAAAATCGGTATTCATTCTATGAAAGCGGGTCATGCTACGGATATACGGTCATATACGGGTACTTATTAGGTATATTCTTGTAAACTAATTTCTAAAACTCAGCAGACGAAAATTCGAAAATTCCCCTGCAACTGTTGCTAAAAAGGTAAATAAGTTTGTATACAAAAGTAAACTACTTAGTAACGTTCAGTCCCTTATCGTACAATTCACTAAACACAATTCTTTTTGTTTCGCCTGTCTTCGCTCGAGCTCGATTATTGTCGGAGAAATAGTATTCGCTTACTTCGACGAAAAAGTTGTTGATACGCCATTTTCGGGAAGATTGCTTTTTGTGTAACTTAGGAATTCGTTCAGCGTGAATTACGTGAAAAAGTGCCACTGAAAATCTTTGTAAGCAATGTTTCTTTTTTGATAAAAAGTTTTGACAGGAAAATCGACCTTATTCTGTTGACTACAATTTTTACGGAAAAACGTTGAGTTCGTTTTAATATCACAGCTCGTAGCGTTACTTAGAAATTCAAATATCTCCGCAGAAGACGCAAAAAGATTAGGACAATAAGAACTTAAACAAAATTAAGATAATTGTCGTTTACCTACATTAATTAAACATAAGAAGAAAATATGCTTACAAAGTAAGTCCTACTTTATTAATATAGAACATAAAATAAATGTTAATTTCCTAGAATGGTTTTAACGTACATTTCGTCGAATTTATGTCATACTTAGACGTCGGTAATGTCTTTTATAGTTTTGACAAAAGACATAACACGGTTTAACATCGTTAATCACTCATTAATGTTGTTAATTTCTTGGATTCGTGTTAAATGTTTAGAATAAGAATTTTATATTTTAATTCTAACTTTGAAAAGCTTTTATGGCTGTGGTTTGGTTTCAGCCGCTTAAAGACTTTGTATATTAAACATAGCTCATTAAAAATGCTGAAATAATGACCGACGTCTTTAAGCAATAAAATCTCGAAGTTTGAAAGAGTCTTTAATAAAGCATTCGTTTTATGATTTTGTTCTAAAGAATGTTAATTTGAAAGAAACAGCCCAACGTACTTAATGATTGCAGTACCTAAAGTCATTGCTACACAGACAGCGTAGAAGGTGTGGCGAAGCGAAAGCGAATGTTTCAACGTGCGTATAGGATTGGCTTTCCTAATGGTGCAGATAATACTCCTCGAATAGCGAAACGAGAACAATTGTTAGCTATGTTTTTTTTGACTGTGTGCAGGGCCCGTTTAACGATATCGGGGAATTTAGGCAGCGTACCTACGTCTCGTGGCTGCATTAGCCTTTTCCAAACTAGAATAAAAAATAACCACTACGCAATTTTATTTATCAGGTGCGGAGTACTCGTAACCGGCGTGCTTGTATGACGAAATGTATGAACGAACGTAGATGAGGCGAAAGGAGTATGTAAGGATCGTAGCAGGTAGCGTTCTGTGGTTTCTGCCTACCCCCATGGGAAAAAGGCGTGAGTTTATGTATGTATGTACCTATGTATGGCTGATAGTTGTAAAGAATAACTCTTCAGCTTTATTATATTATAGTACTAGGATAGACGATTACGCTGTTTTTTTCTACATTACAAAGGTATGCCATCATTCTATTCAATAATCGTTTTTTTTTTATTGTGGAATTGTTACGAGAAAAAATGTAAACTATGTATGTATGCATGTAGATACATACATAGTTTACATTTTTTATCGGGCTTGTAGCCCTAGGCAATTGCCTACACTGCCTAATGAATAATCCGGCCCTGCCCGCGTGGCAAAGGTTTATCCATGTTACCGTCATACTCGCTATAGATATTATGGCCGAGTATTTTACGGGCTGCCCACGCGTCGTTCAAGATGACAGTCAATACTCATAAACTTAAACAGTTACAATGTGCAAAGATAATAAACACGCCACCATAACACCGAGTGCTTACAAAATATTAATAAGTAAAGAAGTCAATACTTTTTGACCTAGAATTCAGACTGAAATAGCAGCCAGTCTGACAATCGTACTGCGGTACTGATAAAATCTCTCACAAAGACCGACGTTGAAAATCTATATAACATATAAAGACGAAGAGTTTTTTTGTTTGTTTGTTTAAATGCGCTGCTCTCTAAAATTGCGAGTCGGATTTGAAAAAATTCAATTGTATATGATAGACTGACTCGTTGATCTAGTGGTCGCAGAGCACGAATGCTAAGCATGAGGTCTTGGGTTCGATGCCCAGGTCCGACAAAGTGTTATTGGGTTTTTCCATCAGGAATTTCTCCCCGGAGTCTGAATTTGTGCCCGTTTAACGGCAATAGTCTCGCCCCCTATTACATGGGACTTAAACATAACTGGCGAATTGTGGGTGTACTAAATTACACCTCTGCCTAACCCTTTGGGGATTACAGGCGTGATGTTATGTATATAATAGCCAGATTCATGAGGCTATCATAGACCAACGGGAGCGGAGTACTAACGAAAGACAAGCTAAACGAGGATGAAAAAAACCACGAGGACGAAGTCACGAGCAGAAGCTAGTACTTTAATAAATAACAAAAGAAGCGGTTTGAAGATAAATATTCAAAATAAAATTATATCGAATTTGAGATCGTTGACAGGCCCCATTCTTTTCTTTAATATAATAGCAACATTTTTATCAATACTTCTAAAATTTAATATGTGGAAAAAAGCTAAAGAGATTTTTTGCCTGTGTGTTTATTTAAACTCTCTAATCTCTGGGACTGTCAGTCCGATTGGAAAAAATATTTTTCGTACCACTTGCTCAAAAAAGTGACATTCTATGCCACAAAAAGCGAACATAACAATAGTCATTTTTAATAAAAACAGGGAAAGAAAATTGTACTGAATTTCATTCATCCTCTAGGGAGAGAATGTGATTTAAATTTGGAATACTTACCGAAATTTATACTGCACTACATCTGTGTTTACACCCATTGAGTTTGTATATAAAGCATTATACATCTTTTTTGAAAAAGGAATACGCATTTATTATGCAGTTACATACTTAAGATTAAATAAAATTACGAAAACCGACGAGGCCGTATGAGCTTGATGCGTTTGCTTTTCGACAAAAAAATATTAGTCTAGAAATTTGCCGCGTTTTTGTTTTCTTCAAATACATAAACGTTAAGTTTATTTTAATTTATTATTATAAATAACTTAATGTTCTAAAATGCATATCTCATATTATTATTGTGTTAATTTTTTCGCAAATGGTACGAAAAGTAGAGTATTTTCTTTGGTGATAAAGCTGTCTTAGTCTTGGGTGAACTTAAATCCCTCGCTACACTCAGGACTCGCCTTAAATCCCTCGCTTCGCTCGTAATTTAAGTTTTTAACACCCTCGCTACGCTCGGGAGTAAACCTCGAGTCCTTCGTTACGCTCGCGATTTAAATCGTCACCCGCGACAGAAGACACTGCTTTATCCCCTTGGTTAATAATCTACTATTTCTAATGATAGCCAGATTCTACCAGATAGACCAACGGGAGCGGAGCAGTAACCAAAGACATAACTTAAGGCCCGGCGCCCACTATCGGCATCGGCACGGCTGAGGATTTTAGGTGATAAAAAGCATTATACATTACCTTAATGGCAATAAAGTTGAAATTTCCATGATGTATGAATTTTTGTTACTACGATCATATATCATGGAAATTTTTACTTTATTGCCATGAAGTTAATGTATAATGCTTTTTATCACCTAAAATCCTCAGCCGTGCCGATGCCAATAGTGGGCGCAGGGCCTAACACGGGTAAAAAAACTACGGGTAGGTACGAATTCGCTGATTATAGTGTTGTTAGGGATTGAAATCAAATTATTGACTCACGAAAAGGCTAAGAAAACAAAATACACATGCAATTTACGATCAGAATCTAAGATAAAAACACAATAGTACTGTTAACTGTTTTCAGTTTTTATAGCGTTTAGTAAACAGAAATATCTGAACTCTGAATGCATTCGTCACGCACGAACTGATCCTGAAGGTGTCCTCGAGTGTCGAGACGTGTCGTACTTAGAAACTGTACTAATGATATGTCTTTTCTTGAAATGTTGTCACGTTCAGAAGTGTTTAAGAATCTTGGGATACAAGAAACGGGATGAAAACGTTCAATTTATTTTAAGCTAAAGCGACATTTTCGAAATGTAAAATGATGACTACGCTGCTTTATAAACCGGCCAGAGTCGGACTAGCATATGCAGGGTTCCATACAACACACGTGAAACACGTATCTTGTATGGGGACCCCTTTCATTTTATAGAAACACATACCTACTCTGTGAAAATTTCAACTCCCCAACTATTACGGTTCATGAGATACAGACGCTCGTTAACAGACAGACAGGCGAATAGCAGAGGCTTAGTAAAGCAATACCTACCTAGGTTTCAGATCTCAAAGTTCGCCAATGTCCGACGATATTTTGTTCCGAGGACCATGTGATGGGGGGAAGTAAGCCAATCGCTATCGATTGGGGATAATTTAATTTCCAGGCAGTAGCTGAAAGTTTCCTCTCCTGCAAACTGAATAAAGGTTCCATCCTATACCTACGCGTGCACCTGTAATGGACCATTTAATCTAGTTTGCCCTTTCAGGTTTTGTTTCGTTACGTAGGTATATAGGTTGCTAAGTTGACCTAAGCATGGCTTGTACATTTTCGCAAATTTAAGATCAAGTTTGCCAAAACGTTGGTAAACATTACCAACGCTACGTTGCGTGACTTTTCGCTCGGTTGGTAAATAATGACGTCATGTTCATGTTAAGGTTCGTAAACCAAAATGTCATTCTGGCTTACATCACCTTCACTACGAGGGTTTACAGTACATAAAGCATGGATGAATCATATACGCTTTACGACTGCTCTTGTAAGTACGTGCTCTTCGTGTGAACTGTGTACCTACCTAAAATAGGTGCTTCTACCTTATATCTTACATAGAAACCTTTTTACCGCGTAAATTTTCGTTGTACCATTATTCTGTTGTTTGACCGTATTTTCAGAAAACATTGACGCGATTTGTGTTTCCGCTACAAACGAAAATGCAAAGGAAATTACGAATCTTATCATTCCAAGAGTAAATGGGTACCTACGTAGGTACCTACATCTGCCAAGTTTTGTTTCCGATAGATAGGTACTTTGGCTTTGTATTGTCAGTGATAAAATGTACTTGAATAAGTCTTCCTTTTTAATACGTGCACCGGTGGTTTCATTTATTGATGTGTGCAGCAAGAATAAATTGAAAATGAATTAAATGTTTACAACTGTGTAGCTAGGTAGGTATGTATTTATAGAGATTTATCAAGTGCTACACTACCTACTTAGACAACTGATACTTGTCAAAGTCAAAAACACTTTTTAAAGTCATTTACAAGAGAAAAATATAACTGAATAAAGTTGGCCCTTCCAAAAGGTAGTTTCCCAAGAAACTATACCTACCTACTTCATTTTTTAATAGTTTTACAATAGTTTGTCACAATCATTCAAGAATTATATGAATGTGAAGACGTTGTACCTACAATAAAAATCACTTAAAGTATTACCTACCTAGTACCTACCACTTATTCAAAAGGGTTTTATTGAACTTGCAAAGAAATAGGTATAAGTCTTGCTTGCATAGGGTTACCATATATTCTCAGGATTTGTCCTGAGATCTCAGGATTTCTGGACTCTTCTCAGGATTGCGGCCGGATTTTGAAAATCTCATGAAATCTCAGGATTTTTTGAATTTTCAATAAAATACAGCTTTTATTTTAAAGATCTCTTTAAAAAGTTAAACAAACTAAAATAATCTTCCTTTAGTAATAATTGCACAATTAAAATCAGTACTTATTTATCCAAGTAGGTAAGTACTTAATCAGTTTTATCATACATTTTTAAGTAAGGTTTTTTCTTTAATTATGGATTTATAAAATGCCCCATATGTTAAGCTCTTCAAATTATATTTTTAATTAATTAATTTATAATTATATCGAGTGCGATGTGCAACGCGTGAGCGACGTCCGCAGTGTATATAAACGATAATATTACGACTTTTTTAAATTGTTATTGTACCTACGTTTGAGAGAAAATTCTAAAACTGTAAAAAATCTCAGGATTTTTCAATGGAAATCAGGCCTTTTCTCCGGACTTTTGATTTTTTCATCTGGTAACCCTATGCTTGCATAACCTTATAACAAAGTTAGATGGGAAAGTTCCGCGGCGTTCCATTCCGTAATACTGATAATAGTGAGTATCGTATGGACTCCATTGTTCTTCAATTCAACCAATGTAATGATTACGAGTCTTCACTTTTCTTTTTAAAATTTTGTAACTGTAATTTTACAACTAATTTGGATCCATCATACGAAAGAAACAATAGAAATATCGATATTATAGGTACCTACCTACCTTTCTGTTTATTTTGGACGTCACTGACATCGGTGCAGGAAAACACCGTGATTTCCTCGTGAAAGTTGGACTTATAATAAAATTAAGTCTGAAATCGCCAATCCGCCTTGAGCAAGCGTTGTGCTCAATGCTCGTGCCTTCTCTGTATGAGAAGAGCTCCTTGCTAGAGCTGGATAAGCCCATAAGCAAATAAAGCAATTCCTTATGGCATCACGTCTTGTCCTTGCTAGCAAAAGGTAAGGCTGTTTACAAGTGGAACAGTTACAGGCTGGTATATAATTTTTGTAAAAATCATATTTATCATCATAATTATAACTTCTGATTAGTTTAGCACCTAATTGAACAGATATAGCTTTGTGTAAGTACCTAAATGTTCTCTCGTATCAATCATTAGATATTGATTTCGGAAGTTTTACTTTGCCGTTAAATGAAAAATGTTTTCTATAGGTTCGAGTTTCCAAAGGCTTAGCTCTAAGATTAATTTGTTCTCTATAATTGGAACTAGTTCCAAGTGAATTTACTAAGTTTCTTTCAAGTTAGATAAAGTATCCCCTACAAGAGGATTTGTTTTAGAATTTTCTCCAGCGTTAGATTTCTTGTACAGTTCGAAATTATCTTTCCTTTGCTTTGGGTCACTGGGTATTTTTAAGTATCCATTTATTTGAGTCAGCCAGACCTACCTTCCTTTTTTTTTTGTTTGATTTCATACCGACATTTAGTCAAGTCCGAATGTTGTTCTATTGCGATGGGGCTTTTAATACTCGTACTTGTGTGCCTTTATTACATGCTCTAGAGGCGTCGTTAAAGCATAAAATAAACCGCTTATAAGATCACATGCGTGACAATTATGTAAATTCTAACCGTGTTGCCGATACTGTCGTGTTCATTATGTGAAACAAATAATTCTGCAGAACGTATTAGCAATGCGTCGATATTCTCCTCGGTTCCTTTACTTACTTCCTGCATAATTTGTATGCGGAAACGTTACAAAGACGTCGTTACTAGTAAGAGTACCTCATTGAATATAAAAATGTGGTTTAATCAATTGAAATTTTTACTTTGAACTGTAATGACTCATTGTAGACTTGTGGTCGTCGAATTTTCCGTTTTCTTTATGATGGTTTTTTACAATAAAGTACCAGTGTTTTCGAATAAATTGTGTACAATAAAAATACAATACAACGGCAAATAAAAAAAAGTAATTTCTTAAATTAAGGTCGGTATTTTGTACCATAGAAAAAAATATTTTCTGTTAAGAAAATTAAGCGAATCCCGTATGACCGGAAAAGCTAACGCAAATACAATTCTACAATTTACGGTACAAAGCTTTATCATTATTTCGCTTTCTGTATTTGTACGACGTAACATAATTGACACTGGCGCGACCTACTTCCAACTAATTACACCAGTAATAAATCATTATCCGTTTATCTCGCTACGCTCAAGATCAGAAGGTTATCCGTGTACAGCGCCACTTTTCCCCAAATAAATCAAATATTGACAAGTACCTACATAAAAAATATCAATTTACTAATTAAATTGCTTCTAATCTATTCAATTACACTAATTGACTGGCATTGTGGAAACTTGACAACCGACTAAAGTGACTTTCAAGAATCGATTACTGCAAAAAAAGAATCGATTTGTTACACAACACTACTGCCACAGCTGCCACTAGCAAGGTTAGAAGTTACGTGATTATTAAATCGAGTTTAGTTTCGATTCTTGCGATATTATTTGTTGATGGATGCCTTGTCGTGGCGACGTAACCAATCGGTAACTGTTCTGCGTTATGACTGAGCTGATGGATGTGTGAGATAATGTAATGATCTGTGAATGCTTTGAACGTGTAATGTGATGCTGACGAGTTACGGTCTCTTCGTGTTAGAGCGGTCACAGGTTTTTGTTGTCAAGCAATGGGATTCGACAAAACGGGATGTTTATAGCGTAAGCCTGTGTACAGTGTAAGGGAGGGGGTTGAGTGAAAAAGGGGTGCTTAAAGCCTCATATCCTAGTTCCCTAAAAGCGATGTTTGTAGTGTGCCGTTGTGGGTTTAACTGAATATGATTACATGATGGGGATGTTTTGAGGGTGACTAAAGAGGTCAGAGGATTATGACGCGAAGGCTTATAATCGTATATACCTTTCTAGGTACTTGTAATATTAACTTTTGATTACAAAACATCTCATAAAGTGGATTTATAAGTCTTAGTGTATGGCCTTCCTCGAACTCTTTAAAGAGGAAAATAGCAGATATATTTTGTTAATAAAAATTGTGTTTGGAAATACCTATTAGGTAAAGTACATACGTAGTAAATAAGTAAGTACTTGAATATGATGAAACACAAAAAATTGAAGTGTCTGTTTGTAATATCAAAATAAAAGATTTTTTTACTGAATTCTAACTAATATTATAAATGCGAAAGTAACTCTGTCTGTCTGTCTTTCTGTCTGTCTGTCTTTTCTTCACGCCTAAACTACTGAACCGATTTGTGTGAAATTTGGTACAGGGTAAGTGTGAACCCCAACAAAGGACATAGGCTACTTTTTATTCGACTTCGACTTCGACTTCGTCTGCGTCCGCGATAACCGACATATACGCGGACGAAGTCGCGGGCAAAAGCTAGTACATTATAATTGTTTACACGGTACTTACTTATACCAAAAAAGCATTTATTTTTAACTTGTCTGTGTATCAATTAGTTCCGGCTTATCTTCGAAACGGCTACACTGTTAATGACAGGTAGTTGATGTCATAAGAAGTAACAGGCTATTTTTTTTTATTTTAGAAAAAAAAATTAGGGTTCCGCGTTAAAAAGAAACCCCGGACCAACCGGCATTCACGTTAACGAAGTCGCTAGTAAATGATAAAGTTGTGGAATGTCAAATGACCAACTAGGTGCTCAGATCAGAAATGGTCACACCTAAATATCTTCGACCATCAATGACAACTTGAACCAACCTTCGTAAAATAATTAATATTCACTTTTTTTACACTTACGCAAGCCTTCACTTATAGGTACATGCAGAAATAGGTAGGTATGTGCAAATAGTATCGTAAAAGGAGACGGACAAGTTAAGAAACCTGTCGGGACTTAATGACTTTGAAGTGGTCAATGGTTAGGTACACGTTATATAGGTACCTACTTTGAGTTCGCATTGCGACATCGTCGGGTTAACAAGTGACTGGTCCATACAGACTGCATTTTGCTTGCAAGTTTTCGGAATCATTTTTGCTTTCCCTAGAAAGCAAGAGTTATTATACAAAGAAAATTGAAGTAGTAATAGTACTGTAGTGGATGGCTGAGCCATATACAACCTTATTTTGTACTATAAGATTTAGGTACTATGAGATAAACGACTCCAAAATTAAGAAAGACTTGATAGTCCGCCACGAGAGCTGACATGACGCGATTTTAGCTTAAATATTAGGATATAGGTAGTTCAGTCAATGTACAAAACAATCAAATGTTTTTCAATCACGTGTATTGTATCTCGGCACAGTACCCCGTTTAGGGGTTACAGTACTTAATTGCGTTCCAGGATGTCGGAAACATGCTGTAATGTGACTGCTCCTTAGGTCTTGTGACTGCTGACCGTAAGGTCCTGAGTTGAATGTTATTGGGTTTTCCAACAAGAATTTTTCAGTAGCAGCCCGGAGTTTTGATGTTGGTAGTGTGATACCCTCGTGCCTCGGAAAGCACGTAAAAGCCGTTGGTCCTGCGCCTGATTTCTCGGGGCCGCCGGCCGTGTCGGATTGCGCTCCCACCGAACTATGAGTGTGAGAGATGAGGTATAGTGCACCTGTGCACTATTTCTCCTGCGTACTTGTCTAGTCTTTATTGAGGCCATCGTGACCGAAATTCATCGACCTTGCTGTCGGTTGGGTTCAGCTATTTTTCACCCGACTACGGCGAAGCCAAAAGGAAGACTAATAAATTTTTCAAAATTAGACTCGCCCCTTATTACATGGGATTTATACTTATCAGACGAAATGTAGGTGTACTAATAGCTACCTCTGCTAAACCCTTCGGGGATAACAGGCATGATGTTATGTTATGTCTCTTGCTTTATTTCATGAACTAGACCCATTAGGTTCTCGTTTATTAAGCTTGGATATTGAACATTTCCTACAACTAATGGCTTATCGATTCTTTTCGAATCCGAAAGTCCGAAACATTAGCTGATTGGCTTCATTTGTTATTTGGACCTTTTGTTTTAAAATTCATTACTACACCTCTCTACTTAAAAGCACTTTGTTTCATCGGCTTTATACTTCTTACGCATAGACCTATTATAAAAAGTTCAAATTACGTAGCGCCTCCATTTTTCAGTGTCACTTAGGATACAAAAAAAGTGTTGAGTCTTTTCGTATTTTTAATGTAGTATAGCATAATTTATTAGCATAATTTATTCTTTTGTTTTACTTGGTTGGCTGTTAACGTTAGAAGGGTATTTTGAGTTGGTATCTGTCTACTTAACGTACCTAATTTGCGATTCTTACCCATACAACACCCTGCTCCGAAATTAACGATAGGCGTATATCACCTACGTGATGAAACTCATCTCTAATAAAAATTAACCAAAGGTTTATTTTAATATATTTTATTTTTAATTTTTATAATTGGCGATTTTTGCCCCCCCCCCCCCTTTCGATAGGGGGCCCGGGGCTCATGTTATACTTGCCCCACCCTAGATACGCCTCTGGTTGACGACAATACTTAGCGCACAGTTCTGACGACTTCTCACCCGCCGCGCCGTTGCAGTTGGGTTATTATCGCTGAATCTAAGTGCCACAAATATCCAGATTAAGTAATTTAA
This sequence comes from Hoplodrina blanda, assembly GCA_949316365.1. Taxonomy (NCBI): domain Eukaryota; kingdom Metazoa; phylum Arthropoda; class Insecta; order Lepidoptera; family Noctuidae; genus Hoplodrina; species Hoplodrina blanda. Next base: position 7,892,588 of record OX438579.1, on the reverse strand, counting down.
TTTTTATGTTCCTTGTTCCAGAGCCCACTATGGAGTGACAGTCAAAAATGCGGTGGTTCAAGAAGGGCGAGCCGCCGCGGCTTCTAGCCGTCACGCCTGATGAACCGAGGCCTGCGCGTCGGTCAAGAATCGGTGAGTTGACATCTAACTTCCTTTGGGACTTTCATTCATACTGGCAGTTATTGAAATAGAATTTCTTGTTGATATTTTTAGATTCTAAATCAGTCTTTATGTTGGTTGAATTAGAGCCTAGGGGACAACGGATAGCATCGTTAAATTCGATGTTTTTATTTTGACCATTGATCGGTAGGTAGGTCACTATATCAGTAAATAGTTTCCGCCCGCGAAAAGTGGCCTATCCTCAAAATTTCAGCCATGCTAAAATTAAATGGGTCTGAGATCTTGAATCGTCTTACTTCGAAAGTTTGGATGGATGAATTTGTTAGGTACTCAATGACGCCAAAACGGCTGAGCGGATCTGGATGAAATTTGGCACAGAGATAAATTAAGTATAGTCTGGAATAGCATAGGCTTCACCGGATTTTTTAGGAATAAAAGATACTTCATATATCAACTTTGACACGGACGAAATCACGGGCTGAAGCTAATAATACCTATTCATAAAAGCACGTATATACAACAAAACTATCACTAAAACAAACCATAAAAAAGTGAAACAAATGACAGCTTAATTTCGCATATTAACACTTCTACGATTATGTATTACTTATGTTTTAACGGTTAATATAGGTACACCTACTTCGGCAAATAGGCAAATAAGAATTTACGACTTCACATTTTCTCTTAGATTACGAAAGAGTGGTTAGTACCTACCTAGTTCATCGGAAGCGCAGAGAAATGTGGTCAAGGTCAGTGACATTATGTAAAAATCCACGATATAGGTATTCAATACCTATTTCTTACGTCACTATACTCACTATCAATAGTAGGTAATATAACGAAAATACGGATCTATAAATAAAATTTAAGTGTCTGTTTATAGTGTCAAAATAACAGCTGCACTTAAACTTAGATAAATGTATAAAAAACTAAAAAAAAAAAAAAATTGGCAGTCTGTCTATTCAGTGTGTAATCTCTAAAACGGCTGGACCGATTTTGCCGCCACTTGTTGCATTGACAGATAACTGATATTATAAGGAGTTAGTTACTTAGGGTAATTTTATTTCACAAAAAGAATAAGGGTTCCGCGCGGAAAAAAATTAAAAAACCCATAAAATTACTCACTATTAGACTAAAATTTTTCATTCTATTACTGGGCACATCATACCTAAGTACCAACGTATCCAAGTGTTTATGTGAATACCTAGGTACCTATCTACTGTTTGTACTTAACATAAACCGGATATGATGATAGATAGGCATTAGGCATCTACTATTTAAAAGTGTGTAGATGCGTCAATGTCCGAAAAGTAGGTAGTTTTTGAATCACCGATCCATTCATCCGATTCTCTTTGTCTTTACTCAGTTTTCGATTTAATAGAATCATTCCATTTAAATTGTTGCCCACGAAAGCCCATATAAAAGTGCATTTATAGGGTGTTTTAAAAGTGCATAAAACGCACCCACATCGTGAGAGTTGCATGTTGCATTGTGTGGGCTAATTTTATTGCCCTCTTTGTTCCCACCCACGATATCTAAAATCTTTAATAATAATAATAATAATAATAAATCGTTTATTTGCATAAAAACATGGTATACAAAGGTGTTAAATATCATTAAAATAGCACAAGCATGTTTAGCTACATTGTGGCAGCATGCAAAAATTTAGGTACTTATACAAGAAAAAAATACTTATAAAATATTTGATCAGCATTTGCAGTCCATGAACTCTTTTACGTTATAAAAGCTACATTCATTTAACCATTTGAACAATTTAATTTTTAGTAGCCTTGCATTCAGTGTCTTGAAGTGGGATGGTATCTTATTATAAATACGCACACACATGAATAAGCAGCTTTTGTTGTATTTGGTAAGTCTTGGCATATCATTGAGTACTAATTTATAGGGATCTCGCCTGTGCCGAGAGCATACATCGTTTGCCGTCCTGAATAATTCTTTATTATTAATTACAAATAAACATGTTTCATAAATATATAGAGATGGCAGCGGTAACAAAGCAAGATTTTTAAATATTGGTCGACATGAGTCGTCAGGCTTAAGTCCATACATTGCTCTAATACACTTTTTTTGAGCGACAAATACTCTATTTAGATCGACGCTATTACCCCACATTACAAGACCAAAGCGTAGTAATGATTCTACGTACGCATGGTATGATATTATGGCAGTTTTTATGTTAGTCACATTTTTTAATTGTTTCAGTGCGTAAACGAACTTATTAATTCTAGTGCTGATATTATCTACGTGTTCTTTCCAGTTTAAATCTTTATCTATTATTACGCCTAGAAACCTAGTGTTTGTTACTTCTCTGATTTTATTTATTTTAAGATTGATGTTATTTTTATAATTATTTGATTGATTAAATTGAATGTAAACAGATTTTTCTAAATTAATTTTTAAACGATTTATGTCAAGCCAGTGCATTAGTGTATCTATTGTATTATTAATGTCGAACTCATGATCTGCAACGGTATTTTTCTTTTTATCAGATGTCACTATAATTGATATATCATCGGCATATAAAATGCACTTGTGCGTGGTTATATTTATTATATCATTTATATATATAAGAAATAATATTGGGCCTAACACGCTTCCTTGGGGAACGCCATATTTATTATGCTTATATTCCGATGAGTAGGGTGTCATATCTTTTTTTTTGTCCTACAAATTGTCTGACTTCCTCTTGACCAAGTGAACATAAATTAATGATATTATTATCGTATTAGACACCGTTTAGGCGTCTAGATTTAGTACCTAAGCTATCAGTTGGATCACTTTAGATATGAATTTAAGAGGTCACTGAGCCAGTAAGCAACAACAACATTTTAGATCGAATCTCATTTCGGACTTGTTTACTTTCAATTATTTATATACCTTCTAATATTTTATTATGAAGTTGAAGAGCTGTTTGTTTGCTTGTTTAAATGCGCTAATCTCTGCAATTACTGGTCGGATTGTAAAACATTATTTTTGTATATGATAGCCAGATTGGCAGATTCGTGAGAAATAGTATCCTACTACTTTCCAACTAATATCATAAATTGTGAAACTTTGTGAAGATGTTTGGATGTTTGTTACTCAATCACACGTAAACTGTTAAACAGATTTGGATGAAAATTGGCACAAAGATAGACCATTTCCTGAATTAACACATAGAACCTTTTATCCCGGTAATCTGTTCCTTTGGGATTACAGTTCAACTTACTTTACGGAAAATTACGTTATACGCGGACGAAGTCGCGGGCAGAAGCTAGTTATCGATAAAGTTTATTATTTAGGTAACAATAACAGTCAATATTCATACAATGCAGTGTGCCCGAAATTAGGACAACGTGTGCATTTACAATAATATTTAGTCTTGAATTTAGATTGATGATGTAATGGTTGTATGCGTGAACGCAGAGTAGGTACAGTCAGCAAAACAGATAGGTATGCAGGGTCGTCAGATATAGTTGAAGTTTTCTAAGAAACCGATGGATGTCTTTGACTGAAACTTAACCTTATTAAAGAACTATTTATAATCTACGTTTTAAATTTAATTACATTCGAAAACATCCATCGGTTTCTAAGAAAACTTCAACTATATCTGACGACCCTGCATACCTATCAGTCTGTTTTGCTGTGTGTACCTACTCAAGTTTTCACAACATGGTTTTCCCAACCTATAAGAATCGTAAGCTAATGTTGATTTTTCCTCTTAAAAGTCAAATTCCTCAATAAGCACTTGAACATTAATTAATTATTTGTAAGCCATAACATGTACCTAAACCTAAATTAATATTTATTATTTATATTAAATCCAAAATGTAAGATGTACAAGTACGTCATCGAGAGAATTCCTTCCCGGAAAATTAAATTAATATTACCATTTAAGTATTAATTAGGCACCATAATAATAGTTGAAAATTACCACGTATTAATGCCACAGAGGATAAGGTTTCATATAGGTACTGGTAATAATAATTACTCAATTTAATTCTAATTCGATCTATCCTCTATTAGTCTGTCATTAGTCTGTGTGAATTCATAGTAGGTAATTAACTTACTAATAAGGTAATTTGTTCAAATCATTGGTATTCAAATTTGAGCACTAAGTGTCACCGCAAGCACTCACTATTTATGTACTACAGCACGATTTGTCATTGTTAATTAATAGTCAACAGTTATTTCTTATGTAAGCACGCAAAGGCCTCATAGTTATGTAACAGAGTAAAGAAACGGAGAAAATAGGAAGTGACTACTTGACACTTGAATAGAAGCAAAAAATACTTGAATTTCATCTTAATAGGAATGTTGCCTTTACCTTAAGGAAAACATAACTTGATAATGACGTCATTAGGTCCCTCGATGGTATTAACGGGCCACATTACTGACGCAATCAATACGTAATTGACACGTCTGGTTGTCTCCCTGTCACTAGGTACATTAACTTGGCACTGGAAAGCTAAGGGAAAGGGAGTGTAAACTTTCCCCAGAGCCTACTCGATATCATGAATATGTATTACCGGCTCTGTTTACTTGAAAGTTGAAACTATAGATTCCAATAAACAAGCTTAGTCCGTGAGAGTCCAGTGATTAAGGGTTACAAACTTAGTAACTCACTAGAGAATTTCCGATTCAGTTTCTAAAATGGTAATAACCACGTGATTTTTTCTTTCCAGATTTATCTCCAGTGCGCTACCCCAATCGCAAAAGTAGCAGCAGCTCCGTGGAAACCAATTTCTACAATCTTAGCGATCAAATAATAATTGTTGAAAAATCTCCACATCGATGCCACCGCGGTGGCGAGACTCCAGTTAGTCGGCGCATATCGCTACAAAACGGCGTCGCTTCACCGCAGGAAAGTTATAATACTTCGCGTAAAAACCGCGGAGGCTCACTGGAGAAAGAGTACATGGTGTGTCGAGAAAGGCGAAACCCGTTGCTCGATAAAGTAAAGAACACTAAACTATCTTGCTTCAAATCGAACGGTCCACTGCGGCACGGAGATGACGCCGCATCCACGTCTGGAAGTGATTGCAGTGGATTCGGACACGTAGAGGACGTCACTAATTGTCGGTTTACGAACAATTACGCTGACAGCCACATTGAATTCGAAAATCAAAACCCTTGGGTCAAAATGCCCAATTATGACGATGATGTCTTTTTCGTCAAAAGTATGACTAGTCCTGTTGAGTGCCAATGGAGGGAAGGCAAATCTTTTACCAACCGAGGCACTCGATGTTACAGCTCCGGCTCCGAGTGTGATCGATATCACGCAATACCCAAAGCCGGCGCAAAGCTTTCTAAATCAAGTGATCAAATCTTTAACGATGACTATGAAGCATACGATGATGCACCCATCGCACTCAACCCTCAAAAAAAGACTGATAAACTTAAAACTAAGGATGGAAAGGATTCTGTTGGGCCCAGTTCCTGTCTATCGGCAAAACTAAGAGCAATGTCGGATAGATACCTTAAGTCATCAACAAACAGATTTCTTTCAAAGCTTTACAGGCAAGCGGGTGAAAATGATGAGGAGGTAAATGCTAACAACGATAATACCTTAAAAACAACCAGTGTAGTCACTAAAAGTCGTAAGAAACGAGGCGGTGTTAAAGCCAAATTACGTAGTTTCTCGTATGGCGCTTTACCCGGCTTAGAAGAGTTTCAAAAAGGTCATTCAGTGTTCCATGATGATGTTTATCAAATATCATGTGATGATGAAAACGTCTTAATTCAAGACTGTGAAGATGCAGATTCAGGGATCCTTGTCAATGAATCTGCGGCGTCTTCTATTTTCGATAGTGACAGGATTTCGTCTCGCTGCGAAAGTTCGGCTTCTCAGGCAAACACTCTTTTGCCCTGTCATGGTAGAAGTATATCCGGGGATCAAAGCTACATGAAAGCAAGGACATCCGGTAGAATGAGTAGAGAAAGAAAAGAATGTCCCAGACCTAGGCCTAGACATACCCAAAGAGCTTTATCACTTGATCGTAAGGAAATCCTTAGGCGCATGCCGAAAAAGGAAAATGAATACGAGGAACCTCAATATCTACAGTTAACGGAGAAACAGAGAATGCGACAGAGAGATGCAAGTCAAGATTGTGGTATTCCACCGATTCCTCCATGTAGGAAACCAACAAGGGGTAGCAAGTCAGACAAAGCACAGAATGAATTTAAAGTTGTCAGGATAATGAGGAACAATCCTTCGGACGAACTCGGAATATTTATTGCCAAAACCAAACTATCTGATGAAGGTCACGTGGGTTACCTGGTCGCACATGTAGTGCCCGGTGGATTAGCAGAAAAGTGAGTCACCTTTTTATACTAAATTACTCATAATACTTATTATAATTCCTATGTTTCATTGGACTAACCTTTATTTATATTTATTTGCAGAGAAGGCACCTTGCGCATAGGTGACGAGCTACTCAATGTAAACGGTCGAAGACTTCGCGACCTCACCATGTCTGAAGCCAAAGAAGCTCTCAAATCAGGCGCCGCTGATATTGATATAGTGATTTGCAGGCAACGAGAAAAGCCGGCAGACAACAGACAAAGAGAATTATCCCAAAGAAGCATTATACTGATGAGAGAAAGCTCCGTGGACTACGAAAACGCAATTATTTTAGGGAAGGAAAAACGTACTGACAAATGTGACGTCAAAATAGACCGACGTCGGTCGCAGGATGAGTCGGCGTGTAATCACACTGCGCTATCAGCTGCGGACGAGTCGGGCGACAGCGCTGCGGCGGCGCACTCACACTTCCTCAAGGGTCAGAACGCGAGTTACAGCAGCATGAACAACAAGCTGCTGCGCCGGCAGGTTGTGAGCTACGGCGGCGCCAACAAAGATGCGCTCGCGCTCAGTTGCGCCGGCGACATTGTCAACGTTGACACGCCCGACGGTGTTGAGCGGACAAAATGTAAAGACGACAGTGAAAGTGAAACACAAACGCCAAACGCGGCAAACTTTTGTACGTTACCCCGGAGGCCAAAGGCGCCGACGCATACATACCACACGATCACGTTCGAGAAGGGCCACGGGAAGAAACCTCTCGGCTTCACTATTGTGGGAGGACGCGACTCACCACGGGGTCCACTGGGCATCTTCATCAAAAGCATCCTACCACAGGGACAAGCAATTGATGATGGAAGACTGAAAGCAGGTACGTTGAGTGAATAGATTTTAGTGTTATCGTGCGAAACAAATAACATCCGCGTTAGTTTAATTGATAAACAGTAGGTAGTTAACGAACTGCGATAATTTAATAGCAGGAATGCAATATGATAAGAATAGGAAGCCACGTTGTGGCAGTTCGTCGAAGTGGCAAAATATCAACTAGACAGGCTATTGTAACCCGAGCAGCATCGGACAGTAGGTACACAATATTATAAGAGATAGTGTTTATGTTAATTATGATTTGTGATAGTCCTACAATATTGACATCGGGTCGAGTGTTATCAGAGGATTCTATATAACGTTTTAAACTTTGACCTTTTACAAAATGTGACATTTATTTAAAACCTAATTAGTTTCACAGAAAACAAATTGGTTTCAATGTCATTTTAATTTCAATAGAACATTATCTACCAGCAACAGGCAATAAATGCAATGCTATAAATAAACCGTTTTAAATGACAATAAAAGTCAGTATGTACTAAACATTGGTAAGTAGGTACCTACTGTTATGTTTCTTGGTCACAGTAATAATAATATCATAATTTATATTTGATGGCACTCAGTCAATAGCTACGGTCATGCACTTAAAACAAAGAAACTCCCTATTGTTAGATGAAGTAAACATAACTCTTAAAATGAAGTAGGTACCTACTAAAAGTCCTTGTATAACTTTGTACTGTCGCATTTTCTTCCAGTTTACAATCTTTCTAAAAACCGTTTTTCTCATGTTTACACCTAATGCCGTACACCTAGAAGTAATGTAATTGAACAGTTAGGTCATTGCTTCTAGACCAAGTAGACACATTAGTTAAACAATCGCTCATAAACTATAACGAGTGTAAAAAGACACTAGGTACATGTTCTTTCCATTACAGCGATATTTCTTTTTGCTTGGACCATACCTGGGAACCGACTGGTTTCGGATATAACGGTCAAACTAATTGTTTTGCACGTTTTTTTACGAACAGTTTTTTTTTAATGTTAACTAAACTTTAACTACCCCACGGCTCCTAAGTGAGTTACATTGCGCGATACCACATACAATGATTTTTTACACTAAAAGTCTCGTCCCAGCAATAATTCCCGTTTAAACTAAGTTTGATGGGCAGTTTGAACGGCTGTGTGATGTGTCTCTACACTTGTATTATGTAGGTTTAACTCCATACTGTTATTTTTCCTTACTCCTTCCTTACATACACTCACTACCTTTTCCCAAGGCGGTAGGCAGAAACCACAGAACGCCACCACGATCCTTACATACTCCTTTCCCCTCGTCCACGTTCATATCATATATTCGTCATACAAGCATGCCGGTTACGAGTACTGCGCTCTTGACCTTTCTGAAGAACCTCACCAATAAGATCAGGGCGGAGTTGTTAAGGCGTTGGACTGCTACTAACCTTCAATGTAATAATTTTCAGGCGACGAGGTGCTAGCAGTGAACGGCCACGCATGTCACGAACTGGCACATGTAGAAGCGCTAGCGCTCTTCAAATCAGTGCGAAGTGGACCCATAGAATTAAGGGTCTGCAGACGAATCAAAAACTCACAGTAAGTACCATGTTTACAACTTGTTATTGAATTAACTACTAACCGCATATTATTCATGTATGAAAATTATGTTGGATTTTCCCTAATAGGAATCCAAAAAACCCCAACTTGAAGAGTAGGTCTGTATCCCTTCTACATTGTTTACATCGTGTATTTGAACAGCTTGGTTTAAGTGCGTCAATAGCAGGATGTATAGACAAGTTGAACAATCTAGTTACTTGTGAGTTTAGGCATCAAGCAAAGGAACAATGATGGACGTCTACCTCGAATTCGGGATTGTTCTAAGAACGGATAAACTGTTTAGGATAATGATGACCATAGAAATGCTTCGTGGAAATAGGAACTATGAAATTCCATACTTATCTACTTATAATCAATGCGAAAGTAACTCTGCCTGTTTGTCTGTTACGCTTTCACGACTAAACAAATAAATCTATACTAATATTATAAAGCTGCAGTGTTTGTTTGTTTGTTTGAACGCGCTAATCTCTGGAACTACTGGTCCGATTTGAAAAATTCTTTCAGTGTTAGATAGATAGATAGATTAGTTATCGAGGAAGGCTATAGGCTATATACCATCACGCTACGACCTACGGGAGCGGAGCAGTAACCAAAGACGCGGGTGTAACCGCGGCGGACAGCTAGTAAATAATAAATAAACCACTGAACCGATTTATGAAATTTGACACGGAGTAAGTTGAAACCCAAGAAAGGACAATGACTACTTTTTATTCCGCGACTCTTGAGGCTGAGCCATGACTGTGTTAAAAATACCTACCAAAGTGCACTTTTGTTTAAGCACTAACTTATGCCCGCGACTTCGTCCGCGTGAATGTCGGTTAAGATGGATCCAAACGAAGTCGTGGATTAATAAGGAGCCTATGTCCTTTCTTGGGGTTAAAGTTTAGTCTGTGCTAAATTCCATTAAACTCGGTTTAGTACTTTAGTCATGAACAAACTCAATTTTGCATTTATAATATTAGTAGATCATATGGATTACATTTAGGTTATGCTTAGTGTTAGTAAAAACGGGAAATTAGTATCTACCTAACTGTAATTATGCCATGTACTCTGTAGAAATGTCCTGAAAACTGATTGTACCTAACCTACCTACAAATGTGTGTGTTAATTGATATTCCTTTATTCCCAGATCTACCAAAGCTAAATCGTGCACAGACCTACTGAATGACGACGAGTGAAGCCAGAAGATACTCCGTCGGCTGAAGACTACTGTACATAGCATTAAAGCATGAATATTAATTTTGCATGCTGCATCTACTTCTATCATTGAATACTTTCTGCATGAGAGCACTATTAGTTCCAAAAATATTCTTATTAAAAATAGAATATAAAGTCGCTATAAAATAGCTTTAGGAAAAGCAATCATATTAAAATGGGGTTAATAAACCATTTTTATTGCACTCTCTGTGTTAAAAACCGCGTCACTAATCATGTTCGAAAATCTTTTGTGATGCAAACTGCTGTATCATGAAATCGATATGTCATGGGCCTCAATGAAACGTTTCTTATATTACTTGAATCGTAAAGTATCTATCTTTGAATGTGCCATTTAATAGTAGTTGCACATTAAACGCTTTCACTTAGGTTAACAAAAAACTTACTAAATCTGTTTAAATTAATTCTGTACCTGACTTTAATTTCTCTATTTTATTTTTCTTTTATTTTACAACGCTCAAACCTAGTGGATACCTAAACTGAGAAATCCAAAGATAAGAATTAGGTACTTCTGAATCAATAGATTTTCTTAGGTACCTACGTTTAAAATGTATTAGATAAGAAAATCATGTAGATACACTAGCTATAGAGATAGAACTCTAGAATTCTACATGTAAACTTTTTCGACAGACATCCATTAGTTTTTTAAAAATCTAGTGACACTCTTTGGTCAATACATAGTGTTAGACTTAAAAAAAAGCTTGTAAAAGTAAATTGAATTATCTATGAATTTATAATAACGTGCAATAAAATTATATCGACTATTTTAAAAGTAGAAATGTGCACTCTTGAAGTAATGATCTGTCTACTGTGATAGTTAATTTTTTTTATTGAAGATATATTTGAGAATTCGTTTTGCGTATATTGTAGTTGGTTTTGACACAGCCAAGATCTAATGACAAACTTATAGTGCTGTCGCACACTGAGCCATTAGTTGTAGTTACATAAAGTGGCTGCAATCTGTAGCCATGCGATATTTACCTACCATAGACCCTATTTGAAAAATTTCGATCGCTACTTCTGGCGACTATTGGTGGCTTTGCTTTGGTCGCCACTAGAGGCTGAATGTGCGGTAGCCCTAGTGGCTCAGTATACGGCAGCGCATAAAGGCTGGATCAGGCTTATAACACGCTACGCTATCCCCCGCGTACTTTTTCGTCAAAAGACAAAGAGAAGGTTCACGAGATGAAGTGCGGCCAATAAGTCCGTTTCTGCCTTTAATCAAAAACATCGGAAGCCATGACAATTGCTGTCTCAAACACCTTCTACAGTATAATTTAGAAAACTTGTTAGACTGAACATCTTATAATTGTTTTTCGTTACAAATAATGTTTGTCAATAACTTTTATGTTAGGTATCTAACTATCTTTTAAGAACGTTTAATTATGATTATCTAAATTTTATTGATTAATGTCTGTATGACCTCGATACCTTTTCCAGTGATTCTATTTCTATTAAAATATTTTAATGGTGGAATAATCAGTCGTAGATTTAATTCAAGTATCTATTGATTGTTGTCTAGAATATTATCTGCGATAGAAAAAAGTAAACCTAGTTTGAAAAATTACACTGGTGTGGTGAAATTACTTTGGCATATATTCTCATTCTGTGGAGCACCAGCTAAATCAAAATTGTAAAAAAAAATTCGCTCGCATGCCAAAAACCTATGCATACTTTTTTAATAATTTGGTTTAGTTGGTTCTTAATTACCAATATTATCGGTTGCACTATATTTTAAATACTTGTGCAATCTGAATAAAGAACTCAATGAGCAATTTATTTTGAACTAAGTTGCATGGGTGTTCTTTTTTCAAACTTGATTTAAATTCTGCTTGAAACTTTGAAAGAAAATCTATGTATTTACAAGCTTTTATTTAGCTTGCACTGTTCGTATGTAAGTAAGTATGTATGTATGTAAATAAGTTGTCCTTTCAAAATTTGCAAACCATTTTTCGACCATTTGTTGTTATTCTATTGAGCTGAAATTTTGCATACTGGTCCAGTCCCCATGACAATGCATGTTTATGATAAGCATGACGTGATGCTGCTGCCAGGATTGGCTCCAGACGTGGGAACTCCTTAACGGTTAACAGTAGGGACATGAAATTTTATATATTGGTCCAGTCCCAATAACAATGCATGTTTATGATAAGCATGACGTGATGCTGCTGCCAAGATTGGCTCCAGACGAGGGAACTCTTCAACGGTTAAAAGCAGGGACATGAAATTCTACATACTGGTCCAGTCCCAATGACAATGCATGTTTATGATAAGCATGACGTAATGCTGCTGCCAAGATTGGCTCCAGACTAGGGAACTCCTCAACGGTTAACAGTAGGGACATGAAATTTTACATACTGGTCCAGTCCCAATGACAATGCATGTTTATGATAAGCATGACGTGATGCTGCTGCCAGGACTGGCTCCAGACGAGGGAACTCCTCAACGGTTAACAGTAGGGACATGAAATTTTGTATTTTACATACTGGTGTAATTCTAATGACAATGCATGTTTATGATAAGCATGACGTGATGCTGCTGCCAGGATTGGGTCCAGACGAGGGAACTCCTTAACGGTTAACAGTAGGGACATGAAATTTTACATATTGGTCCAGTCCGAATAACAATGCATGTTTATGATAAGCATGACGTGATGCTGCTGCCAAGATTGGCTCCAGACGGGGAAACTCCTTAACGATTAACGGTAGGGACATGAAATTTTGTATTTTACATACTGGTCCAGTCCCAATGATCATGCATGTTTATGATAAGCATGACGCTGCCAGGATTGGCTCCAGACGAGGAAACCCCTCAACGGTTAACAGTAGGGACATGAAATTTTACATACTGGTGTAATCCTAATGACAATGCATGTTTATGATAAGCATGACGTGATGCTGCTGCCAGGACTGGCTCCAGACGAGGGAACTCCTCAACGGTTAACAGTAGGGACATGAAATTTTGTATTTTACATACTGGTGTAATCCTAATGACAATGCATGTTTATGATAAGCATGACGTGATGCTGCTGCCAGGATTGGTTCCAGACGAGGGAACTCTTCAACGGTTAATAGCAGGGACATGAAATTCTACATACTGGTCCAGTCCCAATGACAATGCATGTTTATGATAAGCATGACGTAATGCTGCTGCCAAGATTGGCTCCAGACTAAGGAACTCCTCAACGGTTAACAGTAGGGACATGAAATTTTGCACACCCATTGGGAAGACATTGGGTGATGTTAGTGGGTCCACCATGAAATTGCTGCCACCTTCAGAATTGGCTCCAAACTAGAGAATTCCTCAACGGTCGGCAGTAGGGACTTGACATTTTGCATACCCGTTCGGATATGATAGACAGTTGGTGAGTTCACCATGAAATTGATGCCACATCCAGGGTTGGCTCCAAACCCAGGCATAAGAGGTATACCATGACTTGTGTAATTTGGTGAGGTGGGCGTCAATAGCATTGGTTTGCAACCTGTCTAGGAGACGGAAAATGAGCAAAATACAAAAAGTAAAGTGATGTCATTCTAAATCCAATATGGCGGACGTCTCGAAATGGCGATTTATAATTTCAACAGTAGCCCTTACGATATGGGTTTCCAATAAAAGGGCTTGGTTAGCGAAACACAATAACTAAAGTGACGTCATTGCATATCCAATATGGCGGACGTCACAAAATGGCGATTTATAATTTCCGTAGTAACCCCTATGATATGGGTATCAAATGGAAGGGCTTGGTGAGCGAAGCATAATAAGTAAAATCACGTCATTCTTAATTCAAAATGGCAGACGTCTTATATAACAATGCAATATTGTTACGAGTATGACATGGAGCTGACCTGATAATGGACCTGGAATATAGCATATAGCTAAAAAAAATTCCTCGTGGCTAAGTTAATCTTGACTAATGCTAAATCTTATATTGATTGCAAGATTTCAAAAGACTAAAAAGTAGAAAATAAAATATAAATAAAAAAATCTTTTTAAAAACAAGCTTTTATTTAAATGAAAACGTAACCTAAAAAAAGAAAATATAATGCGAACTAAAAATAAAAAAATAAACTTAAGTGACTAAATGATGTGTATTAATATAAATCTTTTCAAAATGTAAAAAATATATAAATTTTAAAAGCTTGAGGCACTGATATGGTGCAGTACACATGTATACCTAACTGATAGCGTACATGAGTGCCTCAAGCTTTTAAAATTTATATATTTTTTACATTTTGAAAAGATTTATATTAATACACATCATTTAGTCACTTAAGTTTATTTTTTTATTTTTAGTTCGCATTATATTTTCTTTTTTTAGGTTACGTTTTCATTTAAATAAAAGCTTGTTTTTAAAAAGATTTTTTTATTTATATTTTATTTCGATGTTCGCTCGCGTTTTAACGAGTGATAAATCAATCTGTCTCTTAGCTATCGCAATTTATTATTGTAATTAAGTAGGTGTCATTTTCTAATCGTTCGAAAAGGCTTATTATTTTATTATAGATAGGAACATATCATCAATGTATAATTGTAATAATTGATTGTTTAAATATAATAATCATAAATATAGCTGTGTATGTTTCATTTCTTATTTCCTTCTTCATATTTTTTTTTGGTGTAATTAGGCATAAAAATAAGGCGATACGAAAGTCTACATACCTACCTACCTATAATATGTTATGTACCTTGCTAACTGGGCAAAAAGAGCAATACAATAAATATGAAAATGAATGATAGTGTTGGAATGCTAAAAGTTAATAGAATCAGATTGCAAGGACTATAGAAATTCCAAAAAAAAAAAATTGCAAAATTTTATACATAGCAGTCATTTAATAAAGTATAAATTTCATAATCAATCATATACTATTCACCGCACTAGTAGAACCAACGAGAGAAGTTATTATGAAGCAATCAATTATTTAGTTAAAAAATTACAGCAATAATTTCCAATATAATGATGAGTTTTTTTTTTTCAGTATATTGCTATAATAAGAGGCTTAGTGGCAAATTATGCGCCAGGGTGTTAAATAGGCTAGATGACACCACTGATTAATTGACATACTTTTTATGATCTGTTAAACGCACTTGTCCCATAGATTTTGTATGGTAAAACACAGTTCTAAAATAACTTTTGTGTCGACTCAATTGACTATTTTATTAAACTGAAAGCAATTTCTAACTTGACAGTTAATTGAAAATTAAGTCGTAATCTGTAAATAACGTTATTAATTACACTGGTAGTCGACACTTCCCTTTGCAGGTCTCTGCGCCCCCCATTTTGAAAACCGCTGCTATAAAATTACTCATTCATTGTTCATGGTGGCTACCTCTCTCATCTTCTCTCGTTGATTGTACATCACTATTCGTAAATTACCTGTGTGACTTTCGTATCATAATATATTTGCCCTACTTTAGAATCGTGAAGTTCATAGTCACCTAAGTCATGTTGTCCAAAATACTTGGCTATAATACATATAAAAATGTTCAAAGGTGTTGCTAGTTCTTTTGCGTTTTCATCGTTCAGATTTAAACCGGCTCTGAAAAATAAAAATAAAGTTATTATATCGTCAGCTGTATGTGAATTCAAACAAATAGTTATTTTTCATTTGAGATTTAAACAACTTGTTTTATGTAACTCTCTTAATATAAGGTAAGATTCTGCTTATTTAATGGCCTATAAGAGGCCTAAAAACTATAATGTATCATATGAGTTTTTGCCTGCGACTTCGTCCATGTCAATTTTCTTTATGGATCCCTATTTTTTAAAATAAAATTTGGCCTATAATGTTTTCAATCGGTAAGTAGTTTTTTAGTTTATTCATTACAAACAAAAATACAAATCTGTTCTTTTCATAATATTACTAAGTCATCATCATCTGCTTAGCCTTTTCCCAACTATGTTGGGGTTGGCTTCCAGTCTAACCAGATGCAGCTGAATACCAGTATTTTACATGGAGCGACTGCCTATCTGACCTCCACAACCCAGTAACTGGGTAATACGGTACCCCTAGGTAAGACTGGTTGTCAGACTTTCAAGCTTCTGAATGAAGTATGGCTAAATTATTAGAAATGTTCACAAGTCTTTCCTATTACCTTATTTCAGCACATTTTCTACACAGATTTCTCAATAGAAAGCTGTCATCTGACTGTGGTGGATGTCTTGCTACGGTGAGAAGTGCATGGAGCCATAAACCTGAAATAGAGAAGAAAATTGCTTACTCATTATGCAAATAATATATCATTGGCTGCGAGTGTATACATAATTCAAATATTAGAAGTGTGTTTCTAATGTATATACCTTGTCTTCTTGGAACTGTTTAGGTATATGCAATTATATTCAAAATTGCATAAAATAAGGTCAATGGTAACAGTGACTCCTGCTCTGTTACAGAAGTAAGTAAGTAAAATCTTAATACTATTGAATAGGGTAGACGTCACCACCAATCAATTGACATAATTATTTTTTATGACTTGTCAAAACGATTGAATTGACTTAAGTACTATTTATTAATCAGAACTCCACACACTACTACTCACTACACACTATACACACTACTACTCTCTACTCACTTTACAGTTTTTTTTTAGATCAGCTGTAAGTTTTATTTATTATTATATTTATTTATTTATTTTTTTTTTTTTTTTTTTTGTTTTTTTTTTATTTTTTTTTTTTGTTTTCCTAAAAATATTAAAATAAATAAATAGTTTGAAAGCAAATAAAAATAATCAGAAAATAAATCAGCTTTTCAGGGCTAAAATAAAGTGTTTCTTTACAGAAGTTATGTCTTGGAACTACTGGTTAACGGTGTCAACTTCCCAATTTATTGTTAAGAAATGGTATGCACCTGTTCTACGATCAATTGTCTCTCCCGGTTTCACTCTTTGCAGTAATGAGAGGATTGTGTCTAAGCCTGATTCAACAACATTTTGTGTCAATCCAACCACATGAGACAATGTAGGTTCTGTACTTTCAAACACCTTCTTCCATAGTATTTCATCATTCCTCATAAAACCCTTGTATGTTTCTTGGAAGATTGATGGCAGGGACTCTTTCTTTCGTGCAGCCATGCGAATTACGTACATGTGAAGGTCTGAGAAGTCAGCTATTTGTATGTTTTGCCATTCTATAGTAGGTTTAAGTATTTCTGGCTTGTCTGGATTTTCGGGCTGTAACTAAAGATGGTGTGGAATAATTAAACATTACAGAAAGTTAAAAAGGCAATAGGCTCGCCCCATATTACATGGGACTTGAAACATAACTGGCGAAATGTGGGTGTACTTGGGTACACCTCTGCCGGACCCTTCGGGGATTACTGGCGTGAAGTTATGTTTTATTTACAGAAAGTTGTTTCAAACATGAATGCTTACCTCGACAGCAACAGTGCTACACTCTTGCTTGAATTTAGATACATCTAATTTACACCTAGTTACTGAAGCGCATGTGGCACGTTCTTTTATTACTTTTAGTAGAAACTCGTCGCCAGTAGTTGGTATTTCCTGTTCTTTAGCGTTAGGGTTGATTTGCAAACATTGTGACCCATAATCATACTCATTCTCGTCATTTCCTTGCTGACTAAATATAAACTTTTTATCAGACATTGTATGGTATGTACCTAAATACGAGGCTTGCTGTTTAATTAAAACATAATATGTTTTAGTTTAGTGTTTAATGTTTTGTTTCTGTTTTCTAAGACAATTCATGACAAACGGCAGTCATTAGCAAGGCTGACACTGACAGACACACAGACAGAGTCTGTCAGACTTACACTGACAGTATTGACATTGACAGTAATGCCGGATCCACAACCATAGGCTATACAGTCCACAACCTCGCAAACTCGCCTCGTGGAGGCTGACTGCAAAAGTGCTAAAAACTAGAGCTACTAACCATCTCACACCACATTTGTCGTTGTCATGTTGACGATTTCGTTTACTACAGGATGGAACTGGGGGCTTACTATCACCTCTATAGCAGGGCAGAAGTTGCCCGGATATTGAACTGCCTCGCTATTTTGTACTATGACATCGTTATAGCAGGCCTGTAACAGGCCTGCTAAGTTAACGTTTACAAAACCGTTCACCTTTTTCTTCTATAGACTATCGTACTATGACGTGCTATTTGACAGCAGCAAAATGATAATGGAACGGCTGTAATGTCAAAATTAGCGATTGCTAAAAAGTTACTATGGGACTAGCTTTTTCAACATCGTTTTGTAATCTAAAATGATATTCGTGGCAACATGTTAGGTTTATATATATAATAAGAGTTTTTAAAGTGGATAGTGAGAATTGTAAGCGAATTAAACCAGACTTTTTTATTTTTGTAGCTGTGTAACGAGTACGAAATATGTAAATAATAAAATTGAAGTGTGAAAATCGTATGGAAAAACATACCAACGGCGTTGCATTTGGGAAATAAATAACAATAATGAAGTTAATGACAGGGAATAAGAATCAATTAATATAGGTAAGAAGATATAACTTAAAATCATCAATGGTAGGTAACCAAAACCTATGAAAATACGTAATGTAAGTAATAAAAACCTACTCTACAAATCTACAATACTCAATTCATATTTGTATTTTACAGGCCTATCAAAAGATTTAGTCCCCCGTTTGTGCGAGGGTTTTGAACCTATAATGAAAATAATAAATCCTCCAAAGGCTTAGTGATCTAAGCAGAGACTAAGGTGAGTGTTATCAATTCCTCAGATTTTCTATTGTGGAGCATAACTACACTAGTGTGTTTCTTGTGTATGTTCCTTGCTATTAAACATAATTTGCTGTGTATTAAAATGACAATGAAAAACATAAGCAAGTAATCTTTTAATCCATTTATTTCAGGAGATTCTCGGTATTGACTCAGAAAAACAATAATGACATCAATTTTATTTGGAATGCAGAACCAGTCTCCAGAAGCCTTTTACACTGAGAAGCATAACAAGACCCAAAACATTATTGAGAGGACCATTGATGTACTAAAGGCTCGATTGAGATGTTGATTAGCCCATCAAGTGCTACATTTCCAATCACAAATGTTTTGCAAATGCATGTGTTTCTACACAACATAATGTAACACTGTAAATTTATGAAAATAAAACAATGACCGCATCTAGTTTAAAAAAATGTGTTTAATTTTTACCTGTTTACAAATTAAATTATTATCATTTATCACATGATACTTTCTTATGACTGACTGAAACATATATACATATAAGTAGGAACCCATATAATCCATATTCATATTCATTTATTGCATACCATTTGTTTATAAAGATGTTAAGTACATAATGCTTAAAGCTAAAGTACATCCATATAAATGCAATGAATGTCGTGACGCCCCTGCTCTTCTTTGTAAGCCATAGGGAGGAATGTAGTTTAGTTGCCTTGGGTTCGCTTACATAAGCAGGCGCACGAATGGTTTACTAATCCTTCATAGTAATGAATATTAAGTATCGTACCTCGCTTTACTGTCCACGTCTTTATTTCACCTCCTTCCGCAGAACTTTCACCTGCCCTGGTCTTGCCTGTGCCTTGCCTCTGCGTAGCTGCTCACCGCTGCTGGTCACCGCCTGTAGGTGTTAATGCCCGTTGATGCCAACTACTTCCACACTTCGGGCGAGGAGAGGGAAGCTTCGTCAGGACGACTAAGTCGGTCTGTGACTATGCCACCTCTCCTAAGCTGTAGACATATCAAAGCGTTAATGACATACTCATGCACAACCAGTAAGCTAGGAGGTCAGTATGATCAGGTCACACTCCATTACTCCAGGCAAACTCTCAGATAGGCGAGGTTCAGACCCTGTCTTGGTCTACCCTCGCTCTCTTCCCCCTTCAGTCTATATTGCCAGTACGTCGGCCAGACTCTCAGGGGGGAACCAGCGGTTTATTTCACGCCATGGCAAGTTAGGAAACTTTACTTCTACTTGACAACATGGCTGGCACGTCTGCCATACTCTTAGGGGTGTCGGCGTGTGATATACTCCACGCCACGGCAAGCTCGTTAGCCACACCCACTCGTATCAGCTAGGCTGGATTACTCCACGCCACTCTGATCTATTGGGCACATTCCCAGTGGTCTCAACCACACATAACTCACCGTCTCTCTCGGGTGAATACGCACATGCATGCTTTGGTATAAGCCAGTCATACCTCACTGCCACGTGTCTACCACGAAGCCAGCTCGGCAGACTCTAATATTACAGCGTTACTTGTTCTACATTATAATTCATGATCTACAAGCACCAGCTTACAACTGTAGCCCCATGCAGTATTTCTCTAATTAGCAACTACTCAGGCTACGTAATATTACTCAATTCTATCCCGAATTACTTATCTACTTAGCTTTGTAACAATCCGTTGACCGGCGCGTTGCTCCTCTGGGCGGGACGCCGACAAAATGGCCGTTTACACGACGCTTCGTTCAAAAGTGAACTTACCATAGATAAATTTCCATCTTCGTCATAGAGTAAATCGTCTACTTGTGGTTATGCCTTATTCACTGGTGTTGCCATGTTATTCTCGTTATTTACAATTATTTATTTATTTACATTCGCGTCACGACGCGACACTCCCGGCCTGAAGGCTTGGCTAGAGTACTGTTAGGAGGTGGCGCGTCCACTCCTTTATCTTTTCTAGAGCTCTAGTGGCCGCGCTTCTTCTCTGTTTTGGTTCCTCGCTGGAGTCGGGTATTGCATCTGGAGTGTTGCTGTCGAACTGTTCCTCTGACCTATCTTTCATTTGAATAACTTCTGACCCTTCTTCTCTTGTGTCAATATTCTCATTATTTACTATTTCTATTGGGGTTTCTATTGGAGTTTCATCGGGACGATTTTTCAGTAGTGGGTGTTCTTCCCATACTATTTCTGGGGGTTCCGTTGCATCGTCGCATATGTTATTAGCCTCATATTCAACTATGTCATTGTCATCCATTTCAAGGGGGTAAATATGGGCTATGGATCGAGTGAATTCCTTGTCTCCTATTTTGATTTTAGCTACTCTACACAGACCATCCGCTCCTCTGAGTATGGATGATATTTTCCCTACTTTCCATCCTTCTCGATTCTTTGTTTCTCCTTTGATCTGCACGACTTGACCGATTTCAGGTTCCACCTTAACCGTACTTCTTGGTTCTTTATGAGAATGTCGATATCTTTCTCTTAGGCTCGGTAGGTATCGGTTTATAAACATTTCTTTGAACTCTTCTGTCATTATTATGGCTTTCCTCCATCCTTTTACTAGTTCGGTTTTAGTCACAGTTCCTATTATTTCTTCATTTGCATTGGATGTTTCCATTGTTATACATTTTCCCAAGGTGAGGAAGTCAGCTGGTTTCAAAATCTGATCTAATTCTGAGTCTACGCTGGTAAGTGGGCGTGTGTTTATTACTGCTTCTATTTCCTTAGTTACTGTCGCTAGCTGTGAGTCGTTTAGTAGATGTTTCTGTAGTGTTCTTTTCATGCAGTTCTTGACTATTCCTACGAGTCTTTCGTAGAATCCTCCGAACCAAGGTGCTAGTTGTGGGATAAATTTCCAATGAATTTTTTCTTTTACGCAATATTCTTTTGATAATATTTCAGCTATTAGTTTAAAGTAGAGGGCGTTATCGGAGGTGATTAGAGTCGGTACTCCTCTTGTTGCTATGAACCTTCGCAAGGCTCGTAGTCCTTCTTCGGCAGAGAGGTCTTTGACTACTTCTAAATGAATTGCCCTCACTGCTTGGCATGTGAAGAGGCAAATCCATCTCTTGTTGGGACCCTTCTCGTTTACTAATAGTGGGCCCATGTAATCTATACCCGTGAAAGTGAAAGGTGCACTGTAATTTACTCTCTCTGCTGGTAAGGCTGGGGTTGGTGGTAACTTAAATGGTCCTCCTCCATGTTTAACGCATCTCGGGCACTTCTTTATGATTTTTAATACTTGAGCTTTTCCTTGTGGAATCCAATAGTTTTGTCTTATCAGGCTTAACGTATGGTTAGCTCCGACATGGTAATTTTCTTCATGTATTTTCTTTATAATGTCGTTGGTAAAGTTGCTTTCTTTAGGTATGAGTATTGGGTATCGCTTGTCAAATGACCAGTCGGCATTCTTCATACGTCCTTCACATCTTAATATCCCGTCGATGTCTTTAAACAGTCTTAGATTGCGGCTCAAGTCTGTTTCTATTTCCTGAACCTCTACTGGAAAGTATTCTTCTTGTAATCTCTTGATCTGTTCGATCCTATCACTCGGTATATCTTTGTTGTCTATTTCTCTTAGCTTAGTGATGGATTTTACTTTGTGTTTTTTGAGGAGTCTTGCACTCTCTCCGTTCGTCGGACCCTCCCCACAGGTCAGAAAAGAAATTGTCTCTTCGCCGCGATCCGCGGGCCACCACTTCTGGTTTCTCAACAGGAAATCTGGTCCTTTCTGCCATTTATCTTTATCTTTATTCAATGTGGGAGGTCTGGTTGCTACATCGGCTGGGTTTAACTCAGATGGGACATATCTTACTATTAATTCTTTGTTTTTCTTTATTTCTTCGATACGTCTCGTTACAAATGGAGGTAGGAGTTTGTTTGATTTATGCCATTCTATTACGATTTTGCTGTCTGTCCACAATGTTTGACTAATTAGTTTTATCTTGAGTTGTTTCATTACAAATTTAATGAGTCTGTTTCCTATGAGTACTCCCAATAGTTCTAAGCGTGGTATCTTCAGATTATCTTGATCCTTTATAGGTACTAATTTAGATTTTCCTATGATGAAGTGTATACTTTCTTCATTCACTAAGTATACTACTGCTGCGTACGCTTTCAAAGAAGCATCAGTAAAACAATGTATTTGGTAATTCTCTGTATCTGTTACATAACATCTGGGTATGGAAATCTTGTGTATTTCTTCTAATTCTTCTCTTATCTCGTTCCATTTATCCTGTTGTTCTTCTGAAAGTGTCTTATCCCATTTATATTTTTGTTTCCACAGATCTTGTAGGAATAATTTTGCTGACAGTATATGTGGGGTAGCAAATCCACATGGGTCATAGATTGATGCAATAACTTTTAGTACGCCTCGTTTATTGTATGCTTCTGTGTTGACTTCAAACTTGAGTTCGAGTGTATCTTGTTCTAGATTCCACATAAGTCCTAAAATTTTGACGTTCCTGACTTTATTTGTATCCGGTATCTGATTCATAAATTCCTTTGAATTGGAACACCAATCTCTCATATTCATTGAGATTTGTTGAAAGGTGTCTTTGGTGGCTCGGTATAATTTTACGGCTTCTTCTATTGTTGAGGTTCCTGTAATAAGGTTGTCAACATATATGTCATCTGCCATTTCTTTAATTATTTGTAGATTCGATCCATTTAAGTGATGTTTGATAGTAGCGTTTAAGATGAATGGGCTTGATATTACGCCAAAGGGTACTCTGCAAAATCTCATACATTGTAAGTTATCTTTAGTGACTGGTTTGGTGATATTTTTAATCCATAAAAATCGTGTCACGTCTCTGTCTGCCTCATGTAGTGCAATCTGTAGGAATGCTTTCTCCACGTCTGCAGATATCGCGATTCTGTGATGTCGGAATCTAATCAGCAGGCTTGTTAAGTCTTCCAACATTAGCGGTCCGCAGTACAGGCATTGATTAAGGCTTTTACCTTCACCGCTCTTCGCTGAGGCATCATATACAATCCTAATGGGTTTTCCTTTCTGAACTACACAATGGTGTGGTAAGTAATGTACTGGATGATCCTTAGGAATTGTGGGTGTTTGTATTACTTCTATAATACCATTCTTCGCTTGATTTTGAAGTGTCTCATCGTACGCCTTAAGGGTTTCTTTATCTAATCGCTTCACCAGGCTCACTAGCCTTCCGTAGGCTAGACCATAATTAGACTGTAGGGCTGGAGGATATTCATTCCAAGGCCAAGCGACTGTATATCGACCTTCGCTGATAGTAGTGGTTCTATTGAAATTATCGACAGCTTCTTCTTCTCTATTGGTTTTCGGAGAGTCGTTGATTCCGATGGATTCAAGTTCCCATAGGAATGAGATATTACCCTGTTCAATAGGTAAGTCTGGTGGTTCTAATTTTGTTTCCATTGAGCTCTGAAAGTAAGTAAGTACCGATAGTGTCTCCGTTGGTTTAGTTTCTAGTTTTCCAGACAGTATCCAACCGAATTTAGACTTCACCAAGTATAAATTGTCGTTCAGTTGTTTTCTTTCAGTTGTCATGAATGAGAAGTAGTAATCGTTGCCGATCAAGATATCTACTTGGTCTTGTAGTGATCCATCATCTGCGAGAAGTTCTCTATTTTTCCATTTGCTTAATTCTTCCCTGGGGTATGGGACTCCTTTAGTTATTGTTGGTACGACGTTAGCATAGATTTCTCTCATTCCTTCACATCTGGTCTTCAATCCCAACTTGACAACGGAGCTAACAAATTCGTGAGGTGCTTTTGATCCAAATGTAAATACTGTAAGGTTGTCTTCTTGTTCTGTCTTCAAGTCTAGCTTGTTAGCTGCACTCTTGGTGATATAAGATCGCTGTGAACCGGAATCTAATAAAATTCTGTATTTACCTTCATTGCTACTTCCTAGCTTCTTAACATGGGTTATGGCAGTCTGCAATGCTGTGGATCCTCTGGACCCTACTGTTGTCATCGCTACTTCTGTTTTTGTTGATGGTGTTGAAAATTTGGTGGGGCATAAGGCTCTGTTGTGGTTGGTTTTGCCGCAGTAAATACATTTTCTCTGCCGTCTGCAGATTGTAACGTTGTGTCCCTCTATAAAGCATCCAAAACATCGGTTTCTTAGTTTTTGTTTTCTTTCCGCGATGCTTTTAACCTTTGAACATTGATCATTATAATGATTCTCCTTGCAGAAGATACATTCTAATCTTCTTCTCTTCCCTCGTAGATCTCTTGCTGCTTTCCCATTAAATTTCTTGTAATCATCCCGCTTACTGTGTTCTCTCTTGCGAAGTGAGCTATCTCTATTGGCATGGTGTCGTCCAATCTTATTTCTTGGTTTATATTTAGTTTCTTCTGCTTGACGCTTATTAGTTGTACGAGCATCACTAGATTTCTTATCTTCCTGTGTTACATGTAGTGATTCGACAGTGTATTCGTTTTTAGGTTTTCCTTCAGTTGCGATTCTACTAGCATCTTCCCTTGCTGATATTATTAATTCGAGATGTCTCCGTATATCTTTGATCGAACTGCTTGTTGTTTTCAATTTTAATTCGTATATTAGATCTTCTGGTAATTTCTCAAAGATCAAGTGTCGGAGGTGACTGTGGTTAACATCCTCCTTTAGTGACTCTAATACTCGTAGATGTCTCTCTATATTGTTGAGAGTGTTTCTGCATGAGCTCACTGACTTATCAGCAGGCTTCACATTAGACAGCGCAGCGTAGTGGGCATCAATCATGTGGACGGAACTTCCGTACCTTTCCTGTAGAGTTTTAATTGCAATCTGATAGTTTTTTCCAGTAGTGTCGAATCCCTCGATCGACTCCTTCGCTCTTCCCTTTACTGAAGCCTGTAAGTACAGCAGTTTATCGACGTCAGCTATGTTTCGGCTATCTACATTGGAGCAGAATTGATCCCAGAACTGGTGCCACTGCAGGATGTCACCATCAAACTCAGGTAATTGGAGTTTGGGTAGTTTGCTGCTTACTGTTTCACTACCTAGACTGGAGTGACTCTTGTTCTGTGATCGTAACTTCACTTCAAGTTGAACAAGGTTCTGTTCCGCTTCGAGCTGGATCTGTGACATGTAGCTTACATCGTCCGCAGAAGGATGGTCTATCAGACGGAAATAGTTGTTTAAGTCTTCACTGAATCTGTTTAATAATTTACTAAGTGTAGCTGCAACAATCTCCGCTTCTTGTATTCCTTCTGCATTATTAACTGAGAGGGTCGTGGATAGGTCAGAGTTCCGTTTAATTTCGCTGGTTATCATTGACAAACGATTAAGTAAGATGGTATCCATGGCTTTAGTTTTATCTCTTCGGTTGTTGATAACTTTATAATATGCTGCTTTACTTTAAATAGGGAAATATCCCGTGGGCTGCTTGTTATTTATCCACACAGAGGGAGTTTCACCCTTCCTGATGTAGGCGTCTATTAAATTTTGAAAATTTCTTGATCGATATCGTGCCGTAGATCTCCTGAATAGTTTATTCAATACTCTTTAATTGGTGGCTGTAGATTCTCAATTTATCAATATGTTTTTCAACGTTTGCTTCAAAGTTTGTTTATAATTTGACATCACTCGGTTGTTTTACCGGCGCGGCGTGTGACAGGTCAATTCGTGGGAAATGTTGACAGGTATTTGTTTTACGGTTCCGTGAATTGCAGTGTGGTCCTATAAACAATAATCTTGTTTCACTTGGGTTTAACTTGATTTAAAGTTGATAATCTTGCTTAATTAAGCTAGGCATTATCCGTCCATAGTTACGTTTGAGAAATAAGCTCAATTCAATAGTAAAGTATTGAAATGACAACAATTCGTTTACCGTTAGGTTGGTACTATTGTGATGGTTCTGACATTTGATAGATTTTCAATAATATTAATCGATATTACATCTATAACTCAAATCATCATTACAAATTATGAATTTACAATTTATCACGTAATGAATAATCATGCAATTAATAAATCATTGCACTCATAAATCACTTGGTCGTATTGCACACCAACGCCATCTCTTTTCAATTTTTAGAAGTAGATTTATAAAGTTTTGTTTTAATAAATAGTAAAATTATATTCAGGTAATAATTTGCATTTAATTTCAGTTCTAATTAAATGGTAATAATAGCATTGTTATCTGTTTGTTTTAATTGTATTTCTTTAGGTTAAGTCCACCTACGAACACACATTTCAAATTTCATGCAAGCTGCTATCTTGTACTTGCAATCATAATAGTTAGCACAAAGCTTTCTTTTATACAAGCTGCTCAACTTAGGGAGCTTTCCTCCTTAAGGCAAGGTTCATACATATCAATAGGCTTATGCACAAGAAGGTGAAACATGGACGGGCATCATACATTCCTTATTGTATTGATGACAAACTTATTCTCATACTAAATCTCTTGGCCACGTTGCTGTGGTAATTAAATATGCTTAAATAGTTTCATCGGTCTAGTAATATTCCAAATTACATATTATGGATAGGTGGGTTATCACACCAAGCTCTTAGATGTTCTCAGATCCCAGCATCTCCACCATGTCGTGACGCCCCTGCTCTTCTTTGTAAGCCATAGGGAGGAATGTAGTTTAGTTGCCTTGGGTTCGCTTACATAAGCAGGCGCACGAATGGTTTACTAATCCTTCATAGTAATGAATATTAAGTATCGTACCTCGCTTTACTGTCCACGTCTTTATTTCACCTCCTTCCGCAGAACTTTCACCTGCCCTGGTCTTGCCTGTGCCTTGCCTCTGCGTAGCTGCTCACCGCTGCTGGTCACCGCCTGTAGGTGTTAATGCCCGTTGATGCCAACTACTTCCACACTTCGGGCGAGGAGAGGGAAGCTTCGTCAGGACGACTAAGTCGGTCTGTGACTATGCCACCTCTCCTAAGCTGTAGACATATCAAAGCGTTAATGACATACTCATGCACAACCAGTAAGCTAGGAGGTCAGTATGATCAGGTCACACTCCATTACTCCAGGCAAACTCTCAGATAGGCGAGGTTCAGACCCTGTCTTGGTCTACCCTCGCTCTCTTCCCCCTTCAGTCTATATTGCCAGTACGTCGGCCAGACTCTCAGGGGGGAACCAGCGGTTTATTTCACGCCATGGCAAGTTAGGAAACTTTACTTCTACTTGACAACATGGCTGGCACGTCTGCCATACTCTTAGGGGTGTCGGCGTGTGATATACTCCACGCCACGGCAAGCTCGTTAGCCACACCCACTCGTATCAGCTAGGCTGGATTACTCCACGCCACTCTGATCTATTGGGCACATTCCCAGTGGTCTCAACCACACATAACTCACCGTCTCTCTCGGGTGAATACGCACATGCATGCTTTGGTATAAGCCAGTCATACCTCACTGCCACGTGTCTACCACGAAGCCAGCTCGGCAGACTCTAATATTACAGCGTTACTTGTTCTACATTATAATTCATGATCTACAAGCACCAGCTTACAACTGTAGCCCCATGCAGTATTTCTCTAATTAGCAACTACTCAGGCTACGTAATATTACTCAATTCTATCCCGAATTACTTATCTACTTAGCTTTGTAACAATCCGTTGACCGGCGCGTTGCTCCTCTGGGCGGGACGCCGACAAAATGGCCGTTTACACGACGCTTCGTTCAAAAGTGAACTTACCATAGATAAATTTCCATCTTCGTCATAGAGTAAATCGTCTACTTGTGGTTATGCCTTATTCACTGGTGTTGCCATGTTATTCTCGTTATTTACAATTATTTATTTATTTACATTCGCGTCACGACGCGACAATGAAAGTTTACAAGAACAAAAACTGGTAACAGAGATGACTGCCTGCAGGAGCCATAAATTCATATGGTGTACTTTGTTGGTTTCTAATATGCAGATATATGTATATAAAAACACATCATGAGTATTATTCTTTATTTTAATTTTCATCCTAAATACATAGGTATGTATAATGATTAATTAGTTAGGCTCTCCACTGGATGGAATTACTAGATACTTATATTGTTTTTCAGTTCAGTAGATTAGGAGATGTCAAGAATACTGGGGCTCCGTTGCATTCCTGTAAAAAGGTTATGTTTCTTGGATTATAGGCATTGCGGTTCTTGTATTTCGATATTTCAATGAATTCCTTTACTATAAATGTACCCAGTTATAAATTGTGTGTATTTTTGTAGGAAGAACACAACAAAATACTTTTTTACAATAATTGTGACTGCGGAAACAAAATTTACCAAAAGCACTCTATACCACAATAAATAAAGTACTTCTTATCGACTTTAATGTCTAGTAGGGCTTTGAACATTATATTTACTTTTGTAAAAGGCTGTGAAAATCATTAAATTAATCAAGTGAAATGTTTGTTTATATTTACGCGCTGACAGTTGATGAACGTAGGTACGTTCTGAATATCACATTGTATCTTTAATTGTTAAAAAGGTTTTTTTAAAGTGAAACTTGTGCTTTTTAGAGCTTTTAGATAATAAATCATGGTAAGTTGTAATACATAATCTTAGTTATAACGTGTACTTATCTAAGAAATTAAAGTTATTATCATTAAAAAAAAACCGGTAATGTGTTAGAAAATTATATCGTAGTTTTTGAACGTTGTTTAGTCACAACACTAAGACTTCATCTTCATCATCAAAGCAGGCAGAGACAAGCATTGCCGTTCAATAATCGTTCACCTTTAATACGGTCATGGTACGATTTTTAGCGATTCTTAAGCAGGCCTGCTTTTGAATGGAAGTTGACTGACAGGCATTTGAACGTTTTCTTAAAAGGTGATGGTAAGCCCCCTGGACTGAAATGATGGCGTAAGCTGTTTGTGCGCTTATCAATATTATAATAATAATGTTACGCCTATATTTTAATAAAATAAAGAGAGAGCCTTTGAAAAGGAGAAGATAGAAAACAACGACAATACACCAGCTTGTAAGTCAACATTTAACACTTATTATGAATAGAAAATAAATGATAAATTAATAAAATTATCACGCTACGGTAAACATTTGTGTTTTAAAAATCAGTGTGTGGAGCGGGAGCGGGTTATCTGCTTAGTTATCTGTGATGTTGCCTGCGTACTGAGCCTTGGAAGTACGCATCCGCTTATATACCTACTTGTTCCTAAGACTAGTTTCACGCGTATTTAGGCGTTCTAAGTAAATTGACGTTTTCTCAACTGTCGAGTGTATAAATTACTATTGAGTGTAGAGTGTTTTAAATTCATTTAATGTTGGACATACAATTAAATCTTATACATAATAAAAAAACTTCCCTCAACGGTCAACGTATTTGATTAAAAAAACCAAAAACTGCATAAAGATTTTTCTAAAATATTTTTTGGGAATTAATAATAGTGAAAAGTGACTTTATAAGTATGAAAATTAGGATTAGAAACGCTAAACAATATCGCTTTTAAGTTTACTAATAATTTCGTAATAATAATAAATTAGCATAACTAAATAAATATGCTGCGTACGGAACAAGCCTATTCTTCGCGCTCTGCCAAAAACCTATTCCAAAAACCTGTTCCAGTATATACGTCTCACCTCTAGTCCAGTCACAAACAAAACGTGCCAAATTGCCAACCGAATAATTAAAACCACCGAAACAACGCCGAATTGCCGTTTCACGTTTGCCTATCAATCAACATCAATCAAAGACCATAACAAAGACTACAATATTGTGTTCTGTGACAAATTGACAATATTGAATATTGTAGAAGGTGCGGTGTATTATTGATTGCGCCGATTTACTTCTAAAGTTTATTATTGCTTTTGACTTTGATAGTTTGCTTGCATTGGCATAATATTCTGTCGGCTGAAATTTCCATTGAGATTACCTTCAAAGAACTCACATTATTATTAATTTTAAGGTATTTTGTGAGCTGAATTGATTGCAAGTGCTGTACTTCTTTTCACGTGTTTTATAAAATAACACGACAGGGATTATTACTTCCTGTCTGGGTTAACGTTGACATACGTACAAATTTAAAAACACGTTACTCTTTATAACGCAATGCAAAGGCGTTATTTACTGATCTGATACTGATAATGTCTACTTCAAGTAACATTTCACAGTCAACTTATTCCCCATCAGAACCAGAGACTCCCCAAGTAAGTTTTGTTCACAATGCCTATTTTCATTAATCTTTAGAGAAATAGCTGGTTGATCTGGATGAAAATAGCTGAAAATAACAGGTGTGGAATTAGTTTTTTTTTCAAAGGTAGACTAAACCACTGATGATGTTTTTTATTTTTCTTTATGCAGTAAATGTACATACTTAAAGCAAACGGAATTTCCTTTGTAAAGAAATTTACTGTTCTGGGTATGTAGCATGGGGTCATAATTACCTTTTCCTGAAAAAAATCAGTCAAACCATTAATTTCCATTAGACCATTCACTGGCACTTTTGAATTTTCGAATTCTCAAGGAGTCGGTCACTAAGTTGAAGCTGAAAGTTGAAACTCATTCCAAAACATAATACCTCTATGGAGAAGAACAAGCAAGAAACCAAATGGACACTTATTGTACCAATAAACCAATACTAGAAAATTCCCTAAGACGACCCACTGACCAAACCATTCTAAAATTAAACACCACATTCTTGTTTCAGAGCACAGCTCAAAGTAGAATTCAAAATTTTGACCAATCACTCAATCATGCTGATCTTGGACTCAGCATTGAACAATCAATGAAAAATGCACAAAAAGAAATGCACCAAAAGAGAATCCAATCATTGAGAAAAGAGCTTGACTACCTGAAGTCCACTGAATGGGAGTTTGAGTATGACAAAGGATTTGTCCAATAATTAGTAACTAAATGTAAGAAGACAAGAATTTTCTTCAATATGCTTTCCTACATCAAGTCATTTTTTAGTTATTTATTTTCCAACAACTCTATTGAGGAATATGATAATGAAATGGAGGAGTATCTTGCTGAAGAGCTTTCAAAACTTGATTTAGAAGAGGACATAGAAGATGTTGAGATTGCAAACGCAGAGGAGGTATCAAGAAATGTTTGTTTTCAAAGAACTGGTAAGCACTTTATTAATTTGTAATTTATATTGTACTAGCGACCCGCCCCGGCTTCGCACGGGTGCATGTATTATACATATAAACCTTCCTCTTGAATCACTCTATCTATTAAAAAAAACCGCATCAAAATCCGTTGCGTAGTTTTAAAGATCTAAGCATATATAGGGACAGACAGACAGGGAAAGCGACTTTATTTTATAATATGTAGTGATGATTGTGTATACTAGATTGTAATTTATATAAATTAATAATTAAATAATACAATGATTTCTGGCAAAATGAGGGTGTAGTAATGGGTACACCTCTGCCTAACCCTTCGGGGATTACAGGCGTGATGTTATTACAATGATAAATCTATACAAAAACCATAAAGCTGAAGAGATTTTTTGTTTGTTTGTACAAACATGCTTATCTCTGGAACTGCCAGTCAGATTAGAAAAAATATGTTCTATGTCATAACCAAATTCATAATGAATATTATAGGCGGCTATTACATGACACGATGACCCACGTGGGCAGTAACCAAAGATATAACTTAATGTGGGTGAAAAAACACATATTGACAAAATCACGGACAGACACTAGTACAGTCAGCAACCAAAGTCGATTAACAATGTTACTTTTTTATATCATATAAACAGACACTAAACACATAATCTACTAGTTTTCAGAATTACAGGTTATAGCTAAGGGTTTATTATATCTTAATTTTATTTTCATTGCGTTTTACTTTTAATATTAGGATTAAAAATCATAAATGTTAATCGACTTTTGTTGCTGACTGTACCAAAAAAAAACTTCTTAAATCAAAATATAATTTTTTTCCAGGTGTTATAACATACATCAATGAAGGAGGCGACTATGTACTTATTGATGGAACATTCTATTATGACATTAGTAATGCTTGTGCATTCAACTTGCAACTTAATGACAAGGTTGTATATCTATGCTACAAAGACTCGAAAGAGTCCCTTGTTGTGGTTCGAATTCTCCAGAACCAAGGAGAACATTGGGGCGACTTTGAGGTTGAAATTGAAGAAAGTAGTTACAAAATGATAGAACATGTTATCATCGGTGAAGTTGTATGTCGACGAGACCGCATGGTCATAATCAAGGAAAGTAATCTGAAATTCAGCCTAGATAATGTTGTTGCTATGTTTGTTCCTATACAAGGAGACTTGTTGGAAATGATGTGTAAGGTTAAATATGATGAAGATAATCCTATGGATATGAGTCATGACAATGTAAGTGTTTTATTACAGTAAACCTATACTAACAATAATGCTAAAGAGTTTGTTTGAAAGTGCTAATGTCCGGAACTACTGGTTCGATTATGAAATTCTTTCGCTAGGTAATAGGAAGCTGCGTTATGCCTGAGTGCTATTAGCTATATTATTGTGTCAATAAAATTGGGGATCCCAACAAAATTTACACGGACGAAGTCGCGAGCAAAGGCAACTTAAGTTAACTTAATTATTAATAATTATTATTATTTAAGTGAAAGTAACTCTGTCTGTTACGCTTCCACGACTAAACCACTGAACCGATTTTGACGAAATTTGTAATGGGTAAGGAGGCGGAGGCGACGATCCGTTACAAGCCTACTTTACAGTGTGACGTGCTTACTGCTTACTACAATTAATTGATGATTAATACTACATTCTTTTCAATTCAGGTAGTGGAAGTAATTTCATTTCGACCATTGAGGAGTAAAGTACTATCTACTACTATATCTAAATGGAATGGGGAAGATGGAAATTGTGGTCAACAAATATATTTCAATAAACATTGTATTTTCAACTATGGTGAACCACACGTCGGAGCCAAGGTAAGATTAGTAGAATATTAAAAAAATATGGCAAAGTATATAGTATTTTTATAATTGTATCATATTACTTATGCTTTGTGTTTAAATGGTATTAGGTTTTCTTTGACATTTATCTTATGTATTACAGGTTCTTATCGAAGCAGTGGAGAGCAATCAAGGTGCTTGTTCATGGAGAGTGATAAAAATGGATATAACAGAAAATGCCAAAATTACTGAAACCGCTCCCACTGTAGACATGTGCGACATTGAAGTAAGAAGCTTAGAAACAGAAATGTTTAATAAGATTGAAGTAACACACCCTATAAAGTTTGAAAATGTTAATTTTCATGAAAATCCCCAATTAACTATGACTATAACAAACATGGGTAATCAACCAATTATAATGTATAAATGGATGCTCCTTTGCAAAAAAAGAGATTCTCAAATCGTTATCAACCCAATTTTATATAACTCAACAAAATTGTACCCAAATAAACCATTTTATTTAACAGTCACTTGCCATCCAAAGTTTTACGGAAGGTATAAGGAACATATGATAATAACGTTCAGAGGTTTCAAAATTGAAAGATTGATTGAAATAAATATTTTGAGTGACAATATTTCTACAAATCCCAGTGAAGAAAATTACCCTGCTATGAAGAATGGATACCGTGAAAGAAATGATATAATGAAAAATATGAGAAACAGTACAAATAAATCTTATGTACCTGGAGTGGTATTAAATAAGACTCCTAATTTTAAAGCAGTGAGAATAGGACAATATAATATACCTGATAAAGTTTGGGCTGCAATTTTAGGCGAAGAGTGCGATCAAATTTATGATCGCCATGATATTTTTGACAGAATTGAGTCCCGTTTACCTTGTCTGTTACAAAATTTGAATATCACCAACTACATAGACAGATGGCACACTTTGTTACACTTGGAAGAGATTGAAGCAACAATCCAAATGAAGGCTTATAATATGGCATCTGCATATTTAGTAAAATGTCAAGAGTATCTTAGTCTAGAAGTAAAAAAGTTGGCTGAAAGGAGACCGTCTTTAATCATAGGCGACAAAGTTATTGTGAAAGATGCATGGGATGAAGGAGCTACTTCATATGAAGGTTTTATTCATGTTATTAGAGGGGACCAAATATTGATAAAGTTCCATCCTCAATTCCATGAAACTTACCAGGGAAGTGACCTTTCTGTAGAATTCAATTTTAACAGAAATCAATTGAGGAAATCTCACCACGCAGTTAATTTGGCAATATCTTCATTGGGTCCAGATGTCTTATTTCCATCTCGTCTTGTAACACGGCCACCGCAAATACCATTGGAAAAATTAAAAACTATCAAATGGTTCAATCCTAGTTTGAATTTTCGCCAAAAAGAGGCTGTGACAAATATTTTAATTGGGGAGTGTCGACCGATGCCTTACTGCATATATGGACCACCTGGAACTGGAAAAACGATTACTGTTGTAGAAACCTTGTTGCAAATACTAACGCTTGTACCTGATAGCAGAATTTTAGTAGCAACGCCGTCGAACAGCGCCGCCAACTTAATAACAGAAAGATTATTACAATACCGAAACCTAATTTCAAGTTCTATAGTTAGACTCATTGCGAACTATTTAGTTGACTCCGAAAACATTCCAGAAGTTATAAAACCTTATTGTGCTACATTAAACATAGCTAGAGAAAATACATCAAGACCAAATCAAAAGGTTCATCAAGATGGCATTAATTTGAACGTCCAAGTATCCTATATTGGGAGATACCGAGTGATTATTGGGACTTGTCATTGTCTTGGGTTGTTGTCGCAGATAGAACTGCCTAAAGGACATTTTACACACATAATTGTGGATGAAGCTGGACAAACAATAGAACCAGAGATTATGATCCCATTGACATTTGTTAATAAAGAGAGTGGTCAAATTATTGTAGCTGGCGACCCAATGCAGCTTGGACCACTTATTTTATCGAAATATTGCAACGAATATGGAATGGATATTTCATATTTGTTAAGAATTCTTGAAACATTCCCTTATCAAAAAGACTTTGCCGCTTTCGAAAATGGGTTTAATAAAAAGTTGGTTACACTGCTGACTGATAACTATAGGTCTTTGCAGGAAGTTTTAAAATTACCTAGTGAAATGTTTTATGATTCATCTTTGGTTGCTAAAATAGATCGAAACGCGCCAATGGTACAAAAAATTATTAATGTTGTTTCTGAGATATTTGAAATAACTGATGATATAAAAACTGGTGGGGTGTTTGTGCACGGTGTTAAAGGGAACAATGCGAAAGCATTGGACAGTCCTTCCTGGTATAATCCTGAAGAAGCATCTATGGTTGCACTGACTGTCTGTAAATTGTATAGAAAAAATATAACACCAGCCGAACTTGGTATCATTACGCCGTACTCTGCACAGGTAATTATGTTATTGCCATTTTATCTGTGTATACAAACATTGACCAGGCAGGGGCCATAGTCCTTCCATAGTAACAGGCGTCCAGTCTACTTAAACCTCCCAAACCCATAGTCCCATTCTTTGTTTCCATATTCTGCAATAGTCCGGAACAAACGGGGGTTGTCCTTGGGTGCACTTGCATAGTGCATACAGGGATAAATTGTCGGTTGATGTTTCATTTAATTCCATCTTAAAGCTATTTAAGGTGTCCGTGCGAGTTGGCTTCGGCCCATCGTACGCCTTCAATAAATTGAGTTAAAATAATAAACAATAATTTACGTTTATGTACTACATTCCTAAATTGGCCTATTCTGATCTCAAAATTCCGTTTGGAGGAAGATTCCAATCAATTCACTGTCCATTCAAGGTTGCCTGGAAGAGATCGCAGTAAGCGATAAGGCCGCCAATTGTATGTTTTGTAGTAGATAATTTATTTAAGTCATATTTAATCTGGTGTACAATAAAGAATATATAAATATAAATAAATAAATAACGCTACTCAAAAAGTCAAATCATTTATTTCAATTAAGCTATCAAAAGGCACTCTTGAACATCATAATTATACGAAAATATTTCTACATACTCTTTTGACATCAATGTTTTACAATATTTGCATACAGAATCATACAGAATTACACATGAATGCAATGGTACTCCTTACATAACCATAAAAACTATTATATCATATACGTAAAAAGTATTAAAAATTAAAAATTGACAGTTAAAATATGTTCAAAAATGCATAAAGGTCACGTGTTTACAAATACTGGAACTAAAGACGACCACCTCGTTAACATTACAACCTTCAATTGACTATTTTAATGTACCTTACTTAAAATATTGTGTTCATTTCATACTCTTGTAGTAATCATAGTTAAATTTTTCAGATTAAACACCTACGGCGGCTATTCGACAACATGAATTTGGCGCGTCCAAAAATAGGCACGGTTGAAGAGTTTCAGGGCCAAGAACGGCCTCTTGTCATCATATCTACGGTGCGCTCGTCTGAGTCCCTTATGCCAGAAGATATTAAACATAATTTAGGATTTGTCCAAAGTTCAAAGCGGTTAAATGTCGCCTTAACACGAGCCCAAGTAGCTGTCATCATGTTCTGTGACCCACACCTGCTATGCACTGACCCCTTATGGAAGAAAGTCATAGACCACTCTGTAAAAGAAAATAAGTACATGGGATGTGCTTTATCAAGTGTGAGTGATGTGAGCAATGACTTACAGATGTTATAAAATATTTCGCATTTTATTTTTATTTGCATTCAAAAAACAGAACTAGTCAAAGTTAAAACATTTATTTCAATTTGACCATTTACAGGCACTTTTAAATTGTCAAGGAGTTGGTCAGTTAGGCGATAACACTCCGCACCGCGCACCGCCGCGGATGGCGGTGGCGGACAAAGCGTATTGCACCGCTCGACCGCGCGGTCGGGCGGTGTACGTGTGTAAGACATCGACGGATTTCATAGAGGCCAATGCGACATGAGATCCACTTCACCGCCTACCGCGGCGGTGCGCGGTACCGTGTGTTAATCGCCTTAGTCTAAAGGTTGAAGCTAGTTGCTTGTTCCAAAACGGAGGTAGGCTTCTATGGAGAAGAACGACTACAAACTGCACGGCACTCTTTTTAAAACTACTTAATACAAAACTACTTACACTTACAAAATAAGTTTCTTGTCATCTATTAGTACAGGGGTCCCAACAGATGCGTCGCGAGGCCTGGCGCCCTAGGGCGTTGTTGAGCTATCCTGAGGGCGTTGCGCGACGGTAGGCACAAGTCGCATTGATTGTAGTACAATCATTATACTGTTATATTTTCCATAAAATAGATAAATAAAGTAATCTTAATGTCTGTTACCGCTACACACAAATATGTTCATATAGCCAAGCATAGATAAGAAATTACATCCCGTAAAGGGAGTCACGGTATAAAGAAGATTGGGAACCCCCTGTTTTTAGTACATTACTAGGAACAAGAGAGCTATAGTTATAATGAGTAACTAGTCCTTCATTCATTCTGGGCAATCTGCCCCACTGGCCACTCCCACCAGCATTACTGGCTCAAACTTTTAATTTTAATTTTTTTTTTACTTTTGCCTTGCTTTTAACTTGCTACGTCATCAACTACCCTGTCCTTTTTTTTTAAACTACCGTAGTATTTAAGTTAAGTACCTGTAAGAACATTATTTTTTAATACAACGATCTGTCACTTCCTACTGTTGTTTTATTTACCTTTTAAATTTAAAATTTTATTATAATGTCTAAACTAATATTTTAAGCAGAAGAGTTTATTGTTCGAACGCGCAAATCCCCAGTATTACTGGTCCGGTTCTGGAAGGTCTCGAAAATAAGAAGTTACGTTATCCCTGGGCGCTATAGGCTGCATTAATTAACTATAAAACAATTAGGGATCCGTAAGAAAATCTACTCTCACACTAAAATCTAATACAAAATCCAGAAATCGGTGTACGGGGGCACCATCTACCTTCTCAGTGCCCCAAGTCAACGTCGCCTGCTCGTGGTGCGTACTGCTGAATAACATAAGTGATAATTTACACAGGGTAGAGCTGGTAGCAATTGGATGTTTGTCAAGAATCGAGCTAAATGGTGCGACATGACAGGTCCAGCAGTGGACTGTAAGTTGTAGTCTGAAGATAGGGAAGAAAATCCACGTAGACGAAGTCGCGGGCAAAAGGTTGTTTGTTTTTTCTTAGGTTAATCAGACCAGTAAGTCAAATTTTGAAAACTGGCGAGCGGACGAAGTCGTCGCGGTAAACAGCTTCATTAAGTAGGTACTTTAAAATATAACTCAGGAACTGAAAGGCCAACTGACAAAATGATACAGTATGGTAAAATACAGTGCCTAGGCCAAGGCGTAAAGCCCAACCGCGGCTGAAGCTCATTTGATGATAATAATGATAGGTACGGAGAAGGAAAAAGCGGGGCTTGAAAAGACGGGGGCCTCTTGTAAGGTGTGTTTTTTTGGGTCTATGATCGCAGTCTTAACATGGTTGGCCCGGCTACTCCTACTAACTTAGAAGCCGACTTCATGTTGGCTGCATTTCCTTAATAAAATAGATTTTTATATAGAAATACATTAGTTTGGTACGCCACGCCATTATACAACAAGCAATTCAAAGTTACTACTTCTTTTTTCTGTAGATAGTGGTTATTTGTATTTCTTCGACATCCATCAACCTAGATCCCGGTTTTTCACCTAATAAAAGCCTGCCCATTACAATATTACACCTCCTTGTTGCAATCATTCTTTACAAACGTTAATTAATTTAAAGTAAGTAGGTACCTATCTTGCATTCCGATTATTTATGCGACCAAAACGTATCAGCATCAGTAATGTTAAAAGAAAGAAAATAATGTAAGGGTAATAAAATACATGATTTTATAGAAACAATAGATTATTTTGAATTTATCAATTTTACTCTGCTGTGACAGAATGTTACGCATGACAGGATGACTCAAGTTTGGTATACCTAATAGAGTTAGTTTGACAGACTGTTTGACTTACTTCGTAAACGCACAAGCAGACGTCACGCGTTACGGATTACGAAAAACATTTATTATTTCTTTAATTTTGGCTTTATCAGTACTTATTTTGCTAAAAATATAATGTTTGCAATCAAGAAATAAATCCGTATTGTCAGTTTACAGAGTGACACAATTATTTTGGCCAGAATGGAGGCAAATGGTGCGGTTTTGTGTGACAATTTGATTAAGTGGTTGCAGACTTTAGATCTCAAAGCTAAACATGGGAATCCATCAGGTAAATGTTGTATTTACTACCTACACTTGTATTTGATAAGTTAGGATAAGAATTTACGCTGTGAATCCGGTGTATCCCGGCCCACATCCCTATTAGGAGTCGACCTGTAAGTGGATAATTTCGTCACTTTGTTCTTGTTTTTATTTCATTGAGACATCACTGTTTCGGTTGCGGTATTGCTTAATGTACAGTCATTTTCGCCATTGAGGTCTCGAATAGTTAAAGTTTACTGTGCACAATGCTCATGCAGTCTAGTGCACATTTCTGGGAAATGTATATCAGTAGACAAAACAGTGATAATTGCAGTGCCATTGTTAATCTGCCCACACACAGTGTAACCTACAATGAAATAGGAGCTTAGACACAAAAGTTTCTTTGGTGAATGTGATGTGAAACAATTTAGTATATTTATTCACAATTTATAACGAGAAAAGTTCTAATAGTTGTAATCATGACTAATACTACCTTGGACTTTTTGAAAGACGTTTTATTATTCAATGTCACTAAGTAGAGTGAGTATTGATACATTTGTAATGAAGAATATTAGAATATTATCTACATACTTAGAATAAGACAGTTTATTTCAGCTGTTCAATCATGAACAATTATCTACGTACTTAGAATAAGCCAGTTTTTTCAGCTGTTCAATCATGAATTTAATGCATTGAATTTACATGCATATTAAATATAAACATGTCTAAAAGACTGATAAACACATTGATAGAAAATTTTTATTACATTTTTCAATAAATATGGTGTTCTAACTAAATTTTTTTCTTTTCAGAACTATCAGATGGTGTGGCGATTGCCGAGGCTCTCACACAAATCGCACCAGAGTATTTTAGTCCCGGATGGAACTTGAAAATAAAAACAGATGTTGGACATAACTGGAGGCTAAAAGTTAGCAACTTGAAAAAAATATTAGAAGGTGTTGTAGGTAAGTAAAAACCAGAAATTAAATACTTATCTTCCTAATAAATGCGAAAGTTTGGATGGATGGGTGTTTGCTACTCAATTACGCCAGAACGGCTGAACAGGTATAGATGAAATTCGGCACGGAGATAGATTATAGTCTGAAATATCATTTAAGCTATACTTTATACCTACATATACTAGAAAAATGTATAGTTCCCGTTGAATAACATAACATCACGCCTGTAATCCCCGTAGGGTTAGGCAGAGGTACCCATTAGTACACCCACATTTCGCCAGTTATGTTTTAAGTCCCATGTAATAGGGGGCGAGCCTATTGCCATCAACCGGGCACAATTCCAGACTCCGAGGCTGCTACTGAGAAATTCCTGATGGAAAAACCCAATAACACTTTGCCCAACCTGGGAATCGAACCCAAGACCTCATGCTCAGCAGTCGTGCTTTGCGACCACTAGACCAACGAGGCAATCAATTCCCGTTGAATAATATGTTAAATTTCACATAAATTATTATAAATACCTATCTACAAAACTGCAATAATGTTCAATATCACGCAGGATTGTTTGTTAACCACTTCAAACAAAGGAGAACATTCTAAGCCAAGAATTTCCTCCTTTGTTTGTCCACTTTATCTTATACTAATATAATAAAGCTAAAGAGCATTTTGTTTGTTTAAACCTGCTAATCTCTAGAACTACCAGTTATATTGGAAAACAATCTGTTTGTATGTGATAGCCAGATTCATGAGAAATACCTAGTATACAGGGCTGTAGCTAGAGTCGAATTTGAGGTAGGGCAGCATTGGTTACAGGTAGGGCGAAAGTAAAAAAAATGTCATAAATTGATCTGCCCTCGAAACACGGCGGGCTCCTATAATCAATCACCATGTATATCTGACATTTTATGATGACTCTGAAACTATGAACAAACCATTTAATTATAATAATTTATCTTATTTTTGGTATTTTTAAGGTAGGGCATTGTGATTTCAAGGTAGGGCATTGCCCCACAAGGCCCCCCCCTAGCTACGGCCCTGCTAGTATAGGTTAAATAACATCACACTTCGGCCTACAGAAGCGGAGCAATAACAAAAGATGTAACTTTAACATTGACGATAAAACAAATTGAAAAAAAATAAAAATGCAGAAGCTAACAATTACAAATTTTAAATTAAATGCTCCATTCACTATTTAAATTTTCAAGAACAATGTTCCTATCTACAATTTAATGACTCCTTTTCAATGCTGTGTTAGCATAGAGCTAACATAACATCACGCCTGTTATCCCCGAAGGGTTAGGCAGAGGTGTACCCATTAGTACGCCCACATTTCGCCAGTTATGTTTAAGTCCCATGTAATAGGGAGCGACATGATAAATACACAATAACATAATTCAACACTAATAAATATCAATAGAAAGAACATTATCCTGCTAGATATATTTTTATCTGTATGCCTACAAAAATTTTAATATCTGCTGAAGAGATAACATTTAAAATATTATTTGTGTTGTCATAACATTAATGCTACTATGTATTTTAAAATAGAAATAAAAACTTCAAAACTGCCTCGATGGTCTATTGGTCGCAAAGCGCGTCTGCTGAGCATGAGGTCTTGGGTTCGATTCACAGGTCGGGCAAAGTGTTATTGGGTTTTTCCATCAGGAATTTCTCAATAGCAGCCTCGGAGTCTGGATTTGTGCCCCGTTAATAGCAATAGGTTCACCCCCTATTACATGGGACTTAAACATAACTGTCGAAATGTGGGTGTACTAATAGGTTCACCCCTGCCGAACCTGTCGGGGATTACAGGCGTGATATTATGTGTTATATAAATAAAAACTTTTTGATTTAAAAATACATGGCCAGTATTACAAAAAATAATGTTTGTTGCAGATTATCATCAGGATATTCTAAATTTAAGTTTACAAGAGTTTTCAAGGCCAGATGTAGTAAATATAGCTGAGACCGCCGATGCCTCAGACTTGGGGAGACTGCTTCAACTTGTTTTAAGTAAGTTTATTTCGGTGCTGACTCAAAATAGATCCTATAAGCATGTTTTTTTATCAGAATAGAGATGATATGAACTTATTAGAATTTCATTTTACAATTTTTTTTTGAGTCCTTTAAATAGTGTAATTTATTAGATTAAAATTTGTAGTTGCCAATCATGAATTGTATTGTAAATTTTACTATGTTTGTACGAAAACTAAATTCAATTATACATTCTAAAACTCAATTGGTCTGTAGAAAAATATCTAAATCAACACTTTTGGAAATAGGTTGTGCAGTCAATTGTGTAAAAAAAGAGGAGTACATCACAAGAATAATGGAAATGGAGCTGTCATGCCAGAGATCGATAATGCAAGCGATACAGGTACGATATGAAGTAGCTCATTTGTATTCAGATGACTTAACTTATTGTTATTCCTTTGGGGCTGCAGAAATTGTATACCTGGGAAAGTTACCGTTTTTATTCACTGTGAAAGGGGACATGGTGAGATAAGGTTTTACCTTGGATTCAGTATATGAATGTAGACTCTCAACTGTCATATAAATATGGCAAAGTACTTCGGTAGCCCAGGCATCCTTTAAGGGTCAACTCACACCGAAAGAGCGGCGTAGGGCAGCGCAGCGCGGAGTCCCACTTCTCGCACGTCTCCGTTTATGGA
Source organism: Hoplodrina blanda (assembly GCA_949316365.1). Classification (NCBI taxonomy): domain Eukaryota; kingdom Metazoa; phylum Arthropoda; class Insecta; order Lepidoptera; family Noctuidae; genus Hoplodrina; species Hoplodrina blanda. The sequence continues at coordinate 7,849,103 of OX438579.1, read as the reverse complement.
ATTCCGGGAATTTATTATTCCGCGATAATAAGTATTATAGTAATGAAAATAAAGTTAAAATTCATATGACACTGAAACTGCTCTCCGCTTCGCTGCCCTTCGCCGCTCTTTCGGTGTGAGTTGACCCTAAGAGATCGCAAATGTCAAGGCGCTGCTAGTCGCCCTGTGGAACTGGGGTACGTATACGTGCCAAGACGTGGAATTGCGGACATCAGCCCGTTATATGTATAATACAACTAGCGACCCTATGTATCTACTTCTGAAGCCCTTTGGCCTCGCATGGGTGCAATGTAGATGCATAAAACTTCCTCTCGAATCAAAATCTATTGATGAAAACCGCATTAAAATCCGTTGCTTAGTTTAAAAGATCTAAACTTACAGACGGCGGAAAGCGACTTTGTTTTATACTATGTAGAGTTGATTCTAAACCCCTGGCGAGTTTGTAATCAGTTTGAAAAAAAAAAGTGTTTTCTAGGTTTAGTATACTCTAGGTCCTAAAGCATTGCACATTTATGTATGTATTGAATTAGCAAATATACCGCCGAAAAACAGCGCTGTATCATATGTAGCTACTATGTACTACAATCACAGATATTGAATTCATGGTAAAAAATTGTATCACAGTGTCCCTTCCATCGTTTATAGCAGGGCACTATAATTCGCTGTTGTGTTTACTTTTCACAGCTTTTAGGATTGACAAGTAGGTATATCTTTAAAGTTTTATAGTTGTATCAATGTCAACGGCCGTAGTAATATGTAGCAAGCTTTTCTAGAAAGCCTCTCAATGTTTTTAAATGTACCTACTTGTAATATAATCAGTGTCCTTGCGTAAGTAGATTAATTAAAAAAAAAAACAACGATGATACAAATACATACTACTTACACGCTTTTAATTCTAGATTTTTTTTATGTAGTTGCTGAAATAAGTAACACATGCGACGAGCGACCCATGAAGCACCTATTTTATCTATTTTGCGTCATGGTCCCATACACAAGGGCATTAATAAGAATTCAAGAACCTAAACCACTTTTCTGGCCTTGATATCGGTGTCGTAAATAAAAGAATAGACGAAAAAGTATCCTGTAAAAATACCTAAGACTTTGTCGTCCTAATTAATGAACTACCTATCCTACACCTAAAATTCTGTATTCTAAACATGTACTGCTTTCATTTTCACATAATTTTATTTATATTTTTTTTTATGTCTGGCAAAACACACCTGTATGTAAGTAAAATAACCGTTAGTATTGCTATTGTTTGTACTTATTTGGATCAAATTAAATACGTTACTTTCAGTGGTTTATAGCTATAAAATTCAGGATAATGTACATTACAATTGACCTTGTGCTACTCACATTTGCAATCTAATTATACGTTCACAATTACTTTGCAAATACATGAATTCCCACGTAAGTGGTTTTTGAATGCCATGTATTTCTTTCTGTCACAATTCAATGCTCGTCATTTCAGTGGATCAATAAAGGTGTAGATAAGTTCTAATTTTATTTAAAACAAAGATTTATGTTATGTTTATAATAACTGGCATTAAAAAGAATATTAGGTGTAAAAAGACACTTAACACAGCCGAGAATTACATGTTCTTCTAATCATTGCGGTCTTTTTATTCTGGACTATAAATGGGAATCTTCTGGTCACAAAGAAAATGAAGGTCAAAGTTACAACCTTTTTCTACTTTTTTTTTACGAAAACAAGTTTTAAATGTTTTAACTTAAATTACCCCCACAAGTCACGACCCCTGTACTGCTGCATGCACCCATGAGCAAAACAATTTGCGTGCATTGCATGGTACAATAAACACCAAAAAAAAAGTTGCTTATCATCAATCATTTGCTAAATGTTACTTAGTTTGGCAGTATTAACGGGTACCTATTTAATGTGTCATTTTACACTCAATAGATTTGATCTATTCATACCACAGATATAGATAGACATAGATAACGCGAGAGTAACTACTTCGCGTGCCTAGCTTACGTACAAAAATCGTAAGTGACCAATTTCGCGCTCAGTCTGCATCGGAGCATAGCGCTAGTCGGACGTCAGTTAAAAATATTAAAATGGTTAATTGTGCTGTTATAAATTGTAAAAACTGTACAAATGCGAGGAGAAATAATAAAGTAAACGTTTCCTTCCATCGGTAAGTCATTTTCTGATTAATATTATGCGTAATTAATTAAAAAAACAATTATTTTTAATCGAATACCCTCAGTAATACCTGGTAATACCAAATTTGAGAAAAACAAAACGTTCCTATTACATTGCAGCTTTTACTTGGAGCGGTCGATGAGACGTTTTGCTTTAACAAGTAATGAATATCGAAACAAGCGATACTATCGTATATCGTTTTGGTTTTGTAGTACAGGGACTTTTATCATTTTTCTGTCAATTTTAGCGATTAGTGCTGTTCATCATATGCAACACAAATCGATTCTCAAGAATCGATTTCGGAAACAGAGGAATGATTTTGTATTATATAAGTACTTTGTAGACAATTTTAATAAATAATCGTAACGTTTCGTGATTTTTTTAGTTTTCCACATGAACCCAATTTAAAACAAAAATGGATTGAGGCGACGGGAAACAAAGATTGGTTCCCAACAAAGCATAGCACTATTTGTTCAATACATTTTGAGGAAGCAAGCTTTGTTGAAGGGAAAAAGTTTTCGTAGCTCATGTAATTTTGGATCTATTTTGATTTTATTATAACGTATTTTACATGCTTTTCGTTTTTAACCGACTTCAAAAAACGAAGGAGGTTCTCAATTCGGCCGGTATTTTTTTTTTTTTTTTTATGTATGTACACCGATTACTCCGAGGTTTCTAGTCCGATTAGTGTGATTCTTTTTTTGTTCGATGCAGTATACTTGCCATTTGGTCCCATAAAAATTTCATCCAATTTGGTTTAGTGCTTTTTATTTTGTGAGCATTTTTGTATGTATGTTACCCGATTACTCCGCTAATTATGAATTGATTTGGATGATTCTTTTTTTGTTTGAAAGAGTATACTTTCGAATAGGTTCCATAGAAATATTGTCATGATCTGATGATGAACTTCGGAGATATGGAACGGAACTCCTCTAGGATCACAGCAGAACTATCGTAACAAGTAAAATTGCTTTGTTTATACGTGTATCGATGACTGACTGAAGAAAGAGGGGGAGGGGGTACGTCAATTCCCCTCCTACCATTTTCCTAAATTAAATATATCGTGTGAGGAATTATACCTCACACGATATATTTAATTTAGGAAAATGGTATGGCTTTTATTAAAGATTTGAAACATTAACACACGCAAGCACTAAAAATGTAAAAATAAAAAGCTTTTTTACAAAAAAAGACAACCGCCTTCAAAAACTACAAAATAAAAATAACTTTAGTTTGGAAGTCGGTGGCAATACCTACATAACAAAAAACAAAACCAAAGCCGCCGACTTCCAAACTAAAGTTATTTTTATTTTGTAGTTTTTTACTTCTAAAATTTCTTCTCTGGATTTTGTCTTTGTTTCCGACATTTTGATAGTCTACAACAATTACAAGAAATAATTAGGGAAATACTAACAATTTTGTTAAAAATATATATTCCTACTGCCTTATAAGCAGATCAGGAATTTTATTCTGTCATTCATTTTTCTGTTTATCTCATTCCTCTGTATATCTCATTACTCTGTCATAAAATCGATTCATACATCGATTTAAATTATGTTATTATTATATTTTTATTATTTATATTATTATTGTTATTGTAGTTATTATTATATGTTATTATGTTATTAAAAAATTATGGCAAATTATCCAAAAACTAGCACGTCGTCGGAACGCAAGCGCTCGAGCACGCAACCTCTCACTACAAAGACTTTCAGCGTACTGCTGACCGGGTGAGCCGCTGGCGCATGGCGGGGGGTAGGACGAGGGGGGCGCCGTACGCGGCGGCGTCTTTGAATCGTTTTGATTTTCCCATCACTAAATAGTGCTTGTGACGTCATAATAGGTAGTCAAAAAATGGCACGCTTGGTTTTTATACAGATCGTGATACTTGCGTTATCTATGTCTATCTATATCTGTGATTCATACCTTTACTTTCTAGAGATACCCAGTGAGCCGTAAAAGTATTCAAAATGTATGTTTAGTATAAGTAGATTATTTACGACAATATCGTTATAAAAAAGGTGAAAACCACCGATTCCCCTCATTATAAGTAATAAAATAAATCTCAAACACTTGATCAACTTATCCATCCGTAACCAATTAGTCCAACATTTTTATACGTAATGTGTAATTTAGTTCAGTCGACCCCCTTTTCATCCATTGAACTTTAATAGTATTACATTATTATATGAGCGCACTTGCAATATAATGCACATCGTCGCAAGAGTTTAGTAAGCATACGGTTCTTGCTTCACTTTTTTTAAGTTGCATGCTCGTTACATAGAGCGGCAAAGAAATTCTATTTTAGTTACGCTCAATTTTAATGTCCTTGAATCACGATACTGCTGGTGGTCAACAATACGTTGTCTGTCAGTTGTAAAATGTGGTGCCGCTGGCTCCAGTGCTGTTTGTTTGGCTGAAAGTAAAAGTTGTGTGAAACTGTATGTGTGGTTTGTTTAGAATGTTATTATTTTGTGTTAGGAACTGCAGACGTTAACGTTGGGTGTGAATCGTGGCAGTGTGCACTTGGAAGCGCCGCCGGTGGAGCAGTCCGATGCGGACATGAAAGAAGCCCTCGCGCAGAGGTGCCATGAACTCGACACGCAGGTTTGTTTACTTATTATTATTATTTAATTACCGTTATTATGTTACTTTACGGACCGTTTTACAAGTCGTGCGTTATGAAACTGTAATTTTATTCACGCATTTGAGTTTGTTTTTTTTGTTACACTGATTCATAATATTATTAAATCGTGAAATTTTATTAAGAACACTGTTGTGAATTCTGTTTTAGCCGCGTTTTCTACTTGTTTATTTATATAAATAGATGCTTACTTAATGATTTGCAAACACCTTAATTACGCTTCATTTAAGTGTGATATAAATAATGACGGATCGTGGGCAAAGTCATGTTTAACTGTAAGACGTGACATCTGCGAGGGACACGACACATGTTACAATTTAATAGAATCCTGTAAATACATCAATCCTAAATCGGTTTAGTTGTTCTTGAGTTATACCCGCACCAACGGACAGACACACAGAGAGACGTATTTCATAATTGTATAAGGATACGGAAGGAACAGACCTCATTAAGCAACCAGGTGTTAATTAAATACACGATTTATTTATTTAGATATTCATGATGTTTTTAAATAATGTCACGTACAATCACTAATTTCTTATTGTTGAAATATTAATGTGGATGACCAAATTAGATGCATGACTTCAAAATCTAAGTATATTTACACTGACTCGAACCTCGATCGTACCTGTATGGTCGTGTCTTTAAATCAAACAAACAAATTATGTCTTTTTACAGCTTAATTATTAAAATTCCAGGTAAAAATTCTCCAAGAAGAGAAGATGACATTGCTAAGTGAAGTGGCCCGATTAACAGCGGCACGGGATGCCGCTGTAGAGTCGGGAGACGCCGAGTTAGACGACGCGGGCGCATCATTGGGCCCCGCGCATGCGGGCACGTTGCGCTATTCAACCATGCGCGCGCAACTCGATGTGCTGAAGGATGAATTGGACAAGGTTGAGCTGCAGCGTGACGATCAACATGCGAGAGCCGATGCACTGGAGCGAGAATCGGCGCTCTTGAAGCTTAGAAATGAGGAGCTGCAGGTTCGTTTATGTCATATTCTGTAGAGTAATCGGTGATTAAGGAGTATTTCAAAGATATGGAATGCAGAATTAGTATGGAATTTAAAATGTTTATATGCAGTTATGGGGAATGAAGTAAACACTTGACGTCACATTAGCATGTCGGTGACTGGTGCACATAAGCATGTCGGTGATGCGTACTCAACTGTTTTCTCCTTACCAAAAATCGCTCAACGCGTATGTGGGTGTATTCGGAGATTACATGCGCGATGTTATGTTGGTCCTCTATGCGTTCATAAAACGTTGATTGTGATAAAACTTTCGTGGGTAGTGTAGTTCTGCATAGGCCCGAGAAGGTTTCTAACCTAAAAAATAAAAAAGAAACACCGGAGCTTTTTCTGTTTGTAATACGAACGGCAATAACTACTATATACCTACATACATACGTTACAATATACAGTCCACGTGCTTGTTCTAATTTCATAAATGAAGATATTTGCGAGTTAACCTTGGCTGTTGCACTTTTTTTACCAGTAATTAAGCCTAATAAATAACCTTAATATTGTAAATGTGCAGAATGTTTGCGCTGCTGAAGACCTTGGCGCTTTGGGTAGTAGTGCATGTTAATTACATGTTAACTGTACTATTAAATTACTTACGTAAATAGGAAATTATAATACCTATTTAAAGTATTTATAGCCGTGTTAAGAAATAGTGGATAAAATGTAGACAGGTTTCCATTGATTTTAGGGGTGCCAGTTGTCATCACATGTCAGTAGTTCAGAGAGTCAGTAATTGGAAAACATGGGAAAGTGAGCAATTGTGAACTTTTTTCTTTGTGGAAAAGTTCTAATGGACTGCTTTCGCCTCGGTGATGGCGGACGGGTGTTTCGGACTCAGTGTTGTAGCTTGGGCCCTGTAGCAAAATTTGTTGGGGGGCCCGTCTACCTGATCGCGCCGAAGCCCGAGTGGAGGGTAAAGATTTTTCAGAAAAGAAACAATATATTTATTTATTCCCGGGAAGTTTAGAATACGGCTGAAGTATTTGAGTGGGATAGTGGTTAATCATTTTACGAATTTTTGATTACACGGGTTTTGGGCCCCGAGCTGGAGGCCCCGTAACTTTGATACGGCTGATACTGCGGTGAATATGCCCTGGTCGGATTCCTACCGACTAAAACCGCACGGTGTTCCTCCAACCACCATTGTACCTATAATTACTTGACAATCCCGCTGCCAGTCGATTTCATCAGAAATTAGCAACATTAGCCGAGCATTTCCTAATTAAGTAATAATCTAGACTAAAAATAAGCCTTTAATATAAACGGTATACATAATAAATTATTAAATTCATGCCGATGTTCATGAGGCGTAACGTTGTATGTATAAAATGAGCACGCGTTACTGTTACATAAACAGAGCCTAAATATATGATGCATTCTGTTATGTAATATGCAAAAAGTGACGCATAATTATTATTATAACGGGTGTAAAAAGATACGTAACGAAGTCCAAAACGTAAATATTCTATCCACCATTGCGTAAAAAAAATTGTCTGGAAATCCGGTCGATATCGAAGAACAAAGTTCTAAGTTTTTTTTTTACAATAACAAGCTTGAAATGTTAAGGCGCGTACAGACATTGCAAGGCATACGCCGCGCACGCCTTGCAACGCACGCCTCGATATAAGTTTACTTCGAATAAAAATGAAACTAGCGCATGCTCACGTTGAAAATGAACGTCCACACATTGCGAAGCATGTCATGAGCGCCGTGCGCTGCGCATGCCTCGCCATGTCTGTACGCGCCTTTATAACTATATACTTTGAATACACATGCATCCGAAAGCAAATTATGTTTTGTGTGCATTTCATTGTTCACTACCGTAAACTGATTTTTCACGTAAGTACCTAAAATAAAAGTAGTTTTCCGGCAATAAGTTTTGCTCAATGATACCTTAGAATATTGATGGGCAGTACCTATGCGTAGTTAACGGTTATGCATCTTTTTACACCCCATGTATTCTGCAAAGTTAAAGTCAAAGTCAAAACATTTTTATCAATAAGACCATTTACAGGCACTTTTGAGTTGTCAAGGAGTCGATCGGTTAGTCCGAAAGTTTAAGCTACTTGCGCCTAAAGAAACCTCGCCGTGGCCGATTTTAAGTATGTTGAAGATATTAAAACATTTAATGACTGCATTGCAGATGGCAGCCTCCGAAAACGTAGCATTAAAAGACGAGTTAGACGCGTTAAGAGAAACAGCAGCAAAGGCGGCTGCTTTAGAAGCCACAGTCGCTTCATATAAGAAGAGGATGGAAGAACATGTGGACTTGAGGCGGCAAGTGAAGCTGCTTGAGCGAGCCAACACCGAGCACGTGCAACGCGCCATCGAACACGAACAAGCGGCCGCTAAGGCTAATGCGATACGAGCGCAGCTTGATATATACAAGAAACAGGTTAGTAACCCCAGCTGTGGACCCTTTTTTGTTTTTTTTTTAAGATGGTAAAAATCATCAAATGACTCCTTCCGCCCTGGGTGGGGCGGAAGGGACTGTCAGACTTTTACTGACTAAAAAACCACCCTGTTCCTACTGTTGCCCTTTACGTTCCGGGGCCACGGTATCCTGTTAAGACGTCCGGCAACAGCTGTGGACTCTTGAAGTTTTTTTTGTAATTTTTTAAACAAATAGTATTTATTCTATCAAAACTTAACGTAATGATAATGGGTGGAAGGGACATAGTGACATGATTTCAGACAATCACCTGAAAAACAGCTTTCATACATTTTTTACCGTGTACCTACACGGTAAAAATGCGTTGCACTTTTGTACGGTACAGCAAATTATGTTACGATACCTTTTTTATAATTAGATATAGTCTGTAGTACACGTAGATAACATAGCTTACTATTAGCGAAAGAATTTTCACAATCGGACCAGTAGTTCCGGAGATGAGCTCGTTCAAGCAATGAAACAATCTATCCAGCTTTATGTTGGTCTTATTACGATATATTCCAGGTTATAGACCTTAATGAGAAGTTAGACGGCGAGATAACGAAAGCAGATAAGCTGGAAATAGAGAATAAAAAGTTGAGCAGTCGCGTAGCGTCTGTGCAACGCGAGCGTGACGCGTTGTTACACGAGCGCGACACGCTGCGGGACACTGTGGACGAGCTGCGCTGCTCCACCATCACTGCCGGTAACTTTTGTCTTTTTGTCCTCTCCGCTGTTCAATTTAAAGGAAATATTTTAGAAACTCTCACCAAATAATCCATATTATGTAATTAATTATAAGTAGGTAGTATTATTAAATTCACTGCATGACGTTTTTAAAAAATATAATTTTTATCTATATTCTGTGGAAAACACCTTTTCACCATCTTCTGTAATTATTTTAATACTATGTAATATGTAATGTGTAACTGTTTATTTTCCAAAATAAATAAAATAAAATAAAAATGCAACTATGATAATATCATGGCCGCGGACACAAAATACGAATTTTTGCTCATTTTCTGCATTAACACCCCCAAAACTTTAATCTTCAATGCTTACTTTCTGAATCTTTAATGCTTACACACTGACCACAAACGCCGCCACCTGAAGCTAGAAGCGACTACCGACGTCAACTGTGTGCGGCGAGTCCAATTAAAAAAAAAAAAAAACTACAGGAATACATTAGTTGCGGCGTTTTGTGGTTGTGGGTGGTGGCCCTTTCGATACACATCAGTCAACCCATTACCTCTTGTTGAAAATACTGTAAGATAATCTTTTTGACACGTGTTACTATTATTCCAGGTGCTAATGAAGATAACGTATCCCGGGAGCTGATACCTAACGATTTGAAAGAGCAGTTGATTCGGCTAGAACACGAGAACAAGCTGCTACGACAGAACCAGGGAGCGCAGGCGGACCAGGCCTCTGTGCAGGTGTGTAACTAGCCTAAAAAAAGTTATGACATGGCTTGATATTTTTAGTTTTGTTCCGCCTAAAATTTTAGTGTTGCTTATTAGTAATTTGTACCAAAAGTCTTAAATTCGCTACTGAACGTAAATTGTGTGAATAGGACAGTGAGTGTATATTTGGTGCACGAATAGTATAAACTCCATACTGACTTGTAAATGTCGCAATGTGTCATCTCGCTTCAACATATTTTTATGACCACGACTGCTACGAATATTAGCGTTTAATTATTATTTCTTCCTGTTAGTAACAGTAACTGTTTGGACTTTTAACTAGAAGGCCCCTGAGGTTGCACCCCATGTGTTAAATTTGCGATTTAGTAAGTTTGGCAACATTTATCCACGACTAACTAAGGGCTAATTTTTCAATCGTCAGATAACTCTTAACGGAGGGATAAATATGGCGGTTTGACAGCTTTTGTATAGAAAATATGTCAAACTGTCATATTTATTCTTTGGATAAAAGTTATCTGACTATTGAAAAATCAGCCCTTAGTCATATAAATAAAGTATCTTCCTAACAGTTTGACCATGTTAAGAAACACGATTTTTTACGTTTAAACGTACGTTTTTACGTTTTGTTCGGTGAAACTTAACATGATCATTTACGCACCCATGAATATATTTAATGTAACGTCACTTATAAGTCCTATTACATATTCAGGCTCTCCTAGAGGATTACGTGGCGCGGCTAGAGAAGCAACGAGCGATGAACCGGGAAGCGAACCAACGGATCATGCAGTTAGAAGCCACACTGGAAGCGCCGCATCCACGACTAGCGTCTGCTATAGAAGATAGTCAGAGGAAATGTAAGTCATCTTTCAAAAACTATTTTATGTACGCAAATGTGACCATATAAATATAGATTTCTGATACAGATCCATTTCTGGCACCGATCTAGCCTTGGCACCTAGAGTATGTTAACGCTGCGCTAGCGAAGCGTGGACTGTGGCTGTTGCGATACTTACGTCACATTGATGTAGCGTTAAGGTTGCGCTTGCGCAAGGTATCGTTCGTTCAATGAACGCTTGTTCACTTATTAAAAGATTCCACAATACTGGTTGAAGCAAAATTCAAATAACTAGTGACAATGGTCGATGGAAGTAATAAAATCTAATAAAAGTACACAGTTTTATTTTTCGTTATTGTCCTCTTGCTCACACACATTATCGTTAAGCAAAAGGCCGGATTTTCTATCGCTCTTCTCTTGTATTACAGTCAACCTATAGATTCTTCTTCTTTTAAACTGATTTAAAATAAGAATCTAACAGTTGACTACTGTTTTCGTCACATATTCAATGTCCCTTTCATTCGCAATTCTCATCAAATTATTTTTGTCTAATCAGCGTTACAAGTAGAGGAGCTCCAAGCGGCCTTAGCGGAAGAACGGCGGCGCGCCACGAAGCTACAAGAAGCGATCGCGGCCAGAGATGCAGAACTACTCGCTACTGAGGACAAGTACAAGAAGTGTCTAGAAAAGGCCAAAGACGTCATCAAATCGCTAGACCCTAGAGCTTCTGGTACGTTGTATATCTTTGGCAATTTGATTTTATCTATATTATTGTCACTAATAAATCTATAGCATTTTTATACCGTTGAAACAACTGATTATATTACACGGTTGGAAACAATCACGATTCTTTAAATTAATCCAAAAAAATAATGAATGAATAATATTAAAAAAAAATAAGAATTTAGTTTCAATAAATATTGCATGAAACGGGTCGCGCCTTGGACGTCAGATAAACGGGGAATTCCCGCACGGTGTTTCGTAAATTCTTTCTCCATACGATTAAAATGAGCTTTCATTCGTTAAATTTTTTTGTTGCGTGTTTGTATTATTAAAAAAGCATTATTAAAACTGGCTAATATGATTTATTTTAATACTGAATCGGACTTAAATGTTAAGGTCTAAGGTCCGATAATCCGAAGTAAAAAATTGAAAGACATTTGATATAATTATTGATTTTAAATCATTCCAACCCTGTTATTTTACCTCTTCTTTTTTATTTGCAGCTCAACCCTCTTTGTCAGACATAACGTTGGGCTATTCACGCGCAGCGGGTACAGTGGCTGGACCATCACGACCCGAGATTGCGCCCGCAGCTAGTAATAGGAACGAGTGAGTGTTTCTTTTATTTTTCTTTCATATTGATGCTTGCTCACGGGGGTGCTTTCGCTACTCGATGAAAATGCTTGCCTTACTGACTGTCATATAGCTGTACTTAGCTTTTGTCGTCTGTATATTGGTCACAGGGCTTTTTTTTAGAAGGAAGTTATTCTTATAATATGTATTGCTATGTATGTGTTATAGATTTATATTGTGTTATACCATTTTGTGAGGCAAGCCCTCGCCTGGCTTGTTCGATGAACGGTACCCTTATAGTGTGAGTAATCTCGTAGATGGAGCGGCGGCACAGAGGAGAGCGCTCGCGCGGGCGCTAGCGAGCAGCGCCTGCTGACGTCAGCGTGGTACCAGCTGGGCGCGCGCTGCCACCGCGACGCCGTGGACACGCGCTTCACGCTGCTGTCGGCCGGACACTCCTTCCTCGCGCGCCAGCGCCGCCAGCCCGCGCGCGCGCGCGCCCCCCACGCCTCGCCCGCGCCTGCGCAGTGACGCGCGTGGACGTGGGGCCTGCGCGTGCGCTACGCCGTTGGGAGCGCTAAGATAGCGGCGGAATGAAGCGTGCGCAGGTGACGTGCTGTTCAAATTCTTGACTTTCTACATTCGTTGCATTCAGTGCGTGCACACATAAGTACGTGACGTTTGTTAGTGCAGCCATTCTGATGTACCGAAATCTACACATCGTCGAAAAGCATCACAAATATAACTTACTGCAATACTCAATGCTTACATAACACTATTAGCTAATTAAAACCGTGATGCCGCCCGTACGTCAAGCACTAACGTGTTTACGTGCGTACTTGCGCATTATATGCGCGTGCGCCGCTAATCGAATTATAAAAAGTTGAGTATCTTATACTTATGTAAATAGCGAATTACACCCATGCGTGGTGCCTTCGGACAGCGCGTTCGAGATCCGAAGATTGACACCTAAGTGTTCAGGGAATAACAATGTGTTCTATGTCCGATCAGTTTGAGTGAACAAACGATTATGTACATTTATGATTGGCGAGAATTCTTTTGTAAATATTTTATGTGTAACTCTCACGTGATTGGTCGCAAGCCGAGCTGTCCCTTCCATCTTCAGTTAATTCTACGTCAATTGAAATTACATATGATTTTTGTATAATTATGTGTGTATGAATAACCTACCCAAAAATAGTGGGAACCTAAAGTTATTGGGTGTTAATTTAAGATTATAAATAAAAAAAATATATAACGACCATTCTGTAACATAAGAACATTTAATGTGACCTAAGTAGATATTTTATTACAATTATTTCCTAATTAATTATGTCTCTGTGTGAAAAGACATTCTTTGAGTACTAATTTTGCTCATATGTATGTCAATTAATTTAGGTTAAGTTTTAAAGCACGAAATATAACCACCTGGTTAACTTAACTGTTTATTAAAATATTTTGTGAGTACGAAAAGTTTATGAAATTGTACAATATGATTACTTAGTTCAATTTTGCATTTTCTGGGGCTAGCGTAACCGACAAGACTTGCACTATTAAACCATCATCATTGTCATATTAGCCAAAAGTCGTCCACTGCTGGACATAGGATCTCTCTTTTTTCTCTTCCTGGCTGATATTACGGTTGCAGAACCCTTTATCTGGTAATTCCAAAATACAAACACTTTATTTTCGCCCTGAATACCCGATTAGAATTCAGTCAATCGTTTTACTCGCGTTTTGTTAGCTCATAAAAAGTATATCAATTTTTTGGTTGTGGTTACATCCGCATTGACATTTTCCGATTTGCCCCATAGATTTTGTATGGCAATATAGTGCCGTGACGTCAGTGCCGTGTCAACTTACTATTTATTAATTTCAAAGTAACAAAAGTCTCTGTCACCTCTGACCTAGGCTAGAGTCAATAGCAAACTCATCCTATATTAAAAAAAGGCATCGGGTTTTCAGGGCTAAAATATTATTTCAATAGGATTTTTCACTGTCTACCCCCGTCTGTATGTTCACCTCTGCCTAACCCTTCGGGGATTATAGGCGTGAAGTTCGGGGCCATGCTGTTATAATCATCGATGACTTTAACAATAGAATGCTACATCTGACTGATAACTTTATGGGTCAGATTGATGAGATAAAAGTCGAAATATTCAGTGTTCAGTCAGTATCGCTATAAAACTATAACTCATTATTTCAGATACATTTAAATTATTTTTGATATTTCGCATTTGAGTGGAGCAAAGGTGGCCTACCGAGACAGAAATACAATATTCTGTCTCGCGATGCATCCTCACTAGAAAGTAGAAAAATGGAAAGTTTTGGACTGTAGCCAAAAATGACTCCTATTTTAGGAAGATATATTGTACCATCTGCTTTAAATTATCTCTTGGGTCTTATCATAAATTATAATTCCTTGTCTATTTAGGAACATAACTAATTTATTCGCATTTAGACAGAGAGAGAGAAGAGAGAGAGAGAGAACTTTGCAATATTATATAGAATTCTAAGTTATGGTAAAACCCATGAGATCGTCTTCACCCGTCCCTTCGAGATTATGGCGCTGCCAAGCGACGTTATACAGTCATATAGATAAACATAATACTGGCTGATGTCGTCATCATTTTAATAATAATATTAAAGCATACCTTTCTTGAACAATGACAATATCGTATTTTCTTTGTTTATGAACCTTATTTTAGGTTAGATTAATAAAATATGTGTGATCATAGAACAAAACTAAGCTTCGTGCACTACATTTATTTTAAGATATTATCATAATTTTTATAACATCGTTTTATATCAGTATTTTGTTAATATTTATAAAATGTTGTAACCGAAGTCTTGTCTAACCAGAATTTATTATTTGTTAATTTTTATAAAAAAAAACTATTTTTATCACATTAGCAATCAGACGTCATGTTATTGTATCAACTTGTATAGAATATCTGAATTAATTAATCTTTAGTAACATCTAACTAACATTTTCATTGATTTTACTGGCAACACTGCCAGTGCAGTGAATGGAAGTATTAATGCGAAGCAGTGCAAATTATTTATTTAATTTTAGTATAAATTGTAATTTATTGTTAATGATGACAATATAGTTTTGGAATTTTTAATTTCTACTTTTTATTATTTTCCCTTACACTTTCCTGACGGAAATAATATTTAAGAGTAAGCATAAAAAAATAAAAAAGGGGGTTTGAAAAATAAAATCCAAAAGTAACGTGATTTCATAATTTATTTGTAATTGAGATCACAAGCCACTTAAAATTTAACTATATCACATCAAACCAAAGTAAACGATCTATATGGTCACGGCGGGCCTTACGATACACGATCAAATTTTTTAGACAACATGATAACTTAGGGCAACACTAAATCACCAAACCGAATACATGATGTCAATACATAACAAAATACATAGTACTACTTGTACAATAGCAACTACCTAATTTGTTATGGAAACACAGGGACTTCACAAGAGCACATCAATCATCTGATGTTTCGTAAAACATAGATTTGTTAATGAACTCCTAATTTTGTAACTACCTATTACTATTTTTAGGCACGCAAGTAGATCTGCTGGCTCGTCACGAGAACCCTAACCGGTCACCGGCGACTAAACTAACGTTAGTTTAACACTAGCTCGCGACACAGACCACACATGGCTTTATTATTTTTTTAGCAAGCGCTTAGCCTAAGGTTATTAATATAAAAATCAAATTAGTCGAAGTCCTCATCGGAGTCTGTCTTCAAAACACTGTCTGAACCGGAGCCACCCTCGCTGTCCACCGCAAGTTCACTGTACAAAAAATAAACGAATTAACAAAACAAAAACAATACATCGTGGTTTATTATTATAGTATTTATGAGTTTTGTGTTTAGGTTACTTATTGTATACAACTTATAATCCATTTGTTAGAAATAAATTAGTCTATGAGAAAAAAAAACCATTGTGAAAAATGTTATATTTTAAATGATTCATAAAGCATGATACGATGAAATATCGTAGTCTCCAAAGTGCGACTTCGTGCATTTATAACCGACCACATTTCGAAGAAAAAATTTCGTCAGAATTTCCTGTTCACAAAATAAACATCACTGCAGATGAATCGGTCAGTCCTAAATTAGTGTGTTAAACCTGCGCATGATTACGGACATTAGCCATAGTTAACCCTAGCCCTTTTTAGCACACAGACCGTAATTTCGTACACTCTTAAGTTTGCAAGGGATATTATACTTATGACTAACATGAAGCAGGTAGATAGTTGCGAAACTTGTATGTGATTATTATCGCTTCGCTTATACGAGTTTGTGTATCTTGTTCTCGTACCTTGAGCTTGTGTAAACAAGCTTAAATAATGCGTTCATACGTAGGGGTATTCTTGATAGGTATGCCTACCTAATAATATCGATAGGGTTCTGATATGTATTCTGTTCAACGGTGATGTGACAAGTTAAACCTCTTGATGATTTTAACGAGTTACCTATGCATATCAAGCGATTTGATGACATACCAAAAATAGTTGACAGTGAAGTTAGGTATTTTTTGGACATATTGGTAAATTATTCTTTGATGGAATATTAAGATGTTCGGTAGGATTGTGTTGATATTTAAGTAGTTCATGTTAATTTAAAGTGTTTGATTGAAAGTAGATTAATTTAATGATTGAGAAAGTCACATCGAATGACTGAATAGTAATTATTATTATTAATTAGAATCAAACTTTTGGGTTAGTTCTTTTTTTAACTTGCCTGTCTTTTTCTGCACCGATTAAATTGATCTCTATGATATTTCTGTCAAACAAATATTTATTTGTCAATAAATTGTGTATTACGCTTCGAAATTGTATGTTTGATATACAGGGTGTCCCATAACTCAACGTCAAGCCGAAACGGGGTGATAGGATTGATCATAACCATCACGAGAAAAATCTGAAAAAAAATCTATCCCATGCAGTTTGAAAATTATGGGCATTTTAAGAAAAGCCTAGAAAGGACAATGCCCAAAAATGTATGGACCAAAAACCCGGAATCGATTAAAACGATTTATGTGTGGCTAGGTATAGTGAACATACTATATCCCAAATTCAATATTTGTTTTCGAATAAACAATCACCAAGTACTAAAAAAAAAATCGTAACTAATTGACTTTAGTCTTAAAAATCCATGATATTTAGAGCGGCATTGTGCGTAATATTGAGAGTAAAGTACATTATACATGTTTACTGATAACATGAAACATTATTTGCATATATGTATATATATATTTATATACATATACAGCATGTAACAAAAACCCTGTCCGATCCTTAAGGGTATTATTCGGCATCGTACTGCGTACACATATACGTAACCATTTAATGGATTTGAGATTATTTTTCCCAGTGAAAAAAAAAAGAAGAAGTAATTAAATTAAAATAAAACATAAAAACTGATCAACGGCAACACTGATCTGACAGGGTTTTTGTTACATTGTGTATATATTACATATCTAAAAAAACACTACGCAGCTAGGTTTTTTGAAAGTTATGTAATTTAATGTAATGTATAAAATATGTCTTGATATATATAATATATATGTATATACATATATGTATATTATATAAATAATATATATATTTTAAAAGAACCTACGTACTGTATTCTGTAAAACTACTGTAGTAGCGTCATATCAGGTAAGATATGATCTTTTTTAAATAAAAAAGAGCTCAAATATACCTATGGTAATTCATTGGAATTATCAGGCTATTAACCTATTAAATGAAAAAAACTTACGAAGGACTGCGCGGGGGACAGGGTCGGTCAAGGTTTCGCTACCTGGATAACAATGGCGTGCATAGATAAAACATCTTCTATCTCTTTCTTTCTCGCAAATTGTAATTCCTTATCTGTATTCCCCATCTCTTTCATGAGTGAGTGAGAAACTAACATAATAACAAAACAATGAACCTGTTATCAACGCGCTCCGCTATAATTATTGTTATATGCTACTGGCCTGTTCGGTTATAGTTTTATGCGAAACGAATTGCATATTTGCGACCTCTTATATATGGTCTATCTTCCTGTACATAAATTATTTTAATCGACTCCGGGTTTTTTTTGAGCATCCTCCTTTTATCAAAATGTACCATTTTTCGGTTATTGTGGTTATTCTTTTTTAGTTTTGTTCATTTGAACTTTGGAAACGTAATCCTAAATAACATTTCTAGAATCCCAATAAAAAATAATGACACAATTGCCTCAAGTTTCCGAGAATTGAGACTATTTGTTAAACTACGAATTTAAAATTACCCTTAAAAAAAATGTACTAGAGTGCCTTGGCAAGTGGCATTAAAAGTTGGCGCATTTAATCAGAATTCTAAAATGGTACAATACTTGTTAGTTCCATACAATAATTTTTTTTTTTTTTTTTAGATTTTTTTTTTCAGATTTTTCTCGTGATGGTTTTGATCAATCCTGTCACCCCGTTTCGGCTTGACGTTAAGTTCTGGGACACCCTGTATACTCTTTCTCTAGTATAGACAATGTTTAAGGAAATCTATACATTTGCGGTTAACAAACAGGAAATGCAGTTTCTGGACCTGTATTTTCTTATTCCGTAAGATTTACGACGACAAAATTCGTAGACAAGCAACACTCTTGTGGTTTATTTTGTGGTGTCGACAAGTAAACTAAACGCAAGTGTGGTCGAGGCCTTACTGTTGTAAAATTATTGGCAACCGCTAGTCAACATCAGTTTACTTATAAGGAGTGTAAAAAGACACCATAACGTAGCCGAAAGTTAAATAATTATTGTTCCTATCATTGCGATATTTGTTTTGACCACACCTGGGAACTTTGGCTACGGAGATATTAAAGGTCAAAGGTCAAATAAACATTCAAAATCAGTTTTGAATGTTTATTAATGCTGCATGCACCCGAAAGCACAATGTTATGCGTGGGTTACATTGCGCACTACCATAAAGTTTGACTTTTCAGAGTAAAAAAGCCCAGCAATAATTTTTGCCCATAGTGACTTAGTTTGATGTGTCTTCTTACGCCCAATATGTGATATTTTCTACTTTGTAAAGTAAATGACGGATGGTGTCAAGTTGTCCACTTACCCGTTCAGATCCTTGGTGAGTTGTATATCTACATTGCTGGCACTGTCGTTGAGGCCGTTGAGAGCTTCGCAGAAGTCGCTGCCCACGCTCTGCAGATGGTGAGTGTTTAAGTGCAAACCCTGGGAAAGAAAGAACAGTCGTTTTACACAACATAGACAATTGTTTTGAAAATCTCCTGTCTCGACGGTGCGTTTACAAACATATAACCTTACATACTCTAACAGCCAGACCCGAAACAACTATCTGTAAGCCATACAAATATATTTCCGTGCGGGAATCGAACCTGCGACACGCAGCGCAGCAGCTTTTTTGTTATAAGTACCGTGTAAACATTGAAATGCATTTAACCTTTTCACCGCCACGGACTTCAATAGAAGTTCCGGATTTTCGTGCCACCAGCGCCACGACTTCATTAGAACTTCTTCATTTTAACTATTATCATATAGCTTGGCGCTGGGCGAGGCATCGCGTTCTGTGTTCGCTGGCGGTGAAAAGGTTAATAAACAGCTGTTATTTTTACATTACAATTTTATTTATACACACTTTAATTTTATTTATTTGTATCTGTTACCGGCAATCTGTATAATCCGGTATTCTATACAATACCTAGGCAATGTATAGAATACCTAAAACGGACAGGTAATGTATGAAATATTATTTATTTTATACTTTGCCTAGGTATTCTATACAATACCGAAAGCGCAGCCGGCAATGTTTATAAAAGAGCAGGAAAGGAGCAGGAAAGTCCCGGTCAATGGAGCCCCGCCACGCGGGGCTCTTATTTCTGGATGGTTTAAAAAAAAATAACCACGAAGGGGATGGCGGGGTCTTTCAGACCCCGCCATCCCCTTCTAACCTAACCTGTCCGAGTCGGGGTGCTTTAAGTCTTGAGCTCGCTCTGCTCGCTTAAGATGATCCACATATTGATGACATATTTTCTAAACAAAAGCTATCAAACCGTCATATTTATCCCTTCTTTAGGAGTTATCTGACGATTAAAAAATTAGCCCTAAAACATTATGTATGAATTTTAGACCCGAACCAAAAAAAGGGGTAGGATTGTGACTAATCATTCCACAGCCAAGTTAGTTACAGTTCCTTGGCTAACACCAATTCTAAAATTTGCTTGTAAAACCTATGATTTACTGTAACATATAGACCAAAATCTATTTATTTACACATTACCGGTGGACCAGCAGGTACTCTATACAATCCCTAGGAATTGTATACATTACCTAGGTAAAGTATGTAATAGAGAATAATATTCATAATGTTTCATACATTGCCTGTACGCCCCAGGTATTGTATACATTGCCTAGGTATTGTATATAATACCTGAATTATACAGATTGCCGGTAACATATCGATAAGAACTAACATTTTATACTGCCCTCAAGTAGTTTGTTTAACCACTCAAGGCCCGGCTGTCATACCGGCATGACAGAACAATAGATAATCAATTGCGTCTCATTACGTGGGACTTGAAATATCAATAACTCTACAATCAGGACGTGAGAAAAGACTAAAAATAGCAATATTTTGACCGGTATTATTCATGTACCTACGTCATGTAGTATTGTTACTTCGTGTCACGAATTTGCAAATGGATTATGATGACCGATACTGTTGAGTCAGGACATGCCGCATCCTTGATTAGGTATTCAATAAAAGCATCATCAATGCTCCGACTACCGCTCATAAACGGGAGAAAATTAAATTAAATAAAAACATATAAATAAATATAATAGCCTATTAATTGTGCCACTGCAGGGCAAAGGTCTCTTCTCATAAAGAGAAGGCACAAGCATTGATCACTACGCTTGCTTAAAGGCTGATTTAGACGGTGCGAGAAATATCGTGCAAGTTGTGGTACATTTCCGTCAATGATCAGTCCCGTTTGACATGACAGCCGCGCGGTCCCGCAATGTACGTCAAATCGCACGATATTTCTTGCATCGTCTAAATGAGGCTTAAGGCAGATAGGCGATTTTAAACTTGTATCAATTACTCCAGGTTTTTTCGAGATGTTTTTCTTTACCAATGTCAGTGATGTCCAAGAAGTGCATAAATATTATATACTTAGATTAATTAAACTATTCACATCAAGTATCAAGATTGTTCATACGATTACACTCTCAAAATTACAGCCTGCTTCGAACTACATAATTCGTCTGTTACTCACATTAATTCCGCCAGCTATAGGTACTTAATTGAAAACAATTTACGATCAGCATATTGCGAGGAAACATTTGCAATCACACCGAGCCCTCGCAAGGATGATTCATTAATAAAACAACGTACGAATAGCTGTCTTCCCACATAAAGTAGATGGAAGATTTGTAGCAACTTCAGCCCTTATCAGGATTGATCTGGTATCGCGTATGGGATGGACACCGCTAGATGTATTAGCCCACATGGCGGGTAGCTAAGTATCGTTATCATTAATCTGAAGAACTGTCATTTCTAATTGGAGTATAAGTGTGATAGAATGCGTATGATTATTATATTGCTTCGGTTATAATAATCTCGCTTAATTAGTTAGAAACGTTTGCAAGCAAAAAGGGAACCTATGACTCGTGATGAAGAAGGTCGTGATTGCCCAGTAGTAAAGGCGCTCGCCTCTCATGCATGAAATGGAGGGTTCAATACCGGACAAGTACACATGTGACTTTTTCGAATCATATTATTATGTACGTTCTAAGTTTATCTTGGACATCGATAAAGAAATACATTACGAGGAAACCTGGACTTATTATTAATATAAGTCTAAAATCGCTAATCCATCTTGAGCAAACATGGTGATTAATGCTCGTGCCTTCTCTATTTGAGAACACGCCTTCGCCTTGCAATAGAACAACAATAGGGTAGTTTTTTATTATGCCTGTATCTCAGAGAAGTTTTAACAGAATATTTAGCAAGATTGTACATAACAAACCTTGAAAGGTCCTCTGTCAAATCCACAGAAGGATGCCTCCATGGTGTAGGATCTAGTGACGCCCAGGTGTCTCCACACGGTGACTCTGGCGGTGCTCTCCCGTTCTCGTTCCACTCTGAAGGAACAGGATCCGAGCGCAAATGCCGGTGATAGCCGATGCATTAGAGCTGGCAGCATCTGTAAAAGAAAAGCAACATAACATTTCATCATTGTTGTCTGAAAGCGGTAAGTAAATGTGTGTACAGTTACCGGCACGTAACTTGGCAAGAGATTTTCGTAGTGGGGGAAGTTCGCGCATATAAAAATGTATGAAATTGTGCGTGCGCAAACTACAAAAACTCTTGCCAATTTACGTGCCGGTAACTGTACCTAGTTAACAAGCAGATTTACATTTATCTTCTTATATCCATAATGCCCCTGTATTTTTTTTGGGACACTCCGCCACACTATTTTCAACTACTGCAACTCCTGAAAGCCACAATCAACAGTGTCGACCGCTCTGAAAGCGCCGAGGTAATGAAGCTTGACAAGCCGTGGAGAAACGATTCAACTGTCTTGGATCCCTAAACGAAAAAATGTTGCATAATAATATCGGTGAACCATACCATACGATGTAATACCACCATCCGCCATACCCATTTGTACCATTAACTGGGAACAAATCCCGAGGCTGGTACCTACTTAGAAACGAATGAATGCAGCGAATAACACAATCATATCCGAACCCGGGGATCGTTTCGTGGATGCTTACCAGACATCCTGTCAAAGCAAAATTGGAGTTCCTTGTTGTTTTTGAACTGCGAACATGTTTACAGTTGTACACGAACGAGGTCAACACTTTCCGTCGTTAAAGTCAACTAGATAATATCAGGAAGCACAGTCAGAAGCTGCACTGATAACATCGAACAATCTTATTAATGTGTCGTACCCCCCACTTACGTCATTTACCCGTTTTTCAAGTCTACCGTCTATGAGAATATCTTTGAGATTCGTTTGTTTCAGATCTGTTCAATAATAGGAACGTTTTTGGGTTGGCAAATGTACGTTATTTATTTGTATTCGATAGGTACATACTTACTTTAAATTCGAACATAGACTCTGATACTAAAAGTGAATTGTCTTTTGTTCAAGTCAATTACACTATAATAAACATAGCTAGTTGTATAATAATAATAAAATGTTTATTTTATACCACAAGCCAAAAAAACACAAATAATATTTTACTGAGAACATAAATAGCGAATAATTTTCGAGTTATGGATGTGGTAGGTAGGCAGTAACACCTGTAATACAGGATGTTCCAAGTACAGCTAATATCTACCTAAATACTCTTTTGGCAGGCTTACAAAGTTACTTGATTTTTGGATTAGATACGTATACATATATTATCATAAACATTATTTATAAAAAAATAAGCTATTGGTATAAATATATCAATATGAGCTTACTAAATATTTGACTGGTTCATCAGGCACGATGCGGTCGTTGCTGCACCAGCTCTCTGCTCCTGCGCAGCCGTAGAAGAACACGTTCTTCTTCCGAGAGTGTCCGTGGTAGTCACAGTACACCAATGGCGGCTTCTTCCAGACGCGTACCAGATATTCTATTATACCCTAAAATATTTGTGGAAGTTAATTCATATGATTAGGTACACACCAGACCAGATTCACTTGGGTAGATTTTTGCAACCACAGTGGTATTTATATATTAGTTAATACAAATTCATAGTGTTGTGTGATTGAGCTTTTATTAAAACATTAACATTTTTAATTTTCTAACAAATCTCTAAAGCTTCATCGGATATATAAAATCTACAACTTGCCCACCTGGGGATCGAATCCAGGATATCATCAACTTTTAATGCTTTCGATATTGCTACCTTCCGACGAAGCTTATAAAATAACGTATTTCATTCAGGAAATTGGTATATCTATTGGCCTGTAACGTTATCTCACCTTAGTATGATAAATAGAAGGATGTAAAACGGGACTCGGTTTACACCATCGTCGGTTTAAATCTTCATTAGTCAAGCCGCATCGATGGCTGCAATAAGAAATGACAATTTACAGGACGAGATAACCAGGAAATCTTATGAGCGACAAGTTAGCGCCGATAACACGCCGGGACGTGTCCATTGAATTAAAATGACACGACGACCGTGGGTCGGGGAGTCAGGCGTCGTCACTTTACGGACAGACATAAGGCTGCGGCGAATCAGTTTATTTAACAACTTCATACAAACGCTTCGATTGTAGCGGTTATTCTCATTAGATGCGGGACACGAACGCACGGAAAACTATAAATGCCGGGTATATAAAACAATAATCGATTCTGGCTCTTATAAGGCTCTCACAGGACAAAGAAAACTCTACGTAGACAGTTTAATATGACAAGCTATTAAACGAAATGAAATGGGTGACCACGTAGGAATTCGTAGTGACATGTTGTTAGGTGCGTCCGCGGAGCTAAAAGCACGCGCCTCCGCATTGCAATGCTGTCAAAAAATATTCCCATCGACAAGGGACGGTTCCAGTGAATGCGTTATTGAAAGGCACTCGTGCATTTTATGCTAGTCCTGTAGACTCTTGACCGAGAGTACCACACGGAGCTTAGAAATATCAATGGATCGATATTCCGATCGATCGATGCAAGGTAAGCTTGCCTAAAGAATCGGGAATCGAGTAAATAATAATAATGAAAAACGTAAAGCGAGGAAAACATAAATTCTGTCGTGGCCTAAAAAGCTAAATGATGAAATACTCAACAACGGTACGTCCAAATACGGCTTTACGATAAATCTAACAATAACCAGAGAGCTTAAATGCTAGTAACCAAGGTATATAACTTTCATAACAAAGATTTTTTAGAGTCGTACCAACGTTAGGTCCGTTACATCACGACTCACGGTTCAAATGAATAAAACCTGGTTCCTTTAGAGGAGTTAACGCTACATAAGTTCAAGCTACAAGCGTGCTTAAAACCCCATGATTTCTCAGACCGAACATGTCCAGTGCTGAATATGGGCTTTCCCCGTAACTACTAAATAATGAGGTGTTCTACGAGTATAGCTCCTGACTGGGTGATTGGTAATCGTCAATACAATCTTCGAACCTAGTTATGGTAGAATGGAGTTTCCCGGCGGGTCCATGTGATCAGCCACAGACATTGGCTTACATTTTTCTCATGAAGGAAATGAAGAAGATTTATAACGAGAGAGTCATATATTTAAGAATCCTATTCGTTTAGATGTTGCTATGGGATCTTCTTCCAAGATTTAAGAGACGAAAATAGTTTTACATGTCTATATCATGGACCAGAATCACGATCGGTTCACACTGGTTTATACATGTACCTACTGAGTATATAGACCTTCAAAGGGACAGATTAACAGATATACTCGTTGCAATACCGGCTGGTACAAACAACCGTCCGAGATTATCAACCTTTTCCTTTTGCACTAGGGGTTAAAAATTTACATCTCGCGTTGGATTCAGATGTCTATACAGGTCTTTTACTTCTTTTTATACATATTGGTTTTAATTAAAAAGGCAAGTCAGTTATACGTTATTTTATTATAAAAATAAATCCAATGTTCGGGGGTAACTTGTGTACCTACTTTCTACGATTGCTATCCCTGAAATTTGGTGTTGGGCCTTAAGATATAGTTTAACAATGTGATAGATCAAATGTATGTACCGCGCGATAACCCGTAGGGAAAACTAGTTTCGAATTAATACCATCGTATAGAAATTAATTTTAATATTTGCTCGGCAGTAATCTAAACTTCCCTTGCACAGAATCACACGGATCCCAGCTGCTGCTAAATGAAAAATAATAAACGTCAATTGTATCATTACTTACAGCTAGGTAGACGTAGTACGTCTGCAATCTACGACTGTTCAGTGTTCACTATAGTTCTACCGTTATCAAAGGGCAATTCTTATAGAGTACGTGCCTCTGACATAATCGCATTCGCCAAGGTACACCAAGAAAAGAATACGAGTAACTGTAATGGTGTTTATAAAACATTATTATGTCATTAAAGTGTCCCTGTAATGCAACACGGAAACTTTATAGTTCCCAGAACTGAATCATTTTATATTTACACCTCACATAGGATCTTGATAAGTGATAATAAGCGAAGGTGTGTGTTCCAGGTAAGGACACAATTTTATAATTATCGTCGGATATTACGTTTGTATATTGTACGTTAGTTAATTTCGCTGGAATGTAATAATTTGTATGATTAAAAGTAGAGATGTTTTGCAATTCTGATTATTCTGTACTGTGCACACGGTTGGTGGATATTTTTTCCTGGAGCGGTCGGGCGTTCGTCCAATTAGGAGTGGTTCAGTGGAGTCGCATCATTAGCGGGCGCGGAGGCGGCGCGAGACGCGGCGCGGGCGCAGCGCGACTCACGCCCGTCCCTGGCTGCGGCCTTCGCTCCACGACCGGTTGCGCATCTTTTACTCTAATCAGGGAAAAAAATAAGCGTCGTCCGCATGCGCGAATGAAAGCGAACAAGCGAGAAGCTGCACCCCGTCTACCGTGTTTTATGGTGGATTGTTGCGGTACCGGAGCAACGTACAGGGATGTCGCATGCGCATGCCAGCACTTAATTACCTCTACTAAGTTGTTTGCTGCTTCGACCGTTTGAAAACCTTCATTTTGTAGAAATAATAAAAATATGTAAAGCTGTACCCATTTTACTAAATCAATGTCAATTCCTTTATAGTTAAGTACTATGTCTCCCATCCATCCTGACGTCGTGCATCGTGCAGTTCTTGAAATACGGTGCCATCAAATATGTAGCGACTTGTATTTAATTAGGTCTTGTCTGTAAGCTAGAGATGTTACAATACTTGTGTGTATTACCAACGTTATTAAGCAGTAACCCTTCGAGGCGCGTAGTGACGACCGCGGCTGGTTCAAGGGTCCGCCTGCTCATCTATTTATAGCGCGCTGCGCACCGATGCTATCGGACCTCGGCAATACTTCGGGCTCGCTCGATCCCTGCCCGCCCTCTATGCACCCTTCGCATATCGTTCAGCCAGTAAATAGACCAAATAAACACTACCATTTTATATTTATTCCACCTATTTATATCATATGTCCATTGTTTCTGCCTCAGCTGGAATTCATAGCCGACGGCCAATTCCAGTCCCTGGCCCGGATCGTCGTTATATTGCTCAAATTGCACGTCGTCGATAAATAGGGATACTTTACGCTTTGTAAATGGACACCTAGAGACAGTAATAATTTAACGTCAGTAGATATCGGCGGAGACTAGGGTTTAGTTTAGATAAGTCGGCGGGCCCACGGCACACGTCACGCTCATCCGTATTCCTAGCGCGGAGGCTGTTTCCTGTGAGCGCACCGAGAGCACGCACAACCATGAGTTCTCGCCCAGCGCATGTCGATCGAAGGACACGACGTTTGTTCGCTTGTAACATTAGAAAGGAAGGCGAGGCGGAGAGGTCCACGTTAGGGGACGCGTAGGGCTCGGCGACGCCAGGATTCGCCAGCCGTCGTCGGCAACTCTGTATTCGTGGTCGACACCGGACACAGCGCGAGTTATTTACGATAGTCGCGAGACAATCGGCCGGTCGCAGCGCTTATCCGGTGCCACCGCGACAATAACATGACGTGGTTATCTTTATTAAATAGCGTTCTATGGAATTAACACACGTGCCTAGCTTGTATTTATAGCCTTGCTGAATCAGTTACCAGGAATGACAGGTACATCCATTAGATGTAAGAGAGTGTGGATAGGTGTATTTATGTTGTTACCTTTGTTACTATAATATCTTCATGAAGATGGCTTTCCAACGGCATAGGGTTCTTTGTTGTTAGTCTACAGGTCGTTTAGTTAGGCGGCCGGAGTAACGGCATCACAATAATTGATTTTATTTGCCGAGTGTTGGCGGAAGCGGAGCAATTCACCACAAGACGGTTCATTGACACGCCACTTTTCTCCGACGACAATCCTCACTGTCGGAATGCAGTCACCATTAGCCAAGAAGCACTCCTGCGAGGGTATTTATTATTTTCACAGCTCTGATTAAGGCCAAAAATGTTTTAAGTGCCCACCATAGGTGCTTTAACTGGCAGAGCTTGAAGATGTGAATTCCAAATTGCCAAGGTTTTTAGATATTGAAGTTATGCATGAACAACACACGCTAGTTGCTGGTGCTGTGTAATACTCGAATAGGTACAGCCCTTCCACGTGTGTATCGTGTCTATGCGGTGACAGTGATGAACTTGATAAGCCCGCATGAGGCAGCCAGCACCTCTCCAGGGCTGAGGGCACCACTCAACGCTTCCGCGCCGATCCGCTCCTATTGATTTAGGAGTCGCTAGTGTGATCAGTTTGACGTGCCTCACGACTGTTGCTGATATTCGTAAATAAAACAAACAACTCGTGTATCAAGCTAGTTATTTCTTTGTAGGAAGTAACGACAAAGAATAGCATTGAAAATTGAAATATATTTTCATTTTATGATGGAGCTAGTCATTCAATTATTAAGGTTTTAGGAGTCATAGAAAAAAAAACAATATTTGTGATCCTTTCATTGGCTTTGACAAGGATCCTGAATGTGCTACACTGTTTTTATTCATAAAAAATGGTTCAGCCTGAATCATTTTTTCAAGCGATTTTATTACATTTTGTCAAGCGTCATTGCAACTGGAAAAATGCTTTAAATTATTAAATTGCAATACCGTTACAACAGTGACAGGTCGCGATTACTACGGTGACTCATTATTTCCATCAGTTAAGTGTTCCAATTTGCTCGAGTCTACCTTTACCTCTCGCCCGTTTTATCTAAAGTACTAGACCAGTATGCAATTAATACGTGTTCTATCAATTCAGATGTAGCACTGACTGCATACATTAAGAGTACTGTAATTAAGGTCTGTATTTCCGAGGTGATTGCTTGAATTTTTTAATGATACATAATGTTTAGTCCCGTAGCGTGTTTCATACTTTTTCTGTACAAGATTATACTTTTTTCTTAATACATGTAAACATGAGAATTATAGGAGCTTGTGGTATGTGCAGGGGTCGGTATGATGAGCAGGCGTAGTCAGTAAGCGAGTGCCACAGAGGGCACGACATAGGAGTGCATTATTTACATAATAGCAACGACTGGGCGGCCTTGGCGCGTCGCAGCCTCCTATAAATTCTCCTCTTCCAGTTCGCGTTGTTCAGCTTATCGCATTATATCAGTATCAACTAGAAACGTGCATCGTAATACTCGTAATGATTCATTATGGCTGTGCACAGCTATGTTTGGAAGACAGTTCAAGTTGAATGATGACGGCGATGACTCGTCGACGGGTGTCGTTGACTCCGTCCCATCCATCTATTACAATGATGCAAGAGCCAGAGCGTGAACTATTCGCACGAGATCGGCGTTCTTTGTTAGCTGTGCGGCAGACGTCGAAGGTAAGCTGAGGGTTGGTTGCGTGGCGTGGTCGCAGGCTGCGCGGGCGCGCCGGGCGGTGCGTACATTGCCCGCGGCGGGCGGCGGCGACCGCGTGCGCAGCATTTAGCGCCGCGCGCGACCCGCTATTATGAGCCTCGCACTCGTAATTCATTAGCTGACTCCGCTCGCTTCATATTATTTATGACCGCTTAGGTTTTGTACGAATACTTTCCTTGTAGGCACTTTCAAAGTTGTACCCCCTTAATGGCGATACGAGGCAGGAATAATAATGACATCTGAATAGAATATCTGAGGTCAAGGATTTGCATGATACAATGTTCTTTTCACAGCTCTTTTTCATAGGTTTACTGCTCAATGCTCATGATTTATGACACGTCAAGTGTTTGCGCGCAGGTTGGGGTTCATAAAATGGTTCCAAGTACCGATTTGAAAAGACACATTCAAAGCCTCCGCATTTTTCTGCATTCACACTGGAGAGTCGCAATTGCAATATTATTACGTTACTTTATGTAACTACGTTCTAACCTATGTATTAGGTTCTTAAGTATGAATTTCTATTGACTATCAAAGGATTTTTATGGGCTAACATAGCCATGAGTCATAATATTGCACTTCGCACTATTATGACTCTTGACTTGATGGAGACAGATATAAGTACCTATAACTACCCAAGAATTGTTTTTGTTCAGTTTTGATTATGTATATTAAAGGTTTTTAATGATAGGCTGTATTTATTATGAATTTATAATGGTATAAATGGTTAATATTCGCGGCGGCTGGATTGACGAGCAGCGGGAGGTGTCTGCGTGCTCAGTTTCCCGGAAGGTTCTGGATTATATTTTAATTGCCGGGTGTTGATGCCTATATCCTCAGTTAATAACTCAAGGTGATACCGCCGCCTTTAGAGCATATAAATCGCGGTACGGACTGCGGACGTTTTTGCGCATTACTTGCGGAAACGCCCGTTTTATACTTGACCGCAATCAATTCGCCAGTATTAATAATCACGTTGTGTAAAATTTTACGACGGGAATTTATCGTCATCGTGTATTATGAGCTTGAACAGCTATGACGAAGACGCTAATAAAATATAATAAGTGTAGTGTCGGTGAGGAAAATGTACGTTCAGAGCCTGAGAGCTGAGAGCAATCCCGAGGGAATCCGGAAGCACAATGGAGGCAACACTAATTGTGCAATTGAGCTTTAGATACGCCGCGCGCGGCTGCGCCTGCGCACTGTGCACCGATGTGAACACCATGATACACCATGAATTTTCCACATTGACTATTTGTGAACGATTCCAACGGAAGCAATTGAAAGTCTTCATTGGCAGTAATCTGAGAGGGTTTCTTGCTGGGTTATTAATACTATACTACCGACATTATTGGTAAATAACTTTGATAGTTATAGTTAGATACAACTTACAACCTGCAGTATGGCCTACCATTCACAGTGGTATAGGTATTACCGTATATTAGTATATTTTATACGCGTCATATAAATGACCATTGGCATGTTTTTCATTTCAAAGAGTAAACGAAAAATAACAGACTTCATCGATCATTGAATCAGCAGTCAAGCTCAGCTTAGCATTCAGTTCCCAATTCATAGGCGGTTGAAGACATCTATTTGTGAGCCAGGACTACTGACATGTAGATATTCGACATTTAATACACTTTCAAAATAACAGACTTCATCAATTATCGAATCAGCAGCCGAACACTGTTAAACGTGTCAAAATTGGCAATCGAAAATTTAGCACTAACAAAATCATTGCTCGACTGTGTGAAGTTATATTTCTCGATGATTCGTAGCTTTTCCATTGTTCGTATGGGTATTTTATATAGCAAACAAGTCCCGTGTTGATCTAGTGTCAATATTTTGAGAGTCAACAAGGATAACAAAGAACGGCACAACTGGCTGCTAAACACGACCTTCAAACAAAACACTTAGGATATAAAATTCAGAAAAAAAGACTACCATAATAATCAATAAAGAATTATAGCCCTTAAGGTCTTTTCGGTAAGGGTTAAAGTAGGGGATCAGGTAGACCTATTCGGTCGTGAGAAAGCAGTGATCGGGCGCCGCAGATGAGCCATTGAGATTGGTTTTACGATATTTCAAAATCACGTTCATAACCTTGAACCTTTGGGAAGGAAATCACACGTCAACACTACAATAATTACGATAACACCCGCTATTTTCTGCTTTCTGCAGTATATTGAATATTTCATCCTTCGTGAAGCGAAGGGTACCTACTTTAGAAACAAGCGCTTGATTTTTTTTCAGACCATCAAAATTGCCTGTATCATCATACCTAATTATATCTAGTTTATGATGCTCGTTTTATTATGTAATATCTAGTTTCATTTTAAATTATGTATTAAGTAACTAACTTAATTTGAAAACAGTAGGCGTACCTATTCTCCCTACAAAAGAACTTTATACTGAGTGCAACAAACCTCTTTTCATAATTTTCCCAAACGACTAAGTTGTCCTTCGCTACGGGCAGCGCCAACGACCGTAAGGCTTAATTATTTGTAACAAGAAACAACGTAATATTAATAAGATACCCTCATCCCTGACATAATGAACAATAATTGCGAAAAATAACATAGGTAACGCATGTAGTTATTATTTTAATGTTTGCGGTCATTTTATAGATAGACCCAATTAAAATTCCAGTAAGGATCTTCAGATAATTTGTCGATACGAACATTGTATGTGTTGAAAATGATGATTTTACTAAACACATTCGTGATTAGGGGTTATCGTGTACACGGTCGGGGTAAATTATAGTGGAGGTGTGAGGCGTGCCTTCGCAGTCCCTCCAGTCTTCTGACACCTCGGCAGGCCCTCGTGTGTACGTCAATTATAACGGGAAGCGATCTTACGCCGACCAAGACTGATGTTGTACCTTCAATCTCTAGGGAGTAATTGCTTAAACACATAACCACTGACGTCAGGGCGACGCGCGACGGTGCGACGCGAATCAATGTAGCATTACGCCTATCGCAGGCTATCAAATCTATTAGCTGCACGTGGACCCTTCATAATAGAAAATACATGGCGCACATTATATTTTATAACTGTATTAGTATTTTACTAAATAATAATGTTGGCTAAGTTGGCTTGCCTATTAAATCCCACGCGGGAAAGGCGATATTATTTACATAAAATGCGTATGGATAAAACAACAAGTTTGTATGTTACTTAATGAATTATGACTCTATAGTCCGGCGACAGATTCTAACGAGACTTCGCATGCATCTACTAAATTTAAATATCTCTAGATCCTCAGTTAATAATAACATAAGTCACATGCGATGGTCTCTTCTTATCCGTGTCTGCATTAAACTAAGAACGAAATGAAATACGATAACTGGCAGCTGGGGATGGCATGCGAAGATACAGAAACGAAGAATTGTTATCTCATGTTTTGCAAATTTTAATATTTTTGCACTCGGTACTGGGTAGACTCAGGCTGGTGTTCTAAGAAACGAATCGCTATTTTTTATTTGCAGTCTCGCGAGATTCAGAATGTTTTATAAAAAGAAATGTCAGACGTTATACAACATTACCGGAGCTGTCTTTGAAATATGCAAAGACAGTTAAAAAAATGCATTACGTACTGCCCTTAATTAAAGTAATTTCTAAGAGAGCGAGTTGCATACTTCACAGTTATAAATACAAAGTGTCATCATAAGGCACGCCGGACAAGACACGGTGCGCGGACGCCGATCTGAGCCAGCCATGCAAATGCTACACCATTTTATACTTAGCGACGCACACTGGGGCCAAAAAACTCTAATTGCGCCCCGGACCGGTACCCTTTGCCGCGATGTCATGAGTGATTAAGATTCCGACTGCTAACAAGCCAAATCAATCAAATTCCACCGATACATTAATTTAAATATCAAAGACGACCGTATTCCGATTTTATCTGAAGGCACCTGAACTTAATTTGAGCTTCAAGTTTCTTTCCTTCTCGAGAAAACCACTTCAATTTTTTGAGGAAGTACCTAGGCAACGAATCTTTAAAATTATTTCCTTGAATTCGGTGCGGTCTTATATTTACGTAATTACAACATTTAGTTCTACTAGGCAATGTTTATGGGATCATCGAGTCGAAAATTGCAATAATAAAAACACGCTTTAAATTGTTCTGACAACATTATACCGATTCGTTCTATCAATTTTACGCTATTTCAAACTAGAGGGGAGCAATAAACATCTGCTGGAAACAAAAAAGAGTAAATGAGATTTAGTTCGTTCAACTTTTCTCAAGAGTTATCTAGTGTTACATCGACGGCCGATAATGACTTATAGAATAAATACATTATTGTGCCAAGGATATCCGTAGACGGGCGTATAATAGGCCATTTTATTATAATCAACTGCGCTGCTTACCTCGGAAAAAACTTGTGTGATATAAAGCTAGGAGCCTTTCAAGCATGCGCAGCATAAGTAAGATCTATTGCGATGATCTATATTTATATTGATCATAAAGATGTTGTAGGTGGGAATTAAGATATTTTTCAAATGGACGTCTAGTACTAGTCAAGTACTGAATAGGAATGGATAAAGCGACACCTCGGCTATATATTTAAATATTAATATTAAAAAAAGCAAAAAGATATCGATAGCTTGTTGAAGAAATAGACTGACGCATTTGATTTTCGGCTAGTTAGTTATAGCTATTGAACTGTCATTCTGATATTTTAGGTAACCGTCTTTTGTTTTAACAGTCGACCATTCCAATTACCTACAAGGCACTTTTTGAATGAAGGAATTGTCAAGGAATCGGTCATTTAGTTAAAAAGAAACTCACATACATACATACATACATACATACATTAACCCTGAACACATAACACTCCTTTTTTTGGGGCAGTCGTGTAAAAAGTTGAAGCTAGTTGCTCGAACGAGCAAAAAAACTGCACGGACACTCTTTTGGTAATGTTCTAATGGTAATTGAATCTCAATAGGGTGATAACATTTTACTTGATTTCACATTAATTAGCAGAATAAGACCTGATTCTTTCTCAGATTCCCTGTTTTTATGAAACGCATTAACAAAAGCAAGTGCATCATTCATTTAATTTCAAAGCTTTTCATATATGGAAGATTTCTGGACAGAGTTACTTATTTATGAAATAATGCTTTATTAGTAGGTAACGTAGCATTTTTTCTGGACATTATGTTTATAATTAAGTATATGAAATGATTTTATAATGACCAAAATGTCATTAAGGTCTAACTTTTCAAAATTATTACTGTTAAAGTGGAAAATTATCAGGTGATTTTTTTTTGGCATTTTGCGTCAGTAGATTAGAAGCTTTTCCTTAATGATTTCTTTTTTGTTAAGCGTCGGTACATACAATAGATAAATACTAGATAAGAGGTACACGCATTAATGCTCACTATTCTATTTCAATGCAATAACTACATTGTAATGTAAATAGAACTATCGTTGCATTTCACAGTTTAGCAAGGTAATTGAAAAAATACAGGATCACACTATTCAAAAGCTCATTTCCTATGGATAAGTACGATCTAAATCGTTAGAAAAGCCGAGAATCCCACGGGAAATAAGAAAAACCGCGGGCAGCTCGCGGAACGATCGGCAAGCAGGTAATAATTTGATTAAGTAATGGAAATTGTGCAAATAAGTAGCGAACCGCGCCAATCATGCAATTTAGTTACGGATTCACTCATACAGCTTTATATAGGTGCGATCCCTTGTGTTACTCTTTTTGGTCTTCTGCTCCGAGCTAGCCACGCGATGCATTTATTTTTAGATCCCCTTAGGGGTCAGAAAAAATACTTGCGTATGGATTAAAATACATAATAGGTCTCCGGTCCGCAGTCACCGAGAATAAAGGCTTAATTGTGCCCGTTAAAGAGAAGGACTTTCAAGAATATTTTATAAGGATATAGTAACCACAATTTATTTCTTTTGGACTGGCTTTATTTGTACTGGTCTGGATTTTGTTCTGATGTTTTTTCTACTATGCCTCTGTATCCTTGATGATCATTTGAAGATTGCTACCATTACTTTATTCATCATCTACTATGATTTATAGTGCAAACGGCGGACAATAACAAAACTATTCACACATAGGTAAGTATCTAGTGGAGTTCGCATTTTAACTTAGACGAAAAAGCCTGAGAAAGAAGTTGATAGCTTCAGGAGATTGCGATTGATAAAGTGAAACATTGATTTTTTATTTGAAAATCCGGGAAAATGGAAAATTACTTGATTAGGTAAATATCCTAAATAATTATCCCGTTTTGTGAAATCCTATTTAACTAAAAGCGTTTTGAAAATGCATACATTGTACGTCAGCTATGGAGTGGAATTCCTTGCCGGAGTTTGTGTTCTCGATAGTTAAAACCTATGTATTCACGTCGAGAGTGAATAGTGTAACCTTTTTACTCTCTACTCGAAGACCGCCCTCTACTTGGCAAGTTTGCTCCATCGTCGACAATGGCCAAGTGAGATCGTGATCAAACGAGAGTTTATAAAAGAATCTATTTCGTTTGGTGAAATGTGAAAGGCTTATCAGTAAATGTGCTATGCGTTTTCTGATAAACTTTTCAAAAACAAGCAGTGCCTTTAGTGGGATCGACAGAGACCTGAAGCTTCACCTAAGTTCACAGAGGGAGATTTTTATATAATTATGTAGAATAGACGTGAGTCTATTCATCCGCGGTTTTTTACCTGTGGAGGTGTAAACTCTAGATATATATAATTAGAACTTATCTAATCGCGAAGTTCTCTGTTTATAGATGTATAGAAAAGGATTTAGTCTAGCCACCGTGTAAGCTAAGCTTAGTCAAGACATAAGTCCTAAAAGGGCATTTTAGGTGCCGTAAAACCTTTTCAAATAATTTCATACCTACATTAGGTTCTAACCGAACACGACAAAGTTTATAGCTACATATAAAACTGCACGACGTGGGCTGGATGCAATGTCTACATGAAGTAAGCTATAGCATGCTGTATTAGATGGTAGGCACACAAAGCTGTGCTGTACTAATACTCCAAATAAAATATCAAGTTTAGACGTTTCTGGTATGTAGTCTAGGCACATTCGTGCATGAGTCATCAAGAACACTAAACTTTATATGTGAAGATTCAGATCGTAATGGATAATTTAATAGTAGACTCTATGTAAATGGCGGACCACTAGCGACGTGCACCCAGCATAATGATCGGGCAATATTCCCAATGTTATTCAGGGACGTCATGCTAAGGGACCGTCCACGTAATATTTTATTTTTAGTGTTCATTGCTACTGCGGTTGACTATTACACGGTTATTTTTAAAACGGCATTTAAATGATAGCGGGTGCATTTTTATCGTAATCGTGGTAATCAGAGTAGTCGGCGGCGACCACCGCAGGCGCAGCCATCTCACGCAACTCAAAAACATTAGAATAATCACAACGTTGACGGACGCTATGATTGAGGACCGACAGGCGACACATCTACGGTTTTCGAACATGATCATAATTTCTAAGTACAGTTAAACTTTCTTCTATTATTGCGAAATGGCGCGAGCAAAGTGCCATTTTATTTTACGGTTGTCTAGATGGAGTTGTTCTATAAATGTCCAGTTTGACTCATGGTAGTAGAGCATGTATAAGTAGTTTTAGTAACTTACATACATGTCTTAATTATTTAATATAATTGATTGCTATTTTTCTGACTTTCACTTAAGTAGTTATATTTCAGTACGTACTGAAAACCGCACGGCTGAGCGTTTGCTAGACCGCTCCGTGCACCTGAAGTATTAACGAGTGATTTTTTGTTAAAATACATATATATTTATATTGATATCGATTATTATATTTATTTTTGCAGCTTGTAATTATAATGCAATTTTTCAAAAATTTCACAAGAAACTTCTCCAATAATAATTTGGTCCAGGATAGATTGTAATGATGTCAAGTCATCGGCCAGCAAAGCGCACGGCGATCGCGCATTGTGAATGGCGCATAAATAGTTTTGTTTGAGCGGCATGTGCGGTCTATTACTACCATTATTCAAAACATCGGAGTCATGCTCCCGTTCAATTAAATACTCCCCGAAGCGGAGTAACATCTTCGGATCAAAAAACATTGTATCGCTCGAATCTTCAAGCTTTTTTTTTTCATTTTGCTGCTATTAAAGTAATACCTTCATATTTTTTTTTATGAAAATAAAACCGTCAATTTTATTTTATCGATTGGTATCGCCCTTCGAATGTAATTCATCGGATGTAAAACAATACTGATAGGTATCGCATGAATGCGATAAAAAAGAAATTTAAAAAGTGTTTCTGCAAGCTGCGGGCTCTAGGGCACTTCAACTTTTGCAGGATCATTTAAGTGCAGTCTCTTGTATTGAGATGCACATTTAAATAAATATTCACGTTTATTTTTTAGCCTAGATTTTTATTAAACAGGTAAATGGAGGGAATGTTTAAGGTGTTCTGTAATAGGCGCACATAGGAATAGCATCTGTATGGTATGGCAATGTCAAAGCTGGGAGGGCCGCATGGCGTGCAAAGCAAATAGCGTCCCACCAATTAACGTGGCTTTCAAAGCAACATGTCTACAGTGGTGAAGCTGCGGCGGCGGCTTTCAAGTGCCCCGCGTCTCCCTCATTTGCTTTTATTTCAGCAAAGATCTAATATTGAACTCAGCGCGCGATCGTTTGTGTCCACCGCAAGGTCAAATATACACTTAATTAATATCTTTAAGCGTCGACTTGTCTGCGTTTATGGGAATACTTTCACACCGAAGCCGCTCAAATTATATTAGTATAAAAATGCATGTTGGTTAAATGCTTATTATTGCTTATAACGTACCCAGTTGCAAAATTATATCTTGTGGAGAGAATCATAACATCTTGAAAGCTAAATGAAAACGCAGTAACTTAAGAAACTAACGAGACAACTTAGGGTGAGGTCTCCAACCAATCACACGATACTGGCTATGCTTAGGTGTGCGGGGTGTGCTGGAGATCTTCGTTATTTTTGTTAAGCTTTTTAAGGTTTAAGGGATAAGTACGATTCTAATAATTGCGGGCGGTTTGCTGGACCGATCCTCACCGGCAGATATAAGAAATGCACACCCTTGAAGCGCGCCGCATCGGATCGTGAGCGGAGAAAAAACTACGACAACGTCGACAACCCTTTGGACAAGCGAAGAATTCGCGTCGACCGCAACAAGAACAAATTGAGCGCGAACTATTGTGCGGTACGATTTGCCGAGATAACTCCCGTGTCGAGGCGCGCGGGCGCCGCCGAGCCGAGCGTCCGCCCGCCGCCGGACGTCCGCGGCTGACGACACCGCACCACCGCCGCGTGGATCCGATCTGCGGGTTCGCTACATTGCTGGGTTGCTATGTCCCCGATGGAGTGTTTTGTGGGCGGCGAGGTATTGGACGCGAGACTAGAGGCTGCGGCCGCAATAGCGGTCCCATGCGGTGGTGCGCGCGGGACGCGTCTGTGTTATAAGGGGGGGTCCCGGGCAGCGCGCGTTCAGTGTGCCCCGAGTGTCCCGTGTAGCGCGTGTGCACTCCTGAGTGTGCTCAGATCGCTTCCCCGCTGATATCGCTCGACTCTATCAACATGCAGCTCGTTTTGGCCACCTGCTTCTTGCTGTTCGCAGCCACCCTCGGTCCCGCGGCAGGTATGTGATACAGTTGTATTGACATTTGGTGCAAGCAATATTATCTATATGGCTAACTTTAATATTAATGAAGAATCATTAGGCAATCTACCTCTGATGAAAACTCACTCCTAATCCTTTTTCATGAAAAACTGAAACTGAACTGAAAGAGTCTTGACATTTTAATTTCAGCTTTACATGATGATAACATGTTATGAATGTAAATAACTAAAAATGTGTGTGAAACTAAAGCACCAGCTCACAGGACATCACTGCGTCACGTAGTCACCTCAAAAATTGTTGTTAATTTACGTTTCAATTGTGTTGTTATTTAGTATACGCGCAGTGTGTGGCGCGCTTCAGTATTGCGACACTGAAGCGCCTGTTTATATATTTTATAATCTCAGCATGATTCAAATAAATAATAAGTTTAGTACCGGGTCTGAATTCATACATTAAGAGTCTGTATTATCCAATATTTACATAAGACTTGCTTTATAAACAAATTATATAATGGGTCTGAAAAAAAATGGTGGAATTCACAGAGTTAAAGTTAACATCCCAAAAAATAGACAAAAGTCAAAGCAGTCCATTAAAACGCACTTTTGAACGTCATTTATAAGAAAAAAGAATTATATTTGAAAAAGGAACTAAATTTAGTTGCCCCTTCCAAAACATAATTTTATAATTATGCAGAAGTATATGCAAGAAACTTCATACTTATAAGTATAGACCCTTAGGGACTTATCACCTAAACACTTACAGCCATCTTCTAAATAGCTTAGGTAATAGCGTACTCAAAATAAAGACTTTAATACTATTAAAATTACGTACATAATATAACAATACATTCCAACAGTCTCCTTGCGGAAATCAAAGGAAATTACTTGTAGCTATAAAATTACTCAAAGCTGTAAAACTTATGTAAGAGCTACAATAGCACGGCGTGGTGGCAGCAAGGTGGTTGCTGTGACCTACGGGTCTTCGACCTTCATTGTTCGAGTTTCATTAGAGTACAATAGCTAGTCCCACCATTACCCCTTGAAATAACTTCTATTAAATACATTTTATTCTTTCACAATATTTTATTCAATCTGCATCTCAAACTAATAAACAGTTAGCCACTGTAAATATAATAAAATCATCGACATTACTCGTATAAGCGCTGAGAAAATGAACTCAAGTAACAAGTAAACAAAAGTGGAGGGAAAGAGAGAGAAGTAGAGCAATGACCATACATCAAGGAAATTACAGCATGAGAACCAAAAATGCTAAAAACAAATTGCTCATGTTCTACAGCTTGTTACACGCAATAAAATTCGTATAATCCGTCGTAACCGGTGGCTAATATCAACAAAGCTTACGACATAGAGGTGAGCCATAAAGCCGGGAGCAGATCGCCGCGTTTCGCGTGTTGACTCAAGTGCGCCTGCGACCTGCGGCTGTACGCACACACGCACGCGTCCTGAACAATGCGACACTGCACTCGCGGGTACCATGCTCCTGTCACAAATATACGGATCCAATGTATTAGAAAAGGCACGCTATGGGAACCAGATTTAATTGTATGCTGTAATATCTAAGCATAGCTAAATGATATACGGTAGCTTATAATTATTCTTTATTGCTGCCATCTCTTTGCAAGGAATTTTCTTATACTTAAAGATAATTATTCTTCCAAGAAATAAACGCAAAATTACTTTTAAGCGAGCATCTACAGAGAGCTTTTTCAAATCATACGTAATTGTAAATTTCGCGTAAAAGTGCACAACAGTTGCACTTCTCGGAAATAATTTTTATCTCAAGTCAATGACACTTGTCATCGTAGGTAAGCATTTATAGGAATGCAGCGAATTACCGCATCAGGGATGTCTCTGCGATTGCGGAGTCTGTGAGAAAAGTTGACGATTTAAACCAATCAACATAGTAGGGAGTGATTCCGCTAATGAGGCGTGTCCGCAGCTATCGGACAGGTTATCGACAGGTCGGCAAAAAGTCTTCAACGGAAGTCGATGTTGGGAAAAAATAGTGCGGGGATGCGGAGGGAGCGGCGACAGGTGCGGGGT
Source organism: Hoplodrina blanda (assembly GCA_949316365.1). Taxonomy (NCBI): domain Eukaryota; kingdom Metazoa; phylum Arthropoda; class Insecta; order Lepidoptera; family Noctuidae; genus Hoplodrina; species Hoplodrina blanda. The sequence continues at coordinate 7,808,053 of OX438579.1, read as the reverse complement.
TCATCGGCCCTCGCCTAGCCGCCGCGTGGCCAGGACATCTAGCGCTGCAGTTCCATGGAATAATATTATGGTGCGCCGCAGCCCGCCTCTCCTAGTACCTGTAGCGCCCGCACCGGTACCGTAAATGACTCCAGATTATACACAGATAGTCGCCAGCCCCGTCCGACTCATGAATTTTCTTAATCTGTACCGATGATTCGCATTATTGTCTGTATCGAATTCAATCATTGTTACTAGATATGCGTATTACTAAACATTTTTTATTGACCACCAAATCTAATTTATCTACTATTTCATTGCTGTCTATGGACCAGCCTTTCGCCTTCGTTACAATTTCTTACAGCATAATTTTGGATTTAATTATGAACCCTTCTCCATAAGGTTACGGTTATCATTCCATTCAATTGTTTTATTGCCTTCAAACATAAAGATCCTAATTGGTAAGCTCCGGTGAACACCAGTCAATGATATTATTCTAATAAACTAATCTAAAGTAGATGTATCGCTGTTTAGAATATAATATTTGTATAAACCATCGCCTATGTCATTTTATAAACACGCGGGATTATTATTATAATGATTAACATACATGGAATTTGGATCATGATTACATGCTTGGCAATTACGTATTAACATAATATTTTAGAGATTTCCAATAATATTGTCACATTATTCATGTCATTATGTTTTTATTGTGAACGTTAAGTAAGATTTAAACACAATTCCATCCTGTCTGGAGCTGGAATGGGATCATACTTTTGGAACATTAAATAAGGTTAATCTTCAACAGTCGGCTGCCGAAAGCCCTCTAAGTGATACTTTATTGTGATCCTTTTCCTTCCATTTTTTTTTGTCACTATAATTCAAAAGTAATGTTGCCGCAGCACCAGGTGGTACGATTGTATCAAATTACTTATCGGACGTGAGCTTTGGTTGTTCAATGAAAAAGTAATTTGGAGGTTTAGTCACCAAGCGTTTTAGTAAAAAACTTGTTGCCGATACAATTTCTTGCTATATTGATGGTTTTTGTTTTGCTCTATGTTTTTGTAATTGCCCGGCGGTGGAGGGCTCGTTAGCAATATAATTTCAGTGGAATCACAAGTGTTCGCGGACATTTGTTTGTCTCGTTGGCCGGCCGCCGGGACCAGGACCGGGTCGGCATCGGGTTTGATTACTAAAAATAGTCTGGTAGGTGCATTCCGTAGCGGGCGCGGGAGAGGAGTCGCGCGCGCCGTCCTTGGGCCCGTCTCTTGCGCATCGTTCGTTCGCCATTATCTCGGTCCCTTTTTTGCCTTCCGATCGTTATCCGACCACGAACAATCCGATCGATGTTCCCACGCACAAGACCAATCAAAAAATTTTGATAGACGCCAAAATTGGACTTTTTACTAAACATTAATTTAGAATCGGTAATTTGATAACTATTTTGTGGCTTGAGGTGTTCGAATCATCAATCATTACTTGTGAAATCGTAATGAGGATTGGCGTAAACCAATTTTCCACCTGGAGTTCAACGGCACGCTAAGTGTTGCTTGATCTTTACAGTCATGTATTTTATCACGATGTAAATGTTCGCAGTGTTTATCTAATAGAGGACGGGGACTTTACAATATCCGATAAAGGTATAATATTTAACATTGAACTTGGCACGGCCGTGAAATACACGTCGTGTAATGCATGGAGTAGATGGAGCGTGCGCCGCGAGGGCCGGGTGGTTGCGCTCGATCCGCCAACTGGTTCGCGTTATGTAATGCATTGCATTGCGCACACGCACGCATTGCACCGCGCGCCGCCGTTGCACCGTCGCCGCCGGCGCCAACGGTTTGCGGTTACACGATTACACAGCTTTTAATCATCGTTTAAGTGATAGAAGATCTGGCTTCAAGCTGAAGCTGAATTTTAAAGTATATGTGCTACTTTTGGATGAAACTCGTAAAAGATTTGATAGTATAATAATATCCTTGCATGTTAAGTTTTATACGAAACTTTACGATGTCATAAAAAGCAGTAACATGATATTTTACGTTACTTGGAATGTAGAACCGCGTACCTGATTCGTTTGGGGGATGTGGGCTATTAAACTATTCAAATGTCTTTATAATTCTTCCAAAATTCACTTTTTTTCGAAATGTAATATTTTATGACCCTATCTCGAAATTCTTGGAGGCACAAGCACAATATCTATTTTAATTTACTTTTCATAATGTACTCGGTATATACCTACACTTTAAGTATGCCTATGTTTAGTATATTATTGTTTAAATAAATCGTTTTTTTCTGATTTTACAACATTGCTACAATAGTTTTGGAGGCTTTAGATACGTATTCGTTACAAAAATTATAAAGCCAGTAAAGGAATCCTAAATTCAAATACCTATTAATATGCAACACAATGTTTTAAAAAGGTTTCCATTATTATTTTCTTGCGTTATACATGGAACAAACAAAAGAAAAATGAAAAATTTAAATTTCGAACAGAACCCTGCAAGATTACGGGAGCATTTATCCTTGCATTTATCTAACGTGTTTTTATCCAATTAATTCATTATCTCAATAAATAATGTAGCCATAAAAACTAAGAGGTGCTCATATCCCGTGGGGATGTGTCCGTTAGAATAATGATGAACTTTTCTGCCTTAAAGCCAACGTCCTACGCGTAGGGGACTTAGCGTTATTTTTAGAAGCTGATAATGCATAATTTGCAACGTCTTTTAACCGGTTATAACTGGTTTAAGTGCTGTCCTAGGGTGATTAGATATGGCATGAAAACTGTGTTTTAAAGGAAAATTCTATAATTTTCTAGTGGGCTACATTCCTCGAGTTTGCTGTTCAAGAAATTGTAAATAACTGACGTTAAGTGCCGTTTTATTGAAGTCCTAAGTTTTGACGAATTGTTGGAATATTATTCCATTTAATACTTATGATGTTAATTTATACAAATTAGTCTTTCGTTAGTTGGATGGGCACTGTAAAATAAGCAGTAAATAGTGTTCGAACGTTAATTACACGACCTTTTGCAGAATTCCATGAATGCATAAGTAATAATATCTAATTACAGTGTCAGGGAAGGGCGCAAAAATGATCAATTCTCCATAAATATTATTCCCCTGCTGAGAGTTGTTCAGGCGTATAAAGCTTTTTATTAATGAATTGCAAATGCCCATTTGTTGTGGAAGCTATTAATTATTTCTGTAAAGGATTGTTCTCTTTCTTTTGTAAACGTTGGTTATTAATGAATTGTATTTCATAATAATTGTATTTACAGTCTAGAATATGCGCGGTGTACAAAGATATATCACATAGCTGTAACTGTCCATCAAAATAAGCAACATTTAAAAAATAATTTGCTGGAAAACGAATTTTATTTTTGATGTTAGAAATCACGGTTTATCACTTCTAAACATCGTGCTTATGAGTATATCTAACAGTACCGGGTTCATGGGAGTATTTATAGATTAGTTAGAATATTTCAAACTTTTTTTTTGTAATAAACCGTTTAAAAAAATTAGAACTTTGACACTCATTATCTCCGCAACCAGAAGGTCCCCAGGTATGGTCCTAAAAACAAAAAAACGATTGCAATGATGGGAAGAACATGGTATCTTTCGGAATCATCAAATTGTCAAAACGTGGTCTTTCAAATATTGGTCATTATTTTTATTAGATATAAGATTGAAAATGAAACAAGCATTACTGAAACAATAAAAATTATCATGGATTCTTACTTTTTATACTCATGTAAAATCAGTACCAATGAATGGAAGGAAGTTGTTATTATTGAATGAGACGTGAGATTCCTCCACAAGATAGCCCGTAAACGAATTTTAATGAGACAATGGCATAAGGATCGTGGAGAGATACTTGTAATGTGGTTTGGTGCGCGCTTTGTATGCGATTGCGCACGCGACGGTTACATCTGCTAACTTCCGACTGTTGATAGGTGATTGAGTAACGATATCCGTGCAATTGAGACGTACACTGAATTGATATGGAAAAACACGTAATTGTTATAAAAGCGAATGTGTGATACTGATATATTTTCATCTGTCAGAAGTCAGAATTATGTGTTTCTTGTCCATTCTTCTCCATACGAAACTATCTTTTGGACGGGACAATTGGATTCAATTCTTTTTTCTTGTATATGACTCTCAAAAGTGTATTTTATTAGACTTTGATTGTTGGAATTTATAGTAACCTGTTAGTTCTTAATTTTTTAATCTTCTTAATCAGTAAATCCATATCCGTATCTTCTTATGATTCCCTTTAAATCTGCTGGTTTTTTAATTAGTTTAAGTTTACTTTTTTATCTTTTATCATATCAAGTTTCGCTTTCATGAAGCTTTTATCTTTATCACCCATCCACCGTCCTCAAATTCACAGTTTTATTTTCAGAGAACTGACTGGCGTAATAATAATATAGATCATTTTGATAACCTTTCGTTTCGGGACATTTTTTTACTGCTGCAGTCTTTTGTATGACCTTAACTGCTCGTCGTACGGTTTCTCCAGGGAGTGTACGTTTAAATTCTTTAGTTAAAGTGAGCTATCGCGATTTGCGATCAATAAAAGTCGGCAAGTACAAATCGAGATGTTGATTTGCGATTGCACGGCACATCGCGGGCGTGACATTCGCGACGAGGTTTTGGATAGGTGATCCGTTAGCGTCCGGTGGATGAGCTCGCCGGATATCCACGCGGCGCCGACCACAGTGAGCGAGTCCACTCACCCCTACAATAGGGGTGTCACATTCTGTGACTAGGGTGTAAATTTCGAGTAAAAAGTAACATGAAAAATAACAGGCTATTTTAGTGGCAAATAATTGTTATGTAAAAAGCGTAGTTGCATTATCAAGGAAGTAGCCAATCGACAGCCCTGGTCAGGTTGCATTGTCACACCTACAAAACTAGCGCTGTACTATATGGAACAGTGCCATCCTCGTCTTGGTGGTTCCGACGAAGCTACGTGGACGGGACGGGAGTGCCGATGCTCTTCATCAGTATGCGGCGCGCGCGCATGACTCACGCGACGTGACCCGCCTCCCCGACGCTCATTGTTGCTCGTGTACACTCGTCTCGCTGTCAGCCAGCACTTTCTAAACGTCCCTAACTATCGCCTTTTATGCCCATATATTGCTTTGTAATCATCATACACATCTACGATTATGATGATTGAATAGGTTCATTAATGCAACCAGGAAATGTCAGGCAGACAAGGTTTAAGTTTATTATATTCACATATTATTGCTATGAAGGTTCAAAAAGGCTACCTGAAATAAAAAATCCAATTTACATAAGAAAAGAGGCAGGTAGGTATAGGTATATCTGAAGCCATGAAACATTCTTGCTATTATAATATTTGCCACAAGAGATTACCTGTATCGCATAAACTGCAAGATAAAACACACCGTGAAAAGAACAGCAACAAAGTAGTGAACAAAGACAAATTGCTGCAGCTATTACAGTGACTGCAGAATGCGGCATTCATCAAGGAAAAGCTCGAACAAGAAGTAAAAGCGAAGTAAGCAAGTAATGCGCGACATCGTTTATGCATGAGGTTACATTATGCATGGATTCCAATAGCAGTCTCAGGACCTCTAATAACCGAGTAAAGCTGAGTTGTAGAACTCAGGTTTCAAACAACGTACACAATGTACCATTGAGTTTCTCAATAAACTGTTGGAAAGCAATAAGGATATTTACGGTCATGTGTCCGCATACGTTTCCGTGTACTTTTAAGTTTAAGCGTCGGATTATTCGTTTAGAGACTGTTTACGTCTGAATTATAATGTCTTTTTATAGATGGCCATTGTAAAATAATGCAACCATTAAAATAGACACACGTCTTAGAATGCAGTATGAACGCTCAGGAATACATTCGCTCGTATCTAAGCAAGGCTTCGCGAGAACGAGTGACAAGGCGTCTATCAATCTAAGACCAATTAATGGACTATCATTACAACTAGTATGTAAATCAGGGCAGAGACGTAAAGCTTCTTAGAGTGTTCTCCAACTGTCTGACGCGAAGCAGGATACATTTAATTACATAGGTATTATTAATCACCTTCTTGATGGTTGAATAAAGCGTGCATAGTCCAAGACGGCATGTTAATCTTCTTTTTTCTTCGTGGATTGTTCGGGATGGGTTCACAATTGCATTTCGCAGGGTAAGGCACGACATGAAATACATAGGACCATTGAATGCTATGTCGTTACTTTCTTAAGAAAACAAAATCTTGTTTTTGTTTGTAGGCAGGGAGTCGTGGTCTTGTTTAATATGGTCGTGGTTGTAAAGATGCAGTCCGGAGTATTTCGTGCTCGGCCGAGCGTGAGATTCGCGTCGATGCTTCTTAAAGTGGATGACACTGCAGTTCTAATCTATTATCATGGAGTATTGACCGGTATGCTTTGCGCGTGTAGGTACTTAGTCCGATCACTCGGAGTTAAGTCACTATTAGTTTGAAGCTGCTTGATTTCTTGCAATTAATTGTGAAGTTTATTGACTGCAAATGAAATGCAAATCATCGTTTTTAATAACACTATTCCTGTTATACAAATATAGATTATTCAACTAAAAAGTTTGTGAACGATTCATTCAGTGACTGAACTAATTAAGACATAACAGAGAGTCAGCTACATCGCTTTCAATACTTAACCAAATTAGGAAGCAATAAATTTTTGCGGTCAACCGCAAGAAGTGGACATTGAATTAATTATGGCGTTACAGCGCAGCGGGGGTCCGACCGCAAAACACTTTGTCTCGTATGTGATGCACGTCCCTGCATTATACTGCAATCGTAGTACGAAAATGACGTGCAAAACTGCGGACTTCATGACAATGAAGTGCAGACATCGCGACGTACATATTAAGTAGTGGTGAAAAGAGGTGTGGGAATACATTACTGAACAAAAAAAGGTCCAGACATGACCACGCGAAACCACGCTGAGAGAGCAAAGTTATTGTTCAATCAGTCAAGGATAAAATATCAGCATCGCTAGAAATACTCTTATGTTAATCTTGCTGAGTAGAGTGTCAATGTCAGGGCATGTGACGTGCGATGTAAATCACGCGGTAATGCAGGCGGGCTGCGCGGGCGTCTCATAACCGTCGCATTAAAGCAATGAATGAACTGAATGAGGGGCACGCCATTATCTCGGCTATATTCATTTTGTGTCAGATTCATTGTCACTTATCTCTTAGAGTACTGGATACTAAGTGTCAACCATTTGAACTGAGAAAGGGTTTCGACGCTTGAGAGTGTCTTCTAGCTGTCTTTAAAAGTAATGCATTTGTGCTTTATATGGAGATCTAGGTTTATTAGCTCTTGACTTGACTGTAATGTCTTGCTCTAACTAACGTAAATGTTAACAACTGGGGTCCCAAGAATGCTTTTGGTTTTAACAGTTTCGGTATACTAATAATTCAAAAACATTATTACCCGTTAACCGTTATTGCTCTTTAACTTTATAATGAGCTTTATGTTCCTGTTGTTTCAGCGCAAAGGATAACAACTATACAGCTAGATGGCGTGCAATATTTTATCTCAAGGATGAACCCATACAGCCCGGAACTCAACTATTTCCTAGCTTATCAGTACTGCAGGTATGTAGCAATATTTCATATTATTATACCGTATTCAGCGTTCAGTGCAAGATTTGCATCTCCTAAGGCGTTTCTCGTGAGATAAGTATTTCTTAATCGTGACTCCGTATGTTCTTATCTGGTGTGTCGTGTTCCTGTAGTTCGAATAGTAACATAGGTAGTTGGGTTAGCGTTAACAAGCGCCTAGGTGTGCTCCGACGCCATACCCGCCAGGAAGTGCAGGGTCATTTACATTACCGTTACGAGGTTCAAGGGAAACTCGAGAACAATATTGGTGCCATCGAGATCACCTTCGGTGAGCCCTTCGCTGTGGACACTGTGGTCTATATCACTAACAAATATTGGCAAAACTGCCTTAGAGTTCTAAGGCAAAAAGCGGAATTGTGGAAAACGAAAGATTTTTATTGACAAAATTCGCTTTAGAAAGAAGAATTTAATTTTATCTACGATATTTTACTGCTCATATCTTGGTGCTTTTAATAGAAAGACGAGAGATGACGTTCTCAATAAAATTATATTTAGTTCCCACAAAACAACATCTCTCGATTATGAACTTGCGAAGATCGTCCGCGCGCTCCATGCTCCATCAATATACACACATCAAAAGTGTCTAGGGATCAACATCCCTAATCAATGTTAGGGATGTTGATCCCTAGACACTTTTGATGTGTATATTTTGTAAGCGCGCTCATCGTTAGAATCTATTTCCTCTGAAGCTTAATAAATTATAAGACTATTAGTCCCGTTAGTCCATTTCTTTGAAATAATGATTTCCGATATGAGAAAATGATTACATTTGTTTGGAAATGGTGTTGCGCCGCAAGCGCCACTAGAGAGGTGCCATATAGGTACCGCGATCTAGATCCAACCACGTGCACGCTCAAATTGCTATGAGAGGTCAGTAGCCCCGTGGCTCGGTCACGATGTCCTTCCAACGCGTCGCAGTCACGACCTATTTACGGTACCAATTGTTAATGATGGTAAAGCTCGACCCGTAATATCCGTATCGTTAAGTAAACGGAATGATCTTTATGGAAAATAATGGAACTGAAAAATCGATTAAGGTCGCGACGAACTCGTTGTAAAATATGACTCGAATTCGCGGCATGACAAGCGTGTCGAGATGCAGTTCAGGAGCAGGTGCTGCGTGACGACAAGTTTTATGGTGATGCGTCTCGGTCGCAATAACACTGGACCCGTGGATAATTCACAAACTGCTTCGAGTCGTGTTACGGTTCACTTTGATCGCGGTGACTAAAAGAAACTAACGGCACCAATATGACGAGGGCGCGTAATTGTCGCAGATTTTTTGTCGTATCATCTGAATAGATGTACCGGGAAATAAAATACGAATTATAAGTCTGAAGACGCAATTCGAGCAAAAAGCGATAATGGAAAATCATGAATTTTTTTAGAGATATTTATAGCTAGATAAGTACTTCAGTAAGTACTGGAAATAAAGCTTGACGACGAAAAGGACACAAATAAATGTATTTATAAATGACCGATTTTAAAACTGGATCCAAAACGAGATGGGGCAAAAAGAAATATGGCGCTAAAGTATGCTGAAGGTGCCTTAATGGACTTGAGCAAATATTTAGCAGTAACTTCATGATAAATTCAAGTGCAGAATAATTTATGACGTTTTAATTCATAATAAAAAGTATTGAGTTGAAACGTGTTTCGCCTTTCAATGCTGAATTGTTTTTGGAGGGACGTTGCATTACGTGTAATATGTCATTGATAATGTAGTTTTATCGAATTGAATGCAGTTTTTTAATCTTATCATTACCGGCCGTCGTATTTCTCTACGGGTTCAGCAAATTATCTCACGGCTTTCCGTAATAAGGTGCTAATTAAGATTGAACAGTATATATAGTTCCTTAGAGATTTTTATTCTGGTTGCCCATTTGTATTGAGAATCGTGGATCCGAATATATCCGAATATTATGTTAATAAAGCGTCTACCCTGCAGTTGTATGATGTCTAGGTTGACCTGCGAGATGCCAAATAAAAAAAAGAAAAAGTGCCATGATGTCGTAGAGGTTTTTAATCCTTCAGAGTTTTCTGAACTTGGACTTGGAATGTGGTCCCATCGTGGCAAGGCCGTGGCCTGAACGGCCTGTCTTTAGCGAATAAATTGCATCTCGATAAACAGGCTTTGGTGCAAGTTGTACTGTGCTCAGGCTAATAGCTGAATACGATTAGTAGCAACGATAGTATTCTACACGATAGTTCTTAAGCGGAATCGCATTTATGGTTAGTGCATGTTTTAATTGTAGGTAGGTACTGTCGTAAAGTCTTGTGTTACGCGGAACATAATCGTAAAAGTAAGATATATATATTTGATGATCTACCTTTAGAGCAAATAAAATGCATTTATCGTTTATTGTTGGTTAAGATATCTGGAGAACATTGATCTGTAAATAGTATGTAGGTACGGTCGAAAAAGCTAATTGGTGTACAGGCAACAATAATTATCTTTTTGCTACGTTGCTATTCATTGTTATTTTGTGTTCACTTTTTAAGCTTGTTGCGTCTAATAATATTGAAACCCATTTAGTGTGATATAAAAGAATTAACACACTTAAAACATTGTTTAAAATTAATTGCAAGTTAGCTGTCTGTCTGTATACCAAAAAGCTTATTCGAACTAACAGTAAATCGTGAAAATTAATTAAGTCCTCAATCTTAATAATTTATTGCCTTAGCAACATATGTGGTTTTTGTTTTGATGTTTCTTTTAGCATTCGTATTGTTGGGTCTTAACAATAATAAGAATTAACAAGTCTTAAAAATAAATAATATATCGAATTTGCCTCCGTGTCTTTGCTGTCTACTGGTGTTAAAAGTATTAAACTTAACGGTAATATGAGTATATTATTTTTGCAGATCACTAGGCTTGCAGCTTGCATCTTTTGAAACGAAAGAAAAGGCTGACTCTATAACGACATACCTTACTAATGCTGGTAAGACAAGGCTATTGTTAAAGTGAATAGTGGCAATCATTAATTCATAATTTGTCTTGGAATTCATTAATTCAAAACCCATGAATATAATTACAGGTTACAATAAGTATGACTTTTGGACGTCAGGCAACAACTTAGGCACTGATATGTATCTGTGGATGAGCACGGGGTTGCCGTTCAACGCCACGTTCAACTACATGCGGCGGCTGCCGATGGACGCGCCTAGCCAGCACGCCGACGACAGCATCGACCCGCTCGACGTGCCACAGGGCAGCACCGCACCACAACGCACCGCTAGACACGGGTACGTTATTACAATTAAATAAATATTTGAACCACGATCCTTAAAAGGTCACTAAAGCACTCGACAATCATCTAGTACAAACACTCCCTAATGAAGATGTTCACGCTCTTCGCATCTCTACACGATCTAATTCCGAGGAAGTTATAGGCTCCCATGTTAGGAAGCAACCAGTGTAATAAAATTTTCTTGAAAATTGTTGGTTACGCGTTTTTCCCACGATGCGCTCTGCTGGTTACGCTAACTTGTTTATAAATAGTGTATCATTAAAGGGCAATGCTTTTTAAATTCACTGTGCCGGTTCTACAATGCAATATTGCATAAAAACTAGTCGGTATTCCAGAACGGAGCACGTGATGACGAACGGCTGCGTGTCCCTGAAGGCGCCCACGTTCCACTGGGAGCCGCAGCATTGCGGAGAGATCAAGGACTTCATCTGCGAACAGACGCGCTGCTACTACTACAACTACGGCTCCATCCCCGTGTCCTCCGCGCAGGGGTAATGCCAGGTGAGATGCCAGCCGTCTCCGGAGGCCCGCTCCCCGACTAGCCGCGCGCTCCCCCTACTCACACCCATAGCGGCTTCTATGCACAGGTTCCGAGTTCGCGAATTTCGTCAACTGGTATTCAACGTGTCTAAAAGACGACATGATTAACTGTAATAATACGCTAGTTTACGATGTAGTCAGTGTGCTAACATTTTAGTCCAAGTTTAAACATTGGTTTTACCTCGATGTTTGTTCGTAGCGCGCGGGCCCGCGGGATCAGGCCTCTGCGCCAACCCAACCACCAAACAAGAGCCCTACACCCAGCAGACAACATTTGGCATCCATGACGTTACCGTCTTTAACTGTTTCAATATCATTTATGATGATCACATAAGCAATTTCAAAATTGACAAAATCTTTTGGTGGGTGGGTGAAGGGGGCTTTGCTTGGTATCTCTTGTTTAAGTGATACTTTATATATTAATAGTATACCACTGTTAACAATTTTGTTGTTTAAAAAAATACTAATACCATTAACATAATTGGGTGTATTTAAATACACAATATGAACGATAGATTCTATAACATGACTGATATCGTTCAGTACATCCAATATCTATGTATGTATATTGAATTTTAGCATGTTAGCATGACATGTGTGTGCATTTTACAAGCGGCTCTCTAACACGAGGGTCGGTATGTTCTGCCGGTAGAAAACCGCTGTCGATGACGACGACGACGACCGCCCACCCTCTGACGTCGTCGTCGCCGCCGCCGCCGCGCTCCGAACACCTGCCGACGCACTTCACCCTCAACGACCTCATCGGCAAACTGCGCCCCACCTCTCTGGACGGCCTGCAGTCGCCACACATCAAGAAGCTCGGCATTCTGCCGTCGTCACCTCAGATCGATTCGCATTACTCGCGGGCGTCAGACGCGCACTCGCTCGACCACGACCACGAGCAGGAGCAGAAGGAGGAGGCGACGCAGGGTCCGTATGATGACGACGAGGGCATGGCGGGTGACGACCCGGCCGCGTACCTGAGCCACGAGGCGCACGCGCAGGCTGACGATGCGCCGTCTACCGCCGAGCCGGACGCCACCGAGCACTCCGTCCACGCCAGCGGCATGCTGGCTCCCCCCGCCTACTAAGGTCCGGCCGAGCGGTCCATAACATATTTTTTCGTGACAATTAGGTATTGAGTCTACCAAAAGTATTATTTCATAATTTGAGGCATTTATACGTATTTTAAGGTGTTTTACTTTAGAAGCTTGCGTGTTGAGGGTGCACTGTACGCCTTGTTGTATTGATATCACGTAATGTAAATGAGATTTCTAGTATCGTAATATTTTCCAGCTTATACATGATTGAATATGGGGATTTCGAAGGTATATTATGGGGCAATATGATTTATTAAACTAGGTTGAAGGTGCTGGCGACTCGCTTGCGTGCGACTTGCCTCCGTCTTCGTTATGTCGAATATCACAAAATGAGTATTCCACGTATAAGTACCTACACTTCGCTAAGGTAAATAACGTAGAAGCATCAGATCTCCGGTATTTTTGATGATAAACCGTAAAATGTATTAATTTAATATAAGAAAATTAAGTGAATATTGATTATCTGGACATATCATTTGAAATACATAGTGGTATAAGATAGTGTTTATATACGTGACGTACCTAGTTAAGTATATTAAGTTGAAACTCAAGAATTTAAAGAATAGTGATGTAGCGAAGTTAATAAAGTTTATACTTAATAAGATAAAATTGTTTAATTTCATAGAACATTCGAATCCACCGTGTGGATACATCGAATATACATCGGGGATCCCAACTGATCATATGGTGACAGTAAGAAAAGTTAAACGTATTGGTCTGTACAATTGTTGACTACTACTGCCGTAGCCCATAAGCTGCGCAAAGTACGCCAGTCTAAAATTACACACACAAAAATCGAACCTTAATCATACCAATTTTCCAGCCAACTTAGTATACCCAAAGCCAGGCTGTAAAATCATAAAATAAAAAGAAAATACTTACCAGCCATTGATGACTCCTTCCACGTTGAGCATAGGCACGATCTTGAAGACGTACTTGGCCCGAAGAGCTGCAGCGGCATTAGAATTACCGAGCAAGCAGTCCAGAGTGCCGTCCATCACCCATGATGCATTACTTTCGCCAGGATGTACGCGTGCCGTCAGGAATACTATCTCACGGTCCTGTTGGTAAACCGGTAGTTGTTAAAACAATTTCTAATATGATTGCATAGGGTGTGGGCTGGCAAGCTCCATAAGGTAATTACGTCTACAAGCATGATAGGTTTGGCAACGTTGTAGAACAGAGCTCGCCGTTGTCAGAACAATGACGCGAATGTTGCTGGACTCAAGGATACAGGTTAAATAAGAATCTCATGATCCTATTGGTGTTTCTGTCACGAGACGATTCGCCAGTTAAGGAAATTATGGCTTGGTAGCAGGGGAATTTCGAAGAGGCAAAGGCTGGGTAATAGTCATATCAATGCACAATTATGTTGATTAATTAAAACTTTTGACCAGTTGTACTATTCTGTAAAAAAACTCTCTTATTAAATTTAGGTGAAGTGATGAGTTATAATTCATTAGCATTAGAGGGTTGACAGCCCATCTTCAAGGTCAAACAGTGAGCCTAAATTCTTTAAAAGATTTTGACAGAAGTCCGTAGATATAATGTAGTTAGTCATCACAGCTAAATGGAAAAGATGGCTGCTGTAGAACGGTAGTTTAATAGTCAGAGGTCTGTCATAATTCATGGAAACGTTTGCACTTTGACATTATCAGTTGGCTAATGGCTGCTTTCTACTCTCATGGTAGTCGAATTTGCCAATTTTACAATATCTATAAGAAATATGTATATAGAGATAGGAAAACTTATTCTTTAACCAGAGTATTTTCTGGGTAAGGAGTTACAGATCTAGTAGAACCCTAAGATCAGCTTTGGTATACGTACTCTGAATATAGCTGTTCAGAGTATGTATACCTACACTGAACTTAGAGTTACTGCATAGGTAAAAATTGCATAAACTACCACAAGAACCGCATTCATAGGTCAGCTTGAAATGTAGTCCAGTGACAATCAGTCCAGTGACAATACATTAATAAAAATGAGGATACGTCAACATTTATAATTAACGGTACATTCAAAGTTGAAGAACATAATTTGCCTATTTGCCATCATCTTACAAGATCCAATGTTGCGGTATAACTACGACCAGTAGCTACGTATGGTAAAGTTAATTGATCGATAAAAATTAGCAAGAACCTCGCATTAAAATGCGCAGCGCAAGCGCCGAGTATGTGCAGAATCTTGTTCCGTACTAAGTACAAGAATCTAAAGCATGTGGATTCTAAGTATTTTTATGGAGAAAAACAACATACTTACCACTATAGGGTTGTTGGGCGTGTCTTCAGCGGAGACCGTAAGCAACGGGACCTCGTTGTTGTTGAGGGAATAGCAGAGGGGCTCCGCGCGTAGGTAGGATCCTGGCGGCATCTGCATGCTCCAGTGCCATATTCGAGTCTGATGAACAGAGTCAACAAAAACATTAGGAAAATTGAATAGGATCTAAAAACGATAGTACTTATATATTTTTACTAGACTTTTATTTTTGATGTGAAAAATCATTGTTTTTTATGGTACCGCGCAATGCCCGTGAGCACGCTTAATATTGTGATGACGGGTGCATGCAAAAGTATAGGGGGCGTGGAGGTAATTAAAGTTTAGATTAAGCATTTATAACTTGTTTTCTTAAAAAATCGTACAAAAATATTGGTACTTTTGACCTTCAATATATCCATAATCAGAGGTTTAACAGGCACGATCCTGAACAAAAACTTTCGGCTTATCTACTTTATTGAGAAGATAGCGGATAGGAAAAGTGTTAGTATCGAATGTTATCTGCTAGTGATTAGCAACCCGATATGTATGTATGTGTATGAGCAAAATGTTTAAAAGACTGCTTTTATTTAATTGTTCACTAATTATAGTTTACATAGTTTACTACAGGTTCGGTAAAAATATAGCCAGGAAACAAATTAGTTCCTTTGTATCTTTGTAACAAGGTTCGTTTTCAAATGTGTCCTGTTGTTCGTTCCACAGGATTACATTTCCTAGTCATTATTTCTAAACCATGTTTGCAATTCATTTCCTGTCAAGTTTTATGACCTTCACGACATTTAATTCGCTTTTTCTCTAAAGGAAATTAACGATTAACTGCATTAAACAATTGGTTTGGAAAGCTTGTATCTCAAGAAGGAATAGTAATGGAATTAAGTACTTCTCCTTTGATCAGTCTTTGTCTCAGAGTTAATGGATTCAATCACCATAATATATCAGCTGTAGTAAATTCTAAGACTAATTAGTTTTCCATGTTTGAATGTGAACTGAATAGATATATCAGACTGCTTTTCCGAAGCATTGCCTGATTATATCGTGCAACGCTTTGCCTATAGAAAAGTCAGCTGTTAAATTCAAAGGCACGATCAAAATGAACGAAACAGCTTTTTAATCGTTTAAAATGCTGTTATATTTTAGGCTTGGTCCTAATTAAAGGGGTATAATTATATACTTTTACCTCCTGAAAGATGCACAACCCCTTATCATCAAACGCCACTTAACTTAAAGACGTGCCTAAAAGTATTTCTATCGCTTTGAAATCGCTTCAAAAGAGACAGAGACAGCATGAGACTTAACGTGTCTTCTTTTTTCTTAAATATAGGAAATCATTAAATGACTTCTTCCGCTCTGGGCGGAGCGGACTCTTACTGACTAAAACCCATCTGTATTCCTACTAATGCCCTTTTCGTATAGCGTCTTAAAATTGAATTGAGTTTAAATATTCGGCTAATATAAATTAAAGGTCAATAGGAAAATCTCACCATCATCATAGAATACGTGAAAGGGAAGTGGTACGCGATGTAGACGACATCGTTGGTGTGCGGGAACTCAATGTTGAAGGTGACCGTCAAGTAGCATTTGTTGTGGCTCTTCTGGTTCGCGTAGTGATAGCTGTTCCGATAGTAACATATGTCGGAACCTGCTCGCACCCAACCTGTGAATAATTACTAGGTAGTTAGGTAACTGATATTTTATTTTATTAATTTTAAGAAAAAAAATTTTTTTTTTATTTTTTTTTATTTTACAGCTAGTACATTTGAGCAAGCAATAGGTCTGTACATTATGTAAAAGTCGGCCAATTATACTTTTCACTTAAAAAAATATCCAAATATAAAAACAAACAATGTCATCAACCATGAACTGGATCATTTAGAATACCTTTTACTCTCAGATAAAATGAAAAAATTACATGATCTTCATTTGGTATTGGGAAAAGGGCAAGTGGTCCATCGGTCATCGTCCAATAGATATTATTACATGAAATGTCGTTACAAGGCACCCACAAACCACTACTTTTAAGCTTATTTAGAAATAAATGATTCCAGAATTGAGTTACATAAATCTATTCTCAAACATTTGTTTATGTTAAGTATAGAAAATATTTCTCTTTGGTGATAAAATCTTAACTACGTACCTGGTCTTCCCAAAACAGCGTCCTTCACGGAATACATAACTGGCTTCATACCAAAGTTGAACTGACTGTCCGACTTCTCACAGTTGACGATATTGAAGACATAAGGGCGACCCTGCTGCATGTTGCGGACCTCGAAGTAGAACCACTGGTGTCGCTTCGTTGAGTTCACGTCTGGCATGAGAATCAGCTCGTACTCTCTCGGACCTACCTGAAGTTACTTGTTTTGTAGATACGAGGATATGAATGATGCAGGTGGTTTTATACACAGCGAAATGATCATCAACCAGCAAACTTTTATCATGAATTTAATACATAATTCCATACGGTAGAAAATGTTTTTTTTTTAATTCTACTGTGTGTACAAAATTACAATAAGTACAAGGTTACAATGTGAGGAAGAGCAGATTTTATTAAATATGGTGCGAGTAATTGCAATGCACTAGAATTTGTCTAAGATCTAAAATAATATTCAGTTTCATGTAGATGAGTCTTAGGAAATATCTCACAAAACCGTAGTTGTATAATAATATTCTTAGATGCATCCTATGAGGAAAAATGCAATATATTAATAATAACTAGACAAATAAAACAAATATTAAGTCAGTACTAAAATCACTCATAACGGGGGAAACAAAATAAATAAATGATAAAGATCAGAAAAAGCCTTATCGGCATGAAAAAGACTAAAAATTCAGCAGGATTACCTGAATTACTTTCCTCAAATTTCCGGACTCGAATCTTGACTCAAACCCGAGCCGTGAAGTTAAAGTGTTGACCTTCGTGATCTCCTGTTCATCAGTGTTGCCAAGGCATAAAGACTCCGCGCTAAAACTTTACGACAATCATCCTAAATCAATCTTGTTGGTCTACATGTTAAACTTCTTATTTTAATATGAGCATGATCAACATGATCATCGTTTGGTAAACGTCATGCAGATAGGCCATGTGTTGGTCATGTGATGATATATCACTAAAGAAATCACACATACTAACAGCCAGCAGCAGCAATATTATAAAATAATATGCATGTAATATGGTTATTTTGCTATCTGATGACCATTGTATCCTTATGCACGACGTATTCCTCATTGGGCACCCGGATAATCGTCATCATTTGGCAACTATCGATGTTTTTCGTAGGTGCCCTAATTGGAATAAAATTTTAAATAATAAATTATTCCATTTAGGGCACCTACGAAAAACGATAGGTGCCGAATGTGGAATACCTCAGGTCCCGAATAAGCGGGTGCCAAATGTGGAATACGTCTTATGCACCGATAATAAGTAAATGTTTATCCATCCCGACGAATATTGTATTGAATGATAGTTACCTCTTCTGTGCACTGGAGTCAGAAGGAACGCTGGCACTACATAGCTGGTCTAAATCATACACTGTCTCATTCATGTATGATTCAGGGTTTATCGCCCTGTCTACGCAGGAGAGAAGTTTCGTCCTGAAAGCATTGAAGATTTTGTTAAGAAGGGATTAGCGTTACAATTGGGTATTATTAGCCACCATCAATCAATGGACGTAGTTTTTAAAACCTGTCAAAACGCGGTTTTCCTATAGACTGTGTATGGCAAAAGACAACTGTGACGTCACTTTTGTGAGGACTCAATTGAATAACTATTTATAATTTTTAATTTTAAAGCAATTAAAAATCAGGTTTTCAGTTAATTGATTTATCGAGTTTTCAGGGCTACACTAAAAGTTGTTTCTTTAGAAAAGTTATGTCTTGGAATTACTTGTTAATGGTGTCTAATAACAAAATTGCGACAACAGTCTGTTTAAAATAAGAAATTAAACGATAGCCAATGAAATCAGTAGATATTGTTCTTATTTTAGTTTCCACAAAATGTTTTTTCTAAATGTAAAGTGACGTCATGAATTTAAAACGGTATAAATAAAGCGTATTTATATCTGTTTTTCATTGATAAAACATTGAACTGAATTCACATTAAAATTATTGAAATTGAAACTTTCATCAAGCACGGCATCAAAACATTTTATGACGTAGAATGCAAGCTTTAATAATTTCTAAAATACCAACCTGCACGCACTTCGCTCCATCTTGTTCAAGGGTTCAGGCTGGTTCAAACCCTGACCTCCCAGCATGTCAGGGTAAGCTACTTTCACGAAGGGTATCACACTCCTCACCCTTGTCGATATTGTGCAGTACACATTACCAAATGTACTGTACTTGGAAATGTCTTTATGTATTCTTAGAGACGAACACGATGTTGTAGCTGAGGCATAAAATAATAATTATTCGTGATAACCTGAAACTTTTGGGGTAAAATAATTTGTATTTTGCTAAAATTAGGGTCAGTTAAAATAGGGATACAATCATGAAAAATTAAAGTCGTTTCCCAGCAAATTTTGCTTAGTTTGATGAGCAGTACCTATGCGTAATTAACAGGTATGTGATCTCTCTGTTATGTGTCGTTTTGCTAAATATGAATGATACTTACAAGCACTTTCATGGATTTTGTGATAATTTAAAAATGAGGGTAACTGCGATGGTCCCACGACGTTCTCATAGTCAATACTGCCAGATACAGTAAGTGACAGATTCAGATTGGAAGCAGCATTCCTGTTTCCTCCGGATTGCGGGTACAGAAAGTCATCCAATATTGACCCTCGAGAATTAGACCTGCTTTTGACAAGCCTCACTTGCTTGTTGAATGATCCAAACTCTTTGAAATAAATAAAATATCTGAAAACAGAAATAATTTAAGCACAGGGGTTTCATCAATCAATGAACATTCAATTATTCAGGATTCAGTCATTCAGTATTCAGTTATTCACATTTCAGTTATTCAGTATTCAGTCATTCAGCATAAAACTATGGCCATGTGAAAGATTATGTAAATGTTTGCTTATTCTTAAATTATATAACACGGATAAATTTTGGTCTACTGATTATAATATTAGGTCTTAATATACAGCATGAGCATAGAACTGGTATTTACAAAGCGATTTGTAAAATCTGAGGTCAATGCACATCATTTTAACTTTTTTGTCTTACAAACGAAATAAATTATTTTACAGTATAATAAAATTATTAGCCAAAATGTCTATTTCCCATTCTATTCTATAATAAATATAACTGATCGCTTTTAGCAAAAAGGTCGCTCATTGTGGTACCACATGCAGCTCAAAAGTTCTTACTACACACATCAAAAAAGTCTAGGGATCAACATCCCTAACATTTGTTAGGGATGTTGATCCCTAGACTTTTTTGATGTGTATAATTCGTTTAGATGTTTAGAGTATTATTTAACAAATTACTGAACCAATCAGCTAATTCTGGCTATCTTTTACACAATAAACAAACAAAACATTTTTATACGAAAGTTTTAAAATACTTTACTTTTTTAAGTCTTCTATATCTCTCTCATTAGGATTTATCCAGAGTGAGCTTTGCAAACTATCACCACTCTTTGTTGCGTTTTGTATATTTTGAGGTTTGTCTGCTTCGTCGGGACTATCATTTTTCATATCATTTTCATCGAAATCCATGTCTGGGAACTCATCAATGCCTTCTATATCTATTTCCGGACCATCGTCATCCAAATCTGAATTCACTGTTCTTGAATCAGAATTTGCTGCATCTTCTTCGTCTTCGTGACATGGCCATGATGTATTGGTGCCTATAAATTGACCTACAGAATATACATAGCTCTAATATGCATTTAATTTATTTATAAATCAAGTCATATTTAATTAAACCTTTTAATATGGGGTTCAGGTTGAAAGACGCTGGACTGGAAACTGGTACTGGCAAAGCTTGATGTTTTAAACATAATGTTATAACTGAACACACTCTTGCTAGCAGTCCATCAAATTCGGGTTCATCCGGACACTGTGAGCAGAATCTGTGCAACGTCTGGACATGTTTCTTTGTGCACAGAGCTCGCCGCCCCGCTTCTGTAATGATAAATATAGTTTATGTTTTACTTTGTTTTAACAGAAAGGTAATTTATATTTTACAATTCGAAACACGTTCAAATATAAGGTAGTCTTTTCTGCTAATGCACGAATAATGTAGGTTTAGAAACATTTACACGAATATACGTACTGATATTGCAAAGATGCTGCAGGGTCTGAAGAATGTGCGCACATATCTTGAGCCTCATGCGTCCTTCGTAGCGGTCCCATCGGTCGAACACCCTGATAAGCACGCTACAGAGGCCTGTCTTCACGATCTGCATGCAGCACACCTCTGTGTGAGTTACGCACGTGTGATCAAGTGACAAACACATGGCGCATTGGACATGCAAACATAAACTTTCAACAGAACAAAACGTAAATTAATTAGCGACAAACATATATTCCGAGGTTGTAGTAGTAGTAAAGGCTGCGTTGCGTGTAGGAGTGTCATATAACAGAATAGTTTTTGTGGTATCATCATTCGACTGTGACAAATTGTTGTGTACCGGCTTAGAATAGCGTGCGACCTATTGTCTTCATAACACATACAATATTTGAAAAATTAATCACATACATTACTAAAATAAACATGATCCTCGTCTGGAAAATGAATGACTTGTACACTTAACTATTTTTACTGAAATAATCAATAGCGTCGAGGCAAAGCCGTAGTCTTGCCGTCGGGATGAAGCCGAGGCTGACCAAGACACGCTCGTAAGTCGTAGTTACACCATCACGGATCAAAATGGAGGTAGTAACGGCTGAAATCGTAAAAATAAACTAACATAAAATCACGGTCACTTGCGGTTCCTGTCAGTTTGTTTTTATATATTTATTTGTATTCATATTAATTTTTAAAAGCTAATGAATAAATTGTAAAGTTCTTACAAAAAGCACTCGTTACTGTATTTGATAGCTGATTCATCAGCTTGATAAAGATAGTAAAGCAGAAATTAAGTAATCACGAGTTACTAAGGCCGTGTTCACGCAGACGCGGGGCGTCGGGCGTCGCGTCGTGCGGGACGGCCCGCTCTAAATTCAAATATATGGCGTTGTATGAGAGCGTTCACGGAGAAGCGATTTTAGATGTACTAATTTTTCCGCCGCGAGACGCCACGCCGCACGCGACGCCCGACGCCCCGCGTCTCCGTGAATGCGCACTAAGAGTGGAGAGTAGAAAATATAATATGAACAAATCTTACCATTTTTAGCCAATTGTTTCATAATGACGAGTAAAGGGAAAATCAGTTTATTATCAGTAAAATGTCCCTTCATTATAAGATGCATAGTTCTTACGCAACCGAGCATCCTTAATTTCATCGCGAACTTTGGATCTGGAAACAAGTATTATATTTTATTATTTTCTATGTAAATTTTGGAGCAAAAGCAAATAATAATATTCAAAAAATAAAAAAATAAGTAGGTACTCAATTTTAAATCAGTAATGTTAACCTCGTGAGCTAAGAGGTGCAAGTATCCAGAGCAGGTCTTGTAGCACCACCTCTGTGCCAACGTGTCGGTCTCTCTTGTCTTGCATGGTGCCGATTACCCTGCGTATGATTACTTGCGTGCCTTTTATTTGAATGAAGTCTTGCGCGCACTGATGCCGGGCCAAGTTGTTCGCTGGAATCAACCGCCTACGTTAAGGACCGTACCTCTCGGCGCTAGCGAGGCGAGGATCCACACGAGGTCCTGCAGTATCATCTCGGTGGCGACGGTGCCGTCCCGTTTGGCGTGTGTTGCTATCATCGTGCGGATCACCACCTGCGTGCCGTTTATCAATATGAAGTGCTGTGAGCACTGCTGCCTCGCGAGGTTGTTCGCTGAAATTGTCGATATCGACAAGTTTTGTAATATAATTTTGTACAGGAGTATTATTTTGTTATAAGCAGCTTTTAGTTTGTAGCGTTTCGTTTATTTAAAGTACATTATTTATGATCGTTATTTAGCTTAGTAAAAAGCAATCTTGACATTTAGAATGTGGCTGTTGTTTATGTAATTTTAATTCGTAAGTAACTATGTTGAAATAATATGTTAATTTGATTGAACACTGCAGTGCGATGAAATGACAATTGAATCGACAATAGCTGGCTCCAATATTACACGTTACAAGGCTGTGTTGTCAACTGGTCCAATGTCATCTAAGTAAGCTCTTCTTAAATGTCACTAGGCAGCCGAAAAGGAAGTCCAAAGAATGCTAGTAAAGCAATCATTGAAATGTCAGTGTTGCTTAACATTTTACGTGCGTTCATCGATATACACTTTAAATGCAAAAGCAATTAATGTGTGCTATTGAAATAAAACATTACTTTTATAAGCGGTTAATCTTAGATTTTTATCTCTCGACATTTGTTAATATAATTAAACAAACGATTAATGCATGCAGTGCTGTACAATGTTTCGGCATAATACTTATTAATTAGTTTGTTTCACGTTACATATTTATTTGTATAATTGGCAATAAATTCGAACGTATTTACATTATAAGCGGCACACGGAACATACCCTTCTTAACTGCGGGCACTTTATTTTCTTTGCCCGCTTTTTTGTTTTCTTTCTTCTTGTTCCCCGGTGGCTCAATGGGAACTAATTTATTGAAAATAATTATGAAAACATGTTTGCGTTTTGTTCGTACTTTTATTATGATTTTTTTTACATTTAATTAAAAAAAGTAACCATGGTCAAGATGAAGTAATTTTATCTTACATATTTATTAGAGTACTATTTAAACGGATTTACATTGTAACTTGATAACGAGATGGTAATCTATACGACAAGTAGGCAGACGAAGGCAGAAAAAATGACGATATTTGCGTTTAATATACATTTGTTTTTGCTGTGGATGCCTACTGAGTAAATATTTACCTGAACATTTTTTTCCTTTCCCCTGTTTCAAACACAAAACTTCCCTTAGTATTGACGTAATGTATGTGGCAGTTGCCGTGTCTCTGCTGGTCTGTAATAAAAGATAACAAGGAGTAATTAAACTCAGACATTGTAATATCTACCTTAAAGTTATGGATTATAATGGTGATACTTACTTCCAATATGGCAAGAAGCATCTGTAAGGCTCCCGACTGTTTGTTCCATAGTTTATCCAATGTGCTCTGGCGAACATGCTTGTCTGAAAATAAAAGTAGTCGGAAATAAATGTAGGTGCCCAAACACATTTATACATGCAGTGGCATTTTAATATGGGTGCGAATGCCAGAATGTAGGGTCGTCGTCGGTGCGTGGAGAGGGCGTCCTCGTGCGTCGATGCGAGCGCGATGACCGTGCGCAGGCGCCGACTGCCTGCCACCACAGCTCACCGCTTCCGCGACTCTTTTTGTTCTCGTACTACAACTGGAGCAGATCATTGGTACCCGAGGCCGACAAGTGGTCTTTCAAAGTATTATTATAGGCGGTAAATACCGCCATTCCAGTATACTTAATTGACAACAAGCTATACATGTACTTAGGTATACTAAATCAATTTTGTTTCTCGAATCGTCAACAAGTTTAATTGAACCGCCAAAGTAATTGGTGGCAATAATTTCAAATGTCCTTTTCAACTGTTTTATGCAAATTTTATTGAACGTTTCGGTTTTAGTACGATCATTGATACCTATTTTATTTATGTTATTTTTATGTGCTAACAATTTATATAGGAAGGAAAACTAGTTTGTAATTGTTACTGTTAAAAAAATTCAAGCAGTATTAAACTATTAATAGGTTATGGTAAACAGCTCTGCTCTTGTTAGGAATAACAAGGGTGACTTAGTCTGCGCGAAATGCAGCTATGTATTCTCATTATTAAGGTTTGAATCAATGCTATTACATTTCCTAGGATTTCTGTCAAGAATCTGAATAGCTGCTAAAGTGAAGAATGGATTAAGTAAAGATTTTAAAAGGTAAAATGACTTTCACCAAAGTAAATACTATATCCGACTGCAATTATTACTTTCAGCCCTAACACTATACGATGGATGAAATTTTAATAATGTAAAAATCTTGACCGTTGACTACGGAAGTACATAAGTAATTCATTTCAAGTACATCGTTGTTTATGTCGTATCAAAATGTGCAATGATGGCCTAGTGGGCTAGTAGTGACAATGACATGCCGTGTTGTTGGCGCTGCTGGCGGGGCGCCAGCGAGACACGCGCGTGGCTTCGACGTCACGGATACGGCTGCTGCGGACAGCGGCCGCATCCAGCCGGCACGGCTCTAAATACGCGGGACGCCGTCATTTCTAGAATACACGCCGTAGCAACCGAACGGGATCGCACCCGACGCCGACGTGCCGTCAAAATGTAATTCTGATTGCATGTTCCGCAGGAAATTTTGTTTATCTGGCAGTACACAACAGTTCTTTTGCATTAGAACTGGCAATGAATCAGGAAGCCAACGAGAAGAAGAATGCCGTTCCATATTTACTAAATTAAATTCTGACACTCTTTGATTTATATTCTGTTGACATCGGATTAACGAATGGTGTGATTTACATTTTTTTAAATGGAAAGATACATCAAAATGCTATTGTGCCAATACATGTCAGCACACTACATTGAGCGTATTGACAGGTATGTATTGGCGATTGGCATCACGATTGATCGCTGTAAAATGTATGGCTTCACTGATACTAAGACTAACGTGATTTCTCCATTAAACCCTTCGGTAAAGGAGTAATTAACGGGCGTATAATTGTTAGTACCAGTGATACGATTCAGTGAACTTGATGTATGTTCGCGTGCTCTCAAATGACCACGGTTACACTTCTCACACGGTTCGGTGCCAATAGCAAAATTGTAAACATGTCCCTGTCTACAGCTGGCAGATATTTAATAATATCAAATATCTAGATTGGCAGCTTTTACATATAAGAATTTCTGATACTTATAGGCACTTGTTTCGAGATTCCAATGTCAGGGAACTCTTGTATCATGGCGTAACCTTGCTTGAGGGGCGTTACTTTGTTCTAAAGTTTTTACCCTTGCTTGAAGGTTAATTATTATTGGATTGGAATTGCTAGGCTCTCCCCGACTTTATGAGGCTCAGGCCGGGTTTCCACGAAAGTGGATAGTAGAGGAAATGTCTCGCAGTACCTTATTGCATTGAAGCTAAGCGGTGAGATGAGAAAATAACGCAGGCCGATTGGTAGCCTGCGTTATTTTCTCATCTCACCGCTTAGCTTCAATGCAATAAGGTACTGTATTAGTTGTTTATTGTTTATAAGATATCTCTTCTAACCGTTTTAGTTGAGAGTTGAGACCGGGCCTTAAATAAGCTGTTTAAAGGTCATAGCTCATTAGAGTTACCCGGCACCCGACCAGCACCGCCTTGCCTCGAGTGGTTAGTATTCTTTTGTACGTGAGTACTATGGGTATGCGCTCACTACATCAAGATGACCACGCGCAGACGTTGTGTGGACCACTTGGTGACCACTCGTTGCTTGCACGCCACGCGACCACGTGACGTTCACTGGTCACCGTCCGCCGGGGTTCACCTTTTGATAACGGAGTGGACGCCGACGCCGAGCGACGAGGTGGTGTTGGTTGCGTGTCGGGTGGGTGTAACGAAATGTACATCTCTGACTAATCTTTAAAGTCAAACAGGAGTCATGTTAGGCAGGTCATGTTACAATAAAAATCAAAAGCACAATCCTTAACGATTTGGCTTACTTGAACTTATGCTATGGCTGCAGAGTTTATGGTAATTCTAAAGCCCAGTTCTCCCCCGAGACATGAATGTTGGGATAACATTATTTTTTAAATGTAAGTTTATTTCTAATAATGTCGTGTTAATGACAGAAGACATTAATTCGCTCGCTTTAATTAATTTCGTTCAGACAGAAAATGTCGTCGAATTTTTGTTTATTTTCCTCTTCGCCGTGTGTCACTTTACGCACGCACGTCTAAAATCGTTTGAGTTTTTATTTTTATTAATTCAGACAAGTTATTGATGTTTATCCGGATACATTTATACGATAAGTAGACTGTAGATCAGTCTGTAGACTGTGTTGTAGGTATGTTAGTCATATTTTTGAAGATTACTATTTGAACTCGATGAAATTTTGTAGATACGGTAGACGAACTAATATCTAGGCGTTTGGCTTATAGTTATAATCTAAACTAAGAGAAAACAAAGCTAAAGAGATTTTTTTGTTTGTTTGTGAGTTTCTCTAAACGCGCTAACTGAGGTTATATTCATTTTTTATTTATTTGCCAAATACTTATATATTGATGGTACTTAGAAGCCTGCCAACGAAACTATTACTAAGCCTTCGTTATCCTTCCGTCTATATGTCCATCTGTCTGTCAGTGGCCTGTATTTCAACTGTAATGTGTAGAAAATGAAATTTTAAACGTGTTTTTAGTATGTAGTGTTAAATATTGTACGGCGGTACACTAACCTGTGTGCGAGATCGACTGCACTTGGCCCATTTTTTTGAAAATACAAAATTCAATGATTACTTGGAGAAGTTTATGATAATAAACATGGAAGTGCTTCATGCGCATGACATTACGATTTCATATCACATTAATAATACATTTTATGATTTCCGTAGGCATAAACAATTCTGTCAGTTCCTGTACCTAATCTTCCGTTTATCTTTATCCTATTACATTAGTGGTATCCAAATTCTAGATCAATGCCAAAATAATTTTAATGGCAATACACATTTTGATTGATAGCAACTATTTATTACTGACATGACAGAGATACTTAACGTGGTCCAAATTCTGCACGCCGATAATTGGTTACATTTTGCAGAAAATTTGGCTTCAATTCAACTCGTGTAGTACTTAGTGTTATCTTGTACTTATAGGTTGTAAAAACAATGCTCTTATTGAATAAGATTTATGGACCATTAGTGGGATAATTAGATAGTAGATACTTTATATTGGACCTAGTTTGCCCTTCCGCATTATACTATTAAACTAGCGTAGCTCGCTAATGTCGGTTAGGATGGTGGTTGATGAAGACGCAAAACAAATGACTGACGACACGGCTAGCGCCAAAGTTGACCCATGGCATTGGCTGTTGAGTGTCGCGGGTCCGATCTCAGCATGGAATAAATACTTGTATGACCTGCAGGTAGTTGTTCCGGGTCTGATATTCTGTGTATGTGAGTTTATGTATGTAAACAAACTCACCCTATGCTCTTCCCCAGATTCCAAGCTATGTCTTTGTCGAATTTTATTACGGTTGGTTCAGTGGTTTAGCGTTGAGGAGTAAAGAATATACAGACAGAGTTATCATCATCTTTAAAATAATAGTGTAAATGGAAAACGTATTGTAAAAACGTTATAATTGGTTTAAATAAGTAACGAATTGATTTGTCGTCTGAAAATACTTACAGATAAATATTTATTGTAATTAAAATAAATATGATTGATTAGGTTTATAAAAGCTTAAATATGCTAATTAGGTTTACTAACAAATTCTAGCTGTTGTAAAAACACATTCCGTTTTTAAACCCATCCAACCAACAGCTAGAATTTACGATAGACGATATATAGGTACCTATACCTACTTAAAAATACTTAGGTAACAGCTCCACGTCTGGTGTAAATTCCATGTATTTACCAACTATACAAATATTGTATACACGTATACAAGTACGTATATATATTATTATACTGTCGGGGAGTGCCGGTCTGACCAATGTCAAGGCGAAACTTGATTTACGCATCTACAAAAATAGATCTGCTTGCGTAGAATTCGCTTTAATTGTTACTTTTTAAAACTTTTTACAGTTTACAAACTCCGTTTTTACGCTAGTCTTGGAAAAACTTGTCTCAATCCCAGCCAGTAAATAACAGTGAAAAAGAAAATATTAAGTGTTGAACATGCAAATAGTTTGAAACTAGTTTCTAGCTGTAAAAAGTCTTATTTTCATTTATGGTCGTAGAAGCGAAATGTAACATAAATGTAACGTAAAGCAGAGGCGTATCTAGGGTGGGGCAGGTACGTGCCCTGGGCGCAGTGTAGCCAACCCTACAGTTTTGACTGTAGATCTACAGTTTTTTCGTTATTTCCTCAGTTTTTAGTTCAGACCTCCAAATCTACAGTTTCTTTATGATGCTAGCGCCTCTATTTTATTTGCTGCGTATCCCATACCAACTTGATTTTAGCAAAATCTACGCTAATTTGATAAAAATATGTACGATATTAACCCTATTCTTGGCACGGTGGATAATTTGATACGCTGTGCTTTTCAAAAATCTAGAGACATACACATAAATGTCAAGTAAATTTCTTGGAAACAAAAAAAAAATTGCCCTGAATAAAATAAAATTAAACTGAAAACCAATAGAAAGGATGTGCAAATTGAAAACGAAGCAGTATTAGTAGAAATAATGTAAAATAAAGGAAAGTATTTTTTTTTTTTGCTTAATGTGGTTTTATTGATAATTCAAAATAATAAAGTTATTAAATAGTTCAAAATAAGAAAAGCTGTAGATTTACAGTTCTTTAAATAGAATTTTACAGTTTTCTACAGCTTTATGAAAGCTTCTTTGCAGTTTTAGTCTCGGTTGGGGTTGGCAACACTGCCTGGGCGCCTATAGAAGGGCGCAAAAATAGAAAAAAATTTAAACCATTTCATAAGATGTTATATTTAATTGGTGATTTCATACCAATCGTGATAGCATACTCTATGAGCCTTCATGTGACATGGGTATCATCACAGTTGGGCAATATTGAAAAATGGGCCCAGGGCTCAAACAAAAATGCCCATGGTCCTCTATAATTCTTTATTTAGTGTAGGTATCTCTTTTTGTATAAGTATTAAAATAATTTACGAAGTGGCGCAATAATGATACGTGTCCGAGGCGCCATTCTCTGTTGGTACGCCGCTAAAGTAAAATATTGCTTTCGAGCAACACTTAATATTCGCTCGCGGAACAAAGCTGTCGGGAAATGGTACGAAGTGTGGGAACCACCCGGTACTGTTAGTACCAGTTGTTAGTAATTGAACAAAGGCTGATAAGTTTCGGATATCGTTGAATAAATTAACCGTAACAATTGGTGTGGGGGCACGGGCGGGCGCTGGCCGAGGGCCCAATGCACCAAACCCTTATTTTGTATAATGTTGGTCTCTCACGCGATCTTACTGCAGTGATGACACCTTGTGGGCTGATTTACGTTTTTCGCCGCGAGACTCAAGTTTTATAGGTTTAAAGACACGCAGAGAACGTTCGTATGACACCAATTTATTAGTGTGTTAGTAACGTAAACAAATAGATAACTAATGTCACTTGGTCTGCCAGTTATTGGATGAGCTTTTTATGTTAATTGGTATTGAATTCAAAATTCATAGTGAAAGAAGTGAAATATTTTATCAAACATGACATGCTAATTGAAATTACTTTTTTTAATTTGACTTAATAATAGCATTACTTTTTATAAGTGCAATGAGACAAACATTAGCAAACTCTTTGCATTTAAGTATGCAGAAAACATTGTTTAAACTTGGCAGCAGATACGAGTAAAAATAGCCTACTTGGCGATAGTGAAGCTGTAAAAGAAAATTCAAACATTCGGGAATGTATTAACATGTAAATACAGTTAATTTTTCTGAAAGAATAACCGTAGCAGTTACCCTCGCGTAGCACGCTACGAGCCGTAGGTAAGTACTCATCGTTACCCTGCTACGCTTCGTTCACGAGTTTTCTAAATAAGTCATGTAAGTTGAGATTCGCACGCAACGTGTTTGATTTGCCTTGAAGTCGTAAAAATACAAAGATTATTTATCGTAATAAAGTTGAGTGATGTTTCTATTACTGCTTACTACTACTGGTTCTTTTTTTTTATTTTTGTTCTAGAATTGAAGTAGTTTTTGAAGTTCAGTTTTTTTTGGCCAGTGATGTGCATTTTACACAACGGTAAAAACCAGAAATGTATAGAATAAAAAGGTTACAATTGATAGAATCTCCTGTAGTTCAAATATTCCTATCTTCAACTTTATTACTGCTTACAATAAACATGTAATAGAAAATCTTTTTTATGTTTAAAAATATTAGATACTAATATTTGGATTGATGTTAACTTTTAATTCCAGCCGTTATGACAGTTATTTTATTTATGATGTAGACGTATTTATAATGAGAACTCATTTTTATAAAACTTATCATTCGCTTGTGTGTAATTACTATAAGTTGTCAACATAGTCTGTGGCCTTGAAAATTACCAAAGTGTCATATTTATGTAAGGCCACGACTACCCAGAATAATATTGTTAATAAATATTCAGGCCGCCTAAGATTGCTTCGTCATAAGATCTTATCTATTAATCTTTTATTTCGACGCAATGATTTGGCAGTTACGATTACTTTATTTGTACTATCTTTCTCTCTGATCAGTTTTGACAAACTGCTTTCGCGTTACAATTTTGAAAATGAAGGTTTTCGCGAGCCGTTACATAAATCATAGAGATAAGAGATAATCACCTAACATAATGGTATGGCCGTACCAGTTACCAGGTTGTGTGTAACTATCAAACTATTCTAAAAGGAAAATTAGGCTAAAATGTAATCTTTTAACACATAAAGAACTTTGGATGGGGCTATTGACTGGCTATAATGAAACAGGAAGAAAGTTAAAGTGTTTTCGTTAAACTAAAAGCTATGAACTCTTTGTTGTCACGCAAACTGTTTGAATGTGTTTAACTTTAATTTTGTTATGAGTTTCTGTTAAAAGTTTCAATAAGAAACATGCGTCGTAATTGTGTATACTTTTGGAATACTTTTAGAAGCTTTTGTTTGTTCTTTGTTTGTTACCAAAACCCACGTATATTTTTCTGAATCGATAAAGACGACTTTGAAAATTGACTGACCGTAGTGACCTTTTACTGTAGTTTGAGTTTATAGCTATAGGTATTAGTATATCCTTACTGCCCGTATCTATACTGATCTAAATAATAAAAGCGAAAGGTTACTCACTCACTTACGCATCACGAAATATCGAAAACCGCTTGACGTATAAAGATCAAATTTGGCAGGGAGGTAGTTTATAGTTTGTAGTCATCCGCTAAGAATGGATTTTCCAAAATTCACCCCCTAAGAGGATGAAGCGGGGGTCCAAAGTATGTATGAAGAAATCAACTTTGACGCGGAGTCGCGGGTAAAAGCTAGTATACAATAAAGCTGAAAATCTTTTTTGTTTGCTTAAACGCTTTAATCTCTGGATCTTGTGATTGGAGAAAATCTTTTTGTTTATTATAGCCAAATTCATGAGGAATAATATGGCTATATAAGATTACGCTACACGGGAGCGGAGCATAAACCAAAGACGTAAATAAACGCGGGTGAAAAAAACACCCGGACATAGTTGCGGACAGAAGCTATAGTATTACATGAACCGGATTTTTATTTTAATGGAATAATAGGCCACCATACAGGCGTACCTAATGTTAAAAGGTTTTGTATAACAACGTAAGCGCAGTTGGGTATTTAGTACTCATCCTGTATTCTTTTACTATGTTTATACTGTTCTAGAACAAGATTTATGGAGATTTGTTCCAGATTCCATAGTGTTATGACTACGAATAAGAATAACATACAATTCAATAATATTATGCACCATTTTCCTCTATCAATTCATTTTACTTAAAAATTCTTTCCATAATCTATACCTACATATAAAATGCTTTGTCCTCAATGACTGACTGTCTGACTGATGGATCAACGCACAGCCTAAACCGCTGATACCTGAAACTTGGAGGATGTGTTCTTTGCATGACCTAAGCATCCGATAAGAAAGGGTTTTCCGAAATTCTATCCCTTAGGGGGTGAAAAGGAGGGACAAAGTTTGTAAGGAAAACGTAAAAATCCTATTAGAACCATGTTCGGCAGAAGACTTTTGACTTTTTTAGGTTTTTTTTTTGGTAGACTTATAGTACTTAAAGTCTATAATATACAAAAATGAATCCCTATTTCCCTTGGTCACAGCATCATACGCGAACAGCTGGACCAATTTCACTAATTCTTTTTTGTTGTGTTTGTTATTGTAAGAAGGTTCTTATGAAAGACACATAAATATCACGCCTGTAATCACCGAAGGCTAAAGCAGAGGTGTACCTATTAGTACACCCACATTTCGCCAGTTATGTTCATATGAAAGAAAATTTAAAATAAATAATAAAAATATGGCGGTACAAAGTTTGCTGGGTCAGCTAGTCTTCCATGAAATAACGTTTTATCTCACTCAAGATGTTGTCTTTCTGACATACAAATGAGTGAATCTTTTAACTTTTTTCTTCGTCCATTACCGAGTATTCCTCAATTATCACTTTTGTGTTCTTTTTGTAGGTATTAGCGAGAGATGCCGTCAAAATCCAATGTTCGGCAGTTTGCCAAAATGCAGTTCATGTGGGTAGGTATCCGTACAGTGAGGAAAATAAATAAGTGTGCAGGCACATATGGACAATTCTTTACAGAAAATGTATGCTTTGAGAGGTTTTTATCGTCGCTGTAATCGTGTCATGCATGTGATGCAGGCACTGACACTAATTTGCATCTGATATTATTTTTTTTGTTGCCTGTAGACCATTCTCTTTTGTCGAGTGTACCTGTGTTGTCGGGCTGAATGGAATTGTACTTCACATGTAATGTATGAGCGTGTAGTTTTGTCTAGACAGACGAATTACATTAATTCAATGTATTGATTTTTATATAAAATTCTAGATGCTTACGAACTACTTCAATGGTCTAGTGGTTGCAAAGCGCGACTGCTGAGCATGTGGTCTTGAGTTCGATTCCCAGGTCGGCTAAAGTGTTATTGGTTATTTCCATCAGGAATTTCTCAGTAGCCTCGAATTCTGGATTTGTGTCCGGTTGATGGCAATAGGCTCGCCCCCTATTTTATGGGACTTAAACATAAGTGGTGAAATGTGGGTGTTACTAATAGGTACACATCTGCCTAACCCTTTGGGGATTACATGCGTGATGTTATGTTATGTTGATGTAGAACAACGTCACAGAAATGTAGGAGAAAGTGAAGGTCATACCGTATAAGGAGCTCTAGAAATTTGCATACAAAAGGGAGATGAAGAAATAGCCTGCTCATTAAATGGAAAAAAAACATAGCACTAAATAATATTTAAGTACCTAAAGTATAAAAAAATGTGCTTCGTACTGACTCTGGTTGAAATTAACTTCAGGAAGTTGCAGAAGTATTCAAATGATATGCATTGGTTCTATCTAAACGGCATGTAGCAATCTACGGAAATTTACATGACCAGTACGATCTAAGTGCATGGATCTAGCACGAATATTGAAAATTATAATAAAAAATCGTTCTTTTTTTAAATTGTCACTAAAACTCCTTGTTCTTTACTTATAATGTTTAAGAAAACCTCCCATATTACTTAGTTACCTTTTTTTTATTATGCGAATCGAAATTTAAATATTTATAACGGCGTGTTGTGTTTCGAAAGAAAGGGAATTCATAACGAAAACATTTACCAGGGATTCATTAAATGTTAACACTGGAGGGTCTAGATCAGAGGTAGCCAACTTAAAAAGACCGCCGATGGACTGTTTATTGACCAGACTCTGTGCGACCTACCAATTACAAAATCAGTACTTCTTCATAAGCTTGGCATTGAATCGTATTTCACATAATTAACAATTTACTATCCTTATAGGAAACAGTTTACTTACGAGTAGTATTTTTTTGTTTTATTAAGAAGGGAAATACAACTAAATTAAAGATTTAGTTGTATTTCCTTAATTATTTTTAGAAATTAATAAAATTATTTTAGTGTGACGATTGCACCTGGGATCGACTCGACTAATAGCCGATAGATCCACTGGTTGGCTACCCCTGATCTAGATCATGTACCTACTGAATCCATATTAAAGTTTTCATTGCGATGTCCCTTATACTAACCTATACATAAAACATGTGGATACATTTTTTAATAGTTCGCCCCTAACTTTTGGAGTAGGTAGAAACATGAATATTAAATCGTCATCAAAGTGCAGTCCCCTTTAAGGATTTCAAGCGTGACCGAGTATTTACTATGACAAAATAAAATATGTGATTTATTCAAACTTCAACGGTTATTTAGCAGTAGGTCCAATATACATTTATAAACGTAGCGGAAACCTTGAACATAGTGGTCGGGAAGCCAATAAAGTAACAATATTTATACACAACTGGTGGTGAATTTTACATGTCCTACTGATTAAATTCAGGATAAGTTAAAATGGTTTCCATATTCGCCTGGCTGATAAGTATCGTCAAGTTTAAAGGGTATCATGTCATTGAATCGTTCCATATGAATTTATGTTATTTCGGAAATTGAATTTTGATATGAAATTGGTGATTTTCGTGAAACTATATGGCTCTCGTCGTTTATTGAATGTCTTTGAAACTGCATCATTGACCTTGTTGGTAAACACGGTAGCCGTTTCTGAGGTCCCAGATTTAATACGTGGATCCTGCTAAATGCCTTATTGGCTTTTTTCTGCGTTTAAGTACGCTCTCACCCAAAGGTTGGAACTGTGCCCATTCTTTGCAAAAGGTCTTACTAGACATTATTGTCTCCGAGAAAAGTCTGTGGCCAACATGGCATAGCCGACCTTGTCCTTTGGTAGGTAAGGTTGGGTTCCCTACTTGAAATCGAATGAAGAGAGATCGAATAACACTTGCTCGAAAACGTACACGATAAATAATGAGCGCGACAGTTCACTATTTGATTTCCTAAATCGACCACGGGCCGTCGGGTATTATATTAATATGGACCAGTCAAAGTATCTACATTTTTTTTTTCATCATGTTCATCTTGGTCATTGTAAATCAGATAGTCATTCGAGAAATGATGTTTCAAGATAATGGGCCTTCGCGCTGCTGATGATTCGAATTTATAGTTATTCGAGATTTTGATGCATCGAAATAGTGAACTGTCGCGCTCATAATTTATGTATTCGATTTAATGTATTCGAGCAAGTATTATTTTATTTTACGTCATTCGATTAGGGAATTCAAGTGGGGAACCCGTACAAGCGCGACATCACATTTCTATACTTATAGTTATAACTGTAGAATGTTTCCTATTGCTGTAAAGCCGTAAAAAGTTTATAAATAGTAGCGATATTTTAAAGACTTTATTATGTTAATTTACAATGGGCAAGGTCGTTTTGGTAGGTTGGACGTTTCTTGTGCGTCATTAATCTTTATGCAACTCGTATGACTTCACGGATAGTAAAATTTTGATCTTATCCTATTTCATCCGGGGTTGAGCAAAAAATTACGTATTGAGATTTTCTGTGACGTATGTTATTATTTATCACTTAAACCTTGTTCAACCAGACGTGAGTATGTAGGTACGAGATGGGGAAGCCATTTAATTTTATCCTTTCCATACATGGACAGAATAAATGCGAGTACCTACACAAATCATAAAAAAACTAGCTTCTGTCCGCGGCTTCACTTGCGTCAAAAGTAACTTTCCGTTAAGTAAGTTTAACTATTATCCCAAGGGAACACATTACCGGGATAAAAAGTAAAAAAAAAAAATAAAAAATTAATAAAAAGTAAAACGGGATAAAAAGTGTGCTAATCCAGGAAATGGTCTATCTTTGTGCTAATTTTCATCCAAATGTATTCAATGGTTTATGCGTGATTGAGTAACAATCTTCACAAACTTTCACATTTATACATCGTAACGCCATATTTTTTTTGTTATGAAAAATAGATGATGGCTGTTTTTCAGACCGGATATGCACACAATATTTCATAAAAATCAGTCCAGCCGTTTCGGAGGAGTTTGGTAACAAACACTGCGACACGAGAATCGGGGGGCACGGCAGTGCCCCCGCCAAAGTCGAGCGCGAAGCAAACACTGCCGTACCATCCTTTACTGGAACCATTTCGCCGCATTTTCAGGCCCCTATTTGAGAACCTCTAGATTAGACCAGAACGCAGAAATTTTCGTCATCCAGTAAGCTGTAATCATATACTTAAAATCCAAAATTTCAAGTCTGTAGGTCATTTAGTTCCGAAGTAAGCGAAAGCAAAGTTTCGCATTTATGACACTCACTCACTCATGATCATCAAAATAGAACTAGTACTTCCCATAAACTCAGAGAGCTGAAATTTGGTACAGAGTTAGGATTTAATGGCCACATAAAGGGAAAACTATAAAAACTAGGACAATCGAAGATCTGGAGTACCTGGTGACCCTGATTAGAAAACACAAGAGCCCAACCAAACTATTAGAGATCGCGACATACCGCCTTTACAAAAAATATTCAACTTGGTGGGCCGCTTCTATAAAAACAAAGAGAAAAAAAAAGAAAAAAAAAACTGTGTCAAATAATACAATCTAATAAAATAAATCAATATACGTTTCTACAAAAAGAAGTGAAATCCCACCAAAAACATTCTGTAAAAAACTAGCCAAGTCTCGATGGAGCTGCTTGTTTATCTCTAAAAAGTAATGAAATCAAAACAAAGTCGTGCCAAGTCTAAGGTTCCTTACTGCGATTTCTTTATTATTATAGTTAATGTTGTGTGACTTGGCCGTTGAACATTCTTTATACGTTAGTGTGTACAAGTCAACAATTGACTGGTTATTGAATCAACGTTTTTCAAGTGGCAATTTTCCATCGTCAATGGGTAGCGGTTCTAGCGACACATTGGAGCAATGGTGTCATGGAGCACCTGGTTTTGTACCCTTAAACGGCCAAGCCACACAACATTAACTATAATAATAAAGAAATCGCAGTAAGGAACCTTAGACTTGGCACGACTTTGTTTTGATTTCATTACTTTTTAGAGATAAACAAGCAGCTCCATCGAGACTTGGCTAGTTTTTTACAGAATGTTTTTGGTGGGATTTTATATGCTAGATTATAAGAGTACTCTCTCAGTATTTTACTACATTCATACCATCGTATAGGTATTATTGATCCATTTTTACGGACAATATCGACGCTCGTATACTGCAGTTTTTATAAGCAATAAAAACGTTTACATACATTTAATGTGTATTGAATAAGACGAGAGGTATTTTTAGTAAATTGATAAAATAAAGTCTGATGCATTAAGGCCTTTCCACACAGGTGCGATATTATGTCTTGGATGGAGGGAGGGGGGTATTGACATATCTATCCCTACTACAATATTAGGTAGTTGACACTTTTAACCACCAGCGTTGGAAACCAGATTGATTTCAATAAACTATAAAAAAAATTGCTTTCAGATTCAAAATAGTCAATTGAGTTGGCACAATAGTGACGTTAAAGTAGACAGGCGCTCGTAGCGTGATACACAAGAGGCGAAATGTGCACTGAACAGTTCTTAAGATATGTGACGTCATAGTGGTTAACGGTGACCAGTGTCAGCAGGCGAGGATTCAATGGTCAAACCGGTTTAGCTATAGTATCTCACCTTGATGCTAAAAATTGAGAGCCTACATCTACACACCTCAAGTTTAAGTTAAGGGTGGTTTTTACAGAATAGCACTGCGATGTCTAGAGTAAAAATGAGCTCAGGCTATTAAGGCGCAGCTAAATTGTGTTTGTAACATAATAGCTGTTTTCCAGACACTTGGTATTGATTATTATGGTTCAAAGGCTTTCTGTGAAACCTTACTTTAAAGTTGTTTGTAGCCGTGTTGGACGGTTAGTATTTTTGGTTTTACTATTATGGGTATTACAGTTACCTATATACTTGTAATCTTACTACGATTATAATTTCGAAAGTTTCAATGGATGGAATTGGGAAGACAACTTTCGACGGTTTTTGCTGTTTCGATTTTTGTGACGCGAGAACCTGCATCTAGATCGTTACCGTTACCTATCGTTGCTGAAATCGCCATAAACATAATACTATAACGTATCATTATCATCACTATCATCATTATATAACTGCTGAACATAGGCCTCCCCTACAGATTTCTAATAAGACCGGTTGGAAGGTTGGTAATATATTCTTTGAAAATTCCACACTAAAATATTCTTTGAAAATTCCAGATCAGGCGGAAGGAAAAATAGTCTGACCTAATGCGTATAAAATACTCCTACCAAGAAGAATGAGTGAAAAACTCCATGTTGACAATTCTTCTGTAGTTTACGAATGTTAAGATGTGTCTTACCGTGTGACGTAAGCCGCGTGTTGATTCTCGCGGTAATGGCGCGCGCCACCTCGGCAGAGTCGGGCGCTCGCTGCTGATGCTGTCGCAGTCGCTCGAACAGACAGTCGGCCGCAGACTCGTCCGCCATGCGAAACGCTGTAAAACCATACAAAATAGACATTAAGCAAGTTATTGCCAGGGTTACGGATTTTGTTCGTAAGAGTTACCAGGGCCTTGGAACGCAAAAGGGCATTAGGAGGAACACGGATGGGTTTTAGTAAGTAAGAGTCTGACACTCTCTTTCTCCTCGCCCAGAGTAGAAGAAGTAATTTGAACCCATCTCAAAAAAAAAAGTTGCCCGTCTTTGCTGAGGATCACAAAAATGAGGAAATGTTTTTGTACAAGTCTTGAAACACTGAGGGGTATACCATTTATTTCCGTGGACATATCCTCACGGATACCATCTGTCTGGGGAGAACAGATCGTAATGTCGAACTCATGTTGATGAAAATTCCACAGTTCTTCCTAAATAAAATAAGCCAGGACCCGGAAAAATACAAGCATAATATGTTGGTACTGGTAGTCCCTAGATATCGGGTGTCAAGACACTTAACAGAGCCGAAAGTTGCATCTTCTTCTAATAATTGCGATCATTTTTTTGTACTGGAGCATACCTGGGAACCGTCTGGTTCCGAATATATTGGCGCCTGGCGGTTAAAGTTACAAGTTTTAAATGTTTTTTTTCGGACATTATATCTAACTCGCAAGAAATGTACAAATTGATAAGTGAAAACAGCTGGATCCTAAACTCTTACCCAGCTTGATAAAGGGATTATGTTGAAACAATATCATTTGATTTTTATTTGTCAGTAAACACATGAAAAGCAGACTAAGGAGCTTATCATGAATACATACTTAGTTACATAATAAACAGTTGAAAATAGGAGGAGATTCGGTCAGTCAGATTCGGGCCGGGACCGTTGTTAGACAAATTATGTTTTGTTGACCGGAGTGATACATAATGCTTTGAAGAATTTGAATATTTTAATGTGTATGTGCGCGCAATATTCATTCCTTATTATCAAAAAAAACTTTGAGCAAAAGAGGCTGCTACATGGTAAGCTTTAGAATTTTCTGTAAGCTGCTTGCTTAATGGTTGCAAGTGACCTCAAAACGTAAGTATGTTGTTGTAGGCAAGGCTCTAGTAATGCAGTCAAGTTGAAAAATACAATGCAAGTAGCTCAAGGTCATTCCGGTGCTTCTGAAGCCAGATGCTCGATCGTTAGAGAGACAGTTTTAGATGTGAGGCGAAAACATAATGGAGGAGGCAACACGTGTTTATATTTATAACGCATAAGCGGTAATTGATCAGTTAATGAGATCATTAGAGAATTCCAAAATACATGACTCAGTCGCTCCTTATGATCTATTCAATACTGGCTTTTACCCGCGATTTCGTCTGCGTGAAAGTTGGTTATTGCGGTTGAAGAGTAAGTTATCCTCATCCCAAGCTACCCGATTGCCAAATTTCATTACGATCGGTCAAATAGACAGAGAGAGTTACAATCGCATTTAAACATTTGTTTCGATATTGCTATAATGGCTAGAGGAATTTACTTCAATTCGTTATAGCGATCGGATACGAGGGCACAGTGCATCAAGCGTAAACAAACAAATTGGGGACAAAATGAATGACTACACCAATGAATTTGTGCATTTGTTGGCAGCTCAACACAAAATGTTTAATGAAAATTAACATAAAGTTTTGTTACAGATTGTAATCAAATAAAATGGTGTACCTATAGTTAGTTGACAACCTGGACTTATAATTAACACTAATCTGAAATCTCCAATCTTAGTGATCAATGCTCGTGCCTTCTCTGTATGAGAAGAGGTCTTTGCCCTGCAGTGGGACAGTAATAGGCTAGTATTATTATTATCATTAGTTAACTGACTATAAGTTTGGACCTGACGTTTGTTTGTATTGTTATCAAACTTTGCGGGATAAAGTAAAGAGTAAATATTGTTCTAAATGATATCTAATCCACTCCAGTTCTGCAAACTTTTATTGCAATAATATGCAAGATTATAAAATCAGAATGAATGTTTAGCACATGTTTGCATCAGTGTATTTTTCACTGTTCATCACTTGCTTTTGTTTCAAACAATTTATCGCCATCGGTATCGTGTGAACACAGTAACGAATCTCGCAAAATGTTATTAGAAACGATTGAAATCTAAATACACGCAGCCATTAACCGAGGTTACATTTTACAAAGTTATATTTTCCAATTACCACTACGTGATTTATATTTTGACGTGTAGTTTTATTAAAACATACAAATTAGCAAATGGAGCTTTGAAGTATTAGTGAGAGCAAACAGAAAATCGACACTATCATGAATGTACGTAGGCTGAACATAACAATGTGTCCGTGTTGACATTCTTAGAAAACGTGTGGCTTTTCCAAATGTTATATTGAGAGATGATTAAAAACAAAGAAAGATACTACTACGAACGTACGTGAATGCGTGTCGCCCCTGCTGTTGTCAAATGTGACGGTTTATTTGTAAATAAACAGTGTGTGGTGTGCGAGCGTCGGGTGCTGAGCTGTTCGCTCCGCGGCGGGTGCCGGCCGACTGATGGCCCGAATCCGGTGGGAAGGAAAATCGGAGAGGCGAGCGGGGCGGCCGCGATACTCACTGGGAAATATTTTTCCTCTACACACTCATTAATAATAAACCCCATTTTGATATCAATGTTAGGCAGCCATTATAAATATGCCCCCGCGTTGATAGATTAATGGCAGATTTAGTTCACTATTGTTGATACAAATGAGGGTTCTTTCAATCACATACCTTGGCGACCATTAATGGGCTTGTTAAGGTGTAGATATTGATCTAATTGAATCGATAATTTAGTACTTAATTCATTTTAAACAATAGGGTAGTTCTAGGTGATACTTTCGGTAATTGCACTACAAATAAAGTTAAAAGTCTACTTTATCTGAGAGAACCTTCTTCACTCTTTTCTTTTTCATTGTGTTTACGTCTGAGAATATATCATCGTCCCATCAGCTCATAACATCAATCGATATCAAAACTAAATGTAAAATAATAAAAAAAAATACAAAAAAATTAATAACTCACTTTTTCTTTTGGGTTTGCTGATTTCTGTGTTAGGTGCAGGGGCAGTAGTATCAGTGGCTGAATATAAAAAAAATACAAAATAGTCAATAAAAATAAAAAGTTTAAAAACACGCTCGCGACAACTCAAATGACATTTGCTGCGTTGCACGTATAATTTCATTCTTACCTGACATTTCTCATTCATTACAGAAATCTTTGATGTGAATTATAATATCAGTGTTATCTTTTTCGTACAAACGTTGCATTTCATTTCTGATTTAAATTATCTTTTAAAGTTTTGAAGTAAATCGGGATTTTTTGTCAGTTTATAACCTTTAAAATGTATTGCTTTTCATTGGCTTTCGTGTTTCTCATCCAGCCAGTGTTTGATGAAAAAGTTTTTATGTAGTTTTAAGTAATACTTTTGTAACCAAGCAGGTCAGATATCTACATAATAATATATCGTAAAAAGTCGCGTAATGGATTCAAAAGTTACATTAAAGCCTGGGATACATTAGGGGGCAAATGAAGAAACATGTTGCGGAACATGTCCCTCAACAACTACGTGAAGTGTCCCGCGACAATTGTCATGGAACATTTTGCTGGCTACACTAGTCAGTGTTTATAGAAATGTCGCCGTGCGCTCGCTCTCGAGGCGCAAGCAACATGCCCAGCGTCACGTACAATGTTGCGGGGCATGTTGCGGGACAATGTGCAACGTTGCAGCGTCACGTAGATTGAGTGTTGCGCGTCATGTTGCGGGACAAAATGTTCCCTAGTGTATCCGGGGCTTAACTTCTAATCATCGCGATATTTTTTTTTTTTGTTTTGATACCTGGGAACTTGCTGGTTTACGGAGATTTTTGGCTAGGTATACCTGGGAACTTGCTGGTTTATGGAGATTTTGGAGGTTAAAGTTACAAGTTATAAATGTTTTAACTAAACTAAACATGCATCCGTAAGCACAATAAGTTGCATGTCTTATGTATAAAAACATTGGTTTTTCACACCATAAAAAAATCCGAGCAATAACTTTTGGACAATGTTACTTAGCTTTATAGTTTTCACTTATCGTAACTGTAGGTAACTTTATAAAGTAACCTCGCCTGCCTCGTTGGTGTAACGTTCGCAAAGCGCGACTGCTGGACATGAGGTCTTGAGTTCGGTTCCAAGGTGGGGCAAACTGTTATTGGGTTTTTCCATCAGGAATTTCGAATTTCGAAATTAAATGTATTTTTGGAATGAAAAATCACAACACGCAAAAAAGACAAACAATATAACTCTTCTGCTTTATTATATAAGTAAGTAGTAGCTAAGTAATTAGGCACTTACTAACTTAATTTATTTTTCTTAATTCAAATGCTAGTTCTTTTGATTACACATAACGATTTATTTTATACATTATATACCTAAGTTTTAACACAATTTATTGCACTTCTGTTGCAACGAAAAAAATGACTTTCATGCGGGTACCTATGCAATAGTACAAGTTTGGTTAGTTAGAAATGTCAGTGAGAGATTATGTTAAGGCCAGTAACTGATGTTAAATGTCAGCTTCGATCGATATCTGGAGCAAATAGTTACACGGCTGGCAACTGCAGGATGGACTGCGAGGTTTATTGTCGAACTAGTTGTGCCGGCGGCGTTGCTCATGTGACGACGTATACTTTCTGCATCATGCCCGGTATACGTTATTACAGTAGAAATGTAGTCCAGCAGTTTAAACTAGTGCAGACTGGAATAGCGAATATTTTTAATGTAGACAATCGCCATCCTAGTATTAGTACTTTCTTTTTTTTTTCGTGAGGATATCCTCATGGTCTGCCTCTGCCTCGGGGAAGGTGGAACGGTATGTCGGACACCTACCGACTAAAACCCCACGGTGTTCTTCCAACCTTCGGCCAAGGCACGCGGGTCGGTCTAAGCATCCTCCAAACCCCGGCAGGTATTGATCCGCCACCACCACAAGGCGGGTCTAGTCATCCGGTGCGGACGTCACCTACCGGTTGCACTGATTCCAGCAAGGCACGCGGGGATCACCACACGCGTCTTACTTTCGGGCCTGTCCCTGTTCGGGCCACGAACTGCACCCAAGTCAGCCGCCCGCACCCCATTTTTTCAAAGGCGCGCGAGGAACACAGCTCTCTCCTTATTCTCGGGCCTCTCTCTGTTCGGGCGATGGACTGACCCAGTAGCTATTAGTACTTATTGGAACAATGTCTACATGTCATTTAAAAGCCGTTGAAGAATAAATCCACCACCACTACACCACACTACCCAACCACACTGCATACCGCACTCCCCCTACACCTCTGCTTAACCCTTCGGGGATTATAGATTATTGATTATAATTTCAAGAAGAACTTCCAGAGGCACTGGATTGGCCGTCTACACTATTTCAGTAGTGCTGATATGGGCGAGTTAGAATGAAAACGTAGACCGTCAATACCCTCATCTTTATGGTGTTGGTTTCCGCACTTAGTCCTTGAAGTGGACCATTGTACGTGAGCCATGGTGGCCAGTTATTCCAGCCAGCCCACCTCCCTCCAGAAGTAGATCAGTCTTCCCGGTCTTCTCAGGACATCCGCGAGTGATCCCGGTGCACC
Organism: Hoplodrina blanda; assembly: GCA_949316365.1. NCBI lineage: Eukaryota > Metazoa > Arthropoda > Insecta > Lepidoptera > Noctuidae > Hoplodrina > Hoplodrina blanda. Next base: position 7,763,391 of record OX438579.1, on the reverse strand, counting down.
GAGAGTCTCTTCGCGGATCTGAGCAACGCCGGTGCACTCGAGGAGCACGTGCGCCACTGTTTCCTCCGCCTCCATGCATGCTCTGCACAAAGGACTGTCAGTAATACCTAGTGTGTGAAAGTGTTTATTCAGTGAGCAGTGTCCAGTGATGGTCCCCGCCACCAGTCTTAGGCTATTCCTGTCCATGCGCAGAAGGCGCTTGGTCAGCTTTGTGTCCAGGGATGGCATAGCTTCCCTGGATTGCCTGCACCCTGGTGTCGAGGCCCACCATTTTGCTGCTTGTGTCTGTGTGTGTTCCCTAAGCCAGCTTCTAAGTTGGTTGAAAGGGATGGGGACAATTGGTTCTGGTCCAATTGCTTTCGTGTTGGATCCTCTTCTGGCCAGTTCATCAGCTGCATCATTACCAAGTGAACCACTGTGTCCCTTGATCCATTGCAGAGTCACTGTATTTCGGTTAGGTACCGTAACGCGTTCTAGAGTGAGAGAGAATACCCTCATTGGATTACATTATCACAGATTGCAGCACTGGTTCCGAACTGAAATCGATAAACAATCGATAATTCTGCATTACTACTTTTAAAAATGTCCTATCGACCAAAAATACCAAGGGAAAACAATTTTTATAAAATAAATAAACTTACGTAAACAATACCGATGACCGATACCGATACCGGTTTCTAAGATAATAGCCATAATAATCGCTATTCTAGAAAAACAATAGCTTTTCTTTTGTTTTAAAAATATTTATCAATAGGTATTATGTGTGGCAAAATAAATTGGTATGCTTTTCTTTTATTCAGTTAAAATTGTGTCATAGTCCATTTTGAACGCGAAGAGTTAACGAACCTGATGTTCGTTAAACAGTCTAGAGAATTCTGTGATTTATAATGTCGTTATTCCAGCGCACTGTTGCACTATTTTACTTTAATTCACTTGTTGTAAATGTGTCTCCTTTTACATTCGCTACAAATGCAACACTTACGGAAATGCCAGATGTTTCAGAAGAATCAGAAATTGCGAAGGTTTGAGTCTTTCAATTCCTTTTAAAAAACCTAGTTTAAAAGAGTGCCGTGGAGTTTCTTGCTCGTTCTTCTCCATAGAGGCCTACTTACCTCCTTTTGGAACGAGCAACTAGCTTCAACTTTCGGACTAACTGACCGACTCCTTGACTATTCAAAACTGCCTGTAAATGGTCTAATTTAAATAAATGTTTTGACTTTGACTTTTACGTACTTTTATTTTATTCGGTATGTTTTTTTTTTTTACCTGCGTTATGTTATGTCTTTAGTTACTGCTCCGCTCCCGTGGGTCATAGCGTGGTGTTATATAGCCTATTCTATTCCTCGTAAATCTGGCTATCATTCATAAGAAGATTTTTTCAATCCTACCGGTAAATCTAGAGATTAGCGCGTTTAAACAAACGCACAAACAATCGATTTACCACTTTAGCATCAATTATTACAAGGTTTTATTTAGCTTGCACTGTTCGTGTGTATGTTGTCCTTTCAAAATTTCTAAACCATTTTTCGAGTATTTGCGGGTATCCGATTGAGTTGAAATTTTGCATTTTTTTTTTAGTTCTGATGACTATACAATGTCCAATACTCAATATTGTAATAATTTTAATATAAAGCTTGTTTTTAAAAATAGTTTTTATATTTATTATCCTAGCACGTATATAGCTAAAGAATCTCTTTTTGTTTTTTCTTAACAACTCTGTATAAACTCATTTTTTATGGTCTTTTTCAGGATAGCAATCTTTATAACATCATCATGTCGGCGTTCCGACAACGTGTTAATGTGGAAGACATCGATGGTGAACAGAAAGAATCCCGAGTGAAGAAAGCCGCGCCAGGTGAAATGTATAGCTGTTGTAATGTAGTTGTAATGTGTAGTTGTAGTTATTGTTGTAATGTGTAGTTGTTGTTGTTACGTGTTGTTGTGTGTGTTGTGTGTTATGTTAGTTGTATGTATATTAGTTGTTGTTGTTGTTGTGTTGTTGTGTTGTTGTGTGTTGTGTGTTGTGTGTTATGTTATGTATAGTTACCTAAGTTTACCACTATTTAGGTACATATGCCCACTTGCGCAAAAACTTAACTAAGACAAAAATGTCATACGGAATTATGAGCCAGTTTTATAGAATTATCGGGTTATCTTGAGCTTTAATATCACTGAATTGACACTTAATATTTAACTTCAGGCACTTTTGATGAACGCACAAACATAATGTATATCTCTCTAAGGCACCACCTGGTCTATTTGTTAATATCTGCTTCGGTGTTAGGTGAAGTTAATTTTGAAGGCGAGCTATCATCCCTCATACTGATTTTTTACAGACTAGCATTGCAGTACACGTGTTCTTCGTTCTTTTGCGTTATTTTCCCGACCTTATACATACTCCCGTACATTTGGAATGAGAAATGATTTCCTTTGGACGTTTTATTTTGACCTAGGAGTACAATAATTTAGTTTTTCGAATAATCACAGTATTTTACAAGAGTTTAGATGTAAAATACTGGTATTCTAGTGATGTAACGAATGTCATCTTTTAAGCATTCGCGAATACGAAAACGAATCCGAATATCTACCGCCGATATTCGCGAATACGAATGCGAATATTCACTAGTATACATATAGAGTCTGAAGAAACCAATGGCATTTACATATTTTTTCTGACGTTAATATTCGCAACATAGTCGCATGAATTCTGCGAATGCGAATGCGAATACGAATATTCGTTACATCACTAGTATTCAGCGGCCTCTTATAGATTAAAAGAGGACCATAATATATCTACGTAGTTGGAAAGTCTACACAAATGATAGTAGTGCGGGGCCAATTACAAATTGAAATTCTGTTGAGAGCAACACAGTCTTTTGTTTTGAGGGTTATAACAAAATAGAGCCAGTAGAAACTTTTATAAATCATCAAAGAACTCTAGCGAGCACTTGTCAAATCTGTCAGAAAATCTACAAGCACCATAAAAATAACCTGATGTCAATCTCTTAATTTTGATATTGTATTTTATTCACGAGTCTTCATCATCGTTATCGTATTCGTAATCTTTACGAAGAAAATGTTAATAACGTAAATCTTTAACGGTTATGGTACCTAATATAATGTGTTTTTTTTTTGTAAATTTTAGAAAGATTTACGGAAGCGGCATCTTTACCACCACTCAAATTCTTACATCTCATTGTAATGTTTTTTAAAAACATATTAATGTTGAAGCCTTCGAAAGGAGAGATGCGATTAAACGCTAGTCAAGCCGGAACACGACTGGCGGCAGCATACAATTATCACATGCAATATATTAAAGGACTTAATTCAGAATGGCTTAAATGGCACCCTACAAAGGATCCATTACGAGACGATCAATCAAGCGCCGACGAGGCATCGTGATCATCGTCTTTCACCGGATTTGGAGACAATAAAGAAGGTTCACATTATTCAAAATTCCAGAGAGTTAATGAACGAAAACTTACTGTTATAATAATAAAATTCCTTTATTTCAGACGACATAGGCCCATAAATAAATACCTTAACCTAAACATACATACAGGGTGGCCCAGAGAGAAATGCACTTTTAAAAGTTTAAGGAAAAAAAAACTGTTTTATTTTGTAGAACTTTATTTATAACAAACTAGCTGTCCGCCGCGGTTACACCCGCGTCTTTGGTTACTGCTCCGCTCCCGTAGGTCGTAGCGTGATGGTATATAGCCTATAGCCTTCCTCAATAACTAATCTATCTAACACTGAAAGAATTTTTCAAATCGGACCAGTAGTTCCAGAGATTAGCGCGTTCAAACAAACAAACAAACACTGCAGCTTTATAATATTAAGTATAGATTGAAGGAAATTAAATGAAATTTATTTTAAAATTTACTTTAACAAAATAAAACTTAAAAACTTTCATTAGAGTTATCTTCGAAATGGATTCAATTTTTTGACGAATGTTCAGCTTCAGATGCTGAAGAGTTGTTGAATTATGAGAGTATACTCTGTTTTTAAGGTAACCCCACATAAATAAGTCTGCTGGAGTGAAATAGGGGCTTCTTAGTGGCCAGAAAATGTCACCCCTGCGTAAAACTTTTTTTTTTGGGAACATGTTTCTTACCACCTCGATGCTCTCATTTGAAGTGTAACACGTAGCCCCATATTACTGGAACTAAGTGCTAATGTAGATAACCTCTAGATTTAATTTCAAATCAAGCCGTAAAATTCACTGCAATGTCAATGAACGTTTGCGCTCCGAGTCTCCGACATTCGTCGATTTGCGAGTACAGATTCTTGAACTCGATGAATGTTTTCGTGGGTCCGTGATACTCTTTAGCGACCGCGAGACCGCATTTTTTGCGTCGATCCTGTCCTTTCGAATCATTCAATTCATTGCTTAGTTAAATTAGTGCTGGAACACACACTGATACGCAGCAATTCGAATTCAGCACGGTAACCGTTGAACAGTCACATAAGATCGAGCATTCTCATAAAATGGGTGCACACAAAATGCGCGCTGGTCTACCGTGTGACGACTTATGGTGACTAAAGTTACAAAGTCCGTGCTATGCACTGCTACCGCTCCCGCGCCTCGCCATTTTGTCGTTTAGAAATGCGAGCGAAATCAAAAGTGCATTTCTTTCTGGGCCACCTTGTATTTCATAACTTAAGTATTTCACTTTGCACTAAATTGTCTTTGTGCTGTCCTGTGGCACTTGTCCGCGGAAGTGACAAAAGTCTTCTTCCATGACGAGAAGCAGAACACAATTCGGTACTCGCACCACGAACGCCTTGAAGTTGACGTTGCGGCAACTCCACCCTCGGCGTGTACCTAGTCTTTTGGCGCACGCACTCCGATGTACTCCACTTTAGTAGTGCAGGTGGGTTATGCTGGGACTACATTAGCGGGCGAAGATTCGTGTCGCGTTGGCGCGCTTGAAACATCGTGTATGGGCAAACGCTATGTTCTTGTCTACATTAGACGGACGAAGATTCATTGTCCGGCTTGTGTGGTCGACGAATCACTTTGATGCGCGTCAATTTACCAATGCCCCGGTACCGATAGTACATCGTCTTCGCCCGCGTTGCAATGATCTACCCGGCCACACTCATCCCGTTAACACGAATATTCGCCGTAGCCCCCTAATGTAGCCCCAGCATTAGTAATTATTTATTGAAGAGTAGATAATATCTACTTTGAAGGCTAGTATTAAAATATATAAGGTACAGTTTTGAATCTCGTCAAATGGTGTACTTTAAAGGTATTTTTCATTAAATTCTTAGTAGGTGATTTTCGAATTCGAACTAGCCATCTTGCCACTGAGTTACTGCCTACCGCATATATATTACGATTCTGCTCTTTGAAAGAGGTGTTTTCTGAAATACCGCACACATAAAATTAAAATAAATCATTTATTCATTATTTGATTATTAATGTTTGCCCGCGACTTCGTCCGCGTAAATTTGGGACCCTCACTTCTCTCCCCTTTGGGGGGAATTTCGGAAAATCCTTTCTTAGTGAATGCCTACGTCATAATAAATAATAATATCATAATATCTGCGTGTCGTCAACGCAATCCGTTCAGTGGTTTAAGTTGTGTTGTTAGATCAGTCAGTAACGTCGTTTACGTTTGCATAATAATTATAATAAAAGGGAACCGTCCCTTTTATTATAATTATTATGCAAAACTGTACCTTGTATTAATCATAATTAATACTAAAATAATCGAAGATTTTAGTCTGATTTTACTAGTACTTAAAAACTTTTATTTTGTAAATATTTCTGTTTCTATACCGTTATGTTAGCAGCTCAAAAAACAGACATCTTTTTTAAGGTTTTTATAAGTGCGAGTATGTAGACTACACAAAGATAACACCCACATTTCATTTGTTTAAGTGATATAATTTATTGTCATCATCCTTGGAAATTCGTGATGGGGAAAACCTAATATCACTTGAACCCGCCATGTCTATGCAATCAAAATTATAGATTGTCAAAAATAATGTATAGTTTAATAAATTAATAAACTAGCATGCAGGTATTTTACAGATTGAATCAAAAATGATTACGATTAATTTTGACCGGCGTTATATTGTAAATAAAAGGTTTAGTCCCATCTCATCCCCTTCCCATCTCATCCCCTATGCTTTTATACCTACAAAAATGTCACACTTCTCACTCCTGGCATAAATCAATTGTTTAAAGTACAGTCTCATAGACATAATTTGTTTGACATACTAGGTTCTGCCCGCGACTTCGTCCGCGTCAGTTAATCCATATCACCTAGCGGTATGAAATTAGTATAAAAAATGTATTTAAGCGGGTCCGACACAGACGCGGCCTGCGATGGCGGCCGCAGTGACGGTCGGTTGTATTCGCTTGCAATGTAAGGGAGTCTTCAAACACGCGCGGTTTGGACGCGGCCTGCGAGCGGTTGGACGCGGCCGCATGCCCCGTCCGTTCTACTGCCACGCGGTCAGTTGTACATTTTTACAACAAGCCGCGTGTACCGCGTTGAAAAATATGAAAGTAATATGTAATTCCAATGATAATATACGTATCTCACACCTCAAATGTTTAATTAAACTGTTTTTTTTTTCATTTCTAACTTTTTTCTCATCTCCTGAAAGGGATATTATGAGTAATAAGACTTCATTACGGTTAGCTATATTGACTGACTTCCGAATATAGCACAACACCACAGCTAATGATGCTGCAGGCCGCCACCGTGACCGCGTTGGTGTGCAGTTGTCGGAGTGGCTGGGGCCGCCACCGCAGGCCGCGTCTGTGCGGGACCCGCTTTAACATTAATTAATTTAATTTTTGTTTCTGGATTTTCATACACTTTTTTTCTATGGTGATATATTTTTTTAAATCTTTTATTGATGTAGATTAACGAGTTTATGGGAACGCCCTCTGTTATTTAACATACTTTATATTATATTAGCGACACGAAAAATATTTTCAGGGATATTTTTTTTGGTTGATTAATAAGAGCCTTGCACGAGTTCAAAAAGTATCAAAGGCACTGAGTAAATTTTTATTTCAATATCGAAAAAAAACGACTAAGTGCGTGTCGGACACGCAGTGTACAACTAAACGCCGACAGACACTACGCCGACAGACTGAACACCGACAAGACTTTACTTCGACGGGACTCTTCGCCGACAGGACGCTTCGCCGACAGGACTTTTCGCCGACAGGGCTCATATTAGAAATGAATAAAGGTTACGTATTAAAAAAAAGTTTAGGTTAGGTTAGGTGAAAACCGTGACCCCCCTACGCACGAGCCGAGCGAGCGAAGCGAGCGATGCCGCGGCAGCGGCCGGCGAGTGCCAGAAACGACAAGATTATATAAAAATAAATATACACATCTGCTACGAGCCCTGTCGGCGAAGAGTCCTGTCGGCGAAGCGTCCTGTCGGAGAAGAGTCCCGTCGAAGTAAAGTCTTGTCGGTGAAGTGTCTGTCGACGTTTAGTCGTACACTCCCGACACGAAGGGTTCCGTACCACCGTACAATATCTATTTAAGTTAACACAACACACAAAAAAAATATAAGTCGACTTGAGTTTGCTCGTGCTACATGACATTGTTTCTTGCCAAATTATTCTTAAATATAATAATAAAATATTCTTTTACCTAACTTTAAAACCTTTAAAGTTAGGTAAAAGAATATTTTATGTATTAATTTTGAATGTATATTAATTTCACTGCTCATTTTTTTTCGTTTAGGCCTTATTGATATTATAATTGTTTTTTTTATAGGTTATCTTAAAGTAAAAGACTATTTTATTTGTTAATTTTTAATATAATCATATTAATTCCACTGCCTGAGTTTGTTTTCGTTCATGACTGTACCGTTGACAGATTTATGCCAGGAGTGAGAGGTGTGAAATTTTTGTAGGTATAAAAGCATAGGGGATGAGATGGGAAGGGGATGAGATGGGACTAAACCAAATAAAAAATCCTGCCCCCAAACTTTGTTTTGTTTTTTCCTGTTCATTCATTTTTAATCTTCATGATATGAACATGATCGGAACATGTTGATCATGATGACAATTAAGTACCTACCTACAAACATAATTTTTGGATTTAAACATTCAATTTTCTTTACTTTATGTTTGACTTTGGTGTTAAACACCACCATTCAATTGTTCTTTTTATAACATAACATCATGCCTGTAATCCCCATAGGGTTAAGCAGAGATGTACCCAATTAGTACACCCACTGCCTCGTTGGTGTAATGGACGCAAAGCGCGACTGCTGAGCATGAAGTCTTGGGTTCGACTCGGTCGATTGATTCGATTTGGTCAGGCAAAGTCTGTACTTTTTATGACTTGTCCAAACGCGATTCTCCTCTAGGTTTTGCAGGCAAAAGATAACTGTCACGTCACTTTCGGGCCGATTCGATTGACTTACTATTTATTGATTTTAAAGCAATTAAAAGTCATATTTTCCATTTAATCGGGTTTTCTTAAATAAAGTGTTTCTTTAGAGAAGTTGTCTTGGAATTATTGGTAGCTGGTTTATACTTAAAACCCAATTCTCAGGTTGGCGTTGAGTTTCTGGTTGCCGCAGTGGCTGAACGAAATGCTGGCTTTGCTTGTATGACTTCTAAAAAGTTGTACCGGCATGCGGCACTGGCTGTTTGTGTATGTGAGTTTATAAGTAGGTATATTTGTAAACGCACCATTCAGATGATTCAGAAGAAATTCCTAATGTGGGGTAACGATTTAAAAACCTTAAAAAGAAAAAAAAATACCTTTTATAAACTGAAGGTTTTTGTATTTCTCAAAAATATAATTAAGCTTATTTTCTATTCCATACTTCTAATCCTAGGACATAAATATTAACACAGATGTCATAATAAAAATAATAAATATTAAGTTGGTACGGCATAAGTCTAATAAGTTATAGTATGCTTCTTAGGGACAATTTCGTAGAATTAGTTCGATTGCATCAAATAATAATATGCAAGACGTATCTAGTAAGTGACTTTCTTTGTTTGCTGTGGGCGGGGTTCTACTTAATGTATAAAAGGCTTGTCTGGAGATCAACGCGCTTATTACAGAGAACACTTTTGTGCCTCCGATATGAAGGTACGTGTATAACCTTGGAATATACTTTTAATATCAAGTGACAAAAAGTGATATTGTGATATTTCGATTAGTGAATTCGAAGTGAATTATTTTGTACAGAATTTTTAAAGGTTGAAGTAACTAATGCCGCATGTTTCGAGTGGATTTTTGATCCTTTTTTTATTATGTAGTGTATTTAAATGCAAACCAACAAAAATAAAAATAATTTCTGCATACTAAGTACCTAGTGAAGTCAACACATTCTTTTAATTTTCTTTCTGTCTACGATTGATTTTGTGAATTTTGAGATTTTGTGAGTTTGAAGAAATGTCGTGATGGCCTAATGGTTAAGGTGCCCGCCTCCCATTTATGAGGTTGTGGGTTCGATACGGGGCAAGTACCAATGTGACTTTTCTTTTCATATGTACTCTCTCAGTTTATTCTGGACATCACTGGTACATGAAGAAAAATATCGTGAGAAAACCTGGACTTATAATTAATATAAATCTGAAATCACCAATCTGCCTTAAGCATGTGTGGTGATCAATGCTCGTGCCTTCTCTGTATGAGAAGAGGTCTTTGCCCTGCGATGGGACAATAAAAGGCTAGTATTATAATAAAACTTTTAAAAATAAATTATTAAAACAGTTAGCTTTGAGGTTTTGTTTATTTAAATTGAAGTTTATATTAAATGAGATTTATAATTAAATACCTACATGTACAGGATTTGCTCTTATTTGAGAAAATCTCTTGCAATGTATTACTGTTTTTGATGTTTAATATATTATTACATTAAATTTAATATCATTTTCAAATGACATAGCCACATTTTAAGGTCCGGACTGGAACCTGGGTTTTTCCGATTATCTTATTTTTATCTTAAGTTCATACTTAAATACCCAAACATGTAACGCGAAACGATTTTCAATTAAAAAAAACTCAATTAAAAATATAGATTAAGCATGTATATTTTACTGCATTCGTAGATGGTAAAGAAAAATTAAATGTTTTTATTTTTTCATAGGGCAACGGGCGTTGCAAAATTATATCAATTAAAATCACCGTTTATAATCGTTTACAAAAAAGGAATCAAAATTCTAAAAATGCATTGCATATGCATTTCTTGTCGTCAGATTGTAAGATCGCAATTTAAGTAACTCAAAGTGCGCGCTGATTGGTTCCCTTTAAAGACGGAGTTGAAGATTGTAGGAGAAAATACGAAATTCAAGTAAAAGTGTAACTGCAGATATCATAAAAAAGATATCATATAAAAGAGTACTTCACTTCACAATATTACAGGTACTAGTAATCACATTACTATGCGCGATGGCGGGATGCGCGGCGGGCGGGGCGATCGCCTGGCCTGGCGCCCTCGCCGTGACCTCACCTCTCCTGAAGACCATAATTCCAGGGGAGACAAAAACTACCGCTTATTCTACCACGCAGTACATTAATGCGGTAAGCTATCCTACTTCCTACTATACTATTATAAATGCGAAAGTTTGTGAGAATGGATGGCGTATGGAGGTTTCTATTTATCGTACCACCTCAAAGTAAACATCACCACTAATACTCAATAAACAAACAAATTCTTTATAGTTTTGTGTGAAACACAGCACACGGTCATCTATTAACAGTTCTACGAACAAATTAACTTTAAACCACTACTTACTTATTTTACCTTTCGCTTAGACAACCCGTGTACAGACTACTGGTAGAATGATATCAATCTATAATTGTATACATTAACCTATGACCAATACGCATAAATATTTTTATTTGTTTTTTCGCCAGGTACCATCATCGTACGCATTCGCCGCTCAGCCGCAGTTTGCGTTCCATCATGTACCTCAAGTCAACAGCTTCGCCTCTTTACAACCAGCATACTACCCCGTAGCAGGACACTCATACGTGCCAGCGGCTAACATCTTCTACCCTTCAGCACCCTCATTTGCTCCCATATTAGGGTCGGGATTCCCTGTTGCTCCTGCTTATCCCAGTGCCCCTGTTCCTCCTAGTTATCCTACTCCTATTGCTCCAGCTTACCCTGGAAGTTCACCAGGTTCCCCCCCAAATCAGCAGGCCGGTGACGCTGACTCAGCCGTAGTAGATTCAGCAGACTTCAATGCTGAGCAACAAAGGCAAGATTCAGGAGCTTCCACCCCATCCCCTTCTCAGCCTCCAGCCCAAGAACCCTCTCAGCCAGGTGGTCCTCAGTTCCCGCCGTACCCACCCTCCAACACATTCCCGAATTTCCCAAATTTTCCTCAAATACCACAAGAGTCCGGCCAGGCTCCCGCGTTTCCGCAATTTCCGCAGATCCCTCAAATCCCAGGTTTTCCACAAAATCCTTTTCCCCAGGGACCCCAGGGCCCCTCCTCTCCGCCATCAAACTTTCCCTCAGCTAACAATGAAAACCAGAGTCTTAGTGACGAAGATACGGTAGCTGTGGAGTCAGCCTAAAACCTCACATAGAAAGTCCTGTACTTGCATGCTCTTACGCAAGTGGCCATAAAACGTATTTATTGTAAAAAATAGATAGATCTTATAATATTAGATTTATCCGGATTTTGTATATGTATGTATCTACAATTTTTGTGAACGATCGAAAAATCTCTACTTTATTTACTATTAAAATTAAATAAACTGAATGAAATATTGCTTCATTATTTATTATTTATTTATTTATCACAAATTAATGTTAGATGACCGAATTTCGGTGACGGCGGCCAATCTCAGCGGAGACTAACCAAATACGCAGGAAGGAGATTTTTATTGCATTCATTAAATTTGTGCATTCCCTCTTCCCTCACTTTCACAGTCCAGTCTACGAAAAGTCATCCACGAGCAATATGGCAGGAAGTTCTTGTATGTACAGGAAAATGGCATCATGTAAATGGCCCTTTAGTCTTATTCTTTATCTCATTTTATTTATCTCATCTACTTATAGATAGGTAAGTCGAGAAGGGTCTCTTTCCTTGCATGCATCTTACTGCTGTACATCACAATTGCGGTGAACACTTTTCACCCTTACGTCCTTAGGAATAAGGTTGAAAAGTGGTTAATCGCCATGGTCCTGGATTGTACACAATGTTTGTTGTGCTATGAATAATGTTGCAAGCGAATAAAAAAAATTAAAACAACTAAAAAAAAAAAAAAACTATAAAAAGACAAAAATAAATTTTGTTGGATGGGAATGAAATACGGTCAAACGGGGTGAATAGGAATACAGGGGTGAATCGGAACAAAACTTTAAAAGAGATTTAAAATTTATTCTAAGTAGGTACCTATAAGTTTTGGGTGCATAATAACTGGTTTTTGATGGGTAGTTGTGTAATACCTACCTACATTTGGCATAGCCCGGGCTGACTTACCAGTAAGTCAGAACAATACAAAATCAATTGTATCTCATTATGTGGGACTTGAGTAATTAATTCGTTTGTGGGTTGTTACAATTTGACAGAACTAGGTTTGCCGACATCGACAACGTGAACGTGACGTATCCGGAGTGTGACTTGCTACATTGATATTTATGATTGACTAGCATCTGCCCGCGAATTCGTCCGCGTGTTTTTTTTTTCACCCGCTTTACGTTACGTCTTTGGTTACTGCTCCGTTCCCGAGGATCGTAGCGTGAGGTAATATAGCCTATGCTATTCCTCAAAAATATATTTTCCAATCTGACTGGTAGCTACAGAGATTAGCGCATTTAAATTAAGGGTGCGCCAAAAGCCAGCAATCTTTTATAATTCACCCGCGCGCCCCGTGTTAAAGTGTTTTATTGTAATAACTCCAAAAATAAAAGGAATTATCTAAAACACCTAGATAAAACCCTCACTCATGTATAAATAGAACTAATTATCAAATTTTCGTCATATTAGTCATTATAATATCATGTATAAATCGAAAAAACCAAAAAATTAGAGGCTACTTCGTGATGTTTTTCTATCGAGAAAATGTTATTATTTTATGTTTTTGATCAATGAGAACCCTCGAAAATATCATGTAGTTTTCATTTGTATTTTAAGCCTAGAAATCTAGAATTGTTCATGTAAAATAAAAAAAAAGATTGGTATTTTTGTTGATTACTAAGTACCTACCCACTCTTAACAAACAAACAAAAAACTCTTCAGCTTTATTATATTACTAGCTGCTGCCCGCGATTTAGAACCGCCTTTCAACCAGATACAGCCATCACTTCAAACGATTTTTGAGAATATAAACAACACAAACACTTTAAATATCAGTGAATTTTATTTAATTTTCGCCCATATTACTAGCTCCTGCTCTGGTTTTTCACCTACATTAAGTACGTCTTTGGTTAATACCTTCGCTCCCAGGGGCCATAGCGTCGTAAAACGATCTCCGGCCACCATGAGATGGGGCCTGCGGGCGGCGGACTTGGGGGCAGTTCGTGGCCCGAACAGAGACAGGCCCGAGAGTAAGGCGCGCGTGGTGTTCCCCGCGCGCCTTGTTGGAGTCAGCGCGGCCGGTGAGTGGCGGCCGCACCGGGTGACGGGACCCGCCTTGTGGTGGTGGCAAAAGGTAATTGGAGGAACACCGTGGGGTTTTAGTCGGTAAGAGTCCGACACACCCCTCCGCCTTCCCCGAGGTGAAGGCAGTCCATGAGGATTTCCCCACGAAAAAGAAAAGAAAAAAGGGGCCATAGCGTGATGTCATATGGTCTAAACAATGCCCTATGGTTATCTTTAAAAAAAAATTTTTTCTCATCCGACTTATTCAAACAAACAAACAAAACTATTCAGTTGTACTATATAGTATATGAATAGATAGAAATGCTGCTTGTATTGTTTTGAGGAAATATTTATAATATGAGTGAATTAGAAAACAACTTAGTATCATGCATACAGTTTATATATTTAGCTCCATTTTTATTGTCTTTTCTGATCGACCGCGGAGAGTTAACGAGTTCCTACGAGTATAATTGTCTAGAAAATTGAGCGTACCGAATCTGTTACTATATTAATAAAATGTCGCTATTCCAGAGTACTGTTGCATTGTTTTACGTGATTATATTTGTTTTAAGTTTGTGTACTTTTACATTCGCTGCGCCTACAGATATCACAGGAGCTACAGATTCTGCAAAGGTTCATTATTTCAATATTATTATTTTTTTTTTTGTCCTGCCATTTAAGTTTCAGTAGTTCTGCGGGGCAGGATGGTGGAGGACTGGGCTCTGGAGACAGGCCTGGTCATACTGAACCGGGGTTCTGTCCCCACGTGTGTGCGGATGCGGGGCGAGTCGGTGGTGGACATCTCGTTCACCAGCCCCGCTCTGTCGCAGCGTGTCGTTGACTGCATGGCGCGTAGAGGAGGGGGTGGAGACCTATTCCGATCACCGGTACATCCGGTTCGACGTCTCCGCCCAGATCCCAGATGCGCTGGTCCGACGGACCCCGAGTGGTCCGCGATGGGCGCTGAAGCAGCTGGACCGGGAGCTCTTCCTGGAAGCCTCGATCGTGCAGGCCTGGGTGTCATCACCAGACAGGCCTGCCGACGTCAACGATGAGGTGGAGTGGTTCCGGGAGGCCATGTCCGCGATCTGCGACATGGCAATGCCCCGGGCCCGGCCAGGAAGCGCCCGGCGTCAGGTGTACTGGTGGTCGCGCGAAATAACGTCGCTACGCGAGGCGTGCGTTGATGCGCGACGCCTGTACGCCAGGCACCGCCGGAGTCGCATCCGACCTCCGAATGCGGATGCCATAGAGGCGGAGCTGTACGAGGGGTACAGGGCGGCGAAGACCGTCCTCCGAGATGGGATGCTGCGGGCTAGAGATCTATCCCGCAGGGAGATGCTGGAGTCTCTGGACAGGGACCCGTGGGGGCGCCCGTACAAATGGGTGCGGGATAAACTCCGCCCCTGAGGTCCCCCGCTGACACAGAGTCTCCGGCCCCAGCTCGTTGAGGACGTCGTGAGCGCCCTGTTCCCTTCTCGAGGGGAACATGTGCCCCCGTCCATGGCTCCGCCCATGGCGGTGCCAGACGAAGACGCGGACCACAGCGACGACGGCGACTACATTGCCCCGGAGGTGGCTGAGGTAGACTTGAGAGTGGCGGTACAACGGCTGAAGGCCAAAAATACCGCCCCGGGACCCGACGGCTTGCCTGCCAAAGCCTGGGTCCTGGCCTCGGGGGCTCTCGGTCCTCGACTGGGGGGGCTCCTAAGCGCATGTTTGGAGAGGGGCCAGTTCCCGCTTCGTTGGAAGACGGGGAAACTGGTCCTCATCAGGAAACCGGGGCGCCCTGCGGACTCACCGTCCGCATACCGGCCCATCGTGCTGCTCGACGAGGTGGGCAAGCTCTTTGAAAGAGTTATTGCTAACCGCCTCGTCGGGCACCTGGGGAGATCAGGGCCGGACCTCGCGGAGAGCCAGTTCGGCTTCCGCAGGGGGCGCTCCACGGTGGACGCCATCATGCGCGTGAGAGCCCTCACGACGGGGGAAGCAGTATCCCGGGGTAGGGTTGTCTTGGCGGTGTCGCTCGACATCGCCAATGCCTTCAACACCCTGCCCTGGAGTTGCATCAGGGAGGCACTCCGGTATCACCGGATGCCGACCTACCTCCGTCGTGTGGTCGAGGACTATTTGACGGATAGGGCCGTCATCTACCCCGGCCAACGGGGAGAGTGGAACCGGCGAGAAATGTCGTGCGGTGTCCCACAGGGATCGGTCTTGGGGCCGCTTCTGTGGGACATCGGATACGACTGGGTGCTGCGCGCCGACCTCCCTAACGGCGTCAGCGTGGTCTGCTACGCTGACGACGCTGACGCTTGTCCTGGCACAGGGAGAGTCGCACCAGGCGGCGGCCGACTTGGCGACGCGAGGGGTTGCGACAGTCGTCGAAAGGATCCGGCAATTGGGACTCGAGGTGGCATTGCACAAGTCCGAGGCCATGTGCTTTCATGGTCTCCGGAACGCGCCACCGTCGGGTTCCCAAATAACGGTGGGAGGGGTCCACATCGGCGTCGAGACGACGATGAAGTATTTGGGTCTCGTTCTCGACAGCCGGTGGGGCTTCCAGGAGCATTTTAGACGTCTGGCTCCGCGTTTGGAATGGGCTGGGGCTGCTTTTTGGCGGCTCCTGCCCAACCTCGGAGGACCAGGCGCCTCCTGCCGGAGGTTGTACGCCGGGGTCGTGCGGTCCATGGCCCTCTACGGGGCCCCTGTGTGGGCCCCCATCATCAGGCGGCGGCCACCAGCCAAGTTGGTCGCCTGCCAGAGGGTCATGGCCATCAGGATGATCCGGGGATACCGCACGGTCTCCGGCGAAGCGGCAAACCTCCTTGCCGGATTACCGCCGTGGGATCTGGAGGCTACAGTCCTCCAGCGCGTCTACGAGTGGCGCGTGGACGCGCAGCGCCGGGGCGAAACCCCGCTGCCGCGGCAAATCGCGGCACTGCGGATCGAGCTCCGGTGCGATCTCATGGCGGAATGGAAGATGCGACTGTCGCAACCTAAGTTCGGGCACGCTGCAATCGCGGCGGTAAGACCCCTCTTTGAGGAGTGGCTGGAGAGGCGCCACGGCGTCCTCACCTTCCGGCTGACGCAGGTCCTCACCGGACACGGTTGTTTTGGGAGGTTCCTGTGTCGGATTGCACGGGAGGAAACGCCCGGGTGTCACCACTGTGTGGACCGCCCGGAGGACACGGTGGAGCATACGGTGCAGGTTTGCCCCGCTTGGGCGGAGCACCGCCGTGTCCTCACGGAGGCGATAGGCGGCGGCGACCTCTCGCGCCCGGGCCTGGTTCAGGCCATGCTCCGGGGCGAGAGGGAATGGGATGCAGTCACCTCCTTCTGCGAAGCAGTAATGCTAGCGAAGGAGGAGGCGGGCCGCGTGAGGGAGAGAACATCCTCCACCTCACGCCCCAGCCGCCGCGGGAGACGCCCAGGGCGTCGGACGTCGAGAGACGACATCCGGCCACCGTAGGCGCGGGCTTGCGGACGGCGAGTAATGGGTAGCTCGCCGTCCAATCAAGGACCATGCCCGGGTCGACGGCGCGTTCTGTTCGCGCGCGCCTCAAAGAGCTGTCAGCACAGGGACGGGGCCCCAACAGGGGCCAAACGCCTGCCGGGGTTGCGGGACGTCTTAACAGGATACCGTGGCCCCGGAACGTAAAGGGCAACAGAAGGAACAGGGTGGTTTTTTAGTCAGTAAAAGTCTGACAGTCCCTTCCGCCCCACCCAGGGCGGAAGGAGTCATTTGATGATTTTTACCACCTAAAAAAAAAAAAAAAGTTTCAGTAGTTCGGTGCTCTGGGGTGTATCAGTAGTTCGGTGCTTTGTTAGAACCGAACTATCGCAACTGAAAGTTTCCTGAAAGTTTCAGTAGTGCGGTCAACCGGACTAGACTAACAACCGAACTAAGGCTACTAGAGGGTTTCTGTAGTTCGGTGCTTTGTTAGAACCGAACTATCGCAACTGAAAGTTTCAGTAGTTCGGTCAACCGGACTAACCAACCGAACTACTGATACTAGAGGGTTTCTGTAGTTCGGTGCTTTGTTAGAACCGAACTATCGCAACTGAAAGTTTCAGTAGTTCGGTCAACCGGACTAACCAACCGAACTACTGCTACTAGAGGGTTTCTGTAGTTCGGTGCTTTGTTAGAACCGAACTATCGCAACTGAAAGTTTCAGTAGTTCGGTCAACCGGACTAACCAACCGAACTACTGCTACTAGAGGGTTTCTGTAGTTCGGTGCTTTGTTAGAACCGAACTATCGCAACTGAAAGTTTCAGTAGTTCGGTCAACCGGATTAACCAACCGAACTACTATAGAGGATATTTTTTCACCAGTTAAGTTTTTGGTTACTACTCCGCTTCCGTTGGTCGTAGAGTGATGTCATATAGCCTATACAATGGTGTCGATTCCCTTGTTCACAAACTAGACTAAATTTAGAGTATTGACATCTCTTACTAACATACAGCGAAAGAAAAGGACGGTGACTTTTGAGAACTAAGTTAGAGATGTCAAATTAGTTTTGCCTTAAACTTTTCCGTATTTTTAATCTATACGTTTTAAGATGTCAACTATAATTGTATGGATGTGTCAGATTAACTAAATTTGACAGCTCTTATTTACATTCGTCTCTTTCTTGTTTTATTGGACAGAAAAAGATAGAAATAGTCTAATTTTAGTTTAGTTTGTGAACAAGGGAATCGGCACCATTTTCTCATGAATCTGGCTATAATATGTACCAAAAAAACCTGATCGGACTGGGAGTTCCAGAGGTTAGCGCGTTTAAACAAACACACAAACAAAATGTCTCTTCACCTTTATTTTATTAGTACTTGTATAACGGGTGTAGAGTAGATGACGCTTATCGTAGCCGTAAGTTATATTTTGTCCATATCAATTGCGTCATTTTTGCGTCGTTCTAGACAATATCTGGGAATCTTCTGGTTGCGGAAATATTGAAGGTAAAACTTCCAACAAAAAAAAAAGGTAGTTTCCCAGCAAACATTTTTGTTCAAAGTTACTTGAACAAAAATGTGGTGTGATCTGACTTTTTACAAACTTTTTACAAGCCGTAGTAGGTAGACACATAAAAAAAATCAATTCAAACCAGTATAAAAATCCTTACAAAAATTGTTTTTGTTTTAAGGTCAATAGTTACCCGTACTACTTAATGACAGCGATACTTCAACTTGCGGATAAAAAGGATATAATCGATGGAGGACATCAAAATAACAGAGTTAAAAGGGGTGGCGATAGTACGTATTATATTATAATAATATATTACGTATTACAAATATAACTCTTTTTAAGTAATACCAGACATGTACCTATTGTGTTTTTTTTTTTAGGTAAATTCTCAGACGCTGCCTCGATGTCTCCAATAAAAGTGGTACAACTGCTTGTATCATTGGTATCTAATATGATCAGTAGTGAACCTGTTGGCGCTCCCCATCCCTTGTCTCGTCGGGTCCCATTTGCTGTTGTAGAATTATTTAAGTCACAAGTTGCTTCAATATTCGCCCCAGAACTTGAGCCTTCCCATGAAACTTAACAGTATTTTAATGAGTATGTATACATATCAAGATTCTATGGTTCAGAAGAGATTTCGACGATTTTGATTTATACTCGATTGCACCTATCGATTTATAAATGTAAACTTGCTATTATTTCTTGTTTGTAAATTAATTGAAGTGACAAAAAACTTTGAAGGGTATTTTTTAAGATAATTATACTTTGTTAAATTTTTTTTACGGGTCTTAGGTATTCCTGCTGAAGGAAGTACATACACAAACACAACTTTACTGGACAGCGTTTCCAAGCAGAGACGAGCAAATGTGTAGTTCAATTAACGTGATTGGTAGTCTCCTCTGTGTTCCACCACTCTTAAGTTTAGCAAATATGTGAATATATTCGTACTATTGGATTATTTATTATATTCGGGTACCAGTCGGGGGCGCGGATCATGCGTAACGGCTTGGTCACGACTTCGGTTTAGTTTAGTCGCAAGACGCTCCGTCGTTCGCACCGCGCGAATTTCCGCAACAGCGAATGCCCCGTGGCCAAGCCGTAATGCGAATACCGGGCTCCCGACTTATGGTAGCAGAGAACCGTGGGGTTTTAGTCGGTTTGAGTCCGACATAATCCTCCATTATCCATGGAAGGCAATTGCACCCAATTACACTTGACTCCAACAAAAATTAGCACTTTAAAGCTTAATATTTGACAAACGGATCCCATAATCGAAAAATTGTTAGTACAAACCCACAGTATTTTTGGAAGATCTGTCCAACGACAATAAAACATACCCACTTTACGTGTAGAAATAAAATATTTTTTTCAAGATTTTATTTTACCACTTTGACGGCGTGATATAATCCATGTCAAATTACAGCTTTTTATTACTAAGAGTGCCTGAGCTGTTGCAGATAGACAGACGGACGGACGGACGGACAGATGGACGGACGGACATGACGAAGCTATAAGGGTTACTTGTTAACTACGAAACCTTAAAAAGTATTTTACAAATTCCGGCTTGCACCTTAGCATAAGTAGGACCCGATGTGATATCGATAGAAAGAAAGGAATGGAAGGTGATATACTCGTAATATTGAATAATTGAAACCAAAAATTATTTATTAAGATATTTATTTACACATGTTAATAGAACCCTGGTGAGCGTTCCTCAAACCAAGACCGTTTATCAGAGGACGTGGTATTTTTGCCGTCAAGCCCCAAGGAAAAGTAGAAAGTGTATGGAAACCATTCTGTCTGGAATGTTACCGTTATGTTGTAGCCACCAACGCCTTCTATGGTAGGCGGTGACAGACGGTTGGGCATCGCCAGACGAGCACACACTATTGTGCATTCTATACCCGCAGATATCTGTAACAATAATGTAACATTACGCCTGTTTCGCCTTAAGGGTTAGGCAGTTGTTGCGGGACGTCTTAACAGGATACCGTGGCCCCGGATCGTAAAGGGCAACAGAAGGAACAGGGTGGTTTTTTAGTCAGTAAAAGTCCGACAGTCCCCACCCAGGGCGGAAGGACTCATTTGATGATATTTACCAACTTAAAAAAAAAGGGTTAGGCAGCTATGAACCAGGTGGTGCACCTAGTTTTAGCCAGTTATTTTTAAATCACATGTAACGGGCTTATCCTGGAAATGGAGCACAGAAAAAAGAAAGACGGAAATTTGCGCCACTACCGCGCGAAACGGCCAGGAACCATAATATCATCATACTCATACATAAGAATAAGATTAATTTATGAGGTTTTGGTGAGTTCAGGTGCGCAGTACTCGTAACCGGCGTGCTTGTATGACGAGATGTATGAACGTAGATGAGGCGAAAGGAGTATGTAAGGATCGTAGCAGGTGGCGTTCTGTGGCTTCTGCCTACCCCCATGGGAGAAAGGCGTGAGTTTGTGAGGGTGTGTGTGTGTGTAATTCATGTATGTAAGTACCTATGTGTCTTAGTAGTTTAAATTATTGGTTTATTTTATTTAAAACCAAAGTTAATGTATTGTGAGAGTTTGTCTCTGCGCGGCTTGTCTTAGGCGCTCCACCCACTGAAGATGCGTCCCGCCGCGGTGAGCAGAGCGACAGATAACGCGCGCGGCGACGGAGGCGCAGATCTGCCTTACTTAGCGGTGAAATCTGCTCCCCCGCGCGGTGAAGCAGATTACGACGGCCTCGCGCTAAATAAATTTGTCTACGTCGAAATCCATCGTGCAAACGTCTTTGCAGTATAAAATCACGCCCGGGGCTGCGGAGCCGGTGTGTCATATCCCGCGGCACGCCCCGCGCTCCCGCGCAGATTGGCAGAATCTGCGCGCGGTGCGCCTTCCCGCTCGTTTCCGCGTCGACAGTGTGTTGTGCTAGGCGTGATTTCTATATAAATTGAGATACTTGCATACAACGGTAAAATCTGCCATCCCGCGCTACGCGACGGGGCGCGGGGCAGTGGGTGGAGCGCCTTACATCTCATCTAAAAGTCCAGCCGTTGATTCGACTTCTGGATAGTTCTTGTTAAACAATTCTGATCACAATAATTAATTATCTACTAGTCTAGATAAATTTTACAGTTACATAGAATTCGAAAATTATATTGTATCCTTGGTAAAAGTATCGTACCTTCATAATTATGTTAAGTTTAGCTGGAGGATCAGCGTTTACTTCAAACTTTTCTGAATAAAAAAATGAAGATTTGTGCTTTTGCGTGGAGAGACTTTTGTAGCAGAAGTTTCCAGTCAAAAAGGTACGAGCGCGCCAGCCAGACTTCTGCTTTTTCCTTTTCCTCAAAAATGATTTGTTAATACCTAAACCTGGAATTGTACAATGTTAAGTAAATAAAGTTTTCATAAAGTTTAAAGTATTTAAATTGTAATGGTTGTATTCATTAGCACTATATTCTTATAATTTGTCATTATACTAATGCCCACCAGATATTATTTATCACCCAAAAATAATAAATTACCACTAAAATTGAATCTCATTCATAGGTAGTCACGCCACCAATCACGCCTGCCATCCCCGAAGGGTTAGTTAAGGGTTGGTTAGGGTTGGTTTAAATTGAAATGTTCAAAATAAATAAATTAATATTCTAAATTACAACGCAAAGGTTAAAAAAAACTTAGAAACACGATCCCAAGTTCGCTCGCTCTTGTACAAAACAGCGCATTCACCGTGTCTCTAGAATTTGACTATTGACCGTTTGTTTGTCACCATCAAAAATCACACTTACTGGGGCCTGCATTAGCAAGCACAACGTTCTGCGGGTATGGTTTAGGAAGGTAGTGTGCTGTGATGACATTCATAATCCAGATATTGTAGGGATACACGTCTATGTAGAGCGGCGGCTCGTTGTTGAGGCGCCGGCGCATGGACCGGCGGCGGCAGGCCGCTCCGCCAGCGGCTAAACCCATCAGCTCAAAGGCCCCTCCTACAGCGTGGCTAATGATGGGGGCCCCAGGTCGGACGCCGCATCCGGAGCTGCACAACACGTGAGTGACGCCTTCGCTACCCAGTTTCTGGAACCATAATAAGGTTGTTTTTAACCCGACTGCGGCAAAGCCCAAAAGGACAGTGTTGTGTATTTGGCCTGTTTGTATGTCCGCTTGTAACTACTCAACGGTTCAGCCAATTTTGATAAATAATACGTCATTAGATTCGTCTTGATGGCACGTGTGTCATAAACATGAACAGTCAAGATCCATTAATTTAGACCTGATTCCCAATGGGTCCCAGCTGTGAAAGTCTAGACTACAGTACTTAGTTTTGAGTATTTACTTGTTTTGTTTTTCTTTTTAGTTATTAATTAAAGTTATTTTTTTACAAAGCCGTTTTTTTACTGTTGTGAACAAGTGAAGGTAAAGATTACATACTTAATCACTTCTTTTACATGAAATACCCTGCGTTTAAGCCATATCAACTTTTGACATCCATCCATTTTAGAAGTGAAAACTTCTTTAGCGGCGTTGAGCACTTTTTCTGTAATGGGTATAAAATCTTAAACTCGCGTCAGGACACGTGCGCGTCAGGACACGTGACCTGATCGAAAAAGCGTAGGACAGCGCAGGGCGCTTGAGCGAATGATAATTGTAATAGTTTTAAAGTTAAATTTTTAATGTAATATAAATTGTCATGTTTGTGTACGATAGCGCAATAAATGAATATTGTATTCTACCACATAAATGATAGTACTTTTATACTGATAAAGCAATTGGTGCAAAATTATTCCCTAACCATTCCAAAATATCAAACATGCTCAACGTTAATAATCAAGTTTTCACTTCCGCCGGCACTCCCGGAGTGCAAATTTTTTTTTATCATCCTTTAAAAACAGGTTGGATAATAATTTACATATAAAATGCATTCCAACTTTACCCCTTTCATTCGATGTCGTCTACATTCTTTGTGAGTGAATAATTTTAGTGTTTTCTTTGCTAATCTTTCCGTTTCGAAATCTCTCGGCACAGCTGAAAAATAACAAAATGATATGGGGCTAACTTTTCAATTTATATAACTCTTAACGGAGGGGTAAATATGGCGGTTTGGTAGCTAAAAATAAATATAAATAAAAAGAAGTAAAAGTATAAATATGTTAAACTGTCACATTTATTCATTGGATAAAAGTTATGTGACTACTATTGAAAAATCAGCCCTTAGTAATAATAATATAGATAATAATAATAATATTTATTTATTTATTTAAAATAATATTTAGTAAAATTCATTTACGCAAATAATTAAAATTGTAGTGTCTATTTGTAATATTAAAATAACAGGTTTTACTCATTGCTTACATGTGTACCCGGTACTTGTACCAAAAATCGCTTCAATTTTTTTAGAATATAATTATTATTGATGACGAGTTAATGACCTATCATTAAATTTATATGAAAAACATACTACTAATGTAGTCAACCAGGAACACGGCTCTAACTTTCTTCTTCCTAGCGCGTTCTGCTAGCGACGGTAAACACACCGGGATCATGTAGACTGAAATGCAAATGATTACTGAAAGCATGTAGACACTAATTAGTTCATTAATTACTACCACTGTATGTATATTCATTAAAGAAAACAAGGTAGGTATTTTTTCTTATTAAACCATTAAATTAAGAGGCACAAAAGCATTGAATCTAGTTGCCGCTTCTAAAAGGCAGTATCGTATAGCAAAGAATAGGCGAGAAACAATACATGTTTTGCAATATTTTGTATGCATCAGTACGAAGGGCATTCCACATCGGACTGTTCTTATCGAAGATTTTATATTATTTGTATAAGAAATCGTACAAGTACAATCAGCGTCATATGCACGGCACGTATAATTATGGTGCCGTCGGAAATGCCGACACCATCTGTGCCGGCGACGTCAGACCCATCAGTACCTGCACACCAACCTCAACCGCACCTGCCCAGTTTCCGCTCTAGGGAAATTCAATTTGATTGTCTCGTTGATCATGCAACGAGGCAATCAATTTCCAAGACCTCATGGTCTTGGGTTCGATTCCGAGGTGGGGCAAAGTGTTATTGGGTTTTCAAAGTGTTGTTGAGGAATTTCTCAGTAGCAGCCTCGGAGTCAGGATTTGTGCCCAGTTGAAGGCGAAGTGTGGGTGTAGTAATGGGTACACCTCTGCCTAGCCCTTCGGGGATTACAGGCGTGATGTTATGTTATGTTAGAACAACTATGTACTTACGTGACTTCATCGGTCGAATTAGTTTAACCAGAGCAAGACTGTTGCCGACTCCGAATCTAAAATGAAAGTTTACCAACATGATGTGTGATTGCGAGCGTGTTCTATCATAATGGGGCACGGCATACGAGGCCAGTTCGCCATTAGTTAAGCGGCTTATGTTTGGCGGTATCACGCGGTAGTGGCGCATATTTTCGTCTAATCTAAGACTTTTTTTCATACCTATTTAATATTTGCTTTTTAGTTTGAGTTTTTGTAAACAATTTGTTTAGGTTGCATGCGTCACTTTCGCGTTAATAAACAGGTTCTTGTTTCTTTCTTTCTTTTTTTCTACGACTCTTATTAATGCGTACACGAGGCCAGTGACTGAACTTCCAACTAAACTGATTTGTATTCTATTGTCTTATACGGTGTCAAATTTATGAGGAAAAAGTCATTGCGTATTGAAATCCTCTAATTAGTGGCACTGCAATTGCTGCCTCTAATTGCTGGCAATTTAAATGCAAGCGTAATTAACCTTTTCAAACTGTCAATCAAAGATACAATTGGGTAGTTTTAATTTCAAGACACAACTTCTAAAAAAAATCACTTTATTTCAGCAGAAGCCCGACCTTCTTATTCTTTCAGTAAGGTTTAACGACCCCCACACACCCTAGTGTCAGTGTAACCTGATTTATTATTAATTTACAGAAAAATTTGATTTTTTGTGGTTTTGAAATCAATAAATAGTACCTAAGTCAATTGAATTGGCAAATAAGTGACGTCACAGTTAAATATTGTCGTATTAAATGTATGGGGGCGTCGCGTTTCGACAGGTCATAACAAGCTACTATAATTAAAAATTAAAAAACACGACTGCAAAAATTGCACATATTTGTACCTACTTTGTTTAATCGACGTTTTTTTACGACGTTTTCTACACACATCAAAAGTGTCTAGACACTTTTGATGTGTATATTTACAGTGTTACATATTTTTTTAAATCTACTTGTCAAATTCTAGACGATAAACATAGACACGACCAGATTCATTAAAAAAATAAATTGAGGCTGGTATTAATTTACGTTTTAAAGTGACCACACCGGTTTCTTTTTATTTTTTACTAGCCTATGTTACTCGGAGCGATGCAAGGATTGTAACGATACCCCATACATCTAAATCGGTTCAGGCGTTTAAAAGTTATGGTGGAATAAAGAAACTCACATACATACATATGTACATTAACCCTGAACACATAACACTCCTTTTTTGGGGCAGTCGTGTAAAAAGGATGTCAATTAATTAGTGATGTCAACTACCATATTGAAAAATTATAGTATAGTTCAATAAGAAACGCTACCTTGTGAATTCCGGATGAGGTGTTATGTCAAGCGGTGGTATTTCTATATATGCGCGTGGGCATTTAATTCCATACTTAATTTGCTGCATCGATAAGGAACAGTCCTCTTCATCTCGTTCATAATCACCAAATACAATATTACCTCTGCGAAAAAATGTTTTTTCTTTTTATATCAGAAGTGATTTACAAATGACTTAAAATTTAAAGAAGCGAACAAAAACGTATAAAAATAAAACAGGTATATTATACAGGATGTAAAAAGATGTATGCATATGTAATTATGTATAGTGTGACTGGTAATCGATCGGTAGTGATCGATATTCGTACAAATGATTGTATTCAGACAACAGAAACAACTTTCCCAAAGAAATGTTTTTTTTAAACATCACATAACATCACGCCTGTAATTCCCGAAGGGTTAGGCAGATGTGTACCCATTAGTACACCCACAATTCGCGAGTTATGTTTAAGTCCCATGTAGTAGGGGGCGAGACTATTGCCATCAACCGGGCAGAAATCCAGACTCCGAGGCTGCTACTGAGAATTTCCTGATGGAAAAACCCAGTAAAACTTTGCTCGACCTGGGAATCGAACCCAAGACCTCATTGCTCAGCAGTCGCACTTTGAGACCACTAGACCAACGAGGCAGTTCTAGTCACTTCTAGTTATTATGAGGACCTTATAAGTAAATAAAACGACGTACAGTTTGTAGTTCTTCGGAAGATGCATCATATCAGTAGCGGTGCCGAGGACAAACTGCTTGTGAACCAAAATTACGCGAGGCGCCTTGCTGTGATGAGGCAATCCAGTCGTCACTAATTAATATTAATTGAATTCAATAAAAAAAATAACTTTAAGGCAGGGGTAACCTAACTCCTTTTGAAGCGCCCCCAGAAAATATAATTTTAGGTTACTATAAAAGATCGAAAAATAAGTCAATAAAGTTTTTATTGCGAATATGTGTCATTTGTAAACATTAAAACCTAAGTATGTTACTAAGTTTATATGAAATGCCGTAGATGAGGCGTAAACGCTCGTAATCCATATTAATATTATAAATGCGAAAGCAAATCTGTCTGTCTGTTAGCCTTTCACGATTAAACCACTGAATCGATTTTGTTGAAATTTGGGGCAACTTTAAATAAAAATATATAAAATATCTCACCGTGTATGTACTGCACAAAGCCAAGCCAGGTGAATGTGTGCTCCTTTAGGACGCCATCGGCTGGATCGTTTTGGAAGTCATCGTGGCATATCGAGAAGTCTCGGATAATGGATAATGCAGGATTCACACAAACTGGTGACACAATATAACAACACTTTAATAGAGAATGAACGAAACTATACAAGTTATTTTTACTTTACCAATTTTTTTTTAAATAATGATAACTTTACTTACCACCTCGCTGCGACATAGCACTATAATTATTATATACTATAATAAAAAATAAATATAATAAAGATTTTTAAATTGTTTATAATAAAAACATTGAAAAAAAAAATCACTAAAAAGATGTTAATTTGTTAGTAGGCACACTTTACAATGCTAATGAACTTCTAAATCGAAATAAACTATATTCCATTCATTGTAACATTACACAAATTTCCTTATTTCAATGTTAGCATGTTAACTTCATTATTTCACCATAAATACAAAACAATATATACAATTGCCATTTACATTAAAAAAAATCACTAATATAAAGTTAATTCAACAATACAACTATTGCAATTTGGCCGTTGTTTTACTAATGCTATAAATAAATAAACTATACACATCAAAAGTGTCTAGGGATCAACATCCCTAACATTGATTAGGGATGTTGATCCCTAGACACTTTTGATGTGTGTATAAATAGTAATAAAAGGTACAATCATACATACTTAAAACACAAACTGCTATCGTCTTCCATTCGTACATACTGTCTGTACGATTTAAAACGAAATGCAGTTTTTCAGCGTGAATTGTGTTGTTGCACATTAATTTGTTTGTTTTGAAAAAACGGAATGTGAAAACACTTTTTTTCTGGGTAATATTCACATCCATCTTGGAATTGAAAGGAAATCGGTGATCTATTTTGGTAATATTTTTTCTTATTTATTCAATACCAGTATAAACATCAAGTAATGCCAGAACAGCACAGTAGTACGTATTACTTTCAATACACACACCAATAATTATAGGCTTACATAATATTCATAAATTGATGTGTACATAGAACAGAAGCTACTTATAAACTAACAACAAAGAAAATGGGAAATTAATATGAAATTGTTGAAGCTGCGAGCTTTATCAGGGTCAATATACGACTTAAGGCCCGACCAAAACCTTGTTTTTAGTCGTTTTTCAGAGGCTATCTTCTCATTGATTAAGGGAAATAAACGACATCTAAAAGCACTTTATTAATGTTTGATATCTTATCTTATCATCACATTGCAAGAATTTATTAAATAATATTTTTTTTTTCTAATTTTGATAAATGTGTTAAAAATACATTTAAAACCTCCTTGCGAAATAATGACTAAAATTATTGATTATATGCATGTTTTGCTTTATGCAACGTGCTATTAATTTGAGAATTATACTACTCATTAGATAATTAAAAAATCTAAATAATACAAGGTTTATTTTATTTCAAAAGCTCGCTGTGTTTTTTATATTAAAATAATTCCGAAAAATTGCGTGAAAACGAGAAAGATGAGAAAGAGATGAGATAAGAAAGTGGCGTGCGGCAAAGAGGGACCGAATGCTCAAGGTCATTTGGTCAGGGAAGCGCCTTAATGAACTTTCTTCTTTAATGGGTCCATACAAAAGCAAAGCTAACATCAAAAATATTACAAAATGTCGGGAGC
Source organism: Hoplodrina blanda (assembly GCA_949316365.1). Taxonomy (NCBI): domain Eukaryota; kingdom Metazoa; phylum Arthropoda; class Insecta; order Lepidoptera; family Noctuidae; genus Hoplodrina; species Hoplodrina blanda. The sequence continues at coordinate 7,734,450 of OX438579.1, read as the reverse complement.
AATAAGACTACAGAGTATATACTTAACTAGCTTCTGCCCGCGACTTCACCCGCATGGTTTTTTTCACCCGTAATAAATATTTTTTCAATACGAACCAGCATTTCCTGAGATTAGCGCCTTCAACCAAACGAACAAACTGCGGGTGGCGTTACGACATATTTTATTTGTTTATAGTAAAGTTCAAAATTATTAGAGTTAAACTCTTCATTCATATTTGGTTGGACACCATGGTTAACCTAAACACAAGAAAAAATTATATATAATTATTTTTGTGATATAATTATTACATATTTCTTATAGCACATAAGGATGATAGAATTCAAAAAAGAAATTAGCTGCTAAGTTAAGACTGTGTCGAATATAAAACTCATGTAATTCTATTCGTTGATACGTCAACTTCCAAATCCAGAACAGCTCTCCCTGACAGTAATACATTGGTAGACGACTATTGCGGAACAGATGTGGCCTAGGAACGTAGATCTTCATCACAATGCAAGCTAACGAATCCGTTATTGTACCTCCGTCTTCTAATAACTGAAAAAGATAAATATATAATACACTATCATCACAGGCTTAGCCCTACATAAACTCACGCCTTTTCCCATGCTGGTAGGCAGAAACCACAGAACGCCACCTGCTACGATCCTTACATACTCCTTTCGCCTCATCTACGTTCATACATCTCGTCATACAAGCACGCCGGTTACGAGTACCTAATACAATAGTGTACTATACTACTTAGATAACAAAGATTAGACTAAAGTAATTTTACAAATTGCGACCCGTGTGAATTTACTCAGAGTACAATAAATTGAAGCAGTCATTATATTGAGTGTATTATGTGCGCGCGTTATCGGCGCGTACTGCAGCAGATTGGTGCGAGCGGGCGCAATAATGTCTAAAGAGAGATTTTTTGTCTTTTGGCTTTTATTATTTTAAGAATATATCAGCGTTAAGAGGAAACGCGGTTGAACTTTTCTCCATACAAACGCTCTCGCCTGTTTTCTTTCTGGTTTATGACTATAAAGCAATGATTTTTTAAAATAAAGTAAATATTATCAACTATTTTTATGCCCCTATGTTTTCCTTTTTAATGAGACATTATTTTTATAAGCACTAGAACCCACAGAAAATGCTCAAAATCAGTCTAAACGGATGCAGTTGAATACAGTATTTTACATGGAGCGACTGATGTCTTTCTTAACTCTACAACGCAGTAACTGGGTAATTATGATACCCCTTGGTAAGACTGGTTGTCAGACTTTCAGGCTTCTGACGACCCGTAACGTCTTTCAAAGATCCATGTATGACAGCGGGGACCACCGGTGCTTTACGAGGCACGGAACGATGTCAGTGACGTCTAAGATAAACTTTAGAAAGTACATAAATCATACCAACATTCATCATATTTAATCTAAATTCACACACCAGTAATTCTCTGTGTCTCGCATATATTTTTAAAACTCTGGCCCCTGAAACTTACATAAATATATTGTCCTGTTGTTGATTGCCTGTCTGACAGAGTAATGTTGGCTATTTTGCTGAGAAACTGTTTCTGTATCACGTCAGGTGTACACCAACCAAATTTGTAAATGCTGTGGAGGTAAGCTGAAAAATAATAATTATGAACTCTCTCTCTCTCTCTCTTTTATATAATTATAACTAACTTTTGCCTGCGATTTCGTTCGAGTGTAAGTCGAGTATACTATAAAACATATCCCATGAAACTCAACAAAACTGTAGCTTTTAGTCTATAGTGGGTTTTTTCACCTGCACTTTCTTTGGTTACTGCTCCGTTCCCGTGGATGGTAGCGTGATGTTATAAAGCCTTTACTATTCCTCATGAATCAGACCTATCATACACAACAAAAAAATTTCCCCAATTCGACTGATAGTTCCAGAGATTATCGCGTTTATACAAACAAAAAACTCTTTAACTTTATTTATTAGTATATATTTTATGTATAACCGTCAAGGTGTGCACTTACTTCGCGGGAGCGCTTCATCTCCAACAAGTCCTGATGTTGGGCCGTAGTGAGCGGTACGCAGAGAATACATGGCTTGGTTTGCGGGAACCGCCTTCCAACCAGATACCGCCATCACTTTAAAAGATTTTTGAGAATATAAACAACACAAACACTTTTAATATCAATCAATTTTATTTAATTTTCGCCCATATTTGTTACTAGCTTTCGCTCGCAACTTCGTCCGAGAGGTGTGAATGAAAATACCCCCTTCTTTTTCACAAATTGGACATTCCTTATAATTTTATGCCATGAGGTTCCCTTTTCATTTAGAACTTACCGGTCAATAGCAGTTGAAACGTCACACAGTGCACAAGATTATTCATTCTGGATACTTTGAAAAGACCGCTCATTATCTTAGATGTGATACTACTAACGCACGTGTCTTTCGTCAATCCTTGTAAATAGTGTTGACAATTTTGCTCATTTAGTATTTGAAAACAATCGAAATTCTTCGTAGATACCACATTTTGATTTGTTTACCAGCATCTCGAATCTCTTTAACTTGAATGTATTGAACACAAGGTAGGTATAATTGCTTATAAATTAAGATTTGAACACAAGCCGCTAAAGGAATTTGCCTTTTTAATGAAGAAATCTTTCGCTTGTAGCTTGCGTATGATAAGCTTCTTCTGTACGTCTATACGGATGGTCTCAATAAAATTTTATTTGAAATATAAAAGCAACAAATAATTAAGTATAAAACAAAATGGTACAATATGTAAGCATAGAAGTTGAGTATATTTATTATGCCTTAGAGTACATTATTAACTATAGTTAAGAAAATATGATGAGACACAAATGGTTTCAGGTCCCAAAAATAATAAAGAAAACAAAAGCAAAAGAGAATAAATAAACAATGGAAAATGGTTGAAATGAACAAATAACTTTTGTTGTTAAATAATTTATTTAATTACTAGATACAGAACGACTACCTTACAACAATAATTTTATTTGTATAAAAATAAAAACTAAATTAAAATTAGCGTGTTGCTTCACCCCGTTAAACTTATCCAGTAGTTATACTCGTAATACTATTTCTAGAAGAGTTTGAAATAAATTGTGGTTTCATTAAAGTTATCCAAAGGTTCCTTGTATTTGGATCGCATATCACAAAATATATGAATAACACAAATCCTTGCAGTGTTGATGTCAAACAAAAGAGATAAGACCAAAGCAAACGGTTTGAGAATGAAAATATTCCAAAAAGCCACGTTAAACCTAATAAAAAGAATAAGAAAATAGATACTCTAAGTTGTGCACCGACTAAATCCATGTCAGTGGATTTCATTTTCTGATCTGACCGTCGAGAAATAGCGAAGAGTACTAAAATGAATAAAGTTACATTAACACACAATATAATACATATTGGTATCACGACACCCGCAATAGAATAATAGCCAGTAGGATAACAAATATTTCTTACTATTGAAGGTTCAGGAATATAAGTCTCAGCATCAAGAGCTAATGTTAGAATAACTGGCAACGACGGAATTCCCCACCCAATCAATGTAAATTTGCACATAAATCTGGATGGTCTGCTCACTCCTAAAACCCTCACATATCGTATAAACTGTAAAATAGCAGTTATCAGCATCCACATGAAACTAGACAATATTGAGAAGTGTAGCATTGAACCTAAAATAATACATTCAAGTTTTTTATGTTCTTCAACTACATACATTCCATTTACTTGAATGAAAAGAGTAGAATCTAAATTAAAAATTAATATAAACACTAATGGTAGTGCTATAGCAGTTGATAACTGTAGAAGAACTTTTGTTCCAGCTTTTTTCCTCCAGTTACCAAATACCAAAGCAGTTACCCAAATACCAACTATTCCTAATAGTGACAAGAAACTCCCGACTAAAGTTATTATATTCAAAGCTGTGGAGTGGCTTCTACTAAAAGATGCAGCATTACTGTCGCCATTTGATAATGAAAGCAATTGACCAAAATGAGTGAGATGGTAGCATTCACATACAGTTGTATCATTGATTATTTTTACGATAAAACATCCATGTTTTTTCCAAGAACCTAAAATATTTTTTGACTGTTTAGGTTGAAAGTCCCAGTAACCACAATCAGAGTGGCCTGTGTCATTAATTTGTTTGAATACAAGGGGCACAGGATATTGCAAATTTGACATGTATTCTGGGATTGATACTCCTACAATTCGACTATTAATCACGTGTTTATCACTAGCCAATTCTTGAAAAATTGCATCATTGTAGAAAATGGTAATGATAATGTGAAAAAAATCTTTTCGTGTTGTGTTTTCATCACTATCGTTTTTATTTATTATTTTAATTGTCTCTAAAACATTTTCGGGTAACCATGTGGCAATTTCTAAATTTTCTATGGAAAGCACATCTTCTAGGCTAGTATTTTTATATAACGGTTGAACTAACATATCTGAAAATTTATCTGAGGCTGAATTCCTTATAATAGCTATACCTGTAATGTTATTATATTCCGGATAAGTTATTTGAACCACAAACTGTGGTTTTAATGCAAATTGATAGGAGACATTGCTTAACTCAAAAGACTCATTTAAACTTCTTTGTGCTATGAGTTCAATAATATCACTCATCGAATCTAATATAACATTGGTTGAATTGAGTGTTTGTGCTAAATGTAAATAATTACAATCAAGAACCATCATTCTGTCCATGACCCAGGCTATATTTTCTATGTCACCAGTTTCTACCGATGTTGCGTTTTCCTGAACAAGATCCAAAATATGCTGCAGGGACATTGACAAGTAATAAATATCAGCAGGAATTATTATATCTGTATCACCAAGTACAAAATTGAGACCATCAGTGAGAAAACTGGAAATGTTATCATTAGGCATTTGTCTTTTCACAAAGTTGTAAAGAAAAGTGGTAGTTTGAGATGGCTCATAAGTATTATCACAAGAGCCTTCTACTTCTCCCCAAATACCACCCAGGACATAGGATCCCTGACAGTGCCTCTTCACCGGTAAACCGTTAGCTTGAAGGCAGAATTGTTTCGGCGCCGATATATGGCCAATAGGAGTCATCTCCCAATCGAGCGTAATGTAATCCGTAGAATTTGTTGGCAAACAATATACTGAACTGGAAATATTCACAAAAGTGTAATTGTATTTAGGTAATTCTAAACTTGCTATAAGCTTTAATGTAGCAAATGTATCTTGTATATTAAGAGCTTCATCTTCATGGACATCTTCAACGTCGACGTGCAAATGTAATAAAATCATCATATGATCTAAAGAATAATCAAAAATGTCCATAAGCAAAACTTTTTTAGCTGAAAATATATTTGTAATGTTATCAGTTAAGGTGGTTAGATCAGCTATATCTTCAACATCATCAGGTAAAATATAATGTTTAATAACAAGTGCAAATACATGGACTTTGTTGCCTTTGGGATTGGCTATAATTTTGTCTGTAGCAATAAATGAAAAATTTACTGTATGACCTTCGCACCAATATTGAGCGGAGCTGTCAGTAACTAGATCAATAATATATACAATTTTTTCCACCTGACTTAAATCTATTCCATCTTGCCCAGTAGGATTTACTTCAATAAATGGGATATCATTGATATCCACCACTCTGAAAAATCCTTTTGCATCAGAAAAACATTGGATTCCTTTGTCGTTATTATCATATTTCCATAGCCCAGATGGAAAGTAAACTGTAAGAAATATTCTGTTCTGTATTTCATTGTACTCGAACATAAATTCTGTTTTTCCATAAAAAACTTCCACTTCACAGGCCATGCAAGGTAGTAAGGCGGTAGTATTAATCAAACCTAAAACACCAGCATTGTTTATAATACCCTCAAAAGAAGAAGGTCTTACAATTTCAAAGGACTCATTATAACTTGTATACTCCGCGTCCTCAATAGATTCATGAGTAACTTGCGGTGCTTTAAACCAGCACCACGTATTATCTGGCAGCCGATTTATTTCAGAAATTTTCTTAAAAATAAATCTAGTTAAGTCGTAATCACTGTTAAGCATTGGTTTTCGGCACCTTTCCTGAAGAAAATCATGAAATGACAATTCTTGCTCCGAATTCTCGATTCCGTAACATGTACCATTGTCTAGTTTAAACCTAAATGAGTGATATCCATCGGGGCATTTACTTGGATAATAAAGGTCGTTTATGTAAAAACATAAACTCGGGTAGATCTTGGAACAGATTTCTGTTGTTAGTTTTCCTCGTTCTATGTCTAACAATAAACAGTTTTTCGAGAAAGATGTGTACAAACTCAAGAAGTTACTCGCTGTAACACGTCGGCCCCAGTTAGGCCCTGGAATAGACCACACTACAGGTTGAAACAGTTTTTGCCTTGTTGCTGGTAGCCAAAAATATTGGGATGTGTTCGTGGCTTTGAGAGAATTGAGAAGGTATTCAATTTCTGCAGCAGATAAGTCCGTGATAACTGAAGCTCCACCACTTGCAAAACATGGCGAATTCCAAACTCTTGGTTTACCGATTTGGTAGCAGTAATCGTTGTTGTTTTCCGATATTTTATGGTATCCAGGTGGACATGAATTAATGTCAAAATACTTAACAACTTTTAAGCAAGGTCCGATGTCATCTAGAGTAGGTATCCATCCGGTGTAGGAACAGTTCCTCGTCACTAAAGTTTCATTACGGTAGCACAGTGGGTCCGATTCTATATTGGTTGCTGTTGGTGTTTGATGCCACGTTACACTTATTCCTACATTAGAAACTTCCTCGGGGCAAATCTGTGAATTAAAAAACAAAATCTACTAAGAATACATAATACAATAATCGAGGTAATCAATTATTATAAATGCGAAAGTTTAAATAGATGTTTGTTACTTAATCACGCCAGAACGGCTAAACAGATCTGGACGAAATTTGGCACAGAGGTAGATTATAGTCTAGAATAGCACATAAGTAACTTTTCCGTGGAGCTTGGCACAAACAAAGAGAGGCCTATACCCAGCAGTGGGTGAAGACGGGCTGTGGATGATGATGATGATGATGAACTTTTCATTCCGGAGAAATGTACGTTTGCCGTGTGATAATTTATGAAGTCGCGGGCAGAAACTAGTAACAATCATATAACTAACTTTTTACTTACACTAGTTTTGTACCTAAAACTCAAAATAAACTAAGGATAATAAATTCGGAAAAAATGGCAAAAGTCAAAGTCAAATCATTTATTTCAATCCCATCCCATTCTAAAAGGTAGTTTCGTATGGAGAAGAAAAATAATGGAAATAAATAAATTAGAAAGTATTTAATTAAGTACAATTATTTTAATTGTTATTGCTTACCTGTAGTGTAGAATGAAGAACGGTAAACAACACAAATATTATTCTTGACACAATAATTTTCATAATGCCAATGAAAATCACAAATTCTTTCGTTTAAGTTCGGTAGCATAAGTTCGGGCACTTTTATCGGGTACCAACCGCGTTTTGAAAAATTTTACCTTATTGTTATTGCGTAGATTACGTTACTGGTAGGTATTGAATAAACATGGTGTTTGATATAAACTCTTAACGAACTCGAAACTTATATGTTCTTCTAATTATTGCAGTAATTTTTATATTGCGTTACGGAGATTTTGATGGTCATATTAGTTCCAACTTTATTTAAGTTTATTGTAACTAAACTTTGAATACTACCGTGCGTCCATAGAACACTTCAGAACACTGAATTCACCAGAAAATTAATCTTATTCAGACGCGAATTTTGTCTTTTCTTTAATGTGCAGGTAACAGGATAAGTGGCTACGGTACCACAGACAGACACACACAGACACGTCAATCTTATAACATCCCGTCGTTTTTGCGTCGGGGGTTAAAAAAGTTGACTAACATTTTATCCACAGCCTGTATATTCAGCTGTAATCGGGATTTATTAGCGTCAGTGTCATTACGCCTAGCATGTAGCAGCACACAGATATGGTATCTTTATGAATTCATTGATTTTACGCCACGCTGTCATCGGTACTTGGCTTTATTTGTGCGGATTCCATTGGGTAACAACAGGTGAAATCTCTTATCTCGTTGAAGAACCATTGAGCACGGCTTTTAGCTATGTCAATACAATATCAACTTTGTTGTTATCTAGAATAGACTGTACTACGCCTAATATTTAAGTACCTAGTTTCCATAAAACTTGATTTCTATTTTGATTTTTTTTTATCATATACCTACGTATGTAACTACCATTTTTTATCGTAGGTACTTACCAATTTTATTATCTAGGTCCATGTTGCTACAGTTTCGTTTATTAATTTTTGCCAGAGACGGACATATTGTATTATGTTCTGTATTACTTATCTTCATTCTAGTATTGAAAGCTTACCTATTCATTCATTATATCCTTGTGACAGGATGGATGAACGTTTCTCTCATGGGATTTAATTGTATTCTTTTGTTATTAGTACGTATATCTTTTCGATATAAAAATATTTAGGGCTAATAATCACTCTATGTAAATTTGAAATAGACTGTTTCTCGTAAAAAATGCATCACATATTACTATTATTAAATTACTCAAGGCTGAAAAAAATACTTTTCTTATTTAGTTAGAAGAAACCAAGCTTTAGGAAAAACGATAATGTAATCAGTAATGCATGTATATTTCTACAGGACGTGCATGTCTATGTGTCTTCGTAAAAATAGAAGAGTCTTTAGCTACTTTAAAAATCCTTAAAGATATAGTCCGTAGACACCTAACAAAATGGATTTGAAAACGTAATAATTTTTGTAGTTAAAATAATCGTGTATTACTTATGTAACAACTATAACTACCAGGAACGTTTTGCCTTGATGGCAGTGGTGACGGGAAGTTATAAGTACAATCAACAATTGAAGTCATATATTATGTGGAACTTAACATTTTATTCTTACAACTATTCTGATTTATCTGTTTTGAGACCGCCTTGAGGGAGGGGTGGAGGGGGAACGTTAGGTATGGCAGGATCCTTGGAGGCGTAGTTCAGAATATTCAGATCACTGGGTTCAGGAGGTGGGGTTTGTGCAGATTGTCCGAGAGCTGGAGCGTTATTAACCTCTTTCTCAGCAACAATGGGAAGACTTTGACCCAGTACATTTGGCAAGGGACGATATAACGGGAGGTTCGTGTAAGGACTGAAGCTGAATGGGTCGTAGGGATCATAGAACCTTACACCTGGATATCTGTAGGTGAAGGGGCTGAACTGTGGCAGTGCATTGTACAAGGGATCTATTTGTCCTAGGGGCAAGACTTGTGGTGGGAGACCAAATTCATTGAGCGGTATTGGGGATTGTGTGGCTGGCGGAGGAGCCGGGGTGGAAGCACTACTGTCTGATTCTGGCTTGGCGGGTTCGGCAGTCGTAGTCGGCACTTCTCCTGCAGAAGGTGCGGGCTCCGCAGGTGCTTCGGTCGTTGAAATAGGTGAAGCTTCAGCTGGTTGAGGTTGAGGTTGAGGCTCCTTTGGTAAAAATCCTGGTGCAGGCAATAAACCCTGAAATTAAGAAGAACGAGAGTCATAAAAAAGCCATAAATATAATCTGTAAACAACAAGCTAAGAGAAGGCAAATCCGTTCTATCTATTTTATAATAAGTTTTTAGCCTAGCATATAAACTATGTTGTGTACATTGTGCATTAAATAAATAAATAAATAATTATAACTTATTAAATCACTTTAAGCCATTTCATTACCATTCTCACCTGAAAGTCCTGAAACACAAGATTACCTAGTTCAGTTACGTAAGACTTAGAAATGAATATGATTTAGGTTTAAGCAAGGCTGTATTAATTTAAAATCTTGTAAAGAATTTTTAAATTTAAATATTATTACATTTTAGTTTTTTGCAGTTTTGTTTGTTTCAAATTGAGTCTTTGTGCTCGTACGTGGTTCACCAGTTCAGTGCAAGACCGTCGTCCAATTAGTTCCTCAAAAATGAAGGTGTACAAACAGACACTTGTCTTGCGGCACTCGAGCAAGTGCGTTATATTACATTATAATATGTTATATGTTTAGATACGAGAATTCCCACTAGACGAAGTTTTTTTAAAACAACTGAAGATTATTACTTATGAAAGGATCGAAGCAGGTGGCGATCTGTCGTTTCTGCCAACTCTTATGAGAAAAATGAGTGAGTTTATATATGTATGACGATCATTACTTACATTTCCAAGTAGATCACCGCCGTAGAAAATAGCAGGCTGATAGGAAAAGGCGAATGCGTCGTGGAGCACCGGCTGATATACTGGATACGCCTTGCTAGGTTCTAAGTTCTGGTTCGACGTGATGAGAGCATTGTAAACCTTCGGGACGCGGCCTGGCTCAGGAGCTGGGTCTGCGCACGTTCCCAGCCAGAGAACGCTCAGCAACTGAAATTGTTAACAAAATGAATTTTATTTCTATTCCATTTGTTTTAACTCCAAATCTTAAGGGACCCAAACGATTCTGAAACATGTCAAAACTAATACCTATAACATATAAAATAACGGAGTGTGAAAAGACACTAACAAAGACACTACAAAGACAGTTAACTAAGCATACCTACTATATGTCTAACTAAATAAAATTAACCAAAAATTGGGTAGTTGATGACACCATTAACCAATAATTCCAATACATAACTTCTTTAAAGAAACACTTTATTTTAGCCCTGAAAACCCGATTAATTTTCAATTTACTGAAAAAATAGATTTTTTGTGGCTTTGAAATCAATAAATAGTTAGACAATTGAGTTGCCAAATAAGTGACGTCACAGTTTGCTATTACCATACAAAATCTATGGAAGAATCGCGTTTTGACAGGTCATAAAAAGTACGTCAATTGATGGTGGTGTCAACTAGCCTATTGCTGGGAAACGACTTTACTCAGCAGCAGCTTCAGAGCCTGAATTTGTGTCCGGTTGATGGTAATAGACACGCCACCAATTAAATGGGACTTAAAACATAAGTGGCGAAATGTGGGTGTACTAGTGGGTACCTACATCTCTGCCTAACCCTTTGGGAATTACAGGCATGATGTTATGTATGTTTTGTAAGTTGAAACTTTGACATAATGCTTTGACTTTAATATTTTTGTAAGCAGAAGATTCCCAGGTATGGTCCTAACGAAAGATCGCAATGATGGAATGAATATACAGTAACTCTTGTATTCGTTAGGTAAGTGTTTTTTTATACCATAAAGTATTTACAATTCTTACAATACATCACGCGTTTAATTTTAATGCAGTTACTTCCACTCAAAGCTATAATTTTCTCTTCCATATTATATCGGAAACCAGTTTATGAATTACATTAAGTGCCGACTGTAAAGAGAGCAATTAGGTTTTACCTTGAACAGTATATTATTGATTCATACATATAGGTACTTAGCACTCTCATACATATTACAGGTTTGCTTGTACGTTCACCCACTACGTACCTACTAGACTTTTGTGGACTTACATTAGCAATACATGGTATTTAGAGAAAAAGTGCCGCAATGAAATATTATGAAGTATTTCATACAAACATTTATTCCATATTCTTCTGTTTTCGCCCTGGAAGAGCAATTTTTTTTTCCAATAAAATCCCGATGCTATCCATATAATATTATAAATGTGGTAACTCTGTCTATCTGTTACGCTTTCACAACTAAATCACTGAACCCATTTTTATGAAATTCGGTACGCGGTAAGTTTGAACCCCAAAAAAGGACCTAGGCTACTTTTTTTATTCAGCGTCTTCGTCTGCGTCCGCAATAACCGACATTTTCGCGGACGAAGTCGCAGGCAAAAGCTAGCTAGGTATAAACGCGCAAGTTTTTTATTTTAATATTAATTTGCAGAACAATAGTACAAACAGTAGGTACGTTGTAGATATAATGTAGATTCTGTAGAACACAAAAAGCTTTATTCGATAGACATCTAAAGCAGCGGTTCCTAAACTTAAACCGATTAATCGATAAGTTGCCAATTAATTAATACCAAACCTATATGTCAAACGAATTTCGTATAATTATTGTTTTAAATTACACTTAAGACCTATGCTAGGTATGTCATAAAATAGTTACTATATTGCCGTTCAATTTTTTTTAGTTTAAGTAATCAGATCACTTTGACATACTAGACCTACATGCCAATCTAGTAAAAACAACCCTGCCTTTACTTTGCGTTTGCCTCGCACGGTTAGGTAAAAGGTTAATTGTTTTATAGATTTAGCTGCCTAAAACTCACTGACGAGAATTTTATGAAATATATATTTTTTTAATTTATTTATTTACTTGTGTAACACTTTATTTTAAAGCTTCTTCTGTAAGATAAATCTCATAATATATTACAAACTTGTAGTCAAATGAGGAAAACTGGTCATACACAAGTAGACAACTATTAAAATAATTGTCATACATAATTGTTTTGTATATGTTTTGTTACGATTACGAATAATATTATTTAGGTATATCGTTTTATTGATAGGTAGGTAATTGATAGGTATATAGGTACAATGTATGAATATTCATACTTCATAATCCTCGAGGGCTCTGTATAGAATATTCCAGCACGAAGTATTCTAAGTGAAGTATAAGAACATTAGCACTAAATCAGAATACTTTGAAAGTAGGGGCGCACCACCCATAAAAAAAATCATTAAACTAATTCAAAATAAATGTTTTATATACAGCAATAACAGTTCTAACTGAGAATAGATTTTAAATTCAAAACAATTATTAAGATTATTTCGAAAAATGGGAGGTGACGTGTCTTGGTTACAGAACTAACACAAGTTTATCTACGTAATTAAATTATCGATATGATCTAAGATTGAATCTAACAAGAGCACGTAGTCGTAGAGTCGTAATAAAGTAGTACATAGGTAGGTATATTAGTTGAATCACGATTGGCGTCGAAGGCGATTTGACAGAAAGTATCACGTTATGTAACGTATGCCTTTAATGCCTTATTTGTTAAGGTGAACTCTATTTATCGGCAGATCTCAAAACTGTCGGACCTGCCTTAAGATCTGCCGATAGTAAAACTTTACAATTTAAAATTAAATCATAGAAGTTTCTTATATTTCATAAAGTTGGTCAAATGAGTTTGTCGGCGAATTTTTTGATGCCACATTTTTCCTGTTTTTTGTCTGTGGGTATATTATTTGTTTTTCTTTCGTGTATTTTTTTATTGTAATGTTTGATAAATAATAATATACAGTGATGTTGAGTGATGAAGCATACCATCATCTGCCTAGCCTTTTCCCAACTATGTTGGGGTCGGCTTCCAGTCTAACCGGATGCAGCTCAGTACTAGTATTTTACATGGAGCGACTGCCTATCTGACCTCCACAACCCAGTAACTGGGTAATACGGTACCCCTTGGTAAGACTGGTTGTCAGACTTTCTGGCTTCTGACGACCCGTAACGACTGAATGTAGAACGACAACGACGGAGTGAAGAAGTATACCATTCTTTGCTAATAAAGTCAAGCTATGTTTTTTAACTATTATGTACAGACAGTTACATTTATTGAATACCGCTCATACATTAAAATGTCTCTGAAGAAAGGGTAGTAACCGGTTGATGACTCTGTCCATACAAGGTATTTTTTATTAGTAAAAAATGACAAACCAACGGATAAACTTATCAGTTTTTATCTCTCTAATGATCAATTATTGTGCCCACACTCATACCATTTGATATTTCACATACACAGCGCGTGACTCTTGCGCAAGAGACATAAAGACTGGTACAAATAGGGCTACCAACTAGCAAAGCTACGCCAAATAATAATAGAACACTTTGTTTTTTTGAACAAATTGTTTATTCATTTCCGCTACTAAAGTATCTATTTATTTAGATATTTCCGAGACCTTATCAGTCCCCCTGAGCAATTTTTAAACTGTAGGTACTAGCTGACCCTTCTAACAATAACAAACACAGCAAAAAAAGAATTAGTGAAATTGGTCCAGCCATTCACGCTTGATGTTTTGATTATATATCTATACTTATATAATATTATAAAGAGGTAACATTTGTTTGTAAGTTTGTAAGTTTGTATGTAGGGGGTAATCTCTGGATCTACTGAACCGATTTTGAAAATTCTTATACAAAATGGAAGCTACGTTATCACTGAGTGCTATAGGCTATATTTTATTATCAAAAAATTAGGAATCCGTAACAAAAATCACGCGAACGAAGTCGCGGGGAGAGTGCTAGTTTTTATATAGATTACAGAGGCATGCATTGCATTACACTTAATACAGAAATTACCAGCAGAAAGCATTATAAAAAAAAACTATAAAGAAAAAAAAAAAGCTTTGTGGGGTGTGTGGAGTGTATGTGGGGTGAGGGGGGGTCGTTAATTGTTGTTAGTTGGATACATGAGTCTATATGTAAGGTTTTATTTTATTATAACATTTTTCAAACATTTTCACTGGCTTTGTAATATAAGGTCACCATTGTCACTGCACAATTTTCCATAACGCTCAGCAATATTGCGTTATCCCTTTTCAATTAATATTTAAAAGATTAAAATTTAAATTGGCAACCCTGTTTAAAACGTAATGATACAGATCATTATATCACTCTAGTTTGATCTAATACGTGGGCGTCTCTGTAACTATTGTCGTTCATACATCTGAGCTGTGGTAAAAAAATATTCTAATTAAGTCAAGGTCAAGGCAAATTAATAGATAAGCAGATTGACTTTAATTATTTTTTTGTTACTTTTATTCGCATTAGTTTGTTATGAGGTGGGGTTTCTACTTATAAACACACGAAGTAATAGATTATAGATAGTACATTAATTACCGACTTCACAAAAAGGAGGAGGTACTATGTTCGGATGATTGTATGTTTTTTTTTGTATGTTTGTTCATCGAATACTCCGCCAATTGTCGACGGATTTCCAAAATTCTTTTATTTTCAATAAAGCTTCGATTTCATCATTCTTTCCTTCTGCGTTTCAAATATAACAACAACGTGCATATATCAACTACGATAGTGGCAATAATTGTGTTCCAGTAGTTTACATTGAATAATAGATAATGAACTTAAAAACAACTTACGTAAAGTCGAAAATTGCGTAATTGCGTCCAAAATAATCTTGCACACAATTTTCACCTCTATACGTTATCCATTTTATTAATGAAAACTATAAATATTGCTACTCTATGTGCCTGTGCATACTCTATCTGTATCCTAAACTTTTACAGCATGGTATTAACAGGTATAGGAACGCCTTACTTTATAAAAGTCTCATCTTAGTAAAATTCTCATAACCTTACAATTACCATGAAGGCAAAACACGGTCAAAAAGTCACCTGCCCGTAGGTATACAAACAGTCAACAACATGTCATGGCCGTCATTACAATATACGTTAGAAGAATGGCCAGTCGTGTCCGCTTGCGATCCGGAAATCGAACTGAACCACAATGCCAGCGCCTTGACCACGCCCAGCAGACCAAGGTCTAAGAAATTAAACGTGAAAAAGAACTAGCACCCACCAAAGGTCATAATAGCACGGCTTCGATACAGCAAATATTGTGCCATACAAATAAGCCTTAAACTGTTTGAGTTAAAATACATTTTTCAACGACAAGGTAAAAAGGTGACGGCTCGCGGGCGGCTTTTTCGAGGCGTGTCTTACGGTGAGCGATGACCATTACGTTATCGAATTAGCCAACTGATTATTCATATTAGTTCATACACACAATTAATTTCCGCTGTTTTTGTGTCTCAATTAAAATTATTTTTAATGTAAATGGGCGTATTTAATCTGAAATCAATCAGTATGTTAATCTAAGAAAAAATTAAGTATATATTAATAAATTAGTGTCCGAATATGCTTTAAGCAAGGAAGGAAAGTTTTTTACTAAGAATTCCGCTTGTATAAAGTTCAAGGTTTATGATTCACTTTCTTGCGTATTAATAAGATCATGTTAAAATATTTTGCATAATAATATTGTTACTGACATTTATTCCAGTAGTTTTATATATAACGTTACTAATGTATACAATACCTATGTGACTTATTTAAAAACGTAATTTTTTTTTATTGCAAATAGCAAGAAACTATGAATTACATTTTTGAAATTAATTAAATTATTCTTGTAATAATTTTAATTAAAAAATCGAAATTATACTCTTTACATTTGGACTTGTGACCTTAAGATTTGTCCTTACCAATAGGTTGTGGCTTCCGTTGTGTTTGTGCAATGTGCATAGCTTTTACCGAGCTTTTATGAATACTACTCGATAATACAGATTACACAAAGCAAACAAAGAGTTTACTGATAAAATATGGAAAAGTATAATGGGTTTGACGTCACGGAATAGGTCGTCAACACCGTATTTAAGGGTCAAGAACACGAACACCTACCTAGAAAGGTCACTGCATAGTTTTACATTATTTTATTACTAGATGTGCGCGCGACTTCGTCCGCGTGGATGTTTTACGGATCCCTTATTTTTTTTGTAAATAATATATAGCTTATATGTTACTTGCTGATATACATTATCAGCAAGTAACATAAGCTATATAGTTAAAATAGTAAATAGTTAAAAAAAATAAAAATCGGTAAGTAGAGTATTTTTTGAGTTCATCCATTTCAAACAAAAATATTAATTACTTGTCTTTATAATATTAGTTTACAGAACAGAAATAAGGAAAATGTATATTTTTAAGTAGGAGAAAGATAAACTGAGTGACATTTGCGACGAGGTTTGTACATCATTGTGCATTCTCATACAGCTCGGGGTCAACGAACCGACGCCCGCGCCGATGCGCGCAGGGCTGGATCTAAAAGCCTCCAGTTTCTTCTAGGCGACGCAAAAAGTCTAATGTAGGGCTTAAAGTAACTTATCGCATGCTAAGAATGGAATGTTTCTGCTTAGAATATTTATAAGTTGTCCTCCACAATATTTTTTTTCTTATCACTTGTTTTGTGGGAGTTGTCGCATATTTTTTTTTGTTTAAAACCATTTTTGTCATGTCGAATGAAAAAATGTTAAGGTGGGTAGTGGTTCAATCGGAATTTGGATCTAGCTACCTAAAACGTTTAATAACTTGAATAGCCATAATTATTGGTGGTTCAATTTTGAAAATATTTATATTTGCTGGAAGGGACATTGTAAGGAAGATTTTTATCATAGATTAAGTTTAAGATTCTAAATCTCCCCGAAATGAAAAGTCAGTTCCGTGGATATTAAAAAAAAACAAGCTATTGTATACATAAATGCAACACCTTTAAATATAGAACAGCTGATTTTATTTTATTAACCAACGAAAAATAATCTAATAATCTAAGCAATCCTTACGGTTTAGAATCATATTACTGTTTTTTCCAGTACGACTGGTAGATCCAGAGATTATCGCGTTTAAACAAACAGACAAACAAACAAACAATCTCTTCAGCTTAATTTACTAGCACTAGTACCTATAGATTAAATAATGAACAGAAAAGAATGACTGCTATTCAATTGGATTCACTATGGCATGATTATGCAATCAAGCTGTCAAGTGTG
Organism: Hoplodrina blanda; assembly: GCA_949316365.1. Taxonomy (NCBI): domain Eukaryota; kingdom Metazoa; phylum Arthropoda; class Insecta; order Lepidoptera; family Noctuidae; genus Hoplodrina; species Hoplodrina blanda. The sequence continues at coordinate 7,716,938 of OX438579.1, read as the reverse complement.
ACCATTAGGGTAATGGCGCTTTGTGCATTCTGACCATATTGCTGCATGACCCGAATCTGTTGATATCACGTCAAAAACACTTTATGGGTGGAATTTGTGAAATCTAGTTTTGTGTCATTTGTAAGTAGTACCTAAAGGTAACGAGGTCGTGATACCGGCGGCGGCAAGATGGCTAGTTCAAATTTAAAAATCACCTGCTAAAAAATAACCTATTCATTTTACTATCGATTCGTGTTGAAAATAAAATAATTCGTTTAAAAATATTTTGTACCAGTATTGTAGTGGCTCGCTCACAAATTGTAGAGTATTGACAAACCTAAGTTCTTGTCATTATGTGGCAATAAATAATTGACGATCTCATGGTCTCAGATAATAGATAACTACTTTAATCCACGAGTCAAAATATTTGAAATCGATTTTAAAATTAGAATAGATTTAACAAGGCATCCTTTCTTAACTTGCGAAAGTTACAATTATAGGTAACAACACTAGACGCTTATCTTGGGTGGGGCAAGTAGGGCACGAGCCCTGGGCGCCTATCGAAGGGAGCGCAAAAATCGCCAATTATTAATATTAAAAATCTAAATGCACTACAAATAAACTAAATTTCATAATAATAATATATAATTATTATATTTATTAGGTGATTTTATGAAAAAAATATGATTATAAGGATAATTTACGAATGGGCGCAATTATGATGCGTACCCTAGGTGCCATTTTCGATTGAGTACGCCCCTGCTATGTAGGTACTTACATAAATACTTTTTTAACAAAAATAAGGACTTAAGTACGTAAGTAGTTTTCGGTGTGAACCCCATAGTTTAGCTCGCCAATATTTCGCGTAGTTTGTATAGTTTTCTTCGTTCGCTTCGCCCGCCCGCTTAGCCCGCCCGCCCGCTAGCTGGCGGTGTGGCCTACGCTTAAAGCAATTACAAGTTTAAAATTACGATTTATTTCATAATTTTTTAATTATTTCAGAGATTTTCAGGGATTCAATGAATATCAGATAGGGCTGATCCGGCGGGTAATTTTACAATTTTTTTAGGAACGATCGCAATCTAATCTCAGTCTCCAATCTGTCAAAAATTACTGTAATTTATCTTAATTTTATGACAATGATTGTCGCTGAGATAAGATTTTGACTAGATTTTGGTTGTTTTAAATTGGTTGATTAGACCTTCAGATAGAGTCACAGCCATGAAATAATATATTTAGACTTTATGTTACTACTAGGTCTCCTAGATGACCAAACACGATAGGTATAGATTACTTCGACATTTAATGCATGTTTTAGAATAATTCTATTTAACGAGCACAAGTAGCCTGAACCAGAACTTATATATACTTACTAATAAATCAAATGAAAGTGTCTGTTTGTGGTGTTAGATTAACAGCTTTTTACACGAAAAACAAACTTTTAAAGGTTTTGTCTGTCTGTTTGTTCCGGGTAATCTCTAATGGCTCATTTTCACTAGTCGATAGGGCCCGCATGCGGGGTGCGACAGATTTCTGGAACGCATGCCACAGGGCCCGCATTCGGTGAACCGTTTTCCTTAGTCGATAGGGCCCGCATGCGGGGTGCGACAGATTTCTGGAACGCATGCCACAGGGCCCGCATGTCGATATCACGATCGGTAAAAAGCATGCGCGGCGGATCCCCGCATGCGGTGTAACGACTTGTAACTTTCATTGGTTGTTATGTCGCATGCGGGGACTCGCCGCATGCGGGCCCTATCGACTAATGAAAATGCGCCATAAAACGGCTGGATCGGATTTTGACTGATAAGGAGCCATTTAGGCTTTCATTTTAGAAAAATAATTAGGGATCCGCGCAACAAAAGTAAAACCCTGTAATTTCATCATTCGTGCAAACGAAGTCGCGGGCAACAGCTATATATTTGAAACTGTGTTTAATTGCCAAGTTGTTATTCGATCACAAACTTAGCTTTATGGAGCTTTCGTCTCCATGCATTTTCTTAGCCCTATAGCTTTTGATTCAAGTCAGGCCCCGGGTCTTATGCAACGTCGCGCGTCGTGTCGATCACAAAACAAGAGAGATTGGAATTGATTCGATACAAAGCCTTATAGAAAATCATGTTTCCTTTCGCTGCCAACTGGGAAGATGCCCAGTTCAACATGTTATAGGGAAGAATAACAAATGACGTGACCATTTAGGCTTTGTTAACCAGCACTGATCAGCATTGCTATTCTGTTAGAATAAACCTAGGTGAATTTAGGTGAAGTGGCTTGAACTGAGCTTTCATCCCGCCTGATGGTAAGAATTGGCTGCTCATCTCAAGCGTACAGCATCTAATTTTACCGGAGGTTTTTTTTTTTTTTTACACACGGCATTTCGTCAGCCAAGTTCGGTACGAAAAGAAGCAAATACTGAAATGTGTCATATTACCCCCTATTACTCAAAAACTATTATAGAATTAACCAGATGAGAGCCAATACTCATAATCATTGTTTTTATGTTACTTATTAGCCATTGCAATTTAAAGAAAAGGGGACAATTTGTAGGTTCTTTTAGAAGAAGCCAGAAGTTTAGATATTATTTTATATGCAATGGCGAAATTTGCTGCACGATGACTCAGTGGCTGAGCAATTGTTCCGGGTTTAGTAGGTAAGTAGTAAGTAAGTTTGAGCAAAATCATTTCTGGGAAACAACTTGTTTTTTGTGTGAAAAATGCGATTGTAACGCGCAATGTAATGCACACAAACCATTATACTTATGGGTGCATACAACAGTACAGAGGCCATGGGGGTTTTTAAAGTTTAGTATAACTAAACTATAAATTAATAATATTTTATACAAAAATGTATAAACATTTGAAACTTGTTTTCGTTAAAAGACGTAAGTATAAAAAAATTGGAATTATGATCTTCAATATTTCCATAACCAGATTTAGTTCCCAGGATTGGTCCAGAACAAAAAAAAAATATCGGAATGATGAGAAGAAGATGTGTTTTTACACCCGGTATATAGCAGTGAAGGTAGGTACCTATATTAATTAAGTTTAGTTCTTATAAGTACCTATAGGAATTAGGATACTTAAGTTTAAAAGCGCAGTTAAGAGCATGTTAAGGGCAATGCATGATTTTCGTAATATTGACTATCTAGACCACTGTGTTGTACTAGGTTTAACTAGGTAACTGTCTGCCTGACTTATTGGTAATTGATTATGTAAATGAGTAATGACATTCGACTGTGAGAATATTATTAGTCACCAAGTTCCGTTCAGTAACTGAATCACAAAAATATAAGAAGAGTTAGAATACAATATAAGTAGGTAGAGCTGGTGCGGGGCGTGGATCATGCGTAATGCGAATACCGGGCTCCCGACTTATGGTAGCAGGAGGAACCGTGGGGGTTTAATCGATCCGACATAACCCTTCCTTATCCCCAGACAGAGGGCAACCATGAGGATTTCCACACGAAACAAGAAAGGTACAGCCGGTGTATTCTGTGGAAACTCACCGGTGAATTAGGTGAAGTGAGTTTAAGGTGAGCTGTTATCCTACTTGACGCTAAGGATTGACAAGTCACCTCAAGCTCATTTCGCCAAAAGTCACCGAAGGAGATTTTTACAGAATAACACTGCTGGTTAAAGGAATGGTTAAAAATTTTAAGAACATTTTGTTTGTCTCTTAATTAGGGCTGAGTCAAGCAAGGGATCATTTACTAATTAGTCAACTGGTAAAAGTTGTCAGCATTCTTTTTATCGTACACTCTGACTAATCAACCTTTTAGTTTTAAATGACAATTACGTCATCGACAACACCAGTCTGTTAAATCGATCGTTAGCCTAAAGACCCGAAACGATAACAAAAATCCTCTAAGTCAGACAATCCCATTCAATGACATTCACGTCACGGAATCGAACCCACTACCAACACAGTACAGCTGTTAGTACGCACGACCGGTTACCTAATACCCGCAATCAAAGTTCAACAGACCGCAAAAATATAAATATTAGGTAACAGATAAATATTTAAGTAATAAAATGCTAATTAAATAACAAGGAATACTCACGAGCAGTGTGAGAAGCTGGCTCGCCATGTTGCGCGCGCTTCGGCGAATGGTGGTGGAGTGTCGGCGCAGTGGTTGCGCACGCGCGCCTTGCTAGCGGACAACGAACCACACGTTGTATGGAAGTGACATTGCGTGCATTGATTGTTTACGTTGAAGAGCTAATTACCTCGACACAATCATCTTAAAGTGAGAAATGATCAAGTACAGTTGAAGGTATTACAAGTATGTAGTACTTACCTACGGCTTTTCTATTACGGCTAGTCTACAAGACATGTTTAGTTTAGCTGGGCTGTCTCCGCACTTAGCCGCTTGATTGGGCCATTGTTTCTGCAAGATATAATGCGATATGATATTATTTTGAGGGTCAGGGTCTTATGTTAAAATGGTTTATTCCCGTTGTCCCCGTACACCGTGTCCCCGTAACGGGGACAGATGTGATAATTTTGCTTTGGCAGCTAGGCACGGACGACAGCGTTTGAAGGTAAACACTGCGGTACCTTATGCGGTTGTAATAGGAGTGATTTTACACAAAAAGGTATAGTCTGATGTGCTGGCGACTGTACAAGATTCACCGATGTAGGCAGTGTACCGTAACGAGCCAATTGTAACTTAAAAAATAATTTGGTGTATGCTCCAGACGCACAATTAGAGCCTACCAATCTTAAGACTTATCAAAGCACGATGTCGTGACGATACCTACTGTTTAAACCTCCATATTAGTACTCAAAACTCATAAGAGAAGACGTGGTACAGGATCAATACGAGAAACCGTTCCGTTTGACCGTTCAACAAAGATCAAGATGAACGATCAATAAACAAGTCAAATTCGACACATTCTAGCTAAAAAGGCTATGCATATTAAAATATAAAATTCTCCTCGTCTATTGGTCATTGCAGACATCTAACAAGATGACCGTGACCGATTTTAATAAAATACCTATCTTACTTAGGTACGATGATACAGTGTAGGCAAATGAATCTATGTTTGCAGATTCTATTTTCGCTTCTGCGGTTAAAGATTAGCGCTTTAAGTCAAGAGTCACTTTAAATTTTAGAACTAACGTCATTTGCATAAGGTCAAGATTGCTAATTTTTAATTTTGTATAGTTCAATACTTTTGCAAAACCATAAAAAAACTTTTTTTATGTCTTTACGAAGTCCACCATAATCTCTATGTAGTTCTAGATTTCTTCCAATTTGTATAATCTATCTATTTAAATAAAAGGCAACCGTTTGTGTCTGTCTGAACGATCAACACAATTGAGGTTCAATCAACGACACAGATTGCGCTGAAACGCTCACAGATAGTTATTACAACGTAGGCATACTGTAAGATTTTCCAAAATTCAAATCCTAAGGGGATGCAACGGGGTTTCGACATTTACGCGGACGAAATCGCGTGCAAAAGCTAGTTTATACATAAGAATGTTGGGCACCGCTGTGTCATTTCTAGCAGTGTTGTATCTTTGAGTGTGTCCTTGCCGGCGAATGCAACGGCTGTGCTTTGTCCCACAACGCAGACTGATAAGCTTCGATATACTTACAATTAGCCCCATTTAGGCAATTCGGCGTAAGTATTATGTGTGCAGATTATTTGACAATATCCAATGAGGATATTTACTTGAAAAACAGTTGCCGTAAGTATTGTATACGTTGTTAATTTCCTGTATGTGCAGCTGTAAAAATGCAATTAGGCACGTAATAATAATAATAAAATTAATTAATTTAGTAAAAAATAACTGTGATCCCTGTAGTGTTTCGAAGTCACTATCCGTCCGACCGTCATAATTATGTCTTGTCTGTAGAATTGAGTACTTGACACCAACAATTTATTTAAGTACTTACATTTCACTTTTACTCTTTCTTTTACACTTTTTTTTTTCACTTTTTATGAACTATCAAAACGCGACTCCCCATTGATTTGGTATGGCAATAGTAAAGTGTGACATCACTTACTAGTCAACTTAATTGACTGACTATTTATAGGATAACTAAAGAGATTTTAGTTATTCTATTTTACACGGCTACGGAGGGTTATTAGCAGTCGATGTTTGTATGTTCATCTGTGTGCACTATTCGTATCGTAAGTATAACGAATGATATTGCTAGAAGTGTCATGATTTTCCCCTAGTTAGAGACGATTTGACGTCACATTAAATAAAAAATGGCGATTTACAGTGGACAGTAAACAGGTAATAAAAAATAAAAATATAATTAGAGTATTTATATCATGGTGCCTACTAAAAGATTCAAGCACATATAAAAAATGTATATAACATAGTCGCAGTCAGATTTAGTTTTTTAACATTTAAAAAATAATATCTTTTTGGTCCTTAGATCCGATAATATGTACAGTTACTTATTTTGGACTTCTAAATTATTATCTACTGTAAGCACACACTAATAACAGTTGACAGCCATATGTACTAAACTTCATTAAGTAACCCTTATATAGGCATACGGTTTTTGGTCGACCAAATCTTAAAGATTATGTGTAGATAAAGCCTGTTTTCTTCTTATCTTTGCAATAACAACTTAGCTACGTCCAAAGAGGTTTAAAGTTTAGATCAAGGTCTTAAACGAACGGTTACAAAAGCGGTTTCTAACAGTTATCTCACGGCATTGTCCGTATTGAATAAGATAAAAGGTTCAACGTTATTAGAACAGCTGATTAAGAATAATTTATAATGTGCCAGGTTTTCGTGACGGAGGTTGTTGTGTGCTGGTGCACTTATATGGTGCGAATAAATAATTTTGATTTTATTGCCTGGTTTATTTGGGTGTGTAGGACCACCTGGTCCTACTAGATTACTTGTGCTATAAAATTCTTTGCTGAGAAAAATACGAAAATACGGCATAATTAGGTAGGTAGGTATCTACTATACCGTTGTGACTGAAGTCTTTATCGGGATATTTATGTAAATAATTTATTTATTAAAATATGGAAGACTTACAGCTACGAAAAAAAACTTAACAACAAAAACCGGCAAGTGCGAGTCGCACTCGAAGAGTCCCGTACTACTGTACTATAATTATATTTTAAACTAGATGCAAAAACACGTTTCTTCTATGGGGACTTCTTCCAATTTATAATTTTATTTTTATCATTTGTTGTTATAACGGTCATAAACACTGCGAAAATTTCAATTCTTTGCCTATGAGATATCGGTAGGTACAGCCCGCTGACAGACAGACGGATAGGCGGTCGGACAGCGGATGCTTCATAATGTATACGGAACCCTAAAAAAGGAATCCATAGTGCAATCTAGTCGCACTGCTTTTGATTTATCATTGCTGAATTTTGTGCAAAGATCAAAAATACGTAGTCCCGTGTAAGTAGCCAAACAAGTCTTATTTTTAAAAGTCGTGCACATTTTAATAATATAATTTTGTCGAGGTTATCAAATAGCAAGAAATCTCCAGTATTCAGAAAATTAACAGAGAATTTGATCTGCATTTGGGTCCTTTTATTATTTGCTCATGAAAAATAGGTGTAAACCTTTTATTAGCATCACAAAAGTTTTGACATTTGGTTTCTACTTATTAAGCGCCATCTATATACCCTCAGAAGAACTATTTAGGCACCTTTGACAGCAAAAACCCATCGCTTTTAAACGTTCAATTCAGTTCTTAGTTTAAGTAAGACAGCATAGATGGCGCCTAAACTACTCCCTATATTTACAGTAGAGAGAACATTATTGTCAAGCCATAACATCACGCCTGTGGCCCCGACCGATGGTATAGTCAGAGATGCACCTACGATAGTAGTCGATTTGAAGTTTGGTTGTAGGGTGGCACGTAATCACGTACTCAAATCATCCTCGCTTTTTGCATTGTGCATGTAGTTTTGGTACTTACCTAGCTTTGTTTTAGTCATAAACAAGTGCGAGTCGGACTTGCACACGGAGGGTTCCGTATTGACGTAGAAGATAAAACACTATAGTATCGAGCCAAAACACAAAAAATGAGGTCTCTTGTGCCCCTTTTATTTTTAACTTTTATTTATTTTTATTATTTTATTGGTACAGCGGCAATAGAACACATTCTGTGAAAATTTCAACTTACTAGCTAGCTACGATAAACAAGACAGTTCGTAAGATAGAGCCCGCTGACAGACGGACGGACGAACAGCGGAGGCTTAGTAATAGGGCCCCGTGAGCACCCTTCGCCCTTCGGGTACGGAACCCTAAAAAGAACAAAATGATATAAAAAGTAGATTCCTAATCTGTTTTCAGGTAACAACGATATCGCAAATGTACGCATTATTGTTTTTCAATTAGCTTCACCAAGTAGAATCATTTACCAAGAAATGTAGATATATGTATGTAGTAAGTTTCTACCTACTTACATAATCATAATTAAACGTTTCCATATATACCTACAAAGATGGTGTGGAAAAAGAAATGATCATGTTTTGTTAGAAGGTAATTTGTTTGCTCCGTCAATGTTGATGAAACCATTTGCGCTTACGTACAAAACGACACAGTTGAATTGTTCAGTTCCACCAACACTCAGAAATATTTGGTCTTTAGAGTCGCAGAATAACATCAATCTTGCTGTTAATATGTCGTAACGTTACGGTGAACGTTATTCTTCTTGTCCTTTCTATTCCAAATCAATGTACCTAAAGCTATTTTCAACAAAGAGTAATCTTTACACAAAATTGCTATTGTTGCCTGATTACGACAGGTTTTGCTTTAAGTGTTCATAAATACAAAGTGTTTTGCTTTAAGTGTTCATTTCAGAAACCTTGAAAATTATTATTAAAAATAATAATATTTAATTACTGCGTCTGTATTAATTATTTTAATTTTTCAACCTCTCCAGGTTGTGGTTGTTGGCTGTTTAATAGAACTGGACTTTCTTGTGGTGCTCCAGTGAGAGTTTAAAACTTCTACGACGAAGGGTACCTCATACGGGCTAAAGGCCTCGGCTTAGGGCGCCGCTGGATGAGGACAGCAAAAGGACAGGCTGAATCCGCTGCGTTTGCATTTAAATAGTAGACATTATTAGCAGAGATAATCCTCTGTCAATTAAACTTGATTTTGAAAAATTAATAGGTAAATATTCCGCAGACACTTTTAAGGAAGGGTTGCTATTATATTCATAACTGAATGATAACTATAAAACTATGTAGATATAACAATTGGTCATCACTATCATCATTTTAGCCTCGTAACAACCATAATTGTGCATTCGCCTTCATATTAGTACAGGCCCATTCAAAGGCTCAAATAATAAAATATAATAATAAAACCTATTATTCTCACTGCAGGGCAAAGGCCGCTTCTCATATGGAGAAGGCACGTGCAGTCGTGCATTGATCACCACGCTTGCTTGCTATGGCTCAAAGGGAAACGTAATTTTCACGTACCTAGGTATTGATAGAGTATAACAATCTTTCGTCAAAGTATTGTATTCTTAATGGTTATTAAATTGTATTATGTGAACCTATAAAGTGTTTCATAAACATGTTACAAGTGTGCTTAGACAATAGCTACATTTATTATTACCATAACGGTTATTGCAAGGTCAGTCAGACGGCCATTATAATTCATTACAATTAATTCGCTACGTAGCAGTTGTTATTGCATAGCATAATGTTAAATGTTTTCATTGCTTTTTTTTTTACTTGCATTTGTTTATCTGAATTCCATGTCCCGAAGGCGTTTTTTGAAACTTTTGTAATATCGTGGTGTGTGAAGCGGCGCAACCGCGCAACTCTAAGAATTGTCAGATGAAGTCGATGGGGAAACTAGTTCTTAAGCAGTTTTCAAATGTAACTTAGGTTTTTACTTTATCTGTCAGTTCACTGCATTCAAAGGATTTCTGGAAGATATCTATCGCTATTAGGCATAAGGCCGTTATTGGAAAGATAGAATTTAATAAGATTTGTATCTATTGTAGAATTTTGTTACAATTTGGTGTATAATAAAGTATGGTTTATTTACTTATTTACTTGACCACACGGTTGGCGCAGTGACTGGGCGCTTGGCTGCTGCGCTGCGTGTCACGTTTATTATGATACACGAGTTTATTATGTTTGTAAACGCACCCACAATGCAGAAGAAATGCCTAGTGTGGGGCGACTTCTTTTTTTAGATAAAAATATCTACCTAAAACCACTTCTTTTAGTTAAAATATCTTTAAGCCGACTTTTTTCTGACATTCTAGGTATTTTAACTTTGAACATTCTAGAATGTGGCCAGGAACCAACGCTAGTGTCAATAAAGCCACTTTACGATATAATACAGTATACTTCTGGAACAGTTGAGTCATGGCCGGTCAATTCAATGAAGCTGGCTTTATTATTAGCTTTATGAAATGGCTAGCATATGTTACGGTAGGTAATAAGTCCAATTGGAGTTTATTTGAGAGTAAAGTTCTGAACCAATTGGGTTTACAGTTTAGATTGGCCAATTAATGTAATGATGAGTTGGCATTGAGAACAATTTTGTGTTCTTTGGAGGCGTGGTCCTTACAGCCTTTCGAACATTTTCCAATAGATTGTTGTTCTATTTGATAGCAAATTAAGATTAGATAAGTAATTAGTGAGATTGCATTTGACTTAATGCAAATATAGGTACCTATAGGTACCTATAGGTACTTTATTTTTGTAAATATCCGCCTTTGGGATTAACGAACTGCTTTAAAGGAGTTACACAAAAATGAAACAAGCTCAAAAAAATTGCTCATAAAATATAAATTTATTCATTAAAAAATATGTACACTTTATACAAACTTATCAATATCCATACTCTAAAATACATGACTATCACACACGTTTCAACCATTCACTTGTCAAATATACTCGAATGGTATATGGCATGCCCTCCTTATGACGAGAAGGGGCAATTGTGGTAAGCACATCACAAAAAATATTGCGAAAGGGCTGAAGAGAAGACAGGCCCCTAACCACGCCATTAGAAACCACGCCGGGAGGAGAGCTATGTGTTCAAACATTATCTACGCTACAAAACGTGCGATTTAGGCGTTTCCCAACACATAATTATTATGCAATATCAAGTAAACGTATCAGCTATAATTGTTCAAGTTCCTCGGACGCCGCAGATGCTGACTCCGCCGTTCGGTTTGCGTGCACTTAAGAACGCCACCTGAAGCAAAGAAGAAAACACTTGTTAGATACTTCAAGATTACTTCACACTCGCAGTCGAACTTCTCAATTTGCATTGTGAGTCATGTCTTGTTTTTGTTTAACTAAAACACTGGAAGTTGGTTTTTCGATTTGCAAATTCATGAATTTTAATAGGACGGAGTTGTTTTTTTTTTTCATGATAGATTTTTTTTTGCATCACAAAACATGTTGTCATTGTTTTCAATGATGTTACTAAGAAATGATGACTAAATAGCAGTGTTTCTAGAATTATGTTGTGGCAATATCGTAGTTGACGAAGAAACTCTTAATTAATGCACAACAAGTATAAAAATGCCTTTGATTTTTCGTGATAACCCAGAGGTTTAGATGCCTGCCTCATAAGCACGCTTACTTGCACCTTCTCTGTATGGCAAGTGGCCTTTGCTCTGCAGTGGTACAATAATAGGCTGGTATTGTATACTCTATTTTAAATAATAATAATTAATCTAAATAATAATAATTATAGGTACCTATATCGCGATTTTAAAAAAATCGTCGTTCCGTATTTGACACGACCTGTGGGTTGCGAATGTGGTACCTACCTACTGGTACCACATTTTTCCTAAAATATTCCGCTCGCCCTTTTTTGTATAAAAATTTTTCCTTTCGTCAGATTTTAAAATGGTTAAATGTATCGTACATTCTAACTGAGGAAATGGTTAATACAAAAGTCTGACTTTGAATAAATTTAAACCTAAATATATCAACAAAATAATGAATAACGTAAACAAGAGTTATCAGTATCATTCATAACATTTTATAGATCCGAATTGAAAGAGGCGATAGCAAACAATTTACGATAAGCCAAGATAAATTTATATGGTTTTAAAATGATTCAGAAAATTATAACAATGCAACGAGGCTTAAAAAGGGATTATAGAATTAAAGGTTTATTGTATAGGTAGCCTAGTTTAGCACTAATCCCAATTTAAATTCTGCTTACGACACGACAGCTTCTTTTGTAAGTAATCAAACATTACAAAAATATTATCGTACGCAAAGATTTAACTAATGACTTCATGATAACCTAATACGTGTCATTAAGTCGATATTGCAATCCACTCAAATTACATTACTATCTTTAAGATAAAGTGTACCACCTGTGATAAGTGATAACAGGTAAAGTTATATGGGCGTCTATGTATAATCTTACTTTTTCTTCGACTCACGAATAAGGTTGGAGCTTTGGGTACGCGTACTTTACGTGTACTTATTTAAAACATACCGATCTTTTTGGGCCATGTTTTACTTTAAAAGTTCGCGAACTTTAGTGTTACCCATGGGGTAAAAAGATCGAAGTGGAGGAACTCGTACGTCTATCAAAGTCTAAATTTTATTGAATATTAAACAATAAAAAAAATAAAGATGTTAGCCATGGATGACATTAAGAGATGACCAATCCCAACTGACAGCCGTTCACGAACATGACGCGTAGATGAACACCATTAAGCTCAACAATCTTAATGGGAATCGAATGATCCAACGCACGCTCATATATCGCTCACTTTATTTCCTACATCCACATAAAATTATTCCGAGAAAAACCAATTCCTAAAAAATTCAAAGAAGATGATTTCAGTATCGCCTTAAAATCTTATCTTCATCTTGAATGCACGGATTGTAAACAATGGTTGTTATTTCGCCATGAAGCATGATAATATTATTTTGGGCAATTTTTTAACTATCTACTTATTATGCAATTCTTATAGCATGTTGTATCTGTATTTTTTAATAATATTAATTCTAGCTAATGAATATCACACTGCAGGGCAAAGGCTCTTCTCATAAAGAGAAGGCACGACCATTGATCACCAAGTTTGCTCAAGGCGGATACGCGATTTCAAACTTATATAATTGTTATAAAGTCCAGATTTCCTCGCAATAGTTCCGTAAAAAAAACGCACATGAAACGTGCGTTTTTTTTACGGAAACATATTTTTAACTTGTGTTAAAAAAATTAAACTATAAAGGTTTTTTTTTTAATTTTAAAGTCAATACACCAAAATATCAAAAATAGTGTCTTATTTATACGGGAATGATGTTTCTTCATTTCAAGAATAGGCATTTCAAATAGTCCTGACTTTGTAACGAAGTGATGGGTCGATTGATCAAACTTCCCGAGATGCCTGCAAATGTTTTAAAATAGTTGTAGGTTCAACTAGGTGAAAGATTGTAATGCGATTTAAACTATTTCAGCTTTGTGAACCTAAACTCTTTACTGAATTACGACCTAAGGCAGATTTTAGGGATCTCGGATTTCAAAGGATCAAATAGTTGCTCCTAACGCCTTTCACGTTTTAGGAGACCCATTTTTAGATTCTGCAAATTCAGATAAGCTTGTTATTGCTAATCTATCTAGTGGATACTGGACAGTGGAAATTTTGAACTAGTATCTAACTTCTTTATGGGTTTCTAAACCTTCTTAAGTTATTACTGAATTAAAATCCCAAGGCCAATTTTAGCAGTAGGCAAAAAAAAACCGGCTTCAAAAATTGTATGCATTCAATATTTGTCATTCGTTACACAACAACTAAAGATTTAAAATTCAGATTCTAGAATGTTTTTATCTACCTACCTACCACTAGAATTTGTTCTACGAACATAATATTGAATGTCTGTTATCTTAAAACTTCACCTACATTTTATAGCTTGACTCGTGCGAACGTATTCGTTCACAACACATTAGGTAGGTATAGATATCGACTTATCACCGTAGACACGTTTTATTATTTACAAAACTCTTTGTAATGTACTCTTAAGTATAAATATAAGAAGCTACAGGTTATCTATTGCTGATAACCTAGGCAAATTGTGATGTAGGCACTATTTATAGATGTTGCATACCTACTTAAAATTATCTTAGGTTTCCATTTTGAACATTTTCCACAAAATTTTAAACAACAAGGTGTCATCATTATTCCAAATTTGAATTCACGACCTTCTAAAAAAGTTAAAGCTGCAGTTGCATAAAATAATGCACCCAGCAATATTTTATGCAACTGCAGTTTTAACTTTTTATTTAAGTGTACGAAAGTAAAATCCAATTTTCGTCGGTACCTAGTTAAAAGTTTTATGGACACAAAAATTCAGCAAATGTTGAGAAGAAAATCAATATAGTATATGAAAGTCTGAAACTGACAGAACTTATAAACAGTCACGAAAAATATGTTCCTACAGGAAAATGATTAAATTGCCAACAAATTCGCTTACTAGCTCTATCGAATTCCTACCTACCTACTAGATGACAGAGTTGAATTTGGATAAACGATGACATGATTTTGCTTACGATGACTTGTAAAAATTCAACAGTCGAGGCAAACTGGTTTAGCATTTGAATGAAGTGTGCTTACCATTGATATGTTAATGCAGCTACCGAATTATGTTTTACAGTGCCTCACGAAGAAAATTGGGTACATTTTTCAAACAATTTCACAATTGCTTATCATTTTTTCGGTTTTTCCGATCAAAGATTAAGTATATACGTAAGCAAGATTAAATACGTACCTACCTACTATCAAAATTGTTTTATGATACGAAAAATTTCGTCGTCTTCCGGTGCTTATATACGTGCATTGATAAGAGCGTATTACTTTTATTACTATGCCGATAAAAGTTTGATATATCAATAAAAATACATTTGGGATATCTCGATTAGATTATGAGTCGACGTAAGCATTTTGTTTCAAATAATACCAGAATACACTGAATGACTACTGAATTGGAAACAAATAACTACACGGATTGTGGGCAATTAACGATTTCCCACTCAATTATTTGATTTATTCAATATATTTCGTTCAGCTAATGGATTAACTGTTGACAACATAGCTAAAAGGATTCCAAACTTGAAATCTTTATAAAAATTATCATCATTTTCATCACTATTGTGTTAAATAGAAAAACTGGCAAGATTTTCACACTTTAAACAATATCGATAACAGAAAGGGGTAAAATTATAAATTACCTACATTGTTTTCCCAATTTCATTGAATAAATCAGCAATCAGTCAATTCACTTTATTTGTACTAGTCCAATTCCCTTGTTGGATGTCTATAGACCGCCATAAAATCAGTAGGTAGGTTGTTACTTGTTTCAGTTTGGGGCGCGGATCATAGGTCAAGCGTATACCAGTCTCCGGAGAAGGAACCGTGAGGTTTAAGTCAGTAAGAGTCCGATATAGGTAACACTCCGTTTTTTCCAGATGGAGGATATCCATATAAAAACGCCCACAAAAAAAATTTGACCTATTAAAAATAGGAGTATTATTCAGAACGTTCAAAAGATTATTTAACGCACCAATACCTTATCGTCCTAAACGATGTTTGTTAATTTTGAATTTCAAATCATTGAGTTAATTCAATCGCTCTTATCGATACTGACATGAAAGGTAAATCGACGACACGCAAAAAGGGTTCTAATTTCTCCGAAAACGATCATTAACTAAATTATTGTGTCTACTGGGGCAAAAAAGGTTATGTTTTGGGAATTTTTACAAAAAAAAACTTTACAGGGTTTTATTTGTACCTTTCTGTAAAGTATAAAAGTAGTCAGGTATCAAGCTTTACATAATTATCTATGCCAATCAACAATTCATAGTTGCGCATGCTATGGTCTCCTATAAGTTAAGGATTCCCACATAATTAATACCTTTTGATGACCAATATTTCTATGCCATGATTTGTATTTATCTTTTACTAGCTTTTGCCAGCGATTTCGTCCGCGTAAATGTCGGACCCCCGTTTCATCCCCTTGGGGGGGTAAATTTAGAAAAATCCTTTCTTAGCGGACGTCTACTAACTATAAACTACCTCCCTGCCTAATTTCATCTTTATATGTACGTCAAGCGGTTTTCGACATTTTAGTAACCTTTTGCTTTAATATATTTAGATAGATAAATATTGAAGATATATTAGATTGGAGATCCTAAATAAATAATACATTATATAGCTTGTACTGAAAATCTATAGCTAAGTATACCAATATGTAGTACTCGTATGTACCTATAATAGGTGTAAAAAAACCATGAAAAGAAAAACTAACATCATCCATCCATGTTAACACTAATATACTTCAATAAACAGGTGGACCCTGCCAAATCCGGAAAATAAATAGGTAATAGTGACAAAGCGAAACGTGGTTACAATAACAATTCACACCAAACTTCTTGAAGAAGATTAAAGGGACGATCCATTAAGAGAACGATTTCTAGGAAAAAAATTGTCACAAAGACAATGGCAGCTACCATAACTCGCTGTTTTTACAATAAAATTATAATTTTTGATTTATTCTATTTGACTTTCACAGAGTCTGTGAAAAATTCATGAAAATGTTCCCTTTGCCATTACTAGTTTTTTTTTACGATTCAGTTTCATCTCCAAAGAGTCTACCTATAGCGAGTGCAAGTTCAGTTGTTTGGAATTATAATAATAAAGGTCGTCTAACTTATTACAGTACGGCCGTCGTATCTTGGCGGTTCTGAAGTTAGCTGTTTAGCTGCGCAATGAATCTTTTAGGAATGAAATTGTCTACTGCGCAGCCTGCGGCTAACTTCAGAGCCGCCAAGATACAACGGCCGTATTGTACTATTGTAAAGGCGAATGTTTGGACGGATTGTTTGCGGTTTGGTTGTTACTCAATTACGCTAGAACGGCTAAACTGTTTTGGATGAAACTTAGCACAGATGTAGATTATAGTCTGCACATAAGGTAAAATAAACGGTTCCCGTGGAATAATATATATTAAAATCTTTGACGCGAACGTGCGTTAGTCTCGCAAAAACTCGGAAATAGCTTGCGAGTTTTGAATAATTTATTTTTTGTTTTATTTGCTTTAATACTGGGGTGATTTAGGAAAAACGTAGATCTAGGTGGTACGAAGTTAACCGTGTCATCCAGTAGGATATAAAATACAAGCACTGAGAAAAGAATTAAAAAAAAACAGTTTAAACAGACGAAATAGTGACGTGGGTATTTAAATTAAAAGTAGAACTACAGTCAGGCGCGCGTAGTAACACCTAGTGCCAAAGAATTTCTTATAGTAGGTACTTAACATAAACTGTATATTTCCACGTGGAAAGATTGAGAGAATTGAAAAGAAAGGACAATGGGCATTATTGTATGAGTTGTGTCCCAACCCTTGTAACAAGTTGGGACTAGTAGAAACATGTTCAGTTAAGCTTTTTTATGATCAATATGCCAAGTTTTTATTGTAACTATGTGCAGGTCAAAAGTTATTGGGCTTCAAGTGAAAAATAAGTTTTTGATTTAAATAATGCTTTAATCATACTATATAACATTTTGTGTTACATGTAAACATAATTATTACATTTATAATAATTGTACAGTAATCACAGGCAATAATAGTTATTTTTTGACGGTTATTTATTTCCTTTGTTATTTATTTATTTTCAAATACATAAATAACAAAGGAATAATATCCATATGTAAGAGTACGGTTTAAACGTATGCAAATTGTTTACTAGTTAGTACTTTTAGTAGTGATTATTATCTATGATAATATCATCCAAAAATGTCGCGGGTAACAATAATTATGCTTGGCTGGTGTGTAGCCCAGCCAAGGTACCAAATAATACTCATTACGTGAGCGCAAGTACCTACAGTTCTTTTTCCCGTTAAACATGAGCAATAATAATGAGCAATTGCATCTCTCGCCGTTTCTGCTCTATTTTTTATATTATAATATACGAGACGAAAGCGCTAGTTAAATAATTGCATGTAGATGCACCGGCAACCATCTCTTTCTAATGTATAGCGTGGTTTTTCCACTTGATTTTAAAATCGTTGCAGCCCTTTCGTCATTAAAATATTAATTAATTAAGTTTTATTTAATATTTTTTTGGAATAAATGATACCACTATAACAGCTTCCCTGCACAAGATACAGAGTTACGCCCATACAAAAAAACATAACACTAATTGATATCTTTCAAATGATATAGGTAAGAAAATGTTACAACACTTGGGACGAAACCGCTCATTGTCCTTTACTATACAAACATACACTCACAACAACAACTCACTATCTATAATGATTTACAAGCGCTACGTTTACCCAGTGTGGAAATTCTTCTAATTAATATTTAAAATTTCCTAAAAATCATGTTAAAAAGTGTGTAGATAGAAATTGAAGAAATAAAGCATTTAGTGTATCGTGAATATTATTACAAACAGTGTGGAATTTACTGAACATTTAAATAAAATGGAACAACCTCCTTCCGTTTCCATGGATTGAGTACAAAATTTTAAAACCCCAGCTTCAAGGTCCACAAGGTCAAAATATATGGAACAGCTATTTTTCTTTGAATAAGCTTCGAAACATTTCAACACTAGGGCGTCCTACACTGAATTAATGATAACAGTTTATGCGTCGATGTTCCACCATAATAATAATCCTGTAGAGTACACATAAGTACCTAATTATTACAATACGCAATCCAAAATAGATTTATTTATTCTTCGCTAACAAAGAAAATACCTAACAAGGAATATCTTTCTCCGAACAGTCAATCAGATACGAAATAATAATATTTGGCAATGTTGCTTATACCGGTCATCGATCACGAAAAATACTTGAAGAGTGGACTGGAGCCAATTCTATTGAGTAATAAATTGTCCTCCAATTGAATAAGTTCAATGAACAGAATCAACTATCAACGTCATTGTTAAGTAACGCTTTGATGTTACTAAAAGTAGAACTTTTAGTTTAAAGAGAATAGTTTTAACCTTATATCTGATGGTCTAGGTCTGTTTGTTTGTGAGGGTATATGTTTGTAAATGAACCCAAGAAGGGTTGCGAGATGTCTTAACAGGATACCGTGACGTAAAGGGCAACAGAAGGAACAGGGTGGTTTTTTAGTCAGTAAAAGTCTGACAGTTCATTTAATGATTTTTACCACCTTAAAAAAAAGGTACAGCAGAAATTACTAGAGAGGGGAAAAGTTAAAAAAAATACTACAATCTGTTTTTTATAAAATAAAGATTATTATTTTGGGAAAATTTGTTTTCTTTTTCTTTGTTTTTAGCTGTTTTTAAACTAAAATAACTGGTCCAAGCCAAGTCAATGTAGTTACTTTATATGACAGAGAGACGGACAGACGGACGCACGGACGGATGAGCGAGAGTAATAGGGATCCGTTTCGGTCTCTTTGGGGACGAAACCCTATAAATGCAATGAATTGCCTTTTTATTCTTTACACATAAGAACGTCTTGCAGCAGTCACAAAGAAATGTTTCATTTTCCAATACCGTGTCGAAATTATAAATTCCTTCTCTGTTTGTTTACATTTTTTATACATTAAAGCATGCAAATCAAAGGTTAAAGTCGTAGTGTGTCGAATTAAATTAGTAACGCAAGCCTAAGACGCATAAAAGAAGAAAAAATTAAGCCACAACTATTAAACCAGTGTTTAGCAGACTGAGGTGTGAGTGCAACAGTAGGCACAGGTTGCCGGTACACGACATTTTTCTCATTAATTGTAGTAAAATCATGGTACAGTTATATTTTTTAATAAATCTTTAAATAGTATTAAAAAAGTCGCTTTCCGCCGGCTGTACGCATAGATCTTTTAAATTACGCAACGGATTTTAATGCGATTTCCATCAATAGATAGAGTGATTGAAGAATGTAGGTTTATGTATCTATATTGCACCCGCGCGAAGCCGGGGCGGGTCACCAGGGGGCCTACCTACTTTGTAATTTCTGTTGTTGCATTTTCAATTCTCAGCGCTGATCCGAGCGTTGAAAATCCAACAGAGCGGAACGCAAAGTAATATTAAAATAATATTGTTTTAAGAGGTTGTGGTAGGCCCCTAGTAATACATAAAGTAGATAATCTCAAGAGCGTTTACGCTGTAAACATTTCACACAAACATTCAATATCTTATTTTTTAAATGAATGAATCAATTTTAATGAAACTTTCTACGCATAAACAGGATATATAGGTCTAAAAATATGGTAGGTTATGGGTCTATAAAGGTCTTAGGTTGTATGTATAACCGTACAGCGTAAACGCTTTAAATGTTTGTTAGAACTACACACAAAAATCATCATTACGAAGAGCGTCGCAAAATAATTACAACCTGTAAAGGGAGTCGCACTAAAAAAAGTTTGATTAAATAATTTCATAAGAGCTGAAAAGTGTACTTAGTCGAGTGACTTGGTAACATGTTACAACAGGCAGACAGCTACCTACACATACTTATCAGTTCGAACAGATCACTTAAGTATTGTTTAAAGTTGATTATGTGTTATTTGTACTGATATGAACGGTCAAAACCCTGTGATATCACTACCTACTGGCGTTGAAAGAAATATAACATCTGCAACTTTATCTTTAAAGTGCAAATATAAAAACTTGGCGAGAATGTATGTTTTACGCATTGTTTATTTTAAACTAGCTAATTCCTGCGGGTTTGTTCGTGTGAATATCGGTTGTGACGGGGTCTTATTTTTTTTTGCGGATTCTAAATTCTGTTTCCAAAATAAAATGACTAAGTTACTCCTTATAATATTAGCTATCTGCCAGTGAAAGTCCCGTCAAAATTAGCTGGAGCAAACTGACAGACGGACAATAATTTACAAATAAATATTTTGCTTGTTATTGTCTTGTAAACATTTATATTTATTTTGTAACAAGATGTTATTTTAACATTAAAAATAAATACCTACTTTAATTTTATTTATTTGTATACAACGTGTTCCTTTTTTATATCCTATAACTCTAGGGTATTAATCAGACCATGTCAAAGAACCAACTGGCATAATTATGATTTACTGGTTAATAATAATATTTTTATTTTTGTTTTACAAGTAAATGAAAAAAAATCTTTAATTTTATTTATTTAATTTGTGTCTTACTTATTTAATGTATAATGTCCTTTGTAAAGTTATCTGTCGTCCAACACAGAGCGATAGCTTAGTGCACAGTTTATTGATAAAACTCTATCATGAATAATTACACGATATAATAAAAATATGTACCTAAAGTTTTTAAACTTAAGCAGTCATATAGTCTGTTGGTAATACATTTTGCTAGTCTGTAATCATGACTTGCTTTTACAACACGAAACGTCCCTACCTATTTTACTTAATTATTTAATTAATTGGAAAGAATCGAAGAATCAGCATTGAAATACAATGTGGCAACGTTGCCAGCTTTTTGGGCCTGCCCCATTTAGACCAGTTCTTTACATACCTACTTTGTAATTTTATTATCGTATCTTTCTACTAAGTATAATAAATGTGATAGTTTGGATGGATGAATGTTTGTTACTTAATCAAGCCAGAACTGCTAATCAGTTTTGGATGAAGTTTGGCATAGAAAAGATTAAAGTCTGGATAAGCACATAAGCTATTTTTATCCCGGAAAAATGTACAGTCGGTTATAGCTGTTGCTTGACCCACCTCAAGCAACAGCTATAACCGACTGTACGTTTCCCGTGGGATAATATATCAACTTTGACGCGGACAGAAGCCAAAGCCGCTAGGTCGATCATAGATTTTAGAAGTTATAAAATGAATAAATGAAATACCGATTAATTAATTTACAGTATTTTGTTATTACACATTTAGATACTTCGTATAACATTATCTCAAACTGAGATAACAAATGAGCTACATGATGTTTACTCCGCCATGTGTAAACTCGGTCACACTTCTTAAATTGCACACACATATTATTATCACGTCAGGCCTATATTACATACGCACAACACTTTAAATTACATTACACTAGATTCAACTATTATCATTCGTGTTTTTATTTTTTTATATTATTATTTTAGTAGCTGCTCCCTGCGATTTAGTAAGCGTGGTTTTTTTTTACCCGTGTTAAGTTACGTCTTTGGCTACAGCTTAGCTGCCATCCGGATGATCCGGGGATACCGCACGGTCTCCGGCGAGGCGGCAAACCTCCTTGCCGGATTACCGCCGTGGGATCTGGAGGCTACAGTCCTCCAGCGCGTCTACGAGTGGCGCGTGGACGCGCAGCGCCGGGGCGAAAACCCGCTGCCGCAGCAAATCGCGGCACTGCGGCTCGAGCTCCGGGGCGATCTCATGGCGGAATGGGAGATGCGACTGTCGCAACCTAGGTTCGGGCACGCTGCAATCGCGGCGGTAAGACCCCTCTTTGAGGAGTGGCTGGAGAGGCGCCACGGCGTCCTCACCTTCCGGCTGACGCAGGTCCTCACCGGACACGGTTGTTTCGGGAGGTTCCTGTGTCGGATTGCACGGGAGGAAACGCCCGGGTGTCACCACTGTGTGGACCGCCCGGAGGACACGGTGGAGCATACGGTGCAGGTTTGCCCCGCTTGGGCGGAGCACCGCCGTGTCCTCACGGAGGCGATAGGCGGCGGCGACCTCTCGCGCCCGGGCCTGGTTCAGGCCATGCTCCGGGGCGAGAGGGAATGGGATGCAGTCACCTCCTTCTGCGAAGCAGTAATGCTAGCAAAGGAGGAGGCGGGCCGCGTGAGGGAGAGAACATCCTCCACCTCGCGCCCCAGCCGCCGCGGGAGACGCCCAGGGCGTCGGACGTCGAGAGACGACATCCGGCCACCGTAGGCGCGGGCTTGCGGACGGCGAGTAATGGGTAGCTCGCCGTCCGATCAAGGACCATGCCCGGGTCGACGGCGCGTTCTGTTCGCGCGCGCCTCAAAGAGCTGTCAGCACAGGGACGGGGCCCCAATAGGGGCCAAACGCCTGCCGGGGTTGCGGGACGTCTTAACAGAATACCGTGGCCCCGGAACGTAAAGGGCAACAGAAGGAACAGGGTGGTTTTTTAGTCAGTAAAAGTCTGACAGTCCCTTCCGCCCCACCCAGGGCGGAAGGAGTCATTTGATGATTTTTACCACCTTAAAAAAAAAAAAAAAGGCCTATATTACATACGCACAACACTTTAAATTACATTACACTAGATTCAACTATTATCATTCGTGTTTTTATTTTTTTATATTATTATTTTAGTAGCTGCTCCCTGCGATTTAGTAAGCGTGGTTTTTTTTTACCCGTGTTAAGTTACGTCTTTGGCTACAGCTTAGCTCCCGTAGATCATAGCGTGATGTTATATAGCCTATACTATTTCTTATAAATCTGGCTATTAAATACAAAAGATTTTTTCCAATTCCTCTGGTAGTTCCATAGATTAGCGCGTTTAAATAAACAAAAAAACTCTTTAGCTTTATCATAATTATTGTTAGTATGAATATTTAGGAGTTATCATTTAACTAAATACCACTAAGTCTTGAATTTAGTGAATAATAAACAACCTGTATACAATATTATAATACACGAATTGTTACATTTTTCTCACATTGTACCTAGCCCTAGATTCAACACGAAAATATAACCTAAATTCGTAATATTTTATTTATTTTAAAAGAATATTCATTTAAGTATCTTGCTCAATCATCTCAACTACCATCAACTTTTTGACTGAGTCAGTCAATTGACAATAATTTAGAATTGCCTGTAAATGTCTTATTTGATTGATAAGAACAGACGGTTACTGTTGACATCAATGATAACTAGTAAAGTACAATGATAACTAGACCAGGCGATCTATTCTGTGAAAATCTAGGTGAAGTGTGAGTGCTTGATATGGGATAATAGCTCACCTCAAACTCACTTAATCAAAAATCCAAGGGAGTTTTAAGAATAGACAGCCTAGCTCACTCATCGGAGGAAATTTTACAGAATAACACTGCAGTTTTCCATTTCAGACTTTATGAAACCAACAAACTTTACTGTACAGATGTACCCAAGGTTGTACAATAAATCTACATAACAGAAACATTAGTCTGTTTTACCTTGCATAGCTCGATCAATCTCACAAATGATTCATGGTCGAATTACACCATATTGACTTTTCTATTACATTACATTCTTTAACTTCAATGCCATTACTTTTTCAAGGTCTAAGTGCTTATAGTCATACACCTCATAAAAGTAATAAGGTATGACGTATGACACGTGCTTCTATTTGACAGGTCTATTTGTTTGATAGATTTGACAACTCTCTAAGGCCATTGAGCATAGAGGTTAAGGCTTTAATTGTGCAACATCGTTCTCGATATGTCTTCTTTCGTTTTACTACGCATTTTGTGCATTGCTACGAATTAATATTAATGATTATTGACCTAAGTAGGAGTGGGCACGAGTCATGGTGGACAACTCATGACGTCAGCCAATGATATAGTTAAATGTCACAGTGGCTGCTTAGTAGGCCATGGTAAAATTTAATTGAGATGAAATTACATATGCGAAGTATAATAATTATGACTTTGTAGCGCAACCATTTGCTTTGATAAAGATAGATATTTTTCTGTGAAATGGTGCGTAGATAAATCTGTCCCTAAATACCATTTTATGCATAATTAAGTACCTTTTACTCAAAATGTACATTGTACGAACTAAACTGACAACCAAATGTGTCATCCATGACACGTGTCATTGTGTCAAAACTTACTTGAAATTATAACATTTCTATCATCTATAAACTTTAACTTCATACGACGTTATTGTACTATGAACTTTGCAAAGTAAGTAATAAAAGGACTTTTACAAGATAATGAATGAGACATGAGTTATAAAATATTAATGTATGAAGTAATTAAAAGTATTTTTACATGTGTCTTTAACATTTACATGGGTACTTTAGAATAGATTTATGATTGTTATTGAGGCAAGCAATCATGTAGGCATAATAGATTACTAGCCGAAACTAACATGTTGTTCCCATATTTGTGTGTCCTTTTTGTTCAGGACTATACGAGTTCTAATATTTTGTACGTTTTTTAAATAATTTATCTAAGTAATCTTTATAAATACCCCCACGGCCATGTACTGTTGTATGCATCCATAAGCACAATGTTTTGTGTCATCAATCATGAACAGTGATTTTCTACAACAAAGAATCCTCCTAATGTTACTTCGTAAATATCAAATTCAATCACGTAGTTCTCATAGGAAACTTTTCATTCATTTCCTTCTTTTCAAACGTTTACAGGAAGGTTTGCCTTTAGATTTTTTTCAAAAGGCCAATTATTAGGGGATACGCATTTCGAAGTGGTAAGATTTGTAAGTGAAACGATCCGTTCTATTTTGGGCATTGATCGAGTAGTTTTTACATAAATCATTTATACCTTTATGACTAAAGAACATATTATATGGAAAAATTTAAATGCTTGTTTTCATACATTGTATGTAAGATACAATTTTTATACAGAACAAAACAGGGTTATATTCTATTTTATTTAAGAAGACTTGAGTCAAGTAGTATTGCACTGACAGTAATAAAATCAGGCTGCTTTTAATTGAATAGTTTGACCATTTCATGACCACTACAATAATGACGTACTTTTGTGAATATATTATCTGTATTGTGAAAAAGACACTGGTTAGCTTCAGAGTTCAATGCAGAGGTCGCTCAATGCCCAAGTAACTCTATAATAATATTCTCCAGACCGAATTTCGGATACAGCGGCCAATATCAAAGGTAATTAGCCAAGTACCTACGCAGGAGATATTTAGTTCACAAGAGTGTCCGTAAACCCAGGTGCACACCCTCTTGCCTCACTCTAGTCCGATGGGGCGGCAATCCGATACGACCGAGGTGAGATCAGGCGTAGGACCGACGGCTTTACGCGTTTTTTGAGTCACGGGAGGGTCACACCACCGCAACCTCCGGGATGCTATTGAGAAATTCCTAATGGAAAACCCAGTAACACTTTGCCCGACCTGGGACTCGCACCAAGTTTGTTTTACCTAAACACCTCTGCTCAACCCCTTAATGAAAAATAAGCGTAAGTTTGAGGTAGGTAAATCCTTAAAAACGATGTCAAAGATGCCACATAAATACTAAGTTTAGGTAAATTAATATTCTCCGAGTTCATTGGGGGGATTTCAGTTTGACATCCAATTAAGTAATGTTGTAAATGGGATTTTCAAAGTTATAATTGAATATAAAAAATCGAACTTAAGTGGAGTCCACAGTACTCGTATATTAGCTAGAATTTTAACTATTAAGTACCTACTAAAATGTATGTACTTACTTTTGAAAGTAATTTATTAGTTTTGAATTACTTTTTAAATGTCAGAAGTTAAAGTTAGGTTAGTTTATTTTCGGAATTTGTTTTAAACATGAGTAAAGCGCAGGCCACACCGCCAGCTAGCGGGCGGGCGGGCTAAGCGGGCGGGCGAAGCGAACGAAGGAAACTATACAAACTACGCGAAATATTGGCGAGCTAAACTATGGGGTTCACACCGAAAACTACGGACAGACGAGCGACGGATATTTCGTTAGCTTAGCTCGTTGAATAGTCGGTAGCTCGCGGTGTGAACCGAAGTATGTAAAGAGGTGAAACGATGTTCGCCCGCCTAGCCCGCCCGCCCGCTAGCTAGGAATCGTCGGATATTTCGTTAGCTTAGCTCGTCAGGTTAGTCGGTAGCTCGCGGTGTGAACCGAAGTATGTAAAGAGGTGAAACGATGTTCGCCCGCTTAGCCCGCCCGCCCGCTAGCTGGCGGTGTGGCCTGCGCTTAATACATTACTATACAAAGATGAACTCATAAGGCAAATAAAAACAGTGTCAAAAACAACACTTATACAACCTACGTAGATGGATAGACATGTACCTATACATAAACGTATCAATTTTACCTTGAGATAGACGTCCGTAACGAGGAATATGTGGAAACGTTTCGGAACCACTGTAATAGGTGTTACAACAGCATTTTTTTTTAGAACAAAACTTACTGACACTGACAATGCTGGAACGTTTCAAATATTGCCACAGTTTTTCGTATAGACTAGGTATTGTAGGTAAATCTACCTAATCTAAATACATCTACTTATTAAACACTTTGGAAAATTTGTAGAAAACTGAATACACAAGACACGTGTATCTATTTCGAAATAACTTTTATAAATGGATAGACATACTAAACACAGTAATTCTAGTCACATAAAACCGGCAAAAAGTCTATAAAAACATACATGCGTCACTCAAACCGGTTATATCGTATCATGCCATTACTAAGGCATTACTTCATATTTCTTTGTTTTCGTATTAAACAAGAACTACAAGTACATAAGTAACACAATACTTTAGCAGTAAATAGATATGTAACACGGTAACTAACCGAAGCAGGAGTAACGCAGGTTGTGTCACCGGCTACCTCGGAACACGTGTTTTTCTCATTTCACTGTCACTTTTAAAACAAGAGCACTGTTCTTTGTGTGTTGTGGTTCAACTGTTCGTTCGGCGTTTGCGCACCGTCGTCAATGCTACGCGGCGCAGCGCCCAACGCGAGCGCATGCAACCAAAGGTTTCAACATCAGCGAGAGGGGAAGCCGACCAACAACTAACTGCGTCTCCTTTCCACACATCGAGCGTTCCATAGCAACGTGAGACAGCTACATCAGCTGCAGAAATGCCTCCGCCGCAACTGGACGACCTTCGAGACCTACCATTATTGCTAATAAGCTCGTCTTTTGCAATCTGTGATTTTTCTTTACGGTTTACATTAAGATGGAATATTTATGAAGCACGCAGGTGACTGATATTTAGGTCGGTAAGTCCTTCTGCGTTAAGGCCGTTTCGGGTGCGGATTATCGCTATCGCTAATATTAATATAATCCTAAAGCCATTTCTGTGACATAATGGACAGGCAACTACCTAAGGGATTATTACTAAATTATGGCTCCTAAAAGTAACTGTTTCATGGAGATATTAGACAGCATGGTTAGTAAGGATTTTATCAAAGTCTAAACATGAATGGAAAAATACAGGGTAATTGAAAATATACCCGAAACCTTAAAAGGGGTCATTGTACTCATCATTATGAACAACTTTTACTATGGGACCAACCCTGAAATAAAAAAAATAAATCAGCTGTTCCCTACTAAAATGCTACACAACACGATCGTAATGTATGAAACAGCTGTTTTTTTTTTCATGATTTCAAGTTTGGTCCCATAGTAAAAGTTGTTCATAATGTTGAGTACAATGACCCCTTTTAAGGTTTCGGGTATATTTTCAATTACCCTGTATATTTTTCTGAAATGTAGCGCATGCATTTGCCACTTAATCCAACAGCACAATCAAAATGACATGATTGTTTGAAAGTGCTGACCTACGATATGCCCTCGTTGGACTCGATTTAGGTAACAGCAGGTAGGTACCACTCAGCACTCACAATAAATAAATAAATATCTTGGGACAACTCACACACGGTCATCTGATCCCAAGCTAAGCAGAGCTTGTGTTATGGTAACCAGACAACTGATATACATACTTATATAATTTATAAATACATACATATTATAGATAAATTACACCCAGACACAGAACGAACAATTATGCTCATCACACAAAGTTTGTCCTGGGTGGGAATCGAACCCACTACCTCCGGCTTTGCAGTCAGGGTCACTAACCACTAGACCAACGAGGCAGTCAACAATAGTTATAATGTAAAAAAACAGCGTAGTTTTGTCATAATTCATTTATTTAGACATTTAAACTAGGTACTTAATAATATTGTAAAGAGGTGAAGTTTGTGTGTTTTATGATTGTAAGACGTAGGTACCTAATCTCAGGAAGCACTGATTCAATTCTTATTCATTATTGATCTTTTACTGATAATAAGGTGCTTTATTCCCGTGTCGCAAAGGCTATTTTATGACAACATCACGAACAGAAGTAATTAGTAGATAATATTTTCAGATTGCAAAGCGTGGAAGGACTATGTTGTTTCTTTTTTTTATTAAAAAAAAGTGTATATTGTTTTTGCTAGAACTGATACGTTTTACGCCCTTTTCAAATAAAGAGAAACTGTTTGGTTTTAAATGGATAAAGAATATATTTTTTTAATAGTTTACATAACTACATAACATCACGCCTGTTATCCCCGAAGGGTTAGGCAGAGGTGTACCCATTAGTACACCCACATTTCGCCAGTTATGTTTAAGTCCCATGTAATAGGGGGCGAGCCTATTGCCATCAACCGGGCACAAATCCAGACTCCGAGGCTGCTACTGAGAAATTCCTGATGGAAAAACCCAATAACACTTTGCCCGACCCGGGAATCGAACCCAAGACCTCATGCTCAGCAGTCGCGCTTTGCGACCACTAGACCAACGAGGCAGTCGGTGTTTTAATAGTTTAAAAAACTAAAAAACACGCTTTTAGCACGCACTAATTTTTTTCGTATCCCATTCAGCAAACCCTTTCATTTAATACCCATATCATGAGGGTGCATATATTTCAAATAGCCTGTCCGCCATATTGGATTTAAGTCACGTGACTATTTTTTTTCGTATTCCTGACAGCAAACCCTTTCATTTGATATCCATATCATGGAATTTCAAACAGCCGGTCCGCCATCTTGTGGAGGCCGCCATATTATTGGATTTGTAATGACGTTTCTTAGCTAGTCATGTATTGTCATCAGAACTCAGAGCGTGTGCAAAATTTCATCCTAATCGAAGACCGGGAAGTGGGTCAAATTAAGATTCCAAGATTTTCTTACATAGTTACTTACAAGTGAAGCTAATTTAAGCGTGTTAAAAAGCAAAACGAAGTCTCCTTCACCCGAACGAAATACATTTACGTAGGTACGTTACAAATAAACGAAACAGTCACCTATCCTGTTTTGAAAACGTGTTCAGTTGTTCAAAATGTTATGAACTTGTTCATTGTCGTTTACATAATGCTGTCACACTTAAAAAAAAGAGGTCATGTGTTCGTGTTATAATCACATTAGCAATATGCACCGTTGCATTCGGGATTTTGCATGAATATGCAATGCATATTTTATCGATTCACATTTTCGTCTACCATTTTGTTAATGCGTTCTCTTGTCTCGTATACCTTTAGATATTTTTAATTATGTGCAATGTTTTAACTCGATATTTATTTTAATAAAAATATTTACAATTTGAATAACTTATATACGAGTATTACTTCACATTTTGTAATATCTAAATTAACATTGGCATTGCTGTAGCCGGATTTATAATAATAATAATAATAATTCATTTATTTTCAGGTTACAAAGACCCATAGATAAATACCTTAACCTAAGTATACTATATAATAACAATTGTGTTAGTAAATAAAACTTAAAACTATGTTAGAAACACTAGGTTGCACTAAGTCTTAGTGCATTTATACAACGTAGTTTTGTTATTTAGTACCTAGGTTCTCATTAGACATTTCAATGGTAATATCTATTAACGTGTGACTATGTGTGTATAATCTATATATCTAAATGCTTTGTCCTGAATGACTGACTGACGCTGGTCATAGAGACCTGAAACTTGGAGGGTGTGTTCTTTGTTTAACGTAGTCATCCGATAAGAAAGGATTATCCGAAATACTACCCCTAATGGGGTGAAAAACGAAGCCAAAGCTTGTATAGAGAAACGAGATTAGATCGCCAATAACAGACATTTACGCGGACGAAGTCGCGGGCAGAAGCTAGTATAATATGTAATAATAAATATTTAAGTTAGCGTGTATGATAATCCCGTCGAAACCGGCTCAATATGAAGATTCGGTTGCAAAAACCTGATAAACCTGACACCGACAATTTTATATTGCATTCTCTCAAACGTTTGGAAACGAGAACCGAACACTAGACATATAAATCTTCTTTATCCGTTACCACCTTGAGACAAAGCTTTTTGAAATAATAAAAATCATTCAATAATTACAGTATCATTCAATTTAAAACGTTTGGGTGCGGACAAACTTCGTAAACAAACCTTGAAACTTGAAGTTGCATACCTACATCTTGCGTGTTCCATTCGATATCTTAAAATTAATTTATCTCTTGAGCAATCATGGTAAACCTTGATTGGTAAAGGTATTCAAATAATAGGTTAAAACTTATTCGTAGTCAAATTAAAGATTAAATACTGATTGCTACGGATTCATACGTAGATGAGGCGAAAGGAGTATGTAAGGATCGTAGCAGGTGGCGTTCTGTAGTTTCTGCCTACCCCCATGAGAAAAAGGTGTGAGTTTAGGTATGTATGTCATACGTCAGTCAATCAATTCCATTCATGTTGAGTCGCGACTGCAAATGATCTATTAATAGCGAATGCATTTCATATTTGGTCTGCGCTTTCAGTGATTGGCGACATTCCAATTCCGGAGTTTTCTATTAAACTATCTCTCGTCTAAATATGTCTGATCTAATCTTGGAATCGAAAGAAATACTACAGATCAGCTGATTTATTTATCCACGTTTATGGTGACGCACGCTTACTTAACCAAGTATAATAATTATGTAAGAAAACCACAGGCCCTCTGCCATTCATTACGGATTTATGAAATTGCGCCATTAAGAAAAAAAAGTTGCGTTTAAAACATATAGTGCTCACCTACTTATCTGTTTTTTGGATCAAAAAAATTCAAAATAAGTATATTACTCAAACGTGGCGTGACTTTAGTTTTTATAATAATGCATTGCGTATCATGATACAAAAAAAATAAGGCTAGTGTAAAATATCAGTTTGCTTACATCATCCAAAGATATTCTTCGTTTTTGCTCGTTTGCCTCTGTAGTGTTCCAAATTGAGTACCTGCAATGATAAACTACAGTTATTATCACGAGAAAAATCTCAATTTCAACAACCTACTTAATTTTGCTTCTCTGTCAAGATTACGTATTACAAATAATATGCCATCAAAAAATATGAGGACAGAATCGCTAGCAAAAGCTAGTCTGTGTAGTAGCTTATCTTTTAAAAATTATTGTAGTGACAATCCCATTATAATCGGTTCAGTCGTTTCGGAGATTAGCAGGAACAAAAAGACAGACACAAAACAAATTGGTTTCTTGGTATAAACATTGTAAACGTCAAAAGCTATTATATTGACCAACAGACACTTCAATTTTATTATCGCCCCAAAATACGTACAAATTGTAATAAGGGAACATCCGGATCCAAGAAATAGGATTGAGATCCTCTAAGAATAGAATTTGCTCAGTGAGTAAGATATCACCGTATTCCAGTCAAAATGTCCATTCGGTGGTCCGAGGTTCAAGGGACTTCCTACCTGACATCGGCCACGTAATGACTTGTCTAAGCCCTCGCTCGGATGCACTTGCTCCCTCGTTTTGTACGTTAAATGCGTCTAGCCCATTTCCTGTACCAGAGGTTGCCTAACTTTCTTTTGAGTACAAAGAAAAAATATCAGAGCCCCAGGTGCCTAATATAATTTTAGGTAACTATTAAAGATTATAAGAAAAGATTGCTTTGTTGGTCTAGTGGTCGGGCAAAGTGTTATTGAGTTTTCTCAGCAATTTCTCAGTAGCAGCCTCGGTGTCTGGATTTGTGCCCGGTTAATGGCAATAGGCTCGCCCCTTATTACATGGTACTTAAACATAATTGGCGAAATGTGGATGTACTAATGGGTACACCTCTGCCTAACCCTTTGGGAACTTTTAAGCCTAAGTAAGTTTGCAATGCAAGGCACCGCGTTAACGCTATAGTAATCTGTAAATAAGATCCTTTAACTACAGTGGTTGTTCACGCCCCCCTTTACTAGTATCTCCCCCCACTTTGAAAACCCCTGTCCATGTCCCATACTAAAGTGAACAGATGATACCTAAGTTCCGGTTGTACAAATGTAGCATTGTTTTAATATTTCATTTGTGTACTGTCACGGTCAGGATGATTAGCATTTTGAACAAAGCGATGCAATCGTGGAATGACGTCATGCGTCTGTTATTTTATTTCGTGTTTTTGTTCTATCATAGGTACGTAAGCAGTAATTGATATACCGTATCATATTTTACAGTACTATTATTCCTTTTAATTGGATTTTGGTAATATTTAGATTTCCAGAGGCATTCTGTATGAATGGAGATATGTTTAGAACGATTCTTCGGTTAATAGTCGTGTTTACTGTTTTATTTTTATCTCTTCTATGCTTGTATGTGTTGATGTCTGTAAATAGATCTTCGGGGAGATTAATAGATTCTAATACCTGTTTAATGGTACCCTTTGACATGATTTAGTTTCGATAACATAACATAACATTATAACATCACGCCTGTGATACCCGAACGGTTAGGCAGAGGTGTACCCATCAGTAGGTACACCCACATTTCGCAATTCTAGAACATAATAAGGTAAGGATACATATACTTAACATACAAATAAATAATAATGCAGTGTGTTTGTAATGTCAAAATATCAGCTTTTAACTATTATCCATATGCATGTTTACGCGGCACTCATAAAAAAAATGTCTGTCTGTTTGTTCCGGCCAATCTCCTAAACAGCTAGATAGTTCCTAGATAGCTCATGTTATAAGAGTAACTTTAGCTACTTTTATTTTAGAGAAAATACTAGCAATATTAAACACCGTCAATAAGTAATAGACATTTTACGCCGTCAAAAACGCAGACATAGGTTAGTACTATAAAAACCAGAGGCAATTCGTGGTTTCCAAAATAATGTATGTACCTACATAAGTGCATCAACCTCGAAAACGAAACTATGATTTGCATACTAATATGCGATAAAGGAAAATCGTTTGCGGTTGTGGTTAGCTCGAAGTCCAAGTACTTAAAGAGGTTATAAAAAGCTGGACTTGATTATCCAGTTCTTCGCCACAGACCATTTTCCTACGAGAAAAAGCATGTTAAGTTGCACGATGGTCCATCTGGCAGCCATTTAAAAAGAGAAGCGAAGCCGTGGCGACCCTATAGCTAATTGAGATATACAGGTTGCTGTATTCACATGCCACATATCGACAACCTCGCAAGCCAAGTATTATTATTAAGTATTTCAAATCAAACGGATCTGAAGTAATCTTTGGACCATTGATTTTGTGGTCGTTGTCGTTGATAATAAAGATACATAACTACTATCTATGTCTACGTGCTATCTATACCTACTTACGTCTTGATTATTACTTTTCGCCTCTGATATAAGTGCGGATGTGTAGTTAGTGACATTGAATTTTGGTATTACTTTATCGTAGTACTATTTTATCTCAGTCTAATACGCATTAACACAGTATTTTCGTCTGGAGCATGTCTGATAGAGGAAAAATTTGTATTTAAAATATTCGTTGAGGAAAATGATCTAGGAGTTTAATTAAATACATTGTTTGTAGGTATCTACATCTTTAGCATGTATTATATTAATAATAATTAAAATACCAGCCAATTATTGTCCCACTGCAGAGTCCTCTCATACAAAGAAGGTATGTGCATTCGCTTGCCCAAGGCGAATTGGCGTTTTCAGACCTATATTTATTATAAGTCTAGGATTCCTCACGAATTTTTTCTTCACCGAAGCCAGTGATGTCCAAGACCAATTTAGAAAGTACCTACATAATGAAATTGAAAAGTTCACATTGGTAGGTACCTACTTGCTCGTGCACGGTTGGGAACCCACAGCCTCCTGAGAAGCGAAAGCCTTGTTTGTTTTTATGTGTACTTGTTACCCTGCCTGTGCCCTTTTATGTATCTGTTTGTGTATGAGACTAGTTGCTTGAATTAAACGAATTTTACTATATTTTTATTTAACTTAACCAGCAAGACGACGCGACATTATATTATAATATTCTTTATTAATTCTCCGAATTGATAATAATATTAGGTATGACCGCTAACCTTTTGATAGTTCCTGTAACCTTGTCATGTATTAAAATTATTATCATTGTTATTTAAAAATATTACGAAACAGATACACTCAATTAAGAAAAAAACGTCATTTAGTTGCTGTCATTTTGATAAAAACTTTTGCCCAAAAACAGTTACATTCAGTTCAGTTCAATCAGTTCAGTTCAATCAGTTCAGTTGGGTTTCTTCAGTTTTACCGTCATTATCTTTTTACCTTCCGCGTATAGGGATACCTACGCGGAAGGTAAAAATGATAATGACGTTAGGTATAACCACACAATAATTCTGTCGACGTCAATATTTAAATGTAATCGAAAAAAGAAACATGCTATTCTTATGTTTCCTGGCACGCTGTGCTGAGAATTCGTGCGTTGAATAATATCTATATTAGCATATAGAATTCTAATTGAGGAGTGGATTAGTATCATAAAATTACTTGAACCTTGGCACAAAGACGTGCCAATGCTATCCCATAATGACGCCACGGAACACATGACATATATGCTTCGGACATACGGACAAGAATAACTGAATCTACAAAACAATGCAGACAATCCTTTGTCTTGGACAAAAAACCGGCCAAGTGTGAGTAGTACAATATAAAGATCAAGCAGAAAAAGAAATAAACATAAATGGAGGACCCCTTTAATTTTTTACTATATTTTGTTTATATTATTTCCCATCAGGAAATTCTCATTCTTCTCATTTTTTATTTATTTTTTTTGGGATTTCCCATCAGGAATTTCTCAGTAGCAGCCTCGGAGTCTGGATTTGTGCCCGGTTGGTGGCAATAGGCACGCCCCCTATTACATGGAACTTACACATAACTGGCGAAATGTGGGTGTACTAATGGGTATACCTCTGCCTAACATTTCGGGGATTACAGGCGTGATGTTATGTATTATTTGCTGTAATAGCGGCCATAGTTATACGCACTCTGTGAAAAATTCAAGTAAGTATCTAACTACTACGGTTCTTGAGATAGGTACAGCCCGCTAACAGACAGACGGACGGACAGTGGAGGTTTTTTTAACAAGCGCCTAAACGCATTGGACTAGTTAAGCAATCAACACAGTTCCGATTCGAAAGCAACGTAGGTATATTAAGTATGTCGCATAATATGCACAAAATTATCAAAACGCGGAATGGTCATTTGCTTTGGAAAGAACCGATGAATTGGACAATTCTCACAAAAGAAAAAATAGATCAGGGTCTAAGTTTAAAAAAAGCAATAGAGAATTTGTAAATATATAATAATTCTGTTATATTATCACCTAGCCACACCTTTGTGTCGTTAGCTATAAAGTAATTACCTTGTTGCATTTCAAAAACCAGATTAGCAAGTATCCTAAAAGAGAAACTGACTTGGTTACACTAGCGGTAATATTACACATATTACATCAATGAAATCTTATTTAATATAACAATAATAAACCTTGAGGGAAGTACTTATGTTGTTTAGATTGCCCTGAACATTAAGATCAGTCTATAGTTTATTGACAAATAAATAAACAAGGCAACTGGTTTCCATTCTCCGCTGGTTAACCTTACTTTTATAATAATATGCATAGTTACTACCGACGGCGACGTGACGTCAAGACCATACCACAAAGCGTTTTTTTTTTGTTGTCCCCATGTGGCTTGCCGGAGATGAGTGTATTATGGTTAAGCTACAAAGGGGGAGTATCTACTTAAGAATCTGTTAGATTGCAGCCTTGAAAATGATATAAGCACACATTATAGAAACATGGAAGTCCACAAAAACGAATAATAAAAATTAAATAAAACAAACGGACTTACTTGGTTGGCTACTCTGAGAAGTATTGGAACCGACACTGGTTTCACTATTAGTGCGATTTCTTGGGCTAAATAACAAATTCCACGGGCTATAGGCCGAAACTTGCGAAGTATTACGATTCTGGGACGAATTTTTGTTGTTGGAATCCATTTTAAATTACGATTTTAATTGTAGAACAAATAATAAACTGTACAAACTTTATTTTTAATTTAAAAATGTGTTAAAAATGATATCGAGTCGCGCTCGCCGGCCGATAATACAGTATGATATGACACGGTAACAAACTAAACAGTGAATGCGGCGCGGGCGCGCCGGCCGCTCAGCTTTGTTTTGGTCCGAGCTTGCACGAAGAGACACGGAAACACCCGAGTTCTTATTTATTTTATGTTATGGTGAACTTTGTACTATTAATATACAAAGTAGAATTAATCATATACTGTACTTATAGTTTAGTTGACATGTGCGTCATATTTATTATTTGTCAGACTTATTGTTTTATTTGACGTTGAAACCCCGCCCATTGCCATGATATGTGT
Organism: Hoplodrina blanda; assembly: GCA_949316365.1. NCBI lineage: Eukaryota > Metazoa > Arthropoda > Insecta > Lepidoptera > Noctuidae > Hoplodrina > Hoplodrina blanda. Next base: position 7,679,750 of record OX438579.1, on the reverse strand, counting down.
TAAAAAAGTACTCTGTGTTTATGAGGTTGTTGTAGGATAAAAAATGTACTCTGTGGTTGTAGGGCCATGATGTCAAATTCCGACCTATATTTTTAATGAAATGAAGTGTTAAATCAACGTTTTGAATTTTATCCATGGAAATAGTATGTACCTGTAACGTACAATTTTTCCTTATTATCTGAAATATCTTTGCCGAAATATCACTCCACAATAGGCCAGCTATAATTATTCAGAATGTCTTTTTGAATCCAGAAATCGAAAATGGATAAGTATTTACCATACGCCTGTTTGTCCTAATAAAAGCTTGTAAAATCGTTAAAAAATGTGTTCAGCCGTATTATAAAATTGTATAGTTACTATACAGCATTGATTAAATATTCTGAAGGCTGATTCCACTAATTAAAAACGTCCATAACCTAGTCGCAATGTCATTTCAACGACACAATGTTAAAAAAAAAGAAATAGGTAAATTAGAGGCGTTTTGCAAGATTGAGACTTGATTATATTGTGATCGTTCCTAAAAGTTAGTAGAATTGCCCCCTAGTTTCAGATTCTGCATTCCGACTTCAGAAAGGCATTCCGAATGTTTACGGTCGGACTAAACTAGGGTTAAATGGCCGTTTTCGATCAAATGCCATTTGATAACAAAGAAAGAAAATTATCGTCAAATTAGTTAAAAGTCAAAAGTGACAATAGCATAATATACGTACTACTAGATTATACATAAAAGTTAAATAAAAGCTAAAAATATTAGCATAAAAAATATTCCACTATTACTGTACTGTAGAAAATCTAAAGATAATCTCGTTTACCCCATTAAATTCCCACTGCTGGGATAAGGTCTTATTTTTAATAGAGGAGGAGTGAGAAACCTTCACCATGAAGATTCCTTACTTAGTGGATATGAACACGCTTATGGCGTATAACCCACCACCAATTATGACTGAGTCGGCTGGAGAGGGTTCTCGCAAAATCAAAAGCGAGGACTTCGAATGGGATACTACCTTGACACCTGCGCCACTAACATTTTGCGCTGCTCTTGTTCTATCCAGACTGTTCACAACTATCAATCCTCTTAAGAGAATTCTTCAAAAGGACATCGATATATTGATGGACTTGTACCCTGCGAATATTCCATTGAAGTACAGCGTGACTTTCATAAAGGTATATATTGTAATACTAGCTTTTGCCCGCGAATTCGCGACAGACGAAGTCGAAATCGAATAAAATGTAGCATATTATATCCTTTGTAGGGATTTAAACTTACCTTGTACCAAATATCATCAAAATATATTCAGTGGTTTAATCGTGAAAATGTTACAGGCAGATAGATAGATTTACTTTCGCATTAATAATATTAGTATGGATATATAACTGTATCTTTTTCCTAAGCCTACACTGTCCCACTGCTGGGAAGAATCCTCCCCTAGGTCCTTACAGGCACTCTGTTCCCGCGCTTTGAACCATCCTTCATGGTATGCGCCCAGATCATTTTACCACCACTTTCTGGGCAGTCCTCAGCAACGTCGTCTATTTAACAAATATTTGTTGTTTGAAAACAAATCAATTTACGAGGCAATCTAAAAGTGCAAAAGCGTGTAAAAGCATCCCTGCTATTAAATTAATTAAATAATAAATAAATGTAATTGTTAACGTTATTCAATGAACAATAACATAAAACAATTTAATTTAATTTTAGGACGAGCAATATTGGAAGAGGTCATACTATACAAAATTCCCATCAAAGATAGAGTTGGGGGACATTTACTGGAAGGGCAAATTTTTATCGGCTTGCCTTCAAGAGTACTTGGAATCAGTAAATCCTGACGTTTTCATAGAAGAAGAAGCTGCAGAATTAGCAGCTCTGGTATTTACGCATTTAAGTTATTTATTCTGTTACCGGACTTTCTTAATCGAGAGAGTTTGAATGATTAATTTCTCAACAGGAGTTGTGTTGTAATAGGTTTTAAATTAATCAACTATTGTCTTACTTTATTCATTACTAGTTTAAGCTTATGGCCACTGGCTCACCGTCCGATTAGAACCAGGCCCGTGTCAGTGGCGAGTTTAGGTCCACGCATGCCCTCAATGAGATGTCAGCATAGAAGACGGGGTCCGCTAGGGCCAGTGCCTGCCAGGGTTGCGAATTTTGTTCAAAAGAGTTACTGCGGCCCTCGAGCACAATGGGCATTAGGAAGAACACGGATGGGTTTTAGTCATTAAGAGTCTGACACTCCCTTCCGCTCCGCTCAAAGCTTAAGAAGTTATTCGACGATTTCCCATCCATAAAAAAGAAAAAAAAATATGCCCACGACTTCATTCATGTGAACAAAGGTTATCACGGAGTTTTATTTATTTGCGTGAAACCCCAATTCTTTTCTAAAATAAATATAGCTTAAGTTACTCCTTGTAACATCAGCTATCTGCCAGTGAATATAATATAATAATTTAATTTTTACCAGGTCAGTCCATACATCTCCTTCTTAGGACTAAGTCAGCTGCAAATGGTACGTCAACCGAAACCGCCTATACCTTCCGACATGACGGTGGAAGACACATGCGAATTCAGTGTAACTAAAGTATTTGACCATATACCCATGGAGCCTGTAATAGCAAAATTATACAACCTTCAAGAACTATCTCTAGTCTTCGGAATTAACGGTCTTATGGATAAGTATTTAACGAGGTACTTCGAATTTTCAATAGCAGATTGTGATTCAATTTGCCGGGGATTTGAACATTTGCGACATTTAAAAATACTTCGCATCAATCGGAGTAACTTAGATTGTTCTAAAGTTAAAATACTCCTTCAACATCTTGTGAAGAAAGAATCCATTGAAGAGCTGGATTTTAATCATTGCCAGATCGGTAATTATGGAATGAAGGCACTCGGCGGTTTTATTTACTACCACAAAAACTTGAAAATAGTAAGAATTGCCAATAACCGATTCCAAGAAGAAGGAATTCAGGGAGTGGCTTATGCTCTACAAATGAAACCAGCTGCACCCATCGAACTTTTAGGTAAAGAGTAAATACAAGGCGCAGTTTTGCATCCTCGTCATTCAGGAGGTTGTCATTAAAGAAACAAATAATCAAATCAAATTACGACACCTGTAGTAAATATTTGTTGTTTTAGTTATTTATGTTTGACAGTATTTCAGAATACTCCTCTTTCAAAGAAGAGAATTGCCCTGTTGCCTATGCGGTAGGCACAGTCGCGTGACTATATCTCTGTGTGTGTGCGGGTTCATCACTCTGCCTGTCTAAGCCCAGCAGCAAGATGGCTAGTTCGAATTCGAATATCAAGAACAATAAAAAACCCATTATTTTATTATTGTTTCGTGATGAGAATCACCTCCTTGAATATGACAAGGATTCAAAACTGCAACCTGTATATTTTTTTAAATCTTGTTTTATTTAGAGTCTTGGGTCTAACAAGTAAAACCATGCCAGCCCCATCATAACCCAAACACATATTCTAAACTATCCACTACATATTTTGTAACTAATGGCTGCTTGTGACAGAAGCGCTGACGAAATATTTTAGAAAATACCTACCTATGTATATAAAACTTATATTGAATCGATTTGTTAGAGTCTCTCTTCTAGCCCTAGTTGTGACACATTCGACTAACAAAAGGCCCGGATCCTACCAAAGCGGAGAAGAGAAGAGATGTCTCGTAAACAACCAATAGGATACTGTGTTGTGTTGAAGCTAAACGGTGAGATGTGAAAATAACGCAAGCCGATTGGTTATACGAGGCATCTCCTCTCGTCTCCGCTTTGGTGGAGACCGGGCCTAAAGCTATGTTCACACCAGTGCGCTTTCATGTTCATCTTTCAACAGATTTCAGCTTGAATCCAATGTCTCTGGAATGTGCGACAATGTTTGCGGCAGCTTTCGTCAGATGCAAGGAAAAACCACAAACTTTGATCCTAAATTCTTGCGGTTTTAGCGGAGCATCGGCTGAGAAGGTGCACTTATCTTTCCTAGTTATTAATATTATAATTAGGGCTGATTTTGACATATTTTCGGAGATGATAATAACATAGTTTATTGTCAATAGAGATGCTTGTTTTTACTGAATTATACATTACGATATCCTTGTTTGCAAGAAACTAATATATATCGAGTTTAAAAAGATGCTAAAAAGAGCCGATAGCCGAAGTAAAAGCCGACATCATTGTTATATTTTTTTTTGTTCTGAGCCTTACCTGGGAAGCTTCTGCAACGAAGATATTAATGGTTAAAGTTCCAACTTTTAGTTACGTTTTTACGAAAACAAGCTGCAAATGTTCTTACTAAAATTTAAGTACCCCCACGACCACATGCACCGATAAGCACAATAATTTGCGTTTGTTACATTGCATAGCACCATACACAGTGATTATTCACACCAAAAAGAAGGTTTTTCCCAGCCATGTTGCTTAGTTTTCTCCCAATTCAACCCTGCATCCCTATTCACCCCATTGTATGTTATTTTATGTAAAAAAAACCTGTATAACCGTATTATTATGTATGCTTCCGTTAAAACTTAACTGACGATTGAAAAGTTTTTAATGTCTTCTCTTTTCGAATCGATGGCTTCTTTTTGTAATCCTCTTCATCATCATCATCATCATCCAATCAGCCGACGACGTCCACTGGACATAGTCCTCCCCTAAAAATACCTAGCCACAATTACCGTTTTTTTTGTAGTACATTAAAATTTAAAAATTTAGGCGTAGGTACTACTGAATTGTCATAAACATAGGAATTATTGAGTTCCTGTTTTATTGCGAGTGTCAAAGTTACATTTCATACCTTTGCCATTAAATATTTACTTGATTCATGATAATGGCTTTCTGATTTATAGGTTTAACACCTGCGTTTTTTTACTGTTTAGATTGCGGGCCTTCTAAGCCTGAACCGAGGCTTAACTAGGTTGGATGTCGCAGCTAACGATTTGTCTGGTGATGCGGAGGCGACTTTAATACGTGCTATTCAACAAAACAGGAAGATTCTCAAAATAGACCTGCGACAAACTAGTAAGATCATTGTTTTTTTAATTAAATCAGTCAATATCAGGCAAAATGCATTGTTTTCGACAGAAGCGTAAGTTTATGCTTACTTTTGTTTTTAAATCGAATCCCTCGATACTTATTCGTCAATTAATACCAACTCTATATTCATTTAGACATCACAGCCGAGTCTCAAGCGAAGGTGGAAGAACTGCTTTTACGTAACAAGGAGTTGTTGGGACAGGAAATGGAGCCAAGCGACGAGATCCCGCCGCTCTATCTTAACGAACCCGAATATCTTATATGGGAGTACAATCCTAATAATCCCGACCATATACCGGGAAGGTACCCGCCAAGGGTGCCTGAAGTTTAGAATATTCCTACTGGCTCATCCACACGAGTTCCATCATTGACGATTCGTCAAAAAAGGATTCGTCATGACGGATGGACGTTCACATTGTATACAGAATCGTGTTTTATCATGATTCGGCAAAATCCGAATCGAAGTTCACAATCGTATCATGATCCAGAATTCAGTCTTGGATAAACTACCGAACACGATTCTTGTTTTTTGATGAACGTTATTTAAGACTTAGGTATCCGCCATTTTCCACGATTCGTGATGCGTGTGAACAAGGGCACAGCATCGCTGCCGTTAAAATAAAAAATAGAATTGAGTAGAAAGACGATTCGTCAAAAAAAAAAAACGTATCGCCCTCGTGTGAATGAGCACTACCGTATTCATTCTTAGAATAGTTCCGTACTGTAACGTTATGTCGTTTATTTTTTTAAACTTAGGTACATTTTTAATATTAATTATTTTTGTTGTTGTTGATTGTAGTTCTTCTAAATTGTTAAGCATAGTCATTTCATTGAAAAATGTTTAATCGCATCAAAAACTTCTTGATCTTTCTAATGGGTAATTCAAGAATACTGGGAAACCAATTTATACATCGTTTAGCTACAATAAAAACTAATATATTTATTATTCATGCGCAGTTTATTATTTAAATAACACTTATATTCTTTTGTTTTGAATCACTGTAATTACTTTAATGAGAACTTGACCCTGTTTGACCTTGTTTGATCTAGACTCCGGCCCCTTTATCGTTTATTTGATAAACTTTATATTCGTATAATAGGTAGGTACCTAATTTTTTATATAAAATACCTATTTTAAAATATTGATAATGTAGCTTTTACAGATAATTGTGTTATGTTACTAGTATTTTTGTAATTTGTGAGTTAACTGTTTCTTCTTGTTCAATTTAGTTTCTTACTGTATTTAATTTTGCTGTTTTGTAATAAACGTTAAAAATCATAATTTTTTGTTGTGAGTAACCTACATACAATAATGAATCGGGAGGTCTAGAAACTGAAAATATCATGGATATGGAACTGGTACTCAGTTTTCGAGTAAAGTGATCACTTAAATCTGTTTGAAGCATAACTTTTGCTATATACGTAGTACTTCATATGACACAAGCCTTTAGGCGCTTTGCACACGGAGCAACTTAAGTTGAGGCAACTATCAACTCTTTAAAAGTTTCCTGTAAAAGTTGATAGTTGCTATAACGTTTACGGTTGCCGCAACTTTATGGCAATCTGTGAGCAACTTTCATAGCCGAGTTGCCGTATGCCGTTGCCGTAGCGACACTGGCATTGCCGGGCACAGGGAGAGGGAGGGAGGGTGTGAAATCACCCGACGCGTTGCGATTGACGGTTGAGGAAACCGGCAACTTTAAAAACCGGTATAATATTTAACAGTTGCTAGTTGCGGCAATTAGGAACTAACTTAGTCATCGATTGCAGCAACTGAAAATTGTTGACGATCACCGCAACTCGAAACTCGAGTTGCTATGTGTGCGCAGTTCAATTGAAATATATGTGAACAGCTAGTTGCCAGCTAGTTGCCAGTTGCTGCAATAGTTGCTCTATGTGCAAAGCGCCTCAATTATCTTCAGGGGAGGCATAGGCCTCCAAAAGACGTCCACCTGCTGGACATAGGTCCAGCATGGCTCCATCAGCCAAAAGACGTCCACCTGCTGGACCTATGTCCAGCAGGTGGACATCATATGATGATGATAAAAATATTATGTGGGGTGACTCGTTTGCTTTATGAATAGAAAATAATTTAGCCTAACACAAGTGAACCTATGAAAGAAATAGTATTTCAAAAGCACCTGAACGAAATAGGAAAAGATAGACTTCTCTCTGTATGAATGCAACGCAGGGTTTGTAAAAACGCGGACTGGTAAAACATTTGTGTACTAGGGGACGACATCACGACACATGTACCAATCACAGGCAGTGAAGGCTTTCTATTCTGTGTGTTGAAGCGATCTATTGTCTAACACGAACTCCATCAAGCCGTGGCGGAATTTTGCGAAACCGGATAAAAATTGTCATACCGTCACAATAATTGGATGATGTAAGGGCGCGTTCCCTCTATATCGTGAGGATTTTATTGTTAGACGACTGTCGTCTCTAGGTGTTTCCACAGTTGATAATAATCTGTCACTGGCACGATGAAATGTCGTGAACGACAAATGAATGGTGTCGTCCTATTTTGACGGGACTTTCGCTGGTAGATAGCTAATTATATTATGGATCACATTGATTACTTTAAGTTTAGAAAAAGTGAAAGGGTTCCGCTCAAAAAAATTAAAACCCATTTTTGGTAATCCGATTCTATGGTCATTGGCAAATGGTTGAATGGTTGATCATATCACTCCTGTAATCCCCGAAGGGTTAGGCAGAGGTGTACCCATTAGTACACCCACATTTCGCCAGTTATGTTTAAGTCCCATGTAATAGGAGGCGAGCTTAGCAAGCGCAAGTGGCAAGTGGATGAATTTGTGATAAATACCTTAGGGCACATCCGCGACTTCGTCTGCGTCCTCGATAACCGACATTCATGTAGACAAAGTTGAAGGCAAAAACTAGTTTACAAATACATTCAAATAAACAACTTACGTGAAACTACCTTCAAGAGACTATAATTAATTAACAGTTCAATGTTAATAGACAATCGTGAGAGGCAATTTTACTTCTAATAACAGCATGATAATAATACCCGGCTATAACAATTGTACCCTTGGCCTAAAAACGGCACTTAGCCAATTAATTCAGCGATTAATATTATTATTGCCCTAGAAGACTGTCTGTACTTTGTGCTAAGTTATCAACGGATACTTCGATAGGTAGGAAGGTTTATTCGATCTCCAGCTACCGTGAAATAGGGCCTGCGGGCGGCGGACTCGGAGTCAGTCCGTCGCCTGAACAAAAACAGTTCCGAGAGTAAGACGCGCGCGGTGTTCCTCGCGCGCCTTTATGGAACTAATGCGGCAGGTAGGTGATGGAATCTTCCTTGTAGTGGTGCTTAGAGCGATCCCAAAGGTAGTTTAAGGAACAATGTGGGATTTCAGTCGGTAGGAGTCCGAAATACCCCGTCGAGGCGGAGGCAGTTCAAGAGGAATTCCCCCGAAAAAAAAAAATATGCTTAAATGTGCATGAGTCGTGATGGCCTAGTGGCACCCGCCTTGTGGGTTCGAATCCGGGCAAGTAGTAATGAGACTTTTTCAATTCATAATTATGTATTTTCTAAAATTTATCTTGGACATCACTGACATCGGTGAAGAAAAACATAGTAGAAACCTGGACTTGCAATGAATATAAGTCTGAAATCGCCAATCCGACTTGAGCAAGCGTGGTGATCAATGTTAATGATATTTCTACATGAGAAGAGGCCTCTGCTCTGCTGGACAATAATAGGCTGGTATTATTATTTTAATCCATGCTTACCAGGGGGGATGATTCTTTGTAATTCGAATCTAAAGAAAACTTAGTAGGTAAAATGTTTTCATACACCGTCTCAATAACATAAAAAATATTTCCAAGAACTTTTAAGATGTTTATACCTAATATTATATGGAATTATTAACCGAATGTGGGAATGTGAGAATTACTGTGATAACCTTAGTGCTATTTAATGTTATCTGGAAATGTTTGTGTGGTATTAAGTATGTTTTTTTTAATACAAAATATTAAATTAACATTATAAGCATGAACAATTTACTTAGAGGGGTTTTTCTGTTTTCCTTGATGATACATCATTTAGGTACCTATTAATTCTGAATCAGTTTAAAAACATGTTCTAAGTATTGACGTGAAGCTCCATCATAAGAATGTGGGATTGGAAACCGAAATGAGACGCTTGGATCTTCAGAGTCTTCTTTTACTTTCCGCCTTCGTTCATAACCATAAAATATTCCTACAATGTTCATTTTCACAGTTCATAATAATTTATATATATTATTTATTTTTTTATGGAATAAAGTACTCCAACAGAATATACCTACAGTACATCATAAATTATTAAATAGGTTTAGTTCAGAAGTACTTAAAGTTAAGTATTACTATAAGTAATCTTCATTTCTACCGAGAGAAATGGTTATTTATTACTTATCAGTACCTACGTACCACCTTGTTAAATGATCCAGAATTGTATACAAAATGTATAATTAACATAATTATACAAGCATATAAGGCTACGAACACACTAATGGTAGAAAACTCGGATCCCGGCCATAGGCAGAGATGTAACACTGCGGTGGTTTTAGCCGGTAAGAGCCCGGTATACTCCTCCGTCACCCCCACGACGGAGGAAGTGCATTTGGGTTTCCACAGCGCACAAAAAATAGAAGTCTAAGCATCAACGAGACCGAAACGCGATCGTTATGAACAATACCACTGCACTGCTTTTCGCCGTAAGTCCATAGACATCCTTCTCATTGATTGTATACCAATCATTGCAATGTTAATCTATACCAATATTATAAAGCTGCAGTGTTTGTTTGTTTGTTTGTTTGAACGCGCTAATCTCTGGAACTACTGGTCCGATTTGAAAAATTCTTTCAGTGTTAGATAGATTAGTTATCGAGGAAGGCTATAGGCTATATACCATCACGCTACGACCTACGGGAGCGGAGCAGTAACCAAAGACGCGGGTGTAACCGCGGCGGACAGCTAGTAATAAATAAAGTAATAATAAAGTAATCTGAATGTTCGCTAAAGCTACACACAGATATTTTCTTTTAGATGGGAGTCCCAAAAAAATTAAACCTGGGAGTCGCAGTTTAAACTATATTGGAACCCCTTATACCTACACTTAGCCTAACTTAATACACGGATAGTGGCCGTATTGGTGTGTACTTATCCTGCTCCACTTCCCGATTCCTTAAAGTATGTTCATAGCCTTACTCCAACATAATTATTATTTATGTATAGATTTGATTATCAGAATCACAGATAGGTACGTCTTGAATTGACACTATTTTATTTAATCACACCTATATATACATATAAAGGAGAAATGAAGGTTAAGAAATCTTTATCTTTATTAGCCTACACTGCTATCGTATTATTGGCGTGTGGCGGTGATAAAGATTAGGGTATCCGTCTCACGTCTCTTCGTTCACAGGTGGTGAAGAAAGTTATCACAAAACGTCAGGATCATAACATGATACGATTAATACTTAAACACTTTTATTAGTTCACTAACACCTCATCCTGATAAACAAAATGGATAATCAAATTATTCTTAAACGGGTACGTTTAGCGGTTGTGCCAAGTCGTTTTTAGTCGCAGGTGTAGGCGTGGAAGGTCCTCGTCACCGGAGGAAACTGCCGTGCCCCCGGGACTGCGCACTCGTTGAGCTTCTGCTGCACTTAAAGCCCGAGCTGTTACTACTGCTCTTTGCTCACCCAGCACAAAGATCTGGATATCTTCAATGACAAGCCGTATGATGTTTGCAAATACTTATATTTATATCCTAAAATAGCTTCTAATAAGTTTTAATTTAATAGATACATTATGGTAAGTATAAGAAAATCGATGAAACAAAAATGAACATAATTATCAGACACGGCTTTGAAGAGGCTTTTCTTTGTGCCAGTCAAGATGACCATTACTTAGTGTTGTTGAACTGACATGAACACCAATAATGGATTTTAGCTTTGATCGACGGTTTAATATGGACATGCTTTGTTGTGTCTGCGATGGATAATGGGACGGACATGTAGGACATTGTGCAGTCTTTTGTTTTGTCTAAGTTACGGACTTACGGTTATCTAACCGTAACTTCGTAAATGTGACGACGAGATCGTCGGGATAGCCTAGTGGTTAAGGCGCTTGCCTCTTGTGCACGAGGTTGTGGGTTCGCAACCGGACAAGGGCAAGTACCAACGTGGTTTTTTTCTATTTCATATTGCCTTTCACGATATCGATGTAGGAAAACAGTGTAAGGAAACCTGGATTTATAATTTTTAAAATTCTTTATTCCTCAAAGATTACAAATCACTTGCGAGGAGAATTAAAACATAAGAAATTAAGAGATACGCGTAGACGGTATTCTCAAAATAAAATACAAACATTTCACTAAAAAGATTGATATAGCCAATCCGCCTTGAGCAAGTGTGGTGAACAATGCTCGTGCCTTCTCTGTATGAGAAAAGGCATTTGCTCTGCAGTGTGACATTAATAGGCTGGTATTGTTATTACTAAGATATGGAGTTGGGATTCATTTGTCTGTGTAATGCGCTGTTCAGACATGTGCGTCATCATCCACAGAGGCGGTTCTGCCGGAACAATAATGTTCAAGGTTACAAGTAGATAGTGTTTTGTTTTGGGTGGAAACATTGTACGATAAGCGAGAAACACTCATCGCAGAATTTGTGTGGATGGATGACCACTACTTTTAACTTTTTAATTGTGCAATTATATACTTAAGCCATTATTTAGGAGAAGTTATCTGTTAATTGCCTTTAAAAAATACTTAGGTACATTAATCTGCTATATAAATAAAAATTAATCGCCGAAATGTATATACGCGCATAACTTCCGAACGACTGCACCAAATTGGATAATTCTCTTTTTTTGTGTTCGTTATTAGTAGGACAAGGTTCGTTGCATAAAAGAAAATTATATCATACAGATTTCTTTTTAAAATCTGACCCACAGGTCCGGAGCAGTAACCAAAGGTGTAACGGGTGAAACGAAGTCGCAGGGAGCAGCTAGTTAGGTACTTAATTGTGAATCGACGGCTACAAAACACTGAACACTTATCCTTCGTAAATAATTTATGAACACTGTAAATAATGCAATTAATTACATAATCTACCTACCTGATATTTCATCACCACTTGAGGTCTCTATCTAATCTCCCTCTAATCTTATCAGTATTTAGTCTATCACCTATTTAACGCAAGTACCTACTTTTGTACTTACTTACTTAGATAGTTATGTTTATCTATTCTTAATAATAATAATAAATCATTTTAGTATCAGGCAACTGTGGCCCATAGAAAAAATACATAAATAATCTTATAAAAATAAACTAATACATATTATAAAAGTCATATTAAATAACTAAACACGTAGCGTCGACGTCGTGTTGCGCTGCGTGGTGTCGCGTAACCGACCTCGGAAACGTCGATATACGACACCCTTTAGCCAAAAGTCCTCTTTCAAGAAGGTCTGCAGCTAGTGGGTAGGAACGCGTACCACAAACTACTATTAAAAGTGCAGTAACTCTGTCTGACTATCTGTTACATCTGTAAACATCGTGAGGAAACCTGGACTACCAGCCTATTAATGTTCCACTCAAACCATGCCAGAGGCCCATGAGGCGGTTTAGGAACACTGAAACTAGGGTGTTTGGGGTCGTAAGACCTTACTGCCCACACGATACAGAAAGAAGATCTGTTACGCTTTCACAACTAAACCACTGACCCGATTTCAATGAAATTTGGTACGAGGTAAGTTTGTACCAAACAAGCTACTATAATTAAAAAATACGACTGCAAAAATTACACATATTTGTACTTTGTTTACTCGTCAGTTTTTTTTACGACGTTTTTATTTACAGTGTTATATATTTTTTAAATCTACTTGTCAAATTCTAGACGCTAAACATAGACACGACCAGAATTATTAAATAAATAAATTGAGGCTGGTATTCATTTACTTTTTAAAGTGACCACACCGCTTTCTTTTCATTTTTAACTAGCCTATGTTACTCGGAACGATGCAGCAGGATTGTAACGATACCCCATACATCTAAATCGGTTCAGGCGTTTAAAAGTTATGGTGGAATAAAGAAACTCACATACATACTTATAAACATACATTAACCCTGAACACATAGCACTCCTTTTTTTGGGGTAGTCGTGTGGTAAAAAAAAGGACATAAGCTACTTTTTATCCCGCAACTTCGTCTGCGACCGTGATAACCGACATTTACGCGGACGAAGGCGCGAGAAAAAGCGTGTTAAAAATAAATACATTTACGATACTAACAGTATTCTCAAGAAATTTATATTAAGATATCTTTTTATTTTCCGATCCTTCGGTTTTTCCGAGGTAATCGTGAAACAGCAGCCATAAAAATGTATTCAATGGGCTTTAAAATTCACCACGAAAATTGGGTTTTTCAATTTTATAATCTCTATGCAGCTTTATGAGAGGGCTGAAAAAAGTTAGTGCAATTGAACATTTCATCATTTAGTATTCAGGCAGCTAACTTGAAACTAGTTTGAAACAATGTTTTGAGTGTGTCAATTATTTAAGGCTGATTTTTCAATAGCCTCAATATCTTCATTGCTTTTCCATATTAGTTGGGGAGGCCAAGATGCTAAATGTGGATTTACTCGAGCTTGGTGGGGACCTTTTGGATTGTGAAGAATAGATGCTAAAAAGAAAAAAAGGTTATAAGATGTATGCACTTTCACTGGTGGGGGGAGCGTGTAGAGATTTTCAAAAATGTAAAAAAAAATCGTGACCTTGGCATACTCGAGCGTGTCAGATATTAATAGTGTATACGCCCTACGTGTTTCTTATAACGGGGGAATAATAATCTGCCGGTTTGCATGGTGGGGGTGGCCGTACAAAGGGGTTGAAAATGGGGGAAAAAAATTTTTTTTCGTCTGATTTTCAGAAGGGATGTTAAGTAAACCCTAAAGAGTCTCCCATTCGAAAGACTGACGATTTAGAAGCGACCAAAACTCATGGCCGATTTTTGAAAATGCAAAAAAAAATCGTGACCTTGACATACTCGAGCGCGTCAGATTTTTATACAGAGGGTTCAGCTTGATGTCCTTATCGTGCTGACCCATAATCTGACAATTATGTGGAGGAGTTCCCTTAACCTGACGGTTTTAATTTTTTTTTATATATTTTTTTTTCAATTATGGGCCTAATGTAATAAGTACAACTAATAAATATAAGAGAAATAATTAAGAGAGAGATTATTGGCCAATTAAGAGAATCGCAGAGTAAAAACTACATAGTTCTTAGCAGCTGCTAGTACAACACTTTTTTGATTATTTAACTACTTCGGCTTGTGTAAATCGGCAGATTATATTATTTTCGTAATCCTTGAAAGATTTCCTTCAAAATAAAATGAAAATTAACCGCGCTCGAGAATGTCCAGGTGACATACACACATCAAAAGTGTCTAGGGATCAACATCCCTAACATTTGTTAGGGATGTTGATCCCTAGACACTTTTGATGTGTATATTTTTTTTGCAACTTTGTGACTTTGCTATTTCCTTACGTTACGCACAAATCGTCAGATTATTGAAATGCACACTTTTCTGCATGTAATTAACTTACCCTGCCTTAATCTGACGCGCTCGAGTAAATCCAACGATCGATTTTTTTTTACAAATCTGATCGGCTGTCCTAGCCGCGCGGCTCTATTTACAAGGCTTATATTTGGTGGAGGTACTTAACAGGGAGCAAGGTATCCCCCCTTATATTAATCTGCCGCGCTCGAGTAAATCCAAAAATCCCTTCCTGGCCTCCCCAACTATATGTATGCCTAGGTGGTAACTAATTCAGATCATTATTGACCCTTTACCTGTAACTTTTATCCAAAGAATAAATATGACAGTTTGACATAAATTTTCTATTACAAAACCTGTCAAATCGCCATATTTATTCCTCTAATAAGAGTTGTAAGACGATTGAAAAATTAGCCCTATTAAATCACTCTAAATAGGTTTCTTTTTTCAAAATTGTTAGCTTAAAAAGTGAACACAAATTAACAATGAATGGCAATGTAGCAGAATGATATTCATTGTTGTAAAGCAAATAGCTTGTTCGACCGTACCATGTAGGTAAGTATTATCCGAAAAGTACCTTCAACAAATTACGTCTGCTGTGAACTCAGGTACAGTCAGCAAAACATATAGGTATGCAGGGTCCTCAGATATAGTTGAAGTTTTCTAAGAAACCGATGGATGTCTTTGACTGAAACTTAACCTAAATGAAGAACTATTTATTATCTACGTTTTAAATTAAATTACATTCGAAAACATCTATCGGTTTCTAAGAAAACATCAACTATATCCGACGACCCTGCATACCTATCTGTTTTGCTATGTGTACATGTTATTAAAAATTCTGTACCACACGCGGCACACATAGACACACCCCTTAAAACATCGAACGCGAAAATATAAAACGAGGCTCATCCGCATCACTTGCACAAGGTGTTTGGTAGAAGGACCAACACAATGACATGTTTTTATCGTGGGGGAAACGACAGTTATCCCTATATACAGTATACAATGCAAGTGCATCCAACGATAATCCCCGGCTGGCGCAGGACTATTGCAGGACATTTTTTTTTCCTTGTTTTATTAAGAACAGATTTCTTAATAAAATAAATTACGATCTAGCCCAAAAGACTAATAAGTAATTTAACTCTAACTTAATATGCTACGTTATACATTATTTTAAAACTAAGAATTTTGCAATTGAAATTGCAAAATTGCAATTTCGAAAATTGCAGGACATAAAAAAACATGGGACTATGGGTTTGGGTGGCCTATGTTTGTGTTAACTATTTATTTATTTAACTAATTTGTTGCATAATTATGGTTTCCGAGATAAAAAATGAAAGGCTTTTTTTAATTTTAATTTTCTTTATTATGAGAAATGTGCTAAGCTGAGCTCCTATTGGTTCTTGCGAGCAATGTTCCACAAAAGCAGTTCAGTGCTCTGGAGAATTAATCGTCTCTGATTGCGAGAATGTAACAATCAACTTTCTGCTTAGCTATCGGTTTTTGTGAATAAGAATTGACGTCTATATAATGGCTTGGTTTTAGGTAATATCGTAGGTACTTTTAAGAAGTTATTGATTTGGTTCAATAAAATCGTTCAGTGATAGAAAGAGTGCTCGGAAAGCACTGTAAGCCGTCATGCTACGGGGTATCGTATGACCCAGTTACTAGGTTGTGGAGGCCGAATAAGCAGTCGCTCCATATAAAATACTAGTTATCAGCTGCATCCGGTTAGACTCGAAGCCGACCCCAACATAGTCGGAAAAAGGCTAGGCAGATTGATTGAGAGAAAGAGTGCCGAAGATATTATGAATTATGTATTAAAGGTGGATATTAAACTAATGTAGTGGCCTTGCCAACTTGTTGCTGATAGGACCTATTACAATGGTGTTCCACCTTATCCGTTGAGGATAACTAAGAATGCAGGTAAAAGGTAGATACTTAATAATAAGAACCAATATACACACGCAAAATGACGTTTATTAGAATAATTTAAATATTTTAATATAAAACAATTTCTATAATGTGAATATTCATATACTTAATTTAAAACTTAGTATTAAAAACTAATTTAAAAAACATTGTTAAAAACAAGCTTTAATTTAAAATTATTACAATATTGAGTATTGGACATTGTATTGTCATCGGAACTAAAGGTGTATGCAAAATTTCAGCTCGATTGGATATCAACAAATGGTTGTAAAATGGTTTGCAAATTTTGAAAGGACAAATTAATTACATACATACTTACATACGAACAGTGTAAGCTAAATAAAAGCTTGTAAAAACTAACTTTATTTAGTATTACTTTGTAATAGCGGGTTTACAAAAAAGGTGGGGAGGTGACTAGGCACTAGGTGAATTGACGACCTGGTAAAGGTCGCGGAAAACCGCTGGATATGGGCAGTGCAAGACCGGTCATTGTGGTTATCTTTAGGAGAGGCCTATATCCAGCAGTGGACGTAATTCGGCTGATATGATGATGATGATAAAAAGTGTGTCAATTGATTGGTGGTGTCTATACCCATTTGAATGAGATTCGAAGTAAATTGAATAGAAACGAAATTATTGCCACGTTTTGTTGGGTGGTCCCAGGAAATAAATATCCCAATTCATACCACCAGACATATCTGGTGGTATGTACCACTCGTAATAATGGTATTTGAATCTTTGATGTGTGTGACAGTACGTAATGCGCGGCACACACATTTGGAAATTGTACGCAGTGTTTCGCAACATATCAATATCGTATGAATATGCTCTCAGTAAGATACATGTTGGTATTCTTATTACATTTATCCAACCCTGAAAAAAAAATGTGAAGATCATAAGTGTGTCAACAGAAAATGGGAAATACCGTAAGTTTATCATAAATATCGTAAGATTGCAAACTGGCAAAGAATCTGAATCTCTAATCTAATACGAAAGACGAAATCTAGCGGCACGCTAGAGGCTTGCCTAGAACACGTCTAAGCAAGCCTGTAGCGTACCGCTCGTGTTCTTCCTACTACCTCTGGCCAGAGGGCTGGGACGCTCGCTCATTAATCTGACTCTCCCGTCAATTATAAGGCCTCCTGATTTTCACCTGATGGTCACTCTCTGTGGCCATCACCGTACGGCCGTTTCTTTGAGGAGGCTCGCGGGGAACAAGCCATGTCGCTGTTTCGGACCTATTTCTGTTCAACTGACAGACTCCTGAAACCTGCCGGTTGCTAGCCACATCTCATAACGAATATCAAGAAGTTGATTATGGCTGTAAAATTTAGATACTTACTCTGACAATCAGTTTTCCCAGTATATCCAAGTGATCCAGATGAACGTGTGTATAAAATATCTTTTTATACTTTTCATCAAAGCAATTACCAAATGCATATTCACTGTGCATTTGTTCTGGAAAAAACTGTTCGTGTTATTCTTTTTTGACCAATAATTAATGAAATCAAACGTAGGTCGTGACTGTCAGATTTTTGAAAGGTATACGAGAACCCGAAGTCAACACGCAGAGGCCCCTTAGCCAGCTGTAAGATGGGATGAAACACAAACCGCCAATTATCCCTGTATGCACTATGCAAGTGCATCCAAGGACAACCCCCGTTTGGCGGAAGACTATTGCAGGATATGGAAACAAAAATTGGGACTACATGTTTGTGGACTGGTCATACTGGACTTCGTCTGCGTCCGCGGTAACCGACATTAAGGGTCCGTTCACACAGACCGGCTCGGAGAGCATCGGCGCGCATTTTTCTTTTCACACAGACCGGACGCAATCGGAGCCGATCGGCTGCGCAAACGAGAAAATGTACGGGATCGGAGCCGGTCGGCTCCTCTTATTATTTCACACCAAGCGCGTTCAAGCATTCTTAATGACAAAAGCAGTGCACATGCAAAAATAAACCTTACTACAAAAACTAAAACCTCTGTTTTAAACGTGATAAGAATCTGATCTCCTCTCCGAGCCGGTCTGTGTGAACGGACCCTTACGCGGATGAACTCGCGGGCAAAAGCTAGTACTAAAATACTTTAACTAAAACTTACGCTTATCGTCAGGTGAATGAGCGGTTATGAGGTCTGCTAATGTCGTAAAAAACTGCCAACATGAGGCCGAAGTAGCTGAAACAAATAAACACTATTATGAAATGTGTAAGTTCTTTCTCCACAGTACCTAATTTATCTAGTTATTAATATAATTTTTTACTTTATTACTCAGTGGCTGCGTATTATAATAAATATGACAGTTTGACATGTTATTTTCGATACAAAATCTTTACTGTGAAATCGCCATATTATTATTTATCGCCCCGTTAAGAGTTATCTGACGATTGAAAAATTAGCCCTTAATTTAAAATATAGTATTCTCACTTACGGCTGCCAGACAAAAACTTTAAAACCCGGACATTTGGTTAACATTGTCATTTTTTCCCCGGATAAAGAAAATTTTTACAGTAAAAATAAAATATTTTTGTTATTTTAATTTATTAATAATTATCTTTTAATTATTTGGGATTCTCCTGACAGAAATGTCTAGGTTTGACCCGGATTACTTTGTGAAAATCAAGAATTTTTTGAACTTACTCACGCTGATGATACGAATATAATTATGGTCACTTACCTGTAAGTATGAGAACATAAGCTTTTACTAACAAGTGACTTGAATACCGCATGTTGCAAATGAGAGCCCGGTCTGTATCACAATTCAAATTCGTCGACGCTTATATACCCGTTTATACAGTCATCGTAAAAAAACTTGTATACATAATATTAAATAATATGAATCGATCAGTTGTTATGACTTATTTACAAGTCATCATACAGCTGTGCTATTCTCTAAAAACACAGCGCCGCGGCAGCGCTGCGGCAGCGCCGACACTAAGGTTTGTGTTTAGTGGATTTTCAACGTTGTGATCTACACTATAAAGTTGAAAATCCACTAAACACAAACCATAGTGTCGACGCTGCCGCAGCGCTGCCGAGGCGCTGTGTTTTTAGAGAATAGCACTACAGGTCTCTTCATACACGTGTGATATTATCACTGCAGAGATAATATATTAGGTTGCGTACGTTGCGATGGGTGTTAGTTACTCAATAACGCCAGAACGGTTAAACGAATTTGGATAAAAATAATACAGAGATAGAATATAGTTTGGAATAGCACGTAGACTAATTTTTATGTTGGAAAAATATACGGTTCCCGTAGAATAAAATATTAACTTTGATGCGGACGAAGTCGCGGGCGGGAGCTACTTAGTACTTTCATATACCTATATTTCCAGGCGGTCTATTCTGGAAAATGTATCAGTGAATTTAGGGCAGCAATTTAAGTCGGCGTGAGGTTTGATGTCAACCCCTAACATTAGCTGGGATGATGGCTTACCTCAAGCACACTTTACTTAATTTTTTCAGAATTATATTGACTATTTTTTTTTTGTTTTCCAAACTTTTTAGGTTTGTGACAGCAGCAAAATAATTCAAATTGTTAGGCAATATTATCTGTAGAAGGTACAATCAGTAGATCATTTTTTGTGACATTGTTTTTTTTATTATGGAAATGTACGGGTGCGAATGAAAAAAGTACACCTAATTGAAAATCAAACTTATTATAACTTTATATTGACTTGTTAACTTTTGAAATAGAATTGCTTCCGCATAAACAATTTTAATACGAAGATGTGCAAAACGTAGATGTGTTAACAATATTTATACGCTTGCTTGTAGACAGAATACAGTGACTTTAGGTTGTAAGATCTTTCCTTTGTGAACCAATTTTCTCGCTAATGAACATTATATTTTTTCGATAACTTTTACTTATAACTAGCGATCCGTCCCGGCTTTGCATGGGTGCAGTGTCGATACATAAATCTTCCTCTTGAATCTCTCTATCTATTGATGAAAACTGCATTAAAATCTGTAGTGAAGTTTTTAAAACATCTAAGCGTACAGACGGCAAATAGCGACTTTGTTTTATCTATGTAAAGTTTTCTGCTATTTCGTACGAAAATCTATTTAGTTAAAAACTGAATATAGTAAAACGGGTCTTTTTCTTGATATTTCAGAGTTGTTTTTTGAATAAAAATTACTCGTATTCATGAGTACTTTCATTCGTTAAATGATCGTCATTAAAAATCAGCCTGTCTATTAATAATTTATTTTATCTATTAAATCTATTAATATCACAGCCTAGATAAACATATAAATATTTTAAGATAAATCGTGATCTTAGTGGCACGATGTACAATTTCTTTCACCAATTGAATAGATTACGACCACTGGCTGTGCGACCCGCGACCATATTTCACGAGTACCACTGACAGCTATTATATTCCCTCTGAAGAACACTAGTATATACCTATATTTTATCATCGTAGGTGATATAGTAGACATGTTTCTACCTCAGAAAGTGCTAGAACAAATAGCAAAGTGTGCTTTCGTACGCGAGCTATGATTGATATCATGGAGAGAAAAAATAAGAAGTAAATTCCTTTGAAAAATTTGGGCGTTTTCTACAACAATTACTTATATTTTTTGTATGAAATACAGATATTTGTCTTATTCCCTCATGTCAGTAACGAGGCACTAACCCCATTGACAGCGATGCAGACGATATTTTTTAATGTCCTTTGTAAGCTTTCTTTTTTCAAGTTCTTTCTTTTTTATAAACTGTACAGTACCTACAAAATTTGTAATTTCACTTTATTTATTTAAAAACAAATGTGTTTAAGTTATTTATTTTAACGGAATGTACAGTTTCAGTTATTAATGAATAATGAATTTAACTTTTGTAAACCTATTACTAAAGTTGATGGTTTTTCTAAAGCAGATAATTCAAATCTAAGCTGTTAATTCAAGTTTAGTTTACGTAGACGATTTTTGTTTACGGTCGAATGGCTCTCAGGCCATTCGGTTTGGGTCATTCAGATTAAATACCCTTAATTGAGAACCTCCTTCTTTTTTACACGACTGCCCCAAAAAAAGGAGTGTTATGTGTTCAGGGTTAATGTATGTATGTATATGTGAGTTTCTTTATTCCACCATAACTGATAAACGCCTGAACCGATTTAGATGTATGGGGTATCTTCTAATCTAATTCTAATCTAATCCTTGCATCGTTCCGAGTAACATAGGCTAGTTAAAAGTAAAAACCAAGCGGTGTGGTCACTTTAAAAAGTAAATTAATACCAGCCTCAATTTATTTTTTTAATGAATCTGGTCGTGCCTTTGTTTATCGTCTAGAATTTGACAAGTAGATTTAAAAAATATATAACACTGTAAATAAAAAACGTCGTAAAAAAAACTGACAAGGAAACAAAGTACAAATATGTGCAATTTTTGCAGTCGTGTTTTTTAATTTTTTAATTATAGTAGCTTGTTTGAATTTGGAACAAAACTCAATCAATTTTATAAACTTAGTGTTGTGTTTTTAAAAGTATGTCCAATCTTGAGACTCGACTCCAATACCTGGTATATTGCGTCGGGTCAAAGATTGCGGTGATATTGTAGCTTTATTTCTGAAGCCTATTGTTGTTCCGTTATTGTTTGCTCTGTGGTCTTATAGGCAAGCGACTGGCGACTGTAAGCTTAGGTATAAGCTTTTTACGAAAGCTTTCCTAGCTTCATGGCTTAATAATATTCTCGTTTCCATGTAAAAACGAAATGTACGAACGACAAAGCTTTAAGGTAAACACTGCGGCATCATATACGGTTGTAATAAGAGTGATTTTAAAACAAATAGGTATAGACTAAAGATGTCGAGGGATGAAACTTTGACCTTAGGCCAGCGATATCGTCCGCAAAAAAAGAAAACATCGGGGGGCACGGAAGTGCCCCCGCCATATAATTTAGAGAAATATGTAAACCATTGTGACATTTTCTTAGTAATTGAGAAAAAGTTACACTATTTACCAGTAAATAAGAGTTCCACTACATATTAGATGAGCACGTTTTCTACTTCAAAGTTGAAGTCATGAAGCGATATTCCCAAGGCAATAAAAGTAACGCAACTATGTATTTTATTGACACACAGGACAGTTTTTTTTAATAAAAATGAACATGTTGGACTTAGGAGACTCCCTAACACTTGAAATGATTTATTTATTATTCTGTTGTTTATAATTGTTTCCTTCACACACTAACATAAACAACAGAATATCACTTACACAATAATACAACTCAATGAATCAATATAATATTTTAAAAACAATAACAATTCAATGAGTTTCTTTCATAACAATTACAAATTATTGTGACAATAATACAAGGTGTAAATAAAAATAAAATGAAAAATAGTTCTTTTGTTTATTTATTTTTACACGTTGTATTATAAAAAGATAAAATGACTGTGGAATAGTGCTAATTTTGACGCGTTTCACGTGAATATGATACTCATATTTAAACCAAATAAGTATAATCAAAAATGGCGGCATGTCACGTTCAGACAGGTATTTTCCTCATATATAAGGTGATGCCGTAGGTATATCTCTATGCAATAAACGGAACCAATTTCCTGTTACTACAGTCTGTGTGCTTTCATGCCCATTAGGCTTGAAGATAATTATTATGTGTTCAGAAAACAAGAACAATGTAATAATTGTATGGTTTGTGCCAACAAAACACCCGCTGTCTCTTGTTAATTAATATGTTCGGAAAGGACGGTACAACAGTGTGCACATGACTTGGTTTTAATCTGAATTCATCTGTCCACTACAATAGTAAATAAATACTAGTTTACTGTAGAGGGTCTGGCTGACTGAGTCAGATGCAACCTCATTTAAATTGTCCATGCCTATGAAAGGTTTGAAATAAGAAGGTTATAATAAACCGTGTCTCTGTCTGCGGCTAACAGACTTATTTCAACTAGAAATAAAAATAATAATACCTGCTGCCCTACCATGAACTCTTATTGCGATCCAAAAAACTGAATTGTTCTTCAAATAAGTCAATATAACGCATCAATTTATGCGTTATATTGACGTATTTGAAGAACAGTTCAGTTTTTGGATCGCGATAAGAGAAAATACGTGAAAACAAGCCTTTGCCCTGCAGTAGCAGGGCAAAGGCTTGTTTTCATATGAAGAAGGTACGAGCATTGATCACCACGCTTGCTCAAGGCGGATAGGCTGTATTAGTCATAAGACCAGATTTCCTCACAATGTTTTCCTTCACTGATGTCAATGATGTCTGAGATAAACTTAGAAAGTAAAAAGTAAAAAGTTGGCAGACTCGTCCCACATTTAATTTGTTGTACTTCACCACCTATGTATTTTATCTCTCTCCACTTTATATATTTTGTTTGTATGTATGTATATATGTATTTATTATTATAATTTGTATCCTCGGTAATTTTTTGTATCTGTGCACCTACTATGTCTTGTCTCTGCATCACCCTAAGGTAGACTGGTAGAAAATGCCTAAGGCATTAAGTCCGCCTTTGTACAGTGAATTTTGTTTACTTGTGCATAAAGTTTTAAATAAATAAATAAATAAAGTACCTACATGTGAATTGAAAATGTCGCATTGGTACTTGCTCGGTATCGAGTCCACAACCGTGTGCATGAGTGGCAGGCGCCTTTACCAGTGGGCCATCACGACACGTTCAAGAACTGTCAATCACAGTAGATTGATGATAATCCCGATGCTAGTAGTGAGCCCACGTCTTGGGGTCGCTACAGTGACCTACCTATCTACGGAAGTTATAAGTAATTTCTCCTTTATTTACAACTTGAAGATTGCAATTAAAAATAAGGTTAAATCATTTTTGTGTTGGAATTTGAGCTCTATGCATACATTGCATTCAACTAAACACTGCTAACTCCCCTATATGTGCTCATCAATGCGGTAACCCGTCCGGCAACATGTGCAGTTGTCCTTCTATCCTCAAAACCTGCGACATTAAATACCTCGGGGTTATAATAGATGATACACTTTCTTTTAGGCATCATATTGATAGTCTGGTCAAAAGAGTGCGCAAATTAATATATTGTATTTAAAAAAATTCGAAGTTTTGCCGATTCCAAACTAATCACACGAGTTTATTTCGCCTTATGTCAATCGATAATTCAGTACTGTATCGCTTCATGGGGTGGCGCACAAAAAACCATATTGCTTCCCCTTGAAAGAGCTCAAAGAGCAATTTTAAAGGTAGCAAACTTCCATCCCTTTTTCTTTCCCACAGATCAGCTTTATAAATCCTGCAACGTGCTGACTGTGCGACAGCTTTTCATTATGCACATAGTAATAAAACAGCACACCATGCTCACGTACAACGCTGACAATACTAACAAGAGACGGTATGATATAGTATGCACTTCTAATGCAACCTCCAAATATGTCTTTGTGAGAAGATTCTATTCATTTTTAGGCCCATTTTTGTACAATAAATTAAATAGAAAACTAAGTATATATAACTTAAACTATTTTAGCTGTAAAAAATCTTTTATTAAGTTTTTAAAATCCGTGTCTTATGCACAGACAGAAGAGTTACTGGCTGTCTGCATGTAAACTGTTACCACGCTGTCTTCTGTATTTTTATTTTGTGTTAGTTATTATTTTAGTGCTTACTTTTCATTTAATATTAATTTATTTACTTTAAGTAGGTATGTATGCATCTTGTAGCCTGAAACACAGGTTCAACCTAGTTCAGGCAAATTAGCAACTGTGCTCTATTTTTAATTGTCAATATATTTTACTGTAAATGTGCCCCTTTTATAAATAAATGATTATTATTATTATTATTCACATTTATTTATTTTAATACATATATAATTACATTTTTAAATATTACTATAAAACAATAAAAACATTTAAAAATATAAAAAATAGTATCTCACCGGCATCGGGAACAGGGTCCAAGCTACCGGTGGTCAGGGCTCCTGAGAAAGGAATCTCCTAACAATACGCGCCGTGTCCAGGAGTACCGCTTTCTGAATCAAGCCCTTGATCCAACCGCCCAACGAGAGCCTCCTAAGGTATTGGTCGAGGCTCTTGGCTATTATGCCATTGGCAGTCACGACTATCGGCACAATGATTGCTGTACCCACATCCCACATATCGACAACCTCGCGAGCTAAGTCAATGTACTTCATTTGTTTCTCTTTCTCTGCCTTCACGAGGTTCTCGTCATGTGGGACCGTTATATCCACAATCACTGCGCGACGCTCTAATCGATCTATCACCACTATGTCAGGCTTATTGGCAACAATAGTCCTGTCAGTGATGATAGATCGATCCCAATACAACGTGATATTGCCATTTTCAAGAACTGGGTCGGGCACATACTTATAGTAGGGCACTTCTGATTCCACAAGACTATATTTAAGAGCAAGCTGCTGGTGAATAATCCTGGCTACTAGGTTATGTCTATGCAAATAGTCTCCGTTAGCCAGACGAGAACACCCAGATATAATGTGTCGGATTGATTCCCCGGGACGGTGGCATGCCCGACAAATGTCAACCGTACCGTCCTTCACAATATATCTCCGATAGTTGTTCGTCATCATAACTTCGTCCATAATTGCACAGACAAAACCTTCGGTTTCCCCAAAGAGGTCACCAAAGCGCAGCCAGGATACGGACGCCATAAAGTCTACATCGGGCCCATGTAGGGCCCGGTAGTAGCGCCCGTGAAGCTCCTTGCTCTTCCATACTTCCATGCGGTCATTAGTATCCAATACTATAGGTTTGCGCCAGTTCTCGTTCGCTAAGGAGAGCGGGGTAAGGCCCTTGTCCACTGAGACCACATCTCGGTGCATCCCCACGTCGGCTTTAAGGAAATATTCCCTGAGACTGCATATCTCACGGTTGTGCAGGGTCTTAGCATTTAAAAAGCCTCGACCTCCACACTTCCGTGGGACATACAGTCTCATTACCGATGACCGTGGGTGATGCATCCGATTTGCGGTCAACAATGTGCGGACCCTCCTATCCAGGGCATCAAGTTCCGTCTGAGTCCATTTGAGTATGCCGAAAGAGTACATCAAAACCGGCATGACCCAACCGTTGAAGGCGCGCACCTTGTTTCCGCCTGATAAAAGACTATTTAATACTTTATTCAGGCGGCCAAAGAAGCGCTCCTTCAACGATTGTTTCATATCGGCAGCATTGATGCCTAACGCTTCCGACATACCCAAATATTTGTAGGTTTCAGTTGAGGAAAGGGATCTAAGGTTTATGGAATCCGAGAGTTGGGTTCCCACAGATTCCACAATCTCTCCTCGCTTTACATGCATGACTGCACATTTGTCCACACCAAATTCCATCCTGATGGCACTACTGAAAGTTTCTGTTACCTTCAGTAGCTCCATCAGTCGAAAATTGTTGGGGGCAAAGAGTTTCAGATCATCCATGTAAAGAAGGTGAGATATAACCTGACCACCTCTTCTCAACTGATAGCCCAGCCCCGAACCCTCCAGCAGTGTGCTTAGGGGGTTCAAGGCTAAACAAAACCACAGTGGACTCAGACTATCACCCTGAAATATACCACGCTCGATCCTTATTGGTTCACCGTTCTCCCGGATCTGCCGGCATCCTGGATAGCGAAGGACCGTCCTCCATTGCCCCATACACGACTTCAAAAAGGTGCACAGAGTTGTATCCACTTTATACAACTCTAGCACCCTCATGAGCCATGTATGTGGCACCGAGTCATAGGCCTTCTTATAATCTATCCAACATGCCGACATATCCCT
Organism: Hoplodrina blanda; assembly: GCA_949316365.1. Lineage (NCBI taxonomy): Eukaryota > Metazoa > Arthropoda > Insecta > Lepidoptera > Noctuidae > Hoplodrina > Hoplodrina blanda. The sequence goes on along the minus strand of OX438579.1, from coordinate 7,652,444 downwards.
TCGAGAGCGACGAACCTGCTGGTTAATGGCCATATCAATGAGGAGTAGCTCCTTAGGCTTGCCTTTATTGAAAGGCAAGCCAGAGATGACTATTATTGTAATATAGAGAGACAAATGATTAAACTATTTCGTTGTTAGTTAGTTACGTTAGCTGTCAAATGCAAGCACGGGATAGAAATCAATCGTTTAGACAATAGTATTACCTCTTGACATCGGGTACTTCACTGTCAATGTCAATAACGGCGAATAATAATATGATTGTGTTATCCTAACTAATATTATAAATGCGAAAGTGAGTTTGTTTGTTTGTTACACTTTCGCTTCTAAACTACTTAACCTTTTTTACTCGTTGCCAGGGTTACAGAAGAAAGGGGAAATAGGGTAGGTACTTGCCTTTCATCCAAAAAAAAGTATTCTTAGGGATAAAAAAATTACGAAACCTACATTTACGCAAGAAATACCGCGATGCAAAAGCTGTCATAGTTCTCAATTATAACTATATACACTAACCACAACTAACTATACCTTTTTTTAATTTCGAAAGATACAAAAAGGAACGTTCTCATATTTTTTCAAGAAAAATATTTTACCCTCAATATTTTTTTGATGAAAAAAAAATCCTAGACTTCATTGATGGGTCTTCTACGACAGTTTATTAATGATGATCCCTGTATAAACTGTCACAACATGATCGCAAACTCATCCAATCAGAATTTATACTACGATAGGTATTTTGAGTGATTGCCACTAGCTCCTCAAGAGTCGAGACCTTTTAACAGCCGGAGATGACATTATAAATTTGTGCGAAACCCACCCACTCAACTGTGTATTGTTCATTAAAAAAGTCTGCACAGGAAATTGATATTCCAATCGACTTCCATTTTTTCCTGCTTATATTTGTGTAAATCCATTAAAAAATCCATTATGCTTCTTTTGACTACAAATTATAGCTGTAGCTAGGTAATCGCATCTCCATCCGCGTGCAAAATTCATATTTCCCGGGAATTAAAATTTCCGTTCTTTTTAGATGAAGATAGCCGTTTGCCTGTGTAATACTTGTTGCATGTTCATGTTTCTTGTTTTAAAAAAAACGTTGCCCCTCACTAGGAATTTTCTCTGTATCGTGGGTGCGTTCACAAACATATAAACAAACACAAACACCCAGACTCCGAACAACTACCTGTAGGACATATAGAAATATTTGTTCCGTGCGGGAATCAAAGGCACGACACGCACCATAGCAGCCAATCGCTCAGACGCTGCGCCAGCCATGACTATAATAGTATTCGAAATATTTGCGTGAAGCGTGAACATTCAAATCACTCCTTGGTGACCGCCTATTAGTTATGGAGAGTAATATTAATGATTGGTAAATAATTTAGAACCGGAATGTAAGCGCTATCAGTTCCGTATTGAACGTCGTGTATATCTTATACATAGGTAGATCATCATATGCCTAGCCTTTTCCCAACTACGTTGGGGTCGGCTTCCAGTCTAACCGGATGCAGCTGAATACCAGTATTTTACATGGAGCGACTGCCTATTTGACCTCCACAACCCAGTAACTGGGTAATACGATACCCCTAGGTAAGACTGGTTGTCAGTCTTTCAAGCTTCTGACGTCTCGTAACGACTGTCAAAGATCCACGTATGACAAGCCGGGACCAACAGCTTAACGTGCTTTCCGAGGCACGGAATGATGGTATGAATTGAAAAAGTCACATTTGGTACTTGCCCGGATTTGAACCCACAACCTCATGCAAGAGAGGCGGGCGCCTTAACCGCTAGGCCATCACGACATTACTTACCTTATACATAGGTAGATACAGGGTGTAAATAGACACATACCCATTAACCGCATACTGTCCATCAAACAAAGCAACATTGAGCAAAAACGATTGCCGGGAAACAACTTTTATTTTTGGCGTCAAAAATCACTGTTTAAACATTTTCTGCTTATTGCATCCAACAGAAAAGGGGTTATGAATTAAATGCCCCCGGTATTTGAAGTTACTATAATTCAAACTTTTCTTAAAATCTATAAAAATAGAAAGATGTCGGATCTTTTCACCTTCAATATTTCCGTAACAAGAATATTCCTAGGTATGGTCTAGAACGAAATATGAGGGCAATGATGGGAACAACATGCAGCTTTTCGGTTTCATTAAGTGTCTTTTCACATTAAGTGTTGTATACACTGTGTCATAGAAACATTGAAAAAGGTACCTACCTGATTTTTATAGAAAAAAAAGAAACTGCGCTCATGAGACTCAATATGTGGACAAGGGACTTCCCTATATTCTGCTACGATGTACGACTGAAGGGGTTTGGGATAGCCCCTTAGCATTTATTATTTTATCCCCATGTCAAGTAAAGCAATTGAACTCATAATAAAAAGCTACCTTATTTTTTACCGTACTAAGATGGAACTCAAAGCAGAGTAATGATTTTTCTTAATTTGACTGACTTTACATAGTCCTAACTACCTACCTACTTCTCTTTTTTTTTCTATTGGGGTGTAATTGGGATATTTGAAGTCATGAATATGAATAACTTGTATTATGGAATCAACCACGAAAACATGGAAAAGAAATCAGCTGATCCATATATTTTATTATGCTACGTGTACATAAATGGGTACATTAACGGATGTGTACATAATATGTAAATGGGTCATCTGTTCTTTTTTTAGTTAATTAAGTACCCTTATATAGTATAAAACAACTGCATTTTGACCTTTGAACTTTTGTATAAAACATTTGATATTTTTTCTTAAAAGTTTGCTCATCGATGTCCTTTACACCCTGTATATTTTTTTAGTCATCCCTCAAGGCAGGAGAAGTCATTGAATTTTCTTACTGACGACAGGGAAACACATTATGTTGATTTATGATTGACAGAATTACGATAAGCTTACTGGGATGTTTTCATTTCTCGCGTTCATGTTTCGTCTGTGGCGGAAAAAAGCAAAGTAGAGTGGAGACACTGTTATATCCGGTTGTGGGGTGAACGGTACCTTTCCTTCCATTTCACAGGTGTTTTATTCCACAGGGAGTTAAAGAGGCACTTTTTCATATCCGTATTATCAAATAGTTATGGGAATGATATTGAGTCCTTCCATATTCAAAAGGGTCGAATAACTTCTAATTTTATTTGAATAATATTTTGTAGTTTTGTAATAAAAATATTGTAAATTAATGTGCGTTGTTTATTTATTGTCGTGATGCGTCTGGTTAACGGTTTGAAACCGGACAAGTAGGTAGGTACCAACGGGATTTTTTCAATTCATATGTACTTTCTTAGTTGATCTTAGAAATCACTGACATCGGTAAAGAAAAGTATCGTGAGGAAACCAGGACTTATATGGTATAAGACTGAAATCGCCGATCCGGCTTTAGCAAGCGTGGTGATTAATGCTTGAGCTTCTCTGGACGAGCAGATCCGAGGCCTTTATTATTTACTGTAGAAGGAACATTGTGTAAATTGCTTTATGCAAAGACCTACCTAATATCTGTGTTTAATGGTATGAAACGAATTAAACCAAGGTTTATTTATTTATACGATTTATTAAGAAATTAGTCGTATAATCCAATCACATCTAAATAAATTGGTAGCGCAGCGAGCCAGAAAATTAGGAATTAATCCCAAGGGTTAATTATACATCGATACGTCTTTATCCACTTCGACTTTTTTTATCGACCTAGCTTATACCCGCGACTTTGTCCGGGTGAATTATCGGTCATCTGTAAAGATTTTTTTGGGCGGAACCCTAATTCTTCTTCTAAAATAATAGTAGATGGCTAAGTTACGTCTTGTAAAATTCCCATGAAAATCGATTCAGCCGGTTCGGAGATTAGCCGGAAGAAACAGTCAGACAGACATAAACATAAATATACAACCTTTTTCCTGACAAACAAAAGAACAGCCTCATCGGTCGAGCTGTTCTCAAGTGATGATCTTCATGCGGCAATTGGTTTTTATTTGTAAAGATTACTTATAAACACTCACAGTATTATTTATTATATTATATTGTGATTAATGGCAATAAAACACATTTTCCAATACACTCCTGATCCAGCTCCGTCTTCGTCGTCAATTATCGCTTAATTGTACATAAAATCTACACTAAATAACATGATAACTAATTAGCGGCAGCATTAGAAAAAAAGGAGTATTCCCGTTTGAGCAATTACAATAAAATCATTTTAACAAAGGCATTTTCATTTCAGTGTTTTCTTTCTACTCGAGACTCGCTATACTACTTATAAGTTTTTTGTTGCATGTTTCAAAACGTGCGTTGTCTATTGAATTATTCAAAGCATTATTATACTCGCTTAATATATGAATTTTTAGATTCTAGTTGAAGGGCCGCCCTTAGAGAAGGTTACCTTTAAATCTTAGTCTTGCCCACACTGCCGACCAATCAATCTTGTTGAAATATTAAACAGACCGAAGTTGACAGAGACTACCACCTGCGGCTTTAGTGACAACTTCAATTATATGCTTTAAAAATCTAGGTATACTCTTAATTAATTATATTATTTTGGGTATTATATTGGTTCCTGGTAATAAGTAGATATGAGTATGTGAAAAAACATTTTCATTTATACATATGTTATTTAATTCAATTGACTGTTGGTCTAGTGGTCGCAAAGAGCGAATGCTGAAGATAAGGTCTTGTTGGGTTCGATTCAAAGGTCGGGCAAAGTGTTATTGGGTTATTCCATCAGGAAAGAGGCCCAGTTGATGGCAATAGGCTCGCCCCTTATTACATGGGACATAAACATACCTGGCGAAATGTAGGTGTACTAATAGGAACACCTCTGCCTAACCCTTCGGGGATTACAGGCGTGATATTATATTATTGTAATAAAGATCTTTACTTATTTGGAAAGATCTTAATAATTTTCGTATTCGTAGGCTCGTGTTCACCAACGTTTAATCATCTTCTGAAGTGTTATAAGTAAGGAGTGAAGTCTTTATCTTTTGGCTAGACTTCGTCCTCGTAAATGTCGGTTTTTTGCGATCTAATCTTGTTTCTCCATACAAACTTTGCCCCCCTTTTTCACCCCCTAAGGGGTAGAATTTCGAAAAATCCGTTCTTATCGGATGCCTACGTCATACAAAGAAAAGTCACTCCAGGTTTCAGGACACTACGATCAGCGGTTTAGCTTGTGCGTTGATCTGTCAGTCAGTCAGTCAATCATTCAGGACAAATCATTTTATATGTATAGAAGATTATCTTAAAGAATCCACGTGAGTTTTACTGCCACTCAAAAATAACTCATGAATTTAAATTAATAAATTCCATTTTTACCTAAAATTGTCGGCAGTAAACTGAGAAAAATAACCAAATTAATATAATAAAATATTCTCTTATGTCGTTTATAAAAGAGAACATTTTAGTATCAAAATGCAACCGTTATACGGCCCCTATTTCTTTTTAGTGTATGAGAGTCCTTTCTTTGAACAAAAGGTTTATTTTCAGGGGTTCCATCCTATTTATAATAAAGAATAACGACATCGCAAAATTCAGTATATTTTATTATAGTTACTTTTTAAGTATCATACATACATTATAATCAATAACGGAGAAACTCACATACACATAAATTACACAAAATTGTAAATAGTACAAGAACCAATCACACACACAGATAGTCACATAAAGCGACTAATGTTTTATATTATTATAAGTACATCATAATTCATACTTATAAATATTACGTAGTTAGGTAGTTGTCTAGGAGAAAGAAAAGTTATGCACATTCTTTGAATTCCACGAATTATTCGCCGAAATATTCAAAAATTCAAAATAATAATTTTCGTCGACATAAATTTTTCAGTTTTCAATATAACATCCCTTACTTTGTAGACTTAGGTGACTTAGGTTTGTACCTACCTACCTATAAAAAAAAACGAGGAAAAAAGCTTAAAATAATCAGCAATACATTATGTAGGTAGGTACTGTTCTCCAAAGCCTCTTTATAAATTATCAGCTGTAGAATTTCGACATTCAGACGGGAATATGTTTATTGTATGGTTCAAAATTCATGTTCTCATGTATTATGAACTGTCCAAAGGAATGTCAGCGAAATGCTTGTGAGCTTCGTCGCTGACACAAAGCGTGTGGCCTTGCAATTGTACTACGGTTTAGTGATGTGCTTTCAGATATCGTGGGAATATATCGATAAAATATCTAATAAATTTTTTGTTTATCCTACTCGGTAAACAAAAATTGGGATTTGTGCCCGGTTGACGGCAATAGGCTCGCCCTTAGGACAAACATAACAAGAAAAATGTAGTGTCCGACCGAAGGTGCAATTCTGGCCGAAGCCGAAGCCGATTAATCGGTATTCACCAAAACCTTCGGCCAAAGCCGAAGCCGAAGCCGAAGGTGTCATTGACCTTGAGAAATACGATAGTTACTTTGTTCTCAGAATATACTAGATACATATTTTGAGAGCTTTAGAGATTTAGCCCAATAACGAGCCGAGTGACCAACATATACAAGTAGGTAATAAAATATTGGCGATTCGTTTGGTCCGGTGCGGCGGCGCGGCGAAACTCTGCTGCTCTGCACACTCTCCGTCTCGCTCTAGCATCGTTCAGTAAATTTCAAATTTTGACAACTAGCAAACCTTCGGCTTCGGCCAAACCTTCGGCAAATTTTTGGCTGAAGCCGAAGATTTGGCCGAAGGTGCTTTTTTGGCCGAAGGTGGCCGAAGCCGAAGCCGAAGCCGAAGCTTCGGTCGGACACTAGAAAAATGTGAGTGTACTAATAGGTACACCTGGCCTAACCTTTCGGGGAATACAGGCGTGATGTTATGTTAACAAAAATTTAATTAAAGAATATCACAAAATTGCAAGTTTCGCAATAAAAAATAACAAACTGTTTTAATTAATAAAATGGTTTTTCCTTCGTAGCAGCTGCTTGCGGTTAGCGCTACGTCTTTGATTGTACTAAACCACACCTTTAAGTTTCGCAGAAATAACAAATTAAGAGTTGCCTTTTTGTTACCGATACTCATTTTTTCAGTGGAGATATTACTGAAATCGGTTAGGGAACATATCGTGAGAAAACCTGGACTTATAATAAATATAAGTCTGAAATCGCCAACCTTGAGAGGTGATCAATGCTCATGCCTTGTTTGCATGAGAAAAGGTAACTGTCCTGCTGCTGGGGCTAAATAGGCTGGTAATATTATAATTTAAATAATATTACACATGAAGGATAAACAACACTAATTATGTACTAGAATTACAACACAATAAGTTTATTTTAAATATTCCAAATAACCCATCTAGATTAAAACGTAGTATCATAGAAAAAACGACCCAAAAAATGTTAAACTAAAAACTTATCGATATTTTCTGAACCCCAACACTAATGTTAACATACTGTCTAGTCTAGACAGATGTAGAGTGTAGTGTGGACGGCCGTGGGCTCCGTTTGTTCCAGAATATGTTCTATAGGCGTCTACTGCAGGCTTGAAGCTAGCAGCACCCTGTATACTATGCCTACGCATTACCGGCTGCCGGTTAATGAAACCACTACGTCATCGTCGCCATCTTGTGGTGACGTAACAAATACCTTGAGGTTTGAGAAAGAAATGGCTTGCAGGTGTTTTTGAAGGAATTTTTCGTTGTTTTAAAGGTACAATAGGGCTAAGATTTTTGCAACCAAGTTACCTGAACCTCTTGGTTGAGAACGGAGAAAGTTATTTTGTATTTCATCGTCAAATACACACACACAGTTATAACTCTTCTTAGTGCTAATAAAGATTTATATTTTGAGTACTTACATTAAAAATTTTAGCATTTGTTTTGACGTGAAAATAAACGATGATTAATCCACCCTTAAGCAAAAAGTCTTCGAAAGTTTTACGTTTAAAATGATATACCTACGACAGTAGGTACTATTCTGTATTGTCGCTCGATAAATATAGGTGGAGTGAGTTGTCAATCCCCAGCATCAGCAGAATGATAGCGCACCTCAAGCGCACTTCACCTAAATCCAGCGAGCGACATTTTCACGGAATAGTTCCGCTGTACACAAAATGCAATCACATAATTATAGAAACCTACCTACATGGTACGTACATACAAGTTAAGTTCTAGATGCCGGTTGGGTCGAGTGTTTAATGCGTTCCTGACTACGCTTACATAGCGTTTTTATCCGCATATTGATGAGATTATGTAAATAAAAACGATTTTGGGCAACCCAGTAACCATCTTGGCAATATTGAATCGCTGGTGGTCCGCAAAAGCCGGTAATTACATAAAAGTAATTAGACACGTAACATTTCTCTACTATATTTATTGTTTCTTGAATAGTATTTGTCTAAACTAATGTTATAAAGATTTAGATTGATTTTTTTATTTCTAACTAGCACTCTCCTCGCGAATTCGTTCGCGTGATTTTACTTACGGATCCCTAATTTTTTGATAATAAAATATAGCCATAGCATATACCTAGCACACAGTGATAACGTAGCTTCCAATTTGTGAAACAGTTTTCAAAATCGGTTCATTACTTCCGGAGATGTAGGGGTACATACAAACTTACAAACAAATGTTACCTCTTTATAATATTATATAGTATAGATGCATTAACTCAAAACTAGTAACTCAGAACTAGTTCACAAACTAAGTATACTGCTTAATCTATTTAAAAAATATCTTTTACCTATGAAAAGCCTACATTATCAGCAAGTAACATAGGTTTTACATATTGCATAGGGTTTGCATTAAGTCCGCCGTTGTACAGTGTATTTTTTACATGAGCTAAAGTTTAAATAAATAAAAAATATTTTATTTAAAAAAAAACGGGTTGCACTCCGGGAGTGCCGGCAGAAGTAAAAACTTGATTATTAACGTTGAGCATGTTTGATATTTTGGAATGGTTAGGGAATAATTTTGCACCAATTGCTTTATCAGTATAAAAGTACTATCATTTATGTGGTAGAATACAATATTCATTTATTGCGCTATCGTACACAAACATGACAATTTATATTACATTAAAAATTTAACTTTAAAACTATTACAATTATCATTCGCGCAAGCGCCCTGCGCTGTCCTACGCTTTTTCGATCAGGTCACGTGTCCTGACGCGCACGTGTCCTGACGCGAGTTTAAGATTTTATACCCATTACAGAAAAAGTGCTCAACGCCGCTAAAGAAGTTTTCACTTCAAAAATGGGAATTCGTCATACACGTTTAATACGAATGAAGATCGTTGGCTGTCCTGGAACATAAATCACCTACTTACATAAGTAGATATCAATACTACCTATAAGCTGGGACTTTAGCGTAGGTACAGTCAAGAAACGAGATAGGTATGCAGGGTCGTCAAATATTAATATAGTTGAAGTTTTCTTAGAAACCGATGAATATTTCCAATGTAATTTAATTAAAAAAGTAAATAACAAACAGTTCATTAATTAAGTTTCAATCGAAGACATCCGTCAGTTTCTAAGAAAACTTCAGCTATATTTGACGACCTTGGATACCTATCTCTTTTGTTGACTGTACACAATACTGGCCTGTAGATGCAAAGTCCCTTACAATTCATCACGCTCGACCGTCTGCAAACGACAGAATGGAATTTCCTCTATCTGTCACTGATTTGACCGAGCACGACAAATTCTTTTCTTGCACCCTTGGAGGCTATGCTACGATTTTACAATTTGCAGGTTTGAGATTTATTAAGCTAAAAGCGATAATTTTTTTTTTTCAAAAGAAAATTGAAAGTATTTTTTATTGTGATTGCTTGTAGTAGAAAGCGGGAAGAAAAGAAAAATAATAATGTTTTCTAAAACATTTTTTTCATTTGGTCTAGAAAATAATTATTACACATAACATAACATCACGCCTGTTATCCCCGAAGGGTTAGGCAGAGGTGTACCCATTAGTACACCCACATTTCGCCAGTTATGTTTAAGTCCCATGTAATAGGGGGCGAGCCTATTGCCATCAACCGGGCACAAATCCAGACTCCGAGGCTGCTACTGAGAAATTCCTGATGGAAAAACCCAATAACACTTTGCCCGACCTGGGAATCGAACCCAAGACCTCTTGCTCAGCAGTCGCGCTTTGCGACCACTAGACCAACGAAAAAAAATAAAAAAAATAAATAAAAATAAAAATAAAATAAAATAATTATTGTCTTCATATAACCAGCTTATGACTATCCTTTTGTGTATTCCCCTATAAATGAATAGGTACCTATTCTTTTATTAAATTCTCTGTATTATTTCTCGAATAACAATAAAATAGGTCAGACGGAACAATAAGGATTTATTCTAGTGACCATTTCGCAAATTGAATTGAAATCTTAGAACGGAGGCTTGGAGTCCGTAGTTGAAAACTAAATAAGCGTAGAAAATTAAGAAAAACTGTTTAAATAAATAATAAAAAAAACCGAAGAGGTATAACTGTGAAGGTGGTTGTGTATCACTGCAACTTGGCCGAAAAGTTTCTGTAACGAAACACTCAGTCGAATTCCATAAGGGATTAGAATTTCAAAATAAGCAATCGCATGAAAACACAATGTAACTCACAATCAATACATATTTTAGTAATAAGATTGTTTAGTGCGATAGCAAAATCGCGCTGACTGAGTCGCGAGACTTGGTTTTTTACAAGTTTTGTTTTTGATGGCATTGTTTTCATGCGATGGCCAAGTCAATCTATTATAATTAAACATAAATGCTAATTACGCAATAACTTAAGACAGAAGGTCCCTTAAGTAGGGACTGAATAAATCGACTGACTTGGTACTACATGGATCTCACAACTTTTTACGGTAGAAGAACTGAGTTGCGAGACTTGGAATTTTTACAAGTTTTGTTTTTGGTGGCATCTCATTTCTTTTTGTAGAAAAAAACTGAACTGCATAAATAACTTTGTAATCCCATATGATTATATCATGTCATATGGGATTACAAAGTTATTTATGCAGTTGGTGTATCTAGAAAACTGGCCTGAAATTGCAAAATATTTTAGTTTTTCCTTGATATATACGCTAAACACTATTTGCATTCAAAATTTGAAGCTTCTATGTCTACTAGAAGTGCTTTAGACTTGTGATGATCGGTCAGTCAGTGACTGACAAAATTAAGAACTTTGACTAGTTATAATTCTTAAACTACTGGTTCAAATTGAATGAAATTTGAAATATACCATGTTTATACAATGCTTGCTTGGTAACTAGAAATACAGGCTTCTAGTTTAATCCACAACGAAGTTATAAGGGGTCGAAAATGGCCTGAACTGCTTCGAGAAAAGTATGGTACGGCCGTGCCGCTTTTTTTTGCTCGACTTGGCGGGGGCACTGCCGTGCCCCTCGATTTGAATACATTAGTATATTAAATAGTCGTTATCTCCATTCGAGTAGAAAAATTGGAGTCCCGCACACACCCTGATATTCACTTGTTTAAAGTTTTTGCAATATCCATTGTACTGTATGGTTTCCAAATCCATGTTCACTATAAAAATAGACGTAAGTACGAGTACCAATTCAGAGGTCCCTACTACCAACTACTTTACTGGACGGCTATCTCTTTCATTAGATTTGTTATTAATGAAAGAGGTAGCTAGGTAGATAATTTAATTTTAAATAATTTTTACGGAATAATAATATTTTAGGTACCCTACATGAGAAATATAATTACAAACTTCTAAACATAAAAATTGAAATTAATTTGTCGAATCGTGTTCCAAAGGACCATTTTCTATCTAGGTACGTGGTCCTACGTTTTAGCAAGAACAATTTTAAAAGCACCTCGCACTTTTGCTCAGGTCATTGCTCAGAACATTTTATAAGTATTAGACGTTCGCGTCGCTCTGGCCATTTAACACATCGGGACACTGGCCATGTTAGCTAAATCCTGGGTTTAGTGTAAAAGTACCAGTTAAAAACAACGTGCAGCATTAACTGCAGTTAACTGAGATTCTCACTGTGCGATCCAAAGTAATCCTGTAACAGATGGTCTTAAGATCCCAATTTTAACCTCAGAAAGCTAATATAGGTACCTAATTTCATTTTATATAGTTGAGTCATTCTTTGAAAAATCTTTTCAATTTGCCAGTTGGTTTCGTGCAAGTCTAAAAGTCTCGCAGACAATTATAAAATCTACGTAATTTGGGTTTGTTTAATGAAATTATAAGTATTTCTAAATATTCAGAATTCGGCACAAACTCCTTTAATTTCTGTTAAGATTATTGGCTGAGGAAACTAAGGAATTCAAGCTATTCAACTCCACCTCTGGCTTCACTTTTAAAGATTCACCATAAGTTAATAGTATAAAACCAAGTCGCTTCCCGCCGTCTGTACGCTTAGATCTTTTATACTATGCAACAGATTTTTATGCGGTTTTTATTAATAGATAGAGAGATTCACGAGGACTTACAGTTAGTATCTAGATTGCACCCCTGCCAAACCCGGGCGAACATAGGAATTAGTCCGAACATCGTCGCCAATTAGTTTCCAAAATCAATTTCGAACCCATTATGATGACAAGTTACTTCAAGCGTTTGTCTTACTGAATGCTTAAGTTACTAATTACACTCATTAAGAACAATAATATCCAGATTTCCGACCGTTTTCCTTCATACAAATTGAATGCGGGCTCAAGTAAGACACCCTTGTTAGTTTCGAGTGGCCTAAATTGGGTCGATAGAGTTGTATGGCCTTGGCCTTAGACGAGAGACAATGGGTTGACACGCGAATGTTAACGTACCTAGTGGTAGGTTTGGTAAGGCTTTGTGTACACTTACTGTTTTGTCAACAGCCCAGTGGAGTATTGCTTTCCTAGAGACTGGAGTTTCGGGATACTACACCTTCGTATCGAGTTGTTTAGTACCGTATTGGTTTGACAATACACTGTTCCGTTTTGGTTTGTTAAATATGTTATAGAATAATGATGTTAGGATGACATCTATAGCATCCAGGATGCAAAAACAATAATAAAATTGCACTTCCTTAGGAAACACAATTTAGGAATCATTATTAATCCGTTAACATTTTATCAAAAAAATAAAAAATGCAGTATTCTATGGCAATCTGAATACTGTATTTTTTTTCGACATACCTATTCTTGGTACACACATACATAACATCACGCCTGTAATCCCCGTAGGGTTAGGCAGAGGTGTACCCATTAGTACACCCACATTTCGCCAGTTATGTTTTAAGTCCGTCGGGGGCGAGCCTATTGCCATCAACCGGGCACAAATCCAGACTCTGAGGCTGCTACTGAGAAATTCCTGATGGAAAAACCCGACACTTTGCCCGACCTGGGAATCGAACCCAAGACCTCAGCAGTCGTGCTTTGCGACCACTAGACCAACGAGGCAATGAATTGGTAATAAATTATAATACCATCCTATTATTGTCCCACTAACAAAAGGTCTCTTCTCGTACTGAGAAGGCAAGAATGAGCATTGATCATGAAGCTTGGTGAAGGCGGATTGGCGATTTCAGACTTAAGTTAAATATAAGTCCAGGTTTCCTCCCGATGGACTTCTCTGTTGTCACTCAAGCAGGTGTAACTAATAGTTTTCCAGGCGAAGTATTGCGTCCTGAATTGCTGATCACTAGGTACTTCAAGACGGCCCACTGACTGCATATGTAACACCTAACCAGACCTAAGCAGGATATTATTCATCTCACATACCACCATTTCATAATATACTGTGATTTTACAGAAGTCACGCTATATACGCCTAGATACATACCTACCCATAATGTAGCAGGGGTAATTTTTTCATAAAACATTTAGCGCTCGCCATTTCAAGCCCTCCGACATTTTGTGACAAAGTGAAGTTTTCCCGTGTGTTCTGTCAGCTCAAACACATACAAACAAATATCATAATCGGTCCAGCCGTTAAGAAGTTCAAAGTACCTACGCATTAATAAAGTTCTTTCGCTATAAGAAGCTACCTTATCTCTGAGCCCTACAGGTTATATTTTATTATGAAAAAATTAGGAATCCGTAAGAAAATTCAAGTGGGCAAATTCACAGGATAGTAGGATGAGGATCTGGTACACTTGCGCGAAAGACATTTCCGCGCAAGACACTTGCGCGAGTCCCTTTGCGCGCCAGGACACTTGCGCGAATGGACGTTTGCGCGGCAGCAGCATCACGTCATGCTTATCATAAACATGCATTGTCATGGGGACTGGACCAGTATGTAAAATTTCATGTCCCTACTGTTAACCGTTGAAGAGTTCCCTCGTCTGGAGCCAATCCTAGCAGAAGCATCACGTCATGCTTATCATAAACATGCATTGTCATGGGGACTGGACGTCTGGACGTGGGGTTGCGGGACGTCTTAACAGGATACCGTGGCCCCGGAACGTAAAGGGCAACAGAAGGAACAGGGTGGTTTCTTAGTCAGTAAAAGTCTGACAGTCCCTTCCGCCCCACCCAGGGCGGAAGGAGTCATTTGATGATTTTTACCACCTTAAAAAAAAAAAAAAAAACAAAATGGGGACTGGACCAGTATGTAAAATTTCATGTCCCTACTGTTAACCGTTGAGGAGTTACCTCGTCTGGAGCCAATCTTGGCAGCAGTATCACGTCATGCTTATCATAAACATGCATTGTCATGAGGACTGGATCAGTATGTAAAATTTCAGCTCAATCAGACACCGGGAGCTGGGTCAAATTTAAAGCTTAAAATAAAAATATAGTTCGCGCATATCAGCATTCGCGGAAGTATCTATCGCGCAAGTGTTTGCGCGCAAATGTCTATCGCGGAACTGTCAGTCGCGCAAGTGTCCTATCGCGCAAAGGGAGTCGCGCAAGTGTCTTGGCGCGGAAATGTCCATTCGCGCAAGTGTCTGTTCGCGGAAAGGTCTAGGCGCGCAAACGTCCATTCGCGCAAATGTCCTGGCGCGCAAAGGGACTCGCGCAAGTGTCTTGAGCGCAAATGTCTTTCGCGCATGTGTCCTGATACCGTAGGATGATACAATAATAGGTACTCTCGTGATAATTGATGTTGGAATTTAATTGACGTCATAGTTCGTGTTATTCTGTTGTGTAAATAACATCAAATAAATAATAATCAATGATTTATTTACTTACAAGTCTTACAACAAATGGACTGAGTCAACTTACAATTTACGAAATAAATCTTAATTAGAATTCCTTTGAATCTTTTATTACTTTCTTTGTTCCAGGAAATTGTGTAATTTTTTCCAGGAGATCAAATTAAATATTTAGGTAACAGATCTAAGTGTCTTTTCAGGGAACGTCTTTATGAATTGTAACTGTACGTACTTACATAAGAAATATATAACTTTATCTAAAGAATTGAGATGTCAGCTCATTGTACCTCATGAGTGATTGCAAAAGTCATCTCTTTGTAGGTTTCCCGAGAAAAAATAAGCCGTATTCCCTGAGCTTAAGGAGAAAACACAAGTACCGTACAAAAAAATAGGAAATTATATTGATTGAGTGTAGTTCTACCAAAAACCACATCAAACCTTTTATTTTTCTGGATATTTAACTCTGAAAATAATAATTGTAGCCTATAATTATCGCACTATATGGCAAAGACCTCTTTTCATACATAAAGATACGAGCGTTGATCACCACGCTTGCTCAAGGTGGATTGGAGATTTCAGACTAAACTTAATGATAAGTCCAGGTTTCCTCACGATGTTATTCCTTCACCGATGTCAGTTTGTCCAAATTAAACTTAGAAAGTTGGTATGTACCTACATGTGATTTTAAAAAAGAATAAAAACAGCGGGGGCTTAGTAATACCATCTAAAAAAAAACAAATGTCAGTTTCGCAAACTTTAATCTTATTTTTGTACAATATAACCAATATCCTTATAATATAACAACTTGCTTTTAATCATTATATGTTAGCTACGTACGTACGATATTTACAACATTTTAACTCATTTCCAACAACCTTGAGCTTATATTAATGTAACCTTACCTTATGTTATTGTTAACATGTATTTTGTGCCTAAGCTAATATAATAGAACATCGGAGATTTGAATTAATTTCGCAGACAGCTTAGAACGTAGGTTGAATTTATTATTCTCAATTTGTAATGACATTTCATACTATTCGTGAGAAAACAGGTGTTTATCTTGAGAGTAATTATTTTATTCAAATATAGAATGATAAATTAACAAGACAGATCCATTTAACAACAAAACAGTATGTTTAAGTGGGTAGTTGACACCGTTAAACACTGATTCCAAAACACTTATTTGTAAAAACACTTCATTTTAGCCTTGAAAACCCAATTAATTTTCAATTAACAGTAAAATTAGATTTATAGTTGCTTTAAAATCAATAAAAAGTTAATCAGTTAACTTGACAAATAAGTGACGTCACAGTTTACTATCGTTATACAAAATCTATGTGGGGGGGGGGGAATCGCGTTTTGACATTTCTTAGAAGTATGTCAATTGATTAGTCGTGTCAAACTTAATTCAATATAGATCAGAAGATGTATGGCTAGCTTAAATACTGTAAAATGGTATGGTATGGCAACGTTAAGTACAGTCAACAGGAAAGAACATATCTACTGTGTCAAATGATTGCATTCATTGTTCAATAACGTCTACTCATTAACAATATTATCATCATCATTATGTCATCTCTAATATCATGCAGCGATATATAACATCTTAATTGACATTATCAAACGTTTGGCACAATTATATAACTAGATTTTATGTATATAATTTTCAAAGAAATCCTTTACATCTAGTCCTTTTATAAAAAAGCTTTAAAGGAAACAAAACAACAAGGTAAACGAAGGAAAATAAGTAAATATCAGGTTTAGTAAGGATACTCCACTGTTTTCTAAAAAAACGAAGCCCTTTGAACAGAAAGTAAAAAATAATTATAACAGACAGGACCTACGTTTACAATATTTTGGTTCAATCGCATTCGTTATCATTTAAATACATTTATATACAAACAGAAGGTATCAGAAACAACAAAAAACAAAGAGACTATCGATACTTACTATTTTACTTTTTCTTAAGAAAGGGAATGACTGTAAAACGAAAGATATCAAGATTTGTGTTTTTGTTCGTAATGGATGAACTCAAAAACTATTTAACCGATTAAAAAATATATTTTACTTATTGAAAGGTACATAATCAGCAAGTAACATAGGCTGTTTTATTTTTAAAAATTATAAGGGACCCGTAAGAAAATTCACGCGGACGAAGTCGCGGACAAAAGCTTGTATAAAATATAGTTGAACTTAAGTAACTTCAGTTAATATCTACCTTATGCGTGATTCCATTGACATGACAATCAACATTCATACATACATTATAACTGAGCACGAACAGCCACACCGCCGTTTCAATCAAAAGTTTTAAGTTTGTACGAGTAGTAGTGGTAACTATCGCCTAAAGTTAATTCACGACAAAATTGTTATGTATAGCTAAAAAGCTTAATTGGGTCCTCTTCTGCAGGTCACAGGGGCGCGGATGTAAGGCCAAAAAGGGGGACCGGGGAGGTGCGGGCGGCAGGTATTTGTAGCGTAATACACAAGTGGCGAAAAGCGCACTGGACAGTTCTTAAAATATGTGACGTCACAGCGGTTAACGGTGAACAGGCGAGGATTTAATTAAGCGGTTTAGCTACCTATAGATACCTTGAAAGCTTGTCGTCGTTGCATTCAAAAAGTCGGCTCATTTAAAGTTTTTAAACTTTATCTGCGGCTGAAGCCTGTTCCGCTTACGCTGCCACACTTCAAACTTCTACCTTCTGTGGCTTACGTTCTCGTATATTTATCATTTATTCACCATCCATTTCCAATAGGTCCCTAACACACTACAGTCTAAATCCAAAAATAAAGTCCTATTCATACATTTACCAATTTCTCGCTTTTCTACAGCTGGTGTGATAAGAACCTATTAAGTAATTTTCTTACAGAAATATTTTTATCGTCTCTAAAAATGTGGCACTATTTGAGTTTGGCACACATTTTCATTTAACACATTCGTTGGCAGAAGACTTTGTTTTCAATACTTAAACCTAGTTTGCTGCTGTGCCTCTAAATGGGGGGTTTGAGAGGGGTGTTGCCGACGTGAAGGTTGTTGAGTTGGGGTAACAAGATGGCCGCCGTTGATATTGCTGTGACGAGCACGAATACAGCCAGAAGAGCTCTGTCAGCAACTACTGCCACCTGTAAATGACCAAATAATTTAACAATGTAGTAAAAATTTTCCTGCGAACCGTCGTCCAGGGTAACCTAAAAAAAGAGGGAAGAAAGTATAACTATAATCTTTGGGTGACATATTTTCTACAACGATATCACTGCTATATGCATTTTAAATTGACAGATGGTAACCCATTTCTGTAGATATCACAAAAGTCAGGTCGGTTTCGGTTTTACCTAATGCAGTAAATTTTAACTTGAAAGACAGCAAATACCAGGAGCTGAGAAGCTCGCTTGGTAATCCTATTTGAGACGCGCAGCAAAAACAAATCCTGAGGATTACTAAAAGATCGAAACGATTTACATCACATTTTATTTATTGTCCAATGTCGATGCCTAAACATCGATACAGTATTCATTTGGTGTAACTGCGTGGAATTTGCACAAATGGATAATATGACTTATACTCGTTTGCCTAAGTAGCACTTTGCAATATTATAAACCTGTGTTTTGGGTAATATTCCATAAAATATCTTGCGATTAATAAAGAATGAATTTAACACTAGTTTTGGCTGTTTATTATTTAGAGAATAAGTAGGTATTAGGCTTTTAATATTAGCGTGAACTTATGTTGCGCGTAAATGTAAAAAAATCTCTTTTAAAAAGGGAAAGGTGTAAAAATCTCTAGCTTAAAAATGCCCGAAATTATGCAAATTCTCTTCGACAATCTATCGTTTTAAGATCTTTACAATATTCTTTATGAAAGCCTTATGGACTACTAGAACGTGAGTTATTATGACGGAACAAAAAAAGCAATGTACATGCTAACTTATATTTGCTCGCACATATATTAGAGGAACGCTACAAATAACTTGGAGTTATCCAGTATGAGAATGCTTGGAGTGTAGGCGTGTCGACTATTATTAAAATATGAGAAAATCCATTCTTGGTATTCCAATATAAGAAGGTAAATAAAAATAATAATAAATGACAGTGGATTTGATTCAATATTGATATTTATTTAGCTCAAATAAAATTGCTTTATTATTTCTTTATCATCTTATTTATGAACTAAGTGGAAGTATTCAGAGACAAAAAAATGAGTGATTATATTATACTGGTACTAATATAAATCATGTCTATGCTGTATTAATAGCCAGAAAGAATACATGTCATTGCCTACTTATTTAAATAGCTTCTTTTTGCGTAACATTTTACTACATTACTTTAAAAGCACTTGTTCATAAGGGTGCTTTTCCAATGCGCGTTACAGTAACTAATCCAACAGATCGCGATTAATTAGCCCCAGTACATCAAAAAACGCAGTGTTAGATTTTCATGCCCTGGCGCTGAAAATCCAACTGTGCACTTTTTTAATGCGCGTTTTAAAAACGCCTGTGCAATCGACCGCCATTGGATTCGTCCAATCGTGTGTTCTTTGAAGAGTTTCGATCATTGTTATCATAAAGATTAATACAAGAGATATCAGAATCTTAAACGCAGTACACCTTAAGGGCAATGGGTATTTTATACTGAGGGTAAATGGATGAATCCACTCCTTATTGAAGTGGGTTTGTGTTTATTGCGTGCTCTAGGGTACCTACTTTATAAAAAACCAGTCAACTGCAAATTGGACTGACACACGAAGAGTTCCGCATCATTGTACTACATTTAACACTATACAGGCTGTAAGGGTAAACACCGTTGTCACTAAAACCATAGGTAGTTGACTTAATTATAAAAATGTTTATCTGAATTTAAAAATAAATAAACAAATTTTTCTTTCAAAAATTCAAAAAAGTTTCTCTCCGACACCGTCCGTAAATTCATGGCCCGAGTTACGTAATCACTACAAAGGGCGTTGATCTGCTGCACTGGCCGTCCGTTATGACTAACTACATAAGTTTTAACTGATTACATCATTGTAATAAAAACACAAAAATAATTGAAATAATTATGAGGAAAAATGGAGACTTTACTTAAAAAAAAAATGATATTTTTTTTCATTGAATTTACGTTCTATAAGTGAAACCAAACCACTGGTTTCAAAGATAACGGTGTTTACACTAACACTCTGTATACATAAAAAAACATTTATCTGAGTGTCGAGTGTGAGTTTATTTATGCGCTTATGTACTTATGCGGTGACATGTGTCAATAAATAATAATAATATTAGTAAGTATAAATAATAATATTTGTTGGTATTGCTGCCAAAGTAATACAGTCTCATTGAAAATCACAAGTGTCTATCTGTTACGGTTCAAATGACAGATAGCGACGTTATAGTACAGTACCCGGCGATAAATATTGCACATCGACCTTTGGAAAGAGACTATCGGCTAATTTCGGCTGCGTAGAGCGTTATCTCTGTCGTATGAAATACAAACAGTCCGGTATCTATTAGGAGCTGTTAAAACAATTATGATTTGCTTCTTTTGATAATTCTTTTTATTCTTTGTATAAAATACGAAATACGATAAAGGTCGATGTGCAATATTTATCGCCGGGTAGGTAGGTTTAGGTAATAGGATTTTTTAAGAAACCGTTTGGGTTATGAAACCCTAAAAATGATAAAAAGTTCTTTTCACTGATGATTTTTCAGTATGATCACACGCTATGACATCACTACATAGTATAAAACAAAGTCGCTTCCCGCTGTCTGTCCCTATGTATGCTTAAATCTTTAAAACTACCCAACGGATTTTGATAGGGTTTTTTTAATAGATAGAGTGATTTAAGAGGAAGGTTTATGTATCTACATTGCACCCGTGCGAAGTCGGGACGGGTCGCTAGTAAACTATAAATTAAAGTCCAGTTAACAGGCAATATTATTTTCACATGAAAATCGTTTTCCATGAAGAACTTAGTTGAATGAAATTTTTCATTAATAATGTTATACCTACCTACATAATTATTTGTATGTCAAGTAACTGGTACAGCTTTTGGATTATGATAAAATGTACCAACCCACGTAAATTTTAAAGTTATAACAGTATGCCTGATCGTGACATTTTCAGCGTTAAATTGATGGGAAAGTGTTTTGCAAGTATAATTTACGATATTTATGGTAATTTGAAAATTTATGAAAAAATCGAATTCAAATTCCAACTCATAAAAGGATTTTTCATAAATTGAACTTGGGTAATATTTAAAGCTAAATAGGAACACTCTCTCGATGAATTTAGATTAGATGAGCTTAAGGTGAGCTGTCCTGTGTGATAGTATCACACGGAACGGGATTGACAGGCACGTCCAGCTCACCTCACCTAAATTCACCAAGGAATAGTTTTAAAGAATAACGCTACTGATGCGAAAAGCATAGGATTATGCCGACGCGCGACGTGGCGACGATAAGGGAACTCTATGCACATATTTCAGCTGAAATGATGATGATCTAAAGAAAGACAAAAAGTTTATTGGATCAAAATACATGTACAGTCACGAGCAAAAACAAGTATACAGTTAGCAAAATTCAAAAGCGATTTTCTTGTGAAATAATTGTTGTAACTTTGATACGAGTATAAGAACTATTGCGTGCGTAGTAAAAACATAATACCTATTACAATCAATATATTCGATTAAAGATTAAAGCATATTATAACATAAGTGAGTTTCTATGTGGCAAAATTTTCTTTTAAATGAATGTATTTTTGGGTCTGTTTCTTTGTTTATGTCTAAATTGTAGAATATGGCTAAACGTATCATAATGTTTGTCATCCTCTACCCCCATATTTGCGAAGTACTCGTAAAATTATCTTTATCTTTTATTATAACAATGACCTTTTTTGAATTAAAAAAAAGCTTTTCTTTTTTTCTCTTGTTTCTGAGAGCCTTTCAGTTTCAAAACCCTCTCAACACAATAGCTTGCACAACTACGATAAAAATGTCGAATAAGTTCGCCCCCTAATGCCAGTTTTCAAATTGTCGCCAAAATTATCCCTATCGGAGTAATTATCAAGAATCATTAATCTTTTTTTTTCCAATACCTAACTGCTGATTGGATACGGAGTGGGCAGAAAGTTTCAATTTATCACTAGACTACTAAAAATATATTTTCCAACAGTTTCAATGCCACTGTAGCCTTAATTGGATTGTGTAATTTATGTTTTAATTGTACAGGTATACCTATGTCACCATTAATTTTACCAATTTATTTTTTACAACAACAAACAATTGAATTAACAACATAACATAACATCACGCCTGTAATCCGCGACAGGTTATTTAGAGGTAGGTATACCTATGAGTACCACCACATTTTCGCCAGTTATGTTTAAGTCCCATGTAATAGAGGGCGAGCCTATTGCCATCAACCGGGCACAAATCCAGACTCCGAAGCTGAGCTGCTACTCAGTAATTCCTGATGGAATAACCCAATAACACTTTGCCCGACCTTTGAATCGAACCCAACAAGACCTTATGTTCAGCATTCGGTCTTTAAGACCACTAGACCAACAGTCAACTGAATTAAATAACATATGTATAAATGAAAATGTTTTTTCACATCTACTTATTACCAGGAACCAATGTAATACCCAAGATAGGTAATTATTTTTGTAATTACCTACGACCGTGTAGTAATCTCGAAAACAGTAATTAAGTTTCACGTCATCAGAGCTAAACGATAATTACCAACGAATAATAAAAGTGACACTATAATGTTGGGACATGAGTAGTTCACGGGTTAAGCCACTGATGAATAAAGTTTATGGGCCTAAATGCTACTAAAATATTTTACGGTTAAACTTTCTGGAACCATATTTCCAAGATTTTTAGATTATTTTGTTACGACTGTTGTAAAAGTGACCGAGTACGTAAAATAGTTAATTTTGGAAGTAATTGCAAATATGCTAGGTATCGTAAACCTAGTCCTGATGAAGCGTTTCACGCGCGATTATAAGATACTAGAAGCTCATAAATTCCGTCAACGTCGCGATTTTTCCTGCTGGCGAGTGAATCGCGAGCAAGCCGCCAGAACCTTGACTTGCGCGAGAGACGTGCGTTGTGCGCGCAAGTCGAGGTACTAGAGATGTCATTGCTCCATCCAGTAAACGGGCGACAGGTGCTGCGGGTGGATGTATTAGAAAATAATAAAAATGGAACGTGATAACTTAACAGCCCGAAATCGTCCTAGACAGCACGCGTGTGAAATCACGTTGTGCAAAATAAAATAAAGTCACGCGATTCGACTCGCGCGTAATTCGCCCCGTCTAGGCCAAGCCTAACTATTTACTGAATTTTTTTATTACCTTTCATAAGAAAATACTAACGAACCGATAAACTGTTACAATATTGATGAAGTCTAGTAAATGTTTCTTGGTAAATTAGGCAGGTAGGCTCTGCAAGTACATACTGGGAAAGCACTATCGGACATAATAGGCATTGGAACGGATTTTCATTAGGATCGACAGTCGCTATCAATATTACTTTTGTATCCTCTTAATAGCTGTATATTTTTATTAAATATTTTTATCCTATTTTCTTTTGTTAACAACCTAATATAAGTAGGCATGATGTAGATAAGTATGCGCAATGTCAGACCGTCGATTATTCAAGGCACATACTTTGATCGTGTCATTTAATCTCAATATATTTGAAGCAGCGCAGTGTATCACTTTCTTCTATACATCTCTTTTTAAGTATTACCATTAGGTACTCGAGCAACGTCGATCTACGTGGATTAGTTTGAAAGAACGGTCTTTTGACGTCGCTTAAGACAGTTTGATCACACCCATTAACGTCATCCAAGTGTTTATCTATATTAGGTACATTATTGTCAATTTTGCTGCTGTTATAAATGTGAAAGTTTGAATGGTTGTTTGTCACTCAACCACGCCAGAACGGCTGATCAGATCAGGATGAAATTTGGCACAGAGATAGATTATAGTCTGGCTTAACACATAGGCTTACTTTGACGCGAACGAAGTCGCGGGCGGAAGTTAGTAACTCGTTAAAGTTTTGTTTACCTGTTTCCACTCTATGTTAGCGCGTTCCAGACGTTCGTTGGCGGCCACCCGCTGCTCGTGTCGTGCTGCAGCCTCGCGCAGCGTGCAGCCGCAGCACACGCAACGTGGACATGCGTTTATGCAGCCCGACTCGACGACCGCGTTGGCAGCAAGTGGAGGTCCGCTTCCAGGTGCAGTTGCCATATTTGCTGTTGCTCCACCTACACGAACACAATGACAACTCTGTTATCCTAATAACGGTCTAGACTAGGTGATAGTCGTATTAAAAGTATTCCTGAAAAAAACTTGATAGTATTGCTATAGATAACGAACTGTGTAGCTAAAGATTAAAAAATTACAAGTATGCGTGATGTTTATAAACAAACATGAAAAACGTTGTTGAAAAACGTGTTAGCTTTTCTGAATACACAGTCATTGAGTTATAATGTACTACGTACTAGAGAAGCTATCTCAAACAAAAGATGGGCGCACTTGATGACAGCGGGGCATGCGCGGGACAAGCGGGGGGGGTGTTATGTTCTCATAGATGCGTGCAGATGCGACATAATTTTATTATTCTGCCTACTTGTGTACTTACTCAAAGAATAAATAAAAAAGTATTTATGCTGTAATAATATTTTAATTTCCTTTAAGTAATATAAGTTTAGTTAGTTTCTGCCGTTTTGTGAATAATCTGAAGGTAACCACGTTTCTTCGCTGCGATTATTCTGAACATCCATGATTCTCTTGTTTCATGACAACCCCGAGGAAACCTTTAAATCCAAATAATAATAAAAAAATATTAATGTTATTGCATTAACATTATTATCGTGATTTAAAATTAATATTTTACTGCCCTTAATTATGTAAACTTATACGTCGATAGTGTCAAGTCTGCGCATACAAATGTTTTACTCTTTGACATTCACGTAAACATGGCCGCCGCGCCGCCGCGTTGACGCGTTGCAATTGAAAAATTATAATTAAAATTAAGCGTGTTTTAAACATAATTAATGAACTTACTGGTGAAAAGTCACTCCTTGACTTTTATTTATGTTTCTGGAGTTATTTGTACAGTATCTCAATACGCACGAAGGCATATTATAAAAAACAAAACTTCACTCAAATGTGTCACGTTGCAGCAAACGCTCGGCATAGACTAAGTGAGTTGGAGTGCATGCGCTCTAACTCGTGTTACAAACAATCGAGTTGAGGTGTCTTCTCTAGTACGTAGTACATTATAACTCAATGTACACAGTAGACCGTCGTCGTACACGGAGTCATCCCTTGTTTACTAAAATTACTTAAGCGAGACATGTTTTCAGCGTCCATGATGAAAGGATTACAAAGGATAGCAGTAGACGGGGATTAGTCGAGTATTGCCGAAGACTTAAATGTGTCGAGCTACATTTACCCTTGAAAATGAGGGTAACGTCACTACTGTATTATTAAACGGTGTTGAACCCAGCGACATTGGCTAAATAATATTAGCTTTTTCAAGCCCAAAATCGAGTCACGTTTCAATTATAAACGCCTACATTGATACTTATTTATTTGGCTTATCTCACGTAGTCACGATTAAATCTTTAAAATTGAAAGTCACGTACACTTTGGGGAAAGTGATCTTTATTTTACGATTGAGGTGCGCAATCAATTTACGATCGTCGTTGAAATAATTTGTTGGATTATTTTAAAGTACAGAAATGGAGGTAGGTACAACTGGCTACTTTTTGATCAAAGGAAAACCTGAGCTTTTTAGTTTAGCTTTCAACCTAATATAAAGCTAGACTTTTATAAATACGCGCCACTGGCGGTTTAATCACTAGATTACCCTAATTTATTTTATTTTAATTA
The DNA here is from genome assembly GCA_949316365.1 of Hoplodrina blanda. Taxonomy (NCBI): domain Eukaryota; kingdom Metazoa; phylum Arthropoda; class Insecta; order Lepidoptera; family Noctuidae; genus Hoplodrina; species Hoplodrina blanda. Next base: position 7,626,487 of record OX438579.1, on the reverse strand, counting down.
TAAAAACAAAAATTACTTACATGTTCAATAAAAAAATGTTCCTGAATAATAAGTTCCTAAATATTACTGAAGCGTTGGGTACGCTTTAGTAATATTTAGGAACACTTGGTCATAGACTTCCTATGGGACAAATAAATCATATGATGAATATTTGTCCTAAATCCGCTTATGCCTCCAAAAAAGATTTTTGTCCCATCCATGATACACGGATTCGTAATTCCCCCAAGTACGATGAAATATTATTTGGTGGAACGCGTGTCGATATTCGAGAAATATTAAAATTGTATCCAGCTGCGACGGAAACAGGGTGGTACGCAGAAAAATCTTAATTGGTTCATGGGATAAAAGATACACATAAATGGGAATATCCATTGACTTGTTTTCGTTCTCATTTTGACATCTCCATTGTATCTGAATAAACTCAATATTCGACGGGAACAACAATGCTTTTAAAGCCTTCAAGCTTTGGTTGGTTGGATCTTATAAGTACACGTACACGGCAGCAAGCACACAGGGATTTGTCTAATTTGCATCCCTCAGGGATTTAAACGGAGATTGGAAGGTAGGAAAAAAAATCCTCACCGCGAGTGAATATTAAAGCACCGAGGGATTAATATCAACAGGTATATAGGCACACACGTGTACGACAAACTCATACTCGCTACGACGTACTTAAGGCGCTCCGCAGACGGAGCAACTTTTGATAATCGAGTTACGCCACAGGCGACTCGAAACTAGCTGTTTATGAATATTTTCATATAAGAAATTGTGCAAACGTAGCAGTTGCTGCAGCCGTACTTACGGCAACTAATGTTGGGTAGAGGACCCAACTTTATTTGCCGTAAATATCAATTTTTAAAAGTAGCATTGAGCCTTTTTTGTGCGCAGTGGAAATCCTCTTAGACTTCTTCCCGGACCATGCCTGACTCTTACCGGCTAAAACCATCGCGGTGTACTACCTTTATCTATGGCGTGATTCTCATTGCGTTCACTGAAGTTAATTCTATTTGGTCTGACCATTGCATTGTAAAGACTCTTTTATTCTACTCCGTTAACGAAAAAGAATCGTAATAAAAAGTGAAATAAGTCATTTATTCGCATGAATCTTCTCAAGTTTGATGGTGGAAATGACTCAAGCGCACTAAAGAATGGTTTATCATATTTTTACAATAAAAACGAGCCTAGTTGGCACTTCAACGACAAGACAATGTGTCACAGGTTTTCTTATATCCGTCATAAAAAGAAGTGCTTTTTTATGATCAGTGTAAGTTCATAGAACAATTGTCAAGAACGTTTTATAATAAATTACTTAACATAAATAAAGAATCTGCAATAAAGAATAGATATTTAGACTGATAGATATGATTTAATTTAAATACCTTGTCCTCTACATGGCTACTGAAATGTTGCTCCTCATCTAAAGATTTTTAATCAGAGACATTGATTGATGATATAATAATAACGTAAGTACAGTCTGTTGGCAGCATTAGCTGACCCACTTTGATCTTTAACACTTAACGTTAAGGGTCAGCTAATGCTGCCAACAGACTGTACTTTATAATAGAACCTGTCACGTCAACTGTGACGTCACTTTTCTGCCGATTCAATTGACTAATTATTTATTAATTTTAAAGCAAATAAAAATCAAATTTTACAGTTAATTGAGAATTAATCAGGTTTTCAGCTAAACCAAAGATTTTCTTTAAAACAAATAATGTCTTGGGATGATTGATTAATGCAGTTGTCTAATACCCAATTACTAAGGTAAGAAAGTATTATCATATTCTCACCCAGATGGTTGTGGTTGTGACGTGCGAAGCGCGGTGAGGCGGGTGTGAGCGGGGCTCCGTCGCATCGCACCTCCGCCTTGAGCCGGGAGCCGGTGCGAGGATTCACTTGAACCCCGGCTGAAGACACCGTGCCGCCGTCACCCTGGCAGAATAGCTAGTATTAATACTTCGATGGCAGCAAAGTAGAAACGGACATCTACATTTTTTCGAAAATGCTTTTTTTACAAAAATGAGCTTATATTAATCCTATCTACAAGTCTGTATTAAAATTTTTTCAAAATTCAATATAACAAAGAAAATTTGACACGTGAATGAAGACATCTACACTGGATTTTTAAAAAACATCGCAGTAGAAACGGACATGTGAATTTGTCCGCCTTTACTTCGGAGCTTTGACAGATGAATGGAAACGTCAACAAAGAAATCAGTCAGTTGTCACATTCTAGCGCGTACCGGTTTAAATGTAATAATAATAGTGTTAACAGTTCATTATTAGTGCTAGTAATGAAATCTTAGAGTGAGTAATAAAAATTATTTTGAGGTTACGGTTCGACGTAAACACGGACATCTGCCACTTGTTCGTTTATAAAGATGTTCTTTAAATATCCTTAAATGTATTACAGGAGATTATTATTTTACTTTATTAGATATTTTAAATGAAATGGGCACTTTTTTATTACAATGTAATAAAACTTTGACGTAGAAGAAGACATCTGCCTGATAAACGGTTATCAGGCAGATGTCTTCTTCTACGTCAAAGTTTTTTCAGAGTAAAAAAAGACATCTACATTATTTCAGTAAAACAACGATAAAGCGATAAAACCTATTACACAATTCATAAAGAAGGTTATTTTAAAGCGTTATAGAAAATTTCAGGTTAATCGGTCCATAACTCTCAAAATAACCACTCTTTTAAACTAAATCTGCTCTCCTGTAAAGTTGCGATTTTGTAGATGTCCGTTTCTACTTTGCTGCCATCGACTTATGATACTAACGATAGTAGTTACAGATGGAGTTTGACAAGCGGGACTGTTGAGTGTGAGGTTGGTCGGGAAAAAAGTGTCATATATTTTATATTAGGAATTTCTCAGTAGTAGCCCGGAGTTTGGAGTTGGTCGTGTGATACCTACCCCTGTACCTCGGAAAGCACGTAAAGTCATTGTTATTGATTTTATAATAAATTAATACCTACCTAAAATCGATTAATTTAATACGAATATAACATGAACCATAACTGCATGACGTACTTTTCAAAAAAGAAAGCTTATGACCGAAAACGGCTTCATAGGAATTGAATAGGGTAGCTACTTACTATTCAATTCGAAAGCCACAGTAAGAATAACAGGAAATCCCGTCCAAAACTGCACTTAAGACCGTTATAAAAGGACAGAAACGAATGTTGGTAATAAAACATCTCGCTTTTTGAAAGTGTTCGATTTGTTTCCTATTCGAATTTGTCCGGCTTTTGATCAAAGCAATAAAGTTGCCAAATTTCATATCGGTTCGCAAAAAAATTGGCATATATGCGTAAAGAAACATCCGTTGTGGTTTGAAGTTCTAGTAAATAAAGGCACAGAAAAACAATCAGAAAACGTAACTGAGTAAGATCTTAGAATTTATTATTAAAACCTACTACCTAACGTCAATTTTAACACTTTTAATGAAGTTTTTTATTTTAATCAAAAGTGTACATTACTTTACGAGTATAATAATTAACATAAACTCAAAACTTATAAACAATAATAAAATTAAAAATTATGTACAATTTATAAAAAAAGAAAGGCTTAGTCAGCATCGCTGTCAACTGGGCAAGTTCCCAAAAGGCTGCTAGCTTTGCCACGTTGGACGGTAATGCTGATTCTTTGGCTCAAGAAAATAATAAATTTAATTAATTAACATTGTTAAAACACAAAACAATTTCAAAAACACAATACATTATTTTATATTCAACTTATTTATTGTACAAATCCTTTAAGTTTTCTAAATCGTACCTAATTACCGTTATTTACAATTCAAAATAACACAGCACGTATATTTTCTTACTTTACTTAATGTAATTTCAACAAGAAAATCAGATTTGACACTGAGCTCATGAAAAACTTTTAATGGTCACGAGTTTGCGTCTTCAAATCAGAAAATCAAAGTCCCTGGGGCTATCAGCGATTTTTATAAATCCTGAGTTTGGAACTTATTTCCATATTTCGATACAGAAGTCATTCGTCAATTATTTATTTGGATGTAGGTACTTAGATGGCTGAAAAAACTTTGAGGTTCAAATTTAGAAGGTCAAAGGTAAAAAGAGACCGTACGATTGGCCAGTGGCTGAACGATTGGTAGCTGCGCTGTGTGTCACGAGTTCGATTCCTCCACGGCACTAATTTGTATTGCCTATAGGTATTTTAAGCATGGTTATTTGTGTATGCGAGTTTACATGCTTGTTAACGCACTCAAGATACAGGAGAAATTCTTAGTGTAATGCAACGTTATTTAAAACGGCATAACGTTTTTCCCTTACGTGACGATTTCTACCAATCAACTCCTACCGCAAGCTGCGTAAAGAAACTTCGTTCCAAATGATGAAAGTCTGGTTATTTGTTTGAGCTTTCCATCGCCAGTCACTGTTGATTAGTCTTCCTCTACGATCAACTTTTGAAGGTCATAAAGTTATGCGGTTGCAAAAGGTCGCAATACTACGATGTCTTTCTTCGAAAAGTGTTGAAATTGTGTTTAAAATATTGGTAAAAGTTACATTAGGTTGACCTAATCACAATGACAATCCGATACAAGATATAAGCGACCTTACCTATGAACAAATTAGGTACAGTATTATTATCAACAAAATATAACGTTACTCGTAAATAATTACATCGTTAAGTCATCCAAAGCTTGCCTAGCGGGATTTCAGGATGACTGAAATATAATAATTGTACACATGAGCGAAAAATCACATTACGCTTTTTCCCAGTGGGGAAAGGGAATGGCAGGTTCTTTCAGCCGAATACAGCAATAGCTGGGATATTGGATTCATAGCTGGAGTGAGGTTATGTATCAATTGGTCGCTAACAAATTGATTGCTAACTTTGTTTTGACTGTAATCGGTAAAATGTCAGCACTTAACACATCTATACTCAGAACTGGCTTCTGCCCGACTTCGTTCGCGTCAAAGTTGATTTATCCTTAGGGGGCCAATTTTGGAAAATCCTTTCTTAGCGGACGTCTACTAACTATAAATAACTACATTTAGATAGATTACATTATTATGCTGAAGAGTTTGTTTGTTTGTTTCAACGCGTTATTATCAAGAAATGCTGATCCAATTTGAAAAAATCTTTTGTGATTTATAGACCGTTCATAGAGGAAGGTTATAGGCTATACAGGGTAATTGAAAATATACCCGAAACCTTAAAAGGAGTCATTGTACTCATCATTATGAACAACTTTTACTATGGGATAAAACTTGAAATCATGAAAAAAAAATCAGCTACATCACATCACGCTACGACCTAGAAGAGCGGAGCACCAAACCCTTAGTAATTCCAATACCGTTATCGCAAACACGTCTAGGTTTACACCAGCTTCTCATCTTTATCCTTCAGTTAAAAATAACATCAATAAATAATACCCAAACAAGATAACAAAACCAGAAATAGGCTGACTACACGCAAAGCGAAAACTATACGTCAAAGGACAATTGTTACGAACAAAATATTATTTTTACTCTGCTTTCTGGTCCCTTGGCAGCGTTTACAAAAGTCATACATAACATAGGCATATTATGTAGGTAGCTTTCTTGTAAAATCGACGCCTTAGGCAACACTGGGAGTTATAGACAAAATGTATGTAGGTAGACTTTTGTACCCAGTTTTGTACCTTCAAGATTTTCCGGGAATAACATGCTTTACGTACAACTTTCAACACAGATTTTTCTTTGATAAAGAATCTTAAATAATAATTAAAATACTAGCCTATTATTGTCTTACTGCAGGGTAAAGCCCTCTTCTCATAGGGACAAGGCACAAGCATTGATCACCACACTGGATTGAAAAGATTTAAGTGTCTTTTTCCATATTTATTTGAACTACGTAGTCTTAAAGTATAATTTATGCATCTAACAAGTTAAAATTTCTAATTTGTAGGAGGTAGGGATCCATAAAGGAGAACATTCCAAATTACCAAGTAGATTTTGACGTTAATACCGTCTTCTTGACTCATATCGTGTAACAAAATGTAAGCTAAATATATGACACAAATAAAATACCTATCTATAAATAAAATCGGGTAAAAAAATAAACATGGAAAAATATTTTTTTTTAACGAATTCGGGGTTATTTTTATATCACGACATGCCTACGATAAACACACAAACTCACCTTTTTGTAACTTTTTGAAGATTCTTAATTCATTTGACAAATTAATGTAGGTACCGATAAAATCATAATAAATTATCATGAACAAATAAATTGACTCTGAATTTTGCATAATCGCTACCGCATAATCCTGGCACTCAATGAAATTATTATTATTAATTAATTCATCATAATATTCAATGAACTCCGGACTTTGGTTACCCAATGAGCCAGTGCCACTTTTGAAACGAGGTTAAAATAACGATAAAGTTAGTACTAAATCAAAAGATTTTTCTAAAAACCACCTTAATTTTTCTTGAACATAAGACTTCAAACTTAGATTATATAATCTAAGACTTCAAAATTCCGCTACACTAATGGACGATAAAATAAACATACAGCATACACCAGCAGTAACAAACCTGGATTAAACTACACCAATAACATTAGCGAGGATTCCATACAACTCAATTCCTGCCGGCTTTCCTTCGGAAGTTCGAAAACACAGCAGAGTTGTTTCGAGAAAAAAACCGCCATTGATAAATGGCACAGACTGTAACTATTGCCAAATAATATAGTAAAAACCTATAAATAGCGTACGCTTTTTTAAAAGAAACGAGTTATTCTTGAAGCCCCATTATTGTTGGAAGGTTTTGTTTTCCATATTCAAAATACCTTGGGAAGACCTGTCAGTACCTGTCTTTCGAATGAAATGGTGTTAGTTAGGCGCTTTGCATTGAGATTTAATACTTCGTCGTTTTCGGGTGTGTTAAGCCTCTGGCTAATCCTTTGAGAATAACAGGCATTTGATATTTACAAGCTGTAAATCAAGTGGTTATGACTAGGCAACTATTTTCGGTTTGTTTGTCTCATGCATCACGGGATGTGACTAAAGAATTTATAGCCCGCGAGTTTTGTGAATGAAGACAATATTTTCTCACGACCGACTTAAAAAAAATGGTTTCACTATATGAATACCTACCTTCTCATAAAACTGTAAATATATGAGTGAGGTTGACCTTTCAAATCAATTAAACTGTTAATTAAAATTGATGAAACGATTTGCAAACATCAAAATTTCACATTACAAATAAATATTCAATATAATATTCATTTAAGCATTCACTAAAATTAAATTTAAATGATGAAACAAAAATACCATAAAACGAAACTTTATTTTAAAACCAATCTATTTGTTTTATTCGCGCAAAATTGTAATTAAGTAGAAACTTGTTAAAACACTAGATGAAAGCTCTCGTACCTAAGTATCGGCTAAAATTAAGAGCACTAACGTTTGTTCGGTTCGTAAACAAGACGCGTCCATCAAATTAGTTAGCAATCACCGCATGATGGCTGCGGGCGGCACACTATAAACCGCACTGGTAATAGAGTAACCATATTAGTTCGTGCCCCATACACATAGGCTCACGGCTTTGGACATGATAGCTCTAAAAGTTAACTCAAGACAGTGAAACCAATGTTGATCAAGACCATATACAACCTTTTAATAATACCAGCTTATTATTGTCCCACTGCTGGGCAAAAGCCTCTTCTCATACAGAGAAGGCACGAGTATGATCACCACGCTTGCTTAAGGCGGATTGGCGATCTCAAACTTATCTTAATTATAAGTACATCAGGTTCCCTTATGATTTTTTCTTCACCGATGTCAGTGATGTCTAATATAAACTTAGAAAATACATATGAACAGATAAAGACTCATTGGAGCTTAGAAGACAACCTTAAAAATAGAAATGTGAGTATCTGTGAAAGATAATTACGCCAATAACAATCAATTGATACAAATTCAAGGGCACAGAGGACAGGGCTGTGTTATTGTAAGAGGTGAAAAATTAATACTATCAATTTATTAGATTGTATTTATTTCTTCGCCCTATACATGGTTAAGGTGAAACCTAAAATATGGTTGTTTACAGGGCTGCCAAGTGCCAAGATTAGATTGCCAAGTGCGCGATGTACGTACCATCTCAAGTATCATCAGACATAATCGATTGAATACGATTTTTATCATAGAACTAGCCCGGAGCGGCTCTCGCAACTATTGTAACTCTTGAAATACTAGGAGGGCAATTCTACTATCTTTTAGGACCGATCGCAATCTAATCTCAGCCTCAATCTGTCTAAAATGCGTCTAATTTATTTACATTGATTGTCGGAAAAATGGGATTGCGACTAGGTATTGAATGTTTTTAATTAGTTGAATAATTGGAATCAATGAAGTTCGACGATACTCTGAGATATTTTTAGCTGTCTTAGAACATGCAACTCATAAAATAATGTTACCTTTGGAGCGTCAGTGTCAAGATTGATGAACAGCAGGCGCGCGAGGCGCTGCAGCACGAGCTCGCGCAGCACCGCCGGCACCGGCTGCCCTCTCACTCCTCTACGAGCAACACCACACGTTCACACAACACTTCATTATAAAGAGTGGAAGAGACCTTAACGAAAGCTCTTTTACTAGTAGGTATATGTTTTCAGAACCTCCAGCGATGAAATTAAGTAATTTTGCATGAATTATCCAATTCTTAACTCCTTAGCTTCACGTCGTTTTTTGGGTACATGCAAAATAAATATCTCATCAAGATAAGGATTGGGTCCTTATAAAAATAAGTACGCCAATAGACAAGTTTAAGTCTACTTTTCATTTCAGAGTTAAATATTTGTTCAAAAGCAATCAAAAATCTATTTTTACTCCATAACAAACATATTTTTAGCTTTCAACATCGCATCGACTTTATTAGCATATCTAATTTGGTGGTCGAAAAACGGGCTTGAAATAATTCAATTTGTTCAATCACCTATAAAAGCGTGTATGCATATTTCATCATATTTGATATTGTGTGTTTAAATTAAGCAATTTATTTTGTACCAATCGTTAAATTGCATGGCCATTTTATTTGATTAAATAATCCACAAATTACCTTTATAATTAAGTACTATTTATTTAATTTCATTCTATGATGAATTTTGTATTTACAATTAAGTGTTAAATTATTTATTAATGTTAAATTATGGTAATAAAACTCGCCTGTAAGATATGTTGAGCGTGACGACTGAGAGGGACGCTGAGAACGATACTAGGCACGTGCTTACTCCATAATATAAACCTGAAAAGAAATAAACTGTTAGTTTAAAGTTCAATTAAATAAATCTTCATTTATACACATAAATGAAATTGATATGTCTGTTTATTATGTTAAAATAACAGCTTGAAGCAGGAAACACGGTTCTTATAACAAAAAAAAAACTTTTGGTCTGTCTGTCTATTTGTTGTGGATAATCTCTTAAATGGCTGGACCGATTTTGTCAGGACTTTCACTAGCTGATAGGTGATGCTATAAGGTGGAACTTAGGCTTCTTATTTAAGAACAAGAACAAGTCTTATTTTTAACTGGCTTATTCCTATTTTTAATGAATAGTTAAACATTCCTACTTGATAACAAGTTAGTGACACAAAGAGAATTTCAAATTATATTATTGTTTGTATTATGCTATACCTCAATGAAGGTTTCCTCATTTAGAAATAACATCAGAAAACCTTTTAGAAAAATATTATTATTTTGCTACGATAGACAGTCCCTTGTCAAAACGGATAATAGGACGAGTGAAACTGTCCTTAATAGGCAACTACTTATCGAGGAAAATACGCTCAAGTTAATAAGAAAATAAAGAAGTCCAAACGTAAACCAAAGAAAAAAATATTAACCTTAAGGGTCAATTTTGCCTGTACACTGCTAGTTCTGTAGCCTGTAGCTGCTAAACAGGTCGCTGAAGTACAAATATGACATTTAATAATAATAATTGACAGTGTTTGGGGAAATTTGACATTAAAAGCAGATAATCCACATTAGATAAATTTTATTTATAGAATAACATTAAATGAAGTGCAAAAGAGCCGCAACTTTCAATAAAACAAATGTGTCATACCTATTACTGTGAGTGATGTGGTGAATACATTTAAAAATACTTTTTGAGACTTTTAAATGTGTAAGTACTCTGTAGATGTTAAGACTAAGTCAATGCCATCTGTCATAAAAATAAAAATAATTCTTCTATGCTGTCATGATTTTCCACATTTTATCATTTGATATACAATTTTTCCATTTAGAGTAACGCTTTAAATTATCCACCAATATATTTTGTTCAAAGACACAAAACTTGTGCTTAGTATAGATTTAAAATTAATCAGCATTAAATATTCATAATCATTACAATTATATCGAAAAATAGGAGAAATATTGACACCAAATAGCAGTTAAATAGCTTTAATAAGTGCAAAACTATATCATAGTTTATACAAACTACCATATTTTTTCTCAAGATAAAATATATCTAACTATTGAAAATGAACTCAAAATCTCTTAAAATAACTTACTAATAAGAGGCGTCTTCTCTGTAGGTGGCAATGTGTCCCTTATAGTCATCAAGAAGACCGTCATAGACAGAAGTGCACTTATGCCCAGGGTCACCTTTTCACCTGATTCCGACGGCACGTAGAACACTAGAAGAGCTAGCGGAAAAATAAAAAAGATTTCATGAACTTCCATCATTCACGCTAATATTATGTTGCAACTCACACTAAAGTATATGAAGGGTAATTTATGCAATCTTAATACGCTACTCATGTCACCCCTAAATATCATTATCATAAGGATAAGTAAGTCTTTGTGATTGTTTATTGTATTATTCTACTTAAACATCAGTATTATTATCTCGAATATATTTTTGTTACTCACTCGGCACATTACGCGAATTTAGGTCCATCATCATATTTATAGGTACTATGGTAATAAGAGCTCTTTCGTATAAAGACGAAACTTCCTTGAACTTCTCGGCAATCAGTGGTTTGTCTTGATAAAATATGTAATGAAGCCAATCCACGTAAAGCCCCTTGTCGTAAACGATGTTACGGAGTTGAATGATGGCTCGGTTCATCTTCAAAAGGTTTAAGACTTTGTATTTAGTTTTAGTTTCACGAGAATTTTAGGTCTCGTTAAACTTTCAGAATGTAGTCTCTTTAAAAAATATTCTTGACAATGTTATAATCCACACTTATAATATAAACGAATATAGAGAAAGTAACTCTCTCTTTTGTTTGTTTCTCTGTCATCTAACCGGCGATTAACCCACGGCACCGTACGCCGCTCCGGCATGCGGTGGCGGTGAAGCGGATTTCGATGCGGTTGTCCGCACGGTGATGCGGTTCAACCGCATGACCGCACGGATTGATTTGACCAGTTTTCGTTTTAACCAGTTATTTTTTACCGGTTTTGACCAGTTTTCAGGGTGTCCAGGTTGGGGTTTTTTTTTCCCCCAATTTGGGGAAAAATTTTGAGGAACTTTTGGTGAAATTAAAACTGCGGGGTAAATTCTGGGGAACACATTATTTTTTGGCGTAAGTTTGGGGAAAAATGATTTTTGAATGAATTTTTTTAATGCAGTGCGTAAATCGTGACATTCCGGAAGGTGGCGGAATAGAGAACAAACTGCTATGGGTGCATTCCATTTCTCGCAATACGTAGCCACTGTGAATACACGCTTGGATACCAACTCTTTTCTTGTTATTCCGGTCAAAATAGATATTCAAGAGTACAAAAATTCGCAACAAGCTGAAAATTTGTATGAACGTTGAGAACATCACCATAAAAAAATAACATATAACGCCCTTAAAAAAATTCCATTGCATATGTTTACCCCCTAAATTTGGGGAGAAAACCCCTAAATTGGGAACCCTGGACGATGATCCGCACGGTGATGCGGCGCCCCGTGTGTGAAGCACCGCACGACCGCGCGGACGTCCGCACGGTGATGCGGTTGTGACGAGAGCACCGCTCGACCGCGCGGTCGTTCGGTGTTCGTGTGCAAGGTTCAAGCGGATTTCATAGAGGCTAACTTAGTGCGACGTGAGAACCGCATCACCGCATGCCGGAGCGGCGTACGGTGCCGTGTGTTAATCGCCAAACCACTTATAAATCCAATTTTAATGTGGATGAGGTAAGATATCATACCCTATTTATTTATCCGCGACATTGTCTGTGTTTTCAATAACCGACCTTCAAGTGGACGCAGTCGCGGGAAAAAGCTTGAGGGAAGTAGAATAAAACTGTCGTCCATGTAATGAGGGTCCCTCATGAGACTCCAATCTTTAATCAATATTTTTATCTATCGTATCATCATTATTTGGTTCTTTCCGCTAATAAGTAGCTGTTATTACACATATAATATGATGTGAAGTTAATAACGATAAAGATATTTCGGGAATAGGTACATTACATACATTCCACAAGGAATATAATATTGCCATAATATATTTAGTTACTAACGTTATCGACACCTACTTATGTTATCTAATTAGAACCGACATTATCTAGTTAATATTGTTTACCTAAGCTACTCATGTTATGATATAGCTACCTTAAATTAGGTATATTATATACCTACCGAACAATGAGCGCTTTGCTCTTGTACGATTTCTGAAGATCCATCAAAAAGGCTAAAATTTATATTACATTTGTAAACATTCGTACATTAAACAAAATTGTACTATGATTAAGTTTCATAAAAGAATATTGTTCATTATAAACAAGTATACAGTAGGTAGGTATCAAATTGAAATAAAGAATATAAATGCTTCGATCGATATGTTGAAAAGAACAGCTGAAGAAATATCGACAATAATGAAATTGAAACTTAAGAATGTATTACTTCACTTACCAATTCCGTTGATAAGGAGGCAAGGAAGAATAAGATTAAAGACGTAGAACATGGGTCTTCTCCGCAACTTGATGATGTATGTGATGTCAGGGTAAGGCTCCACGCAGCAGGAGTAGTACTGGTCATGTCGGATGGCTTCAAAGCTCACGAGGTCGAACTCGCCGTTCGTCTGGTAATTCGTTGTGTCACCTTCATCAAACTGTTTCTTTAGATCCAGCTAAAGGAAAAAAAAGAAATTTAATTATTTTTTGAAAAAATTCCGGGTTATTCGATTCCTGTTCAATATTCAAAATTAAAGTGGACGAAAAAAATAAGTCTTGTTCAATAATAATGAAATACCTAAAAGAGTAACGAATTGGGATCGTTGTGTGAAAGTTGATATAGCCGGAAAATACTTGAATGACGACTGATAACAATGAATGGAATACGACGACGGGCTGTCCGACCCCAAAAGAATTAGGATGGGGCAGGAGGAGGGCGATGACCTGCAAGAGAAATACGTGAAGTTTACAGCTAAAGGCATGACGTCCTAATTTCTACCAACTAAAGATGAAAGGCAAGAACTGAGTTTTGCGGACTTTACCCACACATTCAACCGGGGTACCTCTTAAAAACCTCTTAGGTAAAAATGCTAAAATTAAATTAAAGGTAATTGAGGCTAAATTATTCAAAAGAGTAAACTTCACAACTTCAAAAGTACTAATCCTAAAATATGTACCAATCCCGTCTTAGAGAATGTTAGATCGTAGATAGAAGACGAAAGCCGATTTGAAAGGAGATAGCATCCTAATTTAAAAGTCAAATAACACCGACCCGAGAGACATCAAATTTTAAAGCGATAGGTTTTATAGACAGGAGATTGAGAAGTTTTTTTTTTTTCAGAATAATATTTCAGTACTTACGAAATTGACCGCGTTCTTATCTTAAAACATTCATTCAAATTCTTTGGGTTTGTTGTGCAAATATTTTATAAATAGGCTACGAATTCTGAGAGCGTCCAAAGTAAAGGTTTCGGAAATTTAAGGGAGAAATAAATCCGACAGCTTATTTCTGTGCGATTGTTGTAACAGACATTTCCATAACTGTCTTTTGAGTCCGTTTACACAAGGTAAATTAGACTCATTAAATACACAATTAGGCACATTAAATGATTTTATTGCTGAGATTAAAGTCAAAGTCAAAGTCAAATCATTTATTTCAATTAGGCCATTTTAAGGCACTTTTGAACGTCATTACAAGAAAAAAAAATAGAATTGAATCTAGTTGCCCCTTCCAAAAGGTAGTTTTGTATGGAGAAGAATGGGCAAGAAACTCCATACGTACTCTTTTAAAATCAATGTTTTACAATATTATTATTTGTATACAGAGTCATACGTAATTACATGTGAATGCAATGTACCTTATATAAAAACTACTATGTAATAACACGCAAAAGGAATTTATATTACAAATTAAGAATTTAAGTTAAAAATATATTTAAAGTTACATAGTGTTCACATGTTAACAAATATTGGAACTGTAGACGACCACTTTCAACATCTCAACCAACAATGCAACAGTGTGTGAGCCTGCGCAATCCCATAGTAAAAAAAACCAAATAGAAAATAAAATACAATAAATGTCAAAAAAAATAAATAATAATATTAACAAGCTTGATTAAAACAGATCTATGTTTAGGAATTGTGTTAAGTACGAGTATCACCAGAAAGAAGTGTCGAGATGACCTAGACACGAACTGAGAGGTACGAGAGACGTTATACGAGGTGGCTCAAGAGAAGAATACCTGAAAGGACTCGGAGGAGGCCTTTGCCAGTGGGCATAACGCTTTTTCCTTACGTGACGATTTGTGACAGTTAATTTATACCGCAAGCCACTTTGAGAAACTTCGTTCCAAAAGACGATTACCTGTTATTAGATAGGTGGCATATTTCTCAGAAATAAATCCATTACAGCTGTGAATCGAGTGGATTTATTTTTATCATGCCGCCTTTGTCCCGTCACTCTTTCTTAAAAAGATTAAAAAAAAATCTGACAGTCATGACCTAAGTCAGATTCAATAACGTTTAATACACACTACGTCTACTAGTCTCATGCGTAATAAATTCATTTGTTCACTTTCTTAAAAGGATGGTATGTCAAATAAAATTCTTAGCGATCATACCTTTAGTCCTTTAAATTAAAATATGTGAGTACATACGTCACGAAGTACATTCGCAGCAGGGTTGTGGGCCATTAAAACGTTTATGAAGCGTGGAACTGAGTACCTACCTACATACTCGGAAAAGTGTAAAGTAAAGCCTTTGAACTGTTACGCTTTTTGATTCTTGAAAATCACTGTTTACTAGTTCAAATTGTTTGTTTTATAACGTTTAATAAAGTTTCTTTTTATCAAAAATCAACCATAATTGAATCCTAAAGTTACTACAGACATATTTAATTAATAATGGTTTTTCACAGATACATTTTAACAATTATTATTATAATTATAAATAATCAAAACATGATCAATAATTAATTCATCATTATTGATTCATCTCATTATCATGTGCACTTTAATCCATACCTCTATGCCTACGTAATAATATAAACACGAAAGTAACTCTGCCTATCTGTCTGTTTGTTACGTTTTCAAGACTAATAAGAAACTGAACTGATTTTGATATAATTTTATGCGAGGTAAGTTTGTATCCCAAGAAAGGACGTAGGCTTTGCTGCGTCTGGACGCGGACGAAGTCGCGGGAAAAAGCTAGTTAATATAAAGAACGATGCCCCATAGAAATTATTTATATAGCAGACGCAAATAAAATGTATAACATACCAACGAATATATGTGCTGCTGGCATACGAGTAATAAAACAGCTTAATTACTGTGTAGTGTGTATGTATAGCACATGTACTTTTGTATTTGTGAATACCTAATGAAAAATGTAGTAATATATGGAGTACGCGAGCCATTGTACTCCAAAGGACTTTCTACACAGCGCCGGCGGGCTTTCACATTAAATACAATGACATTCTTTCCCATTTTTTCACGATAAACGCCCTCCATATAAGATTTTTTTTGTATTCGTACAAAAGACTCGTGAATTTGGTGACATCGGCGTAAATTACCGGATTGCTATCTTGATTTCCAATCTGTTTTTGCGCTACAAAATGTGCCGTTTACTTCGAAGCCGTAAATTAAAATGTGTACTTCTGTTGTAGATACACGTGTTTGGTCGCGGTTTTCCCTGTCTTATTTCCATCAAGATTTCTCTTTGAATCTTAGTTAAGAATTGTGAAGCTATATTTCTGAAACGTTATGTTAAATAGTCCATAGCACGATAACTAGGGTTGAGGTGTACCTATTAATACACCAACATTTCGACAGTTATGTTTAAGTCCCATGTAATAGGGGACACTTTTAAAAAATCACGCTAAATATTATTACTTAACTCCAGGCATAGCACGAGTATTGTAAATTCTTATATTAAACCATAAATATTTACTTTATGTCAGTATAAATTCAAAAAATCCTCTGAATAAATTCACAACCGTAATTAAATTAGCTATTTGAGTCAGAGAGATGTTACAAACGACTAGCAAATTCTTTTTGAAATACAGTGTGTACCTAAATAAACAATGATGAATACATAATAAACAGCGTTAGTCACCGTATTACCGTTGTGAGATGATACAGGGAGGCTGCGGATTCAACTGTATCTTTACATTTCAAATGAAGGTCTAATTTGGCCACTAATAACTTGTGCGAAGTTTTGGGTTTATAAAGTTATTTTGGGAACAAATTCTAATACGGATGGTTTCGAATAAATACTATTATTTCATGTGGAAAGATATGCGAGAAGGCTGTTAAGGGCTCTTTTCATAGGCCTCCATTTGTTTTAATAATAACAATAATTTATTTAAAGTAACCAGGACTTATTTAGCTAATAACAGAAACTTATAATTAAGTTAGATTGAAAAAGGAAAAAAAATAAACACTTTAACACTAAAATTAAAAATAAGCAAAACATTATAGCATTACAAGAATATCAGCCAAACAACGGCAGTTATTTTGTTATACTGCATTTTGGTGATATTATTTTTGTTGAACGCTAATAGTTTACATTGCTTTATATTTATCGTGAAATACGGAACTTATTAAACGCATAGTTTAAAAATGGAACAGATTTTTTTTTACATTGTTGACTGTTTACCTATTGGAGGTGGTGAATTATTATTATTAATACATCGGAGTAAGGTGCACCATAAAATGATTGCCTATCAATTTTGAGTGGAGGCCTCAAAGTGCGTGTGCCGCCTAAAACCTTACCGATATCTCCCTTTCTCACTCTAACACCGCAAAGAACATCAAAATATGATGTATCAACAGTCATTTTGTAGACACAATGGCAGTTTTGATCGTGTGCAAAGTCATAAAAAACCCAAGCTTTTATTAAACGGCTAACGTATTGTTCCGTTGTTCGGTCAAAAATCGATCGCTTATGGACGTCCCGGGCCCTTAGAAATACGTAACCGTTCTCTTAAACACAAAGGTCGTGGTTTTATTTATTTGCTAAATAAATATCTACAAAGAAACTGTAATTTTGTTCTTAATTACCCGCTAAGCGTCCATTAAAGCTTGTTGTAGAGACCTGTGTACAGCCGCAATGAAAGGGCGGGTGGACGAATGGATGCAATCACCATCATTTCAGATTTTCCCAAATATCTTGAGACTTGAGGTCGTATTAACGAGCACTATTTAACTGAAAGCATTTATCTGAACTTTGTTACCTGTGTAGCGAATAGAGGTACCTATCTCAAGACCTAGATAAGGGCAAAAATTCATGAGGCCTGTGTGTCGCGACTGGGGCGTCGTAGAAATATCCTGAGATGAGTGTGCGTGTGCAACGATAGGCACAGGTCGCCAGCACGTACACGACATCCTTCTCATTTGTAGTACAATCATGGTACTTACAGTTATATTTTCTAATAAATAATATAGGTAGGACTACCTCGTGGTCGCAAAGCGCGACTGCTGAGCCGATTCCCAGGTCAGGCAAAGTGTTATTAGGATTTACCATCAGTAATTTCTCAGTAGCAGTCTCGGAGTGTGGATGTGTGCCAGGTTGATGGCAATCGACTCGCCCCCTATTACATGGGACTTAAACATAACTGTCGAAATGTTGGTGTATTAATGGGTATACCTCAACCCTCTGGGGATTACATATGTGATGTTATGTTATATATGTAAATAGGTAATCTTAATATCTGTTAGAGCTACACACAAAAATCTTATTTTCGATAGGCATCAAAATAATACAACATGTAAAGGAAGTCGTAGTACAAAAAAAGTTTGAGACCCCTGCCTTAATGGCTTCAGATAGAAAAATTAATGTATTCCACAGGAGATTTTGAACAAGCAAATAGGAATGTAGTCCAGTCGCCACGGTTTTAATAATAAAACTGTCTACAGAATGAGATGGTCTCAGTTGTCGTAACTCACACCTCAACTAACAGAGATTTCACAAAAATATTGTCAATTCTACCATGGCATCCTCGCCGCTGTTGGAACCATGCAAATTAACTTCTCCCATTTCTTACGGAAATTAATTTCTTTTGTTCACGTAAATTAACTTTTTTATAATATTTTTTTATTCTGTTGGTCTTTCGTGAGTAAACAAATGTTTGTGTTTTATCTTAATAGACTTTAATGTTAGTTAATGTACTTACTTAGAATTAGATTAAATACGTATACATTTTATTAATGTTTATGAAGTAGAACAAATATTGTTTTGCTTGATGCTGAAAACTGTTATTAAACAGCTCATCGTGTTTATTGTTGCATCGATCTACAATCGATCGATTTGTCTATTGACCGATAACTGCCTACAACTAATGCCCAATGCCAGCCCAGTTTAGACTGTAAAAGCGAAAGCTTTCAACAAAAACTTAAGTTGTAACCTAGGCTGGACATATTTTATGACACCTTGGAAAGTATTGGGAAAAAAATGCTTAACATTTATCTATCAGCTATCTAATATTGTAATATAAAGTCAATACTCAGTATTCTTGTGCTCTCGACATCTTCACAATGCCCTTTACTAATAAAGAATTTAAAATTGTATTCAATTTGTAATAAAATAATAAATGTAATAATTATATTTAATTTTCTTTTGTCCCGATATTAACTTTGCTTTTACTTTTACTTTATTAGCAGCTTTTGTCCTTTTATCTATTTGCAATTGTTATACCTTTATAATTGGTGTATGTATATACCTTTTATATAAGGCATAATTATATATGTATAGAAGCAAAACATAAAGTACTTTTGAACTTAACTGATGCTTGAGGTACGTAAATACTGTTGATATACTTTATTGAATAAATAAAGGTATTTTTCCTCCTTCCAGTTATATAAAGAAGTGATAAAAATGCAATTGTCAAAACTGTAATTTTGTTATTTATATCTTACTTCATGCGACTAAAAAATAAAAGCAAAAAATGCTTCACAAAACTGAGAATATCTTAACACCCGAATAGCATTTGTTTTTAATGCAAGTCTCGCAGAAAAACCACCTCGTTGTTTGCATTTACTGTACCGTGATTGCGAAGTGATTTTATTTCTATACAAATGTATAACCCCGTCTCAAGTAATGAAGAGTTTTCTTTTGTTCAATAAAACAAAACCTTTATTATTTATAGTTTTAAGCTGACGTCATGTTTTCCCTGGCATCGAAAAAGCTCATTACATCTTTTGTTGTTTTAGCTCATTGTTTATGCGAGACGTGTCTCCGGAGTGGAAAAATGTTAAAATTTTTACTAGGTATTAAAACATTTGGTTTAATTGTTATTTTTTGCTTTAATTTTCGTGCCAACTGTACAGTATTCATTAGGAACTGGGTTGTAGAAATTTTAATATACAATACCGAGCTAATGATTTATAGTGCTATCTTTACAAAATATAAAACAAAGTCGCTCCCACTGTCTGTACGCTTAACGGATTTTAATGCGGTTTTCATCAATAGATATAGTGATTTACTAGTAATGTTTTTACGTATAGTTGGCATCTATATTGCACCCGTAAGAAACTGGGGCAAGGCGCTAGTTATTATTAAAAATTAAATGTTAAACTTGTTTTTTAAGCACTACGAAGCACTACGCTGAAACTAAAAACCATTAATTTCATAGTTACCTACTCTTTAACAGTAGTTCAGCAGTGGTTGTCAATTTAGGTAAAATAAGCCTGAGATAAGTTATCCTATCAAATTCGTAACTCATCTCAAACTCACTCCACCAAAATGTATCGAGGGAGAGTTTTATAGAATAGCACTATAACTGTTAACTAAAATAACTACGGCGATAAAACGATATTAGAAAACTTGTTATAAGTGGCAGCGCAATCTTTAACTGAGTTTATTCCGAGATTATGCAGGCACAAATTTTTACACTTCAGTGAAATTAAACTGTCGTCTAAGAGTTAATCCGTCAGTAACAGCTTGGTCAATAGAGGTGGCTGGATAATCTAAATGTGGATTGCTCCGGCACTGGATAAACTGGATTATTGTGTTAGTCCCGTTTTGCCAGCCTCATAGCGCTCCACGTGACCCTATAATTGTCTCATTTCCATACATGCCATCTAGCTTTCCGGAGGAATATCGAACTTATTACTCTAGAGACTGAGGTTGAGATAAATCATATATTTTCCCGACTGAAACGGTCACGGCGACCAATTTCTATATTCTCAATGGAGACTAGCCAAGTACCCAAAAGAAATTATAGCGCACTAGTGCATGGGCAAACAGGTGTGTATCCTTTTCCTTCACTCTCTTAGTCCTATGGGAATCTAACATGGCCAGGTATAGAGACTCATGACTAACAGGTTCCAACAAGTTTCTAACCTTCAAGTTGCTGCTAAGAATTTCTAACAAAACACCAAAATAACACTTAACACGACCTAGGAAACGAACCGACCGTTCATGGATTGCAAGATAGAAACGGGAACATAGCTAAGCTAAAGTACATGGGGAGGAAGTATCTTGGCCTTACTTTGATGTTATTCTAAGTTTCTATACAGAGAAAGTTATTTTTAGACTACGTAAGATTGATGACAAAGACAGTCTCTTATTGGATTTGTAGACAGTTTCTGTGTCTAAAAATAAACTCCATTAATAACGGTATGAGTTGTTTCAACTCACTCA
This sequence comes from Hoplodrina blanda, assembly GCA_949316365.1. NCBI lineage: Eukaryota > Metazoa > Arthropoda > Insecta > Lepidoptera > Noctuidae > Hoplodrina > Hoplodrina blanda. Next base: position 7,605,436 of record OX438579.1, on the reverse strand, counting down.
TAAAAAGAAAATAAATATCAGTCATCCTGGCCGAAATAAACTTAGAAAGTACCTACATGTTAATTAAAAAAGTCACATTGGTATTTGCACGGTAACTTAACCACAGGGATATCACGACATTATTTATTTATTTAAACTTTATGGACATGTAAAAAAGCACATTGTACAAAGGCGGATTTAATGCCTTGGGTATTTTCTACCAATCTACCTTATGATGCAGAGACAAAACATAGTAGGTAAAGAAAATTTCCAAGAATAAAAAAATAAATAATAATAAATGTACATAATATACATACCTACAAACTTGCATTTATACCTACAAACCAAATATACCATAACATACATTATCTACAACTTACTATTTAAATATTGATCCGTCAAATTCAAACATAAGTAAAATAACTATAGGAAAACAGTTCGTAATTCGATTACGTCATTTAGAGTTGGGCAAAATCCCTATTAAGATTTCTACAAAGTCTTAAAACCTATTTCAGACAAACTAATGGGCTATTATAAAATTCCCTTTGATTAGCAACATTTATAACTTCGAAGATATTTTAATAAAAAATATTTGGGTGTTTTAAAAACGAAACAGCTCGCTTAGTTACGAGTACTTAGTATTTTGTTAATTTTTTGTATAATTTATTTATTTATTAATAAAGCCAATTTGCTTCTGTATACATAAGATCATAAGTATTACAAATTCTGTCAGTATTGCGGATTTTGTTCGAAAGAGTTACCGCAACCCTGGAACGCAAAGGGCATTTGGAAGAACACGGGTGGGTTTTAGTCAGTTAGGGTCTGACACTCCCTTCCGCCACCCAGAGAGGAAGAAGTCATCAAATTATCGGTCAGAAATAACAGGCTAACCAGCATCTTTTATTAGGTATTACAGAAATAAAAGCAAATAGGGTATCTATTTACTTGGTTCCTAAAGTTTATTTTTGTAAAATGGTACCTTTAATAATATTCTATTTTGGAACCTAAATTGACAACGTTACATTCTTAAATAGCATGGCAGCGGCCAGAATTATCCAAACTACCTGCTGTAGAACCCCGATTTCAATATGGTAATAAAACGTAAGCAATAGGGTGCCAGATATCAGAATCCTGAATCATAAGAGGATTTGAGGAAGGTGCTCACTTCGCTTAAGTAGTTGGTTTGAATTTTATTCGTACGACACGGTTGTAACTAGCTTGCTATGGTGACCATAATATAGGTAAGAGTCATTGTATAACGGCAATAATTATATATTTTTACAAAAGTCTCAGAATAATAAGGATTCCATTTAGAGGTTACATAAAAGTTATATTAAGCCATGTCATGCATGTTTAAAAATAAACCACGAAATAAATCTATACTATTTATTTAATATTATAAAGCTGAAGAGCTGTTTGTTTGAACGCGCTAATCTCCGGGACTACTATTCCAATTTCGAAAATTATTTGCTAATAGGAACCTATAGTATGTCATCCCTCAGCTATAGGCTACAATTTATCATCAAAAGTTAGGATACCACGGATTTATCCACACTAATATTATAAAGAGGAAAACTTTGTATTTTTGTTTGTTTGTAATGGATAAACTCAAAAACTACTGGACTGATTTTAAAAATTCTTTCACCATTAGAAAGCTACATTATCTGCGAGTGACATAGGCTATATTTTATTTTAGAAAAAATAGAGGTCCGTAAGATATTTGGGTTTTTCGGACCAAAGGTGTAATAAATCATCCAAAAAAGTTCCTTATTTGGCGTACGCCGCCTAAACTATAAGAGATAGAACTATAAAATATTCTAATTAATTAAAGACCTTAAAAATATCTACAAAAAAGTCCGCGACACACTATACCTATCTATTTCGAATTAAGCACAACAACCATTTTTTTATTTAAAAATCTTGAATTTTTGTAGGACTTCATTTAAACGCATTTATTTTGCATATGTCATTACTCCTTATCAAAAAAAAAACTTTTGTCACAAAGTACTGTTTATGTAGATAATATTTAGTCTTTTATTCATTAAAATTGGAGGTTTGGTTTGAAAGTTATGGCGAAATCAATATAATACTATTTCAAATCGCTTGACTTACGTTTAGCACGGAGGTATTTAGTTTATAATAATTAGTAGACGTTCGCTAAGAACGGATTTTCCAAAATTCAGGGAAACAGGGGTCAAAAGTTTGTATGAAGAAAACTTTGACGCGGACGAGGTCGCGGGCAGAAGCTAGTCCTCAATAAAATTAGAGATCCATAAGAAAATTCACGTTAACAAAGTCGCGAGCAAAAACTAGCCGTTTTATAAAAAGCTGCCACTGTAAAATGATTGGATTCTATATCAAGATTTGAATGGAACCGATATTCGTTTCGCTGTCAATACCTACATTCAAGTTATTGTGACCTTTCGCGTGTTTTGATTTCATTAAGCATTGATTTTAGAACCGTCAGCTGGTAATAAGAACAATAGAGTGCCTTTTCTTGTCTAATATCTTTCGCATATTTCAATTTGTAAAGTGTCTTAAAGTTGCCGTCTTTACTATGAAATAATTTTGCAATATGATTCTGAAATTAACGTAAAGGTCCTTACTGAATGTCGAGTTTTTTCGGTTCCTTTCGGTTTATTTCAGTTCTACTTACTAATCACGACATAAATGTGAAAATACTCGTATCGAGTGATTTGTATATGAATATTTATAGTGGTAAACCTCCCTCGGTGAGTTTAGGTGAAGTGAGCTTAGGCTAAGGTCTGAAGTAAAGATTGACAGCTTATGTAAATAAACCTTGAGAGATTTTTATAGAATAGACCGGCAGGACCATAAACATGAAAATTCGTATCAAAAGACCATTTAAATAAATTATACCAAAACAATAATCAAAATAAGCGTAAATTTAAAAAATATATTATTAAAAGCAAGTTTTTATAATTTAGTGTGACGTATTCTTCTCAGCAAACTCTTTCATTTGATACCCATATCATGGGAGTGCACAAAATAACTAGTTCGCCATCTTGGCAGGTCGGACATATTGGATTTAGAATGGCGTCACTTAACTCACCATGCATAGTCATCCTGACTAAATGCGCATGCAAAATTTCAGCTCAATCGGTTGAGGACAACTACTTTAAAACTCAGTTGCAAGATTTGACCCGAACACACATACATTGCAAGTTAAATAAAAGCTTGTAAAAATCTAATTCCTTACCTGAAAACCATCATAGGTCCACGACGCCCACTTCATGGTGCACAGCTGGACATCAAACGGGAACTGTTCCACATTGATGTCACACACAGACACGTATATGCCGTGACTGAGCCACGTCACTTCGCCTGTGTGCTTCACTATCACGTTTGTGTTGATCACCGCTGACCGGTAGTTGGGGTCCGCACTGAAATAGAACATGAGTTATAAAATTCTTGTACATTAAAGTCACCTACAACAGTATTAAATAAGTACTGTTTCATTTTTTTTTTGGATGACAGTATTAGACTCTTACTGACTAAAATCCATCCGTGTTCGTCCTAGGACCGCGGTAAGTCTTTCGAACAAAATCCGCAAGTCTGGCAGACTGATTCATATAGTCTACATTTTGATTAAATTGTATTTTTGTTTGAAACTGATATTTGGATTTTGTCTGTCTGTCTGTCAGTGGGCTATATCTGATGAATCGTAATAAGTAGACACTTGAAATTTTTACAGAGTATAATATATTACTAAGGCCGCTATAACAACAAAGAACCATTCAAGAAACGCGTTCTTTACTATGTATAGTATTAAATATGGTACAGTGGTAGGAAACCTTTACTTGGCCTTTTTTGTTTCAACAATTAAAAGAAGATCCTATACGAAACGTAAGTAGTTTATTCTAATTATGAACAATGTAAGTACTTATGTTTAGTTAGATGGACACTATGGACTTATAAGCAGATACTCAACGATTTTAGAAAGAGGCTTATTTGCCAATCCCGTATGCGTGTCACCTGCATTGCATCCTTACGTGTACACTGGATTTGATGCAATGTACGGAACGCATGAGGTGAAATTCATGCAGGCGGATCAAACTCTACTAGTGCGCGTGTGTGAGCAAATGTGCATAACTAACTAGCCTACTTATGCATGTGTTTCACATTGAGTTAAAGTTATACCTAACTAAAGATCAATATAAAACAAATAATATACACTTCTGGACACATCTATTGGCCCACCTTGTATTTTCAGTTTCGTTTGGTCCTAGCTAAAATTTTATATTAGGTCGAACAAAAAGTTTTTATGCAGTTTTAAACCTGGCACATTCACAATTTTATTCAATAGTCTTTTTTTGAATTTCGAACACAGAATTTAAAGAAACAAAAGACAATTTGGAGCCTGTTTGTTGATATCAAACAATCGAATACTAAGAAATCTTGGTTTTATTGGTTTACTTGGATTTAACTCTTGAAAAAGTGATTGATATCTTTGGTTTTGCAACAAACATTACTTATTCTTAACATTAAGGTGAGGTTCTATCAATAATCTATGGATACTTCACCTGAAGTCGCCGCCCAAGCTGTGGCACTTATTCAGGCCGGACACAGCCAAAGAAACGTGAGTGCTCAACTTAATTTAAGTCGATCTGCGGTCCGAAATGTTTATCGGAGGTACCTAGAGACTGGCGGCTTTGTTCGTCGCCAAGGAAGGCCACGATCTCGGGTCACAACTGAAAGGCAGGATCGATTCATCGTGACGACCAGCTTGAGAAATCGTCACCTTACCTCCATTGAGATACAAAACCAACTTCGCGACTTCCACGGAGTATCTGTGAGCGCTCGAACTGTTCGGAGAAGGTTAAAAGAACGCGATATGGTACCACACAAGCCAGCTAATGGGCCCAAACTAACGCGAGCCCACCGAACAGCGCGCCTTCATTTCGCACGCAGTCATTTAAATTGGACACAGCAAGATTGGAGCCGTGTACTCTTTTCTGATGAGTCTAAAATTGTGTTACATGGCAATGATGGAAGGAAGAAGGTCTACCGACGTAAGGGAGAGCGTTTCGCACAATGCTGCTTTGAAGAGAGGGTTGCTTATGGCGGTGGCTCATGGACTGTCTGGGGCAGTATATCCGCGAGCGGCAAAACTCAACTTGAGGTTGTTACAGGACCACGGCTGCCAACATTAAATGCTGAAAGGTACATTCGTGAGTGCTTAGAACCTCACGTGATACCATACGCGGACTATGTGAGCCCAAATTTCCTTTTTATGCATGATAATGCAAAAGCCCATGCGGCCGGCATCGTCAGGGAATATCTTCGGGATGTGAACATCACAGTTATGGACTGGCCAGCCAGAAGCCCAGACATGAACCCCATTGAGCACATGTGGGACGAGCTAAAAAGACGTGTTAGGGCTCGTCAGCCAGTTGCCCAGACGATGCAGGAGTTGAAAACTGCCATAGAAGAGGAATGGGAGATGATCCCTCAAAATTTCATAGAGCGGTTGATAAACTCTATGCCTAATTGTATGAGAGCTATGGTAGATGCCCATGGAGGCAACACGCGTTATTAAATTAAACCTTTATTTGATAAAACATGTTTTTTATTCAAAAATCAATTGCCTTTAACAAGGCGTATATCGTCGCCGTGCATTGAAAACCTCGTAAAGCACAAATTTATTGTTTTTTATTTTTTATTTTTTTTGGGAAGAAAACCTCTTATTGCATAATTGGAACCAACTTAATAGCTTTGAGACGCTACTAATGCCATTTATTGAACATGATGATAACCTCGGGAAACGTTGACGACAGATATTTTGATTTGAAGAACACGGTAACACAGTCCGCGACAAGCTTTGCTCCGCTACTAAATTGAAAAAAAATGTTTTTCACCAGACAGTTTTTTTGTTCTCCTGTAAAATTACGCTTATTGCAAGCACGAGCTTTTCACTGCACGGCGACGATATCCGACTTGTTAGGCGTAGCTCCATGTCGTATGGTATTCTGAATTCAAATTTAAAACAATACGATCGAAAAAGATGGTAAAATGTATCAGGTTTAAAACTGCATCAACAGTTTTTGTTCAATCTAGCAATCATATTTCGGTAGGGGCCATCGAAACCTAAACTCTAAGGTGGGCCAATAGATGTGTCCAGAAGTGTAGTTTCAGATCAAATACTGATGTACGAAAAAGTGGGAATACAATATAGAAGTCTCAGGGTACGAGTTGGTAGCCGACTGCACGCGACAGCAGCAGACGACATGTCGTCGGTTCAGTACAAGTTGGTAGCAAGTTGGTAGCAATTTGTACTGAAGCGACGACATGTCGTCTGCTGCTGTCGCGTGCAGTCGGCTACCAACTTGTACCTTAAATTCTAATTCTCTCGACCGAATTTGGGCCACGGCGATCAATCTTAATGGAGACTAGCCAAGTACGCAGAACATCTTATAATGCATGCTTTCTCTCATAGTCCGATGCAACGGCAATCCGACATAACTGGGGAGAGATCAGACGCTGAAACAGTTACGTTCCGAGGTGACACACCGCCACTCAAAAGTCGGGCTTGCGACTGCAAGACAAGACAAGATATAATTTCTCGTACAGTAAAATGAAGCAGAAATAAAACATATTTTTGACTGAATAGTATCATGTACTTGTCCTCTATATTCTTGTCACCCACGTAAAATAGAAATTAGGGTAGGCGTAATTGTTTGTTCGGTTTTATCTTGTAAATATACACCGATGACTTAAGCCTTTCATTTGGACCTCCAAAATAAACGATTAAAGAGATTTTACCGTAATCACCTCGGTAAACTAGGACTAAGTGAAATAATTAAGACCAAATCTCGTTAGGATTAGTGGTCGTAGTGTAATTTTATTAGCACGTAGCAGTCAGAAATTGCTGATTATTATCCTCGTCTTCAAGTAAAAGTCTTAGAAAGGAAGATAGACGTTCCATTCGTACCTAATTGTAATTAGATTTATAAATAATATTTTAAATATATTGCCTAACTTATATTTTAAACAGTATCATTTTACCTACTTGCACCACAAATCACTGAATACATTGAGCACTAATAACATTATTCTGTCTCTATCTAGTTCAAACCATTTGTACATGATGTAGTGATGTTCTAAATATATATAGCGCTAAATGTATTGGGTAATCGCGGACTATGCGACTATCGGCACAACAGAGTGTGGGCTGATCGCAGAGTGTGAAATAATAGCGGACTATTTATGCAGATAGTCATTTTAGCCATATTGCATGGCTAGAGTAAGCCTTGGCTGAAACGACTTGACCAATATCTAAGGAGGCTCTCGTTAGGCAGCTGGATCAAGGGTTTGATTCGTAAGGTTCACTTCTAGTCACGGTCTGCATTTTTAGGTGGTTTCTCTTTCTAGAGCCCTGTCCGATAGCATGGAACCTGTTCCACATATACAAATTTTTATGTATTTATAAAGAATAAAGGAGAATAATAATATATTTATTACGTAAAAACACCTTATAGACTAACATATACAGCAGTATTTCACTGTAGCACTAAGTCATGCATGACTATCGAAACCTAAATTAAAACGAGCAGTTGACCACAAACCGTGAATAAATATTCGATTGGCTCAATATAGTTGGAAAAAGGCAAAGCAGTTGATGATTTCCTCGAAACACAAATTGACCCAAAGGACAAAAAGACACAAGGTGATCATCGTCTAACCCTTTGAAATCCCAAACGCATTACCTGTCACCAGAGGGTTAAACAAAAGATCTGAGCAATAGGTTTGCAATTTGGTTGATGTTACTCGATCACGGATGTTACGCACGACCCTTTTCCTAACGTAGATAAATGATAAATGGCATTTTATTGTATTTGGTTTGACAGCGGTCTCAATCCCAGGCCAGCATATTCAAAAAATTTGCGTGACGAAATTTACTTTGTTTAACGTTGAATATTTTTGGGAAAATATAAGTGAAAATGCAGTAGGTACTATGCTACTTTCGTTTATGTAGCTATTGACCCCAAACGCTTCAAAATGTATTCATCAAAAGGTTCATAGTCGAATGGTTTTTATCCCCACCCTAGACGTTGTCGTCGTTTATCTTGGACATCACCGACTTCGGCGAAGGAGAAAATTGTGAAAAAAACTAAACTTCACTATAATGTTAATGTCCTTGTTTGTTTTAATATTGTTGACGTGCCATTTTTAAATAAATACATAAATAAAATACTTTTATTTCCTACAAGCGACCCGGCCTGGCTTATCAAGATTTTCAAAAAAATATAAACATCCCTTGTCCGGGAACAAACACAACAAATAGGAATCAGCTAAATTGGTCCAGACCTACTCGAGTTTTACGCTTAGCCACACATTTAGCCATTCATTTTTATCTTATTTTAGTTCAGAAAATAAATTATTCACGGATGTTCCCATTAACAACGTACTTTTATAGTTTATTATGCAAATGCATAAAAGAGTTGAATCCCCTGTATCGTTCGAAATTGATACCTTTATGGTAACGGGGTCAATGTGTTATGGCATTATACAAAAATAAAGGGGTACTTCCAACACAAAATGGGACATTTTGTGGGAACGTAAGTGCGAAATCTTTATTTTATAGTATTTTCTATGAATACCCCATAAGTACAGCTATCTATATGGGAACTTATGATGGTTTTATTTATACCTTTTTTGCAGAGTATCGCATTTACATAGTAAGCTTTTTAGTATGTCAACGCAACACGGAAAAAAGATACCCAAAGCGGAAGGAAATCTCTAAAACACACAGGGAAGTGAATAGCTAAGTACCACTACGAGTCAAATAAATACATTTTGTGTTCTATTGAATTTATTGAACATCGATGAGGCTTTTATAAACAGGGGAGGTGTATACATAAATAGTCAGAAAGTTATAAGTATATACAAACCTACCAATAACATAATTCACGAAGTATTTTTAAAACATTGAGACCTTTCTTATTGAATATGGTTGATATACAATATTATTTACAAATCTTATTCAAATTGACACCTATTTACATAGGTATTGTGTGTGTGTATTGAGAAGATGCAGCTAATATTTTAGTAAGTCTTAATGCTGTCGCTATGATGATGAGCTAGCATATTTAAAAGCTTTTTTTTAGTTTGATCATGAACCCAAATACTTTTAAATAAAAGCATATACAACCACAGAATAATACAAATTCCTTCGTGTTTCACCCCGTAATGTTAGTTCCATCAGAGATTGCGTGCCAAAGCACACACATGAAAATGTACAAATGTACTGTAGGCGTGACTTCAAGTAGTATTTAGCACTATTTACAGCTCTGCTCACACCATTAAGCGTCATAATTGTAATTTATGTATGTACCCCTCCTTAACATCCGAAACAGTATGAAATATGCAAATTTAGTCATAAAATAAATGATGCGGTGAACACCAAACGTAAAATAGTTTCACCATTATGTAAATGTAATTTAAACCGTAAATGAATAAATCGATTTGAACAAATGAAACGTTTTTCGATACCAGTAACTGAAGTACGTGAATTCGAGAAGGCCAAGTGTTACGTAAAACAGTAATCCACCAAAGTGTGAATCTAAAGTGCTCTTATTTAAACAACTTAGATTTACTGAAACTAATCACCTTTTCCAAAAAAGTAATTATTTCCCCCAACTTTATGTTCGTGATCATTTTTTAGAAGGTCTATTGGTGAATTGAGCTTAGTTGGTCTATTATTTAATTTTACCTTGTATTACGTCGTTCTTATTTTTTTTTCACATGTAATGTCCCACTACTTGACAAAGGTCTTCCCTTTAGCCTTCCACTGATCCCTATGTATTGCCTTCTCCCGCCAATCTTTCATAAACTTCTCTAAGTCATCACGCCAGCATTTCCTAGGCCTCCCACGGCGACGACGCCCGTCTTCTGGCACCCAATGCTTGACGACTCTAGCCCATCTGTCATTATACATTCTGCATACCCGCCCAATCCTACTTCAGCCAGACTGCAGAGCCAACACTGAATGCAGACTTATGGCTCACATCGGCGATTCCTGTTTCGGAGCGTATCGTGGTACCTACTGTGTATTTAGTATTGTATTTTAGTTTTGTATTGTAAACACGCCGCACTCCATCGCCCTTTGGCACTAACCTGTTACTTATTACAAATGAATAATTAACAGCAAATGAAACGAAAACACAATATTCCCGGAATTAATATACAAATGAGCAAAAACCATTTCCGGGATTATTATGATGAGCAACATAACATAACATCACGCCTGTAATCCCCAAAGGGTATGGCAGAGGTGTACACCCACATTTCGCCAGTTATGTTTAAGATGATGAGCAAATTAGTAGGTATAAGGCAACTCAGACAAAAAGTCTCAATTATATACCAAGTTTCCCAACAGCCATACAACTTCCAAATTAGGTCAGGTTAAGGCATACGGAATATAAGGAGAAGGTCGAAAGGGTCTTAACCAAACGAACCGTGAACTGGTCCAAAATCCTAATACGTGAAGTTGCCAAACTATTAACGGTTGCCACTTTGGTTAAGTTTGTAAAAATGTAGTAAATAGACAATCTGATCGGAGTGCCTTTTGCGAGTTTTTCAACCTATTTGATTGTGATAACGTAACGTTCCCTTATGTAAATTTGTACGGAATAATTGTGTTTATTTATTTGTTCAAACTTCATAAAACACAAAAAAGATAGTTAGGCATCTACCAGTCAACCAAATGTGGTGAAGAAATAACATGGCAGTTGCAAATTATTACATGGGCGTAAAATAACAAAATTAGAGATTAAAAAATTTCTAGAAGGCACTATTTCAGTTTCAGTACAATTTACGTATAAAAACTCACACTAGGCATCTAGGTAATATATAATACGCAATATTTTGATTAGTTGTGAATATTTTCACAGTAACAACTCAATTTTGCTAAACAACAACAGCAAAATTTTATTTAATTTAATTTAAAATAACTCAATCAAATCTGTAATACATTTTTTCAATAGTGACAGTGATCGATTTGAGTTTGTAATTGGTATTTCTAGGGATATTTTACAAGAGGTTTTATTCGTAGTAACTTACTTAATTTTTTATCTACTTTTTTGGGGTTCTGTTTAAACGGGACTCTATTTATCCGCACGTCTGTCATAGGGCTCTATCTTTTGAACCGTAATAAGTAGATACTTAAATTCTCACAGAGTGTGCACAAATCTATCTACATAATCTATTGTTTATACAAATAAAAATGAATGGCTCGGCGCAAAGCTCGAGAATGGCTAAACCGGTTTAGCTGATTCCTTTTTAATTGTGTTTGTAATTTCCCGGACAAGGTTTATGCGAAAGTAAATATTTGGAAAAGTCAAAATCTTGCACCCGTGCGAAGTAAATTTGAAAATTGAAGGCACACAACAAGGCGTACAAGAAACGTGTTTTTATGTTAACAGTGTTAAATATGACATGTTATAACCCTACACGTGCGAGTCCTACCCGCACTTAGCCGGTTTTAGGGATAAAAAAAAATATCGCACCAAAAAAATATTAGATACCTACCGAAAATATGTACGCCACAATATTTTCTTCAATGTGGTTCTAGTCGTTAGTGCAAAATATAACGAACCTCTTCATCAACGCTTTAGCAAATTCATGTATTCAATAAATATGCATTTGTTAGAATATCAAAACAGAAAATTATTGCAGCAACTGCGTAGATTGCGGCATTAACATGACTGATGATGATAACTTGAATATAATCTAACCTTATAAATAATACCAACCTATTATTGTCCCACTGCAGGGCAAAGACCTTATAAAGAGAAGGCACCTGATTGATACCTGATGTTTTCCTTTACCGATGTCAATGATGTCCGAGATAAACTTACAAAGTAGGTACAGTCAGCAACAAAAGTCGATTAACATTTCAAAATTTTAAATCCTAATGATTGAGCACAATAATAAAAAAAATACGAAATGAATATACAATTAAGATAGAATAAACCCTTAGCTATTACCTTAAATACTGAAAAGTAGTGTATTGGTGTTTTTAGTGGCTGTTAAAATTATATACTTAATAAAGTAACATTGTTAATCGACTTTTGTTGTTGACCGTACATATGAATTGAAAAAGTCACATTGGTGCTTGCTCGGTTCTAACCTATAACCTCATGCGTGAGAGGTGTCGTGATGGATTAAAACCCTTCTTCTTCTTCTTCGTCTTAACCCTTTTTCAAACCCTAATATATTCCATACTAGCTGTTGCCTGCGTAAATGTCGGTAATCGCGGACGCAGACGAAGTCGATTAAAAAGTAGCCTACGTCCTTTGTAGGGGTTCAAACTTACCCCGTACAAAATTTCATAAAAATAGATTCAGTAGTTTAGTCGTGAAAGCGTGATAGACAGACTGACAAACAGACAGTGTTACTTTCGCATTTATAATATTAGTATGGATTATAAGCTAAAATTCATATCCATGTTTCGTATGTATTTACATACTTCTTTTTAATATTGACGAGTTGTGTCTAACATTATTCCAATCTACATCGATCTACTTCAAAAGGGTAAATTGCTTTTAAATATCGCAATGTTTAACATTACCTATATTACACGTGAGTGTACTCAAAATGGGTCGATGGATGTCCTTAGGCACGGAACATCCTCTCAAATCTCAATTTCTACAGAGTTTAGGTAGATGGCATTCACTTCTGTTCGTTCAGCTAATAAATTGTGTGAAACTGCCTGAATAAGTGAATATCTATTCTTGTACCAAATTAAGGTTTGTTTAATAGAGAAGAATTTAAATTAACATTTTACACGAAATGGGAAATTAAATGTCTACTTTCGAAATGTATGCGTTAAGATATCAGATCAATTTAATTATTAATTTATATTTCTTTTATCTCTTTGTGTAGGTTATTTAGGTCAAAGTCAAATCTTATATTTAAATTAGAACTTTAAAAGGCACTTTTGAACGACATTTACAAGAAAATAATAATAATATTGGTACCTTTACATGGTATTTAGTTACGTTACATTATATGTGTAGAAGAAGGGTATCCATGAAGATTCAAAAACAATAAATTCTTTATTTTATTTTATTTTATTCAAGAAGAACAACAAACAGCTAAGTACAATATAAAACAAAGAAATAGGAAATACACAAACTAGACAATATAGCAGCCCACATAGTAGGAGTAGTAACTTCTACTATCACTGCCTATAAATTAATACCACGACTACTATCTATGATCATCTGCGTAGCCTTTTCCCAACTATGTTGGGGTCGGCTTCCAGTCTAACCAGATGCAGCTGAATACCAGTATTTTACATGGAGCGACTGCCTATCTGACCTCCATAACCCAGTAACCGGGTAATACGATACCCCTTGGTAAGACTAGTTGTTAGATTTTTTGGGCTTCTGACGATCCGTTACGACTGTCAAAGATCTACGTATGACAGCCGGGATCACGACTATTATACAGGGTTATTTTTAAAACACCAGAAACCTGAAAAGGGGTTATTGTACTCATCATTATGAACAACTTTTTCTATGGGACCAACCCTGAAATCATGAAAAAAAATCAGCTGTTCCCTACAAAAATGCTATACAACACAAACATAATGTATGAAACAGCAGATTTTTTTTTCATGATTTCAGGGTTGGTCCGATAGAAAAAGTTGTTCATAATGATGAGTACAATAACTCCTTTTCAGGTTTCTGGTGTTTTAAAAATAACCCTGTATAGGTACCTATACTACTTCTAATTAACCGAGCAATAAAAAAATATGCTACACATCTAGTCTTAATTAGGTAGTTGGTCAGGTCCGTAAGTGATATAAATGGGTAGTTGTTGGTCGAGAAAGGTTGTTAAGCTTCCTTCCTCTATTTCTTCCTAATTTGTTATGCAGACAGGGTCCATAAATAGTTAATTTTATTTATAGTCTTCCATTGAATATTTTCATGGAACGCAATAAAGTATTGACGTTTGTGCCAGTCACTCTGTCACTGAATAAAAAAAAGCAAAGCTCCACTACAAAGATTATTTATTTATTTATTCATCTTTCTCTTAAAACTGTGATTCAGTACAAGATCACGCCTAATGCGATAGTGCGGTCACTAATCTATACAATATAAAATGCTTTGTCCTGAATGACTGACTGACTGACTGACGGATCAACGAACAGCCTAAATCGCTGAACGTAGAGACCTGAAATTTGGAGTGTGTTTTCTTTGTATGACGTAGGCATCCGATAAGAAAGGATTTTCCAAAATTCACCCTCTAAGGGGATGTAACGGGGGACGGGGGAAATTAGACGGGGGTATATAGGGGAAATACCTTTGACGCGGACGAAGTCACGGGCAGAAGCTAGTATAAATATAAAAATAATGTAAAAAAAAAAGATTTTTTTCACATGAGTTAAGTTACGTCTTTAGTTACTGCTCCGCGTAAGGCAACGTTTAAAAAAATGTCTGTATCTTTAAGTATTACGATATCTGTATTCACAAACAAAGTTTCTAACATAAACCTTCCCTTCTTAGGGAACCTACTAATAAATCAATTCACTAACAACCACACACACACACACATAATTCCACGTCAACTACCCAACCTAATAGTTTAGAACAAGACGAAATCAATCTCAATGTAGCAAACAGCGGTCCGAAGCGAACGGTATGTTCAGGTGTACCCTTGACACGTAATAAATTCAACTGACAGTTCAATCTCACTAAACTCCGTTCCTCAAAGTCTTATTTGGCAAGACATAGGATTATTCTGGTGAACATAGTGGAATACTCATGTATCCTCATTTCATTTTGGAAACAACTCACCCAGGTGATGTCACCTGGGTGTTTAACACCCCCGTGTTTAGGAAAGCATGAAAAGCTATCGCGCGCCTGACCTCTCCCCGGTCATGTCGGATTGCCGTCCCTTCGGACTATGAGAGTTAGGGAAAACGAAGTGCATCTGTGTTTGCGCACACACATGTTCACTATAATTTATCTCCTGCGTTCACCTTCACATTCACCTTTAAAAATTATCACCGAGGTGATAAGGGGCGACTTTTTATTATTTTTGTAAACTTTAATCACATACATATTGATATGCTGCATGAATTTTTAGAAGTAAATAAAGTACCTACATACCAAAAATATAAAAGTTTCCGAGGTGAAATGATGATACCGGAGTATTCCACTATGTTCGCGGGTGATATAACCCAGACGAATATATTGAAATAATCTAAGACAAAGAAACTGCAAAATGTTTTTGGTAACAGCACATTTTACTTAAGTATGCATTAACAGACTCTCGTCAAGTCATCACGATTTAATAGCGCGTAGTGGAGCAAACGGCTAAATTAAACGCACCATTTGCGCGGCCGTTCAATATTATCGCTTACGAATACTAATAGAAAGTTCAGAATGTTTTAGTTTTACAACTCTTAGAAGAAATCGGTGTTAATTCTATTCGGTACAGTCTTGATTAAATTAAAAATGCATGAGAATCTTCTGTAGGTGTAGATAAATAAGAGAGAGATTGAAAAATTAAGTCAGCAGACACTTAGACGATACGTCAGATGAGAACGTGGCACTTAATAGTACCTAGGTTAGATAGGTCGTCAGTATGTGATTTAAAATCATACTGAAGTTTTCCGTGGATCAATTTCATAAAGAAGCTCTGTAGCTCATCTTACATCTCTTTCATTTGTTAACAAAGCAAATGAGGTAGATACAATAATAATTTTATTTGCAGAAATCAGTTTGGACAATACTTTAAGAAAGAAAGTAAAGCTATTTATTTATTTTATTCTTTTTATAATAGTAGAGATACTTAAACGTTCAAATAAAGTAAAGCTATTTATTTATTTTATTCTTTTTATAATAGTAGAGATACTTAAAACGTTAAAATATAACTATAGGATAACTGGCAATACTCATACACGTAATTGTACTCATGGTCATTGGTTTAGTGGTCGTAAAGCGCGACTGCTGAGCTCAGGTCTTGGGATCGATTCCCAGGTCGGGCAAAGTGTTGTTGGGTTTTTCCATCAGAGATTTCTCAGTAGCAGCCTCGGATTTTGGATTTGTGTCCGGTTGATGGCAATAGGCTCGCCCTCTATTACATGTGACGTAAACATAACTGGCGAAATGTGGGTGTACTAATGCGTACACCTCTGCCTAACCCTTCGGGGATTGCAGGCGTGATGTTATGTTTTTTTATGGATGTAGATTAAAGATCAGAAAGGCCTAGAATGCCTATTTTCTAAACATGATCCTGTACATGTGTTGAATGCAAATTATCACCATATTAGTTTTTTATTATTATTATTATTATTATTTATCATTCCTAAAGCGACAGTAGACTGTTAAACCCTTTTCATTCACTCTAAGCCTTAGCCATCGCAAACATTAATTCTACTTGCATAGTTATAATACTTACTTTTAATAGCGTTTGTGAATGGGTTTATGTCTGTCAATGAACTCAATGAGCTCTAACACGATGGTATTACCAAGTTACACCATAACACTTAGCTCACCATCTTTAGTATACGCGTATTCACAAAGTTATGAATGAGTTTGGTTACGGTTTGTTTTTCAAACATCGAATTATTTACATCAATATTTAAGGGGGCAATTTGACTAACTTTTAGGAACGATCGCAATGCAATCTCAGTCTCAATCTGTCAAAAAAAATGCCTCTTTACCGACATTAATTCTCGTTGAGATAGAATTGCGACTAGACTTGGATCGTTTTTAATTAGTAGAATTACTCTTCAGTTTTTGACCAAAAGACAAAAATAAAACAACTCAAAATCACTTTCAATATGGTACAAAATCACTTATCACCCTACAAGTATAATATTATTTATTGAGTATTATCACCACGCTTGGCAAGCGAAATCGAATAAGTACACAATCAAATAAATTCGCCCGAGTACAAGGCGTTGAAGGTGCCATTAATTTTATAAATATGTTCAATTAATCGTGAACCCGTCGTGTTCGGATAGCACGCAGCGAGCTGTTATACCCTGATACCCTGACTCGTAATGATTCACAATGCGCAGAACGCACAAAGAACACTTAATTTTTTTCGCGTCATTAATAACGGCATTTTTCTTTTTCTTCCGTTTGTAACTTTCTGCCAACGTTAATAGAGAATTTCTGCAGTAATAATAACTGATTGCCGTTTGGATTTTACTCTTTTAGTTCTGTATTTTGTTCAGTAGTTCTCTTGTAATATCTACTTCAACATCTGCATTGTCTTTTTCCCAAGTTTTTTGGAGTCAGCTTCCAGTGTAAGCAAATACAACGAAATACCAATGTTTTACATAGTGCGACTGTTAATCTAACTTCCGTAAAAAAATTATCGGGTAAAACTGGTTGTCAGACTTTCGGGCTTCTGACTATTCGTAAAGACTTTTAAACATCTACGGCTGACAGCCCGAACCAATGTCTTCCTCCGTAAACCCACTTATCTATTTGAAATGTAAACCTTAACAAACTTTGAGCAAAGTCACATCCGAATATATTTTATGGAATATAAGATTATGTTAATTCAGTTAATTGAGCAAATATTGATCAAGAATCCATTGTGTATGTTAATACACACATTGTAACAACAAAGCATATTATCTTAATACACGACAAACTAATTAGCAGCTTAGCTATTGAAGTTTGTAGATTATATAGGTTTAATACAACATCTTGAATGGAGTAAACATTTACAAAGTTTACCGAAGTTCCATAATTTAATTTATTTGCAAAGGATTTAGTTCGAAAAGTGGTTTAATACTAATTCAATCAATCAAATCGATAAATAAGTCTAAAACGATAACAGCTGGATGGGTAGAGACACATTATGTGGACATACAAAATCAAATCTCTGTAGTTAGGTCTTATTTGAAAGACCACCTGGTACTCTGACATTAACCTGTATTGTACTCATAATTATGATCTGACCATTACAAGACATAGGTAGTATCGACTTTAAAAGAGACTTTAATTTCTGAGTTAAATCTAGTTTAAAAAAAAATACGTTTTTAACCAATTTGCAAAATAAATATGATTTAGTTTTCGTGATACTTAAATATTAGGTACCTACTTGCATGCGAAACAAGCAATTCTGCTAACTTTTAGGAACGTTCGTGATCTCAGTTTCTATGTGTCAAAAATGCCTTTAATTTATCTAAACTTTTGATAATTATACCTAATTGCCGTTGAGATAAAAAATTGCGACTACATTGTGAACATTTTCAATTAGTAGAATTCCCCTTCAAATGTAAGAATGACATCTAAAACTCCACCAAGTCAATACAGAAATATTTTGGTAACACAATTAAATTTTACAACCCGGTAAAACTCTTCATTCCAGCCTAACTTTGTTCTAAACAGAATTAATATCCTAATTAAAACTTTCCTAACCCATGGGTTACCAAATTTTGATTTTTTAATTAAGTTAAGTAATAAAATTCCTCTCACTTGTTATAAAGGATGATGTCGGGTCGCCAGACCCGCTCAAACGGTATTCTGATGACGCTGATGCCGTCAAAGTCGCTGGTGTTCCACCTCAGGTGATAGTCTGTCCAGATCTGTGTGATCCAGCAGTTCGTTGTCAGCAGCTGGTCTTTCTCCTCCTGTAACAATAGGATGATTAGGTTTATTTGCATATTATGAGAAGAAATTACTGAGGTAGGTAGGTGCTGTGTACCTATGTCTATGTCTACTGCCTTATGAAAATAAAAGGATATCATTATTCGCTTTGGGTACCACTGCAGTCTCAGTGTCATTATCCCAATGTGACGATTTGTGTGTGTTTGACGGCATGGTTAGCGCTGCAGCTGAGCGACTAGCTACGCTACGTATCTCTGGTTCCATTCCCATACGTAACAAATATTTGTATAGCCTACAGGTAGTAGTTCCGGGTCAAAATTAAATAAATTAAAAAAAATATTTTTGTACCTACATAAACTAATAATAGTTAATATATATTTTGTAAACGCACCTACGATATCGGAGAAATTCCTAAAAAACGTTACCTCACACTAAGAATTTCTCCTGTATCCGTATCACACTAAAAACAAAAAATGGAAACTAAACTTCAGAACAAAAATATAGGTATAAATACAAAGTAGGTACCTACTATTAGACGAAGAAAATCGAAACTACACGGAACGACACTAATTGTCTCACGTCATGGGCATCCCTACGGCGTTTTGACAGTTGGCAACACTGCGAGATTCCCGCGGTTATGGAATGTGGAACGATGTTCAAAAAGAGTCTATAATGTGTGTTGTGTGTTAAATAAATCCTTATAGTTAATAAGTCGTGTTTAATACTACTGATATAATATACGTTTTGTTAAACATCTTGTACAACGTATCCTCCTTACGTTCTTCATAATGGTTTTCGCAAAACACAAGCATGAAATCAATCAAAACTCGAGATACCTTATCAAGTGGAAAATGAGCTTCATACGTAAGTAATTTCAAACACAGTAATTCGATATTCCCATGGAATTGGAGTTCTGTAGGCCTAGCATGGGCGCGCTAATGTAAAAGCATTCGATTTGGTTCGATTTTCGAATTAGAAATACGATTATTCTTTAACATTTTGGACAGGCACAGTAAGTACCAACCGTATTTTTTTTCGCTTTATTTTTTAGGGGCTTTTACCCTTTTGAGCATGTCAGCCCCATTATAACCTTTTTTTTTGTTCTGGCGTGAAAAATCCTCATTGATGTCCCTCACCCTGAGGCGATGAAGGGGTCTGTCAGACTGTTACCGACTAAAAATCACCCCGGTGTTCCCCTCCCACACTTACGCAGAAGATCCCGGGAACGTACGTTACGCGCCTTCCGTGAAAGCCCCATTTTAACTTGACCAAAGTTTAAAATTAAAAACCACCTAGTCTACATGCAAACAAGATTATGACAACAAAATGGGGTCATCGACATAAAGCCATATCAAAATTTTTGCGGCGTGATCAGCGAGGATTAAAAAAAGAATCCAACTACACAATTCTGTCAATAACGCCTTCCTGCCTGGTTCTTGGCACATTACATAAAAAGTTACTGGATATCATCCATAAGTCCACACTAAACTCACTATTTATAATTATGAATAAAGTCATCACCCTAAACAAATAATATGAAATGAATATTTCTAATTTAAAATTCTATCGAATTTATGTTACACTAGCTTTTGCCTGCGACTTCGTCGGAGTAACCGTCGGTTTTCGCGGACGCAGACTCGAACTGCAAACTTACCTTGTACCAATTTCGTGAAAGCGTAACAGACAAACAGATAGACAGAGCTACTTTCGCATTTGTATAAAAAAAAGTATAGTTTTACTCCGCACCCTAGTGCTAGGCCCATTGATTCTCAATACAAAGAAAAAGGATCAATACAAAAACAATTGCCGTGAACTTAAAAGTTTTATTTGTTTCCCGTAAACTTTTAAATCCAATCCAAGTTTACCAGAATTACTGTTGCAGAAATGCTGGGAAAGATTAAAGGAAATCGTGTGAAACATTAAGGTATTTTCCTTAAATGGTTTTCTGGGGATACACAATTAATGTTCTAAATAAATTATCTTTTCTGTCATTGCGGCTATTTTTTCGGTAGGCAATTGTTTTTAAGACAATATTTATGTGCTTAATGCTAATGGCGAATGTGTTTATGGTAAACTAGCTTCTGCCCGCGACTTCGTCCGCGTCAAAGGTGATATATTATCTCACGTAAACCAATTTTTTTTTTTTCGGGATAACAATTAGCCTATATGGTATTCCAGACTAAAATCTATATTTGTGCCAAACACCAAGTTCAGCTGTTCTAGCGTGATTTAGTCAACATCCATACAAACTTTTGCATATCATAGTAGTAAGATATACTCTGCTGTATATTTTTAATACTTTTACTCCAATCAAGAGTAATAACTCTTAATTGATTGGAGTAAAAGTATTAAAAATATACAGTGTATACCTACTGTTATTAATAAACTTAGGCCGAAAACTTAACTCAAGTAAGTTGCTAACACGAGATTAAAATTACAAAATTTCATACAAATAAACCTGAGTTAAAAAATAACCCTGACTGACGCAACCGGGCATTCGATTCAAAAAGGTCGGAATCCTTCCTGAATAATGATGACGCATAATCTCGTGACGGTAAGAAATATATCATTGTGGAAGAACAATATATCGGATGACGGAAAGGACAAGATATTAAACTCGATATATTACGTGTATTACAGGGATCTGAATTGATGGACAATCAGATAATGTAGCTACCTATTAATATTGTGTAGTACAGGCTTTGGGAAAACGCGTTCACCTATTATGTAAGATTGGGGTATACACCGTGAATTTTATTCCGTTGTAAATCTTTCAGGGGGTGAATGTACTCATGAATATGAACAACTTTTATTAAGGGACATAGTACGAAATGTGAAAAAAAAACAGCTGATCCATACATTCCAAGATCCCTAAAAGATTTACAACGGATTAAATTCAGGTTGTATACATAGGAAGGGACATCCTGACGTTAACTTTTACCATGGCTTCAGTAAAAGATTCTAGACCCTCTAGCGACAACATTCCTCGTCGGTTTTAAAAAAACAATCAGCTGTTCCATACATTTAGACATTGTAGGGGCTAGAATCATAAACTGAATCTATAATAATATTATAAAGCAGAAGAATTTGTTTGTTTATAGTAGTCTTTTCATCAAGGAAGGCTATAGGATATAGAACATAACGCTACGACCCACGAGAGCGCAGCAGTCACCAAAGATGTAACTTACGTTTGAAAAACCACGCGGACGAAAACGCGGGCAGAAGCTAGTCCATGATAAAAGTTTGTGTCACGATGACTATTCTATCTTGTATAGTACACATACATACATAAACTCACGCCTTTTTCCCATGGGGGTAGGCAGAAACCACAGAACGTCACCTGCTACAATTCTTACATACTCTTTCGCCTCATCTACGTTCATACATCTCGTCATACAAGCACGCCGGTTACGAGTACTCCGCACCTGACCTTTCTGAAGAACCTAACCTAACCTAACCTTGTATAGTACAACCAATAAATAAAAACACATTTTGCCAGTTACGTTTTATTTCCCTAATATCTATGATAACCTTGCGAGTTATACAGGACCTAATGATGAAACGCAAACGCAGAACGACAAAAATATCGAATTTGGAAAATCCAAGCAGGATTCGATATTTTCTTACTAAAAGTACTAACCGAATTTACAGTTATGAGTCCTATATGATATCAGATTAAAGGGTAGCAAGCCGGCGCGCCACTGACGCCAGAGGTTTATTCTGTCGCCGGAGGCCTAAGCTTCAAATATTCTCTCTGTATGTACTTACCTACTTACGACCTTTTCACTTAAGACGTGTTTTGAATTTTGAATATTCTATTTCAGTAGATGAGCCAGAATAAACGGGTTATCTCTGAATATTCACATGTTCATTAAAATGGAATATAAAATATCTATTTAATTTGTTTCTTGTAGTAAAAGTCAAATTTGTTATGAGGCACTTTTGAACGTCATTTATAAGAAAAAAACAATTTGATCTAATTGCCCCTCCAAAAAATGTTTGATAGTACGAGTATTTGTTTGGCAAGTAAAACAGTCTAGAACTTATGACTACCAAATTATGATACTTAGAATACCTACTATTTTTTACCGAAACCACGATTTGAAAATTAAAGTCAAATATTTTTTTTATCAATAAAACTGCTTCACTTATCTTCTCTGAATCGTCAAGAAGTCGGTCAGTGAGTCAGAAAGTTGAAGCTAGTTACTCGTTCTAAAACGCTGCATAGTTCTCTATAGAGAAGAAGGGGCACAAAATTTCAGAGAGACTTTTTAATCAAGCTTTTTCAAAATATTCTTTTGCGGGTTTAAAGCAAAAAACGCGGGTTTAAACAAAAAAAATACTACAAAAATGAATAAATACTAAAATGGTTGTAAGCTGAATGTTGATAGAACAGTATATAAATTACAGTGCTTAACCTTTCCTGTCTCATGCACCCACGTCAAAACGTCCCGACAACAATAATGTCGTAATATTCGTCACGGCTGAAAAATTATCCCGGATATGAGGCATTTTGTGTATATTGTATTTTTAGAAAGGATATGAATATTTCGAGGTATTCCATGAAGCACTCGAGTCATTTTTTAATAGAAAGTAGAGGACCGGGTTAAACTTCGTACCATCCAATGTTTTTTTTTTCTAATTTATTTTTTATTATTTTTTATTTGTGCCCGGTTGATGGCAATAGGCTCGCCCCCTATTACATGGGACTTAAACATAACTGGCGAAATGTGGGTGTACTAATGGGTACACCTCTGTCTAACCCTTCGGAGATTACAGGCGTGCTGTTATGTCTCTTTTTCCGATTTTGTTTCGTTCGCCTCAATAGTCATTGTTGAGGAGAACAAAACAAAAAGGAAATGTTCAGATCAGTCAAGCCATTTTTGAGTTTTTGCGAGACTAACGTACTCCAAATGATATTTATACAAGGTGTCGTTTACATCCCATGAAAAGACATAAATAACAAATAGAGTTACGACAGCTAGGTCGATTTAATAAAAAAATGATTTCAAGCTGTTTGTGTTTGACAGTATTTCGGAATAAACTTTTTCAAAAAACAGCGTTGGTACGCAGTAGGTAGTGTCGCGGGACTATATCACTGTGTACGTGCTGGTTATCGCCCCGCCTGCCTAAACCCCACGGAAAGATGACTAGTACGAATACAAAAATCACCTACTTAAAAAAAAAAATATTTTATTACGAAGTCGTGTTAAGAATCACTAGTATAGCGGTTTCAAAACTGCACCTTGTATATACGAAATGGTAATAAATAAAGCAGTTTTTGGATTTTGTCTTCCAGTCCAGAATCAGATCTATTCCTTAATATCACGACCGCACCTTCTATTGCTTGATAGAAGTCGAAGTTACTTACAAGTATGCCTAAAATCTAATTTACTAAATGAATTAAATCTAACAAAGAGCCCAATCTCGTTATATTCTCTGGTATCGCCCTTTCCATCGGCTAACATTAGTCAGACAAACGTTAAGCGTTAGTCAAAAAGAATGCCCGAAGCTTAAAGCTTTGTTAAAAATGAAATAAAGCTAGATATAAATTGAAATTACGAGAATTTTTCATAATTGAGCTATGAAAATTTATTTGCATAATTAGAACGCTGTCGTCGAGCATTTACCTGAGTTCAAAAATGGAAAGAGCAAAGTTTTCTTTAATATTTTTTAAATAGACCTTTCATTTGAAACTAGCCACCCGCCCCGGCTTCGTTCGGGTGCCATCTACAGAAAATATCATTCTTTTCGACTATTCCGAGAGATTATAAAAAAAAAATTTGAATCGTAACTATATCCTAATGATTATTCTATATTTTTTTAATCTTTCTTTAATAATCTTAATAACACAACAAGAAAAAACAGCAATATCGGTGGAGTCGTTATCAAGTAAAGATCTTTTATCGATAATTACTTTTTATTTATATGTAGTTTTTTTTATTTAGATAGATTAGGTAGGTATAGTTTTGTATCTGTCAGGTGCTATAGCCGACTATAGGCATGAACAAAAACTGTATGATTATTCTATATAGATATTTAGTGAACCATAAATAAAATTAATCACTTTATTACATGAAAATAAACCTTAATACTACAAAGATAATTTTAGTGATCATCAAAGGAAATTAAATAAGCACGCGCCGTTAGTTCCTTTCCGCCAAACCTATCATAATAATCCCGTTGAATGATTAAACAGCCGTTCCAAGAAAATGAAAGTTGGTAACAAACTACCGAAAGAAACCAAGAATAATTTCCATTGGCAAAGTAGTAAATGCCTCAGGGATAAAATCCGTAGCCTTTGTTAAGACGGTTTAAAATAAAAAAAGGAATGAACAAAAGCATGTTCAAATCGATTCTCGAAGCTCTATCCAGCCATGCACTACCTACACCTATGTAGATAAGTACAGTGAGAGAATTTCTACATGCTCAAGTAGTGCAAATAAAAAATATAGAACGCCGTTCCCATCGCACACGATAAAATAAAATCGAGGCATAAGTACGTATTGGAATTTTTTCCTCATGACTCACAAATTCGCAACTATATAATTTGAGATTTACGCCAAAACGAGCACCCGAGGCCACAAAAACGAATAGCGTCGTACGTAACATTTCTTTTAGGAAAAAAAATCAACATCGTTTTGTATGAAAGAAGTGTACTTCTTGGCTTTTACTGCTTCAAGCGACGTTAAACTTTAAAACGAACTAACATGTTCCTCAAGAGAGTGTAACCGTCAGAAATACTTGAGACACTGAAATGTATTTCGCTGGCCGTTTTAACATACTGCGACTGCAATAAAAATATGCTTTCCGCATTTTGTTCTTTAGAAATAAAACCAAGCATTAAAGTGTAGAATTTATGCAAATGTTTTTATATAAGGACTCACAGCAACTGTTTATATACGCCGGGGTTGCGGGACGTCTTAACAGGATACCGTGGCCCGGAACGTAAAGGGCAACAGAAGGAACAGGGTGGTTTTTAGTCAGTAAAAGTCTGATAGTCCCTTCCGCCCCACCCAGGGCGGAAGGACTCATTTGATGATTTTTACCACCTCAAAAAAAAACTGTTTATATACTATATACTATACCTATCTACACGTAACGCACCATTTACTAAAACCAAACCAAATGAACAATTATAAAGAAGCAAGATCGAGCGAGATCTGAAAAGTAAAGTTTTTATACCAAATGCAAAGAAAAGTCTTTGGTTCTATTTTCATAATAAGATTTAAATCATCCACTTTGGAAGTCATAGCATATAGTCATCTCTTCTACTCTACATATACTCCTACTACACTTTCGGAAAAATGGACCGAGGATTTTATCAACACACCGTATTTTCAATATTTTTCAGTTCGAAAGCTAAGTCAGTGAGACTTATCGACAGATTGCAGCTATATTTTATTTATACAATAATTCATCATGTCAAATAAATCATGGTAGCCGTCCTTAGCTGAACTCTGGCCTGGTCAACCCCAAGTTGACGTAGCACGATGAAATACGGCTTCTGTCTGATGAAAAAATATTATAGAAACATAATTTTAGAAATCAATAATTTCGTTTCCGACGTTTTTACCGCATACGATACGACAGAACGATTTGTATGTCAGTGTGGTAACATAAAAATAGTTTATAGGCCCATGGATCACGACTTTTTTTATTAGTACAAGACTTCTTTATTTCATTGACCTTTGTATATATTCTGAAAAGGGTCACAGAGAACCGTTGGTTGCTGTTGCGAAGTCATCTCTCTCAAGGAAAACTTGGAAAAGGCCAATGAGTGTTCGACAATGGACGTTTTCCTGTACGTCCGGATAACATGATAATGATAATAAATGGTGTTTGTGATGGATAGGCTTAACCGACTGCCCTTTAAAAGGATTTTATTAATTTCTTGTTTACTCCCGTACCAATTTATCAAAAAAATAGGGATCCGTAAAAAAGTTCACGTAGACCAAATCGCGAGCAATAATTCACTAATATTTTGATGCTGCAATCTACTTCAGTTTCAGTTTATAATATTGAAATATATGCTATTACTTGCAGGAAAAACGTAGATTCCTATTAATACAAGAATTTTCAAAATCGAACCAGCAGTTCCGGAGATAAGCGAGGTCAAACAAAAAAGAAAAGAAAACAATAAACAAACTTTTCAGCTTTATAATAACAGTACCTATAAATATTTAGATTCCCGAACATGTCTGTACTTTACCACTTCATAAAACTTCCCATCGTATCTTACAACGAACTCGTCTAGATAAAATTTACAACCCAATGTTTTACTTAAAACCTTGTTTACAGATACTTTGTTGTACAAAATATACTCGGGATTCTCGAAATGACATTTTACGCGGGACTGACGGAAATTATAACTTCCTATGAAGGAAAACCTTACACTTACAGATCAATCTTGTTACACTTGACTTGGCATGTTGTATTCCAAATATTACACGGCGATATTAAAATGGATATATATGGAAAGGATTTACTTTAACTAACATGGCGGGGTGAAAAGCGGTGAATCGGGATGAAACTTTAAAAGGGATTTAAAAGTTTAAATAATAAAATAGTTTGTTACCAATAAGGGCACTAAATTGGATGGAAAAACATGAATTTATTATTTGTTTATATAAATAAAAATAAATTGCCGCATGTATGGAAGATTACTTAAAATAGCTCGACCGATTTGACTGTTTATGTTGTATTCGTGTTTATTAGGATAACATTTGATAAACATGTCCTTACTAGAGAACTAATTGACTTGTACTATGTAAGCAGTTTTTATTTTAACCATAAAACCATACAATTTTCAAGTAAAATTAATTATATTGTTGTTCTAAAGAACCATCATATTTCTGAAACCATTTTTGCTAACAATATAAATTTTTGAGCCCCTGGTTGGAAGCTAATGTTTTCGTATTAAAGCTAATACGACGCAAAATGTGACGCCACAAAGTAATTAACTTAAGATATTCTACATGTGCCCTTAATAAACTGAAGGCAGGCTTCATATATTATTATGAGAAACGAACACATTCCTACATAATCAATACAAGCACAAAAGGTTTTATAACTAAACTCGCTTTGCCCGCGACTTCGTCCGCGTAAATGTCGGACACCGTTTCATCCCCTTAGAGGGAAAGAATGTAAAATTTAAAGTAGATTGAACCAAAGAATCCCGCTGTCTCATACAAACTTTGCCCCTCTTTTTCACCTCCTTAAGGGGTAGAATTTCTGAAAATCCTTTCGTATCGGATGCCTACGTCATACAAAAAACACACCCTCCAAGTTTCAGGTTTCTACGATCAGGGGTTTAGGCTGTACGCTGATCCGTCAGTCAGTCGGTCAGTCATTCAGGACAAAGCATTTAATATGTAGGTATAGATGGGTAGGTATAATAATCCTCTTAGTTCTTATTGTGTCCAGCTTTCATAGAATGAATCCCGATTTTTATACTTGAAGTATTTTAAATTCCCGATATTATGCCCGACAAAAATCTGGCAACGCTTAATAAATTGGATAAGCCCTCAAGCCATAATCTGAAAGCAAAAGCTCTAAACGCTTTAATGAATAAATTAATTGAACGAGTCTGTATATGTGGTGAAAGAAACGTGAACAATAAAATGTATGGTTGGATGAATGCATGCATTGTTGCAGCCACACGGCTATTGTATTTGTATTCGCGGATTGTGAATTCATAATGAGTTCATGATATACTTAACTATGAGAACTAACTAGTGCATTTGTGGTTATTATTTCGCACCCATGCATAATTGCGTGCTTTTTTTAATAAAACGTAGCAAATAGCAAATCCAGACAAAAGCCTGACAAAAGTCATTTTTGGTTCCAAAGGACGTCTATCCTTTAGGAACAAAAAGGACTCACTATCTATAGAAGGTTTCTTTTTAAGTCGTTAAAAAGTACGGATCTTATCGTGGCGCGGACGAAGTCGCGGGCAGAAGCTAGTAGGTACTCGTAATATTGATCACAAAAGGTCGATCTAATAACAGCGGCTTACAAAAATAGAAAACTAAATAAAAACATAAAACCAATGCTTAATTGTTATTTGTTTTGGAAACGTCAATCGAAAACCACTGTATCAGACGTCATTGCGGTCCACTTTGTTTGTACCTGTCATTCTACTAGGATAGTCTTTTGTGCCCAGTTATTTATCGAAAAATAAACAAAATGAACTGCCGATACAACCCCAGCTGGTTAATTAAAAAACAATAACTGTCTATAGATCTACTGTTTTACCGACAGTCATTATGATATTGAAAATCTATAAAATATCAATTTATCATGTTTTATTAAATTACCTCCCGAAATTGGTTGTTAGGCGAGGACATTGGATATGGAAGAATGGGCCAGGATAATAAAAAATATCTATACAATTTTTTTATAATTTCTCCGTAGCAACCTCCAAGTCCAGATTTGTGCCTGGTTGATGACAATAAGCTCGCAGCCTATTACATAGGACTTAAACATAACTGGTGAAATGTGGGTGTACTAATGCCTAACCCTTCGGGGATTACAGGCGTGATGTTATGACGACTAATATTTTTTTGTTACTTAAGTTTGTTTGTGTGTTTGTTTAACCGAGCTAATCTCTGGGACTGCTAGTCCGATTGGAATAAATCTTTTTGTATATGATAGCCAGATTCATGAGGAATACTATCGCTATAACTATTACATTGTCACTACGACCCACGGGAGCGGAGCAGTAACTAAAAACGTAACTTAACACGGGTAAAAAAAACGACGCGGACGCAGGGAGCAGCTAGTATGATAATTTATAAATGATAAAAGCTCCAGCTGTGCACCTGCTTATTTTGATATAATATACCTATTTAAAAAGCCTACATAGTATGTATTGATATTTTTTTAAACTACGACAACATCAGTTAAGCCTTAAAAGCGAAAGGTTATTCAGGAAATATCGAAAACCACTTGACGTATGAAGATGAATTTTGGCAGGGAGATAGTTTATAGTTAGTAGACGTCCACTAAGAAAGGGTTTTCCAAAATTCACCCCCTAAGGGGATGAAACGGGGATCCGACATTTACATGATTGGGAGTATTTCTGCCAATACAAACCAACTCACGTCCACAAACTTCCATTATTTGAAGTAATTGTAATTAATTATTTGGATATTTAACACCGATTCATTTTACCTGTCTTAATCAAAAGTTTTGGTAACTGGGATTGCTGGATAGTACCTAATGTAAGAAATTTTGACGTAGGTATTGAATTACTTTGCTGAAATTAATTAAAATAGGTAGTTATTGAAACATTGTTAGTGGGATCGAACATAAAGTTCAATCCTTTTTTGAACATATTTTCGAAAAACCGGCTCAGTGAATGCAAGCCAATCTAACGACAAATTCATGTCGAAACGAATGCATTATTCATACGTAAAATCGTTTTCCGTGTTTTATATCTATTCCACTTACGGTTAAAGCTCGACTAGAAAATTTTAATAGTTTATTTTATAGCAAACATTTATTTTACACAGCAAAATCTCTTTGTTTTATTCTAATTTTGTTTAATTTACTGTAATTCTATTAAATTTTAATTTTTATGTTTAGTTCTTAACACAACATCACGCCTATCATCCCCGAAGGGTTAGGCAGAGGTGTGCCCATTAGTACATCCACATTTCGCCAGTTATATTTTAAGTCCCATGTAGGCATAAATCCAGACTCCGAGGCTGCTACTGACAAATTCTTGATGGAAAACCCCAATAACAGATTAACGAGGCAGTCCTTAAGTACTGAAATTATTATTATTATTGACCAATAACTTATATCTACCTGACAGGTGTAAAAAGATGCTTAACGTACACCTACGTAATACAGTAAAATTAATATAAATGTATATAAAATATTCGTTGAAAACGTCCAACACTATTCAAAAGTTAGTTTCAATCCAAAACATGGAGTTAGGTGTGTATTCATTATTTTGACTGAAAAAAGTCAGGACCGTAACTCGAATTTCAGAACAAACTTTAGGTAACAACGCGAGCTCTATGAATCCTTTATTCTTGTTAGGAAACTGTCTAACGATTGACCAAACTGACGACTAATTTTACTAACTATATGACAGTCAAATTTAAATCGTAATCTAGTCTCAAGAAGAACTACTGTCTTCTGTCAGAGACAGTATGCAAGGGTTTCATGAGTAAGTAGTGAATAATTGTTTATTGACTGAATTGTCTGCACTGCATGTTTTGTTTGTTTCTATGTTAATTCAAGTAATTGGTATTGTACCTTGGCATCGGTATTGAACTATAAATAAATAAATTAACTTAAACGTTCAGCCCCGAAAAGCCAATAAATTTTCAATGAACAATAAAATTAGATTTTTGGTTGCTTTGAAATCAAAAAATTGTTTATCAATTGAGTGAGCTAGTAAGTGTCGTCACAGTTGACTATATCATACAAAATCTATGGGGGAATCGGGTTTTGACAGCCATTAAAAAGTACGTCAATTGATTGGCGGTATGAATACCCAAAATCGGTTATTTTTTAATAAAATGTTTTGTAGATTTTAATAATAATAAAAGTCTTGTTTTTCTTTCGCGTTGGTATGATTAGGCAGTGGTAAAGGTACCTATTATTAAAACGTATATACCACATTTTTCCATGTAATAGGGAAAACCTTTTAAAAAAAAAGTACAATAATTCCAATGTTATTCAGCCAATTAGCCTTTTGAGTACTTTACTTGTAATATCGTCATTAAAGGGGTCTATTTCACCTCCTTCAAGTAAGTTCCGACAAAATTACATGTTTATAATTATGTACAGCTCTTCTGTAAAAATCTCTAAAAACCTTAGACGTAATATGAGAGCTCAACTCTAAGATTTCTACACAATATACCGGCTGGTTAGTAGTCTTTAGAAAGGTGGGGTCAGACCTTTAGAACATTACATTATTAGATAATTGGTAAATTAGGCAAAAGGTACAATGAGGGGCGTTTAAAGAGCCTCTCGAGTAACGAGTGACGGTACTTAAGATGTCAGTTCACCCTAATACCTACCTTGTTGACTGAATAATGTTATTTCTACTGCGTGAAGAATTCTCATGAAGAGTACAGAATTAGTAGTACCGTATTTGTAACAAAAAATTAAGGACAAAACACGGTTAAGTGATTTAGCGATTGGCAGTGCGGGTCGCGGGCGCGGTTTCCGCTCGGAACAAACATTTGTATAGCCTAAAGATAATTGTTCCGGTTGTGGTTGATTATGTATATGAATTTATGTTTGTACACACCCACGATTAAGGAGAAATTCTTAGAACAAAGAAGGAAAATTACGCTTCACTGAAACACTGATTTTTCTATTACATTGAAATAAAGATGTACTAGCAACCGGCACTGTTTCTGTTACGGTTACAGCCAGGTTGCATTAGCATACAACCTTTACAGTACACAGTCTTAAAATATTCACACATTAAAAGGCTCGATGCGTAATAATGTAACAGCAGGTACCAAACTTATAACTAGTTGGTGCTTAAAATTTCCTATGGAACGTAGGACCAACATTAATTTGCCTTTACCGAAAACAGAATCTTTAAAGCGGGTATACCTTGTTTTTAATTCACTAGGAACCAAAGATTAACCGGTTCATTGGTTTGAAAACAAAAACGTACAGAGTTTCCATCAGGAAAATGCACGTCAGCCTTTTAATTTAATACAAATTTTATCCGACCTTCATGGAAATTACATTGAAGCCGAGCAATATTAAATAAAGACAAAGTAAAATCAAAGAATTTTTAAAAGCTAAAATATGATTTTTTCTTGTGTAGGCGATTTGCTCAAATGAAATAAAATGAAATCGACACGACTTTGAATATTTTAAATTACAATTCCTTCACAATGTCAAAAATAAAAGAAAAATTTTCTATTCTTCTTTTTAATCCTTTAGAGGAACATATATTTTTAAGCTTGGGTCCCTATTGAAGGCCAGAAAAACGATGGAAAACATACTTTTTTTTGTAGACAGATCCTACTGAAAAATAAGGTAAAAAGTTTCAAAGTGAAAAACTCCTTTTGGTCTTTGGTCTTCACTACTCACTCCCATTTCATTACCATATAAAGGCAAAGTTTGGTTGAGTTTATATAAAACTGCTAGCCTGTCTAAATAACCCTCTCATTTAAACAAAACGCCACTTCTCTAGACTTGTAGTATTTTAATAATATCAGTTCTAATTAAAATTGTTACTGTCAAAATTTAAATAATTACTTTATCGAAATGGTAATTTGATACTTATGATAATATAAGGGTTCAGGACTTTTGAGAGTCACGAGCCGCCATTAGTAAGTTCTTCAATTAACTGAAATTAATAACTTGGTAATGAAATTATTACTGAAGTTGGTGGAATAATTGTTCAGAAATAATTGATAAAAGATTTGGTCCTTAGGTCCGAAATTGATAACGTCGAAATAACCCGTAACCCCAGACACATTGTTCTAAGGACCTTTATATGAAACTTGAGGCGTTCTATAGTGTGACTAATAAAGCGAATGTAGCACAGCCAATAATTAATTATTAATTCGGCTTTTAATTTACTGGCGAAGGGGTGAACATTTGATCTTGTCGTAATGCATTGATGTTTGAGTTGATCCCATAATAAAGGGTAATGTTCATATTCATGAGTACAATACAGACTGTAAAGAAGGAACCATGAGGCTTGTGAATACTGCGAGTACCTAACCACAATTTCATTAGTGACAGAAATATCTATTGTCTAACATTAGAAGTAAGGGTTCAATCATATCACTCCTTTCTCTCTTAAGTGGAGGTAATAACTAGGTCTAGTGTTACGGATGCTATGAGTATGAACTTCTCCATCTTTCAATTGGTGCATAATCTAATATCAGCAACTTAATGCAGGAATCAAGTTGAGCAAGTCCTAGGGGCTTCCCCAATATTCGACGCGCAAGCAAGTTTGACTGCCCACCGAACCACTAATATATGAATTGGCCTCGGTGCCAAGACGCCATGTAATTCCATAAATTATGTTTGATAACACCAAATGTCTCTATAATATAGAATAATTATGTATATAACCAAACATTGCACTCACATTTTCTTATATTAATCGGTAATATGTAATTTATTATTTAGGAAATAAACAATTGCGATTATTAATCGTGACTTTTACGAGCCATTTCCGAGATTTAAGGTTTTATCATAAGCACCTTGTGTTTACAAGGTGCAGTTCTGTATCCTTGTCGTGATTCTCAACATCAATCAACAATAACAAAACAACAAACGGGGCGCTTCTGTTCTTTAAGAGATGTATTCTGAAATACTGTCAAACATAGACAACTAAAAAAACAAGCATTTGTTAGATAATTATTGACCAGGTGTCATGATTTTATTTGATTATTTTTTTATGATAACCTCCTGAAAGACGAGATTACAATACTTGTTGTTGTTGAATGTTCTATTTGGAACACGTATACGATCGAGTGAAAGTGTTCGTCCTATATCTTGACACTTTGCAAATACTATTAGTGAGAGATTAAAATTTAAAGCAAACACTAACTTTGCTGTCTAAACTATCAAGTTTAGTTACTGAAATTACGTCAAAATAAGACGTTTAACTATTCACTCTTAAGGTAACCAAACTAGAGTTTATAATGCGGATAGCCAAGTTTCTGGAATAGTAGTTTGTGTAACGAAATTATGAATGTTGTATATCATGTAATAATAATAATAATAATAATCATTTTATTTGTGTAACATAGGTAGTCAATACAGTTCTTAAATTAAAGTTCGTTGGTCGCTATGTTATGCCAAGAGGCGTACAAATATGGTTGGATGTGAAGTAATAGGTAAACACAAAATTATTATTTGGTAGGTATGTCAAAATTAATAAAATTATGATGAATAAATGAAATAAAGAAAAAATACAAAAATTAGAAATGTCACAGTACGGAGTAATATCTACAGTCAATGCATAAAAAATAATAATAGTAGTCATAAATCCAATTAGTCACAATATTCAATTAACCATTTTTTTTCCAGTCAAATAAATAAAAAAATAAGTCTATAATAATTTATCATTTAGAAAATCATCAGTCGTATAATAACATTTTTCAATTAATAACAGTTTTAATTTTTTTTTTGAATTGTGTAATGTGACTGTCTGTCACATACTTTTATTAAATAGCCAAATATTATATTTATTTTAAAAACCTTCACACGGTCACGGGCCACTCAAGAACTCATAAATTCTCTATTTAATGGGAAACAAACTAAGGACAAGTGCCAGCCGTCAGGTTAAATGCAATATTTCGTCAAATTCTAAGAAAACGATTAAAATATTTACTTTCGAAGCGCAACTCACAATACTAGTGCCACATCTGGTTATCATAAACGAGGCCCGAGTCGTACTTAAAAGGACCCTTAGAACAATTGAGAATTTGTACAAAAAAAGGGCAGTAAATCGTTTTAGCAAAAAGGTATGTGAACATGGGCTGAGTGTGAGGATTTCGAAGATATGGGAGGCGAAGGGACAGTCGGTTGAAGACGCTAACAGGAGACGGTCGTGGTAGGCAGGGCGACTTAGGTTAGGGGTCTGGCGCGGCGGCTACATCCATGGTGAGAGTGAGTGTGAAGGCGCGGAAGGCGGTTGAGACAGACAGCAGGTCTAATATCCAAGGCTGCAGGGTTTAGTAAGTGAATAGTAATCTAATCCATTCGAGACGCCATTTGGTAAGCATTATCTTTATTTAAATTTAATAGTTATAGTCCTAAATAATATTCTTCGTGTAGGTCTATTTGTATTGTAATTTATAGGTAGTAGTTTGGTGGTGTCGCAGATTATCTATTAATAACAATTTATTCTAGCATGGTGAGATTACTACGTTATGTTATTGTTATGTTTAAAATTATAGCTATGTACTCGTATATTATGTGTCCATCTCCTAATCCGCACCTTGGCAGCGATTCGTCATAAGCGTTTGGTTTTAGGGAAACGGGGAAGGCCTTCCAATACACTCCACACTCATGCACACACATTGTACACTACACACTAACACATCCGACTATCGACTTTTAATTGACGCACAAAATATGGAAGGCAGAACCGTAATACTCAGATCATCAAAATGATCTAAGAAGTTATTTAAGGATCTAAGTCCTTAAACGATTTCTATGCTTATATTAAACTAGGCTACAATGCCGACCTGTAATAATGCTAACGGTATAATTACCATGAAACAACCAAATGCTACTGATGATAACTGCTTCCTATAGAAGGTCTCGCACGGAGTACTTGCGTTGGGCTTGTTGTACGTACATTCCCGGGGAGGGGGGTAGGCTCCACTAAGTTCGCAAACTTACTTGGAATAGCCGTTCTAAAGAACGCTAGGGTCCGTGTCTCGTTAAAATCCCACCCGGCTCTGATGCCTATTTCTAAATCGTCACCTTTTAGCGAGACACGCGATTTGGATGCTGAGCTTCTGAAATATGTTGTGAAGCATCCTCTAAACGGGGAAGTTTAGAGGGAATGAGAAGTGACGATATGAACCACTTCGGCGTATACCAAGCACAACCGCAATGAATTCTGCTACAGACTGAGTCTACGGTGCACTTGTGCTAGTTTTGTATTATCTTAGTAGAGGGCTTAGTCTGTCGTAAGAGGGTCAATCACACTAACTAGTACGCGAATAGGAGAATTACTGAAACTTGTCTTCCTCAATGGCAGTGGACTTCGCAGTCTTCTGTCTTAGGATTGTGAAAGACACGTAGATAGAGCTTAGGAAACGTGTTCCGCTAGAATCGTAGCAGTGTCTCTAGTGGACCTATGCGTTCAGGTCTAGCCGTACACGTACGACTGGGCAGCCATTGAAAGATGGTTGCAAGTCACTAAAGTGGGTCTTTAGTTCATTGCAAATATATAAATTAACGTAGTCCGAAATAATGAATCTATTAAGCGCAAGTGTAGCGATCCCGTCATCACTCCTTACATTTTATATTATACTTTTGCATATCCTCTTGTCTTTTCAATTTCATTGCATTATATTATATTATGTATGTCTATATAACTGTGAATTCCCATACTAACATCCTTGGTCCCCTCCTTGTCCCCTAGCTTTCAAAGTCGGGACAAGGCAGAGTAGGTCTATGGGAATTCATTCCGTATTAATGGTGGGAGAGTGACCAGTCTGGGACGAGCTCTACAGGGCCGTGCGGATGGCGGGGCACGGCCCCTTCCCCTTCGGGGGAAGCCGACAATCACCCTAATACCTTACGTTTCAGAAAAACGAAAATTTTATTAGACTAGGCATTACAGGAACAGTCACAGTAACATTCAAATTTTTTATGCCATCTGGTAATTTATTATAAATGTGCGGTGCCATGCCTAAAACGCTCTTTCTCATTAAGGCAGTCTTACAACGCTGATTTCTTAAAGAGCTTGCATATTGGCTACGAATCGTAACATCTCGTAACGTTGACATTTTTTCGAATAACCTCATGTTTGTTTTGACAAAAACACTAATTTCAAAAATATACAATGAAGGTAAGGTAAGTATTTTCAGCGATTTAAAGAATGGTACACAGCTATCATCAGATTTTAGACCACACATTGATCTTATGCATCTTTTTTGTGCTTTAAAAACGTGATCTTTATCAGTATTGCCCCAAAAAATAATACCATATCGCAAAATTGAGGCTACTAAGCCGTGGTATGCAACTAGTAACGAATCCATATTTATTTTCCTGGTAATTTGCAAAAGTGCGTAAGCCGATTTATTTATTTTGTTACTTAAGTCATCTATGTGGGCTTTCCAGTTAAGTTGGTTATCAAGGAATAAACCCAAGAATTTGGCTACCTTAACTTCCTCAATGTCACAGTTACTATGCCTGATATTTACTTTTGGTACTTCAGTTCTTTGGTGAAAATGCATAATTTTGGTTTTCTTTAAGTTTATAACTAAATTATTTTTATTAAGCCAATTAATTATGTTCGATAGTGTATTATTTATGTCATCTTGATAAATATTGCGTTCAATACATTTCACTATGGCAGTACTGTCATCTGCAAACATCACCATTTGATGTTGAGTCACGTTTGGCAAATCATTAATATAGATCAAGAACAGAGGTGGCCCAAGGACACTACCCTGTGGGACACCGAACTTTATTAATCTAGAATTAGAGAAAAAACTCATGAAGACATGGATGTAATTGAATCCTGAAAGTTCATTGCATACTATGTGCAGTTGACGATATTGCTTAAAGACCTCTCTACACAAGGAGGATATTGAGATATATTTATCCGTAGAACAATTATATGAAATGATATCTCGTGCGACACACATAGGCGACGTATGAATCCTGGGATATTATCCCCTGTTATAATATCAAACGTGTGTGGAGAACCATTAAATATTCTAAATACAATTAAGAAAGATATTACGGTCTTAGAGACAAAAAATACGCCTTGCAGTTCTATCACATGGGTAGAATAAACGGTTCTATTACAAGCTGGCTAGATATCCTATTCCAGTCAATTTTCGAATTAAGAATACGATGGGTGCATACTAATAAAATTGTTTTTGTCGTTTTAATTTCCGTATAAACGTCGCGACGTTTAGCAATTAAAATAAACAATTAGTAGCACCCATTGATTAGAATAAAGCCTTCAAACTAAAAAAGACTGCAGGTAAGCAACAATCGCGAAGTCGAAGTCGCGGGCGTAAGTTAGTTCTAACATAAGATCAGAGTGTAAAATGGTATTTAATTCTTCCTTCTTTTAATCCTTTGAATTTGAGTGAAATTGCCTGAAGGGAAAATGACGTACCTTCAAATTAGAGACGTATTCGTAACGAAGGTGAAAGTTCGAATAATACGTACCTACTAATGTAAGGGAATAATTTAATTTGTAATTGCTTAAATTAACTCGCCACACCCACGGTTACACCCGCGTTCAATTACGTCTTTGGTTACTGCTTTGCTCCCGTAAGTAGGTAGGTGGGTATATTTACGTAAATAGCTTATAATTATATTCCTTACAAATCTGGCTATACTATACAAATACACACATCAAAAAAGTCTAGGGATCAACATCCCTAACATTTGTTAGGGATGTTGATCCCTAGACTTTTTTGATGTGTATATTATTTTTTCAATCGGACTAGTAGTTCTAAAGATTAACATTACATTTCTAATATGAACTAGCGAAGCGCCCCGGTTGTACACGGGTCCAAATTTCTGACTTTTACTTTGTCCGGGAAATTACGAACTCAAAAAAATAGTTCTCGAGTTTTGCGATTAGCAACACATTTAGATTTTTATTCATGTAGATAAAAGATATAAAGATGTATGAACATCAAAGTTACCACAATAATAATGAATGCAAATGTGAAAAGCGCATTTACATTCAATTACTATTCATTTCTAGATACCTCTGCATGTCGTATTCATAAGTTTTCTCTGAAATTTAATTCGAATAAGTTTTCCGACTCAACTTTGCAATTTGTTTACAAGCTGTAAAGGCACAATATTTACCTCTTATTTTTTTAAAACCCAGATTTAAGCACTGTTATGCTTGAAATGCGAAGAAAGAAAATTCCTCGTTGAAATTAAAATAACGAAACGAACCTTTTTGTTTTTACCCTTACCTTTCAGAGCTGTGGCCCGGAATGTTTTACGGAATCGGGGGACAATGAACAAGAAATATTAAATGTACATACATTCTTTACCGCTGAAACTGTACTGTCGTGACCCTGAGGGGTCACAGTACCCTTTGGGGTCCAAAATACAACAGAAACAGTGACTGACCTAATTCGTTCTTCTTTTGTAAAAAGAATTCAATTAATTGCTAACTATCTTTAACGTTAAACCCTGGAAAGGCTGTCAAAATCGTATTGTTCCACATTCAAATAATGTTTATCTCATTTTTGAAATATTTAGCCATAAATTATAAAAAGAGGTTGAATTTTAAACAACCTCATTTTATTTAAACCAGCCAGAGCCTCTGCAGTATTATTTAACCCGAAAATCACCATTTGACTTAGAAACACACACAAATTAACAAAGTCCTAATCGATGGTTTGTTAAATCAAACAAGTACATAGCCTTGTCAGTGGTACATAATCCAAGACCCAAGACCCTGGGGCTTAGGAGGGCTTTAACCACATCAACAACAAGTTGTGGTTGTTCTGCGTACGGGAAAAACTGTCTGACAATAATTAATACTGTTTCCTTTCATGGTGAGGTGAAGGAAAATAGGTATCTAAATAGTAATTTAATAATAAAGCTGAAGAGATTTTTTGTTTGTTTATTTAAATAAACAAATAAAAAATCACTAATACGCGCTAATATTTGGAACTACCAGATGGATTAAAAAAAATGTATATGATAGCTAGATTAATTATGGAATATTATAGGCTTTATAACATTACGCGAGTGAAAAAAAACACTCGGGTGAAGTCGCGGTCAGAAGCTATAGTTAATATTTTTAATTGTTGTATTCATTTGTTTGTGAAAAGAGGTAAAACTTGGGGTAAGAGATTTCAGGTGTAAGTGAAAATTTTACAGTTATTACGAATGCGATGATTAGGTACTACTAGTTATCCTCCCAAAAGGCGTGTGAAGAATTTATTATTTATTTATTTAAACTTTATGCAACAAAAAAAAGTACAAAGGCGGACTTAATGCCTTTGGCATTCTCTACCAGTCAACCAAAAGCGGTGAAGAGATAACAGGTGAAAGAAACATCATACTTACACTTTTAAAACAAATGTTTTACCATCTTTTGTTCAAAGGATCTGTTTCATTTTTATTCAATTCAACAAGTAGGCCGCAGTTGATGTATTACTTCTTCAACCTCATATTTCGTGACAGAGAAATGGCAGAATAAAACCGACACCCTTATTTTATATGAGAACGTTTAGACTGATATAATGAGGCGTTTACTCAGAACGCAGAGCCCACATAACGTGAAAATTATTACTATTAACAATTTGGTGTAGGATTATTTTACTTGTGTATACAAATGGAGGTGAAGATAAACTCAGATGCCAAAGTAACTTTATATTATGTAGAAGTGTAATTATGTAAATGTGTTTGGTGTATGCAAAGCGGCGTCAGTGACAGAAAACTTGAAAGGGAATCGTTTGTCGTGGTATCGGCATGTAAAGAGACTGTACTTGTACCTATGCTAGGACTAAAATCTTGACCGTTCAATAAGATCGAGATATTGTAATAATGATTCAAGATCTTAAAGTCGAAAGTTCTACGTCATTTTAACACGTCTGCATTTTAAAAACAATACCCCGTAAAACTTTTATGAAAATCAGCCGTCTCACTCGAGTAAGCGAGTAAGGTACCTAGTCGGGGGCGCGGGTTATGCGTCACGCATACCAGGTTCCCGACTCTTCGTGGTAGAGGGAACCGTTTGGTTTTAATTGGTAAGAGTCCGACATAACCCTCCATTTTCCCCAGGTGGTGGGTATCCATAACGATATCTTCAAGCAAAAAAAAATGAGTATTACTTAAACATGATACCTGAAAAAGGGCCCAGCATTGAAGCTAGCACGTACTCATACCTGGGGGGCATTTCTTGTTTGTAACTTTTAGAAACGTTTGCATTCTAATCTCAGTCTCATTCTGACAAAAATACCTCTATTTCAAACAACATTTATGACAAGTTTTTAACTTTGATTATATC
Organism: Hoplodrina blanda; assembly: GCA_949316365.1. NCBI lineage: Eukaryota > Metazoa > Arthropoda > Insecta > Lepidoptera > Noctuidae > Hoplodrina > Hoplodrina blanda. The sequence goes on along the minus strand of OX438579.1, from coordinate 7,564,162 downwards.
TAAAATGAAATTGTTACTAGATTTTAATACACGAGAGTTGATCTTTTGCTTAATGACATCTTCTTCTATCCTCGATTTAGTCAAACTTAAACATCAAATAACTTTGGGATCTTAGTTTATTAATCTTTTCATATATTCTTATTGAACGACTAGACTGGACCCATTGTGTGCCTAATCGTTCTAGAACACTTAGCAATATCTCATTCGATATACAACAATACGTTATTATCGAGACTGCCTATGGGGCTTCGGAATATTAGGTAGTAAATAGGCACCTATTGTTCTTTATTTTATCTGAGAGGCCGCTTTATCTATATAAAATAGTTACGCGTGAAAATTACTCAAGTGAACTAAGTACTTGTTTGTTTTGATAAAAGCATTTTACTACACGCCACAACTTTGAAATAGTTTCAGCAAGAGACCACCACAGTTTTATGAACATTACAAACTGAAGTTGTCTGTGTATTTTAATTGCATATTTTCTGTTAAAAACAAACAATCAATTTTAATTAGCTATTGTTTTTAGCAGTATGTTTCTGTGAAAATTTTACACTAATATAGTTAAATAGTTTTTCCAATATTTTGAATTAGGAATTTCTCTTTCTTTGAAAAACGCACGACCGTTGGTCCTTACTGTCATTCATAGATCTTTGACAGTCATTACGGGTAGTTAGAAGCTCGAAAGTCTGACAATCAGACTTACCAAGGGGTATCGTGTTGCTAAGTTACAGGTTTGTGGAAGTCAGAAAGATAGTCGCTTAATTTAAAACATTGCTAATCAGCTGCATACGGTTAGACTAGAAGCCGAACCCAACATAGTTGGTAATAGGCTAGGTAGGTGATGAGGATCTTGTGAATAGATTAACTGTCTATTATACACAACTAGCGACCCGCCCCGGCTTCGCACGGGTGCATGTATTTTACATATAAACCTTCCTCTTGAATCACTCTATCTATTAAAAAAAAACCGCATCAAAATCCGTTGCGTAGTTTTAAAGATCTAAGCATATATAGGGACAGACAGACAGACAGACAGGGAAAGCGACTTTGTTTATAATATGTAGTGATATTGCGCTTATAACGTAGCTGTATAAATATCAGTGTACTTTACACATCTGCCTACCCTTTCAAGAAATTCAAGCGTGATGTTATGTCATAAGTCTACGGTAGGGTATTAAGGAAAGCACGGCAGAGGAATGACTTCGTTCCAAATTCACCTGCCTATGAAATTTAATAAAACGTCGGAAATTCACGAGTTCCCCCAAACGTAGTTAGAGGCGCCATGTTTGAGACTATTTGCTCATAATTCCCTACTAGGTTTTTACTTTTTAACTACGAATAAACTGAGGTGAGGTTTTTGAATGTAGGTGTAGGTATAGGTATATATCTATGGATAGTGAAATGTTATCAAGTATAATGAAACCTGGTAGTTTAAAACAATGCAACTTCTAATGAAAATCTTCTGTACTTACTTACTTATTCATAATGTCTAATTTAACTAAATAGTTTTACAATTTTAATTAAATTAAGTCAATTTCAAAGCAAATTGAAATTACACTACACCTTCATAAATGATGATCCATGTAAATAAATAAGAGGTTTTTTTTTATAAATATTGTAATATTTTTGTATCTACATAACCCTGTCAACTATGAATTATACAATGATATTACAAAGTGAAAGGGGTTTAAGACAAGAACAAATACATTTTGACAAGGAAAACGGTTCAGAAACATCATGCTCAATGAAAGAAAAACTTTATCTATTCACTGTCAGTGTCAAGTTTCGACAAAAGAAAAGGAACAAAGAAGTAAAAAGGAACATTTTATTTAATCGTCATGAAATAATCTTTATATTTTTATATATTCTAAAAATAAACACAAATATTTTAGTGATATAACGAAAAGAAAAAGCTAAAATTTTTATAGCACAGCAATTTTTATACCTATTATTATTAAACCTTGTGAAGTACTTTGTGTAGTACCTAAGATCCGGAAAAAGGATCAAAAAATCCGAGTATTTAGTCATTGTCAAGACTTAATTATAAATAAAGAAATATAAGCCAAAAGTTTGGTGGTAAGCTAGTAATTTTTTCCTTAATAAAAGACCACAAATCACAATTATTATTTATTACACTCTGAAACAATAAGATAAAACATAAAATTTATTTTTATTTTATTATCTTTTTACTGTCCTCCTTACCTAAGAAGAAATATTCACTAGTAGATACCTAGACTCAAAGGACCAAATGAAATTAAATATCAATGAAGTAGGTCCTAGAAAAAGTTAGTTAGAACAAAAAGAGTTTCTTCGCCATTGGAGGCAAAAGTAACATCCGATATGTGTGACCATGATTGATTGCCTTCAGACAATGAGGACGACATACCTATGTACTTACTCCACAAGTAGGTTACCCATTTTCTTTCTGGTTTGAAGGCTAAGCTTAATCCACAGGAAACAAGCTGTAGGTACTCGATTTTTAGTAGGTTTGTAAATACATTATTTTATCGTAATACAATTTTGTATAACAACCCGTCTAAGTATCGTATAAAATAAACTTTTCATAATACTAAAAATTAAAATACCTATAACTATTCACAGGTATTTTCTAAAAACGTCTACAAACTGATGCCACGGTTGTTATCGGTAATCTGCGTTTTTCTCACAACTATTTTCTTCTTACTACTTTTATAAAGTGGTTGGTCATGTTTCCAAACGTAGACTGGCATCCTTTCATCTCAATTTATCATATTTTAGCAATCGACTCCAACTGGTCCTGACGACCACCACAATGAACTATTGATATCTCGTTGAACCTCACATCTGGCAGACAAGAATCTGATGTGCCTACTTGTTTTTTCTTTCATTTTGTAAAAATTGTTTGTAATCTTATTACTGAAGCTTTTTTCTACCTCTGGTTATATTTCAGCAAAACTCGGCTATACTTGATAAGATAAATTCCTGTAATCTAAGATAATGTCTAAAATAAAGCCGTTCAAAAGCGTTCGCACTTCTTAAGTTTATTTTCTGAGAAATTATAAATATACACGGGAGAGTTTTGAGATACAAGAGATTCAAACCGCCACAGTATCGGGCTGTTGCGAGATTTCACTGAATTCTCCGCTGAATTTAAACTTGTTTTTCCTCGAAGTATAAGGAATATTTTTGTGTTTAAAGTACTGGGTACCGCTCTCCTAATCCAATTTTAAAACTGAATTTTAATGTCTGCACCTTGAGTTAGCCACTCTTGTTTTACGCTATCTACTGCTTATGTTTACGGCCGCACGAGTTGTTCTTGTTGCGACAGAAAAAAAGTAGCATCAACAAACAATTGACATAATTAGTGTTGTAAAGACGTTTCTTTTCATCATATATGTATTTTTTTTTCACTGAACAATATCTGGAAACCTACTGGTTACGGAAATATTGAAGGTCCAACTTGTTTTCAGTTATTTCTACTATACCAAGTTTTAAATAATGTAGTAGTCCTCAAAAAAATTGTACCCGCAAGCAAAAAAATTCGAGTGCATTACATTACCACCTACCATATACAATGATTTTTCACTCCAAAATTAAAAATCGTTTCCCAACAATAATTTTTGCTCAGTTACTTAGTTTGATAAGAAGTCGGCTATGTGTTAACACTCCATATCCAAAGTGCTCATAAGTTAGCGCTGACTGAAAATCCCTTCCAAAAATATGTTCTAAAAGACAATTACGAACTTCTTCCATGTGAAAAGTCAACGTCACAATTCATGGCCCTATATTTTTCTTGATTTAATTAGTTGAAGAGTTCCTAAGACAGTTTTAATTTTCTCTGAGACGGGCGGAGTTTAATCGCTGCGGTATGAGCATACAGGATAACTTTTGAAGAATATTTTGTTGGAATACTTTCATGTTAGTTTTCTAATCTATTCTAAGCTTAGTCAAGATAAAACTTACCTCAGTGCTTACATTAAAAACATGTAGGGAGACTAAAATCGTACAATTATAAAGCATTATAATAAAATATTTTCTCTTTTCTCGTTATATTGTTATGATCATAACCTTAATATAGAAAGTCTCTCTAAAAAGTAAAACAGACCTTTTGAGACAAAAATATATTATTAGCATGTTTGTCTTCTTCTAAATGTCATTAAAGAGCTTTGAACATAATAATCAAAGCAACGTTAATTTTATTCATAATTAAACATCATCCTCAAGCTTGTTTCATATGTCACTAGCTTCTGCCTGCGACTTCGTTCGCTTCGTGCGTGATGTAGATAATACTTATTGCTCATGAATCTGGCTACTTTATACAAAAAACGTAAGTAAGCAAAAGTATACATGTGGAAGCTTGTAATTAGCAAATGTCCCTACCTATGTATGATATTTATGTTTGTTATTAGTCTGTAAGCTTTCTTTAAAATAAATAATAAATATAAATATTTTTTTCCAATCTGACTGGTAGCTTCAAGATTAATGCGTTTACAAACAAACAAACAAAAACTCTTCAGCTATATTATATTAGAATAGATATGATATTAATACCTACATGTCTGGTACAATAATGGTTTTCATTTCATACATTCTTTAGTTCTTTACACACAAAGGAATCCGTATTGAATTACGCGTCGAATTTCGCTCAATAGATTTATAAATTTCATAACGAAAATTCGTTCTTTGTCAATATTTTTGTTCAATATTTATTCAGAGGGATCTAAATGAGATAATTAAGTATGGCTTTTGAAAATAATGACCTATTATATTATTAGAAATATATCGCTTCGCAAACTCGTAAGCTATGTTATATCGTTATATCCATCTGTATAAAAAAGATCTTTTCGTATCGATGATACATACAGGATGCCATACGTGGATCTTTCACAGTCGTTACTGGTCGTCGGAAGTCTAACAACCAGTCTTACCAAGGGGTATCGTATTACCCAGTTACTGGGTTGAGGAGGTCAGATAGGCAGTTGCTCCATGTATGATACTGGTATTCACCTGCATCCGGTTGGACTGAAGGCCTACCCTAACATAGTTGGGAAAAGGCTAGGCAGTTTGATTGAAGCCCAGTAGGTGGCCCCGTCAGAGGCGCTGTTCAGATCGTCAAGGGTGCAGATGAACGGACAATTGGGACACTCCAGTATATGGACTTAATCTGATCAGGATTGATTCCAAACGTCAGGTATGCCCTGGACAGCCAGTACTCGGTACCAAAGAGTCAAGCTGACTAATGCCTCACCACGATGGTATATTCAAAATCTTAATCTCATTTTTTAACGTATTCATGGCGCACCCCCTTTCTACACAGATAAATTATTCGCGAAAAATACAAAAAAAACCTCGTAAAAGTTTTTTATTGCGAAAATATTTAAATGTTACTTTTAAACCTAAATATGTTACTAAGTTTGTAGGAAATGCCATAGGTACGGCGTAAACGCTCATAATCTGTAAATAAGGTCCTTAACTACACTGGTGTTTAACGCCTCCTTTTGCTGGTCTTTGCGACCACCTTGAGTTGCGCGCCCCCCATATTGAAAACCCCCGATCTAAAGTCTAAAAATAATTGCTTAGTAAAATCTACATACCACGTCAATGATGTGATGTAGTGACACCCCGAAGGTAACAAGAAGAGGTTGTGAGGAGTTCTCCACAGGCCTCACAGAGGCATCGTATCTCGTCATCAGGTGACGAACCAACCGGTATTCCTCGTCGCAACACACCGCTCCTGTAAACGAAAACAATATATGTATAAGATATAAGCTCCAAATATTAGCTAAAAATTACTTTGGCGACACTGTTGGTGCAGTGGCTGCTACTCTATGTGTCTTGGTTTCGATTCCCACATGAGATAAATATTTGTATGGCCTACAGATAGTTATTTCGGGTCTGGCTGTTTGGGTGTGTGTGTATGTGTGTACCTAGTGTGGAGCAAAGCTTTTTTACTTAAAAAAAAAGACATGGTATTACATTTATAAAATAAAGGTAGGTAGATATTTGACTATAAAATTGCACTTTAACAATTGAATTTGGTGAAGAAGACGTGTGCAATGTTAAATTGAAACACCACAACAAATTCTGCAAAGTGTAAGTAAGTATTACTACGGTACGATAACAGCGCAAAAAAAAAACAATTAAAACGGAGGATTAAAAATTCACATAGTCAGAATGACACTCTGAAAATCCCTTGTGGATGAAGCTGGCTTACAACAGACTGGTGCCAAAGCACCACTTGAAACCACATTTGCCCTAAATATAGCCCAGTCGCTGACGTTATAAGACCAGCTAAAAATAGGAAAGAAAAAATTTAACAAATTCGTAACAGCTCCTATGAGTATATATCATTTTATCCAAAACATCTATATCTTAATACACATAAATCATGTGCCAGAAATATTAAATCAATGATATCATAAACTGATGATCAATCAAAATGTCTTCTCCTAAAACAGTATGGTAAACAAACATGAATTTGATAGATAGCCAAGATAAACGAGGTCATTGCCTCTTGAGTAGGTCAATTTTTTGCTTATAGGTAGGTCCTGGAGTACATTAATGTAAGGACAACAGAAAAAGTTAGTATTTATGTCGTGCAAAATATTTCGCGGCCACAAGGACCAATGATAAAAAAAATAATAACATGCAATATGTACAAATTTTTATACAAATTTTTAAATACACCTTTCAAATATAGAAAAAGAAAATAAAATATATCAATTAACCACTTCTAGAACCACGACTCCGAAAAACAGCAGTCTTTTTTTGTAAATGTTTTTACTTTTTGACTCTTGAATTATTTGATGACCTCATAAATCGTGTCCTCAAGGAACTCGGAAACGTTTATTGAGACAAAAGACAGAAAGGGGTGCAAGGAAAGATGAGTATGGTAATATAGCGAAATAATGTGAGCATTCCGCCTTATTATGTGAATTAGAAGCCATTTTTTGTGCCATCCCTTACCTATACAAAAATTGTGCAGTCGCTTTGAGGACATTTACCTAATAATAAAAGATAAAATATATTATAAAATATATGTAATATAATATACAGGGTGTAACGGAAAGGGTATATACATACCAAGAGCAAGGCTTCTTTGGATGATAACTAACGATATGGCAAGGGTTTTTTAATCCTATCTCTACATGTTCGAAAATTATGATCAACAAAGAACACCGCCTGCAGTAGGCTACTATGCGGTACTAGGCGCGCAGAATTACGGAAGAGATTTATCATGATATTAGGCAAGTAATGTGGAAAGTTTTTGACCCACGCAGTGCGGTGACACGTTTGTTATGATTTGAATTTAAAAGAAACATATGAAACCGAAAATTTGGTATCAATTCTTAGAGTATTTTATATTGAGCTGAAACCCTTGCCATATCGTTAGTTATTATCCAAAGAAGCCTTACTCTTTGTATGTATATACCCTTTCCGTTACACTCTGTATAATCGTACAATGTATCTCTACGATTTTTAACATTAATCGGCAACCTTTGTGTTTCACTCTCAAATTTTTTAAATAGAGTCATGATACATGTAAACGTGAGTCCATTTATTAAAATCAGTAATAAAACTAAAATCTTCTAGCACGTTCGTATTTGAAGGCCTATCATTTCAAGTGAAACGATTAATTGACACGTCCCCGAGCACAGGGCAGCGATGCGAAAGAAATATACTCGATACCTTGATTCCCAAAATATACGACAGGCACGTACCGTATGTCTCTAGACAGTTAAATTGATTTTAAGTGGCTTCTGACCGTACTTAAGATATTGTATTTTAGTTTGATATTATTTTTTTCTCTCTGTATTTACCGCAAAGTCTTCGTCTCACACTTAGTTCATAAAAATCATTAAAATAGTCCTTCCGCCCTGGGTGAGGCGGAAGGGACTGTCAGACTTTTACTGACTAAAAGACCACCCTGTTCCTTCTGTTGCCCTTTATGTTCCGGGGCCACGGTATCCTGTTAAGACGTCGATGTACCTAATTACTTTTCCAAGCACGTAAATCACGAATACTTTTAAAAAAAAAGAATTACTTCTGTACCCCATCGTAATGACCCTAGCTGTCCGCGAGAAACCGAACGCTGACATAGCAACATATTTGTTTTCGCAAACGAGTCCTGAGTGCCATGGGGAAATAATCTGTAACATACATACATGTATCTATGTAGATGTATTGGTATATCAGCTGACTATTTTCCCATGCAAAGAACATTCTGTCTTATTTACTAACTTATTGTTGGTAATCACTCGATTTTCGTACGAAATAAGAACCCAAAAAGTTTGTTTCTAAGCTCATTCATTTACAAAATAAAAATGCGGCATAAAATTATCTTTTAACGAGGATCAGGCATTTGCATGTCGTTATCAAAGAAATAAGGATATAAAAAGAAAAGTTCAAATCTCAAAGGCTTTCAAAGGGATAAGTTTGAAAAATGAAAATATATAGAAATACGACCACTCATATGCATTCATAAAATGGTCGTAAAGTCGTGATGGCCCCGTGGTTATAACGGCCGCCTGTTATACACGAGGTTGCGGGTTCGATACCGAGCAAGTAGCAATGTGTCTTTTTCAATTTAAATGTAGGTACTTTCTAAGTTTATCTTGGACATCACTAACATCGGTGAAGGAAAACTACCGTGAGGAAACCTGCAATTAAAATAAAAATAAATTAGGACTAGCCAATTCGCCTAAGCAAGCGTGCTGATCAATGCTCCCACCTTCTCTGTATGAGAAGAGGCCTTTGCACTACAGTGGGACAACAATAGGCTGGTATTATTTAATGTATACTAATTATGTTGTATTATTTTTTTGTTTCAACGTGCTAACCTGTAAAAACAATTTTTGTATATGATAGCCAATTTCATGAGAACTAATATAGTATAGGTTATATAACATCATGCTATGACACACGGAAGCGGAACAGTAACCAAAGACGTAACTAAAAAAAAACACGCAAACGACGTCGCGGGCAGAAGCTAGTTTTATCATAAAATAACCAGTACTTTGGTAAGTGTCACAATTTCAATTTATATTTCTGTACGACACAATCGCAACAAATCTTCATAAAGCTCTTTACTTAAGTTTCCACTTACAAAGTTTCCGTTTCTCTGACATTGAACGTCAAACTCCTAAATGTTTGACCACCGGCTTCCTCCCCGTCAAGTCGGTTAACTGATTTTCCAGAGACAAGATCTTGACATTACGTAATTATAAACTGAAACTGGATCTGACCTTTCAGTCTTCATCATGAAGATTACGTATTATCTTGCGTACCTAAATAGCAACTTATTTAAATAATAAATTTTATCACTTTAGTCACTTAGTTTGATCTAGCATTAACTCTTTTTAGTTGATTTGTTGGTTATTTTTGACATCACTGACATCGGTAAAGGTTAATCTGGATTTATAATATAAGTCTGAAAAAGCCGCTCCGCCTTGAGTAATCGTGGTGATCAATGCTCATGCCTTCTCTGTATGAGAAGAGATTGACTGGACTTTTTTTAGTTGATTTGTGCGGTCGACTTTATTTGTTAAATACACTATTCTAAGTAAACCCCAGTTTTTTAATTAGATAGGTGTTTAGAGTCTATTTTGATTTGTAGATTGCAGCAGCTGTTGATTGCAATAGATTGTTCTTGAAAATAATGTCAATATATCAACACAGTAAGTAGTAACAAAAAGTTCCTTCGAATCGCTGCCAACTGGTAACGACTTTATGTGGGTGAAATAAGTTACTTTCTACCAGCTGTGCACCTATACTTCCTTGATGTTTGATTTGCGTGAACCAACATACAAATACAACACAGCAACATTTTATTAACCTACCCAGGTACCCAAAGAAAGCACTGTAATCGAAACCAATGGCATTAAAGTCATACAACAACCCTAACTTCATTTTATAACCAGTAAATTCCAAAATATAACATTAACAGTACATTTTATGAAGCAAAGTCATAAAACGCGTGTTTACAGCAAAATAAAAATGTGTTCTAACACTGGCGTATTTCGTTCCGGTTCATAAAGCGCACGCAGCGCTTTATTTTCACTTGTGACGTCAAGCGCAGATGCTAATTGTCCCGCTGCTCGGGTCCGGGCGAATTACTAAACCAAATGAAGATTGTGATGCGCTGAAATGTCGAGGGATTAACTTTTATGGTTCATTATAATATTAAAACATTTATCGTGCATTTCATTTCATGTTGCGTCTCTCACGTCGCGTCGGGAGCACTGAAGACCAAAGAACAATTCCACAAAGAAAATCACTAAAACCAAGTCGCAATCGCAGTAAATCAATGTCAAAAAATGTATGGGTAAATTAGAGACATATTTGTTGAATTCAGACTGAGATTTGATTGCGATCATTCCTGAAAGTTGGTGAAATTGCCCCCGGGTCTTTCGGTCCAGATTTTATAAATTCCCTCAGCATACAATTCTCGGATTCAATTGACACTCCATTGTGCGACCGTGTGCCAACACGGATGTCACTGACAATATTTACAGAGATTTTAATCCACCGTGAGGATGTTTGGTTCGACTGGAAGCCCACTTGTTAGGTCTCACATATGTGTGCAAAACCACATTTCTGACGTTAAGATACGTCACTCCACACGACAACATTTTGAGCTCGCCTGTTGTATAAGCATAAAAGTTACAGAATAATTTATAACATAATATGTTGGTTTAGTTCAGTTTAGTTTTATATACGTAGTTTCATCTATTTCTACGCAAAAAAATGAAATTGAAAGGTCTATTTGTAACATGTCTGTCTGTTTTCTCCAGCTAATTTCCGTAACGGCCGGGCCGTTTTTGATGGACTGATTTTCTCTAGCAGGCTTTTTTTAAGTTTATCAGGAGTAACATACCTACGTACTTCTTTTATTTTTGAAAAAAAAGTTAGGGTTCTGCACAAAAAAAATGTGATAACCGACGTTCACGCAAACAAACCAGTGGACATAAGCTAGACCTATACTAATCATTGATTTATGATACATTAAGCAGAAAATAGGTGTGTTGTTAACTGTTAATCTTCGCGGAACTAAGGACCAACTTTGTAATAAGACTATAATGATGAAGTAGCGCCAAATAGGTTGTTATCGTAAAAGTTTTAGCGGTATCGATAAACCGCCTACCTTCTATAGGTATCAGGTAAGAACATTGTTTTTCCTGCAGGCAAAGAAGCGTAAACATAGCTTTAGCTGCCGATAAACCTCTATTACAACCGACGGCCTTCGCAGATTTACGTGGTGTTGATGGTTGATAAAATTTTCACTCGTCTCCATGGATTTAATTATGGGATTATCCACACTTCCATACTAATATTACAAATGTAAAGTAACTCGCTCTGGTTGTCACCTCATCACAGCAAAACCATAGAACCGTTCGTAATGAGAAAAAGGGAGAGGACACAGATGTTACTTGGGATCCAGATCCTGCGTCCGCCATGACCGACATTGCCAAATTCACAGCCAAAAGCTAGTACATACTGCCGTATATTAAACTCCGACTCGAAGGCCTGGCCTTTGAATGGGAAGTTGGACCAAGTTTTAACTTGACCCGACCTCCAAGCCCCAAAATGGTCAATGTATCACTCCTATCATCTTCCCCACCACCTAAGTCACCGAACTATTCTCCATCCGTAATTGTAAACCTACCCGGAATAGTTTCAGTTTGATTAAGGTTATCCAGATCTATTAATGTTATAGCTATTAAAGTCCTGTTGCCACTTCTAAAGTGTTTGCCAAGTGATTTATTAGACATTTCATGTTTCACACGGTAATATTCGCACGATGCTCAAGCTCAACCATTTGTATTAATTCTATTATGTCTGTTGAAACCTTGGTACGTAACTTTATTACTCTATTTAATTACAATGCCTAACGCGAACCTACATGACTACCATTTATTCATGGTTAGATAGTGTGATGCCTATTCCTCGCTGTAGGCATTTCAGTGCCCATCTAAATAGTTAATCATGTCGGTACTTATACAGTCGCATTTCAATTATGTGGGAAGCGTCCCTGAAATGTGCAAGTTAGGTGCGCGTCTCACCTTAGTTTCGAGAATGAAAAATTAATGTGTCATATTGTTACCGTGCGTATTGGGTAGTTGCCGTAGTCACCATTGCTCAATAATTCCAAAACATTAATTTTATTTATTCTATTTTATTTTATTTAAGGAAAAACAAACAGTAACATATTACATGTTTATGATAAGGCTTACACACTAAACTATGATAAATATGTTACCCACTACGTTTTGCACAGATTACTATTTAAAAAAAAAAGCTGTATACCATTTTGAATTAACAGTAAAATAAGATTTTATGTTGCTTTAATCAATTGAGTTGACTGATAAGTGACGTCACAATTTACAAAATCTATGGGGAAATAGCATTTTGACAGCTCATAACAAATATGTCAATTGATTGGTGATGTCAAGTACCCAATTCAGCCAACCAATCACAGCTTCGCGCGCTTGACAATAAATTCGTCATATGAATTTTTCATTCGAAAAAGCGGTAGAAATAAAATATTGAAAATCTATTATATTAAGACTGCTAATAAATAAGACGAAGTTACTTCATTATCGAGTAGGTACCTCTGTCATCATATGATGACATAAGTCTTAAAGTCGCTCACATAATGAAAAAAATAAGCTTGCATATAAGTTGACATAGCCTTCTTGCATCTAATGAACTGTAGCCACACTTCAGCATACGCTATAGAAAGCTATTATTGTACCTATGCGATCTTCTATATTAGGATTCCATACGCGAAGCGTGCTAAGGGGGCCCTATTACTAGTACTACTCCTCCGCTGTCCGTCCGTCCGTCAGCGGGCTGTACTGTATCTCATGAACCGTAATAGGTAGAGAATTTTTCACAGAATGTGTATTTCTATTGTCGCTATACCAAAAAATAATAAAAATGAAAGTAATTTTTTGGTATGTTGCAAGTTGTATTTAATATTGTATGTTGGTAAACCCTTCCTGTATACTATATACTTTACTGAATTATTACTACTTTTATTGTTACTTTTTCAATTCATATGTACTTTCTTAACCCTTTCCCAGTCCTTTGAGCCACATATGGCTCATGGCAATTGTTATGCTATTGTGTCTGCTTCACGAACAGTGAAAGGGTGAATTTCAACAAGAGATTTTTATTTGTCAGTTCGGTGAGATTTTTTATTCCTATGCTATCTACATATTTTTAGTGACAAATAAAACTTTAGCCTATTTTATAACATTGTCCGTGAGTGGACATCAAATTTCATCAAAACCTAAATAAATATTTAAGGATAAATTTTTAAGAGTCCACTGAAATGAAGTGTCTACCGAAATGATAAAAATAACCACCGAAATGATAGAATTTCATTCATAATTTATAATAATTCATTCATAGTTATAACAGCCACCGAAATGAAACTATTTTTGTCCCCATGTTACTGAAATGATAAACTTTCTTTTTTGGCGGGAAACCGCAAGAAGTTGGGACCGGTGCGTTCGCGCCGAGAGCTTGAGCCGGACTAATCCGAAGTGAGGAAAGGTGAGAAGGGCGTAATAACGCAATGTTGACATGGCTATTCTACTAAAACTTACTGTCCTCTGAAATGATAACATTTTTCCGGACAAAAGTTGACTGCCTGTCAAATCCATGAGAAAGAAGATAAACAAACAAAAATAGTTTTATCTGATCGAATATATTATAATTTAATGATAACAACATCGATTTAAATCCATATTTCGAATGTATTTGCAGGGGAAGGTATTTTATGAGCAGAATTGGGTTCAGGACAGGCCACCGTGATGATAAAATAACACTTTGTAATTTTTTTATTTGGTATATTAGAGGGTAGAAATCAACGATTTTTTTCGCCAAGGTAGAGAAGTACTTACTTTGTTGAGAAAAATTTATAAAATTAAAAATCAGCACATTGCACTACCGTTCTCAGGTTTGCCGTGTATTTTTTTTGCTTGCGCAATTCACCCGAAAGTGTTAAGTTTATAACATCACTGACATCGGTGAAGGAAAACATCGTAAGGAAACCTGGACATGTAATTAATATATGTCTGAAATCGCCAATCCGCCTTAAGCAAGCATGGTGATCATGCTTATGCCTTCTCTGTATGAGATGAGGCCTTTGCCCTACAGTGGGACATTAACAGGCTGGTATTATTATTTTTTACTGCTTGTGCTATTATATAGTAGTGGTCTCGCTAGGAATCGACTTGTATCAATGAATACTGTCGTACCTACCTAAGATAGGTACCTATAACTACTAAGAACAATAAAGTAACTTCAAGTAACTCACAGTATTAAGTGTCAGTGGCTCCAAAGCTTTAAATTAAACTGTTAAACAACAGAGAAGGAATAAAATTCTGTAAGAAAATTAAATGTTTTATTTCTTTTCCTGATTCTAATGTGTAGCTGTAAACCCACTTTCTTAGTTAGTTTATTTTGTTCATAGCAAATAAACAAGGAAGAAAATGGGGGTTTTATTAAGCAACGTGTTCCCAATCGTCGTCTTCCCGTCTAGCCGGATGCAGCTGAAGACCAGTATTTAACATGGAGCGACTGCCTATTTGACCTTCACAACCCAGTAACTGGGTAATACGATACACCTTGGTAAGACTGGTTGTCAGACTTTCTGGCGTCTGACGACCAGTAACGACTGTCAAAGATCCACGCATGACAGCCGGGACCAACGGCTTAACGCTTTCCGAAGCACGAAGGAGACTCGGTGTGTATCGATGGTCATCCATGCACGGACTAACCCCGACAAGCGTAGCTTAACCTGATAGATCGACCCGTGCGGCTGTTATTCGCACCTCGGGTTCCCAAACGACACAAATCCCCAATATTATAGAAGTTAGTTTGAGTATAAAAAAATATTACCATAAACTAATCCGCTCATTAAAAGTCGTGCTTCTGAATTAATTTTTAATTAACTACTTGCAAAGACAGTTTCCAAGGAAAACAAGAAGAAATTCCACCACCAATGTTCGTAAAAGTTTGTTTTTTATTAAGTTCAAATATGGAACACATCAAAACTTTTTTTTAACCGACAAAAGGGAAGAGGTTATTACTTTAGCGATCAAATTAAAATAAAAGGCATGGAGTTTACAAAAGTTGGTAAAGGCTGGCTCATAAATCTTGAAGTTCAACCAAAACTCCCGATTGAAGGCTCATTTCATATTCTCTTGGTTTTATCGTTTATCATATCAATCACGTTTTTATTGGAAAGTCCTTTTGCGTAAATAGTTCGATAGATACCGTCATAGATTTTTTATAAAAAAATGCTGATTTGTAACGTGTGGGAATGTGCTTGCTTAATATAACTTTTGTGCTACGTAAACTAATAAAAATCGAACTGCCTACATTTTGTTTTTTTATTTGATATTATAAAAAAGGTCTAAAAAATGGTCACGATCGAATATAATATTATAGTCTTAAGTAAGAACGATTTATGTAAAGTAGTATAAAAGTTTATCAATAACGCCTCAGACTTTATTACACTCACTTACTTATAGGTAGGTATTGAAGTGTTATTGAAACTTATCTGATACAGGTAAGAGAGAAAAACGTTGTAATATCGCATTTCTATAATAAGGACATTTTATGCGTAGTCATGCGAAACAAGAATACCTATATTAAATTCCCAAAGAACATTTACCTGTGAAGTAGATGATTGAGTAATCCTACTCAGCGGGTTATCGATTTGAAACAAATACATGTACATCTAAGTACTACCTATAAGATATGTACAGTAGTTATAGTTACTCGTATACATAATAAACATAAATATGTAAATAAATAAAATTGAAATGTCTATTTGTAATATCACAAAATAAATATGAACGTTTACAAAAGATTTACCTGTCAGTCTGTTTGATCCGGCTCATCTCCTTAACACCTAGACCGATTTTGACGGGACTTTCACGCGCAGATAACTGTTGTTATAAGGAGTAACTAAAGCTACGTTTATTTTAGAAAAAGAGTTAGGGTTCCGCTCAAAAAAAACGCTGTGATAATCGACATTCTCGCGAACGAAGCCGCTGGTTTTAGCTAGTATAGGTATAAAAATGGTAGTAGGCATATATGGAATTAGAAACAATCTAGAACATTCTTATTACCTACCACTTTCTGGAACAAACTCAAGAATTACTCGACCATTAAAATAACAAACAATATTTTACTTAAGTCCACGCACAATTCTCCTCAAAATATATTTCGCAATGGAAAAGCAACGGTTACTTTGTAAAGCTTATGTTTTGTTTAGTTTTTGTGATGCATTGCTGCGTCTCAACTGGACCGTAGGCCGTAGTTGGTCGGCGCTTTAGAACATTATGAATACTCGGTTGCCAGTCGCCACGTTTGTTCCCTCTGTATAGAATAGTAGCTGCTCAAGCAGAAGAGATTTTTTTTTGTTTTTTTATACATAACATCACGTCTGTAATCCCCGAAGGGTTACGCAGAGTTGTACCCATTAGTACACCCACATATCGCCAGTTATGTTTAAGTCCCATGTAATAGGGGGCGAGCCTATTGCCATCATCCGGGCACAAATCCAGACTGAGGCTGCAAGTGAGAAATTCGTAATGGAAAAACCCAATAACACTGCGCGACGACTTTTTGTTTGTTTTTTTTTTAATTTTAAAGCGCTAATCTCTGGAACTACGCGCCGGATTAAAGAAAATCGTTGTTAATGATAGTCAGATTTATGAGGATATGATAGTATAAGCTACGTATATAACCTCAGGCTACGCCATACGGGACTGATGCGTGTGTTTTTACACGACTGCCCCAAAAAAAAGGAGTGTTATGTGTTCAGGGTTAATGTATGTATGTATGTGAGTTTCTTTATTCCACCATAACTTTTAAACGCCTGAACCGATTTAGATGTATGGGGTATCGTTACAATCCTTGCATCGTTCCGAGTAACATAGTTAAAAAAGAAAGCGGTGTGGTCACTTTAAAAAGTAAATTAATATCCAGCCTCAATTTATTTTTTTAATGAATCTGGTCGTGTCTATGTTTATCGTCTAGAATTTGACAAGTAGATTTAAAAAATATATAACACTGTAAATAAAAAACGTCGTAAAAAAAACTGACGAGTAAACAAAGTACAAATATGAGCAATTTTTGCAGTCGTGTTTTTTAATTATAGTAGCTTGTTTCTCACACGTGTCAAATTACATCTTTGGTTACTGCTCCACTCCCGTGGGTCCTAGCTTAATATTATATACCCTATACTATACCTCATAAACCTGGTTAGTATATACTTTTCAATCCGACTGGTAGTTCCAAAGATAGCGCATTTAATCAAACTAAAAATGGTAATAACGGTATTATACCTATTGTTATAGAGTTCTGTTTTCTTTATAAAGTCCCCACAGAGCCTATTCATATTGACATCCTCTTTTACCTACCTGTCATACAGTGTATATCATCGAGTTTGATAAACGTTACTGTTAACGGACGTCCGTCTGCTAAAGTGCTGGAAGTTTGTAACTAGTTAACTGTTCTATTAGGGGGGCGGCAACACATCCAAACATAGGAGGAGCTCCTCTACCAACTAACTGATATTACAAACTATTAGCTTCAAGCAAGGGAGTGTATATCCATCTCTCTTCAAACTTGTATATTATAATAAACGTGCTATAGAACTAATAACCCAAGTCTTTTAAAGAAATTGTGTAGAAGAATAATTGAAATAAATCAGAAGACTTTTAAACATAGCAGCTTGACTCGTGGCCTCGTCGCCTGACCAGAAGACCAATTCCACTAATTAAAAACATCAAACGCAATCTTATCTCAGCGATAATAAATATAATATGAATTATAGGCATTTTTGACAGCTTGGTACTGAGATTACTAAAAGTTAGTAGAATTGGGCCCCAAATAATGAGCTGAGGAAGGTACGAGACCGAACCTGAAACTAATCGAGCAATCCTTAGACTTGTAAGCATTCGTAAAGTATACATACCTAGTAGTATAACACTCCATTTTGCTAAATTATGTTCAGTCAGGACGGGAGTCCAACCCCCACTGGGAGTGCGGAGATCTTGATCAGACTATGTCTCATGTGCTGGAGTATTCCAATTGCCCGTTCATCTGCACCCTCGACGATCGACGAAGTAGTTTAAATTATTATAGATGTATTTTCGATACGCAAAGAATATAATTATATGAATAGCATTCAAATTTTCAATTGCATTATAGTCAATTACTATCCCTAGTCTATATAATGACTGTATCATCGATATAAAAAATAAGAAGGAAACTGAGTAATCACAGAACCAGTTCTCTTAATAAAAGCATAGGAAACATGAATATAAGCACTACCACATTTAACAGAAACATCAAACAAATTACAGAAAACGAACATTTAAAGGAACGGTAATTAGTCGCTCATTGAGGTATTACAACGATGCTTGAACGAACTGTTTCTCTTTGCGAGGGTATGCAAGTTTATTTCTGAATTCAATTAGCGACGAGAATATCTTAAGGGGCGAACTGGGAAGTTTTAAAATGCTTTTCACTTTTGATTAATGTTGTGTTTCGTTCGACGGTAACCAGAAAATGTTGGTGGAAATTATGAACGACGTAAAGAGGGATTTGTAACGGTATGATTGTATTTGTCGTTTTCATTAAACTAACATCAAAAATGTTTTAAGCAGTACTATTCTGTACAAATAACTCTCTTTGATGAATTTAGGTCTCATCTCTCATCTTATCTTACCAATTCTAGGAATTGACAGCTTGTCTCAAGCTGACTTCAACTTTATGCACCGAGGAAGATCTTTACAGAATAGACCTGCTAGAGATGAAAATAAAAGTGACCCATGACCCGAGTATTCTATTTATTGAAAACTAGCTGACCCGCCGCGACTTCGTTCGCGTGGTATCCTACACTACCAATACCCCTACCCTAACCCTGCCTTACCCTACCCCCTTCCCTACCCTACTCTATCCCTATCTTACCCTACCCCTACCCTGCCCTACCCCTACCCCACCCCAACCCCACCTCTACCCCTACCCCTACCCTACCCCTACCCTACCCCTACCCTACTCCTAACCTACCCTTACCCTTACCCTACCCCTACCCTACCCCAACTCTACCCCTACCCTACCCTACCCCTACCCCTACCATACCCCTACCCTTGACACCGACTTCCCGACTTCATATTAAAAGGGCTGTTTTTAGGGACTTCGTTCGCGTGGTTTCCTGCCCCCACTTTACCCCAATCCTACCCTTACCCCATATTTTCTCACCGTTTAAACCTTCCCTAGACCTCCATGAACATTTCAAAACCAAAATCAGCTAAATCGGCCCAACCGTTTTCGAGTGAGTTTTAGCGAGACTAACAAACAGCAATTGATTTATATATATATAGAGATAGAGATTGATTTCGCCATAACTGTCAAACCAAACGTCCAATTTTAATGAATTGAAGACTAAATATTATCTACATAAACAGTCCTTTGTGACAAAATAGTTTATTTTGATAAGGAGTAATGACATGTGTAAAACGCATTTAGCGTTTAAATAAGGTCCTAAAAAAAATCCAGGTTTTTAAATAAAAAAATGGTTGTTGTGTTTAACTCGAAATAGATAGGTATAGTGTTTCGCGGACTTTTTTGTAGATATTTTTAAGGTCTTTAATTCATTGGAACATTTTTTGGTTCTATCTTTTATAGTTTAGGCGGCGTACGCCAAATAAGGAAATTTTTGGGTTGATTTTTTACACCTTGGGTCCGAAAAACCCAAATATCTTACGGACCCCTATTTTTTTTTAAATAAAATAGCCTATAGCACTCAGTGATAACGTAGCTTCCAATTTCCGAAAGAATTTTCAAAATCGGTTCAGTAGATCCGGAGATAACCCCCTACATACAAACTTACAAACTTACAAACTTACAAACAAATTTTACCTCTTTATAATATTAGTATAGATATAGACTAGCTTTCGCCCGCGACTTCGTCTGCGTCAAAGTTAAAATATTATTCCACGAGAACCATACTTTATCCGGAATAAAGTAGCGTATGTGCTATTTCAGGCTAAAATCTATCTCTAAATTTCATCCAGATATGTACCGCCATTGTGGCGTGGTTGACTAACAAACATCCATCCATACAAACAGAAAATTGCAAAATGAAATCAATTAGTCTGGCATTATGCGGTCTCACCTCAAATAATTACCTACCCAACTAAAACTAGGTCTTAGTTATCAATTCCAATTAAATACTCTTATTATTTTAAAGGAAAAAGAAAATGTAAAGAAAATTAATTCAACAATAACTTTTCATAAATTAGGCTCCGACCACTATTCATAATGTAAAATGAAACTTAACTCTATTATAATCTGTCGACCTCAATTATCTATCCCTGTTTATGACGTCACATAGTAGGATAGTACCGATATAATGAACCAATGAGGTTTTATAGCCAATAAAGTAGCAGCAATATTAATGCATTGTGTTACCGAAGCTTTTAATATGGCGAAACGCAAAATTAACTTTTATAAACATCAATCTCGTAATTAATTTATTATGAAATGAAAGGTGGATCAGTGCTAAACAAAAGTCAACAATTGAAGGTGATGTTGAAAAGACATTTTAATTAATTACTACCTTTCCAAAAATAGATTGGTAATCTTAGAACCTGATATAATGCGGGGAATCAATTGAACTGTCAAAGCGGAGTTCAGATAGCACTGTCTAATTGAAGTCTTTGTTGAGACAGAAGATTTATATCTAGAGGGAAGTAATACTCCCCCGCATTTCGAACTGTACTTACACTCCGATAAAAGACTCAATACTGGCGATGAAAAAGTGGGATCTACATGTCTGCTTTCATCGCAGCTCGTTCGAAATACGTAGAATGTACTGAAAATATATCTTTTACATTCCAACCGGTATACAAATAAGAAAACATGGAGATTTTCACCGCCGACAGCGCGTTGTAATTTAGTATATTGATGTTTCTCGTACAGGCTGATTTTTTTCTTAGTATACGTGGATGGCACAGATGAAAAATAACAATGGAGACTTGGGGCCGATTTAAAATAAAATAGAACGACTTCATTCCATTTTTCATTTTCAATTGTTGAGCCTGAGGTCTTGGGTGCAATTCCCAGGTCGAGCAAAGCGTTAATATTGGGTTTTTCTGTCAGAAATTTCTCAGTAGCAGCCTCGGAGTCTGTATTTATACATGGTCGATGGCAATAGGCTCGCCCTCTATTACATGGGACTTAAACATAACTGCTGGCGAAATGTGAATGGGTACACCTTTGCCTAACCCTTCGGGGATTACAGGCGTTGTGTTATGTGTCATTCCATTTATTAACAATATGATTAAAATATACACATCAAAAGTGTCTAGGGATCAACACACTTTTGATGTGTGTACTTGGAGCGCATTTACTTCTCAGAATTTAATTATTATTAGTAACACTATTACATGGACAGTTATAATAGATAGAATTCAATTTATTCATACATCCACAACTCAAAAAAGGAGTAAAAGTGGGATTTGTTTTTTCAAAATCGACCGATTGTATTCCTATCGAAGAAAAATAACGTTTCCAATATCTAATAATACCGACCATTTTATTACAGTTTTCATCAAAATCGATCCAAGACTCCTTTAAGTATTTTTCTCTCCTCTCTTTTGGATTTGGATTTGGCCATTCAAGCACACTATAAACATCAACCTGTAGGTAAAGCCCATACATTTCACAAGGGATGAACCTTGACGTGTGGTAACAGTAATACAGTAGTAACAGTTAACATATTGCAGTATGTAAAAAGACAGAAACATGACTGGAAACAGTAAGATGGGGTTGAATTATGTCAAGCTCTGTGAGGATTTGGAGACATGACGAGGGTCCAGTTAAGTAGTCTGATTTATTTAAATAAAATACAAAACTGCTATATTTTTATTTTATAGTGTAGACTAAAGTAACGTGCTATAATGTATAAATGTGCCCCCGATGATACAGAGGAGAAAAATAAAATGACATAACTCAAAGTCAAAGTAAAGGGCAAATAAAATTTAATTAGATTAGACCATGAAAAGGAGCTTTTAAACGTCATTTACAAGGGATAAAAAAAAATTATTGAATCTAGTTTCCCATTCTAAAAGGTACTTTCGTATGGAGAAGAATAGTCAAGAAATTCCATACATACTCTTTTCAAAAATACATAATTATGTTTTACAATACAATTGTTAATTCTATTTAAGTTGTATTTAAGTTCAAATGAAATACTCTCTCTGCGCTAAACGTAATGCTGCAGAGCTCGTGTTACTTTTTTAATAAATTGAGTCGAGCTTTCGATAAACTTGAAGTCGTTAACACTAAGCCGTCAGAAACAGTTTTTCTAACTAACTTATTATTTGTACCATGGACTAACCGCCGTTTTTCTTTTATTTATTGGAAGACTTATGAAAGCTTATGAAGGAATATATCGCTTATCTATCATAATTAATACCAGTCTTCCCACCTCTTCTCATACAGAGAAGCACGGGCATTCATCGCCGCGTTTGCTCAAAGCGGATTGCTAAGTTCAGACTTATATTAATAACAAGTTCAGGATTCATTACAATGTCTTCCTTCACCAATATCAGTCCAAGATAAGATGTCCAAGAAAAACTTAGAAAGTACATATGAATTGAAAAAGTCACATTTGTACTTGTCCGGAATCGGTTAGAAGAAGTCAGAACACGCAACCGCATGCATAAGAGACGGGCAACTTAACCACTGGGCCATAATTACATAATAATATTATCATATTGGCTACCATACATTTTATTTTAAATTTTGTAAGAAAATTAAAGCGCTGTTTCTACCCCTACTAATTTAAAATATTGCCGTGGCCTCTGTATGTTTGTTCTGTATATTTCACATTATGAATTACAATAAAGTTATGAGATTAAATACTGTAAGAAGAATATTGGGCCCAACTAATTCAAGTCTTTGCATAATAAGCCGCCAACCCATCCTAAATCAATACCTACCCTAATCTTTGGAAAGGGTGTGCTAATAGTGTGAAATTCAATTTCTAAAGCTCTTTTAATATGCATAGAGTTAAATGTTACACGTCCTGATAGGAACAAATTCCATGTAAATGAGGCTCCAAACTTCGCTTTAACACCACAGTGGGCTTCCTAAAGATACTTTCACGTACAGTTTTGTAGGTAAAGGGCTTGGAATACTAATTTATCAAAATTTTAATGTTTTTTTAGGTGTTGAAGATTAATAAATTATTTTCTAAATAATACGACTGTAGCTTGTTTCTTCTGTAAGCTCAAGATTCCATTATTAAGATATAGCTAGATATATACATGTCGGCGATAGTGATAATTTCGTTATAATAAGACGCTCAATTGATTAAATTGTACGGGAGCAGAGTTACGCCGTGACGTCACAAGTCACGTGAGCGGAATCGTTAGGAGGGGACAAACGGTTGCGGTTAGAGCTCGGAGAGAGAGCCTCACTTTTTTGGAAGCCACCGAGTACTTCGGACCCTCCTAACGAGATCGCTGGTACACTCTACTCTTAATATTTCTGCAAGTTTAAATTGTATCTAACTACCTACCTGTTAAAAGTAAAAGTGATTGTGATAAGTGTGGACTATATTTTAATACCTACGCCATGAACCCTCTACAAGATAACCCTACTGGTGACGGCTGTGCCGCTAACATATCGCTTTCGTCGTCATCAGAAGTGGGATTTACCCGGGCTCCACAACAACAGACTACGCAGGAAAATGAGTGGCAAAAAATGCTTGAACTCCAGCAACGGAATATGATGGAGCTGATTGAAGCCATTAAACCACGTCAGCGTACACCAACACTCCCAGAGTTCAATCCTGACTCTAGTGACGCCGATGCACGTTCCTGGTGCTCAACTGTTGATATTTGCATGGAAGAACAGCCGTTAGAAGGAGGAGCTTTAATAATTGTGCTCAGCAAATCGTTGAAAGGCAGTGCCTCTCCGTGGTTGTCGCAGGTGTCGCACTCGGGTATGACCTGGAATTATTTTAAGGAACTATTTCTTGCTCGCTATGATTGTGCAGAAACTACGGCGGCTACTCTAATTAACATTAACAACGGTCGCCCCAAGGAAGGAGAATGTCTAGCTGCATATGCTAGCCGATTAATGACTTCAGTGATTGCAAAATGGAAAAATCTTACCGCTGAAGAAATCGCCATATCGTATGTGCTTGCTCACACTTCACAGTTCGACAATAGACTTCATCGGTTAGCGTATACGACCGAAATCCCTAACAGAAGTCGATTACTGCAAGAATTGAAGTCTTTTTCGTATTTAAAGCGCAAACACAATGACTATGACTCCGGTGCACCAGGAAACAAACGTTCCAAACCTACTTCCGAACATGTGACATGCCACTATTGCGGCAAAACTGGTCACAAACTGATCGATTGTCGCAAACGGAAGTCCAGTCTAACGTCCACTGCACATGACCCTTCGAAGACATCACGTAGTCATCCAGCAAGTTCTTCGTCAGCAACAAATCCCAGCATGAAGAAGAACGTCATCTGCTTCACTTGTGGCGAGAAGGGGCATATCGCTGTCCACTGCCCTAAGTTTGGATCACAAAATAAGAACGCTGCGAACGGGACAGGCGGTGGCGACGCAGGTGCTGAAGGCACATCACAACGGCGTCGAGTCGAGTACTGCGAGATGCGAGGTGTGACGGGCCAACTGGAGCACCACGGTGAGTCGTATTCATTTTATTTCGATTCCGGAGCCGAATGTTCTCTCGTAAAGTTCAGTATTGCTAACAAATTACACGGCACACGATATCACAATTCAGTTCACATAACTGGCATTGGTAACTCCACTATTTGTTGTATCGAACAAATTCTGAGTAGCGTTATTATTGATGGGAATAACCTTTCAATTTTGTTTCACGTTCTGCCCGACTATACTATAAAGCATGACGTAATGATAGGTCGTGATATTTTAAAATTAGGCTTTACAATTACGATGACCGGTTCTAGTTTGACAATAACAAAATTAAAGGAAATTAATGTTTGTGAAGTACCCTCTAAAAATTATTTTTATGATGTTGATACGGATATCTCTTCTGACAATAATAGAGAGTTAATTATGTTATTGAATAACTATTCGGATTATTTTGTAAATGGTTTACCAAAAACGCGTGTTACTACCGGTGAATTAAATATTCGGTTAATAGATCCAAATCGTATCGTTCAACGTCGTCCTTACCGATTAAGTCCAGATGAACGGCAAATCGTTCGTACAAAAATTAACGAACTTTTAGAGGCTAAAATTATCCGCCCTAGTTGTTCGCCTTTTGCCAGTCCCATCCTATTAGTCAAAAAGCGCGATGGTAGTGATCGTATGTGCGTGGACTATCGCGAACTTAATAGAAATACTGTACCCGATCGTTTCCCTTTGCCTTTAATTTCGGACTTGATTTCGAGGTTGTCTGGGGCTAATTTCTTTACTTGTTTAGACTGCGCTAGTGGTTTTAATTTAATACCCGTTAGTGTAGAGAGTATTGAACGTACTGGATTCGTAACTCCAGATGGACAATACGAATTCCTTACTATGCCGTTCGGGTTGCGCAATGCACCTAGCGTTTTTCAACGTGCAGCTTCAAATGCTCTGGGCAATCTAGTATACTCATATGCTGTTTTGTACATGGATGACATTTTAATTCCATCACGTGATGAAAGCGAGGGTTTAGAAAGATTGCGTGAGGTGTTAGAAGCTTTGACTAAAGCTGGCTTTTCACTAAATACCTCTAAATGCTCCTTTTTAAAACGTCGTGTTGAATTTCTTGGGTATGAAATTTCTACCGGTGAAGTTAGACCTAACCCGCGAAAAACAGAAGCTCTTACCAAGTTACCACCTCCTGAAAATATACACACACTGAGGCAGTTTATTGGACTAGCGTCTTATTTTAGAAAGTTTATTTCCGGGTTTTCACAAATTATGACTCCATTGTTTCTGCTTATTTCATCGAAAGTGTTCGTTTGGAAACCTCAACATGAGGAAATTAGACAGCGAATAATTTCATTAATTACTAGTAAACCTGTTCTTATGATTTTCAACCCTGACTTCCCCACGGAATTGCATACTGATGCTAGTGCTGAAGGCTACGGTGGAATTCTTTTTCAGAAGGCTAACGGTAAATTACATGTAGTCGAATACTTTAGCAAGCGCACCACTTCTATCGAGGCAAAGTACCACTCTTATGAGTTGGAAACTTTGGCCGTGGTGAACGCTATAAAGCATTTTAGACATTATTTGCAAGGTCGTCATTTTACCGTCGTAACCGATTGCAATTCTTTGAAGTCGTCCCATAATAAACTCGATCTGACACCTAGAGTACACCGTTGGTGGGCTTTTCTCCAAGCCTTTGATTTTGAACTAGTTTATAGACCTGGGAAATTAATGAGTCACGTAGATTTCCTGTCTCGCAATCCTCTCCAAGCCTCTTCAAAAGTTAGTGTCCAAAAAGTAGAGCAAAAACGTGTTGATATTGCAAATTTACCCGATAATTGGCTCTTAGCAGAACAACTTCGTGACCCTGAAATAATAAGTCTTGTCTCTAAGCTTAAAGAGAATCAGTTACCGCTCGATGATGCTAAAACGTATGAGATACGGTCTGGAGTTTTATTCCGTAAGATCCAAAGAAACAATCGCACGCGTTGTTTACCTATCGTGCCTCGCGCGTTTCGATGGTCCATAGTAAATCATGTTCATGAGGCAGTAATGCATCTTGGTTGGGAGAAAACGGTTGAAAAACTTTATGAACATTACTGGTTCGAAAATATGTCCAAATATGTACGAAAGTTCGTAGACAACTGCATTACGTGTAAAGTGTCTAAGTCGGGTTCGGGTAGGGTGCAAGCAGAACTACATCCTATACCAAAGGTGCGTGTTCCATGGCATACTCTACACGTGGACATTACCGGTAAACTTAGTGGTAAAAACGATACCAAGGAATATGTAATCGTTTTTATAGACGCCTTTACAAAATTCGTTTTGCTATACCATACGTTGCGAATCGATGCTCCTAGCGTAATTAAGTCACTAAAATCTAGCATATCTCTCTTCGGTGCTCCCAGCCGCGTAATAGCTGATCAAGGGCGATGTTTTGCCAGCAAAGATTTTAAGGATTTTTGTGAATCGCACGGTATTGCTCTACATTTAATCGCGACAGGTTCTTGCCGAGCCAACGGGCAGGTTGAGAGAGTGATGGGAACGTTAAAGGGCTTGTTAACACCTTAACTGCCACGTCAGGCACATGTGCCTGACGCTTGTGGAGGTTTGACCTTCAACATTTTTGGCCCGGCAGTTAACGTGTTAACATCTGTTGAAGCTTCAGATAGGTCTTGGCAGGATGGTTTAGAGGACGTGCAATTAGCATTAAATTGCACTATCAATCGTGTTACTAGGTCGAGTCCTTTAGAACTTTTTATTGGAAAAGTAGCAAGACCACTTAGTCTTTTGTGTGCCGATGATAGTGAACACGTTATTGACATAGAAAACGCGAGAGAACAAGCGGCGCTGAATATCACAAAAAGTGCTAGCTATGAAAAGTCCCGTTTTGATAAAAATAAAGCTAAACTAGTAAAGTTTGATGTTGGTGATTTAGTTCTTATTAAAAATGAGGAACGAAATCAAGTTAAACTCGATCCAAAATACAAAGGTCCTTTTAAGGTTATCGAATTACTCGAAGGTGATCGGTATGTGTTAAAATCTTTAACTGGCAACAGAACATACAAGTATGCTCATGATCGCATAAGAAGGATGCCACAAGGTCATGTCCCCAGCGAATTAGACGTAATTAGTGAAGAATTGGATCTAGATGATGCGGGTGAAGGCCCATCAACTCGTTCCGATTAATGTTAATGCACAAAGTATGTCTCAAACGGATGACTTACCGGAGAGAAGGCCCGGTAACATGCGTCCTGTTTGGAGCTTATCAGTGTGAAGGACTGATACTGACTTTTTGGTACTGGGCTTGCCAGGTCTTAGGACTGGTACTGTCCAAACTATTCTGGGCACGACAGCGAGAAGGGCTGTGTGTGATGTATCAGACATTACCAGCGAGAAGGGCTGATAATAAGTTGACTATTTTGTTTTTACTTGGTGCATTGATATTGTGTTCTAGTTTATTTCATTTGACTTTTCTAAATCTTGTTGTGTTGCTTCAAATGCAAGTCCTTTATTTGAGGTCAGGTAGGCCGAGCTACCTTATATTGTCTACAAATGCATTTTGTTTTGTCGCCAGGTAATACAGCACACGAGGACGTGTGACTTGTCAGTATGGCCGTGTCGGCGATAGTGATAATTTCGTTATAATAAGACGCTCAATTGATTAAATTGTACGGGAGCAGAGTTACGCCGTGACGTCACAAGTCACGTGAGCGGAATCGTTAGGAGGGGACAAACGGTTGCGGTTAGAGCTCGGAGAGAGAGCCTCACTTTTTTGGAAGCCACCGAGTACTTCGGACCCTCCTAACGAGATCGCTGGTACACTCTACTCTTAATATTTCTGCAAGTTTAAATTGTATCTAACTACCTACCTGTTAAAAGTAAAAGTGATTGTGATAAGTGTGGACTATATTTTAATACCTACGCCATGAACCCTCTACAAGATAACCCTACTGGTGACGGCTGTGCCGCTAACATATCGCTTTCGTCGTCATACATATAGCTCATTGGAGCTACCCTGACTTCCGACCAGCACCACTCGCGCGACCTCCGCCGTCTCGCCTCAATCGGTTAGTATTTTTTGTATGAACTCCGGCGCGCTTTGCCCACGGGCTGACCACGCGTGGACCGCGAGTGGACCGCTCGGTGACCACACGTTGCTCGCACACTTGCTCACGTGCAAACGAGTGCATCGTTGACAACGCAATGTCCACTCGTTGACCACGCAACGTTCAACTGTCGACAAACAGCGACGTGGTGTTGCTGGGCGGATGTCGGGTGGGTGTAACAAGCTATGATCTTTTCCCTGCACGGTGTCAGAGTCCTCTAAAATGCAACATAGTAAAAGGTAAAGGTACTCATGAATACAAACAAGTTTAATTATAGGACCAACTCTGGAATTTAAAAAAAGAACAGTTTTCCCCTACAACACTATGAATACGTATGGAACAGCTGATTGTTTTTCCTGTTTCAGACTTTGACCAATAATAAAAGCTCTTTATATTTATGAGATTTTTTACCCTTTTAAAGATTGGTGGATTGGTGACCTGTAATACAGTAGGTTTTCTAAATCTTACTTCAGGCACCAGCTCTCGCAATGTAAATTTAAATCTCATAAATGTTTGTGAAAGCAAATAAATCAAATTATTAGTGAATTCAAAAGTCAGCCTGTATAACAAAAAACAAATGACGATTAACATTGACATTTATGAACATAAAGACGGTTCCGAAAAACATAATCCCCTCTCGGTAGGTAAATATGCAGAGGGCATATTTCAAAGCACAATACAAAGAGATCTCACAGGGACCGTCTAAAAATATACTCGTACCAGAAAAATGGCATCATTAGCTTGAATAATGGTGATATTATACCATCATCACAATTCCGATGATAACCTTCCTTGATTAGCCAGCTAAGCGAAGTCATTATTGCAATACTTCCCTGAACAATTTGTTACAGAGGTCTCGAGAGATCTCTATACTGAGCACTGGAGACTGAACGTAGGCGATTATGTAACTTACAGCTCTTTCCTTTTGTAACATTTTAATAAGTCAAATAGGTAATAAAACGCCTACAAGAGAAGACCTTTAGAATATGTGTAGGATGAATATTATTGACACAGCAACGTACCTAATAACCAAGAATATTCCTTTCATATGGTAGTTTACGCTAAACTGGAATATATTAAATTTATGAATTACAAGGTATGAATATATTTTACTATTCCCACGATATTATTTTCATTTCAGTTGGTAAAGTAATTTTTTCATTATAACAGAGTTTTATGGCCAAAAAGTGAGAAGACTTTCGCCGCAGTGGCTGGAACAAGGCTGTCAATGATTACGACGTAGATGATGATGAATTGACGAAACACGCACCGGGATGCGTGTTACTTTAGCCCTATAGGGAAACATAAGCTCAAAACAAAAAAAAAACACGTTTAACAACAACTTTTCACCTCTTGAATGATAATAAACCTTCTTGTTCGGGATATTTTTTATTTGGTCCCAATTATATTACTATTTCTTTAATTTTTTTAAGAGATGTTCCAACGTTTTTCCTTTCTGAACCAAAGTTTTCCTACAGGGCTAAAAGTAACCCGCATTTACGGTACCTATAACTTACTTAGATACACAACTTTTTTTTCTAAAGATTTACTTGTTAAAATTGCTAAATCTATGACTGATTATTTATTTGTTATTTGCTAGGTACCCAAGATTTAAGCTTCTGCAAAATTTGATCCGATAACACGTACCTAATGTTATGCGCGTTTCAAATCTAATTGTGAACTTCTCACTGCCTGGTCGCATTACAGAGAAGATCTACATTTATGTTGCGCAAGGTCTAAGTTAATGGATATAAAACAAAAGTGTACAGTGTATAACACAAAAAAACTTCATCAAACAAATCATGTTTTCAACCTAATACTTTTGTGAGTTGTGCGTTTCAAATTAAATTATTCTTACGATATCTCGACGAGGTATAGAACAATATTTTAAATAAAGAGATTATTTTAAAGAAAATTGAAATGAAACATTGGCTGCGCACCACCACAAACAGTCTCCTGAGCGTTTTCAAAAGTCTCCTGTGTTTACAGATCAGTTGAATTCTCCGCTGCTATACTGGGTAAGGAGTCATACTAGTTTATGAAATATATAAATATACATATCTGAAATAAAGAATTCGAAAAACAATCCGTCACAATGGCGAGAGTAGGTAACTGTGAAGGCCAAGGCAACCTGGCTGAAATGTTTTTATTCTAAACTGACAGTCAGAATTCCTTTTGTAATTCGAATTTAGAAAAAAATCGAAAAGTTTTTTTTTTATAAAGGCAATCGTTCCGCTATCGCTCGTGATGTGAGCACTAACTTCAAAGATAATTAAATAAGATACTATTTTGCAAGATTCACTTGAATGTTGTTGGGACCCTACAGGTATATCTGTAAAAGCCAGATCACCGGTTCTTCCTATACGTGAGTAAGGTACCGACCTTACTCACGCATAGAATTAGTGACTACAGTTACTGTAATTCATCAAATTCGAATTTGATGAATTCGAATTTAAAGCTTCTCTTATGCAGACATACAAAAAACAACAAAACAACAACAAACAAAAAACATATGAATACATATGTATAGATATACATATGTATTCATTTTCATAGTACCTATTCACTAGAACCCAGAGTCGAGCTTTCAAAAGTACATCACAGCGACGTAACCGCGGGGGCGGACCAATAGATACAACGTATATTTTTGTTGAAGCTGTCCGATACACAATATCGTGAGAGCTTATCGACTCAATTGTAATGCTCGCAATTTAATCCTATTATCAGGTTCACTTTGAAATAAGAATCGGTTTCCACAAATAAATTCGCCTAATGTATTCCAAAGATTTATGAGTCATTAGTAGTTTTTTATTTGTTCGAAAGTTTTCTTGGCCTATTGTCAATGTGCACTTGGCTGCCCGCTCATTAGCAAGTTAAAAAACTATAAAAAACCAACTTCGGAAGGAATAAAATAATATTATTTGTCAAATATTATTTTATTCAAATAAATAATAATGAAATTACGACACCCGGTCAATAAAATTAATAATAATACTTCTTTTTTTAGTTGTTTATGTTTGACAGTGTTTCAGATAAGAAAGAGGTGTATCTTTTAAATAACGAATTCGGCCCGTTGCTTATGCGGTAGCGGCAGTTTCACACAACTATAAAACTGTATGCTAGAGTCTAGGGTTCATTGCCCAGCCTGCCTAAACCCAACGGCAAGATGGATAGTTCGAATTCTAAAATCAAATACTAAAAAAAAACCTGTTTATTTTATTATTGACTAGCACTTTCCCCGCGACTTCGTTCGCGTAATTTTTCTCAGGGTCTTTAATTTTTTCAAAGTCAAAGTCAAAGTCAAAACATTATAGCTAAACTAACTATAAGCTATATTTTGATAATAAAATATAGCTTATAGCACTCAGTAATAACATAGCTTCGAATATGCGAAAGAATTTTTAAAATCGGTTCAGTAGATCCAGAGATTACCTACTACAACTTCACAAACACACAAACTTCACCTCTTTATAATATTTATTATTATTATTATTGATTCGTGTTGAGAATCACTAGCTACAAGTACCTAAGTTACCCCCTTTAATTAGACGAGTATGCAAAACTACACCCTGTATACAAAGGCAGCATACGTGGGCGTTTCAGTACCATCTATTCATACATCGAAGAGTCGATTGTTTGATGTTTCACAATGATAGCGAATTGTCTAATGCCTTGCAATTGCAATTATGTGGTTAGAAACATAGAAACGAATATCACAAATCAATCATAAACTGCAGACTTGAATAACTATGAATTATATTGCAATTAAAATCTACTTTCAATTAACAATAGATGCTTATAAACTACAGGATAAGTACTTATAAACTAAAATTTGCTGGGATTGGGTAGGCACTATTAATTAATCATTCCAGACACAACTTCTCTAAAAAAAAACATTTTATGTTATCCCTGAAAACCGGAATTTTCAATTTACTGTTAAATTAGAGATTTAGTTGCTTTGAAATCAATAAATTGTTAGTCAATTGAGTTGGAAAAAGTGACGTCACAGTTTGTCAGCTCATAAAAATATGTCAATTGATTGATGATATCACTCCATTATCTTTAGAGATAATTCCTAATAATTTCTAAAAGGTAATTTCTAGATGTACTGGTCCGATTAAAAAAAAACACTTAACGAGGCCTACCTTATAACTAAGTGCCTTAGGCTATGTGTTATGGTATACTTGTTTTCCACGTGGACGAAATCGCAAGCAGAAACTAGTATAGTACCTATACACCGACTAGCTTTATTAGATCTGGCTGTTTTTAACGAATTCAACTGTTCAAAATTCAACCATCTTTGAAAAAAGAACGCCTGTTAGTCATACGAAGTGACTGACAAGTCCTTTTCGTTCTATTTTCGATTAGAATTCATTCTCATAATATTTAAACTGTAATATTCAAATGAGGTTTCTCTGCAGGATCGAATCAGAAATGAGGAGATCGGTAGAAAAGCCCAGGACACAGACATTGCGAAGAAAATAGCCAGGTTTAAGTGGGCTTAGCACATTGTCCGTAGAGATAACAGACGATAGGGCACAAAAGCACTGGGGTGGCGCACCAAAAGACCTAAGGTTGGTAAGCCCTCTACAAGGTGGACCGATAATGACCTAGCGAAAGTGGCGCACATTGTCCGTAGAGATAACAGACGATAGGGCACAAAAGCACTGGGGTGGCGCACCAAAAGACCTAAGGTTGGTAAGTCCTCTACAAGGTGGACCGATAATGACCTAGTGAAAGTGGCGCACATTGTCCGTAGGGATAACAGACGATAGGGCACAAAAGCACTGGGGTGGCGCACCAAAAGACCTAAGGTTGGTAAGTCCTCTACAAGGTGGACCGATAATGACCTAGTGAAAGTGGCGCACATTGTTCGTAGGGATAACAGACGATAGGGCACAAAAGCACTGGGGTGGCGCACCAAAAGACCTAAGGTTGGTAAGCCCTCTACAAGGTGGACCGATAATGACCTAGTGAAAGTGGCGTTAAGTAACTGGATAAGAAATACGCAGGGCCGGTTCGTTTTTAAAACCTTGGAGAAGACTTATGCCCAGCAGTGGGCGTTTTCCAGTTGAAAAGATGAAGATAATGATGAATATAAGCAAACCAGTTAGACCTTCCACAATACGTATTGCTGTGTCGTCTAAAGTTGTCTTAATACAAGTGACTAAACATTCTTAAAACCTGGTTAAAATCTCATCTACGCGACAATCAATATCAAAAACATATCAGAAATTTGAGGTATTTTTGACAAAAAGAAATTAAATTAAAGGGATTAGATTGTAAGAGGTATGCGATAGTTGTTAAACTAACGGGTATTGCTCCCAAACTAGCTTTTGGCTATCGTTCTTTGTCTACCAATCTAAATCGCGATAAGCGCTGTAGAGATAGATTCACTTCAGAGCGATTGCCTTTTCCCAAGACCTTGCGTATTCTAAGTCATTTTCATAAACTGAACTAGATTCAAAGTTTAATCTCTACGAGTCGAGAAATTCCTCAGAATACGGGTGTCAATCTTTTAATATAAAGCTAGCTTTTGCTTCGATTTAGTATGTGTGGTTTTTTTTACTTTGGACCTTTGGAAAATCCTTTCTTAACACATGCCTACGTCATAATAACTATCGGCGTGCTAAATTACAGCGCAATCAATTCAGTAGTTTGAGCTGTGTATAAATCAGTCAGTTAGTAACGGTTGCCTTTCATATATAGGTATTAGAAGATGTGAAGAACTACCAATTACGCAGTTTTATGTAGGCTGAGAGTTAATAAAAATAAAACCACATTGTCTCGTCCGGTTAATCCAACATATATCGTAAAAAAAACCTAAAAGAACTGTATTAAACCTAACTTACTTTACTACCAAATAACCTACAGAAGAGGGTAATTTTTCTACATTCTCTCTTAATATGTATTTATGTACTGGTGGGTTTATCCATAGGCTATAGGGGATCAAAGGGTTGAAGTTATTTATGTATGGTATTCATTACATGATCTGTATGTGATAGGTAGTAAAGGTTTAAAAAAGAACATTAGGTATGTACTTTGAAAAAAACCGCTGTACGATAGCCTGTGAAATTAAACCTTAAGTGTGTAATCATAAAGGCGTATTTCAATTCTCAATGTAACAATATACTTTTCATCTATAGTTTGAAATACCAAATAAAACTCACCTTTAATTAAAAACGTTGCAACAACGCATTTCAAGTAGCGAACAAACAGCGGAGGCATCGTGTTGCTTACAGAGCTTAAACTTTGTAATATAAAACTTAACTTGACACACTTATTTCATTGTTATAGTTTAAACATAGATGCATGATTTTCTTCCAGTAATTTTGCAACAATCAAAACTTTAAACAAACTGCTAAACATATTCTTAGTTGACAACAAAAAGTTATTGTCTAATGTTATTTCTCTGTTCTAGATAAAAAAAAGATAACTTGATTTAAGATAATAAAGTATTTACAACGTTCATAAAAATATGTGATTAACGACGCGAGCTAAAGTTGTGTATGTATGGCGCTTGCGACGGCATCGCGTAGCGGCAGCGGGCGCGGCGAACGTAGCACTGAAACTTGCTACGGGGCTACGCGGCCGCCGCGCTACGACGCTACGGCTACGGTGGGGAGATGAGTTTACCACCGTTGGTTTTATCGATAAATAAACGGTTTTGTAAAACAAACATTCTTAAAGTCAGTTTAATGAGCGGCATTGTTTAGAATTTGTTGTTAGATTTAAGATAAAGGATGATGGTGGAAAAATTTAAAGATCAAATAACATATTTAAAGCCACGTTTGGGAAGATGGAAATAAATATTCCATAAATGGTATAAATCAATTAATAATTCATTTAAAATCATTTATTTTCGTAAAAGTAGTAGGTACAGTGATGGTAAATACTCGTAATAAGTGCAAAGACACGTATCACCATTTGGTGTTAGCATTATGAATATTCATAAGTAAAGTGTAATAACATAAAATAAATAATTTATTTACCCAAAATATGAGAACAGTAATTTATACATGTAATTCTATACAAAAGCGGTTCTGTACACAAAAGTTTAAATGTCTGAAGCCAGACTAGGCGTAGCCTGTATTTCAGCTTTCAGAGCCTATCGCCTCGAGCAAGAAAACATATTTAATATAGGATTTTAGCTTGTACGTACATAGTTAAAAATTCTATAAAGAAAACTCCTATATTTTATATTAAACGCACGCAAATTACTTATAGAGATGAAAGACGGTAACTTAATTCACTACAAAGTATTTCTGTGAAATAATATTTTTATGGAATTGCTGTATAATGTTAACATTATTCAGCCTATTTTATTTGCCTTCTAAATATAGGCCTAAGAAAATTATTGGCCACAATAAGAGCCTGTTTCTATCACCTCTGAATAAACACCACTCACCAGAAATATTCAAATTAATTAATCTGCCTAGCCTTTTCCCCACTCCGTTGGGGTCGACTTCCACTCTAAGCGGTTGCAGCTAAGTTAATTTTACATGGAGCGATGGCTTATCTGACCTGCACAACCCAGTAACTGGGTAGTACGATACCTCTAGGTAAAATTGGTTGTAAGACGACCCGTAACAGCTGTCAAAGATCCACATATGACGGCCGGACCAACAGCTTTTCGAGGCACGGAGGAGTCTCGGTGTGTAAAGATGGTCACCCATCCACGGACCAACCCCGGCAAGCGTAGCTTAACTTGATGGATCGACTCGTGCGGCTATTATTACTAAGCCACGAGTTCCTAATAATATAGCTGTATAATGTTCAAATTATTTTGCCTATTTTAATTGTCTTCTAAATATAGGCCTACCAAAATGACTGGCCACATTAAAGGCCTGTTTTCACCACCTCTGAATAGACACTACAAACTGGAAATATTCAAATATAGAACAGAATTTATATGAAATGATCTGCCGAATAATTTAGTCGGGACTTATTCGAAGGTGGTGAAACAGACCCTTACCAAGTTGCCGAGTTAGAACACTTTGACAGGAAAACAATGGAATAGAAGACAATGAATGTTAACAATTATCTTGACTTATCATTTTCGTCACTTTTCGTGATACCCTCCGGTGGGTAAGTTGTAAATTCTATAGCGAAAATCCTTGATACCGTTGCTTGATTATTAAAAAAACGGATTTAATTATATTACGCCCTCTTGCTGCAGTTAAATTCCCAGGTCGGACAAAGTGATATTGGGTTTTCCCAATAGGAATTTCTAAGTAGCAATACGGAGTTTGGAAATTGGTGGTGTGTGTGACACCCCCTTGCCTTGGAAAGCGTGTAAAGCTGACCCAGCTGTCATTCGTAGAACATCGGGCAGTCAGAAGGTTGAAATTCTGACAACCAGCCTGATCACGGGGTATCGTGGCTGTAAGATAGGTAGTCGCTCCATATTATAGCTAAACCACTTAATTGAGTCTTCGCCTGCGAGGTACAGAGGCGCGTGGGTAGGACGAGAACGGGGACCGGGAGAAGTGCGGGCGGTGGGCGATCGTAGCGTGATACACAAGAGGCGAAATGTGCACTGGACAGTTCTTAAGATATACACATCAAAAGTGTCTAGGGATCAAGATGTATTTGGTAATAATAATATATTGATCCCTAGACACTTTTGATGTGTGTATGTGACGTCACAGTGGTTTACGGTGAACAACAACAACAGGCAAGGACTCAATTAAAAAAAAAAAACATTTTTTTTTATCTTGCTATTAATACTTTTCTGATTTTCATCTACTGAAATTCTGTTAAATTATGTGTTTTTATGCTTAGTAATTAAGTTATGTTATTATTAAATAAAAATAAATAAATAAATAAATATCTTGGGGACAACTCACACACGGCCATCTGATCCCAAGCTAAGCAGAGCTTGTGTTATGGTAACCAGACAACTGATAAACATACATAAATAATTTATAAATACATACATATTATAGATAAATTACACCCAGACACAGAACAAACAATTATGCTCAACACACAAAGTTTATCCTGGGTGGGAATCGAACCCACTACCTCCGGCTTTGCAGTCAGGGTCACTAACCACTAGACCAACGAGGCAGTCACAGTATTCTAACAGTATTCTATTCAGTATTATAACAATAACTTGTACGTCTGGTGCAAAATGTTTGTATAGGTTGGTTGTTTATAAATCACTATCACTACATAGTATAAAACAAAGTCGCTTCCCTGTCTGTCTGTCTGTCTGTCCCTATATATGCTTAGATCTTTAAAACTATGCAACGGACGGTTTTTTTTAATAGATAGAGTGATTCAAGAGGAATGTTTATGTGTATAATACATGCACCCGTGCGAAGCCGTGGCGGGTCGCTAGTACTTAAATAAATTAATTAAGCGGTTTATCTATAAACACTAGTGTTCAGCTGCATCCGATAAGACTGGAAGTCGACCTCAACATAGTTGTAAAAAGGCTAGGCAGAAAATGATACCATCTTTCTAACTTATCCTACAACTGCACTTCAAACATTCTTTTATACAAATAAAAAAGTTAAGGTCTCCGAGTCACAGTATTCTCGTGCACTATCGAGTTATTTAGTTTTTCAATTTACTGTTCTTCTTGTACTTGCAGCAATAAATCCGAGTTTGCAGAGATTACTTCGTAGTGTACTCGTTTAATGATCAGATATCTCGAGTTCCACAGTTTTCAATGCACTTTCTGCTAACAATAGTTCTACTGGAGCTATAAACAGATAATAATTGCTGTTACAACAACACAACGATTGTTGAATCGTTGTGTTGTTTTTATGACGTTGTTAACAGGTATTAATTGTTGTAGATATCGTTGTTATGATTGTTAACAATGTATTTGATTTTAAATGTTACTGCTGTTAGTATTAAGGTCGAGTATTTGTCGTATACAAGGGAGTGAAATGGAGCAGGCCTATAAAGAGAAGTTCCTTAAGACCAATTAAGTATAATTTATTTAATTTTTCTTAAATTAATTTAATCATTAAAAACAGTGTAGTATGAAATCATTAATATTAATTTTCCAAAAAACATTATGTAGATACCTATCATTTTAAAGAATTAAATAATTGGCTATAATCTCACTAATAATAAAATATTGTAAACGCGAAAGCGCGAAACGCGAAAGTTTGTTAGGATGGATGGCGGAATGTTTAGATATTTGTTACTCTTCCAAGTTTATAAACTACTGAACAGATATTGCTATAACTACGCATTTGTAATAATATACTCGTAACTTTTGCATACAATAACATATATGCTATAATGTATAAAAGCTGCGGGCGGAAGCTGGTAATAATAATAATTTGTTGCGTCCAGAATTACCAAAAGGTTGCGATCCTCTTTTGTAATTTATTTTTATTTGACCATGATAGATTCGCCTCTATTACTATGTGACCTTATCCGACATTAGTCAGCAAATCTTGAATAGACAGCCAGAGCTTTGTACCGTAGGACCAAAATATAAACTATGATAAAATTAATGAAACAAGTTGAGTTACTTAATACAGCTGAAATGATGAATTGTGTTGAGTTAGAAATAAATAAACATTAAAAAAATACCGGTCTGTTATTGTCCCACTGCAGAGCAAAGGCCTCTTCTCATAAAGAGAAGGTACGAGGATTGATCACCACGCTTACTCAAGGCGGAGTGGCGATTTCAGTCTTTCATTTTAAATCTTCTAATCAGATTTCCTCACGATCGATGTTTTCCTTCAGGGATGTCAGAGTTGTCTAAGATAAACTAAGAAAGTACGTATGAAAT
Source organism: Hoplodrina blanda (assembly GCA_949316365.1). NCBI lineage: Eukaryota > Metazoa > Arthropoda > Insecta > Lepidoptera > Noctuidae > Hoplodrina > Hoplodrina blanda. The sequence goes on along the minus strand of OX438579.1, from coordinate 7,524,574 downwards.
AGAAAAAAGTCACATTGGTGCCTGTGTCCGATTACGAACCCACAGCAAGGGTAGGTAAAGGAAACCCATGATAAAATATAAGGAAATCTAGGTCGTGTGTGTTCCACGCAATATTATTTTTCTAGTTCACAGATTTAACGAAATTACTCTTTTATTGGATCGGTTTGTTGACAAAATAAATATTTCAGCGTTTTCCCGATAAACAGTTTAATTTAGTTTTCACGGAACATAAACACAAAACTCATGCAAATAGTTTTGAAATTCGATTGAAAGTCAATATTCGAATGTTCGTTTTACTACCAATGTAACTTTTCAATTCATATGCACTTCCTTATTTCATCTTGGGCATCACAGACATCGGTGAAGGAAAACATCGTGAGTAATCTTGGACTTATAATAATTAATATTAGTCTGAAATCACCAATCCGCCTTGAGCAAGCATATTGATAAATGCTCTTGGCTTCTCTGTAGAAGAAGATTAGAGGCCTTTGTATAGTATTATTCGTGATTAGAAGGATTAATATATTAATATTTATTATCTTGTTCTTTATCGTGTGGGCAGTAAGGTCTTACGACCCCACACACCCTTGTGTCAGAATTTCTAAACCGCCTCAAGGGCCTCTGACATGGTGTGAGTGGAACAGTAGGTCCAGGTAGGTCAATATTTATGAACAAAGCCGAGCTACACTTTTAGCCACCTTCAACTTTTTCGAAAAATCGTCAAAGAAAATGAAACCGCTTAACTTCAGTGTAGTGAGCGTGTAATAGCAAGGTCTAGAACTCCAGAAAGCTAGAAACCAATTAACGGTGGTCGCGTTGTCGAAGCGGCAAACCCGTCCACTTACCGATTTGCCGGCTACCGCACTCCTATAGCACTCTTAATCGCTCAGCTGATAGGGTTAATTATCGCGTTGAGAGCTAGGAAGCTGGGTAGGAGATTATACAACTTAAAAAATGTATGGAAAGAATACTTTTATTGTTAACTAGCTTCTGCGTGGAAGTCAAGTATACCATGAAACATGTTCTATGAGACTCGGCAATAGTGTAGCTTTCTATATTGTGAGAGAATTTTTGTAACAAACAAAACAAAGAAACTCTTGATAACATTACAAGCTATTGCCCGCGACTTCGGCCGCGTGTATTTCGTTACGGATCCCTTTTTTTACGGATTTTGGTATCATCTCAAACGAGCGACGTCTCTTGTTGAAAAAAAATTTTCCCCAAAAATCACCACATTGACCAGTCTTACGCTTTCCGCTTTCAGCAGATTTTCATGACCTTTCACCAAGTCATCAGTTAAACTTTTACATACCCTACCCTCTTCCGGTACGTGGTCGCCACTCCAAAACTTTTCGGACCACTCAGGCCCATTAGTTTTTTATTAAAATGCTATTTTGAACCGAACCCGAACCTTTGCGTACCGAAGGACCGGAATGAAACAATCAAGCTAGAAGCAGTGTTGTGGCACGTGAGTTCTGTTGTATGACTGGTCACGTTTTATCACGTGTGGTCACACTCACCAATGAACACATAGGAAAACATGCGATACCCTTAACCGGATAAGTGTAAGATAAACTTTAACCCTTTTTTTGTCGACTAGCTAAGGACCAAAATGCTTAGAATAAACTGCTTTTTCTAGAAGATTAGGGTTTGTATTTTAAACACGGTCACTGAGTGGCTTATTTTTATGGATACTTTAACATTCAAAAATTCTCATCACGTAATATACTACTATTTTGGAGATTCTTAGTATTATTGTAACCATTATTAATATGGCTGTCGTCCTCTGAAACTAAGATAAATATGGTTGTATGAGTGGGTTTGCCAAAATAGTTCCAGACGTGAAATTGTAGGCCCAAATAGTTAAACACACGACCTTTCCCTGACCTGGAAAACTAATATTTGTATTGTAAATGTATACATTGAAACATTCACTGGGATTAATAGCTTTTAAAAACTTATTCCTATTCCCAACAATGGTTTTATTTTCATACTACAAAACAGTGAAATACCTACTTGATTTCACCTATACACATAAATAAAATTGAAGTGACTGTTTGTACCGTCAAAATAACAGCTTTTACCTACATGCATATGAATGTTTACACGGTATTTAAATAAAACCCCACGGTAACCGACATTCATGCAAACGAAGTCGCGGGCGTAAGTTAGTCAAAACTAAAAATAAAGCAAGCAAAGACTCAAAACTATGTTTTTTTTTTAAATTAATGTGATAAATATTGTTAGTGGAATATAAAAGGGTCAAAATTATATTATACAGTTCTGTTGCTAGAATACAAAAAAATAAGTTCGATAATTTTAGCGCAATTTAAAATAATAGTTATTATTATTTATCTAAAGAGCTATCTCATCATGTCATGTCATCTTGACAGACCACAATCTGTCAAAAACTACATTATGATGGCTACAAAAGGTGATACTATACCTACATAATATAATAAAGCAGAACCATAGTTTTGTTTGTTGGTTTAAACGTGCTAATATCTAGAACTACCAGCCGGATTAGAAAAATATGTTTGTATATGATAGCCAGATTGATTAAGAATAGAAAAGGGGAAAATAACATCACGCTAGGAGTGGAGCAGTAACGTAACGTAACGTAACTTAATAACATCACGCCTGTAATCCCCGAAGGGTTAGGCAGAGGTGTACCCATTAGTACACCCACATTTCGACAGTTATGTTTAAGTCCCATGTAATAGGGGGCGAGCCTATTGCCATCAACCGGGCACAAACTTAATAACCGGGCACGTAACTTAATAATGCAAAAAAAAAATACGCGTGCAAAGTCAGAGGGAGCTGTTAGTTAATAATAAATGGATAAAGGATTTTATCCACTTATTACTTCTATAATGTAATACAACAACTCAGCTAGGTATGTAGTAGTGTATCACCTAGCAATTCCATTAGCTGTAACCGAACCCTTTTTCTATTTATTTTGCGAAGTAATATAAAATTGGACGTAAAATTCAATTTCGTTAAGTTTGTATGAAGCCTTTTTGTGTATTTTTTTATCAATGATCTTTGATATTTATTGAATAGAGTTCATTTAAACTTTATAAAACTAAAGTGGCACTTTTTCGTAATAAGTTTTCGACAGCGTAAATAATGGCAAAAGATATGTATTATGTTTTTCTTTTCTGTAAATGGTAGACGTATTTTTATAATTTACTAGCTTCTGCCCGCGACTTCGTCCGCGTAAATGTCGGTTTTTAACGATTTAATCTTGTTTTTTCATATAAACTTTGGACCCCCGTTTCATCTCCTTAGGGGGTGAATTTTGGAAAATCCTTTCTTAGCGGACGTCTACTATCTATAAACTAGCTCCCTGCTAAATTTTATCTTTATACGTCAAGCGATTTTCGATATTTTGCGATGAGTGAGTTAGTGAGTGACCTTTCGCTTTTAGACATAATATACTTATACTTAGAGAAGATTAATAAAATTTGTAGTTTTGTAAGTTTACGGCCACCGACTTGAGTATACAGTGATCTGTATACTTAAGTCGGTGGCCGCATCGAATAAACGTGCAAGACCCATTGCATGCTTTTTTTTGGTGTTTTCTGTTTCTTTGCCCATCCTCCTTCACCCTAATTTTTGACGTGAAAACGTCTTTTAATTCGATGGAGCCGCCTGCACGCACGATAAAACATGACTCATGCGGCGTTACCTCGCTATGCGGCGTTACCTCTTTTGAAAAATGAAACTATTCCATCAGTATTTTCTTATGACGTTATCACGTTCAACTATCGTCAGTAAACCGACTTTGTAAAGTCGGTTTACAGACAACCGACTTTTTTAATACCTTAAGTCTAAAAATAATTAGGTAAAGTAATATATTGTATAGATCTACTTACAAGGAACCCCGCGTTATTAAGGATTAAACGTTTTTATTTTCTCCTGTAAAGTTGACTTTTTTCACTTGCACGTTTATTCGATGAGGCCATCGAAGTTATCATACTAATTTGTTTTGAAAACTAATAAACCCTTATGCCAGCAATTTAAAATTTTCTCCCAATACATATTTTATTACCTAAGTAAATCAATTTAAGAGTCAATTTTGGTGGTAAACGCCATACATCCTTGTTATCTTGAAGGTCAACTGCGTAGTAATTAATGGCACGTATCAGTTTACTCCGGCCATTAGGTACCTACACGTTATGTTTGCGTTGTATATAGCCTTAATAACAATGTTATTTTTCCTTGCGACGCGATCAATTAATGATTAATTACAGTACGTTAGTTAGCTTGGTTCGTACCATTCATACTAATATTATAAATGAGATACCTAGTAACTCCGTAAAAGGGACGAGGCGAAAGGAGTATGTAAGGATCGTAGTAGGTGGCGTTTTGTGGTTTCTGCCTACCCCCTTTGAAAAAAGGCGTGAGTTTATGTATGTGTATATATGTATATAACTTCGTATGTCTGTCTATTACGCTACTACGGCTACTTTACGCTACTTTAGCCAATGGCAGTGGTACAACTGAATCGATTTCGATTATAGCTTAGGTACTTTTTATTCGCGAATAAAGCTGCAGACAAAGCTAGTATATAATATTTAACTTTCTCGGATACCTACATCTTAGTATGTACATCTTTATGATGTCATACTTTTATTGTAACATGTGTTGCCACAGTTTACAGAAAAGTATTATTTTCCAATCCGCCTTGAGCAAGCGCGGTGGTCAATACTAGTGCCTTCTTTGTACGAGAAGAGGCCTTTCCCCACAGTAATAGGCTAGTATTATTATTATTTTCAAGATTTTTTTAGAAAAGATAAGTCTATCAAAAGACGCAGAAGTTTTAACAAAGGCCAGAAAGATTTCTAAAATTCAAAGCAACCGACTTTTCATCATTTGAATTCATTAACATTATTTTTCACTTTACATTTTAAAGTTTTGTCACCTCTATAAATTTTCTTGCGTCAACGTTTTTCCTAAACATAGGTTTACCAGCAGCGAGCCCGTAAAATCGGTGGAACTGCCAATTGCTTGGGTTTTGAAGAAAAAATGTGAAATGAAAGAGAAATAGGTATGAATGAAATGATAAATGAAAGAGTGCTTACATAGTTTAATTTTGTTATTTATTTAACCATTAAAAACTTACAATGACAAACACTAATATTATATTTTATTAAAATAGTTAAATGTAAAAATGAAGTATTATTTTATAGTTAAGCCTAAACTATCACAGAATTCATTGAAGAATTACTTTAACCCATTAGGGACTGAGTTTTTGAAATTCAAATTTTGTGTTTTTATTTGTATATTTGGGTTGAATGATGACCAGATAACACGACTAGGCCAAAAAAAAAATTTCAAAATCTCCCAATTTTGAGTTTTAGACTGTTGCCATATGGCAACGCTAGGCCAAACAAGGTACAATAAATCCGATATTTTGCTTTTTTATATAAATAAGAAACTTTGGAATATTTCTTTTATTTTTGTATATTTATAAAAATACAACGATAATAACTTAAAATGATGAATTTTCAAAATCAACGTCACATTTTGAACATATAACTCTTTCAATAGGTTTACAGTCAGCTCCAACAAATCTATGTTTCTTTTCTACTGATGATGGAAAGTGGTTCTCACCGTCATATCTAACTCCTTCCAAAACCCTAGATTCACATCTGAAGGTCGACCACCAGATTTAGGAGGGATTCTATACGTTTTTAAGTATATTTGGACTAAGTATCTCACGACGAAAATTCAGCTGCAAAATAATCCTTCCCGATTTGCACATCACTGATTTCTTCCACTCGTAAGTTACCTCAAACATTCATCACATTCGTCCTTATTCCTCTACTTTTTTTATTTTATTTTTGGGTGGTAAAAATCATCAAATGAGTCGGGTGGGGCGGAAGAGACTGTCAGACTTTTACTGACTAAAAAACCACCCTGTTTCTTCTGTTGCCCTTTACGTTCCGGTACCACGGTATCCTGTTAGGACGTCCCGCGACCCCGGTTCATTCCTGTCCTGAGGCACAACTTCTGCACCCACCCAAAAGTTGTCTGCCTGTCAAATTTTCTATCAGTACAGCTGAATGTTCATCTGCAGAATCCTCCTGAAGTGGCTGAACATACTGATATGTTCAGCCACTTCAGGAGGCTCAATATAATATATATATATTGTAAATCAACATCAAGTCCTTGTTATAATAAATCAGCAATTTTATGTTACTTCAATCTAATAAGAAAAAAAAATACTTTCAGGGAAAATGTACCTATAACGGCCTAGCGTTGCCATATGGCAACATGCAAAATAACTTCCGTGACGTCAAATATACATAAAAAAATACATTCTATTTAGTATTATTGTAAACTTAAGATGTGTCTGAACATGTATTATGCAATAAAAAAATAAAAAACTGCGCCAAATAAAAATAAGTAAGACTTCGGTTTTTCTGTGCTCAATTTCTGCAAAATTTATAACAACCAACAAATGAATCAACCACTACCCTCAAACTTGAGAGCTAAATGACCACAAATCATATCTTATCTGTGACTTGTATATCTAACTTTATGTTTTTAATAACAAAAGATAGCTGAGGTTTTTAGTTTTTGATTATGATTCGTAAATTAAAATCGACTCCTCACGTTGCCATATGGCAACGCTAGTACCTAATGGGTTAAACGAGCTTTTGCCCGCGACTTCGTCCGCGTAAATGTCGGTCATCGCGGACGCAGACAATGTCGCGGAATAAAAGAAGCCTATGTATAACTTTCTTGGGGTTCAAACTAATCCCGTACCAAATTCCATCAAAATGGGTACAGTGGTTAAGTCGTGGAGGCGTAACAGATAGACAGAATGACTTTCGTATTTATAATATTAGAATGGATATAAAGTCTTTAATAAATCGTTTAACCCTTTCTAATAATGTAATAAAAACAGGTTACACAACTTACAAATTTAATTTCGTTCAGTATTTCAAGCGTGAACGTCGAGCAACGTGACAAAAATGCCTGTATTTATCAGTTAGGACCCGAACGCACATTCACGTAGCGAATAAATATGTGCGTAACGCCAATAAAGTAAAATAAATCCGTCTACCAGACCATTAAATACACCTAAGGTGGAAAAAAAGAAATCCAACCCAACAGCCGTTCCCGTACTAAAAATATAATGGATTTACGAACCTAACGTGAGTGTAGCGAAGTTCTGAGATTACCAATAACATTGGAAAAGTCAAGCATCTGGATTGTGTGTCGTAAATTTATCTAAAGATATACCTTTGCACAATAAGACCGGAATATGTAAATGTTGGTTATAAAAACATCTGCCACACTTCGTTCGGAGGATGTATCAATATTTGTAAATGTCACATCAAATAATTATGTACCAACCAGAGGAGTATGCTGTGATAAATGGGCTACATTTTATTAAAAAACTCGCCAAGTGCGTGTTGGACTCGCACGCAAAGGGTTTCGTACCAACGTACAATATTAAATACCACTTCTTGGTTTTTACTATAGTTATAGGCTATTAAATCCGCCTTTGTACTTTTTTGTTGCATAAACTGTAAATAAATAAATAAAATAATTAAAGACAATACAAACACATGAAATGAAAAATATAAAAAAGAAAAAACAAATATACATTTAAAACAAAACAACGTCATCCCTTTCATAAATTCCTCTCACACATACCAATAAAATCTTTGTCCATTCATCCGCAAACAGATCGTTTGTTAGATTAGAATCCAACAAACGATTACCGAGGATCGCGGGATCGCGCTCGATGCAAGCCGCTTCGAACCGGTTCTATTGGAAAGCTGTAGGGCCTATGTTCAGTAGTGGACGTCCTACGGCTGATATGATAATGATGATGAAACGATTACTACACTACATACTTATTAAACAAAAAGCTTAAAATATACACTTTTCTTGTATGGGAAATTGGGAAACCCCTTTAATTTTACAAGCTTTTATTCAACTAGCAATGTATGTGTTACGGCTAATAGCCGAAGTGCGGTTGCACCTAGTTTTAGCCGGCTACAACTAGGTGCAGCCGACCACATGCGGTTAAACTTATCCTACTTATATCTTCGGTTAGAACTAGGTTTAGCCTTCATTATAGCGGTTAGAACTAGGTGCAGCCGTTTTTCCCGCCGGAAATGCTCGACGGAGCCCCGCGAAGCGGGGCTCTTACGTCTGGGTGGATTACAAAAAAAACAACCACGAAGGTGATGGCAGGGTCTGTTCGCTCGCTTCGCTCGCTCATTGGACACTGCCATCCCCTTCTAACCTAACCTGCCCTAGTCGGGGTGCCCCAAGTCCCGAATTAACCGAAGATAAGTAGGATACATCTAAGTTTAACCGCCTAGCACCTAGTTGTAGCCGGCTAAAACTAGGTGTAGCTGCTCCGCACTTCGGCTATTAGCCGTGACATATACATTATGTAACAATGTTTGTTCGGGTGGCATCTTGCAACTCAATTTTGATGCAGATATATTCAACCGATTCTGCTGAAATTTTGCACGCTTATGTATATCAATGCAATATTATGATGACATAAAGCTGATCTGATGATGGAGCTGGAAGGTGGCCATAGGAATTCTGTAATGCAACGACCATCGAGTTTGTTTTAATATTTTTAGCGCATTTAAATAAAAGCTTGTTTTAAAAAAAAGTTTTTTTACTTTTAATTAATTAAATATTTTATTTTTTTATTATTGGTCTTTATAGGGGCCACACACTCTGTGCAGATTTCGAGTATCTACCAATTATGGTTCCAAAGATACAGGCCCTTTGACAGACGGAGGGACAGACAATGGAGTCTCAGTAACGAGCTTCTATTTGGTACTCTTTGTGTACGGGACCCTAAAGATGTAAGACAGACAACGTCCTTTAAAAGCTCGCTCATATCGTCCTCTGGGTGTCATAAGACCGCTGTCTTTTTTATAAAAAGATGGCCGCCTGACAGGTAAAGAAACAGCAGTACTAGCCACTAACACTAATGAAAATAGTGACGGTTTATGAAGTACAATAATATACTAATACTAAGTCCCAACTCAAGGATTTTTTATTAGACATATTTCAAGGGATAAAAGTATTTATGAATACTAACAGCTTTTACTATAGGACCAACCCTGATATGAAAAATATTCCATACATTTTGATCATACTGTTATTTTTACTCATGAATACTTTCACTCTCTGAAAGACTAGTTATTTCAAACTTAACATGTATGGGTATCAATGAGTGGTTATTATTTTGATTTCATTTGAATCAGTATTACAAGTATTAGATTCTATAGTAGATTTGATCACTTAAACAACGATGGGTCACCCGAGGAGATGCTTACAAGTGAGTCTCCAAGATTAAGTTAAACATCTATAACATGTTTACTTGTCATCAACCACTCGTTAATAAATAAAGACAAAGAGTTAAACATCGCCAATATGCTCACATCATTCTAAAACCTTATCACACTTTGTGACTTGTATTTTTAACCGACTTCAAAAAAAGGAGGAGGTTATCAATTCGACTGTATTTTTTTTTATGTTTGTTAGCTCCTAACTTGCGACTGGGTGAACCGATTTTCATGATTCTTTTTTTTATTTAAAAGCTGGTGCTTCCCCTGTGGTCCCATTGTAACCATTTCAATATCTGATGATGAACTTCGGAGATATGGAATGGAACTCCTCACAGAATCACAGCAGCAATATCGTAACAAGTGAAATTGCTTTGTTTATACGTGTAGTCGATGACTGACTGAAGGAAAAGGGGGGGGGGGGTACGTCAACCCCCCTCCTACCAGTTTCCAAAATTAAATATATCGTATGAGGTATTGTTTGAAAGGGCTTTTCGTAAGGATTTCAAACATTAATACACAAGTTGTAGTTTTTGAAGGCGGTTATATCTTTTTTTGTAAAAAAGCTTTTTATTCTTAATAGTGTAAACCAATAAATAAATAAATGAATAACCCACTTGTTTCATAATCTTATCTCAGCGTTGTCCGTAGCTAACACGAGGTTAAATTACAAAACAAAAGGGCACACATAATGGGTTTTTGTCAAGAAGTAACTCGGAGTTAAAATATAACCCTGACTGGCGCAAGAAGACTTTCATTTACTAGGAGAGAGCCTTCGGGTCCCAAACTACGTTACCAAACGCTCGTCACCCCGAAACACGTACAAAAAACCTTCCGTACACTCGCTAACGAGCTTACATCCGTCCAGTTCCGAATCAAAGCCAATGCGAATAACAACTTTGGAACGATACAAATTATCTAGATTAAAAGAAAGACCTTGTATTTGCCAGCAATTTGTCACAACAGTCATAACTTTGTTCAAGTGTTTATTGAATACTTTGGCACAGTTACAATATAAATAATATTCAGTTTCGCATTATAGTAGACCAGGGATGGCCAACCAGTCGATCTACCAGACCAGTCGGCAAGGCGAAAAATAAAAATACGCATAAAGCGTGAATTATACAGAAATGGCGTAAGGTGAAAGCGCGGCGGAGGCGCAAAGAATAAGGCATAGACGCGATTAAAATTATATGGAAGAGGCGAAGTCATCTTACGATGCGTCATTATACGAGCTGACTTTGTTTGCTATAGCATATCTTCCTCTTCAGAACGTTGATAATTACTGCTCATAACGTATAACAAGCGACGGGCTCCTTGCGCGGCGCTCAGGCGACAAAGCGGCATGCCAACGCCGCGCCGCTTGAGCGTAATTCACGACACGTCGCCTTCGTACATCTTGTATGAAAACGTTTTGGACCGGCATCATGCCTGTGCCGCGCCTTGACCTTACACCGTTTCTGTATAATTCACGCCTAACTAACTGCGCAACGTAATCAATCAAAATGCTGCGCGTATCACATCTTGTGTGATTTTCAAACGATATAAATAAGTGTAACTACTTAAGAACATTTTTCAATTTAATTTTTTTTTCTGTTTAGAAAATATAAAAAAACTACATAATTGCTATACTGAACTTATCGCAGAGGGTTTTGTCAGCAAAAAGTCGATCTTGGGTCAAGTTGCTCACCCCTGTAGTAGGTAGACGAATAAGACTACCATTTATAATATACAATTTTATTCTCATTGACCTTATTATTGTCCCTAAATTATCGCCGAATACTAAACAGGAATTCTGAAACAAAATCCACATCACATTTTGATTGTTCATTGTCGTGGAAAGAAGCGCTAATGCAATGAGTGCCGATTCCGTGGCCCGTGTACCGTGCTGGCTATTCTAGTGGAAAACCAATCAATTAACAAAGACCTGACCATGAAGGTTGATACTCTTTTGCTAAATAATAGTCTACAATTGAAGGGTTGATAGAGTGATTTTGGTCCTTGTAGGCGAAGAGTACTAAATTTATAGGTACTTGGAATGATTTGGGTTTGTTTCATTGCTTAATCAGAAGGCCAATTTTTGTTACTAAAACCGTTCAAAATCTAGTCGCAATTTGATCTAGATAACAATCAATTTAAAAACCTTTAAATAATGTGTGAAAATTAGAGGTATGGAGACTAAGATTAGAATGCGAACGTTTTTAAAAACGTTCTCATTTCAAACGTGTAGGAACGTAAAGAATGTGTGAATTCAATGCCTATTATCAATCAGCATTATACATTCAAAATCATTACATTCACTTCAAAAAATGGGACAAAGTTTCACATGATTTGATTCGTTTTAACAAAAATTAACCCTATTGTCACTGCAAAACGTCTTGTTTTAAAAAAACCTCACAACTCGTCAGAACACCATGTTTTAATCAAATAAAACCAACAAAAAAGAATATAAGCACAACAAAATGGCGGTTTATTGGCTGCTGCGGTTTATAAAGACGCGCAATTACACAGGTGAAAGAATTTCCAGAAGATATTTGCATTATTATCAGGTACTTTCTGCACAATTTATTTAGATGAAAAGTTTATCATAAATTAATAAGAACGCTTTGAAAATGCAATTTCTGCTTCATCAGGCGGAAACACTTTAATTAATCCCTTTGAAGGAAAATGCGAAATGTTGTGGGAACAATTGACGACAAGTTCATTTAATTTACAATTTTGCTTTTTGTGTCTCATTGTTAGTAAGTAGCATGCTACTTACTGTTATTACATAGTTAATTTCGGCAATGATTAATAGTGGAATTGATATAAATGTAAAATAGTCATAACAATAGCTCCGTCATCTATTTTTTTTTTTTGTGTAAAGTATAAGTAGAAGTTAACATAGCTGATATATCTGTGTCTACTATTTTAATTTGAATTTTTTACCAACGTAATGCAATAAAATGCGTTGCAGCTTACATAAATAGGAACTAGCTACATCAAAACTTAGACGTAGCGTAGGTACGATAAAACCATTTCTAAAGTCTAAGGTAAGCAAGGTTGATAATGTATCAGATAATCTACGACTTAGCAGCTTATGTACTACGGATGTCCGTTAGCTATGCCGTAGCAACTTATGATGTACGGATGTACGTTAGCTACGACGTAGCAGTTTATATTCTACGGATGTCCGTTAGCTACGACATAGCAGGTTATATTCTACGGATTTCCGCTAGTTACGACGTAGCAGCTTATATTGTACGGATGTCCGCTAGCTATGATGTAGCAGCTTATGTTCTATGGCTGTCCACTCGCTACGACGTGGCAGCTTATTATCTACGGACATTCGCAAGCTATGGCGTAGCAGAATATGATATACGGACAAACGCAAGCTACGGCGTAGCAGCTTATGATCCCAACTGATGTCCGAATCTACGACCCAAATAAGTAACATTAGAAGCTAAAAAATACAACCCTAACCTACGTTATAAATGTTTGTACCGTCATCAAGAAACCCATTAAATTAAGTAACGGCCATAATAATATTTGAGAAACGTAATCTTCAATTAAAGCAATGGTGACGGGGCCTCAAGTAAGATCCGACCGAATTAAAAATACGTTCACTTAGGTCGGGTCACTTTGTTATCTTCTCAGCTAAGTTGAGGATTACCGACGGATTTGCAGTCACAATTTATCTTAGTTTAAAAATGGATTTTCCAATACACCTTTTAAAAGTTAAGGACAAACGAGCGAAGCATTGTAAAAGATGTAGTTTTAATTTGTTCATGAAAGAGGTAGGTACCTGTTTTTTTCCTAAAAGGTGTTTTCGAATATTAATTTAGTTTCTGGTGTTAAAAGGAATATGAAATACACACATTTGCCCGCTACTTCTTCCGCGTGAATTTGTTTACGGAACCCTATTTTTAAAATAAAATATAGCCTATGTTACTCGCTGATAATGTAGCTTTCTATAGATGAAAGAATTTTTAAAATAGGTTTAGTTGTTTTTGAGTTTATACATTACAAACAAAAGTACTTTATATTTTCTCTTTATTAATATTAGATTAGATTAGATTTGCAACCATATGACGGGTAAGTATCTACTAAAATATAAACGGAATGCTTTTTCTCAGTTCGCACATCTATTTTCGACGTCTTAAATTTTGGTCACCTAATTTTCTAAGCATAGTTCTAACATCAAATCTTAAAACTTTCTACTAACAATTAAAGGATTAGACGAGGGTCTAAAGACGATTAGGACCAAGTTCTAAGAGTCAATTTCGACAAACTTGTTTAAGCACGGCGTAATTCAGTGTTTTTTAATACTTAGTTGTTATGTTATGTTTCGCCAGATTCGTATAAATACTCGTAGTTTTACTAGAAAAAATCCATACTAATATTATAAATGCGAAAGTGTGTCTGTCTGTCTGTTACCTCTTCACGCTTAAACCGCTGAATCGACTTTGATAAATTTTTGTATGGAGATAGTTTAAGACCCGGGGAAGGACATAGAATAGTTTTTATCCCAGAAATCACCCCCTAAGGCGGTGAAAAGGGGGGTGGAAGTTTGTATGCAAGTACGATATAAACAAGTTACACGCGGACGTAGTCGCGGGCAAGAGCTAGTTATAAATGTAGTAAGAATTAGTAAAAATCTTTTGTTCGACAGGTTGATCATAAACTGTCCAATAAAATATTATGTCGTAGTCATTTAATTTTGCAAATATTATATTTCTGTCTTAAATCGGAACAGATAACAACGTTTTTCCTTTTTGTTATGTTGGTAATGTTACAAACTAAATATGTAACATTTCATTTCATAACATCTAGGCGTTTTGTAGAAAAACTGGAATTTAAACTAAAACTACAAAATTAATTCAACAAAATTATTCTAATACGCTTTAGTATGAACAATTTATACCACCTGGGCCCACGCACAATATAATACTTACCTAATCTCAACGATGCTATAAACTTATGAAATCACTAGCTGCTTCATGCGACTTCGCACGCTTGGTTTTTTTCACCCATGTTAAGTTACGTATTTGGTTACTGCTCTGGTCTCGTCGGTCGTAGCGTGATGTTATAAAGCCTATACTATTCCATATTAATCCGGCTATCAGATACAAAAAGAATTTATCCAATCCGACTGATAGTTCCAGAGATTAGCGCGTTTAAACAAACAACCAAAAAACCTTTACCTTTATTATATTAGTAGGTAGGTATATGTTCTCTCCCTCACGCGGCCCGCCTCCTGCTTTGCTAGCATTACTGCTCCGCAGAAGGAGGTGACTGCATCCCATTCCCTCTCGCTCCGGAGCATGGCCTGAACCTCACGCCCCAGCCGCCGCGGGAGACACCTAGGGCGTCGGACGTCGCGAGACGACATCCGGCCACCGTAGGCGCGGGCTTGCGAACGGCGAGTGATGGTTAGCTCGCCGTCCGATCAAGGACCAGGCCCGGGTTGACCGCTGACCGTTGACCGCAGGCCGCGTTCTGTTTCACGCCCGCCTCAAAGATCTCTGTCAGCACAGGGACGGGGCCCCAACAGGGCCAAACGCCTGCCGGGGTTGCGGGACGTCTTAACAGGATATTGTATCGTATATCACAAAAAAAGTAGGTAGATATATACATAGATGTACCAAATTGTTTCTATACCTACTGAAATACATACACTACTTTTAAAGGCCTCTGGAAAAGATTCGTTATTGATCGACCATTATTTTTCTACTCGACTCAAACAAAGTAGGTACTTTGTTCAGAACCTTTTGATTAGGAACAGTTTAAAAAGCTCTACTTTCTTATTTGCAGTTACCAAATTAGGATTTTTCTGGAGGACTTTTGTAGGTGTTTACGCTTTCGACTGATAGGGTAGTCTTAAAGACAGGTCATAAGAAGTATGTTAATTGATTGGTAGTGTCAAATAACTACCTCGTTGGTCTGTCGCGACTGCTGAGCATGAGGTCATGGGTTCGATTCCCAGAACGGGCAAAGTGTTATTGGGTTTTTCTATCAGGAATTTCTTAGTAGCAGCCTCGTAGTCTGGATTTGTGCCCGGTTCATGGCAAAAGGCTCGCCCCTATTACATGGGACTTAAAAACATAACTGGGGAAATATGGGTGTACTAATTGGTCCACCTCTGCCTAACCGTTCGGTATTACAGGCGTGCGCGTGATGTTTTGTGTTGTGTCTAATAGTTACCTTTATAACAGCTACGAAAGTAACACCCACGAGAAGTGATAAATTCCAAAGTAACGTTCAATTTAAAGATTATCGCTATGAAATTGTTAATAGAAAATTAGGCCAAGGCTTTGCTCAACCACAGCCAAAGAAGCGAGAACTTTGCGGTACGACCGTATCTGACAAATCTATTAGGAAACGCAAGGGTTAAGGTCTTTAGAGGTTTGAACTTTAAATAGAAAGTTAATAGAATAGAAACTATTCTGAATTGATTCAACCCAAAGTCCAATTAACCTTTAAAGTCCAAATAATTAATATTAATTTTTGACCTGATTTCGTAATTGCATGTGATTATTTATGTCGTATAGGGTGTCTTATAGACTTATGTCTCTAGAAAAACTGCGAATAACCTTAAAAAAACATTATTATTTTAAAGAATTCCGACTGATCTTGTCTACTACATAAACAGTTACAATATACCTACTAAGATATAATAAATTAAGGCCGGGTGATACCTGTTTTTTTACGATAACACTGTATTAAATTACTTTTGCTTCTTGTCATCAATCACTCTCGATATCTTGGCAGGAACCACAAGGATTTTTTTTTTAAATAAAATGCCTAAATGTAGGTAAACGTATCGAGTTTGAAGCTTTCAGACACGTTTATGTTGTGTTGGTAGGTATACATTACGACGTAGGAAAGTATTGATTGATATAAATGGTCTTTAGTTTTTTCACGAATCGAGATAATTTAAACATCCATGCAAATATTATAACTCTATCTGCCTATTACGCTTTCACGTCTAAACCACAGCACTGATTTTGATGAAATTTGGTACGGGGTAAGTTTAAACCCCAAGGAAACTTTTTATTCAGCGACTTGGTCTGCGTCCGCGCTAACTGACATTTACGCGGACGATGTCGCGGGCAAAAGCTAGTCTACTAATGAAACACCTGGAGTGTAAGGGCCTGAGCACACCACGTTTTTTAAACGCGCCGTTGACGCGCGTTTTAGAAACTAACCTACAGAGCAGTTTGTTGACTGACTGAGTCGGGCCTGTATAGCTACAAACGCGCGTCAACGGCGCGTTTAAAAAACGCGGTGTGCACAGGCCCTAAATGTGGTGTTGCCCCGCAAACAATGGGACAATGAGGAATGGGATATCGTGTCCAGCCTGTCCCGTTGTCTGCTCAACACGGGAGCTGATGGACGCTACGGAGAGTGACAAACTCGTTGCCGAATTTTGGGCTGACTCAATATAAATTTATTGTCATCGATACGCTAAGAAGAAGAGATCCATGCAACAACATTTTTCTTTTCTTTTGGAGCATGCTCAGACACGAACTACACAGTATAATGGAAATTCAAGTCACGTGGTTTTTCTTTAGGGATTAAATGTTTCCGAACGGTTTTAACCTCTTCAAAGTTGGTAACTCTCTGGTTACGTGTCGGGTTTAAAAGTTGCCATAGATTACCTACAAGTACGTAAAAGCTTACTTTCGAAGTGGTTTGGATAAAACATTTTTTATAGTTTTTGCAGCAAATAAAAAACTAAAGTCAAAATATATTATTGGCTACAGGTAGGTGCCTAATTATAAAATGGTGGCTGAGAGCACTTTATTTATTTATTTTAAGTTTATGAAACTAAAAGTAGGTATAAAGGCGGATTTAATCCCATAAGCATTCTCTACCAGTACACAAACATAGCATGTGCAATAAATTTCACATAGTCAAAAAAATAACGATCGAAAACATAAAATCAAAGGATGGCTGGGTTTACCAGCTACCTAGAAAATTAATCAGACGTTGATGACATCCTTAACGTAAAAACATTTTCTTCCATTTCAAAATCCACTAAAATGTTTTAAAGAGTATGTTGGATGTACCTATTGCCTAATTAAAATATTAAAAGATTTAAGTGCCTTTTAAAACTTAACTTGATTAAATTATGAAACTTGTTAGTGTATCCAAGTGAAATTAATTAAAACCAACTTCGTTTTAAAGCATAACTTTCAGTTTAGAGTCAACTCCTTATTATGCAACAAAACTTAATTTGAAAATTAATTTACCCTTTTCTCAAAGTCGAAGGTACCTACCTACCTACTAATATGTGAGTAGGCATACTTGCCGCCGAAACCCCAATCACTCGTGACCCGAGTAGAAAATTAATTAGTTAAGCACGCTAATTAATATGCACTAAACAAACTGCGGTTATCTATAAGAGAACATTGAGTATGAACGAAAAAGGCCTCTAACCTCATCAGTTTTGCTGAAGTACGTATACTGTAAGTATATAAACGTTACTGTAAAAGCTCGAACTGCGGCAAATCCTAAGACTTTCCAGTAAAATCTAAGATTTACCAGTAAAACCTAAGATTTACAAAGTCTTAATGGTAGGAGTCAGACTGTTTTTGATAAACCTTTCCTTTGTGATTTTACCTCAGACACTGGACACGGTAAAAGTTGAAAAATAGTCGTGTTTAATACTCGCTCGTTACCGTATTATCTTGTATGCATTTTCTATGTATGTACCTACACACACATATTTAAGCAAATGAATAATCTTATCTTATCTTAATATTTTAGTTTACTAATTGTCAGTGTTAAACCCTTGCATGTGTCAAACTGTAATGGTTAACGTTAAACCCTGAAAAGTCGTCTTATTTTAAATCAAACCTTGAGTACTAACCTAACCAACTCATGTTAGTAAATTCTAAGATAAACAAGTAAAACCTAAGATTTATCTATTTTCTGGCTTTTACTGTAACATTCATACACCCATTAATAAGTAGCTAAGTATTAATAATTTCCTCCAACTTTCACTGAAGCACCAAACACCAAAGTGGGTAGTTTGGCTAGTTATCTACCCACCTATCGGCTGAACTTGCAGACTCTCTCACGATCTTGCAGCCACCCTTTCATTTCGCAAGCTTGATCTCAATAACTTCCTCCGACTACTTGGTCGTAGTTCGCCGCTAAATCATTCTCTGATTACGTGAATTGATGTACCTTACCTTGTCTTTAATGTTGATAGATCTGTTCACTTATCTATAAGTATCTAGGATCGAAGTTTGGCTTTCAATGTATCCGTCTTTTGTAATGTATTAGGAGGGAACTGTAATGGCCAATTTTGGGTCGAATAGGTTGGTTTGGAAGTAAGATTGATTCATAATAAATAGGTAGGATTTTAGAGCTACCAAGACATATGTGATTGTGATTTTACTCAATTTGCTGCGTGGTTTGAGGACGATAAACTGATCCTTGATAAAAGTTCGAAAGAATAATTATATCGCCATTGCGATATTAATATACACACACTACAATACACTACGATACACTACACATATACACTATAATATCTTTTGCGAACTTGGTTAGTCTCATTAGACTAACCAAGTTCGCAAAAGATATTATAGTGTGCACTCCCTCTTCGCTTACTCTCCTAGTCCGATAGGTCGACATTCCGACATGACTGAAGCGAGATTAGATACAGGACCAACGGCTTTACGGGCTTTTCAAAGCACGGTGGTGTCATCAGGGCCGTAGCTAGGGGGGGGCATTGTGGGGCAATGCCCTACCTTGAAATCACAATGCCAACCTTAGATCTCTATATCTAAATCTGGAAGTTCAACCATCTTGTTCGCTTTGTACTTCATCATTGAGGATTTAATAGTTCTTAGATCCATGGTCATGCGCTGTCACAGAAATTATTTGTCTAATTATAGCTTATATTGAATGTACATCACTGATCTAGAGTTCAGTGATATACATTGTGATTGATTTAGGAGCCCATGCTTCAAGGGCAGATCAATAATTATGATATTTTTTTACTTTCGCCCTACCTGTAACCAATGCTGCCCTACCTCAAATTTGACTCTAGCTACAGCCCTGGGTGTCATACCGTCAACTTCCTAGCTTCAGGCTGCTACTCACAAATTCCTAACAAAAAAACTCATTAACACTTGCCTGACCTAGAAATATAATGAGGCAGTCAAAATGGAAATCGATCGAAAAAATAGAAAATAATTACTTAGAGCTGTAGCTTTTAAGTTACCTACTGATTTTCCAGACCCTAATTCAAGCCCAAATCATGTCTTATTCACTTAAAAGGAACTTCGAAGTGAATGCCACCATCTCATAGGTACGAATCCTCTATTCAATTGATTGTTACAACTTAAGCAGAATATCAAGCAGCTGGCACGCCATTCATAACCAGAACACAGTACGGAGAGAGTTAATAAAAGATATATCAGATATTTCTTTTACTATAGAAAGATGAGTACTTAAAAATTTATTGTTCATGGACGTTAAGGGTGCTTTTCCACTAGAGATGTGCTATGCTACTAATGCTACGTTGCTAAGGATGCGTTTGATATCCACCAATCATGTTTATTGGTGCACATAGCTTAGTTCTGATGGAAACGAATTCAACTGAGATATGTTTTTATATGGAAGGATGCGTGCTATGGATGTGGGCTTTGGATGCGTGCTATGGATGATCGAAAGTGGTGTATTTATGTGCAGAGCAAAGTAGGTACTACTACTTTGCGGTACAGCTACTTTTGGGTCTCATCTTCATAAAAAGAAAGAAAGACAGAAACATCTTTCTTACACCACTACATAGCTTATAGTGCATCCGTGGAAACGGTCACATAGTTTCAGCTTAGCTATTACATCCTCGCAGCACAGCTACATAGCAAATTTCTGGTGGAAAAGCAGCCTAAAACGTGCCAAAATCGTATATTGACCCATGGTAGATGAAATATTGTAATTCGGTCACGCGATCACACAAAAAGTTCGGCCGGCACGAATTCTATTAATTCCTAAACGTTATTATCGTGTATGCCGAGTTCTTTTCTCACAACAATACTTATTTGGCCGTGGATAAGCCCATTTCCTTTTATTCCTTAAGAATTTCATAGGGTATAAACCTTACACCTACCTACATATTATGTATACCTATTTACAACTAACTTATACCCACGACTTTGCCCGCGTGAATGTCGGTTTTTTGCGTGGTTTTATTTTTTTGAGCGAACCCTTATTATTTTGCTATAAAATAAGCCTAATGTTACTCTTTAACATTAGATACCTATCTGCTAGTGAATTTCTGTCAATGTCAGCCCTGTGGCCCAGCCATATAGAGATCAACCGCAATAAACAGACAGGCAGAAAAATTTAAAAACTCGTTACGGGTTGGCAGAAGCCCGAAAGCCTGACAACCAGTCTTACCAATGGGTTTTCGTATTACCTAGTTACTGGGTTGTGAAGGTCAGATAAGGCAGTGGGTCTATGTAAAATACTGGTATTCAGCTGCATCCGGTTAGACTGGAAGCCGACCCCAACATAATTAGGAAAAAGCTAGGCAGATTGATTGATGGATAAATCGAATCCTTTTTTCCATTCAAATTCAATAAAGACAACGCAATACTCAAGCAAGCAAACTGGCAATACAGACCTACCGAAATGAAAGTGATGCCAAAATAAATAATTTCCTGAATTTGAATAGGTGAGCTGAGAAAACCAATTAATTTCGCGCTGGCTGTTATCGATTGGCACAAAAGTAAAAACAATCAGTCATAAATCTGTCAATATGCCCAAAATTATCAGTTTGTTTCTAAAATAGTATTTTTGTCATGAACAACTAAGCCTACACAAACTTTACAATATTATATTTATTTTATACATTTGTATTATGTATTGAATCGTTTTTATATGAAAATCATTAATATGAATGACTTTGGGCATTTGGAAAAAACTATAGTCCGTGAACTGTCGTGTCGTTTGTGTCTGTGCAATGATGTAGTCAAACTGAAGCCTCTCAGTAATGAACTGAAGCGGAAAATCAGGAGACTCTTTGATATTTTGGTAAGATCTAAATATTTTGGCAATATGCTCGCCCCCTATTACATGGGACTTAAAACATAAGTGACGAGATGTCAGTGAACTAATGGGTGCACTTCTGCTGAATCCTTCGGGGATTACAGGCGTGATGTTATGTATCTAGATAATTCTCTTATTAATAATACATAATATGAAGCTCTTGGGTGGAACGCGCTAATCTCTGCCCGATTTGAAAAAAAATCCTTTTGCGTTATATAGCCCGTTTATCGAGGAAGGTACATAACATCACGCTTCGATCCACGGGACCAGAGCAGTAGGTAGCCTAAGACGAAACGTAACGTAACCACCACATTTCCCACCTGTGGGTGTTCTAATGGCAAGGTATTTAATTGGTGGAGGGCTGTAGGGCAATTTAGCCGGTACCTACCTACCCCTTCGAGGCATACACACTATCATATAATTAAGTTAAAATAATTATATTCCAGCCTATCATTGTCCCATTGCAGTGCCTCTTCTCATACAAGGCACGAGCATTGATCACAACGCTCAAAGCGGATTGGCAAAGTCCAGGTTTCTTTACGATGGTTTTCTTCACCGATGACAGTGATGTCCAAGATAAACTTAGAAATATTAAATAGATTAAGTCACATAGGTACTTGCCCGTGCCCGGTTGCGAACCCACAGTCTCGTGCATGAAAGGCAGGCGCCTTAAACCACTTGCCCATCACGACATTAAGATTTAAACAAATATGTTATGTCCAGTAAATTAATTTCATGTAATGAACGTTTGCTAGTGACCATTTTTTCATACAAACGTGTTCTCGAGGATTAGAAGCCGATAAAGAGGATCAGTCGTGGCCATGATGGACCATTTCGTTTCTGGTCAATGATTTTTATAGAAGTTATGGCCCACCAAATATGTATCAATAAAAACGCCCATTTGAAACGGCCCCAAATAAATCTTTAGTAAACAAATCTGACGGCATAAAACTAAAAAATCGGTCTATTGTACTATGTTTCCTCGACTGGTTAATGAAAAAAAAAATCTAAGTATTAAGTTTTGGAAGAGAAAAATAGGGCATAGGATACAACGACTTAGATAATTTTTGCTGGCTGAAATCGGCATGGCCTGCGGTTGTCCCTTCCCCCAATACCTATCCTTTTATATCACTCGCGAGTGGTACTTCCTCTCAAGGATTCCAAGATTGGTATCTAGTGTTTTTGTTCACCATGTTCTAATTGAAATGAACTCAACTGGCACCTAGTGACAATGGCCATTGTATAGGTAACAGCAATAAACCTATCTCTTAACTCCGATTTGCCTTTTTCCAGGTTCGCACAGATGATAACTTGCCTAAAGCAATTTGCCACGACTGTTTACAGCAAGTGTCTGCACTGCATTTATATGCTGTTAAAGTAGAGAAAACACAAAAGTTTCTGGAATTCCATAAAATGAAATTGCAAGAAGACAAACGGGATGTCCCAACAATTGAAAAAATGTTACATCCTGTTATAACTGCACAATCGAGCCAAAACGTATCTGAGACACCGAAGAAGCCTCCGAGCACACAAAATTCAAAATTACCGGCAGCAGAACTTCAGCAAGGAGACACAAAAGTAGCAAAAAGTAAAGTGCCTAAAAAAAAGACACTTGCGGATATGAAATACATGGAAGCGATGACTTTGGAAGAATTTGCTAACAGCGAGAAACTGGACAAAACCCTCCTAAGTACGACCTCTAAGATAAGCAGCTCACCGAAGAAAGAGCCACACAAAGAGCCTAACAAAGAGCTGGCTAAAAAAGCCGAACTAGATTTGAGTACCGATTGCCTTGATCCTACGGTGTTGTTGGACGGCAAACCAGCCAAACAGGGACCGGCTTTAGACAGACAAATAACACTATTTTACAAAATGGAGTGCTGCATTTGCCACGAAACTGGATTCCACTTTAGGTCGCTTATGAAACATTACAAAGAGAGGCACGGCGTGCCAGGCTATGTTACTTGTTGCGAAAAAAAGTTCCACTACTTCTACCCAAAGAAAATCATCGAACACATGGCGTTTCACCTACAACCCAACATATTTATGTAAGACAATTTAAATGCAATGTTAATGACAAGTAGATCAAGTCTATCTTCTGCTGTAAAATAGTATTGGTAACTCAAAATGATCTGGTTGTTTTTAAAGGCACCATTGAAAAAACAACCAAATCACTTTCAATAAGTTAATACCTATATTCCTAGTAATAACCTTCTTATAATATCAGGCAAAACAATGTTTTTGGAGAATGAACTCCAAAAGGCCACAAACGTTAGTATCTCGTTTTCTATAAACAATCCACAGGTGTCCAAGTTGCCACGCAAACTTCCAAACTTCCCAAGAGTTGTACGAACATCAAAGCAACGGCGGTCGGTCAGAAGGAAAAATCGTATGTCCACGATGTTCGGAACGCTACCCGACTTACCACGAGTTGGGCTTGCATATCATAAGTCACCGCGCCGAGAAACTTCAGTGTGACTACTGTGGGAAACTGTAAGTTTGTTTTGAATCTACAAACGCGCTACGCACCTAAAAGCACAACCAGAACCTAAGTTAAAGTATCTGTAATACATACTCATCGCGGATACTAGGCTGTGCAACGACTAAAGGCTGATTCACACATAGCTAAAATAGCTTGTAAGTAAAATTTTTGTAACATTTTATATAATTCTATAGGTGCTAATGCCTGAAATAAACACTTGTCAGTTTTAGGGATGACATAGTGCTCTGTGTCAGTTCCGGTGCATTCATAGAGAATGTATAAAAGAATAATTATCAATAATTATAAATAAATAATAATTGTAAATATCATCAATAATTATCTTTAACATCACGCCTGTAATCCCCGAAGGGTTTAGGCAGAGGTGTACCCTTAGTACACCCACATTTCGCCAGTTATGTAAGTCCCATGTAATAGGGGGCGAGCCTATTATTGCCATCAACCGGGCACAAAGCTTCAATTAAATTGTATGTAAATGACTCTGAAAATTGAAGGTTTAATTGAGTATACCTTTACGTTAGATGAGATTATTCTACAACTACACCTCAATAGATATTCAAAAGTCACACACACGTAAAAAAGTTTTATGTAATATTTTGTAAAAGCATTATTTTATTGCAATTGATTTAGCAATAACTTGTCCTCAGATTAAAACACCACCATCGCAAGAAGACCGTAAACCATATGGAAGACGTAATCCTTTGTTCACAATGTATTAGAACCTTAAAAGCAATAGAAAGATCAGAAAAAGAAATTGTGAGTAATCAATGTAATAATGTGCTAAAAAGTCCTCAGAAAAAGATTTTGCATTTGTTGTACGGAATGTGAGGTTTGTTACGTCGTAAAGAACAGTTGTCAAATTCAAGAGTTTTTTTATTTACGTGCGTTTTTCCAGAAAGAGAAAGTTAAAGCTAAGTTCAACGACACTGTCTCGATCCAAAAGCAACAGGAGAAATTCAAACAAGCTATGGGACTGTCGGGTGACGAGGACGCATCTACCGATTGACGGTGAATGGATAAAAAAAAATAGTAATCTAGTAAAGATTTTGACCAAAATATTAGAAAAAATATGTGTTCAATTAATTTAAAATAAAACTTTTTTTTCATATTTGGACGCAGTTTATTAGTAGATAATCTTAATTAGCTTAAAACAATATCGACTTGGTCATCAACTTTTTTCTGGCGTCAATCGATCCTTCGTTTTTTGACCAACGATCCGAGGAGATCAGAGATAGCCGGCAGGTTGTTTGTCTGGTCATTAGCGCCGGTGTTCAAGTTCGACAGAGGGATGTTTAACTGATTAGAAGTGCTCTTTTGTTGACCCTTCATGTTTCTGTGCTGAGGGAAGCTGGGCATCAGCTTTGGGTCGCAAGCTGTAAAAATGTAAACAAACGAGTTTTTATAAAACTGTGGCGCAGGAGAACGACGTCCTTTCATTCGGGGGAAACCGACCTAAACACATAACCAACTTATTTAAGAAAATCGAAAATGATGTCAGCTTACGCTTAATTAGGAACAGTCATAATTATGTTTTTTTTAAGTTAAAAAAATACCTCTACATCGGGCTTAGGGTCTTAGGCTTTTTAAAAAAAAATGCATAAAATGTTTGAATCATTTCTCCGGGACTCATTGAGCTTTATCGTCTCGGAGCTTTTCTGGTAGCCACTGCAGATTCTGGCTTAAAGGAATTGTAGTACCTATCTGAGAATAATGAGTACAAATAGTGAACAACTTACGAAGCGGTTGTTCTTTGAAGTACGAGCTCTGTAAGCATTCCTCGGCCGTAGCGCGCTTGTTAGGGTCGTACATGAACAAGAAGTTGAGTAGACGCAGCCCTGCGGCCGACAGCCACGGGAACCGCTGTTTGAGATTATTGTAGGGCTGCTGCTTCAGCGTAAAGTTCTGCAGAGCTGGCAAAGCACTGAACTCGGGCCAGATCGCGTCTGACGGTGTACCTGTAAAATTAAATTTCCTTGTTATTATTTAACCTTTAAGTACGTATTCGATAAACTCAAGGGTTTCATTTTCTTGACAGAACTAAGCAGAAATTATTTGAAAGATTGAATTTGCGATGACTATACCCAAAAATTGACGTAACATTTGATAATGGTAGCAATAAAACGCTTTTACGCAGTACCTACGACATTTCATATTGAAACTTAGTAAATAGTAACATACTTAGGTTTAAAAGTTAGACATTTGAACATTTCACAATAAAAAAAAACTACATTTCTCTATTTGTGTAATCTTTGCGCGGTAGAAAGGTGCCGCGTCTAAAAAAACTTAGGGAACTCCTACTCTACTTGTTTACTGGGTTGAACTAACACCACTCACCAAGCAAATCCACAATAAGTTCCAGCTGTTCAATCTCAGTCCTTCCTGGCAGTAGAGGTTTGTTTGCCAATAGTTCTCCGAGTATACAGCCTGCTGCCCACATGTCAAGCGCTGGAGTCTGGCGCGGTGACTGTAATAGTAGTTCTGGGGCGCGGTACCATAAGGTGACGACGCGAGGAGTCGCGCTGCGAGCTGGAGCGCCCAGCCAGCGGGCGAGACCGAAGTCAGCTGTAATAAAAAACAAAACATGATCGGGATCACTATATTTCTGATAACTACACACATCAAAAGTGTCTAGGGATCAATATATTATTATTACCAAATACATCTTGATCCCTAGACACTTTTGATGTGTATATTAGGAGACTGCTATGTATTTAATCAGTCCAAAGATTTTTTTTAGCGCATGATCTGTCCCCCTTGTAAAATATTGAGTGTCACAAATAATAACACACAATCAGCATTTAATTAAGTTACCTTTTTACAAACAAAACTATTCAACTTTTACCATGTATTAATAACGATGCGAAACGCGCGCATCCTCACGCCTGAAAATGTATAATAGTTACATAGCATGTTAAAAAGTTAATTAAACTTTCGATTGCGCTGTTGGCTTATTGGCTGATCAAAAAATGTTTATACCAGGTATGATAATTAAAAACACATTTTAACAAATCCATTATTTAAAAATTAAATATGCTTACCAATTTTCACACATCCTTTATCAGTCAGTAGCAGATTGGAGACCTTCAAATCTCTGTGCACTATAAAGTTCGAGTGCAAGTACTTGAGACCCTTCAGCACTTGTAACATCAAGCATTTAACTTGAGATTCCGTGAATGGAGATGTCATGTTGTCTAGCAGTGAAGCTAAGTCCTGTTCACAGTACTCCATTGATAGGAATATGCTGTTGAAGAAAATGACTATAATAATAACAATGGTGTTTCATTTCATCTTAAAGCTGTCGTAAGGGGTCTCTGCAAGTTGGCTTTGGCATAAAGTAAAGGCCTTGGCTCCTAGTAAGCCATAGTTACATAAAGCGAACATAGTGAAACAAAAAAAGTGACTAAATTATTTTAAAGCAATTAAAAACTTCAATTAGCATCTACCAACAAATTAAAAAATATTGTTTAAGATGTATTATTATTTCTGCCCATACTCACAATCCATTGTTATCAAGTATTATTTAAAAGATAAAATTAATATCTGTTTTGAGCTTCTCAGGTTTTAAGTATAATTGGGATACCACAAGGCTCTATAGAGAGTAGAGACACTTTGAATGCTAGCTTTTTAACCAAAAAAGTTTTAGGAACATATTTTGTAATTATTACTTTTTGTTGTTAATTGAAACATTGTGTTGCTTAATGAACACACAGCAGTAGCAACACAGAATGTGTGGAATTGAATTCAAGGGCCCATTCAATTTGAAATGCTTTACCTTTCATCCAAATAAAAAAATAATTAAGTATAGCTTGTTGGTGTTTTAACATTATTAAATTCAGTATTTAATTATAAATGATTATGAAACACACCTCTCAAGAGACCGCCCGACCAGGACCTCTTTGAGTTGTACAATGTTCTCATGCCTGCAAGCCATCAGGACCTGAATTTCTCGGAGACCACTCAGTGGTAAGCCATCCTTTTCTATATCCATCCTCACCTTCTTCAGGGCCACAATGGAGCCGTTTAGCTTATCTTTTGCCCTGTCTGAAAATTAACTAATTGTATAGTATAAAAGCCTCTACACATTTCCCTTAAGCCGTTGACTGCAGGAAAAAACACAGTTGAGTTTCTACAACGAAACGCAAGTGTGGTGCACACACAACCGTGTGTGTTTACAGCGAACTCACTAACTGCGTAGCCAGCCACGCTTCAGGTTTGGCGTAGCGAATGTTCGCCCGCAGTCCACGTGTTAATTTACGCGACAGTTATTACCCTTTTAATTCAATACAGTAGGTATTTTATACATAACTAGCTGACCCGCCGCGACTTCGTTCGCGTGGTATCCTACACTACCAATACTCCTACCCTAACCCTGCCTTACCCTACCCCCTACCCTACCCTACCCCTACCCCTACCCGACCCCTACCCTACCCTAACCCTATCCTACCCCTACCCTACCCTACTCCTACCCTACCCCAACCCTTCCCCTACCCTACCCTACCCCTACCATAACCCTACCCTACCCCTACCCTAACCCTACCCTACTACCCCTACCCCATATTTTCTCACCTTCAAACCTTCCCTAGACCTCCACGAACATTTCAAAACTAAAATCAGCTAAATCGGCCCAGCCGTTCTCGAGTTTTAGCGAGTTTACACCTTGGGTCCGAAAAACCCAAATATCTTACGGACCCCTATTTTTTCTAAAATAAAATATAGCCTATGTCACTCGCAGATAATGTAGCTTTCTAATGGTGAAAGAATTTTTAAAATCCGTCCAGTAGTTTTTGAGTTTATCCATTACAAACAAAAAAACAAACAAAAATACAAAGTTTTCCTCTTTATAATATTAGTATAGATTTTTTTTTTACTCAAATGAATAAACATTGACCAAAACTTAACTAGCTGACCCGCCGCGACTTCGTTCGCGTGGTATCCTACACTACCAATACTCCTACCCTAACCCTGCCTTACCCTACCCCCTACCCTACCCTACCCCTACCCCTACCCGACCCCTACCCTACCCTAACCCTATCCTACCCCTACCCTACCCTACTCCTACCCTACCCCAACCCTTCCCCTACCCTACCCTACCCCTACCATAACCCTACCCTACCCCTACCCTAACCCTACCCTACTACCCCTACCCCATATTTTCTCACCTTCAAACCTTCCCTAGACCTCCACGAACATTTCAAAACTAAAATCAGCTAAATCGGCCCAGCCGTTCTCGAGTTTTAGCGAGTTTACACCTTGGGTCCGAAAAACCCAAATATCTTACGGACCCCTATTTTTTCTAAAATAAAATATAGCCTATGTCACTCGCAGATAATGTAGCTTTCTAATGGTGAAAGAATTTTTAAAATCCGTCCAGTAGTTTTTGAGTTTATCCATTACAAACAAAAAAACAAACAAAAATACAAAGTTTTCCTCTTTATAATATTAGTATAGATTTTTTTTTTACTCAAATGAATAAACATTGACCAAAACTTACATACTATACCATAAGTTCCTTCGCCAATTCTGTTTAATTTTTCAAATTCACCAACGAACCTGCATCTCCCAAGCTGGAATAAAAAAAAATACTGAATAAATTTCGGTAATTTTCATAAATTTTCTTGGTTCATGAATGGATAACAAAACAATAGCTGTTTAAAAAAGTATGTGGAATTCCATTCCATTTGCAAAACACGACTGCCAGTTATTTTGTGTAAGATAACTAATGCTGTGCTAACAAAATACTGTTTTAAAAATTTTGCTCCTGTAACAAACTATTTTTAGAGGTTATGTTTACATACAATATCTTTCTCGGGTATTTCCATAGTTTTTCCCGTTCTAAAAGATATAAGGACCCCTTTTCGTGCAGCTGGACCTGTTGGATCCACAACATCTTGAGTAGAAGGCGGTTTTTCTGAGTCTGCAATAAAATCAATAAAAGTAATTTAACACTTGATTTTTATATCATTGGAAACACAGTATTTTAATTCGATCAACTATTTTTACTTACTCTGTGACATGGTTTTAATGAGAAATTGTGTTGAACACGCTTGTTGTTGCCTTATATTGCCTATTTAATTGCACTTCGATTTCGGACAACCCAAACAACAATCCAAAACAATCGCTCTCTACCTATATTACTTTACTCTATGTCTCTACCACAGCAGCAGCTCCATGAAGGTATAGATAAAACTGGAGTCAAGACTTCGAACAAAAGTTTGAGTCAAATACCTACAAAACTTCTCGCTCTCTTGTGGTCTGACTCTCTCTTTCTAACTTAGGAGGTTATCCTAAGTTAAAAAGAGAGAGTGAGACCACAGAGAGCGAGATAGCGATACATTTTTTGAGCTTCAAGTAGGTATTCAAATTCAAAGTCTGGGCTCCAGTTTTATCTATACCTTCATGAGCAGCTCTCTACTGATGCTAGGTGATGCTCTACAGCTCTATGCGGTTATCATAGAGTAAAGTAATGCGGTTATGGACCGACCGGCAATAAAAACTAAATTATAACCAGTGATGTACCGACTATCGATAATGCAATGACAGAGATTTACAATGCGCAGTGAATCTATACTAATATTATAAAGAGGTAACATTTGTTTGTAAGTTTGTATCGTTTGTATGTAGGGGGTAATCTATTCTCCGAATTTACTGAAACGATTTTGAAAATTCTTTCGTTAGTTGGAAGCTACGTTATCACTGAGTGCTCTAGGCTATATTTTATTTTAGAAAAAATAGGGGTCCGTAAGATATTTGGGTTTTTCGGACCCAAGGTGTAAAAAATCATCCAAAAAAGTTCCATATTTGACGTACGCCGCCTAAACTATAAAAGATAGAACCATAAAATGTTCTCATTAATTAAAGAACTTAAAAATATCATCAAAAAAGTCCGCAGCACACTATACCTATCTATTTCGAGTTAAACACAACAACCATTTTTTTATTTAAAAATCTTGAATAAAATTTTTTTAGGACTTTATTTAAACGCATTTATTTGACACATTCATGTCATTACTCCTTATCAAAATAAACTAGGTATTTTGTCACAAAGTACTGTTTATGTAGATAACATTTAGACTAAATTAAGTAAATTCGTTAAAATTGGACGTTTGGTTTGAAAGTTATGGCGAAATCAATATAATACTAAGGGCTGAAACTGCGTTAAACGGACGCCCGCGCGGTTTCATACAGAATTGCACCGTAACGGGGTCCCGCGCGTGCACTTTTGTATGAAACCGCGCTGGCGTCCGTTTAACGCAGTTTTAGCCCTAATTCTGCGCTCCGCGGCCCGTGGCGACAGGCGAAGTAGGCGTCACCAAGGCGGGGGTGCGGATGCGGGAGGGGAGTTTAGGTCTATAAGTAAGGTACCTGCGCGGCTCAGACACGTGGTCGGCTCCTTACGCAATAAATGCGAAAGTCTGTTTGTTTGTCTGCCTGTTTGTCGGCTAAAATGCTGAATTTACTTTTGGGTAGTTGAACACATGGGATCAAACTTAGGCTTTTTGTAGCGGCAATCGTCATACACGCAGGCGGAGCCGCGGGGGACCGCTATAGGTTATATAAATAGAATAACACAGGCTACTTTTTGTCGCGAAAACCGACATCCACAAGGGCGGAGCTGCGGGCGACCGTTAAAAACAGAACCCTCCTTTTGGCAGTCAGGAAATAAATCATAGCACTAACACACACAGTACTAACCGAACCACGCTCATAATTATTTCATCACAAGTTAAAATGTAAATACCGCCCAACGAAGTGGGCACGGGTCAGCTATTAATAGATATAATTAATATACAGTGAGTGTTAATAGATATGATAATGAATGTATTAAGTTTTTTTTGTTGTTTTAGAGTTTCAAAATAAGGCTAAGGCTGTAAAAGAATAAAAGGAAGGCATAAAAATGTTCATTTTTTTATTATGATTTCTTGATTTAATCACTTATTATTATAAATAGTCACAAATTCATAAACCACAATAACTTAGATCCAATAGACAGTAGCCCTAAGTAAAGCTGTCAATTGTCAGCTCTATAGTAAAATAAGATTTTACCTAAAAGTCCCGTTACCAGGTCATAAAAACCCAAAAAAAAAATCAGCTCTATAGTCTATGTAAAAGTGACAGTGACGTCAGTGACAAATTGACAATGACAGGTGACACCGTGACACTTGACAGCCAGACAGCCCCTTTCAGCCCTTTGGGCCGGTCGTCAGGCTTTTAAAAATGTTCCCGTAATTTTTCAATTTCAAAATAGGTAGTGCAGTCACATGAGTTTCTATCCTCTTTTTATTTTATGAAAGCTGTCATTATTTTTAATTATTTACCAGTTGATTACCGTTATAATGCAGTCACTTGGTCGATTTTGGAGAACGCATGTGTAAGATCTGTGCGTTTAAATAGTGTTTATGTTGATTTTTTATCCATTTAATCATCCATCTCATCATGCTAAACCATTATTCCCTTGCACCAATTTTGTAGTAAATAATTGATATATTTATATTTAAGTTGCACCTCAGATATTGCCTAACCTCTTCACTAAGGTCTCGTGTTTATAGAACCTAGCGGTTATAAATACTCACTGGAGCATAAGATAAAATTAAATAGTACAAAATATCCCAGACATGAGATTACCTAAAATCTGCAACCCGAGGACGCGAAGGCGAACATTGTAAGTTGATTACAGTACTTCAATTAATTTACAAGGATACTAACCCAAAATTATTAATGTTGTCTTTGTTTTTAATTCCATATGCATGTGCACTCACAGTTTTTTCCTGTGCTTGTCTGGCTTTATGTGTTTGTAGTTAGTCAATAAAATGATGTCTAAAAGTAGAGAATACTATAAAGGTAAGTTGTTTGTTGTATTCTTTAACACCATTAACTGGAGAAGTTACATAATATATACAATGTTTTAGCAAACAATTTGGTATATACAGTAAAGTGAATCCAGCAGAGGTAACGCCTAGTAGAATAGTACCAAAGAAAATAGAAAGGCCAAAATATATGGAATTAGAAGACTGTGTTGTGCCATGTTCAACACCTGAAATCAAAAATATTGACCAAATTAGAGGCATGGAGGCAAGCTGCGAACTAGCTGCAAATATTTTGATGAAAATAGAAGAGTTTATACAGGTATTGTATGATACAAAATTTTAGAAATACCTTGTAATTATAGAAAGACGCAAGAATAAATAATACTGAGTTCATAATTATGATAACACATTGAACACACTATGCTTCAAGGTTTCGGGCTTCTACCAACTTTTCCTACATCAGCTGACTCTTAGCGTTTTGCGCCGGAGCTAAGCCCGGCGTCAAACCGGGTCTACGGGCGGTCGTCAGTCGTGTATGAAACTATATGAAGCTACCACACGACGCCGCCACACTAACCATACGACGGCTCCAGCGCAGGCGTCGTGTGGTGAGCTTAGCTCCGGCGCAAAACCGTCTCGTGTGCATGAGCGATTAGCCTTGCTCTTCTTTAACCTTTTGAACGCCAATGTCGGCTATAGCCGACATGAGCAAGCGTGCCCTGTGCGCCAACGACGGCTATACTCGACAAAAAACAGGTCGCAGAAAAATACAAAATAAACCTATTAAATCATTACTTTTATGTATTTTATTGATACACCTTGAAAGCTGATTTTCGGGCTTGGCGTACAGGGCATAGGAATACCGATATGGCGTGGCGGTGAAAAGGTTAATAATTTGCTTAAGTCTTTAACCCGTTGACTGCGGACGAACATTTGCTACTAAACCCTAAGTCAAGCTGGATAGACAGTGTGTGTTTGCTGTAGAAAAACACATACGGTTGTGTGTGCACAGCACTAGCATTTTTTAGTAGAAATAGAAACACAACAGGTGTGCTTTCCGACAGACAACGGGTACATAATTTGTTTAAAATTTAAAATTCTTTAAAACCAGTAATACCCTTTTTTTGTACACAGCCAGGAGTTACTACAGATGCAATTGATGAAAAGGTCCATAATTTCACCATAGCAGCTGGAGCATATCCATCACCATTACATTATAACGGTTTCCCAAAGAGTGTGTGCACATCAGTGAACAATGTGGTTGTACATGGAATACCTGACTTGAGGCCATTAAGAAGTGGGGATATTGTTAATGTGGATATAACTGTCAGTGAAAATAATATTCTTGTTATTATTATAAACTCACCACTTTTTTTTTAAATGTGTGCCACACTGTGCACCAAGACAAGCATCTTCATATTTTACATCTGTAGTTCTGAAAATGTTTTCAGGTATTCTACAATGGCTTCCATGGAGATTGCTCAAAAACATTTTTTGTGGGCGATGTAGATAATAAAGGCAGAGAACTTGTTGATGTAACTGAAGAGTGTTTGAATCTTGTAAGTACTTTAATCTGTTAACTGCAGGAAATCACACCTGTTGCGGCGCGGCGCGCACACAATCATGTGTTTTTTCAACACACCAAAACACACCAACTGTGTAACCAGCCGTGGTTCGGACTTGGCGTAGCGAATTTTGCCCGCAGTCTACGTGTTAAGGCTGGAAGTAGAGTAACAGTACGGCCCGGCGCACATTATCGGCATCGGCATGGAAAGGGATCCTTCGGCATTCCTTCATGCAAGCGGCGCAAGCGCACACTGTCGGAAACTATGTCTTGGCATGCTGCAACGTTCTTAGGGATGACGAGGCGTCCTTAAGCATGCCGCACCGTCCTCAAGTGTTGCAACGCGGCGGGTGACGGCGTACCGAAGGATACCGAAGTATCCTGAAGCAGCCTCAAAGCTGCCGATACAGTAGCCTCAAGCATACCGAAGCGGTATTTTTGTTACTACGATCATAATATCATGGAAATTTCTACTTTTTTGCCATGAAGTTAATGTATAATGCTTTTTATCACCTAAAATCCTGAGCCGTGCCGATGCCGATAGTGGGCGCTGGGCCTAACTATGCCTTGAGGCTGGTGGCTGAGTATTAGGTGAGTACCTCTTATTCACAATAACTGTCAATAACAATACAACATTCTTTCATGCTTTCCAGGCTATAAAGACTTGTGGTCCAGGTGTTCCATTTTCTGAAATAGGCCGTAACATATATAAACATGCAAAAAAATATGGCCTGACAGTCATTCCATCTGTTTTGGGACATGGCATTGGAGCATATTTCCATGGACCTCCGGAAATTTATCATACAAGTAAGTTAATCATAATTTATATTCATGCAATCTGCAAATAAATGTTTGTTTTTGGTCTTCTCTTGCCTTTTTGCTTTGTATTTCCGTTCGTCCCATTGCCACAGTTTACACTGAACTTGTAATCTATTGTATGAGTTTTGACAATGAACATAAAAGCTAGCACTAATATATTTTATTTGAATAATTTATTACTTGCCTCGTTGGTCTATTGGTCGCAAAGCGCGACTGCTGAGAATGAGGTCTTGGGTTCGATTCCCAGGTCGGGCAAAGTGTTCAGTTATTGGGTTTTCCCATCAGAAATTTCTCAGTAGCAGCCTCGATGTCTGGATTTGTGCCCAGTTGATGGCAATAGGCTCGCCCCCTATTCTACATGGGACTTAAACATAACCGGCGAAATGTGGGTGTACTAATGGGTACACTTCTGCCTAACCCTTCGGAATAACAGGCGTGATGTTACGTTAATTTATTACTTCTAGTACTTAGTTATTTTTTTATGGTATTAGATACATAATAGCGCGTCTTCTAATATTCATTACTTTCGGTCACACCCTGTTTCTAGATATCGATACTGGAAATATGAAATAAGTAACGTAAGGGACATTTGGGCGAAAATCTAATTTTCGACCTAATGTCCCTCACATTTGGTCGAAAATGACATTTTTGCCCAAATGTCCCTTACGTTATTTCCAGTATCGATATCATTGTAAAATTACTGTTTATTCATATTACAATATTTTCTAGAAAACAAACGCCCTGGGGGAATGAAGCCCGGCATGACGTTTACGATAGAGCCAGCCTTAACCCATGGTAGTGAATACACTGTGTTATTGGAAGATGGGTGGACAGTAGTAACAGATGATGGCGCCAGGTGTGCTCAGGCAGAACACACGGTTCTTATCACCGCATATGGGGCTGAAATACTAACCAAATCTACCAAGCCTACCACATAGATATTTTGTGATAATAATGTGATAGCTCAAGTAAACAGGAAGTATTAGATACAAATAATATCGAAGGCTACGTATTTATATAACTAACTGTGATAAACATCTCTAGGTTGCGTGTGTGCGATATGAACCAGTGTTGAACAAAAATTAAATTATTATAATGTTAGTTGACCAATTCCTGTTACTATAGTATAAAGTAATTGTTGACATTAGTACATGTAGTAAGTAGTGTTATTACCGGCTGTTAATTAAATTAATGAAATAAAACACTTGAATAGCGTGTAATGTTTCTTTTATTTTGCTTGATAAAATCTTAAATTAAAATCATGTAACTTGGTACATTAAAAGCACAAGCACAATAATTATCACTCAATATGTCAGTCAATAGATAAAACTTTAAAGGCGTAGAAGGAAGGTATCGATTGAGTCGGTAACATGAGGATAATAATGTTATAGGACAAAGGCGTAACCAATGGGACGTAAACGCACCCCCAGGGATTAAATATTCGCTCTACGCTCCGGGTTCCACCGCATCCAGCCGAAAGGTTTGGTCCCATAGAATATCCAGCTACGCCTCGACTAAATACTAATGTGACATGTGATTAACTGTTGTGAAGAAGAATAATTATAATTAATAATAATGACTAGGTCTTAAATTCACTATAATATTTTTTTTTTCATTGGCGTTATGCTAGGTAGAAGCTACTTCAAACAATTCAAGGGACTTTGAAGAATGTCATAAAACCTTAAAAAATAATTAACATTGGACTAGTAAACTGTAAAAGTTACGAACACAGATCACGAACCCTGCAGAAAGTATTAGGTAGTTAATAAATGCAAGTTTTATTTAATGCTGGGGCTACATTAGTGGGCAAAGATTCATTGTGCAGGATTAGGTTGATCTCTGTTGTGCGGCGTAACGTGTAGGTGTAGCCAATCAAGCGAATATTGTCGCGACAAATCCCTTTGATGCGCACAAGTTTACCGACACTGCCCCAATACTACATCGTCTTCGCCCGAATACTACGCTTCGCTACGATCTACCCGGCCACACTCATCGCGTCAACACGAATATTCGCCGTAGCCTGCCGCTAATGTAGCCCCAGCATAACAGTAAAATTATTCACAAACCTAATGTAAGTTAAACTCTTTACCTGTGCTATTGTAGTATCCTTAATCTTATTCAATAAGTATAATATAATATTAAGTATTTAATATTTTTACTCATAATAGAGAAAATGTAAAATATTTAGGTACATTTATAGTGTAAATATTATATTAGGTAAAATAAATCTTTGAAGATTTAGAACAATATCTAGATAAAATTTCTTAAGTTTGCATAATTAAATTAATACATACATAGGTGGAAGTAGAAGGACGTTAAACGAACTGACTCCATTTTAGAAATGAATCATACAATTCACACTTTGGATTAACCCTTACCGTAAGCGAATATTCTTAAATATATTTTTGGTATTTTTGTCATTTTCTAAGGGTGCTAGGGAAGAATAAAAAGAGTGTATAAAAGTTGTTATAAAATTATTAAATAGTTTAACAACATACAAAAGCTACTCGCGACCATATACACTACTATAAAATTACTTAAACGTTAATTTATCACTCAAGGTAACACACAATCCGTAAACAAGTATTACCTCAGTCCAAATGAGAAACTACAGAATTATAATATAATACTCTTTCACAATAACGACAATTAGAAAGAAAATGCAGAACATCCAAAACACTACTCACTCATTATTGAAACTTTAAGCACTAGCCTCTCGATTAAATTCCCTATGCTTAATATTTTACTATCTAATTATATCAAAATCAGCTAATCTTTATGGGGAATAGAAGTGCCCTGAATTATCATATAATTTGCCATATTTAATATGTAGCTATTACTTTATTCAAAATTATTATTATTAATAGAGTACATATATAATAATTTAGATATTCTTATGTAGGTTTCTGATTATATGTAAAACTGTATAATTATAATATTTAAATGTAATAACTACTAATAATGTATATCTCATTATTTATTCAGTTAAACCTACATAAAAATATATTTTATTGAAGCTTAGCACAAACTGGTTGACTTCATTTATGTTAATAATTTGTGCATAATCATTTCTTTGTGATTGTGGGAAGATTTTGTTAATTTATTGTGCTTTCAAATTTTAAAGGTCATTAAGTACATAAATATTGGAATCTGGAACAATACTTTTAACAAGGACAAGAAAACTCTTTAACTTGCAGCAATATTAATTAAGGGATAATTAGTGTAACGGTAGTAACATAGGGTATTATAATAACAATTTTTTTTTAACATTATCTTTTCGTCAGCATCATGGCACCTTAGTTCCAAAATTCTGCACTTGGGACAAATTGAAGATAAAGAACAAACAAGGATTATTAAAACATAATCAACAGAAAACACAAACCATTAAGCCTCATTTAGACGATGCGAGAAATATCGTGCGATTTGACGTACAATGCGGGACCGCGAGGCTGTCATGTCAAAAGTGACTGATCATTGACGGAAATGTACCACAACTTGCACTATATTTCTCGCACCGTCTAAATCAACCTTTAGGATCATGGAACTAATTCTAAAACAATATTTGACTATCTATCAGTACAACATATTTGTACTACTTGTTTATTTTGTAGAACCGCTGCACAAAATCTGTTAGGTTAAATACCTGACCAGGGCCGACTCCAAAGTCCATGTTGATGTACTCATCTAAGTTGTGAGTGGAGGCTGAAAGAAGTGAAATTATTTTATTTATTTGGATCTCCATCAGAGGATACACAAATGCAAAATAATAATAAATCAAAGACCAATAACTTGTTAACTCCTCGCTACATTATTCACTTAAAATCTAGTTACAAATAAGTCTGATAAGGAACAGTAAATTTAAAAAACGAAAAAGATCTTGTTTTCAGGATAATCAGGATTTTTTAATTTACGAAATCTAAATGCGACAAAAACCTTTCCAGTGAGGACATTTAATTATTAATGTTACTTCCATTAATCAATAACTTATATAAGCAAATCTCTTAGAAATGAAGAAGAATTATTATAACAAAGCCACTTCCATTCTTTACTGAAATATTCAGCACTATAGACATTCTGCTAGTAGTCTTATAACACAATAGTGACCCAGTGACCTATTTCCTAACTTTCAACAAAGCACTTTGTTCCGCAAGAACAAAGAAAAACAACAAAAGTACCTATATTCGTTCAAAATGCTTTATGAATGCTACATTTGTAAATAAATGTTCCATTAGTTAAGTGAGTGGATTAAGCTATTGGCTCTTAGCCAGGGATAGGAGCCAAAACATATTTAAAAAGAAAAAAAAAATGCTAATCAGATAAGAAGAGAGAAAGTAAGACCAAAGTTCATTTTTTATGCTTTTTGTTAACCTGTTCTGTCCCACTCCTGAGCAAAGGCCTGCCTTCACTTTTCACTGTTTCCGTGCCTCAGCCCTCCAGTTTTAGAGGAATGAGTGCCTCATCCATCAAGTTCGTCCCGCCATCTCCTTCGTGCCCTGCCATGGCGTTGACTCCTGTTTATTAAATTAATTTGAGTAAATCTTAACTTACTTGACGTGCATATTGCTGGATACGGTGGTGGCGGTTTAATCCATGAGCCATCCGGTCTCTTCATGTGACGCCGATCTGATGCGAAGTTCTGCAAGAACTGCTTTGCAGGCACTACACGGAAGAATCTGAAAAATGTTGGTAATTGTATTATTTGCAGCTTCTTAAGTACGTAATTGTCAACATGCTTAATATACATTATGTATATGTACAGATTAAACAGTAAAATTGTTGAATTACCTGTGAAAATCTGACTTGAGCACTTGATCTGTACGAAATGTTTCGGTAACATATTTGTGGAAAAACGTTGGGAACGGCAACTCAGAATCCAGATCGTAAACAAGGCAAGTTTTGTTGTCCCATGAATACAGGAATATCACATGATAATCCTGTAATAAAATTGAAACATTATATTAGACAATCTATAATAAAATTATTATAATACATAAAAATCTCTTTTTACATTGTTTGTGGTTGCACTTCTTCTTTTATTGGTAGTTGAATAGGTTGTAAAGTATATTTCATACTGCTAGTTGATAGGGATCAACTTTGATACAGAAGAAGTCACAGGCAGAAGCTAGTATAATATATATAATATATAATACACATTGATAAGTTATAAATGCCAATAGTTACATACTACTTTCGATGTTATATATACCTAGTATAGAGTGGTATACTCTTTTAAGATAAAGTTGTGTGTGTTCTCTTACATCAGAAATTTTAATAGAGATAAGATTGGAGTATCATATTATTATAAAATTATGTATTATATTACTATTGATTTATGAAAGAGGAAGTGCAGAAGCTATAATATGTCAATAAAGAGGTAGGAATTCAAATTTAATATAAAGAACAATAAAACATAATAAGTACATAATAGCGTGACATAATTTCGGTACACACCCAAATGACGAGACGATCCTCCTCACGCCCAGCCCTTTGTTTCCACAGAGGCACCGTACGGCAAGGGTTGGATATAAAAACGATGTAACATCTGTCCAATTCCTCAGGAATTCTTATTGATACATCTTGACATAGCTTCCAAACATTTTCTTCACTGCAGAAAAGAACACAACAAAGGCACATTAATTGAATATTTTTATTGTTTTATCGAATTGAGGGGTGACAAAAAAGAACTTGCCAATAACAAGACACATGTGAGCACTCATCTCGTTTAGGAAACAATTGTTTCAGTGATTTATCACTCTTTTTATTATTTTCGTTGCTACTCAGATGAACTTGTGCATTGACCGACATTTTGACACTTTGACATTTGCTTTTTTTGTTCAAGATGTAATGCTGAAGCTGAAGTTAGTTGTGTTGCCAACTATATGGGAATTACTGCATTACCCTTAAACAGTCATAAAAAAGACTCGTCAAGTGGCGGGATTTGCGAATAGTCGAGTTTAGTCGAGAGTCTACAATTTATAGTAAAAAATATTTTAAGAGCCATCACCAATATCATTGATAATAAAATGCTCCTGCAACGATTTGAATGAATTTCGTCGGCTCTAAGTTTGGGATTCCCGGATTTCAAATATTGTTTTGTCTGTCACAGTAAACATTAAAATGTTTTCAAAAAGTCTACGGGTGTACGATGGCTAAGCTACGTTTATTTTATTTGCCTTGTTACTTGACTTTCCATCTTCGACGTAACTGTCTCTGAGTAGACATTTTTAGGTCATGCATGGTTACTTGAATAAATTCATAGGCAGCTTCAGCTTCGAATGTGGGGAGAAAAGTTGAACGAAATAATAAGTAATTTGGGCTTAAAAAACATTGTACCCAAGTGTAAAAAAGTAGCATAATTAAAAACAAATACCGTCATTGACATTTGACATTTTGTTTATGGTTGTGGCCAGCTGGCCCTGGTAGAAGCGTTTTGTTAGGAGCCAGCGTTATCTTTTAGTTGTTTTCAAAGTTTCTTTCGTGTTGGTAAGAAGGGCGGTGCGTTGTCCTGGGTTTCGGCCGGGCTAGCGTATCGTCCGGTCTTCCATATCGTTAAAACAACTAATAATTAGGTAATTGCGACTTTCGACAAGTCCAACCTTGCTGGCGTTGAGTAATTAATTATACGAGATGACCCGTAAGTACAGTGACACAAATAAATAATTATGTTTACAATTACAAAATATTACTGAGTGCATCGAGTTTTACATTTCTATTTTAATTCGGAGTGATCCTGGAAGAACAAATTCCATCGAACATTCTAGATTACACCACGTTCAACACTAGAACCATGACACGAGTCATATTTGGGTGACGCTTTGCTTTGTATCATGAAAATTGATTCTATCCGCTCTAGTGAACCATTGTTTTCATATGTGTATTACTTATCGCGTGTTATTGATGGAATTGAAGCATACATAATGTGGTTGGCATGGTATTTATCTACCTACGTTGTTTATTTGGGTAACCAGATAGTGTTAATTTTATCTTGTTACAGGTGGAAACCAGAGAGATTTGGCTCGCGCCAAAAACCAAAAGAAACAGCAAGAACAACAAAAGAAAAAGAATGCCAATGAAAAGACTGGTATGTCTTTACAAGAGAGGAAACATAGGTATTTGTTTTTATAACCTCTGAACCTAAAACTACATCATCAAGATCTGATATTTAAAATTGGTTTTGAAAGAAAGAAGAAGTATGCTTCAATGACTAATTTGTTTATGGGTTACCAGTTTAGCACTATCGGCTGACTGTAGCTCAAATAAACCCTTTGTTATAAATTCTTCCATATGAGGTAATTTGATCATTGTAAAAAGTTTGTTTAGTCTGCCAATTTTTTAAACTGCTTCCATAAATGGAATCCTTAATTTTTTTATGTCTGGTTGAGTGAACAGTAGTCTAGGATTGAGAATAAAAGTAGGATGTCATATATTTTATTATTGTTTTAGGACCATTGTTAAAATTATTTATATTTATCTTTTCAGGGATGCTGAATTAATGAGAGAAAAGCAACGAAAAAAAGAAGAACAACAAGCAGCAAATATGAATAACCAAAAACAAACTGCTAATTAATAAAATTATTATTAAATAAAATATGCAAGTTTCTTGACTGCTCCATATTAAGTATAATCACATAAAGTTTTGAGCTTGTCAGTCGAGAGCTGAAATTGTTTATGTGATATAAGCAATCCTATAAACTAGAATAACATTAAAATTTTGAGTTACTGTGCCTAATTTAATTATAAACAAGATTTCACTATGTTAAAGTTGAAGTTGGTGCCTAGGCTTTGAGCAAGTATGATCTGAAGAGTATATTTTGTTACTGTGACCCAATTATCACAGTTCCAATAGCAAAGTGAGAACAGATTTGCCGCAATAGGTCTTAGCATTTATGCAAATCCTAATGTTAATTTTGACTGAATAGGTTTGTATGTATACTCAACTACCCATTTTTGTACAATAAAATCTGAAAAGTACAAACTGTGTTATGTTTTGTCATTGGAAAGTTACCTGTAACCAAGTTGTATATGATTATCATTATTAACAGTAGTAAAGTAATACCTGCCTTTATTCAGTAGAATGACTTCATTTATATTGTTAGTGGTCGAGTTTTTAAGTCAACCAAGCCTAGATGGAAGACAAGTTTTATACCACCATTAGGTACCTATACATTATATTATGTACTCTCAAATGGTTTTAGGTACCTACATACATGCCTACCTACATCTGAAAGTTATTGAATAAGAGAATGTGTAAGTCGAATTCCCAGACAGCTCTATATAATCAACATCAAGTTTCATGCTGTATTGTAACTTGAATTACTATGTAGCTACAGATAACCATGAGAATATTTTTAAAGTTGTTAGTTTGAGAATTCGGGGTTAGTGTAACCTATAATAAAATTAACATTTTCTGCTTTTCTTGTAAATAAATATATTTCAATATTATGAATGTCGTTTGTTCCAATTTTCTTACTATTTATAGTGTCTAAACACCAAAGAGGTCGCAGCCGCACCTGTCTGGGTCGGTCGACCTTTGGTGTAAC
Source organism: Hoplodrina blanda (assembly GCA_949316365.1). Lineage (NCBI taxonomy): Eukaryota > Metazoa > Arthropoda > Insecta > Lepidoptera > Noctuidae > Hoplodrina > Hoplodrina blanda. Next base: position 7,480,958 of record OX438579.1, on the reverse strand, counting down.
AGATACATTAAGGGCCCCTTAACACTAGCGTTTGTCCAGCGTACGCGTCTTGTCGCGGCGTCTGCGCTGCGCATACGTTCATCGAACGCCATGCTAGACATACGCTAGTGTTAAGGCCGCCTTCACATTACGTCGCAAGCAGCGCGGCACGGCAGCCGCACTGCTTGCGACGTAATGTGAAGGCGGCCTTAGGGGCTCGAAGGGCGAATATCACCAAGTCTCTATACCTAGTAAATGTTGATTTTATCCGAGGTATATAATTAATGGCAGATATGATATCAGACATGCATGGAGGAAAAATTAAAAAAAAGAAACGAAAAATCGCAGATTTTTAGGCCTATACTTACTAGATATAAAAGTTTGGTGAGATTCTTCCTTAATCAGTACTAGTAATTAGATAGGGGTAGGCAGGAGTTGTAAACAAGTTAAATAAAAAACGCAAGTCGTAAAAATGGTGTAATTTAAGTAGGCTTCGGGAACAATATTTTGAATTAAGTACTTGCGTAGGTATATTTTTAGGAATTATTAGAAAAAAAAGAAACGCTACTTATCACACTTGCATCACATGGCACACTAAATAAACAATAATTAAAAGTTTTTTACTCGAGAGCCAGAAGAGGAAAGCGGAGGATGTCGTTATAGTTGACAATATTCAAATTTATAAATAAGCTTTGCTTGATATTTATGTAAGAATAAATAGGTACGTACTAACTTTACTAATCATAGGTAAGATGTTAAACACCACATATTGTAACATTTTAAAATAATTTGATGTCATTTAGTGACTAGTGGGAATGATATTTGGTAGGTCTCGCTAATATGTACTGCTAGCTCATTAGGAATGGCTTACAAAATCTTACGTAATCAATACGTATATTTTTTCATTTTAATACTACTGTCATTAAAACATCCTAAATTATAATAAACACATGTAAATTATTTATTATGATATACCACATTTCTGCAAGGTGCAGTTCTGCATCCTCGTCTTTCAGGTTCTCATGAACGATATAAATAATGAAATAAGTTTTTTTTATGTTTAACAGTATTTCAGAATACACCTCTGTCACAGAACAGAATCGCTCCGTTGCGTATGCGGTAGGCAGTGTCGCGTGACTATATCACTGTGTGCGTGCTGCGTGCGTGGGTCATTGCCCCGTCTACCTAAATCCAGCGGCAGGATAGCTTAGTTCGAATTCAAAAATCAACTACCTATTAAAAATAAAACCTATTTATTTTATTATTGACTTGTGTTGAAAATCACTAGTATAGTTTACCTCCTTGAATTTCACGAGGAAGCAACACTGCAGCTTGTATAAACTTCGTAAATAAAATTATTTTGTTATGTACTTAATATTATGCAATGGAATAATAAATCACTTAGAATATGTATTTATGTATCAATATTTAGCTTTTAATTTAGTAACACTGTGCATATTCTAATACCTATTAACGATAAAAAAACAAAAAATAACACAAGGAACGCAAAATTTACACACACTGAATATTATACCTATACCTATTTTAAAAATAATAATCTTTTTTTTGTTTGAGATTACCATTAGTAGAGTATGCTCAATTTTGCATTTTCACTAAATCCCTTATGAATAACATTTGTGAATAACCAAACAAAAAGTGTTATACCTATGTGTCGGCATTATAAATAACTTTAAAAATATAATTAAACTTGCACTGCGGCAGCTTACAATAATCATATTATGTATGTCGATAGATCATGAATGGTGAATCATTTCAACCAAGTAGTAATTACTGGTATAATATTATGCATAATAATTATTATCATTAATATGTGAGTCACATCAGTCACACTATCTTGTTTAAGTGGTATGTAGTAGCTGCAGTAAGTGCACAATTTAATTTTGTTCCTTTCACTCTGTGCAATCACAAATAATACTATCTAGCTGAGCTAGGTAACAATGCTAGCATTTGTAACATTACCTACAACAAATAAAGTAGCATGGAAGAGAAGAAAGTCTAACATTATACATGACCATTTGTTAGGCATTTCTTTTCAAATTCCTCTCTTTGTTTATATAGTTCTGTGACCAAATCTTTAATGAATGGGTGGTCAAACTTTCCTTCAGTAGCAGTGAAGAACTCTTGCAGCTTCTGGGGTGTATTTTCACGTTTTTCATATTCAAATGCTTGCAGTATCATGTCGTAGCGGTCCAAATCTTTGGCGAATTTAGCTTCTGGTGAGGTTTGTTTCTCATATTCCTGGAACAGAAATAGTTTGGAGTTATTTTGATTTGTGACTTGGCAAATGGTAGCTTTTGTGTTATATTTTGTAATTGGGTTTTTCCATCAGGAATTTCTTAATAGCAGCCTCAGAGTCTAGATTTGTGCCCAATTGACGGCAATAGGCTCACACCCCCTATTACAAGGGACTTAAACATAGCTGGTTAAATGTGGGTGTGCTAATGAGTACACCTCTGTCTAACCCTTCAGGGATTACAGTAGTGCAATATGTATGTATTTTGGGCAACTAAATTAAATTGTAAACATTCTTTTTTGTTAGTATACAGAGTTTAAGAGGTGGTTGAAAAAGCAGCAGAATATGATGGAGTAACAGAGGGAGAGGTTGAAAAAAAAAGATGGGATTTACATGCATGATAACAATAAAATATTATTATTATTGATTAGAAGTCATTTCAGTACATGTTAAAACATGTTGTGATACTAATAAAGGGCAACATCCTTTGTGTTGATTATATCTTATCTTGTAAAAAATTACTTCATGAATCCTACTGCAATAATGCACTTGTTGTTGAGTGGATTTCTTATCTTAAATTATTTCAAGATACCATTCAATTTCCTGCTACATATTCCTATTATTGTGGTGGATTTAACACAATTGTTGTGTGATATTTTAAATAAACCATCCTGGTTACTCATATTGGGAATCCACAAACAAATCAAGACTATTATTATCACATTATTTTTGTCCTACACAATGATTGGATGTGAAGAATATAATTTTATTTTAAAAAGAGTTTGCAATGAAGGTATCTACTATTCACAATAATAGGGTACCCCCCCCTTGGTACCAATTAGGGACAGAACCTAAAAAAAAAATTGGTAGGAAGGTTACTCACTTTGTACAAGTCATACATTCTATCACCAGCAATGCCAGTGAGTTCGGCAATTTTCTGCATAGCTTCGTCTTCTCGCCGGTGCTTCTCTTCTGGTGAGACACCGCAGTGTGGTGTAAGGTCTCCAACTATACACTCAGCTAAGTCATGGACGAGAGCTGAAATAATACAAAATCACAAAATGATGACTGTAAAATAAGGCAAACTCTGGTATTATCTGTACATACAATAGAAAAAGAAAATATTGTCTATGTAGGTTTTTCTCAAATTAAACCAATTGGATTTACAGACCATTACAAAACAGCAATAAAGCAAAAAATATATAAACAAACTGGAATGCAGAATTTGAACATGTGTTTCAAAAATAGAACAAAGAACAGAATTTACCTATTTGGAGACATCTAAACCTATCCAGATTGGTTGGGTTGTTCTCATCGGTTAGCAAGAATGTCATCAGTCCCATCCGGTACATGTGGCCAGCAATAGATTCACACTCATTTATATCACATATCACCCAGCCAGTCCTCTTTACATGCTGCAAATTATCATAAAATAATTAAATTGAATAAATCTAGAAGTATTCCAATTTTACGTAATCAGATTGTAATAATTATTGAGTATATGATTGAACACAAAGAACAAAGATTCTCGTTTCTACAGTAATGCTTGTTTTAGTTCTTAAAAATTAAACTACTCCATTTAAAGCATTTGAAATCGAAAATACTTTTCCCGATGTAAAAAAAGCATTTAGGTACTTACTTACTGAGTTATTTCTTCCTTAAAATAAATCGATACACAAGTTTCTGAGACAAAAGCAATTGTTAAAATATTGAAACTCATAATTACCTTCAGACGACCGACGAGTTCTAAAAACTCTAAGATTTTTGTGCTTTCAAGGGCTAGAGCCATTGTGCGTTTATGTTGTAGTAACCTTTAGAAATCTAGCTGTATCAATGCTGCATTCAGCTGTGATGACTGCTTAGTTGATTTGAAAAATTTCCTTAGTAACGCGTGCTACGAAACCCAATACAAATTAAATTAATTGATTTTACGCGTACGTACTCACAAGTCGCACAATAAAATAGGTAATACTATTTTCTAATATTTAACATCACTACGTCAAACATCAAACGTCAGTGTCATGTGTCATCAATGTATTGAACGAAAATCTTATGATTCTATTGAATTTTTATAAATGTCTTGCTATAAAAAGGAGAGTTTATTCATTGGATGGACAGATTATAATTTTGTTTTCTAATGTACATTTTTTGTCAATATTTTTGTAAAATAAGTTTATAGTTTTCTAGCTCGTTCGGGTGACATATGAAATTTTTAGATTATTGCCATGTAAAAAATCCCAGGTTTAACTTTCTTGTTTGATTCCCACCCAGGTCGGGCAAAAAATGGTATACTTAGGGTTAAATTCAACTATGAATTTCTCACCTGCGCTGCGCCTGATCTCTTCTCGATCTTGTCGGACTACCATTCCTTCGGACTACGAGAATGAGCTAAGAGTACCTATCTCGATCAATCAAAACATCATACAAGTTTAGATCGGTAGGTATTTCAGAGGAAAATGTTTAATTATTTTGAGTTGTTACTTATGTTTATTTAACTATTGGCGGCTTTTGAACTCGAACTTCGACTACATAGTTTACTTATAATAAGCCATGTTATGCCTGGTTGGTACCTACCTACTGTCCAGAAGTACAAACCTATCTTCAAGCAAAAACCTGGTTTATAAAGACATCAAAGTCAAATCATTTATTTCGATTAGATTGCTAAAACGCATTTTTGAACATTTACAAGAAAGAGTATTGAAATTTAGTTTCGTATCTAAGAGAAGAATGCATGGGATGGGAGAGAAGGTATTAGGGTTTGCTCTGCCCCAAAGAACTAGTGGGCTTCTTAATTAAATCATGTTCAAATTAAAACAGATAGATATAAATAACAAAATTAGGTCTATAGGTAAGTTCCTACCAATCAATGTTCAGTGCACCGACGATTGAGGCATAGGCTGACTAGCCTTTTGGAATTTGCATTAAAATTTCCCTTTTAAAATTATTCATAGATGACTCAAGTTTCACAGTTTCTCCCGTCACCATTTTACGAAGAATCCTCAGGATACCGTATGCAATGTTAATAAGGTCCAGTTTGATTAATATGATCGATGGACTGGCCAGCGGTTCGTACTATGAATCGTAATGCTGGCCGATACCGCTACGTAAATTTAAATTCAATCTCTGTTTCGAGCGGGCAGTGAAAATGTGGGAGCCCTCGGTGCCGGTCCTTCAATTAGATTTAGCTTCAAAATGAGCGTTCTAGTCAGTTTAAAGTTTATCAAAGTTTTGTTCGATGTGTGGAAAGTTGGTTTTGCTCTCAGCGAGTCTGGTGTTTGTATCCAGGAAGCGGAGTTGGAATGATTTCGTTGCTGTTTACTCTGTTTACAGGTCCGTGAGTACTTTAGCAGCTTTAAAGCACCCAATTGAAGCAATCCTCCGTTTCGTATTGAATGTCCTTTTTTATTTGCAACTTTTTTCCGAATGTTAGTTTGTAGCATTTAACACCTATACATTACATGGGCTTAGATTCTCGTTTAGAACAATGCACAAACCGGTTCAGGTTTACCGTAGAAACGAAGACTATGTAATGTATGTAGGTTCCTAAGGTATTCCAAGTTCCAAGGGGATTGAACTCTGGACCTATATTGCTACAAACCGTGAATGATACAAAAAGCAGATGTTCAGGAAAATCGGGACTTCTACGCCACTTAAAACTGGCCCAAAACATTGCATGCGAAATTTTAATGACGTTACTCTTTTGTTCCCTAAAAACTATTTAGGTTAAATAAATATTGCAGCTTCAGTCTTTAAATGTACGACCTCTTTGAAGTCCCAACAGAACGTCCCTAGGGTTCCGTAGATTGGTAAAAGCAACAAGAACGTTCCGTCTCTAAATCAAACAATGAATATTAATTGTTTGGAGCTATTGAACTTTCACAGTGTTTGTAGGTGAAGTAAATGTTCAAGCATTCATTGAATGCTAAAGTGAAGATAACAATCTATATCCTCGAGACCATTTTGGGAAGGTTGACTGACTTCTATTAAATTAACGAAGCAACTCAACACGCTTTTGAATTATTGATTGCAAGTTACGCAAATTGATGTTTTGGAAGATAGATTTAGTGCTGAGGGGAAATTGTGTGAAGTAGGTATTTAATAATTTTACTTGTTGACGTATGTATGTGTACTCGCCAATCTATAGGGTGACTGTTATAATATATGAGAGTTGACTGAAAACCAGAACTGTACTTAGCGTTATGATCAACTTTTACTATGGAACCAACCCTGAAATCATGACAAAATTCAGCTAAGTATTCTAAAAATTATGATCGTGTTGTAAAGTATTTTTGTAGGGAAAAGATTTTTTCATGATCAAGGTTGGTCTCATAGTAAGTTGTTCATAATGATGAGTACGAGGGCCCTTTTTCAGGTTTTTTAGTCAATTAGAAGTTACCCTGTGAATACCAGCCGATTCATACTACCAGTACTGAAGAGTACCTACTTAGGTATTGTAGAGTACGTTCGCCAGGTGATACTGATTTTTTATTTTTTTTTGTTTGTGTAAACGAGAATAAAGTAACAAGTCAAAACAAAAGACTACTTAAATAAAATGAATAGCCCAAAATAAACCTACATCGTCATATTTTTCCGAAGAAAATCCTGAAAAGGAAAAATTTAAATTTTGTTTCCCTAAAGCAAAATAAAACCGATTTTGATCAGTATTGAAGTTATAACTAAGATTCAGATCATTGAGAATTGGAAATATTACCGCCTGGAGAAATCTAGCTCGATAACACGAAAATCTGTTACAAATAATAAATGTCTGAGATAAAAAACGGGCATGTCTGTAATAAAACAATACCGAATTTTTATATACTTACGTAGGTTGCTTATCTATATGTAGCTAGCTAGATGCTGCTAACTAGTTGCTTTCTGCGACTTCGTACTCGTGGTTTTTTCCCACCTTTGTGTTGTTAAGTACTCGTAACATCTTTGGTTTCTGCTCTGATGTTGTATAGCCTATACTATTTGCCATAAAGCTGGCTATTATTAACCAATTTTTTTTTGTTCAATTCTAATCCGACTGATAGGTCCCGATATTAGCGTGTAAACAAACCAACAAAAAATCTCTTTAGCTTTATTAAATTTTATTTAAAGGTAGTATAGTAAAGATTCACGTTTGTTTTTTCCGAAGTACACACACTACAAATATTTGTATCTCTATAAACATTGCAAAGGTATTGTCCTTCTAAGTTTATCTGATTGGTGTCACCAAACAGGTCTCCCTTTTATTACAAAGCAAGTTTGTTACTTGGGTTAACCTTCATTTCTCGAAGGTAAAAGCTAGTTTCCTAGTGTCGATCCTAAGAAACTTGTTTCTTCTTTATTGCTATAAACCGTAGCTTAATATAATGTGGATAATTTCACAAATATTAGTCAGACCTTTTATCGCTGTTTGCGACTAAAACGTAATGAGAAAACAAGCAAACGTGATGACTACTTAGTCGGTTTTGTACTTAAGTATTGGATAGAACTATATGAGTTGTAAAAGACCATACTACCCATAAAATTAAGCATCACTGTGCAAAAATTATTGTTGGAAAACAACTTCTTTTTTGGTGTGAAAAATCAATGCAATGATTTCTGTGATCTCAACTACCTGGTCTTTAGTGCCCGCCGTCCTAAGAAAAGTGTAATAACTCGAATTTTGTGCCGAATTGAGTTAAGTACTCGAAATCTGCAGAACGAGATCCATATTTTCTTTTTAGACATTTTTTGCTTATCTGTGATGAAGCCGGTTTAACTCGATACCATGTATAGTGATGGGCATCCAAAAAAAAAAAACATTAAATCTTTACCTGAGTTTTTCTCGAAATCAGGTTTAATCTATAATAGTTAGGTATTACACTTTTCGTAAAGATAGGTTCTTAAACATAACAAGCTCTGTAAGTTTATTATTTTTGTACAAGCAGTAGTGTCGGCGGTAAACTGGGATGCGCCGACGCCGTATGACCCAGTATGGCTGGCCAGTGTTCAGATGTACCCGCCAGCTCCAACCATCAACGAGACCCGATTCTGGGGTTTCGGGTGGGTGTACGAGTCCGACGTTGAATTCAGACTGTTTACTAGGTAAGAAAATAAAGCAGGTTTTTTTTTACATTAGTGTGGTTGGAGTGTAGCCTTAGGGGCGCTAGGACTTAGAAAATTTTTGTTTTTTTTACGAAAAGTTTTTTCGGAAAAGTTCCAATTTTATTGCAGCATCTTATTAAGCTAGTCCATAGAAACAAATTAAGCTCTGAGAAGTATGGCCCTACGACGCACCGTTTCCGAGTTATGGGTCTTCGAAATTTTTAGTTTTTTATAAAACACTATATATTTCCAAAATGGTAGGTCGGATGAAAATCTTTTCTGGAAAGAAATTGTTGCTCTAGTCGAGAACCATGAGATAGTGTAAAGAAACCCGCGAAAATTAGTAAAAAAAAAAATCTTAGAAAATTTGACTAAGTCCCGTGCCCCTAAAGATACGCAAGCTGACGATCCGACACTTAGAAAATTTTTCATATTTTTTTTTTTACTAATTTCCGCGGGTTTCTTTACACCATCTTATGGTTCTCGACTAGAGCAACAATTTCTTTCCAGAAAAGATTTTCATCCGACCTACCATTTTGGAAATATAGAGTGTTTTATAAAAAACTAAAAATTTCGAAGACCCATAACTCGGAAACGGTGCGTCGTAGGGCCATACTTCTCAGAGCTTAATTTGTTTCTATGGACTAGCTTAATAAGATGCTGCAATAAAATTGGAACTTTTCCGAAAAAACTTTTCGTAAAAAAAACAAAAATTTTCTAAGTCCCAAATTTTTTTTTCTTTAACCAAAAAAAAATTTTTTTTTTGTTTCTTTGCTGTTCATAGTGCCCCTAAGCGTATACTCCAACTCCAACAAATCCGCCCCTAAGACGACCCACTGACCATTAGTGTCTACTTAAATATTTATATTCGTCAGACCACGAATCAATCATCGTATTTTCTTGGGAAATGTGTTTTCTGGGTGTTATCATGTCTTATTTATACTATCTATAAAATTTGAAGGTTTTGAGTAGGTATATCAAGACTTGGTTTAAAACTGGCTTTTAAACTCGAACGACAAAGAACGCTAGCTAATGGGCGCTATATAGTCTCCTTTGGTTATCTGAATCGTCTGAGGCAATAGATCCCTCAGTGGAGTATCCGTTATCTTCTATCTAAACGCGGACGTTATTTCAAAAGTCCTGAATGTATATGGCTAAGAGATGTTTGTTGCGGCTGAAATCAATTTTGGTAGACATTCCGCATTTTTTAAAAATCGAATAACCGTCTCTCGCTAATTATTATAATCTAAATAGTGATCACTTCAAAAATTGTATTTTTTTTAATGACATGACACGACACGACACACTATTTTTTTTTATGCACTGGTACAGTCTGTTGGCAGCATTAGCTGACCCTTAACGTTAAGTGTTATAAGATCAAAGTGGGTCAGATAATGCTGCCAACAGACTGTACAATAATACCAGCCTTTTATTGTCCCAATGCAGGGTACGGGCCTCTTCTCACATAAAGAAGGCACGAGCATTGATCACCACGAGTCCACGACAACTTAAGGAGGATTGGCAATTTCCTCATGATATTTTCTCATCGATGTCAGTGATGTCTAAGATAAACTTAAAATTACAACTTAATATTGTAAAAGTTACATAGCAACTTGCCAGGTTATAAATCTACAACCTCATAGCTTGAAAGGCGGAAGAAAATAATTCCTAAGCTTGAAGAATATTCAATGCACTTCCAACAAAACTATAGAAACCAGAACTCAGAATTGGTTTAAAGAAAAGTGTTTAACTTTAAAGTTGCTTCTCTGAAGTTGTAAGTGCAAACTCTAGGAAAACTGATTGTTTCAACTGCTAGTGCACGTAGCTTGGATGTGGTTTTCAATGGTAGCGAAAGACCTGATATTGGCAGCACCAAAAGTTCGCCTGAAACTTTAAACAATGCTTGCAAAAAATCTTTGTGTAATGCCAATGTATGTATGTGTATGTGAAATGTATGTGTGTCTGCTGAGCATGAGGTCTTGGGTTTGATTCCCAGGTCGAGCAAAGTGTTATTGAGTTTTTCTATCAGGAATCTCTCACTAGCAGCCTCGGAGTTTGGATTTGTGCCCGGTTAAAGGCAAAAGACTCGCCCTCTATCAGACGGGACTTTAACACCCCTAAGACGACCCACTGACCCATAACTGGCGAAATGTGGGTGTACTAATGGGTACACCTCTGCGAAACCCTTCGGGGATTACAGGCGTAATGTTATGTGTGATGTGTAATGTTGACTTACAATGAATGTAAATCTGATATCGCTAATCCACTTAGAGCAAGTGATCAATGCTTGTGCCATCTCTGTATGAGAAGAGGCTCTTGCCTTATAGTGGTATAGTAATAGGCAGTTAAATTCAATGTCCTCACCATAAAGTGAAATTGTTAAACGTAATTAAAATTCGCAAAACGTTCTACCCAACATTTTTTGCTATCGTAGTGTATGACAAAAATTTTAACACCACCATTTTCGTACATGCTATTGTTTTCGTGGCGTATGTAATGTGCAGTAAGCGTCATAAGACTATAATTATATTGAAATGAGCTATCGTGTATGTATTGTTGTGCGTCTATTCGCAGCGAGGTGAGAGAAATTCTCTTTGGTATTTAGAGCTTCAATATAATTTGGACAATTCACTCGATATGCGGGTTTTTTGGAGTTCCTGTTCAAACGGTTCTTACTGGCACTGATATCTTTGTTTAACAGTTTCATAATATACATAGGTATGGCTGATTTTGTTTTTGATTTTTTTTTACATAGAATTTGCAAGATTTATAAAATAACGCTTTACAAAAGTAGATAGATTCTCCAATTGGGTAGTTCTTAAAAAAAAATCCGATAATTAAAATTTAAAAACGGTAAAATTATTTTATTCTCTATTAAAATTATTCTATTCGCTTTTAAAACAATAAACAGTTAATCAATTGAGTTGGCAAATAAATGTCGTCACAGTTTACTATTGTCGCGTTTTGACAGCTCATAAAAAGTATGTTAATTGACTGGTGGTGTCAAGTATTCAATTACATAGCCGGATGTAGTACAAGTAGCATATCCAAATTAATCCGTTGTCAAATTATAATATAATATTTATTTAGGTAGGCACATGATAACATCGTGTCTTAGAAACTCTGCTTTTTACGTCACCCTCTGTAGGATATTTTTATGAAATTGGCTTACACTAATAATATCTTCATAATTTCAGGAGGAACCCATTCGATTTTCAAGTTTTAAAAACAAACGATTCAGCATCTCTACGAGATTCAAACTTCGATTTTAGCAAAAAAGTGAAGGTGCTAACTCATGGCTGGCTCAATCACGGATACAGCCCTATGCCTGAATCGATCAAAGAAGGTAGGAAGCCTTTCCAAGAAATTACATTATCTCTGAACTTTACGTACCTACACGTTGTCTGTAAGAAATTGCTTTTAGCAATAAGACTAAGGGAGCAATTCTACTAACTTTGAGAACGATCGCAATCTAATCTTGAAGCTTATTTAGACGGTGCGAGAAATATCATGCAAGTTGTGGTACATTTCCGTCGATGATCGGTCACTTATGACACGACAGCCGCGCAGTTCCGCAATGTACGGCAAATCGCACGATATTTCTCGCATCGTCTAAATAAGGCTTTATAGTCTTAGTGAAAAATGCCTAAAACCTACATTTTTCACGTTGATTATCGACGAGATGATCTTTCGACTAGATTTTTAGCGTTTTCGATTGGGAGAATTATTAGCCTTTTGGAATTTGTGCTATGTCAGTGTACAAACAAATAAAAAATATTTACGTATATTTATCTATAGATCTTTACTCATTTGTTTTTTATTTATTCATTTGAAGAAACAAAACACAAAAACTTTTCTATTTGAAAGTACAGAATTCTTTTTTCTTACTGTTAGTAGGTAGGTGCCTAGATCTCGATGTACTCACGATATCAGGAAATGGAAACTGCAATGGTAGTAGGCGATTACTCCGCCTGTATCTGCATAATGAGATCTTGAAATCCATCACGTCGATGCCAGACTGAATTTCAAGCGAGGTCAATGTATCTCGATTCTCGAACACCCACATTGCTAGCGAAAAATGTGTGCTATTCTGATGCAAAGACGAATCCCTGAAATAAATTGTAGAATCCTTCTTCCCCTTTTGAAGTTTGTTCTATTTAATAAAATGCCTCTTCATTCATTTTGCAACGTTTTAGTTTGGGTCACTTGCTAACTGTTCACGATCTCCATGTGGTCAAGATATTGAGAGCCTTTAAGCATTTCAGTTAATAATTTCAGATCTATATATACTAGGAACCAACGGTTCCAAGTATTCTAACAGCTGCAGTCTGCTTGGATCTTTGTTTGCCATCTTAATTCCTCAAAAACTGATACAAATAATTAATTTTTATGTTCCAGCATACCTAAACGTTAGTGATTTAAACATTATCGTGGTGGACTGGGGTGTTGCAGCCAACGTCAATTATGTCCTGGCCAGTTACAATGTAGCTTCGGTAGGCCGCCTTCTCACCGAGTTCCTCAATTTTCTCATAGAAGAGGGAGTATCTATGGATGACGTGCATCTCATTGGTCACAGTTTGGGGGCTCATGTAGTGGGTATAGCGGGAGCTTACATCAAAAAAGGACCCATTGATACCATTACCGGTGAGTGTTTTTAGTTTTGTTTTGTCGTTTGCCTGTTATTTAACGTTACGTATGATTATCCTGTTCCCGCGTTGGTGTCGCTGTCGTGGTTATATTTGCGACTGCTAAATATGGGGTAATAATTGTTAATGGGTTATTCCATTAGGAATCCCTTAGTAATAGCCTGGAGCTTGGTGGTGTGACAATACGCATGATCTCTCCCCGGTCGTGTCGGACTGTCCCTTTGGACTATGAGAGTGAGGGAAAAGGGAGAGCACCTGTATTTACCCATACTCTTGTGCACTATAGTATCTCCTACGTACCTACTTAGCTAGTCTCCATTGAGGTTAGTCTCTGTGATCGAAATTCGGTCTCGAGGATATTATTATTACATTACATATTGATATTATAACTCGTCTACCTACATACTCATTTTCCGGAAAAGATCGATAGCTTGTAATACCCTATTTTGTACCCTCAAAATGTTACAAGATGATTTATCTCTTTTTAATTTATTTCCAAATGATGTAGCAATTTGTTTAACAATTTTCTCTTTGAACGGCTTACGTATTGAAATGAAAAGAGTTACCGAGGGCTTAATATTAATTTTCAGTTAAGACAACGACTAATGTGGTTGTCTGTTAAGTAAACGTTGCACGTTTGTTACGTCAATCAATGTCAAGTTTAAGGAGCTACACTTCATATTCTGCAGTTTTGAGTACAATATATTTTGGCCTTGGGCCTTGTTCCTGTGATGTATGTCTATGAAGGTATTAAGAAATAAATATAACTTGATAAATATATCGACGGTGTGGGTAGACGGAGTAAACTTGTCACTTGTAATTTCTTTGTGTGTCAGTCCAAATATACGTATAACCGCGAGACGTCGTTTTATTCCCGACTCCCGTTCCTGGTTCGAGGACTCCAAATATCTCAGTGGCGACGAGGATATTAAGACTTACGTGTGTTGTGTGGAGAGTGATAGGTCAATTCGTCAAGATGACCATCGGGAAAATAGGCGAGTTCAAAGTGCAATCGGATGACTGGAAGTTGTACGTAGATCGTCTGGAGAATTACTTCCGGGTCAACGATATTAAAGATGACTTGCGTGTTGCAACGTTAATAACCGTAATGGGAGCAGAGAGCTACGAATTATTGGTAAACTTATGTACCCCACATAAACCGAGCACAAAATCTTTTGAATATGTAACGGCCATCATGGAAAAACACTTGCAGCCAAAGCCGAGCGTGTTAGCTGAACGATTTAAATTTCGTCAACGTAAGCAAAACGCGAACGAAAGTGTATCGGAATATATGGCAGTCCTGAAAAAGATGACAAAATCATGCGAGTTTGGGACATGGCTTGAAGAGAGTATTCGAGATCAATTTGTGTGCGGAATAAACAGTGAAGTCATACGTCAACGGTTATTCGCGGAAGATAAGCTGGATTATACCAAGGCTTATAGTATGGCAATGAGTATGGAAGCGGCCGAGAAAAATGCAGCCGCTGTCGAGGGCGGTGCGAGGACCGGGGATAAGGCTGGCACAGCGAGTGATTGCCTAGCGATGGTGGCAACGGGACAAAGCAACAGGGGCCGCGGCGCGGCGACGGCGCGCGGTGACAGGCGCGCAGGTGCGTGGGGCGGTCAGCGGCGCAGTGACGGTGCGCGCGGACCGCGTTACAGCGAAGAGGCAGCGGCGACGCCCGCGCCGGGGGAGCGTGCTCGGCGGGAGCGGCAGTGCAAGGCCTGTGGAGCAGCACATGAAACAGCGAGGTGTAAATTCGCGAGATATGTGTGTCGAGTATGCAACAAACAAGGCCATTTGCGCCGCATGTGTCCGTTAGATGTAGGACATCACCACGTGGAGGGAGTTCAAGCCGTTACGGCGGAGGAAGATGAACTAAGCGACGAGGTAACCATGACTGTCGATATTAATAACCTTTCTTTAGCTCAGTATCCGCCATTATATTTGTCAGTTAAAGTGCACGACAGAGATTTAACTATGGAATGTGACACGGGTAGTGCCATATCTTGTATAAATCACGAAACGTACAGGAAGTTGTTTAGCGATTTACGAATATTCCCATGTAATATTGTGCTAAGATATTATACCGGGGAAATGGTGAATCCCATTGGAGTCATTAGGCCAAATGTAAAATATAAAAACGAGTGTAAAAAGTTGGATTTGTACGTTATCAACGGTGGCAAAACTATTTTAATCGGTCGACAGTGGTTGACCGAATTAAATATACAGTTATTCCCTGTTTTGGAAAGCGGATTAGTACCCGTAAATAGTTTGCAAAATAGAGAGTTTAATATGTCTGCATTTAGTTCCAGATACTGTGATGTGTTTGAGGACAGTCTGGGTCGATTCACCGGCGGTACAGTGCGCATCCACGTGAAGGATGGCGCGCGACCGGTGTACATGCGTGCGCGCCCGCTGGCGTACGCGCTGCGCGAACCGGTGGAGCGCGCGCTCGAGCAGCTGGTGCGGAGCGGCATTCTCACACCCGTGGACCGCTCGGATTGGGCCACGCCTATCGTGCCGGTGGTAAAAAAAGACGGTACTATCAGAATTTGCGCTGATTATAAGTTAACTTTAAATAAGGTTTTGGAAGTCGACCGTTATCCGTTACCACGAGTGGAAGATTTGTTGGCTCGTTTACATGGCGGGGAACTATTCAGTAAGATAGACTTATCCCAAGCATACGCACAATTTGAGTTAGATGACTCAAAGAAATATACGGTTATAAATACTCATAAGGGTATGTTCATGTTCAATCGACTTGTGTACGGTTTATCATCTAGTCCTGGAATATTCCAAAGGCGTTTGGAACAATTATTCGCAGATATGCCATGCGTAGGGGTCTTTCTGGATGATATTATTATTACAGGTACTACAGCTCAAGAACATTACAATAATTTATACAAGGTCTTTGATCGATTACAATCATCGGGACTAAAAGTAAAAAAAGAAAAATGTAGTTTTTTTGCTAAGAAAATAAGTTATTTAGGCCACATCATTAGCAAGGAAGGAGTGCAAACTTGTACAGATAAGGTGACGGCTATAATCAACACACCAGCCCCCACGAATGTATCAGAGCTAAGGGCTTTTATAGGTATGACTATGTACTACGCTAAATTCCTGAAGAACGTCAGTACAATTCTCGCACCATTATATAAACTGCTTCGAGCAGACGTACCGTTCAACTGGTGCGGCGATTGTGAAGCAGCGTTCAAGCTCGTAAAAGACCGACTAGCCTCAAAGGAGGTGCTGATACATTATTCACCGGACTTACCGCTCGTGTTGACCGCCGACGCTAGTAGTGTAGGAGTGGGCGCCGTGATATCGCACATCACCGCAGCCGGGGAGCGCCCGATAGCATACGCGTCGCGCTCGCTGAGTACCGCCGAGCGAGCGTATTCACAAATAGACCGAGAAGCACTCGCGATAGTTTTTGGTATAAGGAAATATCATCAATATTTGTATGGACGTAAGTTTGTACTAAGGACCGATCATAAACCATTGACGCATATCTTTGGTAATAAAGTAGGCATTCCAGTGATGGCAGCGTCACGTTTACAGCGGTGGGCAATACTTTTGTCAGGTTATAATTATGATATTGAATATGTGGCATCAAAGAAAAATTGTGCGGATGCCTTGTCCAGATTGCCACTGCAGGGTAAAAACCTAAAGGTGACCACGGAGGTCACGTATCTAAACTTTGTAGAGGATTTCTTACCGATAACGAACAGTGAAGTTAAGAAACAAACAATTAAAGATCTTTTATTAAATAAAATACTGCTATATGTGCAGTCAGGTTGGCCTGCATCATGTTCGGACGAGCAAGTTAAACCTTACTTTTCGAGACGTAACGAGTTGTATATAGATTGCGGCTGTTTAATGTGGGGATACCGAATGATAATACCACAGACCTTAAGGAAGGATATACTTACACAATTACACATTAGTCACATGGGAATCGTTAAAACAAAATCATTAGCGCGTAGTTACGTATGGTGGCCTAACATAGATAGTGATATAGAAGCGTTGTGTCAAAGTTGTGAGACTTGTGCGGTGGAGGGCGCTGCACCGCCGCGAGCGCCGCCACAACCTTGGCCGTACGTAACGCGTCCGTGGAGCCGAGTACATGTTGACTTCCTAGGACCATATCATGGTAATACTTTTTTGGTTATAATTGATGCAAGCACAAAATGGTTGGAGGTTTTTGAAATGCCACGTACCAATGCAAAACAAGTAATCAAAGTTTTACGAAGCACCTTTGCACGATTCGGTCTTCCGATAGAATTAGTATCAGATCAGGGTCCGCCTTTTACAAGTGCGGAATTTAGTTCCTTCTTAATAAATAATGGTATACATCAATGTTTTTCACCAGCATACCACCCATCGTCAAACGGTGCAGCAGAAAATGCCGTAAAAATGTGCAAATCCGCTATTAAAAAGGCGTATAGGGAGAACAAAGATATAGACGCAGCCCTACAAACGTTCCTACTTAGCTATAGGAACACGACACAGGTTACAACGGGAGAAACACCCGCGATGTTGTTACAACGACGGGCATTGCGTACACGTTTAGATTTGTTGCGCACCGACCGCGCGCTGGAGGACCACGTGCGGACTGCACAACAACGGCAAGTGCGGAACTCGGGGGGCGTGATGCGCGAGTTAGCTCCAAATGATGAGGTGTGGAGTAGGAATTATGCTCAAGGGGACAAGTGGGTTAAGGGCATAATTCAATCTAGGGCAGGAATGAGAGAATACCTCGTGGATAACGGTGACGGTCGTAGCGCTAGGAGGCACATAGATCAATTAAAAAGAAGATCACGTTATTCAGATTACATGGTTCCTGATAGTACTGTCACAGATACTACAACGCTGTCTCCGACACAAGTGGCAGGGGTGGAGGATGTGGCTCCGATACCAGGTAGGGTAGAGGGTGGAGGTAGCCCGGACCTTGTAAGGAAGGTAGAAAGGGAGAAGGTAGATGTGGAGGGTGACCCTCAAATCTTAGCAGGGCCCGAGCTATCACCATCGTGGCCACCGGAGAGTCGACCCAAACGATTTCGCAAACCCGTAATCAGATTCCAACCTTGATTAACGCTATAAATGTATTTAAAATTTTGGTACCTATTATAATTAAATACCTAAGTGTGTCATGTATAAGTGTACTATAAAAAACTGTAAGTTACCAGAGTTGTACGATTAGTCATAGTATTATATAGTATAGTGTGTAAAGGTCTGTATTCATAATTCTTAGAGATTAAGTGAGGAGGTGTGATGTATGTCTATGAAGGTATTAAGAAATAAATATAACTTGATAAATATATCGACGGTGTGGGTAGACGGAGTAAACTTGTCACTTGTAATTTCTTTGTGTGTCAGTCCAAATATACGTATAACCGCGAGACGTCGTTTTATTCCCGACTCCCGTTCCTGGTTCGAGGACTCCAAATATCTCAGTTCCATGTAGGGAGTACTTTCTCTTCTCCTTCATAAGGAGTTACCTAGCTTGTTACTAGGCTTATTCAAAACACGAATGAGGGTTTGACGTCATTGTTGCTTAATAATGTGGTATCGTTGGCGCACTTTGGTAACATAATTGTATTGTAGTGGGGTGAAAGTGGCAAAAGTTTCATGATTTTATAGTTATATTCAGGATTTAGTTGAATCTTGTTGGATTGAAAACCAACCTTAACATAAATCACATATACCTACTATTTATAGGCTCTTTTGAATTGTCAAGAAGTCGGTCAGTTAATCAGAAAGTTGAAGCTAGTTACTTGTTCCAAAACGTATGTATATAGGTCTCTATGAATTCTGAAACATTTCGCCGACATTCGTTTCACCGACAGAACGATTCACTTTTCATTATTTCACCGTTCTACGGCGAAACGAATGTCGGAGAAATGTTTCAGAATAAAAAAAAACGAGCAATAACTCCACGGACGCCCTTCGCCCTTTTTAAAATCAATAAGATATTACAAATTTAAGTTACATGATTCATATTGAATCTACGGGTACAATGTAACTGAATTACCCAATGCACCTACCACCGTCAGCGAGATATATGAATACGCAAAGCTATCCTGCTCGTAAAATTTCCAAGTGTTGAGTTAGATTAACGATTATTACAATTTTCACGCAGGATCGAGTCTTCCTCCGTAACCGCATCCACAGTGTAACCCGAAACAGTATACCTTCACCTCAACCCCTTCAAACCGAGGCAGCAGGACATAATAAATCGCATCTTAATTACGTGCTTATGGGAAATAATTTGGCAATTTTAACTCCCCATTCTGCGTTGAATGTCGAGGTGTTTACGCAACCGATTCTGTTAGCTTTTATAACAAAACCGCAGGAAATTAGCTCCTATTGTTTGTTAAACTCTGGCGGTTGTTGTGAAGACTCTTTGTTTACTAATTTTGCGTATACCATATTATTATCGTTATTGTTTAGATAGAATATGTAACTAAAATTAATTTGAGGAAACTTTGTAATTATAGGCGGAAGATAAATCTGACACTATGTTTTGTCTTTACATAGATTTTGAACATAATCCTCTTAGTTTCATTATACTGGTCTGTTAATTATGTTTTAATAATTAATTATGTTATTTGAATGCCCCTTTGATTTCTAAGGTTCGAAAACCACCGACCTCAAATAATTTTCTAATTATACTAAGAAATACACTCAGAAAATAAATCCCAATTAACTGGACGGTCCTAATCGTCTCATTTCTCAGAAACCTGATTTCGAGAAATCAACGGCTGACTGAAGAAATGTTACTGAGAGTTTTGTATTGATTTTAAACTGGAAATTCTCTTTTAGGTTTAGATCCAGCCTTGCCTCTGTTTACGATTGGGAATAAGGATGCTAGACTGGATAAGCACGACGCTCGTCATGTGGAGGTCATACACACTTGTGGAGGATATCTAGGCTTCGCATCTCCGCTGGGACATATTGACTTCTACCCAAATGGAGGCACAAGGCAGCCTGGATGTGGATTTGATTACAGAGGTACACTACTATACGAGATTGGATTTAATACGTTCTTCACACTCAGGTTTAATTGGTGTGTAAAATATACGACAATCTGCTAGTTTCTTATGTAAATCAGTTTTTATTTTGTTTGCATTTCAAATTACAAATCTATTGTAACTGTTAAAACTAAATTGATTGAGTCTCAAAGCACAAACATAAAAGAAGTTCTTAGCAAATCGTAGGTACCTACCTACATTATTTTTAATGAAACTCTTTGGGAAAAATCTTCTGACTAGAAGAGTATTATATTTTCTTTATTATAACTAGTTAGTTAGTTTAGTTTAGTTTACGTAGCAGGTGGCGTTCTGTGGTTTCTGCCTACCCCCATGGGAAAAGGCGTGAGTTAATGTATGTGTGTGTATGTAACTAGTTTATTTTGCATTTATTGTCAGATATTTGCATATAACAAGTGGAAGGAACGGTTTTTTTTACAACAGATCCCGTAGTAAAGAATTTTTCGTAGATTATTTAGACAAAAGATACAGTCGAAGAAGAATAGACCGTATCATCGAAGAAGACACTATATGAAAAAATCGTGATAATCATTTCTCTAAGTTTAGAAGTAATTTCAGAACGCAAACGTTCTTAGCCAAAACCTCACATTCTCGACCACAACGACAAACCGTTATGAAGTTAATTAAACTTGATAGTACGTAATAGCATGTTGGCTTATGACTTCAGGATATGTGGTTACTATTGGTAGAAAGTTATAGAGAGGTCTATTTCTGGCAAAGGTCAAGATAAACTTTTCTCGAAGAAAGATTATTATTATTGTTCAATCTTTGCTTAGAATAGGCCTTTCTTAAAGTTTCTACGAATAGTAAGGGAGCATCCATTAAATACGTTTAAGGGGGGGAGGGGGCCGAAAAAATCGCCTCACGTAATTAATAGATGCCTCCTTACCTATTGCTGCTCTGCTTGCACTGAACCTGACGTCTCGTTTTTATCAACAAAATGCGAAAACAACAAGCTTTAGGTATATTAAGTCTACCAAAATACCAGATTAGGGTCTGATTACCTTCATTCCTGCAGTTTATCCTATCTCCTACCTTCTTACAGCAGGCAGGGTTAGTTTCCGTCCCTTTGACCCCTTTAAACATTTATTATTAACGAACCTCGTGCATCTGTTAAGTCATGGGTTGCCATACTTGCGACTTAAACTTCAAGATCAAAGTATCTTTTATATAAGACAGTGACCTTGAAAGTTCTGCGACAACTATTCGAACCCACAATTTCTCAATAATTAAATTAATTACGTCAAAGTAATTCAATATTACAAATGTTTTACATTACTGCCTACCTATTATAGTTATTATGTTCATCTAAAACTTATAGATAATTAGAATAGTTTGAAATTAATCAATATTGAATTTTCAAAATCATTAAAATTATGCTCCGTAAATGGCATGCATGGCATTAGATAAAAAGTACCTAAATAACGATAGTTATTAGGTTATATTGTTGAAATAACTACATTTTGGCATTTTCAAATAGTTTACATTTTTTTTTAATGTTTGCCCACTTTAGGCCACGTGTCTGTAAATTGGTCTAATTGAAATAAATGTTTTGACCTTGATTTTGACATTGCGCCAACCGTGCCTGTCGGTCTGTAGGTCTAAAGCTTAAAATTGAAATAACGATAGCGTTTTAACAATATTTTCTAACGTTTTAGTTAAAAGAGTACTTCGAAAAATGGAAGAATTTTTGACATGCACCCTAGTAATATCTTTATTTCTTTACGATAGGTCTGTGTGCCCACAACCGTGCCCACATGTTCTTTTCGGAGTCCATCATATCTGATGTCCCATTCACGGCGGTCCGGTGTACGAGTTACAACGAGCTCTACTATACCGGCTCCTGTAGAGGGACTGGTGAGACCCTGATCATGGGCGGATTTGACATACACTATGGGTAAGTTTACCAATACTTAGAAAACACGTGTAACGTTTGATGTCTGGACTGAGGCCTTTATGCGCTGCGCAAACGTAGACACTTTTTGTTGCCGACTGAAGACATCACACAGTTGCTAAGTTTACTGGACACTTTCGGTACTTGTTCTCTGAACATTACGTCAGTGTCTTTAAAGCGAGACAGGCAACAATGGCAACATTTTTTTTTACTCGTTTTATTTGAATGGAAACTTAATATTTTTGTTGCTTGTATGTTTCAATAGAATTTTATCTCACTACCACAAAACTGTGTTTATCTATTGTCTAAGTTGAACAAATAGGTATTTAACATGATATTTATTTATGGAGTTTGACATTAGACACGCGTTGAACAGTGTCTAAGCTTTTGTGGTACGACCCCATAGTGTCCGGTTGGTAACACCGAACTCTTTTGTGATCAGTGTGTGTCCAATGGAAGCAACAGGTAACCACAGTGACTGCGTTTGCGTATATGAGCGAGTTAAAAATGAAATATTCACTGCTGATTGCCAGTTGTTTGCGTCAAACACTAAATACTAAAGTTACTACGCTTGCGCAATGCCTAAATGTCGACTCACTTGAATCTTTTAAATACATTTTTATTTTTATTTTTTAATACATTAAGTAATACATTTTTATTTTCATTTTTATTTTTATTAAGACTGCCTCGTTGGTCTAGTGGTTAGTGACCCTGACTGCAAAGCCGGAGGTAGTGGGTTCGATTCCCACCCAGGACAAACTTTGTGTGATGAGCATAATTGTTGGTTCTGTGTCTGGGTGTAATTTATCTATAATATGTATGTATTTATAAATTATATGTATAAGTATGTATATCAGTTGTCTGGTTACCATAACACAAGCTCTGCTTAGCTTGGAATCAGATGGCCGTGTGTGAGTTGTCCCAAGATATTTATTATTATTTATTTATATTATTTATTATTTATTAGAAGAAAGAGCTTGTGAATTTAATTCAGGAAATATTTCCTAAAATAAATACTCTTAATAAGTCAGTACTTCAGAATATTTAAAATTTGACTTCTCAGAGTCGGTATTTGATATTTACGTTTCAATTAATTATAACATTTAGTTATGATTCCCGGGCGTTCATTCCTTCTCTAAGAACATTCACTCCAGCGACTCTAACAACAAAAGAAGGTTATTTTAAGTATTCATGAACACGGTTAACTTTTCGTCGCTTCTATGTTTAATTAAACAAAGAACACTCGTTTGTTAAGCAGTAACAACATTAGCTTAAATCTTGGAGATCAACGTTCATTGTTTTGTTTTAGGAAGGATGGTATTTACTACCTAAGGACAAACGCTGAGAAACCCTACGCACTGGGGGACGGTGACCCGACATGAATTACGATAAAATATTAATACCCCGCTTTGCCAACTTCGCCTATAAATTAAATTTTCAAAGAAATTATTACGGAGTGTTCCGTTTTTATTCGCGGCCGCTGGCGTCCGGGTCGATGTTAATAATTAACACGGCGCCGTTGGTGAAAACTTGCTTCATACAGCATCACCTGTCATGGACGCATTATTTATTTTATGCTCACAAAGTAGATATAAGTAAAGCTACAAATATGTTAAATATAAGGAAAATATGGGGTGTAAAGCCACATCACATAGCCGTTTACTACACATGCTGCCCATCAAACTAAGTAAGTTTGGGCAAAACTTATTGCTGGGAGTTTTATTTTTGGTGCTACAAATCACTATTTATGGTAACGCTCAACGCAACGCAAAGCATTGTGCTTTATTTATGGTATGTAACTATTTAAAGTTTTGTTATAACAATTTAAAACTAGTTTTTGAAAAATAATGTGTAAAACCAGAAAGTTCCCGAGTATAGTCCAGAACAAAAAAAATATTGCTGGGAAACGGGTTTTATTTTTGGTCATTTTTGGTGCTACAAATTACTATATTTGGTAACGCTCAACGCAACGCAAAGCATTGTGCTTTATTTATTGTATGCAACTATTTAAAGTTTTGTTATAACAATTAAAACTAGTTTTTGAAAAATAATGTTTAAATTATTTAAACTTTGACTTCCAAATACTCCGTAAACAGAAAGTTCCCAAGTATACCAGAACAAAAAACTTCGTAATGATGGAAAAAATCATGTCCTTTCGGTTTCGTTAAGTGTCTTTTTTATACTCGTTATATGTATTATGTGAAACTTCAAATATGGTACTTAATAACTAAAATATGGGTATTAATTTCAGTTGCGAGCTTTCCGAGTGTCAATATTGAATAGCTACGTAGTAATAATGCATGAAATAATTGATATCGAAGTACAAAATTGAATTAGTTGGAACACTAAAAAACTGGATTGCTATTAAAGAATTCGTTCAATAAAATATAGGAATGTTTCTGTGTGAACGGGCTTTTACTGTTTTTCGCCGAATTCTAGGAACGAGTGTTAAATTTTTAATAAGTTCATTCGGGTGCCGAATTTTAGCTGATGCGTTAAAAATATTAAATGCCACTAAATAACGAAAGTTTCAATTTATATGGCAAGTTGATTTGGTTGGCGATTCTCCAAAACTGAGGCCACAACAATTTGTTCTTTTTATAATGAAAATTAATTTGGACTCGACAGTTTATTTGGTAGGTACTTATCTAATAAAGTGAACATTTTATTGAGCTGTGGTCAATGGAATTACATTTAAGCGTAATATTAACTAAGTTTTATTATGATTCCTATAATATAGAGATGTTTTATAAACTACCAGATAATCGTGCCTTTCACTGTCTCAAGACTAATAAAATAATTGTATAGGTACGTTATTTAATTTTCTAACTCTAAGGGCTGATTTTGCAACAGATAACTTTTATCCAAAGAATAAATATGACAGTTTGAAATACACACATCAAAAGTGTCTAGGGATCAAGCATTTTTATGCGGATTTCTTGAGATTGAGATGTGGCTTTGTAATAAATTTATGATTTTATAAATTTATATGGATCCTTTTTGGTGCATTTCATAATTTATTAATTTATTAATTTTTTTTAAATTTATTTAAATTTTAATTAATATCAATCAGGAGAAAAGTTATTGCAAAAATATATGTTGATCCCTAGACACTTTTGATGTGTGTATTTTCCATAGAAAAGCTGTCAAACCACCATAATTATCCGCAAGAGTTATCTGACCAATTAATAATTTGCCCTAAGTAATTAAATAAATTTTCTTTTGGTAAATAAAATAACGAAAACTCTTCTGCTCAAAGTGCAATTGTTTCGTTATCTATAATTTGCTTTTCTATACTTAGCTAAAAAGATAACTTTGTTATTGAATACCTAGCTATATTCCATTAATTATAACGTTAGACAAATATTGTTAAAACGCTAGCGTTATTTCTATGTTAGCATCGTTATGAAAGCCATGCATGTAAACTAATTTACTATAAACATTAAAACATAATACTAAATAAAATACTGTTATTTGAACAATATACCCTATTAACTTATATATACGGCCGCTTTTTGTCTGATGCTATGATAAATGGAATATAGCTTCTTAGAGTATATCTGAGGATCTCAGAAACTGAGGATTAGTACAGTAACTTTATCCCTTTCAACTCCTGTTACGACTGGGAACAGTTCCAAAAAGTATTGACTTCAAGATAAATGTTGTTTCCCTTGTAATATCATAAAAGGGACAAAGAAATTTCAAACTTTGTTCCGTATATTGTTTGTTGTTAGAAATATTTTTCATTTTGCCCTGAGTGTGTATCGACGTGGCTTCGGTCCCACCATAGAATAACACTTGTGTTGGTAATATTAAAGTATTTATGTTAGTATTTATTAATAGTTTATAATTGTAAACGTGTGTCTATTTGAAGTAAACAACGTCAGGCCGGTAATCCCGAAGGGTTAGGCAGAGGTGTAACCATTAGGACACCCACATTTCGCCAATTATGTTTAAGTCCCTTGTAATAGAGGGCGGCCCTATTGTCATCAACCGGGCACCAAGAAAAAAAAAGCATTCTATTTGAAGTTTTTTTTTGTTATTGGCGAAAATCACTTAAATTTATCTCGCTTTTGTGCATATTTCCTACGCAAATGTTATGTAAAGCAAAGTCTAGTAAGTACTTACATACCTACAAAATAATAAATTATTTTGAATATTGGTTCGTTAGTTTTTTTTATTACTTTTTATTTCAGACAACCGGTAAACTACTGTTAGATGTTTATGCTGTTGGTATACTTTTTGTAGTGTAATAATCCGAGATTCGATTTTTAGGATTACATAGGTTGTATCATCGGGGGGCACGGCAGTGCCCCCGCCAAGTCGAGCAAAAAAAAGCGGCACGGCCGTACCATACTTTTCTCGAAGCAGTTCAGGCCATTTTCGACCCCTTATAACTTCGTTGTGGATTCAACTAGAAGCCTGTATTTCTAGTTACCAAGCAAGCATTGTATAAACATGGTATATTTCAAATTTCATTCAATTTGAACCAGTAGTTTAAGAATTATAACTAGTCAAAGTTCTTAATTTTGTCACTCACTGACTGACCGATCATCAAAAGTCTAAAGCACTTCCAGTAGACATAGAAGCTTCAAATTTTGAATGCAATTAGTGTTTAGCGTATATATCAAGGGAAAACTAAAATATTTTGCAATTTCAGTCCAGTTTTCTAGATACACCAATTCTTAAACCGATCATCAAAAATCTAAAGCACTTCTAGTAGACATAGAAGCTTCAAATTTTGAATGCAATTAGTGTTTAGTGTATTAATCAAGGAAAAACTAAAATATTTTGCAATTTCAGTCCAGTTTTCTAGATACACTAACTGCAAAAATAACTTTGTAATCCCATATGACATGATATAATCTTAAAGGATTACAAAGTTATTTATGCAGTTGGTGTGATCATCAAAAGTCTAAGGCACTTCTAGTAGACATAGAAGCTTCAAATTTTGAGTGCAATTAGTGTTTAGTGCATAAATCAAGGAAAAACTAAAATATTTTGCAATTTCAGTCCAGTTTTCTAGATACACCAATTCTTAAATTTGAACTGCATAAATAACTTTGTAATCCCATACGATCATATCATGTAATATGAGATTACAAAGTTATTTATGCAGTTGGTGTATCTAGAAATCTGGACTGAAATTGCAAAATATTTTAGTTTTTCCTTGATTTATACACTAAACACTAATCACATTAAAAATTTGAAGCTTCTATGTCTACTAGAAGTACCTTAGACTTTTGATGATCACACCAACTGCATAAATAACTTTGTAATCCCATATGACATCATATAATCTTAAAGGATTACAAAGTTATTTATGCAGTTGGTGTGATTATCAAAAGTCTAAGGCACTTCTAGTAGACATAGAAGCTTCAAATTTTGAGTGCAATTAGTGTTTAGTGTATAAATCAAGGAAAAACTAAAATATTTTACAATTTCAGGCCAGTTTTCTAGATACACCAACTGCATAAATAACTTTGTAATCGCATATGACATGATATAATCATATGGGATTACAAAGTTATTTATGCAGTTCAGTTTTTTTCTACAAAAAGAAATGAGATGCCACCAAAAACAAAACTTGTAAAAAATTCCAAGTCTCGCAACTCAGTTCTTCTACCGTAAAAAGTTGTGAGATCCATGTAATACCAAGTCAGTCGATTTATTCAGTCCCTACTTAAGGGACCTTCTGTCTTAAGTTATTACGTAATTAGCATTTATGTTTAATTATAATAGATTGACTTGGCCATCGCATGAAAACACAATGCCATCAAAAACAAAACTTGTAAAAAACCAAGTCTCGCGACTCAGTCAGCGCGATTTTGCTATCGCACTTAACAATCTTATTACTACAATATGTATTGATTGAGAGTTACATTGTGTTTTCATGCGATTGCCAAGTCAATCTATTATAATTAAACATAAATGCTAATTACGTAATAACTTAAGACAGAAGGTCCCTTAAGTAGGGACTGAATAAATCGACTGACTTGGTATTACATGGATCTCACAACTTTTTACGGTAGAAGAACTGAGTTGCGAGACTTGGAATTTTTTACAAGTTTTGTTTTTGGTGGCATTATCTTTTTAATTCTCATTTGTCCTCACTCAACGATTGCTTGAATTTGAGCTGTTACATTACACGTGAAATACCCTCGGTAAGAGAGGCCTTAAGGCTAGACTTGTAAGAATATTATAAAAACAATACTCTTTTTAGTTACAGGTAAGAGAAATGTCATGTTCGAATTCTGAAACTGGTTTGATCTTTAATAAGCTTTTGCGAAAACCCTTTGCAGCTCTATACCTTTGAACAGCGCTTCTAGAATTCAAATCTTCGTCGTGTTCGCACGACCAGAAAGAGAACAGAAGCGGAAAGACCTAGACATTTATGAAATACACAACCAAATACAGCCCATTGTTCTATTACCATAATAGGCATTGCTTCCCCGCCCGGGACGCTCTTTCCAAATTATATACGTATTTGAGTCGTTTGCCAAGCTTTTCATAGTTAGTCTAGAAATGGTTGGCTAGAATATTTGTATTCGCCGTGAGGTTGTTCGCTAGACACCGTCGGAATATTAACCAGAACACGAGAAATAATGTGGCATAAACCACCGCAGTGGGACGTGCATGAAGCATGCGTCGTTGTTATGCACCCACCGTTGCCCACCTATACGTACAATTGGAAGAACTTGCGCCGTCTGGCGTAGAAAGGCTGTTTGGCCAACATTGGTGTTAAAAATTTGGTTGTTCAATTGTTTGGTCAAATCGAAAGTAGGTATCAGTAGACAAGGATTGCTGTGATAGCTTCTAGCAAATGTGATGAGCGATATAGGGGAACTGTTTGACATCTTCTGGTGAGGTATATAAGGTTGGCTTCCATTTCGACATAGAATCATTAAATCGGGTCAGTGGCTTACTTTGTAATCCTTACTATCCATACTAATATTATACATGCGAAAGTAACTCTGTTAGTCTGTCTGTACCTAACCCTTTCACGACTAAACCACTGAACCGATTTTGATAAAATTTGGTACGGAGTTAGTTTTAACCCTAAGAAAGGATATGGGTTACTTCTTATTCCGCGACTTCGTCTGCGTCTGTGATAACCGACAATTACGCTGACGAAGTCGCGGGCAAATGCCAGTATCCTTTAAGGCGTTAATAAGAAACATGCCATTACGAATAAGTGATTAGTCTCATGAGTATTAAACTTATTCTTTTAGCTAAATAGTTGCTGCTGTTAGTGAAACTTCTTAACAAAGATAAAC
This sequence comes from Hoplodrina blanda, assembly GCA_949316365.1. Classification (NCBI taxonomy): domain Eukaryota; kingdom Metazoa; phylum Arthropoda; class Insecta; order Lepidoptera; family Noctuidae; genus Hoplodrina; species Hoplodrina blanda. The sequence goes on along the minus strand of OX438579.1, from coordinate 7,451,780 downwards.
TTCAGAGAAATCTTTCTGCATTTTCTTTTTGGCGGTTTTATTTTATGAGCTGTGTATTCGGCCAGTGAGTTCTACCCCCCTATAGTGAACGTCAGTAATGTAGCATTGTTCTCTCTTGAGATTCAGGTCTGCTATATTGTTCCGATGGCAAGCAACACATACTTCAATGTACATTTTAAAATTATTTCAAATAAAATGGAACGAAAGTTTTCGCAGTGGGCCAGACATCGGCTACTGGATTCCACTTTGTAATGTTAGAGTAATTCACTAAAAAGTTACGTGATAAGGCGAATGGAATTGATGTTGCAGTAGAAGTTACTGACGAAGAAGGACAAATCGGCCAAGTGCGATTCGGACTCGCACATGAAGGATTCCGTAACACTAACATTTGTATGTATTGCCATTATAGTATTGAGCCAAAAACGCAAAAAACAGATATTTTTTAACTTTTATTTATTTTTATTATTAGAGATATTAATACATAACATCACGCCTGTAATCCCCGAAGGGTTAAGCAGAGGTGTACTCATAGTAAACCAACATTTCGCCAGTTATGTTTAAGTCCCATGTAATAGGGAGCGAGCTATTGCCATCAACGAGGCTGCTACTGAAAAATTCCTGATGGAAAAACCCAATAACACTTTGCCCGACCTGGGAATTGAATCCAAGACCTCATGCTCAGCAGTCGCGCTTTGCGACCACTAGACCAACGAGGCAGTCAGTTGGTATAGGGCAATGGAAATACACATTCTGTGAAAATTTCAACTTTCCAGCTATAACAAGAACATGGAAGAACAGCGGAGACTTAGTCCCGTTAGCACCCTTCGGGTACGGTACCCTAAAAAGCTATATCTACAGTACCCAGCGATAAATATTGCACATCGACCTTTGGAAAGAGAAAAGGCTAATTTCGGCTTCGTAGAGCGTTATCTCTGTCGCACGAAATACAAACAGTCCGGTATCTATTAGGAGCTGTTAAAACAATTATGATTTGCTTCTTTTGATAATTCTTTTTATTCTTTGTATAAAATACGAAATACGATAAAGGTAAATGTGCAATACTTATCGCCGGGTACTGTAGTAGGTATTCCCTCGATCATTATGAATGAACTATATATGTTCCTGTGTATGTAATGAGTGTCTAAAGCTGTGAAGCACAACGGTACACGATCCTTTGGCGCGAATTCGAGCGCTGCCGAGTGCCAAGCCTTTATCACAATGGCTGCTATTTGATTAATTATTCCTGATAGCTTCTTGAGGAAATGTTAGTGGAACAGTCCTGAATTACTGTTTTGTTCGTCAACACGGGTTATATACTCGTATATCTAATAAAATAAGTAAATATAATAATAAGTAAAAAATAAGTAAATATGGATTTAAACAAAACCTCAAGACAATCCTTGTCAATATGAATAATATTGAAGTTTTACTTTTGTGGTTCATACCTGCATCTGAATCAAATATACTTAGAGTAAACGAAAAACTTTCTGAAACACTTTTTAAAACTTAACATTTAATTACTATTTCGCTATTTCCCCGCGGTTTACATCTTTGGTTACTGCTGCCCCTGCCGTGGGCCGCAGCGTGATGTTATATAGCCTATATTATTCCTCATAAATCTGGTTGTCGTTACAACAATATATTTTTCAATCTGCCTGATAGTTTCGGAGATTAGCGTTTAAACAAACAAAACATTATATTAATATATACACGGTTACTTTTAGGTCGTTCTTAAGCCGAAAGCCATAAACTCGATCATCAAACTCGAAACGATTGGGACCATTTTTTTTTCAAAAATAACAATAAAAAAAACAGCTGTTCGGTACATTTATGTTCGTCTAACTCTTCAAAGTGTACTGAACAGCTGTTTTTTTTTATTGTTATTTTTGAAAAAAAATGGTCCCAATCGTTTCAAGTTTGATGATCGAGTTTATGGCTTTCGGCTTAAGAACGACCTAAAAGTAATCGTGTATATGTTACCGGCAATCTATATAATTCGGGATTCTATACAATACCTAGGCAATGTATAGAATACCTAAAACGGGCAGGTAATGTATGAAATATTATTTATTTTATACTTTACCTAGGTATTCTATACAATACCGAATGCGCAGCCGGCAATGTGTGTAAAAGAGCACGAAAGGAGGCGACGTGTGGGCAGGCAGACAATTTTAAACGTCTTGCGACTTGTTTACTTGCTTGCATTTAATTTTGCTGCGTGCGACGCGGGCGGGAGGACGCGGACAGCATATAATAAGGAGCCCAGGCCTATCTAGTTTTGGCGTAGCCGACGAAGACTTGGTCTACGGAGCCCCGCTGCGCGGGGCTCCTATTTCCGGGTGGTTTAAAAAAATAACCACGAAGGGGATGACGGGGTCTTTCAGACCCCGCCATCCCCTTCTAACCTAACCTGTCCGAGTCGGAGTGCCCCAAGTCCCGAGCTCGCTTCGCTCGCTTTAGATGAACCGGTTTCGCCAATGACAATATTAGCCTGATATCGGGTTTGGCGTAACATACAATAAATAAGAATTTTAGACCCGAACCAAAAAAAAAGGGGTAGGATTGTGACTAACCATTCCACAGCCAAGTTGGTTACAGTTACTGGGCTAATACCAATTTTAACATTTACTTGTAAAACCTATGATTTACCATTATTCGGGCTTATACAGTAACATTTAGACCAAAATCTATTTATTTTACACATTGCCGTTGGGCCAGCCGGTACTCTATACAATCCCTAGGAATTGTATACATTACCTAGGTAAAGTATGTAATGGAGAATAATATTCATAATATTTCATACATTGCCAGTATGCCCCAGGTATTATATACATTGCCTAGGCATTGTATATAATACCTGAATTATACAGATTGCCGGTAACATATATAAGTATAAGGTACGAGTATATTACTACAGATTTCGTTAATCAAAGAACAGGAGATAACTTTATCTCCTTTTCTTTGATCAACATTTCCATTGTCCAAAATCCACATTAAATTCACCTGCAACATGTATTTCCTCATACACAGAAATAATTATATAGAATTTTCACTTCAACTATAAATGGACGACTGACTGCTTTGAAATAGAAGCTCCATTGAAAAGCGTTAAAATAAGAGGTGGAAAATATTTAAAGGAGTAGTGTTGGGCAGTGTAAACCACTTACATGTCGTGAAAATTGTGGGAAACAACTATCTAGTCCATTAAATAAATTGCTCTCGTTTTGAGAGCGTTCCACAAAAAGCATAATATGGCAAGATGTTTTCTCAGACGTGAAGTTATAGCGCGGACGAGAATTCTGATGTTTCCTTCGCTTTTATACGTGCTGATTATTTTATTACCTGCTCTGCGACCCCTTATTTCTCCTTCTTATAAAATTTTAGCTAAGCGAAAAGAAAATGTGTTTTTTTTGGGTTTTTATTAATTTTAACGTTATTTTTGTTTTTTGCTTCGTTGGTCTAGTGATTGCAAAAAGCGACTGCTGAGGTTTTGGGCTCGATTCCCAGGTCGGGCAAAGTGTTAATGGATTTTTCCATCAGGAATTTATTTATTTTTATTTATATATTAGTTTATTTTTATTTAGGTATTTTTTACTTGAGATGGATTTCCTCTTGATTCTCGTCTAAGTCAGAGATGATAGAGACAAAGTCGGCAATGGAATGAGCTTACCTAGAAGAAGCCTGTTCACTTTGAAGAGATTAGGGTTGAATGCGTTCGGAAGTACAGACGCGTCTATTCACTGAACCATTCACCTCACCTTCACCTCTTGGGTGCGGAGGATTAATCAATTAATGATTCATTTACCCCTGATTTTCATACGGCACTAAACTTTAAGACGTTCTTAAAACAAGTATATGTCTGTCGCTACAGTACACTTTCAAGTGACAGAGATAGCATAAAACTTAAAGGCGACTTAAAATTGGGTTGCATTTGAGAATTTTTAGGCCGTGCATGCACAGCGCGTTTTTCATTCCTCAGTGTGATAACATTCATAAAGTGCGTCGTCTGACTCGCGTGCGTAACGCGTTTTTATTGATACAAACACGCGTCGATGGCGCGTTTAAAAAACGCGGTGTGCATAAGCTCTAGTCATTATAATTGCAGATATTAACACAGTCACACATATCACACACACATAGACCCCGTCATCATTATAGGAATTAATAGCCAAAGTTATGTATAAGTGGGTAGGTAACTAAGTAATATAGCTTCGGGAATTCGGAATCCGCTATCAATAATCAAGTGATACGTTCTAATTAATAATATCTAGAGGTACTTTCGGAATGTTGTGTTATCTGTGGCTTTATCATAGTATCATGCGTATGGAGTATTTGGGAGCTCAGAAATGAATAAGACACCATCTTTGATAGGACACGTTCTTGTTTTTTATTTTGGCTCAAATTTTTTATAGATTTTGTATTTAAGACACTATATTATTAATAACAGAAAGTTTTATTAGATTAGTAATTTACCGGTATATAACTTAATATCAAATAGCCCGGTCGACTGCATCTGAAAAAAGAAAAAGTTATCTAAGTATTTTCATTCTTTCGTTTTTTACAGTGGCAGCAAAATGTATTTTACAATGGAAAAATCTTTTTTTTTAAGACCAGTGTTTCTATACAAGGCGTATCGAATATTGGAAATGTGTTTATTAATTGAATCAAACGGATGAATAACAATAAAATATCAAAGCTTTTGCGATGCCTTTGTTTGTTGGTTTATTATGATGAAAGACAACAATAGGTAGGTATAATCATATGAGTACCTGCATACTATACCTGTCCTGTCCTGTCCTGTCCCACTATAGGGCAAACCCCCTCCCTCCCTTCACTCTTTCTATCTTGCCCGATTCCGTGTTAGGTACATTCCTTGCCGGGGTTGCGGGACGTCTTAACAGGATTAGCGTTGAAAATGCCGAAAAAACAAATTTGTTTCTTTCACGAAAAAAACCAATTTGTGGTTTTTTTTCCGTTTTTTTCACATGTTACATTGAAAAATTCGCGGACAGAATCCTTTGGAAAAAAACGGGAATCTTTCGAATTTTTCTAAAAATACACACATCAAAAGTGTCTAGGGATCAACATATATTTTTGCAATAACTTTTCTCCTGATTGATATTAATTAAAATTTTCTTTAAGGATTCATCAAATAAAGTGTTTTCGTTTGTCACAGTAACGATAAACCAAGTCACCTTTGCATTAATAAAGAAATTTTCCATTTTCCTAATAAAGGGATTTTTGACATTTGAACCACTAACACAAAAGTTCGAAAAAAAGACTGAAATAACAGTTTTCTTTAAAATTTTATTGGGTAACTTAAACAATTAATAATCCGTGTTTCTACCGCGAACACTAACAACACAAGAACATCGGTTTGGCATACTCAAAATGAGTTCATCCAAATCACGCTGTGGAATGGCCGCCCATGTTCGTTGCAACAACAAAAAAACCGGCCAAGTGCGAGTCAGACTCGCGCACCGAGGGTTCCGTACACAAACTCCTCCGAAATGGCTGAACCAATTTGCATGAAATTTTGTGTGCATATCGGGTAGGTCTGAGAATCGGCCAAAATCTATTTTTTTATTTTTTTTTGTTAATCGCATAACAACGTTTGCTGGGTCAGCAAGTCTAATATATAAAATTCTCGTGTTGCGGTGTTTGTTTCCAAACTCCTCCGAAACGGCTGAACCGATTTGCATGAAATTTTGTGTGCATATCGGGTAGGTCTGAGAATCGGCCAACATCTGTTTTTTTTTTTAATCGCTGAACAACGTTTGCTGGGTCAGCTAGTAAGTTTATGATTATTAAAAAAAATATACTATGTGATGTAACTAAAAATTTAAGATTTTCGGAATTTTTCCTATATGTGTACTTTATAACGTTGCTTCATGCCAAATTTCAAGATTCCAGGTCGTCTGGAAGTATCCTTTAGGTTTTGATTCCCTTGCGAGTAGTTGCGAGTTTCAAAATATGCGGCTTTAATTGCTGTATCTTTTGATTGCGTTGACGTAGAAGTTTGATTTTGTTACAGCTTAAAGATATTATAGACTTGAGTATTTGTTAAGAATTTCAATATAATACCACTACGCGTTCATGAGTAAAGGGGTAATAAGTTTAAAATTATTAAAAATATTTTTATTATATGATGTAACTAAAAATTTATGCTTTTCGCAATTTTTCCTTTATCTGTGTTATAAGACGTTGCTTCGTACCAAATTTCAAGATTCTGAGTTCACGGGAAGTACCCTGTAGGTTTTGATTCCCTTGCGAGTAGTGGCGAGTTTCAAAATATGCGGTTTTAATTCCTGTTTCTTTTGATTGCGTTGACATAGAAGTTTGATTTTGTTACAGCTTAAAGGTATTATAGATTTGAGTATTTGATATGAATTTCAATATAATACCACTACGCGTTCATGAGGAAAGGGGTAGTAAGTTTAAAATTATTAAAAATATTTTTATTATATGATGTAACTAAAAATTTATACTTTTCGCAATTTTTCCTATATCTCTGCTATAAGACGTTGCTTCATACCAAATTTCAAGATTCTGAGTTCACGGGAAGTACCCTGTAGGTTTTGATTCCCTTGCGAGTGTCGAAAATTTGCGGCATAAACGGGAGTATCTTTTGATCGCGTTGACTTAGAAGTTTGATTTTTTCACAGCTCCAAGAGACCATAGACTTGAGTATTTGATATGAATTTCAGCTTGATACCTCCACGCGTTCCTGAGAAAAAAGGTCTTGACAGACAGACAGACAGACGGACAACAAAGTGATCCTATAAGGGTTCCGTTTTTACCTTTTGAGGTACGGAACCCTAAAAAGGTCTTCTTGCGACTGGATACCCTCCATATTCGGCAGAGCTCTTCTCTGTAACATATCCCATGCATGCTCAATCGGATTTAAGTCTGGCGACTGAGCAGGCCAGGGCAGGACATTGATGTTAGCTGCAGCGAGAGTCTGTCTTACAACTCTTGCGGTGTGCGGTCGTGCATTATCATGCATTAACTGAAATAAGGGACCGATTTGCACTTGTAGAGGAACGATGACGTCTGATACAATCGTCTCAGCATAAATTTGAGCGTTGAGGTTGTCTCTGATCCAAATCAACTCAGTTCTTCTGCCGATCCAAATACCCGCCCATACCATGATGGTTCCACCACTATAAGGATGGACTTCCTGGCAGGATTTTAATCGCTGTTGGCGTCCAGGGGTTCTACAGTGTCGTATACGTCTTGTATCCGGTCTCATACCAAAACGAGACTCATCAGAAAAGCACACGAAACGCCATTGTTCTTCTGCCCAATTTCTGTGTTCAAGAGCCCATTGATATCGAATCCTACGATTGTGCATTGCTATAGGTGGTACCCGTAGCGGTCTTCGGGAATGAAGGTTCACTTCATGCAAGCGGTTTCTGACTGTTTGGTCGCTAATTAAGTTCCCTGAAGAGTGATGAAGCCTCACGGCTAACATCATGGCGGTTATTGTTGGAGCTCTTCGAGTTAAGATTTGAATGTATCGGTCTTGTCTCCGTGTGGTGCAGCGATACCGTCCTCCATGGCGCTCAGCCACGGTACCAGTGCTTCGGTAACGTGTCCAAAGTCGACTGATAACACTCTGACTTGTATTCAGAGCTAAAGCCACAGTACGTTGCCGGGAACCAGCTTCTATCATTCCCACGGCTCTGAGCATTTCTTCCCTGCTTAAATGACGTCGCCGCTCCATAATAACGTTGGTTTTAATCAGTAGTAGGGAAACAGTAGCACTAATAATGTCTTCAGTGCGTTGTATGTTTTTATAGGGAAAATATTGACAGCTGATTTTCATCTTTTACTCGAATTTGATTCACAGTTCCTGATTCAAATTATGAAATGCACCAAAAAGGATCCATATAAATTTATAAAATCATAAATTTATTACAAAGCCACATCTCAATCTCAAGAAATCCGCATAAAAATGCTTGATCCCTAGACACTTTTGATGTGTGTATCTTGAAATATTGAAAAAAACATGGTTTTTTTCAAATATTTTTCCATTCAAACATAACATAGGGTAGCATATCTGCATGTCATACACAACCCCGTCGAGTTTGGGCTCGTTTGGTTCGTCATAACGAGTACTTTGATCCTAGATGGTAACCAGGGTCTGATGATGGAGCTGGATGGTGGCCATAGGAACTGCGTAATAGAACGACACAACCCCGTCGAGTTTGAGCTCGTTTGATTCGACTTGACGAGTACAGCTTTGATCCTAGATGGTAACCAGGGTCTGATGATGGAGCTGGAAGGTGGCCATAGGAACTGCGTAATAGAACGACACTCCCCGTCGAGTTTGAGCTCGTTCGTTATAGCGGCAGCAGGAATACATCTTCTGTGAAAGTTTGAACTGTCTAGGACAGCGGAGGCTTCTATGTATTTTTTCTCGAAAACGGTGCGTCTTAGGCGAAAAATAACCAAAATTTCACTCCCCCCTCGAGCCTCCCATGAGAGCAACACCACTATTAAAATTTTGGGTTTGGGGGGGAGAGGGGGGGATTGTTTTTATTTTAATTTTTCTCGAAAACGGTGCGTGTTAGGCGAAAAATAACCGAAATTTCACTCCCCCCTAGAACGCCCCGTGACAGCAGCACCACTATTAAAATTTTGGGTTTGGGGGGAGAGGGGGGAATGTTTTTATTTTAATGTTTTTTTTGGTAATGTTTCGATTTCCTTACATCATCTCGTTTCCCCGTGGGAGCAGCACCACTATTTAATTTTTGGGTTTTGCGGGGGGGGAAGAGGGGAGGGCTTGTTTTTAGTATAACAAGGAAATCGAAACATTACCAAAAAAAAAAATTAAAATAAAAGCAATCCCCCCCTCTCCCCCCCCAAACCCAAAATTTTAATAGTGGTGTTGCTCTCATGGGGGGCTCTAGAGGGAAGTGAAATTTTGGTTATTTTTCGCCTAAGACGCACCGTTTTCGAGAAAAAATACATAGAAGCCTCCGCTGTCCTAGACAGTTCAAACTTTCACAGAAGATGTATTCCTGCTGCCGCTATAACGAACGAGCTCAAACTCGACGGGGTAGTGTCGTTCTATTACTTACGCAGTTCTTATGGCCACCTTCCAGCTCCATCATCAGACCCTGGTTACCATCTAGGATCAAAGTACTCGTCAAGTCGAATCAAACGAGCTCAAACTCGACGGGGTTGTGTCGTTCTATTACGCAGTTCCTATGGCCACCATCCAGCTCCATCATCAGACCCTGGTTACCATCTAGGATCAAAGTACTCGTTATGACGAACCAAACGAGCTCAAACTCGACGGGGTTGTGTCATTCTATCACGGAGTTCCTATGACCATCTTCCAGCTCCATCATCAGATCAGCTCCATGTCATAATAATATTCAATTGGTCTCCGGTATACGTATGCATGCAAAATTTTAGCCCAATCGCAAGATTCCACCAAAACAAACAGTATTTTAAAAAAAAACACGAATTTTTTTCCTGTTTTATTCGTATTTTTCGGTTTTTAAAAACATGAAATTTATATTGGCAAAATTTCTTGAAACTTTCGAATGAAACATTGAAAAAAACAACGTACTTGGAAAAAAACGGGAATTTTTCCTGCTTTTTTCAACGCTAAACAGGATACCGTGGCCCCGGAACGTAAAGGGCAACAGAAGGAACAGGGTGGTTTTTTAGTCAGTAAAAGTCTGACAGTCCCTTCCGCCCCACCCAGGGCGGAAGGAGTCATTTGATGATTTTTACCACCTAAAAAAAAAAAAAAAGGTACATTCCTTGAGTTTTGAAGTAATCCATTTAGTTCGTTCCACTCATTCGTTCGAATTAGTTTAACGTAATTGATTGATAATTTTAGGCTTTCTTATTATTTTCATTTTTAGTTATAAGTGTGTAAATGTTGTCATATTTGGTGACATTTAATAAATTATTAATAATTTAATTAAATTGGAAGATTGTGAACTAAGCTCAATTACAAATTAGATAATATAAGTTACTCTTTTTGTTTGTAGACTTTAATTATTTTACAAAGTAATTTAAGATCTAGACACACGTCAATGTCTTAGCGAAGTTCTAAACGATACTCACATACATAAACACTATCTGTTAATTAAATTAAACAATGAACATTAATAGTTTACTTTACGTTAACATTCACAATCAAAACTTTCTCATACATATAATAGGAATGTCAGTACGCCCTGTATCTTTCGCCTGACACGTCAATTAAGCGCTCACTTTGAAGCAGTAACTTTAGCCTTAAGCGTTTGATTTTAAATTACATTAAGTTAATTAGAATATTATTGACAAACATTACTAAGGCTGAGAACAAAAAGGGCATGGAGTGGCACGGAGTGTGCATTTTTTTTGAACTGATTTTCATGTTCTCTTGGTATGCTTTAGGTTTTTATGAAAATCCGAAATATATGCCGTAATCCTCACTTCATCATGAGAAGAAAATACGGTTAAAAGCTTCGTTCGACGAGTCCGAAACTGACCGGGCTATACCGAAATAATACTCCCAAGTAAAACTGTACAAAGTAAACACGAATTGCTCATAAAGTCCCTACAATCTTTGTTCTCGTATGAAAATTATTCAAATCATCGCCATTTTGCACAGGACGAGTGTAATAAGAACGAGTGAGTTTACATGAAAGTTTCACACGGGAAATACCGCAGTTTGTGAACGCTTCAACATGTTAAAAGCCACTAACTTTATATTACCCTTTCTGTACGGATAATTACGTGCGGTTTTGTTCTCTGATATGAGCGTTCGTTAAATAATAAGTTTCGTGTGCGAAATATATTAAATGTTGACTTTTTAGACTTTTTGTTTGAGTAAATGAAAACACAATATTCTCTGTGGCTTCACGTGTTTTTCTAGCCATTGCTGGCGTATTTTTTGACGAACTTTAAATTTAAAACCTTTGTTTGAGTTTAAGCTACAGTATTTTTATGTTAGTGGGGTTTATATTTCTTCATTCATGAATTCAGAGTGAAATATATGAAGTAGACTTTTGTTATAAATTTTCATATGGTTATGACTTAATCTACGTTTATGTGACAGTATTAATGGCCACTAACAAAACCTGTTTGCACGACACAATAAAATTAGTCTTTATTAGTCTCCATACCAATAAAACGTCCATAATTTTATAACATACTACCGCGAGACACTCGTAAAATGACATGAAACAGTGCGAATCAAAGCTATACGTTTCGCTACGGTTATAAAGAATACAATAAAAATGTTCCACGTTGATAACTGTTTCAGTGAGACCTAAAGGAAAATGATTTTTCTAATATTTATCTGAGAAAACATTGGCCCGTGTTATGATGGTTTGGTTGTAAAAAAGTAATATTGGAGGCGACTGAGCCCGATCGTAAAAAATATAGCAGAAGGCAGGTACGTGGACATTACAAAAGTATAGCGATTATGAACTCTGAGGAAATGTTCTTCGTAAAATATTTGTACCTTTTGAGAGCGACGGTGTTATTGTATTTACTTGATATTGTACTTACTGTACCTACTGAATAAAATAGAAAGGTGTGAGTACGTTTCATGAACTTATACCGTAATATCAAGTCAATGTTCAATGAGGCTTTATGTTTCGAACTCTTGAAAAGGATTTAATTAGTTGGTAAATATTAAATTCTTCACGAAACAGGTTAATAAAAACAGAAAGTGCCTATCAATTCTGTATGCGCCCGTCCATAACTGTGTACGGTCAATTTTAAAATATTTAAAACTACTTTCACTATTATAATATTTAAAACTAATTACATTATTAAAATATTTTATAGGTACTTACTATCTAAAATATTCAATGATTGGAACAATTTATTAACTTCATAAGTATAAATGTATTAAATTTTACTTAATGTATTCAAAAATATTCAATAATATAAAAAAAAATACTTTGTAAAAACATTGATTTAAAAATTATTATTCAAGTTAATATGTAAATAACTATTGTAAAAATGAAGATGAGAAATAATAAAAGGCTTACTTATTATTACATTCAATTAAATATTTTAAAATAATAACGGTTACATAAAATATTTTAAAATAACAACATAACATATAAATAATATAAAAAAATATATATTTATAAATATAAATATATTTATATTAACATATAAATAATGATAGTTCGAGCAGGTACCTATGTTATAGATACCGTGTATCCTTAGCAAAAACCACAACTCATTGTATATTTACCACGTTTGGGATTTCCTCGGGCTTTCAGTTTACCTTTGGCTTATACCGCTTCCCAAATACCCTCACTTTTTAAACATGCATTACAAAGTTTTACCGCTCCGTTAGGTTTTTAGCACAAATTATGCGGGTGTCCGGTGTGTATCAAAGGTGTTTTAAGTAATATCTTATGAAATTAGCGTTGTTTTGTTGAGTATTTATTGCTTTTTTCTCTTTTTTTTCAGTTTATTATGCTCATTTTTTAAAGGTTTAGTTATTACAACTTAGGTACTTACTGTTCGAGATAATATTTTTCAATCAACGCTAATATTGATTTTACTCTTAAAAATCCATACTAATATTATACTGTTATGCTTTCACGACTAAATCAGTGAACCGATTTTGATAAAATTTGGTAAAGAGTAAGAAGTAAAACCCCAAGAAATATGCTACTTTTTATTCCGCGACTAAGTCCGACATTTACGCAGACGAAGTCGCGGGTCAAACCTAGTTTACTGTAAATCAACGCTAACTTATACGTTTATATCGTAAACAATTCTATTCAATTGTTAGTAAGTACCTAATCTAATAAAAATAGGTACCAAAAGACAAAAGACTTTCAATTCCAATCCTAACTCAATTCCTTACCTTTTTCATTGAATTTCAAAGGTAGAAAATCTACCCTCTACTTCTAATGAACAATCAACTTAGTTAATTAACTGAATGGGCACTAAACAACAGTAAACACGTATAGTTTGATCGGGAAGGCGATCGATGGGGGGCGAGCTGAGGGCAACTTTGATTCATTCGGACCTAATCCGGGCGCCCGCTTCCCAACCTTCTCATTAAACGCCCAATTTGTTCTCGGATCATGCGAAGACTTTAATCTTGCGGCTTCGCAACTTGTCGCAAACCTTGATGTAACTAATTATTGATGGCGGTGTAATCAATGAATTGAATTGCTCAGAATTGTCTTGGCAGAGAATAGGTAGTTTAGAATCTACCAAGACAATTCTGAGTTTCTAAAACGGTCTGAAATTATAGATTTCAGATCGTTTTAAAAACTAAGGTTTTTGCTATAGTGTTTTCTACGTTCAATGATTTTGAAGATAACCTTAGGCCTGTTCTGCCAGGGATGCAGAATTTGTTCGAAAGAGTCACCGCGGCCCTAGAACGCAAAAGACGTTAGGAGGAACACAGAAGGGTTTTAGTCAGTAAGAGTCTGACACTACCTCTCGCTCTGCTCAGAGCGGAAAAAGTCATTTGATGATTTTTCCCATTTTCCCATTCCCATGTGATTAATGTACCTACTTTCTAAGGTTATCGCCAAAACCAGTGAGAAAAGGTGAAGGAAACATCATTAAAAAATCTGGAGTTAATGGTCTGAACTTCTCAAGACGCAGTGAGCTGGCGTGGTGATCAATACTTTTTGTGGCACAAGTACAGGCTGATTTAACGAGCCCCAATCGACATTAAGAAGGTTTATCAACCACAGAATCATAATCACTTATGTAGAAGGTATGAAGATTGTGAAAACAGCTGCGATAGCTCATGATAAAAGTGGTGACTGATCGAGATAAAAAACCACGCTCAAAGTAACAAAGCCATACAATAATCTTCAATTAATTATCCTCTTAATACCATGCAAGCGAAAATTTTTTTCCAGAAAAAAAAAGATTTAGCGTTGAAGATAATGGCACAGATCTCCTTTAATCCGATCAGTGGGCGTATTATCTGTTTCTCTCGAAAAACAGTACCTACTACTAAATCCCCGTTAAAATGTTAATGCTTTCTCATTAAAGTAATCACTTCATCCGAAAAGGGTACAGTCGAAATAGAATCGAAATTAGAAATTAATTATGAACAAGAGTGCTCAGGAGTCACATTGAGGGCTTCTAAGTTAAAGTAAGCTATCAGACGTATTAACACAAGTACGTTCTTCTTACAATATCATTGAGTAGTTGAGTAGTACTTCATGACGTATATATAGTTAGAAAGTAGAAACGTGTCGAGGAATGTGTATTGTCGTGAACTTGCGAAGCTCACACAAAGTCGAGATTCTTCAAAAGAGTGAGGGCGGCATAAAAGCATTGCTACAAAAGACTTAGTATTTATGCGTGCACGTATTTTCTAAGTGATATTACCTACCTTTGGTTAATGTACCTTTATTTAAAAGCTTTGATTGTTCTTTGAGTGTATTGAAGGAATATTTTTGAGGCACTTTAAAAATAAAATACTGGCTGATACTGTAAGTGGATTTTGATATGTACAATGTACATATGCATGTTAGTAAGATTCAAATAAAAGTACAAAATGGTCATTCGAAATGAAAAATAATGAAAGAAACCTAAAGATAATTTTGTAATATCTGTTCAATGATACCCAACTTACATACTTCGGTCGACTTTTTTTTTTATAATATGGCGTCTGGCGTAGTAAAAATTAACAGTGCTTGGCAGAGGACGAATGCAATTTCACAAAAAAAATACTTAAATAATAAAACAAAAGATCATAGGAATACTTACCTTCACTGTAATGCACAAAGTCTCAACTTAGTTCCTCCAACGTTGGATATTGCGGCCAGAGATCGCCAACCGTTTATGTGTCTTCGACATACTTCCGAAAGTGCTTAAGGCACAGTCGCGGTTAACGTCATTAGGTGGTCATGATCCTACGTGATGCCAAAACTCTGTAAGCCCCTTAAATACTTTCAAGTATGAGGGAATTGGGGTGACGATGCATTGGGGAATTTTCTCACATTATATCAGGTGCTTGCAACATTTTGCAGATTATTTAATTTATAAAGAAACCATTATGCTGTGTGTTTAGTAATGAAGATTTGTTTTTTATGCAAGAGTTAATAACAACATTTTTCAGAGTGGTCAAAACTCTCACTAAACACATTATTTCTGCTCGCGACTTCGTCCGCGTGGAAGATAGGTAAGTATACCATAAAACATATTCTATGACATTCGGCAATAGTGTAGCTTCAAACTAGCTTCCTATCAGTGAAGGAATGTTTGTAATTGGACCTGTAGGTACTTGCAGAGTTGACCCTCATACAAAAAAAAAGCATACAAACTTTATCCGATGATTATGAAGAGATTTTGTTTAAGAACATCTGTTACTGTAGTAGGTATATAAATACTTCAACCCCTACGTTAAATAAACTTTTAAAACATACAGCCAAGTTTTTCATGCAATTACCTGTAACAGACCTAAAATCGCGTGTAATAAAAAGGACAACCTGAACTATTTCCACAGACCCAGCGAACTGCTAAACTCATTTTCCGATAAGGCAAAGAGTAAACATTAAGGTGAGAAATTAACTTGCCGGATCAATACGGCGGTGGTGTTAATTTGCATGCAAAAGCTTAGGCCCTGAGAATTTTACCTGCCTGTGGGCAGTGTACAGGCGTCACAGGAATTAATTAAAACTGCAATTTGTCTCAGTTAGCTGCATGGTAGCCTGTGAAATACTTTAGACGCATGTCAGGTGGATGGAGATGCTCGTTGGTGTTTATTGACATCTTTAGAATGTTGTTTTTTAATTAAATTATAGCTGTTTTTGAACTTGATAGATATAACAGTGATATTTATGAACGCTGCTTTTAAGTAATGAACGTTTAAAAGGTGGAAGTTTATTTTTTAGCGGTAATTTTTTTCTATAATTAATTAATTAATAATTTTTAGATAATTGGTCTTATTTTTTTAATAATGAAGTCTAACAAATGATGTTCATATGAACATGAAAGATGGAAATACGATCGAAAATTATCTGCTTAAAAACTTACTTTTAAGTGAATAGATTATACTTACCATATTGAAAATGTCAAGTGACAATAAGGTTAGTAGCGAGACTCGCTCTTCGATTTCTGATAGCACTACTTTGTCGCGAGACAACCCAGGACCTCACCATTTGCAACCTTACCGGCGAAGATCAATATATAGCGGTCCAATTTCTTCTTTGTAAAAAATAAATAGTATCACGGAGAGCTTAAATAGAACTTTATTTGTCCGCCGCACAAATTGCGTACTAGTGAATAAGTAAAACCTTCGCAAATAAGGGCTCTGTGCAAATAAAATCTTTATTTAACGTTGTTAAACTAAAGGAATGATGTACTTCCGATGGTTGGGATTGTGGTCGTGATTAAACATGGATTGTAGTTAACTGTAAGTATGTTATAACCTTGTAAGTGGCGGCGTTTATAATGTTTTCACACTTTCTCCCTATAATGTGCGAGTGAAATAGCATTATAAGCTCGCTTGTTCAGCCGCCATTTTTAATTCGTTGTTGTATCTATATACTTATTATTATTATTTATATATTATTTATTATTTTATTTATATTATTATTATTTATAATATTAAAAAGTTGAAGAGTTTGTTTGTTGTTTTGAACGCTCGAATCTCAGGAACTACTGGTGCGATTTGAATAAATCTTTCTGCGTTATGTAACCCGTTTATCGAGCAAGGTTAAAGCTATATAACATTACTTAATGATACGTAGGAGCAGAGCAGTGAACACAGATATAACTTAACACATCTGTAACCGCGGGCGGGGTATTGCTAGTCAGATAATAATTGTTTTTTTTTCACTATTATTTTTAATTGGCTATCCATTGCGGGGTTATAAAAATAAATTGTCCGTCTTTCTACGCAAAAATGTTAATGTTATTCTAGATACGTAAAGCACTAGTTGTTATTGGCTGCAATAACAATTTCTAGTAGGTACATTACGTAACTAGGCATATAATTTTACTCAAGAAGGTGTTTTTGCTGCTTTCGTAAAGTCGTAGAACAAAAGTTGTTTGTTTGTAACGAATGTTTTCGACCCTGAAAGTTTCTCCTAGCCACTAAAAATGCATGATGTATAATATCTAACGAGGCTTACGTCACTGGGAAAATATTCTGGCTCAATATCAATGGAGATATTCTTATGTATTTAAGATTTATGTATTTATTACTTAGCTTTTAGAGAGTTGCATAAAAATAATAAGAAAAATAAGTAGTAAAGATTTTGAATATCGACATTTCATTCTTAATTTATATGAAAGAATTAAGATTCCAATTTAAATTTGTAAAAACATCTCTTTACCTATTATAAAATAATACCAGTCTATTATTGTCCTACTGCAGGGAAATTACTCTTCTCAGATAGAGAAGGCATACCTATTATATAGGTATATAATAAAAATTAAATAAAGCTGAAAAGTTTTTGTTTGTTTGTTTGTTTGTTTGAACACACTAATAACAGAAACAACCAGTTGGATGGGAAAAAATCTTTCTGTTTGTGATAGACACATTAGAGAGGAATAGTATAGGCTATGTAACATCACTTTACGATTTATAGGAGTGGAGCAGAAACCAAAGATGCGAAAAAACACGCGGATGAAGTCGCGGGCAGAAGCTAATTTGGTATATTTGTACAACTTCAAATGTGGGTGTACAAGATTTATACATATACTTAGGAGGTACCTCTGCTTAATACCTACGTATTAAGTTCTCCATTAAATTTTATTACAAAGCTTCAGTTCGTTATCCCTAATTTAACTTCAGACTTTTATGTACGACCTTTCACATAAACGAAACGTTTACTAAGACAGCTTACATCAAGCTGAAAATACATTATGTTCCAACTTCGACAGAGCAATAATTCAACGAACAAAAACACGTATGTTTTCTAGGGGAGACGGCATTATTACTTGTGTTTCTACTCCCAAATGGCAGTGCTCTGTTAGAACCATGTTTCTTCTAAATAGAAAAGTTTTAATTCGTTGTGGCGGGGCACGATACGAGACTACACACGTATAACACTGTATACGGCAAACGTAGAATGAGAGTCAGGCGCCTGTTCCAAAGTTCTCCTTGTTTGGCAACTCCACAACTTCGTACTTCGCTAAATAATAGTCTTATTGATACCATGATACCTCTGTTGTGACGATACCAACCCCGGCTCGTTCGTTAGTTCGCTTAACTGGCACACATTGTTAAAAATAATTTAGACCTTAACAAAAACTGGGTGTTAGCATTTAATTAGACAAGTTGGAATTTAGTTCTACGTAAGCCCTAGTTACTAACTGCAGACGAACAAATGGAATGAAGGTGAGGTGAAGTTCATTTGTTTCGTCTAGATAAATTCTGTTTCGAATTTAGGTATAATACGTTTTTCATTTGTTTAATTGGAAACTGGTTCATTGAGATTGTACTAAATACCAAATATTTGGAATCTAAACCAGCTTTCTATGTGGTCTTTATTTCTAATGCCCGTAACAGAATTAGTACGGAATTTCTAGTGGTGGTTGAGCTGAAGTCTAATGGATTTAGTCATGGTTACTGGCACCTATTCATTGTGAGCCGGTAAATCGTGTTCAATAAGCCCATTCTGTATGACTGGCTGAGTCCAATTCAATTTCGTATTCAGATCCAGAACGTGAAATTCAGTTGCCTCAAATAGGCTATAAAGTCACTATGAGTAACGGGTCGTAGAAGGTTAATGAATGGGCCAGAATAAATGCTAAATGGCACTTACTATTACATTTAAGATTACAATGGTGCAAGTAAATTGTTCAAGTAGACCATCCCTACTGGAGTTCAGTTAATATATTCCGGATCAGCTGGTGGTTCAGAACTATAAGAAACTTCTCAAGACTAAAGGCGTTTTGCAGGGGAAGACTCAAGAGTTAGAGCTACTCACGAAAAGTATTAACTTTTTAAAATTGGCCACTATCCAAAACCTATACTCTTATGTAACGCTTAATGGTTTAAGTTTCTTAAGAGACTTATATATTATATATTTTGCGGTAGCCATTTGTAGGTATGGTTACGTAGTTGATCGAAGTTATTTACTTGGGTCTAAAATAAATAGATGGTCAAACTTTCGGCATTCCTAAAAGCCGCACGTTTAGTTTTGAAAGGGCCGGTCAACACTTTACTTGATAGCCTCTTAATGTTATTAAGAAAACGTTGTAACAAGGACGCAACGCGATAGTTACGCTAGTGTGGTGGCTCCAGCGTAACACTCATAATTAAGTTTTCAATGGAGCAGAAATGTGGTTTAACGGCAAACACCGGGGGACAAACTAGCCCGCCACGAGTCTCCAACTCGCTGTACCTGCGGCTCGCTTGATTTGATATGCAGAAGTTTAACCGTCTTCGTGTGCGTCCACTTTAATTGGTTTGGAAGTGTCTTTAGAGTTCACACTGTGTTTACAAGTGAAGGAATTGATGCAATAAGTTGTGTTAAGCGGGCGGGAACTACAATCATTCATGGACGTTGAAGTGAAATAAAAGTGAGATATATTTCAAAACGGCATTTATCCTCGTATAAGGATCGTTGAAGGCACTCGGCTCGTGCGATCAGTGAGTTTACGCCCCATACACTCGGAACTGTCGGGCTAACGGCATGGGGCGAGGGGGCCACTTAGACATGCCGTCTTGACATGTTGCCAGAGCCTTTTTAAAATATTTATATTTTTTATCCCTAAGAAGACACGTAACAAATCATCGTAAAACGTGCAGGAATTTAGTACGCTTCTTATCTCGTTTTTCCGGATCTTTTGTTAGAATATGCTTACAGAAATAATAATAATATCAGTCTATTATTAGCCCACTGCAAGGCAAAGGCCTCTTCTCATACATAGAAGGCACGAACATTGATCACTACGCATGCTTAAGGCTAATTAGCGATTTCAGACTTATATTAATTATATGTCCAGGTATACTCACGAGGTTTTCCATCACCGATGTCGATGACGTCCAAGACAAACATAGAAAGTACAAATAAATTGGAAAAGCCACATTGATACTTGCCCGGCGTCTTAACCACTGAGTCATTACTACACAGTCATAATATAGTTATTAGTATAAATATTCATACCCGAACATTAATTATAACGTCTATGTTGAAAACATTGAATAATACATCATTCCCCTATGTCGCACACCGCAGCAGCCGTTAAAGTGAAGCTAAAATTAAAATTATAATTTCAAAATCAACCGCGTGATGTTGCAGCTAATTTAATGGAATTAAAACCATATTGGGGTCATAGCGGTCAACATGACCTTTTGGCTACCACCAGTGTACCTTAAAATGGTTGTAAAAGGGTGTGCATTTTCCACGTTAATTACACTGCACGAAACAGAACAGTGATGTTCCAACAAGACAAGATTAAACTCTGGAACTGCTCGTATACTTTATTCATTGCAGTACAGTTGCTACAACCGTTGCAGGTATGTGTGTGGTAGACGTAACGATATCATGGTTGTGTATTGCATGTAGTAAGCAACAATTCTAGTCTAATGTCGCGAGACAAGAGTCGGAGCGCACCTGTAGTGCTGCACCGCTGTGCATTGTGCTAAGATACGGGTGCACGCTATTCACTACTTTGTTACACAAATGAAATGAGAAGACGTTACTTTGATACCATTTATTGCTCTTGTTTGTTGGAAAGAATAGAGGAATGTTTGTGCTTTGTGTGAGTAACGTAAGTGTATGTTGGTGATTTGTTAAGACACTTTTCCTGCAGTGTTCTGTAAATATCCCTGGATGACGTGGGTAGTCAATCCCTAACATAATGGGATGATACCTCACCTTAATTCACTGATGATAATTTTGAGGGTTCCCTACCTCAGCCAGCAAAAACGGAACCTTTATAGGATCACTTTGTTGTCCGTCTGTCAAGACCCTTTTCTCGGAAACGCGTGGAGGTATCAAGCTGAAATTAATATCAAATACTCAGATCTGCTGCCCCTTGGAGCAGTAATTTTTTTTTATTTCTAAGTCAACGCAATCCAAAGATATGGTTGTTAAGGGCGCATATTTTGACTTTCACTAGGTAATCAAAACATATAGATGACTCCCCGTTGACCTAGAATCATAAAATTTGGCAAGAAGCAATGCCATATAGCACAAGTAAAGGAATAAATCCGAAAACCGTAAAGTAGTTACATCACAAAATACGAGTAATTACTTTTATTGTGATTATAAACTTTTTTTTGTACAGTCAGCAACAAAAGTCGATTAACATTTATGATTTTTAAACCTTAATTATTGAGTAAAATATTTAAAGCAAAACGCAATGAATATAAAATTAAGATAAAATAAACCCTTAACTATTGCCTGAAATTCTGAAAGCCAGTACATTATGTGTTTAGTGTCTGTTTATATGATATAAAAAAGTAACATTGTTAATCGACTTTTGTTGCTGACTGTACATTGTGTTAAATATTGTATGGTAGAACGGAACCTTTGACTCTCACTTGGCCGTTATTTTACAGAATAGACCGCCAGTTTGATACATTTAAACGGAAAACTCGTTTCAACCAGCCAAATGGTTTTAAATCTATGTTCAAGGCGAGATCTGTGCTTAAGCCTCATTCTGTAATTTGGGTCTAAGTACTTAGGTACCTTCGTTAAAAGTAATTTTAGTACCTAGTCCGACAAAGAACATTGCGAGTGTTTTTTTCTTCCCAAAAACACAATTATGAAATCACTTAATTTTTTATCTCGCCGATCATTATGGAATAGGTCATAATCATCATTTGCTTAGCCTTATCCTACGTTGGGTTCGACTTTTAGTCTAACCGGATGCAGCTGAATACCAGTATTTTACATGGAGCGGCTGTTAATCTGATACCCCTTAGTAATATTGGTTGTCAGACTTTCGAGCTTCTGACTACCCGTAACGACTGTCGAAGATCTACGAATGACAGCCGGGACCAACGGCTTTACATGCTTCCTTAGGCAGGGGGATGTCACATCACCTACTTCCAAACTACGGGCTGCTACTGAGAAAATCCAAATGGAAAAACCCAATAACACTTTGTCCAATATTGTTTTTTTTTCAAGGATTGAAAATCATCAAATGACTTCTTCTTCCGCGGAGCGTAAGGGAGTGTCAGACTCTTACTGACTAAAAGCCATCCGTGTTCCTCCTAATGCCCTTTCTGTTTCAGGGCCGCGGTGACTCTTTCGAACAAAATCCGCCACTCTGGCGACTTTGCCCAATCCGGAAATCAAACCTAGAACCCCAACAGTTGCGGTTGAGACCTCTATATCAACGGGGCAGTCATTACGGAATAAGTTTCTAGGCTGATAAAGAAATAGGTCAAAAAATAATATTAAGAACTTTTTCTTTTCAGAAAACAGAAACAAAAACAAACATAAGTAAATATATTTACTTTCTGAAAACAGTCCGCACGTGTCTAAATAGAACGTCATTAAAATGGTAATCTAAAGATTGTCTGCGTTGTTTTAACATCTTATTATCCCACCGTTATGTTAATCAATATTTAAATGTAGAATGCCGTTGAGTGCGTAGGTAGGTAGAGATAAACTACGATAACTTGACGTGCCCTTCCACAATTCAAAACGTTTGAAAGTAGTTGTAAAAGTATTTACAAGACTCACAACGCATTGTGTGTACTGAGACGGCTCTCGAAACAAAAACAAATCAGCGCGTCATTGTTGCTTGACTAACGGCATCATTAATTACTCATTATTATTGAAATAGTAATATGGACTCCCCTCCATGTTATTGCAGTTTATCTTCTACCTATCTATCTCCATAAAAGACATGGCTAAGAAAGCCACAACGCGGCAGAAATAAATCTTTGTGTTCGGATAGAAAATGGAATAAAAATGCTGAAAAGAAGGCATTAGAACATCAAAGGCAGGATGCAAGAAATCTTATTACGAATAAACTCTTTGATGTAAGTAGGCGGCCTATCACTATGAAAATATGAATTAAGCTGGGTTTTCATAAATTATTGACCGTAAACGATAATTAATCTTGCTCTATTTGGTCTCTTTAGAAGAACCAAGAGAATTGTTAAGTATTTAAAATATCAATGAATTAATTAACTACTACCTAGGTACTAACCAACAGTGGCAAAGGGTTAATTTTTTGTAAGAGGGAAACAAGCATAAATAGCAAAGTTGACGCCATTAACCAATAATTCCAAGACACAACTCATTAAAAAATAACACTTTATTGAATGAACAAGAAAATTAGATTTTCACTTTTGCAAATAAGTGACGTTACAGTTTAATGTTGCCATACAAAAATCTATAGGGAAACCGCGTTTTGACAACCCATAAAAAGTATGTCAATTGATTGGTATGGATTTGTAATTTTATGTTTATATTTGCTATTTAAAATATCTGTGTTGCTGTGCCATTTTTCAATAAAGGTAAAGTAGCTATTGTTCCCAACTTCCAAAAATAAGCCGGTAGGAATCGAGTTTTATAGACTCTATAGAACTCGATTCCTGCCACGCCACGACTAACCACTCGTAAAGAAAACGATTCGTTACATAAAGGAACCGTGTCGAACGAATCGATAGCTGATGAAATAACATCGCTGTACCTCATCATAAGTTGGTATAAGTTTAATTATAGTTACTAAACACGCTAACTAGTTTCGGCAACTCGTTTGTACATTCGAGACTTAATTAAAGTTGTGACGGTGAAGAATATATCCAGTCTTGATGTGTTATAAAAATATAATTATTTGATTGGCTATAGGGCTGATTTTTCAATAGTCAATTAACTTTTATCCAAAGAATAAATATGACCGTTACACATATTTTCTATACAAAAGCAGTCAAACCGCCATATTTATATATTTTCCCTCAGTTAAGAGTTATCTGACGATTGAAAAATTTGCCCTTATTGGAAATAATGTAAAGTATCACCTAAAAAACGTACCCTTAGTCCCTTTTTTTATTTAAGAAAAAGTCAATTCTCTTCTATTTGATTAAAATTACACGATCACATTGCCGACAAGTTTTATATTTTGATCAAAGTATTTAATAAACTTTTCTCAAACGTGTACATATAGACGAGACGAGAACACACCCACACCCCGCATCCCATATGTATATTTATTAGTAACTAGCTTCTGCCCGCGGGCAGTAGGAAAATACTACATGTTATCCCTTTTTTAAATAAAGGTTGCTTCTCGTTAGGAATTTCTCCTGTATCGTAACGTGGGTGCGTTTACAAACATAAAATGACATACACAAACATCCAGATCCGGATGTAGGCCACACAAAAATTTGATCCGTCCGGGAATCAAATCCGAGACACGCAGTGCAGCAGCCAATCGCTCAGCTACTGGGCCATCCGAGTCATCAAACGTCGTATTTCGTCGTAGATTTGATTTAATTAAAGCTCCCTATTACATGGGACTTAAACATAACTGGCGAAATGTGGGTGTACTACTGGATACACCTCTGCCTATCCCTTCGGGGATTACAGGCGTGATATTATGTTATGTAATTAAAAAGATTAATATTTACGGCGTTCTTTTGCGCAATTTCTTAATCTTTCTAAGTTGACTGTTGCTCGTCATTATCAAAATTCCTCCTATTCTTTTCTGGCAATCATACGGGAAATATTTTTCCAATTACACAGCGAGCTTCTCGTTTTAAGTATTCATAAGGATTTGATTCAATTATGGAGCAATTATATCTGTATACGGAAGCATAAAGGCTTCTACAATACGATTGGTTTGAGGTCACTAGGTTACAATATGATTAAGAAGTCTGTC
Organism: Hoplodrina blanda; assembly: GCA_949316365.1. NCBI lineage: Eukaryota > Metazoa > Arthropoda > Insecta > Lepidoptera > Noctuidae > Hoplodrina > Hoplodrina blanda. The sequence continues at coordinate 7,427,027 of OX438579.1, read as the reverse complement.
GTGTATCACGATATTCCTGCAATCAGTACTGTAAACAATAGCGGGAAACTTGATTAGGTATCCAATTATAATGTAGCGTGAGGTATGGCTTAATGAGCCAGTTACTTACTAACTGGAATACGACTTAGATAGTATATTCAGTGGTAAATGTTTGAAACTATATTATTCATAACATGTCAGTGGTAGAAACTCAGTAGATAGCGGTATTTATAACTGATTTAATTTTGTACTTAGGATTTAAATAAACATACGTAACACCACGCCTGTAATCCCCGAAGGGTTAAGCAGAGGTGTACCCACTAGTACACCCACATTTCGCCAGCTATTTTTAAGTCCCATGTAATAGGGGACGAGCCTATTGCCATCTACCGGGTACAAATCCAGACTCTGCTACTGAGATATTCCTGATAGAAAAACCCAATAACACTTTGCCCGAGCTGGAAGTCGAACCCAAGATTCCATAATCAGCAATCGCGCTTCGCGACTTAAGACCAGCAAGGCAGTCAAACTTCACAAAAAAAAAAAATAATAATAATAAAAAAAACTTATTTGCTTAACTTGATTTAATTAAAATTTTATTAAAATGCCAATTAAATCAAGGTAATTAAATTATTGAGAGATTAATTGAACTTAGTTCTGTCGAAACAAGGCAACCCACAATCTTTCAATAATTAAATTGAATACAGTTAATTTCAGTCAAACTAATTGGATATGCCAAATGTGTTCACTACTATCCATCAGTATCAGTTTAATGTTACCTACATTAAACTTGAATTGAACATTCTATATTGCTTAAAATAAATTAAAAATCAATCAGTTTTAAATACCCAAACTCATTATAATGATGAATGCATTAGGCTGGGAGCAGACGTCCGGTTTCCTGATCAGGTTTCCGGATCAGGAAGCGTATATGTACATACACACATATACATAAATTACACATACATACCGACATTTTTTTACAGGTTTGTGTGTATTATGTATGGATGTGTGTGTATGTATTTACACGCTTCATGATCCGGAAACCTGATCAGGAAGCCGGACGTTTGCGCCCAGCCTAATAATGACATAGGAATTTGGTTCATTTTGACAGAACAAAATTGTGTTAGATTACCCTATTGCTGCTTGTTTGCCGACATCAGTATTTTGATACCTCTGTCGAACTCCATAGGTCTTATTATAAAACAAAGTCTTGCTTAGACTAGGTTTAAACCATTGAGCCAATTTTTGTATTACAATCTTTATCTTGATCGAAATAAAGTTCGAAATTAAAAAACTGTTCGAGCTACTTTAAGCAAAAACTTAATTTTTTAATAATGCGGTATTTGTTTTATCATTGATACGTGTTGAGAATCATTAGCATATTAGCCTCCTAGAATTTGACGAGCATGCAAAAAGGCACCTTGTATAGGACCCTTGTACTGTTGTTCAAACTGTAACAATAAAAGACACTTTGAAATCTTTTACAGAAGCAAAAATCTCCACCACGTCTTAAAGGAGCCCTTAAAAACAAGCATAAAAAGGTGTTATTCAGGTAAATGGATTGACGCCTCATTTATTTAAATCGGTTCATTAGTTTGGAAGCTCTTAAATGAGGGGACATCTACATTTATGTGTGTTCGGGTACACGTAATACCAATAAAATTCTTTTAGGAGTAGGTGGATAGGACCTTGGGTAAATTTCGTAGCCAAGATACTTATTTATGTATCAGCAATACTGAGATGACTAGTGTTTGATGTGTCCACGTATGTAACATGATAGGGACACAGTCGTACTCGTAACCTACTGAAACGACTTGGCAATAACCTACCCGTTTGATTGCAGGCTCGTGACAGTGCACAACAAAACACAAATGTTTAGTCTCTAACCTACTATACTGTACCACTCTACTAGCATTCTACTCGCTTTAAAATTTGAGACATGGAATATCACTTCGCGACTGTTGTTTCAACATTAAATCTAAAATAACTAGCTCGAAATTCAAATTTAACTCATTCTAGAATCTATTAACAGTGTCAATATTGATTCGAAATCTTACGAGGAGAACTTTATAAATATTTAATAATCGCAGGAGTCGGTAATTAAATTCTACTGTAATGAAAGTCTTTACAGAAGTGTTATCCAAACGCACGGAGACGCCAGAATAAGTTTGTTAATGATCTTGCCAATGTCTAAGTCAATTTTAATCAAATCAGAAAATTGCTCTAAATGAGGGAATCCAATTATTTTGTAAATGGGTTTCAAAGGGCCGATGCTTGTGAAGCTTGTCGAAATAAATTACGTTATAATTAATGGGGTCTACCAAAAATGTTTCCTTTGATGGGTACTTATCGTTTTTTTACTGTTTAGAAGTCGACTATTGGAATCACTAACTTGTTTTTGTATTTGGTGAAATTATATTATTTATCCTGTCTTGAAATCTACTGATTGTTGTAGTTTTGTATATTTACTTACAACGTTTCTAGTAGGCACTTCAGAAGGCCAATTCTCGTAACTAAAAACGTTTAAAATCATATCTCATCTCAGCGATAATCAATATAAAAAAATTGTACCTAGGCTTAGAAGTATTTTTGACAAAATGAGACTGACATTAGATTGATATCGTTGTTAATCTTACGGGAATTGCTCCTCTGGTATTTTCAGAGACTGAATAAGAGAAAAGTTTATCTCACAAAAATCAATCTGCCTAGCTTTTTCACAATTATGTTAAGGTCGGCTTCCAGTCTAACCGGTTGAAGCTGAATAGTAGTATTTCACACGAAGCGACTGCCTATCTGACATCAACAACCCAGTAACTGGGTAAAAGCTTATCTCACAAAAGGGGCAATATCTATGGACGATATAATATACAAAACACAAAATGTAGCACAAAAGCATGAACGTTCAAAGTTTCAATATCACCCCTCCTTAAATTCTGTTAAGGAGTGTATCAAAGTGCGACGTCGTTGAGCTCACCCCGAGCTGAGACACCTATGCCTGCGCCCGCTTGATAAAGCCTTACATCGTATTAAATACAACTTATTGAATATTTCACTTACAATTTACATAAGTCAACAAATAATGACACTTCTCGTGTTAACTAAATTAGATTTTGAATTGGTATTTTCTTGTTTTGTGGTGTTGGGTATTTAATTGAATCTAGGATTACAATTAAATGGCTATCTCTATACTGTATGAATATTATGTACCTACTTGTATGTATAACCATTAATTTCACGTGATTTTTAACACTCTTCAAAAAAAGTAGGAGGTTCTTAATTGTACCCGCGTGTGTTTTTTTTAACTATTTTTTTCTGTTTGTTACCTCATATTCTTAACCAAATTAGAGGATTCTTTTTTATTTGATATTACATAAATACATATTTTCACATGGCCCCAAATATGAGGATTATTTCATTAGGTTAAGGTCGAATGAATAATAATAATCAGAGGTTCAACTTTCGGTGGCGACAGATGTTTAAAGTGGTTAAAAACCACCCCTTATACAATGGTCCACTATTTTTATTGCGCAAACCGTCTTTCTTGACAGTTTCAACTAGAAAACTTTCAGCAAATTGATTCGTACTACTTCTTACACACACGGACGAATCACAGACCCTTGCAAGGAATACGAAACACAAGTTACATAACCTTACATTTCCTGCTACATACGTACAAGCCTCAAGAGTATTGCTCACGCGTCTGTACGTGGTGATACCCGCAGGAGCCTGTTGCTCAACCCAATTACCGGCCAGTCGATGCCGTCCGGTTTAATTAACGTTGTTCAGCGCATTACCGGCTATCGCAAATATACGTTGTGACGTCCACACGTAGTGAATACTTTTATGGAAATGAGCGTGGATGAGCTTATGCGGGTGGTAGGTGATTCTCAATTGTTTATTCGAATTTTGATTTGTTTTATATCGTTCATGTGTTATAAAACGATTAAATGATAGGCACTGAATATGAACAGTTTATAAAATTAAGTATTAGTTATATTACCTATTTTACAATAAAGGGTTTGGAATATTTAGTTGCGTTACAATTTTTTACACCCATTTTTGAACATGTTTCGTCTAACGATATATTTGGACACAATATCATATTATCTGTTCAAGTAGGTACGTAAGAGTGATGTTCAATTGCCCCATTTCTCCCATCATATTGGCTAGGTTGGTAACAGCGACACCTTGAAGGTATATAATATCTGGTATTTATAGACTATCATCAATCGCTCAGCATGAAAAGATTTATTACGCCTAGAGCTAGTGGCGAGTCGGAAAATTATTTTTTTCTAACTTCCAACAGACGTCTACGAGCAAAAATCTGTCCCATTTAATAGACTCTTCCAACTTTCTCGAATGACAGGCAGCTGATAACTATTGCGTTTTACTTTTATTCCCAAATCGGCAAGAAACTTGAGTAGAATGGGCACAATCGACACTTGTATAAGATATAAAATCTGACGATTCCTTGACATAATTCGGAACCGAAATTGAATCGAGATGATATGAAAGTTCCACATATCGGATTGGCTGCAAAGACAAACGGTTAGCTTGAAACACTGATTGTACCAAAGTACATAGAACATGTACAATAGTGGAGCCAACAAAGCAAGAGGCGACGGATTGTTGTACTTGAGTAGCGGACGGTGCCGTGTTCCGTTAATTCACTTCGGGAGTCTGTACGGGCAATTTGTAATATATAGAGACGTAGTTCCTATCGGGAGCCATGCAGATTGCACGAATACCAGATGAACAGTCTGTGATTTATTGCCTTCGTACGAATACTACAACACATGCGGTGCGTTCATGATGAAAATTATATTAAACTAGCTTTTAACCGCGACTTCATCCGCGTATGTCGCAGACGCAGACGAAGTCGCAGTCAAAGTCAAATAAAAAGAAGCCTATGTCCTTTAATGGGATTCAAACTTACCTGACAGACAAACAAAGTTACTTTCGCATTTATTTGAAGAAGATTTTTAATCGTTGCCCGCGCACTTCAAATAGAAATCGTTTTGTCATTTGCGATTTTACTTCACATTTTAAAAGTCACGATAATAAAATTTTGTAGTGCGTGCTTAGCCTATGATCCTTGATATAAAAATGCTATAAACTTGATCTGAAAAGGTTCAAACTCTACTTTGTTAAAAAAATATTTCGGAATAAAACATTTCCCGAAAACTTGATTTCGAAACCTTTTCAGAATAACTCTTGAAGTTAATTCTATAGAATTGTACCAATATTCATGTAAGCCGCACAACTAATTATGTAGATGGCAAACAAATCGAGAAATATCCCCAGACGTGACCTACATACGCATCGAATACCAGTAACGTACAAATGGGAATACTGGATTAAATAAGTAAATAACATTGCTTTGAAATGGTCAAATACTTTGGTGGTGTGGGTGTGGGACTTGTTAATTTATGTCACTATATTTTTTCTCGCTACATGTACAGTTAACAAAAGAGATTGGTATTCAGGGTCGTCGGAAATAGTTGATGTCTTCTTAGAAACCGATGGATGTCTTCGATTGAAACTTAATTAATGAACTGTTTATTTTTTTAATTAAGTTATATTTGAAAACATCCATCGGTTTCTAAGAAAACTTCAACTATAGCTGACGACCCTGCATCCTATCTCCTTTGTTGACTGTACTAAACTATACCGATCTTTGAAGCGGTACGGCTAGCGTTCGATTCCGTTTCTCTCTCGCCTTTGACATTTTTCCCCACGTGAACGAATTTAGTTGTCAAGTGAGCACAATCAAGCCTTTCCATCGAATACTGCAGATGCTCGGAGATACGTCCAAGTACGTATACAGTTGGAAGGAGTTTTCAACTATCTACCTACGTTAATAAAATATATGTAGGTGAAAAGGTATTATTCAAAGTCAAATCATTTATTTCATTTAGGCCATTATAAGGCATATGTGACTTCTTCAGTTCATATGTACTTTCTAAGTTTATGTAAGACATCACTAACATCGTTCCGTGCCTTAGAAAGCACGTTAAGCTGTTGGTCCCGGCTGTCATACGCGGATCTTTGATGGTCGATACGGGTCATCTGGCAAATTCGAAATTCTGGCAAACAGTCTTACCAAGGGGTATCGTATTATGCAGTTACCTACTAGCTTGTGGAGGTCAGATAGGCAGTAGCTGCATCCGGTTAGACTGGAAGCCGACCGCAACATAGTTAGGAAAAAGCTAGGCAGATGATGATGCAATTACAAGGCACTTTTGAACGTTATAGATAAATATGTACAAGAATAAGAAAATAATTGTTTGTTGTTGTTGTGTTTTGTGTTGTAGTACCTAGTTGTTTGTTCCAAAAGGTAATTTCGTATTGTCACCTGCTTTCTATATTAAAAAAATCTCACTAACAGGTTCTGTATTTTTGTTGTAATATAAACAAAGTAAAGGAATACAATAGGTATATTTGATAGGGTGGAGCTTTGTAAGCCTTCGAAGAATTTATATAACGTTTATATACACATCAAAAGTGTCTAGGGATCAATATATTATTATTACCAAATACATCTTGATCCCTAGACACTTTTGATGTGTATATTTTCAAGAACCTTGTAGAAAACAATGGACTAGCGTGTTTATATTTCCAAGAACTTTTGTAGAAAACAGTGGACTAATATTTGACAAAACGTGTTTTCATGATTCGACGTAGTATATGTAAGTTTAAATAAAATAAAATATGTTGTAATTCTGATGAATTAAACTTACGAATTGGACTGAGTGTAAAAATACGCATAATGTAACCGAAAGCTACCTACATGCCCATCCCAACATTACAATTATGTTTTGATTCTAGATCATACCTGGGAATTTTGTGAGCGTTCCTAACGTGGGTCCGACGATTTTAAATCTGATTCGTAAATAATAGTTCATCTCACTTTATTTTTATAGCCTTTTAAAAAATCCCTTGTAAACATCATCTTTTTATGAATACCAAAACATTTATCTCGCTAAAATAAAAATATGCCTTCATAAATAATATAAGAAGGTACGCCTGGCCGGTAATATGGTTTTCTAAAGCGTCAGTTAAAAAGAATTCAAGAACATTTCCCGGGAAAGCAAGACCTCGTCGTATTTGACGCTGGTGGTGCAATCGCGCCTTGAATAAAAATGTGATTTTCTGTTTTAGATAACAGTTTTACTACTACTTTTATTAAATACATTTTCCTTTCACTATTTATATGTTTAGTGACTTGACTAACAGGTTTTTAAAGAAAAGTTAGTTTAGGTAGTAGACTTCCACAAATTAAATACAAAATTGTATATAAATAAATGTTGTGATCTGTAAGAGCTGCTATTTTTTTTTAACGATTTTTAGGATAGGTTGGTATATAGGAGATTTTATTTAATCATTTATCGGAACTTATCTAAAAAGAACGGTACGTCGTTATTTGAGTCTAATTAAAAATATTATTAATTAATTTTTCAGTATGAATTTAGGACAACCAATTATAATTAGCCATGAAATAATTAGATAATACCTATCTAATTATTTCAGGGCCTAATTGGCTACGAAGGTCAAGTAAAGAAAGGAAACGAAATCTTTCGTTCTCTAGGATCAGGTAGCTAAGGTACCTGGATTTCTTCAGTTGCAGATACTACTAGAGTATTATCAAAAATTAAGGCCAAAAGTCAAAAATAAAACATAAACAAAAAAATGTCCAAAACTAGCTAAGTATAGCCCGCAGTTTCGTCTTTAACTACTACTCTGCTCCCGTGGGCCCTAGCGTAAAATTATATAGCCTATAACATTGCTCGACGAACCGGCTATAAAAATCAGACCAGCAGTTTCTGAGATTAGCCAGTGTAAACAAAGAAAAAACCTCTTCAGCTTTATTATATTAGTACAGATAATATGAGGTATAAGTAATTAAAAATGAAAAACAATGAAAATGATTTGTTCGCAGTAAATGGAGTTCCTTTGTGAGAAGGAGCGGACCCGCGAATGTTTGTTTGAACCAAACAATGAGCCTGCAATTTGCGGCCGCCGTCGTTCGCTTTGTTGATGCGAATCAAAACCTTAACAAAATAGAGCTTAGCGGAAACAAATTTCATTATTTCATCCTGAACACACAAAATTGTAAACCACTTTGAAGTTATTTTTTTTTAAGGAAGTCGCTTTTTACCTTGTTTTTTTTTATTGTAAATTGAAAATAATAATGATACTAGGCTATTATTGTTCTATTACAGGGCAATGGTCCCTTCTTATACAAAGAAGGCACGCGCTTTGATCACCATCACGTTTGCTTAAGGTGAATTGGTGATTTCAGACTTTTATTAATTACTAGCAAAACGGCAAATAAACGATTATCTTATCTTATCTTAGCGACTTCGTCCGCGTCAAAGTTGGCTTCGCCATAAACCTTTGGACCCCTGTTTCATCCCCTTAGGGGGTGAGATTTGGAAAATCCTTTTTTTATGCGATGCCTTCGTCATACAAAGAACACACCCTCCAAGTTTCTCTATGATCAGCGGTTTAAGCTGTACGTTGATCTGTCAGTCATTCAGAACAAAGCATTTTAAGTATTTATTTATTTAAACTTTATGCAACAAAAAAGTACAAAGGCGGACTTAATGCCACCATGCCATTTTATATGTACCTACTCTACAAAGAAGATAATTAAGTCCAGATTTCCTCACAATGTTTTTCTCATAGCGGATTATTTTTGCGTGTAATCAATCATATACCCCAGAGAAAACATTTTTACTTATTAAATATTCCAAAAACTAAAAATTTTAAACGGCAACCAAAATATCTTTAAAAATAAACTCAGCTCGGAAACATAATATTGAAAAGCCATTTCAATGACTGAATAAAATGTAGATGTGGACCGTTTTGTATCTCGGAATAGTTCCGTGAGCTATTTGTACAGATTCACAATCATTTTCACTTCATTGTGTACAGAACAAAGAAATTTTTCTTTTATCTTTATTGCTAAACACATTCAATGTTTTTAACCAAAATAATTTATTCCTTTTCCGTTTTTCTCTCGACTTAAGCACTTATTAAAGCCATTAAGTTAATTAATTGCTAAAATAATCCTTTTTTTATTTTTACTTCCACTTAGTTAGATTTTAAACTTGGCGGCTCATTTCGGTATTATAGAATACTTTAAATATACCTAAATATAGAGGTAAGTTAAAGTCAAATTCATCTTATTACTGTCCCACTGCAGGGCAAAGGCCTCTTTCCATACAGAGAAGGCTCGTGCATTGATCACCACGCTTGCTCAAGACCGATTGGTGATTTCAGACTTAAATTTATAGTAAATCCAGGTTTCCTCAAGATGTTTTCCTTCACCGATTTCATGTGATTTATGTTCAAGATAAACTTAGAAAGAACTCGTACATATGATGTTGAAAAAGTCACATTGTTGCGAATCAACAGCCTCGTGTATGAGAGACGGGCGTCTTAACCATTAGCCATTGGGCCATCACGACATGCACACAGCCATCTAATTTTTTTCTAGAAAGTGTTAAAATTTTAATTGATAGAACCTTGTGTTCGGTAAATAAAGTATTCTTATGGGAAACAAAAGTTATGGAAAAATAACGAATTTTCTGATAACACAATCATTTTCTTGCGGAAATTAAGTATACAAGTACATTTATAATGATGGGGGGAATTTTGCAGTCATACAAATGTAAGGAAAACGAGAAGAGAATCGATATCGGGCTGTCAAGAACATACATAACATACGGTAACGCTCCATACATTACATTCCGGAAATTATGTCAAAGATAATGATGGTTAGGAGTGTAAACAAACGACGAAGTAAAAGAGAAAATATTCTTAACAGTCGATATGATGATGATGATTACGTAAAAAGGATCCAACCCATAAAAACCCCAAATTCAGTTACACATACTAAAAATAAATAATCATAATCACATGGGGCGATACCTAGTGTTAATACAAACGTCATATCTTCGTTTATCTCTGGGTCATTTTTACTGAACGAAAACATCGACCTTTATGATGTCTTTAGTATGTGTTACTCAATGTTTGTTGGTTGGATCCTTTTTGCGTAACTACGTCCATTTAATTTGTTACCAACATCCTGGCATCAGCTACTGTCGTATTAGAGAAACTTTATACGATTTCCGGCAACTAGGGAACCCAATTAGCAATATCATCCGGCCTGAGAGTGTAACGAGAGTGGAGTGGCAATAAGCGCCGACGCTACAGTTAACATACTGCAAATTGCTGTTAAATTTACTTAAACTCCCTTGTTACGTCTCGAATAGAAGATAAGCACTGATTCCGCAAATTGCATAAGAGTTCCTGTTTTGTTGGGCGTCGCGTTTGCCGTTTGGGACAGGTAAAAGGCGTCGAATTTAACCAAGGTATTTACGAAATTTCATGTAAATAAAATTGTAAACAATAAAATCAGATTAGACTTATTCTTTGTAAGCATTCCTTTAATTTTGTATTTTCATTACTATTTAGCACATACCTAAGTGTAATTTTATAGCCTTTCTCGTGGCATTATGGATGCATTATTTATATTAAACTTGAATGTCTGTAGAATACACGTAGAGTGAAATTTCGGATGAGATATTTCATTTTCGATAGTCTAATGACACATATTTCCAAGTCCAAAATCTTTGAAGTTATTGAATCGACTTTAGGTTGTCTCCAAAAACTTAGTAGTCTACAAAAAGTCTTGCTTTTTCTTCTTTAAAAGATCTTAACAGTTGTGTATCTCGCCTGTTGGATTCATTAATTTTTAAGATTTCAGACTCGATACTTCGTATGAGATATCTTGCGACGTAAACGCTCTTAAGTTGATGAGCATCTTCCAGTAAAGTAATACATCGAATACTCCAACCGTCAGCTGCAAGCGCCTGCAAGTCGTCACTTTTTTATCTCGTTATTTTAAAATCGATTTTAATATACTAAAATTTTAAGTCCTAACTCGAATGGCAATTTTTTCTTCATCATAGCTATGCTGTTATAATGACGATGACATATCAAGTATCCTATTCTGACAGAGATGAAAAAGAAACTCCGTTAAGTTCACAGTGTCCAGTCAAGCTGTATCCCACCACTGTTAAGTAAGTGAATGACGGCCAACTAAGTGTGTCACTACACAAGTAATTCAGTCCCAACTGTTTAACCACTTACTAACGTGGACACGAATGATGTATGGGACTGTGAGGCTTCGCTACACAGGCAACACGCCTGAAGCACGAACTCTCCGTGCAACATTTCGTGGAGGCACGGAATTTTAGTTCTTCTGCTCCGTTTAGACTGCCTCGTAAGTCTGCTACGCGTGAGGTAATAAGTATAATAATAATTATAATATCTTAATAATATCTTGGTATAAACATTTCTGTCTACCTGCTCTGCTCTGTTACCCCCTTCAGAATGCAGGTATGTTTTACTGCTGCAGTTGCATTTATGCGAGCCTTCTATTAAGACTGTTTGACTTTCCACTTTGTACTACCTACAAAAGCCCAACTATACTCAGATTTAGTTGGTAACATGAGGTTAAACTACAAAATAGTTTAGATATCTACAATTTATTCATACTTACATAATTTCCAATAACACCTAATGTCTGCAGAGACATTCCAAATTGGTGAGGTTATCGTATCGTACTTAGTCCGTTTTTTTAAATAAAACATGTTCTTATAGAAGCACTTTTAAAATAATCGAAAAGGCTCCAATATGTTTGCAGAAACATAATTCCTGGAAAATCGTATGACTACGTTTAAAAACAAAACGTGTCCAAGTAATTTTAAAATAAGCGATTTCGTATCTTCTTCTGGAATCCAAAATCTGTGCCCAAAACGATAAAAAAAGTTGCCCTAATGAGGTCTGTCCTTGATAACACTCTGCGAGAATGTCAATCAAGTTTAAAAGATTTTTTCACGAAGTTGCTCAGCTGTTTATTTATTCAAAGGCGCTCCGCGTCCGTTTCGACGCCGTTCAAGGCAATCCCTGGCTTCTCGGCTTTGACCGATGTAGCTATAAGAAAAAATAGTATCTAGATCTACCTGAAAAGTAGGACGCTAAACTGGAATTCGAAACATCTTGAATACAAATTAGGTTTAAATCAGATTTATCAAAACGCAAGTCAACTATTTACTCTTTTGTCTATTTTCCTTTTTCCGCGTCAATCCCGGACCCCCTTTTCATCCCCTTAGGGGGTGAATTTTGGAAAATCCGTTCTTAATGGACGTCTACTAACTATAATCATCCTCCCTGCCAAATTTCATCTTTATACGTCAAGCGGTTTTCTATATTTTGTGACGAGTGAGTGTATGACCTTTCGCTTTTACATATATTTCGATTTCTAAACAAATAAAAGATTTTTGTGGTCTAGTTTTCTTATATAAGTACCCTGTGCAAATATCATAAGATATCCTTTGAATCAAGCCACCATTGCCATTGACATAAAATAAACGATCTGGGTCGTAAACGGATCAAACAAAACTAATCTAGGAGTTATATGCAATAAATGCAGTTTTTATTTAACTATAAAACTTAGATACTGACTCTCAACATTTATTTGAAAATCTTTTATTCAAGTACCTCTATGAAAATAAATTAAATACTTATACTGTATATTCTTTATTAATCTGCATCCACAGGCAATCTTGAGTCATGATTTGACTGACTTTTTTTCAACAACACTGGATTATATTGCACTATATGTAGAAGTCATAGTTCTACTAATAACGACTACACCTAAGTATATAAATATTTATATACTCCACTAGCTTTTGCGTAAATGTCGGTTTTCGTGGACGCAGATGAAGTCGAAGTCGAATAAAAAGTGGCCTATGTCCTTTGTTGGAGTTCAAACTTCATCAAAGTCGGTTCAGTGGTTTATTTGTTTAAGTGTAACAGACAGACATACAGACAGACAGACAGTCGGACGGACAGATGGACAGACAGATGGACGGACAGAAGGACAGACAGACAGACGTATGTACATTAGTATGGATTTATTAGCATTAGAAAAACAACGGTCAAATAATGGCCATTATTGTGTTATGCTCGTACCTGTTGTTAAAATCACTGTTTTTTTTTTTAAATAACTAATATTCTACATTGCTTACATATTCTAACATAAAAATAACGATAGCATTGTAACGATATTTTTCTAATGTTAAATTGAATGGAGTTTTGAACAAAGAAAGAAAACGAACTTAAACAAAATAAACTATATTTTTAAGTAAATCTAATTTGTTCTGCTGCTGCAAATGTAAATTTTTAATTATTGTAAATTAACTCTTTGGTGTGACTAAACACTTATTAATACTATACCTACTATTAAAGGTAGCCTCGCTGGTCTAGTGGTCGCAAAGTGCGACTGCTGAGCATGAGGTCTTGGGTTCGATTCCCAGGTCGGGCAATGTGTTATTAGGTTTTTCCATCAGGAATTTTTTAGTAGCAGCCTCGGAGTCTGGATTTGTGCTAGATTGATGGCAATAGGCTCGCTCCCTATTACATGGGACTTAAACATAACTGGCGAAATGTGGTTGTACTAATGGGTACACCTGCCTAACCCTTCGAGGATTACAGGCGTGAAGGTATGTGTATGTTAATTTTAAGTAGATACTGTACAATGTCCAATACCGAATCATAAAATATAAACGTACGTAAACGTGAAAAGAATTAGGTACAAATAATTTCCTTTTACAAATGTTTTCTTCTTTCTATGTTTGTCAGAATTTGTATAAGGTACGGCTACATGTCAGGAATAAATAGAATTGGCGTTGCCATGGTGCCCATTAATAACGAATACGAGATCAATAGAATCGAAGTATATACATGTACCTACTTACTTAATATTTTTCTGTCCGTTTGAGACGAAACATGGCAATGAAAAGGTATTGAAATGAGGATTAACTATATGGACCAATGCGGCTGTTTATTTAATTTCAAAAGGTTTTATGAGGAGACCAATAAATTCAGCGTATCGTAAGTTCTTAATATGCTATGCCACATTAGCGGGTTCAATCACAAATGCATGTAGGTACTTACACCACAAAAAAGAACTGTTGGCCACAGCTTGGTTGAGCTTGATAATAACCATTTTACAATCCTGCAGTATTATTCTGTAAATATCTCCTGCGGAGAATTTAAGTAAATTAAGCTCGAGGCAAGGTATCTATAAAACTTGACTGACATACCTGTGTGTCTAGCATGATGTTCTCTAACATTATACAGCTCACCTCAAGATCACCTCACATTCATCAATAGAGATTTTTACAGAATAGGGTCTTGGATCTTAATTACAGGGTGCAAAAAGATAAGCTCTAACGAATAGGGTCTAAAATGCAAGAATTATAAAATATGGCAAGAAAAACAATTTTGATGTACACGCTTTTCATAGAGGGTTTATTATTACAGTTGTAATAAGTTAACATTGTCAAAATCCCTGTCTTGGAACTGATCCAATCCGATAACACGCAATCCGTTATCAGAATTGATAAGATAAAAAGTTCATTTGTTAACTATTTATGGCTAGGTTCTACCCGTTGCTACCACGCACTTCGTCGTGTTATAGTTAACTAAATCATAAAACAAAGCTTATGGTATTTGAAGATAAAGTGGTCATCTATCTGTGAAATAATTTTTGTAATCGGAACTACTTTCAGAGTTTATCTACCTCTTGTCAAACAAACTTTACGTCTTTATAATATTAGTATAGAAATCAGATTACTTTGTATAAAAAAGTAAAACGGTCGTACGACTAATCGGATGACGATAATTATCGGCTATCGTAAATCAACCGTGAATGGTTCCATTTCGTTTTCGTGTGTACCGTAACTGTGAAAGGCCTGGGCAATGCTGCTAAATGAAGATTTGTAGCTGGTAATAAAATACTTGTGTTACCCGCATCGTTGGTATTGCACTTCGAACAATGGGAGACAAACTGGGAATCGTATGAAAATCGGATCCAACGTTCACAATGAGCTTATCGAATAATTCGCATTATAAATCCCGCAAATACGAGTTTCGCAATCCAATATTATTCAGTGATGTTAAAAATAATTGTCTGATTTATTGACATGTCCCTTTATTAAATATTTTAGTTATTTATTTTAAATAATAAATGTTTATTTATTTATTAAGTAAGTACATGGAGGATTTACAGCTAATAAAAACAAACAAAAAAGGAAACAATAGTCAATGTTTTTGTAATAAAGACGTAACTTTGCATTTTTTTTGCCTAGAATTAATTTTGTTGAGTTTATATGAAACACAGACAGAATTTAGACCTGATAAAGTTTATTTATATCGGATCGAAGCTGCAATTCAAACAAATACTGTTTGTATGTTACCTCATCACAACAAAACTACTGAACCGATCGTAATGGATGTTGATAGAGGTGGGATAATCTTGCAATCTGGGCAATGGGCATAGTCCAGTTTTTAATCCATATATTCATCTGCATCTGCGATAAAAGCTTGTTTAATTTAACTTATGATTTCTATATAAACTATTAACGTCCTGTTTTCCCAGAACACACTCTCTGTGAGCTTTGTTCATACGTACAAAATGCCATTTAAACCTGTTTCTCTGAATACAAAATGTAAATTAACCCACGTTTCATACTACGCAATGAATTCCATCTCATGTGTTGTCAACGGCAATATATTGCATCGCGAATTGACTTCCGTGGCGTTTTTAGCTGGGAAATGTTGGAATATCCGTGAAACAAACGAGGCATACACAATCAAAAAGCTGATGTCACCCTTTTATTAGCAAGGAGTGACTGCAACACAGTGCCTCTTGTGGATTTATCGGGGCAGGTAAACTGTAGCATTCTGCAGCGTAGCACGCAATCTGCACGGTTGCTGTGCCGATATTGAAACTACGTACTGTTGGCTTTCATCCGCATGAATTGTGCACAGAATATGTGCGAGTTTTCTTTGATGTTTTTGTTGATGCGAAAATTGGAACGTTTTGTCCGGTCTGCAAAAAAAAAAAACGACTGGAACGCTACTGGCTACAGATTTGGTTGAAAACGCACTTGAAGTAAATAGAAAAACTTTGATTTATTATACATAACGG
Source organism: Hoplodrina blanda (assembly GCA_949316365.1). Lineage (NCBI taxonomy): Eukaryota > Metazoa > Arthropoda > Insecta > Lepidoptera > Noctuidae > Hoplodrina > Hoplodrina blanda. Next base: position 7,410,976 of record OX438579.1, on the reverse strand, counting down.
AAATCCACGTGGTAATAACGGTGAATCACGTGGCATCTCGTTATCAGACATTTTAGTTTTTTTTAAAATAAAAGTACAGTTGAACACAAGACTTGTATTTGCACTGTTAAATCACAATTTTAAAAATGATACGAGATAGGGAAGATTTACTCCGGTTCGATGGTAACGCGGCGAGTTCGTCACAATGAATGCGCTCTGCAAAAATGGCTAACGCCTCTCCCTCTCCAAAACGGAAGTTACGTCACATCCATAGTGGCGACCTCACCCAAGCTAACTGCTTGACGTTGCCATACTAAAAAAACTTTATTTAATTTTAATTATTTTGTTGACACTGCGACACGGCCATCGTGACATCTCACACGTCCTCGTGTGAGGTACCTGAAAGCATAAAAAAATCTTGCAGTAAATGAATTTTCCACTCGGCCACCCTGGCCTAAAGAAATAAAGTACTCAAAGCGGTCTTACTAATTTTATTACAAAAGCCAAAAGATTACATTTCGATCGAAATCACAAATTTTATCTCATACAACATTGTACCGGTGTCCGAACACGACATGGACAACCTCACATCTATTTACCTGGATAACTGGGCTGGTGTCCGAACACGACATGGACAACCACCTAGCATCCGACAACACATGGATAACCGAGCCAGTGTCCGAACAAGACATGGACAACTGCTCAGCATCCGACAGTACAAAGAAAATACGGCCAGCGTCCGAACAAGACATGGACAACTGCTCAGTATCCAATAACACAACTTATTATTAATTTAAACCTAAGCTAGTAGAAGGTATGGCACAGTCAACTTCAGAGTCGGGATTGTCATAATCAATAGGTTCGGGCATCCTACGAAGTCTGTCGTGAGCATACTTGTAAGTTCTACTTGAATTCAGACCCTGCAAAACGTAACGGTCACCATCTAGGACTTCTATTACTTTAAAGGGGCCCTTATATTTGGGGTCTAATTTCGTCTGGTTCCTCTCCTCATTTTGGAGCAAAACGTAATCACCAATAGAGAACCGATTTAATTTGGCCTTTGTGCTATCAAACCGCACCTTATCATACTCTGCATTCTTTGTCATGTTCTCTATGGCTTGACTCCTTACCATACTAAGATCGACTTCAGGCTCAACTTCGCTTGCTAACAAAACATCTATGGGCCTGGCTACCTTTCCAATGAGTAACTCAAGGGGACTCGACTTAGTAACTCGGTGTTGGGAACAGTTCAGAGCAAGTTGGATGTCTGGTAGGGCTTCTTGCCACGACCGTTTACTTGTCTCCGCAGCAGTGAGCATACCTTTAAGAGTGCTCATTGTGCGTTCGACCTGCCCGTTAGCTCGAGAACTACCAGTTGCAATCAGATGTAACTTTATATTGACCGAGTTACAATACTCTTTAAAATCTTTGCTCGTGAAACAACGGCCCTGGTCGGCGATTATTCGCGTAGGCGCACCGAATAACGAAACACTAGCTTTGACGGCTTTAATACTGCTATCCGCGTCAATATGAAGAGTGTGATGAAGTAAGACGTATTTTGTAAACGCGTCAATTATAACGAAGACATACTCCTTATTGTCACGTTTACCGCTCAGTTTTCCAGTAGCGTCTATGTGTATTGTGTGCCAAGGGATTGCCACTTTTGAGATGGGGTGCAATTCTGCCTGAATTTTGCCCGAGTTTGATTTAGAAATTTTGCAGGTTATACAATTTTCCACAAATTTCCTAACATACTTCGCCATTTTATCGAACCAGTAGAACTCATACACTTTTTCCAAAGTCTTTTCCCATCCTAAATGCATCAACCCTTCATGAACACTATTGATGACAGACCACTTCAATGACCGAGGTATAATAGGCAAAAAATGAGTCTTACCACGGCGTTGTATTCTGCGATGCAAAACCCCTGATCTCAACTCGTACGTCCTTGCAATGTCATCTGACAGTTGGCCGTCTCTGAGGTTACTCACCAGTTTGCTGATTTCATCGTCACGCTGTTGTTCAGCCAACAACCAATTACTGGTCAATTCGGTAATGTTAATTTGTTTAGACTCTACCTGTTGTTCACGCCCGACAGATGTTTTTACTGGTAGAGGGTTCCGCGAAAAGAAGTCCGCATGTGCCATACGTTTACCATCAACATGAACCACGTCAAAGTCGAAACCCTGGAGGAATGCCCACCACCTGTGGACTCGGGGTGTTAAGTCAAGCTTCTTTCGAGTTGACTGAAGCGAATTGCAGTCAGTAACTACGACGAACTTGCGGCCATGCAGGTAATGACGGAAATGCTTAACCGCATTTACAACTGCCAGAGTCTCCAATTCATACGAATGGTATTTTGACTCTGCAGCTGTAGTGCGTTTACTAAAATAAGCAACAGCATGCAACTTACCTGCTTTCCGCTGCATGAGCACTGCACCATATCCGATCGCGCTCGCATCTGTATGCAGCTCAGTTGCTAGATCAGGATCGTAGATCATCAGAACTGGCTCCTGCGTTAGGGTGGATATGATCTGCTGTCTAACTGCTTCATGTTCTGACCTCCAATCTAACTTACCATTGCTGCATGTTAACGCGTACAAAGGCGCCATGATTTGTGAGAATCCCGCGACGAATTGGCGGAAGTAGGATGCCAACCCAATAAATTGACGAAGCTGCGTTACTGTTTCCGGGGGTGATAGCTTCGTGAGAGCATTAATTTTACGTGGGTTAGGGCGAATTTCACCTTGGCAGATTTCAAAGCCAAGATACTCCACCTTTTGCTTTAAGAAGGCACATTTCTTAATGTTTAGTGAAAACCCTTGTTCGGTGAGTGTCTTAAGCACAATCTTTAAACGGGCAAGAGCTTCCTGTACAGTACTCGCTACGATAAGTACGTCATCCATATAGACCACGACGTACGTATTTACAAGGTCGCCAAGTGCCTTAGTGATAGCACGTTGAAAAACGGACGGGGCATTTTTAAGACCAAACGGCATAGTAAGATATTCGTATTGGCCTTCAGTAGTAACAAATGCGGTACGCTCAATAGACTCAGGCTCTATAGGAATTTGATGAAAGCCTGACGCCATATCACAGATGGTGAAGAAGTTTCCTTTATGCAGTCTCGCAATCTGATCTGAGATCAACGGCAAAGGAAATCTATCAGGAACTGTGTTATCATTCAGCTCCCTATAATCCACACACATACGGTCAGTACCATCCTTCTTTTTGACTAGAAGGATAGGACTGCCGAATGGAGAAGAACTGGGGCGAATAATGTTCGCGGCAAGTAATTCATTGACTTTGTCCCTAACAATCTGTCGCTCCTGGGGACTTAGACGATATGGACGACGATTAACCGTTTTATGTGGATCAATAAGACGTATAGTCATTGGAGTGGTATTAGCACGAGTTATAGGTACACCAGTAATAAATGATTTTTCGAAAAACTTTAAGACATTTGTCAATTCAGCTCTATATTCAAGGGGCACATCAGTATCAACAGAATTAAAATCAATTTTACCATTGTCGAATACACAAGATTCAATCACACTACTTTTCTCTATACGTAGACAACTGGGCGTCAAGTGTACTGTCAAACCCTGAGATAATATTTCACGACCAAGCATTATGTCATGACGTAAACAATAGTCAGGCAAAACGTGGAAAAGAACTTCTAGATTAATGTCATTAGTCGTTATAATAGTCAAAATTTGTAGTGTAGACTTCACTGATGTCTGCCCTATGCCAGTCATGTTAACTGTACCATTTAACCTTCTGCCACTAAATTTACAAGCTACTGTATCTTTAATTAATGAGCATTCGGCTCCTGAATCAAAGTAAAATGGAAAACGCTCACCGTTGTGGTATAGATACCCAGCAGGTACCCCTATGTTGCACACGTCGACCCTCTTCTCTGCAGTCGAACCACCTTCATTGCTGCCATTTCTTCCATCCTTGTTCCTGCGCAGTGGGCAGCTGGATGCGTAGTGACCTTGCCCACGGCAGGAATAGCAGGTAATGGATAGCTGGTCTGGAGCTGGCTTCTTCTGAGCTTGATTTTTGGTTTTCCCATCGTCAGGTTTCAAACTTCTCTTCGAAAAACACTGGGGAGACTTATGACCCAACTTTCCACAGTGGTAGCATTTGATGCCCGCGTGGTTCGTGATAGTTGAGCGATTTTTCTTAAAGTCGGGTACATCTGTGCTAGGCAAAGCTTTTCTTTTCAAAAATGAAACCGCAGTGAGCTCTTGTTGCAAGCGATTGCGATTGTCAATGTCGGTTGTAAAAGACAATCGCTGAATGCGAGGTTCGAACTGCGACACATGTGCTAAGACCGTAGCTACAGCGATTTGCTCTGTCGTCAATCCCTTCCACCTTGACATAAGCGACGTCATTAAAGTAGCGCCATATGCAGCAAGGCACTCATTCTCCTTTGGTCTACCTCCAGCCATGTTAATAAGAAAAGAAGCCACAGTTTCTGGGCATGCGTACCTTGCATTAAAAAGCTCCTTAAAACTGTTCCAAGTCATCCCTGGATAAGACACAGTAGACAGCCAGGTAGAAGCATCTCCTTTCATTGCACGACTTAAAGCAATCATCAATGGTGCGCCATGCTGGTATTTGTCGGTAATACACGTGTCTGCAGTTGCAATCCAAGCACGTGCATCTACATTGCGTCGATCTGGGTCAAAATCTGGAAGGCGAAATTCACTCGATGTTCTAGATTCCTTCATGGCCTCCAACATAGCCAAAAAGTTCTTATTTTGTTGTTCCAACAAAAGAAATAATTTTTCATCACTGCCACAGTTGTTTGATTCACTTGGGGCGTTTTGATTACATCCCACTTCTGATAACGGAAATCCACGTGGTAATAACGGTGAATCACGTGGCATCTCGTTATCAGACATTTTAGTTTTTTTTAAAATAAAAGTACAGTTGAACACAAGACTTGTATTTGCACTGTTAAATCACAATTTTAAAAATGATACGAGATAGGGAAGATTTACTCCGGTTCGATGGTAACGCGGCGAGTTCGTCACAATGAATGCGCTCTGCAAAAATGGCTAACGCCTCTCCCTCTCCAAAACGGAAGTTACGTCACATCCATAGTGGCGACCTCACCCAAGCTAACTGCTTGACGTTGCCATACTAAAAAAACTTTATTTAATTTTAATTATTTTGTTGACACTGCGACATACATTTATAAATATATCATGACAAAGCCATTACTAGGTTGTTTAGTTGGAAAGCGGCTGCTCGTTGATGGGGTCCAGCTTGGGGTCGTCGAACTTGAATGAGGGGAATGAGGTCATGTCTACATCTGGACCACCGCCATATTACTTTTGAAGCTTTTCCAGTTCTTCATCTTCTGTGCAATCACGGGGCTGGGCTGAACAGTGCTTTTGCTTGTACTTGCGGAGTTTGTTGAGGAACAGCTGCTGGATGGGATTGGTAGCCTTCTGCGCCGCTGCCATGTTCCTGGTGTCTGTTACAGAGTTCTGCGCCACCTTGAAACCGATCATAAGTCTGGTACTGAGAGTCTTTTCTTATCTTCCCTTTTGCAGAGAAACTAAGATACCTAACCGATATAGATCTCAAAATTGCGAAACTGAAATGGCAATGGGCAGATCACATAACTCGTAGAGCAGATGGCTGTTGGGATTGTAAGGCTCTCGACTGGCGATCACGTGCTGAAAGGTGCAGCGTAGGAAGGCCCCCCAAGAGGTAGACCGACGACCTGGTCAAGGTCGTGCTAAATTGCAGGAACCAGGCATCGCAGGACAGGTCATTGCGGCTATCTTAATTGGAGGCCTATTTCCAGCACGACGTCGTTCAGCTGAAATGATAATCACTCATCATCATAGTAGAACATCATTGATGACCTTTTGACTTACTGGACAGTCTTGATTTGAGGGATTTCAAAAACTAAAAGCTCAAAATAAGAAAAGACTTTATCTAAGTTAAAGTTCATCTTTTACGAGCCATAGTATCTATTTTCATCATCGCTTAATGTCAATTTGTATTATAATGGTGTCACCGCCTCGCCCTCGCTTCGTTCTACCTTCGATACAATTTCAGAAAAACTAAATTTAAATTGAAGCGGTATCGGAGTGTGTGGTGTCATTGTTTTTCCTTTATGAATATTTTATCGAAGCGAGAACCTATCGAAAGTTGTTTCTGTATCGCAACTATGGAGTGCCTTGAGCTTCACTGTAAGTGAGCCGGCATTATTGAGAAAGTATTTTATGTTATGACTTTTATTTCGAACTTTGAACCTTTTTGGAACTTGAATTTTGAACTTGTTAATAAATTATTGAGATGTTAAATACTTTTAAACATATAAGATAAAAAGTAAAATGTTTAATTAAACATTTGTTTTGTAAGTATTTTAAGGTCTTGCATTGAAGAGGATTTTCAAAACATCGCTCACAACACACAAAAGTAATCTAGTCTAATAGACAAAAATACCTATGAATAAGATTACTTTTGTATTATGTTTAGGTACTTTTGTCTAATTTTGTTTTAAGAAAAAATTGTTTAGTTTTATTTTATTCAATGAAAATATTTGTTTTGTTTTGTTTCAGTGAACATAATGTTTTTTTTTTTTTAATCACTAATTTAAGCATTTAAATGTCAAATGAAAGTGCCTATTATAAGTTTTCTGAATAATTAATAAATAAAATAAATAAATATTTTAAAAGATTTCTTATTCCATTTTCAATTTATACAAACGTACATTTCTATTGCCTCTTAAGTAGGAACGAGCCTATATCCCGACTGCCTCTTACGTACCTATGAAAGCATCACATTATCATTTCACAATAGAAAACCGAAGTTGTCGGTAAAAGTTTTAATTGGTCTTCACGGGGCCTCCTCAGCTGTTCTACTGTGATATATCGTGAATAATGTACCGCCGCAGAAATGTATTATTCATCAATCTTCTTTGCTGCCATTACCTATTATGTGTTCTACGGGCCATGAGTGACTGTCAATATACACCTACTATCTATTTGTAAGTAGGTACTTTTTTATTTGAATAAAGAATTGATGTGGAATTGTTCCTATTATTTTTTATTTGCCGTGTATTGGTATGAATAAATGAATAAATATTATTGATATTATAAATATTTAACTTTCTTACCTTACATTATTTTTTGACGATTCTTTTATATAAATGAAATATTAATTAAATTTCGAAAAAAATATTTTTTTTATTTATTTATTTTAGAAAAAGTAAGTTACTTAAGTCAGTAGTCCTTTCTCGCATCGATTTGTACTCTTTCTGGCATAACATGGAGTCTTATTCTTTGAACTTAAGAACTATCTATATTTTGTACATTTTTATTAACAAATAATAAATGGTTTAATAATGATTTAGCGTAAAGATGTAGGGTAATATAATACACACATCAAAAGTGTCTAGGGATCAATATATTATTATTACCAAATACATCTTGATCCCTAGACACTTTTGATGTGTATATTAGGAATACGGCTTATTATTGTTCTAGGTGTGAGTCGTTCTCTTGCTAGAAGAAACTGATGAGGTAATTTGGCATTAAGGAGCATCAGGTTTACAAAGTATTTGAATATGATAGGTTTTACACACGGCTCTGCAAAAAGGTGGAACATAAAAGTCAGTCAAATAGTTACCCAATTACCATGAGACAAAAAAGTGTCTTTACCGTACAGGCCCAAAAAGAAAGGAATATTCCTATGTCATTACTTGAAGATCTCACAAACCATATCTTTTAAGTATGAGAGTTCAAAATAAAATTAGAAAACAATAAAGATTATGTGCGTTCAAAAAAGTTAAGCACCTAGTTCTACTTATTTTAGTGTCCCATTATCATAACATCTAAAATCGTAACGTTGCCGGCTTCATAGTTAAAACGACGCAAGTTCAGTTCAGCTCAAAGAAGAAAACAGCGATTCATAGAAATAGTCCCAACTTCTAGTAGGTCATCCAATTCGATATTAAGTTGAAATTGCCAATAAGGTACAGGTATTTTGATATCAAACAAAAATTCTGCAATAACCGTGTTCACGCGTGCACAGAATTTAAACCACCGCGATTATGGGGTCAATAAAAACGAAACGATGGCAACAAAATTTGTTTTACGAATAAAATCATTTTTATTAAGTATCTAATATTTCATAGGGCAGGGATGGCAAACCTTTTTTGGTGAACGTGCTATTTTTACACGACTGCCCCAAAAAAGAAGTGTTATTACACGACTGCCCCAAAAAAAGGAGTGTTATGTGTTTAGGGTTAATGTATGTATGTATGTATGTATGTGAGTTTCTTTATTCCACCATAACTTTTAAACGCCTGAACCGATTTAGACGTATGGGGTATCGTTACAATCCTTGCATCGTTCCGAGTAACATAGGCTAGTAAAAAATAAAAATAAAAAGAAACCGGTGTGGTCACTTTAAAACGTAAATTAATACCAGCCTCAATTTATTTTTTAAATGAATCTGGTCTTGTCTATGTTTATCGTCTAGAATTTGACAAGTAGATTTAAAAAATATATAACACTGTAAATAAATAACGTCGTAAAAAAAACTGACGAGTAAACAAAGTTCAAATATGTGCAATTTTTGCAGTCGTGTTTTTTAATTTTTTAATTATAGTAGCTTGTTATTAAAACAATACTGTGACTATGACGTGCCGTCAAAGAATCTTGACATAGTGATATAAGGGACAAAAATTAAACTATGTAGTTGCTATAAGCTCTTTGTTTGGAAATCGAAATTTGTACAAGAATAGTAATGTCTACTATTTCGTGTTTATTTAAATAAAAAAGTTAGTGCGATTTCGTCTGTTGTAAATTAGATTCGATCATAGATTTGTTAATTATTTGGCGTGCCCGAGTTATTTTGTCGCTTGCCACCGTTGGCACACGAGCCATTGGTTTGCCATCCCTGTCATAGGGCGGGAGAAAATATTTCCATCGACAATATCCCGTTTGACATTTTTATTTTTACGATCCTGCCTGTCTAGACTTCTGTTAGGCCTTAGCTGGCAAAATAGGAGTAGGCTGAATAGGAGAGGATGTATCCTCATCGTTTAGGAAATAGATTCACATCTTTATGTGATTTATATTTAGGGCTGCCGCCACTTAAATTGCCGACACCGGAGAAAAACTTGAAAAGCCTCAGATATTTGGATGAAGTTGAGTTTTTTTCACGGTCGCCGAAATAAAAACATAGTTTAATATTTTTTCATTTCAATTATTGTCCTATCAATGTGATAAATTTGAAAGTTTGTGAAGATGTTCAGATGCTTGGACATTTATTACTCAATCACGCGTAAACCGTTGAACAGATTTCGATGAAAATTGGCACATAGATAGACCATTTCCTGGATTGGCACATAGGACTTTTTTTCTCGATAATGTGTTCCCTTGGGATAATAGTACAGCTTACTTTACGGAAATTTACTTTTTACGCGGGCGAAGATGCGAGCAGAAGCTAGTTCTAACACAAAAAGTAGCCGGAGACTTTTTGAAAACCCCTTCCGGATGATCCCCGGACGCCCTCTAAAGTAAGGACAAATCCGGAGAATCCCGGGCGTATGGTAACCCTATTTATTAATATAATGTGCCCTATTTATTTATAAAATACTTATTTATATAATGTGGGTCAGTAAACTTTATATAAATAAGAAAAACATTAAACGTGTGCACTAAATGTATGCACGAGGTTGGGTTCCCTACCGAGCACAGGCAAGTATCAAAGTATCTTTTTCATGTACTTTCGAAGTTTCTCTTGGACATCATTGACATCATGAAGGAAATAATCAAGAGGAAACCTGAACTAATAGGTAATAAACGTAGGTAAGTCTTGCTTTGCGCGTTTTTAGCAATAGAAGCGCGTTTGTTTTAACTGCCAGTCAGATTGGAAAAAAAATACATTTTGTATATACCTAATAGCCAGATTCCTGAGGAATAGTATAGGCTATATAACATCACGCCAAAAAAGTAAATTAACGCGGGTGAAAAATACCGCGCGGACGAAGTCGCGGGCAGAAGCTAGTCTCTTAGTACACATGTACGAATAAACCTTTTTAAATCTGTATATAACACAGTAAAGGTCACTATTATTACTACTATTGAACGTTCAATTCCATAGGGATCATAAGTGTACTTATGTGTATGTAAGAAAGTTGTAGCAGACGATTTGGTTGTGTACAATGTCAATAAAAACTGTCTGGGACAGCTGTTGTCTTGTACAAATTTCGTTTAAGTTTTTATCCTTTGCTTCGGGAACATACCGTTATTGAGTAGATTTCTCTTACAAGTTTTCGAGTCTGCAAGTTGAAACTTTGCCTGTGAAACATAGGTACTTTCTTTAAGATATTACTTATACAAAATAATCTTAGGTTATATGTATGCGAAATTCGTAAAAGTTATATAAACTAGCAACTTAACTGACGTCATAAATAAATCAAAATGAAACAAAACAATCTTGTTGTCAATTTTACATTTTTTATAACAAACAGGTTTTTTTAAGGGGGTGATTTTGACATAGCCATACTGTTGCCTTGCCACGGGGCGATACTGTTCTTTGAAAGAGGGCAGATTGAGGTGTATTCTGAAATACTGTCAAACATAAACAACTACAATAATAAGTATTATATTTATCAATGATTGAGGTGTCGAATTTTATTTGAATATTTATCACAACCTATTGACATTTGATGAGGGCTCAAAACTGCATCTCGTAGATGTACGAGCATAAGCTATGAGATGATGCTTTATGTAAATCGAGCGTAATAACATAACGACATCATAATCTGACACTTATTCCGATAACAACATGCATGAATCTGACGTCTGAATGTTTACCCGACACGGAAGCCATTACAGATTCTGGTTCCATCAGCGGTTTCACAATTTTATTTTCATTTCTACAGTATCAGTACAATTTAATTGAATGAGTTCCATTAATCTGAACAGGAGAATAATTATTTTGCCCGGGGACAATAAACAAGGGTACGCCTATAAAAACTTGTTCTAACTGGAGTTTAAACGCGGGGTAATTGAATCGAAGCCACTCTGGAGCCGCGGTTCTCTTAAATCAATTATGAACCGCATTCACTGACGCTGTTACATGCTTTGACAGTTCCCTGATGGCAGTCGCTATCAGGCGGGTGGCGGTTCGCATGTCGCCGTACAAGAACCAACTCATAGGTAATTCAATTTAACCAAAGGTACCGCACAGCTTTGTTCTCCTGCTACCTTTTCAATGTAGCTAAGTTAATTTTGGTAAAGGTAAGGTACTATGTAAATCGAGACCATGAGATCGCCTTTTTATCTTTGGTTTTGTTTTGGTAAGCCTTTTCCCCGTTTCATCATTTATTGTGTTTCTGTAAGCGATGTTGTTAGCTACTTCTATGTTTTCGTTCGACGAATTTTATTATATGTATTGTTAAGGTCTATCTACATGATATTTTATTTGGAAAGATTGGATCTCGAGCATATTTATCTATTTATGTTTTTAATTTTTAACCAGCCTATTATTGTCAGGGCAATGGCCTCTTCTCGTACATAAAAAGCACGAGCATTGATCACCACGCTTGCTCAAGGCGGCTTGGCGTTTCCAGACTTAGATATGTTAATTGTACTCGCCCAGGTTTCCTTACGATGTTTTACCTGTGTAATTGAATGACGTCCAAGATAATTTTAAAATGTACACATGTAATGAAAAGGTCATGTTTATACTTTCCCGGTATCGAAACCACAACCTCACGCGCGAGAGGCGGGCTCCATTGCCAAGTTTTTAATATAAGACTAACAATTCATTTTTAATACATATATACATACATAAACTCACGCCTTTTTCCCAAGGGGGTAAGCAGAAACCACAGAGCGCCACCTGCTACGATCCTAACATACTCATTTCGCCTCATCTACTTTCTTACATCTCGTCATACAACCACGCCGGTTACGAGTACTCCGCACCTGACTTTTCTGAAGAACCTCACCAATAAGGTCAGTGTATGTCTTCCTAGGGCGACCCCTCCCTGCGTTGCCACTCACCTGTGCCATATAAATACCTTTTGTTAATCGTCTTAATAATCAAATAAAAATGTCATACTAGTACTCACAATTTACATATTGTCTAAAAACTTTATTCCTAAAAGCAGCCATCAATAATGTTGAACTCAACAAACCCACGCAACGTATCCCGGATATTCAATGGAACAATTCAAGAGGCATAATCGAATAGAATATATTCGTCATAAAGGCTGATAAATTGTAAGCATTCCGCGAGGAGCTGCCATAAAGTTCAGTGTTCAACCCTCAGGATGGGGTCGCTTGAGGAAACTTGCCTCTACGAATTTGTTATCGCTATGAAGATAAGTATAACTACAAAGACGCATAATATCCGTCTTCCGTGAAACCCGACTATCTTGTAAGTGTTATGTAATTGAATTGTATGGTTACAGTGTTACGGATTAACGGAACTTACAAAATATGATTAGTTTCGTGTTTATCGTGGTAGATGTTAGTTATAGGAATATTTACTCGTCTGTAATTAATTAATAATTGTACAGTCAGCGACAAAAGTCGACACTGTTACTTTTACAAATTATATTAATGGACACGAAATAATATGTAACACTACTTTTCAATATTTCAGGTAATAGTTATTTTATCTTGATTTTGTACTCATTATGTATTTCCTTCTAATTGTATATATTAATTAAAATTTTAAAATCTGAAATGTTAAATGATTAAAATCTAAAGTCTAAAATTGATCAGAGAAGGCACGGTCAATGCTCGTGCCTTCTCTGTATGAGAAGAAGCCTTCGCGCTGTAGTGGGATAATAACAGGCAGGTATTGACATTTATCATTATAGGTACAGCCGCTTCTAGTAAAATGGAACAAAGTTGCAACAAACAAATGGAAATGAAATGCAAGCATACCGCATTAAAACATCACTTAAAACTAACGTTGATGTGTGATTCAATTTGTACTAGTGTACAAGTAGTGCTGATACACAACAATGTGTAAAACGACACAAGTAGTGACAAGTTGCAAGACTTGCAAGCTCATTGCTTACGAGGACTATGGCGACCTACTTTGCACAGGAGCTTTGTACAATTTGCGAGAAACCGCAAGAGCTGGAAAGGCAGAATGTTTCTATTTAAATAATGTTTATGGAAATCTTTGAGAACATTTTAATGCAAGGCAGCTTTTTAATGAGAATCAACAGCCTTATTTTTCCGGACACCTGAATTGAATAAGCATTTTTTTTTAATTAAACTGAAAAAGCAGAATCTCACTGTAAACTCTTCTGATGTGGGTATGATTTTTGCAGTTTGGCAAAAGGTAGATTGAATAGTTCATTCACAAATGATAAATTATATTTATTCTGTAAATTCAAGGAATAGGTTAACTTTTTAACACGTTTTTTTTTTAAGTATGTAGATGAGATTCTTGTGTGCTAGCAACTCTTTTTCTGTCTCTTTTAAAATTTATACAGTTTCATATAATGGCCAAATCAGTAAGAGAACCATGCAGGTTTACGTCTGAGATGGTATTAAAAAAATCCACAGAGGTTAGAGAGGACCCGCCCAGACGGTGCACACAAAAGTTATATTGTTAATGATTAGCTTCTGTTCGCGACTTCGTCCGCGTCAAAGTTAATATTTCTTCTTCAGAAGCTTTTATATAATCTTGCCAAAGAACCAAGCAGTAATTCTTAAAAGCTACGACTAGTACCTACCTAATCATAACGATCAGTTTCTGGTCCATACAATCCTGAAACTTAATGTTCCACGTCAGAACCATAAAACGCAATACAGAACAACCTCCTAATGGCCCTCAAAAAATGTCCATCACAGATATATTCCTTTTATTGCGTTATCTGTGCGCACAATGCGTATATGGCGACTATAAGTCAAGACGTTACGTCGAAATGAGCAATAAAGTCAGTATGGCCGTTTGATAGTTATATCTGTTGCGAAAGCCACCTGTTATGTTTGTTCTTATGATTACTCTACTTATGGAACGTTATTAGTTTCGAAGGGTCGCAACACTAGTTGTTTTCGTGACTTTGGTTATATGAAAGTAAAAAAAGTTGTATAGGCGAGACGAGGTTTGTAAATAGTAAACACATGACAACATACTTAAAGGTTTTATGACGGAGGCACATAGTACCTACATATAAAACATAAGTATTTTTAGGGATCCGCTTTTAAAGGTTGCGAAACGAGACCCCTAAGACTCTGCTGTCAAACTCTGCTGTCTACTTATCACAACTCAAACGTTACCCACGTTTGAACTGTGATAAGTAGACATTTAATTACTATGACCGCTATAACAACAAATGGAAAATTAAAGCCCTCAACAAAAGTATATTTATTTTTGACATTTCGTCAAGATCAGCAAATAATGGCAAATATATTGTACGGAACCCTTCGACTGAGAGTTAATTTTTGCGTCGCTAAGATCGACCTAGATAGAAGTGGCGGGACAACCTAGCTTTTGCTAGTTTGAGGTAATAGAAGACGAAAACGATGTAAGAAGATACCTGGGAAGACTTATAGAAGGCCTTTACCCAAAAGTGGGACATTAGGCTAATCTTCTATATCTAAAAGGTAACTGTTACTGCCAGACTGATCCATCAACACAGCTCACCACTAAACGGATTGCGCTGGAATTTGGCACGCAGATAATTATTATGGCGTAGGCATATGTTGAGAATAGATTTTACAAAATTCACCCCTAAGGGGATGAAACAGGGGTTCAAATTCTTTCCATGCGTACGAAATGGCGGGCAGAAGCTAGTAATAAATTAATTATTCTTCGCTGTTCAATTTTACTTATTTTATAATATAAATATTATGATGTCAAAGTATTACCAATCTTCGTTTCAACTCGCAAAGTTTCCAGTTTCTTACTCATTAAATAACTACGCCTTTATTTAATAGAATGCGAACTTTATCGCTTCATATCTCTGTTATTTGAACTATTAAAATGAGTTCGTTAGAGGAGAAATTCCCAAAGTTGATTGGACCGCGACCCTTTTTAACAAAAACTTACAAATTCGGAACTCACCAAACCTCTTGGCTGTCATGTAGAAAAAAATATTCAGTTACTACTTATTGAAAATTGTAATGACTACTTCATTCATACTAATACCTATTATAAAGGCCAAAGTAATTCTGTCTGTCTGTTACGATTGACGAATAAACCACTGAACCAATTTTGATGAAATTTGGTACAGGGTAAGTCTGAACCCCGGGTAGTCACGGGCAAAAGCTATGTTAATATAAAGTATGCGATTTAAATGAGAAAGAAATATTTGATTTGTATCTTTTGCCAGCGTCATATAACTTTTAGGGCCCATCCAATATTTGCTTGCCAGTTGCGACCCATAGTTTGAGAAATGCTGCGTTAAAGTATCACATAATTGGAAATTTTAATATGCGCTAGGCATGAAATTTGTGCAAATAACGATGTTAGTTTGTCCCCGTGTGAATAACTTTCTGCTTTTTTATGTGTTCAGCAGCCGGTTTAAAACAGATTGTTTGTTGAACACTGTTGCACTTTATGGGTCTATGAAAGACTTCTAGTTTTTCTGAAATTAGTTTACTTGTAAACAAGCTGATGGTTGCGACTGCGTTTGTGTGAATATCGGTTATCACGGGGTTCATAAATTCTTTTTTTCTAAAATAAAAGTAGCCGTCTTATAACATCAGCCATCTCCTAGTAAAAGTCCCGTTAAAATCAGTCCAGCCATTTCGGCGATAACCCGGAACAAACAGACGTATAAGTACCGACTTTGTAATCACTCATATTTAATTTGTAAAAAGCTGTTATTTCGACATTACAAACGAAACAATTCAATTTTATTTGGTCTGTGTTTTAATGTAGCCACATCGCAGTAGACAATTGAATGGTGTTTGTGTTTCCACATTTTCACTAGCACTTTAACTACGAGTCCAGTCTAGTATTTTGAGCCATAAAACCCGAGGAATCACCGGTAATTCCCGAAACCTAAGAGATAAAGATCTCTATACTGACACGAACTCTCATATTTTTGTAGCAGTACTACAAACCCTCTATTCTCTGAGTGTCGAGTCTCCACGAGAAGTCGAAGACAATGTTATTAACGTATATTTTACGAGGTACATTTAGAATTTTATGTCAGCCGAGGGTACGTGAACACGAAGAACCGAGGTCATCTAACTTAACTCATAAACAAGTTCGCTATTCGCAGTGATGCACTCCAAATTATTGTTGCAAATGAATTTTCGTACATTGTTGTTGCTCGCTGTGTGTTGAATTTGTAGAAATGATTTTTTTTTATGAGTTGGTTTGAAATAAGTGGATTTCCTTTTTATTATGTTTCCAAGCTATGGAGAGGGCTATGTTCGGAGTCTCTCTGCGTGATGCGTGAGAAATGAGGAGATTCGTAGACGAATTAAAGTTGCGTCATAGCCCAGCGAATTAGCAAGTGGGCAGGCTACATAGCACGCAGAACTAATGGCCGATAGGGCTGTAAAGTTCTCGAATAGAGACCACGCATCGGCAAGCGCAGCGTAAGACGTCCACCCACAAGGTGTACAGACGATCTGATAAAGACCGCAGGATCGCGCTGGATGCAAGCCGCTTCCTATTGGAAATCTGTAGGGGCAGCCTATGTTCAGCAGTGGACTTCCTACGGCTGATATGATGATGATTAATAAGTTCAGATTTCTCCACGATGATTTTCTTCACCAATGTCAATCATGTCCCAAAATAAACTCAAAAAGTGCATGTGAATTGAAAATGTTATATTGGTACTTACCCAGTTTTAAACTCGCAACCTCTAGCATTAGAGACTGGGCCATCACGATTTCTTCTTCTATAATAACAAAAAAAAATCTGTGCTGTAATTAAAATTAAGTAACCCACACAAAGTATATTAGCAAAAACCGTTTGACACGCACACGAACTCAACTAAGGTATATCGAGGGTCAAATATACCCACTGTAATAAATACCCCTGTGCCAATAAATGTGTGAACTCGGGTTGTTAATGTCTGTGTGCTAAAGTATTAATTGAGTTGTTAAGGGGCAGTGCAGTTAGGCAGGTTTTGGCGGAAACGCGAGTTCTCGTCGTTTTGGTCGTCCATTTTACACCTTGTTAAAAAAGTTACGAGGAAACTTTAAATTGCAAAATTTATAGTTCTAGTGTCGTGATGGTCCAGAGGTG
The DNA here is from genome assembly GCA_949316365.1 of Hoplodrina blanda. Lineage (NCBI taxonomy): Eukaryota > Metazoa > Arthropoda > Insecta > Lepidoptera > Noctuidae > Hoplodrina > Hoplodrina blanda. Next base: position 7,393,774 of record OX438579.1, on the reverse strand, counting down.
TAGCGCCCGCATGTCTTGGATGACGTTGCGGGTTCGATAATGAGCCAGTACCAATGTAACTTTTCCAATTCATGAGTACTTTCTAAGTTTATCTTGGACATGACTGACATAAGTGAGTTTGAGGGAGAACATCGTGACGTAAGGAACCTAAACTTAAAATAAATATAAGTGAATAGTAGTGATGGTGTTTTTGGTGATACATATCTAGCATAGATATGTATCACCAAAAAAACCATATTAGTATAATTAAGTTCCCTGTTGTGCTCCTTTAATTTGATTATTGAGCTCCTTAAATTGTCTTTACGGAGTATTTGACACATCTCAACCTAATGACGTCCACTGTTGGATATATCCCTCCCCTAAAGACAGCCACAATAACAGGTTCTGCGCTGCCCGCATCCAGCGGTTTCTCGTGACCTTTACCAGGTCGTTGGTCCATTTCGTGGGAGGCCTTATCGCCACTCGAGAGCCTTACAACCCCAACGCCCTTCTGCCCTACGAGCTAAGTGCCCTGCCCATTGCCACTTGAGTTTCACAATTTTGAGAGCTATGTCGGTTACCTTAATTCTTCGGAGAATCTTCTTCTGTGATTTGACACAACAAAGAAGGAAATATTCCACTCAATGTGATAGTAGTTAGACTCTTCAAATGGTGAGTGAATTCCTCGTTAAAGAGAGAACAAAATAAATATGCTAAGCAGTAACACTTAAAAATGTCAACATAATTACGAGTCCAATGAGTTTTCGTTCATTCGCTAACTAGTACAAGTAGCGAGGTTTTATCCAAGTCGTTCGTTAGCTACTAAGGGCCCTCCTGCACTAGTCGAGAGCTTGCCCTTTGATGTTTGCCGTTGAAGTCAACCGCGACGCGCCCTTGGCCTCATTAGGTGGAGTTGACATGTTAACCCCAATCAATGGTTCCGTCATATGGAGTTTGTTATTAATAATGTATCGCTTTTTGGGACGAAATTAAAATATATATAACGGGTATAAAAGTTGAAAGTTACATGTTTTTTCCATTATTGCGACCTTTTTTTTGTTTTAGACCATAACCTGGAAACCCTACAGACATATTGAAGGTCATTAAAGTTCCAACTCTTTTCTGCATTTTTTTAAACAAATCCGTGTTCTAATCAATTTTAAAAATCCTCTAGTGTAGCATGCACCCATGAGCACAATGTTTTGCGTGTGTAACATTGTATACTAGGTAACATAAACAGTGATTTTTCACACCAAAAATAAAAGTCATTTCCCAGCAATAATTTTTGACTATGTGACGTGCCTTTATACATCCCGTATATATGAGTTCCAGATGGAAAAACCCAATTACACTTTACCCGACCAGGGAATCGAACCCAAGACCTCACGCTGAGCAGTTGCACTTTGCAACCTCTAGACCAACAAGGCAAGCAAATTCTTAATAATTACATAAATCAATTGAAATGTACACAAGTAAGTAAGTATCTACATTATAATTAAAATAGTTTCAGGCTTCGGAAAATCCATCTTAAAAAGCAAGTAGGTAGTCTAAATAGGGAAATGATTCAGATTTTATAAATTATTTTATTAAAGCCAATCTATACTAACTTAACATCATTATATCTATAATTACATATGTCTAGAACCCTACCTTAACCTACCCTAGGAATATATCTACAAACAAAAAAACATTAAACATTAACTAAAAAGGTTTAGGCCTTGGGTTTTCAAAGTGGCGCGCAACCCAAGGGGGGCGCAAAAACCAGCAAGGAGGGACGTGGACTACCAGTGTAGTTAAGGACCTTATTTACAGATTAAGAGCTTTTACGCCGTATCTACGGCATTTCATACCCATTAAGTAACTTAGGTTTAAAAGACATTTAAACATTTTGGCAATAAAAAATTTTCATCTTCATCTTTGATAGTAACCTATATTATCTGGGCAGGAGCAAGTTTTTTTTTCTTTATAGAAAGGGGACACATTTTACATAAGTTAGGGAACCCCTGGTTTAGGCAAAGGTGATACAGTAAGCGTTCATAAGTGCAGTAGCATGCTAAGGTTTGGATTGTTGTGAACACGCGGTACAGGCCGTACCTATATCCTATACCTATACCTATATAGCTGTGTGTATAAATTATGTATTAACACAGTACCTACGTACACCTCAAAATTCGCACACGGCGTCGGAAGGTTGTAAGTTTAACCAAAGTGTCAATCTATTGCTTTGTGAGATTGCTACTCTAATTATGACCGCTACTGTACAATAGGTACCACTTATTTGCAAAGCTATCTAGAGTAATAGAAATATATGTCCCAATCAATGCCTATCTGCATTGCTACCGGTACAAACCATTCATAGAATGGATAACGAAATATCGATTGATCTGGGTAATAGTATATGATTATACCGATGCACATATTAAATTGGTACGCGTTATACTTAACCATGTCGCTGAAAGGAGAGATTGCTTTCAAGTAGATGCAGTTAGGCAATTTATCCTCAAAGATGATGTTCGAATCGAATACACCCTGAAAAGAGAGAATGTGATTTATTTATTCTATTGAACTCAGCACCTCATGCATGAGAGGTGGGCGCTTTAACCACTGGGCCAACACGACGCTTACGTGTGGAAGTAACAGTAGGTACAGGGGTCAGGGAGGAATTTAAGTTTAAACATTTGAAACTCTTATCTTAAAAAAAAAAACGTAGAAAAAACTTGGACCTACAAAGGTAAGGTACCTACTTAAGGTAAAACAAAAATTAAACACCATGATGGAGAACATGTAACTTTCGGCTTCTTGAGTCTGTAACAGTATTGTTAAAATTGAACGATTCTAATTATGATCTGTCCTGAAGGCAATTAACACATGGCACCGCGCACCGCCGCGTTAGGCGGTGAAGCGGCGATTAACACACGTACACCGCCTGACTGCGCGGTCGATGAAAGGCAACGACGGATTTCATAGAGGCCAATGCGACATGAGATCCGCTTCACCGCCTACCGCAGCGGTGCGCGGTGCTAAAAATTAAGCACAAAGAAGTAAGTATAATTACCCGAACTATAATGTTCCCTACAACCTGAGAGTATGTTATATATTCGCGTGCGAGTAGTTCTCTGCTTTCGTAATTTGTACATTCTCCAAAGTAATATTCGCTGTGGACAAACTCTGAAAAAACAAAAAGAAATGTGGAGTACCTAACATAAAATTTATTTGCAGCGCTTGGGAGTCTAGAATTATGAATAATATTCCCCAGACCGATTTTGGTGGTCAATCTTACCTACTCTAGACCAGTGGTCGGCAACCCGCGGCCCGCAGCCGCATGCGGCCCGTGGACGTCTTACTTCGGCCCGCAAATGTTTTGTACATCAGCCTATTTAGCCTAAAGTAGTTATTTAGGTACTTTGTAGTTATTATATTATCTAAATGATTTACAGTGGTTATTTTTCTAGCTATAAAGCCCAAACATATTAAAACATTATGTATTGCGTATACGAATTCAATCCGTATGATTTAAAACATTTTTATGTTTTCGATGGGATATGACCAATTATACGCAGGTATATTGGGCTTCTAGGGTTAATATCACAATTGCGGCCCGCCTTTAGTTTCTTTTGCCACCTTGTGGACCTTGCCTGCCAAAAGGTTGCCGACCCCTGCTCTAGACTATCCAAGTGCGCAGGAGATATTGTAATGCACAAGTCTCGTGTGTGCGCAAACATAGGTGCACTCCCTCTTCACTCATTCTCATAGTCCAAAGGGACGGCAATCCGAAACAACCGGAGAGAGATGAGGCGCAAGATCACGACCAATGGCTTTACATGCTTTCCGAGGCTCAGGGGTGTCACACCACCATTCTAAACTGCGGGCTGCTACTGAGAAATCCCTAAAGGAATAACCCAATAACACTTATTGTCCGACCTGGGAATTGAACCCAGGACCCCACGCTTAGTAGTCGCGCTTGCGAATAGTATAGTAAAAGTTTGCCCGTTGATTTTTTAAAGGATAGTTCATTCACGAGTTGGTCATCAAAAATCAAACATTACTTATTACGGACCGACAAAAATGATTCACAATGGCAAAAAATCGATCGACAAAAAATGCGATGTCGATCGTCTGTTGCTTACACGTTTACTACAGACTTTGTTTGATCACACGTGCCGATCGTCAACAATCGAGCCTATTTGTAGGCTTTTACTGTAGAGAAGAGTCTTTTGCTCCGAATTAGGAAGAACAAGGTGTTATATAAATACCTCTGAAGTCATAATCAATATTCGTGAAGACAACGTTTTGTAGGGAGCTCATCGTCGTAAAACTTGAGATCTCCACCACTGTAAAATATAATTATTACATTCGTGTAATAATTAAATAAATATAATTTTTACACAAAATTAATAAATATAATGCACGATGTTAAATATCACCATTATTCTGCACATGCAGAATATACTTGTTTTAACAGGGTTCTCTCAATTTTTTTTTCAAGTAAGCCTTTATATTGCATTGTCATGAAAATTGCACATTTAAGCAAAATTTCAGCGCAATTGAACATTGAGAAGTGGCTCATATTTAACTTCTAAGGATTAATTAGCCACAGACATCGGGACTGGTGAAAGTAAATAAAAGCTTGTGAGAATACTAGATACACTTACCTAATACACTAATAAAAACTGACACAAAATAAGTATTCATTGTTAACTTATACAGTCTTACTCAAACCAATGATGAATGGTTGTTCGTAAGTTTGCGGCGTGTCACATCACATCTGTAGGTCTAGTACAAGCGCGCTAACGTATTTTTTTCAAATCAATTCGATTTTCGAATTGGAAATACGGCTGTCCTATTTAATATGTTTAAATTTTATAAGACAAGCACAATAAGATTCACCCGTTGATATTATAAAGCTTGATTCAAACATAATATCGGTGAAGTCACAGTTCCGGCCCCGTCCCGTATCAGTAATAAATTATTCTTTCATACATTCTCTACAAGTACGCGTTTACACTTTTCAGTAAAGACACAGTGCTCTCAGTCATGTCAGTTCCGGCGGGTTCTCGAGTAAAGAATGTATAAAGGAATAATTATCAGAACATATCAGAACTGTGGTTTCTCTGATATGTGAGGCTTCCAAATACATAAATAATTTATGTGCGTAACGGGTATTGTCAATTAAGAAAAAAATGGTCCAATTTACGTTACGTTTACTCCACGCGCTCGCTCTAGGCCTTCTGTTTACGTGAAAAAATAAACAAACAGAACGACCGACAGAGATCTCAAATCGTTCTATTCGTATACATAATCATGCATAGCTACATTCCTGTCAAAATATGCCCCAGATCTGTACAGAAACAAAAATATTACAATTAAATTTCATCATCATCATATCAGCCGAATAACGTCCACTGCTTTCAAACAAGCCTCGTGCCTATGTCCCTATGATCACAATGACCAGGGGGCCTACCACAACCTCTTAAAACAATATTACTTTAATATTACTTTGCGTTCCGCTCTGTTGGATTTTCAACGCTCGGATCAGCGCCGAGAGTTGAAAATGCAACAACAGAAATTACAAGGTAATATTAAAATAATATTGTTTTAAGAGGTTGTGGTAGGCCCCCAGTCCTGCACTTCCCGCATTTAACGGTTTCTCGCGCACTTTTACCAGGTTGTCAGTCCACCTGTGGCCTTTTATTTTATTAAAGAATATAACTATTTACTTCAAAGCAAAAGTTAAAAAGGTCCGTACTTCTCTGCAGTCATGGACAAAAGTTATGAAGTAACAAGCCCATATAATTCTAGGGTACAGGTCGAAATCGGTTCAGTAGTTTAGTCGTTTAAGCGTAACAGACAGACAGACAGAGTTACTTTCGTATTTATAATATTAAGTAAGTATGGATGTTAGGATTTACCAACATGGCTTGATAAATGTAAAATAAAAGTTTGATATAAAATAAGTTAAGTTTAAGATTAGTAGTTTGGCACATAAAACGTAGGTTTTGCGAATAAAACAATTTTTTTATAACAAAACGTATTTATTTAGTTTTAAAATGAATAACTGCATGAGTTACCTTTTAAATATTTTACAAAATGTTTTTGTACTTACATGAATATATAAACTAACATATTTTTGTCTAATAACATAATGCTAAGAAGCTAATTAATAATAAACATTAAAGGTTAAAATCCCAACTTTATGACACGTTTTTTACGATAACCAGTTTTAAATGAAAAGCAAACATATAACATAAGCAGAAAACTGCTCAAGGTAGCTATATGTTTACAATGTCATTAAAGTAATAAACATAATCGACTCACTCAGATCTGTGGAAGTATAACACATTCATTCATTAACTAGAAAAGAATTGATAATCTTCAAACGGCTGAACAGATTTTCTTATACAAAGTTCAATATTGCATCCTCTTCAAACAGGAGGTTGAAGTATTTCAGAATATACCTCTATCAAAGAACAGAATCGCCCCTTTGCGTATGCGGTAGACAGTGTACCGCAACTATATTACTGAGTGCGTGCGAGTTCATTGCCCCACCTGCCTAAACCCAGCGGCAAGATGGTAAGTTTGATTTCGAAAATCAATAAGTATATATATTTAATAAATCCTATTCATTTTATTATTGTCTAGCTTTCATCTGCGACTTCGTACGCGTAGAAGTCGAAAATTTAATCCTGTTAATTCTGTTAAAGAATGTTTATGGATTTGAAGTAGACTGGAAATCACGTTGTCCCATACAAACTTTGCCCCCCAGAATTTCGGAAAATCCTTTATTATCGGATGCCAGAACAGACCCTCCAAGTTGATCCGTCAGTCAGTCATTCAGGACAAAGCATTTTATATGATAGATTAGTGTTGAGAATCACTAGTATAGTTGCCTTCTTAAAGACGAAGATGCAACACTGGACCTTATGTAAAGGTGTTCAAGGTTGTTTATTTGTTAGTGTGTTAAGGTTTTCTTAGCCATAGTTAAAGATGATCAGCACTCAACGTAGTCACCTTACAAATAAAAAAGAAACAAAATCTGTTTCTAAGTAATCAGAAGTAATCAGAAGTAAGGGGTTTTCTGTCTGTTTGGATCTGCGGTGTAATAGAAAAATATATCCCAAATAATATCTTCTTTCGTTTCCATTGGCATAAACCATTCCCAGTAAAAATATTTAAAAATGTTTGTTGTGTAAACAATATAGACTTTTACTATGCAGACAGTGAAATTAAGGGACCGATAGTTTATCATACGGTCGTAAGTAGAGGTTGCCTTTATATACACGCAGTTTGGTTTATGGTTGTTTGTAATATTCAAGGGCCCCTGAAATAAAACAAAATATTACTTTTAACAAGTACATTTATCATATTAAATAAGAAGGTGTAATAAATAAATAATGGGAGGCCTTTGGCAAGGAATGGAACAGAATAGGCTAACAAAAAACATAAAAAATAAATAAGTAAGTTAAAAACTGACTGCTTCGTTGGGCTAGTGGTCGTAAAGCGCGACAGCTGAGCATGAGTTCTAGGGTCGAACCCTAGAACTCATGCTCCCAGATCAGGCAAAGTATTACTGGATTTTTCCATTACGAATTTCTTAGTAGCAGCCTCGGAGTCTGGATTTGTGCCCGGTTGATGGCAATAGGCTTACCCCCTATTACTTGGGACTTAAACATAACTGGCTAAATGTGGGTGTACTAATGGGTACACCTCTGCCTAACCCTTTGGGGATTACAGGCGTGATGTAATCCCCAAAGAGAGAGTAATAAAAAAAAAAAATAATACCAGCCTATTATTGTTTCAATACAGGGCAAAGGCCTCTCTTTCCATACAGAGAAGGCACATGGCATTATAAATCCAGGTTTTCTCACGATGTTTTGCTTTACCGATATCAGTGATGTCCAAGATAAATTGACTGTATTAATGGCAAATATAGATATTTATTGGCCATGTAAATTCACCTTTATACAACAATCTTATAATATTTATTGTTTCACTAAGATTGTCTGCTGCACGAACAGATTATGCTTAAACTTTCTATAAAACCGTTTTGATATTAAAAAATAACACTTATGTCAATTAATGAGCTAAACATAGGAGAAGTATATATTTACCCGAAGTATGGTTAATCCTTTCATTTCTTCGTATGTGAAATTTGCGTGTTGCACAAGCTCTCTTTCTTCTGTATTACACTCGCCCATGAAATATTCGCTATGAACGTCAGCTGTAAGAAGTAAGACACCGGTTTAGTATAAAATAATAATAATACCAGCCTATTACTGTCCCACTGCAGTGGAGAAGGCATGAGCATTTAACATTTCATCATTGATTGAGTTTAAAAATATAATACAAATGGAACTTTGACTTTTAATATATTCGTAACCAGAATGGTTCTCAGGTCCTTAATAATAAAGTAATCGCAATGATGAGAACAATAATAATGTAACTTTCGACATTGTTAAGTGTATTTTTATACCCTTTATTTAAGGTACAATTTCAAAAGCACTAGACTGCAGACCATCAACGTCAGCGGCAGTGCGACTCAACAGCAATGACTTTGTTTTTCTTTGAAAACGGTTTCGTAGATGCCAATGACTCTAGAACCAATAGTACCATCATCATAGCAGATTTTATTATTAAATAACATAGTAAAAATAATAATAAAATTGAATTGCCGTCATACTTTCAGACCCTTGCTCGAGCCAGCCGCGCCGTTGTGCCTGTAGGTTTGAATTAGTCCCTAAATATTCAAGATCCTATCCAGCCTGTCCCCTTGCTGCCTGACACTGGGAGAGGCCAGTGACACCCTAAGTTGAGGTCCTGTTAAGGGGCTAGTTACCACAGGAAAGTACGGTTAAGAAGCCGACAACTTCCTAGGTAGAAATGCATGATGCAAATCGATGACGCAAAATGTAGTTGTAGCTTCGCGTTTGAAATTAGAACCGCAGCGTCACTGTCGCCTGCGGCTATTATTGATAGCAACACCTCTTGATAGGTCTTGCCATTATCTAAGATTCAATACCTGGTTAAAAATATGTAATCGCGGTCATAAGTCCATAATCAGTGTTAAGTTCAAATTTCTGTAAACACGCAGTATTGCAATAGTAACCCCACTATGTCCGCTAACTTACCTTGGTAGGTACCAATAATTGTCAGATTGTTGAGTGGTGAATACCTCCCGTTGTATGATGTTGACTTGATGTCCTCCACTGAAATAATTAAATATCTTTATCGGGGTGTAAAAAAAACACATCACGTACTGGCCTTCAAACTAAATAAAATACAGTTGGGAAAAAAAAATACTTTTAGAGATGATGGACAGCGGAGGCTTTGTAATAAGGTCCCGTTAGCACCCTTCGGGTACGAAACCCTCAGAATAGTGTCATATGTTTAGTATTTTGTTACCCGAAAAATTACGTAAAATTAAAAATTTTAAAAATCGTCACTTACCTATAAAACTGATACAAATTACACATATTAAAACTGTTATAGCCAAACAATTCATTATGAACACTAACACTGCTATAGGTACTCAAATAGCTTATTATAAAGTTCGCAATTAATTGCACATATCGAAGTAAAATACTATAAGTACCTAAACCATTGCACAGTTGCAAGTTCACTTAAATACTGACAGTATTGAAAAGTCGACCAACACACAACGGTTTACCAACATAAACAATTTGACGGAAATGTAAAATGATTAGTTTGTTGAACTGTTATTATTATGAAAAAATGATAACTTTATTTGCATGAATATAGGATGTACAACATCAGGTGTTGTACACTTTGTTTGTTATTCTATATTCAACCAAAACTAAACCCAACAAAAATCAAAAACATTGACAATTCAAATTTTGAGTAACAATACATGCAATTTTAAGGAGGAGCTAGCTAATTAATAGTTATTAGTGGCTAATTAATAACAGACGCACGGGTCGATTCATCAGGTTAAGCTATACTTGTCGGGGTTGGTCCGTGGATGGGAGATCATACACACCGAGACTCCTCCGTGCCTCGTAAACCACGATAAGCCGTAGGTCCATACTTGGATCTTTGACACGTCGTCAGAAGCCCGAAACTCTGACAACCAGTTTTACCAAGGGGTAAGTAGGTGTTGTATTACTCAGTTACTGGGTTGAGGACGTCAAATAGGCAGTCTCTCCATGTAAAATACTGGTATTCAGCTGCATCCGGTTAGATAGTTGCCGACCCTAAAATTGTTTTTTTATTCTGCTGTCAATGCCTTTGTCCAGGCTTAAAGTACCTTTGGGAATTGTTTAAATGTAATGTTATCATTCGTAGCTAAGACCACTGGGAATATAAATCTGTAATTGCTATCTGATTTGGCATACAGTAAATAATTTTGATGAGTTTATATTGCGGGTTTATGACAATAAAGAGCACGTATAACAGATTGGTTGCTATTCCTCAGAGAATACTAAAATATACCAGCTTTTCAGTTTTAAATGATCCGCAACTGGTATAAAGCTATTTTTATTTAAAATAAATACTTACTTAAAATTTTTGATTTACAAATTATACCGGTGATCTGTATGTGCACAGATTTATAGATAGAGTATTGATCTAAGCAAGATCAATACTCTATTATTGATCTAAGCAAGATCAATACTCTCTCTTTTCTCTTTTTTTCCTTTTTTTTCATTATATTTATACCTAGTATTTATCTTCAATCTGCGGAATAAAATTAACGTCTGACAGTGTTTGTATGGAAAAACTGTCAAAAATTTAAATTCGGTTAAATTGTTACAAAACGTTAAATAGTTTGATGAGATTAGCCCTCACATAATATATCTTTACTCAAAAGATAAAGATGCTGACTATTCTTAGAAGCTTATGTCTTACGCAACAAATCACCAAAGTTTTGTCTCGTATTTCCAATGTTAACGTAAGAATGATCACTGTTTATTGATTGTACGAAATTCTGATCCATTTTCAGTCCAGTGGACCATGTATCAACAGCGTGCACTGTGGGCGACAGTTTCAAAATAACTTTTGTAGACAAACAATGTAATTCACTTTCACAGAATTTATCGTTTAGTGTAGTGGAAAGCGTCCAATGTCTCTGTGTTAGATGCGTGCAAATGTTTGGCGCCTATTGACTTTTTATGCTATCGTAGAATAGTTCTATTTATGTACTTATCGAGTTTTTTTATGACAGTTACATGGCAAGTACAGTAGTAAGCGGTCATAGAACAGAACGCGCCGTCGACCCGCGGCATGGTCCTTGATCGGACGGCGAGCTACCCATTACTCGCCGTTCGCAAGAAGGTTTGAATTGCTGTGGCCGTCCTTTTCAAGGATTCAGTTCACTAATTTATTCTCCATGCCTCAATTAAAATCTTTAATCCCAGCGTGCTATCGTAGGAATGAACGTATTGCTTTGTGACTGATTCGTCCCGACATGTTACGTTTTTTTTACCTGCGTTCGTTTTCTGAAAGTTAAAACGAACTAAAATTGTCATTGTAACCCAATAGGTGTATCGTGTATAACAAAGGTGGGTTGGATTTACTAGTATAGGGTCTTAACAATGTCAAATTGGCCAAAAAGCTATAAAGAACGATGTATGTATGATGTGACCTATTTGTAGTTTTTTAGAGATCGCCATTTAATTCTAATATGTATATAGAAATATCTTACTAATATTGAAAATGGATAGAAATTGTCTTGAAAGCGTGGTGATCGATGCTTGTTCATCAATAGTTCTTCGTCTAGCATTATTAACGTTTATTTATCTCAGCCTTAGATTTACCTATTTACAGAGAAGCATATCCAATAACTGCCTCGTTAGTCTAGTGGTCGCAAAACGCGACTGCTGAGTGTGAGGGCTTGGGTTCGATTCCCATGTCAGGCAAAGTGTTATTCCATTTTCCATCAGGAATTTCTCAGTAGCAGCGTCGGAGTCGGGATTTAAACATAACTGGCGAAATGTGGGTGTACCAATGGGTATACCTCTGACCGATGTTATGTTATGTAGGAACGTCTATTTATCTCAGCCTATCGATAGACAACGAAGCATATCCAATAACGTAGTAGTGGTATATACAGGGTGCCCGGTAAAGAATGGATAGTCTTGCAATAGGTCGTGGTAGAACTAATGATCATTCAGAAAAAAAATACAAATAAAAAAAAAACCAAGTAGTACCAAAGATATGATTCATTTAATAATATTCGACGTTTTTTGTTACCTTATTTTACATTCTTGTACACCACGACCATAAATTAATGAATTCCATCGGTTTTTTATTGTTAAAGTAATTTACGTTCACTAAGCTGATAGATAAGTAATCAAAAGAAGGACTGCTATTACGTGGTTTAAAAAAAAACCAACTTGAATTATGTTCTTTTGAAAAAATTCGTGAAAAATTTTCTTTTTGACAAAGTTTAAGCGTCCGTAGTTTAAAAAAAATGTATCGGAATATAAGTGGCCAATAATTTTGTAAGATCATGTGCTTATAGCCGATTCCAAAATGGTATGATTTCTTATTGTACCTAATGTAAATAGTGAATTATTGCTATTCGTTTTCAAAAGGAGTGAAATTTGGTTAAACAACAAAGTTTGAGATATTGGAATATTTACTTAAATTACATGTATCTGGTCATTGGGGTTTAATAAAAAACATCATTTGATATTAACAACACTGTTTTTGACTGCTGAGCATGAGGTTGGGCAGTGTTATAGGGCAAAGTGTTATAACTGGCGAAATGTGGGTGTACTAATGGGTACACCTCTGCCTAACACTTCAGGAGTTACAGGCGTGATGTTAACACTGTATTCGGTGTAAATTACAATAAATGTTCAAATTGTCTGCCACCCATTCTGATTCAGACCTTACATCTTAGAATAAATGCTCACCTAAGAAGTGGCTTATCACGTCGATTGCTTATTTTCGATGTGGTTGACCGAACACAGCTTCGTAAGTCTTCCAAAGATCGGCTTCGCGTAATAATTTTCCTTAGGACCGCCCCAATAAAAAAAATCACGGTCACACCACATTTTCAAACCCACAAGTCCCACAACAGGCTAACCAAGCTTTCCTATTCAGTACTAACATCTACTAATCATTTTATTTACACCCAGATGGTCAGGTTCATCTAATGTTCATATTTGTTACAATATTGCAAACTTTATTGTTTTACTAAATTTCACTCCTTTTGAAAACGAATAGCAATAATTCACTTTTTACAATAGGTACAATAATGAATCATACCATTTTGAAATTGGCTATAAGCACATAATTTTTTAAAATTATTGGCCACTTATGTTTCGATACATTTTTTTTAAACTACGGACGCTTAAACTTTGTTAATAAGACAAATTTTCACGATGTTTTTTAAAAGAAGTTGTTTTTTTTCAAAACCGTGTAATAGCAGCCCTACTTTTGATGACTTATCTATCAGCTTAGTTAACGTAAATAACGTTAACAATAAAAAACCGATGGAGATCATAAATTTGTGGTCGTGGTGTACAAGAATGTAAAATAAGGTACCAAAAACGTCGATTATTATTAAATAACTCATATCTTTGGTTCTACTTGGTATTTTTTTTTATTTGTATTTTTTTCTGAATGGCCATTAGTTCTACCATGACCCATTTCAAGATTATCCATTCATTACCGGACACCCGATATGTATTTACAAGCAGGCAAAGTTAACAATTTTATTTTTATAGGTGAACAGCCCGGGATATTACAGACTCTTCTAATTTCCGCCGGGCCCGCTCCACAGACTTATTACCTGCGTACTCTGCACTGAATATTTTCCTCGGGCTTACCTTTAATGTCTTGTTATAAAAAACGGATATCGTTTTACAACCTTCACTATAACGGGCAAAGACATCGGAGTATGAAATGTTTTATATTAAAGGGTACACTTTCTTGGAGAAAGATTTTGTTAGCTAGGTATTAAATCAGCTAGGTATGTAATCACTGGGAGGGTGATTACGGTACTACTTAGGGTTTTTTTTTGTATTTTATATTAAACCGTATAGTCAGCTCTCATGGCGGACTATAATCTTCTTAAGTCTTTATTCAAATATACGAGTAGAACAGAATTTATTCTGTTTAAGGTTCGGTATGGTTAAACCCGTCAATCTCTTCATTACCAATCAGTTACTGGTTTTTTCTCTCTGTGACCCAAGGGTTGGGTATTACCTTGGCCAGAGGCTAAGCATTGCCATCCAACGCCGTCCGCTATTCTTTTGAACACATTTCCAATTGACGGCGATACGGATTTTTTTTGATGCCATTTAGTTTTACATTCTTTTTTTATATTTAAGACAATGATGATACGTTTTTTTTTTATAATTAGTTTTGTAAATATTATGATACAAAAAATATATTTACGTCATAAAATAATAAACGATATTAATAAAGCGACGAAGTTCACGTTTATTCACGCGCGAGGTAATTGAACACGCCACAGACGCGATCACGCGGCACTACGTTGTTGGGTGCTAAAAAATTAAAATTCACTTTTCCCACTGGCAAAAAAAAAATGTATCAATAAATAAAATAAAATATTGCTAAAGTTAAAATGGCGATGGCCTTTATCAATTTCATTTGGAATTATTCAATGGGATACTCTTGCCTCTCCGGATTATGGGACTGATTTAAAAAAAAAAGAAAAACAATCAGGAGTTTTTAAAATTGCTATGCATTCGCAATTAGCATTGGCGAAATGCAGTGTTTTCGAGTTTGTTCGCATTTTCTCTTTGAGCGCGAAGCAGTGTAAATTCTCGGAGAACTTTCACAATCGCTTCTATCTCGGCTGATGTAGCTAACTTCCCTTGTAGGAATAAAAGGATGATCTCTGAGTAAGTGGCTCAGTAACATTCCCTTGTTAATCAAAGAATAAAGTTAAAAAGCTGGTCAAAAAATCCAACTACGACAAAAATGGTCACCAAAAAAGATATATTTAAACAAGACTTAATTGGTTAATCTACTCATATTTGTATTATGTAATAATTCGCAAACTATTAAAAAATAATACTCGTCTTAGACTAAAATCCAAAGAATATTGTAATTTTAAAGTCGTAGTCACAGTTATTAAATTAATTTTATTTCGTAGGCCGGAGATATCTTATTACAAATGACATGTGGCTTTGTGTCCGCTGTAAGCCACCATTTTGAATTTTCTGTGACGTCATAATTATAACCTGTAACCTGTGGAAATTTCTTACAATGATACCTCAGACAAATAGGACCAATAGTGTTGGAGATATGCGCACCCAGATGAACATACATACATCTAAATATATAAAAACGAAAGGTCACTAACCACTCACTAATCACGAAATATCAAAAACCTAAAAGATAAAATTTGGCAGGGAGGTAGTTTATAGTTAGTAGTCATCCGCTAAGGACAGATTTTCCGAAATAACCCCCTAAAGGGATCAAACGGGGGTCCAAAGTTTGCATGGAGAAATCAAACTTAGACGCGGACGAAATCGCGGGCAGAAGCTAGTAGGATTGATAAAATCATACCCTCCTTTGGCTTTGCCTAAAAATTCTGAAGCTATTACTAATAGCATTGTAATATTCTACGTGGAGGCAGGTTTCACTCTAAAGTGTACTTATAAAGTTATGTTGATGTTAATATCATACGTTCCAACGATACAGTTATTCGAACTGTCGCAAACATTTGAGTTGGTGTAACAACTTATGAGCTGCTAAAGCTTAGTAACTTTAACATTTATATGTCGTAGTCATTAAAGTGACTATCTACCACTTAAGATGGTATGAAAGAACGAGAGAATAAACAATAATCTATACTAATTTAAAAGCTGAAGAGGTTTTTTTTTAATGCTCAAATCTCTGGAACTCCTAGTCGGATTGGCAAAAAAATCTGTTTGTATGTGATAGCCAGGTTCATGAGAAATAGTATAGGCTATAAAACGTCACTCTAAGATCCACGGGAGTGGCGCAGTAACCAAAGACGTACATAAATTAATTCGAGTGAAAAAAACCACGCGACAATATCAACCGTTCAGAAAAGGTATGAACATCACCACGCTAGCCTTAGGCGGATTGGCGATTTCAGATTAATTATAAATTTATAATTAATGTAAGTTTTTATATATATTCACATAATCATCGTTTCCAAACGATGTGTTATTTCACCGATGTCATGTATCCAAGATAAACTTAGAAAGTAATGAATTGAAAAAGTCGTATTGTTCTTACCGGTCTTAGTTATTGGACTATCACGACACGGGAAAATATAATGCAAATTTTATAGTAAAAAGGTACAAAGCGGGTTACATAATTCATAATGTAATACGAGTAGTATCATTACACCAGATTTTGTGTAAACAATTTTCTAGAAAAAACGAGTTCTAAATATAAGTTCGTGATTTCATCAAATTCAATTGATATACAGGCTTAGTCAGCTAACTTTCTGACAGACTTCTTGACGATTCAAAAGTTCCTGTAAATGGTGTAATTGAAATTAATGACTTTAATATCCGTCTTAATTGAAAACAACACAAATTGCGTTAAAATTAGCTTAGGTATCTACTGAATTCGAAATAGCCTTCGATATCTTAAAATAGAAATAAACAAAACTTTCCTTTTGTGATAACTCGAATGATTGCGTGCACGCATTTGAGCCATTAATAAAAATAGTTACGTGCTTATGCCAGTCATACTTCATTTTACAAATTCCATAAGTCACACAAACATATTATTTTTTATTATTGAAACTAATTAGGTATTTCACATAAAAAAAGAAACGTTGCCCTATATTTGCAATTTCTCCCGTATCGTGGGTGCGTCTACAAAAATATTTACTCATATAGCTGTAGGCCATTGAACACGCGACACGCAGCTCGGCAGCCAATCGCTAAGACAATTTTTTTTTTTTTTTAGTTGGTAAAAATCATCAAATGACTCCTTCCGCCTGGGTGGGGCGGACTGTCAGACTTTTACTGACTAAAAAACCACCCTGTTCCTTCTGTTGCCCTTTACGTTCCGGGGCCACGGTATCCTGTTAAGACGTCCCGACACCCCGGCAGGCGTTTGGCCCCTATTGGGGCCCCGTCCCTGTGCTGACAGCTCTTTGAGGCGCGCGCGAACAGAACGCGCCGTCGACCCGGGCATGGTCCTTGATCGGACGGCGAGCTACCCATTACTCGCCGTCCGCAAGCCCGCGCCTACGGTGGTTGGATGTCGTCTCTCGACGTCCGACGCCCTGGGCGTCTCCCGCGGCGGCTGGGGCGTGAGGTGGAGGATGTTCTCTCCCTCACGCGGCCCGCCTCATCCTTCGCTAGCATTACTGCTTCGCAGAAGGAGGTGACTGTATCCCATTCCCTCTCGCCCCGGAGCATGGCCTGAACCAGGTCCGGACGCGAGAGGTCGCCGCCGCCTATATCGCTTAGCCACTGCGTTAACCGTGTCGTCGATTCATTTTAGCCTGTTTGCAATTATTGTAAGACTAACGTAGGTATCTGATCCAGATAACTGACAGCATAAACAATTTATTATAGCCCTAAATGGTGAAAAAGCTACCATGTGGAGATCGAATTATATGCAGTAAAAGCTTTTAACTCTTGAATATATAAATTGAAAACGTGCTTTCTCTCTTAAATTCTGTCATTTAATGAGTGGTTTTGCATGGTTTATTATGTTAAACGCGTGTAAAAAGACACTAAAGTAGCTGAAAGTTATATGTTCTTTTCATCATTTGTTATGTAATGTTAATAATGAGGTACATTTAATAATACATAACATATTATGGTGATAAATAAATCTTTATTACTTATTAAATCTTTATCTTTTTTGGTTCCAGACCATACTTGGGAACCTTCTGGTAACGAAAATTCTAACTTTTTGGCACGTTTTTACGAAGTACAGTTTAAATGCTCAACTTTAAATACTGCCACGACCCCTATACTGTTGCTTGCACCCGAAAGTACAATGTCTTGCGTGCGTTATATTGCGCACTTCCGTGCACATTGTAACGGTGTCACAATGTTACAGTGATTTTAACACAAAAATAAAAATGGTTTTCCAGCAGAACTTTTTTGCTCAACTTAGTTTGATGGCCAGTATTGGCCAGTATGCGCAGTTAACGGCTATACATATAATGTTAGTTTTTTTACACCCCATATGTAAACAATTTATAAAAGTAGGATTTTCAGAGCAAATTAGACTAAACTAAATTCTATTAAAGAAAGGAACAATAATCTGCCGCAAAAACATTAATCAACGCAGTTTATTCCTGTAATTATTAATAATGAGGTTAGCGTAGGAATTTTGATTATATTTAATTAATCAGTCGAGATTAAGTGAAACCTTGATTGCGGCTGAAATTTTAATGAAAACGGAAGCAATGCGCGCTTATTACACGAAGCGTGCGTTTTATTACCTATTATAATATTACAATGTTGTATTATGACCATTTTCTTTTGCTTTACATAGTTAAATTAAATTGCCATGTTGGTCTCATGGTAGCAAGGTGCACACAAAGCGTGGTGTCCTGGGATTGATTACCGGGTCGAGTAATTGAGTTTTTCCATTAGGAATTTCATAGTAGAAACTCTGAGTTTAAAAATAGATAGTGTGACACACCCGTGTGTCGGAAAGCGGGTAAAGGCATTGGCTGTCTTGCGTAGATCTTTGACTGTAATAAGGTTAGTCTGAAACCCGAAAGTCTGACAGCCAGTTTTACAAAGGGTCATCGTGTTAACCAGTAACTGGGTTGTTGAGGTCAGATAGGCAGTCGCTCCATGTAAAGTATTGGTATTAAACTGAATTCGGTTAGACTGGAAGCCGACCCTAGCATAGTTGGGAAAATGAAGAATTTTACTCATTAACAGCACACTTTATAGGTAGGTTTCATTTTGCTTAAACAAACCAAACAACATCAAAATTAATATTCACATAGTTTACAGAACTAAGCTTAATTATGTATAGTACCTTCATCGCCAGTAACTTTATTGACCATAAAATAACGAATATATAAGCATGCAATTGGAAAACTATCCATTTTACATGAACTTCTAATATTACAAGTAACAGACAGTCTTAAACTTAGTGGCGGGGCAGACGTGTAATGTGACCGGACCAATGCAGAGGACGCGACGACGCTCCTGCATCTGTCCACAATGTCACGTCCCTAGGTTTCTACAGAAAATACGAATAACTGTGAACTTACATACTGTCTGCATATTTGAACGCAAGCGAGCCTGAAAGTGGATGCCGTTTGTACTTTAAATGAGGTATTAACATTGTGTACTTTTATGTTTTAGTTAGAAGATAAATTTAGGTAAATTAAGTGAGGTTTTGACAAAGTCAAAGCACTTATTTCAATTAAACCATTTACAGGAACTTTTGAATTGCCAAGAAGTCGGTCTATGAAAAAGAACGAGCAGGAAACTCCATGGTCACTCTTTTCAATTAGGTTTTTACAAAATGCTGGTTACAATTTTCTTATTACTTCTTTTTCGTGTGGTTTGTTTACTTCTAATTTATGTTTTGAGAACAGATTACAGGCTACTAGCTTCTGCCCGCGACTTTTCGCATAAATTCAGAATTAATTCAAAATCCTAAGTAAAATCCCATTGCACGAGGACATAAAACGCGGTATATAAAATAGTATGTATTAAGCTAAAATAATATCTTTATGCGAGTCTTTCTGCTAATTTCGTTAAGCTGTTTAAAGCATGAAAGAGTATCATACATCCATCCATCCATGCATCCTCACAAAATTTGGTATAATATGTTTGTTAACTTCAAAAAGTTTTAGGTGTCAGATAAAGTATTTAAAGACGTTGTTATTTCGTTTCTGAAATTTATAATAATTATTTTATTCAGAAAACGTACCCACCTACGTATGTAACTACATAAAGCCGTAAAGGTAGTAATTAGGTATATCGCCCGCCTTTTGACAACGTAGAGTATAATTACTAACAATTATAGTTAGTACCAAATTATGTTCTCTGTAATTATTATCAAAAATTATTAGTGCTTATTTATGTTCTACGTAATTACTATCAAAAATGGTTAGTACCTAATTAATTATGTTTCATAAAATTACTGTTAATTATTGTTAGGACTTAATTATGTACAGTCACGAGCATAAACATTACACGAGTATACCCTTAGCAAAAAACTAAAGCGATTTTTTCGTTAATGAATGATTACTTTGTAGATTTACTTCATAGTAGTATAGAATCCAGAATGTGATATTCGTAACACAATTACATGTTAATCAATTCTGTAGAAGGATATTGCTGTAGAATGTTGTTATGTTCATACATGTTTATGCTCGTGACTGTACTATGTTGCTTGGAGGTGGATTATACCTATATACCTACCCACCTATCTTCTGTCTGTAAAAGAAGAACCTGACTGACTGACAGGCGTATCAGCGCACAGCTGAACTAATGGAACTAGGAACGTAAAATTTTGCATACGGATTCCTTTTATGATGTAGGCGAGCACTAAGAAAGGATTTTTGTAAATTCAACCCATAAGGAGATGAAAAGGGAGGAGTTTGATTGTATGAGTTTTTTAAGTTTAGCACTTTTCCCGCAACTTCGTTCGTGTGATTTTTCTTACGGATCCCTATTTTTTCTAAAATAAAATATAGCCTTTATTACTCGCAGATAATGTAGCTTTCTAATGGTGAAAGAATTTTTTAAATCGGTCCAGTAGTTTTGAGTTTATACAAACAAACAAAAATACAAAGTTTTCCTCTTTATAATATTAGTGTAGATTGGGTTTATCTAAAAAATCTTTGGAATGACATCTTTACACTTGATAAAATACTCATAAACAAACGAACCTAAGAGCAACTGCTATAGAAGCAACAAAGATTGAATTCTAATCTCCGCCGCGTAACGTAGCACAAATAATTTAATCTATTTCTATTAACGATCTCAATTATGTTGCCCGGAGTAGCAATTATTACTTAATGGGTTCTCTAGCACTGTAATTTTCACTAACCTATGAATTTAGGGACGAATTTTCTTTGTCTCTCTCATCTTTGCTATAATATAATAAAGCTAAACAGAATTTTTGTTTGTTTGTGTAAACGTCCAAATCTCTGAAACTGCTAGTCGGACTGGAAAAATATTTTTTATAAGATAGCCAGATTCATGAGGAATAGTATAGGCTATTTAATATCACGCTACGACTTACGAGAGTGGAGCAGTAACCAAAGACGTAAATTAACGCCGATGAAAAAAACCACACGGACGAAGTCGCGAGTAAGAGCTAGTATTTTATAATATTTTGATGGTGTTTTAATTTACCTAAGATTAAAATTTAATTTTTAGAAAACAATTATAATTTTATATAACCTAAGAGATATTTTTATTTTTGGGTTGTGATTAAATTGAAATTACTGAACTTTATTAAAATTCCTCATAAATATTATATTTACCCTTTTGAACGTGTTCTAAAGTGTTTAACTGAAGTAATAATTTCATTATCATTTACCCACTACATCCTAAAATCTGACATCAACCATTTCAAAACCGCTGTCAAAATTCGTTGTAAACGTTCATCACGTAGTTCAAAGACCAACCAACAGTATATTTAATCTAACCCTTTCCGTCAATCATCTTTCACAAGATAGACTGTTTTTTAACTCTCTGACAAGCGAGAAGTCTACCGTTTTGTAGAAGTTACAAAGCGAGTCATCTCAGGCGCTCAACAACACCAGTTAAATAATATATTCTAAACATGCGTGTATGCGAGTGCGGTGTCGCCACCTGTCGTACTACCCGTGAACTAGCGCTGTATAGCTCCGGTTTCAAACATTCATCACTCTGATTGTTACATGAGTTGTGGTAACATTAGATGGATCTATGCGGTTTAACCTCTAACTTTTGATAATGATATGTATTATTATAACATTGGAACTTGATAGCTTTCAGGATTTGGGGGTAGGTTATTGATAGTAGGGACACATGCCCTACTATCAATTACCTTCTACGGGCGAGAAAACCTAGTAAACTTGAACATACTAGATAGAATATAAACAGGGCGGAAGCTAGGAGGAACTAGCGTTAGGAACGCTACCTTTGGGCAGGGCCGTCTTTAACATATTGGAGGCCCTGGGCACATCACGAGGCCCCTGCGTGTTTTACGAATTCTGATAGTTGTCAAATTGAGTTTCTTTCGAAGTTCAATTGACCTTTACTAAATTTTATAAAATCAATAAAATAAACATAATACTTACTAATATTTCATAAACCTGGGGCTAGTAACTTATTGTAAATCGCACTGCAAATCAAAGATTTTGTTATTAAATCCGATACTAATAATGCGTAGAATGGAACAGCGGTTGCATTGAATGATTATTTTGAAGACAGGCGGGGGGCCCCGACGTTCGTGGGGCCCTGGGCACTTGCCTAGAGTGCCTAATGGAAAAAAAGGGCCTGCCTATAGCTACCTACTAAATTTTGAACATTCAATCAATAGAGTCATTAGACCTTGATTGCAGTAGAACAGTTTTTCCTAGAAGGAAATGGTTGCTAACGTTTGCAGCATTCGTTCACGTATACGTTACCCCACAAATCGTAGGGAACAAAAAACAATACGAATCTAATGACGCCTCGTTTGGTGTAATCGGCGTTTAGGATGAAAGTATAAAAATAGACGCACATTACTGACGTGTGAATAACATTGCTCCTCTTTTAAATTCGTTGCTGGGCAATAAAAGTGTTAATGCTTTCATTACGTTAGAACTCATTTTTTTTTATAAACGCCTACGCGATGTTATGTGACAACCTTCGCCGCTTAAGTTGTATGTAAATTGTAAACTTAAAAAGTACTGTATGGTAATTATGCTTAGATGGTTCGATCATATGTTGAGAGGATGAGTGAAAGGCGGTTTACAAAGGAAATTTATATGGCAGATGTGAGTGGCAACGCCCTAGGAAGACCTACATTAATCTTATTTGCGAGATTCTTCAGAGAGGTCAGGTGCGTAGTACGCGTAACCTGCGTTTTTGTATGACGAGATGTATAAACGTGGACAAGGCGAAAGGAGTATGTAAAGATCGTAGCAAGTGGCATTCTATGGTTTTTACCTACCCTCATGGGAAAAAGGCGTGAGTTTATGTATGTCACCATCTGCCTAGTCTTTTTCCAACTATGTATATTATGGTAATTTAAAAATAGGTAGTTATATACCGATTTGATCGATTTATTTGTACGGCTCCACAGAAAGCGGTCAGTTTCTAAAATGTTAGTGGAACTTAAAGCCAGTGCGATCGTTGAAGCCACACATTACAGTTCTGTGTGGCTTTCAGTGGCGCCACCCACAAACTGTGAACTACTAAGCGCGCTCATTAATTGGGTTTCCACATTCAAATGGAAATCTGGTGCAACTGATCTCTGTGTATGTGTGTAACTAATCTAGCTGCCTTCTGTCCCTTTTTAAAGCTCAGTGTTTGTTAATTTAGGTCTTTATTTACTTTTTATTCTAATTTCAAATCTAATCTACTTTCATGTCCTTTAATCCCAATTTATTATAATATTTATCTACAATGTGTTTTTTTTTTTGGGTTGTTTATGTTTGATTTCAGAATACACCTCTTTCAAAGGACTTGATTTTGATTTTTTTTTAGGTGCCTTCTGATTAGGTCTTTGTACTTAAAAGCCTTATTATAAAACAAAATCTTTGCTTAAACCAGATTTAAACCATTGAGCTAATTTTTGTATTACAACCTTTTTCTTTATAGAAATAAAGTTCGATATTCAAAATATGGTTTGAAGGTTTAAGCAAAGACTTTGTTTTATAAAAAGGCGGTATATGTTCGATTCTGTGATACACGGGTAGTTTGTAATATAGAGACATATATTAAATGCTCTTTATTCTAACTTAACTCCTAAATTTCAATTAAGCAAAGTCGTATCCATAAGTTAGTTATATATTTTATCCTTCAAATATTCTTAAAACACTGATTGGACTCACATTCATCTCACAAAGCTTGCTCAGAAAGTTTTATTTTCCTCAAGACGAGTTTCCAGTGAAAACTAACTCCACAGGGGAACAGAACCCAGAACTTTTCTAAAGAACGATAAGAAAGGTAAGTTAACCAAAATTTCAGGGAGGTGGCGACGTAGTGTGCACCGTTTTACGTCATTTACTTTCATTCCACTAAACTCAACCATACCTTGGATATTTATCATTCGTGGGAAATTGCCAACATAAGTAGGTATGTATATATATAATATATACATAACATCACGCCTGTAATCCCCGCAGGGTTAGACAGAGGTATACCGGTTAGTACACCCACATTTCGCCAGTTATGTTTTTAAGTCACATGTAGTAGGGGGTGAGCCTATTGCCATCAACTGGGCACAAATCCAGACTCCGAGGCTGCTACTGAGAGATTCCTGATGGAAAAACCCAATAACTTTTCGCCCTACCTGGGAATCGAACCCAAGACAACCCGCGTACTGTTATATGTCCACATAAGTACAATAATTGTTGTCTGTTACATTGCCAGCACAATAAACGGTGATTTTTCACACCAAACAAAGTTGTTTCCCAGTAATTTGTGCTCAATGTTTGATGGAGCAGTATGCGTCAACGACTATGTAATATAATATGTCTTTTCATACCACCTATGTGCATGATTATGGTCTCAACAAATTGTACCGAATGTAATGTATCTGTGTTTCCTTTGTTGGTGATCCTAAATAAATGAATAAAATACAAACACTTTAGTAATTAGTAAAGTTACCATTAGGTAGAAATTGTTTAAACAAACAAGTCCTAAATGGAAAACAAGGGTAGGTACTTTAAATTCCATCGTGTAAACTAGTACGAAAACAGCAAAAACTAGTTACGACCCCTACATTAGAAGAGATTTATTATTCAGTAATCTAGTTCTATGATGGAGTATTTATTATTTACACAGTCCAATGTTAGTAAATAAATAATATATTTCGACAACCCTGTGAAAGCGATTCATTCGCGTAAAGGCACAGGATTGAATTTTAAATGGAAATTAAAACCAGAATATTGGCTCTTTTATTTACTTAGTAGGTACTGTACGATCCCTGGAAGTAGGATCACTTCTTGTGCCTGGATATTTAATCTATTGTGATTGAAACACTATTTATTTATGACTTCGTATATTGAATCATTTAAATTTTATAGTAGGTATTATAGTTCAGAAATTCAACTCGTCTCGTCTCGTTCGTAACTCTAGTTTATTTTAACCGTCAACCGTAGTGACGATCTGTCACTACCTTCTTATTTTAAACTAGCACTCTCACCGCGACTTTGTTCGCGTGATTTTTCTTATGGATCCCTAATTTTTTGATAATAAACCATAGCTCTTAAAGTATAAAGTAGCTTCCAATTCGCGAAAGAATTTTCCAAATCGATTCAGTAGATCCAGAAATTATCCCTACAACCTCACAAACTTTACCTCTTTATAATATTAGTCTAGATTTTGTATTTAGCTCATATAGGCATGGAGACCTTAAATGAGGTTATATCTGAATCAACCAGCCAGAGTGTCTACAGTATACCTACTATAGGGATTTTATACTTCCCGGTATCATTAAGGTACTGTTTTCTACCGAAATTATACTCAGTTAACAATATTAAGATAATTATTGGGTCAAAACTATTCGAGTAAAACCTGTCAGTCCTCGTGGTGAACTGTCAAGTTCGCTCGTTCTATTTTCAAACAGTATTTACCTCTTAATTGAAATATTAAATAATTAACTATTAAAATGAGGCTGAACCAGCCAGAATCTCAGTAGTACGTATTTGTATTTTTGACTACTGACCGTGGGGTTCGATTCTCAAGTCCGGCAAAAAGCGTAATAGCAAAAGCAGCACGGAGTTTAGAAGTTAGTGGTGTGACACCCCCGTGGCTCGCAACGCACGTAAAGCGACTAAGCACTGAGTTAGCAACTAAGCGGTATTCTGGCGTTCTTGTTGTCAATGTTGTGTTTACCTGTAATAATAGAATATTACCATGCGATTTACCATTTGTATGTACATAAATGTGCTGTGGGTGAACCTAAATAAATAAATATAAAAGCCGTTGGTCCTGGCGCCTGATCTCTCTCTGGTCGTGTCGGATTACCGTCCCATCGGACTATAAGAGTGAGGAAGGTAGTGCACTTTACACGTGTTTGAGCACAGGCATAATATCTCTTGTGCCTCTCCTGCTATAATCTCCATTGCGATTTGTTGCCTCGACCTAAAGGTGGTCGGTAGAATATTATTATTTGTATTTTGTAGAATAATAAAACAAAACTTTGGATAGGTAGGTACTACCTATGCGATTACGCAGCAGAAAAAAAAATACAGAAAGGTGCAGCAGATAACGGTAACAATACCATCTTCGTACATCTCACGCTTAACACCTAGTAGAACGCCTGATACGAATGTTTGCGTGACCTACAGGATGGTTAGTCGTGCTAAAGAGCAGCATTGACAAGATACGCTGTCAAAGAAATATCAACATTGCAGACGTTGGAATAAAGTAGAAAACAAATAATCTTAACCGCGTTGGAGTGTTCATGCTTGTTAGATTAAATAAACATATACGCATACATGATTTAGAGGGAATCCAAGTGCGAGGGCAACATATTTACCTAAAAATAATAATAATACCAGCCTATCATGATCCCACTGCATAGCAAAGGCCTCTTCTCATACAGAGAAGGCACGAGCATTAATCACCACGCATGCGCCAGACTTATATTAATTATACAAGATTAGGTTTCCTGACGATGTTTTCCTTCACCGATGTCAGTGATGTCCAAGATAAACTTAGAAAGTACATTCGAATTCAAAAGTCACATTGATACTTGCCCGGTATCGAACTCGTAATCTCATACTACGAGAAGCGGGCACCTTAACCACTAGGCCATTATAATAGCACACGTATTTACCTATAAAAGAAATAAAAAATACTTGGCAAAACTATTGGCATTGACCCTACAAAATTCATAGACCCACCGAACCAGAGACGAAGGTCAAACTTGCCAAGATTTGTGGCAGAGACTGGTTGGCTGGTATTTACTCAGGTCAGGTCAACAACGCTGCGACGAAGGTCTATAATTTAATTTGCGAGGGTCGCGATAAGCGCCAAGTGGAGACAGTTAACATCATGAAGAACGTCCTAGCACCACCCTCCAGGACCCTTAATCCGCAATTAGGGTAATTTGATCATGCTCTTATTACCTTATGACGGACGTAAATAATATTTTACGAGATTTGCATAATAAGAATTATGTGTTAATTATGCAACACGGAATTGTAACTGGTTGGAATTTTATAAAAATGGATTACAAAAATAAAAACGTCAACCCGGTTGCAATTTTTAGCAATAGTTGACGACTTCGTATAAAAACACAGTTTTATGTGATATCAGAATTCAGATGCACTGTTGTAGGGCTGATTTTTCAATAGTCAGAACTTTTTTCTAAAGAACAGTTTGACATATTTTCTATACAAAAGCTGTCAAACCGCCATAGTTATCTGACGATTGAAAAATTAGCACTTAGATGATTTAATCCTTATTGGTGATATTATCCTATCAATCGATATAATTTTCAGTATTGTTCACGGCTTTGTGACCATCTAGGCCAGCTTTCTTGTCTCCCTTCGCTATCCTATACTTTGTTTAACCAATTATCGCTTAAGATTTTTTTAAATCATATAAACGATCAGTCTCTAGAGACTCACAAGGATCGGCCGAGAGAGAAAATACTCTGTAATCCTATAAAAATATGTAGATAATGGTAGCTCATACCACCTCGGAGATGAAAGGTTTCTTATTCTGTCGTTATGACAACAATGTCACTGTTATATATTTTGCCAGTTTCAACATTATTCATTTACCTATGCTGTAAGGTTTAAACACGAACTTTTTAGTTATTTTACTAAAAGTGCAACTACACAGTGAGTTCAAACATCTTACTATTCAAAACTCATGAATTTAAATATATATAGATAATTTTATACAAAAAATAAATCTGTTATCAGTTATATTTATGAAATAACTTTTCCGCGTAGGTATCAGACGCTTCCCAGCATCATGAACAGGAAATATCTTATTAAACTTCGCGTCTGGCGGAGATGAAGCGTATGAATTCGTAGAAATTTTCTCAATAATTAGGTTTACATACAAATGTTAAAAATTGGATTGGGGAACTCGATTTTATGTCGTTTTTACGTCAATAAATTATATATTCTCATTTTTCATTTAATTTTTTTTTTGTATACTGTTTTGTTATGATGCCATTTTGTTTTAGTTTACTTGTTTTAAGAGTAAAAAGTACAATGTTATTTTCAAATGAAAAGTTCACAAACAAAAGTTCTTACTTTTAGTAGATTGTTGTTCTTACCATCGCCTTTAGTTTCGTCTTGTCTTTCAACAAATCAAAACTTTTCTATTTAGGAAAGCAAACTTCAACCAAAGTGTTTGTGTACCGTTCGTTCGATATTGGAAAGTAGATAATTATAATAATCGAAAATTTTATCAAGATATTAAATAATAATATTTATTTGCGGTCGAAAAAAAGTCTTACACTCTCTGTGACACGTCCCACTTAATCATTTAAATATTTATAGAACATATTTTGTGGAAAATTTATTACTTACTTTGATATCTTTGTCCTGTACAAATCTTCTAAAAGTATTTGCTCAGTGATCCTACAAGATTATGCTATGGAAATACTTGTGCTTGCATAAATGTATTCGGAATTATTCATTCGGTCCAATTCGTTCACTTTGTGTGGAGTGGCCGGAGATTTATGTCGTTGGAACTTCAACTTAGTAACGTACGGTCGCCACGACCGCTCTTTGCCTGAATAAATCAAATTCTACCCTCTATCTACGTGTATTCTCACGTCTCTATCCAGAATGCTTGGTAACATTACCTATATTTGGAGACATCAATAAGTATAGTTGCGGTGGTGTTGTAACATGTCAATAGTGGTCATTGACCCACCTACATTTTATATTCTTCATTTCAAAAGTAAAAACAAAGATATATTCATCGACATATTTCACTTTTAATAAACGATGATTATCTTTCTATCAATGATTGCTATTGTCATGCTAAACCAAAATTACTGTCATAAGCAGTTAGCCATATAAATTGTATACTTTCAAGAATTGAATATTTCTTGATTTCGTAAACCTTTTTACAATAAATAACCTAATGCTACTACTAGAAATAAAATACATTTTTTTGAAGAAAAATTTCGAAATAGACAAGCAAAGATTTTTTAAATGAAATCAAATTTTGTATCCTCTAGTCAAGCAACGGTCTAAAAAATCTTGCGTCGGATATACTTAAAGGTGGTATAAAAAAGCACATAACGTACAATTTTACACAGAAATAATGAAGCTAATGAAGATTGGTAGCTAGGTAAAGGCCGTACTTCCCCGAGTCGTTATTTCTCGTGGAAATCGTAATTAAAATGAATCTCTTCAGGACAAAGCTTTGGACACGAAAAGTTAAAAAGGAGAGAAAGCTTTAAGATTTTTTTTTTTGGACTCACGTCTAATCAATTTATTTTGCAATGGAAGCGATTTCCGTCCTCACTAAATGTAGGTTACGCCTCTGTAAATTGTTGTTTAAATAAAGTCTATTCGAAGTTAAATGATGTCTGTTTTATACAGTTAATTAGATTTTTTTTAGATATTAGATATTACGTGAGCTACGTGAGGATTTTATAGGCATCTTTTTTAATTGTCACAAATTCTTTATCTATAGGCAACCGTTATGACTGACTGACCTATCAACACCCATCTCAAACCACTGAACGTATTGCGCTGTTTGGCACGCAGATAGTTATT
Organism: Hoplodrina blanda; assembly: GCA_949316365.1. Taxonomy (NCBI): domain Eukaryota; kingdom Metazoa; phylum Arthropoda; class Insecta; order Lepidoptera; family Noctuidae; genus Hoplodrina; species Hoplodrina blanda. The sequence continues at coordinate 7,363,980 of OX438579.1, read as the reverse complement.
ATGACGTAAGCATGCGCTAAGAAAGCATTTTCCGAAATTCACCCCCTAAGAGGATAAAACGGGGGTACTGTATGAGAAATAGTATTAGATCGCCAATAACCGATATTTACGTGGACAAAGTCGCGGACAGAAGCTATTATGCTCTAGCAACGACCATATATACCTAGACTCCTAATAACAGACGACCTATGTCTGTCAACACATTAGGCATAAAAGTCTTATAACCGTCGTCACTTACCAAGTTCGTATTAGTTTCGACCACTCCTGTGGGCCGTAAACATGCACTGACCTTGAGTTAGCCAATCAGAACGCAGTACCCCGTCCCCCTCGTGAACCTAGTACTTCAGCAAGTTGGCAGAATAGTTTTCGTGCGTTAGATCGTGTATTAGGCGTCTATAGGCTGTATGGTCGTTGTGCTCTAGTGGCGATCTACATAATTTTATTCTGCTGTGCCGTGCCACCTAAGGAACCACCTAACCGAATAATAAAACTTTCAGTTGTTTCAAAGCGAATAACACCACCGGAGCCATGTAACAGCATCACAAGAGCGACTATAGATAATATTATGTTAGGATACTTTGACAAAGAGAAGTGTACCATTTACAACAGTTTGGAGAATAAAGGTATCAGTAGGTTTATTGTCACTAGGGATTGCGTCTGTTTTGTCGGGAAATCACGGCCATGCACGTTGCATTGTTAAAATATCATCCTGTACTATCATTGTTGAACCCCAATAAAAATTTTTTTGAATAAAGTTCCGTAACGTACTTAACTTGCGGTCGGTGTTAATTTTCAGTAATCGTTACGCAATGAAAAACATCCGGGCAACTTTTAAAATTTTCTCTTAACCTTTCTCGGAGGAAAAGTAACCGAACTGGTCCAGCTATTCTCGAGTTTTGCACTTAGTTTCACATTAAGCTATTCATATCTATTTATATAGATATATTAGTAAAGTTATCACATATGTAAATGAGAATAGTTTAAGACTAATTTAAATGAACATTTGCAGCTACGTCTAATAAATTAGAATATTATTCATGCCGATTCTATTGCTAAAATTAGACTAGACGGTCGTTACGAGCAATGAATCTATGACCTGATTAAATCTCCTCATATTATATGTTCATCCATAATGTTCCTTTCATCTTGCAACGAAACATTTTGATTCGTGTTCGGGTTTGGGAGAATTTAAAATTTGCGCTCCATTCACTCGTGTAATGACAGATATCATTAACTTTAACAAGTTGTTGCTTGTATCTGTCTTGTTATATAGAATACTTGCTTTTGCCCGCGATTTCGTCCGCGAAAATGTCGGTTATTGGCGATTTAATCTAGTTTCTCTATACAAACTTTGTATCCCCATTTCATCCCTTTATGCGGTGAATTTTGGAAAGTCATTCTTAGTGCATGTCTACGTCATAATAACTATTTGTGTGCTAAATAGCGCACTTCATTCAGTGGTTTGAGCTGTGTGTTCATGCATCAGTCAGTTAGTAACGGTTGCCTTTTTATTTGTAGGTATTATTATATAGATTATGTCTGTCCGTATAGAATAGGTATTACCCCGATGTTGAAAAGCTTTTCTATATTTTTCTGGTGACTACCCCTAATTTCAATGGATGTATTTTTTCTTTTATAAGGATCAAAGCTAAACCGTATATAGATTATTTGTACGAAGTCTTTATTTGTAAAAGGTACACAAGAAAACTTGATGTACCTACTCAAATATACAAGTTGTTAGGTTTATATTCGAACGAGCCAAATTGTTGGGAACAGTAGATTTTTTTTTCGATTTCATTGTTGGTCCCATAGTAAAAGTTCATGTTCAAGAGTACTCACTTCTGTACTATATAAAACTCACTACACTCCTTTAAAGTTCGTTTCTCGTTTAATCTAACACTTTGTATTTTGCCGTGTAGGTAAGAACCTCAGTACTTATACATATAAATCTATACTAATATTGGAAGAGTTTGTTTTTATTTTTTGTTTAAATGCGCTAATCTCTGGTACTACTGGTCCGAGTTTGAAATTATTTATAAATAGAAAGCTACGTTTTCCCTTAGTTCTATTCACAGCACAAGAATGGAGCTCTCTGCTTTCGTCTGTATTTCCGAATGCCCTAATCTCTTCAAAGTAAGAGTGAACAGGCTTCTTCTGGGTATAAGCTCACTCCATCGTAGAAATTGTCACCTCTGTCACCTTTAACCTAGACTAGAGTCAAGAGCAAACCCATCTTATATAAAAACAAAAAAAACCTAACGAGCAAATCGCGAGCAAAAGCAAGTCCGTACTAATATTATAAATGCAAAAATGTGTCTGTCTGTCTGTCTGTCTGTTACCTCTTCACGCTTAAACCGCTGAATAGATTTTGATGAAATTTGGCATGGAGATAGTTTAAGATCCGAGGAAGGACATAGGATAGTTTTTATCCCGGAAATCACCCCCTAAGGCGGTGAAAAGGAAGGTGGCAGTTTGTATGCAAGTACGATATAAACAAGTTCCACGCGGACGTAGTCGCGAGCAAAAGCTACTTTATAATACGGCTAGAATAAAAATCAGTAAAACTAGCTCTTGTATATTTTTGCTTACAACACACACAGTCTTACTTTGTAAGAAGTTTCCTTGCCACAATCGTAAAAACATTGAACGATGCACTCAGCCGTACACACGCACACACCAACACTATTGTTATGTGGACACTAACTTGTATTCTCAACACCTAGCTTCCAGAGGTACTGAGACTCCATTTTTATCTCCAACATATAAAAAGTTGTGTCATTTCTGTCCTTAGTACAGTCAACAAAGTTATACCTATTAAGTAACCCGGTACTAAGGTGTGTTATTATGGCACATGGAAAAAAAAGCAAGAGAAAGAAAAAGTAGCTAGTAAAGCGTTGTCCTTGTCACTCTGTATAACTGTTTGACAGTCTCTTTCTAAGGTTTGATTTAAGCCCAGGTAATGTATAAATAATAATAATATTAATACCAGCCTATTATTGAGCAATTGCACTGCAAAGGCCTTTTGTTATACATAAGCAGGAGGCAGGAGCATTGATCACCACGCTAACTCAATTTATACTAATTATAAGTCTAGGTTTCCTCACGATGTTTTCTTTTCCCGATGTCATAGTGATATCTAAGACAAACTTCGAAAGTACATAATATTGTGAATTCAAAAAATTATATTAGATTATACAAGGGCGTATGAATCTTAATGATTCTCTTTCACAAGTTTTATTTTATGGTAAACAAAAATTAAGGTAGTGTACTTATTTATTTCGTTCACTGTACCTACATAAATGTAGAAGTAGGTGTAAACAACTGTAAACCTCAAATGAACCTGAAACTAGTAGGTACACTGTGTTACAACCATGATATTATGACCTCTATAGTTTTACGCCAACATTGTTGTTGCCAAATCCATGTTCAAGGTAAAATTGTATTAAGAAATCGATGTGGGCTCAGTGCAATAACAGATTCATGTCGACGATCAGATTTGGAAAGACTTTTCTACTCGATGTTACCGCCGTTCAATAAGTGCCCTACTTTGTAAAACATGGTGATAGTATTCTTGTAGGTTAACTAATACTACAAAGGGGTAAAATTGTTTGTTTGTTTGTAAGAACTAGTTTGGAAATATCGGTCCGATCACAAAAATTGTTTCATTAGTAGAAGATATACAACAAGACGCAGTTTTGCATCTTTTTCAGATTAAAGCAGTTTGCTATGCTGATGATTCTCAACATAATTCAATGATAAATGAAATATCGTTTTTTTGGGTGATTCTGTTCTTTAAAAGAGGTGTATTCTGAAATACTGTCAAACATACACAAAAGAAAAACAAGTACATTAATAAGTATATTAATTAATTAATGACTGGTTGTCGTTATTTTATTTGATTATTTATCTCTTTAATGACAACCTCGACCGCCTCGCCGACCTTGACTGCCTCGTTGGTCTAGTGGTTAGTGACCCTGACTGCAAAGTCGGAGGTAGTGGGTTCGATTCCCACCCAGGACAAACTTTGTGTGATGAGCATAATTGTTAGTTCTGTGTCTGGGTGTAATTTATCTATAATATGTATGTATTTATAAATTATATAAGTATGTATATCAGTTGTCTGGTTACCATAACACAAGCTCTGCTTAGCTTGGGATCAGATGGCCGTGTGTGAGTTGTCCCAAGATATTTATTATTATTATTTTATTATTACCTCCTGAAATTTGTCGAGGATGAAAAATTGTACCTTATATAGTCAAGTGTTTGGATATGTTTTATGCTACACTTAACTTCAACGCGGTCAAAGTCATGGAAAGAAGCTAGTGGGTTAATAAAACAACAATGTTTGGAAGTTTGTGATTAGTTTCTTCAACAGAATCATAATATTTTTTATTGATTGGAATTCATTTTGCTGAAGTTTATTATTTATTTTAGCTCAGGCAGCGAGCAACTTCCTTTGATTAATTAAAAATCAACTAAAATACATCAGAATTAGAGTTGAAAATACATTAAAACTTTCTATTTTTTGTTTCGGATTTATTAGAAGAGTTAAGTATTTAAAACTTAGGAACTTACAGTTGCTATTTAAAAATGTAAAACGTATTCTATTATCACCTTCTCAGCTTTCTATTGGCCAACTGTTGGCCATTAGCATTATCTTACGCCAATTCCCGTGGGCACCACGCTGTGCCACTATAAACGGGCACGGGAATATAGTCATAAAATAAAGAGGACACCGGACAGCTGCGTAGTTGGTTTACGACTAGCAATCGCATTATTTTTCCCACTCACGCCTTTTGAGGCCACGTAGATTAAAAAGTTAAAACTCTGCTTAAACTCCACCAAAAGCAACAGTTTTAATATGGAAATATTACTTTTACTCAGGGAGTAATCATTTTTTAAAACAGGGTTGCCGGAATATATTACCTACTTAACTGGTATTTTTTTTTAAACTCGGGTGTTCGATATAAATATTTGGATATTTACATATTTAGCAGTTGTTTAAGAGACGGCTGATACCGACTTTCACAATAGAAAAGGCATCGTGGCACAAACTTTTACCACAGGTCGTAGTAAAGAGGTAAAATTTTTCGTAGGAAAAAAAAAATAATTTGCTGTTCAAAAGTGCAACAATTCGGTCAAAATATGTGGAACAGTTGATTTTATATTAATAACCGACGAAAAGATACGAACTTTCAAATCCTTATTTTCCGAAATCAATAAAACGATTTTAATAAAATTTTCTACACATAAGAGGTCTAAGTAGTTCGTTGAGAACATTTTAAAAACCTAATTGAAAAGAGTATCCAGTGGAGTGTCTTGCTCGTTCTTCTCCATAAAGGCCTACCTGACTAGCTTTAACTTTCTGACTAACTGATCGACTCCTTGACAATTCAAAAGTGCCTGTAAATGGTCTCATTGAAATAAATGCTTTGACTTTGACTATTGATCGCGGTCGGAAAAATGTATCTTCAGAAAAAGCTTCAGATAATTATGTCCTTGCATGTTTAAATTATGATCAGCAAACGCGTTCCCATTTCATGCGACTGCTCGAGACACAGGGGTATAATGTCCACCTCCTCCGGATTTATATGGGGAGCCATAAAACCTACATTCTTATTCATGTTCATGTTTATGGTCATTGATATGGGGACATATAAATGGAGATGGCTTTGAACGGGACATAAAACGTCTATAGGTAACTGGACCAACCCAATCTACTGTTGCCTAGGTTAATAAACTGGTCTATTTTTGGAAATAGAATAGATACTAAAATTTTTACAATGAAATTCCTGCTATTAGTACAGTCAACAAAAGAAATAGGTATACAGGGTCGCCAAATATAGTTGACTAGCTTCTGCCAGCGACTTCGTCCGCGTCAAAGTTGATTTCTCCATACAAACTTTGGAACCCTGATTCATCTCCTTATGGGGTGAATTTTGGAAAATCCTTTCTTAGCGGATGCCTACGTCATAACATCTACCTGCATGCCAAATTTCAGCCCGATCCGTCCAGTGGTTTGGGCTGTGCGTTGATAGATCACTATGTCAGTCAGTCAGTCACCTTTGAGTTATACATATATATTTAGATATTTTCTTAAAAACCGATGGATATTTTCAAATGTAATTTAATTTAAAAAGTAGATAATAAACAGTTCATTAATTAAGTTAAGTTCCAATCGAAGACATCCATCGGTTTATATGAAAACGTTAACTATATTTGACGACCCTGCATACCTATCTCTTTTGTTGACTATACCTAAAGAAAATAATATTTTTCTACTACCCCAGGACTTCGTTTGCGTGAATGTGGGTTATCACTGGGTTTTATTTTTTATGCGCGGAACCCTTATTCTTTTTCCAAAGTAAAAGTAGCCTAAGTCCTTATAATATCACGTATCTGCTAGTGAACGTTCCGTCAAAATCGGTTAAGGTTTTTCAGATATTAGCCGGAACAAACTGACAGACAAAAAAAAATGAGTATCTCTACCTAGTAGCATAAAACAAAGTCGCTTCCTGTACGCTTAGTTCTTTTAAACTTCGCAACGAATTTTAAAGTAGTTTTCATCAATAGATAGAGTGATATAAGAGGAAGGTTTATACGTATAATTAGTATCTGTGTAGTATATAGTATAAGTACTGTGTAAACATTCATATAGATGTATACACATAGGTATATACACCTATATTGTTGGGAGAAAAATTCATCTAGTGAAAGACCGACCTTCTTGCAGATTATTTTTATGTGAACGAGTTTATAGAACATCATTAAGTCCGTTACTGAGAATTTATCAGCTAGTCTGTGTTGTCCCACTGTTGGACAAAGGCCTTCCCTCTCCTTTTTCCACACACTTCTGTCCCCTGCTATTTTAAGCCAGTTCTTTTGGTAGTAGTCAAGAATATGCTACCTTTGTACTTATCAGATCTATCTTTCACACCCAATTAAAAAGCTTTCAAGTGTCATGCAAAGTACAAAGCAATTTAATGCCCTCTACGTAGATAATAAGTACAGGTTCCCAGGTCTTTTCTCGCCACTTCTTGACATTCCGTTTTATTCAGGTTATCCATTAAAAAACATTGTTCATTTTATTCAAAATACGAGACTACATTTATCATTTGAATGCATAACACGGAAAATACTTTAAAATTTTACAATACTGTGTACACGGAAGTTAAATGCAAATGTTTGTACGTATTTAATAAAAGATGACTTGTTCGCCGCCTGGCTGAGCGCGGCCCGGCGCTTCTACGCAGCGTAAACTAACAAATTGCTGTGTCTGCCTTCGAACCTCCTCAGTATTCTCAAGTAAATGTCTTGAAAAGGAGCTTGAAAATTTCCCCAGCAGTCGTCAAACTTTGTCCACTATATTTATAGACGATATTTCTCGGCGGGACCGTCAATTATCCTGTCTTCGTCTTCGAGATTTAAATTTTAACGATGTAGTAGCTCGCCTACGCTTCGAACATGTCGCACAAGTCTTTAGAGTATAAGAAAGAGAAAAAAAAACGTTTGTCTCTCTCTAACGCACCTTGTGCCGCGCCGTCCCGGTGACACCTCATTCTTGTCCGTGCGCTCACGGCATTCGTACAAGCACCCACTTGAAAAAAATACAAGGAAACCGGTTTCTATCAAGGATGACACCAAAGAAGACAGATGGAGAAGGAAGATGAAAAAGTACGAAGAAAAAATTCAGGGGAATCGACGCAGTGTGCGAAGAATTATATATTCAGACGACGAAGATGATGTCTACCCTCAAGGTATTTTTTTTTGGAGCGCCCTTTGTATTCTTTGGGATCACTATGATTTTTAAATATTTTTAATCCGTTGTATTCTTCGGATGATTTATTTTATCAACTACTAATCGACGATTAGTAATATAAGTACGACCGTTGCATTCATCGAGAATCGTACGTTTTGCAAATATCCGTTGTATTCTTCGGATACCCTCCAAGAAACTTTTATAAGTTTGTTCTATGTGCATCTAACGGAACGTGTAAGGCTATTACCTATAGTGGAAAATAACGCTCATGCATTAATGGCTTACTTAATCTTATCAGCTGTAGCTGTATTTATTCAATGTTGCTATAATAATTAATCTGCGGTACCCATTTACTCATCCTAACTAATGACTTCCAGAACATCTGGAGCTGGATCCACCCATCAACTTGTCGGTTCCCGCCGAGTCTGAACACGTGCTTCAAAGCAGAGACCACCCAAATGAGATTGGAGATGGCGCTGTTACAATTATCGACGCGGAGGCTGCTGACCCCCGTTTGACGCAAATTGACGCCGCTACACTACCGCAGGATGAAACAGTTGAGTCTGACAATTTTGACCCTCAATTATTAAAAGCCCTTGGTGATTCCGAGGTTGACATCGTTGAGTACGGTAATGACCTTCAAGGAGACTTAGCCGCTCGATTTCAAAAAATCCTATCGTGTGGTATAAAAAAGGAAACTAAAGAGGAGATTTTAAAGAAATATCTTTTTCCAAAAAATGTTTCCCTCGCTAAAGGTCCTGCTCTAAACCCGGAAATTGGCGCTATGCTGGTCGAGACCTGTAAATTAAGAGACAAGCGGCTGCTTGCCAAGCAAGATCAGCTCGGCAAAGCCCTATCAGCTTTAGGATATGCTATGACATGTCTCTTAAAGAAAACTTCAGATATTCCAGATATCATCCGTACTCTGAACGATGCGGGTCAACTTCTGGCTGATTCTCACTACACTGAAACAGATACTCGTCGCTCAGTTATCATTCCACTGATTGATAAATCTTTGACAGATCCCTTTAAAGATAGGAAAAGGGATTCTCTTTTATTTGGAGAAAACTTAGGCGGTTTAGTCAAGAACTCTAGAAGTATAAAAAACACAAGTCAATTGATTCAAGCACACACATCGACTGTCAATTTAAACGGGAAAGGCCCATCGACACGAGCGCGGTTCCAACACCAGCGCAGCGGCCCGATGTACCCATCCAGAGCCGGTGGGCCGAAACCAACGACGTCTTATGCGCACTACGTATACCCGGGCCGCAAGCGAGCACCACCCCCTCCGCCACCACCCATGCGCCGGGCGCCGCCATCGCCTGCGCGTCGCCCGCAGCCGCCGCCTGCGCCGCCGGCCCGAGCACCGCGGTACACAGCGAACCGTTGATTTTAGAAGATCCACCACCAACCCAGGTACTCGCTGGTCAATTAAAACACTACTTTTGTGAATGGCAATCTTTTACCAATGATAAATTCATTTTAGATGCTGTGTCTGGTTACACGATACCCTTTATTAAAAAGCCTAATCAGAACCAAGACCATTACCCACGTCGTAGTTTTTCAAAATGTGAATCTATAGCAATGGAAAATGAAATAGAACATCTTTTAAAAATTAAGGCAATTAAGAAATGTAAACCAGTCATTGGTCAATATGTTTCAGATATTTTCTTAATTCCTAAGAGTGACGGTGGTAGTAGATTTATTTTAAATCTAAAGAAATTAAATGAGTATGTACACACCGAACATTTTAAAATGGAAGATATAAGAACGGCTACTAAACTCATTACCAAGGACTGTCACATGATTAATATTGATCTTAAAGAGGCTTATTTTTTAGTCCCCATTCATGATAGTCACACAAAATTTTTACGTTTTCATTTTAAAGAAGATTTATATGAATTTATAGTTTTGCCTTTTGGCTTGTGTTCGGCGCCTTATATTTTTACAAAAATATTGCAACCGATTATGACTCACTTAAGATCTGAAGGTTTGCTTTCAGTACGGTTTCTTGATGACATTCTGTGCATAGGAAAATCTTCTAGTGATTGCCTAGAAAACGCAAATAAAACTATTAACTGTTTAACAAAATTAGGTTTTATCATTAACTATAAAAAGAGCAATTTGATACCCCAAACGGCTTGTAAATTCTTAGGTTTTATTCTAGACTCTGGTTCTATGACTTTACAACTACCAAATTCAAAGCGACACAAGATCCTTCAAGGAGTAAATAGGTTATCACATTCAAAGAGACTTCGAATAAGAGAATTGGCTCGTTTCTTAGGCACTCTAACTGCAGCATGTCCAGCTATTCCATATGGCTGGTTATATACCAAGGCTCTAGAAAGAGTTAAATATTTAGCGCTACTTAAGAACAATGATAATTATGATGCATTCCTAACTGTACCAGATAGTTTACATGCTGATTTAGCTTGGTGGAAAACTAATATTTTCTCAAAAGTCAATCCAATTCGTCACCATAAATACGATCTTGAGATTTTCACAGACGCCTCCTTAACAGGTTGGGGTGCAGCTTGTGGTTCGCAAAAAACGGGGGGGCATTGGAACGCCTCAGAGCGTATTAATCATATAAACTATCTGGAATTGTTGGCAATTTATTTTGGCCTCAGATCATTCGCGAAAAATAGAAGAAACTGCGAAATTCTTTTACGCGTTGATAACACTACTGCTATTTCGTACGTTAACAGAATGGGGGGAGTTCCGGGCACGCTGCAATCGCGGCGGTAAGACCCCTCTTTGAGGAGTGGCTAGAGAGGCGCCACGGCGTCCTCACCTTCCGGCTGACGCAGGTCCTCACCGGACACGGTTGTTTCGGGAGGTTCCTGTGTCGGATTGCACGGGAGGAAACGCCCGGGTGTCACCACTGTGTGGACCGCCCGGAGGACACGGTGGAGCATACGGTGCAGGTCTGCCCAGCTTGGGCAGAGCATCGCCGTGTCCTCACGGAGGCGATAGGCGGCGGCGACCTCTCGCGCCCGGGCCTGGTTCAGGCCATGCTCCGGGGCGAGAGGGAATGGGATGCAGTCACCTCCTTCTGCGAAGCAGTAATGCTAGCGAAGGAGGAGGCGGGCCGCGTGAGGGAGAGAACAACACCCTCCACCTCACGCCCCAGCCGCCGCGGGAGACGCCCAGGGCGTCGGACGTCGCGAGGCGACATCCGGCCACCGTAGGCGCGGGCTTGCGGACGGCGAGTAATGGGTAGCTCGCCGTCCGATCAAGGACCATGCCCGGGTCGACGGCGCGTTCTGTTCGCGCGCGCCTCAAAGAGCTGTCAGCACAGGGACGGGGCCCCCCAACGGGGCCAAACGCCTGCCGGGGTTGCGGGACGTCTTAACAGGATACCGTGGCCCCGGAACGTAAAGGGCAACAGAAGGAACAGGGTGGTTTTTTAGTCAGTAAAAGTCTGACAGTCCCTTCCGCCCCGCCCAGGACGGAAGGACTCATTTGATGATTTTTACCACCTCAAAAAAAAAAAAAAAAAAAAAATGGGGGGAGTTCAATACAAGCACTTAAACGAGGTAGCCAACATGATTTGGAAGTGGTGTGAAAAAAGAAATATTTTTATTTTTGCATCATATATTTGCTCTTCATCAAATGTAGAAGCTGATACCGAATCTAGAAAACTCAATATTGATACGGAATGGGAATTAGGATCTAGAGAATTTAAACAAATAACTGATATATTTGGTAAGCCTAACATAGATTTATTTGCTTCTCGCGTAAACACAAAGTGTTCTGTTTACATTTCATGGAAGCAAGACCCTTTCGCTTACAATATCGATGCTTTCACGTTAGATTGGTCACAGTTTTTCTTCTATGCTTTTCCACCGTTTTCTTTAATTTTAAAAACCCTGAGAAAGATAATACTTGATCAAGCGACGGGCATAGTAGTCGTTCCATTATGGCCGTCTCAGCCGTGGTACCCACTTTTCAGATCACTCAGTGTTAAACAGATAATATCTTTTTCTCCAAGTAAATATCTCCTTCTCTCTCCTTTCAGAACACTGCACCCCCTGCATCGTCATCTTTCCCTGGTAGCTTGTGTGTTATCCGGGAAGGTTTCCGTAGACAACACGTCCCCGAATCAGCTTTAGACGTTATGGTTTCGTCCATCTCACAGAATACTATTTCGCAATACAGTTCAAGTCTCAAACTATGGTGGAATTATTGTACACAAGGAAAAATTGATCTCTACAATGTTAACGTCTCTTCCGTAATAGACTTTCTGACCATCTGTTTTCAAAATGGATCATCTTATGGTACTTTGAATAGTCACAGATCAGCAATTTCTTTGATATCTATACAAAAAATAGGCGAAGACAGTAGACTCAAACGATTTTTTAAAGGCATTTTCAAATTAAAACCAGTATTTCCTCGTTATGATATTATTTGGGATCCAAATATAGTTTTAAATTATTTAGAAAACATTCAAAATGAATCAGCTAGTTTAGAAATGATGAGTAAAAAATTAGTCACTCTATTAGCACTTGCTACTGGGCAAAGATTACAAACTTTGTCTTTAATAAAATTGACAGATATTAAATCTTTTCAAGATCGATTTATAATATCTATTAGTAGTCTGATTAAAACTTCAAGAATAGGTAGATGTCAACCCATATTAAATCTACCTTATTTCAATCAGAAACCTGCAGTATGCCCAGCTTCTGTCTTACATAAGTATTTGGCGGTAACTTCGGGGATCAGAGCAGATTCCGAGGAGCGTCTGATTTTAACGTTTAAAAAACCACATAGGGCAGCGTCTTCTCAGACCCTGGGACGCTGGGTTAAGCAGACATTATGGGAAAGCGGCATCGATACTTCCATCTTTAGTGCTCACAGTACGAGGCATGCCTCGACATCGGCAGCCGCCCGTGCGGGATTAAGTATCGACACCATTAGGAAGACCGCTGGTTGGTCTGCTCAATCAGCAGCTTTCGCAAATTTCTATAATCGACCTATAGTCACTGACCAAACGTCAATTGGTACAAATCTTTTAGACTCTTTTACGTAGATTCCAAAATTAAGTACCTAGGTGTCTACCATCAAATTGATTGGATAGGAACTTAATACTTACAATTATTGATCAAAGTTCAAAGTTTGAACCTTTTTTGTTAATGTAATTTAATTTTGTTAATTAATTTTATTTGTAAGATCTATTGTATTGTTTATTAGTAACAATTTAGGAGAACCAATAAACATAATTTTATTTGTTTTCTTCAAAACTTTGTTTGATTTTTTGCAACATAGATCATGACCTCTAAACATCTACATCGTTAAAATTTAAATCTCGAAGACGAAGACAGGATAATTAGAAGATCAAACGAACTTACCTGAAGTGAAGTTCGATCTTAATTATCCTGTCTTCGTAGAAGAGATTTAAGGTCCCTCCCTAACCCAATACCCCTGTATGATCAATGTTGCTGTTGTTCTTTCTATTCCACTCTAAAGATAATGAGGTGTCACCGGGACGGCGCGGCACAAGGTGCGTTAGAGAGAGACAAACGTTTTTTTTTCTCTTTCTTATACTCTAAAGACTTGTGCGACATGTTCGAAGCGTAGGCGAGCTACTACATCGTTAAAATTTAAATCTCTTCTACGAAGACAGGATAATTAAGATCGAACTTCACTTCAGGTAAGTTCGTTTGATCTTCTAATTATCGTCGAGAAATTTTCATCTACGACTTTTGCGAATGAATGCAAAAATATTTTTCGTGCTCTCTTAATAGGTCTTTGCGTACCTTTTAATAAGTGATTTGAAGTTGGAGGGGCGCTTATTAAAATGTTTCGATTTAAATTTGTATACAACGTTTTATTATAATTGGGTACCAATTGAAAAGTTTGTAAGTATCATTTAATTTATTTTGTTTAGTCCTTAAATTTTGACACCGTGTCGTTTATTTGTCGTAGCTGTTATATGGTATTGTATTTAATGTCAATTAATTTATAACGGTGCAAATATAATAATCTTCTTGGAAGAAATAATTATGTTTGAACGGTTTGGGGTTGAAACACTAGGGCCATGGGGTCCGACTTCACTGGTCGACTCTTCAGATGACCAGAGGGCAGGCCTTTTCTTGCTGTCAACCTTTCTGACCATACAACGTAGCAATGCTTTCAACCATTGACAGCGATATATCATATATAAGGTTCCTCCTTTCGTCTTTATTTTTCCTTGTAATTTTATTACTTATTATTCATAACATTTGTGTTTATGTTAATTGTTATTATTTTATAATCATTGAGCTCAACTCAAAGTTTCATAACATTCTTTGATTATATCCCCACAGCGATTACTTAATTTAGATCTTTTATGTAAGAACAGCATTGAAATCAGTACCGAAATCCGAGAAAATACCTGTACCCCATTTATTTTTTCCCGGAATACCTTAGAGGGAACGCTTAGGTATGTACGAGACCGGCGTGAAATCTTACCTTTATTTGTATGGGCTCTTATTAAGCTGATGTAATCAGAAAGTTAATATACGATATCTACGCACCCTTCATCCTATGCGCATAAAATTATGATAAAAGTAGTACTCGTATTTTTATATCTTTGCTCCTACTATTACAAAAGAAAATTTTGTTCTGAAGTTTTTAATATTAATCTTTATGACTCAGTCACGTGTAAACCGTTAAGCAGATTTGCATTAAAGGCAGCCAAATAAACGATATCTTGGACTCTTTTATCACGGTAATTCTTTGCCGTGGGCAAATCATTCAAAATGATGTCGTTCTCCAAACACGTGCGGGCGAAGCCGCGGGCATAATTTAGTACTTACAAAATAATTTGCCTGTTTTTGAGGCGCCAGTTGCTTTTTTTTAGTTTAAAATCATAATCAATAATCAGACTAACAAATAGTTTTGTTTATAGGTAATGTGCAGAATAATTTTATTGCTTTCACCATTAAAGTACTTCATTAGTTTTTTATAGACTTCGTCTAAGTAGTAAACGTAATTGAATTTAGAAGCGCCACTCTCATTGGTTGAAATAAGACAAATATTATAAATGCATAAGTAACTCTGTCTGTTACGCTTTCACGAATAAAGGACACAGGCTACTTTTTAGGGTTCCGTACATCAAAAGGAACAAACGGAACCCTTATAGGATGACTTTGTTGTCCGTCCGTCCGTCTGTCTGTCTGTCAAGACCGTTTTTATTACACGTCCGCGATAACCACGATAACATTTACGCAGACGAAGTCGCGCGCAAAAGCTGGTACATAAATATTTACAATATACATAAGATTGTGTCTGTTATTATTTAACAACACCATTTTACATTCAGTATTTAGGGCATTCATCCATTCCGTTTTTTTATGTTTTACGTGACAACGCATATTTTTTTACAAAATACATATTTATATGCACGTGCTGTAACATTTTATTGGTTTCAACGAATAAAGGAATATACCTACTACATGAAGGGTGAACTATTAATAAAATACCATTTTTAGAATCACGGGCCAAATGCTCCTATGTATGTCTCTTACGGTATATTTCTTCTAAAACTACTCACGATGGTAAAGCAGCATTGAGAGCAGTACATCAGGAAAGTTCATCTCTTTTAAAGGTTTTTTAAATGCAAAACTGCCAGCCAGTATTTTAATTAAAAAGTTCTTCATTTCAATAAAAAAGTATTATCATTGATCTCAAGTATTTTGATGTGGTTCAATATTATTGAACTCAGCAATTCGGTTTCTGTAATTAAATAAACAATCAGAAAGATAACAGAGAAGGAACGCAGAAGTTTAATTAATAAGCGCCCCTGCCAGTTTATTTTGTTGTGGAATTCATTCTATCGCAGGGAAATCTCGCATTTTATGGCGTTGGAACTCGGAAGTGGTTGTGTGAGCATTGAACCCTTACTATTCAGGTACAACGCTTTATTTAATCAAGCCAATCTTTCATTTTGAAGGTAGTTTTATTAAATTTTCAGTAAGTACTTTTATGTTTTTGCTATACGACACGCTATGAACTTGTAATAAAATGTAAATATTGTTGTATGAAATGATTATGAAGTCTAATAATTAGTTATTTCTATCAAAACATGGCCACTCACAATTTGTTAATAATAATAATATCAGTCTATTATTGTCCCAATGCAGGGCAAATGCTATTTCTCATATAGAGAAGACACACTTGCCCAAGGCGGATTGTCGATTACAGACTTATATTTTCAGGTTTCCTTACTATGTTTGCCTTGGCGATGTCCAAGAAATTAGAAAGTTTATATCAAATAGAAAAAATCACATTGGTCAACTCACAGCCTCGTACATGACAGTCTCCTTAACCACTGAGCCATCATGACTATTACCAAGTACATGTATTAAAAAAAGTTACGACAGCTGAAAGTGGGTCAATAATAGGGTCCTGTTAGCATCCTTCGATTACGGAACTCTAAAAACTAAATTTCGATGTTGTTTGAATCTCAAAATCTTATTTGTGAGCTTACACTTGAACTGTGGGCTCCTAAAGCTTCATCGATGTAATTTTGACTTCAAATATGGCAAACCCATACAACGTTTGGCTTCTAGGTATGGAATAGCCACTATTCGATGTGCGGTAGAGAAACCAATATGTGGCAACGTTTAAAGCTTATACAGAGAAGACATGTTGGATTTAACGATCCCTGCTAGAGTATATTTGCATTTATAGTGACAGGTTCCAGTTTAAGAGGATCGTGGTGTTGTGTGTCTAACATAAACCGTTTCTCACAGTTGGGATAGCTGGTAAGTAAAACAAATAGAGATAAATTGTCTCAATTTTTTAGTTTACGTCTTCTAAGGTAATGAAAAGTAACTCGAAATAAAATAATAATAAAAATACCAGCCTATTATTGTCCCACTGCAGGGCGAAGGCATCTTCTCATATAGAGAAGGCACGATCATTGATCACCACTTTTGCTGAAGGCGGATTGGCGATTTCGGACTTATATTAATTTTAAGTCCAGGTTTCCTCACGATATTTTTCTTTACCTATGTCATTGATATCCAAGAAAAACTTAGATAGATTATATGAAATTGAAAATGTCACATTGGTACTTCCCTGTGCCCTGTTGCGAACTTAAAGCCGCGTACATGAGAGGCGGGCGCTTTAAACATCACGACTAAGTATTACCAAAACATGTATTTAAAAAAAGTTGCGACTTCTGAAAGTGTCGTAAGATTAGGTGACGACACAGTATATTCTAATACAGAGATAATAAAACCCAGGAAACTTCGAAAAAGCTTCTTATTTTCTAACTAGAGGCAGATTTGTACTTTGGCAATGGTGGACAATAAACTTGAAGTCACTCAATGAACAGCGTCTTTGGCAACCATTCAACCATATTGTCCATTCAATACCTAAACTTTAAGGATGCAGTTAGATATGACTGAATAGACAAAAAAAAACGGGTTGCCTTCCGGGAGTGCCGGCAGAAGTGAAAACTTGATTATTAACGTTTACGTTTACGTTTAACATACACGAACATTCGCGCAAGCGCCCTGCGCTGTCTAAACGAAACAGTAGGCCCAGGCATACCATACATTTTCGCCGCGCCGTAGAGAGGGGATAGCTGTCTACTCTCCATCCGTCTTACGCTTTTTCGATCAGGTCACGTGTCCTGACGCGCACGTGTCCTGACGCGAGTTTAAGATTTTATACCCATTACAGAAAAAGTGCTCAACGCCGCTAAAGAAGTTTTCACTTCAAAAAAATAAGAAAGTGATGGGGAGTGTGCAGTAGGTTTGTATTACTTACTAGCTTCTACCCGCGTTTTCGTCTGCGTCTAAGTCAAGTATACCATAAACATAACTTATGTTACTCGCTGATAATGCAGTTTTACATCGGTGAAAGAATTTTTAAAATTAGTTAGTAGTTTTTGAGTTTATCCATTACAAACAAAAATATAAATAATTTCTCTTCATAACAAATTAATTTAAATGAAAAGTCTTTAAGGAATACATTGTCTATATACATTTTGCATTTCATAGCAAGCCATAAACCAGATTTTGATAGTCAACATCATTCAATGAACATCAATGTACCTAGTAAGCTAAAACCAGTGCACACAGCTGGCCGCAAACTGTTATCGCTATTCCTAAGTTACCACGATCCAATCTAATGCATGGTATCCGACCTATTGATTCCCGAACGTAGGTGTCTAGTATCGAATTAATACAATCGAGGCTTTGCTTTTTTGTGGGTATTTTATTTTTTGTGTAGTGAAATAATATCCAAATCAAAATCAAATCATTTTAACATAAAACCAGTGTGTATATTAATATTTGAATCCTCTAGAGAGGTTCTTAATTACGAAAATGTATTTAGTTGTATCGGAAATTTATCATGAACAAAATCTCAATGTACTGTTGTAGAAGCAAGAAACAAGGGATAACAATGTATTACAACGTTTGACGTGGAGCACAAACATCCCCGGTTGGTATTTAGTTTGTTTTGTAAGACGAACAGTTTTCATTGGAACCGGGAGCGCTCTGCCGGTTTAAGAGCGAGCTAACGGCTATTAAACTAGCGTTTTGATGAGGATACATTTTATTTTGATGACGTAAACGTACGGGTAGAGATTAAGCACTTCTGTTTTAGTTAATGGGGCCACGGAAAGAGTCTACTATTAAGTTCCGGTCCAAAGACGAGGTAGCAAGTTAACATTGTCGCTTGCTGTGAAGTGTTCCGTGTATTGCAGTGGCGAAGGGTCAATTTTCCTAAGTGGAACACCGAAGCTAAAATTACTTAATTATTTTACGAACATTTAGGTACACAATTCTTTTTTGAATCGAACACCATCTATCGTCAAACTAGAAGACCTCAAAATCGATGACTTTAGTATAATATTTAGCAATAGAAGTCTGTAAATACTACTGACTGTGCCATTTTTTAAAGGCACAGGAGTAGCTGTTATGTTCTGAACTTCCGAAGGGCAGCCGCTAGGAATCGAGTTGCATGGAGTCCTTATCACTGACTCACTTCTTAGCAGTAAAATACTTGATGTAGGTATATACAGCCATATCACCTCGAGGTCTAGAAACAAAATGCTCCATAGCACAATGAACTTTGTACGTGTTCTACAAGAGCACAAAGTTTTATGCAATTTCCTTTTCGGTGGATGTTTGGTGAGTGCACTTAAAAATACTATTCCATGCTCTGCGGTCATAGTAATGTTAGAAAATGTGAATTGTCAGTCTTTTGTCCTGAGGTTTTGTATTTTGTTAAATCGTGGCACTAAGTGTAGTAACCTCGTTTCGAACAAAGCTCACGAAATACTGAACGGAGGCATGAAAGGCTTCCGTGTTTGTATGCTTTGCTTCAATAGGTACATTCTATTGTTATATAAATTGTATACAAACTTTATCGAAGCACATTAAGAGGCTGTCGTCGCGTGCATTTTCCAGCTGACTTTATGGCCTTAAACTCACAACAGTTGATTGAACCTATGTCCTTCCTCTTCATTGACTCTTTAAATTAAAACTCGTTCTTTCAATATTACGTTTGGTAAACGTTTTTGTATGAACGAAGCTCAGCGTTTGATTAAGCTCGCCGAAATGCGGACTCAGCATTTTTGTTCAGTTTCAATGTAAGCAAAAATACCCATTTTCACTGTAAAACATTTCCATTATGAGAGATTTTAAAATGGCGTTTTTGTGTAATTAAAAAAAAAGGAATTGTTTTTACGTGATTGTTTTCTGTATAATTAACAAGACTAACACCGTCATGTCTCCTTAGATGATAATTAATTGGTGCGGTAGTTCGTGCTTCATATAATAACAGGCGAGATTAGCCACACTATTTATCGAATCGATATCCAATCGAGTTTTGTGTCGGACAGTGAGCGCCGGGGCTCGGAAGCTCGGAGGTACGGAGGCAGCAAGGACGGCACGTTGGCGTGAAATCCGTCGCCTTGCGAGCTCTCCAGCCGTTCCCTGGGGCTGAGTCGATCTGTTACAACAAATAATACGCCAGACGGCGATCCGTTAAACCACTTTTCAATTTCTCCAATAATTGTTTTAAATCTTCTCTATAAATATTGTTGATATTTACGTTATTAACCGTCATTTCCTGCAATAAGTTGTGTGATGCGTTTATTCCAGTATAATGTACTCGTATTTTCTGAGAGAAACAATTTGAAAGATTTGAATTTTTGTCGAAATATCATATGATTTCTAAAACATCCAGAATTACTAGGTAAGTGCTTTGAAATACATCCAAATTGACTGAGAATTTTGTAACGCAAGGATGTATGAAAAATGACAAGCAAAGAAGGCTTCTCTTGCCGGTATTAAATTGGTAGCAGGCTTGTGTCAGCGTTGAATTATATTACTGGGATATTGAAAAGAAGCACTACAACATCCTCAAAGGAAATGCTAACGTAAAGCCTTTCTATTCTACATAATTAATTCAGCAGGTTGGCAACACTAAGTCACAACGTTTATTTGAAAATATATGCAAAAATAAAGAAGGAAATCCAATCGGGATTTTTTAAAAGGGAAATAGATATTTTATACCCAGATGAGGTAAATAGAAATATTCCTTTTTGGTACCTCTTTGAGACGAGATGAATTGAATAGACGTAGATACTTAGTCATTTTACGAAGATTTTTTCAGGCTTCGGGCAGGCGGAAGCTTTCAGGTAATCAAAAAAGTGTCGTAAAAAAATTGATGTGTGCATCACATTAATTTAGAGGTGTATGAGTTTAGGGTGAGAGGCTGTTTGTTTGTTTGTGCAAACGAATGTTTCCATTTATCTCCTAAACGTAGGTAAATCCTACGGTTAATTTTTTTTTGCTTAATACCTAACTAGCACCTTTGCGCGGCTTCGCCCGCTTAAAATGTAGCTTCCCGTAAAGTAAGTTGAACTTATATCCCAAGGGAATACAATACCAGGATAAAAAGTATCCTATATGTTAATCTAGGTTATGGTCTATTTATGTTTTCATCCAAATCTGTTCAACGGTTTACGCGTAATTGAGTAACAAACATCTTCACATACTTTCACATTTATAATATTATGGATGATAAGAAAACACATGAACATAAGTTTTAGTTAACGTTTATGGTAAAGCCTCCATATTGGTACCCAAGATGCAGGCTTGCCTAGTTTAGGGCCATGTGAAAACTTCGTAACTTTCGTCGTAATATTTTTTTTTTATTTTCAAATGTTTTGGCCAAACGCTCAAACAAAACTGAGTCCCGTACAATCGTTTAGAACATTGCAGTAAATAATAATAAACAATACAACATTAATCAAAGGATATTGAAGTCGCCGCTCCTCAATAAGGAATAGTCGTCTCTGCAATTGGCATTTCATTTCATTTGTCAACAAACATCTTTAGTCGATATTAAGCAGACCGCACTGTGGGTTGCTCTAATAATGGGTAGTCTTGAAATTGTTCCGCTTATATAAATTCCTTCATGATCTTCTTATGGCTGTTACGGACTCAGCTAGGCTTAATAAGGTTGTGTGCTTGACTTTTGTGGAATACAAATTGTTGGGTAAACGTGATTTTGTTTTTATGGTGTCATGTTAATAAAATAACTTAGGTTTGGTTTAGCTTTACTTTTTTACTAGAATTTGTCCGCTACTTTAGCCGCCTGAATTTTCTTATGCTTAATTAAGACAATAAACGCTCATAGCACTCAGGGATAACTTCTTATTGGCGAAAAATTTTCAAAATCGGACTAGAAGTTCCGGAGATAAGCGTATTAAAAAAATCTTACTTTTCTGTTTATTTAATAATAATATTAGCAGCTTAAAGATACAACGTATTGTTAATTTTTAATTCATTGGTTAACTTTGTTAATTTATTTTGTTTAATGGGAATTAAAGGTTCAATTTTGTTTTTTTTGGCAACCCTCAAAACTGTCAAAAGATTTATGGTTAAGCAGACGTTAATTATTACTTTACTTAGAACAACGTTCATAATTTTGAGAGATATTTAACATTTACTGTTACGTGCAGATAATTATAAAGAAACTGTTTAAATTCATGAAACATTTAATACTTTAAAGCTGAGAATCCTGAATCTGTTTCGCGTTTTCACTATCTACAAACACAAACTCTGTAGTTTTTCCTTAACCCAAGTTTCCTTATGAGCGTAATACACATTATTGTTAAAATTAATTGGACGGAACAACGGAATGTAGACCATTGTGTACATTCTATAAGCAAAGTCAATAACTATAGGATAGCTACCGACGAATGGGTGGATGGAGTGAATGGACGTAGAGTGGGTCACTTTCATATTCATTGATGCTTAACTATTCAAAAGGATTTCTTGTACTTGGCAGTGTGAAATGGTAAAATCATATGGAGTTCCACGTAGTACCAAGCGGA
Source organism: Hoplodrina blanda (assembly GCA_949316365.1). Taxonomy (NCBI): domain Eukaryota; kingdom Metazoa; phylum Arthropoda; class Insecta; order Lepidoptera; family Noctuidae; genus Hoplodrina; species Hoplodrina blanda. The sequence continues at coordinate 7,341,868 of OX438579.1, read as the reverse complement.
GTGCGATTTGGGGCAACGCGGTTTGTGTAGGTTACTAGTACTACCTACTTTTGTTTTGTTTTTATTTTCTTGATGGCTGCTCAAGCTGAGTTTCTCGTGGTGCCGTCAATATTAAGGCCTATAGCCACAGGGCTTAAAACTTACGGGCTACGGGCACCCTGTGTGGGGTAGGGATCTCGGCTTAAGGTGCTGGGGATAGACTGGATCGGATTTTTGATTTATCGATTATGTATGAAATAATGTTAAAACCGCGCCGCATCGCACAATACCGCACTTAAGAGTTTCTAATTCTATAATGATATGAAGGCGTGTTTATCTGTTTCAGGTGTTTTAGTGTCAATAGTTCTAGTTTTTGTAGGAATACAATAAAAATAAATGCACAAATAAACTACAAACAGTTTACAAAGAGAAAGAGATTCCAATAAATCGACATTTCAAAGTTTTACAAACAAAAGTAAACGAGGGACACTATTGGCAGACACTAGTACAATTTAGTACGCACCATGTGCAGCCGTTTACTAACGCGTTTGTTTAGCCTGTACCGTTCTATAGACACCAGAATATGTGAGCTACAAGTAAATGGCGAATCAGAAGTGGATTCTACAGTATTCCCAGCGAAAATTCCCAAACGAGATAGGAATATCAATTGCTATCCTGCCCAATTTCCCTGCAAATTGCCACGGAATATTGTGCCGCGGAATATCTAATATTTGCATAACGCCACGTGCGTGTAAAAAAAAGTAAAGTGAAAGTGAACCTAGTAACAGGTGTCATTTATATTGTTTGTTCAGTTTTACAAGTGTTTGCGCAATGTTCGGTTATTGCGAGCAATGATGGAATATCCTCTGAATTTGTTGTTTGTTCGTAAGTATTGAATAAATAACAAATATATATATTTATTCAGAGACAAACAAGAAATGTAAACGGTTTGGTGCTATTCATGTTCCATTTTGTGCTTGTGATTTTATTCTGATAAATAATATTGGTATATATCGATAGTTCTGTTATTATTGCTCTCTACTATAACCTATAAGACATAATTTATTTATCTCATAGACCTATTTTCTTTATCTCGGTTATCTATCGTACCAAAACAATTTGGGCTCGATAAAATTTTCATCATCGGGTATTCATTAGGATGTGTGGCGTCAGTAGGGCATCGTGACTCGCCTTTTTTCTTGAATTAAATTGGACCCGAGCCCCTCATCACACCTAAGTGGAAACACGGCAACATGCAGTAGGTACCCATAGAATATGAGAGCGAGTTATGTTTGAGGTCATCCTTAATTACTTTATGAGAACTGAAGGGCAATTTGCGTAATTAAAAACGTTAAAAATGTAGTCGCAATCTCATCTCAGGCACAATCAATGTCAAAAATGTATATAAACTGGCAGTATTTTTGAAAAAATGAGACTGAGATTAGAATGTGAACGTTTTTAAAAAATACGATAATTGCCCCTTTGTCTTAAAAGTCTTGGAATGTTTTGACTATCTTTAACTCTCCGATAATTCTCCGAAATAGTCATAATTACCATTCGTTTATAATGAAGATTTTCATTTGTTTTTTATTTTCCGGAGGAGTAAGAGAATCAGTATTCAAGCAGACTGAGCATTGGTCACGATCGTAAATCAACAATTTCATAAACATTTAACTGCGTAATAAAACGCATGATTTCTCTGCATTTGAATGCGACCAAGACGTATAATTATGATCCCGGCATATTAAATAAGTTCCGTTTACCCTGTTAGGGATGACAGTGAAATGCACTAGAACATTGAGCCGTGGAGCCGCGGGCAGAAAAGTGTCGCCTAGTAATTGTAGATCGTGAGCTACGGACCTACTTAGGTTTAATTTTTTTTAGAAAACATCTTAATGGCCTAGTTATTAAGGTGCCTGCCTATAATTCATGAGGCTCTGGGCTCACAACCGGACACTTTTAGGGCACCATGACGTCGTCGTAGCAAAGTAAACTCAAACTTTTTAGTTCATTAATGTGTTACTTAGTTGTTGCATTTAAAGTAGGTTCCATTATGAAACCCGGTAATGGCACGGTAACATAATTACAGTAGTTATTATAACAAAACCAGTAAAATCATCAATAGATTGTAATAATAATCTCATATTATTATTGATAATTAATTTACTCCAAAATTGAAAGCATGGAATTAAACGCAAAGGCTAATGTGCTAACTGTATGATGTGGATATCGAGATCCGATTCAGTCTGTCCCCTTGCTGTCCTCCCCCAGAGACGCCCTAAGCCGAGGTCCGGACCCCATAGGGGGTGCCCTTAGCGTGTAGCCGCTTAGTTTATAAGTTTTAAGCCCTGACTGTAGGCCTTAATTTTTAAGGCAACACAGGTTGACCTACAGGTAGCAGCTTACTTGCAACTACTTTCAAACAATGTTTCGCGTGTGTAATTCTCTGAAATCTCTCTAAATAGGTTTAAAAATTATTAGAAACTACAATCTTAAAAAGTAAACATAAAATAACAATGAATGGCAATGTAGCAGAAAGATAATTATTGTTGTCTGTAAACCAAACAGTTTGTCCGACCGTACTATTGATTTTCGCTGTAAAAAGAATAGAAAGGACGTGTGGAGGACTAACCCAAGTTAGTCCTCCACACGACCTTTGAAAAATGCTGTATAAAAAGTTCCGTGAAAAGCCATGTGTGATCGCAATATTTAGTTTTTTTCAACGCCATGTGAACAAAGCCTAATCTTTTAACAACAGCGAAGGGATGCAGCTGGCCGTCTTTAGAAAACAAAAGAATGATAAGGGTTCGCCTACCCCTTACTGGAAACCACACGACACGGTCATGTTAACATAATATTGTATGTTAAAATAATGTTATCCTTTTATAAAGAAGCCATTTTTCCAGAATCTGAATAGGCGAATTTCTTTTCTCGGGAGAGTCGTAAATTATATGAAGTAGATGGGAAGGAGAATACTCTTGTACTACTTTAAGATCACACTGATACGGAAACTTGCATGCACTTTGTACTTGTTACTTTGTAACTTTTGTGCTGTATTCACCAGAGTTATATATCAATGTTTCTCGTATGTAACTTTTTTGGGTAAAACGTAGCATTTAAATTATTATCACTTGTAGGTGTAATAGTTTTCGATATTCATTTTATTAACATTTAATACTTGATTGGTCAGCACTTGAAGTAATCAAAGAGCTAATTTTTTAGTTAAAGAATTAGCATTGCCATGCAACATGGCAATACTGCCAGCTTTCTGGGCATTTGATAATGCGAACAAACTGAATTTTATGATGCCCTATGATCTCGTTCCCTCATTTTATATCTATCCCAATTTAATAAAGCTAAAGGGTTTTTAAAAGCTTTTATTTAACTTTTTGTTTCTTTGTTCAAACGCTAATCTATGTAACTTTCGGAAGGATCGGAAAAAACAATTTTGTAATTATATTAATTACATTTTGTATTGTTATAATAGCCAGATTCATGAGGAATAGTATAGGCTATATAACATCACGCTACGTCCTATAAGAGCGAAGCAGTAACAAAATACATAACTTAACGCGGGTGAAAAAACACGAAGACGCGGGTATATAATATGTACATAGGTCTATATATATTGAAGCACTATACATAGTACATACCTACTTGACTTGTCGCAAACTGAACAAAAAGGTAGTGTGGACGTGACGGTGACCGAATAGGAATATGTTAGCGGAGTGTCCATTCTTTGTCTCATAAATGTCTATCAAAAGAACTTTTTGCTACAGAGGCAACATATTTGAACATCTTGAACATTACTAAGACCTTTTCATGTTTTCGCTGGGAAAAACTGCCAATTATTTTTTACTCTGGGGCGCATTATTCATGAATATTTTATTTTTCATTTAAATTATTAAGAAACAAGTTTACGTCAAAATTGTATTTTAATTTTTAATCTTGATTGCCTCGTTGGTCTAGTGGTCGCAAAGCGCAACAAATGAGCATGAGGTCTTGGGTTAGATTCCCAGGTCGGCAAAGTGTTATTGGGTTTTTCCATCAGGAATTTCTTAGTGAAGGCCTAGGAGTCTGGAATTTGTGCCCAGTTGATGGCAAAGGCTCGCCCCCTATTACATGGGACTTAAACATAACTGGCGAAATTTGGGTGTACTAATAGGTACGCCTAACCCTTTGGACATTACAGGCGTGATGTTATGTTAATTTTTTAATCTTTGTCTAGCCAAATTCAGTTGTAGACTCGGTTTCATCACCTTCGAATAACATCCAATTAAATTATGTATTTTATAGTTTTTTGGCTAACTGTAAAGATGATTTTTTTATGTATATTGATAATTAATACATAACACATACGGAAATAATATTAAAAAAAATTACATGCTGATTACAAATTCTGTTCCATTTTTGAATGTAGGGTGAATATTGTCTATAGAGGTTGTGAAACAGGCCCATAGAGTAACAATACTTGGCAAACGGACAGCGCTACTCGACTAGCGAACAGGCGGCGACGGGCTGACGTGTCGAGTGTATCCGAGTGTCCACTCTGTGAACGATACAAGTCAGTACTACGACTGCATTCACGTGGGTCAAGTTTGAAACGTAGATCCGTTTTAAATAGAGAGCTTTTATTGGTGCAAGGATCAAGATTAATTTAGCGAAGTAAGTTAGTTAGGTTTGATAAAATAATCTTGATCCTTGTCAGAAACTAAAATCAAATTAACCTAATAAATATACTAATATTATAAAGCTGCAGAGTTCGTTTGTATGTTTTTTTTTTAAATTCTAATCTCCGGAACTACTGGCCCGATTCTGAAAATTCTTTCGCTAATAAAAAGCTTTATTAACCCTGAGTGCTAGATGCTACATTTTATTTAAAAAATGAGGGATGAGTAGGAAAATTCACGCAAACTTATTTACGAGCAAGAAATTGTTCATAATTACACTATTAACCGTAATTGTCGTTCATCCATGGTAATGTTTAATATATCTACTTACAAGATAATACTTAACCTTAGCTTTTAGCTGGACGTAACTTTCTCAAAAAGGTAGATAAAGATAATGCCTGACATTTTCGACCTCTCCCAAAAAAATAAACGTAATGATAAATGCCCGTAGTCCCTGAGTGCTGACTAAGCGAGTTCCTACAATACCTATTATTATGTTAAATTATATGATTTTAGGGTCTGTCGTACTTTTTTCATAGTGAGAACATTTTTCAGCCTGATTATTTTAATTTTTTCTATTTTATTTTGTACGAAAAAATGATAAGTACCTATTTATACCTTGTAACAATATACTTATCGACATATAAATTCAGGCATTGACATAATATATTACTAGACTTGGCAATAGAACAAAGGAATGACAGCTGTCTATGTCTTACAGACATAAACAGCTGTTAAACAGAAAATAAATACTGTTTTACACTTTTCAAAATGTCTTTTCACTTTTGTATTTATTTATTTATTTAGAATCTCCAGAGAAAGACATACACAACCTACAAGTGCCTCGTTGGTCTAGTGGTCGCAAAGCGCGACTGCAGAGCATGAGATCTTGGGTAAGATTCCCAGGCCGGGCTAAGTCTTATTGGGTTTTTAAATCAGGAATTCCTCAGTAGCAGCCTCGGAGCCTGGATTTGTGCCCGGTTGATGGCAATAGGCTCGCTCCCTATATTATGGCACTGAAACATAACTGGCGTAAAATCTTAAACAAAGAAAAACTCAATAATGTTAGTTGTGATTGATAGTAAACAAACAGTTCATCAATTAAATTAGACTTCTTTTATCGGTTTATAAGAAAACTTTAACTATTTCTGACGACATAACTCTTTAGTAGAACGTACAACGTACACATTATATGAATTACCGCGAAATTAGCCAGTTTTACCGTCGTATAAACAGAACCCTTTCCCATATTAGAATGATATCTCACACCTCAGAGTAAGCAGGCTTAATAGAGTGTCAATGCGAGAAGATCCGTTTATCTGCGAGGTGACAGATGGCCTTATTTATCGCGCACCGCTCAAGGCATTGCACACGCCTAGAATTTGTTATTGACTCGTGGTTTTCCCCTCGATATTCTTTTGCAATTTTATTTCAAGCTGGTGATTTTAAATGAGAGTTTAACGGCGTTTTTGTGTGCTATCTCGTTATTCAGGAATGGATTGAGTTTTTGTTTAGTGATCGTCTTTTGTTTTGATAATTTGTTCAACGTAGAGAGTTCGGTGATTAGGTAGATGATTGATTGATTATAAGTATATGGAAATGATATGGAAGGGCAGAGTGTCATAATTCAGACGTAGTTTGCTTAAAAGGCAACACAACAAACACGTCTAAATTTAATGATTACAAGTACGATACAAATACAAAATAGTTAGTATAATTAGCATAATTATAATTATGTTTTATTTATATAAAATAATTCATATCAACTATTTTGAATTTTTATTATTATCTAACATTGTAATGAGATCATGAACTCTAGTCCAGGACGAAACTACATATTTTCCGGCTTCATCCATTTCATATCATCACATTTTCACCTCTTTGTAGCAACAGTATATTTTTAAAACACATTTAAAATATATTCTGTTAGTACCTACGTACATTTTTAAAAACAAGACAGACTGTCAGCCGAATATTTACAAAAGTATATTTACATGCATTTTCGTAACTGATTTCAGTTCCGGCTTATAAGAATGTGACGTCAAAGGAAATATTTATGAAGGTACACGAGTCGCGAGAATGCGATGCTTTGCACTACATACTTTACAGTCGCGGCGTCTCTGTGTATGATTTAATAACATTGTTGAGACAAGTAACTGTCTACCGTATACGGAACTTTGCTATTATTTCATACTTAATGCTTCCACTGAAACAAAAGAACTGCGCGATATTGTACTCCGTTCACAATGAGACAATTAGTTATTCCGTTGATAACATTTACTTTAAAAATGATTTACTTGATTTATCTTTGCGGAGAGGCGTTCTTTTTTAGATAAAAGGGTTTTTTATTCATTCGGGTCATTGTTCAATTCGGGCTAAAGAGTTGGGAGGGCCGACATTCTTTTTGATGAGGTTATTGCTTCTTTCGTAATACAACAAAGAACGATGCTGTAATATTTATCTTTTATGGATCATTATAAGCGATGTACCGACGATGGCTATCGTGATTCGACAAGAAAGGTCGATTTTATGAAGGGCACTTGACGCAGCGTTTTACGTGGCGGGGTGTCCGACCACCAAAAATAGTCATATATCACTTTGGAGCCGCTCCTGACATTTATTAAAAGTCTTTGGCGTTTTGATTACTGTTTTCAAATATTCGACGCGTCGATAAATTTTCAATAAAGACGGCGACGTAAATATTTTTGCGAAACGTGTTTTCCTAACCATACTACTGACATTTACACTGATATACCTATATATATTTTAAGGGTGAATTTTGGAAAATCCTTTCTTAGCGTAAGTACGTCTATCTACTAACTAAAAATTACCTCCCTGCCACATCTTTATACGTCAAGCGGTTTTCGATATTTCGTGATGAGTGAGTGAGTGTATTTTCGTTTTTATATATTTAGATTTTATTATGTAAGACCGCTTATCAACCCTCGTAGGGGCCTGTCAAATACTTATTCGTTTTTTAGAATCTTGTTCTAATATTATGAAGCTAATAAATTACCTAAATAAAGCTAGATTTGACTAAACTAACCAGTCTTTCCAGCACTACTTATAATGTATAAGACTTTGAAATATCTAACACCCATTCTTATTTGAACATTTTAGTAAGTGATTCCTGACAAAGAAACCTCTTCAACACGTTTTCATTAACATTCTTCATGTAAATTAATTCGCACATACCTAGTACCTATACCTGTATCGTATAATCAGATTAGAACGATATATAAAGCAAGACAGAGTTATTTCCTTGCAAATTTAATACGGAATCTGTATAAATTGTAAATATTTAACAAGCCATGGATGGTAATGTCTTGGGATTTAATCAGAAAGCCTCGCCGTCTGTGAATATAATTTCTTATTTCAAATTGCTGTTGACTGGTCCATTCATCGGAATATACATATTTAGATGGGGAATGTATGCATTTTATTACACACGTAATTGCTTTTATACGTTCGGGATGTGACTGGCTTATATAAAGGGTGTAAAAAGATATACTGTACGAAGCCGAAAGTTACATGTTATTCCTAGCATTGCGGTCTTTTTTTGGTTTTGGACGATACCTTCCCAGGTATGGTCCATATAAGATATTTATTTTTTTGGGACAAGCCCGCCACACTGTTCCCACCCACTACAACTCCTGAAAGCTAGAATCAACAGTGGAGGCCACCAGAAAAGCGCCGAGGCAATGAACCTCGACGAGTCCCAGAGAAACGATTAACTGTCTTGGGTCCCGCAACAAAATTAATCAGAAAAGAATAGCGGAGGAGTAAGAAAAAATATAATATCCACTATATTGAAGATGTAAGTTCAAATTATTTTAAATGTTTTTTTTTTACGTTATGTTTAAATATTGCGTGTTTAAATGTTATATAAGTTCCCCCACGACCCCTGTTCTGTTTAATGCACCCATAAGCACAATGAATTGCGTGCTACGAACATTGCGCGTTATAAAAGTAGTGAATTTTCACACCAAAAGTAAAAGTCGTTTCCCAGCAATAGATATGTTTGGCTGAAATTTTCTTAGTTTAATGGGCAGTATGAATAGTTAAGGGCTATGTGATGTGTCTTCTACACCCGGTATATGCCAATATCCAGTTGCGCGGTATGCCAACATAAACTCATCTTTATCGTGTAGGCAGTAAGGTCTTACGACCCCACACACCCTAGCGTCAGAGTTTCTAAACCGCCTCAAAGGCCTCTGACATGGTTTGAGTAGGACAGTAATAAGCTGGAATAAGTCCAGGTTTCCTCACGATGTTTTCCTTCACCGATGTCAGTGATGTCCAAGATAAACTTAAGAAAACACATTCAAATTAAAAAAAGTCACATTGGTACTTGCTCGAAAACTCATTGTAAAAACTAACAAATATTGGCTTCCGTCATAAATAAGAACACAGTATCGTTAGCTTCTTTATTTGTAAATTCTAAATCAGAGTCTTAATTACCAGAAAGGATTACAATATCACCCAACTTAGCACTTAATGGATATATCCCGCGGCCAAAAGCTTGCGAATTTTACGAGTGCCCCATAAAACGCTACCAAGAAATTATCTGTTCAAAAGACAATTTATGCCAGTGCAATTAAACGGCGCTAGGTCTTCTTAAATTGCTGGAACTGCGTAATTGTATTCCCTCCTTAATAAGGAGTACCGTCTTACCTCGTAAATATAAAGCGCCTTAGGCGATTAACACACGGCACCGTACGCCGCTCCGGCATGCGGTGATGCGGTTCTCACGTCGCACTAGCCTCTATGAAATCCGCTTGAACCTTGCACACGAACACCGCACGACCGCGCGGTCGAGCGGTGTTCGAAAATCGAAATCCGCTTCACCGCTACCGCATGCCGGAGCGGCGTACGGTGCCGTGTGTTAATCGCCTTAATCCTGTTTAATTTTCTTGTTTACAAAGTTGGGACTACTTTTCCTATTAACTTTGGTGTTCTATGTAACTAGAGGTCGAGTATCGATTACATTACAACACAGCTCTTTAAATCATACTTAACATCACGCCTGTAATCCCCGAAGGGTTAGGCAGAGGTGTACCCATTACTACACCCACATTTCGCCAGTTATGTTTAAGTCCCATGTAATAGGGGGCAAGCCTATTGCCTTCAACCGGACACAAATCCATACTCCGAGGCTACTACTAAGAAATTCCTGATGGAAAAACCCAATAACGTTTTGCCCGACCTGGGAGTCAAAGCTAAGACCCCAAGTCTTATTTTTTTTTACGGACCATTACTTCCAGAGATTAGCGTGTTCAAAGAAAAAAAAAACAAACGAAATCTAGCTTTATAATACGAGTATTACTAGCTTTCTCGGCCACGCGTTGCTGTGGCTTGAAGTAAGTAAAGATATTGAGGTCAATAATCGAGATAAAAACTATCCTATCATTTAAGTTTGACCAAATTACACACAATAACCCATAATTCATAAAAAAATGGTTGAGTAGTTTAGGAGTCCATCTCGGACAAACAACGTGACGCGTAATTTATATATTACTTGCTTCTGCCTTCGACAAAAAACTGTTTGTCGTAATAAGCTATAAGGACTTTCCCTTAGCTATTAATTGTACTACGCCTTCCAGTTTATTACATCAATATTTAAACCCAAACATTATGATTATATTTTACTATACTTAGAGGTATCTGCATAATTTTGTCAAATAATCAGCATGGGTTAATTTTAGGTATATCATTATGAAGTGTTGTGATGGCTCAGTGTTTAATAAGCCCGTGTCTCATGCTCAAGGCTGTGGCTTCGCAACCGGGAACGGACAAGTATCAGTGTAACCTTTTCTATTTTATATGTACTTTCTCAGTTTGGATTTTACACATTATAAGGATACCTGGACTTAAAATTAAATTAATTAAACCTTGAGCACACGTGGTGATCAATGTTTACATTCGTATAATTACTTAATTAATGTTCCTATATAAAATAAAAGTAAACCTTTTTTTTTTAAAGTACAAGTATAATTATGTACCTATGCAGTTTTTTTACCCATTTTTTTGCATACGCATTCTTTTGTACATTTAGAAATAGGCAACTTATAACCATTTTATTGTCTATTATGAATGGCGTTCGAAAGTGCCTTTTGATGGTCTAATAGAAATAAATAATTTGACTTTGACTTTGATAGCAATGTAAATTATTGTCTCCATCCATAGATTAGCTACGAAACGTATTATTGTCAATAAAGAACAAAAGTTCGTTTAGCGGGTGTTAATCATAATTGTCGCTGTCAAGATAAATAGGGGAAAAATAAATCATCAGAACTTTATTTTAGTTAGGCAACTAACTTCGTAAGAACAAAAGAGGAGCGCGTGATGAAACCATACCATCAATTAAGATCTTCCAAAAGCCGGCTATTTAGCACCGCAATATCCTCCTGTAACATAGCATATGATGGGTGTGCGGAACCAACAATATAAGTTGAACAATCTGTCTGCGGTTACCCCGTCTTGCGACAATTGGTACGGCGCTAACGGAGCGCGAAGGACTCAAATATATCAAGGAGCAGGGTTGCTACGGACTAAGGATTGTTTTTTACCGGTATTTGTGACGTAAGGTGCAAAATTACGGGACTCTTACTACTATTATAAATGCGCAGGTTTTTTTTTTTTTTGTTTATTTAATATTTAACAACAACACATCATAAACTTAATTTAACATCTGCCAAACTGCAAAGCAATTTGTCGGCAGAATGGATGAATGATGAATGGAATGTCGGATGAATGTTTGTTTCTCAATCACGCAAGAACCGCTGAACGGATCTGGATGAAATTTTGCGCACAGATAGACTATAGTCTGAAATAGCATATAGGTTATTTATCCTGGAAAGATGAACGGTTTACGAGGGATAATACTAACAGTAACTATGAGGCGGATGAAGTCGCGGGCAGCAGCTAGTACTTTATATTTTTGGCTGGGCAAAGGGGGCCCTTTCTACTCCTAAACTTGTCTTTCTTCCAAATGTTATCTATATTAATATTATTAATAACTATTATCGTAGTAAAGTAATATATATGTACTTACTCGTACATAAAAGTACTTGGTATTTATAACTTAAGTCAAATAAAACATTAATATGAAAACCCTCATCTGATACACATACTTACGTTTCATATAAACGTATCCGTCTAATAGAATTTACTCAACGATTTCTACCAAAATAACGACTTTTATTCTATTTAAAATGAAAACGTAATGGAATCCGTTATAGTAGTGTCCAAAAGTAAATTGAATCAAACAAATGCGGTTCTAATAATGAACAAATTGAGTTAGAAGACTGCTTCACGAATAACCATTCAATCTTTCCAACCGTAAAGTTTAATTTTGTATGAAATGTTCAGCTTTGGTTTAGTTAGAATTAAAATGGCGTTAGAAAAAACTAGATTTACATCAGTAGGTTACGTCGTAATATATATTATTACTTAGTCTGAAAAACACTTTAATTCGGTAATATTTAAATTTCTTTTGTTTCGTGGGTGCATTTACTAACAAATAAACTCACATACACTAACAAACAGACCTAACCAAATATTTAAATATTTGATCCTTGCGGACATCGAACCCACAACACGCATCATGCATCACATTCGCTCAGCCACTGCGCTAACTGTGCTGTCAATTATATTCTATTTTTTTTTCATATTAATACCTAACTAATTAATATTTATTTAAAACAAAAAATGGAAAAGATTTTGTAAAAACTATATTAAAAAGTAGAGAGTAAAGAGTTTTTATGATATGAAGTTTTCAGTTTACAGAAAATAGCCTTGAGACACAAAGATAAACTTATAAAATTAAAGTACCTTTCTTATCGCAAAACTAAATGAACGTAGCGACGATCAAGATGAAGTCTGTGGCATATGGTTTGACAAAAACGTTGCGCACTGTATCCATAAGTCATGGTAAATGGCGAGATGTCGCCCGACCACTTTAGCTGGAACTGCTAAGGCCTTTAGATTTATTGATGCTACGTGGAGACATATTTAATAAATTTGCCGTCTACTCTGCTCTTAATAATTTCTGAACTCACAAGTGTAAACAGTCAAAGGAAATACCGCTCACTTCGCCAAAGTGTTAATTAATCTAATTGTATAGGACAGCAGCGATCGAGGACGGAAATTTGTAACCCACACACGCCCAAAAACCAAATGTGTACATTACATAGGGTCGAACTTTGTCACCTTTCCGGGATACGAGTTTACGGGTCAAGGGATAATGTATGATGGATTTGATCGGCAATCAACCGTTAAGGAACAGGATGAAGCAACATCGACCCACACAACTATCTCTCAGAACCACTGTAAATAAAGAATACAATAAAACGTTGCCCCAGCACGCCGCTTGAAATCAAAAACATTTTCTCTTCTGTTTACATAAAACTGGTTTATCAAATAAAGATTTTGTTCCTCCAAGGATTAAACGTGAATACATGTGTGTACATTGTAGAAACCAGATAAAATCAGAATGTTCGTAATTGCCCGTATTCTCTGGAGATTTAAAGCTTCGTTCCATATCCCGTCACAGTAATACGAGAGGAAACTGAGTGAACAATTTTTTGCTCATCTGGGTGTCAGACAAAAGGGAAGAAGGATCAGAGTCCTTTGTCGTTTAGCGAGCTGATGAGACTAGCTCGCCCCAACCATGTTCTTATCTCATCCTAAACTGAGACGCCTTATCATTATTCACTTTAAGCTTTTATTATCCTGCTATTCTGTTATATCGTAGCCATCAAATATGTTAAAACTACCTTTTAAAAAAATCATGACGACGAAAGCAATATCCAGTTAGAGAGAAAACTGAATATTGGATCGCTCTTAGTTTATTTATACGCTCAGTTCGCATTTGAACCTTTCAGATCCCTTGGCATTTCAGCGAACATTTAATTCATGGCAGGGCCCTCGATGTTATCTAAAATGACGCGCGACGTGTGGTAGGGGAGTTGAACTAGAGATATTGCCAACTGTCTCGACGCGCGTTTGTCCTTTACGTATCGATGCAATCATGTGTCTGGTCCTTTGCACTGGTAATTGGATTACACGAACATACTTCAATACTGCTCTGTAAATGTTACGGCTTTTCTTTTTTGAGTAGGTTTAGATAATTATTTTAATTAATTTTTATTTTAATCGCTAGAAAATAATAAATACTAAATAAGCCTATAAGTTCATTATTAAGATCTATGGCTGAGAATAAAAGGTAAATATTTAATTTAAATTAGTAATATTTACTATATGAATAAACCTATCGTACGTAGTAAATATGCAGGGTTTTATGTCATAAAAATCACAGATACGGCAATGCAATTGGATCCGATCAAGCGTGATAAGTTTACCCCTATCACATTAGGGGCCTTTACCGCCATCGACGCACTGCGCGCACCCATTCCAAATAAATACAGTACATTACTTTTAGTATTATGGCACTATGATATTTACATATAAATGTATTAGTATGATAGCTTATTCCCGTACCGAAAACTTAGCATATAATCATTTTCTTGAGATGTGTGATGGTTTTAGGAAAAAAGGCGGTGGTAATAACTTTAAGTTTATAAATCTCACTGCCACGTTAGTCTCATGGTTGCCATGATTGCCTCTTTGATTCCCAGATCGGACTATGAGTGTGAGGGAAGAAGGAGTGCACCCGTGTAAATCAAGGTTGGTCGCTGTGACCGAAATTCAGTCGGGACGATATTATTACGTAATACACTGAAAAACTGATCCACTCATTAATTCGTTCCCAGCTCGATCGATAACGTATCCCAAAATAAATATAAGTAACCGATTCATCAAAAGCAGATTAAAACACCTTCATTTATTTTAAAGCGAAATAAAATGACGAAAGGCTCAAAAGCGCTGTGGCCTCTCGAATTTAAAACAGAGCCAGCGTCAATCTAATCGAAGTTAGCTGAACAAAAATGGCATGAAACTTAGAGCTGGTTCACATTAGATCGGACCGACAGTTTTACCGCTGACTGACTTTCTGTTGTTGCTGTTCACACTAGAAGTTGCCTATCCGACCTAATGCGAACACCACAGTCGTTACCGTCGTTTTACCACAGCCAACTCACAACTGCTTTGTGACGACCTGAGATCGTCACAAAGAAGTTGTGAGTTGTTTGTCAGTCCGATAAAACTGTCGGTCCGCATAATGTGAACCAGGCCTTAACCGTTTGGGATTACGTAGGCGCGGGGTGGAACCGAGGCTAGGCCCGCACTACTCTGCCATTAGATGGACAATTTGTTTGGCTACAGGCGCGTAAGCCTTTAATCTCTCATAGCACTCGGCCCCAAGTGACTGGCAGCCCGGCCATGCGTTCCACCATTTCAGCCATTATTTTCGGAGTTTTAAATAGAGATTCGATTGGAAATCGACGTTGCGTTTAATTGGTTTTAAAAACTCGTATTTAGATTTAAAAATTATATGTGAGAAGAAAATTTTATCACGGTCGAGTGCCGAGATAAATAACGATGGATTGGGATGGTTATTGAAAAAAAAATTGTTGCAACATTGCGGTATAATTATGTATTTGAAATTCAAAATGACGAGTTAAATTCATAGTTCCCTCACGTACTCTACTCTTTTTTTTGTGAGAATATTTTTTTTTCCGTGTACAAAAATGTACCTTATTGGAGTCCTAATTATGGTTTTGCATGCGTTATACTACGCACTACAAAAAAATAGTGATTCTTCACACTAAAATAGTAGCTTTCTAGTTAGTTTTATGGGCAGTAACTATGCGTAGTTAATGGTCGACAGAAGTCCAAAAGCCAGACTACCAGTCTTACCATGCGGTATCGTATTACCCAGTTACTGGGTTGTGGAGGTCAGATAGGCAGTCGCTCCATGTAAAATAATGGTATTCAGCTGCATCCGGATAGACTGGAAGCCGACCCCAATGTAGTTGGGAAATGGCTAGGCAGATGATGATCCGAAGTTAATAGCTATGTGATATATCTTTTTACCCCCCGTATATAACATGTAGCTACCTACTTATCCAATCGAGACAAAAAGTGTGAAGTCCCACATGTAGCCGACCGCATCAGCCAACCACTTGTGCACAGACACGTCGGTTATAACAAATTGTAAACTATTCCTCTCTCATTGTGGGACATCAATAACAAGCAACGTAACGGGCTGTTTAATATCTTCGCACTTCGTAAAACATTGCTGCCATACACCTTTCGATCTATCAGGTATGGCGGAAGATTGATCGCAGGAATATCTTTCTTGTACAACATTTTCCCATGGGTTGGATGGTGAGAAACTTCCGGATGAAATTGGGCAATGGTCTTACAAAATCGGCCATATAAAGGGTTCCGTACAATATTAATATCGAGCAAGAAGGCAAGTTTCTTGTATCGGGACCCCATACAAGAAACATGCCTTTTAATTTGTTGTTATAGCAGCCACAGTAAAACACACTGTAAAAATTTTAAGTGTCTATTTATTACGGTTTAAAACATACAGCCCTGTGACAGATGAGCGGGAGCAGGACATTGGGACCCTTTGGGTACGGAAGCCATTTTTTTTTTAGGTGGTAAAAATCACCAAATGAGTCTTTCCGCCCTGGGTGGGGCGGAAGGGACTGTCAGACTTTTATTGACTAAAAACCACCCTGTTCCTTCTGTAGCCCTTTACGTTCCGGGGCCACGGTATCCTGTTAAGACGTCCCGCAACCCAGGCAGGCGTTTGGCCCCGTTGGGGCCCCGTCCCTGTGCTGACAGCTCTTTGAGGCGCGCGCGAACAGAATGCGCCGTCGACCCGGGCC
Organism: Hoplodrina blanda; assembly: GCA_949316365.1. NCBI lineage: Eukaryota > Metazoa > Arthropoda > Insecta > Lepidoptera > Noctuidae > Hoplodrina > Hoplodrina blanda. The sequence goes on along the minus strand of OX438579.1, from coordinate 7,325,418 downwards.
TGGTCCTTGATCGGACGGCGAGCTACCCATTATTCGCCGTCCGCAAGCCCGCGCCTACGGTGGCCTGGATACGGAACACTAAAATACAATATGTTCAATGTCCATAATCTACACAACAAAAAGTGGCATCTAGCTTTACGAGTATCTTTGTGACTAACCGACCCCTCGAGTTTAAGTCTAAACTAACTGTGAACATGAAGAATTTTAATGTTAATTATACTACCTAAATGTATTATGAAGGGTATGGTATCGTCTCTAATCTTACTTTACATACCTGTCGGTTGAAAACGTAAGCATTAGGTTTTATAAATAAAAAAAAATACTATAAGTATATTATTATGTGGTCGGTACCTATAAGGTACATAGGTACTAATGTACTTAAGTACATACATTGGGTACTGAACAAATAGAGTCAGAATTTTCCTCACTGACCCATCTCATTAAATCCCTCGATATTTTCCTGTAATTATTTCCTCATGAGTTACATCAAATAGGACATAATTAACACTTCCAAATAGATGACCTTTGACCTTTCGAAATATTCTTGTTCGTTGTAAAAATATTCATTATTTTAATTCTGAAGCTCAAACCAAAACAAAGCAGTTTAAAACTAGCGCTAAAATTAACCAAAAATATTAAATACAAAAAGTTATACTTCTTTCACCTCAAAGTTCAAAGACTTTGAACAAAAAAGGCAAATGATAAATCGGTGTATCTAAGTTGAGGGAATTAATTGTGCTCGTAGGAACACAAGATTGGAATTGCTCTTGGGTTGGATACAAGTAAATTCTTTATTCCCCCGTGAGCCACCCATCACTTCCACGAACTTACGTTTACACAGAAATTTCGACTTTGTTTTTGCTTTGGGAGCCAGAAAATGTTTAAGTATATTTTTATGTTGTAAGTATGATAGATACTGCGTCAATTTATAAACATTATGAACAAAGTTTTTGAGTGAGCGTGTCTGTTATCGTTTATTGAGTTAATTTTGTTATTGAATGTGTGTTCATGTGGAAAAAGGGATTTAAGTAATGTGTATAAAGGCTGATTGGCTACGAGCTGCTGTTGAATAAATTTGTATTTGAATTATCATGCTGAAGTTCATATTTTATTACTAGTTATTGCTGCAATTTTGTCCGCGTCAAAATTCTTACAGATCGCATTTTTTTATAATAATATAGCACTGCAGCACTCAGGGATAAAGTAGCTTTCTTTAAGTGAAAGAATTTTCAGAATAGGACAAGGAGCTCCAGACATTGGCTCGTTCAAAAGAAAACAACCTCCTCAGCGTTATAATATCAGTACAGACATCTTTGTGTAACTTTAATTTCTAACTGTTTTAGTTCTTATTAATGCTGGAAAGAAGAGTTTATGTAAACGTCTGGCGTTATAAAAACTTCACGTTAAGAGCGTTTTAAACTTACCCGTGAACCCCTTTCGCGTTCGCACCTCGTGGTGTTCCCCGCTGAACGCAAAGCCGCGAAACAATCTACACTCGCGGTTTACGCCGTTCACGGGGTTTCGCGCCGTGCAGAGAGTGCATTATTAGTTTTTCCATTATAACAAAGTAATTGGTAATAAAGGATTAGGTTATTTTTAGCCCATGTACCCACTACATGACAAATACCTCCCTTTCTTTTGCTCAATCCTTTCCATCCTGAGCTAGTGTAGGCCAATCCAGTCTATTAACGTCAAGCTCGTCCCGCCGTTTTCTCCTGGGTTCGCCGCGATCTCGCTGAACGTTTTCCGGGACCCACATTGTGGTTAATTTAGCCCATGATTGTTTGTTTGTTGATTTGTTGTTGTCTGTTATTGATAATTATCCATTATTAAAGATATCATAATGTTTAACAGAATATATCTGTGAATTATACTGACAATTGTTATATTCTAAATCTAATACCGGATGTTACACTTGCTATAGTATTTCAAATGGCTAGAAGTGATGTCATAATTATTCTATAATTAATACCGGAAGTTACACTTTTAATTGAATAGATTTAAAAGTATTTAAAATGATGACAGTTGAAGTTAAGAGGGCGGCCATTTTAACCTGAGCGAGCTCATTGGTTCTCCAGCCGTTGAACATGCAACAGCTCTACAGTAATTCCGAGTGTTAGTTTATTTGCTGTAAAACTATATTGGTGAATTGAATATTGAATATTAAAAAATATACAAAGTACAGCAAGCGATTGTGGTTTATTTCGTCTCCTATCGTCAGTAGTTATTTTTATAGTTCAGAAGTGGGATAAACCAGCCCAAAAAGTGAGTGAGATTGCACACTGGTTACCAGTGAAAGGCAATTAAGAAACGTGGAGCTGAATTTTAAGACCGCTGGATATTATAATGTCCGGAGTTGAGGGAGCTGAACAAGAATATCGGGAGCAGTTGAGGACCCCTCCAATCCCCGTGCATCGTCACCGCCGATCAAGAAAACGAAGTTTCTCACGAAGGCGTCGCGATCATGGCAGTGAATCTGAATCTTCTCCACGCAGACGACATCGACGCCGTGGAAGTGGACCGTCTAAGGATCATCGTAGCAGGTGTGATGACCGTCCGCGGAAACATCAGCGGCGACATAAGCAAAGTAAAAGGCGACCAACCGTGAGTACATTGTCTACTTCTTCTGATGGTGATTCATCAAGGAGCACATCTGCTCAAGGGCCGAGTGCAAAACGTTCCAAGATACAAAATAATAAGCAACGTAATACGGACGAATTTGTATCTAGTATTTCTGCTCGAGAGCTGTTAAATTTGATAAAGTCATTGCCCACTTCACAGAATCATTTTTCAATGAATAATAACGCTATCCCTGAATTCGATCCCTCTAGTAAGGAACAAACTGTTGATATTTGGATAAATAAAGTAGAGGAATGCTCTAAATTGTACGGGTGGAGTGAAGCACAATTATTGCATTATTCACTACCGAAGTTAATGGGGGTAGCAAAGGTGTGGTATCAGGGACTACCCTCTGTAAATTTTACTTGGTCAGAATGGAAAGATAAATTAATTAAAACTTTTCCAACTGTTCAAAACTATGCACAATTATTACAAGAAATGTTGGATAGGAAGGTGAAGCCTAATGAAACATTAGAAACGTATTTTTATCATAAGATGAATTTACTAAACAGATGTGAAATATATGATAAGAAAGCAATAGACTGTATTATAAACGGCTTAGATGATAGAAGTATGCGTTTAGGTGCTCAGGCTGCTAACTATAGCCAGCCTGAACAGTTGTTAGCTTATTTAAAAACGGTAAAATTAGAAGACGGCAAAGAAATTAGGAAGCCATTTTTAAGGAAGCGTTTTGATGGGCAAGGCGACAATAATAATAAAACTGCAACAAATACAATTAAATGTTTTAATTGTGGTGAAATAGGTCACCCTAGTTTTAAATGCTCAAAACCTCTCATAACCTGTAGCATATGCAAGCGGCTTGGACATCAATCCGCTTCGTGTAGGCGGCTCTTGAGGAATACTAATGACACTAACGTTGTTAAAAATGATGACAAGTCTATATCGGAAGTAAAATTAGCAGGCAACTTGGAAAATAAATATGTTTTAGCTATTACTGTTAATGGTAAACCAATGACATGCTATGTTGATCTCGGAAGTCAGAGTACCCTAATCAGACAAAGCGATTTTGAAATATTAGGCGTATCATATAATGATACAAATTTACCATCACTTAAAGGGTTTGGTGATACATTGATAAACCCTATAGGTAAATCAATTGTTAGTTTAACGGTTCAAGGCGTTTCTGCTGATACAGAAGTATTAATAGTAGGTGATGATTTGCTTAAGTACCCAATACTTTTAGGTCACACGTTTACAGAACAAGCAGGCATAATTATAATTAAGACTGACGAACATTTAATTTTACATAAGCAAGTTAACGATGATTTAGCAGATAAATTAAAATTAATTGTTGATTCAGATATAGAGATTCATTCTATGGCGGCTGTGCCAATTAAGGTTGACGGCGAAACTACTTGCACTGTGTATGTACGTGGGTCTATACGTGAAGTTAACAAACAAAGGTATTATATAATGCCGGGCGCTTATACAATTACTAATGGTTTTGGATGCATTATACTAGTAAACTTGAATCTAGATCCCTTTAAATTATGTAAAAATGTATTACTGACAAGAGCTCAAATTGTTAAATATAAAAATAACTTCAATATAAATAAAGTAGAAGTCGAGGGACCAAATGCTGTAATAGATCAAATATCTTTGGGTGATAAATTAAACCCGGACGAGATTCTAAAATTAAAAATGTTATTACAAAAATATAGGGATTGCTTTTCTTTTGGTCTTAGTGATTTAGGGTTAACAAATTTAACGGAAATGACAATAACTTTAAATGACACGACTCCTGTAGTATATCGACCATACCGTTTAGCTCATGTTGAAAAACAAAAGGTTAAGGGTATGATACAGGAGATGTTAGATAGTGGCATCATCACGGAATCTACTTCGTCTTACGCTAGTCCAATTTTACTGGTACAAAAGAAGACCGGCGATCAGCGTCTATGCGTAGATTACAGAGCGTTGAATTCAAAGACTGTCAAAGAGCACTATCCATTACCAAGAGTGGAGGACCAAATTGACAGTCTTGGGGGGTATAAGTATTTTGTTACGTTAGATTTGGCATCTGGGTACTACCAGATTCCGATCGCTCCTTCCTCTCAGGACAAAACTGCTTTTGTGACTCCCGATGGGCAGTATCAGTTTACTCGCATGCCATTTGGATTGGCTAATGCACCTTCTGTGTTTCAAAAAACTATAAATAAAATGTTAAAAAATACTAGGAATAATGAGGCCTTTGCGTTTATGGACGACATAATTATACCATCGCAAAGCGTAGAACAAGGAATGGAGCGATTGGAAGCTGTTCTTAAACTATTAAGGGATGCTGGTCTAACTCTTAAAGTTACTAAATGTAAATTCTTTTATACTACTATTGACTATCTTGGTTTTGAAATTTCTGAAGAAGGCGTAAGACCTGGTACCAGAAAAACCGAGGCTGTGCGATTATATAAAGCACCTAAAAATCAACATGAAGTACGTCAATTTATTGGACTTGCAAGTTTTTTTAGGCGGTTTGTAAAAGGATTCGCGATAATAGCCTCTCCACTCACAAAACTTCTAAAAAGGGATAGTAAATGGGAATGGAGCTCGGATCAAGATCAAGCGTTTGATTCATTAAAGTCTGAATTAATAAAGAGACCAGTTTTGGCAATGTATAATCACTTGGCTAAAACTCAAGTTCATACTGATGCATGTAAAACTGGTATAGCTGGTATACTATTACAAGAAGACAAATTAGGTAGGTGGCGAGCCGTTGCGTATTACAGTCGTCAGACTAGTCTTGATGAAAAAAAGTATCATTCTTTTGAGCTTGAGACTTTAGCTGTAGTTGCCTCTTTAAATCGGTTCCGCGTTTATATTCTGGGTATAAAGTTTACTATAGTTACAGATTGTAACGCATTACGAACAACTTTATCCAAAAGAGACATAATACCCAGAATAGCAAGGTGGTGGTTACAATTGCAAGAGTACGACTGCAGTATCGAATACCGTTCAGGAACTCGAATGAATCACGTAGACGCACTCAGCAGGAATGCGATTGAGCCAAGTGATGAGTCTGAACCTGTGTTCGATATTTTAGCGGTTGAGACTGAGGATTGGTTAGCCACTATGCAACAGGTTGATGATGAAATCAAAAGAATTAAACAGATACTAGAAGATCCGAACGCTAAGGATGTACTCGATATTCATAAACATTACCAAGTTAAAAATGGAAAGGTTTATCGTGTAGTTGATGATCAACTTAGGTGGATGGTGCCAAAAGGAGTAAGGTGGCAATTACTTAAGAAAAATCATGATGAATTGGGTCATTTTGGTATAGAGAAAACTCTAGACAAGTTGAAAGATCTCTATTGGTTTCCTAAGATGAGGAAATTTGTGAAGAAATACGTCCAATCTTGTCTGGAGTGTTCTTACCATAAAACACCTGGCGGTAAAAAGCAAGGGAAACTTCATCCTATCCCAAAAGTCGACCAACCTTTTCACACCATCCATTTAGATCATTTAGGACCATTTATCAAAAGTAAATCTAAAAATACATATATACTAGTTTTAATCGATGCATATACAAAATATATTAATCTATATGCTGTTAAAAACACTAAAACTAAAACTACGCTAAAAATCTTGAACAATTACGTTAGTTTGTTTGGAGTACCAAGTAGGATTATAAGCGATAGAGGTACGTCTTTTACTAGCAAGGGTTTCAAAGATTTCATAAATAGATTAGGTATACGTCATGTTTTAAACGCCGTTGCAACCCCTAGAGCGAATGGTCAAGTGGAGCGTTTTAATCGAACAATTTTAACTTCACTTGCCACCAAAAATCATAATTGTTCTGAAAGTGAATGGGATAGGCACTTGGAAGAAATACAGTTGGCTTTAAATACAACCATTAACAAAACTACGGGTAAAAGTCCATCAGAAGTATTATTTGGTATAAGAGTACGAACCAAGGGTGATGGAATTGTAGCTTCATTGTTAGATTGCGATGGAAACAGTTTAAAACCATTAAATGAAGTAAGGAAAGAAGTAAACTTAAGGGTATCGAAAGAACAAAATAAACAGAAAGAAAGGTTCGATAGAAAAAGAAAAGAAGCTGCAAGTTACAAAGTAGGAGACTTGGTTAGGATAGAAAGGGAAATAGCGAGTAATAACGGAAAATCAAAAAAGCTTTTACCTAAAGTACAAGGTCCTTATAGAATTATTAAAGTTTTGGATAATGATAGGTACGTTGTAGAGGATACTCCTTTGACACGAAAACAAAACAGAAGGTATGAGGCAGTTATTTCAATAGATAAAATTTATCCATGGTTGACATATACCCAAAAGTATTTAGATGAGAGTGAGACAGATGAGGGATCGGATCATTCAGATAAAGATGCTGACGTAGACAATGACAATATCCAAGATGCTAGTAATGATAGTGAACTTGATAAGGAAATTGAAACAAATGTTTAATTATGAATTTGGAAATGCAATTGATTGTATTTATGTATTAGATAATATTACGTTGATATAGATTTAAGAGATTGCTATGATATAGAGTTTACTACGTATGATATAATGTGTAAAATGATTTTGATAACTTGTTTGAAAGGTATAAGATGCATATGAGGCCGATAAGCCAATTTTTGAGAGCATCTGAGTACCTAGGTAGAGTATCTGCATACACATGAGGCCGATAAGCCAAATAACGGAGTATGCTAGATATTTTGATAATTGTATTTTCACACATATGAGGCCGATAAGCCAACGATGGAGTGTGTAAATACTTTGAGTGAATATGATTATGAAAATGATTTTGAATTGATAATAAACTGAATAATGAAATTATTTGAACTAATGTTGAATAATTACTCGATATTATATTGTTGTACAAGAATTGCACTTGATTTTTTTTAAATTGGTGGAACAATTTTAGTTTAATAGATGGCCGAAGCAGTAGATGTAAGTAAATATATAAACCAAAACGATTGTATTATTTGAGTTTATAAGGTTAGTGTAAATGTGTTACTATGTATAAAGTTGATTATGAACAATTTACGAGAGGACTCGTAAAGTTCAGAATGGCCGACTGTTATATTCTAAATCTAATACCGGATGTTACACTTGCTATAGTATTTCAAATGGCTAGAAGTGATGTCATAATTATTCTATAATTAATACCGGAAGTTACACTTTTAATTGAATAGATTTAAAAGTATTTAAAATGATGACAGTTGAAGTTAAGAGGGCGGCCATTTTAACCTGAGCGAGCTCATTGGTTCTCCAGCCGTTGAACATGCAACAGCTCTACAGTAATTCCGAGTGTTAGTTTATTTGCTGTAAAACTATATTGGTGAATTGAATATTGAATATTAAAAAATATACAAAGTACAGCAAGCGATTGTGGTTTATTTCGTCTCCTATCGTCAGTAGATATTTTTATACAATGGATCTGATATCAACAAACGATAAAATAATTACGTGTTTCACCATCTGTCTAGGTTCCTGTTCGATTTTAAAGTTAATTAATTATTACATGTAGATAAAATATAACTACCAGCATTTAATGGTAATCAACAAAGTGAACTTAACACACATGATAATACGTACATAAAATAAAATAATGAGATAGTACTTATTAAATGGAACTTCTGATGCGTTAATTGTAATCATTTCATGTTACGTACGTTTAAAATTTGATTTTCAATTAATCTACTTGTCATACTTTATTTTTGTTTTAATTATTTTATTAACAAGTATCGTGTCAATTAGCGGTTTGTAATAATATATGGAAACATTACATATTCTTTATTCGAAATTTATTTTACACTACAAGTAAAGGTCAATCTTAGATTCTATTAAATATAACATTAGAAAAAAAACGTTACTACGATACTGTTGCTTCAATGTTCCGTATAATAACCTCTATTATTTCCTTATTAATAAATATAAAGCAATGAAGACTATAAGCGATTAACAAAAAAGATATATCACTGCCTTTATTTGGCCGTTATTTTTATAAACAGAGTATAGGAAATCCTATTTTTCATTTCACTGATTTCAATTAAGTCAGACTTAACACCCGCCATGTTGGATTTCCATAATTAACACTAGCCGTATCCAGTTACCGTTTCGCATACCTACTGATTCAATCGCGTACCGTCGAATTGATTTAAGTGGATAGGTGCTATCTAATGGTATTGTACATAATTACTAATGTAGAGGCTTATTCTGTTTGATTACTGACCGGTATAGGCGTGTTTCTATTTTTTTCTTTAATTATACGTTAATAAACCTCATCTAAGACTTTCACAGAAAAAGTTAAAAAAAAACACAATTTATTATCATCATACAAATAATAATTACCTCTACCTACTCATTTCGGGATTTAATTATAATATGTAATACTTTAATAATTGTCTAGAATCTTAATTAAAACTGGGATGAGGGCTCATTGTTTGCTCATTTAGATTCGTTTAAACTTCAAAAACTCAATTCAAGTTTTACATGCGTTGAAGTGCTCTTTAAAATTTAATATGAGTACAGAATACAGATTCTTGAGATATTTATTATAATATCTTATATGAGTATTATAATATCTTTTAAGTATCTTTCATATCGTCGCTGTCAGTTACACACTCCATTGTATTTTATTTCATGGCTGCATTAAAATTCTTCAAATATCGAGAATATTTCCACTGGATATTCGAAAAGCTATATTTATTGCGTGTGGGTTGATGTCAAGTCTGTATATGCATTATATGTATATGTATTATGTAATGATTGTGGGCAGGTGGGTCGTCGAAGGGTGGTTTCTCTCGGACCATTGCACGTCGAAATTGCTTCGACACCGAAGTATACTAACCGTGCCTCATGCCGAATCACATTTTATTTCAACTTTTTATAAATAAACGTGAACGTGTAATATGAAACAAAACACGAAAAATGTGAAAAAATTGCAATATTTCTCATAAATTACAAGTTTATAGTTACAAGGCGATTAACAAAAGTAATTTATATGGCAGATGTGAGTGGCAACGCGGCGAGGGGACGCCCTAGAAAGACCTTGTCCTTATTGGTGAGGGTCTTCAGCAAGGTCGGGTGCCCAGTACTCGTAACTGGCTTGCTTACCAGATGTATGAACGTGGATGAGGCAAAAGGAGTATGTAAGGATCGTTGCAGGTAGCGTTCTGTGGTTTCTGCCTACCCCCATGGGAAAACTGCATGAGTTTATATATGATACAAGTTAGAAATTTTTGGTCAAAACATTGAAAAAAGTCTGTAATATATGTTACGTGTTACTTTGTAATACTTAACCCGGGGAGCGCATTGTTGGGTCAAATTGACCCACGCCATTTTGAATCGTGTGTTATTTTTAGAATTTTAGTGCGATGTCGCCGTACTTCTCAGTAGCTGGAGCGAACATTCTCCCCTATTCGTTTTTTACCGCTATTCAGTCGGGTCGCAACTACACCGGGAGATACACGAGGCCAAATGACTAAAAAGGTAAATATGACCCAACCATACACTCGATGTCGTTATTTTGCGCCAATTATTCAGCTTTTTTTATTGTTTATCATTTTATTTTTAGGTTTATTTTTAAAATGAATCGGGAAGAACTCGAGCGACAGCGGATTTTAGCCATATTACAATTTAGAAGATTTATGTTTTGTTAACTTTTGAGTGCTATAAGACAGAAGATGTCATTTTTGTTGATTTTTCGTACTACTTTATTTGAATTTACATTAAACACGTATTTCATGATGAATTCGTTTATTTTTATCTGAAACCTTTTCAGTGTTAGTGACATAATGAAATTACAGTAACAGTTTTATAAAATATCTCGTATATTGGAAAAACATTCATGTTTTCAATCGGGTCATCTCGACCCAACCCTACACTCGGTGTAACACTTTTTCACCATGCGCACCCCGGGTTAAACAAGTTTCCCACATTACTAATGATTTTACTTGCACACTCACATAATTATGTTCTATCCTAATACTTCTTACGACTAATATAAACGCGAAAGTTTGTGAGGATGGATGGATGTTTGCTACTCTTTCACGCCTAAATAGCTGAACGAAGTTTGCTGTGTTGTTTGGCACACAAAATATTGATCTATTATTTTTATTCCGTTATTGTGGTATCGTGGGATCATGTAGGACTTTGTCTTGATGAAATTGCGGGGATATACTAGTAAATAAATCTTACTACAATTATAAATGCGAAATAAATAAATATCTTGGGACAACTCACACACGGCCATCTGATCCCAAGCTAAGCCAGAGCTTGTGTTATGGTAACCAGACAACTGATATACATACTTATATAATTTATAAACACATACATATTATAGATAAATTACACCCAGACACAGAACAGACAATTATGCTCATCACACAAAGTTTGTCCTGTGTGGGAATCGAACCCACTACCTCCGGCTTAGCAGTCAGGGTCACTAACCACTAGACCAACGCGGCAGTTGTTAACGACCAACGAGGAAAGTTTGTTAGGTACTCAATAACGACAGAACGGCTGAACGTATCTAGATGAAATTTGGTACAGATATAGATTATAGTCTGGAATAGCACATTGGCTACTTTTTATTCCGAAAAAATTTACGGTTCCCGTGAGATAATATATGAGCTTTGACTCGGACGAAGTCGCGGGCAAACTAGAAAATAAATAGTAATATAAATATAACTAGTAATATTCTGATGTACCAGTACAGTGGACAGGTCACAGTATTCATTATTGTGGCATGTGACGAAGTACAAAAAATTGCGACGTGGTTTAAAAAAATATCAATATCCAACGGGATTGTCCAACCTCAAAAAAACAATGGCGACTGATACACGCATACAATGCTCGAAAAATCAACACAGTATGTAACAAAGCACGTACATTTTTGTTTACTCGATGGAATTGATGTGTGCAGTTCGAATGGATCTATCGGAAATTAACTGTGTGTTTAGGAACATACAATAAGACGTGAAGTAAACATGATAACAACTGAACAAAATTAATAATGCGTGTCAAAGATAATATCTTTTTGGTCTTGTACAATGACGTGGTCAAAGTCAAAGTCAAAGCATTTATTTCAATTAAACCATTTACAGGCACTTTTGAACTGTCAAGGAGTCGGCCAGTTAGTTAGAAAGTTAAAGCTAGTTGCTATAAATTTAAATAACTAAACCTAATTATATACAAAATACATATTTATATGTCTTTTTTGAGTGTCTACGATTGTGTAGCCCTGCTACGACCGCGCTACGACGTAGCAGTTCGTAGGCAATTCGTAGCACATTGCTAAATTATTACATAAAGGCGTGGGCGCAAACTTTTGTTTTGTTTGATAGTTTGTCTTGATCATAGACAAGTTAGGCTAGGCTATTAATTATTTTCTTGTCCATCTGCGTCCATACCACCCTATCTATTTTCAATTGCTGTGTTCGTGAAATTACTAGTTAAGGAATTAGTAATTTTGTAATGTAGAAATTACACGAAAATATAATCATAGGAGCAGTTTATATTTATAGTAATATTATATTCCCTCTGAAACTTGTTTTCACTTATGACCGCAACAATAAACAATCCCGAAGGTGGGCGATTGTTAGTACATACGTGGGTTGAGTGTAGTGTTTTCAAACTTCCAGGTAAAATGACAAAGTCAGCTCTTTCGGTTCCCACGCAACTTGATGACTCCGGGGGACTGAACCGGGCTTTGTTATTCCATTACTTACAACAGTCCTACAGTTTTAGGGAACCCTGTTGTGATTTTAGTAAATAGAAAATCCAGAGTGCATCCGACGTGGTTCGACGGATTCCATTTTATTTTGACAGTTTTTTGAGCTATGTTCACCATCTGTGTTGTGAAAGCGACCCGACGGTTTAAAATGCAGTAGTGCTTTCACATAAAACTAAACAGCATGGGTCGTGAAACTTGTGTGATAGATTATTCCGCTCATTTTATTTCTTTAAAGATACGAGCGATTTATAGAGATCGTTCTCGTGTTGAGAAGTTCTGAATATTTACGTTTATTGTTGCCGTAAAAAGCTCAATTTTAATGAAGAATTACAGTTAATCGGATTGCCATTAAAAGCGTTTACGCCTTACGGTATTTCATACAAATTTTCAAGTCTTTTTTTCGAAATGAATGAACCGATTTTAATGAAATTTCCTACACGTAAGTAGGATACATAATATGTCTAAAAAGTTAGTTGAGAACATTAAAAAAAAATGTGTTTCCATAGAAACAGAGATTTCCAAATAACTTTATTTTTTAAAGACATTTCGAAAACGTTCTCAGCCAACCTTTTAGACCTATGTATCCTACTTAAGGGTAGGAAGTTTAATTAAAATCGGTTCATTCATTTAAAAAAAAAGGACTTGAAAGTTAGTATGCAATGCCGTAAGGCGTAAACGCCGTGTAAGTGCATCATTAAAAACTAGTTAAATAGAACTGTCTATTGTGTACTGCTAGAATTTAACTTTACCGGGTAACTAACGGAGGGTGTGCTGTGAACCGTTTAACTTTGCTTACTTTGTCAGCGCCGCATCGTATTCATTTTATTTTCATGCACAGAATATTTAAATGAACTGTCATACAATAGTGAAAACGTTCAGACTCTTAATTTCTCTGTATTAACCCAAAAACTTTATACGAAACGATAATCTATACTTTAATATTATAAAGCCGAAGAGTTTGTTTGTTTAATACGCGCCAATCTCTGGAACTGCTCGTCAGATTGGAAAAAATCTTTTTGTAAATGATGGCCAGATTCATAAAGAATGGTTAAGGCTATTATGTATATGATCTCACTATACAAAGACGTAACATAACGCGGGAGAAAAATACCACGCGGGCGGAGTCGCAGGCAGAAGCTATATGTAAAATTGTAAAGTTAATTATTTTGTTGGTTTTTCTTCATTTGAACACGATAATGTTCATAACTACTGGACCATTCTAAAAATTATTTCGCTAATAGTAAGCTATATTTTATTTAGAAAAAAAAATAAGGGTCTATTTAAAGCTGGGCGCAAACGTCCGGTTTCCGGATCAGGTTTCCGAATCAGGAGGCGTGTATGCTGTATATTAATTTATGTATGTGTGTGTATGTACATATACGCTTCCTGATTCGGAAACCTGATCCGGAAATCGGACGTTTGCGCCCAGCCTTATTAACGTAAGGATCTTTAAGAAAATTTATGGGAACGTAGTCGCAGACAAAAGCCTCTTAATAAATAAAAGGATCACGTAAAACTCAGTACTAAAACTCGTCCTCCACTGACAGACATACCAAGAAATAATTAATCAGTAAAATTGACTTAGCGACACACTTGCGATGTTCTTTGCTTCATTAGCAAGAGTTCAAGATGAAGACGGACTCTAATTCTAACTCCAATTAACAAATGTGGAACTTTTGCGTTGTCACGGAAGGTCAATTAAGAAATATCAAGCCATGAAAAGTACAGCAATTAGTCTAATTTAACTTTTGCCTCTTATATTAAAGAACATTTAAGTAGGCATAAATTATACGGATCACTTGCTAAGTTAATGACATCATCGTTTTGGTACTTTTTAACTTTGCCGTGATATAAGTAGGTATTGAGTTTGTTGGCATAAAAATAATATAAGTATAATATCTGCATAATGTCATGAATATTAATATGCCTATGTCATTATGTCCGCTTTTGTACTTTTTATGCATCAAGTTTAAAAAAAATACGAATACTAATATACTAATACTTTAGTATTCATTTCATTGACTACCTCGTTGGTCTAGGCATTCTAAGATTCTAGTCTAGGATTACGGGCGATATGTTATGTATGAACTTATGTACTCAAAATCGTTAAAGTTAGTTTGTTTTTTCATTTGGTAATCACTAAAAGTGCTGGACCGTTTACAAAACTTTCACTCATAGAAAGCTAGGTACTCTACTGCCTAGATCCATAGGCTACGTTTTATAACATACTTAACATCGACGCGGACAAAGTCGCGAGCAGAAGCTAGTTATTTTTAATATTTTAGTAATTCGGATTCAGGTGTCTCTTAAATTAATTGTCGGCTTTTAGAGTCTTTCCAATTAATCTTTAAAAGAAGTCGTTATCTCGGAAGCGAAAACCGTTCAAAACATCATTCCAATCTTCCTCAAGACGAGTGAACGCAGTTCGTTTGAAAGCTTTGAGTCCTCAAAATGAGTGTTCGTTGTATGACATACTAATCTACCGGGGCCTAGCTCCTATTACAGAGATAAACCTTTGAAGTCGCCTGAACGAGCCCCTTATTATTGTAAACTAAATATTCTGTGACATCTTCTTGGTAACCGAAGCTTGTTATAGATTTTACAGTTGTAGAAAGTAATAAAATGATTGTTAAGAAAATTTTACCTTTCTAGTTACGGTATTATGGTATATTTTTGTTTAATTTCTTTTTCTTTATACAATCTTAAAAACATGTTTATTGAACCTGTTAAGAATTACATAAAGATGAAAATTAAATACCGGGTTAACTCAAAAAAATAAAAAACATCAATGTTAAATAATAATAACAGCCTATTATTGTCCCATTGCAAGGCAAAGGCCCCTTCTTATACAGAGGAAAACACGAGTATTGATCACCACGCTTGCTCAAGGCGGATTGGCGATTTCAGACTTATATATAGGTTTCCTCGCAATGTTTTCCATCAGCGATGTTGTTGATGTTGGAGATAAACTTAGAAAGTACATAATTATGAATTTTTCAATTTACACTGGTAGGGTTATGTACTTTTTAAATTAAATTGCATTGGAAAACATCCATCGGTTTCTAGGAAAACTTCAACTATATCTGACCTAAACCTATTTCTTTTTTTGACTGTACTTGCTCAGAATTGAACCCACAATCTCATGCTTATGCGCCGTCTTAAACACTGAACCATCACGATCTTAATATCCTCAATATCAATTTGAAATCCAAATTTTAGATGAAGATCAAGCCAGCCTTAATATTCTCGCGATCCTTGTGCTAAAACGTATCCCGCTGTTAATTTATCTTTGTTAAAAACTTAATTATGGCAGCAATGAACGCCGGTGGACATGCCGAGGCGGCGGAGACAATGGCAGTCATTGTTATTGTTTACAAAGGAGCGCCAGCAACTTTTACTGCAACCCTAACTGTTGTTTAGATGACATAATGTAATTTGATAACCAAAATAAACTAATTAGCGCAAATGTTTGTTAAAAGTTTTATGGATTTTAGTAATTGAGTTACTTTAGACCAAGGATTCTAAACCTTTTTCTAGTCATTGAACCCTCCCACGATTTTTAAGAGCCTACGGTCTTAATGGCGCATTTTCATTAGTCGATAGGGCCCGCATGCGGGGTGCGACAGATTTCTGGAACGCATGCCACAGGGCCCGCATTCGGGGAACCGTTTTCATTAGTCGATAGGGCCCGCATGCGGGGTGCGACAGATTTCTGGAACGCATGCCACAGGACCCGCATTCGGGGAACCGTGTTCATTATGGCGCATTTTCATTAGTCGATAGGGCCCGCATGTCGATATCACGGTCGTTACACCGCATGCGGGCCCTATCGACTAATGAAAATGCGCCATATAGAAAAACAAGGTTTAGCTTTTACCAGCTTTTATTGTGTGCGATCAAACTTTACATATAAGTAGTTAGTGTGTCTGTTGATACTGCTTATGCTGGATTGAACGTCAAATTGAGAAGCCATTTTTGATAATGTAAGGCGGATGTAATTATTTACTTGTAACCAATTACGATTTGTAGTTTTACACTTACGGGCATTTCGCTTGCTCTATAAATTAATAGGATTACCATCAAAACTCATGATAATTCAAAAAGGTCACGCGCAAATTAATTACTCAGAACATATGCATTTTTGTTTTTTTTTTTGAGTTGGTAAAAATCATCAAATGAGTCCTTTACGTTTAGTTTTATTAGTTATGAATATGAATGTGGATGGATGGAGAGCAAGAGGAATACCAAAAAAAAGATGGATGGATTGTGTGAAGAATGATATGAAAGAAAGGGGAGTCAGTGATTGCATGACGGCTGACAGGACAGAGTGGAATAGGAAAACGTGTTGCGCCGACCCCAAGTAACATGGGACAAGGGCAGGAAGATGATGATGATATGCATTACGTTATGTAGGCTCGTCATGGACCCCCGGTGTTCAATACACGGGCCCCGTAAACCACAGGTTCAAGAAACCCTGCTTTAGATTGATATTTTATTTGAACCAGGCTTGTTTTTACCCCTCCGTTTAAGGGAATCGCTTGCAAACAAATTCAATTTTTCTGTTACGTATTTTCCTTATAAACCGTGTCACAGTATCAATGACAGTAAAACGAAAAACAAAATACGTGAGGTGATTGAGACAGCTAACTTTGAATACAAACGACTACGATTCTTAGAATTTGATTTACTAAATTGAAACAGTAATACTTCTTAGATCGTTTTGTTCAGATAGACTTAATACCTATTACCATTATTCGAGTTTCAGGGTTCCGTCCCTGAAGGGTACAAACGGGAACCTAACACTAAGCCTTCGCTGTCCGTCCGTCTGTCAGCGGGCCGTATCTCATGAACCGTAATAGGTAAAGAGTTGACATTTTAACAGAGTGTGTATTTCTATTGCCGCTCAGCAAATAATGAAAATAAAATAAAGTAACAAATTAATTGGGCTTTGAATACAAGAAATGTGTTTTGATAGACGTTTATTTCTCGATCTCGTACTGTAGTACGAAACCTTACATGTGCTCGGACTCGTACTTACCCGGTTTTAGTATTTAATGGTAGCATGTTGACTGCCTTGTTAGTCTAGTGATCGCAAAGCACGACTGCTATGCTCAGTGAGCATGAGGTCTCAGGTTCGATTCCCAGGTCAGGCAAAGTATTACGGGGTTTTTCCATTAGAAATATCTCAGTAGCAGCCTCGGAGTCTGGATTTGTGCCCGGTTGATGGCAATAGGCTCGCCCCTTATTACATAGGACTGAAACATAACTGGCGAAATGTGAGTATACTAGGTACACCTCTGCCTTCGGTGATTACAGACGTGATGTTTATGCATACATATTCATGTTGCTATGTTTATAGAAGTAACATAGATAAAGTTTTGTAAATAGTTCAGGTTTCACACTAGAATCTCAGAGGATAACCAGTGACATGATATAACACGTTTGCTAATCCTTTAGTAGCGTGCGCCATTTGTGCCCGTCGTATTTATGCTCTCCCAGCGCCAATTATATAGTTTTAACGAACTGCACACGGTTCACTGCAACTTCAACTTAATTAGAATTTGTTTAATTGTTATTGTTATCGTAAAAAGTCTGTAGTCCACTATGATATAAGTACCTAAAAACTTGTAATTGGCCTTTTTAATGTTATCTACAACCGAACTATTGTATAAGATCAGCTGTAAGTTTTCCTAAAATTATTAAAATAAAATAAGAAAATATATAAAGATTATAAGTTTGTTTGTTTAAATGCTTCAATTTCAGAAAGTACTGGTCCGATATAAAAATATCCTTCAGTTATATACTTAGCTCGTTTATCGAGAAAGGTTATAAGCTATATCATCACGCTACGCCCCACGGGAGCGTAGCAGTAACCAAGGACGTAAAACGGGAGAAAATAAAAGGTATAGCTATCTTACTTCTTTCTACTACTATAAATGCAAAAGCTTGAATGGATGGATATTTGTTGCTCAATAGCACATAGGCTTATTATCCCGTTTTTGTATTCCTGAGGGATAATTTAGGACTTTGATTTAATTCTAAAATTAGCGCAAACGAAGACGCGCGCAAATGCCAGCACTTAAAGAAAACTTGTAAATTGTGCTCCGAAAGAGTTGTTAAGGGAATGAATATCTGGTGTGGCCCGCATGTAGTTTAAATTGCGTTTCCTTTGAGTGAAGCACAAAGACGGTTGGATGCGAAGAACTTCATCTAAGGAAAGACTTTGCCAACGGCCTTTTTCAGGGTACACAACTTTACGATTGGTGCAGTGCTAGCGAATCAAAAGCTGCTAAGTTAGGAACCGGCTGCGAATCCATCTTCAACTTCATAACTCACTTCATATTAAACTTGCTTTACTTTAAGAACAAAATCTTCGGGACTCGCGAATAATCTTCATACAGTGGACCTTTTATATTTGTTACTAACTGACGCGACAGACATTGCCCTGTCCAAATTTTTGAGTTCGTACATTAATACGACAGAAAAAAAATGTGAGCACCTTTTTAATGTTTTCTCTTCATACGAACGTTTCTCGGACTTAAAGGAAAGGCCCGACCTGGGAATTGAACCCAAGACCTCGTGCTCAGCAGGCGCACTTTGCGACCATTAGACCAACAAGGCAGTCCATTATTAAAGAAGTATGGATAGATAGATTCAAATCAACCGTGTTTGTTATTAGCTTGGTGAAACATTTAAATCTGTTGCCGTTGCACAGAGTAACTCACAAGTAACTCTTGTTAGTTCTGTGTTGGTTGAAAGCAAATATTTCCAACAGAATACAAGTAAGTACCTCTATCATTCTGTACACAATACTAACTTACGTACTGGATAGAAACAAAATGTTATTTACAATCATGAATGCATCTCACGAGCACGTTCATTTCAAACATAAAATATTTTTCCAAGAAAGATAAAAATACGAATACTATTTCCAGCTAGTAACTAACAAAACATTGTGTTCACGTAAACTCGTGCACTATAAAATCCTTCCACACACCAAACACTACCCGTAATAGCGAGTAAAGAGGAAAATAAAAATACTGGTTCGGAACCTATCTTAAAAAGAAGTTTCCGTCTTAGAAACCTCAAAGGCAAGAGCGGAAGTTTAAAGAAAGGCAGAGGCGAACGTTTCAAATGGAAAGTTTACACTGAAGCTCGATCGAACTGATAAAGTCTTCAATGTTTGCTGCTATAATTTTGTTAAGTCTAGTGGCTCGGATCAAACGTAAAAGACGGCGTGTAATCAGTTCTTGGCACAGTTCTCCGGTAGACTGTTACGTATAACATTAACTAAATATTAAGGCACCGGTACGGCTTTGACTTTTAATTAAAACATCAATCGCAGCGATTTTCAGGAAAAGTGGTTTGCAATTTATTTGTAAGGAAACCTTATTATGGAAACAGAAAATATTATTTAGAAGTTTGAATAGTTGTATAATATGGTTTTGATGTCATAAGTACCTCTTTTTAACCTCCGATGAAAACAAAGGGGTTTTATAAGTTTATCGTGTGTATCTGTGTGTGCAGACACACAGTATCGTAGCTCCCAAATGGCTAAACCTCATTTTTGTTTTTGTTTGAAATGTGACTTGTGATGTTATTCAAGAAAATCTGTTCCGATGTTTGAAAACTATCAGCTCTATTCTATTTGATTAATGGATGTGAACACGATGGACGAGTTATAATTGTGTCAGGGTTTCTTTCTAAATTTAAGATTTTCTCATTATGTTATTGGGAACATAATCTAGTAGGTACTTGTATCTACAAGTTGTTTCATGATCAATTTTCAAATGTGCTCAAAAAGTGTCATAAAGGGCCATAAATAAATAAAACACAAATTGCTTTCATTTTATCTATTTCAGTGTAACAAACATTATTCATTATTTTATACGTAGAATCATCTACCTACCTATTAAAGTTAGCTTTCGGTTAATCTAAAGAGGACAAAGTTTGGGTTATCAGCGAAGTTTTACGAATTCATTAAAGATAATGCCAACTTTGTCCAAACTATTTACATCTAAGCTAAATTATTATCTAGTTACATCATTGATAATTTAAATGTTACACAAATTCGCTATGGATAAACGTGAACTTATTTAAACATATTATGGTAAGACTGATTCCGTACAATGGATTGCGAAGATGAAGATTTTTATTGGCATTCGATATGAATACAGTAGAATTCAATGAATAAGAGATTATGATGGATATTTTAGAAATGTGGTTGCGTTTATAGCGTACTGTAAGTTTAATGAAATGGTACTTTTGACAAAAGTGACTTCCAATTCCCACAAGAACTGAAAGCAGATTGCGACATTCGTAGTAACAAAATTTACACAAATGTCAGAGTTCGTCGTGTACCTTAATATTCAGTCAGTAAAAGTTCTCCGTATTCCATATCTATGCGTGCGTCGCATTGCTATTACCATCTAAAATAAAACACATCGTGCAAAAACATTTTTCTATTCAGCTTCAATTGTGTTATTTTCTATTTCAACAAACCCCTAAAATCCATTTGTGAGATTTGTGTATGTATATACCATTTTTTTTTCATATTCAATTCCTGTGAAGTGCTCAAAATCCATGACGGAACGATTAAATTTTATTTTTCCGTTGCCGGAATTACGTGTGATACAAATTTTAATATTTTTTTCGTGCATATTTAATTTTATACGAATTGACGATTCAATAAAATTGATTTGCAGAGTTATTTTATTACTCTAGGTGATTTCCATATAGGTGATTTTCGGTGAAACCCTGCTTGGACATCGAATTGCCAAAATATGATGCATTTAGTATTTAGATTATTTTTTATAATGTCTATTAATAAAATTACAGTAGAAGCATATTAAGTTTGCGGATCAGCAGAAAATAGCAAAGAACTTAGATAAAACAATTTCACATAAAATTTTCTACATATTTATAATTGACAATTACTTAATAAACAGCCATTTATATCCACATTAATGCTACATTTTTTAAGTAAAACAAATAAAACAGTGATAGAAAAGCATCTGCAAAAAAAGCACAATTTATTAAAGCAACATTTTTTTCCTACTTATCCCAAAAGTCTTCGGAGGTGTTATTTTATACTATTCTAGGAGATTCGTTTTAGCTTGTGTATTCAATATTTACATAGTTCGTTCGTAGTTGTACGTACATTGTTCACATTGTCATATTTAGGTTATCAGTATCGTTACAGCTTCGCTCCCGATACGTTCTCGTTACGACTACACTTTCATACCTGAAAATCTTTCTGTACGAAATTGGAGCGGTGTTCATTACTCGCCGCCGCTCCATTGTTTCGGCTTTACAAATTTATCGATGATAAAAAAATGGAGAATCTATCGATATCGGCAGTACCATTTTTGGTCTGGACTCATAAACCGCTCAGATATCGTGAATTCATCTTGAATGTTATTAGACATAAATAAAGATTGTTTGTTTGAATAGTTTAAAAAGTGTTTGAAAAGATTTGTAGAAAAATAATGATGTAGTAATTAATTTATTCTCTATAGACTAAACAATGTTTTTAAAGACTCAAAAAAAAACAATGTTTAGCGATTGTAACTTAAAAATCTAAATAATGACTGAACTTTGTTTATTTAACTACGACACCAATTTACATAATTAAAATATAAATTTGAATTTGTATCAAGTTTAAAGTTTGTCTAATATTTTAAAGTAAAAAATATCTTTTACCTACACTTTTTGGGTTTGATTATTCTGAGAGCGATGCAAATGTTTATATGGGCCTAAAAGTGTGAAAAAACAATAAATAAATATCCAGTCTCAGCACTATGGTTAGGTTAGACCGTTAGAATATTTTCGACGTAGCGTTTGATTCATGTGCTTGTTTTCATGTAGCAGAGCGCCGCTCCCTGCAGTTAGATTTATATCCGAAGATAAATCAGCCAAATTGAAACTATACTCGTTAAGGGACTTTGGAGTTTAAATCCATGTTAATTAAGTAATTATTTTATCGCTTTATTTAACCAAAGTCATGTTTTCATATCTTCGTGCTAATCGATGATAATTATATTATTTGGTGAAAAACCTGTTGCCTTTGGCATTTTAGTGTTGGTAATATACTCATTTAATTTAGAATAATTGTGGCACCTTTTCAAGGGTCAACTATACAATTTCTGTCCTTTTTTCAGCGTTCATTCAAAGGTAGCACCTACTAAATATGTAATTACGAAAAACAACAATTTCAAAATTCTCACCTTCATTCCGCATTTTCCATTACAAGCATTTTTTAAGTCCAGTTACACATTTACAATACTCAAATAGGACTTGGGGTAGCTACTGTATCCTCTTAGACAAAATGTGAAGACAGCATTGTAGTAAGCTCCTCTAAATGGGTACCCGACGTACAATTCCATCTTCGAAGCTAAGTATCAAACACTCCGTATCTTTAAACTAGTTTTCACTAAAGAGTAATTTTCACTATCGAAGTTTCGTGATTTCAGTTTACTTCAGTAGTTTTCAAAGACCCAAGTGATGATGACAAGCACTTAGTACTTTTCACATAATTTGATATCAAACACTCAGTTCAAAATCGAAGCACTGGCATTAATTATAAAGTTTCAAGTGTTCACACTTTGAGCACTGAAGTTAATTTTCATCACCGATTTTCAAAGTCTTAGCAGCGGTAAGCACAGTACGTAGTATAATAGGATCTTGGTGACGCTGATGCCGGTGGCGGCGGCGGAGGCGGCCGGCGCGGGCGTGGGCGGGCCCAGCCGAGTGTTCGCGCGCACCACTTGCGATCTCCACCGGATCGTGTAAAGCGGCTGCTGCCGAGATAGTGCTACTAACCTATGGGGTAAAGAAACAGTATTAGAATGGGCCTAATCTTGGTTCATAATTTATAAGTTTATTAACTAGTTAACTGGTTGCTTGTTAAAACTATGTAGTCAAGTTTTAGCGTTTTACACTATCGAAATTTTGTAAGGCAGCATTGTATTTGCTTGCAATATCCCATACACATTGTGTATTTGGAGCAACATGCATTTTATAGTCGCTAGCGTAACGTATAGGCTGTACCAAAGTTTTAGATTGCAGTGCGGCGCTTTTCCTATTGGCCATTATCGAAAGCCCGAAGTGCACGCGTTGTACTGGAAAAAAGTGTGGTCGAAAACCAAACCGTCCAACACGAAAGGCTGCAGAGGGCGCTTAAAAACTTTATTTACAATCCCACCTGTGTCCACCAAAAAGAATGTTTTGCGTCGACCTCTCGATTCATTGACAAAGGTGCGTTTTCACACATCGTTATTCAGGATTTACGAGTGAAAATGTCATTTCGGAAACACTCCACGTACCCTCTTACGGCTTCCTCTAATATGCACAAAGAAAAAAGATCTTTGTACCGAGAAAGTAGCTAAATAAAAGCATGCGCTCTTACGTATTTGGCACGTTGGTTGGTATTAAAGCCGAGGACCATTCATAAATAATTTATCGTGGCGTTTTTCTTTCTTTTGGAAATTGTTAAGATCGCGCTAAAAGCTCAACGGAAGATTTCTTTTGGCTTCTAAGCGAACTAGCAACGCTTGGTTTTCACGCCTGTCGAATGTGAATCGAGTAATCTTCAATAATCTGCAGCGATTTGTTAGAATTGTAAAAGCATTGGTTTAGCAGCAAAAACACTCGTATCGCTTGCCAAAAACATAGCATGTATCATAGAGATTTACGGTGCGTGAATACACAATTTTGGTTCGCTGTTTTGATTAACCGGGTAATTGATCTCGTCAACGTTGGGGCTTATGTTATGTCGTATGTGTTGAATAATACATACCTAATGACAACGGTGTTGAGTCGCCAGGGCAGCGTGTAGGTGTGGTTCTTGTGCCGAGCGCAGAACGTGTAGAGAAGGTCGCCGGCGGCGGCCGCTAGGCCCCCGTCCCCACCACCCGTGCTCCCGCCGGGGCCCGACCATTCGTGCAGCGTGATGTTCCACGACCCGCATGACTTGTCCTACCACAACATTTTTATGAAATACCACGCATAGTTGAAGCGGCAACAGCAAACAGTCGCCTGAACGGACAAAGGGTTTTGATTTTCCGGACCACATGTTTGTCATTGTTTTACGCTGATTTTTCTAGGACGACATGACTTGCTATACTGTGTTATATTTTGAGATTATATATTTATGGTAATACTATCCCACTTTAGGGAATAGTGATGCAGTTTATACTAGGAGTAAAACCAGTTTTTATTAAAATGGTTAAGCTTTTCTTCTGTAAATAAAATGCTTTTATAAAATAAATTGAATTTCCACCACTAGAAAATCCACAAGAATAAATTGAAGTCGAGAAGATGAGTAAAATAAAATAAAACTCAACAGCTTTTTATCGTGGTTTACCTGTTCAGACGTGATGTCAATGAACAACTGCCGCTCAACGTTGGAGTCTAATACCCAAGTGCATTGTTGATAGAAAAACTCGTTCAGACTACCCGTAACCGACACGTTCCTCGACGATATTTCACCTAGAGAGAGAAAAACAGAATGAAGTTCTGAATAAGAAAAATAATAAATTTAAAGGGCGACAGCGAGACATCTACCTACGTGGGCAATAATGCGACGTTAAGGCAGCACGTTGAGTCGCCGCAATAGCGACGTTGTAATTGGAACTTTACGATCTTGTTCAAGGTTTTTTCGATTCAGTGTTACCCTAGGCAGCGTGAAACTGGGTCGTGGCACGTAATTTTCTCGGACGCGCCCCGCCGCGCCACCGAGAACAATATCCAACGCTTTTTTCCAAACGTCTGAGACGCGCTTCGAATGTCAAATAGAACTGTTTGTTTTTCGTTTTATGTGATTGGGGTCTATGAAGTTCATTGAGGATAAATTGCCGATTATTTGCCCTTTTCATTGAGATATCTTCATCGAATTATCCCGGGATCGCTTTTGCGTAATGTTCATAGTAGCCGTTGGTTTCAGGTGACCGCGACTGACGTTATGACGCTACGCTTACCGGAGTGAGTGGTGTATGTGCGCTGACCGCACATGGCGTCATCGTTGAAACTGTATGCGGCCGCGTAATCAAAACCGCGGCTCGCATATGTGTAATGCGCCACCGAATACTCCAACCGAACACTCGTCCAACTTCGCACCACGACCGGCAACCATGCCGCCTGTGACAAACGACAATTACGTGAATTAAAATTTACACTAACCGGCCACCGCTTAAATGAGGAAAAGAAAAACGCAATTTACATAAATAGAGTTAAATTATCTTATCTTCACAAACTTTTATTTGACAAAGTTCGCTATGATATTCACTGGTAAACAGTAAAAAAGTAAATATATTCTGTAGACTCGTAGCTAGTACATAAAAACAGGGTCCCGATCGGACACGCACCGTCATCATAACTGTACGTACGTGTACAGCGTTTTGACAAATTCAGCATGCAGCGGTCTACGCTAACGCTACGCAATAGCCATACGTAGGCCGCTACTAAGTAATTGAATTTTCAGGGGCGAGTCTCTGAGCTGTCGCCCCGAGCCCGCGTCGTCGGCTGCCCACTAATAACAGGGGCGGACGGATGACATGCCGCCAGTTAGCTCGTGTTTTATGAGTACCGGGACATGGTCGGCTACGCCGCCACCAGTTTTAGATACGGCCCAGAGTCCATTTTGTAACAATATGTGCTCGTAACAATTTGGCGCGGCCGGCGTCAAGCCACGACGGGGGTAAAGCACTGTTAATAATTAAATTAAGCGCGCGTTTCGCGGTATAAGATAACAAAGCAGGGGATCATATCTCTTCGTTTTGTTACACGCTCCCGTCAAATGTAAACACATCAATATAAATTGAACATAAATAAACCGGAAGCAAACCACCTTACTCCGTTGAATAACAATGTGCGATACCATCTAAATAATTTTCATTCGAGTATTGCTGAAACAATTTTGTTCTGAATAAATATTTTACGTGATACAGTATTTGATTGGTTCAATTTTGTTACATTGATTTTCGCTTATTGATAAATAACGTTGATACCTACTGTATTTTTTTGGAAATTTATTTGAAAATAAAATTGTAAAGAACTAAGTCAACTTTAGTAGCTCAACCAACAACTCAAAAGAAAGTAAATTAATACGACCATGAAAGAGTAGTAAACATGGCAACTAAATTATTAAACGGTATATTTGCTCTTATGTAGGAGTCCCTATACGCTCGGGTGGTCGTTCTACGCTTTATTGCTGTTACATACTTAATAGTAACCCTCTTACTTAATTATGCGGCTGGCACCGCAGCCGGGCGCGGGCGCGGCGTCGCGGCGAGAGGGTTGCTCGTCCTTGCCCGTGTTAGCACAAGGCCCCAGTAACACGATTAATTTATTTGTTGTCGTATATTCAGAGCTCGCAATAATTAGATCATGCATTTCGGTTCCTGTTTGCAGAAGACTCCCTGTTTATTTTACTTGAAATTGAAATGTTCAAAGTAAGTGTAATTCACCAAACAAAAGTAACCATTTCGTTCAGTAATTCAGTAACGCTATTACAGTGTATTATGTATCGGTCCCCTGATTTTTCCTGTCGATTACCCTCAATGTTTCCCTTAATATTTCAAGCAATTAACGTCAATTTTCTTGTCGATGGTTTCCGAATATTTCATTCGTTCAGATAGCTGTAATGAACGTCAATTCCAATGACTGTCACGTCGAGTACTGTTATTTTTTGAATTGCAAATAAGGGGCGCTACGTCATAAAGTTATAGGTTCTTGTTTTAAATCACCTCATCTCGTATTCCAAGTGGGACAGGTATTGAGTTGAGTATTTCAGGCATTTTTAGTATTCTTCACCTGGAAAATTGGAATACTTATGGGTGAACCGTGACTGCTTATATCAAAGGCTCTTCTTGTAAGTGGAAAGATAAGTAGTGGCCACAATAAACGGATTATCATTATATAGGGTGACTAGTAATTGGTTACCGAAACTTATAGACACGATTGCACTTATATATAATCTTTGGGAAAGTTGTATGTTATTATGAGTAAAATCAATCACTTACACTTGCTTAATTACAGTCACCCTATATTGATTTATAATATTTTGCGGAGATTCTCTGAAAGAAAGATCTTACCTGAAAGTCCCCACAGAGACAGGACAGGTGCGTTCCGTCGCCGGCTACCAGGGCGACATGGTCGTGGTAGTACAGCGCCGTGTTGGATCGGCACTCGCAGCCAGCGTCCCCGCACGCCGTACGACAACCCCCCGCACCCGCAGTGCCCGTTGGCTCCGCGCTCCACATGCGTTCTAGACGCTGGATCTAAGAGAAATCATGAATAAATCAAAGGTGGATCTACATCCGTACATATTTCTACAGACCAGTTAACTTACTTCTATAGTGACGCTCTGGTTAGCAGCGGGTATGAACCGGTGCGTGCACAGCAGCCGTTCCTCGATGTTCCAAAAGATGTGATGGTGTGAGGGAGCTGACACTCCGCCGTGGGCTGGCGACGAGAGCCCGTAGTGTGTTGATGCACAAGTCGCGTCCGGAGATGCCGTTCCTTCATGTTGTTCTGCCCAAAAAAATATATATATATAGACTACACAAGTCAAATAAGGCTTTTGTTTTACTAGGATTGGAAGTTCTGCCATCCGTGTATTAAACAGTTTCAACCAACTGGCACATAACAGAATAAAAGAAAATGATGTTTTGATATCATGTATCAAATCGTTTACAATCACGTTATTCTCATTCAAGCCCGCGAAAACGTGGTAATATATTTTCCATACGTCATGTGTTTTTCCTGTCACCAGTCGTTGTGTATGTCGCACATACATATAGAAGACACTTCACATAAACATTCACATTACCCTTAGTAAGCACCAGTAGGATTTAGCCTCTGAATATTATTTCGTCTGGCCCTTTTCTTTTTCACTTTCCATAAGTCATCAAATATCATTGTTTATGTCTTGTTGTGGAAGCGAAAATAATATTTTTCTTTCATGTTTTCCTGCTGATATCTGTAGTCGTATCTAGTGATGTGTTAACTCACCGTCATGAAAGGCGAAGGCTCCATCAACAAATTCTTCTTCGTCTGGCGTTTGTTGGGTCGCTCTTCGAACTAAGATTGTCAAGTTAGCACCTTTGGACGTCACCGCCTGACGTATTAGGAACCGGCCTGAGGGGTCTCTTGCCTCCCTCACGGCTGGTCCACATACCCTGAGGAGAGCTCGGTCTCCACGTTCCGACCTGTCTCGTTCCCCTCTTCCACCGAATTCGTGAAGACCTTCTAAGATCTCAATATGAGATCGACAGCTTTGTAACCTGGTTTAAAAAAAAGTTAGTTTAAATATTCAGAAAAGAAGTACTGCAGGAAAAAGGAAAATAAATATGAGTACTTAAGCCTCGTCAACAAACGAGAGGCAAATAAATACCTAGTAATTGAATGCGTCTACGCAAAAATAATAGATAAGGAAAACTCTCAACAAAAACATTCATTGAACATCCAAAATTAAATTCCCGAATCATAAATTTATGATTTCTTAAGGCGGATCTATCAATCAATTGCACCCCAGGGAGCAGGCGGCCATACCCGACAGTTACAACAGAATTGGAACTTGGTAGTCTCGACATTCTGTTGTCTTGGAGAAAATACCTACCAACATGATTCACGATATACACATAAGAAATAGCTTGGTATATTTTATACGGTGCGGTAATGTAAATCGATGCTGGGAGCCGGGCTACTACGTAAACCTGATCCGGACCGTGAACTGGAGAAAATACGAATACGGAACTAAATGTTCCTCAATTTTAGATTTTAACGAGTCTGTAAATCAGTACTTCGTTCTCTTTTGTAACTCAGTAAGGTTTTAATTAAGGCATGAGTGAATGTTCTTATTTCAAATTTTGTTATTTTGAGTCTCCTTTAATAAGTACCTTACTGTGCTGTTACAAGCATGGAAGGTAATATAAATTAATCAAAATTCCTACGGCTCACAAAACTGATAGAGGGACTACACCATAAGCATTAGAGCTCGCCCTAACTGTTATAGGGCACATAATGAAGGAGCCAACTGCTTAATTTGTTGAGCACTTACCTTAAATTATAATTAAATAGTGATACTTGGACGACATCGGTGGGAGCTCCGAGTAGGTGTATGACACACTGGGAGCGCCACGGGCCTGCCCGGGAGTCGAAGTGTCCGGAGCGGGCGCCGCCTGGCCCGTAGCCTCGGACAGTGGCGCCACAGCCCATCCGAGCCCCGTTTCCCCCGGACACTTCATTTGTCATCCCGTTACTATCTACTGGTATCCTATCCGCTACAAAAAATACGAAAAAACATATTTGTAGACATGTTTCTTCTTATATTTCAATGTAAAGAAGAGGAAAGGAGATTTTTATTTATTTTGAAAAACAAAAAGTTAGTTTTTTTCTTCTATTGCAATATAATTTATTGCATAAAACAGTTAATGGGAAAAACAGGATAATACGAGCACAGAAATAAAAAATAAAATGACGTACGGAGTGTAACTAGCCAGCACAGTTATTATGACCAACGAATGGAAAAAAGCTTATTACAGCTTTTATAATGGACAATGAATGCATTCTTTTAATTTATTGTGCAGTTGAGTTTTATTATTAATAACTCTTTCTTTCAGTCGGAATTTATGGACACTACGAAGGTAATACAATATGTTTTATTATTCATGCTACTTTACAAGAACTTAGGTACTGTTATACCACTTGATACTTTAGTGGATGGATATATATAATTTTACTGTACAAATAGTACTCGAATCCACACGAACAAAAAGAAGGACGATGACTTAACATGCAGGTCACAGAGATAGGTGTTGGTTTTTTTTAGTACATAAACTAAACCTTCAACTATACATATGCTAAAATGTATCGTTATTTTAGTATGTTGGTTAACAAAACTTACACAAACATTGTTTCAGCAACATGTTTTCTTGTTGCAAGAAACATGAAACGTGTTTAATTTCATACAATTTGAGAGTGAAACATGTTGCCAGCTGTATTAAATAATGTTACTATAACATTGTTGCTCAACAATATCAGTACAATGTTTTATATTTACCATGTTGCATATGATGAGTTAGTGCAGCCAGGGGCGGTGAGGCTGGCACCACGGTGGGCGGCGATCCACTGCTGTCGACCCTCTCAATAAACTCGAGCTTGGCTATAAATCCGTTGTAGTCGTACGGCGGTACTAATGGCCCGGAACTGAACACAGGTAGCGTCATGTTAGGAACGCCTCGAATGTACAAAGAATAGCAAAATACTTGAGCTCTGCTGGATGTAAGGATTGTTTGCTAATGGCTATGTTATTCATACAGTCAGCAGTTCAAGTAAGATTCATTTATCTTGACAAAAAAGACAATAAATTATCAAAAAGATATTTCAATTTATCACATAATGCAATCAGTTTCTTTATGCTGACTCTACATTTGTAGTGTGAACGAGTATTGATCGTTCTCTGTTTATTCAATTTAGTGTAAAACAAGCTTTGCAAACTGGTTCTTAGATTTATGTGTCTCAGTGCCTTTCAATAACTCAATGTCGCGTGTGTAGGGACTTATGTGAGGTTTAATTTAATCTTGGCTGTCGAGCCCCTAATATTAAATGTGTAACGAGCTACGAATTAGGGCTTAGATCTCGTGCTGAGTTCTAAATTAATACCTTTTAAAGATCAAAGCAATAAAACTTCGTGTAAGCCGAAAAAATTTATCCCACGGCTATTCAAAATGTTCTTTTTGATATCAAATACAGATTAGGTTCCTTGGACTGTTGCTTGGAATGTGCTATATAAGGAATTTTTATTATTTAAAACTTCGTGATCTCTGATGATCGAGAAGTATATACCTAAGGGTGTAAAAAGGCACATCACATACCTCTAACTACGAATACTGCCTCGTAAAATAAGTAAGATTGAGCAAAAATTATTTTGACACCCGACAAGTTACGATAAGCATTTTGGAAGGAGAGCATCAAAAACAGTATGTGTGTGACAGAGATGACGCTTTATAAAACCTTACTTGGTGTGTCATATTATGGTCACGTACTTACGGTAATGTAGTTTTAACAAAACACAAACGCATTCTTAAATCAAAAATGAACTTCAAATCCAATAGTCTTATTCAAAGTTAACTTACTTGAATTCCAACAGGAGATTCGGTCCAGGATGTTCGAGCGTAGCCGTGCGCTCAGAGCATAGGGTGCCGAGCAGCGATGCAGAGGGCGAGCTACCCGCCCGTAACGTCAGATAATCCGTGGTACAGTGACTGCGGAAACGATATTGTTTTACTGTATAGCTTATGAATGGATTATACGGGCTTCGTTCCGAAGATTGTGTTTACGGATTTTCGACTTATTTCTACGTTCTGCGGATTTTCGGCAGGAAATGTGGTTTTGTTAAAACCGGATTTGTTGGTATACAAATAGTTGGATTTGTATTTCGTTTTTAATTAACAGGGAAACATAATTTTTATGAAGTTAGATGAATCTTTAATCATCTTGGTAACGTTAAAGTGGTTTTAAACCGGCGAGGTAAGACGTGGGTAGGATGGGCCAGAAGTGAACTCACACTGACCCTTTTACACTGAAAGATGTAACGCGCCGACCAGCCCGGTCACGCGCTGGCCTATGAGGGATTTGTGTATCGATTTTGCAGTAATATAGTTCTATTCATGCAGTAATATAGTTCAAAGTTCAATCGCCAATCTTTTGTGTGAACAGCCTGTGCGGTGAGGAAGTGCGAGGTGAGAATTGAAATTTGTGTTCATACAAAATTAAACTATAGGTATGCTGTATTATTAAAGTATTTATCTCATATAAATAAAAATGATTGGCTAAACGTGTTGCTACGCTCAAAATTCGAGAACGGCTAGACCGATTTGCTGATTATTTTTTGTTGTGTTCATAATTTTCCGGGAAAGGTTTGTATGAAAGATTATTTTTGGAAAATCCACCGCAATGTCGAAAATTTGCACCCTGCGAAGCCGGGGCTGTTCACTAAGTAGTTACTTAAATACAAATTGTAACTCTCCTCCATTCAATCTTCTCCTCGCCTCGCCGGTATAAAACCACCTTTACACGAGACTCGAGCTCAAGTAACACAAATATAATCCTCAAAAACAAGTACGATACCTACTAGCAAGAAACATAATATTCCCCTTTGTATACGTCTCATTGACGCATAGGTAAACTAATATGCCTCCGGAGTTACATTTGTGTTGCTAACGTAAACTGAAACAATCTTTGCTATGAAAATTGAGCTTTTCGTGAGATTTGTTAGAACATGAAAAACTTTGACATTTTGTTTGTGAAGTGACAAAGGTATTTTACTTATACCGCCGTACTTTTTTAGTTTTATTCATAGAGGGGAGTTGTGATAACATCGCTGAATAACTTTTTGGGGTTCCGTGACAAATTAAAAAAGGGTAGGAAACCCTTCTATAGTGCGACTTCTATTTGTCTGTCACAGCTGTCGATATCAAGAACTAAGTATTTATTATATACCTAAGTAGTATTAACTTGAGAATAGTTTTAAATAATGCTTAAACCTATCTGGCAAGTAAGCAGTAATACCAAAACAAAGACGCCACGGTTGGTTTCATTGCGTTTCACAGGTTCGATTTCCGCATTTTTCATCGTTCGATTTTCGGTTATATTTCATCATCAAATTATGCATATAAGTTTTTAAACGCACCCACGATACATTCGAAATTACTAGAGCGAGGCAACGTTTAAAAAAAAAAAATAGAAGTTACCGGATTTCACAAGAATGTACCTACTACAGTTGCCGATTACAAAATTGTAACGCTCGTTCGAATAAAAAGATATTCGCGTAGAAAATACTTAGGAGTTACAACGTTCGTAAGTAACAAACGAACTAACGTAACTTGCGCTCAACTAGCGTGTTTTACCAATGTTCTGAAACTAAATGATAAAATCTTTACACCGAATCAACGTGTTGGCTAGATGCGACTTCGTAATATTAATTACAATGTTTCACTTCGTTCACAGAAGTCTACCTAGTTTGTGAAATGTTGAATGTTCATAAATGTTGTGCATGTCTGTAATACAAATAAAATACTAGCCTTCGTCCAATAAAATGTTATGTTCTTGTTTGTGTTTACATTGCTGACGTTCCATTTTTAATAAATAAATAAATTAATGACTCCCAGGTTGGGCAAAGTGTTATTGGGTTTTTCCATTAGAAAATTTCCAGTAGTAGCTTCGGAGTCTGGATTTATGCCCGGTTAATGGCGATAGGCTCGCCAAAAATCACATGGAACGAAGTCGCTGGCAGCATATGGTAAATAAATACGAAACATTAATTTGCACATTTCTTTTTTTAATTACTACTTACTGAAGATGGCGGGAAGCCTTGTATGGCTTCCTCAGGAATTGGCGAGGTGAGGCACAACATCAAGGTAAGTGGAAACGATGGAGGGAGGCTTTTGCCCAAGAACGGGACAGTAAAGGCTAGCAAAAAAAAACTAGATGCCTACCGACAAACCCGCCTGTATTAGAGGCTTAAACAGAGCAAAAGGAACTGCGTACTAAGTACCCATATTAAGCCTGGAGATAGCAAAATAGTTGAGGTAATGAGGACCATTTCCACCATAGATTATAACTAACGCTCTGCTCACTTATGCAATATGATATCCTTGAGAGAAGGAAAATATTATAAGGAAAAAACTTGTACTATCTGACCTTTACTGAACTGGAAGTCTGGGAAGACATATTTTCGAGACAACACATTATTTACTCAAAAGAAAATAATATACATATTTTATTATCTTCATGACAATAGTATCTTGTCACGAGATAAAACATATCCATCTATAAATAATATTACAAATATTTTTCAATAAACATTTACATTACTATGAAGATCAAGAAATGTTAAATAATATATTTTATATTTATCATGCCATTTGGAACATAACATAAAATGTCTTTCTTAAAATACACGTGCTTGTTTCTATAGAAGAATTTTCTTATACTTGTGGAAAAATCATATTACCTATTATATTCGGTGGAAAGGTAATTGTAACGAAGACTTTTATCATCACATCGAGATGAAATTATTCAAAAAAATATCAGCTCTTCCATACATTTCAACTGTGTAAATATTGCACTTTTGTTTTTATTACTGTGAATGTATTATTGAATCCATGGTAAAGTCTTTGTTACGATGTCCCTATTACCGTTTATGTATTTAATGCAAAATTACATGCAAATGTTGTAATTTTATTACTAAAAGCCGCTTAGACGTGTTGTTTGACTGAATTGTGATTTCTTCTACTTATTTTTTTACTTTTATTAGCGATTTTTTCCTACTACTGGGAAAAGGCCTCCCATCCCTTCACTCTTTCAGTCTTTTACAATTCCGTGCTTCGTCTTTGCAGTTTTAAAGAAATTCTTCCAGCTGGTATGATCTGGAAGAATTCCAGCCATCGCATTGAAAATAAAAATAGTTTTAAAAAAATGGTGCTCGCAAAACGCGACTGCTGAGCATGTTATTGGGCTTTTCCATCAGGAATTTCTCAGTAGCAGCCTCGGAGTCTGGATTTGTGCCCGGTTGATGGTAATAGGCTCGCGCCCTATTACATGGGACTTGAACATAACTGGCGAAATGTGTGTCGGTACTAATGGGTACACCTCTGCCTAATCCTTTAGGGATAACAGGCGTGATATTACGTTATGTGAAAAAAAAACATTATTTACAATCCACATTACATTTGCACGTGTAAATGTACAATTTGTCATTCCTACGTGTAAGTACCTACTATCATAACAAATTCGTTTAGAAAGAGATCATAAAAGCGCAGCGTTCCTTTGCAAACTTTATAGCGAGTGTGTTTGCGTTAAATCTGGTAGCTAAAGTGCCTCAGTTCGTGTGAACATACTACCTATTAGTATGTCGGAAAACGTATTGCACAAAGATAGCACTTTTATTTCTCTCTGGCACTCCTGTGGGATTTATTGTAGAAGTAGTGTAGGTAGTGGAACAAAAATTTTATCAATGTGTGCACATTCCTAGTATATGTTACAAAATAATTACGGTTATTTTGAGTTCATTTTTTCAATTACTTTTGTAAAACTGAAATCGTCAAATTCTTTTAAATCGCCAATCCGCCGTGAGCAAGCGTGTTGATCAATGCTCGTGCCTGCTCTGTAAAGGCAGAGATTTTCCTCTACAATGGGACAATAATAGACAGGTAATATTATTTTTGTTTTACAACATTCTTTTTCTCATAACCAACTCGAATATCCAGTATCGTATTACCCAGTTACTGGGTTGTGGAGGTCAGACAGTCGCTCCATGTACTGGTATTCAGCTGCATCCGGTTAGACTGGAAGCCGACCCCAACATAGTTGGTTGGAAAAGGCTAGGCATCTGCCTAGCCTTTTCGATTTTTTTTAGATTCGAGTTGGTTTATCATCTGATGAACCAACTCGAATCTAAGCAGTTATAGAATATTCAAAAAAATACATTACGCCTCTTTTAAAAAATAATCTCACCCCGTAGGTAAAAATCATATCGAACTTCATCATCGAACCCCGATATCACGGATACCAGTTATATAATATAAATTGAAATCTTTAAAAAAATACTTCCACCAAGAATTTCTAAATATACCTACACCGAGCAGTATCGGCAATGTAAAAATATTTAGAATTTCCCATCTGCCAGCGAAATCCCGATTTATTTGAGTCTCAAATACGTTTCAATAACAGAGGGGATAACCGGGAGGGTATTTTAATAAGGGTTAAGGCTTTGGAAATAATTGTGTGTGAAAGTAAGTAATGACAAACATATTATTATGTAAGTGTGTGAAGTGTTATTACGAAGAAAGTCAAGTGGGCGAGATTAAAGACGGTTGAGATCACATTACACGGAGCCAGGATATAGCAATTACCCCTAAGCCGAGTACGCTACGCATGCTAATCATGTTTATGCTTTGTATGAAACTCCTAATTTAATGCTGTTTTAATACAAGTAGCGGTCCCTTGAATAAAGCTATAATATTTACATAACTATGTGTCATCGTTAAGTTAAGAGGCTGGAGTATTATTTACCGAGACATACATTGTAAGTAAACCATTTTCTAATTGAAAGAAATGTTTTCAAATAAACCTAAATCTATATGAATAAAATGCACAGCCGCATGTATGAAAGATACATGAAAACGGCTCGACCGATTTAGCAGATTCTTTTTTGTTATATTTAAAATTGTTAGGACAGGGTTTGGCATAAGAAACCGGGGCGGATCGCTAGTGTTGTTGTAAATTTAATTATGCTTCAGTAACCTCCCCTAATGTAGATAGTAAAGACATTATTACAGTATAAATTAAGGCTTTTATCTTCGTAATTGGCATACTAACAGCCACTAAAACAGATTATAAATTAGATGTTACTTCGGTTTACAGAATAGAATTAACTTGTTAAATGAATACTGTTACAATAAACAAGACAATATTGTTGTTTATGAGGTAAAGTAGAACGCAACAGATTTTTTTATTTTTGTATTTTGTTTTTGAAATGTTTAATTTATATTCGCTTGTCCCAAAACGATAAGTCAAAATCAAATCATTGTTTTTAATTAGGCCATTAAGAGCACTTTTGAACGTCATATACAAGAATAAAGAATTGAATCTAGTTGCCCCTTCTGAAAGGTAGTTTTGTATAGAGGAGAATGGGAAAAAAAACTTCATACGTGCCTACTCTTTTAAAAATCAATATTTTTATATATTTGCATACAGAATTACACGTCTTTTCTGTCAGGAATTTTTGTATGGGACTTAAACATAACTGGCGAAATGTGGGTGTACTAATGGATACACCTCTACCTTACCCTTAGGATTACAGACGCGATGTTTTGTTATAAAAATCTTTTCTATTAGTTAAGAAATCACTTTACATTACTAATTAATATCACCGTCCAATTATTCAACATCTGTTCCACATACACAACACAACCACACGTCACACAAACACATTTAGTGGAAATCGTCGCCAAACCCACACGGGTGGAAGGCAGATACGAATGGCGATCCTTTTATATTTACTGAAAACGATTGTTCGCCAGCTTTCAAAACGAGTGGATTTCATACGGGCTGATAAAATACTTCCGAAAGAACGGAAACGTGCAGCCTTTGTCGTAGCAAACGTAACTGCTTCATCAGTCTTGTGTACTCGGTAATGGTGAAAAGAAATCAATAAAACTGAGAGCTATGAAAAGTAGCTCACCTAAAACTAATAATTGTTTGTTTGTTTCTTACAGGTAATCTCTGAAAGTACTAGTCAAGTTCAATATTTTACTGATAGTAAGCTATACTATATGTCTACTACTATATGTCATAGGATATCTGTTCATGAAATAAAATCGTAACAAAGTAATGTAAAACAAAAGTATTACAATTAAATGATTAAAAAAGAATAAAAATAGGTAAATTAGGTACTACTTACATCTCAAAGCAGAAGTAAAATAAAATCATAATTGAAATTATTTTTCCCTTCAAACGTCAAAGGAGATAGCCAAAAATTATATGGGCCTGTGCCCTAGATTGCACAGATATAGAATAAGCGTCATTTAACAATACGGGTCTTGTATTATATGAATCAAAAAGGTGCATACTGTTGAGCAGCCGTGGACAAAAGTTATGAAGGTTTAAAAAGTTATATTCGTCCTAAGTGTAACGGAAATAAGTATTAAATACTATATTCAATACTTATTTCTGATACACGTAGGTTAAACGTGAACGAAGCCGCGGTCACAGCTAGTATTTTCTACTATACTAGACTTCTTTGCAGATGAAATCACAGGCAGAAGCTAGTCGGTAATAATAAATGTTCCATTGATGTAATAACTTCTTCGAAGGTAATTCTGGCTGACATATTTTATACTAAGCCGAGTTTGAATGCTGAAAAGCTTTAACTTTTTTATTACTTGATGTGATGTATGGGTTAACATAAAATTACTATTGATCCGGTAAGTGGCTCAACTGACGTATGGCCATGAATTATCTTATCCATTACGACTGCGACATATCGTTGCTTCTACTTAAAGTCGTTTTTGTCATTGAGTTGTACACGTCATCAGATTGCCATATCCGAGATGCCGAACCAGCAGCCAGTAAAGCCGGAATTATGGGTTAAATTGGATAAAAAAAAATCGGATTTTAGATCTAAAATTCTAAATTATTGTATTATTTTTGGACAAGCCGGACACATCCAATAAAGCCGGACTATGTTTAGTATGTTTTATCCGACCGCTTGACAAACCTAATCATACAGAATCAATAATAACAATATCGGCCTAAATGTCCCACTGCAGAGCAAAGGCCTCTTCTCATACAGAGAAGGCATGAGCAAGGCGGATTGGCGATTGCAGACAGATTTCATTCACCGATGTCAGTGTTGTCCAAGATAAACTTTAGAAAGTACATATGAAATATAAAAGTCACAGTGGTACTTGCCCGGATTCAAACCCTAAACCTCATTCATGAGAGGCGGGCGCCTTAACCACTGGGCCACGACATTTATGACCGAAATCAATGCATGGTACAAATTATGTACAGCAACTTAGTGCTTATCAATATACTTTGTTATACTTTTTCATATTAAATTAGTTCAATTAGCTTATAAATTGCCAAGTAATGGTAGAGAAACGCTGCCCTAATTATGCGAAGCTTCAATATAGACTGGCACAGTAGACTGCGTTACAATAGCAACTGAGTAACAACAGTCAAACGAGGTCACAGTTGTTAGTCTTAGCTTTTAGGTCTACAGTTCTATCAGACTAAGTACGTAATAATTATACAATATTCGATTCTACAATGTCTTTCGTATTTAGTTAAACTATTTATACCAAAACCAAGGGGGGAATTCTACTAACTTTTATGAGCGATCGCAATTGACAGAATCTCAGTTTCAATCTGTCAAAAATGCCTATAATTTTTTAGATTTTTTGACATTGGCGGTCGCAGAGATGCTATTGCGACTAGATTTTTTAAGGTTTTATTGTCAGCAAGAGATCCTTAAAGCTTCACCGTGACTGTTTGTCTGTACGTCTTTTAGCAAGGTTATATAATAATATATTAATAACGCTGACCAAGTGGTAAAATAAAATCTTAAAAAAAAACAACTTTTTATTGGTATAAATAAGCAAACTTATACTACACTGTACTATACTATCCCACTAATATTATTAATGTGAAAGTTTGTGAGGATGTCATAACTCAGTCACACATAAACCGTTGAACAGATTTGGATGAAAATTGGCACATAGACTATTTCCTGAATGAACATTATCCCGGCAATGTATTCTCTTGGGATAATAGTTTAACTTACTTTACGGAAAGTTACTTTTTAGAAGCTAGGAAGTCGGTACTGTTTTGGTTCTTTATTTCTGATGCAGAATAACAATGGTAACGTATATTCACCCCCCTTCCCCCTAACCCTAAGATATTTTTGTAATATACAATACAGTTCGTTAGTTACAATAGAACACTCCTTTGTTCTATTGTAATTGATTTCGGTTCAATGATGATCAATAACGGTTCAGAGGATGAACGACAGGTAAGCAATCGATACTCCACGCCTCAGGCGGTTCAGCTGCAAGACTTTATTAACTCCTAAAGCGACTCCCATCTCACCTACTCTTGTTCGATTTCAATACTCGCCCAAAGCTATTGTAAACGATACAACACTGTCGGATCGCGAGTAATTAAAACAAAATGTAAAACCATAATAGCTATTAACATAATAGGTTTCACCTTTTGTGTTCGTATTAACGTTCTGATACTCTGATCGTTGTAGTGTGTAATTATTGAGTTTCACTAGCTGTGACGCTATTGTCTCCAATGTTGACCAACAGTTGATTCACGTACCTGAAGGGTGCTAACGGAACAGGGACGGGGCCCCGATGGTGCCAAACGCCTGCCGGGGTTGCGGGATTTCTTAACAGGATACCGTGGCCCCGGAACGTAAAGGGCAACAGAAGGAACGGGTGGTTTTTTAGTCAGTAAAAGTCTGACAGTCCCTTCCGCCCAACCCAGGGCGAAAGGACTTATTTGAAAAAGGGTGCTAAAGGGACCCTAATACTAAGCCTCCACTGTCCGTCCGTCTGTCTGTCAGCAGGCTGTATCTCATGAACCGTAACAGGTAAAGAGTTGGTAAAGAGGTGGAGTTCTAAAAAACGAGTTTAATTAGTGTGAGTACGCAACCTATACTGTGCGAGTCGGACTCACACTTGGCCAGTTTTTTAATTTTATTTGATGGTACGGATAGCATAGTAGCGTAGTAGATAGCTTTTATAGTGTATGACGAACGAAAACTCAAAAGTGATTGTTGTCATTGTTAAATCTCATGCTGTCTTTGTTTACCTTGGGTGTATTATAGTGACAGAAAGACTTTTTGAGTTTGAGTATTCAAGGGTTATAGGTAGTATACCCGTGTATTAGATTGTTATCGCAAAATTCGCCTTTTATATTAATATTATAAAGAGGTAAAGTTTGTTGTTTTTCTTTGTAAGAGGTAAGTACTGATCCAATTACCTACATAAATTCATTCACGGATATAAAGCGCCACTATTACCGCGTGCTATAGAATGTTGTATGGTATATACCTACTTAAGTTCCACGCAGACAAATTCGCAGGCAGAATCTAGTACTTCATAAATATCGTTCGTTACTATATAGATCTCCTCTATTAAGACTGAATGTGTGTGCTAATGGGTCAAGTCTTTGTCGACGCTCATCTCGGCGTGACCCGTGTTACGCAAACAATTATCTTTAATAACAGTTGGCTTCGTAGTAACATATTAAGTTAACGTTGGTTCCCTGAGTACTTAACTGTTTTACTATTAAATGGTACCCACATTACATTAGAGCCGATATGGATTGTTTTCGCTTGAGTAAAAGTTAATTCCTAATTGGGTGTGTTTATGTTAAAACAAACCAACCCATGTAAAAAAAATCCTATTTTTCGAAGCAATTGTTATGGTTTTGGATATTTAACCCTAAATAATTTAAATCAGAAAGAAAAGAAAGGTCAGGTGCGCAGTACTCGTAACCGGCGTGCTTGTATGACGAGAACGTGAGAGTACCTACCTATAAACGTGGACGAGGCGAAATGAGTATGTTAGGACCGCAGCAGGTGGCGTTCTGTGTGTTTCTGCCTACCTCCATGGGAAAAAGGCGTGTGTTTACGTATATAAAGAATTTAAAATTTATTTTGAGCGTAAATTTTGGACAAGCATGGACTCGCATTTACTGGAAAGTAATGTAACACATTAAACATTTGACATATTGAATTAGCTTGACGATATTAATTTAATTATTGAGAGATTGTGGATTTGCTCTTTTAGCAAAATTAAACTCAATCATCAGTACAAATATGGACTGTATTCGCGTTTCAAGTAAAATTTCGGTCCTTTTTGGGGACTCAAATGTCACTTTGTCCCCGTTCTATGTTAAAGGTCATGGTTAGGTTCGACTTTGGCAAAGGAATGTTAATATTATTTTTACGTATTGCAGATAAGTATTCAGTTGGAGTATCGGGCTAGCGTTCATTAGGATAATGATTAGGAATACTGTGATTGGGTTATTGAAATACGTGTATAACTGTTCTCCAAAAGTATTTTTTCTTTGTTAGTTTTGTATCAAATTCTTCGTTCTGTACTTTTGCTGTAAAAACACACGCTTATTTATAAACGTTGTTAAAAATTAAGGAAATATTTATATCTACCATAACATATATTTTTGACGTTTAAGTGTTTCTTAACTTTATGTAATGTAGGGGGATTATTTTTAGCAAAACGGTCTACTAAAGTATACTTAAGTAAATATTATTTGGTTTCTCTTAAATAGCTTGTTAAAAGTCGTTTCCGTTCGTCAATCACTTATTAAATAAGATTACGCAAATGAGACTTCTAAATGACATGCCCATTAAGGTAAATGTCCACTTAAAAGACATTAATTATTATGTTAATTTATGTAGCTTAGAACTTAATTTTTAAAATAACTTCAGGGATTTTCATGTCACGTTACGATTCCCGTTTGGGAAATGGCCGGACTGCCGGAGTTGTGTAACACACACATGGATGGATATGTATATATATAAATTTACATATAATACATCCATACACATGGGTATGTCCACATGCGTAAACTTTATTTTGAACATCAATACAAACCGTATTGATATTTTCATCAAACTTTTTTACCAAATATCGAATATATTATTGGACCGTACATTTGCTGGTAACAAAAGGGTTTCAATTCTGCAAAATATCGAACAAACTCCCCTCAAAACTCCCGAATATGTAAACATACATATTTATAATATAGGTACTTACGTAATATCAATTTGATAGAATATGAGATCCATCTACCCACATGGGTATCCCTGACTTATCAACAGCTCTTTTCAATTTGGGCAAGGCAGTATCCGTCCCAAAACCCTTTTCAAGGGAACCTCAATATGGCGCCTTCTTTGCGAACCATCCACATTTGTTATACCTCATAAATTTAAATAAGTACCTATGGAAAAAGTTTGAGTTCATTCGTTGCGTGAAACGGAAACGTCGCATGATTGGTATTGCGGTTAAAAGGTAAGGAGTTCTTCGTAAAGTTTCCTGAACCATGGTGACCCCGAGGTACCTAAGTACCTACTCGAGGCTTGGACACTTAAGTAACCGCCACTTAAACTAAGTATGTTGACCGAGGAGACAACGTGATGGCTTTTATTAAGCAACGGAACAAACACTTTATCGTTGGTTTAGGTGAACAAAACTCAACGTACATAAAGATTTGCGTTGGAGCCAAGTTTCAACAGAATTCTGCTTTCGTATTCATTTTTGTGTTTACATAATAATGCAGATCGTTGATTCGTATGAGGAAGGTTTTTGTTGTAACATTACTTTGTATACCAGTAAAGAAAGTCATTTTTTATGTTACTTTCCGTGTTTACATTAATAATACATTGTTACTCAAATATTGGACTAAAACAGACACAAAAAAAATAGTGCGGTTGGAGGACCCCGCTAGGAATGAAGTCCCATATTAATTAAAAGAAAAAGTAAATTAAACTAAAATTTACTGTTTATAGTTAAGGTTATTAGGTTATACAGCTGGCCGCTCACAATGCTTGCTGCTTGAATCTTAATACTCGCACGCACACACCCGTATACAATAGAAAGAGACAAAGAGGAAGAGAGAGAAGGTTGCCTCGAGGTGGCATAACGTCTTGTCCTTACGTAACAATTAAAAATGTTAATACTTACTTTCTAGGTAGCAAAATAGAAGTAAATATAATCTTGACCCTGGTGTG
This sequence comes from Hoplodrina blanda, assembly GCA_949316365.1. Classification (NCBI taxonomy): domain Eukaryota; kingdom Metazoa; phylum Arthropoda; class Insecta; order Lepidoptera; family Noctuidae; genus Hoplodrina; species Hoplodrina blanda. The sequence goes on along the minus strand of OX438579.1, from coordinate 7,281,754 downwards.
AACTGAGTTGGTGGCGAAGAGGTACCGACAGCGACGGTGTGGCGGGTACAGTCCTGGGTACCCAGGACTAGCCAGCACGCAGGCCCCTGGGCCCCGGCAGGACACGTCTTGGTATAACCAGTCGCAGTCTGTGGGAGGAACATAGTGGTTACTCTATAGTCAACTCGTTATACCTATGTGAGAGCTAGAAATAAAATATGAATGTTTGTATATATTATGTAGGTAAGTATCCCATTAAGAAAAAAGACGTGATAAAGAAGATAACAGTTCTACGCTCAAAATACTTAATCTTACGCTTAAATCTCTGAAACTACCAGTTGGATCAAAAAAAAAACATTTTTGTATATGATAGCCAGATTCCAGACGTAACTTAACGTGAGTGAAAAAAACCAGACGGACGAATACGCGAGCAGAAGCTAATTAATTAAAAAAAAATGAAAACTGCTAAAGCATATTGCTCTCTCTGTTTGCGCTAATTCACATGCAGAAAATATAATTACTGTTTATACAAAATCAAATTAATTTTAATTAACCGTATTGAAAGCACCTAATATCAAACACATTAAACATTCCAGCGAAAAGTTGTTATTGAGCACACGAGTTATTCCGCTAATATCTACTCGTATAAATGTTAAAATTACAGACATTATTATTAACACGAATCATTCGGCACGTATTCTGCATGATTGGGTTTCAAATATAAGTGGGATTTAGCTCAATCACGCCAGTACTGCTGGACTATTTCAGTTGCCGTGTAAGTAGGTACTTACACTATTAAAAATGTAAATCTCTACATAGAATAAAAAAGTCGCTTCTCGTCTGTCCTTTTGTACGCTTAGATCTTTTAAACTACGCAACGGATTTTAATGCGGTTTTCATAAGGTATGTCCACACCAGTGCGCTTTCACGTTCATCTTGCCTTTTCGTCTGACACATGCATTCAGCGCAACAGCGCATGCAATAAGGCATGAGCTAGTTCAAAACAGTCCATGTCCTTACCGCACGCTGATGACGTTGATGTTGAAGACGCAAGATGATCATAAAAGCGCACTGGATGTGAACTTGGCTATCAATAGATAGTGATTCAAGACGAAGGTTTATACTTATAGTTAGTAGCAATGTAGATACATTGTACCCATGCGAAGCCGGGTGGGTCACTAGTGAAAATTAAAAAAATAAACAATGGTTTATTTTGATCTTATTATTCTCTTTTTATAGTTTGTTTTTTATAAGGCAGTGCATGAATAGCCATAAAACTACTTTATGAAAATAATGATTATTATTACGATTATTACGTAACTTTCTTGCCAACAACATTTGAATAACAAACACCATTATACTATGTTGCCAGTACCTAATTAAAGTTGTATATACACTTTTTTGTCACGGACGCAAAATATAAAACAGGATTGGGAAGGAATGATACTATATACAAATAAATAAAACGGAAGTGTCTGTTTGTAATCCCAAAATAACAGCTTTTTACGAAAAAAAAAACAATTATAAAATGTTTATCTGTCTGTTTGTTGCAGTTAAGCTCCAAAACGGCTGACGACTTCCACTGGCAGATAGCTGATGTTATAAGGAGTAATTTTGGCTATTTTATATAAGAAGAAGGATCAGGGTTCCGCGTAAAAAAAAATAAACGATCTAAGTAGCGGGCATTAGCTACTTTAGTATATGAATGTAGTACTTTAGTATATGAGTGTATACCATAGAATACTTTTGGTTCATACAAAGATAAGCTGAGTTCTCGCATTTACCTTATACTCAAAGGAAGTAGTACCAATATCGTAAACAAAACTGAGAAAGCTACATAATAAGGTGTGTATTTGACGTATAACGAGTAAATGTTATATAAGTATATATACCATGATGTTATGGGTTGTATGGAGGCAATAATTATAAGGCAACTTGTGACGAGGGTCTCCAACAACCGCCACACTTGCGCTACTTCCGAAAATATCTTGACAAGACAGCTATCCTATATAGTTGACGCTATGTTTATGACATCAACCGAATATTGGGACATTCTGCAGCACTTATATATACTAATACTAGCTTCTGCCCGCGACTGCGTCCGCGTAAATGTCGGTTATGACGGACACATAGTTTTTCCAACCTAGATAAGTTTTTTTGTTTTCTAGCCAACTGCTAGATCAAGAAACACATTAAAGTTCACTCAGTTCTTGTGATAGTCAAATCATTGTATTAATCTAAGATGATCTGACTCTGTTCTGACATTTGTTGATTAATTAATCATCAACAGTCTTAAAAGATTTTCATGTAAAGGAATACTAGTTTGTTTGTATTCTTTGACAGGATCGTTCATTACCAATGAAAACGTGCTCGATAGAGTTGAAAAGCAAACGTACACGAGGAAACTGCATATCCTCTAATGAATAGATACATTGCAGTGTAAAAGGCGATATTCTAGCAATTTATCATCACAAGCTCATTCAATAGTAAATCCGTGTTTGCACTGAATTGCATTATAAAGCTAGAGACCATTAATTTATAAAAGAATAAATACGTAGAATCGACATAACGAAAACTTTTACAATGGATGGAACTTTCATCAATTATTATAAATGGGTCATACTTAAATAGTCAAAATGTATGCAACAGGTGATTTGTTTTAAAAACCTTGGAGGACTAGGATTATAAACGATGTTAGTTACAATAGTACGATATCCCCCTCTATTTAATATTTAGTTTTCCATGAAAAACTGTTTTTGTTTTACATATTTCTTAACAATACTATCTAAGTAAAAAAGGGTAAGTAAATACCTTATAGGGTATATAAATGAGAAAGTTTGGATGGGTGGATGTTACTCAATCACGCCAAAACGGCTGAACGGATCTAGATAAAATTTGGCACACAGATAGATTATAGTCTAAATTTGTCACATAGGCTACTTTTCATCCCTAAAAAATGTACGGTTCCCGTGAGCGATTAACTTTGTCGGGGCCAAAGTCGCAAGCAGAAGCTAAAGTAGGAGACATATAGTAGGTAGTAATTTCATTATTTAGGGCACGTTTAGTTTCATACAAGCTAAACATAACATTGTTAGCAATAGTTATGTTCCTGCACAATGAAAACGTTATGTGTACAGTGAAAACCCTTTATAGGTACTACAATGGGCTAAAGGACGTAAAACCGGAAACCACTATTATATTCCCACAATATGGACGAAGGAAACGGTCATCTGCTTGTTAGTGAGCCTCCCCCAAAGATCCCTCCTCAAAGGGGGCCAAGGAGGATAAGGCTAGATAAAGAATACGCAATCATGTCTCAACCTTTATTCGACTCGTCTAATTAGCAATAATTCAACAGTAAAACAAAGGAGGCCAAATACTGGAACAAAAACTGACGGTCATATTGTTAAGGTGAATTTATTATTCCGTAAATGGACGCCGTAATTTTTTCTTGAAGAGCAATTTTCGGCATATTCATAATGTTTTCATGTAAAAACTTGTTTTCTTAAAGCAAATTGTGAAATAAAACCGGGGAGGCGCCTTGTGAAAGATAAAACATCCTTTAAGAGTTGAGCTGTTTCGTATATTTAGGTGTAAAGTTTCGGGAATAACTACGAAATTTAGATAGGAATAATTTATTATGATGTTTACGAATAAAAACTAATCGAGAAAAACAATTTCGCATTTCGAATTTTTCTTGACTGCTGCTTAAAAATAAATACGGCACATCAATACTAAATATTATAATATAAAAACATTACCACTGTCTATCTATTTGTTTGTTACGATTTCACGCTTATCTATAGAACCGATTTTGATGAAATTTGGTACAGGCTTCTTTCTCACTTAAAAAAAGGACAAAGGCTACTTTTAAATCCGCGACTTCGTCTGCATTCACGATTTCTTTTTTCTCTTATTTTTCGAACTGACAATCACACGGACGAAATTGCGGACAAAAGCGAGTATCTAATATTTCTTACATAATATTTACCTGTATGGGGTATCCGCGAGCCGCCCCTCGGGTGAAACCCAACGCCTTGGGTATTACTTAGCGACGTGAAACTGAAGAACGCGAGGAACTGTGACCTCACAGTCTTTTCTGTTATCCTGGTAACAAAGGGCTGTGTTAAAGGCGTTTATGAATTGTTGATATGTGAGTAGGGTTCACATGTAATAAAAAAGGTAACATATATTCTGACTTTATATAAACTGCTCTTTTATCTACTTCTATTTTTATGTTGTAACAATTGGATTAACTTTACTATTTTGGGTTATTGAATGACGCAAACATGTTCTCTATATATAGTGCCAAAACGATGTAGAATATGTCACCAGCAAGTTGCTTATATATTACATCAACTGATATTTAATTTTAACCACACACTCAGTGCTTGGAGCGCGGCGGCCGCCAGTACGTAAGTTCATAAAATCAAGCAATTCAACGTCGTCAGCTGACAAGAGCATTTGCAGCACTCCCTGACAACCGGCCACAATTCCGAATCGAGCATTACCGGTTCCGCTGTGACGACCTTTTGTTCCGATTCCGACTGCCGCTCACTACCGGAATTCGCGTTTCCGAACCGAACTGCAAATGGAGATAAATTCTGAAATGCTCCACGCGGCCGCATCGCTTCACTATCCGGAAATAATGCTCATTTGAGTGCCTGCTAGCGTTCCCATTAGCGGATGAAAATGTAATTAATTATTGTTCATTTTGGTTGGATTCATTACCACCGCGCGAGTAGGCCGATTGCTTAACGAGTTACGTTTAATGATCGATGAATCTACACGCGTACGGTTTGGATATGAACTATAAATACTCGTATGTAGATAGGAGTGGGTGGATAATGTCGTCCATATTCTGATATCCGTGGCGCGGCGGTTTGCCGCAAATAATGAGTTTATTCTGATACCGTTATGTACAGCAGTCTATAAAATGAGCCCAACGTCGGTACAAAATGAGGAGGAACATTTAAAGTTGGTCTCGATTATAATAAGCGCTTTCGTTGCTTTTCGGCTTATCGAATACCTAAGTATACTAATTAAGAAGGAAATTGTTTAAAAATAGCATTTTAAGAGCAGCCTGTTCAAACTTTGCTTACCTTACTGAATCAACAGCAACAATTTTGAAATGGGAACGACCATTTAATTTGCCATTTAGGATAGTTGCTTGAAATGCAGAATTTTGGTTACGTGGCGAAATATTTACAGTCTTTTCAGGTACCAGGTTATTATCAGCGTCAGAAAACGCGATATCAGTTTTTGTGACTATAGGTACTGGATTTTTTTTATAAGTTGCAAGTTGTAATCAATTTTTACCGAAAACTCACCTAAATTCTAAAGTAGAAGCGCCATGGTCTGCGAACAGCACGACAGGTGGCGTATACCGTTCGTTGGCACCGCATAGCCGGGTTTCGGCCGCGCCGCCTGACGGAACTGCGCTTGCGCTGCCCAGCTGCAGCCATCCTCCCACGCAGCTGAGAAATAATAAGTTTTACTTCAAGTGCACAGATCAGATATCTATTATGACACGATTTAAAACATACATGTTTTGTTTCCTCTCTACATTATTTATATGTGAACAAATAATAGAATGAAGCCGAGAGCAATTATCTTTTTACCTGGAACGAAGTTTATAGTGGACGAATTTTAATGGGACTTATTTTGCTGTGGTATAATAGAGATAATGAGAATATAGTTTAAAAAGCAAGATATTTTTGGTCTTATTGCACTTGGTTAACGTCGTAAACAAAGTTTTGTTTTGTAAGAATGAAAATGTAATACGCGACAATACTTTACCATATTTATAGCAACCACAACGAGAATTGATCACGAATTGTAGGTTAATGTTGAAACAAAATGAACGGATATATTGCAAACGTATACCTACATACGAAATATTGTGCACAAGATATTCCAGACATATTTGTCTTGGATCCGACAACAACTGCGGCACTCGTACTGGTGGGCTAGCTACCGTTGCCAACAATGTTACAGTATACGCTTAACTCGCATAAAAATGTACGCCACATCACTTTATGTGCTCACAAATACTAGAGACTACAATATTCTACTTTATGCAACTGCATTATCGAGATTCTGCAAATATTCCTAACTAATGTACCTAGCATGTTAATCAAATACCGAGTACATTTTTGTGGTTCCGGATATTGCAACGGGTACCTTAGTAATATGCACTGCAGTTGATAATTAAGCCTCAGTCTTAGGTTAGAACCTTTGTCTGTTTGTGAATGTGATTACAATCCTTAACTTAGTTATGTACTCGTGTATGATCGATACCCAATCATAGGAGAGTCTAGAGACACTATAGCAACAAGATGACCTCACGTTTAATGTCTAGAATATAATAGTGTTAGGTAAGGCTGTAATTAATAAAGCAATTATCCCTAATAACAATATCGTTGGCATCGCGACAAATCCAGGCCAAGATGCGACGCTTGAAACGTAGCAAAGACAGGATTAGTCAGCAATAAGTAAAGATTAAGGTTTTTTAATGTTTATGGGATTTATTGCAAGAAACAGTATTCTTTTTTTAAAAAGAAAGTCGCCATATCCTAGAATTTTTCCTGTATCGAATGCGTTTACAAACAAAAACTCACGTACAAAAATAACCAGCCCCGGAACAATTATTACGATCTGCTGTCGGCCTTACGAAGCATTTTGTGGCGTTGTAACACAAGTATCGAACGATATTTTAACATGGACGGTGTCTATCGTAACACAATCTTTTGGAAATATTCAATTTGACGGGACACTGATCATAGCAGTGTGGGGAAACCTCGAACCTGTCACACCCGATTCTTTTCCACCAATCACGTCTCGGTCTAACTCTCATACATGTTCAGTGAAACTATGATTCCGATCGACGGTTCTGATTTTATGGATTGCTTTTTTACGATTCTGCATGTGAAAAGGATTTGGACTGGACCATCTGTCAGCCTGTCATAAAAATTAACTCCACCCTGTAGCTCTTCAACTTTTTCTAAAGAGTTGTGAAAGATATACCAAGACCAAGGTATAAACCTTAAGAACTTATAATTAAGGTTGCTTTTAAGTTTTGTGAATTTCTGTAAGCAAACAAACTACGTTTGCGTAGGCAAATTAATCGCATAAGATTTTTTAATTGCTAATGGGCCATTTTATTTAAAGAAAATGGCTGTAAACAAATGCATGACCAAAGCGAATACAGCTATAATTTTGTTTTAAATACCTATTACAGCGTTGTAATTTAAATACTTAATGGGTAATAACCGAAATTAATTCATATTATTATATAATTAAAACATATTTAGTCAAAACTATATATGACCTATTTATTATTTATGGTCTTGGGTTCGATTCCCAGGTCGGGCAAAGTGTTATTGGGTTTTTCCATCAGGAATTTCTCAGTAGCTGCCTCGGAGTCTGGATTTGTGCCCGGTTGATGGCAATAGGCGCGCCCCCTATTACATGGGACTTAAACATAACTGGCGAAATGTGGGTGTACTAATGGGTACCTCTGCCTAACCCTTCGGGGATTACAGGCGTGATGTTATGTTATGTATTTATGACCAAAGCATTATAACCCGTATGTTATCAAATGGATCAGTAAATCAGGATAGTCAAATCGGGACTTAGTTTCCGATTGCATGGGTAATTTCGGATGGAATCCATTGCTTTTCAATTAAGCTAAATATGTCAGTCAACCACAAGAGGAATTATAGGCTAATAATTTAAATGGAAATAGAATATTAATATAGGATTTCAGATAATGATGCTATTTGTATTCACAAACGTTTATAATATTTGTTGTGACTAAAAGTAGAAATTGACTTGGTATCAAAATGTGTTTACTGAAATCGTGATCTGAATAAAGATATTCCATCAAGTTCTTTGTTATAATAGACTCCTCTGAAGTCGGTGAACTCAAAATTGCCGAAATGAGAGAGACAGAGAGTATTAGGAGATTTTTATAGCTGTGATTCAGACCGGTCTCTTGAAGAGCACATAAATCCATCGGTCCTGCCCGGGGCCTCTGTATAGTCGTGTCACATTGCAGTCCCATTGGACTATGAGAGTGATAAAAGAGACAAAGCACCCGAGTTTGTGGACTCATACTCATACCCTCTCCTGAGTAGTTGGCTAAGTCTTCTTTTTTAAGTCCCATGTAATAGGGGGCGACCCATCAACCGGGCACAAATCCAGACTCCGAGGCTGCTACTGAGAAATTCCTGATGGAAAAACCCAATAACACTTTGCCCGACCTGGGATTCGAACCCAAGACCTCATGCTCAGCAGTCGCGCTTTGCAACCACTAGATTAACGAGGCAACCAGAGAGATCAGTTCAGGAGAAACATTTAACATTTACATTTACAAATTGATGAAACATTTACCTGGTGCCATTAAACTTGCCGACGCTGACGAGCCGGTACAGCTGTATCTCGACACGCTGGCCGGCATCTGGCTGCAGAAAGTAGGAACACGCACCAGGTCCCTCAATGGAAGGCGACTTGATCTGACCGAACGTCTTGCCAGACTTGCTCTTGAGGATTCGGGAGTCGATTGTGATGTTGCACACTGAAAGACAATGTGTATTTAAAACAAAGCCGTAATAATATTCTTTCTTTCATATCGTCGTGTTATTGTTGTGTTCGTTTTGTTCTTATATTATAATTCTTATATTATTTTTTTCTGTTTACGTGTCAACCTATTTTTTTTAAGTACATAATAAGTACAGTTGCCATGACTACAGTGTTTCCTTATGTGAAGACGGAGCTTTCCCGCGTAGTTTACTTTTATTATGTGTCTTTTAGATGGAACAACCACCATATTAAGACCTTTTGATTGTGGAAGTTTCCACATTATTCAGTCGTGGCAGAAAAAAATCAGTAGTTACGTACTTGATTAGATTTCTACGAGTAGTTCAAGCAAAAAGTGTAACTTAACTAATTTACCTGCAAGATAAAGTCTCACGAAAGGCATTTGTTTGATAGATGGCATAAGACCCGTCCCTATCGCCTTAACGACAACAAGTAAAAGTATTCTGGAAACGTTAGAGTGCCGAACTGCCTGTAGTCTGCCAAAGTCAAACCATTGATCACACTTTTGAATTTTTACACGACTGCCCCAAAAAAAGGAGTGTTATGTGTTCAGGGTTAATGTATGTATGTATGTATGTATGTATGTGAGTTTCTTTATTCCACCATAACTTTCAAACGCCTGAACCGATTTAGATGTATGGGGTATCGTTACAATCCTTGCATCGTTCCGAGTAACATAGGCATAGTTAAAAATAAAAAGAAACCGGTGTGGTCACTTTAAAACGTAAATTAATACCAGCCTCAATTTATTTTTTTAATGAATCTGGTCGTGTCTATGTTTATCGTCTAGAATTTGACAAGTAGATTTAAAAAATATATAACACTGTAAATAAAAAACGTCGTAAAAAAAACTGACGAGTAAACAAAGTACAAATATGTGCAATTTTCGCAGTCGTGTTTTTTAATTTTTTAATTATAGTAGCTTGTTAAGGAGTTAGTCAAATAAGCAGAGGGTTGAAACTAGTTGCTCGTTCGAAAACGTAGGAAGGTTTCTATGGAGAAGAACGAGCAAGATACACCACGAACAAAATCCTGGTAACATTATTCTTGTAGTTTCTGTATTTGTCTGTTCAGCTAAAGGTTCTTAGTTCTTGAAAACCCCTGTCTGAGGGTTTAGCACATTTTCTTAGTACAATTACCCCGAACGGGCTCACAAACGTGATGACGATATCTTGACCAAGTTGAAAGTGATTGACAAGGGTTTAATTACACTATTTTACGTCGATTAGATGTCAGCTGATTTCATCAGATCTATTACCTAGACCATTACAACCCTATTTGTCGACAATATGTTGGAACTATAGCTAAATCGTGTCATTGAGTTGTAAGTTAGCTGTGGTAAAACGACAGTTACGACGGTGGTGTTCACATTAGGTCGGATCGGCAGCTTCTAGTGTGACCCGACAGTCGGTCAACGGTTAAACTGTCCGTCCGGCGTAATGTGAACCAACTCTAACACTGTTCACCGTTAGCCACTGTGACGTTACATTTCTTATAAACTGTCCAGTACAGATTTCGCCTCTTGTGTATAACGCTACGAGCGCCCGCCGCCCTCACCCCTCCCAGTCCCCGTTCTCGTCCTACCCCCGCGCCCTTGTACACTGCAGTCGAGGACTCAATTAGGTGATTTAGCTATAGACCACAGATCAGATAGAATGATTCTAAACCCATTCTGTAATAACACGGGTCGTTATATTGACAGATTTAACAATAGAGCACTTTGTTAAACAAATGGATTATAATTACAGTCTGTTTCGAACTATGGGCTATTATTTGGTTATACTGAACTAAATATGTAGCATTTTGGAGTGAAATGTGTTTTGTAGGTACCTTATTGTAGGTAGTGACGCATTCGAATACTACGAGTATTTGAAAATCAGATTTTATTTATTTGTGTATAAATACTCTCTATAAATACTCTAATAAACAGTTTATAATATCAATATAACAGATTTTGACTAAATGCATGTAAATATTTACACGGTAGGTATATATATAAAACAGTACCTTTTGTAAATGTTTGTCTGACTGTCTATTTGTTTCGGGTAATGGCCGAAATGATTGAACCGATTTCGACAGAACATTAACTGGCAGATAGCTGATATTATAATTAAGGAGTAACTAAGACATACAACCTTTTATTTTAGAAAAAGAATAACGATATAGCGCAATAAAAATAAATCCAATGAAATTGTGAAGAAAATCCGATTCAATGGTCAGTTTTAGTAGGAGGTGAGACGACACTTGCCACTTCACGCGGACAAAGTTGCAGGCATACGCTATATTGAACTAAATATGTAGCGTTCTGGATGAAATGTGCTTTGTACCTTAATAACTAGTGACATATTCGAATTGTATATCAAATAAAAATATGTAAGACTGGATATTTGTGTGGATTCCGGGAGACCTCTACCCTTTCATGGACCCGAAATACTTCCACATTAAGCCTTTGAATGTACCCTAAGGATATATGGGCTACATACGTACCAGAATTATATTAATGTCTGCTCAATCTATACTTCTATAATCTATACTAATATAATAAAGCTAAAGAGTTTTTGTTTAAACGCGCTAATCTCTGGAACGACCAGTCTGATTTAAAAAATATTTGTGTAAGTATTTGTGTTTTATATAAAATATTATTTCCAATCGGACAAACAAACAAAAAAGCTCCTTAACTTTATTTTATTTATTATTTATTAATTTAAACTTATGCAACAAGGCGGACTTAATGCTTTAGGCATTCTCTACCAGTCAACCAAAGGTGGTGAAGATATAACAAAGCAGGTGTAAAAAATTGTACATGAGGAAATAATCAAATGAGATTTAAAAATCATTAAAAACAAATATCTAAATAAGTTATTTTATTATTTTAATAAGTATAGTTTAGTAAAGATAGAATAGTAATCTTACTTGTTTTGCAGAAATAGATTTATTGTACATAGTTTAGACAGTTGTTTTAACTTTCGCCAATAAAATACAAAAAAAAAACATTGCATCAATGTAAAATGTAATAACTGTTCGGATTAAATTTTGATTTATTTCAGAATAAAAGTACATAACTAGTTATTATAATATCATACTATTCATAACTTATAATGTTATATTGCGACCTAAATCTTTCATAGATCTAATTTTATTTATTGTCCAAGATTTGTTATTGTGCCGTGTGTATCGTACCATAAAATTAAAAATATTAATTTTCCACCAGAAAAGGAAACATATCAATGATAGCTTGGCGCACTGCCAGCCGCATAGATAATAATTGAATTTCTTGTAACAAAGATACATCTTGTCTGTGAAGAACAGTAATTTTGTGTGAAATATAAGTGAAGGAAAAATAAAGGCTAAGCGTGGTGGATACAACATGGAAGCTATTAGGACTTTCATTTCCAACGGCCAATTAGCTAGACTTTAACATCTGTTGCGGTTGTTTAGTAGAACTGCTAAAAGAGGTTAGTTATCTATTAAAAGAATATTAGCTATCTACAATTTACGTGCCACGAAAGATGAGACTAATTGACAAGCGTCAGTAGTGGGCAGCTAGCGCAGGTGTGGATGTACGAAATAGTTATGCATAATTTGTGTATCTATTGACGGATTTTTCGATGATCTTTAGATTAAAATTCTTAACAATATTATAATATTTACATAACATAACATCACGCCTGTTATCCCCGAAGGGTTAGGCAGAGGTGTACCCATTAGTACACCCACATTTCGCCAGTTATGTTTAAGTCCCATGTAATAGGGGGCGAGCCTATTGCCATCAACCGGGCACAAATCTAGACTCCGAGGCTGCTACTGAGAAATTCCTGATGGAAAAACCCAATAACACTTTGCCCGACCCGGGAATCGAACCCAAGACCTCATGCTCAGCAGTCGCGCTTTGCGACCACTAGACCAACGAGGCAGTCATAATATTTATTACGAAATAATAATGTTTGTGTGGTGTGTCAAGTCTTATCTTTCGTGGCGCGTAGTATAGGTACTAACTTACATGTCTTTAATGGTTCAAAAGGAATAAGACAGAAATGGTCATGCTACCTATTTTAGATAATCTAAATGTACCCGGCCCGTGAGGGCAGTAAAGAAGAAGGGTATTCTGTGACCCAGGCGACCAAACGAAACTAATCTCAGTTTTTTAGTCTTTTATTGTATTTAAATTATCTGCTTTTATTTCCGTGGCTGTTATTCAAACTGACTTGGTAAAATATTATTATTTACCTAATACCACCTAAAATCTTTTTAAAAATGAACTCCTAGGTCTATCTGCGAGATGCCATTTATAAACAGTGATTTTTCACATAAACAAAAATAGTTGTTTCCCAGCAATATTTCTTGCTAAATGTTACTTGATGGGCAGTATGCGTCTGTATGATGTGTCTTTATACACCCCGTATATTATGACTTTAATACTTACTACTAGCACAATACTGCTCCATCCCGCATTGCGCACAGCGCGCAGGCGCGACATCCCCGCAGGGACAGGCGCCGTCGCGTACGCAACATGCGCAGTCATCGCCATCACCGCCCGGACATGCGCAGCCCGATGATGACTGCGTCCACAGATCTACTTGACCTATGTATAGACAAGTTGATTATTTTAACTCCCAATAAGGTGAAAAGGTTAACAACTAATCATTGTAACTAAAAGTGAAAAATGTTTTAGTCGATTTCCGCTCGAGTGACACATAATTTTTCCCTATGATTTTTTTTTATTGGGCAGTAGTACTAATAGTTGTGGATGCCCAGACGGACCCATTGCTGAGCTCGTCGAGGCAGTGCCGAACTCTTACCGGTTAAAACCACACTCCTGCCTCGGTTCAGGTTTGACGAACAGCTTCCGTAGTTCTAATCTAGAAATTAACTAAAGAAATTGCAACTAGGGCAAGTGTTCACGGACTTGTAACTCTGCTTAACGAATAATAACTATCATAATTACGCTTTGTTACACGTTTTTTTGTTACACCACTCAATATGCAGACAAGTTGTTTCCAGATAAAATAAAAATCTGGTACGAGATTTGAAATGTAACTTCTGATGGGGTTTAGTTAGTATATTATACGTCTAAGATGAAGGCGTTAAAACACCTTAACATGAGTTACAATCTAATAAAGATGTCTCTGATCAAGAAACATTAATTTGCAGAAAATACAGGTTTCGCGAGATCTAACAGTTGGCTGTCGGTGGTTTATATACAATTAATTTTTAGTAGGTTCTGTTGTGACATTTTAGTCAAGGAAAAATAATAAAATTATACTCACTGCTGCCGTCGAGAAAAATAGGCGTCCACGCAATCTGCGCGGTGCAAGCGGCGCACGCGGCGAGCAGCAGCAGCGGCAGCGGCGGTTGCATGGTGCAGCGAGTCACCGCACACCTCGCCCCGCCCCCCTCCCGCGCCGCCTTCGCATTTGACCCCCTCAAACACCGTCACAATAACACACGAACACAAGCTCACTGTTCACACAACGCACGTATCGCATTTTTGCTCAAACTAATTATAAACTCTTATTTATTTCACTATAGTTTATTCCGGTTTTATTACAAATCTTCGTGATCTTCCTTTTTCCGTTTGATCGCGTGACGGATTTTGGCCCACGTGTTGTCTGCAACAAAATATTATCTCTGTTACGCCTTATTACGCTCTGTTAGGCGAAAATCAAAGTAATAACGATAAATTGATCGTTCATCTTTATGTTTGGTACAGATTTCGTTCATTTATTACGGGAAACACACCAACCACACCTACAAAGTTATTGGAAGTAATAAGACTAAACAATAAATAAGTGCGTAAGTGGATTGTTTGGTCGGTTGTAACTCAGAGGGTTCCTTTCATGTGTGTAATAAATTGTAATTAGTTTGGTAAGTACTGCTGTCTGAGAAGTTTGGGGTGTCAAAGTGCCCGGACGCTTTTACCATCATAGCTAGGTTGGTATCATTTGGACACACTTTTCACCAACGGTGATGTTTCAGCCTTTATTGTTTTATATTAACGAGGTCGGCGGCGGTCGGTTACTGCAACTTATTTAACACGTTCACTGCCGGGCCAAAAATGTTGAAGGTCAAACCTCCACAAGCCACGTCAGGCACATGTGCCTGACGTGGCAGTTAAGGTGTTAAATCCATTCAAACATTTTTCAACGTAGCAAAATAGCAAAGGAACCCACCCATAAAATGTTGACTGATGGCGACCTTGCAATATTTAAGTTTGTCATACTGGGATGCGAGTTTCTCCTACTGGTCGACTTGCACATGACAGTAACCCGTATGATGCGGTCACACCATGCCAGTAGTGCCGCACTACAGAAACTAACTAGGCTAGCTCTCATATAGGTTTAGAGGTATGAGAAACAGGGTGTAAAGTCTCTCATTCTCCGTTGAAAAGGGAGGATCCTCCGACCAGACGGGTGTTATGTCTAATGGACAACTGCCTGACGGTTGTTGTCGGGATTTTGTAAATATGCTAACGTCGCGGATAACTTTGATAGCGAGATGTAGGAATCGATAGTTGTAGTTCGCATTCTGTGCGATAGATGTCACTACATAGGTAAGGAATAACTGGCGAAATATTTAATCAGATAGAAAAGGAAGGGGCTTCTTATATACATAGGGGCATCCCTTAGATATTGGACACGGAGGGGAAATTTTTAATGTATTTATGGGGTATTTTGCTTTGTGGAGTCTTTGTTTTGTTGTTGAAAGTATTTCAGTAATTATGCGTTCAAGGATTTTTTGTTAGTTACAGTTTATAGTACAACGCATAGTTTCGACACTTGAGTCTCTTAAAGAATGTGAGCTATGCTCGTACAACTAAACTAAGACACAGTTTAATTGTTCGAGCAATCGCAAAAGCTCGCCTATTCCATAGAACACACATAGCTCAGTTTCTGTCTAGCCAGCGCACATCTCCGTTCAGCTTCTATGTTCCAATGAAATAAGTGTGTGCTCTTCTCTTCACTATCTCCGCTTTGGTGGATAATAAGGAAATGACACGATGTTTTTAACCATAAAAACTTTAGTATTGTGTTTCATACTTTTAGTCTACTCATATTCCACCATTATGATGTTGAACAAAATGTTGTTTAGATCAGAATGACGTAATTCGTTGTAAAATTGGAGTACAGGCATGGTCTTGTCATTATGACGCATCATAATGGCGGGACCAGTGTTATCGTGAAATTCCGTTAATACCATGTGAGGTACAAAAATTTCAGGATAGGTACAAAAAAGTACGAAATGGGTACTTAATTAAACAATTATAAGAGTTGGTCCCGCCATTATAATGTATTTGGTAAGTAGCCATACGTGTGCACAAAATATCATTATCTTAAATACCTATATGTATACCTACATACTGGTAGGTATTTAAGCACGTGACTGTACAGACTTTGTGTGGAGTGTGGCCCTTACATAAAATACTGTGTATTCATTAATTAGCTACCTATCTATTTAAGATGGTTCTACATCTACCAAATAAAATGCATGAGCATGTCACAGTAAAATACTTAGTTACCAGTAGCGAGGACTGCAAGACATGCTACTCGATCCCTACCGGCTTCTCTTTTGAAGTTCGGGACAACACTACCTAGAGTACTCTACTGCCATAAATTCTTTTTACAATAAGTAGTGTCTACCTTTTGCTATTGGCAAATAATATAGTCATACCGCAAGTATTTTACATACACCATCAAATAAAAACATAAAACAATTGTGTTCGACTTTGTCTTTTGGTTTGGAGATAGATGGTGTTAAATTCAGAAAGTACAGGTGTACCTATACATAATTCTATCTATCGGATTCCCCTTTTATGAAAATGTATCCCTCGCCACTGATAGCTGGATTTACAAAACCTAGCTTAGCTGACTATTACTGTGACATAGTTTTATATTTCAAAATGAAACACTAAAGTTATGCAAAGACTTTACTAATAAATATAGCCGCCAAATTGTTTGGGCATAAAAGAATAAAACTAACACAAATAATTTACGGACATTCACAAATATTTCGTTAAGAAGCACGTTTCAGCGGCAGTAGTAGCAACAGCTGGGCGGGTTGGCGGGTTGTGAGTATACACAGTCCACGTACTGACACTCGGAGCACGGACTTTGTATTTGCCATGGAGCGCAAGGCTGACATGGTGCCCAACACTTTTCACACTGTGTAGGTTTTTTTCTCTCGAAGTGGAAGCAACAGTTCCCCTGTTTATAAACAAAAAGAAACTTAATAAAATTATAACAAAATAAACGGAACGAAAAGCGACTCGAACAAAATCTAAAATTCATCCAGAATCAACAAAATGAAATTCAAAAATTTTAAAATTCTCTACGAGGGACGGCTATCTTCCTATTTGCATAAGCAGATAAGTTTTTGAACTGGAATTCCGTAAATTAATTAACTTTGCAGGTAAAAAAGCACGAATAAGTTCAAATTCCTATCCAGAAAGTTTCCGTGTTTCGGATAATAACTACGCTTTCTGTTAATTACTGAGCTTAGACGAGAAGTGTTAAAAGTTTAAATTCAGTAAGGGATCTGTTAACTTTCTTTTGCGCTAAAGGATGCCGAATGGGGCAGGTGATGGTGTGTACAATTCGTTGAATATTCAATTATGAGATAGCGCTCAAGTTTGCGAACCGCCGCGGATTAGTGAACCATCACGTTAAGAGATTAAACTTTAATTAAACTGTCAAGTATGTCAAACAATAAAATGTTTAACTAGACAGGAGCAAGTCGGCGGATGTTTCGGGTACAGAGCCAGCCTAATTCTGCGAGCCTTCGGATTACAGGGTCCAATCACGAAGAGTCGTATCTTGAGCCCCAGTCGAAAATAAATCCCCATCTGAACCCATGTCGCGTTCACCGAATAAACATTGTGGTCCACGAGACGGCACGATCGATGTCAAAAACACACCAAACAGGCGAACTCCAAATAACATCTAATCTCACGTAAATTGCTCGTAAATAGTGAAGCAATTTAATTAAAATTCTAATTCTACGGATAATCCAATTCTTAAACACACATTTTGAAGTTGACAAATTTAGTAATTTGTATAGACTGACTACTAGTAAGTTCCTTTAACTTTGTTAAAGTTGTTTTGGTCGTAGATTCGATTCTTTCAATGCATATTTTTACTAACGTTTATAGATTTGTCTTTTCGAATTTTTATTAAAAGAATTCTAATCTCATTTTCCGGTTGTGGTTCACGACGGATTCATTTTTCGAGGACTGAATGAGTTTGTAATGAAATTGAAGTTCTCCTCGGCGCCACCGACGGCGTTTATTCGGCTTTTTGCTTTGGCTTCGGCTTCTAAAAGGATATTGCGTGGGAATCAATTCAGGTGGCGGTTTTCCATCCTCCTACTGAATATTAATTTTTCATAAAATATCGCCGAGTTCAATTGGAATCAACTGAAGGAAGTTATTCGTTGAAGAAGAATTATTATAGGATTCAGTAGTAGGTACCTAATACTTATTATTCTTCCCAAGAATAAATTTAGTACAAAAGAATCGAACAGCCGCTAAATCTATAAAGAGGTGGCCAAAAGAAGGATGGCGAGAGCGGACCCAAAATTAATGGAGCACTGTGCAAGGTCTAATTTATATCAATTATAATATCAAGTTAATAAGTGTTGCACAAAAAAAATACTAAGTTTTTACAAAACGGGAATCAAAAGTTATCAATTATCCCTATTTAATAAAAAATAATCATCGTGCAGTTTCTAAACGAAACTTATAGTTACATAGACATATAGTTCGTTTTCGCTTGGTGATTTTCCTTCTTTTATACTTATACATCTTGTTAAAAAGTTGTTAAATATTAAGTTATAAGTTCTGAAAACCCATAACGATGAAACATACGAACCATGTAAATAGACCGTAAAAAAATAAGACTCATTATTTTGATACATCATACGTAATGGATTACATGAAACGGAGAAACGGAACGTCAGTATCAAATTGACACTGACGGCATTTTTGTTGACATTTTTGTTTTCAACTAGAGTTGCCCATCTGTCGATAGTTTCTCTATCGATAGATGACCTCGAAAACTAGTAACAATGCTAAACCACTGGTACTATCGATATCACAAATTAACTAATTGTACTATTGATTGGAATCGAGAGTATCGATAGGATCGATACTATTATATGATAATACTATCAATAGTATATCGATTTTTTAAAGTAATACTATCGATACTAATGATAGTTTGTATAACTATCAATAGTATTACAACATCGATAATTTTTTCGATAGCTCACACTATCGATACCATCAATACTATCGACAGTATTGTTCCTAAACATATGCTGGACTTCGATAGTATCGATATTATCGGAACTAATACTTTCGATACTATTTTTGTATATCATTATAAAAATACGTAAACTGTATCATACTATCTATAGATAATATGGATACTATCGATAGTTTAGCGATAGTCGACTATCGATAGGCAACACTATTTTCAACGGTTAGCGTTGTAAAAAACAAATAATATATCAGCGATTTTGTAAATTCTTGACGACTTGGCTTTACCTTTGGACTGATTATGCTGTATACCAACCTAAATTACGGCATTTACTACTGGATGACGATTTGCAAGTGATTTGGACTTTGTCAAACTGTTCAAATGCGGTGCATTATTGTAAATTACACAGAAGACATCGCTTGTAAGAAAAAGTCATCAAATTGTTAAAAAAGTTCAGAGATGGGTGTACCCGCGCGATGTGAGTATATATGTGAACTAATTTGTTGAATTTCTGAACAAGAAACCCTACAACAACTAACAACTCGACCATTGTAATGTCTGTGCTGCATGTGGCAATCTATTTTGAGAATAAGGAGTAGTTGAAAATCAGTTTCTTCGTCCTGACATGACTGAAATGGTAATCCGAATAGAAAACATTATAATAATATCTGAATGGATAAGACCCCGTGTTTAATGTCGAGCATAAATACTTTTTACATTAATATGTAAAAAGTATTTATGCTTGAAAAAAAAAACCTAAAAAGAAAGTAAAGTGTAATGTCATACCGTATCCATGGAAACTCTATATAACAAAGATGTCAAATTAAGATTAATTATTTTATAACAGCAATAAAAATGGTTTAAGTTTTATCAAGCAGTATTTTTAACTATTTCTAGTGACCAAAAGATATGGTCAAACACCTCGACAGGTTGGTTATGAAATTAATAAAATAATTCTTTTTATCCATATTATTATTTTTACATTGTATTTGTATTTTTGTCAACTTTTTACTTGTTTATTGTTTCAGTTAATCTTTAACAATAAAATATGTGTGCCATGCTATTTGCAGGCAGAGTGGTGGACAGTTCTCACAGAAACTCTGCTCTTGTTGTTGTTATCGCCATTGGACATAAATGTGGACTCTTGCTCACATGGTATGAGCATTTTGTGGTACGTGGATTATCCCAGACACCAAAGCTATGTCGCTGCACCAGCTAGCTTCTTAGATAATCTTTTGATTAGGTAAAAAGATTGTTTATTATAAAATACTATCTAGGAACGCAAAACAAGATTAAAGGAAGATACAATGTTTGTATGTCTTGAATATTTTACAAGTACATAATTACAAAATAAATAAAAGTTTTTAAATAAATAAATGTTGTTTTATTCAACAATACTCTGGTAAATGTAGATAAAAGTACATCAACTGTGCTTTTAAAGAATATTCCAGGAGATGTAAAGCTGCCTCCTTATCCTGTGATATTATGCAAAAATATTAATTACTGATGAATCAGGCTAAACGGGTATATGACTGATAATTAGCATCGGAATAAAAATAAATAATAATAATATAGTATGTAAAATAAATAATAACCAATAATTGCGAGTCTTAGATTATTTTAGGTTATAATCTTCCACCTTTCATATTTTTTTTCTCCCAACTTTTTCAAACTACTTTCCATTTGATTTTTGGTTAGCCTTAAGTCGTTCTCTAACTGCAAATCAGTTTCAATATTACACACTACTTCTATCACTGGGTCCCAAATTACGTGTACTCTCGCCATTCTCCTTTACTACAGACGTCATAAAAGAGCCTTGTAGCGTAAAGCGTAAAACCCTATTATTTGTTAAATTGAAGATCCCTTACTATTATTATCTAGTAGAAGTCCTGGAAATCTATACTTATTACTTATTTTTTTAATAATAATTATAAATCTGAAAAGTTCGTTTGTTTTTTTTTAGAACGCGAAAGCAATCGCCACTGCTGGTCCGATTTAAAAAAAGCTACGTTATTAACCCAGTACCTTATAATTTAAGGCCTATGTTGAACTAACTATACTCGTAAGTATCAAATATAAAGTATTTTCTACCAAAAATAGTAAATGACCACCAAAATTTAAACCCCATTTTAATATAAAATAAATGTTACTTAAATATTTAACATCTTGTTGACGTATTAAAATAAATGGCATTAAATAAATTATAGCTTACATAAATACAGTAAAACTGACCACCAAAATTTTAACCCATTTTATATGAAATGTTAACCAAATTCAGATGTTCGTTACTCTTATTATCTACGGGGTGTAAAACATCACAGACCTAAGTAACACTTGAACAATGTAAAAAATGGGCATGGTACACAACACTGTACCTATATGGTGGTGCGCATTGTGCTTACGGGTACATCGAACAGCACAGGGGTCATGAGGTATTTAAAGTTTAGTTTGAATAATTAAAAATAATTATTTAATGTTATGAGTCTGTGCAACTTGAAATAAATGATTATTATTATTTAAAACTTATTTTTGTAAAAAAAACGTTGGAACTTTCACCTTTTATATCCCACCACTGTAACTAGAAGATTTCCCAGGCATAGCCATAAACAAAAAATTATAGCAATGAAATGAAGAACATGTAACTTTTACTAAGTGTATTTGCACACTCTTTATGTACCTCGAAAATAAAATAGTTTTTGGACAAAGTTTAAATAAAAAGCTTTTTTACAAAAAAAGATAACCGCCTTCAAAAACTACAATATAAAAATAACTTTAGTTTTGGAAGTCGGCGGCTTTGATTTTGTTTTTTGTTATGTAGGTAAGTATTGCCACCGACTTCCAAAACTAAAGTTATTTTTATATTGTAGTTTTTGAAGGCGGTTATCTTTTTTTGTAAAAAAGCTTTTTATTTTTCACTTTTTAGTGCTTGTGTATTAATGTTTGAAAAAGCCCTTTCAAACAATACCTCACACGATATATTTAATTTTGGAAACTGGTAGGAGGGGGGGTTGACGTACCCCCCCCTATTTTCCTTCAGTCAGTCATCGACTACACGTATAAACAAAGCAATTTCACTTGTTACGATATTGCTGCTGTGATTCTGTGAGGAGTTCCATTTCATATCTCCGAAGTTCATCATCAGATATTGAAATGGTGACAATGGGACAATAAAAAAAGAATCATGAAAATCGGTTCACCCAGTCGCAAGTTAGGAGCTAACAAACATTAAAAAAAAATACAGTCGAATTGATAACCTCCTCCTTTTTTTGAAGTCGGTTAAAAACAACTAAACACGATCCCAACGGATGCTTCAAGTTTCCAACCTCGCTTCGCTTGCTCTTGAACTGATTACTCGGTTAAAGAAAAAACATCTAACAGGGCTCCTATGTCTGTCTGTAGGGTTTAAAGGGACTTAACCTGTCCGTGTTGGGGCGCCCCAAGTTTTGGAGCTCGCTTCGATCATCGACTCTTGGACAAAATAACCATTAACTTGGGAAATTTCTAAAGGGAAAAACCTAACACGTAGGAAGTTCTAACTTTATTTCGGCGCCATCATTCTTTATTTGGTAAAATAAACAAAATTTTTACCAATCATAGGTTTATTAGGAGGTAATAGTTTTGGTGGTCATTTACTAAAGGTAATAAAGTTTTAGGGTACAGACAGATTACAACAGTTGATAACATGTCAATTTTAGACTTTCATTATTTAGTGCTATTTAGTTTTGTCTTTTTTGGTGTTTTACAACTATTTTTGGTAATAGTGTTTAGGGTTACGTAGATTATTTTGGTGGTCATTATATTTTATCCCATAAAATAAAATGTTAAGTACTTTATTGCTTTTTGACCCTCCATCTGCGTGCCGTTGATTGCCCTAGAAAAATAAAAAAGACTTGTAATGTACAAGTGTATGTTAATGTACTTGTATAAAATTAAATAATGTATTTATGGAAAACTTTATTATTTTATTGAAGACCCATTACCATTATCCTGTAGAAGTCCTGGAAAAGACACACGAACAAATAAAGCAGCAACTATTCACAAATAATTTGATGTAAAGGAAATGTTCTAAAACGGAATCAAAAATCTGACGCACGGAAGAGATTTTTCAATATTTTGGATAATTTTGAATAACTTGTAAAAACTTTTCACGGAACAAAAGATATTGTACTGTATTCGTAGATAGTATTAACCTAAGCTATCAACCCACGTAGTATGTCGTGTTATTTACTAGACCCCTGGACACTCATAACATATTATAATATGCTTATCTTTATTTCATTTAAAGCTATGTTTGGGTCTCTGCAGAAAGGAAATAACAATGGCAGTTAAATGTTGGTATGCGTATGTACAAAGCGAGTCTCTCGGCGAATGTTTTGACCGCTAGCGAGCGTCACTGAACTATTTTTCTTTGGTAGCTCTTGTCGCTTGTGGAGAGAGTGTCTTTTATTGACACAGAATCTACTTTTATTATATGTTTTTTGAGCGAAAAAATAGTCGATAGCTAGTTACTTTCTCGTCGGCTGTAGGGCAAGTGCCTGAGAGGTCAACTGACGTTGGAAAATATGACGTTTTTGACATCTGTCACACTGACAATTCGACCCCGAGAAGCAGACTGATTCAGCTTGGTTAACGGATAGGCATATTTTGACAGTGAACTGAAGCTTGCCTAACGAACAAGGGGACAAGGGAATAGTTTGTATTGAATGAATAGATTCAAGGGCTTGATACAAAAAGTAACTATCCTGAATGTGGCACGAGAGGCTCCCCCCGAGAGCCCTAATCATTATTCGCATAGTGCCTGGTCCTGAGGCTAGTGGGAGCTATTTTTATATCGCATAATATTTTTCTTCCAAATTTTTTCTAAACTAGATCAAGATTTTTCATTATTTTACTAACTTTTTTTCACTTTGGTAAAAGTGGCGTCACTATCTGTCTCGCTCACTCATGGCAAACATACCCACTATCCATCTCTCTCATCATTTTGCCTTAAAATTAAACCCTACCTAGAGCTTGTGCGAATCAAAAACGAATCTTGAAAATTTTAAATTCGTTGTTTAACAAATAGTCTCAATTCTCGGAAACTTGAGGCAATTGTGTCATTATTTTTTATTGGGATTCTAGAAATGTTATTTAGGATTACGTTTTCAAAGTTCAAATGAACAAAAATAAAAAAGAATTACCACAATAACCGAAAAATGGTACAGTTTGATCAAATTTCTAGGTTTTTCTTAAAATGCCCATAATTTTCAAACTGCATGGGATAGATTTTTTTTTCAGATTTTTCTCGTGATGGTTATGATCAATCCTGTCACCCCGTTTCGGCTTGACGTTGAGTTCTGGGACACCCTGTATTTGAATAACCCCTGTTATGACAGTACAGTTTCATTAATGATTACGTAAAAATTACTTAAGTATGTGTCCCTATTTAAGAGACGTAATTACACTATCTAAGCAATCATAATTCATTAAGGAATAGTTCTAATCCTAAAAAACAATTTCTCAAAGATTTTGCAACACTATTTTTTTATGTCCGTAATAAAAAAAACTTCTGACATTTAAGTAAATGCAATATTTTTAAAGTACCTGTAAAAAAATATCCAGGACTTCTAAAGATAATATTGTTGTTTTCCTAGCGTAGGTCTAAAGGTCAAACAACCGCTTCAACTCGAAATCTATGTTTGTAAATATGTTTTTCCGTACAATATAATATTTCATAAACGGAGCAAGCTGCCGTGCATGAATGGCCACCTCCTAATTGATACTCCTACATAGTTAAAATATTGATGTGGTCCTAAAATAGGTTCGTTGCCACTCGTACCAATAACAGTTCCATGATGAAACTACTGTTTTTTTTTTTAATCACTTTTATGTTTTTTCGGACAACCCCCGATAAAAAACAAATCGATATAAACGACCGATAGATGTCACTAGCTCTCTCATCAAATATCGACATGTAAACATGCAAAATGTTTGCTGTTTCTATTCGATCACTATCACTACATACTATTACAAAATTAAAATACATACAATTATTATAAAACCTAAGTGTTTTTACCTCTAGTGTTTTTACACCCTTAAGAAATTTCACAAGTGCCTAAAATAATAATGTGTGTGGTGTAGTAATAAAAAATTCAACATTAGTTCCATTATTTTTAGATTCTTATAAAATGGAACTAGTGATTAAAAAAAAAACATCAGTAGTTCCATCATGAAACTGTTAATGGTACTAGTGGCAACGAACCCTAAAATATGCTATTAAAATAAGAATATAGATACCCGTTCATCTTCAGAATGGTACCGCCTTATTTCGTTATGTGGGTCTGCCGCATACGACGACACCACGAAAGGTTTTCGCTTGCGCGTGCCGCAAGCCACCTCACAAGCTCGGCGCATCAACAATGTTGGTTGATTTGTCTGAAACAATGCAAAATTCGATTCAACTAACAATTTAAACAATAACTATTCTACTCAACCCTGTAAAAAACCGAAAGAAATCATTTCTCATTTTGAAAAGAAGAATAAATTGTGTGACAATAAGACAAAGAATGTCGTACAATTTGACCCCTGCAATAAAAGAAGAAAAGCCGCTTACGTGAAGTGGTCGTATTCATTTTTCAGTTTTTTTCTTTTATTCTCTACAATTTGTCAAACATGTTAGACCTGCATTATTTCATTGGCTTACGAGCGTTGCTCTTAGTCATCCAATATATCTCTAAGAGACACTTCAATAGGCTTCTTCTTACGGCAACAGCCGAGTCCGTGATTGGACGAAAAAGGAGGTACTTTTGCTGGGTCGACAACCCTGACAGGCGCCTGGCGGACCTCACATTCGACAGCCACGTCCCGGGGATGCCTTACAAGGAAATTCGCAGTGCCTATCTTGGAGTGCTCTTGGTCTTGCATTCCATTGCGCTTGAATGCGGTCACGGGGAGCCTTCTCACCTGCAACGGACCAGATAGTTGCAGTTTAGTTGCGCCATATTGGGCATTGCGAATTTCCCCGTATTTTCGCAATAAACAAAAATATGGTAAATCACCCTGATGTTTGAAAGTTTTGCTTTTAAATATTTTATAACTATCTATAGGTATTTATTTATTTTTATAAACCGTACAACAATAATGGCAACTAACATGTGACTTTAGAAATTAATCATTGCTGTTCTGCCTTTACAAACGCTACTTTTTAAATTACGCACCGTAGAAGTCAGTAGTTCTTTTTAAGCACGGCACATTTCTTCGTCGGTTTGATAGGGATCCAAATAGGGGAGTTGCTCCACATCGCACTTTTCCAACATTTGCGAATGTGTGATATACTGCCGCACTCATTGTATTGGTGATCTTGAATTCCGTTCCGTTTTAGCGCAGATGACGGCAGAGGATTTACCTGCCAGGTGTGTTCCTTTTCTTATTTTTGTTAATAGATGACTGTTACAATTTACTCTACTCATTTTTTATCTTTTTTCTTTTTGACAGGAAGCACTTCTTGAGTGACTCTCGGGTATATTCTAGACATAGGCTCAATGCAAGTGTGGACACAATGCTTCCCGTTTGGTGCTTCACCCGAACATAAGTATCGGATAGCTCCACGGTACCCATGCAATTGATCTTGCATTCCGTTTCGACGGTATGCTGACATAGGGAGTCTACCAGAACGTGTCGGAACATACCGTTCCTGCAACTAACAACAAAACAATGGGACCACGAAAATATTCACAAAGATTGGTAATGTGGCAAATCCACTGAATAATTCAAGCATGGGTATGTTCAGAAAACGCTCTCATCGTGATTCTTTTATGGCCGAGTTTTGATTCATAAAATTAATTATAAATAAAATAGGACTTTATTACACAGGTAGGTCGAAGGGCCATCAACGCGAAACCTGTACCATGGATTCAGAACCTACAGAGGCAGAATATACCGTCGGTAATAAAAAAACAGCTGTAAAAACATTTTGACTTTTTAAGTATTGTACATTTGAAAACTGTTGATTTCTTTTTTAATAATCGACGATAAATGTGAACGCTCTGGGTTTAGAATCATGTACTGAATTCATGATAAAAGTTTGTTTGTTGATTTTCCCTTCCATCGTTTATTGTGTAATCGCCAATACCACCTGAGGTTGGCCTCACCAGCTTCAGTTGGTACCACACACCTCTGCCTACAGCAATACAAGGAATACGAGCGTGTTGTTATGTTGATTTCAGTATGGGTATGTACTTAAAACTCCTATCCACATAACTAAAGTAAATTATATCTAATACTTTCTGTATTAAAAATATTTATTAGATACAATAAAAATATTTAATAAATGTCTACACGAGAGTTACGTGAACAAACAAAGTAAATCAAATCTACTTCTAAGTATTTCATCGGGAAAAAACTACAGTTTCAACGTAGATAAACCATTCATGAACATAACTTACAATGCGTCCGTCTTCGTATCTGTAGCAAGGCATTATATATTTTGTCTTGACAGGTTTGCAAGGTGGTGGGTAGCAACATGATTTACAATACTGTGGTGGCGGGCATGGGTTTTTACATGGTGGCGGTTCACAACATCCTTTTTGTGGAGGCGGGTCGCAACAGTCATATTCTTGTTGCCGAGGCTTCGGCGGCTTCATCTCGCAGCAGTAGTACACTGGCTTCGGTGGCTTTGACGGCTTCGGCTCACAGCAGTAGTACACTGGCTCTGGTGGCTTCGCCGGCTTCGGCTCACAGCAGTAGTACACTGGCTTCTGGCAAAGTGGCAATCGCGGGTAGCATTGCGGTTCCTGTTCACAACATTTTTTAGTGCAACATGGAGGTACCAACATCGGAGCTACAGTATACTCTCCACATTCAATTGGATAACAACATTCCATGTCTTTTTCCGTTTTCAATATTTTGTTTCCTTTTTAAGGTAGGTATTCTCTTTTCTTCTTGTTAATTTTGTTTTATAAAATTATTATTTACACACTAAAATTTATATTTATGCCCAAAAAATTGGAAAAAATATTTGAGTCTTTTTCACTGTCAATTTCAAAATGAGTTCTTTTTTTATTTTTTTTTATATCATTTTAAGCAAGTTGCTGTCACTTAAACTTTTTGTTTAACTGTGTAAACCTTTTTGCTGCTGCCTTGTATTTTTTGTCGGCACACGTGTAATGTAACTTTGTTATTACATTCTACTGAAGTATTAATGTTTAATCAAATCCAATAAAGGTTAGGTTGAAAACTTATTTCACAGATGGTCTTGATAATTTAGTTGTAAACTTTATTCCAATCCAGAACGTAATATTGGCTCAGCAACGATTCAATAAAATAATCAGTGCAAAAATACAATGTGATTTGCCACAAAGTCCACAAGTGTCTCCAGTTTACGTCATTTGCTTGACACGACTTCGTGTTGCCGGTGGCAATGCTAGGGGCAAAACTCTAAGCAAAGCTTTTGCAACATATTTGCAAACATTCAGGCGCCGCCTCCTTGTCGCCGACGTTTCGAAAATGCAATTTTCTCAATGCAAATCGAACGCTCCAGACAGATTTAATGTCTTTTACTTGCCGATTCCGCACATCATTTCCGAAGAGAATTGGTGACGACCAAGTCTACATCCGTCAATATTGGAAATGCCCTATAAAAACCTTATATTCCACTGACAAGGAAATGTTTATTAACTACGAATTCATAAAACGTAGCGTTTGATTCAATGGGGTGAAATTGATTTATCGTTTCGGTAGATTACTTTTTAGTTTATTTCTTTCATTCCTCTCTACTTTTTTAATCTCAATGTTCATCTTTGGTTTCATTGTTCAACGCAAATACGCAGTTTAGATGATTAACAGCATCGAGTTTAATTTTGCTCAAGTATTATATAGCGGAGACCGTTCGTATGAAAATTGAATAAAACGGAAAATGTTCACGAATATTGGTGAGGTTTATAAATTGCTTCAATACACGTAGAATGTTTACACCTTACACGTTGCATCAATGAAGATGCACTCTCGGTGTGTTTTGTTTGTGTTGCTGAAGTCTGGCTGGCAAACATTTTACTCGGTGCTTTTCGAAACATCGGTAAACTCTCAGGAAACACTTTTCCAGCCATTTCCGAACACTAAAAATATCCAAAAGAATGTGTTTAAAATCCAATATTGTTATGAATGATTTAAGCTGGACATAATGTCATGATGATCCAGTGGTTGAGGCGCCCGCCTCTCATGCATGAGGTTTTGGGTTCGGATCCGGGAAAATACTTTTTCAATTCATATGTTCTTTCTAAGTTTATCTTAGACGTCACTGACATCGTTCCGTGCCTCGGAAAGCACGCTAAGCCGTTGGGTCTTTGACAGTCGTAACGGGTCGTCAGAAGCCCGAAAGTCTAACAGTCTGACTGAAAGTCTCTTACTGGGTTGAGGAGGTCAGATATATTAAGCTGTAGGTACACTGAGCAATAAAATGCTTTGACGGTCACAGATAAAGATCTAGGACCACTTATTTTACAACTTATTTCGACATCATGACATGATTCATGAACGTTTGATGTGAACAATCTTCAACAGGATATCACATAAAGTAACCACTTCAACGCCGGCTTTATAGATAACATCACGACACGTCTACTAGTCACGATTCCTTCCTGAAAATGAAGATTATTTCCAATCGACTTGTTCCTTTTGCTCTGTTCTTTGAAGTGAATTCGATAGCGATCCTCTCGTACGTACCTACCTATTGTATGATATTTCCACTTTATAACCTTCAGATAGCCCGCACAGTAAACGTGAGCTTTCCTTCACAATAACTCACTTTAGAAGGAAACACAAAACCGATGCCATGAAAATAAAATGCAGATATAAATAGGCATAACCTACTTGTTTTTGTTGTATTTATTGTTTTCTTACAAAGGGAAGAAAACCCGCAAAACCGAGAAAATATCACAAATCACCATAAAAGGACACCTTTGACAAATGCGGAATATGTTTGTATAAATGCCTATTTACCATTATTTGCACAAAGGGAACATCACTTGAAGGAGTTCAGCACGAGTGGCGGGAGCCGTGTAAGAATGTATTTATTTATTTATGATGCTACTTTTGTCAATGGAGGCTCGGGTTCATTTGGGTGATTTATGACCCTTCCAACAAAGAGGGTTTATACCATACTTATTTATCGAAACGTAATAAATTCCTTCTTATGTATGGGATATAAAAGTATTGAAAGTGGGGGATTTATGTCTTTATATAAAGTATATATGAATAATATAAAGTACTTATGCTTAGGTAGAATGGTATACGATATCGATAAAGTAACACTATTTTATTGTGTGTAAGTATAAGAATTAATATTATTGCAGATTTAACCTTAAAAAACTATTACTCCTAAACTTAAACTTAAACCCTCAGCCGCATGCGGGTACCGCACTATAAGTCATTTCAAATGCCAAATAATAAAGTTATTCAAGGCTTGAAACTGCCATTAATTATATCGCTACAATTAAAAGTAAAATCGTTTTTATATCATTTGGAATTAGAGGTTGTTTTCATTTCTATTGAATTCCCGCTGAAGGATATCCAACGAGTGATGCCAAAGTATTGAAGATTTAAATAATATCTTTCAGGAAAAGGAAATATTTATTCAAAGTTATAGGTAAGTACATAGTTTGAGTAGGGAATACCTTAAAGTTGAAGTGTTTATTTAATTATTTGTTAGCTTACTATATTTATACGTCAAAGAATTGGAACTAAATGATCTAATGGTTCTAAAATGCTAATAATCTTTAACATAGAGCTATAGTATATAGTATAACTTATACCGCTCGTTTTCGCTTATTCTACTTGTTTATATCTACCAGCCATAATAATATCTACAAGCCCGCATCCCGCCTATAAAAGCTGTTACACATGAACATTTCTCCAACCCATAGATAGTTCAAGAAAAGCACCCAATAGCCGCAAAAACATCGCAATAAAGGAAGACTAGTAAACGAACGTCGATGTAATGGCCTTATTTATAGTCGCAAATACTATGTACACATCAAAGGGGAATATTCAATCCTTACGCTCAATCGGAAGGAAACTATACAAGTTTACGATCATACGACATCACAACGTTGAGGAAATATAAAATGGTATGGGCCTGGAAAACGATACAGTATTGTAACGAGCGACGTCATTTGTCAATAGAAGCGAGATTTAGTGTCCATTTTGTAACACGTTCGCCCCACAATGACGCGGAAGGATCGCGGCCGACTCGTAATAACCTGAATAACCTGACACTTTAAAGCGCAGGCCACACCGCCAGCTAGCGGGCGGGCGGGCTAAGCGGGCGGACGAAGCGAACGAAGGAAACTATACAAACTACGCGAAATATTGGCGAGCTGAACTATGGGGTTCACACCGAAAACTACGGACAGACGAGCGACGGATATTTCGTTAGCTTAGCTCGTTAGGTTAGTCGGTAGCTCGCGGTGTGAACCGAAGTATGCAAAGAGGTGAA
This sequence comes from Hoplodrina blanda, assembly GCA_949316365.1. Classification (NCBI taxonomy): domain Eukaryota; kingdom Metazoa; phylum Arthropoda; class Insecta; order Lepidoptera; family Noctuidae; genus Hoplodrina; species Hoplodrina blanda. Next base: position 7,250,452 of record OX438579.1, on the reverse strand, counting down.
ACGATGTTCGCCCGCCTAGCCCGCCCGCCCGCTAGCTGGGAATCGTCGGATATTTCGTTAGCTTAGCTCATTAGGTTAGTCGGTAGCTCGCGGTGTGAACCGAAGTATGTAAATAGGTGAAACGATGTTCGCCCGCTTAGCCCGCCCGCCCGCTAGCTGGCGGTGTGGCCTGCGCTTTATACACGACTTCGTTCACCGCGCAGATATAACGAACTATTCAAAAGGAAATGACACCTCGGATTTTATGAAAGCGCTATATTTCTCTTGTGGGTTGATGTTGCGCGGTCTGGACCCACACTCTAAGTACAGCCTTAATATTGAAAAGGAAAATATTAGACACGCCACAGCAAGTTGAATTCGTACCAAAGTCGGGCTTGCCATCACGAAATAATTGGTTTGCCTTAATACGGGGATAGGGTCGAATAACTCGAATAAAAAATCTAATATAGGTAAATGTAAAGGATATTTTCATTACGATTCCGCAGACCGAAACAGCTAAAATGGACCGCATTTAAATTTTGATAGGGTCCTCCCTATCTGTGCATCAATAGGGAGGGCTGACAGAGAGCGCCCTCGGTTACATTAATAAGGGCCTTTTGTCATTGTTATACGACATTTAATCGAGTGACTTTTATCCGGACCCTCTTAATTACATTTTTATTAATTTAAATAACTTTTTATTGTTTTATATTAATTTAAATATCTTGCGATACAATACAGAGTATTTTGTAGGGCCGCATAGTAAAAAAGCACTTGTTAAGTAATTTAGGTAGGTACTTACTTACTCGTTGATTTTAGAACGAATGTTGAGCTAACAATTTCTATACGTATACCTACAGATTATAAAGGAGTATCGAGGGATTGTGGCCGCTCTGACCATTGTTCAAGGAACATACAATGTCAACTGAGGTAAATGGCCATCATCCATGGAATTTGTGTACATAAGCCACTGTACCATCGACTTTAGCCCCTTCTAGCCTCGTTGTTTGTATAAAATATGATAAACATATATCTAAACTAATGTTAGTTTGTGAGGTTGCAGAGGGTAATCTCTGGATCTACTGAACCGATATTGAAAATTCTTTCGCAAATTGGAAGCTACGCTATCAGTTTATCACTGAGTGCTATAGGCTATGTTTTTTTTTATTATCATAAAATTAGGGAACGAAGTCGTGGAGAGAGTGCATGCTTGTAACGTATATTCACGCTTAAACAAAAAGTGAAAAGCATTGGAAAAATCCTTTAGTAAAAGAGAGACTTAAAAATCTACATAGAATTAACGAAAACAATGTTTTTATTTATGTGCCAGCTAACCCTGGAGTGCCAAAAGAGTCCAAACAAGGAAGATTTATGCTTCCCACAGAAAAAGGGTTTTTGTTTCATGGTGATTGTTTTTTTTTATTGTTTGCGCTCTCGCTAATTGCAATTTGGTTTTGTTCTAAAAGCTGTTTAGTATTAGTGACGCAAGAAAACAGTTCTGCTAGTTGCTATTTAAGTAAGGAATTTGTGTGAAAATTGTTTACCGACTTCGTTATTTTATTCGTATTTATATTTATTTGTAAGAATACCATAATGTATAAAAGATGTTACATAAGGCTTAAATCTAAAGTACCTACAGTTAAGGTACAATGTTTACCTAATGTTATAAAATAAAAATAATAATAAAATGAAATGAAATAAAATGAGGATTTTGCCCTGCAGAGTGCTTTAAAAAGTTGATATTATTTATTTTAACATTTTATAATTTTATAATTACTCTTAGGTTTTATGTTTAGGGTAATTATGTTATATTGTTTTAAAATGATTAAACTTTCAACATTTAATGTACCAAATACGATGAATTCATCGTGATAATTTGTTATTAACCAAACATTTATGATGCCAACAAAATTTCGACACAACAAATTACCGTAGGAACTGATACACAACGTCATCAATAATATCGAAGCAATCAAGCTCTAACCACTGAACTAAAACCCGAGTCACACCGACCTCAATTTTCACATTTCATACAAAAGAGCAACGAAATGAAAAACTAGTTGAAGCGGTCGACTAGCTCACAAAACATTTCGACGAGACATCCAAACGATGTGAGCGAGGCGCCAAACTCTTTGAAACTCCACGAACATAAATCTACGAGAAGTTCATGAAGTTTAATGAAAGCTCCGCCCTCGTAATTGTTACCGCTGGGACTGCATAGCAGCGTAGGTACATAAAATTGTTATATGTATAATTTTATAGTCGTTAGGGCAACGTGTGTTATGCTAACGTTGGGCGTGATATTATGTTTATGTATGTTAGGAGGTAGGTGGCGTTCTGTGGTTTCTGCCTACCCCCATGGGAAAAAGTTAGGTAGTTTATGAATGTGTGTATTACGTTTATGTTAAGTTTCAGAATCGGTTCAGCCGTTTAGGAGCTACAATGCTTCAAACAGACACAGATACACACGTAAAACTGAAAACAACACTCGTCGGTTTTCGTCCAGGGGGGAAAAGTACAAGTAAGGATTTCTTAACTTATTTTATAACCTCGCACACCACGTACCCAGTAAGTTTGTAAGACGCGTAAGTGCAAGTTAACCAAGTGCAGTTAGGGCACTAGTAAAAGTTAATGAAAAGCAAGTCTTAAGTAGTCATACTTAAGACTTGATTTTTATTAACTATTGTTTACAAGGCAACCTTAAGGTAAAGCCTGTTTAATGCTTACTTTCAAAAATTCACAAACTAAACTTTTCACGTAACGACACTATTGAGACTAAACAACTAACTTATACGTTTACTAGCTTTTGACCGCGACTTGGTGTACCTTCCTTGATGTACCTTGGTGACATGACACGTACCTTCTCGCAAAATTCGTGATTACCTTACTTCTCCCATCAACAAACTTAGCCATAACATAATAATGATGTAGCTCTCAAGATTTTGTCTGTAATTGAATGAGTGATGTGTAATCTTTGGCTTTTATACATAATCTAGCGGTTCCCTGCGACTTCATTCCCGTGTTAAGTTACGTCTTTCGTAACTGCTCCACTCTCGGCGATCATAGCGTGATGTTATATAGCCTTTAATATTCCTCATGAATTTAGCTGTAATATACAAAAAGATTTCTTCCAATGCTACTGGTAGTTCGAGAAGTTACCCCGTTCAAGTAAACAAATAAACAAAAAGCCCGTCAGCTTTATATAGAATAGTTAAGTCAGATTTATGAAATAATCATGCCCATAATATTTTCCAAAGGAATATAGAAGGTAATGGTAAGCATTCCAGTTATTTTGTTGATTTATGATCCATTGATCTCAAAATCTCTTATGTGAGGCGAACTTCAAAGCTTTCCTTTACGGTTTTTCCGTTCTCGATTTTACTAATGCTACAAACAGAAAAACACGTGTACTTATGTCGGTAAGAATCTTAATTCTGTACACACTTTTGCTGTACATTTAAATAAAAACAACACATAACATCACGCCTGTAATCCCCAAAGGGTTAGGCAGAGGTGTACCCAATAGTACACCTACATTTCGCCAGTTATGTTTAAGTCCCATGTAATAGGGGACGAGTCTATTGCCATCAACTGAGCACAAATCCTGACTCCGAGGCTGCTACTGAGAAATAAAAACAAATACCTACAATAAGAATAAGCACACAAATGTAGAAATAATTAAATTAATTAAATATCTCTGTTAATTATACAAAGCTTTCCAACTATCAAACAGCGGTAATTAAAAATAATTGTCACAGCACAACGCAACGTGATTCTGTGGCAAAAAACTAACCAATTCAATTAAATCCGCGAGTGTAACTTCAAATTGGTTGCGTGTTTTCAGTTTCAATGGGTGTACAGATTTTATTAGAGAAATAATTGTGCGCGGGATTGCACCTGCGCTGTGTGTACCGTTTTAATTTAGGTACGGTCAACAACAAAAGTCGATTAACAATGTTACTTTTTATATCATTTAAACAGACACTAAACACATAATGTACTGGCTTTCAGAATTTCAGGCAATAGCTAAGGGTTTATTATAATATCTTAATTTTATATTTATTGCGTTTTACTTGTAATATTGTACTTAATAATTAGGATTTAAAAATCATAAATGTTAATCGACTTTTGTTGCTGACTGTCAGTACCTATATAAGCTTTTACCGTGATGCAGTTTGCAGAGAGATAAATGTTCAAACTCATTCATTTTACAAACAAAATATTTAAAATATGTAAAAACACTGCTGCCGTGGAAAACCAGTGTGTTCAAAGCTAGCTCAAAGGTAAATCATTTATTTAAATTAAACCATTAAAAGGCACTTTTGAACGACATACAGGAAAAAATTAACCCTAGTTGCCGCTTCCAAAAAGTAGTTTCTTAAAAAGAAGAATGGGTAAGAAACTCTTTTAAAATAAATGATTTACATTATTTGTATACTTATAGGATTCTACAGTTATTATTTTTAAAAAACTTTAAACACCAGCAATACCTGGGGGCCTATCGCCATCTCTTAAAACTTATTTTAATATTACTTCGTAATTTCTGTTGTTGGATTTTCAACTCTCGGCGCTGAGCCGGGCGTTAAAATTCGAACTGTGAGGAAGGCAAAGTATTAAAATAAGATTGTTTTAAGAGATGGCGGTAGGCCCCCAGGTATTGCTGGCGTTTTATTTATTCCTATAGTATGTGAATAAAACACGCTAAACGTTTTCCCATAAAACAAAATTAAATATTCAAGCATATCCGGATTGTACATACCAATTGTTTAACGACCACGCAGGTGCGGTAAAGCAGTTATTTGATTCCGGATATGATTGGATTTCAAATGAGCCCCATGCCGCACCGGCTCGCTCCCCGAAGTGTACACCTATTTAGATATTAATTAAAATACAATGTATTAACGAGATTGCGAACGCAAATGAAGCAATTACCTTCATTTGCAAATACGAGCCAGTATGTTGATATAATTTATTTTGTGTGTTTCACGTTTGATGTAAGCTGCAGTGTGCATTTACAAACTACATAGCTTATTTACAAAAGCTGATTGAAAAATTATACAGATTAATATCACCTTTGTACTTTTGTTGTAAAAAGTTTGAATAAATAAATAAATATCTCATTAGTATTAGTAGAATAGGCAACTTATTAAATGCCTTTTAACGTTTTAATTTCATCTCTTGTCATGCTTGATAACGGATTTAATAAAGGAAGATGAACCTTTGATCTTTGATTTAGCTGTTATATCAGAATATAATTTGTAATATCATATATTGCTATATACCTTCTTCTTCTTTTCGAGTCGATGATTTAAGACAGTCTTTTGTTTTTTCTTTATATTTTTTGGGCCCAGAGGACGTGCAGGTTGTCGCTACACCTGCACTTGGGCACTAAAGTAAGTGGGCCATCGTCTGATCAGAAGCACCGCACTCGCACTGGGTATCGGTATAAGATCTATAATAATCCCCCATTTTGCTAGGTTATATTTGCAACGGCCTACTTGAGTAAATTGCTATTAATAGCTTTACCTACTTCTATTTTTTTCTGTAGGTATTGTTCCAGAAGAGATTAGTTCAAAATCAATTTCACGTGAACGCAGCTTTTGAATGACATACAGATTCTGGGATTCGTCGAAACCTCTCCATTTCTCTTTTGGTAGATAGTGTTCTAAAATATTTTTTGTTGCTAGTTGCAAAAAGTCTACAGCGTAACAAACGGTTTTATATTCATTGTAGCGATTGTTGGAGGAGGTTAACTTTTGAACTGAATTTATTTTTGAAGTTTTGGTCTTTACCGACAATGGTTTAGTATCGAATAATAAGCATGGACCTGACGTTCAGGAATTCAAATCATTATCGCAATCACTTAAGAGAATCGCGTTCATGGTAAACAAAAATTCAGCAAAGTCGAAAAATTTTGCTAAACAACATTTTTTTACTTACTGCCTGTACTACTGCGCAGCTTTAGGTAACCGTTAACACAAAAACAACATGTACTTCAACATTGTTGTGCAACTTTTGTTTAACACAAACACATAGCTTTACTCTTATTACAATCAAGAGTCAGGACGTTTTAATAATTCTTGTATTGCCACATTATTCTCCCCTATAAACTATTTTAAAATAGGTCACATTATCGATTTTGATACTAACGTAGCCCGGTTAAGGTAAGCTAGGATATTATAGGATAGAGTTGGATCCAGTGCCCCTAGCTCTGCATATTAATAGCCGCTTGGCTGCAAGTTATTAACTAAATAAAAATATTCATGGCCGCAGTTACCAACTTTTACTTCGGAAAGTTTAAAAAAATTTTGGTGAATGGAATCATGACTGTAGTGAACTATTGAAATTACAAGTTCACCAACATTGTTATAAATATTAGAATTGTATTTGTAATTTATTAAAGAAACAGTTACGATCGTTTTTTAGGTACACTAATTTTTTTTTACAATTAAGTATCTGTTTTTTTTTTTCTCAGTAGCTGCCGCAGAGTTTGGATTTGTGCCCGGTTGATGGCAACAGGCTCGCCCCCTATTACACTGGCGAAATGTGGGTATACTAATGGTGCACCTCTGCCTAACCTTTCGGAGATTATAGGTGTGATGTTATGTTATGTGATTTTTCTTTTCACTATGTTGTAATTTTTTATGTTCTTAAGTGGACATTGTAAAATTCTCTTTTATCCTCCTCTCGTGGACCTGAATTAAAACGAACTCAACCGTTGAAGCCATATCATAAAAAAACACATTTCAATGAAACTTAATTCACCGATTTCAATTTACCTTTACAAAAGATTTACATGTTCAAAGGAAATCAATTTCAATTTTCAGTCAGGATAATATGTTTCCACTACCAGTATTAAGTAGTACGTGTAGGTAGGTACAAATATATCGATATTTCACTTGTTGGTAGGTAGCACAGGTATTTCTTAATTACAAACTATTCAGTGTTCGCCGTGTCATTAACTTGGATATTAGTTTTGGTTGTAACTAAATAATGTCACATGATGGAGCTGGCTTGTACGTAACATGTAATACTTGTTTACTGTGTTATGAACGAAGTAATTTGTCGTGATTGTTTGTCCAGGTGCCCAGTGTGGAACACTATTCGGAAATATTATGCCTACATGGAAAATTAAGAAGTTAGTTGTAGGTACATTTAACACCGACACAGGCCTAGTCTAGTAGGGCGACAAACTACCCCAAGTTCGCCGCCCGCAGGCCAGTCCTGCCCTCTCACCCTACATTACCTAGACGTAAAATACTAAATCCTGCTTAAAAATGTAAACGGAGTAAAGGCTTCATCAAAATATTAATTTACACACATATTTAATACTCCATTCTAACCAGTTCATTATTTTCGCATTGAATAAAATAATTAACAAATACTTTATGAATAAAATGAGGATTTTGTTTTTAAAAAGGGTTAATTGGTAAGCCCCTAATGTTAATGATCCGTGGTAGGTATAATTTGAGAGACATATCTATATATTTAATCTATGCTACACTAATTAAATTATGTATTATACAAATCTATACAATGAAATTTAACTCATGCCTTTATATAAAAAAGCTTATTTACAAAAAAAGATAACCGCCTTCAAAAACTACAAAATAAAAATAACTTTAGTTTTGGAAGTCGGCGGCTTTGGTTTTGTTTTTTGTTATGTAGGTAAGTATTGCCACCGACTTCCAAAACTAAAGTTATTTTTATTTTGTAGTTTTTGAAGGCGGTTATCTTTTTTTGTAAAAAAGCTTTTTATTTTTTACTTTTTAGTGCTTGTGTATTAATGTTTCAAATCCTTACAAAAAGCCCTTTCAAACAATACCTCACACGATATATTTAATTTTGGAAACTGGTAGGAGGGGGGTTGACGTACCACCCCCCCTTTCCTTTAGTCAGTCACCGACTACACATATAAACAAAGCAATTTCACTTGTTACGATATTGCTGCTGTGATTCTGTGAGGAGTTCCATTCCATATCTCCGAAGTTCATCATCAGATATTGAAATGGTGACAATGAGACCACACGGGAAGCACCAGCTTTCAAATAAAAAAAGAATCATGAAAATCGGTTCACCCAGTCGCAAGTTAAGAGCTAACAAACATAAAAAAAAAATACAGTCGAATTGATAACCTCCTCCTTTTTTTGAAGTCGGTTAAAAATACCTTTTACATAAACCTCAGGTAGGTACTTTGGCTCATTCCATGAAAGTATATCGTATGACATACCTAACAATGTTAATACATTGTCAAAAAAATTGTTTAAATTATTATGTACAGGTTAAAAGGAAATAATTTAATGAAAAAAATAATTTAATGTATTATTTATACAAAATATTTTTAGTCCATAATAAAACATTGATCATTAACGACGGTGCCCTCATTAATTCTTTAATACTTTGTTGTGAATGTATTTTACTCGGTCCACAATAATTTATTTACAAATTAATTACTGCAAAGGTCTTCCTGAAAAGCTTTAGATCTGGTCATAATTAAAATATGAGGGCCACGTTGTCGATATTGATAACAAAAACAAACCGATGAGAGAAAAGTTATTTTCAACTTATTTATGTCTTTCATGATATGTAGGTACTGATGGCCACTTTTTGAACCTTCCGTGAACCACGTGAATAAAAGTTACGTTCTGCGCTACTGGTTTTCTAGACCCTGATTATTAATATCGGGGTAGATAATGTGTGGTTTTTAATTATTTGTTTGTTTTTTGTGTGAATATGTTTTTGATCACAAAAAAGAAAGCACTAGCTTTCTTTTTTGTGATCAAAAACATAACGAGTCGCAAAAATAACAAGTTGTAAAACATTCACCGCCTTCAACTTAAATTATTATTTTCAACCGATTCTTAAATGAAATAGACAGAACTACGTACAAAATCTTAATTCAAAATATACCGCAAAGCGTCATTTCCCGCTTCATAAAAGCGCACTAAAACATAAAATTGGAGCGCAGATGTTTTAAATAACAAAAAAGGGATTATCACAGCTAAAAATTCCAATAAGACTGCAATGTGGTGAATAAAGTAACCGAATTTGAATTGGCAAGTCTGTCCCATACATATTCAGCTAAGGAAGGAGACGCAGTGCGCAAAACTTTTGGCATTCTCACTTGCATACAAAAAATGAAAGTGCTAGGCGAACGAGAAATGGTGCATTACCAGCCGTGTCGTATGACCTACTTAGCATCTATCACCTCTTATGTACCTATTGTGGACTAATTTGCCTGATGGCACGAACATTGTATCGGGTTTTATTTTATTAGTTCAGTGGACCGCTCACGTATGAAGTTGAGGGTTTGATACCGTACCAAGTAATTATCAATGTGATGATGATTTTACAATTCATATTATGTACTTTCTTATAGTAGGGGAGCCCAAGATGCTAAATGTGGATTTACTCCAGCGTCGTGGGAACCTTTTGGATTGTGAATATTAGATGCTAAAAAGTAAAAATAGTTACAGATAGGACCCTTTCACTGGTGGAGGAAGCGCATAAGTAAATATTTAAAAAAATGAAAAAAAAAAATCACGAACCACTAATCGAGCGTGTCCGATATTAATAGTGTATGCGCCCCACGTGTTTTTAATAACCGAGGAATATTAATCTGCCGGTTTGAATGGTGGGGCTGGCCGTACGAAGGGGCTGAAAATGGTTAAAAATGGAAGAAAAAAAATATGACATTGAAATACTAGAGCGCGTCAAATTAATATACAGACAGTTCAGCTTGATGTCCTTGTCGTGCTGACCCTTAATCTGACAATTATGTGCAGGGACTTCTTCAATCTGATGGTTTGAAACGCGCGGCCCTATATACAGGGCTCATTGGAGGTACTTAACAGGGTGCTAGGTATCCCCCCTTATATTAATCTGCCGCGCTCGAGTAAATCCAGAAATCCCTTCCTGGCCTCCCCAACTATTAGTTTGTCTTAAACATCACTGACACCGGTAACGAAGAACATCGTGAGGAAACTTAGACTAATAATAACATAACATCACGCCTGTAATCCTCGAAGGGTTGGGCAGAGGTGTACCCATTAGCACACCCACATTTCGCCCGTTATGTGTAAGTCCTTTGTAATAGAAGCGAGCACAAATCCAGACTCCGAGGCTGCTATTGAGAAATTCCTGGTGGAAAAACCTAATAACACTTGCCCACTTTGACCAACGAGGCAGTTAATTTATATAATAAGCCTTAAATTACCATTCAATCCAATTGTCGGGGAGAAGATGCACATACCTCGTAGCTGTAATCTTTGTAGTTATTTTTTTTTTGTGAACTAAGCTTTTTTATTGTAGTTATAATTACTTATGACTATTACTTATGTTGCATGTCATGTTGTGCGATTACGCCTTGGGTGATAATCAGGTCGAAACCTATAATCTAAACCTTGTCATAAATGTGTGTTTGTCACCTGTTGTAGTTGCCTTGTGAATTAATAAATAAATAAATAAATCTGTCTCGGGCACACGTGGTTATCAATACTAGTGCCTTATCTATATGAGAAGAGACCTTTGCCCTACAGTAGGACAATAATAGGCTGATATTATTATTTTAGTGGACACATATTGATAAAAACAATGCTTATTGTTTCATAATAAAGCTGACAATCGCGTGTTATTGTTTTGGGTCGTGGATTCCCAATTTGGGTCAGTGTTGATAAATCACCCCCATTTGAAAGCTTAAGGGTTGTTTCCAGAACACTCGAGATCGGTACTGATTTGATAAGTAATTTAAATGTATGTAAATTAATCGAATTAAAATGGTATTTACGTTCTGACCGTATATGGTTTTAGGGAGTTTACTTCCAAATGTAGGAAACAGGTATAATTATAACGAAGGGCACGGAATGACATAGGTATAAGGATAAGGGGAAGGTCAGGTGCGGAGTACTCGTAACCGGCGTGCTTGTATGATGAGATGTATGAGCGTAGATGAGGCGAAAGGAGCAGCTAGGTATGTAAGGATCGTAGTAGGTGGCGTTCTGTGGTTTCTGTCTACCTCCATGGGAAAAAGGCGTGAGTTTATGTATGTATGTGTATGACAGGTATATTTATATAATATTTAAACTAATATAATAAAGCTGAAGAGATTTTTTGTTTGTTTGTTTAAACGTGCTAATAATCTCTGGAACTAACAGTCGGATTGGAAAAAATCTTTTTGTATATGACAGTCACTACAACCCACGAGATCGGAGCTGAACGCGGATAAAACCTCGGGTTATAACTAGTAATAATATTATAAAACTGAAGAATTGGTTTGTTTGAACGCACTAATCTCTAGAATCACTAATCCGATTATGAAAATGAGTGGTATTAGACTATATGCTTAAATATTTCATCACAAAAATCCGTAAGAAATTTTCCGCGGACGAAGTCGCGGGCGAAAACTAGTATATTTAGAATATCAAAGTTATTATTTTGGTATATCCAAGTCAAGACCCGTGTGTGTAGACTACAAGTTTTATAAAGCATAAGTAAAATATGTAAATTCTGTCTAGACTCAAAGAATAAATAACAAAATAATAGCTAACATTATGTCTCAGTGTAGTAGTAAACTAGTAGGCCTATAAAATATGTATTAATGTTGATGAAATATGTATTATCTTGAGAAAATGCACGGTCACGGCACGGTCGCCGTGCAATTTACAGTATTATATGACCTACAATGAGAGCTTTCACACGACACGGCGGCCGTGTCGTGACCACATGCATACATTTCTACTTTACACGGCACGGCGACTCTGCCGTGACCGTGTGCGTGTGAAAAGGGGCTTTGGGAACGAAACCCTAAAACTCACCTATTAGTAACATAAATTATATTAACATTAAATAAATATTCAAACTTTACTCTAAAAAAACGAAAATTGTTTGGAAAGACATACTTTTGGAAAGGTGAGAAAGCGACTTACTTTATGGAGTCCCGAAGCAAATTCTTGGCATTTCACTTATTCTCGACTCGCCACTTCGAAAATACTTCTCCAACATGGCATGTAGATTAAGATGTAACAAAAAGTTACACAATTGTGTGCTCATAAAATAATAATTAGCGTTTTAAAATTCGATAAAATATGTATAGATTGGTTGACACTTCCCGTGACTTTGCTGGCTTTTACCTTGGCCAGAAGCTAAACAATTTAGTTTGAAGGCTTTATTCATATCAATAGGTGACCCTTATTGAGCGTGTCGTATAAAAATGTAAAAAATATTGTAAAACATTTAAATTAAAAGACTAAAGGCCTATTTCACCACCTTTCGTTAAGTTCTAATTAAATGACTTGGTAGATAATTTCATATATTATATTCTGTTCCATTTTTTAATATATCGGAAGATTAGAACCTAATCAGAGGTGGTGAAACCGGGCCTAAGTATGGACTTTCTTGCCAATTTTTTTCATAGGAAACAACCTTTTGAAAGAGGCAACTAGATTCAATTATCTGCATTTGCAGGGAGATGAGCTAGATGGAATGACGCAAGCCATGGCTCACGCACTATGATCCACCTTCGATTACTAAGTATGGAAACCAAGCCCCCGTGATAGATAGATAGATCCTACCTAGTTAACATTTTCAGTTTGCGTTTGATTACCTAATATAGAAATTTAAAAAAATCTTAAACCAATTTTCATCAAACGAACACTCCCGACTAATTCACCTTTCAAACAAAAAAATACTAAATCAATTCTGTTCATTCGAGAGCTACGATGCCACCAACGACCATACAGCCTATAGACGCCTAATACACGATCTAACGCACGAAAACTATTCTGCCAACTTGCTGAGGTACTAGGTACACGAGGGGGACGGAGTACTGCGTTCTGGTTGGCTAACTCAAGGTCAGTGCATTTCAGCGGCTCACAGGAGTGGTCGAAACTAATACGATCTTGGTGAGTGACGACGGTTATAAGACTTTTATGCCTAATGTGTTGACAGACATCGGTCGTCTGTTATTAGGAGTCTAGGTATAATGGTCGTTGGATGCCACAGACAGACACACACACAAACACGTCAAACTTATAACGCCCCGTCGTTTTTGCGTCGGGCGTTAAAAAAAACTTGTAAGACCTTGATAGTTAATAACTTGAATACAATTTATAAGCTAATTAATTTTCAGGTTGTTGGTTGGCTTAACTATATAAATACCTTGAATTATGTTGGTATATTCTTGTTTACATTATACCAACAACCCACTCAAGCTTCACTCACTAATATTTATGTTACATTACATGGTCATAAAACTTGTGTATGTTTAAAACGTTAAAATAATTTTCAGAATAATATTATGTAACGTAGTTTTTCAGATTAGCCCTTATCGCTAACAGAGTAAAACCACAGATGGCGCTTACTGGTTCTTACTGATTCTCAGCCTTATTTTTATGTAGATATTAGGGTGTTACGGCTTTACAAGGCATAAAGACGTTCGTATATGGCAAAAAAGGTATTTAGACTTTTCTGCGGCTGCAGTAATTAAAAATGTTGTTCGTTTTTTAGTTGCTAGTCTGTACCTACTGTGTTCATATAAAACATATTGGAAAGACTTAAAACAGTTTTATCTTTGATATATATCTTCAATCTATCTATATAAATAAAAATGTATGGCTAAATGTGCTACTAAGCTTAAACTGGTCCAATTAAAAAAAAAATCTTCTTGCATTATATGTATAGCTCGCTTACTTTAAAAAAAGGATCAACCGCCGCCGTTGAGTCTTCCTAAGTCCAGGTAATACTAGTCAAAAAGCAATTAATTATTAAAACGGTACCGAAGACAAACTGATCTAAAATAATTTAATTCAAAATTAATTGGAAAATTCCTATGGATAATAAAACCCAATTAAAACGACACGTTTCGTTGAAAATCTGTCAACAAATTAATTAATTTTGATTGGTAAGATTACATAATGATTTTATTAAACGTAAAAAACAAAGATGTCTTAAGATTTTGTCACGATAGCTGATAAGGGCTTAACATCACGCTTGTATACTCTGTAAGGGTAGATAGAGGCTATATTATAAGTCCCATGTGAAAAGATGAGTCTAGTCTGGAGCTTTTTGTTTCTTTGTTTAAACGGGCTAATCTCTAAAAGTGTAGGTCGGATTTAAAAAATATTTTTGTATATGATAGCCACATTCATGAGGAATAGTATAGGCTATAAAACATCACGCTACGCTCCATAGGAGCGGAGCAGTAACCAAAAACATAACGCGGGTGAAAAAAACCACGCGGACGGAGTCACAGGCAGGAGCTATTAGTGCCATAAAAATAAACTCCAGCCTTTTTGTCGTTTTAAGGACAAAAACTCACAAAACTCAATAACAATTTTCCTGACATGGGAATCGAATCCACGCACGGCATTCGTGCTTGAGACCGACCACTTGACCAACAAAGCAGTCGACCAAAGGGGCAGTCAGGAAATTAAGAAAATAATGAGTAATGGCACCTTTTCCTTGTTGCGATAAGAAATAAAATAGAAAATAACTATTGCCCAGGACCGTGTTCGCATGGTTACCGGGAATCACACTCAACGCCTCCTTAAATAGGTACGTTTGACGTTGTTTGTTGACGTTAATAGAAGCCTGTTTTATGTATGGAACAAAATTTTTTTTTTTTTCAATATCAATATTAAAATTTTTTGCACTGTAAAGGTTTTACGCTAATGCAACTGGCTGAAAAGGTCTACAAGTGTTATACAAATACTCAGCTGAATTCTAGAAGGAATTTAAATTAAAAGCATAGGTTATTTTTTTTTAAACATATTTAGGAGCACTTGTGTGCTGGTAAGCACATTAATTGAATATTTTTTACTAGCTTTTGCCTGCGACTTTGTCCGCGTAAAGGTCGGTTATCCCGCGATAACCGACCTTTGCACGTACGCACGCAGACGAAGTCGCGAAATAAAAAGTAGACTATGTGTGTTGCCGCTCAAGTGTACTGTTGCCGGTTCTTTCTTGGGGTTCAAACCTATCCCGTACCAAATTTCATCAAAATCGGTCCAAGAGTTTTTGAGTTAATTCGTTACAAACATACAAAAATATAAATCTTTCCTCTTTATAACATTAGTGTAGATGTAAATCTATAGGTATGCTATTAAAATAGAATATACAAAATCATAATTAAAAAAGTATTAAAATAGAATATACGAAATCATAATTAAAAAAGTATTTAAATCACGAAGATTTATTATCCACATCTAGCACTCCCTGGACTATCAGCTCCGCTACTTCTCTGAACGGCTATCCATTTAATCCTGACATCAGTCTGCAGTTCTCAAAAAGTTTTATAATACAAAAAGGACAATACACCAAAGAATTCAAGGGCTCTGTTTTAATATCATGTATTTGACGTCGATAACGATGAACGCTATAGATTGAGAACCACTTGACTGTCTTCTTTGAGCAAAGACGCGCTCAAAGCCCCTGTTATTGTCTTAATATTTTTAGTAGATATTGGAATTTATAGGTAGAATAATGTTTTAAGAATATCTTTTTCGTGTATAGTAAAAAGGATTAAATTGTAAGACAATATTTATTTGCGAATACTTACAAGTTTATGCACATCATGTAAAAATTAGGTGCTTTAGAGAAACCTAGCTGTAAACAGATAAGGATTTACATATCGTGAAACAAACATTATTAAAGAATCTTAATTAAACGCGTAAACAAGCAAGGACAACTCGTTCTGTTGGATCAACTCGAAAAAATATGTTATTAAAAAAAATGAGTCAAATGGTTCTACCAATAGGCATTTATTTTATAAGAAATAGGCTAATTTTCTTATGTTTTCTTATAAAATAAGAAAGAATACATGAGAGAATTTCTTATAAAATTATGTAAATTATATTATAACTGGTAAGTTATAGTTGTCGTATTAAAGTAGATACATTATCCAATTATTTCGATGTACGATGGCTTCACGTAAACATGGAATGTGAGGGAAAAGTGTCTAGAAAATAAACCAACCAACAGCTCCAAGCTACATACAACATTCCTTTAAGAGCACATGTATACTCACCAAACATCACGTTCTTACATACAAACATCTATACTGTCCGTATTGGCACCGAAAATGTCAAACAAACACAAAATGTTCACTCACTTTACTCACTTTAACGTGTATTTTTACAGGAGAAAAAAAGCTCTGGTCTTTATTTAAAATCACATGCGAGCACACGGCGAGTTGTGTGTCAAGTTTATTATTTTTTATTTCCACGTGACTTACGTAAGTACGCTCGCGGTGTAGGCGGGCGCGCTCGGGTCGCGCGCGTGCCTGGCGTCGCGCCGAATGCCACTGAGCCTAGCTTCCCAGCCAGCGGCACACCGCGCATGCCTCCATCACAATAAGCCCGAGCTCACACGAACATCTAAAGAGCTTGCACATCCCGTGAAACTGATTTTTATTTAAACAACAACTCTATCGGAGACTGAATCCGCAATGTTTTATGTAGCAGTTAGCTTTGCTGAATTTGGAATATTGAGTTTTCCACGAGACTCGTAGTTGTGGTATCTATATCAGTGGTTCATGTGGACATTTCCTTAGAGGTTCGCATTTTAACTATTCATGACCGGTTGGTACTGTTTGCCGCGCCGATAACCAGCCGGGTGATAGGTTCCTTATCGTATTTTTAGAGCGGTCATCGGTCCTTCAGTCGGACGTTACCTGACATCGCTACACTTTAATAGGTTACTCACTGATTTCTCGGGAGGGTGAATCAATTATGAATGACAAGTCGTGAGGTGAAACTTTTTATTGAAGCAACAAAATGCTGGATAATTTGATAAGTCTAAGGAAACTTCCCTAATAGGACGTGCACGTCCCGGTACTGCTGAGACCCGGTAACACAATATGCTAGAAATTGGAGCGTCCCGCATTATAAAGAGAGCAGCTCTTAAGGATCCCCACTTTAATATGTAAAATGCTTTTCATTTAAGTAGCTATCTTATATTTTAACAAGATTTGTTGTCTTTTCTTTGTCGTCAACTATTTCTGACTACAAGTCTTGTAGAACTTGTATTTTAAATATCCGTAGGCAATTAATTTATTTCTACGCCCTTACAATAAGTGATAATTGATTTAAATCATTTATTAGAATTAGACTATCAAAAGGCACTTTTGAACGCCATATTATTATAAAAAAAAGCAAATCTATTTCCCCTTACAAAAGTTAGCTTCATATGGTTTCGTTTGTCGTCTAACTTTGAATTTAATTGTATATAGCTTACAAGGTTTTGGGCATTAATTATAAACGAGCTCTAATTAAAAATATTTTTTTAAAACCAAGTTTACATATTTTATAGTCATGCCACGTGCATAATGTATTAAAAATTCCAGCTCAATTGGATACCGGTGAGTGGGTCAAAATTAACTTGTATTTGATTAACTTTCTATGGATACTTTTCGGCTCCATCATCAGACCAGCTCTGTGACATCATTATATTGCATTGCCATGCAAATTGCACGTTTACGCAAAATTTCAGGTCCATCGAACATCGGAAAGTGGTTGAAATTTAATTTATAAGATTTGATTAGTCACAGACACCGCCGGGACAGGTGAAAGTAAATAAAAGCTTGTCAATTTGGTTTTATGCAAGTGTTAATCATTTTAAGAACTTATTTCTTTAGGCACCCTTTTACTACTTACGTAGGTACTTCTAAATATATTAGGGGAACACTCCATAACATATCCTAAACATCGGTTGAATGATGAGCGGGTAAACAATATTGTCATCGCGTAGTTGATGCGTATATATATGTATGTGTTTACAAGCTCATTGCGAGCGCCACACGTGATCCGAATTAAGTGGGTGCCGGCCCGTTTTTATACGGAAGCATGTCGACCCAAATGTACGTGTAAACATCCAATAAATAATTCCTTAGTATTTTGTCACTAGTGTAGCGACAAAATGAGGTAAGAATCATGGAGGTTTTATTCCCAGAAGAGAGTGGAGCAGGCTATTACAGGGTAAGCTAAGTAAATGACTACAGAATCTACGGAAATAAACCTTTTTTAATCTTCTTTTTAATCGTCTTAAGATTTTTTACCAAAGCGAGGGGACGTTTTTCTGGAGTCAACTGAGTGATTATTTTTTTAACTGTTAAAAATAAGAATTTCAACTTTGGAACCATCCTTGACATTATTTTCAGCCAGTAATTTTTTTTTATATTTTTTCAAAAAACATTGCCCCATACTAGGATTTTCTCCTACATCGTGGGTACATTTACAAACATATAAACTCACATACCTACAGAAACCGCCAGACCCAGAACAACTATCTATAGGTCAATTCATTTTTAATTTCAGCCAAATTGTAAATTACTTTAAATGATGTGATCATTTAAAGTAATTTACAATTTGGCTGAAATAATATATTAAAAAAATTTATTCCTTCACTATTTTAACACCTAAAGCTTTGAATCGGATACAAATCACACGACATAGTTCTTGGTACATTTTTAAACCAAAGTTGTACGAAAAAGAAATACATTAAGAATGTACCACATTTTCCCGCTCATGCGGAAATCTGAATGTATCAGCCGCTTACATTCGTGCAAAAGTTGTAAAAGTCAATGGAGGAAAATATAGTCCTCCCCTCACGCGATAGGTTACCAACCTGTTACCGCTACCTTTTTTGCAATTGTTTTACGTACAATTATTATGTAATACCTTTACATAAAACATGAGCACAGTTGAGGCATTTTAACATGGCAAAACCGGTCATTGACCCAACTTTATACAGCGTTCTTTTTTTAAAAAACGGCAACAAAAATCGTTAACAGGTTCACCGCCGGGCCAAAACTGTTGAAGGTCAAACCTCCACTAGCGTAGGTCACGGGTGACCTACGCGGCGGTTAATGTGTTAAAGTTATAAATCAATATCTATCGTATTCGTCAACATATTTAACTAAAGCACACATACATACATAAACTCACGCCTTTTTCCATGGGGGTAGGAGGAAACTACAGAATGTCACCTGCTACGATCCTTACATACTCCTTTCGCCTCATACATACGTTCATTTAAATAAAGTAAAACTATTTTTTTTTGTCAATTTCCTTCAAAGATATATTAAGGAAAAGGCAATGACCGCTCCTGCCATGCTAAAACGCCGCAACTATAGTAATAATGAGTGTTGTAAAATGTCGATTTCTTTAATGAAAATCTTATTTTTTTAAACACGGTTTTATTTTGGTCCTTGTTCAATAAAAACTTTAAGTTATGAAATTACACGTCATGAAATTATTTTGCGGGTACTATATGTTTTCAGTTAATTAGGCCAACCGCTGGTTGGCGTCATTAAAACTGAAAATATATCGATATTTTATTTTTATATTTTTAGCATCGTTTTGCTTTATTCAGAAATACGGGGTGTATACAGACACATCACATACACGTTAACTACGCATACTACCCATCCAACTAAGTAATTTTAAGCAAAACTGTTTGCTGGGGAAAGACTTTTTGGTGTTAAAAATCACTCTTTAAGGTAGTTCAAAACATTGTACTTTCAGGTGCAAGCAACAGTATAGGGGTCGTGGCAGTAGTTATATATTTAAAACTGATTTTCTTAAACAAAAAGTTGGAACTATGACCTTCAATAACTTCGTCACCAGGTTCCCAGGTATTTATTTATTTAAACTTTATGCACAAAAATGCAAAGGCGGACTTAATGCCTTAGGCATTCTCTAACAGTCGACCAAAGGTGGTGAAGAGATAACATGGTAGGTGCAAGTTATTGTACGAGAGTAAAACAACAAAATTAATTAAAAAAAAATAAACAACAAAAAATATCACAATGATACAAAGGACATGCATACTTTCGGCTACGTTAAACATCTTTTTACAACTGTTATTTTATTACAGTAAACCGCACCTAGGTAAAAAGAAGCAGTAAAATAAACTTCTTACCAGAAGTATAAAGATTACGTTCAAATTTTTTGTCTGAGTGCCTTAAAAAGGCTATTCGTCCTTGTCCTTAATATCTTACCATAAAGCTACGTGCCCACTGTAATCAGGACGTAGCATCTAACACCCTCGAGGACTACCTAATGACGACGAGGACTCTCCACGGACAATTATGAACATCTAATTTGTATGACACCCTGGTACATTACATAGAATTAATGATAATTGAAATACGTGATGGATAGGTTATTACAGGGCTTAGCTATAATAATCTAGATTTTGGTCGCATAGAAACAATGGACTTATTCTTTTACCAAGTTCTTTGGATCGTGTAATTCTCCGAATAATAACACAGGGAATGAAAGCTATTAAATTGTATTTCAAATTCCAATTAACTTTTTGTACGTCACAAAAAGACTTAATTGAAATAAATGGTGGTTTTTATCAAATTGTGTGGCACGGTACGAGCCTACGAGTTACGAAGTTGCTACGCCGTAGCCGTAGCTACGCAACTGGCTACGACTGAATTATTTTAAAAGTTTAGCATGAATTCGTTTTCACTAATTTAATTTGCTTAAATAGTTATAAGAAAAATTTTTATACAACTTGATATGTAATAAATATAATTTGTATTTTAAACATAATGTTTTTTTTAATTAAAAAAAAGAACTAATCATAATTTATAAGCATGTAGAATTTTTAATTATTTCACTTTATTTACGTAATTATTTTGAGTATATATATTTTTGCTTATTTTGCTGTTCTACGCTCGTACAATAATTTGCTCCTGCCATGTTATCTCTTCACCACCTTTGGTTGATTGGTAGAGAATGCCTAAGGCATTAAGTCCGCCTTTGTATTTTTTGTTGCATAAAGTTTAAATAAATAATGAAGTATTTTATATATACACATCAAAAGTGTCTAGGGATCAACATCCCTAACATTGATTAGGGATGTTAATCCCTAGACACTTTTGATGTGTGTAGTTAATACAAAATATACACTAATTCAATTATTGATTTAAAACCACCAATTTATTGAAAACACCCTATTAAGTCTACCAGATTGTCAGTTCCATAAAATTGAAAGTTAAATGTAGGTGTCCCCGATTCAACAAAGTTGTTGATATAATTTTAGGGCTCGCCAACGATGCGGCGACGGCACCGATGCTGAAAATAGCCGCAATCAATAGAAACAACGCGCATTATTTAGTACCCGACGCCCTGGCCGTATCTAAAGCGAATAATACGGTAAAGTTCAGTCCATTATACACAGTCCTGTTTTTATCTTATTTGCTTTTCATTCCACTGAATAATGTTGTATAAATACGTTTTTATTATAAGAAATGTAATCGTTTTCCTTGTTCCTGTTTTTTGTGGACGATTTTGATGTTTTCTGTGTTCAAATTATTAGATGATTTAGTTTTCCGCATATCAAATGTGTCCCGATATGATCGTCCCGGGACATTTATATGTGACACACAAGAACATTTATACGTAGGTACATCCAGTCCCACGATCCTAGAGCATAGGTACATTAATCTAACACATAATACAAACTTGTACGTACAAAACTTATACACAGAATTCATACAAAACTTACAGCAAACCACATTTCACTCAATACACAAATTTTAAATTCGGTGTAAAATATTCGGCGCACTCGACGACATTGTTAGAATTTATTGGGGGAGCGGAGGAAGACGCCGGCGCATAGTTATGAACCGCGGGCTTCCCCGCGATGTTACTTTCCGCGGACTCGCTGCATTTCAATGAATCTCGCGTTGTCATGGAAATATAGCGAATACCTCATACAAAAGGCAAAACTTTGCTGTCCTACTATATGCAGTGCAATCTTGCTCACACAAGTTGTTATCTTCAAAACCTACTAAACAGAGTTCGAGTCGGACGTCGACATGCATGAGCTGAAATTAGGTCAAAAGTAAGCTCATTCTAGAATGAGCCACGTTCTAATTATGAATTCCCAACTCTGCAGAAAATGTGCGGTTTTTACACGACCTCATCATTTTTGTAGACGGTTAGCAACTTTTTATGTTCTGCATCCATATTGAAGTTTACATCTACTAGCTAATGTGAAATATTTGCTAATCACATAAGTATTATCACACTTTGCGAAGGCCCTTTTACAAGCTTGGCTCCACTTTCACCATACTTATTCATGCTGATGGCTTCCCTTTTTTTGCGTGAGCTAATGCTTTTACAACCCAACTTTACGAGCAGTGACACACCAATGGCTCGATAGCGGATTGTCGCAGAATCCTGATTGCATTTGATTGGCAGCGCCTAACAAGAAAAGGATCGATGGGCTCTCGCGAACCGTATGGGCACGGAAAAGGTTTTATGTGCGGCTTAATCTGTCCCAGGGGGCATACACCATTAATTAGGTCGGTCAAGCGCTGCCTCGGCGGTTTTTGTGGTGACAATTGACGTATGTCTTTCTGCGATGTCGCACGGATATTACCGACTGGGGTTATACCTATGTACCGCCGCCGCTGCGGTTATTAGCCGCAAATACGCTAGTGCGGTAGTTGATTTTACATGTGCCAATTTGGTGATGTGAATTATATAAATATCAATACAAGGTAGGTGTATGTTTGGGCATGATTTAGCTTATTGGTATATGGCGCTTTTCGCTCTATGGGTCTTTAAAATCGCTTTATATTAAAGGTCAAACACGTGGGTACAAATTAGTCGATCACCCATGCTTGAACGAGAGGGTTTCAATTTCTGCTTTTGTAAAATTCCAGTCAAGTACCTCTGACCGATATAATCTTCAAATGAGCGTTATGAAACACATGCTACATTACAATTTCAAATTGTAGTAATGGCGATATTGAATGCTTAAGTATTTACGGCAGCCTGGGCAAAGTGATCACGATAATAGCCAACTAACTACGTAGCTTAGCAGGAAAAAACTTTATGAATATTCAAATTAGCAAAGTTCCCAGATTATTGGTCGCAAGAATAATGCTGGCATTAAAATAATCGAGTGTTTGTGTTTATGTACTTAGGTCAAGGAA
Source organism: Hoplodrina blanda (assembly GCA_949316365.1). Taxonomy (NCBI): domain Eukaryota; kingdom Metazoa; phylum Arthropoda; class Insecta; order Lepidoptera; family Noctuidae; genus Hoplodrina; species Hoplodrina blanda. The sequence goes on along the minus strand of OX438579.1, from coordinate 7,227,522 downwards.
ATATGCCCATGATAATAAACCTAGGTATTTATAATGTAGTAGTCACACTGTATATTAGTTAAGTTCTGCCAAAGAATGATCCGCGTCAATATTTCTGCTATTTATCAAAATAATTAAACCTAAAGATTAGATTGTTGATTATTTTAAATTCTGCGTATTGACTTTCTTAACATAGCAATGATCTGAAAGAAAATAAAGATGAAAAATTCAAATTCATATTAAAAAAAAATTCAATAAAAAAAAACAATTAATTAAATTAAATTATGTTTCCTATTAAAAATCCCTATGCTGAAGTTCAAGGTTACACATTTTTCAAGGGTGTAAGGTCAGCGCATGTAACGACACGTCACTTAGACGCCATTTTGCCAAAAGCCATAATCATTATGAGTGACACATTGCCACCGATAGTATGTTCGTGTGTTCAGTAACTTTTTTTGCGAAGTCCGTAAGCTTTATTGGTTTAATATTCTATACTAGCTTATGACCGTCACTTCGCCGGCATGGGTTTTATTTTGTTTTGCTCGGAACCTTGATTCTTTAATATAAACGTAAGCTAAGTTACTCCCTATAACAACAGCTATCTACCAGTGAAAATGCCTTCCAAATCGGTCAAGCCATGGATTTCTCAGTAGCAGCCTCGGAGTCTGGATTTGTGCCCGGTAGATGGCAATAGGCTCGCCCCCATGAGACGGCATGAGACTTCAACATAACTGGCGAAATGTGGGTGTACTAATGGGTACACCTCTGCCTAATCCTTCGGGGATTACAGGCGTGATGTTATGTGTCCTATACGGCTACAATCATGGCATATTTCTATTTGTCTTTTCCAGCTCCGTGAATCACATCAGCAATGTGAGTGAGAGTGTTATAAAAATAAATAGCGGTAAAACCACGGTATCACACAGTATACAGAGAATTATAATATATTTATGTTGGGATTTGGAACTGGGTTGGTTACTACGTTGTTACGAGCGGTGATTGATTCTATTTTTGCCTACAAAGGTTCAAAGGATGCGGGTACCTTCCTAATGTGTAGATACGAACTGAAAGGGGCGGTGGAAATAACACCTACTCGTGTTTTACTACTATATATTACGATTGTACAGTTTTTATATATATACTACATATGCGAATGTAACTCTATTTGTCTGTCTGTTATACTTTCAAGACTAAACCACTGAACCGATTTTGATGAAATTTAGTACAGGGTAATTATGAAACTCCAACAAAGGACATAGACAACATTTTAATTTACTAATTTATCCTAATATTATTCTAATTCTTAATTAAAAACAATAGCCGCAAGCGATTAGGCTTATGAATCAATCAATTTTATCATAATATAATCTCAATCACAATTCGCTGACAGCTCTTGTTTGAGTTACCAGCAGATAGAGGGCGTGCGATGCCAACAAACTTCCCACTGGCAAACTCCTTATTATTCATTGCAACACCGGCTAACTGATAATAAAACTTGTGAACGCTTAAATTAAACTGCCGACGTTTAATCCACAGGAATGTGTTTGTTAACTAACACTATTATCGATTTTAAAACTTTTGCAGTTCATTTATGCAGTTGCAAAAGGTAGTTAGGTATTTATATTTTTACTAGAAAGAAAAGTCGGTTATCGCGGACCTAGATGAAGTCGCGGAATAAAAAGTAGCGTATGTCTTTTCTTACCAAATTTCATGAAAATCGGTTCAGTGGTTTAGAAGCGTAACAGACAGACAGATCGACAGAGTTACTTTCGCATTTATAATATTAGTAAAGATACAAATTTATGGAGTATGTAACATCTTTATTTTAGCGTATATTGTCATAAACGTAAAAAAAGCATAAACAATAGTTACTTAAATATTGTAAGGCTTATGAGTGCATGATCATGCATCAAACCCTCTGATATTAAATTAAATTAAAAATAATGTTTATAATGTTTGTTCATATATTTTCTGGCGAATTATGAACTCTAACGTAGAAGTAATTTGCTAATTATGCAAGCAAAATCATTTGTTAAAACTATAACTACTACTACTAAAAGAGAATGATTAAACAGACCAACATTTGTAAGCAGCATAGTTTTCTACATGACCCCGTGAGTTACACCGCAACGTGGACTAGCTCCTTAGCAACACGTAGGTACTTTGAAATGAACTGGCAGCAGTACACATTAACAATGTCATATGAAATGATGGCGCACGGAAGTGAACGGAGTGACGGACGGACAGGCGGCGACGTCTATATGAATGTTATAGTAGCTTCATTTATTTATTTATTTATATATTCTTTATTGTACACCAGATTAAATATGACTTAAATAAATTATCTACTACAAAACATACAATTGGCGGCCTTATCGCTTACTGCGATCTCTTCCAGGCAACCTTGAATGGACAGTGAATTTTTGGACATGAAATGGGGGTTGTCAATGGTGCAAATTAAAAGTATAATAGTACAATATTACTATAATAGATACACAGATACATACATATGCTATATAATAGATACATAGATACATACGTATACTAAATATGCAAGCAACGAAAATAAATGACGACTGTAGTATACAGTAAAGTTAACAACAAGAACAAAATCACAACAACAAGTAATGTTCCTTCGCAAGTTTTTTAAATACAGGCAAAGATTGCGCGCGCTTTATTGCAACTGGTAATGCATTCCACAAACGAGCGGCCTGGACAGTAAAGGATTTATCAAGAAAAGTTGTGGAATGCATTGGCATTTTAAGCTTCAAATTATCCGATGACCTCAAAAACTTCGTGTGGGAATCGCAAAGAAACTGGAAACGTTTCTTGAGATAGAGAGGGGTAAAAGGGGAAAAGAGCACATTATACAGAATGGAAAGAATATGAGCATTCCGACGAAGGCGAATTGGTAACCACTTGAGCTTCAGGCGAAATTCGGAAATATGGTCATATTTGCGCAAACCGTATATGAATCTTATACAAAAATTTTGAAGCCGCTCAAGTTTATCCAGTTGGTCTTGAGTAAGGTCAAGATAGCTAGCATCAGCATAATCAAGGATGGGTAGAAGAAGTGATTGTGCAAGCGCGATCTTGGTGGTGGTTGGTAAAAAATTACGGAGTCTCTTCAACGATGCAGCGGAAGCAAAGAGCTTGCGGCTAACTTCCTGTAGCTGGGCAGTCCAAGAGAAGTTCTTGTCAATGAATATACCCAAGTTTTTTACTTTATCGCTGAAAGGAATAACAGAGTTGTCAAAATAAACTTGGGGAAGAGTCGTCCAGTCGATTTTTGAGACCGTCCTAGAACTGCCCACCACAACAACCTGCGTCTTCACAGGGTTGACCCTAAGTCCATACCTCTTGCTCCAGTCGCATATACGGGCCAGATCACGATTAATCGTAGAGATAGCCTCTGACAAATTTCCAAGAGGAGCTCGTGAGTAAATTTGTAAATCATCTGCATAAAGATGGTAGGAAGAAATCAGTTTGTCGGAGATTGAGTTAATAAAAACTGCGAAAAGTAGAGGGGATAGCACGCCACCCTGTGGTACACCGGCCGAAGTATTATTCCAGGAAGACATGGCCTCTCCGATGCAAATACGTTGCCGGCGACCGAACAGGTAACTACGAAACCAGTCAATTACCGATGGAGATATATTAAGAGAGCATAGAATGCCAAGCAAAACATCGAAATCAACAGTATTAAAAGCGTTACTGAAATCTAGCAAAGCTAAGACCGTTAGATTACCGTTTTCCATAGCTGACCTTATATCGTCCGTAATATTCAGAAGCGCTGTGGTGTTACTATGACCAGGACGAAAGCCAGATTGAAAGGGGTTAAGGAGATCATTTTTGGAGAGGAAAGTGCTTATTTGATTGTGGATTAACCGTTCAAGGACTTTGGATAGGAATGGTAAGACGGATATTGGGCGATACTCAGAAAAGGATGCGGGATTGGACTTTTTGGGTAATGGAATAATTTGAGCATCTTTCCATGTACATGGAAAGACACCACTCGATGCAGAAAAATTGAGGATGTGACAAATGACGGGCAGTATTACATCCAGCACAGGGACTAACATATTACGGCTGATACAGTCACTTCCTACAGCATTGGAAGTAATCGATAGTATGCTCTTCATAACATCACATGCGGAGAATTGACCAAAAACAAATGGAGAATAACTGGGAGTCGGAAGAGAAGAAAGGTAATTCAGGGTATTCAATTTAATTGTCCTGTCAAAATCGGACGAAGCAGTAAAATGATTGTTCATTGCATCGATGTCTATATCTTTTGAGATTGACTCTTGTCGGGATTTACCGACCCCCAAAGATCTAAGAAACTTCCAAACCTTGGATGGGTCCCCATTTTGGACAGAAGTATGAATGTGGTGGCTATTAGCATTCCTACATATCTTATTGCAGTGTTTACGGATTGAGACATATTTTTCCCTGTTAGTGTCATTAGGTCTTCGCTTAAATTTAGACTTTGCCGTCACTTTTTTGTGCATTATTTTTTTAATTTCATCTGTCAGCCACGGCGCCGGCAAATGTCTAACTTTAACTGCACGAACAGGAGCGTGAATATCATAAAGTTCGACAAGCCTAGTCGTAAAAATATTAACTTTTTCGTCGACTGATGCAGAGGTAAATAGAGCAGACCAATCTATATTGCTGGCATCCTCGCAAAGGTTCTCAACGTTCATACCACCAAAATTACGTTGCATGAGGATTTTGGGTTTTGCCTTAGGTGGGCGAATTTTGTATGACAGAAAAATCAAGTCATGATAGGAAAAGGCATCGGCTGAGCATTGGCCATGCTTAGCGACGTGATCAAGAGAGGATACAAAAATTAAGTCAAGAAGTGACGGAGTAGAGTTAGGAAAATGGTGAGTGGCACTCAGCGGAAGAATGGAAAGATTACTGGAAACCGCAATATTAGTCAGAGAAGCAGAGCGATGGTCTTTTTTGAGAAGACAAGTATTAAAGTCACCCATGATTATGCTATGACTGTAAGAAGGGATCATCATTTCCAAGAGATTATCAAAAGATGAAAAGTAATTGACTCGTAAAGAGGGACAGTAGTAGACGCCAAGAAGTAATTTCGAATGGTGAAGTTCGACTTCAATAAACAGATGTTCACCAGCACCTGATGGCGGTGGCTGCGCTGACACATTAACAATAGAGAAAGGAATATGCTCGCGGAGATATATGGCAACACCACCACCAGCACCAAGCGCCCGGTCGTTTCTTATAAGCTGGAAGCCAGGAAGAGAGTAACTAGTTGAAGGAAGACAGGGTTTTAGCCATGACTCGGAAATAAGAATAGCGTGTATGTCTTTACAGTCAAAGCTTGCCAGCATATCGTGGAAATGAGCCGGAATGCTCTGGGCGTTAATATGTAAAACATTAAAGTTTTTAGGGACATCAGAGAACTGCGCTGCAAGACTGTCAGCAAGAGAAGGTATACTCACAAAACTGTCGTCGGTGCTTGTTAAAGAGAAGAAACTATTATTTTCACTGCTTTCATCGATAGACATAAATATATACCTAATATAATAATATAATATAGATAAAATACTAAACAAATATAGAAAATATCTTAACTAATACAAAAATAAAAACTAAAAAGCAACTAGTCTACCTGCCGGCAGCGTTATTAAATTATAAAAAAGAATCAAAAACTCAATGACATGACAAATTGCAGTCCGGATAACAAAACTAAAAAAAAATAACAAATTAAGACTTCTGCGAATGCAAAACGGAATGCGCTACGTAAAACGGAACGCACTGAAATAAGTTGACATAAGCGTTGACAGTGACAACACTGACAACATTTTGACATTAATATTAGTAATTTATATTTGATAGAATTGACAATTCAATTCAGAACACGAAATAAATTGATTGTAGGTAACTTGTAGCATATTTAAAATATAAACTGAAGGTATAAAGTTATAAACAAAACACGAAATACGAAATTACCCAGACTTAGAGTATAAACATCACAAAAGAAATCATTTCTTCAGAGCAGCGGCACGTTTTAACCTGGCGGTCTTCGCAGCAGCAACGACTGGGACAGGGGCCGACACAGCCGATACAGGTTCACTCTGCTCAGGCTCACTGGAATTTGGCGCAATCTTTTCCAACTCGGCGAGGGACTCAACCCGATGCCGCGTGTCATTAGGACCAAGGACGTACACACAGCCTGCCTTAGTCCAGCTCTTGCTGACACCGCATCTTTCCCTCGCAGCCAGGAACACGTCATGCCGCCCCTTAGTGAGAAACTCCGACATGGTGACGCCGGAAGCCTTTAGTTTGGCTTTGGAAAACCAAATCTTATCCCGGACTGCAAGACTGCCAACCTTGAAGAGGATAGGCCTCGTTTTATTAGCCACGGCACGTCCCATCCTATGACATCGGCTGATATCTGCAACTGTGAAGTCACTCAGCTGTAATTTATTGCAAATTACCTCCGTGATCACCTTGGTGGTGTCCTCCTTCTGCTCCTCATCAACACCATGCAACAGCAAGATCTTCCTTCGTCCTCGCATCTCAATTTGGTCGACACTACGAGCTAGTAGCTCTACCTGATTCTGAACGCTGTTGAGAGCCTGCATGATGAATGTCCGGAACATTGTAAACTCCGCAGCCAAGCTAGAAGTTGTGACAGTTTGAGGAGCCTTCTGTATTTCCTCTTCAAAGGCAGACATCCTTGTGTGAAACAACTCCTTTAGTTCACTCAGAGTGCTAGTTAGTGAATCCATTGTGATGATGTGAAGTGGTTTTAATTAATTAGTGTAGGAAAAACTGTGATAACGCTACACCAGCAGGTACAGACTAGCTAGCTAGCTAGCTAGCTTCATTTGACGCAATAAACTGTGTACATGATGAGGTCTTATTTATAAGTCAACTAGCTTTCGCCCGCGACTTCTTCCGTGTAAATGTCTGTTATCGCGGACGCAGATAAAGTCGCGAAATAAAAAGCAGCCTATGTTTCATCAAAATCGATTCAGTGGTTTAGCCGTGAAAGCGTACAGACAGACAAACAGACAGAGTTACTTTTGCATTTATAAGTAATCTAGGTATGAATTTGGATGCCTTTTTTTGACCTTGATGTAAGCTAGGCTTGTCAGTATGATATAAAAAGAATGAGGAAGAATAATTCAGACGTTACCTTAACAATTTGAGGTGTCTTATTTTAAGTACTGCTACAGGTACTGTTTTATCCGTTGTTGCGGTCGCGAGTTTTGTCAGACACTGCAGTACTACGCATGGACAGGTCCGCACCAGGAAAATACTACTCCAGTAGCTGGCCGCGTCCACGACCTTAACCGCGCCCTTATTTTACCCGAAACGGGTAAAATGCGCGCAGAAAAACACAAATCTTATCAAATGTTTTTTCTTCATCGAACATTGACCACTACACTGCACACAAGTGTTAAAATTAAGATAAGATCGCTATAATATTCCGCACTACAAGAGCAAATTGTTACATAAGTGTTTCAGAATCCCACTGCGCTTTCCAACATGACACATCTACCCTTGGAACAAGTGCAGTTTTTACAAAAACTTGGCAAGGGCGGTTTACATATTATTTGGCACAAACACCAGATTCGGACTTGCAACCTTGACCTCCGAAAACAGAGGTCCGCAACTGCGTCTTTTGGAACGAAAATGCTTTGTTTCAATACAAAATCGTTCAAACCTCTGCCAAGTTGTTAGCTTTCTGACTACAAGAACTGTGGAGGATAACCTTGGCGAAGTTTCTGCCTTAGTTGACACGACAAACACGGGATTGTATATACATTTACTTAGGTGTAGCTTGGAGGGTTAATACTTGATGATGTCTGGATATCAGCCCTGCAGACAAATAAGACGAGCAAGCAAAAAGAAAGCGTAGAAATAAATAAAAATTCTTTTTAGGCCAGACAATTTTCAGATTTTTTTTTTCGGAACTTATACGTGTTATATGTATAATTGAAGTCTCACAAACATATTATATAAAAATGTATATAAATGTAATAACATAATTATGTAGAATAAATAAATAATGTACGATGGTAGGTACACTCGAAAAACCTTCACAAAAATATTGTTTTCCAACTCAGTCTAACTGCTGCGTAGGTAATTAAAATGTTCATAAGTTAGTTACCCAAACATTTTGTTTACAACAAACACGTGGATAATAGAATATTTTATTTTCTAAGCTGAAATTTTGCTTTTTAGTCTAAAATAAAAATAATAAGGCAACAAATTCTTTGACTAGAGTTATTGCAATTTTTGTTTTTTTTTTACTTAATATTTTAATAATGGAAGCATCTACTTAAACCTTTAAAGATCTAGCGACGCACTGAGCACTTAAGCTTAATTACGAGCTATTAGAGAATTTACTGAATAAAAGGGGAAAAATATGGTTTTGCGTGAAGAACATGATTATCGTCTAATGGTCTTCGTTCATTACTTCAAGTAATAAATTGCGAAGAACTTAAATGATACGCCCATAATTAAGTTAAGTATTCCTAAAGGGGACTGCCGAGTACAGGACGCGGCCTTTAATATTTAACATGGAGTTTTCGTGACACGCTAAATTCATATCTGTAAACCGATCTACGAGTACATAAACCAGACGAACCTAGTGTGGCTACTTATATCTTTAAATCAATCTCTCATTTTATGTACTGTTTTTTTTTTACTTTAAACTTTCTATACCATTTTATTTTCCGTACAATCCTCAACAAGGAAGAACTTTACATGGGAAAACTTCGCAAAATTGTTTTAAATAGTTACACTTCTGGCCAAGGAAAGTTATCGACGGGCGGCCTGATAATTCTCTGTTAATAATACTTATAGCAGCACTTTCCAGCACATGGCGCCACCATTTTGAGTAGATAATAGGATTTTAATTGAGATGAAGCTTTACAGATTAGAAGGCTATTTCGAAGCCTATAAATTTTTATTCATAACCATTATCGCCAGTGCCTGGGGTGCGGATTTTGAATGTCGATATTCATTGTTAAATATCTATTTTAGGTCATTCAGTCGTGTTCACTGCATTTAGTGGACCGTTAAATATCTTATCGTCGGTCAGTATTAAAGTAAATGTATCGAGTGCACCTGATTACCGGTTTAATGTCTATATTATCTTTGCTAGAGGATTTTGTTTATAACGAAGAAACGGTAATTTATTTAAATAGTTTGCGTTGTAAACATTTACAAATAATAGCTGAACGAAGACTTCACAAAATACCTTTCAAAATAAAATCAAGCACGTTTAATCCCTTACTAGAGTTGTACCAAAAGTCTTCATATTTCTCGGCTTATAAATTCACCGCTAGCTTCCATTTACATAGTGACGATATCTCATTCTGTCCCGCTGTGTACGGTCAACAACGCGCGGTACGTAGGTACAACACTTCCAACATACTCCAGGAGCTTGGCGCCAAATTTTACATCCCATCAGCAGCACTAGCTATAAAATTGGAAGATCATAAAATGAAAACGTGCGATATTTTAACGTGGAGCTATTAACATGACACATTTACCGGCTCCGTGACCGCCCCCGGAATTAACGGAGCCTGCATTGGACTGTGCCAACTGGCCAGTTAACGACTATTTGCCTTTCAACCATTAAATATACTTATTCATACGAAGTGAAAATTGGTATTAAACCAATATTATGTACGGATTGTCACTACCTACATTCTCGTAAAATTTCTGCTTTCTTCCGTATTCTGTACCTACTCACCGTATTTCTCCATCTGTTTTTAATTATTTTATTTTACTGTAACTTAAACGGTCGAAGGCAATTACTCTAATTAAAGAAGTTTCGTTTTGCTTTTCTTTGTAGCGAAGTACGGTCCTAGTCACGAAACGTGTACATATGTCACAGCGGGGCGGCTCCTTTCTAATAAATAAGTAATACGGATTCCCTAACGACGTTAACGTTGTATTATACTTTTAGGTGCCCCATGGGACTGAGGGTTTTAATCAAGACAATAGGTAGTAACATGATATTACTCAAATAATGACATCATACTTTTGCCCTAAAAATATTAGGTAGGCATGTTTCTATTTTCCTAGGTCTATTCGTAATGATCGACAGCGGAGACAAGAAAATAATGATCGTCGAAGTAAACATTACATGTAATGTACGTTATATTTTCGAAGATTTTCGCGATTGTTTTATGTTAAAAGAAATCATCGTAAAACCTGCAGTAAGCAAGGACGCATGGTCATCAATACTCGTACAATATAGGTATTAGAAACACCGTGGAGTGCTTTAGTCTTCGATAGAGAACTAAACTAACTAAATAATGGCCGAATTAATGCAATTACTGTTCCGCAAACTTGCCGATTACTGAATAAATACTGAGTTCTACCATACCACACTTCCCAGAATTTGGTCAGTTAGCAGTTATCTAATACAAAGTTTGGTAAATTGTTCGATAGAGATATAATAGAACAACTTAAACTAATACAAGTGGTTTTATGCGAAGCGATTTCCTTTAGATTATTTCTAAAAGCTTTTGAAAACTAAATTTCCGTAGCGCTGATGTTTTAACAAAGATTTAGCTGGTACTTGATTTGTTAACTTGTACAAGCTTTTACCGATTTTGATGAAATTTGATAAAGAGATAAACTCTTAATTTGCGACTTCGTCTACATGAACGTTTGTTATAGAGGACACAGACGAAATCGCGGAATAAAAAGTAACAGTATGTCTTTTCTTGAGGATCAACCTTACTGCGTACCAAATTACATCATAATCAATTGAGTGGTTTTGCCGTGAAAACGACGTAATCGTTTAACAAATAAACAGACAGATATAGTTACTTTCGCGGAATAATATCTGACTGTTAAATTACATGTTTTGTTGCTTTAGAATCGTTAAATAGCTAGTCAATTGAGTTGGTAAAAAAGTGACGTCAGTTTACTATTGCCATGCAAAATCTGTAGGGAAATCGCCGTTTTGACAGCTCATTAGAAGAATGTTAATTGATTGGCGGTGTCTCTACCTAACATTATCTCGAGATAATGTGTGCGACATGAACATACTGCACCTGTTTACATGAATATGAAATGTATGCTTGATTCGTCTAATAGCAAGTTGATCCATTTATTCCTTATTCAGCACAAAACATTCATATTTATCGGATTCAAAGATTCTGAAAATGGATTCAGATTGGATTTTGGCAGTTCATTGTGCAATGCATTATTCATTCAGTTAGTCCGTTAAATCAGCCGCTTGCGAGACAATAGAGAAACAATAAACTGGCGTGATTGAAAATACTTCCCCAGCAAGCTGAATTTTAATAAATATCTTTGGCATTCAGACCTTTTGACTTTAGAATTTCGTACTTTCATTAAATAGAGTGTTTTCCTAATGCCATCCAAATTGTGTACCTATAGATAGGTTTATATTCTGTTTTATGGAGAATGGCGTACAGACGCGTCGTAATCGTTTAAAAACCAATAACGTATCATGTTCAAGGGCTGTTATACCACAAAAGGTACACAAAGGGAAAAAGGGCCTTTATTTTTCTCAACCAGTCTTGAGGTAAATGAAAAACTATTTCTTAAAGCTTGAAATCTTTTTCGACAAACAATAAAAATCTTCAACGCGTCGCTAAATTTGATACAAAACAACTTGCAAGTAGCATTTATTTTAATTGTGAAAAATAAAGAGCAACTGTCGCAGATAGCTGCGGCACTATCATTAAACTTTTTACCGCGCAGACCGCTAAAAAGTGCCGTACTTATTCTGGCGGCGCCGCAGATAAATTCCACGATCGTATCTGGGAAGGCAATTAAGATAAGCGAACATTGTGCTGTCACTGTTGCTCAGTGTACGTTTAGCGGACGCACGCTCGATTTATGCCCTCCTGCCAGGATAACTGGGTACACCTACGCTGCATTACGTAACTTACGAACGTCTGCTGTAACCGTGATAAACACATCACTATGAGTGATGACGAACTGTTCCTAACTTGCTGGACCTCGTAAATCTGTTGTCTCATAACTCACATTTTATGCACTTACGGACGTTTCCTTCCTGCATATGGAACAAGCTAGAAGTTTTTATTTTACTTTCATGGAAGAGGAAGGTGCGCTGAAAGCAAAATTATTATGCTTAAAACTTCTATTCGCTGTAAGAGCAACGGGCGGGTAAACACTGTTTATGCTCTGTGTGTTACTTCAGCATACATCTTTTTTCATATTTCTTAAAAAAACTTAGATTATACCAGTTTATTATTGTTCCATTGCAGGGCAAAGGTCTCTGCTCATGCAGGCACAAGCATTGATCACCGCGCTTGCTCAAGGCGGATAGGCGATTTCAGACATAGGTACTCGTATTAATTATAGTCCAGGTTTTCTCACGATGTTTTCCTTGATCAATGTCTGTGATGACCAAAATAAACTTAGATTTACTCATCTTAATGTAGCAAGCACGGCTGGTAGGTGTCTTTAAAAGTGGTACTTCTGAAAGTCTCTCATCTCATAGCAATTCCATTAATGATGAAGATGTCCCGCTCGATAGTACAACTCAATACTCAATACTCAATACTCAATACTTTATTGCATTCCATAATGTATACAAGGCTGGTAGGTAAATTAATGAGAAACAATTATGGACCCTGTCGGGCACAGCAAGTTAGTTTTTTTTAGAGGAGAGGATGAAGCGCTTTTGTTAGAGACATAATAATATTGAAATTAAGGAAGTAAATCTTATATTTAGATATTTAAGTAGATATTATTTATGAGTAGATTTATATTAATTTTGTTTATTATTAATATTTCTATATTTATTTATTTATTATTAATAGATATTTTCTAAATTATATATTAGGTAATTATTTTATATATTTATTTTTATATTAGCTGTAATTTATTATTAACTAAATAGTAAGTAATTAAAGATATTGCACGGTAGATAAGGTAAATAGATGTATTAGGTACTACTTGGTTATTCTAATTATCTTGTTTCTCTAGGAGGAATTTATCTTTGAAGTATTCGTCAATTGTGTAGTAAGTTTTATCTAAGAGAAATCGTTTTAGTTTATTTATAAATATATTGTTTATTTCTGTGTTTTTTATGTATTCAGGTAATTTATTGTAGATTTTTATTGACGTGACAAACGCACTAGAGGAGTGCATTTTTAATCGTGAAGTTGGCAGGTTGAGTCTATTTCTATGTCTAAGTTTGATTTCTGTTTGTATGTCTTCTCTTTTGCTGTAGAATTGTGGGTACTTCCTTACAAATTTGCAAATTTCAAATATATAGAGACAGGGTAGTGTTAGGATGTTTAGTTCTTTGAAGTGTGGTTTACATGAGTCGGTGTCTTCTATGTTAACCAATGTTCTTATAAGTTTCTTCTGTATTGTAAATAGCGAAGGTGCGTCTGTACTGTTACCCCATAATATTATTCCGTATTTAAGCCAAGCGAACGCGTACGCATAGTATGTTACTATTGCTGTTTTGAGATCTGTACTAACTCCACCGAACCGCACAGGAGTTACGTAAAAGCTTTTGTTAAACAAACAAAGCTAAGTAATATAATACTTGTTAGGGCGTAATATTTAGTTTACAATGTAAAAGTTTGCACAATGGTTGCCGCCACAACATTCGAAACCTAAACTATGTTCCGGTTTGATATCAACGTTAATATTGTTATACTTTAGAGGCCCGCCCATCGAGGTGAAGGGAAAGTAATAAATATGAAGTAAGACTTTCTGGTCTTTTGTTAACAAATTATACGTAGGTACTATGTAGTCAGTCTTTGTTGGGTTCGGAATCCCTTTTACCCTCAACACTCGCTTTTCAGCCTCTAAAGAAAAGTCAGTAAGATAATGATGAATGAGCTTCCTTTCTTATGATAATCTAAGAATGATAAATAACATATCCCTCACACGTTTTTTGTTCTTCATATTGATCTCTTTTCAATGCATCGATGAATATGAAAACTATTAAGGACGTAAATTATCTGAAAGTAATGTGATGGCTGCTACCGAAACTTTGTAATCTCTGGATGTAATCTCTTACGGACCAATAACTTTCTGTAATATTATAATAATATGGTCGTGTAGGTACGTAACATTTAACATGATTATAATTACAGAGAGCTTTTATTTTTACTATGTTTTTATATAAGGAAAATTATTATATTTTCGTGAAATTCCTTGAACAGTTATTAAATATATTATACTTCACATCCAATTTTTATCTCGTTATTATAGCGGTAGGCAGTATTTTCGCTAAAAAAATATTAATAACTTATAATGAATATACCTACATACATGGCAATCAATTTCTGTAATTAAATTACTCCAGTTCAATCTGCTAAAGTAAACCTAACGTGGAAATAGGGAAATCTCCAACGACGAGCAACCTAATACAAATGCGGTATAAAATAATAAGTAGTAAAAATAATCTAAGTTTAAAATGTCAAATTGCACCTTTTTAGATGACAGAATAAGGTTTAAATTTGAGTGTAGTTTTTGCAGTTAATAATTGCAATTATCGTAGAGTAACGCGGTATGAGAGTTAGCGTATTAAATGCACAGTGTACACGCAAACCACGGGTACTTGGCCGCTCAAAACGTGGAAAAAAGGAATCTAATTAAAAATGTAATCACGTTTGTTACAGGGGTACAGATTTAAACAAAAAAGTTGGGGTTGTTCCATGAACGAAACTGAATTGTAAATCGAGCATTTTAAATTCATGTCTTGAACAGGGGAATCGGTTCAATCTGCTCTCGAAATGAACGAGTTATCTCTCAAGGGTATCGCGTCAGGGTTCCAACACAAAATCACTTACATCGCTTTGTTCAGACCGCGGAGCGCCCGCGCCGGCGCGTCACTGAACGCCTGTCAAACAGTGACACGCCAAGAGTATCACAAGGCAACAGTATACATGCTAATGAATTCACATTACACACGATCCCGTTTACAACGCCTTAATACACGCACATACATACCTAGTCAACATATGAGTATGTTTTCAGACATATTTGATTGATTCCAGGAATAAGGGTTTCAGATTCATGAAGTCAGTTTCGCACTAAATAGAATACAAATCTAACTGGAAACGGCAATTTATGAAGGGTGAATGGAAGGAACTATATATCAAACTAGTGAAGCTTCTAGCTACATCAGGTATCCACTAGTAACGATTTATAGAACTTGATACACAAACCCATCTGACGAAAAGTGAGACGCAAAAGCATAACTGATTATTAGATTTTGCACGAATACAAAACGGAAAAGATATTTCTCATAATGAATATTCTCGAGAGACGCGTACCAAACGTGTCACGTATGGCGCAACCTTTAGAGCAATAAAATAATCGATGTCTACTTGCTATGCTACACGACGGCGATCTGAACAGAGTGTTAGAAAGCGAGAAGTTGGTCTAAACCGAACTCGTTCGTGCCCTCGGCTCCAATCATCGAGTCCCAAGTCGGGGAAACAACAACTGGGAACGAGCTCACTTCATTCGTGCCTTCACAAGTTGGGGAATAACTTAGAAATTCAATTTGCAGACGGTGAGCGTTGCAGCGGCCTGTACAGTGCCGCCTATGCAATGCGAACTTAGACATTGCTAACGTCACCAAACTTGCTGAATTCCGACACCGTATGAAATTCACACGGCGAGAAGAAAAAGTTAAACAAACTAGATGTGGTGCAACGATTTAAAGAGAAACTCTTCTTGTTAAAAGGAAATGAACGTTGAAAGTAAACATTAAGTTATATTAACCCAGTTTACGACGTCATTTTCGTTTTTTCATTAGCATAAAAATCTTTCGGAATTCCTAATTTGTTTTTGCCACGGTCACATTCTTTCATAATTAATTGCTTAATCAAATTTTTTCCTAAACAAATCGTAAGCTAATCATTGTTTAGGTACAACACAGTCGTAACATAAATCGAGAAACCAAGACCTCATTAGCGAGCATTTTAATTAAACAATTCCAACAATGAAAATTATTAAACAAACAAAAGAAAGCGGGAAATAGACGGCTAATGAAGTGGTGGAAATTAATTAATAAAGACTCAAATGAAAATCTGAGTAAACAAGGACAATTTGTTTATTTCTCCTGCAGTCATAAATAAAGTGGTCTTGGAAAGTGTGGGAACAGATTCGTACAATTATAAACACTTCATTAAGCAGTACTAGCTCTACCATACTCATACATTCGTTGTGGTAAGTACTATAGTTGCAGCGTTTTAGCATGGCAATAATGGTCATTGACCCACCTACATTTTCTAGCATATTTACTTTGAAAAAGGAAGCTATTTATTTATTTATACTTGTGTAACAACAAAAATGTACAATGTCTGACTTAATGCCTTAGGCATGAGAATGCCTAAGGCATCAAGTTAGACCTTTGGTTGACTGATAGAGATATCAGTCAACCAACGGTGATGAAGACATAACATGGCAGGTGGAATTATCGTTTGTGTCAAAATGATTCACTAATGAAATTGATAATAGTTATTTAGTCAGGTTCCTACGAAGAGATGACCGCTATTCCCATGTTAAAACGCCACAACAATAATATAATATACTAGCTGACCCGCCGCGACTTCATTCGCGTGGTATCCTACACTACAAATACCCCTACCCTAACCCTGCCTTACCCTACCCCCTACCCAACTCTACCCCTACCCTACCCTACCCTACCCTGTACCCTACCCCTACCCTACCCTACCCCTACCTTAATTTATTAGAACATTTTATGGTTCTATCTTTTATAGTTTAGGCGGCGTACGCCAAATAAGGAACTTTTTTGGATGATTTTTTACACCTTGGGTCCGAAAAACCCAAATATCAAATATTTTTTCTAAAATAAAATATAGCCTATAGCACTCAGTGATAACGTAGCTTCCAATTTCCGAAAGAATTTTCAAAATCGGTTCAGTAGATCCGGAGATTACCCCCTACATACAAACTTACAAACTTACAAACATACAAACTTACAAACAAATGTTACCTCTTTATAATATTAATATATAATATATTAGTATATTAGTATTAGTATATTAGTATATTAGTATATTAGTATTAGTATTAGTATATTAGTATTAGTAATTAGTATATTAGTATATTAGTATTAGTATTAGTATAGATTTATGTGCGTACCTCAATCGATCAACGTAACGTAACCGTAACGTGTTTATGTACGTTAACAAGTCATGTTACCATCTAGTATATTTACATTTGTAATTCTTATTTACTTTTGATGTCGCGTGTCGACAGGTACTTCTTTAGTTTCCAAAGTGGGCACGTGTTGATGATAAATTATAGTACAAGTCTGCCTAGTCTAAATAACAATTGTAATACGTGCGGCCGCCGCAGCTAGTGCGCGCACACTGGTGATTTAACTACAATGCAATTGATCTCAGTGGCCGCAGCGGCCAGCGACTGAACACTGGCCGCAAATGCGTCGCTTCGATCTCGCTGGCCGCTGCGGCCTGGTGTGGCCGCAGGCCGCGTGCGGCCAGGTGCGCGCGCTCTGTGGCGATTTCATACTAAGGTATCTCTATCTCGATGGCCGCCGCGGCCAGGCCGCTAGTGCGCTATTGCTCTTAGACCTACCTGTGAATGAAGTCAACAAAACTATTATAATTTGCTCTTTGTTTTGTTATGTTAATTATCGTGCTATTAAAATGTTTTGTTATGTTTTGCTATGATTTAGTATCTACTTTCAGTTGGCTGGCTGTATTTGATTCCTGAATTTATTTGTTTTATCATTTTGGCAGTAATTATTTATTGAACCCGTTATGCAAATAATAGTGTTATGATGACCTAGTGATAAAAGAAACCGCCTCTCATGCACGCGGTTGTGTGTCTATAAAGTGTCGTTGTTATGTCAGTCTGAATGAAATCGCTAATTCGCCTTGAGCAAGCGGTAGTGATCGGTGATTATGATCAATGTTCTTGCCTTCTATGTATGATAAGAGGCATTTGCCCTGCAGTGGATCCATAATAGTTAGATTGGAGTTATTGTTTAAATAAGCATGCTAACTAAAAACACGCTGTTTTGAATACAATTTTCGTCTTGATATGATGAACTAAGATATTTTTCTCGGTGTTTAGGAATTTACTTGGAGCTTGCAATAGGTATCTTTTATTCTTAACACGTAAAAAGCAACATGCATAGAGACTTATCGGTTCAAAATGTATGTAAGCTTAGTTCATAAATTATTCAATATGATCTTAGCTTGCAATTTGAAGCGAGAGTGAAAAATGTAGCCCGAGGGCGAGTCGTGGCGACTCTTGTGATACTCTTTGCCAATACATTTGTGTTCTAAAATGTTGGTAACAAACAGTGGTGCCAATGTTTGTGAGCAAACTTTCTTGTGTTAGCCCCAGCATAACCATTTTGAGATAGTTTAAAAATAAACAGCTATTCCATTCATTATTGACTTTTAAGTATTGCAATAACCTACGAAAAGTTTCATTCGAATGGGGGTTCAAAAATCATGTAGGTACCTAATTAAACAACGGTATGTATATTTATTTAATGCCTAAATATGCATGAATGCATCTACCTAAGAAAAAAAAACCCTTATCTAACAAAATGTATTGAAATTATGGACAACTCTTACCGCTATAGATATTATGTACTCAAACTACAAACGGTACAAAACGAGCACATACATAATACTCAGCAACAACAAAAAACGACCTACATGCTCACACAATACCAATTGTCTAGTTCATATTCAAATAAGCAGCACAAATCCACTGATCAAAGGGAAAAATATTGATAAACAATAGAGTTAATAGGCGTTTATCGGCGGCAGCGACGGGCATTATTCCAAGCGATCGATGAGATCCATATTAATCACCAGGGACTTCGTAAATCGTTCAATGTCGTCTGCAGGCGTATTGAGTGCGAATCGCGCGACACTGTCATGACTATTTTGTCTCGCTTTATAAATTAATGTCGAAAAACAAACAGTTCAATAAAACGTTTAAAGTGAGAGAGAAAAGTGTTTTATTACGTTCAACTTTGAAGTGCTTTCGTATAATATAAATTGTCATTCAGATATCTACTTCGAATTGAGTTTTGAAATGAAAATAACAAACGCGAGTGAACAGAGTTGGGGTTTTGATTCGACTCCTAGGTGGAGGAAAGTGTAATTGGATTTTTCGATTCGGAACAATCTTAATTACGGGCAACAGTTTGGAATTGTGTTCGGTGAATGGTGTATGCAGCCTACGCCTCCGGGGACTACAGGCTTGACACAGCCGCCAAGCTTTATTTTTCTGCTCCATTTATTAAATACTAACTGCGGCCAGTGGCTAAGGCCTTACCACACACGTGTGATGTTTTAATGTATGAAGGGTCGCCTATGTTTAAAAGAGTAAGTATCTATGGAGTTTCTTGCCCATTCTTCTCAATCACGAAACAATTTTTTTTTTCTTGTATGAAAACATTTATGACGTTCAAAAGTGCCTTTTAATAGTCCTAACTGAAATAAATTATCTGAATTTGACTTCGCGCGAGATAACATAGAAATTGTTCTACGGATCGATCTTAACAACCCCGTGTCTAGTTTTATGTTATACCTCAAAAAAAATCGATTTTATTTTAGAAAAAGAATTATGGTTCGCCCAAAATAAAAAACACACGCTATAGCGTGTATTAAGTTCGTGTTAATGTCGGTTATAACCGACATTAACACGAACTTAATCGCGCGAATAAGCTAGTTATACCTATGTATAAACATTCCATCTTTTATAACATCATCGTACGAATGCCGTAAAAATTCCGCCATAAATAAGCTCTTCAAAATAATAAACCGTTAATTCCTTCGAAAGAGGTATCCCGCGCATTTCAGAAGGGGTGAAATTTATTGCTTCACAATACAGTTATCTCGCTGCCTGCCGATCGGCTGTTCCCTGGCCACTTGACAGCAATCCGGCTTACCGCACTTTTAACCGACCACCCTGAGTACTTACAAGGAAATGTAGACAGTTTTATGTACACACATCAAAAGTGTCTAGGGATCAACATCCCTAATCAATGTTAGGGATGTTGATCCCTAGACACTTTTGATGTGTATATTTTATAATATCGAACTTCGAGACTAAACGTCGTCAAACTAGATTTTTTTCAGATAAAATAATGTATGTAGGTACGGTCAACAACAAAAGTCGATTAACAATGTTCCTTTTTTATATCTTATAAACAGACACAAAATATATACTGGCTTTCAGAATTTCAGGCAATAGCTAAGGGTTTATTATAACTTAATTTTACATTCATTACGTTTTACTTTTAATATTGTAGTTAATAATTAGGATTTAAAAATCATAAATTTTAATCGAGTTTTGTTGTTGACTGTACCTATCCAATAAAAAGATTTACTTAATGTGAAGTATTTTTCTTTATATATTTTTACTCAAAAACCCAGTTTGACAAATGAACATTCAATTCTTTTCAAGCCAGTCAAGTACATACCTATTTAAAAAAAATATATATTGAAAATAAACTGCAAAAATTGGTAAAATCACTTGACTGCTTTCGATTACACTCAGTATGGTTTTGGCAAGTATTCTAATAATGAAAAGGTATTGAGAGAAAAATCAACTATTCAAACGCAACAGACATATATTATCTACGTATAAGGGCTTATTTTTCAATACTTAACCAAAGAATAAATATGTCAGTTTGACTTTTTGAAAAGCTATCAAATCGCCATATACATATATATCCCTCCGAGAAGAGTTGAAAAAATAACCCTAAGACAACTAAATACTAAAATATAAAAGGTACCAAGTACTACTATTGAACATTTTTAAAAGCTAAATCAATATTTTGTAACAAAACAAACAGCCTAATTAGTAGCACGTTGCAAATTATTATATCACCTTTTCAAGAAGCGTACTAGATAGCCATTATCCTTCAGTTGACAAGCCAGCAGCAGCCAGACAGCTTTAGTTTTTCTCAGTCCTACAGTTTATGGATTTTTTAAAACTTTCAGCAAAAAAAATTCTTCTGCGAATCTCGCAATTAGTGCGATGAGGGAGGGAGAGATCTGTAGCCTTCCTTTTACTTTATACAGATGACTTTTCCCTCCTCATCAAGTCATAAAAACTGTTGCTTGGGCTTCGGTGAATAGGAAAATTATTCTTAGTGACGCCAATGGTCACATAAGTACTATGGAAGAGTTTGTAGTTCAGCAATCGATATGTCTGTAGGTCGTAGAAGGTGCCGCATTACTGCCCGCCGGAGACCAATAGGTGTTTTATTAGGCTATGAGCATCAAACTTGCTAGTGTCATGTAATGAAGGCCTTCAGGACCGTAAGTGCTTTACGTGTATACCTACGTACCTACTATGTGACTGTGTGTGTTAGTGTTAACAAATGAAATGGGAAAACTTAGGCGGCAGTAACGGAATTGCTACTTTTATACTCTTAAGTGGCCTACGCAGTTGTGTCTAGAAAGTTTTTCTCTACGCCAAATTGTCCACCAACTATAATGGGTTCGGAATAAAAAAGGTTACAACAGTATGGTCCAATAACAGCGCCATTGGGTAGTGTTGACACCAATAACCAATAATTCCAAGACACAACTTCTCATAAAACACTTTGTTTCAGCCTGGCAATCCCGATAAACTTTCAATAACTGTAAAATTCGATTTCTTATTGGTTTAAAATATTAATAAACAGGTAATAAATTGAGCTGGCAAATAAATTAATAAATAAAATAAATAAATAAATATCTTGGGACAACTCACATACGGCCATTTGATCCCAAGCTAAGCAGAGCTTGTGTTATGGTGACCAGACAACTGATATACATACTTATATAATTTATAAATACATACATATTATAGATAAATTACACCCAGACACAGAACAAACAATTATGCTCATCACACAAAGTTTGTCCTGGGTGGGAATCGAACCCACTACCTCCGGCTTTGCAGTCAGGGTCACTAACCACTAGACCAACGAGGCAGTCAAATGACGTCACGACTGTTATTGCCATATAAAATCTATGGGGAATTGACAGCTCATAGCTAAAGTATTTTAATTAATTGATTGGTGGTGCGAAATACCTAATTAATTGATGATATTGTATTTATTTCTTCTTATAAAAATCTGAGACAGATTTTTTTAAGTCTGTTATCGAAGTAGCTAAGTTTTCCACATATTCACAGATCAAGGTCGTTCGTGTAACTTTTCTATCGTATTTCTCAACGTAAATGTGTTTCCTTGTTGTTAGTTGAAAAACTAAAACAAACAAGGGAATACTGCAGAAACTTGACTAGGAATGTGCCATAAATATTATTTTTCTCCTTTGTAATCGATATTGTCAGCGATTTGCCACGTAACCGCCCTGATGGATGTCATGCCGACGTTGAAAACACCGGCCTGTTTTGTCTTTTTACTTTGTCCAGTTTTTCGTAGTTGTGAATACGAAGGATGTTCGTTTTATATCGTTTGTTCAGAGGAAAATACTGTTTTGTGAGCATTGAAAATACTGGATGTGTATTTAATCGATTTCTGTGAAGAAAATAAAGATCTGAAGAAAATTAAACAGGTTTTCGTAAGTAGGTATTTTTCTTTGTTCAAAAACAAGACTATTCCTTACTAGTACCTCCTGCTCCTGTAATAATAAATTAATGTTTATATGATAATAATATATCTAAAAGAAAAAGAATATTTAGTCTACTTAATCTATAAGTCTGTAAAAGAGTCTTATAATGTACCTAATTCTCTCGATACACCTACTATGTAATGTCTTGAGTACCCAAAAACAAAACATACAACTTGCCTTATATATGTACTAAGATTATAAATTATTTTATAAATACTTCAAAGTAAGTAGACATGACATGCTTCAAGCTCTTTATTTGCCGTTTATTCCCATATCCAAAAATTTGAATAACAAATTCTTTGCATAATCCAATATTTTTACGTAACACGCATTTTCAGTCCCTTGATGTATGTAGATATGTCTAAATAAACTGTCTTAATTTCCCCCGAGCCGGGCGGGTACTGAGCCAGCAATCTGCCGGGCCGTCTCATTATGAAGCTCGTTGTCTTGAGACAGTGTTCCGGCCCGGATCCGACGCCTGGCGCCACATCAAATGCATAATACTGCACCAATGAGCCGAGAAGAATTTACTCATATTGTTCACATACTTTCTACTAAGAATTTTGCCCTTGCTTTTATTGGTATTGTGCATACCTACTTGGGTGGGCGCTTTACTCTTATTATCGTGCAAAAGCACCGCCCGTTGCAATTAGATTCTATTAAACATAAGCAATCAACATTTATATCTATATAACATTACTTAAAGTGCATATAGAACGTGCAACGAGCATAAATGCGGCACATAACTATTGAGCTCCTTCTAGTTGGTAGTACCTGCATTAGCATTAGTACAGCAAGCAAATTCCCAAACGTGTAGCGCTGGCTTAATTCACGCAAGAAATCTTCGCTCGAAGCGTTCCCTTGAGTGCTCTCTAAAGACTTGCTACGAAAAACTCCCAACCGCTTCGCCACTTGCACAATTTATGACGGTAGTTAGGCCAACGCAGCTCTGTTACCGCAAACAGGTAGGAGCCATTGTAGCGACGGACACCCCTCCCCCCGCACAGTTCCACCAACATGGCCACCGAGGGGTCGCACAAAGGAAATAATGAGGGTCTATTTTAAGTAGTAGGTTTGCAGCCAAAGCAATATACAAGCGAGTTGAAGACGCGACGCGAATGCCTGATGAACTTTAATTACAGCGGCGGAACCAACGTGGAAGCAATTGCCTGCCTGGTGTATTAGCATAATCATTTTGTAGCCCTGCCGTAGCTAATTGATGTGAAATTGCTGATTTAGGGTGCCAATTTTAGAGCAGTGCATGTACCTATTTTAATCTCAGTCATAATCATTTCAATGTTACAGGGGTCGTTTAGCAATACGATCTCTCGGTCCTTGGGTTTTATTCGTCTATGTAAAAATATTGATTCGATAAAATGGGTCAGATGAACCTTATTTTTATACGTCGTAACAGACCTCCGGATGCTTTTAAAGTATAAAACCGGAATGGTTTTTCCGAAGTTATGGAGAAATTATGTGTGTTCAGTTTAAAGGCCAAGGGCATAAATAAAAACGTTAACGGCATGATAGTTTTCTTCGGCAACCCTAAATTTGCGAGATTTATAGCCGATTATCACTACATATAAAAATATTTTGTCAGTGAAGTCTATTTATTTATAGCCGATTAACACTATAAGAGTATTTTGTCAGTAAAGTCCTTTTATTTTACGAGTTTATTCTGTTGTGACAACGTTCATTGTGAAATTATTAATTGGGAATTCATTTTGTTTCACCGATGTCCAGTAAGCGGGTAATGAGCAATGGACATATTTTAATGACGCCATTATTTTTTGACAATACAACTTTACAGATCCATGCATATTTATTTGGGACGTGAATAAAGCGAACTGAAACACTTCGATAGCTTCATGATGGATAGATGCAAATTTCGAGGCCGCGGGAGAAAAATGATGAGCGTCTTATTGTTCCCTGAGAGTATTTTAAATTCAAATCAGACAGAGAAGAGTTTTTGGAGGCCACCTTGGAAAATAATACAAGAATACTTTAGCTGCGGGAGGTGAATATATAAATTGTGACATTTTCTCTCCGTTTTTCTTGAAAAGAAGATTACACAAAATACTTAAATGCAAACTACCTGCTGTTCATACAAAGGTTACAAGGCGAGTAAATTGAAATAGTACATAATGCGGAAGAAAAAATAAGATAAGCAGTGAATTATACTTATCCGAGTCAAAAATGCAAATAACTATGTTGTGGTCTTGTAATGTATTTGCTATTTCTCATTCAAATTCTTCATTTCAAATTCTCGATAGACAAAACAAAGTAAAATAAACAATTTGTTTATCTAGATTCTGTTTATTATGAGACACATAATATTGGATCGAAAAATAATATTAAGTAAATTGATATTGTACGAGACAGAAAATTATTTCTATAAGTCGTGTAGGTCCACTAATTAACAAATTTTTTCTCGTAATACTAAAAAAGTACGTACTTAGTCATTTCTATACGCTTTCGAAAAAGATTATTCTAGGAATTGTCAACATTTTTTTTTTCATTTTCATCATCTTTTATTTATTCAAAACATGAGACAAATTACGCCATGGCTCCCAAGCCCATTTGTAAAAAAAGGGCGGCTTATAAAACAAATTGCTCAGATATTACCACTTGAACTCTATGAATTTTGTCATGGCGCAATTTTCACCTAGATTCAAAAGAGGTGCTATTTATCAGGTAAGTAGATTTATTACATTTATTTAATTTAGGTAAGTACTAAGTTATTTACTTACATATTATAGCTTCGGCTTAGTTACAATATTTTATCTTCTATTATCTTCAGGTCGAGCAAAGTGTTATTGGATTTTTCCATCAGGAATTTCTCAGTAGCCTCGGAGTCTGGACTTGTGGCCGGTTGATGGCAATAGGCTCGCCCCTTATTACAAGGGACTTAAACATAACTGGCGAAATGTGGGTGTACCAATGTGCGCACCTCTGCCTAACCCTTTGGGGATTACAGGCGTAATGTTATGTTTATGTTTTGTCTTCTACGTACCAAACACCATTATGAGAATCTTGACAAATTCATTTAATTATTATTTAAGACATTATTAACGTTCCATTAAACTTGATAAAAACTCGTTAAAAGATAACAATTCCATGAAATACATAAATAATTAGTCAACTAGAAAGTTCCTGACGAATACATTAATATCGCAACCGCTACGACTTAAATTTTTCAGCATTAAACCCAGCTGAAGCTATGAGAAATCGTCCTTGGCTAAATTCATATATTTTATCCTTTATTTTGCATAGCAAAAACATAATTTTGCAGAAAATCTGAAACTATCACGAAACAGCACTAATATTGTGGGAGATTTATTTAATGCTTTTGAAAAATGATTGTTCTGAACATTATTTGTAATGTTAACTATTATTTGTCATATTTTGTTAAATTAAAAGGTGCGAATGATCTGAGGACACAATGACACGATGCCAGTAACATTGAAGCTGAACTATAAATAGTGCACTCTCACTAATAATGCATACGTTAGCTTTTTGTTCACCAGAAACCTGGAAAATAATTTAAAAAATAAATCGTTGATCCACACATTTTGTTAAGCAAACATAATCGTACCAGCAGTCCCGCGGGATTTTTCTTTACGGATCCCAATTTTTTTGATAATATAATATAGCCTGTAGCACTCAGTGTAATGTAGCTTCCAATTAGCGAAAGAATTTTCAAAATCGGTTTAGTAGATGCAGAGTTTCCCCCCTACAACATCACAAACATTACCGCTTTTTTTAATATAAGTTTAAATAGATCAGCTGATTAATTTTTTGCGTTATCATTGTTGGTCCCATAACAATGATAACGCAAATGAGTGATGAAAATCAGAGATGTTCACAATAATAAGTAATAACAAACATCGGTTTCTGCTAAACAAAAAATAAGGATGTATAGAATCCTCTATAACGTATAAAAAATATCGTTGGATTACCTACCTAACCTACAAAGGTTTACAACCCAGTATTAACTTTAATTATACAGCTAGTCCATTATCAAACAACGCCTATAAAATATACAAAATAATGGTTCAACATGACGTCATGTATTTCAGTCGTTTATTTACCGATAAAACACTAATCTGAAAGTAACCCTAGCCAGTATCAATCATCATCATCAACCTATCGGACCATAAATGTCCAGTGCTGAACATGTTCTACTAATGGTCGGGTTGTTACCAACGGTACTATGTAACAATGGTATATTTAAAGGATATTGATGGTGTTATGTCACTACGCTTGGTAACATAAATAGACATTTTAATTGATTAGTTATAAGCACAAACGTAAATGTAAAAGTACCTATTACAGTTACCGACACGTAAGTTGGCAAGAGTTTTTGTAGTGGGGGAAGTTTACGCACGCACAATTTTATACATTTTTATATGCGCGAACTTCCCCCACTACGAAAATCTCTTGCCAAGTTACGTGCCGGTAACTGTACGCATTAGTACACATTCGACCCTAATCTCTTTAAAGTGAGAGTGAACAGGTTTCTTCTAGGTAAGCTTACTCCATCGTAGACTTTGTCTCTGTCACCTATGACCTAGACTAGGATCGAGAGCAAACCTATCTTATAAAAAAAAACCTATTCGTTTTGAGATGATTTTCGAATTCGGAATACGGCTGTTCCTTAACATTTTGGTGTAATTTAATACTACCTATAACTACAATCGGTGTGAACCCATGGATATGCCTTCAAACTAAATACATACTATGAGTGTAAAGGGTATTTCCAATTTACGTTACTTTTACTACCCGCGCTCGTAGAGTCTGTCCGAGTCACTTTTTGGCTTAGGGGGCCAGTATTTGACGTAATATTAAAAGTTGTTGCCTAACAACTTACCTAAGTCTAAAACAAAGGTGTCAAAGTAAAGATGAAATAATGCTTTTTATTGAACGCATTTAATTTCTGGCCAATGACAGAGCAGTCATTATTACGGCAACGTAATTTATAACGCGGTTGACCTAAAAATAAGGGAGTTAAAGGAGAAGTGGGGTACTATTTATCATTGTGCGGTGAAGTGAGGGGTGAAGCAATTAAAACTGTACAGGGTGCATACTAAAGGGGTATGATGGGGTTACCCGCAGGTGGGGAGCACACAATTGTCACTTGCATGACTCTCTCCAATATTGGGTAACTTAGGTTCTTTATGTGTTTTTGGAAACCGCACACGCTGCACTGCTATGTATTTTATCTCTTTCTTTAAAAAAAATCCCTACTGCTTATTTACAAAATGAAAAAGCAAAAAGGTAATATTGCCATGGAATCTTTACTTTATTATCGTTTCATACGATGCAAAGCAATTAGGTGCCGAGCAGCCAAGCGACAATTGTCACCTGGTCCTGACTGCAGTCTACTCTCAGATATTAAGCCAGCGCAGCTTCTTTATGGATCCAACCGACCGACACCGAAGCAATCCGCTGTGTATTTTATCTAAGCTGAGACACTTTTGTTTTAAAACTTTGCTATACGTAATCTCGAACTAAAAGCGGTTTCTTTGGCTGTAGTTTTTAAATTTTAGAATTGGCGGAGCGCCATTTTCATGCCTCCATGGTCACAGGTATTCGCGTAGTTACGAAATATATGTCATCCGCTCATTTATCAGACTGAGCGACCTTCCGTTAACCTTTCTCGTTTGACAATACGTAAACTTGTACAGCGTTAAACGAGACAAATTAGAGAATACGGTTAAAATGAGACTTAATTTTTGGCTTCCCGTTTGTAAAGCAAAAGTTGAAGTATTTCTCGTACATGAAAAGTTAGGGTGGAATTTCCCCGACACCGTGCGGAGTACTTCGGTGTCATTGTTCAACCTCTGTGAATTGTATGAGTGCTTATTCCATTATATATTTACATATGTTTCTATACCACGATATTTTGTAACCAAAATTCGGTTTGTAAAAAAATCACTCAGTCATTAGGAACTATTGTAAATCTTCTCTTTTTAAATAATAAATATTGAATTTCTTGCCCGCATCCATATAAAACTAACTTTTAGAACGGGCAATAGATCCAATACTTCGTTTTCTTTATTGGTTTAATTAAAATAAATTATTCGATACTTTGAATTAAGAATTGAAAAATACATACCTAATTGTATGATAGTTTTGGCTATAAGTACATAGATACAAGTGAATATTTGGCCTTGAACTTTAACTTGACATTTCGTTTTAAGTTATGTGTAAAATTAATCGCTTTCTTCAAAATAGGGAGACATTATTTGGGACACCATCCAGAAATACAACTTTTATTTGACTCTTCTCTCCTCATAGCCTATAGACCTCATAGCCCTGCCTATAAAGAAAGTCTGCGTCTGACGTAGGGTTTATGCCTAAAGGCCTAAAACTGAGCTAGATTTATTCTAACGAGGTGTTATAATAAATTCCTCCACCTTATGCTAAACGCTCGATAAAGCTGTGCCATCATTTTATTTGAACTACCAAACCAGAATTCAGAAAAATGACCGTAATGTGTTTTTATTTCCATTGAGAAAAGAAAGTAAATCTGGAGGTGATTCAATTAGAAAAGGCTTACATTGTCACTATAGAAGATGGCAAGAGTGTACACTGGCACTCATTTGCTTAACTAAAAGAGCGTTAATATTAACTGTCTTAGAATTCATTTTCCCGCACATACTCATGTTTATCTGTGAAATATTCAACGTTAATTATTACAAAATGGTAGACTGCCTGTTATTAAAGTTTTTAATCTAGCTAAAAATATCTTTAGCATTACATTACACAGTAAAAATCTTCAATTTTTTTTATTTTATTTTTTGTTTATTTGTTTTTTAATAACTTTTTTCTACAATCACCAATAATCAGCAATGAGTAAAATTAACATAATTAAAACTCCATGTCAGTAAAAATAACACAAGAATAAAGTGACACTCTTATTAATACAGAAGAAACTCTTCAATTCTCAAATCTGCTGCTTCAACAATACTTTCCATATTGACTGGAACTTCTGCAACAATATTATTGATAAAAATATCATATTCAGTCACTATTGCTTAAATAACGGTCTAACTAGGGATACCAATAATAATTGCTACAAAAAGCAAACATGATTTATTGGAAAAGTAATTTTTATTTTTATTTACGAAAACAAAATCGTAAGCAATGTAAATGCATGCAAGCACCTGCTGGCGATGGTAATTAATCTTCCATATATCAAAAATAACTACCATCATTCATCATCATTTTTAAACACAAAGTGATCAACAACTTACTTAAACACAGATAACTTGTATCATAACCACTGTCTTTTCGAGAGGCTGCTATGGCATCTCTCAACGACTCGACTACAACATAACCAAGACAGCACGGAGGTTCACCGACAGCTAAAAATAAATTGAGCATAAAGATGAAGAAGAATAAGAATTATTTACTTATCGTACTATAACCAATACATATTTTACTTTATTATTTTACCTTTCGATCCCAAAATACCAACAGGATTCGGTTTTTTTCGCCTCAAATAAACACGAAAATCGTATGGTATGTCTTTTGCCCCAAAAATTTTGTATGTCCACGTTCGGTCACTATACAATTCTCCAGTACGCTCGTTGTAAACTGTGTTTTCCACCGTCCACAAAGACGTAGCCATTATAAATCCGCCTTCCACCTATGTTGATAAACGAATAAAAATAATAATAATATTGAATCACTTTGAATATTTACAGAAGTAAATAAATATCAACAAAACGATTACACTTACTTACCTGGCCTACATCTATAGCTGGATTCAAGGTGCGACCAGCATCTTCAAATATATCAGCTCGAACAATCCATTTACTGCCAGTCAATACGTCAACCTCAACCTCGGTTACAGCGATACCAAATATTGGATAATTCACCAACCTTGGATCGTTCGGACTCGTTGAATAATTAGCTTGTAGCGATACTCCTTGCTTATCAGCTTCAAATACAATTTCTCGCCATGAAGCAGTAGGCATAGCTGCTCTAAAAGGCGCCAGTCTTGCTTTGATCTGGTCACAACATTTAATTACGCAGTAGGCACAGCAATCACTAGATATACTAGAATTTGTTGCAAAATTATTTGGGGTTGCAAAGTTAACAGAAGGTATAACTGATACAGTCTCGAGAGGTACATTGAGCTCGTAAGCTGCCACTTGCGTAATTTTAGTGAAACTTCCTTGTCCGATCTCAATACTACCAATATTTATGATCACACTCCCGTCACCGTGGTACACAGACACAAGAGCTCCATAATTACCAAGATATTGCGATGGAAAAGCCATATTGTTCAGCTTTATGCTACGTTTCTTCCATCTATTAAGATTATTAAACTTCTTTATAAGATCTTGTCGCTGTTTAAAGTTTATTCTCTCGAGAAACATTGGCACTAATGATGGCAAATCATTGTCTTCTCGACGATAGTTAGACATACGAACTTGTAATGGATCTATGTTGAGCTCCACAGCTATATGGTCCATTATGTGCTCAATTCCTGAAATTCCTTCAAACCCACCTAAAAAATTTAAGTTGAATTTATTAAATCCTTATCTTTTCTGAACAAATCCCGAATAACTTACTGCTGGTGGCAGTTTTTATATAACTTACCAGGAGCCCTACAAAAAGCGTTCGATGGAGTATCTGTAATTACGCCGTAAGAATCACATTTCCACCTGCGATAATCATAACAGTTTTTTAAAGAGTTTGTTGAATATGGATTCTCATTTTCATTACGGGAATGGCCATCATTCACATAAAACACAGCGTCCATATATTGAATTTCACCGCTGTCGTCCACTCCAACCTAATTTGAAACAATATCAACTGATTCATTATTTATTAGAAAAGATCTTCTACAAAATTATCGATTGGTAGTTTAATTATTACTTTATCTTTTATACCAAACCAAAGAAACCCAAAAAACAGACGTACCTCGTAATCAAGTCTGGTGTTGGCTCTTTTTCCAATTGCTCGTGTAATACTGTGCATTGGCATAGACATTTTACATGGCTTATTTAGTTTTCTTGCAACTAACGCCGACGCACATGCTGCAAAGCCGTGCCTACTTACTTTGGAACCAAAAGCACCTCCACATCTTCTTGTTTTTACTATTATTCTGAAATCAACAACATATATTATTTCAATGTCTGTTTATATTACATAGGTACTTACAAAAATTTAAATATTCAATTTCTTACAAACTCTCCGGCATTTTGAGAAGTTGTGCGATTGCTGATTGGGTAATATCTATGAACTGAGTTGAAGATGTAACTTCCAAACCTTCATCAACAGGCTTTGTAATGGTCGTATGCAGTTCCATCGTATGGTGATACTGACGAGAACTAATAAAATTACCTTTAATAATCTTTCTAATATTATCTCCTCTATTCGTTGGTACGATACCCGGATAAGAGAAAATCCTATTTTCTTCTTTAGGTGCATGTATTGCATCTTCTATTGTAAAAACTATAGGTTTTTGAAAAACATTCTTATAATTCACTTTAACTAAATACGCCATTTTATCAGCTAATACTTGAGTAACTGCAACGACAATAGCCACTGGTTGATTATAATATAGTATTTTCTTGCTAGCCAAAAGTTCTTCATTCTCAAACATAAGCAAAAAGTCTGCACGAACTATGCTGTTTACGCCTGGTATGTCCGCGGAAGTCAACACCGCTAAAACACCGTCAATTTTCTAAAACGTGAGAAAACAATTGAAGATGAAATATGAATCAACAATCCATTATCATAAAACAGTAATAATGAATAAATTAGCACCAATTTGTCTTACAAAAATGTCTTACCAAAACCTCAGAACTATCAATACTTTCTATATCTCCTTTTGCTACAGTGGACAGGACTAGTGCAGCAAACACTTCATCTTTAATCGCCGGCATATCATCACTATACACAGCTTCCCCCGCACATTGAATCATTCCTTCTTTCTTCAGCAGCGGCTGTGTTATGGGAAAATCTTTTGGTTCTGTGTCATATTCTTGATAGCTCCGACTAACTGGTGGTCTGTCCTCACTTGATGTGGTAGCCCCAGACTTGTAGATGGGGTTTAATATGTCTTTTGGACATATTTTGATAATACACTGTAAGGTAAACAGTATAATTCAATTTTATTATTTCCTGAGTTCATCAGTTAAAAATGTATTTCGATAATTTCAATAAGTCAATCTTTCAATCTCTATCTCCACTTGTTATGCCTCACTGTTGGGCAATAACCTTCCTCTTTCTTTTCTACAATCGTCTGTCCTTTGCTTCCGAAAGGAATAGCCCACAATTAGTGAATTATTCCTTTCGGAAGAAATCAAGATAATTACTCCATGTTCTTCTTAAAATAAATTATAACCATGAAGATAATTTGCTAGACTAAGTATATAAATGAATAAAAAATGACCAAAAAAGTCATCAATAAAATAAATAACTTAATAATTACATAACATTTTCTGTTTTACCAACAATACACATTAAAAGTTTATTTAACCTTATAGAAAAGACCCAATGCCACTTTTTTTCGAGCGCACGGCGATGGATACGGTGGTCGAACATCAGGATGAATTTCTTTCTCCAAGACGTGCAGAGCCGATTGTAAGGTATCATTGTTAAATATGTTACGTCCAATTAAGAACTTCTCAGTATCACTGGCGTGTGTAAATGATGGATTAATATTGCCGTACACAATGGACGCTTCTTCAACGAGATGAGTTTGAGGATTTAATTTTAAAAGAAAACCTGAATTTATTTCGGCTTGAGCATTTTGTTCCCTCGCAGTAATCTAGAAGCAAATGTTTCGTTAAGAAATATTTCTGTTTAAAAAGTGCTTTAGAAATAAGCCTTAATTTGGAAAAATCTTACTAATTATTAGTACCTATTCTATAAAAGTTTTATATTTGGAACTAAGTTTTAAACTTCATATTTGTACGATACACAAATATTCATTTTTTCGTTGGTAAACAAGCCTAACCGGTTTCGAAATTAAAAAACGTTTTTCAATTATCGAAACCAAACGCATCAAATTATTTTTTCCGACGCCCAACAATTTTAAGTCAGTAAATGTACCATATTCTCACAAGTTTTCAAATATGGACGATTAGGTTCAACTGAGCACATAAAATAAAGTTAACCCACCTTATAGGTTACTAATTCATAGTGTCGTGACAAGGGTCGCAGTTTTATTTGGATCATAACTTTTCCTCGCAGGTCCGTCATCAAAAATTCAGATAACTTCATCTCTGTCTGCCTCATCTTCCGGTCAACTAGAATTTAAGTAAGTATATTAATAGTATTATTTGAAGTTTATCAAAGATGTTTTTATTTGCATCAACAGATCCATGTGTACCTAGAATAACAGTCGCCCCGACACAGTCCAATAACAGGAATATATCTGATTGAAAACTTGGATCTGAATTTTTCAAAGCCAAGTTACCAGCTAGCGTTGCAATCTAAAAATGTAAAGGAGGATAGTATAAGTATTGATAGTGCTAATATTTAAAAACTCTAATTGAAACTGATAAAAATACAAAAAAAAAATGAGATAGGGGCGTTAACTCGTACTAAGGATATGCTGTACACCATGCAGAGCCCAGAGCATTAGTAGACTCAAGGCAAAAACTGTATTGGTATCATTGATATACGTAGGTTAGTATACGTTACATACTCGTAATTAATTTTTCATTTTCAACATTCACTGTCCCAGCGATCTGTCAGGGTAGGTCGCTGAATTTTGTAATATATTTTGTTCTGAAGAAAGGTAACCATACGACTTGATACCGTGTTATCATATTTTCTTTATAAAATCGACTTAACGACTATGTAGTTTATTTAAAGTTTATTTTGTTTTTTTGGTGGAGGTAATAAAGGTGTTTTAGATAGTAAATGTAGTGTGCCATTACCTACTTGGAAACTTGTTATAATCTAACTATAAACACATTTAGATAAATACATTTCTTTTTTTAAAAACTTATTTTCTTGTTTTTAACTCTCTCTTTTTATCTACATTATGTACCTAATGTTGGAACATGCAATAAATATTATTTTATTTAATTTTAAAATGGCTTGATGGTCGTACATCATCAAGTGCCTAGGGCTCTTTAAATCCAGTCTTGCATGACAGTTAGAGTTTGTTTTTTATTGTTTTTGTCATACCTAGTGACGGATATTATTAAATCTAGTTCTGTCAAAATTACCGCAATCTCTGATATTTCAATTAATTACATCAAACTAATTAATTACACTGCTTTCCAGCGTAATTAATTAGTTTAATTTTGGGTCGAAATTAAAAATCCTGCACATGACATTGCTGTTCGCATCATGACCTGTAACCACCAAGTCACACAACTGAATCAGAATAAGTCTGCTCAAGGCATTTAAATTCCGTTATTCTCTTCGCTTACTTACATTTCTCACAGGTATATGAGCCACTCGTTCCAAATGATCATACAGCTTTCCTAAATACCAGAAATCGTCATTCGATTTCGATAATTCTTTGAATAAATGCATAGTATTAGTCAACGTCATGTTGGCTCCAAGGACCAAGTTTATGTCCAAGTAATGTGTGGCCAACTCCTTTACACCGCTTATGTCTATCAACAACTTTGGGTAAAACAGTATTGGACGAACTCCTGGAATGTAATTTAATCAACACATTATTAGGGCATACTTAACACCTGTTTCAAATTACCCTATAGAAATTTCCTCAAAAGTATTGAAAACAGTAGGTTACCTACATCGAAAAGTTTCACTAAAGATCGTTGAGTCGATGTGAAATCGGCAGTTACTTCGAAGTGTTTCAAAAACACACATAATTAATCAATCTCATAATTAAAATGTCTTAAATTACCTTTTGCAGTATTACCAGCGACCAACATGTAAGAATCATAACCGCCGTCGTCTAGAGCAGTAAATATTGATCTTATATCCCCAACAGTGAACCACAGTCTTCCATCAGCGAGAGATATTTTCTTAGGCAAATCTGGAGCACTCATATTATCCATATTTACCAAACACCATTCCTCATTGATCCCACAAGTGCCTCCACACGTTTTACCGGATTTAGGACATATTTGCTTAGATATATCTTCAATATCCTTTATCTTGCTCAATGTATTCGCGTCTGGGTGGGTGGCAAAAGATTTGAATGCTTCTAAAATGGGACGGTAGCCAGTACACCTACATAGGTTGCTACCCAAAGAGTTTTCTATTTCTCCTTCTGTTAGATGGCAGTCACTGTTCTGAATAAGACTGGAAATATGAAAATGGTTTTAAGTAACAGAAATTCATGAAGTTTACGCAATTTATTAACGCATTAGCCATTTTTTTTATTCTGTGTGGAAAATTCCTTACGTATGTCCATTGTGTTTGTTTTTTTATTATAATTACCTATACATGCTCATCACAAATCCCGGACTGCAGTAACCACATTGTGATCCGAAAAAATGATGGAGTCGTTTCTGAATGATGTTGTAACCAATCTTCCTGTTGCCAATGCCTTCAATAGTGGTGATGTCCCAGCCATCGCAGGACATGATAGCAACAAGACACTAAGAGACGGAAAAGTGAATTTACATTCCTGTTTTTTTTCTGTCATTTAATGGCAAACAAGTCTACGGCCCACCTGATTTTGTGTTAAGCTATTTTTATTCCTTTTTTACATTCATTTTAATTGTTTTTACGAGTATATATAGTAGCAACAAGAATATTCTAACCAGGATTTTGTAGAAACCTAATTGAGAGTTTCCGTGGAGTTTCTTTCTCGTTCTGAGGCCTACCTATGTACGTTTTGGAACGAACAACTAGCTTCAACTTTCTGACCGACTTCTTGACAATTCAAAAGTGAAATAAATGCTTTGATTTTGACTTTGAGTGGTAATCGCTGCCTATAGACACCTGCAATGC
Organism: Hoplodrina blanda; assembly: GCA_949316365.1. NCBI lineage: Eukaryota > Metazoa > Arthropoda > Insecta > Lepidoptera > Noctuidae > Hoplodrina > Hoplodrina blanda. The sequence continues at coordinate 7,191,010 of OX438579.1, read as the reverse complement.
CAGAAGCCTCACAAATGCTTTGCTATCCCAGAAACAAAGTGGGAATGTTTCATGTGCCTGCAATTACATCAGCACCATGCCCTTCCAACCGGAACATGCATGCTTTGAGGCAGAAATAGATACGGTGGTAGTACTTTTCTGGACGAACTCCATCACAAAGACCTCTACGACTACTATTATACATTTATTTACCCTTATTTGGGATGCTAATCTATTTGTTGTTCTAAACATTACATTAACAACACAACACACACTCGCATAGTAATCTAGCATCGTTACAAACTATCGTGTAAGGAACGCTGTAGATGTTTGATCGTATGACCAATATTAAGATAATTATTATTAATCCTCCCCTAAGATGACCCACTGACCGAATATCGATGGTTGTCAAATAGAAATCTTTATTATCTTTTAATGTAAAAAAATATCCTTAGGTACTTACAGAATTAACAGAGAATGTGATGACCTCTTGTGTGGCTGGCGTATGTGTTCGTACATTGACCACGCACGCCCCGCAACCACCCTCCCGACACATGTACTTAGTGCCTCTTAGCTCCGCATGCCGACGAATGTACTCGTTTAATGTCAGGTCTACTGTGAACTCACAACCTGCTGAAGATGTCAACAAAAAAGGTTTCATTTACATACTTATGTATATTTCAAAGTTTGTAAATGAGCAACTGACTACGTGACGCTCTTTCAAAAGTAACCACATTTTTTTATCTTTTTCATAATTTTGGTGGTTTGAGTTGACACGAGAAAAGAGTTCTTCTAAGGGTTCAGGGGAGGCCTTTACCAAGCAGTCAGACCAATCGCTTATAAAAAAAATTACTAAGGAAAAATTTGTACTAAAAAGAAAAATACTATACTAACCACTACACTAAAACTATACTTACCACTGTACTTTATTCCATTTATTGTGAACTTCACACGATCCATTGTATCTGGTTTCTCCATGCTATCTAAAACTTTATCACTATCAATGGAAAGCTAAATCAATTCTAAAGACAAGTGCCTTGTCCCCGGTATACTGCAACAATAATTAAACAAACATTTAGTAAACAACAATGCGAGTTTACCTTTTTTTATTTGCCTCTAACACTTGCATTACAATTGGCAAAATTAACAGTAATTTTCTTCATTTGTATGCATAGTTCTAGTTTAGATAAGCAGCGTTTATCGAAATGTTGAAAAAAAACACGAAACCGAGACATACCTAATAAAATATTGTAATGTTAACTGAACGAAATAATTGATTGCTGAAGGGCAAAATGTATCGTAATACAGAGGGAAAATCTTATAATGACGTAACGTAATCTTGGTGTGGAGCTCTCACCTTTAAGCTAAGAAGATGTGTCCAAAGCTCATTTCAGACTATGCTATAATATATTAGAAGTAGCTTTTGCACGCGACTTCGTCCGCATGTTCGTTTCTACGGATCCCTAACTTATTCAAATATAAATCTAGCCTATGTTACTCGCTGATAATTTAGTTTTCCACAGGTGAAAGAAATTTTAAAATCGGTTGTGTAGTTTTTGAGTTTTTTCATTACAAACAAAAATACAAATCTTTTCTCCTTCTAATATTTGTTTAAATAAAGCACACGCAAGCATTTAGAACAAGTTCACACTTAGCTTTACGATTTGGTTGTGGTATGAACTATAAGTATGTTATTATATGCTATTATATTAAAGCATAGTCTGAAATGAGCTAGGGTTGTTTGTCTTAACTAACGATTTTACCTACATTTCTCTATGTCATACTTCTGTCTGACTTTTGACTGTAAGACAAGTAGACAGCCTATGTTGTGTTACACAAACGTGTAACACAACATGTGTGTGTGCTACAAACGGCTCTTGAACTAAAAAGAAATTTTGTTCCAATTACGTCACACAGACATACGCCCTTTTAGTTTCCACACAGTAATACAGCAGGGGTGAAATTGTTGACAGGCAGCTGGAATGAATTATTGTTAGTCGCGGAACGACGCCGCAGACGTTTGCTCGTTACTGCGCCTCGCACCTATTCCCGTCGACAAATTTCACGAAAACGCGAGCTTCACCTAGAGACAAAATGTATTTCTTCGTTTAACTACCTACATGTCTTAGTAGATCCACTGAGTAGGTATGTGAGGAAGAAGTACAGATTTTACCTACATATTTTGTTACTTACATGATGAATATAATTATTTACCTTTAATTTTTCAGTTCTCAACTTTCTTACCATCTAGTTTTAGTCATTTTGAGTCACGCAAAGTATAATATTTTGCTATTAGATATAAACTTTTAAAAAAACTTTTGAAATATAACCTGTATATCTCAGGGATAATGTAGCTTCCTATAAGCGAAAAATTTTTCAAAATCACACCAGTAATTAAGGAGATAAGCATTAAAGCAAAAAAAAACAAACAATCAAATTCTTTTTCAGAAATGTATCTGGTAAATGGCAGTAGGCATGCTTTTACATCGGCCTGTCTATTATGTAAAAATATCTTTCAATGTTTAGTGAAGTGGGCTGTAGGTGAGTTGTCATTATTTTTTATTTATTCTTATCAGTAAGTATAATAATTTGGAAAGATATTTACGGAGTAGCACTGCATGACTAATAAACATTTTGTACAAAATGAAACTACTGCACTAAAAGTCTAACTTATAAAAGGTGACAGAGAACAAATAGGCAATTGAAGCTATCTAGACAAATATGCTCGCACGCACGTCCTGAACAAATGACCAACGACTGGGAAATTGTCTGTATTTGTTCCACTTTATTGACTCCATTTGTACTAATTTCCTTCGAGGCGTTAGTGACGGCGTGTAAGTGAATGAAATTGATTTCCTTACTTGGGTTACAAAAGAAAAGCGGTTTTATTGGTTTTAGTTACAAAAGATCAAGACTACACATAACCATTAGGGCTGGCGTTTTTTTGGGCCAAAGAATCAGCATTGCCATACAACGTGGCAATGCTGACAGCCTTTTGAGCACTTACCCCATTGACATGCCGACCTGATCTCATAAAAATCTGTCATCCCAACTAACGCTGGAGATTGACAGCTTTCCCTAAGTGCACTTCACATAAATTACCAATTAACTATGCGGCGACGTATGAAAAAATATATTTTCTTTTTTTAAATCTTATTATAACACGCATCTCGCACATTAAGATCGAATAAGACTAAAGAATAAGACTAAATTAGGTTCTAGTGACAGATTTTCAACTATGTTTTGAACATCATATTTACACTTGATCATAAAAATATAATACAAACTCACTCACAAAATAAGTATTCCCGTCTCGCAGCCCTATCGTAAATGTAACACGTAATCGAGACTTAGCCGGTAGCCGTCGGCACTGGCTCCTCATAGCGCGCAGGCTATTTTCCGCTACGCTGGCTCCCTGGTCGAACTGTCACCCCCTGGGCTTTGATGTAAAATGATACCTAACGCCATTGTCTTCGGCGTCATCTTCAATCAAATACAAGGCTATCTGTATAGGCCACGATACACCCTTCAAGATAGCTTGAACCATCTTCATAAACTAAGTGAAGTAACTTGGGTTACTGGGTAATATTAATATTGACAGTTTAATCTTTGAGTTTGTGTTAGCATGTAGGTACAAGTAGTGTGGGGTGTGTAAGTTTTACATTGATGTCATGTCGATAGTACACCTAGTACCTGTTAACCATTGTTATTTTCGTTTTAGGTATATTTCTGTTGTAAACTTTTTATGAACACTAACTCTTTTTCTCTTTCTGAATTTCTTTATGAAACTTGATCATTAATAGAGATTAATGATCAAGTTGCTTAAAGAAATGTTTCTTCAATAAGCGAATGGACCAGGAAATAAATAAAATAACAGAAAAATATTTTATTAATTTTGAAAGGAATTGCACGATTCATGTCATAATGTTCCTGTGCGGGTGACACCTGCCGGTGGCGGCCATTGACCCACCCCAGACAAAGTAGCGAGATGTTCTTTAATAAACGAGATGAGTAGACGTTGGAATTCAGACTTTAAGTATTAAACGGAAAAGTACATAATCCGTTGAAGGTTAGATGATGGAATTATTTGACAACTTTTGCAGAGGGTAAAGAATTTACTCAAAATTTGAAATAAATAAAGTTATTGAACCAATTGATGCATCAATTAAATAATGACGAATTGATATTCTGCTTTGATGTAAATGAGTTATGAATAAGTAATTTATTTTTAAAAGGGAACAAAAAGATCTACTTAACCGCTTTTGAGTAGGAAAAGTGTCAGAGTTGCCAAAAGTTTAACACAAATAAAATTCTAGACTACTTATATATTTTTTTATTAATTATCAGTTGTTATGACTACTTAAGTACAAGAAAGCTACACGTTAAACAAAAAATATAAGCAACGGGTTTTGTAGTACGGTAGTTATTTAAGTAAGCAATAAACTCAGTTATGTCCGTCCCGGCGCCGAGTCCGTCCACATAATCAAATAAACCGTAGTACAAGCAATGGATTTACGACCAACAAAGAGAATCATTCCACCTATAATAATATAAGTAAACGCTTAGGTAGGTTCAGCTGACATGATTACTTTATTATCATTAAGTGACATATTTATTATGAAGATTATCGTTTAGGTGACAATTTGCTATACATTCAACATCTCAGAAATACTTCCGTTGCTGCACATGCCTATAATAGTCTAAGTTGAGGTAGACCATCCATCTTACACCTTACTCCTCGCCCTGACCTGAGTAGGCTCGCAGAGGCGAGTACCAGTCGGGGATTGCGTAAGGCGCATACGCTCCTCTGGTCCGAAGCGTAAGGGTGAGAAGGGATCACCGGGGAGATATTTACTCAGTAAGAGTCTGACAAACCCCTCCGCCCCCACCAGGGCGGGAAACATCCATGAGAATTTTTCACCATGGAACAAAAAAAATAAGACCATCCAGCTTCCTAAGCTGATTACGAAAGTTTAGAATCCCATATAACTTACAAATCTACATTAAATGTTATCGTTGGGTTAAGATAAGACTTATAAACATCACCGCCATAAGAAAAAAAAGAATCCCTAACCAAAATAATCAAACTTCTTCAAACCTAACCAGCCTATATCGAAGTGAAGTACAAAATTAATATTATAATGGTTATAAAATTAGTATAGTACTAATTACACAATGACGACGTCATCAACGGAGTAAACATAGACGGTCACAGGGATAATACAACGAGTATCAACAATCCACTGCCGCTCAGATACTCTTCTTAATAAAGAACATACTCTTCTTAATAAAGAACAAACTCTTCTATTCTTACATCAGCTGCTTCAACAATACTTTCAAGATTAACTGGAACTTCTGCAAAAATAATGAAAATTATTATTTTTAACGACTCCATTGTTACTACAGCTATCAAAATTGCGTAGGTAGTACTCTAACAATCACTTTAGGATGAGATACATATTATTATGTAGTCATAATTATTATTATGAATATTGCCAAAAAAGAGCAATCGTTGTTAGCAGTCGTTGTTAGATCAAGAACAACAATAGAGTTACATATCGTGTCAGTCCAGCCAAATCCTAAACAACTTTATAAGCTGTAACAATTTTAAAGTGACAATTACGAAAAAAATTAAAAATATGTAAGAAAGAACTTACTCAAGCGGAGATATTTTTTATCGTGACCACTGTCTTTTCGAGACGCTTCTATGGCATCTCTCAACGACTCGACTACAGCATATGCAAGACAGCACGGAGGTTCACCAACAGCTTTAACGAACATTGAATACAAAGATGAAAATTATATACTTCTATTCTAGCCGATCCATATGTTACGTTATTATTTTACCTTTCGATCCCAAAATACCGACAGGGTTTGGTCTTTTTCGCCTCAAATAAACACGGAAATCATGTGGTATGTCTTTTGCCCCAATAATTTTGTAGGTCCACGTTCGGTCACTATACAATTCTCCAGTATGCTCGTTGTAAACTGTGTTCTCCATCATCCACAAAGATGTACCCATTATAAATGCTCCTTCCACCTATTTTAAGGAGAAATGAATGTAAATGGACCTTTTAGTTTGTTTAATATTTTCGAAAAACACCATTAAAACATAATAAACATCTCACCTGGCCCACATCTATAGCTGGATTCAAAGTGCGACCAGCATCCTCAAAAAGGTCTGTTCGTACAATCCATTTACTGCCCGTCAATATATCTACCTCAACCTCGGTTACAGATATTCCAAATATCGAGTAATTCACCAATCTCGGATCATTTGGACTCGTCATATAATTAGCTTGTAACAATACTCCTTGGCTGTCAGCTTCAAATACGATTTCTCGCCATGAAGCAGTAGGCATAGCTGCTCTAAAGGGTGCCAGTCTTGCCTTGATCTGGTCACAACATCTAATCACGCTATAGGCACAACATTCACTAGTAATACTAGAAGCGGTCGCAAAATTATTTGGAGTTGCAAAGTTAAGATTTGGCAAGACTGATACCGTCTCAACAGGGACATTGAACTCGTACGCTGCCACTTGAGCCATTTTAGTGAAAATTCCTTGTCCGATCTCTACTCCACCAATATTTATAATGACACTTCCATCACCGTGGTACACAGATACAAGAGCTCCATAATTACCAAGATATTGAGTTGGAAAAGCCATATTATTTAGCTTTATCCCACGTTTCTTCCATCTATTAAGATTATTAAACTCTTTAATACGCTTCTGTCGCTCTTTAAAGTTTATTCTCTCGAGAAACATTGGCACTAACGTCGGTAAATCATTGTCTTCTCGACGATAATTAGACATGCGAACTTCTACAGGATCTACATTAAGCTCCGCGGCTATATGATCCATTATGTGCTCTATTCCTGAAATTCCTTCAAAACCACCTAAAAGAAATTAACTGGATTTATTACTGTGAACTTTTCTCAGTGAAACATTTTTTTTAAATTACCTCTCAACTTACCAGGGGCCCTCATAAAAGTGTTTGTTGGCGCATCTGTAATAACGCCAAACGAATCACATTTCCATCTGCGATAGTCGTAACAATTTTTTAAGGATGCGGTAGAATACGCATTCTGGTTTTCATTACGACTCATGCCATCATTCACATAAAATACAGCATCCATATATTGGATTTCACCCCTGTCGTCCACCCCAACCTAATTTGAAATGATACAATTGATCAAATTATTTGTTTAGAAAACCTTACACAAAACCATCGCTCAGTGGGTAAATTATTACTTTATCTTTCATACCTCGTAATCAAGTCTGGTGTTTGGCCTTTTTCCAGTGGCACGTGTAATACTGTGCATTGGCATAGACATTCGACATGGTTTGTTAAGTTTTCTTGCAACTAACGCTGTTGCACATGCAACAAAATTGTTTCTACTGATTTTAGAACCAAAACCACCTCCACATCTTCTTGTTTTTACTATTATTCTGAAATCAACACTATATTTTAACAAAAGCTCAGTTTGAATCAACACTATGATAGATTATCATAATCGATTTCTTACAAACTTTCAGGCATTTTTAGAAGCTGTGCGATTGCTGCTTGTGTAATGTCTATGAACTGACTTGACGATATCACTTCTAAACCTTCATCAACAGGCTTCGTAATGGTCGTATGCAGTTCCATCATATTGTGATACTGCCGAGGACTGATAAAAGTTCCTTTTATAATCTTTCTAACATTCGCTCCTCTATCTACTGGTACAATACCCGGATAGGGAACAAGTCTATTTTCTTCTATAGGCGCATGTATAGCATCTTCTATGGTAAAAACAATAGGTTTTTTTGGAACATTCTTATAATTCACTTTGACTAAATGAGCCATTTTATCAGCTAATACTTGAGTAACTGCAACGACAATCGCTACTGGTTGATTATAAAAATGTATTTTATTGCTAGCCAAAAGTTCTTCATTCTCAAACATGAGCATAAAATCTCCACGAACTATGCTGTTTACGCCTGGTATGTCCGCGGAAGTCAACACAGCTAAAACACCCTCAACTTTCTGAAATTAATTTTAGATGAATTATATCCCAAAACTGAATATTATATTACTGTATACACTATACATGCATAAATAATTTCTTACCAAAACCTCAGAACTATCAATACTTTCTATATCTGCTTTTGCTACAGTGGAGAGGACTAGTGCAGCAAACACTTCATCTTTAATCGCCGGCTCGTCATCAATATACACAGCTTCCCCTGCACATTGAATCATTCCTTCTTTTTTCAGCAGCGGCTGTGTTATGGGAAAGTTATCTTTTTCTGTGTCATATTCTTGATAACTGCGACTAACCGGTGGTCTATCATCACTTGGCGTGGTAGCCCCAGATTTGTAGATGGGGTTCAATATGTCTTTTGGACATATTTTGATAATACACTGCAAGTAAAGTTACTACTCGTATATCATTATAAGCTATAAAATACCTAATTCTTTTATTTTCTATGCCAGGTATATAAAAATACATACATGTAAACAAATAAAATGTAAGTAACTCACCTTATAGAAAAGACCAAGAGCCACTTTTTTTCGAGAACATGGCGGTGGATACGGTGGTCGAACATCAGGATGAATTTCTTTATCCAAGACGTGCAGAGCCGATTGTAAGGTTTCGTTGTTAAATATGTTACGTCCAATCAAGAACTTCTCAGTGTCCCAAGCGTGGGTAAATGATGGATTAATATTACCGTACACAATAGACGCTTCTTCAACAAAATGTGTTTGAGGGTTGAATTTTAAAAGAAATCCTGAATTGATATATGCCTGAGCATTTTGTTCCCTCGGCGTAATCTAGAAACAAAAGTTCAGAAACGTTTTAAGTATTTAAAACTTTTTTTCTCATAAATGAACTTATAAAACAGTTCATTTTTAATATATTGTATATTGAGTTTACTTTTTTATACGTTCATGTTATCACATTTTTTTATATCGTCTGGTAAACTATTATAATTGAATAGCTGTGTTCCCTCAACCAGAACGTTTTTTTAGCTATAATTAATGTGTGCACATGCAGTCTTTTATCGGTTGTTTACCTGAGTAGTTATTTGTTTCAACATAGGTGCCCCATAAGTGTTACTATTTAGAAACATGCTTTAAATTGAAAAAGTGAGCAACGTTATACCAGTATTTAGTTCTTATTACTGTATGTTGCTTCATTTTTATTAGGCATCAATTGTAACAAGATCGCGACACGACATCAAGTATTCATAAGTGTGTAACAAATAGTAAATTAGAGACAATTTTGACAGATTAATTGAAGATCTATTGAGACTAAGATGAGATTGCGATCGTTCCTAAAAGTTTTAGAATTTCCCCCTTTATGTGAATTATTTGCGGACTAAATTAATTAACTATTTATTGATTTCAAAGCAACTAAATATCTAATATTACAATAAACTGAAGATTGATCTGATTTTCAGAGCTAAAATAAAGTGTTTTTTAGAGAAGTTATATCTTGAGTGTTTAGTACGCTATCGACCTCACTTATAATAAAGCTTGCCCACCTTATAAGTTACTAATTCGTAGTGTCTCGACAGAGGTCGTAGTTTTATCTGTGTAATTACTTTTCCTCTTAGATTAGTCGTCAAAAATTCAGGTAATTTCATCTCTGTCGCTGTCATCTTACGGTCAACTATAAAAAAAGACAATGATGAATGATTGTTTGGTCCTAAGTAGCAATTCTATTCTTACTATAAAAAATCCATATATACCTAGCGTAACAGTAGCTCCGACACAGTCTAATAACAGGAATATATCTGATGGAAAACTTGGATCTGAATTTTTCAAAGCCAAGTTACCAGCTAGCGTTCCAATCTAAAAACGAAAAAGCATAAGAAGAAGAAATAAACAATAAAATCACGAAAAATGATCAAATGACAAAAAAATGGAGTTAATTTTATTTTAATTTAATTATAACAAGGCCGCTTAATTATTATGGTAGGTACCCAGGCCAATTTAGTTATAAGGAATATTTTATTCACTCACATTTCTCACAGGTATATGAGCTACTCGTTCCATATGCTCATATAGTATACCTAAGTACCAAAAGTCCTCATTTGATATACATAACTCTTTGAATAACTGCATAGTATCAGTCAACGTCATGTTGGCTCCAAGGACCAAGTTTATGTCCAAGTAATGTGTGGCCAATTCCTTTACACCGCTTATGTCTATCAACAACTTTGGGTAAAACAGTATTGGACGAACTCCTGGAATGTAAAAATAAATTCTGAAATAGTATTTAAAAGCTTCTAACACTCCACACTTTTAAAATAAATTGAAAATAGCTCTAAATGTACAATAAAACGTTTCGCCAAAGAAACGCTTGTAGAAAGGATTGGTCCTTTCTACAAGAGTTTGAAGCTAGCTTGGTGAAAGCGTAAAGCATTTGAAAAGTTCTTTTTGATTTGATTTGTAAAAATAAATAATTTTATTTAAGTAATTACCTTTCGCAGTATTACCAGCGACCAACATGTAGGAATCATAACCGCCGTCGTCTAGAGCAGTAAATATTGATCTTATATCCCCAACAGTGAACCACAGTCTTCCATCAGCGAGAGATATTTTCTTAGGCAAATCTGGAGCACTCATATTATCCATATTTACCAAACACCATTCCTCATTGATCCCACAAGTACCTCCACACGTTTTACCGGATTTAGGACATATTTGCTTAGATATATCTTCAATATCCTTTATCTTGCTCAACGTATTCGCGTCTGGGTGGGCGGCAAAAGATTTGAATGCTTCTAAAATGGGACGGTAGCCGGTACACCTACATAGGTTGCTACCCAAAGATTTTTCTATTTCTTCTTCTGTTAGATGGCGGTCACTGCTTTGTACGAGGCTGGGAAGATTACAATAGTTTACTGATAACAGGATAGCGGGGCTTCAAGTTTAAAAAAAATGGAGTACAAATTGTGAACACTTCATTTTACTGGCAAAACATAAAACTATTTTTTCAAATCAACGTTTTTCCCGAACCCTACTCGAATTTAAATTGCAATACCAAATATTGCGTCGTAGTTTTTATAAAAATACTGTTTCAAAAAACACCGAATGCACGCGTATCTATGCAGTAACTGATGTGGTTAAACTCCGCGTCCAGTTAAGTGCATTAGGTGCCTGACCCAACAGTCAACCAACAAATGATTTTTAGATAATAAATTACTTACCTATACATGCTCATCACAAATCCCGGGCTGCAGTAGCCGCATTGTGACCCAAAAAAATGATTGAGTCTTTTCTGAATGATGTTGTAGCCAATCTTCCTGTTACCAATGCCTTCAATAGTGGTGATGTCCCAGCCATCGCAGGACATGACGGCAACAAGGCACTTAACAAAAGAGAATCTTAATGAAATGTAACTTTATTGTGTCTTCGAAATACCAATATTAATAATAAATGTTCTATTCCGTCGAAACAAGCTACTCTTGTATTTTTTTAGCAATTAGCCTTGAAACAATTGCACAATACTTAATAACTAAGAGAGACCAAACATTGAAAAGCTCAATCACAGGTTGCAGCTCTTTTAAAATCTTTGTAGTCTCTTGGCTATACAGCATTTTATGCACCGTGGACTCTTCTTGCAAGCGTAGGGGGTGATTCATCACTCCTTACGTATTTTATTATTTTCATGAATCAGATATTGCTATCTTAACTTATCTATGATATAGCTCTCTTAACGCAAACAGGTAAAAAATCACCAGCTTGCATATAAGCAAAATAGATCTTTAAAATCTTAGGAGTCTCCTTACAGAATTAACAGAGAATGTGATGACCTCTTGTGTGGCTGGCGTATGTGCTCGAACATTGACCACGCACGCACCGCACCCACCCTCCCGACACATGTACTTAGTGCCTCTTAGCTCCGCATACCGACGAATGTACTCGTTTAATGTCAGGTCTACTGTAAACTCGGAACCCGCTGAAAATAAATAAATAGAAAAATAAATAGTCAAGATATATTAAGCGCGTCATTAAGTGAAGTTTTCGTACTCACGAAAAACTAAACTTTCGAAATTATAAACACTTTTCTGAAAAACTTTACCAACTTTTAAAACCTTTATAGAATGCATAATTAGACTTGTTTCAAGAATTTTCATTTCTTTTTCTGTTTTGTTTAAATATCTACAAGTCGTATTCACTAGCCAAAGATAAGTTAATAATATTCTCTCAATAAAGGCTAGCCAAGTTTGTACCAACGCAGGAAAAAATTAAGTGTACTTAAGCGTGTCCTCAAAAACAAGTGCACTTCCTCTTCCCTCACTCCTATAGTCCAATGGAACGGCAGTCTTACAATGGCCGGGGAGAGATGTGACGCAGTATCAATGTGCTTTCTAAGGCACGAGGCGGTACACCACACCATCAACTTTCAAAAAAGAAAGAGAAGAGAAATTCCTAAAGGATCCAATAAAACTTTGCCCGAATAAAACTTTGGAAATCAAACACAGGACCCCACGCTGCACTTGGACCGACGGTTGTGAGTAAGTGTACAACAATTAAAATGAGATAAAAAAAAACACACTAACCGCTATACTTTCTCCCATTTATAGTAAACTTCACCCGATCCATTGCCTCTGATTTCTCCATAATAAATAAGATTAAATCAATAACACTGTAATTTTAATATTTCGGAAGACAAGACTAACAGACTGGCTTGTTTCAAGTAAACTGATTTGTGAGAATATTTGTTAACAGGAATCTGCGCAATTAATATGAATTATTTCTTTGCAACAAAAAATGTTAAAATGCACACATGTACTCTTTAGTGTTGTTACCGCAACAATAATTAACACTGTTGTTTATAAATGTTGCAATATGTTGTGCAACAATCACAGTTTCGTAACATAAACGGTAGAAACAATTTATCTATTGTTGAACGATTATGAAATTGTCTGTTTATTTGTAACGGCTTTGCGACAGAATTGGTTTAATCAAATATACTAAAGAGAGTAAAACTAAGATGAAATTAAGTGGTACATAATATTCTATTACTAGCTCGCGTTGTGATATGCCTAAGGAACAGTACTTTTTTTCTGAATAAAGATCCCCTATGCCCTTTTCTGTACCTCAAATAACGTGTATGCAAAATGTCATGATTACATTGGGTAATTAAGGCGTGAAAGCGTTAAAAAACAACATACATAAATACATAACATCACGCCTGTAATTCCCGAAGGGTTAGGCAGAAGTGTACCCATTTGTACACCCACATTTCGCCCGTTATGTTTAAGTCCCATATAATAGGGGGCGAGCCTATTGCCAATAACCAGGCACAGATCCAGACTCCGAGGCTGCTACTGAGAAATTCCTGATAGAAATACTCAATAACACTTTGCCGACCTGGGAATCGAACCCAAGACTTCAGGCTTAGCAGTTGCGCTTTGCAACCACTAGACCAATGAGACAGTCATATTATTTATTTATTAAAATATTATTCAAAAGTAAAGAAACGTGAGTATAATACTTTCTGCTTAGATTCTTAATTAGACGTTGTAAAAATCTTATAAATATTGATACTTACTGGAAATAAGAAATAACGTAAGATACATTTGGTCGAAAATGACATTTTCGTAATTAATTATAAGTAATAATATAAAATATCACTGAAACTCAGTGATCCCTGGTATTAATTATACGATTTCATAATTAAACACTTCATATTAATTATATGAGTATCCGCTACTTAAATGCTTACTGTTCTCAATACCATTTCCTGTTTATGCGTGTAATATACATAGGAACGTAGAAATTACTTTATAATATATTAGGCATACTAGCTTTAGCGCGCAACTTCGTCTGCATGGGTTTTATTATGGATCTTTTTTATAATAAAACCTGCACGCAGAATAATGAAGGTTTCTATTAGCCAAAGAATTTACAAAATTAAACCAATTATTTCGTAGATTAGCGCTATCAAACAAACTTAACTGCTTTATATAGATATACCCAGAATATACCTAGTTCTCCTTCTTAAAATATAGTCTATGCACACGACAATAATGTTGGTTTCTATCAGTAAAATATTTTTGGAAACGGACCGGTACTTACAGATATCTATTACAAACCAAGAACAAACTTAAAATACCAGGTCAAAACTATATAAAGCACAAACCTAGGTACGTATCAATATACTACTTATACCTATTTGATACTTTTAGGTACAGTTGCAAAAAAAATTGACTGAAAATTGACTGCCTCGTTGGTCTAGTGATCGCAAAGCGAGACTGCTGAGCATGAGGTCTTGGGTTCGATATCCAGGTCGGGCAAAGTTTTTCCATCAGGAATTTCTCAGTAGCAGCCTCGGAGTCTGGATTTGTGCCCGTTTAATGGCAATAGGCTCGCCCCCTATTACATGGGACTTAAATATAACTGGCGAAATGTGGGTGTACTAATGGGTACACCTCTGCCTAACCCTTCGGGGATTACAGGCGTGATGTTACGTTATGTTGCAAAAAAATGAGATCAATTAAAACTTTAATAATCCCTGTTACAGTGTCAACAAACAAATGAAATTAAAAGGAATAATAAAATATAGCAATGTGAAGTGAGATATTTCAGCTTTACAGAGCTCTCAAATTGCGAGTCAGTTTAATTAATTCATCTGAAGTTAAGACGTTTCTTTTATTGTGTTCCTACCACTTAGCAATGTGAACATTGGAAATACATTTATTAATTAAAAACTTTGTTTAAAATTGTGCCAGCCGTTCTATGAAATGAAAATCCAAAGCGTTTTTGCGTTTTGATGCGGATTTCTAATTATTAGATACCGAGCAAAAAACAGTTTGGTTTCGTGTTTGTGTGTAGTAAGAAATCTGGACTTATAAATTATAATTATCTAATTACTTCCATTAATTTATTTCTGCTGTAATAAAAATGTTTGTTTTAACTACAGGTACAACAAATAATTACGTTGTAAAGGTAATTAGGTCCTGATATACACTACTAGCTTTTACCCGTAACTTTGTCTGCGCAAATTTTCTTACGGACTCCTATTTTTTTTTCTTTTACATAACATAACACATAACATCACGCCTGTAATCCCCGAAGGGTTAGGTAGAGGTCCACCCATTAGTACACCTACATTTTGCATGTAATTTCGGGGGCGAGCCTGTTGCCATCAGCCGGGCACAAATCCCGACTCCATGGCTGCTACTGAGACATTCCTGATAGACAACCCAATAACACTTTTTGCTCTACCTAGAAATCAAACCCAGGAACCAGCTCAGCAGTCGCGCTTGCGACCAAGAGACCGATGGGGTAGTTTATTTTATTAATAAACTGAACCGACTTATTTATTATATGATATTTCTATATCGACAGCCAAAACAATTATGAAATCTGTAGTAACATAGACGTATACCACCATCTAAATAATCTAGAATATCTTAGTGCGACACAAGTACAACAGCAGCCAGATTCTAACACACATCGAATCCTCGAAGTAGCTACCGACAGTGAATATTAACAGAAGGATTATCTCGTCGGAAGTTGGCTCGGCGCGCTCGCACTAATATCTCAACTACGTGTTTACACTGGGATACGCGAATTAGACGGTATTATATCCGTTACCATGGTGATTAGAGAGCTCACTACATCTTCGATGGTAAGCCTATTTCGCCGCTTATTAATAAAGTTATGGATAATTAAGTGTGTTGTATATTGTGTGGATGTAGCGAGCTGTTATTTAGGTTTCAGGTAGACACCCAGACTGGTTAATTTCAGTCTGTCTGGCACACTAAAATAAATTATGTTTATTTCGTACTGACACGTGTAAGCAAAATGAGTGTTATAAGAATAGACGGTACGGTACGATACGTCACGGTACGGTACGACGGAGTAGGACACGTACGGTACAGTACGGTCTGTTCCCCTTACAAAGACAATCGTCAAAAACTGTGCTTACAGGCTCGTGTTAGCAACTAACCCGGAGTTACAAGATAATCCATGCTTAACGCAAGCGGGCCTTACTCTCTTCAAGCTGATCTTCTTTATCGTGTAGGCAGTAAGGTCCTACGACCCCACACACAAGCTGATAAAACGAGATAAATTTTGATATACAACATTACCTTCGAAAATATACCTACCAAAATTATTTGATTCACGTGAATTATTATCAAAGTCATAAATGCCATAAATCATATACAACCAGTAGTAGTGGTGGTATTCAGCAAGACACCAGAGATTTAACTAGTAATTGCTCTGTTGAATATTCAAAGCCGTGTGCCTGATGTCGCCGGACGCGGTTACATACCCTTGATTAGCACACCTAAGTACATCATTCTGTTGTGTTTCATTTACCTATTCATTCTTTGCAAGTCTTTTTTAGCACCCGAAGAAGAAAAAAGGATGGAAAGGAAATAAAAGAAAACCAAGAAAGAGAAGAAAAAAAGAAATAAATAAAAAAGAAAAGAAAGAAGAAACTAAGAGGGAAAGAATGAAACAAAGTTAATTCGGGTAAACTTCTGCAAACGTTCTTCGTGCCAATGAACATTGGGCTATTCCGCACTTCTTCGTAAGTATGTGAGAAATCAATAATATCTAATTTATAGGACTTTTGTAGGTATCACTAATTAAAAGAGCTTTTTAGTTTGTTACTTTGTGCTTCTTTACAATAAAACTACTAAGCTACCCAGAAAACCAACACAGGTCAGTTACAAAACTTTTCACAGTTTAATTGAAAACTTTTCACATAGCAAAGAGTCGTGGCCGCAGGTAGTTTTTCTATAGAACTTAGTTGGTACTAGAAGTTTGTACCTACCACTGTGCGGCCTTTAGCTCAAAGAAATAAATCACTGAACCCGTAGAAACTTCGACGAGGTAATTCTTTATTTTTTCTCAATATAATTTTCCAAATTGTAAAGTAGAAAACTGTCATGCAAAGTTAAAAACGACTGTATTCTTCTAAAGTTCTTCAAAACTTCGTTATAATTACGACATAACTCGTTTTCATCAACGTTCAGAAATATTAAAACAAAAAAATAAGCGTTTTTTTTTTAGCATTTTCTCTAACCAAGATAATAAATTTGGTTAAAGCGACAATTTAGCCACACCGAGTCGGTCAAAAGGTTGGAGAGCGTTCCAAACAGTAGGTTGCTATGGAACAAGTAAGAAATTTCATGTACAGTCTTTCAGACTTCGAAAGGAACAATTTAAGGTATCGTTATACCTATGCAGTTACTCGATATCTTAGAGAAAGCACCTAGGTGGTTTTATCAGTTTCTTTGATTTTCGTTAACACTTTTTATTTTGGTTTCTATGGGCCTTTATTTGGTACATTCTCATGCTATCTATGTGGATCTATTAATATTATTTATAACTAGCGACCCGCCCCGGCTTCGCACGGGTGCATGTATTATACATATAAACCTTCCTCTTGAATCACTCTATCTAATAAAAAAAACCGTATCAAAATCCGTTGCGTAGTTTTAAAGATCTAAGCATATATAGGGACAGACAGACAGACAGACAGGGAAAGCGACTTTATTTTATAATATGTAGTGATAATAAATGGAACCTTGTAATTGGCCATCTTCTACATAATGTATTGCTTACTCAATTAATCTTACTTTTTTATTATAAATGCGAAATTTTGGATAGATAGATATTTGTTACCTACTCAGTCAGGCTAGAACGGTTGAACTGATTTTGATGAAATATGGCACAGAGATAGAATATAGTCTGGAATATCACATAGGCTTCTTTTTACCCTGGAAAAATATATAGTTCCTGTAGGATAATTTATATTAACTTTGACGTGATTTAGTACGAAATAAAATAATACATTAAATTATTTACTTATCATCATCTACCTTCCACAGTCCTCTGCTGTTCTAACAGAACACAGCGGAACCCTCACTTAAGACAATAACTTCCCACTGTCTTCAACTCCTATTTGATCACTTGTAATCTTCCCCACAAAACTATATTGATTCACCAGAATAAGTTGTAAAAGTACGTGCTAGTGTAGCTTCGAGTCTGTGCACGTAATTAATTAGATGATGTGCTGCCGCTATTGTTAATACCTTCGATCTTCTGGGAGGTTCGTGATGGCGCATATTTGTTTCTTAATAGATCAATATGGTTTCATTAACTGGCTGAAAAACTTAACGTAATTGTTCAATGGTGTTTTGTAAGCAAATCTTTTTTATCATCATCTTTTTTTGTTTCATTGAAGATAGAAAGAAAAAGAACTGTTTATTTACACAAAAATTACGCACATAACATAAAAAGAAAAATTGTACATAAAAGCCAAGTAGAAACCAGTTTGTATTAAATCTAAAAAAAAAAACAAATAAAATACAAAAAGATATATGCGCTACTACCGCACGAAAGGGCTTACGCTCAGCGTAAAGCCGTGGTCCATGCACGAAAACACTAAAACCACGGCGCTGGTTTCAGCCCCGAATTACCTACTGATAGATATGCCTTCCATCCTTTCTACCAAACTTCCCGGTT
This sequence comes from Hoplodrina blanda, assembly GCA_949316365.1. Classification (NCBI taxonomy): domain Eukaryota; kingdom Metazoa; phylum Arthropoda; class Insecta; order Lepidoptera; family Noctuidae; genus Hoplodrina; species Hoplodrina blanda. The sequence continues at coordinate 7,172,545 of OX438579.1, read as the reverse complement.
CCGAGCGTTTCACATCCAGATGTTTCCCGCGATTCCGACGTGAACAAATATTGGTAGGAATCTAAAATGTGCATTTCCAGGAGTCAAAACATCCAATAAAAAATGAAACCCGTCTTATTACAAAAAGACGTCTAACTTCAGTCCAAGCTTAAAATATTGAGCGAGATATTTGAATCTTCTGACGATCAAAGTTCTTGATTCAAAATTAGCAACTTAGACTCGGTTCTAAAGTATTTTTTTGTATTATGAACTTTATCGTTGTTGGAATAAAGTGCTGGTAGGCAAACTAAAAGAAAAGAATATTACAGTATATTATTTACGTAATAATATTTATATATTTTTTTACTTTACTGCCTAGAGTACCAGCGGCTTCATTATTTTCCTATGTAAAGCATTACAGTAATAGTAACACTTCTCTAAAGTCCAGAAAACACCGAGTTAAAGCGTTATTTGTTTTACCCACCGCAATAAATAACAATAAATAAACATCAAGTACAGTAATACCACATCCTGCATACTTGTGTATTCAGATCACACAACCGAGGCCCGGGATACGCAACAGTATTCAATTTACGCAAAGTAGAAGAAATCGCCAGGAGGTACTAATTACTAAACATTGTGTTTTCCGTTTACTTACTGTAATTGCTTACCTATATGTTACCTAATAAACATTTGTTCAAATTATAAGAAACAGTATATATTTTATTACCATATGCGTGTATGTAGTCTTTTAGGAGTATATTTTTCTTTTAGACTTTTATCACCATATTGTACTGCTAGTATTTTTGAACACAATATTTTACAGTTTACTGCGTCGACAACTGACGTGTTGGCCCAGTGCTAAAGGTGCTCGCCTTTCATGCAGGAGGTTGCAGGTATAATACCGGACAAGTACCAATGTGACTTTTTCAATTCATATTTACCTTCTAAGTTTATCTTGGACATCATCGACATCGGTGTAGGAAAATATGGTGAGGAATGTTGGATTTTAATATTTAAGTCAAAATCGGTTGTCTGTAAAGTCGGTTTACTGACGATAGTTGAACGTGGCAACGTCATAAGAAAATACTGATGGAATGGTTTAATTTTTCAAAAGAGGTAACCCCGCATAGCGAGGTAACGCCGCATGAGTCATGTTTTTTCGTGCGTGCAGCCGGCTCCGTCGAATTATAAGACGTCGTCACGTCAAAAATAGCCAATATTCTATTAGCATACGTGATGATCAATACTAGATCTTCTCTGTATAAGAAGAGGCCTTTGCCCAGTAGGAAAATAACAGGCTGTTATTTATTATTACATTAGATGATCTTTAGAAGTGAAAATTCTCTATTATATTATTACCTCTAATACCGATCTTTCGTGATCGACAGTTCAATTTTTTCAAGTAAGTACCGACATTGTAGGTACAGATGGCAACATCTCTCAGTCAACAATTTCATAAGTTAGTAAACTTTACCTCTTACAAACGGAAGGTTAATTCGACCATGGAATTGCTCAACTGAATTAAAAACTCCAAATATTTTGCGCGGCTGTAACTTTTATGTCTTCTGCCAAAGTTACGCAAGTACTTATGTAGGCAGGTAATAAAGATACCTCCGTGTCACTGGATAAACTTATATTACAAGAGTGTTGGAGCCTCTTGTAAGGAATTCCTCGCTCGGTTGCCTTCCCAAGTTTGATGCTCTCAACTAAATTAGGGTACGTTATTGTTCATAACATCAATATATGAGCAATATCTGGTAGTAAGTTTTCTTGCGTATCTAGTTTTATACGGAATTCGGAAGACATGTTATGACTTGTGGGAACCTTGTCCGTCAAGTACTTCAAGGGATCAAATATTTATTAATTGTGTTTTTACTCTCAATTCAGAAACCGCAACTTTCTACCACAAACGACCTCTAGACCAAATCTTTAACGTAAGTAAAAGAATCTATCCCAGATTCTATTCTATGACAATGTAATTTCGACCTAAAGGCAAATTACATGAAAATGCCTTTACAAAAATCCCAAGTAATTGGGTTTTTCTTTTAGTTACAGCCCGGGATTGCAGTAAATGGCGATTGGTTAACGACCCTCCTATGGTATTAAGACCGTCCAATCGTTAATGTCCCAATGCTGGCATGTTATTGTCGGTTTTCCTAATGAAACATTTCATTCAGTATATATCTAGATTGGGTACTTAATTATAAAGTACCTATAACAAAAATACATATCTTACATATTATCTTCTAGCAAAGTTCGGAATGAAAAGATTATTTTTTGTTTTATATGTATAACGTGTACCTATTTGTCAAAAAAGTAAAATAATACAAACCAAGGTAAGCTCATAGTCTATAATTATTCAAAAAAATAGTTAAACATGAACAATAGTTAAAACTCAACTACAATTATTAAACGTTATCTTTTTGATATCCTCTGCAGAATAATAACGTACCTATAACTGGCCATCTAATTATGTGCAAACAGCAGTAACCAGAATCTGAAATCCATACTATTATTATAAATACGAAAGTAACACTGTCTGTCTGTGTGTTACGCTCTCACTGCCAAACCACGAAACCGAATTTGATGTAACGGGGTAACTTTGGACCCCATAAAAGGACCTAGGCTACTTTTTATTCCGCTACTTTGTCTGCGTCCGCGATAATCGACATTTACGTGGACTAAATTGCGGGCAAGAACCAGTACTAAACAACATACAAATGGTTCACAATTTCATATAAAAACATACTTGCTCAAACATAAATCTCAATTCCAATAAGTATATCATTATTTATTAAATTAATGTCGCAATTACTTCAAAGGTATCACTTCTTTTTATCATCTACTTTTGCAGGAGGTGCTTCATCTATGGAATCGAGCTTGGGGTCTGAAAAATCGAATTCTGGAAATGCGGTCATGTCCATTCCCTTGGCACCCCCATAAGCCCTTTCGAGTTTTTCTATTTCTTTCTCCAATTCTTCTAATATTGCTGGACTGGGTTCCACAAACATATCATCTTTAATCTTAGACCTGTACTCTCTTATTTTGTCGAGAAATAGCTTTTGAACGGGGTCGGTAACCACTGCTGGCGCCCCTTTGTTCCTGGTGATGATTGCGGAGACCAACGCCGCTTTTACTCTGCACACAGGTTTATAAGTAAACATATTGTTTTCAACAATACAAGAATGTAAACTCAATTAGAGATCTTTGTTGAAGAAAATCCACAATTAATTGCCAATATCACACGAGTGCAATGATGACCGTCAAATGTTGGATACTGTTCAGAGATCTTTTAAATTGTTTACGATTTAAATGTTTGGTTTAGAATCTTTTAACAATAATGACGTGGGAGATGACAGCAGATTGTCAGTATAATCTTTGATACTCTATGAAGTTATGTTGCAACTTTCTTGGACTGCACCGATATATAAAGCGCTCTATACACGGTCCATCCCATCGAAAATATAATATTATCGACGTACGTCAAGTACTGCCTCGTTGGTCTAGTGGTTAGTGACCCTGACTGTAAAGCCGGAGGTAGTGGGTTCGATTCCCACCCAGTACAAACTTTGTGTGATGAGCATAATTGTTTGTTCTGTGTCTGGGTGTAATTTATCTATAATCTGTATGTATTTATAAATTATATAAGTATGTATATCAGTTGTCTGGTTACCATAACACAAGCTCTGCTTGGCTTGGTATCAGATAGCCGTGTGTGAGTTGTCCCAAGATATTTATTTATTTATTTATTTTATTCATGGTACTTTTGCATCGTGCATCGTGAATGGCCTTGGCGGGACGTACAGCAAGATGGACTGTGTATAGAGCGCTTTACTTTCCTCTATGGACTTGCACCCTTCGGTCAACTGCACCATACATAGCTTCTCTCCAGAGAGTAGTAAGTACACGTGCACCATACCTTTTTCAGGACACTAGCTCGTAAAGTAGCCCCTTATTACATCGCTTTAAAGTCACAAAGCGGAGTGTCACGCAAACGTGGATTTTTACATTACATTTATATTTATCATTACCTCAGTATTGCGGTAGTGATTTCCTTTTAATTGTAAGAAATTGTTGTGATGGTATTATTTTACGCCTGAATATTTTGTGGGTAAATAAAATATGTCAGGTAATTATTATTATTAATAAAATACGTTTACGTTTTGTTGTTACACACATTAATTAATTTTCATCAAATCAACAGCAATTTGCTTCAAAAAAAAGTCAAAAAGTCAAATCATTTATTTCAATTAGGCCATTTTAAGGCACTTTTGAACGTCATTACAAGAAAAAAAAATAGAATTGAATCTAGTTGCCCCTTCCAAAAGGTAGTTTTGTATGGAGAAGAATGGGCAAGAAACTCCATACGTACTCTTTTAAAATCAATGTTTTACAATATTATTATTTGTATACAGAGTCATACGTAATTACATGTGAATGCAATGTACCTTTATAAAAACTACTATATAATAACACGCAAAAGGAAATTATATTACAAATTAAGAATTTAAGGTAAAAATATATTTAAAGTTACATAGTGTTCACATGTTAACAAATATTGGAACTGTAGACGACCACTTTCAACATCTCAACCAACAATGCAACAGTGTGTGAGCCTGCGCAATTCCATAGTAAAAAAAAACCAAATAGAAAATGAAATACAATAAATGTCAAAAAAAATAATAATAATATTAACAAGCTTGATTTTGTCTAGAATTAATAGTAATTGTCCTATGGAGCAGGACCAGCATGTTTCCAAGCAGTCTTATCTTGAATATAATCTTCTAATTTGTAATATGCTTGGTTGCAAAGTGTACTTTTAATATGTGTCTTAAATTTTCTTTCATTTAATTTTAATATATCAGGAGGTATTTTGTTGTAACATTTCACACAGTACCCCATAAAAGATGTATTTACTTTAGACAATCTAAAATATGGTTGAGCTATTTTATCTTTATTTCTGGTATTAATTAATTATGTCTATCACATATTTTCTTAAAAAGTTTTAGATTTTTTCTCACATACATAATATTTTCATAAATATATTGGCAAGGCACTGTCATAATATTAATCGTTTTAAATAGTTCCCTAAGAGATTCGCGACGAGGTAGATTGTAAATGGCTCTGACAGCTCTCTTCTGTAAAATAAAAATGGTTTCAATATCAGCTGCCCGACCCCATAATAAAATGCCATAAGACATAATGCTATGAAAGTAGCTGGAATAGACTAATCGCGCAGTTTCTACATCTGTCAACTGTCTAATCTTTCTAACAGCATAAGCTGCTGAACTTAACCGTCCCGCAATAGATGTTATATGAGGTCTCCATTGTAATTTGTCGGCTAGCGTGATTCCTAAGAAAACCGTTTGATTAATAAATTCCAGTTTTTCTCCATTCAATATTATATCACATTCGCTACTTCTAACGTTTGGTAAACTAAATCTAATACATTTAGTTTTTTTTTTCATTTAATACTAAATTATTAACTGTAAACCAATTTTGGACCTGAAGAATAGAGTTATTCACATCGTCAAGATTTTGTGACCGCCTGTCTATTTTAAAAATCAATGAGGTGTCATCTGCAAATAACACCATCTTCGGTTCATTTTCCAGTAATTGAGGTAAATCATTTATATAAACTAGAAATAGAAATAGACCCAATATCGAACCTTGAGGAACGCCCATAGTCATTTCAGACCCCAATGAGTTTACGCCATTTACCTGAACTTTAGCCTGTCTACCTATCAGATATGACCTTAGTAAACCAAGAGATATTTTACTAATCCCGTAGTGCTCCAGCTTCAACAAAAGTGTCTCATGGTTAACGCAATCGAACGCCTTTGAGAGGTCGCAAAAGATTCCAATGGCATCTTGGGCTTCCTCCCAGGCGTTAAAAATGTTCTTTAGTAGGGTGACACCAGCGTCAGTTGTACAACGCCCTTTGGTAAAACCGTACTGTTGTTCATGAAAGATGGAATTTTTATTAAAGTGACGTAACATTTGATTCAGCATTAACTTTTCAAATACCTTACTGAGAACTGGTAGAATCGACACAGGCCTATAATTATTGGGTTCCTTACTATCACCCGCTTTAAACAATGGTACGACTTTACTGTGTTTCATCAGATCGGGAAAGACTCCTTGGTCTACACTGGTGTTAAATATTACGGCTAAATAGGGCGCAATAGTTTCGATAATAGACCTACTAACTTTTACAGACATTCCCCAAAGATCTTCTGTTGATTTAATTTTAAGATCTTTAAAAGTTTTTATGACAGCCTGGGGGTTCGTATGTTGAAATCTAAATTTCACAGGACAAGCCTTAACATTAGTTTTAAGTAAGGCAGCAGAAAGAGCGGGGGACGAATTTAAAGCCTCAGTAGTTTGAAGGGGAATATTAGCAAAAAAAGTTTCAAATTCCTGGGCTACTTCTATATCTGAATTTATAGGGCCATGTGCAGTCTCTAAATTAAATTCAGTATTACGTTTTTTTGTCCTACCTGTTTCATTGTTTATTATTTGCCAAGTAGTTTTTATTTTATCATCAGCTGACTTTATTTTTTTACTTATGTGAAGAGCTTTCGCTATTTTACAAACACTTTTAAAAAGCTTTGAATATTTGGAAACATACTTATGAAAACTTGTATTAATTGTATGTTGCTTCAGTCCATAAAGTTCAAATAGTTTTTCTCTGCTTTTACGAATACCTGGAGTCGCCCAGTCGCTAAATAAGAACTTTGTGTAAATACTTTTAGTTTTTAGGGGAAAATTGTCATTAAATTGGTTTTTTAAAATTGAAAAAAAATCTGCATAAAACTCATTTGGGTCACCTATATTATTAAAACTATGAGTGCATAATTTACTGGACAAAGAATTATTAAATTTTTCTAAACTTTTACAAGTAATTGGCCTAAACCTTATTTGGGTTTTTTGTAGTGGTACATAGGCGCAAAACGTAATTGATTGTCCACTATGATCAGATGGGAGCCTATTCACAAATTTCCTTATATAGGTATTCACAATTACAAAAAATATTATCAATACAAGTGGCAGAAGAAGCTGTCACTCGGGTAGGCTCACTGAAAACATGTGACAAATCAAATGATTTGAAAAGACTTAATAATCTGATACTACTAGAGTTATTTTCTAACAAATTAATATTAAAGTCACCACATATAATTATTGATTTACTACCAATACTAACTTTTTTTAACACATCTTCCATTACAGAATCAAACACAGATAAATTCTGGTAACTAGGAGGTCTGTATACACAAACTATAACATGCTTATCAAGCTCAACACAGGACAATTCAATAGTGTGTTCAACCGATAGTCTAACAATGTCTTTACGTTCTTTAGATTTAATTGAACTTTTAATAAGTATTAACGAGCCACCATGTATCATCCGTTTACGGGTGAAGTGGCTAACTACACAATAATTTTCATAATTAATAGACATTACTTGGTTATCTTTAAGCCAATGTTCCTTCCTAAAGACAAACATTTAGGTTAATTTTTCAACCGTCAGATAACTATTAACGGATGGATAAATATGGCGGTTTGGCAGTTTTTGTACAGAAAATAAGTCAAACTATCATATTTATTCATTGGATTAAAAGTTATCTGACTATTGAAAAATCAACCCTTAGCGTCAGCTCACACCGAGACGCGACGCGACGCGACGCTGCGTGCACACTTTAAAAGAGCGACTCAAAATATAACTTTATTTTCTACACGAAAATATACACATTTCATTGTGAAAATTTAGAATACGTTACACCACGTAGCACTACGTCGCGATGCTTCGCTCTACGCCGCGAGGCGTCACGAGGCGTAGAGCGACGCATCGCGACGCAGCGGTGAATCACCGGTACGAGCGACGTGCAAGAGCGGCGACGTTGCGATGCGTCTCGCGGCGCAGCACGGCGCAGCGCGATGTCACTGGCCTCTTCCAGTATCGTCACGTTGTGTCACGTCGCGTCGCGTCTCGGTGTGAACTGACCCTAATTTAGTCGTCGTGTCTATGGTTCGGGCCACAGACACGATGCGCGAAAAAAGTAAACAGCTCGTATTTAAGATTTTCACTAGTGTGAACTGACCCTAAGACATCAGCTATCTGACAGTGAAAGTCCTGTAAAAATCGGACCAGCGGAGTAGTAAAAACAAATAGACACATAGAAATATCTGGTATAAGTACTATGCATTTAGTAATTGGCTTTTATTTTGAGACTTAAAAGAGATCAATTTTATTTAATTGTATATATGATTACGTAGTTATCATTTCGATGGCGCCGGCTTCTTTTCTTCTTCTGCGCTCTTCTCTTTTTTTTCGGTTACTTCATCTATGGGGTCGAGAGTGGGTTCTTGAAACCTAAATTCTGGAAATCCGGACATGTCGATGCCTTTGGCAACCCCATAACTCTTATCGAGTTTTTCTAGTTCTTTGTCCAGTTCTTTTAATATAGCTGGACTGGGTTCCACAAATTCATCACCCTTACTCTTTTCCTTGTACTCTTTTATTTTGGCGATAAACAACTGCTGAACAGGGTCGGTAGCTTTTCCTTTGTTCCTGGTTAAGATTGCAGAGACCCGCGCCGGCCCTAACCTGCACACAGGTTTAAAAGTAAACATATTTTATAGAAAAAAATATAATATATGTAAAAACTTCAACTCTTCATTTGTGTTTTTTGTGGGAGCTTCTCCACAATTTTGATAGTATCACATGGGTACAATGATAGACAGGCAAACGCTGGGTCACAGGCGTACTGGTAGCAACATCTGCTGTGTATTTAAATATTTTGCGCCATGAGATGATAATCACTGTATTTTAATTTGGCGTATATCTCTAAACAATATTGAAGTATGAGATGATAGCAGATTGTCAGTGATTGATATACTCTATGATACTATTTTCTGCTCTATGATTTTATTTACTTATTTTTTGGTTCTTAGGTGGTGTTGTCGTAGCTGTCAAAGTCAAAGTCAAATCATTTATTTCAATTAGGCCATTTTAAGGCACTTTTGAACGTCATTACAAGAAAAAAAAATAGAATTGAATCTAGTTGCCCCTTCCAAAAGGTAGTTTTGTATGGAGAAGAATGGGCAAGAAACTCCATACGTACTCTTTTAAAATCAATGTTTTACAATATTATTATTTGTATACAGAGTCATACGTAATTACATGTGAATGCAATGTACCTTATATAAAAACTACTATATAATAACACGCAAAAGGAATTTATATTACAAATTAAGAATTTAAGGTGAAAATATATTTAAAGTTACATAGTGTTCACATGTTAACAAATATTGGAACTGTAGACGACCACTTTCAACATCTCAACCAACAATGCAACAGTGTGTGAGCCTGCGCAATCCCATAGTAAAAAAAAAACCAAATAGAAAATGAAATACAATAAATGTCAAAAAAAATAATAATAATATTAACAAGCTTGATTTTGTCTAGAATTAATAGTAATTGTCCTATGGAGCAGGACCAGCATGTTTCCAAGCAGTCTTATCTTGAATATAATCTTCTAATTTGTAATATGCTTGGTTGCAAAGTGTACTTTTAATATGTGTCTTAAATTTTCTTTCATTTAATTTTAATATATCAGGAGGTATTTTGTTGTAACATTTCACACAGTACCCCATAAAAGATGTATTTACTTTAGACAATCTAAAATATGGTTGAGCTATTTTATCTTTATTTCTGGTATTAATATTATGTCTATCACATATTTTCTTAAAAAGTTTTAGATTTTTTCTCACATACATAATATTTTCATAAATATATTGGCAAGGCACTGTCATAATGTTAATCGTTTTAAATAGTTCCCTAAGAGATTCGCGACGAGGTAGATTGTAAATGGCTCTGACAGCTCTCTTCTGTAAAATAAAAATGGTTTCAATATCAGCTGCCCGACCCCATAATAAAATGCCATAAGACATAATGCTATGAAAGTAGCTGAAATAGACTAATCGCGCAGTTTCTACATCTGTCAACTGAACACTAAGCCAAACAAAAAAAATATATTTTATTTAGTATCTATATTTGCCATAGAGCAACACGGGCCACCTAGTATATATCGATACCCCAAGTATAAAGATTGTGACACTGATAAAAAAATATACTAGTCAAAGATTCAGACTAAATAAACGAATGCAAACATAGTATTTCACTAGAAGAAACTAAAATAATATTATTTTAAAGACGGCAGAGATTTCTTTTTGTTGCTACTTTGTGGACTGCACAACACCTACATAGCACTTCTCCTTAGAGTACCGTATCAAATAAAAACATACGAACGGTGCACCAAACTTGTTGTGTAACTACAAGTTTGGTGGAACAATACTTATCTTATAAAATTATGTAGAATTCATTCTAGGCGCCTATTTTAGTTGCCTAACGTCACTACTTGTACGTACCTACCTATCTCTTGCCTTGCCTAATTATCTAATCAGGAAATCTGACACTAATTATTATGCACCTCGCATCATGGTTGACAGTTGACCTCCTTGATTTCCATACGGACTTCATTAAGGCGCTGTCCCAAGGGGTACAGAGTAAAATGGCCAGATTTTCGTCATATTGTACACCGTGTCGATACATACACAATGTTTTTTATGCGTAACATTGCTCGACACAATAGATAGTGATTTTGTCGTTTCCCAGCAATAATTTTAAATCAATGTTATTTAGTTTGAGTGATAATAACGTGTTTGTGATGTGTTTGTTGTATGCAACAGTACAGGGGCCGAGGTGGTTACGTAAAAACATGTACAAAAAAGTTGTTGTTGTTATTGTTGTTGTGTAGGTGTATCTCTGTGACCAAAGGTTCCCATGAATGGTCGAAAATTGCAATGATGGGAAGAAGATGTAACTCTCAACTTCGTTAAATGTCTTTTTACACCATTTATAAATAAAAGTAAAGGAAATAAAAAAGTGCATAAGCTAAAACAATAAAAAAATAACGTTACGTAACGTCAGCTCAGTCTAGCTCCTTACACATGTCAGGGAACCATTCTCGCATAGCAAAAATCCTAAGTATAAAAATATCTTTTCTCTAATTCGCACAAAGACAGTCGTAACGCTGATTAAATTAAGAAGAAAAATAAGACAAGGCGACCAGCCTCATGTAGCTGTAGCTGCTAGGAATACCCCCACAGTATGATCTAGTGCGCGTAGATACAAGCTAATTAGGTGAATTAACTGCACATGCACGACAAAGCTTTTAACCGCACAGCGCCGACCTACTCTACTTTGTCTTGGTTTTATGGATAAATTAAAAATGACTTTTATGAAATATACTAAAAGAATAATAAAATTCTTTTAAAAGAGCATTATTATTGCAATAAATAATGTTGGTACTATCAGTGTAAATTAATTTCATAACTTTTAGTACTCAAAGGCTGGCTCGTATTTATGTATAAACTGCACTCGAGTTAAAAAGCCTGATATAATAATAAAATCATATATCGACATCGAATGTTGTGATGGCCCAGCGTCAAGCTGCCTGCCTGCACGAAGTTGTGGTTTCTATTTAAGGTAAGTAATAATGTGACTTTTTCAATTCATAAAAAATATATAATATATTTATCATGTGATTAATTTTTTTTAGAAGAATCAAAATAATATTATTTTGTTCAAATATTTGCCTATTTCATTCAAATAAAATAAACCATTGAATCTAATCTTGATGATTATATAAACCTGAAAATAACATTCCTAAAATCTTCCAACGTTACGCGTGCTAACAAGATAGACATTCTCTCAGAAATATCAAGATCATAGCAACTTTTGAAATATGATTTACTAACAGAAAGAGAAAAGTAATTCGGGATATATTTAATTATTCAGCAGAACGGATTGTTTCCTGCGGCGAAGATCCCAAAAATTGCCCCGCTTTGGACCGTGCGTACACTACGCAATCAAATATACAGACACCGAATATACCTCGTTACTTATTTTGGAGATAATAATTGTATTACTCCTTTCTTCTTTCTTCATTGGAGGAGCTCGTGGCAGCCGCACGTGTCGATCCATCAGGTTAAGCTACGCTTCGCGGGGTTGGTCCGCGAATGAGTGACCATCTTTACATACCAAGACTCCTCCGTGCCTCGGAAAACTTTCTCGGGATCTTTGACAATCGTTACGGGTCGTTAGAAGCCCAGTCCGACAACCAGTCTTACCAAGGGTTAGGCCCGGTGTCCAGTTGTCCACCAAAGCGGAGACGAGAGGAGATGTCTCGTACAACCAATCGGCTTGCGTAATTTTCACATCTCACCGCTTAGCTTCAACACAACACCGTATCCTATTGGTTGTTTACGAGACATCTCTTCTCCTCTCCTCTTTGGTGGATTCCGGGCCTTATCGTATTACTCAGTTACTGGGTTGTGGAGGTCAGATAGGCAGTCGCTCCGTATAAAATACTAGCTAGTATTTACCTGCATCCGGTTAGACTGGAAGCCGATCCCAATATCGTTGGGAAAAGGCTAGGCAGATTGATTTAATTGTATTAATTCTTTACTATACTCTTCCTAACCTAGTAGAACTAACATAAGACGAAGCAACTAGCTTTAATTTTTAGACTGACCGACTCTCTGACAATTTACTGCTCCGCTCCCTTGTGTCATGGCATGAAGTTATAAACCCTATATTATTCCTTTTAAATCTAGCTATCATATACAAAAATATTTTTTTCAATTTGACTGATACGAGTTCTAGAGATAAACGCGTTTAAATAAACAAACAAAAAAACTCTTCAGCTTTATTATATTAGTATATATAAATGTTTAAAGTTTGAATTTGTAGTGTTCTTTTACTTTTTAACTCAAACAAGTCTCTATAATTAATAATTAAATTCAATATTAATTTTTTAAAAATTCGACATGAAAACTATCTCAACTGTATAAAATTTAAAACATGAATTTTAATAAGTAAAAAATGTTATGTACCTGCCTTAATTAATATTAACGAAAAAATAAGGCCAACTTACAAACTTTATATAAAATTTTACTCAAAATTATCTCAGCAATTATAAATCACGCCGTTGAATATTAAAAACTACACGCCTTTACAACAATGAAATGGGTCAGCCGTATTACGAGCAACTGAAGCATACTGTAACTTCGGGCCCTGAACAGGGAAAGTCAATTCCAACTGGCAACTTTTTTCAGAGAGCTTAAGCCAAGCGGCATTGAGTCGACCTTTTCTATTGATTTTTAACTCCACCGTAACTCATTGTTTTTCTAGTGATTGTCTTGAAACGTTAAACAAAGAATTTCGAATGCACACTACTACAAAAATTTGTGTGTATAGAGGGGTAATTTTTGTATTCTATCTCTGTCTTGCGCTGACTAGTTGGGCGCTCCACCTAAAACAGAAGATGTAATAAAGTTTAGTGAACCGCAAATTGCGCGGAAGGCAACGAAGCGCGAGATTTCCTAACAAGAGCGGCTCCACACTCGTAGAACACAACTTTATTCTTTGACACGGGAAGACTCTCTATTGCTTACCTGCGTAATTTCCTAAGAAGTTACAATTTACTGAACTTAGTTAGTTTTCTCATTTCTTATTAATTTTCTTATTTAAGTCATTACTCAATTCATGGCTGTCCCATCGGCGCTGTAGAAAGAAAACAGATTCATGTAGTCATAAATTATATTTAAATTGGATTTTCAACAAAAATTTAGTAAATAAATGAAGTAATATTACAAGTTTTGCGATTATATATTAATGTGTGCCCATCTTTTCCTCCCCATCTGGTCGTGTAACGTGTATAGTCCCATTTCTTGTTACAAAACCTATTTAATATTATTTTTTATGAACTTGTTTATGTTTGTTTGGTAAATATGAGAATAGGTCGTAAATTATATTTCATGCAAGATGATAGGGATCAACATTGACGCGGACGAAGTCGCGGGCAGAACTATATAAAAAAAAAAAAAAAAAAAAAAAAAAAAAAAAAAAAAAAAAAAAAAATGTTTATTTCAATAACTTACAATTTTTACATTTATGCTTTTAGGAATGTCCTTTTAAGCAAGAATAGTGCTTATGTTAGGACATTCCGCCCTTCCACTTATACAGTTTCATTGTATTTGAGTTATTGAAAATAAAGTACTTAAATTTAGAAAAAAAGAAGATAAATGCTCTAATTTAAAGGAGGAGTCTAAACTTAACAAATAAAAATAGGAAAACATATGAAAAATTCGTTAACTAAGGTTATATATGTAGTATGCGCACTAGTGTGTGTATGAGTGTTCGAGTGTGGGGGTGTGTGCGTATGTGTGAGTGTGCGTGTGTGTGAGTGCGCGTGTGTGTGTGTGTGCGTGCATTTGAGTGGGGGGAGAGGATTGGTGCGATAGGTGTTTGGGGAATTTAAATGAGTTTGTACTCTTGGAGTGTCAGTGGGGCGAGAGGTTAGGAGTTTGGGGTTAGCCCTACGACATGTCTTGGGATCGGAAGATGTTGTATGATAAACATCTTCCACTAACCATTATTTAATGTTTGTAATAAACATTCCACTTGATCGTAAGATTTAGATTTTAGCCATTTCGTCATAATACTTTTGCAGTCGCGGTGTGACAGGGAGTAAATACCTAGCTCTTTGTTAACGCCCGAAATTAATAATCAATCCTGATCCAAAATTTGCCATCTAGGATTGGTATTTCAATCCATTTTTGGTGGAAGCCTGCCAATAACCAATCGATGGATTGAGTTTATAATCTTTAGAATCAATCGATCTCTGAGAGGGCGGATCATAGAATATAGATTGCACTCTGTTCGAAAATGACAGTTTGCACATGTTAATAACCAATCTGACAATTTTACATTTGGTTCGATCGGTATAAACAATCTCCGATTGCAATCCGAGGAATTCCTGGGATTTCAAGGATTACATAAACTTCGTAGATACTTTAACAGCGTTAAAGTAATTTTTAAAAAGAAAATGTCTCTACCGATATTTTCTAGTGATAGTGATGACAGTGATTTGGAGGCGCTAGCTCAGTTATCTGATTGGGATACTGATAGCGAGGGCCGAGGATAGACACCGCGCTGCTACACGAAGAATCAGAAGGGTGAACTACATGCAGAGTCTAGAAGATGCCGAATTCACCTTTAGATTTAGGTTATCTAAACCTGCATTCCAGTCGCTATTAGATAAATTGATGCCGTTTGTCCGTGTCACTTCCACAAGGTAAATAATATTTGGGATTACATCGTCATTGTACATAATGCAAAACTAATAATACAAACTAAAGTGCCTAGTATACTTCCAAACGATGTCATACATAACCTTATTTAACTAGTAGGTTGGTTTTTAATTTTTCAGAAACAATGGGGTTTCACCACTCCATCAACTTTTGTTAACCTTACGGTTCTATGCCTTGGGCACAATGCTGATTTCTGTAGCTGACTTTGTTGGGGTCTCTACATCAACAGCAGGCAGAATAGTTGGTGATATATCATCAGCGAATGTCAAACTTCAAAAACCAACAAGCGACATTCCATTTCACCTAAAATAATGAGGTTTATGCCACAACCGTTAGATTATAATTTCTGCGTGTTTTTATGCGTATTGTTATTTGTTTTTACTACAAACATTATTCTGAACAATTTGTTAAGTCGTTTTGTAAATAGTTTGTTTTAAAAACAAACAAAGTTAATATGTGTACAATCAAACATTTTACATTAACGGAACGGTCAGGAGGGAAAAGATCACGGCACAGAGCGCTTGCAATCTGCCGTCAAAAAAGAATCGAGATTGCAGATTTATGTTATTGGCAAGCAGATAGGAGATCGATCGGACGATATACAGCAATCCAAGATTGCTTTGAGTCATGGATTGGAGATACATTATTAATTTCGGGCATAAGTCGATTATATAAGCGCGATGATTGACTTGCGTATTGCCTTTTTGCAAAAGTTGATTTTACCGCGATTGCTGGAGCTACCTTATCCTTTCTTCTGCCTTTTAGCTTCGAAGGGTCAAAAGTGAGTGATTTGTGTTGTTTTAGAATGATATGAAGTACGTACATCTTTCTGACCGACAGAAGGTCAGTTATTTTATAAAGGCTTTCAGTCGGGTATCTAAAGGGTTTGAAGAGCATGACTTTAAGAAGTGACCTCTGAGCTCTCTCTAGCTCTAGGAATTTAATTTTTGTTGCTCCGCCCCAGACTGGAAGACAATAAGAAAGAACCGACTGTGCTAATGACGTGTAAATTTGAAGCAGGAGGCTTTTAGAAGTGACGTGGCGCAGTGTTTTAAAGGTCCAGATGAGCTTTCTAACTCTCTTCATTAGTAATTCTGTGTGAAAGTGCCAGGTCAGGCGTTGATCTATCATTATACCCAGATATTTTGTAAAATTAACTTTTTCAATTTTGTCGCAAGAGCATATCGGCTGAGCGGGGTAGTGGCACTTGTGAATTAATAATTTAAATATATATAATTTAAGTTCAGTTAGGCCGAGGTGTACCCGTTAGTACACCCACATTTCCCCAGTTATGTTTTAAGTCTATGATATAGGGTGCTAGCCTATTGCCATCAACCGGTCACAAATCCAGACTCCGAGGCTGCAACTGAGAAATTCCTGATGGAAAACCCAATAACACTTTGCTCGACCCAAGACCTCATGCTCAGCAGTCACGAGGCAAATTAAAGCACAATATAGGTTTTAAAAAAACGCATAGCTTCCCTAAAATTCAACCAGGATACCACATTACGAACACTTTGTAACATATAACACCATATCGCTGAGTACAGTAACCCCCGAGAGCTCAGCTTTCATGGCAGGATCTATAAACCCCGCGATCCGCATGTCCCAGCAATATGGCTTGAATAATGAATGCCGCACAACCCGCCATATTGGCCCGTTTTCGTTTTTAATTTTCCATTACTTATATAAATAAATAATAAATGGAACGCGAGACAGTTTATTGCGTTTCATTGATTTTATTTACCGTCAAGTGATGACATGTTTTCGTGTATCTTTGCTCAGTTTCAAGTAATAGATGGTTAGCAAACGGTGCGTTATATTAGTACCAATACCCAGTTTATTGGTTTGATTTCCAGGTCAGGAATCATTTTCTTGGGTATTCTTTTCATCAGGAGTTTCTCTGTAGCGGAGACTGGAGTTTTTATTTTTCTGGAGAATTTATCCGTTTTTTCTCCGTAGAGCCAATGGATATTTGCTTTCCCT
This sequence comes from Hoplodrina blanda, assembly GCA_949316365.1. Taxonomy (NCBI): domain Eukaryota; kingdom Metazoa; phylum Arthropoda; class Insecta; order Lepidoptera; family Noctuidae; genus Hoplodrina; species Hoplodrina blanda. Next base: position 7,155,358 of record OX438579.1, on the reverse strand, counting down.
ATAGGTCGTAAGTACATACATGAGACTTGAAAATAACTCACGCTATAGCTTACACCTCTGCCTATTTCTTCAGTGAATGCAGGCGTGATATATCTATATTACGTCACAAGCACCCGCAGCAAAAAAGGGCCAACAAATTAATATTCTTCCAAAGGAACCACTCTCTTTGTCGAAGTCTCTTCTTCGAAATGTTATAAACGATTTTTGCGTAACCATCTTGTCAGAAAACTTTTCAACGGTTTTAACCGAACGGGGTCATTCTAATTTTCCACAACAATGGTTTTATATAAAACGCGGGCTAGCTAAACAAATCGAAATCGGCTTTGATTATGAAATTCAAATATTTCTATATGAAAAAGTAATTTCGAGAAGCAATGTACCCAATATACAAAAGTTATATAATAATGCCTATCTGGTAGTTCTGGTAATATGAAATAGTTTAGTAAACATCGCTTTCACGCAAAAACAAAACCTTTCCTCAATAAATCTGTTTATGAAGAAGCTAATTATACGTCCACAAACTGGTGGTAAAAATATGAAACCGAAAATCTTAAATCCGCGATGATATTTGCAGAATTGAAATGGGAGAGAATGGAGGAATAATGAAGGAGGCCTACCTCGACCGGAAGCCATTCCTCCGTCGCACGTCGCTCCTGTGCGACGATATCCGGTGCAGCTCAATTTCCTGGACCGTGGAAATTCCACTGAGTTTTTATTTGCCCTCCTGATTCCTGCGTTCGTGCCGTTTTTATCCTCAAATGTTATCGCTAGCTTTATTTCGTTCATCCGTTGGTATGATTTGGGATCTCCTTTCTATATATACTCGTTGATACGTCGCTGGCTGAAGAGAAACACAAATATTTTTGATAGATATTGATTATGACAGTATTCAACTTTGACATCCTTAGAAAATATTTTGAGTTTTGAGAAATTTTGTTCCATTTTTCACGAAGAGGTGTTGAAGTTTGTAAGCTACTTTTTATATAATTTGAAAAAATATGCCGTTTGGATATGCGTGCAGGCAAAGGATTTTCAAACAGGTGCCGCATAAGCCAACAGTTCGGACCGGGCCCATATCAAAAGAATCACCCACACCCGGCCCGACCAGTTATGAACAGCCTCAGATATACTGTAAGGCATTCGTTTTAGTTTGATTTCTGTGTAGGTATTACAGGTATTTATAAAAGGCGAATATGGTAAAACCCAGGCGCGTTTTAAAGGTCCATCACTCACTTATCAACCCGGCCTGACTAGCTCCGCCTCGCCGCCAGATATTCAATCGTTGTCAATGCGCGGCCTGCGAGTCGGTGCCACGTTGTCAAGGGGTTGACGCCGCGTGGTCAATTTTTTATAACCTGACCAATAGGTACTTCTACAGATTACCTACCTGAATCTAAAAAAAAACCTCTTTGTTTAATTACGCGACCGACGATGCGAGTGTATCTTCCATCAGATATATCTCCTAACCTTAGTGATGGCCATAGTGATATGTCGTTACTGTCGAATATGATGACGATGATAAGTCAATATTCATACGTAATACTAACCTGTAACCTGGAATTGTATGCTTAAATTAATATTTTTCTATAATACTTAATACGCTAGCTAGCCCTCTCTCTGTCTAGCCCTTTCAGATTATAAGCGTGTCATTAATTACGTAACATCGTACTGAAGTTAAGTTACGAACCAATTACAGTAAAGTTCATTAACGCTAACCGTCTCACTCGATTCTAAGTTGTAATACCAGAAAGCTAAATCAGTTTGTGAACAATAAATCTTATCAATTACAGTAAATGTTGCTATTTGGCTTTGATGTCAACTTTCAGGGATAGTCTGTTGCTAAGCGATCTCTACTAGGAGTTATAATTGTTCTGAAAATCCGTTCTTGTATGATATTTCTGTTTGACAAAACATAACATCACGCCTGAAATCCTCGAAGGGTTAGGCAGAGGTGTACTCATGGTCACCAACATTTCGCCACTTATGATAAGTCCCATGTAATGGCAGGCGAACCTATTAGCTGGGCACAAATCCAGACTCCGAGGCTGCTACTGAGAAACAAATACAAAAGTAGGAGGTAGTCAGTTAAAAACTTTACTTTTACTTTTATTTACTTCGTTGCTAAGTAAACACCATAATCTTTCAACACATATGTAGATAAAATCAAATGTTAGACATCAGGGCACTCTTCGTTGTCTAACATTTTATTAATATCATTGACTACGTTTTTCAGGCGGAAATGGGTTTTCAAAAATAAAGCGAGCCCCAGCTTATACCTTTGGTAAGGTATTAAATCCCTGTTTCACTCCATCAGTCAAGCCCAATGCACCCATGCTCAACCTGAGTGGGACTGATCCTAGAAAAGGTACTACATACCTTTATTTCTAACGGTTTTGTAAGAGTTCAGTTAATGTTAATTTAAAGAATATTAATGAGTCTTTAGTCTTAGCGTTCACTACAAAAAGTCAACTATGTCAAAAGCCTAATTATGTAACTATTATTCGTTATAGAAAGTTAAGAAAGATAGTATTAAAAACAATGATTCAATAATAAATTATTTTATTACTTAGCAGCACCTAACTAAATTTGTAAATTAGTAGCACATAACTAAAAAAATTGATAGCACAGCTGCATTCTTTTTCCGTTCAAATATTTTGCCAAATGCCAAATGTCATGAATATTTCAGGTGTCCACAAAATCCCGGGAGGACTGATGACGGGATGCAATTGGCCCCCGGGTAGCAGGCTTAAAGTGCCCGGACCTGGTAGCCACGACCCGTTGCTGAGAGTAAAAGTCAAACGGGCACCAGCATACACCTTGCAACTTGGTGCGAAGCCTCCGTACGTACCATGGGACATGTGGACCCCGCCACCTAACATGTACCTTCCTCCGATACCGCAAAAGTAAGTGGAGATAAGTTCATGGACGGTGCAACGTCATTATGTTCCTCTCATTTTTAGTCTTCTCTCTTCTCACTGTCTTTTTAAACTCTTATGCAGAAACCCACCAGCGTACTCCTTCAGTAATAAGGGTTTGGTCCTTAAACCTTTCAATACACCATTCGGTGAGCATGAGCCTAATTATAAGTTCGTCAAGAAGAAACGGCCTGAATACTCTTTAGGGCCTAAATTTAGGCCTTGCCGAGGTTTAGTGACTCCTGCACCTAACACGTACTGCGAAAAGAAGGTACGGAATCATGTTAATTGACACCATCGGTTATGTTATTTGACATTTAGTTTGTACGAAATGTACGAATTCTGTTCTATTTATTAATCTTTCTGATCTTGAGTACCAGTTCAGAGACTGTAATCGACTGCATCATTGGTCTCGTGGTCGCAAGCCCGACTGCTGAGCGTGGGGTCTTGGGTTCGATTGTCAGGTCCTTGAGTTTTCCATTAGAAATTTTCAGTAGCAGCCCGGAGTTTGGAATTTTGAAATGTGACAACACCATGCCTCATACTGAAAGTGATTCGTACTTAGGAGTACAAAAACCCCTATTCTGTTTTCCAGTAAACAAAAAATTACGTCGTTGTATAATGTTTTAAATAGGTATGGGATCGTAAACGCTTTGTTAATTTTTCAGTTTATGATCAGCAAACCGACGATACCAGCTCCTTCTTTCGGTATCAAGCACTCTCCTTACTTGGGTAAACAACAAGTATACATGAAACCTTCCAATATTGAGCTACGTGTTAGCCAATACTGATATAGGTAGGTACATTAATTTATTTACGGTTTTTATTTCGAATTAAACTATTATACGAACTAAACTTTGTATTTTTGTTGAGTCATTTTTACAGTTCCCTTAAATCAGAAAATAAATCGATGATTACTTTCGATTGATAAGTCTCCTTTAAAAATATTCTGTAACAGCGACCGTTACTTAATGGGTTAACTTTAAAACGAATTCATAAACTAGTTGGATAAAGACGGCTTGGATATAAATTGAGATTTAATACTTTACCACGCAAGCGCGGGTATTAAAACGCGATCAAAGTTAATTTCGCAAAGTTTCGCTGAAAGTCGGCCACTGCGCTGATTTGTATGCAATGTTTACCGGACCCGTGACGTCACTATACCTCGCTTCTGTGGAGCTACTAGAAACTTCACCACTTTTTACCACGCATTTCACTTATTGTAATGGCCTCGTGGGCTCGCGATCTATTCAGCGCCTTCAAGCCGTTTGATATGCCATTAGAGCACGGAGCTAAGGTAGCTCTCATGAAAGTTTAGAGGCAAGAAGTAGGTCGAATTTTACTGTCGAAAAACTATTAAATTCATTAAGTACAGTATGAAAGTTTAGTTGTTTGTATATACCTACATGGTGTAAATACATTGTATGCATGATATTAAATACAGAAATGTTTAGCTGCATATCGTGACGTACAAATTGGTAACAAGAGACGGTGCATAAATCACGATAATATCGATCAAAATTACATTCTAAAATTACTCATTAAATCATAATACTCGTCATTAATTAAGTATTCATTCAACGCGTAACAAAAACAATACTTATCTATACTAATATTACAAAACTGAAGAGTTATTTTGTTTGTTTATTTAAATGCGCTAATCTCTGGACCTATCTGAGGGATGGGAAAAAAGATTTATGGGGAATAGTATAAGCTATAATGCTTCGACCCACGGGAATGGAGCAGTAACCTAAGAAAAAAATCACGCGGACGAAGTCGCGGGCAAGAGCTAGTGTATTAAATAAACACAAATAATAAACTTATATTTGTCAGTGCATTCTAGAAGACAGTATCTACACACAAACAAAACAGGGATACATAAAAGTATCGACAACGGCAAACTTTTGAAGAATCCAATATTCAATTTCCAAACAAAGAAATACGATGGAGCATACGAAAGCCAACATATTATATTCCTTTAAAAATCAAGACAGATTATTCGACGTAGGGAGTCTCAATCACAAACAGTATACGGAATACAAACGTAGCAAGTCAAACATATCTCGACTGGGAATGGCCGAGGCTCCCTCGCGTAGGCACTGTTAGTTTTCAATTATTAGGTTTACGTTCGCCAAGTGATGCCTTTCACTTGTTCCGTATTTGACTCTAGAAGTCAAATATCACTTAAGAATCGAATTATTGGCAATCGAAGACTTTGGTATTAATGCCTTTTAGTGCATGTTTGTAGAGCTGGGAACATGGGATGAGCGTAGGAAATCATACTTGCATGAAAGTTTTATGCGCCTGCTCCATTAGTAGGTACTCCAGTATGGTAGGCACGTTCATCTTACTCATTGTGTGCTGCACAAATAATACTCAATCCTAAAGGGCATTAGGAGGAACACGGCTGGCTTTTAGTCAGTAAAAGTATGACACTCCCTTCCACTCCGCCCATAGTGGAAAAAGTTAAGATAATTTCCCATCCTTAATAAATAAATAAAAAAAGGTGGTAACTAAACATTTGTTAACTGAACATTATAACAACAACCTACACCATTCAAGATCTAAACGAGACCAATCATAGAACTGTACAGGTTGCCCAATACTGGTCAGACAAATCATTCATTCATCAAATTAATTTAAGTCAATCGACATGAAAAGAAGATCAGGCACAGCATAGAAAATTAGAAGGTTCAGGACTTACTTACTAAAAATCAAACTTATTCTAAGTATCATAAAACATTTATTTTTGTGTCAATTTTATGATTCTGTCATTTTATACTAGTTTAGTCTGTCACATAAGTATCGAATTCTCAACGAGAGCATGACTCGAGCACCGTAGCGATTACAATTGAGTCTTTCTAGAGGGCTTCCACAGTCCACTCGTACCGCGCCAAAGTACCCAATTGTTCTGACAATATTTAACAAGGTACTAGAGTAAATACCTAATTATTATTATTATAGAATACTAGTTTCTGCTCGCAACTTCGTCTGCGTAGATTTCAGAACTAAGTCAAAGTCCTAAATTATCCTGCGGGAACGGATAAAAAAGAACTTAAGTGCTATTCATATTCATATTCATTATTTTATTTGCATACCTTAATGTACAGGTATAAAAGATGTTATATTATGCTTATTCCTAACTATAATTTGCCTTTGCAAAATTTCATACAGATCCGTTCAGTCGTTTTGGCGTGACAGAGTAACAAACATCCATCCATCTTCACAAACATTTGCATTTATAATATACTAGCGACCCGCCCCGGCTTCGCACGGGTGCATGTATTATACTTATAAACCTTCCTCTTGAATTACTCTATCTATTAAAAAAAACCGCATCAAAATCCGTTGCGTAGTTTTAAAGATCTAAGCATATATAGGGACAGACAGACAGACAGACAGGGAAAGCGACTTTGTTTTATACTATGTAGTGAAGTAGGATATTTGAGGTAGGCATAGGGTTATTATAGGCTTAGATAAAGCCTATATCCCTCAGTGGGCGTTATTCAAATGAGTAAAGTTAATACTGCCTAATCAATTTTAATCCTTAAGGACAATCAAAATCTGCTGATGAATTGACGATAAAATCCATTCCATTTTTTATAACATCGTTACTGGGAGTTAAATAGGTGCTATTAATTGGCAGTTAAGTTCGGCGCGTCGGGGGTCGCCCAGCAAATGGCGTTAAATTGAGCCGGGGCGACGCGGCGCCGGCGCCTGAGTGCATAATCACTTCCACCGCGATCGCGATAGTGTAGTGGTGTGAACGTACTTATGTTTGATGTCGACTGCAAGCCGCCAGCCGTGCAAATTATTGATAGGCCCGCGAGCGCGTCAATCTACTGTATTAGCTTCATTAAGGTAGTTTAGGATTTTGTTGGTGTTTCAAAACTGCTGCTGTATATGCAAATCCTGGACTGATATTACACTAAAATCCAGCCAACTAACAATTATCTTATAAATACAAAAATGAATCCCTATTTCCCTTGGTCACGGCATCACGCGTGAACGGCTGGACCAATTTCACTGATGCTTTTTTTGTTGTGTTTGTTATTGTAAGGAGAAGGTAACTTTGAGAGAAAATTTAAAAAAAATATGGTGGTGCAGAGTTTGCTGGGTCAACTAGGGTATAAGTCAAATAAAAATACGCAAATCAGATACTTAGTTATCGATTTATAAGAGCAGTAACGGACTGACAGATAAAGAGATGTTACGTTTTGTAACATGTATTATTTTAACATCAAAATAAAACGGCGTATCTTATTAGAACCCACCAAACATCTCCGGTTACAGATCAGTTTCATAATATCAAATCCTTTTTTAATGAAGGCGCGTCGTGTTTACCTTCCTCGTCATAAATCACTTCTCGAACTCAAAGATCAACGTGATCCACCTCTTAGGTCGTTACAAAATAAATGAACACCTGAGTCTAAGAGTAAAAAAATGTACCTAACCATTATCATAAGTGAGCCATTATTAAAAAAAAATTAAAAGTCTCTGTCACTAGTACGACTGCTGAGCAGACTAAGTACTGGATTTTTCTTAAGGAAATTCTCATTTGTCTATAACAATAAATCATGGAAGTAAGTACTTTTAATCGGATACACAATTAACAAATAATTCCCAGACACAATTTTATTTCTCTAGAGAACTAATTTATTTTAGCCCGGTAAACCCGATTAATTTTCTAGTAAATGTAAACGATTTTTGTTGCTTTGAAATTAATAAATAGTTAGTCAATTGACTCGGCACAAAAGTGACGTCACAGTTGTCTTTTGCTATACAAGTCTATGGGTTACAAATCTGTGGTGTCTACCCAATTGTAGGTGAACTATTAAACCGATACCTCAGAGGTACCCCTTTTATTGAAATACAAGTGAGATTTTATCATGTTATAAGTTACGAGACGGTTGTGGCGGTTGACGCTAGTTATATAATTCTATAACTTGCGGAGTATTGACGTCGATAGACTATTCGACACAACACTACCACAGACCACAGCGCTGCAGCGCCGCTTAGCGGTTTATGCGGATATTACCTCGAGCAGAATTATTGTGTTACTTAACTATAACTGTTTTAACTAATTTTATCTCTAGACCAGATAGAAATAAGAATCGAACAATTGCTAAAGAAATATATCTAGGTACGTTCATGAAGGTGTAAAAAGTCTGGAAAGTTTAGAAAGATAACGTGTACAGGCTACGTGGTGATTCGGATAACTTATTTAAAGCCGGGCGCAAACGTCCGGTTTGCGATCAGGTTTCCGAATCAGGAGGCGTGTATGTACATACACACACATAGGTACATAAATTACACACACATGTAAAAAAAAGTGAATGTATGTGTAATTTATGCATGTGTGTGTATGTACATACACGCCTCCTGATTCGGAAACCTGATTCGGAAACCGGACGTCTGCGGCCTGCCTTATATCTATATTAAAAAAAAGCCTCACACTAATAATTTTGTCCTGTATCTATGGTGCATCTACAAACATTTAAACTCACAGACACAAACAACCAACCCGCAACAACTAATCTGCCTAGCCTTTTCCCAATTATATTAGGGTCGGCTTCCAGTCTAACCGGATACAGCAGAATACCAGTATTTTTTATGGAGCAACAACTAATTGTAAGCCATACAAATATTTGTGCCGAGCGGATCCTTGAATAATCGAACCCGCGACACACAGCGCAGCAGCCAATCGTTTGCGATTGCGCCATCCGTATCACAGTCGCAGTTGGTTATTATAATACTCTTAGCAGATTAGGTCGGTGGCGATGTTCAGTTAAAAGCTTTGTCAGGCATGTGCAGTTAATTCGCCTAATTATCTCACATGTACCCGCACTATATCATAAGAGACGTGTCGTGAACTCCTGACGCGATGCGACTAAAGGCCATCACACACAGGCAGCGGGAGCGGGACGGGCGCGTGTCGGGCGCGGGTCGGGACGGCAGTAGCGGCTGGCCATTGTATTCACACGCAGCGCGAAATGGGCGCGGGTCGGGAAGGTTGTGGGTCGGGACTTCGGGAGTGTTGGCATCCATACAAACCGGTTTTTTTTTGCAAATTTAGGTTTTTTTTTTCTCGGAAATTTTCTGTATCTAAGCACCTACTATGTTTTGTCTCTATGCATCACCCTAAGGTAGACTGGTAGAAAATGCCCAAGGCATTAAGTCCGCCTTTGTACAGTGTACTTTTTACATGTGCATAAAGTTTAAATAAATACAAGGAATACAACCCGCCGTACTGCCGTCCAGTCCCGTGCCCGTTCCGCTCCCGCTCTGTGTGTGTGTTGGGCTTAAAATAGAGGTCACTTACCATAACTTTCTAAGTAGACATAAATAGTTTTAACATACTTACATACCTGAACTATAAGTTGATTAAATACAAAGTTGCGGTTTAAAGTTTTGACTGCCTCGTTGGTCTCGTGGTCGCAAGCGCGACTGCTGACCGTGGGGTCCTGGGGTGGATTCCCAGGTTGGGCAAAAAGTATTCTTGTGTTTTTCTATTAGTACAATAGCAGCCCGGAGTTTGAAATTCGGTGGTGTGATACCACTGTGTTTCGGCAAACACGTAAAACCGTTGGTCCTGTGCCTGATCGCTATCCGGTCGTGTCAGATTGCCGTCCCTTCGGACTATGAGAAAGAGGGAAGAGAGAGTACACACGCACATACTCGTGCACCATAACATCTCCTGCATATGTAGCTACTCTGCTTTGAGATTGACCACCGTGACCGAGTTGGGAGAAATTATTATTAATAATATACAAAGTAAGAAGCTTAATCAATATTTTTGTTATAAAATTGTTCCATCTAATTTAAGCTAATTAAATTACCAACATAAACAAATTTAATTAAACCAACACAAAGCTCAAATTCGCCCCTATTCAAAATATTTCACAACATCGAAAAATACGCCTGTACCGCGGACAATGGGCAAAACAATAGAGCTTACACTGCAATATGTCATTTCTGTCATTTCAGACATTTTCCCATTAATTTGTTTGGTAATTAATCTTTTTCGACATTAACGACAAGGGCTCGAGGATGACAAAGAAGGTGCCGACAGCGAAGGGTCATTGAAGCTTTGTTAACTCAAGGAACAAGAGAGGGTTTGATCTCTTTGTTTTGTACTGAAATGTCATCCTGGCTAACAAGGACGCTGCGTTTCGCTCAGCTCAGTTGTCTTAGAATTTAAACTTACGACAATCTATCTATATCAATATAATTCCCCCTCCTCCTATAACATGGGACTTAAAAACATAACTGGCGAAACTACTACAACTACTGTGGGTATACCTCTGCCTAACCGTTAGGGGGTTACAATATAATCTATCTATAAATATAAAACAAATTCGGGTTATTTACACCATTTTATAACTCAAGAACGGCTGGACGGATTTTAATGATTTATGATTTGTTAGATTCGTCTAATCCGAGAATACCAGAACTATTAAAACATTCGAAAAAGAAAATTCGATGATTCTGAGACGGCAGCACTGCAATATAACAAATTGGTACCATAATTCACAGCGTAATTTATTTTTTAGGTCAATGTATTTATGCGATTCTATATATATTTTCCTTGATTGCTCCCCATAAAATTCATATAGGAAAATCGTATCTACACATCGGTATTATATGGGCATCATTACGTTACGAGGTACATAGACCCGCCATCTTCGGACCCAAATTGTGACATCCGTGTATCGCTATTGAATATCGTAAAGCGGGTAAAAATAGTAAAAGTCGTTTCCTGGGCGGATGTTATCCAGTTGTTAAACGAGGATGAAATAATATTGACCCGGTCGTCTTATAAGAGTGCTTGTATCTCGCAATATTAAATTCTGTAAATATTCATCGTCTTCAAGCTGATCTGGGATCTAGGGGATAAAACTTTAATGTTCAAAGTTCTATATTGTAATGTCGTTATGGCCCAGTGGGTAAGGGGTATAGGCATTCGCAACCGGGCATAGGCAAGTACAGTCCCCCTACAGATTTTGCAAATTGCGTAATGCAAATTGTTAATTAGTACGCAGATGTATTATGGCGGTAGGACTTCTTAAAGCAATAGTAAACAAATATGCGCATTATTTTTACTCGATGTTACATCAAAAATACTCTCTGCAAGGAAAATTCCCTGATGTCATAATACCTGAATGATTGACATGTGATGTTTTTCCTTCCTTTTTCGTGTACAATGAGTGATTGAGACATGCCAATAGCAAACATTTTCGTAATTTACTGTGGGTAAACGACCAGCGGGATGCAATAAAGACTCTGTATATTGGCACAGTACGTATTTATTTAAAGCGAGCTGCATTTCATTGGGAATAATTCAGCGTAATTCATACCACCGCTTTTAACTCTGAATAATTGGTTATCAATTTAATTCAAACTTGAAAAATACCGAGTATTATATACCTACATTTATATAGATACCAACTAGAGATAACTTGAGACACGTCAAATAAGTTTAATATGTAGGTACCTAAATAAATGGCTTTGTATGAAATATCGTTTATTCGAGCCTGACCTTTCATCTTTTTACTGGACCGACTTTTTTTTCCACTATTAAATCTCAGATCCCTAATTTCCAACTCCCCTCGATATTAAGTTGACATCGTTGAATTCACAACATTTTTTTTCTTTTATCTTTGCCGCTATAGTGGGTTCTACAGAGTTCATTTCGATTTCCGCTTGTTATACTGACTTTTTCGATAGCGGAACGTAACCTTTTCATACAACAGGAAATTGAATGTTGACGAAATATTGTGTCCAGTCTGTGAACGTGGCATATTTCATTTTTAAAATTCCTTCGTTGAAATCGACGTAATAAAATGTATATCGCCAGTTTATTAGTATATTATTATTTATTCTCCGTGTGAGGCGCAATCGTAACATAATACTATTTGTCAGGCGTTCATAGGCTTATTCTGCGAGGCGCTGAGCTCAACAACCTATTTGCATTTCTCATTTTCACCCCTCTTCTTACACTCCCTCGTGTACAATTTTCACTGTACGCCACACGAGTGTATCTTAGGGTACCGTGAAAAACGAAAGCCCTATTAGTAATACAACGTTGCCGCTCCAGCCAGCCGTAAACTAAATGTTTAAAATTGGAACAGAAATCTTGATACTTTCAAGGGATAATACAGCAAAACTTTTAAAAGCTTCAAAAGGAAACAAAAATATTTTGATACAAAATTGTTGGCGGAACCCCGGTGATAAGAACAAGGAAACCACTGCAGATGTTATTACCTAATTTCAACACATACCTACGTACCTTCACATAGGAATGAGTAAACAGAAATCCTTGTATAATCTTATTGTGTTGGTAATTTAATTATACCTACAGAGTAGAAAACTACGAAAGCGTGACGCTTTTAATGTAAGCAGGTTATTCTTGTTGGCTTCTAAGTAATTTTATTTAAGGTTTAGTTTTCATAAAATAATCACAAAACTTTTACTAGTTAGGTAGCAAAGAAAAAGACTGTACTTCTTAACCAGGACTAGAGTAGACCAATAATTTTGGGTGTTTAATTAGATAAAACATCAACTACGTGATTGATTTCATTAACAACAAACATACAGTCATACCAAATTTAATATTCAACCTCTGCCGACGCACAGAAGGTACGTACCTCCACGAAAAAGAAAAAAAAAAGAAACTGCGTTTATAAAATCTTCAAGGAATACCTCGGCTTACGTTAACGTTAATAGCGTAATAATGTAGGGCTAGTGAATACGTGTTGTCTAATCTCAACCCGATACACAATATTGAACATCGGCGAACGAAGAAATGCAATAAAACGCCTATTTATTTGAAAGCCAACAAGGCTCGCAGTAATGAAATTCCTCGCGAAATATTAACGCATTTTTTTTCCAACAAAGTGGTGATGTAGGTATTATCAGGATGAGACCCAGCTATTTTGTACTATCCCAACCTTTTTATCGGAAACTTCCTTGCTATCAAGCCCACGCATGAACATTTTTGTAGCAACTAAGTTTATTACAATAATTTCAGTTGAAAAATTGTTCTTAATACCCGAATTTGTACTGTGCCCGAAAGTAGATGAAACGTTTTATAAATGTTAGCCATTTATTCATCGGAATCCCTACAAATTACATGGGCTGTAACTGGCATCGAAACAATCACAGCCGATGATCCGGGGCGTGTTATGTAAATCTGGGCTTTGCGTCTAACAATAGACAGCGGCACATCTGACGGCTCAATACACGCTAACATTGCTAGTTACGCTTTTGTATTATTCACGATTGTTTTTGTTGATCTTTTGAGCTCCAGAATATATTTTAGGAACAAACACTGACGGTTATGAGGATTAAAGGAGACATAATAATAAAATGAAGCCTGGATATTTTATTCCATTTATTAGTCCTGTAAGCGATTTGCCTTCGGATAGGCACTATAAATTTCCGATTACTTAAAGCTCGGAAGCCATAAAGTTAGGGCTCTTCCCGAATAATCTCCTTGGTTCGAGGTAAAAAAAAATCCGGGGATTTGGTCGGGCAGACGTTTATTGTCTGCGGATATTTGTACGCAAGTGTAGGTATAAGTTGGTACACGTTGCGAGTCAACAATAGGGTGTGTTGGAGTGTCGTCGGAGCCCGGAGCCGCGGGGCGCGCAATGAGAGCCTGTCACTCTGCCACAAATCACGAGACTACATTTACATACAGCGCTGTACACCACGTCTCGAGGGGGCTCTCCTAAGAATACTACAAATGTACATCCTTCAACACTAACTGTATCAGTATACGGATGGTTTTAAAACCATTTTTAAGGATGTCAGAAGCAGTATTAATATAAAGCTTTAACATTGTTTTTTTTATTTTTTTTATATAAGATGGGTTTGCTTTTCACTCTAGTCTAGCTCAGAGGTGACAGAGACAAAGTCTACGATAGAGTGAGTTTACCCAGAAGAAGCCTGTTCACTCTAACTTTGAAGAGATTAGGTTCGAATGCGTTCGGAAACACAGACGCAAGTGATTCCACTCCTTTGCCGTGCTCGTTATAAAAGACGTTTGGAAACGCTTAATACGAATTGGTGGAATAGGAACAAGGTCGTGGACTTATAGGGCACACTCACCTAAGGACAATCTGTAGAATACCGACAAGCATGCAAACATGCGGCGATGGGCCAAGCTCTAAAGCTTGGCATCCACCATTTAATATTATGCAACAGTAACTGTACATAACCATGTATTATTGTGATACATGAATATTACACAGAAGTTTACAACTACCCGACGCTTGTAACATCAATTTCTGCATACAAGCCCCAAGAGTGCACAATTTACACTACCGAAGGTCGAATGATGTGATGCACTTTCGCGTCACCCCGGATTGTCCTGATGTATTCATGAGCATTGGCGCGATCACTTCACCAGCTGAACACGAACTAAACCTTAAACTGACATGCTAGAGTTTAAATTCATTTAGCAACTTTAGTCTCGGAACAGTTGTCCGAGCAAGTTTAGATGTTGATACTGCTCTGGTTGTCATTAATAGTTTGATCGTTCTCAGTACTGAAACAGTTCATGTACATGGTGTTGGAAAAAAACAAAGAGTTTGTATTGTACAGCACTTTGTCAAGCGTCTTGTTATAATGTGTCTCAAGAGACTCGGTGAGCTATTGATCTGAACCGGTGTTAGCCACAAAGTTTAGTCCAGAGCCCACGTTTTACGACGCCGACGGGCGAATAAATCGAAATAACGTATAAGATTTGAAGATAACGCTTAGTGAATCCTTTCGCCTTAAGTTTTAGCCAATCGACTGTAAACTTCTGAACGTGACCTGCAACCAAACCCAGCATAATGTTTAGTAAGCCAGATTAAAACGCTCTTAAAGTCTTGAGCAACAAGTTACGAATTAAATGTGTACATTTCAGGTCAAAATGTCTCCATTTAAACCATTAAAAAGCCTAATAAAATGTCATAACGGCCCTTATCGTAGATAATTACTCAATAATGACTTTCTAAAACATTTGACATGGAACAAAAAAGCTGGGAACTAACTACAAACATTAGACCCTCATCACAGTACAAGTGCCATTTTATTTGGCGTCCTCTGTAAATAAACGATCGTTTTGGCGACTAACGAACTAGTGTAAGCAGGGAAAAATCGTCTTCGAAGCTTAGGCAGCGTGTTTACGTAAACAGGTGTAAAATAGATCGTTATGTGGCCAAATTACCATAATGTTTGTTGTCGAAATATTCGCTCGCCGAAACGGAATACGTAATGAGCGGGCCGAGTCAGCCCGGCAGATTTTACACGTTTATACGGCTTGATGTTCGTTAAAGGTACACCAGTAATTTTATGCAGTCATAAATTTAATTCATACTTTGTTTTTGGAGTTACCGTTGCGTGCGAAATAAAAAATGTTTACGTTTCACTCGTAAAGCGTTTTGCCCTGTGCTCCGAGATGCGCGGTGATTTCTCTTCCGAATAGTCGACGATTTAGAGCCCTTGGAGACAGTACGAAGTTTCCATTTTTGCGACGAGAAGTTGCAGATTGAAATTCAACAAGAGGTTACAAGAGGTTACAAAAGTTACTTTTATCATTAGGTAACCTAGAAACGACGGTACCTGAAATTAAATTATAATTTATTAACTCATAAAATCGCCTAAACAGTATTATGAAGTCAATAATCTAATTAGCAACACTCGATCAAAAACAAACAACCCTAGAATTGATTGATTCACCTGAAACATCGATCAATTACATAAAAATAAGCAGATGAAATTCTGAACAAAATAAATAGAAAATCAGTGTCTAAACTTTCTAAATAAGTTCTAAACTTTTACTTTAGTTACTTAGTTAACTAGTGCGCTAACTACAGGCCGCGACGTCGCAGCGCAATTTTTGTTTTGCGCTTTGAAACCAGAGATAAACGTCTTAAGTTAATCCTAAGAGCGAGTCATAATGAAGACAAACAGCAGTATCCTTGCAACAAGACGTGCATCGCGTGCTGGCATGGCTCCAGTATGAAGCGCGCCCCACTAGCCTCATCGGCATCGCGAGCTGCACTAATATTTGCCCTCCATTAACAACCAACGCTTTATTGTTAATTTACAAACGTATAAAGCATTATCTTGGCACTGTACTCGAATTTAAACAAACGCTATGTATCTTAATAGTTATTGTTCGATTTGTGCATAACATAATTTGTGAACCGAACCAGCACGCAACGTTGTTTAACCATAACAGTTACTTTATAATTTACGCTTAAGAAATTCACAGCTCTTAATTTGCTTTGTACGCTTCAACGCAAGACATAATATGGACTCGCAATAATATATTTATTTGTAACACCGCTTTACAACCTATGTCTACAAATAAAGATTACATTTATATTTAAGTTTAAACTACACATTACATCATGCTTTAATCCCCGAAGGGTGAGGCAGAGATGTACGCGTTATAGTAGGTACACCCACATTTCGCCAGTTATGTTGTTGTGTCCAGTTTTAACTAATTTCCTAAAGTCTTATTTCGTTTCGCAAGTATTAAAAAATGGGCCCTCAATCCAGATGCTCACGTTCATGAGACCTAGAGTTTGCGACTGGCTATTTCTTTTACGAGTATTTAGAATAAAATGTCTGACCCACGCCGTGCGCCGCCGCCGTGATAACAATTTTTACGTCTTTTCATCCGCTTAGGGGCCTCTAAAGAACCCGTTCCTAAATGCTTATGTCAGGAGAAGTATGTAGGAGGTACCTACTTACTACTAGCTTGTAGTGTGTAAAAGTTGGACCGAGTACGGTTAAATGGACTGGAATATATTCGAATACATGTAAAAGATTTTATTTCACTTGGGATGTATGTAGCGTTCGGTCGCAAGCTTGGATATAGCAAGCAATAGTTTTCTTTAATTCTCGTACGTTAACAATCTAATTTGTTCCCTTGGGTGTGTTATGAAGCAAGTAATATGATATTTACCTGAGCTCAAATAGTATCATGTTACGAAATCTTGATTTCCCTGGAGGTGTGGAGGTCAGGAGCCGGTCGCGCTGCATACAGCTAACCTTGGCATGATTGCACCTGCAACTGAAAATTCAAGTCTAACATAGCGAAATGAAAACCCATTTTGGAGCACCAGATTTGATTAGTAATAAAGGTTAAATTGTTTTGTGCCCTGAATTTGTAAAAGCTAGATCAGTAAGGCCTAACACGCAGAGTAAACGCGGGGTTGCGCAGGATACCGTGGCCCCGGAACGTAAAGGGCAACAGAAGGAACAGGGTGGTTTTTTAGTCAGTAAAAGTCTGACAGTCCCTTCCGCCCCACCCAGGGCGGAAGGAGTCATTTGATGATTTTTACCACCTAAAAAAAAAAAAAAAAAAAGTAAATCCGATCGATTTTTGAATTGGGAATACTGATGAAGGACCAATCTGCACATAATATTTTTGGGTTCTGTATCCAACCTACAGACCTATTACTAAGACTCCGCTTTCCGACTCCGTATCTTTCAAACCGTAATAGATAGACATTTGAAATTTTAACAACAAATCAAAGCAAAATTTATATTTTCAGTCTGTCTCTCCATATACAAAAAATAGTTTTAGCAACCACGTTCGTGCACCAAAACCTAGCAAACAAAAGTACGTATAATAAGTTGATAAAGCAATACTTCAACTTTCAACCACCTCCGTCCTTCCTTACTATGTGTCTATTATGTAACGGCTTAAGACTGAAAGGATAAGCCGGCTTAACCATCCATGCGTGCCTCTCCAAGTAAACTTGTTGTAGGAGCTCGTTCTAACAATAGGTCATCGGGGCAGGATCTGACTCAAGACCTCTCGTCAAACGACACCTACGCGTTTCGTGGACACATTTTTTCTTGTTCAAAAAACTGTTTTATGAAGGTCAACAATATTTTTACGAAAAAGATTCATTAAATCTGTGGTAAGTAATTCAGCAGTGCTATTCTGTAAAAAAGCAAGATTGAGGTGAGCTATCATCTCAACTAATGCCAGGGAGTGACAGCTTCCCTCAAACTTACTTCGACCTTTACCGAGCTAGATTTGTACAGAATAGACCAGTGGCCATTAAAAGGCACTTGAACGTCATTTTCAATGAAAAAAAAATTTAATCCGGTAGTCCCTTCTAAAAGGTAGTTTCGTATGGAAAAGTATAGGCATGAAACTGGGTGGGCTGTCTTATACTTGCTACTTTAGGCAATCAATTATAACATTAAGTAGACTTTAATATATTTTACGATCCCACAGAAACAAAGTCTCAGGAAACCTTTAGTAATGTTATATTCCTCCTTTAATTAAAGTAATAACACTGTTCAGGTCTCAACATTTAATTTAACTTCATCGAGAACAGTAATTAAGCCTTTCTCCTGCGATCTTTGCGGAACTTCCCCAGATATTGTTGATAGTATAAGCTCTGAGGATCAACTGTTAACACCAGTTACTGGCCAAATAGATTGCTTCCACCCAATGAGAAAGAAAATGAGATCAACAAGTGAGAAAGTCGTACTTAATTACTTTTGTAGTAACGAATTTCTTGACAATCAATTGATAACAGAGCACTTTATTCATTAAGCAGTTGTTGGAATTGTTTTTGATTATTTGAAGTGTAAAGGAATATTCTGAATTTATTGTTTCTTGAATTTCTGAAGGGCTGTCGTTTTTGTTTTGTACGATGTTTACCTGGCTTCACAGGTCGAACAAAATACGCAAAGCAACGGTTTAAATGATGAATTTTAATGAAAGTCTAACTCGTGTAGAATGAAAGGCTAATGCACGTAAGCCTGTTTTAATGCACATTTATTTATTTTTTAATTAGGTGGGTAAAAACCCAGCTTTGAACAGCCCAACCGATGCGTCGTCGCTCTAGCCGGAGGAAATTGTAGTTTCAGAATCTTATCATCATCTTTTCTGCAATTGACGAAAATAATTATACTCTAATTATAAGGATATACTACAGGGGGCCTACCACAACCTCTTAAAACAATATTACTTTAATATTACTTTGCGTTCCGCTCTGTTGGATTTTCAACGCTCGGATCAGCGCCGAGAGTTGAAAATGCAACAACAGAAATTACAAAGTAATGTTAAAATAATATTGTTTTAAGAGGTTGTGGTAGGCCCCCAGAGCAGCAGCATAAAAAACCTTGTCAAAAAATTCAGTAAAAGCCTTACTTAGTTTACTTACTTTTTCCTGCTTCTTTATAGTATTTTTTTTTTCTTTTCTTGTTAAAATTTTCAGTTCAGAGTGGTCATATTTTTAAGTTCAATAAATTCATTTCAAGTATTCTTCGAGGCAAATAGGAGTTGAAATTGACTAACTTGACAGAAGACAGATGGAAAATAAAAACCCTAGTTTAAAAAGTTGTGAAGCGTACAAACGCCGCGGTTTCATCTAGATTTTTCAATTACTTTTCTTGACTCCGTGAAACAAAATTGGTTTAAAATCCAATGAAAGAAAGGAGAGGAGAGCAATCCTAGAGATTCTTCAACTAAATATAAACGTTAAACTTTCTAGCTCAACCCTAAATTGCTAGCTGTAGGCTAGCATTCCTTTCTGGCTCCTACGAGGAAAATAGATTAGACCCCAATAGGCTTACTAAAATGCCTTAACTAATTAAGTCCTTAGCTTTCAGTCTATTGTAGATTTTCACGATTACGAGAACCTTTAATCCGTTTCCTATTCAAATTCGTTGTTTTAGGTTTACAAACGGACCGATTCTGTTTTCCTTTTCTTTGGAATAGTTAATGGGAAACCTGAAACACAGTGCACGAATTCAAACTGAAAAGTATAAAAGAACCACGTCACCTGAAACAAAATAGTTTGTAAGAATCTTTCAATGGAGGGTTACAGAAGAGGGATATGGTGACATGGAACATTTCCGGCGCGGATGTCGGCGATAGCGCAGAGTGAATGAAAAAGATAAAGAAAGCTGTTCCACCATATGGGATTGGTACTAGGAATGTGTTTACAATTACCTGCTTTTATTCCCGATAACATATTTTTTGTGGTTAAAATCTACAATACATGATATTTTTACATTTTGTAGAAGTGTGATGCCTCATAGTGTTTCTGGTTTATTTATTTTTATAGGAAAAAAAAAACATGTTTTCTAAGAATATGTAAAGAGTCAAAAACTGAAAAAAAAACAAACAAACAACTGTAGTCAGGGTATATATAGATATTAGAGGCTACTACAAGATTTTTTTCCGCTTTTAATTGTGTGGCTACTCGTTCTACCCTTTTGGTGATATCAGGGTAAGGGTCCTCTATATCCATAATCTTTTAAGTGCTTTACATCCACGGGAAACTTAGGGGAGTCACCCTATCTGTTAAGCTTAGAATAGATTGTTAGCTAAGGCTCTCGCTAGGTAATACCTATATATACCTACCCACTAGCTATACCTACAGTATTATAAATCGATGCACGCTACAATAAAATGTACCTAAGTTGATTCCTAGTCCACTGCGGATACTTGCCAAACTTATCCATTACCTACCTAAATATTACTCTAACATAAACAAGTCAAACAAAACTGTCAAGCTTCCCCCTAACAAGTTACTGAATACACAAAACAAGTTGCGACATAAGTGCGTATCAACTGAGAGGTGTCAATATTGTTCGAACATACACGGTGTTGAAAATAAAATCCCTTTAGAAAAAAATGTGTAAAGGTATTGGTCAGTTTTCTTTAGTGAAAATACCTGCGTCACGGTAACTGGCATCATAAATCTACCCGACTTTCCAGGCTTCCGAGGAGATTTCTCGTTGGGACGACTTCTCTTAGAAACTTTTAGTACGCGTGCTCAAGACAGCCGTCCAACATTTTCAAGTACTTCTAAGTATTTTTGCCAAATTATGGGCGAGACCTTTTTACCCCTGGGTACGGCTTGATGTGGACTGATGTGGCTGTAAAGTGAGATAAGTGAGGTACTCAGAGGTACCTACCTGAGTTAGCTACAGTACCTATGTGGATATTATGATGAGTAGGTAATGTAGGGTCTCTGGCCGGTTTTGCCATATCCAACCTTATTTTACTTTTGTAATATGTATTAGTTTATTTTTATTTTTATAAGATTATTTTGTGTATTTTTTCTATGGGCCTCAGTTGCCTGATAATAAAATGATTTATTATTTACACTAACGAACCGAATTATGAATCTATGTCCAGCCGTTCTGGAAATTTACGCCTAACAAGAGATTTAACATTTCATTTTTATTTATATAGGTTTCTATGAGATTAACTATGTTCAAAATCACAAAGACTCTGTCTGCCCCGAAGGCTGACAAGCGGGTTTAGGGATATTATAAAATAATAATCTTAATTTACGATCTAGTAAGGAAAATAGTGTTTCAATCTGTTAACCTAAAACCATCACAATCACAATCAAAGAGATCATAGTACCTAAATGATTCAGATTCAGATGCAGATTTTAATATTTGCCAACAACTAGGTACAGAGACTATACTGTGGTACATAACTCTTTCCGCTACAATCTACGGCATGATAGAAAAGTCATAGAACTAAATATATGATACAGTATTATTATAAATTACCAACGGTCATGTCATTCTAATTAACGATAACAAATTGTCAATATTTAAACAAAATATAATTAAAATAAATAGTAGGTACCTAATCATAATTAAACCTAGACAATAATATATTTGTATACATACATACATACATACATAAACTCACGCCTTTTTCCCATGGGGGTAGGCAGAAACCACAGAACGCCACCTGCTACGATCCTTACATACTCCTTTCGCCTCATCTACATTCATACATCTCGTCATACAAGCACGCCGGTTACGAGTACTCCGCACCTGACCTTTCTGAAGAACCTCACCAATAAGGTCAGTGTAGGTCTTCCTAGGGCGACCCCTCCCTGCGTTACCACTCACCTCTGCCATATAAATACCTTTTGTTAATCGTCTTTCACTCATCCTCTCAACATGACCGAACCATCTAAGCATACCCTTTTCTATCTTTGTCACTACATCCTCTTTTAATCCGCAACGGTCCCGTATAACCTCATTCCTCACTCTATCGTTCAAAGTTACACCACACATACTCCGCAAGGAACGCATTTCCACAGCATTAATCCTACTCTCATGCCTCGTTTGCCAAACCCAACATTCACTTCCATACATAAGTGTAGGCACCAGCACGCCGCTGTGAACAGCCAGTCGAGCCTTTTTGGGCATGAACTGGTTGGTCACAACCGCATGTATAGCACCATTCACTTTATTTCCCGCAGTTACTCTCCTTTCCACATCAGCATCAATCTTTCCATCTCTAGTAAACATACTGCCCAAGTATACAAACTCATTCAATTGATCCACACTCTCATCATTTATTTTCACATCACACACCGATACATCCTCTTCTCTTTCAAAAACCATCACTTTCGTCTTGTTCACATTTATATTCATCCCTTTCCTCTTAAACGCGTCATTCATTACCGTTACCATGTCTTGCAACTGCTCTGCCGACGTTGCAAGAAGAACTTGATCATCTGCGTATAACAGGCATTTGACAAGCAACTCATCCATCCTTAATCCACACTCACTCTCTCTCAAATCCGCCAAACAACTATCCATGTATAGGTTGAACAGCCATGGAGACGCTACACAGCCCTGTCTTACACCTCTTGAGATGCAAAACCAGTCAGTGTATGCCCCATTAATCCTAACACAAGCACTGGAATCTTTGTATAAAGATTTCAGTGCTCGTATCAAGTGTCCGTCCACACCATACATGGATAGAGTCGACCATAATTCTTCCCTCCACACACTGTCATAGGCCTTCTCCAAATCTACGAAAGCGCAATAGACTTTCTTGTGCTTTGCCAGATGTTTTTCGGCTATACACCTTAAAGAGAAGATCTGATCCATACAGCCCATTCCCTGTCTAAATCCCGCTTGTACATCCCAAATTTTCTCATCAGTCACTCCTATCACCCTATTAATTAAAACTTTCGCATACAGTTTGCCGACAACGCTTAATAGACTAATGCCGCGGTAGTTTTTACACTCCTGCTGTGAGCCTTTTCCCTTATATAGTGGAACAATTACAGCCTTGCACCAGTCATCCGGCACACGACCATAACTCCAACACATATTAAAGATCAAGCACAACAGGCTTGCTACCACCCCGTCACCGTTCTTTAGCATTTCGACAGACACTCTATCATAGCCTGCAGCTTTGCCAACTTTCATACCTCTCAGTGCTCTTACAATCTCATCCATCTTTATTTCATTCTCTTCATCTACATCTACGTGTGGGTCTTCAAAACTGGCTTCCGCCCAGTTGCCCACTCCTTGCATGCTATCCTGATCACGAAACAAACTTTCAAAATATCCCTTCCAGCGTTCCAAAACCTTACATTCTTCGCTTAATAGGCATCCATCTTCTGCTCTCACAATGTTCATAGTTGATGTTCCTGTCACCCCTCGAGCCAATCTTACCTGTTTCCAGAACAGTTTAACATTGGCCCTGAAGTTATCAGCGAACTTCCTGTTATACTTTTCTTCCTTCTCATCCTTCTTCTTTTTTACAATCTCTTTCACTTTCGCTTTCATTTCGGTGTATCTTTTCTTCACTCTTTCTAAATCATCTGTCATATCCGTTGCCTGATTCATCCTACTTTGGGCCTTACAGGCTAACACATTAAGCCATGCCTCTTTCTTCTTGCTCACAACCTCTTTCACTTCACTATCCACCCAAGAATTATCCATCCTACTACCATACTTCCTCTGTGCTAGACCACATACCGTCGTAGCTACTTCTACCATACTATTCTTTGTCATATCCCAGACTTCCTCTAAACTAAACTCATTCCCACTCTCAAATACCTTATCCGTCTTCTCTTTTACTTTTCTCTTATATTCTTCTCTTACTTTAGCCTCTTGCAGTCTTTCTACTTTTATTCTTTCTAGAGTGGTCACAGGAACTTGAACTCGATGACGCCAATGCTTGAATAAACCATCCACCCGACACATTACCAGATAATGGTCAGTTCCAACATTGACACCCCGATATGCTCTTGTATCTGTGACCTTACTCTTCAATCTTTCATCTACAATCACAAAATCAATTATACTTCTACTACCTTGCCTTTCCCACGTATACCTGTGAATCTTCCTGTGATTAAACATAGTGTTCATCACAGTAAGGTTCTTCTCCACACAAATCTCTAGTAGATCCATACCATTCTCATTCACTCTGTCATCTCCAAATGCACCTAACACTTTCTCGTATCCATTCCTTTTTACACCCACCCAGCCATTAAAATCACCAAGCATTACAATCTTCTCATTCGCCCTGCATCCATTCACTATATCTCTTAAACTATCCCAGAACTCTTTCCGCTCCGTCGGTGAGCTTCCCATATCAGGTGCATACACGCACACAATAAAGATACGGTTTAAGCCCACCTTGGTTCTCAACCACAGAATCCTGGGACTAACACACACATAATCTTTCACACATTTCATCATTCGCGCTGAGAGGACAACCCCCACACCCTGACAGGCCCTTTGGGTCTCATGGACGCCGGACCAGATAGCGGTCAGAGAACCATATTTGGATATGTCCACTCCCTTTCTTTTTGTCTCATTCACACAAAGCACATCTATCCTTTTGTCTTTCACTACCTCACATACTTCATCCATCTTATCTTTTATCCCTCCCTGCACATTCAGCGTAGCTAAGCGACATTCCGTAGCTCGCTTTTCGCCCCGCGAGAAACATTGGCGTAGTGTGTGGCGAGCATCACCGCCGCCTCCGAGTTTTAAATTTTTGTTACTCATTTTGTTCCCACGAAAAGCTAGGGATATAAATTGTCCACACTCTGCAGTGCCCCGCTTACAGAGGTAAGGCTTAAGTAGTGCCTGGGGGCGCCCGGACCCAGACAACTGGCACGCTCGCGGCTAGGCTCTCCCCTAGTCATGCAGCTCTCGGCACGGCGACCTTAGCTTGGAGGCTAATGTTACCACACAGAGGAGTCGCTAGACTCCTCCGGCTATTCCCTTAGTCGCCTTTTACGACACCCACGGGCTGAGAGGGGGTGGTTCTACTCTATTACCCGGAAACCACACGGGAATTATATTTGTATAATGCTTTGTAATTGTAATTACAAAGTTATTTACCTATTCGTCATTTACATTATATTGTTTGTTATATTGTGATGCCTGATTAAAGTATTTTTCGGTAATAATAAACGGCGATTATTAACCGAGCTTCAATTGTAATTTCTATAAATATCATCTTTTACATTTATCTGTAGCCGAACTACAAAAGTTTTGTTACAAAATAAATAACAGTATTCCATTTTCAACTGAATTTGGATTTGTTCAAAGCCTTTTTTTGGTTACGCCTAAACCAGGGAAACGCCTGAAATAAAATCACTCTTTAGAATCGTTTCCTTTTGTAACCTTTTTCCAACAAAGCCGATAATAATATTTTTATATTCTTTGATTGAAACCGAATACAATAAACATCATTATTAACTAGGTACATAGAAATTTGGAGAAAAAACATCTTTACCCCGAGCCTTTGTTTCCGTAACTCAGCGATTCATTATAAAGCCTTAGTAATCTGGGGAATGGTCGGCCATTGTTTTGCGCCATTCTATATTTTTCCTCGGCGTACCTACTTTATACACGCCCCAATATTATGCAAATACTAGGGTATAATCTTTAATTGCACCCGCGCCGCCATACCCGCGAATACGCTAGTAAAAATAAAATCTTATAACATTAAAAAGTTTCCTTGGTGTTTCTATATTTACAGTGTTAAAAGCCTTTTTGTTTGAGTAAGAAATAAAATATGCGAAAACAATTTGCACTCGCCGTCGTTGAACATTTTGAACTGTAAAATGTAGACAGAAAACAGCAAAATAAAGTTATTTAGACATTCTAGAACGTACAAGTTTTATATGAAATACTTTAATGTTTGTTTAATCTACAGAGAAAACTAAACAGCTGAACTAAACTAAACCTCTGACATCGTTATTTCATAAATGTTAAATACATTTTTGTTTCATAGCCTCTGGTTAGGTACTCTAGGTTTTTAACAAGCTTTATCCTGCACCAAAGCGTCAGGTGACGTGACACATGATATCAGTATATCCACTAAATTATAAATGTGATGTGTCTCGCTTGTAGAGTTTGTATTTTCGTAATAGAAAACTACCCTGTCTGGACGCTGTCACCTGTTTTAACGAACGCAAACGTCACATAAGGCCGAATATATGACTAAGCACTCAAGCACTTCACCCCTTCGGCCATATGAAGGTAAAAATACGGCACGGTTTAAAATGCTACAAAATTGTAGTGTTTTACGTAAGTTCTTGGACGTTTTCAACGGATAACGGAACATTTAACGCCGTACCGCTTAAACTTCGATAGCATTCAGTGAAGAAAATTATTTCGGGGCCATTACCTCTCACAGCTGCCACATACAACTTTTATATGTTTGCATCACGAATGAACACGAAATGTTCTGCGTTACAGCCTCGCGTGAGCCAGCTCTTTTCAGTGTTGCGTTTTATAATACCTACTAGATATACTACTCTGAAAGCACACCTTTTAGTGCCCCTGTATATTTTATTGAACTATCGTAATCATGCTTCGTTGCCAATACTTTTCCATCAAATATTAAAGTATCTATGTACATGTTATGTTCTTTACGAATGGAATAGATAAAAACTGGGTTCTGATATTTTTGTGTATCAAAAAGTTTGTTCGTCTGAATATAATAGTTATTCAAATAATAATGCTTGCGGCAAACACGAAACAGAAACCAATTCGAAAGGTTGTATCTAATACCAACATATTCTCAAATACGTATCTACACTTCAATACACTTTTGAATTAAGTCTAGTGGGTATACATTCATGAATATATTTTATACATGAGGACAGAATGTATTTAATCTAGTTATGGTAAATAATATATTGTAGATTTATCGAACTGCCTCGTTGGACTAGTGGTCGCAAAGCGCGGCTGCTGAGCTTGAGATCTTCGGTTCGATTTCCAGGTCGAGCAAAGTGTTATCGGGTTTTTTCATCAGTAATTTCTCGGAGTAGCCTCGGAGTCTGGATAGTAATATAAGTGACCTTATTGTTTCTTAAGGAACAAAGTATTTTCGATATGGACCATATTAAAATTGACCATATTAAACCATATTATGGACCATATTAAATCTATTTACCTATCTATCTACCTGATACCATACGTCACGCGCATCTGGGTACACTGTACTCATATGAACTTTTTAGCATTTTCCTTATCACGATGAGTATGGGGGATCCCTCACGAAGTTTATTAGGGCGGCTTGAAGCCACGTGTAGCGATAACGAGAAAAGTCAATAGCCCATCTCCCACCACCACATCCGCCTATTTCCCGCCGACTTTCGGAACTTTGGAGGGAAAATTGTTGCAATACAATTTGGCAGCAAAAGAGAAACATGGGAAGCGTCCGTCGTGACTATTTGGGGCAACTCGAACGCAATGGGGCTAACATTCTCGTACGATCCAACCATATTCGGTTAATAAGGTAATCAAATGCAGCCTAGGTAATGTCCTCATTTGTCAGCTAATAACATCATACTGCAATCAAGCATTTTATAATATGCTTATCTATCTAAATCTAAATATATATAAGTAAAAGGTGACTGACTGACTGACATAGTGATCTATCAACGCACAGCCCAAACCACTGAACGGATCGGGCTGAAATTTGGCATGCAGGTAGATGTTATGACGTAGGCATCCGCTAAGAAAGGATTTTTTTAAATTTACCCTCTAAGGGGATGAACGGGGGTCCGACATTTACGCGGACGAAGTCGCGGGTAAAAGCTAGTTATAATATATAAAATCGAAAGGTCACACACTCACTCATCATGAAATATCGAAATCCGCTTGACGAAATTTGGCAGGGAGCTAGTTTACAGTTAGTAGACGTCCGCTAAGAAAGGACATTACAAAATTCACCCCCTATGGGGATGAAACGGGGATCCGACATTTACGCGGACGATAAGCACGGCAAAAGCTATATAAAAATGCAGTAATTGAAATAATACTTCAATTTAAAATTAATGTAAATTGAAATTCATGTAATAATCGTAAATTGAATTGATTATGCATACCCTAAAAGGATGAGACATGTAGCACTATGCAATATTTATGAACACGTTTGTAAACATACCATGTTTTGAGCAAATCAATATTCTTTCTTCAAGCCATACGAAAGCAAGGTAAAAAAAACACAATCCCACTCTTCTCTCATTATCGTGATCTATGTGACAAAGCCGAAGCTTCTACTTAGGAAACTAACTGAGAGCACATTTCCCAGTGTTCTGTAATTCCATCATCCACACATGCCAAGATTCGTGAACGCTGTCAGACAATCCAAACCGAAATCAGGTTATTCCAGTATTAGGTCATCTGTGTAACAGTGCTCTTCATCCATTTAAAATAGTCTGGGTCAGAAACAACACGGCTTCGTTCAACTGTCACTTAGACTAAATCACTGTCATAAGAAACTAGGGCATTATGATAAACTACAAACTTCAATAGTTAAGTGGAATAAATTCTACCTTCGTTGTTAGTGAACGCGGTGCAAGAACCGGTCGATATGGCTTCGACCAATTTAGTCAGTTTCCCGGTCAGACTAATAGCGGAATATTCGTTCATATGTAATGAACCCCAGTGGTAGTAATTTGCAGACCAAGAATGGAAGTTGTGAGAGCTGAGTGCATGTTGTATATTCTGTTTTGTGGGAGTAATAGAATTAATTACGAGGTTTTACTAAGAACTATAAACCGAGATGTGTTTGCATAAAAAGGAAAAACATTCAGACATACTGAAAACGACATTGAAAGTCGTTTTTAGAAAATCTGATTTTTTTTTGGAAATAGAAAAGTATGACCATTATTGGTTATATTATTACAATTATAGCCGCAATAATACTTATGTATAACCATTTATTTCTCATCTTACTCCAAAATTCATTATATTATTATGAGCCTTTACTAACCTACTTCAAGTTATCGTAAACTTTTATAATAAAATATTTCATAGTTTCTAACAATATAGTTTAGGTATAATCCACCCTGATATAAAAAATTGATGTACCTATGTTTAATAAACACTTAGTGAGATTATAAAGTTACTATGAGAAAATAAAGAACCTGTAAGTAACTAATGTACGAAAAAATATATTTTTATTACTAGCCCTCATTTGAAAGTCGATGTGTTGGCAAAGCTGTCGACCTAAAAGAAAAGTATTTAAAACCAAATTGTGAATATACAACATAATGTTAAAAGCTTTAACGTCGAAATGCACTCAATCTACACGAGCGACCCGGTTCCATTCGTCCGATGAAGAGCTTTTAATGCAAATCGCAGGTGACATCGTTTGTTTTAGCTGTATTATGTATTTTTAAATGGGATTGGCCTCTAGTCCCGACCGAAATAGGATCCATTATGAAATGAAATGGACATTTGGTGACAGTTTTTCGATTATGAGTTTTTGGTTTGTGATTCTACTATACTCCTGAGGATACGTTGGTGGACGATAATTTTAAAGTTATGTCTGTTGATTTCATAACATGAAACAGAAAATTAGGTGTAAATAATTTATTTTTGATTACACCCTTAATTCTTTTAAAGGACCCTATGTGCAATCCCTCTTTGCCTTTAATATAAGAACTTAATAAAAATCTGCAGTAAGTAGACGGTCTATTGTGTATTCTGTGGTATTGACTTCACTACATAATGGGTACAAAAAACAAATATTTGAGTATCTTAGTTGTATATTCGAACCGCCGAACCTTCTAGTTACGGAAATAACAAAGCTCAAAATTTGCTTTTTTTTAACTTAAATAAAATTAACTTTAAAATACCCCGACGACCACTATACTGTTGCATACCCGTAAAAACAATGTTTTGCGTGTGTGACATTGCGCACGGTCACAAACAGTGATTTTTCACTCCAAAAATAAAAGTCCCAACAACAATTTTCGCTCCATGGTTTAACAAGCAGAAAAAGTAGTTAACGGCAATATGAGGTGTCTTTTCACAGTCCGAATATTAAATCTAAATTCACAGCAATCCTGTATTCTGTACCAAGATTGATAGAGAAACTTGCACTAGTTCAGTAATAGTTCAACATTCATAAATGCTAGACGGGTCTCAGTTCAAATGGCTGGCGTTTTGACAGGAACTAATAACGGCTTGCCATGAATAACATCATCTTCGAAGACCTCCTGGTGAAGGTAGTTAGATTATATTGACGGCCAAATATATTATGCGTCATTGATTGATGTTTATTGAATATCGATATTGACACTGATGGCTTGCGATGGCAGTAAGGTCCATTTGCGTTTTAAAAAGCTTCTCAGCAACAGTAAGTTGCCAGTTGTACATGTTCACTCAGAGCATGTCACAGTTGCTGTTGCTGCTATTATAGGTGGTTGGATTTGGATAGGTTTTACGCTTGAAGTTAAAAAAAAAATGGCTATTGACATTGGAAGTTCTAATTAATTATTTATTTATTTAAGAAAAACCTACCTACCTACCTACCTACCTACCCCACACTAGGATTTTTTCTGTATCGTGGGCACGTTTACATACATATAAACTCACATACACAAACAGCCAGACAGCCAGACCCAGAACAACAATCTGTAGGCTATACAAATATTTGTGCCGTGCGGGAATCGAAACCCGCGATACACAGCCCGGCAGTCAATCGCCCAGGCAGTAAGTCAAATAAATTATTCAACATTATCCTGCTGAAAGAGTTTCGTGAGTTTCCCTTAATATACAACACGACGAAATTGTCGCTTGGTAAATTTTTCTTTCCCCCGTCGATATGTAACGTGTTACTTATGTCCCAATAAATTTAAAGAAAAAATAACACTCTCTACGACAAAATTCCTACTCGTGAGTATTTAGAAGACTAACAAAACATTTAAAAAATATATCTAGAATGTTCACAAAATATAATAATAACAGCTTTAATAAAACCATAAAGTTAAAATGTACAACCAACCATATAACCACTCAACCGACGAGTCGACCATAATTAACGCAAATTACTTTAAAATATATCATCGAAAAATGACTAATTACAATAATTTTGTAGCGCAAAATGGAGGCTGCATTTAAAATTACTTTCAAGGCGAGTATAATTCAATTACCTAACAAGCATTACATATTCATTAAGTTGATGCTAATTAGGTCTTGTCACCCCACCGAGCTACCTCGCGTCCGTAGCAATGTACCGAGGTACGTACTTACGGATACGGGGTGATGTTTTAAAGGAAAATACATAGGTATTGTTGACAAAATAAATCTTTCTTATGCGTAAAAATTTTGGACTCTTTCTTTTGTAAAAACAAAACGTTCACGCTAGTGCAGCGTTAAAAGAACACACAAACAAACAAAAAAATCGGAGTTTTATTATGTTATAAAACTCAGATTTATTTGTTCATAGTAAGTACCTATATAGTATAGTAGTATAGATAAAAAATGCATATCTACTCAGTTTAAACAAGCTCTACCTAATAACCTCGACATTTCGTAGATTCTACGACTCAAACTGTCGCTCGTTACAAAAATTTCATTTTATTTAATTACCTAATGAATGCACATTAAGACTTTAAGAGCGGGTACACATTGGGCGTTTTGAAATGCGCGCTTTGCCCCGAATCTATTGAAGTGCACACATGCAAGCGCGCTCTGCTGGTCAAGCGCGCGTCAATCGCGCGTTTACATTTTTTCGTTAGAACGCGCGTTGCTCGGGCGTCAGCTGCGCGCTTTGAAATACATGAGCGGCCATTTTGTTGTACATTTCAACGCGCGCTTTTGTGTAGAGAGGACGCACTTTTCGAAAATGGAGATCGAGCATTTTGATACTGATTTCTTTATAGATGAAAGTATTAATTATGTTCGCCCTACTAACGCGCGCTGAACGCCGTGCTAAGCGCGGTGTGTGTACGCGACCAACGCGCGCTCAACGCAACGCCGAGCGCCCAGTATGTACTAGCTCTAAAAAATCGTTTTATTTTTTAAACTAGTACTTAGTTATATGGGTAAACGTAACTAAAAATACACGCTGTATAGTGAGTTTTTATATAAATAAGTAAAATGACGCGCTGAATCTTTTTGATGTATGTATGGTCACGTCACTTCCGTATGGGGTACCATTAATTATTATTTTAAGCTGGCAAGGACTTTATCCATATCCACTTTCTGAATAACGTATGTTTCTGTGTTACTTTATAATTATAATGTAACGTTGTATATCTTTATAGCGATCTGTTAATTTATGTACTTAATATGTTTAAATGAAAGTGAGTAAAGTTTGATTATAACTCTGCTCATTTTTATTTTGGAAAATTTCTTGTTAAACGAATTGTTAATGCTTCTTGAATAAACTTTTCAACCGTATATTGGTGCAAATTATTATTATTTGTTATTTTGTTTTATAAAATAAAAAAAAATCATCTATTTGTTACATCTGTCAGATAACACAGATGTGATATCTGACAGAACAAATAGATGAAAATAAAGTTTCATGGTTACATTGCGAACAGGTTGTTATGTAACTACCTGCTTCCTGCGACATCATACGTGTGGTTTTTTCACCCGTGTTAAGTTACGTCTTTGGTTAATGCTCTGCTCATGAGGGTCATAGCGTAATGTTATATAGTTTATTTCATGAGCCTATTCCTCATGAATCTGTCTATCATATACAAAAAGATTTTTCCAATCGGACTTGGAGTTCCAGAGATTAGCACGTTTAAACAAACAAAAAGTGTCTTCAGCTTTATTATACTAGTTTAGATTACAAATAACTTCTTCCGAATCATCCAACACAAAGATAGCCATCACTGTAACCTATGTACACTCAGACACGTAATGTACGTATTTATCTCCAATTCCAACGATACCTATACAAACTCGGAGCGTAACGAGACAGCTTTGTTTCCATAAACATGAAAAGCCGTAACTCCATATAATCTTCAAAGCCAATCAGTGGCGAATGATTGGCTTATTACCAATCACGCGACGAACAGCACCGTAATCCTAATACTATTGACGCGACCGTCTCTAACGAGATACCCCCAGTCGAAGATAAGGCGACTGATACCTACGAGCTACAACTCGACAAGCCATCGCAATCGCCGGTATCCAGCCGCTACGAGTTGCTACGAGTAAATATCGTAGACTATACCGTCTACGGCGTAGGGGCGCGCCCTACAATTGGGTAACTGTCAAAACGCAATTTCACTATAGACTTAATATGGTAACAGCAAACTCTGACGTCACGTATTTAATAACTCGATTGACTAACTATTCATAAATTTCAAAGCAATTAAAAATCTAGTTTTACGGGTAATTGAAATTTTATCGGTTTTTAGGGCTCAAATAAAATGTTATTCTAGAAAAGAATTTTTGGAATTCTTAGCAAGGTAACGTTTTAATAATCAAAGGTTTTTGAAGCTTCAGTAATAAATGTAGGTGTATTAATATCGCTTACTGAGGAATTCTGACGACTACAAAGGAAATTATATGATAATAAAGGTGAGTCGGGTTGTCTTTATACCTTTATGCCTTTGAAACATAAGCTAGGGATCCCAAAAAACTAAGAGAAAACTGGTGAAATAAACTAGACACCTTTTTCTCAGCGATCAAACAAAATACTAAATTGGGGAAAGGGAATTTCTTCTCCAGGGACTTTCTTAATCAGTGGAACAATTGAGATTTGTAACTTCAGTTTTTTTTTTATTAATAAAGGGTCCCTGCTCTTGACCTTGTTCTAACTTCAAGCTTTAACAAAAGGCTTTTGATTGATGATGAAGATAGGTAAGAGCCAGAGTCATTTTTTTCCCGTAATTGACCTAGCTCCCAAAGTATATGAGGGCCGCCTCATGCATGCCGATGCTTGTGTGTATGTGTAATTAAAAGGGGACTCGTTAGTTGCAGCGTTCACCGCGGCGGGCGGGGACGGGGCGCATTCATAGTCACAAATGTAATTCATCCCCTCCTGTCCCCTTTTTCCCAGGTGGATGGAACTCAATTAGCAACAATTATTCCGACGACGCGACGCCAACCCAAAAGTTTTCTCGACTATTTCGTAATTAATTTTGTTTCTACGACCCCGGGCCGAACTCGCCCTGACTCGGCTCACCCTTAACATTTATTTAGCACTAAATTATTTTAAAAGTTTATCGAGTGCTAGTTTCCAAAACGGAAATGGCTATTGTAGAAGAATTATATCAAATGAAGCGATAAGGGGAACTTTCCAATGGTTTTCACGCCCGCGCCTTCGTAGTGGTCCATAACGACCATATAAGGCCGATTGCTTTCTTAAACTTATCCCATTTGTAGCCCCAGTGTGAAGGAATTGGAACTTCTTTATTGTGCCAAAGTTGTGAATGAGAGCGCCTATTTCCATTTCTATCGAGTTAGTGGGCCGAAACTAATAAATTATAATAACATAACTATAATGTATAGCAACGTGTAGCTTTATAGAGGGAATCGGACGAGCGGTTATGAAAGTTGTGAGTAATAAATGGCAGAGCCACCTTCTCGGAGAACTTGGCGCGTCGTAAACTGGCGCCAACTTGGACATACGAAAATTAAATAAATTACGAATAGCGAAACCGACCTCATCACTTAGTAAACCAGCTTATGCTGCAGAGAACGGCTAGATTAAAATAAATTCATTACAATGTCTGCCGCTCCACTGTACATTTTGTTTCGGAACTTGTATCAGAGCGTCTCCTTTTTTTCTGTATTCAGAACTTTCCGTAACAACTGAAAGCCAATTTTCGTAATTAATCTACAAGTGTACGAACAGTACAAGTACAATAACCCCTTTTCAGGTTTCTGGTATTTTAAAAATAACCCTAACCGCGATCGTTCCTGAAAGATACGAGAATTGCCTCCTGTCATTAATGTAAAAATAATTGAATCCTAGTAACATAAAAGTGGATTATATTCTTACTATTTCTCCATCAAAAGAGGTTTAATTAACAGCAATTTACATACGAAAGTGCCTATAGAATTTCAAACCTCCGTGTTTTAATCCACTTATAAGGCCTGACTAATCTTTTTACACAGTCCTAAGTAACATTAACCATCAAGTAATGAGTCAGCATAATCAAGGGCTATTCATAACATAAACGGTTACACCGCAATACCCGGCCGTGCATATTGCTGGAACAACGCGTGAATTGGTCCGCTCGGTGTAAAGTCCCATATTAACATAGTAAGGAACCCATTTCCATTATCATCCCCAATTTCGTGCTCGGGAGGCACTTAAGCACTTAATGGATCTCGGCTCCCCGTAATTTACCGGGACGTTGGATTGAATAAAATCGTAAATCTTAACACCAACCGAGCGAAGGTGTTATTACGAAGAATGATTCGCACTCTTCTTTGAATGAAAGGATCATCGCTAGAGACAAATTACCTCCGTCGAGATAGCTACGGCCTAATAAAACAATGTGCTCAGGTACAAATTACTTTCGTATATTAAGGTTATGAATTCGTCTTTATTACTTTATTCATGTTTATAGCGTACCAAAATAATATAAAATACGATGTACAGTCAACAGTGGCGTCTTTGTTACGACTGTTTCTAAACAAGCAACTGCCTCTCCGACCGTATATTAACGCAACAAAGAACGAAATTCACAGAAATATCCACTTTTGCTATTAAATAATTTAGCCTAAGTTTTCGTGGAATACAGTAGCATTTTAGAGCGGCTAGACATACCTAATCTTTATTTAGCCAATTGGCTGGATGGTGTGGGGCGACAGCCGGGGAAGCATGGCGGATGGCAGAATGCAGCAGTCCACAAATAAACGGAATCAATACCGTTACGGCGCGAGCTCACACCGCGGCGACCTCAGATATATACGAGTGGCCTGATTGTTATCACATTATTAGGAAAGACATTGTTGTCCATTGCAATCCCAAATATATATCTTTCTTTATTCGTAGATTTATCATTTTTTATGGGCCGGTAAGAATAAATGCGTTCAGGGCGCACATAGCCACGTGTTCCATGTAAGATTGACCCATTTTGAAATTAAAAATGTCAGAGTAATACAACGAGTATTTTATTACAATAAATAACAACAAACAACAACTACAATTATATTGGTTTTGTTTTAATATTATCTTCAAATTCACAATTTTTTAGCAGTTGATACGTAACATCCAAATTTCGATAACTTGTTTAATTAACTCGAATAGTTATTAATAATAATAAAATCAACGAATAATTTAAATTACCTATACGATTTTAAGGCCTGTGTAGGTATGAGCAGGAACACGCAGGCCATTTTATACATTAACACCTACTTGTGCATATTCATGCTTTACAAGAAAAAAATATAGGTAGGTATTATCTTTTAAAAAGTTTTTATATAATCAGTTCCGCAGAACAGACGCAAACTCACCAGTTAAACCGCAGGTAAATTTAAAATGGAAACCAAACAATAAAGGCTTTTTATTCGGTTTTGGGGTCACGCGGTCTTCTCAGTGAACCGTAGAATTGCGACCAGCTGATCAATTATGCTCCACAATTTCGCTATAGGACCGTTTTGAAGCTGTAGGTACCTATTTCAAGTTAAACCGTATTATTGGTCGAGGTCGTAAGCTTCGGTACCGATTGTACCCTTTCTGTAAGTCACTATAAATATATACGACAGGCTGTAAAGCGTGAACCACACTAACGTTTAATGTCATTCATTATCGCGGTATATATTTTTTTTCTTGTTTAGTTTTTGTTTTGTGTGTTTTTTAGTTTGTCTTGTAGCGCGATAATTAATGCTACGTCGTCTTCATTCTTCTAATATTCTTTGCTGTCCCGACAGAGTCCACGATTGTTCAATTTGTAAATGTTTACTTTCCACGTAAAAATGTACAAATATACATTGTGGAATGCAATAAATTATTGAGAATTGAGCATTAAACGTTTATGTGGCCCAGGCATAATATCATTGTTTTTTTATTATGATAATGTTGTAGACTTTATTCCTAGACTTTATTACAGTTTATATTACGCTATCGTATGTAAATGAATAATGAATAAATTAATTATAATTATTCATCTATTAATTATATTACGATCTGGTTCGTAATTAAATGTTTGCGAAAATAATTCTCGTTCCTTTTCCCATTCATTGTTCGTAAGAATCCTTAACGTCTGCTTCGTTTTGAATTACAAATTCATCATTTGTGTTCTGCTAAGTCCCATTTGAAGAATCCAAAACAATTCAAAGATACGTAAGACTACTTCTAAGTTTACGAACTATGCAGACGTATTTCAATTAAGTTCAAACAACAGTGGTATTACTTCTCTAGACACAATTGCCTAACTTTATGTCAGCATATCTGAGCCATTGCCTCCAAGAGGCAGGTACATTTGACAGAACATGCAATTCGAAATACATTTTCAGATTGCCTTTGGGAAATACCAACTCTAATACAGTGGAGCAATAAAACATTGTTCTGCGTGTTCCCATGTAAATCCCATAACTACGTTTGAGCCACGAATCCCGGGTGACTTGTAGTTCCAGGTCTGAGCTTTAGGCTTCTGTTACATCCCATTGGATGAGCCGCTGTTCGATTGAGTGAGCATCCGCCACCGCCGCCGCTGGTAAGCGAGTGTCTACGCAAGCCAAATAGAATATGTATGAATGAAATGCGGACGTAGGTCGTGCGTTGATTTGTTTGTACACATAACACCCGATAACAGGGAACCCCGCTTTAAAGTGGTTTTCTAGACAATTAGATCATACAAGTTACATGCTCCCAGCTTTTAATGAGTCAGTAAACTTGGTGCTATAGCAGACACCAAAGCAATACAAAGATAAACAGGCAGGGAAATCCTACGATCAATCCAATCTATGTAAAACCCGCAGGTGTTTACTGACTGCCGCTTAACTTTATATTCTTGTAGCACCCTTTATAAGTTGGGTTTAGTTCTGCCATGCACAAAACGAACCAACACACGTCTTAATTTCTACCGTTTTTCGGAGTGTAATAATTTTGTATATATAACACTCACTAATTTTTAATTTATTCTAAGGATACATTTTGGATGCGCAATGATTAAACTGTTATTGTTAGTTAGTAACACATCTGGCATATCGATTGTGGGTTGCCTTCTTTTAACAAAACCTAGCTCATTTGTAATATAGAAATAGTGTTAAGTGCACTAATATACAGTTGACAAGCTGACCGCTCTTACTGCAGCGCGATTGCATTAACTTAAAACTCGCAGTATCTGTGCCAAATGTGGTTTTAATTAGTACTCTAGCTACAAATTAACTCTTTGGACGCTTTTGATTTTAGATTTTTTTGTAAAAAGACACATTACATATCTGTTTACTGCCCATCTAATTAAGCAACAATGAGTAAAATTATTGTTTTTTTTTTAAGGATGGTAAAACATTAAATGACTTCTTCCGCTCTGAACGGAGCGTAAGGGAGTGTTAGTCTCTTACCGACTAAAACCCATATCTGTGTTCCTCCTAATGCTCTTTCGTTCCAGGGCCGCGGTAAGTCTTTCGAACAAAATCTGCAACCCTGGCAAATGTAAAAGTATAAAATTATAATAATAAAAATAAAATTGTACTTAAGTAAGTAACATTATTGCTGAGAAATGACATTATTATTGTGTGTGAAAAATCATTGTTACGGTTGTGCTTACGGGGAAATTTAGTTAAAACATTTCAAACATGTTTTCTTATAAAAACGTGAAAAAAAAAATTATAACACATGGTAAACAAATAAAATTTTGCAATGATGAGCACATGTAAGTTTCGGCTTCATTTACGTGTCTTTTTAAACCCTTTACGTTTTTTGACGCATGAGGGGTACCCCGTTGATGACACCTGATGTCTGTTGGCTATAGAACTGGTACGAGTAGTTTTTTGTTTTTTACCTTTTCTCACTAACACGAGAATAGTTTATTCCCTGTTTGGTACAAACATTGGCCCGTTAGCAAAGTTTTTAACGATGCTGGCTGTCAAGGTTGCCGACTGCCAAGGCATAATTATATACTATATTATATAGGTACTATTGATATTTTAAAACTAGAGATATTTTTTTGTTTGAACGGAGATTAGCATCTCCGGTATTCCTGGCATAATTCTTAAAATTCTTTTGATAATAGAATTTAAAAGAATTCAATAAAAAAAGAGTCCGTAACAAAATTAGCGCGGACGAAGTCGGGGGCAAAAGCTAACTAGTAATGTTATAAAGCTTAAAAGTTTTTTGTTTTTTCTTTTTTTTTAACTCGCTAATCTCCGGAATTACTTGGCCCGATTCCGAAAATTCTTTCGCTGATAGGAAGCTACGTTATCCCTGAGTGCTATGGGGATCCGTAAGAAAATTTACGCGGACGAAGTCGCGGGCAAAAATTAGTATTTTAATATAGTCATTCGTAACAACAACATCATCATTAACTTGAACAATGTTAAAAAGCAGTAATAATTAATCATAATTTTAAAGTCAGACTAAGCTTGTAAACGACTTTATTTTTAGTGAGGGTAATAATGAAAACTGAAACTGAATTCAGTTAAATTACGAGATGTTTTACCTACTATAATAATACTATAATAATTTATAAAATAAACTCTCTTGATAATGAGAACGTTTATCACTACAGCAAGTTAATTTACATCAATTAGGTAGGTGCATTGTAGTTACAAAACTTAATATCATAAGCATTTGTTCAGACAATAAAAACTTGTTTGAAATAGAGAAGAGATTAGAAGAAGAAGAAGAAGAGAAGTTTTTATTGTCTACCAATTATTTAAAAATGTAAAATCTTTTCATGTTTAGTAAACATTATTCTTTCCAACCAGATTTAAGAATAATATATTAACTGTCATAACTGCTTTAGAAACTTTCGAAGAAAATACTTTTAAATATTTTTTTATGTTGACTTTAAAATATTTGCTCAAAAATCCGCCATACAAGAATATAAAGCTTATTATCACCAGTAGGGAAACATAAATAAAAATGAAAAATATAGAAAATCTTTTCAGCAAAATGAATGTTGAAACCGATATTCGTTATATCCGCGCTAACTAAATTTACCGATTAGCACACGGTAGCGGAGCGGATTTGCGAATTTTACCGATGGCTTTACCAAGTGGCGGAATCGCGTCGTCCTATGTTAATACACTCAACGCAAATCACATAACGAACTTTGGGCACACGTCGAAGAGCTCGGGTTAAAACGCTAATTGAGTTTTGATTCTGACTGTACTAATTAAAAATCTTGTTACATGATCAAACTTTTCTAACAATTCTTATTTATCCTTATATAAACGTGAGTTTGTTTTAATTAAATCTGAGTTTTTTTATAGTACTATTATCCTGGTGTTACTTTACTCTCCTTGGTTTTATGTATGAGTTGTGCTCGTTTCTTAGCTTATTGAAATCTTCACAAAATTAAATAATCACCGTGACTGTGACCGTGAATCAATCTCTAATTTATGAATGTTTATAAGCTTTTTGCTATTTCAAAGACTTACGTAATAAAAGAATATACCCACGCAATCAGAAATGAACCATTTGAGATAGTATGTCAAGAGTGAAATATGCCCCGTTCTTCAGACAATACTTTAAGCTGACCTTGTCCCACGGATAGACGGTTCCGCTTAACGTCGCGCGTCGTCTCTAAATCCCAACTTTTTCCAGCGATCATTCATTACAGACTTCTTCTAGATAGCCAATATATAAGTACTGGAAAAGCTTTTAGAATTCTATTTTAGCTGCAATTGTGCTCTATTCAAATAGGTACTAGGGTTTTATAGGCGCATTTTTTTAAAGGTTTTACCTCTGCACCATAAATTAACTCTTAAATAGCTAAAATTGGGGACTAATTTTGGGACTGGGCGGGCCATGTCTGCCGACTAAGTAGTGGGCCCGCATATCACAAGTTGGAGCCCTGACACTGCTAGACGGGGTGGGGCCAGTCCGAGGAGAAGATGGGGGGGACGCCTTGGATACCTATTAGCTTCCTCAGAAATTGGCATGATGAGGCAAAACATCGAGGGAAGTGGGACGAAAAAGGTAAGCAACAATCAAGTTCATCTTAAAGTTTTCAGGATATTGCGTCTTTAAAATATTAGAAAAAATATCTTGTGAAAATGAAATGCCTACGATAAACGGTAGTATCGAAACGACGCAGTAACGAACTGTCGTATTAATTCGCAGCAACAGCGTGCGATAGCGACACGCTGCGCTGATGGTCAAACAGGCACTGGCTAATTGAATTTCCTCGAGGGCCCAAAGCTCTACGAAATATTTCACTAGGACTAGGTACCTAATCCCACTATGCGATTTTTGCTTGTTTCATTCTACATACATATGAAGTTAATGTTTTAATATAGCTTTCGTGATTTACATGTGCTTATCTTCATTTTTCTGAACACTGTTGGTTTTTTATGTTTACTTATAGTTTAATCGACTTCATCCATTTGCATAAACTGTGCCCTCATAACAATAGAGTTCCAAAATTTTGTTCTACATTCACGTGCCCGAAACGATCTTAATATTTATCGATTTCAAACTTTTAAACTACACCGAAATATCAAAAAACACACGCATATAGTACACAACACTGCACTACGCTAGTTCGGAAAATATAGCCGATAGGAATAAACACAGTGCACAGGGTTCTGACGAATAGTATACATTCGTCAAGTTTACTTACCGCGACCACCCCGGTCGTGTGAATACCAACGTAATTTATTCTAGTGCAACTTTGGAACATTTTGATGAAATTCAGTGCAGGTAAAGGATATTAGCTATACATCAAGGTGTCGGTGGGTCGTGGGGCCGGGGGCAGCTCAAACACCGAGGCACAGGTTCGCGCACAGCTGCCCATCGCCCCTAATCCGATTACCCGCACTGCACTGTGTCGCTTCCTGTTCGTACCATCAACAAGGTATGCGGCAAATAGTGTCTGATGCTTGTTTGATCCATTACCATAACAGCTTATTTCTACACCTGCATCGCTCTCAATTAAGTTACAAAGAAGCGTTTTCGCAATATCAAAAATAACTTTGACAAAAGCTGTAGTTGGAGGATGTATTTTGACATCTGGGGCAAATTGTACTTTTAGAAACAATCGCAATCTTTGAGACCTTACAATTTTTGCTGATGTGATGAGATTGCGACTAGATTTTGAATGGTTTTATTATTAATTAGTAGAATTGGACTTCTGAAGATTAGTTTCCGTAGTACTTAGTTACTTTATAGGAGATTTCACAACTAACTAAGTAGAAAAGACTTCGTTCAAATAATAAAATTACGAACATATTATATACATATAATATTTCATAAGGAAACTTTCATTATTATATACAGAGTGAGTTAAAGTAGCAAGTGCATTCAACAATTCCGAAACTGTTTCACGTATAAAGTAGTTGACAAGAGTGACGTTCGCTGAGTCTGCCCCTATCAGCCTCCCCTTTGTCCCGAACAAAGTAAACAACTTTAGTAAAATAATGTAAAAGGTGTTCTACAATTCTAATTTTATTCATGCGTCAGCACTAGGCTTATTTTTTGCTCTACGAGTACTTAAATTTAATGATCAGAACGTCATCCTTGATTGATTAACCGAAGACGGCGATAACGGTGGTACAGAATAGCAGCTATTTTTAGAAGAATCGATGTAAATGAAGAGAGTCTGGAGGATATTTTGTATGAGGCAAACTTAAACGGTGTCTAGACACTCAAAAAAGTACTCTGCCATGCATAACGAGAGCTACTTCAAATGCAAAACAGGCAAAACGAAGTGTCAAGAATTTAATAACACGAAAATAAGTATTCACCATGAAATAAAAGAAATTAGAGGAAACGAATTCATTTCCATTCTTCCTCTAATTACACTTTTTGCTTCACAGTAACGCCTGGCGCGGTTTAAACCGGCAAAAGTTTATGAAAAACTTCACTTGCATACAAACTAGTTCCATTTGCGGGTGTTTTGAAAC
Organism: Hoplodrina blanda; assembly: GCA_949316365.1. Lineage (NCBI taxonomy): Eukaryota > Metazoa > Arthropoda > Insecta > Lepidoptera > Noctuidae > Hoplodrina > Hoplodrina blanda. The sequence goes on along the minus strand of OX438579.1, from coordinate 7,112,387 downwards.
AAGCGCCGTTTTACCCGTAAGGTTTTCGATGTGGTTTCGACATGCGCCAGTACAATTAGAATTTGCAATCGAAATTTGTCCCGGCAGCGTCGGGCTGCGTCGTTCAGCGACGGACAACGTTGGGTGGCGGTGTATGATCTACACACTCGCCATTGTTATTTTCCCGGCCTATATCCTCTCACATCACAGTTCAAACTCGGTATTGTTCGTTTGTTTGATAAGGTTAACCTGTGTGGTCTACCCGTAAGGGTATTCAGCGTAGATTTATAAACATGTTAGTCAACCTCGTATCTTTAAAAATCATTTGATATTAAACTAAATTATAGTAGATAAAAAGAGTTTCTACTAAGATTACCTAAGCCTTTACTTCGCCCTAACCCGACACCGGAGTTTACTGCGGCCTTGACTTTGTTCAAGATTTTGTCTTGCGTCAAACAATTTTATTTGTCCCTTTTACAAGCAGATTTATTTTAAACGCTTCTCGGAGTAAATTACCCCAACGGCTTTATCGTATCAAATAAAACCTTCACACGGACCGAATGTGCTCGGGGAAGCAGCCTGTGTATTTTAATTTATATTCAGGGCACGGCTATTTCAGAATACGTCGTATCTTCACGGACTGGCAAAACATGCAGCGGCCCGCATTGAATCAGTACAAAGTTATCTGGCATCGTAGACTTCAGATGTAAAACAAAGTGCTACACGGCAGCACTCCTCGACTAATCGTACTTAAGTCATTAGTATGTGTCTGTAGCCAAAACAAACAAACAACGAATGATAGACTACACTCTGTAATCGTCATTCGAATTTCATGTTCATGTTTCAAGTTGTTTCTTGGAATGTTTAAGGAAATATCGTCCTTAACCTCTTGTTGCTCTGTAGGCTTTGAATTACTTACACGAGGTTTTGGGTAACAATACAAATGTTTGTAATTAAATTTCTGGGCATTGAATTACAGCGACACAAATACTTCGGATAAGGTTTAGGCTTGATGTACCTTTCGATGTTTTGTTATACCTACTTGTAATCTTAGAGGTTCAATAAGAATGAATGTAAAATGATTTAATTCATACTTTTAAAAGTTTTACTTAATTACTTTTATAATTCAAAGATTCTTTAGAAAAACGATGTTTTGACTAACAAGATACGGGATGGCTCAGTGGTTGAGGCGCCTCTTATACTCTAGGCTCGCAATGTGACTTTTTCTATTTCATATGTTTATCTTGGACATCGTTGACATCTGTAAAGGAAAACATCGTGAGGAAACCTACTGGCCTTATAAATTAATATAAGTCTGAAATCACCAACTTACCTTGAGCAAGCGTGGTGATTATTACTCGTGCCTTCTCTGTATGAGAAGAAGCTTTTACCCTACAGTGGGACAATAATAGGCTGGTATTATTAGTAGGTACTACCTATATCATTAAAAAAAAAACAATATTTTAGAGACCTCGCGTATTTAATACTGTAAATATGAAACTTGAATTTCCGAATACCAACTAATCATGTAAGTAGGTAGATTCAGTACAGAATCATCAACTATTGAGAGACGTGTCATTAACTATTGAGCAAATGAACAATCTAAATCCTGCATGTCGAATATTAACAAGATTGTTGCCGAATACCCATCGGACTGACAAACACTAATTAACCAAATTTCGGCAATCATACAGGAACTCGACACACGCATACCGATGACGCTAACATGTATGATCAAACATGTACAGACGGCAACAGGGTTCGTTCCACTCCAGCTATACGACACACCATTACAATCTCTATTAAGTCTAACATAGCGTGCCAAATTCCATCAAAATCTAATGTTCGAACACAGAATATTTCTTCAGGTATGTAGGTACCTACGTATTACTGCAATATAAAATTTATGAGGAATAGGTAGTTTGAATTTCCGTAATCATTAACAAACAAACCCAGGTCCTAAATTCAGATTTTGAGCTAATATTATCTACCTAAATAGGCATTGCTTAACTCTAAAGCGCTCTGAAAATTAAACAGGAAAATAAAACGATGTTCAAATCCAAGTTTAGCAAAGATTTCCAACAATTTAAGCCATTTTGCCGAATAAAATCCACAATTTACTAAGAGAAAAAGAAACGTCGCGTAATCGGCAAGTGGACGCGTTATTATGAGCACTCCATTAAACTTGTCGCAAGTTGTGTATCGCGGATGTGTAGCGGGACCTGGGACGGCCAAAATATTCAATTGGCGTATCCTACATTGGCCACCGGCCAGGCGCCCCTGCATATTGATGTGCCAACTTTTACCGCCGACTCAGCTCATCGACGCAAACTTCACCCGCCAACCTGCCAAACTATAGGCTATGCGCTGAACGCTGATCGCATGAGTTTAATGACGTGGCTCCAGGCTAACAAAATGTCCATTACGATACGCGCTGACGGTTCGCTCCCCATGAAGCGCATGTTATTAGAAATTCCGTGGATATTGAAATATCAGGACGCTGTAAAAGTGCTTTTAACCATCCTATGTTAAAATTTATCACTATTTCAAACGAATTTTTCGTAAAACATTTTGTTATTGGAGGAAACCTTGTGAGCATAATTGGAAACGCTGCTAGTTGTTAAACCGTAAGACTTTTTTACAATTTTCGCCTCTCCATGCCCTCTTCTGTTTGAGTTCATTATAAGTTCTAAGACAATTTACTGTTATCCAAATATTCCGAACCTTTTCTCTCGTTATTTTCTTGGAAACTATAAGAATGTTTTATTTTAAGGCCCAGCCGATTCTATATAACACATAAATAATATCGCCTTACTAATTGAACCACCTTAGTTGAGACAACAACAACATCGCTTTATTGGCTAACCTTCTCCAGGGACGGCAAAAAGCGTCGATTCTTCATAAAGTTTTCCAATATGACAGAGATTATTATGGCGGCACGAAAAGCAAACTATCGGTTTTCATAAATCGAACAAAGATCAACTTTGATTTGATGGATGACTCGGCTGCGTTTGCGTTCGGAGAGGCTCTCGCGATCTGAACCAAGGGAATCGAAATGGGTCACGACTAGAATTAATGTCGTTTAAAAATACTTGTTGATTTATGTGCTGCGCTGTTTGTTCAAAACTAGGTTTTGAATCCAATCAAGTAAAGGTAAAACAATCGAAAAGAAAATGTAATTAATGCTAGACGGGTAGCTACCCGTCTAGCAAGTTATGAATATTTTTTTCAGCACTGCATTTTTCTACACTCTCTTATCTTACATTTTATTGATATCGCCTCTTGCACTCAAACAGTTAGGTAGGTACCTACCATAACGAACGAGTTCGCGCTTTCCTTATCAAAAAGATGGAAATATTCAGAACTGAGAACAAAGAATCGTTTCAAGTTTAAAAATAAAGCTCCGTTGACGCTTGCCGACAATTACAATATCAAAAGAATCGACTTACTACGCGCGAGTCTTACTTTTATATAGGAATCTAATATTTTTCCCGAGCTACCTTTCTTCAGATCTATTAATATTATCATAATCTCAAATATTTGTTTATCCCTTTCTTTTGATATTAAAAGCAATACTTACTAAGAATATTATAAGCATGTAAATTGCTGAAAGAAAACACAAGGTAAGGAAAGAAAAGCTATTTCTTTTTCGTAAGCAGCTTTTCCTCAAAAGGCATTCATGTTTTCACTGTTTCTGTTTGTAATTCAATTAGGATGATACCACCATACAAATATGACTTAAAACGTATGAGTTTCTCATCTTACAAAACGTCTGAAAACGTCTAAAGACATTTAACCATAGTGACTGAATTAACAATGATCCAAGTCATTACAAAGTAATAAAATAATTCTCCTCAGAACCTAATAAGCGTTGGATAAATTTGCATTTACTACTTCAAGTTAAAGAGGAATTTTGTTAGAAATTACGGGAGCTCACCGGACCGCGCTCAAGTTTGCTACGTTCGTCGCACTTCGCGGTACTCCGAAAGAGCGGAAGCCTAAAACTTTCGCTGGCTCAACTCGTTTTAGGGGCGCCGCTATCACGCCCTAGAGGCCCAACCTCTTTCTTACAACCTTAAAGTCCTTACTTTTGTGAATAACTACAACGTCTGGGACGTGTTTGTAATTACGTAATGGCGGACATGATGCTTAAGTACCTAATTATTACGAGGAAAAGTTTAAGGAAGATGTAGCATTACGATTCACTCAATATCTTAGTGGACCATTACTATTATTTACTGCAACAGAGAAGTCTGTGTTAGTTTAAAAAAATGTTCTGATTGTATTACTTTAACCGCCGCGGACATAGCTATTAAAATAAATAAGATAACAGTTAATCAGACTTCCTTGCAAGTTAAATATGTTTTATATTTTATCTTATTTAAGTACTAAAAAATGCGGATGTTTGTTCCTCACGCCAGAACGGCTGAACGGATCTGGATGGGCACAGAGGTAGAATATAGTGGGTCTAGAATCATGTAAGCACTAAATCCATGGAAAAAGTTTATGGGAATCCACGGTGTATACATAGATAAATACCTACCGCAAAATACAGCAGATGTACACACAGCAAAACAGATAGGTATGCAGGGTCGTTAGATATAGTTGAAGTTTTCTTAGAAACCGATGGATGTTTTCGAATCTAATTTATTTTAAAACGTAGATAATAAACAGTTCTTTATTTAGGTTAAGTTTCAGTCAAAGACATCCTCATACCTACTACAAAGTCCTCTATCTCAGTCCATTGTGTCCAATAGTATCTATAGTACCGCAAGTCTCTATAGGATTGTGGAATTGCAGGCCATTGCTTTCGATTAACATAGATCGTCCCCCGGCTGACTAGAACTTACGGTTTCACGTAAATTACAAGAGTAACTTATGCGTAGCAGACGTTGATACGATACGTGAGTACCCCGTGGGGTATCCCTTAATTGTTATTTATTAAATGGATGAACTGATTGACAACTAAAGTGCGTTTACGCCCTACGACAATTCATACAAACTTTCAAGTCCTTATTTTTGGAAATGAATGAACCGATTTCAATGGAATTTCCTATATCAGCAGGATACATCATGAAAATCAATTGTGTTACAGCTAAATTCGACCATACATACATTATTTATTTATTATAGATGGAAAACCAACAGCTATACATAAGATGGATACAGAAATTGAGTATGTTACATTAAGCCAATTACAGGTCCTCACGGGTAGAAATATAACAGTTATAAATAGACATCTTAAGGATCACTAACAACAAGCACAACAATCAAAAAAATTTAAGATGAAGGAATAAAGTCACAAACTTAAGCGAACAAAAGTACAATAGTACACACTAACTACTTATGACTATGAGAACCGGGACACACGGCCGGAAATATAATAATTATTATAGTGATCTGAGGGATATACAACCTTAATTTTAATTCGTTGCAAATCTTACTATGTCCCTTAATAAAAGTTGTTCATATTCATGAGTACATTCACCCCCTAAAAGATTTGCAACGAATTAAAATTAAGGTTGTATTCACTATACATAGTTATCTTATTTGAAGTTCAATTCGGTTACCACGTAAAATTAATACTGGGTAACTCTATCTCCTCTTCACGACCTCCTATACCATTTACGTCTTCAAACTTATCAAATATGATATTTCAGGAATAGTGCGCCAAGTAATGTGACGTGGAAGTATCAAATAGTCATAAAGTGTGTCATGCGCAGCGAGAGGGCACATCTCATGATAATATGACACTTTTACACTTTACGAGGGCATTAGCTGCTGTAACAAAACTGAATGGTTTGATTTAACTGCTGTAAACGTAATCTTTCTTCAAAGATGTTTTGCGAAAATATATATTTTTTTTAATTTGAAGCTTTCATCTCTATAATATACAGGGTGTAAAATGGCTCCACATAGTCGTAAACTACGCATGCGCAGTTAACGGCCATGTGCTGTGGCATTGCGATTTATTTTTCTTTTCTTCTGAGCCATACCTGAGAACCTTCTGGTAACGGAGATATTGAAGTTAAAATTCCAACTACTTTTCTTTGTTACGTTTTTTACACGACTGCCCCAAAAAAAGGAGTGTTATATGTTTAGGGTTAATGTATGTATGAATGTGAGTTTCTTTATTCCACCATAACTTTTAAACGCCTGAACCGATTTAGATGTATGGGGTATCGTTACAATCCTTGCATTGTTCCGAGTAACCTAGTAAAAAATAAAAAGAAACCGGTGTGGTCATTTTATTACGCAAATTAATACCAGCCTCAATTTATTTTTTTAATGATTCTGGTCGTGTCTATGTTTATCGTCTAGAATTTGACAAGTAGATTTAAAAAATATATAACACTGTTAATAAAAAACGTCGTAAAAAAAAAACTGACGAGTAAACAAAGTACAAATTTGCAGTCGTGTTTTTAAATTTTTTTAATTAGAGTAGCTTGTTCACTAAATTTTCATATGGTACTAGTGCCCGCGACTTCGTCCGCGCAAATTTTCTTATAGATTCCTTATTTTTAAAATAAAACATAGCATTTAACTTAGGGATAAACTAAGCTTTCTATTGGCGAAAGTATTTTCAGAATCGGACCCGTAGTTTCAGAGATTAGCGCATTTAAACAAACAACTCTACAGCTTTATAATATTAAGTGTATATTGTATAATTTTTTTGTCAATAAACGAATTTTCGTTCATTCTAACTTCACATAGATTTATGTGTATGTGAGAACCAGGGAGTTTCACTGTTTCCTTTACTGATTGTATGCCATTACCATTGCGCCCGCGGCAGCCCTTCATGTTAGAACCATATGGATATGCCCCTTTGTATGTTGCTAATAGATGAATATTGATTTTATAATAAGGCGGTATACATAATTTGGATGAAGATGTAAAATGTTCTGAACTTGTCATTTGAATTAGGAACTTATGTATTGCCATTTTTAGAGTTTTGCCGATGTGCTAATATATGCATGAGCCAATGACGATAGTTAGTTATTTTTTAACGGGCCTTGTTATGTTTGACAAAACCAAACTAAGTACTATCTGACCCGTAACCCCTGAACAACACCATTACATGATGATTTCTTTGTTTGTCTGTACAATAAACTAAAAAAATATAAACCGATTCTCAATTCAAATCTACGAAGCATTAAACTTTCCCACATATTATAACAAAAACAATTCCAAAAACAAAATCCAAACAATTAAACCTCCTGGCCTATTAAACAACGATTGGCTTACTGAAACTAATATTAAATCAGCTCCTATAAACACAAACTTCCTACAAATTGCTCGTGTAGTGAATTTGCTTTCATTAAAATAGTAGGAGTGGCTTAATGACTTGCCCATACTATGAATATTCAACGGAGCTCATATTGCCAGATGAAGCTTCAAAGGGTTTATCTGAGCGATAAATGCTTTAATTCCTTGAGGCATATAGTTATTAACAAGCCCCACGATGCATAGATAATGGGCTAGTTGACACACCATCAATTGACGTACTTTTTATGATCTGTCAAAACGCAATTCTCATCATAGATTTTGTATGGCAATAGCAAACTGTGACGTCACTTATTTGGCAACTCAATTGTCTAACTATTTATTGATTTCAAAGCCACAAAAAATCTAATTTTACAGTAAATTGAAAATTAATCGGGTTTTCCGGGATACAATTAAGTGTTTCTTTATGGAAGTTATGTCTTGGAATTATTGGTTGATGGTGTCAACTACCCAATTATGTTCAACTTAGCCGACTTCAATGTTCAAATACAATTAAAATGTTAAAAAAACAACAGATTTTTTATGTAATTCAAATGAATTATCTTAAAAAGCCAACACGTTATGAAAAAGTTTTATTATTATAACTTCACTTTGATTTATTTAAACGATGTTGAAAGTATCGACAAACTTTCAGAAGTGTTTTAAGTTTTTTCAGTACTTTGGTATAAAAGATTCTTTAAAAGTTCGCAGTGATGATTTTTTTAACAACTTTACATACAAATTCTTACAGCAAATATAAAATTTTATTCGACCACGAAGTTAGATGAAGCTCTCTAAAAAATATAAAGTCTAACTACATTTTCTGAATCCCAATAAAATAGTTGAAACCACAAATTACTAAAGGAAACAGGACAAAGTTGGATTTGAACAAAGAAAAGGGCGGATAAAGCAACAAAGTGCGTAAACAAGGGGTCTCATCGGTTTTATTTGAAAAGTTTCGATGATCGCGGTTTACTACCGCCCCACTTCCACGAACAACGTCTTCATTAGATAAAATCAGGCAAGAAAATTTACATTATCTTTGATAAGGGAATTTTCTTGTGTTGACGTGATGAAATGTTGAACAAATGTTATCAGAAAGCAGCGCATTGTGATTGAAATAAGACCCAATGTGGCACTAAATACAGCCAAACCTTCACTGATGCTATAATTCATTAGGCATCGATACTTTCACAAAAATATTGGCAAACTTCCTACACCCTAAATCATAATACTGTGTAATAAATAACCCTTCTCTAGCTGTAGATGTAGAAACTATTGTTGTCATATTTCTCGATAACAATAGCAAACAAAACTGCGTCTATTTCAATAGTGGTTTCAGATGACGTAGCGCTTAGGGCAAACGGCTCTCATAATATATTCCATCAACAGAGCAAGATAAGATTGTTCCGTCATTATTGGGATGTAATTAATCTTTGTCATTGTTACCTTCGTCTGCAGATCTGCTCCTTACAGATACAGACCTCTCTCTTTGTTACACTCCATTACGTATTTTGCTTTATGACGTTCACAATGATACGCGAAACATGTTCATTGAATTCAATATTGGGTATAATTATTTCTTCGCTTATTCTTAATGGGAATAAATCTTTAGATAACGTTCTCGAAAAACAATTTAGTAAAAGCGTTTCAACGATATTTACACAGGTCTCGACTCTTATTTGATTAACAACAATTCAACAAAGAAATGGAGTTATCTTAAAAACCAAAATAGATATTTTCGTAAAATGAAATTCCCCTAAAGTACCCAAAATGAGTTAAATTAAACAAGCGAATATTCCATCTTTTTGTATTCAAACAAACGACGTTTACAAATCGGATTGCTCGAACAAATACTCATAGGAAGGTAATGTAAATTGAAGGAAGAGAACAATGTAAGGCACGGTTATCGGAAGCAGGGCTTACTCGTATATATCTTTTGTAGGTGAGATTAAAGAGGCGATAGCGTGGGCCGATGCCATCCATCTCCGTTAATGCTGTATCGACGGCTCCATCCAACGGCTGTGAGCACCGCGTGATGCACGGCCGTATCAAGTGCGATGATATTTATTGGAAACTAGCTTTTGGCCACTGCCCCGTTTGCCTGAGTTGTGGTAGTACGTGGATGCTTTATGGTCAGAAGCCTGCCTCAATAAACGACAGTGCTTTCAGATCTGTTCAGCCAAGTTATGTCCACACTGTTGGCGCACTACGTGAACGATTGTCTATTCCTCTTCAGAGTGTAGGTATAATTTCCACACGGAGCGGTCAACAGATAGTAAGATTAGATGAGTTTCGTTGTTTTTATTAAAATAATATCTGTCAACGGCACGAATACAATACACACATACAAATACAAGAGGAAAACGTAATGTTTGGCAACATTTTACAATATGTAGTGTAAATCCGATTAAAATTTTCTGAAACAAGTTAAAAGTACGACGGTTTGTTGGTTTATGTATTGATTGAACTGCTGGCTCGAAATATCTGGCAAACGAAAGGATTCCTAGTTTAAAGCAACTCGTATGCATGACTCGCCTCAGACACATTCAAATATCCATTTTACAAATGCACATTTTAACGACATTCGGCATTTGCCAAGCGACGTTTTTTAATGGATATTAGAAAACGTTAACGACGTAACCACATTTTACACATAGGTACTGGTACATCTTGTACGTATTGAGTTTTGTATTATAGTTGTTGTCATGTTTTAGTTGTTATGTTTTAAAGCAGGTATTTTTTGTTTTCTTGAACAACAAATGAATGCGAGAAATTGTGATTAGTTCTTGACAATCACAGAAATTGACGCACACTAGATAATGTTACATAATTTCTTTGTTAATCTTTTATTATTATTAACATAAATATTTATTTTATACAGCCATTCATAGCGATGCTGACGATAGTTTGCTACCTAAACACAAAACTTAAAAATAATTATAAATTATACCTAATTATTTTTAAGTTTAGTGTAATTTATTACTACACAGGTACCTAATCATTATTTTAAAAACATGTAGGTATAATAAAACCAATATATAATTTATGTTTTTTTTTACTATTCCGTACAAAATTCACTCCATTCAAATTCATGTACACTTAAATAACCATATTATTATTGCACAGTTGTTGGCTAGTCAGTCGTTGTCATCAGCACCAGGGGTCGGAATCCACGTAGTACACTCTCCTGAAACAACAAACATTATCAAGAAGGATGTAAATCAAAAGAACAGGGGGCTACCACCACCTCTTAAAACAATATTATTTTAATATTACTTTGCCTTCCACGCTGTTGGATTTTAACGCTCGGCTCAGCGCTGAGAGTTGAAAATGCAACAACAGAAATTACAAAGTAATATAATAATATTGTTTTAAGAGATAGTGGGTAGGCGCCTTGTATACAAAAAGTGCTATTGAAGTTCAATCGTGTGTTTGAACTTATAACCAACACCAATGAACCGAACACCTTACTAAACTTGTTTAAAAATGCAGTTAACAATGTAAGTCCAATATTTTGAGAAAAATAATGAACTAATGGTTCCGACTGAAAGTGCAGAAGGAAACAAGACCTCTATGCTCGGTGACGTCATGAATGAAGTGTGCAAGACTACGAGATGTTTCCACGAAATTTTCCAAGGTGCTTGTGTAGATAAAGGCTTTATTGCGGGTACGGGTACTACCCAACGTGCCTATACCTTGAAGGCAATTCTACTAACTTTTAGGAGAAATCCCAAACTAATCTCAGTCTCAATCCGTCAAAAAAGCGTCTTATTTACATACATTTTTTAATATTGACTGTTGCTATGATTAGTTTGCGACTAGATTTTGAACGTTTTATATTAGTAGAATTAGCCAGTCAAGGTATAGTTTCACCGACAACTCCTTGGTACCATGTGACCATTAATAAATTCTTCTTATGAAAAGTACCTTTTTTGCTATCATAAGTTCTCGTTACGCTGACCAGGTGCATAAATACAGCTATCTTATAGGACTGATCCATGTAGGACTTATAATATGAAGAATTCAACAAAGTGAAGAATATTCACTTTGTTGAAACAGACTTTTATAAATGAATTATTAAATTACTATATTGTGAACTTAGTAAGTAATGTTATTAATTAGTTTATTTCGTTATTGCGGGAATTATGTGAATGATGATATTGTAATGTTTAATTATTTATGGTGGTTGTTAATAATACGGTCTGAAATAAAAATAAATAAATAATTAATATTATGTAAGTAAATCTATCTAACTTCTTCTGTATAAACAAAATTAATGCCTAAATGATTCTAAGACCAAAACGAGAAAGATGTTGACTGATTTGGCTGACATCATTTCCCGGACAAGGACTTTATAAAAAATCCATTGAAAAAGTTGAAAATTTGCACCCATGAGAAGCCGGGGCGGTTCGCTAGTAACTAAATAAATATACCTATGCACATTTTAATTTAGTAGCCAAAACAATTGTTAGTTCTAAGAGAGAATGAAATATTGGATAGTTTTAGAAATACAAATCAATATTAATGGAATTACTTTTTTTAGGAACAGGACGATCTGCATGTATAAGCACGTACCTGTAACCACCATGTCCGTAGCCACCGTGTCCGTAGCCGCCGCCGCCGTAGTATCCGTAGCCGCTACCATAGCCGCCTCCGTAATAGCCACCGTATCCCCTGTACGAGAGAGCGCGTCCAGCGATGGCACCACCGACGAATCCAGCTTTAGCACCGATCAGACCGGCACCGACCAGACCTGCACCCACAGCACCGACCCCAAGGGCACCAAGGCCAAGAACACCAGCACCTAGTGAACAGAAAAAACAATACATTAGAATAAAAATGAGTAACATCGCTCATCGCTCTAAAGATTACGATTCTGTTTTCATAAATATTCATGTGAACTTTTTAACTAATTTTGTGTCTAATTTAAGTTTAATGAACCCTAAAAATAAAATCTGTGTGTAAAACGTCAACGTCTATTATTATAAAAATAGTCATAATTCTTTATGACTATTAAAAGACATATGCCTATACATAACTAAAATATTATTTAACATTTAATTTTTTTTTTTTTTTTTAATCTCTAATTTTTTTTTTTTGACAATGTCAATTTATTTACACTTAAACATAAAACCTTAAAGTAAATGTAAAATATGTACAATTTATAAAAAAAAAAAGGCAGAAAGGAGACCTCATAGGGCATCAAAAAATTCGTCCGCGTCGCTGTCAATGGGGCAAGTGCCCAAAAGGCTGACAGCATTGCCACGTTGTATAGCAATGCTGATTCTTTGGCCTAAGAAAAGGCCAGCCCTCTGGTCATGTGAAGAGTATTATTATTTAACATTGAATAAGTACATAAATATTGAATATTCTAAATATTGTTATGGAGCCGTAAGAAAGACACAGTTTCATTTTAAATTTAAATAAACGTGTTGGACGGGTCAAGAGAATTTAATCTTATGTCTGACTAGTTTCTGTCTGCGACTCCGTCCGTGTCTTAGGTGAATAAACATGAAAGTTTGGATGGATGGATGTTTGTTACTCAATCACAGCATCTGAATACAATTTGAAACAGAGATAGATTATAATCTAGAATAGCACAAAGGCTACTTTTTATTCCGGTAAATAATACGGTTCAGAAGCTAGTATTTAATAAAAGTACTAAAATATATATCCTAAGTCCCTCCACAATACTGTAGCTTTCTATGAGTTGAGGAAATGTTGTAATAAAATAATCCCAGAGATACCATTGACAAACAAATAAACAATTTCACTTCTTTAAAATATTAGTTTAGATTGACAACAATATATTTAACGTAAATTCCTGTTTTATATCGATACTATTCTTGATACTTTAGTGCATTACTGCCATACTGCCTGGATAAAAGTTGTACTTATATAATAAAAAATATTCTCATAAAAATGATCTTACGAGCAAAAGTTTCTTACTAGCAAAACATAAAAAACTGAATAAAATTTGAGGGAATATTAAACAAACGCGCAAGGTGACACGTAAAGCAGAATTTAGGTGAAAAATATACGAGATTATCTTATTAAATAGACAACGTACCTAATTGTCCATAAAAATAAATCGTCATACAGATTTGCGTTTACGAGTGGTGCCCCACCGACCATCCCCACACCCCACCGGACCACGCGCTATACACATTTTTTATGACGGCATTAATTCCTTTACTTACTCTGCTTTTATTATTTATAGCTTGAGATATTTACATTTTTATGGTTTTTGTATATCCTGTTGCTGAGAATTATAATAAAAATTATAACACTTTTTGTATAAGTTCAAGGTCTTATGTCAAAAAACTTTGTTGTTGTTGTTAACTCGGATTTCCCTTATTTATTACAATCGACTTGATTGACTGGCCCGACCTAGTGGTCGCATAGAGCGACTGCTGAGCATGAGGTCTTGGGTTCGATTCCCTGGACGGGCAAAGTGTTGTTTGGTTTTTCCATCAGGAATTTCTCATCAACAGGCTCAGAGACTGGATTTGTGCCCAGTTAAAGGCAGTAGGGTCGCCCCCTATTACATGGGACTTAAACATAACTGAAGAAATGTGGGTGTACTAAGGGGTACACCTATGCCTAACCAGCCTAATCTTTCGGGATTACAGGTGTGATGTTATGTTTTATTTATTAGCATATTACCGCTGTATATAAATAGCCAAGACTGATCCGTCTAACGTCTCTGTTACCTTATATGACGTCATCAATCTCTACCTCTAGGGCTAGAAAGTGAGGTCTTTAGGGAGCGACATGACGTATTTGTTACGCAGTATCCATTTCTCATCAACGTTACAAATATGCGCAACACGTTACAATGTTCCATGGGGAATTCCGTAACATGACTGATTATTGACTCCTCAAACAAAGTGTAACCCCAACTATTTAAATAGTAGAATTGTTTTCCCATTAATTAACGAGTCACAATTCGCTCGTTGGGATGATTAGACAAAATCGATTGTTTTATGAAGATAGGAATTACTTAGTCATTCTTAAGATGATTCTTTAAACCAATTTGGATTAGACATTTTAATTGGTGGTAGTTCAATACATTGCTTTTTTTAAACAATTCTTCTTTTGCTTTTTCAAAAAAACCCGTTCTGATGTAAAATTAATACGTATTTAAGATTAATAATTAATAATGGATGTATTTTAAAAGCAAAGTCCTTTGTGAATAGACTACAGGCCCATGTCCAAAAATGGTGGGTCATATGAACCACCAGGTGACGTATATAGGACGATATAAGAGCATAAAATAATAAGATTCAGCACTATGCCGTCACTTGTAAGCTGTCCAACTGAGTGCTGATGAGAATTGAAAAGTGCAGGTAGAGTGAGTACATTTTGGTCATATATTTTTGTACGGCATTTTTACCATCGATAGATCCATGAAAAATAATAAGAAAGCGCGCAGTGCCGTACAAAAATGGTGGGCCACAAAGTCGGTATTTTTTTTGATTTTCTGACAATTTCCAGGGTAAATTTGGTCATTTGATTCTGTACGGCATCAGTTTCATACTGTTTCAATACAGCTTCTAATCCATTATTCCGCAACGCCGTACAAAAATCATGCGACAAGGGGAAAAAATCGAGGGTTGCAACCCCCTCTCTTTCCGTGGTCCGGGGGGCGATTTGAAACAACATAAAATTAATTTATTTTGAAAGTATTTTATGCATAGATAATATTTTTTTACATGCCGTACATTTTCGTTGGTCCAAAGGTTTGTAGAGTAAAAACAAGTCAAGGAAAAATCCATAGAACGAAATGATATGAAAAGATATGGTCTGCATTAAAATGTACGGCATCATTTTTTCCTAATTTATTTATCTTAATACTATTTAAAACAAGGGAAAAATGTAGAAAATTGCTATAGATTATTAATCTATGAATATTTAAACTTTTGCAATAATTCAGTTTTTGTATTTCTCTATAATTTTTTTTAGAACAGTTTCTTTTGAACGGCAATACTATATAACAATTGTATTTTACAATATCATGTTAAAAAAGAAGTTGCCGTACAGAGTCAAATGATTTTACAGCTTTATAAATCAAGTATACCATGAAATTAAGATAATTAATTAATTTACATTCAAATGAACAATAATTTTTTGACGGCATTATTTTTAATAGTACTTTTGAGTGCTAGCTAATGTTTTGGAACCGAAGCCGTACTTTTTCAAATCACCCCCCGGACCACGGAAAGAGAGGGGGTTGCAACCCTCGATTTTTTCCCCTTGTCGCATGATTTTTGTACGGCGTTGCGGAATAATGGATTAGAAGCTGTATTGAAACAGTATGAAACTGATGCCGTACAGAATCAAATGACCAAATTTACCCTGGAAATTGTCAGAAAATCAAAAAAAATACCGACTTTGTGGCCCACCATTTTTGTACGGCACTGCGCGCTTTCTTATTATTTTTCATGGATCTATCGATGGTAAAAATGCCGTACAAAAATATATGACCAAAATGTACTCACTCTACCTGCACTTTTCAATTCTCATCAGCACTCAGTTGGACAGCTTACAAGTGACGGCATAGTGCTGAATCTTATTATTTTATGCTCTTATATCGTCCTATATACGTCACCTGGTGGTTCATATGACCCACCATTTTTGGACATGGGCCTGTAGTCTAGAAGGTCAATGGCCGGTCATCAGGACCTTAAATAACAAAGTTATAATATCCCTAATGCATTTCGCATTGACTATGTTTTATTCATGGATTTGTTTATTCATATTAAAACAGTACTTTGATACTTATAATTCAATATAAATATTTATGAATGATAACGAAGAAATGATTATGAAAAAACTGGGTAGGTAATTCTACACCTAATCGCGTTTTAGACCTTTTGAAGTTACGATATTTTCTACTATTTTAACATTAAACGAGCAATCTTTTACGTTTTTACGTGTGTATAAAAGTTCGGTCGTAACGCAAAGGTAATGCGTATATCTGCTGTAAGACTGAAACACGTACGTTTGAGTTTACGGCACTAGGTGATTACTGCGACATATGCGAGTAAAACGAGCAATTCTACCAGTTATTTGCTTGGCTAGTAGCTCTACCAGCACAATATTATAAAACTATAAACATAAAACAATGTCGGGTTATTTACACCATTTATAACTCAAGAACGGCTGCGCCGATTTTAATGATCTATGATTTGTTGTTTTCGTCTAATCCGAGAATAGCAGAAAAACAAGCGAAAAATTTACAGAAAAAAAGCTTTTTTACAAAAAAAGACAACCGCCTTCAAAAACTACAAAATAAAAAATAACTTTAGTTTGGAAGTCGGCGGCTTTGGTTTTGTTTTTTGTTATGTAGGTATTGCCACCGACTTCCAAACTAAAGTTATTTTTTATTTTGTAGTTTTTGAAGGCGGTTGTCTTTTTTTGTAAAAAAGCTTTTTATTTTTCACTTTTTAGTGCTTGTGTGTTAATGTTTAAATCCTTAATAAAAGCCCTTTCGAACAATACCTTACACAATATATTTAATTTAGAAAAATGCTCACAAAATAAAAAGCACTAAACCAAATTGGATGAAATTAATTATGGGACCAAATGGCAAGTATACTGCATCGAACAAAAAAAGAATCACACTAATCGGACTAGAAACCTCGGAGTAATCGGTGTACATACATAAAAAAAAAAAAAAAAAATACCGGCCGAATTGAG
Organism: Hoplodrina blanda; assembly: GCA_949316365.1. NCBI lineage: Eukaryota > Metazoa > Arthropoda > Insecta > Lepidoptera > Noctuidae > Hoplodrina > Hoplodrina blanda. The sequence goes on along the minus strand of OX438579.1, from coordinate 7,095,440 downwards.
AACCTCCTTCGTTTTTTGAAGTCGGTTAAAAAATAATTGATTTTGAGGCGGTACGAAGTTTGCCAAGGCAGCTGGTAAAAATAAAAGTTAAGTTTGGACAACACAATACAACACAATTTGGGTATTTATAGCACAAGTTAAGATCAAATCACTAATTTTAATTAGACCACAAGGTACTTTTGAACGTCATTTACAAGAAATAAAAAACATAATTAATTTTGAATCCAATTGCCCATTCCAAAAGGTAGCTTTGTAAACAAAAACCACAAAAACCAAAACCTGTCGTCTACAGAATTAAGAACGTTTGAAGCAAATAAAAGCAACATAATCTCAAATATGTTTTTTCTAAAATTGACTTTTCGCATAAACATTATTTGTTGAAATTGAATAACTTCGTAGGTAGATTTTGTTTTTAGGACATGTAAGCCCACCGCACTATTCCCATCCACTGCACCTCCTGAAAGCCAGAATCAACAGTGGAGACCGCCAGAAAAGCGCCGAGGCAATGAAGCTCGACGAGTCCCGGGGAAACCATTTAACTGTCATGCATCCAGCAGAAATTAATCAGGAAAGAATACCCCTAAATATAATTCATAATCGGACTTTCCTTCCGTGCATGTAAAACTGTAATCACAAGTCTACAGAGGGGATTTCAACCCTGTGCTCATCATTGCAATATTTCACGGCAAGTGTAGGGCTGTAACAAATCTCACGCGACTTTAACAGCCCAGCAGGTAAGATAAGTGTGAGATGTACAAACTATGGGCGAACACTTGGGACGCCACTTTATCATAGTTAATCCAGTATTTCTACACAAGTGAACCGTTTACTCTGTAAGCTTTTTATCAAATAAAATCCGCAAATAAAATGTAACTGTTACTATAAAGGAATACATAGGTACAACAATAGAAGTCAATTGTCCGATTTCAATTTTATTTAGGTAACTATTTGCTGTTGAGCACCATTAATCCTGTACTCGTATGTAAACAATGCGGATTCTACTTTTCTGTTTTTTATTCTGTTTTTTTTTTAATCCAATTCAGCTTTGACATCGTAAAAATATAAGTAATTTAAAAAAACACCGGTAAATTGCTGAGGAAAGGATGAGATCAGATGTTAAGTTGCAACAATATTCAATTTTTATTCAAATCAAAGTCAAAGTCAAAGTCAAAGTCAAAGTCAAAGTCAAAGTCAAAGTCAAAGTCAAAGTCAAAGTCAAAACATTTATTTCAATTAGACCATAAACAGGCACTTTTGAATAGTCTTTTGAAAAATCTATGGAGAAGACCGGTTTTCAAATCATTTATTAGCACAAACACAACATATAATACCTACCTAGCCTACTAGACCTACAAGCAAAACAAACTGCTGATGCGTAGGTAAATGATGTAAGTACATACTTCAGATCTTTGAAATAAGGGCAAGCAGCGCACACGCAAATATTGCGTGTAGGTACGACGTGTAACCTTGAATTGTATACTTGCTAACATAGTCACTGATCAATCCCGAAAATGAAGTAATTACATAATTATTGTTGAGAGGATGTACTGTATAATTAAGTAGAAATCGTGCCCTTGAACTGAAATCTGAATTGACCTGGCGTAGAGATACGTATGTGTTCTTTATGGACTCAGATCCCAGAATTACTACACCTACATTGTTTTAACACGACTGAAATGAGAATAGGTAGAGAATTATGTGGTTAAGAAGGTATGCGCAGTAGCTAACTGGAATGTTGGGCCCTTTTTCAGGTATCAGGTATAAAAAGGTACTACATTACTCGCTTACGACCAAATGTGGTGGCTGGTTTTTGTATGTTTTACAGGATATTATTGTGAAGGTATTGTCATACATTTTCCGTGGACCATAACTTCAGCATTTAAGCTGGGAACTTGAACTCATTAAAAGGTGGTGATTCGAAAGGAATATTTTTTTATCAGTGCACAAAAATGATTTACTGATTTTTGCATGTGTCACGAATTCCATATATATTACAAAGAATAAAAGATGAGATTTTTGTTTGTAATGGATAAACTCAAAAACTATAATCATCTTTGATCTATGGAAACTTGGAAAGCCACGTTATCGGCATGTTACATAGGCTATATTTTATATTCAAAAATAATAAGGATCTGAAAGTAAATTCACGCGGACGAGTCATGGGCAAAAGCTTGTAGTACCTAAATTAGACTTACCAAGAAGCAGACTCCTCTTCTGCCTGTTGCCCTGTGCGTCAACGAGCATGACTTCCTGGACTTCAGGCTGTTCCACGGGCTCGAGGGCGGTCATCAAGGGACCGTTCTCAGCCGCTAGGCTCGCCACACACGCCACCAATACAGCGAAGACTAATGTGCACACTTTCATCTTGAATTGGTCTGAAAGTAAGCAAACATTGTTATTCAAATATATGCTCTAAAGTAGTCATTATAAACTCTGTGTTAAATTTGCATTTTACTTAAATCTATCTAATCTAATCTATCTAATATATCTCAAGTACTTTCAGAGATCATCTCTAACAAACATAAATAAGAAATATTAACAACCTATGAAATAAAATTTCCTAAATCAAATCTATTCAAAAGCCATTAAAAATGTTCAACAAAAATTATTGCGGTCCACTAAAACCAAAATAAGAACGCATTAATAAAAAAACCCAAAAAAAAATTTGCGGCTTAAAAAATTCTAATGCGAAAAAAGGTAGGTTGGTATAATAAAATAAAAATAATTGCTGTTGGTATAAATTTTACCTGTTTTTAAATATCACCGTCCAGTACAAACACTGATCACTGATCTACTGACCGTTGATGTCCTGCCGATGACTTATATACATCGGGCGAGCCAAACACACACGCTAACAGGTAATTATAGTATCCGTTGCCTTATTAAAGGTATGCTGTCACCCCACTTTAACATATATTCATATACCACGCACATAACAGGCTCAGCAGTTTTAGATATTCAATATTCATTAGACGTAATAATAAACAAACATGAAATAGTTACTGGGCATAGTTCCGATCTCAACTTTGTTGAGCCACGACAAATTCTATAGGTATTAATCAAAAGCTGGGGTACAAGTACCTAGGGATGGTTCTGCCTGTATCACACTGTAAAATCATCTTGTTACAATAATAGGTCGAGTATACTCAAGTGTTTTACACTTACAATGTACTTTACCTATTATGAGAGCTGTGGGTTATTGTGTTAATAATATGAGTAATCTATGGCATCGAAACTGCCCTTTGGACTGTGTGCAGATAGTGTGGAGGCAGAATCCGCAAAGTCTAAGATCTTCGTATTTTAAAGAACTTTGTAGGTATACTGAGGATTTCGTTTAGTTAAAACCATGACTTTCAATGTTTACTTACAGAAACATTGAATGCATATCATTTATCTAATGACCCATTAAACGATGTTTAAAAACGTGTGTCGTCAAGCAACAAAGTCAATACTCTTTTAGAGCAAATTAACGTCAAAGCGAAGTCAAATAGAATTTTTGCTTTTTGCTCATCACCTTAGAGATAGCTGTTTGACATCAAACGATTCGCACCTAAAGTGATTGACCTCAACAGGATAACTCCTAAACTTTTATCACACTTTACATAATATAACATTATAGTTTTGTATGCCAAATTGAATCATCCAATTTTGGTATGCAAATCTCGAGGTACCCCGGTAAATTGCGAACATACATAGCACCTGTTTTATCAGCTGTTTAGCTCATAAACCGCCCAGAATATTTTGAGGAAAGACGCCGGGGGCCCTTCACAATGAAATATATTTGAATACATTACTCTTTTCCATTGCTACCGAATAATACACACTTTTAAGCCGGCATTCGATAGTGATCCAATCAAATAAAGATTATTCCACATCGTCAACTCGTCGACTGATAAATCGGAAACGCATGCAATCGGAATTATTATTGTAACTTGTTAATACAGGTAAATTAATCCACTATGGGACTTCAGTTTTAAACCTTTGGTGAGAAAATGTTTTGTTATCCTAACAGTAACTATCCTATCCTAACTACTATTATAAATGGGAAAGTAAGTTTGTTAGTTACCTTTTCACACACGAACCACTGAACCGATCATCCTGAAATGGCATATAGGTTGTTAGATGTACAGAAAAGGACATAAATAATATCTTTCATCCCGTAAAAAGTACTGTTCCCGAGAGAAATCACAATAACGTTCCTAAGATGATAGATGATCGAATTTTAAATTTAGTTTGCGAGCGAAGCCGCCGGCGAAAGCTAGTTGGCTATAGATTGGATTTATGACCATTTTAATAAAACGCTTAATGTCCCTGTACTTTCTACCTCTTTTGAGTAAGCGGCTACAATAATTGTTGTAGGCTAATGAACTTCATTTCACCTATTTTGCAAGCTTAGTGATAAAACAATTCATATAGGTAATTGCTTCCGTTCACAGTATTGAAAAATTGTGAAAATATTGATAAATTGACTTTACTATAAATAATTTATTAGCGATTAAGCCTTGATAAATCAAAATTTCAGATTTTGATTATACATAATTATTTATAATACTGTTATATATAATTTTAGTGCTTTATTCTGGTAATGATGTACTACATCCTGAAATCTTACTATACTATTATAAATGCCAAAATTTTGTAGCTCAATCACGTCAGAACGGCGGATCTGGATAAAATTTAGCACAGAGATAGGTTATAGTCTGGAAGCACATAGGCTACCTTTTTATCCCGGAAAAATGTACGGTTCCCGAGAGAAATGTATCAACTTATCACCAGAAGCTAGTATAGAAGTAAGTTAAAAGTACCTACACAACAATCCTGTTAAACAGTTTTTTCTTGAATGCGCTTCCCTAAACACAAAACGCGGCATCAGATTATCTAGAAAAAAATAAACAATATGAAAGCTCCCCCTCAAAATATATGACCCCATAACAATTGCTGCAAAGAACACAATCCCACGCTAACTGTATTTTGGTACCGAAAATTTGAGAAACGGGACCATATTTTGTAGGAGTACGAACATTTTGGAGCGGATGCAAGATGGAAGAAAAACATACAATGTATGCGTTGCGGATCCAATTCGCGTAAATCGACCGAAGGATTTGGACAGCCGCACTAACGAGCATTTTGCTTTTAAAACCGGACAAAATTAATTAGCACTTTTATTTTATTGGAAATGAATAAAAATACGTAAGTGAATACAGAAAATCGTATATTTTTATGAACATGACTAAAAATATTAAAAAAACACGTTTTCCATAAATGATAACTTGTCATCTAATCTTCTTGCTGGGCTTTCTTTAAAAACCATATACAACGATTTCCGAGTCATCTCAATCACATTTGATGTCAAATCTGCAACAAAAACGATAAAGTGCTAAACGATTAAAAATTTCTAATCTATACTTGTTTGTTTGTTTGAACGCGCTAATCTCTGGAACTACTGGTCCGATTTGAAAAATTCTTTCAGTGTTAGATAGATTAGTTATCGAGGAAGGCTATAGGCTATATACCATCACGCTACGACCTACGGGAGCGGAGTAGTAACCAAAGACGCGGGTGTAACCGCGGCGGACAGCTAGTATCACTTTAAAAGTACAATTTTTTGGAGTGGTGGAATGATGTGGTAAATTTTGTTACTGTTCTGATGAGATAAAACTCTATATTTTACCACAAAGGTATACTAATAGGTCGATCTAACACGGTACTATTACAAATGTATTAATTAGTAAAAAAAAAAACACGATTTTCACTTTTTTCCCCATCTATAGATACTGGTACAAAAAATATAAAATAGTCAATCGTAATAAAGAAAACATACATTAAAATTAAGTACATACCTTGTTCTTCAGACTCCATGGTTGAAACTTTCCACTATCCACTTCTAACCACTTTTTAAACCAAATGCAAGTTTGAATACATAGAGCGTATCGTGAAAGTAGACGTGCGTATCAAACAATGACTAGTTTCCGACTACCTGAACAGGGCACGCGGAGGGGAATGGTCCGAGATAGGACCGGTTTATGATAGTACCATTACTCAGGTATAATAAAATGACAACTTAAATGGCATTTACAGAAATTTGTAATTGTCACTTTTGTCCGGGTTTGAAATTAAAATGCTCGTTAGTGAGCCGTGACTAGGCACTCTCATAATAATATCCAATATACTTACATAAACTTTATCAGGAAACCTATTGTAAATATGTTAAGCGTTTAAACCCGTTTAGAGTTCACAATGCAAAAAAAAATACCGTAGCACAACATCTTCTACTTATCTATTTATAAATATATCTATATTTATAAATAATATAAATGTATCGTAAAATGTGTTGCTAAGCGCAAAACTCGAGAACGGCTGGACCGATTTGGTTGATTCTGTTGTGTACGGTCTGTTGTAACTCGGAATTATTCTTTTCAATAAACCTTTTATTGAATTTTTTTTTTTTGGAAAATCCACCAAAATAGTCTAAACATTCCACCCGTGTGAAGCCGGGGCGGTTAGCTAGTTAAAAACAAAAGTACTTTCATGAAACCATGAATTAATTGTTTCCTACACATATGAAACGTCCACCACGTCCTCGTCGACCAGTCTAGTAGTCTAGACCAAGGGGTATCGTATTACCCAGTTACTGGGTTGTGGAGGTCAGATAAGCAGTCGCTTCATGTAAAATACTGGTACTCAGCTGCATCCGGTTAGACTGGAAGCCGACCCCACATAGTTGGGAAAAGGCTAGGCAGATGATGATGAAACGTGTCAATGCATGACACGTAACGTGATTTTAGTACTCAATAATTATTCTTGTTGCTAACACATAAGTACCGAACTTTTGGTTCAAAGTCGATCCAAGTTCAAGTTCAAGACGCAAGAAAGTTCAAAGAGATGTTGTAAATTATAACGGCACCGCACAAAAGCCAGTGTCGGCGTTCGTCCCCGTATAACCCCATATAAATCATCATATAAAAACTACAAAGCCCTAAACACTCTTTTAAGAAAGATCGATAGCTTTTTTAATTGCTCACAAAAGCAGCATTTCTACCATTAAAGGTAGATTTAAGTAAGGATAATAATAAACACATATTATAAGGGCTTTGACCATAAGTCGCCACAGAAATTATAGATCCAGTTTTCAACTTCTACTGGCCATTTCTCTCCATTTTTAAAAATTTTAAATGACATCATCAAAAGTGATTTATTTTACCACATGATGTCAAAATTATATAATCATACCAGAAACTATCTTTATAAGGTTTATTAGGTATTGGTAATAACTGGCTTTTTCTAATGTCAACGACATTCGATGGAACGATAGAATCTGAAAGCGACCTTTTACCTCTCAGCGGAAAATAATAATAATTAAATTTTGAGATAGTTACGATAGTTTCCACATAATTAATCGGTAACGTTCAGTTGTACAAGTTTTTAAATTATGTAGATAGAAGGTTTTATTACGTTTTAAATATTTTTCTTGCAAATTAATTACATGTTTCTCACAAACATTAATTAATTTGCATGAAAAATATGGGATGGAATTTGTTTTGTAGTACTTTCGGTAAATACATTATTTGAAGAGTTAGTTATTTAGGTTTACCTTGTCGCGTTTGCGTCGTACCAAAGTTATTGCAAATGAAAAATGAATAAAACAACTCACAACGCTAACAAATATTTATTATTAGGTCGTAGGTACACTAAGGCCCGTCATTAATAATTTCCGATTAATGGAGGTAGGCGATATGTACTGCCCTGGCTTAATGCGAAGCTGGTGATGTTACAGCAGCCAGGGAGTTGACCCCGAGGTGAAAGCTCGCAGGGTTGAGTAGGTCGTAGTGCCGGCGTAGTGGGTGATGCGGTCCGCCAGATGACCGACGACGGTTACTCGGCAAAATGTGCCGGAACCTGGAACCCTGGAATTAGTGTCCAGCGGGTAAATATAGGGTCTTCTGCTAATCCTCTCCTGACGGTGACCACACAGCGTAAGCAAAAGCGTAAGGCGGTGTACTACTGCGCTTAAGGCGAATGTGTGTAGAGGTCACCTTCAGAATCGGAGTTTACAAGCATGAAGATAGGAAAGGAGTGTGAAGCACTAACATGATAATAATGATAATGATAACATGGTAAAGTGATTTAACTACATGAAACTAAAGCGGAAGAAAAATGATGAAGTTCGTTAACTATTTAAAAATTGTGCAAATCATTGTCCTGAGACCACTATGACACATGAGATAGCAAAGCAGAAAAAACTGTCAACACTTACCCAGTACGGGGACAACACGGTAAAAATAGTTTAACAACTTATTGACTTTTAATAAATTATAAATTATAAACTTAATAAGTTTACGAGTCTGAGACTGCACGGCAGACGTCACGCACTAACAAGTGTAGGTACTGCGTGAGCGCGCGTCTCAGCTGACTGTCGACGAATACCGCCACCGCGAGCGCGAATGTGTCGCGCCGAGTGGGACAAGGAACTATACCGGTTTCCGCAAGTGTGAGTGAGTAAGAAGGTGCGAATACGAAGCGAATGTGTCATGTTTGGTTGGAACCACGGATATCTATGGTTGGAACCAAATCACAATGAGTGAACGATTTAAGTAAGTCGTTAATTAAGTCGACTATGATTCAAACTGCTTTTGCATATTTCTTTATTATTAATTAAAGTTATAGAACAACGTTACAATACCCCCGCGCGCAATCAAGGATTTTTGTCATATCTTAAAATGAACAAAAATCCGCATGAAGAACTATAGCTTAACTATTTGTTTTCCTTTCAAATTCATCTTTCATACTTCACCAAACACAAACTAGCAGCAGTTATTCTATACCTATGTTAAAAAAATAACTGACGCACAATAACAAAATCGATAGGTATCTTGTTTTCTCTAACTCGATACCTTACAAATAGACGTTCCAAAAGAAGGTGGAATAAAAGCGAGAGGGATTATTAAATCTAAGTAAACGTGCGCTAAAGAATATTTACGTTAAATTAACTATAAAAGAGTACCTTTGTTTAATTTTATTTATTTTTTCCTATTAATTTTAAATCTTTTATATGCCAGGTACCTAAATTTTTACCAGACATGTCTTGTAACACATAGACAAGAGGTGACTTTTTCTCAATAATCCTGGCTTTTATAAATTTGGGAGCTAGCTTCTTTGTGAATCTGCTCTCCTTATCACTTAAAAAGTAAGCGCGTTTCATGACTACGTCTCCAATATCAAATTCAGCAAACTTGCGTCTCAAATTATAATGTGATGTATTCTTAACATGGGCCTGCCATAACTTCGACTGTACATCGTTGAATATAGACGATAGACAACCTAAGTTTTCTGCGTATAAGTCTCGTGGTAGAAACAATATTTCGTCACCGAGGTCATTATCAGTGTAATGTGTACCGCATGTAACAAGCTCACGGCCGAAAACTAGAAATGAGGGTGTAAATCCTGTAGCCTCGTTTACGGAATTATTGATCGCAAACTGCACTTTGGGAATAAATAGGTCCCATGATCTATGATCACTATCGACGAAGGTAGAAATACAAGTGATAATGGTTCTGTTATACCTTTCCACTAAGTTTACCTGAGGGGTATACTTAGGTGTATAATAAACATTAGGAATGTTGTATTTATTAAATAGTGCCTCAGTCACCTTGCCAGTAAACTGAGTGCCATTGTCCATTAACACAGTTTGAGGTACACCGTGAGTTAAAAATACTGAATCTTCTAAAATTTTTGTTATTATTTCAGCAGTAGCCCTTTTAATTGGAAAAATTAAGCAAAACTTTGAAAAACAACAGGTGATGACCAAGATATAATTATTTTGTTTTTTTGAAGTGGGAAGAGGTCCCATGAGATCTATTGAGATCATTTGAAATGGTCGCGAACAATGTTTAGGACGTCCCATTTCTCCTAACGTTTGATGATTTTGGGACTTATAGGCTAAACATTTCTCACAAGAACCAATAAATTTCACAACGTCTTTGTACATGCCAGGCCAGTAGAAACGTAAAGCAAGACGCCTGTAAGTTTTAAAAATACCCATATGTCCAGCCGTAGGCTCAGAATGATTTTCTTGAATTATAGTCTCGCGGCGTTCAGTAGGAATGACCTCTTTCCATGAGAATTCGGAAGTTAATTCATGTTTATTTTTGGATAACCTAAATAATGTATTATTTTTAATAATAAAATTTGGGAATTTTGACGGATCGTTTAGACAACCATTGTAAATATTTTTGTACCAGCTGTCCTTAGAATTTAAATTTGAATTATTGCAATCATTGATGGCACTAACAGGAACGATTCTGGATAGCGCGTCAGGTATAACGTTATCGACACCCCGTCGGTGTTTTATGACAAAATTGAAAGATGAAAGACGTACGCCCCAACGAGCAAGTCGACCGGTAGGGTTGCTTAAGGACAAGAACCACTTAAGTGCGCTGTGATCCGTATAGACAGTAAACTGTTGACCGTTTTCGATGTAGCAACGCCAATGTTCGAGAGCGATAAGGACGGCTAAGGTTTCGCGTTCTGTAATGCTATAATTCTTCTCAGCAGCGGTTAGTGACTTACTCATATATGCAATTGGGTGTTCCTTTCCATCTATCGACTGAGTGAGCATTGCACCGATACCGTAACTACTGGCATCCGTATGCACTTCGAAAGGCTTAGTATAGTCTGGACAGGATAGAACTGGTGCAGAAACCAAACATTCTTTTAGATTTAGAAACGCATCGTTAGCTTCAGCGGTCCACTTAAAAGAAGGGGTGCCTTTCTTGGATGAGGTTAACTTATTTAGGGGGCCGGCGATGGTACTGAAATTGGGAACAAAACGTCTGTACCACGTCGCAGTTCCTAAAAAACGTTTGAGGTCCTTACGACAGTTAGGTGTGGGATAGTTAAGAATGGCCTCAACCTTAGCTGGATCAGTGCGTAAGCCAGAACCATCAACGACATAGCCTAGATATTTAAGCTGGGAACTAAAGAAATTGGACTTCTCAAGGTTAATCGTTAGGTTAGCCTTTTTTAACTCGTCGAGCACACGTAAGAGTAGTGTCACGTGACTATTGAAGTCTTCGGATATGATGATGATGTCATCCAAATAGGCAAACACCTTGAGGTCAAACTTTGAAAATAATAGGTCAACCAATCGCTGCTGAGTCGCTGGTGCATTAGTGAGGCCAAAAGCAGTGCGTTTGAAACGAAACGTACCTCTACCAGGGACGTAGAACGCGGTCTTATCGCGATCCTCAGGAGCAATCGGAATCTGCCAAAACGCTTTAGATAAATCAATGCTACTTAAATAACGCGAGTCACGTAGATTGTCTAAGATCTCCGAAATGTAAGGAAGATTGTATGCATCTCGTTTTGTGACGGAATTGAGTTTTCGACTATCCAGACAAAAACGAGGTTGGCCGTTCTTCTTGGTCACGATCAAAACAGGAGATGACCAGGCACTTTCGCAAGGCTCGATCACATCAAGTGAAAGCATCTCGTCAACCTGTTCAACCAAGATACGCTGCTTCTCCGGTGATAAACGATAGTATCGTTGGCGAATTGGTTCGGAATCACCCGTGTCTATGCGATGTGTAATAAGATTTGTTACACCTAAACCTTTGTTTTGAAAAGAAATATCTTCGAACTGCTTAATGACGTTATCAGCTAGTTGCTTTTGCGACTGATCAAGGTTTTCATAACCTTGTATGAAGGTTGATTGAGAAGTTACTAAAGAACAATTATTAGTTTTGGCCATGGCAATGCTACCAATAAATTTGGGACATAATTTAAATTTACGCCAAAAATCTACACCTAAAATAAGATTGCGTTTAATTTGTGGTATGACAAATGCCTTTAAAATGTGATATTGGTTTTCAAAATTAATTGGAATATTAATATAACCTAAACTCTTTATATTTTGACCTCCCGCAGCTGTTACTGTTATGCGATCAGATTCGACTAGTGGCAATCCAAGAGCTATTAGCACTGAATGAGCACCGTTGCCTATAATTGTGACCGCAGAGCCAGAATCCAGTAGACCCGAAACAGTGAGGTCGTTAATCTTGACAGAAACGTAAGGTCTATCGTCCAGGTCAACTTTATCATCGAGAATTGTGTAGATGTTATACGATTTAAAGAATAATTTAATAGTTTGTAGCCAGTTTTCCCAGTCTTCCCTATCAAATTTGCTATTTCCACAATTCTCGTTAATTAGTTTTCCGGCTTGGTATGTTTGGTTTTATTACAATTTTGACAGTCTGGTGCTTTTACACCTTTGAGACCACATCTGAAACATACCACCTCATCCTTGTTAGCAGTACACTGCCTCAGATTATGTGTATTGTTACGACAACGGGGGCAGTAACGCTGTTTCTTGTTAGAATCAGACGTATCGACTGTATGAACTAAGGTAGGTGCCGAATTGTGATTAGAATTAGGTTTATTTTGATAATTATTAGGTTTAGAGTAGTTTTTATTAAATGAATTATTATTATTATATTTAGAATAAGTTTTATTATCGGACCGCCCTGAATATGCAAACTCAGGTGCTAAGGTATTCGAGCACGGTTTTGGGGGTTCCCTAAATTGAGTAAATCGTGTTTGAATAGCCTCAAAATTTCGGCACAAGGTTCGCAATTCGTCAATAGATTTAATCTCTGAGACAGAAGAAAGAGTGTTAGCATAGATTGGACGAATGTTGTGGAGTATAATTTCCAATTTATCTTCCTCTGGTAATCTTTTCGTTAGACGTGAAAAAAGTCCAGACATAATGGAAAGGTAAATAACAATATTTTCAGTTTCTCCCTGAGTGCGAGACCTAATTTCTGCAAGCAGTCTGTAATCATAGTCAGACTGATCGAAATCACGTCTCAATGACACTGTAAGATCGTTCCAACCCGTAACTGTATCCTTAATGCTCCTGTACCAGTGTAGTGCGTCATCGGTAAAAATGTCGGTAGCGTTTGTCAGGATTCTATCGAGTGAGATATTTTTAGCTTGACAAAATTCCTCACAACGTTGGATGAACGCTCGGACGCAGGACTTGCCGTTGAATTTTAATTTGGAAAACTTGTTAAAGTTACCATCACAGGTAACGGTGACATTAATTGGTGTCGGAATAGAACCAGATGAGCTATCACTACTAGTAGTCGCTAGGGGATCAAAAGCCGAATCTGTAAGCGAAGTTAGCTTAATTGTAGTGTTCTTGTAAAGGTTAACACATTGATCATAATTCTCCTTTAATTTATCATCACATGCAATGCGGTTAAGCCGGTGGTATAAATGATTTAACAAATTTTGGGTCCGAAGCAATGTGTTCTTATCTAATGAGGTAGATTCTAAACTAACGTTAACCTTCTCAAGGACATCCACAACACCATTCAAGTCGTCCGCTGGATCAAAAGGGCTAGTGAGAATGTCTTCAGAAAGAAACAATGGTCCGCACTTAGCTATTTGTTTTCTCAACTCCTGCACTGTTGCAGCTGGTGATTCACCCCTAATCGCAACCTCATACTCAAGCTCAGACTTTTGAAGCGACAAAAACTTCACCGGATAAGCCATTATAAAATAAAATGTTTAAACAAAATAAAAGTGAGATAAAAAAAAAAATGTTGGGTAAGTGTTGATCAATTTCGGAAGGTAGGTGAAAAAAAATCAAGTACAAAATACTCCGTCTGTTACAATTTTAAATTAAAACTAAGTAACGTCTTGGTTGTTTTTCCACTATGAGCAAGCAAATGAACAACAAAAAAACTAAAAAATAAAAAACAAGCATAAAGTTATGCAACAAAAATAAATAAATAAAAGCTCTAAATATAAAATAATGCAACTGACGTGTACGTACGATATAACAAAAATCGTAAAGCAAAATGGAAAGTGAAGTTACACAAATAAAACAATGTTTATAAAATTATGATGCTGACTGTACTTTAAATATGACGGCAATAACGCCAACACATCGGGATAACACAATAATAAGAATAAAAAAAAAATATCACAAAAAAAAAAATTGCAACTTGTATAGTGTGCTGACTGTACATCAAAAGTGTTACAATATCATGAGCATGACTGTACTTCGTAAGTACTTAATATATTCCCGTAACGTACACGTAAGTTACTATGCAACCAAAAAAAAAGAACGTTTCACAAAAATAAGAAAAACAAAACACTAAACACACAAAACACCAAAAACACTACTACCTCCATTAAACGGAAACAAAAAAAATAAAAAAAATGACCATTAAAAAACCACGATATGGGCGCCAATGTCGCGTTTGCGTCGTACCAAAGTTATTGCAAATGAAAAATGAATAAAACAACTCACAACGCTAACAAATATTTATTATTAGGTCGTAGGTACACTAAGGCCCGTCATTAATAATTTCCGATTAATGGAGGTAGGCGATATGTACTGCCCTGGCTTAATGCGAAGCTGGTGATGTTACAGCAGCCAGGGAGTTGACCCCGAGGTGAAAGCTCGCAGGGTTGAGTAGGTCGTAGTGCCGGCGTAGTGGGTGATGCGGTCCGCCAGATGACCGACGACGGTTACTCGGCAAAATGTGCCGGAACCTGGAACCCTGGAATTAGTGTCCAGCGGGTAAATATAGGGTCTTCTGCTAATCCTCTCCTGACGGTGACCACACAGCGTAAGCAAAAGCGTAAGGCGGTGTACTACTGCGCTTAAGGCGAATGTGTGTAGAGGTCACCTTCAGAATCGGAGTTTACAAGCATGAAGATAGGAAAGGAGTGTGAAGCACTAACATGATAATAATGATAATGATAACATGGTAAAGTGATTTAACTACATGAAACTAAAGCGGAAGAAAAATGATGAAGTTCGTTAACTATTTAAAAATTGTGCAAATCATTGTCCTGAGACCACTATGACACATGAGATAGCAAAGCAGAAAAAACTGTCAACACTTACCCAGTACGGGGACAACACGGTAAAAATAGTTTAACAACTTATTGACTTTTAATAAATTATAAATTATAAACTTAATAAGTTTACGAGTCTGAGACTGCACGGCAGACGTCACGCACTAACAAGTGTAGGTACTGCGTGAGCGCGCGTCTCAGCTGACTGTCGACGAATACCGCCACCGCGAGCGCGAATGTGTCGCGCCGAGTGGGACAAGGAACTATACCGGTTTCCGCAAGTGTGAGTGAGTAAGAAGGTGCGAATACGAAGCGAATGTGTCATGTTTGGTTGGAACCACGGATATCTATGGTTGGAACCAAATCACAATGAGTGAACGATTTAAGTAAGTCGTTAATTAAGTCGACTATGATTCAAACTGCTTTTGCATATTTCTTTATTATTAATTAAAGTTATAGAACAACGTTACAACCTTTTAAACTCTCGAGGCTCGTTTACATGTATAGCATTGAACAGTGGCTCTTTACTGGCCTTACAGACGAAGTGTACTTGCCCTGTCCCATGTAAATTATGACAAGTGTTGACTTTTACTTAGATCCAGCAATTTTGTCTTTAAGTATGTTCTGGACTTCTGGCCTAGTAATTCTACTCGTTCTACAAAAAGTGTTAACGCTTTGGGAGTAATGACTTGCTGTCTTCTTTCATAACTGATGGTCCTTTTGTTTATGACTGCGCCAAAAAGAGGGGAGGGTTTTGTTTAGAGAGTATGTATTCTTTGGCATGCTCTGTAGCCTAAACGGCTGGATTGATTTTAACTTCAGAGGTGTCGTTTGATTCGTCTTAATTTTAAGAATGACACTGGATATATCAAAATTAAAATGGCTGATTTTAGGCGCCATATTGTGTGTATTTTTTTTTTCTTTTCTAATCCTGTCAAACGGGGCATCAAAATAAAGAGTTTATCATTGAATAGGTTGTATTTGAAAGTTACCTTTAGGTGTCTCTTTTTTTCATTTCTCATTTAGGATGACCATTTAAATTCTATATCTAATGATTAAAGATGGTAGGCCACCATTCTCACTAACAAAAAGTCAATGAAAAAATCAAAAAACCCAACGCGTTAAACTTGTTTATAAAAATTGAATAGAAAACAACAATTCAAGTAGTCTAGAATTCTGTTAAGTACCTAACAGTCGGGACCTATTATTGGGAAGATTTGAGCTAGTCTAAATTTTTTATGGCTAACAGTCAGGTTTTTTGACATTTCTATTGACTTTTTTTGTATTTACGTTTTTGTAAAATTAGGGGCCGGAATCCGGATTTTTCAATCGTCAGTCAATTCTTATTGAAAGAATGGATAAGGCGACTTGCTATCTTTTTTTTTGTATAGAATTAATGATATATCAATCTGACAAACTATACTTTCTACTATTACAACTAGTACAATATACTTACTATTTGTTTTATGATACTCTTCGAACATAATAAGTAGTTTTAGTGCAGACGAAACTAAAATGCTTTGGCATTGTGACCAAAAAATTGTTTTTTAACCGACTTCAAAAAAGGAGAAGGTCTCAATTCGGTTGTATTTCTTATGCACGTTACTCATTACTCCATCACTTATCAACCGATTTGGAAAATTCGGTTTAGTAGTTTGGTGCTAAAATCAAAATAGAAAAATAGGTCATACAAATAAAAAAAATACGTATTTCACTTTCTTGTGACTTTTTAATGATGTTTATATTTTACCGTTCCTTCATCGATTTGGATGTTAAAAAGTAAAAAATAAAAAACGTTTTACAAAAAAGTCGACCGCCTTCGAAAATTACAAAAAAAAAATAACTTTATTTTTAGAAGTCGATGGCAATACCTACAAAACAACAAACAGAACCAAAAGGTCGTATTTTTTGTAAAAAAGTTTTTAACAACATGATATTGCCAATAACATTATAAATCTTAATTAATTACTCATTATGGCTGTTTCTCAACCAATAAATTGGCCAACATACTGGGTGTATTTCCCGTGGTGGTGTAAAATAAGGCTTCTTTATTTTCATGCACCAAGTAGTAGCGCCCGTCTGTCTGCTAATAGCAACAAACTGCGCTTGTGAATCCGCGTAGGCGCATGCAGCGAATAGGTAGGTATGACAGGGTATGACATAAATCGAAGCAGCTAACAATTTATAGTTAACTAGCTTCCGCCCGTGACTTCGTCTGCATCAAAATTAATTTATGTTTAATTGGGTAAAAAGTAGCCTATGTGCTATTTAAATCAATATCAATATAATCTATCTCTGTGCTAAATATCCTGATCCGTCCCAAAGTCCCAACGTTCTGGCAATCATTCATTCATTCATTCAAACTTTCTCATTTATAATAGGTACCTACTAGTAAGATAATAAGATTTCCTTTTTGTACCTATAACATTTTTGACTTTTCCACCGTTGGCTATTCCCGCCTGTCTCGTTGGTCTCGTGGTCACACGTCTGCTTAGTATGAGGTCCTGGAATCGATTCTCGGATTGGGGAAACTGTATTGGGATTATAAATTCTGGCACTGCATCTGATTAGACTGGAAGCCGACTCCTCATAGTTGAAAAAAGACTGGGCAGATGATAACCATTATCCAATAATTTATACTTTTTGCATCAGTTTCATGAGATTGGATTTAATAGAAACTTTTTTTAGTTTTCGGTAGTTCGTTTTAAAAGAATACTGGCCATTTTCGGTCAAAGTAATAGAAAAATGCCATTAAATATTTACTTTTAATTTTTTTATTTTTTTGTGTTACAATATGGCTGACTAATATTTTCTCGTTAGATCAGACAGTATTTTTTTTTAATGTAATAATATGCGTTTACTAACCTTCTTAGTATCTAAAACTCTAATTTATTAAGAATAGATCACAAGATAAAAATAATTACTGTGTCTATTTTTGTACTCTTATTTGCCAGAGTTCCATGAACTGATACAATTTCAATAAAAAGGTTTAATTAATGAAACTATGTTTTAATACCAGGTTAATGGCCTTTCGGTTTCGATTTTAATTTATAGTCTCTAATATTAATTAACTGCCATAATCCATATGTTAACAATGTACCTACTCAGTTTACCATGTTTTACTAATTTATCAGTACGGAATTAACCAAGCGAATAGGTAACGGTTATGTAGTATTTCGGGCGGATCTTTAAAAGTATTGGGAATTTTCGAAAACAAAAACTATAAAGTTTAAACCGGTTTTATGGTGACAAAATTATGTTGATTTATTTTTATAATCCATAAAGTTATTAACTTTATGGATTATAAAAATAAATCATATCAATCAGAACGCCATGCCGCTGACGCATTAGGCGAAATAAAAAAATATAAACCCTTTACTAAAATTATTTTAACATTTTTCAATGGATATCTACTTTAGAACGAAAACAAAATACGCTCATAAAATTTTCATATTAAAATTGAAACAAGGTAAACCAAACAAAATAAAAAACAAAAATCATCATTACAATTATTTATTATTCATAACATAACAGTAAAAAATGGTAATCGCTTCGGCACTTTTTGTTATAAATATTATAACAAATCTCGCCTCGAAAGCAATTTCACAGAATAGGTATTTTCAGCATTACTTACTGCTCTAAGATACAGTAGCAAATTCAGGTGCATTTTAATGTTACATTACAGCTCACTGGCTCCACAGCTTTATTATAGTCTTTGCAAATCACGAGCTTCGTCCTTTGACCTTTAAGAACGTTCGCATTCGAATCTCAATCTTAATCTGTCAAAAATACTTTTATATTTCCCACAAATTTGACAAGACTTTGACATTGATTGTCGCTGAAATGAGATTGCGACTAAATTTTGAACGTTTTTAATTAGTAGAATGGGCCTTTGGGGTTAAATTGCAATATTGACGTACGCCAGTGAAATGCAACAACTATAACATACCCAAATATAATATTCAACAGTGTAAATTGGGTTACGCTGAAATGTTTGATTAATTCAAATGTAGAATCAATTTAAAAATCCTAATTGAACCGTATTTGAATGCAATGTGGGAAACATACAAACAAACTATCTACTATGGCATTCCTTCAGACGTTGACTTATTATTAAATCTTAGGTTTATGTAACAGGCCATTTACATATAATGCAAGTCTACGTGACATTGATGACATAACAAATATTGAACCCGATACGCCGGCCATGCGTGTGCGCTTCTGCTTACTAATTCGGAATACATCAACGGTAGCAATGGATATTAACAATTGTAACAAAATATTTTAATAACAACCTGAAAATAATACGAATGCGTAAGCCATGCCATTCAATTTTAAAACAGGCTGAGAAAGTTTACTACATGCTCAATTTTGATTTCAAAATGCAATTGAATTTTACAAAATCAACCATACAACAGCCGCTGTAACTGTTTTCGATATATTCTGGTTCTTTACCACGAAGTGCTGATTCCTAATATAATTAACACGGCAGGTACGTTGGCGTTTCGCCTCTAGGGATTTATGTCGTTTGCATACGAGCTACAATTTCAGTTAAATACAATTGAACATTTAAAATAAACAGTGTGTGATGTGCTCCAAAATTTAGCTTCAATTACATCAGCATCTCTTAACCTTTTTCTAGTCATGGACCCGTCTCAAAATTTCAAAGAGCCCACGGGCCCTTTCCGAAAAAAAAAGACGGGTTTTTTTAATGCAAGGCGCATGTCATCATTCACTTCCAAGTAGGTAGGCTCGTCATGGACCCCCGGCGTTCATTACAAGGAGTCCATGGACCACAGGTTAAGAAACCCAGAATTGTATTATCAAATTACAGTTTCATGGACTAGTGAGTCTTCTTTCAAAATAACTCATGTAAAGCGACAAGTTCAATATTTTGAAGCATTAAAATTTGAATGTCTCCAATACCTTATACGAATGATCTGTTTAATCTAAATACCCATTACATACAAGCCTCTCTTAGATTAAAACGAAATCTTAGCAGCTAATACTATTTTACACAAATACACACCCTCCTGGTTTCTCTTAGAACGTAGACACACACGATGCGTTATAAGAAAATCCCAAGTGGAGACAATCATCAACTGAAAGATAAAAAAATACAATTATAACACAACATCTCGCCTGTAATCCCCGAAGGGTTAGGCAGAAGTACACCTTGTAATAGGCTAGGAATCAGGAATTTCTCAGTAGCAGCCTCGAAGTCTGAAGTCCGAGGCTGCTACTAAGAAATTCCTGATGGAAACACGTAATAACACTTTGCCCGAGCCCGGTGGTCGAACCCAAGACCTCATGGTCAGCAGTCGCGCTTTGCGACCACTAGGCCAACTAGGCAGTCCAACACATTACAATTATTGATCATAATAATACTATCTATATGTGGCAACAACAATGGACATTTCAATTTGTCGTATTATATAACTTTATTTTTTATGGTTTCCTTATGTTAATATCGAGTACTTTACCATTGAAACTTGGGCGTGTTAATGACCATTTCGGCAACATACAGCGACATTTTTGAATGATGTCACCAATAAATTTTACAAGTTATCTTTAGATTATCAGAAAATGTAAGTAGTGCAATTTATTATAACTCATAACTTTTTTTATAAAAAAGATGTTTAAGTAAGTCAAAGAATAATTAGTTGCACTATTAGTTGCAATATTTCTATTGTAAAAATAATACAGTTCAAAGAATAATAGCTTTGTGTAATAAAAACTAGGAAACTAATTGCGAGTACTTGATACTCGCTAAAACAGTGCAAAGGCGTAACAATTATGCAAATTACTTTTAAATGGAAAATATGCGTGTAGGAAAGATTGAAGAAAGATAAAATAACAAAATAGTGTCGTGCCCAAAAATAAATGATGTGCTAAGAATTTATGTTACGTATATGGGTGAACGATTTCTTTATTTCTACTTTTTTATCACCTTCAAATCCGCATTCCATTCAAATCCATGGTTTAACCAGCCAATCGATGGTCGTCGGGTATACCCGTCCTATTCATAGATCACATACCATGGTGACATATGAACATGGGATACCGGTTTGGATTATTTACCAAACTAATAGAACTACACTAATTAAGGCGATGTGACTATCATTTCATACCTAATTAACATACCAAATTAGCAATTTCGCAAAAGGTATAAAGGGCGTTTTATTTGATTTGGAGAATGTGCTAATGCGCATATATCTGCTAATGTGCGAACTCTTTAAATAAGTGCGAATAAACAGAAAAAATCTCATTCATACGTTTTTTTACCAAAACGTTGTGCGATAATTGAATCATGCCATGTCCAGATCCGTCACAATCGGTTTCAGAATTATTCTTAAATTACCCAACTAATTTGAGTAAAAATTTACTCGTGAACCTCGGAACCCTTTTTAATCATTAAAGTTTCCAAAAGCTTTTAAACCTTTCCATTAAGTACTTGACCCTTATGAAACCCAAATGACATTTGTAGAAAGAACTCCCGTAGTACCCGGTGCGACCTTCAAATTCGCTGAGATAAAATTCACTCATCATTGTACCTATTGTTGTCAATTAAATAAACCATTCAGGTCTTAATCTTTTTAAATTGCGATTTGTTGCTCAATATTGATTTACGTATTTCACAATCAGACAGTCAGATAAATCTATGTAATGTGTTGAGAAGCATGACAGTTAGTTTAAAGGTGTTTGTTTGTCTTCGCTACATCAGAGGCTGTTCGATAAGTACTTGCGTGTAGAAGTAAAGGTTATATTTGAACATTATTGCACACATTAAAAGTACATACCGCGTTGCATGAAACACAACTAAACTAACTAATATATTTTTTTTCCTCCTATGCTCGCTTTATCGCAATAAAAATTCGCATTTTTTAAAGATTGTGGATACCTAGACGCAATAATATGAATTGTTCGTGTAGATAGAAAACGGTAAAACTTTTTGAAAACCTTATTTACTTACCGAAACAAAAAACAAAAAAATAAATACAAGGTGACAGACACAAACTTGAACTTTAATTTCAGTAAGTATGTAATTATGGACCTAGTTCTAAAATGTATTAATATTATTTTATGTTGTTTATTAAAACAAAAATCTGCTGTTTGACCTTGACCATTTTGACCTTGTAGGTATTTCACTTATACTGACATGCATCAACTGTTTATTTTATATTAAGCAACGAAAATTTTAAACTCTGAAGGGTCTAGAATCACATACTGAATCCATGATACAAGTTTGCTCCTACCACAGTGAAAGTGTTGTCTTCCCTTTTTTAAAAAGGTACAAGCTAAAGAAACCTCTAAAAGTACATTGGGTGCTAGATACTCATGCTTGGTGATAACAAAGTTTCTACACGTGCGAAAATAAAATAAAAATACTGACATGAAACTTCACTGCTACTTAACGTATTACGAGGTAGGAGAAGTTGCCGTCTCAGTACCTGATTACTAGCGGTAGGTCCCTGCACAACACACACAAAATATTAATCATAATAAAAAATAAGATATGCTATCCCTACTGCTTTCAAAATAGTGCAAAAAATCTCACGTGTGTCAAACGACACGACTCCATTTTAAATGCGGGAACGTTTTAATTTCTGCCCCATAAAGAAAGCCACAATGACCGGTCCTGCACTTCCCGCATCCACTGGTTACCCGCGACTTAAGATCATTAGATGTAAGATTATCTTAGAGTAAATTGAATGTTCGAGAATTCGGAGGAAAGAGCTGTCAACTCACCGACGAGTTCTACTTCCAATTCGGGTTTATAAGCTGGAGAAAAATGTAAAGCTTTTAGTCATGGAAGATATTTCAGACAAAGTATATCCTTAATGACAAGTATAAATAAATAAGAATTTTAGAATTTAATATGAAAATCATTTTCCAATACTGCTCTCCTAAAATTTTGGATTTCATAGAATCAATATTATTATACAAATATTGCGTTAGGTTTAGATGTATGTGTAATGCCAAATTAATTAATTTACATTTATAGAATATGACAGGATTCCGTACCCGGAACCAGTATTTCACCGATTAATCAATTCCATAAAATATAATGTTAATTGATTCGAATGTGTTATTAAAGTGAATTACTGAAGCGTACACTTACGCCAAATGATTCCTAACTGCGACTATTTGAAGTACGCTCAGATAACAATGCACGTTTCAGAAATGTTGGTAACACGTGTTACTATGGGGAGCTTTCAAAAGGACACCAGCGATGCGGATGACGGGAGCCGGTAAATGCATTGTGGTCCCGTATACAAATAAAAAACCATTAGGGCATTAACACATTTGAAAAAAAAAAGCTTTCAAAAAGAAGTTTAGTTACTATCTCATAAAAGAGAACAAAAAATGGGTAACAATACAATAATATCATTATTGGTAAAATAGGTCATTATTTTCATATACTTTTCATCTTCATCCGAGACTGTTTGGCAATAATGCATGTTGATTTTTAACTTTGTATGAAACATACACAAATCACAAACAAACCATCTTGAACATAAGGGCCACATATTGAACCAACATACAGGCTAAATATTGATCGGTCTATTTTCAAAATTTCAACCATGCTCAAAATGGGCAAGTACCTACCAATGTGATTTTTCAATTAATATAATTATACTTTTTAAGTTTATCTTGGAGACATCGGCACGTGCCTCAGAAAGCACGTAAATCAGTTGATCCCGGCTGACATTTTTAGATCTTTGACAGTCGTTACATTGTTAGAAGTCCGAAAGTCTGACAACCAGTCTGACCAAAGGCTATCCTGTTACCAAGTTACTGGCTTGTGAAGGTCAGATAAGTAGTCGCTCAAAGCAAAACATTAGTATTCAAGTGCATCCGGTTAGACTGGAAGCCGACCCCAACTACCGACAACCGACAAGGCTAGGCAGATGATAAGCCACACTAAAATGGCATTGATCTAGTGACTCCGAGATTTTAGTCTAGATAGAAGACGGCCATGACCAGCGTGGCCACGTGTAAATACAAATATGATTCATAAAGTGTCATCACAAAACGAGAAGCCAAAAAGTTACTTTTACATTAAGGTGGTTTTACACCGGCGAAGCGTGGAGTGGATTGAATGGGCGAGAATTGAAATCACCTGCTGACCCTTTCACATCGAAAGATGTACTGCGCCCGACTCGCACCGACCAGCGCTGGCACGTGCCAGTTCTCGCAAGATTTGTGTTTTGATTTTAGAAATTAACAAACACTCTATTCTAATAGCAATATAGTTTAATGCTGTACGAACAAATATTTCAATACTCGCGTCGCACCTTCACAGTAAAGATTGGCGAGACGTGAATTCAAATATTTGTTCGTACAACATTCTTCTTCTTCGATTCTTTATCGTGTGAGCAGTAAGGTCTTACGACCCCACACACCCTAGTGTCAGAGTTTCTAAACCGCCTCAAGGGTTTCTGACATGGTTTGAGTGGGACAGTAATAGGCTGGTATAAGTCCAGGTTTCCTCACGATGTTTTTTTTTAACTGTATTGCTGCCTAAATAGAATATTTACTTTCCTCATACCAATTTTAATTCTCGCTCATCAAATGAACCTCGCCTAGCCGGTGTGAAATAATCTTTAGAGCCGTGTACCTCACGTTTACACCATTAAACACGCATTCAAGGTATACAACATGTTTTCAACATTTTGTGTTTACTATTTTCTTTCAATAAGTACTTAAACAAGTTCTGAATGCAAGTTGTATTCAAAACTTGTAAAAAACTTGTCAACTTTGTGAACAAAACATGTGTGAAACAATCATGCGACATCTTTATTATGTTATTAACTAACCATTTACGAGTATGCAACTTCTTTGTGAAGTAAACAAGGTAAAGAACAACAAAATACTATAGGTATATATTCAAAATAATAATGTAATTTAAAATTTTTGAAGGTGAATCACGTTTTGATTACAGGCCACGAAATAATCTAAATACATATATAAAAGCGAAAGGTCACTCACTAACTCATCACGAAATATCGAAAACTGCTTAACGTATAAAGATGAAATTAGGCAGAGAGGTACTTTATAGTTAGTAGGCGTCCGCTAAGATAGGATTTTTCAAAATTCACCCCCTAAGGGAATGAAACGGGGGTACGACATTTACGCGGACGAAGACGCGGTCAAAAGCTAGCTACTACCTATATTCAGATTGTTAAGAAATACCTCTTCAGTAATGCGTAACCCTAAAAAGCTATAAATATTTATTGATAGTTCTGTCCATCAAAAACTCGATTTGTGGTATTAATACATATTAAATTAGGAGACATTTTGTAATCAAACGATGACTCACATTCAAATGACGCGTGTTCTCATCATCATTTTATAGAATATTCATAAATATAAATGTTCATTATATCATTATAATCAAATGATTATTATACCATTATTATATAATTAATTAGATAAATGATATCTAATATATACTATGATATCTATTAATCATAAATGCCATTATTTATTTCATGTAACTCGGGACCATGGACCTTTGAAAGGAGTAACGAGGAGCCGAAGCCAACTCGTAGAGGAACAGACAGCTTTAAGATGAAATGAAACAACAACCGACAATTTATACCCGTATGCACTATGCAAGAGCATCCAGGGGCCAGCCACGATGGGCGCATGACTATTACAAGATATGGAAACAAAAAATGTGCCTATAGGTTTGGGTGACTTAAGCCGACTGGTTATATTACCATCATTATTGAATAATCATTTGATTTTATTCGGTTATTTGGAAGTATAGTTACCCATGGTAAAAGGTGTGTGCTGCAACAGCCTTAGATTTGGCCTTCGCCTTCAGGGCTAAAGCGCCCGCGACTCCTACAGCGCCGACCTTCGCTGCTTTCAGTCCCAGAGCACCTGGTAGGAGAAAAATATAGTTATTATTTGGAAACAAACATGTTTTCAATAAAATATTATTACAAAGACATTATACTAGTTAACTTCTCGAGGATTTTTCCATTCGTAAACAAAATGATAATAAATAATATTTTTTATTTTCGCAATTCGTAAAGATAAAACGATATTTAAATCCGACATACCGAGACCTCCCATTTTTATTCAATGTTAATTGCATCTGCTACTAATAAAACAATAATAATCGTTTCCACAAACACTAAAACATCACAACCTTGCAGTATAATTTGTGTAAATTCTAAACTACACACCACACGTGTACAACTTGCGATATTTCTCGTACAATATTTCAGCATCGGATGTTAGAGCACGCCTATCAGGCGTATCCTGCCTTGGAGTGCTGTTACATCCATCAGCGGATTAGCGCCGCCTAACGACCGGGATAATGATTTGCGTACCAAAACATGTTTACATGTACGCAGACGATGTTAATTTTGAATTATCCATGTCTGAAGCAGAAGCTGTATTTATTTTTCCATATTAAATAGTTTTTCCTCGTAGTACAGCGCTACGAAATGCTACGATTCCCTTTTTCGTAGCATATGCCTGCCTACGCCAGCGTAGGGAGTCTTGATCAATGAAAAATTACACCGTACAATACGGGTATACTGCCCATGAAGCTAAGTTTCATTAAGCTGTATAAAATCAATGTTTATGGTAGTGGGCGCGAGTACAGGGGTCGTGGGGGTACTTAAAATTTTAGATATAACATTTAAAACGTTAAAAAAAAATGTAAAAAAATGTTGCAACTTTAAAGAAAGCCAGTAAGTTCCGAAATAAAAATAAAGAACTTTCGGCTTCATTAAGTGTCTTCTTACATACGTTATTGAATGTGACTCATTACCTATCTATTAACTGTCAAATTCCAAAATGACACATGTCCAACATTTGCAGTTACTTAAACTTGTGCAATATGTGTGAATGGTTTCGATGGGATTATTCTAAAATAAAACTCGTATTTGTGTGCGATCCTGACGTTCAGCAAATATGTGAAGGCCAATGTCCATGAGGACAAATATTGAAATCTAAACCGCAACACTTTGCATAAAAGGACACTATTCGTATACGTCACATTTTGGGTATTTTTCAACTTTCTATAAAGTCATTTTTAGCAAACAACCTTGTTTGATATACAATTTGGTTTTTCTAAGGACCACTTAAATATATAAACAGATATAATTAAATGTAAACTTGTTTTATATTCAACAGAAAAAAGGCAAACCTTCAAATATAGGTTAAAAAGTCTTTTGAGTCCAAGTGTTGACATTCTACACAAACATCGACCGTTTACTTAACTAAATAATTTGAATACCTGCTTGAGTAGGCTGTGAGTAGGTACTTTCATAATGAAAGAAAATTGATAGGCACATCAAAGACGGAATTTATGTACAAAAAATAATATTAAGAATTTCAGGGAATAATTAATCTTTATCTTCATTACTAGCTTCTACGAACGATTTTGTCCGCGTATGTTTTTTATTTTACCGTCGTTAAGTTACGTCTTTAGTTACTGTTTCGCTCCCGTAGGTCGTAGCGTGATGTTATTTAAGCCTATAATATTCCTCATGAATCTGGCTATTATATAGAAAAAAAATTTTTCAATCCGACGGGTAGGCCCAGAGAAAAGCGCAGCTTTTAATTAGCACCATAGACAACCCCTATTTCATGTCCAAAAATTCACTGTCCATTCCAAGGTTGCCTGGCAGAGATCGCAGTAAGCGATAAGGCCGCCAATTGTATGTTTTGTAGTTGATAGTTTATTTTTAAGTCATATATAATCTTGTGTACAATAAAGAATATATAAATAAATAAAAGCGTGTTCAAACAAACGAACAAAAATCTCGTATGGCGAGTCGATATTATTTTGCATAGTCATTGGATCTTTATTAACTTGATAATTCGGCAGAAAGTTGAGTACAATTAATGCCTTACTGTGAGAGCCAACCGTTATCAAAATATACAAACAGAAAACAAAACATATTATACAAATAAAAATATATCTCCAATTAAACTTTAACAAGACGTTTAACTGCCAGCTTAATGCAATTATTATAAACCAGACAGTAATTATCAACTATTATTTTTCCAATCACTTTTATGCAATGTCATTTAGCTACGGTAATGGTAGACAATAGGTTCTCACACGAATTTACCTCAATATTCCGTATTTTAAGTGTACCTAATAACACAAAACAGTACGTAGGATGCATGGTAAATCAATACAAATGAATAAAATTGAAATGTCTGATTAAAATATCAAAATAACAGGTTTTTATAAAGTAAATGCAAATGTTTATACGGTACTTACACGAAAAAATCTTTTATTTTATTTTTTGTTTGTCTGTTTGTTTCGGCTAATCTCCGAAACGACTGAACCGATTTTGACGGGTCATAACAGATGCACTACGTAACTTGACTACTTTTGAAAAAGAATTAAGCCCCGTGATAACTGACATTGATTTATGGGACAAGGATTTGTCCCAAATAAAAAAAAACTGACATTGATGCAAGCGAAGACGCGGGCATAAACTAGTTATTTTTAAAACATGTTACACCTTGCATGGCAATGATACTGTGGGACTATGATATCTGTATAAAAAGTTAAATGCTAAATCATAACCAACACGTCCCCTGATGGTAACCAGAAACAACTACAGAAGGCATGACACAGCTGACATGGTCATGACCCGATTAGACTTCGCCAAATCATTTTCACAACATCTTGATGGTATGTTAAAATTAAATATTTAAACATAAACGCAAGGTGATATCTGATTTTTAACAATGCTCGTAGTTATTCATGTTTTTGTATTTGTGTTTAATTGATATAACAAGGTTTGTTGTATATAATTGAGTTATCAGAGACATTATACGGTTTTCATAATACGAGAACGTCGGAAACTGGGTGCGTTACCGCATGACTTCGAAAAGTGTAACACCGAATATGCTCCCGTATGTTTACTATTACGCGTTATCATTACTTGACAGCCCTGTTGGTCTCGTGGATCCAAGCGCGACTGCTGAGTTTCGGTTTCTGGGTTCAATTCCCACGTCGGGCAAAAAGTTAAAAGTTATTGGGTTTTTATTAGAAAAGTGATGGTCCAAAATGTATGGACCAAAAACCCAGAGTCGATTTAGACAAATCTGGTATCAATAGCTTTATTAAAATGCACAATTTACCCCACCGAAAAAAATATGCCCATATCCATGGGATATAAAAGTTATAGGCTAACAAAGTATATTGGAAAAATCATGAATAACTGATTATTTTTACCAGTTTTTGCAACAGCAATATATTAATAATGAATAACTTGTTATTTTTATCAGTTTTTTCAACAGCAATATATTAATAATAATAATCATAGGACAATAATAAATATAAGTAGCGATTATATTATGAACCTATCAAGTATTAAATCTTATATTTCACAGCTTGTAAATCATATGTCAAGATACTTTTGTCGTAAAATCTTTTTAATAAAACATAACAGTAATATGTTCTTGTCCCGACGTGCCTGGAATGGATTCGACACCTAATGAATGTACTTTCTTCGTTATTAATATTTATCCTTTCGGGGTGTCTAAAAACTTCAATTGAAAAAACCCCAGTTCCTCTAATATGTTCGCAACAGTAGGACCTTGCAAGTTTTACGTGGTATGTGCCTATTGCGAACACAATTAATAAGTCATAATCCATTCTTGGAAAATCCGATAGATTGGGGTGTGTTGCATCCATTCCATTTGAACTTGATAGTTGCATATGATCGCTAGTTATATTTATTATTGTCCTATGATTATTATTATTAATATAATGCTGTTGAAAAAACTGGTAAAAATAACAAGTTATTCACGATTTTTCCTTATATACTTTGTTCGTCTATAACTCATATACCCCATGGATATGGGCAATTTTTTTTCGGTGGGGTAAATTGTGCATTATAATAAAGCTATTGATACCTAATTTGTCTGAATCGACTCTGGGTTTTTTTTGGACCATCGCTTTTAAATTACAGAATTAATTAAATGGGTACACGTCTGCCTAAGCCTACGGGGATTACAAGCGTGATGTTATGTTACGAAAAAAGCCTAAAGAAATGAACACATATACTTGAAGCCCATTCAATGTCACCAAAAAGGTCAGTCTCATATAATGAGCAACTAAATACAGATTACAATGCTAACACAACACTTAAAAGTTGAGAAAATCCCAATAGGAATGTTAATTAAGAAACTACTTGTCATGGTGACTACACACTCTATTCTTTGGGTTCATCATCGGACATTGCTAGCTTAATTTCCTTAGGCATAGAAGGCAACATCTGTGTTAAACCCATCAGTTAACATCGAATGAATTCTTTTTTGAATATTTTAGGGTTCCGTGTCTCGAAAGGAAAAAACGGCGCCCTTATAGCATTACTTTGTTGTCCGTTCGTCTGTCTGTCTGTCAAGACCCTTTTTTTTTAAATCCGTACCTGAATTGTGCCAACGAAACCCTATTACTAAGCCTCCGCTATCCGTCCGTCTATCTGTCGGCGGACTGTATCTCATAAACCGTAATAAATAGAGTCGAAATGTTCACACAGTGTGTATTTGTATTGCCAATAATTATTTGCTATATCGGCAATAGAAATACACTCTCTGTAAAAAATTCAAATAATAAAAAAAAAATGTTAATTATTAAAAAGGGTCCCATATGTATTAAATAATGTACTGTGGTACGGAACCCTTCATATTCAAGTCAAACTGGCACTTGGCCAGTTTTTTATTAACAATGCTCATATGCTAATTTTTCCTTGGCGTAGTTCATTGTAAGTCTAATAAGTTAAGTGAGCATTTTTCGCGCTGATATAATATTTAACACATCCATAATACTAATATTAATATAAATGTTAAATAAACTCTGTCTGTCTGTTACGCTTCCACGACTAAATCGCTGAACCCATTTCGATGAAAATTGGTATGGTACACCATACCACTTGAACCCAAGAAAGCACTCACTCACTCACTTTTAATTCGCGACTTCCACTGCATCCGCGATAGCCGGCTTTTACGTGGACAAAATCGCGGGCAAAATCTAGTCCCATATATCTTGTCATATACGCTCAATGTGTGCTCACGCAGATTCAATTTTATTGTACAATACTTTTCAGATTATTTAATGAATACTCACCAAGTATCAACTTCTTCTTCAGCAGCAGCAGTCCTCTCTTGTTCCTGGCACTCCTATCGTGTGCGGGAATTTCGAGGAGGGACTCCTGCACGGGTGATGGTTCTTGATGCGCCTGCGCCACCACTACGGCAATTAGGCACGCCAGTACTACAATGGTTGAGGTCTGCATGGTTGATGGTTCTAAAGATATTCAAAAGGATTTTTGTTAAACCAATTTCTCAGTGATCATTATAAGATACTTAACCGTAGGTACCTACTATAATAATAATTTTATTATTATAACTTGGCTTACGCCATTGCATAAGTACATCTTTATTTATTATTTCCTTTTATATTTCATCCATATAAATAATTAATTAAAATTAAAATACAAATAAATTAATAATAATCAGATAACTATAATTTTAATTACATAAATAATTAAAAATGTTTGCTTCTTTACGATAATTAACCCTTCGCCACTGGTAGTTATAATAAGTATATGAATAGGACAAGAATTATATAGAAGTAAACTTGTTTAATCTGGAAACAACTTTCAAGTAGGAACTGAAAACAGTGAACGTATTATTTTATTTTGTTTTTTCTTGGTGTCCATACCTCGTTCTATTTAATAATTTATAATTTGATCGCTATGAATGAAGGACTTGAAATCTTTATCACTGAGCTTGTTCTGAGCAATTATCTTATAAAGAACTGAACTATCTTATGAATACTGCCTCGTTGGTCTTGTGGTCGCAAAGCGCAACTGCTAAGCATGAGGTCTTGGGTTTGATTCCTAGGTCAGGAAAAGTATTATTGGGTTTTTCCGTCAGTGACAGCCTCGGAGTCTGGATTTGTGTCCGATTGATGGCAATAGGATCGCCCCATATTACATGGGACTTAAACATAACTGGCTAAATGTGGGTGTACCTACGAATGGCTACTAATGGCACCTCTGCCTAACCCTACGGGGATTACAGGTGTGATTTTATGTTATCTTACAAAGAAGCTGAAACAAAAGGACAGTTACAATAGTGATGCGTTCACACGTTTCTTCAACAACAATAATTGTTTAAATACAATGTCATCTTATAATTGAACGTTTATCAATTCCGGTAGTGCTTCCTAGGTATTCGATTAATATCTTCGCCTTATAGGGAAGCCTGAATGTCATCTGCCAAATTACTGTGTTTTTATCGTCGGCATAATCTTTTAATTTACTTTGCAGAAGGATTTTTCATTTTGCTTTAAGTTTATTTAAGCACTTGACTGTAATCATTGCACTTTGTATTATTTATCTGATTTCAGTATCTGCTTAGTGAAAAAAGAAAAAGTTTTACATTGTACTTTTTATAACATAATATATTTATTTTTAATTTTCAATTTTATTCAGAAAGTTTTAACGTTATGTTCAAATGTTTTCCTCTGTTATGTGATTCAAATGGACCTAAGAATCGAACCCATGGTCGCCAGTTAAACAATCTCAGGGATAGACTGTTGCAACTAACTCATTAGCATGGCGTTTATGTTAATAAACAGTAAGTAGGTACTTAGGTCTGAGCTCTACAGGGTTCTCGATGTCTTTTTCTCCTAAGACATTGTAATTGATCGCGGATTATCTTAAAAACAAACTCAGGCGTATTTGTTTATCGACTGTTCTTAATCTATGTTAATTAACAGACAGCCATCTGGGATAATTTGGATTACAGAGGCGTCGATAGAAATCGTCTAAACCCTCGCTAACATTGCGAAAAAAAGAAAGACAAGTACCTTAATATTTGTTCAGAAATATTCAAGTCGAGGTTAAGTAACTACTAACTAGAATCTTATATAAAACATTATGAAATCCAAAAGAATAATGTTTTGACATTCCTTTTAAATTGATATAAACGAAACATGTTTCCGTACAAAAATTTTCTGAAAAAGAAATCTTGCAATTCTGCTAAGGAGCGTTCCAACGGAAATTGAGACATTTCTATTTGGTTTTCGTTCAACATTTCCTAGCCATCTCCTTGGCGATCCGGTTGCGGCTGCCGACGAGAAAACATTTGCTTCGCTACCTATCGACTGATGCACACCGAGATACAAAAAATATTCTGAAGAAACTACCCGAATGTGAACTAGAGACTTTACAATTTGGAATTACAAAAACGAGTAACATAAATTTTGGGCAATATTTAAATTAAATGTTGAAATAATTATGTCAAACCCGACATTAAATAATAGATAAGTGTAATGAATAATTCATTTGTGGAATCATTATTATATTGGCTGACACGCGGGCTTTAGGTGTGTCAAATATCGAATGCTAATGAGCCATCAATATCTCTGGGCTTTAATTATCCCATCATGATGGGCAGTAAAATCCAAAAATGAAGTGGCTCGGCCATTTGATGCTAAATTATGATAACGTTTATTTTTAGCTGTCTTTATTTAATCATGGCAAATAAAACATCTATTAAATCTCCCATACCCTTCGCACTTCATACTCATTAATTACTACTAATACACTGATAGTAAAAAATAATAATTAAACAAGTACCTTGGCGATATGTTAACGTACACACAACACAGCACTGCAACAGCCACTGACACACGATGACAATGAGCTGGTGTCCAATTCTTTTATAGATTGCAGCACGATGCTCCGGGGGAGGGCGACCGGCCGACTCGCATTTCATAGGGTTCAAGGAAAATGCACGCACAAGTACACTAAACGTTCAATAGTCCATCAGCACCGTAAAGGCTACTTTAGCTCGAATATACAAGCGCGACACAGTCAATGAGGGTGCGTGTGCGTGTATGAGTGATGTCTCAACATTCCACAGATAACACACACTAATAAACTGTCGCCACACTACGCGAAATAGCATGATATTTCTGTTGCATTTAGAATACGCGTCTGTTCTTACCATAGCATTGCTAAAATTCGCATCAATCTAATATGTGTTGGTAGCTGTTTAGGCTAAGCAACAGCTTCACGATCAATAAGGTCTGAGTTCGTATCTTAATTACTTCTTGGCTGTTTTTTTGTTTCTTTGAAACCATAATAATGAAAAGTAAAAACTTGTTAGGTTTATGCTTATTAAAATGAATCATGCTTATTATTTATTTTTATACGAAGAAAATGTTAGTTATTGTATTAAGTTTTAACTATTTATGTGATTTTTAATTTACTTTTTTGGTGTTGGAAGGTGGAAATAAAAAAGTCGTGCTTAATAATAACAATAAAGGTTTATTCGTTTTATTTATTTATTTAATTAACTGACAAGAATTGTGACGTTACATTCCTACTTAGATAAAAGAAATTCACTTGTAACCGTTCATAAGATTTTTTGTGTTTACCCACGTCATATCAATATAACAAGAAAAGAATATTCTAATAACACAAATTTACTAATATTACTACTATACTAATTATTCACAAAATTTTTTTGTGAATAATTAGTACCGCTATCTAATAAACCACACGTCACTAACCAACAACTACAACCAAACGACAACGTTTATTCTAATCGAGTATTCATAAAACTCATTATTACATTACTTATTTCTGTCTACCTCACAGAAATCTAAATTATTTGTTTAATTTTCTATGATCTACCTTTTTAACTTTACGAAATGTGTGAACAAAGCGAACAAGATAAAGAATATTATGCTTATCAAGTAAAAACTTACAAAAAGTCATAGTCTGGATGAGATTCGATCTCACGACTCCTCGATTCAAGCACCTATCTGCAGGCGTTTAGCCGATAGGCCAACTTGACTTATTTTATAATGTTGAAATTATGAACTACAAGCATTTGTCGACGGCAATGATGATACATGTGACTGTTCTCGAAAATAGAAGGTCGTAAGTCAAACTTAACTTGAAGCGAATGTTTTTTGAGAATGTCTATCCACTTATGGACTCCACTGTACCTACGCGTGTGTGACTGACGTCCCTTTTGTTCGTTATATATATTAACATACAAGGTTTACATGTCAATTGCAGTAATTAAGGTTTTCGTTGAATGATTTATGGATTTTTTTGGGATGTACTTTATGATGATTACCTAGGATTTTTTAAAAGAAATAGAACATCCTCAAAATTTGCTTCATGTGTGTAAGTGATCAGTGTTTTTTTTTCTAAACGTAATCTTCATTAACAATTTGATTATTATTTAATGTTCCAAATGTTTCAATGAACTGAAACCTTGAAACTATTTTATCGATACAAATGGTTGTGTGTGTATAAAATTAAAAAATTAAATGTCATCTAGATGCAGCTACTTGCTCTTTATAAAAATAACCAAAGTATTGAAAGTAAAAATCAGTTTGCGCGCAAATATAAAACAAGAAATATTAAATGTCATATACTTCTAAGATCTTCAAAGTTCATGAGCAGTGCTTCCTATGTCTCAGAGATTGGAATTTAGACAGACCTTAAATTAGTGCTTTTGTGGATACCCCATGCATGTTTAGATAACGTATTAACAGCGAAAAAACTGCTGCTTCATACTATATTACAAATATTATATCAAGGTCACTGCCAATGCGTTCGAAACAGTAGGTAAAGTCAAGGACAAAATTATTACTGCAATACGTTCTACGATCTTCCATTTATATAAAAAAAAAAACCTTTTTTATGATTGTACGTGTTTTTGTTCTTTTTTTTAATTTGTTTTTTTTTATTTAATAAAAAATATATGGATTGTAATGTTATGTTCAACGCGATTTCATAATTTATTAGGGATGTATTTTTAGTAGGTACCTACCTATGTAATTGTTTTATTGTTTCAACATATAACCTTATTGTTCCCTGTATCATAATAATATAGTCAACCACTGTCAAATGTGACTTGCATGAGTTGCATTATACAAACCAAGCGGAATCAGAACCTATCTATAGGTATGTATAAATCAACTAGCTTCTGCCCGCGACTTCATGCGCGTCAAAGTTGACCAATTATCCCAAGGAAACCGTACATTTTTTCGGGATAAAAAGTAGCTTATGTGCTATTCCAGACTAATAATCTATGTATGTACAAAATTCATTAAGTAACAAACATCCATCCATCCAAACTTTTGCATTTATAATAGTAGTAATATTATGAGGACCAATCCGCCTTGTCCGACGCCCGTACTGCTGCATACACCCTAAAGTACAATGTCAAAGGTGCGTTACATTGCGCTCTTCCAAAAACATTGAATTTTCACACGAAAAACAAAAGTTACTTGGTTACTTATTTTGATGATCTGTAATCTGTATGCAAAGTTAACAGCTACCAGTATGATGTGTCGAGTTATTCCACTGCGCTCCAGGAATGCGTAGCACTGCGCTCCAAGTTTTTGTTAACTATATTATTTAAAAAATTATAAGTAGCAAAATGGTTCCCCCGCGCTCCAAAATAAAATAAGTAGAGTCAGCATACAAATCAAACCATAAATTGTTAAATTAAAATAAAGTGTTTCTCAAAAGAAGTTATGTCTTGAAATTGTTGAGTAATGGTGTCTACTACCCAGTTGAAGAATTAGCAGGGAAAGCTGCAGTTATGTGCTTGTATTCTAGTTTTAAAAACTTTTCTAATCTAAACCTGTGATTTTTTTCGTTGTTTTTTTTAGAAATAAGTATTGTTACGTGACGTTGTGATTGTGACAAAATAAACATATTAGATATGTATTATTTTCAATTTTTATGATATTAAATTTTATATACTTGCCTTATGTTAGGTACATGATAAATTTATTTGTCTGCTAACTCTACTCAACATTTCTTGGAGCGCGGTGGAACTAAAATATCCCAATATTTTAATCGCTAAAAATTCTTGGAGCGCAGTGGAATCAATGTACCTATGAACATTAAAATTATGAGAACAATGGGTTTTGGAGCGTAGTGGAATAACCCCTTATTACACCCTGTATTATTACTTTAATTCGGTGACTTAATAAGAATCTCATGTACTAATAAGGAACCTATTAGACACAGATTGCTGCTAATAACTTGTAATGTAACTTGCTTTTTTACGCACAGTTGAACTCACATTAACGCATCGTTACTGCCAAAATGATACGAGTACATTTCTACGTTGTAATAAACTGAAATAACTTGTACTGTAGCTCTAAGACCGTGTCCATCATTCCATCTAATTAGTTAGTCGTAGCCTTATTTATAAAATGTAGACGAGATATTATTATGCGTTGACCTACATAATAATATGTGTACGTATTTGGAGCGTCGCATACTGACAGGGGCGGACCGTGAATTTTTGGGGCCCTGGTCTAGCACTACTTGGGGGCCAACATAATAAAACAAACCAATTAGCATTTCATCAAAGAACTGTTTACTATTATTATGTATATTGTATATAAAACAAATAAGAACAATTATAAAGGCCATTATGATACTAGTGATTGAATTGCAGCCCGAGTCAACTGCGATGTTTGATGGAGTCAAAAGTGTTGTGATAAAATACAATTATAACATAACATAACATCACGCCTGTAATCCCCGAAGAGTAAGGCAGAGGTGTACCTATTAGTACACTCACATTTCGCCAGAAAAACAAAAAAAAAATACAATACAATACAAAAATACAAAAAAAAAAAACAAAAAATACAAAAAGAAAAACAAAACAAATACAATTATAATATACATTTCAAAAATTAATTTCGGAGGCTGTTTATATTCACGGGGCCTTGGGCTGCAGCCCAAAAAGCTTACATATATACACATCAAAAAAGTCTAGGGATCAACATCCCTAACAAATGTTAGGGATGTTGATCCCTAGACTTTTTTGATGTGTGTAGATTCGCCCCTGCCCATTCGTATCAATACACGTGGGCGATATAATCAAAACAGAAATAACCAAAATCCAAGTTAATATTGTCAAGACATCACAAAGTTACTTCATCTTTTATAAAAAAGAATATATTAATTAATAAATATGACTGACTGGGATTTAAACAGACCTTACTTTGGCGCTTTGGTGGTTACCCCTTACTTCGGTAACACAAAACAATCAGACGCAGCCTCAGACACATTGAAACTTTTTTCAACTTTTACCTTCCAGAATAATTAACTTTTCAAAAAGGATCATTACAAGGAATTCGGTTTAGCAAAATGTTCATGATTTAATTGTAAACTTTTTTTTTTAATAATAATGTCAAAATAGCGTGACATTTATGATATTACGCCTTTAACGCCAAGGGGTTGGGCAGAGGTGGTAGGCATATGTATCAAGACAGCAGCGGGTCAAGCCAAGTTTAAATCAAGAAGGATGAAGGCGCAACCTCATCCAAAAACTATCTAGAAAAAAAAAAAATTGCACTCCGGGAGTGCCGGCAGAAGTGAAAACTTGATTATTAACGTTTACGTTTACGTTTACGTTTAACATACACGAACATTCGCGCAAGCGCCCTGCGCTGCTGCGCTGTCTAAACGAAACAGTAGGCCCAGGCATACATTTTCGCCGCGCCGTAGAGAGGGGATAGCTGTCTACTCTCCATCCGTCTTACGCTTTTTCGATCAGGTCACGTGTCCTGACGCGCACGTGTCCTGACGCGAGTTTAAGATTTTATACCCATTACAGAAAAAGTGCTCAACGCCGCTAAAGAAGTTTTCACTTCAAAAATTATGCTTATAGCAAACAAAATGTTAAATCGAGATAATGTTTATTAGTTACACATAAAATTTTATTTACAAGTCAAATAAAAGATAACTCTAACTTACTTGGGACTCGTTTATTTGCCGTCAAGACATTCATTTGACATTCCGCAAATTTCTTCAAAACCTGTTGAGACAGTGATGGACCTATGGCCAGCTCGTGGGTAAACACGTGAAGTGTCATCCTGGTACATGTACCGTATGGTAATGGTAGGTTACATAGTGGTAGAATGCTATTTCCATATTACAGCACGAAGGAAGGAATGTCACGCGTTTTAACGATAGGTATGACACATCTCTTGCAGGTAGAACGTTATGAAACGAACGTTTTTACTGTCTTACTACGGAGATTTTTTATATTAAATAAATCTTCACCAATATCCTAATCTATACTGTATAATAAAGCCGAAGACTTTTTGTCTGTTTAAACGCGCTAACTACCTCTCAGTTGGGTTGTAAAAAAATGTTGTTGCATATTATGATAGCCAGATTTATGGCAGCTATACTTTATATAAATATAATAACGATTCCGTGCAAAACAACTGCGGATAACCGACATTCACACGGACGCAGTCGTGGGCATAAGCTAGTATAACATAAATATGATTATGTTATATTATATATTACAAAATATAGCAACGTTAATTTTTTTTTTCAGAGCACGAATATTAAATTTGGAACGCCTTCCACTCAATAATCAGCTATTCCATACATTTTGACCGTGTAGGTGATGCACTGTTGTAGATCAGCTGTTCTTTTTTTAAATAACCGACGAAAAAATTAATTGCTAGAATTTCGAGAACACCTACCTACCGAATCCATGGTAAAAGTTTTCATTACGATCCCTTCCACCCGTTATATTTTTATCGTTTTCAGAGCAATAATATTATATTTTTATTGTTTTAGAGCAGTATAATGTGCAAGCGTAATTATTTAATTGTTGATTTCGCAATAAGTGTGTGTTATAACTATTTATAATTCAGGGTATGATAAAATGTTATAAGGTAGGTACTAGTGTTATAAAACCTTGTATAATTTTATGAATTATAGAATATACTGAAATATAAAATTGAGTGTTGATATACCATATAACCTCCAACCAAACTCCGGCCTGAGAAATTACAATAACACCTTGCTCGACTTTGGAATCGAATCGAACCCACGCTCGGCAGTCGCGCTTGCGACCACGAGAACAACGGGGCCTTTACAAGTGAGCAATTTATGTAATTAGGTATAGACAGTTCAAGTATCACAGTCAATAGTGTCTTACAAAACTATTTTCTTAGTGTTAACAAAACACTGTTTTTGATATCAGTGTTTTTTCTGCTATAAACCAACCATTATTGTATCCATAGAGCGGTAATCTTACTGACTGAAGACAGTCTTGACTAACGACCAAATTCTCAAACGAAGCTCAATTTTTAATCGATTTTAAGTATTTTAATGCTATCTGAGTTGCTTTAAGGCATATTGTAGCGGCAGAGATACATTGAAGAACGTCCTAGAAAGTTAGGTTTCATTTGAGAATTCGAGGGTTATCGACTAATTACTAAACGAGGTCTGTTCAAACATCAATTTCAATGCACCATGCGATAATTAGGCACTCGTCTAGAGTCTAAGTAAATCATACTACTAATACGATATTTCATTTACATATTTGGTATTTAGCATAGACATAGTTATGACCTTCTTGTTGTTTGTCAAACGCTTTATGTGGCCGCAAGACGAGTCTGATGTTGCAATTGAAATGAGGAGACGCGCCTACGACTATTTATGTTCTTATGAACCTCAAACGCTTAGTTTTAAGGTGGAGTAGATTAGATGGCCGAGAATCGAAAGTATTAGTCATGCATAGTCCATTTTTGCAGCAATTTAGTTCAACTAGCTTTTGCCCGCGACTTCGTCCGCGTAGAAGTCGAAAATACGAAGCACATCTACCGTCAATTCTGTCAAAGAATGTTTATACAAAATTGTTAGTAGATTAAACTAAAGAATCACGTTGTCCCATACACAATTTGCCCTCCTTTTTCACCAATAAGGTTTACAATAACGGAAAATTCTTTCTTATCGGATGCCTACGTCGTCATACAAAGAATACACCCTCCTCGTCCTCCTCCTAATCAGTTTCAGGTCTCTACGATCAGCGGTTTAGGCTGTGTGTTGATCCGTCAGTCATTCTAGACAAAGCATTGTGTATACCTAGCTGATAAACAAACAAATATTTCTTTCTCTCTCTCGGCAGTTTTTGGTGTGAAAGATCGCGATGCACGTGGACGTGCGAGACGAGAATTTAAATATTTGCTCGTATAACATTGAACTATATTACTGAATAAATTAAGTCTTCCCACACGAGTCAGCGCGGTACATCTTTCGCTTATCCAATCCACTTCTAGCCAATAATTTTACGCAGAATATGTATGCTTTACGTATTGTTATGCGTAAAGTTATACGTAGATCATATTGAAATCGGATGTTGTCTAAAGAAAAAGCGTGCTTCTTTTATACTAAGGTTCTTGATATTCAAAAAAAATAGGAAGACGATACATAAATCTCGGGAAATATTATTAATAATTTTATTCTACCAATATATAGGGTCAATAACCTGACCTTTCATTGTTATTATGACAATCTTAGCAAGTCTTAGTTCTATAATAAGAAAATACCTGCCATAATAACGACGGGTATTTCCGTGAACGATATCAGGTTGGATAGGTTATTGTTTACGTATAAAAAATATTGTTATTTAATATTATTTTGACGCAAGTAGGTAGGTAACTAACTAATCGAAGGAAACAACCAGTAGATACCTACGATAAGTAAAATGTTTCTCCTTTAGATTTAATTGAAATTCAAATTGATTTATTTTTTATCTTTTCATGCTTAACATCGTATAATATAAACATATTAAAAAAACCGGTCAAGTGCGAGTCGGACTCGCAAAAGAAAGGCTCCGTACCATCGTAGAAAATATAACAGTATTGCCATTTTAGTATAGAGTCAAAAACGCAAAAAAAACGATTTCTTGTATGTATGGTATATTTTTTTTAATATATAGGTATATATTCATCTACAGTGGCAATAGAAATACACATTCTGTGAAAATTTCAACTCTCTAGCTATTATGGTTCATGAGATACACGGACGGACAGACGGTCAGACGGACGGACAGCGGAGGCTTAGTATTAGGATCCTGTTAGCACCCTTCGGGTACGGAACCCTAAAAAGATCGCTGTACTTTTATAAAAAAGAAGACAAACATCTTTAAATGTCAAAACAAATTAACTACTCAATGATTTTAAAGCTATTATTACTTAAATGTCAAAGTGTGAACAAGTAACATAAACTTTTTTGCAAATCTAAATAAAATAAGATCTAGTTAATGTTGTTAGAAAATTCGCTTCTCTATATAGTCTAAAACAAAGACACTTTTTGTGTCTGTAGACCTTCTAAACTCCTACATAACAGATTTTGATGTGGTTTTCGTATTCTTTAGAGAATTAATTCCGAAACGTTTTGTAAATACAATTTTTAGACATAGCTAAAAATTTTCTTTGTTTAGACATGTTGCCACATCAGTAGTAGGGGTGAATCGCTAGTCTAGGTAATAATAAAACGTAGGAGGTACGCTACGCTATGGCTACGCCGCGCCGCCGCTACGCTAGCTAAGCTACGCTGTTATTTATATCAGCAAAATAATTGCACGATTTGTTAAATTTTACCTATTTCACTACCCTAATTTATTTAAACTTGTAGGTCACATATAGGTTAAAACATTTTAAAACATTTCCTTCTCCTATTACCTATTACCATTTATGTTTGTAAATACAAACATCCAAAATCTCATTCACAAACAACCAGACCAGGAACAACTACCTGTAGGCGATATAAATATTTATTCCGTGCGTGCATCGAGCCACGCAGTGCAGCAGCCAAGTACTCAAAGATCTTCTGTTAAGCTGGGACTCCATCTGAGCAGCCTCGGGGTGAGCTGCATCGCCTGAAACACTCACTTGGTTTAAGTAGCGACACGCCTCGACGCACGGCAGCGTCTCCACTTGTCATACCGCGGGTCAAGCCACCATGCAGCATTATGCCTCAGCCTAATGGAGTCCCAACTATACAGGTTTTCATGATTTCAGGGTTGGTCCCATAGAAAAAGTTGTTCATAATGATGAGTACAATGTAACCCTGTATAATAAGAAATGCATGTTACTTGATACGTGCCTGTTATCTACAGAGCTATCTACCTTGGTATAGAACCTTGGTATATATTAGGTAAGTACCTTGGTATATATTAATTGAGTAAAACCGAGCATACACAATTGCTACGATTACTCCTATAGGCGGGCAGCAATCATCAAGACAGGATTCCTAGTTACCTAAGCCATCTATCATCACCAGACCGATCTACCCGTATATGGTACAAAACAAATATAAAAGTTACACAATAGTTTCGCCTGGATGATTATCACGTTTGGGTAACGGTTGGGCGCTTCCTTGTCGGTAGCTTTGCGTGGCGGTGCGCCTGCTCATGTAATGCGTAATTACGTCAAATTGCGTGGCCAAAATGATATAAGGCTGTTACATTTAGCGGTGTAAGTTAACGAATGCAGCACGTGGACCGCCCGAGCAGACTGCTAATAGCTCTGAAGAACACATTTGCTTTACAAATACCGGTGTGTGTCGGGCTAAAACACTAAATAAAGGCCAGTACGTAATTTTTGCTCATTAATCTTTTCAAGCGAACAACGTGCACGTAGAGTGTTCTATCGTTACTAGCGTATACGTGTATACTACGTGTACACGGAGCGAGCACGATTTTTCTTTGTGCAATTATGGGGAAATGGGTTAAAAGTAGTTACCAGGCTACTTTTCGATACAGCAAACTATAATTAACTTCTTTAGCTGTGTGTTGAAGTATTTTTTTGCCGGGTCAATCAATTTGTAGTTACTGACCTCGGCCATAATAAATCAAAGGCTAGGCTTTAATTTACTAAAACTTAGGTACCACTAAGACTGCCTCGTTGGTTTAGTGGTCGCAAAGCGCGGTTGCTGAGCATGAGGTCTTGGGTTCGATTCCCGGGTCGGGCAAAGTGTTATTGGGTTTTTCCATCAGGAATTTCTCAGTAGCAGAAAAATTGTTGACCGAGGATGATCTGCCTCCTAATATTAGATAAAAGTAGATTGTTTGTTTTTTTCTTGATTTTTTGTGTATGAGGTAACCTCTAGAGATTACAAAAAGACTTTTACTAAAACAAACCTATAATATCTATATAGTTTAGAGTAAAGAAACATTTAACAACAAAAATTGCTCTTTTTCACCAAAACCGATTAACAATCTTCACGCTGTTAAAAAAAAGGAAGACTGCAAGCGGCCAGTTTCGCTGCTTGCAGGTTGCGAGTGCATACGCATTGCATTGTCGCATGTTACGTAGCTACAGTTGAGTTCATGAATCACGTACATAATATATTACATACATAAACTCACGCCTTTTCTCCCATAGGGGTAGGCAGAAACCACAGAACGCCACCTGCTACGATCCTTTCGCCTCATCCACGTTCATACATCTCGTCACACACACAAGCACGCCGGTTACGAGTACTGCGCACCTGACCTTTCAGAAGAACCTCACCAATAAGGTCAGTGTAGGTCTTCCTAGCGTCGCCTATATTAACTATGTATATGTTATATTCCCACGATGTTTCATTTCCTAATTTGTAAGCTTAATTACATCGTATTTTTATTCACCCA
This sequence comes from Hoplodrina blanda, assembly GCA_949316365.1. Taxonomy (NCBI): domain Eukaryota; kingdom Metazoa; phylum Arthropoda; class Insecta; order Lepidoptera; family Noctuidae; genus Hoplodrina; species Hoplodrina blanda. Next base: position 7,051,076 of record OX438579.1, on the reverse strand, counting down.
TTTCGATTCCTTATTTATTAAACACTCCACGTCCATAATAATTGCAATCACATATTTTTTTCTACAATATAAAAAATAGACCATCAATGTGTTAATTTGTAGTCAGATCTTTGTACCACTAAATTGACCAACATTAGCCACCGTGTACAATCCATACAAAGCAAGAATATTCTAAACTGGTAGGTAGTTGTAGATAAGAATCTGTGAAAGTATGTGTAGGTAAGCAGGCCATGTGAAATAGACGTGTCATCTTGACAGGAGAAGGAGAAAAAGGCATGAGCATTGATCACCGTACTTACACAAAGCGGATTATTGATTTCAGCAATCAATCTGCCTAGCCTTTTCCCAACTATGTTGGGGTCGGCTGCCAGCCTAACCGTATGCAGCTGAATACTAGTATTTTACATGGAACGACTGCCCATCTGACCTCCACAACCCAGTAACTGGGTAATACGATACCTTTTAGTAAGACTGGTTGTCAGAGTTTGGGGCTTCTGACGACCCGTAACTACTGTGAAAGATTCTCGTATGACAGCCGGGAGCTTAGCGTGCTTTCCGAGGCACGGAACGATGTCAGTGATATCTAAGATAAACTTAGAAAGTACATAGGTATGAATTAAAAGCATCTCATTGGTACTTGCCCGGATTCGAACCCACAACCTAATGCATTAGAGGCGGGTGCCTCAACATTTTTTCTCGACATTTTTCATACAAATGAAAAATGTCGTGGTGGCCCAGTCATCACGACATCATTTTATTTTATTTTGCATAAGTATTCAAAATCCCAGCTGAATCGAACAACGGGAAGTGGGTGAAAAATTTGTGTGACTTGATTAAGTTGCCATAGCCATCATCCATCATCAGACCAGCACATTTACTTACGCAAAATTTCAGCTCAATCGAACATCGGGAAATATCTCAAGATTTGATTAGGCACAGACACCGGAACAGGTGAAAGTAAACAAAAGTTTATAAGAAAGGCTTAATTGGTTGATACTTAGCTATGGCTGTTCTTATTTATAAGACTGCCACCTGTCCCTTTCAGACTGAACTACCTGAGCTGGTACTCGGCGAAGAATGTATAGTACCCAGATATTCTCCGTGATTCAACACAACAAACGTGGCATTTCTATGGAAACACTGGATGGCTCAAGTACACCGAACATGCATTGGATGGCGCTACGTGAGTTGCGTATCGATTCGTGACTGTCAGCTGTCTCATGAATAAACGAAGAGATGGAAGAAGGAAAACACGTTTAAAAATAATTAATTTTATTAATTGTGTTTTCTAATCTTACTAATAATCTGTTTATTTTTAAGCACAATCATAGCCTAACCAAAATGTACTATAACAGTTATTATTAATTAATATTGGTGCAAATCGAATCAAATAATAGAGTAATAGTGAAATATATTTTCGTTACGAATTCAGTCTGCTGAACAGTGATTAGTTCTGCCTTTATTTGCTGATGAGCGATGAAAATAACTCCATCTATGCTATGAATTGCATTTTCACACTTTTCATCAAGCGGCCTCTTGGTCTAGGGGTATGATTCCTGCTTTGGGTGCAGGAGGTCCCGGGTTCAAATCCCGGAGGGGCCCTGTTTTGCACAATTTTTTTATGATGAAATTATCAAGGTAGAAAAAATATTTTCATTTTAATAGTAAAATCTAGATATAATTATGTCATATTTCTTTAATAACATATTTTATATTAACATTGAATAAGAAAGACGCCTACTTTAATTAAGTAATTAATAAAAGTTCAATTATTATTTTTATAAAAATAATTTTGTATTATTTTGATAATAATCATTAATTTTATTATTATATTAAATAAAATAATGCTAGTTTCGAAAAGCGACATCTCTTAGCCTAATGTAATACCACTTCTAGTACAGAATGATGTTTAGGGGCGACATCTGTTGAGTAAATATGTCGTTGCTTCGTTTGTCGTTGTTTTGTTTTAAAATATTTAAAGTAGATGTCGCTGTGATCGTAAAACAGCTGTTTTATGATGATGTTTTGCTTTTCTATTGCTGCCAACTTCATGTCACGCCAACCAGGGACATCAACCAGCCAGTGAGAATTTGTGTTCGATTTCGTGACTTGTGTTAGTACGTCGATTGGAGTACAATTATTTTGTTAGTAAATTTTATTGACCAGTGCAACCGTTATTATTGTTTTTCTTACCTGTTAAATTGTGATATTATTGTACTACCTACACGCTGTTCTAAAAATAGTGCTAAAGAAAATATTGTGCGTTCGACGGACTCCTTTCACAAAGGATAAACGGGAGTCTTCGTGTTTTACCCGTGCGCATTTCACCAAAACTACATATTGCAGGACGTAAGTAGAATTATTGAGATGCCTATTACTTGTTTTGTAGTATTTTTCTAGCACAATCATAGTTTTAACCAACTTGTGACAGACTTTTTTTCCTATTGATTGGTTTCTGAGTACCTAACATTAGAAATCTATTATTAGAGACCCAGGTGGCAGTACCTACGATATCACAAAAATGCACGCTAGAAATTTTGAAACGGTTGAATTTCTACGCCTAAAGCCACCATGAAAAGTATCGATTTATTTATTTTTCAATGGCTCGTGTAGACAAATAGACAGCTGAGTTCTGATTTAACAACATAGAGATATACCAAATAGGTATGTAGGCCAGTCTTGTCGATATTCGAAATACTTTGCAGAGTTTTTATTTTGGCCTCAGATAAACCTTTTTTTTTTCGTTGTTTGATTATTTTTATGGAGGTGTGTTTATAAAAACACCACATGTTTTGAAACTGGTGGGAACTACTCGAACTTATTAGTTCTACATTCTGCAGCAAAATGCCTAGCACCACCAGACATTATGAACCTGTTTCAATACAAAATACTTAGACAGAAAGTAGGTAGTTGTACAACTGGGGCATTCAGATTGCAGATACAGTTATGTATTAATTTTATCATTTTTCTCAATCTGTCCTGGTAGAAGAACTAAAAACAAAACTAGAAGAATTAACCAATAGAAGAAAATATACTTTTAATTTAAAAGTATATTTTTAAATGAACATGTATTGCCTGGCTAGCAATATAGTTATGTATACTAAGCTAGCTATTACCTTTCATCCAAGCATTATGATTGAAAATAAAATAAAATTAAGTAGGTACTTACATGTAAATATCCATAAATACATGCCTAATATTTAATCTCGAAAATTAAAAAATAACAATAATATTTCATAAATTGATTAATCACAGAAGCTGCTTTACAAAAAATGTAAAAAACATAATTTACACAAATTGCTTTGATGTGGGTATTGCATTTGCAGGACTGCTATGCTCATTACCTGTTAGTATGAATGACTTTGTTCAAATTCACTCAAACAGGTATCTAAGTAGGTTTTTTTAGACTGAAAATGCCTTTACAACTTTGGACAATCCTTTTTATTCTTTGGGTTTATTGCAGCAAGTTCCAGGTAGTTTTAAACATAATACCTTTTTAAAACTAAGTTTGTAAACTAAGACATTGTCGTAAGCATGACTGCTGAGCGTGGCATCCTGAGTTTATCCCAGGTCGGGCAAAGAGTGTTATTGAGAATGGTATTCGATGGTATCCCTATGCGGAAAGGAAGTAAATCCATTGGCCCTGGCTCTCATATTGATTTTTAACAGTTGTTATGGGTAGTTAGAAGCCCTAAAGTCTGACAACTCATTCTCCGAGGGGTATTGTGTTACCCAGTGGGAGGATAGATAGGCTGTGGTTCCAAGTGAAACACTGATGGTATTCAGCTGCATCCTGTTAGACTAGAAGCCGACCTCAACATAATTGGGTACAGGCACACACACACATCATTATGAAGTATTGTTGTGATCACAAAGTACTGTCATCTCCTTCCGGAAATGCGTTACCAATTCTTTTTAGATATTGTTATGACTAAAATAGGTAATAGTAGGTACCTATGTAATAGGGATGATGTAGGTGTTAGTAGTCTAATTGATTACTTATATAAAATTGATGAAAACGATACTATGCAAAACTAACCTTAAATATTTCTTAACAAAACACATAATTAAATTGCAATAAAGCAAAATCAACAATATAGGTGAGTAATGAAAGCAACTACTTACCTAACTTTCGAATAAATAAATCTAAAGTTACGTATAATAAAATAAACATGTACTTAAATTAAATTACTCTAAATGTAGAGAATAAAGAGTTCTTCTCCAACAACTTAATCCCCGAAGGGTTAGGCAGAGGTGTACCCATTAGTACACCCACATTTCGCTAGTTATGTTTAAGTCCCATGTAATAGAGGCGAGCCTATTGCCATCAACCGGGCACAAATCCAGACTTTGGGGCTGCTACTGAGAAATTTTACTTATTTAAGTTTGAATTTAGAACAATCAAATCACACAATTTGTAAGTGGCACTATAATTTATCATCCACATGATCGGTGCATACCAGCGTTGCCAGAATTTTTTTTATGCCAAGTCAGGATTTTTAAACTTTTTGAGTGAAAAAAGCGGGATTCTTTCGTCGAAAGCGGGACATAGTGAAAAACGTATGTTAGGTACCTATAATCAGAATCTTTTAAATATTTATCTTTTTATTTGAGTTCAAATTACGTTTACGTGACAATAGATAGCAAAAATAGCCATAGAAAATGTATTCTAATGAAAAAAAAATATTTTAAATCAGATTTACACTATAGTTAAATAGTTGAGTCTCATTCATCTTCTGAATAAAAAAGAAACAGAAATCAAAATAAAATAATAAAAAATATTCTTAATAAAAAATATGCTTTACAAATTCACAAACCATAGAAGCTTTTAATTCAATAACAGTTCAAAATTGGAAAAAATTGAAGGGAGAATGTCAAAAAGCGGGACTGAACCTGCCTGTAAAAAAAATCGGGAAGTCTGGCAACGCTGGTGCGTACCCATTGTTTGCATTTTCATAATACCTACAATTGTTTTGGTACACAAGCCAGTATTTTGGGAACCTGAGTCATGATAGTTTCACTAAATAGATAGAGTAGGTAGGTACTTACACAAGGTACAGTCGGAACCGGATGTTGATTTGCAAATTATTATTATTAAACAAAACATTTAAATGAACAGCTGTAAAATAATATTATCTCAAAAACTAAATATTAAGTACATGAAATGCCAGTGTTTGTTTTTCTGGATGCCATTGCTATTGCAAAAGTTACAATATAAACAGAGGCATAGCTACCGCCGTATCAGGGCCGTTTCGGGGCCCCCAGCTACAGGCGCCCCGAAACTTAGCTCACGCGAAGCGAAAATTCGTAAAATATAATCTACTATCTCACTCAAACGCTAAACTTCCCGGGTAAAAATAAACATATTGTTTCTTTTGTGGAAAAACTTTACCCTCCGTTTAGTCTTCGCCGCAGTTAATTCTATCTAACTGCCCCCTAACAAATTTTGATATAGGGCCCGACAAGGTAAGCTACGTCACTGAGTGTGAATCAACTTTCGTTGCTAACCATGCTTGTTGACTGACATTCATAGATTTAGTACCTATGTGATCAAAATAAGAATGGGACACTTGTCACAAAATTCACTGATGAGTCAGCATAGTCAACAGGTCTGTGAGAGTGATTCATCTAAGCTGAAGTAGGTATAGATCTGTACAAATAAATAAAAATGTAGCGTCAGTATGTAATGTCAAAAAAAAGCTTTTTACTAAATGCATATGAATGTTCGTTTACACGGTACTTATCCGAAAAAACATTTTTTATTTTTATTTTTGCCTTTCTATCTGCTTGTTCCGGCTAATCTCCGAAACGCCATTGCCGATTTTGTCGGACTTTCACTGGCAGACAGCTGGTGCTATAAGTTGTAGATCTATACGTAGTCTACTTTTATTTTATAAATAAAAGCTTGTAAAAAGAATAAGGGTTCGGCGCAAAAAGAAATTATCCCCATGATAACCGACATGACACGCGGAGAAGTAGCGGGCATAATCTAGCTAGTATAATATACAAATGACATTTTGTGCAATAGGTACAAAAAATTGCTATCATTAGGGCAAGATTTACAGACTGCTTGTTGAAACAATTTTAAGGACCTAATATTTTTCAAAAACAAGAAAACTGCATAAAGACAACTAAAGCTTTCAAATCAAGATGATGACTATTCAAGCAGTCTGATGCAGTTACTTTAGATCAGTCTCAGATATTTTTTGCCACCGACTGCGTTACCGGCTGGCCGATCACACATGGATGATGCGGCTGACACCGCCATTCAGATCTTTCTCAGAGATGCTATCTATAGAATAGTCAGATGTAGCCTTGACGACGCGGTACCCGGTTCGAGTCTGTAAATGAGTATTATCAAATCAGATTTAAGGACAATAAATCAAATGGAGGCCACTATTGTTTTACACTTACAAAAGTTACAAAGGCCGACACAATATCCTCGCTCTTCCGCCTGCAATCACATTCGCTCAGCAAAACTAATATCCGTCATTACATAGCGTAGCAAAGTTGTTCTTTGTTTCTGACATAAGTGCCAAGCCACTTACATTATTATGTGTTCACTGCAAATAAGCGTTGACATTGCAATCTTTTTTTGCGATCTACGTCGCCACTTGCCACACCTAGTCTCACGTCTACCTATTATCAGAACATTCACCCTCATAATATTCGTAGACTAGCTATGTAATGGACAAAATGTTCACTCCTGTGGATCTGTGACGCATGCAAATTGTCCCCCCTTTGGAACTTTAATATCAAACCTCGTTTCAATTGTTGGGTGTTAAACTATACATTTGCATTGCAAGCCGAGCAGATAAGTATACTAGGTCAGTATGCGCTTCCGTGTCGAGGCGTCGTCGGCGCGGGCGCAGAAATGTGCACCACTTGCCAAACGTGTCACCACTACTTTAATACTCTTTTATATTTATGCAACGGGCCTATTAGCATGATACTAAAATTAAAACTATCGCTTAAGAGGCAAGCCTAACCTAAAACAATAATTGCGCCGCAAGACAAGAGCTTTGACAAATAGTTCCAATTACAAAGTTGTTTTTTTTTTATTAGAAGATGTTTATGAATTGCTTGCTCGCACCGCACATGCCGATATTTGCACGCACTGTGTAATCTTGACCTAGATGATGGTGCTAATTCGTGTTAATTCATTAATTCAGTTAGCCCCGCATCACGTTGTTATTGTCAGCAGGTTCGGATGTGCGATGTATTCATTGCGACTTGCTGACCCTTCGTCACTTCTTGATTTAACTAAAGTTATGCGTCATTTAAGCGCTTGTTTATTAGTAGCTAATACCTACAAAGTAATGTTTTGTGTATGTGTAGTGACTAGGAATCTTCTAGTGTTATCATTCAATAGGAAATCGTTCGGACTCCTACCTACTCAGCCCATCACAAGTTATCAATCTACCTCGTAACCAACCCCTTCGGATTCGCCAATAGATATCGAAGAATAATCTTCGCTAGAGCCCGAGCCAAATCACAGATTGTAGAGTAACTTGTACCGTTTCTAAGTTCGCAGTAACAGGGCCCCGAGGCCCGTAGCCGGAGCGGTGCCCTGACGCAATCGAATTGCGCAAGCGCAGCCGCAGAGTCGCGCTCACCACTAATATACATTTGTTTGTACTTCGTAAGTAGTCTTTTCTACCTACAGAGACCTTAAAAGCCAAAGCATGTAACTAAATCGGATGTGAATTTAAATACCTACCACGTAAAAGAAATGCTGGAATCTACCTGAGTCTATGACTTTTTAAACAAGGCCCACCTTATTATCATGAAAGTTTCAATCTAACAAGGTCGAATGATGACCCAGTCGAAATCGTGAACTGCATAATCACACTAAATAATACTATTGTTCACATTCATCTGGTTAGGGATTGGCCTTTAGAGAGATCTAGATTCAATTGTGAAATAATGCTCTCAACAGCTTATTTCGTTTTGTAATCAGACAATTGCGCCCATAAATAATATATTTTCAAAGGTTATGCCATTCTTTTTATAAGACCACTTAGTTACCCATACGTGGGTATAAAATTACGTATAAGGTAGGTAGGTACCTGCTTGATTTAACACCGCTGTTGTTTTTCCGCGTTGTAAATGTCAATAGGGAAAAACTAGTTCTGTCAACCACTCTGTAATAAAAACTAAACACTTTAATATTATTTACTATTTCTCTGCACGAATAGACAATTCCATCTACCTATATCATTAAGAAAATTGAATAATGATCACGATACTTCTTGCGTTGTCGCACAATGTTTGTTTTATTATTAAATTCAATTTTTTTTGTACTCAGAAAATCGTTAAAATTGGATATTTAAAACCCAGCACACAGAGACTTGAATATTAATTACATATTATCAATAACTTTGTCACTTTGAGAGTAAGTTAGAATAATTTCACTTCTACCAGTTTTTGCACATTTTTACATAATGAAAGCAAATATCACAAAATAAAAGACGTTTATTTTGTGGTGTTTGCGAATGAAAACAAGAGAATGTCTTTTTATTTTGTGCAAACACTATCTCATAAGTTGATGAACACCATGAGCGACAAAAGTAGACTAACACACTCAACATTCAAAGTATTATTTTTGTTCAGCGACTTGTGCAATTATTCATGTTAAGGAATTATTGAAAAAGCGGTGTTCAGCGAATTATGTAAATTTCTGATCACTGATGTCAAGGTTATTTTGTACTGTAGTCGTGACAGTACTTATGGACGATTTTAGTGTTCAGTTGTTTTGTAAAATTAAACGTGTTAATGGACTTCTGTTGCTGACTGTACCTACCTACCTTCTATGTATACACGTATTGTGATTTTGTTTGATACTAATAGAGGTAGCTACAATTTAAAAAAAAAAAAACTAGAAATCAATGATCTGTAAAAAAATTAACGCAGTCAAAGTCGCGGCACATTTTCTTTACACTTAAATGTTATTTTGATAACGGATAGAGAGATCGATTGTTACATCCTGTAGTTGGTACCCTGTATAACTAAACAGTTTCAAATCTCAGTCAACTTCCAAAAAATAAAATTTGTGCTAACGAAAATAAAATACAATTTATGAGTGTTTTTTATTCATTTCAATAACAGTGTGAGACAGTGTCCACTGCATATAGCGTTTTCACAAAAAAGTGTACCATGTCCGAATTTATTGTCAGATTTTAAATGTGATATTTTCGATGGTTTTTTGATTAGAATTTAGGTTAAATGTATTGCAATTTATGGAATTATATTTATTTCCATCAATTGTAAGCTATTTTACGAGAAATCATAAAATTAAACTGGCTCTGTGGAAAAAAATGTCTGTTTTGCGACTATTACTAAAAGCTAAATATCTTACAATTTTGAAGATGCACACAAATTATTTAAATTGTATTTTGAAGACAATTATATTCTTTTTATAAAACCACGGTAAAATAGTGAAAAATTAATAACATGTGAATTATATGCTAATTTTAAGTTCGGTTTTGTCACAACTGATGTTAATAACCGTTACTTTTTCGATATTATGCAATGGTTAAGTAGTTTCACCGGGAAACTACATATTGCTTTCGAAACATATAATACTATTTTAAATAGTGAAATGAAATAATTTGTACCCTTTCATAATAAAAAATGAAAAAAACTAAGAATTCCCTCGTCGCAAAACATGGGACAATCGCAAAACCGACAGTCTATTTTTTGTAAGGCTGGACTTACATGGATGAATATTTTTTTGAGAGAACTCTAATGTGATAGAATGAAATAAAACCGAAATATATTTTAAATGTTTAATATTATACTTATAAAAAGACACAAATCAGCCTTATAAAAAGTATAATATATTAAATTTCAAATTTCAAAGTAATCACAAATTGAAATTAGTTGTTACTTTTACAACTCGAGTAATACCTAAGTATTTCACAACCTTTGTTTAAGGCATTGGCAAAAAGGCAAAAAGTAATGTTGATTTGCATGAACCTTCTGATGAATAAACGTAGCGCTGTATGACATAAAACGACGTATTTTGCTATTAGAAATATATTTAATATAATTCATACTTAATAAATGTAAGCAAATAAACGATATGTCCTTATTTTAAAAAATAACCCACTATTTAAACAGATCGACAGACATAATGTAATAAAGTAAATAAAAAAAAGAACTGTAATTTATCCTAATGTAAGCCTTGCTTTATAGTGTCGGTTTTGCGACTTTGCTGGTCAGCATGGTAGGTCACGAGATAAATGTCGCAAAACTGACGTGACGCTCTCTTCCCTTATTGTATTCTAAATTGTATTCTAACGAAAACATTTATACTACATATGTTATTAAATATAAAACGATTACATTATAAAATTGTTAATCTTTTAAATATCGTGAAATGATGTAAATTTGCCGAAATCAGCAGTTATTGTGTCTCAAATCCGACACAAGAAATCTTGACGTTCGTGGCACAACAAAATAAACGTATTTTTAGCTCGGTTTCGTATCACAAATCAGTGTTTTTTTATTCTGTACGGTGGACCGTTAGGTTAATGTTCCCAATTCAGAAATAAAAAAATCCTTATTTATTATATAAATAGCAGTTTTAACCGTGACAAACCTGTCATGTCCGGTCGGTACCACTTTTTACATGTTTTTTCGAAATTGAATTGTGTTCCTCTGTGTTTTAGGTTTAAATTAAAAAGTATCGGAGACGATAGACGAGTCAGAGTACTTTCAAACCGTACCAAAAAGTCAATGTATTCCGTACAAATATTTTTCAGGATAGCATAAAACATCGAAAAATTCGAGTGGGGGACACGTCAAAAATTGACGTTTTGCTGATTAAAAACGGTCATTATTTTATTTGATCTCATTTTTTTCATATTTGTGGCACTTAAATTACTAGTTTAAAAAGTGTTTAATGCAACAGTCAATAAAATATTCACCAGATCATATCATATTACTCGTTATTATACTTTAAACACAAGGGACAACCGAAAATTGGGGGGTACACTTTTTTTTGAAAACGCTTGCCATTATGCCGCTCTTCTACAATTTCAACTCGTACGCATCACGTGAATCTTTATTTAGATCACAGAAATTTATTTTCAACAGCAACGTTTCTTTCTGATATTTCTTGTTCTTTCTTTTGACGATTATTTTCGAATGAATAATAATAAACATTTAATTTCTCTACACAAGTTACCTACATAGAGAGGCTTAACAGTAATAGGTAACAGTAACTGCAGTGTACAAACCGGGAGTTACCTTATAATATTGTGAATATTAAGAGATTTAAAGATATTTTTAATGTCTTTATAATAACAAAAAAAAATATTAAGCAAGTAGGTACAGTAGCGGTCATAAGTGGAGTAGCAATCTACAAAGCAAATCGATTGACCCTTTGGGGTTAAACTTACGACCTTTCGACGTCGTGTGCTAATTTTGAGGTGTACGTCGATACTGTGTTATTACGTTCAAAAGTGCCATAAAATGGCCTAATTAAATAAATGATTTGACTTTGACTTTAACTTTGAATACATCACTTATATTACACACAGATGTAGGTATGGCCTGTACCCCGTGTTCACAGCAATTCAAACCTTAGCATGCTACTGCACTTAAGACCGGTACTGTACCAATGTGGCCTTTTCAATTCGTATGAAAGTTTATCGTGGACATCACTGATATCGGTGAAGGAAAACATCGTGAGAAAACCTGGAATTATAATAGGTTTATGACTGTAATCGCCAATCCGCTTTGAACAAGCGTGGTGATTAAAGCGTGTCCCACACTGGCGCGGCCTGCGGTGGCGGCCGCGGTGGCGGTCAGTTGTATTCGTTATTCATGGGTTACACGCTCATTCTGGCGTCATTCTGGTCCATCAGTCTGGTCCGGCTAAGACTGATGCCAGAATGATGGATGAAAGACACGGTTACACGCTCATTCTAGAATGACAGCAGACTGATAAAACTTCAGTCATAACATAGTAAAGCGTAATTTTAGCTCCAGAAATCAAGCTTCCGTAGTGTAGCGGTTATCACGTGTGCTTCACACGCTCAAGGCCCCCAGTTCGAACCCGGGCGGACACAGTTGCTTTTTGTATTTTATTGCCGATCATAAAAAGTATCTTCACGCTTTTTTATTAATTGGCTGATCAGAGAAATCTGAAAAATAAACATTTTGTTAAAATAAAAGTAAACTACGTACTATTTCTCGCCTTGAAACTTACGTTTAGAAATCTATGATTGTTATCAAGGCCAAGTATGCCGCAAAACCAAATTATTTGTCGTATCAGATAACGATAGCTCACTTTGTTATTTTTTTTGTTGCTTTGTATGAGCTACCTATGTTATAAAATACCACGTTACCGATTTGGGGTAACATGACATGTAATGATAGTTGTATTGATCTAAATAAATAAAAAAAATATTTATTTAGATTGCGTCGGGGACAGTGGTCAGTGATTGACTGACGCGAGAATGATTCGAGCGGTTACACGATCATTCTGGCATCAGTCTGCTGTCATTCACAACAGAATGATGAAAAATATTTAAAATATTTAATTTTATTCATTCTGGACCATCAGTCCGTCAATCAACCGGTTACACGATAATTCTCCCGTCATTCTGACCAGACTGATGGACCAGAATGACGCCAGAATGAGCGTGTAACCCATGTATTAGAAATGTAGGTGAGCCTTCAGACACGCGCGGCCAAGACGCGGCCCGCGAGCGGCTGACCGCGGCGCAAGCCCCGCCCCCATGCTAATGTGACCATTTTATTTTGACTTAAAACGGGACATTTTCAAAAGTACGACGTCAGTAAAGTCGCAGTAATAAAATAAATCTGTTGAGATCATTTCTTTAAGAAAATTAAGTAGATATTGAATAATTAGCTAAACGATAAAAAATATAAGGCTATTTCGTTGAGGTTTTGTAATGTTTTTATGCACTTTAAAAAATATTTTATCTTTAGGAAAATTACAGAGAACTGTTAAAGGATGCGTAGTTTTTATGTTTATTGAAAAAAAATGAAAAAATTCTGCGTCCCAAAGCATCGTTCGGGAACACCCGGACGAAGTCACGAATAAAGGGACAGTCCCGTTCAAAACGGGACGTATGGTCACATTACCCATGCCACGCCCCTTCTGCCACATGAGTAGAATATACTCTGTGCTTCTGTCACGCGGCACCACGCGGTCAGTTGGAAATTTTTGCAACAGGCCGCGTGTACCACGTTGAAAAATGACGTCAAATACGAATATTGTAACAGAAATAGTAAATTTAAATAATAATTTCGCACTTTCTGTTCATAAAAGTAATATTATGAGATGCCAATAATAGATAATATAGGAATCTCACACATCAAAATAATGTTTAATTATAGTTTGACCGAAAGTGTTGTACCGCCCCTTAGGAAAGCGCGGGGAGGTGGGGTTCCAGGAAAAAAGACCATGAGTTCACATGAGATCAATATTGTCGGACTGATCTTACGATATCGGTTTACAATATTTTATGTAAAGCCAGATGCGATTCCAGACTTATATTAATTAGAATTCCAGGTTTCTTCACGATGTTTTCCTTCACCGATGTCAGTAACATCCAAGATAAACTTTAGAAAGTTTTTTTCATTTGAATTGAAAATTGCCTCCGCTACGATTTTGGCAATATTCGCATCACTATTCTATTCAAAGCTTTTGGTCTATTTTTCTTAAAATATCCGACCATTTTAAAAATGACGGTCTTGACATCACGAGATAACGCACGACCCATCTTTGTATATTTATCTCATGTGCGTCTGTCATAGACGGTCCGGTACAAACAAATGCTAGCTACCGCCGTGAGCGTCGGCGGCAGACTGACGGCACGGAGCGGCCGGTACTCCCCCGCGTCTCGCCGCGCACATACCTAAGGCGCCGTACAGCGCCCGGGCACAGAACAACCAGAATCCAACCTTCCTAACAGTGTTCAAAATTCTTACCTACTTTCATAGGGCTGTCACTCGGTACTTTGACTTACGCACGGACGGTCCTATAATGTTTCCTTCCTTGTTTTACTATTTTACGAACGTAAGTAGATAGGTAGTAGGTAGGTACCTACCTACTTAAGGTAGGTACCTACTACCTATCTAATAGAAAAGGCCAAATGGAATCTTACTAAGATGACTTACAAATATATTTCGGTAGGTTGGTACTATTCTACAAATCTACTAAAACAAAAATACGAAACGAATTACGTCAATATACCTACACAATTTTTTCAGATCACCAATTTTATAGTTCTGCTAAACATTTAATTTACTTACTTCGATATTTTAAGAAGATTAAGCTAATAATAGTGGGTATGTATTATGATTAAATAAATAAATAGGTAGGCAGGTGGTACTTATGTACATAATAAATCATACTATGAAGTAGATACACATACATTGATAGGTACATACATTGCTTACTTTCTTGAAGTTGATTAATCAAATTACTTTGACTTACTCACGGACGGTCATGGCGAAACTACCTATAATGTTTCCTTCCTTGTTTTACTATTTCACGAACGTAAGTTAAGTAGGTACCTACCTATCTAATAGAAAAGGCCAAATGGAATCTTACTAAGACGACTTACAAATATACTTTGGTAGGTAGGTACTTATACTATTCTACAAACCTACCTACTAAAACAAAAATACGAAACGAATCTTAATACGTCAATATACCTAAGTAGGTATATTGACGTATTATTCGTTTCGTATTTTGATTTTAAATAATTTGTTATATAGGTACCTATACATGGATATACAAAAAAAGAAGTCTCTTTGTTATTTCGACCATTTTGTACACACAGTGCAACAGTTTGGCATCTTTAAAAACAATTTAACAAACGCGTCTAAATAAATATAGTAACTGTTCTGTGTCCGCTTCGTACCCGACCGCTGTCGCTGGCACACCTTAAGTTTGTCCGCTAGCTGAGCCGACTCAAACCGGTTTGTACCCGAGCGGGCGCCGGCGCACTCCCCGCGCGCCTTGTCAGTGACAGGTCACGCACACATAGCTGCGCGTGTAGTAGTGTACCTACGCACGGGCGTTAGTATGAAACTTGGCTTCTGGTTATTCTGTGGCCCGGGTGTCACCACTGTGTGGACCGCCCGGAGGACACGGTGGAGCATACGGTGCAGGTCTGCCCAGCTTGGGCAGAGCATCGCCGTGTCCTCACGGAGGCGATAGGCGGCGGCGACCTCTCGCGCCCGGGCCTGGTTCAGGCCATGCTCCGGGGCGAGAGGGAATGGGATGCAGTCACCTCCTTCTGCGAAGCAGTAATGCTAGCGAAGGAGGAGGCGGGCCGCGTGAGGGAGAGAACAACACCCTCCACCTCACGCCCCAGCCGCCGCGGGAGACGCCCAGGGCGTCGGACGTCGCGAGGCGACATCCGGCCACCGTAGGCGCGGGCTTGCGGACGGCGAGTAATGGGTAGCTCGCCGTCCGATCAAGGACCATGCCCGGGTCGACGGCGCGTTCTGTTCGCGCGCGCCTCAAAGAGCTGTCAGCACAGGGACGGGGCCCCCCAACGGGGCCAAACGCCTGCCGGGGTTGCGGGACGTCTTAACAGGATACCGTGGCCCCGGAACGTAAAGGGCAACAGAAGGAACAGGGTGGTTTTTTAGTCAGTAAAAGTCTGACAGTCCCTTCCGCCCCGCCCAGGACGGAAGGACTCATTTGATGATTTTTACCACCTCAAAAAAAAAAAAAAAAAAAGGCGCCGTACAGCAGTTTCGGTCAAACTATATAGTAGGGGAGCCCAGGAAGGGATTTTTGGATTTACTCGAGCGTGGCAGATTAATATAAGGGGGGATACCTTGCACCCTGTTAAGTACCTCCACCATATACAGGGTGGAATTTTGTAATGCCACCTGGAGGGAAAGTACTCCTAATACTGCAGATAGAAAATTTTACTCAAAGGAAACATTCCTTTATTTTTGAATAGAAAGCAAACTGCATTCAAAGATTTTCGAAAATTCTCTTCTCCCACACCCGGGAATCGAACCGGCTTAAATCTGAAAAAATTATACCCTGTACTTTTATTGCATCGATCGTTAGGGTCAATTATAAGGATGAAATCTCTCTAACAAACATGATAAATTAAATGAAAGGAAAACCAGGAAATCTAAATTTTTGTAAATAATTAAATTAATTTAAGATTTCCTGGTTTTCCTTTCATTTAATTTATCATGTTTGTTAGAGAGATTTCATCCTTATAATTGACCCTAACGATCGATGCAATAAAAGTACAGAGTATAATTTTCTCAGATTTTAGCCAGTTCGATCCCCGGGGTGTGGGAGAAGAGAATTTTCGAAAATCTTTGAATGCAGTTTGCTTTCTATTCAAAAATAAGGAATGCTTTGATTAAATTTTCTATATGCAGTATTAAGAGTACTTTCCCTCCAGGTGGCATTACAAAATTCCACCCTGTATACCTAAGCCCTGTATATAGGGCCGCACGTCTAGGGCAGCGGATTTTATTTTTCAAACCTTCATATTGAAGAAGTCCCTACACATAATTTTCAGATTAAGGATCAGCACGACAAAGGATATCAAGTTGAACTGTCTGTATATTAATCTGACGCGCTTGAGTATTTCAATGTCATAATTTTTTCTTCCATTTTCAACCCCTTCGTGCGGCCACCCCCACCATGCAAACCGGCAGATTAATATTCTCTGTTATCAGAAACACGTGGGGCGCATACACTATTAATATCTGACACGCTCGAGTATTTACTCATGATTTTTTTTTCATTTTTGAAAATCTGTACTTAATATGCTCTCCCTCCACCAGTGAAAGGGTCCCATCTTTAACCATTTTTTCTTTTTAGCATCTAATCTTTACAATCTAAAAGGTCCCCACGACGCTGGAGTAAATCCACATTTAGCATTTTGGGCTCCCCTACTAATTTAATAATGACGCATCAGGCCGCCACCGCCACCGCGGCAGTGTGTTGTCGCAGGGGGCGGAGCCGCGGCCCGCGGTTGGCCGCCACCGCAGGCCGCGCCAGTGTGAGACACGCTTAATGCTCGTGACTTTGCATAAAAAGAGTCCTTTGTCCAGCAGTGTGCAGGCGCGGATCCAGGGGGGGGTCATGGGGGTCATGACCCCCCCCTGGGCTATTTTCTTTTAATTAGAATTATTATTGTAATGGAAACGGAGCCTGTCCTGACAGTGACTAGACTAGACCTTATTATACAGGGTGACCCAGATAAGGACGTCCAAACAAAAATTTTGTACCCCTCTCTTCTTGGGCTATCCAAACCATCCCCATGTATGTTCTAAGATTTTTTGCGGTTTAGGAGCTAGACGACATTTTAATATTTTTTTGGAAAATTCTTTTTTACATCAGATTTCGTAGATTTTTACTTTTTGTGTTGCATTTTTTGGAAATATTATAGATAATTAATCCTGGAAGTATGGTCTTCGATAGATGAAAATAACTGTCTGTCTTATGGTCGCCCGAAATTACTTAAACTTAGTTCAAAGCCAAAAATGATGTTTTGCAAATTACATTGCAGATTTTCGGCTCTTAAAGAAAATTCACAGTAAGGGCCCAAATGACCTTAAAGTAATTTCAAAACCTTCCACGGACCCTCAGCTTTTTAAAACAGTACAAATAACTACTATTTTACAGGACATTATTCAGTGCAATTTAAGCTCGAACATGGTAAGGCGAAAAAAGCAATATTTTAGTACATAAGTGAACCCTAATGAAAATGAATTAGAATTAACTTTTATCAAGTTTTCAATGCAATATGAGCTCTTTGTCATGTTTATTATTTGCACAATGGTGATTCGGAGTAGTTATTACAGTTAGGTTAGGTTTTGGGCAGAACAGCACCATGAACTCTCCGCAGTAGTCGGTGACCTCTCGCTCCCGAACATTGTTCTCTCGTTGGTCGGGAGCGAGAGTGCGTGGGAGGCTGTCGCCTCTTTTTGGGAGCACGTTATGCGCGCAAAGGAGGCGGCAGAGAGGGAGAGGGAAGCAACTGCCTCGCTTCCCTCCAGGAGAAGACGCACCGGGCGCCGGAGGGCGCAAAATGACCTCCGGCCTCCATGAGTTGCCGGTCAAAGTCAAAGTCAAGTCGGTAGTCCACCGCCCGATCAGATGCAGGCCCGTGTAGGCGGCGCACGTGTTTCGCGCGCGCCACACTAGTGGATTTGGCGGCGCTTAGACCGCCGACGTAGACGGGACCCGCCTACACAGGTGGCGGGTCTAAGCCTGGCGGGGGCGCGAGCGAATCCCGACCGTGGTGGTTTTAGCCGGTAAGAGTCCGGCACCTAGACGGGGGATAGTCCATGAGGATTTCCCCACGATAAAAAAAAGGGTTAGGTTAGGTTTGGTCTGGATAGCCAAAAAAAAAGTTAGGTTATGTTAGGGCACGCCGCTATAGCGGCGGTAAGTCCCGTGTGTGGAGAAGGAAGGAGTGGCTGGAGAGGTGTCATGGGCACCACATTTCGGATGACGCAGGTGTTTTCTGGACATGGATGCTTCGGGAAGTACCTGTGTCGCATAGGCCGGGAGACGGTTCCTAGGTGCCATCATTGTCAAGTGTGGCAGTAGAATGGAATATAATTCTATTTTTTTTCTCCCACAAGTTAAAGTTATAAGTTAGTCTTTGATGAACAATTATCAAAATCGGGGTAACTAGACTGTTACCATTCATATGAACAGTTGCAAACATAATAGGTTGAACAAGGTCAGGTAGCTCTGCTGTCCACCATCAAACTGAACGTTTGTTTTACCTTCATTGTCCTCTACACACCATTGTTTTACCACATTATACAGACGTCAACAACATAAAAATCGATAAACTGTAATCTTGGAACATACATTAGTAATCAGTAAAGGTCGATCGTCTGTTGAGGCTTAGTACCTATTCGAGCATGCGCTTAGTAAAAAAACTGATTTTTGCAAAAGAAACGTAGTAAATACTCCTCATTGATAAGGTGACTTTTATTAACACACATCTAGTTTAACCGTAATAAGATCTCAGCTAATATAATGTGCCTTCGATAACGACCTCATAATCTGGTAAATATCTTGTGGTATGACTTGATTTTTTTTATTTCGTTTCTCCGTGAACTACATTAAAACCATTATAATTATATAACAATTAATGAAAAAGGTACAGCTACTTTGCGGAACATTGACTCCGCAAAGTAGTACCTAGGTACTTACCTACCTTTTTGATTGAATTAATTTAAAATTAAGTAGGTATTGTAATTTATGTTTGTGGGTTTACTTGAATTTTCACCTACCTAATTTTGGGTCAATTACGTCCTATTAACAATAAGTATCAGATGTGTAGTTTACGGAATAAAGAAGTTATCTACCTACATTATATAAAAAAACAAGTACCTAGTTAGGTATTTAAATCAACTAAGAAGCAGACCAGCTCCATTCTAACTGATATCACAAAAAAGTCTGCTTTTGACAGCCTGATTACAAGATTATATCAGTTTTTTTGCAGAGACTAATATAATTGGTCTGAGATGTTTTGGTCCCCATGTACCTACCTAATTTAAATAGCCTGCCACGTTGCGATGCGCATAAAATAACAAAGGTGAATATTGACCTCGTCCTAAAAAATTTAATGGTTGGCTGGATAGACTTGTTTTGTTGGACAAATATTAATACACCTCGGCAAACGTTGTAGCTTAGCCTGTCACAAACTGACAAGGTCACACTCGCTTTTAAGTTTTGGCAAGCTCGCAAAAGAAAATGACCAAAGACCTAGGCATTTCATATTCTCTCTTTACCATTTAGGTAGGTATGTAGGTACTATAATAATTGTACTGATTACATGATGCGTAATAAAAACTAAATCAAAAGCCTGTCCAATAGAAAATGAGAACAAACTTGTGTAGCTGCAGTAATTGCCAATGAAATCCTATAATTCAATTATTATAGTGGGTATTTCTTACCAATTTACTTAATTTAAAAATGAAATTTGCATAATACCTACTTACCAATAAGGATTCATTTCACCACCTCGCAGAAATTTAGTTGACCTTGTGCTTATTGAATTACCTACTTACTGCGAACTTTATAAATGTCAATTATTATTGTGATCTTGTTTCATATTCTCAACTCAATACTTAGGTACTAAGTATCGTCTCTATTGGTGGTTTTGATTTAACAGACTGTGTCAATGTCAATAATTACATAATTAATTTAATGGATTCATCTTAATAAAATGAAGGTAAGTGTCACACTTAAAATCATACACTTAAATCTTACTAGGTACTTACTATTTTAATGCGAAAGTTGTTACTCAATCACGCCAGAACGACTGAACGGATTTGGAGGGATATTGGGCACAGAGATGGATTATAGTCTTGAATAGCACATAGGCTACTTTTTATCCCGGAAAAATGTACAGTTCCCGTGGGATAATGTAATAACTTTGACGCGGACTGAAGCTAGTAGACCAATCTGACCAATATAGGAAATGTATTCACGTTCATAAACATAAAAAGTCGCAATATTCTTAATAAAATTAAGTGAAACGAACACGAACTGCTGTCAGATTAGTGGAGGGGGGTGAGGGACGACCTTGCAAGGTCTTTGCCGCTGCTATGCCGTATGCGAGGGTTAACGCAACGCGTCGGTAACGCCACAGCCATACCCCGCAGGGCCGTATTTAATAACAACCACTTTATAAGTTTTGGGTGAAATTTCTGAAAACATGAAGTTGCTGCAATACCTATACATTAAGAATTGGATAGCAGCCAAGGACGGCAGCATTATTGCTCACTTTAGCTTCATAGTTCTATAGTCTGCTTACTACAATTGCAGGTTATATTTTATTATGATACATGAACATCGATATCATAACGAATAACAATTACAGTCAAAAGCAGCAAGAACCGGTAAGATAACTTTCTTGCTTCATTGTAGTTCTAAACAATATAAAAATACGTAGGTAGTTCATACGACTAACATTATGGTCTACGGTTGTGTCAAATTAAGCGAGTGTTGGCCTTGCAGGTTTTTAGCTTATCGATTTCCCTGTAGCAACAACATACACTACTTTGTTTACGATAAATAGTAATAATGAATTGAGTCTTTGCAAATAATGTTGATTTTTTCCTGTTATCACTTGAACGTAGGATATTAAAATTTACTCAAATACGCCGAAGTTTTCGATTTCTTGATTATTTTCAGGAAATCATTTATCTGCCTTTATCTCATCATAATTATTTTAGGTTAATCTTAGGAGATTTTAAATCTTATACATAAAAGCAAATAAGCTGAACTAAGTCCATTATTCAATTCTAAATATTTAGTCTTGCAAAGCTTGCAGAAGCTAAATACTACAAAATTTCAGAACTTAGATATTTATTTAGAAAACCAAATACATTTAGGACTGTTTTGTCTCAAGCAAATTGATAAGAAACTTTATGGCACTAGCTCCTAAACTATTGGAATCAACCCCAGCAGCAAGTACCTACGGCACAGCTGCGCATTGCGACGATATGGCGAGGTCATTCTCACAAACGGCACTGATAAACGTTCAGAGTTCAGACTCCACTGGCCTCGAATGGACTGCTTAATATTAATGTGTTAATTGCCCTTTGAACTACATTAAAATATTGTTAAGGACCCACGCTGCTCCTCTTCTATCATTTTGTGGGTCGGGAACTCGTGAATGCCCTTAAAAACTTAGTAAACAAAATATTCTTTACCAGCAATAGTGCATAAAAGATACTTCACACCATATAGTCTAGTCATCCTTTGTTTAACTCGACCTTATCCATTTATTTTATACTACAGAGCGTATTGAATCTTATTGGTGAGAGACAAGAACTATTTTTGAAAGCAGTTTGATTTCCTATTGTTCGATGTAGAAAGTGCACCACGAACTGGGATCACGACGAGCATTCTAATTGCGGTTATTCTACGAAAGGACCACTTGTAAAGTTTGAAACAATTTTTTTTTGGATGTTAACTCACGTTCCCATTGAACATTTTGTTTTTGTCCTTCGATCCTAAACGAAGCAGATGGGGTATTTTTTGTTGAAATTTAAAACGAACTCTTTTTTTTACTCAAAAGACGAATAGATTGCAGCCAGGTAAAATAGCTTATGTGTGATATGCTCTTAAGGAGAAGAATGCACTACATTCGGTTTTATAATTAGAATAACCTTATAGCTCACACTAACGCACGGTTAACTCTTAATAATTAGGATGTGGGTCGGAAAACAAGCATCGTGTTCGGTTTATATGTATACCAGCTCTTGACACAGAAAACCCTCAGAATTGTCTGCATACATCAGCCAAACTGATAATATTAATGTGCAAACTAATTTTCTTTCAGGTTACTTGTGTGTGCCAGACAGTAGTCAAATAACAATAGCCACAAAACGACATGCAATTATGTCCGTTCTCAGAAAAATTTAGTTTGTTACGTAAGCTTCACTTTCCCTTGACTATAAACAAGCAGCCCCCGCGATTTCTAATCGATTTCATGCTTTTTAGCTTGTTGATTAACTACCTAACGCTCATATTACAAAACGAGGCAAATTTTCAATCAGTATCCAGTAGTAGAGTTATCTTTTGATTGGCATTATTTAATGAGGTCGTTATGTAAGTGATAAAAATAAAATAAAACCAAGTTACAATAATACTAAAGGTACTTTTTATTGCTAAGTAATGTGAACTTATTATGCCATAACGATTGTATTCGCAAGCCATTGCATCATTAAGATAATCATTGAAACGGTTAATAATATACTGTATTGTCTGCACTAAGTCAGCTCGTTACATAGTAAAGTAGGTAACGTTTGTAACACATACTGGTCGTACTATTGTTTAGCATTTAGAAACTTGTTTAGTAGCATTGAACTTATTAAACAGGACAGAAAACAATACATTTTGTTTACAAAAGTCCTTGCCTACTGAGAGGCTACTGTATCTGAGCACCATTGTATATAGCTTTGCAATAAGAAGTTGTTCAGAATGGGCTCCAATGCAATTTTCGGAACATCTATAATATCTTTTGCATTATTTATTCTTATGCTTCTAATTTATTTCACGTTACACATTCACAAGAAACACTTTTTTAAAAGGCTTCAGTTTTCTGTGAATTCTGCTATACTACCTGCAATAACTTCAATAATTCAATTCATTTGAGAAAGTAAAGTACCGATTCTCCTTATTTTTTTCCTTTCCAAAAGAATCAATTTTTCCCCGACTATATTGTATTATTGTGTATTGTTTGACTATGTTGTACCTGCAACGGTCCTCTCGTTTACCTGAAGGGTAGGTGGTAAGGTACAAAGTAGTAAGTACAGATTCATACAAATCAAAATCAATTAAAATATGGTGTCTTTGTGAACAGAATTTTGGCTGAGCTTAAATTTAGTTTAGTTTTGCGTAAGTAATTAAAAACTTAATGAATTAGAGTCATTGGCATAATGGCACTACACATACCTCATGCAAGCAGATAATGGAAAAGCGCTATTAAAAAAGTAGTAAAAACCTCAAATAACGTGGTGGCTATGGTCGTGGCAAAATTTACTGGAATGGAAACTTGTTACGGTTTAATCTTTGTTTCGGTTATCAACCAACATAGAATTCTCAAAAATTTTATCTCTACTACTTAAGTCAAATGCATCCTAAACTGATGAAGCAGTTCTAATCGTTCTCCTCGTCTTACTCATTTCAACGGGTTTATTAACCAGACTGTCACCTTGAAACAAAGTTAAGTTAGTTTAAACAAAGTTAAAGTACCTACCTACATATAGGTAATGCGATTCAGTTTAGATTAGCTACAGATGCAGAAGTAGGTACGTGAGAGCATTTAGCATATTGCGCAACAGAAGATGAATCAGTGCGGGCGAGGCATGCGCGACGTTGACCCACCAGCCGGTCGCTCACCTCACAACACGATCTGTCCTTTGCCTCTGCTACTAGGATATTTCCAAAAGAGACCCTATTCGAAATGTTAGTTAATAAGAATATCCATTTTGTTCTCTGCTGTAAAAAAGACTTGGGATCCCCTCATCCCCGACACTAAAGTAAATGGTTAGTTTCATTTACTACTGCTTTTCATCTTGTAGTTATCCGTGGATACGAACCTTACATGTTACATCCATCGTTCTATTGCAACGATATAATGTTCATAAGTTATTCTTCACTTGTCTGATTTAGTCGAAGTAATTTTATGCGCTCGTCGAAGATGCTAGTCTAGTAACAAAATGTATCACACACTTTTAATTTAGTCTGTAAAGTGTAAACCGTTGCTTTAGTGTTTTTGTTATTTACTTCACACAAACAGTTTACTTATTTAATTACCAAAAGTTTATATAGCTGCTATAATATTGAATTAGGTAAGTACCACTGATGCTACATTTTTAAAATGTTTAACAAATAGCTGACGTAAGCGCAGTTTTTGTTTTCCTCATCTTGCCGTCTGTATAAAAAAAAGTTATTTTTAAAAGTTCACGGTCAGGCTAGTGCCTGTATCCGGAAAACAAGCTTAGCTTTATCCAATCTCTAAAATCCAAAGTGTTTTGACTCTAAGCGCTCATGCACACGAGACGGTTTTGCGCCGGAGCTAGGCTTCGTGTGGTTAGCTTCATAGAGTTTCATACACGACTGACGACCGCCCGTAGACCCGGTTTGACGCCGGGCTTAGCTCCGGCGCAAAACCGTCTCGTGTGCATGAGCGCTAATTCTAAGATTCAGTTTTTTTACAAAATAAATAAAATCTTCCTTAAAAGGCTGTCGAAAACGTAACCTA
This sequence comes from Hoplodrina blanda, assembly GCA_949316365.1. Classification (NCBI taxonomy): domain Eukaryota; kingdom Metazoa; phylum Arthropoda; class Insecta; order Lepidoptera; family Noctuidae; genus Hoplodrina; species Hoplodrina blanda. The sequence goes on along the minus strand of OX438579.1, from coordinate 7,026,303 downwards.
AAACTGCTACATGACGTCAGACATGCAGACTAAATCTCTGAATCATCTTCCATTACCTCTTACCCATCCCTATGAACTTATTATAAAAACCGGATTCATTTTATTTTAACGTAAATTACAAAACCGGTCGTCAAGATCGGCATCGACAAACGTTCATGTCTATCAAGACATGTAGATTGTAGATTAACCGTGCAATATGTTCCAATGTCGTATAAGCATTAAAAAATGTAAGAGGAAGAGAGTGATAGTGGAGTGGGTGGTTATTACCATAAACCTCAGGTCTCTGATTAAGGTAGGGCTAGGAAAGTGGTGGTTCTCGTATTAATTGATCATGATAAGCGGGACGGCCGCACAGTGTGTTATTTTGCCTCAGTTTTGACATGCTTGCTTTATTTATTTTTTGGAAAGCTTACAATCAAACAAAACTCTTATTAAAACTCCGCCGGCTCTATCTACTATAGTTTAAGAGAAATAAATAAATTCGAGAAAAATCCTTAAAAACCATAAAAACACAATATCTCGTTTTTGGATTTTATTTTTACATTAAATGTCTTAAGGTGTGATAGGAACTCCTTTTAGGAACCATTTTTGCCTTGAAAACTTAAAAAATTTTGCTCACACGGGTAAGAATATTTTTTTTTTCTATGATTTTGTAAATATTTTTTTTCCGCCGATTCTCTTCATGGTCGCGTTTTTTTTAATGCTTAAATGTTGATCGCTATAATAACTATCGCCACAAAAAAAATCAGACGTAACAAACCCAGGATTTCGGAAATATTGAATTTTAAAATTGTGTGTTAGGGTTGTCAATAGCGTTGAAAAGCGGAGGCTTCTATGTATTTTTTCTCGAAAACGGTGCGTCCTAGGCGAAAAATAACCGAATTTTCACTCCACCCTAGAGCCCCCATGACAGTAGCACCAGTATTAAATTTTTGGGTTGGGGGGGGAGAGGGGGGATTGCTTTTATTTTAATGTTTTTAATGTTTCGATTTCCTTACATCATCTCGGTTCCCCATGGGAGCAGCACCCCTATAAAATTTTTGGGTTTTGCGGGGGAGGGGGGTTTGTTTTTATTCGCAAAACCCAAAAATGAAATAGTGGTGCTGCTCGGAATAATTATAAGGAACCGAGGTGATGTAAGGAAATCGAAACATTAAACAAAATAAAACATTCAAATAAAAACAATCCCCCTCTTCCCCCCCCCCAACCCAAAAATTTAATAGTGGTGTTGCTGTCACGGGGGATTCTAAGGGGGAGTGAAAATTCGGTTATTTTTCGCCTAGGACGCACCGTTTTCGAGAAAAAATACATAGAAGCCTCCGCTGACCGTCCGTCTGTCACCAGGCTGTATCTCATAAACCGTGATAGTTAGGCAGCTCAAATTTTCACAGATGATGTATTCCTGCTGCCGCTGTAACAACAAACACTAAAAAACAGAATAGAATACCTATGTAAGGGGGCTCCCATACAACAAACGTGATTTTTTAGACTAATCAAACAAGCCCAAACTCGACGTGGTTGTGTCGTTCTATTACGCAGTTCGTATGGCCACCTTCCAGCTCCATCATCAGACCCTGGTTACCATCTAGGATTTAATTTTGTGACGTGCATAGTTTACATAGTTTAAAATGGCGTTTGTGACAACCCTATTCCCATAGAAATTATAAAAAAACTTAGAAACGCAATATCTCCGAAATCCCGCTAGATACATATTTAGAATTTTCTCAGGTTGAAGGTACTATACATAAGTATATTATGCAAACAAAAAAAAACGCGACCCGTAATTAGCTATTTTTTAATAAATTTTTTCGTTAATTACATAACAAAATAATTATTTATTCTCGTTCCATGTGACGTTAGGGACTTGCAATTTTTACACTGTATATATTTCAAACCAACAATTTATTTTATGTTTAACAAGAGACTGACATTTGCTTTATTCAAGAAATACACAGGAAAAACTATTTCAAGAAGGTCAGTGACCTTTCACTAAAATATTTGTATCTCCTAAATGAAGTGAAATATCAAAGCGGATATTTTTTGGAATGCTTTATTAAGGTTTAATCTATAAAGAAAAAAAATAAAACTGGCATGTCCGAAATTGAGGCAAAATAATACACTGTGGGCCGGTTCTTCTGCGTCAGCTGAACGAGGATGAAACTTATGTATAAATTTAGACCTGCAAATTAACCAGATTTAGAAATTTAGAAAGCTTTCTTAAAATTGGATTGGCCTACAGATAGTTGTTCCGGGTCTGGTTGTTTGTATGTACGCACGAAATTTCTCCTGTACGATACTGGAGAAATTTGAAACATTGTGAACATTTATTATAGCAAATCTAAAGGCATGTTACGTATTTTAGTACAATATCTTAGACACTATTATTTGAATAAATGTTAGTGTACACGCTAATTATCTTAATTAAATCACAACACCTAGGCGTGAATAAAACAACGAACTTTGAACTCTTGAACACTATCAAGCATTTTCTTCTCACTGCTGCGGGGTGTAGCTCGTGATCGCGAAAATATTTTGCTTGACAATTTCAATACCAAAATAACATTCAGATATTAAATTTCTTAACCTCGGTTTAAATCTTTCCACTTTGCTCAGTACTTCCTTGTCACTTGTAAACAATGCAATTTCTGGAAACATCGAATGTTTTTGGTTCTTAGTTAAATTAGAGTCGTAACCTCTTTTATTAAGGCTGTCCCAAAACAGAAGAACGCCTTTCAGGACTTTCGTATCATACTTATTAACATAATGAGTGTGATACGAAATTTCTAGACAGAATGAGTACTAGTATTTGGGTCGTGAGTTCACGTCTTGATATTATCTTTTGCTAAAACCTTTATGAGAAGGAAAATTGGAATGTCTTCGCACTGGGCTTTTACCCAGAACCTATTACATTAGTAACGTTAACGCTGCGTAGACGTAGCATAGGCGCTGTCCTAGGTAGCTAAAGCGTAGGCGACCAGTAAGCGCTGCTGTAGCGGTCGCTTATTCGCTACCAAAGAAGTCGCGAAGCCGCATGGCGTAGTCGCGACATCTACGCGACTTCAAACGTCTTATTCATAAGCCGGTTCACTTTTCTTTTATGATGGGCAATGTATTATGTTGCTATTTATGATAGGCAGTGTAGCGGTTGTGTAGTGGTTATTATGTTTTCATTGTATTGTTATCATTACGCGTGAACTGGGATGTACGATATTGTAAACGAGATGTGATGTTCTACATTTAAAATGATAAACCTAGTGTAGCGTCACGCTCGTTGTTTACAGTTATCCGTTTTTGTTTGTACTTTGATAACTATTGAGGCACGGAGCGGGTGCCGTACTATATGTATACATTTAAATTTAATTACTTACATAGAAACACTGAAATGATAAATCATAGAAAAATATTTGTTTACTTGACTGCTTTATCATCTTATCTCGTGTTCTGTGTCTGCTTTTTATGAGATGTGTGATGACCCCATGCTGTTTTCTTTAATGTTCCGTTTTTATAGTCTATCTGCTACCTACTCTAGTTGGTAATTTATCTATGCAAATATGAAAATGTACGAATACTAAGTAGTGTAGATTCTGAGTAAAAATTACAGGCAAATGCCTTTAATTTAAATGTTTTATTTTTGATTAAAAGTATTATTATTTTAACATGCTAAACCCATAATAGAACGTAAGCACCTACTTGAAATTTCTTACAACAGACAAAGTGTAGGCGATATTGCATAAATATTTCAAAAAGCTAAAATAAACTTAAAATTGTGTTACCACTGCCACACTCAAAACTCTTGATATAAGTGCCACTTGTGTGGATTACTTTGGACCGCGCGTCCAGTGTCGAAGTGTTGACTAGCAACTTATCGATTTTCCATAAGTGGCTGTGCTGTAATGTAACGTACCTATAATCACAAACTAATATTTCATACTTCTAGAATACTGTATTTTACAATCATTTACAGACGACGGTAAAACTAGTTTTAAAATAAAAAAAATATAATGCTAACGGACAGTCTGTGAAACAAGTTTTTTTTAAGACCCATTTATTTATAAAAACCTTCTTTTTTACAGATTTGGAATGCGTACAACGACAGTCATCCATCAAAAGTTGTGAAGGTATTGTTAATCAAATATTCACACTCCACATTATTTAGTTATACCATTTTCAATGCATCGGTCGTTTTGCATAGGTACAAAGATTAATCCTGCATAATAATATGTTTACATACATAAAGACGTACATAGAACTAAATTCTCATTTCGTAATCTTTGAAATGACTGCAACTATTTTTTCAATATTATGTAGGACTTGTCAAACGCAATTTTAGATTGAAGCATGTTTCTTCTTTGCTATCGAGGAAATTGTTCCATCAACTTCCACGTGCAAACAACGCGAGCACTCAGAGACTCCACAATACACCCAGGAATATGTTTTGTAATCTTTACCATTCATAACAGCTCCACAACACGAGCGGAACAAAGTTGAAAGTGCTTTTTATTTTCATTTTCTCACAGTTTTCAGTGTGATTTATCAGTCTTATATAAAAACGATTCATCTGTCTTTTTAGTACTATTAAACTGGCTGCATCACTTTAAAGAGAAAACAAAACGAATATTGTTAGCAATTTCACACAATTTACACTTCATTTACCGCTATAATATTTTCTATTAAATTTCTGATATGACACTCCATTGTTCTAAATGCTACGTAAATCGTATTAGTTTTTATTATAATACCTAAGACACAAAAGGAACTTTCCAATGACTCTTAAAAAAAAAGTCTCGTCAATCCAGAACATGCAAAGTCGTCAACCAAGTGAGTCATCATTGAACATGCATGTTTGTCTGGTTGGTCGGGACCAAACCGGTCCTCAGGTTGAGTGGCGATCGTTCATTGCCACTGCACGCCTCATACGTGCCGCAGCCTCTTTATACTTTTTTATCTATCGTACCTACATGCAACATTTTTATGCTCGATAGACATGTTCCAAATAAAGCAATTTAATGGGCAATCAATGCTCTAAGCGTTTCTTTAAGCGATTTATAATGGTGTAATCGTGTACTCGATGTCTTCAGCGGATATCAAGTAACAGTTGAATAGAGCTTCTTTATCTTTTTCCAAGACAAAACAAATTGTGTGAAATCTTTTAAATACATAGGTTATTATAACAATTAATTATATTTACCTTGAACATCTATTGCAAAATGTCCTTAACTCCTTACGTACTTGAATCTTGAATTAAGAGTCTGAGGTATTGCGAGGTACAGTCATTATAGTCTCACGTATTTATTGCATGCTCTATTGCAATCTGGTGCTCTTAATATAATTACCAGGTATTTGTTTCTTTGATGAAGTGTTTGATAAATAAGTACGAAGAAATACTAGACCATTATGCTAGGATTAAACATTAAGCAGTTTGCAAACGTATACGTGTTAACCTGATAAAAATAATCCCGCTGAAGAACTGCTGATTGCGCTTAGAAGCAGCTCTAACTAAGTAGAGAGAGATACTACTATTCCATAATGTACCATCCACTCAACTTAAAAGGCATCCTTAGTCTTTAGTACTCTACTTTCGCTTACCTACCCGTAATGTTACCCCATCTTAATAACGACTTTGAGATACTACCATAGAGTACTGATGTAAGCCGGGCTTAGTACGCCGCAGTCAGAAGCCGTACTTTAATTAAAATAATAATTACTATCTGTATCATTTACCTGGCAACAACAGCCCGCAACCTTCGTTCGTTATTCATAGCTACGAGTAGGTTGATAATGCAACGACCTGATTAATCTAATTTCAATTAATATCAAAGTGAATTGTTTCTAGGCGAAATTGCAATACCTAACTAATTTGTTTTAAAATAGACTAACGATTCTAATAGCTATACCGAGCTCCATGAAAAGCTTAGATAATGGTTTTTGAATGTTTGTTTATACACAACATAATGGATGCCTTGTTTCTACAGAATAATACTCTATTAATTAAAATGATTAAGTCAGTTGGTAATTAAAAAAGTTAAAAATCTAGTCACAATCTCAACTCAGCGTCAATCGTAATTCGTAAGTCAAAAACTTATCGAAAATATAAGTAAATTAAAGGGTATTTTTAGCCGACTTCAAAAAAAGGAGGATGTTCTTTGACAGATTAACTTCAAGATTAATAAAATGTGAACACGAATTAATACAATTGCTATTCATAAATTATTTCGCTTCCTAGTTATATTCAGATAAAAACTTATCACAAATCAGGTTTCTTTAGTACTTACTAGTAACAAAGGCTGATATTTAGATTGATCCTGTTTGGGCATCAACGCTGTCGCCTAAGCTACGCCGACTTGTCGACCTCGCAGCCTTTCCCTCGGTGACGCGGCTATTAGAGGCCGAGCACGCACCATCACGAACTAAGTCACACTAGTGAACACACAGGAGTAAGCCCACTTCGTACAAACTGTACGACTTGCGATAACTGTCATAGCTCTCATAATTTAGATTAGCTTTCGTGGAACATGTGCGTTGTAAATCAGTGGTCATATTGCCATTTCTTTCACCACTTGCAGAACCTGCTTTCCCTGAAGCTGCGAGAGCACAGCCCTTTAATAACATCCACTGGCATAGGCCACTTTACCTGAGTAGCCGATACCTACCAGAATCATAAATATACTAAAGCGTGTGCACTCTTCAATACCAAGTTTTATTTAGCTTGAAATTTATTACAAGCGTCGTTCGGTTGCGCGTGAGCATCTGAGTATGATAGTATTAAATTACGCATTGTATGAAGTGGATATTCTGTGTTTGTGTCTTTGATGCAAGCCACAATAGACAGACACACGTCACTTGCTACGTTGTCTGACTAACAATAATATCTATAATGAAAGTACTCGTATATTTGGTCATACACAGTCGACAGTTCCGGCCCAGTTTAAAACTTTGAAAACAGAAACTAATCTATTTATTCTACTGCTGCTGAAATTATACTTTCGCATATAGCTATACTAGCTTCTGCCCACGACTTCTTCCGCGTCAAAGTTGATATACATAATTATTATCCCACGGGCATCGTACATTTTTCGGAGATAAAAAGTAACCTATGTGCTATAGGTACTACATAATATCTATTTCTGGTTCAACTTTCATGCAGATCAACGTTGAGATGCAACGTTTAGTTATTCTGTGGTTTAGCCGTTCTGGCGAGATTGAGTAACAAACATCCATCCAAACTTTTGCATTTATAATAGTAGTAAGATTTAGATTAAACAGACAAACACAACTTGTCAATTTTGCCAAGGCTGATTGAAAAACAAAAGGCGTCATTGAAATGATTATTTTCAATGAAATGACAATTATTGACAACCGCGTGATAAATGGGTAAAGAAAATAATTAGATAGGTGTTGCCAAATATCATAATTTATGACTGAATTGCTTTTACAGCATACTCCCATTTACTGAAGTGATACTTGCGTTATTTATGCACATAAATGTTACAGCGCGTTATCTAAATGATCATCAAAACGGAACATCAGTGTGTGCTTTGGCTTTCCCAATGTGAACATGCAATGATAATACGTTCTATATTTAATACCTTGCGGACATGGTTTACATCAAACAACCACCACCCATTTTCCCTAATGGCTTTTAATTAATTATAAAAGCCTACCAGCTATTAAAGTTATTCAACGGCTTTTGGCATGTTTAACGTAACACCGCCGTCGATAATGCAGTCTTGTGCTACTTGTGTTTGATAAAATCTGTCACTAACTTGGCAAATCATTTAAAAACTTGGTAGAACTTCGACTCAACTTATTCCTGGAAAAATGTAGTTGGATCTACGTCTATGAAGGTATGTATTCAACTTTCTTGACTGTAGGATACAGTAATATTGTTCGACCGCGATGCGTAGTAAAGACCCACCCTTCAAATTAGCGGTTAAGGAATACATTCTAGGCGCTTCGTCAGCATGCCATCGTATCGACCGTATAACCTATGGGCATGACAGTGCCGAGCCTATTAACCTTGAACGCACACCTACTTTCACATGAAAGATCCCTGTGTTTGTGGTTTGTGCTAATCTTCTAAGGCGTGGATTTGTTTGTACAGTACATCAACAGTTTCAGTTTCTGCGAAACAATCTATCGCTTCCAATTCGTGTTCGTCAAAATGGAAAACACTTATTGGTGTCGAAATGGTTAAAAACAAATAATACTCTCAGCTTCCACGATCCACCTTTTGTATGTTTATAGGCTTTTAAGATCAAGAGTGTGTAAAATAAAGTGTTGAAAGAAGGGCAGTTAAATAAAACATCGATCAAATAACAAATTGTTGTTAATGTATGTTTTTTCTAAAATTGGGTGTGTTTATGCGTGGTTCGTTAAAAGTGACTTCAATTGTAATGTTTACTTAACTGATTAAACCAACGTTTTAATATTAATTTCTCTAGAGAATATTCGAAACCTAAACCATGTACTTTACAGTTATTTAGGTGCCTACGTAGATATCGTTTTATTAGTTAAGTACCTACTCACTTTTCTGTTTTGGCCATTAGTAGATAAAAAGTCAAAATAAATCTTTAATTATAATGAATTAACTTCTTATCACAGTTCCAACGTATTTGGGGTCAGCGCAGTACTTATGGTAGTACATTATTTTTGTTTCATAGGTACATCTCTAATGGCAATCAACTCACATCTCGTGTGTGCTCTTCCATGGCACCTTAGCTTTTCTTCTTGGACACAATCTACTGTGCCACTTTTCTTATCTCAAGCACCTCATTCCTCCGCGTCACATGTGCATCATGATAAGCCTGCTACTCTTCAGTTCTTCTGTTACCATGGAGGACGCTCCTTTAAAACTCATCCTTTTCATCATTTAGGCAAAAGACGTCCACTGCTGGGCATATGCCTTCTCCCCCTTTTAATACATCGCCACTCAACTTATATATATACATTCGATGTAATCGAGTCATCAGCTTCTCAAAGTTATTATAATCCAATACAAATAACAACGGTGAGTGATGCTACTTGTTTACCATTTTAGCAAACGTATACAATTATCACTAGCGCATTATCACAGCCATATGAGATGTAGTAAATAAAGAAGTGGCTATTCGTATTCAGCGTGCCATTGTTAGCCTGCACAAGTGAGACGCGTTCGTTGTTTGAGAGAACAGCCTTCACCTTGCTTTGGCTCACATGATTAGACTGTTTTAAAATACATCAAATACTTACGACGATTTCACGTGTTTTTACATATTTAGCCTTCGTGTGTGTAGCTGCAGTGATAATGACTGAGTAACTCCTAAGTTATTCAGTCATTATCACTGTAGCTACTATACTGATAGACTCTTAAAAAAATAAAATTACCTTATGAAAACCGATTTTCATTTGGTAATATTCATTTTTAAGGGTCCGCACACGAAGGTTGCCCACTGTGCGTATGTCCGTCTGTCTGTCCGTCCGTCCATCTGTCTGTCAGCGGGCTGTATCTCATGAGACGTAATAGGTAGAGAGCTGAAATTTTCAGTGATTATTGCCATGGCCGCTATAATAACAAATAATAAAAAACTAAAGGGAGTACCCATACCCATGTGTTGTTGGTGTTTTTAGGTTATGTTTGTATGTACTTGGCTGATTTTTTACCCTCGTCTTCTTGGCCTTCGGAGCTCATGGCTAACCTTGAAATGACTGCCAATGTCACTTGGATTTTCGTTAACTCCGAATCGCAAGAGTTTAAACATGTCTGTCGAAAACCTACTTAAGTTTTATTACCTCACATAAGTCTCATCGCAATCTAGTCAAATGCTCTTGGCATTGATACTTTAACAACTTTTTATATAATGTATTGAATAACTTCAGTTACTAATATTTTATTCAAGTTTATTTCATTATCTGATCGGTACTTAAAAATATTTGAAGGACGTATCAAATAATAACAGGTTAATTAATATTAGAGGTAAATATTAACGCGTTTCTTTCCTGTTTAACTCTTAACGGCTAAGTCTTGGAAGTAGACCTATTACCTAAATATCATTATTCGTTTTAATGGTATTGCAATTGTCAAGAGTGTGGTATCATGTTTATTTAATTTCGTTTGTCATACAACAATAATATTTTTGATTATCATAACAATGTTTGTTAGTCATGTTCGCAAAACTACTAACAAAATTGCTACAAAATGCTAATATTTTTAGTCTGATGTACTCTGATTATGCGAAAGCATAATATGTAGGTAGGTACTTCCTTCTTAGCAGCAGATTACAAAACATCTTCATACCAATTTTATTAATTATGGTTAAAAATTTATCTTGTAGAAAGCGGAAAACAATACTGCCAGTTATGTAACACGTAATCTGATGTTTAGCGGACACGCAGCGGTGGTTGTGTTTGATGTTACAATTAAAAAAAATCGTTCATATTGCGGTTTCGGTCCCGCAGTGAAACCATTCTCCGATTCTCCCTAAAGGCGACCGGCAGCAGTTGGCGCGGAGTGAAATTTTGGCATCCGTCCTACTCTGCGAAATTGTTACATAACAATGCAGGTATGCGCCCCTACTACAAGGCAGGATCTTTATGTCGCTGCTCCGACGACGACGTACCGAAGCCCTTGCAACCACGAGTACATCCAACTCTGACCTTCATTGAGGATAATAGATAGTAATATAAAAAAATGACAGCAAATTCTTAGAAGTAAGCCACCGTGAACTACGTCAATAAAAGTCCGTCTTCAGTTGATAGGTATTTGATAAATTGAAAATATAAAAATTATCTGTTGTGGATTTACATAAAAACATATTGTTTAAACATAACTCGTCATGAATAATCAAAAAGAATAATGGTACCTAATATGTACAATGAGTAGTGAGTGAGTGAAACGTATTATCGAGAAGTGTGGATGTGGATCGTCAGTCACTCAACTCAAACATAAAGACTTGTCGGCTATCGTGTCAGCCAGCAGTATTAGTGACAGTCGCGTCTTTCTAAGTATTCACTTTATGCCATACGGTGAACGACGTCGTAAAGCATCTGTTGTGACTATTATATTGCAAGGTTTCTTCATTCAAGTGCCCTCATTCCAAGTATACAGTTATATCCTTATGGCAGCCTGCTTCTACAACAAATATCCGTAACGTATTGTTTGTTTTCTGATTTATCAAAATTAATATGAATTGTTCACACGTCCAAACAGTTATGTAGGTATCGTTGATGGATTTGAATTATCACGTTCCAACAATTTACGCTGTATAGGTACAACTTGCGCGTTGAGATTGAGACCGAAATTGATAGAAATGGGTATTGATCTATGATACATTGTGTGGACTCGCTATCGTTCATTGTGCCATTCCACGGCAAGGTAGACAGTTATAACGATACACGCTGTAACACTAACCGTGAGAGCCCACTTTGTGTTCATTATACTGTTCTCATCGCCGTTACTCGCGCGAATTTCGTTACAAGTATAAATTACTAGCTGTCCGCCGCGGTTACACCCGCGTCTTTGGTTACTGCTCCGCTCCCGTAGGTCGTAGCGTGATGGTATATAGCCTATAGCCTTCCTCGATAACTAATCTATCTAACACTGAAAGAATTTTTCAAATCGGACCAGTAGTTCCAGAGATTAGCGCGTTCAAACAAACAAACAAACAAACACTGCAGCTTTATAATATTAGTATAGATGTATTTATTAATAATAGATATTTGATAGACAATCCCTTAAAAACACTCATCATATGACTGGTATTGAACGGATATGCTAATTTTGACCGTCGCTGGGGCCAAATATAGTAATTTTGGCATAAACATAATGATCACCTTGTTTTTTTGCGCATGTTTGCATAGTTTGGTTGGCATGCTAGGTATAAACCGACTTAACCCGCTGTGACCTAAATCTATACAATATTGGATATTAGGACGTAAAATTGCGGTTATCCCACTCGAATTAAGTGTGCAACCGCAATGTGTCGGTGTCAAATTAAAGCGATCCTTTAATTTAATTGGGATTGCACAGTACACGTGGCTTTATTTATATTATCTCTTACACAGGCGACCAGCGGGCTTCTGATTGTATTTACTGATAATGTAGTGCGTCTGCGCAGGCAAAATGCAGTCTTATGCCATTCTATGGAAATTGATATACACTTGAGAGCAATAAAATCGCACACCTTGACTTTTTTTTGTTAAGGCAGTTTTTTTCATGAATCTGAATAAATATTTTGAAAAACACACACACTAATTGAAAGTCTACCTCATTACCTTTCTAATGATATCAAATACAGTGTAAAAAAAATACCCATAAGAGGTTTTACGGCACAAAACCCAACAAACGGGTAAAATTTCGCTTAAGAAATAATGAAAATCAAACTCAAAATTCTTGATCAAATTGTTTTATTAATAAGGTGTATTCCCTCCCCTAGGCCACTGGCCACTCCATCGCGGTGATTCCAACGTCTTCCATGTAGTCGCACACTGTTCTAGCGACATGCGGTCTGGCGTTGTCGTGCATTAGGAGAAAATCTTCTCCCATAAGCCACGCAAGCGGCCTCACATGTCTTTCGAGCACTTCTTCGACGTATCGTGCAGCCGTCAAACATCTCGATCTCGGGCCGGTATTCGCCCCAGTGATGATACAATGTCAGTTTTAGTGTCCAACATTATGCCACCCCAAAACATACACGATCCACCGCCAAAAGCCACACGTTCGCTTATGCAGCATTGTGAAAATCGCTCTGATGACCTTCTGTAGACCCTAGAGCGTCCATCATGACCATGTAATGTCATTCTGCACTCATCAGAGAATATAACAGTCATACGTCCAATTTAAATGTTCCCTGGCAAATTGTAGTCGGGCTTGTCGTTGAGCTGTGGTCAATTTGGGACCATTTGCTGGCTGATTTCAAGTCAGTCCTGCTTCACCAAGTCTTCTTCTGACTGTCTACCGACTTATACTGACATTGCGAACTTCTCGAAGCTCTTATCCCAGTTGAACCGCATTCAGTTGCCGATTTCTTACAAGACCTCGACACAAGAAAGCAGTCATCACGCTCTGATGTTCTGCGTAGCCGGCCAGATCCTGGTCGCCGAATGTAGCCACCGGTCTCTTGAAACCTCTGGTACACACGACGAACAGAGTAGCGGCTCAAATTTAGTCGTCGAGCAACTTCACTTTGATTATGGCCTATTTCGAGCAAGGCAGTAACTTGAGCGGCTTCTGCGGGCGTGGTATCCATATTTTTTCGTATGCTTTCAGTAGAGATGTTATCACGTTGACCTTCGGTATGTAACTGACTAAAAATCCACCCTTTTATTCCTGCGGGTAAGGGCTGCAAGTAGTGACAATGCTAACGGGTGAATTTGGCTAATTTGGTGTACGACTGGTTTCTGTAAGTTACGTGAAGGTCAATGATTTTAATTTTGTGTTTTTTTAAAGCTAAGCTTGTATTCTTTAATTTTGCCTAATGATTTGTACTCAATATCTTTAGATTTAAGAAAAAAAACAGTAATAAACCAAATTACAAGGGGTGTGCGATTTTATTGCTCTCAAGTGTAGTTAACTTAAGAAATCAAAGGGCACTATCTATGTAGACTCCAGTGAAATAGTTACTTTAAAGGTTTGTTTTAACTGTTTCTGCTTTATAAAACCTCAATATTTAGACTGCAACGGTATTATAATGTATATTACCATTTATAAACTACAGACAATTTACCGTAAAATAGGTAGGTCCGTAGATATATAATATTTACGATAAATATTAGCAGTGAGTTTAGACACGGCATTTTTGCTTTTGCACGAAGTAATGACCGCATATATTTCCCGTTAGATACCGTACTACACAGCTCGGGGTACGTTCACCACTGGCAGTTTGACCGCAATCAACCGAATTGAAATATGTTTTCAGAAATATGACGACTTTCGTCGCTTAATTTGGACGTGGTAGGTATACTCTATCTGAACAGCCTGTTTGTATCTAACTATCTACGCAGCATATCATAAAGAGGTCAACCTCGCGGAAATCTCGTTGCTTGAAATATGGAAATGAATCATCAAATCGTAAAGTCGTTGCTATAACAAAACTATCGATCGTTTGCTGGCGAACAGGTAGGTACTTACTTACCGAGACTTGTGAGCTGTAAGTATTTAACCCAGTAGCTAGCTATACCAACCCTACAAAGGTACCTGTTATATCGACACCTAGGCTACTATACTATTCTAACAATACTACTACTGCCACCAAAGAATAATATCTATTACTAAAGAGCATTTAATAATATCAGAGACTGATTTGACGGCTTTAATGTAAAACTTGAAAAAGGTGTGCTTTATATTAACGTACCGAAAGTACATTATCGTTATGTTTGACGAATGAAGTAAATAGTCTCTGAGATTGAAATACATACTTTATGTACTACTACCGTCAGCCTGCATCATCCTACTGCTGGGCAAATGCCTCCCGCCATGACTTCCAGCATTTTTAGCCCAAGGTTACTGTGCACCATTGGCTATTAATTTTGTCTAAGAATAACAATACAGTCTTTTAAGAACAGCATCATGTGATATTCAACTCATAACACACTTCAAATTGTTAATCAAATGCCACCTGTGCGTATAGTGAGTAAACATTTTGACTGTAGCCCAGAGACTCATCGCAGGACGAAACATAATTATGTTGTGTTGTAAACCACAACGCTGGGGGTCATTTTTGTACAGAATCGTCGCACCAATAATAACCAGCTAACCCACCGCGGTTTATACCTACCGATTTGGAATTTCTAATAAAAGATTTTTATACTCTTTTGGTTACCAACAGCATGTTTGAAAACCACAAAGTATTAAAAAAAAAATCTGCCTACGTTTTGTATTGTCTCGAAGTACCTGAATACGTTGCTAAAACCGGAGAATCCCATAAAGGTTTATTGTTTGATAGGTTCTTACGTGTATGCTTAGCCTTAAAATCATTTACGCATTTTTTACTTATTAGCCGTAGTAGTGCGAGAGCCGGCTGCAAAAATACCTACCTTATCGGCTACCCCAATAGGCCATATTTAGATCGTTAACCGACACTTAGACACGTGAAAAAAATCAGGTCTGCCAGAGCCGATCCTGCCGGGTCATAGAAATAATCGATATTTTTTGATGTAATTTTTTAGTAAAAATTACGTCATAAGATACCCGAATGAAAGTGCTGGCAGCAGTTAACCATTGAATAGTTATGTAAAAAAAAGTGGGTCTGCCATTGCGCACCCTGCCGAAAGTACTTGGCAGACCCCTAAAATATGCCCTTCTGACACACTAAACCTACCTCATCGAGTACCCGGATGGGACCAACGCTAAATAATGACCAAGATGCCCCTGATAATGGATCAAAAGGTCTGCCAGGTCTAAGCTTGCCGGAACTAAGTGTTCAAAGCATTTGAAGTTGATAGGGAGCATACTTTCACCTGAAGTCAAAACAACATTATTTTGTTTCTAAATTTATACTTTATGAATATTAAATATTTTTTTATCATATTAACATTAAATAAAACAACAAGTGTAGAGATAAAAGATGTATATTCAAAAGGAGCATGGGCA
Source organism: Hoplodrina blanda (assembly GCA_949316365.1). Taxonomy (NCBI): domain Eukaryota; kingdom Metazoa; phylum Arthropoda; class Insecta; order Lepidoptera; family Noctuidae; genus Hoplodrina; species Hoplodrina blanda. The sequence continues at coordinate 7,010,738 of OX438579.1, read as the reverse complement.
CCTTTGTATGAACCCTGGGCCCACTCAACATATTGCTCAACAGTAATAAGACATCAAATGAAAGCTCTTAAGATATGCTTCATTTCATTCTATAGCAGCTAAGTTCAAATCAAGCGCGAAAATGGTGTTTTAGTGCATTTTGTCATTTTTATTAAAACCTCGAGCCTAGTTTTCCACATTGTTCAACAGTTATGAGACCCATGCCAAATGAGAGCTCTTAAGGTGTACTTCATTTCATTCTAAGGCAGCTAAGTTCAAATCCAGCGCCAACATGGTGTTTTAGTTAGAGGTTTGCACTGGAGCATTGAGTACCGGAGAATAACCGGTGATTTACCGGTGAAAGTACTCAATTGAAATAATCGGTAATTAACCGATTGATCTCCGGTGACCGTCGCATCTTATTTTTTTCGAATTAGATTTATTATTTCAGCCTTTAGACGAAATAGCTAGCTGTGCTTGCTACTTTTATAAGGTCAGAGAGAGTATTTTCGGCGATAGAACAAATACTAAATGATAGAAGAAATATGTTACGGTATGACGCTGTTGACATGTTGTGTTTTTTAAATCAAAATCAGCATTTGCTGTCTTTAAAAAACTTTTTTTTTTAATATATGATTATATAAAGTATATCAATTCATTATTCTTATTTCTTGATATTAAAATAAATGTATAAATTAAAAATAGAAACAAAATTTCTTTATTCTCCGGTGACCTCCGGTTTTTCCCCGGAGATTGCCCAATCACCGGTGAATTCAATCGGTTGTTAAAATCTCGCTCCGGTGCAAACCTCTAGTTTTAGTACGTTTTCAAAAAAAAAAAAATTTATTACTATTATAACTGAAAAATATGATAGTGCTTCTCACCAGTGATGAGACCCATGCCAAATGAAACGTCTTAGAGTGTACTTCATTTCATTCTAAGGCAGCTAAGTTCAAATCCAGCGCCAACATGGTGTTTTAGTACGTTTTCAAAAAAAAAATATATTTATTACTATTATAACTGAAAAACATGATAGTGCTTCTCAACACTGATGAGACCCATGCCAAATGAAAGCTCTTAGGGTGTACTGCATTTCATTCTTAGGGAGCTAAGTTCAAATCCAGCGCCAACATGGTGTTTTAGTAAGTTTTCAAAAAATATATATATTTATTACTATTATAACTGAAAAATATGATAGTGCTTCTCAACAGTGATGAGACCCATGCCAAATGAAACCTCTTAGAGTATACTTCATTTCATTCTTAGGCAGCTAAATTCAAATCTAGCGCCAACATGGTATTTTAGTAAGTTTTCAAAAAAAAAAAAAATTTTTTACTATTATAAAAAATCTGTTTTAGATTCCAAAAATCTGGTTCTTTGAAGATTTTCGCAAAGAGCTGATATTTTCGATTAACCTACAGTAGAAATAGAAAACTGTTGACCCATTGTTTTTGTGTAACATGACTTTGTTATAAGTTTCGTAACTGAATACTATACGCTAGAACGTTTTAATATTACGTGAATACAATGACTAACGTGCTAGCGTGGCCCTTAGTCAAATTGCTATTAGTGAGAAACCGTCAACCTTCGGTATTGAGGCGTCAACGCGACCTTGCCGTGTCAGCTTGATGTAGCGATCTAACTTTAATTTATGGCACATATTTTATTTGCGAAATCTTCCGATCAATACATTGCTTCTATTTTAATACACGTTTTTGTAAAACAGTTTTTCTTTACTGCAGTAAAGCTGGAAGCTATCCAAAAAAAGTTTTATGCTAACAGTCTACCAGATGAACACGTAATAACTCTACAATTTCTTTAAGCAACAGTACATTCCTCATATATGCGTGCAAGCGCAGGCATGTATGTTATGACAAAGCTAATTATAGCCTCTTCACCTGTCCGTCTGCTTTACATATTTCTAGACATTGTTTTTCAACGACGAACGAGAGCACTCTATGAACAGAGATTTTATTCTTGGCACGTATCATTACATCAATGTTACAAAATACTTCCCGTTACACATACTTAACGTTCATGTAACAATATCTGTTTGCTGAAAATAATAATTATCTTCTCATTTCCGTTGTTGGTACATTTGTTTAAGTTTGTGTATATTTTGTGGCAGGTGGAGGTGTGTGGAAGTGAAGACTGGTATGGGCGTGCGGTGAGACGCGGAGTTCCACACCAAGATGTTGGAGGGCGAACGGCAACAGAACGCGGGCGGCACCAACGCCGCGCCTCAGCACAGAAAAGGGCACAGGTTGGTTAATAAACTTCACATGGCCTATCTAGCTAGTCTATCCTAATCAGTCCATCCATGCTAGGCTTCAAAAGATACTATCTAGATCTACCCATGCCAGGAAGTATATAAAAGAAAGCTACAGCTTTCGCAAAGTTCTAAGAATCTAAAAAGATCGAATCAAAAATTATCTATTTAGTCACATTACTGGCATAGTACACCAGTGCCTCCGTCGCCGTCTTTATAGTTTCGATATTACTTGCGCGCTCTGCATCCAGTTGTTATTGGCCTGGAGCAAGTTTTTAACCATCTTCAAAGCTTCATCGCTAAGCTGCAATTAGTATTGTATCTCTGCGATAAAGTGGATGTTATAATACCCCTTATATATTATTATGTTTGCAACATTTTTTTACTTAAGTTATTAATAGTCCATTGATCCACGCCATAAAAGGTGTCATCATTATTCTGGCTAGTGAAATTCCATGGCCTCATCTCAAATATTTTTTTTGTAAACCAACTTTCACTCATCCTTTCTCAATGACCTGACGCAAATCCGTTTGGTGAATACAATGTAAACCGTATTCTGAATTTTCGCTCGTCATAAATAACAGTTATTTTGGACAGTATTGTTTCAGGAGCTCGATGCCCGACTGTGGCTGCCAACAATACAACGGACCAAAAAAAAAACTTTCTATTTTAGTCTGTAATTTACTGAAACAATTACGTGCATGTCGGTTATGTTTGTATCAAATTATCGCGATTCTTCCGCTTTGCAATCGCCAGTGATTTGCCGATTCCTATTATTGAGAGGCATACATTTAATACCGCCACGTACTGCTGGTATTCGTGTTTCATTTCAGAACCCAATTCTATAAAACAACATTGGTGTTTCTATGCGCTCTCGAGTGTATCTTTCATGATATTATTACGATGACCCACTTACTTCTCGTTTCGATTGCACGTTTCTGGTTGCTTTATCACTGAATGGAATTAGCTTTGGTGCTTTTTGTTCGTTGAACTTTCGGGTCATTTAAATTTGCCAGCTGTAGTAGAGAAAAATATCAGTATCTTCATCCAATTTGTGGCTTGATATTTTGATTGATAGGTACATATTTAACCAAATGTCATATTACTTCACTATCATAAGACCAGACTTCATTTAATAAGGTAATGAAAATATTTTAATCACGTTTGATTTCCGCATTCAGAAAAGGCAACTACAGCTGCCAATTAATTGTATTTTCCTTCCCGGTCCCTAATATTATGTTTTAACAAACCTATTAAGTACCGGCTTTAACTTGTTGCAATTGAAACAATTGTTTCATAATCAGCTCTGCAGCCGTAGTCAACGAGTCAGTTTGTTAATTGCAATTATGACATGCGAATGTATTGGACCATGAAATCAATATTCTCTTTATTGTCTTTAATTAAAAACGGATCCAACTGCGTTTGTGTGATTATTATTTTAATATCAACGTCCTTTCATATACTTGCTCTCATAGTAGTGTGGTGACTTTGATTGGGTTACTGACCTTGATTTCTTCAGAAGTCAGTTTAGTCTGACATGAAACTTGAAACTTCGCTGAGAATAACAACATTGTATGCGGAATCAAAGCAAAAGCACCTACCTTGTCATTACACAACAACGCTTTCTTCCCACTCCCACGCTACTTCTTTATCTCCTAAATGTGTTGTCTGTCTAACAAGAACACGGGTTATTTTGTTACATTTTGTAGCTGTTGTTATTGTCATATGTTTTTTGTTGATGGGTTTTCCTCACTGATGAGTTACATCCTCTGACGACGAGGTCATTTGATCATACATTATCATTCAAGATAATCTTTCATGATATCTATCGTTCCGTTGAATTTTACAGATGACTCATTTTAGTACCCAAGTAATATTATGATAGAGATAAACACAATACTAGATATAAATACTCGGAATCAGTAAATTAACCAAAAGGGGAAATGTTTTTTACTGTCAGAGTGTCAATATTTCTTATCTTACTAAGTAAATACAGATATTTGAGGGAAGTTAAAAGTACCGCTGCCACGAAGGCCAGATACTATAACGTTTCGTAATGAGGCTAGTAGGCTAGGTAGGCCATAGATATTTAGACTAGAACCACTTCAGTTGTATGTGCCGTCATGTGCATTGCAAGTTGCAGTAACACAGTATTCCAATATTGTTTAGTCATTGCAGCAGTCTAGCGTTGTTATGATTCAGTAGTTGCTGTTTTTATACAGCCAGATGTTATGCTGGTATCATTATGCGAGCTACACAAAAACAGATAATACTGACATAATAATACAGGTAGGTTTAATATTTGGTACTGATGATTTCTGTTATCAGCTCTGAGCTGTCCAAGAAACTCATGCATCCCCACCTGTCTGAGTGGCACAAACAAAATCCTCTGGTCCCTTACGATGATAACGTCGCGTCGTGCTCGTCGTATTATAGATAACGTTAGGTTTGCAACACCTGGCCCATATTCGTACCTAATCGTGCGCTGCTCTGATATCACCCGCCGTAGACAAAGCTTTAGTTAAAGTTTAGTCATCTTAGTGCTAATGTTATGTTTGAGCACGCACCACGTAATGACGTAACACCACAATTTCAATTAAACCTTGTAAAGAAACTACTCCAATTTGGACTATCGTTTTGTGATGTATTTACGTTGTACTCGTGCCTCGTCATTAGGAAGTTATTTTATTTATCAACTGTGTCTGTGAAGTCATCGTAACTCCGGCCAAAATGTCGGAAAGAACGGAACAACTTAATTATTTATTGGACAGGTATTTATTTGTGTTTGTAATACCTAACAATTATTTGTAAAAACAGCTGTTTTCTTAGTAACCATTCAACGATGTGATTGTTTTGTCTGTCTGTAAACAATGCTCACATTGCAGGGTTCCCACAGTTCTCCGAGCACTTTCCATCATTAACTAAATGCCTATCTATTGGACTATTGCCTAGAAAACCTTAGATTCTGTTACAAGCAAGAGAATAATAGACAACTGTGGCAAATTATTGTGTAAACACCGTACTGTATACTTAACTTTTACATACATTTCAAATCATTATTAGATTGTTAGATAGGCAATTCTAATCACACTACGGATAAAATAAAATTACCGGATATGGTAGGAAATTATATGAAATACCATGTATAGATAATATACCCCATATTATTTTGAAACTGATAAACGCAAAAGTAACAAGTTACGCTTACGTGGGCCAGTTTCAAAGGATCATTTGTATGTGGGCATGCTGACGTTCAAACCATTTATCATAGCGAAGTTTGTCGTGACTGAAGGATGCCCATATCGTGAGGCTCAAGATCTGAATGCAAAGTTATGAGAGCCCTAACCTATATCTTGAAGACATTTTACTTTTATAAATTTTATTCATACATTTTCAAACGTTGCATGTCTCGTATAGATTTGATAGTTGGGTATAAAAACTTGACATTGAAACGGTATACTGTAACTTGAGCTTGCTTTGTTGGAAATATTATGTACTTTTTGCCTTTTAGTACCTATCTGTTATGTACATAATAATTATTTATTTAATTTTGGTACATACGGACATAGCTGCTCTAGGTACCTACTCTAATATTGCAGCAATGTCTGGCTTGATATTTTTAAACAGTAGACCGCCCGCTGAGCTCGCTCGTAAATGCAATATCTTAGGCCTTGCCAAAATATCACCCAAACCCAAACTGAACCCAAAGTTCACCATAGCTGCAATTATGTATAATGATTATGTCATTGATTTTGATGCAATTATTCCTGTGCGTTTCTCATAAAGAAAGAGTCAGCTGACCGTTTTCCCAGAGTCTTAGTGGAAAATAAGTACCTTAATGTACGCAGTGTTTTATGGGCGCCTTCATAGGAGAATGTGCGGTCGTAGCATTGGACATGGTCACACTTGGTGATGGCGCGCGAATGGTAGTGGCAAGAACCGTGGGGTTTTATTACTAACTAAAACCCCATGGTTTCAGCTTCGTCTAAGTAGATCGGATAATTCGAAGGCTATCTACAAAGAATAGCCCCATAGCAAAACAAAAAATAACGGCAGTAACCATGCATTGATAATAATACCAGCCTATTAGGTACTGTCCCACTGCAATAATATTATAGTGATTTTTTTTAAGTGTCAGGCTAGTATGTACTATAAACCATGTGCCAACCAATTGTTAACGGATACCTTAACCTGCACTGCAAATGAATATTTATAGTAAGACTCCGGATTATCTTCAAACAGTACATAAAGGTGTTGTTTTCAGGAGGCAAGAGTCAATGTACGCGATGACGGGGTTGTACGCAGAGTCAGGGTGCGCGGACGGCGCTGGCGACGAAGCCGGGCCCAGTACCCCCCCACACCCGTCACACCCGCCGCGGGAGTCCGTCAAGTGTCACAGCCGAAACCCTTCGGCCGGCGTATGCGACAGGTGAAATAGCGATAGCCATGAGTTCTTTATTTTTTTATCATCAAACTAATTAGGTGGTATAATATAGTATGGTAAAAAATTTGCTATTCACTAAGTTGGTAGTTATAAGAACGCTTACTATTTACGTTTATTTCACTACAATAAACTGTACCACCAACCTTCTTTACCAGACGTATACTTTCTCCGTTTACTGTAACCCGAAACCGAGTTTGCTTTGTGGTGTGTTTTTAAAGAGATGGATACGACAGCGCATTGTGCTGATGAACCCTCATTCGCACTTATGACACCGGAACCGACGAACTCGTTTAAATTTGAGATCGCACAGCATTGGGTACTTAGTGAAATAATATCTCGTACCGACACTTTACAATAGTGTATAGGGTGATTAGGCCGGTTCACGACCACTTAGTCGACTTGTCATCTTTAAAATCACATAGTTATGATAATAAGCGTTAATATTTTGATATTGGGCCTACATGTGAAAGAAAAATGTTTAAATTACACGATCTGATATATATTTTTAAATTATATTAATGTATTATTTTATAATTAACAAATATATCGAAACGTGTGATTTTTCCAGTTCCCGGACACCTAAAGCCAGTTAACGCCCGTCTTTTCCGCTAGTTCCCGACCGGTAGAAAGCCACTGTAAAAACAACTCAAGCACTATCAGATTAAAGTCGAAAATAAAATCATTAATATTTTTTTTTTATAATCACAATTATTTAATATTATAGCGTACAAAACTGGCAGGTATAATCTTATATGCTGCTTCTATGTAAGGTAGGTAAGGAATATTTATTAAAAAAATTGTATACCGCCAAAAACTAGTCGATTTTCTTCAGAGTAAAATCATGGTGGTCGACAACGGATCAGTTGTCGACCACCATGATTTGAGAATTTGAGAACTTTAAGGGCTTACAGTTTAGTTTCTTTGATACAATTAGCCGGTCGTAATCTGGCGAGCAAATCAGCTATGCCGAAATGAATAGGATAAATCGAAATTTTTCACATTATATCTTGCAGTAAGTCCACAATCTTTGAAAATTATCTAGTCTAATTCAGCTAGTTCCCGACCAGGTGGTCGTAAACTAACGGAAGCGTAATTTTAGCAGCTAGTTGACCGACCACTAATTATTTTAATTAAACACTCGTAATTTCCAATTGATCATTAGTTTATAAGTAAATACAAACATATTTTGACACACCAAGCATAATATTTATGTTCAAAACTAAATAATAACATGTTTTACTGACGTTAGAAAATGTTCCCGTCCACTAATTTTAGCTTTAATTTGGTGACTTGGTGTACTGAGCTTAAGTTCATTACTTCACTGAGCGGCATCAAACGATCTTAGGTGGACAAACGATGACGCGTAGGAAGAATACTGAATGACCGTTCGTTTGCATGCAATTCGAACATTTTCCGCGCTTCGGTTTCCTTATTTTTACCTGATTTTCGCAAAGTGGTCGAGAGCCGGAGGTGGTCGGCGAACTGGCGTGTTCACCCTATTACGCGGCAGGAATTAGTCGGCACTTGTAATTGCCAATGTCGAAAGAATGACTCAAAGAAAAATCAAAAATATAGTATATCGACCTGCGCACGCACCGTGAATAGTTTGTTTAATATTCACAGCGCTGTTATTTTATTAATAGAATTATCTCTAGCATAAATTAATGTTAATTACAGGATTTAACGCGCGTTTTCCATCTGTTTATAGAGATCGCGAGCGGGACAAGGAAAGAGAAAAGCCTCGGCAACTGTACCCAGAAATATTAGACATTCCTCATGACGCAAGAGATTGCGGTATCTTGTCGTGGAGGCCGCTTTTCATACAACAATTTTCTAGTATTAAAGTAAGTCTTAGTAATTCGTATTATATTAAACGTATACAGTACAGTTAAGCACAGCAACAAATTTTTAAGTTATTTTTAATGCAGTATTACTAACGTATATTTTCTTTCAGGTGTTTGTATTTTTTCTTTCGTTCCTGGTAACGCTGCAACAAGCGTTGAGCTCTGGCTACATAAACTCTGTGATTACAACAATCGAGAAACGATTCGAAATCCCCTCGAGCCTGTCAGGGCTCATCGCGAGCAGCTACGAGATCGGTAACGTCATTACTGTGATCTTCGTATCGTATCTCGGCAGTAGGAGACACATTCCAGTCTGGATCGCAGTCGGTAAGGATGAATTAAACGCCATTATTGCACGTATTTCAGAATCTTATTTGTTAAAGTCCAAGCCGGCAAAGCCTGCGCTCACATTCTTTATTGACTTTTCGTCTAGCCTTGACCTGGCCAAACAAGTCGCTTATTAAATACACCCTTTGTTCCGCCATTTCATTATGGAGCGAATTCAATTATTTTGCCAATATCACATCCGCGGCAACAAAATGTTTATGACTTTTGTTATTTTAGGTGCCGTGATTATGGGCATCGGCTCATTAGTGTTCGTCGTTCCGCACTTTATAGCGGAAGTGAACAGCGAAACTTTGATGAACAATAAATCTGACGATAACATCTGTCGATTGCCACGTGCGCTGGAGCAGGATATGGGCGGCTTGGGACGCCTGTCGCAAGGATTACCACCCAGCAACCTGAGACCTGACAACTGCATAAAGGTTTGTATATTTCATGGGTGAGACTAAGCGCTAAGGCTAAACATTTGTGCGATATAACATTTTTAACTTCATACCTGGACTTCCTCCACAAAGGAATTGAGATCTATTATCGTAATCAACGTAGCAATAGCCAAATTATGTCTAGATTACTGCGCAGTAGGCAACCCTTTTCGCACCTCTGCCGATGCCGGTTATTTTCATATTCAGCTTAGCTTGGTATAAAGAGGTTTGCTGGTTAGATATTTCTCCTGTTTCCCGTAGATCTATCTAATTGGAGAAGCAGGACATCTTAGTCATATGATTAATGAAGCACATTAATTTGACAGAGTTCTCCGAGCACATTCATGCCGGTGATGGTGTTTATAGTGGCGCAGCTGCTGCTCGGCTGCGGCGGGTCGCCACTTCTCACCCTCGGCACCACGTACGTGGACGACCACGTGCGGCCAGAGTCGTCCAGCATGTATATAGGTAAGTCATAGATCAGATTGCTAATCCAATTTCAGGTTCTGGCTGTTTTAAAAATGCCAGAACACGTTAGGGCCTATTTTTCCCGTTTTCAGGCTTTTAACCTAAAATAATATGTAAGTACCTATACCGTTTACCACCGCAGGTTAATCCTTCGGATAGTTTTATAGCATCACGATTAAGTGTGACCGTGCTGGCATTAGGGTTGCCAACTCTTTGTCGGTCAAATATAGTAGTTCTAAAATTTTTACCCATAAAAATATGGTAGGTAAGGAAAATATTTAAAAAAATATAGTAGGTTCCAAAATAGGTACTTTATTTCTTAATAAAAAGAATATTTTTTTGCTATTTTTTTTTACTACTTAGCCTTTATTAATAGGTACATTTTTATTTTTAAGAAATGCCTCATAACTGTTATTGCAATTTAAATTTAATTCATGCCTCTCATCCAATCGTATTTGTCTCCCACCCGATTTTAAACTTTTGCAGCCACTTTGTTTTTTTCGTGGAGGCGATAGAGCCAACGTCCATAATTTCACCATCATCATTATTACCATTGTTATTTATTCATTTTGGAAATAGAAAATATTCAACTTCAAATCTTCAATAATGGCTTTTGTGGAAGAGACACCATACAAAATATTGACTAAATTGTACATATTTTACATTTACTTTAAGGTTTTATGTTTAAGTGTAAATAAAGCGCATGGTATTTGAAAAGATTGACTAATAATATTAATTAACTAAGGAGGTAGTTACAAAAACACGAAGTCGAGAGCGCGAAAATCGAAATTGCCAATCTGTTAAACTCAAACTATCTATTGAACGTAACTGTCAACTTGACATTCCAGAAATCCAGAATCGTTAAGAAATAAATAAAGACGTTTCGTTTTACGCTGACATTTTGAAACGAATATTATTGCTTAAGAGTTTGATGCCTTTAAAATATAGTAGTTTCGCCTACTATATCTTTTTTCCAAAAATATAGTAGGCGGGGGCTCTAATATAGTAGGATACTATATATATAGTAGGGTTGGCAACCCTAGCTGGCATGTCGTGCGCGTAGTCGTAATAATGTATTCGGATGACTCATGTTGTTTGTTCGGTATAGGCTGAGCAAAGAACACTGTTTTCCTTAGTGCCGTATAAGCCAAAGGATTATGGCGAAAGAAAAGGTGTCAACATCTGAACTACTTCTAAGTTGGCTTGTGTTCTTTCGTGCTTGTTTATAGTAATCGCCAACCAACGAGCAGTAAGCGTTTGCAAACACACGTGTTAATGAAGTCATGGCTTGTCATGGGATCACGCGTAGCGCCCCAGTGGCAAACCCGCTGCGAATCTCATGAATTATTACTTATCAGTATCACCCTTTGTTAACTTTGAAAGGACTTTTAGTATTGTGTCGTGAACTCGTGACGCTTATACTGTCCGCGTGTCCACTTCATATCGCTAGAGTCGTGGCATGTCTCCACGTGCGGTGTGAGTTGTGACGGTGGCTCCCCACATAAACTGTGCACACAAACCCAAGTCACTGAACCTCATTAAAACCAACACACCTCTAATTATTTTTTACAGCATTCACTAGAAGCGAAATAACTTTTATTTTTATAAACATCTCTCGTTCAGACAGAACTGTATTTACAAACATTCAATTGTACAAAACTAGGAGAATAATAAATAATAATATATATCAATCAGTGTTGTCCTTAACTTCAGCATGTTTAACGTTTGCAACAATACGAAATAACATTGTTGACAGTCATTGTGTACGAGATAATAACCAGGTTTACGTTATTATTTGTAGTATGTAGTGAAGCAAGCAACTAGACACACGCTGACAATATTTACTGATTGAACTATGAAGTTAGATAGTACTTACCTACGTAAGAACCTACGTACGATAGTTATGTACCTCATTAAAATTGATATTTTTAATCAAGTAGGTACTGCTGCACCTATTAATGGATAGCACGATTTTGTTAAATATTACGTTCAACCTATAACTTTAACCTTATGATATGAAACTATAGAAGGCCTTTTTGTTTTTTTTGTGTTTTAAAAATCTTCAAATGAGTCCTTCCGCCCAAGGTACTGTCAGACTTTTACTGACTAAAAAACCACCCTGTTTCTTCTGTTGCCCTTTGCGTTCCGGGGCCACGGTATCCTGTTAAGACGTCCCGCGACCCCGGGATATAGTGGACCCTTACGCGACCGTCTCAGTGCTATACCTAGGTACGTGTGTGATTCACTGACGCGTGTCGCTATGAAACTGCAGGATCAATTTATTAAATGAATTCATGTGAAAGGTTGATGATCCCAAACATGCTCTTTGTGATGTTTGTATAGAGAATGTTCTAGAAAGATAAACGGTGCCATAGACTATGGACCGAACAGGCGTCAATGTTTGTTTTTAGCTTGTATTTATGACCAATGTAGACAATGGACTGTGGTGTTCCATTCTTGAATATGATGTACCTAAGTACTTACCATCAACTTATTTATCTATAAGTTGATGGTAAGTACTTAGGTACATCATATTCAAGAATGGAACACCTAAATGACCCATAAATTAATTTCTTCTTTAATGACGTACCGTCCACAGGGGAACCGTTAAAACGTCGACAATCGTTTTTTATGGTTCATTAAAACAATTAATTTTCTTATAGCGGCTAAATGGCCTACTCACTAGTACAAATTCTGTTGTGATTTATTCATGATTACATACTAATGGAAATGGTAAGTAAGCTGCGCACAACTGAAATTGATATTTATTATGCACATAATAATTTATTCAGAACATAAAAAGAAGGCCGTGACCCTTCGACCTTATAAATAACGCCTGTCCCACATGAAACTCAGAAAGTTTGGTTTGGAGCGTCACGTTGAACGTTATTGAATACATTGTTAGGACTGGCGATCAAAATGCGGTGCCTCGAAAATTAAACGTAGTCGTAGGCCCGCGCCCTTGACCTACTTCCTATAACACAGCCAATGAGCATTTTCATTTTCTTTCGGATCCCTAATGGTTTTCATAATAAACTATAACTTATCTTATCAGGGATAACGTAGCTTTCTGTTGGCGAAAGAATTTTCAGAATCGGACTAGTAGTTCCGGAGATCAGCGTGTTCAACCAAACAAACAAAATCTTCAGCTTTATAACATAAAAATGTCCTGAAAACTTCAATTTTAGCAACAACACACACAATACAGCACCTCAAATTAATATAAGTAGGTACTCCTTTCACAATTTTTCTGTTATGTTGCTTAAAGTTTTGTTTTGATATCGATCCAAGAAAAGTGTACGTCCATATTAAATGTTTTATTTTCTCTCAGCCTACTTCGTTGTAGCGTCATCGAGGGGAGGGGTTTTAATAAGGCCCTTCACGTTAAGACTCCTATGAACGCGACCTGGATTCGAGAGCCACTCGTATCGCCAGAAGGAGGTCTAAGTCGATCGATTTATATCCGCTTTATTTTATAATGAAAAGCGGTGTACGTAGAACTGCTTCGTCTTGAGATATCGTCGAGGTTCAGGTCAATGATCAACGCGGTTAATCGGCGACTGTATTTCCTCAAACATTTATCTCTTGCACCAACCAAACACTTGTCGCGTAAAAGTGAATGAAATTTAAAGTTATGGAAGCGAGAAACACCAACACGCTATGTTTTCATAATACAATCTTACGTCACACACAACACACATATACGCCGCAAGTTTTCTTACTGCCATTAATTTCTATAATGAGCACAATTTTACTCGGTCGATTTTATCAGTGTAATGTTATTTGACGCTCTATTCGACCTCTCTAATAATTAAGGTTGTGAATAATCGCAAGTAAATGGAGCGTATGGAAATGTTTCTCGCGCAAACCGAATTTGGGGAACCATATAAGTCATTAATAAATAAATAACATAATATCACGCCTGTAATCCCTGAAGGGTTAGGCCGAGGTGTAGTACCCATTACTTATAAGTACACCCACATTTTTGCCAGTTATTGTTATCGAGTCCTAAGCCAGCCTATTGCCATCAACCGGGCACAAACCTAGATTCCGTGGCTGCTACTGAGAAATTCCTGATGGAAAAAACCCAATAGCTTTGCCCGACCGGGCGACCTGAGAATCGCACAGCAATCGCGCATAAAAAAACATTTTATCCAAACTGCGTAACAGTTTGTCGGCGGGATTAGCGCCAGTCTTAATACGTCATTTGGTTCAAATACAATCCTGACTTAGGTAAAGTCGCGAGCTCAGTGATTAGGTAGATCATTACAATGTTTACATAGGTGAGGTTAGGTAAGGTGGGTAGGTAGGTGATGTTAGCGGTGGAATCCGCGCCATTTGCAGCCGCACAATACATGAGTGACCTAGTTTCCACTGTATCGGTGTGCCGGGTGCACTATTACCCACGTCACGAAAGGACAATGCGAATGATAACGTTATCTTACTGGCTTCTGATTGATAGAACCTAATTGTTGGTTGTTTATTATCAATCATAATTGACTCACCTATATTTGTCGATATCATAATCCGTACTTCCGTATTATTAATTACATAATCTGAATATTGCATTATGTATATTATTTAATTATATTATTGAAGGAGGGGATATATTATCGCAGGGAGGGGTCGCCCTAGGAAGACCTACACTGACCTTATTGGTGAGGTTCTTCAGAAAGGTCAGGTGCGGAGTACTCGTAACCGGCGTGCTTGTATGACGAGATGTATGAACGTAGATGAGGCGAAAGGAGTATGTAAGGATCGTAGCAGGTGGCGTTCTGTGGTTTCTGCCTACCCCCATGGGAAAAAGGCGTGAGTTTATGTATGTATGTATATTATTGAAATGATAATCATAATCGATAATGAAGATATAATGTGTGATTGATTTTTTTATAGGTTGTATGTACAGCATGGCTGCGTTTGGACCAGTTCTTGGGTTCCTGCTTGGTGCATACTTGCTGTCTTTCCACATGGACTCCTTCTCTGGCACTATTATCTCAATTGGTGAGCAACCGTTTCTTACATAGGTTTTTTATTGAACTTTGCCCCACACTTGCAATTTCCCTTGTATCGTGGGTTTACAAACATTATAAAAATTCACATACACAAACAGCCAGACCCGTAAAAACTATCTGTAAGTTATACAGATATAAATTGTTTCGTGTGGCAATTGAACCACTGCGCCAACTGTGTCGTGTCGCTTTATATTAAAAAAGCCAAAAAACCAAGAAGACTCCTACAAATTTGTTTTTATTCTCCAATTAGTCTAACTTTATGTTTGTTTCAGATCCAGGCGACCACCGTTGGGTTGGCATGTGGTGGGGTGGCTTCCTACTATGTGGGTTCCTCCTTATCCTAGTCGCTATTCCCTTCTTCTCGTTCCCGAAAGTGTTGGTTCGAGAGAAGGAGAAGATCAGACTGGTGGAAAAAGCCGCAGCCGCCAGCGGAGCGTCCACATCTAAAACACCGGCCAAACCGCAGACAGATATCAAAGATACTGGCTACGGGAAAGATATTAAAGGTAAGTGGACTTTACAGACTTTGTTCGACTTTGACTTCTGTACGTGTTTATGTCACTGAACTCCTAAAGGGCTGGCCCAATTTTAATTAAATTTTGTGTGTGTATTTGAGTGAATCCTTGGGTCGTTAAGATTCTCAATTGGAGCCGGTTGGTGGCGCTGCAATCTATCGTTCGGGCAGACCAATGTCAGACGTTTCTCATAACTGTCCGAAGAAATTGATTCGAAAAATATCCCTTACTAGACATCTTTACCTACAGAACTTGTAAATAAAATCGTATCTTCCAATCTGCAGACATACCGGTGTCGATGTGGCGTCTACTCAAGAACCCGGTGTACGTGGTGACGTGCCTGGGCGCGTGTATGGAACTAATGATCGTGTCTGGCTTCGTCGTCTTCCTGCCCAAGTACCTCGAGACGCAGTTCAGTCTAGGCAAGAGCCAAGCTAGCGTGTTTACTGGTAAGTTGTATAAGTTACCACGCTACTCGTTGTAATCAATATAAAATTAATTAATTGTATTGTAATTTATAAAAGTAAATGCCTGCTTAAAGAAGTTAGCGGAGTACAAACTAGTATTATTCTTATTCTTTTCATTGTTAAAAAACTTTGCCTCACACTAGGAATTTCTCTTGTATAGTGGGAGCGTTTACAAACATATATAAACTCACATTATTTGTATTTGTAACCGGCGTGCTTGCATGACCAAATGTATGATTGTGGACGAGGCCAAAGAAGTATGTAAGATTGTAGCAGGTGGCGTTCTGTGGTTTCTGTGTATTTGTTTTTTTGTAAATGTCTGGAAACCACTTCTTTCATTCGATTCAGGTTTGGGTTTACCACTTTACCAGTATTAACTGATCGTTATAAACGTGTTACGAAACGGTTGAACGAAATTTTATGAAATCAAAAATGGTTCATCCATTGTTTTCAATCTACATACGAAACAAATAGACTATAAAGCATAATAAAACCACTATTAGTAAAGCTATGTAGCAAGAGCGAGATTGTACACAATGCCTTAATCTGAGCAGACGATCTAATGCCGACACCGCTTGCGTCACCTATATCCGTTCATCTTGACTAATAGTTTTAAAATAGATACCGTTATTTAGAACCATGTACCTTCATATGTATTACATCAACCCGTCATTTTTAAATACCTAAATATGAATATCCTCAGAGAACATATTAATACTGTAGAATTTGTAAAGCAATGCATGGTAATAAAATAATAAACTACATATTTGTGTTGAAGAAAATACTCGTTGATTACTTATCATTAGTCACCAACGAGTATTTTCTTCAACCTTCTGATATCTCCAAGTCTACCATACGTCCCTAAAGGTCTATTGCTAGCTAAGAACCACAAAAGCCCGATTCTTGGCGACTTACTTCGATGCCAAAGCGTCGTTTTTATAACTTAGCATATAGTCATCATTTTAGATACGTTTAAATTAAAATTAATTCTAAATTGAACTTTTAAAATATCTCTGTTTCGCATTTCCAAATGTTAAATAAAGTAAACATACACACATCAAAAGTGTCTAGGGATCAACATCCCTAATCAATGTTAGGGATGTTGATCCCTGACACTTTTGATGTGTATAGTTATGTTTGGAGTCAACCTTTTAAGCAAAGATTTAGTTGTATTATAGGTGGTTCCGCTCCCCTAGTTTACATCTTCTTCTTCTTATATACTTATAAAAATCAATTGCTGTTCGTTAGTCTCGCTAAAACTCGAGAACGGCTGAACGGATTAATCTTAAATTGGTCTTGAAATGTTCGTGGAGGTCTAGGGAAGGTTTAAAAGGTAAGAAAATCTGGGGTACGGGTAGGGTTGGGGTAGGATAGGGGTAGGATACCACGCGAACAAAGTCGCGGCGGGTCAACTAGTTATTAATAAGAAAATTAGCAATAGATAATTTTTAAAGAATGCCGAACGTTTTTTAGAATAAAAAAATATGACCAAAGAGGTAATTTAATAGACTGTCACACACAGACTAAACAAAATGTTTTTCTTGTTTAGGTTCCATCGCGATCCCAGGCGCATGCATCGGTATCTTCATGGGCGGCTGCCTGCTCAA
Source organism: Hoplodrina blanda (assembly GCA_949316365.1). Classification (NCBI taxonomy): domain Eukaryota; kingdom Metazoa; phylum Arthropoda; class Insecta; order Lepidoptera; family Noctuidae; genus Hoplodrina; species Hoplodrina blanda. The sequence goes on along the minus strand of OX438579.1, from coordinate 6,993,366 downwards.
GCGTCTGGAACTTCGCCCCAAGGGCGCCGTGCAGTTCGTGCTCATATCGAACACCATCTGCCTATCCTGCTACGCTTTACTGTTTTTCCTCGGATGCGACAACATCAAGATGGCGGGGACTACCATACCTTATACTAATCATACGTATGTATTTTTATCATATTTTTATTCCTGCACTGTGCTATAAATTAATCCGGTGGGGCCGCCCACCAAGCGAGCAGGCGGCATCCAAATCAGGCTTACCATACCTTTATGAAATCACTCATTTAAAAGTCAAAAAGAATATGGGTATAAAAATTGAAATTACGTCAAAAGTTCTTGTATAAAAGCTTATTCTTTATTTTAGTTTTACTTTGAGCCTGATAAATAAGAAACAGGTTAAAAAATAGGTAATCTTATATTTCATTTTATACATTCTTTCGTTTTTGCCACAATTGAGCGAATATGCGTCAGATCGGCTACTGTTATGACCTACTTTTTGATGTTTTTTTTTCAGCTTCGTTTCTTTTGAAATGTTAGAAAAGATAGTTGACACAGTATTGTAAACGTGTGAGCACTGTGTATAAATAATACAATTTAATTTAGCTCTCATTTCTAATCTTTGTAGCACTTGGTATGTATTATAATAATTTACATTACTTTTATTTTAGGTAAGAGTACATCGTCTTCACATTCATATAAATAGAATTAATATACCTACCATATTTTTTAAAAGAGTAGGTAAGTATGGAGTTTTTTTGCCCGTTCTTCTCCATAAGAAACTACTCGTACCTTTTGAATGGGCAACTAGAATTAATAGTATTATTCTTCTTTTCTGTTGTAAATGGCGTTTAAAAGTCTAATTGAAATAAATGGTTTGACTTTGATGTCAAGATTAATATAAAACAATTTTTCATGTGTTTACCCAGAAACCTGGAGCCGTTCAAGGTGAATCTCACCGCAGCGTGCAACTTCAACTGCCTGTGCACGGAGACGGACATGGAGCCCGTATGCGGTAACAACGGCCTCACGTACTTTTCACCCTGCCACGCAGGATGCGCGGCCTTCTCCTCGCGATCCAACTTCACTAACTGTGCATGTAAGTTGATTTTATATTATATGTTCAGCAACGACCTAAACGTTCTAATCTGTGGTAAGTATTCGTTCTTCTATATGTAGTATAATATTATAAAGAAGTATGTTGTTTATATTGTTTGCTTTTATTTTGTTTTGTTTGTAAGAGATAATATCTGGAAGTACTGGTCCGATTATAAACATTTTTTCACTGATAGAGGGCTATACCATCGCCGAATGCATAGGCTAATATGTTTCATGGTCATCTTGACTTCCACGCAGATGAAGTCGCGGGCAGAAGCTAGTTCTTTCAACTTGCGATAAAAACATATTGAACCTTATCTATGAGCTACCATTTTGAGTACATGTATCCCCGGCAGGCGTGCACGAGAACAGCCGCGAGAGCATGGCGGGCGTGCTGGGCGCGGCGGGCGCGGTGGTGGCTGGCGCGTCGGCGGCGGCGCTGCACGGCGAGTACTCGGAGGTGACCGTGGTGCCCGTGGCCACGGCCGGCGCCTGCAACCCGCCCTGCACCACCATCTTCCCCTTCCTCGTGCTGCTGTTCTTCATGACCTTCGTCGTTGCAGTCACGCAGATGCCTCTGCTTATGATTGTTTTGAGGTATGTCGACCTTTTTAAACATTACAAACTTTACTTTTATATTTTCTTTTCAACAGTACCAATAAACCAAAATTGAAACAAATATCTTCAGCTGATACACTTTATTTTCCGTGCGGAAATGTTAAATTGGTCCCGCACGCAGACAAAAGCTGACCTTTTTTTTTTTGTTTTGTTCTGGGGTGGAAAATCCTAACGGATGTCTCCCGTCCTGAGAGGGGGAGATGTGTCAAACACTTATTGACTAAACTACATCGATGCCTTCCGCTATCCCCGAAATGGCCGACTACTGCGCTAACCTAAACATTATGCCTAATAAGTTTAGAAATTCCCATATCCAAAATTAAAATTAAACTGGAGCGATAATTTAAACTGGAAGTGTCATCAATCTTTCAAGAAGCTTTCATAATGCGGGAGATAATGCTGCCGCTGTAATATTTTGAAAATTAAAATAAAACTTGGCTTATTTTATACAGATCGGTAAGCGAAGAAGAGCGCTCATTTGCGCTCGGCATGCAGTTCGTGATATTCCGTCTGTTCGGGTACATTCCTGCCCCGATAGTCTTTGGGAACCTCATCGACTCGACCTGTCTGCTGTGGAAACAGTCCTGCAGTGGAGAGAAGGGAGGCCGCTGTCTTTTATACGATATTGAACAGTTCAGATACAGGTACAGTTCAACACATTATGTCAAAAGGTTTTTTTTTAAATAACAAATATGCGATTGTTTCTGAGCACAATGAACTGAAGAAAAATCATTTACATTTGATTTGATTATGTATTATGTTAAAAGCTTTTTTGTTTATATCGTCACTAACTCTTTAATCGCAGATACGTGGGCCTATGCGGCGGTATAAAGATAGTGGCGCTCGGCATCTTCATGGCCGACTGGTGGCTGGTGCGACGTCGGCGACACCTCGAGACCGCACCGCCGCTCGACCCACACAAAGACATCGCCGGCTCCATCATCAGTCTCGACAAACGTACAAATCACTTATTATATCAATCAATTGTCTTTAATGTTAAATCTATCTATTGTTCTTGGCTAACGCTATAAACTTTGTATTTACAGTTTTCGAGGAACTTCCATCTGCGGACAACGCAAGTGGCTTCCGGTCGGGTGTGATGTCAGGCGTGAGCTCGGCGACCACCACGCCCATGGAGCCCGGCGCTGGCGACGGACACGACGCCTACCGCCCCAAGCTGCAGCGCACCGAGTCGCAGTACTCGCAGGACTCGCAGACGCGCCCGCCCGCCGGGAAGAACTCGCGCGTGCTCGTCGCCTCGCGCCACCTGCGCAACGACTCCAAGACTATCCAACTGGAGCCGCGCGCGCGCCAGCACTCGCTGGACGAGCCCGAGCGCAACCGCGCCGTGCGCAGCGACTCGCGCGATTCCCGCGACTCGCGTCGCGACGCCTTCCCGCGATCGGCGTCGCGCGACTTGCCTCGCGACGCGCACTCGCGCAGCGGCTCGCGTGACTTCAAGGTGCACTCGCGCTCCGACTCGCGGGAGCTCAGCCTGGAGCAGCTGAAGCACCTCGCGCTCAAGAGCATGGAGAGCCTCGACCTCACCGTGCTGCCGCTCACCCGCTGCGTGGACGAGGAGAGCAAGCGCCTCATCGACGGCGGCGGAGTGCTGCGCCACCGCAGGACGAGCTCGAAGGACTCTAAGCTCCCGGAGACGAAGCACAAGCGGACCTCCTCTCATCACATCACGATGGAACCCAACGAGCTTAGTTTACAGATGCAGAAGGGTCGAAGCGTGGATCACCTGGCGTCGACTCGATTGGACCCATGCGTGTGAGAAAGAAATAGGGCCGAATCTGTACATTAAGTGTCGGAACTGAATCTCAGTGGAGTGATAAGAACGAGTGTAAACAATTACTTTTTCTGCTGTGCACGACTGAGTGACAAACATAGTGAACAGAGTAAGTTTAAAATGAACTATACTTATTCTAAATTTAGCAAATAGCAAACAAATTACGAGTGATTTCAAATCATATCTTAACTGTAGTTTCAAGGCTTTCATAAAATTATTACTTATTTGAAAGAAGTAACTGTCGCTTCTGCAGCTAACTAGTATTCTAGAATGAAGCTGCAAACTACAACACGTAGGATCAATGTAATGTTTCATATATCATGTAGTGTGATAACTGACTGTTGTTTTAACATTTAAAATACTCGCATCACTCCTATTTTTATTTTAGTTTATAATGTAATTAGTTAAATTAGTGATGTTAACTTTTTATATTATAAAGATGCATATTACCTTTAGAAATACAAAAATCTATTTTTTTTTTGTTGTACTTAAATTAAAGAACATTGATATTCAAATTCAATTTGATGTGAATATTTTTATCATTATTATATTGCTATGTAAAAAGGCGCTGAATATATTTGTTGTTTGTGTACATTCTTACAGTAGTGCAAATAATTTACAGACTGTTGAACTTTACCAATGTTACACATTTAGTAAATAGACACCACCTAGATTTTAAAAAAGCAAAATATGTAGTAATTCTTTTAAAAAAATTAAATTAAGTGCTAAAAATCAATCAGTGAATTTGCCACAATTTTAAAATACACTAATTTTACTACACCCTTTTATATCTGCACAAAGCTTATTAATTTCATTAATGGTGCTCAGTATGCTTGCCTACTATTTTCTAATTTATAATGTCTGTCTGCAGTGTGTTACTGTTATCATTCCTCTTACTATTATTATAACTTTAAACAAATAAAACACAAGCACAAATCACCAAAACTGCTACAGGCCATAAAGTAGGCACACCTTGAATGAAAAACGAGTCATGATCTCAAATGGAGGGAAGGAATGAATTCTGCAATCGAACGTGAATAATTGACAACAATAAATCACTTTTAATGCATCTTTATTTTTTGTAAATATTTATTTGTAGTCATTTTATTATGTATTGTGATCCTACTTTACAAAATTATGTCTCTTAGTGAAATTAATAAAATTGTTCTATGCATGCGATCAAGATCTAAAAACTTTCAAACCCTGTTTCTGAGTTTTAATGTTTTATATTTGTATATTTTGGACAAGTAATAAATTAATAATATGTAGCACATAATATTAATTTAGTATATACCAAATGATCATACTTTGTAAATGAATTTGATGTTCAATACTTTATTTAAAATACTATTTTTGAGGTATAAAAAATGTCAATTCTTGGGCTGCTGGATTAAGAATTCAATTATTAACTATATCTTTTAAAATATAAATGATCATGTAGGTATTTTTAAAAAGCAATATATTTATCTCAGATAATAAAGTAAAAGACAGGAATGTTGTCTGTGTAAATTTTTGTCACATATTGTTAAGAGAGGTTAATAGTTTGATATGGAAGAGAGTGTTTTAACGAAAAATGCCTTATTACTACAATAGTTTGTAAGACTTGATATTGATACTGACCTAGTTGTATTTGAATAAGTTGTTATGTCAATCACCCAGACAAGTTTGATGATAGCAACTCCTAAACTAATTTGTTGCATTTAGTGATTAATAAAATTGCATACTTATTTTAAAACATATTTTATTTTTCCTCTTTTTATTAAGCAAGCAGTTACAATTTGAAGCAATAAAAAAATATATAATTATATTCAATCACTGAACTGCTTTTTTGACAGAAAATTCTTCACTATAGTCACCTGTGTACAATAGTTGTTTTTAGTAAAACATTGAAACCATTATCTAAACACAAAAATCTACTCAGGAACTTAGCATTTATGACTACAGAGGAAGAGAATAACAACACTAACTAAGGTCGCCTTCACATTACGTCGCAAGCATTGCAAAATTTTGTATGAAAATTTTCATACAAAATTTGCGGCTGCCGCGCTGCTGCCGCAATGCTTGCGACGTAATGTGAAGGCGGCCTTAAACAGAGTAATTTACATACATGATTTTATCTACAATAAATCTATTTAACAAATTACCTTAAGAGGAAACGCGGGTGAACTTTTCTCCATACAAACACTTTCGCCTGTTTTCTTTCAGGTTTATGACTTTAAAGCAATGATTTAGTTTCTTCTGATACCTAATTTTCAAAAGTCTCTCCTCTCGCGTTTCCTCTTAATATTTTACTCAATATAATTAAGTTTACACCACTACTGTATGGCCTGCACTACACAAATTATACTTATAATATGCAAGTGTTATTTGTCCAACTCACCACATTTGGAAATCAAAACTTTCTTAGAGGGCTTGCCACTTTTAGACCCAAGGCTTTCCATTTTACTTACTACATCCATACCCTCAACCACAGAACCAAATACAACATGTTTTTTGTCAAGCCAAGGTGTGGGGGCAGTGGTGATGAAAAACTGAGATCCATTGGAATTGGGGCCAGCATTAGCCATTGATAAGGTCCCAGGGCCAGTGTGCTTCAGCTTGAAGTTTTCATCTTGGAAAACACGACCATAAATAGACTTTCCACCGGTACCGTTATGGTTTGTAAAATCGCCTCCTTGACACATAAAGTTGGGAATGATTCTGTGGAATGAAGAACCTTCATACCCAAAGCCCTTTTCACCAGTGCACAGGGCTCTAAAATTCTCTGAAGTTTTTGGTACCAGATCAGCCTCCAGCTTTATCACTATGCGCCCCAGGGGTTCCCCATCAGCAGTAACATCGAAGTATACTTTTTTTTCAGGTTGACTTGAAGCAAATCGGAGCGTAGCGGCGGAATACAGCGTCCCGTTTATCAACGTACGGCGTAATATTGATGAAATTGCCATCATGGACACGATACGTTAATCTAAAATAAACAATATTCATTAAAATAAATAAAAACTATATTTCACATAACCTATAGACTACCTACCACCACCTGGCACTCGATGTAATCAGAATATCTGCTGCAATTCTCTTGGGGTTGGGTGTTTATTTACTACGTTTTCACAGGCGACCGTCGTACTGAAAATACTAATAATAATTATCGTAGGTACTAGTAGAATTTAGGTTATAGATGCCTTTGGGACTATGGTTACTAGGGATGTGTCTAAAATTAATAAGCTGCTAAATTAACACTGCTAAATTTTTTTAGTGTCAACACCTGTTAAATAAGTTCTGAGATAGCTGTTAAATTTAGCAGTCGCAATCACAACTCACAACAAAACAATAATGGTCTTGCTGGCTGGACAGTGCTCCCATCCGCACCAAACACGGACGCCAGATATATATTTGTCTCACTTTATCCCACTATACTGCAGGCCGCAGGCAGACGCGACGGCAACACAACAAAGAAAAGGACACACTGAATTGTTTTCAACATAGCGATTTATTTAGCAAGTACTACTAATTTTGTATTTAGTGTTCAGTTCAGTCACAGTTAGAATGTTAAATAAAGACTGATTTAGTATGAAGGAAATGAGAATTAATTATGTGTTACAAAATCTGTCTGTGACTTTTTGATGATTTAACAGTTGCTAAAAATAACTGCTAATTTTAACTGTTAATTTTTTTTAGCATTAGCATTTAGCAGTGTTATTATTTTTTAACGTTTAAGCCCATCTCTAATGGTTACGCAATAAAATCAGTGTTACCACCTCGATTTTTGAAAGGGGGCCAGAGGGCGCCCAAAAAGGGCTAGATTTTAAAAATTTTGTCTTAAAAAAAGGGGTTAGAAAGAGCTAAAAAAACATTTTTTGAAATAAAATGTTAATCTTTTGTTAATATAACAATAACTGATACGTACGTATTTGAACCGCACTAATTTCTCCTTTCATAAACAAACCTAAATCAACGGACAATTAAATAAATGAGAAAAAACTGTTAAAAATAATTTCCATGCGCCATTCCAATGATTCGTTTGATGTTAAACACATGACGGGACAATAACGTTTAAAAATCGGAATCTTCCTCAGAATCTTCCAAGATTACATCTACTGAAGTAGAAGTTGATGGCTGATTAAAATCATTTGTAACCGACACAATTAAATGGGTTTCGGCAGTTGACGCACTAAACAAAATTAGAGCAGTGAAAACGTTATGAATGAGACTGCGAAAAATCTCTCAATTTGAACTGTTGTTAACAATCATTATTACATTATTTTGAATTACTCGGTATATACTGGCATATACACTTTTGGGGTATTCTCCGATAAATACCACAGTAAAAACTAAAAACTTAAAAATTAAAAAACATAATAAACAAGCATGTTGACAGATTTCAGTATTTGCAAAAAGGGCTAGATTGCCCTTTCAGGGCTAAGTAGTGAAATTTGGAGAAATTCAGTCATAAAAAGAGCTAGAGCTAGCCCCAAAAGGGCTAAGGTGGCAACACTGAATAAAACTGTTTTCCTCGTTCCTTTGACTTCTCGCCGGCCGCTATCGTTCTATCGACTAATACTATCGTTTACTTTGCTCTTATGACTATCGCTATCAAAGAGTAATTTAATATGGAATATAGAGGGAAATCGCTATCGAGACGAGATTCGAGTATCGTTCAAAAAACTAGCATCAAACATAAATTCCTTTCCTCTATGGATCCACAGACGTGCGTTTCACCGAATAGTTCCTAGGGCGTTATGTTGGCAGCAATATTTTTCAGTGTTGCAGACCATGAAGGTATAGATAAAACTGGAGCCCAGACTTTGAATACCTACTTGAAGCTCAAAAAATGTATCGCTATCTCGCTCTCTGTGGTCTCACTCTCTCTTTTTAACTTAGGATAACCTCCTAAGTTAGAAAGAGAGAGTCAGACCACAAGAGAGCGAGAAGTTTTGTAGGTATTTGACTCAAACTTTTGTTCGAAGTCTTGACTCCAGTTTTATCTATACCTTCATGTTGCAGACAGTGTTTCATGACAGAGTACAGTACGGCCGTCGTATCTTGGCGGTTCTGAAGTTAGCTGTTTAGCTGCGCAATGAATCTTTTAGGAATGAAATTGTCTACTGCGCAGCCTGCGGCTAACTTCAGAGCCGCCAAGATACAACGGCCGTGTTATAGGCAACATAACGCCATAGGAACTATTCGGTGAAACGCATGAAGGTATAGATAATACTGGAGTCAAGACTTCGAACAAAAGTTTGAGTCAAATACCTACAAAACTTCTCGCTCTCTGTGGTCTCACTCTCTCTTTCTAACTTAGGAGGTTATCCTAAGTTAAAAAGAGAGAGTGAGACCATAGAGAGCGAGATAGCGATACATTTTTTGAGCTTCAAGTAGGTGAAGTAGGTATTCAAAGTCTGGGCTCCAGTTTTATCTATACCTTCATGGTGAAACGCACTCTATAAAGACTTCTCTATAAACGTCTGTGTATGGATCAAACTTAGAGATGTTCCTGCACAATAACAATAATAATGTGGTGTCAAATCAAAAAATAAATTGCCTACAATTGTCTCTAGCTTACTGTCACTTGTCATTTGTCAATGACACTGACACACAATGTGATGTTAGAGTGATTTCAAAATAAATATATAACCTCAAACATAACTTCGTTCGTTGTTGATTGTAATAATTTATTTATTACCTATCACTCTCGGAATTCTGTTGGAGTTTATTAAAATGATGCATTGTATTAGAACAGCTTTATCAGTTGTTCGGCAAAACCATAACAAAGTAGTTCCTATTCAACGAATATTGAACGTAAATCAGCTTACCTTTGGTCAGCCGCGATGTTATTTGTCCCAAATGGATGATCATGGTAAGGATCCAGATCCAAACTGGTCACTTGAACACTAATCTTAAATTGAATGAATAATATATTTAACATTCCTCCAAACTGGACACTTCACAAATTGTTGTGCGGGATTTTTACAGATCTAATCGTGGAAAATATATGTAAAGGCGATGCTGAACTCGAGAAGAAGCTCAGAATTTTAATGCTGGAAGTTGAGGTGATGCGCCAGGACGGCCGACAAGCACCGAACTACATAAAGAAAGATCAGTGGCAACATTTATTAGACTTATCAACAAAAAATCAACGTGCAAGTTATCTTAGATATTTGTTTAAAACTGAAAAATCTAAGGAGAATTTCAAGGTAACATGGAATTCATGTTATATTTTAAATAACAATCAAAGCTTAAAAATGTTACTTGTCCTTAAAACTTTTGTTTCTTTTAGGCAAAGAAAGAAGCTAGAAGATTGGAGCATCCAGTGATAAAACCTGAAGACAGCAAAGAATATGAAGATGACCTTCTTTATGGCATACAACACCAGTCATTGTTTTTACGAATCAGAGATCAGTCAATAAACCAATTTGATAACTACAGGTGATACATTCATAATACAAACAATACATATGATAATTTTATCTAAAATTTCCATGGTCACAGCAACCATGCCATAAAGAATGTTTCATTTTAATGCATCATGAAAAAATATGTTTTGCAGGGCCCTTCAAGCTTTGACATATGGACAATCAGTTGTAATAGACTGCTCATATGAAGATAGCATGGTTTATAAAGAAACCTTAAATGCTGCTAAACAAATGACATTTGTTTTTGGAGACAATAGGACTCATAAGGAACCCTTTAACTTGCACATGTGTAATGTGAACATGGAAGGGCAATTTATGAAGCAAATGCGAAAAAATATTCCTTCATTAGATGAACCCTGGTTTCCTTTGAATATTCATACAGAAAGCTATTTAGATGTATTTCCAAAAGAGAAATTGGTATATCTAACCCCTCATTGCCGAGAAGAACTAACAAATTTTGATCATGATGCTGTGTATATAATTGGATGCATGGTTGATAAGGTAAAAATAAATACACCATGATAAATTAATGTATATTGTGTAAATTTAATAATAGCAAACCAAATTCAGATATGCTTAAGTATGTTAAACTACAGTTGCTCTCAAATTTTCTTAAAAATAATCTAATTTTCACATTTTTAACAATTGCAGGTAAATAATGAACCACTGTCTCTAGCTAAAGCTAAAAGGGATGGAATTAAGATGGCAAAGTTACCATTGGATAGATATCTTGAGTGGGCCCCAGGATCAAAGAAAAATCTGAATATAAACCACATGGTACCCATTTTACTAGATTTGAAGTTGACTGCTGATTGGGAATATTCTTTACGCCACATTCCCAGAAGAAAACTGATGGAAACTAAAATATTGGCTATGCAGAGAAGACTGAAGCAGAATCCAAAGTTGCAGGATGTAGTTATGAAAAATTTCAAGCTTTCTAAACTTAACGCTCTAGCATTTAGAGAAAAGAGATTAAACACATTACCATTTAAAGAAAAGAAATTTAAATCTAAGAGGTCTTTGTATGATGACGAAAATACATAAAAGAAATACCAATCGAAACATGTCTTTATTTTATTTAACTATGATATATAACTTCAGATTTTAAACATGAAAAATGTAAAATAATTGTGATACAACTAATCATAATCTAAGTTTTGTACACTAATTATTTCGAACATATTATAAATACGTACCTACATAACAACAATAGGCTATTACAATATTTTACACTGTACCTAATTTAATTCCATTCACAACAAGTTTTTCTTCCATTCACACCCCATTTATCTAACTGTATAATGTACTGGGAATTCATGTGCCGTAACTTATTGCACAAAAATATTGTAATATGCTTCGCATATTCAGTTTATTTATAAAAATATAAGTCTAAAACCTACAGTTTCTAAACATAACTAAATTAACATAAAATAAGGATAATGCATTCAATTGTCATAATCTACAAAAGTAGAAATAGAAATTATCAATAGGTACATTTCCAAGTAAGATATTATGTAACGAAAACTCGATAAAATGCTAAAATAGTATTCACAAAAACAGAAATAATGTTTGCACTGCAAAGAAACCTTGTGCTTAAAATTAAATAAACAAATAATTACTCTATATGTACATTTTTATTAAATTTTATTATGAACTATGGTAAAGGCATTCGCATATCGACGTCTGTAGTAGTGGTCTCGGACCTCTGTTTGATTGTCGCTAGAATCTCTTGCAAGTTGGATGGCAAGGCAATGTCAGCCAAAGGAACTGGAGGCGGAGTCATGGGCCGTGACGGAGAGTATGCTTCATCCTGTGTACAATATTAAAATTCATAAATAAGGTATGGAAACTAGGTCTAATGATGCCTGTCTGCTAGCATAGTTTAGCCCAAAATTTAATCGTAAACATAATGGCTTTGTTGCTAATGCTAGGGGTTTTGCCGTAGCTATTATGTCTATAAAACTATTAAAATAATACCTCGCCAATGGAAGAGTCCGCTTGTGCCATTTTACGAATTTGTTGTTTCTGTTCTTCTATCTGCCTGTTGAGCTCTTCCATTTTACTTCTGAGAGTGTTGGAGGCTAGGCTCGGTCCCGATGATGAAGGTCCGCTACCGCTGCTGCTAGTCGAACCGGGACTATACGGTTCTTCATCATCTGCAGACACTGCCGAATACAATCAAACATTTGTAATTTCATTTTAAATAATGCAAAACATCATAATTTAGGAGCCTGAAAACGTATGAATGAAGTACGTTTTAATAACGCACAAAAAGTTATTTTAAAATTAACTAGTACAATTTAATTGTATTGAATTTTCATTTATTTATTTTATAGGATATTTTAGTACCTAGAGAAGCAGCAATTTTGTCCTTGACAGTTGTAGAGAGAGTTGATGATGAGTACGCAGGTAGCGGGAGCTGCGGGCGTCTGCGCGGCGACGCTGGCGGCGTGTACGAGCGCTTGCGGGACTCTCGTGCCACCTGATTTAACGTAACATCAATAAAAGTATGTTAGTAGGCATTACACGTAAGTACTTACTAGAGCAGTAAGGCGATTATAGCCTATGGCACCGCGCTGTCGCGTAGCGCGGGGCCGCAGATTTTAACATTGTAAGCAAGTATCTCAATTTGAGACATACGCACTAACAACGTGTCGGCGACAATGTTCAAAGATCTGCAGGCCCGCACTATGCAATAAAGCGCGGTTTAGTGGGCTAATCGTCTAACAGGTTGTATACAAACGGAAGGTTACAATCTATAACAAACGATTCATATCAAAACAAATAATCTTTAAAATATATTTATTAATTAAAACTGAAGGAAGTGGGATGTTGAGTACCTAAGATTATTTACAGTACTATTTTTCAGTCATTTTTATTTATTTACATACATTTATCACTACAAATATTTTGGTAAATAAATGCACAAGAGGAATTATATCAAATCGTCCTCCGTCGGCGAACTGACCTTAGCAGGAACCACATCAGTAGGAATGTTGGTGGGCAAACGCTTCTTTCTTTGCCGAATAACAATTGCAATCAAGAGATGTGTTTTGATTTCTCCGATGCCTGGACCGTCGAGAGGCAGGAGAACTGCCGGTAACGTCGTATTTGCCGGTAATGGTACTATATAAAAATCTTTCACGGTCATCATATTCGACGCCTTTACTACGCCTAACCTAAAATTTGAAAATACCACATAAAATATCACTGCCAGGAAGAGAGTAACGTATGTTTATTATTGAAAGGAAAATAAAATTAATTCGGTAGGAATAATAGGAAAGGGAGATTGGTTTTTATTTTATAAATCCATAATATTATCATAAATTGTAAATCTATAAATACCGACCTATTGCGACTACTTAGATAGCTATATAAGGCAATGTACTGCATTTTTTCTTCATCATTCGCTGTTTGAAGTTTCAAAATAACAATGTCTTTATTACTAGTTTTTTTCATTTTTGCAATATAATCCCACACAGTGTCGGGATTTATTCTTCCAACGATATCTAGTTCTGTGCTAAGATCTTCTTCCAAGTCTACAGAGCTGCCTGATACCTGAAATGTAGAATGTGGGTTGAATGTTATACTTATATAATATGGGACATATTCTCCATTGTACAGTAATACATAAAGAGCATCGCACCTCATGAGCAGCAACATAGAACCTCGCCACGTCCACCATGTTAATACATCCACTCCACACTGTCACTGCAGAATTGTCCACTGTGCTACTTGGTTCTTGGTCGCTTTCGGCTTCTATAAAAAAAAAAAAAAACAATACTAATCAATAACTCTGCTCGAAACACTAACGAAAGTTAGTATAAGTATGTCCATTTACTCACCCGATGTTTTATCTTGTTTCGTTGACCTTGTTTCAGGCAATATTATGTTGGTGTCAATCAATGACTTAGAGGGATCATACTCAGCTTCAAAATTACTCATATCATTCCTGTAGTTTTCCTCAAATACGTCTTCTCTAGATTTCCGCAAGTCTTCTTCAGAAAATGCCGAGGTTATCATCGGTTCATGGGGATCGTACTCCGGGTGAGCCTCCTTTAACATTGCTGATTTCGGCCTTTCTATTGAATCCGAATCTGTGGAACTAGAAATAAATAAAAATATTTAAATGGATATATCATTTATAATTACTACAAAGTTAACTGAGCATGAACTGGATGCTTACTCATTTTTAATCTTACTATAAACATTTTCTTGAGATCTGGACCGATGCTTCAGCCTTTCATCGCTACTGTCAGTGCGTTTGGATCGCGACGAATTCCTACGCTTAGGGCTATCCCGAGAGGGCGAGCGACGTTTGGAACGTGCAAGTGACCTCGACCGAGCTCGTCCTGGTGATTTAGATCGTCTTCTAGGTTTCTCCCTCGAGGATGATCTATGCCGCGATCGTTCATTAGAATCAGGTTTATCTTTAGATTCCTTAGGTTTATCTTTTGACATAGATCTAGCTCTACTGGCCTTCTTGTCCGACCTCCGCGTGGACCTTCTCTGCTCTTCTCTTGTATCTTTTTCGTTAGATGCTGATCTTCTTTTAGATGATCTAGATTTTCTAGAATCACGTTTTGATTCACGTCTGCTCCTTTTTGAACGACCAGAACTGCCATCTTCGCGAATCCGTTTTTTACTGTTGTACTTTTTAACTTCATCATCACCTTTACTCGTGCTAATGAAATAAATATTTTATACATTAACACAAATTTTAAGAGCAACATTAACTATTCAATTTTCTATATTTAAAAAATTCAACTTACTTTTCAGGAGTCTTTTCTTTTGTGAGAACATCAGGACCAACTGTTGAGTCATTTAATGCTGTAACTACATCTTCCACAGGCACATTTGGGTCCAGTTCAGTTGATACAGATTCTTTAGTTTCCATCACCTGAGCAAAAATAAATTACTGCATAATTGGTTCATAAATAAAATTAATTTCAATTGATTTTTCTTTAATTTACCTCTTCTCCTTTATGTGTTTTAAGGACATAAGTTTTGCTGGCAGCTAAAAGATCTAACTCTGATTTCTTTATTAATTCTAATTGATGCTTAGCCTCTTTATCTCTCCACTGAGCCAGCTCTTGACTTGCTAATTCTTCTGGAGACAAACGAACCTGAAAATTAATTAATTTAATAATAATTGTGTATAATTGCAGATTAGTATTGCGTTAAAAATAAACAATGAAAGCTTACGAGTTGTTTAGGCGTTATAGATCGATCACAGATTTTCTCCCATAGAGTCAAATTTTTCCGATCTTTAATGTTGAACATAAGTGATCTGTATTTAGCCTTGTATTTCATCCCCACATCTTTGAATAGTTCGTGCAACTCTTGCTCCGTTTCATTAGCAAATTGTTTTATTTCTGAATCTGTAAACTTGGATCCCGTGTCTTCTGCCATTCGAATAGCCAACTGTTCTTGCAAAGCTTTCCGCACATTATCTCTGATTGGTTCACCGCTTGACATTCTCACTCTGCTGTGGGTGTCTTTCCGACGCGAAGTCGATGGCGAAACTGAAGGAGCCTGTAACGTAACAATTATCATAAACCCGCCATTTCAGCTTCATAATCAAAATGCAAACACATTCAAGGTTATTATCACTGTATTAGACAATATTCCAAACTGATTACCAAATTAGTAAACAAACTCGTATCTACGTCGATTATAATAAAAATTGTACCTTTACTATAAATTTTATTCTACATAGACTAAATAAATTTTAAAATCCTGTTAGTTTTGACTGGCCTGTTTGGTGTACATGTACAAACAGCAACATAGGTATTAATAAATAAGTAAAATGTAAGACACGTGCCTCGTAAAACTAGGTAGCTTTAAGTCAGAGCGTAGTGAACGACGCGCGATGTAAACAAAATAAGTCATAAAACTGGCGACATGTATGACATAATTCATATAGGAAGGTTTAAAGGAATCATCCATGAACAATGGACTTCAAATACTTTCTTTCATAGATTCTTAAAAAACTCCTGTTCACTAACGTTTTTTTTTTTCAGTATTTTTTAGTTTTTCATATTTTGTATAGCAACCGATTGATACAGATGTGATTTTATTGCAACATGGTATATTCTAACTACAATTCCAAAAAAAAGGAAGAATCTAAAAGATTTGCATTTGATACCTTATCTTGAGAGGACTGTCCATGACTACTAGGGGTCCGTATCAATTTCCTTGTTATTACAGGCCTAGCAGTTGATGTACTGGCCTTAGGAGTGTCACTCAACTGAGATTGTTGAGACTTTGGAGTCACAGGAGATTTGAGTTGTGGACTTGCTCTGGATTCTTCTTTAGGTGCTGATATCAGTCTGATAGACCTTTCTCTTGGCTCAACATGAGGCGTTTTGGCAGGTGTTGACTGCTCAGCTGGTTTTCTAGGTATTCTTTCAAAGTTAAGAGTTGTCTGAATCCTAGTTGGTTCAGCGGTTTTCTTCTTTGCAAGCCCTGGTTTAATTGTACTTAGGGTTCCAGGACGCACAACTTCAAATGTTGGATGTTGTTGCAACCATGCTTTTAAGTTTTCTGCAGTGGGAGCATTGGTACCAGCCAGCAACCTACCAGATTTGCGTTCATAAACTATAACCTGCAAACACCAGTGTTTTATTGGCTGCACCTCAACTCAATTCGTCAAGTTTCATGTAAAGTTTACAAGGACAAGAACAATAAAAGCAGTTGGAAAATAACTTACTCTAGATTCAGCCTTTTGTTTTTCGTTCGATTTGCCAGATTCGCCATCTCCTTTAGTTGAAGGACCTTGATTTCCCAGTGAATCTTGAGCATGTTTCCATATGCATGAGTTACTGCAATAAATACTGCTAGCACGTGCAGGCTTCTTGCACACTATGCAATTTGTCTTTGTTGAATCTTTTACAGCAGGTGATTGTACTGGTGATTTCATTTCAGGAGATGAAATAGCTTGTTCATTTTCTATTTTATGTTGTATGGCCTGAACCTAAAAAAAAGAAAAATATTTCTGTTACATTGGTCTCACTGTACATAGTGCCTATGTGTAAAACAGCATCCCCAAGTGAGCAACAATGGAAACAGTAATCATACTAGTCACCTGCTGAGTTTTATCTTATTAATCATTATTTGTGATTGAAACACTATAGGCTTTGTATAAGACCTGATAAAGATTGGTATTAATAAGAAATCAATTAACTATTGATTTAACTGGTTCTCAGTCCCACAAGCCAGCAGGTCAGTAGTAATTGTTTTAACTATTGTCTGCTTTGCAGGCAGTGTGGTAAATAGTGTTAGAGTGTGTTGTCCCTATTGCTGCTAATAATATTGGCCAAGAGAACTACAATTTGATTTCAATTATTATTGATGTGGCTACTCACTTGTTTTGTGCCTTTGGATGTTGGTTTTGCTTTCTTGATACAGTTCGGGCATCTCCACTCAATGCCTTGTTCCTCCATCTGTTGCCCCATTGCTTTCGTGATATTAACACACTTTCCATGGAACCAGTCCTCACAACCATCGCAACATATCATAAAGCGGTTGTTATGTGGCTGCTTGCATATGCACCATAGTCTGAAATTACATATAACATACACAATTAAATATAGATATATGCTGTTAATACGTTTCAAAAGGGTATTTTTGTAAATAACTCTTGCATACCTATTAGGATCATCTTCAGAATTCCAACTTTCTTGAGATTCTGCAGAAATCTTGTCGACTATAGGATTAGATAATGGCTGTTCCTGTTTCTTAGTTGATAGCTTCTTGTTAATATATTGCTTTGATACTGTTAGCACTTGTGGTTCAGGAGTTGTTGACACTGGCTGGACAGGGGTTGGTGGCGCTAATACTGGTGGTGGTTCAGGGTTATTTGCCATTTCCATCTGACTTTTCCGTTTCGAGGAGCGTGTTGCTGGTGCTTCGATCGGCGGCAACGTAATAACTCGGCCATCGCGTCGTACAATCTCTATTGGATCTTTTCGAATTGGTACTGCTTTTGACACTGATTTTGTGAGAGTCTGAGTGTATAAACTATTTGCCTGTGCTTGTTGTTGAGGTGTTTGTGGTGACTGACCTGTCTGTGGGGACTTAACAGGCCCAGAATCCACCTTTCCAAGTACTTGGTTATCGATTACTTCCTGCAAGTTCTCCGAGCTTGCCACTAGCTGTGCAACAGACATTAAGAAATCTTCTGACAGGCCTTCCTCTTCAGGCTGTAATCCATCCAACAAGTCCAAATTCGGAGATAAAGGCCCTGCCAAACCAGGACTGTTCATAGTACCAGTAGTAGAAATAGTTGGTTGACTCTTAACCGGGTTAGATATTCCTGTAGTATCTTGAAGAATTTGAGCCAAACTTGCATCATCTAGTTGAGGGATTGGGTCATAAGGTTTAGTCTTTTCAGGTAGACTAACTCTTTCTTTAGGTTTCAAATAAGTTTTATGCACAACAGGTTTGAGACTTTCTGTAGCATCCACTTTACTGGTGTCTGCAATCTTTCCATCATTTGTATCTAACACCTTAGAAGTATTAGCAGGTTTCTTGTCAGTAAGGGGTAATAGAGAGTCTTTTTCATTTGTTGGTGTTTTAGGAGGACCTCTCCCATCAGTAGATACCCTTCTTATAACATCTGGTGTGGAGAATAATGAAGTCATATCTGACAAAAGAGCTGAAACATGAGCTGGTGTTTTCTTTTCTTTTCTTATTGGCTTAGGAGTCTGTTTCAAAACCACTTTACCTAGGTCATTGCCAGGTGTGACAATAGTTGATATCTTAGATGAAGGCAAGAGGCTCTCTAAATCCACTTCTGTTGCATCTTTCTTTTCCACAATGTTCTTGTGCTGTGGCTTTTCTTTAATATCTCTTCTTAGAATATTTCTGCCAGGCTTGAGTTTAGTAATCAATTTTGACTCAAGTTTGGAACCTTTTGATGCGGCAACAGACTTTAATATACGTGGTTTCAATTTGTTTTTTTTAAGTCTAAGAGAACCTGTTCTGTCTTTAGTATCTTTGTAATCCGAATCAGAATCTCTGTCAGGAATGCTATCACCAGATGAGCTAATGGAAGAGGATTCAGTACTGTCATCAGCTCTTTGTAAAGCTTCAACAGGCTTTTCTAATTCTCTGTTATCCTTGGATTTATTTAATACAGGCAGTGGTTTATGCAATACATCATTGCCTTTTAGCACAACAGAAGCTTCAGTAGGATTTATAATGATCTTTTTACCTTTTGGTATGATTTGCTGTTCCAGAATAGTAATTTTCTTAGAATTGGGGACAGGTTTAGGTGGTGGTGTATGTGTGATTTCAATAACTGATTCATCATAGGTTGATAAATTGTCACTTTGAGGTAAAGACTGGCTGGGTGATTTGAGGGGTGTATAGCAATGGTCATTTTGGAATCCTACTAAACTGTTTTCTCTTGTTTCTATTCTCAACGATTGTAACATTTCTGCACCACTATCTGCAAACATATAAAAAAAGGATAATAATTATTTTTATTCAAGCTTTTAGTACCGTAAAGCACTGTAAATAGAAACATTATGTAATTCTTACCATATTTTATGATACTGTTGGGCTCATCATAGTAACTATCCACAGAAAGTGTCACATGAGGCACTTTTTCATCATCAGTGTCTGAATCAGTAGCATCATCAGGTTTGCCTTCATGACCAACCCTTACTACACTAATACCAGTGCTTTGAGAACCATCAGTACCTAGAATATTGATAGGTTGAATTATTATATTCACTATTTACTGCTAACTTAACAGTTTTGAGCATTTGATAAGATTAGCGTTTTGGCGGCAAAATATATAAAATGTTTGGTTCGCCTACGGGCCGAAGTCTCATAAGGAAAATAATTTAATGTTTATGAAACCAAATCAAATCTATGATACCAACAATAATAATTATTAGGAATTAACATTTTTGAGTGTTTTTATTCAGTGTCGAGTACATAACACAGAACGCCTTGATTGCGGACGTACAAAGACCACCCATCCAACATAGATGTGCTTGAGAACTATTGCTATACTTATAGAGCAAACATTAGTGTATAAAACTTACCCATCAATGTTCCAAGTAACTTTTGATCAACAGACAGAGATCCATCCTTGTTTACAATAACAACAACAGAACTATCAGCTTTTGTGGAAGGTCCATTGAGATCCGTATAATTAGTTATGACCGTGTTTGACATTTTTCATTGCAATTCATGCAATCATTCTAATTCAAATCCTCTATTTATAGCCATTCAAGACACATGCACCGCGTCTATTTATGACGCATCCACTAAATCCAACACGCTAGACGCCATTTTGGACTCCACCATTAGACTGAATGGCCGCACCGCGCGGCAAACACAATAGTTTATAACCTTTTGGTGGAATTTAGATCTCCAGTAATTTAATACAATAAGCCAAGTATTAATATTTCTTTTAATTCATTATCTTTGTTTTAAAGAAGTAGAAATATTCAATTTCCGAAACACACACAGTTATCAAACATTTATTTTTTTATTATTTTGGTATCTCGGGCGGGGTTGGGATTGGGATGGGACTGGGTGTGCATGGTTTAGATAGATGTCTTTTAGTTACATTGCATTTAGTCGAGTTCCATAGACATAGTACGTAAATGACTGGCTTTTTGATAAAAAGCAGACTTGTCCTAAAAACTTAATACTATTTTATGCTCACTAAGTCCGATGAGACGACAATCCAAGATCCAACGCGACTGAACAGAGATCTATCACAGCTTTACAGGGCCAACATATAATAAAATATGCTTTCTGAAGTATGGAAAGGGTGACACAACACCAATTTCCTATTTTCACGCTGCTCCTGAAATTTTTTTAATTTAAAACCATAAATAGACTAAAAGCACTTTGAACCTGGGAATCGAACACCCCACCACGTTAGAGTCGAGATTGTGATCACCAGTCCGCTGCTTCCAATGAACAACAGGACTGTTTATAGTATTTTATCGGATTTAATTATAAGCTAAACAGCGAGTTTTGCATGACATCACTACTCTTTCCGTTTCCGTAAACAATAGTCAATAGGGTTATTGAACGAAATAATTGAGGTTATACATTTCCATACGCATACATTTGCTCATTTTTTAACATTAGAAGGAGATGCCATATGTCAGTTTTTATTGGAATAATAAAGATGGCGATAAATTAAATAACCACTTCAAGTGAAGCTATGGTTTATTGAGGAATTGTAAACTTGTCACTTCTTCCCTGCCATGCCATAGGGCATGTTAATACTTTCACGAGTACATATTTTAATATTTTGAGCTAGAGAGAAATAAAAACGCCAAAATGAGTTATTCCAAGTTTGACCTAACATTTAAAATAGGTCAATACCTAGATCGGCATTTGGTATTCCCATTACTTGAGTTTTTAGCTGCTAAAGAAGTGAGTTACAAAAGTTAACCTGTTTCTCTGTAATTTTTACTCCAAATTGGTTTTTAACTGGATTTTTATGCACGTATTTCCGTTTTCAGACTTATGATCAATCGGAGCTCCTGCAAGCTAAGTTAGAGATTCTTAGCAAAACTAACATGATTGATTATGTTATTGATATCAGAAAAATGCTGTACCCTGATGAGGATACCCCTGAGGTATGTTAGACACAATTGAAAACGTTAGTAAGCAATACTATATTGTCAACAATTAATTATTTACAATTTTATTAGTTTCTGCCCGCTGCTTCGCCCGCGTAAAAAGTAACTTTCCGTAAAGTAAGTTGAACTACTATTCCAAGGGAACACATTACTTACCGGGATAAAAAGTATCCTATGTGTTGACCCAGGAAATGGAAATGCAATTTTCATCCACAGATTTGGATGAACAGTTCAACAGTTTACACATGACTGAGTAACAAACATCCAAACATGTAAATGTCTTCATATACTTTCACATTTAAAAGATGAGTACTTACACCAATAATTTGTGTCAAAATTAGTTTTGACTAAGTTTAAATAAATATATGACCAAATCTATTTTATTCAGTAATTTAATCATTTCTGTGATCTGAATACTGTTGTTGCTTGTTTTTTAATGTTAGTTTTACCTGCATTGTTAAATAAACAAAACAAAATGTCTGGGTTTTATAGATTTCTTTTTAGTGATTTTAATTTTTGTTTCTTATTGCTGAGTAGGTACCTATAATATAGCAAAATAAATAAATACATATTTTGTGTTATTCACAATTATTGATTTGACATCTACAGTACATACACACACACCATGGATCTTTTATAATTTGTAAAGTAAGATAGCACCAGCTTTAATTATCAACTTTAGAAATAGAAGAAAGTTTCTGTGTTTGACATTGTTATCTTCTAAACTCATGGAATTTCATTTTTGAGGGGTTAACACCTGCTCATGTTACAGAAACAAAGATCAATGCATGCTGTTCCACAAATCTTTGCTAGACATTCTATAGCAAAAGCTGTCTGTAGAAAGATAAAATTAAAAAAATATATATATTTCTAGGAAATTAAAGCAAGAAGGGGTGTAGTCCTTTCTCAGCTTCAAGAGCTCCAAGATGCTGTGGAACCTGTGTTGAGGCTCATGCAAAGAGATGATGTCATGAAAACTGTTGAGACTATGAGAGACCCCAAAACTCTCATTAACCATCTTACAACTAATAAAGAGTTTGAGGTATGTAATAGTTTTATTTAAAAACTTTTTTTATAATATATTTTTTTAAATTTTTTATAATAATCCATTTTTATAATAATCCATTTTTATAATAATCCATTTATACATGTTCTTTATGTACTAGTATCAATGTTTGTCAAAATTCAAGTTGTCTTTTTCATGACTAAGCTCTCATTTTCCCAAAATAAAAATAAAAATATTTGATCAATGTTTTTTTAATGTACTTTGCAGTTCAAAGTTGAGATGATTGACAGCATGTATCGTTTGGCCAAATACCGATATGAATGTGGTAACTACGTGGAGTCAGCTTCTTATCTCTACTTCTGCCAGCTGGTGATGTGCCCAACAGACAAAGTAAGCTTTGAATTTATTCAATCACTAGCTTCTGCCTGCGACTTCGTCCGCGTCAAAGTTTTCTTCATACAAACTTGACCCCCGTTTCATCTCCTTAGAGGGTGAATTATGGAAAATCCGTTCTTAACAAACGTCTACTAATTATTATAAACTACCTCCCTGCTAAAAGTACGTCAAGCGATTTGAAATAGTGGGTATATTATATTGATTTCGCCATAACTTTCAAACCAAACGTTTAATTTTAATGAATTAAAGACTAAATATTATCTACATAAACTACTGTTTATGTAGATAATATTTAGTCTTTGTGACAAAGTTTTTTTTTATAAGGAGTAATGACGTATGTAAAATAAATGCGTTTACATGAAGTCCTACAAAAATTCAAGATTTTTAAATAAAAAAATGGTTGTTGTGCTTAACTCGAAATAGATAGGTATAGTGTGTCGCGGACTTTTTTGTAGATATTTTTAAGGTCTTTAATTAATTAGAACATTTTATAGTTCTATCTTTTATAGTTTAGGCGGCGTTCGCCAAATAAAGAACTTTTTTGGATGATTTTTTACTCCTTGGGTCCGAAAAACCCAAATATCTTACGGATCCCTATTTTTTTCTAAAATAAAATATAGCCTATGTTACTCTCAGATAATGTAGCTTAGGTGATAGAATTTTTAAAATCAGTCTAGTAGTTTTTGAGTTTATCCATTACAAACAAACAAACAAAAATACAAAGTTTTCCTCTTTATAATATTAGTGTAGATGTAGATAGATAGATGAATCATGAATTTATAATAAATGTAGTTAGCTTCTCCATTAACAATTCTATTGAACTATGTAGCATAAATGATAACAATACTTATTGGAATAGAAGCTTATCAATGAAACAACCTTTGTTATTGAATTTGTTTTTATTTTATAACAAAAATTATTAACTCTTCAGCTAAATTATCAATTCTATTGTGCTTCTTTTGTCTCTTCATTTTGTATACAGAATTCATTATCTTTCGAGATGTAGTAGTTTTGACCATCTTTGAATGTTTTATCCTGATAAGTAAAATAAATATTAATAAAATGAATATCATGAGGTATGCAAGATAAATTGTAACCCACATGAAAGCCATGGCAGAACATAATGTTTATTATTTTGTAAATGTAAACAAAAATACCTAGGCACCAATTTTAGTATTGGATCGATGAAGAATGCAGAAGTCCATATTTTATAAAATCCTTTGGTATCCTTCTAACTAACATCTTGTGCTACAAGAAAAAAATATAAAATCATACCACTCTGCACTGCATTCCCATGTCTTGCTTAGGATGGTATTGAGTTTTGTGAGCTTTCAATGGTGCTATGGAAGCATACCATTGCCCACATATTTCACATTGGTAAACCAATAAACCCAGAGATTTAGCACTGCCTTGATTACTGTGTGTTTTGGTCATGAAGTGACCTACTTTGTATCTGCAAAAAACATGAATTAAAATAAGTCAATCATTAAATATCAGAGTTACATAATTTGATAACATAATATCCTTTACAAATAGGTTTTAGTATGAATTATGTGTAGTTTTAGCATAAAAATATCATTTTACAATAATTTGCTATAAAATTTCACTTACCTATGATTGTATAATTGTTCATAATTCCTGAATTTACGATCACATGCATTACAAAGAAGTAGTTTTGGTAGAGAAAAACTGTAGTACATATTCAGCCATGGACATAATAACCAATGTTGTTCAGCAGTTTTGTATGAAATGAAAGCCATTCCGCATGCATTGCACTCATAATTATTTGCTGTTGTATGAATCTTAGAATGTCGTAATAATCTGGGAATGCTTGTATATACTTTCTCGCAAAATTCACATTGTAATAACGAAGATGTTTTAATCTCTCGGACGCAATCAGCATTATTTGATTTGCAACATTCACTAGAATGTTTCAATGCTTGATCTTGGCGAGGCCATACCTGAAAACACTGAATGCAGGTCCATACCACTTGCCAACGCGGATGCACTTCCGTCATCTCATGTCTCATTGAGTAATGTCTTCTCAAGCCAGTTTCATAAACAAAACATTTGCCGCAAGTACTACAAGGAAATGATCGTATTGTTTTTGGGCATACAATGTCAAGTATTTCTTTCTTTTTAGTATAATTGAGGGTTCTATTGAGCATGTGAATATTTTCCATAATACGAGCATTGTTTTCTTTCACTTTCTCAAGGCTATGTTCTAAAGGACTCAAATAATTTCCTGGATTACTTAATTTGCACTTATTCTTTACATAAAACTGTAATGATATATCGTTGTCGAAACATATATTACTTTGAAATGCTGGTTGATTTGATAGTAATAAATCCCTTGATTGTTCTTCGTTACAGTAATTTACGTCTTCTGCCTTTACATCTATTTTATGAGTAAGTTCATATTTGTGAGGATCTGAGGGTTCGGCAAAAATATTGGACATATATGATTCAGGCGCATCGACTTCCTTTGCACTAGTATCTAAACTAAATTTATCAAATTCATTTCCTGAAACTATTTTTACTACTAAGCGTGGTGATGACTTATCCTTGTCTTTCTTTTTTTCTTCTAATTTACCATTGAACCATTCGCTGTATTTCGTCGTAGACGTAGAATTCTCCTCGCATTCGATTGAAACGTGTAAAGATTGAAAATTAACCCCAGTCGCTTCAAATTTATGAATTATTAATTTTGATGAAGCTGACATTTTTAGTAAATGCCACAAAGACAGATGGTATTTTTATACTTTTCAGGGAGTCTGGCAAATTATAAAAAAAAAAATTGAAATAAAAAAATAGGTTGTATTAGCCTCACCATAGATTAAAAATATATCGAGCAACCTTATTCAAAGCGTTGTTCCCAGTGCGTGTACAACCCGGTCGAGCTAGGTTTACACCTGGCTGGAATAGTAATTGTTATAATATTATGTCAATTACTAATAAAAGTTAAGCAGATACTTAACAAACATGCGTTACATAGTGATCCCTTTTTTTGCATACGCGAGGTGTTAATTTGACTCGACCGGGTTGTACTTACCAAGTGCAACTAAACCTGCGACCGCGTCCCTGCGCAGGAACGCGTCTTTTGTTTTAGATTGCTTACACGCATTTTTACATACTTGCAAACAAACTCAAATGACGACACGTTTAGCGCAGTGACTAAGCGATTGGCTTCTGCGGAATCTGCGCTGTGTATCGCGGGTAGGTACTTATACCCGCACAGAACGAATATTCGTATGAACTACACACAGGCAGTTGTTCCGGGTCTGGTGGTCATATAAGTGAGTTTTTATGTTTGTTAACACACCTACGATACAGGAGAAATTTATGGTGTAAGGGCAACGTTTTTTTTAATTAAAAAAATATGTAAAAACAATAAAATCATGCTCTGGGGAGGGCCGCAACGTGTCCCGGGACACCCCGTAGTGGGAACGATGCCCTAAGGTTCGCCACAGTTTCGCTTCGACCGGATCATATCAAACGGATTTTAAAATAATTTTAAAGGAATTAGTACAATGCATCCACTGAACAGCATAATACAGACCGCACGCTTCAGTTATTCAAAGTAGGTCATTACGCAACGTAGATGGTTATTATAAAACTATCTATGTATCTCAATCACGTCTTTACGAACGCAAAATAAGTTTCGTTACATATTGGTATCACCGACTGCCGCTATCGGCATACATTCGCGCGATGGCTATCAAAGCATCGAGAACTTATATTCGTCTAGCTTTTGCCCGCGACTACGTCCGCGTGGAACTTGTTTATATCGTACTTGCATACAAACTTTCACCGCCTTAGGGGGTGATAAGAAATAATGAAAACTATCCTATGTCCTTCCCCGGGTCTTAAACTATCTCCATGCCAAATTTCATCAAAATCGATTCAGCGGTTTAAGCGTGAAGAGGTAACAGACAGACACACTTTCGCATTTATAATATTAGTATGGATATATTATAGTTTGATGCGTTAATCAAGAAAGTTACAGTTATGTATGGCCCACCGCTACTACCACAAACCAACGCGTTTGATCCGTCCGTTTCATGTGATTCGTACGCTGGGTATTGGGGAACTGTACGTATGATGAGTTGATTTTTAGTGGTGGTTCTATCCCTGCGTAGGATTTAATTATACTATTTCGTGTTGTTTTAGAATTACCTATCCGTGCTTTGGGGCAAACTGGCGAGTGAGATTTTGGTACAGAACTGGGATGGCGCTTTGGACGATTTGACTAAGTTGCGGGAGTTTATTGATAACGGTGGTGGAGGCGCCACTGCTAACAATATGCAGGCCCTGCAGCAGCGTACCTGGCTTGTGCACTGGTCGCTATTCGTATTTTTCAATCACGTTAAAGGCCGAGACCTTATAATTGAAATGTTTTTGTACAAACCTCTGTAAGTATTCCGACTTATTTTTTGTTTGATAAATGACTATACAGCTTCCCCACAGCTTTAGAGGCTATCTTTCAGCTTACGACTGCCCCGTTAGTCTCGTGGTCGCAAGCGCTACTTCTGAGCGTGGGGCCCTGGGTTCGATTCCCAGGTCGGGCAGTGATACCTACTGGGTCTTTATTAGAAATTTCTCAGTAACGGCTCGGAGCTTGGATTTGGCGGTGTGACAAGTGTTCCGTGTTCATGTCTTGAACTTCCGCCAGTTAACTTCATTTGACCACCTTTAATTTAATATTTCCTTTGTTGATGCAGGTATTTGAATGCCATTCAAACAATGTGCCCACATATCCTTCGTTATTTGGCAACGGCTGTTATTATTAACCGTTCTCGAAGGAATGCTTTGAAGGACCTCGTGAAAGTTATTCAGCAAGAAGCCTACACTTATAGGTAAATAATCTACATATTAGTTCTATTAGCAACATTGCAATTGAATATACTGGTATATTCTATTCTGTAATATTTTTTTATAGGGACCCCATTACAGAGTTCATAGAGCATCTCTATGTAAACTTTGACTTCGAAGCCGCACGCAGGAAATTGAACCAGTGCCAAGCAGTTCTTTTGACCGACTTTTTCTTGATTGCTTGTCTTGAAGAGTTTGTTGAAAATGCTCGACTTATGATTTTTGAAACATTCTGCCGTATTCATCAAGTCATCAGTATTGGGTAGGTATTTTATTATATCTGCAAAAATGATAGCTTCCATTCGTAAAATATGATTTGCTCAACAATGATTTTATTACAGAATGTTAGCTGAGAATTTGAACATGCAGCCAGATGAGGCTGAATGTTGGATTGTAAACTTGATCCGTAATGCTCGACTAGATGCCAAGATTGACTCCAAGTTAGGTCATGTTGTGATGGGTGCCCAACCATTGTCCCCATACCAACAACTTGTGGAGAGGATCGACTCGCTGGCCGTCCGGTCTGAAGCTCTGACGTCGTTAGTGGAACGCAAACAGAAAACACGTAATCAAGATGTAAGTTTATTAGCAAACTTGTTCCAATATACCTAAACACCTTTTTTCAACTGTTCTTGGTTATGGATAACGCGGTAATAACTATGTACCTACAGCAACATTTATTTAGCAAAATGTAATTTCTATTTCAGATTCGTTGGGGAACACAAGAATTTTAAATATCTCCTGTTTCATAACGTTCATTACAAACTAACATTATTAAACATAAGCAAGAATCGTCTCCAAGAACCTACTACCTTCTATACTTCGGCCCATCCATGAAGCAATTTTTATTACATATACATATTTATAATATATCTCTTGATTTTTATTTTTTAACCCATAACCCATTGAGTTTTTTTATTTCTTTTATATTAGAAAGATGCTTTAATTTTTAAAGGTAAGTAAATAATTTTTTTACCTTTCTAAATTACCTCTTGGCAAATTAAGTTATGTTGTGGAGGCACATTCGAAGATCTGCTAGATTGATCGACAATGTTACATGAAAAGGTACCCCTGTCAAACCTTGTTGTGGTTTATACAAAGACATGATATAAGTATAATAAATTTCGAAGGTTTTAAAAGTTTTAAATTGTATTTGAAAATCCATCTTCGAAAATTAGGCGGCATTTTATACGCATCCATCATAAAATAACCTCAATTCTTTAACGAGAAACCTAAAAGGTGATTTACAACTTAGGGTTAAAGCATCCAAAGAATCAAACCACCCAATTTGTAAGTACCACTAAATTCGCAAGCGATGCAGGTCGCGCTACGCGGTCGGCTTGCGTTGTTTAGGGTTCCATAATATAAATTCATACAGAGCAGTGAGTCACGCGACCCGTTCGCGGTCGCCTTCGCCAACATCGGGATGCTACTAGCGTTGAAAATGCCGAAAAAAACAATATGTTTCTTTCACGAAAAAAACCAATTTGTGGTTTTTTTCCGTTTTTTTACATGTTACATTGAAAAATTCGCAGAAAGAATCCTTTGGAAAAAAACGGGAATCTTTCGAATTTTTCTCAAAATGTCTTGAAATATTGGTTTTTGTTTTTTTCAAATATTTTTCCGTTCAAACATAACATAGGGTAGCATGTCTGCATGTCATACACAACCCCGTCCCCCGAGTTTGAGCTCGTTTGATTCGACTTGACGAGTACTTTGATCCTAGATGGTAACCAGGGTCTGATGATGGAGCTGGAAGGTGGCCATAGGAACTGCGTAATAGAACGACACTACCCCGTCGAGTTTGAGCTCGTTCGTTATAGCGGCAGCAGGAATACATCATCAGTGAAAGTTTGAACTGTCTAGGACAGCGGAGGCTTCTATGTATTTTTTCTCGAAAACGGTGCGTGATAGGCGAAAAATAACCGAAATTTCACTCCCCCCTAGAGCGCCCCGTGACAGCAGCACCACTATTAAAATTTTGGGTTTTGGGGGGGAGAGGGGGGGGATTGTTTTTATTATAATTTTTCTCGAAAACGGTGCGTGTTAGGCGAAAAATAACCGAAATTTCACTACCCCCTAGAGCCACCCGTGACAGCAGCACCACTATTAAAATGTTGGGTTTGGGGGGGAGAGGGGGGATTGTTTTTATTTTAATGTTTTTTTTTTGTTTAATGTTTCGATTTCCTTACATCATCTCGGTTCCCCGTGGGAGCAGCACCACTTTTTAATTTTTGGGTTTTGCGGGGGGGGAGAGGGGGGTTGTTTTTAGTATGATGTAGGGATGTATTATTTGTGATGTAAGGAAATCGAAACATTACCAAAAAAACATTAAAATAAAAACAATCCCCCCTCTCCCCCCAAACCCAAAATTTTAATAGTGGTGCTGCTGTCACGGGGCGCTCTAGGGGGGAGTGAAATTTCGGTTATTTTTCGCCTATCACGCACCGTTTTCGAGAAAAAATACATAGAAGCCTCCGCTGTCCTAGACAGTTCAAACTTTCACTGATGATGTATTCCTGTTGCCGCTATAACGAACGAGCTCAAACTCGACGGGGTATGTCGTTCTATTACGCAGTTCCTATGGCCACCTTCCAGCTCCATCATCAGACCCTGGTTACCATCTAGGATCAAAGTACTCGTCAAGTCGAATCAAACGAGCTCAAACTCGACGGGGTTGTGTCGTTCTATTACGCAGTTCCTATGGCCACCATCCAGCTCCATCATCAGACCCTGGTTACCATCTAGGATCAAAGTACTTGTTATGACGAACCAAACGAGCCCAAACTCGACGGGATTGTGTCATTCTATCACGGAGTTCCTATGACCATCTTCCAGCTCCATCATCAGATCAGCTCCATGTCATAATAATATTGAATTGGTCTCCGGTATACATATGCATGCAAAATTTTAGCCCAATCGCAAGATTCCACCAGAACAAACAGTATTTAAAAAAAAACACGAAATTTTTCCTGTTTTTTTCGTATTTTTCGGTTTTATTGGAAAAAAACATGAAATTTATATTGGCAAAATTTCTTGAAAGTTTCGAATGAAACATTGAAAAAAACAACGTACTTGGAAGAAAACGGGAATTTTTCCTGCTTTTTTCAACGCTAGATGCTACCTTTAGGGGCGTCGCTCACACGATTAACAGTCGAGGTGCAGTTGAGGCGCGGGCGCATAAGAGGCACGCCGCAACAAGGTTTTCTTTACAAATGAATGGTAGTGCGCTCACATACAAGAGTTGCGGCGAGGGCGAGGTGAAGGCGGGGCGGAGGCGAGGTGCAGGCGGGGCGGAGGCGAGGTGCAGGCGCAGGAGGGGCGCTCAAGTGTGCCCAAGCCACGATCCCACCGCCATTTTGTCATTCAAAATGTGAAGGAAGCATAGCCGCCTGCGCCTCGACTCTACGCAGAGACCTATCCTCGACCGTGCTGCGACGCCGCACCGCCGCTGACGCGACATCGCCTCGACTTTACCTGTGAGCGACGCGCCTTACAGTTAAGTTTTCTGATTCCCTTGCATATTGAATAAATTATTTTGGAATAATGTTTACATTACATTTCTCCTACACAGGCACTTCAATTGTAACTTAATTATTAACTTGTCATAATTATTATAATACAAATAATCGCATTACTTGGGTAATAAAATAAAAGAAAATATAATTATACTAAATTAAAAATAATAATAAATATAGCAGTGATATAAACGCAAATACTTGCACAAATGCGCCAAGTGAAGTAATAGCTCACATTAAATTGACGTATCCGCTATCATATTAGAATCCCTCTGATATAAACTCTGACTATAGTCTGTAGTTAGACTACAGTGCAGTCAGTCGAAAGTAAAAAAAAAAAGAGTGGCCAGACATTTTCATAAGGCCTCAGGCCATGTTTGCCTCTATGGTAGACCCTAAACATTAATTAAAGAATTAAAAAAAAAAAGTTTATGCAAGACTGTTTTATTTAACTGTAGTCTGATACATCTTTAATCTTTACAGTAATTTTAAACATCATATTAATAAATATTTTCTTACATTCTATTCTACAGGTTTGATAGTTATAAACTTTGACAGAATAAAGGCAACCAACAATGTTGATATAACAAAGAACACAACAAATATGTAAAATGTATCTTCTGAAAACACATCGGTAAATGCTGGTACCTGGTTGTATAATTCTTGAATCACATGAAGGTTTCCTTTAGTTGACCTCGTCATCTTAGTAGTGTTTACTTCTTCTTTGTTTTCTTCTTTTCGGTTTTGGTTTGAATCGCAGCTGCTGGCTGTTCCACAGGTGCCAGTGATGAAATATGTTTGTTCAACAATTGCAGAATTTCTAAACAAGTGAGGTTCCCACTTTTAAATGTGATATTCTTTATTTTAGCTGATTCTGAAAAAATCGAACATACATAGATGTACAAAAGCTTCTAGCTTTTTATTTAAATACTCAAGTAAAAATGTATGTAGGCCAAAATAAAGTACAAGATTAATTACCTGTAATTGAAGGTGCTAGAGTGATGTTTACAGTAGGCTCACTGCGGTCACAGACTATTTCAGTTTTCAGAGAGCAGTTGGGATTAGTCAAACTTATTTTCTGTGAACTTATGTAGTGCAGAAAATTCCTAAAATAAAATGTTTCATTACCAAATTGTTATAAATCTAAATCAGTATTTATTTTTTTACATGACATTGCAATCCTAGGTTATAATTATGACAGTTTTATAATATAATAAACAGCTTTTATTTTGGGAATTAGCTACAAGATATTTATGAATTTGAGTGATAAAATTATGTCATGAATTTTTAGAAGCTTTTGTGAAGTTTCTAATAACTTTAAATTATTGATAGGTACTGTGAAAGTGTGAAGCGCAAAAAAAAGCAAAAGAAGAAAGAATAGAGGTCTAGAGGTAAACATACTACAAAAAAAGATAAGGTCTTATAGACTTTTTCTAAGCCTTTAAACTGCATTAGCCAAGGTTAGTTACATACTAGGATGTCTGTTTAGGTAACCTTGAAACAGAATCTGATACTTCATTTAAATAGCATATATTCGGGCATTCAGGTTTTAAAATAGTCTTGGTTAGAGATACTAACTATAGGCTAAATTTTATAGGTTATATTGTTTGGATAGCTTTATTTTGGTGTATCAAAATTAATAATAAACTAAAAACCTGACCATTCTCTTCCAAAGTTCTGTCTTAGTTCAGGGATTAGCAGCAAAAGACCTATCTACTACGACCTATTTTTATAATTATTGTTCAGTCGTCCTCACCTTGTATGAGTAACATTATCACCAAATGGATCAAATTTAACTGTTATTCTTTTTGCAGCTTTTAAATTAACACCTCTTAGCTGTTTTCCAATAGCCGATACAACTCCTCCAGATCTTCGAATTGTACCACTATAGGGGATAGACATATTAATTCCCAAAATAGTTATGTAGTGTGTGTGTGTATTGATCAATAATCTCTATAAAGGTAGGTTCACACTTCACAATAAATGTATGTCACCAAAAAAAAACAACGCTGTTAGCCAGTGGAACAAAACCATAGATTTTAGTAAAACTTCGAAAAGTAACTCTAACTTTACTTTGAAAAGTAACTAAGTAACTCTAGGTTACAAAATGTAGGTATGGATTTTCTGATAGTTTTCGATAGCTATTTCAGTGCCTTTAGTAATTTATTTTCATCAAAAAGTGTTAAATTTCAATCTTATACTTTTCATCATTATTTTTTTTTCCCATTCTTCTCTAAGTATAAATATTGGCTAATTCTATACATTATTTGAAGGATGCCAATGGAGTTTTTTGGATTAGGTTTAGCCCAAATTCTGTTCTTTGGATCTTTGGATCTTACTATTCAACAGTTTCACATACACTACCGTCAACGTAATGACGGTAGTGTATGTGAAACTGGAGGATGTTAAAAATGCTACTGATGCCGCGATAAACGTGGCCACCTACTGGGCACAAAAACTATAAATTAAAATAAAAAAAAGGGATTGTTTTAAATCATCGACTCGAAAAGAAGAAGAACGTAATAAAAAGTTTTTGCATTGTTAATTTTTGAGCGTTGGAACAAATAAATTAAAACTGTTCTCATATTCTGGCCAATGTAAATTGTGCACATAAAAGGGCGGCAATTTTAAAAAAGTTGCAGCTAGAACCTCCGAATTTAATCTAAATATTCAGAATTGATTCTGTTTATTTTTAAAATATTTTCACACATTTTTTTATTATTATCAACTTCGTTATTCAGTACATCGTCTATCGTAATATACTACCAATATTATCGATTTTTAAAATTTCCGCCCTTTCATGTGGTCAACTTTCGTTAGCCAGATTGTATTAAGCATTTTTTCTTTTTTTTTAACTTATAAATTTTGGAATGGAGGAACTAGATACATTTTATGAACTATATTTGTTTAAAACGCAATTTATATATTCAATTAAAGTTAAAGTAGACTAATTAATTAATAACAAATGTAGAGCAAGATTATTTAGCACGCGGTCCTATATTTTAAATTTTTACGCTTTCATTTTGTCTTGGATTCTCTATGGTTTGAAACCCCATCTAGTTGGCAACACTCTACACCACACTATCACACTACGTCATAAAGCATTAGATTAGGGCGACGACTTAGAAAATACTTTGACACTTTCTACATTCTACATTTGTTGGATTTATCACATTGTGGCTATTTCTTACACAAAATATTTGTGTTTCATAAGTTTTAACCTTTTGTTGATATAAAACTCATATCAGGATGTACCCCGTTGGTCAAGGTAGGTGTTATGCTCTATGGGAGCACCACTTTGTTTGATTGTTCTAAATAATATCAGAAGCAACGCGTTGCAATGCCATCATAAAATTTGTGTATTTGTGCAAGCTTGTGAATAAAATTTCCACATGTGTAAACTACACAGCTCCAGCGGGGGACACGAATGCTGGTGCAGTAAGTGTTGCGGGGGCAGTGACCGCGGCCGCGAGCACGACTGGTGCTGCTGCCGGAGTCCCCAGCACAGCCCCCGCGACTGGAGCGACTGCTCCTGGTGCAGCCGGCGGCGCGGGTGCCATGAGCCTCGTGTCGCCAGCTGCACCACTGGCGGATCTACCGACTCTCACTTGCCCGCGACGTCCCAACCTCGGCCATGAAGGAAGACCGATTATGCTAAGGGCTAATCATTTTCAAATATCGATGCCCAGAGGATTTGTACATCATTACGATGTTAATATACAGCCAGATAAATGTCCCAGAAAGGTGAGTTCCACATTGTTGACAATCATCTTTTTTCTTTGGTTGCATTTTGTATTATGAGTGGTGATAATACATAGACCCCATTCATTTTATCATGAGGCAAGTAACAGTTATAAGCTAACACAAGTGTTTGATTAGTTTCATTTTTTCACTTTATATACAAAGTAATGTTATATTTTTGCCCATTACTTAAAAAAATTAAACCCTAGACAGCAGTAATTTGAACAATACAACTATTGATAAGTCACTGATATTTGTCTCATGTTAAAATGAATGTATGAATTTGGTCATAATGTTTTTCATCCTTGTCTAAAACAGTTGAAGCAATTAACATGTTTTAATCTTTTTAGGTCAATAGAGAAATTGTTGAAACTATGGTTCATTGTTACAATAAAATATTTGGAGCACTCAAACCTGTGTTTGATGGCAGAAATAATTTGTATACAAGAGATCCCCTGCCGATTGGTAATGATAAGGTAGAATTGGAGGTTATATTGCCTGGGGAAGGCAAAGACAGAGTGTTCCGTGTCAGCATTAAATGGGTTGCACAGGTTAGTACATACTTGCATATCTACTTGCACATAAAATTTGTAATAATTGGGTGGATGGAATGTATTATAATGGACACCATAGTTATAACAAAGCAATAACATTTTTGTTTAAACCTTTTTTTTTATTGAGTACATTGAACAAAGTTTTTAATATTATTTTTTGTTTTTAAATTAAAATTATGTTAATGAACACATAATATTGTAATTTATGAATGATGATATAATATAAGGAAAACTAATAGGGTCCTGATAAAGTTTCTGAGAATAATGCATGCATGCAAGTTTTTATGACTGATGTTTATACTGAAAAGGGCTGCCATCCGCCCAGGATTGCCCATTGTCCTAGTAGTTTAGAGGGCATTCGGGGGTTGTCCAAAAGTGGTTTCAAAAAGTGTCCTTTTCTGTCAGAGGAATCCTGATTAATTGAAAGTAATGCAAACAATTTTAACAAATCTTAGTTAAATATTCCTTTTAATAAAAAATCTCATCCAAACTAACAAGTGCTGCAAAATAGCTAATGAAAGCCAATGACAGAATGCCCTAGTATCTGGAAAAAACTCAATGTCATCCGAAAGTCTGGGGAATTTGCAAGTTTTTGTCTGATGTTGGCAACTTTTTGCTAAATTAACATTTGTAAAATCACAAGTCTATGTCTCCTAATGTTTGTAAAATTTTAGATGTGACCCGAACCTTCCTTCAATCGAATTATAGGAAATCTGCATGTCTCAATATACATAGTTCCTTTGTATCACAAATGTCCATGGATAAAAAAAAGGCAACAATGCAAATTCAAAGTTACTTTAGTGAAAATGTTTATTTAATTATTAATGTTTCTAGGTGTCATTGTTTGCATTAGAAGAAGCGCTTGAAGGTCGAACAAGACAGATTCCTTACGATGCGATCTTAGCTTTGGATGTGGTGATGCGACATCTCCCATCTATGATGTACACTCCAGTGGGGAGGTCATTTTTCTCTTCTCCGGAAGGATATTACCATCCTCTTGGTGGTGGTAGAGAGGTCTGGTTTGGTTTCCACCAGTCAGTGAGACCCAGCCAGTGGAAAATGATGCTTAACATTGATGGTATGTAGCATTTTTATTTGTGAATTTAATTAGTCCAGAAACTGGTTAAAAATAATTATTATAACTTTCATTGATTTTCAGTTTCTGCAACCGCCTTTTACAAAGCACAGCCAGTTATAGAATTTATGTGTGAAGTACTTGACATACGAGACATTAATGATCAAAGAAAACCATTGACAGACTCCCAGAGAGTTAAATTCACAAAAGAAATAAAAGGACTAAAAATAGAAATCACCCATTGTGGTACAATGAAGAGGAAATATAGAGTGTGTAATGTGACCCGCAGACCTTCACAGATGCAATCGTAAGTCGTAATCGTTATCGTAATCGTAGTATTGTTAAGCTCCGTACTCACATACGGTTTTACTCGATAGTTTTACTCCAAAACGAGTAAAAAATATTAATTTTAAGAAATAGACATGACAACATACTCCAAAACCTTGAAAACACTTTTTAAGGGCTTTTTTAGGACTGTCAAAAAGCCACAGGACAGTTGGGGAAAAAATGGCTAGGTTTATAGATTGTAGTACTCTAGTAAAAAATCTATTACTATTCTATCAACAAATCAGATAATATAATTGAGTTTATACAGCTAATGCCAAAAATACAAGATATTTCAGGAATGCTTTTTCCTATCCCATTTAGGTGACTACCTAATTAAAATATTTTATTTTTCAACAGATTTCCTCTACAGCTAGAAAATGGACAAACAGTAGAATGTACTGTAGCTAAATATTTTTTGGACAAGTATAAGATGAAGCTGCGGTATCCGCATTTGCCATGTCTTCAAGTAGGTCAGGAGCATAAACACACATACCTCCCTCTGGAAGTATGCAACATAGTGCCTGGTCAGAGATGTATTAAAAAGCTGACTGACATGCAAACTTCAACCATGATCAAGGCGACAGCGCGCTCAGCTCCAGACAGGTAAATTCTACTGGAAATTGTATGTAACAGGATAATTCCAGTGTTTTTTTTATCTTTATCTTTCTATTATTATCTTATCATACAGGATGTATTTTATTACGATGCCAACAGGCAAATTCTCGTAATTAAAAACGTTCAAAATCTAGTCATAATCTCATCTCAGCGACAATCATTATCAACTTATAAAAATGTAAGTAAAATAGAAGAATTTTTGACAGGTTGGGATGCGGACATTCCTCAAAGTTACGAGAATTCTCTCCCTGATCAAAACATCCATCTCATATTTAAACTTGATCATCTTTGTCTTCTTTAGTCATTGAACTCTTGTTTAAAAGTACAGAACTACAACCTGTATGAAAACTATTGTTTCAATGAGCTTCCTTGTATAGATGTTTCATAAATGTGAACTGACATTAAATATGATGAAAATCTTTTAATATCCAAATAGGGAAAGAGAAATCAATAACCTGGTGCGGCGTGCGAATTTCAACACAGACTTGTATGTGAAGGAGTTTGGTCTGACGATCTCAAACAACATGATGGAGGTGCGCGGCCGAGTGTTGCCGCCGCCTAAGCTACAGTACGGCGGTCGCGTCTCGTCGCTTGGAGGACAGGTAATAACCCCTTTTTTGTAATCCCCCGTTACAGAAAAATAATATATTTACAGAATAGTTGAATAGCAATCTACTTAGCATTCTTATTCTTCTCTATGTTTTTTTTTCCACCAAAGTAAATGTAGTACTTAGTGACAATTTATATTTTTGCTACTCAGAATATATACCTCATTTTGTATTCTAATAGTTGCATTTGTTCTCGTTTGTCCTTAGCAAGCATTACCAAACCAAGGAGTATGGGATATGAGAGGCAAGCAGTTCTTCATGGGAGTTGAAATACGAGTATGGGCCATTGCCTGTTTTGCACCCCAGAGAACTGTAAGGGAAGATGCCCTCAAGTAAGTTATCTATATAAATACTGCTAATATCTTTGTTAATGTTAATTTTCTCTTCTTCTCTTCGTGTCGATTTACATCAGTAATATATAGCATACATGTGCGGCAGGCGACTTTTTATTCCATTGTTGTGCCTAGTACGGAGGACAGACCACCACACGACGTAAAATCGCGCTCAAGTTCAAATTGATACCGTGGACGTTTGTAGGTAACCTTATACTTTATTTTAGGCCGATGTATGTTTATTTCAGGAACTTCACTCAGCAGCTTCAAAAGATATCGAACGACGCCGGAATGCCTATCATCGGACAGCCGTGCTTCTGTAAATACGCGACGGGGCCGGATCAAGTGGAGCCTATGTTCAAATACCTCAAGAGTACATTCGTGCAGTTGCAGCTTGTGGTCGTTGTGTTGCCCGGAAAGACGCCTGTCTATGGTATGGATTATAATAAAATAATAATAATAATGTAATTCCCTGCCTGTAACTCTCTTCTCATACAGAGAAGTAATGCGCGTTGATAATTACGCCTGTTCAATGAATGTCCCAAATTTTGAGCAGATCTAAGTAATTAAGTCTCGCTAAAACTCGAGAACGGCTGGGCCGATTTAGCTGGTTTTGGTTTTGAAATGTTTATCGTAGTCCAGGGAAGGTTTAAACGGTGAGAAAATATGGGGTACGGGTAGGGTTGGGGTAGGGTAGGGATAGGGGTAGGATACCACGCGATCAAAGTCGCGGCGGGTCAGCTAGTAATCAATATAATAATACTATACTAGCTGTGTGTGTTAGTTAGTTGTTACTAAATTTAATTACTTTATTATTACTAAAGTTACATGTATTATGTAAAGAGAATTGAACATTTGTCTCAACATGACCATATATTGAGTTTTAAATTATAACACATACTTACTGATATAAATCCTTGTCCATAGCTGAAGTTAAACGGGTAGGAGACACCGTACTGGGCATGGCGACGCAGTGTGTTCAAGCCAAAAACGTTAACAAAACATCGCCGCAGACGCTAAGCAATCTATGCCTCAAGATCAACGTGAAGCTCGGCGGTATTAACTCTATCCTCGTGCCATCGCTACGCCCTAAGGTAGGTTCTTTACGTGTTTTGAGTATGTGTACACAATAAAGGTTTTCTAAAATGCCAACAAACCAACGATTTTTTAGAGAGCGATTATAGAACTTATATCGTCAAAATATTATTTTATAGACTGACAACATTTATCAGTCGCTCCAATTAAAATACTGGTATTCAGCTGCATTCGGTTAGACTGGAAGCCGGCCCCAACATAGTTGGGAGATGAGAGTAACAACGTTTATTGATTGAGACGATTAAAAGTTGAGTTTGCAACAATATTAGGTGTTCAACGAGCCGGTGATCTTCCTGGGCGTGGACGTGACGCACCCGCCGGCGGGCGACAACAAGAAGCCGTCCATCGCCGCCGTGGTGGGCTCCATGGACGCGCACCCGTCGCGCTACGCCGCCACCGTGCGGGTGCAGCAGCACAGGTACGCGCCCGCCTGCTCACGTGCCGCATTATTATATCTGTGTACATATACATATTATAACTAATTTGAGTAACTACTTGCGCCGTGATTTACACCTGCACGCGCCACTGTTGTGTGCGACTACAGTAGATGGATTAACTATTGGTGCAACTCCCCGTCGCACCGAGAGTTTTTTGTTTCGTTATATGGCCGTAATACACTGAGTTATTTCTGAGCGGTCTCTGTTTCATATGTGGCAAAACCGGCTTACAATACCTTTTTATTGAGATTGCAAACGCACAACCGCAAAACATTAGATTTGTGAGTATTCAAATATATCCAACCCTGTGGCGAGTGCACGCGTAAAC
The DNA here is from genome assembly GCA_949316365.1 of Hoplodrina blanda. Classification (NCBI taxonomy): domain Eukaryota; kingdom Metazoa; phylum Arthropoda; class Insecta; order Lepidoptera; family Noctuidae; genus Hoplodrina; species Hoplodrina blanda. The sequence goes on along the minus strand of OX438579.1, from coordinate 6,952,941 downwards.
CGCGCCGTGAGTTCCAATTCTTACGCGTATTTACAGTTTTTGCGCTTGTGCACTGCGTCCGATCCGATCCGAGACAATACGGCCTGAGAGAGCATACCGAGTTCGGAGGTTGATTGTGCACTGCCGACCGACTTTTATATACCAATATTTGACCAAAAATCCTCCCATTGTTGTGTTTGATTGCATGTGTCAGATAGTAGTGTAGAATTAAATAACAAATTATAATTATTGCGGTTTATTTCTTCCTATACTGGCCACTGAAACTGATCGGGGGCTGTGCACAAGTTCATACTAATAGTACTACGGCTACTTCGGTCCGTATTATCTCGGATTCGGGTCGGGCACAGTGCGCAAACGCACTTACGCTGTTTTTTTATTTTTCCCTTTCGCTTCGCTCATCACACCTCCACTGCTCTCGTCAATGACAAGCGAGGGCAGGTGTGCGAGTTGCACCGACTCACCGTTAGGGTTTTATAAGTAAGTAGATGGGGCCGTCTTATGGAGTGTGCACACTGCAGATTTTTTATCGGCCGATAGTTTAGTTGGTTTGCTGGTATTGAACTGCATCTAGTGACGCAGGAGGCTGACCCAAATGAGTTGGGAACAAGCTAGGATGACGAGTAGTTTCCCGACATCGCTAGTGGATATGAGCATATAACATGGGAGTGCGCACATTATCCAATCTAAAATCGGTCGATAAAATAATCTGAAAGGCGTCCCGATTCCTTTTTGGTAAACCAGTCGCTCTCATTCCAAAACACACAATGGTATCTAGGCGAAGTCGTGTCAAGCGCTAGCGCCATGAATTTCAAAATTGAAGACTCCAAACAATTGGCCGACCATCGTAAACAGTGTGTGCACTCGTTTTTAATTAAATTATATATTTTAAGTCTTTGACTCAGCCCGATAGCGACCAAACTATCGGCCGATAAAAGTCTGCAATGTGCGCACTCCCTGCGCGTACCTCCATCCAATTTGTCAAAGTCATAACTTTGGAATGCGACTGTACCTGAAATATATACTTCAACAAGGGTACAGACAACCGAAGAAATCTTCCGGATTCTATTAAACCTAATTTGTTTTATTTTTGTGACTAAAAGCTATTTTATTGTTTGAAAATGAATCCTTCCCTTTCCATTTTTTTTACGGCTTGATTAATATTTTATTTTATTAGCAAGACACAAGTTTCAATTTTACTTTATATTGCTACCTAATATAAAATGGTAAATGAAAACACACACCAATACAGCTATATAAATACATATTTATATAATGAACATATCAAAGGCACTTGGTGAATTCAGAAACATTTTTAGAATTTTGTTTTAAACTTGTGTGATATAGCCGCTGGCGGGCCACTAGTCTAAAAGCGGAAAGACTTGTAACACCCGAAGCGACGCCCGCGCTCAGACAATTTAAATAACAATATTACTACTGGACAACGAGCACTTTGAGGATCGCGTCGGGTGATATAAGAATGTGTACCTAATTATAACGATCGCCACGTTTCAGACAAGAGATAGTACATGAAATGAGCAGCATGGTGCAGGAGTTGTTGATAATGTTCTACAAGAGCACGGGCGGGTTCAAGCCGCACCGTATCATTATGTACCGCGACGGTATATCTGAAGGACAGTTCTTGCACGTACTGCAACACGAACTTACCGCCGTCAGAGAAGCTTGTATCAAGGTAAGAGAAACTAGATAAAAAATAGATGTGATAAAGGGTGTAAAAAGACAATTAACAAAAGTGACATATTCTTCACATAATTGCAATATTTTATTTTTCTGGACCATAATTTGGTAATGATAATAATAGGTATGTTATTTTGACTTTTTTTTTTGCTATCTCTGCATTATTAACAGTTCAAGCAAAGAACCACAGTGACACACAAAACTGAAATGTTTCTACAACTTACATTTTGGCAACGCATGTAACACTAAAAGAAATGTGACACTAATATGAAATCTTATTTCAATTCAATAGCAATACATCCGTACCGTTTAATACGAAACTGCAATGTTTCCAGTTGGAGGCGGAGTACAAACCAGGCATCACATTCATCGTGGTGCAGAAGCGGCATCACACGCGGTTGTTTTGTGCCGACAAGAAAGAGCAGTCCGGCAAGTCCGGCAACATCCCCGCCGGCACCACCGTCGACCTGGGCATCACGCACCCTACCGAGTTCGACTTCTATCTCTGCAGTCATCAAGGAATACAAGTAAGCCTTTTTCTTTATACAGCCTTGCTAACTAGCGTGTAACGTAAAATCTTGTCATTATTTTTGTCCGATTACGGCCAAACGCACCGTCCCCTGATGTAGTGTAATATCGTGGTCGTGGAGGCGCATAAGTGAGAGTGGTGTGTCGCAGGGCACGTCGCGGCCGTCGCACTACCACGTGCTGTGGGACGACAACCACTTCGGGTCGGACGAGCTGCAATGCCTGACGTACCAGCTGTGCCACACGTACGTGCGCTGCACGCGCTCGGTGTCGATCCCGGCGCCCGCGTACTACGCGCACCTGGTGGCGTTCCGCGCGCGCTACCACCTGGTGGAGAAGGAGCACGACTCGGGCGAGGGCAGCCACCAGTCCGCGTGCAGCGAGGACCGCACGCCCATCGCCATGGCGCGCGCCATCACGGTGCACGCCGTCACTAAGAAGGTCATGTATTTCGCTTAACCCGCGCCCCGCGCGCCCCGCCCGCCCCGCCGCGGACCGCGCCTCTTGATGTCGCGTGCCTCTTATAGTAAACCGGCAGCTGTGAGCAGCGTAGCCCGTTGCGGCCAGTGAGTTGGGATGGCTCCGTACCACCTGAACTGTCCGACCTGACCGCGAGCCCATACGTTCACACGCGTTGCGATGCAGCGAATGCGTCTCGATGGCGGCGGTAACGTCAGTCATCGATTAAAGGAGCTTTTGACGAAGATGCAGATAATATTAATCTCGCGTGGCGAAACTGTTGGGGCTTCTATACTTTTAATTATCTCGACACGGAGATCACGTCCCACGTTCGATAGTTATTCCCTTCTCCGGTTTCTGCAAAACTTCTCGGAGCTGGGACTAACACTGTCGGATCTCCTTGTTTTGAGATGGAACTCCGCCTATTTTCTGGTTGCTTACGTCGATGTTAATGCCAACCATTTTCTATCAGGTTCTGTGTAGCCCCACATAATGTTTCATATAGTCTAATTTTATAAATGTTGTTACGCTTTTACGAAGATAGCTGTCCCAATAAAAGACGTTTAATTTGAATGAAATTTTGGGAATGGTTTCGCAATTGAAAAAAATATCGTTGACAATTCTTTGATGATTTAAAGTCAGAGGAAAGCAATAAAAATTACCTCATGCATGTATTGTGTAGTGACTCCTCTGTCGAAGACTACTTGTTTTGGATGTTGCCTATCTTCTAAGAAGCATTTGTAGGATTCAACTTTAGCTTTTTAAATAAAATAAATAAGTGCGATTAATTTAATTAGTGAATATTTTATCGTCATTTGAAACTAGAAATGAATTGGTAGCGACAAGGGACATGCAAATAACTATATTTTATAAAGTATAAGTATAAATAGGATCAATAAAGTGCTTATTACTACTTAAAAATACTACGATAGAACGAAGATTACTACAAAAAACGAATATCATTGATCATTGAGACAAACACTGATTATTATCAAAGTTATTAAAACTAGTAAGTTTACAAACTTAGTTGCCAGTGTTGGAGGCGACTCGCATGAGACGCAATTTATAGCGTAAATAGTGAAACAAAAGTCGAGACATCAAAAATACTTTAGCATTTGTATGAGGATTATTTGTGGTTTTTTATAAACGCGATGTACTTTAAATATCCAGTTTAGATTTTATTAATGTCCACCAAAACAAAATCACCAGAGGCTCAATTCGAACAGAGGTTCTATTTTGCGGCAGCGGAGGCCTGACGAGTATTTGTCTTTAATTATGAGATAAATTGAAATCACTATAATATAAGTATTAATTCCTACTATTATTAGCACTTTTGTAACTATTGCCACGTACATGTTGCTTTTGCACTAATCATTGATCATCGCTTAGTAGCGTCCTCGCCCAAATAGTCCTCATCAGGTGCAGAATATTTATATATATTTCCTTTTGGCTGATTTGTGTTAATTATGAAAATATCTCGTGAGTGTTTAGTCTACATACATTTTATATCTTTCCACTTTCTACATCTTTCTTTTCCTCATTTCCAATTTTCGCACATTGTTTGCACACACTATATACACAGCACAGCCACATACATTATGTAAGTATAGACATACATTATAAACATACAACCAACCTTATTATCAGTGTAGAGAGTGTTATTTTTTATTTTACATTTTTAAGTTTATTTTGAAAGTAAGAATTCTTTTATAATGTATTTTTAGCTTTAAGTTTAATTTCAACTAAAAGTTGGGAAGAAGCTACGTCCTGACTTTAGGAGTTGGTGACAAATGTTTTATTTGTAATTAGTGTAAAAGTTAATAAACAAATTTTTATTACTTTTTTTTTGGTGTTTCTATTGTGGTCTCCACCCACTATTCCTTGTCCATAACCGGATCGTAACGTATCTGTCACAGTCTCAATAGTTGCCGCCTGAGTTTATGGGCTTTTGTAATAGTGGTGCATGATGCGGTACTCGTTATGACGTGTGTGGGCCGCCTGCGTGCACCGGCCTAGTGCTGTCGCGGCCGCGGACTCACACGTCTGGTACTGTACACCGCCTGTGTCGGGCCGCCAGTGTGTGGGTGCCAAATCGTAATAGTTAATACAAACTATATTTCTTTGGTTGCTGATACGGTGCGGTCCGGATACGGATAGTCGGTGGAGAATTTTGGTTGTGTGTCACATGAACTCATAATAAATACAATTTATTTTTATAATTCAAACATTACACACGCAAAGTTAGAATCGTAAATCATAGGATGTTCTGCAATAAACGGTACAGTACTAGATGTTCATTAGTCATTGAGGTACTTACTTTTGTCACATGCAATATTAGTGTTATAATTCTGAGCCACAATAATTTTACTATAAATAAAATGTAAATATGTATAAAATACCATATTTTCACAAAATAATAGAAGTTATACTGAACATTGAACACTTAGGCAATGTTCAGAGTAAAAATGTTGATTAACACATTCCACGCCGCGTCGGGTCAACGCTGACCGACGCTAGTGGAGGTTTGACCTTCAACAGTTTTGGCCCGGCGGTGAATGTATTAAACAGGGATGTCACGCGTTTGATACTCACCAATTCAAATAAGGGCCAATTGTTATCTAAATTTTGCGGAGTTTTCATTATGATTGAAGAATTCCAACCGATTTTTAACACCTCAAAGATTGCTTATGACGGCGCTGATAAATAACTCTCACCTAGTTAAAGTTTTGCGTATGTTCATGTGGGATTCTCGACAGATCACATGCGACAGGTTCAAGGTTAAAACTTCGAATAATGTTCATTTATAAGGAATGTTTTATGCTACGAGTATACTTGCAATACAAAATCTTATAATTTTTCGCCATCGCGGGATCTGACAACCATATTATTATCTACCTCTTTCTTCGTAGCTTTAAGAATGCTCTCATTTCATATTTCAGGACTAAAAGACGTTGAAAATAAAGTGACGAACATTCGACATCAGCTACAAATTTATACAAATAAGAAGGGGTAGTAGTCACCATAAACCGGTTCGAAGTTGAGATCCAATACCTTAAATTAGATTTTTTAAATACATTTTGTTCAAGTCCCATGAAATTTAAATTACACTTATCGCGGCACGCGGCATAGTCATAATCAATCTTCATCGACATGATGGTAATTTTTTTAAATATTTATTCATTCAAGCAACTGAAAACAACAAATAAGTGGCCCTTATTTTACATGATGAGTACATCAATTTTTCATTGAAATTATCTTATAAATTTGAATAAAATTTTATTAATATTTTTTTGCTGAATTCGAAGGATTTCAAAGATTTTGAAGCTAGAATAATTAGGCCCTCCTCTGATCGTAGCCTCTAGTTCTAAGAGAATGAACCTTCTCCTACACTCTCTTGAAATAAGCTAAGTACCAAAATCCTGGGTTCTTATTATGCTGAAAGACATGCCTATAATTTTATTCATTGACAAGTTATATATGACTTTCTAATAAATTGGCGTAATTTATTATCTCTTTATTGGTCGGACCCCATGCAGCTTTATCCTCACACAAGGGCTTCCAGTACAAATCGCGGTAGTACCTACGTAACGAGAGCAATATTTTTTATCTGTCGTTGTTAGGAAAAGTATTTAAAGGCCAATTCCTCTAATTAAAAATATTCGGTCTAGTTCATCTCAGCAACAATCAATGCCAAAAACCTGTCAAAAATGAAGGTAAATCATAGAATTGATTCAGTCAAAAGTACGTTCCGTTAGTTTTTTTAGTCACACAATTACTTTCCTCTATGGTCCCACAGTATTATGAAGTCGCCACAACATCCACTTATTTTATTTAAAAATATAACTTGAACTGTAGGCAACTCTTATTTTTACTCTCGATGTTTTAGTATGCATAGGCTTTTTACGCTTGAACTAATTACAATTTATTATTTTGCAGCAAATGCGAAGCTATTAGTACTTTTTTGTTGGTCAATTTGACGTTTGTGTGTACCTAATTGAAACAATCTTTTTTTTTTGCATTTGTTTAGTAAAAATATGATGGTTCACATATTAATTAAAGATTGCAATTTCCATCATTGCACTGGCTCACTCCGCTTTTCGCTAAGACCATAAGCTAAAGCCCTAAATCTAATAATCATGCATATTTAGATGTATCTGTTGACCGATCCCTGCCTACAACACAACAATGGTTCAGATTACAAATTCAGCCACCTATTATTGGCTACATGCAAAGATCGCTCCACAGATACATTGACAGAAGGCGGTCTTAAGACACCACGTATAAAACAAAGACACCGCCTTACCATCGATGCGATGGTGCGAATAGCGACACTGAGATGATGAGGTTTTATCTGATTTTGTTCCTTCTGCTATATAAATGTTGAGTGCAAATTAGCAGAATGTAAGTATGTAACCGTCTATTCATAAAGTTCATACGAGGTAGAAGTAGTGATCATATTACTTTATTCTTTTAATTTCTATAAACTTCTTTCACGGCAAAAATTTATTCTGTAAAATATCGCATGTGTTCTTAATCTATCACTTTTCTACTCATTACCTAACTAGTCGGTTTATATTTAAGGGAACATAAAAGTCATGGGAATGCCAAAGGCTTTTTGAGACTTTGTTGGTGAATTTTAATTAATAAGTACCTACTCCAAAGCTAAAATCATTTTTATCCAAAGACTGATCCTAGAAATCTATGCGTCTCTAGGATCTGAGCTAAGAATAAACAATAATATTATTTACGATATTTACTCCGTGCGTTTTAGGGAGCTAAAATTATATTTTCAAAGCAATATGGTTCGTCGGGACGTCAGACAGGGTTTGTTTTACACATAATGTTTTTGCAGAGCGGGAAGGAAATTAGTAAATTCTTTTGAAGTAGTAGTAGTAGGCACTATGAAATATGAAATGTATTTCTAAAGAAACAACAATTTGTAATTTTAACAGATAACGAGTATGATACTGCTTGGCACCGACTAGGCTAAAAATGCAGTTTAAGCCAGTGGCATCCAAGTTACTTGCATAATAAAAGAAAACCACCCTATTATTGTGTGTTAACTATATAAGTCCAGGTTTCTTCGCAATAGTTTTTTCATGATGTTCAAGATAAACCTAAAAAGTACTTAATAATTGAAAAGTCAAATTGGTACTTGCCCAGATTAAACCCTAACCCTGCCTTAACTACTGGGCCATCACAGCACTGCTTGCATAATTATGTACATTTGTAAAAGTAATAACTTTCAACAGCTTCTGATTGCTGATAGTTTGTCAGTCAAGTAAGTGTGCAAGAAGCTTGCATGCCACGACTTGCATACTTTTGGGAAAGTGACTGTGTGTATTCCAAGCGTAAAACGAGGATCGGGAAAGAAATTGTAACGGTCAAATCCGGGTTACGGCTACTGGGGACGTAAAACCATGCTAAAGTTTAGTACAAAAATTACATCTAATATTTTCTTATCTTGTCTGTTCATAAAAGTGAGCAATATGCGTTGTCTGTGGGAACAGTATCGAGGCCAAGCAATGTGCAGGGTTACCTACTACTTTATCACCATTGACCCTTAATAGTTTTAGCCATGAAGGTATCTTCACATTCTTCATTTTGGTCCTAGGCCCGTATTAACTTAATCGCGCTAACTTAAAAATAAATACCTATATTTTTATAAATACTTGACTACTATAAATATTGTGATTAGATTTGCTTTGTAAACGATGTTGTCATTTGGTCAGTATCATGAAAATGCCACTTAAATTAATTTGTGCGCGATTTTATTAATACGAGCTTATGAAGCAGCGCGCATGGAGACGTGCTAGCAATAGTATTAAATTGACCCGAGGACGAGTTAGCTACTGCCGTACAACTCATTCGCCCAACTAGCCGCCACTTGTGCTATACATTCTATCATACTTTGTTATAGTTATAAATTGTGTACAATCAAATACACCTTTATGTACATAAAATGAACTCTGTTATTCGATTGTCAAGTGCTGTTTCTTAAAACTCACATTAAACGTAATACGCTTAACCAGTTTAACAAATATTATTAAATACATAATTATTTGTAATTTGTTTGGTGTAAAATAAAGAGAACTATTCTATACTGTGACAACTATTTTCTATTATGAATTTACATCACGCAAAGATAAAATTTTGATGTTTCATAGCAATACTCTATCCCATATTGATAGAGAAACGCACTAGTTTTAAAAAGGGAGAATATCGTTTTACGATTTTACCTAAAAAAGACGTTCTTTTGTATAGTTTGCATCTTAATATGTTTGTGTGTGTATCTTATGGTTGTTATATTCGAATTAAATAAAGATCTTTCAATCATCCATTTATTTCTATTTAAATATTTAAAACAGTAAATTGTTTCTCCATAATATGGATTTGTCACTGAATTATAAAATCAGGCTAGTTCTTCATTTTTTTTTATTTACCATATATCATATTATAATTTGAGATAGTATGTTTTATAGATCATCATAGGATATTAAAATTGAACTCAGAATAATAAATCATTACCATTTTTGGAACCCATGACAGATCTTAAGAAGATAGTTGGATAGGTAGAGCGCAATGAAATGTAATGATGTAAGATTCTGAATTCAAGTATAGATTACACAACACATAGCATAGAGGTCGGACATACAAGTTAATTGAGTGAGATAGTAATAATATAAACAGCTAGTATTTTGAAAACAATAAGGTGTTCTTTTTGGTGATTATAAGTTATTTGGAAACATTTACATATTCAGACGAGAGAGATGATCATAAATATAACTATTTTGATGTATTGTGTTGAAATAACATTTTTTTTGTGCAGGAATATTACTTCCCTTTGTAATATAGTGTCAAGTCACCAAAATTTTTAATTGTTCTATGGCCCTTAGAAGCCTATAATGTATGTAATAAAAACTAATGTAGCCTTCAAGCACCGGTTTGCACATACGGTGCGTGATCAAATGTTCTGTTTATAATAATATATTAAGTAATAATAATAATAGGAAATCAAAAGTTCATCAACTTAAAATTGAGACAAAATCGCCTATTTCCTAGGAAGCTTTATTTATAGTTTTACATCATGTTTGTTTTTATTCTGTTACTTAATGTCGCTGAAAATAAAAAAAAATATGTGTCTATTAGAGTCTACGATCTACATTATTAATTAATTGCTTTAATGTAAAACGCCAATAATAGTAAATTAAATATAAGATTTATTTTGTAATAAGCTATATTATTATGAATATAAACAAGGGATGAGCACTCTGTAATGTGTAAGGAATAAGTAGGTTTAATTAAATTTATACTGTACTAAATTCGGGGCGTGTTTCAAAAAACTGTTGGCTGGCAATGGGGAAGATTACTGTCAATTTAATGCCGCGTGAATGGTACTACGTGTTCGTTTTTACACGCTTTATATTAGCTTCACTTGTATGTAACTATGTAAGAAAATCTTGGAATCTTAATTTGACCCACTTCCCAGTCTTCGATTGGGATGAAATTTTGCACACGCTCTGAGTTCTGATGACAATACATGACTAGCTAAGAAACGTCATTACAAATCCAATATGGCGGCCTCTCCAAGATGGCGGACTGGCTGTTTGAAATCCACCCCCATAATATGGGTATCAAATGAAAGGGTTTGCTGTCAGGAATACGAAAAAAATAGTCACGTGACTTATTATTAACACGCTTCAATTGTAAGTAACTATGTAAGAAAATCTTGGAATCTTAATTTGACCCACTTCCCAGTCTTCGATTGGGATGAAATTTTGCACACGCTCTGAGTTCTGATGACAATACATGACTAGCTAAGAAACGTCATTACAAATCCAATACGGCGGCCTCCCCAAGATGGCGGACTGGCTGTTTAAAATCCACCCCCATAATATGGGTATCAAATGAAAGGGTTTGCTGTCAGGAATACGAAAAAAATAGTCACGTGACTTAAATCCAATATGGCGGACAGGCTATTTGAAATGCACCCCCATGATATGGGTATCAAATAAAAGGGTCCATGCTTTCTTTCATAATAAATCGTAGTAAATGTTCGAATTATTTTGTAATTTTAAGTGCGTGGTAAAAGCGTGTTTTTTAGTTTTTTAAACTATTATTTTTATTTTCATTTAGCTCTCAAAGGATTCCTTGCTAAAAAATAATCACTGCAAGATGTCGCTAAGTGTTTTTTCTTGTGGCCGATTGATCAATTTGCATTCAATATGCGAGACGCCATTTGTGCCCACAAATGACTCTGATAATTGAGTTAATTTATCCGGCACACATTAATGCATACTTGTTTAAGCTCTCATTTGCGCAAGTGTATCGCTACGTGTGTGGCCTACTTTTAGTCTAGTCTTGTCGTTAGTTTTGTCAGTTTTAAATTAAGAATTTATCCATCTAAATTCAAAAACTGACTCGAAGGTTTGTTCTCAGACATAGTTTAGACCTTGTTTTGTGAAAAGACTTGAGTTTGTGCCAACTCTAAGCATTAAAATGATAGTAATTATCACTTCCCTATCCTCAAAACCCCAACATAAGCTTTTTACTTTATGATATAGATATGGCATATTTTAGAGCGATGTATTGTCGATGTCCTGTCACCTTCACGTTTGAACAGGGTGTTTGATTGAAGGGTCGACAAAAAAGAGTAACCCGGGCACCCGGAGGTAAAAAGGTTGTTTTTGAATGTGCCATACGAATCATCTTATAATAAATAAAGTTTGACAAGTTGAATTGTGGACCTTAATAGTATTAACAGACTATCGAATTTGGTACGGGCCTGGCAACGGATTTAGTTTAATCCGTGCCAAATCTGTTCATCTAGAATTCTAGACAGTAGCCTTTTGATAATTGAGTACTTGACACCACCAATTAATTTTATTGACATTTTAGTTTTTATGATCTGTCAAAACACGATTTTCCCATAAATTTTGTATGGCAATAGTAGACTGTGACGCCACTTATTTGCTAACTCAATTGATTAACTATTTATTGATTTCAAAGCAAATGCGAATCTAATTTTACTGTTATTCATAATTAATTAGGTTTTCAGGTCTAAAATAAAGATTTGTTTTTATGAATTGAGTTATTGGTAAATGGTGTCAACTACCCAATTGTTGTTATTTCGTGTCCGCCCGTTGTGACGCGAACTTGGTCCGCTTCGTATTCAAACCGCGCGTGTGTACGGTCGGACCGGGAAACTGCTATTAGCGGCTATTGCTCGTTGCTGCCACCGCCTAATAAGAAAAAATAAGTTAAAGAAAAGGATCAACACACAATAAACTCATACTGTGTGTTGATCACTTTCTGATAGAGACAAAGCTCTAGAAAGCCGAACATTTATTAACATCCGAAAGTGCTAAGCCTACTCCATTTAATGGTTTTTCTTTTTATAATAAACATTACGTAAGTACCAATGTTGCTCAAAGAGTACATAACTTAAATTAATGCGTCGAATTTGTGCAGAATAAACTATTTTCTTTCTTTTACTGCCTTATTTTGTCCTTGAGTTATTAGTTTTAAGCTTTAAATTAACTATACAGAGTGTTTCAAATTAGAACCGGCGTCGGGTTATTTTATCTGCCTTATAAACTAAACATTCAGCACAAATAACACCAACTAAATTTTCATTAGAACATAATATTTATTATAAGCATTAGATTTACGCGCGGTCTTATATGATTGAATTCTTTACTGCTATTACTATGGTACTATGCCGACACTCAGGCCGAGATAAATAAACGTTAATTGGCACGTACCCTGGCTTAGCTGTTCTCGTCCCTCTCCTGCACTCGTAGGATGTAGTGTAGTTTGACAGTTGTGCGACTGGGACAGGAATAATGCTTAGCCAAAGCACCTGCTATGTTAATTAATCTCGACCCCAGAGTCGTTACCGTAAAACGGGGTGAATAGAAAGGCAGGGGTGAATCGAGACGGAACTTTAAAAGGGATTTTAACGTTAATATAATATAGTTTGGTGGCAAAAAAGACTCTACTGTTGTCACTGACTTATAATTTACAAATTGGTCTCCTTTTTGGCGACAAACTTTATTTGTTTAACGTTTAAATCTCTTTTAAAGTTCCGTCTCGATTCACCCCTGCCTTTCTATTCACCCCGTTTTACCCGGTACTTAAAATCAATTTATATCTGTCAGTCAAAAATATGACGTATTATGAACATTTTAATAGTGTTGACATGTGCCAAGATACCTATGCTTGTCAATTTAAAGTTATTGATTGATTATTTTTAAATGACGTCTATGAGTGCGGCAGTAAACCATTATAGTCCGCTTAAATCGCTGGGAGACTCATAATTTTATTAATAGTTGTATTATTTAGAGTAGTTATTATATCGCCGATAACCCCCTTAGCTGTATGTGAACGGTCACACTGCGTCCCATGTCACCGCCCTTTAATTTTAAGATGTTTTGCTTTTAAATCAAATAATTAACAGTTTATTCTTTCAAATTCACACTTGTTTGTTTTTATATCAGTGTAGTTATTTAGTCGAAGTACGAACAAAGCGCTGTACCTAACTATCGTATTCAAGAAGTAATTACTGCAACTTTGTTCGTCCTTCTTTATGTTAACATTGACTTCACTACAAAATAAGTAGGTATAACTTGTAAACATTAAATCATATTTGTTTGGAAAACATATCTAGTTGTTAATAGTTATTTTATAAACGGACCACGCTTTGTATTCACAAATTGATTTCAATAGCATATTTAAATCCTATGACTCCTTCAAGTAGGGTTTCCATTTACCTACTTACATAGATGATAAAATAGATTCAAATTTCTTCGTGCAGGGTATACACGATTTCTCGGTTCGGTAATGGAACGTCGGAATGTATGTTAATATTTGTGAAGTAGCGCTCAATTTGCGTTATGTTTACTATAATTGTGTAATTAAATGTTCTCTACCTAAGTCAACGTATTTTATTTACAACCAAGTACATCCTCGGACATGAGCGGCTATTAACGCTCTCCTGAATTCAAACACAGATCTTGATATTTTTGCGAATAAATGACAGATGTAAACTGTCAGAATGTTTGATTTTTTGTAAGAAGAATGAATGGTGCGACTTATGATTTTACCTTTTCCTCGGGATGTCCATATTACAAAACATAATCTTTGTTTTTCTCAAGTCTTAAAAATATCCTGTTAGGGTAGCTATATACTTAACCTATCGGCCTATTCGATTCGGCAGTCCCAATACAGGATAACGTTATTTAAACTGCCAAATCCAATGCGCCGACCCACTTATGTGTATTGCGAACTTAAGGCTACATGGAATGCTCAAATGTTGAAAATGGTTTACACTTACGTCATGGGAATAAATATAAACCAATTAAGAAATAGCGCTCTTACGCACTAGCGGTTAACCGCGGGGGCGGCTAACCGCTTCTCCAGTTTAATATGCAACCGCTTTTGATTTTGTGGCGGTTTAGTGCGTACCATCATAAGCGGTTGCATATTAAACTGGAGAAGCGGTTAGCCGCCCCCGCGGTTAACCGCTAGTGCGTAAGAGCGCATAGAGCTGAGCAATACCACATTTACGTACTTGTATCTCGAGCAATATTGTTTATTACACATCCTGCCATTATGTATTATAATTTTATTGCGCTCATAAGATAATTTTATCATTGTGGTATATGTGAATGACAACACCATCTTGTATAAGGTTTTTTAAGTAAAAAAAAAACAAATATTATTAATACATAAATTTTATTTACCGTCTTTAGAGGTATTGTAAATAGTTGATTTTTTTATAAGTAAGGAAAGCTAAGCATCTTATAAAAATATCATTTTTATAGTAATAATGGACCTAACAGGCATCGGCAAGTTATTGTGTCTTACAGATTGTGTTTTAAACATTTTTAACATGAACATCAAATTTTCCTCTTTACATGTAGAATTACTGAGTTGAAGCATTGAATACACATTACACAATTACAAAATGTCTTTAATACCTTGTTTGTATAATAAATTTAATCAATGATCATAATAGTTTGGAATGCTATTACATAAGACACGAAGAAACGAACGAGAGATACATTATGAAGCATTTAGCCAGCAGTCTCTTAAATAAATCAATTTAAAGGACTCCACCACGCCGCAGTTGACAATAAAAGTGCACACGATATAAACACTCGCGATACACAATGTTCAATGCTAAACCATTTTTACAGATTATCGACCACCTTCTGGTATATCTAGAAAGTTAAAGACACCCTATCACCCTATATCATTATTGCATGTATTTAGGTTTTGCGTTTTGCGAAATCAAAATTGCAAATTCATCACATTTCTGACAAGTGTCTTTCCCATACCAATATCAACTAAAAAGATAGTGAATAACATTAATTAACAAACATGCAGTATCATCGTCGTTCGACACGTATATAAACGTTTTAATATAAGTACACAATTTTAAATACTATCTAATAGCACATATAAAATGGTGTTGTATATCAAATAAGGGTGCATTACGTATGTATGCAATATGCCTTGTATGAAAGTTGTTAGTGCCTGTAGAGGCCGATGGTTGGCCGTACGACACCGAGTGTACGTGTGATGTTATGTGTCGCGGCGTGGGTGCGATGTGGTGCAGCTCGATTAGGGCAAGGTCTTGTTCTCGGGAATGGTGGGCGAGGTGGCACCGCTCGCCGTGCGGCTGGCGTCGCGCAGCGCTTCGTCGAAGCTCTGCGTTGAATTCGATCTAGATGTCACTTTACCCTGAGAAGTAATACAGACTTAGATTAGCTCAGATTTGATTAGTATCTCAATTTTACAAGAAACGGTTAACTACTTTATTCCTCTGTTGTAGTTTTTAAAAATACCATTTCCCCTCTTATTTCCGAAGTTTAATAAATAAATTAAATTGACCGAGGTTTGTGTAAATATTACACGAAAGATAGAACATTGCTTACTAGCATAGTTTTCTAGAAATCAACAATAACCCTTTACAAATAAAAGCAGTCGTAAAGAAATTCTGTAAGATTACGGAACCGTCGGTGCACGAGTCCGACTCGCACTTTTATTTAGAATGAATAAGACAGTTTCCTACTTCTACTACTCCTTAGTAAGTGATATGAATCAGCGAAATAACTGGTAAAAAAATCCTGCCTATCTACTTTTCCGTGTTTACTGCATATAGGTTCTTGATAAAATGTTTTTGTATTGATAAAGTCAAGTAACAGTAAAATGTTTGTGTCACCTTAACATTTTCGTACGCCGTGCCAACACGTTCTTCGATAGAGCGGAACGAATCAGAGTTTCGCATCTGACCAATCTTAGTCGACATTCCTGCAGTGATACCGCCGAGAATCGAAGTTGTCTTCTCCGCAGTCGATTTTATCACAGATTCAGTTTTTTGGTATCTAGAAAAACAAGCATTGTTGTCACAAAAAAGTACATCAATCATTCAATTTGACTCCGTAAAAGTAGGGGCATGTACCTCGCTAGTTCTATTTACATCAACAGGTTCGAGACTTTCTTTTACTTTTTGAGTTCTTACTAACAACTGCATTGGTAAAGTTTTTTGCGATTAATGACGTTTCTAGTCCTCTTACCTCAGTTGGTACATACTGAGGCCTATAAAATTTTTCAGATCTCCATTGCTAACATAAAACATAAGATTGATAATAATTTACTAACTGACTTTTCCCAAATCTGTGAATGCAGTTAGCAATATCTCAAAGAGTTAAGGACAGAACGTGTTTTTAAAATGGTTAACCCTTGGTTTTTAAATGGTACGTGCCCTTGCTGTGCTGCCCCGTCGCAAAATTCACCCTTTATGTACACCCAGTTACTTTACTGGATAGCAAAAACGGACACGTTTGTGTTTTTCAGACGTAAAAAAGAACGAGACAATATAAAGGTAGATAAATTCCGTGGCACAAGTTTTTGGTCATTTAAGTTTTGAGTAGATTTTTTTATTACATAAAAAATTACGTGTTCTTTTTTAAAAAGAACACTAGCCAATATCAGTGGGTGAAGGAATATAGAATTACTAATATTATTAATAAATGATGTTTGTCAGTCTCTGTCCCATGAGTCACATATGGTTCAGAGTAATTGTTTCACAATTTCGCGGGCATTAAAATCGAGACTGAGATTTTGAGTTAGATTTCTTTCAAGTTAAAATTGTATCAGTTATTTATTTAGGAACATTTATAGGTATACATTAATATCAGGCCGTATTAGGAAAGTGCCAATCCCTGTGAATAATCCTATAGCGAAAAAGTAGCAGCCTCTTATTATTGTATATTTTGTGTTGTATTGTTTGCATTATTTATTTGTGTTACAAAAATACTATAGCCAAGTGGAAACTAACGACTTGTACAGTTATAACTCAATTATAAATTACATATTATTGGTAAGCTTGTTCACAAACACAATATACATACGAAAACAATACTAATGATTGTTATAAAATGTTATCAATTTATGAATGGATGGAGGTTAAAAAACACCAATATGAATAACATCATCATTTTGATGTGGTTTTCAGGACAGCCACTTTAATTTTTTTTTTAATTATTTTTTGGTTGCAGATTGAATATTTTTATCAAAATAGTATAAGTAATATAAGGTCTATTTTTGTAGCTCTTTCAAGTTGTTCATGTCATATTTGGATTTAACGAGAGGAAGTGTGATTTAAGTATAGTTATTTTTTTTGACTTACCTAAATTAAAAACTTAGTACTTAACCTAAGTAACAACAACAATGATGGAGGTGGTAGTGAATAATTTTGTAACATGTAGTTCAACATAAAAATCATTGTAGTGTTAAACAATGATTTGGTAATTCAAAAACGTGTCTTTTTTTTAGAATTTTAAACTAAAACTTCATCTACATAATATAACGTATTTTGTTTAGTTAGAATGAGAATGGTAATTTTGTAATCTAAAAAGAGTTATGGCTGTCCAAAAGTTTTTTGAATTCGCTAAGCGTGTAAGTTGGATATAATCATTTTAATAAAAGAAACGATGTAATTTATATTGGGTGTCGATATTATGATAGGTATACTTTGCATGTTAAAGCTTGTGAAGTGACAAAATAAATGTTTTCTTTCGGGTTAGAACTGCTGGAGGATAAATTACTTGTATATTGAAAGCGTCTACTGCAATATTATCAATAACTATGTAAGCTTAATAAAACTAAATTCAACTTAAAATAATATAAAAGTACCTAAGTAAAACACATGCATTAATTTAATTTTTCAACAGGTTTAGTCCCTTTTTTACTTCTGGTGGTATCAGGTTCAACTTGTCAATTTACTTACATTGGTGCTTCAGTCACAGCCTGTGTAAGCGCAGCCACGCGTGTTTCTATAGTTTGATAGCTGTCGTACAACAAATCAAACGTGAAATAAGGCACTACTAAATAAATCTCTACCATCTTAAGCATAAGCAAAATTAAAATGTGAAGCCACACACCATCACTACCAAACCATATTGTGAAGTTGTTCTAACCCTCGAGAAAAAAAAATCAAATAGGTTTAAGCTGATTTTGAATGTACGGAAGTAGATACACATTTTTTGCAGATAATCAATCGTAACCGGTAGGTACTCACACTTGGCTCTCTTTTACATTTTTTAAACCCTGATTAACATCTTCGGTAATTTCCTTCCACACAGTTATGCCAAGTTTTCGTTTCAATTCGGAGCTTTGACGGATCTGAAACAAAAAACAATATAAGTAACATAGATGATAGGTGTTTTAGTTATTATTTATAAACAACATAAGTTCTTGCTTGTGGTCGCGAATTTGTTTGTAAACAAATGTAAATCTCCGCCAGACCCGCTGAAGGGCGACATTTTAATGCACCTTCCAGCTAAGTAGGTAATAACATTCATTAGATGGCCGCACAACATCGTGAATGGGGTAACTTATTAATTATTTACATGCTGCGCCGCGTATTGATTAATCGAGTCGATATATTTTTTACCTATTATGATACAAAGGCCATCAGTGTATGACTGTAGTGTGTAGGCACCTAAATAAAATCGTCATATAATGCCATTATCAGCCATTTTGGATGTGACTGAAAGTCTATTCCCACACCCACCTTTTCCTTATGAAAACACGACTTCTTCACAAATACAGCTGGGAAAAGGTTACAGGATAATAAAACATAATAATAGGGAAATACTCATACCTTGCTTTGCAAAACGGTGCGCAGTGTAGCGATCTCGTCCTCAACGCGCGCCAGCTCCCGGCTCCACTCGGCGCGGAGCTGCTCCGCCTGCTCGGGAGTGAGCCCCGCCAGCTCGTCCGGCGTGTGCACGTCTCCGGCTGCACCGGCGCCGGCCATCGCTTCTTCAGCTGAAGGTAAAAGTTAAACAATTTACACTCTATAGTATAACTAGAAAATGCTCCACTACTGATAAAGGCTAGTTTCAGAAAATATAGCCGTGATTTGGTTCTCCAATTGCACTTTGACGTGAATAAGAAACAAGACAAGTGCGGCAAACTGCAAATGTTAGCAATTTTTATATCATATAACTATAAAATAATGATTTTAGGCTTTTTTCTTCACTTGTGTTGTGATACAATAATGATCATGATTCTAAGTTAACTAATAAAAATACATTAATCATCAACAATTATAAATAAATGTAAAAAACCTTTTCCACTTGAATTAAGTAATATACCAGCCTATTATTATTGTCCCACTATACCTTTTCTCATACAGAGAAGGGCTTTGATTATCACGCTCGCTCAAGACTGATTGGCGATTTCAGAATTATATATAATATAGTCCAGATTTAAAATGGAAGAAGAAAACGTGTTGCGCCGACCCCAAGTAACATGGGACAAGAGCAGGAAGATGAGTCCAGGTTTCATTCCTTCACCGATGTAAGTGAAGTCCATGATTAACTTAGAATATTATGAAAAATTCACATTGGTGCATGCCCAGTATTGAATACGCAACCTCATGCATGAAAGGTTTTTTTTTGGCGATACCACCTAAAGATACTTTATTACTTTTTACTAAATAATTAATTTTTCTGAATAAAATTATCATACTTGTAAACAATAAATACCTACGACTCTAACTGCAAAGCAACATTATGATGTACTCCTTTTGAGTAATGATCAGTGGTCTGTCGGGGGAAAGCTTAAGTTACGTAATACAATAAAAGAATAATACTTATATTGCTTCACATTCAACTCATAGCACGTTCATTTTATTAAAATGTATGATTACCAACACCAAGACTTAGTGACTGCATTCTAATTTGCGAAACGGTTTTACTATTTCCTAGAAAAGATTTTTAACTTTTCTACACTGCCTTCTTGAACCAAATTTTTCAATAGCAGAAATTATAAACTATATCATGTTTACAATATTATAAAGAGGTAAAATTGTTTGTTTGTTTGTTCTTGGATCAGTAGTAGGTACCTACCTACTTTCAGAGATTACCAAGAGGTAATCTCTACTGACCCAATTACAAAAAATTATTATATATATTATATATATTATTGTGGACAAGAGCGAGCGAAGCGAGCTCAGGACTTGTGGGCACCCCGACTCGGACAGGTTAGGTTAGAAGGGGATGGCAGGGTCCAGTGAGCGAGCGCAGCGAGCGAACAGACCCTGCCATCCCCTTCGTGGTTATTTCTTTTTAAACCACCCAGAAGTAGGAGCCCCGCGCAGCGGGGCTCCGTCGAGCCCCTCTGGCGGGGGGAAAGGCTGGAGGGTAACTCTACCCCTCTTCCCGCCTTCCCTGACCCCCTTACGACCCTATTAAGGTGACTCGGTAGAAATCCCTAGTAGGGCTCCGGCGAGTATCTCCGGCGGGCAAAAATGGTGGGGGCTACTCAATTACTCCCCCCCAACCCCACCCCCACCCCCCCACACCCCCTATCATGGAGGCGTAACCGCAAACCTTACCCAAATGCAATTCGACAATAATTTTTGAGGGAAAGTATGTTTTGTTATACCTAATACAGTTGGTCAATCAGACAACGCCTCCTTGACGTAATCAATGTCAACGGTGATTACGCACGATTTTATTAAAAAATTAAACAACCTCTGTTACCTAACCATTGTTTTATTTTTGATATTGCATAATAAAGTCAGTGCAATTAAAACACATTATGGCTACTGCATATTTTGCTCTAGTATCAAAATAATTCATTGCACATTAGTTTTTAACAGTACGGGAACTATGTGTGGGCAACCTTAGTTTTTTAGAATATGATTCAAACGAAGGTTGAAGCCAGCCTTTATGACTACTATGAATACATAGATCCCATTGAATGAACTATTCGTAAATCGTAATAGAGTAGAACGTTAGTTTAAGAAACCTCAATATAACTGTTTCCTCGATTTAACAAATCCTGCGAAATCCCCTTCGCTAGTAACAAACAAAGCTCATTGTAACAAAATGTTTGGTATAACGAATATTTTCTAATCATTTCCCCTTCAGCTTGTTGTATCGAAGTTGCACTGTATGAACACACTGAGAGCTTATAAATATTGAAAACTGACAGCTAAGATACTTTGACCACCCGTTATGTTACATATTTACATGATTTTTGGGAACTTAGGAAGCTCAAATCTATCTAATGCTTACTGTACCTGGATTGCACGCGTGCTAAGCAGGCGTGACTCCTAATTTATACAATATTATACAACATGCGTGTCAAGGTGCTTAATACGGGTTTAAAGAAAACATAGAGGGTGTATGTTATATGATCGCATAACTGTTTATGTAAAAGACGACTTGTAGCACTTCGTCGAGGTCGGTGATCTAGTTACTCAGTTTAATTTAAAAATTCAATTAAACTACTACACGCAAAAATTATATACCTTATATTGTACCTCAGTACAATAACGAAACTAATATTTTTAAATTCAGTGTTTATATGTATGTAGTTCCGACGAACATTTATGAATAATTTTACAACTAAAATTACCGTTACAGTTTTTTACCACACGCATGAATTTTGCTTGTTATGTATAGGCTCAAACGGATTGTACCTAGTTTTAATGACTTTCGAGGCGGTTCTTCTTATTGAAAAAAATCTGTACGACGTAGTATTTACTACCGGTTCCTTAACCTTTATCTAAACCCAAGTATGATTAAGATAATTAATGACTATCATCGATTTTTTGTAATTCATCGACTGGTTTACGATCTTCGGCAAAGACATCGTAAAGCATATTCGGGATTACTACGTAATATCGTACAATTATCTAATTGCAAATCCTAACAATACCAAGTAGTCAGTCATTTATAATAAACTATTAGTAGGTACTTCAGTGTTATGATTACCAACTATCGATAAAATGGTAGGCTTCAAAGTAAACGTAGAGTTATGTACTAAACCCTGCATCACTTCCTATTATATTCTAGCGTTTCATTTAATTATCAAGTCTATGATACGCGCTCAAGTAACATTTATAATACATAACACTTGAATGCTTTTCTGTGTAATTTGCCCTTTTCAACTAACCTCCAACTGCGATCCCTAAGAACTTCTTGTAGTTTGTGTGGCTGGACATCTTGGCAAGATAAGGCTTTGATAAATCTTGGAAAGTAACTCGTACTTCTCGCATTTTTTTTCTAAATATTCTAAGACGTCGACGTCGATTGTCCACGTAGAATTCAGTTTCAATGCAGAGAGCGGAATCGGCGAGGTCAGGCAGCATGCGCCAGTCAGCGTCAGGGTCGTTTTGTTGCCAGCTCTGCAACTCTTCTAGTTCATCCAGTTCATCCACAGCTACATCGAAACTTGGTGTGGAGTCATCGTCCGGTGGCACAAAGTATGGATCCTCCATATATTCCAAGCTCGTCGGCTCCACGCCGATGCTCGACGTTCCATCACTTGCCATTCTATCTGCCTCGTCTTCCGCGGCAATTAAGCATATTTTGTATCTATATAATCATATAATTTAAGCTAATTGTTCTTGTGTTTCACGCGGTAAAAACATACGCCTTGGCATAAAATTGAGATCACTTATTTGTATACGTAACTCTACATTATGAATAAGAAAATTGTTACTGTCACTTAACAAACATTTTGTTTTTCGCAATAATCACGATCGACTCGAGAAACGTAAATGCGTGCACCGGCGGCGCGCAATGATGTCAGTTTCTTCCGCCACGTCGAGCCCCACCAAGCGAACTAGCTTGCGTTCGTTTCGCGCCGTTGCCTGATTGCTCGTGTTCGCCACTTTCACCAATAACGCGAGCTCCGATCTCGACGGTGTATAAATTACAATTTTGACCTCCAAAATATTTGCAAAATGTATAAAATAATAATTGCAATTTGTAACATTTTATAAATCTCAACTGGAACACATTGATTTATATGTATAGCGCGGTATCAGTGAGTCACGCAGGGTCTCTGACCAAGCAACGAGTTTCAAAGAGCTAACAAAACAACAAAACCATAGATTTAGCTCACCTTGTGCCGCTAAAGTTTATTGACAGTGCCGCAGGCGAGCGAGCGGGGCGGCGCGGACGCTGGGCCACAGTTGAGTTGCGTCACTTTTTACTTGACGAAATACGCTAAAAAAGTATGCAGTTTGCACGACAAATGAGTCACAGGTGGTACGACCACTTTAATAAATGGATAAAGTTTTTATAGCGAATAAAATGGATTTTTATCCACCAAATTTCATCTCATCGTTTTAGTCGTGCCATTGTATAAATTATCAACATATGTCGGTCTGGGAAACCAGGTGGGAAATATTATTGTAAACCACGATATCTATACAATGCGTAATATTTTTTTCCGTTTTAGTTTTTCACCTTATAATCTGACCTTTAGGTACTTAACATGTGTTAGTTTGTTGATATAATAGTTGTTAGAGCACCTCTGCTCTTGTAACGTAAGAGCTGTTTAGTAATTAGTCAAAGAGTCACAATGTATGTAAGAGTTGATAAGCTCGACAGTGAATTGCTGCTGCCAATAAAGGGATCTACCCTTTCAGATATCCACAAATCTATGAAACTATAATCTATTGTTATAGTTTGAAACTAAACGAATATTCTTGGAAACATTCGAAGTTATCACCTATCTGTGATAGGTTAAGATCGACGTCAATCTTTTAAAGGTTAAAAAGAAGGCGTTCCTCAGGGATCTATTTTAGGACCTGTTTTGTACGCCCAATATTACAGATGTCCTGACACTATCTGGTTTGTCAGAGCTACTTGCGCTAAAAACGCTGCCATCCATCCTTGTAATAAAATTATTCTAACAAGTCAACAGGCATTCCATCAGTCTCATTATAGTAAAACGAGTTATAATTTTATTTTAGTTTAAGTTTCAAGCCAATTATTGAATTTTAAACTTTATTCCAACTAGAGTAAAGTTCTAAATTAAATACAATTATAATACAATTCCTTTTAACTATTTTGACACTGGTGGAACCAGTAGAATTGCTAAAATGAGTAGCTTTTGTGACAGACAAGTAACACTATAAGTGTTCCTTTTTTATTACCATTTTGTGTGCGAGAGTTCTATGATGTGTATGTACATTGCTTGTTTACTATACTATTTTAAACGCTAAACGCAAGTTTGCAAAATAACGCTACAAGTGCCTAACGCTATTAAAATTAAGGCAATTCCTAAATATGGTTTCACGTTTTACGAAAAAATTGTGTCATTTTCGTTTTGAAGGTAGTTTTAATCACCTAGTATTTTATTTTAGGTAATCGTTTTATTTATAAAAGAGTTAAGAGAAAAAGAGAATGGTTTGAAAGAGCTGCTAATCTTCTGGGATGACCTGGTATGGTTGAAGTAAGTCCACACAAAGAGATACGCACAATGGCCTAATCAAGTTGCTAAGTGCGAAAACAGCCCGGCAACGCTATTAAGAAAAGAAGGAAAATAATTAAAAGGTAACTCTGAGCATGAGATCAAGAGAAGAAGAGATCATTTATTGATAAGTGTGTAACTGAATAAAATGTTTATGTATTTTTAGTAGTAAAATTGTAACTATTTTCATTTCTGACTAATACAAAAAGCTAGTGTAGTATAGTGCAATCAAGTCAAATACATATCTTCATACAATTATAACTCAACATCACTTTATGTATAGATAACTATAACGGAGAATATATCATACTTCATACTATCATTATAAAGGACTTTATTTGGTTCCAATGGGATAATATGTCAACTTTGAACGGGACGAAGATGCAAGCAGAAGCTAGTAAATTTATAAAAAGAAGTAATCAACCAACAGACTACCTACATAATGTTACTATGTATACAGTATTGACTATTTAGCCTTTAGGCACCACTTAACAGGCCATGGATTTCTGTCATCACATCTGAGATAACAGCTCTGATCATTATGTAAAATCGAACCAATGTGAATCAATTTTATTGTTATATTTATGCAAGTACTGTTATTATTTAGTACCAACCTTCCTCATACCTTGGCTAGTTAACAGAATAAATTAGAAGAGAAATATCCAACACTAGCTTCTGCCCTTGACTTTGTCCACATGTTTTTATCACCAGTGTTAAGTTACCTTTTTGGGTATCCATGGAATCAGAGTTCCATGGATTGTACTGTAATGTTATATTAATATATA
The DNA here is from genome assembly GCA_949316365.1 of Hoplodrina blanda. Lineage (NCBI taxonomy): Eukaryota > Metazoa > Arthropoda > Insecta > Lepidoptera > Noctuidae > Hoplodrina > Hoplodrina blanda. The sequence goes on along the minus strand of OX438579.1, from coordinate 6,927,682 downwards.
GCCTATGTTACTCGGAACGATGCAAGGATTGTAACGATACCCCATACATCTAAATCGGTTCAGGAGGGTATATGCATTGAGCTTATAATAATCATCATTAATCTGGCTATGAAGAATTTTTTGAATCTGACTAATAGTTCCAGAGATTAGAGTGTTAAAACAAACAAACAAAAAATTCTTCTGCTTTGTTATATTATAGTATGGATTAAGTAATAAGGGTAAAAAATTGACAGTTTACAGTTACCAAAAACCTTAATGCTATTGGTTATAGATCTAATACCTTAAATTGAGAATGTACTTTGACAAGGCTGTCCTTGGCAGCTTTTTTTTTTAGAATATGTGTCAAATCAATAAAAAAGTAGGTATTCTTTACATAAAAAATAAGCATGTAGGTTTGAATCAGCTTTTAGCTTTTGTTTGTCGCCTTTGCAACTTTGTCCACATTGATTTCAGAAGGGAATGGAATCAGATTATCGCAGATAAAGGCCAAAGGAAGTTCCTGACTCTATCTTCAGTGGTTTCTGCTGTGCATTGTCCACCAGTTAGACAGTCAGTCTGTTCAGAACTGCTTTAACTTATGATACAGAATAGCAGATATTGATAATAGATAAACAGTTAATAAAATATTGATAACAATCAAATAGAGCACTTGCATAACGTCAAAATGAGTGCGCGGGGCTAAATCGGTTAAGTTAAATTGGAATTACTCAAGTAGGTATTGGATGACACATAGGTAGATAAAAATTTGATAGTGTACCTAGCTCTTGAAATTGTAAAACATGGCATAGTCATAATAATGACTCATCCAACAAGAGTTAAGGCATGTAAGTAATCAGCATGTTCTATTGAACCAACAAATATGCTACCTACAGACCAAAAAAGTTCAGTACCTAAATAATGTAAGAAATTATACATCAATGGCTTTGAATGTATGTCATGTTCATATAAGGCTGGCCAGGTGGGTGGTCTGGAACTTGAAATCTGTAGAAAGTACCACCACAATAATTAAGATCATGGTTTCAGGGATGCTACCAACCCTTACCAATCAAACACATATTTTATGTTATAATATTAATACATACTTTTGATTACTCAATAGAGGAATACCTAGGACCAAACTCACGCTGAAATTGAATATATTTTCTCAAATATATCTGATAAATACTATTTTTCTTGGAAGACAATCTCAGTCCTAGTCAGGAAATCATTATTAGAACGTTTATTTATAATGTCTAATGTTAGAATTTTACATTAATCTTGGAATATTATAAATTACGTTCCATATCGCAATAACAAAAACAATACAGACAAATTATCATACCTGTTTGTACTCCACTCATGTTGCTTGAAGAAACCGCAAAGCGATCTACAAAATAGCCGATGTTTTAATGTATACTTTCAAAAACTGAAGCTAATTACTCCGTACACGACGCAAGAATATTAATTAAATTACTGAACTTGGTAAATAACTTCGATTTATTCTCAATGTTAGTGTAATACCGATAATAAATTGTAGGTACACTACAAGTACAAAACACGTCACGTAGGTTTCTTTTCTAGCACAGACAGACGTATAATATAATAGAGTCTGGCACACGAAAGTTGAGCCTGAGTTATAAAATCGAAAGGTTTTTACATGGCAATAATCTATAAATGTCAGATTAATGTCAGACAGTCAGACCCAAACCATCCTGTATCAGGCTATCGTGTTTTATTGGTTTTCATTGATTTATTCATACTTAATTTAATATGAATAAAATGCTTGCGGAAGTTACTTTACACCATGGTGAATAAATTACGATATAAAACAAATATTATTACATACGGTAACGAACTTCATAGATTATTAATAAAAATATAGTTTTGATACTTTTTGGATATCGTAGTAAGAATAATTGAGAAACAGTAAAAGAAAAACGAATGGAAAGAGCTAATTAATCAAAACCCAGAACAGTATTCAGTAAAAAAAATCATCGCCTTATATCCACACATAAGAAGCTATAGTACAGGCAACTCACTTGCAAGTCATCTAAATGATTTTAGAGTTTCTTCCAAATCGAAGCAATTTAGTGGAATATATTACCATGAATTAGTAAAATAAATGTTTTTTTTTTGTTTACCTTGTAGTTGTCTTTTTTTGACAAAATGCTTTTTTTTCGATTTTTAGTAAGCACCTGGACCTAAGTGTGATAAGTGCATTGCACTTATCATTTTATCATCTTAATTCATAACGAAACGGTATTACTAAATAATCTAACCAGCAAATGTATTAATTCATCTTCCGCTTGAAATCCCTTTCACTGAATATGTATTCCGCTGTTCCTTGATAAGAAGTTCCATGGGGTATCTTCGAAGTCCACGATTAGTTGACCATGACCACTGATAGGTATTATTGTCTGTTCTTGATTGATCTTGTACAATAACCAATTACACTATGTGTGTAATTGTTAAAAGTTAATAAAATCTTCTTAAAGAATATTATAGTGTCTTTATCGTGTGTGACGGCCTCAATTATACTTGTTTTGCAGCTTTTGTTTAAAATTTAGATCAAATTGACCCTATTTGTTTATTGAGAAAGGTCCTAAAATATTATATAACATCACACTACGATACACGGGAGCAAAGCAGTAACCAAAGGCGTAACTTAACGTGGGTTAAACCCATAGTTAAACAGACTGTAGATAACATTATAATTTTATTATTTTTTGACAAGTATCAAAACTACCGATATGTATTGCTACCATCCACAGTTACGATTGTAGATTTTTTGTACTTGTCGCTAGCAGGCTGCACTTTTGTGTGCCATACTCGCCAAACCCTAAATAGTGATAGTGGAATTTAAACGAGAAAAGAACCACGATGAGAACGTAAAAGGTGCGTTACCTAAAGAAAATAAACAAGGAGTAGAAAGGGGGAAAACAGTAGAATTTTGAGAAAAATGGTCAACTCACACCTTTCACGTAATGGCAAAATTGTTGCTTTATGAGTGTTCGTTTTTGTCTGTGCTTGTTAACCTGTCGGTATTCCTAGTAGGTATCTGTTTGTTTATGAGGCCTGTTATTTTAATTAAAACTAATTTCGTTTTATATAATTCCTTATTTACTTCACCATTTATCATGAGCTATGATGTTATTAAATAAAAAACTGTCAGAACGATACCAATCCGCCATTTTGAGTTACAATTATCTGTTTGACATAAAGTTCATATTTGTACGTAAGAAATGAAACACTTCGAAGCTCGTATTAGTGGCGGCCAATTTGACATCAGACATTCAAGGACACGGGAGGAAACGCCCGGGTGTCACCACTGTGTAGACCGCCCGGAGGACACGGTGGAGCATACGGTGCAGGTCTGCCCCGCTTGGGCAGAGCACCGCCGTGCCCTCACGGAGGCGATAGGCGGCGGCGACCTCTCGCGTCCGGGCCTGGTTCAGGCCATGCTCCGGGGCGAGAGGGAATGGGATGCAGTCACCTCCTTCTGCGAAGCAGTAATGCTAGCGAAGGAGGAGGCGGGCCGCGTGAGGGAGAGAACATTCTCCACCTCACGCCCCAGCCGCCGCGGGAGACGCCCAGGGCGTCGGACGTCGAGAGATGACATCCGGCCACCGTAGGCGCGGACTTGCGGACGACGAGTAATGGGTAGCTCGCCGTCCGATCAAGGACCATGCCCGGGTCGACGGTGCGTTCTGTTCGCGCGCGCCTCAAAGAGCTGTCAGCACAGGGACGGGGCCCCAATAGGGGCCAATCGCCAGCCGGGGTTGCGGGACGTCTTAACAGGATACCGTGGCCCCGGAACGTAAAGGGCAACAGAAGGAACAGGGTGGTTTTTTACTCAGTAAAAGTCTGACAGTCCCTTCCGCCCCACCTAGGGCGGAAGGAGTCATTTGATGATATTACCACATAAAAAAAAAAAAGGAGACATTCAAGGAGACAGTTTTTTCGTATAATCTGTAACATGTCCATTAATTTAAGTTCAATCATTCAAATTATTCTTCTTTCTCTCTCTCTCATACATACAATCGTATCCGGATTCCGGAACCATAGATTATACAGACTTCCGACTATTTCGCCTGGTGAAAATATCATAGTCATTCTGTCATTCACAATAATCATACAATTTGGTTTGATTGAATTTTGTTAAATTTCATTTAGGTACTGATTATTGAGTGATCAAGAAGTAAACACAGGTACGTACGCTTAAAATGCAAAAAATTTTAGCATCGCTGAGTTACGGATACGCTGATGGAATAATAATACTTAGTTTTATAGCCTGATTAAAAATTAAAGGTTAATAAAATCTGTATATTTCAGCATCATGTCAGCAACTGCATTATTTGGTAATACATCTGGCCTAGGCGGTAGCTCTGGCGGCAACAAGCATCTGGTAGAGTTTCGTGCAGGAAGAATGACTCTAAAAGGTCGTATGGTTCATCCTGATAAGAGGAAGGGTCTTTTGTATGTGTACCAAGGAGAAGACTCATTGATGCATTTTTGCTGGAAAGACCGTACTACCGGCGAGGTGGAGGATGACTTGCTAATATTTCCCGATGACTGTGAATTTGTGCGGGTTAATGAATGCACAACTGGCAGAGTATATGTCCTAAAGTTCAAGTCTTTTTCTAAAAAATACTTTTTCTGGATGCAGGTAAGCAATTGCTAAAGTGAAATTAAACTTTTAAATCTTATTTCCAAGAAAATTGTGGTATACTACCACAAATTGGCATGGAGTGATGCTGTGGAGAAACCTACTGTCTTCTTTGTTTTGTATAGGAAGTATTAACATTTTAGCAATGGCCATGGTGATATCTGGTATCTGTTGGATATCTTATTTCACAATGAATATAAAATGTTTATTGCTTTTTAGGAGCCTAAAACAGACAAGGATGATGATTACTGCCGCCGCATCAATGAGGCTTTGAACAATCCTCCAACATCGGGAGGTCGTGGAGGTGGTGGCAGTGGTGGACAGGATGGAGAGTTACAAAATATACTGAACAACATGTCTCAGCAGCAGCTCATGCAGCTTCTTGGAGGAGTCGGACAAATTGGAGGACTGTCATCTCTTCTTGGCACTATGGGGTAGCTATAATAACAAGAATCCATGAATAAACACATTATTATGTGAAAAAACATAACTCTCACACAGTTCCACCATTGAAATAATAATTATTTAAAAACCTCATTAATAAGTAGTGTCTTATATGCGTAACTATCTTTTGACAGTAACTTTGTCTGGTAAATTTCGGTTAATGCAGGCTCTGACGAAGTTACAGAATAAAAGCTTTTTACAAAAAAAGAAAACCGCCTTCAAAAACAACAAAATAAAATAAGGTGCATTGGGGTAATTACGACAACCGGGTAAATTCCGATTTTATTAATTTGCACCATTTACGTACCACATCTTATTTTGACAATGTTTTAAAGATGAAACACGTATAATTATTTATTAGCAATGCACAGCAATGTTTAAATCTGTGGCAGCGTTTGATTGAAATTAATAGAAATCGGAATTTACCCGGTTGTCGTAATTACCCCAATGCACTATACTTTAGTTTTGGAAGTCAGTGGCAATAATACCTACATAACAAAAAACAAAACCAAAGCCGACGACTTCCAAAACTAAAGTTTTTTTTTCCACTTTTTAGTGCTTGTGTGTTAAGTTTGAAATCCTTACAAAAAGCCCTTTCAAACAATACCTCACACGATATATTTAATTTTGGAAAATGGTAGGAGGTAGAGTTGACGTACCCCCTTTTCCTTCAGTCAGTCATCGAATACACGTATAAACAAAGCAATTTTACTTGTTACGACAGTTCTGCTGTGATCCTATGAGGAGTTCTGTTCCATATCTCCCGAAGTTCATCATCAGATCATGACAATATTTCTATGGCACTTATTCGGAAGTTTACTCTTTCATACAAAAACAGAATCATCGAAATCTATTCATAATTGGCAGGAGTAAGCGGGTAACATAAAACAAAAACAAAAAAACATACCGTCCGAATTGAGAACCTCCACCTTTTTGGTTGTTGGTTGAAAAGTAGCCTATGTCCTTTTTAACTCATGTCCTAAGTCATTTCATCAAAATTGGTTCAGTGGTTTAGTTGTGAGACAAGCATAACAGACGGACGTTACTTCAGCATGTATAATATCAGTATGGAAGTATGGATAAAAGTTCTTTCAATTTTGCATAAAACAGGTTAAAAATCTGTAACCCATTTTACTTTTTTAAACAATTTATATTTCTTAATTGGGTGTAGTTCTGTCAAAATGAACCAATCTATGTCAAAATTTCTTCCATTTTTTAAAGTAATGATTTTGGCTATTCTGTGTTAAATTATTTAAAATTCAAAGCATCAATTTTGGATGTATATTGAACTGTTATTGCTGGATAATAATGTAACACAGATTGTGGGTTGTCTCGTGTTGGCAGAGCTCAATTTAAACAATGAAATCTCTCATACAAACTGATGGATGTGCATGCTGATCGACCACCCAAATTGTATTTCATTTTTGTGTGTATGGGGAATTGGAAATTAAGTAATGAACAATGAACAAAAGATGTTAGGAATGTGACATGTAATATGATTGTCTTAACCATGAGCATGTTTTCATAGCAACAACAGCAGCAGCAATAGCGGTAACACTAGCACTCGTCCGTCAGCGGGCAGCGGCAACAGCAGCCGTGGTGGAAGTGCTCCGCGCACCACCGAGCCCAGCGCCACGCGCACGCCTGCCCGCGCGCGCGACGCGCCTGCGCCCACCGCCACTCCGCCTAATACAGCTACTGCGCAGCAGCCACGTGGTAAGTGACACGCGCCCACAGACTGATGTTATACATTTTGTCTTTTCACTATTCCTTCAGATGACACTGGGCTAGTTTTCAAGCTGCTAGTCGGCGAGTTCGCGAGTAGCTTGTAAACTTGCTCCGTGTCATTGAGCTTTTTACAATCTGCTTTTGTACTGTTTTTCCAAACCATTTTAAGAAAAGTTATTATTGTGTTACTGAAAAGCCTGCATTAAAAATTATATTACTGTTATGTATTTGCAGGACATTAAATTATTGTAATCTTTTTTAAAGCCAAAGTGGAAAACCTAAAATAGGCACAGCATAACAGACTGCCCTCTCACTTGACCGTAACAGTTCTTTACACCTCGCTGCTCAGAGTTGCAGGGTCGGTGGTTGCGGGCACAGCCACAGCTAGTTAATGCAACGTTTGAACAACAGATGGTGCAGGCGGGCAGATCTACTTGTCAGACTTGCAGCGCTACTTCTCAGGGCTCGGCAACGCGCCGCCGGAGACAGACGCCGGCGCGGCGGGCGCGGCCGGGGCGGCGGGCGCGGCGGCGGCGGCGCGCGTGGAGCTGGCGGCGGCGCTGGCGTCGCCCGACGTGGTGACGACGGCCGGCTCGCCCGTCAACGCGCCGCGCCTGGCGCCGCACCTGCCGCCCGCGACGCCCGGTGCCGCCCAGGACGATGTAAGGACCACCCTGCTCTCACCGCAGTTCGCTCAGGTGAACCTTCAAGTATAGCGTTCCAGTCCTCGGCTGCGGCTCGTCGCCACCGGGACTCGTCTCGCGTCTGGCTTCTTTCCTTCGGGCGCTATGCGCTTCGCATATTTATCTAACGCTTCTATGGTTCGTAGGTATGTGCGCGGTGCATGGGGTTCTATTAATTTATCGCATATTATTTTATTAAGTTTTTGCTATAATAACTGGGATTAAATTGCATATTTTTCAAAAAATTAAATACATATTCAAGAAGAAAAGATTTAAGCATCGTATTGGTGGCAAACTACCTATATAACCTTTATTTATTTACTTACCTAAAATGACGTCATCAGAGGCATTACGACCGGCATTCTAATTGTTTTGAATTTCTAATTACATACGAAAACAAACTTCCCTTGTCTGTCAGTATATCAATATGACTGGTAGAAAATGCCTAAGGCATTTAGTCCGCCTTTGTACAGTGTATTTTTTACATGTGCACAAAGTTTAAATAAATAAATATTTTATGAACCTTGCCAAACAAAAATATTGCACATTTTTAATTTTGTGGTATGAAATGGAATAAGTAGGAATAAACAATTTACTAATTCCGATTGCAAAAATGATTTGGCAGAAGTCTAATTATATTATTGATCATGTTATGAAAACTTCTGAGAAAATAGTGTATTGTGAAATGTCCAAAATTATGATCTAAGATGGATTGTGGCTGGCAGGTCACACACATTATAACTTTAAAAGGTAAGTAATAATATTACCAATTAAAATATAATGTTAAAGTTATAATAATAATTATGAATGTACGTTGATAGTCAGTCAGTCAGGACAACAATGTTTTATTGAAAACCTGTCCAATAATGAGAAAGTACCGAATAATATTACTTTTATATGCCAATGACGACGTCATCACTTTCATAATTTTTAATATCTAGATCTAGGCAATCTATAATCGAAACAAATCATTAAAGTTAAAGCCTTGCATGTTATTAATACCTAACACAACATTGCAAAATTCTATTGTTTTACTAATCCATTAACAATTTATTCTTAACTTCATAAACTTATAACAATAAAGTTTGCAAGCTTGAAAATCTTATAAAAATCTTGAAAGTAACCAAAAAATCGATTTACATTTAAAAGACATAATATTATTATTTTTTTTGTTAAAAAGTTTTTATTTTTGGCTTTTTAGTTTCTTTTTGTTGGTATATATAGTTTTTTTTTTCATTTATATGGATTTCCTACAGCCCTCCGTCTCCATCATCAGACCCTCGATGACAGTCACAACCAGCTCGGTCTAAAGTTCTCATCAAGACAAACGAAATTTGCTCAAATACGAGGTGCAAACTGTTGAGGAGTTTCTTTGACTGTCTTTTGTCGCCATTAGCAGATTACTTATAAGAGTCATCAAAACTTTATAATTATATGTATATGGGCCAGGTTTCCAAGCCTAATCGGTTCACAACTGCAAAATTCAGTTGGTGAAAAAAATCAACATTCCCTATTTTTATACCCTTAGGGGTGTTCTTTTTTATTTATTTTTAAATCCTATCCAATAAAGAAAAATCATCAAAATTGACTACGAGAAATTACAAGTGAGGTAAGTTTGTCCTCATGGGCGAGTGTGGATTGCAGCCCGAGCCGTAGACGAGGGCGTTATGTAGCCGAGACAGGGCTGTAGCTAGAGTCGAATTTGAGGTAGGGCAGCATTGGTTACAGGTAGGTCGGAAGTAAAAAAAATGTCATAACTGATCTGCCCTCGAAACACGGACTTCTAATCAATCACCATGTACCTAGCTATATCTGACATCTTATGATGACTCTGAAACTATGAACAAACCATTTAATTATAATAATGTATCTTATTTTTGATATTTTTAAGGTAGGGCATTGTGATTTCAAGGTAGGGCATTGCCCCACAATGCCCCCCCCTAGCTACGGCCCTGAGCCGAGACTGTAAATGTAAAATTCTCACAAGATTCATGCAACGTTTTTCAACACACTTGTGAGGAAAATTGAATGTAATTTCATAAACTTCAGTATTTTGGACAAAGCTTTGTAAAAAATGTCACACGGATTTCTTAATTCAAACTTCGAACACTGCCGATTGTTCGCACCCGTGGTTGAATGACAAAGCCTGATTTTAATAATAAATATGTTTATTTTATATACAGAACACAAAGGAGATGAGGAGAAGGAGAAGAGATACAATTTTGGGCCTGGGTTGTAAAAGATGAAAGTGGTGTCAAATAATAGCTTAATCACCTAGGCTAGCCTTCTCTGAAAATTCTGTGGATTTAGTCAATCTGAGAACATTGTTTATCAAAAACAGTGTTTTACTCAAGTATATTTTAAGAGTGGAAGAATCTTAGGCAACTCACAAATTCAAGATCATCCAAATCTGCTGAGTCGATCGAAAGTCGATCGTCTAAGGTCCCCTATATTATAGATTTAAATCTACACTCATATTATAAAGAGGAAAACTTTGTATTTTTGTTTGTTTGTAATGGATAAACTCAAAAACTACTGGACCGATTTTAAAAATTCTTTCACCATTAGATAGCTACATTATCTGCAAGTAACATAGGCTATATTTTATTTTAGAAAAAATAGGGATCATAAATAAAAAAGTAGGTTTAGTTTTATTGATGACAAAATCATTGTTTTTAGTTTTCTCTTTTTTTGGATTGTGAATTGAGCTAATTTTTATATTTTATAAAATAGAAAAGTATAACCCTTTTTTAAACTATATCTCAACTTATTACAACTCGGAGCTTTAAATCCTCATCTCCTTTCTGTAAAGTTTTCAACTGAAACAAATAGTTTTATGAAATATAATATTTGTTTATCATGCTTTATTTATTAACATAATCAGTTCATTTCTTCACAAAATATTATGATTTAACAACAAAAACTATTATGCACTAGTGCTGTAATACAATGTAAAAAGCACACGTGAGCAATACGCTACATTATAAGTATTATAACCTTAGAAGTGGTGCAATAAGAGACACTTTACGAACAAGTGTGTTGAAATATAATAATGTACACGTCGATTTGATAAACTGCTTTATTTCGGTAAAACAAATATATATATATTATATTAACTCTTATAAAAAAAGTAGAAAAAACGAGACACTTCACGTCTTGTAAAAAGGGTAGGTAATAATAGTTCTTACTACTCAAATGTTGTAGCATAGTGCGAGTTTGACATGACTAGAGTGGACTTTTAATCGAAGTAGTAAATATATCGGGTGTAAAAGAAGTGTAAAGTACACATAATGGAGCTGAAAGTTATATGTGCTTATAATCATTGCTGTCATTTTTTTTTTGTTCTGGATCATATCTGGAAATGTTCTTGATACGGGAATGTTGAACGTCGAACTTACAACTTCTTTATTTTTATGATAATAAATAAAATAAAATCTTACGAATGACAATTTATTATGCTGATGTTAAATGAAACAAAATAAAATTATTATTATTGTATTTTATTTAATTATTTATACGCAAATAATTGTGCTTATAAAGCGGATACAGTGGTGATGGTTTAAAGTTCACTTAGAACATTTAAATGGCTGGATAGTTTATGCTTCGATCATTGAGTCGCATCTCTAGCAGACAACGGCTGTTTCTGGACGTAGTGAATAATTGGTAATGCTAGTCATAAATAAATGCACATAAATAAACAAAAATGTACAATGCAAATGTGCATTGCAATGTTGCAATGTGCAATGTACATTGTGCAAATTAAAATTTTGTGTAGACGTATTTCAATGTAAACTTTCACTCCAAAAATCTCTCTTGATAAAGTAATATCTATAGACATTTTATGAGTGAAAGTTCATCATAATTATAATCATAACAGATATGATTAATTGATATAAAAAAGAAATATATTATGATTTTCTTACAATCATTTGTTTTGTCGAATTTTATGAACCTACTTAGGTGACGTTCTCATAACCTGTCACTCGCAACATGCTACAACGTTTTTATTATAATAATCACTAATCATTAACATTGGCGGTGTACTGGGCAGAGGTTGTATCAACTAAAGCCATTTTTTAGTTAATACATTCGTTATCCATCCGCTGTTGCCGTTGCGTTTCTCAGTGTGAAGTCTGACAAGTCCTTGATACAAAAAAAGTTTTTATTTTTGACTTGGACTTGTAGTTAATTAAGGTTTGAAATCGGTAATCCGCCTTGAGCAAGCGTGGTGATCAATGCTCGTGTCTTCTCTGTATGAGAAGAGGCCTTTGCCCCGCAGTGGGACAATAATAGGCTGGTATTATTTTTGTACCAAATGTTCAAAGTTTATCATGTAACCTATGAATATGACTTCATGACATAGTTCTAATAACATTTTAATAATTCTTGAAAAAAAATTATGAAAATGCGGACCTAAAATTATATTGGTGTATTGTGGCTTTTATTTAATTGGCTATGGCTAAAAGTACTCATGAACATGAACACTTTAAAGTTGTTCATACTCAGGAGTACTCACTCACTCACTCCCTGATAGATGACCAATGAATTAAAAGACAGCCAGTATTTATCTTTCATTTAATACAAAAGATTGTACTTTATTAACCATATTAGGTTCATAACATAAAGTTCCTTATTTAACACCCATATCAACACATATTGTTATATTCCAGGCTGCGAACCAATTCTCTTCGGCATTGACTTCTGGACAAATGGGTCCAGTGATATCGCAATTTGGTTTGCCTTCTGAAGTCACAGCGGCTGCGAACACGGGCGACATGCAGGCTTTCTTTAAAGCGCTTGAAAACACATCTAATGCAGCCGACAAGCCGAAGGATGATGACAAAAAGAAAGAGGAGAAACCCAAAGACGACAAAGGCGACAAAAAAGATGATGACGCCGAAATGTCACTAGACTAATTTGGGGTTCATTATTAATTCGTTACTTAGTTGTTTTTAAACGCTTCGAAGCAAGTTTTATTTTATATTCGTTAGCGATTTCTTATTACATTGAAATATAATTTTTCTTTTCATATGTTTTATTTAATTTTTCCTTTAGGCCCGCCGCGCTCTACATCTAGTTAGCATACATCTAGGCATATATCCATTATACATAACGCCTAACCTATATAAAGTACCTAATCAGTGATCATAACGCATGTAACTCTAGAAAAACGATGGTGTACGCCAAAGCATATTCTAGGATCTATCAGTCTATACACTTCGAGGTCGCACTGACACTGACCTAAACGAGGTATTGTCCAAAGCAATCTGTATGGCCCAAGGTCAGTACATATTCCTTTTATATGCGAATTAAACTCCTTTACAGTAAAATAAAACAATAATTTATTATCTAATAAATACTAGAAAGAAAACACCTATTGTGGCAGTCTAATGAAACCATTTCTTCTTGCGATTTTTAACAAACTTCGTTTATTTAGTAGAGTCGTGTCTAGTCACTCTTGTTCGGGCACCATCATTCAGTCACTGGTATTATAATTTTCATTCGACTTTCCGAGCGGTCGGAGCTTCCATTTTGGGACCTGCCTACAGCTAGCTGCCGTAATACTCGAAATCCCGAAGTCGCTACTAGGGTTTGACTTTGCAGTGATGTAGCATCTGCCATCTGTTGACAGCAATGAGAACTAAAGTTTTGTTGTAATTTGCGAGATGGCGTAGTGAACGGTTTTGCACCAGTTTGTGCTAGAAGCGATTTCAAGAAGGTAAAATACTTAAATTGAAATAAGGACTGCAAGTAAAACCTATTTAAATAAAATAAAAAATAAAATTGAAATTATGTAAATTATGACTACAGGTTTACATTAAAAAAATATTTGGAACAAAAACTGAAGTAATTTTGAAAGCAAAAAATACTTATCATGAAACATCGAAGTGACCTACTGTACAAAAGTAGGTACAAACCAAGTAACTACCTAATTAAAATGTATTTTCTTTAATATAGTACCTATGTACTGCACTTTGTATCAGGCTTAATTTTCATCGAATGGTCACTGATTATGCGAGACTCGTTCTATGCATTCTATGTTTAGGTAGATACGTGGATAGCGTAGTACAGTTGTACCAATTTTTGCTTTCTGTCAAAATAATGTATTATAACCTTTACCACCGCGATACAAGAGTCATTATGTCCGAGTCCAACTGCGCAGGCATTGTATATCTATACAAACATCTGTCCGACTAGCTTGATATTTTGTATGTAATACCTACTTTCAATTCGGTAGTAATATTCATTCTCTGTCGGAGTTCAGCGCGGTGCGCGCGTTTTCATGTGCGAAAGTACAGGACATACAAATACGTTTAGATGATTCTTTACTTTTATGTAATTTGCATTGGTTAACATAAGTGCAAATAGTGAGAATAGTGTTGTGCTCTTGGCTATGTAAACAAGCGTTTTAAATTGGTGTAATGGAACGAATACAGGTTTTGCAAGATGTATGAGTAACCAATGACCGCAGGGCATCCCTGCGCGGGGGCGGACGGGGTGGGGGGAAGGGGAGACCAGATTGCCAACTACACTTCGGTGGGTTCTTGGTTCATCTCGGACAGGATCAAAAGATTTTAACAAGTGAGTATAACATAGAAATATTTACCTACTTGTTTTTATTACTTACGTAAGTTGCTTTTCTCGTGAATTTTACAATATTCACGAATGTAAAAAAAACAACGGAGTTGACTCACTATTAATACCTACGATACACAAGGTGTTGTTATCATGACTAGGCATGCTAAAATTTGCAAAGGAATCATTTTAGAGTTTAGTTTTAAGGATAGATTTAATCTCATGGTTTATCTAGCGAAGCTTTGGGCGTAGGTAATAAAATCAATTTTTAGCTAAAATATCTGGGATACGTGGACTAAAATAACTCAAATAAATAATGATCATAGTTCCAAAACAAAAAGAATAAGAAGGTAGGTAACTACGTTACTGCCAAAAAGAAAAAAAATTGCCTGCTGTTTTGATACTTTAAACTTCTGAACTATTTCTGGAATGCCGCAGCATAGTTCCGTGGTGGGCACAATTACGTTTTCGTTTTGATAAAATAAAGTTTTAACAGTTTATTTTGAGGATAAGCGGTAGATATTTGCGACAGCAAAGCAAAGACACGGCGCACGGCGACCTCAAGCGATGGCGCGGGGAGTGCGGGGCGCTGGGGAATCCTTCTGGCGCCAGACCGGCATCGGCGTCTACCCGCGCCCCGCCCTCCTCCGCCGGTGCCCACACCCGCACAGGCCAACTCTAAATAGATGCACGGTGATTTACGCCTCGGGCGTATGAGTAAATATGTTGCTTGCCTGCCTGCCTTGGCACGTCCGCCCGCCCCCGCCGCATGCCGATCTCCATCCCATCTCAAAACTAACGTTCACAAACTCGACGGGGCATACCTAGTCTGTAATCAAAGAGATAAATTACTTTGCTATACTTTTATCGTTAATCCCTATTTTTTTTAATCAGTAGGTACCGGTAATTGTCATATTGATAAGACCTAGAATGAATGAATCGCATTTAGGTAGGTACCTATATTCTGAATATTGTTCACTATCTAATAAATATTTATCCACTTCTCCTTTCTCTAAGTGTGAAATCGGCTGTTATATACAAGTCGTTATTTTGGGTTGGTAGTCAACAGAAACCAGTAAGTAGGAGACCTAAGTATAGTTTACAATTCGAGACTCGTAAACGAGTACGGAATGCGGACCTTTTTGCAGACGGCATAAAGATTTAATTAGACGTTCATGATCTACTCTTGCACTTCTTAAAGTAGGTGTCCATATAATTAAAATATAATAAGTATTCAGGCCATTTGAATCAAGAGGTACTGGGACTACAAGATATAATTTATTGAGTAACCAGAAAAATAATAAAATAATAAGCGTTACAAGCAGTAATAACTAATTACTCAGTCCTTAGACTGATAATAAGACTGATTAGGTATTTAATTATTTTTTAGATATGATTTGTTTTATTTTAGATATTTTTCCTTGTATCTTAATTCAGATTAAACAATAGATGTTTTGTTCAAATTATGGTTGGTCCCAGTCGCCTTTAAAAATATATAAATGAATCAAACAACTGACTCCACAGTCGTAGTCTCAAAGCGGTCCAACTGAACACTCAATAATACCAGCTTTTGCGACTGCCCATGTAAATGTCGGTTATCGCAGACGCAGAAAAAGTCTAATTCAAAAGTATCCAGATCCCAAGCTACCTCTGTCAAATTTCATTACGATCAGTTCAGTGGTTTTCCCATGAAGAGGTAACAAACAACAAAGTTACTTTCGCTTTTATAAAATTAGTGTGGATTATTTTTGTAAATACTGTTTTGGGACTATACTGTAATAGACCATGCCTTATGGCTATATGCGAAGGCGAAAAGAAACATGAGTGATCTGCTTAGGCCCTAATACCCGTTTTCACTAAAACTAGGCATAAGGCAACACTTAAAAGTCTGCCTAAATAAAAGAGCACTAGACTGTTAGATTTTCAAACCTGTACTCGACGACTCAGTGCCGAGAATTGAAAATTCAACAGTGTTATCCTATTTAGGTGTCGCTTAGTGTAAAAACAGGAATTAAAGAAATAGCATTTCTTTTAGCTAGAGTCTAGAATGAACAATCTTCAATATTCCACTTACAATAATTTTTTAGGTTTGCAAGTATGCGAAGTGATAAAAGGTCTTACCTTGGTCAAAAGAAAATGTCTCTTTGTTATAATTTTTATGTAATCAATCGCTTATCATATCACACAGCATGATGACTAATATGTGACTATCTAAGAGGAGAACTGCTTTTTTTAATCGCATCGTGTTCGGCTACAACGTTATTATAAGTCGTGAATAGAGCATAAATATGGACCTAGGTATAATCGAATCTCTATCATGTTTAACTGAAAGATTAATTAATTATCAATAATTAACCGAATTGTCTCCATTGAGAAGCTTTTCTATCCGGATCGTTTATGCGGACGTATAGAGTAGGTACTCGGTCTGGTTGAGAGCAACAAAAAGTGGACATCGTAAGACCGGTCCCGCAGGTTTCCGCGCGCCAATCATGGCACTGACTGACTTTCGTTCACATCCACCGTCATTTTTCATTCATCCTATGCTCATACTTTCATAATAATTAGTTAATCACATTATTTAACATATCCTTATTAATTTGTCATCGTTAGGTGCCAATAACATAGAACGCGTAAAACTCAACACCTAAAATAAATAAGTTTTTTCAGAATCGTACCATTGCATTGCTCATAAATATACAACAAGTTTTCAATTAAAAGTACCCCTTACCCAATTTAGTTTGGACACATTCCAAATTGCGCTAACCCAATAACAATTCATTAATTTCTATTATTTGTTATATAAATAAAGAAGGCTTTGACAACATTTATGTTAACTATAGGATGTAAAAAAGCATTCTATACCTACATGTAACTAAGTAACATTGAGTAAAAATAATTACTGGGATTGAATCATTTGGTGCTATCTACTAGCATAATATTAATTCGTTTTACTTCTACCTTTGCGTTTTCCGGTTACAATGCTTCTAGCCCAATTAATAATATGTTATTATAAAAAGGATAACTTATGTATCAAAGTCAACACTCGCCAGGTGCATTCAATACCTACGTACCCTACACGTTACAGGTTTAGTAGCTTTCTGCACTGCTGCACGATAAAATTCTTCTCCCTGTATTTAAAATTAAAACTGCTTGTAAGCATTCCTTTTGCTTCCAGTTTATATACTTACCTAACTACGTAACTTTAGTGTTTAATACGTACCTACGTATTTAAATTAGTAAATTAATTATGTAAGTGTCATAGAGGTCATTGGGAACAACGCCGGGTAGTCATTAGTGAATTTTAAGCAGTTAGTGTTCTCACGTAGCTGACGTGTGTGCGATTAGTTGGTTACTCACAATTAGTTTGTTGGCTACCGTATCCAAGAATAGAGAGCCAAATTCGTTCCATTCTATTTGTCGTCCTATAGCCAGTGCAGACAGAGTGAACTCTATAATAAATAAATAAATAATAAATATCTTGGGACAACTCACACACGGCCATCTGATGCCAAGCTAAGCAGAGCTTGTGTTATGGTAACCAGACAACTGATATACATACTTATATAATTTATAAATACAAACATATTATAGATAAATTACACCCAGACACAGAACCAACAATTATGCTCATCACACAAAGTTTGTCCTGGGTGGGAATCGAACCCACTACCTCCGGCTTTGCAGTCAGGGTCACTAACCACTAGACCAACGAGGCAGTCAAGTCAGTCAGGCAGTCTCTATGTTAATGTACAAATTGGACTCTATCTATTTATGATGTACTTTAGTGAATTATCAAAACTGCTCGAGCATATTGCTGCTTTGCTTTGTGCGCTGACTACTAAGCGCCATCTCTACGGGCGGCGATAGTTTCGCAGTGCCACTTCTCTACTGATTATAATTTTGGAATTGGCCATCCATCATAATATTTAGACCCATCATATTAATTAATAATTCATAGGCACGCCAATTAGGTAGGTAAACTATTGACTTTTCCAGAACCCCTTTAGTGCTTCAATCTTGTTAATATCGATTTTTGAATAACGATCTACATTACAAACAGTAAGCAGAAATAACAATTAGCGAGCGCCACTAAGATTTTTTTTTCTTTTTCTCTAGTTTGTACTTTTCAGTTATGCAATTAATACGATATTTTCACTGGAAACTCTAATCAACGGCAATAAGCCGGTGGTGAGGAACTAGTTAGTCGACATTTATTTTGTGAAAAAACAAGTTTGTTTTTTCGATTCAGATACTGAGAAGTGAAACAGCAGCAATGCCCCTATCTATTAAAAATAACTCCTCACTACAGTAGAGGGAATCGAAGAAGATTCTTGGAAATATCGGAATCGTAAATGTGTAAAGGTTAGGTTAGTTAGGTAGGTAGTATGAGTGTTTATTATAGGTAGGTAAGCGCGTGAATCGCGTCGGCGCGATTGGCGAGCAAGCAGCCGCCAGCGCGTGCTCGGGGTATTCTGAGAATTGCATATTGACTGAACAACATTCAACAGTTATATACCTTTATTAAAACTGTTTTTTTTTTAAGTTAAAAGAATTTTTAAAATATCAGTTAGTAACAAAACTACTGGCTTTGTGTTCTAGCTCTAGGGTTCAATAATTACCGGTGATCCCTAGATTAGAAACAATCTAAATATACTAAAGTAGGTAAAAAATCTGGGATTTCTCATATTTTTGGGCTCGAACCCACAACCAAACTTTGTCCTATTACAGGCTTACAGCGCTAGAAATGAGATTTTAAGATACAAGAGCGAACATGCCGAGCTCAAAAATGTTTGCATCCTATCGGATACTACGTTAGAAGTTAGAGTTGATTTTCTTTAAACCATTCATACAGGAATGGGAGTTCCTAATGTGTCGATTTATGTAGAAAAGCTCAAGAATTGTGAGAACTCAGAATACAAGAGCGAGCGAAGCTGGTTCGAAAAAGAGAATGAACTTTTTGTCCCCATTTCTTATTACGAATCTTTGTGTATAATAGTCGTACATGCACAAGGAAAAAATTAATTATTTTGTTTTGCTTTACATTAGTACCTAGATGTTATTTTCATGGATTACCTGTAGGAAATTTCTGTCTATTTGTTACAACGCCATTCTCACATGCGACATGACACGACTGGGCGCGGGACATGCCGGACACGCGTCCCCGCGTGTCTCAATGACACTTGTGCAGGGAAAAACTATCCCTATTGACATCCTTATTTTGGAAATATTACACCTACTTGTACTCCAAAAAACTAAAAATAAAACCTTAAGTCTCCAACATTTAAACTGACGGACTCGCCGTTTTGAAATTGAAATGTGATTTAAAAAAAACTAAATTTTCCCTTTTCATTCTGTAGGAGAGAAATTTTCAAAAATCCTTTCTTATTTGTCGTCTCCTTTACAAAAAGAATCATAGTACCAACTGTGTAAATGTGGTTGTGAAACATTATTACCTACATATCGTAAGCTAATTATGAGTTTCAGTATGTGTTAGCGTTCAGGTACTTACCAGACACAGATCATGAGATCACAACCAACCAAGATCCATATAACCTACCAAGGCCTATAAAGAAATAATTATCGCTTAATCAATAATACATAATTATAACAAATAAAAAAATGGATACGGTACATATTTATCTAAATAACTACTACTTATTATGTATGTCTACTATCTTATTAGAACCAATCTAAAAATACTGCATCAAGTATTGCTAACAATGAGTCAAATTAATTAAAGGAACAACATTCAATAAGTAATTATTTTGACAAACTAAAGTGTATATTAAATATTATATCTACATAGATAAAAATATAAATACAAATAAAATAAAATTATAAGTACTCACACACACTTTGGTATGTCTCAGGAAATAAAATAAATACCTACCTTTCGCTTGATTATTCATCTGTTGCTACTGTTGTTGGAACATTTACGTGTTGATTACTTCATCAATGACAATAGAATTGTAACTGTTAAACATAACTATAGTACGTAGTCGATAAACAACTAGAAAGATAAATATTCAGCTAAATGTTCGTATTATAGGTACATACCAGAATCTCATGGCAAATCAAAATTTAGTGTGTGCAATTCTAGGAAAAATGGATTAAACGATCTTAATACTGTTTATTTTTTATTTGTCTTTAGTATTAATGAACATAAATAAACATTAAAAAACTTTACATACTTACTAATTTATTACATAATTATATCGTTAAAATCTTTAAAACGACGAGAGACCGATCTCTTGCATTTCTTGTTCTTCGTCAGATGAAGAGGACGATGAAGATAAAAGAGTTATTTATTATAAATCGATAAAAGAGTTATTTATTATAAATCTTCCAGCAATTAAATTATTCTGTCTTGTTCATTCTGTTACTTGATTCCTAATCAACTCTAAATCGAAACTATCCATGTTGATTTTCTTTTTCCGTGCTTTTCTTTTTACCAGGCGTGGAAAATACATCATTCGATATGCCCTCTTCAATGATTCGCCGCATAGAAAAAACTAAAATCTCCTACGGAAGGAGTTGATAACTCAGTTAAACTTACCGGTCAAAGTTTTTTTTTTATGCCCCAGATTCTAGTAGGCCTATACCTGTTATTTAAATTAAATTAGTTAATTAATCGATAGCTTAAATTCAATGTCTTTTATACTTGTTTAACAAAATATTATTAACGGTATAGTTAAATGATAAGGGCTGGTTTTTCAATAGTCAGATTACTTTTATCTGAAACATAAATATGACTGCTTGATATAATATTTTCTAAAGGTACCAAAAAGCAGCAGTAATTTTTATAGGTTTATTATATAAAATATGTATTAGTTTATAGTTATTGTACCTATATTTATTTGTGTTTTACGGGCCTAAGCTGCCTAAAATAAAGGATTATTATTATTATTAAAAGCTGTCAAACCTCCATGTTTATTCCTCCCCTATATATCAACCCTAAATTATGTGACTGTACCATCGTTAAAGTAAGCACCACAAGTAATTGAAAGTTTGATTTGAGGAATTGATTCATAGTTCTCTGAAGTGACTAAAATACTAGGTGCGCGGAATAAAGCACTACTTTACGTTGTTATCACCATCTTATACCTTTATCAGTGACTGATTTGAATTTTTGAAGTTGAATATGAATACTTTTCAGCAAGTTTATCAAGAATATTTGCGTCAGTGAAATAAGATTACGGCTGGTTTGGAATACCTATATATTGTTTTTATCGCTACTACGAGTACCTAGGTACCGTAAAAACGATTAATAATTATTGTGTGCACTAATTAAATTAAGTAAATACCTACTCAGGCTACTTAGACGATGTAATGACGTATTTTAAGATTGGCGTCCTGAGCTTAAGTTTACTGCCGGTACTAAAATTATCGAAAATCTTTGCTATTTGCGGGAGCCGCAGGAGTAGTAGTGATTAACCGTCAATTTTGTGACAACAACCTAGTAATATACAAGAGCGAGCTCCAAAATGTTATAGGTTTGGGTTACTTTCATACAGAAATAGGAGTTATTATGACAGCTTACGATTATGTGAATCTAGGATGCAAGAGCGAGCGACATGACCTCGGGAATTGGGGCACCCCGGCTCGGATAGGTTGCGTTCAATAGTTTATAGGTCACATAGTAGAAAACGTATATCAAAGTCTACCTTGAATCATCCCTTGCCGGGTTAAAACAGGGAGATACAATTTGTTAGAATTAGTCATTTTACATAATTCAAGCTCTTAAAGGGGCTAAAGGGGTTGTTGAAATCCATAGGGTTAGCATAAAATCCAAGCGAACTAAGTTTTTGAGAACAGCAATAGGTAATGCTTGTATCAAGAAAAACGGGGCTGCATCAGCGGGCTAAAAGAGAAGAGCCCTGCTCTTGTAGTCCACTGCTCCGGACTATGGCCTCTATGGTCATAGGATGAATACGCCACTCAGTAAAGGGGGTTATAACAGTTTAGAAGCTGGCATAGTAGCTCACCCACCAACGCCATTTAGATTTTTCTACAAAGATACGGCACACGAAGAAATTGATATAAATATAACATGGATAAAATACACTAGAGAAAAAAATATTCAGGGATATGTTGCCCTAAAGTGTCACGACGCTGTGACATTTGGAAGTGAAGATCGCTTTATGTACTTTCAAATATCTCTGTAATATATCGATGTAGTAACAGGTCAGAAATCGTTTTGAAAACCTTGTCGATTTGCGCGTCGCTGACGTAGACTAATTCTCAAGGTGTTTGGAGATCAATTTAGACTCTTCCTGTTCACCAGCAAGCTGCCCTTAAGGAACGTTATATTTCCTGCCTTATAATGCCCTATGTAACCTATAGTGTGCTATTAACAAGTACCGTCGAAGAATAGTGTATAAAATACAAGCGAGTCGCTATTTACCAAAAATAATGTCGGAGCTAAAAAAATTAGTTATTTTCCGATCAGTAAGAAACAGAAAATGAGTGTAGGTGTTGAGAATGCACGTCGGAAGCGGGAATACCTCTCTGGCGAATATCCAAAAGACGATCCCGAGTTCCCGAAGCACTCCTTATCCCTAACACAACACTTGGCCGAGAAGCCATCCATTCTTTTTATAATGTAAACAATGCCAATGTTTAATTTTTATTCTACCTACTTAATTTATTTTTACGTAGACAACTAGTCACAAACAATATTTAGGTTTGGTAGATGCTTTCTCATTATCTGGAATAATTATATTGAATAGGTACCTATTGTCCGAAGCATATTGTAGACACTTTTTAAAAGGCATTGACAATAAACTATACGACCATCACATTGAAGCTTAGTAACGTCATTGAGGAAAGACTCGTGAACAGTGAATAGATATTTATTTGGTCAAGTGCTACCCGGCTCGGTGTGACTCACGAATATTATTGTCACATTCATACATATGGCGTATTTTGGTCGTTGATACGTGAACGTCGGAATTCACGAAGAATGACGCCATTCTCTTAATGCCAGTTTTATTATTTAGGTACAAAATGTGAATGTAGGTAAATAATATTGCGTTAAGAGTAGCGTTAGTGTCACAGATTGTGGTACCTAATACCGGACTTAATTGTAGACCTGTTTTGCCATCCATATTTTACTTTATTTGGGAAACAAACCGATGCAATAACTCAAGAAGATCCAACATAATATGTACTTATAAGTTATACATAAGTCTGTTGATTTCAAAATTACTACTACCTAAATATTACCGGAAAAAATGTTTGTAGTTGCATCGCAAACTGAACGTGATTTGTACCTAAATTGTTATGTAAAATTTAAATTATTTTCCCAAATACACATTTGTTTACATTTTTTGATACTGGTTGAAGCATTTGGCAGCAGTAAGTACTTTGTGTTCTGGAGCTAGTTAGTAGGTACGTAGATTTTGCATCTATTGGTAAAATGTGAAAACAATGTAACAAGCTGTGCACGTCAAAAGAGGTCTAGAGTAAAAAAAAAGACAGGCGGCTTTGGTTTTGTGTTTTGTTATGTAGGTATTACCACCGACTTCCAAACTAAAGTTATTTTTTTATTTTGTAGTTTTTGAAGGCGGTTGTCTTTTTTTGTAAAAAATCTTTTTATTTTTCACTTTTTAGTGCTTGTGTGTTAATGTTTGAAATCCTTACAAAAAAACCCTTTCAAACAATACCTCACACGATATATTTAATTTAGGAAAGTGGTTGACGTACCCCCTCCCTCTCTTTTTCAGTCAGTCATCGACTACACGTATAAACAAAGCAATTTTACATATTACGACAGTTCTGCTGTGATCCTATGAGGAGTTCAGTTCCATATCTCCGAAGTTCATCATCAGATCATGACAATATTTCTATGGGACCTATTCGGAAGTATACTCTTTCAAACAAAAAAAGAATCATCCAAATCAATTCATAATTGGCGGAGTAATCGGGTAACATACATAAAAAAAAACACCGCCGAATTGAGAAACTACTCCTTTTTGAAGTCGGTTAAAAAATAGATACATAATAACAGTAAACAAAATAAAATATAAAAAGCCGTGGCAACTAAGAGATGACTAGTTCCAACTGACGGCGCCCGTTCACGAACATGACACAGGGATTGGCACCATCAGCGAGATATTTGAGTTAGCCTGTCATACATTTTGTAAGAAAGTATTCAAGAAAACTAAAAAATGAGAGATTGGACGGGGTGTGGCCTGTGTCGGCAACGAGTCGGACGGTGCGGTGGCGTAGCGGTCAGACAAGTTAACGATGACCTGGTTCCGAGGGAAGCCCGAGCAAGGTGGGGAGACGACGCGCTCGGTTCTGCATTCGCACTAGTCGCAAAGTTGCTTAGTACAACAATGAAGCAGATCATGCTCAAAAACCCGACGTAGTTCCAAAAAGCCTTGTCTACTCACAACATTTTAAATAACAGGTATTCTGAAAGCCAATAGTAGGTACTTACATACCATATTCAACATTGACGTCAGTTAAGTATTATAAATTATAAAACTTACACGTATGAAACAAAACAAGGTAAATACTTAATACATAATACTTATTTACCAATTAAATTCTAGGTAGAGATGCAATATTATAGTGGAATGATTTTCACGCTTGCACTTTATTTCTTACTAAATTCCAGCAAGCTCAGCCTGTTAAAGTTGCCTCTAAGACTGGTTTCATGGTTTCCCACCCACGCGACTTCATGGCGCCCTGGTGGAATCACAAATTTATTCAATAGCTGTGTTGCCCAATGTTAATTTTACTTGTACAGACTGATTTGGGATCTACAGTTAATAGACACTACCGATTAATATTGCTTGTTATGGGTTATACCTACTTCATTTTAATGTGATCCACAAGACCTATTAATATAGCGATGACGTGGAAAGTTACGTATACGACCACGTACCTACGATTGAGATCCGCGAAAGTGGTATTTTGTTTATCAAGTGATTCTTGATGGAATCAGTTCTTGATGGAAAAAGCATTGTTATTGGAAGGATTAATGAAATAACCATCAACCATATAAGTGTTGTCAGGTGCAAGAGACATACAGAAACAGACACTCCCCGTGGCGTGTAGCTCAAGGTCGTGACGTGACGTCGGCAGTCGGCAACAGGCGGTACCTACGCCAACTAAACAACGCAACAAGTGCCCCGCGCCCCCGCATTTCACATACCATTCGCGAAACAGCAGCCGTCATAGAATAACGCCAACCAATTTTTGTGGCAGAGTATTTTAAACATTACAGACCTGCCGAAAAAACGCATTGAACTGAATCAAGATGTTTTGGCCAAACCTAATTTTAGGTAGTAATAAAGTACTGAAAAATGTTTAATTAGCAAAACCGATCAAGAATAGCCTAGCCTTTAACGGTATGCAAAATTGAATCATAGGTGTTCATAACGAAGGTCAACCTTGCAATATTAATACTTTTATTTAAAGCTAAATATGAAAAAGAAGACACTGCAGGAAGGTTGGCCGGTAGGTACCTATATACCCACAACAACATGCACTGCCTAGCTAGACAATCGTGTACCATCGATGATGACTTCAAAGAGTTGAAAATATAAAAGTAGGTACCTGCATAAGCAGATTAAGTAGTGATATAATTGGAACAGCAGAACACGTTAAGAAACAAGTTTTTTCTATAGTGGTCGTCGTCGGAGTATCGCTCGCTTCCTGACCAACTTCACAATCGAGTGACTGCGTGCTATCCTCGAAACGCGTGCGTCATCGCCTCCGCAATACTGATAAGCGCCTACCAATTATCATTGCAAATAATGTGTTTATATTATACATTCGAATCTAGCCCGAGTGCCATAAAGTTTCTTCACTGAAAATAAATTATCATCACTACGTAACTCGGCGACCATAATTATTAGATTAATGCTCGTATTATGCCAGGCTTATTTGTGTAGGTAAACTATGAATAAGTACCTATACTTATAAAATTTTGATAAAGAGGTCTTGCCGATAATAAGTTCACGAGATAAGTTAAATATAGGAAAATGCCAACAATAAATTATTAAGTACCTAATTGTACTTATTATAAACTAGGTAAGTACTGATTCCACAACTCTTTATTCTTGTAACTTTAATTGGGTAGTTGACACTATTAATAAATAATTCCAAGACATAACTTCTTTAAAAAAACGCTTTATTGTAGCCCTGAAAACCCGATTAATTTTCAATTTACTGCAAAATTAGATTTTTTGTGGCTTTTAAATCAATAAATAGTTAGACAATTGAGTTGCCAAATAAGTGACGTCACAACGTGCTATTACCATACAAAATCTATGAAAGAATCGCGTTTTGACAGGTCATAAAAAGTACGTCAACTGATGGTGGTGTCAACTAGCCTATTAATTAACAATCGACGGCGCTCATCTGACTACGCCTACATTATTACCCTCTAGATGCAATGTTGGTTATTTCTCTTCATATTCATTCTGTCAACTAGCCGAGCGGTATGAGGGAGGGGTGGTACTGCATTTTGATTGGCCCTGCCGATGCCGTAACGACATGCGTAACAATTTGCTGACACGGGAATGGTCGGGACTGATTCGAAATTGCATTGATCAGTCAGATGTGTTCACAGAAATCCATAGTCTGCTATGCGGCGTCTCCACGTCTATAGGTAAATGGCGCTAAACAGTTTCCTGCAAATGTCTGCAATAGAGAATGTAGTTGACGGTGGCAAATAAAACCGATACCCGGTTCTAGTCGAGCGCAACCGTTACGAAATCAGCGCTGCATGAAAATAACATTGCTTGGCATGCCGATACTTGACAAGTGATAACAAGATGGTAATCCCTCTTTAATTTACTGCTCTACAATCGTGTCTTGGTTAGAATCAGTATCATTACTACATCACTGTCAATTACGTGACAAAGATTTAACAATTAAATTTTTAATTTGTATGTTTAACATTTTCCATAGGAATTTGCATTAAATTGAAATTCAAACATAATAGACCAAATTGTTTACGGAAGACATAGGTAGGTAAATATTATGACTAACATTATTGTCACAACATAAGATAGATTATGTGGATTTAAGTAGGTGAAATCGTCAAATAATGTTATCAGAATTATTTATGCAGCGCTAATTTTGATACTTATTGACATTAAATACAAGAGACCCTTTCGCTTTTCCCAGATAATCATATGGGTAGTATAGGTAGTAGTGCTAACTAATATTTGAATTGTAGTTAAAGCGCAGGTTAAAGTCCGTGCATATTATGTAGATACATATAAATAGATTACGAAGAACAACCGATCCGGTTGCGGTGAAGGAGGGAGATAGATAAAACGCGACATGAATCACTACTTACAGCGGGCGCAGAGTGCGGTGCGCGGGTAGGGACGCGGGTGGCGCGGGGAGCCGAACGGAACGAAACGAACAAACCAACGACATTACAAACAGTTGAACACTCATCCGCCGTGCTGAACGTACGCTGTTCCTTCTTCCAGTGTACGATAAACGAGACATATTTTGCAGCATACAGACAAAACAAATAAATACTCGTGCGTTAATAATAATTGTTATCGTTTGCTAAAAAGAAAGTGGCGTCGCAATACCGGAGTGCTAGTGAGACTTGTGTGACGATAACACAGGTGTCGTCTCTGTGTGTGTGTGCCGTGTGCCGTGGATCGTCGCGCAATTATTAACGATGATTCACTTGTGCGCGGGTGAAATGCAGCCTATCGGACTTGTTGACATTTATTCTGGAGGCGTCAACAAATGATATCAAGATAGCAATGATATAATGGTGGACTGATTAATTTTGCCGCGGTAAGAATTCTGTATAAAAGATGTTGTTTTCTTTCATTTTACGCTTCTTTACAGCTTTATAGTAATAATGTTTAATCTATCACATTAAAATAATATTATGAAATACCTACTTATATTTTACTATCGAAGCGTAGGTGCTCACCCAATCGCTCGTCAGGTCAAGGATTCTTATCAAGATTTCTTTACTTACAAATAAGAAAACACATTGCTCTGTTAAACCGTTATTACCTACTTCTTAGTTATTTTAAATCCATTAACTCCTATACCTACTATGCAAGCCCACCTATAGAGGTAGTACCTGCGATACGGCCTAACAACCGCGAAGTAAACAAATAACAAAAAATAAAAACACCTACCTACCTACTCAATATGATTTTTTTTTATAAAACTTGAAAGCGCAGTCATAAATACTTAATTCATTTTTGATTTTTTTAAGCTATATAAGTACCTATAGTAGGTACTTAAAGCCGAAATCCTATCTGTACCTAATGCGTTTTTATTTAAGTAGGTAGGTATATAATACTACAGAT
Source organism: Hoplodrina blanda (assembly GCA_949316365.1). Classification (NCBI taxonomy): domain Eukaryota; kingdom Metazoa; phylum Arthropoda; class Insecta; order Lepidoptera; family Noctuidae; genus Hoplodrina; species Hoplodrina blanda. The sequence goes on along the minus strand of OX438579.1, from coordinate 6,899,294 downwards.
TAGTCTCGTAAGCATTAACTTTATTTTTGGTTTAATTTAAAGCATTTGGTAGGGTTAGGTTTTGTTTTTGGGCATGTATCTTAATATTAATGAACAAATCCTCACGCAAATAAAGTAGGTATGTACCTAGATAATATTTGACTAAAATTAGCATTATATTGCAACAGATTCCAACATAGCGTATACGTTAGCCAATATTATAATAGTTGTGTTATGTGAAGTGATAGGTAGAGGCGATGGAAGCTGGCGGCGTGCTGGCGGCCGACACAGGCGTCGCCAGGGCCGCCTGGCTTGGCGCCAGGCCGGCGGGCGGCGGCCGGCCGCCGGGATTCCTTTGTCTCATTACAACACCAGTAGTTGTTCCACTTGCCTACGGGATCACTTTCCTGATTTTATATTTCCATGTTCAACAGACCCATTGGAACTCCTATTTCAACGTTGAGGTTTACCTTTTGAGTTTAGGAGCAGCATTGAGTGAGATGTAAATAGGTACCTACCTATTAAATAAATGAATGGTAATATGACAATATCTTAGCTTTCTCTTTTATTTAAGTAGGTCTCTTCGTTTCCGATCTTGTAAGTTTATCTAAGTATATATCTATCCCTACCTATATCAATCACACGTTTGCCAGTCGTTATTTAAATAGGTAGCGCGCGCACACACATAACTATCTGAACGGCGATACATAAAGACAAGGCTTGTGTTGTGTGCGTAAGCGGCAAGTGCGTACTGAGCTTATTTGCTTGCCTGTTCTTAAACGAACGGAGCGGCCGGCTGCGGCTTGGTTGTCTCCAGTTCTCAGAAATTGTAACGCCTTCTCGGAACGTACCAACGACGCAGCCGTCCACAAACGACTCAAGTGAGCGCAAGCGAGGTCGTCCGCCATCGTACTACTACACGTATTCGGATTGTGTAGATAACACTCACACTTACAAAACTGTATTTCTCACATCTTGTTTTGTGATACGACTAAGCCTTCAGCTATTTCTTATTAGTAGATAATAGATAAAATGTAGGTACCGATTTCTACTAAAATTAAGTAAGAATCTTTCAATATAAGTATGTACTTATACTAAATAATATCAAGTGAAATGAGTTCCATGAAACCCAGTTTTATTAAAAAAAATAGTACATGGTTTACCCAAAACAAAGTAGGTAGGTACCTATCCGATCTTCACTCAGATAAACAAATACTTTAAATAATAGCCACAAAACTTGATAACGTTGTGTCCAAACATGCACTAAAATAAGTACCTTAATAATGAAAGCTATTCCGTCAGTTGTAAAAAAAAATACGACAGAGCAACAGCGCCGACTGGGGATATCCTCGTCTATTAGCGTGACGTCACGGTGATGTCACACTACACACCAATAGAAATAGCGCGGCACATGCGCGTTGCGTTGCGTCAACACGTACACCGCATCGCTGTTCGCTGTTTTGTGTCGAGTGCTTTTCAATGATTTGACATAGGAAAAATTATCTTGAATGGGTTACATAAACAACAATTACGTATTGTACCACTTCTCTTGTATATTCCTGGTTTTCGAATGTTTAAAAGAATATTTAATAAAGTAATTGAAATAAAAGCATTGCACCTTACAAGATTCACACTCATTATAGTGTGTGAAATATTTATTGTAATCAGCATGGATAAAAAAACTGGTACTTTCGGTGGCACCTAAAAGATAGCGTCGCGAGAAATAGACGTTCTATTTTCATTTTAGCCCTGAATATAACTAGAAAATGCTATATAATAACCTAACAACTTAAAACAAGTAAATTTCACCAAACTGGTATTAATTAAATGACATGTTAATCATTTTGCCACGTTGTTTTGCATATATTATTACAAACATGAACGTGCATATCGCTTTTGAATTTGAAAAGTGTACCTGTACACTTAGCAAAATTAAAAGCGATTTACTCCGTACATATCGATTGCAGCTCTGGGATAAGACCTATTTCATAGCAGTATAAGTAGCATACAAAATAGTATATTCGTATAACCATAAACGAATATACTATTTTACACTTATCATGTTCTGGTACTTTTCATGCTCAAAAAATATTACCACATCAACTAAAAATTTTCTGCTACGAGTTGCCAACAAATATTTTAGAAGTGTGTAGACTTTGTAGGAATCGAAATATGAAATGACATTCGCCTCCACAGCTTTTGAGCATGTTTACAATGTTTGGGACAAGCTTCAAGCGACTCGTCTGTCAAAATGAACTTCGCTATTGGCCGCTTCGCGGCGCCACGTGCGCACCTTGCTGAGCTGCGCCAACTAGTCAATATTCAATACATATGCTTGGCTTGGTTTAAGATCGTTTATGAATACAAAAAATTAACGTGACCACGATTTTGACAGATGGAAGCGTAAGTTTACAGTAAGCTAAGGGTTAGCGCAAACAAAAAAGAAATATGGTAGCAGAAATACACACATCAAAAGTGTCTAGGGATCAACATCCCTAACAAATGTTAGGGATGTTGATCCCTAGACACTTTTGATGTGTATAGTTGATAATTGCGTGCAAGATATAATTCCGCGCGCCTTGTACGCAATTACTTATATGATTTGTTTATGAACTCTATTTCCGTTATGTTTTAGTTACTTATTGTCACATTAAGCAATTAAGACTGCTTGGTACGCCATACAAAAAAAAGAAAATCCTTGGCGTATCCCCCTTAGATGCACATACGTAGAGGATCCTATAGGTAGATGACATTATTGGCAACTTTCAAGAAGTAAATGTAAGTCTCGACTCTACCTACCTATAAAACAACACTGAATATAGAATCTGCTGTTTCATATAATACCTGCAATGCAAAATGTGTGTAAATGTATGTGATTATAGTATACATTGAAGTAATACGGCTTACTCACGTGTATATACGTATTATCATATTCGTCTTTACAAGTTTCGTACGTACGCAACTGGAGACCATATAATCAGGAACTGGTCAGGCACGCGGCGAGGTCGCGAACTGAACTCTAGTTTCGGGCATCCCCGATAAAATCCGCGTGAGTGAAGCCGTTCAAACATACTAAATTTTATTTTTATCTTTTAGACTGTTATCAACTCTCTCAGTTATTTCATATTTGTACATAGTGGGTATATGTGTATAAAAAAAAAATGAAGACTAGTGCCAACATGATACAACTGACATACACTGGGTTGTTTTGTGAAAGTTTCTTCTTTTTTTATTTATTTTAACACACCGTATTTTAACGAAAAGAGCCTATACAACACAGTTATGAAGCATACTTTAGAAAAGTACCTATAACAAACTAAGCCACATTTTATTTTCCTAAACACTACAGTATATTTTATTATTATTTTATTTTGCTTATAGCAATCCACATCTGTACAAGAAAAGTTAGTATAACAATGTCAAATGTTTTATTTTGGAAGCAATGATAGCTACAAAAGTGCCCATCTTAACATTAAGAGGAAACGCGGGTGAACTTTTCTCCATATAAACGCTCTCGCCTGTTTTCTTTCTGGTTTATGACTTTAAAGCAATGATTTTTTTGAATAAAGTAAAATATCAACTATTTTTAAAAGTTAAAAGCTTTTATTTAACTTCACCTGTATGTATGTCCTGGAATTTTGCAATCAATATTTCACCCGCTGGAAGCGGGTAAAAATAAAAGCTTTGGCGCTCATTAAATATTAAAATTATAATAAAATAGCAGTAGTGAATGAGCGCCAAAGCTTTTATTAAAAGTGAGGTACTATTTTATTAATTATTTTATAAAAGTACTATTTTCAGCCTACAATTTTAGCCAAATCTTAATTTATTCTTTTTAGTAATTTTAATATTTAGTTTTTAAATAAAAGCTTTTTTTAAAATATATTTTTTTATTTAAATTTTATTATGCCCCTAAGTTTTCCTTTTAAATGAGACATTATTTTTATAAGCACTAGAACCCACAGAAAATGCTCAAAATTGCCGCTGTGAACAGCGGCCTAGTATACATATTTAAAAACTATTAATAATAAAATAAAAATATAGGGGCATAGTTATTTATCCTTCTTATTTAGTTTATGAAATATCTTTTATATTGGTTCAATATTAGAGAAGAAAATAGGCGAGAGCTAAACCCCGAATTATGACTTTTTTATTAGGCTATTCAGTCGGATCTGCAGTTGTCCTTTTCGCACGCCGAAACTCGCAGAGCGACAGCGATAGTTTCTTCTGATACCTAATTTTCCTCCTCTCGCGTTTCCTCTTAGGAACACGTTGTTTCGATCTATAAATAGGTAGGTAAGCTTTTATAATAATCGAGTATAATTTAGGACCGAAAGATTCAAATCAAAACACTGTACTTACGTATGTTTAGGGATGAGTGGTGTCACAACAACGATACTAGGATCATATCTACAAGCTACCTATCTTACGTTATTTAATACGAGCCCCAAGTTATAGCGATAAACCTTTTTTGATTATTTCGAATCGAAAATGAAAGATAGCTGAGTAGGTATTTAAAAAGTATTTTTGAGCTATCTTATTATTCGTATTAAAGTAGTTTATGTTAGCTCAGCATCTCAAAACTTCTAAAAATCTATACCTAATGCTAATATTTTTTTAATAACAAAACAAATAAAAAGATTTTATTTAAAAACATGTCATTTTCTTGGTTTAAAAAATCTGACAATTATTCTTTTTTTATTAAAAACTAAACCACATTACTCCGACTTCTGAACAAGTTTAAGAAAGATAATTACTAAATCGTACGAAGATTATGAACAACAATAATATGTTTTCTTTATCTTTTTCAGGTACAAACATCGCGGGTACGATGCCGCTTACACAAGAAAAACGTTTAGATAGTAATTTCTCCAATAACAATGATCACAGCTATCTTCATAAGAAGTTTAAAAAAATGGCATCTACGATGTCTGTATTTCCCGGAAATCTACCAAAAACGGGGGAAAACAGACTTAAGGAAACGATTGTATCGTCGACTGCATGCAGTCTTTCAATATCCAATGGTAGTATCGCAGCAGCCCATCCAGAAATAGAAAAAATAAAAACAAAAGCAGATAAACAGCATTTAAAAGTTCAGGATGTGGAGAAAAATGTACAAATTAATTATAATGATGAAAATAGTAGATTAAGTAATGTAAATAATTTTGTTCAAGTAACTGGTCAGACCAGTGTTACTGATGAATTTTCTAATAAGACTGAGAATCTTGAAAATGATTTAATCAAAGAAGCCTACAATGGTGGAGTGGGCGGGCGTTATATATGTCCCTACTGTAAATTATCTTGTGCCAAGCCTTCAGTTCTTCAAAAACATATCAGAGCTCATACGAATGAGAGACCATACCCTTGTGTACCTTGTGGATTTGCTTTTAAAACGAAATCCAATTTATACAAACATCAAAGATCAAGAACACATGCTTTAAGAATGCAAGGAGCTGACGTATCTGCAACTTTAAACGATGACGACTTATCAGGAGGTTCAGAAAGTGATACGTCTATTCCACCCACATCTGTATCAGAAACCGGTTCTGATGCTTCTATAATACGTGCCGAGAATGTGGAGTCAAATGATTCTTCAGAATTAATTATTGACACAAGTATGCCATCAACTAGTACGAGCTTTTCGTTAATTGATAACAATAGAACAAAAGCTATTTATAAACCTAAATTTAGAGCAGCATTGTATCAAGAGAGTGACGAAAAAGATAAAGTGAAAAAATCCATTTCCCCAAATGCTGACTTCCTTACAGAACATATCTCGAAAATTATATCAGATAATGAAGCTATTGTTGACGTTATAGAAACACCACTACAAAAGAAATATGGAAAAATTAAACAAATAGCGGAGAGCAAACAATTTATGACTGAATTAGCTGAAATTAAATCAGAACCATCACCACTGAACTTAACAAAATCCAATCATGAAAATGAAAGTTCCTTTCGGAAGAGATCTCATTCTGAAAGTTTTTCACAAAATGATCATCAAAAACATCCATTGAATCCAGAAGGCTCAATTATAAAAGATCTCCTTCTTAAAACTAAAATGAACGGGTTAACGTCTGCGACTGGTGAATTAATCGACGGAACCTTATTTATTTGTCCCTTATGTCAGATAATATATCGAAGTGCTGATAATTTAGAAACGCATAGAATGTATTATTGCAAAGGAAATGTAAGTACTAATACTATATCCCAGAAAGATATGAAATCTGTAAGGCCTGAAAACCTATTTGTAAGAAGCAATTCTATAAACGTTAGATTACCGGAATCACCATCAAATTATTCACGATCTACGAATTCAACGAAGTCGTCACCATCTAGAATTAAACCTGATAATCTTGTTATATTGAAACCAGAATCTAATGATGTGGTGGCTCCCTTACCATCACCAGGACCATTACTTGGAAATACAAGACTTGTAGATTCCAGAGTACCAGCAGATTATACCAGAAAAAATGAAGGTATTAAAGTGAAACCCTTACCGAGCCCAAAAAGAAGAATTGACAATCGGGCTGACACTTACAGCCCAAGGTTGATAGAAAATATCTCTCCGAGATCAAATGACCTGTATTCACAACCCAAGATAAGATGTATCGATGCCAGTTCTACAGCTTTACGGACAATGGATGAAATGTCACAACATATGAGACATAATTCAACCTCTCTTCAAATGTTTGGAGGTGAAGTAAAAATTGTAGATCATTCTGGTAGTACAACAACGCTCCGAATTGAACCCAGCAAAAATCAGCTCTCACCCATATTAATACAGCAAAACCTTTCGCCATCAAAACTTGGTAATGACGTGGAAGCCAGCAGTGTAGTGGTGAGATCAGGCTTGCATTCGGGTGGAACCATAATGCACAATCCTCCAACACCTAAAGAAGGGTTGGGCACTCCACAGCCACAGACACCCAGAATTTCAATATCAACCGCCCCTTCTATTACGAGTTCTAATTTGCCTAATATACATGATATTACACACTTTCAATTTCCACCTCTTAGTGCTATTACAGCGTTTAATCCATTAACTTTACCCCCACTCAGTCCTTCATCTCCAAATGGTGCAACGACAATTTTTCATGGTGGTAAATTAATACCCCACGTGCCGGGTATACCTGGACCAAACACACCAGGGGTATTTGTTGGAAATCCAAACCCTCACCCGAAGAATGTTATACACAATGATAACAACAAAAATACTTTGCAATCCCCTCGAGAAGACCATCATGGGAATTCCATAGTAAATATTCAATCTTCGAAAGGTACAGTGATTAAATACGACACACAACAATTACGTAATAGTAAAAGTCCAAATTCAAGACTATCGAAAATAGACGCCGATGAACAAACTCAAGATCATTTTAATATTGATATGCCACATTACATTTCAACCATTCCTATAATCAAAATAAAGAATGTAGATGAGACAAGCTTAATTCCGAAATCGTTTTCAGCGAATTTAGTCAAATCAATTCTCAGACATGACGGAGCCGTCAAGAGAAGTTCCGATGGTCTCCCTAAGACGCCAGTTCTGAAAGAAAATATAAATTTTCCATCACACAAACTGAAAAATAGAGATAAATTTAGTAGTAATCATCTATTTAAGAACATAGAAGCTAAATCAGAAAAGGAATTGCGTAATTTTAATTTTGAAAATCTAATAACCAAAGCTGAAATTTACAACAATCAAATTCCAAGTTCATCGGATGTCCAAAAGAATACTAATGCTCAAGAAACGCCACTAGATTCAGCGTACAATGAAAGGTCTGAAACCTCATACTTCCAGAAGAATATCATAACGAAGCCTACTGCAGAAGAAAGAAAGCCAAAATTTTTACGGCCTTCTACTTTACCTTTGAAACCTGGCACATTCACGCCTAAGAGACACCACGGGATTACGCCAAATGCGAATACAATGCCGCTTGTATCCCCGGAGACTCCTCGCCCCGCTAAAGCCTATGGCCAACTTTACTTAAACGGAAATGCCTATACATATCTAGGATTAAAATGTTCGACTAAAGTTTTCTACTGTACGATTAATAGGCCTCAACCAACATATGTTCCAAATCAGCATTTTCTGTCAATGTACAGTAACTGGCAGGTAATTTATATTTTTATTAAATGAGTATATGAGGTACATGGGACATTGTAACGAAAACTGTTACCATGTATTCAGTACGTGATTCTTGACCCCCTAAGTGTTAACATATTTATAACTAAAAAAAAAAACAGCTGTTCCATACTTTTTGACCATGTAGGTGTTGCATTTTTGTATGGAACAGTTGTTTTTTTTTAATCGACGTAAAATTTGTTGTTTCAGAATCATGTACTAAATACATGGTAAAAGTTTTGGTTACGACGTCCCATCCACCCGTTACATGTGTGTCGTTTTACGAAGTTTACGATGATGATGATTGTATTGTAAATACATGAATATGTTTACAGTTATTATCCGAGCTGACGCCAGACCCGCTGGGATTGTCAGCATCGTCTGCTATGTCTCTTTATGACTCACGTCATCGACCGCAAGCTGTAGCTGTCGCTGTGATTAAACAGGATCTTGTACTGACTCATTCATCGCAATGGAAGAGAATTGTAAAAGATAACAAACAGGTATAGTTATGTACTTTTTATCTTTTAAGCTAGTGATGTGTTGAAAGTACTTAAGCCATAATAATATATCAGTACAGCTATACGAAATAATTGTATTCATTACACGAAATAAATTATATTATTTTGCGTTTCCAGGCCATTCAATATGTTGATATGAAGAAAACGGATGAAAATAAATTTTCAGTTTGTGACAATGTGACAACCCCTAAAAAGGAGGTAACTGGTGGATTCGAAAGTAATGAGGAATATACGTATGTTCGCGGTCGTGGAAGAGGACGTTATGTTTGCTCAGAATGTGGAATTCGTTGTAAGAAGCCTTCGATGCTAAAGAAACATATCCGCACTCACACCGACGTACGTCCTTATACATGTGTGCATTGTGCTTTTAGGTAAATAAAAATTGGTATTTATTAAGTACATATTACTACCATACTCTAATTGATTGATTTCAATTTATCAATTATTTATTCTATTCCAGTTTTAAGACTAAGGGAAACTTAACTAAACATATGAAAAGTAAAGCACACTATAAGAAGTGCTGTGAATTAGGAATCAATCCCAATGAAGGAAATGATGCTGAGGGTGGAGAGATGGCGCAATGCTCAGGTGAAACTGATGATGACACAGAATCAGAGGGTGATGAAGGAAATGAAGGCGAAACAGAATCAAGCGGTAAGAACAATCTCTGTAATAAATAATTCGATTTATAAGTATTTTAAAAGTGCTTTTTCATTGTACTATTTTATATTGTTCAATTTTACGCTACGTTAAAGGTGGTAAGACCTCAGCTAACGCTTACCGCGGGCTCTTGATTATTAGGTACCGTAAAGGTCTCAGAGTACTAAAAACTAATATTTCATATTTCTTATGACTTTTCAGACACAGAAGCTTACAAATCACGGTTACCGGAGCATGAAGCTGCACACTGCTTATTATCACTTGGAGGATCTCGACCGACCACTTCTGCTACTCCTGGTTTAATAACTAGCGCTAGACCTTCAACATATCCGTATACACCAGCCGGATTGGAAAATTTTAGTACAGAAAGTAATCAAGAAAGGCCAAGTAGCGCACAAAATTCTCCAGTCGACTCGAGACTGAGTACAGAAAATGAACCAATGGATCTTAGCAAAACTGATGTTAAAACAACGCAACATAACATGCCCGAAATACCAACCGCCAGAGAATCTAGTGTTTTAGCATCCTTAGCTTCAAATACTGCCAAACTTCCAAATCACCAGACTCAGTGGTCAAATGGAGAGCCAATGCTGCACACATATTTGACCGAAAGAGCGCTGCAAGATTCTAAGATTAAGCAAAGTCAACTTACTAGCAGCTTAAGTAAAGTAAGGAAAGTTGATCTTGAAAAGTCAACGTACACCGATAGTTACTGCTCCATGGATAGCAACAATAAAATTGTGACGTCCCTTAAAAGTTCGTTTATGACGACAGTAACTTCTTCTAGAATCATTTACAGTGAAGCCAAAATGTCAGATAGTGAAAGTGACAATGTGTTAACATCTCCAGTTGTACTAAGGGAGGAGGTCTCAGTAATCAGAGAATCCCCTGTTTCAACTTGTTCAGTCAATGAGACTAAAGGAAGTCACATACAAACTCAAAGCAATGCAGAAAATGCAAAACATGTAGTCTCTGAATATTTAAAACATGCAAGAATAAATCATATTCAAACACTCGAAGACAGTGTCCAAAATCAAAATGAGGATTCAAATGACGATAATATTTTGGTTATACGTGAAGATAACACAAAATTAGATGAACAATTTTCAGAATCAGAATCAGCAAAATTACCTTCCTTAGACCATGATCCCGTCGCAAGGAAAGTTGTTATAGGTGTAGGAGGCGTAGCTTTTAAAGTTACAAAAGGAAAAGATTTTGAAAACAGTTCTTATTCACCTGGCAGATTAATGGAAGATGGTCGCAGGGTATGTGATTTTTGTAACAAGACATTCACAAAACCTTCACAGTTGAGGTTGCATCTGAATATACATTACATGGAAAGACCTTTTAGATGCAGTGTGTGTGCTGTAAGTTTTAGAACAAGAGGACATCTTCAAAAACATGAACGCTCTGGTTCACATCATAATAAAGTGTCCATGACGTCAACATTTGGGGCTGCTACGTCTTTTAACCCTAGACCATTCCGATGTTCTGATTGTAACATAGCGTTCAGAATACATGGACACCTAGCCAAACATCTAAGAAGTAAAATGCATGTAATGCGGCTTGAATGTTTATTTAAATTGCCCTTTGGGACATTTACGGAAATAGAACGGGCGGGTGTAAGTTTAACAGACATTGATACGACAGATTGTGCAAGTTCGCTTGCCAGTTTACAATCGCTCGCAAGAAAGCTTCATGAGAAGGATCCAACAAAGCTCGAGTATCGAGAACCTAATGGTGCCACATTAACAGGTCCTTCCGCTGGTCGGGACTCCTCCGATGACGAAGATACCGCTCTTTGTGAAAACATGAGTGAAAGTGAAAAAGATATTGAAGGAAAGACTATTGAAAGTAATGAAGGTCAAGATAATGACATGCGAGTTAATTATAGTGCCACAGATATTTAGTGCCAAAATTATTTTAAGTAGGATATTTTAATGTGCAATTTTGTTTTGTTATTAATTTAAGGTATAACTATTCATACTGGGGTTTGACTCAGACACGTGTGAAAACAAAACGATGCGCTTTATATTATACATTGCTGTATTTTATTTTATATGTAACTGTGAAACTTGTAAATATCTCAAATTTAATTAATTTTTAATGTTGTTAAATTTGCTTCCATATTAGGGCTTACATACATATTGTATTTGTTATTATAAGTAACTCTTAAATAGGATTAGTAAAAAAATGTTGATTCAGATGGAAATTAGAAGCTGAATGCTAAACTTCCCATTTTGACGTATCCAAAACATTCTTACGGCGCACCTAAACGTATATTTTCACGGCAATGTGTAGCTACAATACAATGCCAGCAATATTTTTAATTATTTCCTGGCCATACTCGAAAATGTTGCAGCTACATATTGCAGTAAAAGTATTGCCAGTTTAGGAGTACCTACCTTTACATAAATATTTTGGTGGTCCATATTTTAGGTAAACTACGTTTCAATATCAATGACACATATTGAAAATTCTTAAATGTAGCAACTTTTATCTTGATAAATACTATTATTACTTTTGTATGTATTTTTTATGGAATATAAACTTGTGATGTATTTACACTGTGTAACATCTACTTCCAAATCATTTATCTTAAATAATTGGCATATCAAATTCCATAAACTAAACTATTTAGATATACAAAAATCATTAAAGTCTTCCATATCAAAAATAGTTCTTGTTCTAGATAGTTGGCTTTACATTCATGCAAGATGGAATTACACCTACCAACAGACATACTTCCAGACAAAATTCCGCAGAAAATTGTAGACCGTATTTTTATTTCGTTAACTTTATGTAAACTATCCTTAGGTCGAACAAATACGGTTAGTTTAACTTACACATCGTAAATGCTTATACAAAGTGTTACCGATTTGGGTTAACCCATAATTGACGCAGTTTTGACTACTATAAGAGGTCCTGTAATTTAAAAAAGATTTTTCTAAACCGTATCCGACTACTGTAAGCGGCCACGGTGTTTAACAGTTATTTAGGGTATAATATGGCTCGTAACGTTTTTTTTTATACTGTATAGACTATAAGGTTAGACAAGATTTATAGAATTGTTATTCATGTATTAGGACCGGTGTTTTAAAATGTATTTTTCGTTACTTTTACTATAGATTCACTTTATCACAAATAAAAAGTTGATTAAGCATGTAGCATGCAAAAACAAAAGAAAATGTGAATATTATGAACATTTCAGATATATTATAAACATTCTTGATGTTCGCATGGATAGAAGGCATGCTAGGCATATCAAAGTTAACGAAAATAAAAAAAGATGTCACATGCAGATTTTATTAAACAGAATTGAGAATGAATCGGAAATTTGAAGTTTATGTAAATAATAAGTATTACTGACCTATCCATATAGATAACCATATCATGAACCCCATTGAATAGAAAAATATTACAACTTTTTACTGTATAAATCTTAATGTACCTAATAATCCAATGTTAATGGCCTATTTAAATAAGTATAATGATGAACATTCGTTCCTTCTTTCCAATAAAAACGTAAGGGCCATTTAAGAATTTGTAATTATCCCAGTAAGTGTTGCCAGCTTGGCACAATGCTATCGTAACTCACAGAGCTATGATTATTTTTATATCAAAAGCGTTTTGTTGTACATAATAATGTACATATATGAATATGACTGATATCTATTTTAAGTACGATACTATTCTTCTGTCTGGTATGCATTAAAAATCGATGTAAGTACAAAAAATAATATATTTATTATTACCCTGTAAAATGTTGTGTAAACTTGTGTATGATGAAATTAAAAATTAATTTACATAAAAACATTTCAAAAAGAACAATTTACGTAGTTGTACTAAGTGAGTTCGCTGGCATTGTGCCACAATATACTCTAATATAGCTATTTTACATTATTGGAACGGTAGGTATGTTTGGAGGAAATGGTGTACTCGTGATTATGGTAGAATTATAGATATAATTTTTTTGATGTATATTATATCGAAAGGGGATTAATTTTACTAAATTGTTGCAAGAAATTTGTAATAAAGGAGTTACATAATTATAATACATTGAGTTATTTAATGTGAAAATTTTATTACTGATCCCATTCCACACAAATTTACTAAGGTTCAAAAACTAGGTTTCGCCGATTGATTGTCTAATTTGTTGCTTAACAACATAGGTACGGTGACATCACACCCGTAATCCCCGAAGGGTTAGGCAGAGGTGGAGGTACCCATTACTACACCCACATTTCGACAGTAATGGTTAAGTTCCATGTAATAGAGGGCGAGCCTATTGCCATCAACTGGGCACAAATTCAGACTCCGAGGTTGCTACTGAAAAATTTCTGATGGAAAAAACCCAATAACACTGCCCGACCTAGGAATCGAACCAAAGACCTCATGCTCAGCAGTCGCGCTTTGCGGCCACTAGACCAACGAGGCAGTCAACGAGTCAGTCAGTCGAATGACAGGGAAACGAATGTTTAACAAAAATGAAGTATCATTACATTCGTGCCCATGCCCGTTTTCACTAAAAGCACACCTAACTGTGCTGATATGCGCCATTAAACTGGTGTGGTATTTTTTGTGTAGGGTACCAAAATAAAGGATCTGATTCGAAGAGACGATTTTCAAAAATATAACTCATTAAAATGTAGCATAAAAAATATCTAAGGTAACTAAAGGTTTCAAAACAAAATTACTTTTCAAGCATCAAATCAAATCTAAAATAACTGCTACAAAGTGCATAAAAATGTTTTGAAAAAAATATTATTGTCTATTTAGTACATAGGGTTTTATTGGTTTTTATTTTTTTAAGGTTCTGTGATAACAAGAAATCCTTACAGTTTCGCCATGTCCGCGGTTTAGCTTAGCTCAGAGATTTAGTACCCACTAAAAACACACATTAATTTAATATGTCTGGACTGATTTTGAATTCCTGGCTGTAGTATACACCTTTCCATGTTTCTGGTAAATTTTCAATGACCCCGTATAACGAACTTAGAAGGAAAACTATTAACTATCACACCTACTTAGCTGTGCACAGGGGCGCCGACTCCGTGGGTGCTCGGGTGCTCCAGCACCCACGAAAGGTAAATAGTGGGTGCCGAGCACCCACGATTATGAATATCTAAAATAATTCTCTTTCACATCTTTTAAGATAAATAAGATATTTATTAACAGGTGCACATGTCAAACTGCTGTGTAATACAATAAATTATCTTTTCTAAATATCTTGTATTTTCTTGTGTCTATTAAATAACAAAAATATATAAGTAGCTAGGTATGTCATTAAAAAAGCTGGAGCGCCCACGGGAATTTTAAAAACTCGGCGCCCCTGGCTGTGCATGTAGTAGAAGTGTGGCTTTACAAGTAATATGGGCAACTACGGGACCCTACATGCACTTCTTTTTTATCCAGCCACACAACGTCTTTGGTTGAACTTGGGCACTAGCAGTAGAAAATAACAAAAAAATAAAACAATTTTATTAATTACAGACTTTTATTTTTCGTATAATATAAGAAATTACAATAATGCTTAGACATAGGTGCTTGGTAAATCAATTCTTCATTCTTCTTCAACGCGCATCAAAGACGACCACTGGAAATGGTAGATAGTTAAGGATAGTAATTAACTATTGTCATGTCTCAACGGTGATAGAATACTCACTTTTACCCATATCACAAATAACTAGAAAGTATGTAATAGCAAAGGCTTTATGTAAAATACTTGTATTTAACTGCATCCGGTTAGACCTTAGACTGGAGCAGAACCCAACATAGTCTGCAACAGGCAAGACAATTTCTTGTACCTAATATATTCTTTGCTTACTTTTTTTTTTAATATTCCTGGTAAAATTTAATTGTAAATAATATTAGTTTAATGGGTAGCACATTCTTTTAGTAAGAAGCATCAAATTTTACTGTAGCTATTGAAAAATAACTAAGTTATATAAATTCATATTTGTGATAGAGGTACAACAGCAGTCTTTGGTATTGATAATAAACATAAAGCATAATAATAGCATCCAATAAATTCAGTATCATAAGCCAAGCCAAGCGTGCATGCCAGCCTTACTAAAAACATTCGAAATCTAGTCGCAATCTCATGTTAGCAACATTGAATGTAATAAAACACACAGCAAACCCTATTAGTTTTAAGGTATCTTGTTGCGCCCTAACAGGGTCATGCACTAACTAGTTTTAAGCCTAGTGTGTAAACTATGTTGTGTACAATGTGCATTAAATTAATTAATTAATAAAATACAGATAAATTCGACAGATTGAGATTAGATTGCTAATGTTTCTAAAAGTTAGTATAATTGCCTCTGTTAGCAGCTGAATAAAAGCAGTCAAGGATCTAGTTAAATTGCATGCTTGGAGATGATAAAGACTAAGCAGATCAAGCCATGCTGTTAGATAAAAAAAGATGCACTCTGTCCGATTAAAGCATATAAACTTCTTCTTAGCGTGTTGATGGCAGTCTATATTGAGTTGATCCAGAATGCTAGGAGCTTGGTGCAAACAAAAACAAAAGCCATTAATAATATTCATTGATACAAAACAATTTCAGATAAATATTTCATCAGAACCACCCTTAGGGTTTGATTGTTTGGTTCACAATGAAAACAGGTAATTAATAATGATTGTAGTTTTACCAAAACTGTTAGAAAGATGACCAATTCTCAATTTTTTTAAAGTAGTTTTTTTTTACTTGGTGACTACTACAACCAAATATGATTAACCAATGAAGTCTTTCTAGCAGGTTTAGAATGTTGAGTATAAGAACATGCAAGAGTGAAAGGTATAAGAAAAGGTACTTACCATATAATAGAAATGAAGAATTATTATAACGAAAACCATTATATCAATAATTTAATGCACATAATGAACTGACAAGCGGCAAACCATACACACACACACACACCAAGTCAAGCATAAAAATAATAAGATTTAATTTATACCAAACATTGTTGTTTCTAAGCGCAAACATGTTAAGTTAAGCCTGTTTAAAACACTTTCATAAAGGTCAAATAATTGCAATAACAGTGATGCAAAAACAAATATTCACTGAAACCTGACCCACAAAACATGCAAAGTATCCAAACAATCAGAATAACAATAAAATATTAACTAACATCAGTGGTGCTAATCAAAATAATGTCTTGTGTTTATTTTCAAGCAAAGTATGTTTTCGAATTTGAAGTAACCATGCCCAGCAAAATAATTTCTAAAAAGGATACATCTTTTCGTACGTTTCTTGTACATTATTCTGTAACCACATTCTCTGCATCTTATGGGGTCCCTTGGTTTAATTTCATTCTCCCGGTGGCACTCTGAAAAAAAAGTTATTATATCGCGTTTTCAAATAATTCACAGCAATCCTTAATAATCTGTCGAGATCTCCCAACTGTCCAGATAAAATTAATAAATAAGGAGGGACTCTTATATAGAAATAAATAATATTTATCTACAATTTATGCAATTATACATGCCAGGAATATTTAAACTGCTTTAAAATTAACTAATTAAAAGTGAAAACAACACTTCAGAACTTAAAGAAAACACATTGCGCTACCTCCACAAACGTAGATCATAGGGACTTTAGCCACTGATGATTCTTTATTGCTTGTATCAGCCATTGTGAATCGAAATTTTCACTAGTTTTACTTTCAATGAAAAACGAGTCAATTAATAAAATATTTACGGGGCAAACGCAAGAGGCATGGCACGCACGAAGCACGAACACGGACGGAACGGAACAAAAACAATATTTTTCAAAGTGTTGTTTTGAAAATTAGTAGATTATGTGCCAAATGTTGGTAGAAGTTGGTAGAATGTAAAATGCAAAATTGGTAGATCTACCACCTCAATTTAGAAGATATTTTAAAGATTAAAAATAAAATTCATGAACTGTTCTTATAATGTTTATTTTTGGGAATTATACATATTTTTATTGAAAAATTTAAATGTTCTGCGCTAGGCTGCCCGTTGTTTGCTATGAATCTTTTAGTACGCAACGAAAACAATCTCTCAACGTTGGCGCTACTATGTAGAAGTGCGAGTAATTTAATAATATAATATAATATCTATTTCCTAACTTTGGAAAGTAGTGAGTCTCATTCAGTCCAAAATGTTGGATATTCTTGATAAAAATTACCTTACAAAACTCTATTCATAAGAAAGGGAATCAGACAAACAAACAAATAAAATTTAAATTTTATATCTAGGTACTAAGTCAATACCTATAATGTGCGAAAAAAATACAGCAATTCTCTTACCTTACATTGTCTACTGTAGTGTATAAATTTCTACCGATGTTTTTCAGACTCTACATGACTTTTAATTGTTGCGATTCTGCTCAAAAACGTTTTTTGTCTTTTGTTAACCATGACTAATAATCAGGGCTTTGTTCCTGCTCAGGTCTATATTTTTTTCCGTATTTCTACTTTATTTTCTTACATTCACCACTACACAAGCACGATAACAATAACACCGAAAGGCATTAGTAGAGACCAAAATATCGAAAAAAAAAATCCGCGATCGCTTTTATACTTATTGCCAGGAATCATTTAAGTTTCAGTAATTCCCCGCGACGTAGTGTAACTAAACTACGATGTCTGATTTTGCGATAAATTTAACTGTTTCAATGAGACAAAATAATATAAATTGCGGTTAACATTAGACAAAGCCAAAACAAGGTGAACGAAATACAAACGAATGGAGATTAAATGTTGATTGCCACCATAAATTGTACCAAAAAAGTGCAAAAAATGTTCTGTTTAAAATTGTACCAAAAAATACCAGAATTTAAAATTATACCAAAAAAGAATTAAATCAATTTTACGGAGCCCAAAATATACCATTATGGTACTGAATAAACCAAACACGGTCACACTGCAAATGACAGAAACCAAAAACCGTAGACAATCAAAAACGCTTTGTGGTTTTTTTTTCATGTTAATGTCAATTAGTAGATTGGGTAATTGGCCTTTGGCCTTTACTGGCTAGTAGCCATGGTATGGCAAAAACTGTCTGTCTGTTACGCTGCTGTCACGACTAAACCACTGAACCGATTTTGATGAAATTTGGTACGGGGTAGGTTTAAACTCCAAGAAAGGGCTCATAGACTACTTTTATTCCGTATAATATTCATAATTTTGTTTTTGTATCCGTATTGGCAGCAATTTTAGTAGTTAGAGTCCGTCCATAGGTACAAATCAGTCAACTCTCGACGACTAAACAGCTGTCAGTGTCACTGGTGTCTATGATTGTTGTGAATGTGACAAATAAAGTTTGTGTGTATCGCCTGTGACAGTGGTTCGATATGTTATTTTTGCACTGATTTAATTTTACTTCCATGATCTATCAATAATTCAAAATATTAGATAACATAAAAGTCAGCAATACATAGCACTAAAATTTATTTTCCCGTATAATCTATATTTTCTAATCGTTTAGTCAGCGTGCAATATAACAATATTTTTGAAGTAAATAATTATCTAAAAACTGTCTTATTCTTGCGATATTGTTAGTTTAATCAGAGGCAAAATGAATTTCTTAGATAATTTTGACCCGGAAACGTCCGCTCGGGAAAGGCGTAAGCTTAACCGAAAGAGTTATTTTATGAAGTAAGTGTTTTTTTTTGTGAATAAGTAATAATTATTTGGAATAGTAATTCATTATGTTAGAATTAAGTTAGTTAAACCAAGGTTTTACCACCTGTTCCAGCCGAAAAAGTAAAAACATATACAATGAACATGGCCATTTAGCAGCTACTGGCAAAGATTTGTGTGATTGTTTAGATGAAACCTGCCCAGGATGTCACTTCCCATGCAATAAGTGTAATTCTCAGAAATGTGGACATGAATGCAGGTAAACATTATATTGTTAACACCTTGTTTCTTACTGTTTTATTTAGTTACATGACATAAAGTAGAAATTCCGCCAGTAATATCCCACAACACATATGTATAATTCAATACAATTTCCCATTACTACATGACCATTTGGAATAATTATTATCACAAGAAACTTACTTATGTAGTAAACCATCAGAAGAATAAGATGTACCTACCCTAATTTTTTATAGGTATTCAGATCTTTAACAGAATGTCATCTAACAATTATTATATTTTTGTTTCAGAGTGAATAGAAAATGGATGTATGACAAAATAGAAATTGAAGGAAATGACTTCGTAATAAAAAATGAATATAAGACTAAATGAATCTATTTACTGTAGTTGATACAATGGACGAAGCCATTTTTCTGTCCTCCAGCAGATCTGTAATCTGTGTTATACTAAAACATATAAGCAAAAAATAAATAATATGTATTAAAGTAAAAGTGGTTTTACTTATAATATGACCTTTTCAACTAACACTAGGTGACTGCCTGTAATTATTATGTAATGCATGCAAATATTATTACACTAGTATAGGCGGATGTTGCCGAAATTGAAAGATCTTTAGAATATTTGTGAAATCTGCATCATTGAGAACATGTTGCCAGTGTTCAACAGTTGAACACTGAATAATAATAGTAATAATGATGATGGTTTTCTTCTAAAACTACAGTTAGGTACTGTAGTTTTAGAAGAAAACGATCATCATTATTACTATTATTATTCATGTTTGGAAATACAAAATATTCAACTTCAACTCTTCAATAATAATGGCTTTTGTGGAAGAGACACCATACAAAATATTGATTAATAATAACAATCAAATAAGTAGGTAGTTACAAAAGCACGAAGTCGAGAGCGCGAAAATCGAAATTGCCAATCTGTCAAACTATCTATTGAACGTAACTGTCAACTAGACAATCCAGAATCGTTATGCGCGCTCTACACTCGCCCGCGAATCGCGCGCGAAGGCCGCGAAAGGGCGCGAACGCGAAGTGTGGAGCCGCGTTCGCGCCCTCTTTCGCGGCCTTCGCGCGCGATTCGCGGGCGAGGGTAGAGCGCGCATTAAGAAATAGATATTGACGTTTCGTTTCATGCTTAGACATTCTGAAACGAAAAATATAGTAGTTTCGCATACTATATCTTTTTTTTCAAAAATATAGTAGGCGGGGGCTCTAATATAGTAGGATACTATATTATATAGTAGGGTTGGCAACCCTAGTTGTTGCTGACGTTGCTGTTCACACTAGAAGCTGCCGATCCGACCTAATGTGAACACCACCGTCGTCGTAACTGTCGTTTTACCACAGCCACTCGCAACTGCTTTGTGACGACTCGTTTGTCGATTCAATAAAACTGTCGGTCCGACCCAATGTGAACCAGGCCTTACAGTTGTCTTTTGCGTTGTTTTGTCATCCAAAATTTATGGAAGAATCTCGTTGGTGACTCATCTACCCTGTAAACTAAAGACATATTCTCCTTGTAGATTTTTGACATTTTATAGATCACATTTTTTAACGATTTAGTATTATTGGTGCTTAGAGACTACTACAATAATATTAATAATGTTCGTACAATACTAGAGCAATAGCAGCAGTGCTGGCTGCCTTGCCTTCTCGTATCGGATGCCAAGGTGGTGGGGTACAAGCGGGTACAAGGCACTAGTGTCGTCAACTCGGCCTTGTCAGCGCACAGCGGCTTAGCGGACTAAGTATTAATATCCTGGGTGGGACTAACAGACTAAAATAAAAACGTGTGGACGCATAGAAATCTGTCTAACGTAAAAACTATGTTCTTCTTTCCTAGACATTTGTCTAAAATTCTGTATTGCTAGCTGCTGGTAATTAGTTTTGTAAAACTGGCTTCGTGTAAACAAAGCATTAAGTATACCTCTATGGCCAGACGCAGCAGACCAGCCGTTAGCCCTTCCCGTTAGTCCCGTTACTGTCATTAGTGTCATTCTCTGTTTTTGTAATAATTAGGTACTTTCATCGGTTTGTTTTTGTGATTTGTTTGCTTGACTGACTGGCTTCTTATTGAAAAAGGATGTTCAAAATCCTGTAGATTCAACTTCTAGAAATTCATTGGAAGTGTCATCATATTAAATGAAATATTTGATTATATAAAAAGCAAAATGGTAAAGAATGCTGGACATTGATGGAATCTAACAATAGTATTTAGTATTTTTAAATGCATAAAGTTATATCATAATTATTTTGTTTAGGAAGGGGCTTACAGAGACAAATACTCGTTTATTGGAGAATGGTATGATAATCAAGCCAGCCTTATTCGTCGCTATAATGTGTTTTTTTATCCTACTGATGATACACTTGAAATGTTCGATCTAAGAACTCGAAAAACTTTTGTGAGGAGGGTAAAAGTAAATGGGATCACTTTGGAAAGCTTTTACATTGGGTGCACCCTGTACATTTTGGGTCGTCTTATTAAAATTGTTGATTTCGCCTGTGAAGACACGAGAAAGAAATTGCACAAAGATATGCAGGCGTAAGTAAAATAATAATAATATTTAGGTACTTTAAAATAATATGTACATTTTATAAATTCCGAAAACATAAACTTCAGAAACACTTTAAAACTCATGAATTAAACCATTTACTCGATTCTGAACCAATCTGACCCTTGAGTTACTTACTACATTTTCTTAAGATGAATTGTGTCCTACTGCATTACAGTAAAAATAATCATTTGTGTGTAATATTTATTTTCAGAACATTTGTAATGATCAAACCTTTGCCTATCAAGACAACTGGCAAAATTGTGACTCACTTCCAGAAGCATGGACTTCGTCTTTCTAAGATGAAGAAAGCATGTCTCACACCTAATGATATTGATGTTATATATCGGAGCCTAGTATCAGATCCTACTTATCCGTAAGTTTGCAATCTGTAATTAACACAACTAAACAATCATAATTTTATATAAAAACCTGACAGTGGTTTTCCTGCCTGAATGTTGCATGCAGCATCACCTACCAGGTCCAATTGTAAATCTAAACTATCTAGTCCCAAATACACACAATAAATAACATTGTAATCAGTCAACCAGTTAAGGAGAATTTCAATGCCATACACACACACATACATACATAAGAATTAAAAGATTCTCAGGGTATAATTGTCAAAAAGCCTACTGAGGTGTCTCAACTCTCATTTTATTGACTCATTCTAGTGGACCATAAAATTAAATATGTAAGAGGCATAATCATATTTCTACAGAAAGCAAATTTTTTCTAGCTGCTGCATAACATTTAGATTGCTGGAGTAGTATACAAATTATTCTCTCTATGTAGAGTTTCACTAGGTTAAATCTAACAAAAAGCATACTTGTGTAGTGTACATTACAAAGTTAACAACTACTCATACCCACATTTATAAATATTTTTAATGAATTATTTGGAGATCAGTAAAGTGACATAGGGATATTAAAATCACTTTAGCCGTATCAAATTTTTAAATACGACTTTACGGCTTGCAATTACGACAATACGACTAGTTGAAACAAAAGAAGATGCATCATGATGACAAACTCCAAACTCGATGTAAAGAGACTTGTTGTAGGAGGAATGATTTGTTTAGCCAAACATGCACTTGAGCATACAAGTCACACTGTTAGATTTTGTATCAACATTAAATAGAATGGCCTAAACCTATTATGCACAGCACTGATACACATTTGACAGAAAAAAAGCAAGGGATTATGTTATATCAGTAGTCAGCCTGTATAAGTGTATACAGTATAAAAATTTTAAAGCCATGGCTCCCACTTGTAAAGAAAAAATCCCTCCTTTTTTAGTTTCTTCCTATATGGGTCCCTTCCTATATGGTGTGATTGTGATGTCATAAGCTTTCCCTGTTTTTTTTTACAAAATGTTACACTGTTTTTTACCTCTAAAATTCTTATAATTCCAACTCCATCAATGTAATGGTAACAAGAATTTACCTTTGAACATTGGTAGTGATATTTAATAATAATATTGAGTTAATTCTAGATTTTTACTGGACTATCTTACTAATCAACTGGTCTATGGAATGGAGCTAGTTGGGAAAGATGCTATTAATGTGTGCCATGAAGTGCTTGGTGACAGAGATCCTATCAAAGCTGCACCGGGCACTATAAGAGCTTTATATGGTAGTGATCCTGTAAGAAACTGTGCACATACTGTAAAAACACCAGAGGATGCAGCAATTGTAAGTTTTAAACTGAATTAACAGACACCAAATATTCTTAGCATAATCGTCGTAACTTTAATGTTTTGACAGTGGCCTCTTTTCGAGAAGGGCTAATAACATAAATCATCATGCCTGGCTTTGTATTCTCCGGAACGCTAGGCAGAGGTGTGTAGAGTGATGGGTGAACTCGAGTTAACTTGAGTTGACCCATCACTAGTGTTTGTGTGCATCCACATTACGTTAGTTCATTAGGTGAATTCACAGACCAGGCCACGCAAGCTCGCGCCTGTAAGGGCTTGTCGACGCCAGCTCGTCCGCGGCCCGTGGATAGGTAGCGCAAAAATTCAAACCATGACCACCATGTTAGCCTTTTATCTAAACAGGGTGACACATTAGACAGTGAATGTTTAGGATGAGTTTTTTTTTTTTAATTTACTAATGTGCAATTTTCTTTGTTTCCTTCTCGTTCACCCATGACCACAAATTTGGTGCTAAAATTGTTTCAGCAAACAAATTGATGTTGGCTATCTAGATGCAACTTCTATTTGCCTGCTTTTAATAAACTAGGTAAACAAAACTCCGTGTCTATGACTTACTTAGTTGGTAATTATGTATTAACGCAATAATAAATGATAACAACATAACTGACTGATTGACTGACTTCAATTGAAAAATCGAGTAGCTCCATGGGAGAAAGAGTTAGGGTGCGGGCACACGATGCGTTGCGGCGCCGCACCGCAAAGATTTCACGGTGAAATCTTTGCTGCGTCGCTGCGTCGACGCAACGGAGACGCAACGCACCGTGTGCTCGCGCTCTTAGGCCTTCTTTGACTTTTTAGTTTGGCAGGTTGATTTTTATGCTGTACTACTATTTTATTTGATTTCTTCTTCATTTAATAGTTAATACTTTTTATGAACAGGATATAGATTACTTCTTCCCCCCACCACCGATGCGAACAACCCGACTGCGGTTGACGGCAACACTGTCTAACTGCACCCTCTGCATAGTCAAACCACACGCTGTCAGGGAGGGTAAACTTGGAACAGCGCTTGAAGCCATCGATGACGGAGGATTTGACGTCACGGCTCTTAACATGGTTATTGTCGAGAACATCAATGCCGCTGAGTTTTACGAAGTGTATAAGGGAATTGTACCAGAATATAAGGTGGGTGATAAGGTGTCTTTTCTCGTTAATTTTAAATGACAAGTTACCGAGTTATGATGTTAGAAATGTAGGTATGTGGTTGTATTACTTCGTAAAAATTTTAAAATTTATTTGAACCGCTGCCGTCTGGGCTTTGGATGTCGAGGGTGATATTTCTACTCTATTGTCGGATAAGAAAATATTATGCTGCGTGTATGCAATGCTTTGACTTGCAAATTCATAACTATAGGTTTTCTATTTCCAGGGTATGGTGGAAGAGCTATCGAGTGGACCTTGTGTGGCAATGGAAATAGTATCGAAAAATAAATCTTTAAATACTGCTGTTGAATTCAGAAAGCTAGTTGGCCCAACTGATCCTGTAAGATATCTTCAGCACATTTGTCGACGATGCACTTTTATTATATTGCACAGATTAAATATTATCTAATTTATTTTATGCTTTTTTCAGGAAGTAGCCAGGTTGCTACGCCCATACACATTAAGGGCGATACTTGGTAATACCAAAGTCCAGAATGCGATACACTGTAGTGATTTACCTGAAGATGGACTACTAGAAGTTGAATATTTCTTCAAGATATTAGATTTATAAAATAAGGCTGTTTTTCATATTGTATCGTTACTTAATGTCAAATTGCAGAGTGATTGTGTGATTTTTGAAATGTAACTAATGCATTTATAAGCTTTGAGTAATACCCTTATAGTGAGGAGTTGCTTATTAAAACTGCACAGCTTCGGCATTATGGTAAATGAGTGCTTATAGATTGCATAAATGACTCGATATACCGATTTTCGTGTCTTTATAGCAAACCTTTATAATGTACAAATAGCTTTATTATAATATTTTACGTCACAGCATATTGCTGCTTTTGTCTGGTGTGTCTGCACATGTTCGAATCATCTCATTGCTCATAGTTCCTTTCCTACTTGAAGGTCCCCCACACGTTGAAGGTCACACGGCAACACTTAAGTAGGTACCTAAGCATATGATTTTTTTTTTTTTTTTTGTTGTAAGATAGCAGTAGGCCTACATTGTTACTCGAGGTACCTACTCGAGGCTCGGAGAGGTTATTTTCATGTTGAGAATTTTCACACTTAGCAGTAAACCTAGATTAAACCGCTGCAATTACGCTTAGAACTAAGCGGCCGCTCCGGCGTTGCTGGCATACTCTCAGAGCTTTAAATATTTGAGTTGCAAACATAATCGTTCAACTTACCACCATCTTCCGCTCACTTTAAGAGCGTACAAGTTGCAACAATCGCGCGAACCCGCGACCTCGTTTGTTTCAATCGCGATTGATGTTATACAATCACGATCACAACGGTCACGGGAAAGGATTGCACTTCGAGTTCGGCCTCTCATACATTGTAGGTATTTATTTCTATAACTGATTACACAATTATTTGTTTCAATTATTAGTCTCTGGTCAATAATGCTCATTATGAATGGCTTTGTTCCCGAACATTGGCCTTCATTACGTATTTAGTATAATTTTATTGTGTGTACTGTTTGTTGTAGATAGATATCTATACCTATTGATTTGTTGCCGTGTGTGTTCCTGGCTAGATACCTACGAACTATTCTTGCGGGTGTATGCAGTGTGTCAGTGTCACACCCGTTGGAATAATCGACAAACAAGACTGATAACATTAAGTGGTTTCTGAAGCCAACATGATATTACTCAATGTGAAATCTTAATAAACATTTTGAGCAATTTAATCTGTTTATTTGATGCATCCCACGGATCGCAATGTGTCCAACTAACTACCGGATAAAACGGGGTGAATTTAACGTTAAACTAATAAAGTTTGTCGCCAACAAGGAGACCAATTTGTAAATTATAATCAGTCTTTTTTGCCAACAAACTATATTATTTTTAACATTAAAATCACTTTTAAAGTTTCGGTCCGATTCACCCCTGCCTTTCTATTCACCCCGTTTTACGGTACCCAAAACGCTGTGCCGTAGGTACCTCTGCAAAAACGCCAAATGACTGCGAGATACACCTCAAGATCGGTAGTCGCAGCAGTGTAGGCCGGCTAGAGTTGTCAAAAATCTCAAGCAGTTTCTCTAATAAATTGTTGATTTGGAATTTTTTTTAACAATGATTAGGGCATTCTTTTAGTAGTCTTTTATTTGAACATAAAAACGATGCTTGATGCAGAATTAAATAAGGTGGTGAGACTTCCTTGGACGAGTACCTTCACAAAGAGCTCTACGTTACTAGGTATAAGGAGGTATATACCTAGGTATTACCTACAGGACACAATATACCTTTTCACACATCACGCCTATTTCTTGCAGAGACAGGCAGAGGCGTATAATAAAAGTAATTAATGGGACACAAAAGTGGACTGCTACTGACAAGTCCCTGATGGAAAAACCTAATAACACTGCCCGACCTACCCTACCGAGCTTGTTGAACAATTTTTATATCTGTTCCCTGGAACCCAGCTGGTAGATTTCACTGCTCGTTTTAAGTTATATTATACCAGGCACTGTCGTAAGCGAAGATACCACGGAAAACATTGACACCGAAGATCGTCACGAACACGGTCACGACTCATGCGCATGCATTTAACATAGGTAGGTAGTATCGAAGTAATTAAGCCTATAAGGTCATAAATCAGGAACGTAGGTACTAGGTACCTACCTACTGTGGTATACCTACTATTATGTTCCGTAAAGACAGCACCATGCAGGCAAGTCTTTATTTTTGCCCAAGGTTTAACGAAATTTTCACCAATATAGAATTGCGCCTAAAGCTTTGGTCACATAAGGTGAATAATCGCTGCAATTGCAATCGCTGCGAGCTTTGTTTGGCTCACGCTGTGATGTGACAAAAATCGTTTGCAGCTCGTGAAATCTCTGCGCGTGGATTCGAACATGTTCAATTTTACCACCGCGACCGTCCTATTTGACGCGATCACAGCGTTAGCAGAAGTAAGTGGCCATTTGCCACGTAAGTACACCGCTCCCGTCTAGCTCCCTAAAATAATCCTATATAATCGTTTGCTTCTTCTGCAGCTGATTCTTTTAAAACCTAGGCACCTTGTGTAATTAGAAGATCCAAACTTTTCTCTGGGATTCCTACTTGTACCGGGATTAATATCAATCTACTGTTTTATTGAAACACTTTAGGTATCTACTTCTCGTTATGTAGGTAGGTACTATATTGAATAAAATATTTATTTATTTAATTTTACCTTAGAGTCGTCAGCCGTAATAACTGTCTATCAAGCCTCTTATTTTAAACTAGCATTTATCTCATAGGCATAAAGTTCATGAATGAGTTTGTATACGACTCATTCATTCAGAGCATCTACAATTCTACAGTAGGTACCTACCTACCCTATTGTTACTAACACCAAACCACGGAGAATATAGGTAGGTACCTACCTATCTATATAAAATATCAGCATAGAATAGAAGCTTCACTTGCCTTTCACCGCGTAGGTACATAAGCAAAGATATGGAGATGTTGTTGATACCTGCAATGGTACAGTAGAACGCCCGCCGCCGTATGCGTATGAATGGCGTAGAGAGGTAACACGCATAGGGCTGCGCCAGTGCAGCACAAACTTTTCGACTTGCGGCCGCGTATGCGCATCAACTCGAAGTCGCGTGCGCGTCCGAAACTATAAACTTATCTATTGACTTCCGTTAAAAAGTAAACTTGATCGTGAAAGGATCACAATATTTTGTATGAAAAAGAAAAAAATATAGTGTCAGTTTATTTGAGGACTTGAGAATAAGATTTTACATACTGTGGATTTGCAACATTTCCTGATAAGATTATTTAATTTACAACTGCGGTGAGCGAGTGTTTTTTATTACCGAATTATTTTCTAGATAACTCAATTTTCAATTTGATGTATTTTAAAATATTTCTATTACACCTTACCATAGGTGATTTTACAAATTTTCACGTTGAGCCCGGTAAAGCGAGTCAAAAAGTGGAGTTAAGGTTTAGAAATACCTACCTACTATACTATACATATTATTTATTGCATTCTACACTGCTTGTCTGCGTGTCTTTAGACAATGAATTAAAGTAAGCACATTTGTGAACCCTGGGCACGGCAACATTTATATAAAAAATATAAAAAGAACAGCAACAGAATTACTAAAAAACAATTAACAATTGAAATTATTCTTGTAGGTAATAGAGCTGCTAATAAAAACTTAGGTTTTAGTAAAAAATAGGTTAGTTACGGTTTATTATTTTAAAATATTTAGTTTATAAAAAGTTTAAAAAAAAATTACGCGTACTAGTTATAATGCTGCTTTGGCTAACTTTTCATGATTTTTTAAATAGGTTTAATTTGTATTCGAGATATAGAGTAGGCAATTGATAATATTTTAATTATGTATCTAACATTAATAATTATTAATTAAGTTCTCTTGCTAAAGCTAATTAAATCATTAAAAAATAAGTTAAAAATAACTAAAACCCGACTACGACAAAATCGCGCACTGAAAAGTATAAAACAAGAACAATTTTCATTTGACCGATATTTTCGAAATTTTTAAGTATTAGCCGTGGTCGTATGCCACTTGCGGTTGTTTCACACAATCTTTATTGGCTAGGTGGCACACGACCACGGCTAATACTTAAAAATTTCGAAAATATCGGTCAAATGAAAATTGTTCTTGTTTTATACTTTTCAGTGCGCGATTTTGTCGTAGTCGGGTTTTAGTTATTTTTAACTTATTTTTTATTTACCTACACTATTTTGGGGGTTATATTATTAAATAATAAAAGCAAAATAGCGAGTGAATTTCAAATGTACTCATGAATGCCTTATTTTTGTTTGATACCCATGTTGACACTGTTAAAAACAGGCAAAGTAGCTAGTAAAAACTATATAATGTATATATATTTCAAATGTGCTCATCAAGCCCTTTAATTTGATACCCATGTCAATACTGTGCGAAAATAATTTTTTTTTCGGTAACAACTTCACATCCCCTAGAGGGCGTCATATTGGATTTGATGACACGTCATCTACCCTATAACCAGCGGACAACTGAGACGCTTCGAACGACACCTCATTTGTCATGTAATGATAAGTAGTTTAGAAGTTACGAGGGAACAAACAAACATACATACATACATACATACATACCGGTCAAAATCATAACCTTCCTTTTGGCTTTGCCGTAGTCGGGTAAAAATTGTATGCTACTCGACTTCGTTTTTGCTTTAGGTATCGTTATGCGGTTGATGTTTCTTGCACATTTTATTTAAAATAAATAATAAATAAATGACGAATGGTCTTTTTTGGTTTAAAAATCTAGTGGGAATTTTATAGTAGGTACCATACCTAAGTACATAGTTACAACCTTAGGTTCACTGTAGGTACCTACACATATTTATAAGCGTTTAGCACATTCGGTTTGGTATTTTCAATACAACATTATTAAAGGTTAAGCAATTAAGAACAAGGTCCACTAATAATAATAGGTACAACAGAAAGTAACCCATTGACGCGGGATAACTTGGTATCGGGATATAAAGGGTGTTTAGTGCATCGTTTGCCAAATCGAATAGGCCCATAGGAGAGGTCATTTGCTATCTCTTACGTCTATTATCTCATTCTTTGTCACACCGGTTTTTTTATAACAACATTTTAATTTTAATTTTGAAAAATCACAAACTCAGCATTTAAGTTTAAATTTAAAAAAGTTATTTGTATAGCCTTCCATTTTAATTTTTATGTGTACTGTTGTATGCTTCTATCAAATTCAAAATTACTTGCTAGTAATGTTTACTTTCATTTTTAATATCTCGTAAAGTTTTCGTAATAAAAAACCGGTGTGACAAAGAATGAGTTATTGGGCGTGAAGAGATAGCAAATGACCTCTCCTATCGGCCAATTCAATTTGGCAAACGATGCATAAAACATCCTATATATCAATCTACGATGATTGAAACATTTATTTCAATAATATAATTCGTAAGTTGGATCAATAAACTACTTTATTATAGTTTATATCTAGTTCTTTTTTATATGAGGCTGTCAGCCGTAGTGACGGTCTGACATAAGTAATCTTTTTTATTTTAATAGCTAATAACTAATTAAATGGCTAATATTTATTTCAATATTCCCATTTAAAAAACAATGTCTGGCTGCGGTAATATGTTACCCCAGCAAGAAATGTTTTTGTGGAATAACGAATAAATGTGGAATAATAAATTTAAAAATGAGCGCAACAATTACAGAAGCTAGACAATTACTAACTAATTAAAACCTTTAACATTTTAATGACTATTTTCGAGAATATTTTGCTGGGGTAACGCAAATTTTATCCTTAATGCGCGAGTAAATAAATGTGGTTGTATTTGACTCAGCCAGCCAAGAGCCTCTATGATGGGTATTTTGTTGCCATGTATCTGGTAGGTATGTCAAAACTACCTACTCAAAATATACCATTGTTCTTTGCGAAGCTATGTTAATTGCCTATCATTCATTTGTGTAGGACAAATGAATGATAGGTACCTAATTCATATCAAGGAAGCTACGTACTTATAGCTATTAGGCAACTGATTTCAATGCCGAGGATTAATCAGTTAATTAGGTAAGTAGGTACAACCTATTTATATTGATATTTTCTTTCGGGTAGGTGCTAGGTACCTAGCTTGGTGGGTACTTACAACTTGTAGGTCGCAGGATTTGGCGATTTAGACCGAGAGAGATCTACTGAGAAATTCCTAATAACACTTTGCCTGACTTGGAATCGAACTCAGGACCTCACGCACAGTAGACTCGTTTTTGACAATGAGATAAACGTTGCAGTTAGTGCTATACCTACATACCTAGGTGCCTAAATCCGTAGAACTAGGTATAGTTTAATATGATGTGTAGTCGTAAACTGATAGGCACCAATGGCTATATATCTAGAGATTGATTCTTTTCAATCTTGAAGTTCAGTTGGTAAACTAAGTATAGTCTGCAGCTGTTCGAAATAGCTAATTGCTTCAGCTATTTCAAAGTCAGTTTACAAAAATCGTTTAGGAATAGAAAGAGTTTTTGCTAAGCCATATAAGCCTTCGCTGTCCGCGGGCTGTCTTATGAACCGCAATAGCTAGAGAGTTGAAATTGTATTATTTATTTTAAATAGAACGGCCGAGGCCAATTACACTATTTAAACATAACATAATAACATATAACATAATAACATATAACATAACAACATATAACATAACAACATAATATTATAACATAATAACATATAACATAAAACATATAATATAAAATATAATTATAACACAGAATGTGTATTTCTGTTGCTGCTAATGAAATGACGGGGTCCCCACATACAAGAGACCTGTTTTTTTTTGCGTTTGGGCTCGATACTAATACTGTAATATCTTCTACGATGGTACGGAACCCTTCGTGTGCGAGTCCGATTCGCTCTTGACCGCTTTTTTAAATCTCATAATTATAAAAACTACAACCATAAAATTTCGATTACAACGCAGTAGTATTGCAAAACCTAAATATAATCGAACCTACCCATCGATATCGTTAAAATTCTTAATAAGACATTGTTATTAAAAAGTAGAATTTTATGTTATGGGAACTAGAGAACAACACATCTGTATGCCCATTGTTTCGATCTATGTTACATATCGCCATATGTACGAGCAACCGAGTGTGTTTCCGAAGATAAGGTTTCGTTAATCATTTAAGAAAACGTTCTTACCTAACAAAAAGGAAAACCGGAAGAGCAACTTGACTCTGTCATTCTTCTCCATACAAAACTACCTTTTGGAAGGGGCAACTAGATTCAATTCCTTTTTTCCTTTTGTATATGACGTTCAAAAGTGCCTTATAATGGCCTAATTGAAATAAATGATTTGACTTTGACTTTGACTTTGACTTCATAAACATAAAATATTTTTACAATGATAATGTTATGATCTACACTGCTATTATTAAAAAGTGTGAGTTGAATTCAAGTACCGATGGTTCTGTAGGTACTTTAAAAGGAAATGTATTTGCCTATTTTCAAATTAAATGAGTTTTTGAGACAGCATAATTAAGGTTTGTTGTAAAGGGTTCTCGATTATTTGTTTTAAATATTTATGTAAACCTTAATGAACTCTACTTATTCCACATTTTTCGTTCAAACTTCGGAGATAAGGCGGGAATTATATTTTATTAACAATTTTCGTTATAAATGTCAAACATTGTCTCATAAATGAAATTAAAAATATGTTTAGTGGCGTGAACATTAAGCCCTTTCATGTTTAAACCCAATTGAAAACAACCTCCCATTTCGCTTTTTGTTTTAATCAAAAATAAATAAATAAAAATCTTTCTTGCTATGTAAGTAAGTGAATAAGCATTAACTATTCCTCAAGTCGATAGCTTTAATAGATGCCGATACGAGCAGATTTGACAACAGACATACAGTTAAACAAAGTCGCACCAAGGGTCATGGAATAAGTTCACTTTTTTTACAACGGATTCTTATAAACATCTACCTAGGTACATGCAATGGAAAAGTTTTGCAATCAATTTACTTGATTACAACCACGTTTACAATGTCATAAAAAATTACAACATTGTGCTACAACATAACTTGCAATTCAAACAATGTAGATAATTCGGCATGGGAAGCAGGTTGTATTGAATATTAGCTTTTCCTGTTTCTCCGTCCGCGTGAATTTTCTTACGGATCCCTAATTTTTTTTTAATTATAAAATATACCCTACAGCACTCAGGAAGGCATAACGTAGCTTTGTATAGCGAAAATATTTTCAGAATTGGATCGGTAGTTCCGGAGAATACTTAGCGCGTTCACACAAAAAGTCAAACAAACTCTTCAGCTTAGTATAGATTAAGTAGATAATAGGTTAATTAATGTTTTGAATATCTACGTATTTTTTAGATAAGGTAAACGGAACTAATAAAGTTTAAGGTTTAGAAAAGTCTTTCCCCTTTGCCGTGCCTTTAGGACTTCTACGTATAATCCAGCTTTGTATAAACTCAGATTTTATACAAAGTGTTAAGAATTAAAATACATATCTCCAAACCTGAAACTAGTTTGTTCTAGATCGAGAGTAGAATCAATTATTACACTCAAGTGAAGTATACGTACATACAGGATGTGAAAAGATACATTATCAAACTAACATCTACACCCATACCATACAAACAAACTGCAGTTTTGCATCCTCGTCAAATTCAAGAGGTAACTTTGGTAGTGATTCTCAACATGAATTGCCTTTTGCGTTCCAGGGCCGCGGTGACTCTTTCGAATAAATTCCGCAACCCTGGCATCTTAAAACAAAAGTCAAATAGTTCTTTTCAGCATTGTTAGCATCATTATTCAGGGTACTTTTCCTCCAGGGCCCATTCAAATTTTACACCCTGTATATTATCTCGACCTACTTAGGTATTTATAGGAATAAATTAAAAAAGTGTAGTTTTAGTAAGTGATTTTCGAATTGGAACTAGCCATCGTACCGCTGGGTTTCATACGCACACTCCCCTACAGTACACACACTGCCTACCACAAACGCAACTGGGTGAATCTGTTCTTCGAAAGAGGTGTATTCTGAAATACAGACAAATATAAACAAGTTATACAACAAATAAGTTATACCTAGGTAAGGACACCGTATAAGTATAGATTGGAAGAAGCTGTTTTGTTTACAAACTTGTTCAATAGCTCATGATTATTTTACCACAAAAGTGATCTCAACATATTAGGACGTGATCTTCCTGCTTGTGATAAGTTAATGGAACATTTTGCATACAAAAATGTAAAAAGGAATCACGTACAAAACATTGATAGTGCATAATGGTAAAAGTTGACACATTTTAATATTAGGTAGGTACCGACGTGTAGACAAAGTATAGAATAGGTCTGTACTCATATACAGGGTGTAAAAGTTCCATCATCAAGTCGAAATCAAGCCTCTTAGTTTAGCGGAACAAATTAAATAATTATTAAAAAAAAGTAGTTTTCTGATGTGAGGGTGTTTTAATTCTTTCTCCCAATGCCCTTTTCATATTTATTTGACTATCGACCATTTTCACTAATTTAGGCGACACTTATATTAAAGCACAGTTTTTTTTAATGGCATGACATGTAGGTGTCCCTTAGTGATAGTGTCAGGTGTGTCCTCGAAAACTCAATAACTTTTTAGGTACCTTTAATAGGAACCTACTAACTTAAATTCGCAATTCTGATGTACTTAAGTTTTACTTTTGACCTTCAGTATGAAGCAAAGAGGGAGTTTTCTATTCAATGCCTACCGCGTACCTTTCAAGTGTCGACTTTTACAGTGATTACCTATTTTATCAAGTATTAAAATCTACTTCAAATACGGTTGTACGAGTATACCTACTCACATTTGCTTATCTGCAATCCAATTACCAGATTACCTAATTAACAAATTGATAATTTAAAGTAATTAGGTATTTTTAAATTATGTTGGTATGAAAAGTTTGTATGGGACTGGGAGAGAAAGCACCCTATATATCGGAGGTGGAATTTTGTTGAAAGAAAAAAGAAAACACAATATTGATAGTTGTTGGAATAGTGAGTTCTGCAAATCTAGTAAAATGAATGGTCTTTCTTGAACACACCTATTTGTTTACTTGAGACGTTTGAACCTTATGCATGTCTCTACCAATCGAACGATGCTATTTTTTACATGAGTCGGTTCGATTGCTGGCATCCTTTTTTTTTCAAATGAATTCATCTAACAACTTCTTCTGCTCTAGGTGAAGTGTCAGACTCTTAACTGACAATAAAACCCTTCCGTATTCCTCCTAATGCCTTTTGCGTCTCAGGGCCGCGGCGACTCTTTCGAATAAATTCCGCAACCCTGGCAGGATTCCTGGCATACTTGCATGCGGTGTTACTAATTTCAATCAAAAGTCAAATGGATCTTTTCAGCATTATTAGCATCATTATTCAGGGTACTTTTCCTCCAGGGCTCATTGCAATTTTACACTCTGTATATTATCTCGACCTACTTAGGTATTTATAGGAATTTAATTTATAGGTATTCGCTTCTAGTTAGTTTCGTGCCGTGTCAGACATGCAATAACAACACTAGTCGTGAATAGCGCATGTCGTGTCCTCTCGTTATGCCACGCATTTTGCAATTTATACCTTTACATAACACTGAAGTCATGACGCCAGAGAGCTTGGTTACGGTACCAAGCTCTCTGGCGTCATGACTTCAGTGTTTCAAATACAAATATTAAAGTTTTTAGTTTTTTGGCTCCTGGGTGGAATATCCTCATTGATATCCACCGCCCTGGAGAGGGTGGAGGGGTCTTTAAATTACAATATTTCGCGTGTAAGGATTTCAAAGTTTAACCAGACTGCATGGCATGAATTCATATCTAAATCAAATAAAAATTATCCGCTTTACCAAAAAAATCCAAAACTCTCATTTTCAAAAAAGCCTGCAAGTTTAGATAAATTTCTTCGTCCACGACCTAAGCCCTCAGAGTCAGCAGTCATCACGAAGAGCGTCTAATAGCCTAGTCTTATCTTTAAAATTATTTATTAGTAGCGCTAATTATAAAGCATAGGCACTCCACAATATAGCTTTCTATCAGAAAAAGAACATATAGGATAGAGTCGAATACCTATTTAATCGAATTAATAAAGACATGCATGACATGACATGACAGCTTATTTAGAGCAGGGGTGCGGAACACATAATATCGGCCACTAAGTCACTAACGTCCATTGCACCAGTTAGGCGTATCATGTCGCACAACGCATGTTGACACTATGAAACCCGACTCCCTTATCTCTGTCAAAATGTTTGCTTGGTGTCTCTCCGTTGTTACATAGTAAGTGATAGTACCTATATACCCATATAGTATGAAAAACAGTAGTTAGCTATTCCGTTTTTCCTTATAAAGGTACAGTAATGAGGTCAGATAATGGTTTAATTAGTTCAAAATAATGTACCTAAGTATGTTTCCCAAAAGTCAAACTAAATATAGGTTGGTTATTTATAAACAAATAAATATTAGTGGGTATGAGATTATTTACTTTCGATTAGTTTTAATGTTGTGACATTGCGAAGATAAAGAACTGAGTAAGTGCTTGTAGCAGGTTCATGGGTATCTGACATGGGCTTAGGCACGGAGGGGCAGAGTGGGGGGGCTTGCCCTGGCTTATGCTATGCTTTCTTGTACTTAATATTTTAATAAATCTTCTAAGCTATTCATCTAAAGAGAATAAAATGCTTATTTGTAAGAGGTAGTCAGTAATTCAATTTTAAAACTTATTTTACTGATGGTAGGTATTATGTGTTTGTGATTAGTAAATAACGATTGTAAGTATTAGATGACTTAGGTGAATAAGTACCTACTGTTCTCTATTCTTGGTTTATTTTTTTCTCCCACGTTAGTCATTATTTAAAAGTAAAACTCTATTATTGCTGCTGCCTCCATCCGTCAAAGTCCTGGAATGGGTTTTAGTAGGTACTTCTAAATAGCTAACCACGTGCGAACTAATAGAGTAATTAATAGTTATTAAAATTTCTTATCCAACCACGAAAATAATTTAGATTTCCGTATAAACAAAAGATTTGTTTACGAAAATATATTATATTGCTGTAGGACTTCAATGCAATTTATCCGCACATGATTTATGACCACTTGAAAATTTTATATTGTATATTTTATACAAACACAAGCAGCGACTTCCACGTGTTTACCCAGAGCTACATATAAGGAGGAATTGCTACACGCAAGTGATTTAACAAAGAAATCAGCACAGTACGCAAATAATATAGACACAGACCGCCGTCATTCCGCCCTCGCCGCCGAGGTCCGTCGCGACGCTCTTGTCAGTCTCCCTCCCTGTAGCTTTAAATTCGTCCCTAAATCATAATAATCCGATCCAGCCTGTCCCTTTGCTGCCCTCCCCCAGCGACGCCCTAAGCCGAGCCTCGTACCCCACAGGCCCCCATTAGCGTGTAGTCGCTTAGTTTGTAAGTTTTTTAAGCCCTGGCTGGAGGCCTTAATTTTTAAGGCACCACAGGATAGTCCGATTAAGCAGCCGAAAACCTCATAGGTTGACCTGCAAGATGCCATTCCGAAAAAAAATCTGCTCGATGTACGAAAGTAACAACTGCTGGCTAGGCCGATCCCAGAGCGGAAGAAGTCAATTGATGATAAAAAAAATAAGGCCCAGCCGATTTTAGCCAACAAAAATCGTTTAACATCGATGATTCCTCCTAACCTAATTAAAAAAAAGCCCTAAAGCAAGTACAACAGACTTTGACTGACAGTTTCGATTCTTTTTTAGTTTTATGCATTTAGATTTGTTTATAAATTTCAAATGGGGGCGTTGTTATTGAATTTAGTCATAACGTCTATAAAAATCAGTTTATTTATAAAAATAGATGAAATGTCATGGCTAAGGAATATCTATTTCGGGAAAAAATATTATTGCTCTAGGTTTAAAATCCAAGGAGAAAAATGAGGAGGAATACATTTGCATGGAAAAATGGTCGCTAGCAAATGCTCAAAGAACGAGCTGCATGGGATTGTACAAGTTAGGGGCTCTTGTTGAACTTGTTGATGGACTGCTGCAGCACTGGAGCAGTGGGTGTGTTGGACTGCACAAGGACGGTTGTCTATTTATCATACAGTACAGATGGCACGTCGAGAGCGCCGAGAGACATCCGTACCGCGCACGCGACGACAAACATTGTAGTGTCAAGTGTATGAAAAAAGATTACGGTCAGTGTAGAGCCCGTCACCCATTCTGCTCCAGCACCATACGCAGACCTAAATCATCTTGTATAAAATAAATTAAATTAATTAATTAGTGTAGGAACACTAGAGTCTGAGTACATTCGTCTGTGTTGTCGATCGTCCGCCGGTTTTGTGTATGGGTACCCATTGCTTATATTTTGTTACGAATGAGCCATTGTACTCAACCATTGTTTGCCAACCGGGCCAACTGTAAGTAACTGTGTGTGCTTATAACCTACACCACATCATGATACTCATGATAGTGTTCTGTTAATATCTTATTTAAGGTTAAAATCAACCAAATATAGAAATAGCGATGGATACTATAGAGACTAACAGAAGAATGTCATAGAATAATTGTGTTCCCATGATTCAGTTACACAAGATTATATATTGCTTAATCAGAAACTTGAAAAAGGGTCATTGTACTCATTATTATGAACAACTTTTATTAAGGGACCTAACCTGAAATCACGATAAAAAAAATCTGGTGGTCAATACTGACAACAACCACGAAGTAGGTAGGTAAATTATAGACTTTGTGAGAACAACAAAGTGTTTAGGAAATGTCATATTCTGTGTTATAAACATCTCAGAATAATTGTTAATTTTATCTAAATATTGTCAAAATTTATAAAATAACAATGAAATAAATTGTAGTTAAGTATGTCCATTCGTTTTATTTTAAAAGAGTTTGACTTTCTTCGCTTTGTCTCGTCAATCGAAAGCATAATAAAATGTCTTTAATATCAACTTAGAGTTACTCTCTTTGGTAGAACGACCGAAAAAATGAACAACTTGTGAGATTAATAGGTAAAGATATAATCGCTACACTAAAAGGCAAAGTACCTGAGTAACAATCGTAATTGTAAATAGACTAAAAAGCCGACCCCAACATGGTGGGAAAAGGCTAGATGCAGATGATGAAATAGACTAAAAAGTGCCTCAAATTCAATATCGAAGTGACGGTCTAGTTATGATTCGAACTCAGCCAGCTGAACGAAACGAAAGGTGTTGGTGGCCCGTGTTGTTCATAGACGAATCTGTTTATAACTCAATCATTAGATAAGTGTTTAGATGTGTAGTTAAACTTATATGTTAGTGTCATGTTAAACCGGGGAACACGAAAATATTAATAAAAAAAGAAAAACGATGCTGAAATTGGTAAAAATTTCACTAGGGTACGCAAAACTCTATCATAACTTTGGGAATCGAACCCAAGACCTCATACTCAGTAGTCGCGCTTTGCGACCACCAGACCAACGAGGCAGTCAACGAGTTACTTTATTATTATTAAGTACTGGTTTACATGTGTTTTCTTTTGTTACAGAAATCACAGGAACACCCATCTTCCATGCCTCAAGAACAAAATCAGATAAGCATACATGAGGGAGGCTGGGTGACAAGGAACTTCCCCACCTAGGCCTACTGGACACCTCGTGTGGAAACACATCAATATTTAGTTGTACATAAATATAATTGTAAGATACCAAAATGCAGTTCGTACGTTCCTTTTTCAAGCGGATAACCGATGATCTCAAACAGAAGAAATTAATTCCACTAAAAATATTATTTTTCGTACATGCTTCGAGTAAGTATAGATTTAAACTACTTATCAATTCATATTTAATATTCTTTTAATTATTCTGCATTATTTTCTGCTTCTTCTTTGTTTTATGTCTAGTTAGGTACTTCGATTATAGTTTTAGGTTATTGGATACTTAAACTACCCGAAAGTATCTTCACACTGGGCGTTGACGTAGGACGTTTTGCCTAGACCTTGCGTAGGCTCTATATAGACTTTATGTGCACCCATAATTCTGATGCAATTATTAATTAAATAAAATTATTGACGAGGTATTGTTAATGAAAAGAAAATTATAAGGGAAACGATTGAAGAAAAATAAGCCGTGCGATTTTTTTACCATGTATACGATTAGAGTAATAAAGAATTACGATTACAGTCCGGATGTTATTTTGTATGCTCGTAAATAAATACAATAATATTTATTGTATTACTATTGGGCATTGGTTTAGTTTAGTAGCAGCTTACATGCAGGTGTATGTTTTCACGAAATTCGATACCATCTACCGTAACATATGTTACAATATTGTCAACTGCCTCCACGGCTGAAACGTACCACTATAGCTAAATCACTTGATTGAGCCCTCGCTAGCTGATACTGTTCACCGTTTACCACTGTAACGTCACATTCTCAAGAACTGTCTAGTGCACATTTCGCCTCTTGTGTATAACGCTACGAGCGCCCGCCGCCCGCACCTCTTCCGGTCCCCGTTTTCGTCCACCGGGGCCCTGCACCCTGCAGGCGCGAGGACTCAATTAAGCGGTTAAGCTGTAGCTAGCAAACATGACATTATTATGTAACTTAATTAGTTAACAAAATATAGTAACAAGTTAACTAATTGACAGATTTACAACGTGTGACTGGAATTAATACAAAATTGTTTCTGTAAATGATTAATTTCAAGGTCATTCACAGACATAGACGTCATGCATTAGACTACCTAGTACTTTATTTGAAAATTTAATTTATGCACCGGTAAAATATTCTGTAGAGGTACCTAATTATCTCGGGTAACTTTTTCACAGTTGTGCACATTTTTCCACGTTCCTTTGCAAATAAATAATAAAGTCGCAACAAAAACCGGAGCATTTTTTTCTTTACTTTTGCGTTTTCCAGTTTAGAGGATATTATAATACAATAAGTCCATTTTTGCAGCTCTGTTCGTACTGTACCCGTACCTGACGATCCACATGCGAGAGCTGGGCATCAATGTGGAGGAGACGGCCATCATGTCCGCGGTGACACCAGTCGTGTCCATCGTGATGCCGCCTTTAGCCGGTATGCTAGCTGACAAGATTGGCAACTTCAGAGTAAGTAGAAACAAGACCTATATATAACATAACATTACATAACATTCCTTCTTAAAATTAAATAATGGTTCTTAGAAAAACTTTGGGCCAAAATTAATCTAAGAAAGTTTAAGAATACTCTTAGGACTCTTACTCTTAATCAATAAGCTTACCGCAGTTACTATTAGTTCTAAATGCTTCTCTGTAATTAAAAATTTGGGACTAAATTGAATCATAATGAAAACGATGATAGTTATTTGTCAAGGTTCTTTCATCTTTATACTGTGGGTCACTCTCCAATATCTCAGTCAAGAACACCACAGAGTATCTTACTTCTGTAATATATTAGTCTGTCACGGCCTGACCTGTCATCAAGTGGTTGAGATGCGTGGCTGGCGATTATAGCAATATCCGCTGTGCAGGGAAGGTTCACATTAACCAGTCAACGAGCATCGCGTGACGTGGCCATGATCACTACATTCAAATACGATGACATTTCAATGTCGTCCGAATAGACAGGGTCAACAGTCTTGTTCCGTATTATGTAAACTATATTGTCTAGTGTTGTACCTACTTTTTGATTGTTACCGCGCGAGACCTACTGAGCTCGCGGTTTGGTGAATCAGAAAGTTCAAAGTCAAATCATTTATTTCAATTAGGCCATTTCAAGGCACTTTTGAACGTCATTACAAGAAAAAAATAGAATTGAATCTAGTTGCCCCTTCCAAAAGGTAGTTTTGTATGGAGAAGAATGGGCAAGAAACTCCATACGTACTCTTTTAAAATCAATGTTTTACAATATTATTATTTGTATACAGAGTCATACGTAATTACATGTGAATGCAATGTACCTTATATAAAAACTACTATATAATGACACGCAAAAAGAATTTATATTACAAATTAAGAATTTAAGGTGAAATTATATTTAAAGTTACATAGTGTTCACATGTTAACAAATATTGGAACTGTAGACGACCACTTTCAACATCTCAACCAACAATGCAACAGTGTGTGAGCCTGCGCAATCCCATAGTAAAAAAAAAAAAAAAACCAAATAGAAAATAAAATACAATAAATGTCAAAAATAATAATAATAATAATAATATTAACAAGCTTGATTTTGTCTAGAATTAATAGTAATTGTCCTATGGAGCAGGACCAGCATGTTTCCAAGCAGTCTTATCTTGAGTTAAAACGCCCACTGTTGGAAATTTTAGTGGGTGGCTCTTTCGTAACTCATGAAACACAAGCTGCAATACAAAGATTGCTTGAGCTACAACTCGTCAGTCAAATGAAATAAGCCGTCGCAGAATCGTCTAAAATTTGGTGTCAACAAATTTCATTTATTAAAATGTTAATTAATTGATATCTGTTCCAATGATACCGATTTTATCAGAGATACTATCAAACAACTGTTCTTATGGAAAAATAGAAACACAACAGGAAAGCACAGTACCTACATACATTAATGTCCTTGGCAATAAACAAGCTAGGCAACCTATTTACCTAAATTAAGGTGTCACTATCCGGTCACCAATTTTGTGTAATTTTGTAGCAAGTGTTCCCATTTAGAGACCCTAATCTGTTTCATTATTATGACCAATCCTTGTTGTGTGAACCGTTTCGCTACTATATAATCAAGTTAATCCAGAACGTCCGTAACGCGAATGAAACCAATTCTGCTAACAATAACCTTTACCTTGCATTGTGGAGTCATTGTGGAAAATCGCCGGCGGACGTTTAGTGGTACATATAGGGTGTCCCGCGTGCGTCAATGCGCCGAACGGCGACGCCACGTTCAACGGAAGCCACTGTGACACCCGCATTTCATTCTATTGACAAAAGTACACAATCATATAAGGCACAAGCAACAAGCAACAAGGCAAGACTTGCAGCAAGGCTTCTAATAAATATTGATTTACTATA
This sequence comes from Hoplodrina blanda, assembly GCA_949316365.1. Lineage (NCBI taxonomy): Eukaryota > Metazoa > Arthropoda > Insecta > Lepidoptera > Noctuidae > Hoplodrina > Hoplodrina blanda. The sequence continues at coordinate 6,856,195 of OX438579.1, read as the reverse complement.
GCGTCCGATAGGTTTAAAGCCGTGTAGCAACACATCTAGCTGGTGATATTACGCGACAGACCGTTCGGCATGTTTACACCTGTAAAGCTTTATAAATTGACAGCAACACACCAGCCGAAAATCACAACAACAAAACATGACAGGCGGAATTACGGTCGTGTAATTTTCAGCAGATAATATACACATCAAAAGTGTCTAGGGATCAACATCCCTAACAAATGTTAGGGATGTTTATCCCTAGACACTTTTGATGTGTGACGTATGTTGCTATGTTTAGTTGATTCAGATGTTAAGTATTAATTTGTGTTTTAATGTACCTGTTATACTTATGCAAATAAACTTTTAAGCAAGTTACAATACGGCCGATGTATCTTGGCGGTTCTGAAGTTAGCCGTAGGCTGCGCAGTAGACAATTTCATTCCTAAAAGATTCATTGCGCAGCTAAACAGCTAATTTCAGAACTGCCAAGATACGTCGGCCGTACTATACTAATTGAGTTGATTTGTACCTAATGGTTTGCTGACGAATATACGATTGAATAGAACTACATAAATGGAACACGGCGTTAGTGTCACGAAATGGTTTTCTGACCAAAATCGTACAAGAAGTGTTATTATCTGACATCGTCACTACATTTAATCATGTCATTAATTTTCTGCGACACGCATACCTTTGTCTTCCATCGCAAAACATTCTCTTTATCGTGGGAACTTAATTGTTCATTAATGTTGTCATGTACCTAGGTACATAAGTATATACACAATGATAACTGGGTGCGTGCCCACGTTCCGGTTGCGAGCGTGCCCTCGAACGTCTCCATTCTCGGATGACATTTGAATTGCGAACTACAATTGCATCTAAAATCGTCAATTTGACGTAGTTCTGCTGATCATGGCTAATAAGTATCGCATCCTGTTTATCAGCCAGAATAACCACTGATTGCCATTAATGCCATTTGCGTTTCCACTTTACCGATTAAGTACCTGCTTTTATTAACAATGCCTAACCTAACTGTTGTTAAATGATAATGAATGAGATGCCATAGAACTAGGAATATTTTTCCACGACTTTATTTTACTCAGTCATAATGTCAATAATCATAGGCATGGGTTTATTATCAGTAAAGATGATACGAGCAGATTCATATTAGAATGTTGCTACATTCTCTTCATTAGGTACCTAAGTCTAATAATATTTGATCTTAGTTCACATTTGATATAATTTACAAAAGGTTTACACAATTTTTAGCAGATATGTCGCTAAGTTTAGTTGATTCAGATGTTAAGTTCTTTTTCATCTATTTTTTAAATTAAATGATATTTTATATTTTTTTATGATTCACGCTAGCTCGATAAACCCTTTCGTTGCATTAAGTTTGATTTTAAGTTTTGGAACAAAGTTCCTTAACGCGGCTTACGGTAGGATTTAACTGGAAAAAATCGTGACGAAAGGAAAAAGCTTCATGGGGGGCATAAAGCTTTAGCTCCAGGCGAGACCTTTCCTCTCTTTTTTTCCATTACATACGGGTGGGTGTGATATGCGCGTGCGAGTATCGAGATTCGAGCAGCAAGCAGTGTGCGCGGCGAGCTGTAGGTATGACGTGTAGGTGTACCTTAATCCTAAATACCTACGTGTAAATTGTATTTTTTGTTTTAATTTTATTTATCTATAACCAACGAAGGATATAATCTATACAGTAACTTGATATTCGGTACAATTTGTTCATTTTACGTGTGCTCCTTCAATTATACAACTAGATGGATACAAAAATGTGGTGATTAATAATAATATAGACAACATTAAATAAAATTAAGCTATTACTATTTCAGAAATTGTCAGAATTAAAGTTAATTAAATACGTAAATGAACAATAGGAACTTAACTTTAATTGTGTATATATACTTACTTACTGAGATTTAGCAAGTTCACGTGTACACACACAAACTACGTACAAGACTAGTTTCACACTGGCACATTAATCTTTTTGTATCGTCAGCCGGCAATCCTTACCAGAATACCAGCACTAGGTAGATAACTGCCATAATATTATGATGAGTCGAATACCTGAAGCAACTTTTGGGATACGAACATACCTAGAGTGAGTTCAAAACATCAAATTCAAAACTACCTACCCACTATAGCGTCGATTGCCTTTTGTGATTCAAGTAACTACCTACTTAGTGAAGATTTATTTGCCCAAAATATGCATATAATTTCGTTTCTTATAAAAAACTAAAGAAAAGTTTTCTTCTAGGAATTTCTCCTGTAGGCTGTATCATAGATGCGTTTACAAGCTTTCATACACAAACAGCCAGACCCGGATGTAACAACTATATACTAGGCATATTTGTAGGTATTTATCAATCAAAGTTAACTTAAAAATAATTAAAATAATAATTTGAGTTTGTACCAATGCAAGTACCTAAATCTTACGAAATCTCAGTAACAACATACATAGACGGTTCATCTTAATTGCATATGGTACAGGAAAGAACCGATAATGTATAGAATCTACTAGGTACAAATTATCGCTATGTTGAAGACTTAATGTGAACACGTTAATGATGTGGGTAGGTAGCACAGGTACTTACACATATCTTAGGTATTACTAGCATGGCATTCTAAGTTTGTTACAGAATAACTTGATAATGAAAATCTTTATATAACCTTGTTTTGCTCACACAGAATAACTCGCAATCATTTGTGCATATTTGTTATTTCGTAGCTACTGCTGGCGCTGTCGTCGGCTTTGGGTGGTGCTTCAGCGCTGCTGCTGCTGGCAGTGCCGGTGGGCCGCATCACCGTCACCTTCCCTCCCGCTGTGGAGCTACTCGCGACCTGCGAGGACTCCGCCATGCGGCTGGGGCTCATGAAAGACCATCCCTGCTTACCACTGCACCCCTATTCATACGACATTAACCTGACGTACGTTTACTAGCGATAAGTACCTACCTATGTTATTTTGCCAGAGTTTACATATCGTAACGTAACATTTTATTTATTTCAGAGTACTCTCATGTGGTTTCGTTTGCGATTTACCAGAAGATTTATCAACAGATGAAACAAATGCTCTAATTCACACAAATTCCTACGACATACACTTGCAGTCTACTATTGACTCGCAACGTCTCGTGTATCGCCACACGGTGATGGCACAGCTAGCACAAACAATGGTTCCGCAGAAAGATCAGAGCACGTCTCGCATCTTGACCAACGATCCCTTCTTCAACACGACAATATCTGTATCCGGTAATACAATATTCTTTCCAGCGCCAAAGTTGTATCAGATAGAATGCAGTCGCGATACGATTGATGAAACTTGTTTATTTGGAAAAGATGATATTTTCAATCAAACAGAGGACCTTCTTGACGAAGCGATATTCCGTATGAGGATATCTCATGATGTACAAACGGCACCTCTTAACATAAGAAACTATTGGGTGAAAGCTGTCTCTACAGAACAGAATTTTACGAAAGATGAGGACTACGACGGTATCGACAGTGTTACATGCAGTGACAATTTTGTAAGTTAAATAATTACCTTCCTTATAAAGTTAATTGAAATGCTTTTTTTTAAGTTTACTTATTTTAATAAAATTTTTGAAATATTAGTCTAATAATAACTTAAAACTCATGAATACAGGGTACCGCGACGCCCATTAGGAGTGATAGGTAGAATATGTTACAAACAATAAACCAGCCAATTGTCTGTCAGGGTCAAGACGGAGGAGTTCGAGTGCAGGCAGGGTCGCGAAAATTGTCCGGATGTCGCGCGGCGTGCGCTGCGTCGACGCCGCGCAAGAGTCTCTGTGACAACACTCAGCAGCAAATTGAACTGGATCCAGCGTTCACCTTCTGGGCCTATCTCGCTGTAAGTAACTATGACCTCTAAACTATCAATGTCGATCTAAGAATAGTTTGCCAATATCTAGATGTCTACATAGTTTAAGCGAAATTTGAGGATGAAGTAATAAACGCTAATGACGCTGAAGGTGGATCACCATTATCTAATTCATGTACATACATACGTAACGAATGAAATTTGTAGCGAGCACGTGGAGTGCTAACGTAAACTCATGCAGATTGAAGTATTGAACGGATCCGCTGACTGATGGAAAGATTGCCGTCTAATCGTCGCTAACTGGGTAATGGCGAACTTGATACGGTGAGTGGCGACCCGACCCATTGCTCGCGTTCCCATTCCGTCTGCCAGTCTGACGGCTGCGCCCAACATCCCATTGCCACGGGGCACTAGTGGCCACTCCAAGTTTTTCCACCGTTTTCTATGAAGGTGAAAGAAAAATGCAAATAGGTACTTCACTTTTAATCGGGAATAGAAAATGTTGTCTAACTTGTAAGCGAGTAGGACCTGAATAGGTAGCGTATAGCTACGTAGGTAATAGAAGAAAAGAAATTTGCCGACCACGGGAAGGTAGTTTACCAAGTTATTAGTTTTAATTGGTATGATTAAAACTTCCGAGAAAATTACACATTCATTAATAATGTAATTTGGTATTTAGTTTTGAAACAAGGTTTTTATTTTGAACATTTTTTTTTCATTACAGCCCTGAGCCCGACAAGAGTAGTCGATTAAGTCACTTAGTTAATAAAAATAATAATGTACATGACAATGATTATAAACATTAAAAAATGTTTTAAAATAAGTAAAGGTGAACTTCCGAATACTAATAATAGAATCATACCTATATTCGAAAGGTCACGCTGTTTCTTTTGGTAACATTGATATTTTTTCTTAATAAAATATGTATTTATTATAATAATTTTCGATACATTTAAATCCTTAATATCTAAACAACGTTAGGATAATATGAATATTTTTTTTTTTTAAGTTATAAAGCGGATCAACACATAAATTTTGAAAGGAGCATCAAAGGAAAATGCATTCAATATGCTGTCAAACACTTGTGAAGTGATTTGATTGGTTGTTGTTCCAGTAATACACATGTCATGTACACTTAATATCCTGTTATGTGTTAGAAACTAGTGGGAATCTTCAACACACAATAAACCCTATGCAGTTATATCTATAAATGGACACGGGTGGCAGTTAATTAACACTTCATAGATTTCCGAGCTTGGGCATATTCAACCTCACTTAATCATTGTTTCACAATGGCATCGGCAACACTTGCGGCCTTGTCCTCAATGTGTGAGAGCTTAGTTACCCACACCACGTACACTGCACCTACCTACCTGCTGTCTATATGAACATATGATGGGTTATTGTTCTTATACTGGTCAAAGGTAGTAAAACCTTTTGACTTTGACCGCATTGTAGAACGATATAAATGATGACGAATGCCAATAGTTTTATTCTATACTAGCACTCTCCCCGCGGCTTCGTTCGCGTGATGTTCCTTACGGGTCCCTAATTTTTTTTATAATAGTCTATAATGTAGCCTGTGTCACCCGGGTATAGTGTAGCTTTCCAACACTGAAAGAATTTTTCAAATCGGTTCAGTAGTTTCGGAGCCTATTCAATGCAAACAAACAAACAATCAAATCTTTATAATATTAGTTAGTATACTTATATATGGGTTACTTAAATGCGGTTGGGTTTGGCATCTTCATTTCCTGTTCACTTGCGGTTATTTCAGAAGTTATACTGATATTCACTACATTGTTTTAAATATTTATTCGGCTGCCAGGCAGGGTGATAAAGCCAAAGTGGCGTAGCCACAGATATAGATAGACATAGATAACGCAAGTATCACGATCTGTATAAAAACCAAGCGTGCCATTTTTTGACTACCTATTATGACGTCACAAGCACTATTTAGTGATGGGAAAATCAAAACGATTCAAAGACGCCGCCGCGTACGGCGCCCCCCTCGTCCTACCCCCCGCCATGCGCCAGCGGCTCACCCGGTCAGCAGTACGCTGAAAGTCTTTGTAGTGAGAGGTTGCGTGCTCGAGCGCTTGCGTTCCGACGACGTGCTAGTTTTTGGATAATTTGCCATAATTTTTTAATAACATAATAACATATAATAATAACTACAATAACAATAATAATATAAATAATAAAAATATAATAATAACATAATTTAAATCGATGTATGAATCGATTTTATGACAGAGTAATGAGATATACAGAGGAATGAGATAAACAGAAAAATGAATGACAGAATAAAATTCCTGATCTGCTTATAAGGCAGTAGGAATATATATTTTTAACAAAATTGTTAGTATTTCCCTAATTATTTCTTGTAATTGTTGTAGACTATCAAAATGTCGGAAACAAAGACAAAATCCAGAGAAGAAATTTTAGAAGTAAAAAACTACAAAATAAAAATAACTTTAGTTTGGAAGTCGGCGGCTTTGGTTTTGTTTTTTGTTATGTAGGTATTGCCACCGACTTCCAAACTAAAGTTATTTTTATTTTGTAGTTTTTGAAGGCGGTTGTCTTTTTTTGTAAAAAAGCTTTTTATTTTTACATTTTTAGTGCTTGCGTGTGTTAATGTTTCAAATCTTTAATAAAAGCCATACCATTTTCCTAAATTAAATATATCGTGTGAGGTATAATTCCTCACACGATATATTTAATTTAGGAAAATGGTAGGAGGGGAATTGACGTACCCCCTCCCCCTCTTTCTTCAGTCAGTCATCGATACACGTATAAACAAAGCAATTTTACTTGTTACGATAGTTCTGCTGTGATCCTAGAGGAGTTCCGTTCCATATCTCCGAAGTTCATCATCAGATCATGACAATATTTCTATGGAACCTATTCGAAAGTATACTCTTTCAAACAAAAAAAGAATCATCCAAATCAATTCATAATTAGCGGAGTAATCGGGTAACATACATACAAAAATGCTCACAAAATAAAAAGCACTAAACCAAATTGGATGAAATTTTTATGGGACCAAATGGCAAGTATACTGCATCGAACAAAAAAAGAATCACACTAATCGGACTAGAAACCTCGGAGTAATCGGTGTACATACATAAAAAAAAAAAAAAAAATACCGGCCGAATTGAGAACCTCCTTCGTTTTTTGAAGTCGGTTAAAAACGAAAAGCATGTAAAATACGTTATAATAAAATCAAAATAGATCCAAAATTACATGAGCTACGAAAACTTTTTCCCTTCAACAAAGCTTGCTTCCTCAAAATGTATTGAACAAATAGTGCTATGCTTTGTTGGGAACCAATCTTTGTTTCCCGTCGCCTCAATCCATTTTTGTTTTAAATTGGGTTCATGTGGAAAACTAAAAAAATCACGAAACGTTACGATTATTTATTAAAATTGTCTACAAAGTACTTATATAATACAAAATCATTCCTCTGTTTCCGAAATCGATTCTTGAGAATCGATTTGTGTTGCATATGATGAACAGCACTAATCGCTAAAATTGACAGAAAAATGATAAAAGTCCCTGTACTACAAAACCAAAACGATATACGATAGTATCGCTTGTTTCGATATTCATTACTTGTTAAAGCAAAACGTCTCATCGACCGCTCCAAGTAAAAGCTGCAATGTAATAGGAACGTTTTGTTTTTCTCAAATTTGGTATTACCAGGTATTACTGAGGGTATTCGATTAAAAATAATTGTTTTTTTAATTAATTACGCATAATATTAATCAGAAAATGACTTACCGATGGAAGGAAACGTTTACTTTATTATTTCTCCTCGCATTTGTACAGTTTTTACAATTTATAACAGCACAATTAACCATTGCTTAAGGTCACGCCATGCTTAAGGTTCACAATTGGTTTACTACTAATAATTTAGTGTTAAATGAGAAAAAAACGAAATGCATAAGATTCACTTTACCAAATGTTAGAAGTAGTGAACGTAACGTTATATTGAATAAGGACATACTAGAATTCGTCGAAAAGACAGTTTTTCTGGGGATTACGCTCGATTCTAAGCTGCAGTGGGGTCCCCACTTAACATCTCTTGCAGGGCGGTTAAGTTCAGCCGCTTACGCTGTCAGAAAAATCCGACAATTAACAGACGTGGATACCGCGAGACTAGTCTATTTTAGTTACTTTCATAGCATCATGTCTTACGGTATTTTGCTTTGGGGACGGGCTGCTGATATAAATTCTATCTTTATCCTGCAAAAGAGGGCCGTCAGAGCCATCTATAATCTTGGCAGTCGAGATACTCTAAGGGAACTGTTTAAAAAAATTAACATCATGACGGTACCTTGTCAATATATATATGAAAACATTATGCATGTTCGGAAAAACCTTCATCTTTTTAAGAAAATTAGTGATAGACATAATTTTAATACTAGAAATAGGAACAAATTAGATCAACGAAGTTTCAGATTGTCAAAAGTAAGCACTTCTTTTATGGGGTACTGTGTAAAATGCTATAATAAAATACCACTAGATATTCTCCAACTAAATGAGAGAAAATTTAAAACATGCATTAAACGCACACTATGTAGTCGAGCATACTATAAGTTAGAAGATTATATCACAGACAAAAATGCTTGGCTTAATGCTAGTCCTGCTCCACAGCCACTCGGGCTCACTAATTAGTATTAATTTTAAGAGAATGATGTTTCTTACCCCCTTTTTATTGACCTGAATAACTTGTTTCGTTATCAGTACCTACTAGTACTTTTTTCTTTTTTTTACATACCACAGTTCATCTTACGAATCACTGAAGTGTTAGTATTGTATAATTATCATTTATTTCAATTTTGTAAATGTGAGTACCATGGAGCTTTTTATTTATTGAGTTACTATGTGTTTTGACTTAAAGAGCATGGCGGTTGAGAGCTTGTCATGCTCACTCAAATATCTCGCTGATGGTGGCGCGTGTGTTGGATCATTTGGCTCCCTTCAAAATGGTTGAGTTAAGTGGTGCTGATCCATGCGTCATGCTCGTGAACGAGTGCTGTCAGTTGGGATTGGTCATCTCTTAACTGCCTTGGCTTACATCTTTATTCTTATTTTTATTTTCATAATTGTTTTATATTCATCTTCATTGTTTTCACATGTAGAATCAACAAGAATAATGTAATCAGGATTTTGTAAAAACCTAATTTAAAAGAGTGCCGTGGAGTTTCTTGCTCGTTCTTCTCCATAGAGGCCTACCTCCGTTTTGGAACGAGCAACTAGCTTCAACTTTCGGACTAACTGACAGACTCCTTGACTATTCAAAAGTGCCTGTAAATGGTCTAATTGAAATAAATGTTTTGACTTTGACTTTGACATTTTAATATTTTTAACTGACGTCCGACTAGCGCTATGCTCCGATGCAGACTGAGCGCGAAATTGGTCACTTACGATTTTTGTACGTAAGCTAGGCACGCGAAGTAGTTACTCTCGCGTTATCTATGTCTATCTATATCTGTGGGCGTAGCTTACCTTAGACGGGCTCAGTATCAAAATGTGTTGCCCTTCTACCTTAATTGCGGCGAAGCCCAAATGCAGGGTAGTTTATATTTCCCGGTAAGATAGTGGATGATATTTACAAATTTATGCTTACATGGGCATGGGCCGCATGGGGTCCGTTCAGCTGAGCCCCGTATCTTTGATACGTCTAGCTGCGCCCTTGTTTTGAGTTCAGAAAGGTTAGCCTAATATTTGTTTCATGAAAGGTACCTAGGTACTACATTTTTCAAAGTGAAAAAAGTTTACACAAGGGATGTTCAAGCAAACATACTAAATCTTAATGAAGTATCTAGGTATTTGTAGGTTGACTACTTTACTGCCGTTAATTTGTTATACGGCCGATTATTGTAAATAAATGCAATATAACGTAAGCAATAAATTAAAGCTGTCTGCAATCAAGTAAGGTCAATGTGGGCAAATCCGTCATACATTTTTGAAAGTTGACTTTGGTTAACTAAAACTGGTACACTTACTACTTTAATATGAATTTGATGGTTGTAAGCGATACGGAATTTTGTTGTCTTGAATACATATCCATTTTAAACAACAAAACAGCCCTCCATATGTAACTAACAAGGTTTTTTTAAAAATCGGTCGATAGACGGATTTTCCCAAGGATTGGGGGCAAATCCGTCTAGTAGCAAATTTGCCTCGAGTTACGCCGTTACATCAAGGTATGCAATTTGTAAACAAGTAAATGCAGATGATGAAGAAAAATGTATTGTAACATCATAAAAATAAGGTTTATTTTACGTTTTACTCCCTAAAATCTTTTTTGGGGGCTAATCCGGCCTATTTTTATAACCAGGGACTTTAAACCTTTCTAAAGGTTTGAAAACTAAATATTTTTACGTATCAGTTTAATTTTTCAGGTACATTGAAACATCTTATTATGACAATGGTATTAATTTTTATGGTATTAACTTAAATAAACAGGGTTATTTTAATGGGTATAAGAGCATTACAATTTTAAACAACGCTGCACTTCACATGTTGTATTAAAAATTGAATTAAGGTTTTCGGACTGCCAGTACAGCTGCATGCAACTTGTCCTTGCTATAGGAACCCTTTCCTTTCCTTTTCTTTTAAAATTTCTCACCATGATTACTATTATTTTAGTAATTATGAGAAAACTGAAAGCAAACAAAATAATAATATTAATAAACATTTTATCTGACCATAGGCCCAGTATTAGTTATAACTAAAGCAGGAACATAATTATAATATTCTGTTGACCCAATTGTTAGTTATCAGTGAACTTTCAAAGTATAACACTAAAACTAAAAATAGGAAGGATGAAAAAGGTTGACGACATCTGCAATGGGGTAATTCCGGTATATGACGATTTAGCCCCTTCGAAATAAGACGGATTTTCCCACTTGACCATTTTGAGGTTACGTATTTTTTATAACAATTATTTCTGTATCTACTGGTTTTTATTCAAAACAAATAGAAAAATCCGTTAAAACACTTATTAAACTACATGTTATGCATACTTAGAAAGTCGTAACTTGTAAAATTGAATATTTACCATATAAGAAACGGCGGCACGCAACACTTGAGTATCGAGTTCGTAGCACAACTAAACTTCAAATGCATTTTTTGTCTCTTGTAGACCACCTTGCTCCATCTTTGAATCATAGTTCGAACTAAAAATTGATCCTGTTTTATCGACCGAACCAGTAATAGCGTAACTATTCTGGAATATATAGTAAACGCATGTGTACGGAATAGCCCCGTAGACGGATTTGCCCACATTGACCTTAATAGAACACGATAGGTAATTCTTTTGTATGCTAACTCCTTTGTTTATGTTGTCGTGTTTCTTGTGCAAATGATATAATTAGAAAATTGCAAAATCGATAATTTATACATGTTGATATGATGCAAGTATAGATTAGCCCATGTAAAATGGAATAAACGAATGACCTACCTTGCATCAAAGTAGGTATACAAAATGTAAAGCTCTTTTCAGACTACGCTATAATATAATAGCATACAGCATGTAACAAAAACCCTGTCCGATCCTTAAGGGTATTATTCGGCATCGTACTGCGTACACATATACGTAACCATTTAATGGATTTGAGATTATTATTTTTCCCCAGTAAAAAAAAAAAAGAAGAAAGAAGAAGTACTTAATTAAATTAAAATAAAACATAAAAACTGATCAACGGCAACACTGATCTGACAGGGTTTTTGTTTGCAGCGCAAAAATATCGGTCACCATACATTTTATTTACAACACGTTCACAGTATATAAAAAGCTTTTAAATATAATAAATCTATAAGCTCTAAACTATATTCAACCTTTCGGTTGTGAAAATTCTTGGTCCAATGCAGCATTTGTAATTTTCTGTTTAAACTGACTTTTATTCCTATCCTTAGGTGCGTGTGTTCATCGGCATCATTGGTGGGACAGCGTTCGCAATGTTCGAAGGGGCTGTCATAGCCATAGTTAGGGAGCAGAAGGCGGACTACGGCCTACAGAGGGTATACGGCAGTATCGGAGGCATGATCTCCTCACCTCTCTCCGGCCTGCTCATAGACTACGCTAGCAGAGGGAAAGGGTACACCGACTTCAGGTAATACATCCTCATATTACTTAAGTAACTTCTTTATTTTATCTATTTAAACAAATATATAAAATCGAAGTAACTGTTTGTTACGTGAAAATAACAGCTTTTTACAAAATAAATAAGAATGTTTATACGGTACATTCAGGATAAATCAATTTTTAAAATGTTAATGTGTCTGTTTGTTTGTCCCGGCTTATCTCCGAAAAAGCTGTACTAATTTTGACAGGACTTCCTTCGCTGATCTTATAGGCTGCTTTTATTTTACAAAAATAATAAGGCATAAGCGCAAAAAAAATCGTAGATAGCTAACTGTAGCTAACTGATATTTACACGAATGAAGTCGCGGGCTTAAGCTAGTGTTGTCATAAGACCTTATCTTGCGCAAAGTCAAGGTAAATAATGTAGTTATAATTAACACTTTCAGATTAATTATTTATTTCAATGTTGTGCAAGCTTTAATGAACATTCCCCAAAGCTGCGCAAGTGTAATGAAATGTATGTTTAATTAAGAAATAATAACGCCTGTAAGCCCAAAGTTACGTATTCTTTCCATCTTCATAAGATAATTTCTATAGTAAGCTCTTCTCGAGACTTTCACTTACCATCATTGCGAATTGTTTTTGTTCTGGACCTGGGAACCTTCTTGTTATATTGAAGGTCAAAGTTCCAACTTTTTATCACGTTTTTTACTAAAACCCATTCTAAATGTGCTGCAGTTAGCCATTAAATTAATAAATGAATAAAATTATCAATAAATTAAATATTTTCATTATTAATTAAACAATTAATTTAATAATTAAATTAATTAAAATTAAATTAATTAATTAAATAATCAAAGAACAAATCAAACAATGATTTGTTCATTGATTATTTGAGAAGCATGCTTTGTTTACTTTAAATTGCAACTTAATGTTTCTTTCTATGCATAAGAAGCGGCTCTTTTCCGTGTTCATTTTGCTTACAGACACACGAAATCTTTGTTGAATTGTTAGATTGCGAAATGTTCGCGGGGTCAACGGGTAGGCAAACGATCCGACAGGCCATGAATGTCGTACGTGATGTATGATACAACTGATAGAATTACAATCACAATGAGTATAATTTACCTACCTAACTACACGCTTCAATAGGTACTTAGCAGTAGGATAATCTGTTTCAAATTAGGTACATTCCTACTGAAGAGATAAATAAACATTCTAGATGGCATTTTTGCATATAAAGCACGATTGCAGCAGTTAGTAAAAACTTTTAACTTTCATTTTAAAGTCTACGTAATATGTGATGCTTTAATAACCACGACATTGTTGATGCAAATGCTTGTTAATCTTTTGTTTAACTAAAAGGCGTTAGTTGAGACCTAACCATTTGATAGCTTTCGAAAGCTAAATTTTATTATTATTAATACATAGGTATACCTACTAAGTACAGTATTCATTATCAATATGTTTATAATTAAGTATTCATCTGGTTTAAATATATATTTTTTTAAATACAAGTAGCTCCACTTAAGTAGGTTAATATGACATACACGTGAGTAAATACCTATATTATAACGCTTCACTGAGTAACGTTTGCTTGAACAAGTGATTTGAGTAATATTATTTTTCACTGTTCGACTATTAATATCCACAATAATAATTATTAAACCTTAGTAAATAATAACTATTCATAAATTAATATTAAAACACATCATTTTGATTTTTTTGTTTAGATCATAAAAATATTGAATACTTAGTTATATTTTGTGAAATTCGATCAAATTGCTTTTATGCTTACTATATTTTAATCAATACTGGCAATCGTGTTTCCATCATATACATACTACATAATTTTAATAGCAAATTAAACTTAGTAGCAGTAATTCCTTGTGTAGGAGCTCGTCCGGGGAAGTATTACAACAGCGTTGCTATATTCCTGTTTAGCCTTTTAACAGCCACAGTCATGTATGGATGACAAACCAAGATGTGCCCAGCACATTAGTTACATGACTAGACTACATGACAGACTTTAAATTATACGTAAATAAAGCTATACAATATTGTTTTTTTTTTTATTTCCTTTGCTAATTCTATTCCTTGACTCATCCTAATTTACATTAGTTAAACTTAGTGTTTATATTTCATCTCTATTAACATAAGACGACAAAAACTAATCTATACTATAATATTATAAAGCTGCAGTGTTTGTTTGTTTGTTTGAACGCGCTAATCTCTGGAACTACTGGTCCGATTTTAATGATTCTTTCAGTGTTGGGTAGTCCATTTATCGAGGAAGGCTATAGGCTATATACCATCACGCTACAACCTACGGGAGCGGAGCAGTAACCAAAGACGCGGGTGTAACCGCGGCGGACAGCTAGTACCAATTATAAAGTTTCGAATTCGTAGCTTGTCACCGAGGACACGTTTTTGCTTTTTCGACGTGGCGGTCAAAAGGTTAAAGGTATAAGTGCCGGTGTTTGTTTCTGGGATGGCAAAACATCTGGATGTAGGTGTAGGACGCAGCGGTGAGCACTTAATAACGGTTGACCCGTCGGCTTCTTTGCCATCCATATCTAGTAACAAATAATCAGCAGGAATTCAAAATGTTTCAGTGAAGTTGAAATTCATGACCTTAAGCTTTAAAAATTTTATTCATAAACCTAAAGTAAGTACGTAAACTAACCAGTAGATATCAACCTCAACTTAACCACACATTTTTTGAGGTTTTGCATTGGCATGTAGCAATGTCTTGAGGCTAAAGGTCATTGATAAAAGCTTTACTCAGAGAGGCTGTAGTGAAGGGTATCTTGTGCGCACATCGTTGGTCTAGCCGAATTCAGTCTGTGAGTTTATTACCACTGTTCCCAATTCAAGACGCTTACTTACATAGGTGCGGTGAAACTCATAAAAGTCTGAAAAATGGGCTGACCTTCACTTAGTCTTTATTTGGTCAGATGGTACCTTAGAGTCGCTTCCGTGAATTTTTTTTGGCGCATTTGAGTAATGAAGGTTTCGTAGTGTTGCGTCCTTCTCCTTATAGTAGATATATGGCTAGTTACCGAACTCGGTTATGCGTGGAGATTTCTTGGTGGTAATAGATATAAATGCGGCGGCATCGGCAACGCGGCGGCGGTCGTGTGGTTATTATTGTAATTACATATCAAACAGTTACGTATCACAGTTTTTTTGTTAACCTTATTTTATCTTTTTATTCTAATGGTCTTGTTATATTGAATTAACCTACATTTGAACAAGGAATATGCAATAATGATGTCTGAAGATAACATAGATACTTAGTACGTTATGAATTTTGTTATTACATCATCATATTTTCCGTTTCATCTGTGTGTTAGTCCCATGTAGGGCGCTAAACTAATTAAGTACTAACCGAGCACAAATACAGACTCTAGGCTACTACAGACCCTTATGAAAAAACCTATTACCACAACTTTCAGCAATCGCATTTTAGACCAACTAGATTTGCCTGAAGGATTGTGATGACATAGTATTGAATAATTATGTATTTTCATAGACTACATGCACTTAGGTCCTACTGAGCCAAGCCGCAGGCACAGCTAGTCCTATATACATTTTACAAAGGTCATAAGAAGTACCTTTTCAACGTTTAAAATTATGTATTTTTAATTTTCAGGCCAGCATTTTACCTGTACGCAGTCCTGAAGGTGGCTTCAGGTGCGCTCATGTTAAGCATAGACCTGGAGTTCAAACAGCCGGCACAGAACCTTCTAGATGACGTCATCTCTGTGTTCAGAAACGTCGAAATTGTCGCTCTTTTCATTGCGTGCTTCATTATGGGTAAGATAAAGTAGATTACATTATACTTGAACTACATGTCCTTATACCCTACTTGTATTCCATTATGTATTATATTACAAATGTGATAGTCTGTATGTTTAGATGTAAGTCTCACCTCAAAAATTTTGTCATGGTTGTCCTTATGCAAGTTCATGACTTGGATTGGAACACTCATGGTCAAAGTCAAAGTCAAAGTCAAAAACATTTATTTCAATTAGACCATTTACAGGCACTTTTGAATTGTCAAGGAGTCTGTCAGTTAGTCCGAAAAATGAAGCTAGTTGCTCGTTCCAAAACGGAGGTAGGCCTCTATGGAGAAGAACGAGCAAGAAACTCCACGGCACTCTTTTAAATTAGGTTTTTACAAAATCCTGGTTACATTATTCTTGTTGATTCTACATGTGATCACAATGAAGATGAATATAAAACAGTAGTTAAAAATAATAAAAATAAAGATGTAAGCCATAGCAGTTAAGAGATGACCAATCCCAACTGACAGCACCCGTTCACGAGCATGACGCATGCATCAGCACCACCTAGCTCAACCATTATGGAGGGAGCCAAATGATCCAACACATGCGCCACCATCAGCGAGACATTTGAGTGAGCATGACAAGCTCTCAACTGCCATGCTCATTGTCAAAACACATAGTAACTCAAAAATAAAACGCTCCATGGTACTCACATTTACAAAAATTGAAATAAATGATATTAAATTATACAATACTAACACTCTCGGTGTACTTCTTGGTTATATGACTGAGGTAAGTAACAAAGAAAAGTAATCGTACTGATAACGGTACAAGTTATTCAGGTCAACAAAAAAAAGGGTAAGAAACATCATTCTCTAAAAAAAAACAAAAAACAATCCTATTTAGTGAGCCCGAGTGGCTGTGGAGCAGGACTAGCATTTAGCCAAGCATTTTTGTCCGTGATATAATCATCTAACTTATAATATGCTTGACTACATAATGTGCGTTTAATGCATGTTTTAAATTTTCTCTCATTTAGTTGGAGAATATCCAGTGGTATTTTATTATAGCATTTTACACAGTACCCCATAAAAGAAGTTTTTACTTTTGACAATCTGAAACTTGGTTGATCTAATTTGTTCCTATTTCTAGTATTAAAATTATGTCTATCACTAATTTTCTTAAAAAGATGAATGTTTTTCCGAACATGCATAATGTTTTCATATATATATTGACAAGGTACCGTCATGATGTTAATTTTCTTAAACAATTCCCTTAGAGTATCTCGACTGCCAAGATTATAGATGGCTCTGACGGCCCTCTTTTGCAGGATAAAGATAGAATTTATATCTGCAGCCCGTCCCCAAAGCAAAATACCGTAAGACATGATGCTATGAAAGTAACTAAAATAGACT
Organism: Hoplodrina blanda; assembly: GCA_949316365.1. NCBI lineage: Eukaryota > Metazoa > Arthropoda > Insecta > Lepidoptera > Noctuidae > Hoplodrina > Hoplodrina blanda. The sequence goes on along the minus strand of OX438579.1, from coordinate 6,839,050 downwards.
AGTCTCGCGGTATCCACGTCTGTTAATTGTCGGATTTTTCTGACAGCGTAAGCGGCTGAACTTAACCGCCCTGCAAGAGATGTTAAGTGGGGACCCCACTGCAGCTTAGAATCGAGCGTAATCCCCAAGAAAACTGTCTTTTCGACGAACTCTAGTATGTCCTTATTCAATATAACGTTAAGTTCACTACTTCTAACATTTGGTAAAGTGAATCTTATGCATTTCGTTTTTTTCTCATTTAACACTAAATTATTAATAGTAAACCAATTGTGAACCTTAAGCATGGCGTTATTTACGTCGTCAAGGTGTTGCGCTCGTCTATCTACTCTGGCCAACTTAATGCTTTTTTCAACTTGCATACTAGTGAAGTAAATGCTAGTAAATACAAGGTCGAATTGAATTAGCTGGCGTAACTTTACAAGCTAGTTAAACAAAAATAAACAAAATAAAAACAATACGATTTTCTAAACTCTTCAAGTAATTTTAGTTAGTTACACGGGGTGTACGGTCGCTGGTAGTTTAGTTACATGAAATTTTGAATTTCAAAAGTATTTTTTAAGTTTAATTGTTATGAATGTCGATTGTCATACGTCTGTGAAGTTTTGCCAGCTAATTTAATGTAATCTTGTATATAAAACAAAGATGCTACTGCAGTCTTAAGACACCGGAGGCAATAACAGTAGAAAAAATACCTATCTACTAATACAATGGGAATAGGTATTATAGGTAGTAAGTAGGTATTTCATTGTATTGATAGGTATTTTTAAACTATAAAACTTCTAAGTACCTATCTATTGTACTTAATTGGCATGGAGACAGAAGATAGGTAGGTATATCTTTAAATCCTTACTTATTTTTAAAATTTGTTTAATAAATTCTGTTCGAATCCAGAAAAAGAACAATTTAAATAACAATTGAAACCACTTATGTAGTGTTTTGTGAGATAGTCTTATGCATAATTTATTCATGGTACAGAACAAAGTAAGTTTTCGCGGAAATCTGTTTGGTCGATTTGTTCTTCAAAACTACTACAATGAATTTAAATGCTATTTTTACCATTTTTTAAAAGATTGTTTCCTGGATGATTTATAATTATGTAGTTATGCACCTTTTATATTTAATCCAAATTAATAGCAAAGACATTTTTTTTTATGTCCCGCCACATGAGTAGATTAGATACTAGAAGAAGGCATGTGGTTGTTTGGGAATCTGTGGTTTGGTTGTTGCCCTTTTTTCTAAACAATGTTTTTATATTTCATGGTGTATTTTTCTCAGGAACTGCTTGGGGCTACATTGAGAGCTTCCTATTCTGGCTGCTACAAGACCTGGGCGCGTCGCGGTCCCTCATGGGTATCACTATAACCGTGGGGGGTATCGCTGGTCTACCCCTCCTTGTACTGTCGGGCCCCATCATTAGGAGGCTGGGACATGCCAACGTACTCTTCATCGGATTCATATTCTACGCAATTAGATTACTCGGTAAGTGATAGCGTAATGAACAATGTAGGAAGTAAGTAATAAGATTAAGTGTAAAAGTGAACTACGTATATTCAATTTTTGAAAATAAAAGCTTGTAAAAAGTATCGGATACGTATCTTTCATAGTAGAGATGTTGCTTGACATGTACGAAAATTATTTAAAACTTATACAAAAGAAACCCCTATCAGAAGTCCTACAAATTAAAAACGTTTAAAAATTACTACTTAGGCTATCTAATCTAGTTGCAATTTCATCTCGGCGACAATCAATGTCAAAAATTAAAAATTAATTTAAGGTATTTGCGATCGTTCCTAAAAGTTAATGAAATTGCTCCCAAAGTTCCTATGGCTTAGGTTTTAATGGTAGATATTCTTACCACTGTTATGAGGATCTCATTAAAACTATAGTGGAGTCCTATAGTACCTACGTAATGACTAGAAGAAATCGCTTCGAATTATTTTTTTATTTTTAATTAGTTAGGTATTAACTGTTAAACTTGCACGTAAGTTGTTAAGTGATTGAACCCGTGGTTAACACCAGTAGATCAAGCGACTCGTTCAGTGACTTTGTAAGCTGCGGGTTCACTTTCACCGTTTAGATTCCTTTCCCATTTGCTGATTTCCCTTTTGTTTCTATAAACTTTCCTCAATGCACGTCATTGTACCTACCTACCTTTAAGATGATATAAAAAGTACATTTTTATTATAAGAAAATCTAATATAACCACACTAAATCTTCGCATTAGAAACATAACTGGGTATACCTAGCAAAGAATGAGTCGAAAACATTTTTGAACATGAGTTTTCTGTAGAAAACTTTAAATCGCTCTACATTAGGTCAGAAACTATTTTTCAAAAAATAAAACTCTCTACTTTGGTAAATTTTCAAGATTTTGAATTTAAAAGTAGGTATAGGTACTTGAGACATCGTGTAGCGTAAACGCTCTTAAACGGTTTAGGGTAATAATAATAGTTAAGTTTTGACCAAACGGCTGGTAGATCAACTTTTAGGTTTAATAGCAATAGACCAGTTGGAGACCACCCAACAACTAATTACGAAGATTCGGACCTAAACAAATGCAATTAATTTCTAAAAGTAGCTCTTCATATAACACTTTTATATTCCCAGGTTACTCATTGATCTACAACCCGTGGCTGTGCCTGGTGTTCGAGGCGCTGGAGTCGGTGACGTCATCGCTGTCATTCACTGCTGCAGTGACGTATGCCGCGAGGCTGTCCTCCACCACTACTGACACCTCTGTACAAGGACTTCTCGGAGGAATTTACTATGGAGTTGGTAAGTTATCGAGCTGACCTTTGTCAAAAATAAGTATGTTCTGCCATATCGTATCAAGTGAAAGTACTTTTAATGCTAATCTAATAGTGATTATGAATGCATGCAAGCACTCCTGTTTTAATTCTCAAAATAAACGATACTATAATGTTATTATCATTATGTTTTATAGGCAAAGGTGCTGGCAGTCTCATTGGTGGTTACCTCATGAAGTTCTTCGGCACCAGACCAACTTACCAGATATTTTCCGGTGCGACATTCATCACTGGCTGCATTTATTATTTATTCAATACATTTTACTTGCGGAAGAGGTCAGTGGTCTATGAAGATGATTTCTGTAAGAAGAAGCAAACGCCTGCTGACATCGAGGGCAATGAATCTAACAAAGATGGCGATAAAGTTGTACCAGCGATAGATGCCGCTAGTAAAACTGAAGCTAAGCTAGAGAACTCTGTCGTGGACAAAGCGAAGGAGCCAGACACAAACCGTACGAAGTTAGTGGCCGACAATGCAGATGGCGGTAGTGACTCCGGTGTTGAAAACCCGGCTTATAACGAGACCGAAGCGACTGAAACCAAGAAAGAGGAAAGCAAAGTGCCCGCTGTGTGATGTGCATTACATGCAAATTATGTAGGTAATAATATATTCTGAAATCGTGTTGCGATTTACGTAGGCAATAATAACTATAATAATAATTTTAAGCCGAATTTAGTAGTTATACCTGTCTCACCTGAATCATAATATTTTGTTATGTGAGTAATGCGACAATATTTTTTTAGATAGATGACTTTTCTGATTTGTAAGCTTTGAGGGCGGAAATGTTGTTTACTTGAATAACACCCTTTTTGACATAACTGTTAGATCTGCATTTTAGTACCTAGTTTAAAACTGCATATAACTAGATAGTAAACTTTTTTAAGGCTTTTATGTAAGACAAATGGATTTTTTATTGAAATGGATTGAGTTGAATGGATTTAAAAATCATAATCCAAAAGCCAAGGACACTGTAAGAATAAATGAATATACAAAAATTAATTTGAAAGAGTTATGATCGTACCTGGGCTATTTTAAACCATTTCACATTTTATTACAAAGTGTAAATTTTATTAGTAGAACTTACACAATTTGATTGTGTTTCTGTTATTTAAGTGCAGAGCAGTAAATAATACAGATTGATGAATAAATTATTTTAGATGAATAATATTTATTAATTAAATATTGTTATTTTAACTTTTGTTTTTATTATACCTACGAATTGAAAATCGTCCTCATCGTTTCAATTTTTGTTCTTGAAATATTGATTGAATTGAACAAAATAATATACCTACGATTTGATTTAAATAATATTTCATCTTGTTAGAGGAAGACGGAAAAATTACGAGTTATCTACAGTGTGCAGTGTGTGTTGTATTGATTTACATTAAATACTTAGGTACTAAATATAAAATTTGTTCATATCAATCAATATTATAAGATGGAGAGTCATTCAAAACTAAGCGCCTGTGCAGAAACAAAATAAGGCTATAAGCTGAAGTTCATACTTATGTGTAGAGATATGAAAGCTTTTCTAATTTAAAACTAACTAGGCATAACAATATGCACATACAAAAGATTTTTATTTCATTCCTGGTGTAAAACGGTGCAGGATCAACACTACTTACTAGTTCTAATATATTTTTAAATGTTTATGTTTGAACTTGTATATTTTTATTATAAGTATATTTTCTCAAGATGAACCTTTGTGTAGGCGGTTTTTTTTCAGATTTCAGATTTCAGAAACATTATCAATTCCGTGGTTTTTAAAGGAAATAATCTTTTGAATTTATACAAAGATTGTAATGAAAAAGATGATTTGAAAATCTATACCAATATTATAAAGCTGCAGTGTTTGTTTGTTTGTTTGAACGCGCTAATCTCTGGAACTACTGGTCCGATTTGAAAAATTCTTTCAGTGTTAGATAGATTAGTTATCGAGGAAGGCTATAGGCTATATACCATCACGCTACGACCTACGGGAGCGGAGCAGTAACCAAAGACGCGGGTGTAACCGCGGCGGACAGCTAGTATGAAAACCTAATTTCTTTGCATACCTAACTCTAACGTCTGTAAATAGTTAATTACGCAATTTAAAAACTGAACGATTAATTTTGGAGGCATAGGGGTAATACTAATATGATACCTAATAAGGACTTATTTTCTGTTACCTAGTTTGTATATATTACTTTGTATAGTTATGTTACCATAAAGCCGGGATATCTGATGATAACCTCGAAGAACTACTAAAACAATAGCTAGACCTAGCATTATCTTATTAGATGATCGAATGGAATGCAGACAACTTTCCACTTAAGGTGCTCTAAATATATTGTACAAATATGTGACACTTTCTACAAAGACTTGCTCGAGAACGATATTGATTATCGTGCTAATAGTGTAAATTGTAACTTGGGTTTGGGTCATCTGGATCGTGCCTCTAGCGTTCTACATTTTATAGTACCGCTAAAAATTATCGCAGTTTTACACCCAAAGCGTCTGTCCCAGAGCATGTGTACTTGAAAATATTAAGCCATAGCTATCATTTTCTAGTCAGTTGTCGTGTAGAGCACTCGCGTAACTCGGTATACACAAATGTGCTTCACAAACGTTTAAAATGAAACGAATAGTACTACTCGCTGTTTTGATAAATTGTTTTCATATCCATGATGTTTATACCGCAAACCTGCCTGGGCCATCAGTGTACGTCGTAACTCCGTCACCACGATCACAGCAAGTCGACATGGGGAGATCAGCGCCGTTCTACTACCACAAGTGGATGAGCAGGATGGACACGCCACGAAACGCAACACCAGCGGCCACCACGACAACAGCGGGGATAGAAACACCAGACTTAATATTTGCAGAATTCGAATCGAACAACAATAACATGAAATCGATTAGAAAACTTCTGGAAAAGGAAAAAATCCAATCGACTACGACTACAACTACTACATCGATACCTATTTATGTACCTGACGAAGAAATGCATGATGAATCGAATTACGGCTTACCAGCGCCGACGACGGAAAGGCCATTGGAAACTGATATGACTGATTATTTTGCTATGTATAATAATTTGTACAACTCTGGCCCAGTGTACGTGCCTTCAGCTCCAGTATCCACTACACCGCCACCTGCAACAACCATGACTTCAATGACAACAACGACACAAGCACCAATGAACAATGTAGAAAATATTTGGCACATCATTGACAATGAAAAACATAATCAATATTCTGGTACATGGGAAGAGGAGCCAATAGGTTCCGAGCAAACGAATAAAGATGTTCAAAATAAAGACAATTCACATAGTGACGATATTCAACCAAATGAAGATAAGACTGAAGATGATGATGTAGGAATTGATGACAACTTTGCTTTACCAGGGTGAGTGTTCAATCCTTTAATTTGTAGATCATCATTGTACTTAGTTCAAAGCAAAAAAATAAATTACAGGGAGCTACAGTTTTTTTAAAACAGTGTTATTGTGTATTTGCAGATTTGGCACTAACCCCGGTAATGGAGGCGAGAATGAATCACGAGCAATACGCACAGAACCTAACATACGCTTCCCATACATTGACCTAAAGCCGTTTCAAATGAAAAATTTAAAGAAATCACAATATAATTCCTTTACTAACGGTAAAAAAGGTAATAATATGTTTAACTTGGACAGTTTTACTGAGATCAAAAATCCTATTAGAGGTGAAGTTCAAGAATCTGCTGTACCCATGCGTCAACCAATAGATCGGTACAATCCTGCGCAGCCATACTTGCCTCAACCACCCACTTATGGGGATAAATCGAAGCAGACCGCGTCAGGCCCTCCTCCATCACCTTCACTGCCCTCAGGCCCCCCTCCACGGCCCCCGAATGCCTTTGCCAGCCTAGTACCTCCCCCGCCTCCACCCGCCCCTAAACTTACTGCGGACGATTTCCCAGCACCAAGCACCTATGAGGCCTTTCCCCCATACGTACCTTCTGCTCCAGCGCCACGACCTGTGTCATCGTATCAGCCACCTGTAGACTCTGGGCCAGACTTATCGCCTACCGGGAGCGATGACGATGGACCCCCACCTCCACCCCCAACGATGAACACAGGGTACAGATACAAACCACCTTCTTCTCCTTCGCAACCTTTTGTGCCCACGATTTCGCCGCCCAGTAAGCCTTTTATGGGTTATTCTTATAACAAGCCACCGTTGGCTCAAGATGATGATGATAGTCCGCTCACAATGGATATGGGAAGCAAACCTGATTTCCAAGGCTACCATTACAGTAAACCAGCTCCACCTCCTCCTTCACCACCACAGGATCATGCTCCCAGCTACGGACACCACGATGAACCACCACCATCGTATCAGCCTGAATCTGACTATCCCGATCTCATATTTGATAAACCACACGGTGCCATGGGGGATATGAAAGGTGGTGATGCTATAAAGGGAAATGACATGGGAATGGTGCCACCGCCTCCTCCGCCTGACGACATGAAACCAGATGATCACGGAGCTCCAATGGACGATCAAGGATTTCCTCATGATTTCCCCGGTGATTTCAAGTTCCATCACGACTTTGATGAGCATGATCACGACCATGACCACTATCATTATCACCACCCAACGACTACTACAACTACTGAGATGCCTCGTGTCAACAGATACAGTTATTATTACTTAGGGAAAAAGCTTTACTATTTACCACTGTACTTTAGTGTGTATTTCGTCATTTACGTAGGAGCTCTCATTATCAAAGCTGTTCTACGTCATAAGATTACGTATCCCAACAGCTGGAGACCAAACGGCACTACAGCAACATTCTTCTCAAAGCGGTCCATCGAGTCGCATCTTTCGAACGAGAACCTTCACGAGATCACTGGGAGGGTAACGCGAGCTATCGCTACAGCTGCTGAAAAATATGTTAGTGAAAAGAGTAAACTACAGTAAGAAACTGGTTTACATTAATTTTCCATTCGTACCGATGAATGTAAGTGTATAAACTCTATCGAATGTGTTAATAGATTAAGTTCGTTGTGAACTGGACACGTTTAATCGTTTCCCAATGTTACTTTTTGTTTAAATGTAGTTCATTCTCACAACATTATTGTTTTAAGTTAATACATTTTAGTGGAAAATATAAAAATACGAGTGTTGTAAAACATTGCATTTTATTGAGCCCCTTTACAACAATAGGCAAAATAGTTTATCTGTATTTTTGTTGTAAAATCTTTTTTATTACAACTGCATAAGTGTGTACCTTAAAGCGCTGTCATCCGTACATAAGTACTAAAACATTCAAATAAGAAAAACACAGCAGGTGTAATTTTGTTATTTTGTTTTTACTTAGCGGTGTCATTTTGTTAGTCAACTCGAGCTAGTCTGAACTACAAACCAAAATTTTTAGTCGTGTGATTTCTTTTTACAAAAACTTACATTACAACTGATCCAGCAAGGAACGTGACGCTACAAAAATAAAGATGAAATCCCTTCACGAAGGTTTTATAAAGCTTCTGAAACCGACTGAAAGTCGGGGAGCTTTCGCTACAAATGCTTTCATTTGTTTCATGCATTACTAGGTTTTTGGTGCTTTTTACTTAGGTACTTACTTATGCATGAAACTTTGCACGCAGGATCGTTTGTTAGAAATTGTAAAAGGACGTTTAAAAGGATTTAATCTTTAAATTGACTGAATAAACCTCTTCTAAAATTATTTATAGCATAATTTCTCCAAAATATCAAGACCTTTAAATATTTTTTACTAAGTCTATATGAGGAACAAGAATACCAAATATAAAAAAAATTAAAAAATAAAAATACCAATTTAGATGTGATCCATGTTCACGATCCATGTTCGTGATCCATGTAATTCTAAATTATCTTAGTAAGTACATTCTTTCCTTTACGATTTCTTGATTTGTAGGGTTTGCTGTATCCGTCATCCTTAGGCTCAATGTGTTTACATTGCATTTACATGCATAAAGTTTTAGTTTGATTTCTTTTACAGTTGCCTGATACCTATCTACATAGATATCAGGCAACTGTAAAAGAAATATTACAAAACAAGCAAAATTAAATGAAAACCTTTTACAATTACAATGACATTACAACAACCTATCGCACGTTATTACAATACCTTCCATGCAAAAATGTAGCAAATCTATTTGTTGTAGTAGAAAGTGACATTTGCCAAAATGCAGCAACAGCAGTGTAGCGTTACGTGTTAACTTACCTATTTAGATTTCCGCGAAGCTCTTGGTTCAAAATACGTGAGAAAATAGCTGGTTGGTTGGCCGAATAAAAGCGCCTGTGGAGATATCGTGTTTTCTAGTAGGTAGTTACTTGTCCAGAATTCAAATATGAGCAATACGAGCATAGATCAAAAATTCAACAATAATAGAATCAAAATAAAAGGCAAATTCAAGATATTACATATATTGGTAAGTATGCTTACAGTTTGTCCAAATAGACCATGAATTATTATTTCATATTTTTCATTACCCACACTCGAGAACAACGGTTGGACAGCCATGTAAAGAGGTCCGATTTGTAGTTTTTAAAACTCTTAGGCGATTAACCCACGGCACCGTACGCCGCTCCGGCATGCGGTGGCGGTGAAGCGGATTTCAATGCGGTTGTCCGCACGGCGATGCGGTTCGACCGCATGACCGCACGGATCGATTTTGACCAGTTTTGGTTTTAACCAGTTATTTTTTACCGGTTTTGACCAGTTTTCAGGGTGTCCAGGTTGGGGTTTTTTTTTTCCCCAATTTGGGGAAAAATTTTGGGGAAAATTTTTTGAAATTAAAACTGCGGGGTAAATTCTGGGGAACACATTATTTCTTGGCGTAAGTTTGGGGAAAAATGATTTGTGAATGAATTTTTTTAATGCAGTGCGCAAATATTGACATCCCGGAAGGTGGCGGAATAGAGAACAAACTGCTATGGGTGCGTTCCATTTCTCGCAATACGTAGCAACTGTGAATACACGCTTGGATACCAACTCTTTTCTTGTTATTCCGGTCAAAACAGATATTCAAGAGTAAAAGAGAATTCGTCGAAAAGACAGTTTTCCTGGGGATTACGCTCGATTCTAAGCTGCAGTGGGGTCCCCACTTAACATCTCTTGCAGGGCGGTTAAGTTCAGCCGCTTACGCTGTCAGAAAAATCCGACAATTAACAGACGTGGATACCGCGAGACTAGTCTATTTTAGTTACTTTCATAGCATCATGTCTTACGGTATTTTGCTTTGGGGACGGGCTGCAGATATAAATTCTATCTTTATCCTGCAAAAGAGGGCCGTCAGAGCCATCTATAATCTTGGCAGTCGAGATACTCTAAGGGAACTGTTTAAAAAAATTAACATCATGACGGTACCTTGTCAATATATATATGAAAACATTATGCATGTTCGGAAAAACCTTCATCTTTTTAAGAAAATTAGTGATAGACATAATTTTAATACTAGAAATAGGAACAAATTAGATCAACGAAGTTTCAGATTGTCAAAAGTAAGCACTTCTTTTATGGGGTACTGTGTAAAATGCTATAATAAAATACCACTAGATATTCTCCAACTAAATGAGAGAAAATTTAAAACATGCATTAAACGCACACTATGTAGTCGAGCATACTACAAGTTAGAAGATTATATCACAGACAAAAATGCTTGGCTTAATGCTAGTCCTGCTCCACAGCCACTCGGTCTCACTAATTAGTATTAATTTTAAGAGAATGATGTTTCTTACCCCCTTTTTATTGACCTGAATAACTTGTTTCGTTATCAGTACCTACTAGTACTTTTTTCTTTTTTTTACATACCACAGTTCATCTTACGAATCACTGAAGTGTTAGTATTGTATAATTATCATTTATTTCAATTTTGTAAATGTGAGTACCATGGAGCTTTTTATTTATTGAGTTACTATGTGTTTTGACTTAAAGAGCATGGCGGTTGAGAGCTTGTCATGCTCACTCAAATATCTCGCTGATGGTGGCGCGTGTGTTGGATCATTTGGCTCCCTTCAAAATGGTTGAGTTAAGTGGTGCTGATCCATGCGTCATGCTCGTGAACGAGTGCTGTCAGTTGGGATTGGTCATCTCTTAACTGCCTTGGCTTACATCTTTATTCTTATTTTTATTTTTATAATTGTTTTATATTCATCTTCATTGTTTTCACATGTAGAATCAACAAGAATAATGTAATCAGGATTTTGTAAAAACCTAATTTAAAAGAGTGCCGTGGAGTTTCTTGCTCGTTCTTCTCCATAGAGGCCTACCTCCGTTTTGGAACGAGCAACTAGCTTCAACTTTCGGACTAACTGACAGACTCCTTGACTATTCAAAAGTGCCTGTAAATGGTCTAATTGAAATAAATGTTTTGACTTTGACTTTTGACTTTGACTTTAAAAAATTCGCAACAAGCTGAAAATTTGTATGAATGTTGTGAACATAAACAAATAACATATAACGCCCTTAAAAAAATTCCATTACATATATTTACCCCCTAAATTTGGGGAGAAAACCCCTAAATTGGGAACCTTGCACGATGATCCGCACGGTGATGCGGCGCCCCGTGTGTGAAGCACCGCACGACCGCGCGGACGTCCGCACGGTGATGCGGTTGTGACGAGAACACCGCTCGACCGCGCGGTCGTGCGGTGCTCGTGTGCGAGGTTCAAGCGGATTTCATAGAGGCTAGTGCGACGTGAGAACCGCATCACCGCATGCCGGAGCGGCGTGCGGTGCCGTGGGTTAATCGCCTTATCTTTAAAAGGCGCTGTTACAAAAATATATGTGTTTAAAAAGTACCTAATACATAACATACATAACATCACGCCTGTTATCCCCGAAGGGTTAGGCAGAGGTGTACCTACCCATGAGTACACCCACATTTCGCCAGTTATGTTTTTAAGTCCCATGTAATAGGGGGCGAGCCTATTGCCATCAACCGGGCACAAATCCAGACTCCGAGGCTGCTACTGCAGGACACTTTGCCCGACCTGGGAATCGAACCCAAGACCTCATGCTCAGCAGTCGCACTTTGTGACCACTAGACCAACGAGGCAGTAAAAAGTAATACTTTACATGAAAAATAGGTTTCTGACCTCTAGTTAGGTGTTGTGTCTGAAAACTGACATAGTAAGGTGTTTTATCAATCTAATCACTAAAACGTTAATGGATACGATAAATCTAAACCAAACGATAAATAGGTACCTACATATGAGAAGACTAAGCTGGTACTTACTTACGGCTGCTCATGTATCAACATTATAGTAACTAACAAGTTAATTAACCTTTGTGATTTACTTAGGGCTTTACTCGTACAGTTTTTGGGCTTTTTCATTGAGCTTATAAAATATATCCCAGAAAGCCATTCTGGATTTGTAACTTCTCTTGTCAACTTTAAGTTCTGAATCGATATACAGATAGTTTAGCGATCCCGTAGAGACGGCCGGCCATTGCACGGGTAGCAAGTCAGATGTTTGCGGAGTAGGGTTCCTGGAGAAATGAAACAGAGCATGAGTCATTTAGTCACGTTAACATATATATTACTAGCCAGGACAGTATTGGTGAAACTTCTAGTTAGAATATAATTCGGATTTACGCATAAACGCTGTAAGTAACATTAATTAAAATTATGTTGATGACGCAATAAATATAATCATTATATTAATATTGTACCTTTTATTTTGTGCTTACCCAAATTTGACAAAGTTGGCCCATAGCGTGGTCAAGCGATCGATGATAAGCTGATCTTCAGGAGCAGGGTTTTCCATATAAGAGATATCGAATAAATATCCGATTTCATCTGCATGAGTCGCTCCTGGAGCCGTTACATTAAGTCTGCGTTTTACAAAATTTCTGCCGCCATCATAACCAAATACGTAGTGATATATTTTTCTAGCTCCACTATCAAGATATTCTTGGACAGTTCGCACTGCAGGATAGTTAAAGAAGAAATCGGAATCAAATCTTATAATTCCTTCTTTCACTTCTTCACTTATTTTCTCGTCTCCGATATAGAAATGTCTTACAAAATTTTCCATTTCTACAAGCTCTCCATCGAAAAAGTTGAAATATTGGCGTAAATTGTCATAAAACAAATTTAGAGTCGCAAATTCTGCGGATGACATGGTTTCATAAGTTGCAAGGGATTCATCACTATTGTATCCTACAATGATAGGCACGTTTCGAACATTTGGCTTTACGTTCAGCGGATGGTCGTAAATAAACTTTTCGTTATTATTCGGATCTTTTTCTATACATGGACGAAAATTTAATCCAAGTTCTGTCGTCGATGCTACTAATAAATTTGTGTCAATAGTAGTTAGAAACGATAAAGCTTCTCCTGTGTCTATTGTCTTAAAACCGAGGTGTTGGGATAACTTAAAAGGTGCTGTTGTATCAGGTTCGACTACTGCTCTTGGACTTAACGTATTACCACTTTGCATTATTACTTTATCAAATAAATTTTCTTGGCTGTATCTTAAGTGGAAATCTACCGATGCTCCACCAGCACTTTCACCAAATATTGTTATTTTATCGGAATCACCACCAAACGCTTCTATGTTGTCTTTAATCCATTTGAGCGCTAGTTGTTGATCTTTTAGACCTTGATTTCCTGGTACTTGGGGAATGTCAAGACACATGAATCCGTAAGGTCCTAATCGGTAATTTAAGGTTACCAAAATTATATCTTGTTCGACAAAGTAGCGCGGACCGTATAGGAATCTGCCTGCGAACCCGATGGAATATCCACCACCGTAAATCCAAACTAAGACGGGTAGTCTATATCTAGAGTTTGCTGAATTCGGCGCATAAATGTTTAAATGTAGGCAGTCCAATGTTCCTACTACAGATCCATTAAATTCTTCAACTTGTGGACAAATTGCGGAATCATCGTAAGCTTCGAAAATTTCGTCAAAGTGGGAATGTGGTGACGCGGGCTAAAAACAATAGAATTTTAGTATTTTCGCTTAATTCACAGGAAATAGCAAAAAAGGGTAAGAATCTGTTTGTAACTTACCCCGAATGGATTACTTTTATCTACGGTTGCGTATGGTATGCCCATGAACATGGAATAATCGCCATCAGCAGCTCTCAAACCACGAATCAAGCCAACTTTCGTGTCCACTAATGGGTCAATTCTCGATAATGCATTGCCATTCTGGATAAGACCAAATAATAATGGTAAAATAATTTTAAATTTGCAATCCCACATGATGGTCACGGTTCACTCGCGAGAGGTAGTGTAACTCACTAACTCTGGCACTTTTTACAGTCGAAGGTGATCATGAGATAAGGAGCCTTGTCTTTATGTCAAGTATGCAATGTAGATAGAGAATACGCGTCATACGTAGCTGACAGCATGGATAGAAGATTACGTAAAATTTTGATAAATCATTGCGAAACCGCAAGGCTGACAAGATAGTGTACATAATAATGTATTGTTAAAATAAGCAAGGGATGTGTGAAAAGTTTTCATTTGTATTTTCAAGTAACTGATAATCCACTCAGTTTAAAATGTAACATACCTATATAATCAGTGTTATGAATCAGCTTTACGTGAATTATTCAGTTTGAGTTGTAAATGTAATAAATCTTCATATCTAGACTTCATAGTTAAACGCACAACGCACAATATTAAATAGAGAACGCTGCATGAGGTCAATTGGTTCTGAATTACAGATCACCCGGCTTTGTTAGATGGGATATGTTATTTAAAACATAACGGCTAAAGTCAAGATAAATAGGACTAAAGATATAAGACTAAAATTGCTAGTAGAAAGCAGAACCTACGAATATAAAAAAAACATAAGTTTATTTGTTTGTTAAAAAAATACGTGAACAACGTAAGGTTGTTTCAGTTGATATTGTTAAGAAACTTAATACAGACCCTTGGCTTATCATAGAGATACTAACTACCTTTGAACGATATAAATAAAAATGGCCATCCTTACCAATTTGGCAATATTGGGCCTTCTACTAAAACTAGTAGACCCTATGTAGTACATAAGTATTTTAAGCAGCGACATTTTGCATTATTTTACTTGTATGGAGATCATTTCATATTTTTAAAAAGTAATAAGTTAAGTCTGTTTCTGGGCTATTTATTTTCAATTCAATTCAATTTCGAAGAACAAACCCCATTTATAGAGGCTCGTTTGTTAGAAATTGTAAAAGGATATAATCTTAATTTACCAAATGGAAAATTTTCATAAAACTTTACGAAGCACACTCTTTGAAAACTAAGTAACTTAGTTGTCATAAGTTACTTAAACATTATTTTTTACTATGAGTTATTAGAATTCCAAATTAGAATGTGCATGTAATTTTCAATAATTTCAATTGTTTTAAAGTAAAGTTACGGATTTGAACTGCTATACCCATTCATACCTAGGCTCAATGCATTCTCAGGCATCAATGCATAACATGAAAATCCCTGTTGAAAATGAAACTTTAAGTTAACCTTATAAATTAGGAACTGAAAAAAAAAACTTAATCCAGCACGATTACCTATGAATGTGCTGAAGTCAGCGTGCTACTTCGAGAGAAATTAGTATCAATTAAGAATTCAACAGAACAAGAAAAATTGAGTGAAAGCTTTTATAAATATATTGTTGACATAGAATATTGCACATGGCTTTACAATACCTTCCATGCAAAAATGTAGCAAATCTATTTGTTGTATTAGAAAGTGACATTTGCCAAAATGCAGCGGTGTAACGTTACGTGTTAACTGTACTAAGTATTTGAACTTCCGCGAAATTCTTGTTTCAAAAAACGTGAGGCATCAGTTCGCTGGTGGCTAAATAAAGATACATGTGGAGATATCGTATTTTTAGTAGGTACTTGTCCAGGATCCGAATATGAGCGGAAATCAAAAAAGTTAAAATAAAAGGCAAATCCCAGATATTGTAGTATATAATTTGTATGCTTATTTTCCAAATAGGGCCTTTATTATTATTTAATATTTTCCATTTCCTACCTACTTGAAAACACTAGTGGGCTAGTCGTGTAAAAATGTTAACAAAGATATAACTAGTGTCTTGAGAATTAATATTTAACGTAAAAAAATAAGTTTCAAAACGGACATAGTTTAGGTGTTTTATCAATCTAATCACTAAAACATTAATGGATACGATAAATCTAAACGAGAAACACTTATGAGAAGATAGAAACATCTGAAGTAGGTAATTATGCGTTCCACCATGTAAAACCGCTCTCCTTTCCAAAAGCTTTGTTTGCATGGGCCCAAAGATTTATAATAAACTACCCTCAATTATTCGCAGTTCCAATAATGTAAATTTATTTAAAAAGAAACTCCAGTCTCTCCTTACAGATAAGGCTTACTATTCAGTTAAGGAGTTTTTTGATGACAAATGCTAATGGATTGACTAATTTCTTTTGTATAATTTTTCTTTTTGACCAATAGCTTACTGTTTTTAAAAGACATGATCATAAAAATATTATTTACATTTATGACACTGTATTGTTAATATAATTTGCATGCTATATAAGCTGAATATGGTGAAACCGTACCTGTGCAACATATTTTGTAAACCCATATTATGCAAATAAAATGATTGATTGATTGATTGAGTACTTATGGCTGTTTAAGTATTAACATTATAGTAACCCAACAAGTAAATTAACCTTTGCGATTAACTTAGGGCTTTACTCGTACAGTTTTTGGGCTTTTTCATTGAGCTTATAAAATATATCCCAGAAAGCCATTCTGGATTTGTAACTTCTCTTGTCAACTTTGAGTTCTGAATCGATATACAGATAGTTCAGCGATCCCGTAGAGACGGCCGGCCATTGCACGGGTAGCAAGCCAGATGTTTGCGGAGTAGGGTTTCTGGAGAAATGAAACAGAGCATGAGTCATCAGTCACGTTAACATATTACTAGCTAGGACAGTATTGGTGAAACTTCTAGTTAGAATATATAATTCGGATTTACGCATAAACGCTGTAACTTTATCTATAATAAATTATGTTGATGACGCAATAAATATAATCATTATATTACTTATTACTGTAGTATATGTTGTACTTACCCAAATTTGACAAAGTTGGCCCATAGCGTGGTCATGCGATCGATGATAAGCTGATCTTCAGGAGCAGGGTTTTCCATATAAGAGATATCGAATAAATATCCGATTTCATCTGCATGAGACGCTCCTGGAGCCGTTACATTAAGTCTGCGTTTTACAAAATTTCTGCCGCCATCATAACCAAATACGTAGTGATAAATATTTCTGGCTCCACTATCAAGATATTGTTGGACAGTTCGCACTGCAGGATAGTTAAAGTTGAAATCGGAATGAAATCTTATAATTCCTTCTTTCACTTCTTCACTTATTTTCTCGTCTCCGATATAGAAATGTCTCACAAAATCTTCCATTTCTACAAGCTCTCCATCGAAAAAGTTAAAATATTGGCGTAAATTGTCATAAAACAAGTTTAGGGTCGCAAATTCTGCGGATGACATGGTTTCATATGTTGCAAGGGATTCATCACTATTGTATCCTATAATGATGGGCACATTTCGAAGATTCGGCTGAACGTTGAGCGGATGATCGTAAATAAACTTTTCATTATTATTCGGATCTTTTTCTATACATGGACGAAAATTTAATCCAAGTTCTGACGTCGATGCTACTAATAAATTTGTGTCAACAGTAGTTAGAAACGATAAGGCTTCTCCTGTGTCTATTGTCTTAAAACCGAGGTGTTGGGATAACTTCAAAGGTGCTGTTGTATCAGGTTCGCCTACCGTCCAGGGACCTAACGCAGTGCCACTTTGCATTATTACCTTATCAAATAAGTTTTCTTGGCTGTATCTTAAGTGGAGGTCTACCGATGCTCCACCAGCACTTTCACCAAATATTGTTATTTTATCGGAATCACCGCCAAACGCTTCTATGTTGTCTTTTATCCATTTGAGAGCTAGTTGTTGATCTTTTAGACCTTGATTTCCTGGTACTTGGGGAATGTCAAGACACATGAATCCGTAAGGTCCTAATCGGTAATTTAAGGTTACCAAAATTATATCTTGTTCGACAAAGTAGCGCGGACCGTATAGGAATCTGCCTGCGAACCCGATGGAAAATCCACCACCGTAAATCCAAACTAAGACGGGCAGTCTATTTCTAGAGTTTGCTGAATTCGGCGCATAAATGTTTAAATGTAGGCAGTCCAATGTTCCTACTACAGATCCATTAAATTCTTCAACTTGTGGACAAATTGCGGAATCATCGTAAGCTTCGAAAACTTCGTCAAAGTGAGAATAGGGTGACGCAGGCTAAAAACAATAAAATTTTAGTATTTTCACTTAATCCACAGGAAATAGCAAAAAAGGGTAGGAATCTGTTTGTAACTTACCCCGAAAGGATTATTTTTATCTACGTTTGCGTATGGTATGCCCATGAACATGGAATAGTCGCCATCAGCCGCTCTCAAACCACGAATCAAGCCAACTTTCGTGTCCACTAATGGGTCAATTCTCGATAATGCATTGCCATTCTGGATGAAACCAAATAATAATGGTAAAATTATTTTGAATTTGTAATCCCACATGATGTTCACGGTTCACTCGCGAGAAGTAGTGTAACACTCTAACTCTGGCAGTTTTAACAATCGAAGGGGATCATGAGATAAGGGGCCTTGTCTGTATGTCAAGTATGCAATGTAGATAGAGAATACGTAGCTGACAATATAGATCGAAGATTACATAAAATTTTGATAAACCATTGCGAAACCGCAAGGTTAACAAGATAGTTTAGAGAATATTGTTTTTATAGAATAAGCAAGGAATGTCTTTTGTTGCCTACCCGCTTACGTTTTTTATTTGTATGTATTTTCAAGTAACTTTTCTATTCACAAATTTTTATATGACTGGTCATTTCAGTTAATCGTGTGATGCTAGATTCGTAATCATCATATTTATCAATCTTTCTGTGTCTGGGTGTAATTTATCTATAATATGTATGTATTTTATAAATTATATAAGTACCTATGTATGTTGTCTGGTTACCATAACACAAGCTCTGCTTAGCTTGAGATCAGATGGCCGTGTGTGAGTTGTCCCAAGATATTATTATTATTATAATATTATTATTATTATTTATGTTTCGACATCGTAGTGCAGGCATTTTACTTGTATATGGAGATATTGTCTTGCTGCATTTGAAATGTTTTCATGCTTCAGTCAGAGCTGAAACAGGTAACTAAAACCTATCACTCACAATCTACTGACATGATAAACCAGGGCAAACGAGCAGGGTAAGAAAATGTTTAATTGCTGGTTCAACATTATAACTCCACTAAACATTTAAAATGTATTTCAGGGCTGCTGTCTTTCAGTAGAAGATTTTCACTTCCACAGCACCTGTTTGCCAAAATCGATAATGATTTAAACTTTTGTTTTGCACGCGACATTTTTATAAATGGCTCTCCAATCATCACTAAAACAACTGATTGCAAGAAACAAAAAAAGTGTTTTCATTATTGTAAAACAATTTACTTATTGATTTATTTCTCTTTGGCTGGCAGAGTTACCGATGAAGGTCGTACCTACTGTACAGTTGCCAGGATTAATCGTGGTGTTTACTTCCCCGTAGTTTCTGAATAGACCTTTATCTTCAGTTATATTTCTCTTCGATAGTTGGCAGCTTGCCAGGAAGGATTCAACTGTGGCCTGCAATAAGATTTATATTTGTTTGTCTAGTAACAGAGTAACAATCGTAAAATGGTTAAGAAATAGAATAGGTATTCGAACTTGGAGCAGTTATCGGATTTTCGAAATTCGAACAAAACCTCTACTAGTTATAATGAGGAGCTTTTAGCCAAGCACTCAAAATTTTGTTACAGACAAGTAGAATTCTAAAGTACAAACAACACTTTAGGTTTGGCTAGCTAAACCTAGGTGTAGCCGCATTGCGGATTCCAGCCATCTCGTGATGAAAAATAGTGTTTTAAGTTAGTGCAATATCTTATCTTTTCTTGCAGCATTTTATCTAACAAGTTGTATTTGTATTGTTATTTGCTTCTAGAAAAACATGTACCATAGTTTATCTCGAATATAGATTATGAGAGCAAGAGATAAGTAGATCGGTGGAGTGAGCACCCATGATAATTACATGGTCACAAGCTGTTCGTTGTGCAGCGAACTGCTCGTTAGTAAACACTTGAACTACGAAAACAGCTCGTACTGCTACGACATACCTAAGGCGCTGTCAATCAATGTCAAAATGTTTATTTAAACTCGCGGTTGACAGTACCTACGAGTATTTACAGACACAGAGTAAGCAACAATAAAATTATTACAGTTAGAAGATCGGTGATAACTGGATACTTCCTTCATGACCCTTTTCACACGTGGAAATTGTATTAATAGGAGACGAGACCATGTCTGTACGTTACGTGAATATGTTAAGTACATCATAACACGTGTCATAGAGATTGATAGCATTTGTACTTAGTATGTTCGTTTTTTTGCTTAATACAGCTCTATTTACATAATTATGTAACATCTAGTCACAATCACAATTAACAATAATTTAACAAACACTAAAATTCCGTGACATTAAACAATTCTTAGTAATAAATCTAGATTACTTTAAAATTGATATTGATAAACTGATATTGTTAGTTCAAGTACTTTTATTTTAACTAGCATATAATTGTGGTTCCACACTACTGTTCCTTATTTAGTTAATTACGTAGGTATGTAGGTACTAACTTGACATTGGTAATCTGAAGAAATATTTTATGGATTTCTTTTTTTTTATGATAATTTTTTTACTCAATACTTTTTTTCTCTAATTTTATGTAGCACTTCTCAAATTAAGGCTGAATATTCGATAAGATAAAGAGAAAAAACTGTAAAACACGTTAATTACCTGATAAAGTTGATATGAAAGAGATCCAGCAGCTCGTCTCAAGCTTTCACTAGTGTGTCAACTGTACAAATTAAATTGACACGCCACTTAAGAGCAACACGCTCGGTGTGTTTGCAGTATTCATTTTTCAGGTGCTCCCTTTGCACTGTTAACTGGGGCGCAGCATTACAAATCCGTCAGTAGCTTGCCCAACGGCGAACCATGAACAAGCATTAAAAAAATTTGAAAAATAAGTACTTAATGTTTTGAAAAGTGAAACCAAAGAAGTTAGACAGTCGATTTTTTTTTATCTGTCGTCGGACTGGCGATGGTGTCTAAGGGGGTGTTGTTGTCATGTCACGGGGTGGTGTGGTTGGGCGCGGTGGCGCTTGCATTGTGGGCGGGCGGCGCGCGCGCTGCCTTGCGGTACGACACCGCGACGCCGCACAGCACGCCCTACAGCAAGTATAAATATATACCCATACAGTGAGTATTTTTTATTTTCTTATTACAAATATTTATAATTTATTGGTCTTGCTTAATATTTACTAGCCTAAGAGCGAGGTCCCATTGACAGCTATTAACTCTAAAATTAGTAAACTATTATATTGCTGTTTCTGTTTAACCTTGTAGATCAAAATGCAGCATTTAGCTCTTCTTGAATTACAAAATAGCTTCTAGATACTAGTTAATAGCTCTCAGTTGAATCGCGCCCCAAAACGTAGTTTAGATCCAGTTCATTTATAGGACTACAAAATAAATGTAGATTTATTGTTGACAGCTTTTTCGAGTTTACTTAGAAACTAACTAATTAAAATGTTTAGTGTCGGCGAGATCCAGGAGGCGTCCCTGTCACCTACTCCTATGGAAGAGGAGTCTCACAGTAGGATGCCGATCTCGGAGTTCATCCTGACGGCTTTGCGAACAGCTCTGGACGTCGTCAGGAATGTGAATAAGCAACGCGCCATCGCAGCAGCCAATACCACTAACTCCACTGCTGTCGCGGTATGTATTGAAACCAAACGATTAACCCTTATTAAGACGTAATTTAATTATATATCTATTTTTTCGCAACACCCGGAGGTCCAATGCGGACTAATACTAGTGTATTATACTTCCCTTGACAAATCTACATTCGTGGTAGGGACGAGCAAGAAATAAAAGCACTATGTATGTAAATTCTTAAAGTTAGACGCAAACGTAAGACTTGAACTTTTAATATTCATTAGTCATATTTTAAAACCTCACTTGTGGTTACAACCTAATTTCGATTCATATGAAGCATTTTTTAATGAGACATTGATTTTGTTAAACTTTTGGAAACCTCTTGCAACTTTTATGGCCCTATTTGGATTATATATGCATGTTATTTACTTATTAGGTTATCTGAACCAATATAACTAGGTGGGAGAACCTACTGTGAGAGATGTGATCTCCCTGAGATGTAGGTACTATATTCTACTGATATTAGACTCCGATACCAATATTAAGATAATTATGGAATTAAGATCGTGACAGGCAAGCGGGCAGACTGTCAAGTGTGCTATTCTTCTTTTTTTGGAACAGTGTTTATTTATTTCATAAGTCTTGTAAAGTATTACAGATGCTAACGATATGATAACGAATACTGTGATAGGTCAAGAATCGCGGTAGCGTGTTAAGCCAAGGTCAAGCTTAGATTTATTTAAGACTAGTCCCCGCCCGTGACTTCGTCCGCGTCAAAGTTAATATTATCTGTCTCTGTGTCAAATTTCATTCAGATCCGTTCAGCCGTTTTGGCGTGATTGAGTTACAAACCATCCATACATCCAAACTTTAGCATTTATTATGGTATAGTAAGATTGATTGATGTGGAAAGTTTAACACTAAGAACTCAATTTTGTTTTTCACATCCAAAGCCTTATCATATACTGCCTACCAGTAATTATCTACATATTGCAGGCTACAATTAGAAGACATAGCCACAATACTAAAACCACATCTTCCTATAATAGTCGTTACTAAAACGTGCGAGTTCCAATTAAGAAATTCATATAAATTTAACAAATCGACCGTGAAGACTGCGCTCATATGAAATAGTCTGAACATAGTAGTGGCAAGTGGACGGAAACAAATGAAACAAGGTCACAGTACGGTACCTACTGAACTGGGTAAACTGGGTGAAGTGGGTGACCGACTCCATGGCGCTAACTGGATGGTTTAGACGGAACTTATTTAGACAACCAACAGAGCCACGGTTGACAAGAGCATGTAAATCGAACTATAACACCTACTTAGCTTAAATTTCATATAATTCTGTCTCTATTCATGTATGTGTGTGTATTCAGCTGTCTCGTTAGTCTAGTGGTCGCAAAACGCGACTACTGAGCATGAGGTCTTGGGTTCGGTTCCCAGATCGGGCAAAGTGGGTTTTTCCATCAGGATTTCCTCAGTAACAGCCTCGGAGTCTGGATTTGTGCTCGGTTGATGACAATAGGTGGAACTTAAACATAACTGGCGAAACGTGGGTGAAGGTATTAATGGGTCAAAATGTATAGCTATTTTAATTTATTTCAACGCTCGCCGGTGTTTAGATTCATTAACTGAATCGATGGCTAAAGTTCACGACATAACATAACGATATCTTTCCATCGCGTGATGTTGATGTTTTTTTAGTAGTTTAAGTAATTTCTTTTTTTTTTTTCTTTAAATACGTGGATTTTAAATTGCAATCGGACGGGCAAGCAAAATGTGACGACTCAAAGTCGAGCAACAAACGAGAAGTTAAGAGTAAATCACTTTGAAACTAGTATAGCAACTTGTGACAAGAAACGCACAGTTTGCTTTTACACAGTAGGAGTTGTTATAAAACGGATAACGTTTCTTAGTAAAGTTACTACAGGGATTTTTAATTAATAAGTATTTGATACTAGATAAATATTAAAATGACTGTGTCAACATTCTTATCTACATTTTAAACTCCTATATTACAGTTTCTTTGTGTATTTTTTTAACAAATTCACGTGATATCACGAGATGTCTGAATCTATAAATTGCTACAAAAACTAATCATTTACTGTTGTCAGTAAAGTAGTCAGTACTATAGTAATAAAGTTGTCAGTCCATGAAAATTACTCAAAAAGTCTCTGCATACTTACTTATTTATTAATTAGCATAATATGACACTTTCAGACGAAAACTTTGCTCAGACGAAACAGAACGAAGCCGAAAAACGAGACAGTGGGAACCGGCCGAGGCTTTGAAGATTACTACGATGAAGATCACCACCATTACGAGGAAACCACCACCACTGCGAAGCCTATGAAGCAGAAGGCGAGGTACACCGACCCCTGGGCTGGGTACTACGACTGGATCATCAACGAGGGATCCTTCAAGTTTTGGAGTGTGTTTCAAGTAAGTACTTTTATGGTTCCGTACCCAACGGGACACTATTAAGTATTAAAACTCCGCTGCCTGTGTGTTTACCCGTCTGTCACAGGGGTGTATTTTATTTAAACCGTGCTTTCCTGAAACTTACAGAGTGTGAATTACTAAGTATGACGGCTATAACAAAAAATATTTAAAAAAATTAAAGAGGATACTTTACAAGAAAAGTGTTATATTCGGCGTTTTTTACGTACTTGATAGAGGGACGGTTAAAATTGAAATAATAAAAAAAATCGATTTAATAGAAGCAGCATACCGGGGTTCGGTTATTAACGGTAGTTTAGAATATTTCTACGGTCGTGATTGATTAACCAGAAGTTGCAATAAAACATTTAGTTACAGAACTTACAGATACTACCTAAACAACTCCTTGTTTATGACACAGGCGTCATCGTCTTCTGAATGCGCAAAAATAGACTTGACCTCAAGCGCAGCGTAGCGCATCGTAGCGCGAAAATTATTGTTGTTTATATTTTTGTAACAAAAAATGCTATTACGAATACGTTGTCATTTGACGATCAGCCGGTTGTTAGAAGACATAACATTGACATAGTTACGAGTGGAGCCATGTGATGACCGCCAGGGTGAGGTAGCCAGCGAGACCTTGCGAGTGTCGTTACAGACAACCATTTCCTAGATCGAGGTTTCGACAACAATACGAGTATGTAATGTATGTATTTAGATAAACATAAGGCTTGTTTACATTAACTTGTTTCCCACCAACGTATTGTCTATAGCTACTAAATAGGAGCAATTATTGACAACGCATCGGCTGGTGGTCGAAACGTGATATTACATTCACGGCCGCGGCTTAAGTGCTTCTTCTTTTAAATGTTTCCTCATTTTTTCTAACTTTAACGATAACGTATACGTTAGCAGTAAAGGGAAGATATATCTAAAAACTTCCTACATTACAATTCGGAGGTAATAATTAAAAATAACGTCTAAAACAGTCTTTGTCTAATCAAAGCAATGTAAAATAAAATTCGTTAACACAATATTTGTAAGCAAGCAAACGTAATTGAATTTTTTGCTTACGGTATTTATTATTTAAAATGAAAGTGTCTAAGAAATTTACGTAACAGTTTGAGCAGTATTTTGTAAACACGACGTAACGTTTCAAAATGGTGGTCACGATCTCCCGGCAGGGTGGAGAGTGGAGGGAGGATGTGAGTAGTTCCGGCGCTCAGTGCGCGGTGCGCGGCGCGTGCGGGTCGCGGTAATGACCCACCGCTTATTGTGCCTGATTCACATTCTGATCCAAACCTTACCTCACAAATGCTGATCTTTGTAAACAGATACATTATTTAGTCACTGACGGATGTTTTAATGCTTTTAATTCAGTAAATTGTTGCAGTTTTGAAAGGCTAAAAGCTGCAGTAATAAAAGCTTCCAAGTCGATGAGTAATTTTAAACTTTAAATTAAGTAAATAACTACGAGAATTACCATAATTTACTTGAACAATAACTGAAACTATTTTGGATACTTACTTAATTTGATATCCAAATCTTTAAATCTTTTATCATACCTACTTATTTGGGTTCATTGTATACTGCTAATAAGTAAATTTGTCATATTTCAGCTCTTCACTGCTGCTCTGCTTCTGTACGCGTGTCTGTCAGCCATCTACTACGCCAAGTTCAACCCGATCCTGCCGGACTACGACAGGGAGTACGACGATTATTTCCTTGAGCGTACCGTAGGAAGGAACGCCAGGAGCTTGGAGCAATATGAAATGCCTTCAGGGCATAGTTGGATCGACCCTAGGACGTTCCAGTTCATATTAGATGCCATATCCAAACATTACGAGGAAGAATAGAAAAAGCAACTGTAATAGTTACTGAATAGTGATCATATTTTAATACAGGGTAACGACGATTTTATGAAAATAGGTTAATATGTAGAATTTTATTTGGAATGTAAAGCCAACAACGAAATGAAAAAGCAAACAGAATGAATAATATAGAAAGAATTCAGTCTTCTCAAACGAATTAAAAAAAAATATCGTTAAGGAGCAACTTAGATTTTATCAATTTTGTTTTGTATTTACTTCTGGAACTAGTCTTTGTTACCCTGAATTGAAATTGCTTTAAAAATTTGACTGAAAAAATTCTTAAATAAGGTCTTTTGTCAGATAAATGGTTCTAGAAGACCGAACTAAATGAAAATAGACTAGAAGTAGGTAGGCCTGATTTGACTGGAACTTAGAACTAAAGTTCTTTTTGAGTCGGGTCTCCACTTCTATAACGATTTAAATATAATTTTAGTTGTTAAGATACTTTTATGCTCAAAGTTAGTTCCTAGAAATTTCAAAATAAACCTGTAATATAACAAAGGAAGTTTTATTGGGACTTATTCAACATGGGCTAAGTTATAAGGGCGTTTTATAGGCGAAGTACGCGCGGGAAGCGTAAAATTGTGTTATATGAGGGTTTGGAGGAGCCACCAGCCGCCAGCCATGTTTATGTGATGTAAAGCCCGCACTGCGCGGGAATAAACGCTCGACGGCGAGACCTCTACGGCTTAGGACCGACGTGCACTGACGACGAAATAGGCATAAAGGGAATTTATTAGATAAATAGAACGTAACCGTGTAACGCTTATTTTTGGCAGATTGGTGGAAATGACTGCCTTCGTTGGTGTCGTGGTGGTCGCAAAATGCGACTGCTAATTAGATCTTGGGTTCGATTCTCGGGTCGGTCAAAGTGTTATTGGGTTTTCCATCAGGAATTTCTTAGCAGCAGTCTGCTGATGATGGCAATAGACTCGCCCCCTTTTACATGGGCCTTAAACATAATTGGCGAAATGTGGGTGTACTAAAGGGTACACCTCTGCCTAACCCTTCGGGAATTACAGGCGTGATGTTATGTTTATGTTTTGTTGGAGATCTTTATAGTGTGACGTAGGGCATTGTTATGGCTCTTATTGTCAGTTATATTTCTTAACTATTTAATTGCAAGCTGCTGTAAACATAACGACAACTACTCGTCGTTGTCACGCGACTGACATGGAAAGTGGGAAAGTTCTTCTATTGCAATAAACCTTCAGAGATATGAAGAGTTTAGTAGGTTCTTTTGATTTATTTCTGTAAACGAAAAATTCTAATTTCTATATAAATGATATCAAATTGTGGAATTAAAGTTTAGTCTTAACGTGTATTTATAACAATGTTATTTTATTGTTTTACATAACAAAAAAGCTGGAAGATTATAAATTATAGTAGCAGATAGTCGTTGCAGAATCCTGCCAATGTATATTTTTATTGGTATTTTTAAAGTCGTGATCTCGCCATACCTGTGTGCGTGGCTGTTTACGCGGCGCAACTGTGCGGGCAGTGTCCAGGGTTCGATGCCCGGCCGCGACCACTCGCTACCTAGGACATGCACAGGATGTCGCTATTATATAGGCTTTACTACCACGACTCTCCTCGCTTATTGCTACTTAAAATATCCTGTTTTATTGCGTCAATTGTTAGATGGTGAAACTCTTAGTGGCGATGTTTAATCGTGTGTGTAACCTTTTCTGTTAAGTGTTGTTTTCTTACGTTTTACTCGAAAGAAAAAAATCTACATCTTCAATAACTTGTCATACTCTTGTATGACAATTTGTTGAAGATGAAGATTATTAATATCGACAGACTCTTGTCTGTCGATATTAATAATGCTTTTAATATCATTCAAACTAGAACACAAATTAAGATGACTAAGCGCTATACTCAGTAAATAATTAACTATTAAGTACCTATGAGTTCACCATCGTACAAGTATGCCTTTATTGTCTACGAAGCTAATTTAACGTAACAAGGATTATGCATGTGTTTTTTATGTGTACCGCGTCCTTGTCTGTTTAATGCTATGCTATGATTTGTTGATAATAGGTGCTCATTGTTATTGTTACAACAAACTGAAATTAATTTTAATTATTCGTTATTTATAACGATCATCATAAAGTAATTGCCGTGTTATTTAAATAATTGAGATTCTATGTTGAATTTTGATTTAAGACTTGTGTGATGTTTATGTTTTGGTTATTTTACTCACATTTTTCATTTATTTTATGTGTTGACGTGTGCTTGCTTTTGATTGTCGATTGTTTTAGTAGTAACCTCAAAACGCTAAACTTAACACGAGCGCCGTCGTAAAACTATTCACTTCGAGTCAATTTTCGAATTGGAAATACAAGTATCCTATAGCATTTTGATTTGGTCAAAACCGTAAGCACAAGTAAACAAAAATAAGATTTCAAACTAAATAAATATTATGTGAGAAATGCGTATTTTCAATTATAACATCTACGATACGCTCGCTTGCTTTTACAAAGCGCTCGTGCTAGGACCTCCGGTGAAAGATTTGTCACTCGTTTGTATTTCGAAGACTCCGACAATTGATCGCCGGTAAAGTGTGTTTGGATGTTATACTTGAATATTATTGAACAAGTGTTGGCATATCTGCCATACTGACTCACTCATCGATTTGCGGTTGGTTACGGCCATTATCTATGTAGAACGCTACAATTAGTGCAAATCTATTAGAAACAGCTACGTCCGATAGATAACGTTACTATAGATAGATAGCGATCTTTGGGCGATCAATTAAGCTGTGTTGCAGTCAGCGGCTCACCACAACACAGTTTCCGAAATGTTCCTGCGGTTTACTGTCCATTACCCGCGTTCATATTTTGCGCTACAATTACTTTGGAGCGCGACGTACGTGTTCGTGTGACCCGGTGGAGTTGCGGGGTTTGCTGGTCGCTCGGCTGCTTGCGCTCGCGCTGGTCTCCCGTCCGCGGTCGGGTAAGCGCGCCAGTTCAACGTTCAAGTGCAGCGCGGGCGCACATCCCAACAGACCGTAGCCGCGCGCGCGCGCTGATGCCTCATGCCGCTTAACATTCGAGATCCGAACGAACTATTAAACACAATCTGTTAAGAACGCAGTTGTTTTAACTAACGAATAATACGCAGACTTTGTACAAGTGTTCCAAGTGTTTGTTGACGCGTTTCGTTTGAAACTGTTCGTCCTGAACGTGCTGTGCTCTTTTTGGGGTCGAATAAGAAGGTAAATATCTTTTTACAGTTACTCTCGATACAGTTAAGATAACTACGTGACATTAGTTAAGGATAATGTCCATAAGAGTTTACAACATACTTTTATGAACATTTTGTAAGGAGCTTAAAAAGTTCTAAGTATTTATAGAAAATCAGCCAGTGTTCTGAACAATTTTATTACATGAAGTATACTGTAACTCCTTCATGCAAGCTTTTTGCGTGGGACTTCCTTCATATTTACTAAATTATATTAAAATGTAAACGCATGGATAACTAAAAATTGGTATTTGCAACCAAAAGAATAAACAAAAAATGACATTGAATATCACATTTTTATTATCATAAACAAACAATAAATAATCCTAGCCATACATAATTTGTCAGTACCAACTAATGGCAAGATTTGTCAAAACATATTATGAAAAAAAAAAGTGCGATCATTCGTAGCGTCGCCAGCGCATGATTCGTTCCTTAAAAAGACATCAACGATGCAGATTCGTGCAGTGTTGTTGACTTTTATTTTTTATAGTTGTTTTAATATAAATTGATTGTACTTTATAAACAATTTTATTATTTAGATTTAGCCTATAACTTAAGCTACTGTCTTAAACATTCAATCAGTAGAATATTTAAAATTGAAGGATGGGGAAGTTTTCACATTTATACGAAATGTTATTAATCACAGAATTATCGTCATCATCATGATGTCTTACTTCATGTAACATGTCCAATTAAATCCTATTTACTGCTTAAATATAATAAAATAAATATTTGCGTGACGAGACATGAATTTAACAGTTATTTTACGTGTCAATCGACGGCGGTAATTGACGCAAATATATCGTTAGTAAAATTATGTATACAGTTACTTAATAAACGCTCGATAACCGGTTAGTCTTGATTAATTACTAGTGTAACACTTCGATATTAATTACCGAGCAACTTTATAAATATTAATAACTGTAGAACAATTTGTGCTAAATTAATTGTTTTCATAATTAAGAGTGATGTAGATTTTAATGATGTAAATAGAAGCATACTTTACAAAGCACACTAACTTTGAAAATAATAAAATGTATACAAACAGAAAATCTACATCGCTGTCAACAATGGGTAACGCTACTTTTAATACTAATAGAATGTAAAGTTCTTTTTATTTGTAAGAGGTAATTTGTGGAAGTACTGATCCAATTACAAAAGTATACTGATAAAAAGCTGAGTGTCATAATATATGTTTTGTGGTATATTTAACTTCCACGCGGACACAGCCGCGTGCAGAAGCTAGTTACCAAAAATTTCTTAAAATCTTATGTTATCTCGTCGACAGCGACTTCTTTGTGTTTGTTTGGTCAGCTCACAACAATGAGCACACAATTAGATTCCCTCGCACTTCCAAAGGTTATTTAACGGGATATTTCGTTTGCTATTCAAGCAATATACTACGTCATTCATTTCGGATAACTCAGTTCAATACCTTCACGTACTGTTATATTATTGAATCTTTCAAGAATTTACTTATAATTTCTTGAGCAACCACAAAAATACGAGTTTAATTTCTACCGTAACTAAATGAAATAAGTTTCTTTTTCCTCGAATAACGATTTTTATTCCTATGAAAAAATGAAGTTACGGTTCAAGTTTTTGTATGAGAAAATAATGTAATAATCTATCTGTGGGGCTATGGGGTACAAAAAATGCAATGATAGGCCTTATTGAGCTATAAGAACGACAGGTCGTCACTGACAGGGTTTATTTTTTAGATTAATATCTAGATTATAACTACAGCGTCATAGTTTCTTATGTCAGGAGCTGGGAGACAAAAACGTGAAAGATGGCAGCAAAAACTTGAAGCGAAAAAAAGCCAAACTTTAATTAACCTTATAGTTTTATTACAGTCGGTTGATTGCAAAATTATTAGTTAGAGACAATGTATTATCTATTTAAAATAAGAACGACACACATTTTATTGCCAATTTCACATAATTAATCTATCTATAAAACATGGGAAAATATACAACATTTATTGATTCTGACGCGAAACGAAATTCGCCGGGACTGCTAGTAGTGGATGAAACGTAAATAAAAATATTTATATACGCGTGTATCATGTATGATTATACATATTTCCGTTATGACCTTTCACATTAGTCTGTTCTCAAACAATTATATTGATATTCCATTTCTGAGGCAAAATGATTTATAATGCGTGGTCCTAATAAAATCTCAGCCGTCATGCGAGTACCTGCAAACATATCAATCAATAAACAACTTTGCCTTACAAGGAAAAATATTATTATAATAATGGTCGTCACCTCGTACTAAGTGTAGGTACTCGCTACATATTCCATACAGCATGGACATAAAGTTATGATTACATAAGCAAAGATCAAGTTCACAATCTTTGTATCTGTTTATTTACATAAAAATGAGTCATGTTACATTAATATAATTAATTTGCATAAATAGTTGCAATAATATACAGTAATTTGCACAAAAATGTAATCTAATTACGATTATTTTTAGTCATAGTTACATGTGCTTAGTTAAAATAAAAATTAAGTAATTAAAACAGTAAAATTCTTCAATTTTCGTAGGCCTAATAGAAAATGCGTAGGTATACAGTAGCACGATTTGTATAAAGATAGGTTCTATATTTAGCTTTCTTGAACTTCACTTTTACTTAAAAAGTCTATAAAAGGCATGTAGTGATCATGACAGTCACCATCAGGACCAAATTATAATCTATGGCAAAACTAATTCGGCCCGACAGGTCCATAATTGTTGTTGAGGATTGAGTTGAAATAAGGAGACACTTCACATTTTAAAGATTATTTTTAATGACAAGAAAAGAAACAATGTATATACTGACGTAATGAAAACTGACAGAATTAAAAGAAAATAAAGTATGGAGGTGCGTCGCCTACAATCCGCCCCCATAGTGCTGAGCTGACTAAAGCAAAATAAATAAAAGAAAATAATTATGATTTACAAAACAACAGGTTCAGCTCAGTGCTAACATTCCGCTGGAAAGAGTAGAGCGACGCGCGTCACTGGGCGCCGAACTACACCAGTACGTGTGCGCACGTCAACCATTCTGATGCGACCATCATGGCCGCCATGACTCGCACTCACCACCCCGTGGCGCCAAGAACCTCGCTCTAAATTTTGTTCAATTAAAAGAACATAGTCTCCATTTCGCAACGCTCTCTGCTCTTTATTCCACTTATATCTAGGTAGCAAAGTAGGTAAATATTCTTTTATCCACCGCCCCCAGAAAGCATCAGTTAATCGTTGTGCTATGCGCCATTGCTTACGTAAACACAGGTCGTCATTGTTATAAATACCGAAAGCGGGACCGTTAGACGATGTACCTATTAAAAAATGGTTGGGCGTTAGCGCTTCAGGAAAATCAGGATCGCAAGAGACATACGTTAGAGGACGACTATTTACTAATGCCTCTACTTCCGCAAACAATGTAGCTAACGTCGCCTCATGTGGAGCGCGTTCCTTAAGTACGACCTTCAAAGCTGTTTTTACCGTCCGTATCATTCGTTCCCAGGCGCCTCCCATCTCAGGCGCACCAGGAGGAATAAATCTCCACTCGATACCTCTTACAGTGCCGTCTTCCTGAAGTTTACTCCGATTGAGTTCTAATAAAGAACGTTTTAGTTCCTTATCGGCACCTTTTAAGTTTGTCCCGTTATCAGAGTAAATAACGCTGGGCGTACCGCGACGAGATATCATCCGCCTAAGTGCCATAATGGCTGAGTCAGTACTTAAACTATCGGTTAACTCTAAATGAATTGCACGTATCGTTAAACAAGTAAAAATTACACCGTATCTTTTTTCTCTCCTTCGGCCTACTGTAACCTCCATGGGGCCAAAGAAATCAATTCCCGTACATGTAAAAGGTCTGCGGTGGTGCTGCAAGCGAGCGGCGGGCAGGTCAGCCGTGCGCTGCGGCTGCGGCGCTGCGCGGCGGTACCGACAGAATAAACAACGCGAAGCTACGGCGCGTACGGTCGGCCGTATTTTAATGATCCAGTATCGCTGCCGTAATTCATTTACGACCAGTTCGTGCGCTCCATGAAGCGCTTTCCTGTGGTAGTATTCTACCAACAGTCGTGTCAACTTATGATGACCATCAAGTATGGCAGGTCTCATTGTTGACTGTTCAACACCTTTAACTTTGTCAATTCGACCTTGAACTCGCAAAATTCCTTCAGAATCAATATAGGGCGTCAAACATAACAAGCGACTAGAAGACATTAAGGGCTTGTTTTGTTTAAGTAGTTCAATGTCTTGCGCATAAGTGTCTTGTTGACACTTTTTAACTAAAAGTTTTTCCGCTTCGTACAATAGTTCAACATTGAGTTGAATTTCAATACGTTTACATCGTTTTATAAATAATAATACTCGAGCGGTAACTCGAACGAGTCGCGTCCAAGACGAGAAAGCGTCTTCATTAGGTAATGAATGTTGAATGACCTGTGACGTCATCACGTTAATGCTCCTTAGCTCACATACCGCGTCATCTGATGACTTGGTAGACCCGAGATCCTTAGGCCATGTATTCTCTGGCTGCCGTAAGAATGCAGGTCCTTGGAACCAAACACTGTCGTACGTAAGTGGTAGAGCTTCCTCTTTGGTAGCTATGTCAGCTACATTTAGTTTCGTCGGTACGTACCGCCATTCCGTTATCTTAGTTAGTTCGTCAATTTCACCGAGACGATGAGCAACGAAGGGTTTATAGTTCCGAGGGTCACTACGAATCCATTGAAGAACAGTATGTGAATCAGTCCAAAAGAAGCGCTTGTTTGACTTTAAGCTTGAATGTTCTCGCTGAATAACATCAGCAAGACGTGAAGCTATCAGTGCGCCTTGTAGTTCTAGTCTAGGTATCGATATAGGGCGGAGTGGGGTCACTCTGCTCTTCGCGGCTACAAAACACACGAGTACGTTCCCGTCTATACGTGTTAAACGCCAATATATAACCGCGGCATAAGCTTTAATAGAAGCGTCACAAAATATATGCATCTGTATATCTACAATCGTGTTGACGTCTTGTGTACCTACAGTAGATGAGCAGTGCTGCGTCCATGTACCTGCTTTAAAATACCAACGCGGTATTCGTAACAATTCTAATTGTTTTAATTCATCAAGCCATTTTACCCACTTGATCTGTTCGGCAGGTTGAATCTGGCACTTCCAGTCAACACTAGATCTATGTACCTACGTCTTGTAGAATAATTACTTTTTATCAAAAATGGTGACAAAAATTCGTGAATAACATAAACCGACATAATAATGCTAAGCATTTTTGCTTGCGTAGGTGGTACGGTTCAGTCTAATTTTTTTTTTTTTTTGAAATTTCCGTAACAATATTTGTTGACATGTCTGGATGGGTCGGGCATATCGAACACGTCTTTTTTAAAAGATATACCTACTTCACATCGAGTACCTTTACGTGCAGTTTTGTCAACAATATCCATAGCTCTTACATAATCTTTATTTCCACGACATAAGGTCGATATTCCAATGGAGTCGAGATTAAATGAATTTTTTATAAGGTCATTAAGCTCACTTAATACATACGTGTTATCATTATCAGAGGAGCGAGCGAGATGGAAGACATTAAGTTCACTTACCGAAGAGTGAGTACGGCCTTTGTGACAGCCATGGATAGTCCATCCCAGCCTACAGCGTGATCCATAGAGCGAGTTCCTTTCCCCATCAACAATCTCGAGCGGAGCTATAATAAAATAGTTATCCTGACCTAATAGTATACGCGGCATTACACTTTGCGCTTTAATTAATGGTTTAATATGAACTACTACGTGGGTACATTCTACTTTGTTTACAAGTGACATATTTTGAGAACTTAATTTTAACATAGCACATTTCCGTAAATTAATGTCCTTCAACCTTTTCCTTTCACCTTCTTCCAGTCGATTATACGCGAAATCTGTCCATTTACCTATCAGCGTGCTCGGCAATTTTGATACAACGGCTGCAGCGAGCTCAGGGCATCGTAGGTTGACCTTCACAGCAAAGTAGTTTATGTTGTGCTGATAATAATTATGTAACGACGGTAAATTTTTAAGTTGCGTCGTAATATTGTAAACAATAGTTTCATCTCGACCAAATCTCAGTTGCAGTGCATTTAGTACTGCTAAAACCTGTGACAAAACCTGTGACCTGCTGATTGGCGTGTTGCCAATCAGCAGGTCACTTACAGCTTCTTTGGCCTCACCTCGTAGTGCTCGACGGAGTCTGCACAAGTTTTCAGACTCACTGAACCGACACACACGGGTTGAATCCTCGTAAGCATTTTTAAAATGTAGCCACTCGATGCAGTCACCACTAAAAATAGGCAGTTCGCGTGGTGTAGCGAGCCGGCTGAGCAACCGATCCTCGTGCTGCGAGGCGGTCTGTTTCATCATGCCTTTTGAGGTTTGTGCCAGCTGTTGAATGCTGTCCTGAGGAGACTGAACAGGAGGACAGTCATGGTCCAGCCATTTTTCCACATCATCATGTTTCTGTTGATACGGCAGGTACATATAACAGTTCGTGCCCTGGGCATCATCATGAGTTACCTGGCTGTCGACGTGGTTTTTTTCATAGGCGTCGACAAGGGCAAGGTCTGCTTCTAATTTCTTATCAATTAGTTCCAATTGAATCTTCGCTTTTGCTTGAGCGGCCTGCAGTTCAAGCTGTTTACGTCGTGCTATAGAAGCAGCTGTTGGTTTGTTCGAACGCATTGTAGTTTTCTTAGCGCATGTAGATTGCGTGACGGTAGCACGCGGTGACTGTCGCTGTCGGTGTGTTAATGTCGCCGGCGACGTCGAATAATCCAGTTCCCGTGGCGATATGGGACAATAGCTGCCATGGGGAGGGATCCGTTCATTTTTCTTCATAAGTGCGCTTTCCAACTGTTCTTTATGCATGCGGCGCGTCTGCATGGTTTCAACTCACGTGTTGAAGAAATCAAAAATCACATCCGTGCTCGAAGACCAATTTGTTGAGGATAGAGTTGAAATAAGGAGACACTTCACATTTTAAAGATTATTTTAATGACAAGAAAAGAAACAATGTATATACTGACGTAATGAAAACTGACAGAATTAAAAGAAAATAAAGTATGGAGGTGCGTCGCCTACAATTGTTTCTATTTATTAACACGTATTTACCTATATGTTTCACATTATGGATTGCAATAACGTTCTGAGATTTAATTTAAATTAAAGTTTAGTATTTCGACAGCCTTCAATAGCTCGCACTCGAAACCTATACGACAGAAGAGTAGGAATACCTATTGTTAAAAAACTGTGCCATTTCTTTAATTGTATCAAACCATACAATCACAACAATACGCAAAAAGAAAGTTTAATACCCAGGTGTGATGACACCAGTTATGTAGGTGTCACGCTCCGGAGTGACAGTGCATCGTAGCGGTAAGTCACTGTTATGCGCGTGCGCGTGTTACAAGCTTGCGATCACTTCATGCAAAGCTTCGCATGCCATCTCATGTAAAGTAGTTTGGTAAGCGTTCCCATGGTGAGATGACAAGTGCTTTGAGATTTTAACAGTATTTTCTGTGTAATGCAAATGTATAGATGTGTTCAATAGTTTTGCTCTTGGCAGAATTGATTAGAATCTGCAAATTGAAAGACGCATAAGCCACTTAAAGAAAAAACGTTTCTTTTTTTAATTTCGTGGTTATATTTACAAACATATAAACTCACATACACAAACAGCCAGACCCGGAACAACTATCTGCAGGCCATACAAATATTTGTTCCGTGCGGGAATCGACCTGCGAAACCCAGTGTAGCACCCTATCGCTCAACAACTGGGCCAATCGGCTTTTGCAACTAGCTTCTTCTGTGAGGATTGTTATAAATGACCAACGTACACTATAATATGAATTATTAATTCTCGATAGTTTTAAACACTTTAAAGGCCAGAATGGAAAGCAATCTTATCTGTAGGCCTATGCCCAGTTATATGGACATTGTTCCGCTGATGTGATAATGACGATGGTCATCCATCAGCCATCAACGTTAATCATTTTGAGTAACTTTCAGTTATATCCTCACAACTAACATTTCACATTTTAATTTAAACTTTTGTACTTAAGTATTTAATTTTTTTGTTATTTTATCTTTATTTGTATTTCTCAATACAGACAGCGATAAGCAAATGTTGTGCTTGTCTGTAATAATTACAAATATACACATCAAAAAAGTCTAGGGATCAACATCCCTAACAAATGTTAGGGATGTTGATCCCTAGACTTTTTTGATGTGTGTACTAGCCTTAGTCTACTACAAGATTAATGTCCTGTCAGTGTTTATATTGTTATCGTGCCATTTTTAATAAATAAACATCAAACAAGGTAATAATGGCTTCATTTTCCCAAGAGTTTTTCAAGGAAGTCGGCATTGGCGTTTGTAGAACTATTAACTCTTAAGGATTCTCACGTGCGCTTGCTAATAAGCTCACGACCAAGTTAAGCAAAACAGTCATGCTGATGGCAAGCAGGACGTTGTGGGAATAAGAAGATGAAACATCGAATAGAACTATAGTCAGAGAGCTAGTCTAAAATATACTATCTATTACTTGTCCTTATTTGCAAAACAAAAATAGTTTGCTGAGAATCAACATTTATGGTGTTACCTAGCTTTTGCCCGCGTCTTCGAACGCGTAAATGTCGGTTATCACAGACGCAGACGTAGTCTCTGAATAAAAAGTAGCCTAAGTTTTTTTTGGAGTTCAAACTTACCCTGTACTAAATTTCATCAAAATCGGTTTAGTCCTGAAGCGTTACGGACAGATAGACAGAGTTCCTTTCGCATTTATAATATTAGATACTATGGATTTGAACGGTCCTAGATACTAGTGATGCTATATCTACATCTCTTTAGCGTGTTGAAATTTTCAGGATATACCTATATAGGAATGTGTTGTTAAGGTTTACGTACTCACCCACCACTGTTGGACCCTTGTCCAAGTATATTCAGTCAGTCGTATAAAATTCATATCTTTATAGCGTCTGGCAAAAGTTATGGCCCACGAAAGTGAGTGATTGATACACACAGTTAGTATCGTCTCTGTTTACCAAATGTGAGCAAAAATACACTGTCGGTGCGTGTAACAGTACAATTAGCTGTGGCCACTTTAACAACAAAATGTAACAAACTGTGTAAATACTCTATTGTTTATTTTATCGCGTTACTATTAGTTTCTACGTTGTTGAGTTATGAGCTTTGCGAGCCGACGGGTAATACTTTAACTTACATTGTGTATGTGTTTTACACAAACGAGGTTTGTAATATTATATTTTATTTAAGGATTAAACGTTAGTTATATTGTCTCTAAATCTTAATAAGTATTACCAATTTGAAGATTCGTAAATCACAAAGACAAGGTGCATTTAGAGGTATGCACGCAGTTGTTGATGACATTCAAAACGCACAAATAAATAGTAGATAGGAAAATCTAAAAAATATATGATAATAGCTGTACATAGTCATGAATATAATGTTCAACAAAAGTTTGTTGCACTTTGCGATAAAGTAACGACACGTTAGTTACGCAGTTAAATGTTGCTGTTTAACTGAAAACCTACATTTTGTTTGTTTAGTGTCAAACAAGCATGTCACACTTCTCCGCTTCAAAAGTAACCTATTGCACCATAATTTCACCATCGATTGTAAGCGATATTTTTTGTGTATTATGTGTAGTATGTTGTGTATTATGTACATTTATATTATGGTTAACGAAATTTATTTCTCAATAAGAAATTACACTGATTTCATCTTACTTGAGAACATTTTGTAACTTAAATACACTTAAGGCCATATCTAAAATACTTTGTTCTTGTTTTGAAATGTTTTTTTATAACCCTCGTAAGTAGTTTTTTCGATTAATTGTCAATATAGAATACGCAAATAGTGTGATAGTGAAAAGTGATAGGTACCAGTCTTCTGCAAACAAACACCCCACATTGCTTAAGGGTAGAACAAGTGAATCTTTCACCATTTACCAAAACTATCAAACAGCAGGCTACAATGATGACTTGTCAAACAAAAACACACTCAGCTAGACAGACAGACGTTACATATGATGACGTCACGTGTATCGCACCGAGACGCGCACGGCACGAGTACAAGTTCTAGATCAGTTTACTGTTACAGCGGTTACGCGTCACGCATGTCTTGCAACAGTGTCAGATGCGCGTCAAGTGCATGTCGCTGTCGAGTGCCGACGGCTCTACACTGCTTATTAGTTAAGATGGTCTTGGTAAGAGCTACTTAACGTATTAAGCCTTCGTTAAAAATTGAGATATGATAATAGGGTGTGCTTAATTAGCATTTAAGATGATTTTCCTTTAGAAAATACGTAGATAAGAATGATGAGATAGGTACTACACGTTGAGTACGTACGTACGTGAGTTCTGTAAAACGCTATATGAAAACGAAGTACTTAGGTATCCATAACTACGAATATAAGTCATAAATAAATAATTCAGCACGTCTCCGCACTAAGATGGACGGCGGCGCCACCGAAACTGGCCCAGAAAGATGTGACACGAACGCGTATCTTGAATATTGGCTTGAGTTTACGCGGGAAAAGAGTTCCTGGCCTTCTTTAAACCTCTAGACACAACACGATACTCACTCTCTTCTCTTCCGAACATCGTAGTATCCCACTCTTGAGCAAAGGCCTTCCAAGCCCTTACTTGGTAAGAGTAAAACACTACGGGCTAAACAAAAAAAATCAGAAAACTAAATAAATAATATATTTTAAAATGATAACTTAGCGTGTTTTTGAATCTACTGTAAAAGTTGATGCATGTTTTATGTTTTAGTTAAGTCGACCAGGCTGCGTTACCGTTACCCCATCAATCGCTTTCTGATATCTATTGACCGTATCGTTAAGCTCTTCACTCGTGGTCTATTATGCATTGAGTGGATTCACTATAAAATATGTACGTCTGTATAGGGTTGATAAGTTTGTTTAACATGATCATGCGAAAACCCCAAAAGGGTTTTCATGAGATGTGCTAAACAAAATTTGTAGGTAGGTCCTGCAATACCTTAAAATTTTAGCAGTAAGATTCCTACTAAGTAATAGGCATAAGATGAGGAAAAATATCATTTTAATTTGGTGCAAACAAACAAACAAGAATCATAATGATATTGCATGCAAAAATAAAAATAAAATGAAACTTTTTATATTCTGAAAACTAAAACAAAACTAAAACTACATAAATAAAACTTAAATCTGATTTGTCACCACATTCCATACTTTCGTCATCTAACTAAGCAGAACAATACAGAATATTTATTTCTTATTCAGCAATCATTCATATTTTAGTGGCTCCGAAATTCGGCCTTCGGCCCCACATCCCTGCGTAATTCTCGAGATGTCAGAATACTAAGTGATTGCTTCAAGGACGGTCAGGATTATCCATCAGAATCACCGTCGTCATTAATTCACTTGCCAATCATGTTAATTTCCTTTCGAGAGCAGTCTTGATCTACTGAGGACCGTCATGTTCAACTGAGGACCAACGTGATCAACTGAGGACAACGAGTTTAAAGTCACTTCTAATAAATAAGAGTGTTTATGCCACACGGTATCTCATAAAAATTTTCATGTTCAATATTTTATTAATTAATTGATATATTTACATATTATTTATTAGTTAATTACAGTCACATATTGTGTGTACGGTAACGGTTATCGTTTTAATGAACTGATTTTAATTAAACTTAATTGCATTTACGCAAGATACATACCTTCATAAATGTAGAGGGTCGGTTAAAAACCGATTAAAAAAAATTGTAGCTAATGTAGAGCGATTGTTTTTGAGATTGCGTATACGTGTCAAAGGAGATGATCTAGATCTCTTATACTTAAAGACCTCCAGTCCAGCGCAATGGTTTTGAACCTCAAATGTTAGAGTATAAGTAATATGTACCATCCTCATCGCTCTATCATGTGGCTAACATTTTGTTTTTGCTCGAAGCAAACGCTTATAAGATTCAAACGCACTTTTATTGTGAATGCAGTTTGATTAC
The DNA here is from genome assembly GCA_949316365.1 of Hoplodrina blanda. Taxonomy (NCBI): domain Eukaryota; kingdom Metazoa; phylum Arthropoda; class Insecta; order Lepidoptera; family Noctuidae; genus Hoplodrina; species Hoplodrina blanda. Next base: position 6,797,796 of record OX438579.1, on the reverse strand, counting down.
TTAAAGTGTGATTGGGACTACATCATCCACGCGTACTGAAGAATGTAGAAGTGTAGAAAAATGCAATCTTCTTCGAGTATTTTAATTTATTTTATTATGAATAGCTCAAAAATCGTTTTATCGACTACACGGTTTAATAAAACCGCCTCGCATTTTTTGGAATAAACATTTTTTTTTAAATGATTGTTTATGCATTAGATTGATGAATAGTCAGTGTTAATTGTTTCGGTCGTGCCCAGCTATTAGATAACTTATCGCAACTGCATGGTGAACACGTAATTGGGGGTGACGTCAGCGAGGCCAGTGCCGGAGTCACGGATGCTCCCGACGTGAGGACGACTGGTGCACGTCACGACTGTGCGCTCTGCCAATCACCAGCAGCAGGAAACGATATATCTGCTTCTGATTACGATAATAGGCGTGAAATACTAAATTAAAGTTGAGGTTTTGGTACAAAAAACGATGAAGGAACGATATAGAAAAACTGCATTTAGGTAAATAATAAATTACACATTTATATTAAATTATTAAATGGCAATATTTTGGAATGAATTTGGTTATAGGTAAGTATGCGATATATATATTCTACTTCTCAAATCGCTGTACCTAAAATATAAATATTTTATGGTGTACCCATTACCCACATTCTGCCTAACCTTTCGGGGATTACAAGCGTGATGTTACGTTAAATATTTTTATTTTAAATATTTTACTTCTGTTTGTGCACTAAACATTGGGTCATTGTTCTTTTGGTCAATTCTTCTGCCTAATCAATAATTCAAATTCATTTAAAGTTTTTCAATGGGTTGAATAAACTATTGTGCACGTTCTTGGACCAAAAAAGTGCTATTAGGTTATGCAATTTCAAATAGAAAATGAATATGGCAAATTACTGTAATCATCATTATTTTCATTATGAAAGTTTGTATAGCTTTTTACCAACAACCAAGTTTTTTTAGCAAAATTTTCGGGATTCAAATGATTAGGTTTTTATTAATGTTGGAATTCGTTCCAGAAACAACGTTTAAACTAAAAGTTTCTGCGAAATTGGGACCAGCTTAGTCAATTATTGTACGAAGGTTCCATTATAAAATACCTTTATCATGAGGAAAAATGTTGTTGGATATCGTTTTGTTATATCACACATTTAAAAAAAATACTTCGATGTTTTTATCTGAATCCGAATAATAATATCATGACTCAAAGAACGTCTCTTTAACCCAAGTCATGTCACAAAGCTTTATCTCGTTCATTGCTTTCCTGAAACATTTATAAACACAGAATCAAGTGCCTATTCAGTGTCGTGATGGCTCAGTTAAGGCGCTCGTTTCTTATGCACGAGGTTGTCGGTCCGCCACCGGGCACGGGCAAGAACCAATGTGGCTTCTTCTATTAAAAAAATACGGCTTCGTAAGAAAATTCACGCAGGTGAAGTCGCAGGCAAAAACTAGTCTAGTGCGTAATAAAATAAAAACAGCAGGACCCGTATTCTACACAACAATTAACTAAACATTTATACTCACTTAGTAACCTTGTATTTATATAAATAGCCATAGATATCAACAACAACAGATGCATCGCAGCCTCTACAATCTAGCTTCAAGTTTAATGACTAGACATATACATATATGAAGCCCTAGTACACGTCAGATTGTCAACTGTAGGCACAATTATCCGACGATTAAATTGTCCGTTTCACGGTGTGGTGATCCCCCGTCTTTGTTGTCACTAGCTAGAGAATGAGACTGTCTGCTCTTTGTCGCCTCTTCGTCTCCCTGTCAGCCTGGTAATTGTGCTAACGAGTCATACATATAAGGAGTAATTTTAGTAGGCTGACTACTCTAATTATAGGATGAGTCCCTAATACTACACAATCAAGTCATGAAAGGAATTACTTGACTGTGTTCCATAGTTGTTTTCTTACAATCTTTCTGCCTACTTGGTAACTTTATGATTGGACTAAATAAACCCTAGAACTAAATAATTTCGTAAAATACTAGTCTAATTATGTTACAGTTGGTCGCTACGTCACGGCGTAGCAGCGTAGCACTATTCGTAGCTACACATTGTTATTATAAATGTGTACATTTTTTTGGTATATTTATTTATTTTTTATATTTTATGCATTTGTTTTAAATAAGTTCAGATAAAATATCTATATTTAGTAAACCAAGTAATAAAATTTTTGGTTACGAAGGGTCTTTCGTAGCAATTGAATATCTGCGTGATTCTTAAAATACAAATTCCATTGTTGGCTTACCCTGAAGTTTGAATACCTTCCGAGTAGTACCTACTAATGTATACAATCTAAAACAAGTGATTAAGCTGCGTTGTATAATGTATCAGCACGAGTGTCGTGTAATCCGTCGGTTGCGCGCGCGCATGTACCGTTCTCGTCCGAATTCCAACGCAATTCGCGTTACCTCACCCACATTTTATACAACTATTTAAATTATCTCGACACATTTAAAAGAAAAAAGAAAGCAGTAAGTACAATTTGCAAAAAAAAAACGTATAAAACTTAGAACATTTATTAGAATTAAACCAGTATTACTACCTCTTGGAATGTTAAACCGGTTCCGATCGTTTATTATAAAAAAGTGTGACACAAATATGTTTTTACAATGGGAAAATACTAAAAATAACAAATGATTTGTTTTAATTTTTAAGACAATATTTTATTGCTAACGTTGCTGTTTTTTTAAGTTTCTGTGTCGCGTCCGCGTGTACAGTGTCCTTAACTGTACTTCAGATGTGTCTTAAGTAACATTCTGTATTTAAATTGTTCGATGCAAATACATAACTATGAATATGAATATAACTAACATCCATCATCCCACAATTAGTATTGCAGTGCGTGTGTCATTGGAATCATCAAATCTAAACAAAAATAAATTATTAACATTAAGAGGGTTTAAGTCTAAATCCCAGTTTAGGATTATTTATCATCGAGTATTTCCTGTTCCAAGCGGCTGCGTCGCATCCGTTCACGTCCGAGCGACGACGGCCAACGAAGCGATGCCATAGTGGCAGCGCGGGCGCAACGATGTCAGTGTCGACTCAATGGAAAGGTGACATTGACATTGGATCGCGCCGAGGCCGCTCTGCACCTGGGATACATTGAACCTGCATTTTGTTTACCAACACCACGCGGACTTATACTCATGTTTATTTTATAAATTCAAGCTTAGTGCTTCGATCATATTTAAAATTTTTCTATTGCAGGCTTTAATATGGATTTTCATGTTTTTTATTAATTTAATCACACAGCTAGGTTAGTTCGCTTTAGGCATATTTTATATCTAAAATCAATTCAACAGGAGCACAATAGTATCCTAGAAAATATATCTGTTTAGCCCTTGAACAGCCCCGGTTAGATAACTTCAATAGACTACATAACCATAGTTCATAATTACCTGGCCTACGATTCGCACAAGAGCGCTCTGATAAGCAGTTTCCCACGGTGGCCATGCTCGCTATGAGTCAGCATCGTGCAGGACAAGGCCTGGCCAGCTTGAGCAATATATACGTGTTAACGACGTATAAGTGTGGTAGCGACGTGCTGCGGAAAATTTAAGGGCATTATAGTTAGTATGATGATGTAGTGTGAGATAAATGTAACGCAAGTTAGATGTAGATCGGTATCGTTTTAGAGATATTTATGTTCATTATTACTGAAAACAAAAAATATTCAAAAGTATCAAGATCGTTTAATCCAATTTCCCCGGTATTGCAAACTACATTGCAGACTTTTTTATGGATGGGAAATCATCAAATGATTTTTTCCGCTCTGGGCGAAGCGAAACGGAGTGTCAGACTTTTACTGACTAAAACCTATAGTCTGTTTATTGATTCCTTACATTTATAGGTACTTACACACAACTAAACTATGACAAAAAGAGAATAAAGAAAATCATCCAACCTCAGTAAACAACACAGAAATACAAATAAAATTGCAACAATATGATGTTGTGTAGGTATTGTATTTAAATTAAATCCTGTTCATGGTGTCACAAACGGTTGCCACATAAAAACTAAACACTATTATTAGTCATTGTTTTTTGTACATCAATCTTGAATAAGCTGATTGAGATAAGCCGAAGAACACACGTGAAGCCGATGACCAAGACTTCCTGATATAAATCAACAATTAATTTTAACATCGCAACCAGTTTTTGTTCAATGAGCTTACTGAATACAGCCATGAGTTATTGTGATATTATACGTTCAGGGAAAAACAATATTGTATAATATTCATTGATCCGTAGTGTCGATTATGGAACAATTGAGCAGTGCAACGACTGGCCCTGAGCTGAGACCGAATACTACTCAATCAATTAGATAAAAACTTGAACAAAAACAAATATTCGGCACCGCTTCGTTTTACGCGTGAGAACTGTCACAACTTTGTAAATTACTGGTCAACTTTTGTCAAGAGCAATTATGTGTTTGTCAAGTAACTGGTTTTCAGCAAACGTGGAACAATAACTAATAAATATTAATATATTTGTTTGAGTGGCAGGTTTGTTGAATTGAGACGGATTCGATAAAGGTTACAAATATTTATGAGGAAAAGTTTTTTTTCCCTTTTAGTTAGAGGAAGTTCTTTTTGGGGATAAAGTTTCTTCTGAAAAAGAAAGGTCGTAGTGGGTTTTCCTCATGCGTTTACCTAACCGCTCAAGGCCCGTCCGTCATACCGGTATGACAGAACAATAGAAAATCAATTGTGTCTCATAACGTGGGACTTGATTTTAATATAGTACGGTACTACTTTTGATATTTACAAAACCAAATTAGCAGGTCATTAACATCCACATAAACAACTAAGAATATAAAATGCGAAAGCCAATAAATATAAATTTATTGACCATTCGAGTGCCACTGTCGAGGTCGGGTCGTTACGTTTTAATTGATGAATTTCGTCGTTACGACTTAACAGTTATGTCACGTCACTACGACTAGTTCCAGTAGCAGGTATTTGACCGATTTGAATTCGTTTCTACAACAGACGGCGATGGAGCGAGCTCTCGACTTCTGTGGGACTTTATGTAAATATTGGACGGTGCAGAGCGAAGCTCTCGTAATTTATACGGCGGATGTTTAGTACTTACAAAGCTGGTCCCGTTAATATATTTGAATAACTCCCAAATAAACTGGCAACGTGGGACTCGTGAAAGAGATCTCAAGGAGCCCACAGAGTCAGTAAAATAAACCTTGGTTTACATATTATTAACAATGTTAATGTCGCTCAAAACGTGTTTAAGAATTTTTTTAAGTGCTAGAGAACCTCAACTTCATCATTAATGCGCGCCGTATCGTCATCCCATGTTGTCGATGCGAGGCATGCGCCCGCGACGTCGCCTCACGGCCCATCCCGCCATTCATTCCACAAAGAAAGTTAGCTAGAACCATAACAAACGTGTCATACAATACTGATACCTATCAATTAAATAAATTATTGTTACAGAACAAAACGAGCGATATGTGACGCTTAATGTCTGACAAACCCAGCACCGGACGAGCGATCGGGAACTGAGTCAGTGGGTGTGACGACTAGTGTTGTGAATCAAGATGCACACGATGGACACGATGGGCTACGGCCACAAGAAATACCGGCCGCCGCTGTCGCCCACCAGCTTCTACCAACACGACTATTACTCAAGACATACGACACTCCGCCCGCAGGTATGTGCCACCTATATCCAGTTAGACTGGTGACCCGCCGCATGGGTAAAATATGTATGAGCTCTAAACTCAAACCTTTCTCAAGAAATTCTCTAAATAACTGTGAAATTTGTAGCAAAACTCGTCTAGAAATTTACTTTACCTACCTACTTACTAAGATACTAAAATATATTTACCTAAGTTTTGCTGTGCCCGACAGGGTCTATATTGATCTCTTTTACTTTGTATATCATGTCATGTAATGTAATAGATACTTAAGGAATGCAATAAAAAAATAGTATTGAGTATACTTTGTGCTTTAAGTTAGGAGATTTAGGTACCCACATTAAAATCCCTCTGACTGTTCTAATTGAGACTAGAGTCTCCACGGTAAACTCTGGGCAGGTATTATCAAATCAGTTTAATGATAGCAATGAATGTTTAATTACTTAAATCACACAGAGTCGTGCCTGACCCAAATCCATTCATGCTTTCTAATTCTCAAATCAATAAGTATTCTAAAGCCAATTACTAGCTTCCCAAGTTCAACATGGGTACTTCGGTGCCCCTTAAATTGTGAGATGATCGGAATAATCGGAGCGTTATTCAATACTTAGGGCCTTGGGTCCCGTTACCTTGTGGCCGGCCAACGGTACACGACAATGATATTAAGGTGGAATATAGCCGAACAGCTATGGATTTTGGTACGGCTCCAAACAACGTAAAAAAATAGTCCGGTTTTGATTTGTTTTTATAAGTTTCAATGTTTGGAGAGATGGTTTTGTATATACATTTTTTTCACAAGTTATTTTTTTCATACGATGATAGAGTCTAATCTTTTAAGCGGTTTAGTAGAAAACTATAAATAAAACAATATTTTGATGAGCTATTTTTAAACGTCATTTTCAGCAGCAGTAGATACTTATATTTAACACATTATTTCCTCTAAAGCGGAAGGTCAATAAGACGCTAAGATCAAACACGACATGTAATTTATCTTAATTATAGCCGTACTTAAATGTAGTGCCATAATGGCACGCTACTCGTCAAGTACCGGCAGCGTACTCACTCAAATTGTCATGTCACATTATGTTCTAATCTAGTCCCTATGACCTCGATTACAAAGATCATAATGGCGTGTATGATTTATTGTTACGGCAAAATTAATTAGTATTTGTCTTTGTGCGTAAAGACAAGAGCCAGCGAATCGTGTGACGTATACCTATATATGTATGTATAAAATTGTCGGAAGCTTGTTCCTGAGATAAATTGTAGAACAAATATTAAATTCAAGTTCATGAACTAATAATAAACTTCTTGTGAATGGATGCTAATTTAATTAGTGAAGCACGACATACGACACTCAAACAGCAATCAAAACAATTGGTTTTTAGTAGGATACAAAACAACGAGACGAACGAAGTAACAATAATTAAAATGACATTGTTTAATTTACCTTTGACGTCCTTATTTATTCTCCTTTTAATATTAATTAAATTTTATTATAAAGAAGTAAAGTTCGTTTTTCTGTTTCTATTCTAGGGACTATTCTTTGGAAGTACTGGTCCGATTACAAAAAAGCATTTTACTATAGAAAATTACAGTATTGTCAATTGGCATAGGATGTGTACATAATCTATATATACATATAATAAAAATGGTAGGAAAGTCTATGTATGAAGTCTATGTATGTCCGGGATAAACTCAAAAAGTACTGGACGGATTTGAATGTTTTTTTTTTGTTGTATAGGTATTAAGTCTGGGCAACATATAGGCTATAATTTACCTTGAAAACTTGAACACCTGATGCAGAACCGCATCAGACCAGCTAAACTGAGATACAAAAATGGCACTATAGCAAAAATTGTTAAACGTGATGAGCATTTTCTGCTGAGAGAATCAATTTGAAGATCTGGAACACCTGGACAGTCACCTGGGTTCAAGCAGACGAAGTCGCGGGCAGCAGCTAGTATGGTATATTTGACTTCCACGCGGTTGAAATTGCGGACAGTAGTTTGTAGTTTATGAACTTACAAGCATTGCAAAATTATATTTGTTTTACTATACATGTAGTAAATATTTAGAGTAATTAATTAACTATCCAGACTTGGTACCAACGAGTAGTTTTAGTACGAAATATTTCGTGAACCAAGTTCTGATGTTAAGAAGTTTTTAATTACGAGTAGCTAGAGCAGTTATAAATCGTCGTATCAATCCGATTCAGTTGCTAACGCTACAGTATTTAACGGTGCATCGTTTTTGACACGAGCTCTAATAATTGTTGCGTTATCGGGAGGCTGCGCCCGCGCCGATCGCACGGTGTCGTTCACCGTCGTCGATGCACTACCGTTACCTTCGGATCTATTGATCTCGTACTTATCAAATTTCTTGTACTTCCGGGTTTCAAGGTTTTTAGGGATATTATTGGAGATCAAAAGTGATGGTCCATTCACAGAAGCAGCTGTATCTACTGTTTGTTATAGTTTTTTTTTATTGTGGATAGAGAACACTTACTGTGATGGTTGGGTCGAGTATAGTGTTATTGGGTTTTTCAATTAGGAGATTCTTAGTGGTGACCCACAGTCACTAGTCGGCTTAAGAACAGATTAAGATCAATGAATAGTCTGTCCGTACAACATACCTGGCGAAATCTACTATAGGTACATATCTCTGCCAATTTCCCTTCGGGGATTACAGGAGTGGTATTATGAATTTATGGAGAACTATCTTCTACCCGCAACTTCACTCGTGTAGACTTAAAAATAAAGCCAATGTTCTAAATTAACCCACAAGAAAACAAAATTGGCATAAAACAATATCTCTATTTATGCGTACCAAATTTTAGCCAATTTCGTTCAGCCGTTTTAGCGTAAACGAGTAACAAACATCTGCCTATCTATCCATCCTCACGAACTTCGCGTTTACCGATCCAAAATAACATTGTTTCCTTTGAAAGCAATTTTAATATTTAGTTCCAGTCCACCAAGCGTTTCCACGTATCCATTATTGTGACCCTCGTTCACCTAACTAAACCAATTGTAAGGGCTTTTGTTTCCGGATTTGAACCGGCTTCGTCTACGAAATGGGACAGATTATTTTATCTATAAGGGCTTAATGCTTATTCTCAGTATAAGAATTAAGCCCTTATTTTTACACGACTGCATAGAAAAGGAGTGTTATAGTTTTTGCCAATAACGTAGTAAACCTAGAAATGCTTATAAAAACAAAAAGTCTTATAAAACTGCATTAAATATTATACTGCTATTAAGATATTGTCTTGACTACGTACGCTTGAGAAGAAGTGTATCTATACTAATATTATAAAGCTGCAGAGTTTGTTTGTTTGTTTGAACGCGCTAATCTCTGGAACTACTGGTCCGATTTGAAAAATTCTTTCAGTGTTAGATAGATTAGTTATCGAGGAAGGCTATAGGTTATATACCATCACGCTACGACCTACGGGAGCGGAGCAGTAACCAAAGACGCGGGTGTAACCGCGGCGGACAGCTAGTCGTGAATAATTTAAGTTCAAGAAGACAGTTGTATGGAACTCCATCTTACACCTTAATAAATTATTATTTAGTCACAATCGACTTACGATTGAACTTAATCCGAACTTTCTATCCTATCCAAGTACTTAGGTATTCCGACCTGACAATGTATACTTTATTAACTTCAATTTTAATAAAAATCTTTAAAAACCGCGGTCGATTCTAAATCGATTATAACTAAAATAGATATAAAACAACACAAGCTATCTCATGCTCTACTGAGCTACATCGCATGGCAGTGCGGTGTTGGTGATGACTGCAACCACGGTAACGTCACCAATAACGGTGCGACCAAAGTACCAAACATTAATGTCGCTTTTAGTGAAGTTAACGAGGCAATTGAGACTTACATCCTGCATCCGATACAGATTGTAATACCGTTTTGTAATAAAAGAATTTACAAATCTATGCAATATATATAAATAAAATTGAAGTGTCTGTTTGTAAAGGCAAAATAACAGCTTCTTACAAAATAAATATGAATTTTGACACGGAAATTACACGAAAAATCATTTTTTTTTTGTTTTTGTTCGTCTGTCAGTTGTTCCGACTGAAATCCAATTTGAAAAAGAACTAGGATTACGCGCAAAAAAAATAATCCGACAATCACGCGATCGTAAGTAATAAAATAAAAAAAAAACTTTAAATTAACTACCTAATACATTGCAATCTTAAATTACTTAGTTTACACAATGTAAAAAGATCTTGTTAGTAAGTAATTTATTTCCTAACCATGCTATTATTTTAGTTTCTAGTTTTTTTTGCTACAAAGAACCCCTTTTCAGGTGAAAGCTTCCTCCAAAGTCAGCAAGTTTTCTTTGGGCTGAATCCAGTTTATTTTTTTTTTCCAGTTGCTCATCTAGCATGGGTACTTTTTTTTGCGTCTTCCTTGACCCAGACATGCCGTTACCTTTTTACAAACTATCTTAAAACTGCTGACTACCCACCCCCTCCCCCCTGTGAATATGAACTCAATCCACCTTGATTAGTCTGAAAGGCACAAGTCATAGACCGGGAAAATCCGCCATGTAGGTACTTATTGATGATGGTTGATGCTAAAAATATTATTTTGCACGATTTTTTTTGCCAATATCATGATGATATTGTACTTTTTTACTCGCGTAAATTATTTCGTAGTTTATAATTGAGATTCGATACTATATTCGGTATATTACTTGTTTATGTGATAAAAAATAAGTTTCCTTATTAGTTCTTAAGCATGATTAGATAATAATTATTAATTAATCAGCTATCGTATTTATTACATGGTAGATTTGGATGCATTTTAACGCCAGAACCTACCTAATAAATTATTACTCAAGCTTAAGTACTTATACCTTTCATGAAAAAGAAAAAAGAACTTAAGGATAATAATTTGTAAAACTTAATAAATATTGTGTTTGAAACCAAAAACGAAATAGAAAGACGTACAAATAATAAAGCCGAGAGAAGGAACATTACCGGCAGCTGGAGCGTGTTTAAATAACGATTTTCTTACAAGCCGAGACCGAGAACATTAATTAAGTACGAGAACTTCGTACTCATATTTTTTTTTGTACCGTTAGGAACTAGATAAAGCTCACTAACCGAATCGAACGCTATTCCATGAATTATTTACATAATATGACGGTATGATGCAAGATGCGTGTGCGCACGAGCGGCACGGGCCAGCACGCGAGACCGCGCATCTGTACTGCTCCCGCGCAGAAAAACCCAGGAAGCGAGCCCGAAGCTTTTAGCCGATGTTGCTAATAATGATGTGTGGTCTTCCGCGTGTTCGCTTAATTGCCTTTAACACCTTCGCCGATAAGCACAGGTATAGTACCATAATAAAGTAACTGTTTTATTGACTATTGTGTAGGCACGCGATGCCGACGCCCGCCGCACCGCCTCCACCGCTGTAGCCACGAGCTTCTTGGTGCAGGACAGTGCATCATTTTGTTTCAGTTATTTTAGAACAAATATGCTACCACGATTAGGCATTTAAAGATTTTAATTTTTTTTTGTTTTGCAGATAAAAGTTTAATTTTAAATTGCGTGATTTACCCTATGGCGTTTATATGGCATGCCATAGTTACCAACTATAATTTTATCAAAATTGCTCTTATTAGTGTTTGTGTGTTTGTTTGTTATTCAAAAATAAGTTAATTTAAAAAAGTAAATAATTCGAAATATATTTCATGAAATTCAAGATGACATTCAAAATAAAATGAAGGGATGGAAATAGAAAGAACGACAAAAGTTAATTAAAAGTTAAAAGGCAATCTTAAGTTTGTTTAAGCTGGTTCTTCTGAACCGTTAATTAGAAAAATGTGAAGGTACCATCAGTCGTGGGGCAGCCTGGGAAACACCCGCATTGTCCGAATGTCGGCTGATCGTTGAACTAGAGGTCAGCCTGGGTGTCACACAACGGTGCCTTTACAAACAACATATTTTTGTGTCAACCACTTTTCAACTTTAAATTCTCGCAAATGAGAACCTGCCACTCGACACAAAAATCTGTCGAAAAAAAAAAACTTGTTTTCAAAAGAACATTTTGTCACGACTTTCACCATTATTTGCATCGATCTTGAATACGATTTTAAATGCCGTTGTCCAATAAATACGTGGACTGGATTAGATGGATGCATCGAAGTCTTAACAAGGTTAGATTGATCTATTTCTATACAGAAGCAGAAAAAACGGGAAAATCTGCCCCAATTTGTCAGCCACTTAGATATTAAGACAAATTGCGTTTGGTTTGTTTACGGTAAAAACATTTAGCAAAAAACCATATTGTATATCAGTAATGTGTTCCATTGAAGGGCGCGCGTGCGTGTCGTTATGGCGCTAAGCATGCTAATCGCCCACTCTCCAGTTATATCACAATAGCTTTTTGTTCTGTTAACTTGAATTATGATGGTCTTAAGATGTAATCTTTGTAATAATTGTTTAATAATCCAGTAGAGTCACGATAATTGAATGGGTTATTTGGAGCAAGTTACTGTTAAATTAATAAAATCATCTTACCAGAAAATCTTAAATAACATTATTGAAGATTAATGTACTTAAATGTGCTTTTTAAGTGAAACCCACGCTAATACGCAACTAATACTCGAAACATAACAGGTTGCCTTATGCTCGCATTTCTTCCTTCAATGATACCTTTTCCATTGGCCCAACACGGCTAACGATTTTCAGTTCTTATTGCTCTAATATATTTGATTGACCTCTTTCAAACGTTCGAAGCGATGGACGCATTAAGTACGTGCGCGATCCTGCGTCGAGACATCATTACGAGGAAAGTGGAGTCCCCAGCGGATGCAATACGAAATGAATTGGCGCTGCGTACAGTCACGCACCAACTACATATTAGATTTAGACTTGGAATTGGTAGTGCATAAATAAGATAGATTGCTGCGCGTTGCTCATGAGCGCCGAGTTATTGAGTCCATTTTATCATGTAATGGGTTTTCATTATCTCGTGTAGGTAGTTTCATCTTTCATTCGTAAGTATATCAAATTGAATGTAAGCACTCACACAGGACAGGGCCGCCATCCAGCCGGTATTCCCGGATTTGTCCCAGTTTAGAAAGCGTCGGGCAGGGCTCTTTTGTTTTAGGGGAATCCCGATTAATTGAAAGATAAGCAGTAAATTGGAGTAATATATAGAATGAAAATTCTATCGATTGTTAAAATATTTTTCTCAGGGGCAACTGGGAAAATATCTCAATTTGACCCAAATGTTTGGGGCTTTCGAAGTTTTTTTACGACGTAGGCAATTAAGGAGATGGCAGCTCTAATCGATCTGACCCTGAAGATCTTTTTCTGTTTTATTAAGGTAACCATAGAACATTATTTTGTCTACAAATTCCACCTATGCGAGAACCATCATTAATTTAGCCCTCTGTCACCTCTGACCTAGACTAGAGTCAAGAGCAAACCCATCTTAAATTAAAAAAAAAATCATTCACCATTCTATGAATTCTGATACGAATCTTGATTAACTACATAGTTAATTCAGCGGAAATCATTCTTTTTCTTGTCTCATCTAGTTTAATTTGAGATGCGTCAAAAGATAATTTCAGCTGTGTGCATTTTGTGCAAAGCATGTCCGTTGATAGCCGCGAAGTACTTAAGTACACCTTTTTGCTTAAAAAAATAATTTGAAGTACTTTAATTGTAAATGTGCTGATTTATGTACTAATTAAAGGTTAAATTTTCATCGACATCCAGTAAAAAAGTAAATGCCTTGTATTCTTATTTGTAAAACATTTGCAATGCCCTGTAAATAAAAACAGTGTTATAATATAATGTTTATAATAAAAAGGGACTATTACTCTAAGCGCACTATCGGTACATCTCCAACGCGTGCACCCGTCGTGCATCCTGCACTTATTGCCGCCATCTTCTTTTTACGTGTTCACTAAACTTCAGTCGCGTAATTGCATCCGACGACGTGACTTACTTTTATATATGTAATTTTTGTTGGTTGCCTGTTCGTAAAATAAGGATGCAACGGGATATTGAAGACATCGGTATTTCGAAGCACTTAAAAGAAACTTTTAACTTTTTTCCATTTTATCAAAATTAATATAATTTTTTATGTAAGTAGTTGTTCTCTGACTATTGGTATTTTTTTGATTAGAATATTTAATTTAAGCCATGTTTCAATCGTCTTGCAAACTCATTAGTAATCAACAATACAAGGAACGCGAGCAAAACAAGTGTGTGTCGGACGCGCGTGTTGGTATTTTGTTGTCGTTATGCTGTGTTACGTGTAGTGGAGAGGTTTGCCTTGCACTTGGCTGGCGGCCGCGGCTCTCGCGCAGCCGCGTCTTCAGAGCAACACCCGCCCAGCCCGTTCACACTGCCTCGAATCGGGTCACCAGATAAAATGCCGACGCGGGCCGGTTTTATAACTACATAGTCGCTATTCACAGCCGATTCCATAAGAATTTATTTTAAACAGCTAAATTATTGCACAAAAAATACCGTATCTAAACGGAATTCACTGTTAGACGATAACCTGGCGCATGTTGAGATATGTTTGATGAAAGACATTCATGAATTAATGTTATCTGAACAGAATATTTAATTGAACTAGCATGACCTCAATTGACCCCTAATAGTTATTAATGTTATGTATAGCAAAGATTGTTGGTTTTCGTTTCTGAATATACCTATTGTGTGAATGTTATATTTATATTGGAAAGTCGTAACTTTCATAATAGACACTAAAGCGCAAATATCCTTTAACTCTTGCTCGAAAAGTCATAAACTATCCATAGAGGATCCTTTTGCGCTCAGAACCACTAATCTGATGTGCGATAATGTGGAGCTACTCGCCTTTTTATCTCTAGAAACTCGTTAAGAGGTTATATTTAGCGCTAGTGTTACCTGCCAGCCAGTCGCGCATCCAGACTTGTTTGCACCAACCCCCTTCGTGTTCCACTCCAAGGTTTCATTAAAATCATACTGGGATCTTACAATAAGTGCATCTGCTCGTTATTCAGTCACAAGTACCGTATTCGTATCAATTCTATCGCTCGTTTATATATGTTTATTGATTGTTATCATTGAATGAGGAGGTACCACAGAGTGCAGAATGCATTAGGACGTCTTCCTATTAAAGTTTTGTGTGGATGTCACTTCAAACTACTTTGTGCGGCGTCGGTGTCAAATGTTATTCATCTTTGCTATCCATTAATAGTGATCATGAATCTATTATTTTTCTCCTTACTAGAGGAGCTCGTTATATTTATTCCTCGTCCATAAATATCATCAATCATGTGTTCGCAGCTGAACATAGTTTAACGCTTAGTAAACTTCGCAAGTTTTGCACACGTTGTCAGTTGTGTGCTGTACAAAATGATTATTATAAATAGCAGTGAGGCAGAAAGTGGTCGTCAGTAGTGGGTCAGTGGGTTCAGGCGACCACCTTTCTCCTTCATAAGAACAAAAAGTATATATTTCCAGCTGATTTCGTGATACTGATTCATTCATCACAGAAACACTAATAGAAAGTTTTGTTATCGTAATACATTGTTCGTTTGCTTTTTACGACGGTAAAAGTGAGGAAGTAATAATGTCTGCGTTATACGACATAGCAGTATTGTCATCGTTTCTAGGCAGATAATTACTTTTGCAAATTCTAAACGTAGAGTTCTCACTTCTGAACTTATACTTGACAATTAAGTACTTACATTGTATGGAGAAAAATAATTTTCGAAAGTAAACACTTACGAGTGAAACCTATTTAAACTTATTGTAAATTTTCGCCAATTTATTCTTCAAATTGCCAAAAAAGAACGAAAGAATAAAATTGAGTTTATTAACTATAATTTTTCGTTCTATTAGCTTTTTTTTACATATTATGAACAGTAAATTCTACAGACATCGCGTCATTTTTTTTTTTTTTTGTTGGGACAAGCCCGCCACACTGTTCCCACCCACTGCAACTCCTGAAAGCCAGAATCAACAGTGGAGGCCACCAGAAAAGCGCCGAGGCAATGAAGCTCGACGAGTCCCAGAGAAACGATTAACTGTCTTGGGTCCCGCAACGAAATTAATCAGAAAAGAATAGCGGAGGAGTAAGAAAAAATATAATTTCCACTTCCCTCCAAACAAGCAGGAGACAGAACAGAACTAGGCCAATAGGCACAAAGGGACATTTGCAACTGGGAGAAGCCCAGATTGTCAAGCACCACGGATTGCAATTATTATTAAATTAATGGGTCCTAATGTGAGCTGTTACTTTTGATTCCAGTAATAGGAGACATCGCGTCATGTCTAACAATTCAGAAAGATACAGAAAGCCATAGCTTTTATTAGTGTTAAAGTTATAATAACTACATAACATCACGCCTGTTATCCCCGAAGAGTTAGGTAGAGGTGTACTAGGGTTGCCAACCCTACTATATAATATAGTATCCTACTATATTAGAGCGGGCGCCTACTATATTTTTGGAAAAAAGATATAGTAGGCGAAACTGCTATATTTTAAAGGCATCAAACTCTTAAGCAATAATATTCGTTTCATAATGTCTTTGTCTAAGCGTAGACGAAACATCTGTATTTATTTCTTAACGATTCTGGAATGTCAAGTTGACAGTTACATTCAATAGATAGTTTTTCGATTTTAGCGCTCTCGACTTCGTGTTTTTGTAACGACTTACTTAGTTAATTAATATTATTAGTCATTTTGTATGGTGTCTCTTCCATAAAAGCTATTATTGAAGATTTGAAGTTAAATATTTTCTATTTCCAAAATGAATAAAAAAAATTATGATAGTGAAATTATGGACGTTGGCTAGAGCCAACGTCACGTTATAGATAACGCCTCCACGAAAAAAAACAAAGTGGCTGCAAAAGTTTAAACATCTGGTGGAAGTTCAAATACGATTGGATAGTTCTCGATAATGGAAAATGCACAAGAAAGAGATTGGCATAAATTAAATTTAAATTGCAGTAACAGCTTAGAGGCATTTCTTAAAAATAAAAATGTAATAAAGGCTAAGAGTAGCAAAAAAATATTCTTTTAATTAAGAAATAAAGTACCTATTTTGGAACCTACTATATTTTTTTCAACATTTTCCTTACCTACTATATTTTTATGGGTAATAATTTTAGAACTACTATATTTGACCGACAAAGAGTTGGCAACCCTAAGGTGTACCTACCCATTTGTACACCCACATTTTGCGAGATATATTTAAGGTCCATGTAATAGTCTGCGAGCCTATTGCCATCAACTGGGCACAAATCCAGACTCCGAGGTTGCTACTGCGAAATTCCTAATGGAAAAACCCAATAACACTATGCCCGACCTGGGAATCGAACCCAAGACCTCATGCTCAGCAGTCGCGCTTTCCGACCTCTAGACCAACAAGGCAGTCCGAGTTATAGTTTCTAGAAGAAACTGGACCTATTAGGAGGCGTGTGTATCAAGTTAAGCAAATCGAGGCTTCTCGGTCGCGAATGCTAATGGTAGTCAGATCCACGGCCAAGCACGCAGGCATTGTATGCAGTGTCGCATTGTAATCATAGTGTATCGGCGCATACTGGGAAATAAACCAACCTTTACTTTGCAGTATACAATAGGAAAATTGTAGCCAAAACCGTTTCACAAAAAGTATTACATGATAATGTGTAAACGAAATATTACAAGTAATAATAATATAATAGCTTTTGCCCGCGACTTCGTCCGCCTGGTTTTTTTAAGTTACGTCTTTGGTTGCTGCTCCACTCCCTTAGGTCGTAGCGTGATGTTATATAGCCTATACCTACTATTCTTTATGCATCTGGCATGGATCATATAAAATGTTCTAAATAATATTTTTTCCAATACGAGTGGTAGATCCAGAAATTAGAGCATTTAAACAAAGAAACAAAAAACTTTTCAGCGGTTTAGATTTAGAACAAAGTCTAACTCAGGCATATTAACTAATACGATAAAATTGGATTTGGCTAAACCAGCCAGTGTCTTAATAAATGCTATGAATAGATAAAGAAACAAGACAATATTATAGGACCTACATATAACGTTTTCGAAAATTGAATTAAATAGCCTAAAAAAAAGAAACTATCGAAGTTGATTGGGCATATTACGTACGATGAGCCGACGGTTAAGGAAGACCTCACCCGAATATCGCCCAACTATCGAAGTAGGCAAAAAAATGATTGCATCGTTCTAGCGCAACAGCAATCTGCAATTCATACCTAAGTAGGTAGGTACATAGATGTTTGCGGTAACTGACCTTCGAAGAGAAGCCACATGAATAGAATATAGCAAAGAATTAGATTCAGAACAAGCATTGTCTGCAGACGAATCACGAACGTCTTGTCTCGTCAAACGGAGCTTTATCTCAACTTAAAGACAGAAATAACTTACTGCAGTTTTTAAAAGCTTTTAAATTCAGTCGTGGAAATCCAGATGTTTTCTTTGAGAGATAGAAAAACTGCTTTAGTAGTATAGGTGCATTTTGAACCATATGAATAAAGTAAAATTTTCAAACTTTTCTGCTGTAGGTTTTGACAGGGCTACTAAATTTCTTAAATAATTTTAATAAACTGCAAGTAGAGTTTATTGTTGACAGATCATTTTATTAAAACTAGCGACGCGGCGCCTTGGCTTCGCACTGGTACAATTTACTAAACGTGTAATTTTTTTCATTGACATTTTCATACAAAATACCATCTAAACCTACTTTTCCGCCTGATTTTCCATCCACTTTTTTTAATACAAACCTTGTCTGCACAATTACGAACACAACAAAAAGAATCAACTAAATCGATTGACCCGGTTTCAAATGAGCTTTCATACATGCGGCTATTGATTTTTATATATATACAACTATATTCGTACATACTTACTTATATAGATTCAATTCAATCAAAACTGCTTAGATATAACGCAAACTGTGCATCAACTGACTTAACGAAGTCTTTGTGTGGGCATCCGTAACGACTTTCAGACGAGAGAGATATTCAATGGATCTACTTATCAGTGAAGTCCGAGCAGGCGGATCATCTTCACAAGTAACGTAGGGGCTCAGAAAATTGTATTAGCAATAAATATATCTACCTAAGCGACGGTTGGCACTGCAAGGCTTTTGACCTGAGCGAGTTCAATGATCGCTGCGACGTAGCTAGACCGGCCTGGGACCATGCTAATTACGTGTTATTTCGAGTATTTACTTAATAAAATTTCAATACCAGTTTATTGTACACATGAGCATCACTATATAGACCAGTAGGGTCACCAGCCACGTTTGCGTCAAGTAAATAACTGAACCAGCTAACCTATATCTTAACCTTAAGGATCGTTACATGCCCGTGGGTACCATTACAAACTCAGAACGAAAGAATACGAGAATCAGAAAGTGTGTGTATCTTTGAAACAACCCACACTATGTTAAATAGGGTATTCCGTTCTCCCCAGACGGCAGGTATTCATAAGGACTTCCCCACGAAAAAAGGTAGGGTGTATAAATGAAACAGTCGCTACTCCGTCTCGCTTTTCACGCGACTGGCTGAGCATGAGGTCTTGGGTTCGATTTCTAGGCCGGGCAAAGTGTTGTTGGGTTTTTCCACCAGGAATTTTTCAGTAGCGGCCTCGGAGTCTGGATTTAAGCCCGGTTGATGGCAATAGACTCGCCCCCTATTACATGGCACTAAGACATGGGTGGTGAAATGTGGGTGTACTGATGTGTACCTACGCCTCTCCTAACCCTTCGGGGATTACAGGCGTGATGTTATGTTATATTAATATAACATAACATCACGCCTTTATGAACATGCATTACCAACGCCACACGCCAGGTTAAACTATGTCGTGGTCCCTAGGATAGATTATTTGCAGATGATCTGTTGAACGCACACCAGCCGGTTTTTACTAACCGGTCATCAAAATTTATTCATCGGAAAGTAGGTTTGATGGTTCTATTAATATTTTTAATTAGTAAACAGCATACCAACTGGCGGAATACAGTTACCGGCTGAATAAAATATTTGATGTAGCAAGACATTCTTCTAAGGTCTTGTATTTCCCTAAATCGTAAAAGTTTATTTACAGGAATAAATGCACTTAGGTGACTCGCTCTTTATAGCCTTACTACCCACCAACTTAACGCGTTCATTTCAAGTAAATCTGACAAAAGCTGGTTTAAAATCTTTTTGTGTAAAAATGTATAAAATTCGTTGCATTTTCTCGGTACGAAAATTCCTTCAAAGAAAACTTGATGTAGGTGCTCATTATGATACTTTATGAATGTTTCAGAACTTCCTAGGCTATTCTAAATGGCAAGCAATTTTCTTACTAGACAATTTTCCCAAAGGATTTGATCAGTTAGCTATCGTTTAGGTGAAAATGTACGATGTACTCACTTTACCTAAATTCACTAAGATCTGTGAGAGGAATAGTTCGGAGAATGCATAATTGCATATACAAGCTTGATTATTGTATACTATTTAATAAACCTTAAAGGAATCATTGTCGTCATAATCTTAAACAACTCTTAAACCTAGGTATTTCTAATATGCCGTAAAAACTTTAGATATAGTATACGGTCTATGTAACTACTTATAGATTTTTTTTATAATGCTTGTATGAAAATGCTCTACCGAAAGATCCAGAAAGGACGCATTGAAGCTAAAATTGTATGTAAAACCTAATCACAATAGACAGCAAAACAAGTTAGCTCATTAAAAGTTTTAATTAACAGGTCATATAACTTACCCACATAATAACAATTATATAGAATTATTTGTGTGATTATCATTATGGCGGTAATGTTACTTTTAATAACCACAAAACAAAGACGAAAATGATTCAGAGAGACTGACTATCGAGATGACGTTATTCTTTATATATAATATAATTAATGGCATGAATGGCAGTGGATTTATGTCATTTTGGACAGCTAATTATGACTAAACTAATTGAATATGATTATAAGAAAGGATATGGTTTTATAAGGATTTATATTAGTTTCCATAACACTTGTTTGAAGCTGGAAGGGATCCAATATCGCTCATCCATTAACAGCAAGTCATCCTGGAACGCGCCAATTTTAATGAACCCATTTATCACTCAGTAATGAGCCACTAAACATGATGGATTGCAACAATAATCACGTCGTTTCTGATGTTCACCGAAACATTTGTTAAAAATTCTCATATTAATGAAAATCTGTCAATGAACCTCGTGACTCCTCTTCACATTTTTTATTCAGTTTTTTCTGTCCTTACATAATAACCACAAAATTGTAAATTATCAAGGCTCCAGTTAAGGAAGCTGTGCTTGTGATCACGCTGCATATTTATTCAAATATTCATGTTCGTGATTTACAAAGTAAAGTTGGGAATTTATACGTAATTATATTAGTTTATTTAGCATGTATAATTTATCATTGCTGAGTGTAATTCACTAGAAGCTGAACATAGTTTATACCGGAAAACTCAGAGTTAATTCGCTTGAAACGAGCAGCCTGCAGCAGCTACTAAATATTTATTTTAAAAATATACGTACTTTTGACTTTTTTTACTGAGGAAATTGTACCTTATCTTTATGATGATAAATTGTAACAGTGTGTTTAAATGAGATGGAAAGTATTTAAACGTCTCGTAGGTAGTTAGAGGAACCCAAATGTGGAATTTCCTTATACAAAGTGGCCGTTTAGGACGCGGTTAGTGTGTCAGTGTCTTGCTGACGACATCGCCGACCGAGTTTGTCGTTGCCTACACAGCCAAAAGACATTAATCAACCTGGAACTGGTACCTGTATTATTAATTTAATTTGTAACATCTCTCAACTAACCGATGTTGTAAGTGTAACCTATAATTTTGCTATGTTCAAGATAAGATCTGTCATAAATATTTAAATTAAAAAAAGAACTGTTTAATGCTGCTATACATATAAAAAGTAGGTAGGTACTGAGTAGGTACATAAATAGTATATTTTTCAATATTGCTATTCTTCTATTACTATCAAAATAATCAGCAATATACCAAAGTTTTTGGTAGCATTTTATAAATAAAAAATGTTACAAATCCATATTATATGCCTAGACTTTTTTCATTTAAATTATGCAGCTAAAACAATGTTACCACATGTGGTCACATTTGATACAAACATAAAGTTTCCCCCAAACGCGACATCCATTACTTTATACATCTATGAAGATACATCAAGGACTCTTTTAAGTGTAACAGTGGGAGGGACTCCTGGGTGAGTGACCGAGTCCTTGACCCACACCGACAGGCCGTCTAGTCCTCGGCCCTCCAACTATGTCCGCTATATTGTCCATTCATTATACCCAGACCAATCTTCGACAGAGAAAGTTTTAGATAATGACTTTCTTTAATAATAGATGTGAACCACGCACGAAGTGATTTATAAAGCATTTCCCAGAAGTATTTTATGAATAGTAATTTTAAGATTTACGTTTATAAAGGTTTTGTAATTAACTCAAGTTATACGAGCTATATTTAATGATCCATCCGCATGTTGTGAGTAATTTATACGTGGCTCAAAACTCTATACGGGAAAAGCTTGTCTTTAGCTTTTCCCGTATAGCGTTTGATGATAAAGCCGTCGTCGTTTCAATTTATTTTTATGCATGCTTTTGACACCTAAAAACAATGTGTTATAAGCACAATTTATACGATAAAATTTAAGTAATATGTATTCCCTCTTTTTTTATGTAAATATTTCAATTATTGGTTAATTTTTAAGCTTTAAGTAGAAGTGAAATATTTAGCCCATTATTTAATACAACAATTTTATTCACACAGTTATAGACATGTTTCTGGAAGTTTGCAATGAATACGTAAAACCGTTGTTTACACTGCTGTCAAGTTATGAGATAATTACATAAGTGCGTATGTCATACATAGTTTTTGTGAACGTGTGCGAGACACAATGTAACGATGATGCACTACACATAATTGCTAATCACTTGCTCACTGTTTCTTCGCTATTAGTTCCGCACCTCTCATTCTGATTCATTTTGCAACGGTAAAGTTCTTTCAACAGCCATTTGCGCTCCGATATTAATAATTATACACTTTTTGAATGATTAATTTTAATGATGAATCGTTGTGGTTTTTTTTGTATGATTCTGCCACTGTCTGGTAAATTTTTCTGCACGCTAAGGCGTTTAGGTCTACCTACAAAAAAAAAAATATAGACAAGTTGGTAATAAGTATTATCCCATTGATCTACTACAGTTATTTTTAGAGTTTTTTACGACGGTTAGTCTAAAACCTACTTATAACATTTTATCCTATTGTTTGTAAAGTTGTATATTAAATCTACCGAATACTAATTAGGAAGTTTTTTTTTATGTAAGCATTAAATTGAAAAAGTTGACAATCTGTAAAAAATGTTAGCTATTTCAAAACCTGGGAAAGGTATCTAACCCTACAGCTCAGAGTTTCATAGTTTATTATTTTCCTCCTACTTATAAAATAAAATCATGGTTGTTTCTCGGAACTAAACTCGGCACAGGCACGCTCTTCAGAGTTCAGTGCGCTGTATTGTTAGACATTACAAGGATTCTTTGCAAATAAGAAAAATCTCAATTAGTGGCTCGACTGTTTTTGTGCATCAAACAGTATTTAATCTGGGTATAACGAGCATAAAAAGTAAATAATTAGTTACATTCATATTGCATGATTGTAGCTAGCTTTTTATGATATTTTCCAACTGATTTTAATCTGAAATAACACATTTTACCAGACGGATTTACCAGAAAAACCAAATTAAAAAGCTGCGGAACATTGTATCAACCTCTTTGGTTCAGTTTTTCATTTATTAATACACAATGCATTTTAGGTACATATTACAGAAGAAATAATATACTATTGTATCGAAATCAAGAGCACATTAATGGAACATTCATAGTGGCCACGTTATCCACATTAACCAGAGGTTCGCAGCATATTTGAATATCATTTGAATTAATGACAAAGGTTAACGAATCACTGACAAGATGAATCTATACAGAACAAACCAGGTACCATGGCTGAGGTCAATGTATCTGGAAATGATAGGTACTTAGGCAGGTACCAATTCTCCTACTTGAGTGAGCAAGTTTGGTTATTTAAAAACCAACAAACAATTCAAATGTTTTATTTCTAGGATTCCGATAAGTATTTTATAATCACAAGGAATATTCTTAGAAAAATATCAAATTCTCATATCGCTTTTGGCACCGCAAAAGTGCTTCATCAGGTATTGACAGCTCACAACAATAGTAAATAAAAAAATATTGAATAACACTGCTAAAGATGATTTTGTAATGATAATTTTTCTTTATAGCCTACCTATCTATAAGATACTCGGTTCAGAAATGGAGACGGCCGGCAGTGAAATTCTTATTTAAAACTATGATTAAGCTGGAAAACATGCAAATATTTTCTAAATAAGTCATTTAGTCTTTAGTCACTTTTAAGTTCATAACTAATCAACTATGCGTAAGTAAGAATGCTACGAAAAGAATGAGATAACGTTGTCCGGTGCTGCGCATGCGACGCCGCGCCCGACGCGCTGTCAGCGTGACGCAGGCGGTCCCGTTAGCCGACACACTACGCGCCACTCAGCCAGCCGCGTTCCTATCCTGCTTTCTATTTTAAATCCTTGCGGCCATGATTAACCTGTTGTCATTTGTTTATGTTAAAAAGGTACCTAACTACATGTTCTTTGAGTTTTTATACAGGATGGAGATTGATAGTTAGATAGCAAAAGTTTATCAGATCATATATAAGATTTGCATACTATTGATAGCGTTGCGAATTTAGTAAACATTACTTGTAGCAGAATTAAATTTATTCCAACAAATATAAATTCAAATTCTTTTGGTAACAAACTGATTTCCCTCGTGGCTTCTTAAGTTTGACAAGTAAACTGACGCTTTTCTACTTTTGCTTCTAGTTCTGATTGTTTGTACATTATCAGAAATAATAACAATCTCGTTAAATCATAATAAATTGGGTCCAGACAATCTAAATCTGAGCAATAAACTTACGCATAGGTAGGTATAAGGTACCTATATTGATTTTCTGTCACACCGTCTATTCCATAGTGTAGGTACTACGAGTATCTATAGCGTCACGGTCAACAACAAGAACAATTAGAACAAGAAACTCTACCTTCTACCCTAATTAAGAAAATCTACCTTCGTATAAATGTATTCGTCGTGTAACGTTTGTATAAATAAATGTTACAACGTTACATTATTATATAGGCAAACATTTGTCCAACAACAAAAGTTCACAAATGTTTCAACAATCTGGTCAACTGATATTTGTAATACAATAGATTATTATATAGATACATTAAAGGATTATCACTAGATATCTATCATTTCGAATGATGAGTTACATATTTGGCCTTTACGATGTTCAGTTTCAAATTACCGAAAACTTCGGCGACTTTTCCTGTTGTATATTCGAAGTTCTACAACGGCTACGCGTTTGTAATCACAATATTGAGTTTGTTCAGGCTCGCCCTCCGAGCACAATAACCAATATTAACTTGTTCGATGTTTACAGGTCACTCCTGAATATCAAATATACAAAATAATTGAATTACTTCAGGCGCGTAATTCAATCTATAAGCATTATCCGCATCATTGAATGCTGAAAATATTTGTGTAACCATATTACGTTATAAAAACACGTCAGTAGGTAGAGGCTCACTGAAGTTTTTACAGCAAAACATTGATAGGTTTTCGTCTAGCCCAGTGATTGCCAAAGTGGTCTAGGGGAGACTCAGCGAGGGTCCACGTTATGCGTTGGCGTGAACAAAAAATAAGGGTTCACAAGTTGTAAGTGGGGTGAAAATTTATATGGTTTCGATAATAAAGAACAGTGTTTTTTACCACTCCGAATTTTGGCACTTATAAATCTAATTTTCACATTTTTTGTCAAGTTTTAGGAATATGGTAGAAATGTAGCAGCAATCTACTGAAACTGGGAAAATTTTGAAAGTGGTCTACGAGAAAAAGAAGCTTGGGAACCTCTAGTCTAGACCAAAGCTCACCGATCAAAATCAGGCAAAACATGTTCTCCTCACGTAAACCCTCAATGGGCCATAAAATTCCTGCAAGTAAACTACCTATGACACATACAAGAAAAGCTCTACGTACCGCTAGACGACATTCTTTTACATGATTACACGCAACTAGTCGGATGGTACAAAATCGATCAAGGTGATGACAAACATAAGATTTATATAGTTAGAGGTACGTCTTGATGTCCATAAAAGTGGAATGATACGATGGGGACGGCCGGCGGCGGCGGCGGAATGCCACGAGCGATCTGGAATCAACTCGTCATTACGCCAATCGAGTGTTATCGCAGCCGAAGAGACGATCTGCGACGTTTCGCATTCCACAATTTATGGCCACGTTCCTTCATCATTACATCCATAGATGTAAAGAATGCGTGTAATGCACAATAAAACACCTGACGACTTGACAAAACTTACATACTCTATGCTGCAATGTGAAAGTTTGAAATTCATTATACTTTTTTGTTTTATGTTTGTTAGAAATGGGCAGAAATAAATAGCAAACACTCTAGAATTATACACAAATACGAATATTGTTTGATTGGTGTAGCTCGACGTATACACCATATTGCCTAGTTTCCTTGGCTAGGCTTTGAAGTACTCTTCAGTTACCTACATAACAGTAACCATAAACGACCACTAAGATTTCTTCAAGGAAATTAATCACGTTCCGAACACATGAATTACTAAAGCAAAACAAAGTTCTTCTAGCTTATTTTAGCTATCTTATCTTACTTTTTATATCACAGAACTTATGAATGAGAATGAAAATGAATGTATTGAGAGAATAGCAAGAATAAGACTCTGTGGTATTCAAACGTTCTTTCTCGTGATTCCATTCGAAATAATGGAACTGGGAATTCTGTATTGAGGTAAGGAATCGTATTTGATATGAAGTAAATAGCAATTTTCAATACACAATTTAAACAAATACTTTTCAAGATATCACGAAGCGAAAATGCTCTCGACAACAATCTAATGACACTTTCATTATTTGACAATAGTCGGCCGGCGGGAGCCATCGTTTCTGAGAAGCCCTGACTGGCCCCTAATGAGCGCAGCTTTGAAAACCATGGGCAGCCAATAAGAACACAATATAAAACATTTCAACGAGAAGTGAAAGAAACAAAGATAGAGAAATTCTGTAGCCTAGTCTTGACTGTCTTGAGACGTAGTCCATTAACCATTCCCTTTTCAACATTTAATAGCAATGAAAAATCTTCGTCTACCACACAATTTGAATATTTTGGCGAGGTATTCACACAAGATATTCGCTACACATCACAGCTTCACTTCAACCTTGATACAGTTCAAAGCCCGTCAGTTATGTTCATGAATTTTTTCGTAAGTTATTGGTAGCGTTTATATGTTCGCATGTCAAGGTTTTTGTCAGTTTTATCAGTCCCACCTTGCTTCTAAGAGAGCTATGCTAATTGCTTACTACGCGTCAGTTGAGACACAGGCCAGTGATTCATTTACCTACCTGTTTTCTTACCATAGACACGTTGGCGATCGTGATCGTTTTTGTACAACAACTATTAATATTAAATCGTAACATTTTCATCTGACCCGCGTCCACGTTTATTTGTAAGCGAAACATTATTAAATAATATTTTATATAAACAATTTTCGGATTAACGCAGGTTTACCATTTTCGGCAGAGATGAAATATTCAAGAATTTTATTTATTCAAGTTGGACACGAGAATGTCTGTGTTTTGCTGTCTTTCAAAGGGGATTTTGGATTTAATATTGTGTTTTCCTAACATTTTAAGCATAATTCATGAAATGAGGAACTCTTAGACCTATTTAGCTTATTACGCTACAAGTTCACAAAGCCGAAGGTTTTTACACAAAAAAAGCTTCCTACTGTATCAAATACAATAAGTAGTTAGAAATAATAAGAGTCATTACAAGTAATCTCTGAGGAAGGTTGACAATGACTTCGTGTCAGGACTCTTCAAGCTTGAAGACATTCAAATAAGGAAAATTAGATAAATTAAAACCATCAACTAGGACAATCTAACGTGACGAGTCGCGTCAGTGATTAAAGTGATTATTGTGACTTAGGTGTCGTGACTTCTGGCTCTTTGCGTGAATCTTCCGACGTTTCGCTTCGCTATAACATATTTTTAAATTACATGTTCTCAATTTGCATCAAGGTATAGAAATACATATAAAACATATTCAGTTAAAATATCTCATAGAACTGTATTTTATTATATTTTCATACAAAGATGTATTTCCTCGTTCTTTACAATAATTATATATCAAATTACTTATTAAGTTAGCCATTCATAAAAGTACTGTTTATCATAACAAGTAGTTAATAAGAAGCGGCTATTATTATTCAATGATTATGTCATTGCAGCGTATTTCTTGAAACTGAACACGAAAACTGTTCGAAGTAGCCGTGACGGATAATTTGTTCCCGTGTTTATACTATTATTGCTCACCCATGACCTACAGCACGTACAAGGGAGCCTTGCACACCAATTATTCCAAGCAAACATAATAAATAATATTAATTGACGAAAAATCGCTGTAAGCGCATGTTCGTGTTGGTCACGCTTTTCCGAGGTACGCAGGCAAAGCTAAAATTAAATCAGAGGTGTAATGCCATTGAAACTGGCTGCCGTGATGAACAAGTAAATAAATTATAATTTGCTTTTTAATTATCTAGTGTAAATTCAATCAGAACCTACACGTATTATTAGTATTAGTCAAATGACATTCCTACTTACCTAAGTAAAAAAACATTTCAACAACTAAATAACTGAAACTAAAGTAGTACAATTGAGCCAAATTAGAACACTGATAAAAAAAGAAATAACTTTATAAGAATTTAGAGACCCTACCTTCGTTAACCTACGGTTCTGTTTACATACCTACTTCTCTTTACAAAGGGATGAGTGGTCAATGAACAACAAAACAGTCCAATTAGCATGTGCAGGAGCAACTATGTAGAACTGGGATGAGGCCGAGCTGCAAGGCCGACCACTACGATACTAGTTATGTACAAGGGTATAGCGTTATGAGCATCTTCACAATATTAAATTATCCGATCCCATGTTACAAGTAATTAAAGGCTGCGCAGGCGACGACATCGATATCTCATGGATTATTCATAGCATTTACAATGGTCAAAGTTTTATTTTCTCTATGCCAGAATTTATGTCCTCTCAATGTAGGAAACATATAAAAATGCCTGTCTAGTATTGATTATTGGTATTCACGTCTGGTTGAGTTCTAAGAAAATTTCACTTGTAAACTGAGTCGTGTAAAATTGGCTTTTATGCAAAATACCTCTACGGGCCACGCAAAGAGGAATAATAAAATACTTAGGAGATTGCTTACAGAAAATATGAGACCTCGTATATCGTCTTTTATCCGTAAGAAGGTGTATTATAATTGAATAATTTGTCGATGAGTAATATAAACGTCATCACAAACTTAAATTGGCTAGTACAGCAAGGACGATCGATAGAATCTTGTGATGCCATGCATGTCTGTCTACTATGCTTGTAGTTAGTAAATGCAAATTAGGCCTTTGAGAGCAAGCCATTAATCCTAAGTATCACTTTAGTGTTCTGATCAGTAAGGTCGGTAGACTTGGAGTAGGTATGGGTAATGAGGTTCTCAACTGATCCGATTTAAGAATTAAGAAAAGGACTGAAATACGTGCATATGAAAAGTACATAATGGTCCTAAACAAATAATCCTGAAGAAAACGTCTTTTTAAATTCTGAACTGAGAAATGATTCTTTGGAAATTATAATAGGTATCTATACGTACATAGGAAAGTACTAACATCAAATACAATTTTGCTTATGTAAATTACTCATGAAAATTTATATTAGAATGCCAGGTATTTAAGGTAACTTGAATTATCTATACTATTGTTTTATTATTTCAAGTATGTCTTTGTCATACCTTGTATGTACGTCTCTTCTCGCACGACTTTGTAGATTGCCATAAACGAGCTAAGAAAAAGGTATTTTGATCGGAAACATCATGTTTCCTTGTCGGTATTTTTTTAAATAACAATTATTTGAATTATAGGTAAAGTGAGCCTACGCCTAAGTACCTTCGATTATTTCCACTTACCGAATACACATAGAATCATAAGCCAATAGGCCCAATAGAGGTTCATTAATTTTAATTGATGTTATTTATATCACAACATCGATCGGTGCTTAGTTACGTAGGTACACCTATTTTGGGTGTAGGTATATTATAAATTACCTTTGTAAAACAATTATAGCACAAAATTGCCCAATTTGAAACGGATTTTTTTCTCGTTACTCTTGATAGCAATTATCAATATTATTGTTAATACATCCCGGTTTAATACTGCCCAGCCCACCGCCTCAGGTATTTATTTTTTATCATAGTAAGCAATTACTTATTCAACTGCTCTAGAAATACAGCTCGTTTTCCATTGCCGCCTCACATTTTCCCGAAAAACATGAACGCTGCGGCTGTCGTACGTTTTTTAACCACTCTAGAACATTAAAGTTTTTATCCATAAACATATGAATTCTGAAGTGTATGTAGTTCATCCCCTTTGCTGGCCGATCTAGCGTAAGTAATGGGTTGAAAGTACAGAACTGCATTCGTCGGAATTGAGACAGATCAATAAAAATTCGTGCGAGGAGCACCGCACACTTAAAAAGTTAAGCGCAGAGTATCTAGCTTTGGGAGCTATCCAAATAATATTCGGATATTTTTTGGTGTGCATAACTGATAGAATGAGTTATATTGGCAAAAAACTATTCAGATTTAGGTTCCTAAGTTATACAAGTATCTAATAGTTTTCAGTACAAACGAACTTACCACGACTGAATGCTTTTCTTACTACCAATAGTTTTTAGTAATTCAATATTGCCTACCTTTAATTTACGATTGAGTAAAAACCAATGCTTAAAAGTCAAGTTAAGTCCTACTGTCGGCTAAAAATAAGCGCTAGGTCGCATGTTCTAAATGAATCCGCCGCGGTGCATCTTCATTAGCAGCGCATTAGGAGATTGGGACCACGGTCAGCGTGTCAGCATGGCGTGCATTCAATACACTATTGTTTGCATTCGTTAGAGATTATATATACAGTAAATAACACTTAAGGTTCGCAATTTATCATCCTAAGATTGCTAGGTGATTTAGCAAGTTGTAGTTATTATCTTATTATTTTTATAAGAACTACAGGTAAACAGGTATATATCTGCCTAAGTAGTACATAATAAATTAACAATAAAAAATATATAAGAAAAGCTCCTGTACTCTGAATCAATGCAATAAGTTTCTCCAAACGATTAATTACACGAAAATATGTCTGTTAATCACAAGTGAAAGCATAATAAATTCTTTGTAAATTAAAAGCTCTCCTTTTTCGATAGTGATCTACTATTTGAATGTCCTCCCTCAGAGGTCCCATGGTGTAATGGTTAGCACTCTGGACTCTGAATCCAGCGATCCGAGTTCAAATCTCGGTGGGACCTAAATTTTTGCACCTGCCCGGTTTATTTTATACTTTCTAATTAATATTTTAGTCTTATATTGAATGAATAGTAATAAACCTGCTCGAACTTAATAAAATAAATAGTTAACTTTTCAATTATTTCTCATGTTTTGTTACTGCCAAAAGAAAGTGGTCTTGAAAGAAGAGGATCAAATCATAAAAAAAGAAAAACAATTATGTCATCCGACATGTCATTTATGCAACGAACGAACCATACTTACCTACCACAAAAACGAAATTGCTTTCCACTTAAAATAACTAACTGTAAATTAATCAAGGTACCTACCTACCTATATTTAATTAGTGGCGGGTAATTTAACCGAGGGACGTAATAATGCTGTTTGGTAAGGTCCAAAGCTCTCATTACCTTCGCTTAAGACGAGCCACAATTTACAAGATGTCGGCCCCCTGCTAAATTAAATAACTTAGTTATAATATGTTCTGTGGACATATATACATTTTTTCTCTTAGAAAAGTTCGAATACCTATAACTGAATTTTAATTTCATGTAGTTTGGCTAACTTTATTAGCCAAACTACATGAAATTAAAATTCAGTTATAGGTATTCGAACTTTTCTAAGAGAAAAAATGTTTCGATTAGTAAGGTATGGACTTATAATTTTCAGTAGGTACCTACTCGTGTGTGTATTTTACTACGGCGATTAGTAATTGATGTTAACGTCGATAAAAGTTACAAACAACAATATTTTCATAATCACTGTTGTTTACGAAAAGCTATTAATGTAATTTGCTTTACATAAATATAGATACTTGAATATAGATAATGTAGATAGGTAGAGCAACGCGGCCATGTTGTAAGACCACCCTTAAAATGTAATTTTGTTTTTGCTATCCAAGAAAAAAAAAGAAAATATCTACTGCATTTTGGTTTAAAAATATGTCAAACGCTTTATAATCGCAGTCGCTTCCACGGTATAATTATTCGGTTTAAAAACGGTCGGTTAACATTTTTGGTTCATTGTAATTCTTGGCCCGGTCTTGAAAATGATGAGGTACTTGCACATTAAAGACCATCTTGCACATGCGTACGTAGGCACTTGAACATTATGCTAAGGTACAGTCGCCCTCAAAAAGATATAAACAACGTGAACAAGTTTCATTAAAATATCAAAATTCATTGCATCAGAAAATTGTCTGAATAATTATAACGCTAACTACTGTCAATAATTCCTAATAAATATCTGTTTCAAAAGTATGTAAACCTATCTAATTCATTATTTTGTTTGCATAAAATAATAACTAAACTAAGTAAATGCAAAAAAACATCACGTTTAGTTTAGTTGAATACAACATTCTGGTGCAATGGATGTGAGCATTGTTTAGGCAGGTATACAATTACATCTTTCTGAGGGTGACTGTACTAGGTACTACGTACTCAGTGTATTAAGCCGAAGCACCCTAAACATAAACCGGTCCTAAATTTCGAGGGGCGAATGTCGCGGTCCCATGGTGTAATGGTTAGCACTTTGGACTTTGAATCCAACGATCCGAGTTCAAATCTCGGTGGGACCTGAGGGAGCTTTTTGTATCATGGCTCGACTTTTTGAAATCAATATAATTATATCGACGTGAGTAGGTAGTACATGCGACAGGGAATTAAAACTTAATTCGGGTGTCCTGCTACGAAATTTGTTTCGTGTCCTCAGAACAGCATTCCCAAGCGTTTGGACGTGGTTTTGTAGAAGGATGATTAACGGTGCGAAGTGACAGGTGAAGCAAGAGGTGGGGTGCAGATGGATGGCCCACCGCAGGCGGTTCCCATACACTGTCCACGTTCCCATCGTTCATCAGCACTGTAATGATTGCGAATTCGCAATTTCAAAAATGACTTCCCTTTGAATTTTAGCGGACATTGTTGGTTCCTATCCTACAAGTATTAAGAATATACCATACTATGTAATTTCACTATGACCATACATACGTAGGTAACAATTATTCATAGTGATTACAAATAAAGAAAATTATGCATTAATTTTCATATGCGAATAATGCGTAAGTTAAAGATAATTAGAAAGATAAAAGAAAGAAGACTATTAGAAATCCGTATACAAAAAATTATAAAAAAACGCTTATGGTGCTACTTTGTTTGTCAGTCTGTCTGTCACAGCTTTGCATATTTGAAACTACTACTTACTAATAAAAAATATCGACTTGGGCATAAATAATGTTATCAATCTATATTTAAAGTGAAATTTATTGAACAAATATTGTAATTTTTATTTAGGAACAGGAACCGAAAAGAGGGGCTAAAATTTTAAAATCAAGTGCACATTTGGAATCATATTTATATTTTCATTCAGTTGATTGATACCTTTGTTTTTTATGAAAGAACGCAGATACGAAAATAATTATTTTATTTATGACATCAATTTATTAAATCAATCTAGTAGAAAAACCTGCAAACCTTGAGGGTCTTGACAAGAACTAATCTATCAACGGTAAAAAAATTGTATCACGTCTTGGTTGATACAAAAACAGTTGGGGAGGTCGGATGGCCCCCGCCTATACTTATAGCCGTGATTACCATAAGTGATAACTATGGTCGGTGTGATCATATTATGTAAATTGTTTTATGGGAAAAAAGTGCTGGCAATGTTTTCTTCATACCAGCTTGTTATCTTACAGAGAGGGCGTAACGGAGGAAACAATATTGGTATGGAAGAATCGATGAGACCGTTGAATATCATATGTAGGTGTAAATATTCCTTTTACGCCCAATTATTAAGTACTAGCTTTTGCCCGCGACTTCGTCCGCGTGAGTGTCGGTTATTGCGGACGCAGACGAAGTCGAAGTTGAATAAAAAGTAGCTATTGTCCTTTGTTGGGGTTCAAACTTATCATGTACCAAATTTCATCAATCGTTTTAGTCGTGAAAGCATAACAGACAGACAGACAGCGTTACTTTCGCATTTGTAATAAAAACCCAACTGTATTCAAGTACACCCATACTACTTACTATGGGTGTACTTGAATACAGTTGGGTGGGTCCATGGAACTTTACAACATGTTAAACATCAGCTACATTTCATTTCCTTAATGAAAAATAGTTTTTTTTTCCTACATGCCTAGATAGGTCTTAATTAAATCGGTTTTCTCGGCCAGTGTTATATTCATTTTCTTATTCTTTATTGTCAGTCTTGTTCCTAATCAACATTACTGATTCGCCTGTAAAAAAAATATTTGGGTCAAAAATAATGGATCTTACACGTACGAGTAATTTATTTTCATATCCGCAACTTACTATCCTAGCCGTATGGAAAATGTACCATGCATAAATTTCATAAGTACCTACTTATTTTAAGTCTATAGTGGTCTTCAAACTGCATTTCCTGAGTTTCTAAATTCTGAGACCTGGGAAAGTGATAGTTAAGTACTTATACTTATGACTTTTTATGATAAAGAAGACTTGCCGTTGTATTTCCGAGCTAGACCTTGTACCCGATAAATGGCCGTATTGTTTGGTTGAGTCGTGGTCATGATGTAATCCTTTAACATAGGTACTTATGTACTTATAATGATTTTCTTTCTCCAGAGCGAGTATCGCTTCGCGGGCGGAGGGTACCCCCGAGCTGGCGTGGGCAGCAGCAGCACCCGCAGTGGCGGGCTGTGCTCAGCGGCGCTGGTTGGCGGAGCCTTGTTGGCAGCGGTAGCCGTGCTAGCGGTCGCCGCACTCGCCTTCTACATGGGCGCCCTTAGGCCTGACAATGGAGAACGTAAGTACAGTCACCGGCTCCTGTAGTGCACATGCCCGTATTCACTAATACTATGTGGCTAAAAGTAGTGCCTAAATATGACTGCTTTTATTTTTAAATATATATATAATGGTACTTAGGCACTTATAATTAAAACCACAATATAAGCAAATAGATAGTAATACTCGTATATAACGTAGATATTTATTTATTTATTCAATAACAATAATTTGTATCTGAATGGATTTTTTACACACAAAATAAAAGCAACAATAAATTAATAGATAATTAAATACAATAAAAAAAGAAATATAAATACCTACTTACTTAACAATTGTAATCAATAAAAATTTCTTCAACAGCATTCATTAAGTGTCCAATTAAAAATATCAAATAAATCAACAATTATATTACTATAAATCATTCCAAAAGTAAATTTTAAATGTTATTACACAAGATGAAAAAAAGTTTTCAAATCATTCATCACTACGAGATAGCTATGAGACAAGATTTATTGACTTTTGGCAATTCGGTTATACTCAATATGTTATGTTCAATATTTTTCAATTTTCCTTTGTCTAGTTATAAAAATCTTCAACATTGTCGACACTAACTGACAGCACCTACCTACCTATCGCTGTAGGTTCCCTACCTACCTACTTATTAATGTGCAAAGAACATTAGCCTTCTCTACGTCAAGTAGTGGAGTGTAACAAGGAACAAACCCACTCAACTGGAAATGAAAAACTTACATGTAAATTGTGGGAGACGACCGAGGGAAGTGGGTTACTAGATGTTCTTACATTTATTATTTGTGTAATAGAGTATTTCATGCTAACGCTGCTGGGCTCAATTTGACCTTTACAAAGGAAACATGCGTGGGAATTTGGGAAACATGTCTGTGTGTGTTAGCAATGTGTCCCCAAAATTGTGGCTTTACCTAAATATTTACTTTTTTCCTGTTGTTAATTTAATAGGCAGGTATTGTTAATATAATATTAACCCTTGACGTGTAGCCGAGGGCCTCTCGGGAATGCTTTTACAAAATACAATTACCTACTCCGGGATTTGGGGCTAAGTGTCACAGGCGTCACAGCTCTTAATTATCTATTTTGCAGCAATAATATCGTTCGAGGGCACGTTCCGGGTGACGCGAGGAGACGTGTACGGCGGCGTCCCGGGCAGCCCCTCGTATCGGGAGCGGGCGCGGCGCTACAGCGCAGCACTTCGACAAGTGTTCGCCGCACCCTCCCCACTACGACAGGCTTTCACGGGCGCACTCGTCACCGGCTTCGGAGACCGAAGACTAGACGTACACTTTAGATTATATCTCGATAGAAGAAAAATACCGAGGTGATTACCAAAACAATTATTATCACTGAACATTTAATAATTATATACTTAACGATCAACATTACATCATAATCCTTGTTTACAGTTCTGTTTCGAACGTCGAAGAAACACTGAAAAATATTTTAATTCAAGATTTAAATTCAAAACATCCAGCAATTGGACTAAGTATAAAAGTAGACACATCTAGTATAGTAATAAAAAGAGATCTAGAACACACATATCATTCAGAATCTTACGTGAAAGAAGCGATGAATGAGAGCATGGCGATGAGTAATCCGAAAGGTTCACCTGCGCCAACTGGAATAGATAAAAATCTCCAGACGAGGGTCGGTGTCGTGCGAAAGACCACTGTAAAACCTAATCAAAAGAAAGATCCAGATGAACCTGATATTGACACAGAAAATATTCCAGTAGTACAAGGATCGTTTCAAATCACTAAGACTGAAGCAGATATAACGGAGAACAAAAAATTTAATTCTAGTCCAATACGTCATGACGATAAGGGAAGTCACAAACCAACAGTTGTTAAAAGTACAACAACCACTAAAGCGCCTCCTACTAGAACCACCACAAGGACCACAACAACGAAGAGAGTTCCTACAAGCACACCAAAGACCCGACCATTTACTATAACATCTACCCTCAATGTTAAGACAAGGACAGAACCGACACCAAAAAAGGGCACCGAGAAGACTACGCGAACTCCAGTTACTTCAACCTCTTCTACAACTTCGACGACAGCTACGCCTTCAACAACAGCTGAGGCAAGCACTACCGCCAGTAATGTATCGCAAATTCTTCTTGACTTACTAACAAATGAAAATCACTATAAAGATTTACCTAAAATCGATACATTATTTACCGTCCCTCATGTTATTGACAACGAACCGTGGCGACCTATAACACAACCTTATTATGAAAGAACAAGCAAACCTTCTCTGGATCCTGTAGAAATTACCAGTGACCTAAACGCTGAAGACAGAATGGGAGTAGCAGAAGTCGTTGATGATGTTTCAATATTAGAAAGTTTACTTACCCCAATACCACCAATAAAACACAGAGATAGAACGACAATTAAACCCATAGGTTTACACAACATAGATCCAGATTTAGCAGCTGACGTTTACGTACCAAGTCCTATATACACGAGTTTTACACTACCAACCTATGCCCCACCTCTGAAGAATATGGAAACTTTGGGATCGAATTATCCAAAACCGCATCCCATACCCGTTGATAAAATAAGTGGAGTCGTTGAAGTAGTAGACGAAGTGGACTTTACTGATGATGATGATGGAAAACCAGTTGAACGTCCTCCCAAAGATAAACAAACAAGTGTTAGTATTAATGTTCTTCAAGCCGATAGCACAGATAACGAAACTGAACAACTTTCTATAGAAGGTGCCTCAATACTAAAGAAACACAACAGTACTACAAGCACAAGCACCACTACGACCACTACGACCACCACTACTACTACCATCAGCAGCCCCCCCTCCACCACCAGCACTTCTACTACCTCAACTAGTGCCAGTACACCAACAACCGCTACCACTAAGGTGCCAGCAAGTAGCACCGCCTCCACAACTCCAGAGTTAGAAATAGTAAATACAACATATAAAACCACTGAACAACCACACAACGATACAACAAAAGAAAATTCGACAAGACGACCCAATAATAAAGTTTCTATCATACCGAGTACTGGTGCCCCACATCTTACTTGGGAATTAGTGAACACTTCGACCAATGAAAATGACACGTTTAGCAAAAATTCTCTTGAAAAGTATTATAATGACACATTACAAGCAATCATAACGAAAAATGACGATGTTTTTCCTAATACAACACCAAAGTTTCCTGTAAAGGTTTCAATGTTTCGTAATTTAACAGATATTATTAAAAAATATACTCAAAATACACCAATGAGAACTGAAGATACAATAAATGACATGGAAGTCGAAGATCGGCACAATCATAACAAAATGACTGGATCTGTTGAAGTAGTACCCGATGAGGAGTTAGAGACAACGACTGCTGGTGTTATCACACTGTTACCTGCAAAGTCTAATCTAGGTATGAATAGACCACTTAGACCTAGACCTAAAATCAAAATTCAAGAGTCTCAACCTATGAAAGAGAATTTACGTAGTTTTTTTCGAAACGACCCCGAAACACAAAAGATAATTGATGATCTTAGTACCGAAAATTATTACCACAGTCATGAAATTAACCGCAGCGATACAGGGAGTACCGATGTCATGTCTGATACAGAACAACAAAATCAAAAGTTAACAACAGTGCCTGAAAACATACAAGTTAACGCACCTGGTAATTTTCCAACCAACAGTAGATTCCCAAAGACAAGTGATGACTTAAATTTTCCAAACGTAAATATCGAAGATTTCAAAAATATGGAAGTTACAAAAAATACTACCACCGTCCCTGAAGGAACATACAGAGTGTCATATCATGTAACTGGTAGTGTGAGCAGTAAACGAGCAAATAAAACTCAAACACTTCCTGCGTATGAATTGGCTTTAGAACCAGATGTTATTTTAGAAATTCCTATAAATCAAACGAATACTCTGACTATTGACAAGTTGAAACAACTCGCTAGTCTCGCTACAATATCCGATTCTAATAACAACACTTTATTTCGAGCACCTGGCGGAGTGATTTCAACAAAAGCAATACCATCTAGCTACACACTGAACCAAGCGGGATTTAAAATTCTTACTAAAACATTCAATAAGAATTTGCCATCTAAGCAAGAAGAAAATAGTTTTAATATACCAGAAAAGAGCTACAATAAGCCTCTTGTCACCAAACCAAACAAGGAAAAGGAAAATACTAGCAACTTTATTAAAAAAATTATCAAACAAGGTAAGCTGCGACATTGTAAAATCGAGGAAACAATAAGAAATTTGAAATATTTAATTTAAATATGTTCATGCATGTTTATTTCAGACGAGTGTAACAATGCAACATCATTCCGTTGCCCAAGTGGTTTGTGTCTGCCGCTAACGTCACGCTGTAACCGCCTGCTTGACTGTCCGGACGGTGAAGACGAGCGTTCATGCTCTTGCGCAGACTACCTGCGTGCAGATTTCTCGCAATCGAAGATTTGTGATGGCGTCGTTGACTGCTGGGATTATTCTGATGAGAATAAATGTGGTAAGAGATAGATTATGGGTACATAAATTATATGTTAAGGTAGATGTTCGTGTGTTCCAACTTTAGAATCTTGGCTCAAATTGAAATCCTCTAAAGTAAAGATCCTTTAAAGTAAAGATAAATTATGTAATTTCTACTAAATATTATTGTTTTTACAAATTATGTTCAGAGTGGTGTAAAGAAGGTCAGTACGTGTGCGCTAATGCCCGCCAGTGCCTGGACATCGGTAAGGTGTGTGACGGCACGCTCGACTGCCCTCTCGGTGACGACGAAAAGAGCTGTGTGGCTCTCGCTGACCAACTAGAGGATAACGAAGTTATTCCATATAACAATGAAGGTAAGTTTCGCCATGTTCTAAAATTAGATAGAAATAGGGTAGAATAATTTTATTAATCTTTTTTTTATTCGATTCATTCCAGGTTACGTAATGGTCCGCAAGCGAGGTGTATGGGGTCGACTATGTGTGGAAAGTTTTGCAGATGTGGTGGAGCAAGCGCAAAGCTCTCTCGAACTCCCCGACCTCGGCAGAGCCGTGTGCAGAGCCATGACCTTCCAGTAATAATACCTACAATTCTCTAAAAAAAAAACAATGTGTCATAAAAACGTAGCGGATCCCGCACTCGGGTCCTTCCTTAGGGAATAAAGCAGATAATGTAAATTGAAAAACAGTCCTAGAAAGTACGGGTCCCACGTTGGGCGCCAATTTTCTTTGTGGGCGGTACTTTAGAGGTACATTATATTTTTTCTTTACGTAAGTTCCGTCTAATTTGTACCTCGATTTACATTACCTGTATTTGATGTATTTCTGATATTAATTTCGCAACTTTTGGACAGTTAAATTTTATAGTGGTTTGCACGAACCAAACCAATATAAGGTCATTATGGACCACTTTACTTTTTGAAAGAGTAGAATGCCTTACTACGTGTTTTGATATAATAATAATGATTCATCCATGATGTTGTGTTCAGTGATGCGGGCTGGGCACGGGAAGCTCGAGAGGGCCGCAAGTCCAGCGCAGCGGGCTACTGGGAGGTGTGGCACAACGCAGCGGCGCGATCGCATGACACCCGCCTCACCTTCCGACGTGCTGCCTGCGCTAAGAAGCGTGCGCTTCGTGTCAGGTGCACCGGACTCGACTGTGGGATACGGCCACATGCTGACGCTCAACAACCCAGGTAAATAAAACTTACCGGTTCAAAAATACCGTTACCGTTTTTGATGATGATGTTTCGGATGACATACATTATACTTTGCTATTTTGTAAGTAGGTAAAATCTTTCTTCTCAGTTGAGTCAGATGTTGCGATAAGCCTGTGTTTGTTGTTTGATGACCCATATCGTATATATTCTTAATATGTGTCTGGTTGTGTCCTGGCTCCTTTGATCTTAAGTCTCCGTGTCATCGTTGATAAAAAAATCAATGTAGCCAGTTACCCTACGTCACCTTTCCAACAATTAAAAGAACCTACTAGTTAGTCGTGCCCAGTGACATGTCTATGGTACGTTTGAGTGGTGGTAGCAGTGGGTATGTGTGGCTAGGGACGATACTGACGCGCACGTGCGCCGCGGCAGGGTTGTGGGCGGCGACGGCGCGGCGGCAGGCGCGTGGCCGTGGCAGGCGGCGCTCTACCGCGACGGAGACTTCCAGTGTGGAGGGACCCTCGTGCACGCGCAGTGGCTGCTGTCCGCCAGCCATTGTTTCTATCAGTGAGTATGAACATTTTCTTTTCTATATTACCTATCTTAAAGAGTATAAAACGTATCTCCTAAGCGAAGGCTGCCTATAATTACACACATAAAATTGTATTAAGTACTTTATGGCCATAAATAGATTATTACTTCAAATGGGTAATGGGATAAATTAGAAAATAAGGACTGTCAGTCTGCCACGAGGACGGACAACCGGTTTTATATAAAATAATATATTATAAGTATTTATATAAATTTAATTAGCCCAATATTAATATTATATCAAATAGTGTTTCAAAAAATGTAGATTGTTGAACCCCCGGTACCGTGGTTAGGTACTAGTAGAGTGGTCCCTGTCCAGTAGGTAGGCATTTTATCCGAAGCCTATAGAATTGGCTTTAGCGCAAGTATCGTTTAGTGAAGACCCAAACGAAACCTAAATTATAGGCATATCAGAAAAAACACCACCATGATGAAAGTAAGTAAGTCGGTACTGACCGACCCAAGCAACAATAACCTACAAAATTCGATCATAAACAGACTTGCATCTTAAAGATTAGGTTGATACTAGTTATAGTCAACAGCAATGTCTAGGCAACTTGCTATCAGCCGTCGCGTGTTTTTAAGAAGGTATCTAGGTACAGGGAACCAAACCCTACGTTTTCTGTACTAATCATTACCCTGATCCACAGAGCCACAGAAGCACACTGGGTGGCGCGACTGGGCGCTTTACGACGCGGCGCGTGGCCACGAGGTCCGTGGGAGCGGGTGTCACGGGTTCGACAAGTAGTGCTGCACCCCAAATATGCACCGCGCGGGTTCCGCAACGACATCGCACTGCTAAGAGTAGATGCGGTGCCGCTGCACGCGCGTTTGCGTCCCGCCTGCCTGCCGCCGCCTCGCGTGCAGCCTCCCGCCGGACATCATTGCACTGTGGTCGGATGGGGACAACTGTATGAACATGAGCGCGTGTTCCGTAAGTATCCGTTTTATATTCACTGACTAGTTCATCACAAAATTAGCTATGCAGAGCGAGACTCTTGTTTCTGTGGTAGAGCGCCTCTCAACACTCTCTATTGGTCCGTCTTCTATTGTAACTCATCATAATAATATAGCCAGCTTCTCTCCAGAATATCTTGTCGTCTTTCTATATGAATAATTAGTATTTTTCATTAACATTACTTACAGAGTCCAGAATGTTAATGAATAATGATGATAATAAATTCATCATTCATAAATAGTTACTAATATTGCTATCGCCTTTTATTCGTGCAGCGGATACGCTACAAGAGGTGGAGTTGCCAGTGATATCGACATCGGAGTGCCGGCGACGCACGCGCCTTCTGCCGCTATATCGCGTTACCGACGACATGTTCTGCGCCGGGTACGAGCGCGGTGGACGAGACGCTTGCCTCGGAGACTCTGGAGGACCGCTTATGTGTCAGGTACCTACTACATACCTTCTCAAAACTACATAACAGAAAGTTTCGCCAACTCTTAATGTGTGTTTTTAGTGGGTACTAAATCTCTGAGCTAAGCTAAACCGCGGACATGGCGAAACTGTAAGGATTTCTTGTTATCACAGAACCTTAAAAAAATAAAAACCAATAAAACCCTATGTACTAAATAGACAATAATATTTTTTTCAAAACATTTTTATGCACTTTGTAGCAGTTATTTTAGACTTGATTTGATGCTTGAAAAGTAATTTTGTTTTGAAACCTTTAGTTACCTTAGATATTTTTTATGCTACATTTTAATGAGTTATATTTTTGAAAATCGTCTCTTCGAATCAGATCCTTTATTTTGGTACCCTACACAAAAAATACCACACCAGTTTAATCATGGATATCTAATGTGTTGTCGACAACTAGATTCAATACTATAATAATTTTTCTTTTCTCTCGTAAATGACGTTCAAAAGTGCCTTTTAATGGTCTAATTGAAATAAATGATTTGACTTTGACATGTAAAATGAGGCTGTTGACGATGCCGATTACCTACCGTAACAGCCGATGGCCCAATTTTCAATACCCTCA
Organism: Hoplodrina blanda; assembly: GCA_949316365.1. Lineage (NCBI taxonomy): Eukaryota > Metazoa > Arthropoda > Insecta > Lepidoptera > Noctuidae > Hoplodrina > Hoplodrina blanda. The sequence continues at coordinate 6,754,541 of OX438579.1, read as the reverse complement.
TAAAACACATTCAGGTCGAACGCATTCTACTTACTTACTTCTAATCACCTAGGTATTAATAATATTTTTTCTTCTCACAGGAATCCGACAAATGGTATGTTTATGGCGTAACCAGCAACGGGTACGGCTGCGCACGAGCTAACCGCCCCGGCGTGTACACGAAGGTGTCAAACTACATCGAGTGGATCGACGGTGTCTTGGAAACTTACACGCCAGCGCACAACGACACGAGCTCGGCAGAATACGAGTCTAGCGAGGACTTCTACGCTGATCTCGAGGCGGCAGAGAATAGACGAACCAGCAGAGTCGACACGTGCACGGGTTTCAGGTGTCCGCTTGGAGAGTGCTTGCCCGCCACAAGCATCTGCAACGGGTTCCTAGAATGTTCCGACGGCAGTGACGAGTGGCAGTGCAGTAGAGTCTCACCAAAAAACTCCAGCATTGTCCCCGATTAACAGAATTTAAACAGGTTTAATTACTTATAAGCCAGTACTTAGAAAGTAGGGTAAATTTCGAAATTCGACTGATATTTTATAAGATATCTGTAAGTTATGAAATCTCTGAAGATGAGATATTATTTCAATAATTGCTATAATTTTAAAAATTCACTTAATGCTAGACGATTGCTACGCCATAATTATTACGTAATGTTATTTGGGTTTGTTTGTAAATATAGGTGTTATGTTTGTGCCCAAATTGTTTTGTTTACCACTGCACGATTACTGCTACATTGAATTTATTTATTGAAACACATGGACCGCCTTTTCCGTTTGAATAATATGATTTTAAATGGACGATGTGGGCCATGTTACGAACAAAATAAAAATGTAATAATTATGTTCTCGTTTTATTTGGAGATACCTATTGCAGGATATTTTTCTACCGACCCGTAAACGTTCATAGAAAAAATGGGTTTTAAGACTACATTTACAATTAAAAATCAATGATCTTAAAAATAATTTTAATCTCTCGACAAATAAATTAACAAAATGCAAACTTTCAATACAGTATTATATTCTTGAGAATAAGGATAATATAATAAATAATAGCAATTCTTACATATTAACGATGTCGACAAATTATTAATTATTTTAATACAATTACACTGATCTTCATTATTTTAATTAAGAAATATTGATTTAAAAATAATAATTACAATCATGAAATAAAAGTCCTAGGTTAAAATATAATATGGGTGAGTTTTCCCATAAGATAGACATCGATGAAGTAATGATTGACGAGGAGGTAATACAAGAAAATTAGACCTCACGCGTGTCAAGCTTCGGGGTTTAATGATCGCACAATTATTAAGAGATAGCGAAAGTCGAGAATGTAAACGTTTCTTACTTCTGTTACTCGAGACAGTCACACGCCTTACAGCTAACTTAACTAACTCCCGTACCGAGCGGTACTCCAAAGAATGTTACCTTCTGCACAAAGTCAAAATCTCAAAATGTTAGTGTAAGGAACATCTTTACATTACACACAAAGGCCAGTAAATACTTGAGTTATAGTTATTTCTACGTCGTATTAAATTTATAATATTTAAATACTACAATCGAGCGCAATGAGCAAGAAATGAAGACAGTTCTTAAATAAGATGATCGATACAAGACTAAATAGACGCACATGGTACTCGAGAACGTAAGTCGTACGACTGAAGGTACATAATGTTTTGTGCTTGTTGGTGGATGCTTCGAGGCGAATCATGGTACGTGAACTAATGTTGAACTAGACCGTGCAAAGTATTTAAATAAAGACTCGCCTCGCCTCGCACAAGTACTGACAGCTGGATAGTGAACGAGGTTTGGTTCTCGAGTGTGTGCGAATGCCTAGCCCGTGCTCTCGACGGGCGTGGTGGTGATGCCGTTCTTCGCCTTGTTCAGCACCGTCTTGAACTGCTCCGGGACCGGGTGCTCCGACTGGCCAACAAACAACCGGACAATGATTATAATGAAAAAACATGTTTATTAAGTATCATCTCACAAAAATATATTAAACTTTTAAAAAAAGTACAGACAAAAAAGGTCGGCTTTCACACATACGTGAGGGACAGACTCTGTAATCATTTGCCTTCTTTACGGTCGTGTACTGTAAACATCTTTTAACCCAGTGACGGTAGGTATCGATTTATTATCATCGAACATCTTGACGAAAAGAAAGCTTTCTGCAAGTCTAGTAAAGATGCTCTGGTTTACTCTGGTAATAATTTACATTACGGTAAACAGATAAACAAGTCAAAGTATTTAGCATAATGACGAGAACATAAATAATCCTACCTGTCATGCAATAGTATTAACGATAATTTATAAAGAATTATCGTTACTTATGTTACTTACGTAATTCTAGTTTAGAATGTAATAAATAAATAAATAGATAGTCTAATTGGATTCATTTGAAAGAAATCTTGGGAAGTGCATTGTACTTACGTAGTCACCGTTGCCCTTGGGCACGAGCACATTCATTTCGGAGGACTTAGAGCTGACGATCTCGACTTCCAGCGACTCCGGAGACAGGTAGATTTGACACCCATCCGTTTTGTCGATTGACACGGTAGGCACCTTGCCCAGCACCTAAAAAAAATATGTTTAAAAAAACAACACAATTTCAAAACCAAATATCAAAATTGAAAGAAGTCATCAAAGTTGTCAATCATGTAAATCTTTTTAATTTATAATCATAAAGAAGTCTGTTGAGAAAGTTTAGTTTTTTGAAGGAAGAATTGAATGCCAATTCGTTTTGGTGGCAAGATGGAGAAATGTCAATGTCAAGATTTTAAAATATTTTCAAAATTAGTTTTTCGTATTTGGCATATTTAATGCTCCCCTGTGGAATAAATAGATTTTTGTATGAAATATTATACTTTTAGATGTTGACTTTAATAATAGTATTGGGGGCGGTGATCATGGCTCTTCATTTAAGAACCCTTATCATGAACGAAGAGGAACATCGAGCGCAACACCTGAATCAGCAGGAGTCGAACGGAAGTCACTCATGGGGTGTCAGCAGCATATGGAACTTTCTCATGGAACATTACGGCGTCCCGGTCGCGCACTACTTTGTTAGTGTTACATACTCAGTCTACGTACGACTTACACTCCTCAATGTGGTATGTTTACTCTTCTATGCAAGTGGTAATGCTATTGCACCTGTTTACATCGCTAAGTTATAATTAATCGAGCTTGTCTTTTTTGTAGTCGATATTTCTTCTCAAGTATGTGCCGACGGGACTTTATATGTACAAATTTATAAAAGACATGTACGTAACTTCTCGGGAGAGAATAAAACAGAAACAAATCGAGATGGAAGACATTCAACTCCAGGTTAGATGCAGTCGTTTGTATTCAAGATTCGTCTCGTCGTATTAGGTAGAAGGCTAGCGGTTTTAAGACGTTTTACTGTAAATAGATTCAGATAGTGAACACGAAGCTGTGTGTGCGGGACGCGGAGTTTACGGAGCGAGCGGAACAGCTGCGGCGCGGTGCTGAGCGACTGCGGCGCGTGCGCGCGCGCGTTCGGGAAGTCATCGCCGCCGATGACGCGTTACGCCGCGCGCTCGAGAGCGCCGCCGCCTGGGACGCCGACCACGACCTACACGTCAGTTCCGGGCCGCAGGAGGAAGGTCTTTCTTCACACACATTTGATCCGCGTAGCTCTATATCGGTTCACTCTACGACTACCCCTTTACTTTTATAAAAATAGTAAGTATCGGGATGTTTTATGGCGTAGACCATTTTTAATTTCAGGCCGCGAATTCATAGTGGAATTATTAAAGGAGTTGAAGTACGAGCACATGGCGATTCCGGAGAGGCAGTCGGAGAAGATGGAGTATGGAGAGCAGTCTCTGACCGACCCCAACTCACCAGAAAACAGCGTGTACTCTTCAGTCAGCGACGTCGATGTCAAACAAGACTGTCGAGTGAAGATCGTAAAAGTTACCAACGTTTATAAAGTCGCTTATCTTAAGCATTACATAAAGCAGAAAAGACTACGAAGAGCCAATAAACAAGCATTGTTGAAGAAAAAAGTATGTAGCAAGTATACCAATAAAATTATAATTATTTATTTACTAGGAAACTGAATTGAACTGATCTATTGCATATTTTTATTTTTTAGATGGAGAGTATAAAAATGCTGTTAGAAGATTGGCAGAAAACACTTAATATGGTGATAAACAGTAAGTTGACTATCCTGAACATAGACCCGCATCCAATGGATGTGGCATCGCAGGATGCTATGGGGGATTACTCCAAGCCTCGCGAATCATCCGACTCGGACAGTGATTTCAGAAATAGTTGTACAGACATGCGTTACGACGAATACAGTATGAGCTGGGCCCAAAATCCGTACAAGCCGTATGCATATAACTATGAGGTTAGTACATTACTATACATTTCTATACCTGTAGGTACAGTAAACGAAGTCAACCGAAACGAACAGCAACCAGATATAAAAAACGAACAGTTGTTAGATTACGCCGGATTCGTGTAATCCTCACAAAATTGCGAAAAGGGAATAGAGTAATCAGCACGGTTTTTGTAAACGTTATATCTACCAACATTATGAACGTCTCGATAAGATTACGTGACATTTCGCTGTTCTATTTAGGTTTCTTTTTATTCAGATATAGTAGTTGACTGGTTGTATTTATTTATAGGATGTTTCTGATGCAAACAGAGAGTACTTTGACACTCAAGACTTTGGCGATGCGAGGTATCCTGCTCAGCCGATGTTCCCGTGCGAGCGCGGGAAGGGTTCGAACATGATGTCCATTGCCGAGGAGACCAACAGTCAGATAGCCATAGAAGAGATAAAGAGTGAATGCGGCGATGACTACGAGTGCCGTGATCTTGTCGTACTATAATATTACACTTTTGTGACTATACATATTAGGTACATACATATAATGTCTCAGTGGAATTGTTGTTTTAATTTACACCTAACCATTGTAGGATTAGTATTTATAGAAAATACACAGGTATATTAATTAATTACTCTGGTAACACCTCAGTCTCCCCGAGGGCGTACCCCGATAACGGTGGAGATTCCGAATGTTGTAACACTATAGTTAACAGATCGTATTATATTATAATTTATCCCAGACTAAGTTACGTGCTTACTAAGCAAAGTTAAACATTACCAAGTAGTTAATTTTCAGCGTTGTTATTGAAAGTAGAGATAAATCGCAGTTTACAGAGGATACTTGTTATTAAAATCACGTTCAGTTGCAGCAGCTTGCATGCTCGTAAAACAATTTATAAACATCTGGTTTCTCTCTTCTCTCGTCTGCACCACTCGAGAAATCCTTTCTTACGAACCTCTTGGCCGATATAGATTGCCATTGTTCCCTTTTCAATAAAATTTCATTACGTGCTATCTTCATGATCGTTCTTTTGTAGTACCTAATGGAAATGATAGCTATACCTAGACATGTAACAAAGGAAGACCCTCACTGTTTGCGTCAAATCAAAAAAGTTATCCAAATTAGTAATATAGGGAACAGAATCAACAAAATTTCTCCTGTACAATTTATTTAGAATTTCACCGTACTATTATTTTCACACGTTGTTCTCGGTAAGGACGTCTGTTCAGTTTATTATTCACAACTGTACGTGTTCACGATGGATTTCTACAACACGGCTTATATTTTAGTCCATTCGAAAGCAACAGTGACGTATTCTTATTACGTATCTTCCTGAGGTATTCAACAAACGGCACCATCGATAGGTGGACGCACCATAACATGAAATCGCGCTTTTTTCACCCTAAAGTTCAGGCAAAGGACATAAAATACCTACACAGACATCCCGTCTCAATAAAGCCTTCAATAAAACTGACCTGCATCTGCACCGACTGGCAGTTGACGAACTCGATGCTAGACACGAGGTTGTCAAACACAACGGCGCACTTGGTGCAGGAGTCGAGCACCACGCCGTTCACTTTGCCGCGCACCGTCAGCGCCGAGTCGCGACAACGGAACATGTACACCACGTTGTTCATGTCCGCGTTCTCTACCACCAGGTTGGGGTTGCCTTTTTGGTATTCCTGTGTGAGGAAATGTATTCATCATGTTCGATTCAAAACGGCAAATAAAGTTAGAGCAACATAAGTATTGCATATTGCCATTTTAGGGGCATGTAATGATTCTTATAACACAGTTTTTCATACTGTAAAAAAGTACTTGAAATCTAATCTTTTTTATTAGATTAGATGATCAATAATCGCCGAATGAATCATGCTTTGTTTGACGTATGTTTGGCACTTTGGCATTTTGTTTTTACATAGCAATTATTATGTATGCAGCTGCTTACATTGGTGATTCCAACCAATAACTCTCGTATCAGGATAAGCGATAAGGGGCTAATTTGATGATAATGATGTCGATACGAATGCTGTGTGAATACATACAATGAGCCACTTCTTGCCGTCGCGCGCGAAGACCGGCGGCTTGTCCAGTGCGCCGGCGCCGGGCTGCGGCAGTAGCTTGGAGGGAGGCCCACGCGACGCCGGCGCGGCCTTGAACGGCGCAGGGCCCGTCCGGAGCTGCGGGTTCTTGTGCGTCTGCATGTCCGGGGTCACCTTGCGAAGAGCTAGGTACGACAACAAATTAACCATTGTTAGATAACATCTCGTTACTTATTGTAAATTATTAGGCTATCGACTGACCAGTGATGTGATAAGTGATTATTATAGTAGTACCTACTGCGTTAGACTGAGTTTGATATTTTGTGAAGAAGTTGAATTGATAACAAGAATTAAATCTGACCCTTTAAATCATCATATTCCTTTTTTAGAATGTGTAATATATTTGTTTGTTTTTTTAATAGACTTAGAAGTACCTACCTACATGATTTTAGTAAGAAAAAAATTACGTAACCATACATATCACAATGATTTATTTATTAGTCTATAAACATGCATCATAAACAGCAACACGTACTGTTAGTGATGTTCTCGCCCTGGTTGATCTCGGCGAAGAGGGCGCTGCGGTCGTCGACAGACAAATTGGAGAAGTCCACCTCGGGCAGCAGCGGGGGTGGTGGGGGCATGCCACCGGGAGGAGGTGGGGGTGGCGCACCTGCGCCCGCGCCCTTACCTGCACAAATATACTATTGATGAATAAATTGTTTCGTCTTAATTACACTACTGAACTCCTCCTTATTGGTATTCTTGTAAGCATGTCGAAATAAGATTTTAGATCCTGTGTGAAGAATAGGAAGTAAAGATATCATAATTATTTCGAAGTAGAAAGACATATTGTGTTCTGTAGGAAACCTCTACGTCTTGTTAGAACTATCCCATTATAAACTGAAAAATATTATGTCAAGAACTGGTTATTCAATGTTCCTTATAAAAGGTATAAAATAAAAATATCATAAAATAAAATAGATTTATATTTCTTATAAAAAAATAATTACAAAATAATAACATAAACTTCTGCATGCATCGCAATTAAATATCTAATACATTGTAATATTCATAACAGGTTCTTTAAAAGATTATTTTATTTAAAAAATCCATTGATAATAAAATATTTAAGTACATTTTTATTACAGTAAATATTATATTCTTGACATATAGTAAAATATTCCAATTACATATATTATATATCAATTCGTGATTCTTAAAAACAGTTTGTAGCAAGAACCCCTCTTAGTAGAGGACTCCTCCAGATATAAAGCGTTGTTTTCATTGAGTTGCTTGTAGGGTATTTTCTCTTCTCTGGAGGGTTATGGTGTGCAACTCCCGCGGGGACCGGCTATTAGGACCAGAGAGGGGTGGGTGATTAGTTGCTACTTTGTATAGTTTTTCGAGGGTGCAGTACTCTCTTCGATGTTAGTATTATTATTTGTTGGTCATGCTGTAAAGAAATTTGTTATATCAATCTTGTTTTTTTTTTATTGGCGATTTTTAAAAGGTACAAACTAATGCAGTGTTTACATAAGTTTGTAGCTTTTTAAAATTCTCATGAGCAAAATAGTATTTATACGAAATAAAAGAGACTCCGTATGCATACAAGAGAATTTAATATCGGAGTCAGTTTCCGTAACGGAAGACGATAAAAAATATTAATAAATTCAAGTTTGAAACATCAGTCAGTCCTCCCATCTCCAATATTCTCGAGAGCTGGAGTCATTGTCAAAATGAAAACAGGAAGTTATTTTCAGAATTTCAATAAGAATGGAAAAGGTCCTGTTTACATCCAGCCTTCATTAATAGACAAGGCTAACTGGGATAATTAAGAATTGCTTTAGATAGATAGAGGCGTATCTAAAGCAATCTTAACTGAATTACCTAACGTAAATTAGAAGTTAGCTAATTAATGATTTTGTTGAATATTATGGAAACTTCTTATACGAGTATATAAAAATCTCATGTCACGGTAGTTGTGATCGCACTCCTTCAAAACTGCTCGACCAATTTTTATGAATTTTTTTATGTATATTTTATAGGTCATCAATTATATTTCATACCGCTAGGTGATAGGGATCAACTTTGACGCGAACCAAATCGCGGGCAGAAGCTACTAATACTTTTTTTATTATACAACAAAGGGTACAAAGGCGGTCTTAATGCCAATAATGTCAATAATGCTTAATGATAATATTTCATACCATTTATAGTAGCCAAACCACAATATTCTTTCGAAATTCTTCTACGACATCAGTCAATTTATCCCATAAATAAAATACAGGGAACATTGAAACGTTACGAGTAAATAGATACAAACCACTGCGTATTTTGTCAAAGGTTTTGTTAAATTTAATTTAGTCTTACGTTTAAGTAATTTGGCAAACCGGTAAGGCGAGATGAAAGACTGGATTAAAATGTCACATCAAATTGTGGGAGCGCACCAAAAAGCTTTTGAGAAAGGTTCAAGAGGTACTACGCTTATCTTTAGGCAGATTTTCCTTAACAGAATAACAGGCCTTCAAGTCAGACGTTGTCAAGGGCGCCGTTTTTATCGAGAGATATGTCATAATGGTAAAGGGCTAGGTTTAAGATAAGGTTGTTTCATGAATAAGGTAAGATTTAAAAAAAATTTCAAGCGTAACGCATAAAAAACCGGTCGAGTAAATGGGCACGGTTATGTGAGGAATTTCTGTAATCTATATTAATATTATAATGCTGAAGACTTTGTTTGTTAGTTTTTTTCGCTAATCTCCCGAACAAGTGTTCCGATTTTAAAAATTATTTCGCTTATTGGAAGCTACGTTACCCCTGAGGGCTACAGAGAAAATGGGGATCCCTAAGAAAATTCACGCGGGCGATGTCGAGGACTAATGCTAGTAGTAGATATAGGTAAAACATTAAGGAGGTACTGCGGTCGCGGTCTACCTATCATAACAGGTCCCCTCGGGGTTTTGTATTACATCAGACAACCTTTTTGTGGGTTGTCCTAATTTAAATTTTCCAACCTCAGTACAAATTAACGGATTCAAAATATTAATCATCTCTTTTTTATTTTTGTCTTACAGGTTTCTGTCATTTCTTATTCCAACGGATATTGTATAAAGAGGAATGTTTATTTAATAACAAGAGCGTGTCCGAGGTACCGTATTATCATACCTACACTGGTTGGATTAAAATGGAAACATTTTTTAAGCCTGTTATAAATTCTGAGATAAAACACACGACCTTTTTTGTCCAACATTTAAGGAGTATTACAAACATGCTGTTTTAACATTTTTTATTGTTATTTTTTTGAAATAACAATAAAAACGACGACTGACGTCACAAAGCTTTAATTTTCAGACAACAAAACAAATAGTATCCCGAAATCCGTAACAAACAAAAGATTTAACGCATGATAGATTTACAATTAGAAATTCCTACTACTACACAGTGTACATTTTTGAAAGATTTTCCTTCCGTGAGGCAGTGACTACAAATATACTTGAAACATTAATTGATTCAGTAAGTCATTTAAAAAAAAGGACAAACTAATTATTCTAGATTGTTAAAAAACAATGTTTAAAAAAAATCAGAAGGTTTGAGGACTCTTCTATTTATTTAAAAAGAAGCAGGTAGTTCTATCTGGACAGGACTTTAACTGGCTGATCATAGCGCACTAATGTTCCTCAAACAAAAAATCTAATTCTGATTCTGATGAATTACCCTAATTTATAGAAGTGCACCTTATCGGAGCACGAGCGGAAAGCGACGAATATATTTTAACGTGGAGTGGGAGTAAACTAAGCTAATAAAAATATAAGTAAAAAATGTTGTTATATAAAATTCTCTCCTAAAATTCATTCATCAACTTCAAAGTCAAAGTTATAATAATGGATCACAATGTCTTGCTCTTGCAACCAAAACTTCCGTAAATTGAAAAGTAAATATGAATATGACATCAATGTTACCTAAAGAGATTTTTTATACTTCGTTAAAAACTTAGTTACGTGTCTACATATTATGTTTTTGAAATATTCATTAAAACTTCGGTCTGTCGAGTTTCTTTTACGGGATTCAGTTCATTCATTATTTGTGATTTTGCAGCTTTCAAGGTGTGCGAAAATACGAGTGCTTTTAATAACGCCAGCCCAGAATGTGCGGTGACATTGGGCGAATCAACCACGTATTAAATAATTCACGAGTAGAGCCACACTCGTGTCAAGTTCAACCGGAGAACAACGTCGGGCTTAATGAGGGTTTCATTTATGAACCACTCTTTGAATAATAACTTTAAAATTGTAAAATTATGCCACGAAGCAAGGGATTGAACAGAATGCGATAAAATTTTGATAAGGAGCTATGGTACATATTTATGAATTATGAAGTAATTTTAAGCTTATTTTAATTGTTTTGTCTTTATTGAGAATTCATGTATAATTATGGGAGATTGCTTTAGTTTTAGTTTCCTAGCCCTCAGGACGCAAGTAATAAAGTTTACTGAAGGAAATAACTTGTCTTTTCTAATTCACGATGCCGGTCACGTGCAGATCGCCCATTGCGGCCACAACGATTATTGCTTACATATTTCGAATAAGCTTCTCATCTATAGAGAAATCTGAGAAAATTATGAACAAAAACTCACCAGACCAGATGAGTCCAGTGGTGTGGTGCTGCTTGACATAGGCCTGCAGGTCAGCGAGCAGCTGCACCCAGGCGCGGCACCACTCTACGTGCGTCTTGTTTTTCTCCTTCCACTCCTTCAACACTCGGTTCGTGTAGAACTGTCCAGCGTCGTTCATCTCCTTGACATAGGGCGCCGGGGTGGGCGCCACGGCCACCCAACCTAGGGCAGGGATGCTCTCGGAAATAGCCGACAAGTGGTTGAAAAATGTCGAAGCACGGTTCTTCTCACGGAACTGCTGGATGGCAGAGATTTGCTCGCTCGTCGGTGCGAGGAGCTGCATTTCTTCGGCTTGAGAAGGCTTGCTCCTTGTTGTAGCCAGTTGGATGTAACGGAGCTGCGCCCTGATGTGCAAAATCAATCATGAACATAATAATAAGTGGACTTGAAATATATATTTTCAGTATTTCGAAACAGTTTGTTTCGAAATATTGAACATAAACTAGGTAGGTTTATGTTCAACATGTTACTCAAGACTCTTCAGTCATAAGTATTGAGGTAAATAAAGTGAAGAGTATTGGCAGTAGGTCACTACTTGATATTTATGATAACTAATTGCATTCAGTATTTTTACAATAAATCATGTTATTCCAATCAAGCGGAAAATTGAGAACATTATAAACAACATTGGCATTGATACCTATTAGAATTAACTAAACTTTTAGGTATCGTGTTATGTTAATAATTAAATGTGAATTCGCCGGTTTGTATTTAATTAAACAACATAAACAAGTTTTGATGGAGAAATGTTCAAATATAGGTATATGATTAAGGAGGTCGTTCCGTACCCTCCGTTCCACTGAGAGTAAGAAGTTCATACCCTAATTCTGTTACAAATCAGCGTAATTACAATAGATTTCATTTTGACATCTAACCATGTTCATTGCTACGGTATACAACTCTTTGCCCTAGGGGAAACCGATTTAACCTAACCGATCCTAACACATTTATTTAGGAAAAACCAATATTTTATCAGCTTATGGTTATATAGGAACAGTCTCCTAGAGAATTATAAGCTAATAAAATATCGGTCTTTTTGACAATTTTTTATGAAACAAATGCATTATTTTCAAACGAAATTTTTATGGTTAAGAACATTATTGGTCTATGACTCGTTCAAAATATTTGCAAGGTTGCCTTTTAGCTACCTACCATACAAGTTTATTGCGGTTGTCTGTGTTAACTGTATTACCGCTGGTTTATAAGCAGAATAAGCATGACAATATTGTGGAGTACTTATAGGCGGCAGTCATATCGTGTAAATTACTGTAATGCAGCTACTTCAGCATACTTCTCGCAGACTAGAATGTTATTTAACCTTATTTGAAAAAATAATATGTAAACTATTAAGTATGTAGATTTATATCTTACTGGAAAGCAGCGTTGACCAGGTTGGCGTGTGTGGCCACATCGCCGCCGATCTTCTGCGACAGCTGCAAGTACGCCTGCAGAGGGCCCTGTCAAACAAGAACATCTAGTTAACACATGTCGGTGTTTGTTTAGTCTGTGCAAAAATTTGGCTTGTTTAATCTATACTGTTAGTAAACGTGGTGTCTAGACTTGTCACAAACAAATATGAAATATAACAACGTTCACTAGTGATTACACAGTGTTGCTGTAACTCCAATCCCTAGGGTAAAAGTATGCCACGTCTGGTAACTTGCTCGCGTTCAATTAGCTCAATTTAATATTGATAACTAGAGCTTGTTATAATGGAGTGACTGGATTACGAAAAGTCATTGTGTTCTGAACAAAGTAGCTTAAAAGTTATAATGGAATAATTTCAGAACAGGCGGAGCGTTAAATAAAAACAGGAAAAAAATACTCATAAAATTAAATACGTTGTTAGAGTATTATACTGAATTTCAAAGTCGCTATCATGATATCAAAGAAAAGAATTGTATCAACTTCCTTTGAACATTTTGTCCTTATTACGTAACCAGCAGGTTTGTGTGACGCCGTCTTTTTTTCTGAAAATGGGATTTAGTTTTCTCCTCAATCAAAAAATTTATAATATTTTTCTAGGTACACAGGTTTAGTTTAGGTAGGTAGGTATAGGTACATGGCAGTAATAATATTTGCTTTTGTCTAGACATTTTTATTAACTTAGACCTTTATATACATTCTTTTTGTATTCACTAAGAGATACTAAGATTTCATTATTAAATAATGCGTCCTCATGGCTACTTACATATTTTTTTCAAAGAAAACTTTCTCTTTATTACTCAAAGAAAAACGTTTAATTATATTTATTATCAGCTCCAGTGCTTTTCCTAGTATTTATTGCGTTTTAAGACACAAACAAGCATGAGACTTCTGGATGAGTAGGTACCTACTTAACAAACAAGCACTGTTTATGTCAGCGCCTTTTATGATCAGAAAAAAAGAGCAAGATATGCTTTCGACCTGAATTAATTTGTAGTTTTATTTTTACTGAGTTGTTGTTTACAATGCATCCACTTTTCTGATTGCTTTCATGTGGTTACTAAACATTAAATTTTATTTTCTCTCAAAAAATTTCAACAAATGCCCACAATCATGAAAAATGAAAAGCTTTTAGACAAAAATCACAAAAGCGTCGCGCGTTTTTAATTCAATCATACGGATTGGTAAAACAATCAGCGTTAATAAACACTCTGGATGTGTTGGTGTAGCAGTAGGTCCTAACAGTTAGTCCAAAGTAAATAAAGTGAGTGTTTGCTCGAGGGCGACTACTTGACGGAACAGGGGAAATTGAGCGGTTACTCATATTTCCTGGGAGCGAACCTTTAAGCGCGACGCTATTCACCCGACCGTTATTAATTGATACCAGCACACATCCAAGACTTTACCCTAGCCGCCCCAAGAGACCAAGAGCTCAGTTGTATGTATTACATACCCCTTTCTTATATTACCAACTTATTTACGCAAATTTTCGAGAGCTTTTTTCTATCTCACATTCCGTTCTTAACGTTTAATCCCTTTTCTCAGAACCATTCCGCGAATAATGAGTTTGCAAAATCTTTTAAGATAAACGTCATCTTCCAAGAAAAGGTCAAAGTTTAAAAGCATTTATACGTTTTATACGGTTCGTAAGACAATTTGTTAAACTGATATTTTGTCACACGACCGCAAGACAACAACAAAATAGAGCTGGATTTATGAGTAAATAAATGATTTATTATCCTACTTTCATCTCCATTTTATAGCAAAGAAGATGGTTTGGCAAAAAATAATCGGAGTGTTGTAAAGTGGAAACAGGTTTATCGTACAGTTCAATGTACTTATAAAGCCATGTATGGATTAACTTATACTACAGTCCTCTCCTTTCTTTATGCCGTGCTTATACTGTATTTACTGTTTTCTTAGTAATGAGTCTATGCAGTGCGGTTTTTGCTCGGTGAACCTAACACGAATGAAATTATTAAGTCTGTAAAGGAATTTCAATGCATGGTCGGTGCACATTATCAGATCTAACTCTATGCATTATTTATTTTACACGAAACACTAGTTTTTATATTGACGCAATTAGTGATCTAATGGCGTTGGTAATTGAGTCATATCTAAACACAGACAGATTGTTTAAAATTATATTTTTATACTCGAATTGTGGGTTCATTATTAATTCTACAAGTTATTAATACAATGCAGACATTGCAAACTCAATTATATGTGAGCACTATTAAAACCACTATAATTCATTGGTATTTTCTTCAAGAGCTTTACATTTAAAAACTCAACATTTGGCTAACTGGGCAGCTTATATATATGATACTGTAATCGTGTTGCTGTTGTTGTTATTATCAGTTGGCATAACTGTTTTCAAGCGCCGAGCTTACCTGCACTATATCTTGATAGCCGTTGACGCTCATGTTGTCGGTTGGTTCAAAGACCGGTGGTTGTGGTGGTAGTGAGATGTCGGTGATGGGCGACGGCGGCGCCGGAGATCCCGGCGGCGTGGTCGTGCGCGTGCGCAGCAGCGGCAAGCGCTCTAACCGCGACGTGACGCGCTCCAAGCGCTCTATCAGGCTTTCGAGCTCAGATGCTGGGCTCTGGGCAGCTGCTGCAGCGTCGGCTTCGCTACCTGGTAATAGAAATTAAACAATTAATCGTTATATTACGTGCCGACTGTTAATGAGACTTCGAGGCTTGAGCAAATAGTACCTACTACTTGCAGTGTCAGTAATGTTAATTCTAAAACCTATTTCAGTCAGGCTATCAGATACCTACATATATCGGAATTTTCTGATTATGAAAGCAGAGTGACTAAATATACCTTAAGATGTAACAAGAGAGTTACAGAATATTTTACCCTTTCATTTTTGAAATGTGTTACTTTCAGGATAAACTTGTGATACACTCGTATAAAGATAAATCTTTTCATATAAATAGCACAACATCATTTTTCGTGGTTTTAAAATAAATAATACTTTATCTTTCTGGTAAAATATAAACAGCTGTTTATAAAATCTTCGTCCGGTTGTCTGAGTTTATAATAGAAATAGAAAAATAGATGAACTATGGGTTCATCTAATCTTAAATCCATCGTAAGAACTTGATTTAATTTGTGGGTGAAACTTCACAGATTTGATATGTAATATGGACATCGATTTAAAGCTAAACAAAAAAATATAGACTAAAAAGCTATCTAAGTCTATAAGAAATATGATAAATGAATATGATATGTCTTTTATTCCAGATTATCAAAGAGCTGGCAGTGGAATGCAACATTTATAATTTACATGTGGATAAAGCCGCATAGGTATGTACGAGTAAATACATAGTGTTTCATAAAATGCAGAAGTGCTGCGCTGGGGTTCAAATTAATTGCGCGAAACAATGGCTTCACAGAGATCTGTACACAAGCGAGACCATACCGCACACACCGCAACCGCGAGGCCGAATGCGACAACTTTTTATAGGTGCTCTATAAGTAATGTGAGACCGAATCTTTGGCTAGTTTTTACTTTTAGCTTTTTTTCTATTAAGAAGTTTTATTTTGTTGCTGTTATTTGTTTCGAACCAAGCCCCTCTAAACACAAAACACTCAGTCGACCTCGACGAATAACAAGCACATCATAAACTCAAAGAAATGGGTCTTCGTAATGGGAAATTTACACCGCCCGTGACCTTATACATTTAGGATATTCAAAAGCACTTTTGGTAATTGATGATCTTTCCTTAACTTTCCAGTCTCAGATATAATTACCTACTGACAGGTTTTAAAGTTTTATCTAACAGGCCGCGGGGTGGGTAGGGGGTCGCTCCATACAACTTGATTCCTACCGGTTTACTTCGGAAGTTCGGAACAACAGCTACTCCGACTTTGACATATAGCGCAGACAGTACTATTTACTGTCTGTCTACTATTGCCCCCCAATAATATCTTCACATAAATGCCCGCATTTTAAACAGATACCTACACCATCAAATAAACGAATTAAAGTGTTCCATTTTGTTGTTTTTTGGTTAAACGATAGGTGGAAAAGAATCCAGAAAATAATATTGTTTTCTTACCTATTTGTATACCTCATAGAATAGGGGATCGGACAGTAATCAGATTAAAATCTAAAATGTACTTAGATAAAATAAATATACTGTTTTACGATTATTTATCGAATAATAATTTAATATAATTCATTTAAATGTTTTTAAATGAAAAAATAAAATGTTGTTATTTACAATATTTTTAATCTGTACTGAAACAGTGCGTGATGTCATTTGTGGGCAATCATTGACTGCATGGGTACTAACTAACTTAATTCACTTAGTTATTTCCATAATTTTGTTGAAATTCTAAAAGTTGCTAAAAGATTACTGATAAATTAGGATAGGTACGGTGATCAAATTTAAAAACTGTCACGTGGTGTTTCTCTAGTTTTTCATAATGAAAATTTTGTTATGACCACAAATGACGTCATGTGGCGTTTTGGCGGGATTTTTAAACAAACAATATTGAAACATGATTTTAAGTATATACCTAAAAGGCTTTAAATAAATAAAATTTAATTTTTCATGAGAATAAGTATCCGTATAGATTAATTTAAAACACTTTTTGAAAATTTGTCCGATCCCCTATTGAGCAATTCTAGCTTCGGCTTAATTTTTTTTAAGGAAAATCGACCCTTCGTTGTTGCTACCAGGAAAGTTGGTAAGTATTTTTTTTAATACGTTGAGTAAGAATATTATGATAAGTACCTACAAACAACATTTAAAACACAATTTTATCAAAGTTTCCCCTTTGAATGGCTTTGAAGAAGTTTCAAGTGGGGCGAAGCCAAGTGGAAAATAGGAACTGGTATTTTACCGTCATATTATTAACTAAATATATGACCATGGTTTGTTCACCGACTAAAAGAGAGAAAAGTATAGGAGATTCTGTCTGCTGTCCAAATTGTAACTTAACAAATGTGAACTGAATTACAGCAACACCAAACTGCATAGGCTACATTAAGTAGATTCAAAATACAAGAAGCACCTTAACTTACTGTGAACTTCTTACCCAAGAATCTTTACTTCATTTTAAGAGTAGGTAATAAATGATGCAGGACGAAACGCGAACAACACAATAAAGATATATCAACAATATCAATGAATACCTAGAGCTGTATTGAAGGCCTCTTGAGTCATTTGTGATATTTCCCGAACATCCGCTGCATCTTCCCCTTCCTTGTCAACGCGCGCTTCAAACATCTTGATGAGATGTTTCATATTTTTCTTTGTATTCTCGTCCATTTTAGTAAAGTACGTCAAACAATCACGAGACTTAATCACACAATAATTGAATTTCTAATAATTCAACAACTTAGTCACTTAGGTTCTGGTTGAATGCTCACTATCGACTGACTCACTAAGATATGATAAAACGATAACGTGTCTTTTAAAGAACCGTAATCGTGTAAATTATAGCTAGATAAAATGAATGCCTGATAACAGGTAGTGAGGTAGGATATCTAGCATACAACTTTTGCTTTCGACGGGTGCAGCATAATATTTGTTTTGTAGAGCCAAGGGCTACGTTCAAGGATAAAATGAATTACTGATGACCTGGTTGATAAATCTTGATTAATGAGTGAGGTAGCAGGGTTTAACATATTATAGCTCCCAGAATATAAGTTTTGTAATACCTCATTCACTACTTTACAGTTTTTGTAAACCGATTCTATGTCTGGTAGAATCTACAAAAATACGGCATATTTAGGCGACCTAAGCACGTTTTTAGAAAAAATATGGAATAAATCTTTGTTTCTAAAAAGTCCTTAAGTCCTCCGTCAATCCAAAGAAGGGTCGACAATTTGAATATCAATAGGTCCAATCAGCATATAAGATTGTTCCCTCAAAATTAGCATTATATCACAGCTGGGAGAACCCAGCTTCACTTGCCTTAACCTTCAATAAGGGCATTGAAATTCGTGAAGAATTTATTAAAGATGTCATTTTGAAACAAGCGAGCTTTTTTCTTTACGAATGTCATTGTCCTTCTGTTCCTATCTCCTATCTTCTACTGAGCTGAAGCTTTTACGAATTTTAAGTTAAAAGCAAAGAGGCTTATTTTTTCGAGATTTACAGAGTCAGAAATATTGGAAAATAAAAACACACACAAAGGCGGAGTGCTGCCCGCCGCGATGTTAAAGATAAACTAGATATACTCATTGCAATTAAACAAACAGTAGGAATGAATTGGTTGAACGATCGTGGCCTCATAGGCAGAAAATTATTTTCCCCATAAAAACTGATTAGAGAGCTCAATGATTGCGACGTCGCCGTCGACTAAAAATGACGAAAAACCAATCAATATTTATGACGTAAGTAAACAAAACCATAAAGATAACGTTATTTGAAAGCTCAAATAGCTTAGTAAACAAGCCCATACATTGTTCACTGGCTAGACATATTAGCTGGCTCAAAACTAACAAGTTCTCGGAACAGGGCCAAGTAATAAATAAGAATTTTTAACACTTCATTTACGATAAAGGCCTCTTCTCATACGTGCAATATTATCACAAGGGAGATAACATCCCAGGATGCGTACGTTGCCTGTGTGAAGGGTCGCTCGAGATATAGAAATTGTTTTACGGATAGATTCCTCAATATCCCCCTGTGTAGGGAGGCCTTAAGACGCAGTTGGGTTTTTAATTAGAAACTCTGCATAAAATATTGGTTATACGATATTCAAATCTCTTAAACCCAACCTATTTAAAAGCACGGAGGTTGAATGAAACGCGAGCGTTGAATGTAAATGGATAGGTATAGGTACCTACCTACTTATAGAGTAGGTACTTCATCAGAAAAATTGGGTCAAGTTCTCTCAACTTGCGATTTATGAAGGTAATATTTATAGCTATAATGTTATTTCGTAGGTAAGTGGAAAGTGGAAATATAAACATGTAATAGCGAAATTTTCGCAGCACAAGGCCTGGTTTTGCCTATATCAGATGCTGTAAGACCTTCTTTAATGAAATTCTGAGCTTAAAGCGTAGATATTCATATTTGCATGCGATGCGGATTCAGGAAGTAAAAAATCAGCGAATTTTTTCCAGCATAACCCGTATAGCTTGTAAAAAGCTTTTTAACACACAGGGATGCTACAGACATAAGAACGGGTGTAAAAAGACAACGAAGCCAAAACTTACAAGCTCTTCTCATAATTTTGTGATCACTTTTTTTTTCTGAACCATACCTGATAACTTTACAGTGATATTGAAGGTGATTTTTTACAAAAGTAAGGTTCAAATGTTATAAAAACATTTAAATACCTCCAGGACCCCGATACTGTTGCATGCATCCATAAACACAAACTTTAGCGTGCGTTTAATTACTTACATAACATTGCGCGCTATCTAAACAGCGATTTTTGATATCAAAAATGTAAGTATTTTTCCTAGCAATAATAAGCTGCTTAATGTTACATAGTTTTATGGGCAGTATTCGTAGTTAACGGCTATGTGAATTGTGATGTGTCTTTTTACACCCCCTATACGTACTTACAGAATACCTATAGGTACATACAGAAGGGTATGTAACTATGTACAGGGCTTTGTGTGATCCGTTAATGGGACTTAGTTTGTGGACCCCTAAATTTACTTTGAAATTACGAACCCGCATCAAGAAAATGTACAATACGTATATGTAGGTAGGAAGGTACATATAACACATGATATGTTTACACACTTAAAACTTTTCAGCATCAAAAGAAAGTAGGTAATATTCCAAAAGGTTGGTTATTCAACATGCAAAGTGAGCTTGTGGGTCATAAAACTAGACATTCATATATTTACATGTATGTAAAAATATTACCTTCCTTTTAGGCTTCACCGCAGCAAAAAGCAGCAAAGGTTAAAGATTTAGCAAAATATTTCAGACTCACAAAGTACCTACCTAAGTACCAACCAATACAATCAAAATTTTTAATACTGATATTGTTATATTTGTTGGTACTGTAAATAATCGTTACGGTTCATGAAAATCAATACCTATAAAGACCTTCATAAGCCTTTGAGTATCTACCTTTTTGAGTAAGTACCTACAGTATGCGAATTTTATCACAATGACTCACATTATGTTTTATAGCTTCTCACCCTTTATTTTATAGCTTTTGTAATAATGAAAATATTCATGAAATAATAAATATCATACTCTAAACGAGACAACAGTAAACATGAAGAATATTGTACATTAATGTGCACCAGAGCAAAACAATCAACGCAAAGAAATGTCTGAATAGATATTACTAAGACGTCTCAGTAAACCCATCCATCTTCACAAATAGCTTGTCGTCCGCAACAAAGGCTCATTAACGTTAAATTAAAAAGAAATGGCGACGCTTGGTGAATTATAATTTGCATCGTTAGGCAAGAACGGTATGGTTCAAGAACGAATAATAATTATCCAAGTAACACTTTTATTTAATCACCTTTTTAGACGGACTGGAGTGAAATGCTACCCAAATTATACATTCGACCCCAACTCTTCATAAATCTATGATCTTCATGAAATAAGTAATCATAAGTAATTTTTATTATTTATTTTATGTTATGATTGAATGAATCAACTTAACACTGGAAAACGCGTTTAAAAACATGAGACCTTAACTTATAACGACGTATAATATTATAGGTCACTTGCAGTGTTCGAGTGCAAGCACCGTTGAAATGGTCATGTTTACGGAATCATTATATCCTTTCTCATAATATCTACGTAGTACTTAGGTGTAATGTAACATAAAGAATGTTCACAGTTCCGAGTCGGCTCAGCGTCAAGGTTAACAAATACAAGCCTATACTTAAAAATACCTTGGGGTCATCTTAGACAGTAAGTTAAACTGGAGTAGCCACTTGGACAACAAACTAAACAGGGCCTGCATCATCTTCTGGCAATGCAGGAGAATGATAGGTAAGAAATGGGGCCTATCCCCTAAAATTATACTCTGGCTGTACAGTGCGGTGATACGCCCCATGATCACTTATGGGGCAGTGGTCTGGTGGCCTAGGACCAAACTAACCACAGCCATCAATAAACTACAACGAATGCAGAGACTAGCATGCATGGCGACCACGGGCTGCATGAGGACCACTCCAACGGCAGCACTTGAAGCCATGCTCGGGCTACCCCCGCTACACCTCTATATTCAGCAGGAGGCCACAGTAGCTGCTCTGCGGCTAAGGACACTAAATCTGTGGAGCAGGAGTAGCACACAACACACTGCGTTACTAGAGGAACTCGGTGACGAGCTTCCAATAACGAAAGCTATCAACGACAGGATACCCAAGCAATTTATCTTCGATAAAAAATACAAAATCCAACTGTTTGAGGACCAACGTTGTGAGGGCCAACGCCCCACGGAGCTTCGGATCTTCACGGACGGATCCAAAACAGGTACTGGCACAGGGGCCGGGGTATTCTCAGAAGACCTCAACATGCATATTGCCACACCACTGGGGACTCACAACACGGTGTTCCAGGCGGAATGCTTGGGCATCTCTTTAGCAGCATTAGCCATACTGGCCAGGCAGGTAACGGGGCAACCCATTCGCATACTGTCGGACAGCATGGCGGTACTTCAAGCTCTAGACAGCCACACGGTTAACTCCGGGCTAATACATGAGTGTCACCACAACCTAAACAAGGTCGGTAATCTCAACAAACTAACTATTCAATGGATCAAGGGACACAGTGGCTCGCGTGGCAACGACGCTGCAGACGAGCTAGCCAGAAGGGGTTCGAGTGCAGTCGCTGTGGGTCCTGAACCCATAGTACCACTCCCTTTTGGGCACCTACGCACCATGGTAAGGAAACGCGCCAAGGACCTACACCAAACACTATGGACCGAGATCGGCGAGTGCAGACAGGCGAGAGAAGCCTTACCTATAATCAACAACCGGTTCACGAAACAAGTCCTTAGACTGTCCAAACAGCAGTTTCGTTTGGTAACAGCTGCTGTAACTGGTCACGGATCGTTCAATAAACACCTTTTTGTCATAGGGGTCACAAACAGTCCACTGTGCAGAGCCTGCATGGAGGAAGAAGAGACAGCAGCCCACGTGCTTCTACACTGCCCTGAGGTCGCCACATACAGGGCTAGATACTTCGGAAACCCAGGTAACCTGCGAGAGATAGCCGGCAACGTCAAGGCGCTGTTGGCGTTTCTCGGGGAGCTGGGGTGGATCGAATGACTTTATTCCCACCCGTACGCAAAATACGCGCTTGGACGTGGAGTTGCGGAAACCGGCCCGTGTATACAATACAATACAATACAACAAATACAAGCTAAATAAAAGCTTGTAAAAACAGGAACATTTTCAGGGCAACACTTTCGTATCCGTTACTTTAACCAAAATCCACGGTATTTTGTTTTACTAAAGTATGTTGAAACTTCATTAACGACATTAGGTCTGGTTCTGTTTGTTTTTATATAGAGAAAGCTTTTGCACCACTGAAGTCAAACTCTATAATACTTGCTTAACTCGATTAATTACTACTACAATATGCAAAACCAGTCCCAATTACACGGATATTTCTAATTATTAATTAGCTACTTATGAATTATGACACATAAGTATTATGCTGTCATAGCAAATCTTGTTTCATAATGCAATCACGGCATGACAACACACTTGTTTATTTTCGCGCAAGTGCTTTTGGCCAAGGCCATTTAAAAATCTAAATATAAAGTCATACCTACGTAACCGTTATTTACATATTTATTAGGTACCTACTTACTAAAGAGTTTTCTTATTTATTTACTGTCACAAAAGAAATAAATACCAGAAACAATGCTATCCACCCAGTATTATTAATAATTCAATGTCTCCACACTATTCCTTTCGATTCAGTAAATTTAAGTAAGTTAGAAATGGTATCTTATTTTCTAATTAATGTTTAAAAAGGTACTCAATTTTTTACTGCTCAATTTTATGCCATGTATAATAATATTTCCTTGCACACAAACCATCATGAGAGAAAAGCTTAGTTAGAAAAACTTATCAGAACCACGAAATCTAACTACTATTATAAATGCGAAAGTTTGATTGGATGGATGTTTGATACTCAATCACGCCAGAACGGCTGAACGGATCTGGATGAAAGGCACAAAGATAGATTATAGTCTGGAATAGCACGTGGGCTAATGTTTATCCCGTAAGAATGTACGCATCCCCGGTTCCTGCGGGATAATATATTATTTTGACCCGGACGAAGTTGCGGGCGTAAGCTAGTGTAAAAATAATGAACCTAGGTCATTCAAATGGCCTGATACTTAGAGTATAATAACGTAGTAATGTATTCAAATGTCTAATTTTATTCCATCATAAGAACTCTGGCACTAGCTTCTGTCTTATAATTTGTTTTGTTTATTAAATTCTATGATAATATAGTAGTTAAGTATCGACCCTCCATATCCTTAAGCGGAATGACAAACTTTATACGAGAACTGACTCACTATTTAATGACTCAGATATTTAATGAGTTTTAAAGTTTGGCTCTCACCGACAGCACAGAATAACCAGAATCCAACCTTCCTAACAGTGTTCAAAATTCTTACCTACTTTCATAGGGCTGTCACTCGGTACTTTGACTTACGCACGGACGGTCATGAATGGCCGAAACTACCTATAATGTTTCCTTCCTTGTTTTACTATTTTACGAACGTAAGTAGATAGGTAGTAGGTAGGTACCTACCTACTTAAGGTAGGTACCTACTACCTATCTAATAGAAAAGGCCAAATGAAATCTTACTAAGACGACTTACAAATATACTTCGGTAGGTAGGTACTATTCTACAAATCTACTAAAACAAAAATACGAAACGAATAATACGTCAATATACCTACACTATTTTTTTAGATCACCAATTTTATAGTTTTGCTAAACATTTAAATTTACTTCGATATTTTAAGAAGATTAGGATAATAATAGTGGGTATGTATTATGATTAAATAAATAAATAGGTAGGCAGGTGGTACTTATGTACATAATAAATCATACTATGAAGTAGATACACATACATTGATAGGTACATACATTGCTTACTTTCTTGAAGTTGATTAATCAAATTACTTTGACTTACTCACGGACGGTCATGGCGAAACTACCTATAATGTTTCCTTCCTTGTTTTACTATTTCACGAACGTAAGTTAAGTAGGTACCTACCTATCTAATAGAAAAGGCCAAATGGAATCTTACTAAGACGACTTACAAATATACTTTGGTAGGTAGGTATACTATTCTACAAACCTACCTATGTACTAAAACAAAAATACGAAACGAATCTTAATACGTCAATATACCTAAGTAGGTATATTAACGTATTATTCGTTTCGTATTTTGATTTTAAATAATTTGTTATGTAGGTACCTATACATGGATATACAAAAAAACAAGTCTCTTTGTTATTTCGACCATTATTTGTACACACAGTGCAACAGTTTGGCATCTTTAAAAACAATTTAACAAACGCGTCTAAATAAATATAGTAACTGTTCTGTGTCCGCGTCGTACCCGACCGCTGTCGCTGGCACACCTTAAGTTTGTCCGCTAGCTGAGCCGACTCAAACCGGTTTGTACCCGAGCGGGCGCCGGCGCACTCCCCGCGCGCCTTGTCAGTGACAGGTCACGCACACATAGCTGCGCGTGTAGTAGTGTACCTACGCACGGGCGTTAGTATGAAACTTGGCTTCTGGTTGTTCTGTGCCGACAGCGAGCAAGACAAGGTTCTTAATTTTTCAAGAGTCCGTAAAAGTTTTCCTGAGTTATACTTCGAAGATTTTAATAAACTTATGGACAAAATGCAGAAGGAGTATAAACATCGCGGATGATTATATTTATATTCGTTCATTAAAGTTTGTATGGTAATTGACAACTGTGAGGAAGCAACGTTTAGTTAGTCTGCTTGTTATAAGGATATACACATACATACTAAATCCAAGTTATTTATAGTCCACACAGCATGCACGAATGCACGCGTGTAACGAGATGAGACTATGAGACCGAGACAACAATAATTACTATGCTATATTTATGACGTAACACATGTAACGAACAATCAGTATTCAGACCAAATCACACCACAGAGCGCGGCGAAAAACCGCAAGCAGCGTAAAATTCAATTCCAAATACTGACAATTTTTATACGCTATCTTGTCTTATGATTAAATTGTTTGGCTCCCACAGTTTCCAACTCCGAGAGAAATAGATTTTCGTGTATCGTCGACTCAATATCGAGGAGGAAATTGCTCGACTGTGCATGAACGAGATGTTGAGATTAGTTTTTACATCTGTGGACGAGCATAGAATTCAATAAAATAATTTCTTAAAATAGGATATACTAAAATTGAGAAAATATATCATAGAAATCTTGATGTTTTGACACGTCTTGTAGGTACCCGTTCGAGGAAAGGTGAGTCGCTAGTAAGTATTTAATTAATTATGTCTCTGTTTACCAATAAAACAAAAGGTAAGAATCGAAATTATTTATTACCACCTTATTGTGTCTAACTTTCTTAAACGAGATGCCTACCAAGATGAATATTAATAACGGGCTTCTTAATTATGTAAACGACACCAAATAAATTGATCCTATTCAAGACGTTTTAATAACCGTCATTATAAATCTATTCATACATTATAACAGGACAACAATACCCAATATCTGACTGTTATAGCAACCGTTAATAGGATGATTTGCTGAGAGCAATAAGGTAGGTAGTTAAAATATAATTAACACAACATATTATATTATATAATTAAGCTGACTATTGAACTAAATGATGTAAGTAGTTAATTAAACAAAAGTGAAATTAATTTGTGTGACAGAAAAGTTATGATGATTTGTGTGTATGTAGGATTGTAGGATATAAATAAGCGTATTTGTAACACTCGTTTGAACTCCTTTCTTGTTTTGAGAGTGCATTAAAAAAGTCCAACGCAATTAATCATTATTATATGCCTAATATTGCCCATACCAAAATAGGCACAAAACAAATCTTAAATAATGTAGTCAGAATCTGGTTAGAGGGCATTTAAGAACCATCTGGCGTGCAGCATATACTTTTGGTTAGCCATGTGTCAATCGTGTATCACCACAATCCTTAGGGTCAGTTCACACCGAGACGCGACGCGACGCGACGCTGCGTGCACACTTTAAAAGAGCGACTCAAAATATAACTTTATTTTCTACACGAAAAGATACACATTTCATTGTAAGAATTTAGAATACGTTACATCACGCAGCACTACGTCGCGATGCGTCGCTCTACGCCGCGCTGCGCCGCGCGGCGCCGCGAGACGCATCGTGACGCAGCGGTGAATCGCCGGTACGCGCGACGTGTAAGAGCGGCGACGTTAAGATGCGTCTCGCGGCGCCGCGCGGCGCAGCGCGAAGTCACTGGCCTCTTCAAGTATCGTCACGTTGCGTCGCGTCGCGTCGCGTCTCGGTGTGAACTGACCCTTAGTATGTGTAGAACAGCTATCGATGACCAAAGAGTTCCATTCACTTGTCCTACTTTTATTTCTCTAGACTTGTCAGCATTAAATATTATACAGATAGTACAGATACTAATCAAGGTAGGTTTATGCCAAATGTAACCTCAAAAGATATTATGTCTTCTGAAGTCGCCGTTAAAGTGTTTTAATTTATGGAAATTTTCTTTTTGATTAAGAGAATCGTAAATGAAAGGGGAGCGAAAATATTCTTTAGATATTGCCTGGCCAATTATGTCAATGTGACCAACTTATTCAGAATTCTCACCTGGGTAACTTAGCTAAGATTTAACGAAGTCAGAATTTTTTTGCAAGTTTTAACTGAACTGAAGATATCGAGGCATGACAACATGGCGCTAGGACACTTATGCAGGCCATCCACGATCCTTCCTATCGTCCAATCGGCAGGACGCTGCAGGCATGATCCAATCTGCAGTTCGTCTATATACACCACCCACGATCAGTTTAATTGTCCAATCGGCAGCGACGTTTAGTTGAAAAGTTCCAGCAGAGTGGTGCAAACAGTGGCTAATGAAAAAAAAAACAGTTTTCTCATACTAATTTATTAAAAGAATTGAGGGTTGCGCCTCAAGATTATCTACGATCGCGCAGACCGCCATCCACGGTCCAATCGGCATGATCCAATCGGAAGAATCATGCCAAAAGAATCGAAATTCGATTATGCCGTCAATTATAACTGTCATGCCAATCCACTCCCATCCACGGTCCAATCGGCATGATCCAATCGGTAGCGTCCTGCCGATTGGACGATAGGAAGGATCGTGGATGGCCGGCATTAGTAAGACAACGTGCAGGTACTTTAAAAGTATGACACGCACTGCTTAGTATTAGTAGAGCTCGATTTGCACTTAACTGATGTTTCAAACATTACTGGCACCTAGCTAACACGCCTCTCGGCAATGACATATCTTAGTATATCACAGAACAAATATTTAGGTAACGCTTGACAACAAATCACCTGTACCTGTCTATTGTTTTTCATGACTTCAATTTAGCGATTGTATTAGTATTTAAAATACAACAGGTTTTCTGCGAAGATCTGGTTTTGGGTAGGTATTAAAAGCATCCCCTATAAAAACAACATGGTGATGACTTTTTAACTTTGTAGTACCTACTTTGTACATGTAAACGATTATAAGTGAAATAATTATGAAAATAAACTTACTCGAATACTGTCAGCCTTTCTCAAATACATTTTACTAAGTAAACTTTAACAACAAAATGTAGTTAAAACTTCTTAGTATTAAATAGTCGCAAATATGTATAATGGTGACTATGTACGTAAAATGGAGGGTGTTAAGAACTACTGGAGCATCACTCCTGAAACGCCTAGGTGGAGGTAGAAATGAAAGTGGGCACCTCTTAACTTGCTCTACATTTGTATCCAACGCCTAACTAAATGGCACACTCGTATACATTTTTAATGAGCGCATTTCTCTTAGCGGTGTGACGTGTAGGTGGAACTCACTTGAATTTAACCTATTTCTTAAAGAGATAGGTACTCCAGCTTTATTCAAGATCTGAAATTCTGAATATGCATGCATCTTGAAATTACAATAGATCATTTTTCAAGGACAACTTGGTAAGAAATGGCAACGCGAGAACACGAACACTGATGTCATATTGCTGGAAAGCAATATAGTCCATTCTATATTTACATTACGCTTGGGATAGGTGCCAGCTGGTCAAATCCGACCGTTTGATTCGGATCAGCAACACCGATGGTATTTACATTATCAACAAGGGGACTAATAAGTGTTTTCTAACTTTACTTGAATAAAATAAGCAGAGTCCGGAAAGATACGGTAACAAGTACTGGTAGGTACTTGAGTGTCTTATAGACATTTATATTCAAATTGGATAGCTTCGTCCCAGTCTTTAATCTGAACAGGCGCCACGTGCGGCTGAATTCAGTTATTTTACACGTACAACGTTAATAAAGTTACCTTTCAAAAACTTTACGCACCGTCGGACAAATTACAAAGGATGAAAAGAGCTGCTATGGTACGTTCGTCGTTATCAACGGGCTTTTATTAAAAAACAAAAACCTTTGACCGCGAATGGTGTGTTCCGTTTAGTAATCTACCTCTTTCAAGTGAAATGGATATACCGGTGCGGCCTTTTACATCTTTCTGATTTAGACAGATATTTGGACTAGACATATATTTTTTTAGCTGTAAGTCTTCCATGCTTCATTAAATAAATAGACATTTTGTAATTTATTTATACATTTTAAACCTTTGAAAAAATATACTCTTACATGGATTTCATGTTATTCTTGCCTAATAAAGTTCAGTTTAAATATATTTATTCGCTTGTGAACTTGCAACTAAATTCATGTAGGTACACGTTTATTTCTATAACAACACACTCAAAGGACGCACAGTTTGTAGGTATGTGTACTTTATCCAACTATCCTGTGGTTTGTAGGTAGGAACCTATTTGCAATGGTATTGCCAACCGCATGAATTGAATAGCAGATACTAAGGTACCTAGCCCACTATGAATTTTCCACATGAGCAGAGCGTTATATCGCGAACAATGGCGACTGGAATTGATTGCCGGAGCATGGAGAAAAACTTCCTGGGCAATGTCTGAATAATGAAATACTGATCGACTTGTCTAACATATAAAAATCTGCTAATTAGTATTGGGTGGACTAGATAGCGGACTGGTGGCGATTATTTGATGTTCTGGTGGTGATGGTAGTGGTGGTGTAGGAGGAGTGTGAGTGAGTGGAGGTGTGGTAGGACTAGGAAGGTACCTAGGTATATGACTTTTAATTGATGCGCATCGCTAACGACATAAGTATGTTGAATAATATATCATTACCAAAATGTTGAGTTTTAACCCATAAAATATTATCAGGCATAATAAATAATGTGATAGCAATTAGGTACCTACGTTTATTTTATTGAACATTCAGACCGAGCCCTCTATAAATTGCTCTACCTATTGCTACCTAAATACGTAAAGTACCTAAACGTTTCCATGGATAAATATAAAAATTGGCTACGCGAATAATACACATTACACGTAAATATTGTAAATATGATGGCCTACGACCATCTATTACTTTGTGATTTTCAAATGATTGTGCTTTGGAGAGGAAAAACTCGGTAATTACTATTAAAATAAACCACACTTAAACTTTTAAGCTTTTAAACTTTTAAGAGATAGTGGTCGGCCCTCTGATGCGAGCACCGTCTCACATAGGTACAACCTTACAAAAAAAGGTTCTATCATAATAATACATGGGTCTACATAGCATATTATTATGGGCAAACTAGCCACACCAAAACGATTAAGTTCATTGACATAACTTGTGTTGCCTGACGGCCGACGCCGGCGGTGACAATCCCATACATTAATAACATTGATAAGCTCGCGCAATTTGCAGGAAAACATACGTTGAATTGTTGGAACGAACAGTTACATTAGCCGGTTTTATCGTTTACGGAGTCTAATATCTAAACATTGAACAGCTAACCAGATTATTTAATAACTAGATTTCGCTACCCATAATTTTATACACAAATAGCACCGGTTATTTTAAAAACAAAAATAAAGACAAATTTAACGCAGCTTACCAGTTCCTAAGGAAAACGATCCGTATAACAACCAATTGTAAGCACAGAAATAAACACTTTCAGAGCACTTAACCGTTGTTTTTCATGCACTGTTAGTAAAGGCACAATGCGTGTCAACATGCGCGTGCGTCGTCGTACACTGACGGGAGCTGGTGGGATCAACGCGGACGGATGTGTGACGATGATTCAGAAACTAAGCGGGTGTCCGCCAACCGTTCTCTAGAAACTATACGACGATTACCGAACTACATGCTCTTAGGAGCGCTGCGAGTGCGACCGACACTGAACTATCGCTGTGACTCATTCATTAGGTGACGTACCATTCGGCTCACATAAATGATGACAGCATACGAACGCATATATAGCAGAAATTGACAACAACTGAGCCAATCACTAGTCACACCGATACCGTGCTCAATACTCGTGCATATTTAATATCATGTTTGCTGTAGGTTGAACGAAGTGAATTCTATGTCGTTGATTACAAAGTACGCTACCTATGCACTCCGCCCTTTGCAAGATATACACTATGTAACAAAAACCCTGTTAGACAATGATATTCTAATAAACAGATATGTTATACCCTTACAAAACAACAGAAAAAAGTGTTCCGCGCCGAGAGGCAGCACACATACACACTTTTCATTCATTTTACATTTCACTACAAAAGGAAAAGGAGTAAAAAGGATAGCTTGATAAAATCAATAAGATAAAAAGTGACAGCTAGATGTTGTCAATTGCGCGTGAATGTAAACAGACATTATTCGAGCCACCAATGTGACCAATCACCGCACGTTGGCATCATAGACTAACAAAATAACTAGGCAGAAGGTACAAACCGTGTGTACAGAATTTGTAGCCGGGATTTGTGCCTATGCAACGAATAAACTCTCTCTTGCTGTTGTCACATAGTAAAGTAATATAAACGATTCATTAATTCTTTGTTTACGATGTCGGCGACGAAGACCCCATGCACGTACGTACTATAACGCAAGTACAGTTAGTGATATTTTGTAAGGACTTTATAGTTAAGTTTAATTTTTGAAAGGATTCTATAATTTGTTTTATTGAAAGGATTTTAAAGTTGTTTTCTTATGTTTTATTGTACTTAATAGGTAGGCAGAAACTTTAATTTACTGATAAGGATATTAGGAAAACTTGTCTGGTTAGAAAACATAACGTAAGGGAATTTGTGCAAAATTGGTGTATTATGTCTTATTGGAACGATGTTAGCGTAATCCAATTAGAAAAGTCTAGTAGGATAGTAATTTGAAAGGTTTTTGACGAAAAATTGTATGATAAGGAATAATTACGTAACTTGAAAATGAGGTTTTTTGTTTATGGAGGAATATTAAATATTTCTATCATATTTTGGTAAGATCACATAGAAACAAGGTTTACAAAAGGAATTGTAAAAATCTCGTAAGTATTGTAAAAGTTATAGTCGATTGTTCAAAGTGAAAATGTTAAAAGAACAATTTTTACACTTCAATGTTCTAGGGTTTTTGTCAGACTGTATTTTATCATTATGTAATTGATTTTAAGTATTAAGTATTAAATTATAATGAAAAGTTATTAAAAGGGAAACTAGAACTCTGGAGTAAAGATGACTTTACTGCCTAATATTCGCATCTGTACTTTTATTCTATGTCCGGAGTGCACGCATCCTTGTCGTTCTCACGACAAAAAATGTATTTTCCATCTCTTTCTTTTTTCTAACCTCAAAATATCAGAATATTAGGAAAATAATTGAAATATATTAATAAATCGAAGTATATTGCGTACTTACGTGTGGTATGAGATCCCTTGTGTTTTATTAACTTTGGTATCGTAATTGGTACACTTTCTAAACACACACGATGGCATTTTGGATGGTAATTACGTAGCAGCGCGCAACGTATCACTCGTAGTAGTGCCAGACACAGACTAAAGGCAATGCGTCCTAATTAGGACGGTTTCTGGTCTTCACGTTTTGCGCGCTTATAACATATCTGTTTACTAAAATATCATTGCTGTTAGATCAGTGTTGCCGTTGATCAGTTTTTATGTTTTATTTTAATTTAATTACTTCTTCTTTCTTCTTTCTTTTTTTTCACTGGGGAAAAATAATAATCTCAAATTCATTAAATGGTTACGTATATGTGTACGCAGTACGATGCCGAATAATACCCTTAAGGATCGGACAGGGTTTTTGTTACATGCTGTATATTGAACATACCTACTCGACTCAGTACTCGTACTTCAAAATATACTCAACTTAATGTTTAAAGGCTTCACAGTAAATTGCTTGGTGATAAGCAATAGAGAAAGATGACATAATGTCATTTTTCCATGACATACACGCCACTCTGTAAAACGCTTACTAATTCGAAAAAACAAAGTTTTATTTAATAGCCCACATAAAATAATGAACTAACGATGTGAGTGAGATTCACATTCTTTGACCAAGATACTTGGTACCAAACTTTTAAATTTTTTATTACGTTCAACCTTTTAGTAAGTTCGTTATTGGAATCATCTTTTCGAGCCCTTCATAATGTTTCCCCAAATGAATATAGCAAAAAGCAATTTGCTACACTCAATAATGGCCACTAAAATCAGCAGTTTTTTTTTTCAAAATTCACATATCCAGTGTCATTTGCGTTGTGAAAACAAATCTAATAATACCTACCTACCTACTTATAATTTTAAAAAGTCAAGCCATTTAGATTACAGAGCGTGCCAATAAAATTGACATAAAAAATCTGACTATTCTTTTCGGGCAGTCTGGTAAAAGATATATGAGGTTCTCTACGGAGAAACTCAGCACAAAATTCTAGATAAAATATAATATTGACTATTACATTACAGCTATAAAGCCCGTGAACCTTATTGGACCAACAAAGATTTATTAATAATTAAAATCTGCCTTAATTTTCGTAAATCTTTTGATTCACGAAAATTAAGGCAGATTTATTTTTAGGACAGAATTATGTTTCTGGTGATTTCTGAGACGTTTATAATTTTATATAAAACTAGATCTCTAGGTCTAAGTAAACTATCATTTGTACTAAAATAATATGATAGTTAGTAGAGTTTAAGCATGGAAGTTACGAGACTCATCGACGTCATTTCATTATTAGTCAATCCTAAACTTTTATTTACAAGATTTTGGAACAATCCAGTATTAATAATATAGTAATAGGATTGAGACCATTTCAATTTTGTTGGCATGTGCTAAGGTGTGGTGATGAACAAAAAAAATGCTTAGTTGAAACAACCCTATTATAATCTTCTATATTATCGATAAGTTATTGCATGTGTGAGGGTGTGTGTGTGATCTTTACGAAGTCTGCTCCCTAGGGACAAAATATCAGACATGCCAAAACAGAGGGCCTATTTTATTATTGCTCATACAATATGAAAGGTCAACTATTAGAAATAATTTCTCAAATAAACTGAAAGTCTCAACGAGAAAACTTTTAGATATGAGATATTTAAATTCCGACACGTCAAATTCAAGGGTAGGTATTTCAGTTTCCGATATCGTTGTTCGATTTATCATAACTGCAAGTAAGCATGGTCGATTGTTTTTTTGCATTCAAGGAAAGTATCGTAAATATGAACAATAAATACGAGGACTTAGGATACAAATCGGTTTTTTCGCTTAGTGATTCCGTCCGTATCAACCGATTTTCTAGAAATTTTCTAATTTAATCGAAATTAGTTAGTCTATTATTGAGAAGTTTTATACAATAACTAGGAGTTCTAAACACAATATTTAACCATTTTTTATTAAAACCGAATGACATTCGATTGGAATTGCCATAACACTCTATACCTATTCTATTACATCATTGACAGTACCTTATTATAAAAATATTAGAAAGCTTATTGATTTTAATAGGTATAGATACATACCTATTTAACGTTTTAATTAGTTAATTGTGTGTTAAAGGGCTTAAAAAGTAGGTTAAACTAATTTTACATTTCGTGGAATTAATTACGCCCTGTGTAATCCGATAAGCCTATTTGTTCGAACGGAATTCGACTTAAATATCTTTGGCTTATTTTAAATGAAGCTACTATTAAAATTAAGCAGTTTTAAATCATTAAATACAGCTAACTAGAGAACAAAATTATGATAAGTATGTTGAACAAAATTTGCCTGGTTTGCTTTACATATAAATGTTACCGGCAATCTGTGTAATCCGGTATTCTATACAATACCTAGGCAATGTATAGAATACCTAAAACGGACAGGTAATGTATGAAATATTATTTATTTTATACTTTGCCTAGGTATTCTATACAATACCGAAAGCGCAGCCGGCAATGTGTATAAAAGAGTAGGAAAGTCGCTGTCGACGGGGCCCGAAGAGAGGGGCTTCTATTTCTCGGTGGTTTAAAAAAAAATAACCTAACCTAACCTGTCCGAGTCGGGGTGCCCAAGTCTTGAATTCGCTCCGCTCGCTTAAGATGAACCACATATTGATGACATATTTTCTATACAAAAGCTGTTAAACCGCCATATTTATCCCTCCGTTAGGAGTTATCTGACGATTGAAAAATTAGCCCTAAGACATAATTGTAAGAATTTTAGACCCGAACCAAAAAAGGGTAGGATTGTGACTAACCATTTCACAGCCAAGTTGGTTACAGTTCCTTGGCTAATACCAATTCTAAGATATACTTGTAAAACCTATGATTTACAGTAACATATAGACCAAAATCTATTTATTTACACATTGCCGATGGACCAACAGGTACTCTATATAATCCCTAGGAATTGTATACATTACCTAGGTAAAGTATGTAATAGAGAATAATATTCATAATGTTTCATACATTGCCTGTACGCCCCAGGTATTTTATACATTGCCTAGGTATTGTATAGAATACCTGAATTTTACAGATTGCCGGTAACATAAATACAGCATACCTGTAGGTACTTATTTACAAGCGAAATTCTAGAGACGCTAATAGGTATAGCATCGTACTGAGTCATGTGTTTTAACTAATGTCTTAGAAAGGAATAGGGATCCTTTTGTTACATAACATATAGAATGATGCCCAAGCGAAGGGAAGGGCATCCCAATCAAAAGTCGAATCCACAGGATTGCTGTCGTGAAACTGTCTACGAATACTTTGGCTATACAGAACATTGTAGCCTCTATAACAACCACAGATGATACATAAAGAAGCTGTGTTGTCACATGTGCAGTCTTAACATTCCCAATTTAAAATTCTACTTCAATAATGTCTTTTTTGTGTTTATTAAGTTAATGTAAGTGTCTACAAGTATTATAAAATATACTAAAAAGACCTTACAAAAAAAAATTGCAGATTGTTGATAAAATTATGTGCCTATCTAACTTACTTTCAAATGTTTGTGGCCAATACATTAAGTAGACAATCATATGTATTTATATCCGGTCAATATCAATTTCTATATAAGTGATACTATTTATTGCCTGTCTATTGTCAATATGTAGCTAATGAAGGTGAAGTGTCAATTGGTACTATTCACCCGCGTCGGCGTCGGTATTGCTATCATAAAAGAGTTAACTCATCCGTGGCTATCGCCAATAAATTGGTTTGTATACCGTAATTGAATGACTTTGCACGCCTACCAATACCCGTCTACAAGGCTGCTCTTAAATAAAACTGAGAAGAACATTTCTTTTTACACAATTTACTGAATAAAATAATCTGTTTATGACAACTCATGCCAAAGCCGATGATACATATCAAAAACAGACGTCAACATAGAAAAAATAGGGCTCTATTGAAAACTTGGAATGTATTTTTAATCAATAAATATTTTATATCCGTTGGTTTTTCATCTTAGTGATTATCCGTTATTGTTCAGTAATTGCATTATATGCAGATTGGCTAAAAACCAAATTATTTACGAAAATTCGCGATACGTATTTTTTGTTGATCTTTCTCTACCTACATCTACATAAGTTAACATTACATTCGTTTAGGCATACCAAGGGACTCCTCCAATCTTAAATAAAATTATAAAACAAATCTATCAAAACATAATCTCATCTTATATCTTGAATATTGATTGTAAGAAGCTGTAGTATTCAGGAAGTAAAATCAAAATACTTGGGTAGCGGCCAAATGAATCAATTTTCGCTCATCATTTGAATTAAATAAAAATTTCCTTATTCCAGAAGAATACCTTCGTCACTGAGATGATAACAATAATTTACGGTTTGTGGTGTTTGAAACGTTGACGACGAATATTTTAATGTACATGATATTATGTAAGGAAGGACCCTTTATTTTCATGTGGTTTGTTTAAGTAAATACATATTTGGTAATGCAGAGCATTTTTTAGGGGGCATACTAAAACGTAACTATAAAAATGTGCTAAAGAATACTTAATTTTTCCCCTATTCGTACCTGGATCAGCAACCACAGGGCCGAGTGGGTCAAAGCGGACACGATGCTCGACAGCAGCGCGTGCAGCACAAACAAGATCCGAAAAAAATCTATGCCTCCTTAACGCTAACTCGTCCCGACCCACCGGAGTGGCTGGAGGATCCCGGGCTCCTTCGTTATCACCAGATTTGGCAGTACTCTCTTCAAATACTTCATCATCTTCCGTATCTGACTCCTGTTTGCTACTGGGCCGATTCTCTGATATTCCATTGCTGCTGTTTGTTGTAGATTTTAATATCCCAGTGGATTTACGACGGCCTCCAGGGCGAACATCCACATTTGTACGTGCAAGCTCATGCTCCAGTCGCGTCAGCTCTTCTAGAGTAGCGGAATCGCGCCGACAATCCACCGAAAATCGCTTAAAATCCAGACGAGTCCTCTTGTAATCCACAGAATACCTTTTTCTTGTCAAATCATTTTTAGGAAGCACGAGATCTAAGGTGTCAATCTCGCCAGCCTCACTGACAGAATCTTTGTGTGCCTCTTCACTGTTTTCCATTACAATCGGTTCGGCAGGGTTGGCTGGTACCAATATTTCTGGTTCCTCTTGGTCTCCTAAATTC
The DNA here is from genome assembly GCA_949316365.1 of Hoplodrina blanda. Classification (NCBI taxonomy): domain Eukaryota; kingdom Metazoa; phylum Arthropoda; class Insecta; order Lepidoptera; family Noctuidae; genus Hoplodrina; species Hoplodrina blanda. The sequence goes on along the minus strand of OX438579.1, from coordinate 6,716,900 downwards.
ACTTCTTGTTTAACCGATTCTTTGATTGTTTGTAACAATTCTTCCTGTGTATTGTTTTCGTAGGTAGCCGGCAACTTTTCTTTTGTGTTCTCATTATCTGATTCTGAGTTTGAATCCATTTTTTCAGATTTAGGTTTGCTTTTACTAATTTTTTTGGTCGGTCGCGCACAACAACTTTTGAACATAATAATTATTATATAGACTTTTAAAGTATAAATATCTCATTTGCAAACGTAAAACAATAAACTATGAAGGCAGTGTAACAAATGTTATATCTGTTTTATGGTAGCATTTTATACATAAACAATGTGATACAACAACTCGCAGTAATATTATTCTGTCAAGATTTTCACTTAAAGAAATCGCAGGCCATACTAGTGTTATGGCAGGGGTGGCGTACGTAGGGTCGGCGGCCGGCCGAGCGCGCGGCGGCGGGCGACTGACGGGACTGACGCAGGGCGGATGCGCCGCCCGCCCGGCGCATCCTGCCACCCGCGCCCGCTCGCCACGCAGCTTTTGGGATTTGGGGATCCAAAAGCAATAGGCATGGGTTTTAGATTCACACTATACGCCAAAGAGTCTAATAAAAATCTTATTTCATTCAAACTTTTCTTCATTCCTCACAAGTAAACTGGATCAAAGAACTTTAAGACTAGATTAAAAATTAAATTGATTCAGTTTTAGATTGTAATCCAAGTAAAAGAGTTTTTTTCAGTTCTGTTCACGATATCTTCAAGCAAACAGTACTTCAAAAAATAAAGTTTAGTTTTTATTATGTTAGGGTATGTTTACGATTAAGGTAAGTTTCACACATATGATAATTGATGTGATAGAAAATAATGGGAATCTTTGTTGGCCAAAAAGCATTAAGAATTTGAATTTCTTCTTTCGTAACAGCAGTTTTGTTCGACTTGAGTCTTGCATTAATTACACGTATTTGAGCACTCTCGTTGTATACCGAAAATACATTAAACTATCTACATTCAGTCCCCTCTCTTCTGCTACCCCAACTTCCAAGCAATCAGAACGTATCTGTTTAACTAATTAATTCGATTAATTTGGGCGGATTCACCAACCAAGATGATTTTCATAACCATGCAAATGAATGCATACTTAAATACAATTTTGTTGTATGGACCAAGTTGCTCTAGCCGAGGATAAAGGTAACAGAGGAACCTAAACCATGTCAGCAGAATAACTGGAAGCATTTTTGGTTAATACTATTGGTAGATTTAGATCTAGTCCATGACTAGATATAATTAATTAAATAACGAATTAACGGTAGACAATATTCTTTAAACTTCTCTTCATAAAACGCATTTTATTTTCAAAGCAAATCAAGAGAATGCTTTGCATTCAACGACTGAAATCTACGATGTATTTTTCTGGGTGCTAAGATAAAGATCTTAGTAGCAATACAGTCTCCCAGCTGTAGGCTGTAGTTAACGACTTTCGCTCTGTTGCGTGGCTTGGGATCAGCAGAACGCGCTTGCGTCACACTCACATAACCGAAAACATCTAGTTTTGTTTTTTTATAACGACAGATGTAATTAATTTGAATTAACAGTGCATGCATGCTATAAAATTAAACATTATATTATGTATTTTGGCTTCAGTTTAATCTTAATGAGCTAGAAATGCCAAAGAAGTTTTGCAGACACCCATGGAATGAGGAAACAAATTTTGGTATTTATTTAACACTAGCTTCTGCCCGCGTAAATAGTATCTTTCCGTAAAGTAAGTAGTAGGTAAGAAAGTAAGTAGATAATAAAATTATCCTTCTTATCATCGCGTCACTGGATCTAACAATCAGTCTGCTTGTTTTTCGACTATAAAGATTTACGAAGAAGTTACGGGGTTACTATTTTGGTATGAAACTCCACCTTAAAAAAAAACTTTTTTCTTATGTTTAAAAGAAAAAATACGAAATAAGGAATGCAAAGTTTCATTTATTTTGGCTTCCGAGTAACATTGTTCACACAAAGTATAAATATATATATATAAATAGACATATTTATAGGTTAATTGACGCGGACCAGGCATTAAGGAAAATCAAATGTGAAAAGGAAAACTTGGGAGACCATTAGGAAATTAATGAGCCATGAGAGTGCTTAATTCGCATTTATAAAGAATCACTAGCAAGTATTTCTGGTAACCACACTAACTAAGCTAAACCAGCTTGTAGATTAGTGACAAATGTGGAAATAAACACACGAACGGGGATCGAAGTCACGACCAGTCGCTAATCCGTTTGTTGTCCGTTGTGCTATTACCACTTCGGATTAATGGAATTACTAATGTTTGATCAATTACATAGTTTTTATAATCAAAATATTGTGATATAACAACACCAGGAGGTTCGATAATGCAGGAATAATTATGTAGTCCAAAATTAGTAATCGTTCGCTAAAATTATGCTACGAGTTGCTAACTAAAGTGGTAACCTTGCGTTCATAAATATCTCGTGATGTGGAGCTTCAAACATAAACTGTATTCCATAATACAATAGCAATTATTTCCGAACTTTGTTTACGGCTCTGGCTCTGTTGCTGGATGTTCGGAAAACGTTGCTTATAATTAATTCAGTCATCTGACTAGCCTTTTAATAACTATATTGGGGCGGATTTTGGTTTAACTGGATGCAGCTGAATACCGGTAGGTACTTTACTTGCCACTGCTTATAAGACCTTCACAACTCCTCAGTCACAGGCCAACAACCAGTCTTGCCAAGAGGAATCACCTCTTGGCAAGACTGGTTGTCTGACTTCCGGACGCCTGACTACCCGTAATGATCGCAGATCACGGGATCGCGGTATAAATCTGATCGCGGCGGTAAGACCCCTCTCTGAGGAGTGGCTAGAGAGGCGCCACGGCGTCCTCACCTTCTGGCTGACGCAGGTCCTCACCGGACACGGTTGTTTCGGGAGGTTCCTGTGTCGGATTGCACGGGAGGAAACGCACGGGTGTCACCACTGTGTGGACCGCCCGGAGGACACGGTGGAGCATACGGTGCAGGTCTGCCCCGCTTGGGCAGAGCACCGCCGTGTCCTCACGGAGGCGATAGGCGGCGGCGACCTCTCGCGTCCGGAACTGGTTCAAGCCATGCTCCGGGGCGAGAGGGAATGGGATGCAGTCACCTCCTTCTGCGAAGCAGTAATGCTAGCGAAGGAGGAGGCGGGCCGCGTGAGGGAGAGAACAACACCTTCCACCTCACGCCCCAGCCGCCGCGGGAGACGCCCAGGGCGTCGGACGTCGCGAGGCGACATCCGGCCACCGTAGGCGCGGGCTTGCGGACGGCGAGTAATGGGTAGCTCGCCGTCCGATCAAGGACCATGCCCGGGTCGACGGCGCGTTCTGTTCGCGCGCGCCTCAAAGAGCTGTCAGCACAGGGACGGGGCCCCCAACGAGGCCAAACGCCTGCCGGGGTTGCGGGACGTCTTAACAGGATACCGTGGCCCCGGAACGTAAAGGGCAACAGAAGGAACAGAGTGGTTTTTTAGTCAGTAAAAGTCTGACAGTCCCTTCCGCCCCACCCAGGACGGAAGGACTCATTTGATGATATTTACCACCTCAAAAAAAAAAATGGTTACACATTGACAGACCGACGCGGCTAGTATTATTTACTAGCCGGCTGTATTATAACTACTACATGACTTAAGATTTTTTGCTACACTATACGCGAAACTTGTGTTAAAATAAGTTCTGGAAATCATGTTCCATCTTCCAAAAATGTTTAAGAAGTGTATGGTAAAGCCGGTGAAGGGCACCCACAGGGAAAGTAATAGCGGTGCGCGGCGCTATTAGGGCATTATGTAAATATTCTAAAGTGGCAATGAAAATATATCGCAATGGGCACGCCATGTGTATATTGTGTAAAGAAATTGCTAGGTATATTAAACAGACTGATGTTTTTGAGAATTATTCCAGAATTGAAATAATTTCAAATAGATTCAAAGTGCTGTAAAACTGTATATTTTATATAATGTTAGTACAAACAGTTCCAGTACTTATGTGGGTATTTTGTTTGTCTTACTATCAACCATTCTAATAAAAAATAGTTTTTATTGAAATCTTCATTTTTAGACCAGCTAGCGATTGTATAAGACTGAGACTAATACACACTGTGTACACTGTTATACTTTTTTTTTTAGGTGGTAAAAATCATCAAATGAGTCTGAAGAGTGAGAATGAGGGACTGCCAGACTTTTAGTGACTAAAAACCACCCTGCTCCTTCTGTTGCCCTTTACGTTCCGGGGCCACGGTATCCTGTTAAGACGTCCCGCAACCCCGGCAGGCGTTTGGCCCCGTTGGGGCCCCGTCCCTGTGCTGACAGCTCTTTGAGGCGCGCGCAAACAGAACGCGCCGTCGACCCGGGCCTGGTCCTTGATCGGACGGCGAGCTACCCATTACTCGCCGTCCGCAAGCCCGCGCCTACGGTGGCCGGATGTCGCCTCGCGACGTCCTCAAGTCCTTAAGTCCTCAAGATCCGGACGCGAGAGGTCGCCGCCGCCTATCGCCTCCGTGAGGACACGGCGGTGCTCTGCCCAAGCGGGGCAGACCTGCACCGTATGCTCCACCGTGTCCTCCGGGCGGTCCACACAGTGGTGACACCCGGGCGTTTTCGCCTGCTGAATCCGACACAGGAACCTCCCGAAACAACCGTGTCCGGTGAGGACCTGCGTCAGGCGGAAGGTGAGGACGCCGTAGCGCCTCTCCAGCCACTCCTCAAAGAGGGGTTTTACCGCCGCGATTGCGGCGTGCCCGAATGTGTTATACTTAAGATCTAATGTATACAGAAGCTGTTAGCAAATCTTAGTATAATAAATTAATAAATAAATAAGTGTAGATTTTCTTGACTTATATCAATGGTGTGGTTTATTATAACTTTATGCAAAAAAAAGTCAAAGGCGGACTTAATTCCTTAGGCATTCTCTACCAGTCAACCAAAGGTGGTGAAGAGATAACATGGCAGGTGCAAGTGGTGCAGGTGGTTCTTAATAATGAATTTCTCTACCCTCAATAGTTTTCGCGTATTCCACACAAAACTCAATGAATCAGCCTGTATAGGTAATGAATCTAATCCTATGGATTAAATAATAATTTAAAGAATATGGCATTAAAATTAACACTATTATTTAAAAAATCTGCACTACTGCAATACCATCCATGATGGGCATCTAGTGTACCTTAATGGTTCTATTTAACGATTAATTATAGTTTTGGCTTTTTAAATAAGTGAATGCTTTATAGAAATTGACCTTTTTTTGTTATACACTTCTTAGTTTAGTACAGTTTTCTTTAAAATAAGAAGAAGATTTGACTTCTCACAGTGGTGGATTTACTAGTAGGCTTAGAAGGCTTGAGCCTAGAGCGGCAGATTTTAGGGGGCCGCAAATTTAGGGACTAAAATTTTCCTGCTTTAGGATAGTTTTCTGATGTCTTAAAGAAAGAATTACAGACTTCCCATGACTTCTCCCATTTCTCTTTCATTGCACATTCAACAGTATGGCAAACTTTAATATTCTGTGGTAAAACACCCCGTTAGCCGCCCCCCAATCAGTAATAGGGCTATGCCCACACTATAATAAGTATGACACTTGTGTTAGAAACTTTCATGAACAGATTGAAATGTAGAGGCAAAAACTGCAAAAATTTAAAAGCCTATTGAAAATCTACCGCTGACTTCTTATGAGCCTAATCGAGTAATATTCATAATCATAAGCAAGTCATAATGCAGTAAGTATATTTAATGAGCTGTCATTTGCCTTTAATCTTACCAATTAGGACTGATAATGAAACAAGTATGTTCTCTTTTCAATTAAACGCTACTTCCAGAAAACTACATGAAATTCCTCTAATGTGGCAGAGAAAGGAAAATTCCATTTAAAATGACAGAGAGAGTATAATTTAATTACCTAGTTCATTATATTTTTTACATGTAAAGGAGTATCTAATAAAGAGGTTAACAATATCTGCAGTGTTCAATGACTGTAACAACTTGCAATCATGTCAAATAATGGATTAAATCAATTGAATTATAATATTGAGATGAGACTATAACTGGTTTTTTTTAACTCGTACTTATCCATAAGTATAAATTATGTTTTTTAACTGCTGCAAGTCAGTAGGTAATCAAATATTTAAGCACACATATAAAACACTTTTTAATTTTAGGTTTGTGTACCCAAGTTACAGGATAATGAATACATAACTTCCTGTGACAAAGTAGGTAGGTAATGTTGGCCATTAAAAATACAGTTTATCTCATGTTGACTTCAATCCATCATCGAAAGTTAATTTATGGTAAGTACATTGAATGATATGGTGTCAACTATCATAATGAAATAGGACTCATAAATTTTGACTTCTATACTCTGATCTATTAATATTTTTTATAAAATAACTTTCATGTTTATAGTAAAAATTGTTAATTAATAATGAATGACTGTGCGAAGCAGTAGGCGTGTTATAAATTGAATTGAGTACACAAAGCAACACAACTAGAAAACTGTTTATTTACTCACAGTCGTTATCTCGTTTCGTTGACTCACTGCTGATATGGTTGTCTGAATTGTACTTCACTTACTGTTTACGTATAAAATAATATAAAATTCAGTCTTTTTAGGTTATTTGTCAGATAATGGCATACAATACAACTACTCTATGAATACAACTCTTCAGTCTAGGGATGCCCAATACGATGCGATATATCGAAATATCGATACAGCGCTATACGATATATCGATATTTAATACGATATTTTGGCCATACGATGCGCTTCGATATATCGTATTCCAAAAAAATATCGCATTAACGTATCGTATCAAACTATAACTTTGTTTAACCGGTCAAGCCCTGATGAGAAGATGCCAAGATGTTGCCTTGCATAAAAACATCACTCGGAACGCAAATATCCATAAACAATATAGAAAAAAAATGTTGAAGTTGACATCTGGCCCACTTCAAAATTTTGTCAACAATGCGGGTTTTTGTTCCACATTTTTTGTGTTTTGTGATTTATTGTAGTGATTTGAAGGTAAGTGCAGTGTTTTTTACGTAGAATATTAGTTAGGACACCGTTATGTGTGATGTTTTTACGAAATAGCATCATAAAATTTGATTTTTTTGATTTGACAAGAGTCGTGAGAAATCGTAAACTTTTTTCAAAGAATTTTCGCTGTTTTAGTGCATAATCGACAGAAAATAGATGTAATATTCATTTACAACGAGTGATTACTTCGTTCTAGACAATACTTTCATGAAATAGCATCATAAAATCACTTTGACAAAATAATATATACGTATTTACATAAATACCTACAAACGGCGCCGCGCCGTATGAAGTTTGAGTTGTAATATTATGAAAATGTTACGTATGATTCTCAAAAAAACGCTGTTGTTAGATTCCTTGTCTATTCATAATGTAACTTACAAAGTTTTGTGTACATAGCTACAGTAGTTTTATCACAAATCGATAAAGTACAAGAACATGTGTACTTTTAGCCATTCTCTGATAAAACCTTACTAAATAGAAATACCGTACTATGGTACGGTTATCGCTTATAGATAAGTATGTTCTCTGGTTATTTTCCATCACAAAACAGGTTTTGCTATCGCAGTACGTCGTACAAAACATGGATTAGAGTGTTTACAAAATCATATTTACATATGTATAAATACATATAAAATGGCGCCGCGCGCTATGAAGTTTGAGTTGTAATATTATGAAAATGTACGTATGATTCTCAAAAAAACGCTGTTGTTACATTCCTTGTTTATTCATAATGTAGCTTACAAAGTTCGGTGTACATAGCGACTCTAGTTTTATAACAGTCGACATAGAACAATAACAATACGATAACATTGTTTATTTTGGTCAGTTCTCAGATTACATCCATTGTTTACAAAAGGAACAAAGACAAAGGGCGACCGCTGTTACTTAACTACGTGCTTTGTTTATCTACGATCTCAAAACAGTCGCCCTTATCGCTCTACGACGAAGTCGAAACACTTACGAGCATTTTTTGTGACTGGTGTCAAATTACGTCGTCATTACGTCATCGCGGCCCGCATGTGCGCGGGGATTGAGCGGTTAAACTTTATTTCTTTTTTGTTTATATTAACCTACCTACCTTTAGACATAATATTGTTATTCGTAATAAGCAGTGGTCGGGATTATTTAGAGTTATTTATGTACTTATACTGATTTCATACAGCGAAAAAATAAATTTAAGTGCTGATAAGTGGCAACTGTGATTTTTTAAAATGAATACACCAACCTTTCATACATATAAATACTTTTCTTCAATAATTTACAATATATTATAAAAATTAAAGAAAGGTATGTATTTCTTTAATGTTTACGATATATTTAGGGTTATAATAATATTTTACCTACGAAATAACCTACCCAATCGATGTACCCAAGCGATACGGTTACGATGCGATATATCGATACAAAGGGATACGATAATATCGCGTATCGATACAAACGTATTCGATACGGTTACGATGCGATATATCGATACAACAGACTTTTTTGGGCATCCCTACTTCAGTCAGTCTTCCTTCAACTTCAACAAAGTCGGCATAAATAACCGCTCAGATACCACAGATTATAAAATTGGTAACTTTGATGCGTACCCGAAGTGCAAACCCGGCACGATGTATGATGCGGTACGATGCTGAAAAAAAAAACATTTTTGCTAAATTAACGTTCAAAAGTTAAAAGCCTCGGATTCGGACTTGGCTGAAGTATCTCTGATGGCGCATTTTCATTAGTCGATAGGGCCCGCATGCGGCGAGTCCCCGCATGCGACATAACAACCAATGAAAGTTACAAGTCGTTACACCGCATCCGCCGCGCATGCTTTTTACCGACCGTGATATCGACATGCGGGTCCTGTGACATGCGTTCCAGAAATCTGTCGCACCCCGCATGCGGGCCCTATCGACTAATGAAAACGGTTCACCGAATGCGGGCCCTGTGGCATGCGTTCCAGAAATCTGTCGCACCCCGCATGCGGGCCCTATCGACTAGTGAAAATGAGCCATGATAAAGGTATGGTAAAAAGGTCAGGTGGAATGAGGGAGATAATGACGCACCCTCCAGCGCCCAGTGCGTCTGCTGCAGATATTAGAGAAGGTTGTATTCTTTCGTCCCTTTTGTAACCCCTCCGCTGTGACCATCTCCTTCCCAAAGGAAGCAAAGGCGTTCGATCCCGATAAATAAAATTACTTTCCTCTATGCGTTACACATCCGTTCGATGTATGTACTACTCAAAAGAGTACCTATATAATAACTTTGATGTACTCCCACTCGCGACTGGACGTAGTTAGTTGTTTACTGGAACTTGGAAGCAAGAAATCAGACTGGGCAGTCCTGTAAATGCCGGCAAGGCAGTCCCATAAACGGTCCGAGGCAAGTTCTTTCCGAAACCCACATGCCCAGGGAGCACCAGTGTCACGCGGAAAGTAAGAGCGTCATGCCGTCTCTCCAGTCACTTCTTCATGAAGGGTTTTAGCGCCGTTATCTACGCATAGACCTTTGTCGATCGTAATGACTAAGAATTTAGAAAAATAACAGAAACAAAGAGGCAGAACGTCATGCCTATCCAATGGAGACCTGAATCTACCAGGTCTTGAGGTAGCGTATAAAAACGGGGCATGCCGCGCCGCTACTGCCTTCCCTAAAAAATGGATGGTAAATATCGCAAAGCTCAAGAACGAGTGCTCTTTGTTTTGGTTGGTTTAAATTTTTATTGGGGCAGTAATTGAGAAAAAGCTAGGCATCTGATGTTGGTTTCGTGGTCGTATTTTAAGCGTGAAGCCCGCAGAGTATGGCAGTACCCCATGCTCAGCACTCAAGCAACCTGTAATAAGGCTTTTCCATTACGAATTTCTCGGTAACGGCCCAGAGTTTGAAAGTCGGTGGTGTCACACTGCCGTGGCTATGAATGCACGTTGAGTTGTTGGTCCTGCGCCTGATCTCACCCTGGTCGTGTAGGATTGCAATTCCGTTGGACTATGAGTGTGGGAAGAGGGAATATATCAGATTTGTTAACCACATTATCCCTTGTATACTGGCTAGCTACTCCTTCCTTTGAGCTTGGCCGCCGTGACCAAAATTCGGTCGTGAAAATGTCATCATTACTTGAATAAAACGATAGAATACAAAAGTAAGTTATTTATTAACATTAAACTTCACCAAAGTTTAACTATGTACCTAGATATAAGCAAATCACTAAAATATACATAAAAATGGTTTAAAAAAAACTGTGTTTACTTATTTAGCTACATTCAAAGGCACAGAAAACACCTTGAACACGCCAGTGTTTGTGCTAACCTACAAGTTCATCAAATTCAGGCCCACTGGTTTACGTAAAATAATGTACTTTATTTTAGGTTATTTTACTTTAAAATTGAAACATAAAAAATAGTTTTCTTATAAAAAATGATTTACATTACAGAGCACTGTTACACTTAAAAATATACGGAATTATGCGATGCTATTTCTAGTTTCTATTTTTCTTTTCATATACCAATTGTCCTCTAAACCGCGGACGGAGTGCAAGGAAACTACATCTATATGACATCAATAACTGCATTAAATTGCGTTTAAACACAACGCAGTTTGTAGGTTGCAGAACATTCTACTTAAAACTGATCTAGCCAGAACAGGCCGTTTTACGATTTTCGCATCAAATAGTCATTACCTTTTACTTTTATTTTAATACGCTTAGAAACATGAACGTCATTTTAATTATTTTTTATTACAACACTTAAAATCTGCTGATGAAAGCAGACTGCTGTGCTATTCTCTAAAAACACAGCGCCGCGGCGGCGCTGCGGCAGCGCTGACACTATGGTTTGTGTTTAGTGGATTTTCAACTTTATAGTGTAGATCACAACGTTGAAAATCCACTAAACACAAACCATAGTGTCAGCGCTGCCGCAGCGCTGCCGCGGCGCTGTGTTTTTAGAGAATAGCATAGCTGGTTAAAATGGCAAACACTCAATTATACTTATAGTGTTGTTTCTTCTTACATTTAATAACATGAAAAAAATAAAATCCTTTGGTACATAATGTAAAAAATGTTGCACAACTAAAGTTTTTGTAAGCCACGTGTTCCACTTCCTGTTCTAGTAACAAGATTATTATCATAACGGTAGTGCTTAGTAAACAAGACTGATGCGCAGTCTCCACATCATCTAAGGCTCGAGATACTCCATTTGACACCATTTAGTTAATACAACCTTATCAGTGAGATAAAGGTTATTTATTCAGAAATAAATTATTTAACATTATTAACACATGATAAGATTACATAGTGTACCGCGAACATCTATTAAGAATTCTACTGAGCATCTATAAATTATATGTAAAAGTAATACATTGATTTTAGATTTAAAAAAAATATATATTGCAGTTACAAAACAATACAACATAGATCTTTACAAATGCTAGCTAGAACTCTTCGATACTAAAGTGTCTCGTCAATTTAAATCCGTAAAATGTATGCAAACAAAAACAAAACTGTACTATTTCAGTTAAAAAGTAATCTATAACATAGCTAAAAATAAGTATACCTTCAACATTACTATTAAAAAACAAAATATTATAAGTAGTGTCTTGATTGCTATATTTAAAACTTTTTATTTGTTCAGAAAGGACCATGATATCTGTTGTTCTAAAACAGTTTTATCGTGAAATTAAAATGTATCTCATAATAGTTATGTTATCACAAAAAATTTCCTGCACCAATAACAATCAAATCAATAACCTAATATCACGTCCTTTCAACCTACTTTCTAGCTAAAAGGTGAACTAAATGCACTATATTTTGTAATAAATACACAATTTGTACAAAATGTTACTGTATCTCTCATCAAAACTTAACTAAACCATTAAGAGCTACTTACTCCATACAGTTACAATATTATATTCTAAATATTTGCACTGTGAATGTAATGAAGATTACTATGTGCTAATTGCAAAAAAAAAAACAATGGAACAATTCATGTAAGAATGGCAAGGGGCTGCCCTACAATACATAACATGTATTAAGTACCAAGTCTCTAATTTCATTAAATTGCCAAAAGTCCTTTGGTTTAAGCTTTTAATTCCAAAGATAGGGAATGCAGCATAATTAAAAAAAATATCTAAACAAACAAATAGTTTCAAAAACATTCGTAACATCGAAATGAGTAAAAAGATTTTCTTTTTATTTGACTAGTATAGGAACAAACTTGGAACTGGAAATGATAATTTGCGCAACGGTTGCAATAAGTACAACGTTATAAACCGCTTATTTTATCACGACAAAATATGGCATACTATCATAGAAAGTTACCATGTAATCATTAAAACAATGTTCTAATATAACGTGAAGCAATATTGCACAAGCTCTCGCAATTTCTAATCTTGCAAAGCAATAATTTTTTATTCCATGGCTAAAGCCTAGACGTTTTAATATTTCAAAGCCCATTATTCTAATAGATAAAATATGTATAGGAATCTGTTGTATAATGTTACAAAATACCTCGATAGGTCTTGTAAAATCATGCATAATTTTGATTGATCCCGACCTTTAATAATAAAATATTTTTTTTGTGGGTTTTTTGGGATAACAAAAGATTTTATATTATAAAAACAATATTTTTTGGTTCCTACATAATACTAGATACAGGGTATAAAAATATACAGAGTATTTAAGATACTCACCAACAATGTATATGTTTCGCGTATCATAACATCATGTAAATACTCAGGATGACATAATTCAATCATGGCTAGCATTTGTGTACAGAACAATAATCTTCTTGTTACGGAACATCAAATATGCAAGATTTCTTTTTCGCAACGTGTGTACCTATATACTATAGATAGTTTTTTTTTAATAGAAATATAAGTTGTTGCATTTTCATAAATAGAACTAAGACTACGTGACATTATTCGTTGTTTTCCTTGGACAAGGTAAACCAAGCTCTTGTTCTTCTTTTAGTATTGGTACATACTAAGGCTCATTGCTTTCATGACAACTCTCCAATAGGTGCATTCTGGAGCCACAGGTCATGGATGAAGTTGTACAAGTCATCACTGACTGCCACCTGTAACGAAATTTTGTTATTTTTGAAGTTATCTAAGGCATACTTAAACTAATGTGCACATATTAAGTGCAATAGATATGGTCTTATTAACCATGTTTGAGACTACGACTTTTTATTATGAACAACATCTATAATAAATAGTATTTTTTGGCTGCTTTCCAAGATGAGGCATGAGGATATTTGTTTATAATCCAAGTGTGCATAGTCTTAGTTTAGTCACATGTTACAAAAGTAGAATCATACATTATACTAGTACTGTGATAATAACATGAATATGTAGCTGTAACTGCATTGATACCTGAGTATATGCTAAATAAAGGCATAGTATTCTTGTCGACATTTCCATTAATTATAGCACAATAGACCCTGACAAATAATCCTTATTGCGCGAGAAATATGGTTCAAAATAATGCGACAACGTTAACTACAATTTAAATGATAAGCATAAGACAAACAGTGGTCCTCTGTCACGTTGAACTGAATATGTTATTTTTTGTATTATGTATAATAATAAAGTAATAACTACGTACCTTGTAGGGGGTGGGATTCAAATTCCTTTTGATATCTTGTCTGAGAGTTTTCAGTGAGGACTGCACTCGCTCTCGCACTTCATGCAGTGGTTTCGGCATCGTGTAAATAAGACCATCCTTCCAATACACCTATAATGTATGAAAAGAACCCTTTATTATAAGCTTAAAATAATAAAACTAGCTAAGTAGTGAGAGTTTGATTGCCTCGTTGGTCTAGTGGTCGCAAAGCGCGACAGCTGAGCATGTCTTGGGTTCGATTCTCAGGTCGGGCAAAGTGTTATTGGGTTTTGCCACCAGGCATTACTCAGTAGTAGCCTTGGTGTCCGGATTTGTACCCGGTTGATGACAATAGGCTCGCCCCCTATTACATGGGACTTAAAAATAACATATGAAATGTGGGTGTACTTATGGGTACATCTCTGCCTAACCCTTCGGAGATTACAAGCGTGATCTTATGCATGTGTGTAGCTAAGTAAAAATAACCATCTTCGTCACACACTCTTGAGTAAATTTTTCAATGCCATAAATACTTTCTAGGAAATCTAAGACAACTTGATGTAGAAGAAAAATCCGGATTATATTATTTCTTCTCTTATGTGGCTGAAATTTTCCTTGCAATTGCAAATTTAAAGGCTGATTAATATCTTTTTTATTCTCTCTCTTTTTTTCTACAGCAGACGTTTTAATTAATAATAAAAAAACAAACCAGCTTATTGTGTCTGTTCCCTTATTTCTTCTTAATTAACAATGGATTTTAATGCATTTGCACCACAATGTTTTTTTTGAGGTTTTAAGTAGTAGTATGAGTTTTTATAAAATAAATGAATTATGTAATAGCACAGAAATATTTTTGTTTTGACATCAAAGTAGAGGCGAGTCGCTAGTCATAACGTCATACTAATATTATAAACGCAAAGTAAGTTTATTTGTTCGTTACGCTTTCGGGGCTAAACTACTAAACCTATTTTGATGAAATTTTAATTTTCAGTTAAAGAATTTCAAGTAAGGAATACTTTTTAATCCGCGACTTCGTCTGCATCCGCGGTAACTTACGTGCACGCGGATGATGTCGCAGGCAAACGCTAATTTAAATTTAAATCGTAGTGTTTATATAAAAACCATAATAACCAGCAGTAGCACATCTTAATGCCTGTGCAGTGTGCACTAAAAATATATTTACATTACATATGTTTCCTGTTTCCTCATTAATACTAAGAAAATCTATGAATTCACCTTGTATAGATGTTCGACTTTGCTGGGTATGACGTAGGCTCGCTTAGACTCTTGGAAAGGATGTCTACAGAGCACCTTCTGGCCGACCTCGGGCGCCGCCTCAGACGAGCGCTGTAGAAGGTCGATCAAAGCGTGGCCGTCAGCACCGAATAGTCTGTACGCCTAAAAAATAATGATAACAGTTTTATGATATTATACAATGTAACGGCACTTCAATGTAATCTTTAAATCTGATATGACTCGGCGTATTTACAAGAAAATTATCTGAAACATAGCACATGTTACCCTTGTAATAATAATTATTAGATAACAACCTGACTAGACAAAAACGTAAGTAAAATATTATTATTTGAGGCATAATTATTATTCCGCAGCTTGGTACATATTGTACAGAGCTGAACGAGGAAACAAACAATGTTCTAAAGATGATTAAAAATAAGTCATCAGGCAAACAGTGGGTTTTTAATTATAAAAATACAGTTTACCTGATATATGTAAAAAAAAAACCAAGTATATTATAAAAAATAAACATTCAACAGTAAGCTTGTTTGGTAGAGGTTTTTTTTATCCTTTTTTTGTTAGACATGCTATCAATCAGTATCATTATAACATTGATATATTGTATTATGACATAGTTTGCGAGTCAGAGGTAGGGATTTATAAAACAATGTTATCTTTATTGCCTTTCTAACATCCATTACCGTCTAGTAAATCGATGGTAAATAGTGCAGTCAGTGAACAATCAATAAAGCTGACAAAGTATTCGTAATTCACAAGACCTTGTGCCGTTCGATGATACTGTACAAGCTATACCTATCTATTCATATTCATGACAATCGTATATTTTTCTCCTTGATAACACGCATTGGTTCAGGGCCGTACGTTATACGATATTCCGTTTCTTATACAGCCTGTAACAAAAACCCTGTCCGATCCTTAAGGGTATTATTCGGCATCGTACTGCGTACACATATACGTAACCATTTAATGGATTTGAGATTATTATTTTTCCCCAGTGAAAAAAAAAAAGAAGAAAGTAGAAGTAATTAAATTAAAATAAAACATAAAAACATACATACATACATACACACATACATACATACCGTCAAAATCATAACCCTCCTTTTGGCTTTGCCGTAGTCGGGTAAAAACTGATCAACGGCAACACTGATCTGACAGGGGTTTTGTTACATAGTGTATATATTTACCTACCTAGTCTCATCGTGATACAAATCATAGTTTTATCGATGTCAGAATAGTCGCAAATATGTCATATGGAATATCATGCGCTGCGATAATATTGGCTGTCGAGACGGTTACCATACTGTGATTAGTTGCAATCGATATAAGTCAAAGTTCAACGCAGTCACCGGTTTGTTACTAACTTCAGTACATAAATACTAAATAAATTAATCAAGATAGCGTTCGTTTTCATTTATAATTTGCAACAATCATAACGACAACAAGCTTGTACTCTTTCAGGAGTAATCATTCTTCATTTGGATAACAATATGACGTCACACAGTAGGGCCGATCATATAAAAACATGGCAGAAACTCATAAAGTCTAAATGCATCACATTGTTGTTACATTATTTGTTATCGTTAGATGGATAACCGGCCTACCTGAAACCGGTTTTTGTCAACCCGTGAGGCGCGAGGGGGCGTAACAGTGACCAGTCGAAACTTGAACTTCGTACGGATTGTTTGTTAGTGCCGAGAACTGTGTTTTTAAACTGTTGCTTTCTTTATATAATTGTAATTAAATATCGAAGTGTTCATCAAAACCCGCTGATATGGCATCATTGGCAGGAGGTAAGTGGTCTTATTTTAGCATAAAACATATATTTTATGGAGTGTAAGTTAGTAACAAACATCTGAATAAAATGGGAAGCGAGTTCATATTTTTTTTTAAATTATCTTTTTAAACCCATAGAGTTTTAGTTACACTAGGTAGCCATAGGTGTTTATTTTATAGTTTTATATTATGTTTAAAAGTATATTCTTCAAATCTAAAAAAAGAAATCTTGCACCAATTTGCACCTTTTTTAATTAAAAGCTCAAAACCGAACCTATAATATATGGTATTTTTTAATGTAAAATTAAAGAAAATACATTTTTATTTTTCTTTTGTTTTAGGTTCGGGTAGTACTGATATATTCTTGTCCAGAAAGTTTTTATATGAGAAAATGAATGAGTCTGGCCATTCTAAATTAGAAGAAAAAGTGTTATTTTTAACAAAATACTTAGAAAAGCGAACAAGGTGTCCTAAATTGAAATTAGCTGAATTACACAACAAAATTTCGTACTTCGTTTCTGATTTTAAGAAGAGATGGTCAAGTTCTCAAAGGATGAAGCATCGATTTTTAGATAAAAACACTGCTTGGCTAGAAAAGTCAATAAATTTTCGGAATTATGAGGAATGTATCAACACAGAAATTTCCAAAAAAAAGGGAAGACCCAATATTGACTTCAAAGCCGCTTCAGAGAGGACTAAGAGACTAAAAACTCAAGACTTAAGGTCTACACGTAATACTGCAGAATTGTGCTATGCAGCACAAATGAGTTTAAGGTCTTCAGGGGCAACTGATGCGGCAACAATAGTCAAAGATGTTACCCAAACATCACCCAAACGTGCCACTCGTTACAAAGCAGCTTATAAAAAAAACACTGATCGACAAATAACCCAGCTTTCAGCAGAAGAAGCTTTAAGTACATTTATAGACGCTCAAGTGACGAGGCATCAGTACAACATATTTAGAAATAAAGACAAGACGCGGTTTCCTTCGTATAAAATTATTCAAAAGGCTAAAAAGAATTGTTACCCTGACAGACAATTTATATCAGTTACTGATCTTTCAGCTGAAATAAATCTTCAAGCACTTCTAGATCACACAGCCTCTCGCCTTATGCAATCTCAAAAGATTGTTTTCGAAGATCAAAACGATGTTTTTGAATTATTATTAATTTATAAATGGGGATTTGATGGTTCATCTGGGCATTCCGAATATAAGCAAACATATGCAAGTGGGGTAGCCAGTGATGCAAGCATTTTTTTGTCATCAGTTGTACCTCTGAGACTTATATCTGGCGATCCCGAGGGCCCAGTAAAAGAACAAGTTGTGTATTGGAGTAACCCGAGGCCTTCATCCACAAGATATTGTCGCCCGATTAAATTTCAATTTGCTCATGAGACCACTGAACTCGCTAAAAAAGAACATGACCATATTAATACACAAATTCTTAACTTGATACCAACTGCATACGAAATAAATGGTCGCAGTATTGAAATACGTCACAAACTTTTGTTCACAATGGTTGACGGGAAAATCTGCAATGCATTGACTGATACCAGTTCAACAATGAAATGTTATCTCTGCGGATTAACATCAAAAAAGTTTAACAATATTTCGAAATGTGTGGAAGCTATAGTAGACGAATCTAGACTACAATTTGGAATGTCAACGCTCCATGCATGGATTAGATTCTTCGAATGTCTTCTGAAAGTAGCCTACAAATTACCAATAAAAACCTGGCAAGCTCGAGGAAAAGAAAATCAAAAAATTGTTGATGCCAACAAAAAGAGAATATGTGAGGAATTTAAGAGTGAACTTGGACTCATTATAGACAAACCGAAACCAGGTTACGGGAGCAGTAACGATGGGAACACCGCAAGGCGTTTTTTCGAGAATGCTGATACATCTGCCAGAATAACAGGGATTGATATTGATATTATAAAAAGATTTCGCACAATTTTAAAAGCCATAGCTAGTGGGTTTGATATAAACGTAAACCGATTCAAAGCTTATGCTTTGGAAACAGCATACCTATTTGTTGAAAAATACTCCTGGTACTCAATGCCTCCTACGATACATAAGGTACTGATCCATGGGCCTATTATTATAGAAAATGCATTACTGCCTATAGGACAACTGAGTGAAGAAGCGCAAGAAGCAAATAACAAAATGTTTAAAAGGTACAGAGAGAGATTTTCACGGAAAAGTTCTCGCGAAAAAACCAATGCTGATATTTTATATCGACTTTTGATATCATCGGATCCTCTCATTTCAAGTATGCATCAACCGATAAAGCGGAAATCAAGTTTTGATCCAGATACAATCCAATTACTGGACTGTCCAGATTTAAATACATCTGCGGCTTCATCAACCGATGAGGTGACATACACTGAAGACAGCGATGAAGAATCAACTGATTGTAGTGAGGGATAAAACGAATCAATGTGAATAAATATATACATTTATAAAATATTTTGTGTTTTTTTTGTTTCCTTATATCAAATTATGACATAATCTTTGTGTTTAACTTACTTTAAAAGTATAGCCAGCATAAAATATTAATTGCCAAGTTTTGATGTCATCGGCCCCACTGTGACGTTTGAAAACATTCCATTAATTAATAAGTACTATCGACGCACCTTTTTGTGACCGGGTATAGTTACTTTCCCGACATCTTGACTCAGTTTGATGCGAGGTTGTCCGTTTATCTCCGTTAATTTGTAAACACATCCCAAAGCTGGTTGGCGTTGACATGTTACTGTAAAAAACATAAACAAACACTTTAATTTAGTACGACATGATATAAGAGCAATTTTAGCAAATGTCGTTTCCTTTTACAATAATATTATTCTTGAGTCACAGCAGTATGTGACCAGCAAAAAGTACCGTAGCTCAACACAATGTAACTTAATGAATAAATCGTGCATTTCCGGAAATTACTCTGTCATTGTTGATATTGTATGAAATAATAGACTCGGTAAGTATATCTAGAGACGCATGCGGTAAATGTTAGATATGATAAGATAATTTTTAAATATATGACGATTACAATACCTAGATGTGTCCCAATCCCGAAGCAGTCGATTTTGTGTCCTTGTTCGTTCAAACTGAGTATAGTTTCTTCATTAATGTCATTAGACGCTACAATGGTTAGTTTAGAGAACCAGGGTAGTTTGAAAGTTTCGGCGATGCTTTCGAAGGTCTCCCGTGCTAGTACAGACAAATAAGCCAGATCGCCGCTGTCGATACGGATACCAACAGCTCTGTAGCCGCAGTCGTTTAGCGCTAGGGCCACGGCACAGAAGTTTAGCAGACCACTCCTGTTAAGAAACATTATTTCAATACTACTCATTTACAAAACTGCATGACACGAATACCTACTGTTATCAGTTACGTAACTATCTGTTACAGGGCATGCTGACTTTGAAGTATCTCTGCTACATAAATATATCATTAATACCTACCTACGGTTACTGAATGTACTTCAACGTCTTGTGGATGTGTTAAAGGTAATGCTGTATGAGGTCACTTGCTGATTACGTAGGCGTACAATCAACTGGGTGTCTACTACAATTTATTAACTACGTCGTATCAAAAGATAGATAAATACAAAATATAAACGAAATATTCAATAGTACTATGTTTAAAGTGCATGATGGTAGCTGTACATGCAATACCGGCTTGTATACTGTGAATGTGTGCATATCCCTATACAATGCAACTGTGCCCAATGACTAACATTGCCCCTAATCTTGCATATAGGGCACGACAATACGTCACACTGAAGCAAATATAAAATTCTCGTA
The DNA here is from genome assembly GCA_949316365.1 of Hoplodrina blanda. Lineage (NCBI taxonomy): Eukaryota > Metazoa > Arthropoda > Insecta > Lepidoptera > Noctuidae > Hoplodrina > Hoplodrina blanda. Next base: position 6,696,425 of record OX438579.1, on the reverse strand, counting down.
GGACGTGTTCTCATTTATTTACATTCGGTTGTACATGAAGCGCCGTCCATTTACGCTTCACTGAAAAAGCGAAATAAAACATAAAATTGTATCTACGGCCATGATTGTTAAGTATTCCCAGCGGATAATCCCGGCGGATAATGTGTTGTTAGAGTGTGCTTGCATGTCATTCTTCCCAGTGTTATGAGTCAATCATGCCCCCCTAACGATGGGTTATGTCAAATGATATTGCAATAACCGGACTTAGCCGGTACACAGAACAAATCTAAGTAATAATGAAAACTTCACAAAACTTAAAATATAAATGAAAATGCAAAACAATAATACAGGTTTATCAGACACCAAATTAATGTCAATGAGTTGTCTATTTGCATCTTTACCTCAGTGTGCGTTCGACCGTGCTATATCCATATGTACTATGTATAGTCGGTGATTTGAGTACTCTAGTACCATTGGTTCCACAGTTGCTATTGTAGCCAGAATGCCCATTCATATTATGCTGCCTGTGTCGTGACGGTAAGCCTTGAAAATTATACCTCTTGACATCGTACGTATCCACTAGAGCCAAAAAACCCGACGGGAATGCTAGGGCATACGATATGAGGGCAGCTAGTTCACCGTCGCTCGCTTCCTCCGGAGATATATCTATGACGGCAGACACTCGCTTGCGCCACTCTAGCGACATTTCGAGCAGGTTGCACGAGTTCTGTGTCTCTGCGTGCCGTATCATGACCGAGTGCAAGTCTGCCAAGGTGCTGAACGACGTCACAAATGAGTGCGCATGAGTCCCCCGCACAGGTATATTGAACATTTTTCCAGCCAACACATTGCTTGTACCATCAAATCCACCTAAAACAGAATTATTGACTATGTTATGCTCCAAAAAATAAAATTCTACTTAGGCAACATGGGTGGCGAGTCCCCAACATGTCAACGATGAGTTACAAAATTCGTATAGGTACGGTTCGAAAATACCTATCATCCCTCGTTTCAAATAAGTAGGTAGCAAAAGGCAATTTAAAAGTTTGGTAGCAGCCCGTACGTGAGTACCAAACAGGTGAGACATTCAAGGGCAAGGTTCGCGAAACTTGCCTGATTAAACCTATTAACGAAAAGTATTTTCGCTATTGGGGATTCTTATGAGTCAATGGCGCGGCAGGGTGTTTTATATTGCACAAGTTTGAATAGCGCCCGCGAGCTTCGTACCAGGCACGGGGTTCGCTAGACGCCTGCCTTAGCTGCGCAAACACGCTAATACAATCAATACCATAAAGAAAAGTTAATTTGTGCCTCTACACAAGCCAGTAAAATATTATACATTATGTGAACATATAAGACGTCCTTTTTCAGCAGAAAATTAATATCCTGCTAGCATAACACAAAAGCTTCCAAAAAATTGTTAATTCTAACCAATGTAAGCATATTTCGATGCTGACAATCCTCCGTCCGGGCCTTGAGCTCTTCGTAAGCCAAATTCAAGTAAAGAAACATTTTTTCCAGCCACCATTCTGTATCGCGCCGCGTTCGTTGCCATCAAACTGTAAAAATACAACTAAGTTAAAAACAGTTTTAGGATGGCATGCACGAGGACGAATTTATAAATTAGCTAAAAAACTAACATAATCAAATATTATTATTGTCCGGTTATAGGTCTGTAGTGCCTAACAATATGTCTTAGCAAGCTCTTTGTAGATTAATTCTACTATCTTTGAAACTGTAAAAAAAAAAATCGAATCGGTTTTCAGCTAAAATGTGTTGTTCGATTGCAGTTTCGAAATTGAGCTTTCACTCTAAGTGACCGACCACCTTTATTTTTCATGGTTTCAGTTTTCATTTTCAAATATCTACTCTATACCTATTTATATGCAATTTCGTATCGTAAAAACGAGGACCTAATTAAGTGTTCGAAGAAATATCTTCGAACACTCAATACATAATGCTAAGGCATTAAGTCCGCCTTTGTACTATGTATTTTTTTTACATGTGCATAAAGCTTAAATTAATAAATAAATAATTTAACATACACATACGTACATAATTTAATGTAGCTGATTGTAGCTACATAATAATGTAGCTACATTAAATTATGTACCTACCTACCTACAACTCAAAGGCTTTGTTTATTTTTTTTATCTTTATGGTAAATCCAAATATCGTCACAAGACTTTTCTGCCGATTAAACAATGGAAACGTCCTTCAACGGGAAACGATTCATTATTGGCAATCAGAATGTAGGTACTTACCTACATAACGATTTTTTTTATAAATGCAGGTAACGTAGCACCAATAATATTATTATGCTCTTACGAAGTAGGTACTTCTAGAAATAGAAATGACACAGTAGCATGTACTTAACGACGCAACAAAGGGTGACATACCCCATTGTTAAACTAATGAAATGTTGCTTGCAATTATCTGAGGCAGCCATGCCTGACCTGACTCCTATCTGATAAGTGTTATATTATACGTAGTTCCGAAGAGCAAACACTCATATCTGGACACATACAGGAAAGCCTAAATATACGTATGATTTAACCGATAATCTATACATATAATAAAATTGTAGAAAAGTGGTGTCTGTACAATGGAAATATATAAAAAAAAAGTAGCAGGGGTTGTTATTATACTGATGCCGAACCCGAAATTGTAATTAATTTTTTTTTGTCTGTTTGTCTGTTTGTCTGTGTGTTTGTGCACGCTAATCTTCGGAACTACTTGACGGATTTGAATGATTTTTTTTTTGTTGTATAGGTATTAAGTCCGGGCAACATATAGGCTATAATTTATCTTGGTAACTTGAACACCTGATGCAGAACCGCAACAGACCAGCTAAACTATAAGATATACAAACATGGTACCATAGCAAAAATTGTTTCACGTGATGAGCATTTTCTGCTAAGAGAATAAATTTGAAGATCTGGAACACCTGATGTGGAACTTCAAGAGCCTAGCTACACTATAACATATATAGGAATGACGTCTTAGCAAGAGTTGTTCAGCCTGATGAGCACTCTCTGTTGTCGTATAAAATTTGAAGATCTGGAGCAACTGATGTGGAACTCCAAGAGCCCATCTGTACTATAACATTTATAGGAATGACGTCTTAGCAAGAGTTTTTCAGCCTGATGAGCACTCTCTGTTGTCGTATAAAATTTGAAGATCTGGAACAGCTGATGTGGAACTCCAAGAGCCCAGCTATACTATAACATATATAGGAACGACGTCTTAGCAAGAGTTGTTCAGCCTGATGAGCACTCTCTGTTGACGTTTAAAAATTGAAGATCTGGAACACCTGATGTGGAAATCAAAGCTTAATTTCACTGTATAATTATAAAATAACATAAGCTGGAAGTACCTCCACGCGGTGAAGGCGGTAACAGTTTAGGACTGATTTTCGATGAAATCTCGCTCATCCCGTTGTTTTTCCGTCCCCAGGCCTTAGAATTCTACATCAGACGTTTCAGATCTGTTGTCGCTGGCATAAGCAACAGGATACGCGTACGAAGTCGCGGGCAGAAGCTAGTGCAAAATATGAAGGGTGCATGCTTCAGCCGACACGTGTTTGTGAACACGAGCCTGAAAACCTAGTCGTAGTATCTTAAGTTGTTTTAGGATTCATTTTGAACCTTGTTTTTTGTGTATTATTATCCGGAACTTACTAGTAACAGTAACTGCACCAGCTCATTTCCTTTTTAGGTCTTAATTTTAAGTGTAATAGCATGGCGTTTATAATATGGATATCAGACCACCAATTATTATTCTGTAGGAAACCATTGCTTAACATTTAAAATTGCAAAAAAATGTACCGAAATGAAAATAAATTTAATAAAAATGAGTGAACAAACAAGAAATCTAAGAGAAATTACTTATAAAGTAACGATACCTACCTTTTAGTTGTTTTATGAATAAATGTAATTTACTTTATATGTTGTTCGCAGCAAATAATTACTTACGTCAATACTTGATAGCAAGAGTGACTTACCTTGCAAAGTTGACGAGAGTTAACAAAGTGGTTTCCAGCAACTGCGCTACAATTAAAGGTCCTTCAACTCTTAATAAGGGCACCCTGCAAGATACACAACGTCATAAAACAAAGATTATTGTAAATAGCTTTAAATGTTATCTTAATTATTAAGTAGTTATGTAGAGCAATGTTTTGATTCACAAAAATGTTGCTAAATGGAGCACTTTACTAAATACATCTATCTGTAATGTCCCTATTGACTTACGATCGCCCGGCCGAATTTTAAACTAAAACAGCCTATAATTTGTCCCACTGCAAAAAAGCCTTCTCATACCGAGAAGGACAAAGCGTTGAACGTTTCTTTGTTTTTTCGGGGAGGTCATTCCAATGGACTTTCTCCGTCGTGGCGGTGACGGAGGGGTATGCCGGACTCTCACTGGCTAAAACCACCGCAGTGTTCCACCTCTGTCTATGGCCGGAAGTGCGGGATTGGTATAAGCATTTACCGCTCCCCAAGAAATCACCACGCTTCCATAAGGCGGATTAACGATTTCAGACTTATATTAATTATTATAAGTCTAAGTTTTGTCACGATGTTTTAATGGATTTTATACGGATTCTAAAAAGACACATCACGTAGCCGTTAACTACGTATACTGCCCAACAAACTCAGAAACTTCTTAGGATAGTGCGCAACACATTGCGTTTACACGTGCATGCAGTACAGGAGTATCTTCCAATTACGTTTCGAGTCTCCAAGTTTTAAATATTAAACTTGTTTTTTTTTTTAAGTTTTAATATTGTTGGTATTATGACCATCAATCAATATACATAGTTACCGGCACGTAAGTTGGCAAGAGTTTTTGTAGTGGGGGAAGTTTGCGCACGCACAATTTCATACATTTTTATATGCGCGAACTTCCCCCACTACGAAAATCTCTTGCCAAGTTACGTGCCGGTAGCTGTAATTATACGTAAACAGAAACTCCAGAACAAAAAAAAAAGCATGAAGGGAAGAACATGTATCTTCTGACTTCGTTGTGTTTATGCAACCGTTATTATATTACCGTCATAATATTACGAAAATAAATTTGTTATGAGGGAGAAAAAAAATCAGGTTGTTTTATAACATGAAAAAAATTATTTGTTTTTCAAAAATTTAAATTAAACGTGTAGTAGGTATTCGCTTACATACATACATACATAAACTCACGCCTTTTTCCCATGGGGGTAGGCAGAAACCACAGAACGCCACCTGCTACGATCCTTACATACTCCTTTCGCCTCATCTACGTTCATATATCTCGTCATACATGCACGCCGATTACGAGACCTGACCTGATTTGACCTTTCCAAAATACAGTTCTACTGATTGGGTTAATAAAATTTTTCAAGGAAAATTTTACTGATGAGAATAGGGGGTTAGATTGAATCATATTTCTTCCATAAGTTGATTTACAACTTGCCACAAATACGAAACTAAGCAACTAAAAAAGTTTGTCATTATTCATTTTTTTTACTACAACTCAAAGGGGACACCCCCTTCAAGGTGATGAGTTTATAGGGAGAAAAATAAAACTACGTGGGCGAAGTCGCTGGCATGGTGCTGGTTATGTACAAAAAATAAGTAGTTTTGATCTGCATTTGTTTACCTACTTTATGTTTGAAACTGTGACAAAAAATGAAGGTGAGATTCACAAAATTAAAAATCTGGAATATAATAAAGTTTGAAGACCTTTTTGTTTGTTTGTTTAAACATGCTAAATCAGTTGGATTGGAAGAATCTTTTTGTATACCTATGATAGCCAGATTTATGATTTATACTTGACTTAAAAACAATATTAATGTTTTTTTTTTTTAATAAAAAACAAATGACAGAGACTACAAAAACCTGATTGAGTTTTGTTTGAATATTTGGCTGTTTGTCACAAAAATATTTATCAAAACTTTTGTGTGACTAACAATAATGAGGATGCTTATAAAATTAAATTAGTATGTTTATAGGATTCATTGCTTCATTCAAATGTTAGTAAAATTATTTATTCACTTACCTTGGGAATACTACAGAACCTTCTTCGATAGCGCTTACTCTAATGTCCTTGCAAGTTAAGTCTTTTAAATATGCAAAGAATTCAGGTTCAATGTTTTCCGGTAGAGTCTGCTGCAAATACTGAATATCTGAAAGTAAGAGCTGTTGTATATTCTCTCCACTTTTATAAAATATATGATTAGCATTGATTTAAATAAAAACTACATACCACTATCAGAATAATGAAAGTTTTCTAAAAACTTAAGACATTCTTCAAGACCGGCGAATATGGTGAATTCCCCTTGGAAAGGATTTGCACGGAAAAACAAATCAAATACAGCAACATCATTGACTTTCCCAGATTTCCAGTAAGCATAGGCCATTGTAATTTGATACAGATCTGTAGACAACACAAGTTTCTAAGGTATTTATTTGACATTTTATTATTCAAAAATTATAAATTTGTTAGAGAAGATTTGAAAGAAGTTAACAAAAGATAAAGAAATGACAACACAAGTTAAAAATAAAAGATAAATAAATTTGTGTGCCCCTGCATTAATAATATATTCTATTACTCAGTAGGAAGAAAACAAGAATTATTTGGCAAATGCTTTTATTATCTTTACATGTTTTCAGATAGACTCAAAAAAGGATCATATCATATCAAAGACGACCCTCTGACCTAAAATGCAGCACATCATAATTTTATTGCTCTTATGCTAGTTTTTTTTTTAATATTCATGTCAAATTTAACAAAAGAATTCCCTTTGCCTTGTGGGTAGTATTGGAATTAGTAGCAGTGTCATTCAGGAACTACAACAATTAATTAGCTACACGACAATAATGATTACATATTAGAAGTACACTTGACATTTAAAATTCGCTCCAAAATAAATTATTATTTTACTCACCAGTTAACAAAGGTTGCACAATACCATTTTGTCGTGCCATCTTTCTCTTGACATTTATTTCTTCACTAGACATTTTCGGTGCAAGTATTAAAGTCAATGCAGAAATTATTAGAAACGTGAGCTTTATATGGTATCTGTCGAACGACTAAAATAAGTAATTTCATCGTGATCAAGTGACCGTAGTTATCAGCTAGCGCGCCAAACAAAATTTGACGGATAATCTACGCATGCGCATAAGACTCCTATTGACTGTAAAGTTTAAAGGTCATTTTCTGAAGGTCGACTTAGTATTGAAGCAAAATTGAATATTTTGGGTATTATTTTCACTACGCTGTTGAAAACTTATCCAAAACAAGTCGTTTGTTGTTTAAGTATTTTACTAAAAACAATAAATTACAATTTAGTTCACTTCACTCACACACACAAATAAAAGTTCGACATTGACGTCTATAGGTAGATACTTATCGAATCGACAGTCGACATTCCGTCTTTTTTTTTTGTATTACCAACTCTCGGCTTTTTGACTTTCTGAGAATGAAGAGATTTTGATCAACTTTTTTTTAACTAGCTTTCGCTGTCCTACTACTGGACAAAGGCCCCCCGCAAGTCAGGCACTCTTTCCCCTTGCCATTTTACCTTATCTTACATCGTATGTAATACATTCGGGCTCTCTCTGAAAATGCTAGCTTGGCTGCAAATCCTAGAATCTCCGTACCCTGGGCTTTTAGGGAAGGTAACCTCGCCACGTCTTTCTGGCCGACTTCGATGCCTCCGTCCATTTCAGGCACACATTGTGTAGAGACTCTTGGCCAGCGGCCACCGCATGCGGCTGACGTGACCCACCAAAGTCTATTTCGGCCCGGCAACCTTTTCGTCTACATCTATTATTTCTAACTGTTTTGGAACGCAGCGTAGTGTTTGTCCAGCTCTTCCAGATCTTTTCGATTCAACGACTAATTTCTTTTTCCTACCTTTTTTCGAATGAAACTAACTGGCATAAGTCTGTATTTATATACTCATCGACATAATGTTTATCCTGCTTACGCTGAATTTGGTCAATAACTGGGTATTAGACCTATTCAACGCAAGTCTTTCTTAGCTATTGTTGTAATTATGTTTTTTATGAGGGACCGATGTGAATGTTTTTGTGTTTTATTTTATTAAAATCTTTGATTAGATCAACGAAGGCCAAGTACAATTTAGGTTAATGGAATCCAATGTATTTTTCTATGCTCTACTTTAGTATGGGGGGGAGGGTCTAAGACGATTGTTGAAATATGGGAGTGAAATACAGCTTGATCTAAAAGTAAAAGTCTTTCAGTGACCACCTGTAATCTGTATTCTGCAATCCATCAATTCATGTGATCATAAATACAAAGAAATCACTACGACGGCAACAGTTATAGGCGCCCATTACACGGGCACATTTCCATCAATCATGACTGATGGTGAATGATGGAATTTTATCGCCTACAATTTTCGTCATGCAAACGTCAATCATCGCATTAGACGATAGGTTTTCCGTCAGTCAAAATTTCTTGCCATGGTTTTGCCATGGCAAAACCTACCGTGTAATGGTACGCCTTAAGCTTAACGAACGACGAAAAAAGTTGTACATTTCCCGTTTTAACTGACCTCTCATAATACGAAAAACCTAGACTGCCTAAACCTAGACCTAAACCTAGAACTGCTGCGCATACTGGAAAGGTTAGTACGTCGCCGCCGCCGTTTGCACTACAAAGCATTGAAGCTGCAAGCTTGAATTTCGCGGGTTTTGTTGACGGATTCCCGACCTTTGGTTTTATTCTACGCCATGTTAGAGTACCGGTACTTATTTTTTCCATGATTCCGTTCTAGTAAGTGATCTATTTATAGACACAGCTGTCACTGTCACTGATGTCCAAGAATGAATGAGAATGAGCGATCTTATTTTTCAGCTTGACATAAGGCCAGCCAGTTAAGAAAGATTCAAAATTTGAATTTTGAAATAATATTGCACTTTGCAGTTTATACTTTATTTGGTTTAGGTTCCAAATAAATTAGTAAATAAATTAAAGTATTTGAATGGAGGTTTGTTTCTTTTTTGTAATCTCAATTGATATCATTTTATGAAAAGAAGAGTAATGGAAGATGGAAAATTATAAATAAAAAGGTAGGTATGTACTTAGGTATTGCTAAGACGTTTTATATCATTTAATATTATATTGAGCAGCCTATTTCTGGACAGGAGTTCCCCCTGCCCTACCCTTTTCTCCTTCCACATTAGTGTATATCGGTGGCCCACTGACGAGTGTTAGGGGACGATTCTTATCAGGGTGTTTGTTGTCGTGGTGGATCATCAATCCTCTTTTGGTCACGAATTCTTCTGAGCAGTTTGTACACTTGAAAGGTTTTTCTCCCGTGTGTTGAAACATATGGTACTAGAAAAAAAAAGGAAATACATTAGGTAAGTATGTACACACGGCTACACATCAAGCTATACATAACCAGTATAAGCTGACTTCTGATTGTACGAAAAGCACATACAATGCGAGGTCAGCTAAAACTGGTTTTGTATAGCTTGATGTATAGCCGTGTGTACTATAAGCAGTTGTCAAAAGTCAAAAACCGGAAGGCTCATAGTCTCTAAGACAAACCTCTGACTCAGTACCGTCCTTATCAGTTTAGATACTCTCCTCCAAGACAAGCTGTTAGTAAAACAAGCTCAGTTTTGGATAATATTAATATTTACTTATATTACCTACCTATCTAATTTTTTTTTACACCATATTTTTATTTTATTATTTGGAACTACAAATTAGAAAGGTATTCTTAAAAGCGTCCAATTAATACTAGTCATCATTTAGTACAGACTCTAATAATAAGTACTTACATTGAAATTTTCTTTCTTCACAAAACTATGCTCACATAAGTGGCATTTATATTTGATAACACCATTTATAGTTGTTAGATTATTATATATAGGTCCATTGCTTGTTTTGGGTTTAGGTGCAATTGGTCGAAGCATTGGAGGACTAGCAGGGGTAGGCATTCTCCTAAAAGCAGATTCTTGTTTTACACCAGGATGCATCCGATTTCTATGTGAGTAACAGTTTCCAGAGCTTGCAAAACATTTGTCACAGAATGGACATTTGTAAGGTTTTGCCCCTGTGTGCTGGTTCATGTGGAACTAAAAAAATATTTTATAACATTAACACATTGATAATGATTATGATGATGATGGGAAATTAACTATAGATTGTTATTAAAGGTATTAGCTAAACTTATAACACATTTAAATTTGTCATAGGTCTCTTGAATTGAGGTTTTTATGTTGCATGTAGTTAATTAATTGCTTAGGCAATGAATTTGTTTACAGGTTGTTTTTTTTTTTTTTTAAATAAGTAATCTTATTTGGTACAAAAACTGGGTTGTTCTATTGTATTAAAAATATAGCAATGTAGGATAATATATTATGTATTAATTGTAATTACAACTTACTTTTAAATCCTGGTTTCTTTTGAAAGTCTTCCTACAGATCTCGCATGAGTAGGGTCGGTCGCTACTGTGAGTGACACTGTGAGTCTTCAAACCACCCCATGTGTTGTATGATCGACAGCATACCTTGCAAGTATATGACTTGCTTGATGGTAAATGTACTGACATATGGGCAACATATGTTCTTTCTGATCTAAACCTGTAAACATCCAATTTGGTACCTTAGAGTCTTGTAAATAGAATATTATGTACTTATTTACAAAAATCTCTGATATAGTAGATATGGCGATTTGATTATAAATGACTCTTAAATGAACCAACTCAATCATAAATAATTTAAAAATAATGATGCATAAGAAATGAAACACTCACATTCTACCACATAATTGGCATACACCATTTGATCGATGTTTCTTCAAATGAGATATTAAGTCATATTTATAGAAAAATCCTTCTGAACATGTTTGGCAATTATAATGTTTCTCATCTCTATTTTCGGGCATGTGGATCCAGATATGGTTTTTCAAAGCCAATTCTGTACAAAAGCTGCGTTCACATGAAGAGCATTTAAAAGGTTTCAATGATTTCTCATCTTCTTCACTACTATTATTATGTATTGACAATGTGGTAGCTTTCGCCACCTTCTCTTCATCTTCATAATCAGAGTGGGTCTCTCCCCTCTTGATTAATTTTATTGTCACATATTCAGTATCCAGCCCATGATAATTAGTAACATCATCCACTGAAGAGCTACGTTCATAAGTGGGCGACAGAGCAGCTTCGGAATTTTGAAGCACCATCATGGGATCCACGCTCACTTCCATTTCAATATATTTATCATCATTTTCGTTATTCTCTTCTGACTCGGATTTAACTTCACTTTTCACTAAAGATATCATACACTTGTTTGGAATAATTTGATCCATCATAAAACTACGTTGGAGTAGCACATCCTGAGCTTTTCGCGCTGTATCTATAAAATCACACACTGATTGTAACTTTGTACAGCATTGTATACAGATGTTTTTGGGCAACTTGTCGTCTTCGTCCACCTGTAAATTTTAAATAGGTATGTATTTGTTATTGTGTATTCTTTGTTCTATATTTTATATAAATAAGACGGAATGTTTAAATGTGTTGCTAAGCGCAAAACTCGAGAACGGCTGGACTGATTTCGCTGATTATTTAAAGCGACAAGATTTTTTTTGAAATATGTTTTTTTGTGAAATCCACTCCAATCACGCATAATAATTGCACTCGTGCGAAGCAGGGGTTCGCTAGATATTAATAAATAAATGAACTTGGCGAGATTGAGTACCTTACCTCAATTAACAAATATCTGTTGAGCTTGTTTTGAAGAAGCATTGCTTCGGCTTCTTGACTAAATATCATTATGGTAACATCTTGCTCTTCAGCGCAAAGGCGACAACATCGGTTGAAGCTATCTTCGGATTTTAATGTTTGTGTCATGACTAAACAATTACGAGCATTGCTGTTGTGGCAGGCACTGTTTCTCTATTCCTCAGAATGTGATGCACTGTAATGATTTTTCTCGACGTAACCATCCAGCGAATACTCCAACAACGCATGCGCGTCGGAAGATAGCGATACTGATCTGATGCTCAGCATTGTATAGTTCGTTGCTATTGATATTTTTCCAAAAAGGTATACCTCCTCATAGTGCATGTCCTGTGTGCGGGTATTGCAGAGGTACTGCGCAAACTCGACTTTGCTCTGGCTACGAAAGTAGATACCAATGTACTTGATGGGTAATGTACGTACCTACATATTTGGCTGGCGTAATAGCCTATTTAGTACTTTGTAATCGGGAACTTTTTTCTATTCTATTTCGAATTAATAACCTAGTAGGTAGAATAATATGCAGTTCTGTTACAAATTTGTAGGTAGGTTTACTACAACTATGTTTATTAATAGGACCTGTCTGGTTAACTGTATAATTAAATAATTATAAATCATGATACCAGCATATTTTTATTCGTATATATTTTCGGTACCGGTCATCTGTATTTCGAGCTTTGAATAAACAAAGCTCGAAATACTGATTCCTTAGACTAAATCTGAATTTATTTCTAAAGCTAGGACCTAGGACCAAAAAAACAAGTTTATGTGCGTAATGTTTTAATTTTAACAACATTATAAAAAAGCATGAGAAAGTAAAGACCTGGTAGCCATGTCAAATTACCTATAAAACACTATATAAAATAAAAAGATATAAAAATAAACAAAAATTTGACATGTCATTATAATGACATTAGCGCCATCTATAGCGACAACATGAAACTAGTGTTCACTTCCAGTAAGGCTTTGCTATAACATTTTATCAATAGATGGTGTTATAGTAAAGGGTGATGATTAGTAATTTGATGCATTCCTTGAAAGGGGATTATTATTACTGCTAATTTGCAATAATTTTGACCCCACAGGGAAGATACAGATTTGATTTGAGTATATCACTGTGATTGTTTCTTCCGCCTTTGTATCGAAAACTGCTAATAGCAAGAAATCCGTTCACCGCTAGGCGTAAATCTTATACTATTCTGATAGCTCCCAAAATGAATCCTCCGAAATCGAATTCATAAAACAACAACATACAGAATGTTAAAGTTCATGTTATAAAAAATCTCGTAACTACTCTTGCTTTTCAATCCAGATTACTTAAAATAAATATATGGCACTTAGTATACAATTTACAGAAAAGACTTCCTTGTTTTACTAGCTTTCGAAAATCATCTACGGTGGCCAGTGCCACATTCAGCACCTATTTAAAAAAAAAACAGTTAATTCGTACAAGGTGGTATTTTGATAGTACTAAGTACACAGTTTTAGGTGTACCCCTAGCTCTTTGCATGAATTGTTAGTAGGTACAATGATATGTGATTTTTACACGGATACGTGATTTTGGATAATTGGCTGAATGCGACGGATCCGGTAGATCAGATTAAGCGAAATCTTGTCTGTGCTAGCAAGTGTATTTACCTTAAAATCATGTTTGCAACATGTGTAATTGAGCTGTGAATGTTCCTCGCTGTTATTTAATTGTTGCAACAGCCCAGAATCTAAAGATATTTGAGATTATTTTTTGTTCCACTGTTTCAGTTGATGTTGACTATATAGTTTTTAGTCAATATTATTGACAGTATTGTTCTTTTTCTCGTGTTTCAGTACCTACCAAAGACCTATGATGAGCGACTATATTACGGTCAGATACAGAGACGACATTAACAAGTTACACTTGAATGCTCAATCCCTCGATGCTCGGCCTAATCTTCGATGTCAAAATCTGGGCATTTTGACGTGATTTTATTCCAGTTAAAATCTACTCCTACTCTATTTGGGTGCCGTAGGCAAAATAATTTAATTAAGTATGTTCTCATAGAGTTAGATTTTTTGCGTGGCCCCGCCCCCGGTGGCCCAATTCAGCAGTGTGCAGTGCTAATACCGTTTAGTGCGACTTTGCACCTATACTGGAATTCAGTACTTACCTACCTAAGTAGTTTTTTTTTTAAAAAAAGCGTGTTAATAATCTGGAATCTGTGTCCTTGTAGGCAATAGGTATGTACTTACGAATGTTGCTAAAAGTTAATTTTATTAATGATTAATGTCTGTTTATTCATAATATTTTAACGTTTAGCGTGTCTTAACTTCAGAAAAGGTTTAATTCACTATAAATAATATATTATTATGTTTTTTTTTACCATATTTACCCAAAATAAGTAGTGGTGAACCAGACAGTGGCAGTGCCTATCCGTTTACTGTAAAACAGGCCCTATACCCGATTTCTGAAAAGTCAAATAATCTGATTGGCTATTACTAATTCACTCGACCAATCACTGCAGCTTACCCGTGCTTGATAATTTATTAGCTAATTTTTGTGTTGTTTTTTGTTCCAGAAACCGGGCGTTTGTGTTTTATCGATAATTAGTTTTATTATGACTAATATGTTATAGTAGGGGTTACCTATCTCAATTACCTATCTCTATCACATCAATAAGTAGGTAATCCACTATATTGGAATAGACACTTCAATGCCATCAGGCTTCATCATAGATAATATAAAGTAACATGCCTGTTTTGTGAGATAAAACAACAAAAAATTTAAACATTCACCTGTTTTATCCAGTGAAGTTCATTAATCTTTATTTTAATATAAATAAAGATTTAGACATTTGTGCGCTCCCGTCACAATGGTTATAGGCGCCTAGCACTGTATTTTATGGTGAGCCAAGGAGATAGTGGGTGAGCGGGGTGAGGGGCATCATTCTCGAAGAGAAGACCGGTCTGTGCACCATACATACTATGCGCAGCGCGGGTGGTGCGGCGGGTGCGCGTGGGCAGGGAGACTTGGCGGTGCGCGCGGGGCGCGCGTCAGTCGCGTAGCGAACGCTATATTGCAAGAACGTCGGGTGGCGTCGCGCCAGCCCGTCGCGTGCTAGTGTTGTGTCACAGCGGTGGGCCAGGTCGGTTTCGAGATTTCTTCGTTCCGACGTAAACCATGGCTCTCAACTCGGACGCTGAACAGAAATCGAACCTGGTCCTCCGCGTGGACCAGGATTCTGACTCGGTTCTACAGTCATTGTTCGACACAGTGCTAAAGCCGGACTCGAAACGACCGCTACAGGTGCCTCTCCGAATGCGACAGCTTCCAAAGTCGTTCTTTAACCCGCCGTCAACCGGTTCCAAGTCGCCATCTGTGTCTCACTCGCGAGAAAACTCGGCTGACTCGGCGTTCGGATCGTCGTCCGCGACTGGCGCCTCACCGGTGTCGCACTCTCGAGCACATTCGTCACCCGCAAGCTTGCAGCAAACTTATGCCGCTGGACAACAAAATCAACAACCACCGCTACACCATCAGCATACAAAACAGAGATCCTATGACGTCGGAACACATCTTCAAGATGATCTTGGTCCACTCCCGCCTGGTTGGGAACAAGCTCGTACGCCAGAAGGACAAATATATTACCTTAAGTAAGTTTAATCAGAATACTTTTCATATTCTTAGATTGTAATGCTTCTTAATTAGCTGTTAAACATAATGGATGAAAAGTTCAATAATGATCTGAAAAAAAGTCTTTGTTGTTTCACCAACAAAGATTATTCGAGGGAAAAGCAAAATTGTACATTTTCTATTAATTGAACCATTAAAAACGGAAATTTTAAAGGAAAAAAAAATACTATTACGCACAAAATATCTATTATACTAGCTACCTGCTGTAATGACTCAGAAAATAATTATGGTTCGCGGTGTATTTCGGCTTGTCAATCGTGCTCTAATAAAATGATGCGTAGGTAATAACAGGCGTTTATGCATGTTATTATTTATAATTATGTATTGATGTGAATGCATACGTATTTCATGAATTCAAGTATCTTTACAAAAAAAATAGTACACTTCCCAATACCTACACTGCATAATATATTAATCTTGGTTATCTTCTTCCTCACTCAAACTTATGAACAAACGGAAACCTCTACTTATTTTTTTTTACCTCTAGTTCGAATTTGTAAGGTTTCAGTTCATATGTGTACGACGTAATGAGAAAGCACTGTCGATAATAATAGCACCTGCCAATAAACCTAAGATGTGAGGAAAGATAATGTTTATATTTTTCTGGTCACTTCTCATTACCTGCTTTTATAGATAGAGATTAAATTATGAATTAAGAAAGGACAGCATCTTTTTTGCCATAAATAATAACTTATTTTATGTGTTGGTATATTGATATCCTCTTCTTGGTCTTCTTGTCTTTTTCTCCTCCCTTTACTTTGTTATATCTTCAAGTAAACTGAAATAGCTAAAAATGATTTTTACGGCTCTTTTCTGCACATAACTAGATAATATACAATACACTTCAAAATATCATAGAACTGAGCATCTAGGTAGTACCCTAACATGAAATCTTCTTATTGACAACACAATCATTGTCGTCATATGCTATCTTATCGCTATATACCTGCCGTCAGTACGTGATAAAACGTGATAAGACCAAGTTAATGATTATAATGTAGGTACACCTCCGTATTATATATCGTGTGAATCATTATTTCTTCTAAACGGTAATTTACCGTTTTTGTAGATCCGTTTATTGCAATTATTAATTAGGATGGTCATTGGTTTCGAGAATTTTATATCCTTGTAGGCCTCGTTCTTGGGTAGAGCCATAAAGGTTTCATTCTTACTACCTAAATGTTTACTGGTAGTTTTTGCATAATGCATCCATGGATGAGGATTTCGTTTTTGAGCCTGTACAAAAGCCTGTTAAACTTTTTAGTCCACTATTGATGTCTAGTTGTTGAAGAGCTTGAAACATTATTCTTTTTTGAAGAGCACTAGGCACTTTTTTACCCATTTGGCCGAATAGTAAGTTAAGTACTCACTGACCCTTGCCCTCTTTTGTGAATTTATTGACACTTTCGATGCCAAACACCCAGCAAATGGGTCGAACAATAATTCGCTCGTGTGCCCACTTGCAACCCGCCTCCCGAGTCTTCGTTATACGTAGCTACTAGCTTCAGTTAACTTGTGTTAGTTAGTCCAAATCTAGTATACTTTGAACGCAGTTGTTACACACCTACTAATTTAATGTACTTTCAAGAGTTACATTTAGCGGCAGATTAATTTTATTCTAACATTGGCTATACACGTAACCATAAATGGGTTCAATCCTCCGGCTTAATGAAATAAAAACCAACAAAAACCAAAACCTTACTGGTGACACAGCATATTGCCGGGACTTCTACGAGAGCATACCTATTTTGTAGGTATATCGTTCGTTAGTCTGTGTATATGTAAAGTTGACTCCAGTCGGCTAAAAATGAATCTGAGATCGTGTCTAGCAGGGTGGAAGCCAGTTAGAAAAACTGCTGCAGTCAATATCCAAATATTGAAGCAGTTGATAAAAATCAAACGATTCTTTTGAGCATCATCTGCCAAGCCTTTTCCCGACTATGTTGGGGTTAGCTTCAGCTTTAACTACTATTTATTTGACTACTTACCACAATCCAGTTACTGAGTAACACTATACCCCTTAGTAAGATCGGTTTGCAGACTTTCAGGCTTCCGACTACCCGTAGCGGCGTGTCAATTAATAAAGATCTGGGAATGTCGGCCGGGACCAACAAATTAACATACTTTCCGAGACATGGAGTAAGGTATCAGTAATGAATGGTGTCCCATCCACGGACTGATCTCGACAAGCGTTCATTATCATCTGTATAGCCTTTTCCCAATTATGTTGGGTCCAGTCTAACCGGATGCAGCTGAATACCAGTATTTTACATGGAGCGACTGCCTTCTGACGTGGAGGTTGCTGGGTTGTGGACAACCCAGCAACTGGTAACGACTGTCAAAGCTCCACGTATGACAGCCGGGACCAACGGCTTAACGTGCTTTCCGAGTCACGGAACGATGTCAGTGATGTCTAAGATAAACTTAGAAAGTACATATGAATTGAAAAAGACACATTGGTACTTGCCCGGATTCGAACCCACAACCTCATGCATGAGAGGCGGGCGCCTTAACCACTAGGCCATCACGACATTCGACAAGCGTTATAATATGTTTGATATTTTTTAATATCTTTAATAGCGATCAGGTGAAGAACGGTGTGTAAAGTGGTGTTAGATAGTTATCTTCTCTCTTTTCTTATTAATCGTTCCCCTATTGCTGAGCATCGTTACCGAGAGGTAACGATGCTCAGGTAACGATGCTCCAAATAAATGGTCGGCCTCTACCTGATCAGGTCCGTCGCCTGGTGGAGGGCCGCAACTTTCAGGAGTCAACTCTCAAATAGTGATGAGGCTATCTATTTTACATCAGCGATGAAGAATTTTATTAAATCAAAAATTGTGAAATTTGAATTTTATGTCTCAAAATCGAATCTGTTGCTTTTTGGGCTTTTTAACAGGTTTTCCGTAGTACACTCATGGCCTTCCGTTTTCGCACAAGTTCCAATATTAATCGTAACCTTATAATTGAGTCGACTATCACCATATACTATCGCACACGCTTCGCTCGCGCTCGCGCCAATATGATGATGTCTTGCTTCACGTTTGAAGTCGGTTGAGTGATTCGATATAATTATATCGGTAATCGGTAATAGCTAGTCGGCAGTCTGGCGCCGTTGCCATTATTGTCACGATGTTTTAAGTTGCGCAAACGGCGCACTAATAACTCATAATCTGAAATCTATTGGTGTTTCAGTAATATCCATATTCGATTTAGGTATATTGGTTGTAAGGCATTAAACATTTCAAAAGTAGGTAGTACGTCTAAATTCTTATACGTAGGTACTGCCGATCTGAAGCCACGTTCAGACATTCAAATGACTGTACTGAACTTGAAAGATTAAATAGTTACCTATTACGGCTATTACATATACCATTATCTAAGGAAATACTATCTAATTTGAGAACCTCCTTTTTTGAAGTCGTTTAAAAGTTAAGCTCTCGGTAACATCAGACATATTTTACGTAGGTATCAGAATTAAAGGTATTTAAGCAATATTTAACATGATGTAGGTATGAGATGTGTTTGCGATCGTTAGGTACTACATATTTGTATTGCGGGTAGTTTCATACTAGTGAAAAGACGTGCAAAACTGGCCTAGTCAGTAAAATACTCAATCAGGCTTATGCCTGTCTGTGTCTTTTACTCATAAATCAGGGAATATATTGGGCGTTCGCTTGTTTCTAAAGAACAAACTTGTCATTATATGATTATAATCTGATACTTATCAAGCTATAATTAAGGTTTTTATTACGGACAACAGTTCAAGTGCAGAGTTTTCAGAAAACATAAAAGTACACAGTCATATAAGTAAATTCAAGTCAGATTCCTAGTGCCGCTTACATCTCTTATTTAACCATATATTACAGTACCTATCAAATATTATCCTAAATATAGTGCTAAGTAACTCGTGTTAGTGATGTCTGTGTCTAGGTGATTGTACGTAGGTAAAGAACCTACATTATATCTTGCATCGAACTCTTCCTATAATGTGCTTCTTAACGTTTGGAACTGTTATGCTTGTTAAAGTTTGAGGCAGCAGGACTTAATTAGAGAACTGCATAGTGGCTTTTTGAATATTACTAAAATTGAGTTACTAGTCATACGTTAGGTTCTAACGTATCGGGCACGCTGCAATCGCGGCGGTAAGACCCCTCTTTGAGGAGTGGCTGGAGAGGCGCCACGGCGTCCTCACCTTCCGGCTGACGCAGGTCCTCACCGGACACGGTTGTTTCGGGAGGTTCCTGTGTCGGATTGCACGGGAGGAAACGCCCGGGTGTCACCACTGTGTGGACCGCCCGGAGGACACGGTGGAGCATACGGTGCAGGTCTGCCCCGCTTGGGCAGAGCACCGCCGTGTCCTCACGGAGGCGATAGGCGGCGGCGACCTCTCGCGCCCGGGCCTGGTTCAGGCCATGCTCCGGGGCGAGAGGGAATGGGATGCAGTCACCTCCTTCTGCGAAGCAGTAATGCTAGCGAAGGAGGAGGCGGGCCGCGTGAAGGAGAGAACATCCTCCACCTCACGCCCCAGCCGCCGCGGGAGACGCCCAGGGCGTCGGACGTCGAGAGACGACATCCGGCCACCGTAGGCGCGGGCTTGCGGACGGCGAGTAATGGGTAGCTCGCCGTCGGATCAAGGAATGGCCCGGGTCGACGGCGCGTTCTGTTCGCGCGCGCCTCAAAGAGCTGTCAGCACAGGGACGGAGCCCCAATAGGGGCCAAACGCCTGCCGGGGTTGCGGGACGTCTTAACAGGATACCGTGGCCCCGGAACGTAAAGGGCAACAGAAGGAACAGGGTGGATTTTTAGCCAGTAAAAGTCTGACAGTCCCTTTCGCCCCGCCCAGGGCGGAAGGAGTCATTTGATGATTTTTACCACCTAAAAAAAAAAAGGTTCTAACGTATATTTTCGGTTTAAACTCGATGTCACTATTAGGCAGTTACCCCCAGATTTCCACGACGCTATTGAGCGTTAGTCACTTCGCGGTGTGTGGAAGTTAGCCAACACGACATCAAAGCTTTTGCCACCTCATAAATAAACACTACCTGTTGTACTACATGCTCAGAACTAATTATATATAATTTTATGTTCTATTTTGACAAAATAAGAAGTTAAAATATCTTCTTCTGCTACGCTTAAAAAATTGTTTGGATTTTGAAAATATCGTTCGGTTATGTCGAAATTTTTGTATTGATAATAAATGTATACCATTATGAACATAATTATGTAAGTACATACATGATATTATTATTATCTAACACTGTTGCTAGGAAAATAAATAGTTACTTCATAAGATTTATATGTATTCCGTTTAACTCGGTTCGTTAGAGCGCGTTGGGACTGCCAACGCGGAAGGCCTGCATGTTACATCTACAACGACGCACTTCATAAGCTCCCTTAAAATATTGATATTTCGAATATCAAAGGTATTAATTTAGACGGGCGGGCGCTTGGCTCTGCTCTCGCCACCGCCGCTGCAGGAGCATACCGCGATGGACCATTGCAAGCGGTGCGTCTCTTCCGTGTCGGTAAATAGACGTGCGCGTCGTTTCTTAATTGCGAGCTGGGGCCGATGCTTTATAAGCTCCATAACGTCCGTCGACGTGCGTCTCGACTGCGAAATGTTTGCTTTAATTATTATTGGAATGGAGGGTAATTCTCTGTGGTTTTGTTCGGCTAGACTTGGCGATGTTCCGAAATGGGTAGCGATGCAAATTGCCTTGGCTAACGCCCAACGCGGCGCTATCAGGCCCAGTAGCTTCACTGCGTCACACCTTCCTCCTGACTCTTGACCTGAACAACTTACCTGCTTAGGTCACGCCACGACTGTGAACAAATGGTGTTCAAATTATTTATTTTGCGAGTTCTGCTTGTTTCTAGAATCTCACATCTAAGCTGATGGCAGCAGCCAAAGTTTTAAATATTTTTGTGTTCATTCAATGATTCTGGTAGATAGGTCCCTATATAATTATGTATATCTAATAGTAATACAGTCTACCACCTCATTCTTATAAGGTGCGTACTTAGATGATTTGTTTTCCCAGTAAGGGAAATATTCTTGTAAGTTTTCTGTTACGATACGATATTGATTTGTTTATGCCGTTCCATCATTTCCCCATTTACATATATTCAGGTCCCTACCTATACAACGCCGACGGGCAAATTGACCAGTCCTCGACCAATATTTCCTTTTAAATGTCGTCCTTTGAATGCTTAATAAGAGAAACTCCTGCGCTGAATACAAAGATGAAAATAGTAGTACCCATCGAAAAAATACATCCAGAGTTCATTCAACTGTTTTTGTAACCTGTGTTCTTGTTATCGGGTTCTTAAAATATACATGAACTATCATATTAACTAAACATGATAAAAATATAATTATTACTTAATTAAAATCGAAGAACACAATTTACTATTACTAATTATTGACTAATTATGAAGATCGAATAAATATCCATTCTCATCAAGGAATGGAAACAAACCGTTGAGTTTATCAACTACCTACTTGTTATCCTGCACAAGTTATAAACGTCAACTGAGGCAAACAATTATTACATAGAACATAATTATTACAATATTCTCCTTGGCGATGCGATACTTATAATGTCTACAATTTGACACAACTTAGGATTTTTGATTTTGGACATGCAAAACGTGTTATGTATAACTTGTGTGTTTTTAACAATTGGTTTATTAACCTAAATCGTAAATTCATAAATACATAGTAACAATAATGAGGTACTTAAGTACCTACATGTTGTATCCGCGCAACGTTGATATTTATCTTGTGTATAAATAATAATATTCATAGGCATGGCGAAAGGAATAACCTTTTAGACGTCTTTGGCAAGGCCGTTGTTGTCTGCGTAAACAAGCCTAGCGGGTTCGGCGCTCGATAATTAAATTATTTGAGATTTGTATGTTTAAAATAGGTTTTTGTTAAATGTCAATATTGTCACAGGTTTCTCAATTTTTGTTGTCTGAGTTTTGTTTTTCCTTTAATATTGTATTAAGTAATTGCAATTAACGTTCAAAGTTCGATACTTGCCGGGGTTCCGTTGCGGGACGTCTTAACAGGATACCGTGGCCCCGGAACGTAAAGGGCATCAGAAGGAACAGGGTGGATTTTAGTCAGTAAAAGTCTGACAGTCCCTTCTGCCCCACCCTTGCGGAAGGACTCATTTGATGATCTTTACCACCTTAAAAAAAAATTATGATACTTAACTAATCATAATTTATTAATAACGTCTATTATGTGTCATGCAATAGATATTCGAAATGTTTACTTGACGTACGGTGCAGTAAAATTAACTAACCAGGTAATTGGATAAAGCTTCACGATCGTTTCCGAGAAGAGCATGATGGAGTAGTCACATGCGCAAGCCAACAAGTGGACTTATCGCATTGGTGTATTCACAGCGATAACATTAAAATACAGCTCACTATCGCCTTCTAAGAAGTCACCCGTCGCGTTACGTCGCGTCGTCGTCGCGTCGCGGTCGCCGGCGGAGCTGCGCCCGCCCGCGCGCGCGCTCCGATCCACCGCACCAAGCGACGCGCACGACAGGTAGATCTAACGGCACTCACTTGAGAATACAATTTTCATTTTAGAACAAAGTATAATATGCCGCTTATATAGTACTTTCTCTTGTCATTAAAACTAGCATTGATTAACATAGTGAAACTATTCTCGGGCATGGATTACTAAAATAATTTTGACAAATTGTCATTATTTTCAAACTTGCGTTAATTTCCTTACTAACTTAATTGATTAAGTACCTAATCATGATTCCATGAATCACGTTTAAAAAAAATCTTTGTTCTTTATCATTATCGCATTTGAATAAACGTAACTATTTAACACACTGTACCGATTTTAAGCCATACTATAGGTAGTATACTAGTATGTGGCCTAAAATCTGTTGATTATGGTTACCGTTGAATAGCAGGATTTAATTTATAATAAAATACGTACATAAATAGAAAAGTAGGTGGAGGCCGTGGAGGTACCCAGTGAGGAGGAAAAATTTGAATTCATATTTTATTTTTGGTAGTGTTCATAACGGTTAATTAAATAATTATGATGATCAATGGTATGATGTCATCTTTTCGTATGACATTATTGAAATCAGGACTCACGAATTAATTAAACTATTGATCTTATCTCTTACAAAACATGTTACATTATTTTACCGATGTCTATGTGACAATGTTACTTCCATGTGTGTACGTCGGTAGCGTTGAGAATCGTGCTGTAGAATTCTTCTTTAGCAATATAGACCCTAATATTGCGTCACAGAGCTGGTTATTCCTTGCACCATAATAGCAACAAGGTACTCACTCAGTTTCCACGCTCTGATTACTGGATGTTGGCTCTAGACAGCGTCTTTATCGGCACCGATCAGAAACTGAGCTCAACGGGAGTGTTTTGAGAAATCGATCCAGCGCTAGTGCTAAATTCTGGTAACACCGCATCTAATTAAACTTATTATGCGCAGTAGGTACAAGGAACTTAACGTATCGTTAATTAAGTAGGTGTTTCTTTGTCATAATTCATGACTTTACAGTTAGTAGAAAAGACCACGTGAACATTAGATATTACCTATTATGTAGAAACAAAGTCATTTCTTTTAATCCATTAAGGGCATTGTTAAGTTCCAATACCTAATTAGGCAGAATAATACAAATCCTTAAATTATTTTCTTTGGACTTATGTTAAACAAGTGGGTTTATCTCATTCATTCATTTTGGATTCTGGATAAGTAGGTAGATAATAATTCTCTAAGAATGACGTCATTGTAACTTTAACCTCAAACGTGAAAACACTTGAATATTCAGATTTTTAAGTGTTTCCCTACAAGTGCAACTTTAGAGTAGTAACATACATTATCACACAGTACGGGTTAACCGTCGACCGCCGTAATTCCTTCAAGGGCAGATCTTTGTTCATGTTGCGCTGCATTATCAAGCCTTGTAGACACAGTTGGCTCTCATCGTCTTGTGTCATCGGTATTAATGTTCTTCCAATAATACTTGCCATGGTCAACAAAGCTGCCTGTTGCGATAAATGAGACAGAGTATTCATGAGACCACACCGGGCGGGGCACCGGGCTATGTTATGTGGAAAGTTCTGTCTTGAATGACCTATCAAAGCATTTTTGTTTCCAATGCTGATAATACAGGTACAAACATTGAATTGATAATAATTATGCGCAGATGCATAATTTAAATTGTGCTTATCATCATTACATTATTGTTTTAATTATTGAGTGTAAAAATAAATGTTGAAGAAAATAGAACATTCATAGAGGGATTACTTATTAGATGTATTTCGTTAGTAGAATTAGTGTTACTTGGTTACTTACAATGAGATAGGTACACCAGCTGATTCTGATTTTGTAGATTCGGTTAGCGAAAAATGTTTATTCTCTTCTTTTCTCCTTAGTCAGCTATAAAGTTACTGCGCACTTGTTTTTTATCCGATTGTTATTCATATCACTATAGACCTAATATCCATTCCATTTTTTAGTATCTAATATCTAATTATTTCACCCAATGATAGAAAGTGAATGATTTATTGACACAAAGGTGATTTGTGCCAAGTTGAGACACATTTTTAGAAACAATAATTCTAAGTATAACGAATTAATGTTGTACTTAACAATGATACTTTTAACAAACATTAGCTCATCACATCTTTCTGTTCTGTTATATTGTGAGAGAGCGGAGAGTATCGCCATGGTTAATTGTAGGATCAAAAGGGGTCAAGTGTGTATATTGACAAGCGCCTTAGGGCCAACGTCATGCCCAAGAAGGCCCGACCCGTCACGTCAGCATTTCATTATAAAGAATTCGCTAATAGCGTTTTAATGAATATATGTAAGTACCTATAACAAATTGTTGTCTACACAAAATGTGACACTATCCTTATTATTGTGAAAAGTCTAGTTAGGATGTTATACCTACGTGACTGACGACTTTTATTAGACATTATTGGATACTAGGTACTTGTTGTATCTATTAATAGACCTAGGTATAGGTTAATAATAAGTCAGACTGAACTACACACTGGATGTTATTTTCTTTATGCATCGCTGTAGGTATATTCTTTTAATTTATTATGATATGGTCACTATACGCCATAATAGGGAAATATCTAGTTCAAACTGGTTTTTTAAGGCAACAGTTTAGAAACCTACCTACATACTTTTACTGGATGTACCGTATCTACAATAAATAGTAAGTAATTAAATGATTCTGACCACTACCTAGTCAATCATCTAGGTAAATCATTATAGAGTATGGTGGTATAATTTTTCCTTATAAAGTTAAAACTGGTCCATGTGATTTCCAAGAAGCTATAATAAGTATGTAGGTATGCATATGACATTCATGAAAGTTAAACATCGATTAATAATAGGTAATTAAACTTGCCTACGTTCTTCCTTGACAATTCAAAAGTGCTTGAAAATGGTCTACTTAATTAAAATAAATGCTGTCTTTATTCCAACTTGGTTATACTACCGTCACTGTTATTAAAGCACTTCTTTCTTCCTTTTTCTTCGAATCATTCTTTTTCAGTGAATACCTAGATGACAACACAAGAAAATGTTTACTTTTACTCAGAAAATCAAAACGAGACACGTTAGCGCTTTAGTTCTTATTTACATGCAAGGGCCTCTACGTGTTGTGGCACGCTACGTGTCACAAGTCACAACACTTTTGTCGAGTTTTTGACGGCACGTTCGGGATTTAGGGCTGGAGATGATTTAATATTTATGATAGGAGTCAATGTCTTCAATTCCCATTGTAGCAGGTTTGTTGTGCTCCTGCTATTACTCATACGATGTCGCAGCGCGGTACGACTCAGTTTAGTACTGGCCGTTTGCTACCGTATGCGCCTTTATTGAATACTGATAAGTTTACTCATACCACACCGTGAGTTATTGTTTTCATATGGCAATACTTTGACCAAGGTCGAGTTCGTTATACGTGTATATTAGACAGATTTGGTTATGCGCGTAACGTTTTATAAGGTAGGTAGGTAGATTAGGATTAAATTTCATGATTGTGCTATAGGTACACCCGGGTGTATCGACACAGTACATATTCCTAACTGCTGAATATTATAAGCATGTGCAGGTTCAAATATTAGGTAGAAATGTTATTCTAATAAATGGTACTCCTACTACTTGTAACATACACAGATCACAATTAAAATGAGTGTGGATGGGAGTGCAATATCAAATTGAAACATTCTACAACTATAAGCCAATTTTGATTGCAGTATTTATTTATTTAGTCTAGTAGTCAGCATGAGGTCTTGGATTCGATTGGTTGGGTTCCCAGGTCGGGCAAAGTGCTGTTGGGTTTTTCCATCGGGAATTTCTCTATCGGATATATCTTAAGTGATCTTTTGTTTCTTTTATTTGCTACCAGTAGATGAATGAAATGACATGCTTTCTTGTCAAAATCATGCAACATGCATTACACGGCATGCATAGCGCATGGATTTTTCGATTACACAGCGAAGACATCCCCCTCAAATTCTACATAGTTTAGGTCTCTGCCAATATGAGCTAGTGTTTTAGTGAGACCGAAGATTGTAACATCATCCCCTTCGTCTGGCGCGGTGCCGCTTAGAGTTCAAGAGTGAGCTTCACTCGGTGGTTCATTTGGAGCCCGCAATTCATCTGGCTTTCCTAATGAGACAAACTTTCGCAGTGCGATTGCGGAGCTCCAGTTCAGACTGTGTCCCATATGCTGATGTGTCCTAATTGTCCGTTTACCTGCACCCTTGACGACCTGTGCAACGCCTCTGACGCAGCAGCGACGTATTGGGCTCAAATAATTTAATTTATTATACGTAGATGTATCATCGAAACGAAATGAAGAAATAGGCTCGATTGTCATTGAAAGATCCTAAGGGAAGTTCTCATGTTCACTAAAATTGGCAGGCATATTAGCCATTGCGTATGTCGTTAATTTTGATATCAGCAGACGCTGCTAGCGACCACCCATCTTCTTCACATAATAACAACACCAACGTATTTACCACCATTAAAAAAGTTTACATCATTTGTTTAGCTAATTTAGCTAAAGACTATAAAAGTTTAGATTCCCCAGAATATTCACACCTCGGTTGAAAAAATAATATGCGTGCAAAATTTTAAACTGAATACTTGGTTTCGGTGCCAGTCATCCAAAACAAAAAAGTGTTCGATACGGATAAACCAGACGTATGCCAAATCGTATGTTGAAATTTCAGTGCTTGGATGGTATTATAGGTGCGTGTTGCGCAGAGTGAGCATCGACGCCGGCGGCGCGGCGGCGGCGCCTCGTACCCGTCGTGTTTACGTCTAATTTAGGCGCGAGCGCCGCGACGTCGCCCCCGCGCCTCCCGCGCGCTGTCCATTGAACACGCCGGTACGCGCGCGGTTATTTCGGCATGCCGAACGCGGCACTGCGACGCCACGAAATATCCTCACACCGCTACTTTCTTGTGGTGTCGATGTAGGTTACAGAATATTATTGATTTATCTGGTTTAAAGGTCTGATTACCTTTGTCTCGTCTAGATGATATGTTTTTATAATTAATAGTAGTGATGATTTTCTTCACTACGCTACCAATAATCGAAACAAATAATTTTAAGATTCAGTCAAACTACATTTAGATGATTAGGTAAATGAACGATTTAGGCATTGTTCATGGACAGAGAGACACTATGAAAAAAAAAAGGTCTAAGGTTAGTTGTAGGAAGCCATAAGCCATCCTAATATTTGCAGAAAATAATTTGGTTTAGAACTCGTAAATTGTAATGTTTTTATTTTAATATGTAAACAATTTATCACTGGCTTCGAACGGTGAAGGAAAATATTGCGGGGAAACCCACACACTCATAATGAACTCAGAATCGTGTTGTTGCCGTTGTTCGCAATGTCCTAAAAACAGTGGCAGGTGGAGTCATCTGACACGAAGTGCAAAAATGATGATGACTAAACCCGGTTTGATAACGATAAGTACCGAGTCTAAGAAAAGAAACTAAAGAAAGAAAAGGAACTGTTTTACGATTCAGATCTTTGTCTAGCCCGATAAAAACAAGCATATATTTCAATTAATTTTGAAGTTTTATGGTTACGCAAAACACTGATTCTGAAAGAAAAACATGAACAAATAACTATCTAAAAGCAATTTAAACAAATCGAATACATGCACATTAATAAATATAAACACCAAAAGCGTACAATGAAAGCCAGGCTTCGAAAATCTTATTTAAAATTTAATTTTGTTTCAAGTGGTTGGATCGCCGTTTTTCACCTCGAAGAGTTAACGAGCCCATGTCCCTGTGATGTTACCGCGGCTAGCCTTGGAGGCTGCGGTGCGATCCGACTTCTCGGAATCGCTTCGAGCCCTCCCCGATACCCCTCACCCCTCGTAATCGCCTTTCCTGTCAGGACACGCTTAGTTGTTTATGGTACCTGAAAGTGCAGCCCGTCTCAATATCGATACCTGTCGAAAAGTAATATTTTTGTTCCGAATTTGTTGTTGTGGAGAGTACTGAGTAGGTACTACTACACTTTTGCTTAGATTTATTATTGCCTATATTAGGTAGGTCGGTCACATAGAAATAGTATATAGTTACTATGGTGGTCATATTTATTATGCTTAGTGAATTTGGCCTTCTGGAACATATACCTGCAAGGTACCATACTTTAAGGAAAATTGCACTACTTTCTTTAAAATTCAATATATTCGTAGCTTGGTATTTTTCACCTGTTCCTTATCAAAAATTATATAGGTACCTACCTATCTCCTTTGAAATTTTGAACTATTCCCTCATAAATATCTTATACAATTAGTCGCTTGTATGGCTAAGAAATGTTTAAAAAAATATTATCGATAGTATTTGCATCGTCACTAGCCACTGTCAGTTCAACATGAGCTCTTTTTATTTTCTTTTTGTCCTACACCTGAGTTGTTAGTAACAAAGGCATTGATTTTTTTCTCTCGACTCCGCCCTGGCCTTTGAGTGCCTCGCCGCGATTCTTGGTACCGACCGGCGGCGCCGATCATTCAGTAATCTTTGATAGCCAGTCGATAGCGTTCTCTGCGGTGGACCATGCTGCTCTACATTCAAACAGGTCATATTATAAAAAAAGTAACCGTATTATAGAGGCCGCCCGTAAGGCGGATTTCAAGTAAGAAGGTAAATTAAAATTAGCTGAAGTAAAAGTTTCTAGGTTTAATTTCTCACACAAAAGACTTTTCGGAATAGACGCTTATATGCTATGATAATAAAAATATTTCATCTAAGTATTACAAATTCAGTTCCATCACATAAAAAAATTGAAAATATGATTTAAACTACATGCTGCTATAATTACCCTTTACTTACTAAGTTTATTTATTTATTTAAACTTTATGCACAAGTAAAAAAATACATTGTACCTACAAAGGAGGACTTAATGCCTTGGGCATTTTCTACCAGTCTATAGGTAAGTTTATAGGTATTTCTTACCTACGTCCTGTTAATTACCGAGACGCCAGGCTTGAATTTTGAAAATATAGGTCTGGGACTCTGGGTTGAGTTAAGACTCCATCAGATCACACACAAATTACACTTTACCTGTTTGTCAATTTTATTTTTATTACATACTTATGTATGAAAATGGACGCAAATAAAAAAAAACGTTATTATTATTTTATACGTCTAGTTGTTAGTATAGGTATTTTCTAATGTCAGGTGACGTACTAAAGCCAGAATGATTGTTAAAGTACAACACAGGTAGGAAGCAAAACATTGTAGCATAGGTACCAAAGTTCCGTCGCGGCACCTAACCTCAGGGGTTCATTCATTCGCACTGTTAACTAATAACTAATGCAATTCAATAAAACGACCTTGATTTGTCAAACAATCGAATCTGGGACAAATGTTATGTAAATCAGTGCTTAGTAGGTATCTATAGTGACATTTTACATCTCGGGGGCGAGGTGTCTGCGTTCCCTTCTCTCCTTTGGCATTTCGCAATTCAAGCATGCGCTTTGTTGCGAATGTTCGGTTGTCCTACATTTTAACATTAAATCTGTGATCACTTACCTTCTTACCAAGATTTTCAACTCTTAGGGCTAAGTTTTGTCATGAGTTATCAAAACGTTTATCGTCCTCCAAATTCGATTGCTAATTCTGATATTTAATGCCGGTGTTTTAAAACTTGTAAAGCGATTTAAAACTAGTCATGTAAATCTAATCGGACAACTTTACGGAAATTATTATCATTGGCCCGTTAGACGTAGGTACCTATTATTGTTTGACATTACAAAATTCTGCATTGAACTTTATGGTTAACATTTAAAATAAAGAAAGAAATAAAACATTTAAAACTAAGTCAGTATTACATTATGGAAGATTGTAAAAACTGTCTAAAGGGATGAAAATCATCTACTTACCTGCTGGTTGGCTTTATCCTGTGGCATCAATGACGTAGCTGTAGCGCAGGAGGGTTCAAGGACCGCTAAGTCATTTAGTAGCCACTAGCCAGGTACAAGCTACTTGCCCCGAGGCGGGCGGCCGCCGCCGCTCCGATACACTCGCTCAGCTCTGGTTGCGTGTGAGAAATGGTCTTTCGTCCTGTCGCCAACGATCTCTAACACGACATATTGACTGAGATAATTTTTTGCAACATGTTATTTTTTTAGGTTTAATTTAAAATATTATAATCTTCTCCTGTTCCCCGAATGGTTGGCTCAAAAATAAGAAAAAAAACGAGACTCTTCCTAAATACGGGATATACCGAGATATATCCGTTAACTAACGCAATCATACTGCCCATCAAACTAAGTAACTTTTAGCTTTTTTTTGGTGCGAACAAACACTATGGTATCATGCATTGTGGTGCGTACAGGGGTCATGGGAGTATTCGAAGTTTAGTTGGAACATTTAAAACTTGTTTTCGCAACAAAACGTAGTGAAAAGTTGTAACTTTGACCTTCAATATCTCCAGATGATGTAGTAGAAAAGAAAAACCGAATATTGAGTAGAAAATGTGGTTTCCGGAAATGTGATTGGTGATTGGTGACTCTTTACCTTCACCCGATATGTAATTAAAAAAAAAAACTTAGTATCTAAATCCTAAGAATTTTTTGAAGAGCAAATGCCATGAAGTTAGCGAAAATCATTCCCTACCATTAAGGAGTGCAACACCTTTGGAATGTTGGTCGTCGATAATGATAATAACTTTATGGTAAGGCATGGCAATGTGCTATCAACAGCAAAAAATGTAGTAATACGAATCACATCTCGGGTCGATTGATGAGGTAATACGACGATGGTATGATGGACGGGAATGATGAGTCGTGAGTGAGACACTGCATTGGTTGGAGGGAGTAAACGGGATGCAGACACAAACACAGTCGGGTCCAAAGTCCGCGACCGGCGACCGCCGAGCGGTGCAAGACAGTAGCCTCGAAGCTGCAGCGACGCGAACTAGACAGCCGTAGTCCAACAATAATATATATTAGTTATCTTGAAATCAATGTCTTGCTCCATATCATACCTATATATTATCTACAAAAGGAATACGTTGTAAGTAACTACAACAAGCCAAACCACCTATCAACAAAGACGGGTAATTAATTTAAAATATCAAAGGTTTATTTCCTAACAACAGGGTTTTTCATGCGTTTATCTCTAAAACCCACCGCTAACGCAAAATATTAGCTAATTTGAAAAAGGTGTCCTGTCCACCGTGTTAACTGTTTAGTTCCTGCCTACATCCAGTTCCGGTGCAGCAGCAGCGAGCGAATGTCGACCGCGACCATTAAAACTTCCTGTGCGTCCACCAGTGAATGGGCGCACTATCCGCGACCTGGCTCGTTCGCCATATGAATGGGTAGTGCGTACTGCACAATGAATTATTCGTGCCAGACTGGCTTCCGTTGGCGCCGGACACATGCTCCGTGTTCTGCCTTTTTCGCTGATTAACGTCTAATTATAGGGTACAGCTCTCCACCACATGACTCCTAGTGACTCAGTCCGACTTAATAACTGCACAATGCCGTTCGGGACTTATTAGTAGCTGTGCTGAGTTTAGGAGCGTTGTGAATTTAGCTCTGTAGGTGTGATCACGACTTCTCAGTGGATTATACGCATTATACCGCATATGCAAATGACTGATATGCAAGTGTGGGAGAGTACCTACTGTTGCTGATTGTGTCATATTGATTACGAAACAATATAGGTACCTACCTACCTATCTAATTATGCTTATATGTTTTGCTTTCAATGTTTTTATCAATTGTGCCTTGTCGCTAACTCAAGATAGATAATACCCATCTATGTCAATAACTTTCTTTTGGGATTGTGGAATAGCCACCAACGATTCAATGGAAGGGCGATAGGAATACATTTGCTGAAACTTTTCGAATGGATCCTAAACTGACAGTTATTCGTAATAATTTTAAATCCTTATCACGTTCCTATTGTTCCACATCTGCTTTTTTGTCAATTTGGTAAATAAAACCCCAGAAACGCTACAGATGGATAATTTCCTTCTTTCTGAGCTATTCTGGAACGGCGTTAGACGTGATTGACGGAGTTTGCTACACAGATTCCCTTTACACGTTTCTAAAAGTGACTTTTATGAGCAATTTTGCGAAAAATTTTATAGACTTTTAGAAATAACTTCATTAAGTATAGCTCTGTTTTCTCTTCACAGTCTGATAACCAATACCATATGTTACCAATTGCAAATCTAACAGATCAGAAAGTCGATAATAAATTATGAACTAAGTGCAAACTTAGTTTATCCAACAAATAGATGCCTACTTAGGTATATAGTTACTGTTACTTATTATTGACTTGTTAAATTTCTGGAATCATTTGTTTAAAGGAGTCAAAGATAAAGCGTTGTGCCGTCGACCCGGATGCTGTCTCAATACGACCCCTACCTAACTGACTCAGCTCGACTCGAAGCCAGGTCACGACGCTGCTATCCTTGTTCCACGCACGAATATCACGCAGTTCCTCTTAGTTTGCAAGCTGATAAAGAATAAAAAACGATTGATTCATCAGTCACTATACTTCAATTCAATTTGATCTGTTGACTGAGATAACTTCGAGCGGTAGATATAGCTACTAGGAGTGTTTGGCGAAAACACATCTTTATAATAATTTTTGTGCGTGGGCATGCTTAAAAGGATGACACATCATATTTGTGATCACAATACCCTCAGATAAGGCGAACGTTGTATTATCTCTTTACTTTCTAAAGCTAGATGAAAAAACACGTTGTTAACCTCTGGCAGCGAGAGGCAGGCCACCGAGCGGCAAGGCCGACTGGTCCGGTTGCCGCCGCGCCCAGCTTGCGCCCGCGCCACAGCCGTGCGTGAGTGCGTACGCACCGACACATGTATGTCTATTAGTACATTCAAACGCACTAGTCCACTATTATGTGGATAACATAATAAATCTCGCACCGTTATCACTGATAAGACTTTCTGGCATAGCAGCATCATAGGCAAATACCTAATTTCTTATGATCTATCTACATGCCATAAAAAAAGTTTTTAAATTATTGACGAATCGGATAAATCGTTGCACTTGTGAATGTCTTGTGTACCTAGTTAGTTGCTGATCTTGATAACGAGGGAAGCGACGGTGACAGTTCCGTTTATTTATCTTCAAGTACTTAGATACCTACCTACTTGTTTAAGAGTAACTGCTGCCAGTATTTCTTTCACAGTTGAAACTACTGTTAGTACATTTCTACTAAAACAAAGTATTTTTTTTCTAAAATCCTGATATTCTACATTCTGCTTGACATGTTCTACCGGTTCTACGTTAACGATAAGTGGTTTCTTATGCCAAAAATCCTATACATTGGTAACAGAGCGGAGCGCGCGGCGCTGCCACTGTGGCGGTGTCGTTGGCACCATTGAAATTCTAGCCTTGCCAATCAGAACGTTTGACTAACAAATTCTCAAAACAAACCTTCCCAGAAATGAGATTGGTGTCATCAAAAATAAAAGTTCAAAGAAAGTTTAACGAGATTGCGATAATTCATTAGATCGCCTAAGGACAGAAATACGTTAAATACGTTTTGGCTGGAACAGTAGATCCCATAATAAAATCATCGGCCGGAAGTCGATGCGTCACTAGTGCGTTTTCGTCCACTTCTGTTAGTGTGAGTATCATGTGCGCTCTACAGTGTAGGTAGTACGGCGCAGACACTATGATATTAATGCTCCTGATTGTCAAGCGTTTGTGAAAAGACAATCCACTTTGCAAAAATACTTATTAAATTCAACTCTGAAACAAAAAATAGGTAAATTTCAATATAAATTAACTGTTATGTAGTCTTGTTGATTTGTGTGATGTAGTGGTACACGTTGCTCTAACGCTTGTATAGTGTTACTTATTATTCGTGTGTGCGTTTATTTACGTACGCGAGCGCCGACTCGTCCGAGATTCAAATTTAGAATGCCGTCTCCGCCATGTTGTTCTCAGTGAAAAACCTACGATCCATCGTTTAGGAAGCCGTGGATCTGTATGTCGCACTCACAACCGCAAGATAACGTAGCAAATCCTTTTTTATATTCCTTTACCTGTTTCCTGTAACAATTCCCATTAATTTTGGAGCTTTAAAATTGAATATTAAACTCGACTTGAATTTCCTTTGGCTCCAATGTCTATGACCAAAGTATCTCCTTACCTCAACCATTTTCAGACACGTTTTTTTTAAAGCTCTATGTTAGGTAAGGTTAAGGTAATAGACTTATAGTTCTGTTATCTTGAGGCCGTCTGAAAATTCAGTTAACGTAAATAAATGTTGGTTAGTAAAACGTAAGTGTATTCATGTGAATGAATGAGTCACGCTCAGAATTGGTTTGGTTCAGTTATTCGCCAGATTGTTGCGAAGTAACCGCTTAGATCTATTGGAACATACCTACCCATAGGTACGATTCGGTACGAACCTTTGTCCTTCTTTGTCATGAACCCACTATAAATTGTAACTAACGATCGGTTTTACTTCAAATGTTTTGAACTTAGGTATTATAGGTAGGTACTCTCTTACTTTGAAACGTCGTTTAAAGTCAAATATGTTTAAGCAGACGCTAATCATTACTTTATAAATCGTTATTTATCTTGATACGAGTAATAGAGAGATATGTAGATATTTGATACAAGTGTTAACAGTAAATACTTACCTACAGCCTACATCAACTTATTTGTTCCGGGGTTGACAGCATTTGTCATTTCGGGATATTGTAGCAAGTAGCACTTAGCCACGATATAAACCAAACGTTTAGGTAAGTACTAGTTGTAGCGAAACTGCTTTCATGTTACCTACCTAATTGCATAACGCACGTGTCTAGTGACATCAACAATATCCACATTGAAGTCGCAGTTTTATTTACACAGATACTGATCACTGACACTAGAACAATGTTTGCCAACAGTCTCTTTGTTGACGAAACGACACACTTCGGTTAACGGTACCAACACACAGGTACCTATGTACCTACTGTTTATGCTACCATCTATTGCATTACCACTACAAAGAAACCATTTGCATGTCAATATTGTGTCGATATTCCACGACTTCCACATGAGGTGCTGATTGTTGCACTTCGGCCGTTTTCTCAATTTGTAAGAGAAGGATAGCTCTCATTTATTTATTTATTCAAATCGCAGTCAACATTTTCTTGTTGAGGTAGAATAGCTTGTAGCTTCATTCAGTCGTCAAATAATTGTATGTTAGGTACTTAAGTACCTACAGATACCTAGTAGGTAAAAATTTCAATTTTTCATTGCTTCATTTTAAAACCAGTAGTGGCTTCCGGGTTACGTTTACTTACAATTATTTGTAAGTATGTAAATGGATCTTCCTACTTGTGGGGGGAGACTGAAGATAGAGAAATATCCGCAACTTTATCTTCAGTCTCTTTTCTAAGATTTTGCCATATATAATAGGTACAAATTGGTGCTAACTGAGCATCGAACTTAGAAATACAAGCATACCGTGGATATCTTTACGTTTCCAAATGAACTGACTATTTGGAAGATACATCGAGATTATATCTACAGTTAACACCAGTCTCATTTGTTAACGTTTTAGGTAGATAATTACCTATGGCTTATTAGTGTTTTACCGGTTGTCGATAAGCGCTGTCAGGTTAAAGAAAAACCAGTGAACTAAGAACTCGTGCAGAACGTCGCTCTACCAGCTCTACATTACATATTGTAACCGCACATGAACTTGATTATGTAAGTAATCAATCCAGGAATAAATAAAGCCGATTCGTTTCGAGGTTACTCGGTTTGCGCCTCGTGTTGTTGTGTGGCGTCTATTGTGTGGTGTTGTGTGCAAGTTGAGAAGTGGGAAAATTGCGCACCAGACGAGGATGTACGTCCGATATGACGCGCATCCGGTGCAACCAGAGCGGGCGTCTTACACTCGCCGCCCGGCCGCAACACGCACACTCGCACTCACAGATGCTGCTTGCGGAGATTCAAGATTCAGTGTTTTGATCGTAACATGGTCTAGATTTAAGTGGTTTCAATTGTAACTGATGCGGGCCATAATTACGGTTATGACGTCAGTTCGCAATTTAATTCTAAATAAGTACCTAATGTCGATGTTTGTACAGAATAACAATTCAAAAAATCATTTGAATTAGTTACCTACACGAAGACATGGTAGCATTAGGTAGTCATATTTAACAAGTATTGACAATTTAATTTATTTATTTACCACCTACCTTTCCAAATATAATTCAAATACTTACCTACTACAACATTGTTTCCCATTTCGACCAAATTATATTTGAACACAGCTTTTCCAACTTGATAGAATCATCATCGAATGCGTTATTAAATTCTAAAAAGAATCTATAGTCCATTACACCTACTCGATGACAAAGAGCGAAAACATAATTTTATGTAATAACACAGCGTATTCCCTGTTATATATCGGCATTTATACATAGGTACTATAATGTATTGGCATCTGAATGAGATTTTGCGGGCTGCTACTCAACCATCATAGTTATTTTAATGTTTATGTTACGTCGACGGACGCGATGCCAACTTTATTTTCCGTTTAATTGAAACACGAGGCATTTCACCGAATTCGTCATATTGTGCTCGCGAATCTGTTTACGATACATTAAGCTACTTTGTTTGTGAGCTTCGTGTGGTTTTGAGTGGCTACAACAGTTTTTGTCTTCTATATGAGGTAGATATACCCAATTCTTTCATTAGTATCCATCCGCGACCTCCTAAGTAATTAAGATTAGGAAGATTAAGATTCAGGACTGGTTAAAAAATCTCAAGAATTGGGGTCGTTAACACGTTGTTACGATTGCAATCAGTAACGTTGAAAACTTGTTGTCATTGCAAGTAGTGTGTTAAGTAGTTTAGCTACCTGGTTATAAAGACTGGGTCCTGCATTAGCTTGATATTCGCATCTCGATAATATTCGATTTAGACAGTAGGCCGACAATCCGACAGGCATCAGCGGCGTAGACACTAACACCGGGCTCGTTGTGCAACAGTGGAAGGCCTTCGCACGAGAGAAATGGCAGCTGTTTCTTACTTAACACTCCTTGTCATATGGCGGTTGTTCGCTAGCGACTATTACTTATGCATTTAGATATAAATTTTGCGAGGCTTTGTGTATGTGCGTATATCATATCGACTGCTTGCGAGTTATTCTTCTTCTTTAGAGTATCGATGGCAAATATACATATAAATTTTGTTACATTTTTTGTTTGGCCCAGTATTCAGCCACCATAACACCATCCGCTGACGCAGTCATTAGGTCCTCACGTGTACAGGTGACTGGGCACGCGGTGCAAGATATTTAGTGAGCCATGGTCTATTAGTAGTCTATAATTAGTTGGTATTAGTGCGAGTTATTATAAGGAGTTAAGTAGTCAAGTACTCGCTTTTGCTTCCAAAAGTTAATTTGAATTGACGTACCTACCTACAGCAGCCATTAAAATATTAGGTACCTAGGTTTTGTAAACGACCTAAAATAGATGCACAAAGTCCACACAAAAATATCAGTAATTATGCATTGTTTGGTTTGCTGCAATAACACAACACTAGATAAAAAACCGACATTATGTACTTAGCCGACTAGCCGTATGTACAGTCAGCAAAACAGATAGGTATGCAGGCTCGATAGATATAGTTGAAGTTTTCTTAGAAACCGATGGATGTTTTCGAATGTAATTAATTTAAAACGTAAATAATAAACAGTTCTTTATTTAGGTTAAGTTTCAGTCAAAGACATCCATCGGTTTCTTAGAAAACTTCAACTATATCTGACGACCTTGCATACCTATCTGTTTTGCTGACTGTACCTACCTGAAGTACCTGCAGTCTGGCCGAGGGATGATGCGGATGATAACGTTATACCGGTGACATAACGGTTCAGCACAGGTAATACTTTCTCTTCACTGATTCATAATTTTATCTGAGCGGAGGATACCTACAGTCGAAACGTAAAACACTTTCTCATTTCAGTTTTGCTTTTTTCATTACCTAGGTACGTCTACGTTATCACTTCACGTGTAGATATATACCGTTCCTATATCTCAGCAGAAGAACTATTTTTAACTTTTTGGAACAGCACCTACATTTTGAATCATAAGATCTTTTCAGAAACTGTAAGTAGTTACCTGCCTACCTAAAGATGACTAAAGCTAACCATGGTATCCATCCGTGTTGCCAAATTCAGTCATCTGCGTTCTGAGAACGATCGATTACGTGTTTGCCTTTGCAGATTGTGGGCAAAATAATGTGAATGTGTACAAACAAACACGGTGAGCGCGGGTGGCGAGTCGCATGTTAGATAGGTATAACAGTTTGGTCGGTGTTATGCAACACGAGTCATCCTCCCCCTGTACCCCCTTCACCTGCTCCCCTCCCCGCGCAGGCGCAGGCTCCACTGTAATTACACACTTGCCCGCACACCCCGTCGCCCGCGCCTCTGTTCACCTGAAGTGGCGTGATGTGCCTACATCACATATTTCGTCCATGTTGCGAATCACGTCTT
This sequence comes from Hoplodrina blanda, assembly GCA_949316365.1. Taxonomy (NCBI): domain Eukaryota; kingdom Metazoa; phylum Arthropoda; class Insecta; order Lepidoptera; family Noctuidae; genus Hoplodrina; species Hoplodrina blanda. Next base: position 6,656,955 of record OX438579.1, on the reverse strand, counting down.
TTTTCATTAGTTACAATAAACTGTGGATAGAAAAACTAATATTGAATGCGTAATCCTATATTCTAGGAGTTCATAAGGTTTTTGTGGTTTCTTCAGTCATGAAACTCAAACAATATCGTATATTATGGATGTTGTACCTATCAGGAGCCAGGTCTTGTACTCATATAATAGAAATACCATAACAAGTCCGGTGGCGGAGATATAGGGTTCGCTTAATTCTGAACCAACTTAGTTAGGTAGGTAGGTAGATACTAACTTAGTTTCAAAATATTTAAGCAGACCGAAATTTTTATATTCAAACAATAATGATTTGAGGGATGATTAAAACAGTATGGCTAAACAAGAAAGTATATAAATTCTTACCTATATACCGTGTCTTAGCTTAAGATCTATCGTTATTCAAATCATTAAACAAGTCTGCTGAACATGAACCAGTCCCAAGTAGTGCAAAACCACTCAGCTTGGTGGATTCCGTATTCATGTGTGACCCAAAGATTTAAATCTTTGATGTACGGCAGTAGCATTCTTGAGTTGCAGAATTTTTGTATCTATCTAGTTCACTTATCGATGAGTATCATTTGCCCGCCATTTCGTCTGCGTTAAATGTTGGTTATCGCGAACGCAGACGTGTCGCGGAATGAAAAGGAGCCTATGTCCTACCTTGGGGTTCAAACTTACCCCGTACCGAATTTCATCAAAATCGGTTCACTAGTTTAGCAGTGAAAATATACAGACACACTGGCAAAGTTACTTTCTCATTTTACCTATATTACTAAGTAAGGATACTATCCACTACCACTAAACTTGCAATTTCTAAATAGATAGTTATAAAATGTTAGCATTTCTATTTATATGTGTATCAAAATATTTTTACACGAGTCGAGCGAAAACAATGGCTTCATATATCTAATTAACTAGGCATAGGAACTCATATTAATGCCCATTGAAGTAAAATAAACCATGACTTACGTAATCGCTTGTCAAGTAAACTGTGACAACAATTATTGCAGCCTTTCTATATAGAACGAACTCCATCACATAGGTATGTACAGTCAACAAAAGTGATAGATATGCAGGGTCGTCAGATATAGTTGAAGTTTTCTTAGAAACGGATGAATGTCTTCGATTGAAACTAAACTAAATAATGAACTGTTTATTATCTACTTTTTTTAATTAAATTAAGTACATTTGAAAACATCCCTCAGTTTATCAACTGTATCTGACGACCCTGGATACTGATCTCTTTTGTTATCTGTACCTGCCAGTGTACCATATTATAAGTACCTCCCATACCATATCACACCTATTCATATAGGACAACTGAGCAACTAGCCAACGATGTTTTTTTTCTGAATCATTAGAATTTTATGATTTCTACATAACTCACTTCACAGTCCACGCGTGCGACAGACGGTCAAAAGTTAAATTGATTTCACTTTTATTATTGGAAACCATTTAGTTTGCACACCACACCTCTATGACACACCTGAAACCCAGACAAAAAATTAATAGCCTTAGTAGATACAGACACGAGCATAAGATGTTAGAATTAAGCAAAATTTAAAAGCGATTATCTCCTGTATAGTAGTTTGATAAAAACTTTACAGTGTTTATACCATAGTAGGTACCTAATTTATATACATATGAAAGGCAACCGTTACTGACTGGCTGATCCATCAACACACGGCTCAAACCGCCAAGGAATTGCTCTGTTTGGCACGCAGATAGTTATTATGACGTAGGCATGCGCTAAGAAAGGATTTTCCAAAATTCACCCTTTATGGGGATGAAACGGGGGCCCGAAATTTACGCGAACGAAATCGCGAGCAGAAACTAGTATTAAATAGGTATTTTCTTTAAAGTTGCATTCCTTATTTCACAAGCAAATCGCGTTTGGATGTTGTGTACCTATGTAATTGTAACATATTGTGGACTATACCTTCAGCTACCGCCTACCTTTTAGTTAGCGCACCTATCTCAAGTAATACAAATGGGTATGTTGCCGAGTAATGATATCCCTGTGACCCTGTTGGTCACAGTTGTCCAGCTGACGCTGTTCCTAAAGGTTACCTACACATAGTTTGGAAGTAATGAGGAATTAAACGCAGTTGATAATAGCGGTGCAGGTGCGCCCGCGCCGTGCCACGTACAGGTGCTTGGCGTGACATCGCTAACAGCTGATAGCGCGCCCAAGTTCATTACCGTTCCGTGCAAATTGATTCGTCGTGGTAAATGCCCCCATCCGCTTTCCAATGCACTAACTTTTTATTATAGCAAAATGAGATTTCAAGTACTAAAACTCATCTAAAGTACATCTGGTTTATAATAAAAAATAACATTTTTTTGCAATGTGGCCGTAATATAGCCATCGTCATCGTCAAAATATAATCGCGGGCGAAACCACGAATGTGATAGTGTCTACTTTCAGTGTAAAGAAAGTAAAAGAGTCATTCATCATGGCGGTGGCTATTCACTGGGTCGCACTCGCACACTCAGTGTCCGGTTTTGTCTACAAATTGGTCACATCGACCGCTAAGTGGGAAGATTTGGCTCACACGATGCCGATGTTGCTAACGGGTTTATAATGAATGCTTTATTATTCACAAGAATCACTAGTAATGTGTTCGGAAAATCGGAAAAACGTTTCTACTTGTTACAATTTGTTTTAAAGTGTCTTTTGTAATGTAATTTTCGGAATTACAGACATAACCAGCCAATTTTTAAATAACAAAAAATGGTAAAGCTGGGGTGTCTAGAAACATGTACTTACAGTAGGTAAGTACATGTTTCTAGACACCCCGTTCACATCCCTTATCATTTTTTTTTCTCTACAGATACCTTTTACATATTTACGTATTAGATCTAAGATATTTACGGTGTTTATGTTTATTTCCAGTCACATAACGAAGACGACGACATGGGATGACCCCCGCAAGACCCTCGCGGCGCAGTCGGTGGCTGGCAGCGTGCAGCATCAGAGCACAGACGCGCTTCTCACGCAAGCCGCCTCGCCGCAAAATATACCCAACACACCCGCACCAGGTTCATATCTATTGATCTTGATAAACTTTACTAACAAAGTCTTCAATTATTTCTTATAAATTAAAAGATTAAGGTAAGGACTGGTTATTGCAAACCCAAAATTAGATAACCAAATATGGAACGAAGGCATTGAAAAAAATAAAACGTACTTTTTGTTGTAAATATAAAAACATTGTTCCTAAGATAGATAGGTAAGTGTAGGTACAGTAAATTAAGAAAAAAATAGTCTAAGTATACAATTGAACTGTAATAATATGAATTGAACCTAACCGTGCTAAAGATAGATTCTATGAAAATTATATCTTATCGACGAATCGTGTAACCTCGTTACTGTCTTTGATTAGGTACTGCCCCGCTCCTATGGCTCGTAGCGTGATGTTATATAGCCTATACTATTTCTCATGAATCTGGTTACCATATACAAAAAAAAATATTCCAATCTGACCGATAGTTTCAGAGATTAGCGCGTTTAAACAAACAAACTATATATTTAGATTATATCGGGGGGTATATATTTACTAAAACGATTATACAGTATGTTAACTAACAGAGGGCGTTCCCGTTAAACCGCAATAGTATAGCATCCATACATGTTAAAAAAATAGTACCATTTGAAAACAAAATGTTTTTATTTTTTTTCAATATTAAAATATTGACTAAAAATGTTAAACTAACACGTAAAAGAAACACTATGTAGATTAACAAGTTTAATGGAACGCCCTCTGTTATTTAACATACTGTAGAGTGTTTCTTTTACGTGTTAGTTTAACATTTTTAGTCAATATTTTAATATTGAAAAAAAATAAAAACATTTTGTTTTCAAATGGTACTATTTTTTTTAGCATGTATGGATGCTATACTATTGCGGTTTTACGGGAACGCCCTCTGTTAGTTAACATACTGTATATATTATAACTATAGGTATATAACATAATACTCCAAACAAATGAAAGAACAATGATTTGAATAGTACACGTCCACAAATCTATATATATAAAAATGAAACAAAAATTGATTCTTTCAGGTCCAAGTTTCAGGATTTTCGCATTTGTGGTTGTACTTGTGGCATTTTGGGGTAAAAAGTTTGAAGAACAGTCAAAAGTAAATTCCGATTATCCACCTCGTCTTGTGTGCATAAATGAACACACGTGGATGAACGGAATAACCCGACAATTCCTGCTATCGTATCCGAGTGGTGCTGAAACTGAACAAAATTATTACCAAAGCTAGCTAGATAGCTCCTGTCATCTGATCCGTCCTACCTGGCATGGACAATACATTGAGTAGTGTACTTACCTATTTTATTATCATCAGTTTAGCCAAAAAATGTCCAATGCTAGACATAGGTCTCTCCCTAGTAATAGCAAAGTACTCAATTTACTTTCTTTGTCAGAGAAAAGGAAATAATGATCAAACGGATAAGAGATATTATGAAATAATCACCTAATTGCTATATGAGAATTGCGGCAGGTGGCAGTTTGTGTCTGACTCTCTCTTGCATGAGGTTGCGCAGTTGCGGGTTGGATACTGGGCCTATAAGGGGCCAATAAGGGGGATAATAATAATAATAAAAAAATACGGGATAAGGATAATACGGGAAGTACCAATGTGATTTTCAATTCATAAGTAGGTACTTTCTAAGTAAATCTTGACATCACCGTTGCAATGATGGCTCTTGACTTAAAAATCGCCAATCCACCTTATAAAGCGTGGTGATCAATGCTCGTGCCTTCTTTGTATGAGAAGAGGCGCTTACTTTGCAATCGACAATAATAAGCTAGTATTATAAGGATAATAAAAATAATTCCATTGAGGAGGAAAAGACCAAGCAGTTTAGCTCAATTTCCTATGAATAAAATATATCCCAGTCAACAAATACATTAATAATAATTCTTTATCTAATTAATTACAGTATTTACAATACAAGTGACCATGAATTGCCTCAATGCTGCAATTAAAAGCCCCATGTGTTTGTACCGATATCATGCTTTAGCGCTTAATGACGTGCATGGTATTTCCATCACATAAAACTTATTAACAAAATACTGATATGTTTAAGGACAATTACAATTGTTTAAACATGATGGCGTAAATCTGAAACACGGTCGTTTTTAATAAATTAATTGCTCTTGTTTCGTTTTTAAACGTGATAATTAAAACACTAATAATTTAATAAAGTTCTGGCGGAAATTAGGAAATGTCAAAGTGAGATCGAGGCACTTTTCGTCATAATACAAGACAATACAAATTGAATCTAGGTGTCCAAAGGGTAGTTTTGTATAGAGAAGAATGGGCAAGAAACTCCATTCTTACTTTATTAAAATAAATGTTTTATAATATTTTACAGTCAGGATTATTCAGGATAACACGTGAAAACGAAATATCTTGCATAAAAATCACTATATCTATAACTACACACATCAAAAGTGTCTAGGGATCAACATATATTTTTGCAATAACTTTTCTCCTAATTGATATTAATTAAAATTTTCTTTAAGGATTCATCAAATAGGTAAAGTGTTTTCGTTTGTCACAGTAACGATAAACCAAGTCACCTTTGCATTAATAAAGAAATTTGCCATTTTCCTAATAAAGGGATTTTTGACATTTGAACCACTAACACAAAAGTTCGAAAAAAAGACTGAAATAACAGTTTTCTTTAAAATTTTATTGGGTAACTTAAACAATTAATAATCCGTGTTTCTACCGCGAACACTAACAACACAAGAACATCGGTTTGGCATACTCAAAATGAGTTCATCCAAATCACGCTGTGGAATGGCCGCCCATGTTCGTTGCAACAACAAAAAAAGGTCTTCTTGCGACTGGATACCCTCCATATTCGGCAGAGCTCTTCTCTGTAGCATATCCCATGCATGCTCAATCGGATTTAAGTCTGGCGACTGAGCAGGCCAGGGCAGGACATTGATGTTAGCTGCGGCGAGAGTCTGTCTTACAACTCTTGCGGTGTGCGGTCGTGCATTATCATGCATTAACTGAAATAAGGGACCGATTTGCACTTGTAGAGGAACGATGACGTCTGATACAATCGTCTCAGCATAAATTTGAGCGTTGAGGTTGCCTCTGATCCAAATCAACTCAGTTCTTCCGCCGATCCAAATACCCGCCCATACCATGATGGTTCCACCACTATAAGGATGGACTTCCTGGCAGGATTTTAATCGCTGTTGGCGTCCAGGGGTTCTCCAGTGTCGTATACGTCTTGTATCCGGTCTCATACCAAAACGAGACTCATCAGAAAAGCACACGAAACGCCATTGTTCTTCTGCCCAATTTCTGTGTTCAAGAGCCCATTGATATCGAATCCTACGATTGTGCATTGCTATAGGTGGTACCCGTAGCGATCCCTAGACACTTTTGATGTGTGTATATACACATATACGTATTTTACATATTATGTACAAGCATTACGAATAAAGAAATTACAGCGATCGGTTCATTTTTGACCGGAGTGATTTTAATTTAAAATGAACTGAAATTCATTTCTTTTTTTTGTTAGAGCAAACGTGACATACTCATTTATTGAAATAGAATTAACAATAACACAAGTTTGATAACTATTAACTTTTAATAAAGTTTTCACTATTGGATCAATTTGTTTTATTATCTAGCTAATTATGTGTAGCTATGACTACATACAACTACTTGATTAGCTAGTAGCTTTTGAGGATAACTATGTAAATTTCATTGTCTTTAACTCTGGACTCAGTTTTCACGTGATCTAATTGGCCACAGTGGCATGTTTAAAATTATCATGGAGCTAAAATAAAAACAAGTAAATAACCCGAATTCTAAAACTGATTTTATGACGGAAATTAACGCGTTGTTTCCGTCGGTCGATGCGAGACGAGCGTTGAAAGGTGTTCGGAAAATACATCGCTGTCCCGGCGCCCGCGCAGCCCGCCGCCCGGCGGCCATGGCGCCCGCGCCTTTCAGCGCCTTGCGACACATCCGCCTTACTCTACACGCAGACTGCTACATCACAACTAACTGAACTACGTACCGTTTTGTTTTATCATTCGAAATATAGCCACAGAGATTTTGCTAAAACTTTAGTTAAATTGTATTGTCCTTTGTTTCATAGACAAACAGCATCAGTTGCTGCGAGTGTTCGCACGTGCTTACCTTTATAAGTTCATTTTTAAAGTTATGATAGTTTTATTAGTACGTGACCTATTCACGTATCAGATCACGTTCAGTAGGGCTGCGCCAGCGCCACGTCGGAGAGCTGGGCGCCACTCATCGCGGCAACTGACACTGTTACATCTAACTTTATCATCGCCACACTACAAACACCTATGTAGATCAGGTGACAATACAAATAATAGTGTTTCCACAGCGCGTTCCTCCTTAATCTTATGTCGCGATAACATACCACAACTCGTACGACTGAATATCTTTCGTATAACGCATTTTTGTCAAAAGGAGTTGTTTTGGAATCATCTATCAAAATCTTGACGGGATTTATTAGCTTTGTTACCGGTAATCTAACATTGTCGACCGCATTATTCTGGGCTATGAATAAACAATGAAGTGTTCAAGTAGGTAGCAATATAATTATTCACCCTATTTCATTGTTTAATCTTGCAGTGGGTAAAAGTAAGTACAAGCCGGCGCCGTCATAACGTAATGCTAACGTAATATAGCGGTTAGTCGCCGAGCCGCGGTGTGCTGGTGTCGACTGTTGAGTAATGATGATTGTAAATAATGTGTAATTACACTGCACGGACCGCACAAATGCAACATAGTTAATAAAGAAGTTATCTAGATTGCAACTATGCTAAAGTGCATTGTTTTATGGGCGTTCATAAGACAGTAACGGGGCTTGCGTATATAGGTATACGTAATTATGTAAATGATAACCTAATACGGGGATATAGGGATTAATTTACAAATAGGCTTAAAACTAATGCCTTTTCCCTTGAAACCTAGCAGTTCAGCTGTAACTTCACAAATTACGTTCTGTGGGTGCTGGAGATGAGTCACAAAGAACTATTTTTGTAAAAAATAACAGTTTATTGTATTCTATAATCAAAAAAAGAAATTAAATACGTAATACTTAGATGCAATCATACAATTAGAATAGAGCAACGTTAATAGTGACGATATTGGCGATCAATTAGCCACCCGTGTATCTGCGAATTGTTTATGAATGATCGCTTGTTTGTTGCGCTTGCGCGTACACAAAGCGTGAGTGCGCGCTCGCGCCTCCGCGGCACCGCTCACCGCGCGTGCGCCGTGATTCATTTTTGGAAGCGAGTGCCAAGAGCTGGGCACCTCGCACTCGTCTGGCGCCGTCGTTTCTTGGAACGAGCTCTCGCCGATCTTCCCGTTGTCCACCTGATTCTCAATCACGTGTGCGTACGTCTTAGTTCATAATGTGCTGGCTTGCAACTAGTCGCTGTTGAGAGAATCATTAGTTGTTTTCCTACAAATGACAAGTGTAACGTTTCAAAGGTACTGATTACGTACGTTTGATTGATTTCAGCAGCGAAGAGTACAAGTAGTAACACACCGACGGATCCACTAGGGCCCCTGCCGGAGGGTTGGGAGCAGGCCGCGACGGCGGAAGGAGAAATCTACTTTATAAATCATGCAGCTCGCACCACATCCTGGTTCGATCCAAGGATACGTAAGTATATAACATGTACAGTGAATGTCAGCATCGCATAATTATCTGTCATGCTTGAGTAATAAGACTATATCACGAAGGCAGGTACAGATCCCGCAGTGTTATAGGATGTTTAGTGCGTGTGCACTGAAAAAAATGCAGACCAACTAAGATCCATTTTCTCTTAGTTGGCAATAAAATGTTTGGAATAGTTATTTATTTAATTACTATACACAAGATAGCATAGTTGCCAGAACAAATTGATTTTATTTATATCGATCATTATGTACATGTACAGTATAATCAACGGTCTTTGTTACATCATCTAAGATTTGTTTGATTTTACTTCTTCACTTTTCTGTATCAAATAATAATGTAAGTTCATGCTAACAAGCAACTTGTTAGCATTATTTATTTAATATCATAGTTTCTAACAACGAGTATGGTTGATTACATCACCTGCGTAGTTATATCAAACAAGAGAAATGATCGCATCTAATAACGCTTTGCTAAGTCAACAAAACGCAATGCCCCCACCACTACTCTCCCGTTCGTTCGTTTCCCTCCGCATTTCGCGCTCCGTCGCTCGCTCATTCCTTTGCCGCCGCGCCGCCGACCGTTGACAACTTGTCAGAAGTTCAGAACTTGTGATAGCAGTTTATGTGACAATTTTTGGATTATTATTTTTACTGGTGAGTGATTTAAACAACACTGAAGACATGGACGAAGTGGCTGAATTATTAAAGACATGGGAGCTCCCCGAACTCATCCCAAAATTTTCAGGTAAGTAGGTCCTGTACTTACCTATCTAATATAAATCATGATGCAGTGACTTTAGATTTGTAGTATAGGTACCTAATTTGCAGACCGCACCATTGATTTTGAACGCTGATTAAAGGTATAATACGCAGTACAAAATGCATTCGCCGGTGGCGATTATATTGTAATAGGTAGTTTCATCTTGGATTACTTTAATGCGTAGGTACCTACATAACTATCTATAAGGCGATTGTTCTTGTAGGTACTTAATTGTTTTGAAATTTATTAATTTCACAAGTTCACGTTATATTGTAATAGGTAGTTTCATCTTGGATCACTTTAATTACTCAAGTCCCTCTTAATGAGACACAATTAATTTTCTATTGTTCTGACTTACTGGTAAGTCAGCCGGGGCTTGACAGGATGCGTAGGTACCTACATAACTATCTATAAGGCGACTTTGCGGTCTTGTTCTTGAGGTAATTGTTTTGAAATTTATTAATTTCACAAGTTCACGAAATATTTACACTGTTATACCTTTATAGAGCAGGCGATCAACATCCAAGCCTTATCAGCGTTGACCCCAGATGACGTCAAAGACATCATCCCTCAAACAGGGCCAAGGGTGCTGTTTATGAGGTGCTGGAGAGCTTGGAAGACAGAATTTTTAAGCATCACCAATATATCTTTACCGGTAAGTTTTTGTGGTTGATAAGTTTTGGTACCTATATAATAATATGCAGTTCCAAATAAATTATAATTATAGCTAAGTACATAATATTATTATAAAGTGGTAATATGTATGTGTTAAACTCCAAACTAGTATTTTGTATAGTTCAAAGTATTCGTTTACCTTTGTTTTATTGTAAATTTTACTTATGTTGTTCACTTAAATGCATAAATATTTCTAAACTATGACGACCTACTGACCAACATAACAACTCAGATAAGATGTTATAATTGTAATATACCTAATAATAGTAAGTGAGTAAATTATCTACTCCAGAGTCCAGTATAAAAATGTAAAATATTTATTTTACCCTATGGCACTCGCTGACCTTATTTTTTCTTGTAGAATCTAGATTTATTGGATTTTGAATTTGGACGAGACCCTAAAAACGTATGTGTGGAGGAGAAAGAAAATGTGCCCACAAGTAATGTTGAAAATGTGCCCACAAGTAATGTTGAAAATTTTATAATTCTGGAAAGTACAGAAGTCCATCAAACAACTCAGAGTGAGGTATGTTTTTCAAACTGGTCACCAAATTGGTTAGGAAATGAACAACTTTCAGTAGGTATATTATAATGTAGGTATATTTATGTTTTTTAAAACAAAACAACTAAAATTACACAAATATTAAATGTGTAAAAAACTTATGAATCTATGCTAACAAAATATATTTGTTCATTTATAGAAAAGCAAAGTATGCATCAAATAGGAATACTCATTTAAAATCTATACCTACACATACTATTATACTTACTATCCTACTTTATTTATTATATTTATAATTATAAATTTAATATTACCTCTTATCTGTCTGTCTGTTACACTGTCATAACTAAACTGCTGAACCAAATATAAAAATTTGGCATGTAGGTAGATAGGTTCACTAAATTATTGATTTTTACTTTACTAATTCCACATGAATGAAATTACGGGTCAACATAGTAGTACATCATGGAAAAATTTAACTAGCATTTATTATCTTATGTAGGTAGGTAGTAGATACTAAACCTACCATTAAAAAAACTGTAATTATTGTAAAATAGCAAAACTCATTGAAGGTAATTTACTACAATCTTCTTAATTCATTATGAATTGTTAACTGTTTATTTCTCTGAATGAATTTACTAGGTGAAAATAGTTAGTATTACTGACCATTATTTCTTTTCATTATTTTTTTTTTATATTTTTTTTCAGCTACTTGAAAATATATTGCTGAAGTCACTTGAGACATCTTCACTGTTAATATATAAAGGTGGAACTCTAGATGGAGATGGTACCAGAAATTTATTGGCTTCCACAATTGCCAGAGAAATATTAAATGAACACACAAACTCACCAATTGTTGGACCAATATATTTTAAGTGGGCAAATTTGATAAAAGCACTCTTCCCTGGTGAAAGGACCACCACTTATTACATTCCTGCATGTACAACTGCCTCTGGCACGGTTCTTCAAGCGCGAGGTAAACTTGTACACCAGGTCTTAAATAAAAGAAGACGTTTACAGCAGTTAGGGGCTTTGACTACTAAAGGAAAGAGAAGAAGCAGGGAGGAAAGCCCTGCACCTACATCTTCATCATCTCCTAGACAATTGCCTGTTTTGCTTTGCGAAAGCAACACATTAGATGAAAATGTTGAAGATGATTTACAGTGGCTTCGAAATTCATCGGAACCCTGGAGCCTGGTGGAGATAAAATGGAAAAACACATACAGATATCGAATTAAGCATCTTCATGAAAATAATCAAACTTTGGAATCATATATGATCGAATACCCTGCACTAAAAAAACCGCAGGGTTATACACTGGTAGGTATGGTTTGCCATAATTGCCATGTAATATGAGCTATATTTTGTAAATTTTATTGTAATAATTATACTGTGATTTATTGATTTTTAGTTGAACATTGACTTTGAGGCAGGCTATGGAGACCAAACAAATAATTTGTTTGTTTACTTTCCAATGGGAAAAATTAAAATTTTGGAATTATTAAGAAAAAGAAAATCAAAAGACAACATTGGCCAGGAGCTAATCTCTCTAGCTGACTGTAAGTATATACTTAGTTCATTTAACCTATTATTACCTCATGCCTCATGGTACTAAAGGTAGTTATATATCGATGGCAGCAAAGTAGAAACGGACATCTACATTTTTTCGAAAATGCTTTTTTTACAAAAATGAGCTTATATTAATCCTATCTACAAGTCTGTATTAAAATTTTTTCAAAATTCAATATAACAAAGAAAATTTGACACGTAAATGAAGACATCTACACTGGATTTTTAAAAAACATCGCAGTAGAAACGGACATGTGAATTTGTCCGCCTTTACTTCGGAGCTTTGACAGATGAATGGAAACGTCAACAAAGACATCAGTCAGTTGTCACATTCTAGCGCGTACCGGTATAAATGTAATAATAATGATAGTGTTTACAGTTCATTATTAGTGCTAGTAATGAAATCTTAGAGTGAGTAATAAAAATTATTTTGAGGTTACGGTTCGACGTAAACACGGACATCTGCCACTTGTTCGTTTATAAAGATGTTCTTTAAATATCCTTAAATGTATTACAGGAGATTATTATCTTACTTTATTAGATATTTTAAATGAAATGGGCACTTTTTTATTACATTGTAATAAAACTTTGACGTAGAAGAAGACATCTGCCTGATAAACGGTTATCAGGCAGATGTCTTCTTCTACGTCAAAGTTTTTTCAAAGTAAAAAAAGACATCTACATTATTTCAGTAAAACAACGATAAAGTGATAAAACCTATTACACAAATTATAAAGAAGGTTATTTTAAAGCATTATAGAAAATTTCAGGTTAATCGGTCCATAACTCTCAAAATAAGCACTCTTTTAAACTAAATCTGCTCTCCTGTAAAGTTGCGATTTTGTAGATGTCCGTTTCTACTTTGCTGCCATCGATATTATATTTACATATTTTAACGTGCTTTCTCATAAAAATTGACTCTCTGGGAAATGAATTATCTACATTGTCTTTTTTTTTATTGCAGCATCTAAAGAAGAAGATAAAAATCTTGCAACATTTTTGGCAATTCCCCATCTACTGAATACGACAACTGTTAAACAGAAGAAAAAACAAAAAAAAGTGGAGCCTAGCTGCAGCTGGAAACCATCTAAGGCAGAAGCGCGGGATGCTTTCATCAAACATTTAAGATCTGACGCTGAAATCGGTCAGTCTATCGAAGTTAGACTAAAAACATTACAAAATAAAGGGGCAACATCACAGCCTTACATAATTATTGTTGGTGAGTCATTAAAGAATATACAAACATATTTAGTAGTTGTCAACAAATTGGTAATATATCACAGGGCCAATATTATGCAAGCTGTCGACACTTGTTATAAGGCCATTTGGGCTTTAAATGCGGAGTATGGTATTGACTCAAACGCAGTATGGTACTTCATACAGAGAGGCTTATACAAAATGACATCTCAGTTTGATCGAGGCTCAACTTCAGCTGAATCTCTCTTAACTGATTGTAATATGTAAAGTTTTTATGTGATACAAGAGTGTCCATTTATTTGTGATTGTCATTTTTTAATTTCAAGATATGAAAAAAGTCTAAATATATAAAATTACCTCTGTACTTATCTAGGTAGCATACCTAGTAATTAATAAATAAGTTGAAAATAAATGCTTTAATATAAAAGGGTTCCTACTCCAATTTATATATTTTTGACTACACTAAGACTGATTATATAATAATTAGGTACCTGATTAAAGAGTAGAAGTTGTTGTGCTTATTCTAAGCCTTAGATTAAGTTACATTGTTAATGTTTTTGATAACTTCATTTGAATTTTATTGTATTTGTTATTTACCATGGTGTCTTGTTTTGTATGCGGTATGCAATTGTTAAATATGAAAAGACTTAAATCTCACTTTGAGCTAATCCATAGTGCTGAGGAGTTACGAGTATATGTATGTGTAGAAGATGACTGTAATCGCCAATTTCAGTTGTTCAATTCTTTTAGGAGACATATCTTGCTGAAACATTTGTCTATAAACACTACAGACAATACCTTACAGCCATTTAGTATAAAAGAGCTAGAGTCTGACTATTCAACTGTAAATCCTGTTAGAGATCAGTCGCATCCAAGTGTTTCTAGTGACAGTAGTCACTTGACGACATCTCTACAACCTTCGTCATGTAAAGATATGGTTGAGAGCGCATTTTCAAATTTTGTTGCAAGTTTGTATGCCAATCAATCTTTACCGAGAAATGTTGTTCAAACTGTAATAAATGGATATAGTGAATTCATGGCAAAGCCTCTATCTTTAGCGATTGGGAAGCAACTTGAAATTTTGTCTTCAAATAACATAATTCCACAAAGCAGTCTAAAAACTGTCGTAAATGCAGTTGAGCCTCTGTTGACAAACCCTTTGACTAAATTTAATACTGAATATAAGCGATTAGAATATTTTCGAAACAAAAATACATATATTCAACCAGAAACGATAGTAGTAGGTGAAAGATTAGAAAGAGTGAAGCGAACAGGTATCAGTCGCATTTTACCAATAACCTGTGAACAACATTTTATACCACTCCGCAAAGTATTAAAATCATTTTTTTCACTTCAGAATGTTCTTTCTGAAACAATAGATTATATGCGTCGTCTCAATAGAGTAGATGATGATGTTGCTATAGAAAACTTCATTCAAGGGTCATTTTGGCGCAATAGGATGTATCAAAGCCAAGGTAAAATTGTTATTCCTTTATTTTTATTTTTTGATGACTACGAGATTGGAAATCCATTAGGTTCTCGAGCTGGACAACACAAGTTGGGTGCGGTTTACATATCTATTCCTTGTTTATCACCATATCTTTCTTCAGCGCTTAACAACATATTTCTTCTTCTTCTCTTTCACTCATCAGATAGAGTAGTATTTGGCAATAATGTTATCTTTAACTGTGTGATTGAGGAACTTAACTATCTGAGTAAAAATGGGATTGAATTTAATCTTCCTGATTTTACAGGCGTCGTTCACTTTGAACTTGGATTGATCTTAGGAGATAATTTGGGTATACATGCTATATCAGGTTTTGTTGAAAGTTTCTCTGCAAATTTTTCTTGCAGAGTATGTAAAGTTCCAAAACAAGTTATGAAAACGCAATGTTTGGAAAACAAAGAGTTATTACGTACTTTATCTGATTACGAATCAGACCTTCGTCTCGGTAATCCTTCAGAGACAGGTATTAAAGAAAAATGTGTTTGGTTTGGTGTAAAAGATTTCGATTTATTCAATCAGATAGGTGTCGACTGCATGCATGATATTTTAGAAGGTGTTGCTAAGTATGTGATGCAATTTGTACTTCTTCAGTACTTAAGATATTTCAAATATTTTTCATTGTCTGAACTTAATAACAGAATTCACAACTTCGAGTATGGTCCGGACTGTAGAAATCAGCCATGTACTTTGGCTATGGATCATTTAGTTCACGGAAATGTGCGTATGACAGCGTCTGAGATGCTAACTTTTTTGCGATATTTTGGTTTATTAGTGGGAGAGTACGTACCTAGAGATGATGAAACATGGAAATTGTATAAAAAACTAAAAATAGTATTGGATATAGTTTTATCTACAGCTTTTCCCGAAGGAACTGAACAATTGTTACAGACCGCAGTATTGGAGCTTAACACTATGTATTTATCACTTACCAAAGATTCATTGAAACCAAAGTTCCATAATTTAGTTCACTACCACACTGCTCTAGAAAAATATGGGCCTATCGTTTCCTTGTGGTCAATGCGATTTGAAGCCAAACATCGAATATTTAAAATGGCTTCGAATGCTTCATGTAACAGAAGGAACATAACATTAACTTTGGCTATGAAACATCAATTACAATTAAACAAACTTTTTTTAAAAGGCATATTGCCTGTTACTCTCGGTACTGGTCCTGTTTCTCGTGTAAGTCTTGCTGAATCTTCTGATGAACAATTCATACGATCTAGTTTACGATTATGTCAAAGTAAGTCACTTGTACAAGTTACTTGGGCTACCGTGTCTACTACAAAATATGTCAAAGGTACTATTTTAGTTTATAGCACCAGGTCTGATGATTCACTGCCTGTTTTTTTTAAAGTGCAACATATTTTCTGCTATAATTCAAATAGTCTGATTCTAATGGGACAATTATTGCAAACATTAGAATTTGATGAACATTTTTTTGCTTATGAAGTTAAAGAAACAGAAGCAAAGGAAAATGTTGTCAAATTTCATAAGTTTTTGTCGCATCCTATACCGTGCAATATAAATATTCTGAGCAATGGAAAAAAATATGTTACTCTAAGATGCGCATTATAATTAATGTAAGTATTTTGTGTAAGTAGAGATATGCGCATTATAATTATTAATGTAAGTATTTTGTGTAAGTAGAGATGGGCGTTGTTGTTATTTTTCATCATCAATGCGCAACGTTGGTTCGTTATGGGGGTTCCCTCAACGTTACCCGCGAAATTAAAATTTTCTTAGATTTTTGCAAATTATAGCTTTTGAATCTTGCGGGTAACATTAAAAGAACCACCATAGCGTCCCGTGTTGTCAACATCGTAGTTGTTAAGAGAATAAAGATTTTTACTTAATTAAACTAAAATTAAGAACGACTTCCTATAAATGTAAGGTTTTTTTCGTAAATAAAGCTAAAATTCAAAATCAAATATTGTTGTTTGATTGCTATACTTACCCTTTAGTAGGTAGGTACCTATTTGCATGTTAGATATTTTTTATAGGTACACACATCAAAAGTGTCTAGGGATCAACATCCCTAATCAATCTTAGGGATGTTCATCCCTAGACACTTTTGATGTGTGTATATTTATAATATTAATATTATATAACTAAGTAACTTTACTGCAATAATTATGGTTGAGTACCTACTGTTATTTGTTTCAACTAAAATCTTGCATCAAATAACCGTCCTAAACTAATTAATGCAACTAACCTCGTATTCAATGTAAACATGAACCGTTGTCATCTTAACTAGGTAAGTACCTGTATTCGTTAATCCAAGTTAGTGTCTTTTGCTTATAATAAATTTTAAAGCATAAAACATAGCTACTTTAACAGTCGAGACCCATTCTTAGATTTAAGCCGGTGTAGATGTTAAAATGGGTCCCGACTGTTAAAGTAGCTATGTTTTATGCTTTAAAATTTATTATAAGCAAAAGACACTAACTTGGATTAACGAATACAGGTACCTAGTTAAGATGACAACGGTTCATGTTTACATTGAATACGAGGTTAGTTGCATTAATTAGTTTAGGACGGTTATTTGATGCAAGATTTTAGTTGAAACAAATAACAGTAGGTACTCAACCATAATTATTGCAGTAAAGTTACTTAGTTGATCAGCACAAGACACTAAATTGAATTAAGGAATACAGGTGGTTTAGATGACAACGGCTCATGTCTACGATAAATATGAAGTTAGTTGAATTAATTAGTTTATCATAGTTACTTGATGCAAGATCTTAGTTGAATCTACAAGTTAAGTTTGTTAATCTGATAACGTTTCATAGTCGTTCCGTGCAAGATCTTAGTTGAATCTACAAGTTAAGTGTGTTGATCTGATAACGTTTCACAGTCGTATCGTGCAAGATCTTAGTTGAATCTACAAGTTAAGTTTGTTGATCTGATAACGTTTCACAGTCGTTCCGTGCAAGATCTTAGTTGAATCTACAAGTTAAGTGTGTTGATCTGATAACGTTTCACAGTCGTTCCGTGCAAGATCTTAGTTGAATCTACAAGTTAAGTGTGTTGATCTGATAACGTTTCATAGTCGTTCCGTGCAAGATCTTAGTTGAATCTACAAGTTAAGTGTGTTGATCTGATAACGTTTCACAGTCGTTCCGTGCAAGATCTTAGTTGAATCTACAAGTTAAGTGTGTTGATCTGATAACGTTTCATAGTCGTTCCGTGCAAGATCTTAGTTGAATCTACAAGTTAAGTGTGTTGATCTGATAACGTTTCACAGTCGTTCCGTGCAAGATCTTAGTTGAATCTACAAGTTAAGTGTGTTGATCTGATAACGTTTCACAGTCGTTCCGTGCAAGATCTTAGTTGAATAATTTAACAAAGTTCTCGTAGCTTCAGCAGTCAAGATCTTGTTAGGCTCGTATGGAGTCATGATGTGTGTTCACAATAAACAAGATGTTTGTTAAAGCAGACACTTTTTTTTTTCAGTGTGTGTGCTGAGGGTGAATGTTTGTTTTTCCAGCGCAACACTTGCAACGCACGCCAGCGGCGGGCGGGACGGGGCCGGACGGCGGCTGGGCCAACGCCTCACTGCAGGCCTGTCAGCAGAAGCTGCGACTTCAGTCACTGCAGCTGGAAAGAGAGCGCCTTAAGCAACGCCAGCAGGAGATCAGACTCCAGGTACTACATTTATACCAATGACGTTAAGTCCTAAGTCAAAGTAACGTGCTTGTGCCTTGAGCCTTCATAGACTGAATATCTAAACGCAACTCAAGTTTTAAGTTTCATGACTTGTAGATCATATACAGAACAACAGTATCAACAATTTGTGTATTACGTTCCGTTTTTGTATTTGGGGGTCTAAAACACATTTCAACATTTCATTAGATTGAGAACTGCTTTACCACGTTCGGTTTTTTTGTATAATATTGTTAATGCACTCATTAGCATAATACAGCTGATTCCATTTCCTCAATATGATGACTTCCGCATTAATGCGGAACAGCTAGTGGATACGACTGACCTTTGCAACAATTCGAAAGAAATAAAGAAATCAGGTTTTCTTGTTATTTCTGCAGTAAATTATTTCAGTGATTCAGACAGAAAGTACACAAACATTGGGTATTATTTCACATCTAGGGTTGTGATAAGTTAAGACACTTACACTTCCCTTCAAAACGACGTGAATAGGTTCTTGAACGGTTCGAGTAGATCAATATTGTATCTCTAAACGGCAGTGATAGTACACATTTTCGGATTACCTAGGTATATTATGATAATATTTTAAGTACCTGATGAAAACTACGTCAGGTTTCCATGTTGTAAACAGACATGCGTTATCAAAATGTTATCTTCTAAAGATACATTAATAATGCATGACGATATTAGTTGCTCCAGTTTATGTGTCCGTTTGGGTATCAGATTATATTTCACCTTGCTCGTCAAAATCACTGATCGATTGCACACCTGCGATAGGTAATGTATTTGATAGCTTACGTTTTAAATGACATTTGCGTACAAGTTCGAGCCTGTCTTAAAAGAGGGTGTGAAAAGACACTTGACGAAGCCGAAAGTTGGGAACCTTCTAGTTACGATATTAAAGTTCAAAATTCCAACTATTTTTAACGAAAACAAGTTTGAAATGTTCTTACTAAACTTCAAATACTCCCATTACCCCTATACTATAAGCAAGCACAATACTTTGCGTGCGTTACATTGCGCACGACCATATACCATCTATTCTCACACCAAGAATAAAAGTCTTTTCCCAGCGTATGCTCAATGTTGTTTAGTTTCATGAGGAGCATGCGTAGTTAACGGGTATGTGATGTGTCTTTTTACACCCTGTATAATGCAAAAAATCCATTATTTGGGTTCGAGAATTAATCCGTGACCTACGTCAATCATTTAATTATAAATCGTAACTTAGTACTTATTTCCGGATTCCAGCAAGAGCTTATAATGGCGCGGCAGTCGTCGTCAATTGTTTCGTCCCTGGCGAGCAGTACGGGCGTCGCGAGCACAGACCTGCCCCTAGACCCGTTCCTGTCGGGTCTGTCAGATCACCAGCGGCAGGAATCTGCTGACAGCGGGCTAGGGATGGGCGTGCCACACTCCTACTCGATGCCACACACACCTGAGGGCTTCCTAGCCGGCATGGACGACCGCATGGACTGCACCAGCGAGGCCGGCGCCAACCTAGACTCCACCGATATTACGCTAGCCGACAACCTCGACTCTACTGATGACTTGGTACCTTCTTTACAGGTAGTTGAACCTGTTTTCTATGCTTATCTAACAATGGCCTGATTGACTACGGCGTAGTCAGCGTAGTCGTAATGTATGATGTGCTACGGCGTAGTCGTATGGTCCAAAGACTACGCCGTAGTCGGCGTAGCCTGTAGGCGTAGTCTCCGTTAGACTACGTCGTAGTTTGTTGTTCAATGCTTTATGGACATTTTTTGCTTTTACGAACATAATGAAAATATAAATCCAGTTCTTAATATAAACTTATTTCAACTTATATGTAGCAAAATTGGTCCCAAATAACCTTTTCAAAATATGTTTTCGTTTCGTTTCCACTAGTAGGTATATTAAAAAAATTACAAAGTCATCAACATCATGTCGTTAAAGACAAAAACAACGTCGTTTGAAGACATCGTCGTAAAGATCAGTGAGAGAGAATGTGCAGAATGTTGAGTGCTTAATTTACGGCTGTTATAATGTGTGAAATATGAATATTTCAGTTGAACGAGTTCACAAACGACATTCTTCTGGACGACGTGCAATCGCTTATCAACTCGACGCCGAGCAAGCCCGACAACGTGCTGACGTGGCTGTAGGCGTGTTGTGCGCACACCATGCTTACAAACTTTCAAATTAGGTATTATATGTTTAATGTAGCGTACTTACCGCTTGAATGACGTCGACCGCTATACAGTGTCGGTGACAAAACGGTAACGATGGTGTAAATTTCACTTTGAAAATGACAATTATAGCATAACATGTGTAATGACTGATGTGGGATTTTGTGTGCTTATGATTTAGGATAGTTAGTTACTTTCAGTACCAGTACGATGGCTTCCATGAGAGCAATCAGACCGATGCGGACTAATGCATTTGTTAAGTAACGTTTTGTCAGTTCAAATGTGATTTCGAAAGGTTTCCGCATCGATTTCACTACTTATCCTCTCATACCTGTATCTGCTCGCTTTTATGCAGAATTGGTTTTATCTCTGTCTCTGCATTTATTCGAATGAGATAGGAATACAAAATTGTTGGAGTAAAATAAGTGTTTCTACTTCGTCGTGGTGATACATGTGTGGAATCTTGTTTATCTGACTTTACACTTCGCAATTATTAAATCGAACTCCTAAGAATTGTAACTTAGTGCCTTTTCGCCCATAGTTAGCAAAGAAACTAAAGTAACGTAAGAAAATAGTAATTATTTTGATATGAGCAATAATAATGGTGCTCAGATTCTGAAATGTTTCACCCTGTTCAAGTAAGAGATGAGCTACGAAAACCAAGCCAAGTAACGTGAATCAGTAGAGCAAGACTATCACGAATGGCTAGTCATTGACGTTGGGTACGAGTGTACTGTGACGAGCCGGCATGCGCCGGCGCGCGGTGGCTGCAAGCCTTCTTTCGTAGCAGAAAGTAGTTGCGTTGCAACGCAATCATTCGTGAACTAGGTTTCCCATATTCTTTTCATAGAGACTATCGGAAATCGTATTCTATAATCGACATACAAACAATATTTTATGATATATTTTAAAATTAAGATTGTGATAACATCTTGATGTAACAGTGCCTTATTGTGCCTTGATAAAAATTATTTATTGTTGTAATAATTTAGATAATGTTGAGATATTTTTACAATTTTCTATTGTCGAATTATTGATGTAATAGTGATTTGACAGAAAATAAACTACTTATGTACTTGTAGAACGTTGTTTGTCAACTTACACCGTCCTTGTGAATTTTCGAGATTATGAATAGACGTTAAGTTTGAATAGTTAATCATGAAGTAGGTAATAATGTTGGCAACTATTACGTTCACTTACTATAGTTGTGTTGTGAGTGAACACTGTGACTACCTAAGCAATATTCAAGTGTGTGGGTGCAGCTAGCTAGCTAATTTTAGAGAGTAATTGGAGCTCGAAATTTTGCCTCTAAGTGCCTTACTCATAACATTGTTATTGTATGATATTATGGATTTATAGAAATAACATTGTTAACTGCTATCGAGCAGACTACTATTGGTGCCAACAAAGTATAAAATCTATTTTCTATAACTACTGTTATGTAATTAGTATTACTTCATTATATTTAGTAATCAATTCATTAAATCATCGTTCATATTATATCAACAATTCAAAATATTTCAAAATTTTGTAAGCCCACCTAGTCTTTAGATTTTTGTATGAGTGTATTGAATTCAGCTAGCTTGATTGATTAATATGATAATGGAATTAGGCCTTTAATATCAAATGCTACATTGAAAACTTTGCCATATTAGTAAAAGTACCTACTATTATTCTTATAAGACTTTAATGTAATCTTCAGGTATGACGCATAGCAATAAATAGCATCTGTGTAACTATTGTAATTAGACGTAACGGTGCTGGGTTGATGATACATTTAATTTTGTATTCTGTAGATCCATTTGTTGTATACTTTATATTTGTATTTGTCGTGTATTAATTGTAAGGTCCGTAAGTTTGGATGCTTCTCATATTGTTCGGTTCATTATTCTTTGCTCGCTCCCTTCCCCGTAGTATTCAGAAGTCGGTCGGAGAGAGGTGAACAGCGGTCAAACATACTCATCCAGTCGTTCCTAGTGCCGATGCCGTCTCGCACGACACGTCGACAAACATTCCAAGTTGTAACAGTAGCGCGTCGCGTATTCCTGCCACTTGCTAACAGAATAATATTCAGAACAATATCTCAAGTGTAAACTGTAATCAATTATTTCTTAAGTATAGCCTTTATGAAAAACATATCTTTTCAGTCTGATAACAGATGCAAGTTTTCTATGTAGTGTATGTAACTACGTGTATCAATGTTATAACAATGAAATTACGTGTCAAGTTATTAATTTACTATAATTTCATTGTAAATAATTCGATATTCTTATATGAATTAAATAAATATTTGTTTTAATACCTATTATAATATATTTCACTTCCCATAGTTTTAATAAATTCAATAACACGATGAATTTACAATTCACTTCTGGGTGTTGTTATCTGTTGAAGAAAAGTAGTCTTAGTAACGTTAAAATTATTTATTTTGCTATCGATAACAAGCAGCGTAAGCATGCCTCTAATATAAATAAATATATTATGTACAATATAGGTACTAGATGTTACCATGCCCGAGCCAGCATCCAAATCACTTTCGTGCCACCTGTCAAAACGTAATTAAGTAGGTAAGGGTTTGTACAAATGTTAGTCTAGTAGGAATATATTAGTAAATCAACTAGCAGAGGAATAGACGACCCAATGCAGATAAAAAGGTTAAGAAGTTCAAGCACTTAGGAGCCAGCTCAACATGCTGCTTTAAAAGCTTAGTATTTATATTTACACTTTGTTCATTATTATTTAGGAAGATGTTCACAGTTGAACAGTAGTATTAGTTGAAGGTAAACAATTAAGTAGTTCTTACAGCAGGATCCTTGTAGCGAGAGTCTTGCGGCAGCTCGCGGTTAGCGATCAGCTCCTTGTAGTATTCAGCTGACAGCTTCGGAGTTCGCGGGCGCGCTGGGTCCGTGATATTAACGTGGTAGAACCCGAAACGCTCGCTATAGAATTATAATTTAGGAATTTGAAATCAGTAAAGTTGTATTTTTATCAGTCACATTTATCAATTTAAGCTTGAAACTTTACGTAAGGCTTTAGAAAAACATACGAGGCTTAATTTCATGAAACGTAAAACGAGTCTACCTCCAAAGTAAACATTCATACTAATAGCGCAATCAGGAACCAGGATCCAGGACCCAAGGGCCTCATCCTCAAGCCCCCTCCAAAAGCATTTGAGTTCTCCCGTAACAAATCAAGTGAACTTAATATTATTCTAATTAAACTTTTTTGCAAATATTACCTTCTAAGGTAAAATTGTCATTTCTCTTGTGTGCTTTTTTAGTATTTAGGTACTTTACTAAAAACCTATCCTCAGTGGGGTCAAGCCCCACCCAAACGATCCTGGATCCACCACTGGTTCATATACCTTTTAAAAAATGGATAACTATCCCTTAGATATGTAGGTAGTACTATCGTTTGTTACCTAAATCAAACTACTTACGAGAATCCAGCCCTCCATTCGAAGTTGTCCATGAGAGTCCACGCGGTGTAGCCGAGGACTTTGACACCGTCGTCGTTGATCACGTTCAGGATCTCGCTCAAGTAATCCTGCAATTTTCGTTATATTGATAAACACATAACTCTACGGAAATCGTTGTTGGAAAGTCATTTAAAACTGGGCTCAAAAAGTGGTTGTTACTTTAAAAATACAAACTTATTGGATTGAAAAATATGTATTAAGAATTTATGCAGAGTAGGTAAGTAGGAAACTATACATTTCCTACACTTGACCAGATATTTTATACGTCTCATGCAATAAGGACCAAGCATAATATTTCCATATATTATTTACTGAGCATTTGGAGAGGAGAGAGGAACATTCTTGTACATCAGGCAGGCTTATGAAAAAAGTTCCTGTTAAAATAAAAAAAAGGTTTCAGCACTTACATTAAAATAACTGATGCGTCCATAATCGAGTAACGTTCCGCGGTCAGAGAATCCGTTCTCTGTGATGTAAATCTCTGGGTCGTTGTATGAGCTCTTACACCAACGCAGCAGGTTCGCGAAGCCCGATGGAACTACCTGATAGAGATAAAAAAAAACTACTGTAAACTTTCCTATCCTTGTATGTATACTTATACAAGGATAGGAAAGTTTACAGTTGCTTCGATAACTACTACTTCGATACTACAATACCAGCTTATTATTGTCGAACTGCAGGGCAAAGGCCTCCTTTCATCTGTATGAGATGATGGTGATGCCTGTGCTTTTTCTGTAAAAGGCACGAGCATTAATCACCATACTTTCTCAAGGTGGATTGGCGTTTTTAGAATTATGTTAATTATAGGTCCAAGTTTTCTCACGATGTTTTCCTTTACTTACCTATATTAGTAATGTCCAAGATAAACTTGGAAAGCACACATAGATTAGATAGTTGCTGCCCTAAATTGTAAAATTAAATACAGGAGCATTTGCTGGTATTTTGAATCTTTTAGATAGGCTATGAGTAAAAACAGGTACTTGATACAGATTTACACTAGATTGGCGATCTATTCAATCTAATAAAAAAATAGTAAAAATAATGTATTTACTCGAAGCCACTCCGAAGCAGAATCACCGCCGACTTCCATGGTAGTAACTGCACCAATATCCTTCAACCATGAAGGTGACTTAGCGGTAGGATCGACTCCAGGTCCAGTGACTAAATGTGTGGTGTAGTGGTTGATGCCCAGGAAGTCTGATGTACCCTTAATCCTCTGAATCCAGTAATCGTCAAACTGTTCGAGGCGTGGTTTGGGGAGACCTTCGGCTGCACTCTGGCGAGCTACATTGTCTACCATCACGGCGGGGTATCCACCTTCAGCTGTAAAGATTGGGTGCGCGAACCAACCGAACTAAACAGACAGACAATAATTAGTAAGAACCCGCCGTAACTGCATTAAGCAAATTGAGTTAAAACTGCAATATTTTATCTCCTTACTTTGAATTGATTTGCAACTTCAGCGAGCGCCACCTGCTCTGCATTTGACGGATCGCTGGGTTCGTACCAGATGGAATTTATGGAGATCATAATGTTTCCATTTTGAGATGGACGGTATTGCTCATTATACAAGTGGTAGGATTCGGCGTGCGACTTCAGCAGGTTGTCACTACACAAGTAGTTACCGACGCCGTGGCTATCAATCGCTGGTGCTTTCTTTAAGTCACCATAAGCATCTTCGCAAATCTCATAAGGTTCGTTGAACGTGATCCAAGATTTGATTTTAGTACCGAACTCTTTGAAACACAGGTCAGCGTAGTCTCGGAAGTAATCAATCATCTTAGGGTTCGCCCAACCTCCGAGATCTTGGAGGGTCTGGGGTAAGTCCCAGTGGAACAGGGTGACCTGTAAGTAAAATTTGAAGATTAATTATCATTTATAAATAGTAGTTAATATAATTGTCCGACAATCGCGTCTTAATTTGTGATCTAACCATGCTTGTCAATAAATTGTTTTTAATTCAACCTTTTTGTACATAATAACGTCACTTACTGGCCATCTTAAGTCAAAAAAAGTGTAACGCCATAAAATTATAGTTTTTTATTCTTCTTTTTTTTACAATGATTATGGCTTTAGTTTATTTTTTAAGACAAAATCAGCTTGTATTTTTATTTATAAACTACTTTAAGTATATATTTTTACTACATTATAAAAAAATTACGAACACTGGCTGATAATGAAACAACGATATTAACAGTGACAGATCTAACCATACTTGTCAATGAATTATTTTTAAATTCAACCTTTTTGTACATGAATGTCACTTACTGGCCATCTTATGTCAAAAAAAGTGTAACGCCATAAAATTATAGTTTTTTATTTTTATTTTTTTTGCAATGATTACGGCTTTCCTTTATTTTTTAAGACCAAATCAGCTTGTATTTTATTTATAAACTTCTTAATATATACCTATTTATAATACAATATACATTTACGAGAACTGGCTGCTAATCAAACAACGATTTTTAACAATAACAGTTAAAAATGAACTTACCAGTGGTTCAATGTTTTTCTCGGCCAAAGCATCAAGGAGGTTGTGGTAGTAGCGAATACCGTCAGGGTTGACGAAGTCAATGCGGCCGGTGGGCAGGATGCGAGCCCACGACAGCGAGAACCTGTAGAAGTCCACGCCAAGCTGCGCTAGCTCATCCACATCCTCCTGGTAACGGTAGTAGGACTCGCAGGCAATGTCGCCATTAGTACCGTCTATGATCATCTCAGGACGAGAGTGTGACAAACGATCCCACACATTTTCAGACTTGCCTGAAAACATGTAACGATGAAATTAGTTTTATTCAAATAACTAGGTAGCTGACCAGTCAAATGTCCTGCTCCAACATTGGAATGCATCGCTATATATATACCCACCCGGTCCGGGAATGAAAACCCTCCAGGGACTCAAACACACAAAAAAAAATCATTAATAATTATCGGTCTAACCGTTTATGAGGAGTTCAGTGACATACAGACAGAAGAGACTAAGTTCAAAATTAAACGTAAAAATCACGGGTTGGAGACCTAATACAATGTAGAATCTTCGTTAGAAATGTTCTGCAAATTCTGCAATTAATTATTCTTCTTAATTCCTATGTAGGTGTCGTTAATCAATTAGGTACCTTTCCTACCTACCATACCTTAGGCATTGGGGATAACGGAGGGGTATGTCGGACTCTTTACCGACTAAAACCCCACGGTTCCTCCTGCTACCATAAGTCGGGAGCCCGGTATTCGCATTACGCATGATCCGCGCCCCCGACTGGACATATATCTACCTAAATAAATAACTTGTTAAGCGTATTCCTTGAAACAAATAATGAGATCTCTCTTGTTTTTTTCTGTTATGTCAATTTATCCCATCTCGTATTGTGGAGATAAATATTGATTGAGTGTCTGTCGAGATAGACATCGTAATTCCACTTCAAGATAAGATTTTGTGTCACAACTTCTATGACGTGAGTTTTGATTATCTTCAGCTTATTTTGGGTTCTAGGCAAGAAGTCTTTTATCTATGGTTAGGCTAGAAGTTCTAGCTTATCCATAGATAATGCGATTGTTGTCACTTAACTTGGAACACCAATTAAATGAAATTAGACGTTCATGAGCCAAGTTTCATTTTTGACTATGAGTGATGGTCGTTATTAACCTACCTTTCCTATGCAACAAGTTGACACAAACATCATGGCCGCTGCCAAAATACCGTTTTTTTAATTTTACAAATTGCACGTGGTTTTGAATCACATGTCACATGACAGAGTTCTTTAACACTTGGAAGCATTACTATGTCTTAAAAGTTTACAAAAGTGATGGATGATGTACGTAAAAAGAACGTAATATGTGCAGGTAATCTGTTTAATGGTACATGTTTTGTTTAAGTATGTTGCAAGAATGTTGTTATGAAGCTGATATTATCATATGACAAGGCCCTCTAAAATAAAAAAAAGATAAAAAATAAATACTTTGTAACCTAGTTGTAATTAGCTAGAATTTGTTTTACGGTCTAGATTTAGTTGCTCGCTAATGAAATATGAGTCATGTCAGTTCTACATTTAGAAATTTAAAAAATCGCCCGAAAGCCGTAAACGAAATACCGTCGGACACTTACCATCGACGTTCCATGCTCCCTCAATCTGATGGGCAGCCGTCGCCACTCCAAACGTGAACCCTTCAGGGAATTTAGTGTATGCAATGCTCCTGTAACATAAGTGTCACATAACTGTAACATATAGCTGCATTTTTATTGAAAACATTTCAATTAAAAATTTAGAAAACCCCCGACAGCGATTTCCCCTCAAACATAGCTAAGATCACTCCCAACTAATCCACCTTTCAAACAAAAAAAAACAAAACCAAAATCGGTTCATCCGTTTGGGAGCTACAATGCAACAGACAGACACACACACATGCAGACACCTAAAACTTAAAACACCCCGTCGTTTTTGGGTCGGGGGTAAAAATGGAACTCTATAAAACATTACATCTCTATGTTGCGAATAGATATTTAGCGCCAATTAAGTTAGGGTAGTTATAATTGGGTAGTTCACACCATTAACCAATAATTCCAAGACATACTTAACTTCTTTAAAGAAACACTTTATTTTAGCACTGAAAACCAGAATCATTTACAATTAGGTAACTGTACAACCCAATTCTAAACTGCAAATTGTAAATAAACTTAATAAAATTTGAATTTTGCGAGCTACTCTAGCGCTTTTACTTGCCCTTTTTTCATGATTTCAGGATGAGTCCCGTAATTCAAGTTGTTCATAATGATGAGTGCCTACAACGACCCCTTTTCAGGTTTTTGGTAAATTAACAATCACCCTGTATAGGCCTATTCTCATAAAAGAAAATAACACAAGCCTTCTATTGGTGAAAATGACAATACGAAAAAAATTAACTAACCAATTAATTTTGAATTTCCAACTAATTTCGATATACTCGGGACCAATAATAATTGAGCCCAAATGTGGGTTACCGGATAAACGGTATTGCCTGACCTTTATAAGAGACTGTGTTAAGGTTGAGACGAGGAAAATGCAGCATCCTACAATTGCCTCCTCTACGCTGTCCTTCCGTTATTTCAATCTTGTGCAATCTTTGCTGGGTCTACACAGAGCTAACAATTAAACTAACGTTTCTTTTAAACTAACTAAAATAACTAGATTAGGTATTCAAAGGATAAAAATACACGTGTTTGGGTGTGCTAATGGGTATAATAGGTACACCTCTGCATTACACTTAGGGAATTACAGGCGTGATGTTACGGATAAAAACACAAAATGATGTGAAAAATTTAAGCGATTAAAAAGTTTCTTGCTGCTATTGTTAAGCAAACCGCAGACCATAAGTAGAACAAGTAACAGTAAATTGCAGACGGTTGTATGACCAGTAACTTAGATTTTTAGCTTCAACTAAAAGAGCGACCATTGCTGATGATCAATCGATTAATATTTACAAGGTGTAAAGTGATCATCAATAGAATGCACATCTTGCTTTAACAATTAAGCCATTGACCTTTGCGATAAAAATACGTAGATCAATTGTCTATTTATTTTTATACAGGTGCAATGTTATGCAATTCAATTAATAAGTAATCAAGTATCATATAAAATAAACAAACTTACGAATGGCACAGCGCCAGAAGCCCGATGATAGTCCAAATCACCATCGCCATGATTCCGTGTTGCGCCTTCAACCTCCTCCGGCGAACTGCTTATTACCCGACACCCACGAACACAGGTTAGCTTGTCAACTTGTCAAGTGAATCTTTGTCAGTGACATAATAAATTCAAGTGCCGGTATTCTGAAGATAGTGCACTGGGTGTCCTATTCACTGACAAGGGATTTAGTCGTTTGATCAGTTTAAAGTTGCCGTAGTAACAACAAGTGGGTCGTTTAGATATCGGAAGTAATTTTGAAACTATTTTTAATTAAAAAAATCCCATAAGCAGCGAGAACCATTTTTTATCGTGGTGTGATGTTATGTATAATAGACGATTTTAATCTTCCACTAATCTCGAGCGTTTGATGGTCATCTACGTGATACCTTGTTGTTCTTGTTGTTAATTGTTTTTACCATTGTCATGGTTAAAACAATAAAATTGTGGTGTCACAGAAGGAAGAAAATTCGCAAAAGTACAAAATCTCTGCCTCTGGAATCACTCTATTCATTTGTTAATTTAAAACCCAATACAAGATCTTGATTAAAGCCATTGCTCTAGTACAATAAAATAACGATTTAGCAAGAATATAGTTTAATCCCAAGTAATGCTAGTCATATTATTGACAGGAACTGCGAGTTAAACCTTTTCGATCAATAGTTATTATTTACCTAGGTATTGCGTTTGATAGGTTAGCGTAAAAAATAGTTTAACGTTTCTTCTAACTCATAGATATGATATTTTAACAACAAAAGGATAGGTATGGTACGTCGGTGATAGTGTGGTGGTAAGATACCTATGTTATTCTTTCGGGATATATTTATACTAGGTAGTAAAGTTGTTCATACTTATGAGCGCTATGACAAATTTGAACTATTTTATATATAACAACTTATATTTTTAGGCTTCATCTAGCAGTCCCTGCATGACGCACAGGTAGTCGATGGAGGTAGCGAGGGAGTGTGTGAGAAGGATGCCGCGCGTCAGCACCTCTCGTACCTTCCAAACGTCTGATGAATTACACGGCCGGAAAGCAGCCGACACCGCCCGCTTCGCGATCGCAGACGGCAAGAACCGCCACGGCTGGTCCAGCCAATAGCTGTGAAAGTTGTTTAAAATACGTTAACTACATATGCGGTTTAATAAAATAGTTTAACTTCTAAGGCTAAAATCTCACCTCATGTAAAGGCTTTCGTACGTGAAGTAAGTGATGGCGATGACGAAGACAGGGTAGATGAGAGGTAGCACGACGAGGAGGCATAAGATAAGTGTGCCGATGAGTTTGAGGAAGGTGGGGAAGGGCGCGCCGTACCGCCAGAGGGAGCGCACGTCCCACGCGAACTCCCGGGCCAGCACACGCACGCGACCCAGCCTTGACGCTGAGCGTAGCTGCTGGAGATACGAGTTACTAAATTGACTCCTGTTAGCTCACAAAACAGAAATACATTTAAACAATTTTCTGGGAATCGAAACTCTTGGCACTAATGGCTTAGGTACACTAACTGCGCCATCATCTCATCTTGCATAATGTTATTAAATCAAAAATAGATAATGATGTAAATGAGATTTAGCCTGATGCAAATTAAATTAAGAAAGCCAGAATTTCCAAGCCTCATCAGCCATGTAGTAATATAGTCAAAGTCGGGATCAAATATCCACCTCATGGTCCGCAGAAAGGCTACTTCCTCCACTCGACAAATTCAACTTGACACAATAGATACTGAACACTTGTCTTCCACAATTTGGAGTAGTAAAAACCCCTCCATGGAGTGTTGGTCTCCGCCTTAGCATCGTTCTTTCTATCTATATCTATTTCCTAGCATCTATCTATCTATGTCTATCTACAAGAGACTGATGCTGATCATACTTCAACCATAAAAACTTTATTTGATCTGCGATATGGTTTCATGCTAATTTTCTTGACATTAAATGAATTGTACAAGCAGCATTTTTGTGCAGATGTTATGTTCTTTGCTTGATTTGGATTTCTCCATATTTTTTTAGATTTCAACTTGTAATTTTTTGTTACATAGCTACACCGATATTTTTTTATAAATTGGCAGACAGTTAATGACACTCATGTGACATTGATGGCTCTGAACAATTCAGTTGCCAATTACAAAAACGTTTTCTTTTTTGCCCAATAAGTATTTTGTTATTGAAAGTCTTCTCTCATTCCTCATTGCGCTTTGTAGATACGGCATTATTGGGACCCATGTTATCAAGGTTAAAATTTTGATGATAGAGCAATATGTCTTTGATTAGGAATGCGTAGGTACTTACCAGTATCCTTACTCACTTTGGGTGTATCGGCTGGTTTCTATAAATGTTCTACAAGATATTGCTAAACACAAACATACACGGAAATTGTCAGGCAATTTTTACCTGACAATTTCCGTGGACCATAACGACAGTCAGACGCTTTAACATATTGAAGGTCTGGCCAACATTTTTTTAAACATTCTTACGCCCTATTCTTCTATCTATCTTTGAAATTACAGCCATGCTAAAATGACGTAGGTAGATCCCTCTAGTGTCAGTAGTTCGGTTGGCTAGTCCGGTTGACCGATCTGCCGACCCCGGGACGCAATTTTTTTCTATGTTATTATACACCACATCATATAATTATAATTAATTTGTTGATGTCAATTCTATATCATAGCCGCGATGACTACGTACCACAAGTTCTTGAAGAATTATTAAAAAGCAAGCGAAAACGCCAGCAGCGCCTACTGGCGTTTAGTCTAATCAGCTACTAATCGACGTCATGTTTAGCGAGTGACTTCGCCGCTGTTTGTTACGGGTTCGATTCACGCACAGAACCAATATTTATATGGCTTACAGGTCCTACGGTTTTCGTGTCTGGATGCTTTGCGAATCTGAATGTTTGTAAACGCACCCACGACACAAAACAAATTCATAAAGTGGGGCAAAGTTTAAATAAAAAAGTAGCACAAAATTAGCTGGATTACTCATCATCACAGAGTGTAAGAGATAACGACACAACCTTGAGCTGTTGTTCAATAGTAAGATTAGCGGAACGAACACGATATCAAATTACACATGATAACTTTTTGACATGACGAGTCTGGAAAAATGCGATGAAAGATTGAAATTATAACAATATTTTATTGCTGCAGATCGTAGCTATTACCAATCTTAGTTAAGTATATCTTATTTAACTGCAGTCGTATGCACTAAATTCTAAATTCTCTGGCAGCAATTTCGACGTATTCTTAATTAATAGGAATGCTATCCAGCTTGTTGCCTTGATATTTTAAGTACCAGGTATAAATTGCATGGACTATGAACAGTCTCACAAGTGCATCTTGAAATGACAATCAATAATGCTCTTTTGTTGTAAATTATAACCTCGTGCGTCAATCAATAACAGTGCCGTAATTAAGAGGTTTGATTTCTTTTATTATATACTGCCACAGCTAAAACTAGGGACACATTACGCTTACCTACCGTATATTGACGCTATGTACAGTAGCGGTCATAAGTGGAGTAGCAATCTACAAAGCAAATCGACCTTTCGACGTCGTGTGCGAATTTTGAGGTGTACGTAGGTACTGTCTTATTACGTTCAAAAGTGCCTTATATTGGTCTAATTAAATAAATGATTTGACTTTGACTTTAACTTTGAATACATCACTTATGCACACAGATGTAGACCGTATGGCCTGTACCTAGGGTTGCCAACTCTTTGTCGGTCAAATATAGTAGTTCTAAAATTATTACCCGTAAAAATATAGTAGGTAAGGAAAATGTTAAAAAAAATATAGTAGGTTCCAAAATAGGTACTTTATTTCTTAATTAAAAGAATATTTTTTTGCTACTCTTAGCCTTTATTACATTTTTATTTTTAAGAAATGCCTCTAAGCTGTTACTGCAATTTAAATTTAATTCATGCCAATCTCTTTCTTGTGCATTTTCCATTATGGCGAACTATCCAATTGTATTTGGACTTCCACCAGATTTTAAACTTTTGCAGCCACTTTGTTTTTTTTCGTGGAGGCGTTATAGTGCCAACGTCCTTTTAATTTCACCATCATAATTTTATTACCATTGTTATTCATTTTTGAAATAAAAAATATTTAACTTCAAATCTTCAATAGGTAATGGCTTTTATGGAAGAGACACCATACAAAATGACTAATAATATTAATTAACTAAGTAAGTCGTTACAAAAACACGAAGTCGAGAGCGCGAAAATCGAAAAACTGTCTATTGGATGTAACTGTCAACTTGACATTCCAGAATCGTTAAGAAATAAATACAGATGTTTCGTCTACGCTTAGACATTATGAAACGAATAGGTATTATTGCTTAAGAGTTTGATGCCTTTAAA
Organism: Hoplodrina blanda; assembly: GCA_949316365.1. Classification (NCBI taxonomy): domain Eukaryota; kingdom Metazoa; phylum Arthropoda; class Insecta; order Lepidoptera; family Noctuidae; genus Hoplodrina; species Hoplodrina blanda. Next base: position 6,622,707 of record OX438579.1, on the reverse strand, counting down.
ATATAGTAGTTTCGCCTACTATATCTTTTTTCCAAAAATATAGTAGGCGGGGGCTCTAATATAGTAGGATACTATATATATAGTAGGGTTGGCAACCCTACCTGTACCCCGTGTTCACAGCAATTCAAACCTTAGCATGCTACTGCAATTATGACCGCTACTGTACTTAATTTTAGCTAAATAAAGTATCTCAGGCAGTTATACGTTACAACTTGCGTCTTGTATTGTATAGATACCTTGTTTAACTACCCCGTTGATCTCATGTTCGCAAGTGCGATTGCTCCATGGTTGCGGGACGTCCGGGGTTGCGGGACGTCTTAACAGGATACCGTGGCCCCGGAACGTAAAGGGCAACAGGGTGGTTTTTTTAGTCAGTAAAAGTCTGACAGTCCCATCCGCCCCACGCAGGGCGGAAGGACTCATTTGATGATTTTTAACACCTCAAAAAAAAAAGTGCGATTGCTGAGCTGGGGTCCTGAGGTTGGGCAAAAATTGTAATTGGGTTTTTCTATTAGGGATTACTCAGTATCAGCCCGGAGTTTGGAATTTGGTGGTGTGATATTTTCTATTAGGGATTACTCAGTATCAGCCCGGAGTTTGGAATTTGGTGGTGTGATATTTTCTATTAGGGATTACTCAGTATCAGCCCGGAGTTTGGAATTTGGTGGTGTGATATTTTCTATTAGGGATTACTCAGTATCAGCCCGGAGTTTGGAATTTGGTGGTGTGATATTTTCTATTAGGGATTACTCAGTATCAGCCCGGAGTAAAAACCGGTGGTCCTGCGCCTGATCTCTCCCCGGTGGTGTCGGATTGCCGTCTCATCGGACTATGAGGGTGAGGGAAGAGGGAGTGCACCTGTGTTTCACTATAATATCTCCTGCGTACTTGGCTAGTCTCCAATAAGATTGGCCACCGCGACCGAATTTGGTCTGGGGAATATTATTATTAAAATTAATGGCCAAATGGCGTTCAAATTTAGTTCGCAATCTAGTCTCAGGGTCAGGAAGGTCAATTCTCGTAAATAAAAACGTTCAAAATGTAGTCGCAATCTTATCAGCGACATTCAATGCCAAAAACTTAGCAAGAATGGGATTAGAATGCAATCGTTGATAAGCTTATGGGAATTGCCACTCTAATGGCATGATTAAATGTATATACAAATAAATGATGCAAACTTAATTTATAAAATACTTTGATTCTCAAAGCGTATTCATGGAGTTCTTGCTCGTTCTTCACCATATAAACTGTTTGGAGCGAGCTTTTTTATGTTTGTTACTCAATCACGCATAAATCGTTGAACAGATTTCGATGAAATCGGCACATAGATAGACCATTTCCTGGATTAACACGTAGGATACTTTTTAACCCGATGATGTGTTCCTTCGGGATAATTTTAACTTAAATAATTTGATTTAAGTTTGTGTTTGATGCTCACCGATGCCTACGGACTCTCTGCAAACCCAGAAGCATCGCAGATGCGTTACCATCCTAGAAACAAAATTGAAACGAAAAATCAGGCGGTGCCTACCTAATTACTTTGTTTAACCATTTAGGTTCTACTTTATGCTAACAAACCTTTCTATATATTTTTTTCTGAATCGAGAAGCTCTGCTCTGCCTGAAACTCGTTAGTAGTAGATAGGTAATTAGAATTTAAAAACTCTAATTAATGTCGAATAAAAAATATTGAACCAAACTAGCTTGACCTGGTTTAATATAGACATTTTACAAACAAAATTATAAATTAAGCAAAGACGCTGATAATTATTGTGACCTTGTGATTAAGATAGTTTTTGCGTCGCTACTGTTCAAGTGCTCGGTGCACGTTGTGCCTACACTTATTGAGAACTGTAAACAATTATTGAGGTCGATTGAGTGTTGCTCATATGAATAATGTCAGGCGCTATTTTATATTAAGAGGCTTCTTATTACTAAATAGTACAAAGTCGGCTATTCCTAACAAGGAAGTAGAGAGAATGAAGTTTAGTTTGTTAGAGTAGGTAAAGTGTGACGTCTGCCAATAGTTTATATAAGGAATGCTTTTTAAATTGAAAGCAACACACCTAAAATAATGCCATATAAATTCACAGACAACAGACACACACGGAATTTCCCTCGCGTAGTTTTCGGCAGTTTTGTCGCTAAAGTTTCCAAAAATATCTACGATCTGGTATCCTTCTGAAAAACCTCAAGCAGGATTTAGCAAGACAAATTATAAGTATATCCAGTCAGACGATAGCTGGTGGGGTTACAAAATTGTATACGTAATAGGTATTGTACATAATAGAATAAGCAATATTTGATCCAGTCTCCCTCTTACGTACCATTCGCTACTGACACCTTTAGCTATCGATGTAATAATTGTCTCCATGTTAGTTTTTTTTAGCCGTACTAAAAGGTACTTTCAGATGAAAGAAGACTTCACTACTGGCTCATAAATAAAGCTACTTTCCCACGAGCCAGCGAACTTTAGGTTATTTTGTACGCCTGCACCGGATGTTTGTAGGACGAATGCAAAGCCCATGCTCGGCGACGTTACGCCGCGTAACAGCGACAAAGCTGCATGGAAAATTCGTAGAAGCTGCGTAGACGTAGACGGTTCGTAGGCACTTCGTAGACGCAAAACTTGAACAATAAGGTCGTCGAGGAAACACTACTGATGTCTTTCTGCAAAAAAAAAACAAATTTAAAACGTGAACATAAATTATTTTAATCAACGGACTTGCTTTGAAGTAGTCATTATTATTGTTGATATTTTTTATTAACCTTGTCTATGTCAATGTAATAAGTTATTTACTTATATTAAAAGTCGATTACATTTCTGCTTAATTAGTTATTTGATTAATAGTTATTAAAATGCGAAAACATCTCGCATATCTTGTACAAGTCTCCTTTGTAGTCTACAAAGGACACTTGTAGATACCAAATAATCAAATTGTGCAATTTACAAATTGTAGATTGCAACTTATTGATTTTGAACGTCATTTAGTAAGTAATGGGCGGTATATTGTGACGTTTTTTGGGGTACAATTTGTTTCCAATAAAATCTAAAGTCATAGATAACCTTTTATATATAAAATTAAACTAAATATAGCTAAGTAGGTACTCATCCAATGTGTTGATAGGAGTGCATTTACGTTAATCAGCGAAGTTCGAAACTTCGTTCGTTCTTCCATAATCTCGTCACCAGTCAATCGACCCATCCTGCTAAAAACACTTAAGAAAATAAGCTCACTCAGAATTAAGTTTATACTTTCTTTAAAACTTTACTTGAGCTTCTTCTTTTTGTATCGATGGCACATCTTGAATTTTTTGCATAAGTAGGTAAGAATATATAAAATTAAGACCGTTATGTAAAACTAGCTTCTGCCCGCGACTTCGTCCACGTCAAAGTTGATATATTATCCTACGGGAACTGTTGCGTGATACCTACTAAATACAAAATATGATTTAAGTAATTTTGCATTTAAGTTAAGCATGTAGATGTTCCTCTAGACAGCTACACCTAATTCCCATTCGCCTTTACATGATAAGTATTATTTGTATAACAATGCCTAGACGAAGTTACCTACTGTAGGGCATTGACTGTCTACTGATAAAGAGGTGATAAGTTCAAAAACAACTCTGTAGAACTATTATCTACTAGTCACTCCCATACAAATATACACATCAAAAAAGTCTAGGGATCAACATCCCTAACAAATGTTAGGGATGTTGATCCCTAGACTTTTTTGATGTGTGTAGTTACCTATTTGCATGCGTTTCTTTTACTTTCATATGCTTTCCTAGTCTCTTGTTGACAATTTTATTAATAAAGAAGAATTGCGTGAAAGTGAAAGCCACTTGTGTAAATGAAATATTTTAATTATATTCATTTAACTCACTAGTGTGTTTTAAAACGTCTTAGGAAACGCGTGAGCATATAATTTTTTCTCGGCTTCCTTACTCACTTTGACTCGGGCTGTAATCCAGCCTCTCGTTTAATGATAGACTTAGGTCACTAGTATCATAATGTATAAAATTATACAATACCAGGCTAAGAATGAAAATTTCATCATTTGAAAACATAAAAGCACTCGATGTATAGAGTGGATAATAACGTTTTTGAGAGTTGGTTTATTGCGGCATGTGACGGTCGCCAAATGTGCGGGTGATATAGTCAAATATACGTAAATACTCGTATAAATTAAATCAAACCGGACTGTAAATGCAAATTGAATAATGTAATTATAAAAGGTAAAATATCGAAAAATAGCATTAGAACATTAATTTTTTACGACAAATCTTTCTCCTCTCGTAAATTCATAATTGACAATTGAGAAAATAGTGACAACCCTAATATTATAGGTTAGAGAAGAATTATAAGATTTCCATTCTATCTGGTTAAGCAACACCTCAGCAAACCCAGATTGGTGCTCCAGGTAAGCATTGTCTGGTAGCTCTAGTGTATAATGGTCACCTGAGCACTAAAGTAAGTAAACCAGAGAGGATGTGTTATTTACCAAGGTCTAATATTGCGATTTGCTCTAATTAAAATTGTAAGATTAGAGTTGTTATTTGACCATTAGAAGTGGAAATTACATGTTAATAAAAAGGTCATAAATGGCAAATAAATTTTTGCGATATCATTATATTATTCAGTTCCGCCTATCCTTGATCTGCTGTGACTTATACTTGATATACTTGACGAAAACAATATTTAGGTATACATAATAATAAGTTAAAGAGCTTTTTTGTTTGTTTGTTTAAATGCGCTGATCTCTGGAACTGACAGTCGAATTGTAAAAAAGATTTTTGTATATTATAAAGTAGGTATATTACATTTTGTAGGTATATTATACGCTACGTATCCGTACCCATGGCAGCGGAGCAGTAACCAAGAATGTAACTGAATACAGGTAAATAAACCACGCGCACAAAGTCGCTGGCAGATGCTAGTATTTCAATAAAGTTACAGCGGCTAAAGCGCAGAAATTATAAAGTGAAAGGTCGAAACATGCCCTTTGACTTTGAAGAAACTAAAGTAAGAAATGACATCTCTAATATCTGTCTAGTATAGAACCTACGCCTCCGATTAGGTACACGGGCGGTATTATGTACAATTAACTGTACCTACAGGTAAACTATATTGCTTTTTTATATTAGTGGAAAAATAAGATTACCTTTATCTCCTCTTTCGCGAACTTTGGTTTATATACAAAGGCAAACGCTTATCGTACATGTAAGACTAATTATATACATATATGTATATAAGTATACTTAGTTAGTGCAATGCTGATATGTTTAATGTTGGTATAAATTATATAATTTGATAAAGTATAAACATTATCCCAATTCATTTGGCATCAGTACTGTTTTTATTGTTGATACACTTAGACGTTTTTTGCAATAAGTAATTATGTTTTTATACTTATTTGTAATCATTATAGTTCTGTCTATTGTTCACATTATATTCAACTACAATGAACGAGCCAGATTGGTCAGGAAGATACCTGGACCCAAAGATGATTTTATCGTTGGAAATGGATGGACTGTTATACGATCTCCAGGTATTTTTTTCATATTTAACGAATTTTGACGTGAAGTGAAACATTTATTTGAGATGTTATGTTATAAATAAAAGATATTGGTTAACAGTCATGGAGTTATTGCCAAAATGAGATAGTAGTAGTACCTATAGGTTTAAACTAGAGTGTAACCTATGTAATGGCTCATTTTCATTAGTCGATAGGGCCCGCATGCGGGGTGCGACAGATTTCTGGAACGCATGCCACAGGGCCCGCATTTGGTGAACCGTTTTCAATAGTCGATAGGGCCCGCATGCGGGGTGCGACAGATTTCTGGAACGCATGCCACAGGGCCCGCATTCGGGGAACCGTGTTCATTATGGCGCGGGCCCTATCGACTAATGAAAATGCGCCATAATAGGTACCCCAGTAGAAGTGATGCCAATTTTATTTTAATTTTTGCAAAGCTTTGACCCGCCGCCTACGCAATTGATTTCGCATGAACCTATATAATTTTGTAACTGTTAAGTAAAGATTATTAACTTTTCTGATTCACAGTTGAGATTATGAAATTTGGAAGACAATTAACCAATACCTTTAATGGTATCTTTAGAGTATGGATATACCCTATGGGTGCTGTTTTCATATACAACCCCGAGGATATTGAGGTATTTAAGTCTTAAATTAACCAAACACTTTGTTTATTTTACTGTTATCTAGTTATACTGGAAGTTTGCTGTAAATTAAGAAGAAATATTAAGTTATCAAATATTTCCAGATAATAATGTCAGGTATGAAGTATGGTGAAAAAAGCTTTATCTACAATTTTTTGAAACCCTGGCTACGAGATGGACTTCTTGTCAGTAACGGTAATAATATATCATGTTCATTAACAAAATTATAGTACACTATAATGCCTACTAGTGAGATAAGTTTGTCACTACATTCGAAGGTGTATTGTGCAGCCCAATTTATAAGCGAGGTCGTAATGTAGCCGAGACGTAAGAATGCTTTTAAACACACTTGAGAGGGAAAAAATTGATAATAATTCATTTATACAAAAATATAATTACAAGTTTATGAACATTAGTATGTACTGTATTATATAATGTAAAAAGCCACTTTTAGAGCAATAGTGTACCTACTTCATAATTATGTCAAGGCACACACTACACAGGTTTTGCTGGACTTACCTATGCTTAACTGATTTTTATTATATTTTCTCAGGTGCAAAATGGCAAGTTCGCAGAAAAATTCTAACGCCTGCCTTTCATTTCAATATATTGAAACAGTTTTGTGAAATAATCGAGGAAAATAGCCACAGATTCCTCGAAAGCCTTAAAGAGACTGCTGGAAAGCCCATTGATGTTGTACCTGTGCTCTCGGAATTCACACTTAACTCTATTTGTGGTATGTATTGTACTACCGAATAATAATATGGTTAGTGAATATTAGCGTACATTATATTATAACTTATTTAATATTGACGACACGGTTGGCGCAGTGGCTGAGCGATTGGCTTCTGCGGTTTCGATTCCCGCACGGAACACAGATAGTTTTCCTTTACTTCTTAAATATTACACGGTAACCTACCAATAAAGTACTCAATAAACTGCCACCACAGATCAGACAGCTGTCTATAAACAAATTTAAACGTGTAAAATTCTCTTGGCTTTTGGATAAATGTCTTCTATTGTGTCAACGATTTCATAAATTATAAGCTATAGTTCCTGTTTTTATATTCTTTCATAATATTAATATACTATAAATATATACAAATATTATGTCTAAATAGGTTTTTTATAAAATGTTAATTTTAATTTCGATTTTAATATTGTTATTTTATTTTTAATTTTAATTTTAATTTTAATATTTATTTAATTTTAAATTTCTACGCCGGAAACGGTAGTATATGAGAACAATAATATAACATTAACATTCTGTAACATTATAATATCTGTAATACCATCTAATCAGAAATACAGTCAAACCTGGATAAGCGAGAGTTCAAGGGAGCACAATCTCATTCTCGCTTATAGAGGTTTCTCACTAACCCGAGTTTCTCGCTAATGCAGGTACATGGGTAGCGTTTCTCTCTTATAGGGGTACGCAGCAATAACAAGTCACAGCAAGTACGAATGTAGTAAATATTATGTAATATGATAAAATTATGTGCATGATAATTATAATATAATATATATTATAATATTTCCATGTCCATCAGAGCACTCAGACTTTATAGTCTTTTGATTTTATAATTTTATAATAGGTGGATTCTGGTAAATTAAACTCCCTCTGAATTTCATTTCGCGATTTTCCGGATTCAAACGCATTCACTATTTTAAGTTTATCACTTAATGACAGTAGGTACTTTAATTTTCCGTTTTGACATGATGCAGAACAGAACTTTCCTTCGCAATTGATAACTATAAACTGAGTAAGTCCGACAAACAGGACGGTACACAGGCACACGTGTCCATTTGAAAAGAATGCGATAAAATAACAACATTATTTAGTTCCACGAAATAGAATAGGTACAATATTGACGAGAATACAAAAACAATGGTAGGAAGTAGTTCTAAAAAGTTAAGAATGAGTCATAAAATAGCACATGTTAAATTTGTAAATAAAGCTCGACTGTCGCTTATAGAGGTATAGATAAGTAGCAGTCTCACTTACGGAGGTCTATGAGGGAAAAACGACTCTCTCTTACAGAGGTTTCTGTTTCTCGCTAACAGAGGTTTTGGGAGCTTAAAATGACGGGTCCTGGCTATTACTCTCACTTATAGAGTTTTCTCACTTATCCAGGTTTGACTGTAAACGATATTCTATTCTATTCGTGAATAGTGTTGCTTAGTTATTGATCGATATTCACACATTCTGAACATCATATTTTAGAAACTGCAATGGGCACTCAACTCAACAATAATGATAAGGCAGCAAAATCCTACAAGAATGCCTTATATGATATGGGAATGGTACTCTTTGAGAGATTTGTTAGAGTATATCTGTATCTAGACTGCATATATAACTTGTCAACAAGGGGACGGCTACAGAACAAATATTTAAAAATTGTTCACAACTTTACTGAGAAAGTAATACAGCAAAGGAGAGAATACATAGAGAAAAATGGATTTGATATAAATAAAGAAATTGAAGCTGACGATGCTGACTCATACGTTTACAAGAAGAAGAAGAAAACTGCAATGTTGGATTTACTCCTTGCGGCAGAAAAAGAGGGACATATTGATAAAATTGGTGTTCAAGAAGAAGTGGATACATTCATGTTTGAAGTTAGTACTTATACCTAAAGACGTATAGTTGCTATTTTACTTAAATTCTGTTAATTTGTAAATGATTTTGTTATTCTAACTTTCAGGGTCATGATACTACTGCCAGTGGTTTAACGTTTTGCTTCATGTTGCTAGCCAATCATAAACATGTTCAGGTTAGTACTTAGTCCTTAAGCCTCTAGTCTCTGAATCCAAATTTAGAGAATTAATTTAAGGAAACGTATGCTATAAAGGGTTGAAAAAAAGAAAAAGATAATACATCATTTCAATACCGTGTTTCAGGATAAAATTGTGGAAGAGTTGAATGAGATATTTGGTGATTCAGACCGACCCATTAAGATGGAGGATTTGTCAAAGATGAAGTACTTAGACTGTTGTATCAAAGAGTCCTTGCGACTTTACCCTCCGGTACACTTTATAAGTCGCAGTATAACCGAAGATACAGTGCTAAGTATGTAGCATTCTATTAAAGTAATACTCATCTATGTTTGAACTGCTGCCTTCTTCTAAATGTGAATAATTTTCAGGTAATTACACAATTCCGGCTGGCGTACTTTGTCACATCCTTATTATCGATCTGCATTATCGTGCTGATTTGTTCAAGAACCCGAAACAGTTCGACCCCGACCGATTCCTGCCTGAGAACAGCGTGGGTCGTCATCCATACTCGTATATACCCTTCAGTGCTGGTGCCAGGAACTGTATAGGTAACTTTGACATACAATACTTTGACTTCTCTCTTTTGTTAATAATTTCGAAGTTTCCTGGCTGAAACGATATTGAATGACAAAATCTCTTTTAAAGTCCAGACATTAATGTATTTCTGCATTTGAGACAGATCTCTGAATTAAAGTGGTTATCTTTAGTCGTGTCTCTTACCAAGTTTCCAATCAATTCTTTGTCATTTAATTTTATTTCAGATATCGTTCGAAAATATTTTACAATGAGTAGATTGAGTAGGTATAATTCTTAGTTAATCCGTGATAATGTTATATATTCATAATTATTATCTCGCTTGCACTTAAATGTTGGGACATTCAACTGTCTGAAGACTTTATCATTTATTTATTTATTTAAAAACTTCATGCACAAGTAATTCACTGTACAAAGGCGGACTTAATGCCTTAGGCATTTTCTACCAGTCTACCTTAGGGTGATGCAGAGACAAAACATAGTAGGTGCACAGATACAGAAAATTACCGAAAATACATTTACTAGTTTTTGATAGATATCTAAATCCCTATCACTACTTATATCTAGTTATTTACTAAATAATGTGTGTGTGTCTATGTGCAAAGTACTTAGTTAATATTACAATTTTAAATTTTTCTTTTCGTATCGGCACGAACTGTACCCAACAGCCTATAGGCCACATGGTCTCAAGTGCGAATGCGCATGGCTCCAGCCTTGCGTTCTATTCCCGTGGAGTAGGAATTTCTCAGTAGTGGCCCGCTGTTTAGAAGTTGATGGTGTGACACCCCGTGCTTTGGAAAGCACGTACAGCTGTTGGTCCCGAATGTTTTTCATAGAGCTTTTTACAGTCGTTAGGGGTATTCAAAAGCCGTGTTACTCAGTAACTGGGTTAGGCAGTTGCTCCGTTAAAAATATTGCTATTCAGCTGCAACCGGTTAGACTTGAACCCGACCCAAAAATCGTTAGGAAAAGGCTATGCATACGGTGATCGGCTTAAACTACACACATCAAAAGTGTCTAGGGATCAACATCCCTAATCAATGTTAGGGATGTTGATCCCTAGACACTTTTGATGTGTATATACTTATGATAATAGGATCAAGGTGATGGCAGTAACCAGCAGGGCTGCCTGGCTATAGGGTTTGCCGAACATTCATCTGATTATAGACACTCGTTTAATTATGCTATTTCAATGCACCCCTTTAGTATACTAAATAACTCTTCACAATACTTTCAGGTCAAAAATTTGCGATGATGGAGATGAAGATAGCCGTAGCAAACGTGTTACGAAAATTTGTGTTGTCCCCTGTCACTCGCCCCTCAGATATCAGTTTCACTGCTGATTTAGTGCTAAGAAATGATGGGCCGGTACTCGTAAATTTCATTAATCGTGAAAAATAAGAACATAAAAGTAGGTACCTTAATAGGTACGTTTAATATTTTTAAAAGTAGTGTTAACTATGTTATATTTTTCATATTTACGAAGGTGATAAATTCATTTTCATTACGACTGACGAATTTTGAATAAAATGAGGAAAAAAATTTTTTTTTTTCTGCTGATACTTTTTGTGATGTCTTTTATATGTAAGATTTTAAAATAGGAATCTGAATAATTCAAGTTTCAGTGAATAAATGATTCTATTGTACTTGGAGTTACTGTCAATGTCACCTCGGTTGTGGTTTTTTTTTTATGGTACACCAACAACAAAGTCTCTAGGTATTACAAAATGGTTATTATTGACTTTTTGATAAAAATTATTTTTTTTTTTCTTATTGTTTTCACATATTTACTTAAATTGACATGCTTGTATTGTATCCGTTGACATACTAAAAATTTAATTGTAGCCAGTGACATTTGGTGTTAAGTATATTATGAGATTCTCTATTTATTGTGATTAAAGTGATGTGACATTAGTTTGTAAAAGTAAAATGGGATTTTAATAATCTAATGTTATATAAAAATGATTAAGTATTTTTGCATGGCCATGTGACGGCAGAACATGCGAGAACCTTTAGGATAACATCTAAGTATGTACAAATTTACCCATGTTTGCAAAGAAATAAACGATTTGATTTTGATTTGATTTGATTACTCAAAGATTGATTTTTAGTACAGAATTAGCTGATGACCCAGCCATTTTCGTACCGCCATATTATATATTTTTTTAATTTACGGGTATTAAAAATAGATATTGGCCAATTCTCAGACCTACCCGATATGCGCACTAAATTTCATAAAAATCGGTCCAGCCGTTTCGGAGGAGTTTGGTAAAAAACACTGCGACACGAGAATTTTATATTTTAGATTAATACTAGCGACCCGCCCCGGCTTCGCACGGGTGCAATGCTGATACTATGGCAAATATTTTACTTACTATTCGTTCGACTAAGAACAAAAGATTATACAATTATCAACAAAGTGAAAAGATACCTTTCTATTCAGTTATTTTTTAACTTAAATACCTACCTTACATTAAACTACGATTTTTGATTCGTTCAGTGAAAAGGTAGGCTATTCTATTCAGTTATTTTTTTAACTTATCCTACCTTTCATTAAACTATAATTTTTTATAATTAAAAATACAGTACTAATAATTGTATTTTTCCTCGGTACCGCCCGCCGCCGCAGACGCTATGTACCTGCGTTTTAAATCTGTAATATCTTCGAAAATATTTATTTAAATTACATGCTGTAAAGGGCCATAATGATCTATATGAAATGCACAATGTTTTTAAGGTACTTAATTGGATAAGGATTAATGCTGTATTGCCTAAAATTGCTTCTTAAATAAGCCATTATTTCTCGTAAAAAGTTAAGGATAAAAAATGGTTATTGTAGGTGATCCTTAAGAGATAGACATATACCATCGCGGACTTTTTTGTAGACCTTTTTAAGGTGTACAATACTGTAATACATTATTTTGATCCATCTCCAAGGGTTCAGCCAGCGTTTGCAATGTAAGCGCAAAAAAATGTGTTTATTTACGACATCACATTAGAAACCTCTAAAATTATCAGTGTTTCTCTTCTTTATTATGCATGTATTATACATATAAACCTTCCTCTTGAATCACTCTATCTATTAAAAAAAACTGCATCAAAATCCGTTGCGTAGTTTCAAAGATCTAAGCATATATAGGGACAGACAGACAGAAAAAGCGACTTTGTTTTATACTATGTAGTGATTAACTTGACCTTGTCACTAATAGGTGTAAACTGCTGTAGGTAGGAAGGTACTGTTGTGTTTCAGTGACGAACAATCCGCAGACATCTAGCAGGCGCAAGTGTACCGTAGGCAAATATGTGTACAGGCTTGTTTAATATACACGCTTACTTTTATGTATGTAACAATAAAAAAAAATAGCTGATCAGTTCAGTACACTTTGACGAGTTAGACGAACATTAATGTACTGAACAGCTGTTTTTTTTAATTGTTATTTTTGAAAAAAAATTGTCCCAATCGTTTCGAGTTTGATGATCGAGTTTATGGCTTTCGGCTTAAGAACGACATAAAAGTAAGCGTGTTTGATGATCGAGTTTAAGATTAAACAAGCCTGTACACATATTTGCCTACGGTACACTTGCGCCTGCTAGATGTCTGCGGATTGTTTTAATAATAAACAAAAATATAAACCTCCACCAGCCTCTTTAAAGCCTTATATATTTTATTGTATCTGCAAATTATAACCTACACATATATACGCATATATGTGTTAAAAAGGTAGCCGAAGTAGTTAAACAAGGTACAGTTTTACATACTCGTCACAGGAGGTGGCCATAAAAGACAAAAGTAATCAAATACACCTGGTTATTAATTAATCAATACTTTTAATGAGTTGTTCATGTATGGCAGTACTTCAGAATACACCTCTTTATAGAACAGACACAACATAAAACAATCAACCTAAACAGTCGAACCGTTCTCAAGTGATGATCTTTCATACATGCAGCAATTAATAATGGCGGCAATAATCGTTTTTATTTAAATAAATTATTATTAATATGTCGTGATGGCCCAGTGGTTAAGGCTCCCGCCTCTTATGCAGGTAGTTGTGGGTTTGAATCCGGGCAAATACCAATGTGACTTTTTCAATTATTATGTACTTTCTAAAGTTTATCTTAGACATCACTGACATCGTTCCGTGCCTAGGAAAGCACGTTAAGCCATTGGTCCCGGCTGTCATGCATGGATCTTTGACAGTCGTTACGGGTCGTCAGAAGCCCGAAAGTCTGACCAAGGGCGGATGGATTGTGGAGGTCAGATAGGCAGTCGCTTCAATTAAAAAACTGGTATTGATCTGCATCTGGTTAGACTGGAAGCCGTCCCCAACATAGTTGGGAAAAGGCTAGGCAGATTGTTAGTAATTGATTTTTATATAAATAGATGCATTTTTAGTTCACATCAGTCCTTCACTTTTTTTTAGAAAAGAGCTGTTTCACATGTATATATTATTTATGTATGTAAATATATAAGTATAATGTTCATTACTGAAATTATTATTTGATCTAACTTTATCATTTGTTTGTGTCCAGTTTGTTTTTTAACGTGGTTCTGTTTGGACGCTATCTAATTATAATGTTGGTGTTTATTTTAGTTTTTGTAATATTTTTGTGCATTCTACATTTATTATTTAATTACAATGAACGCGCTAGAATGATTAAGAAGATCCCTGGGCCGACTGATGACTTTATCATAGGAAATGCACTTAGGATAATACGTTCCCCAGGTAAGGTTTGAAAGGTTTTCAACATAACATAACATTACGCTTGTAATAACCAAAAGGTTAGGCAGAGGTGTACCCATTAGTACGCCCACATTTCGCCAGTTATGTTTAAGTCCCATGTTTATTGGGGGCAAGCCTATTGCCAATAAGTTTTCAATTCTTTCAATAACGTACCTAAATGCGTATTTTCATAATATTGAATGCACATCACGTTTATTTTTAATTAAAAAGTCGGTTAATGGCACATAATTATTATTTGAATCTATTTTTCCTCTGTAAAATAATTTGTAATTCTTTTAAGAATTTCTTTAAAGTCAAACAGTTTTAAAGAAAATCGTATAACACGGACAGACACAGACATTGAAATGACATAGTTGTCAATTCCGACAAAGATTTCTATACCGAGCAGAGTGAAGAGAGAAGTTGTTATTCTGTATGTCGTTTTATTACAGTCGATATAATGAAATTAGGAAGGGAATACGCTAAGAAATGGAAAGGAATATACCGAATATGGGCGTATCCGTTCGGTGCAGTAGTCATTTACAATCCGGAAGACATCGAGGTTGGTATCCATGGATCTACCAGAAACAGTATAGGTTGGTATGCGCTTCGGCAGTCATCGTTTATTGAAGAGATTCGAACATATATACCTAGAGCTGTTATATACTTAAAACCATAGTAGAAGTGTACCTACCTAGTATTAGTTTTGTAAAAACTTTATCTCTCTGGGGCGACGTTGGAAAATACGAGGATTTCCGAAGCGCAAACTTTTACTGGTTTCGTAGGTATTATGTTTTAACCAAGCATCAATTAGTTCATATTGTTTGCTTATCAACTGGATGCTTCAACGGTCAGCATAACCTGAAAATATATTAACGGCAGTAATATGTCATTCGACAATTTCTTTTCTTACACTTGTCGAGATCTATAAAAATAAGCCAAAATTCTAAAAATATCGTTAGAAAATTTTAAAAATGGCGGCAGTGTATGTTCTATAGTCTATTCTAGACAGAGAAAGCGGCGCACTACTGTGATCTGTCATCACAGAAATGGCAAAGTTAACTTTGCTCATGCAGTGCGTATAATGACCGTTTTACGTGCCAAGGATAGAAGAACAACTGTGTGTAACTACTTACATATTTCCATAGATTTTACTAATTTGATCATGAATTATGTTTCTTCTGTTCGTAATATTATAAAGCTGGATTTGTTTGTTTTTTTGCTTAAACGCGCAACTAATGTCCGGACCTACTAGTCCAAGACCACTGATCCATCAACACACAGGTCAAACCACTGACCGGATTGCGCTAAAAGTTGGCTCGCAGATAGTTAATTATGACGTATGCATGCGCTAAGAAAGGAGTTTCTAAAATATACCCCCCAATGGGATGAAATTGTGGCCCAAAGTTTGTATGGAGAAACAAGATTAGATCGCCAATAACCGACATTTACACCGACGAAGTCGCGAGCAGAAGCTAGTTCTCTAATAAGAAGTTACATTATCCCCGAATGCTATATTTTATTAGAATGAATTTTTTGATGTATCCCCATACTTATATGAAAAAATTCAAGCGGGCAAAGTCTAATTGATGTATATTTATTGTTTTTGATTTGCGTCTATCGCAGTTTGAGACAGAAGGAAGGTTATAACTGATAACCTACCTAGTATACCTACATAAACCTACCTAGGTACTTTAAAATGTTACATTATATACTTTGCCATTGGCATGAATTAATTTATGATTATTTTCAGTTGGTTATGACCGGTATGAAATACAGTGAAAAAAGCTTGGTCTACTCGATTCTTCAACCTTGGCTACAAGACGGACTGTTGCTCAGTAATGGTAGAGTATTACCGCATTTTATGCTTCAATTATTTTTAGCTTGTGTTGCCGTTGTCAGATCAAGGGGCTAAAAATTTTTTTTTTCTATTCGTGTCGACTTTGAGTTACGACCAATACTACCTGGGTGGCATGGAAGCTTCGATCAAATTTGAAGGATGGGAGTGTTTAAAAGCTATTAATAATTTGGACTACCTCTCGTTGCTCTATTGGCCGGATTGTAAGCATGCGATTTCCAGTAACTAGCCAAATGTGATTGTGGTGTACCTATGTACATCTCTATAGCTAGGCTAGACGTTACAGAGGAGCGACACCTAGCAAATTACCTAACTAGTTGTAGTCAAGTTTATTTTAGATAACGAAAACAGCTATGCTACTTGCAATCGTTTGACCTTAATCTCACTTTTAATATTTTGTGGTTTTCTTATTTGCATATACATAATGTCCGCATTTTCCTATTGGGGTTGACAATATCTGCAGCTGTCCTATTTAGATTAACGATTCAGACTTCTTTTATATCGTTCACTTTGTTACTGTATTTGAATAAAGACAAATATTACATAGTGGCCAACAATTGAGAGATAGCTTTTTTGCTGTTTCCATTTTTGAAGTGGAATAAAATGGAAGTATTTTTTTATCTACAACAAAAATAAGCCTCTAATTACATAATAGGAACTAGCATTGTATCAACACGTGTGTTATAAGTCCTGGTTTTCCATACAATGCATGGTATCCTTCACGGTGGTCAGTGATGTGTACAAAAGCTTTTTGCTAAGTATAACAATATATCATGATTAAGATCTACTTTTTGGAGAATAACTAGGCAAAAATCAAACATGTACGCTGCTTTTCAGGAATTAGCCTTAAAAATTAAATAAGAATAAATGAGCAGCAAGGGACCTTCAAAAAATAAATAAGCACGTGTCGTCTGAGCACAAAAAACATAATGAATATATTATTAATAATAAAAACATAACGTCAACCAAATGTGGGTAATATCTTATGCTAACATCGAATAGTATTAGAATATTTAATAATGAAAATTTTTTCTACAACAATTTTGGTGCTGTTCCAGGTGCAAAATGGCAGGAACGAAGAAAGATTCTGACGCCTGCTTTTCATTTCAACATTCTCCGTCAGTTCTGCGATGTCATAGAAGAAAACACACAACGATTTTTGGAAATACTGAAGCAAACGGCAGGAGAACCAATTGACGTGGTTCCTGTTCTCTCAGAATATACCCTAAATTCTATTTGTGGTGGGTATTACACTATTTCAACCTTTGACTGCTTTAGCGATATGAATACTCCATAATTTCAACACTGATAATATTGATTACCCTGCTGGCCTCGTGTTCGCAAGCGCAACTGCTGAGCGTGCTTGGGTTCGATTCTTGGGTCCGATTCTTGGGTCATGAGAGCTATTGGGTATTTCCATTAAGAATTTCTTGGTAGCGGACCAGAATCTGGGCGTTGATGGTGTGATACTCCCGTGCCTCGGAAAGTACGCTAAAAAGCTGTTCGTCCTGCGGCTGATCTCATCCCGTCTCTCGGATTGTCGTACCATCAGACTATGAGAGTGCACTCCAGTTTGTGCACTCACTTGTTCACTATCTCCTACATACTTAGTTAATCTTCAACGAGATTGGCCACCGTGACCAAAACTCGATCGAGAGAATGAATCAATTAATTTTTAACACTAAGTTGATTTTAGGAGGTATATGTATAAAAGGCAAAAATCAAATGACTGCATATAAGTACTTTTTTCTTTCAACGGCGTTTTTGATGATTACCCACAAATATTTACAGAAACTGCTATGGGCACGCAGCTATCTGAAGACAACTCGGGAACAGTCAAGTCCTACAAGCAAGCTATTTACGAACTCGGGAATGTCTTTTACCATAGATTTATAAAAATTTACTTATATCCTGACATAATATTCAATTCGTTGTCATTGGGACGAAAACAATACAGAAATATAAAAATAGTAAAAAGTTTTACCGAAAAAGTAATATCACAAAGAAAAGCGTACGTAGACCAACACGGGCCTCATTCATGTGCCGAGGCAGAGGCTACTGACAATGATGAAGTTTATGTGTACAAGAAGAAGAAGAAGACTGCCATGTTAGACCTCCTTCTATCTGCTGAGAACAAAGGACTCATAGACAAAGAAGGCATCCAGGAGGAGGTCGACACTTTCATGTTTGAGGTAAGTTTTAAATTACAACATTATACTTACCATTCATTCATACAATATTCATAGATTCACTGTTTAAAGTTAATATTATTGTCACTTTCAGGGACATGACACAACAGCATCCGGACTCACCTTCCTTTTTATGTTGCTTGCAAATCATCAAGATGTACAAGTAAGTACTTGGCAGA
The DNA here is from genome assembly GCA_949316365.1 of Hoplodrina blanda. Taxonomy (NCBI): domain Eukaryota; kingdom Metazoa; phylum Arthropoda; class Insecta; order Lepidoptera; family Noctuidae; genus Hoplodrina; species Hoplodrina blanda. Next base: position 6,604,262 of record OX438579.1, on the reverse strand, counting down.
ATTTAGATGCAGCTACTTACGCAATCGTACTTAGCACGTGGCTTACAGTCAGTTCAGACAGAGATGCGTATGTTCGAGCAATTTCCATTAATTAACAGATAAAGTTTAGAAAAAAAGAAAAAGGAACCATGAACTAAAGTTCATTGTCCCTTTTTTTCTATTCTTTCATTGTTTCACAGCTGGGCAAAAGTCAACCTCATAACCATCCTTTCTTCCGTATATGTGCATGGCTATATTTGGTAAATCTTTTATAATCGTCTCTAAACTATCACGCTAGCGGTCCTAGGCCTCGCTCGGCTACAACGCCCGTCTGCGGGCACAGCCTGTATGACGATTCTGACCCATCTGACTTATTGAACCATTATTAATTAATAATTGAAAACAGCTCGACTATATTGTTGCCTTGTTCGCGCTGACATTTAGGTACAATGGAGCACCTACGAGTTAAGGGTGTGATTTTTGTCATAATCATAGTAGTAGCACTTCCAGTTATGACCCAAGATATCTCGTTTGAACCCAAAAATGATAATTATTTGTAATCGTTATTTTCAGGAGAAAATTTTTAGTGAACTGAAAGAAATATTTGGTGACTCAAATCGTTGGGTTCACATGGATGACTTGCCAAAGATGAAATACATCGAACGTTGCATCAAGGAGTCTTTGCGGCTCTATCCGCCGGTGCATTTCATTAGTCGGAAATTGAACGAAACTACAGTATTTAGTAAGTAATTATAGCATATACTTACCATAAATATATTTTAAAATGATGTATTTGGTTTTATCCTGCTGATTTTTTAATAGTCAAAAACCAACTAGCCTCAGCACATGACTTCGTCCGCTGGGAGTTAAGTATACCATAAATCATATCCTATGACACTCAGTAATAGTGTAACTTTCTATCAGAATCAGAATTTTCGTTGGTATAGGTATAGGTCGGTTTAGGTACTTCAAACAAAAGACATAAAAACAAATAAACTTTACCTTTTTATAATATAAGTAGAATAAATATAAGTATTGAAGAATTAATATGACAGTTTGACTTGTATATTGTCTATAAATCTGTCAAACCGCTATATTTATTACTCTGTTGAGAGTTATCTGATGATTAAAAAATATCTTATGGTGCAGTTAGTGCAGCATATTACAAACCCACAAAGTTACACCAAAACTGGGGCCATTATATTCCTATTGTTTATATTTCGACTTATTAAGTAGTTAAACAGGGTGAATAGGGTTTCAGGAGTGATTCGGGACGAAAGTTAAAAGGGATTTTAACGTTGAAACAATAACAGCTCATTTTTTTTTTAACATCATGTACTGAATTAGTGTTGCCCAAAATCGGTCTTGATCTTGCGGTCTTGGTCTTGTTGGGCAACACTAAGTGTTGCCCAAAATAGGTCTTGGTCTTGCGGTCTTGGTCTTGTTGGGCAACACTATACTGAATCCATGGAATTTTGTATGTAACGATTTCCCTTACACCTCGTGCAGTTTGTTGCCAAAAAGGATTCTAATTCTTCTGCATTATAATTTACGATTTGGTGTATGATAACATTTCAACCCATTAAAGTTTTGCCCCGATTTACCCCTACCCTTTTCAATCCGTTATACCTGTAGATATAGGTACTCACTTTTCACATTTTATTTTGATTTCAGGTAACTACACAATACCACCTGGCACATTGTGTCACATCCCTATTTACGATCTGCACCATCGTGAAGACTTATTCAAAAACTCGGAGGAGTTCGACCCTGACAGGTTTCTGCCAGAAAACAGCGAGGACCGACATCCTTATGCATACATACCCTTCAGTGCTGGGCCCAGAAACTGCATCGGTAGGAATTCTCTCAAATTTTAAAATGACTTCAATGTGTTGGTTGGACTTAAACATCTACCTACTGTAAATATATTGTTTGTTTTTGTAAATTTACGATGTTGTAGTTTTCCACGTTTATAATTTTGGAGATGGTAGACAGGTCATCAATCATTTCCCAGCGTTTAAATTTTTAGTCGGTTATTAACAACAAATCAGCTGTTTTATACAAAAGTGCAATATCTAAAAGTCAAAATGAATAAAAGGCCGACATTTCTTTTAAATAAGCGACTTAAAAAATTGGCTCTGGAGGAGTCTTGTATCTTTACTGGATCCATTATATGTAGGTACCTATAAGATTGCATATCAATATCCGTCTACCTACTCTTTATATCTAGACACTAGCCAACTTCTGCTAACCAATTTCTGCTACTGCATAGTGGTCCAACTGATAAGAGAACGCTGCTTAGAAATATTTTTTGTCTTTGACAGCATATTCTTATTGAAACTTTCTACGGAAAAACAAAAGATTGATAAGATCACTTTTTTCATCTCCTAAGTTTCATGGAACAAAAACAACAGCAGTTACATCATACAACAGCAATTGTCTGGTTCCGCAGAATAGACCCAGAAAATTATTAAATAAATATTTTACCTTTTTCAGGACAAAAGTTTGCCATGCTAGAAATGAAAATCGCGGTAGCAGAAGTATTGCGAGAATTCGAACTGAAGCCAGTAACGAAGCCTTCAGATATTCAGATTTTAGCAGATCTCGTGTTAAGAAACAATGGACCCGTGCTTGTTAATTTTGTTAAAAGACAACATTAGTTAATTAAGTACTATAAACTTATGTAAACAAATGACTCGCTGATGGTGGCGCGTGCGATGGTTCATTCGGTTCCCTTCAAAATAGTTGACCTAAATAGTGCTTATCCATGCGTCATGTTCGTGAACGGACGCTGTTAATTGGGATCGGTCATCTCTCAACTGCCATGGCTTCTTTAATATTATTTCTTATTGTTTTTGTTCACCTTCATTGTTTTCGCATACCTATAGAAGCAACAAGAATATTGCAAACAAGATTTTGTAAAAACTTAATTGAAAAGAGTGTCCGTGGAGTTTCTATCTCGTTCTTCTCCAGAGTCCAACCTACGTTTTGGAACGACCAACTAGCTTTAACTTTTTGACTAACGTCTGTCCGTCCGTCCGAGCTGATTTTTTATAGAATGTGTATTTATATTGCCGCTATGCCAAAAAATAATAAAAATAAATAAAAGTTAATAATACAAAGACCTGTTTTTTTTTGCGTTTTTGGCTCGTTACTGTAATGAAAATCTATTATATATAGGTATCTTTTGCGATAGTACGGAATCCTTTGTGTACCTACGCATCCGACTCGCAAATGACCGGTTTTTTTAAGTACCTATTTGTTTTATACATTTCTCTATGTACAAATGGTGTTAAAAAATACCATGTATAATAAAAGGATAAATCATGTTAAGTATATGAGTGTGAATATAAATGAATGTGTTGTTGTTGAAAGTTATATTCAAGCATTACTTTTCCTTATTACCAGACTACAGAAATAAAACAGGTTATGATTTCAGCTGGTCCTTTTTCCGTTCCTATCCTTCAGTTTGTGTTACGTTCGTTGTTTTTCAGATCTGACGTAAGTATGTATCCTGATTTTGCTGGATGAGAGAATGCCTCTATTTTACACTTATTATTTTTACAAGATTTGAATATTTATTAATAATCTCTGAGATGAGATTGCGATTAAATTTTGAACGTTTATAAATAGTTAGCTTTGGCCTCTGTTCAAAGGACTAGTGACAGAGGGTGATGCATTAAATTAACAAATACAACAATTTGCCATACATCGCATTTTTTTGTAGAAATTACTTTCATGGATATCCAGGTACATTACATTAACAAATTTTAGAAGTATACTAATACGCTTGTATTTATAATAATAATAATAATAATAATAATACTTTATTTGCCAGAATGTAGGTGTACAAAGTAGTATGTTCTTAAAGTAAAAGTGGCCCATTTACATTCTACCATTACATGTGGTGTGTGTATAGATAACGATATCCACATATCATAAATGCGAAAGTAACTGTCTGTCTGTTACGCTTCCACAACTAAACCACTGAATCGATTTTGATGAAATTTGGTACGGGGTATGTTTGACAAGAAAGTATACTAGGCTAGTTTTTTTCCCGCGACATTGTCTGCGTCCGTGATAACGGACATTTACGCGGACATAATCACGGGTAAAAGCTACTATTTTATACGTTTTGCACAAGGTTTTCACCTGGAAGTACCTACGCACTTTTCTTAAAAATACTTTCACAGTTATTTAGTCAGATCGTTTCTAAAAAGAGTCATGTTGAACGATCGTGATTTTTTATCTGTTTCAACTGTTTTAATCCCTCATAAGTAATGGCAATAAGTATTGGCACCTATACCTAGTATCTATGTCTATCTATCATACAAAAGTACAGATTTAATCATTGATTATTTTTTTTTAGCTAATTTATACATGCAAAGTTTATCTATTAAAAAAAATATTGTTGGTCGAAAAAAATGGTACATTCTTAGGGTCCCGTAGTTAAAAAGGAACCCTTATAGTTTCGCCATGTCCGTCTGTCCGCAGCTTGGCTCAGAAATTCTTAGTACTAGCAAGCTGTTAGATATTTGGCATGAATATATATTTTTAAGAAACCTAAAACCTCTTACGCCTGAAATGAGAATGGTCATTTTTGTCCCGTCTACTCTATTGTGTGGGGCATCGTTGGATAAGGTCTTTCAAAAATATTGCTTTGTAAAATTTTCGAAAAAATTGATTTGTGAAAACAAATTCCATTTTTAAAATATTAAGCTTCTTCCTTCTAAGGTACTCCTTTGCGGCGTTTTGTGGTTTCTGCTTACCCCTATAGGAAAAAGGCGTGAGCTTTATGTATGTAACCCCATCGGCCAGCTAAATGGTTGTTTTTGGATATGAGAAAAAAATCACATTATACTAAAAACGAAGTTTAAAAGAAAACTATTACATTTAAGTAACGAGTAGGTAATAGTCGATCAACTTATAAATTAATGTACTTTGAGAAGTAAAACTTTCGTACAAATTCCATTGAAAATTATTTATTTAACGTTGTTAGTTTTATTTATTTACACTTTATGCAACAAAAAAAAGTACAAAGGCGGACTTAATGCCTTAGGCATTCTCTACCAGTCAACCAAAGGTGGTGAAAAGGTAACATGGCAGGTGCAAAAAATTGTACATTAGTGAAGAAACCATCGTTTAAAAATCATCGAAAACAATTATCTAAATAAAAAACTTACACAAGTATGTACTAAATAATTAAAATAATGTATAAATTACAATACATAAACTCATATATACAATACATATCATATAGGTACATACAAATAAATACATACCTTATAATAAGAATAGAAAGGATGTTTATGATAAAACTAGCTAGCTAGTGTTGTAAAACAGGTAGTAAATATAAAATTATAAATCATGTGCAGCTACTCGTTCGTACAAATTCCACAACCCTCGCAGACTACGGAACCCAACACTTTAATTTTATTGTAAATGTTTCAAAGATATGTTATCAGTAGGATGTGGTAGGGCACATGTTACGCAAAAAGACAAGTTTGATACTTTGACCCTTTGGCTTGTTCAAACTTCAAAGTAGATTAAACACGCTTATCAGAAACGTATTACTTCATACCGAAAAACAGCAATCGTATAATCTATAATGGAGTAGTAATTATAACTCACTGCGAATCGTTATCGCGGACGCAGACGAAATCACGGAATAAAAAGTAACCTATGTCCTTGCATGTGGTTCAAACTTAGGTATAAGGTACAGTCAGCAACAAAAGTCGATTAACAATGTTGCTTTTTTTATATCATTTAAACAGACACTAAACACACACACTGCTGCAGCCTGTGATACAGGATTATCCTAGTACAGGCACCTCACATTACTATACCTACATTATTAATTTAAGATTCATATTGTATTTTATCTTTTAAGTTTCTGAATAAAGATTTATTATTATTAATGTACTGGCTTTCAGAATTTCAGGCAATAGATAAGGGTTTATTTTATTTTAATTTTATATTCATTGCGTTTTACTTTTAATATTGTACCTAATAATTAGGATTTAAAAATCATAAATGTTAATCGACTTTTGTTGCTGACTGTACGTCGTGCAAAATTTCATCAAAGCCGGTTCATTCGTTTAGTCGTGGAAGCGTAGGTAACAGGCAGACACACTTACTTTCGCATTTATAATATTAGTATTATAATAATATAATAATGTTAATAATGTTAATGTTAATAATGTTTATAATATTAGTAGTATTGTATTTATAGTATTATTGTATGGATTTGAAAGAAGTTTATTTATATGTAGATGGGTAAGCCTAAAATAAAGCTACCTATTTTCGTTACCCTCTAAATATAATTTTGTCACGTTAATACATTAACATTACATTAATAAATATAATACATTACACGTTATAATTATTTTAACACGTTATAACTATTTTAAACCTAATTAATGGAAAATTTGTAGCAAATTATATTAATAACATTATGAGATAGCGATACCTTCGTCATCTCTTAGATATAGGTACACAGACTGCACACAGAAAGAGAACCAGATAAATACGTACACATTTACAATCTATTAGATTTTTTAGGGCTTCCCTCGTATACTATGGCCCACCTCGCCCCTTATCCCGAGTTGAATATTCTTTTATTTGAGTACGAAATGCAACCCAATATGAGTGTAGGCCATAGACACAACTTCAATAAAAACCCTGTTTTTTACTCCTGAAGCCCAGAATAATGTTTCATTAACTCAAAAAACAGATTTTTAATTACTTTAACATCAATAAATTGCTGTTCAATTGATAGCACGCAAATGAATATGAGTATGACGTCACTGTTTGCAATAAACGTACAAAGTTTATGGGAGAATCGCATTTTAATATCTCATAAAAAGTATGTGATTATATGATTAGTGATGTCTACACCAATATTGTAAAGTCTGCGCTTAATTTAGCTAAGAAAGTATTATAAATACATAGTTTAACATCACAAGGCAGACTGATGCTTCGCATGGTCAAGATGTTTCGTGTTGTGCGTTTATTCCCTAGTAAAACATAAAACGGGTAAACATAAAGACCCTAATAGTAAACATAAAGTCATTAGGAAAATAATAATTACTTATCTACTGATTGTCGAAGCTGTACACAATTCTTTAATTTTATTATTATGTAAAGATAAAGTCGTCTTTAGTGCACAGTGTTCTGACGAAGGGCGCAGACGTTCGCAAAATGTTCTGGTATTTAATTCTTACCGCGAGTTTTCTGTTTTTCATACACCTCCTTTTCAACTATAATGAAAAAGCCAGGATAATTAGAAAAATACCCGGGCCCCATGATACTTTCATCTTTGGAAATGCTCCGGCTTTAATGCGATCGTCAGGTAATATATAAATTTAAAAAAATTTGGGTTTTTTTGGTAACAAATACCTATTTTTATGTTCAATGTGTTACCATTTTTTTCAGTTGACATAATGAAATTTGCAAGAAACTTGGCTGACAATAATCCTGGAATATTCAGACTTTGGTTGTATCCATTAGGGGCCGTCAATATTTATAATCCTGAAGATGTGGAGGTAGGTACTTAAGCAGTGCTTTTTTTTATAAAGTGATTTTACATGCAGCCGTTTTGAACTTAGGTATTTTGTTTAATTGCAGACAATTGTATCAGGTATGAAATATAATGAAAAAAGTCAAGTCTACAGGGTTTTAAAACCTTGGCTTAGAGATGGACTCCTTTTGAGCAAAGGTAAGTACTTCATGCAGTTTTTTTGGGAGATTTAAGTACCTACTTGTTTATTTTGTGGTCATAATAAAAATTTTAAACCTGCGTTTTTATTTTTCGAAGGCTCAAAGTGGCAATCTAGAAGAAAAATTCTGACACCAACTTTCCATTTCAATATTTTGCGTCAATTTTGTCAAGTTCTTGAAGATAACAGCCAACGCTTTGTGGAGAGCCTTAAACAGGTGTCTGGTCGGCCCGTGGACGTAGTACCGATTATATCAGAATTTACTCTCAATTCTATATGTGGTAAGTTTTATTTTCTATACTAATATTATAAAGAAATACGAAACAATTAGGGCTATATTTCACCGGGACACCATGACGGCGCAACCAGTCACGCCACCGTGGTGTCCGTAAGCTACCAAACTAGACACCATGCAGACATTACATTCTATGCATGCGTCCGAGCTGGTCGCGCCGCAAAATTGGTTGCGCAACCAAACGGACACCAGGTGAGTAACACTCTCTTGAGCTGTATACATTTTGTTGGTAGCGGCGACTGGTTGCGCAGCCATGGTGTCCCGGTGAAATATAGCCCTTAACAGAAAAGAAAGAAAAACTGTATATTCACGCGAAAGTGACGCACATAACACAAAAAATATTGTATACAAAAGCCCCTAAAGCAAAAAACAAATAACAAATAAGAAAAAAAAAAGCAAAGCTGAAGTCAAAGTCAAAGTCAAAGTATTTATTAATGCGATTTTTGGTGTTACAACAGGTTTTACAGAATTATAGTATCTCAAAAATCTACCCTGAGGGCATGCATTATTAGTAGTATAATTATAGAAAATTAAAAATGAAAATATTTAAAAAGTACTTAAAGAAATAGAAATGTCAATTAAAACACAATGTAGCAAGTTTACATAAAAGGATTATTTATGTGAATTTTTCAACAAGGAAGAGAATTGAATGAAGAGTTTGTGTTTGTTTTTGAACGCGCTAATCTTCAGAATTACAGGCCGGATTCTGAAAATTCTTTCGCTATAGGATTCAAGTTATCCTTGAGTGCTTTAAGCTGTTTAAAACAAAAATATATCTGATCCGTAAAAATAATCACGCAGGTGAAGTCGCCTGCAAAAGCTACTAAAATAATACTCCTACAAAATCTTCAAGAGCATATTAAATTATGATGCCATTTAGAGAATTGTATATACACAGTAGTGAGTATTATTTTTGACTGCCCCGCTGGTTTCGTGGTCACAAACGCGACTGCTGATCGTGGGCTCCTTGGTTTGATTCCTAGATCGGGCAATGTTATTGGGTTTTTCCACTCAGAAATTTCTCAGTAGCAGCCGGAGTTTGGAAGTTGGTTAGTCTTTATTAAGATTGGCCGCCGTGACCAAAATTTGGTGCGGAGAATAGTAGGTATTATTATTAACTAATTACCAATATTGACTTTATTCGTTAGATCAGAAAAAACAGAAATGTTTAGGTTAATAAATTGAATATTTTTATGAATAAAACTCTTAGCCAATCCTGTTCACATAATTGTAAGGGGCGTAAAAAAACCATTAACGAAGCCAAAACTCCAAGTCACATTATTATGATATGAACCTGCGAAATTTCTGATTACGGAGATAGTCAAAATTCCAACAGTTTCCAATAAAAAAGAACTATAAGCATGTATGTAAAATTCAAACTACCTAACTAAATCTCGTTTCAGAAACCGCAATGGGCACCCAGTTGAACGAACATAATAAATATGAAATAAATGCCTACAAAGATGCAATATACAATTTAGGAGAAATATTCTACCAAAGATTTATTAAAATATATTATTTCTTTGATTTCGTATTTAATCTAATGCCGCTAAGCAAGAAACAGGAAGGTTATCTAAAAACAGTTCATGCTTTTACAAAGAAAGTAATATCGGAAAGAACTGAGTACATAGACAAATATGGAGTAAAAATTGCTGAGCCAACTGCGGCCGATGATGATACGTACGGGTACAAGAAGAAAAAGACAGCCATGTTAGATTTATTAATAACAGCCAAGAAAGAAGGATTAATCGACGAAATTGGCATTCAAGAAGAAGTGGACACTTTCATGTTTGAAGTACGTAAAGTCGTCGGCCGATAAATTGTGTCTAGAACCGATAATATAGTATTGTTTACTAAACATTACAGTTAAATAGTAGTTAAACATGTTTACGTTTCGCTTGCAGGGCCATGACACTACAGCTTCTGGATTGACATTTTGCTTCATGCTCCTTGCTCATCACAAGGACGTACAGGTTAGTCAAATTTTAAAATGGCTTGACTTTTCTTCTGATTAGACGTTTTAAAACAGTCTCTTTATCGTGTGGGCAGTAAGGTCTTGCGACCCCACACACCCTAGTGTCATCAGTTTCTAAACCGGCTCAACGGCCTCTGACATGGTTTGAGTAGGACAGTAATAGGCTGGTAAGGGTCCAGGTTTCCTCACGGTATTTTCCTTTACCGATATCAGTGATATATCAAGTGATATGATATTAAAATAAGAAGAAGATATAGAAAGTACATAATATGAATTATAGTAAAAACAGTAGCGTCATCGATATGCATACGCTTCTAAAGGAGGGCATAGTACGAAGCTCGGGGAAGTCCGCTACCGAAAATTCGCTTCGTGGTACACATTGTCTCAATCCACATGGTTAAGGTTATATTATATCGTTTTCGCGTTAAAAGTAAACCCTTTTAACGCGAAATAAAGATCTTACGAGTCACCAAACATAACCAAGAACTTTTAGGTAACTTTTAGTCTGCTTAAGTGCCTACTGATTATATTCAATTTAATGCTTGTATATCTTACGCATGTCTGAAACAACCTTCCCTCTCATTAGGAGTTGGGCCTTGGTAACAGCAAAACAATTTTTTTTTGTTATTATCATTTAACTGTTTTTTGCTGATTTGTTTTTGTTCGAAATAAACGATAATTACTATCTTTAAAATGACTTTATTTTTAAACAGGACAAAATCTTAACTGAACTAAAGGAAATCTTAGGTGATTCAAAGCGCCCTGTCACAATGGAAGACTTGCCCAAGATGAAATACTTGGAACGCTGTATTAAGGAGTCCCTGAGGTTATACCCTCCGGTGCATTTCATCAGTCGAAGCTTGAATGAAGATGTGATACTAAGTAAGTAGTGTACCTACCAGGGTTGCCAGATTTTGTTCGGACAAAGCGGGATTTTTAAACCTTCAAGTAAAAAAATATGGTAGGGACATAATAACACTACTTACTTACACTAAGAAGTTTATTACTTTTAAAGATTTCTTCGTTTATTTTATAAGGAAATGAAACTCAGTACACGAAAAAATTTAATGTCTGGTGCACCATCGACACACCACAAGAAGTGGGACATTCAATTTCAAGCAAAAAATCGGCACGTCCCGCTAAAATCTGGACGCCTAGCCTAGATATTGTTTAAGCCCTCACGGGACATAGTGCAAAGTTCATTTTGTAGATGTTATCTGTAAACTATGGTATACCTACATCATACATGTTTGTTAAGAGTGATTAACAGCTAAAGGTAGCTATATATCTTATCGGTTCGCACATAATTCTATAGTTCGCAATAATCTCTTCCTGATTATTATTTTTGTCCGTGATATATTTAGCATTATTATATATTTTTTACAAATTATAATTCTAATTTATTCATTCATTTTGTGAACATAAGGTACAAAATAAACAGATGATAAATAAATAAAATGTTGGCCCATGCTATGTCCCGCCAGAAGGCATAGATACAAAATAGCGTAGGTAGTATAAATGTCAATTAACAAAATAAAAACCAAAAAATAAAGTTAGAAGGACAGTAAATGTCATAATTTTATGCCGAACACTAGACGGTAATAATAATATGACAATAAATTAATACGGCACATTTGCTTTCTAGGTAATTATTTAGTTCCGGCTGGAACTTTCTGTCACATCCAAATCTACGACATGCATCGTCGGCCTCAACTGTATAAGAACCCCAATGAGTTCGACCCCGATAGGTTCCTGCCAGAGAACAGCGTGGGAAGACATCCTTACGCGTACATACCTTTCAGTGCTGGACCTAGAAACTGTATAGGTAAATGAAAAGTTGACCAACAGATCTAATAATTATTTAGCACTAATTTATCCAACGTGATGGCCTAGTACCTAAGCCTAGTGTATGAGAGGCGGGCCCCTCATGTACGGTCAACAGAAGAGATAAGTAACCAGGGTCGTCTGATATAATTGAAGTCTTCTTAGAAACCGATGGATGTCTTCGATTGAAACTTAATTTAATTAATAAACAGTTAATATCTACTTTTTAAATTAAATTACATTAGAAAACATCCACCGGTTTCTAAGAAAAACTTCATATATATCTGACTTCCCTGGTTAATAAACATTCTCTAAAAGTAAATTTTGTACAGGTCAAAAGTTTGCCATGATGGAGATGAAGGTAGCCGTGGCGGAGGTATTGAGAGAGTTCGAGCTAGAGCCAGTCACTCATCCCGACGAGATACACATAATCGCCGATATCGTGCTGAGAAACGACGGGCCCGTCAAAGTCACCTTCGTAAAACGACAATAAAAAAGATTATGTAAAACTTATTTAGTTAATGTATGTATCAATCAATTCGTATAAACAAATTTGTTTTAGTTATTTAAAATAGGTACGAATTTCTCCCATCCCAAATTCCTATATCCTGGCCGTCTTTTACTTATTGGAGGCCCTGGGCGCATCACAGGGCCCCTGCGTTTTTTACGAATATTGATAGTTTACTTTCTTTCGATGTTCAATTGAACCTACCTCAATTATATAAAATCAATAAAAGAAACATAATACTAATAGGTATTTCATAAGTTTGGGGCTTGAGGGCAGGCCGGGGCCTCCAGCGTTCGTTTGAAACAAAGTTCGTAGTTTTGACATGTAACTCTTTTAATAAAAATTACATCAAAAATGTTGCACATTTGAAAGCTACGCGCCTCGTAGCGCGTTGTAACATTGCTACGCGGCTCGTAGCACATTTTTAATTTTTTAAAGCCTCTATCAATATTTATTTCTGATGTCAAATTCTTGTCTAATTAAATTTATTTTATTAACTACATTTAGTCCGCGTGGTTTCTTTCACCTACCTTAAAAATCAAAATCAAATCAAATCATTTATTCATTAGTTTGGATTTGTGCCCAGTTGATGGCAATCGGCTTGCCCCCTATTACTTACATGGAACTTAAACATAATTGGCGAAATGGATCGTGGTTTTACTGATGGTTACCTACACCAGCCTAACCCTTCGGGGATTACAGGCGTGACGTTATTTGTATGCTATATCTTACTTGTTCACAGCTTCGAGTAGAAGCATCTACAAACAATTACTATAAAAGCGTGACCTCATAGTCTGTCAGTTCATTCTACAATTTGCATAATTCTATAAACGGTTTTTAATTTTTTATCCCTTTCTTCGATTTATTAAACGTCGTAATATCGTACGCCGTATTTGGATTGAAAACAACAAAGATGTTAGACTCATTTAGTTGAATACCTACCTTCTACACGCGACACTGCGGGGAACGAAAAGCTTTAAAATTGACGTGCCTTGACAATTTTTCTACCAGAGTGATTAAAAAGATATATTGTGCCTTTAATTGGACGATACGAACGACGTTAAAAAGTAGGATACTTTGTAATTCTTTCGATTTATAGTGTAAACTAAATATAATGCGACCAGTTCCCTTCTATAACTAATTTGGCAGTCCCAGTTGTAGTATATTTATAAACGCCAGACAGTAGGAGAATGGCTCAGTGTGTCGGTCGCGGAAGTGTTGGCCATTTCGCACGATATTCGTCTCAGTTCGCGCAGAACCCTGCGCGTGCACATCCCTCGCGACTGTCCCGCAACTCTGGTATGCGGTACTTGTACAACCGTGGCTTTCAAGAATTCGTGATGGAATGTGATAATGGTTTTGAGGTGATTATTTTTTTTTTACAATTTTTCATCTTTCATTGAATTTTTCATTCATATTTACGTATTTTGTGTCTTGTTCATGATCACTGTCACATAAAGATTTCTAATTACAAAACTGGGCAAGATGAGGGTGTACTAATGGGTACACTTCTGCCTGACCCTTCGGGGATTACAGGCGTGATGTTATGTTCCAATCACTTATTTCATCGAAAACTACATCCAGAACATATTACAATATTAATCTATTTTACAAGCAAAGGCCCTGAAAGCTGCCCTGAAAAATAGTTTTCATTAACATTCTTCTAGCAAAGATAATATTGGATGATTTCCAGAATAAATACTGACCAATAAATAGATGAATATTGAAACACTACTTTTAAATAGGCCAGAGAACTTTCAAGATTCATTGATTTCCATCTGCTGTTTTTAATATTTTGAAAGAATGAACTAGCGCATTTTTTTATAGTCACTAACATACTTCGTTGTATTAAAAATACTTTGGAAAACAAGGTTATTGTTTGATATGTAAATAACTACGCGTGATTCAAAATTGTGTTAGATTTTTAGTTTTGAGAATTCAAATTCAATTTTGGATCAACTCAATGGCATGGTTTCTAGGTCGCTGTCCACGTCCCGCTCCTTTATGATAAGGCCGGCTCAATCTTTGAGATTATTAAATACTTAAGTCAAGACGATGTACCTAAACTAAAAAATCACTTTAAGTAGGTACTTTATTAGGTACCAAGTGCTACAAATTAAAAAATGAGACCTAAATAAATTTTGTTTACGTACACATATACATAAACTCACGCCTTTTTTCCGTGGGGGTAGGCAGAAACCACAGAACGCCACCTGCTACGATCCTTACATACTCCTTTCGCCTCATCTACGTTCATACATCTCGTCATACAAGCACGCCGGTTACGAGTACTCCGCACCTGACCTTTCTGAAGAACCTCACCAATAAGGTCAGTGTAGGTCTTCCTAGGGCGACCCCTCCCTGCGTTGCCACTCACCTCTGCCAAATAAATACCTTTTGTTAATCGTCTTTCACTCATCCTCTCAACATGACCGAACCATCTAAGCATACTCTTTTCTATCTTTGTCACTACATCCTCTTTTAATCCGCAACGGTCCCGTATAACATCATTCCTTACGTGTTTTTGTGTAATGTAATATATTATTATAGTGCTCACATGTTTACGATATAGTGCTCGTAGACGACCACTTCTAACATTACAAAAATACACAACAAATATTAGTAGGGGAGTTGTTCCGGGTTTGGTTGTTTGAATTTATTTATTTATTTATCTTACCTACTACTACCTACTATAAATGCGAAACTGGATGGATGGATGTTTGTTACTCTAATTACGCCAGAACGGTTGAACGGATCTGGGTGAAAAACACAGAGGCAGATTTCATTATAGTCTGGAGTAGCATATAGGCAACCTACTTTTATCCCGGAAAAATGTAATCAAATTTGATGCAAGACTGGACGAAGATTTGGTTGAAATATCAGGAGCATCGATTTATTATAATTACTCTTATACTAGAGTACAAGAGTAATTAGTAGGTCTAGTTAGAACTAGACCTACTATTGCAAACAGGTACCTATAAATAATTTATAACGTTCAAAAACTTATTTTCAACGTTATAAATTATTTGATTATTTTACTAACGTTTTCATACATTTCGTCGCACCACAGACCACCCTACTTAATCATAGGTATAGCATATTTTTTTAATGAGCACGCTACGATTGGTACGAACTGCTACGGATTTCCCAGAATTTTACTAACCCAGTAACCAGAGTTCACCAGAGCCCACATGGTATTGATCGTTTGTCTCGTTGCTATGGAGTTCTAAGCCGATTACTTAGTAGTAGCAGCGTATGAACGAAATCGATTTCTAGCATCTATTTTAGCCTATTCCTCAAAATTATAATTGTGATTTTATAAACTCAGGTTTGCTTACTTATCCATTAGGAGTATATTCGTGGCACTGGAAATTAAGTATTCATTAAATAATAATTATTACAGACAATGTAATCAGACGTACAACCAATGATTGTATTGATACAATGATTGCATATAAAATAACCGGCATACCAGCTGAAATTATACTTAATTGTTGTTAAAATAAGATAACACTTGTAACCTTTACCAACTTTTAATTTAATTCATTCAACGTGATTCATTTTTCTGAGGTTTTATCGAGAGCTAGATGTAATATGGGCCTTTCCTATTACGTAGCTCTATTGTGTACACAATTATTACGATAATTTGACGTAACTCAGGTGCTACTATTGCCACAAATGATTCAATTTAACATAAAGCGTCACCGGTCATGTAAACACTGAATGCAAACAAGTAGATAAGCGAGAGGTGCGCTGGGCGGGGAACCGTCAGTTGGCGCTTGCGCCTCGGAAGCGGACATAACCACGCCGCCGCGGCTCGCCCGTCACTAGCGGAAAGAGTAGGTCCGCCTCGGGACTTCAGAAGTCGTGTCACACAGCCCGTCACCATGAGCACGCGACAGCTGTGCCGGCTCGCGGCCACACGCCCTCTCGCCAACCCCAAGCACTCGATATGCACCTGCTATCGCCACTATAGTCAAGTGAGACCAAACTATGTTATAGCAAGACGTGAAGTGAGTGTCCTTTCCTTGTGTTGTACTTCCGGTGACAGAGGGAACCCTTGTGTTTGTCTCTGTTTGTGGAAAGCTGGCATAAAACTGTCAAAAGTAACCTGAGTAAAATTTCCTTTTCATATTTTCAGAAATGGCGCAATTCTGCACCGCACTTCTATTCAGTCCAGTCCTTGGATCTGAGGTATGCATGCATTATTATCTATTATGAATCAATGCAGAAACAGTGACAATATACACACGTTCATTGGAAATAAATTGCTGTTAATAACCCACATCGACTCTTATTGATCTATATTAAACGGGTCGGCGCCGGTCCTTGTTCAATTCACCCCTGACATTTGAAACTGAGAAGTACACTTCTACATAGCACGTCAGTATGGTGCCTAGATACCTATCATTTAATAATTAGCTTTTCCTCAATCATGTGTTCAGTTATGCAACATAATGTCAGACGTAACTTTACTTGTGACTGTTGTTAATGTAATACTACATGAGAAATCAATAGACATGAAATTCCTTTTAGATAAATCTGCAAAACGTGCAAATGATTTGTCATTTTGTGTCTAGTGACGACACAGCCGAGCCCGTTTGCTTTACATTTTCGGTCAAGTTCACTTAACATTGATAAAGTGTTCACGTTTATGTTTGTTCACGTTACATGGCAGCAGCAAAATCAGAGAGTACTCGTTCGTGCATAACATCGACCCCGTAGCGTGAGTACTGAGGCTTCTGCCTACCCTGCCAGTGTGTTGCATGAATCAGTAGATATTATGATTTGTAGTAAAAGCTACAACCCTCAAATTCCCAATATTTGTAATTTTTTATCAAAATGAAAGTAATATTTTGAAGCACCCACCACTGTTTGATTTTATTTTACGCTCAAGACATTTTTTTTTTGGTTTTGCTTCTTAGCTTCTTAATTTGGCTATAATGTAATGTCATCGGAGTAAATAGATATCTGTGTCAATGAAATATTCTCTTTAGACCAGCAAGATTTTATTAAGATATTTTGTAGGTACCGAGGCATCTTATTTAGTGGATTACCTGTTATCTAAGTAAACACACTAAAATCTGTTATAATTATATGACCAAGTAGGTTTATTACGTTCATTTGGAGACAAAAAACCCACTATTTACTAAAATCTCATGGGTTTTACCTCAACATTGTATTTATTCCTCTAAATGTTTATTGCATTAGTTTTGGCTATCGAGCTAGCATTGCTTTCGTCGTAGGTGTAGTAACCAAATTTTTGCAGCAGTCGCTTGTTTTTCTAGGCATTCTTTTATCTAAATATAGCATCATCAGGTGATGGTAAACAGCTCTGTCACGATGTGTGTTCGTCGGAGACACACCCGCCGACCGACGTTGTCACGATACTGATATTATTAGTTCGTGACGTCACACGGGGGCGTTGGTGTACGTTACTAGTAACACAATATTTGTTCAATATATTATAATTGCTCTATTAGCAATGTTGTGCTAAATGCATACTCATGAACAGTCGCATCTTCTATTACAGTATCGCTACACACGATCCTTGCATGATGACGATCACGGCTTATGTAGTGGCACGGATAGCAACGAAAGTTTATAGCTTATTACTATTAGCACTATTAGCAATATTAGCACCTACTTTAAATATTTAAGATCTACCTAACTAGCGCTACCTAAGCACTTAGATATCTCTTTGACATTTTCGAAAACAGTATCCCTTTAATTTTATGATAATTCAAATCCATCCTATGTTATGTACCCTACTGAATACTGATATCATTAGGGTACATAATACTTTCGTTGCTGACTGTACCATATCGAATAGGTACTACTAGGTACTACTACCACTAATAATACCACCAGTTAAGAACAGCAATGACTGTTATTACAACTGTAGTGATGATTCACATTATCACATAGAGCTCTGCCTTTTGTTAGTAATATTTATACCTAAATATGTACCTATCAGCTAAATAAGTAGACACTTTAAAGCAGTTACAGAAAATAGGACCTAATGAACTATAATTAATTTCCAATAATGACAATGTTGTATTGATGACCTGCAGAGTTCGCGAAGGGCCACACAAGAATTCCGACGATGTTCTGTTTGATATGTTCAAAAATGAAGACACAGGCCTCCTTCCCGTTGGAAAGTTTTTGGCCGTAAGTGTTACCTTTGAACTAGAAATCTTAGAAATCTATTTATTTATATTTATTATTACATACGTGTCTTCTGAAATTACCTAAGATTATTTCTGTGTTGATTTACAGGCCCTGAGGACCACTGGCATTAGGAAAAATGACTCTCGCGTTAAAGAAGTCATGCACAATTTATACAAAGTGCACAAAGAGTCCAATTTCGAAGGCGGTTCACCAGAAACACTGAAACTAGACAGAAAGACATTCAAAGAAGTGATTGCGCCCAACATCGTTCTGATAACGAGGGCGTTCCGCAGTCAGTTTGTAATTCCAGACTTTCAAGACTTTATTAAAGACGTAGAAGAGATGTACTGGGCTGCTAAAAGTAACTCAGACGGTAAAGTGGCCAGTTACATACCACAGCTCGCTAAAGCTAGCTCGGAGAACTGGGGAGTGAGCATTTGCACAATTGATGGCCAGCGATTTTCTATCGGTAAGACTCAATTACGATACGATGTTATTATGATTGCTATTGGCTGATAAGGTACCTAATCCTGTTCTCTTGTTGTTTAGGTGACGTGACGGTCCCATTCACTTTGCAGTCGTGCAGTAAACCACTCACATACGCGATGGCACTGGAAACTCTGGGGCCCGACGTGGTACACAAATATATTGGCACGGAGCCCAGCGGCCGTAACTTCAATGAACTCGTTCTAGATTATAACAGTACGTATCAACAACGCCTACACCAGTGATACTATTTGTTTTTGTGATTCTATAGCGTGACCAACCAACCGAACATGCATAAACAACAATCACAATTGCCAACGTCGCTCTCAGCGCGGCGCAAATAATATTTGTATAAAATTATTTTTACAGTGAAGCCGCATAACCCTATGATTAACGCAGGAGCAATTTTAGTTTGCTCATTGCTGAAGACCTTGGACAGGCCCGAGATGACACTCGCTGAAAAGTTCGATTATGTCATGTCATTCTTTAGCCGGCTAGCTGGTAATGAAGGACTGGGCTTCAATAATGCAGTATTTTTATCTGAACGTGAAGCTGCCGACAGAAACTATGCACTTGGCTTCTATATGAGAGAACATAAATGTTACCCAGAAAAAACTAATTTCCGTGAGTGTATGGACTTCTATTTCCAGGTGTGTATTGTCTCCTCAAGTGATTTTTAAATGCAAGTATATTGCATCTAATCTAATACTTTAATTTCATTGATTACAGTGTTGCTCAATGGAAGCTAACTGCGATATTATGTCAATCATGGCTGCTACACTAGCAAATGGAGGTATCTGCCCTATCACTGATGAAAAAGTACTTCGACCAGACTCAGTGCGCAACGTGCTCTCTCTAATGCATAGCTGCGGAATGTACGACTACTCAGGACAGTTTGCATTCAAAGTGGGGCTTCCGGCGAAGTCAGGAGTTTCAGGCGCCATGCTCATAGTTGTACCTAACGTTATGGGCATCTGCACATGGTCTCCGCCGTTGGACCCTCTAGGAAACAGCTGCCGTGGCTTGCAATTCTGTGACGTAAGACCCATTATAATATTATTAATTTTTTACTTCTACATAGTTATGAGTGATCATTAACCGGTATTTTTTATTACTTCAGGACATGATCAATAGGTTCAACTTCCACAAGTACGACAACATTCGGTACGCGAGCCACAAGAAAGATCCTCGTCGGTACAAGTTCGAGTCCACTGGTCTCAACATCGTCAATCTCTTGTTCTCTGCTGCGAGCGGAGATCTCAGCGCACTGAGACGGTACACATTTCACCTTTTATATGTAGTATACTTTTTATATTGGGGATTTTTGTTGACAAAGATATTATTGTTTAACAGCCAAAGGTCTGATCCGACACATCTTCCCGTACCGGTGAACTCTATCAAATAGATTGCTTTCAACGAGTACTAAACTAGTACAAGTACCTGCTTATCTAGTCTATTCAGTACTCACGGTTACTCACCTATGCTTATTGTTGTGCTTAATGAGTCTATATTATTATGTAGATAGGTACCTATGTAACTCAAATGCTGTTCAATGGGTAGGTAATGCTTAACGACTTAGCTCAAAACACGGTGCTAGTGTTAATAAATTATCATCATTAAAACATTAGGAACAGTCGAACGCAAAAGTAGTCCTTCACAATGTGACATCTCTTAAACCTTCAAACAGATTATTAAACCAACATAATTTTGTCGTTTCTCAGCCACCACCTCTCTGGTATGGACATGACTCTGTCGGACTACGATGGCCGCACCGCTCTGCATCTGGCGGCCGCAGAAGGCCACCTCTCCTGCGTAGACTTCCTCCTCGCCCAGTGCGGCGTCCCACACGACCCTCGCGACCGCTGGGGCAGCCGCCCGCTCAACGAGGCAGAGACTTTCGGGCACACCGCCGTCGTACAATACCTAAAGGAGTGGGAGCACACACACCCTGCTGATAAACCTGCTAATGTAGCACCTTCTACTGTCGACGACATTTTGGAAGTAAAACCAGACGCCAATGACGCTGTCAAAGATCCAAGCATTCAGGAGATCGTCTCCAGAAATGGTGATAAAGTACAGTAGGTAGAATCTCAACCGCTGGGAGGATGTAATGAGATGATCTCGTGACTATACACATGTCACTTAATTACTTTTGGTAAGGTGACTCCGCATCGTGTGGCGTTTTTTATAAATACTCTCTAAGTGTGGCAGACACGTTTACTTAATGTACCGAAAAAATATACTAAAGAAACATTCGCGTATTAAGCTTGATACACACGCTGCTGAATTGGTCATAGTAAATCAAAAGTAGTGTGCCTGTATGTTCAGGTATTATGCCCTCTGGTGTTGTATGGGTGTAATCTCTTATTTAAGTAGAAAAAACAATGCATTTCACGTTTGGACAGCTTAACTCGTGAATATTTGTAACTGTAGATGTTCACTATTGTTTACCTGAATACCCTAACCTGGCTATTAGTCGGTACTTTGTATCAATATTTACAGAAAAAAAAAAGGTACATAATTATGTGCAATAAATATACGGATGAGAATTTCTATGTAATTATGTGAATGAGTCTTAGTATTGTTGGAGGCATTGATGCTGTGTAAGTCAAATTTTGACGAGGTATTTATCAAGCACTGAGCTCAAAGGTGTGATATTAAAATAAATTAAATGCACAAGGCAACATCTTGGAAATGAATTAATATGAGGGAGAGATGCTGTGACAATTGGTTATTATTTACTACAATTTATGTATTTAAAGTTTTAGAAAGTAAGCAAAGAAATCTCTTATCCTATATAAACCATCATTCAACATAAAATTTTTATCTAATGTTATTGATGGGGTAGGTAGTGTCTAGCTACTGGTTTTAGATACATTTATTAGATAAAAATATTACAATACCTACATAGGCATATGCCATAATTACTACAGTATCTCAGTGTTAATCTCTCTATTCATAGTTAATCTTTATGCATATGATTCTTGAAACCTTTCTTCCAAAACATTGTATTTTTAACATTCCATTTATAATATTGACAAAGTAACTTACTGCTCCAGAATCAACTATTATATATAGATTATATTATATTCTACAAATCAAATATATTTAAAAAAATAAAGAAAATAAAACTTTCACACAGGAATGTTAAAAATGTTATAATTACTAATATTAAATATAGTAATTACATATATTCTGACAATAAATAGATGCTATGCCATTATTGATGTTGTCCAAATGTTTGTCAATTAAATAAATTGTTGACTTAAATCATGTGTTGTTATTGGTGTATTGGACAAAGTCCAGTTGAATGTCAGAATTGCTTAAATAACACTCACTTATCACTATCTAGTGCTGTCAACACAGATGTTGTATAGATGACCATTAGTTATCATAGCACTTGACTCAAGTACCAATACAATGGATTGGTGACAGAGAACATAAATTGTTAATTATGATCTATTTAGGTAATATGTACTTGACAAGCTATCCTAAGCAAATGTTGTGCTTCATTTTGTTAAGAGTTCAAACTAAAGTTTGCTGCAGTGCTGAAATAATAATTAATTGTTTTACCAGACATTATTAAGGCTTTAAGATGTAGCTGAATACATACATTTTGACCAAATCAGTTTAATATTGTGACCAGATTTCAGTGCAATTTTAACTACAGTGGGTGTAGATAGTAGATATTTTATTACTGAAATGGATAACCTGAATAAAATTACTGAAATGGATAAAACTCGCAGAGAATTAATTACAGAAAACAAATAAAATAAAATACCAAAGTAATTTGAGGTAGCACAAGTATTACCTCATTAGCACACAGAAAGTGCTAAGTGCCCCATTGGTCATACTTGATTGCAAGCACAATTTCTAAGTATGTGGGGTATTAGATTTGATTACCAGGATGAGAAGTGTTGTTGTGATTTCACATTAGGAAGTTCTTAGTAGCAGCCGGGAGTTTGGAAGTTGGTGGAGTGACACACCTATGTCTCAGAAAGCATGTTAAGCCATTGCCGGCTGTCATTTGTAGATCTTTGACAGTCAGTATGGATAACCAGACACACGAAAGTCTTACTATCAGTCTTACCTAGAGATATCATGATAAAAGCAGATTAAATATGCTAAATACCATTCTACCTTGAAGATGCTAATGTAAACAACAGTCTTTAAACAACATTATTTATTGCTTTTACATCTACTAACTAAAATACTCGTAATTAATTAAATAAGTACTAAATAACATTACTTTTCACTTACTGCAGTAGCTCTGACAGGAGTAGATATTATACCTAGGAGCTTGCAGTCTGCTTCTAATAGGGTAAGGTCTGTGCTGGAGCCAAGGAACCGGGAAGATAACTCTAAGTCCTTGATCTGTATTCTCACTCTGGCACCTCTCACATATTCGTCGCCGCGGACAGTAGGCCGGGTGCAGACACAGTGGAACTTCCATCCAAAGTCAATATACAGGTCATCTTCAACTACATGGAATATTTTACCAATGACCACTTTGTTGGTAGGGTCGCCAAGCTGAAAATAAGGAATAATAATAATTAAAATAGAGTTTTTAGGCAATAGAAAGATTCAAAGTTAGTAAAATGACTTTTGGATTTCTCTCCACAATACATTTCGTTTAATATTAACATAAGCTTTAACCACAATTAAATGATATTAACTTACATCCATTAATTTAGAATTCCGCAGTAGTGAAGCAAATGTAAAGTTTTGTTCCTTATCATCAGTGTCTAAGATGTGTGATTGTTTTTCGAAAGCCTTAGCAAAGCCGCTAACTTTAACAGCAGCCGCATCTGTTGAAACATTACTCTGTTCCTCTTTGATTGTACCAGTGGGGTTACAAAATGTTCGTGAACTAATCACAAAACTAGTTCTTCTTAGCTGTCTTGATAATCTTGCTGTGGTAAGCATAATGCTTCCAAAGTTTAAAGTAGTTATGTTTAATTAAATACGGTACTTTATTGAAAAGGTTTACAAGTGTGTGTAATTATTAGTATATTATATCACAAATTTCAAATATAATAAAACAAACCGATCCCGATGCCAATAATAACCTAAAATTGCATTGCATTGCATCTGTCAAACTGTCAATTTTGATAATTGATATTGACAATGACTTTACTATAGGGAGTACGCTATGTTGTCAACGGTCCCCCGATCAGCCACTCATGAATTAAAATACTCAACTAAATTCCACAATAATGAGCAATAGATTAATATATGGATTTTGCTAGAATAATAATATAATAGCAAGATCCTTGATAATCGAACCGACTAATCGACTAAGACTGAATGGAAATTATACTTCTGCTTGATATTTGACGCAAATTAAAAACTCAGAAACTACCGTCCGTACCGTTTGACAAGTAAAGTAAATGTCAAAAAAATTACACACGACACACGGTTTTTTGATAATGTTGAGCGATTGCCTAAAAAGTTGAGGGATTTAATCAATTAAATTGTATAATGACTGAAGATCAAGATGCAAAAGACTCACAGTCAGATTCGGGCAGTAAAACATTTATTAATAAGAACAAGGACAAGAAAACAAAAACCCAACGGCCGCTGACCAAAGTGACTGTTTGCTTATAATGGAAATAATTGTTGTCTGTAAATAAATTATCATTACCACAAGGGAAATTACGAGAGGTTATAATTGTTTCAGATAATTCTTCGGCGTTTACCGCCTAGTATGACTGAGGAGGCATTCTTGGAGCAGGTTTCACCAATACCTGAACATGACCATTTTTATTTTGCCAAGCCAGACCCTTCGCTTGGCAATAACCTATATTCTAGAGCTTACATAAACTTCGTTAATATAGACGATATTTACCTGTTTAGAGATAAATTTGATGGATACGTATTTCTTGATGAAAAAGGTATGAAACTTTATATTGATGTCAAATGATTGTGAAATGCAAACAATTCTAGTAAGTACTATTAAAGTATTGACTCAGTTGTTGTACAGTGCTGAGTATTTGTTTACCCTTTGTGGTTTTTCTTTCAAAATCAAGACATCACTATGCTGAGCCAGTAGTGTGATAAAAATAAACTATTTTTTAAGATAATTAAGTAAGTATTTAAAATAAAAAGAAAGTTGGCTAATTATATGCAAACAAGTTTGAAAGCATTGTGAATTTCTCTTTTCTGAACATTAGACATGTCTTTCATAAATAACCACTAGCCTTGCCTGGTTTCATTCAATTTTATAACCATTGATAATTAGGCAACTAAGTGATTTAATTATTTGAATCTTGCAGGTGTAGAATATGTGGGAATTGTGGAATATGCACCATTCCAGAGAATACCTAAGAAGAAGAAGAAGAAAGACCCAAAGTGTGGCACCATAGAGAGTGACCCAATCTTTCAGGACTTTGTTGAAGGTCTCAAAAAGGATCCAGAGACTGAAAATCAGCCTAAACTTGAGTATTCTTATCCTGTGAATGATTGTAAGTATTTTATTATAATGGCATTGTTTCTACAGTACCTCATGAAAATAATAGTCCACCTGGCAGAAACCATGAATAGCAAAAACTAACTTCTGTGACTTTGTCTGAGTGGAAGCCAAATATACCATTAACCATTGGCTGCCTACGCCGAGTCTAAAGTGCAGCTGGTTTCACAATTTATGTTCTCCATAGAAAAACACATGGTTGTGTGTGCTCCGCACTTGTGTTTTTTAGTAGAACAACGGGTATGTTTTCCCGCAGTTAACAGGGTAAACTTAATATCCTAAGACACTCAGCTTAATGGCTTTTTTATCGATATTAAAAGGTCCACATCCGCAATTCATTATTTTATTCTAATTTATTTGCATATCTTACAGCTAACAATACAATAAGCAGAAATTAATAAATCTAATGTTGGAATCAATAGTTAAAGTAGTTAGTTAAGGACAAAACCTAATATTTTCAGAAAATAATAGTAAGACTAAACTTTTGCAGCAAATGACAAGAAGGTGCAATCAACTCCTTTGCTAGAATACCTTGCTGCCCGTAAACAAGATAAGAGGGGCAGAGATGAGCGGCGCAGGAGAGAGAATGACAAGAGAAAAATGAGAATAGAGAGGAAAACCAAAGAGAATCCCATAAAGGTAATAAAACACCACTGGCAATCTTACACGCTCATCTAAGCCATAAAACATGTGACCTCGGACTAATATTATAAATGTGATAATTTGTAAGTTTGGATATTTGGCACTCCATCATGTTTTAATTACTCAAGTCCCACGTAATGAGACACAATTGATTTTCTATTGTTCTGACTTACCAGTAAGTCAGTAATCAATTGTGTCTCATTACGTGGGACTTGAGTAATTAATGGCTCAACAGATTTGTCACATAGGTAGACAAAACCTGTCCCTGTACTGTGTGTGACTGTAGGTTTAACACACAGGATACTGAGTAAACTAAAAGAAACAGTTCCACTAGGATACAAGTGAAGCCGCATACAACCAAGAGTTAACTATAAATTAAATAGGGCACCCTCTGTCATTAATTAAAAGAAATGCAAGTGATCTCAGTTATTCACAAGTATTTCAAAATGTGTCTTTCAAATACATTTCAGATCAGTGATGAATTTTAGTCAGTTGATTTTTCCTTACATTTTATTTTATTATTTATTCTTTAGCGACCTGGTGATATATCAGAAGACGAAAACCTTAATGACAATACAGATAACTATGATAACAAATATAACAATCACAGTTTTTGGTATGGAGAGCAAAGAATATATCATAAAAGCAAAGTAAAGTGTGGTGTAGCTAAATCGGAACTGAAAAGTCACGGTTCTGATGAGATTATCAGTACAGATTCAGACTGGGACAGTCACTTTCCTGCTCTGTCCACGAAAACCCACAACACATTCACTTTAACTTCTGGTAAATTCTGTGATAAAAAAGAAACACAAGAAGGTAGCCAGAAAAGTGGTGGTGACACTTGTGTTAAGGTTCCTAGTATTGAATTGAACTGAGTTGTATTATATTGTTGTATTACTTAGTAGTTAATGTTGTTAAAATATTGATA
The DNA here is from genome assembly GCA_949316365.1 of Hoplodrina blanda. Taxonomy (NCBI): domain Eukaryota; kingdom Metazoa; phylum Arthropoda; class Insecta; order Lepidoptera; family Noctuidae; genus Hoplodrina; species Hoplodrina blanda. The sequence goes on along the minus strand of OX438579.1, from coordinate 6,577,267 downwards.
TTATCACAGTACAAATTAGGTTGATTGTAGCTTGTTTGACATCATGAGTTTGGTTGTACATTATGTATTTGTGAAGTGAACATCATTATTATGTAGTCATAGTTTCATACAAGTCTTCGAAAACTGAATTTCGTCGCTTAATAATTATACTTCACTAATTGTCTCCCCAAAAGCCCCAAATTCAGCATGTATGTGAGAGTGCTCAGTTTTGGATTTCTTTGTAACAGCCTGGAGCCTGGCTTTGTAGCGGATTAAGGACTGCTCACCCCTGTTACATGGATCTTAAACATACCATTCGAAATGGTTGGTGTGCTTATGTCTCCTCAGTTTTTCTAATGATACCTATGGAGGAGACTATGAAGATATAAAGTTGATATAATCGACATTAAAGTTGTAAAAAAAAATCAAAATGGTTATTAAAGGTTTTATGAATTTCAGGAGGAAGAAACTGGAGATGGCGAGGTTAAAAAAATTAAATCCAGAGAATGGGAGAAAGAAAAAGCGAGTGATGCTAGAGATGATCAGGTGAAGTCAGATAGTAAAGATGGATCTGTATTCGAATCTAAATCATATAGAGATCAGCGCAAGGCTGGAATTAATGTTTTAAGTGACAAGAAGAAAAAACTTGAGACTGATAAAAGGGATAACTCAGCAAGAGATGACGATCAAGGTGATGATTCTGACAAGGGATATAAAAAGGAGAAGCGCGACAAGTTCAAAGAGTCGCCTCGTGAACAGAAGAGTAAAAAATATAGTGACACTAGGAAGGAGAGAATCAAACAGAACGAATTTGGAAAATCAGACAAACAATCAGCTATAAATAAAATCATGTCCTCAGACAGCAAAGTAAAGTCGATGAACCACGACGACATCAAACCATTCACTCAACTGCCGCATGTAAAGACTGATGACTTAACTAAAATCATAGAGGGTATGGATAAGAAAATAAAGCTAAATGATAGTAATAAAGACTTAAATGACGAAACTGTCACGAAGAATTCATCTGTGGGTGTGTCAAAGATGAGGAGAAATAGTTTGGACTCCGGGGAACTACCTATCAAGGATGATTTGGTGTTGAAAAGGCAAAATTCGCTTGATGACAGAAGCAAATCAACAGACAGGGAAGGTTCGGAAGAAAAAGAAAAAAGTGAAAGTGGTGACCGTCGTACGGAAAGGAGAATTAGGAATAAGGTAAGAATAACACTAGAAATAAATTGCTTCTCTATGTCCTGATAATAGTTACACTTGTAATGAATGTAATTTTTTGATCAGGATCGTCCAAGCCTCGTAATCTACCAGCCAGGCATGGGCAAGTTCAGTAAACAGCGTCTCGCCAAGGAGAAGGACACACCGCCGCCAACCAAATCTATTAACGATAGTGAAAAGAAAGACACCTGAAATTAATGTCAAACTACCCTAAACTTGGACAACATTCAACGGAATTACCCTGAAGCTGGCATTCTAAACATGTCCTGGCAGACTCAGTAGATGAGGACATCTGAATGTGCCAACTGAAGGAACCACTGTTCGTGTTTACTCAGCTGTTGTTTTTATTGATTTGTTTAGTTTACATACATTTCGATTGAGTTGGAGATGTTTTAACATTACAAAAAAATCAACATAGCATTTAATGCAACATATTTTTAGCTTGTGACGATTTAATTCAGTTTGTTAATTTCATTTAAATATAATTAATTTTTGAAATGGGGCTCTTGGGTTTTTTATTTTCTTTTCATGTGTGGTAAAGTAAACAAAGTAAGTAGTTATTAGTAACGATTTTATTATTATCACAGTGAATTTTACCTAAATGTTAACATAAATACAATTTGTTTACAAAAATAGCAAATATTTAAATTACAGTGTGTAATAAGCAATTAATCGAATCTTTGGCAAAATAGTTCAAGGGCGAGTCGCCTGTGAGAAATTATAACCATAAAAGGATATTGCTAAATAGGTACTGTATATTTATATAAATGTATATATTTTAATAGCCTCTATAATTGCAGCCTTTTTTAAATTATTGCGTTACACTTATGTATTTGTGAAAATACTTTCATTATTTCGCTTATACAAAATCAACTTTGTTGTAATAGAAATACGGTCTATTTTGTATTAGGTAAAGAACAAAAATATTATGAAAAAATCGTTAATTGGAGTATCAAAATAACAGTGAAAAACTTGCGTTAGAAGAAGCCTTTCATACCGGCCGACCATGAAACTCATTAGCATTTTTGCAACGAGTGAAAGTAATTCTGAGTATAAACAACTTTTTAGTAGTATTCTAACTCTGAAATAGCTAATAAAAAGCTACTATTTTATACATCTTCATATGGTGAGTATTGTTATCGGTTTTGTATATTATTAGAAATACCATAACAGCCATCAACACAACCATTTACATTAAACAAATGCTCCATTATGAAAGCTTATTTATTTTATTTTTATCTTCTAATACTCAGTAGCACGTAAAGTCCTTTAATTTTATGGAAGTTATCGTATTTCCCACTTGTTAATAATACTCAAAAATCTGCCTTATTTTATTGCACCATTCAAATACATATTATACATTTCGTTATCATTCACATATACATACATGACTCGTATACAAAATCTTGCAACTGAATAAACAAACAAACGGTTTGAACGGCACAATATTAAAACTAATCAGCCTTTTAAGCCTTGAATAATATTTTACATGTTTCAAATCAGAAATTATAGATCATGTTTACATATTTAATCTTAATTGATGGAAGACAGAAAAATATTTGCTTATTCTACAATGTGATAGGGGTGAGACTTCTAACCCGTTAAGGCTGAGTACTACATCTAATTTTATCGACAAAAAAAATAATATGGGGGGTTGAACCCCCTCCCCTTAAAAATTATGGCTATTTTAATATTTTTTTTAATGTACTACGGCGCGCTTGATATCAAAGGTTGTATGCGTCGTAGAAACAAAAAAAACGACAAACGGTAGCTAATAACCTTGGCTAACTAATTCATTACTTTTTTCATATGTTTGATAATGTTTTGGTGAGAAAAAAAAATCATTTCTGAATTATTTTGACCGAAAAAATCGCTATTTTTCAATATTTTCACGAATTACTCAACCCCCCATATTATTTTTTTTGTCGATAAAATTAGATGTAGTACTCAGCCTTAACGGGTTAGAAGTCCCACCCCTATCACATTGTATAATATCTACTTATAAGTATACATAGTTAAGAAAAGCCTAATAAGTACACTTTTCTACTAGGCTTTTCCTAAGGACAATGTTCCTTGCCCTCGTAGGCAATGAACATATCGTTTAATACAGGAATTTTCATGATATACAAATCTAAGCTAGGCTAAGCTGGTGCGTAAGAATTTATGACATATTGTCAACATGTACTCGTAATGTCCGTTACTGTAGCACCTCATTAAAAATAGCACTTATTTTTATGCATTTTATTCTTATTTGTATGTGTCGTCTTACCTTCCGCACTTGTCTTACGCTAGAGTGTTCATTTAATTATTCTTATCTTATCTATGTGTTAATTTAAAAAGTGCCAAATTAAATTCTTTGGTATGATCAATACCCTGAATGTTCACCGTCTATAAATTGGACGCATTGTAATCGTCAATCTCAATCATGGCGGCGTATCTCGAAATTTTACATTCCTTATCTCAAGTAACTTCTGTACGCCTGTCATACATATTGCGTACTATGCATAGAAATGATTGCCACATTATCTGGCGTGGCAAGAATATAAATAGGTGTTGATTTGCTTTGGTAACTATGCGACGTCGCTGAGGAGGACTGCGGTGGCGTTTTTGTCGGAGTCTACGGGGGTAGCCTGTTTGATCTTCTCGGCCTTGGTTTTGGTCTGCGCGACGTTGTGCCGGTGCATCACCCACAGCAGCAGGATGAAGCCGACCAGGAAGCCCGCCAGCCCGCCGCCTATCGTCAGCCACGTGCGTCGCGACGTCCTTATACTTTGCACCTGAAACATTTGAATTACCTGATTTACAAAAGTATTTCTTTAAATGTAAAACTGTATCATATTTTGACATGCCAGGAAATGGCTGAACAATGAACGTAGTTATGGCTTAGCCAGCAGGAATAATTACACTTGAAATAAAACTGGATCATACCTGCAAGTATTCTGCCTTACACCGGTGGAACGTGGCGTTATGACTTCCTGCATCGTCTGGTACTGGACAGCTTTCGAACTCTGCAATATAACAAAGAAAACCTTTGAGGTAGGATCGTTAATAAAATTGTAAAACACTTCATAATATGTTGTTGTACGCGTTTGTATACTAACCATTAGTATTAAGCTTGGAATAGTCTTCTAACTGGAAGAACACTCGCTTCTCTTGGAACCATAGTATAGTAGATCTGAGACTACAGAGTTTCATGTTGTTTATAGATTCGGTCAAATCCACTTTCACAAGGTTGCACATGACTGTGAAGTGGTCTGTGCTGAGAGAAGTGAGTGGGTTGTGCGAGATGTTGTAGAACTGCAACTGGGGCAGATAGCCCAGGTCGGGTAGCTCTCTTATTTTGCAGTCTGATAAGTCTAAGAGTTCCAGGGGCGCTTTGATTGGTTTGACAATTTCGAGTGAGTTAGTCTTATGGAGTATTGGATTTCCTCTTAGATACAACTTTCTTAATGACGGTAGTTGGAAAATTGAGCCTGGTAGTTCTAGGATGACGTTGTTGGCGAGGTCTAGGGTCTGCAGGTCTGTGAGGGCGGTGAGCGCGTCCTCGTCGATGATGTAGATGTGGTTGTCTGCGAGGTACAGGAACTTGATGCTCGTGTAACTAGACAGCGTGTCGGCGTGCAGCTCCGACAGCCTGTTGTCGCTGAAGTCCAGGATCTAATGACGAACATAGATACCGTAGCTATAATGGTGGTAATAGATATTACAAGAAGTATCAGTCTAGTTAATGGGCAAAAGGTAGAACAACAAATGGTCGAAATAAAATCGTGCTTCAGTACCTAAGCGATATAGACTATTTTCAAATAGGTACTTATTGGTCAGCTTACATATATTTACCCGTCAACAGAAATTACCAGGTTTTGTTTCTGGGTACCTACCTACTAAGTTATAAGTAATAGCAAACAGATCTAATAATTTGTTCTTCGATTAATGAGACATCTACATAAGAGGATATCGCATGTAGACCCACCTCAATGCCACTCTTCAGTTTAGGTATCTTGCTCAGGCGTCGTCCCGCGCAGTGCGCCCCGTACATCTCATAGGCGTACTCGTACGTGCAGTGTGTCAGCTGCTGCACACCCAGCGCCTCAATCTCTATCATCTCCTTGCCGCGTGTGCTCCACACACACAGCAGCGCCACCGCCAGTAATGTCTTCTGTAGCCTGAAATACGCAACGATTTCGATTAGATGCTTATGTTACTATTGTAGAAGTGTACCTTTGCTTTTTGAAGTACGGAGTGTCACATCTCTAACTTCCAAACTACAGATATATTGGATACCGACTCCTAATCGAAAAAATCCCATAACACTTGCCCAACTTAGGAATCGAACCAAAAACCCCCACGCTCAGCAGTCGCGCTTGCGATCACCAGTAAAATACTATAAATTAGGCCCTTCGCTCAGCATAGCTGCACAAACCTACGTACCTGACAATAGGTGATTTTTGGGTAATGAATCAGTTAAAGTCTGAAATTCTCTTATGTGGAATAAATCCATTCTGAAGAAATAAATAAGTAGGTACTACATAATTATGTAGTACATCTATAACGCCCTATTGTGGATATCTAAACAAAGACACTCACAACTTATTGACATCTATATCTATCTTCCTGTTATCGGGTAACAGCCTGAATCATCGATAAGTTTATAGTTTTAGAATCGCAATAAACAGCTTTCAATTATTATTACGAAGAAGCAGATTTTATCATTAGCATAATATAATGGGACATTTCCTGTTATGCTACTAATTAATTATTGTTGTAGATACTTTTCGTAGATTTTTCGACGAAAATAGGAAATTTATGCAGGCGTAGGTCGAAAACCTAGGTGCATAAAATGTACTTTACAATATAAGTTTCATTCGTCACCAACCTAAATTTTTCTACTGCTTTAAGACCCTCCAACTGCACGCATTTTTTTTGTCCCTGAGGCGGAAAGTCTGCCAGACTCACTGACTAAAAGCCCTCGCCAAAGCCAAGTTTCGGGTCTAAAATGCCTGCAACCCAACTAACCCACTGTGGGTACCTACTAAAAACTGTTTGTTCGTTTCCACGAATGCTTTGAGAGATGTAACTTGGTGACTACCAGAGGTAATCAATTTCATAACACTCATAACAGAACCATACCTATATAGCTAAACGTTAAAGCCTGCACGGGCTGCACGTCAATTAGTTCTTGATGAGCGCATGAGTAGATAGATGAGATATCAATCCTTGTCATAAAGGCTGAAAGCCACTCCCCTAATTTCGCTTTATGCTTTGGTAATGACGAATCATTATCTGTAATAATTTTAAAAATTATAATTTAAATATCCCAAGACTATATAAACTACCTACGGGGTTTTAAAAATATTAATATTATTTCATTAATATTATGAGCCCCGTACCTATATCGACTCAGGAGCATAGAGTTGTGTTGTGGGGCACAGATACGCCGCTTGTATTCATCTTCGGGTCATCCAGGTCAAACTGAAGGTAGGTGGGACTAAGATATTAACATTTTCTTGGTATGGGTTATCAGCTCTTTTGACCTTAACTTGCTGCATTGCATAGGTAATAAATGTAGGTATGGGTTTTTCCAAACAGGAATATCTGAATAGCAGTCTGGAGATAGGAAATGAAATGAAATGAAATACCTATAGATATTAGGCTCACCTACAAAAATTACTGTTCTAGACCGATAACTGGTATATATATACATGGTCATTGAAAATTTACCCGAAACCTGAAAAAGGGGTCATCAAAAAAAAACGGGTTGCACTCCGGGAGTGCCGGCAGAAGTGAAAACTTGATTATTAACGTTTACGTTTACGTTTACGTTTAACATACACGAACATTCGCGCAAGCGCCCTGCGCTGTCTAAACGAAACAGTAGATCCGTCCTACGCTTTTTCGATCAGGTCACGTGTCCTGACGCGCACGTGTCCTGACGCGAGTTTAAGATTTTATACCCATTACAGAAAAAGTGCTCAACGCCGCTAAAGAAGTTTTCACTTCAAAAATCAGCTGTTCCATACAAAAACGCTACACAACACGATCGTAATGTATAGAACAGCTAATTTGTTTTTCATGATTTCAGGGTTGGTCCCATAGTAAAAGTTGTTCATTTTGATGAGTACAATAACCCTTTTTCAGGTTTCGGGTAAATTTTCAATGACCCTGTATATACAGAATTACAGATACACCGCTGTGTGCACCCTGCAAATTACACTAAGTTTTAATGAAAAGAAAACGGCGACAATTTCCAGATTTACAAAAAGGAATTTCTTCTAAGAACCCGGGTAAACTGGCAGCATCGAAAAGGACTAGATAAGCTATACAGACCTAGGGGTTTTCGTGATTAATTTATTTGTAAAAGTCAACCTTAATGACGTGTTACGGTATAGGTACTTACTAAATATTAGAGTTTCATTGTTTTATCTGCTTGAGTAGTTAGGTACGCTTGCCTATAGAACCACTGAACCGATGTAGGTAAAAGGGTTCTTAAATTATGAAATCAATGACCCAGGAATCTATTATTTTAGACTTTCTGTTTTAAAAAAACCTAATAAAACCTAAAAACTAAATAATTTATTTATTTATTTTTATTTATTTATTTATTCATTCACAACGTTATCTCTGTCATTACAGATTACATCTAATGCCGACCGCCTACACCAAGTGTTTAAAAAATAAATAGCCTTAAAAAATATTAAACTACTGCTTTCAAAAGCGTAAACTAATGTGTAATTGTGTACAGTCTATTTGTTGACAAACGGTAGATACATACTAGGTGCCAGTGATGTGATGTGACCGTGTTTTAGTTTTCCACACGTTTGTTACGAAAACACTAGGTAGGTACTTACCTACCTACTAATATATCTTAAACATGGCACGATAAAAACGGCATAGATAGGAACACTGATAACGCAGTTATAAAGCATTAATTATAAGTGCTTTATGCATGTTAAGCGGCAAACGTTATCTTAAACAGGGTAAAGTGAAGAGAAAGAATAGTTCCAATATTTTCTGAATTTTATGATGAGATAGGTAGTTACCTTTTTGGTTCAGGACTTATCCATGTATTCAATGTTAGGGAGCCTATTGTCTTTATGGCAACGACTCTTTCAAAAGAAAGAGTTGTTGGTGGATAATCAGGCAAAGGACCTAGGCACAATTATTTTATTTTACAATATCTTTTTTTTTATTTTGTTGTGACATCATACGCTGTCTTTGCCTTGCCATGTGCCATCAAACCATTTACATATATCTATTTTAATCAAACCATTAATTTTAATGAAGTAGAATCATTGAAAAGCAATTTTGAAAGCAATTAAAAAAAATTAATGATGTTCCCCCTCGTGTGGCGAAGAATGGAAAAAAAAACCCAAGCAATAACTCTTTAAAAAAAGAAATAGACCTACAATAATTTGTACAGATTTTCAAAGTCAGTTACTTTTACCTACAGAAACATATTTGCAAGCATTACCCTACATAAGGTACCTACAATTAATTACCATCAATTTATAATACCTAAGTATTTTTTTAGTGTCTATTTTTAGTGTTCACTTTGCTACCTCAGCGGAGTCAAAACATACCCATAATATTATTATCAACTTGGTTGCGATTATCGTGAGTGCAAATAGTAATAGCAATTAAGGTCTCATGTCACGGCCAGGATTCGAGTTTCTAGGTCTTTGCCCTGGAAATATGAGTCTCGTAGGGCGCCGCCGTGTAGCTAAGTATTTGCTGTCTTGGAATCTCCGGCCCAGTAGGCCAAGAGTTCTCAATCAAGTCTGAAATTTTAACTGTCTCCTGATAAAAAGTCAGTATCTTTGAAAAATTTATACCATCAAATATTTTCTATAGCCGTTTAATGTAAATCTAGCTAACATTTACATAGAGTAATACACACACTAAATTCCGTATAATGTGTTGAGTGAGTGAGACTGTCTTCTACCAAAAGTAAATACCTACCTCATATTAAACAACTAATTTGATTACACATATTACAATGACTGTAGGTATGCGATTGATAAACACGGAAACAGTTTCCTGAAAAAAATAGTTTTTACTGTGTTCTGTGTCGGTTCTGCCCTACACACCTGTAATTTGTTGACGTCATATGGTGACATTGTAAAACAACTTGGCTATTCTTACTTAATGTCAGCGGAGATAATGAAAATAATGGGAGCTAAATAATATGAAATTAGGTGGGTTTAAAGTAATGCAATAATAGCGTGGTGCAGTGGGTAATGAATGGCATCCTCGTGATGTATGTGATATGTCAACTGGATGGCGGTAGGCGCGCTCATGGCAGGCGGTCACAGGCGCTTTTGTTGTTGTTGTTGAGCAAATTGCTACTAACTTCCTACCTATTACGACAAATAAAAATATCTCACACACTGGCAAGGTCCACTATACGTAGAGCTATCAACAGCGCATTGTTGCGCTTGCGCACATGACAGAAAATGATGACTTGACTAGAATCACGTATAAGTACGTTCTTATAAAGTCGTTTACTCATTCTAGCTACTAATTAAATGGAACAGTAAAGTCGTTATAATATCTGCTCATTACTCATTAATCAGTTAAAAACAAACACCGTTGCATTGATAGTAAAGAAGAGTGCAAGTTAAGACACACATGACCTGATTTTTAATCTAACATGTATCATGTAATTGACCATGTCCTCAATACGCAATGGAGATTTTTCGTCAAAATTCTATGGCAGGTATAATTCGTGATAGCATTTTGTCTACAGAGATAGACAGATAAGTGTATTGTACTTATAATTTTGCGTGGTTCAAGATAAAAAAATCCAAGGTGAAGAATATAAAAGATACATGAACGTGAACTATTATCAATTGATAGATAGGTACTTAACACCTACTTAAAAATTGGCACTAATAAAATAATACTCGCCTAATCACACCACTGATTCACGAAATCACAATTAGTAAGCAGTTGAGCAGGTACCTAATTCCTAATTATTTTATTACCATCTTCGTAATGTTTCACGCACCGTTATTGGTAAACTATAATATCAACTTAACTGTCCCTTTAAAATACAATTTTTAATTAATTTTAATTATTTTTTTAATTTCACGTAATTATAATTATAATATTACTCTACGCTCATAACAAAATTATGTGTCAAAGTTGTATAAAGAAAAGAGTCACCTGTGACTCTTGAACTTATTCCAAAAGTTCTCCGTGAGTCATATGTGACTCATTGGACAGTTAAGTTGATATGATAGAAGATCTGTAATGGTTGAATATGACCCAACACAGCCAGCCAAAGCCTCTTTACAGTCTGTGTGTATTTTCACATAATCAATAAAACTTAAGACAACCTGCACAATTTTCAAATATGAGTAAGCCTCGTATGTGGTTTCATAACAACTTAGGTAACTAACCTCTTTTTAGACCTTAGGACCAGCCTCTGAAATTATTTCCATAGCACCTACCTAAGCCCTTAACTGACCTTAACATAGTAAACTATCCTTAACAAGTTATCGTATTTTAATGGGAAAGAATATATCCATCCGATGGCAGTTAATTAAACCCTGTAACATACAAGGAGTGTTCATTTGTTATTTCGTGCCCTTAAGTATCTCCTAAACATAGGCAATACGTAACAAGGCAACATAAGAATACATATATGGCAAACCGCCTCGCAATATGCAAGTGTCTCTGTCAACTGTCTTAATTGTGTAGAGGTCAAATTAATTCCTTTTAATTGTTGACTTGAACTCTCCCAGTCTTCGGGGTTCTCCGGATGGGAGACGGAAAACTGCAGAATAAAATGATTCATTGCGATAAACAGAACTTTAATAGTAATATTCCAAGAAATCTGATATGCTTTCAGCAGTAGGTAGGTAGGTATATAAAACGATGTCTTTTGTCCTGGCACATCTAGGATAATCAAGATTAATTCATCATCACACCGACATTTCAGGTGATTGCGTTAAGCGTGGGCCGAAAGGTTCATTCAACGGAAGCTATTGAGAGACACTCCTGCGCAACAAGCGTGGCGGCCCCAATTGTCTGATTATTCTTTATGATGCGTCCACACTCCACGCCCCTGCGCTCTTGCTCCAGAAAGGATTGATTCAAATGAACCATTTCAGATTTATTGTTTAGTCATAACGTATTCAGTAACTAATCAACATGGTGTTATAATCATTGGTAAAGCGTTTGTTGTTTTGTTTTGCTACCCACTTCTAAAACTAAAGTTAGGTATTTTTGTTTTTTGAAACAGTTGTCTTTTTTATAGTTTTTTTATTTTTCGCTTTTTAGTGCCTTCTTCCTAGCATCCAGATCCATGAAAAAACGGTAACACTATGACAATAACAAGCAACTGTATTTCATCTTTCGCATGATCCAATGTCACTGCGAGTACCTGGCTATATGTTCTGTTCATCGATGAGGAGTTCCATGGGTATCTTCGAAGACCACGGATAGATGACCAACTAGCAATTGTCTTTGATCTTTCGTACGATAGCCAAATCACATCACAATGTTCACAATACGTGTAGGTACAGTCCGTTATTGAGGGGTTCTCTTGTTTATCTCCGAAGGTCTACATCAGATCTTCACGAAATTTATATGGGACCAACACAGGTAGGTATACTTACTCCTGTTTAAAATTTTCGAATAAAATTTTTGAAAATCGATCGACAATTGTTGGAGAAATCGGTGAACTCCTCCTTTTTTTGAAGTCGGTTAGTAAGTAAAACATTTCGGATTTTCACACCTTTTGCTAATTTCGAATCCCCTGAAATATCGTTCATTGTATTGTAAGGAGAGGGAGAATTAATTGTACGGAGTCGATATCCTAATAAATCTAATTTATTTTCTTCAGTTTTGATTTTTAAATGCTGATTCAAAGTGTGCCCTCATTTTCTATTACAAAACATGTTTTCAGGTAATTTCGCTATAAACACACTGAGTAACGAATTCTATTATCTTAGTATCGACGTCTTTACGAAATAAATGTTATGTAGATAAGACCAATGCGTATTTTGTTTGATGACTCAACCGGAACGGAACTCAGTGTAATGTGTAACAATTTTGACGAATTTTACAAATCTTCACCACAATAATTACTTATTATTATACCTAGGCATATAAAGCCTAGGGTCTAGGGCGATATCAGTCGGGGTGCGGACAATGAGGTGATTGAATAGGGCTCCCGAGTCATGGTAGCAGTTCGAATCCCGTGGGGTTTTGGAAGTCGGTAAGAATCAAACATAACCCCCCGTTCTCCCCCAAGAAGAGGGAACGCATGAGGACATCTCTACGATAACAAAAAGTGTACCTAGTACCTACATATCGGGTCCCCAAACTCCTGATAGAATCCAACAAAATCCTCCTTTCTCCCAAAGCTGACGGTACCTATCCATAAATTTTCCCCACGAAAAAAAGGTATCGCACAATATTAGAGATAGGAAATAGAAAACATGGAAATCTATGACAGCTAGAACTAAGTACCATGGTGGAGTGCGGTGAGGTGCCTCAGACATACCTATATGTGCCTGTTTGACTGAAGCATACATTATATGATTATATCTAAGCATATTCGGGGCAGAAGAAAATATTAGCAGTATAAACAAGTAAACCTATCCTAGGAACAGAAGAAGAGAAGACCAATAGGTAGCTTACGGCCGAAATGTGGCGGGTAACCTCGCCTAGATGGTACCGCTACCATAATTATCGCATAGATTTACCATATAGCTAATTCTAGCTCAGTGTTTGACGACTAGCACATAATAAAGCGATCATGCAGTCAACGATGGATGGTGCACGCCCTACTTGGTGATTGAAATAACGTAGGGGGAGTCCGGGAGAGTTTACCCGCCTTCGACTAAAATGCTCATAAATCGCTTTATATTTACAAAAAACTATTTTCTACAAATTGTACCCTAAGCTGCATTATTAAGCTTTATTTTTTCTTAAGAAAGTTTTATAAATCATTAATACTTTATGAGTAATTAACGATTTCTACTGAAGTGAGATTTGGCTAATATCTCCCGCCTAGGTGGGAGACTTGACCCCCAAGAAGGGAGACTTTACCCGGGTTTAAAACTAGGCAAAATAAAAATAATAAATTATAATTAAATAAAGAAATTTAATAAAAAAAACATGGCACATAATAATACGTAGTAAATGATAACACGAACTATATAATTTGAGTATCTTTGACATACAGGTAGTGAGGAATTAAGTACCTATCACATATTATATTTCTTAAGATAAGTAGTTGCGTTTAAAACAGTGAGTGTTTATAAACTTTTACCATTAGAAACTCTTTTTAACATAACTTATAACCTTATTAATAAGAACTTTCACAACCAACTGTTACTGCATAATAATTTCAGTCTTTCTACAGCAAAATATCTTAGAAATTTAACAATATCTTATCAAAATGGAGAAAAATCAAAGGTAACTTAGGCATCTTCATAGCAAACATAATAGTCTGAGCCTATTCTATCTACGTCATAACTAGATAACAAACTTACAAATAGTTAAACCTTAAAAGTAGATATTGCAAATCAGTTTAAAGTAGGACACCATGTATGTGGTCAGTAAAATAAAAATACTTTCAAAATTAAGAACAAAAGTAAAATTCAAATACAGCATTTCTTATTACTGACAGGTCTAAATTGCTTCTGTTTCTTGTTGTTTCTTTTTTTTATACTTGAAGGGCATTGTGGATACTTATCTAAAATAAAACAGAAAATATTAAAATATAAAATAAACAGAGGGAGAGATTACCCTGGGTAAAGTCTCCTCCCGTCGCCATGGTAATGTCTCCCACCCCACGCCAAGCTGTCCGTTATTTAATTTACAAAAAAAACTATAATCTTTAAGCAAAAACTGTCTATCGTAAAGGTAACAAGGATAATTACACTAAGGATATGTATGCATGACATGCTGGAATCTATGAACAGTAAACAACAGTAATCAAATATCGAAAATTGAAAAAATTAACTTACCGGGCATAAAAACGTGTTTTCACTTGTAACGTCAAAACGAAACTGCTGATCGCAACATCGCCGCGTGAGCTAGGTGGGAGGCGCCTATGAGCTGTGAGAAGTGTGGCAAAATCGCAATATCTAGTTATACAGGGATTCTATGATCAGTGGCTATTGTCTCCCCCCTGCTAAACTCTCCCGGACTCCCCCTAAGCTTTTGAAGTCTGTTAACACCTCGATAACTAACTATCCATTTACGATAGTTGATTATGCTCTCAGATCAAGTAAATTATCTGAGATTTTCCCTTACAAGAATCATATTTTTCAGTATCTAACAATAATGGTATCAACATAAGGCGAATTTTAACAAACATAATTTGTTAGATATAGGTACTATCCGTGGACTAAAATTGATGTTATTTGTCATGTTTGTTTGTACCTATGGAAAAGCTGTTAGAAATTCGAAATTAAGGTTAGGTTAAAAATAGTGGTGAAATTCGCCCTTAGTAGTAAAAAATGCTGAAGACTGCGTCCAGATTGTGCATCCAGATATGCATAATGGCCTGTAGTTTAACAACACTGACATAGGTATTTATTTATTATTTTGCTATGTTTAAAGGAAAATTTAAAGTTTAAAGGAAAAGTTACCAGAATGCAGTCATATGATTTTATTATCACAAATTCGTCAACGGGGTATTACTAATGATAACATAATGAGTTATCGAGCTATACTAGGTGATTAACTAATTTGGAATAAATACAATCACCATTTAATTGAATGCCTATCTATAGGTTTCGACAGTATTATTTTTATACTTATTTAATTGCACATGATTTCCTTTGTGACTAGGTAGACTATCCAGGATACGTATGTTGTAGGCATACATTGCACCGCAGTTACCTATTCTGGAACCCATCCAGCTAAAGAAAAAGTGAGAAGTCCAAGAGCCAGAAGAGTATTGTCGCAATAATCTGGTGAACAAGATCGAATGCAAGTAGGTCGATATTACATTGGGCTGAGATATAAAATATGGCGTGACTTGAAGGTGACAGGGGTGAATGAGTGTGGGGTGATCCTTCATAACAAGCTTGAGTTTCGGCCAAAAGCAATTATGCTTATGGAAATTACCTGTTCATCTTGTGGTTTTCAATAAGCACTAAGTAGATAATATATTCCGTTTCAACACAACACTTTGGACGGGTAGGTATCACATCATCAGCACTTGTTCACGCACCAGGTTAAAACGGTTAGAGTCGAATATCGCGGTGCACTATGACACGGACTCGCTAGGGAGCTGCCTGCAATCAGCGACGGAAGACATTCGTTGAATTGATTCAATTAGTTCAGTCGCCTCAGTCGGTCAGATGTCGCCGAGAGCCGAGAGGCGGTGAGGTGTTCCTGCCGCGGTGGATCAACTAATACTGTTGACTGACGCTGTAATCTGTTATCAGCCGGTCCTTCTGCGCCAAAGCACCCTGTATCTAGCTCCTCCACTGAGACAATGACGGCACGGCCCGCGGCCGATCGTTCGGGCCAGATTGGTAGCTACCACAATGCGATACCGCTCATATCTGAATGCTCCTATTGGTTCGTTGATTATGTTTATTCTGTAACAGTTCCTATATTTGTCAAGTAAATGGACGTCTTTGTTTTGATATGATGTCTATTAAAAGATTGATAAGAAGTTTCGTAATGAATTTCTAATGAACCAATTAGATAAGTACCTATAGCATCTTGAAGTGGATGTTACACAGAATGTGTTAATTAATTAATTAATTTTGTAATCTACGAAACTTACTCAGTGACGATTATTATACAGCAATATCTACAGAAACAGAAAGTTACACCCAAGTGCAGTTCCTGTAGGTACCTTCTACCTACTTACATACTCTTAAGTGCCTTCAATTGGATAATAGAGCGAGAATGGTCACTGTGAACCTCTTGTCGTAGGTATTCGCATGTTTTGAAACACTTTTGTTAATTGGTCGAGGAATGCTTAGTTAAAAATTCGTTCCAGCGATTAAAAGAAAATTAAATGTGTAGGTACGTAAGTTCGTATCTCTACCTAAGCAAACCTAAGTATTATCCTAATGATCAACGTCAAGCCATATGATCATTTACCCACCTAGGTACCTACCTGGATTTTGTAGAAGTTAATAAAAGTTCAACGACATTTTCAAAGATTCCTAGGTCTCTCCTAATTAGGACTTGTCCTATTACTAATCTGTACTTACATTACATCTTAAGAATCTAGCACTCTCTCTCAGGCTTGTAGTGATAGGTTTTACAGAACCCAACTCAAAACTAGTTCCAATAACCTAAGTAGATATCCCAATGAAAATGCTTAAAATTATGTAGTTTCAAATATCTTCAGTACTACTCTATGCTTGAGATATGACTTAGTTTCTACACCTACGCAGTTACGCACTATCTCCCCCACGATGTCACAGTGCGTGCCAGGAGCGAAAGAAAACCAAAAACTACCTATTTTTACATGTTTATAATCGGCAATGAAACGGTTATCATTTGTTACGGTTATGAATTTTATTAGGGAAAGCAGAATGCCTCGTTGGTCTAGTGGTCGCAAAGCGCGGCTACTGAGCCGAAGTTCGACTCCCAGGTCGGGCAAAGTGCTATTGAGTTTTTCCATCAGGAATTTCTCAGTCGCCTCAGAGTCTGAATTTGTGCCCGTTTGATGGCATTAAGTGGGACTTAATACATAACTGGTGAAATGTGGGTATACTAATGGGTACACCTCTGCCCAACCCAGATGCGTGATGTTATGTGTTATGGAAATCATAGTAAATAAACACATACATAGATAGATATATAATTACTGTGTGTAAATAATACCTACGGTTTTATGGAGTGTAGTGAGAGTGGTTTGAGGACTCTTCGCCGACAGGACACTTCGCTGACAGGACTCTTCGCCGACAGGGCTGATTAGACCATTTCCAGGTACTTTTGAATTGTCAAGAAGTCGGTCAGTTAGAAAGTTGAAGCTATTTCCTCGTTCCAAAACGTAGGTAGGCCTCTATGGAGAAAAACAAACAAGAAATTCCACAAACACTCTTTTCTTCAATTAGGTTTTAACAAAATCCTGGTAAAAATATTGTTGTTGTGTCTACATGTAAAAACAATGTAAATGAATAAATTATAAAACGATAATAAAAAATAATAGGCTCGCTCCTATTACATGGGACATTATAAACATAACTAGCTAAATCTGGGTGTACTAATGGGTACATCTCTGACAAACCCTTCAGGGATTACAGGCGTGATGTTATGATATAATTGTTAAAATACTAAGAATTTATTTATTTATTCACTTTAAACATACAAATATCCTTACAGGCTAGACCCAATGCGATACTGTAGCATACATAAAAAAAAAATTACATAAGTTCCGCTATTTAACCATAACAAATTCTATAGGTTCTTGTAAAGAAGAATAAAGATGTGAGCCATGGCAGACCAATGACTAATCCCAACTCACAGAGCGAGCTCGTTCATGAACATGACGCGTGACGCGGGTCGTGATTTTCCTGATTTTCGATCGCGAAAGAAAATTAAGGGATTAGTAACATTGGTTTTACTCCACCTCACTATAGTCTTACAGACTACGCAGGTTTATTTCGGGTGGAAATGTTTCAATAAAAAAAGACACACAGTCGTGACCTAAAACAATGAGAAAGCTAAAAGAAACGTAAAAATTCAATTATTAGCAAAGAACACTAATATACTGAACTTTTAACTGGTGAATTATAATGAATCGACTAAAGTATAAGTAAGTTTAACTGTCTCCCATCTCTATTGTAATTGTTTTATTAGTTTGACATTTGACAATGACTCCGAATGACAGTTTGGAGTTTTTGACGAGACGTTTGCGGCTTTTTGGTTGTGTAGCACTTTGGTGTAAACAAATTAATTTATAAATCAGGAAATGTTCTCCTTGTTACATTTTCTGTAATAAAAATGAATGCCACAAGTTTATATGTTTCTACTTGTCGTCTAATAATCTTGGCTGACGCGGCAGACAAGTCGTCATGGACAGATTTGTTTCGTTTAGTTCCTTATTTACGCCAATCTTTATCTTGTACGGTGTGTGGTAACTTATTAAAGGAGCCCTATACTCCAACGAGTGCCAGCTGCCAACATCATGTTTGCAAAAAGTGTAAAGGTGGACGAAAAAAGCTAAAACCTTCTTGTAGTTGGTGCAAAGATTATGAAAGTTATGGGGAAAACTTACAGCTACGTATACTTCTGCAGTGTTATAAGAAATTGTGCGAGTACTTTATGGGTACGGACGTGTATAAAATATTGTTGGACGAAGACGAAATAGCAGCAGGAGTTAATGGAGGCACAGTTGCAAGTTCAGGGTTGATTGATTTAATACAAGAAGGTGCTGGGTTCTCAGACGACTACAAAAGCACGGCAGGTCTCTCCAAGTCCGCGTACAGTATTCTACCGTGTGTGTACACTAACTCTGCAGGCACGCAGACACACGCTGCATCTACATCTAGTAACTCGGAAAGCAAATCCTCAAAAGACTCGCCAAACTCTAGATCTACTTCAAATGGATCACCATTATATTCTGTTATGTATGCTGGCTCTGGAAATAAAATTACTATAAAGAGAAAAAATATTGAAGAAACAGATTCCCCTAGTAATGATTCAGGATCAAGCCGGGAAAGTAAAGTAAGTTATACAGTAGGAAGTGGAATTAAATTAACTTTGTTAAATTCCATTGAAACTTGTCAATCAGTTTGTTTAAAGTTTATTCCTTTTTTTGTAATTTTATTTATTAATGATTATCTTTATAATTTCAGTCAAGCCAGTTAGGTTTTAAGAAGCCATCCAATAGGTCTCGTAGTTCAGCTAGCAGTAAGAGAAAAGGTTGTCGATGTGGCAATGCCACTGCTACCCCTGGCAAGTTAACATGCTGTGGGCAGAGATGTCCATGTTATGTGGAAAGTAAACCATGCACAGAGTGCAAATGTAAAGGCTGCAGAAATCCACACAGGCCTGATGGAATGAAGGTACTTAAATTTGAATAAACAATCACAGTATCTCATTACTGAACTTCATACAGTTAAATAAATTATTATTATACATATTGACAGTCCCTATGTACATAAAGACATGTCAAAAATGGCCCCTACGTATAATAATAAATGTCTTTATGTACGTAGGGACCATTGATATTATTATCATATCTTAAAATTTGTTAAATATTTTTATTCTGTAAGTAACAAGGTGTATTAAATGTTTCAGGTTCGGCCGCATATACCTCAATTAGACAGCATACAGCTGACCCTTACCCCTAACCCAGAAACATCACCGTCATGTTCTGGTTCTCTCGACAGCCTCGATACTGACACCCTCACTATGGAGGCTATGGAGGAATCTCTCAATTATACTGCAGATCTCAAGTCTTCCAATATTAAAGGTACAATGTACTATCAAAATAATATTCTCATGTCATAAATAAAACAAATTGAGAACTTGTACAAACATTATAAACTTATCCAAACTGCATCTCTTTGTGTTTCGTAGTGTTGAACTCTTTGAAATAATAAATTACAATCACAACAACATTGTAGATAAAAATAATATGCATGTGGTTTTAATGTTAAATGACAATAATCCATAATTTATTAATTCAAATGTTTTTAGTAAATATCAATAATGTATGTGTTTGTAACTTTCAGTATACACAACTCAATTACAAGAAGTGTCTCCATCGTTACCTGCCACCATCATGATGGATGAAGAGTTTGCGGGCTCAGGGGAGGAGGAAATGAGTTCCCCGCACGATTACGGGCTCGCATCACCAAACGACATGCATGATATGCAGGACATGCAAGACATGCATGACATGGATGACATTCACGACATGCACGATATGCACGACATGCACGATATGCACGACATGCACGACATGCATGACATGCACGACATGCACGACACGCAGGACATGCACGACATGCAGGATATGCACGACATGGACGAGCGCGAGCAGTCGCCGCTGTCGCCCGCCTCGCAAGACGTCAACAGCGATATTGAGGTGGATGTATGACATCAACTGTCTCTCGCGAGTGACTAGGACCTCCACACTGTCTGCATACTGACATTTGTGCTGACACACGTGACGGTCAGTCATCGCGGCGGTACTGCTAGTCATATGCATGTCTCACTGGTATTAGCTGTAAGTTTACGTTTATGCTATTGTAGGACAGCCTCCGTTGTATGCTACAATATAAATTATTGATTGGCTGCCTCATTGATAGCTGGAAAAATTCTCTATCTTATAGGATTGGAATTATTTGTTGGGTCCATCGAATTTAAGATAATAGATGTTGTGTGTATAGGTTTAGCAGATACTTAATTGAGTACTTAAATATCCAAAGTATAATGTCCTATGTTGAAAATGAGGAAAGAAATGTTGACTCATTTACATAGACAATGTAGTTAATTTAGTATTGATATTCTCAGTTCAACTATTATTATCACTGTATGATTGTCGTAAGAATACTTAGTGTGACTAGCTTTTACAATATTAGCTTGATAGTATTTTACTTTTTTAATACTATAACATATATTTTAATAGATTTATATTTTAAGAAATATGATCTAAAAGTATTGAAATGGTCTTAAAATGTTGTATTCTTTCATTGATTCACTGCAAAAAAATGGCTCATTGAAAGCATATTATAACTTTGATGTTTTGTTTATGCGTTATATTATTGACTGTGTTAGTAAAATGAAAATGAGGCATGTGTATACCATTACACATGTGTAGGTACCAAGTTGTTACTTGTTGTTACGTAATGGTCTGCCCAAAGATTTCTATAAAATCTGATTTCTTTAGAAATTATAATGTCTCATAATGTAAATAATTATTTCTTTGACTTTCAATCATGAACTTGTTATAACTGTTATACCATTAATTATTAGTACATTCAATCAATTTGCGTAATTTATTCCTCCAGTTAAATGTCGTTTTAATATCGTTTCAATATAAATAGCAATCAAGATATTTTTATGAGTTTAGTAAATAATACATATAATTAAAAGACATGAAAATTACTATTAAATTAAGGACAAAATGATAATTCTGAAATGTTTCCACATAATAATATTATTAATGACTACAAAGTAAACTGTGATATTGCTGTCACCTTTGTTTTTAATTAGAATGTCACAATTGTTGTTCCGAGTAGAACTTTGATAAACCTATTTATGTAATATCAACGCTTAGAATAATAACGGCACTGGAGTACAAAAGTTTTATAGTTCTGTAACATTAATGTCAAATAATGTAAAAAAGCAATTATTATCGTCTCATCAACAAATGATGAAATTAAAAGTATTTTTTGTTAAATTCACACTTTTATTTCTACATTAAACACACTAATATTAAATTAATCATTAAATAAAATATATATAATTTATTCCAAACCTAGCACACAATTATTTGGATTGTTAAACTATGCATTGAAATAAATCAATTAGTTTTGTCATGTTTCGTGTGTGTTGTATCGGATATGGAGTTCCAGACTCGTTCAAACTCCCTGATCAAAGCAGTGAGCACGGTGTTGTCGGAAGTGAGCAGCGTGGCGTCTCGGTTGAGGTTGAGACGCGCGGGCTCGTGGTCCAGCGAGCCTAGTGCCGCCATCGCGTCGCCTGCGCCCGCGTCGATCAACACGAACTCGTGCTCCAGTCGCACATCTGGCTTTATGACCTTCACTTCAATCCCATTCTGAGCAAATAACTGCAGATTGTGGAAGTCATCGCTATTGTGTATGACGACCCTGACGTTCACTTTGTTCTTGTGATGGACATTAACCAGACAGTTGGCCAGCGTATCGCTGGCGAGACTCGGCACGCACACGTCCACTGTCCTGCTCGCGTGGAGTATGATGTAATAAATACAAAGCAGGTTGTTCAAACCTATTTGTCTCATGTCCTCTTCGTCTTCTGCTCCGTAAAATAGAATTTCGTTGATTGCACTGTCGCTTTGCTTATTGTTGTTTCTGAACATACTTAATTCCAACATTTTGGAAACGAATTCACAAATGAGTGACCCTCCGGTACATAAGGCCGATTTCAAAGCTGGTTTATTCATGATTAATTTTTATGCTAGATCACTGTTCAATCATAGGACAAAAGATACAACTCAGCTTTTCGGTGTACCCACCTTTTATAGAATAGATTAGAGTTTTAAACTTGCTCGTCCCTCAATGAAGGTAGGACTAGTTTCATTCAATTATGAAACAATTAAAATAAATATTTGACAGAACAGTTGAAAGTGCAAATTTTGACGTCTAAGTAGGTACCTACTTTTCATATTAGGTCATATTTTTAATGTTTGTATGGAAAGTATGTACTCTATTTTCTTTATTATATGATAGTGTAGCATTTCGGTGCGATATCCACTTCGTTTCGTGATTTCAATGGTTTGGATATCGTAACAATGTCACAGCCACGGAAAAGTAAAGCGGTGGGCAGCAGTGCCGACAGGCCGCGCACTCGTAGCTCTGCTGGAAAGGCGTCCGGTGACTCCATGATGTGCACCAGTCGCCCAAGTAGGAGCAAGAATAAGATACCTAAAAGTGTACGCTACGATTTGGAAAACGCTCTAATTGGTGTAAGCGCCTGATGACAAATGTATAGCATTGTAAATTATTTTCATCAAAGCAGTTGCGTCAACAATTTGATTATTGTGTACAACGCGATTCATTTATTATTATTTTATACTTTGTTTGTAGACTAGATTAGACTAGACTAGGTGCATCAGTATTATTTGTGTAAAACTTCATTTCGGAGATGTGGGCGCTTTGTGGCTGGGAAAAAAATAGCGCACCCGTTGATTGTTCGGAATTATCCCTTCTGCTCCTCATCATCATCACTATAACTATTCAGACAAAAGGTCCTCTGGCTCACCATTAAGTAGAACAAAAATTTGGCAGTGATTCATCGAGCTTGGTCATATTTATAGGTTTGTTCTTCAGATGTGTCGGTTGCTGTTACAGCTGTGTGACGTGTGGTTCGAGGAGATCAAGCCACATCTGGTGCGCAACAACATAAAGCTGCACGTCCAAGGTAGCAGCGCGGGTGGGGACCACGAGCGGCCACCTATCGCGCCCTCTGCACGCCTCGCGCTCCCCTCGTCGTCCGCGAACCCCGCGCTCCCCGCGCCCCCTGCTGCCTCCGCTCCCGGCTGTTCACACCTCGATCCAGGTGCTGCCCTCGATGTACGAGCCTTGCTCCAGCTCCGACATCCTACATTATCGATACCTACTAAAATAGTTTAATATATTGTAAATGTTGGATCTGCAATAGTTTTGAGAAAATTACCCATCAATTCAACTTATATACAATTATTTTAGATGTGTATTGAATTTTTTATCTAAACTTTCTACCGTGGATGAGTGCTTATGTACAAAAATTTGAAAATATAAAGATGGATCAGCCAGCAGGCAGGACAGTTCTTTAGATACCTATACCCACCTGTTATGAAGTCTATTTATGTGTTTTGTAAAATGGTGGACAGCATCCTCGCCGAACTGCGAGTTGTGCCGGATACTCCTCAACGCTGCCGAATACATCGAAAGGCCGGAGTACCAGGCGGTTCGCGCACGGCCGTCGCCCACTATCGCCACTGCTGTCAGTGCCGCAGACTCCTTGTGACAGCCCTCAAGTAGGTAAATCTTATATTTTTTACCTGTTCACATACATTTATGTTTGGACGTCCAAAACTGATACGTGCTACAGTGACTGACATGACGTAGTCGGTGACCGCAGAACTAGATGGATAATAAGATTCTGAATATAGATCTATGTTTGTGGTACTGTAAGTATAGGCAGGGGCGGATTACCCTCAAGGTAAACTAGGCATGTGCCTATGGGCGCGAGGGAACAAAGGGGCGCGCGGGAGGAATTGCAAAAAAAATATAATAATAAAGGATACAATCAATTGCGCCAGTAAGTTAGTTATTTTCAATACAGGGGTGCGAGTTATTTTTTAATATAGGGGCGCCCGCGCCGATGAGAAACTTGCCTATGGCGCTCTCAACGTTTCATCCGCCTCTGAGTATAGGTAGGTGTTTTGTGATACCTACGTTAATGGTTTAATTCCGAAACCGGTTGCTTGTCTTTTAGGTTCAGTCACACAACTGTGAAGCGAACATCCGCAGAAAACATCGTAGATTCCACCCAAAGCCTCAGCCGAGCTGGCGAGTGCCGCGCCTATGCCGGACGTACACCGTACTATGCCGGACCGGCGCCGGCGCCCGCAATCCCATGAGGAGGATCGCCTCGAACGCGCCGCCGCAGACTGCACATGATGACTATGTACGCAACACTTTACTTTTCTTTTGAAAAAGTTTTATTAAAGGTAGGGTAATTTGTAGATCTGACATGTTTTCAACAATTTTTTTTTTTTTGCCTTCAGGTAGTGTTTCTCTAGCTGCCATTATAAAGATAGCTATGGTCTATAATCTCGAACACAACCTAGATTAAAGATTGTAGGTAACTTGAAAATCGACGACAATTATCTATTTATACATCGTATCTATTTACATCTTGACTTAAATCTGCCAAGTCAAGAAGATTAATTAACTTTCAGGCGTGATGTCAACTGCAAAAACTTTGGATACGAATTATAAGAAAAATAATAGGAAATATTTATAATCGGTACGTTGAAGAGTGCGAATTTAAGGTCTACCTAAAAAATCTGCTGATTGACCTACATTAGTTAATTACGTAAACAGCTGATTTCTTTCGCCATTCCAGGATTGTGGCCATAGTACTTAAAAGTTGTTCATAATGATGAAATGTAGGTATATTGACCCTTTTTCAGGTTTAGGTTTAACAAAAATTAAACTTGTATAATTTTGCTCGAATATTTGGTTTTGATTTTATCATTTCTGAACATTTAGCTTCGATTTGTCGGGCCACGCCGTGTGATGAAGAATAAGACCACTCAAACGGAGCAGGCCGTGCAGTATGTGAGCAGGGGGTGTCAGTCTGGCAGCTCTGGTCCGCCCATCACTACATCCCACCGCCCCAAGCGCGGCCCCACTTCACGCAACCCCGATCCCAGCAGCCACGACCGCGCCTCCTTCTCGTCTACCCTGCCACCACTTAAAAACCACCAGCTCAAGCGGCCAGAACCAACCGTCGTTGAGAAACTTCCGTTATTCCAGGATGTAAGTTGTTAGAATATCATTAAACCGTTAACGCCCCTGTCACTAGGCTGGGGCGATGAAGGTAGTATTAGTTGTGAGGATAGTCGCTATGTTAGGTGCCTGTCTGGCATCAGAAACTCATTAAACGGATGAACTGCATGCAGATGAGTGTGATGCTTTAAGGATGTTAATCAATAAGTTATGAAGTTGGAACAAGGGCGGATCCAGCTTTCAAGTCAGGGAAAGGGGGTCATATAATAAGGTCTAGTCAGGACAGGCTCCGTTTCGATTAGAATAATAATTCGAATTAAGTAAAAGAAAATAGTTACTCGGGGCGGGGGGTCATGACCCCCATGACACCCCCCCCCCCGGATCCGCCCTTGAGTTGGAACGGGTTCTGGTGTAAATTCTGGGCTACTACAGACTAAACTCTGCAGTCAGTCGCTGCAAGCGTCTTATTAGACGTGAAGTCAGCAAGGCTAATAGCATGTTTAGCGAGGTTGTATGCCTAGTAGTGATAGTAGTTCAGGCTCTAAACGAAAGTTTTTGCCATATATACCAGATTATATTTTTCACCTAATTTATCTTTCTCACTATTGAGTGCCTAAAACGAAATGTAAGCGCTATAAACCAATTACTACATTGAATTATTTTCATTGTTCACAGGATTTAATCGATATTATAGCGGGAAGCAATGATAAGAGGTTGAAATTGTTGTATAGTAGTTCTGAGACAATTGACAATCCTTCGTGTATGAACTTATTTTTCAACAATCGACCAGAGAAGTGTGGTCTGAAGAAGAGTCCTCCCTGGAGATAAGACTGCGCCAAGCTCGCTGATGAAGGAACAGGATTGTTTTAAAAACATTGATCGTATTTGTATATCTGTTTCTTAGAAGATAGTGTTTTTGTTATTTATATTGTACGTATTACCTACGTCTGCTGTTAGGCTGTTGGTTATTGCGCAATAAAATTCGAAATTTATAAAAGTATTTTCATATTTTTAATGGGATGTTAAAATGATGGGTTAGGAAGACTTGTATTTAGATTATTATTGGACTATTTTATAGTCCTATTTGGTAGGTCAGTAGGTTCTAGTAAGACAGAATAGGAATTAAGTACTTAAATTAAAAATATATATCTCGCACGACACTTTTGATTGGTATGTTTAATTAATATTTAACTTATATTAAATCTTACTTACGACTCTTTACAAAATTACAACAGACGTATCGACTACAAGGCTGATACAGGGTGCTTTTCACACGAATAAAATAATTTACAAAAACAGTCGTACATATACATCACGCTCATTACAAACTAAATAAATATCTGACACAGTCACCGTGCTTCGATCGCGACCGCGACAGCGCCCGCGCGCCGTCCGACCGGGGCCGAAGCGCGCACGCTCTTTGGATCCGAGTAAAGTTTGTGAAACGTCCTCGCGTCACATTCGCACCGGCGCATTCGCTAGTTAGTGTGCTTCACGTAATCCGTCTCGTAGTAAGCTGCGGCACCGTGCGCGCCCTTCCGGTCGAGCGCGCGCACACGCACGAATAGGAACGCAGCTACCAGCGACGCCACCACCAGTACCAGCAGCAGCATCACCAGCCCCGCCACGAAAGACGGCACCGACATGCATATTGTCTCTGGATCGCTCGCCGGAGACTGTATGACGACGGTCTCGTTGGCCGCGGCGTTGTTCAACGCGAAGTTAACGTCTCCAGGCGCTACTACCTGGATCGTTCGACTAGTATTGACGTCAGTCATTTCTTGAGCGTCACGTTTATAAATTCTTTGTGGCGCAGACGTCTCTCGCCGCCGTCTCACTCCGACCAGCCTCTCCGGTAGGTCCTCGACGGAGCGAGGTCTACCTCCTAGTGTTGCTAGATTGACATGACCGTCATCTTTCCTCTTAACGGTATTGTATACCCCGCGGCGGCCGGGAGGAGGCGGGGGAGGAAGATTCACTTCATCTTCATCCCGCGCTGGAGCTGGTGATGATGGGCTGGGTGCGTTTGGTGTCGATGAGACTTGCGCTTGTGGAGGTGGTACAGCGTCATCGCGTTTTTCTGAGAAAGATCCTGTGGCATCCGCAGGATGTCTTGGATCCGGGAACGCAGGTGGCACGCCGTATTCTCCGTGAGGCGCTGGTGGCGGAGGACCATACTCAGCGTGAGGAGAGTTTGGTACACCATATTCTTCAGCACCCAGACTATTTCCACCTAACAATGGTACGCCGTAATCAGCGCCAAGACCTCCGCACTTCGGCTCTGGACAGTTATACCTGCATACTTGTATTACACACTGGAAGTGTACATTCATTGAATCAGGGAATTTAAATGCTTGGAAATATGCAAACGATACTACAGAAGCTGACGGACCGAAATTCTTAATTTTTTGGAATTTGCTCATGATCTTAGGTCTTACGACACAGCCGTATTGATCTACGAGCTGTATGGGTGCTCGCTTGCCGTCATGTGCTACGCAGTTTCGTACTAACATATCGAATTTGTTCTCATCGTCTTTGATCGCTAATACCATTGTCATAGTTTGACCTATTTTCACAATGCCTGACACTTCTGAAGCCCAAGGTCCTTTTCCAACCTGTATCTGCATCCAGCATTGCAGGTTGTCTCCGAGAAAGTTCGCCGTGACAGCGTGTAACATATCCACTTGGAATGGTCTAAATGTGACTGCTTTTTCGTAAAAGTCGTACCATGTGCATCGTAACTTTCTTGCTTGATCCCATACCTCTTGGACATAAGGGTCGTATTGGACAATAATAGTGTTCTCTACGTAGGAACCACTGGGTGTCGGACTTCCATAAGTCGCAACATTATGATTAGCAGAACTGCTCATACCGCAGCTGTTGAGGAAGATTTCAAACGTCGCGCTGAGATGACCAGTTCCTGGCTTTAAATGCATACAGTTGGGATCGCTGTAGAATCCTTTGGAAAATATCATGCCGTAGAATGGACGATCAAATTCTATATTGACCCGCATGCGCGTTTTCTCACACTGAACTTGTAAGTGTTTTATTTTGGGGCTATCCGGTGTTGCAAGGGGCCACGGGTCGTCTGTGTGCGAGGGTGGCAGGGGCGGGCCGTAGCCGGCGCCCGTTCGATGTTCCAACGGTAACGAAGCCGAGTCCACCGGAGGTTCGCATGTTGTTTCCTGGAAATAGAAAGCCATACTTTAATGACATCGAAAAGCGTAAAACATCTTCAACAAAGTTTGAACAAAGTTTGAAGTTTCTTACAGAGCACACAATGATGTTCTACATATGCCTAGTCAAAGTTACTGTGACGCTGAGGTTATGATTTTATTAACTGGACTCTGGGCATGTAATGTAACAGTGTTTGCGACGATACATAATATAATAACAGTCTTAGAACATTCCTGCGCGGCGTCTCACTCTACATACTCCGCGCCACGAGAGCGCGTGCGCTGAGCGTCTTCGCCTCATCTTGCGAATGGCGCGCGCGCAACGTTGTTTCCGACTTTCTACACTGATGGATAGCTCGCACGAGCAATTATAATATTAATCAGTACGATCATATTGCTAAGTTGAGTTACACGAATGCTTTCACGATAGTTAGGCGGCATATTTAATTTTTTTAAAAGTTAGTTACTATTAGACGTATTAGATCTTAAACTAAAACTTGAGTGGTATAAAAAAATATAAAACAGGATTTGTATGAAAATATCAGCTAAGTAATTTAATCGAAACTCATCCAAAGGAAGTAAAACAGGCCCTTATTTAAATATTTGTAAAATGGCACAAAAGTGGTGGCAAGTGGTTGGTTGGTTTAACAAAGCCCACTTCAGCAGTGCCGCTAGCCGTGTATGCTCTATGGTTGTTGTTGCTAAACTGGATTATGCTGTATTTGGATGTTACACGAGAAAGATATGGCGTGAGAGCTGATGAGACAGTTGATCGGTACACGGGCTAGTATGTAAGAATAGCAGCAAGTGGCAGGTTGTCGGCGGGAGCGCCGCGCGCCCGGTGCGTACCGACGCTCGCGTTTTCTAAACCGGTTAGAAATTACCCACTGATCGAGATTGTGTGTTGCGGAAGAAAACACCGGACCTATAAACATGCGCAACTTTGACAACTAGAGCTTTCTTTGGGAGTCACCCCGATGGGTGTGATAACTAAATATAGGTACTGATGCATCGATGCTATTCGAAGTAAGGAGGTAGTACACTATTACCTACCCATCGTCTCTCGCTGCAGTCATGCTATTAGTAACGTGGAAAGTCAAGATTAAGAGATTGCACATTTATTTAAGTTTCTGAATAATTTATTTAACTATCTATTTGAAACTCATGTACAGATAATAAGTTCCGTGACTATTTTATTTGTCTCATTAGCGTGGGTAAGCGTTTGCGGACTCAGATTAAGGTGATTACTTGAGCATGCGCGTGCGTCAGCAGAGCGAGAGACGACAGGTGCGGAGCGCGGCCGCAGGTGAAAGTATACGCTGCGAGTACAAATACATCCGTTTCCACCCGAAATTAACGAATTTGCCTTTGTTCCCCCTTTGGATATTGTGTAATAAATTATACACGCAAAACTGAATACCAATTTATAGCAAGTTTGCAAAAGCTTTACCAACAATTTCGGATTATAAATAATTCGGTGTATAATTGGAACTTTAAGCAGGCTGCAGTTTTTAGTAAAATTACGAGGTTGAATCTTTGCTTTAATTTACATAATTCTATGCAAGTAATTGCTTTTCCGGAAGTAGGTTAAATTGTGTTCTATTTTTTTTTTAACCAAAGGATCTACTAAGTCATATCGGATGACTATAGTGCGTTAGATACGATATTAGATAGGTTTAGAGCTCTCTTCGTTAGTAAGTGCTTCTATAATTATGGTTAAGGTATGACTTTATTCCTTTCCCCAATTGCTGTGCATTAATTTACTTTCTGATGTGTGAAAAATACTTGCCGAAGTTGCAAGACAGAAATTATTTCTTAAGTAGGTAGGCATATATTGAAATATGAATGTAGGTAGGTTAAGTGTTTTCCAAACAATTTATTTATGACCAAATTCCACTCTACTATTAGGGCCAAGCCCAATAAAGATAAAGAAAGCAAAATATACCATATTAAAATGTTATTGACATAAAATTAAGTAAAGATTTTATCAAGATGAAACTTGAAAAACATCGCAATAAAAATGTTGAACCTAAATGCGACAGAGTGTCTTACATAAGTAACTTGACTTACTTAAGTAAGTAAAGATTGAAAAGAGTGTACCTACCTACATACCTACCTTAGTACAAAAATTAGTACGAGGCAGATGAAAGTTGTTTAAATGAACAAGAAATGAGCAGAACCGGATTGTTGTTTGTGTTTCTGTTTGACTACGCGAGACCTAATAGGTTCAGCTTGTCATATGCTTCTCTGGTATGTTTGCGGAATACACTCGATATGATCGAACAATTAAGACATTTATGATATCTACCTAAATCATGGATGTCAGCCTACTTCAAAACAACTTAAGTATCGCAATCTTAAGCATCGTAGCTCCTAAATGGCTGAACCGATTTTGATTCAGTTTTTTTGTCTGAAAGGTGACAATTGAGTTCAAGGGTTTAGCCGTTTGGAGATTATCAGTAATTCTTTAGTTGAATGTGAGCATTTACCACAGGTTCGAGGGTCTGATTGATATTTTTATGTGTCGGGGAATAGAATTTTTTTTATGTACTTATTGGTTTTTAAGAAAACCCCGTTTAAATTGTCTCGTTGGTTTCGTCTAGTGGTCGCAAAACTTGCAAACGCTTCTGCTGAGCATGAGATCCTGGGGTCCCAAGTCGGGCAAAGGGTTTATTGGATTTTCCATCAAGAATTTCTCAGTAGCAGTTTGGATTGGTGCTGATTGGTGGCAATTGGTTCGCCCCTTACACATGATACTTAAACATAACTCGTGAAATGTTTTACCTACGGTAGTTACACATCTGGCTAGTCCTTCGGGGAAAATAAACGTGATGTTATGTGTTAATATTTGTTGTCAAAGCTGTTGCTTGAAAATTGACTGACAACGTTATCGTCTCGATATAAAGCAGCGGTAGCAAGCGGAAGAAGGCTCTCAGATAAACGATAATATTCATGGTTCTTGGACGTTTAGAAGACGTAGAGCCTTAACAGACCACAGTGATCTCTAATCGGCTGCAGCTTGAAAACCAGATTACTGTCACAAATGTGCGAAAGATACTCGTAGGTATATAGTATGTAAGCGAAGTAAATTGTACAAGTTGTCTCCCACAGCTCTCCCTGCACATCGCGATTCGTATTGTCTGCGGTACAATTTGTATCGTGCTAGTTCGTGGGAAGTGTGCTCAGTGCGTGCGTTATCAGACGATCGCGCTAGACGCGCGACAACCTATTTTGTCCGACTCTTGACGGTTTCACAATGTGTGTGATACAACTTTATTTGTAACTGTCTCAAGCACGGCGGCGAACCGTGAAAATGTTATAAAGCGTCACAGAAATAACAGGAATAAGGAATTTGGGTGTATAATCCGCGTTTGCAACGGACAAGTCAGTCCGGTGGCCGTATAACATTAGATTATATGACCAAAATATTACTGTTTACGTAAGTGAATTGTGCTAAGCTAACCTTAACCGGTATCTACTCCAAGATTCAGTTTGTATAGGTGTTTGCTAACAGTTCTTTTAACGGAGAATGGCAATCTATCACAATTCATCTTGATTTGTGTAAGTACTTAGTATCAGTTTAGAGAGCTTTACGTCATTGCAGCATTGGTACATTACGTACTGGTACATTCAAAAGCCCAAATTCAAAAGTTACGTAAGCAATCTATTGTTACGATAACTATTCTCATTAAATAGAGCATTCAACACGCCATTTAATTCACTAAATGGTTTGATCTCTCTTCCCTAGGGTCTATTTTTTATTAACCTTCGCATTGTCATTAAACGACACACCACCTCGATTTCAAGTTCCAAGACTCCATAATTTCAACCGTGCAATCGAGATTACAGGATTATCTTGGGACGATCTCACGAAATCTCTAACGATAAATAGTATAGTGATAGAGCGGTTAAAGGCTCTGCCACACTGGAGCGGACAAGTTGTGGTCGCGTTCGTGTGGACCCATTTATACAAATACTACTGCAGTGTTTGTAGACTGCCCCGTTGATTTCGTGGAAGCAAGCGCCACTTGAGGTAACAGCTTGGGGTCCGGGCTTCGATTCCCAGGTCGGGCAAAGATATTGGATGTTTCCATTAGGAATTTCTCAGTAACAACCCGTAGTTTGGAAGTTGGTGGTGTGACACCCCCGTGCTTTGGAAAGCACGAAAAGCCTCGCCTGATTTTCCCCGGTGCTGTTGGTTTGCTGTCCCATCAGACTATCAGAGAGGGGGGAGAGGGAGTGCACCTGTGTTTGCGCACGCGCTTATGCACTTTAATCTACTGTGCGGTCAGGAGAAAATTATTATTATTACTGCACTATCTAACCGCGCCCGCAAGTTGTTCGCGCCGGTGTGACTGGGCTTTTACGCAGGCGTGTTGTTAACAAGCTATAGTAAATGTCATGCGCTTGAACTTCGAACGCAGCCACAAATCCTCGTAAACACTTTCCCTCACATCGAGAAAGTACCTATGGACCCCAATGAGGTAAAGAAAAAAAAAGAAAATAAGAGTCGGATAAATTATACAGTTTCGACTTGAAGGGACTTTTGATTTTCAATCACTGTTAATTTTTCCATAATAACCTCGGTCCGATGTTAGCTATAAACGAATTTAGTTTTGTCGAGTTATTTTTTAGTTTATAATTGTCCTGGTAGTAAATTGATTACTTTGGGAAAAATCAAACCGCGATCTTTACTTTACATAACATCACGCCTGTAATCCCCGAAGGGATAGGCAGAGGTGTACCCATGAATACACCCACATTTCGCCAGTTATGTTTTTTTTTAAGTCCCATGTAATAGGGGGCGAGCCTATTGCCATCAACCGGGCACAAATCCAGACTCCGAGGCTGCTACTGCGAAATTCCTGATGGAAAAACCCAACAACACTTTGCCCGACCTGGGAATCGAACCCAAGACTTCATGCTCAGCAGTCACGCTTTGCGACCACTGGACCAACGAGGCAGTCTTTACTTTAACTTTTAATATTTGCAGAAAAGCGTCAAAAAGTAGTTCTAATTGAGTTAATAAAAACCCAAGGACATGAAGTAACTTCAGGAACAGGGATATTGAAACTTCTGAATTCAACAAACACACATACCTAATTGATCAGGTGGAGGCAGGAAGAACAGCGGTAAATCTTAGTAACTTAATTGAAGAATTAATGAACCTATCACAACTTTAATCTAAACATAGTTAAATAGACAAAGAACCTATCATAAAGCTCAAGTACCAGCTGTAAGCTCAACCGATCGATTAGAATTGACAACGGGGACTATAAATCCGGCCGACAATCGAAAGCGATCGTAAGTTTACACATTCTTTACAATTGCTTTCTAACATGAATTAGCGGGACTGACTCGCTTGGCAGTGTCTTACGACAAAATAGCATAATTTCTAACTACTATTTTCGCGTGTCATTGGGATAAAAGTATTCTAAAATTAATAAATCTTTTATAATAATTAAATGGAGTGAAACTTAGACTAAAATGATTACAACACCTATTACAATTTTATGCGCCATCTATTCAACCAGTACAGGAATTCCAGTTTTGCCTTTCGCCTTAAAAAATATTCGCAAAATGCTGAATAGCTTTGATTAAATAAAAAAGTATGACACAAAGTGCCTCAGACCTAATATGAATTACCTAATGTTATAATCGTAGTCAGAGAAACTCGAAAGTTAAATGTTATGATCAATGAATAAACAATCATAATAGGATTAAATCAATTATGAAAAATGCGCATGACACTAAGCTTAAATTAGCATTAAAAACCTGCTCGAAGACGAGCTTTCTTATTAGGTATGAGATTAATTAATCGTCATATCGTTTTATGAACTAATCAAACTGTGATTAATTTCTACGTAATAGTTATTACATTTTGGCGAGCTACATAACACTCAATTGTTCTAAGATGGTAAGATAACTTCGTCATGGTCAAAAACGAAATCACTTGCACAGCTAGATTGCGTCATTTCCTTACAAAGATGCGAAATATCAGTGAAAGTGCTCGTAGAAAGAGATGCTTTGACGGTCAACGACTGCTTGATTGTTGCAGGCCTTTAGGACTTATTCAATATTACAATAGCTATTATTACACAACCCATCTGTAGCATTCAAATAACTTTGTATTGCGATTTTCTTTATTTACTGCCCGTGAAAATCTTGCGTGAGAACATTTTATTCCTGAAGACTATGGCATTGTGACGACTGGCTATTAACGAGATTATAAATATTTTTTTTTTCTTACGTACTTAATGCACGTATCAGCATACGCAGTTAGTTTCCAATGGTCCACTGTTTTGTGGATGTACTAACGGAATCATTAGCCTAGTTGGCGAGAACGCGAGCGGAAAAAGCTGAATAATGTAGAAGCGTTCGACAGAGCACCGCGTGCCTTCCACACTTACGTGGTTACACTACCCACTACTTTAGCCACGCTTCATGTAACATAACTTATTTACGTTATTTCTTCAAATATGTTGGCAGACAGCGTTACTTTTATGGATCGTTAGACCTACATACTAAACTTATGACGACTTGACATCACATTCTCTGTATTACCGGTGTTATTCGATCAGATTTTTCATTCTCGAGGTGACGACTAGGATGGATACCTTACGTATCTATTTCTACCAGTACTAGATTCTTCTAGACATTACAAGGTAGGTCTAGAATCTACAATATTTGATTTATCAGTATGCTTTTTTTGTAAGTGGTTAAGTGAAGAACGGCATTAAGTCAGGAAGTTAGTTACTGGACTAGGACTGTTACCCGCTCTGATATATCAGTGTGAGATGGTCAACCAACGGGACTAGCGGATCCAGCACGCGTCGGATGATTGGCAGCATCATGTTCCTAACTGTTATTATTTAAGTAAATTAAGTTTTATGTGTTTCTATGTCATAACACCATCGATCCTAGCATACAAATGATCTATCGATAAACTCATCGTTTCTAAGTACATATAGGTACATAATTTTATTTTCATATTGTGAAAGAACTGATTAAGATCGAAGTCGCCAATTAGAAACGAGAAAGCGAAGATTGAGACAATTCTATAACTTTAACTTTTCCGTTACCAAAATTCTGTAGTCAGAATTACTATCTCAGTAGGTATCTAAGTTAGTATTTCCGTAAATGCCTATTTAGTAACTTCGTTAATCGACCAAATAACTTATTTATTCTACTTATGTAAATTTAATTTAAAAAACACAAATAGAAAATCTCAATTAGCAGTTATCTCAAAAAAGCGAAAAAAATAGTTTTGTCTCAAGTCTCACTTAGTTTCATGTTCATGGTAATTAGGAAAGTGGACTCACCCGTAGTAAGAGCACAGCGGCCAGCAGCAGCAGCCTGGTCCTCTTCATGGTCACAGTGCAGTCAGTCAGCGTCCTGCAACCAACGGAACACGTTGAACAACCAGAACACTAGCCGAAAGCGCGGCGGAGGCGCGGGCGCGGGCATGGGGCTAGCGAGCAGCCACACCAGCCATGGCGACGAGTACAATGCAGCACCGCACGCTGCACCCACCGGACTCTCCCCCCCTACTCCCCCCCATACCACTACCACCACGCACCCCACCGCCGCACGGTGGGGCTGACCCAGTGACCGAGTGCAGCGCCGCCCGCGCCGGAACTGCACTGGCTGCATCTTTCACTGCGACGCGTGCGCCGCTCCCGCTGCGTCGAGAGGAAACCACGCGCGGCCTTCACCTTATTACGGCACAAGGTCGTATATGTTGGTACATAAGTGACACTTTGTATGGTTTTGTTTATGGGTTTTACGTAACCAATGAGACGTAGTAACACCCGGTAAGACCCTTGAATAAGACATCTTATTTAAATGTTAGTAACGATTTTTTATAAATTTTCTATCCTGAATTTGTATACCTAAGCGTATTTCCTTTAAGGTATGCGAAATAGTTGCATCGCTGAACATCTCATGTGTGTAGTGGTCTGTCCGGCGGCTGCGCGGGCGCTGCCAGCGATTTCACCCCAGACACTCGATCGCTTGCCGGTTAGAAAGCACAGAAAGTCTCATCTGTCGATCTCAGAATATAGTATATCTGCATGAGGGCGTTTAATGAGACATTATACGTGAAAAGTATAATTTTATGTTAAATTTAATTACGCATTAATTCTGAAAGTTTGTTCACTGTTAAAATTATTTTAAACATTTTAATGACAATTAATAATGTTTCCGCGATTATTGGACATCAGGGAAAGACCTCAACACAGATCAAGAATGTGATGTAAACTCTTTATCGAAAAGTTTCAATAAATACCTTTTTTTTTAAGGTGGTAAAAATCATCAAATGAGTCCTTCCGCTCTGGGTAGGGCGGAAGGGACTGTCAGACTTTTACTGACTAAAAAGTTACCCTGTTCCTTCTGTTGCCCTTTACGTTCCGGGGCCACGCGGTATCCTGTTAAGACGTCCCGCAACCCCGGCTCAATAAATACCTGCTTGCAAACCTAGTCACTAAATAATTCACCTTATACCTAACTATAAATTACTATTTTGTTGTAACCCAAATTAGGCTCGC
Organism: Hoplodrina blanda; assembly: GCA_949316365.1. Taxonomy (NCBI): domain Eukaryota; kingdom Metazoa; phylum Arthropoda; class Insecta; order Lepidoptera; family Noctuidae; genus Hoplodrina; species Hoplodrina blanda. The sequence goes on along the minus strand of OX438579.1, from coordinate 6,540,196 downwards.
CGTGTGATAAGCAGTCTTCCACGGACAGTAATCACGCTATAAATACCCACAGTTTGAAGAAGACGAGTGATACACATTAGTCGCGGCTGCGCCCACCTATAACTAGGCTAGTCACTCGTAAGAAAGCGGGGCCCTCGGGCATTTTCTATTTTCTGTAATCTGCGGTTATACTATAATAATAGCTGTTATAGCAGGTGGTTTGTTCAATTAAGCACATCCGAGCGAGCCGCCACCTCGCGGGCGCCGCCACCATGTACACCGGCTAGCAGATTGTACCTACACAATCAATTTGATAACACCGCTGCACCATTATCCCACCGCAGCCTGATCTGCCCCACTGTGGTTCAATAACTTAGGTACTTATACTTTAATTTAAACTCCACTTGTTATTAACTACCGTGTTCTTTTGTTTCATATTTTTTAGAGAAACGTTTGTGTAAATTATTTAATTTCACATTCCGTGTCAACAATTTGATGTGTACTATCTCACTTGGTATAGGAAAGAAAACAACTATTAAACATAAGCGGAAATCATTAATTAACATCAACGGTTTAAGTGGTACACATTATAATACAGTTCAACACCTGAGGGCAACATTATTATTTGCGCGCATCTATTTGGAATACCTTAATTGCGCTGTCGAAATATTCATCACTCGGCCAGAGGTCTAGAGCGTTATCCAATTTAACACTCATTGATCAACGTCTAGCAATTTGTCTGAGAAAGTGGTTCCAATCTTCTCCCGCATCACTAATGGGCTATCTACAAAATCCGTAAAGGGCAAACATTTCTATTACACTATTTACTTACACGTAAAACACACGTGTAATCGTTTCGTGTAAGTTTCTTATCGTGTTTAAATAACTAGCGAGATTATAAATAATTATAGAATAGGTGAATCAATCGAATGATGAGAAAACGTCATTAATGAAGCGTGACGGCGCGGGCGCAGTTGACGTCACGCTTGTCGCCCGCTGTGCACCACCTCGATACCTCTCGTGGGACTGACTTTGTTGGCTCGCATATTAAAAATACATAAAAAGTCATGAACAAATTTCACACGAGATGATCGACAAAAAGTATCGTGAGTCGCAACTTTACATGGAACTTTCCTTTTCTGCCTAGAGCTGATCTGCAAGTCAATGCATATTGTGGAGATTTAGTGTTTTCGCAGCAATTATACTTTTTACTGCAAATGACTAAATAACTAACAGCTTGCGTGAACAGTTAAATCGTAGTGGGAGTAATTAATTGAAGCCTAACTTAAGCTATCGTAAGGCTTGCTTAATTTACTCGAAATAGAAGTTATAAATTCAAATAGAATCGTGATCAACAAGTTGAAATTTTCAGTTACACTGACGGCTACACAGCGCATTTCCAAAAGATCTAACAGTTTCTAAAAAGTGGAGATTAGAGAGCAAGTTCCGTGTGTACTTATAATATTTTCAAATATTTCCGGGTATCCGGCGTGCACGTGTGACACGTCGTCGGCGAGGTCTAGATGGTGCGCGTGCGCTGCTCGAGAAAGCTGCCAAGTCACGTAAAGCAATTACACGGAGCGGAGGGGCGGCGCACGCTCATCTTATCCTTATCATAACATCTTTACACCTCATCTTTCTATTGTCTTCAGCGCCGTGCCGTGATCGAAAAAGATATCACTAATGATACAAACGTCATTATAATGATTGCTCCTATTCTTCATACTCTATTACGAAACACGAAAACTAGTTGAAGTCGAACCTCAGATATTTGTCACTTTTTTGTTTTTATATCATATAATAAACAACTAGAAAGTGGTATAAAAACGGAAATAGAACCGACGTTAACATTTCTGTAAATGATACACCGGGAGATGCAATCGTATAGTATCAACCGGTCTGTGGGAAAGGTGAAAGTGATTTTGATAAACTAGCGAACACAGCCAAACATGAAGGGGTTTCCCTTCAAATTCGGCGTGTAAAGTCACATGCGGTAATATTGGATTATATTTTATGTCTTGTAACTTTGATGCTCAGTTTTGTAAATCTAGTATCTATACTTATCTATACTAATATTATAAAGCTGCAGAGTTTGTTTGTTTGTTTGTTTGTTTGTTTGTTTGTTTGAACGCGCTAATCTCTGGAACTACTGGTCCGATTTGAAAAATTCTTTCAGTGTTAGATAGATTAGTTATGGAGGAAGGCTATAGGCTATATACCATCACGCTACGACCTACGGGAGCGGAGCAGTAACCAAAGACGCGGGTGTAACCGCGGCGGACAGCTAGTGTAATATACTATTATCTGGGTGTTTTTGTATTTAAGTTTATGTGTTTGTAAACGCACCCACGAATACAGGGGAAAATCCTAGTGTAAGGCAACTCTTTCTTTATAAACAAACGTTTCTTTTTAAGTGTCTTAGCAGTTAGCACCTTCTAAGTATTTAATTTTTTGTTATTAAATTATTATGGATATCATCTATCTGGAGAAACTGGTTACACCCTTTCTATTTATTTTTTGGGAACAGACGCGATTACCTTTGGTGTGTGGCGTGAATATTGTCAAAATAAAAGCTTTGTCAATATATTATGTTAGGTAACTAGACTGCTGATTTATTACTGTGGGGTACAAAATATGCCGCACTCTAATCTAATAAAATGCATTGTCTTGAATGACTGACTGACGGATCAACGCATAGCCTAAACCGCTAATCGTAGAGACCTGAAACTTGAAACGTGTTCTATGTATGACGTATATTCGATAAGAATGGATTTTCCAAAATTATAACCCTTAGGGGGTGAAAAAGGAGGGCAAAGTTTGTATGGAGAAACAAAATTAGATCGCCAATAACCGACATTTACGCGGACGAAGTCGCGGGTAGAAACTAGTAAATATACAAATATCAGAAAATATGCCTGTCTCATGAACTTCAGTCTCACGCATGAAAATAGTATGTAACTGTCTCAAGTTGTTGTGTTACTTTCATGCGCACGAGACGCATAATTCGTGGTATAATTTAAAAGTTTGGTTTAATTGGGGTGGAACAATCGTAGTATGAAATATGAAACTCGGTTAACTGACTATAATTTGAAGTAAACGACTGCATTTGAGTTTAATCTTTGGTTTTTGATCAATTCGCCTTCAGATTGGGTCTAGGTTGAAATTTTGGTCTATAATTAGTAGTTTTGTAGGTACTATATGCTGTTTACGTTACCCACGTAGTACTTATTGGGGATAAGTACTAAGTATGGTGCTAATATTACCTAATAATAGTCCCCAAACCAATTTCGGTCACGGTGGCCAATCTCATTGGAGACTAGCCAAGGAGATATTATAGTGTACAAATGTGTGCGCAAACGCTCTCCTTCTTCCTTCATTCTCATTCTCCGATGGGACGGCAATCCGATAAGACCGGAGAAAGATCTGGCGCAGGACCAAAGGCTTTAATGCTTTCCGTGGCACGAGGGTGTCACACGACTAACTTCCAAGCTCCGGGGTGCTACTGAGAAACCCCCTAATAGAAAAACCCAATAACACCTTTTCCCGACCAGGGAATCGAACCCAGGACCCCACGCTAAGCAAGCAAGCAACAGGGCAGTTAAGTTATGGTGTCATTATTTGGTAACTTGCGTACTTCCCGAAAACAAAAAAAAAACTGTTTATTTATCAGTCAGCCAGTGAGCACTGAGTCAATGTATTATTGAGTAGTGTGTCATCATATAATTTATTTTTAAACAACGCTTAAGTTAGAAGTACAATTACCATGATAATGTTTGCTAGTCACTTTCGGCTCTGATTAACGACACGTACACGTGGGCGCGACTGACGCGACTTTTAATTGGCTTGTAACGAGCTGAAAGTTTTTTTAAACTAATGAATGGGAATCGCTTAGAAGATTAACTTTTCTTCTCCATTATTTTATTAGCATACATTGCGGTTAGAAAGCGAGCGTGTATTTATACTGAGATTTGTTAGCTATTGTTAGCCTACCTACTGGAATTATTATTCAAGAATTACCGAGTACTCAATTATACTATGCAACTGTAATATTCACTAAAATGAATTTCTCCCGCAACAAATCGTAAAAACGAGAAATAATCTATCTCTATTGAAGCGTTTCCAAGAAAAGGCATGATTTGCTAAGATGCGCGTGCGCGGCTCCAATGATACGAGACTTGAATTAATCTGCGAACGTACGTAAAACAAGCTATTGAATTGTTTTAGTAGCTTTCATTTCTAATGAAAAACTTAGTGGGTAATTTTTATTGTTATATTTTACGATGATTGCGATTTTCACTTGGAGGGTCAACGATCGATCAGCAGCATGGGAACTTTAAATGAAACCGATCTTTGTTCAAAGTTTACATTAGGTAATTATCTCTGTCAATGTTTGATTTTGTTACAAATCTTTTGTAAATATTTGATATCGTCGAGGAAAATTATAATGATTCTCAGACGTGTGAATCGATAAAAGTCCATATAAAAAAAGGACTCATTTCATCGGTATTCGCTAAACGTGTGTCCGAATAATGTGTTAGCGCTAAATTCTTACCTCAATACCTCAATTGTGTTAAAATTTCTCACTTAAGTTTCCTCACCACGTAGTAAAGTATGGTTGTTACACATTGACGACCGCGTCGATAAACCACAAGTATTTGATTTGAAAGTAGCTTTTCTTTCATTTCTTTAATGTTCTTTGTAGGCAGGTATGTTTTTGGCTAAATGTGTAATTTATTTATTTATTACTTATATATTTATTTATTAATAGAAAATGCGCATGTAAGTATTAATTTGCATTCATTCACAATTAGCAGCAATGACGTGTTATGTGTTTTTTTTGCATTTAAACAATGAATCAATGTGTCATCATGGATATGTATAAAATGACAAATATGTAATAAAAAAAAGCTTCCCAAGTATCTGTCTCAATGATTGATAACGAGCGTAACTGAACACTTGCGTATCGAACACATATCGCGGTGACGTATTGATTAGGTGATTCGCTAAAGAGCAGCGTGGGCTCAAGGTTACGCCACGCAACACTTTCACCAGCGGCCGCAGTTCGTTGCTCTCCGAATTCAGCGTCTCCGTACTCTCAGGTTCAGTCAGTATCAATGGCCATCCGCTCGAACCTTGCACCTTGGAGCGTACCCACTAAACGCAAGCCAAATTACACTTAAATCTCATAGCAATAGCACCCACTTCCGAATGGGGCGGAGCAGCTCCAAGATGCTATCCGTTGACGTTTACGTTCAATGCCCGTGTTAATGGTACCGAGAAACGTAACGTGGCCCACTTTCTCTTTTAAGCACACGTTGTCTCTTTCTTCATTTCGTATTGTGGGGTCTGGCGAGTGAGATGGCAGTATTTAAGATGTTTCGTTGGGGAAGCTGGGCTCGCTTTCTTCGCCGCACTTGGCATTGGAGGTGTACAAAATCCGGTAACTTTCGTTGGCGGCGTGCGACTGTATAGATTCTGTGGTGCATTAGTGCCGGTCGGGCCCCGGCGCTACGTTACAATTAGCCGGTCTCTCATAGTTACGTAACGATTATTTTATCAGTGCGGTAACAGAAACTATTTGATGTCCTATAATTAGTTAACAATTTATGGACTTCTTTGATTATTAAATAACAGTTTATTTTTTAGATATATCGGATCTTTATTAAGTAGATTACTTTTATTATTATATTATTATTAGTTATATATTATTAAAATCAGTAGACGTAATAATAAAGGGTATAAAAAGTTCCATGAAGGTTTTCAGTATGAAGAACTTGTACCACTTTGTTACTAAGACATTTTAGTAGGTATTTCATTTATAAAGCCTTTGCCTCATAGCTGCTCTACCCTAGTCAAATATGATATTATACATATGCATTAAGGTAATTAAGTAAACATTCACTTAAAATTTTAAAAATACCAACGCTCTGAACAAGTGAGAAATTGCGTCAATGTTTTATATTCTAACTTTCATATGGAATCATTAGTATTATACGGTAATTTTTCATAGATACGGTTTATTCGCAGAAGTCAAACGGTAATAAAAATATACGGGTTACTTACTGTGTTTGCATCGGCCCTTTGACCAGCACCATTAGGGTTAGTCTAAAGTATAAGCATTGTAAGTACAACGCGCGTAGCAGATGCGTCGTAGACGTTGCGTAGCAGCGGTGAAGACGCAACGTAGCAGTCACGGCGTGGCAGCTGCGTAGCAAACTCTTCGTAGACGTATGTTACGTAGCAGAATATTAGGTTTTTTTTTGTTACATTTCAATGTTGACCATAATTTTACGCAGTGAAATTATGAATTTTCTTTGTTTCCACCTAGCAGTGGCGTAGACGTGGACGCATCGCAAACGCTGCGTCATACGCCCGTATACGTAAACTAGTAACAGTAAACATGGTAAATATTCAGCAGTGTAGCTTGAGGTAATTTGCCCGCGACTCCGTCCGCGTAACTTTCTTGGGGTTCAATAACTTACGAAATTTCATTAATATCGGTTCAGTGTTCAGTTTAGTCGTGAAAACGTAACAATAGGCTACTTAGGCAAACATAGGCTACTTTTTATTCGACTTCGACTTTGTCTGCGTCCGCGATAATCGACACTTACGCGGACGAAGTCGCGGGCAAAAGCTAGTTTTATATATTTGTAAATTCCATTAATATTTCAAGCCGAGACGTAGCACTGTACATAAAACAACTTAAATGCTTACGTAAGCCTTAAATTGTGCGTACTGTCATACAATGTCACCATTATATTCACATTAGGTTACACTCGCGTTTGACTAAATTACACACGACCTGCATCAAGGTTACGCAATCGAAAGTTGTCACAAATTGTTACTGACATTTAAGTAAAAGTTTGTTAATATTTTGTAACACGCATTTTAAAAGGTAGGCCGCTTTCCATTTGTAGGAAAGACTTTTTGGTGTAATAGTGATTTAGTTTTCCGGTAAACGTTCTATGGTTTAATGTGATGTTAGTTAATTATGGTTTAACCATTACCAACCTGCATCATTTTAATTAAGGCTACATAATATGATTACGCCTGCAATCCCCGAAGGGTTAGGCAGAGGTGTGCCTATTGCCTTCAAACGGGTACAAATCCAGACTCAGAGGCTACTACTGAGATTTTCCTGATGGAAAAACCCAAAAACACTCTGCCCAACCTGAGAATCGATCCAAGACCTCACATGCTCAGCAATCGCGCTTTGCGAGCACAAGACCAACGAGGCAGTCATAACGAAGCTATAACATTTTAAATAAAGGTAATTTCTACCTTTAATCGTGCTGTTTTATTAGAATGTTTTCCACATATTTATTTAAATGCTATGCTCAAACAACCTCGATATACTGATAGGTACACATATTTATTTATGTAGTAGTCCCTACATATGTATTAATATATTAGTACTATTTCTAATACAAGCATGTTGCGGTTTATCCGTTCTAGATATGTCAGTTAGCCGGCGCGGGCGCACGGCACTGGGCCACGCTGATAGCTACATGACGCGACTCTAATAGCCTTCCGAAGATCTTAATCGTGAGTTACATGGGTGGAAATGATTCACATCTCTAATAGATACACAGCTTCGGCTGGTTTAACTTGTACTGGACTAGAAAATATTGTACTCGTATAATAAATTACAACAAACAGCAATTAATTGTTGGTTTAGACGGCACGGTTGGCGCAATGGCTAAGCGATTGGCGCTGCGTGTCGCGGGTTCGATTCCCGCACGGAACAAATTTTTGTATGGCCTACAGATAGTTGTTCCGCATCAGGCAGGGTATGTATGTGAGTTTATATGTTTGTAAACGCACCCACGATACAGGAGAAATGTCTAGTATGGAGCAAAGTCTTTAAAAAAATATATATTTACTCGTATTCGTACAAAAGCTTTCTCAATATCAGAAACATCCCATATACCTACTTAATGAAACTGTTACACACATTAATATCCTGTATAATTATCATACCTACATAATTCGAAATTAAGATCACTATTAGAATAAACTAAACGTGTCTGCGCTAAAATGTGCATTTATAAAGGCAATCAAGTGTTGATGTTATTCTATGCAAAGCCGGTAGTTCAGCTTCCGTATCTCGAAGAAATTGACCTGGTTTTCTGAGAAAATTGCCTTATTTGCATGAACTTGAAGCTGGTTGTTAAAAAAGTGTATTGGCGTCCGACAACCGGTTGCCACACAATGTAAATGATCCACGTCTTAGTCGCCGAGCTGTGATTAATGAATTTTTATGAAAGGCAATTAAAATTAGTCTTATTTACGTCCATTGTCAGTTGGCAACACACTTCACTTCCTACGCAACTTTTCTTTGTAATAAAAGATCGATGTAAAGTAATGATTGGAACATCTGTGCGTTGAGTTCTCAAAACAAGAATGTCATAAATTAAACAAACATGTTGAGCCGAAGATGCTTTGAAATGGAAAGTGCGTTTAAAAAACAAGTTGTGTAGATTTGAACTACGCTGTTCATGAGGGATTTCCTCCCAATATTTCGGTTGGAGTGAAACCGGAACCAAAGTGAAACGTGCCTCGGACTGGGTCCTAGACTTTTCTCGATAGCTGATACCCGCTATCGCATAACAGTTGCGCTTGTGTGCTCAGTGAAATCTTTAATCAATAGAGCATTTTCTTTATGATCATTTTGATTTTTAAATAAATTAATACTTTGTTTCACAGCCTTGACCTACCGAGTGTCGCATGTCACCATATACTCGTACTTAGGTACATAAGCGCATAGATAAACCCGCGATACTTAGGTACTTAGGTACGGCGAGGAAATTAGGAATTTCGGCCACTATAATCCATACTGGCTCATTACTGCATGTTATGTTAAACTAATTTATACTGTACAATGTTAAATGTTAATGTCAATCTAAAACATGCATGTGACCCAGTGAGCAATACAAACCGGTAGTGTTTGTATTATCGCCACTAACTAACTCTTTTATCTATGCTAATACATGCTGTGCGCGTAAACCTGTGCCCACTCCGTTGCATTATGGAAATATGTGCAATTACCTACGGGTTTTTTAAAAATTAGTCTTCCTAGTATCATCAATATATACAAGTAGGTAATTAGGTTTTTCTGAAATATTTAAAAAAAATATAATTGTTAAGGGGCTTTATGAGGTTAAGTTTTAGAGTTTTAATTCAATAACGATATTATGAAATTAAATACCCTATAAATCTTGGCAATATACCTACCTACTACCGTATCGGATAGAAAAAGAATAGTATTTTATTAGAATCTACATTTGAATTTCACATCTGCAGCACAAAAGAAACTCAAACAATTATTATGAACGCAGCGGAACACAAAGGTTTATCGGTGTGAGTGATCTCCCGCGCAGCCGGAGCCGGAACAAACAGTGGGAAGGAATGATTTATGTGGTGCGCCTGCTTCGCTGGAAGAGAAAGTCGAAGCACGTTTACAGGCCAAGGACGAGGGCGTCGCTCCCGAACGTTGCGTAACGTCGTGAGATTATTTATTACCGGTCAGCGCCCGCGCAGCCCCGCACTTATGACGAAACAATCATGCGCATGACCATCGAAGGACAATGACTTCAATTTACTTTTTGACCTATCATCAAAATGCCTAGGGCTATCGCTTTCACCGACTCGTGAGAAACTCGATGCTCAACTATTTATAATGTTGTTGCAGTTGCCCAAACTGTTTTAGTTACACCCATTTGTCTAGTCAGAATCTTAAATTTTTGATGCCTGGGATAGTAAATTACTAACTAGTTACATGCTTGTGATGCCCTAATTAAGTAACTGAACCATTTAAATTAACTGAATTTTAAAAGACACGTTCAAATGTATCTACGTAATTATAGTATCTTCCTACGGGAAACGGGGTCATTGTACTCATTATAATGAACAAGTTTTACTCTGGGACCAACCCCTAAAATTGGAAAACATTTAATGGCATTTATTTTTTCTATGATTTAAAAAAACATAATAATCATTAATGATAACCATGCAATTTTTAGACCGTTTTATCCAGAGATGCGGTTTTTTAAGATTTTTATCCCGGAAAATCTTATTGTACAATCTATGCATCTACGTAGTATACATCTCTGCTTGCTGTTCATAACGCACGAGAACAATAAAAATGTGAATTAAATGATCATAAATTGAGTAGAATTAAATGCCAACTTGTGTCCTTAATGCGCTTTCACTCTCGTTTTGGTCGTACACAAAATGTGCTTACAGATGTTACGTAACCGCGCTCTCGTATACTCGTGCTTGCATAGGTAATTACTTACAGAGAAAGTCGATATATTTCGGCGAGAAATGATCGAGTGAACATAAACTATGGATCACTTTCCGCTCTTCATAACGACCATTACGTAACTGCAACCGAATTGAAATCATCGGATCGAAACGTTACGTAAAAGATGACACGTGAAAAACTTATTTAAATATTTTCTTCTTTCTTAATATTTATCCTTTTCCATAACGTTACGTCGAAGAAATTAATAAATATGTATGGTTTAAAAATTAGAAATTTACGCATCTCTGCATAGGTGGATATTATAATAAATTATTGTTAGGTATTATAAAAGTTGTGTATTCTTACCAAAGTATCTTGGTGACATAAATTTGAATGTGACTGAGGTCAGGAAAGTCTGCAACAAAAAGTAAATACTTAGTGCTTATTAATACCGACTTATAATACATTTGAATAGCGTTAAAAAGGTCTTTGTATGCTCGTCAAGGCGGATTGGATATTAATTTTTCTATTATGTTTGCTAACAATAACTTTGCAGGGTTATAAATCAATAAATCACTTGACCTTATTGGTTGTGTGGCACCATTCCTTCAACTTAGCATTGAAAACAATACACTGTCATTGCCAACATTCATCGGGTCATTCTTAAACATGGAATTCTGTGTGTCATGGAGTTCTGTGAACCTTTTCTTTCTACAACCACTGACACCAAAACTCAGAGTTAGTTGATATGAGGTTTGATCACAAATTTTTTATTCATAATTTTGTAATTATTTAGTTACGTGCTAACGCGAGGCATTAGCAATTGCCATAAACAACCGTAGTAACCAATGTTCATGCGTGCTTTTTGGCCTGCAGTGGGATCATTATGGGTTGATTTTTATTGTATTTTATAATGTTTTTTAAAAGTAAAGCTAACTAAATAGAATTCGCTACTCTAATCATGGTTTAAACAAACTTTCAATGCTCTAAGCCATGTACATAAGTATCTACCCGCGAGTCGCGACATCATTGAAGTAAGAATGATTGATCTGATATTATATACAAAGCTCTTATTAGTCATAAGTATTATATGTTTTCGAAACAAGTTTCTAGACTTGACCAAGCAACGTAACGTTACATGTTAGGCTCAACCATTGTTCTTTTATGATGTCATAACAGACAATAATAATTCTATTACCCAAGTAAGTTATCTATGTCGTGCATTGTATCGCAGTGAAATCGTCCTTGTACAATGTAGTCTGTAGACAATAAGTTGTTTTAGCTTCCTGCCGGGACGCTTACGAAGCGTCGCCCGCGCAGCGCCGACGTCGCTCAGCGACGGAAATATAGGAAAGTGAAAGTATGTAACGAAGTATGCATGTTACTGAAAGGGATTGCGACTTGTCGTAGCAAATTAAACAGCAGTAACTTAATTTGTAATGTTTATTACTGTAAAGTTATTTTGTGTTGTTGTTTTAAATTTTTTTTTTAACAGCAACTGTTCTAATTGATTTACTTTATCATTTTCAGAAAGTTGTATAGTGTTTTGCGAACCCTTTCGAGTCAATCATCGATTATTATTGTTATGTTATGACCTTTTAGATAGCAGTTACAACAGCGCAGTTTTAAACTTTCTTTCCAAAGATAGGACCGGCGGCATTTTACCTGAATCCTGAATACCTACATAATGTTATCAGGGCCGGCCTATATTTAATTATACATAAGTTACAGATAAAACAAATAGCGTTGACAACGTTGTCAGGCAACTGGAACTATGTGGAGTGATCGTGGGATGGATGTGGTCTGCAGGTACTCGTAAATACAAGATGAAAGTGGTGAAATCTCTAGACGGGCCGCGAGAAATCGCCGCCGTAATAAATAATGCACTAGTTCAGTCTCGCAAGCCCTTACACCGACCGACTGGTTCCAACACACTCGTAATTCGACAAGAAATATTGACAGTACCTGTTTAGGTGCAGCCGAATATAGTTAAGTACCTTTCTATTTAGATAATTACCGGAAGATTAAGCTATTAGATTAATAGATTTGATAAGCTTTGGTAACGATGATAAGTAAGATTTAGAAAATTAATGATGACTCAATAGAGACCAAATTATAGTTGTTGAGAATTTCACTTTCGGTAGGAAACTATTTGTTATCAGAAAATGTTGGATGTTGTTTTTACTAAGCAATAACATGACATACCAACGGGGGGGCGAGCACGCACTGAAGAGCTAGGATGAGCATTTGAGCAATCTGATGAAATATTGCATCAATTGTGATTTGTGACTCCAGATGAGAAACGAACCCTCTTTAAGTGATTTAGTAGTACTTATCCTCGTTACATATATTAGCGAGGAAAAAAATATTCTTGAAAAAGTAAAGTACCTTTAAAAGTTAAGTAACTTTAAATTTCTTCCAAAACTTAAAAGAAACCAATATCTGTTTATAAACATGTTTTAGTTCCCATTAAGAGCTGTCATGTTAGTTTAAAGCTGATTTGTATCTCTTTATTAAAGTCGAATTTAATTATAGACATGTGAAATGAATTGATGTTTTCGAATGTGACTTCTGTCTGACATTAATAGTGTCGCTGTCCACGATCGTTAACAGTCGGAATTATTGGATTGGAAGAAGTAAGAATAGTTAAATATGGCTTTTATCTTCGTTGGAATAAGAGTGTGAGACAGTCAGCTCATGACTGGGAGCAGATTGTGGTGGCGCCCGCGCCGTCACCGTCGCCACACCGCCACATCCGCTGCGGTGCTGTCTCGCCAACCAAACTCATTTGGCGTGACACAAAACCTCACGTCATAATTGGAGCACAATAATTTGATATACTTTCTCCGATCCAACGTTTAAATAATTCATAAAAATTCAAACATTCTACACGCGCGTATATTCATGCATGGGCTTAATTAATACTTTCAGTTTCTTCTTGAAAATTAAAATACTTAAAAGAACAAAGCGGAACTAGTTTGGCAGTTTCTATTTAATAAGTAACGTCTGACTATGGAAAGGTAGTGAAAATTGTTATAACATTATTATATACTTGCCAATTAAGTATAAAAAATTTACTTATAAAAACATTTAACACTACCATTACCTTACTAATTATAAACGACGTTTATAAATATTGAATATGATGTCTATTTATATAGGAAGAATACTATAATTGAAATGGTTGTTTAATTTGATAGTGCCCGATAAATATGCCAGTATGAAGATTGTTGTAACTGACAATAGGTATGCAGTTTGCGTACACTTTACAGTGAAAAAATTGTAAGTGCTTAAAACCTGTTACTTACTATCCTTAATACAAATAAAAATTGAATATGAAACAGGTATTTCTCACTCGAGTCGTAAGTAGAGCTGTCACTACAGCCGTGAAGGGGAAACTTTCAAGTGTCCCCTAATCTCTGATAGAAGTGCATAACAAAAGTGAAATCTGTTGAATTTCCCCGCTGCGCCGGCGCTGCTACTGGCCGTGGATTGGGAGCGCATAGGGGCGCTATCACCACTCTCGTTATATCAAACATAGGGGCCCGGTTTGTCACTTTGTTTGGTTATAACATACATTACATTGTTAGCCCACAAATGAGATATGGTGGCGCTTTCTAATGATTATAAATTATATTGCTGTTATTATGAAACCTCGAAATGTTACCGATAATTAAATAATTTGCTCCGAATCCGAAACAGAAATGTACCAGCATAATTATATTCCTGCATGTTATATGTATATTAAATTACACCTGCGAATATAAAGTGAATAGCTTTTTAAATGCGAATATCTAAACGTGTATCTGATAGTAACGAGCGTTTAATCGGCGCCTCGGGGCGACACTCAGATCGATCAAAACAATCAGTGGAAAGCTGTTGGTAGCTGACCACTGTTCGCATAACCGCATTCCTTGTGAGCCTCATCAGGCGACAATAAGAAATAATTACATCAGCTCGCTTTATCGCGGATGTCAGATGAATGTTTGTCTCTAATCACGTTTATTTTAACGATTCAATAAAGAAGGTACTGCAGTTAACGACAGGAAATTAGATAAGCCTGTTAATGGATAATTATTTTATTAAGTAGACATTGTTAAAATTCTGAAAATACCAAAGCCTGTTTGTATACAGAAAAGCTTGACGCTCGTCGTGAGTCGTAGCGCTAGTAAAGGTATCGATCTAGGTTAATTCATCAATTAAAAATACAACATAATTGCCTACCCTATAGATTTTTAATTTAAGCCATTTGAATTCCAAGATTTTTGGAATCAAAAACAGCTAGAGCAGTCCATTTGCTTTAATGTATGCCTACATCTATAAAACAGAACATATACCTACACGATTTCATATGAATCTAGTTCAATTTGCAAAGTTCTGAATAGTTTTTACAGTTAGATTCTCGCATGCCTACATATTTATTTTGAGATATAAATTAATATCTTTTTAATTAATCTATTCATATGGCTGATACTAGATAGGTAACCTGATAGCTATCAAAATAAAAGTAGTAGTTGTTAGTAACAAATAAATAAATGGTTGGCGTGTAAATAATTTGACCCTGTTAGCGAGAACAAGGCGGTGTTGACTCATTTCCCAGGCAAAAGAAAAGAGTTCCACTTGTATGTGTGTTGTGTGCCTCACTGGAACAATACCGGGCGTGCTCCCGCGCAGACGACGCTCCTACGTAACACACAAAACTACAAACGCTTTGTTTTTCTTTGTAAACGCTTATCTGTTGATCGACTTACATTGAATTATCAATTTCTAGGTTTTACCCGCGACTTCATCTGAGTAAATGTCGGTTATCGCGGATGCAGGCGACCGACGTCGCGAAATAAAAACCAAATGTTATCAAAATCGGTTCAGTGTTTAGACGAGAAAGAGTAACAGAAAGACAGACAGACAGTTTCTTTCGCTTTTATAATAATTAGTAAGGATGTTGAGCTAAAGAGGCACATTCAGTATGAAAGATGTAGAAGGATCATTAGAAAATAAGTGCCCACTGTAGGTACAACAAAGAGCCTATGTTATACTTGAGCGAAACATTGCAAATATGAATTGGATATGTAAGTAATTACTGTCGGTCTCTTGTGAGAAGTTAATTTAATTTACGGCAGACAAGTGACTCAGACAAGCAGGCCACGACTATTTAAATGGTTATATTAATTACTTCTTTTGCAACGAGTCTTCTTAATCAATGATTGATCTACCTTATACTAAATATTTGTAAACTTCTTGTAGTTCTCAGAACCATTTATTCAACAGGTGTATTGCAATCCCGTCGTATTTTGGAAAATTATTATTAATCAGTATCATTATAACGACTTGCTTGCATCAAACATTGCAGCTTTTAAAAGTCGAATACCTACTATTATTAAAAAAAATATAATATGATATTTAAAACCTTGCAAGCAAGTCGTATTATTTATTACTTTCTTATATTTAAAAAAACAACTCCTGTAAGTCCATAAACACGTCACAGCTGGATAAAAATCCGGTGCACTCAGTGCAGTATTTTTCACCGTTCCCAATCCATGCGTAAGCGCAATTACAAGCAGTTTATGGGTGACAGTGGCGATGGTGGCGGAACCGGGCCTTGCGCTAACTAACCTGCTTCCTATGCAACTCTACAGATAAGTATATAAGCCCACCCTTCTACTCTTCCCCGCTGCTCTAGTTTTTTGACCTAAAATGACGCGTTAATTATCCTCATTCGTAGTCTGATGTATCGTTTAATTTGAGAACAGGTTTTATATTCAACTAATATCTTTTATTTGCACAAACATTTCAATCACAATAAAACTGCCTGACGACTATGACGTGTTCCAAAACATGTTCGCTCCAATCAACTTTCAACAAGAGCGTAACAATAGATACAGAAGGCGGTCACCATTACGCGGCAGTTATTAATAAGAAGGGTACTATTTAAACATTGATCAGGTGCTACTGACGGAGAGGAGCGTCGAGGAGTGCCCCTTGGTGCTGACACACTGACTCGCTTTCGCGGCGCGCACGCTGCCTGCGCTTGCGCCGACCAAGATGCATGCACGGTATCTATGCTCGCGTACATTATACACGCGTCTCACACTACTTGTACGACACGCATCTGGCAATAGTATACGCCATTCAACAATCTATGGTATGGTTACTATGGTATAGTTAAGCATTTTCAGATGATTGTTGAAGATTCTTACACATATTTACGTAACTACTACACGTAAATACGTGTAAGAATCTTTTTGACTTATAAACAACTAGCTTTTGCCAGGGACTTCGTCCGCGTAAATGCCAGTTATCGCGTCAATATCCGCAAACGAAGTCGAATAAAAAGTAGCATAAGATGTCCTTTGTTGGGGTTCGAACTTACCCTGTACCAAGTCACTTCAGTGGTTTAGTCGTGAAAGCGTAATAGACAGACACACAGACAGAGTCACTATCGCATTTATAATATTAGTATGGATACAAACGTTTAATCGTTATCTGTAATCTCTGAAGATTTTGATAAGAACATATCTATGTTGAGACTTCTAATTAATAAAACTTTATGAAAATGTGCTGTACAAAAATATACAATCTAATCCTTAGTTCTTTCCTTAAAGAATGTTTAGCTTTTCAACTTTTGTATGTTTTTAAATTGGGTACTTCCCGGGTTTAATTAGTTTTTAATATATGTATGTATCATATGTATGAAATCGGTATCGGCGCATCTCATTTTCGGTCCAACTTTTTTGAGATTTAATTCGTCTCGGTGGAAATTAAAACTGGACATGCTCATTAACACTTTCACTGTGATATTTCCGTTACATTCGGACATTATCTCTTTAACGTGAATCCTATAGGTGTGAAAGTGAAAGTGTAATTCAAGAAATAAATATGAAATAATTAAATGATAGCATAACATCAACAATTTCCCTAAACGACCAGAATTTCTAATGTGAAAACGAAATATTCCAATGAATAAATTAAATACAAAGTTAAACATAATAAAAAGTTATAGAAGTTACACAACATGACGCGGCACTGGTTGCACAAAACTTTTTATGCACATTATAGAAAGCTTCATTCATTTGTTTAACGCCAACTGCGACAATCTGGCGCATGCGTATAGTAATATGTTGAGGTAGGTACTATTAAAAGTCTTAAATGAGTTAGATAAAAGTAACAGAATGTTTAAGAAGTAAAAATGACAGCTTTTCATTCGAAAGCCTTGAAAATCGATTTCGGAATTTTGCAGTCAATTACGTGACGATCGATTTACAGTTATAAATT
Source organism: Hoplodrina blanda (assembly GCA_949316365.1). Taxonomy (NCBI): domain Eukaryota; kingdom Metazoa; phylum Arthropoda; class Insecta; order Lepidoptera; family Noctuidae; genus Hoplodrina; species Hoplodrina blanda. The sequence continues at coordinate 6,522,699 of OX438579.1, read as the reverse complement.
TTTCATTAACTATTGTATTTTAAGTCGTAAATAAATAAATTATCTCAATGTCAAAATGTTTTCCAGTTTTGAAAATATTTAGTCAGACAACATTCTTTCAATAGGCTAACTTTAATGGCTACATTTGCGACATGTAAGTTTCACAATACAGCACTCAACAATCCCAGGAGATGGCAAGGTAGCGTGACGCAAACCACTCACTTACAAAATCTTGATGCATTCAAACAATAGAATGGGAAGTCCTACTGTGTGTGGACGAATTTCGCAATAGCCTGAACAGCCGCAGTAATCACCGTGAAGCCCCGTGTCGCATCCGCTATTGTACAGATAAGGGTAATGCGCCTGCACCGCGTTTCAGCCTTAATTACCAAGAAGATACTCAAACGTCCATAAAACAGAGCTCTAGTAGCTAACTTTAACTACTTCAACGTGAAAAAGAAATCTAGAGAATGTAACCATTAACTTGTGTCATATCTGTGTGACCGTGTCTAATGTAACCGACGTTATTAAAATGTTTCGTCAAGATAACATCTCTATTATACGGCCAGGACTCGTTCCTCTTAAGTTTTATGATTTAAATGTTACTCTTTTCACCTAAACACAGATAATATCATTAAAGGTTTTAATTAGGAGTAAATAGATACAATCTTAATGTGCACCAAGTGCGCATTTCTAATTAAGAGTAATTTTTCCGAGAGCTATTATTGGATAATGTGTTGGTTTCAAACCAATTAAGAAACTATGCCCAAAAGGTTATATAGCCCATACATAACATTAACTACACATTAGATAATGAAGTACAGATTATCACTCATATTATTTTCCACCAACCGCAACTAAAGTTCAATAGAAACCTATAAACATGCAAGTTAACTTAGATATTAGTATTAACGTAAATGTGGAACCCCCGCGGATATGAGAAGTATAAAATGCGAGCTGTGTGACGCGTGGCCTACTTTCCACAAGCCGGCTTCACCACATGTCACCGTACTGAGTAGCTCTTAATACTACCAAAATAAAGTGTAAATTGCAATGAACAATTGATATTACTTTAAAAAACGTCAGCTGCGTACAGAAAAATCGTTGAACACATGCAAATTAAGTGTAGGTATTCAAATATTCGCGATATGCGAAGAGATTATTTCGACGAGTGCAAGTGAAAGTAAAAATTATGCAACTTTCTACAACTGAATATTTTTGTTCAGAGATAACAAAAAGTGCGAATTATTTAGCGTATTGTAGGCACCCGTTACGGCGTAGCAGCGGGAGTTACGGCGTAGCAAGCGTGTGCGGGTGACAAAAGCTTACATAAATGACGATTTTCAGTTTTATTTGTTTGGAAAACGTGTCAAATTCTTATGTTCATTATTTTTAACTTCTATTTATTTCATTCAGAAATTAATAAAATAAAAATATTATTTTCTCCTCAATATTTAATTAATCATTGAGAGAAGTTTCAAATGCATGTGATAATATTTGTTAATTATTTGTAGAATATTTCACTGCAGCCGCAGCTTATTTGAATAATAAATATCAAATATATTTGACTGTCAAACGTTATAACATAAGGTCACTTCAGCTGTAGTAGTTACCCACACATGTCATGTAAGATTTGGCTTTTCCCATTATAATCACTTCCACACAATTTTCAAACACAAATTCCTGTACCTTTTCAGGTGAGCGCTTAATGATGTTCCAGATCGAAGAAACAGTTTCAGGATAACACAGGCAGCTACCGATCACTGTTCCAGAGTTCACAATCACTGTCACAGTCTGGGGTTTGTTCACTTTCGTTTTCGCGGCGCGTGTGTGCACTGCGCGGGCGCTCGTGCCCTGCTCGACTACTCGCACTGGTCGCGGCGGCCGCACTCCAAGCCGTTTTATACGCGTGAAAGTTCCGCGCCTGCGCAGAGTTAACTATCCCGGATCGGACTGATCTGACGTCCATTTGGATGTTGAAATCCTTTGATGACGCCATTGATGTAATTGCGGGTGTGACTGATGACTGCGCGTGCGTTATGAAAGAATTCTATTTTGGTGAGGTCCAATTTAGTCCAAGAGGATGTGTTATTGTTCGATGAGGATATATAAAATATTATGGTCATCGGATAATAGGTGTAGGTACTTACCTACTCATATTTTGATTAGACTACAATTTAAATCATTACAGTTTACAAAAATACCTGAATGCCTGAGCTCAACACCTTAGTTTATAGACATCGGAGCTGTCATCCGGGATGTAGGGAAAACATTGAAATGCCACATACACATAACATACATAATCATCACGTCTGTAATCCCCGAAGGGTTAGGCAGAGGTGTGCCCATTAGTACACCCACATTTCGCCAGTTATGTTTAAGTCCCACGTAATAGGGGGCCCAAATCCTGACTCCAAGGCTGCAACTGAGCATTTCCTGGTGAAAAAACACAATAACACTGCCCGACCTGGGAATCGAACCCAAGGCCTCATGCTCAGCAATCGCGCTTTGCGAAAACTATACAAAAAATAAATCAAAATTCTCTCACAATCTCATTAATCTAATTAGAATCTCTTTTCCCAGCTAGTTAGGCGTCAGAATTCCTGTCTTATGTCCACCTCGAGGGGGGCCTTCCCGCACTGCGCCTTCCAGTGGTCGCCACTCGAGAGCCGTTATCTAAAAAGGTTACTTTGGTTTTGTGACGAATTTGTTGGTATATGCACGAATAAAGGACTGTGATAATAAAAACCATTTTTGCCGGTCAATGCCAGCTCAATAGGTCAATTGGGTGTCATTTGATTAATTATTAAGTTAAATCCTATACTGATGGTGCTGATGCAGCCGAGCCCACCCATTTACTGTAATCTAAACCTTATCTAAACACCCATACCTCTGCCTAACCCTTCGGGGATATTAAACCTATCTACACAAATCCAAATAATTTATCTAACGGTGTCAAACCAGCTGAGTACATACAAAGCAATCAAGCAAACTTTCGGCATTTATTCACACTTTGAGTTTATTTTTATCAATTTCTTTACATTTTATCGAAACTACAATTATATGAGTTATTGCAGTTGACGACAATGCGGAAGAATTTTATGATGCCATTTAGTTTTAGTTCCTTTTTTTATTATGATTGTTTTTTTTTTCATAATTAAGTCTGTAAATATTTTACATAATCATAATAAAAATAAAAGTAAACTACTTATTGCTGAAATATCATTTAAATAGGCAACAAAAACTATTACCCTTGAAATATCTATTTAGAATCTAGCAGAAAGATGTGAAAAGCTAAAATAAAATCTTAATCAAAACGCCGAACAAAAGAGTTCAACGCCAAGATTATGCAAAATTATGGAATTATAAAAAATTGTACCAAATTCAAATAATAATAATCCAAAAAATACTAGCCTATTATTGTTCCACTGCAGAGCAAACCTCTTTTCATACAGAGAAGGCACGAGCATGATTCACTACGTTTGCTGAAGGCGGATTGTCGATTTCAGATTCATATTAATTCCAAAGTCCAGGTTACCTTACAATTTTTTCTTCACAGATGCCAGTGATGACCAAGATAAACTTGGAAAATACATAAGAATTGTAAAAGCCACATTGGTACTTGCCTGGTACCGATATATTCGAACCCGTAACCTCATGCATGAGCGAGATGAGCGAGCGCTTTACCCACTAAGCCATCACGACATTGTTTTTAAACTAAAACCTTACAACGTCCCAAACGGGCCTATTTATTATACTAAAATATGTAGATATTATGAACTATGTGGAATGTATAAAAAGTATTTATAACAACTTTTACTTGTTTCTTATTTAGTGTAAAACTACAGAACTGCAATTACTGAACGGATTTTAAAATTCTTTGCCCAATATTATGCAATTAATTAAAAAAGAAAATGAAGTTGTTGCGAAACTATGAAAAGAGCAGTGCTAGTTTATTAAGGCTAGTTGACACCACCATCAGTTGACATACTTTTTATGACCTGTCAAAACGCGATTCTTTCATAGATTTTGTATGGTAATAGCACGCTTTGACGTCACTTATTTGGCAACTCAATTGTCTAACTATTTATTGATTTAAAACCCACAAAAATCTAATTTTGCAGTAAATTGAAAATTTATCGGGTTTTAAGGGCTAAAATAAAGCGTTTTTTTAAAGAAGTTATGTCTTGGAATTATTTATTAATAGTGTCAACTACCCAATTACTGTAATACTAACCGTACTTTTGGCAATAGTACCAATAATCTTACTACTGTTATAAATACGAAAGTTTTGATGAATTAATGTTTGTTACTCAATCACGCCAGAACGGATTTGGATGAAATATGGCACAGATATAGATTTTAGTCTGGAATAGTAGGTACAGTCAGCAAAACAGATAGGTATGCAGGGTCGTCGGATATAGTTGAAGTTTTCTAAGAAACGATGGATGTCTTTGACTGAAACTTAACCTGAATAAAGAACTATTTATTATTTACGTTTTAAATTAAATTTCATTCGAAAATATCCATCGGTTTCTAAGAAAACTTCAACTATATCTGACGACCCTGCGTACCTATCTGTTTTGCTGTGTGTACATAGGCTATTTTTTATCCCGGAAAATACTGTACGGTTCCCGTGGGATAATGTATCAACTTTAACGCAGACAAAGCTATAGTATTATAACATGTTTTATTTATTTATTAATAAAACTATTTATTAATAGTCGTGCTATTACGAGTGAAATAGCAAAATTAATTGTTGAATTTAATGAATTAATTATTTAGGACAATCATCCTCAACAATCAGTCCTGCATCGTGCGTCCTTATCAAGCCTCGTCTACCCGCTTGATCTTTATCCCTTATTACGTAGACATAAAGGCTTTTTTGACCGGTGTTAGCCGATTCCGCGTCGATAAATGTGGGTGCAACCTTAGAGGTAATGTAGAACCATGAAAAATGTTGGGAAACCTATGATAACTAGGTATTTAGTGAACCTCTGCTAACTTACTCCAATCTAACATTAGATATTTTACGATTGTATTTCTCGAAAAGGTAATTGTGTTACTTAGTTAATTATACAAACTGATTTAATTTTTCTACAGTGAAACAAATCGAGAGGACTTTTGGTCCGATGATGGTTCGTTCGATTCCTGTTGAAATAAAAACTCAAATTAATAAAAATCTGTCATTACATTTCCTCGCTCGTCGTGATGGAGAAATCCCTACTTTATATTTAGTTCGTTGCGTCTATAAATGAGGGTAGCTGTACGGTACATCTACCGTCCCGTCTCATTCTAGATTAGCTACATTGTCTTGCTAAAAATATAAGTAATAATTCAATCATAAGCTGGTCAGCAATTGCTTGGTATTATCGTGGTTGTACTTAGAGCGTACACAAGTAATGGGCACCTAGAGTCAACCGTCATAATTTAAGCACGCTCTCTCAAGCGCACCGGGTATGCGCCTGCGTCGCGCGCGCCAACACACAAATATGAAATTTACGGAAAGAGTGAAATCGAATAAATTGCCCATTGTCTTAGTATGGTGCACGAATTCGGCTCGTATTACTTTCTGTTTTCATCTCGACATGTGCGCGCCGCAGGTGAATGATCTCGACTAATTGTTAACTTGCGTCCCTGCCATTACCTGCGACTGTATTATTACACGTATTTGCTATTCTACTCTTATCCATCCACGTGATAATTGTTTTTTTGTTCGTTAATTAGAAAGATTTCATGGAGACGTAATCAGCTTAACAATGATTGGAAATTTTCTTTACTTAACACAATTGATGGGTAAAGAAAGTAACGAATTTAAAATACAAAAAATATGTGTTGAGAGCAGCTTTGTAAGTACCTAGTTTAGGAGATTACCGATGGCCGTTAGATATAAAGAACCCAGATAGAAGCAGACATGGATGCACCTTAAAGCCAGGTAGGTAGATACCTATAATGAATGTGCCTCACGCCTGTATTCCAAAGGGTTAGCAGAGGTGTAGGTACTCAGTATAGTACACCCAATTTTCGCCAATTATGTTTAAGTCCCATGTAAAAGGGGGCGAGCCTATTGCCATCAATCGGGCACAATAGAATGTGCTTATGAAAATACATGAGATAAGAGGTTCAGCTAGCTAGCCAAGTTTCGCAACATGTTCAATGAGCTCCGCGATCTGTATGTGCAGCTGGCAGATCTGGCAGATACACGTGACGTGCTCGTATGTCTGCCGTGTCGTTGTCGTACAGATCCGCTTTGCATAACAATACCGTGTCACAACTTTCTTGCAAACGGAACACGATCTGAATTCGGGTTGGATTAGTCACTGTACTATGCCAAGTGTTCCAATGTAATGATTTGCATAAGAGACTACTTTATTTACCTACAAAACATTATCGTTATTATTGCAAATGTGTCAATACCCTCTCAATTGTATCGACGCTTATAAAATTTAAGTGAAAGTTTGTTTTAATTTTGTAAATATTATTTCAGGTTGTGCATAAATGCAGTAAGATATATTTTAAGTATTAAAAGCGTGCTTTCAAAAGAGATGTCGTAGAATTTGCTTGCATACAAAAGAATTTTAATGCTCAGTCATACCGACTAATGTCCGAACGAGCAAGAATTTTAGAAAGTTATGTAAGATTTTTTCTTATTTTGATAGTTAAGTTTCTAATTAATACTTACGGAAATACATAATGCAACGAATACTTGGCGTGGAAAATAAAAGTACCTAGGTATGTACCAGTAGGTACTTACCCTTGCCCCTTTCACAACTATGTATGTAACTATACGGTAAACACACAGTTCAACCACGAAATTGATAATGCGTGTGTTGCAAGAACACGTTGTCTCAGATGAAATTATAATATCTATTATCCTATAATCTTCTGTTATATTACGTTTATATTATCGTCCCACTACATTGATGACTACGCTTAATAAAGGCGGATTACCCATTTCGAACCTTTAATTAATTATATGTCCAGGTTTCCTCACAACGTTTTTCTTTACCGATGTCAGCGATGCCAAAGATAAACTTAGAAAGTATATAGTATATGTATATATACTTACCTATGAATTAAAAAGGTCACATTGGGTACGTACTCGTCCGGTATCGACCCCACAACCTCATGCATGGGAGGCAGGCCGACATTCTGACCCCCAGATCAATTTCCCAAAAATACAAATTAGTTCCTGGAAGGTAAGTAATAAATTAGTCAAACCCCTGATTAGGACCTCAGTTAAAAATATACTAACTTTTTTGAACCGGTCGTAAACCGAAATACGTAATGTGATATAATTAACTGTTTATTATCGCCTAACAGAGTTCCATTCACAAAAGGAAAGTCGGCAGACATAGTTTGAATTGAATGCCATTTGTATTACCTACACACAAAAATACTATAAATCAAACATTAATTCTAGACAAATTATTACTTAGCAGCGTAACGTAATATTATACGCCATTGACCTTTGTTCAAAAAATTTGAAGTTGTGTAACTCATGCGTCAAGCGTTCATTAGAATGGGGCATGCGCAGGCGCTGGTTCCGAATGTTCAATGGCCGACGACGCGGACGCGCATAGAATGGGGGCGGGCTTACACCATTTCATAACATAATGCGGCTGTAGGACTTCAATGAAAGTGAGTCTTGCGGATGCTGGAAATTCCGAATTTATTGCAACAACCGCACAAAATTTAAACCGAGTTACGCATAGCTACTTGACTTTTGCATTATGGCCGTTACGTATTGTATTTCATGAAGTGCTGCGAAAGCGTCACAACGTCACGTTTCCTGAAATTTTCTAGCTGTAATAGTGCTGTATTTTTTTCCTGTACGTTCAGGAGATACTTAAAACTAAAATGTAACTTTACCGAAGATAAATGTGAACATAATTCTACTTCAAGAAGATGCAAAGTAAAAGCCGTCTGCTGCTATTTTGGTACATTTGTTTCCATTATTAGGTTGCAGGATGGTGCGTGCCTAACAATAGGAACAATATTGAAAGTTTTGAAAGCTTTATTAACAGTTCAATTAGTCTTAAGTGCGTTTACGCCCGCCGTAGGGCATTTCATACAAACTTTCAAGTCCTTATTTGTCGAAATAAATGAACCTATTTTAATGAAAATTTTTACACATTAGCAGGAGACATAGGTCTTAAAAGTTCATCAGAGAACATGTTTAAAATTTCTAATTTAAAAAGATAAGCTAATTTAAAAAATATTTTTTAAAGCAAGCTTTAATTTAAAATTATCACAATATTGAGTATTGGACATTGTATTGTCATCAGAACTAAAGGTGTATGCAAAATTTCAGCTCAATCGGATATCGACAAATGGATGAAAAATGGTTTGCAAATTTTGAAAGGACAACTAACATACATACGAACAGTGCAAGCTAAATAAAAGCTTGTAATAATAATTGAAAATCTCTGTTTCTAAGGAAAATTAAAATCGGTACAATTTAGCTGTAACACCATTTTTCTAAAATGTTCTCTGATAACTTTTTAGACCTATGTCTATCCTGCTTATGTGTAGGTAGTTCCATTAAAATCAGTTCATTCATTTAAAAAAATAAAGACTTGAAAGTTTGTATATGCTGTACGGCGTAAACGCTTGTAAATAAGACTTCTAATTTTAAATTGTTAATGAAGTTATAAACTACATCTAACGTACTCAATATCTTTATTGCTTTTCCATATTTTAAGTTTGCTTAGGTGGTAACTTAAATAATTAAGATCATTATGGACCTTGTAGGGCACAGCAAAAGGGTAGGAGAGAGGAAGCCCCGTCTTAAGAGATCATTAATAGAAAATTAAATAAGTTCTAACTTAAGAATAATTAAAATTTGGAAAATCATGCATAACTTAACTATAACTTTGCTTATCTATGTAAAATTTTATCTTATATAAGGTAATTTAATATTATTTTTTAAATTAATAAAGGTTTATTTTTATTATATTCCATTTGCTTATTTCCATCATATTCTTGTTATTACGTTTACGTAAAGTTTATACTTTCAATATCAGGTCGTTAGCTGGTGTTTTATTTCGTCATTGTGTCTTTTATTGAATTCCATGATACTGCAATTTCATATACAAAATGTAATGGCACTTTCGCCCGTCTGTCTGTCTTAGTGCAGCATTGTGTATACTTATGGAGCCACAAATGTTCTCTTGTCATTGTGTGCAGATTAGTTGACAAAGTACATTGAAAAGCAAACCTGTAGCTAGGGTTGATTAAGTAACTTTTCATTTATACTTGTCAGGGTTTCACCACGCAAAAAATGTTTTATATAATGTTCCGTTTTTGTGTGCGATGAACATTTTTTTGGATCTGATTATCGTTTAAGTCCGGTATACGCCGCATAGACGCTGCGCTAGCGTCGCGTAGCCGTGATTGCATCGAAACTAATATAGCTTTACCGTTGCCTTACCGATTGCGCGGCGAATAGGTAAAGGGTGCTTCTGCTAATTGACAAAACCGGTCATTTGCTTAAATCGTCCAAACAATAGGTACATCACCTAACCTAAGCATACCTAGAGATAAAAGCGTGCCCCAGGTACGTACGAACTCTATATTAATGTGATTTCCTTTCGTTGCTGTAAGTAGCACTAGGTAGTAATGAAAGTAAGGCATACGTTTAGCTGTAAAATGTGAGATAAAACCACCATTTGTGAATAATGAAGCACGATAATCGATAATTGCTATAAATTTAATTATTGACAACGGATTTATTTTATCTGTATCTTTCCATCTTACTTTAGTACCAACTGGCCTGAATTGAAGTGTTAAGAAAACGGAAAATGACAGCCCTAAGTATGTGTAACTTTTGTCATTGTGAATATCTTCGTAGCACGATGGGAACTTACATGAAACCGACTTGAACAGAGTAACTACACCATTGTGTTCCAACTAATATGCCTAATTTATAAGTAGCTATAGTACGAGTACGGCTTATTGTTTGTTACACCTGCTCTTCTTATTATGGACGTAAGAAAGTTGAAACACATTAAATTACTCTTTATCCGTAGAAAGCTTGGAAATGCGGTGTTAACTGATCAACGTAAATTATTTTATATAACAGCTATACAATCAGATCAATTTCCTGAACATGTTGTTAGATTTATTAAAGGTATAGGTATAATAAGTAGTATAGGTATCTATGGCTGAGCAATAACTTTGGGAAATACAAATCTCGTAAGTGTAGGTACTTTAGTCATAATGAAACATTCAAAAGTTGTTTTACACATTTTATGAAAAAAGAAAGTTAGAAATTAGCCTCAAAGGAATCTTCTGACAATAGAGATGTTCCAAAATTCGAAAATGCCCATAACAAGATCATATTTATTTTGGCAAGGGCGTTGACTCATTGTTGTTATTAAGTATAAACTCAAAATGCGGACACAGTGTTGCACAATATGTCGCGAACGTAGCATAATGTAAGAGCTATAAGGCATCCTGTAGACGTAACCGCTCGCATGATTCATGCGGACAGTGAAAGTGGCACATATTTCGTGAGCAGCCCACCGCAGCCCTATCTGCGAAGTCGTGCAGCTTGACGCGTCCGCAATGAAGAAGTGCGAAAAGTAATTAGTTCTGGACTTTTTTCATACAAAAATATCATATATCTACACTATTATAGCCTACACGTAGCAGCTAAAAAAAAAAATTGAACCTCAAAGACATATTTTATAAATTATAACGTATAACGTTCAGTTATGTAAATGACGAGGATTTATGTTCCCAAGTGTTTTCGACTTTTCATTAACTTAATACCTATTTTTTCAACTGAAATATTAATTTGTTTTGTTTAACTTTAATATACTTATTTCTATCGGGTAAATGTTTTCGCGCTACTGTGCAAATATTATTGTGTGAAAGCTCCGAGCACGTCGGACTGAGGTTACTGGTCACCTACATAATGTATTAAGAAAATATTGATTCAACTATGTAGGTAGGTACAGAGCCGGATAATTGAAAAAAATATTTCGAACTTGTTTTTCTTTTATGTAAATACCACAGTGGTTACCAGACGCGTCCGCTGGTAAGGTAAAAGTTACAAAGTAGGTCACTTAGCACCTTTTTATTTACAGTCTAGAATAAATTTTGCATTCGTAATTACTATTTCTTGATGTTTTGTTGGTTTTGAAGAGAATGCATCCTCAAATTAGAATTATATAAAGGTTACGAAACGTGTTGTTTCTTTTCTATGCCACTTTTAAATAGCGTCTCAAAATAAAGAAGCGTATTGTGGCCATTATAAATTGTCTTTTGTGTATGAAAACCGTGAGATTACGAGAGGCTCGGTGCGGTGGCGATGAATGAGCGACGGCGACAATGCCTCGGAGGCGCTCTAACCGCCCGCCTCCCGCCGGTGCCCGCGCCGCACTACACTTTCACTGGAATAGGCTCTGCAGCGATTGTTTATATCTTGTTAATGCGCCTTTTATGTCGCATCTAGATGTATCCGGCTGATGTGACGGCCGTTGACTCCGTTTCTAATTGTGGTTAACTGCAAGATTAAGTATATACCAATTCTCTTTCCACTTTTTATTCAGCAGGTGAAGTTTAAACCGACTGATATCTCTTTGCAGTCTGCGGTCGGATACTTACGTGTATGTGTAGTGTGCAGATACCTACCAATCTTGTCATTTTTTGTTAGATAAACACTTAGTGTGCGTCCACACTGAATGCGCGGTGACTGGAGCCTAGGCAAGCGCGGCGAGCGGGGGCGTGCGGTGGCCACAGTGACGCGCGAGCTCTTGTAGCTGTTCGACTTATATCAGGTGTTGCAAACTATGGACGAGGATTTGCTATTTTTACTAGACAGTCCGATCCTGAGATGGGAGGTGTTTAACACTAGAGATGATGTGCACGAAATAAATAAAAACAGAGGAATAACCATAACTTTCTTGTTATTGTGCGATTACTGTGGTGTGGATGTTTGCTTTGCCGTATAGGTGGTTTAGATTGAATCGCACTTAAAAACAACTCAGTATTTACCGCCATTTTATAGACAAACAAATACTTGAAACGCTTAAACGCCGAGCGACAAGACCGAACTGGTTTGTTACCCCCGCCACCCGCGCATTGGATCGCTCGCTGACTAGGCCCGTAGTGTGGCCAGAACGCGCGGACAGGAGCGTTTGAAAACTACGCGCGCTGTCTCGCTCAGTCCCGTCGCACTAGGCTTCCGCCTTAGTCACTACAATATGGACGCAAAGGCGTGTTTCATATGTTTGATACTTCGCGCCCGTCGTCGCAACCGCGCTAGGCTCGCAGTGTGGACGCACACTTAAACTTGTGAATAGAAATTATTTGCATTTTAATACAGAAGTCAAGTAGGTAGTTCGCACTTGGCTACTGTATTGCATGACTATAGCTATTTATATGGCAATTTTGTAACATATATAGGTAAATACTTAGATCGACTTGTTGTTCCTCGTTTTATACACAAAAGAAAAAGAACAGCATCATGAGTTACCAAAATGAACATCAATGTTCCACGAAAAGTGTAGTTCTGAAGATGAATCGCTAAAACATTGTAGTACTTAATTAGTGTTTATTAAACTTCTCCTAGGTAATTAGGAACTTTTTGACAGCTTCTTAGGAGAGGTTCAGGCATCAGGAACAAAAAATATTTAATTTTTCACTGAATGGCACGATTTATTTGTTTAACGATACATTGGTTCAGCCTTGTTTTACGGCTTGGCTGTAGCTATAGGGACGGATAGGGCTCGCCTTGCCTTGACTGTCGTAGAAATTGATGAGTGATTTGACGCTGCCGGGTCCTGGGGTTGTTATAGGGTTCGCTGCAGGTGCAGGGTTCACTGGGACAGGTTTGATTTGAGCGGGTGCGGGACCAGGTTGTAAAGGCTTTGACGGCGCCGGTTGTGGTGCCATTGGCTTAGGAGCGGGAACAGGGGTTGGAGGCTTGGTGGTTGCTGCGGGCGCCACGGGCGCTGGCGCAGGTTTTGGTGCTACCGGGGCCGGTACGGGTTGTTTAGGCGGCAGCACAGCAGGCTGTGGCCTCGCACCCCCACTCTCCATGTTGATGAAGTCGATGTTGGCATTTTTGTTTATCGGTACGACCTTACGACCTGAAATTAAAAACATTGAGGATAATTATTATCCACACACTGAAAAGTCTTTAATTTTTTGGTTGGAGATTAAAAATGAGACCTACAAAAAGGTAAATAAATCAGTAAGTATTCAAAAACTAGGTATGTATTTTATCCTCAGATAGAATTTCTACGAAAAGCAGTGGACAGCGATAAACTGAATTGAACGTCGTTACACCGGTTATTAAAGAATAAAAAATCGATAATAATTGATTATAAATAGTGCATAGAATAACAAGACATTTTCCTGAAATTCAGCTCACGTTGCCCTGCTCATAGTCTTCTAGCTACGTATAATACAAAATAGTTACTTACATTCGATTGAACAAAAGACGAATAACAAAATTAAAGCGGCGGCCTTCATTTTGCTCACAATTTGACTAGCGTCTGGAAACCTTTAGCTCACACTGCCGGCACCGGTACTGACACTGATGAACAGTGAGCTAAGCAGTGCTCTGATTGGTTGAAGTCGATATTCGTCGGGGTCGTGTCGTGCGACGTGCAGCCGTCGAACTGGCCTGGCCGCGTCACTGCGCCAGCGACCTCTGCCTGTCGTGACCTCATCGATAACGTGTTCTCGGTATAGCTGGAATGTTTACACACATGAATAACGATTTACCTACCTATTAATTAGGATAAATAGCAAAGACGGAACGAACTGCTTTTAAGTAGATTTATACCTAGCTGCTTTTTATAGTTTTTTTTTTAATTTAAGTATTCAAACCTTCAGGTTAATTTTCACATCCATAATACCACCAGCTTGGTTTGAAACCTCGTCCTTATTATTACGTCGACGGACTTCCGTAAGACGCCACTAAGGTTGCCACCCATAACTACTTTATAAAATAAAGTAAACCATTATACGTTATTTAGAGTATACGTGCTTTATACTTTATGAGGATAATAAAGTACAGGACCTACGTGAAAAAACTTTATTTTACCTATTTTGATTTTTTAAGGTTTTTTTTTTACTAAAACAAACAAAAATGTTAAGCGATTTTTAGCAATATTTTTTTTGGCAATAACAATAGGTAAGTAATACCTACTTTATTTTCAGATATTTTACTTTATTTTCTTGAAAAACCGGTGGCATCCCTAGACGCTAGGTACTTTATGTACTTCCGATACAAGCAAGGTGGTCAGACCTAAACTACCAACTTTGCTGAATAAATGGCTGTTATAATCACTACACCTTCTAGATATTCCCAAAAGACTTGTAACGGTTTAAGGGGAAAAAAATCACGTATAATTTATAAAATAACAAAAGAGCAACGCAGTAGATATTTATAGGAACATAACATTATTATAATCAGCAGATCATTTTCCCAGTGCTGGAAATCCGACCTACTCTCCCTGGTGGGAGGGAGTGGGCCAGCGGCTTTCAGAATAATCAGACTCAGTATGTACCTACCTACCTACTATGAAAAGATGGTACTTATCCGAACATTGTATTTATATTTATTTAAGTAGGTAGGTACTAAGAAATGTTTTTAAAGATATATAGCATTTCTATGAAATTGAAGTTAAAAACTGCAAATAAATAAGAAAAACCCGTATGATATCAAGTAAATTATTGGAAAAAAATATATTTTAGTTGTTGTTGTTTTAGTTGTTGTAACTTCTTGGGCGATAAGAAAACCGCAGTTGAACATGAAAATAAATGACAATAGTCATCGCTCATTATAACATTACATTTCCGTCACAACAAATAGTAGATAATCCATTTAAGTTAGAGCTTTAAATCGTTAACGTTAAGATATGTTTTATAATAACAAGACAGAAAAGCTGACGGCTCGCGGGCGGCACACTCGAAAGTAACGGTTGGATTTTTCGAGGCGATTCGGCCGGGCCGTTGCAATGACCACAACAGTTGGATTACTATTATAATTGGTATTACATAAATTAACTACGAGTTGTTATATTGTGTAAATTCGGTTTCATGTCGGTCTAAGTTTAAAAATAGATCGGTAACCAGAAAAAATAGAGCCCAGGAAGACACACAGCAGCGTGCTCTCTAATCGGATCACTGGGTCACTTAGTAGCATGAAACCTACAGTCCATAAATTTTACTGCAGTTACAGTAGTCGACTGTGAAAATAATTCAAGGAACCATAACATCACGCCTGTTATCCCGAAGGGTTAGGCAGAGGTGTACCCATTAGTACACCCACATTTCGCCAGTTATGTTTAAGTCCCATGTAATAGGGGGCGAGCCTATTGCCATCAACCGGGCACAAATCCAGACTCCGAGGCTGCTACTGAGAAATTCCTGATGGAAAAACCCAGTAACACTTTGCCCGACCCGGGAATCGAACCCAAGACCTCATGCTCAGCAGTCGCGCTTTGCGACCACTAGACCAATGAGGCAGTCAATTCGAGGAACCTTCCTATAACAAACAAATTGAACATCATCAACTAATATCCTAACAAAGCATTCCAAACGGTTGCTATGTAGTATGTGGTGTATGTACAGTAACAGTCTAACAGCACCACACAAGTATTCAAACGTGGATCGGACGAGAGCCTAATGCATTAAACATCGAGTAAGATACGATTTTCCCGCAGTGCGCGGGCGCAGCACGCTACTGCTGCATTGCGCGCGCGCGCTCGCCCGCAACGATGCGCTTCTGATAATGTCTCTTTTCTGATGACTTTCTTTTATTCGTGGGATATAAATACTACTGTAGTGGTACATCTCAATGCCACATTCGACTCACCACTTAGGTAGAAGCATTTGTATTGGTAAACAGAACCCAAACTCTCAATTAACAATGGTCTAACTTTTCTCCAGGCGTTGAGAAGAACAAACGAAGAATTATATTTCTCTTACGTTCTTAATGTATCATACACAACAAACATTGTTAGCTATGATTTTTTTACATGATATCTATACTTTATTACTTTAATATTATAAAGAGGAAAGATTTGATTGTTTGTTTGTTTGTTTGCATTGAATAGACTCCGAAACTACTGAACCGATTTGAAAAATTCTTTCACTGTTGGGAAGCTACACTATCCGCGGGTGACATATATTACTATATAAAAAATAGGGATCCGTAAGAAACATCACGCAAACGGAGTCGCAGGAAGAGTGCTAGTTTCTCATATGTAAGTAGGTATTGTACCTACATATAAGAAACTGCATAATTACAGGCGCAGGGGCATAGGGCAGAGTAGTAAATCTGGAATATGGAGTGGAGGAATATTAGAAGTCTGGTGTGTAGTTAGTTGGTGGAGGTGACCGCATATCCTCGTTTAGGCAACGGTCGTCATTTGTTATTCAGTGTTGTGACCTTGATAAGTATTCAAATGCATTTTGCTTATTCATTATAATTGTAGATCGATCACATAAGTAGTATGGAAAATCGAATAGCCAACCGAATAGCCAACCAATAAAATTGTATGCTTAAATGCCTCGGATATCCATACGCACAATGCGAGTAACGAACACAATTATACAAGTTGCGTGTTCTGAGGTGTCAATGTCGGAAACCTGTGGAGGTCAATTTTGTTTACCAAGACAGAACCTACTCTGCATCTCATATTACACATTCGCGGCAATCACCGTCGTCGTCGCAAAAACCAACGCGCCATGAATCTCAACAACACAAATCGTATCTATAGTAGGTGCATGACATCACCAAGAGGTCGCGCAGTATCGCCTGCTCGCGCGGGCTCAGAGATCACTAGTGCGCCGTGATCGTGCCAGAAACAACGTATCAAACTTTATCCAAAATGAAAATAGCTCTAGTATTATTGGTTTGTGTTGCGGTATGTCGGGCCGACGACTTAGCGCACGCCGCGGGACAAATTTTCAACAATATCTTGCCTAATTTGATCGGCAATTCTGTGACTGGCCAGCAAGGAAACACAGCGACCAACACTCTCACACAGATCGGAACAGTGGTCGGCGGAGTGGTGGACTATGCCAAGAAGAAGAGCTATGAAGACCTGCTGCGTCAGGTGCAGGACTCCACCACTGACGATGATATTCTGCGAATCAGTGAGGAGATGTTCAACTCGGATATCAACAACGCTTTCGCGTACATCCAAGTCAATTTACAAGGCAAAACCAGTCCTTTGTCGAAAGATGACCAGGCGCCAGCTAAGTAAGTTATTTTCTTTTGGCCTTAAGCATTATGTTAGATTTGATCACTACATACAACCTAGTATGTAGGTACCTAACTAACTCATACTAGGTAATTAAAAATTAACAGTGATGTTGAAAGCTGTTATTGTTTCGTAGAGTAACAATAAACTATTAGGTATTCTGTGTGTTTAGTCAATTTAGCTAATTATCTCAATAATAGGTACCTACGAGGTATAAATTATTTAGAAGTTAAATTAAGTGCAGAATATATAATTACTAGCTTTTGCCCGCGACTTCGTCCGCGTATACCTATGTCAGTTATCGCGGACGCAGACGAAGTCGAAGTCGAATAAAAAGTAGCCTATGTCCTTTGTTGGGGTTCACACTTACCCTGTATCAAATTTCACACAAATCGGTTCAGTAGTTTAGGCGTGAAGAAAAGACAGACAGACAGACAGACAGACAGAAAGACAGACAGACAGAGTTACTTTCGCATTTATAATATTAGTTAGGATTTACTTAGGCATCTGTGTCTTTTACCTTCTACCTACTTGATTACCAGAACCACTTTATCACATTTTATGCACAAAAGTTCTGTGACTTTATTCTCAACACGTTCCGCTAATATAATCTAATAACTACATTGACAATGTATTTGACTCTTTAGAATAAACCAGCCAAGTGCGAGTCGGACTCGCACACGAAGGGAAAAGCAGATAGAAACACATTTCTTAACCCCTTAAATTTTTAACTTAATTTTTTTATTTGTTATTCTTAAAGCGATTGTAGTAACACACACTCTTTGACAATTTCAAGGACAGTGCCATCGTAATAAATAACCCTAAGACGAATAATAATAATAATCTTTATTTCATAAAAACAGTAGGTACTTAGTTTTAGTTACAAATAAACAGTGCTATGTTAAAACAAAAGTACACAAAAAGTTTTAGCATCTGGAGCCGAACTAGGGAGAACCTGTATTTCGGCTATTTCATGAATGCTCCGCTTCTGCCCGTCCCTTTGGGTAATCTTAAAAGCTTATAATTAAGTAATATGAAATTGATGACATTGTAGCCTCCTGACCGTGCCTGAGAACGTGTGGGCTGGTCCGACAATAAGGCCATTTGTTGCACTCTTCGACAATTACCACAAAAACGTGATAAGACCAGAGTTCGTCACGCCCAATGTAAGTACCTACTTTATACTTATCCTTTCAATTGAGCAATTCATTCCAATGTATATAAACAGCTAGACACCTGCACACAAGGTAAACTAATGTTAGATGATGTCATTTTGCAGGAGGAAACGGAACAAACCACTTTTATCAACACAATCCTTGCGACCGGTCCAATTAGAAGTCTTATGAACTATTTGGTCAGCAAAGGTAATGAGAACCTGTTTTTTTTTATTCAATTACATTACATCACCCACGGGAAGCCAGTCTGATTTTCAAATTAAAATCTCAGTCTACGAGGCACCTATGTAGCAGTGGGCACCTACCTAACTACTTATACTGCATTCATTACAACATTAGACAAAAATATCGTTTTAACGCTAAAGTTATTTCAATGTTAGCATGTATTAAGCTTCATCATTTTACGTTACACATAAAGCAATATAAACTATTTATACAGTTATCATTGTAACAAGCCGGATTTGACAGCTATCAAAATCCTTTGTGTAGTGTTGTCAAAACGTCTTGTCAAAATATAAATCGGCAATTAATTCGTGTTTGTGAGTGTATTTTTTCAAAATTAAGTTAAACTTAATGTTTACAAGTGATACTCGTTGTTATAGTGTATGGGTAACATAGTAATTATTCAGGATTGTGAATTGGATTTTTCAAATTATTACGTAAAAGAAACGTCAAATCCGGCCTCTTAGAACGTTAGCAGTTTAATATACATGTATAATTATACTTAGGTACGCGGAAATATTGAGTTGTTTCCTAACTACTTAGTAGTTACCTATATATACTTTTCTACATCAGGTAGGGACCTAGGTAGGGTCATCAACACAGGGCTTACATATTCTCATTCCGTAAACGTTTACAGACAGGCAAGACAAGCATAAATAATGTTTACTACTAAACTGTAAACGAACAATGACTAATACCTATCATCGGTTTGTATTCTTAGTAATCATCATACAAACACGTACCTACAAAGATTGTAGCTACCAGTTTCTTGGAAAAAGGTACACTTAAAAAAAACTGAACTTGCCCTACTCTGGGATATTCTCCTGTTTATCTTGTGCCTTTACAAACTTATTAAGTTACATACACAAACAAACAGATCTAAAATAACTACCTGTAGGTCATTGAAATATTTGATTCATGCGGGAATCGAACCCGCAACACGCAGCAACACAGGCTCAGCCACTGCGCCACCTATAAAATAAATAATACCTGCCTATTATTGTTCAACTGCAGGGCAAAGCCATCAATAAAGTATAATTAAAACAAATCAAAACATATTGTTAATACTTCCTATAATTATTAGGCATTACTCAAATGAACGAGTACACCGAGCAAGTGGACCTGTTGAAGAAGATCTGGTTCACGAAGTACGCGCGCCACTGGACCGGCTTGTGCAAGTGCAGCTGTGCTTTCGAGAACATATTCATGGCAGAACTCAAGTCCAACGATGTACTCGGTAAGTGCTACAGCTGAAATCTATAAAGCGCGCTTACAATTTAAAAGACAGGCACGGAAGCCCTTCATACGAATTTGAACCTTATTTATTTGAGATTTAATGTTTTTATTTACCTGCTACCTACGCTAATGATTGTTCGAGGCTGTCCTTGTAAGGAGTCCTGTTTATTTGCAATTACATCATCAATTAGTACTCTACACACGTAGATGGGCCTAATTTAGCCTTCAGGTAACATTTAAATGGCAGGCAAATAAGAATAACTGAATCCTGCATAACTTATTATAGGTCTCATTCCTTTTACCCGGTATCTCTAGAGATAGATACATATAATTCTCACACCTAAATCTTTGTATTTACAGGTCTCCACAGCTGGTTGTTCTTTGCTAAGCGTGAACAAGATCGCAAAGCCAATTACTTGGGCTACATGGATAAATTAGACCTTTCTGGGGTAAGTTAACATATTACGCGATAATCATGTCCTTAAATAGGTATCAACTTTCTAGTTTTAAATTACATATTATCTGGAAGCCGACCCCAACATAGTTGGGAAAAGGCTAGGCAGATGATGATGATTATGATGGACTGGAATAATACACCGAAATTAACCCTAATTAAGCTTGCATATCAGAATCAGACCATCTTGTACAATAGGCATATTATACTGTAATAAAAAAAAACAACTCGATTCCGTCAATGCAACCCTTATCTGGGGGGTTATCGTAAGGTTAGGCTAGTAGAACGATTGTCTTTAGTATATTTTGGCATAACAACAGGAACCAAACAAGCACCTATTAGATAAAATTATCTAGTCTTAACGAAAATGTTATCGCTTTACAGAAAGGTTTTATCCTGAAGCAACACTCAATTCTGAGCGAGACGAAGGACGCGCCTGAAGTCACCATGTTCGTGGGCACGTCTCCTGAGCTGGAGATTGCGTTGTACACCATGTGTTTCATGGCACGCCCCGACAGGCCCTGCAGGCTGCGCTACAACAATGTCAACTTCTCCATACAGACCAAGACGCTGAAGGCAGAGAATGTGCTCCTCATAGACACAGCCAGCCCTACCTACTAAACTAGCTTCAATTATTGCATTTCACGAGCGCGCGTCAGTCATTATAATTTTAAACCTACGTCGATGATAAACACGTGACATGACACGCGCTCGTGCTATGTGATGACTATAATTACATATAATACATACTCGATACAGTTTTTAATTATACGCAATAAATATATAAAAACAATTACACTCAATCTGTGAAGCTAACGTAGCTATAGGTAAACTAAAGCTCTCTTATTAAGGTCCAAATAAAGATAATTTATCCAAATACATGATTTATGTCTTTATAAACTTTAGAACAAAGATAACGCCAGAGACAAGCGAGCTGTTATCAGGTCTCGATCCGCAGGTCTTGCCCCCCCTAATGATAAGCATGTTATTAAATATCAAATTTCGCAATAACTATAAAATAAGACTAGATAAGTAATGCATAAATAATAAAACCAATTCAATGTAAACAGCTTTATTGCAACATTTCTCTAAAACACTGACAACTATACACATCAAAAGTGTCTAGGGATCAACATCCCTAACAAATGTTAGGGATGTTGATCCCTAGACACTTTTGATGTGTGTATAACACAAAATATATCATTATCTATGATAATAGATGGTATGGTACATACCTAATATTAACTAGACCCAATATATATATTAAAACCACTATTATAACGGTATAAAGATGTAATTTTTACCGTCGAAAATGGCACAAAACTAGGTAATTCAATAACAATTAGTCTTCGGTAATATAATTTATAATACTCGACAATATAAGGCTAAGATTTAATACAATTATACCTACCTATATATTATCAAACAAATAAAAAGGATATCTACTTGAGAGCTAGGAACAACAATGAAATTCTTAACGTACAAAAAGCTATCAAATATTGTTGTAAAAATAAATTATAACAAAAACTGCAGATAACTTTGATAAAGAGTATATAGTTTACAATACATTTGAATGTCCGTATAGCAAATATAAGCATAAACTATGAAGAGACTAATCATTAATTTTAATTACAGTCATGTTAATCACTCAAGTGAATAAATAGCTTTAAAAATGCTTAATATAAATAAGATTCTTGGTAAAGATAATATTAGTGTAACTTTGACCTTTTGCGATTATAAATCACGAGCACTACATATGCTACCTAAATGATCAATATATAATATGCACAAAATAAAAGCAGTACAAAAAGTTTCAACAGATCACTTTAGATGTAAATGAACCCGTAATACCTCATTACAGAATACTAATAGTTAGCTTTAAATACTTCAATGTTGTATGTAATTGTTTGTAGACTTACCCTATATTTTTTGCTACTTATATTATGATTTTACATTTACCTACCCACAATTTTGATCCACTACTTTCTAACTGACCGAATTGACAGTAAAGATATGTTAAAAGTAAGAAAATAAACAAAGAAACTTATTGTAAGACTACATTAAATACTTCTGACTAGAATACCGTTGGATGATTTGCAGCATATCTACAGTGTAGATGTCTTACATTGTATATTTAAACTAATTTGCTTACAATTTTATGATTTAAAATCTCAAAAAAAATATATACAAACAAAAACAACCATGTAAATATCTAAAACAACCGATTCAATAAGTTTATCTCTCAAAGCTTTGTCACTTCACTATTAAGGTATCTTACAGCGATACAGATTCTCTATAATACTTCGCAGCATACATCTAAATGGATAATTATTTGCTGCAAAACTGATTATGATTATACAAAAAAGTTATCCTTAATTCTAAGTGATTACATGAGTAAGACTTATACTAAAATCAAACAAAATACGAGCCATACTCGTGCGGCATGACTCCGCGGCGCGGGTAGAATGTGTGCGTGAGCGAGTAGTTCATCAGGTTCGAGATATTAGACGTGTAGATGTCGGCGAAGCGGAACAAACGTCTCGAGAAGTAAGTCGGATTGTGGTATGTACGGAACACACTACCGAATTGTGGGTTAAACACTGCCTTTATTTCATTCCTGCAATTGACATAACATCTCCTACAATGGAAGCATGAAAACAAAACACACAAGCGTTATTTACAGCCAATCAGTCACGGTTACGCGATTACGATAATTTTGATTAGTTGCTCGTAATTAGTTGCTATAAATTGAATGATAAGCTTAATCACAGCTACTGCCAGATAAACGGATAATAGTTGAATTTGGCAGCTAAAAGGGGCAAGATGGGCAATGGCGTTGCCCAGTGTGCCTGCCAATATACACATAGCAATAATTTAATAGCTGTCTTCCCGCATCGTCTTAATTATATAACAAGCGGGCGTATGTTTCACTTGAATAACACTCAATACTCACCGGATTCCCAGAAAGCATAAAAATCTTCGTAAGTTGACAAAAATGTAGTACAAACCTGAGATAATCCCGCTCGGTCATCCATTCGGTGACGACTTCAAGTGCCTCAGCGTCCTTATAGTCCTGGTGGTCTTCTATGAGCTGCGTCAGCATCTGTAGCCAGTTGGCGTTCTCCTTGAACGACCGAGTGTTCAATGTGTTGATTTCGTGCTGCAAACAAGTTACTTATTAATTTAGGTTTCAAAAGCATATCTATACTAATAAAAAATTAAACGAAAAATTAATAGAACCCCCGACGGCGATTTTCATCAAACATAGCTAACATTCCCGACTAATTCACCTTTCAAACCAAAAAAAACTAAATCAAAATCGGTTTTTCCGTTCGGGGGCTACGATGCCACAGACAGACACACCCCGACATGTCAAATTTATAACACCCCGTCGTTTTTGCATTGGGGGTTAAAAATAAATCTGAAGAATTTGTTAAACCTGCTTATCTGGAACTACCGGTATATGATAGCCAGATTCATGAGGACCAATATAGGCTACATAACATCACGCTACGACCCACGGGAGCGGAGCAGTAACCAAAGACGTGACTTAACACGGGTGAAAAAAAAACCACGCGTACGAAGTCGCAGAATAAAATAGGTATTCCGAGCAGTAAAGGACACAACTCAGATTCAATTTTTGCATTAAAATCTTTAATGTTTTTTTTCTGTCTGTATAATCTTCGATAAATGATACCATCTGGGCAGGGTGGATATTTTTTCGTTCTAGAAATGCACGTCATGAATATGTTACCCTTGATTTAACGAATAAGCGTAATGGTGTTTTATAAATTTGCCTCAAAGTCATTACCAAATATCTAAAACTAACAAAGATATTATCTAACCGTCAACTCGTTTATGATCGCTCCGGTGCGCCAGCCGTGCTCCAGTGTGACGTCAGCGAGGTCACTGTAGGGGTGGTCGCCGAAGTACAGCACCTGGTGGCCGTACCAGCCTGTCAGGTCTTGTAGCTGCTTTACTGTGCCCTAGAAATAAGTAACATTGTAATAATCAGTAGGTATCTCTCCATTGGGTTTGGATTTGAAGAGTAATATTATTTGCGCAAATACCTATTACTGTTTTACAATACATACATAACATTAACATCACGCCTGCAATCTCCAAATGCAGTGGTGTACCCTTAGTACACCCACATTTCGTTAGTTATGTTTTTAAGTCGCATTTAATAGGGGGTGAGCCTATTGCCATCAACCGGGCACAAATCCAGACTCCGAGAAATTCCTGATGGAAAACCCAATAACACTTTGCCCGACCTGGAAATCGAATCCAAGACCTCATGCGCAGCAGTCGCGCTTTGCAACCACTAGACCAACGAGGTACGGTTTTTTACAATACTATCAAGAATTTACAATACAATAGTTCATACTATTTCATTCTCTTAGGGCTGATTTTTCAATAGTCAGATAACTTTTATCTAAAGAATAAATATGACAGTTTGACATATTTTCTATACAAAAGCTGTCAAACCGCCATAATATTTATCACTCCGCTAAGAGTTATCTGACTATTTAAAAATCAGCCTTTACAGTTCCAACTAATTTTACCTCATAATAAATAATTCCTTTTTCCAATGATGACACTTTTTCCCATATATGCGTGTTCGCGTTTTTGTCAAAGACTCTGATGGGCCGCGACACCTCCGTGAAGAATTTAGGTTTATTTGCATTCACTATCACTACGTCGAAGTAATCTCGCCAGTCATGACCGACTAACATTTCCATGCCTGCATTCCTGAAAAAAAAGAAAACAATTTACATTAATAAAACCTTTTTGTCTGGTTTGTTTGAGATCATTAATTTACCAGAAGAATAAACTTTATAGAGGTATAAAAAAAATACTTCAAATTTAACACTTAATAATAATAAATTTTAATTAAAACTACAAAAAGATAAACAATAAACAGTTTTGCTTAAATCTATGTCAAGTTCACAGTGTGTTTGTACTGCAGGCCTACATACTGCATTGGATAAGATGTTGTGATGTGACGACAATTATATTGTTATATTATTTTATTATATTGTTATATTATATTATTATATAGGATGTTCTAACCATATGTATCTCAATCATATGTTTTTGAAATGCATAAAATACGTCAGCAACCATGTTTATCTCATATGTCTGTACATATACTTGCCTCACGTTCTTATTAATAGGATGATCTATTGTATGGTGATACAATGTAGTATGCTGTATGGCTTAGTCTAGCTAAACATACAACTATATCGATACTTGCTAATATTACAAAAAATAAGTTAAAAATAACTAAAACCCGACTACGACAAAATCGCGCACTGAAAAGTATAAAACAAGAACAATATTCATTTGACCGATATTTTCGAAATTTTTAAGTAATAGCCGTGGTCGTATGCCACCTGCGGTTGTTTCACACAATCTTTATTGACTAGGTGGCATACGACCACGGCTATTACTTAAAAATTTCGAAAATATCGGTCAAATGAATATTGTTCTTGTTTTATACTTTTCAGTGCGCGATTTTGTCGTAGTCGGGTTTTAGTTATTTTTAACTTATTTTTTATTTACACTATTTTGGGGGTTATATTATTTGAAGGAATAACTCTATTTTATATTATTTGATATAATAATAAAAGCAAAGTAGCGAGTGAATTTCAAATGTACTCATTAAGCCTTTTCATTTGATATCCATGTTGACACTGTTAAAAACAGGCAAAGTAGCTAGTAAAAGCTATATAATGTATATATATTTCAAATGTGCTCATCAAGCCCTTTAATTTGATACCCATGTCGATACTGTGCAAAAAAATTTTTTTTTTCGATAACGACTTCACATCCCCTGGAGGGCGCCATATTGGATTTTGTGACACGTCACCTACCCTATAACCAGCGGACAACTAAGACACTTCTAACGACACCTCATTTGTCATGTAATGATAAGTAGTTTAGAAGTTACGAGGGAACAAACAAACATACATACAAACATACATACATACATACATACATACCGGTCAAAATCATAACCCTCCTTTTGGCTTTGCCGTAGTCGGGTAAAAAGCGAAAATGCTTTTACGACTAAACCGATTTCTATGAAATTTGGTATGTGGTTAGTTTGAACACTTAGAAAGAACTTAGGCCACTTTTTATTCCGCGACTTTGTCTGTGTCCGCGATAACCGACATTTACGTGGACGAAGTGGCGGGCAAATGCTAGTATTACATAATTATACATATTATGTAGCTGTTGGTATCAAAGATAGCTAAGTCGTTTGATTTTTTATTTTTTTCGGCTTATTATTTAGTACTCCCAGATAAAGGTAGCCAAAACCAATATTAAATCACATACTCTAATATCAAAACTGAGAGAGTATGAAAACCCCTGACTCATAAATTAGAAAAACGTTTTTTTTGGTTCCTGAAAATGTGACATAGAGGCACTTAGCTACCTTTGATTCTATATGCCTCATATCTAAAACTACGTAGATTAAGGTGGGCCATAGTATACACAAAAATAATACTTACACAAAATGATATGGACTATTAGTGACAAGAAACAGTTTCTTATCATTGTCTTGAAGCATTTGGAAGTATTTTCTTAAGTCTGCATTGGGCCTGATATACTCCTTAACATTTTGAGCCACAATCTTGTGCATGATGGGATGACAGCTTTGTACTGAGTTCTAGAATTAATAAACCAAAGATCAGTAAAGTTACAAGTTTTGTTTATGATATATGACATAATTATTAAAAAAGGAAATGCCTCGTTGGTCTGACAGTCGATTGCTCAGCATGAGGTCTTGAGTTCGATTTCCAGGTCAGGTAGTGTAGTTGGGTTTTTCCATTAAGAATTTCTCAATAGCAGCCTCAGAGTACAGATTTGTGCCCCAGTTGATGACAATAGGCTTGCCCCCTATTACATGAGACCTAATACACATAACTGGCGAAATGTGGGTGTACTAATGGATACCTACACCTTTGCCTAATGGCTCATTTTCACTAGTCGATAGGGCCCGCATGCGGGGTGCGACAGATTTCTGGAACGCATGCCACAGGGCCCGCATTCGGTGAACCGTTTTCATTAGTCGATAGGGCCCGCATGCGGGGTGCGACAGATTTCTGGAACGCATGCCACAGGGCCCGCATGTCGATATCACGGTCGGTAAAAAGCATGCGCGGCGGATCCCCATGCATGCGGTGTAACGACTTGTACCTTTCATTGGTTGTTATGTCGCATGCGGGGACTCGCCGCATGCGGGCCCTCTCGACTAATGAAAATGCGCCATAACCCTTCAGGGATTACAGGCGTGATGTTATGTATGTTAGAAAGCAAAAAAAAGTACAGTAAATACATCACCTTGACATCTAAGAACAATATTTCTGGATGATAATCAATATGGTTTTTGATAAAGTATTCAGCTACATTACATAGTAAACTCATTTCAGGAACTGAAAATAGATCAGCTAAATGCACCATCTTAGCTCTGTTCGGCTGAAAGAAAAATCATTCCATACATTACATTTAGATTACTTATGTAGAATTAATATATTTTGTGGTGAATCAGATTTGGTTCATTCAGATAACAATGTAAATGCAATTGCATTCACAAAGAAATTAGTAGTTTTAACCACAAACTAATTTCTTACACCCACATTTTAACTCAAAATTATACATTTGTAATTTGGCAGCTTCATATCTACTCTGTGTTTGGCACAGTCATTCTCAATCATGCCACTGTGTCTTAGGACAATAATAGATGACTCTTATATGAAGATAAAAACAATACACATATCATGTGATTCCTTTAAAATTAACATAACAATGGTGAATCCTAAACAGATATGTTATAGATTGAGCACAGACGGCAACATACAAATCTTATAGAAGTAGGTACATAATATATCAATGTCTTGTCACACATGGTCCTTGTGTCAACATTGCATAGGGGAGCACAAATGAATGATTGCTTACAAGTGCCAGTGATTACTGCCTACTATCTAGCTACTACTCTTACTTATCATAGACAAGTGATTTTCAACCTTATCTTGGAAGAAACAATGATTGAAAATGGAAAATACAGTTATGTAAGCAGTATGTTACATATTCATTACATCTATTATCAAACAGGTAGGTGATAGTAAACCATGTCTAAGTTAGACTATAATTTCTAAACTGTACTTTTAATTTATCAGTGATTAAAATCAGTTTTTTTTTATATATTACGTTAATAATAAACAGTAAATTTTCCAATAATACATACTTTATGAGCTCTGGTATCACCCTCAACATAAGCTATAGGTATAATTCTGTTTCTATAGAGTTTGAGCACTTCTTCAGAAGACACCTGTGTGAGACCTCGGTACACAGCTCCAAATTGTATTTGTAAGAAT
The DNA here is from genome assembly GCA_949316365.1 of Hoplodrina blanda. Taxonomy (NCBI): domain Eukaryota; kingdom Metazoa; phylum Arthropoda; class Insecta; order Lepidoptera; family Noctuidae; genus Hoplodrina; species Hoplodrina blanda. Next base: position 6,494,018 of record OX438579.1, on the reverse strand, counting down.
GAGTCCAGTTTTAGAAGCAAGCCTTTCTCTATGTCGTAATGCAAACCTCTGACTGCAAAATTAGGTTTGTACTCTAATTGTAAAATTTCTGGAGGATACTGTAAGGAAAACAAAACTATAATTATATTTCCATTATGGATAGTATCAATTAACTCTTTGAACAACCAGCCAGTTTAGTAAATAGGAAGTATTAAAACTTTTTTCGAAATTAGAATGTAAAAAAAATACTTACATTTCCACTGATAATAGAGGCATTAGTGGATAGAAATTCAACAGATACCTGTTTACTTGATCTACCCAGCTTGGCTTTAGATTCCTACTCATAATACATAATAATATATTCACATACCAACCTTATATTTTTCCAAAAGTATTTCTCTGCCAAGATTATACAGTAAATGTTCGAGGCTCGGTTTGTAATGTGCCAGAGTGTAATCATAATCAAATCCATAAACTTTAACTTCAGAAAGATCTAGCTCATTGCAAGCAAATACACCCCGTGGATTCACATCTTGTGGTAATTTTTTAGCTACAAAATATGATTAACATTAGCAAAGGACGTATATTAAACTGCAATCAAAATAAATTAATAACTGCGTATACTTACATTTAAATTTTAACTTTGTGCGACAGTACGCTTCTTTTAATAATTCGCGTGTAGAAAAACACCTGCGTAATAAATCCTCTGGATATTTTTTTGATAACTGTGTTAAGCTGCATTTCCATTTTCGTATACCATTTATCGTTAAATTGCTACGTAAACTCATCAAAGATGACATTTTTAAAGAACAAGTTGAAATATATCACTTAAAACTGAAGCCAATACACGTGGATTTAGTATTTTACGCATTAACACAACGAAATAGATTTGGTATCAGTCAGCTTTTATTAATAATTTAAAATCGTTGCATAATAAAATTCGAATAAATAACACACAGTACACATTCACTACTTTCACTCTACCCGTCTATCTTGCGTTGTCTCGTAATCGTAAATCGGTCAGACAGACTCTTGACAACTTTCTGATATTTATTTTATTAATTTGACATTTACCTTTACGTAATTTTACAATTGACGGAATGACGGACGGACTTATATCTAGTGTTACCAGCGACAAGTATAATAAAGTGCGTCCCATATATTCGGTATCACTAGAAGTTGACTTCTATGCTAGTATGTAGGGGTCCTTAAAAAGGAATAGAGTAAAAATATTCTATAATTATGGACGTTGCGGCACCCCGCCATATTCAAATCTTCAAATAAATATAAAAAAAAGTTTGTAAATTATGAATCAATTTAAAAACCATATATAGTTATAAAATGTTTATTAGTATTATTTTCTTAACATTAATATTATTTCTATCCGAGTATTTTGGAGTTGGAATGTTGCTCGATGAATACATTTTATAGGGTTTTAAGAAATCTGTTATAGTAAGTACCTACCTAACTTTAGGACTTTTTGTAATGATCGGACATGGATTGAAATGATTAACTTATTGAGATATACAAAGTTGATACGACAGATGGGCTTTCCTTTAAACTGGGTATACTAGGTACCATTTTCAAGCTCTGTCCAAAAAATCAATTAAATAGGAGCAGCAGTTTAGTCGCAAATGATTTTTTAAGTTTTTGGCCGACCGCTTTGATACGAGAGAATACACGCGCGCCGCGGGCGTGCGACTTTGCCGCTTTAATACCTAGGGTATCTAAGGTCAGTTAAAATTTATTTACAAAGGGTATTTACGTTTTACTTTGATTTGTAAGCTATTTAGTTTGTTTGAAAAATAAAAAAAATAAAAAATAAAATATAAATATTTTATTTTAAACATAACTCAATGTTTTAAACCGTGTCAAATTAATACTAAACACGTATAGTATAAGTACGTAGTTTAATTTAATGCCCCTCTGTCATATCAACTCTGTATATGAACGAAGTTATATAATATTTATGCGACAGTGCAGACGCTGCCGGCAGATGTTGTCCAGTAAATGCTAGTTGTTTGATACAGGGTCTTTCTACTAGTTTTTTTAACTACTAGCTTCTGTTCGCGAGTTCGTCTGTGTCAAAGTAACCTATGTGCTATTCCAAACTATAATCTAACTTTGTGCCAAATACATCCAGATCAGTTCAGCCGTCCTGGAGTGTTTTTGGTAACAACCATTCATCCAAACTTTTGCATTTTTCCTAGTAAAAAGTAAAGTTACATCGTTAACTTTGTCGCTATTTATAACTTAATGAGGAACCTAATTATAATACCTTTGCTGTTTTCGTGTCTCTTGTTTGTTTATTTAGGTAGGTATTGATATTCTAGAAAAACACAATTTTGTGGTGTGCATGACTGCAGCAAAAAAATGTCTTTTACAAGGAATTGAGTCTAACCAAAAATTAGTGAGTACTAAGCTGTAAATGTGAGCCAAATAAAAAAATAGTACGTGCTCTCGTTTCAGAAAAAAATCGAAAAAACCTTTTCTGCTGGGGTAACGTTCTTCCAGCAGGAAAATTCTAAACGAATGAACGGAGCGAGAAATAAAGTAAGTATATGGGCATGTAGCTTATATTAGTGCATGAATGTGAGCCGAAAATAAAATTTGTGGGCCCTAAGGTTTTAGAGATATTCAATTCCCTGCTGCAGTAACGTTTTGCAGAATCTGGTTTCTCGGGAACCAATGATTGTGGGCCCGTAGAAAAAACGCAAATTAGTAGCTCTTGATGTGTGCGTAATAGTGAATTAATTCAGTTTTATAAAATATCCAAGTAATCATACATTTATGAAAAACCGAAAAAAATCCTAGCGCATAAATGAACAAACGTGTAAACCTACTAAAAACTGTTTTCGGTTCTTCTTGTTGTTCTCAACACCAATAAAAAGTTTAAAGACAAAGTATACACACGTTTTTGGATAATATCACTTCGAAAAAATCTGAAAATGCCATAGGTTAGACGCCAAAATGCAAGAAATAGAATAAACCCCAGATGTTTGTTTAAAGACGGAAAATTAGAGTGTTTACATAAGTATTTATCCTGAAAATTTCAGCTTAAAATATGTCGTATTTTATCAGATATAAGCTGAAAACCAAAACTACTGCCACCTTACTGGTTATCCGACCAAATTCGAATGACCACAAAAAAGCGACGGTTTCATACATTCTGATGTAAAAGACATTTTTTTGCTGCAGTCATGCAGTCATGCACACAATTTTGTGACCGACATAATATGTTAACAGATTTCCACAAATTTACTTAGATAATTCTAAGTATTATCTAAATTTGTGGAAAAGCGCTTCCAATTAAATTTTTACTGCGGTATCGGAACGTATGTGTTACAATGCTGACATCTTTGTTTGCCAGCTTCAGTTTGCAGTCATTATCCGCGCGAGTGACAAAGCAAAGGGTGTATAGTGCCATCTCTAGCTCTGGCGAGGTTCCAATAAAGATGGTGTTAACTGGCTTATCGACGCCTTGTTGATTGAAATGGAACTTCATAACAGCCCCTTTCTGAAAATATACAAATATTTTGTTAGGTATCTATGTAGAGTACAAACATGTAACTGTATGCAAATTCACTTGTGACATTCAGTTATTTACTATTACGAGTACTAACCTAAACCTAACTGCATTTTCAAAGATTATGTAGGCAATAGGTAGATAGGTGAATTGGTTTCTTAACATGAGGAACTTTCGATCGAAAACCCTTGCCGAACCTAATCTATCCCATAACCAAATACAATACACAATATACTGCAAAATAAAATATTTTACTCACGTCACTTATTTCCTCATATTTCAAGTATCCCAGATAATTAATTCTGTTGGCCGATTCCTCTCTTGTAAAATAAATCCAGTTGTGCAAACCTATGAAAAATTAAATATAGATAAGCTGAAAACAACTATTTTACATACTAGCGACCCGCCCCAGCTTCCCACGGGTGCAAAGTACCTAGATACTTGCTATACTTCTTCTTGGATCACTTTATCTATTCATAAAAAACCGCATTAAAATCCGCTGTATAGTTTCAAAGATAAAGCGTACAGACGGCGGGAAACGACTTTGTAGAGATTACTCGACAGATTTCCGTCTAATGTGACGTACGTTATTTAGAAAGTATTGTAGGTACGAAGAGAATCATATTCTAAATGAAATGCTTACCGGAAACACCTCCGTTCTTAAGTTCGGAGACAAATATATGCTCAAAGCCAGAACTGCTTATCTTTCCTTTACCTCTTGAATATAAACTGAACCATAGCTGCTTCAGGAAGTCTCTTTGTTGTTTTGGGTCTGGAGTCACATAACCTGTAACAGGATAGACGTAATTCTCAGTTTCACGTCAATAATAAGGTCCTAGCGCTAAAAAACTTCTTTCGACATAGTTAACTAAGGGTTAATGGTATTTGATGTACAGACAGCGTCATCAACTGGTTACCCTTCTCGCTTTAAAATTCGTGCGAAAAAGGGGTCGGGCTGAAGACGCTGTCCTTATATTCTGAGGGTTTACCAATCACCCATTCACATAATTATGTCGAGAAAATGGTACAGCGAGAAAACGAAGTAATTATTTTCATTTAGATGCTAAACAAGTAATGGTAGGTAGATAGGTAAGTACTTTTAATGTTGACGACGAAACCAAAAATAAAAACCAGGTACACTACAGCTAAGCAAAAAAAGTATGGTGCTGAGACAGGTAGAACTAAACATGATTATTATTGACTTTTATTTATTTTACTATTTATTAAAATTATTTAAAAAAAAATATTTTAAATGAATAGTGATAGTGAAATATTATGTTTTTTTCCCACTCTTTTTGCCAAGCTGTACCTACCTACGTGTTTAATAAGTGATTAATTCACCTTTATTCTTCAGATACGTCATAAGATGCCTCATAACAGTAGTAGACATGATTGCATCCATGAAAGAGTTCTCTTCGTTTCTCTCCTGAAAAGATTGAATAAAGTAGGTAATGTAAGATTCCTGCGGTACCTACAGACGTTTACTTAAAATGAATATTAAAATATTTTATTTCCTAGGAATTATGATACTTTTCTACTTTTCAAACTAAAAACTTCTAGGCCCAAAGAATAAAACATAACATCACGCCTGTAATCCGCGAAGGGTTAGGCAGAGGATGTGTACGGGCCCATTAGTAGACCCATATTTCGCTAGTTATGTTCAAATAATAAAACTCAGATTATTTTAGACTTTTGCGTCATTAGATACCTACCCAAACGTTATCTCGGCAAACGTACTATTAGTAATATTTACATACATAATTTACTTTGATGCATCACCTTTGTTTACCTTAATATTTTGGGAAAATCATACATATTCAAATAATGACTTTATCTCTCTATATTCCAAATTATAATTCATTTACTTATTGTTACTTTATTTTTCAAGAGCATGCTAAAATCATAACTGCGTAGCTTTATCTTTGAATATGGGTTCAACAGTTCAACTATCATTCAGCGATATTATTATGTTATTGTGTTTATTTAGGTCCTTTTAGGATTGAATAATTTGGCCTCAGGCCTCAGGAAGCCAGTGAATCAATTTTGAATATTTGCAGCTAGTTATCTACTTACCTAGCAATGATTTGAAGTTTACAATCAAATAAAAAAACAATTACTAATTACCTGTGGCGTCACGTGTTCATTAACTAAGGTGTCTCGTTCATAATTGTCCAATAATGGAACTAATTTCTGAATAGTCGGAATATTCCATACTTCAGGAGTTACAGTGATTAATCTACGACATAAAGATAACATTTTAAACAAATTAGGTAGGTATAGGTATAATCATATGCATAGTCGGGACCTTATTCATCAAGTCATCAGGTCATGATGTAAACAGCATAGGTAAACATCAAGTTTCTTTGGAGAATAATACTTACGGTAGGGGTGCCATATCTACAGTTGAATGTGACGTAGTCTTGGCTTGATAGTTAATCGTTATGTATTTAGCGGCATTATTAGCGTCCTTTCTTAATAATTCCTCACTAAGTGTCTCTAATTCAGCATCAGTAACGCTGTTCGTGTTTGAAGACCCGCGATTGTTGTTTACTATAGAGCTTGGTAGCACAGGGGTGCCAGGCCGAGACATAGGTGTGTTAGGAATTCGCGTTGTAGGTTTGGGCGTCGTAAACGAAGAGTGGGTACTAGGTTTATTGCCCGTAACAGCTGAGCTGAAGGACATTGGTTTAGGTGTGTGGCCCGATGAAGGCGTTAGTGTTGTCGGCAAGGTAACCAACGGAGTTGACCCATGTTTGTTAGAGGATCCTTGTAAAACTGAACTGTAGCTAAATGTTCCTTGACTCGGATTTTTGCTATCATAAAAATTTATAAGATCTTTGACATTCCCTCCAGCTGCAGCAGGCTGGTTGTTTTGTTGAATGGGCTTGACGGTTTGGTATTGAGGAGCAACATAGTCTCTTTTTCCGTTAGATGATTGAGGATTGCTTTGAGGCGCAGGGGTTTGGTTATTGCCCGCAGTAGTATGCGATTGCGACGGAGATGATGGACCGAGGGATGGAAACTGAGCAGCATAACTAGGTCTGCCACCATTTTGAAACGTCTGACTGTTACCTCCAGCCGGCTGGATATTTTGTTGTACGGGCTTATGAGTTGGATATTGAGGTGCAACGTAGTCCCTTTTTCCGTTAGATGATTGAGCATTGCCTTGTCGCCCATTATTTAAATTATTATTCGCAGTAGTCTGTGATTGTGATGAAGATGGGGGGCCCAGCGCTGGGAACTGGGCAGCATAGTTAGGAATGCCTCCATTTTGGTTACCGCCATATGTTTGAGCCTGGCTGTCGTATGGTTGAGTCGCTACGTTATCTCTTTTATTTCCCCCACTTGGTACACCTCCTTCGTGCAATAAGAAGTCGGTATTTGCATTAAGCCTTTGATTCTTATTATATTCTAAACCTGAAAACAAGGATTTATCTTAGATTATAAAAAAAAATGATTAAGATGTGACTAGGAAAAACGTGCCAAATAGGTCTTAAAACTAGGAGTAAAATGAGTAGGTACCTACTTCGACGTGGCTCAGTTTGCTTTTATTTTGTAAACAAAACCTACATCAATCTAGGTGAAGGTTATATCGACCAAATACATTATAAGCTGCGAATCAAAGGCCAGTCACAACGTAAGCATTTCTGCGGTACAGTGGGAAAAAACGCAGGTAAAATCAACATGATGCATTGGGAAAAACATAAGTTAGATATTTAACCTTCTTTGTAGTTGCACACTCACTTGTATAGGACTGAACGATATTAAAAGTTTCGAACTCGTCCCGAACGAACCCTTATCTGGCAAAATGTCGAGGCTAGGGTCGCGAATCGAACAAAATAAGTAGGCACTATTCTCATTTCTTTTTAATATCTGACATTATAGTTATTCAAATAAAATAATAACTAGATGCTTAGACATATTAATATTAAAATTCTTTATTCATTCGAATTTCGCGGGATATTTGTTTACGTAAACACAAACAAATAGGTTGATAGTTGGTACCAAGCATTAATCATGCTTAGTTTATTTCAATATCTACCTACTGTGCCAATCGATATTTTCCAATTTATATAACAACTCTATACAGAATGACAGAAATGGATTAAGTAGGTAATAAAAATATTTGTAATGTAAATATCGTACTTTTTATATTTTTTAAGGTATCTTTAGTGGTTCCCTACATTTTAACTGCCAGCATATTTTTTCTTATAAGGAAAATGTTTTGACAGATTTATTTGTTAAATAAAAATGTGCTAACTTACCTGAACTATTTTGTAAAAGGAATAATATTCCACACAAAACTGCTACCCAGTTGTTCATATTTATAAATTACAAAAACACGTACACAAAGCACTACCTACATCCGTTTTGTACTACACATTTATGTTATAATTCGATACAGAACCGTCTGCCTTGACCGCGCTACCAAGATTATTGAGCTCAATTCTGTTTCTACTAAGAGTAGGAGGTATGATGTGTTAGGGATGTGTCTAAAATTAATAAGCTGCTAAATTAACACTGCTAAATTTTTTTAGTGTCAACACCTGTTAAATAAGTTCTGAGATAGCTGTTAAATTTAGCAGTCACAATCACAACTCACAACAAAACAATAATGGTCTTGCTGGCTGGACAGTGCTCCCATCCGCACCAAACACGGACGCCGGATATATATTTGTCTCGCTTTATCCCACTACTGCAGGCCGCAGGCAGACGCAACGGCAACAACAAAGAAAAGAACACACGACACACGTGTTCCGTCTCCGTCTCTATTGAATTGTTTTCAACATAGCGATTTATTTAGCAACTACTAATTTTGTATTTAATGTTCAGTTCAGTCACAGTTAGAATGTTAAATAAAGACTGATTTAGTATGAAGGAAATGAGAATTAATTGTGTTACAAAATCTGTCTGTGACTTTTTGATGATTTAACAGTTGCTAAAAATAACTGCTAATTTTAACTGTTAATTTTTTTTAGCATTAGCATTTAGCAGTGTTATTATTTTTTAACGTTTAAGCCCATCTCTATGATGTGTGACTCAAGTGACGTCTTGGCGAGTTGAGATCGCTAGTTTCCACAGTGAGTGTTTTGCAAATATCAACGTTACGTTGAGAACGTTCAGAGAGCATATTGGCTTGGAGCCATACAAATAACAGCTGCTGCTGATGTCATTTACGCTCTCTTTTTCGAGATTTTGATACGAGCATGGCTAAAATGCGCATCCCATTTAATTGGTCAAAACGCATGCATCATATTATCGCCATGAAGGTGAGTATATGAAAGTTTGGCCGACAAGTCACCGGGAATTACGAGGACGAGCGAACCTACTCTATCATTTTCGATTTATTAATGGACCTAAGTAAAAAAAAACTATTTTACATGATTGAAAAAGTGTCTGTAATATTTACATTATTACGACCGACTCGGATTTATTTAAATAATGAATGACATTGTCGCCCTAGGAAGACGTACACTGACCTTATTGGTGAGGTTCTTCAGAAAGGTCAGGTGCTCAGGTCAGGTGCAAGGTGGCGTACTCGTAACCGGCGTGCTTGTATGACGAGATGTATGAACGTAGATGAGGCGAAAGGAGTATGTAAGGATCGTAGCAGGTAGCGTTCTGTGGTTTCTGCCTACCCCCATGGGAAAAAGGCGTGAGTTTATGTATGTATGTATGTATGTATGTGAATGACATTATATTGTGTTTTATTTTTTCAATAATTATTATATACTGTCGTTTGCCGTGAAAAAGGCTTCCCAGGCGTGATAATTGCCTGGAGCAGGTCTATGAGCGTTGCCTGTGACGACGAGGATATAAAAAGTGGACGCAAGGAGCGCATTAAGGTTGCTAACACTAGAAGTAAACATACTACCGTTATATCTAAATAAACTAATAGAAAAGTAGGCAAACTAAGACTTAAAGGTGCTCGGTTTACATTTTTTCCATTTTCCAGAAATGTAGGATTATTGCCTCACAAAACCACTTTCGAGCTCTCTATCAGTACATGGCATGGTGTTTGCAGATTTTTGCCGGTACATTTTTTGTCGCTGCGATGAGGTATTGCTGTAGATAATGCGTGTGAATGGGCCTTTTTTATTTGGATGGTAAAAATCATTAAATGAGTCCTTCCGCCCAGGGTGGGGCAGAAGAGACTGTCAGACTTTTACTGACTAAAAAACCACCCTGTTCCTTCTGTTGCCCTTTGTGTTTCGGGGCCACGGTATCCTGTTAAGATGTCCCGCGACCCCGGCAGGCGTTTGGCCCTGTCGGGACCCCGTCCCTGTGCTGACAGCTCAATGAGGCGCGCGTGGAATAAAACGCGCCGCCTACCCGGGCCTGGTCCTTGATCAGACGGCAAGCTATACCCAACACTCGCCGTCCGCAAGCCCGCGCCGACGGCGGCCGGATGTCCCCTCACGACGTTCGACGCCCTGGGCGCCTCCCGCGGCGGCTGGGGCGTGAGGTGGAGGATGTTCTCTCCCTCACGCGTCCCGCCTCCTCCTTCGCTAGCATTACTGCTTTGCAGAAGGAGGTGACTGCTTCCCATTCCCTCTCGTGTTCCGCAGCGAGAGGGAATGGGTAGCAGTCACCTCCGCCAGTCGCCGCCGCCTATCGCCTCCATATGGACACGGCGGTGCCCTGCCCAGGCGGGGCAGATCTGCACCGTATACTTCACACAGTGGTGTCACCCGGGCGTTTCCTCCCGCTGAATCAGACACACGAAAGGTGAGGACGCCGAATTGAGAACCACCTCCTTTTTGAAGTCGGTTAAAAATTGTATTTTCTTATGAATACTTTTATATAAACTGAACATCTTTTTTTCTGAACATCACTGAACAACTTTATGAAACATGTCCTAATGTCGGTGACCGGCATAATGTTTGATCGATATTGAAAATAATGATCTGCGGATAATGTGTAAATACCTTTTAATTCGTACAATACACAATCTGTGTTGCTACTAAATTAATTATACGGTTGACCAATCAAGTACTTATTTTCATTCGTTTCATTCATTCAATTACCGTCAAATTTGAAAGCATAGAGTAAAGTAATATAATATGTTTGAAAGGTGCAATAAATCTGTGAAACAAATCAGTAGTGTGCTTCTGTCTGAATCATGTTTTAATTTTTTGTATTTATTTTAGGACGTAAAGTGATTTGAAATTAAAATTTTAGCACAATGAAAAACGAACTACATCGTTTTGAAAATTTTATCCACTTTAGTTTATGGACTTTGGCTTGTTTCTATTCTATACACAAATTATTTCGCTCTCAGACAGGTAAATAACTGCTAAAAATACCTACTTAAGTAATAATGGATGTAATGCTGTGTTACTAAATTAAACGACGTTTTATAATTGTTTATTTCGAAAAGGTATTTTAACTTAACGACATTTATGATAAATGTTTTAATTTTCGCTGTCCTGTTCTGTTGTAGAAATAATAGAAAACAACCGCGAACTTCAATATGAAATAAGGGACTTAAATCCAGGGTGGCGATCTTTATCGAGGCTAAAAGATGAGTCTGATGTTGAATGGAGTACATGGAAGTATCATATACAGACTTCATGGTTCTATATGTTGTTCCAATTTTTTGTATCAGAGATGATACGAAGAAGAAACCCCTCCTTATTGAAATATTGGTACACCATATCAAGTGTAATTTATATACTAAAATATATGGGTGTCAGGCAGTTGATAATCATTATTGCCCAGCCTGTAATATTCTCGGCTATTGTGTTTACAGGTGGTAAAAAAATTAGTATTTGGTTGACAAGCATTTTTCTGTTGGCTGGGTACAATACGCTAAAATATAAATATTTCTTTTGGCGTTTCTTGGATACTGAGAATTTGGAAGATGAAGAAGGTTTTGTAATGCTATATGCAATAGCTTGGGTTGAATTAAGATGCATTAGTTTTTGTCTTGATTACGTAGACAAAAGAGAGAAATACTCACAAGCGCAGGATATAGCAGAATTATTTAAAGCATCAGTATTTGAAGATCTCATAAATATGTTCAGTTATGTTTTGTACCTGCCGGTTTTATTTGTTGGACCAGTAATACTTTATGAAGAATTTGAAAGAAGTTTCCATAAGAGGAATGAAAACTTGTTAATGAGGCTGAAATTTTTTTTTCTGGATATGATGCGATTTCTAATTTATACCATGTTCTTGGAACTAGCATTTCACTATGTATATTTTTTTGCAATGCAAAGTCAAATGGAGGTTTGGAGATTTTTGCTTACCTACTTGTGTTTTACTTACGATATTGCGATGGTATGTTAATGTGACTAAATTTCAGGCTATTTATAAGTTGCCATCGTTGGCACTTTGTGGAGGAGGACTATGGATGGGCTTGGAGTTCCACATGAAATATGTTATATCCTATGGAACTACAGCAGCATATTCAAGATTAGACAATGTTGATCCTCCACCAACACCAAGGTGCATATTTAGAATTCATGTTTACTCACAAATGTGGAGATATTTTGATGTGGGTCTGTACAGATTTTTGTTAAAGTAAGTTTACTTTTGAATATATTGTATTTAATAATGTATTTTTGCTCAATCAGTAAATAATATTTTATTAAACTTTGTTTTCAGGTACATTTATATACCAGTTCACTCCACACTGTCACAGAATATAACAATGCCCAAAATTACATACAAGTTGCTTTCATCCCTTATTACTTTTATGTTTATATTTATGTGGCATGGAACTATGTGGAATATATTTGTTTGGTCAGTTTTAAATTATGCAGGTATTGTAGTCGAGTATATTGGTAAGGCTGTTGCAGAAACTGAAAAATACAAAGTTTTTAAAGCAAAGGTACTGAAAACAAATGCAATGGAAATACGATTTACTGCATTTTTATGTGCACCTTTATTAGGTTTGTCAGCCATTTCAAACTTCTATTTATTTGCTGGTAGTGATATGGGTAATCTGTATTTTGGTCTACTTAAATGGCCATCACTGTATAATTGTCTGCTAGTCTACATGTCTTTGTATTGCTGTTGTCATGTTGCTATTGCTTTATATGATGTTCCATCAAGAACTGATGTAAAAAAAAACAAAGTTAAGACTGTATCGTAATTTACCTATTATAATTTGAATATTGACTGAAACCACTATTATCCATTAGGTAGGGCAATGATTTAGTAATCATTGAAAAAAATATACTTACATAATAATCAAAGTACAAAATGTTGTGTCTCCGTCCGTTGTAGGTATAGCAATATACTGAGTTATTGATTGTATTGTCCTATTCACTCTCAATAAACATAATACAATAATAGCCTACAAACAATAGTTGTACAAGCAATAGTTGTTCAATTATGTTGGCACAAGTCTACTAACTGTAAGTCATATTTGGCCACAGTTTTGATAATATTGAATTGATTATAAATAAAAACAAAAATATTAAAGTACTATTTTTATTTAAATTGCTATCAACTGATATGTGTTTGATCCTTTTAGTAATAAGTATGAATGTGTATGCATAGCTTCAATCAAATCATTCGGGTCGCCAGCTACACCAGCAGCTTTATGTATTTGTATCATCTCTTTCCTTGTAAATATATCCTTCCCCAATTGATGCGATCGCCGCGTTAAAGCATCCATGAATTTTTTCAACTGAAAATGAAATTGTATTGCATATTGGAAAACAAAAGCTACATTTTTACACTTTTAGTGACGTCACTGGAAATTGGTTATAGGTATTTAAAATTAAACCTACCACCTAAAAGTTAGGTACATCACATTTATTACCTTGTTCCTGGAACTAACACCTGACCCATTTATGGACCTCGATAGTTGTATGTTTCCAAATTCATCACTGAATGTGTCTATTAGACTGTGTTTTAATAAGCTTATCACGTCGTTTGCGTCTTGGACAGTAGCCTCTTCTCTTAAATCAATACGGGCTCTCGCCTACAAAAAAAAAAGTTTATAGAGAAACAAAGTTACTCGATTAAATTATGATAAGTACTTGTTTTTTTTTAATTAATCGATCACCTGTGCCAGTCTTATGCAAGCTTCAAGTTGCCGAGTTGTTATCGGTGTTCCATCGTGTGACCCACCCTGATGGTTGTGTCTCAGCTCTAGGTAAAAGTTTTGTAAAGCATTGGCTGCTTCCTTACTTATTTTTGGGTGAACATATCTTCTAGCGTAAGCTATATATTTCCTTAAGAGTACTAGAGGTAAGTGATCGATGACCTCACCAGGTTTCAGACGTAATCTCCGACTAGAAGTGGAATACAATAAAAATTAAAATATTATGTTTTTCCTGAACTCAGTACACCCATACACGGTTTAAGTAGGAACTGGGTTCAAATAAAAACCATACATTTTATCCTGTATGTTCTTTTATAAATAATATTTTAAAACAAGATGATTTTTATGGTAAAATAAAGTGTACTTTTTCAAGATAGCAGATAAGGATAATGTGTTTGTGTCGTAAAGTAGGTACATGCGCCACTCAATTTTGCTTCAATACTAAAGCTCAATATTTTGAATAGTAATAATTGAACATTGTATTAAAAATTACCTAAGCGAGATTTCGTTTTCACATTGGCTTGTATTTATACTAGCGTTTAGGTTTCTCGTTTTCGTTGAATGTTTTCCTCTTTGGCCGGTATGCAGAGCTAGCACGTGTTCTGATAGCATCGCGTCCATTTTCTACAACAATTTAAAATGTTAAAGATGAATTATTTTTTTTCTTTACACATACCTATACATAGACATACATAAACTTCCTTTTTCCCTTTTGCTTTCTTTATTATTATTTTTATTTATTTGAAATACAATTACCTCATCTGGTTGGTCCAAAAGAATAAAAACTAAATCAAATCTTGAAAGAAGAGCTGAATTTAGTTTTAGGTTCTCTGCGACAGTTTTAGATCTAGAAAAAAAGTATTTTGTAATAAATGAAGTAATCTGAAAAAGTCTGAAATGTAGAATTGTAACTATGTATAAACGGCTAGCAGCCTGAATGATTGAAAAGCTGAAAAAGGGCTAAGAAAGAACGACCTGTTGTAGCTGCCCCCGGCGGGGTTGGCGGCGGCCAGCACAGTGGCGCGCGCGGCCAGGCTGCACACCACGCCGCCCTTGGCCACGCTCACGCGCCGTTGCTCCATCGCCTCCAGCAGGCTACTGTGATGAGCTGGCATCTGGAATCCAAAAAAAAAATACGTTGCTGGCCACTTGTTGGGAATCGATGACCTTGGCATTCATTAAGTCGTCTTTACTTTCCTAAGTCTTGTAGTCAATGTGGGTAAGCATAAGGTTTATTTATACTTCATTATTTATATTTATATTTCAACCATAAAGCAATCAAAGTAGTCAGTAAAGTAATCAACAATATTGTATTATAATGTGGGGTTTGAATAATCCTGACAAAGGTGCTAAATGTAACCTTTGTCTTTCTATCCGTCTATTTGTAACTTCAATCCAACGCGTTTTTCCTCTAATTACCAAATTCGATGTCTTACAGAATCAGATTGAATTTTTCTTTTTTAAACTGAAAATTTACCTTATCTAGTTCGTCTATACAACACACGCCCTTGTCGGCTAGGACTAACGCGCCAGCCTCAAGAGCAAAATCCCCGCCCGCTTCTCTTCCTAACGCCACTGTGAGACCACCTGCGGAGGCCGATGCGCCGCATACGTATACACCTGAAATATGATTATTATATTAATGTAAATTGGGTTTTGATTCATCTAGATTAATCTGAACATTAAGTGTTGAGAGGGTCAATTCTCGTATTATTAAGAATAGGTTTGATGGGATTACGAATAGATTTTGAACGTTTCTAGTTACGAGAATTAGCCTTCAGGGTGCGCCGGCCATATATTTAAATAAGATCGCTAATCGTGTGGAGTATTTCAAAGCACTGACTAGCTGAACTTTTTTGATAATCTAACCTCTTGGAGCAGCATGAGCAGCAGCCTGTAGTAGCTGTGACTTTCCGAGACCGGGGTCACCCACGACCAATACATGAGGGTTGGACCTGGGTCCATTGTCAAGTTCTGTACCACCTATTAGACCAAGTATGAGCCCTGCCTTCACTGCTTCATGACCGAATATTGTTGGGCAGAGTGAGTGAACAAGTAATCTGAATACATCTTCTGATGCATGTATTTCCTGAAACAATAAACAAAGTAGTAATATTTTTTAAATCGTCGACAGATTATTGCCAACATTGAACTGAGGTAATGCATTTATTACCTGGATGGCATAATAATCTTTCAATGTAAAAGATAATGTTGGATTACTGAGATTTCTATGACTGTGAATTGACACAGCTTCCACATAAAGTTGTAAAAGTCTTGCTGCTCGTTTTCCATCTTCCCCGCCTTTGCTTTCACCACGTACCTACAAGAAAATAGAGATACGGCGAAAGTTTTCGTTAAGAAGAGAACAAAACACGTCTTTTGTCAATAAATTAAATAAGCCGACGCGACATTGAGCATTTTTTTTTAGGCATTGTAGACTATCATTACGTAATGTTTCAAATATATATTTAACTTCTGTTGCCGACTGTACGTGTACCTACTGATTAGTACGATACCTGTACAATTCCCGTGACAGATAACACATCTCCAGGACAAGCGGTTCCAACCAGATCACCTTGCAGTTCTATCTCCACACTTCTTGGTATAGTTCCAGATAGGCTCTGGAATGTGGAAAAAAGAATTGAGTGGGTCTTCAAAAAGTTATAAAACCAAAATTAAAAAAAAACAATTCACAATTGGACCCCAGTGGGTGCCAAGGTGGTGCTGAAAGCTCAAGTTCGAGCAAGATAACGTCTGAGGGTATTACTCAAATACAGTTAAACATAATACTAACTTGCGACTGAATTTCCTGTATCTTAGCAACTTGCCAGTCTATTGTGTTTGTGAAAGGTGATGACTGCAAGGGTTCAAACTTCGACCCACCATGACAACTCTGACATGATGAAGGTGCTGTAAACATTTAAAATTATACTAGACATTAATTGATACAACGAGCTGCCATAAGCTGGAGCTATTCGCGAAAGATGCCAGGATCTAGAATTACCTTCTATGATGTTTGAAGTGTACTAAAATTTGAATAAAAACTGAATAGAAAATAACAAGTTATGTAGTCTAGAAAATCTAGTCCGGCTCAAATCTTCCCAATATTGAGCCTCAACTAGGAGCGTGCCAAATATATATACGACTGTAAACTCAAAAACATAACCCTCCTCCTTGCGCAGTCGGTTTACAAACGGTAATCAATAATTATGATTTTTTGTAAAGTACTTACAATAATGTAAAACAAATGACCTAATGGATACTTGCAATACTTTCACATACCTGTAAATACACCCTGTGGTTGTATGACTGCTTGAAGATTGTGGCAGCTAGAACATTCAAATGCCATAGATGTGCAAATGAGCCCCACACTTCCAACTCTTATAACAGTGCCCTTGATTGTCACGAGTTTACCTGCAGTCAATATAAAAACAATTAAACATGATTGAAATAAACATTTCACATTATTGAGTTTGTATAATGAAATTAAATTCAGTTTGGCTTTTTCGCTTTATAAGAATGACTTTGCGTTGCCCGCTGTGACTTCGTACAAGTGGTTTTTTTCACCCATGTTAAGTTATGTTTTTGATTACTTCTCCCTCAGCTCCTGTGGATCGTAGTGTAATGTTATAAAGCCTATACTATTTCTCATGAATCTGGCAATTATACACAATTTGTTTCCAATCTGACTGGTAGTATCAGAGATTAGCACATGTAAACAAACAGACAAAGAAAAAACTATTCTGCTTTATTATATTAGTTTAATTGTTAATTATGATTTCAATAATAATAATAAAATTATTATTTTACTCACCAAAGTAATTAACTTTTAAATTAGCCAGGGGTATTACTGGTTCATGGTTAAGTATTCTTATTTTTATCTTGGATTCAAACTTGAAAGTCTGGAATAAAAATTAATTGTGTACCAGCTGTTGGCTGTGTGCTCTCAATTGGACGAGTCTATGGCATCTGTCCCACCTGATCAGTAAAAAGTCTTATAGAATATTTTTATTTAGAACAGGTACAAAAAACATTGAAACTTACCTCATGCAAACTATACTCTAAAAGCCTTAAAGTTTTATCTGGATATTCAAACAATTCTGTATTAAAACTAGGCCAGGTACTTTTAAACTCTGTATCATTTAATAACATGGTAACATCCAAAGGCACACTGCGAGTTTGATCTATTTTCTCCAAGTCAAATAAGTTTTTGTTTTTCTGGATAAACTTCTTGAAACAGTTAATATGACTTGATAACTCCGAATTCTCTTGTTGTTCTGCAACGGAATGCATTATTCATACTTATCTATTATGGTCCTTAAAAGTTTTTTGGACAATATTGTTATGATAGATTATTCACAATAATAAACTTCATGGAGTAAATTATCACCTTCAGTAGGAAAATATAGCTTCCAAATATTGTTGCTATCACTAATGGGAATTACAGTTGGTAATTGATTGGCTGGTGCTCTTACAGATCCTGCAGTACTCGATACCCGGTGAGTACTCGTTGAATTATTTATACTATGATTGTCTGTACTATTATTCTGATTGTTTCGACCTCGATACCAATTGTTTCGATAACGTCCTCTCCAGTTACGACGCATTATGGGTTATTTTGAAAGTTTATCTAAGTTAAATCAACTTTAAAATAAATTCGTTTCCCGCGAGCTGCTGTGTAATATTTTGAACTATTTTGAAGTAATTGGGGAACTCTGGGGAAGTGTCATCATGTCTTGTCAGATTGTGAACGTCAAATTGAAACAGTCAGTGTCAGTCAAGTCCATGAAGGTATAGATAAAACTGGAGCCCAGACTTTGAATACCTACTTGAAGCTCAAAAAATGTATCGCTATCTCGCTCTCTGTGGTCTCACTCTCTCTTTTTAACTTAGGATAACCTCCTAAGTTAGAAAGAGAGAGTGAGACCACAGAGAGCGAGAAGTTTTGTAGGTATTTGACTCAAACTTTTGTTCGAAGTCTTGACTCCAGTTTTATCTATACCTTCATGGTCAAGTCCATGGAAATATTATGTACTGTACCTTTGTCTTTGGTCTTTGCATGCAGAGAATTAATTCAAAGAGTAAACTTGATTGATTGATCTTTTTTTACCCGACTACGGCAAAGCCAAAAGGAGGGTTATGATTTTGACCGGTATGTATGTATGTATGTATGTTTGTATGTATGTTTGTTTGTTCCCTCGTAACTTCTAAACTACTTATCATTACATGACAAATGAGGTGTCGTTAGAAGCGTCTCAGTTGTCCGCTGGTTATAGGGTAGGTGACGTGTCACCAAATCCAATATGGCGCCCTCCAGGGGATGTGAAGTCGTTATCAAAAAAAAAAAAAATTTCGCACAATATCGACATGGGTATCAAATTAAAGGGCTTGATGAGCACATTTGAAATATATATACATTATATAGCTTTTACTAGCTACTTTGCCTGTTTTTAACAGTGTCAACATGGGTATCAAATGAAAAGGCTTAATGAGTACATTTGAAATTCACTCGCTACTTTGCTTTTATTATTATATCAAATAATTAAATAGAGTTATTCCTTCAAATAATATAACCCCCAAATAATATAAGTAACCCCCAAAATAGTGTAAATAAAAAATAAGTTAAAAATAACTAAAACCCGACTACGACAAAGTCGCGCACTGAAAAGTATAAAACAAGAACAATATTCATTTGACCGATATTTTCGAAATTTTTAAGTAATAGCCGTGGTCGTATGCCACCTATTCAATAAAGATTGTGTGAAACAACCGCAGGTGGCATACGACCACGGCTATTACTTAAAAATTTCGAAAATATCGGTCAAATGAATATTGTTCTTGTTTTATACTTTTCAGTGCGCGACTTTGTCGTAGTCGGGTTTTACTTATTTTTAACTTATTATAGTTTTTCTTTGGTTTTCTTTGTTTTTCACACACACAAATAAAAGTTCGAAATTGAAGGTGAACGGAGAATCACGGTGGACTTGTTGGTATCCCAGAATTATGGCAAAAGGGAAAATCTACATTTTTTGTGTAAAATACTATGGATATTTGATTAAATAATCGTGATACTGTTTAATTTTTATTTGTCCTTAGTACTTATTATTGACCATAAATAAACCTTGTAAAATAAATTAATCGTTTAGGTTACACTAATTCAATATAGGTACATAAATATTGCGTATACTAGATACCTAAACCTCATTCAGGACTACAATAAAGTTTTTAAATTTTTTAAACTTAGAATAACAAATCATTACGGTTAGTAAAACAATTGTATGTGAATTAATTTAAACTGCAGTAAAGTCACTAATTTACACGTATAAAGTTTCAAATTAAACTACCTATATTATATTATAAATTAATAAATGTCCGATAAAAAGGACGAAGGTTTGCGAGATGCAAATGCCTTTGAGTTTGCAATGGAAGCCGTTAAACATCCTACGGTTCAACGATCTTCAGAAATGGATGACGTTACTATAGGAGAATCAAGAAAGTCCGTTCAAACGAATACATCGGAAGTTGAAGCTCTCATTGACGTTGATAGAACGGCTCTGGAATCTATATTGGATGTCAGTTGTCGTTTAAAGGGTATTCAGCGCAGAAGCAGAGTGTCTATGAGCACTTTAGCGCTAGCTCATGAGTCTTATAAAGACAAGCAAGTAAATAAACTGAATAATTAGAAATGCTTTGTTTTATTACATCTTAGTTTAGAAATACAGAAACCTACATAAACGTTTTTGTTCGTAGGATAAAGCCAAAGAAGCTCGTAGCTATCGAGTTGGTGCTATTAGGCAGCAACACATATTTCTACTTGATAATGCAGCTACTTTATTGAATAAAACTTCTGAATATGTGTTGGTAAGGAACACGAATATTAAGCCTATTTATTTTCTATTTCCAAACAGCACATGACGTGTTAAAGATTTAATTATCAAAATTTTATTACAGGAAGGTGTTTACGATGCTGATGTTCATATTGAACTGTTAAATAGTGCAATGGCTGAAGATGGCACTTATTGTATTGTTTTGTGTGATGCAATGCTGCCTCACGTCGATATGGGTATACATCCTAATTTCCTAATTTCTATACGCGGTGTAAAAAGTCAGACAAAATAACATTGAGCAAACATTCTTGCTGAAAAACGACTTTAAATTTATTGTGCATACATTTAATTCTAATTTTCGTATAAAAAGTTAAAACCTTCAATATCTTCGTAACGAGGTTTCCAAGTAGGTACCTACGAGGCATCAGGACACAGGCGCAAAAAACACTGCGTGAAACGACAATTGCAAGAATGGACGTTTGCGCGAATGGACATTTCCCCGAATAGACACTTGGCGACAAGACATTTGCGCGAATACACTTGCGCGAAACATATTGCAGCGCACTTGATCTTTCAAACACTCGTTCAAAAACGAGATAAAAGTGCTTCAATCACTCGTTTCGACGGTTTATCACTGTTATCTATCTCATTTATAGAGTCTGGTCGGTTTGTTCCTAATCAGAAAGGTAAAATGGAAAGGACTTATTTATCTGATTTATCAACGATTGGCACTCAAGGCAAATGCGTTGCCATGTACAGATTGAAAAGCAAGGCTATTGACATTCGGAATGTGGCTGATGTAAGTAACGTTAAAGCAAATACTTACTAATTGGTTGACTTATTTTTCTAAGATAATTTAAGCTTAGTTCTGCCGAAACGAGCTAATCAGACAATCCACAATTACTCAACAGTTAAATTAATTTATTACGTAATTTAATGTGCTACATTATTGTCCACTTGTCTAGCAAGGTAGCAATGTACGATAGTTCTAACGTGGACGTAGTTACGTAAAAAGGATCTACCTCAAGAAATCCCTATCCCTATCTTTACGATATCTTAGTAGGTACTAGGCGATACGAGTAACTCAATTTTGAGGTTTTTGTAGGTTGGATCCTTTTTGCGAAACTACGTACGTATGTCCTAAAGTTATGCTTAGAATAGCTTCTAAATTATATCCAAAATCAGTAGGTATACATTTAACACACATCAGTTACTTCGAAAAATGGGAGAAATGTTGACGTGGGTTTGTTTGTATTGGCAGAATTAACCCCATTTATTTCACGTGGACTAAATTCTAAATTCCATTCCATATCCATTTCAGGAATACTTTTTAGTACAATTTGATATCAATCAAGAGACTGAAAATGTGGTGTCGGCTATTTACAAGACCTTGAAACGTGTATACGTGCCTGCTCTACAGGCTTGTAAAGGTTGGGGCGACATTAACCCTCCCAATCCTAAAAGCAATGATATCATCAAGTCATACATTTCAAAAATAGTTCTGTTTGTTGATTATCTTGGAAGTAAGTATTTTTTTTCTTTCCTACTAACATAACATGGTGTAGATATAAATGAAAGACGTAACAAGTGTTGCTGTGTTCCTCGTCTGTAATCCCCGAAGCAGAGGTGTAGGTACCTACCCATTAGTATACCCACATTTCGCCAGTTATGTTTAAGTCCCATGTAATAGGGGGCGAGCCTATTGCCATCAACCGGGCACAAATCCAGACTCCAAGGCTGCTCCTGAGAAATTCCTGATGGAAAAACCCAATAACACTTTACCCAACCCAAACCAAGACATGAAACCAAACCAAGTCTTGGTTTGGGTTGGGCTCAGCAGTCGCGCTTTGCGACCATTACCGAAGCAATTTTCTTTTAAATATCTTAAATTATATTCTTAAAATAAATTAAAATGACATGCATTTACGAGTAAAAGTATGCAGTCTTTAGACTAACGTTCTTTCGATTGCTTTCCTTTTAATAACTTAATATTTTTATTTAGAAACCAAAATAGATTTGGATTGCTGCACTAGATTTAAAACCAATATGTTATTGTACGAAGATGAGTTGTCTGATCAAGAGAAAATGAAACTGGCCATTACTAAAACTCATGTTTTGGAAGAAATCTGCTCTTATGTTAAACAATGGATGCGACAGATAACAATGGTAATTTATGGGAAATATTTTACCGAAAGTTGAATTAGTCTTAGCATAAGCTAAGCCATATTGGTATGCCCATGTTTTCATTTACACTGTAACTAAACCTGTAGTTATATGTTTATGATTTTAGCAAACATTATTCTGTGTCACTATTTCTATGGTAGGTACTTACGCGATTTACATTTTGTTAATAATTAATTTCAAAGAAAGCGACCAAAAATGTCCACTACGCAAATGTAGCACGATACGTGTAACGCCGCAGATTGCGCGTCGCGTAGTCAACCAAGGCTACGAAACATTGGGCGACTACGCCGTAGCCAATCGCGTAGCGGACTACGCGATTAGCTACGGCGTAGTCGCCCAATGCAGGCGCGCGAATATTAGTAGTTTTTTTTTGTTTCTACGCGAGACTGTTTTCGGCTAAAAATAGTATATTTATATTTTAAAATTGATTAAGTAGTGAGTAAGTGGTTTTTATCCATCCGTTTTAAACTAAGTACGTCTTTGTCCAACAGATCGATGAGGATTATTATCAGGTAGTTTCCTTTAAACATACACACGACGCTCCCACACGTATAAACAAACAAATAAACTCTTCAGCGTTATTATAAGATTTATTACGATGAACGGTGATAGGGGAAATCGATATGATGAGAGATTGGGAAGGCGAAGCAATGTTTAAGTCTTTGCCGAAAAACATACAAACCATTTTGTTTATAGGTATTAGTGCAGAGTCGGCAACTGCGTCGAGAGCCTTCTAATATCGGACCACTAGCCGAGCTGGATCACTGGCGCCGTCAGCTCACCACTTTCACATCGATAATAGAACACCTCAAGAGTGAACCTACCATGATGTACATACATACGCTGATAAGTGCGAAATCTAAGCTATTAAAGGTAAGCTTTGCTTTACAAAATCAGAATCAGATATTCAGGTGCACGTGCAAAAGTTCGTACTTTTTTAAACGGTAGGTTTTCGATTCTACAAATTATTTTGAAGCCTTCTTTGAGTATAGAGGCAGCGACACAAACACTTAACTATTATAAAATAAAACATGATTTATCGAGTTTTTATTAAATTTGAACTTGTATTAGAATAGTACATTAACATCTCATTTTGTAAAATTTAATAAGTAAGTTAGTAAATAAGTAGGTACTTTCTATCACCTGTTAGCCTACTAAGAAAGAGCGGCGTCTTCTAACACAGGCATTATCTGCTTAAAAGGAGGCGTCTTTCACCAACAAAATGTTAACAATTATGGTTATGAAATAAACATTTATTATTTATTATTATTATTTATTATTATTTATCTTATATACCTACTTACAAGATTATAAACCACTTACCTAGAACATAATTTCAGAAATGGAAACAATTAGATAATAACGTGACAGACTATTACAACGAAGCTTTTGATAACGTCAGGTATTTGTACGCTTTGGAAAAATATTGTGAGCCGCTGTACAGGTACTATAGCATGGTTTTATTAATAAAAATAATATTATTAAATTATTTTCCTTTCATGATTCTTTTATAACAAAATAAAGTTAGATGATGCAGATAGTTTGGTCTTGAATAAATTAATAGTGTTACCTTGGGTGATAGATGGTTTTAACTTTTTAAGGCTAATGCTGAGGACCACTTGGTTCCATTATTAATATTACGTCCAACGTCCGTAGGTGCGATCCATACACAATGCAGCAGTATATTCCGGGTTTACTGTACAGCATTCGCATGATTTTTGCGACGTCACGATACTATAACACTACTAAACAAATATCTACGTTGCTGGTGAAAGTAACTAATCAGATTCTTAACATGTGCATGGAATTTTTGACCAATGGTGGCAAGAAGACTATTTGGAACCAAGACAAGCATAATTTCATGTATAAAGCAACAGTAAGTGTTTGAATGTTATTAGCTTGAAAATGTGTTATCAAAAGAGACAGTAGGTAGGTACGGTCAACAAAAAAGATAGGTATCCATCCATCGGTTTCTAAGAAAACTTCAACTAAATCTGACGACCCTGCATGCCTTTTGCTGACTGTAAATATCATAAAAACTACGTAAAGCAAAATTAAACACTTTGATTTTTTTGCTATGAATCCCAATTCACGAAGAAACTGATCTTAAAATTAAATAAAGTTGTGTAAGCAGAAGACTATGTAAAGATTTAATATTGCTTGATCATACTTTAGGTATTTCATCCGACATCTATCGTTTAAAATTAAGCGTTCGTATTCATTAGAATAGAATCAACGACGCCCTCACATTATTTTTCAGTTTCTAAGTAGGTGCTGCTCAAAATAACAACCACAAAGTTAAAGGTAGGTTGTGTTATTCTTATGTTTCAGTACCCTAATTTTTATGTTCTAGGTTTGTTTAAATTTGTACAAATTTTATCGTAAATGTTACACTGAAACTCAGGAAGAAATGACAGAGGCTGCTACTGAAAGGCCTTTTGATTGCTCTGAAATGTATATATTTGGCCAATTTGAAACTTTCCGAAAGCGACTAATGAAGGTGAATAATTTTAAATATTAGGTATTTTTGATACTGTTGATGACAAACAGCTCAAAGCTGACCGAGCTTTGAGCTGTTTAACCAAGCCAGCAAATTCTCAACGTTCTATTTTTAGTTAGCTAGGTTAAAACACTATTTTTTTACATTGTTAGTTAAAATCATCAGCGATTCATATAATCTATCAAAACTCACCAAACAGTTCTGTCGACGACCCGTCGCTGTGGATAATAAACTATACCTGCATGTATTACGCTACTTTTTTTTTGGATATTTCGTGTCGTGGACATTAGACTGGTTATGGTACATGGAGGCAAAGTAGGGACTATACAAGTAGACGACTAACCTATCTACTGAATGCTAGAAAATGATAACATAGTCTGTTTTTCTTTAATTTTATAGATCGTTGATCTTTTCCAAACATACATCACCTACTATGTTCTGAATAAAACAACTTTGGAGGGCATTGAGGAACATGCAGTCGCCTTTAATAAGTTTTTTAAAACTATCTCCACGAAAACGTATGATGCGTTGGATCACAGGTCGGATTTCGATATACTGTTCATGTTAATTAAACGGTATTTTGATTATAATTTAAATATTAATGAATCACTTATTCATAGAGCAGGCGGTCAGATTTCGACAAAGATTACCAAATATATAAAGACGCCGTGGCTAATCAGGAGCTGTTACTAGAAAACTTTATGATTAACGTAAATATGATATTTTAACTTATAACTTAAAGCTATACATTTTTTCCAATGCACATAGAAACCTAGGTATATAAATAAATACGTAGATAGATTAATAAGTTAATTAAGAAATAGTAGTGAGAAAATGTGTTGTGTTAATAGATATCTGCTACTTGCTACGTGTACATGTAGAAATAATATTTTCAGAGCGTTACAAAGTGCCCCACCACAGAAATAGCATTACATCTGCTAGCCAGATTTGAGAAACTCGAATTAAACTGTCTGTATATCGATGATCAATATTATGATTTAATCCGTCTGTACACATCGGAGATAGAATCAATACGGGACAGGTAATGAATACTTCAACAATTACCAAACTTCGTAATAGATAGATAGAAAAGCACCTATTTAATACATTTACATACGATACTATAGAATATGTTGAATATTTGATAATACCGTATTTAATGCAAGGTTTTAAATAACTCATTAAATTTTTTAAATTTTTAGATATAACCAAGAAAGAGATCAGCCTGAATTGGCTAGGAATATGCCGCCAGTCGCAGGACGACTCATGTGGATAAGGTTTTATCACACGAACATTAAAACACCCATGAAAATATTTAAGCAGCATCATGAAGTCATTACGCACATGGTATTGTTTCCGCTCTAGTAATATTTTATATGTGAACTAAAACGTTAATTTTTTGTTGGAATTTGAGCAACTAATTTTAATAATACACTGATTTATTGTACAGAATACACAGCGATGCATAAAGTTGCACAATGTAATGACTATAGTATTCACTGAATATGAATTGATTTATCATTATTCTTGGGCAGAAAATGTTGGACAGGTAACTTTTATTTTAACTTACACTCAAAGAAAATGGTAGCACTTGTGGTATAAAATTATGGATATGCATGTGACAAGAAAAGTGAAAAAGAAATGAATCTGTGATGATGGCTAAGAGAGATGTGTGAAATAAAAAAATAAGATAAGGAAAATGTATTATGTAAACCGATTTAAATATAAACTTGTTCACACTTAACCACAAACCTACATTTTAGAACATAAAGAACATAGAAATTATAGTCTTAGGGTAAAAAAAAATACAGAGTCTGAATGAATGAATCTGCCAAGTAATTTAATCGGAACTTCTTCAAAGGTGGTAAAATAGTACCTACCATTAATTTCTAATGTATTTCCCATTTGTAGGTGCGATTGGGTTTGATTGCTCCACTTTTGATGCGCCATCCCAAGACTAATATGTACATCATTAACTTCAGCCTATTTATCCCGGAATGCATAAGGGAGGTTGAATACATGTGGCAGTTGGGACTACGTAAGTTATTGGAATTGTATACCTGCACTCAGAACCAAAATGAGCCTTTCGATTACTGTGGCTGTGTCTACAATTGGTACAATCGGTAGAAAATTGTTTTATTACATTGGGTTGGGTATGTACTGAAATAGGAAGTAAGTCCTCTGGAAAAATAAAAACGTATTTGAATTCAATTAATTCCACGAAAAGGATCAACGACCTGGAGAAGGTTGCGGGACACCGCGGCGATACACAGGGGAGGCCTATGTCTAGCAGTCGACATCGTTCGGCTGAAATGATGACGATCTTAGCTAGGTACTGGTTGCGAATTAGGAAATCATTTTCTTTCATCGCAACTGTGTAAGTTTTATTCTTTATTCGCAACTGGTTACGAAACTCAGTTGCGAAAACGGCCGGAGGGGATTCGAATTGTAAGTATAAGAAATTATTTAGCTTTAAGTTATTTTAGCACCCTTGACAAAACATTGAACTAAATTGTATATATCGATCATATCTACTGATTTTGTAAGCTGCTCTGGCATGTACTGTAGATGCCGCAAGCTTACGATACGGCTCACTAACGTATATAATAGTTGCACTATTGCACTAGACGAAAGCATGACTTCTTGAAAAGTTGTTTGTAAACCCATATCACGAGCACTGTGTTAAATATAATAATACTAAAACTGACATTATGGTTTCATTTTATAGGTGTACCGGATATCGCCCAAATAGTAGCATTTTGTAAAGATAAAATTCTTGGAAATTATGAGAAAATCAAATATTTGGTTGAAAGAAGCAATCAAATAAAAAGGTAACGGCTTTTTAAATTAACTCTGACATTTTCAAATTAATTGCAGTTTAACGAATCAGAATCTTATGGTCGATTGTTATTGTGTTTAGAATTAAGTAAAATAATTTTAATTCTTCATTAACAGAAGCATGCCAAAGCTATACTTGCCACTACTCCGGGCACAATTAATAAAATTGGAGAAAGCATTTCAACCTGGACTGTCAAAAATAACATGGACTTCTCTGGAAATACCCTCGTATTGTGAGAGCATAGAAAAGGTCCTCGACGAAGTGGATTTGTTTATTAAGGAGGTAGGTACTAAAAAAACTGGAATTAAAACATACGTATTAACTACAATAGGCGCCACGACAAGCAACTAATGCTTGTCAATTAAGTCTCATCTCTCGTGGCGCCTATTGTAGTTAATACGTATTACTAAATAGGGAGCTTGCGCAGGTATGGATGTACGAAATAGTTATCCATAATTTGTATCCAGGGATTTTTGAATGACATTTAGATTAAAATTATTAACAATATTATAATATTTATAACGAAATAATAAAATTTATGTTGGTTGTATTATCCAATTGGTTTTATAAAACCAGCTATATGTAATTGCAGGTAGTTGATCTCAAAGAGGCGCGCATTGATGCAATATTGCTATCTATTACTCAAACAACGCTTGTTTATTTACCTGAAAAGGCGGTCGATCCCGGTCACCTTTACGAAGAGAATTTTTTAAGGCGTGATGAAATCGGTAAGTGTGCATAAAAACTGACTAGCAAGTTACCATTCTTGTGAATATTTTTAAACAGCCCAATTAGGTAACTTACTTAGAAACTAATTTTGTAATAGATAGATACATTTTATATAATTTGGCACTCTCCTCGCGACATCGTTCGCGTGATTTTTCTACCGAATCCCTATTTTTTTGATAATAAAATAGCACAATAGCACTCATTGATAACGTAGCATCTAATTTGCGAAAGAATTTTCGAAATCGGTTTAGTAGATCCAAAGATTACCCCCTACAACCTCACAAACTTTACCTCTTTATTTATAATATTAGTTAACATATATATTATACTTTTTCGATAGCATCAGATATTCAATTAAAATCATGGAATGCTGAAATAGCAGTGATAGAACTCATACACAAGTTTCTGGATAGTGTACCTTGTAAACAGATACAAGATTTGAAAGATAACTGGTAAATGTTTTAATATTATTAGTGTTTACCGACCGCATTGTTTATTTGATTTCCACAAAATTGTAATGTTGTATTATGGATATTTGTTGATTGATTTAGTGATGTGCCATGTTGTACCTTCTATGGGTGACATTTTATAACATACTGGTGTTATATTAAAGCTGTGTTAAGTTTGGTGTTTCAATTGATAGCATGTTCTTTAAGGTTGGACATAGAGAAAGTCTTAAAACAAGTTACCTCAGCCACGAGAGTGTTTCCTGACGATGCAGGTAAAAATCATCATGTTATGGCAACGTTACATACTTGCGCATATCATACACAATGTTACCTATTTCTGGTACGGTCAAATCAGATTAAAATCCCTTAACTTTTTTAATATAAAACGAAACATTATCATTTCATAGCATTCATGGAGATAGAAAGTACTGATCGATACGACGTGGTGCCAACTATCAACGATTGTAATGAATTGTTTGCTTATTTTGCTACTAAGTGTTTGGAAGCACTAATTAAATGTACCAGGCAAAGTCTAGATAGCCTTCGACGACGAGCTTCTGTTTCTTGGTAAGAATACGCATAAAAGAACTAATTTAAATAATTAACTCTAGTAATAAACTTAAAGATAAACGTTAATAAAGAAATCAATTTCAATGGAACCAACTTTCAGTTTTCTAACCATGACAACGAATCCTGAAGAACAAAATAAACTCAGACCGCTCATGTTGACCAATATGTATCTGCAAATACCAAGAATACTAATAAAACCAACTTTGGAAGAGATACAAACATCATTCTCTCAGGTAAATCATTATAAGAGATTGGCTAGTGTATAAAAATATCTACAAATATTCCTACTAGATATATTAAATAAAATATTTTCCATATTCCAATAGGAATATTAATACATGTTTTTTTTAGCTGTACATTATAATTCGGTTCCCAGGTAGTGTTAAACTGTATCATGGATGTTCACCGCAATGTATTCATGTGGGGACAACAAGAACAAATAAAGAAAGAGAAATTGGCCGGAACATTATTGCAAACAACTAGGAGCAACAGCGGTATAAGCCAATTGTAACCGCAAGTTTAGCCAACATTTAGAATAAGTTTAGACTTTCAATAAAAAGATTTTTTTTTATGGTATTTGCAGGATTTCGATCTGGTTCTAATGTTGGCGGAGTTAGGAACTATTTCCGAATGGTGTCGGAGCATAAAGACATCGTCAGATCAGTGATGGCGTTGCAAGGAATGATGTATATGTACAAGCCCGATATAGAAAAACTGTTAAAAGTATAATTTCAAGAAGTGTTAAACATTTTATTGAGCCATATTTTAATATCGTTTCCACTACTGATACTTAGCCAACGGCGATCTCGATTTAGGATTGAATGACGAGTAGACTCAGTTAAATCCATATTTCACTTTATTGTTTTTAGGGATATGGAAGATTTTCTTATATATGGGCTGAGAATCGAGTGCAACAAGTACGAGAATTTGTTGATTTGAATCCTCTCAATGTCATAATTAAGGACATGTTCAACAAATACGATAGACAGACTGAGGAAATTTCTAATTTGCCTGAACGACACATCATTGGTTCAATCCAAATAAATATGGGTAATTTTATTATTATATTCTATTTGGAAAGTAACGTAGTTTACATTGTCTTTATAAATAAACACCTAGGTAGGTATTTACAGAACCATTTTCAGTTATAGTTTCCTGATAATTTCAGAACGTATTAAATTGGCATTGCATTTGGAATCTATTGAGTGGAAGAGAACCTTGGGTAAACTATTATGTCAAGCGTATAAGGAACGAGTGCTCAAGTTGTTGTTATTTATTCATGAGCGCATGAAAACTATGAGTAAGAAGATAAAGGATTTGGATGACGTCAGAGTAGCCATGATGTGCCTCGAACTTATCAGAGAAGAATTTATCGGGTTAATTGTTGTAATATTTATTTATTTCAAACAAAATTTTAATAAAGTTGCTGCATTTAATTTTGTAGTGAGTAACAGTGAGCTGTAAATAGGCTCAGTTGGTTGCCTGTCTATGTATTTTATCCTTTAGTCAACATTGTTAATTTGGAAAACAGGTCTGAGTTTTCCTTTTTGTTCAGGATCATGTTTTGTGTGACACTTTTTGTTTTAGAATGGATATGGAAATAGACATTGTAGAAGAAAATTATGCTACATTTACACAATTTAATATCGATGTACCTAAAGAAGACGCTGACATGGTGTACAGTTTACGGCATTCTTTTCAGAATATGTTGCTAACAGTTAGTATTTAACCAGCAATATTCCTTTACTAATTATTATCCTATATCTTTGTCGTTCCTGTAACTGTCCCATTGGAGGGTAAGGGCTTGTTTGCTTGAGGCGGAAGCCTCCTCATGCAGACAAGGAACTGTGATATTATAAAACCCTGAAAGCAGAAGTCTCGCTCACATTAACGCACATTTTTTTAATTGTAGTCACAGCAAGTACAGCAAAAGATAGTGGACATGCAGGGCCCGCTCCAGACAGAACTGACTGAAGGAGTAGCGACGTTCCTAGCAGACGTGCTCAAGTTCGAGGCTGACTATGATACAGCTGGACCAATGACACCCGGCCTGGAGGCCCGGGATGCTAGCGACAGGTATTGTAATGCGTAATATGTAGTAGATTATAATACTAGTGAGTAAAATTCCCAAAAATCTTATGCACAATATTGTAATAAAATGAATGAAGTTAACACAATTTCTTATCAAGATTTCAACCTGAATAGCTGCGTTATCCTAATCGGTTAGTTTTATTTTAAAATTATGTAATATTAATAAAGGTTTTCTTACAATTATTAACAATGAAAGAAAAAAATGTTGCAGGGTTATTTTGTTCCAATCGAGATTCGATGATTTGTGGCGGCGATTTGAAATGTATTCCAGCGGTGAAAAGCTATTTGGTATGGAAGTTCAGGATTATCCTATATTGCATCAGAAGAAAAAGGAATTTAACTTATTAAATAAATTGTAAGCACCTTGTTAGTTGTTAAGTGATTACATAAATATTAGCTCGTTCTTACGTCATGTTCTGTCGCCACAGAATAATAACTAGACCAGATTACTTCAACCGAAAGTTGTAACTTTTTTAGGTACAGTTTATACTTGGCCGTGATAAACTCTATCGATGGTTATTTTGAGACACCGTGGGTAGATATTGATATTGAAAAAATCGTTGCACAGTTGGCGGAATTTGATGTAAGGTAAGAATATCACGTTTATTTGCTTTAAGTTCTCATTTCTATATATCATTCACTTGGTATAGGCGCCTTTCTCTACCCGCCATTGCAATTTTAACGTGTGAACATGTCCGCACGCTTCTATGGTCCTTGGACGCCATTAGTCACTAGCCTGGCTCCACCTGTTATCATCGCACCCTTCCCGGATGTCCAGTCCAACACTATTAGAATAAATTGAATATCGTTCTGAATTCGGTCGATTAATTCCATGTAAGTGAAACATTTAACGCTCCATATTTATCTACGTCCAGTCACGTGAGCGTCTACGTCTCAGTATCGTAAGTAAACACTGTTCATGTTTCTTCAGATATTGTGGCTAATACAAATAGTTACATTTTAGATGTCGAAGGCTACCGAAAGGTATGAAGGATTGGCCTGCTTTCATTGTATTGAAGAGAAAGATTGATGATTTTAATCAAACTTGCCCACTATTGGAGTTGATGGCTGACAAATCTATGAAGGAAAGACATTGGAAGAGATTGGAAACACTATTGGGTGCGATACAAAACTATATCTCTAGTTAAAATAAATATATTTTAATATTATTATATTGAGTCTGTGTTGTTTACGTTTGATGTATTTTTCTATGCACTTATTGCGTTTTTGTTTTATCTAGACTGTGTATTGGATGTGAAATCTGAATCATTTACATTGGCAAATGTCATGGAGGCGCCGCTCTTGAAGTATAAGGAAGATGTTGAGGTAAATAAAAATTCTATCTGCTTTCATTACACTTGCAGGAATAGGCATCGTCATTTTTAGAATCCTTTTAACATACTTTATATCTTTATTTAATACCCGTTTTTATTCTTTTATACTGTCATCCTGCCATATTGAAAAGAAAATGCTACATTTTTAATAGATATCATAAGCTTTAGTTGCAATTAATGATCTTTCACACATAGGTATTTAAGATTTTTTTTCTTATCAATATCGCAAGTTCTCAAGTAGATTTAGGTAGTGTAGAATGTAGGCTTTTTATTAATTGATTTAAAATATTTACATTATTTACAAGCTTAACAAAAATAAAAAAAAAAACAACCAGAATAAGAAAATAAAAAGAGAAACTAAAACTAAATAGCATCAAAAAATTCATCCGCATCGCCGTCCACTGGAAATGTACCCAAAAGACTGGCCGCATTGCCACGTTGGATGGCAATGCTTAACCTCTGGCCAAGGTAATAACCAGCCCTTGGGTCACGGGAAGTGTCAACCAACCTTTTGGCCAACTCCTTAAAAAGGCCATGGGCACACGGACCCCACGACCCGAGAGTTTCTACCCCAAACGGCTCGAAAATATAGTTACCAGAAAGGGTACTATATTTACGCCGCTTGAGGTTTTCTGCAGCCGCGGCAGCAGCGCCAGCACAGCACGCCGAACTAGGAAGATGGGATGGCGCAAGAGTATCGACACACGTAGCGTCCCACACTAAAGGCCTACCCATCTTCCAAGGAAACAGAGACATGCCGTCCGGTCTCTTGCCATCGTCGCGTGCCAAGCCGATTGGTTCTAAAACAGCCGGAACGCCGACGGCGACAAGAGCACGTCGAATGATGTCATTAATATTCGCATGGCGCGCTATACGACCCGCACTTCGGCTGCACGACAAGCCATGGTGTCCGAGACTGGTGACAACTTCCCCACAGCGACAGCGATGAGGAGAACAACATGATGCCCCTAAACGTAGGGAAGCAGCGAGGCGGAAAGTAGTGTCGTCGAACATAGTACCAATGTTCGACGACGGTAGTGCCAGAAGCCAAAGACCCGACTCCCATTTAGCCACAGCAAGCAGGCGCGCTCGCTCCGCAGAAGAAGCAGAAGTGGTAAATAGGTTTTCTTGTACTACTCTGCAGAGCGGCTCATCCCACCGTCTCTGGGAAGATGGGTAGTCGGGTAAATCAGTGCTCGGGCAAGCAAGTTTCCAAGCATCAATAGCCTCGGCAAAGCACGGCACATCAAAATTAACCAGTGTAGGAGCTAAAATATTCCTGATTAATTTCTCAGTGCCGTGGACCGAGGATATAAATGAAGGCAAACTAATACTTGAAATTTTGCGGACGCCGAGGCCTCCCATACGTATTGGAAGAGTAGCTTGGGCCCAGGCTCGGTCGTCCATTGCCAAATTTAAAATGGAAGTTAGAGTGTGGCGAATAATTTGGTCCATTTTCTCTAATAGATGATTATGCTTCCACAAATGGGAAGCGCGAAGGAAATAGGTTAATTTAGGGCCGAAACAACAGTACCGAATTATGGTAGTGTAGTACTTAATTTCTTAAAGAGCCAAATGTAATATAGTATAACTATAAAAAATTGTTAACACTTTTAAACTTTAGAAAGTGGTTCTATATAATGCACGGCTTTTTTATATTCCTAACGACGATAAAAGTCCCTGCGAAAAAGTATTACAGTAAACATTCGTATCATAGCGCGTGGTAGCTTTTACTATTTCTGCAAATAAACGACCTGTTCTTATTCTACCTGTCTCAGGATATTTGTATTAGTGCGGTGAAAGAGAAGGACATTGAAGCTAAATTGAAACAAATAACTGTAGACTGGGCTGTTGTGGATCTGACTTTTGCAAATTTCAAGAACAGAGGCGAGCTCTTGCTCAAGCCTCAGGATACACTTGACATCATCACTTTGCTAGAAGACTCATTAATGATCCTCAACTCTTTAGCTTCTAACAGGTATAACGTTTACTAAGGATATACCTACCTTTTAATCA
Source organism: Hoplodrina blanda (assembly GCA_949316365.1). Lineage (NCBI taxonomy): Eukaryota > Metazoa > Arthropoda > Insecta > Lepidoptera > Noctuidae > Hoplodrina > Hoplodrina blanda. Next base: position 6,458,914 of record OX438579.1, on the reverse strand, counting down.
AGTTTCTCTTTGTGTCAATAATACAATTTATCCGTTAATATAGATATAATCCACCGTTTAAGAAAAACATATTGTTATGGATTAACAAACTGGTGAGCACAAGCGAGATCCTAGAGAAGTGGCTTCAAGTACAGAACCTATGGATGTATCTTGAGGCAGTGTTTGTTGGTGGTGACATTGCCAAACAACTGCCGGCAGAGGCTAAGCGATTTGCGGTATGTTTCCTAATAACCATTCTAATAGGGAAAGAGTCAAGGAAAGTTCTATAGCAAACTACGTTGTAGAGTATAATAAACCAAATACCTTATTGGTTATAGGGTATCGACAAAACTTACGTGAAAATAATGTACCGTGCTCGCGATATTGTGAACTGTGTAGAGACATGCACGTCAGACGATACTCTGAAGCAGCTCCTGCCTCACTTGTTCGAGCAGCTGGAGGCTTGCCAAAAATCACTGACGGGTTATTTGGAGACTAAGCGACTCATCTTCCCCAGGTTTTTCTTCGTCTCAGATCCAGTCTTACTGGAGATTCTTGGCCAAGCTTCAAACCCTCATTCTATACAGGTAAAAATGTTTCGAATTGTTTTTATGTTACCCTTTGCTGGCAGATTTAGAAACTAAAAGTGTATAATGTGCATTTTATTGACATACGTAAACGCTACGTAGACCTAGTATGAATGCTCCGTAGACGCCACGTAAATACTAGTTCCGAAGGAAACTAATGGTTTTGTTGCTAAAAATGAAAAAAAATAAAAAGAGAGTACAATTGTTTTAGCCGCATCTTCCAAGTATTTTCGATGCGGTGTACACAGTGGACTTCAATGAGAAGGATCGCATAGTAAAAATTAACTCTGATAACGGAGAGACTATTCCTCTCGAAAGGGAGGTGCCCTGTGTGGGAGGCGTTGAGGTAATTATTTCTAAGTATTTTTTATTATTTATTGTTTTATATATATATATATATATTTCTAAGAGACATTAGTGGCTTACTTTAGTCATTACTATCAGAATTGTAATTAGAGGTTTTTTGCAACGTTTATAGATTATACGTTGAGGTCTCTGTAACTGTCGCTTGATTAAAAACTTTCCAATATTTTTGTTAACATGTAGTTGGTACGTGGGTACCTATTTCGATTATTTGTTTTTTAAGTACACTGCTAAGCAATAATTTTATTATTTTATGCTGGTGGGATTCTTTTTTAGGTATTTTGTGCCTATCATGATTGCAGTATAGTTTAAAAAACAACAACATTGATTAAACATATTTATTTGGGATATTAATTGTTTTACAGATTTGGTTAAATACTCTTCTGGATACAATGAAAGATACAATAAAAAATGTTATCGCTAACATAGCGCAGACAATGTCTGGAGATCCAGACTTCGAATTTTTAGTCGGATTTTGGAACTTCCCCGGTCAGGTACTAACATGACCTACTCATAATGTCAGGGATTGTAACACAAATGGGGAGTGTCGATAGGTGCTTCCCGATTTTGCAATAAAAACACCACCCCAGAGTTAAGATCATAGCGAACAACATACTGTAGGTAGGTATGATACATTTCATAGTGATTCAAATCTGGTCGTACGTGTAAATGACTGCTTGCGACATTTTTCAAACGGTACTTACCGAAATATAACTTTCGTAGTTCCTTAAATAATGATTAGAATATAATTCTTTTTAAGGCTGGTTTACTAGGAATGCAAATACTTTGGACAAGCGATGCCGAGTACGCTCTAAAAAAATCAAGGGTGGATCGCTTCGTTATGAGAGGCACAAACCAAAAATTTCTTGATCTGCTTAATGGTCTTATTGACCAAACAATAAAAGACCTAGCCCCTTTAGACAGAACGCAAGTGGAGACTATGATTACAATACACGTACATCAGAGGCAAGTTTAATCAATTGTTTTCTAACTACGGAATGCATTGTTAGGTACAAACATTCCTGAATTGACACGATGATCATTTATTTTAATGAGTTACGGGTCTGACTATAATTAAACCACTTAACTAAACTTTCATATAACTTCTACTAAGCCCAACTAATAGAAAAACTACATTTTATATAACGGGCGTTAGATATTTACCTATTATTGAAATAATTTTTTAAAATTTTGGAGTAGGTACCTTACCTTCTCTATTGATTTTTTAAACAGAGATATATTTGATGATTTGGTGAGAATGAGAATAAAATCACCAATAGATTTTGAATGGCAGAAGCAGGCCCGGTTTTATTATTCTGAAGATACCGACGACTGCGTTGTGTCTATAACCGACGTGAATTTCTTATATCAGGCAAGTTCTTTTGTTGTCATATTAAGTTTGAACATCTTAAAATATATAAGCAAATTAATGAGACACAACAGGTGTAAAAATACAATTAACGTACCGAAGGTTAACTAAACTAAATGTTCTTCCTATTATTGCGATATTTTATTTTTCCCCATGTTCCCTCTGCTGTTAAATGCACTCATGAGCACGCTTTGTGTGAAATAAGTTTATACGCGGTTAGTCAAGTTTGAGAAAAATGTTGTCAGGCAGGTACGAGTGATGATTTCTCTTAGACTCAATTTGCTTTATTAATAACCAAGTACTGAACACGGGTATAACATTGTTATTAATCAGTATCATAAATTCAACAGCGTTTATGCGACTAAAATTTTCCGATATTATGCAGATTATGTGGTTAAAAAGGTTAAATGACTCACTTATTATACACAGAATGAATACCTGGGTATAACGGAACGGCTGGTGATCACGCCTTTGACGGATCGGTGCTACATCACGTTAGCGCAGGCCATCGGTATGAACATGGGTGGCGCGCCCGCCGGGCCCGCTGGCACCGGCAAGACCGAGACCACCAAGGACATGGGCCGCGCGCTCGGCAAGCTTGTCATCGTCTTCAACTGTTCTGACCAGATGGATTTTAGAGGTACTTGTACTCACTGTGATTTATTATAGGCAGTCCGTATAACACTATTTGTAAGCGAGGTGCTTCATCAATATGATGTTGGTCAGGCTTGGGTCGCATCTACAAAGGCTTGGCTCAGTCAGGCACGTGGGGCTGCTTCGATGAGTTCAACCGTATCGAATTGCCCGTGCTGTCTGTGGCCGCGCAGCAGATCTATATCTGTCTCACCGCCAGGAGAGAGAAAAGAGAATTCTTCATATTCAGGTATAATTATAAATACGTTGACAGCTGTAGAAAAACTACGTACGTACGTACGTAGAAAAACACATCGTATAGGAAAAAAACACAAACTCCGTAACCACAATGTTCAACGGTTTAAAACAAAAAAACGATCGCAATGATGGGAAAAATAATGTAACTTTCGACTTTGTAAAATTTATTTTAACACTCGCTATTGCTAAAATCATACCGTTTATACATAATATATCATCAGCATCACCATTTTAGCCTAACAACGTCCAGTGCTGGACATAGGCCTCTCCTAAAGATCGCCACCATTACTAGTCCTACGCTGCTCGCATCCAGAAGTAAACAAACATATAATAATACACTAGAATTGTCTAAAATGATCTTGTTCTAAAATCTTAAATAATATAAAATATCTTGCTTTGATAGTGACGGTGACACAGTAAGTTTAAATATGGAGTTTGCCTTCGTTATCACCATGAACCCTGGCTATGCTGGACGTCAAGAGCTTCCCGAAAATTTGAAGATTCAATTCCGCTCCGTCGCTATGATGGTCCCGGACAGACAGATTATTATTCGTGTCAAGTTGGCTAGCTGCGGCTTTAAAGAAAACATCGTGTTAGGTATATATTATCTCTTATACTGATTTTTATATGACTCTTTGATATTTTTGACTATTTTATATGACTATGACTTATATGACTCTACTGATTTTTGATGTACTTGTACTTTGATGTCGTAAGTAGCTGTTGTTTCAATAGATCAATATTATTGCAGCTCGTAAGTTCTTCACGTTGTACAAACTGTGCGAGGAGCAGTTGTCGAAGCAGGTGCACTATGACTTCGGCTTGCGGAACATTTTGTCTGTGTTGCGAACCATGGGCGCGCAAAAACGGGCGAATCCGGATAATACCGAGGAGAATATCATGATGAGAGTACTGAAGTGAGTGACTATTGTAGCAGCCGGTGAACAACTAGAAAAATTACTGCGCATATCTCCTCCCCAACATGTATGATTACGCGCGTTTATACGTTCCTCAAATGATACTATTCAAATAAATTGAACATGCGAGAAATATGAGTACATACCATAATTTATAGCTTATGTTCTACTTATTTGTCGGCCATTGCACAACATACCTACTGCTTAAAGACATAATGTACAATACTTATAATAAATAACAATACTTTACAGGGAAATGAACGTGTCTAAATTAGTAGACGAAGATGAACCTCTGTTCATATCTTTAATTGAAGATTTATTTCCTGGAATCAAACTAACTCATACAATTCAAAAGTACAGTATAATTATGTATAATAAATAATCCATGTCTCTTGTGTTTCGTTTACGTAAATGATATCTTTACTTTTTTTAGGGTTATGCAAAACGCTATAACTTTAGTGATGGAACGCACTGGCCTTATCAATCATCCGGATTGGAACTTGAAGATCATACAGTTGTTTGAGACATCGCTGGTGAGGCATGGTCTGATGACGATGGGACCGACTGGCGCGGGCAAAACGACCTGTATACACGCGCTTATGGCGGCGCTCACTGAACTCGGAAAACCGCACAGGGAAATGAGAATGAATCCTAAGGTATATTATATATTCTTTAGGTCGAGCCTTTTTAGGCTTTTCATTGCTAAGCAAATGTATATTTAAGTATATCGACCTTCGTACTGCGTAATTGTGCGAAGCAAAGGGAGAGGGGTAGGTGCCCCTTACTTTAACTAAAGCTTGTTTTAGGCAATCACTGCGCCACAAATGTTTGGGCGTTTAGACGTAGCAACAAATGACTGGACTGATGGTATATTCTCTACTTTGTGGCGAAGAGCTTTGAAGGTGAAGAAGTCTGATACAACTTGGATAGTCCTAGGTGAACATAGAACCTATGAAAAACGTTTTGAAAATTCCAAGGATGTGCATGAAATATTAGCAATGCGTTTTGTATTACTAGATGGTCCGGTGGACGCCGTGTGGATCGAGAATTTAAATTCAGTATTGGATGACAATAAGACGTTGACACTGGCCAACGGAGACCGCATCCCGATGGCACAGAACAGTAAACTGGTGTTCGAGCCGGACAACGTGGACAATGCCTCTCCCGCCACTGTCAGTCGGATGGGAATGGTGTTTCTGTCTTCATCAGTACTCAAATGGCAACCAATACTTGAGGTTTAATTTCAAATAGTATATTATGAATCTAACTGATAAATCTGGCTTACGGCGCTTTGGCATGACTGCAAAATAATTAGGATAAGCGTTACTTCACTTTATTATATTATTCGTACATCTCTCATCACTCACGCCTTTTTCCCATGGGGGTAGGCAGAAACCACCTGCTACGATCCTTACATACTCCTTTCGCCGCATCTACATTCATACATCTCGTCATACAAGCACGCCGGCCGGCGTTTTTTATATTATTCACCTTTTCAATTTAAAACAGCGTTGGTTAAAGAAGCTGGAACCAAAACAATGTGATGTTCTACGTAAGGCTTTCAACAAAATATACGATGAAGTGCATAGATATGTACAAACAAAACTAACAACAAAAATGAAGCTTCTTGAAGCTATTTACATCAGGTATGCTGTATTGCTTATAGCATTCATTATTTAATAAAATAATAAAATAGTAAAAAATAAATTAAGAAATGTACTGGAAATGTTCCTGATATGAAGATAAATGAAATAAATAAGTGTGTTCGTTACCATTGTTTCAATGTGTTGCGATAATGATTAAAGACAAAAACATTTTTTTAGACAATGCATAGACGTACTAGCCGGATTAATGCAGATTGAAATACCTGGTGGCAGTAAGTACCAATTTAATTATATTGTCATCATCATCTGCCTAGCCTTTTCTCAACTATGTTGGGGTCGGCTTCCAGTCCAACCGGATGCAGCTGAGTACCAGTATTTTACATGGAGCGACTGCCTATCTGACCTCCACAACCCAGTAACTGGGTAATACGATACCCCGTGGTCAGACTGGTTGTCAGACTTTCGGGCTTCTGACGACTCGTAACGACTGTCATAGATCCACGTATAACAGCCGGACCAACGGCTTAACGGCTTAATTTAATTAAATTGTATTCAGCTCAAATAGTTTATTTGATCGTGTGTTTCCTGATTCGCGGCTGCTATGACGGCCTCAGTGAGAACCCGTGTTTTTCGTCCGTTGTGTAAGAACTCACCTTTGTGGCATGGTAGTACTTCCCGTATTACCATACCATAGCTATGGTTCATTACGGCGGTACGGTGTCAGAGTATTGGTGGCGGTATACGCAATTATAGGTAAATAGTGAATGCGTCAGAGATTTAGAGTATCCGTGTCTGTGTTGCAGAGGCTCACACAGATCGTCATCTAGAACGGCTGTTCTGCTTTGCGATGATGTGGTCGCTTGGTGCTGCGCTAGAGCTGGACATGCGTACACGTATGGCCGAGTTCATGACCAAACTTCCAGTGAAAATGGACTGGCCCGGCGTCAAGTCAAAAGAGTGGATCATGCCTTTCGAGTACATGGTTAACGCAGGCGGCGCGTGGGAGCACTGGTTAGTGACAGTTCAAAACATCAGTGAACATACCTAAACGTTTGGTTTTTGCATCACTACTTATACGATAGTTGACGGTTTTTAGATAATCTTCTTTTTTATTAGGTCCGAGAGTGTTGAGGATTATATTTACCCATCTGACAGTATACCAGAGTATGCTTCAATTCTGGTGCCGAATATCGACAACGTGTGCATTACATTTTTGATCGAAACAATCGCTAAACAGAACAAGGCGGTGCTTCTGATCGGCGAACAGGGCACTGCTAAGACTGTCATGTTAAAAAGCTATATGTCGAAGTATGATAACGAGGTGAAATTATTTAAAGTGATAAACTTCTCCTCTGCCACTTTGCCTAATATGTTCCAGGTGAGTATTCAAGGATAATAATAAATAATAACAACAGGTTTTCATGTACTTAATTCTTAATTCCCGTGACCCGAGGGCTGGGTTCTATCTTAGCCACAGGCTGAGCAGCAGTGGTGGATGGCACGTATCACTCGTTACGATCTCATGTTTGAAGCTCGCTCCGTTGCAATAAATAATTTGTGTGTTATTTCTTTTTTATGTAGGTAATTTGGTTTTCTTACAGAGAATTATCGAGTCATACGTGGAAAAGCGAGTCGGTATGACATATGGGCCTCCAGGAGGTCGAGCGATGACTGTGTTTATAGACGACATAAATATGCCAGTGGTGAATGAGTGGGGTGATCAGGTAAATACGAAAATATTAAGGCGACCATTTATTGTAATCCATATTGTGCTGTAATCATCTCAAAAGATAGGGCCGGTGGGCATACGTTACTCTACAAGCCTATTTCTGGTAGCCAAATAATGTACGTACATGTATACAACATTTATTTGTATTTGTTCTTATCTGAAACATTCCTATTTTTTTCGCCCTTTGAACACACTGTGACCCATTAAGGAAGATTGCGAACGAGGGAAATATGACTTTGTATTTAACCGGACCACTACTACTCTTTATCGAAAAACAAAAAAATATATTTTTTATAATATAGTCTAGATACGAGTAGTCTAGACTAGATAAGATTAAGAACATTAAAATAATGATTAAATTAAAGGTAACAAACGAAATTGTGCGACAAATGATGGAATGTGGAGGATTCTACTCTTTAGATAAGCCGGGAGATTTCACAATTATTGCTGATATCCAAATGTTTGGTGCTATGATACATCCTGGTTAGTAAAGAAACAATACTATAAGTAGTTAATTAAAAATGCAACAGCCCAAAAGTGCTCGCCCTGTATTCTCTTTTTTCCACAGGTGGTGGCCGAAACGATATACCTTCCCGACTGAAGCGACATTTTAATATTTTTAACTGTACGCTACCGAGTAACATTTCCATGGACAAGATTTTTGGTATAACTTTTGACAGTTTAAGTTTTTTCAGAACATAATATATATATAAATACATATATTTATACCTATAGAGTATTACTGAGATTCTGTAGTCGCGCATGCTGAATAACATGTTTTGTTCAGGTTCGGCAAAGCGTTTTACTTAAGTATGTTTATAAATGTTTTCAGAGACAATAAGTGCTGGATATTTTTGTAAATCCCGTTTCGATAAACTTATATATGAATTTATGCCGAGACTTGTCCGCGTAACTCGTATTATTTGGCAGCAAACTAAGGTATGTTTAATTTATTGTTTCATTGGTACCTTGTTTGTATCCTACCTTTTGGCTTGATTTTATAATATTTTTAACTAATTACTGAATGATGCAGGTGAAAATGTTACCAACGCCAGCAAAGTTTCATTATGTATTTAATCTAAGAGACTTATCTCGAATTTGGGAAGGCATTCTGTTTATAAAGAAAGAAGAGCTTCAATGCATTAATATGGCTTTAAAACTATGGTTCCACGAATGCTTGCGTGTTATTTCTGACAGGTACAGTATTCAATATCATAGGTACTTTTATGTAAAGCAGTACTATGTAGGTATATTTAAATTGGCCGTGTCGACATTGCTACTCATTTGTTTAGATTTACTACCTTCAATGATAAAGAGTGGTTTGTGACGAATTTCTGGGCGACAGCTGCTAAAGAACTGCCGGACCTAGTAAGCGAGTTTCCTGACCAAGAAACATTCTTTGTTAACTTCCTACGTGAGCCGATCGAACCAACCGGCGAAGAAGATGAAGACGTCAGTCTTGAAGCCCCTAAAATTTACGAGGAATTGCCTTCGTAAGTATCTACTTACAGTTTTGTTCTTTCTCTATTTTGCTGTTTAGTATGTGCCGTTCCCATAATATACACATCAAAAGTGTCTAGGGATCAACAACAATGTTATTGATTAGGGATGTTGATCCCTAGACACTTTTTATGTGTGTAGTTCATAATACGCCAAATTGAACAAAAAAATTGCCTTTTTAGTTGGGACTTCGTACTCGGTAAACTCGCTGGTTTTCAAGACCTCTTCAATGAACAGATTCGAGGAGCTCATCTAGACTTAGTATTCTTCCATGATGCGATGGTGCATCTGTTTATCATATCCCGAATCATTAATACACCACGGTTAGTTAGAATTTATAATTGCCTGTAAAAATTGTTGCTCATTGTGTAGACTTCTTTAATTCTATCACTCTATTTTCTTAGTGGCAATGCAATGCTTGTCGGCGTCGGCGGATCTGGAAAGCAAAGTTTAACCAAATTAGCTTCGTTTATAGCAAATTATTCATACTATCAAATAACTTTATCCAGGTGATTGAATTCATATATTTTTGCGATGAAATAGCAAATAAAGGTTGACCTGGTGGGAGAATACCTAGCTTTTCTTAACAATTTCAGATCGTACAACGTTAACAACTTTATGGACGACATAAAAGTATTGTACCGCGTGGCCGGCCTGGCAGGGCGCGGTATCTCCTTCATATTTACTGACAACGACATCAAAGATGAACAGTTTTTAGAGTTCCTCAACAATATTATGAGCTCGGGAGAAATCGCTAATTTATTCCCTAAGGATGAAATGGGTGAGTTAAGCAGTAAACCCAACTTACTTTACACAATAACAGTTACCTATGACTTTGAAATAAAAGTTACCTAGGTATATTCCGATTATTATAGCCGAATTTATGATCAAACCGCCTGAATATAAGTTTTATAAGCAAGTATTGTGTACAATTTTAACTGTGTAGTGCAAAGTACATAGCATGTTTAATACAGACTTTGTATCGTTAAATTTTATTTTTCTATTGATATACAAATTAATACTAGATGAGATTTTGAACGAGTTGACACCTATAATGAAGCAGTTTGCACCGAAAAGAATTCCAGTTCCAGATGTGTTGTATGAATACTTCATTATACGTTCCAGAGCTAACTTACATGTTGTCTTGTGTTTTTCTCCGGTAAGAAGTATTAGACTTATTACAATAAGATTCACATAACAATTTGATTTAAAAATGGAATAATAAGATTTCCTTTAAATAAAAATAAATATTATAGTGTACACCTCTGCCTAATCCTTCAGGGATTACAGGCGGGAAGTTATGTGGGTCAAAGTGGTAAATTAGTAAATTGCCGTTTAATCACGCTTTAATAAAAAAACTGTGATAAAACCACATTTAAAGGCCATTGTGCAATATTAAAATTCATATTTTATGTAAGTGGTAGTGTTGATAGCGGTATTGACGTCAATAATAAGTATGCGATTTTTTATAAACTTCGGATGATGGATGGATCTTTATGAATACTTACCGCTTTTATATCTTTGTGAGCACGCACAGTAAAATCATCATCAAATTACACCATCATCGTAGGGCCTATCGATGTCTAAGAAATGGATTTGAAAATGTAGTTACATAAGATAGGTATGTTAATTACATTCTCTTCCAGGTGGGTGAAAAATTTAGAAGCAGAGCTTTGAGATTCCCTGGCCTTATATCTGGGTCTACAATGGACTGGTTCCAGAAGTGGCCTAAGGAAGCACTCATAGAAGTAGCGCATCACTTTTTATGGGAGTTTGAGGTTTGTTACTTATTTCAAATGTAGGTATATGGACTGGTTCTGCAATAAATGAATTTGAATTGAATTGAATTTGCATGCAATTAGAAGGTAAGTATACATTGCAACACGTCGCTGCACCTCAAGCGCAGAGACGTGCTGCAATGTACTATTGCGAGAGACCATGGACGGAAACTCTTCTATCTTCTAACATAATGTGACCGTGCTCTACATTAGGTATTTAAACCGCAAACTGACATTCATTGCCTCGTCGCTTTTTTGGTGGTCGCCACTGTTGATTTTAGCTTTCAGGAGTTGCAGCGATGGGTATAGTGGTTTGAAAAAATTAGCTTCACTCTCAAATCAATGCAGCAAAAGACCCTCCTTCACAAAGACGTAACTTTTTAATTTGTACTAAGGTTACTAAAGGAATAACATAAAAATATCGGGTTTCAGGTTGTCTGCTCTACGGGGACAAAACAACATTTGATAGAAATGATGGGCATTGTGCAAGATAACGTAGCAGATGCGTGTGTCGTTTATTATGAGCGATTTAGAAGGCAGACGCATGTTACGCCCAAGTCATATTTATCGTTTTTGGATGGCTATAAAGCTTTATACAAAGCGAAACACTTATATATCGCAGAAATGGCAAAAAGGTTTTGATATCTGTTAATTCTTTAGCTAAACTGCTCCAGACATTTTATGCCCATCAGATCTGGCTTTTTTCACATTAAAACTACCAGTTTAGTTTGTTTCTTGTTATTTTAGAATGACGACCGGTCTTGGCAAATTAGTCGAGGCTGCTGAAAGTGTCGATATACTTAAAAAGGAATTAGAAGTAAAAGATCTGGAAATAAAGGAAGCCTCAGCTAAAGCCGAAGAGGTTTGCATATTTTTTACACTTTTGAGATTGTAGTGAAATTGATAGATAGAATATGCTATGTCAAAGGTACAGCAGCAGACTTAAAATACATACAAGTACTATTAATTTTATGGGTTCCTACAAGTCTCTTCGCTTATAAAGTTGTAATGATGTGTGAGCCTATCAGTAAGGGGTCTGCATGACGATGTGTCTTGTAGGTGTTGGCGGCCGTGGCCAGCTCGCAAGCAGCAGCCGAGGTTGTTAAGGCGGAGGTACTGGAGGTGAAGGACCGCGCCGTGAATCTTGTGACTGTGATCGCAGCTGAGACCGCCGTTGCAGAGGAAAAGCTTGCCAACGCTAAACCCGCACTTGACGCCGCCGAGGCCGCGTTGCTGGTACGTCCGACTTTTGAGTTTTTGAGGGGTTTGGCTTATTGCACGTTCATGACGGCACCACTCTGTTGCAGACTATCAACGCTGCCGATATCGCTACCGTCAGGAAGCTTGGCAAGCCACCTCATCTCATCACGCTTATAATGGATGCTGTCATTCTGCTCTTTAGGAAGCGTATCGACCCCATTAAACCTGATCCAGAAAAACAATTCTTGACTGCTTCATGGTCAGAGTCGTTAAAGGTGTGTGATAATCTTATTTTGTCTTTTCTTAAATTGCTGTTTTGTGGAATCCATGACGTTGAATATAAAACAGGGTGAAATTCTGAATAACATCGAGCGAACCTTTGTTGATGTTTTCTACAAAAATCATGATAGCGATTTTTTTTCTGTTTGGGCCCTTAAAATTCATAAAATTAACTTTGTTTATAAATGCTTTGCTTCAATATAATTATGTATTCGCGTTTGAAAATAGGTTATGGCGGATGTAAGGTTTCTAAACAACCTGAAGAACTATCCTAAAGACGATATCAATGCTGAAATGGTTGATTTGTTGCAACCTTACTTTAATTTTAGGTAAGTTAATATGATTATAAAAGTTCAAGACCAATTTTCTAAGCTTTGCAATAGCTCCATGTACTAAAAAAAATATAAGTAATTGTAAGTATGTAAGTTAAGCACCGTGTATGGTTAAATAGGTAACGTAATTACCGTTATTGAAATACATGTCTCGCATCTTCGAAGTCGTAGAGTACTCCTCAGTTATGGTATCCGATTATAATCCCTTAGTTCAAACTTTCTTCGATAAAATAATTATAAGCTATACTCGGTTTTTTTTTAAATTATAGTCAATACACGTTCGAAGCGGCAAAAGTAGCCTGCGGTAATGTGGCTGGACTTATATCGTGGACAATTGCCATGACTCAGTTCTATGCGGTGAATAAGGACGTGTTGCCGCTAAAAGCGAACCTGGCGGTGATGCGGGGCAAGTACCAAGCGGCTAAGAGGGAGCTGGAGGCTGCTGAGGCACAGCTTGAAGCTAAGGAGGTGGGTACTATCTCTAAACACGATAGTTACATTAACAGGATAGTGCCAGTAATAAGTGCGGTCCCTCCACCGGCAGCGCGAGTTGGCGCATGTGCAGAAGCAGTTCGACGAGGCGATGACTCTAAAGCAGGCGGTGTTAGACGACGCGGCCAAATGCCAACAAAAGATGGACGCCGCCACTGCGCTTATCAACGGGCTGAGCGGAGAGCGCGTGCGCTGGACAGAGCAATCCACGCTCTTTAAGTCTGAGATTGAGCGTCTGGTCGGCGACATCCTGCTACTCACTGGGTGTGTACTTACGTCTAACGAGAAGTAGAGTTGTAGCGTGCTCGATGAGTAGAGTAAAGCACTGTAAACAAAATAAATAAGAGAGCGATAGTCCATTAAACATGAAATTTCAGATTCTTGTCATATTCTGGACCTTTTAATCAAGAGTTTCGTGTATTACTGATAGAAAACTGGCTTGGTGAACTGTTGCGTCGAAAAATTCCTGTTTCTATGAATTTACATATCACAAATGAGCTAACGGATACCGCTACTGTAAGTTAAGTAAATGGCCTATAATAAACAATGTCAAGTTAAAGTAAACTACTTACAACATAGAATAAAGAAGTAGGTAATAGGCAAGAACAGGCATCATCATCCAACTGTTTTTACCTCGACCTACTCAAAACTGACTGCCATGGGTTACTTTAAATCGCACTGATATACAGACATTTAATTCACTGGTAATTTTTCAAAAGGAAAATACTCATAAGTACGGACAATTTTTACTATGACACAAACCCTGAAACATGAAAAACAAAACGGCTGTTACATACACTTTGACCGTATTGGGAACAGGGAATTCCATTTTTAAGGGAACAGCTGATTTTTTTAAATATTTAGGTGTTGATCACAAAATAAAAGTTGTTCCGATTGATAAGTAAATACCTAATTTAGTCCTCTGAAAAACGATCAATGAATAGTTTAAAAGCAGCTCGTATAGTATTTTGATAAGAGCCGCGTATGTATATTTGTTTTGTTAGATTGGCGAATGGAACTTATGCGGATTGCCAACAGACGAATTGTCCATACAAAACGGTGTTATTGTGACAAAAGCTTCTCGTTTTCCGTTGCTCATCGATCCACAGACACAGGGAAAGATCTGGATAAAGAACATGGAGAAAATGAACAACTTAATTGTCACCACCCTAAACCACAAATATTTCAGGTGACCATCGCATGTGACATGTTTTATATTAGTTACATTTTAACTCTTTTGACGTGCTTCTGTTCCCTTTGTAGGAATCACGTAGAAGACTGCGTGTCGTTGGGCAGGCCTATGTTAATAGAAGACGTTGCTGAAGAGTTAGATCCAGTTCTTGACAACATTCTAGAGAAAAATTATATTAAAATTGGGTCTTCTTATAAAGTATGTGATCAATATTTAATCAAATCAGTATAAATGAATGTTAATTTTTTAAATGCATTACTCTATTTTAGGTTAAACTTGGAGACAAAGAAATAGACGTGATGGACGGGCACAAGATATACATAACAACGAAACTTTCTAATCCCGCTTACACACCGGAGGTGTCGGCTAGGACTTCCATCATAGATTTTACTGTAACAATGCAAGGTAAAATGAAGATTTAGATTATTATGAGTAGCTCGTTCTTGCTACTGGTGAGCAAAGGTTTCTCCATTCCTTCTAGTGGTCATGATTCTACGCGACTTCTTTTCAATTCTAAAGTTAGATATCAATATAATATGCCCAACTTGAGACTATGCAAAAACCTAGTCATCAATAAAGTGCGCTCAGATGAAGTATAATAACCCTCTTATTTTATAGGCCTAGAAGATCAGTTACTAGGGCGCGTGATCCTTACGGAGAAGGCGGAGATGGAAGCGGAACGTACCCAACTAATCATGGACGTGACCGCTAACCGTCGCAAGATGCAGGAGTTGGAAGCCAATCTGCTGCACAAGTTAACTACCATACAGGGCTCGCTTGTCGAAGACGTGTCGCTTATTCAAGTACTTAATGTCACCAAAGCTACGGCCACCGAGGTAACTATGTCGCAGCAGGGCAATGAATAATACTGGCTTCTGCCCACGACGATCGCGAGGTTTTTTTCACCCGAGCTATTTTAAGTCTTTGGTTACTGCTTCGATTCGGTGGGTCATAGCGTAGTTTTATAGCCTATAGGTACTATTCCTTATTAACCTGGCTATCAATTTTTTCCAATCCGACTAGCAATTCCAGAGATAAGCGCTTTAAAACAAACAAAAAACTCTTCAGCAGCCTTAATAAAGCTGAAAAGACGCTATTGTAAACACCATTCCTTATATCAGGTGAGAGAGAAACTAGACGTGGCCAAGGAGACGGAGATGAAAATCAACATAGCACGTGAAGAGTACCGGCCGGTGGCGACGCGCGGCTCAGTGCTGTACTTCCTCGTGTGCAACATGTCCCTCGTGTGCAACATGTATCAGACGTCTCTTGCGCAGTTCCTCGAGCGCTTTGATATATCTATGGAGCGTTCACCCCAGAGTCCTATAACGCTAAGAAGGATCGGTTTAGTTATTGATTACTTGGTAAGAGTAAGCTAATAATTTAGTTTTAGTTTTATCCGAAATCTGTTGACCTCTATGCTCAATTTATTTCAATTTTCGACGCCCCTTTGTCAAAAAAATGCCGCAATAGGCGCAATAAACATTTTTATTTCGGATGACCAAATGATTTTCATAAGTATTTATTCAATCCAGAATCTTAAAACATAGAAAAAAATCGTAACAGAGCTAAGCCGAAAATTCAAACATATTCACAATAATAAACATATGTATAATATATTACACAATAATGTTTTATTCCAATACAGACTTTTGACGTGTTCAAGTACATAAGTCGCGGTTTCTATGAGAAGCACAAATACCTGTTTACCTTGCTGTTAACTTTAAAAATAGACTTGCAAAAAGAATACATAAAATTTGAAGAGTTCCAGACGTTTATCAAAGGTGCTTTAATCATTCCTTTAAACCCATGTTTCTCAAAGTTATTGCTAAGCATACTTATTTATAATGTTGAGTCATTTATTACGCCGTATGGCATTTTATACAAACTTTTAAGACCTTATTTTTCAAAATAATGAACCGATTTTAATTAAACTTACTATGCATAAGAAGGATACATAGGTCTAAAAAGTTATTAAATAACATTTTCGTAAAATTGTGTTACTGCTAAATTCGGTCGATTTTCGGTTTTCCGTAGAAACATAGATATTTTGAAAAAAAAAGGACTTGAAAGTTTGTGAAATGCCGTCATAATAGCCCGCGAAAAACACAATTTCAATCTAGAAATTATATTATTTATTGGGAATAATGTTATAATTCTCATTAATTAATAACAAGCTAGAGCCAGTCAGTAGAATAGAACTAATAAAGTGGAACCACTACACTGGAGCCAGTGCTCTCCAAGTTAAAGAACTGGTTTTGTATTGAGACGGTATTGCTTTCTGTCTGAAGGTGGCGCGGCTTTGGATCTTAATGCCTGTCCTCCTAAACCTTATAAGTGGGTAACAGACATGTCGTGGTTGAACTTGGTCCAACTGTCTAGTTTGCGTCAGTTCACAAACATATTAAACCAAGTTTGCAGTAATGAGAAGGGTTGGAAATCTTGGTGAGTTTCATAAAGAGAATGTCTAAGGCATTAAGTCTGCCTTTGTACCTTTTGCATAAAGTTTAAATTAATAGATTTAAATAAAAATGGAGTGTTTATTTGAAGGTTTGATAAGGAAGCACCTGAAAATGAACCTTTACCTGACGGCTATCACACTCTCGATGTGTTCAGGAAGCTGCTAGTGGTGCGCGCCTGGTGTCCCGACAGGACCCTAGCACAGAGCTTGTAAGTAGCACATCATGCCGGTCTGTGGCCCCTGTCTTTTTCATTTCACATTTCATTTCATTTTTCTTTTTTTTTCAATTCACACTTGTCTTGTATACAAACTTTATCGTTATGTTATAGAAAGTACGTTGTGCACTCGATGGGCACTCGATACTCTGAAGCCGTCATAGTTAATTACGAGGTAAGAACTTGCCAATTGCCACAGTGAATAAAAGTTTCAACAAGTAATAAATGTGAAATTTCTATTTATTCCAGCAAATGGTCATAGAATCGCGTCCATTGGTACCACTAATTGGCTTCTTGGCGATGGGCTCTGATCCGACTCCATCTATCGAGACGACTGCCAAGCGAATGGAGAATATTTGCCAATCAATATCTATGGGTCAAGGTCAAGAGGTCCATGCAAGGAAGCTCATATGTCGTGCTCTGAAAGAGGTGATAAGGAGTTTAATGCATAGAAGCATTAGAAGCGTTTGTTCGATCGATATCCTGATACATAATTTTTATTATATCTGCTGTGTTTAGGGTTTGTGGGTGCTGCTGCAAAACTGTCATTTAGGATTAGGCTACATGGTGGAGGTGATGGAGCAGTTCGCTGAACTAGAGAAAGTTCCTGAGCAGGTTCACGAATTATTTAGGTAATATTAAATAGTTCTAGCTGTCTCTATTTTTTATAATATGAAATTCTTAGCTATTTACACCTGTAAATAGCTATTATATTATATCCTTTTAGGCTCTGGATTACCACAGAAGTTCATCCAAAGTTTCCTATCACGCTTTTGCAAATGTCTATAAAGTATACTTGCGAACCGCCTTCCGGTAAGTTAATCATGCACCTTCATATCGCAGCAAGTGTAGAAGTAACCTAACAGATAATTTGTAAAATGTGATCCTTTTTTAAAATGTTTTAGGCATCAAAGCTGGTCTCATGAGAACCTACGACTCGATGAGTCAGGATTTCCTTGATTACAGCGACAGTCCCTTTTATTTGCCGTTGGTTTACACGATCTCGTTCCTGCACACTGTAGTGCAAGAGAGACGAAAGTTTGGTGCCCTGGGTTGGAATATTCCTTACGAATTCAATTCTGCTGACTGGTTGGCATCCTGCATATTTGTGCAGAACCATTTGGATGCTTTGGAACAAGGAAAATCAGTTAGCTGGACTACCGTGCGGTTAGTTTTCCTTTTGGGTACTACCTAAGAAGCCAATACAGCTATAAACCTTGTTTAATTCGATCTTGTAGTTATATGGTGTCAGCGGTGCAATACGGCGGGCGAGTAACTGATGATTTCGACAATCGGCTGCTAACCACTTTCTGCAAGGTGTGGTTCTCAGATCAACTCTTTAACGAAGACTTCCAGTTCTACAAGGGATATGACATTCTTAAGTTTAAGAACATACCGGAGTACCTCGAAGTAATTGAAACAATGAAAACCGTTGATCCGCCTCAAGCATATGGCTTGCATACTAATGCTGATATCACGTTAGTTACTCTTCAAGTATTTATAATTGATATTCCTTGTACTGTTTGATTCTTCTACATTGAATAAATTATAACCGTTTAGATACCAACGCAACACTACTCAGGAACTTTTAGACACTATGTTGTCTATTCAACCGAAGGAATCAAGTGGAGGCGGTGGGGAGACGCGTGAGGCGTCGGTCTACAGGCAGACTAAAGATATGCTAGATAAAATGCCATCTGACTTTGATCCTCACGAAGTGCTGGCAAGGTACTTAAATAATTAGCTCAGCTTCCATTCGAACTAATTAAGATTATTATATTTGTATCTACCATTTCTTTTATAAATCTTTATCTTGATTGTTGTACGACCGAACGATTTATACGTCATCATACGACTTCCACTGGACCAGTTAAACGCTACTTGTTAAAAACATTTTGGCAAAACTAAAGTATAAAGTACCTTTTTAGGTTGAGATTATATGGTATATTGAATTCAATGGTGATTTTCTTGAGACAAGAAATTGACAGAATGCAAAAAGTAATTGAATTAGTCAGAACTACACTGAAAGATTTACTGCTTGCTATTGACGGGACGATTATAATGAATGAGGTAATTAATAATATAATTTTAGTTTAAATATTTACAAAAAAAAAAAATTTTTTTAATACTTATATACCTACTTACATAGCAGACAGACAAAATGTCTGTCTGCTATGAGAAGTTTTTTCAGAATGAACATGACGGATACACTAAGCAAGATTCTAAAGTGATTTTCTCGTAAAGTATTAATGTAAATGGTATGGTATTGTTGTAGGCACTTCGAGATTCTTTAGATAATATATACGACGCGAAAGTGCCAAATATCTGGTTAAGGAGTTCGTGGTCCTCGTCAACGTTAGGTTTCTGGTTTACTGAGTTTTTGGAGAGAACCATTCAGTTCTCGACGTGGTGCTTCCAAGGCAGACCGAATTCTTTCTGGATGACCGGATTTTTTAACCCTCAAGGTAACAATCATAAAAAAATACAAATATAAAAGAACCTACTATTCAATTTTACCCGCGGCTTCTTCCGCGCTGTGGTCTAAATTATCCCACAGAAACGTACATAATACCGGGATAAAAAGTATTTTTAGTCTTAATCGAGGCTATGGTCTAGCCGTGTGCCAAATTTCATTTAAATCCATTCAGCCATTAAGGCGTGATTGATTTACAAAAATCCTGCTATGAAAGAACTACATCGGACTGCTTGAAAACTGATTGAAGTGGTGCTTGTTTTCAATAAGTATATTTTTTTTACTTAAATGCGGAAAAAGGGAGACTAATGAATTTAATAATCTATGCCTATTGTATAAGTTCAATCACAGCTTAAAAGACCTAAGCGTACAAATGGCGGGAAGCGACTTTGTTCTATAATATGTAGAGATTGCGACAAAATCATAAAAAATATACATTTTGTGTTTTGTGACCTTTGGTGTGATGTTCGATTCGATTCCATCATGCTTACCGGCTGATCGAATTTGAATGTGGCACACAATTTTGATACTTCTTGTGTAGTCGTCGTTATTAGTTGCAAATGAAACAGCGGGTACACCTTGTTTAATTTCTTCTGGTTGTTGAAGGTTTCTTGACAGCCATGCGTCAGGAAGTAACTCGGGCACACAAGGGTTGGGCTTTAGACATGGTTGCACTACATAACGATGTTACTAAATTTACCTACGAAGAAATTAAGGCACCGCCGCCGGTATGATGGTCTTTTATTTACGTAGATATTAAACAGATGCCTTATTATGAAGTACCAAAACCCACACTATCTTATATTCGCAATAGAATAGCAAAAATAAGATGGTGCTCGTCACGTAAAGCTACGTCTCTGTCTCATACCGAATGATTGATGGGTCCAACACGTCATAGTCCGGCTACTGGTATCTTCAAGTAGATAAACTATAAACGTTAATTATTAATTGCTAATTCAGGAAGGCGTGTTCGTTCACGGCATGTATCTGGACGGTGCAGGCTGGGACCGTCGCAACCTACGCCTGTGTGAGTCTACTATCAAAGTGGTGTACACTGTGTTGCCGGTGATTCACGTATATGCCATCAACTCCACCGCGCCCAAGGACCCGAAACTCTACCTGGTACTCAGCTGTAGATGCATTAAGTACTTAGTAATTAAGTAGTTCCTGCATTTGTGTAAACTTTTCCTATTAAGTGCTTCTCGGTTCCTAGTGTCCGACGTACAAGAAGCCGACGCGCACCGATCTGACATTCATCACTCCGCTCTGGCTACCAACCATCAAGAACCCTGACCACTGGATTTTAAGAGGAGTCGCTATTTTATGTGATGTTAAGTGAATTCAATGGCAAGTTTTACTTGCAAATACTTGAAATTTTCTTTTTGCTATGTAATATGGATTTTAAGGAGCAAACCGCGCTCGACAGCAGTTGCGGGGCCGCCACGTGCGTACTTACATAGGTACTTCTAAGAACCTATGTAAGAAGTAAAAAATAGTGTCACGACGCGATTACCGGCGCCGGGCTTCATTGTTTACGCTTCTGGCAGGCTCCCGCTGCACCGGATGCCAACAAGCAGAACCGTGCAGGCCACGGACATGAGCGTTTGGCGGCGGACGCCCGTGGTCTCTGGCATAGATCATTTTCAATTAGTGTCGCCCAACTTGCGATCGTCTTCCGCCAAAGTCTATGGGCGTTCTCGCATCGACAGCAGCTTTAGCTATAGTAAACGCAAGAAACTTCGGTTTCGCTGCCGTAGCGGACGCTGGAATCGCTTAGTCAGTTCTTAGTCTAATAGCCATCACGAAGGTGTTGGGTGTTTGTGTTTTCAATAATTGATTAAATAAACTCTATTATTTTTAAACACTGCAGTTTTTTCTTTAAAAGGCACGAATGCGTGCTGCCCGCAAACTATCGTATCATACATGTTTTTATTGTAATGCGCGCCACACGCACGTGGATCGCGGGTGGCTGGCACGTGTGCGTGTGGCGAACCTTGACAGTCAGTGTTGTTTTTACTGTCAAGCGGGTCGCACGCAGGTTGTATGATCAATATGAACATTCATTTTGACACGGGTTCTCTTCCTGGCGACACGCACAATACTATGGTGGCGAAGCGAAAATAATGCTCTGCGTGCGGTCCGCAGCACGCATGCGTACCTGACCTGCACGCGGGCGCAAACACGCATGACAATAAAAAGGCCCTTAGCCAATCACAAAGTACAGCATGGATACAATTTTTAATTTGACTCGTGATTGGTTGTAAACACTAATGAAGTTATGCCGAATCCGGCAGCTATTTGGCTGTGTTCAAAGTTCACGTGACAGGACCTGCGTGTCTCCACCATAGAGCAACACGGGTACCTGCAGGTACCCGTGTTGCTCTATGGTCTCCACTTTCGTTAAGATTATAAATACTCTTTGGTCCGCGTGGACCAAAGAGTATACTATAAACTTAACGAAACTCACTTTTTTTAACCTTTTAACCTGAATTTTTTGATGTGACAATTATTGATATTGACATTTAAATCAACCAAAAGTGCACTCTTTGAGGTATACACCTATATATAAAAGTACTCTGTGAGATATACCGTTATAGGTGTACCTCTATTCTTTAAGATCTCTCGCTGAGACAATAAAATTGTAAATTGTCCAACTGCAGAAGTCAGAGACATCACCTTAAAAATAATCAATAACGCTTTGTCCGACCTGCGGCTGCGAATCGAACCCAAGAGCTCATGCTGAGCAGTAGCGTTTGCGACAATTATACCAACAGCCAACTTATTATTTATTAGTTTCTGCTATAATGTCGTCCGCGTGAAAGTCAAATAGGTCATAAACAAGCTACTATAATTAAAAAATTAAAAAACACGACTGCAAAAATTGCACATACTTTGTTTACTCGTCAGTTTTTTTTACGACGTTTTTTGTTTACAGTGTTATATATTTTTTTAATCTACTAGTCAAATTCTAGACGATAAACATAGACACGACCAGATTCATTAAAAAAATAATTTGAGGCTGGTATTAATTTACGTTTTAAAGTGACCACACCTGCTTCTTTTTATTTTTACCTAGCCTATGTTACTCGGAACGATGCAAGGATTGTAACGATACCACATACATCTAAATCGGTTCAGGCGTTTAAAAGTTATGGTGGAATAAAGAAACTCACATACATACATACATACATACATACATACATACATTAACTCTAAACACATAACACTCCTTTTTTGGGGCAGTCGTGTAAATATAGCTGACACTCAGCAATATTGTAACGTACAATCTGTGAAAGATTTTTTTTATCTTTAACGAGGCCAAAAAGAGGATTTTATTTAGAAGAACAAAAATATTTTTTGACTTGATCAACTTAAAACTTGACATCTGACCCTCAGAGGGGGTTTTTGCGAAGTATAATTTGTAGTTGAATTCCTGAAATCTACACGAACGAAGTCTCGGGGGGTGGGGCTTGGAAAGGCTAACTTTTAATAAAAAAACGTTGCAAGCCCTCTTACGCACAGATGCAAATAGCGTCAGCAAGAATGCAAGTATTTTTTGGCGTGTCCCCAAAATTGGAAATCACGACATCACTCGGCATTTTTTACGTGCATTAAAAAAGCGCCCGAATAAAACAAAAATGGAGAGCGATACAATAAAATTACTGCAAACACGAATATTCATAACAAATATCTACAAACAAAACGAGAATAATTGGCTTGGTTTTCTACGTCGTCGGCTCATTAAACTGGCTGGAGAATGGCTGGAGACAATCATTTAAAACTGCTATTCAAATTTCGAATTAAAATGACAGTTTTTTCTTTCATGTTATCGTATGAGTATTGAGTCTCTCTTCTGAGAGTATTATGTTCATTATTATTGAGTATTAAATTAATTGGATACCTACTGACGCGTGTAAAAGGTTTTTCCAGAAAAAGATTTAATATTACTTTATTGTAGAGAAATTATATTTTTAAAACAATGGATGAGGCTGATGGTGATGCGGCGAAAGCCGGGGATGGGACACCAGCTGCAGCGACTTCGCAACTTGCCGCAAAGTCGACACTCGGTGCAAAGTCGACAATCGGTGCAAAGTCGACAATCGGTGCAAAGTCGACAATCGGTGCAAAGTCAACACTCGGTACAAAATCGACACTCGGTACAAAATCGACACTCGGTGCAAGGTCGTCACTCCAGAGAATATCGTTTGAAGATGGGGAACGCGTCGAGGTGGACAAAACAGCTCTGGAAGCTATACTTGACGTCAGTTCTCGTTTAACGGACATTCAAATGAGGAGCAAAGTGTCCATGAGCGGTATGACGCAAGGTCCTGAGACTTATAAAGAGAAGCAAGTAAATAAACAGAATAATTAGATTTTATCGTTTCATTTGTAGCTATGCAAAGGTATGAATAAAACTGTTTTGTTTGTAGGCCAAAGCTAAAGAAGCTCGTAATAATCGTATGGGTGGTCTCAAGCAACAACATAGATTGTTAGTAGAGAATGCTGGCGTTTTACTCAATAGAACATCTGAGTACATATTGGTAAGTGTGTAAGGCCCGTGTTCACCAACATTCAATCGGCCGGTTACGTATTTTAACAATTTTAAAAAAATCTAATATTTAAAGGTTGGGTTAAGTGCTCGTGAACACAAGCCTAAGTGATTTAAGCATACACTATAATAACTTTTGCCCGCGGCTACACCCGCATGTTGGTTTGTCGTACCGCATTCCAGAGCTACATTTTCAGATCCTTTTTGCAGTTTTAGACAAACTACCCATCAGACCAATGCAACGAGTCAAGACACGGTTAGTCAACGATTAGGTAATAATTTAGAGTTCTAAATCATTAGACCAATTATAATTGAATGAACCCAAACAATATGTCGGCTCTAAATTGTTGAGGAGTGGTTATTCCGTTGACTTGCCAGACGGCAGCATCAAGTAAGGTTACCACATAATAATTATAGCAATGTCAACTTTATATAAAACTAGTTTCTGCCTGCTTGGAATTAAAATATACCATAACACACACGACACTCTGCAATAGTGTAGTTAGCTTTCTATCAATATAGGAATTATTGCAATCGGACCAGTACTTCTAAAGATAACCATCCTAGTCAAATTCAACACAAATTAAGTATATAGGATTTTAAATTTATTATTTTAGAACTTGATTTTCGAATTCGAATAAGCCATCTTGCCACATAGGGGCGGTCTCCACGAGCGAGAGAATCGCGGCCATATTATCGTCGTGCCACGTATTTCTAGTACGTGCACGTGTTACACTCTTTTAGAAAGTGATGTGTGATGAGTGATGCCATCGCGGCGATGCGACGAGTGGAAATACGTTACATTCTCGTCCACTGTCTTTCAATTCGATTAGATGACTGAAAGTGAAATAAATCACCAGTATGTGGCCAAGATCACTACATCAGTCAGAAAAGAGCTGATGATCTTCAAAATAAGTATATTATTTAAACATACAAATATATTAAAAAAAAACATTTTTGCCTTTTCTACCAAGGTTTTAAATTTAATTTCTTACTTAAATAACATAGCCAAGTATTAGGCACCTATTTTTGTACTTTTCTAATGTCAAGGAACTTGATTGATAAGCATGCTTAAATTCTCCATAAAATAAAATTTTAACAGTGTTCTTGTCAGTCGTATGAAATGGCAAATCAAACAGAGTGTGCAAACTGCTCAAAATTCAACTTTCATAATTGTATACGTAATCATTTTTCAGGAAGGTATTTACGACGCTGATGTTCATATAGAACTATTAGATAGTGTAATCGCTGAAGGTGGTACTTGCTGCATTATTTTGTGCGACGCGCTGCTTCCACCTGTTAAAATGGGTATATAAAAATATTTGATCCGAGTAGTTTTTCTGATTATAAATAAGACTATGCTCGTTTTGGCTTATTATAAAAGACCAGTACAGATAATATCACCATATGCTTTTAGATAAAGTCTTAAACAAATTGAATATGTGTGTGGAACTTGTATTCTAGTCTGGTTAATGAATGACCTACCTGAAACCGTGGTATAGTGTTAAATTGTATTATTTTAGAATCCGGTCGATTTGTTCCTAATCAGAAAGGAAAAATGGAGAGGACTTATATATCTGATTGTTCAACTATTGGTACCGAAGGAAGG
Organism: Hoplodrina blanda; assembly: GCA_949316365.1. Classification (NCBI taxonomy): domain Eukaryota; kingdom Metazoa; phylum Arthropoda; class Insecta; order Lepidoptera; family Noctuidae; genus Hoplodrina; species Hoplodrina blanda. Next base: position 6,433,395 of record OX438579.1, on the reverse strand, counting down.
TGTGTTGCCATGTATAGAATGAAGACCAAAGCTGTCGACGCTAGGAGCATAGGCGATGTAAGTTCTTTTTTAGTTAAGTTCTATTAGTTAGTGATAATAAAAAATGACACTCATTCATTTCGTTTAAAAATCTTCTCTTGTGGAATAGAAAAAGGGGCTTGTCAAGCGCTTAGAGTAGACATTATTGTACCAACTTTGAATCATTATTTACACTACAATATATAGGGTGGTCCAGGCCAGATGGATATAAAATTTTTTTTAGGTAGTCGGCTTATGGTCCTATTTTTGAGTTTATGAAAAATCGGTCGATTTCGAGAAGAGTATTTTTTCTTACATTGGTTTGAAATTAAATGCACTTAAAATTTTCAGATCAGTCTGATTTTTTTTTAAGAGTACTTCGTCTAAGTAAGCACCTAAAATAAAAAAAGGAATGGAATTTTTCATTAATTCATCAAAACATTAAAAGTGGTGATTTTCCTAAAATAAAATAAAAAAATCGTATCTTGTAAGCGGCTGACAAGCGATTTTTTCCTGGCGGGTACAAATAGGTCCCTAGGCCGACTACCTAAAAAAAATTTTATATCCATCTGGCCTGGACCACCCTGTATAAACTAAAATTTAAAGTAGAAACAAGCACGTTTATGTTTAACATATTTAGAATGAAACACATTTAGTTTGTTAGCATACGCTTTGTTAACTAGTTTGTGACTTCCTGAATTATAAGAATGTAATGAATTTCTGTATTTATTTATTTATTTAAAATAAGCACACCAACAGCACTGTCACATACAATTCAATAAAGTAACATCTTAAAACGGCATTACAGTAACCATGCAAATAACAGGTATGCATGACATTTACATAATGTATATTAGAGACAGAAGAAAATAAAAAATGTATATACTCTATGTATAATATATATACTGTATGTCTAATTACACTTGTGTTGCAGGACTTTTTCTTCGTTATCTTTGATGTAAATCCGGAAACTGATAATATTGTATCAGGTATATGCAAAACTATGCAACGGGTTTACATTCCGGCTCTTATAGCGTGCACGGGTTGGGGAGACATTAATCCTCCCAATCCTAACAGTACTGACATCATAAAGTCATACATCTCGAAGATTAAGCTGTTTGTTGATTTTCTTGCAAGTTAGTACCATGTTTTAAAATGTACCTACTACTTACGTCCTCAAATGTCTTAATTCAGTTGTTAATGTCTTTTCTACTTAGAAATGACTTTTACAAAAGGTGGTAAATTTAAAATTATTCTTATTTTAGAAACTAAAATCGATTTAGAATGCTGTACTAGATTTAAAATCAATGTATCTCTGTACGAGGATGAGTTAAGTGACGAAGAAAAAATGAAAAGTGCTATAACTAAAACTCATGTGCTGGAAGAAATATGTTCCTATGTAAAACAATGGATCAAGCAGATTACCATGGTAATGAATTTAGAGAAAACAGCGATCTCTTAAGATTTTGTGAATGTGATTTTTCAAGTCAAATATATATAATTATGTTGTCGTACAAATTTAGTTATAGTTTATATTTTTTGTTTGTGTTAGGTTTTAGTTCAGAGTCAGCAGCTGCGTCGTGAACCTTCTAACATAGGACCACTAGCCGAGTTGGATCATTGGCGTCGTCAGCTCACTACCTTCACGTCGATAATTGAACATATCAAAAGTACACCAACAGCGATGTACATACATACTTTAATACGGGCGAAATCGAAACTTTTAAAGGTAACTACTTAAAAAAGAGATATTGACAGTAGCTTTGATGCCTACATCACCAAAATTTAGCTAAAGCGGTCGGGCGGTGTGCGTGTTATAATCGCCGCTTCACCGCCTACCGCGGCGGTGCGCGGTGCCGTGTGTTAATCGCCTTAACGTATTATTAAAAATACTCGTTGTTTCTTTGAATTCCTTTCTCTTTATGGCACTGAAATTCATTTAACTATAATTTTACTTGTTCAGTGTACAAATAGCAGTGAACGTTATAATATATGTACATAGCAATTCATTTTCACTTATTTCAGAAATGGCGACAGTTGGATAATATGGTTACTGATTATTACAACGAAGCTTTTGATAATGTTAAATATTTATATGCTTTAGAGAAATATTGTGAACCACTGTACAGGTAAATATGGAACAATATATTTAATTGGAATAGGAAACGGGACTGTACACAAGTTTTTTTTTATCGGAAATGTTTTTCGCGTAATTGTACCTGAAAAAAAATGCTGAATTTAAATTTAAACAAGTTCTAATTTTCATATCTATTTGAAACTTTACAAATGTATGTAATACCTATCGATGACAACTAAACTTGATTATTATTATTTTTTTTTTTGGAAAATCATTTTTTATACATGTATAATATAATAAGTTAAACACTGAACTATAAGTTAAAGGGTGTTGTGCTAAACGATATTTTGCAGTATAATGTTAGGATGTCACGGTATTAAAAGAAACGTTTTTCACAGTACTTTAACTACTTTATTTGAACCTTTTGAGCAACGCGATGATGGTAACATTATTCCTACTTAATCTTAAATATTGTAAAGTAATCCTAATTGCTTACAGATGCGATCCTGCCACAATGCAACAGTTCATTCCGGGTTTATTGTACACCATTCGCATGGTATTTGCGACGTCGAGATACTATAATACTACCAAACAAATATCTACGTTGCTGGTCAAAACTACCAATCAGATTCTTAACATGTGTATGGACTTTCTGACCAATGGTGGCAAAAAGAACATTTGGAACCAGGACAAGCTTACTTTCATTCATAAAGCTAAAGTAAGGATTTAATTTTATTGCATTATCTAGACAAGCTTTCTCTCTTGCGGTAGCTCTACTGAAATAAGATATATTTCAACATACTTTTACTTGTAGAAACATTCTAAACACTAAATAAGAGCAACTTTGTTTCTATTTAGGGTTTCAAAAGTTTTATAATTTGCGCGGGGCTTCGTAGAACGGGGCTCCGTCGACTACGTTAAAACTAGAGTGTCTTTTACACACATTACCGGCTGGAAGCCTCGGCCTCCGCACTGCCCCGGAATATACAGTCTCACTATCTATGCCGTAGGTAATGCATCCGATTTGCGGTCACCAATGTACACAGGCTATCAAACTCCATTTGAGTATGCCAAAAAATACATAAAAACTGGCATGGCCCAATCATTAAAACCGCACACTTTGTTTCTGCCTAACAATAGAATATTTAATACTTTATTCAAGCGGCTAAAAAAGCGCTCCCACAACGATTGTTTCATGTGAAAACCATTGATGCCTAACGCTAATAATGGTTTATTATTAGACTTTTAAGTTTCCTTCATTTTTTACCCGGTAAAAATTTGAGGTTTTGAAATATGATTTTGTGATTATTTAATTAATTAGTTATCATTTAATTTTGTGCAACAATTACAAAGACAACTTCGAATTTTACAGTTGTGCTTAAGTTTATACAGCTTTTATCGTGAGTGCTATACCGAAACTCAGAGAGAAATGATGGAAGCTGCAGATGAAAGACCTTTTGATTGCTCTGAAATGTATATATTTGGAAAATTCGAAACTTTTCGAAGAAGAATAATTAAAGTAAGTACTTACCTGATGTATGAATTTACCATTGCAATATTTGCAATACAAGTCTCATTTAACACTTTGTGTCCATCACATAAATAAAAAGCTTTTTCACAAAAAAAGAAAACCGCCTTCATAAACTACAAAATAACGACGTAAAAATTTTTGATGTACCCCCCCCCCCCTTTTCCTTCAGTCAGTCATCGACTACACGTATAAACAAAGCAATTTCACTTGTTACGATATTGCTGCTGTGATTCTGTGAGGAGTTCCATTCCATATCTCCAAAGTTCATTATCAGATATTGAAATGGTGACAATGGCACCACACGGGAAGCACCAGCTTTCAAATAAAAAAAGAATCATGAAAATCGGTTCACCCAGTCGCAAGTAAGGAGCTAACAAACATAAAAAAAAAATACAGTCGAATTGATAACCTCCTCCTTTTTTTGAAGTCGGTTAAAAAAAGGAGAGAGTGACTAAGTTTGTCGAAAAACCAGTGAACCGATCGTAAATTTTGACAAAGAGATAGGTAGTTTGAGTTCTTGGTCACAACAAAAGGCAATTTTTTTTTTAAACGCGATATCTTCATCGTCATGAGAACGAAGTCCGGAGCAAAAGCTAGGTTATTATAATGTACAATTACGTCAGACAATAAAACAATAAATATTGTGTTAATGATTGGAGCATAGTTAGAGATAATAATTTAACTTTTTGATTGGCACAGATCATAGATTTATTCGAAACATATATCACGTATTATGTATTAAACAAAACCACTTTGGAAGGAATTGAAGAATATGCTACCATTATGAATAAACTATTCAAGACTATTTCAACAAAAACTTATGACGCTTTGGATCACAGGTTAGTCTTTTAGAGCAATAGCGCACTAGCGGCCATGGCCGCAGCGGCCATCGAGATACATACCTTAGTATGAAATCGCCATAGAGCGCGCGCACCTGGCCGCACGCGGCGGGCGGCCACACCGTGCGGCCAGGTGCGCGCGCTCTTTGGCGATTTCATACTAAGGTATGTATCTCGATGGCCGCCGCGGCCTGGCCGCTAGTGCGCTACGGGTCTTAATGTAGGTAATATTTAGGTACCTACCTATTATTACAACCTACATTTTTTTTTAATTCGAATTATTAAACAGGCGGCCAGATTTTGATAAGGATTACAAAATATACAAAGATGCTGTTGCTAATCAGGAGTTGTTACTTGAGAACTTTATGATAACTGTAAGTATTACTTGCCTACAATTTTTTTTTGTACCTTTTTACTACTTACACATTTTTAGTTTGGAAAATAAATAGACGTAGAAGTGCATTCGTTTGGTAACTGTTACTGTATTTATGTAATATTTTTTACTACGTGTTCTAGAGCGTCAATAAATGCCCCACGACGGAAATAGCATTGCATCTGCTACATCGATTTGAAAAACTAAAGTTAGAATGCTTATACCTCGAAGATCAATACTATGATTTAATCAGTAATTACACAGCCGAAATTGAAGCTTTACGAGACAGGTAATGTTAACTTAACAGTGACTAAATCTTTCTAAAGTCAAATCATTTACACACATCAAAAAAGTCTAGGGATCAACATCCCTAACATTTGTTAGGGATGTTGATCCCTAGACTTTTTTGATGTGTATATTTCAATTAGGCCATTATAAGGCACCTTTGAACGTAGTAATACAAGAAAAAAAAAATTAAATTGAATCCGTTGCCCCTTTCAAAAGGTACTTTTAAAAGGAGAAAAATGAGCAAGGAACTCTATACATACTCTTTTCAAATCAATGTTTTACAATTTTTGCATTCTCATTCATAATTAATTACAGGTGATAGTGCACTTAATGTTAAATTACAAGAGAAAAACTAACATTACCTGTACATATTTCTGGTACTACTTACGTACCCACTTATTTTATTATTTTTAACACGCTTTTTTAACACGCTTTTATATTATCTTCACTTGTAATATAAAAGCGAATGCGAAGCGAAGCGCTGTATGTAAGAAAATCTTGGAATCTTAATTTGACCCACTTCCCGGTCTTTGATTAGTATGAAATTTTGCACACGCTCTGAGTTCTGATGACAATACATGACTAGCTAAGAAACGTCATTACAAATCCAATATGGCGGCCTCCCCATGATGGCGGACTAGCTGTTTGAAATCCACCCCCATGATATGGGTATCAAATGAAAGGGTTTGCTGAATGGGATACAAAAAAAAATTAGTGCGTGCTAAAAGCGTGTTTTTTAGTTTTTAAACTATTAAAAAAAATATATAAAATTATTTTTAGATACAATGAAGCAAGAGAGGATCCAGAATTGCCAAGAAACATGCCGCCTGTTGCCGGGCGAATTATGTGGATTCGGTTTTACGACACAAACATCAATATTCCTATGACAATATTTAAAGATCACCATGAAGTCATTACGCACATGGTAAGTAGAGAGATTGCGATAAATACCTACAGTTTTTTGTGTTATTTCGAAAGGTAACGTGGCAGTAGGTACCTAATTAATTAGTAAGTAAGATTAAGTACTACCTACCTGTTGGTACCTATATTTGATTTATTACAGAACACGCAAAGATGTATCAAGTTATTCAATGTCTTGACAATTGTGTTTACGGAATTCGAATTGATTTATCATTACGCTTGGGCGGAAAATGTTGGCCAGGTAAAAATACAGCATTATTTTATGTTATTTGTTGTTTAAATGTGCCAGGACTGACCAAGAGCGTAGGTATTTATGCAATCGCGTCTACAGAGAAATAAGTAATCCTTCCTAGACTCGCTTAATAAGTTGATTTTTTATTAGAGAAATTCACTTTTAAAAGCTCCCCAAGCTATTGTCCGATATATAGCGATACTTATATTCATGCATTCAAATCGATTGATATTTCGTAATCGTAGAATCATTTGTAATAAAACACTGGATAAAAATTAAAATTATTTACTCCAAACTGAAAATCGGTCGACGGCTAATCTCGACAGAGACTATTACCCAACTGCTAATTAGAACAAGAGATGTTAGTGTTCAAATGTGCGCGCAAAAAATGAAAAAATCACTCTCTCTTGCTTCACCTTCACATAAAAAAGCAGTCATACACGACTATAGCAAGGCCAGACGTGGGTCTTACGGTTCCTCTATTTTCAAGCTCCGTTTGGGTTGCTTTAGGAAAATCAACATCCTTTTTTTATACCTACCCGGAATTTGATCTCGGGTCCTTATAATCCGCAGCCAAGCAATTGCAGTCAAGCTAACCTCTAGGATTATTTATTGTACATAGATGTAATATTATATAAATCTATACCTAATATTCACTAATATTAACCTATTTTCAGGTACGCCTAGGTCTTATCGCCCCTCTGTTGATTCGTCATCCAGTAACGAATATGTACATTGTGAACTTTAGTATTTATATCCCAGAGTGCATCAGAGAGATCGAGTACATGTGGCAGTTGGGACTAAGTAAGAACATTTCTACATAATTGATTTGTAGATTTTGTGATGAAATGAAACTAAAGCAAACGTAACTAACATTCGCCTCACATAGATTACTTCTAGAAAATAGCCACGATTTGGGGATCCAAATTGTGCAACTTTGCAAAAATTTCCTTTCAGAAAAACTTTGTCAGGGAAATTAGCAGCCGAATCGGTCCAACGGTTTTCGAGTTTTGCGCTTAGTAACACATTAAGCCATTCATTTTTATTGATAAGTATAGTTTTATATAGATAGAAGATTATAAAGTATCAAAAACAGTTTTTTAACACATTATTTCTGCAGCTATCCTTGCATATGTGTATGTGTTTGAGCTGTGCCAATGTAGTGTACCTACCTATTTATTTTGCAGACGCGTCCTTCAACCATGTTTCAGTATTTTTTATTAATGTAAACCTAAAAACCTTCTTAATTTATTTGTGGTAGGTGTGCCAGATGGGGCACAAATCGTCGCATTTTGTAAGAATAAAATCCTTGGAGACTATGAACGAATCAAATATTTGGTTGACAGGAACAACCAAATTCGAAGGTATTTTTTTGCTTTTTATTTTTTAACCCATTTTTGGTAGCAGTTAGTTTAGTTATTGTAAGATGGAGGCAAAAATATGAGTTTGAAATAGATGTTAACTTAGAATAATTGTCTAGTTACAATAAAAAGTATGTTTGGTCATTATATGAAAACATTATTCTGGTGCAATGTGCATACGTACATTATATTGGAATTTGTTCACGTTTACATCTTTCTGACCGCGACTGTACTACGAAACAGCGTCTGCTATGTATGTTAGACTCCACTGCTCTTTTCACTATGTTGCTGTAGTTCTGGTTGTATTCGATTTTTTTTCTTTAACAGGAGTATGCCGAAACTGTATCAACCACTGCTTCGTGCACAACTAATCAAATTAGAGAATGCTTTTCAGCCTGGTTTTTCCACTATAACGTGGACTTCTCTAGAAATACCTGCATATTGTCAAAGTATTGAAAAAACCTTAGCTGAAGTTGACCTGTTCGTCAAGGAGGTAAGTAATTTCGTACCATTTGCCACCAATAATATGATTTGTTAGTCGGCAAAAACCTTGAGCGAAAAACGATAATATGGTGCCCGGGCCACTAGTATTATACCTATTAGTTTTGATATTTTTATGTTTCATAATCAATAAAATATGAAATACACTACTACTACTGATGTAGGTTCATTAACCTTCGCTTGTAAGACGGTTAAAAGTTCACTGTAGGTATATGAAAATGATCACGCTATTTTTTTACATTACAGGTGGTAGACATGAAAGAAGCGCGCATTGATGCCATACTGAAATCGATATCTACAACGATGCTCGTTTATTTGCCAGAAAAACCAGTAGATCCACAAGTTTTCTACGACGAGAATCTTGCAAGGCGTGATGAAATTGGTACGGACGGCGTCATTTAACTTGACCCCCTTTTCGAATAAACTTTACACAAAATACACAAAGAACCGAAAACTGACAATCATCAATTATAACTTTTTACAAGCTTTTATTTAGCTTGCACTGTTCGTATGTAAGTAAGTATGTATGTATGTAAATAAGTTGTCCTTTCAAAATTTGCAAACCATTTTTCGACCATTTGTTGTTATCCGATTGAGCTGAAATTTTGCATACACCTTTAGTTCTGATGACAATACAATGTCCAATACTCAAAATTGTAATAATTTTTAATAAAAGCTTGTTCTTTTAAAAAAACTTTTTTAACAGTAAATTATTATCCAACAGCTATGGACATTCAACAAAGGTCTTGCAATGCAGAAGTTGCTGTTATAGAACTCGTACACAAATTCTTAGACAGTGTCCCTTCAAAACAAATAACAGCTTTAAAAAATAATTGGTGAGAATCATATTCTAATGTAAAGACAGTAATCTGTATAAAGACGGCTCAACACTTGCATCGCAAAACCCCGCGATGGACGTAAGTCGCGTGTTTAGATTTCTCGAAGTGAGAAGCCGAAATACGTGTATATTCGCGGACAAGTGCAGAGCTGTCTTACGATCTTGATGTAAATCTAATCTAAATATATATAACTCAAAGGTGACTGACATAGTGATCTATCAACGCACAGCCCAAACCACTGGACGGATCGGGCTGAAATTTGGCATGCAGGTAGATGTTATGACGTAGGCATCCGCTAAGAAAGGATTTTTTTAAAATTTACCTTTTAAGGGGATGAACGGGGGTCCGACATTTACGCGGACGAATTCGCGGGCAAAAGCTAGTAAGGTATAAAGCTGGGGGTATGTTCACACCTTATTTGATACATGCCATGTTATGTTGGTCGTAATCAATGTAATTGACGGCACAGTTAGCGCTATGGCTGAGCGATTGGCTAGCTATGGTTATGCGATTGGCTACTGTCCTGAGTTTTGCGGGTTCGCTGCCTGCACGGAACAAATATTTGTATGATCTACAGGTAGTTGTTCAAGGTCTGGTTGTTTGTGTATGTAACTTTGTAAACAATACAGGGGACATTACTAGTGTGGGTAAATGTTAAAAAAAATTGTAAAGCTTACATAAGTGGAGATAATTATATTTATTAATTTATCACTGTTCAGTATTTGAAAAATTGTTATTTTAAGGTTGGACATAGAAAAAGCTTTAAAACAAGTTACTTCAGCCACAAGAATACTGCCTGAAGACCAAGGTAGATTTTATTACTCTCATGCTTTTGTTGTCGTAATCCAAAACTGCTTTATACATGATTTCACTAAGTTAGAAAGATATTTGAGCAATTATAATTTACTACCATTTTGAAGATAGGCAGTCGCTCCATGTAAAATACGAGTGCACTACGTGAGTGCGACAAATGCTTGTGCATTATTTTTCTTTGAACTGTCAAGTTACTGAATAGAATTAAAAGTCGAGGTATAGGTATAATTAATTTGGTCGCTTGAAGTCGTTAACGTTATGTGTTTTAGTATTTATGGAGATTGAGAATCCGGATCGATACGAGGTGGTACCCACTACCAACGAGTGCAATGAACTGTTTGCATATTTTGCTACAAAATGTTTGGAATCACTAATTAAATGCACTCGATTTAGTTTAGATACGCTACGACGGCGGGCTTCCGTATCAAGGTAGATGAGATTTTTATTTATTTTACTTTAACCTACCTTACCGCTCGAGGAAATTTAAATGACTCTGACGAAAAAAATCCCATACATTTCGGCCGAATTTTCTAAGTAAAAGCAAATGAATTATTAAGTTAGTGCAGGTAAGCAGAACCATTATAAGTACGTACCGCCATACATAAGCTACTAGAGAAGAGGCTACGAGTATGGCCCCCACGTCTGCTCCTATCACTCGTAGCATGATAGACGCAGGCCTACGGCGTAGCCCTGTAGCTTATTGAATCTCATTTGACACTATTATAATTATAACAGTTTGCTCAAGGTGTTTTTAGCTTTTAGGTGTTTTTATGACCTATAGCCATATCATCAACGATCTTTGTTTCTTTCGCATGTCAAGTCAACCATAAAACAATAATTTTAATACGTTTCAGTTTTCTTACAATGACCACTGATCCAGAAGAGCAAAAAAAGCTTAACCCCCTAATGGCTACTTTCATGTATTTAATAATTCCAACAATATCTATAAAGCCTACTTTAGAAGAGATACAGAATGCGTTTTCCCGGGTATTTCTTTTTCGTTTTTTTGTAATAACATGCGCCACGCGTTTAATGATTAGTCACTGTCGCGAATGTAATATTTTACCGGGTGAATCCGAAAACCAACTAACTGCTGACCAATAGGTATATGATTTTATGTTTAAATCAAATCATTTCATGATAGTTGATGTGCTGTCTTATAGTTTGTCCGCAAGAGCTGTACCGCGCCCTAGATAAATGTGCGCGGCGAGACGCGGGGGAGTACCGGCCGCTCCGTTCCGTCAGTCTACCGTCGACGTCGACGCTCACGGCGCGCCGCGGCGGCGGTTGCATGCATTTGTTTGTACCGGACCGTCTATGTCAGACGCACATGAGATAAATATACAAAGATGGGTCGCGCGTTATCTCGTGATGTCAAGACCGTAATTTTTAAAGTAGCCGAATATTTTAAGAAAAGAATAGCAAATAGAGAAAGCTTTGAATATAAAAATGATGCGAATATTGCCAAAATCGTGGCAGAGGCTACTGGTCACTGCGAAAAAACCGAGAGAAATTTGATAAATGCGGGTAATTCAACAACTGAAACTTTGGGCCGCATAAAATTTAATTCGCCAAAGAAACCAAAAGTTTCGAAGAAAAAACAAGTTGATGATTTTGACTTAGGAATTATCATAAGAAAAATTCATCAGTTTTAAGAATTTGAAAAAAGAGTGCCAAGTCTCCGTAAGTTACTATCAAGTTTGAAACAACATATTAAATTGTGAACGAGAGTTTCTAAGAAACCTTTTACACACAATGGGTTACCGTTTCCAAAAATGCAAATCGAAGAGACATCTCCTTATAGAGCAGCCTAATATAACAGTGTGGCGGAAAAATACTTGACACAAATCAGAAATTACAGAACGCAAAGCTGCAACATATATTTCCTTGATGAAACATACATTACGGCACTCACCATGTCAACAAAATATGTTGGCAATCATCTTCCGAACCTGGGATTCATGCTAATATTGGTATAGGACGGCGTTTGGTAATTCTTCACGCTGGATTTTGAAATGGCTTGGTTGATGGTGCATCGACAATATTTAAATCTAATGCTAAGACCGGCGACTATCATGGAGACATGAATGGGCTTACTTTTTATAAGTGGGTAGATGAAAAGATTAAAGATAAGTTGCTGCCTAATTCAATAGTGTCATGGACGATGCGTCTTATCACAGCGTTAAGGTTCACAAAAAGCCAACCATAGCAAGCCTCAAAACTGAAATGCAGAACTGGTTACTGCGCCACAATGTTGAATTTTCGCAAGCTATGACAAAAGCTCAACTGCAACTTCTTATCGATAATACACAAAAAGAGCCCGTGTACAGAATTGATGAACTCCTGAAAGCCCATGAACACACTGTTCTACGTTTACCGCCGTACCATCCAGATTTGAATCCCATAGAGTTAGTCTGGGCTGATATTAAAAACAACATAGCCCAAAACCATATTAACTGTTTTAAAATCGTTATATCTCAGAAACGGTGGCTCGTAGGAAAAAAGTATAGAAACATTTTTTATAGATAATTTTATGATCTACAATTTTTGGCTAAGGTACTTTTATGATAAAACTTACCGTTTTGCTGAAAATCGCGAAAACTCATTTTTTTGATCTTTGACCTTTAATAAAAATTTTTCTTTACACGGGAATGATGGGGAACTTTTAAATATTATTTATAATTATTTTTTGAACAATTTTACTGATTTTCAGCTTGTTGGGATTTTATGTACCTTCACTCTCATTTTTTTGGTCTAGATTGGGCGGACTAGATTTGATGGTATTATCGAACCCTTAATAATAAAGGAGAATGGCGAGACTACATGTAATTTGGGACCCAGTGATAGAAGTAGTGTGTAATATTGAAACTGATTTGTAGTTAAAGAACGACTTAAGGCTAACCAAAAATCAAATGGAAAGTAATTTGAAAAAGTTGGGACAAAAAAAAATATGAAAGGTGGAAGATTATAACCTAAAATAATCTAAAAGTAAACTAAGAATCGCAATTATTGGTTATTATTTATTTTACATACTATATTATTATTATTTATTTTTATTCCGATGCTAATTATCAGTCATATACCCGTTTAGCCAGATTCACCTGTAATTAATATTTTTTGCATAATATCACAGGATAAGGAGGCAGCTTTATATCTCCTGGAATATTCTTTAAAAGCACAGTTGATGTACTTTTATCTACATTTACCAGAGTTTTGTTGAATAAAACAACATTTATTTATTTAAAACTTTTATTTATTTTGTAATTACTTATAAAATATTCAAGACATACAAACATTGCATCTTCCTTTAATCTTGTTTTGCGTTCCTAGATCGTATTTTATGATTGTATTTTAAGCTAGCTGGTGCAGCGACATAGCTTTGGTGTCTGGGATAATCCACGTACCACAAAATGCTCATACCAAGTGAGCAAGAGTCCACATTCATGTCCCCAAAAGGCAATGGCGATAACAACAACAAGAGCAGAGTTTCTGTGAAAACTGTCCACCACCCTGCCTGCAAATAGCATGGCACGCATACTTTATTGTTAAAGATTAACTGAAACAATATACAAGTAAAAAGTTGTCAAAAATACAAATGTAAAAATAATAATATGGATAGGCAAGTACAATATTTATTAATTTCATAACCAACCTGTCGGGGTGTTTGACCATATCTTATGGTCAATAATAAATAGTTAAAAATACTGCTTGATAAAACTTAAACCATTTTTATTGCTGTTGTAAAATAATTAATCTTAATTTGACATCTTTGTTATATAATAGTTTCCATGGTTACGGTATGACATTATACTTTACTTTCTTTTTAGGTTTTTTTTTCAAGCTTAAATACTTTTTACATTAATATGTAAAAAGTATTTATGCTTGAAAAAAAAACCTAAAAAGAAAGACACATTAAACACGGGGTCTTATAAATTCAAATATTATTATAATGTTTTCTATTCGGATTACCATTTCAGTCATGTCAAGTCAGTCAAGATGAAGAAACTGATTTTCAACTACTCCTTATTCTCAAAATAGATTGCCACATGCAGCACAGACATTACAATGGTCGAGTTGTTAGTTGTTGCAGGGTTTCTTGTTCAGAAATTCAACAAATTAGTTCACATATAGGTATACTCACATTGCGAGGGTATACCCATCTCTGAACTCTTTTAACAATTTGATGACTTTTTTCGGACAAGCGATGTCTTCTGTATAATTTACAATAACGCACCGCATTTGAACAGTTTGACAAATTCAAATCACTTGCAAATCGTCATCCAGTAGTAAATGCCGTAATTTAGGTTGGTATACAGCATAATCAGTCCAAAGGTAAAGCCAAGTCGTCAAGAATTTACAAAATCGCCGAAATACTATTTGTTTTTTACAACGCTAACCGTTGAAAATAGTGTTGCCTATCGATAGTCACTATCGCTAAACTATCGATAGCCTATCGATAGTATCCATATTATCTAATAGTATGATACAGTTTACGTATTTTTATAATGATATTCAAAAATAGTATCGACAGTATTAGTTCCGATAATATCAATAGTATCGATACTATCGAAGTTCAGCATATGTTTAGGAGCAATACTGTCGATAGTATTGATGGTATCGATAGTGTGAGCTATCAATAAAACTATCGATGTTGTAATACTATTGATAGTTTTACAAACTATCATTAGTATCGATAGTATTACTTTAAAAAATCGATATACTATTGATAATATTATCATGTTATACCTAGTATCGATCCTATCGATTCTCTCGCTTCCAATCAATAGTATTAGTTAATTTGCGATATCGATAGTATCAGTGGTTTAACATTGTTACTAGATTTCGAGGTCATCTATCGATAGAGAAACTATCGATAGTTGGGCAACTCTAAACAAATAGTTGCAAATGTCAACAAAAATGTCGTCAGTGTCAATTTGATAATGACGTTCCTTTTCTCCGTTTCATATAATCCATTACGTATGTAGCAAAATAATGAGTCTTATTTTTTTTACGGTCTATTTACATGGTTCGTATATTTCATCGTTATGGGCTTTCAGAATATTTAACAACTTTTTAACAAGATGTATAAGTATAAAAGAAGGAAAATCACCAAGCGAAAACGAACTACTTTTTATCTAATCATTAGCCTAGAAAGGAATGTAACTATATGTTTCGTTTAGAAACTGCACGATGATTATTTTTTGTTAATTATGAATAATTAATAACTTTTGATTCCCGTTTTGTAATAACTCAGTATTTTTTTGTACAACACTTATTTACTTGATATTATAATTGATATAAAGTAGACCGTGCACATCGCTCCGTTCATTTTGGGTCCACTCTTGCCATCCTTCTTTGCAGAACGACTCTGATTCAAGTTCCAATGGCGCATCGGATGATTGTCTCTCATGCATGAGGTTGTGGGTTCGAATCCGGGCAAGTACCAATGTGATATTTTCAATTCATATGTACTTTCTCAAGTTTATCTTGGACGTTACTGAAATCGGTGAAGAAAAACATCCTGAGGACCTGCATGGACTTATAATTGTCTGGAAGTCTGGAATCGCCAATATTAAAGCTTTATATAAAATATTGTAAACTGATATCGTAAGATCAGTCCGACAATATCGATCTCATGTGAACTCATGGTCTTTTTACAAGCTTTTATTTAGCTTGCACTGTTCGTATGTAAGTAAGTATGTATGTAAATAAGTTGTCCTTTCAAAATTTGCAAACCATTTTTCGACCATTTGTTGTTATCCGATTGAGCTGAAATTTTGCATACACCTTTAGTTCTGATGACCATATAATGTCCAATACTCAAAATTGTAATAATTTTTAATAAAAGCTTGTTCTTTTAAAAAAACTTTTTTAACAGTAAATTATTTCCTCGGACCCCACCTCCCCGCGCTTTCCTAAGGCGCGGTACAGCACTTGCGGTCAAACTATAGATAATATGTTATTGAGAAACATTATCTGATTTATAAAGAATTCAACAAGGCGTTTATTTATAGGCTATAGCAGTTCATAAAATAGAGTTTTGATTTGACGTATAGTTTACTAATATAAAGGGCAGCCATTCGCGATTTTAATTTTGACTGAAATTAATTGCAATTGTTAATTTTAATTTTCGCATTTTACATTGGTCCTAACATTGTGTGATAACGAATTATAAAATTACTCTTTCGAGCCTTCTCAAGCTTGACGTGCATGACTCAGAATTACAGACATATCTCGTTGAAACGGTGAGATAAAGCGTTATCGCGCTGCGCATGTTAAGTCCTACTACTCCTACTTATCTACCAGAAAAGGTACGCGCTTCGACAGGCACAGTTTATTTTTGAAAATACGAATGCGCGATGATGAAATGAAAAAGTAGCATAGAAATAATAGTTTCATAGAAACTATGCCTCTGTGGCACATACTTTTTCCGGTCTAAGACCCCACTTGTATCACTATTATACTTAACACATTTAAAACATCATCCATTCTCAACTTAAAATAATTTGACAGGCATACAGTTGTAGCGATATCTATCGCACTACAAACGAACTACAGTTCGGCGCGAAGTTAGCTTGAATACAAAAATCCCGACTACAACCGTCGGACAGTAGCCCAAAAGACATAACACCCGTCTGGTCGGAGGGTCCTCCCTTTTCAACAGAGGATGACAAAATTTACACCCTTTTTCTCTATCTCTAAACAGTAATGTTATAAGTTTACTACGGTTCATGTATTTAGTGACCCATGTAGCAAATGCTTTAGTAATTAATGGTGCATGTAGGCCTAAATTTATTTTTACTAACCATACATTGATTATTTTTATATCGTTGTCTATTAATCGACTGCTTTTAGGTGGTCTTGAATGCTATAATGGACATCCATCGCTATGTGTATATGTGGGGGCAGCAGGACCAAATAAAGCAGGAACAAATGAATGCAGCAGCGTCTATAATGGTAATACGTAGCACAACCGGTATGTAATCTCGTCTGTATAGTTTACTTTTCGTTTACATAAAATACTAAGCAAACAAAACAATCATCACAGAGATCTGAATTATATTTAATTCAGATCTCTGTGATGAGCACACATTATATTGCTGGTAAAATAAGGCTTTATCTAAATACTAGCGAGGATTTTTCACCGGGATTATTATCATTAAAGTTTAACCATTTATTTCAATTTAGTCCATTGAAAGGCACTTTTAAACGTCATAGACAAACTCCATACTTGCTCTTTTAAAATAAATGTTTTACAATATTTTGCATACAGGATTGGACACAATGGATTACTTATGAATACGATATACCTTGCATAATAACTATTAATATTAATTGCTGTTACTGTATTGTTGTTGCTATATATTATAAATGCTGCAATGTGCTGACTGTGCGCCACTTTTTTTAAGCATTTAGTATTAAAACAGCATCATAATACCATAAATAAAAGTCGTTTCTCAGCAACCATTTTTACTTAGTTTGATGGGTAGAATGCGTAGTTAACGGGTATGTGTCTACATGTTGTATATGTATTACATATACCTATCTAAATTACCTATATTAATCAATATGACAGAGCGATGCTATTGTTTGCTGCTGTGAAACTTATGTTAAATATTTACAACAGGATCTCGATCAACTCACATGATGGGTGGAATAAGAAGCTACTTCCGAATGGTGTCAGAACATAAAGATATCGTCAGGTCGGTGATGGCGTTACAGGGAATGATGTACATGTACAAACCTGATATTGAGAAGCTGTTAAAGGTATGACTACTTATATGTATAAAACTTCAATTGGATCATCAATTTATTAAATCAAAACTTTAATGGATCCTACTTAGATTGCATAACAACATGATGATTCGCCACTTTACAGAAAATCGGTCTATCGATTTTTATTTCTTACTAGCTGTCCGCCGCGGTTACACCCGCGTCTTTGGTTACTGCTCCGCTCCCGTAGGTCGTAGCGTGATGGTATATAGCCTATAGCCTTCCTCGATAACTAATCTATCTAACACTGAAAGAATTTTTCAAATCGGACCAGTAGTTCCAGAGATTAGCGCGTTCAAGCAAACAAACAAACAAACAAACACTGCAGCTTTATAATATTAATATAAGTATAGATAACACTAATTTGCAAGATAATAAGGTATTATTTATCTTGCACACAGTTTTCACCTTTATCTGTGATGTGAGCTAACCCTTAAATAACAACTAATAGCTTTACTAAGTTCCTGAAATAAGCAGCTTTTTAGTACCTATTTGTAGTAAGGTTTATTTTTGCATGTGGACTGCTTTTGTCTTAATGACAAAAGCAGTGCACATGCAAAAATAAACCTTACTACAAATACTAAAAACTCTGTTTTCAACGTGATAAGAATCTGATCTCCTCTCCGAGCCGGTCTGTGAACGGACCCTTAGACGGACGACTGACGGACAGACGAAGTCTCGCCATAAGGGTTCCTTTTAATCACTTTGACTGTATTTGTACCATGAATAAATACCCGTAACCTGTTACTATGCTCGTATCATGATCCTGAGCAAAGTTTATTCAACGGCTTAGACAAAACTAAACAAAACATAAGCAGGTAACAATAATAATATAAGTATACTTTTTTTATTATAGAGCTACGGAAGATTTGCATACATTTGGGCAGAAGACAGAGTGCAGCAAATTCAAGATTTTGTCGATTCAAATCCTATGAACGTTTTAGTGAAAGACATGCTTATCAAATACGAGGCACAGACCGAAGAAGTGCTAGCTTTACCAAATCGACACATCATCGGCTCTATAGAAATTGATATGGGTACCTATTTCTTTAATTTAAATGATTGTCTGCATTGGTGCCGATTCTATAATGCACGAACTAAACTTTTAGACTGTTTCTTTCTTTTTCTCTCCAATTAAACAAGAAAAGGACAGATGTAAATAAACGCTGTCTTTAGTCAATCTGACACATCCATACAATTATACTTGACATCTTAGAAGATATAGATAAAAATATGGAGAAGTTGAAGGCGAAACTCATACACATCATCTCTAACTCATCAACAATATTTCAACATTTCTAACTTAGTTTGTAAGTATCACCGTCCTTCTGCTTAGCTGTTTGTCAGTAAGAGATGCCAATTCTCTAAATTTAGTCTAGTTTGTGAGCAAGGGAATCGGCACCATTATCTATTTACATTATAACAAATTCATACACACACTAAACCCCTTGCAGGTTCCCCCTCCCTTAGTTCGTTTGTTTCAATAATTATAAAGATGTAAACATCACTGGCTGCTTGACATTGTCTATGGTTTGGTGATGCAATTCAATTTATCAACCATTTCTGTTACAGAAAATATTAAATTGGCGTTACATTTGGAATCGGTTGATTGGAAAAGAACCTTGGGTAAACTCCTGTGCATCGCTTATAAAGAGCGCGTGGTAAAACTGACTCAATTCATTAAAGAGCGAATGAAAACTTTAACCAAAAGGATTAAAGATCTGGATGACGTGAGGCTAGCCATGTTATGCCTCGAGCTTATTCGAAATGAATTCATCGGGTGAATATCAATTTTTCCATCTATATATAAAATTAATCCCTATTTCCCTTGATCACGGCATCACCACCGGCCAACAGCCAACAGCTGGAACTATTTCTCTAATTCTTTTCTTGTTGTGTTTGTTATTGTACGGAGAAGGTACTTATGACAGAAAATTTAAAAAAAAAATAAGAAAATATGGCGGTACGAAGTTCGCTGGGACAGCTAGTAACTTAATAAAAGCAATTTTTCTAGTAAATTCTCCATAGTCTTAATTTTTCATTTAGGATTTTTTTTAACAGATAGTTCATTTAAATTGAAAGTAAGTTACAGCTCATAAATTAATTATTTTAGCATGGACATGGAACTCGATCTAATTGAAGAAAGTTACGGGACTTTTAGTCAGTTTAATATTGATGTCCCTAAAGATGATGCCGACACGGTGTACGGATTACGTTACGCTTTTCAGACTATGTTAATGACAGTATGTATTTTATTTGGTACGAAATTACACAATTCATGTTATAACAAAAGTAAAATGAGCTGTAGAATTCTCCATCGACATCTATGGTATGCCAAAAAACTGCAACTTGCTACGTAAAGTAATGCATTGCAGTTTATAGTGGTATAAATCTTCTTTCAGTCTCAACAAGTACAACAAAGAATAGTTGACATGCAAGGTCCGTTGCAATCGGAATTAACAGAAGGTGTTGACTCATTTTTAAGTGACGTCCTCAAGTTTGATGCTGACTATGACTCGTTTGGACCCCTGTCTCCCGGTCTTACGGCTCGGGAAGCTAGCGACAGGTAGGTACATTCAATAACTTAAGTGAAATAAAGACATTAAGTATTGTAGAGGCTCTGGCTGGTTATGCCATGGGTAACGTTATTTTAATTATTTATTGCTTCAAGCGAGTAATAAGATGAAGCACTGTTCTTAAAATAAAAGAAAAAGGACTTGACAGTCCGCCGCAAAGACTGTAGGGCGTTTTTTGTTTTTCGTTTTTAAGTAAATTCTTCTAACAGATTCTCCTATCTCATATTTGAATATTTCCGTATGTACAATTTTTTGCACCTGCTTTGTTATCTCTTACCTTTGGTGGACTGGTAGAAAATGCCTTAGGCATTAAGTCCGCCTTTGTACGCTTATTTTGCATTAAGTTTAAATAAATAAATAAATAATAAACGAAATATATTTGTTATGAGTATTTGATTTATTTAAAGCATCCCAGGGATATAATACTACTTACCTGCTTGAATGAATCGCCGAAGTTGGGATTCGCCCGCTTTCGCGGATTAATCCTTTGTCAAAACTAAAGGAGATCGGACATTTTAGTATGGACCTTGATCTAAATGGCGTCGGCTGATGAAACCTAGTCTATATGATAGTTCGTGAGTATAGGATATTTTTTACTATGGGCACCATAAAATTGGCCTATGGAGAAAAAAAGTTATACAGTCCAGAAAAAATGGAACCTATCTCCGTAATTCATGATCAGATCACAGCAATATTTATATGGGATTACTTAGAAAGTTTTCTTCCCTTTCAAACAAATAAAGAATTTTCCAAATCCGTTCAGGCGTCTTCGAGTAATCGGAATTGTTCGTCTACAATAGGTTCCATTTTTCTGGACTGTATAACTTTTTTCTCCATAGGCCAATTTTATGGTGCCCATAGTAAAAAAATATTCTACAGTCACGAACTATCATATGGACAGCCGAAGTCATTTGGACCACATCCGCCCGTTCTCCTTTTACCACACAATATATTAAGATTATATGTTTTTTGTGCTGGTTGACATAGTTTAATTTTTTGTGTAATATTTAAAAAAACCTGCAACAAATTCCGGAGGAATGGGGCTATATTTTTACAATACTTATCAATGGTATAACTTTTATAGGGTAATAATGTTTCAAGCGCGGTTTGATGAGCTGTGGAGAAGATTCGAAATGTATTCCAATGGTGAAAGGCTATTTGGTATGGAAGTAAAAGATTACCCGATTTTACATCAAAAGAAGAAGGAGTTCAACTTGTTGAGCAAATTGTAAGTCTAATAATTGCTCACTACTCATTCCTATTTAAATATATTTAACTCATAGACGATTTGTGTAGCCCGAAAAATTGAGATTTAGATTTTCCATTTGGATTTCTTTGTTATGTGTTACGTAGGTAACTAATTTATGTTTTATTCGAATAGGTACAGCCTGTATATATCTGTAATGAACTCCATTGACGGGTATTTCGAAACACCGTGGGCGTTGATAGAAATTGAGCAAATAGTTGCGCAGTTGGCTGAATTTGATCTCAGGTATAAACTAAAAGTATAAAATAAATTGGTGGTTGTGTCAACATTTCAATACTAATTTTGTTTAGTGCAGTGGCATATAACTATGGCGTAGTATTTTGGCGTATATATAGTAAGTACCTACTAGCGTTTGGCTGCCACTTTTTCAAAATGACAAAGAGAACAATATAATAATACCTGACGTAAACAGTGTTTGGAAGAATGTAAACGCCATAATTTTAATTCATTCAATTCTTTATTAGTGGTTTTTTGAATAATTTAAAATCGGCGGTTAGGCATGGATTATTTAAACGTCATATTATATTAATCATAGAAATAAATACTTATTAAGCTTTAATTATGCATCACTGTTTATTATTTACAAAACAAATTAAATGATAATACTTAACTAAAACCCGCCAAAAGCCGAACAACAAATCAGAAAACAGATAAAGTAGAATAGTAGAAGTATATTTCATCTTTTTCAATTTCTAAGGATATGTTGATCAAACTATTTTAATAAAAGGTGTCGAAAACTACCGCGGGGAATGAAGGATTGGCCAGCTTTCATTGAATTGAAGACTAAGATCGATGATTTCAACCAAACTTGTCCTTTATTGGAATTGATGGCTGACAAAGCAATGAAGGAAAGGCATTGGAAGAGATTGGAAAAACTGATGAGTTACTATAATTTACTCACTTAACAATTTCATTATATTGTTCTACGTTAAATAAGTATATATACATACTATGTTTGTCTATTCCAGATTGTGTATTGGATGTGGAATCTGAAGCATTCACGTTGGCACACGTCATGGAGGCTCCCCTGTTGAAAAACAAGGAGGAAGTTGAGGTTCGTGGCAATTTTTTATTTTTTTCGTGTATTGGCAGGTTTTTTTTAGATAATTATTATTAGATATTATTTAAGAGGAGTATTACAAAAATGCGCGTAGATGCATGATTTCCACGTTGAAATTGAGGAACTTTCGCTGTCAATAACTGCAGGGCGAATTACTCTATTTTCCAAAATTCGTATTTTTCTTTTATTGCTTGCCATCGTTGATTATCGAACGCTACGTCAGATCAGTTAGATAGCACAACACTAACTGGCGGAGCGCGCGCTCGGTGCGGATCGGGTCGCCAGGTGCCTGTTGGGAGGGCGGGCCGAAATAGGCCCACTGCCGCACTCAGCGGATGTTTTTCACCGTCAGTGCGTGGTAGGTCGATTAAAGCCTGCCGTTATGTTTTGATGGGGAACACCTACAATTTTGATCGCAAGATGAAATATATATTTGTCTCTGTCGAATTTTTACAAACACCTGAGATAATCGTTTCGCACCAGCGAGAGGCACATAGTTTTCTTCGTCCGCACCAGCTAAAGTACCGCGGCAGGCCGATATCGGCCTGTTACGCAGTGAACGTGTTAATGTCCTTGTTTGTGTTTATATTGTTAATGTGCCAGATAGGATCAATGATCGACCGAAATTAATTACGAATTTCGGTCGATCATTGATCCAATCTGGGGCCGTATTATGTTCATCGATCGATCATCGATTATGTTTTGAAGCGGTCAATATCGGCTAGCTGGCGTCAATTGACTGCGATCTAATTGCACAGTTGTTTTTTTTTCAGGACATTTGTATTAGTGCTGTGAAAGAGAAGGACATTGAAGCTAAATTAAAGCAAATTATAGCGGATTGGGCGCTTATCGACCTATCGTTTGCTCCATTTAAGAACAGAGGCGAGCTTTTGATCAGACCTCAGGAAACGCTTGACATCATCACCTTACTTGAGGACTCGTTAATGGTCCTCAATTCCTTAGCTTCTAACAGGTATATCTGTCTTGACTAGCTCATACTACATATTAGGAAAATAATGTTTAGAAATAATGAGACAGAAACACTTATTAATTTGTCAACTTAAAACTCGCAATATCCCGCCTATATCGGATATGCGATTCACGGAGGGCATGGGACCCAGTTCCATCACACAGTTACTTGAAATGTCCAATGTAATGCAACTTCAGGGATACAGGATATTCGCTGAAAACAAGAGTTTTCTTAAAAAAACTATATCGCTCATTTTAGATATAACGCACCATTTAAGAAAGACATAATACTGTGGATAACCAAACTGGTGAGTACTACAGACATCTTAGAGAAGTGGCTTCAAGTACAGACCCTATGGATGTATCTGGAGGCAGTATTCGTTGGTGGTGACATTGCTAAACAACTGCCGGGAGAAGCTAAGCGATTCGCGGTATGATAATTTAATAAATTTCATAATATTTTTTGAACTTCATAAAAGACTATACAAAAAAATCAAAACGATTGCAGGGTATCGACAAAACTTATGTAAAAATAATGTACCGCGCGCGTGATATCATAAACTGTGTGGATACATGTACTTCGGACGAGACGTTGAAGACGCTCCTGCCTCACTTGTACGAGCAGCTGGAAGCTTGCCAGAAGTCACTTACTGGTTACTTGGAGACCAAGCGACTCATCTTCCCCAGGTTCTTCTTCGTCTCCGATCCAGTCTTACTGGAGATCCTCGGACAGGCTTCGGACCCCCACACTATACAGGTCTCAGTATATTTTTTTCGTAATTTTGCCTTGCATGGTAGTCCCTCTCACAGGGCTTTTCAACAGGCATATCTAATCAGGACGAAAAGTTGATAACTAAGTAAGTGGAGCATTTTATCAGAACACCGAAAATATATCGGATCGGCGGAGCCCCTTGCTCAGGGCCCTCTTCCAGTTTTCCAGAAAGGAAAAAAATAAGGGAATATTTACAAAATTATTGCCTAGAATTAATTTTCATGTAGAAGTGTGTTGCTTTTAGCAGTAGATCTTCTGTTAAAAGTCATTGTAATAAATAATACGATTTTTTTTAGGGACACTTGCCGAGTATCTTCGACGCGATATATACAGTCGATTTCGACGATAAGGAGAGAATTGTTGTAATGAACTCTAATAATGGGGAGAGTATACCTCTCGAAATTCCGGTAGTGTGCGTAGGAGGCGTTGAGGTAATAATACGATGGTAGACACCATAAACTAATAATACCAAGGCACAACTTTCCTAAGAAACACAATTTGAGCCGTTTTAACCAGAATAATGTAAAAAAAATAAGTTTACAGAACTTAATTTTTTTTTTACATTATTCTGGTTTAAACGGTCGTGATGTCAAATTATTAGGGTTTTATTCATAATTTCTACATTTTCGTCGAAATCTTATCAGTGGACCTCGACTAAGCTACGTTTAAGAGAAATGCTTGGCCGCGCGGTTTTCCATCTTTTTTCATTTTTCGTCGAAAGATGGAAAACCGCGCGGCTATGGTTAAACCTTAACAACTTTCTGAATATATATCAACGAACAGGCTACTTTCATTGTTGGTGTTTTACAATATCCTTCTTTAATGTTGACGTACTTAGTCGTTTTTCTTTTACGACACTGCGTCCGAGCAGTCGAAACAGACTCCTAAATCCCAGACGAATTCTAATGGCGCATGGCTGTTTCGGTACGGGGCGTGGTCAATTTTTTTGGCGCAGTCAGACAAATGTGCGGCCACTTTTAAATCAAAGTTCATAATAATTCATTGGACAAGATACTGTTTTGTTCACTAAACACATGTTTACAGATCTGGTTGAACACTTTATTGAGTACAATGATATTGACCGTCAAAAACATAATAGCTGCCATTTCGCAAATGATGTCAGACCCGGAGTTTGAATTTTTGGTCGGATTTTGGAATTTTCCTGGTCAGGTAAACGTGTACTGTAACAGTAATGCCGAATAAAATACTTTTGTGTCATATTGAAAGATTTAAATCAGGGGGAAATTAGATTTGGTTAGAGGATTTTAATCATTTTAATTTTCGTACGAAGATCGAAGATCAGCCATATAACTTATTCTCAACTAAATATTTTTAAACAAACTATTTATAGTACTTAAATAGGAGTAGGTAGCTGCTTTATTATTGGTGTTTATTCCAGGCTGGTTTATTAGGAATGCAAATTTTATGGACAGTTGATGCAGAGTATGCTCTAAAGAAAGCTAGAGCGGATAAATACATTATGAGAATTACAAATCAGAAAAATCTTGATTTATTGAACGGTCTCATTGATCAGACGGTCACGGATCTGGTGCCTCTTGACAGAACACAAATTGAAACTATGATCACAATCCATGTACATCAAAGGCTAGTAGCTATTGAAATATGTAAAATAAGTTTTGTAAGAGGATCACGATTTGAATAAAGATTATGCAGGTATTTGCAAAGCCAATTTAGTATCAACTTTTTATGTTATCGACATTCTTTCATTATTTTCAGAGATATTTTTGATGATCTTGTGAAGATGAGAATTAAATCGCCTGGAGACTTTGAATGGCAAAAACAAGCCCGTTTTTATTATATGGAGGACACTGACGACTGTTTGGTGTCTATAACAGATGTCGACTTTTTCTATCAGGTGCATAACAAAATATTATTAGAACACTTGGGAAATAAATAAGATCATTATAGCAAGATAATATATGCAAAATATAGGGAAGAAATGGAGAAACTCTTATGTGTATACGGGACCGGGGTGCTTATTTGCAAAGACTTACTATTTGAGTCACGAGTCAGACTCTAATAGAAGAACTTTTGTTTATGCATATTACTCGACAATTCCTAATCTATCTCAGTAAAAAAAATGACTCAAATGGATTAGCTTTTTGCCTTGATATTTTCAAAGAAAATACACGGACAAAACCTAGTACCTACTGTACTATTCATATTCACTCAAATAGATAAGCTTTTGTCGAGATATTTTCAAACATTACGTACAAACAAAGGGAACATCCAAATACTCCGAAATATTTTATTCCGAATTTCGATGTTCCAAATTTCAAAAGTCCGAATTTCATAATACCTAAGTATTATACTGTCTATTATTAAAAATCACGAAATTTATTTTACCGAAAGTCGTAAATGTGATTTGTTTTTACTTGCGTCTACTTAGTATGGAGTTTCTTGCCTATTCTTCTCCATATGAAACCACCTTTTGTAAGCGAGCGAAGCGAGCTTTGGACTTACGGCACCCCGACTCGGACAGGTTAGGTTAGAAGGGGATGGCGGGGTCTGGAATCCACTTCGTGGTTATTTTTTTTTTAAACCACTAAGAAATAGGAGCCCCGCACAGCGAGGCTCCGTAGACCCGTAGCGATCGGTATCAAATTGAATAGCTTTTGTTGCTGCAATGTAAGAATGAATTTATCTAACAAAGTCTACGCGATTTCGGTTAATTTCTGTACTAGAATAGATTAGGGTTTCGTCAAGTTTTTGTCGAACAAAAGCTAAGCCAGTTCAGTTTGCACTTTCACTCTAACTTTCACGCCTTTGTAAATACGCGACCGGGGTGAACATTTAAGATGAGACTGCAAACTGAAAAGTGTTTGTATTGTATGACATCGACTATATCTTGAATTTATTATTTTAAGTAACTTGTTTAGCGACGCATTTAAATTAATTTTGTTGAAAATAATATCTCTTATTAATAAATGAAACCGAATAAACGATCAAATTCGACAAGATAATCTTATGTAGCAAATCAAAGCAGTCTAGTCTTCTGTGCAATAATAAGGATGGTATGTACTTTGTGCGTAGTTGCCAACAAAGGTTCTAAGAAGTAATAAATTGTGCACAGAACGAATACCTGGGTATAACAGAGCGGCTTGTGATCACACCACTGACGGATCGGTGCTACATCACGTTAGCGCAGGCCGTCGGTATGAACATGGGTGGCGCGCCCGCCGGTCCTGCTGGCACCGGCAAGACCGAGACCACCAAGGACATGGGCCGCGCGCTCGGAAAGCTCGTCATCGTCTTCAACTGTTCTGACCAGATGGATTTCAGAGGTACATGAACTAACTGCGATTGATTGAAGGCAGTCCGTATAACCCCCATTTTGTAAGCGAGGTGTTTCATCAATATGATGTTGGTCAGGCTTGGGTCGCATCTACAAGGGCTTGGCTCAGTCAGGCACGTGGGGCTGCTTCGATGAGTTCAACCGCATCGAATTGCCCGTGCTGTCTGTGGCCGCGCAGCAGATCTATATCTGTCTCACCGCCAGGAAAGAAAGGAAGGAAACCTTCATATTCAGGTACAAGCATAACTGGAACTACACGATAATTTGCCTTAGAAAAGTTACTTGTTTTTTTTTTCTAATATCTCATTTATCAGGGTAGTCAAAAGCCCGAAAGCTTGACAAGCAATCTTAGGAAGGGGAATCGCACTACAGTTGTAACGCCCATGTAATTTATTGGCTATTAACATTGTGTAGATTGACACTTTTAGTTAAAAACTGTTTCGAATTTGGGTTATTTTTGACTAATTTCATAGTCTAGTGGTGTGTGTACATGTACTGTCGGGTCGTCGAACATCGCGCTTTGTTCTTCATAAGGTTTTTCCGAGCGGTGGCGGTGCCTAAGTAATGTTTGATAAGTACCTATTGTAAATTGCTGTGTTTGTGCCTTATACTGATCATGTTAGAATCCAGCAGGACTCCTTGATACATAAGTAACAATTTTAATCACATCAATCGTCTTTGTTGATAGGAAAGCGAAATATACAAATACCTAACTAGGTAAAATTGTGCCTGTTATCGTTTTTTTTCTTCATTTAATAATAACTGCCCTCTTATATAGCGACGGTTTGTTTTTATTACGTAAATTGAATAAAATATAATTATAATATAAAATAATACTTGCTTTGGTAGTGACGGTGATACAGTCAGTTTAAATATGGAGTTTGCCTTCATCATCACCATGAACCCTGGCTATGCTGGACGTCAAGAGCTTCCCGAAAATTTGAAGATTCAATTCCGCTCCGTCGCTATGATGGTCCCGGACAGACAGATTATTATTCGTGTCAAGTTGGCTAGCTGCGGCTTTAAAGAAAACATCGTGTTAGGTATATCTCTAATACTGAGTTATAAGAGCCTTGTTAGTTTCACCATTATGAGTCTCAATTTGTCGCTTTATAAGTACCTACTCATTTATATAAATAACGCCATTTCGATCAGGGTTTCCCATTTAAACTGACCAGATATCGTTGTACTAGTGCCTTTGATGTTGCAAGCAGCTGTTGTTTCAATCGTTATATAACATTGCAGCTCGTAAGTTCTTCACGTTGTACAAACTGTGCGAGGAGCAGCTGTCGAAGCAGGTGCACTATGACTTCGGCTTGCGGAACATTTTGTCTGTGTTGCGAACTATGGGCGCGCAAAAACGGGCGAATCCGGATAATACCGAGGAGAATATCATGATGAGAGTACTGAAGTGAGTGATTGTTGTATAATGTAACTAAATGTGCAATATCATATAAGACCTGAATAATTTAAAACAATAATGCCATTACTTTGTAGGGAAATGAATGTGTCAAAATTAGTAGATGAAGATGAACCTTTGTTTATTTCATTGATTGAAGATTTGTTCCCTGGCATGAAGTTAACTCAAACTGTTCAAAGGTTGTAAAATTTACTATTTGTAATCATCATCATCATAATCATATCAGCCGTAGGACGTCCACTGCTGATCATAGACCTCCCCTACAGATGTCCATAGGAAGTGTCAATAGGACCGGTTGGAAGCGTTTTGCATCCAGGCGATCCTATGGCCTTTATCTGTTTGTCTGCCCACCTTGTGTGTGGACAACCTACGCTGCGCTTGCCGGTGCGTACAAAGCAGAACAGCCATCAGTTCTGTTTTGTGGCCTGCCCACTGCCACTTCAACTTGCTAATTTGCTGGGCTATGTCGGCTGGCTACTTTACTATTTGTAATACCTACAATAATATTAAGTTTCAGCATTGTCATCATATTGTTAGGTAATCCATTTTGTTTTGTGTATTTAGGGAAATGCAACGCGGTATAGTACTTGTGGCAGATCGCATGGGCCTTGTCAATCATCCGGAATGGAACTTGAAGATCATACAGTTGTTTGAGACATCGCTAGTGAGGCATGGCCTGATGACGATGGGACCGACTGGCGCGGGCAAGACGACCTGTATACACGCGCTTATGGCGGCGCTTACTGAACTCGGAAAACCGCACAGGGAAAATAGAATGAATCCTAAGGTATTAAAAAAAGTAAAAAATTGTTTTCAGTTAAACGGTTTTATTGTAAATAAATACATATAATAATTCAAATTCAATAATGATGCAGATAATGACTTAAAGCTAAAAAATAATTAAGTAGGTACCCACCAGATACCAGTCATTGTAGTTTAACCTCCTTTAATAAAAATGTATTTTATTATTTTGTATCACCAAGTGGACCGCGGCAGTCTCATAATTTTCAACCTCCAATCAAACTAGTAAGTAGTGACCCTTGATCTAGAGCATTAATCAGACTAAAATAAAATCGTGTATTTTGTAAAACATTTTAAAAATTATACCATTTTTTTTAAACATGTCCATTTTCTTGGATCCTAACTTTAATCTCAAACGATACCCATGGCAAATAATATACACTAAACTCCCAAATAGTTTCTCAGCAAAAATGTTTGCTCATTGTTAATAAGTTTGATGAGCTATAATGTGTAGTTAACAGCTATGCGATGTGTTCTTTTACATCCCATTTACATTAAATTACTAAAAACCGAATACTTTTATATTTTAGGCAATCACTGCGCCTCAAATGTTTGGGCGTTTAGACGTAGCAACAAATGACTGGACTGATGGTATATTCTCTACTTTGTGGCGAAGAGCTTTGAAGGTGAAGAAGTCTGACACAACTTGGATAGTCCTAGGTGAATATAGAACCTATGAAAAATGTTTTGAAAATTCCAAGTGATGTGCATGAATTATCAGCAAAGCATTTTGTATCACTAGATGGTCCGGTGGACGCCGTGTGGATCGAGAATTTAAATTCAGTGTTGGATGACAACAAGACGTTGACGCTGGCCAACGGAGACCGCATTCCGATGGCACAGAACAGTAAGCTGGTGTTCGAGCCGGACAACGTGGACAATGCCTCTCCCGCCACTGTCAGTCGGATGGGAATGGTGTTTCTGTCTTCATCCGTGCTCAAATGGCAACCTATACTTGAGGTACAGCCATGACTTTAGAATTAAGAATAAATGTGTGCAAAATGAAGTTATACCTAGTTCAACAATAATAGACAAGTAGATATTATTACGTTAAAAGTTGTCTTATACATAAATACGCGCCTAATTCCCATGGAGGTTGATTTTGCGGTCCTTTATTCGTCCTTTTGCTTTGTTCTTGTTCATACACGACATATTGATAAGTTTATGTACACAGGGCTGGCTGAGGAAGCGCACTCAAAAAGAGTCTGATGCCTTCCGAAACATTTTTAATAAAGTATATGATGATGTGCATTCATACGTACAACAAAAGCTAGTCGCTAAGATGAAACTTCTGGAAGCTATCTACATTAGGTTTGTATACAAAACCAGTAAAAAACAGAATTTAAAAAAATAATTTAAAAAAAGGTGTTAAAGATTGGCCACTTGCTTTTCAGACAATGTGTAGACGTGCTTACTGGATTACTACAAATTGAAGTACCCGGAGGCAGTAAGTAAATACTTCATAACACACTAATTAGTTTAACAATGAGTGTAGAAATGTAATTAGTACAACGGTTCATAGTTTGTTTTGTTATCGACTATGGTGTCGATTTTATTTTGCAAGACTTTTTAGAATACTTCTTTCTTTTTCTCTCCAACAAAACAAGAAAGGGACGGACATAAAGGAGCTGTAAATTATAGTTGATCTGAAGCTTCCATAGTTGACATGTCAGAAAGTATTGATTAAAAACAAGTTAGAGTTCAAAGCAAAACTAATTTGATATCTCTAACTTAGTTCTAAGGTGTTACCGTCCTTGTCTTTTGCTATGTGTCAATAGAGATGTCAATTCTCTAATTTTAGTTTACTTCGTGAACAAGGGCAGCAATATTAAATTTACTCAACCTTATCGCTAACCTAGGTATTAAAATTTTAGAACACTTTTTTACACCACAGATTTATGCAGTAGATAACCTATATTGGAATAGGACGACTAACGGCGACGACAAACATAATTAAAAAAAACTAAATTATTCTTGCAGAGGTTCCCTCAGACCGTCATCTAGAGAGGCTGTTCATCTTTGCGATGATGTGGTCGTTGGGTGCGGTGCTGGAGCTAGACATGCGTGTACGCATGGCTGAGTACATGACTAAGCTGCCCGTAAGAATGGACTGGCCTGGTGGGAAGTCCAAGGAATGGGTCATGCCTTTTGAGTATACCGTTACCCCCGGCGGCGTCTGGGAGCACTGGTTAGTGCTAAATTTCACAAACATTTTATAAATTTACATTTATTCGTCTTTCTTGCTCAAATAGGTATTAGGTATATTTGACTAGCGACCCGCCCCGGCTTCGCACGGGTGCAATGCTGATACTAAATATACTACAGAATGTCTTTATGTACAACGTTCACAGCTTTTTGTCATTAGACAATACATACCTACATTGTTATCTATAGAGACACTTGAAAGAACACGAAAACACTCAACGTTCAAATCTATGTATGTACTTATATAGGTAGGTACTCGTCGCCGCGTCGACCGGGGGCCGGCCAGTACCGCTGCAACCCTGTATTTTAAATTTGTGATATCTTACTTCGAAAATATTCATTTAAATTACATGTTGTAAAGGGCTATATTGATCTATATTTAATGCACAATGTGTTTAAGGTACTTAATTGGATAAGGATTAATGCTGTATTGCCTAAAATTGCTTCTTAAATAAGCCATTACTTCTCGTAAAAAGTTAAGGATAAAAAATGGTTATTGTGGGTTATCCCTAAGAGATAGACATATACCATCGCGGACTTTTTTGTAGACCTTTTTAAGGTGTACAATACTGTAGTACATTATTTTGATCTATGTCGAAGGGTTCAACCAGTGTTTATAATGTAAGCGCAAAAATATGTGTTTATTTACATCACAATAGAAACCTCTAAAATTATCAGTGTTTCTCTACTATATTATACATGTATTATACATATAAACCTTCCTCTTGAATCAATCTATCTATTATAAAAACCGCATCAAAATCCGTTGCGTAGTTTTAAAGATCTAAGCATATATAGGGACAGACCGACAGCGACAGCGACTTTGTTTTATACTATGTGTAGTGATGATATAGTGTGGCCATTAGTGCTGTGCACTCCCTGAGGTATGCGCGCGGCGAGACGAGGGGGAGAATCGGCTGCTGCGCTCTGTCAGTCTGCCGCCGACGCTCACGGCGGTAGCTAGCATTTGTTTGTAGCGGACTGTCTATGTCAGACGCACATGAGATAAATATTCAAAGATGGGTCGTGCGTTATCTCGTGATGTCAAGACCGTCATTTTTAAAATGGTCGAATATTTTAAGAAAAGAAAAGTAGACAAAAAGCTTTGAATAGAATAGTGATGCGAATATTGCCAAAATCGTAGCGGAGGCAATTTTCAATTCAAATGTACTTTCTAAAGTTTATCTTGGATCTCTGACATCGGTGAAGGAGAACATCGTGAGGAAACCTGGAATTGTAATTAATATAAGTCTGGAATCGCCAATATTAAAGCTTTACATAAAATATTGTAAACCGATATCGTAAGATCAGTCCGACAATATCGATCTCATGTGAACTCATGCACTTTTTTCTTCGCCCCCCACCTCGCCGCGCATACCTCAGGGAGTGCACAGCACTAATGGCCACACTATAGTGATAATGTTATTAATTATAAGTGGTGTTTTACCAGGTCCGAGAGTGTTGAGGATTATATTTACCCGACTGATAGTATTCCGGAGTATTCTTCAATTCTGGTGCCGAATGTCGATAACGTGTGCATCACATTTTTGATCACAACAATCGCTAAACAGAACAAAGCGGTGCTCCTGATCGGCGAACAAGGCACTGCCAAGACAGTCATGTTAAAAAGTTATATGATGAAATATGATAATGAAAAGAAATTGTATAAAGTAATAAACTTCTCATCTGCTACGACGCCTAATTTGTTTCAAGTGAGTGGAATAAATCTAAGTTAAATTGCATTTAGGTATCCACCTACTTGTTGACTATCCTTACTGGAGCTGCAATGCACTTCAATAGTTTAATGGAGTTACCTAATTACTTTTATTTATTTTTTATATTAAGATAAACACACACATCACTAAGATGGTGAAGAAAAACATCGTGAGGAAACCTGGATTTATAATTAATATAAGTCTGGAATCGCCAATCCGCCTTAAGCAAGCGTGGTGATCAATGCTAATGCCTTCTCTGTATGAGAAGAGGCCTTTGCCTTGTAGTGGGACAGTAATAGACTGGTATTATTATTTTATATTTTATATTGCAGAGAATTATCGAATCATATGTGGAAAAGCGAGTCGGTACGACGTATGGACCTCCAGGCGGGCGAGCGATGACTGTTTTCGTAGATGATATAAACATGCCTGTGGTGAACGATTGGGGTGATCAGGTAAGTACGAAATGATAAAAATTGCTAAATCGATAAGTTCGTTGAAGACAACACAACGGTCAGCGTTCAAGGCGGCGTATGTGTAATAAAAACAAATGCCGCGCTTCAGGTTGTATGTAATCTACTCTATCGCCTGAGTTGTAACTACGACCTTGAAACAATATACAGTCGATATTTGGAACTGTAATACAATCTACCAGTGAACAAAATGTCCGCTATAGATTACGCGTAGGCTACAGTAGCGGATGGAGTTAGCTAAGCAGCGGCTAAGCATTTCTAAGCGAGATTCTATGTGTAAAATGTGTCCTTACTTTTCACCGTTAGGAGCTGATCGATACTTACCCAGAAATGAAAAATGACACGCATCCGTAGTATAGTAAAACCTGATAACGCCATCTCCCTTCTCATATACACAATATTTTAGGTGACAAATGAAATAGTACGACAGATGATGGAAGCTGGTGGTTTCTACTCCCTAGAAAAACCTGGCGAATTCACTACCATAGCCGAAATTCAGATGTTCGGTGCCATGATACATCCAGGTACGTTCCTATACGTAAATCGACAGCTATCAGATCTTCAGTATGTATGGATGCTACAATATAATAATAATATGGTAATAATTTGTATTATTTATATTTTCGTATCAATAGGTACCTAATTTTGTACTAATTTAAAAAGAAGGTAGCTGGACGTCGCTCTCTTGCTATAATGATGAATATATGTCATCAATATTTTTATTCTTACCGTTTCGGCTGATTATAATCATCTAATAGGTATTAATAATACTAATAACTAGAAAATAATTAATATAATAATAAATACTCAATTATTAATAATATAATTTTGATTGAATTAGTATTTTCGAAGTCGTTTTTTTTGTAAAACGATTTTCACTTTAATGTTTCAAGCAGATTACCTTAAAATAATCTATTTTTAAATCGTTATAGGTGGTGGCCGTAACGACATTCCTCCGCGTTTGAAGAGACAGTTTAATGTATTTAACTGTACCCTTCCGAGCATTGTTTCGATGGATAAAATATTTGGTAATACACCTATTATTCTATTTAATTGGCAATACGACTATTGCGTTATTTTTTTTATGATAGTATCGAAGGCATGTAAGCACCATATCTTTCGGCGACCGCATCATCATCACTGTGGTGAGATAGTAATCAAAAGAGGTTTTTATGTTTTTTCCTAGTTTTTCTTGTCAAGATCATCTAGAAATCTTTTACTGAATAGAATTTTTGAACTTGATGATTTTATTATGCAATGTGCAATTTTACATCCTCGTCAAACAGGAGGCTGTCATAAAAGACATAAAATGAATAAAATCACATCTGGTCTATAAAAATTCTTTATCATAATACGTAAAAAGTATTATAATTTAGGAATTGACGGTTAAAATATGTTCAGATACATAGTGTTCACGTGTTTACAAATATTGGAACTAGACAACCACTCTTGACATCTCAATCTTCTACCGATTTAAATGTGTATTTAATTCGTAAATTTTGTTTTTTCGATGGTTTGTTAGGTAAATGTGTAATTTTAAATAAAACAGTTTTAGTTTTAATTCTAATAAGTACTTCGAGAACATTTTCCCTCCGTATATAGTAAGTGCAGCGATCCAAGAACCACCCATTTCAGTCTGCTGATGTATTCATAAATAGGTAGGTGCTAATATCGATGGCAGCAAAGTAGAAACGGACATCTACAAAATCGCAACTTTACAGGAGAGCAGATTTAGTTTAAAAGAGTGGTTATTTTGAGAGTTATGGACCGATTAACCTGAAATTTTCTATAATGCTTTAAAATAACCTTCTTTATGAATTGTGTAATAGGTTTTATCGCTTTATCGTTGTTTTACTGAAATAATGTAGATGTCTTTTTTTACTCTGAAAAAACTTTGACGTAGAAGAAGACATCTGCCTGTTAACCGTTTATCAGGCAGATGTCTTCTTCTACGTCAAAGTTTTATTACATTGTAATAAAAAAGTGCCCATTTCATTTAAAATATCTAATAAAGTAAGATAATAATCTCCTGTAATACATTTAAGGATATTTTAAGAACATCTTTATAAACGAACAAGTGGCAGATGTCCGTGTTTACGTCGAACCGTAACCTCAAAATAATTTTTATTACTCACTCTAAGATTTCATTACTAGCACTAATAATGAACTGTAAACACTATCATTATTATTACATTTATACCGGTACGCGCTAGAATGTGACAACTGACTGATGTCTTTGTTGACGTTTCCATTCATCTGTCAAAGCTCCGAAGTAAAGGCGGACAAATTCACATGTCCGTTTCTACTGCGATGTTTTTTAAAAATCCAGTGTAGATGTCTTCATTTACGTGTCAAAGGAGCATGGGCACCTTTGTATGAAGCCTGGACCCACTTTCAATGTTGCTCAACAGTGATAAGACCTATATCAAATGAAAGCTCTTAAAATAGGCTTCATTTCATTCTATGGCAGCTAAGTTCAAATCGAGCGCGAAAATGGTGTTTTAGTGCATTTTGTCATTTTTATTAAAACCTTGATCCCAGTTTTCCACATTGTTCAACAGTGGTGAGATCCATGCCAAATGAAAGCTTTTAGGGTGTACTTCATTTCATTCTAAGGCAGCTAAGTTGAAATCCAGCGCCAACATGGTGTTTTAGTACGTTTTCAAAAAAAATATATATTTGTAACTACTATAACTGAAAAATATGATAGTGCTACTCAACAGTGATGAGACCCATGCCAAATGAAAGCTCTTAGGGTGTACTTCATTTCATTCTAAGGCAGCTAAGTTGAAATCCAGCGCCAACATGGTGTTTTAGTACGTTTTCAAAAAAAATATATATTTATAACTACTATAACTGAAAAATATGATAGTGCTACTCAACAGTGATGAGACCCATGCCAAATGAAAGCTCTTAGGGTGTACTTCATTTCATTCTAAGGCAGCTAAGTTCAAATTCAGCGCCAACATGGTGTTTTAGTGCATTTTGTCATTTTTATTAAAACCTTGAGCCCAGTTTTCCACATTGTTCAACAGTGATAAGACCCATGCCAAATGAGAGCTCTTAGGGTGTACTTCATTTCATTCTAAGGCAGCTAAGTTCAAATCCAGCGCCAACATGGTGTTTTAGTACGTTTTCAAAAAAAATATATTTGTAACTACTATAACTGAAAAATATGATAGTGCTTCTCAACAGTGATGAGACCCATGCCAAATGAAAGCTCTTAGGGTGTACTTCATTTCGTTCTAAGACAGCTAAGTTCAAATCCAGCGCCAACATGGTGTTTTAGTGCATTTTGTCATTTTTATTAAAACCTTGAGCCCAGTTTTCCACATTGTTCAACAGTGATGAGACCCATGCCAAATGAGAGCTCTTAGGGTGTACTTCATTTCATTCTAAGGCAGCTAAGTTCAAATCTAGCGCCAACATGGTGTTTTAGTACGTTTTCAAAAAAAAATATATATTTGTAACTACTATAACTGTAATATATGATAGTGCTTCTCAACAGTGATAAGACCCATGCCAAATGAAAGCTCTTAGGGTGTACTTCATTTCATTCTAAGGCAGCTAAGTTCAAATCCAGCGCGAAAATGGTGTTTTGGTGTATTTTGTCATTTTTATTAAAACCTTTATTCATGTGGATATTGATTTTAGCCATATTCCAGATGAATTGTGACTTGCTAGCCAGAACTCTAATATTAGATATAATAAAAATGACAAAATACACCAAAACACCATTTTTGCACTCGATTTGAACAAAGTTGCCTTAGAATGAAATGAAGTACACCCTAAGAGCTCTTATCTGGCATGGGTCTTACCACTGTTGAGAAGCACTATCATATTTTTCAGTTAATAATAGTTATAAATATTTTTTTTTTGAAAACGTACTATAACACCATTTTGGCGCTGGATTTGAACTTAGCTGCCTTAGAATGAAATGAACTACACCCTAAGAGCTCTCATTTGGCATGGGTCTCATCACTGTTGAGAAGCACTATCATATTTTTCAGTTATAGTAGTTACAAATATATATTTTTTTGAAAACGTACTAAAACACCATGTTGGCGCTGGATTTGAACTTAGCTGCCTTAGAATGAAATGAAGTACACCCTAAGAGCTCTCATCTGGCATGGGTCTCATCACTGTTGAGAAGCACAATCATATTTTTCAGTTAATAATAGTTATAAATATTTTTTTTTTTAAAACGTACTATAACACCATTTTCGCGCTGGATTTGAACTTAGCTGCCTTAGAATGAAATGAACTACACCCTAAGAGCTCTCATTTGGCATGGGTCTCATCACTGTTAAGAAGCACTATCATATTTTTCAGTTATAGTAGTTATAAATATATATTTTTTTGAAAACGTACTAAAATACCATGTTGGCGCTGGATTTCAACTTAGCTGCCTTAGAATGAAATGAAGTACACCCTAAGAGCTCTCATCTAGCATGGGTCTCATCACTGTTGAGAAGCACTATCCTATTTTTCAGTTAAAAATAGTAATAAATATATTTTTTTGAAAACGTACTAAAACACCATGTTGGCGCTGGATTTGAACTTAGCAGTCTTAGAATGAAATGAAGTTCACCCTAAGATCTCTCATTTGGCATGGATCTCATCACTGTTGAGAAGCACTATCATATTTTTCAGTTATAGTAGTTATAAATATATATTTTTTTGAAAACGTACTAAAATACCATGTTGGCGCTGGATTTCAACTTAGCTGCCTTAGAATGAAATGAAGTACACCCTAAGAGCTTTCATTTGGCATGGGTCTCATCACTATTGAGAAGCACTATCATATTTTTCAGTTATAGTAGTTACAAATATATATTTTTTTTGAAAACGTACTAAAACACCATGTTGGCGCTGGATTTGAACTTAGCTGCCTTAGAATGGAATGAAGTACACCCTAAGAGCTCTCATTTGGCATGGGTCTTATCACTGTTGAACAATGTGAAAAACTGGGCTCAAGGTTTTAATAAAAATGACAAAATGCACTAAAACACCATTTTCGCGCTCGATTTGAACTTAGCTGCCATAGAATGAAATGAAGCCTATCTTAAGAGCTTTCATTTGATATAGGTCTCATTACTGTTGAGCAATGTTGAAAGTGGGCCCAAATTGTCGCATGGTCCTTTTCTTTGTTATATTGAATTTTGAAAAATTTTTAATACAGACTTATAGATAGGATTAATATAAGCTCATTTTTGTAAAAAAAGCATTTTCGAAAAAATGTAGATGTCCGTTTCTACTTTGCTGCCATCGAATTACCAAATGTATTACTTATTTTATGTAGGTACAGTACCTAACTAAAGTAAGATATTAAAGAAAATAGGTTTATAATTAAGTAGAATGCGTTTTGCATACTACTTAGATCATCATCACCATAATGATCATCGAAAAAACGTTAAACGAAAGAAGCCCACTGCTGGGCATATAGCTCTCCCGCAAGGTTTCCCAAATTAACTATTTCGGCTCTTTTTTCCGTCCAGCGACTAATCTTCTATTCTTCTATAACTACTATTCTTCTTTAATTTCAGAAACAATAAGTGCTGGACATTTCTGTAAAACTCGATACGATAAGAAGATAGTGGATTTTATGCCAAAACTCGTACCAGTCACTCGTATTATCTGGATGCAAACCAAAGTTTGTAGAAACAGCACTGATTCCGATAAATAACTAGTACTTAATAAAATTAAATTTAAGTTTCGCTTTAAATTTTGCAGGTAAAAATGTTGCCGACACCAGCAAAGTTCCATTACGTATTCAACCTCAGAGATCTGTCTCGTATATGGGAAGGGATTCTGTTTATAAAGAGAGACGAGATTCAATCGGTTATGACGGGTTTCAAACTATGGTTTCATGAATGTTTAAGAGTAATTTCTGACAGGTATAAAACGTTTTACTATTACGTTATTTCCGTTATAAAATATGTTTACGTGCAGTGACGGATCTAGGGTTGTTGTTTAAGAAATGGCACTGCTGAGGGTTTTAAGCAAAGTAAATATTAAAAAAGCACACAATAATATTTTTTTAAAATTATTTAAAGATGACAAAAAGGCATTAAGTCCGCCTTTGTACCTTTTTGTTGCATAAAGTTTAAATAAATAAATAAATTTTACATACAATACATTAATTTATATTTGAATTTACGTAATACATCCAAAAAAGTTTGATATTATCAAGTTCACTTTATGATTTGTCACGGAAGAACTCGGATGCTTTTGACTTGAGCCCCATAGCCCCCTGGATCCGCTACTGTTTACGAGGATAATAGATTTAAGAACTACGACTAAGATTGCCTCGTTGGTCTAGTGGTCGCAAAGCACGACTGCTGAGCATGAGGTCGGGTTCGATTCCCAGGTTGGGCAAAGTGTTATTGGGTTTTTACCCGACTGCGCCAGAAGGAGGGTTATTCCATCAGAAATTTCTCTTTCTTTTTCTAGTAGCAACCTCGGAGTCTGGATTTGTGCCCGGTTGATGACAATAGGCTTGCCCCCTATTACGTGAGGCTTAAACA
This sequence comes from Hoplodrina blanda, assembly GCA_949316365.1. Lineage (NCBI taxonomy): Eukaryota > Metazoa > Arthropoda > Insecta > Lepidoptera > Noctuidae > Hoplodrina > Hoplodrina blanda. Next base: position 6,392,728 of record OX438579.1, on the reverse strand, counting down.
TAACTGGCGAAATATTGTTGTACTTAGGTAATGGGTAAACCTCTGCCGAACCCTTCGGGGATTACAGGCGTGATTTAAGAAGCTATATCATTTTGGTTTCACTCAGGTTCACCACATTTGATGATAAAGATTGGTTCGTGGAAAATTTCTGGAAAACATGCAGACGTGAGTTACCTGAATACCAGAATGACTTCCCAGAAGAAGAAACATTCTTTATTAATTTCCTACGTGAGCCGGTCGATCCAACTGGTGATGAAGATGAAGATTTTAGTACTGATGCGCCCAAAATATATGAGGAATTACCATCGTGAGTATCATTTCACATTGTATGCACACGTGGGGAATATACAATCAAACTAAAGTTTAAACTGTATTTCTCCTGTTTACACTACAAACTGTCCTAGAACAGCATGGACTCCTTATCTTCCTTGGTAAATAATTCCGTAGACCATAATAGGCTAAGTATACCGTGTATTCTGAACGCTTCTTTTGCTACCTTACTAATAATATAAGTATACTTAATAAGAAATGTAATTACTTTGGTATGTTACTACAAATTTAAGGCTTTCGGATTTATTCCTTTACATGTGCTACTGTGCGACTGGGTGACGGACCTTGACGGCTCGGTGGCCATAATCGCGTCGGCCGCCGCCGGTACCCCGTCTCTCGAGAGGGTCAAGAGAGGACAGGGTTGTGTGGCAGCACGGTTCGGGGAGATCGCCGTGGTAGGCGTTTACCTTTCCCCGAACTGAACTCTCGCCGAGTTCCACGTCTCCCTTAGGGAGCTAGGAGTCGTCGTCGCCGGGTTCGGTTCCCTCCCCTGTGTGGGCCCCCACCATCAGGCGGCGGCCACCAGCCGAGTTAGTCGCATGCCAGAGGGTCATGGCCATCCGGGTGATCCGGGGATACCGCAAGGTCTCCGGCGAAGCGGCAAGCCTCCTTGCCGGATTGCCGCCATGGGATCTGCCCGGGTCGACGGCGCGTTCTGTTCGCGCACGCCTCAAAGAGCTGTCAGCACAGGGACGGGGCCCCAACGGGGCCAAACGCCTGCCGGGGTTGCGGGACATCTTAACAGGATACCGTGGCCCCGGAACGTACCTAAAGGGCAACAGAAGGAACAGGGTGGTTTTTTAGTCATTAAAAGTCTGACAGTCCGGACTCATTTGATGATTTTTACCACCTTAAAAAAAACGAAACATGTGCTACATAGCATTGCTTCTTGCTAAATTTCATAGTTCTAGATAAACGGAAAGTACCCTATAGATTTTGATTCCCTAGAGAATGTCAAAAATGTATACGTGTTGTGCGGCATAAACGGTCGTATCTTTTTTTTACTGCTTACTTAGAAGTTTGATTTTTCAACGGCTTCAAGAGGCTGTAGACCTGAGTGTATCGTTTTAATTTCAACTTAATACCTCCACGCGTTAAAAGGTCTTGACAGACAGACGGACGGGCGACAAAGTAATCCTAGGCTTTTTCTTTTGAAGAACGGAAACCCCCAATAAATATTTATATACCACTATTCGTTTATAATGTTAGTCAAATAAAGTACAAAATGAAAGTTAGAAAATGGCTCTAGGAGTTACCACTGACATGGGATAAGGGGCTTGTCTCTTAGATTTTCAAAGTATACACATCAAAAGTGTCTAGGGATCAACATCCCTAACAAATGATAGGGATGTTGATCCCTAGACACTTTTGATGTGTGTATGTAACAATTTTGAATTTATTAGGCTTATTATAGATATTGAGTCAAAGATTACCTACAGGATTGTTATAGCCGTGGCGACATTATTATAATTGCTGGAAAAAAAAGAACAAAAAAAAGGCGCTTATTTACGAAAGATATTTTACCTACCTATGTAATTTGTTCCTTTTTAAAAATTGATTATTTCGCAAATCGTTATACAGTAATTACGGCAGACCAGACATCTGCCGTTCTATTGATGACACTATAGTTTGCTTCGGAACCCTACTTATGCGAATTGTGCGAACCCATCTTGCTATTGGCCATTTTTTTAAATATTCGCAGTAGAATCTAGTTTAGCGACATAGCGCAACGAATCACCAGACAAACTAAGGAACACAAACTGCCCTACAGTAAAGGCCGCGCGACGTAATACGCAGGGTTGGCACGCACCTGTCCAAGAGTCGGGGAGTCGCCGGTTGTTAGCACGACGATGATGATGATGACTATATACCTTCTATTTAATTACGATTGCTTACGCTATTCATTATTCTCACAGCTGGCCATACGTACTCTCGAAACTTGCGGGATTCCAAGACCTGTTTAATGAACAAATAAGAGGCGCTCATCTTGATTTGGTATTCTTCCACGATGCGATGGTGCATCTGTTCATCATATCCCGAATCATTAACACACCACGGTAAGTTAACGAAGTTTAATTACTTATTTTGTTCAGTAATTCAATCATGTTGTTTTTACAACTTCTTAAATATTTATTTTTACAGTGGCAATGCTTTACTTGTGGGCGTCGGTGGTTCCGGAAAACAAAGTCTTACAAAATTAGCATCGTTTATAGCTAACTTTTCTTTCTATCAAATAACTTTGACAAGGTAATAGACGGAAAATTCTTTATGGAATAAAATATATGGTATGTTTTTATTAAAATTAGTAAATGTTTTCAGATCGTACAACGTGAGCAACTTTATGGAAGACATTAAAGTGTTATACCGCGTGGCTGGCCTGGAGGGGCAGGGTATCTCCTTCATATTTACCGACAACGACATCAAAGATGATCAGTTCCTGGAGTTCCTCAACAATATTCTCAGCTCAGGAGAAATTGCTAATCTGTTCGCTAAGGATGAAATGGGTTTGTTCAATTACATACAGAGTCCGTAACGTGATCACAGTACGGGATAAAGAATATTAAGTGAACGCACATCAAATAATATTGTATGCTTAGTGAATATCAAGTCTGATACACTTGGGTCATTGGAATAATCCATTTTGTTGTTGTGTTGTTATATTGAGAATTTAAGAGAGTACCTATTCATAGTGTCACTATTAGGTAAACAACGTCGTTATTGTATTAAAAATATGTGACCTGTCGCGTGTTGCATGTCGCCACATAGGTACCTTCATAAGCGCATGGGTAAACGCGGGATCGACGGGAAATATTTATAGTTACCTACTATAAAATAAAAGTAATTACTCAATCACGGCCTCCCTTAGTCTTTGCTAATTTGTACTTCATTCTGTTTCTCGTTTATTACTGCAGACGAGATGTTGAATATGCTAACTCCGATTATGAAGAAGTATGCACCTAGAAGAATTCCAGTTCCTGATATATTGTACGAATACTTTATCATTCGATCCAGAGCCAACTTACATATTGTATTATGTTTTTCACCTGTAAGTCTACACAAATGTATTTAGTAGAAAACATTTGCAGTAGTCAAAGTGGTTGGTGCAGGCAGAATGACAGCGGCTTGAGCATGCTTCAGCAAAATCTGTCGGTAGTAGCGAATTGCACTTCTCGCGCAAGCCTTCGCCGCGTACGCAGCCGATCCCATTATTTTCCTTCGTTGGGTTGACAGACGGCTAGTTTACAACGAGTCGATAACGTGAGATGAAACTAATCCGATGCGAAGCATAAACGTGGGCTTTGATCTTTTAATATTTTTAGATACTCTTCTTATAACCTCTACATTATTTGCTTTATTTAGGTGGGTGAAAAGTTCAGAAACCGAGCTCTGAAGTTCCCCGGCCTCATATCTGGATCTACTATGGACTGGTTTCAGAAATGGCCCAAAGAAGCACTTACTGAAGTGGCATACCACTTTTTATGGGAGTTTAAAGTTAGTTAATTATTCCTTTGCTTAAAAAGTTCGGTTTAAAGCGGTTGAGGCGTTATGCAGGTTATCAAGTTTATTTAAATGTTTCGTTTTAAATCATAAACAAATTGTTAAATAAACGCGAAAAAATCTTCCAGGTGGTGTGTTCAGCTGATACCAAGACGCAGTTAATTGAGATAATGGGTACAGTGCAGGATAATGTAGCAGATACCTGCGTAAATTACTACGATCGATTCAGAAGACAGGCTCACGTGACTCCTAAGTCGTATTTATCTTTCCTTGAAGGCTACAAAGTGCTATATAAATCTAAACACGAAGGTATAGCAGAAATGGCAAGAAGGTACTGATTTTATTAAATTCGGCTATTAAATCCGTTTTTAGAAACCTACCAAGACACAGAGTTTGCACAGATAACTTTCTATTATACAAAGTGTTTGGTTGATCAAGTGACGTGCATTCTAAGTATGTTTTTGTTTGATTGGTCAGATTCATCACCTTTACTTTATATCACGTATCAGCAAAGTGCTGCCAAAATGAGCTAACGCACAATCTCATAATAATTAAATTAATCAAAATGTTAATGTGCACCCCACACCTATGCATAAAATTTATTTAAAATTATAAAATTATTACGTTTACTATGAAAATTTGTAGAAATTTCGACGTGGATTAGTTTGCCTTAGGGCAAAACTAACATCTAATATTAAGCAGCTAAGGCTAATATTAATATTTTTATTTTTTGTTTAAGAGAGAATGGTAGTGACCATCCACTTTTCCATGCACTTTTTTTTACTTAACCAAATTCCGTACCCATTCTCGTAATTTTGAATAACCATTTTTAGAATGACTACTGGTCTGAGCAAATTGGTTGAAGCTGCAGCTAGTGTTGATGTATTAAAGAAAGAGTTGGAAGTAAAAGAATTGGAAATAATGCAAGCTACAGACAAGGCGGAAGAGGTTTGCATCGTATCCATTCTGTAATAGTCAGAGAACATACTAATTAGCAATCAGTCTGACGGCGAGTATGTCGTAGGTCTTGGCGGCCGTGGCAGACTCGCAGGCAGCAGCCGAAGTGGTCAAGACAGAGGTGCTGGAAGTGAAGGACCGCGCCGTGAAGCTCGTGAGCGTCATCGCAGCTGAGACGGCCATAGCCGAGGAAAAGCTTGCCGACGCCAAACCAGCGCTCGACGCCGCCGAGGCCGCGCTACTGGTTGGTCTATCCGGCACTTTTTAGGTTTTTTCGGAACTTGGCTAAAGGTATTCTGCTGACGGCACCGCTCTGTTGCAGACTATCAACGCTGCCGATATCGCTACCGTCAGGAAGCTTGGCAAGCCACCTCATCTCATCACGCTTATTATGGATGCTGTCATTTTGCTCTTCAGGAAGCGTATAGACCCGATTAAACCTGATCCAGAAAAAAATTATTTAACTGCTTCTTGGGGAGAATCTTTGAAGGTATTGTGTGTTAACAGTAGATAATATTATTTATTTTGACATTTCATTCATTCATTCATTTAATAATCATTTATTTATAAAAAGTAAATGCAATGTTTAAATATGTATTCGACAAAGGTACCTGACCTGCATCTCATTTTCATCGATTTTGATGGATATGAATATAAAGTGTTAACCGACAAAATAAGGCAGAATGTACATTATGATATTATTATCTACTAATGAGGTAAGTTTGTCATTTTGGCCAAAGCTGTTTTTTAAAAAAACGTTGCCCCAGATCAGGAATTTCTCCTGTATCGTGGGTGCGTTTACAAACACAAACTCACATACACAAACAGCCAGACCCGGAACAACTATCTATAGGCCATACAAATATTTGTTCCGTGCGGGAATCGAACCCGCGACACGCAGCGCAGCAGCCAATCGCTCAGCCACTGCGCCAACCGTGCCGTGAATTGCACGCCGAGCCGAAGGCGAAGACGTAATGGAGCCGAGGGCGTAATGATAAACGCTCACGCGTGCCATACGACGTTTTTTCACAATCTTGTAAGGAAAAAATTACTTAAATAAATATAAATCAAAAGGAGGATGCCCAAAAAAAACCCGGAGTCGATTAAAATAATTTATGTACAGGAAGATAGACCATACCTACATAAGAGGTCGCAAATATGCAATTCGTTTCGCATAAAACTATAACCGAACAGGCCAGCAGCATATAACAATAATTATAACGGAGTGCATTGATAACAGGTTTATTGTTTTGTTATTATGTTAGTTTCTCACTCATTCATGAAAGAGATGGGGAATACAGATAAGGAATTACAATTTACGAGAAAGAAATAGATAGAAGATGTTTTATCTATGAGCGCCATTGTTATCCAGGTAGCGAAACCTTGACCGACAATGTCCCCCGCAGTCTTTCGTAGGTTTTTTTCATTTATTAGGTTAATAGTCTTATAATTCCAATGAATTACCATAGGTATATATTATGAGCTCTTTTTTATTTAAATAAGATCATATCTCACCTGATATGACGCAACTACAGTAGTTTTACAGAATTCAGTACGTAGGTTTTTTTTAAATATATATATTATTTATATAATATACATATATATTATATATATCAAGACACTATTACATAACTTTCAAAAAACCTAGCTGTGTAGTGTTTTTTTAGATAATAATATAAATATATATAAATATATATATGCAAATAATGTTTCATGTAATCAGTAAACATGTATAATGTACTTTACTCTCAAATCTCTTTCAATATTACGCACAATGCGGCTCTAAATATCATGGATTTTTAAGACTAAAGTCAACTAGTTACGATTTTTTTTTAGTACTTGGTGATTGTTTAATCGAAAACCAATATTGAATTTGGGATACAGTATGTTCACTATACCTAGCCACACATAAATCGTTTTAATCGATTCCGGGTTTTTGGTCCTTACATTTTTGGGCATTGTCCTTTGTTACTTAAAAAATATACCAATTATTGAAAAAAAAATTAAAACTACAATTATGTTGTCATTTTCACAGTTTGTGTGAAACTTGTTAATAATTTTATATTGTTAGTAATTATTACCTAAGTGTAGTATTTCTGTTTTAGGTTATGGCGGATGCAAGGTTTCTGAATAACTTAAAGCAGTATCCGAAGGACGAAATAAATGCTGAAATGGTTGATTTGCTGCAACCTTATTTTACATACCCGTATGTATTTTTTTTTTTTAGAAAACCACGCTCCGTATAACTGTAGGTACACGTAAGCTCGCTTGCGCTAATGACAGTCCCTTGGCTTTAAGTATGACATTTTGTAATTGAACCTCGTGTTAGCAACTCATTTTAAATCTGAGCAAATGGTTCTAGTAAATATCTTTTGTAATTTATAATTGTTTTAGAAACAGGAATAATAGTATAAATACTGACTTGTCTTTTGCAATCTCTGTATGCAAGTTGAAAGTTTCTTAAAGTTCTCTTAATTTTATAGTCAGTACACGTTCGAAGCGGCAAAAGTTGCCTGCGGTAACGTAGCTGGACTTATATCGTGGACAATCGCCATGGCTCAGTTCTATTCGGTGAATAAGGACGTGTTGCCGCTAAAGGCTAACCTGGCGGTGATGCAGGGCAAATACCAAGCAGCCAAGAGGGAGCTGGACGCGGCCGAGGCATTGCTCGAAGCCAAGGAGGTACGCACTCGTCCTGAACAAGACATCCACGTCACTAGAATTGTGTAAGTAATATTAGTGTTTTGTCCTGTAGCGCGAGTTGGCACAAGTGCAGCAGCAGTTTGACGAGGCGATGGCGCTGAAACAGGAGGTATTGGACGATGCGGCCAAGTGCCAGCAGAAGATGGACGCCGCCACTGCGCTCATCAACGGGCTGAGCGGAGAGCGCGTGCGCTGGACAGAGCAATCTGCGCTCTTCAAGTCTGAGATCGAGCGTCTGGTCGGCGATATTCTGTTGCTTACCGGGTATGTATGTCATAAAGAGACGCTGACTTGTAGCGCAATATATTGTTTTGTTAGGGTAGGTTGCATACGACCACGGCTCTCCTCTGAAAATCACTAACAATAACAATTTCAGATAAAAATATTTTCTTGTTTCATACAGTTTTGAGCGTGATTTTTCAGGAGACTGCTTTTAGTTTTTTTTTTCAGCCTAATTGATTTTACTAATATAGCACATACTTTTAGATTTCTGTCATATTCTGGACCATTTAATCAAGAGTTTCGATTATTACTGGTCAATAACTGGCTTAATGAATTGCTGCGAAGAAAAATTCCTGTGTCTATGAATTTAAATATAACAGACCAACTAACTGACACTGCCACGGTATGTATATTTTACAATATTATTATAAGTAGTTTTAGGCCGCGGCTCGTCCACGTGGAAATCGGCTAAACACTACTCTTTATCTGACTTAAATATCTACTATCTACTATATCTACTCTACTATATATATAAAAATCAATTGCTGTTTGTTAGTCTCGCTAAAACTCGAGAACGGCTTGGCCGATTTAGCTGATTTTGGTTTTGAAATGTTCGTGGAGGTCTAGGGAAGCTTTAAACGGTGAGAAAATATGGGGTAGTGGTAGGGTAGGATAGGATACCACGCGAACGAAGTCCCTAAAAACAGCCCTTTTAATATGAAGTCGGGAAGTCGGTCTCAAGGGAGGAAGGTAGGGTAGGGTAGAGGTAGGGTAGGGGTAGGGGTATTTGTAGGGGTAGGGTAGGAGTAGGGTAGGTGTAGGGTAGGGGAGGGGAGGGGTATTGGTAGTGTAGGATACCACGCGAACGAAGTCGCGGCGGGTCAGCTAGTACCTAATAATAATAAACTAATTTTCCTAAGCAAATATCCATTTACCATCACTTTGGAAAACGCTTAGACGATAGATTGTTTTTATCAATCGTCAACCATCGTTTATAAATCAATTGTTAAAAAGTAAAAGTAAGTAATTGCAGGTGAAACATGCGAGAAAGAGTTTTAGTTTTAACATATTATGTGAGTGTTTTATTTTATATTTTTGTAGATTGGCGAATGGAATTTATGTGGTTTGCCAACTGACGAATTATCCATACAAAATGGTATAATTGTGACAAAAGCTTCCCGATTCCCGTTGCTCATCGACCCGCAGACTCAGGGAAAGAATTGGATCAAAAACACAGAGAAAGCGAACGATTTGATTGTTACCACTCTGAACCACAAGTATTTCAGGTGCGCTATACTTGCTCTGAGCAATAAATATACAATACGAGTATATAGTTTCTGATAAAACGCGGGAATCCACTGGTTCCCGCGTGTTCTCAGAATCTAACGACTGGTCCTATATACAGGGTGACCCAGCTAAGGACGTCCAAACGAAAATTTTGGACTCCTCTCTTCTTGGGCTATCCAAACCCAAGAAGAGAGGAGTCCAAAATTTTCGTTACTAACTAAGTTTTTGTAATTTTGGGTGACAATAGACAGACAGTCGTTTTTATCGATAGAAGACCATACTTTCAGGATTAGTTATCAATATAAATATTTCCAAAAAATGCAACACAAAAAGAGAAAATCTACAAAATCTGATGTAAAGAAGAATATCACAAAAAAATATTAAAATGTCGTCTAGCTCCTAAACCGCAAAAAAACGTAGAACATACATGGGGGTGGTTTGGGTAGCCCAAGAATAGAGGAGTCCAAAGTTTTCGTTTGGACGTCCTTAGCTGGGTCACCCTGTAGGTAGAGATGTAGGTCAGCAGAAGACACTTTTCAGTTGAAATGATGGCAAAGATTTTTTTAAAATCAACAAGTTGAAATTGATATTAAAATTTAAAAAAAATATATGACGCCGTTTTAGCTGTATCAAAATCTGCTCCGAGACTCCTTCGAGTATTTTTTATAATTTCAGAGTTGATCATGAATTTATTTATATTGGCAAGTGGCCGGGGAAAGGCGCACTAAAAAAAATACATCCTGTAATAATATACAAAAGCTGCTGGTGTTGTTGCATTAGTTTTACATTTTTACTGTTTTAGGAACCATATAGAAGACTGCGTGTGTTTGGGTAGACCTATGTTAATAGAAGATATTTCTGAAGAGCTAGATCCCGTACTCGATAATGTTCTGGAAAAGAATTATATTAAAATTGGCTCTTCATATAAGGTACTTAAACTTATCACTTGATCATTTATAATTTGACTTAATTAAAAGGCATAACGAACCAACAAAAAAACATCAGACTAATCTCAAAAAGACAGAATTCGACTGTGCACGTTCTAATCTAAAATTGGTCCAGAATTAAAATTTTTACATTGCATATCTTGAGTAAAATCATTTTGTGACAGAAGGACAAAAAGTAATCTTATAATGGTTTCTTTTCCTCCTTTTGATTTTAAATTTAAATAAACATTACACAAAGCAAACGTCTCCATTCGAAATATATTTTATAATATTAGCTGTGTTCATGTTATTTCAGGTAAGATTAGGAGACAAAGAGATAGATGTGACATACGGCCACAGAATATATATAACGACAAAACTGCCCAACCCGGCTTATACGCCTGAGATTTCAGCTAGAACTTCAATCATTGACTTCACTGTAACAATGCAAGGTACGTACCATAACCTACCACTGCTTATTTCAATAAAAATGGATTGCATTCTTTTTTTCTAATTTAGGAACTATAAGGATAACGATATGTTTATTTGGTATGCTGCTATAAACTTTAATGCGAAGATTATTTCACTTATTAATTTTAAAAGACTATATAGGGTGACTGGTAAATAAGTGACCGAGATTTAAACACATGATTGTACTCATGATAACAAACAACTTTCCCATAGAAAGGATTTTCTTAAAAACACACACCAATCATTCCAATAGAATACCTATATTGAGTAACTAAAATAACACACCATTTGCTGTATAGACTACAGGCCCATGTCCAAAAATGGTGGGTCATATGAACCACCAGGTGACGTATATAGGACGATATAAGAGCATAAAATAATAAGATTCAGCACTATGCCGTCACTTGTAAGCTGTCCAACTGAGTGCTGGTGAGAATTCAAAAGTGCAGGTAGAGTGAGTACATTTTGGTCATATGTTTTTGTACGGCATTTTTACCATCGATAGATCCATGAAAAATAATAAGAAAGCGCGCAGTGCCGTTCAAAAATGGTGCGCCACAAAGTCGGTATTTATTTTTGATTTTCTGACAATTTCCAGGGTAAATTTGGTCATTTGATTCTGTACGGCATCAGTTTCATACTGTTTCAATACAGCTTCTAATCCATTATTCCGCAACGCCGTACAAAAATCATGCGACAAGGGGACGGCACTGCGCGCTTTCTCATTATTTTTCATGGATCTATCGATGGTAAAAATGCCGTACAAAAACATATGACCAAAATGTACTCACTCTACCTGCACTTTTGAATTCTCACCAGCACTCAGTTGGACAGCTTATAAGTGACTGCATAGTGCTGAATCTTATTATTTTATGCTCTTTTAACGTTCTATATACGTCACCTGGTGGTTCATATGACCCACCATTTTTGGACATGGGCCTGTAGTCTAGTAATTTAATTATACATATACTTACAAACAAAATTAAATCTATTTAATTTTACCATACATTATTCTTTTTTGGTTCAAATATCAGCCGTATGGAAAGCGCGGGTGCGTATACGCCTTTACGATATGTTTGTTATAGTGAGTTCAATCATGTGTCTCAATATCAGTCACTAATGACCAGTACCCTATATTTTTGTTTCATTGTTTTCATAGGTTTGGAGGATCAGTTACTAGGGCGCGTAATCCTAACGGAGAAGGCGGAGATGGAAGCGGAACGTACCCAACTAATCATGGACGTGACCGCTAACCGCCGTAAGATGCAGGAGTTGGAAGCCAATCTGCTGCACAAGTTAACTACCATACAGGGCTCGCTTGTCGAAGACGTGTCACTTATTCAAGTGCTTAACATTACCAAAACTACGGCCACCGAGGTAAGGTTGTCGGAGCTAACCAATCTTATCTTACTATAAGGCTGCTATTGGTGTTTACAGTTACTGTAAACACTATTTCTTGTATTAGGTGAGAGAGAAACTGGACGTGGCCAGGGAGACGGAGATAAAAATCAACATAGCACGTGAGGAATACCGGCCGGTGGCGACGCGCGGCTCAGTGCTGTACTTCCTCGTGTGCAACATGTCCCTCGTGTGTAACATGTATCAGACGTCTCTCGCGCAGTTCCTCGAGCGCTTTGATGTCTCACTGGAACGTTCGCCCCAGAGTCCTATAACTTTTAGGAGAATCGGCTTCATTATTGAATACTTGGTGAGTGTTTCTGTTACAATATACACACGCTCCGCTTTCGGAGCCTTTTCAAGATCATTGCAGATTTTATTTTAAGGCTATATTTTGTTTTCGCATCATTGTCATGATGGCCCAGTCCGCCTCTCATACATGAGGTTGCGAGTTCGTTGAGCCATCAAATTCGACCGTAGTTTGCTCGTTCAAATAATGTCACGGCGGCGGAGTAATACTGATACTGAAACGAACCCAAGCACTACATATAGCTGCTAATTTTTTTTTCAAGCGTGTATTAATGTGCTATATATCCTGGCTGCAGCAACAGCTCATCGTGTTGGAATACTTGGAATAATTGCATTGTATGTAGAATCAAATAGTAATCAAAACGAATCCAAACACGACATATCAAATATTAGTAAAATTAAAGATTTTTTTCGGCATTTGGATGTCACATATTTTGATATGCGACTGAAAACTGACAAGTTTATGGAAACATGGATTAGGCTCTTTTTAGTTTGCATTACTTGCTAAAATAGTTTATTCTTGTGTAGATGGCATTAATGTTATTTGCAAACACATTTTGTATTCGGCCAAACATAATGATACCGCTTTCATATTATGTTTCTTTTTCAGACTTACGAAGTGTTCAAGTTCATCAGTCGTGGTTTTTATGAGAAGCATAAATATTTATTTACGGTGCTGCTTACATTAAAAATTGATTTGCAGAAAGAGTACATCACATTTGACGAATTCCAGACGTTTATTAAAGGTGTCATATTCATCTACTACTTAACTTTGGGAACCTTTTTTTTGTCTCGGGGTTAAAAATTCTCATGGATGTCTGCCCACACTTACGACTGGAATCCCAAGAGCGTATGCGCCTCCTGCGATCCCCACTGGTGCCGTTCCGCATTTGCGGACCTCCTCCTGTCAGAGAGGGATGAGGTGTTTGGCTTCCCCCGCGACGTCAAACGCGCACGTATTATAGAACACTACGCACCGCCGCTTTAGGTCCAGTTTAATAGGGGGACGTCTCTCGGCCCCTATTAAACTGGACCGCAGCCACTGGACTACGCAGTCATTCTACTATTAATTAACGATTTTCTCATAAGCAAGGTATAAATAGAATTAATCAGGATAATGTGTATGACTCGAAACTACCTTTTGGAATGGGCAACTAATTATTTTTTCGCTTTCTTGTAAATGATGTTCAAAAGTGCCTTTTAATGGTTTAATTTAAATTAATGATTTGACTGTAACTTTGACTGTCAGTTTTTTTTTGCCACAAAAATATATTTTGCTAAAAATAATCGGCTTGCCGGCATTATTAATCAACAACATAACTTACGGTTTAAAGGTGGCGCAGCGTTGGATCTTAATGCCTGCCCTCCCAAACCATTCAAATGGGTAACAGATATGTCATGGCTGAACTTGGTCGAACTGTCTGGTTTGCGTCAGTTCACTAACATATTAAACCAAATTGCCAATAATGAGAAGCCTTGGAAGGCTTGGTAAGTTTCATTTATATTTTATACATATTATATACCAAGATAGCACCAAGATAGCATAGTCTTTACTCATCAAAATTACTAGCGGCCACAGTTTGATATGCAACTTGGCAAGAATCCCCCATTCATAAATATATGTAAAAATAAAAAATCATTAAAACTAGATGAGCGTAGTAATATTGCAGCTGGATCTTAGACTATTAGTAATTTAGTAAGGACCATCCTAAGGGGTTTTCTTTCTTTAATTATGTAGCTAATGTATTAAACAAGTAGGTAGAAAGAAAAATACAATTTTCATTTATATTTTATATATTTTTTCTTATGCAGATATACAGGGTGCCCGGTAATGAATGGATAATAATAGTAGAACTAATGACCATGAATTAATGTTTTACCAAATTTCACTCCTTATGAAAACGAATGGCAATAATTCACTATTATTATATTTACATTAGGTACAATAATGAATCATACCATTTTGAAATCGGCTATAAGCACATAAATTTTTAAAATTATTGGCCACTTGTATTTCGATACATTTTTTTAAAACTACGGACGCTACTACTTTGTCAAAAAGAATTTTTTCACGAATTTTTTCAACTACTTTTGGTTATAGGTATATCTATCAGCTTAGTTAACGTAAATTATGTTAACAATAAAAAACTGATGGAATTCATTAATTTGTGGTCGTGGTGTACAAAAATGTAAAATAAGGTGCCAATAACATCGATTATTATTAAAAAACTCATATCTTTGGTACCACTTTTTTTTTTATTTGTATTTTTTTTCTGAATGGTCATTAGTTCTACCATAACCCATTTCAAGATTATCCATTCATTACCGGACTACCGATATCCCAACTTCACATTAAACACACAGACATCCTCATTCTGGTCATACATTCTTCATGAAAGATTTATTATATTTAATGCTTGAAGTAATACGGGAGTTCTGAAAATCAATATTTTTAAAGGTTTTGGGTGTTTGAGACTGCCAAATGCCTGGCGCAGGATTAATGCGACAGGTATTAACGAAATACTACCTTTTTGATATATTGTCTATTTCAAAGGTTTGACAAGGAATCACCTGAAGAAGAGCCAGTACCTGATGGCTATCACACACTCGATGTGTTCAGGAAACTTCTAGTGGTGCGCTCCTGGTGTCCCGACAGGACCATAGCGCAGAGCTTGTGAGTGGTTCATGATACCGCTATGTGGACTACCTATTACAGCTGATTACAAGTACTAACACTATATTGTCATGTTGTAGGAAATACGTTGTGAGCTCGATGGGCGCTCGATACTCTGAAGCCGTCATAGTTAATTACGAGGTAAGAATGTAACCACTTGCCAAAGGGAATAACCGAACAAAATGGATTACATGACCAATTACAACGACACTTAACATATTATGTAATTATTTATGCCGATTGTCTATTTAACAAGTAATATTTTGATGCGTACTTCTTATTATTCTAGCAAATGGTCATTGAATCTCGTCCATTAGTTCCACTAATTGGCTTCTTGGCGATGGGCTCCGATCCGACGCCGTCTATCGAGTCGACTGCCAAGCGAATGGAGAATCTTTGCCAATCAATATCTATGGGCCAAGGTCAAGAGATCCATGCAAGGAAGCTCATTGAACGCGCTATGAAAGAGGTGATAAGTGGTGTGATGATTATTAAGGGAGCTTGCGCACTACGCGGCCACGACCACCACGGCATTGACCTCAGAGATTCGATCAATTTAGAAATTATAGAAAATACCCTTTTTGCACGTAATATTTTTTTGGTATCACCCATTGATATGAATAAAGTCTTCAAACTTTATTCATATCAATGGGTGATACTAACTATGCTTGCCTTATAAAATAACGTCAAGAAACCATTAGATGCCAAATCGACTGGATGACCACGTCCACGACCAGTCGTGGTCAAAGCCGAGTAGTGCGCGAGGTTCCATAGTTTGACTAAAATGTTAATGCATAATTATTAATAATATTTGCCGGCGTTTAGGGTTTGTGGGTGCTGCTGCAAAACTGTCATTTAGGATTAGAGTATATGGTGGAGGTGATGGAACAGTTCGCTGAACTAGAGAAGGACCCGGGGTCCGTTCACGAATTATTTAGGTAAATAAAGCTAATTTAAGTCTCTTATCTCCTGTAATATTAAATTCTCAGCCATTTACATGTCCGTTACTTTTTAGGCTCTGGATTACTACAGAAGTTCATCCAACGTTCCCTATTACACTTTTGCAAATGTCTATAAAGTATACTTGCGAACCGCCTTCCGGTAAGTTAACACCTTTATATCGCATCAAAGTTACATAATACCTAATTATTCGTTAAAATGTGACGCTTTTTATTCTTTTAAATGTTTTAGGCATCAAAGCTGGTCTCATGAGAACCTACGACTCCATGGGTCAGGACTTCCTTGATTACAGCGACAGTCCCTTTTATTTGCCGTTGATTTACACGATCTCGTTCCTGCACACTGTAGTACAAGAGAGACGAAAGTTTGGTGCCCTGGGTTGGAATATTCCTTACGAATTCAATTCTGCTGATTGGTTGGCGTCGTGCTTGTTCGTGCAGAACCATTTAGATTCTTTACAACCAGGTCAAACAGTTAGTTGGAACACCACACGGTAAGCTCTCCTATTGAGCAATACCTACTTTATGTAATCAATACACTTAAGAACCTGATTTAACTCTATGTTGCAGTTATATGGTGTCAGCGGTGCAGTACGGCGGGCGAGTGACTGACGATTTCGACAATCGGCTGCTACGTACTTTCTGCGGGGTGTGGCTCACAGACCAAATCTTTAACGATGATTTCCAGTTCTACAAGGGATATGGCATTCTAAAGTTTAAGAACATATCCGAGTACCTCGAAGCAATCGACTTAATGAAAACCGTTGATCCGCCTCAAGCTTATGGCTTGCATACTAATGCTGATATCACGTTAGTTACTGTTCATATACCTACTTAATCTTGATATGCTTTATATTCTCCGGTTATTCATTTGATAAACCATGATCTTTTAGTTACCAGCGCAACACCACTCAGGAACTTTTGGACACAATATTATCCATTCAACCAAAGGAGTCAGGTGGAGGAGGTGGAGAATCGCGTGAAGCGTCGGTGTACAGGCAGACTAGGGAAATGCTTGACAAAGTGCCACCTAACTTTGATCCCCACGAAGTCCTTGGTCGGTAAGTATCGTCTAAATATACCAGGTAGGTAATCATTCTAATAGGTAATCAGTTCATCGGTTTCTAAGAAAACTTTAACTACATTATATCTGACAATCCTGGTTACTTATCTCTTATCTCTTTTGTTGATTGTGTATGTCATTTTCATGATAATTTGTGCTGAATTTTTTTTTGCTAAAAAGATTAATTTTTGATTAAAGATTAAACATAATTTTATTTTGACTTTTCACGGGATTGGATTCGACAGGTTTTTGTGTACTATGTAAAGTACTTAATAGAGTTTGTTTTTAGGTTGAGAATATATGGTATACTGAATTCCATGGTGATTTTCTTAAGACAAGAACTCGATCGAATGCAGAAAGTTATTTTTCTGGTCAGAACTACGTTGAGAGATTTACTGCTTGCTATTGAAGGAACTATCATTATGAATGAGGTAATGTCTCATTTCTTATTTACTTTTAAAATATTTTCTATGACTTCCAAAAAAATTATCACCACACACACACTGATTTTTGTTATAAAGATTATAAAAATTATCTTATGAACCTCCTTTTTGTGTTTTTATGTTTAAACCTGCCCCGATAACCAGCATGGGTATGCCCGTAGAACGCTGGTAGCCAGTTCCTATGTGCCTTTCATACTTTATTGAAAACCTGTAACCATCTGCGATAAGCCCCGACAAGCGGCTTAGACCTGAAACCAGGGTAGTATTTAAACATCTTATCACGATACGATCTCATCTTATAGACGATTGCAAATTCGCATTTACCTCAGAAGCATAGGAGTACTGGAAGGTTTCCATATAGGCGTCAACACTGGTAGGCACTACCTGGTAGCAAAATTTTGTTCAAAAAATTTGTTTTGGGCTTAACCCAACACCCGTGTAAACTTACTTATATATATCGATTGACATTTTATCAATGCGAATTCAGTATCAGTATCCCATTCGGTCCCTACTGTACTGATATCGGAAAATATTTAATACACATTATTGTTATAGGCACTTCGAGATTCATTAGATAACATATATGACGCAAAAGTACCAAATGTCTGGTTAAAGTCTTCGTGGTCCTCGTCAACGTTAGGTTTCTGGTTCACTGAATTTTTGGAGAGAACCATACAATTCGCGACGTGGTGCTTCCAGGGCAGACCGCACTCTTTCTGGATGACCGGATTTTTTAATCCACAAGGTACATGTTATTTCAACTTATTGGTGCAAGTACTTTAGTATTTTTCGTTTGCATTTACTGAAAAAAAATTCCATAGTTATGTATATTTTTTTTTACACCATCGTAAAATAGAAATTTCACCGAACAAAAAGCCTACCGACTTTTTTGAAAAATGTGATATTTTGACGTGAGAATTTTCGATTGAAAATTAGGGTGCTTTTTTCGATATCGAGTCAAAATAGGGTAAAAAAAATAATATTTTAAATCTTCAAAATTCCAGTGTGTTTGGGACATAAAGAGTAAGTTTTCACCAAATATCATGAAAAAAAAAAAAATTTTGTAAAAGATAAAAATAAAAAATCAAAAATGTGGTTTTTTGGATTTTTTACATGAATTTTGAGGTTATGGAGAAAAAGTGTGGATATAAAAGTTGTAGATCTTTTTATCATCTACAACTTTGCCATTTAACTTTTTTCGATAGGACTTGTAGTTTTGCCGGAAATCAAGATTTATCGATTTTTACCCTTAAACCCCCCCCCCCCCCCACTACCCCTTCCCAACCGCAGATCGCCCGTAATTTATTTTTCCTTTCATTTTAGTAGTATTCCCTTCCTTTTCCAATAGGTTTCATTCTACTTTAATTTTCGTTTTTCGTTTCTAAAATTATCGACCCTGGTCTATACCTACACTCAATGGACGCTTTTAATATTTATCGTAACACGGCAGGTCACGTGACGTTTAATTGGAAGAGCAAAGCATTGAAAAAAGGAGCTATGAAGACGCTTTCGCCGTTCGTGAACGTCATTCTATACATTTGTAGGTAATTAATTTATCATGATGTGCCGTGCTACGTTAAAAAAAGCGACATTATGCAATATTGTTTTCCGAAATCCACTTTGTGCGGTTTCCCGGCTTTCACACAGTCGCAGGTACAACTACTTACTATTATTGATATATGAAACATGTTTCTTTTTAAAGGTTTCTTGACAGCCATGCGTCAGGAAGTAACTCGGGCACACAAGGGTTGGGCTTTAGACATGGTTGCACTACATAACGATGTTACTAAATATATTTACGAGGATGTTAAGGCACCGCCATTGGTAAGGCGATTTTTTTATAATACAACTGTTGAAATTCTAATAAGGTGGTATACGACATAAACGTTAACTATTTGATAATTCAGGAAGGTGTGTTTATCCACGGCACGTATCTGGACGGTGCAGGCTGGGACCGCCGCAACCTGCGCCTGAGTGAATCTGTTATTAAAGTGGTGTACACTGTGATGCCGGTGATACACGTATATGCCATCAACTCCACCGCGCCCAAGGACCCAAAACTCTACATGGTACTTAACTACATATAGATGCATTTAGTTATTAGTTTCTACATTTGTGTAAGGTTTTTTATTATATAGTGGTTCTCGTTTTCTAGTGTCCGACGTACAAGAAGCCGACGCGCACCGGTCTGACATTCATCACTCCGCTCTGGCTTCCAACCATCAAGAACCCTGACCACTGGATTCTTAGAGGAGTCGCTTTGTTGTGCGACATCAAGTAACATTTATATTACGTAGGTGGGTAGGTTTTATATAGTAGGTATGGTTATTTCTACCGAAAAGGGGCTTTTTATAAAGTCAAAGAAAAGTCTCTCATGTTTTATATCAGCACTGTTTGTTATGTGATTTACCAACTTTATTCAATTTGTTTTCCAGCACAGACCAGCAGGCTGTGTATTCTTACTTGATTATTTTAATTTTGTGGCTTTGTTTTACTTAGTATATTTAAATTAAATAAATGAAAACTAATAAATTTGTGTATAATTTCAAAAGCATTGAGGTATTGCAATATATTTACATTTAATGAAACGAACAATTTTGTGGAAGGCGTAATGCACTTATAGATGTCGCTGGATCTCTAGGCCATAATTGTTTTTAAGCAGTGTTCACGAATCCCGTTTAACAGTTAAGTCGTTCAACTGGTTAACCGTTCATTCGGTTACCCTTTCGGATCACGTAAAATCCTGTAAGGCTTAACTCTATTAACCTCTTTGAAGCAGCAACCCAATCATAACGATATACTCAGCCTTATCATTTAACCGATTGAACGACTGACCTATTGGAATTCATAAACCCCTTATTAAAAACAAAGCCTTCGGAACGGCTTAAAAGTTGTTGAAAGGATTTACTAACTTCCTTCCTTCCACTTGACACCACCAAAACGACACCACCGGTGGTGTCGTATGGAATCTCTAGTCAATATGACACCACCGACTATTAGTGAGGTTACATACAAAGTTGTTGATATGAAAACTCCAATTAAGTTCAAGCAGTTTCATTAACATAACATAACTACTTACTTCACTTCGTTAATTTTTTATTTACTTCACACTAAATAAAAAAATAATATTTTATAAACTCTGTTTTATTAATTATCGTTTAACTATAGATAACTTAAAATAATGAATTGGGAGCTGTTTGTCAAAAACACACGTTTCTGGACATCACTAGGGTGGTGTCATATGGACTAGAGATTCCATACGGTGGTGTCGTTTTGGTGGTGTCAAGTGGAAGGAAGGACTAACTCAAACATGGTAATATTTTATATTTGAAAACGTTTTTGATTCTTATTGGATAAGGGTTACCATTAGGTAGGTACATAATTACAGTTTGGTTTGAAGTGATTTACTAACCCATTTACTACGTACATTCGTGGGTATAGGTTAAGCCGTTCTTAGTGATTACACTTAATACATTATATTGAAGGTTTTTTGTATTCCCTTGCAAATTTCTAAACCCTATTGAATACCCTTTCAAAGTCTTAGTGAAACGGTCCCTGCCATGAACATAGTTGTCTCCTGAAACTGACATTTGTGTTATCTGAAAACGATAGGACGTAATAACAATATTAATGGACGGAGTGAATTCGTTGAATATTTTACATATTGCATTTCAAGTACATGACAAGTACCTATTTAGGATAGGGCTACGTGTAAGTACATTATAATAAGCTAGTAACATAATCGTCTGAAGCTGGGGTACAGGGTTTCCTATTGGTTTAAGAGGCCAGAATGTTTTTGAGTAAACATAAGCAGTAGGATGAGTTGATAGCTGAGCAGGTGCGGCATGATGAGATAACACCGAAAATATATGAGAATGGAAAAGATAAGAGGGGGTCCACTGTCGATTTCAGCGCGGGTGTTGCATGTGTACATAATGACGCATAATGACCTAAAAGCAGGGAAAGCCGACAATTTTTCCATGATTTAATCTTGACTGATTTTGAGAGATTTGTGAAAGCGCCACAAAGCAACCCAGAAAGCCCACAAGTTCTTCGTTAAGTTTACCTTCAGTCCTTGAGGCCGCACACGATCAAATGACGAACCACGCTGAAGACACCGTTATTTTTTTTCTTAGTCTGTAAGTATTCGTTTTTTTTCTCATTCTTCTTAATTTTTTTTTTTGGGAATCGGTGAATTGGAATTGGACGTCTGAGTAAAAGGAAAAGGAAAGACTTCTAATCGATTATTTAAATATATTTTCGATGTTCATCATACCCCGCACCATACATTCCGCCCCACACCAACTCAACTTTTCGTTTTCGTTTTGTATAGGTAGATACCGGTACATAATCTACGTCTGCAAATAGTCGGCACCCCTCTCGTGGTCCAGGGTTACCCTATGAAAACGGTGCCGCTGTGTAACTGTCGCAATGATACTTGCCATGGAATTATCAGCACAGACTATAATTCCCTAATAATAAAAAACGATCAAATTCTAGTCGCAATCTCATCTCAGCGACAATGAATGTCAAAAAATGTAATATGATTGTGATCGTTCCTAAAAGTTAGTAGAAGTGCCCCTGTTCGCAGTTACGCGAGTGCCGTCAATTTCATGAAACATTGGGGCCGTCATAAGGGTCAATGCGAACGAAGCGGCAGCATATGCGAACGCAGTTTCTGTAGCATTTTAGTTCATTATAAATTAATCAATGAAAACGCGTATATTGCTACTTTGCCTGCGCTGCCAAGCGGCACCGTTTTCTAAGAAAACCTAACCAATAACGTACAAAAGTGACAGCGCTACTATTCTTGTTTGATTTTGTTTTAGAGAAAGATGTTTGAAGTTTTTCTCGCTAAGTCTAAAACTTTGGCAGTAATATAGGTACTCAAAACACTATTTAAATATATCAGTCTGATTGCCTTTCATGTGGTTGTTTTTAAGGAAGTCTAATCTTCATTGATAGATAACGTCGTAACAAAAATGTTCTATGATTACTAGTATATACAAGTTACAGTAAATAACGAGATCTAGCATTCCTAACATACTTTAACAATAGCTATCAAATAACGGACTACAACCAAAAAATAACATTAGCTACAGCTATACATACAGTCTTATTTTACAAAGCTAAGAAAATTTAGCGTAATTGTTAGACATGATATTTTATACATATAAGTAGGTACCTACTGTAACAATTTCTAGATTAGGTGAAGAACAATGTACATTTACGGTGACATTAAAACGACACATTCTCCAGCCTACTCGATATAATGTCCGTTAATACAATATCAGTATTCATAGTATTGTTAACTTACTTATAACAGATAATAATTAATTATTAGTTCTATGATAACCGAAATGTGTCTTTAAAACAAGCATCTTAGAATTGCCTTTGGCTATAATGAATAAAGAGTAGGTATATTATTGCACTCGAAAACACTGTTGTCTCTTTGGGATATAAATAAATTATATTATTCCCGTTTCACATCGCCACGAAAATTGCCGAGAGGTTCCACAGATCTCGACCTAGGTGCTCTGTAATGTAAAAAAGACATAAATAAGTACATTGCTTATAGCTAATTATAGAAACTTAAATTAATTATGACATTTTGTAGCATATTTTCAAAACGTGTTATAAAGTAACAAAAACATAAAACACTCGTCATTTCAAAAAAATATTGAGAACTATCGGTAACGAATGATGTTATGCCTTATGTGTCAAATTACATCCAAATGTGATTGATTTATCAAACACTCAAACCACAGTATATGTATGGACTCAAACTCACAAACTTATAGACGTATAAGACTTACACACTCGTAAGATCTGAATTACATAGGCAAACCGTGATAAAGCATATTTGTTATTTACCTTCTTCTCGAAAGCGTCAGTTCAATTTTTCCTTCTTTAACTTGTTTGAAAAGTGATATGGCTCCAGCATGGCTCAGGCCACGCGTTGCCACACTATTAACTAACAAGATCTCGTCACCTGAAACGGACAAGTTTTAATATGTTAATTGAAAATACACCGCTGAAATAAAAGGCGCGTTAAATTTCAATAATTACCTTCAAAAATAGTACCCTTGTCAGCCGCTTGGCCATTTGGAAAAACGGTTTTAACAAAGATTCCCATTTGACCTTTTGGTGAATCAGTTCCTCCCACAATACTGAAACCAAGACTTTTGTGTCCTTGACCTTTCCAAAATTCAACTTTGTGCAACGAACTGTGCGCATAGTGTCCCCCATGTTGATTGTCTTGATGTAACGCTGCAGTGTGTTCTTGAAGTCTTGATATATGCGGACCAGAACTTGCAGAGCAACGCTGAGAACCAACTCTGCTGAAAAATCTATTTCGACTGCTATTTCTCAACTGTTCAGGGATACTTTCGAATGATCTGTTCTGGTAAAGTCTTGGCACGTGTTTTATATAGTGTGAAAAGTTTTCTTTAATTTCATTAGATGCATTATCATTATAGATAGAGTAGGACGGAGTAGTAGATGGTGGCCTAGAAGTATGAAAAGATATTGGTCTATAGTTATTACCCTGGTTGGATCTTGGGGTTGGCGACGACCTTAGTGATATTTCAATGTTGGTGATGTTTTGTAAAGAAGCGGATTGGGAATAACAATGCCTCTCCAGTAATTTTTCATCGTCACTCTTCTGGTTTGAATGTATTGGACCATTGTTAACTTGTATACCAACTTCACATTTTCTTAAATTGGGATCATAATTGATCTGTTCTGTTGAATGTTCTTTGGTTCTATTGCAAACATTGTCGTGATACAATTGGTTTTCAGTGGGAAAATGTGTTTCAATTGTTATTTGATTGGAAGACAACGGTTTATGTACAGTTTGTGATATAATATCTGGAGGAACGTTTGACGCCGGGAGCGTGACAGTGTTCTGTTCTAAAGTCTGATTGTTTATTATTCTACTTAATGTAATGGGAGTAATTTCATCGTGGGCCATCACGAGATCTACTTGATATCTTTGAAATAATGCCCCGTCTTCGATCGTAGCTTCGGTCGAACAAGAATTAACTATGTGTTGCACTTCTTTTAGAGATGACAATCCTCGCAAAACTCTGCCATTTACGTTGACTATTTCATCGCCAATCCGTAGTCTACCATCTCTATGAGCTATTCCGTCAAAGTCTAATTTGACTACAATATATCGTATTTCGTAGTTCGAACCACTGTTATCGAAATCTACCCTATGCTGTGCTAAGTAAACGCCAAGACTTTCATCTAGCCTCGACTTTAATAATCTTATTTTTCTAAATCGTTTAGTACAAGGTCCTCTGCCCAAAATGTCCGTTTCGGCAACACGTTGCGTCTGCGATTGAGTATCCACAATATCTTGGTTTGTTGTTTGTTCGATAGGAAGCAGTTGAGAGTGTAAAAACTTTATTTTTCTTGTCTGTACTCTCTCATCTAATGTTATTGTTTTGTAGACATACGGCTGCTTTTTATGAATACTTTTCTTTGGAAGAGGCGGTGGTTTTGACTCTATATGGTCAAATATTGCATGTTTCATGCTATCACTGGGAAATTTATGGATAGTATTTTCATTTTCATATTCGTAAGAATTACTTTTCTCTACAGGAAACAGTGCGCATGGAGTAGAACTGCGTCGAACTGGAGCTTGTACTCGGCCAAAATTAAGTTTGTGATTTAAACTAAACTGTCTTGAAAAGTTACCATGGTTCCCTTCACATCCCATATCCATTGATTCTTTTCGAACAGATGCATTATTAAAATGCGAAGAATATCCTGGTGGGGAATGGTTGCTATGATCATCGGTGGGTCGACCATCACTATCGTATCCAGATTCATTGGAACTTACATAATTACTAAGGCGATGAGTTTGCACTTCAACATTTTCTGGTCCATGGTGAATGCTTTGAGAGGAGGAAGTGATCTCGGTTTTTATATCTCGCATTGAACCTAAAACAGAACTGTATTCATATACTGGTAAACTGTTTCTATTCCGTGGAATCAGCATAGGATCATAATCTAAAGGCGCTCTATGAGAAATCATTGATGATCTACGGGGAACATCATCGATGCGTCCCATTGGATATAAACTACCATCTATTTCATTTATACTTCTCATAGAACTTCGCGAGAAATCATAATCTTTTCTTAAAGCACTATTAAATAGAAGATTATCATCGTGAATAGATATGCTGTCACTACTCTGATATCGTTCTTCTGATCGTGAATTCGTAAAACAAATTCTATCTTTTCGAAACTTCGGTGATTTTCTATCAATTCTTTCTGATAAACTTTGTCTAATTGCGCTGGTTCTTTGCTGAGACGCCATGCTGTTCTCTTCAGGCAAAACTGATAACTTAGATCTTAAGAATGCATAAGGAAAATTTGGTTTTTTTGAAACTCCATTATTTGTTTGTCCATCGTTTAGATTTGTAATATTATCACAACTGACAGCTTTTGTTGATGATGTCACCAAAGTGTCTTCAGACAGCGCATTGTGTTTTTTTGGCGATCCTTTACTTTCATTGTCAGCATTTTGTAAATCTATGTCGTCTGATGGATCGTCAGCTTTTACATAAGTAGAAAGATGGGAAGTAGAACAACTGCGATATAAAGACGGGCCATTTGCAACAGGATAATTTTCAGGTGTTTTGTGCATGTTAAGAGATTGAGATTTTGCTGAATTTAACATTCCCGTGGATCCCATCCTATGAAAAAATGATTTGAAAGGGCTCGGAGATCTGTCTCTGGACCCACTTCTGATGGAATCAGTATCGTTATCCTTTTTTAACGATGTAGAATCTGAACTACTTCGTCCCATTTTCCAGTGTTGTTTCTTTTTATATTGTCCGGTGAGAACAGTTGTGGATTGTTCTTTGAGATCCTCATTGGATTTGGCTTCTGGCGATATTTCCTTCGTATCTGCTTTCTTTAACATTTCAAGTTTCTTTCCCATACGGCGACCCCACGTAGCAAACACTGAAAAGTAATAAATAATACGTTATATATTTTTACAATGTATTTATAGTTTAATATCTAATGTCAAGAGACTCATTAAACCCACCATTTAACATTCTTATGTCAGGCAAAGATTTTAGGTAATGAAGGGATGTGCATAAATTAAACCAATTAGGTAACTAATCAGAATTGCTAGTACGCTAAACCTATGCTTACCTTTCTTCATCTCTTTGACATCATCCTCCATAACCATGGCTGGCAGTGCAGTTACCAGTGTGAAGTCGTGAGAAACGTGCGGCGCGGTGACGGCGATGTCTGCGGTGGCGACGTCTCGGCGCGGAGACGGCGTCGCGACGGCTCGCGGCCCGGTCACTTCCCTGCGCTTCGGCCCGCGGAAGAGGCGCATGATGACCGATCACGCAACCATCGCGCCACTCCGCACGCGCCCTCTGCTCTGCAATCAAATACAACAATAAATTAATTTATTACAAATGTATTAATTAGTATGCAAATTGACGTTATTTTCTTTTTTGGTACATGTCTAAATGCACACATAATATTGGGAACCGAAGATCAGTCTTTATAGAGAACGAAAACCTATATTATGTTGTTGTATACTTATTAGTGTATCTTTTGCTTTCAATGTACGTTTCAATGTAATTCTAAGGTGCTATTATCGCTAATGTTTTTTTTCAGTAGAACTCGTTTGTTGATAAAAAAATCAACAGAGCGTTCAGGATGTAAACCGTTGTCAACTGTCATTAGATCGACGTGATTGACGCACGCACCATCATTATACGTCTATGCAGGTTATGGTAACTAATAACATAGTATAAGTAGTATAAGCAAGGAGTAGAAACGTTTATATTGCGTGCGCAAGTGACTCATAAACGTGTCGCCAGTCTTACAGGATGGCCGGAAATCCATGCTCCGAGACTTATCTAATGACTGTCATCCCGATCTAATCTAGTTCACGTTGCTTTTCACTGGCAAGAACTTCTCTATGTAGGATGTACTTAGTTTAACTCATGTTAATTACAAATTAATATCCAGGCGGTTAGTCTGTTACAGAAAATGTTTTATAAAGATTAAACTAAACTTAGCTAGTTGAAAAAAGATTGAAAGAAATACATCGGTATTGTAGGTTGTAGTATGGAGAAAAGTCGGAGGGATAAGTACCTAGAGTCCGTGGAGGGATAAGTACCTGGTTCAAAGCTAGTTTATCTAATCAAGTAAGTCATCTAGACTTATCATATAGGATATCATGATAATAATTTATAGTGTTTGTGAGCAAATATTTCCGGACCGCCACCCTAATGATGTTCCGCGAGATATGAAAGGAAGCGCTGCCCCTGTTCTAACCGGATACGAGCCGCAGCCAATCACCCAGCGCAGTTATCAGTCACACCGATTACAGCCAGTGCAAATTCGTCACGTCTTTGTATTGATCGTGGTAGATAAACAATGACACGTTCAAAGACATACACCTCAGTAAAAATTAAGTCGTAAAATTAAGTTCATCCTCCATGCATGTACATACTTAGTTTCTTCGGCATGTAATTTTAAAAAAATCTTTGTTTTTTTTTGACTGATGTTAGTTATGCAAAAATGGGCCAACCCACAATGTTTTTTTTTTTAAGTAAGTAACTTTATTAAGTCAAACTAATGTAATTTGCGGAATGCTATTTATTACTATCACAGTCGCATCGCAAAGTTAATCAGCGTTTTATGTCCAAAATTAATATAATTACTTTGAAAAGGAAGAAATTTTGGGGTGAATTGATTGGTTTTGGCGAAACTAAACTCAACTTTTATATGGCGTATTTATAGTAAAACCAAAAATGGTTTGCCTTTTTTACACAATTATAGACAATCTCAATTCCAAAAAAACTTCAATATACCTACCATTCAAAGTCCATTAATAATTGTTTTAAGCAAAGTTAAACGTGGCTATGATTTGTTGTAAAAGAAACAATTTATAAAACTGTCGGCCTAAATAAGCTCTAAAGTATTTATTATGAGAACGTTGTGCATATCAATGCCCAATGGTTCGCTATTATGGCAGGGACAGTTATATTTATGTCCTACGCAGTACTGCGTAATGTGTGTGTTTGCAGTGAAGTGACGACACTAACGGAAGCCTCTCGTAATGGTTAATTAATATCAGTAGATTACTCTCCTCCGGACATTCCTAGCGGACTCAGCCGTACGGGGGTGTCACTTCAGTCAGAGTCAATGGCGGATCCAGGATTGCTGTTCGGGAGGGGCTTGACCCTGCTGATGGTAGGTGTATACTAAAAAACCACACTAAATTTTATTCGAATACATCATACCTTAGGTAGGTTAATAATGCTTGCAAAAAGTTCCATGAATTTAATTTTAAGTTCACTTTAAGATTTGTCACGTAAGAATTCAGATGCTTTTGGGGGTTTTGAGCCCCTTAGATGCACTACTGGTCAGAGAGTCACTATTCTTAATATTTGCATCTGACTTCTAAGTATACTTAGTAGGTAGTCAGAGCACCTAATTACGTTTTACTTACTGGCGCCAACGCGGATACGTATATTTACGATTTTTCATGCAAACCTTATAGCTAGTAGGTACCAAGCAATTATTTTTGCATTGCTTTTTTTCACCACAGGAAACATTATTTCTTACAGGCCAAATCGATAAACTTGATTGCTACCATTGATTCTTCCAGTTATTTGTTGTGATCACGACATTCAACATAACTCGTTATTTTTTATCTTATTTTGTTATTTTTTTAATCATGCACTACAAAATAATATCTAACTAAATAAAATAATTAGGGACCTATTGAACATAGTAAGGAACATAGCACGTGGCGTGGTGGATTTAGCAATAATGAACACTAAGCCATCACCATCACGACTAAAAGTAGATACATGTAATGTTTGGTGTGTTTATTATATACGTTGTTATTATATTTAATGTACCAGTACCTAGTAACGTAGGCAGAGGCTCGGGGCTCGCGTTTGACGGACATTGACATCGAGTCGCGGGGCAGGTGTGCGGCGCTAACTAATAGCGTGCGCACGACACTATGTATCATGTAGGTATGTAGCATGCTGCACGTTTTACTTTTGCGACTACGTGATAATTTCCTTCATTTTGATTAAAAAATGCACTAGGTACCTTACTAATATTATGTGACAAAGACACTGATGATTTGCTTTCGCGCGATTTATTTACCCTTCTACTGCTAAATACTCCCATAGAGTTTTACGAACTTAGCGACGAAAGTTAAATTAAGCACGGTGACTCACCTCATACCAGTGCACATGGGGGAGACAGCGATACAGGCGGCGTGGGCGCCGGCAACGAGACGCTCCACTGAAAGATTATAGACATTGACTTTAAACAAAAGAAATTTAATCACTATTAATTAAAATTACTTTCAATTACAACAAAGATATATCTGACATGACATGTGGCATGCAGCATCGATCGAATGTAGATTAAAAGTAGGTATCTATCCACCTAAGTGGTTTGAATATTTTAGATCCAGCAATACGACTATGCAAAATTTTTGTGTCGTTAATTACCTACCTATCTAAACATACTTGTATTAATCAACACATATTTGTATCAAACCTTTTTGTATCATAAAAAGCAAGTATTGTCTAGGGATCGGAAACATAAAAATTCCGTCACGTCCGTGCTTTTAAATACATCAATCGCAGGATAATAGGGCGGCGTTGTAAAAGTGCTTACGGGCAAAGTTGCTTGGTGAATTTAATTCATTCCGGTAAGCGTGGCACACAAATAATTCTGTACGAGGAATACACTACACACGAGTCTACGCCTTGGCCTTTTACTACCACGTGACACTTTTTAAGGGAAAATCAAATTCTACTAACTTTTATGAACGAACTCAATCCTTTAAAAGTGCCTCTAGTTTACCTACCTACCTTTTTGAGATTTTGAACGTTTTAAATTAGTAGAATTGGTCTTAACATACAATTATAGATTACTACTGCCTTGGTACCTTAAGCTCACTAATTTAAATAGCTGTTGGAAGTCTCAGACTATCTTATTAGGAAGTTCTGACACTGAATACTTTATCGCAACCTGTAAAATTAGAAACGTCCGACATTAAAATGGGTGAGACGAGATTCCATTGTTTTGAAACTTACATAATTTCTTTGTGAACGCTTTTACAATACAACAATGTATGCGACTGTAGCGTTAAATTGACAAATATGTAGGATTATTTTACATTGACGCCTATACTTCATGATTTGTGATGGGGGATCTGGTATTTAAGTTTTTATTAAAATGGCCTACATAATAATCGGTGAGTACTATGTACTGCACGCAGGGTATCTTCAGCAGGGCTATTGTACGCCTGTGAATGACAAGTATGCTTGCAATGAGACGTGATTAAACATCCGTATACGGTAGGTAATATGACTATCTGACGCAATATAACAATACCTATTTCATAACAGATGTTATTAGCATCATCGAGGTATATGGAAGTTGTAAATATACTTTTTATACAGGAAAAACCCTTAAAAAAATAAAAAATAAACTTGTTGTTCCTTAAATTTTCATTTGTTGTTTTTATTTGATCATTTTTGTAAAACATTTTTCTCTTTTATTATTTTGTGTTAAAAATTTTAATTTTATGTTTTATTGTGTTTTTCAACTAAAGGTAACCGTGCTTTGTAAAATTCGCACCCCTGAATCACAAGATACAAGCTCTGCTTAGTTTGTGGCTCGCCAACTATGTTCACACTTGTAAAACGTAGTTTCAGTTAATAAACGTTATTATTATTATTTTTGTAAAAATTGTTCGTGTTCGTTAGTACTATCACCTTCTGAAAGATATGGAGGGAATTAAAAGTCATCCAAAGTTTTTTTGTTTTAGTAGATATAATTGTTAAATAAGAAAACAGAGGAATACGTATGTATGGAACAAACAACGACCACGTTTCCTCTAATTATGGGAGCTTTGTCGACAATGTAGAGCATTGGTGCCTCATGGCATGGATTAAGGCTTCGGGTTCGAACCCAGTCAAGCGCATTATATGTGCCTGCGCGGATTAAGTGATATTTTCCAAACATTCACGCTTGTAATCCCCGTAGGGTTAGGCAGAGGTGTAGATACCCGTTAGTACACCCACATTTTGCCAGTTATGTGTAAGTCCCATGTATATTTTCCAAATGTTTACAAAAGCCGCTGGTACTGTAGGTAGGTGAAGAATCGCCAGTTAATTTAATTTTAAATAACTAGTAGTCTTTGTTTTAGGTCTTCCTACCTTACATAAATGATATCACTCCCACACTCACGCATACCATACCAGGTAACTGTTTACATAATAAAAGCATACCTAAATAAACAATCCAAACAAACAAATACACAAACAATTATTCATAATTATAGTAACTGTCAAGTTCCAAGACTTGGCACTCCACTAAAAACTAACGCCGTGTAAATTGGATACCTATTAGTTCCGATAAGTGTTAGTTCTAAAAATAATTGAATATCGTAACGTGTTGAAGCGCTTATCCGGGCCAAGATCGTCAGTATAAAGTTTCACTCAGTTTAAAAGTAACGTTTATAATGTGCACAGCAGATTGTAATTCCGCAAATCGTAATGTGAGTTTCTTACTTTGTAATAAGTTTCTAGCGGTTACTGTTTTTATCTTTGTCGTATTATTATTACATCGGAAATGTAAGAGATAATATTGCCTGTCAGCTTAATGAATGCAGATAAAATGCAGCACAGATTTTTAATTTACCATAGATTATTCTCTGATATCTAGATTTTAATGAAACTTCCTACGCATAAGCAGGATACATAGGTCTCCAAAGTTATCAGAGAATATTTTCGAAATGTCTTATTTATAAAAAGATTATTAGAAATCAGTTTCTTCGGAAAACTTAAAATCGGTTGAATTTTGCTGTACCTAACACAATTTTTCTAAAATATTCTCTTATAAATTTTGTAAACTTACATATGTATCCTGCTTAAGCGTAGGAAGTTTCATTTTAATTCATATTTAGATAAGTCATATTTGCGTGTTCATAAACATAATACTTCTATTTAAGTACCTATCTAAAATATATAATTTTGACCGAAATGTACAAATAAGTACCTACACGTTATTGTAATAACATTATTTCTATGTAAACTTAAAATACCAAAGTAAACTGACAAACGTTGTCAGCTAACTTGTATTATTTAATATTTAAATAGTAAGTGCCTACCTTCTTGTGCGAGTGCGCCGCTTGTTATTTGCACATCATTAGTATTGTGCCGTTAATCAGAAGAAGCCGCTCTGACATGCGCAGGTGCACGACAAGTCAAGTAGGTACCAATGGGTAGTTTAGCCAATTACATTTTTTTTTCACTCAGTAGGTATATAGGTAATTACTAAAAATGTGAAAGCATTATAAATTGTAATTCACACTCCACTATTACTCTTAGGCAATACAGATAAATCATGGTTCTGACTTACATCGTATAGTTGTACGTTTAAATATGATTACCATCATATTAAGATTAAAGGACTGCTATTATGCCTGCTACACGGGCAATTTGTCGTGGGTACAGTTAGGGAACAATTTACAAGCGCGTGGGCGGGCGGGACGGCGCGCGCGCGCACCGTAGGCGGACCGAACCATTCAAGAGAAATGCACTTCGAAACTATCTCCTCCTACAACCAAATGCACTTTTACGATCTACAACAAAACACGGCTTAATAAAACTCCAACACCTTCACAACGTCACGTCGGGTAAAGCAAACAATGGCTGGAATGTAGATGGCTGGTAGACACAACGGACTTGCTTGAGAAAGCAATTATTTTTGTTTTACTAATACCTTTAATATCTTTGTTTATTTTACCGCTTTTCGACTAATAGGGTACCCGTGTATTGTTTAATTGTTAAGCTAAGGGTTTCTTCAAAAGTGCGCTTACCAGATGAGCTTGGGTCGATGCTTCTCAGAGGTACTTAATTATATTGATTAGATAGTGATGTACCATGCAACGGTATCGGAAGTTAAGTGGCTCCACCTTGCGTAAACCGAGCGGAGGTAAATCAAGCACGTCCAGCTATGAGACATTAATAGCTAGCAATAAAACAAACTCGGCTGTTTCCTGTCACTGAATTGGATCCCAGCCACATCATGTTTAATTTTTTTTACGATTAGGTACCTATATGTTTTTATCATAACGTAATATTATTTCCCCGGATAGAATTTTCGTACTTATGGGGCGTAAAATTCAAGAAATTTTAGAATTGACATATTATTATAAAAGGGTAAAGGGACAAAGAAACAAACAGTTTCTTTGTTTGTAAAAGGAAGTAGTGACCTCAGTCAGAGACTCCTGTCAGATTATAAAAATCTTTCTCTAATAGAAAGATACACATTGCCGATTATCATAGGTTACGTTGACTTGCACGTGGACAAAGTGGCAGGTTCTAATAGTCAATTACATTTAGAATTAGTGGTAAACCATACCCGCGAAAAGGTAGGTAAGTAGATACCTATTTAATTACATAATTATGCTTACAATGCCAAGGATAAAGCATAGAAGATTATTTATACTGTAAAAGTTCCCACTACTCCAGTGTAAAATAATACGTACCACGTACTTTCGCGTTTCTTAACAATAGCCTATTATAATAACATAATATTTCAACGTCACTGGTACCTAATGATCACGCGTTTTACTTTTCAAAACAAGTAGATCGGATCGCCGTATTCGCCATACATACCACATTGTTATCCGGAACTCGCGATTTCGATTAGTTCCACGTGTGATCAACAGAATTCACCAATTATCTTGAGCAATTATCTATCATTGTTGGTTATGCTTCATGGTCATGGAATGGGTCTTTCAAATGGATTTATCCAAAACTTAGTAGAATGATTCATCATTCTGCAATTTTACACTTCACAAACTTTTGAGGTATGAATCTCTTATTGTGGTTACAAAATTTTACTGGATAGCTACGCTGGGCTAGTGTTACAATAAGAATAAATATTTATCACTAAAACTGCATTACGTTAAAGTTTAAGTAATTTATTAAGTAGGTATAAGCTTCAGCAATTAAATTATTTCATAGCCTCGATTGGCTTGAACTGCGATTGGAATTCAAAGACATTTTTGTAGTCCAAGGTTGCCTAATGTTGCTTAATTGTTGCCTATAACAGATAAGATAATAGACAGACAGCCCTTCAGAATATGCGAACTCTACGATGGAGTCGCAAGCGTGGCCGATGCACCGTATCGTGGTCAAATGTACAACAAGCAGTAAAGTTACCTAAAAACGATTGCGTGATGCTTCGATTGTAACGAATAACTTGATCCAGTGAAAGCCGTGTTACTTAATATACGTAATAGGTTTAGAAAAACTGATTCCCGGCAGCGAGCCATTCACAAGCATCTTTGATTAGTAAAAATTAAAATTCCAATTAATGCTTTTATCTCGGCGCCGTGGAACCTGTTCGCTTCCGGAGTTACGCCAAACCAGTTCGATGCTCAATTTGTTATTTTTTTAATCACTTTTAAAATGTCTGAATGGCTCGTCTGCGCTGTTATTATATAAGTAACACTCGATTAAGTAATTGAATGGGTGTTAACGCGTAAATATATTTTTTAATTAGAGGTACTTAAGTTCTTCTTATTACAATTTCAGATGGTAGGTATAGTAAACTTAATACGGTCTGCAACTTGTCGAGGCTATCATAAACACGCTGACATATAAATGTAATGCAGGCATTTAGCAACAAAGTCAGCGCAGTGCACTAATAAAACCAAGTTTGTGATGGTCGCGCGTCGTGTAGTTACTCGGTGTGTTAATCTCAGACATTCTCAATAAAAACTTTATTTCCTATAACTTGTCTAGATATGTAGCATTAATGACTCAACATACCTACTATATCATGATTATAATAAAGGTTGCGGGCAACTTGCTCCATTTTACATTATTTATTTTATATAATTCGAGTATTGTATTGTTTTTCGCTGTACCTGCAACTAACACCGTTCTCACACAAGAATTTTTCAATAGCTTAGTATTTCATAATACTTATTTCTCGTCTACGATTAGCGGCAGCAACAACAAAGTTAAAGATATTCTTTTTCTTTTACTCACAATGATCATCTTAGAAAACTTTGCACCAATCTGAAACCAGCGCTATTATAAATCTTCATCTTCCTGCCCTTGTCTTGTTACTTGGGGTCGGCGCAACACGTTTTCTTCTTCCATTCCGTCCTGTCAGAAGTCATGCTACCCACCGACTCCTTTTTCTTCCATATAATTCTTCACGCAATCCATCCATCTTTTCTTTGGCCTTCCTCTTCCTCCCCATCCATCCACATTCATATTCATAACTCTCTTGGTCACATGCGTTTCATCTCTCCTTTTCACATGAATGTAAATCATCCAATATAATCTAAATCATCCAATAATAAAACAACATTGTAACAGCACAAAACCTTACAGGTTGTGCTGTTCACCTTTCTGACCATTAGTTTTGCATTTTTTTTAATAATAAGCAAACAAGTTGCTAACTTGTGATACTAGAATACGTTCATATGCACAGCGACCTAAGACCAAAATTATATTATGTTTACGATTTACGTGAATGTGAAACAGCTACCGAATCCAATTCTGCATGTTAATAAATGTGCCATCAATAAGTGATCGAAAGTTATGAAT
Source organism: Hoplodrina blanda (assembly GCA_949316365.1). NCBI lineage: Eukaryota > Metazoa > Arthropoda > Insecta > Lepidoptera > Noctuidae > Hoplodrina > Hoplodrina blanda. The sequence continues at coordinate 6,356,829 of OX438579.1, read as the reverse complement.
AATTCATTCAAATTACATTATTATTTAAATTTGGTACCTACATACGTATAGCGACATTCAAAATGATGTAATGTATTTATATATAGAATGTTATGAGAAGTTACATAGCTCCCCCAGGAGAATTATCCTCAATGAAGTGTTAGTGAACCCACGGCGCACATTTATTTATCAGACTTCATTGAACAAGGTATATAGTATCACGGTACTTGTAGGTACTTCTAATATTAATTTAGTCTAATTCTCAAGAAGCTGTCATATCTGTAACGTGACACGTACAAAACATCCGCATTCTGCAATCAAAAGTGATTGCGCGAGACCGTGACTTCAAACGTAGTGGAAACGAATTCTACTAAAACATGCTCCGGCGCAACATGTATGTTTAATTACCGAGGGCGATGTTGATGAATTGTCCAGATATTAATGCGCGAGACGGTCTGGTGGCATCCAGGCCGCATGTGCGTGCGCGCACCACGGCCCATTGCGGCCGAACTCAATGAGCTCTGTTTTATCTCAAGTAAAAACTTTAATGTTTGCAGATTAGCCCGCTCGAGATGTGCGCTTATACTAAAGTGTAACACGCTGTATAAAGCATGTTTTCAACATTAACAACTGGAAACCGCAGCAGATGATAAAATTGTTTGGTGCGTTTAATATTTACGCAAACGCGTGTTAATGGCAGCGTCTGTAATCTTGAATTTATGGTCATGATGATGATTTTGCATGATTTTCTAACCATGATAGAGTGCGGCAAAGTCATGCTTCTTAATATTGATGTAGGCTGTAACCATGCCACCATAACACTCAAGCAGAGTGAGCTCAAACATAAGTGTGGACACAGATTGTAAAGTGTAAGCGGAAGGTAAATACCTACCTAGGGTCTATGTCAATGCACCTGCCGGTACATTAAAGTTTTATTTATTTATTGCGCATGGAAATGTATTGTTTTATTGCATTTGATTATTTTACTTCAAATAGTTGTTTTTATCAACCCTGGGTAAGATCAGCCTGTATATACAACGTATCATGTCAAATCAGATGCAGTGTTCAATACACACTAAGTTGTATCAAGGTTAAACGATTTATGTAAAATACGTTAACACAGGATGGTTTCAAAGTTATTTATGTTATTGCACACATTTTGATGCCCCATAACGGATATAGTTAAGTACTTTACAACATATTTTAAGTATAGGTTATAAAGTACATACAAAGGCTGTGTACCGCAGTTGAACCTTGAGTATGTAAATGTCGCAGTGTTTCAAGCATCGATTAAACGCAGCTGTAATTAATAAAGACAACCTGATTTTTAGCTTTATGACAAGTTTTACAACTTTCAAGTTATTGTTATTTTTAAATCAAAAAGGTTACTACATAGTGTGATTATTAACAACAACTAAATCGGTTAAATAACCGATTTAGTTGTTGAATATCGCAGTCACGATACTTTGTATAGTTTTCTCGGAAGAATATTAAACTGCATAGATTATGCGTATTCGTCTAATATGGTTGGTAATGGTAGTGCACTATCAAATAGATTGTCTATAACCGTTTACTAAAACTTACAAAAGAACTCCACCGAAATCTTATTAAACAATAGATAATTAATTAAAAGAGACACGATTGCTAATACCGTTTAGTAGGTCGTTAGCTATTAATTAAATCCATAACCTACTTTAAAAAAGAAGTATGAAGCAGCGTTATTGTTTGTGTTGTTGTTAGTAAATAAAGAAAAACGTTTAAGTAGTAAATGCATACACAACCAAGTTTTAAGTAGTGAATTGGTTACCATTCGTTGTTTTGTTTTGTCCTTACTCGTTTGTCACAAGCTCAACGATTTAATATTCGCGAAGGTGATTGTCACCTAATTGTAGTACTCTTGTGCACGAAGTAGGCACGATCGCGATGACATTTTACAGGCTTGTTCGTTTAGCGGAGCACAATCACCCTCAAGCAAGCATTCACTGAGATCTGAGCACACAATAATCACGGCCATCTCGGAGTGTTTATTATAAAGTGTAATAGCGCAGGAGTCGTTAGGCATCTAATGCGAATGTGCCACAGTGTCAGTTACCGCAGCATCGCAGCAGCGCGGTCTCGGGTGCTTCATCCCGACACATGCGCGCTTTGTCATCTCAAACATGTTGCTTTACATCCTTTTGCAGTTGTTGTTTATTGTATTGGATATTGATACAGTCACGATTCGTAAACACATTTTTTTCATATTCATAATAACCAGCTAATGCTGTTTCTTTTGAAAGCCAGTTGGGTTGAAAGATTTTTCACACATCTTCTTTGTTTGTTTTGTGCAACAGTAAAAGTCTAGGAGATGGCTGAGTTTTGTTAATTTTCAAAGAGAATACAATAATTTTAAAACAATTATGAACTCAAATGGTATCATTCTATTTTTGAGCTTACCTATAGGTACGATATCGATTAGGCAATCACATAATTAGGTTACATATCAAAAAATCAAAATATTCTCGAGCAAATTTCAAAAGAACAATAAATGAAATACCAAAATTTAAATGACCAAATGATTTATTTAGAAAAAATTTAAAATCCCAATGTATGTGACATCAAATGAACGACTGATCAAAAGTTGCTAGATATAATTTTAAAATATCAAATCATAACTAATCAAATTTTATATTCACAAATGATTTAAATCTAGGTATACTTATATTTGAAGTACATCATTAATTTTAACACATTAATTTGTTCAAAAATTATGATTTCAATTACAGTGCCTCAAAATAGTATACATACAAACATGAAGTAATTTGAAAAAGGTAAAAATAATATTAATATAATAATATAATATTAATTATATAATATTAATTTTGGGCTTTACCACCTCGTTGCGGGCGGAGCACTATTTTTATACATATTTTTGTTTTATAAACTACTTATATTATTTGTAATTTGTATAAGAAAAATATGTGGAAAAATATGTTAAAATAAAGAATGTGGAGTATATTAATATTAGCGAATAGCGCCTGTCTGATACAGAAAGCCTTTGCACAACATGATCGGTTTGCTAATACAAAATATCGAAAATCGTCACGTTTTGTAAGCGAGCGAAGCGAGCTCGGGACTTAGGGCACCCCGACATGGACAGGTTAGGTTCGAAGGGGATGGCGGGGTCTGAAAGACCCCGCCATCCCCTTCGTGTTAGGTTACTTTTAATGCAGAGTACCTTGAATGCAGAGTACCTTGAATGCAGAAGTAGGAGCCCCGCGCAGCGGGGCTCCGTTGAACGGGGTTCCGTCGACTACAGCCCGTAATGTGTGTAAAAGACGCAAGCAGAAGAGATGACGTGCGGGCAGGTAGACAATACCCGGTCGACGGAGCCCCGCTGCGCGGGGCTCCTACTTCTGCGTTCAAGGTTTATAGTAACCTAACACGAAGGGGATGGCGGGGTCTTTCAGACCACGCCATCCCCTTCGAACCTAACCTGTCCATGTCGGGGTGCCCTAAGTCCCGAGCTCGCTTCGCTCGCTTACAAAACGTTACGATTTTCGATATTTTGTATTAGCAAACCGATCATGTTGTTGCAAAGGCTATCTGTATCAGACAGGCGCTATTCGCTAATATATTAATATTATTTTTATCTTTTTCAGTTAATCCATTTGATAATTAATAATTTATCCAGTAATCCATTTGACCATTAAACGATTTGGTCAATAGTGTAATAAATAATATAAACATTGATATTACAGACTTTGGTCAGCTGAACTTTTGATCAAATGACCATTTTTATTTTAAACTTTGGTATTTCGTTTATTGTTCTTTTGAAATTTGCTGGAGAATGTTTTGATTTTTTAATATGTAACCCATAATTAGGGGTACGTAGATATTGTATGTATATGTTAACCCTTGACTCTTCAAAAATGTCATATGATTATAAAATCATGTTACGATATTTATCAAAACTGTCAAAACTAATGATATAATTATAATTTAATTAGTATTATGGATGATACTTATTTTTAGATACCCTTTATTCACGCTATACAAAAAAACATAAACAATGTCAATAAAACCTGAATCGTACGTATTTACAAAAAATCCAGCCTTGAAAGTAATTAGGAGCCTACTTACTTAAAATTTAATTAAAATAAAACTACTTTCTGTTCAGTCTCATTACGGTTATGAAATGAGAGAGGCACACACTTTTACAGTCATAAAATGCAGTTTGTTTCATTTGGAGCAGCTGTTCAGTTCGTTTCTATCGGTAACTCTTTAATGTTCGCCTGTTTGGGTAAAAATATCTGTGTGTGATGTTTCTTTAACATCCTGACTTCTAAAGGTATACACACTATTTCGGAATACAAAACGGTCTGTATCTTTTGTGTTAAAAACTGTCAATGACTTAGATTACGTTTAGATAAAGAAGGAAAATTCTAGTAAAAATGAAAATGCGAGTTGATTTTACCGCGGTAAAATAGAGGCATTTTTCACAGATTAAGACAGAGATTATATACGATTGTTCCTAAAAGTTAATAGAATTTCCCCCATGTGCTTGCCAAGGTTTAAATACTAGTCTATCTAGTAACACGTTGCACTATTTACATATCCCTGAAAAGAGCTTTCGGGAATGAAAACGTAAATCTGCTCTGAAAATTAAGTTTCGCTACTAATTACTTAGGACGTAAAAAAATATATTTTAAAGCTACATTATTAAACAATTTACAATAAATGCCTTTTAAGTTAAGACATTTTTTTATTAAAGCGTGTCTTTTGACCCCGTTAGTTACTGAGCAGTGTAATTTTTTTACTTTATTTGCCGATCTATAGGTATTAGCGGCGGTGGCTATCTGTTTAGACCAGGCCACTCTCGAAAAAGGTAAAATGAAACGTGAAAGTACATTTTGAAGATTATTAAGTACTATAGCAACTTATTGAAATATCCAATTTAATAATAAAAATTTAAACCACTTTAATTTTTAAGGTTTTTTAATTTTGTTATTTTATTTTCCCGAAATTCATACACACTTTTTGTATACAATTTACAGAGTGTAACAACAAAACAAAATATAATAAACATTGCATTAAAATAATTTTAAAAATGTTGTTCGAAAAAAAGAAACTTGAAAACAAAATAAGTAACTGAAGTACTCACATTGATCCTTGAATATAAAACTTGAAACTCAGTAATTATCCTGAACTGTCTAATTAAAAAAAATCAGAAGGTAAATCACATGTCAAACACAAACACGTTAGTATTTGGGAGTGTATCCAGTAGCACTCGAGTCACAGTGTCACGCCGTCGTGAGGAGTCGTTATCAGTGCGAGGCGCGTAAAGACATGCGGATCGATCCCAATGCGGGAATGTTTTGATAAGGGCGGGCGCGGCGTGACTGTCGGAGCAACCGGAGCGTGGGGCCTGTAGCGCGCGGCGCGACTGACTGCCGCCGGCGCGCCGCAGCCGCCGCAGCCGCGCCACCTCCAGCTCGCCGTGATAAGCCGGCCAGCTCCATGCACGCGACAAGTGCATCCATTCATTCCACGCGGTTACACTCCCCCGATTTAACGATTCAAACAATGGATTTATGAATAAAGCCGATGATAACGACCTAGGCCCATTGTTTTCGGCGCGCGTTGTGTTTTCGTAAACAAGACCCGCTTCGACCACATGACAGCTTATTTATTAATAATACCTAAGTTATATTTTTATTTTGTAGAAATGCATGTAAATAAAATAATATGAAACCTTGATGAATCAAATTTAAAGCTATATTTATATTATACATAATATTTTCCTCGCCTACAAAATGATAACATAACTAACACGTACATACACTCACGTATTCCATTGAGGTTTACATTATAGGTACGTATTGATTACTAAAACATTATGAACGAGGTAAACCTTGAAATTGTTGTAATGTTTACAAAAGATCGAAACGGTACTTGATAACCCTTGTCAAATTCTTCTCATCTTTGTAAATCAATACAAGCGTATAATTTAGCGCATGCTTATACATATAAAAATGTTGATTTTTCGCTGTCCCAATTATATTGATAAGGTATAGCAGACAGACAACAAAAAACGTATGGAGTTTTAGATCTCTTCAAGTGCAAAAGCTGACTCTATCTGTCGTATGTCCTGAAATATTTATTGTTACAGGTCACCTTCAGTGTATAGAGATCGAGTGATGATAGCTCTGGATTAAAAAAACATGTCCGTTGTATTGGTTTTTTTCATGATTTAGGCACATCTTTTTCAGATAATGTGGTTTTTTGTAGATACATCATCTAAATAATCTTAAAATAATCCAATACTTATTTGGTAAAGGTGTATACTAAAAGGGTTCTACCATAAACCGAAACAAAAATAAAAATTTCGCACCTCGCCTCGTCCGTAAGTGCCCATATTCGACACTCTGCTACTGTCATTTGTTCAGATACAGTTAAAAGATTGCATAATACATTGCATATTTTAACGATTATTATCAACATGAACTTTCCGCGGTTAGTTCGGCAGTCTTCACGATCACGATAGCAATCGTTAAAATATGTCCATTTCATTCGACTTTTTAATACTTTTCATTTAGTACAATTGTTATTGACTACAAGCTTTGATTTCAGAATAAGGAAAATGAACTTATAGAGGAAACGCTACCATTTCATAAAACACATTTTCTTTTTTCATTGTAGGTACCATTTTTAATAATAGACTACAATAAAGACCAGCTTGGAGAGAATTATCATTTTATACATTTTTAACACTCACATAGTCATGATTAATAGGAGAACGTATGTTAAGTTTGTAATTAAAAAAACAATTTTGTACATTAGACTGTTACTATGATGCGTATATGTAGATAGTTGTGTTTTATAACCGCGAGTAACAAATTATTTTTAGGCGTAAACTTATCTAATACATGATTCCAATTTTACCTTTTATGTAGCTTATCTACATTTTCAAGTTCCTTTTAGAGTAGGTAAGTACTACAATATATTTATCGTTAACGAGTTTTGAAATATTTATTTAGGAATTGAAATATTGTTAAGTTAAACATATTGCCATTCAACGTGAACATATACTAGTTGGTTTAGCAGCAATGTATTTTCTGAGCTGATAAATAAAAATGTTGTGCCAGCTGTGCAAACTTAGGTTTTTCTTAGATTAGCACGAAAGTACGAAGAATTTTTCACAGATCGTCGATCGGAAATGTTCACCAAAGCGTTGCATCCGCAGGAATAGAGGAACTAAAAGAGGAGCTAAACAATAAACTCAATAACGGGTGACGACGTTGGGCAGAGTGATTAAAAAATGTAGATGTTATACACATATTTTGGATAGAGGTTACAACTCTGTTTCATACATCACAAACGACATGCTCCAGAGAACTATCTAACCGTTATTCGTTAATTACTTGCACACTTGTATGAATTTAATTGTGAAATGAATAATTAATTTTTATATAATTTAGCATTCTGAACGCGTACGGTGAGGATAACGGTTATTTCGCGAATTAACTCACTCACAGTTTTAGAAGATGTTGAAAAATTAACATCGTTTGTAGACTTATTATTTTATCTCTGTTGGTATAATTATATGCAAGGAAACTAGGACGATGTACTAACAGTTAGTTTTAATAATACAGTCACGTAGAAAATAATGTGTAGAACTGGCGGGAAGTAATCTGGTAATAAAATTATGAAACTACAGGGCCTTTATGAATTATATAATCAACGAAAATTACTTTTTTAAAGCTACTTACCTACTTTTCTTAAACTAATTAATAGTATCTGCTATCCGCTTTGCCCCGCCCACCGAGTAAAGTGGTAAAGGGCCATAGGGAAAAGTGAACACACGGTCAAGTTAGGAACAATGACTGAAGAATATAATAACTGATAACAAAAAAAAATTAAGAAGAATAAAATTAACAAATCTAGGTATTAACTAATCAGGGTACTTGTCATAAAGAAATATTTCAATGAATGTCAATGTAATTTTCACTTCAAAAATTGCATGAAAAGTCTTCATCATTTTCTTTGTCTTCGGATTTTTGAAATTCAGTATGATTGTGTGTGTACTTACCGTAAGTGTAAGTGAACACCGTATCCAGTTTGCCCGTTTTCGCTTTGCCCAATACGTAAACCGCATTTAAATGAGTAATTCTAATTATGAAATGTAACAGATTATCACTTTATTAATTATTTTTATATTTTTCTCAAACGACACGTGACTTTGCGCTTGTAATGATCTCGTGGCATGCTCGGGCGTACCATCTTGAAATAGTGAAGAGTATTCGCTTTGCCTGGGCTATCCAATATCCCGGACATCTCCACACACTTGTAATGTAATATCACGAGAGAAATATGCGATGACAAAAAGTACTTCTAAAAAACCTATGAGTTAAGTATATCAAACTTGAATGGTCATGCCATTTCCCTTGCAGAAGAGATCGATCGTGTGTCACAATGATTAATGTTGGAAATAGTCATAGTGAAGGTGCCCTTCTGAGATAGGTACCAAGGGATTCTCTTCGAATCATATTTAAGATGTTATTTTAGAACCCAATGTTTTTTTTACAGAGTGGTGCGTTAGGCAGTGTCGCTTGAACAAAGGTACCTTGGGTAGAGTCGATTAATATGTGAAGTAAAAGCTTTTGAATTATCAATGAAATACCTATATAATAATCCTGTACCTCGGGTTCAGGTTTTTATACGGGGTCATTGAAAATTTACCCGAATTTACCATACATTACGATCGTGTTGTGTAGCATTTTTGTAGGGAACAGCTGATTTTTTTTTAATGATTTCAAGGTTAGTCCCATAGTAAAAGTTGTTCATTATGATGAGTACAATGACCCCTTTTCAGGTTTCGGGTAAATTTTCAATGACCCTGTATATCTGTGACTCGGAAATCTAAATAGAATTTATTATAAAATCTCAAGATTCGGTATTGCCATAGAGCTTATTTTACTGGATGGGTATGTCCCGGGATTGGATTATATAAAATCAAAGGTTTTTCATGAAAATTATTCAATTACATTTCATACAGGAAAACTAGTTATTAATAAAAACAAACGACAACACGTGTCGATTACAACATAGTACAAGATGGTACAAGTAACTATAATTTAATTGAATGTTGTGTGCGCAGTGTTATCGTGTAGGACAAGCCAGTGCAGCCGCGGATCAAAGCTACGTCGCTTAGCTCAAGTAATTAGATTTGTTTGTCCCGAGCCTGCGCTTGACACGGATATGGGTAATGTCATTTATTGTAATAGATTAACACGATTTGCGAAAGCATCCTTGATCCTGTATTCCTTTACTGTGGTTATGGTCACGTGGTCTTTTAATTTAGTTTGGTCAAAGTCAAAGTCAAATCATTTATTTCAATTAGACCATTAAAAGGCACTTTTGAACGTCATTAATTGAATCTAGTTGCCCATTCCAAAAGGTAGTTTCGTATGGAGAAGAACGGGCAAGAAACTCCATACTTACTCTTTTAAAAAATATATATATGGTTTACAATAAATAGTGGGTACATTAATTCTATTTATACGAATGTGAAGACGATGTACCTAAAATAAAAGTCATGTAAAGTACTACAATACGTATACCAAATGCTACAAAGATTAGAAATGGAAGCTAAATTATTTTTTGTAGATACACAGTGCTCACACGTTTACATTAATGTGATCGTAAACTATCTTTTCTAACATTAAAAAAAAAAGACATCAAATCAGTGTGTGAGCCATAACATCACCAAAGGTAGAAAGTCTTAGTAAAAAAAACAATAAAAAATTATGACCAATACAAATCATATTATTAAATTTTTAGCAGCCAGTTGATTAATTTTTGTCAAGACTTTAAACTGCCCTATGGATCAGGACCAGCATGTTTCCAAGCATTATTATCCTGAATATAATCCTCCGCTTGTTTGCAAAGTGTTCTTTTAATATATTTTTTTTTGTATTGTTTACTTTTTTTTGGTGTGTAAGTAGTTAGTTATAGTCAACCCTCACCTTCTCAACATAACCATAGTTATGTTTTTTCACGTTAAATCGCCTGGTTCTGTAATATAAAAATTTGGAATTGCATTCTCAATTTCATGTCTTGAAACTTCTTAGAATTCCTACCTACAATTAATAATTATAGTAATGAATATGTACAATTACGAAGTCGCAATGAAGAAGACATTCATATGCAATAAAATTAAAATGTAAATGATTCGAAGTTTATTTATACGAATTCGAAGTACCGTGACCGGTGAACATGTTCAATTTGTGCAATAAAACGCGACACGTTTCCGAACAAGACACGGCTGCGGCGCGCCGCGGACACAGGAAAAATACCATGTTCTGCTAATTGCTTAGCACAGCACAACTTAACAATTTGTCGGCATTTATCTCGCACCGCTACTGTAAAGATACAGTCGCCGAGGTGATGCACGCATGGTTAATAACATTTTACGGATATGTTTCGACTATCCTCGGATGGTATTTGACGATATTTACCCAGTTGGCACTCCGACATGGAGGGTCGTTGTGCCAGGCGGTTACCAAATAGGCGACCTAAAAAACGAGCCAGGTTCATTTGCTTGTGCCTACTTAGGTACTTGTTTACTTTTCTTTGTTAACAAATTCTCGAACTTGTCAAATAATAAAAAACTACAATTTACGCAATGCACCGTGTAACGTTATGCTCACACGCGGCCGATAACAGCCGAGTGTAAGTGGGTTTTGTTTGAATTTTGTGCAAAGCATCCAAATAATCATAAATATCCATTATCCTGAATCATACCGGCTTTTTGGAAAACTGTGTGTGTGTGCGTTGTTCAAAACGTTACGATTCAATAAATATTGAATGCACAATGCAGTTACGTACAATTAAACTTATATCTGCACTATAAATCACTGTTGTAGCTACCACATGTTGCTAAACGTTAACGTAGATCTATGTGCACTGTGCTTCCTATGAAAATTTTGCAACTGCGGACGCGGGCTCACCTTGCTTGCAATATAATTAATATACCTATATCCTTTGCCTCTAATACTTCAATCTACTGTTTGATCTAAAAAAAAAGGACCCCTATGCTATTATATGCATTATTGTGCATAGCTTCAAATTATATCAGTAGTCAATCAGAAATCCAATAATTTTAATTCAAAGGGTTTATTTACACAGTATCTATACATCTATCTATACTAATATAATAAAGTTGAAAAGATTTTTTGTTTATTTGCTTGTTTAAAGGCGCTAATCTCTGGAAATACCAGTTAGATTGGAAAAAATCTTTTTGTATATGATAGCCAGATTCATGAGGATATTATATGAGGGTACAGGATATAATTATGTATAATATCACTCTAAGACTTACGTGAGCGGAACAGTAACCAAAAATTTACCTTAACGCAACTGAAAAATACCACGCGGACGAAGTCGTGGACATAAGTTAGTAATAAATGCATATACAGGGTAATTGAAAATTTACCCGAAACTTGAAAAGGGGTCATTGTATTCATCATTACGAACAACTTTTACTATGGGACCAACCTTGGAACCATGAAAAAAAAAACAGCTGATCCATACATTACGATTTTGTTATGTAGCATTTTTGTAGGGAACAGTTGAATTTTTTTTTTCATGATTTCAGGGTTGTCCCATAGTAAAAGTTGTTCATAATGATGAGTACAATGTACCCCTGTTAAGGTTTCGGGTAAATTTTCAATGACCCTGTATAGAGAGCGACGCGTGTGCTAAACTCTAAAATTTAAAAGAGTTTGTAATTAGATAACAATAGTGTTATATTCTAACAGTATTTTATGTAATTCGTGGAATTGACTTGTGAAAAACAAAGAACATGGTTTAAAGACACAATAACGACTACAGCACAATGAGCACTAATAAACCACTAAACATCTGGTACTCTGCTTGTATACAGGCCGTAATCCCTCGCCGTAAACTAAATAGAGCGTGAAGAAAAAATGGGAGGCCTCCGGGCTTATTAGCATACCTGAATATTTATTTGTGTCGCCATGGGAACCGTCCTCGCTCCACAACTTAGAAACATTGCTTTGATATTCCTACGTATTGTACAAAGTGCCTACTTGCTGAAATGAGTAACCAGTACAAGCAAACATGAGCATATCAATTTATTGTGTCTGTGACTTCGCACTGAAGTAGTTACTATTTGGGTCATCATTGCATAGGATAAGTCAAGCATTAAATCCTGATTTATGCCCGTTCTGCACGCACTGTGTACAACTGTACAATCCAATTTACTTGGACAGGCGTTATTATACTAATATGAACTAAGCCTTTTGTAAGCCTCTTACCGGTGCAATAATGTCCTGAGGTTACTGCTCGTTGCATAACGTTACTAGCATAGGTGAGGTAGGTTTATTAATAAAATGTTGCACAACACAGTAATGCTCGAATGTAAACAAAATTAACTGACCTAATTATTTCAATTGTATCATGCAGCAGATCAAGAAACTACACATTCTCGCAAGATTGCTACATGATAATGCGAATTTTTGCGCCTTCATGTGATTTGCTCACAGTTAGAGCATCAGTGGTATGTACTTACGTGTTAGCATCATGTTACGTTATTTTATGCATTTACAATAATTAATATAACACGTGCGCAAGTTACAATGCGCGTGAGATGGCTTACTGAGATTGTTGGAACACAGTAATTAAACATCTGTGTAACATAACATGTTTGCATATTATTCGCAATGCGATGAATTTCGCGATGCAACGTGTGATTTTACATGTTTCAAATACGCAGGTATATTCGTCATGGCGACTGGTCAAGTTATATTTTTCACTAGAAATTACAGTCGGATCGGGGTTACGTTCGTAAAAATCAATGACGAAAGGTTGATGTTTATTTGATTGACGCGGAATGTGTTTCAAATAATTTATAGACGATGTTCAAATCGCAATCCTGTGTTTTTTTTATCCGTCCGTTTTATTGCAACAATATACTGTTGCACGCTCAATAAACGTCTAGATTTAGTGATTTAATTGGACTTCAACATCCGAAAATAATAATAATAACAGAAATATAAATTAGAAAAGTTGGAGGGTTATATGGAGCGACAGGTGTGCGAATGTCAACAGGATTCCTCCAGTGGTCCATCAAAAAACTAGGGATTATTTGCGAGATCGACAGTCTCTACAATTAACCGGCTGAAAAATGTCACTCGACATCCTCAGAAAATAAAACATATCTGGACACCTGTCCCGCTCTTATGCGACTAATAACGAGTATTTCAGCTTTGTACGAACTATTTAAAAATTCTTATTACAGATTTTTTTGGATTACTGTGGGAACTAGTTTCATCAGTTACTCTCCTCCCTTCAATTAATTAATCCATGGGCGTCCCTGCTGTCACCTGTATCCTAATTAATGACTTACATTATAACTAGGCGTTTTTAATTTAACATGTAAAATGTTTCTCTCAAGTGTGTACACATCTCATTATTCAAGCAACGAAACACAGAATCAAATCCCGTGTCAATACTTTTTCTCGTCGAGTTCATCCATTTTGTGATGTTTTCTTTGCTTATTATTTGTGGTTGACAGCCGCGCCGATGTCCCGCGACGTTGACAAATCGAGAGACGACCACATCGCGACATTATAGTCCTTTGACGTGCCTTTAGTATATTATATGAATAACTACAACATTATGTGCAATACCTATAGTATGAATGATTATTTATGACTCTTTGTTGTATTTATCAACAATAATAATTATTATTATACGTTTGTATAATATTCATCAGTGTTATAAATGAATCGCGCTATGTGAATGTTCACTGTTACCCTATCTAGATAATCGAATAATTAACTTTTATGTTTTAATGTAAATGAACGAGTTGTATGTAGAAACTAACGAGCCCCGAAAATCTTTATAATCTTGTAATATAATGATAAAACTAATGTCATGAGGCCACTCGATGCGCTCAGCTATCGGTCATTCCGTGTGTTTTCGTCTTTCGTATCATTGAACAAACTGACACTCATTGACTGGAATTCTTTGTTGAAATATGTTACAGTGCAGCACATTAAACAATAACCGATTTGTTTGTACGATCAAGCAAAATAAACTGATATGAATAGGTGCCTCCTACTCTATTAATTAAATTAGTGTAGTGTTTGGAATTTAAACATGTTTAGTCTCGATCGAGGTATGCTTAATACCTGTATGGAATTTTATAATTATGCGTTCCGTAATCTTCTCGGTACATTTACGTTCCAGGAATGTCTTGTACTGACTATGCGTTAGGCTAGAACAATAAAGGATTCATAGTGAGGCTCCTGTCAGTTCATTTGGTGGTTCGAAGCTGCCAAGTCTCGTCAGACAATACGGCGTGGCATTGAAGTGCTGCTCGCGTCCCACAGCTCACGTAACATTTCCCCAAAAGGCGCGCGCGCAGGAAGGGCCACTGACTAAGCGACCTTATGTGCACAGTGCGCGCACCCCACGCGCCTTTCACGATCCTCAATAGATCTTTAGAAACAATCATGACGCAATAATCTTTTTTGATTTGCATCTATCGACACTACCATCTTCGGTCATGACAGGTGTCGGCAGGTGGAATATTATGCGATTCTACCTGTCATCCTCCTCATCTATACTTAATATACACATCAAAAGTGTCTAGGGATCAACATCCCTAACATTGATTAGGGATGTTGATCCCTAGACACTTTTGATGTGTGTATTATAAAGCTGCAGTGTTTGTTTGTTTGTTTGAACGCGCTAATCTCTGGAACTACTGGGCCGATTTGAAAAATTCTTTCAGTATTAGATAGATTAGTTATCGAGGAAGGCTATAGGCTATATACCAACGCTACGACCTACGGGAGCGGAGCAGTAACCAAAGACGCGGGTGTAACCGCGGCGGACAGCTAGTTAACTTATATAATCTGAATTCGGTAACTGGAATTAGATCTGACATTTATATCTGCTGTTTCATACCACTTCAGCAACTGGTCAAGTGCTCTTACGATGGTATTTTCACCACTGCCTTATGTTACATTGAATAAGGTCACCAATCGCTTTTGGCACTAGAAAATCAAGTTTTCAGAGCGCACGTGCGTCATGAGTAAAACATGTATTTAATGTATGGAAAGTGTCACGTAAACGTGTCGCACATATCGAGCATGGTAGTGTTTCAGTAAATAAGTTAGTGTCGTGTGACGTGGCGAGGCATTACTGTGTACAAATTAATGGTGACGTGAACGACCGTCCGGCGTAGTTTGTTGCACTCGCGTGGCCGCCGCCGCCGTGTGCGTTGACACTACGGCACACTCGTCACTATTTGACGTGCCGCGTCCCGGCGACCGGCGCATGCGACGCTCGGTGCGCCCGCGCAGCACCGGACTTTCTACAGCGATGATTCTCTCCAATTAACGGAATGATTGGCGGGCGGAGAGCATCTTTGTCTGCGCACGCGACACACTTTACTCTTGTTACGAGTCATGCAATTCTTATAAAAATGGTATTTATTGGATAATGCATTAGCATTTCCGATGATATCTTTATGTGACTGCTGCTGCAGGTTTCTTTATGCGGATGAAGTGTGTATAATATTTACTGTTATTCGAGATAATAATACTACTACCTATTCACCCGAAATTATCTTGCCTTCATATCTGTGTAGCTATTTTTTATTAACTTAGTACCATATAGTAGTACCAGTACGAATCACAGTACCATGTCTCCGTTGACGATCAATATGAGCTGGCTGCGTGTACTGAGGATTATTATTAAAGTTACAGTGGCGCTATTAGTTACCACTTCGAGTACCAACCTATAATTGAGAAAATGTATTCAAGTTGCGTACCGTTGCGGCATTTGGTCATATCGAAGTGTGCGCACTTTCACTTAATATGATGATTATATGAACAAAGTGTCTACAATTACATTATGTACAAAACGCCACATTATTACATTAGGTATTTGGTAGATATCACTTTAAAACTTCTGTTCTGTGTTATAAAGTACCTAGACAATCTAACTAAACAAATCATTTTTTTCAGTACCTAACTTGTATTGAAAGTATTGTAAATAATTGCTTAGGTAGTATAGTAAAACAATATAACTAAATAATTTATGTACTTATAAATAATTTATTACTTACGTACGACACAAGACAACACAGTAGGCGCAGTGGCTTAGCGATTGACTGCTCCGTTTGATACCCGCGTGTTTGATACCCGCACGGAACAAATATTTGTATGACCTACCTAGTAGTTGTTCCAGATCTGTTTTTGTGTATGAGTTTATGTTTTTAAACGCACGATGCAGGAGTAATTCCTAATAATAAATTAATTTATTTCTAAATCTAACGTAAAAGAAAATCTCCACAGGTTCTCAATTTTATCGGGAAAACTTACAAGAAGAACCATATTATTGACGAATAGCTTCTTCCTATGTCATAATATTCCAGTATAAAAACCTACATTTCAGGGAATAAAACTGCGGTAGTGAAGAACAGCCTATTTGGCAAAACGTCCGACCTACATATTTTATGTTATGTCGTTATTACATTACCCAAACGTTGAGAGCAATCTTCAGGATTCGTCCCTCGTACCATAGTAATGTTCGGCGAATATATTTTATTGTGTATTATTTGTTTGTTTTTATGTTGCTCTTGAATAGTATAACATAATATTTTGGGACATCTGTAGAGCTAAGCTTTGCAAACGTTACATCACAATTTCTCTTATTTTCTTTATACATAACATCACGCCTGTAATCCTCGACAGGTTAGGCAGAGGTGTACCCATTAGTACCTACACCCACATTTTGCCAGTAAAGATTAAGTCCCATGTAATAGGGGACGAGCCTATTGCCATCAACCGTGCACAAATCCCGACTCCGAGGCTGCTACTGAGAAATTCCTGATGGAAAAACCCGACAACACTTTGCCCGACCTGGGAATCGAACCCAAGAGAAAAAAAAAAAAAACGGGTTGCAAAAGTCAAAAGTCAAAAGTCAAAACATTTATTTCAATTAGACCATTTACAGGCACTTTTGAATTGTCAAGAAGTCAGTCAGTTAGTCCGAAAAATGAAGCTAGTTGCTCGTTCCAAAACGGAGGTAGGCCTCTATGGAGAAGAACGAGCAAGAAACTCCACGGCACTCTTTTAAATTAGGTTTTTACAAAATCCTGGTTACATTATTCTTGTTGATTCTACATGTGATCACAATGAAGATCAATATAAAACAGTAGTTAAAAATAAAGATGTAAGCCATAGCAGTTAAGAGATGACCAATCCCAACTGACAGCACCCGTTCACGAGCATGACGCATGGATCAGCACCACCTAGCTCAACCATTATGGAGGGAGCCAAATGATCCAACACATGCGCCACCATCAGCGAGACATTTGAGTGAGCATGACAAGCTCTCAACTGCCATGCTCATTAAGTCAAAACACATAGTAACTCAAAGATAAAAAGCTCCATGGTACTCACATTTACAAAATTGAAATAAATGATATTAAATTATACAATACTAACACTTTCGGTGTACTTATTGGTTATATGTCTGAGGTAAGTAAAAAAGAAAAAGTAATCGTACTGATAACGGTACAAGTTATTCAGATCGACAAAAAAAGAGGGTTAGAAACATCATTCTCTTAAAAACAATCCTATTTAGTGAGCCCGAGTGGCTGTGGAGCAGGACTAGCATTTAGCCAAGCATTTTTGTCCGTGATATAATCATCTAACTTATAATATGCTTGACTACATAGCGTGCGTTTAATGCATGTTTTAAATTTTCTCTCATTTAGTTGGAGAATATCCTGTGGTATTTTATTATAGCATTTAACACAGTACCCCATAAAAGAAGTTTTTACTTTTGACAATCTGAAACTTGGTTGATCTAATTTGTTCCTATTTCTAGTATTAAAATTATGTCTATCACTAATTTTCTTAAAAAGATGAAGGTTTTTCCGAACATGCATAATGTTTTCATATATATATTGACAAGGTACCGTCATGATGTTAATTTTTTTAAACAATTCTCTTAGAGACTCGCATCTGCCAAGATTATAGATGGCTCTGACAGCCCTCTTTTGCAGAACAAAGATAGAATTAATATCTGCAGCCCGTCCCCAAAGCAAAATACCATAAGACATGATGCTATGAAAATAACTAAAATAGACTAGTCTAGCGGTATCCACGTCAGTTAATTGTCGAATTTTTCTGACAGCGTAAGCGGCTGAACTTAACCGCCCTGCAAGAGATGTTAAGTGGGGACCCCACTGCAGCTTTGAATCGAGCGTAATCCCCAGGAAAACTGTCTTCTCGACGAATTCTAGCAAGTCCTTGTTCAATATAACGTTACATTTACTACTTCTTACATTTGGTAAAGCGAATCTTATACATTTTGTTTTTTTCTCATTTAACACTAAATTATTAACAGTAAACCAATTGTGAACCTTAAGCATGGCGTTATTTACGTCGTCAAGGTGCTGTGCTTGTCTATTTACTCTAAAAATGAGTGAAGTATCATCAGCAAATAACACCATTTGTGGTTGGTTTTCTAGTAAATGAGGTAAATCATTGATATATACTAAAAAGAGGAACGGACCCAGTATTGAACCCTGCGGAACCCCCATCTTTACTTTTAAGCCTGATGAATTTACACCGTTTATTTGAACTTGCTGTAGTCTATCATTCAAATACGATTTTACTAATCTAAGTGCTAGATCACCGAGACCGTAATGCTCAAGCTTTAGGAGCAGTGTTTCGTGATTCACGCAATCGAACGCTTTAGAGAGGTCGCAAAAAATGCCAACAGCATCCTGTGAGTCCTCCCATGCATTAAAGATATGCTTAATTAAAGTAACACCGGCGTCAGTAGTACAACGTCCTCTGGTGAAACCATACTGTTGATCGTGTAGGATGTTGTTACAGTTAAAATGATTGAGCATTTGATTGAGCATCACTTTTTCAAACACCTTGCTGAAAACCGGCAAAACCGAAACAGGTCTGTAATTATTGGTGTCCTTGCTATCTCCGGATTTGAAGAGCGGTATAACTTTGCTGTACTTCATTAAATCCGGGAATACCCCTTGGTCAACGCACAGATTAAATATTAAAGCTAAATAGGGTGCTATTGTCTCAATAATAGATTTACAAACATTAGTAGACATGCCCCACAGATCTTCGGTAGCCTTGATCTTAAGTTGTTTAAAAGCCTTCATAACGACCACAGGGTTAATATGTTTAAATTTAAATTCCTTTGGGCAGGCCGAAACATTCACTCTTAGTAAGTCAATAGCAAGTGAGGGTGAGGAATCTAACATTTCAGTAGTTTTAATTGGGATATTAGTAAAGAATTCTGCAAATTCCTGCGCAACATCGATATTACTGCTTATGACACCTTGGGAAGTCTCCAGAGTGTAATCAGTATTATGTCTCTTGTTCCTATTTGTTTCATTATTGATGATTTTCCAAACTGTTTTTATTTTATTTTCTGCTGATTTTACTTTGTTGCTAATGTACAAGGCTTTAGCTGCCTTACACGCATTTTTAAAAATTTTTGAATAAGTAGCAACATGCTTATTAAAAGTTTCAGTATTTATATAAGGCTTAAGACCATACAGCTCAAAAAGTCTTTCTCTGCTTCTTCTGATACCTTTAGTCGCCCAGTCGCTAAATACAAACTTAGGGCAAATAGTTTTAGATTTTTTCTTAAAAATATTATTAAACTCTGTATGCACCACTGAACAGAATTCTTCATACAAAGTATTACCATTATTCATATTAAGACCCTGGACACATAACTTACTAATTAAAATGCTATTAAATTTATTTAAATTACCACATGTTATTGGTCTCGATTGTATCTGCACTTTTTGTAATGGTGTGTCGCACTCAAATGTGACGGTTAGTCCGCAGTGATCCGAAGGAAGATAATTTACTATATCTTTAGCTAAGTAGTCGCAACAACAAAACACATTATCAATACATGTAGCAGTAGTCGAAGTTACTCGTGTCGGTTCTTGAAACACATATGACAAATTGAATGATTTAAAGAGACTAATTAATCTACTGTTAATTGAATTATTTTCTAAAATATTAATATTAAAATCACCACAGATTATTACTGATTTATTACCAGTTGCAAGTTTAGTCAAAACATCTTCCATTATTGTCTCAAATATAGAATAATTCTGATAATTTGGGGGTCTGTAAACGCACACTATAACATGCTTATCTAGCTCAACACTGGACAATTCAATAATATGTTCAATTGATAGTTCAACTATGTCTTTACGGGGCTTAGATTTTATACTATTTTTAATTAAGATTAGTGAACCACCCCGCAGCATGGATTTCCGGTTAAAACAACTGCACACATTATAGTTCTCAAAATTAATTAACATTTCATAATCTTTTAACCAATGTTCAGTTAAACAAATAATGTCGAACATTGTTTTTTCTAAAAAAAGTTCAATTTCTAATTGTTTAGAAGAAAAACCTTGAATATTCTGATAAAACAATTTTAAGGAATGATGCTTAACCCCCTTTTTACAAGTTAATAAGTGATTGCTAGAAGATACCTTGTTGTTAATATGTTTGACTAAATTGTTACTGGTACCTTCTGTTGTCTTACTTGCTAGTTTAAATTATTATTTGTGTTTACCACCTTTACATTAGTAATATTACTAAATAATGAGGTGCTACTTGTTGGTGACTTCGACATACTAATTATGTCTGAGTTAATATTAAAAGCTAATAGCCAAGCTATCTGACGTCTAAAACTAATGGGCAGATACGCTGTATCCCTAGTCGATCTTAATTTTTCAACAAAACTGTTGGTGTCAAAAAATAAAAGCTTGTCACTATAGTGACTAACTAAGAAGTTAATGTGATTATTTAACCTATGTATATAATTATTTTTCCTTTTTGAGAGGTTCTCAAAGTAAGGAAAAGCACACAATATTATTTTGTGACAATTAATTTTCAGAATTTCAGTAATCTTGTCAGTTATATCTTCTGTTGTAACATTCATGCTATTTCCTACTAATATAGTAATAATCGAGTTTGGATCATATTCCTTGCTTATTACTGTAGACATTATTTCATTGTAGGAAGTACCAGGCATACAATAATTTAGAGAAGAATGTCTCAGGTTGTTATTTAGTAACTTTCCTAGCCCTCTCCCTAAACTATCTGAGAACATAATGGGACAGGAAGAAACTTTATTACATGGGATAGAATTGCTGACTTTCTGCAAAACAGATGTACTATGTATACTATCTGGTGTCACTATTTCATTAGGGAGGTACTCCATGACACTTTCAGACTGAGACTGGTCTTCCGTTACCTCAGGCTGGACAGCCAGAAGATGAGATTCTGTCTGCAAGGTACAATTAATGGAGCTGAGAGGCAGCGGGTCCACTCTATCTGTATTCAAGTTACACATATCCACTAATTCATTTGTTGCAAGGATATGTTCTTTTATTTGTTTTTGAGATGTCTCATATTTTATTGAAAGAGAATGTAATGACTTTTCAAGCATCTCAATTTGTGACTATAAGTGTTGAGTGTCTACCTCATAAATGTTTGTACTATCTTCTAATTTAATCTGGTAATTATCAAGTTTTTTAATTAGAAAAACACGTTCTTTCCTTAATTTAATATTGTTGGAATAGTGTTTTTGTTGTTTCTTAAATTTATTGCATTTTTTAATAATTTTATTAAACTTTGCATATTTTTTTATTTTGTTATGACTCTTCTCTTCACTTCTTCTCTTCTCTTCACTTCTGCCGGCACTCCGGGAGTGCCGGCAGAAGTGAAAACTTGATTATTAACGTTTACGTTTAACATACACGAACATTCGCGCAAGCGCCCTGCGCTGTCTAAACGAAACAGTAGGCCCAGGCATACATTTTCGCCGCGCCGTAGAGAGGGGATAGCTGTCTACTCTCCATCCGTCTTACGCTTTTTCGATCAGGTCACGTGTCCTGACGCGCACGTGTCCTGACGCGAGTTTAAGATTTTATACCCATTACAGAAAAAGTGCTCAACGCCGCTAAAGAAGTTTTCACTTCAAAATAAGATAGATAAATTTTCCTTGTAGATAAATTTTCTTTAATAAATATAAAAGTAATAAATATAAAAGAATGTGATCTATGAGCTAAGAATTCATTGGAACTTAAATGGCCAGCCGCTCTCTTGTGGTAAATTCTTTTCAAATTAGATAGAAGAAAGTTGAAACCTGTAACTGTAATCTGTTTAGCATTCTTCCGAGAATTCTATGGCAATTATTACTTGTCCGCAAATAGCAATGGCTTGGCAAGACATTTGATTGAGGACTTAAAAGCCCGGCGTCCCGACCGGTGACTCAGGCGAACATCGGAATGCTATAGTTTCCTGAATCGATCGCTGATTGATTTTATTTAGAAAGCGATAATAATATTTGTTATTGCACAAATCACGTGAAAGAAGGATGCGGTAACAAAAGTTGCGACGTTATGCTCTGGTATGTGTACCTATTGTTCTTTTGTTTTGGAAATAAAATAAAACTCTTGAAACCGCTCTAAAGATTTTACAAACCATATTTTTCCTGATTTATTTTTATTATAGCCAATACAATATACACAAATAACCAGTAAACCAGAGAAAATGAGAGAACTAAACGTACAAACAAATTATAGCCCAAGCAAATATTATACGTGAGGGCAAATCTAAATTCTTGTGACTTATTTTCAAATTACTCATAATTTCCAAGTATTTGTAAAATATGATCCTATGTAGCAAAAAACATTTAGATGTTAGCAATTCTGCGTAACAACTCTTTAATTAGCTGTGGCTGTGGCGGGCGGTCAAGCGAGTTATGCGGATATAGCGCAACCGCGGCGAGTACAATGCGCGCGCGCCGCCCGCGCCCGCGGCGCGCGTCCTTCGAGGTCGTTCTAGTTAAAACTCTACTCGCACTTTGTAATGGGAACGAGAAACTGAAGGAAATTGCACATTACTTAATGATATAATTATGGTTGTATACAACCTTAATTTTAATTCGTTGCAAATCTTTCAGGGGGTGAATGTACTCATGAATATGAACAACTTTTATTAAGGGACATAGTACGAAATGTGAAAAAAAAAAACAGCTGATCCATACAATAATGTACTACCTACATTACGATCAAAATGTATGGATCAGCTGTTTTTTTTTTCACATTTCGTACTATGTCCCTTAATAAAAGTTGTTCATATTCATGAGTACATTCACCCCCTGAAAGATTTGCAACGAATTAAAATTAAGGTTGTATAATCGTAACCCTAAAAATATTTATTACTCAAAAACAAGAAGATGCATAACAGCTCCAGTATAGCTGCTTTTAAGTAATGTTTAGTAAAATTACCAATAACTCTGTAGATAATATCCTTGTTGCCTATTTAAACAGAATCTGCAATACCACACCAATAAAAATAATTCATTTTAATGTAAATGTTTCGTAAAACATCAACTTTCCCGCTAACCACCACTTGTTGTTGATTGATTACTAATTAAATTTCATAGAATGAAGGCGCCATTAAATCATTCATTGTTAATGGTTGCGTTCGTGGCTTTACCAAGAACTGTGCGCGAGATGACATTAGTTACCTCCGGAGCCGCTCCGTCGGGTTCACTCGATTTACAACTGTACAGAAAGTTCAAAATCATTTCTCGTGTTATTATTCTAAATGGTTCACTAATAACAAAACATCAATCAGGAAAATAAACTACTGCCAACTATGAGTCAAGTGTCTATCATGAATCAGAAACTTATTTGCGAAAACAAAATAAAATAAAGGGCAACGGTCACCGGTGAACAATTGAAATCGATAAAGTTAGATAGTGAGAAGTCGATCATGGAGCTAGGGGACAATCTGTCCGATAGAGAAGGGTTGCGAGTGTCAACAGATTGCTTTTATTACGTGAATTACTAGGCTGATGAGGCAGCCGGAGCCACGTGAAGGTAATGGCGCCTTTAGATTACATTTCGAGTGGAATCGCCGACGCACATCCGCCCTCAGATGTAATTGGTCATTCACTTCGCTGGATGCTGAGCGATCTCACGATGTATGGGAACGTCAACTTGATTCAGTCGAACGTTTCCGATTAGTCTGGCTAGGCGATTCGTTGCGTAACCGATACCTACACATATAATTTGGTTGAAAAATAAAAAGCTTAAAGAAGCCTTTAGACTACCTACTATCCGGTACAGCATATGCGGACGATGGCAAAAAAATAGAATATCCGAATAAAAAAGGTTAGAGCTTCCATCCATGACTTCTTTTATCAATAATGTACGAAGAACGACCACTTATAGATAAAACCGGAGTGCGCATATAAAAAGCCTTTTGGTATTTACTTGCAGTCTAAAAAGTAATGCAGGACTGGATTCATACACACTGGCAGTGACTGCAGTTTTTTAGGCAGTGTATCGTAAAAAACAATACTTACCTCTATATTCTGTGAAAGCTCAAAGACATCCATGTTATTCACAGCAAGTACATTTAGATACGAAACAATGCGTAACTTACGTTCAAGAACGTGTAATTAAACCATAGAACCGGATCCTTCATGATCGGATGGCTATTCATCGTAAATGAGGTCCTTGCGGAGACGTGTGCTGTTTCACTACCTAATGGAAACGTTATCGGGGTGCCAGCCTATAAAAATTATTTATACACTGTAGACTTAGCTTCCCCGTTGTGCTGATAAGTTGTTAGGGAACCTCCGCTCAGTGCCGGGATATTAACAGGTAGTAAGTACCACAAACTTACTTGATAAGATTACAGCCCTGTAATAACCATTAAGTAGCTGTTAGCTCCTGTTATACATACATTCCGGAGCCGATTATCGAATTGTTGGCCGCTGTTTTATTATTCTTTTTATGTTCTCGATTAACTAACGATGTTTTTAATTAAATCTCACTGTTACTTATCTCAAATTAGTCTTGAATTAAATTCTTATGCTCCGATACTTTTCTTTTTACTTTAGGTACTTGGTAATAAAATGTTAAATGTCAGTGGTACCCCACTCAAGTTGCTTCTTCAAACTTAACTTTATCGAAGTAAAATTGATTATCGTAGGCTTTCTAAAGTGATGACCTAGCAATCTGACACGATTTTTTGAAAAATGATATTCCAGTCACAACTTTTTTACGCCAAACAAAAGTTTGAAAGATGCTTCTCTTTTGAGGGAAGTTAACCCTAAATTATAAATTAATAATTTAGTAGGAAATTTTCCAGTAGTCAAGGATAATCGTTGTATGTAGCAACACCCGTGAGGAGCCTGATCCAGGGCGCATTCCCGATTCGTTCCCTGTTGTTTTTGCGGCTAGGCACTCACTAATGGGTACTGGTTTAGCTCCACCGAGCCTTCTGACTTGACTACTCACGTTCTATGGCGAGCTTTCCATGATGGTGTTTAAAACGACATAGCTTGATTGAAGTGGACTATAAATATTTTCATAACAGTACTTAAACATACTACGAAGTTACTGTTTTTATAATAGAGACATGTTTAATCGTGAGGAATTTATTATAATCATCAGTTAGATAAACTACAAAAACACATTAGAACATATTCTAAGTTATTTTATTGAATATTTTGGTACGAAAATCTCCTCACCGTTTTAAACATTCTGGACTTTCCCAGTAATTTCGTTTCCCACTCTATTTCCTCTGTCATTCAATTTGATTCCACTTTGAGAGGATACGTCAAACGAAATTTGGTATTCGATTTTCAAACAAAGCGTGAAATAGGAAGAATTTTCGTAGTGATATGGGGAACAGGAGGATGCGAAATCATCAACAATATAAATGAATAGATGTGGTTGGAATTAGTCGTTTATGTTTTCTTACTGGGTAATAAATAAGTCGTTATGACACAGGAGGTCTATAAATCTCAGTATTGCACAAATAGAAAGGAATCGAGCTTATTGCTATTTATTGAAGTTACTTCACGATGAGAACTACGAAGTTACTTCACGATGACAACTATACCGAAGTTACCAATCACAAATGACATCAATGATCCTGTTCGTTCGCGTTTACATGATAATAATACCAATAAGAGCACAAAGTAAAGAAAGAGTTTCAAGAAACAACTGTTCCATTAAATTCCATTCGGTCTCAATATGTTCAAGATATTGTACGACAATCGAAAATCGAAAATCGTTCCCTAAATAAAAAAAATCAGATCGCTCGCTAAAGAATTGCTGGTGCTATAACAATACAATTCATAATTTTGAAATATCTTTTATTTACCACATACGAAAAAAAGACTAGCGCGGTTCTAAGGGTCGCTATACACGTAAGCGGGTCGGCCTATTCGGTTCGACATTCTCAAAACAACCATACGTGACCATACTTTGTATTGAAAATGGCGAACTGAATGCGCCGACCCGCTGATGTGTATAGTAACCCTCACTATACTTACTTACTCAGCACAACTTGTGTTTTAACATCACAATTCAAGTTGAAGTATCAAAGTGTAGGCTAAACTAAACCAGTTACGATCTACGACGATATTATAAAGGATAATTTAAATCGCTTACAGCTGCTAACTAGTGCTTTATCGCTACCGGTTAATTATTGGTTTGGAGCTAAAGACTTTGATCTTGTTACTTGTACGTACAGCTGAGAAATATTGTTGACTTAGTTCGTACCTACTGCAGCTACTCCCAAGGCCACCGACACTTCTTATTCCCATGGCATTTAAATACATAAAGTGTAAAGAACTGGAGCGACTTGTGCAACGATCCTACAGCTAAGAATTTCGTGTAATTTACACTTCTCTCATTGCAAGTTTTATTACATTAAAATAACATGAATGAAGACGATTGAAGGAAAATAAATAATCCGGCAGTCCCTTATTATCGATAGTCGTCCTCCGACGACCAACCTAAACCAAGGTCCGTACCCCACTGGGGGGTAGTTTCGTCCATAAGTTTTTATGCCCTGTGGAGGCCTGTAAAAGTTCGGTTAAGCAATCAAAAACGTCTTTGGTTGATCTGCTGACGCTATTTCGAAAAAGAAAAGGGGTTAGTCACTTTTTTTGTTGTTATTGGAAAGCTGCAAACAAAACAAAAGTAAAAAATAGTTCCCTCTGACATTAACCCCTACGACATAAAAAAAAATGCTACTTACGAGAAAAAGCCCGGCACCAAAATACAAAAGTTTGCCTTTTGAATTTCAAATTACGTCTATTGTCGATATTGATCAAGTTGGGATGACAATCACTTTATTTGATGGATGTCTGATATTGACACGCGAGAAAAGCACAATTTATGAAATAAAAAGTGAAAGCGAACGTGAAATGAAAAGAGAATTTCTATCAGTGATTAATTTACACATAACAGGTGAACGTAGCCGAAAGTTACACGTTCCTCCCATCGATGCGATCATTTTTTAGTTTTAGATGCCTTTGAACCTTCTCGGTTACGGAGATATTGAAGGACAACAATTTGGCACGTTTTAGAAAAAGTAGTTTTAAATGTTTTAACTAAACTTTAAATACTGCCACAAGCTAAGTACTGTTGTGTTTGCATGCACCTGAAAGTACAATGTTTTGCGTGCGTCACATTGCGCACTACGGGGCCCTAATATTATAATATATAAATAGTAATATTAAAATAATATTGTTTTAAGAGGTTGTGGTAGGCCCCCAGAAAGAGTGATTTTTCTCACCAAAAAACAAAGTCTTTTCCCAGCAAATATTGTTAAATCAAAGTTACTTAGTTTAATGGGCAGTATGCGTAGTCAACGGGTATGTGATGTCCCTTTTTACACCCTGTATATACCTGCCTAGCTTAGCTACCCTGTATGTACGTGGCATTAAACACAGTCTACTGTTTGGTCAATTTTATTACGTACAGAATACCGACAACATTCATCATTGCCGAGATTGAACAACTTTAGATTATGTAGAGTAGTCTCTGCAATATGAGCTCTTTAACAGTAATATCAAGTAATATATATACTAAATTTTAAGTAGGCACATAAAACAAATGATCAGTTTGTGTAACTATAATAATAATTAGACGCGGCGTCGACACATTTCTAAATTTATTTTGCCATTCATTTTAGGACTTTCACAAAATACAACATTAACATAAAATGGGACATTCAAAAGTCTTTTAACACATTTACTTAATGGCAATATTGACAATTTATGGAAAGTGTTGAAAAAATTGTTTTGTAAGTAATGGTTTTTTTTCGAACTTTTCTAATAATTTTGAACTGAATTAAGTATGTTTTACTTTATGATCTTCAGAAATCTTAATCTTTGATGACATACCTATGTAAACATTTTCAATGTATGTATTGTTTAGTCTTTGTTGGTCTGTGTCTCAGTATTTTCTATTAAAGTAACTAAAATATTCGAAATTCCACAGATATTTCAAGTATTTTCTTCGAGATCGCGCCGACGAGTGCGCGACTGCGACTCCCCGCTGACTTTAAACTGTGAGATTCAGCAAATGAGACGATTATCGCAGTTTGCAATTATTTATGGATACATAAACGTGGTATAATCATTTGTAATGAGGTGAATCAAAAACTTCCGTATGCATAAAAAGTTATTAAAGCAACAAAGTAAAAGGATTCATAGCATTAACTTGCGGTGTATCCAAACTATCCACATTACCTGCGAATTGTACAGTATGTTGGCAAAGACGTCTGACCCACCCTAAAAACAAACGAATTTGGACCCTCAGCTTGTAACAATTAAGGTTTATTCAATTTATATGAGCTTATCAGACAAGTGCTCGAGAACTCGATGAACGAATACAATACCAAAACAGACACGCAAATTTGATCTTTAACACGTAACTTTAAGGTAACATTGTCGGAGCTACCGGTATTATATAATTTTGTTAAGCTATTTTAATCCTTATCTCGTTGACATTAAAGTTGAAAAGCTTTTAAGTTACACAACATAATTTTATTACAAACCAATCTTTAATTTTCGCGTATTCCCAACAAGTTCTTGTGGCTTAGCGGTTTAATGCTGGATTGGCGACTAACAACATGTGGGTGTCAAAACACAGTCCACCTATTAACAGTTTCTTTTTTAATTTGTTTTCATTTCTACAATATTGGTTGCATTATTAAAGAACGACCAATATGATTTACGTCAATTTATCTTGTTAACAGGTGGGTAAATTAAAAAACTTTAAAGTTCACAGAATTTAATAAGGCAAGGTAAAATATGTTTGCGCGTAGTCACTGCATACCCGTAGCATTTAAAAATACCAGTTTTATAATGAATAGGTATTAATATTTATTTTTCAACTACCCACTTACAAGTTATGCGAAAATATTACCATTTTAGAAAGTTTTTATTTGAAGATTATCCGTCTATAGTTCTTTACAATAATACAAGAAATAGTTTTTAAATAAATTCTAAATTGAAAGCAAAACAATAGTTCGTCGCAGGATTTGATCACACAACTTGTTTTTCGCAGTCTCATATAAAGGCCACGAGACCAGAATTACTTGAATGCAATCATTAAAATAAGCTATTACACTAATAATATTGTAACAAGTAGTTATAATATATAACCTAATGCTAGTAACGTAATAAAGATCAAATTTGCGTGTCTGTATTATGATTGTGTTTGTTCATCGAGTCCTCGAGCACTAGTTTGACAAGCTCATATAAATTGAATAAACCTTAATGCTACAAGCTGAGGGTCCAAATTCGTTTGTTTTTAGGGTGGGTCAGACGTCTTTGCCAACAGACTGTACAAGGTACTTCATTAGTACTTCAATAAACTGAATAGGTAAAGCTAATTAATATCGTGTACTTACAATCAATTTATCACCACTTATTTATATTTTAATTCTTCCTTTTAAATACTTACAGTGTTATTTTATTCCGAATGCAAATTGTTATTTTATTCCGAATGCAAATTGTTATGGATAATAGTAACTTGAATATAAAAGTATGGTAAACAGGGTTGGAAAAAAACGACACACAGATATTATCATTCGATAAATATTGCAACTGATTCACTGTAAGTAAAGCTATCAAGCCTTTCATTTACTTTGTCATAATAGCATTGAAACGAACCATGAATATGCGGTTAACGAAAATGTTGTTTTTTCCGCGACTGACGATAATCGTGCACACTTTCTTCTAAGCAGTGCCCAACTTTCATTTTCATGTGTGGCAGGGTTCACGACGAGGGGGTTATTAAGTCGCGAGGAGCAACGAACCTCAGGCCGTGACTTCCTTTTTAACGTCAGTGCACTGGGAAAGTGTCGAGGAATTAACAGGAGCGTGGCGAGAGTCTTTGTTCTTCGTCTGTAACGAAACAGCCAGTCCGCCTTAAATGACGAGTCATTACCGAACCCATTATACCGGTTGAATATATTTGTTTATATTATTAGTCTTGTGCTCTTCTTAAAATGGCTCCCCTCCCCCTTCCCTAATGCTCAATAGAAGGACTCATTTAAAAGTAAATGAAACGACGTGTTCTAAAGCTCGAATGTGCTCACACGTGGCTCTTACAACTTGTGAGTGCAACAATGACTGTCACCAATTATGTATTTTGGTGATGGCTCGCTCCATACCATATTAAGGTTGTTATGATGCAGTTTCGGTGGGGTCGATTGTAACACGATGGTGTTTCGGAGCCAGTAAACTGGCAAGTCATCTGCGCTAATAGCCCGGGCTCCTGTTACATCGCGATACTCGACCCATTGTGTACTGTTAAGGAAACGCGACCTTAATCTGCGTAATGTGATGTGAACGAAAATTAAAAGTTAATGAAGAGCTAAAGCTCTGAATTTATTCGTAGGTGTTTCATGACTCAGCAAGTGAGTAGCAGTTATAAAAAAAAAACTTATTTCATGAAGGTGGATAGACTGATCTAGTTTTCAGATTTACAATATTTAGTTTATGTCACGTATTATGTGACGTAAATAATTCCCATGAACACCCGCATCTTGGTATTTGTTAGGAACACAGAAACGTTTTAAAGAAAAAAATACGCCCACTATTGACACTATTGTATATCTACGTTATAATAATATTGATCTCTAAAAGAATTAAACACAGTACGTTTTGCTACCACATTCACACAATCCTATAAAACACACTAGTAATACCTACTCATTTAATTACAAATGACATTATAATGGAGAACAAACAATGTCGTGTATTACGATATCAAGTAATAAAAAACTATTATGTTAACGATAACTATAGTAAAGGAAGTATACCTATAGGTAATTATGTTGGTAAGTAGGTAATCAAAATTGATCCGGGCCTTGACTTAGCAGGATTAACATTACAGTAAGGCGAGAACATTACGATAGGCGCTCGCTCATTTGCACTAATCGAACGCAGCACAAGCTCCGGTTTCAATTATGCTTTCATCGTCTTGTGATCAAGTATTATGTTCAACATGATGATGTAGCCACTCGTATTATGAATGCAGATTTAATGTCGCTGTGATTCTGAATAGCCACAATATCTACTACTGCTACTTGACAATTTGGTACTACTTAAATGTGTTTCAGTACAAATAAGGCTAACTAATGTCGTCAGATCTTGCTCTAATTGGGAATCGGCACGAGAATAATATTAAAAACAATAATGAAAGTTTGAGTTTGTTGGCAACGAGGGCGACCCCGCGGCGTAGTGTGCCGTTATTTTACGTCCCCGTCCTGCAGGGTGGGATTTAAGTGCAAATTGTTAAAATTATAGAAGAGTCTGTGGCGAGTTGGCGCGGTGCCAGCGCTCGTGCGACGACCTCGATGTGCCGCCTGCCGTGCGCGCCTGCACCCAGCACACAGCACTTCCTAATTGGTACCGATTCTTCAACGCGAGGTGCGAGTGGGCCATCTTCGCGTCAACGATGCACGTATTACCATGTGTTTACTGCCGACGCTGCAGTGCGCTCGTGACTCACTCCTCGACGCTCACTACCGCCCACCGAGTTATGGATATTTGTATATTCACATGAACATGAATTAAGCCGTAACTGTTCATAATTTTATACGACTCTAATCGATGTAACCAATGAGATAATTGATCGGAACACAAGGTCTTTAAAGTTACAGGCACAGCATGAGAGGTTTATTTTTAAGTTACGACACTCGAAACCCTGCGCGGCACCAGATGTCCTCCGCTCAGTTTATCAGTGAACGAGATAAAAACGCACTGGTTCAGGTCGCTTATAGCATGCTTGTGTTCCGATAACCAGTTCGTTAAGTGTAACAGCGCGTCGTTGTGTATTATGTAGAGATACTGCCTCGTTTCATAATTTTCTGTATGACATAATGTTAGCATGTGGCTTCGTGTTAGATATATTTATCAAGAGTATGTAGGTACATTAAGGTAATGCTGGACTACACCTCGAGATTTACGGCTCATGGATAATTAAAAGCAACGGGTAAACATGCGTGCACGCAGCTAGCACGCCGTGTTACACAACTGCATGCGAGCGACCGACGTTTCGGGAACTGTTTCCTTTTATAACCGCGTCGTCTGTACTATTCTTAGTGACGGTCAGATATTTTTTGTGCTTATTGTATTAGTCCGTATCGCGGTCTGTGTTTTTAGGTCACGGTGTGGTTTTCTTCGGCGTAAAATGGTTAACCCAATGATATTTTAGTAAACAGATATGTTATAAGCGCGCAAAACGTGAAGACCAGAAACCATCCTAATTAGGACGCATTGCCTTTAGTCTGTGTCTGGCACTACTACGAGTGATACGTTGCGCGCTGCTACGTAATTACCATCCAAAATGCCATCGTGTGTGTTTAGAAAGTGTACCAATTACGATACCAAAGTTAATAAAACACAAGGGATCTCATACCACACGTAAGTACGCAATATACTTCGATTTATTAATATATTTCAATTATTTTCCTAATATTCTGATATTTTGAGGTTAGAAAAAAGAAAGAGATGGAAAATACATTTTTTGTCGTGAGAACGACAAGGATGCGTGCACTCCGGACATAGAATAAAAGTACAGATGCGAATATTAGGCAGTAAAGTCATCTTTACTCCAGAGTTCTAGTTTCCCTTTTAATAACTTTTCATTATAATTTAATACTTAATACTTAAAATCAATTACATAATGATAAAATACAGTCTGACAAAAACACTAGAACATTGAAGTGTAAAAATTGTTCTTTTAACATTTTCACTTTGAACAATCGACTATAACTTTTACAATACTTACGAGATTTTTACAATTCCTTTTGTAAACCTTGTTTCTATGTGATCTTACCAAAATATGATAGAAATATTTAATATTCCTCCATAAACAAAAAACCTCATTTTCAAGTTACGTAATTATTCCTTATCATACAATTTTTCGTCAAAAACCTTTCAAATTACTATCCTACTAGACTTTTCTAATTGGATTACGCTAACATCGTTCCAATAAGACATAATACACCAATTTTGCACAAATTCCCTTACGTTATGTTTTCTAACCAGACAAGTTTTCCTAATATCCTTATCAGTAAATTAAAGTTTCTGCCTACCTAATAAGTACAATAAAACATAAGAAAACAACTTTAAAATCCTTTCAAAAAAACAAATTATAGAATCCTTTCAAAAATTAAACTTAACTATAAAGTCCTTACAAAATATCACTAACTGTACTTGCGTTTAAATAGTACGTACGTGCATGGGGTCTTCGTCGCCGACATCGTAAACAAAGAATTAATGAATCGTTTATATTACTTTACTATGTGACAACAGCAAGAGAGAGTTTATTCGTTGCATAGGCACAAATCCCGGCTACAAATTCTGTACACACGGTTTGTACCTTCTGCCTAGTTATTTTGTTAGTCTATGATGCCAACGTGCGGTGATTGGTCACATTGGTGGCTCGAATAATGTCTGTTTACATTCACGCGCAATTGACAACATCTAGCTGTCACTTTTTTTCTTATTGATTTTATCAAGCTATCCTTTTTACTCCTTTTCCTTTTGTAGTGAAATGTAAAATGAATGAAAAGTGTGTATGTGTGCTGCCTCTCGGCGCGGAACACTTTTTTCTGTTGCTTTGTAAGGGTATAACATATCTGTTTATTAGAATATCATTGGGTTAACCTTTATTTATTTATTATCAAAAATAAACTTGAATGAATGGAGCTCTACCTATTACGAAACAACATTCACGGGTATGAGAAAAAACGAACACCGTACCGAATGTTTTTGAATAGACCGTTAAAACTAAAACATGTTAATGTATTATGATAAAAAAAAATATAAATCGGATCGGCATGGAAATTGAAGATTGCCATTGGTTGAAGTAAGTATGTACTGAAGAAGAATGTCATGGAATGCGAAGGCAATGGAAACGCGCTATAAAGTTCATTTGGAACCTCCACGTGTACGTATACTATAAATTAGGTTGGGGTACCAGTTGTTTGAACAACAGTCGGGCTGCGTCCACACATAATATTGACTCAGCGGTGACAGTGCACACACACGCTATATTTGAACTAGTTTTTAATTACAGAACGTCTTAGAAATATATTTAGGAGGAAAGCGAAGCAAACACAGGGTGCTGCGAAGAGCTTCCTTATAATACATAATACTTATAAGTATATTGATCATGGCGGTTTACTTCAATGATACTAACAGTAACGAAGGTACGAACAGCAAAATGTAATATTGAACTCCCCCTTATAAAACTGATTCACAACCAAAAGTAATTTTATGAGTTTCAGTTTCAGCCCCCACCAGCAATTGAACCCTGTAAGTTGATATATGAAAGGGTGTTGTACTAGTTAGGGAACAGCAGTGACAAAGGGAAGGCAGGGTGTTAGGAAGTGGGCCGACCAAACAAATCTGGGCCGGAAAGAATCGCAGACGACATAAATTTTTCGTGCACCATTTATTTCACCCAACGATTGCGAGGGATGTCACAGAATTGGAGCGCGGGGGAACGCGACTGCGGATTTCATTATTGTTTCTATTGTTTTTGTTTTGATGAATACGTTTGCCTTTTATGGGGCCAAATTACCTCCACACGCCGTTATCCTTTTATTCGTAGGCGAAAATTAGCAAATACTTTGTCTTTCAATTCAGTTTAATTTGCTTTTGTGTCATTCTCAAATGGTCCTACATTAATCAAAGTTATTCATTGCTCAATACGCATTTATTTCAAGATAATCATTGAATAAGCCTTATCTATTTGCATTATCTCTCGCCTACAGGCAATTATTTTTATAGAGCTGTCAAGGACGAGAGCAGCGATGCCTACATAGTTAGGTAATACTTAATCAAAATGTCCTACTTCATTTTGATGCTCACTTTTAAGATATTTTCCTCTAAATTCAACATAATTATAAAAGTCCCGATTTCTTTAGTATTGCGGGTCGAAGAATACAGTAAGACGTGACGTGGCATTTCAAAATCAATTCCAAATGTCGTTTATAATCAATTTGAATTCGTAAAAACAATTAATAGCTATGGTAAATAAACATGTAACAGTTCCAAGCTACGGTAGTTAATATAAATAACCTCATCGTACAAGTTTCACAGATGAATATTACAGTCGCCTGACTAATTACTTATACAGCGTCCATACTGTGCACGTTTAATTTAACCAGTAACTGTATGTGAACGTCATTGTAAAACAAACTCGTGTGCCGCGCCGCGGGAGCGTGACTCCACTATTAAAACTATAGACTTTAATGGTTAACGTGCGAAGGTACTGCAGGACCCTACATAAATACCTTAACACAGCATTTCCCAAACTATGGGTCGCGAGCGAATATTGGAAGAGATAAATGACACGACAATGACAAAAAATAGGACACAGACGCATTCTTCTCATTGCTCTCTTTGTATTTACGAGTATTTTTAGTGTCAATCATACATACAACATCATATACTACAATTTATATGAATGAATGATTCATAATATTTGTGCTGCTTTTTTTTATTCATGGCACTTTTTATTTAGTCGCGAACCATTAAAAAAAAGTTTGGGAAACACTGCCTTTAAACACATAAGTACTTGTTTCTCGACACCTCATTTTATTCTTAGTTATTGTTCATATTTAAATTTCAAGCTGCATTTGTGCATATCGTAAACCAATTCAATTTCCAGATAATCTACATCAATGACAATTACAGTCATCTCATAATTTATCTAAGAATGCTACCACCAATTTACATATAATATCTATTAGACAATTTATGTTTATAGATAATTAGCTGAACAAACCGCTTGTCTATTTGGTTAGGAAACCTCTCTATCATACAAAGCTACCATTTACGCGGTCTTAATCGTGCGATTGAATTCTAAAACAATTAATTTTACTGTAAACTAGATAAATAATTTAGCTGATACAATAAGATATTGTGGGCTGTGAGTGTGTAGTTGTCACATGAACAATGACGTGAATCTTATAAAATATGTGTTGTGTGTGCGCGTACTGGCGGAAGGACAAGTTACGTTATGTACTTGATATTCTGCAGAAGACGTAGAAGCGCTAGAGTTCCGGGAACCTCCGCCATACTTGGCAGTCGTCGGACTAACGCTGACATACTAAGTGTTACTTTGGGCTTGTTTAATAATATTTATGATGTTGGTCGTAGTGTACGACCGCGTGCGGTATGCTGCGAACCGCTCGGCTTTATTATATTGTTCAATATTAGGTGGTTCTGTTTCATTAAATGGTTACTTGAGATAATGGCTGATTACTGTCATTTTTAAATATTGTTGTATTGTCATTTTTAAATATTGTTGTAATTTCTAATTCAGAAGAAAAACGTCGCAACTCACTAGGAATTTCTCCTTTATCGTTCCCTTTTAGAAACATAAACTGACATACAAACACAATTAGTCCTGGAATCAACTGTAGGCCATACAAATATTAGTTCGAATCCCCCACTTACAGTGCAGCATTCAATTACTCAAATTATTCTATATTGTAATAATTGAATTCTAAAATCAAGTCTTTTAATATTGATAGGACTAGCTTATACATTATGCTACTTTACCTTGCACAAAATATAAACAGACAAAATAATTACACACTACCTCTGGTCCTGTCTGTACAATTCGTTAACAAACAAGTCGTTCAAGAACATGATAAATCGACTTTGGATTCATATATGATTCTTTGAAAGTGAGATGGGTCGGGTATATTCGGTATATCCTTCAAGTGAGGTAGGACTTAACGTCTCGTCCCTCGGGATCCCACTAAACTAGGATTTACTTCGACATAAATATCACCCAAAACGGGCTGTAGGGACGCATTCATAATTTTTCATTTAGTAAAATAAGGCGGCAGAAGAGATTTTTGTTTGGTTAAACGCAGTTTGGAAAATTTCTTTTTGTATGTGAGAGCCAAATTCATGAGATATAGTATAGGCTCACGCACGCTGTATAGCATCACGCTACTACAGACGTAACTAAGCTGTTGCCAACGACTTCGTATGTACCTACTCGTGATTTTTTCATGCGCTTTAAGTTACGTCTTTGATTATTGCTCTGCTCCCGAATTCCCGATGTCATAAAGTCTATCGCTACTATTCCTCTTAAGTATGGCTATCATATAGGTGCACAAATATTTTTTGTGACTGGCAGTTTCAGATTAGCGCTTTTAAATAAAAAAACTCTTCAGATTTATATCATTAGTATAGATTTTAGTTAGCAAGTACTTACGATTGTACGCATGCAGACTAAAAGGATCTCCTATCTATTTATTTCCCAGGGATGTCCTTATGTAGGTAGCGGCGCGGTGCTAGGGGCCGGAGCCCGCGGCTCGATTACAAAAACACTCGATAAGATACGCTCCCAGGATGTGATTCGACACTTTAATGAATTGTATGTTTATTAACATAACCACTTGTGTTTATTAAATTAAAGATAGTGAGTGTTGATCGTATTATAAACGACTTGCTGCTTCTTGCGATTTGCTATAGGTACGCGTGGTTTTTTCACCCATGTTTAATTACAACTTTTTGATTACTGCTCCGCTCCCGTGAGTTGTAGCGTAATGTTATGTAGCCTATACTAGTCCTCATATATCTGCCTATCATAATTATACAAAAAATATTTTTTCGAATCCAACTGATAAAATTACAAGATAAACGCGTTTAAAAAATTAAAAAACTCTTGAGCTTTATTTGTATAGACATTGAGAACAAACTGTAATGTCAACACTTAGGCAGTAATCAATTTATAGCCATTCGCGAGTTGTCTTTTATAATGCCCATAAATAATTTAATCTGAATTCGTTCGCCCTTCAATTATCTATACTTACCAACTGTTTCGGTAGATCGACGAACTGAAATCTTTGAAGGGTTTGATTTTACCAAAAATTTGTCGACTATTTGTAGGTTAGCTTGTTTTAGCAGATCACAACTAAACTTCACATTTTTTCATTTAAGTAGGTAGGTACATACAGTGTACCAACTCTAGATTATCTAGATAGAAATACTTTCAATGTAAGTAGGTACCTACTTAATTTATTGTTATCAAGCAGTTACTTTGTCGTTTGACATTTACTTACGGCCTTATCAAGGTAAACTCTTCTCTCTTTCTGTTGTAAGTGCCATTAATTTTATTAACACAAGTTGTAAACGAATGTAAAACCGTTTATGTGGCAAGTGATTGACTTATGATTATAGTCCAGTTAATATTACTTATTAGTTGGAGTAAAAGCGTAACAAATAGTAAATCCTAAAATATTCCAGTAAAGGACATCTCATTTTATAAAATATACTGGCTTCTGCGGCTTTGTCCGCGTCAAAGCCTATGTGCTATTTCAGAATATAACCTATCTCTGTGCCAAATTTCGTGCTACCGTGATATTTTAGCAACAAACATCTATCCAAATTCTCGCATTAATAATAGTTGTAAAATGAGCTTCTGAAAGTACCCAAATATTTAAGGTTTTGAACAATATTATAAAAACGAGTTTATAACATAATGCAGTATATCTCAAGGAAATTTCCAGTTTGTTAAATCATGAAATCTACTGGAAAATCCGAGGCTTTGCCTTTGTTCGGGCTTTTACTGTAACATACGAGCATAAAGTCAAAATGCATTTGTAAAGTAACGACGCATCGCTTCGCCGAATTGACGTTATCAACTTTATTGGCGAAACGAACATCAACATTTTTATGATAGAATACAAAATAAGGATGTATAAGAGCAATAAGAGTACCCTATTAAATTGTATCTACCTATTTACATAAGTAAGTATGTATGTGGTACCTTATATTTATTTTACAGTAATTAAATATTTATGATTGCGATAAAAAA
This sequence comes from Hoplodrina blanda, assembly GCA_949316365.1. NCBI lineage: Eukaryota > Metazoa > Arthropoda > Insecta > Lepidoptera > Noctuidae > Hoplodrina > Hoplodrina blanda. The sequence goes on along the minus strand of OX438579.1, from coordinate 6,317,570 downwards.
TCAACTTTCCGTAAAAATTACGATCTACATTAATAAAATTCGTGCATGGATGGTGTTGACCTAATTTATACAAATGTATAGTTAAATGGATGTTATTTGAAGTGCTTCATATCAATTGACACTACGCAACTAACATGTCGAATTAACGACTCGATCGTGACACATAAGTGAATAAGTGCGAACTGATATTTAGCGAGCCCATCGCCCATTGCCCTTTTAACCTACTTACAACTGCAGACATTTTTACAACTTACAAAACCGCGTACCTACTCGCACTTAACCCATTTTCAAAGCAACACAATCAAAAAAATATAAAGTTAAATTGAAGTTTCTCCTGCATCGTAGAAAGTAGGTATGTTTTTGAAATAATATTTTGTCAGTTTTGTACTTATTTGCTATATATATCCAATAAAAGTTATTAAATTGTCCGGGTCCGTTCAACTGATACAAGTATATCGGTCAACATTGGAATGGGTTTCGCTCGTGGATAGTGGATCGCTGCCAGAGCGATAAGAGATGAATCGACGTGATAAATGGTAGCCTGGCACAGTCCTCTGTCGGCGCCAGGCCGTCTCATTCCAATACCAACTTCAGATACAGGATACCGAATTCCATCACGACAAATATGTTTATCTGATATAGTTTTCCTTCAAAACAACGTGGGCCTATACTCAATACTGCCTTAGTTACCTCGAGGTCAATACTCACAATTGAGGCCAATAAGTTACGAGGAGGTGTGTATGAATTAAGCATTCTTAAGTCAGAGTTAAGCCAAGAATATTCAATCTACAGATCGTGAGTTCGGACCTCATTAAAACTTTAATCGCTACATTAGACCTAATGTAGTGAATCGAATCTTAGAAACAGCATGCGGTTGTTTGCCAACCTTGGATCAGAGTAGATTCGTCGTTTGGTCACAGTTGGATTAGTGGTACCTAAATATACCCTAGGTAAAAGTATATATAAAAAGCAGGTCTGTCTGTATCTGTCTGTGTCTGTATCTTAAACTTAATCTTCAATACAGTCAAGTGCTTTCTTCTAAAATAAAGTTCATCACTTTATTTAAGGTTCATGTTACAGCCTACAGCCTGGGAACATGCGCTTGCACATAATATGCTTATTTAGTTATGTAAATTTTGAAAATTAAATTGTAAACATAATCCTGTATTTACATAAGAAAATATATTTATCTATTAACAACATTGCCCTTACATGTACTTATTAACAAGTTACCTAAACAGGTAAGTAGGAAGCACCTACCCACCACAAGTTGAATACCTTGTTCTAGTCAAATATTATGCCAATAACAATAAATACACTCAAGTTAAAGCTAACAAACAAAAGGCAGCAAGCTTCTCAAATAACATTTAGTGCCCTTTCGCAAGGCTTTGAGAAAATGTTGCTGACACCGCATTACTGTGTCGAAAGCAATCTCTTCATTACCTACGTATCGACATAAAATATTCCTTCTTGTAAAATTGGCGTATCGCTTAATAAAAGTGCTTTCACTTTCAACTCACGTTCACTGGATCTACTTTGCAGTATTAAATAAGGTTACAACTTTAGAAGGTCCACCGAGAAAAGGCATGAAACTAATTTCAACGTCAAAGACATAAAAACTCTGTTAAAAACTTTTGGGTATACATAAATCTTGCAGACGTGTAACTTTTGGGTTTTGGACCCCTAGCTTAGCGAATACCGTGGAAGTCTTAGCAAAGATGATGGAACTTGAATATTAATACAACCCATTACTAAGTGAATGCAAGATCAACAATTTCACTGTTACGAAATTTTGTTACTTTCCAATATAAAGATTTTATTAAAAAACGTTTTATAGTAACAATCCAATTAAGTTGCCTTGTTTTATTCATCACTAGCTTTTGCTCGCGACTTGGTCCGCGTTAATGTCGGTTATCGCAGACGCAGACGAAATTGCGGAATACAATGTAGGTAACCTATGTATGTCCTTTCTTGGGATTCAAACTAACCTCGTACCAAATTTCATTGAAAACGATTCAATGGTTTAATTGTGAAAGTATAATAGACGGACAGAGTTACTTTCACATTCATAATTTTAATAAGTAAGTAAGATGACAGAAAAACATTTTCAAAATCCGAGGAGACATTTTTCTGCGTACATTGTCAATATTGAGTGGATCATACGGTAGCGAGCACGTATCCAAATGATTGATGCCCAACGTTTGAAGCCGCAAGAAGAACTCCACTTCCGATAGATTTATCGCATCGTTGCCCCCGCGGCCCCCGGCCCCGGATGTCACGTGTCTTACTTCCGTTGGAACGACTGGGCTTTTTGCGTTCCAATAACTATATGATATTGGATCGTGCCAAATGTAAGCGCTGACCACGTGTGTGCCATTTATCAGAGCTTCGATTTTCAAAAACTTTTACGTTCGAAAAATATTTGTGAACGTAGCACAAAGTTGTCTGTTGTTTTTTTTTTCCTTTTCGTGGGTGAAAGACACGCCTATAAAACTTAATGTAAGTCCCGGACGATCTCCGGGATGTAGTTTCTGTACTAATCGTCCTTCACGAAAATATTTGTATTTGGTTGAACTTTTACAAAACACTAAAAAACTTTCATGGTTATCTTGTACGACAACCGAGTGTGAGACCTAATGCTTCTTGGAGAAATGTATCTTAACATCGACTGTATCTATATAATTATGTAGTTTTATTTCTTAAGGATTTAAAATGGTTGCCCTTCCCGGCCCATTGATTTTTTCCACCCTGTATGAAAAGCCTTTCCTATAAAAACTTCATTTTACAATCATTTCAGAGCCTCGCCAGCTACCAAAACTGTGAACCTTTTAACATTGAGTTATAATGTACTACGTACTAGAGAAGCTATCTCAAACAAAAGATGGGCGCACTTGATGACAGCGGGGCATGCGCGGGACAAGCGGGGGGTGTTATGTTCTCATAGATAACAATCAATGCGTGCAGATGCGACATAATTTTATTATTCTGCCTACTTGTGTACTTACTCAAAGAATAAATAAAAAAGTATTTATGCTGTAATAATATTTTAATTTCCTTTAAGTAATATAAGTTTAGTTAGTTTCTGCCGTTTTGTGAATAATCTGAAGGTAACCACGTTTCTTCGCTGCGATTATTCTGAACATCCATGATTCTCTTGTTTCATGACACCGCCGAGGAAACCTTTAAATCCAAATAATAATAAAAAAATATTAATGTTATTGCATTAACATTATTATCGTGATTTAAAATTAATATTTTACTGCCCTTAATTATGTAAACTTATACGTCGATAGTGTCAAGTCTGCGCATACAAAATGTTTTACTCTTTGACATTCACGTAAACATGGCTGCCGCGCCGCCGCGGTGACGCGTTGCAATTGAAAAATTATAATTAAAATTAAGCGTGTTTTAAACATAATTAATGAACTTACTGGTGAAAAGTCACTCCTTGACTTTTATTTATGTTTCTGGAGTTATTTGTACAGTATCTCAATACGCACGAAGGCATATTATAAAAAACAAAACTTCACTCAAATGTGTCACGTTGCAGCAAACGCTCGGCATAGACTAAGTGAGTTGGAGTGCATGCGCTCTAACTCGTGTTACAAACAATCGAGTTGAAGTGTCTTCTCTAGTACGTAGTACATTATAACTCAATGCCTTTTAAGTCGATGCGCGAACGCTATAAAAGGCCCATATTCTGGACATTTCGTCGGCGTAAACATCTTCATTAGCAGTAAGTCGTCCCGGGGGAGGATAAGACGTGTATTGGCATTGGCGTCTAGCCGGCCGTAGTTAGGGGGCACGCAAATAAAGATCAACGACCGGCTTTAAAGCTCGCAGCTGCTGCACCTGAGCCACGGTTTAGCGAACACTTTTATGTCTGCGATATCGTCTGTTTCTTAGATATTAACGAGTTGGTTGAAAGAAGACGACGTCATAGGGATGTTTCGTAGGCAAAAGAAATATGAAGAAAGTTTAACGTATTTATTTACATTGTTTAGATTAAAATATGTAAACAAACAAAATTCAAAAATAATTGGAAATGGAAAATGGGCTCGACTGCATGAAAAACACGACGTCCAATTTCCAGTAAAAAAGTGTTCTTGAAAAATACAATAATGCTCTCTCTATGAAGCCACGCGACTCGTGAAAATTAAGTAGCATAATAATGTGAATCTTTAAACTCCTCCTCACACAAATACAACCAATAACGAAATTACTTTTATTGTCAAAGATAAAGGTTATACAGTAAATTAAAAAAAAAATGTTTTATTCAACGTTAAAACATAATCAAAAGAAGAAGAAAGAGAGAAGAAATACATAAGTAAATACAGTCAAAGATTAGATTTACAATAAAAATTCAAAATCCAATGCTTATTTTTGACAAAACAGGCAAACGAGACGCCATCGCCTGTCATAAGTATTTCGTACACAAAGAGGTTATATATTAGGTATATTACAAAAGCTTTTAAAAAACACGGGCCTTTTATGAAAACCTAATAAAAAGCAAAGAAAAAAACATTTATTAATGGCATCTCAATGTTTTTTCACCAAAAACGGCCAGTACTAAAATAAAATTATTTTTAATTAAGCCATAAAAAGGCTGTATTACCACGTTATTTATAGAAAAAAGAAATAATTACCACCCAAATATTTTTTTAAAAGTCCGTAACCTTTTCATTAGGGAACAAAGGCTCTAGATCCAACACGGCCGGCCGTGCGGAGTAAAACGTAAATTCGATCAATTTTTTATTTATTTACAAGCTTTTATTATTATTTTTTACAAGCTTTTTTACAAGCTTTTATTTAGTTTCACTTGTGTTTGTTTGTCATCACAACTTGAAAGCTAAATTTGATCCACTTCCTGAGTTCCGATTGAGCTGAAATTTTGCATGCATGTCGTCATCGGGGAACATTTTAATATTATTATGACATGGAGCTGATCTGATGATGGAGCTCGAAGGTGGCCATAGGAACCCGGTAATAAAACGACACTACCCCATCGAGTTTGGGCTCGTTTGATTCGTCTTGACGAGTATTCTGGTCCTAGATAATATCCATATGTAACTCCATTAAAAAGAAATAAGTTCGTCGAAAACTAATTTGAACATTATTTTACCATAAGTTAAAATTCCTTATAATAAAATAGATGTAAGTAAAATTTAAAATACGAACTAAGCCGTAGTTAATTCTGCATCATAAATACTAAAAAGTTAAAAATAAAATTAAAATAAAAAAAGTTTTTAAAAACAAGCTTTTATTACCTGTTATTAAAAAGCACAAAAAAATCCAAAATAATTTAATTTAGATAAGAAATAGTCTGGTAAGAAACAGTCCCAATTTTTTTAATAAAAGCGTGTTACACCTTTTTGATTTCTCGTAACGTCTTAGTGTAACACGCTTTTATTAAAAAAATTGGGACTGTTTCTTACCAGACTATTTCTTGGATTTTTTTGTGCTTTTTAATAACAGGTAATATAAGCTTGTTTTTAAAAACTTTTTTTATTTTAATTTTTTTAAATTGGGACTCACGAAATATTTATTTAGTTTGAAAGCTTTAATAATATGTATCAATGGCGGTACTAATTGTGCTTGTCGTACAAAATTAAACCAAAACGCATTAGGATTGTCGTATTTCTAGTGCGATAATCGACTCGAATCGAATATTTTCCGTTAGCGTGCTCGCTAGCCCCCTGGAAATCAACCTACGGAATAGTACGTTTAAAACATTTTGATGAGCCTGGTTTAGTGCACCTAGGGACGTAATTAACTATAAAATTAACAATTATTACAATTTTCTGCTATAAAATGAGATCAAAACGCATATTATATTCAATAAGTAAGTAGGTAGGTACTTTCACTGTGCTATAAACTTTGAATTTAATTATTTTAAATAAGTACTATATACCATGACTGAATCTAATAGCATCAAGAAAATGAACACAGTAATGAATATTATGATTTAAAATATTTTATTCTGAAAACCGTGAATAGCTGTAATAAATATGAAATATTTTCAATTGCAGCAACCTTGTCTATGTGTATGTACTTATCAGCCGATTGAGAATTTGTATTTTGTGTGATTTAAGTCATTATTTTCTATGCCTAGGTGAAAATAACTATAGAGGTACTTGGCAGACGGGTAAATACTTATTAGTAAAACATTTTTTTTTAAATTATTTTATGTAATAAACCTTAAAACGTGAACTTCGGAACTGTTTACTTAAAATTATGAACTCAAGAAATGGTTTTGTTTTTGTTTTATTGCTAAACCATTACGTGCTAATTTTTGCGTTTGTAAAATTTCTTCAGTTAATTTTAAAAGGCTCCATAAAACTTTATTTATTGACTGCACTTAAGTAAACTCTATTACAGCCTTACGAGCCTTGTTTACCACCTGCTTCTGAATAGTTCTGAATTATAAGGAATTGTTCTGGATTATTATTTTAAGGACTCAGGTGCCCTTTTTGAGTAGAAAGCTGCTTTCATGGAGATACGAACTTCGTATATTACTTAACTGCGACAAAATAATAATAATGATACCAGCCCATGTCCTACTGCAGGGGAAAGGCCTCTCCTCATACAGAGAAGGCAGGAGCATCGATCAGCACGCTTTCTCAAGGCGGATTGGCGATTTCAAACTTATCTAGGTTAGGTTACCACCGATATCAGTGATGTCCAAGATAAACGTAGAAAGTATATAGGTACATATGAATTTAAAAAGTCAAATTGGTACTTGCCCGGATTTGAACCACAGCCTTAACCGCTGGGCTATCACAACATAACTCACAACAACTGCAACATATTTATTAAAATATGTATTTATCCTGAAATTTTACACAGTTCATTCTTGACATCTGTATAGGATTTCAGACCCTATTGAATATAGTGTAAATTGGAGTATGGAACTCCTAAAATGAGATAAAATTATATAGTAAATACGCCTTGTAAATTTTAATTTAAAACTCTCCTTACAAATTTTCCCGGAAAAAGTAATATTTAATTTAAAGCTAATACAGAAGGTTTCTCTGTTTGAAATTCTACGGTACCTACGTCTTCCAATAAGTTGGAGGATTCATATCAAGGGATGAAGTATAAAGCAAGCAGACAGATATTCGGGAGTCAGGGCTGTCACTAACGAATTGCTGTATCGAAATTTTCTATTTGATTTCGCTTGTTTTGCTTTGTTGTTTGCTTATCTTTCTGTTCGGAATCTTGCAAGTTAATTTTAAACCAGTTTCTTCTAGCAGAAGAGGCTGTTTGTACACGTTTTTTACGACAACCTTATACGTAGTAACAAGTAAAGAGTGCGCTATTATGAGATTGTTACTAATTGTTCTTTTAATATTATTTAATCGTTTTTTGAATTGTTTTGTTGAATTTTTTTGGTAGAGAAACAATTGGGTTATTGACACCATTAACGAATAATTCCAAAACAAAACCCCTTTAAAAAATCACTTTATTTTAGCCCTAAAAACCCGATTAATTTTCAATTTACTTTAAAAATAGATTTTTAATGTCTTTAAATCAATAAATAGTGAGTGAATTGCCAAAAAAGTGACGTCACAGCTTACTATTACTGTACAAAATCTATGGAGCAATCGCGGTGTGACTGGGTGTGACAGATCATAAAAACTATGTCTATTGATTAGTAGTGTCTAATACCCAATTGTCAAGACATTTAGAAAAAAAAATGTCAATATTAATGTTAATATTAAATTAAAATTAATATTAATATTTATACTTATTGTCAATCTGGGAGGTTTGAGCAAGGCAATCACCACATAGAGTTCGTAATTATTTACAAACTATATTAAGCGGACTATTGTTTATCAGTGCCAGCCATTTGAATGGTGACTCGTAATTTTGCTTATTTTTAACTATAATTTTGCGGTTACACTTACCATGTAGGCGGTGGAACTAAAGCTTAATTTTAAAATAATAACAGTTTGTGGAATAAAACGAGCATCAACCCTGTGCGGTGCGGCCGGTAACCGGCGCGCAGCATCGATCCGTCGCGACGTGCCCGACGCAGCACCAGACGCGGCGCGACGCCCGCGCCGTCCTTCCATTATTTACTTTTCGTTCATACATTTTATATTATCTGAACCCTGTATTGAACTTTTGAACTGATACAAAGGTCACCTCAGATAGACAGATGTCTGGAGTCTAGACGATATATTTTTTGCTTTATTTTTAGTTTATAATTTTTCCTATGCAGTATTAGTTGGGCTCGCCCCCTATTACATGGGACTTTAACATAACTGGCGAAATGCGGGTTTACTAATGGGCACACTTCTGCCTAACCCTTCGGGGATTACAGGCGTTATGTTATATTATTAGTTAAGTGCTCGCACATTGTACATGACTTTGAATATAAACAGTATTCCTTACAAACTCATAAGATGTTATGTAAATGCATTATGTAGCGTTACTTTAAGTAGCCAGTTAACAACGTTTACGCAACAAACATTTTCCTTATGAACGTTAATAATTATAAATGGGTCCGTACGCATTCTAAAGGCTTTGCAGAAGCGGCACGCAGTTACTGTAATTTCATTAAACGTTGCGGGTACGCAGCAATTAGATCCTTAATACTCGCAGCGAATTATCTCGTCTATCATCACAGAGTCGTAATGCTGCACATTGGTCTCATCTGAGTCCGCTATCCTGTCATCACTTAGCGAGCGGATTATTTATTTGTTTGGTCGCGGATGTAATTACACCCTCTCCGGAGCCTCGGCGCGGACAGATCCCGTCCAACAGGTCTCGTTAATATTAATCTGATTAACTATAATGCCAATACCAAGTCTATAAAGCAAGTATATACGCATGCTCTTCTGTAGCTCGCATACGTTTCTTCTATTCCTGTTTTATATTTCGCTTTGCATAGCTAGGTAATGTTTATGTTATAAAGTACAATCATTAAGTCGCACTTGATTTATGATCGAATCCATTTTATTGGAACACACCTACTCTTAGTAATAAAATATCTATCTACAAATAGTAAAACTTTTGATGTCCAAAAAAATCTCTAAAACATACCATTGTTCCGCAAATGGACCGAAAATGTGGAGGCGAGCCGAATGGCGATAAAATTACTGTAACACTCGTAAAAAATGGCCATAATATTTTTACGTCCCAATTTAGGAACTTTAGTGGACTGAGCCTGGACATAAATTGTGCGTATCCGTGTATCTGTATGTTTCTTTGGTAAATATGTAGTAAATAGTGCGGATAGCGATGTGTGTAGGAAACTATAAGTTGTAAGTTTCACCTCCACCAATAAACAGTGCGTAAGTGAACGTGCAAAGCGCGTTGTTATTTAGCAACGGCCCTATTAGATAGGTATTGCTGTATCTTATTCATGGATATTAACTGCGACTGCGCACAACATAAAGTTGCGGCAGGTGGATCCCGAGTATTCGTGAAGTTTAATGAAACACTTTTATTGCTGTGACATCGCACTGTAATTGTTCTAGGAACGGCCATAATTTGTATTCACGTAATTGTTATTATACACAGTTCCAGTAAGTAGAACGCGTTGTAGGTACTTGTCAGATCCAATTCCAGGTTAAAGTTGGAAAAAACCAGCCAGTTCTTCTCGTTTCAGCAGTTTTAGAAAAACAATAATACAGGTTTTTTGCTCAACTGGAATTTATTCATTAAATGTTTTGCTATTGTAGTTGGTTTGAAATAAAACTATAATTTTATGGACACTGTTCTTTTATGAGCGAGACCACGACAGATCACGTCTGCCGAGCTTTAAGTAGGCACTTAGATACACTCATTGTTTCTCGACTTTGGCAGACTTGAATAGTGAGTTAATGCATGTTAGTTAGTGAGTTAATCCATTTCCTGCGCACAGTGCGTAACGTCTGCAGCGTTATGTTGCTAAAGGAATTTGTAACACTGGTGAGAGTAATTTGACTTAACACCGGTACGCTATAAACATAGCTTGACGCGTAACTGCGTATGCGTCCGACGATACTGAAATAGACGCAGAATGCAAAACGCCGCTCAAAAGTTCATCATCCTCGCAGCTATTCCAAATATGCCTCATATGAAACACCTCAGCGGACGCTACGGACGTGGGGACATGAGTTGTTTATTGGACAGCCTCGAAGAGTAATTGCGGTCGCGTTATGTCTAGGATTACTTGCAAAAATGCGCCTTTCATACCGTGAACAATCCGGAGTCTACAGCTAATAGTGCGCTCTAAGTAACCGGACATATTATTTTAATGCCTATTCAAAAGTACTGCTAAAACGGGTTGTCTGCAACAAAGTTAACGATGACGCTGCGCCTGCGCGTCCGCCGCGGGGATGTCAGGGAACAGTTAGGCGGCTCCGCGGAAGAGTTCGCAGCACGTCACATCGACACATACTGCCACTAAAGTATAAAGTTACACATTCATATGCAAATGGCTAGTTAACTATTATAATTCTAGTGATTTCCCCCGATACAGTCACATTATAATAACCTGGACATTGTTTACGGACCAGCCCCGCGTGTGGTAACATCTGTAAGCAGGAGTCGTAATTTTAAAATAAATGAGAAAGATTATGGCCATGCTTCGCGATGTTTTGACATTGTAGGTTTACGAGTGGTAACACCGTCTACCCGATGTTTGCTCGTGTGCTCCTTAATGAAAGTAATAGAGGGGAGTCACAAGATACAAGCTCTGCTTAGTTTGTGGCTCGCCAACTGTGTTCACACTTGTAAAACGTACTTTTAGTTAATAAACGTTATTATTATTATTATTATATCTAACTTAATGGCAATAGCAGCCGGAACTTTTGGTATGTGAGCTTTGTTGGCTTGTAGCATACAATGACATGTGCTAAAATGTAATGTTTTTTCTGTTTACTTTACGCTTATTGTAGGTTCCTAAGATACTTTAATACGGCTTATACCTGAAATTGAGTTTTTATTACCTTCTAGCTTAAGCCGGCGACTTCGTCTGTGTTAATTTTCATACGGATCCCTATTTTTTTGATAATAAAATATACCTAGCACAGAGGGATATCGTAGCTTCCTATCAAAAGAATTTTCAGAATCGGATAGTCATTCGTTCCGAAGGTAGTTCAAACAAACAAACAATTCTTTCTCTTTAGTAAGTTTTCAAATTATTTCCAATAATATCAATATCAGAAAAATAAATCATCCAGAATAATCAATACTCAACGTATGTACCCAAGACATCAGTATGATTAAATGGTAAAGCTAATTTATAAAAATAAACGCACTGCCTACAGTAAAAACTGTAAGTATTCCAATGTTGTAAATAAGTGGTCGGGTCCGTTGGCGGGTGGCATTTCACGATCTAGGAAAACATTCCAATATGGACGGGACACGAACCGGGGTTGCAATAAAAAGCAAACACCCAATTATCTGGACTGCTCCACGCCTTTAGTAATGTTTAAAACAAATATGGCCACCGAGTCCTATCTCTAGAACAATCGAACTAATTAAACACTTATACATGTACTTAAAATTTTATTCTAAAAGACAATCGCTACTGACTGACTGATTTATCAATACCTACACAGCTCAAACCACTGAACAGATTGAGCTGAAATTTGGCATGCAGATTGTTATTATGACGTAGACGTGTGCTAAGAAAAGATTTTTCAAATTTCACCCCCTAAAGGTTTGAAACGGGGGTCCAAAGTTTGTATAGAGAAACAAGATTAAATCGCCAATAACCGGCAGTCGCGGGCAGTAGCTAGCAGGGCCGTAGCTAGGGGGGGCATTGTGGGCCCTACCTTGAAATCACAATGCCCTACCTTAAAAATACCAAAAATAAGATAAATTATTATAATTAAATGGTTTGTTCATAGTTTCAGAGTCATCATAAGATGTCAGATATACATGGTGATTGATTAGGAGCCCGTGTTGGAGGGCAGATCAATTATGACATTTTTTTTACTTGCGACCTACCACCTACTGTAACCAATGCTGCCCTACCTCAAATTCGACTCTATCTACAGCCCTGGTAGCTAGTAATTAAAAAACAATCGATTTCTAAGCTCATAAAATTATACAAATTGCTTATTGATTACACGGCTCCAAGATACGATCGACGTTCGTGTGATATCCTTATTCAGTCCTGTGGCAGCGACAACACAGGTGCTTACAAGGAATCTTGTCTGTTTACTTCCGCTTAATATACATAGTGTAATGAAATCATTCATAATTAGGTACAGTCCACAAAAGAGATAGTCATCCAGGCTCGTCAGATATAGTTGAAGTTTTCTTAAACTTAACTTAATTAATTAACTGTTTATTGTCTACTTTTTAAATTAAAGTACATTTCAAAATGTATCCATGGTTTTTAAGAAAACTTCAACTATATCTGACGGCCCCTGCATCCCATCTCTTTGTTGACTGTACCTTATGTAAAGTAACTGAGGAAGTGCGCAATCAAACGTTTGGATCAAAATCACAACCCGAACAGAAAGTGAATGTAAATCTAAACATACGTATATCATGGTTTTAAACATAACAGAGGAAAACAACATGTTGTTAAAGTACAAAATCCAAACACCAAACTTGGGGTGCAGAAAGATAAAATTTACATTCACCACTTTCCCACACTTCTACTTTGCATTTTTATATTCGCAAGGGAACCAACGTGCTTAGGAAGTTAACAAGATCAACACGAACAGGGCCAATTGAAGGGAACCAAGCTTACCAGTTACCGTTCTATGGGTATTTTTTAAATCCATTGCTTTATAAGCAAAGCTACTTCATCTGTGGACAATAGGGGATGTAAATGAGTTTGTTTTGAACACTTCTTTTCTTTTATCAAAATTAATGTCAATATTTATTACATTGTTTACTGCTGTTTCCTGCTCTTGTTTTCATTTGAGCTTTGTTTTATTTTACTTTCTTCCGTCTGCCTCGCCGAGTAGAGTTATTGCCGCAATTTGATACTGCCTTGCAAAGCTGTGTTTGCACCTGTATTGTGAACTTTAATTTCCCCTTTTGAATCGTTTCCTCCTTTGAAATACATAGCTTTTTATTCAATTATTTATTTTATTGATATTAAAATAGTGTTTAAATAAGCATGTAATTGTCGCAAAGCTCAACACCAAGTGACAGGTTAAAGCAAAGCAATACAGTCATGAGATAGGTATCTCTTCAACGTCAGGGCGTCACTCAGAATACAAGTAACTACCTTCAAAGTTACAAAAATAACCTCAACTATTATGTTGTAAGGGGAAGTCAATGAGAACACATTTGTAAAATGTTTACATTTACTAGTGTATTTTAAAATATGTTACAAATACACAAATCAAAAAAAGTAAATATTATTTCTAATTTCATGTTTCCGCTTAAATTGTGTATAATAAACGATCTGTTAATGTTATATTCTATTAATGATATCTTCCTGCGAGCTTGGATGTGGTCGTTAAATATGCTTTGGTAGTGAAGGGACTTCCCAAAATAAACAACATGTGTTTATGGTATCAACATCTCTACATCGCGCAGTGGTCGCGTTGCATTCCCGCACGTCACGTAATGTAATGAAATTGTCACCGATTACTGAGACCCTTTTATGACATAAGATATGCGAAATATATCGTGAGGTGCTCGTGGCTAAGTAATACAGCCATACGGGTCGACCCATCAGGTTAAGCTACGTTTGCCGGATTTGGTCTGTGGATGGGTGACAATCTTTACACACAGAGACTCCTCCGTGCCTCTAAAAGCACGCTAAGCCGTTGGCCCCGTGGATCTTTGACAGTCGTTATGGGTCGTCAGAAGCCCGAAAGTCTCACAAGCAAGGAGTATCGTACACCCAGTTACTGGATTGTGAAGGTCAGATTGGCAGTCACTCCATGTAAAATAATGGTATTCAGCTGCATTCTGTTAGACTGGAAACCGACCCCAGCATAGTCGGGAAAAGGCTTGGCAGATTGAATGCGAAATATATCGATCTCATATTTCGAAACCACCTTTTTCTGCTGTGTGGATCTCAATTATTAAAAGCGCTGTTATATTTATAACATTGTCATTGTCACAGTAACATTTGCGTAACTTCATTTGAATGACACATTTTCTTATACAATAATGTCTTTGTAGCTTAGCTTCACAATCAGTGCCGACCCCAAAGTTAGTGTTCATTGTTTGTGGACAGACATTTTGTTTATTGTCAACAACACAAAGTGAGGAAGTGTCGCACACCCATGCACCATTGATTTGTACGCAATTTCCTTGACCTCCATACTCATAAACTGCGTTGAAATATCTCTGCATAATATCGGCTCTCAACTTCACAGCATGTAATCTTTTAGTTCATTGTCACAAGCAGACAAAATATAATTATATACATTGTGGCTAGACCGTTCACAATGGTGTTATTTATTATGAATAAGTTGTAGTTTTACATTATCCTTGAACGGTGCATTTCAATGCTCATTTTAGTAGTTGCCCAATTATTCAAAACTGTAGACATGGAGATGGACGGGCTGCGTTAAATTAAATTTTGACATTTATTATTGTTTTTAAAATGCAACTTTAAAGAAGTTATCATTAATATTCTCCAGACCAACTTAGGTCACGGTGGCTAATATTAATGAAGACTAGCCATGTAGCAGGAGATATCATAATACACAAGTATGTGCGCAGACACAGGTGCACTCTATCTTCGCTCACTCTCATTCTCATAGTCCGATGGGACGGCAATCTGCCACAACCGGGGGAACCCCTATACACACCCCTGTGCCTCGGAAACCATGTAAAGCTGTTGAGCTTTACATGGTTTTCGAGGCACAGGGGTATCACACCACCAACTTCCTAACTCCAGGCTGCTGCTGAGATAGGTATTAGATATGGAATTTCTTGCCCATTCTTCTCCATACAAAACTACCTTTTGGAAGGGGCAACTAGATTCAATTCTATTTATTTTTTCTAACGGGGCAGTCAATCATTAATCATCACAAGCATAGAGCTGTACCAAAACTCCCAACTAACAGTAAGAACGTCAGCACTTGAATGGAACTTTTCCAAATCCTCATGACAAAGGACTCGTGCAGGCTCTTCGTACTTGATACATAAATGCCACTCATGAAAGTTATTACGTAATTTATCAATTCTCAAACATCTACTACGGATGTGTTTATCTCATCCCTACTGTGTACGACAACCATTTATTCTCAACGACCTCAATTGACTCCTACGACAAACGTAGGAAGATTCAGATTAAGACTCTCGATTTTTCTAGGAAGCCAAGCAAATGCACTGTGTTCTATAATTCCCACAATAGCAGCAAGTAGTACTACAGAAAGCTATGTATAATTACATTGTTGAACGCAGTTTGCGATGACATTTGGCCGGCGCGCGCGCAGTGAGAGGCGGCCGTTCCGTAACCGGGACCCTTTCGACCGATGCACTATCCGATGCATTCACTAACACACCGGCCGGTCGGTACAAGCGATACCAAATTGCTGTACAATTACTAGCTTGAAATGATCTTAAGTACTTTATGGTATCACCTTCACTTTTTGTTGAAGGTAGTTAATTCCTTACAACGATCTGCTTTAATTTCTTGAGAGGCGTGAGAAATATATTTCTTTCCTTCTTTGGTACTCGCTATGATTTAAAACGAACTTATAAGATTGTTAAACATGGAAAATTATTCAATGTAATAAGTACTTATTGGTTTTATTAGTAAGATAGCATGTATAAAATTTCACTGTACTCCTGTTTTTTATCCCGAAATAATATAAAATAAATGTGTGTAGTAGAAAAATAAACC
Source organism: Hoplodrina blanda (assembly GCA_949316365.1). Lineage (NCBI taxonomy): Eukaryota > Metazoa > Arthropoda > Insecta > Lepidoptera > Noctuidae > Hoplodrina > Hoplodrina blanda. The sequence continues at coordinate 6,301,801 of OX438579.1, read as the reverse complement.
CGTCTCTATAGTATCTTAAACATAACTGGCGAAATGTGGGTGCACTGGGGCACACATCTGCATAACCCTCCGGAGAGACAGGCGTGATGTTTATGCCTATGGTACCTACAATAGTATTTTTCGGTTATTTGTTTTGTTTTCTTTTTTTATTAAATAACTTCATTGAGAAATCAACTATACTAACTAAATCATCTATAATCATATAAACTACTATAAAAATGTGATCATATTAGATTAATTGCGGTGTTTGCAATAAAATATTAATTAAGTAAGTATTAATAGATAATAATAGTAGCCTCATTAATTGTCACTTCGAGCAGACCTGTCCAGTCGTAAAATTTTATTGAGTTTTATTGCTAATCTGTAATTCATTACCTAGTAGGCAGATACATACCTAGTCCTACTGGTGATGTTTGAGTTTTATTTTTAAAAACGCGTTTAAAATCCTTAATCGTTCTGTAGCATCTAAAACCAATAACCTGTGAATGAATCTCGCCAAAGATCGTGAAAGTAAATAAATGTAGGAACCTGAGAAGCTTCAGTCGTCGACTGTAAGCGGGTTATCGATGATATTTTAGGTTTCCCTTCGTGACCGCAGGCTCATTCCGAAGGTTACTTTGATTTTGAAACGAAATATCACGGGAGTCTACGAAGGCGTGGTCATTGTTTTGTTGTCGACCTCGGAATCGGTAATTACCTATTGTTTACATTATTTTATTCGCAAGCATCATATTTCACGACATTAACACACATTATTAATGATGTGTGATTCCGATGTGTAGATATAAATCAGAATGATTACAATTTGAGCTTTTCAAACACAAAGTCTAACGTTGTCAATAAACAGTCTACATTTGCATAATTTTAGTTTTACTGACGTTAATTGATCCGGTTTTCGCGATATCATTTTAAAAATCAGCCCGAATAGGTAACTGTTAGTCGTAAAGCGTGGGTGGTCTCGGAAAGAATTCGGTGGTAATGTAGTTAGGTATGTTGCTAAAAATCAGCTCAATAAAGCGGAGATACCTCTACACGGTTATATTTTAATAACATCAATGTGAGGTCGTTCGTTGCCATTTGTTTTTATTTTACATTAATTGTAATTTTTGCATCACGAATGCGTTTAATCTTGTACCTAAATTATCGTAACAAACGTGGCAGGGGTGTTAACCGTTAATTAAGGGGAACAACGAAGGGGAGGGTGGAAATACAAATTAATTTAAAACAACCGGACATTCAGACAGAATTAGAATGCCCGAACTTTTGATATTATGCGAAGCTCGTTCTAAGTTTAAATTCAATTCAAGTTCTTCAAGTTGGTATTTAAATGAACAATTCCAGAATACCAACCTAGATCGGTTTTAATTTTTACTAGCGAACCGCCCCGACTTCGCACTTTTTCGAAGTCGGGGTCGAAATTTTCAGACTTTCCAAATATTTTCGGTGGATTTTCCAAATATTTTCTTTTAAATGAACTTTTTCCGGAAAATTACAAAGCCAAAGTATTACAATTACAAAGCCAACAAAAAAGAATCACCCAAATCGGTTCCGTTCTCGAGTTTTGCGCTTAGCAACACATTTAGTCATAATTTTTTTATGATAGAAGATTAATAATGTGCGCAAATGCGAGTGTTTGGGTATCAATTTGGGTAATATTTTACCTATCTGAACCACAGTTATAAGGGAAGCAGTTATCAGTAGAGCTTTTTGAAATTCGACAAGCTGTTCCAAACAGGACATGGATGTGAGATGAATAATTTATAGGTAGGTTACACTACATTTTTTTTTCGGAGTGCCGGTATAATATTTTTGGGGGCCTTTCGTTCAGCAGTAAGCTAAGTAACTATATCCCAGGATTCTTTGTGATATTAATTTTTTAAAAACCCAGCTATATACTTAGTTACTTAGTTAAGGAGGGCAAGAGTGTGGTTAATAAGGTATAGATTAGTTAGAAAAAACAGCAGACCAGGAATTATGTTCACATTTACCTAATGCTGCGTACACACCGGCCCAACGAATGCCAACGAATGCAGGCCTTCGTTGGCATTCGTTGGGTCGCGGCCGGTGTGTACGCAGCATTAAAGAGATTGGCAAATTTTGACATAAATTATAAATAATATTTATTTTTATAATTAATCGCGAAATGTTAGAATATGTATGAATGTGTATTAGGTATATAATATGAATATGTATACCTGTAAATAAATACATTACTTTTCAAATCATTACTAATATGAAGGCTCTACAATCTTCTTACTACTAAAAATGCAAAATTTAAATGGATTTATGTTTGTTAGTTTTGTTACTATACCACGCGGGAACGGCGGAACGGGTATGTATAAAATTTGGCACAGAAATAGATTATAGTCTGGAATAGCACACAAGCTATTTTTTAACCCGGAAAATGTACAGTTCCCGTGGGATAATTTATTAACTTTAACGCGGGCGGAAGCTAGTATTTCTATAATTAAGAGTGGGTAGTAAGCAAAATTACCAATCTTTTTTTTTTATTTTACATGAACAATAATTCTAGATTTCTAGGCTTAAAATACAAATGTATGGAAACTACATGTTATTTTCGAGGGTTCTCATTGATCAAAAACATAAAATTATAACATTTTCTCGATAGAAAAACATCACGAAGTAGCCTCAATTTTTTTTGTTTTTTTCGATTTATACACGATATTATAATGATTAAAATGACGAAAATTTGATAATTAGTTATATTTATACATGAGTGAGGGTTTTGTCTAGGCATTTTAGGTAATTCCTTTTATTTTTGGAGTTATTACGATAAAACACTTAACACGGGGCGCGCGGGTGAATTATAATATAAGGAACTTCGTTCCAAAAGTTTGCTGGCTTTTGGCTTAATCGTAAAATGTTTGAATACCATTCCCTTCAAATAAATACATTAATTCACTTAAGCCATTACTAATTTGAAGGCTTTACAATACAAACATAATTCGCTACTGAAATGTTTATATCCTTGTTTTTACATACAGCTGTAACCATTTCACAAGTAGCAGTGTTTTGTAACAAATTGGTGCAAAATGCTGTGATTTCAACACGTAATGTAAAATAATTGAGTGCTCATGCGCATTGTCGATAGTCGCATTCCTTCGGCGTATTATGAGGCGTTTCATCAGGGCTCCTGGCGGAAGCCATTGCCGTAGGCGTGCGGTGAATAGCCCAGCAATACACACTAATTCATAATTTTGAATGATTTATGAACTGCATTTAGAATTAATAGTTTTGTATTATTATTTATTGCGAGTCTTCTCACCATCACAGTCTTCTTGAAAATATGGAATGGCGCACAGCTGATACGGCTTTGAGACTTTACGAGTAGTTTAATAATTTCGGTTGGCTACTCTACCCTTTTGCCAATTTTTAAAAATAAATAAATAAAATGTTTTATAGAAATTGAGAGTCAACATTGATTTGATAGATTTCATGTAGGTACCTATGTACACCATTAACATATTTTCAACTAGATTTAAATAATTATACAAGCTTAGGTATATATTTAAGCAATTATACGCGATAATTATTCTTTTTTTTGGCCTAAAACCTTCGCAGACGTACGCAGAACAACCCACTAAAGTTTCATCACAATCGGATCAATAGTTTAGAAACTCATAGAGGACAAACATAATAAATATTTATTTTTATTAATATAGGTAGAAGAGGTATTACTTTTTTCCTTTCCATTTCCGTCTCCATCGTTCCTTTTTACAAATGGAGGCACAATGGTAAGTGAGGCTCATTACGATTCCTATTGTTATTCGTAGTTGATAGCTATCAAGTGTCATGCCTGACATTCCTGTGGGTAAGTACTACCTACACATACAAACATCCTGGCCTTGACGTCCACTTTCTTATAAAGAACTAATGAATAAATAATTATAAATATGTGAAAATAAAGGGATGTGCAAAAATCAATTCGATTTGAGCATATTTTTGTCGATTTATGTGGACGGAACTGTATCGAAAGGCTGATGTGTTTTTCCTTAATTCAGGGTTACTTCTATCCAGGGTTGCGGATATTTTGTTCGAAAGAGTCACCGCGGCCCTGGAACACAGTCAGTTTTAGTCAGCAGGATTCCGACACTCCTTTGCGCTCCGCCCAGAGCGGAAGAGGTCATGATTTCCCTTAAAAAAAGGGTTAATTCTATAGTAAAAGATTTTATCTATTTAAATCACGGTAATGTCGTCTTTTCGAGTATTGCGTAAACGAAAACAACACGTTCTAAAGTTATTGTATCCTTTTGCTGAACAAGGTCTTAACATATATGCGAACACTTTCCTTGTCAAGGAAACAAGGTACTTATCGTTTTCTTTATTTTTAGGGTTCTTTTTACAATAACATATAAAATTTATTGTGCTTTCTAGCTATAAATCTAATCTACGTACTTATTGAAAACAAAAAAGGTATCATTTATAGCAACTTAACTCATTTCCACATTGGTGCCAACATAACAAATGATCTACATTCAAACGGATTAAGAAAAACATCTCTTACTTGGATTGCATTGAGCACAATCGGATCTTCATTGATATGCTCTCATTATTACATCTGCTACTGTACGATGTCTTCTGCACGATTTATATCGATCGCATGATTAATCCCGTCCGTAAACTTTTCTAATTCCGCATTTATTTTTGGTGTCTAAGCCTGGATAGGAGTTTAAAGTCAGGAGGCTCAGCAATATATTCATTCAACATTCTCAGAAACATTAAAACCCAGGGTTAAAATAGTTTAATTTATTAAAATAAATTACCAATTCCCATAAAAAAAATTTTAATCAATTTTAATCTTGACACTGTAGGTCGTGTACACTCTGCAAGCGGCTTAGGCGCTGCGCAAACGTAGACTTAGATTACGTAGACGGAGACTTAGACTTTAGTGTCTTGTGTCTGATACAAGCATCCGGCAACCATCAGTGAATATTTTTTGGAACAAACTTTCTTAACGCGGTTTGCGGTAGGGGTTAACTGGCAGAAATCTTCACGTAAGAAAATAACTTTATGCCTCAAGCGACCTTCCCTCTCTTTCTCTCTGTCTCTTTGTTACCTATACAGCCTGTAACAAAAACCCTGTCCGATCCTTAAGGGTATTATTCGACATCGTACTGCGTACAAATATACGTAAAAATTTAATGGATTAGAGATTATTATTTTTCCCCAGTGAAAAAAAAAAAAAGAAAGAAGAAGTACTTAATTAAATTTAAATAAAACATAAAAACTGATCAACGGCAACACTGATCTGACAGGGTTTTTGTTACATAGTGCATAAGCACAATTTTTTTCATATATTAATGTTTGCAACTAGGCACATAAAAGTTTATTTTGGAACACACAAGCAACAATAATTAAGTTTCCATACAAATTGTATGAGTAAAAAAGTTGTTGCACGCATTACCTAGTGTCAGTAGCAACTGCGTGGTATCCTGTGTCGGTAACCAAAAGTGTCTACGTTTGCGCATCGCTTTATAGTTCACACTTTCTTATAAGTTTACAATGTTGACCAATACCTGGTCTGATAACCTCGTAAGTGAAAAAAGCGTGACGCGCAAACATTAGTACCTATAATAATATATTCGGATGCACTATAAACACGTGGGGCAGGCACGCGTGAAGGCGCATTACGAGAACGTCACGGTAGTACAGAAAATATCATGTTTAGTTATGCATTCGGTGTTGCAATTATATCTAATAACCGTATATTGATACTGCGAACTGCACGAGTAGGTTTGTTGTATGACTTGAATGTTTTCTTTATACGCTAATAAAGAGCAACAATAAAGCATACCTACATATTAATATTGTTACATTTAACACGTTCGGACCAGCAACGTCTTATAACGTCAAATTTGTAAAATGTATTGTTAACACAACGTCTAATCACGTCTAATCAAAATATGATATTATTTGCACTACGTCTCACAACGTTAGGAAGCCATAGTAAATTCCATTAGTTGAACATTTGCGCCGCAACACTTGCAAATATCAAACATTTAGAGCCACAGCAAATCAAATTTTTGCGGCTTATTGCTGTCAACGTCCCAGCACGTTCGTCGCGACGCAGACGGACGATTTTTGCGATAAAACATGAGTATTTTATACCAATTTTTATAAAAAAAACTATGTATTTACGTACGCTATAGATGCCTACATGGTCACGGTGGATGGTCGAGGTGGTGGTATCACTAGAAATTATTGCTGTATACGACGTCTTTTGACGTTGTGTTTAATCTTATAACACTCTAAGTATACTTGTAGAGCAGAACGTTTATCGACGTATGTCTACTTAGTATGAGAAAATATTGTGTCATAATGTGCGCACCTCACGAGAGCGGTGCTGGGCCGAACGTGTTAATAGCTGATTAGGAGGGATTTAGAAGCTAATTGAACGCGTGCCGTCAACATTGGATCATCTGATACATGTTCAAATGTTTTTTGTGCTCAAGAAGCTAGATCAGATTCAGTTTCAGTCACGAAGTTAAATTATTTTAGTTTAGTTTTTTGAAGTTATTCGATTCCCGCACGTAACAAATATTTGTATGGCCTACAGATACTTCTTCCCGGTCTGGCTGTTTGTGTATGTGAGTTTACAACTTTGTAAACTCACTCAAGATACAGGAGAAATTCCTAAAGTAAGGCAACATTTATTTTTAAAGAAGAACCTCTATAGAATAAACAGTAAATTACTGCAACAACTTAACCCCATACTGCGTCAGCATATGAACCAATACGGGAACACCTTGTTATCATGATATCATAGAGCCGTTCGTTATTATAATATGCAGATTTAACTTTACGTCTGTGAGTTATAGGGAGTCGAAAGTCGAGGGCCGTTTATTTCGGCGAACAATGGGAGACGCCTATATCCAGCTGTGGAGAGACACGGCTGTTTATGAACAGCGACTTCCGATTGTCTATTCAACCGAACCCATTCAAACATGTTCGACTCTTGGAGGTTGGTTACAAACTCAGCAAATAACAATGTGATGATTTTGGTATTTTTTTTTTAAATACGGGGTGTAAAAAAGACACATCACATATCCGGTAACTACGCAACTGTCCATCATACTAAGTAAGTAACTTTGAGCAATTTTTTTTTCTAGGAATTTAACGACTTTTTTTTGGTGTGAAAAATGACTCTTTATGTAGTGCGCAATGTAATGGTACCTACTCTCGCTTATAACATTTAAAACTGGTTTTAGTAAAAAAACGTATCAAAAAGTTGGAACTTTGACGTTCAATATCTTTGTAATCAGAATATTCCCAGGTATGGTTTAGAATAAAAAAAAATATCGCAATAATGAGAAGAACGTGTAACTTTCGGCTACGTTTTTTAAGCGTCTGCTTACACCCGTAAATCTGCCCCATTCAATCAAATTAGTGGGGCATATTCCATCGCAAAACTTGAGGCAGTCTACTTTGCCACAGCAGGGGCGGCTTGATGGGGCAAAGTGGAACTACTTACAACTATTTATATTTGTACGTTATTAAAGTGTCTAATATGTCTATGCATGCGAAATTATTCTGCTAATAAGAATGATGGGTCGCCACCACGCAGCCGCAGGCGTTATCAATTAGAAAAATAGAGCAAGAAGTTAATAGCAGTTAATTAATCCGTATGTCCATTCATCAATTAAGTAATGTCGAGTGGCAATTTATGAAGTGGTCTGAATTCCGTACGATTCCATATTCGCACTGTGTTAGTTGTTTTCACAACAGCTGTGCAAGCATGTGTGTTAGATGTGCGGTGGCCACACGATTTGAATTGATAAGACTAATATTTTTTCGTACGAAGGAAAATGTCAAAGTCAGAATCGAATAATTTATTTCAATTAGTTAGACCATTGAAATGCATCTTTAAACGTCATTTTCAAAAGAAACATGTGAATCTAGATAATTGCTCATTCCAAAAGGTAGTTTCGTATGGAGAAGAATGAACCAGAAACACCATACGTAAGTACTCTTTAAAATAAAACAATACTTTTATAGGCACATTTATTAAATAATTATATGAACACAGTGCAAACGTTGTCGGTACCTGAAATAAAAAATCCTAAAATACCACAATACCAAGCGCTACAAATTAAAAAAATAGAGCTATAATTAAATATATTCAGATTCTAATTTTAAATGATTCTGATCATACCTCGGTACTTATCTGTAGAAGTCCTTTGCAGTAGAATTGTAACAGGCCATACACAGGCCTGTGCAAGGCCAGTAAGACAAGACGTTGATGAATTTCTGTTTCATCACGTTTAGTTAATTTACTGCTTTTATTTAAATTTTCCAAGTGAGGAAAGAGTAATTACTAAGTCATGATTCCCTTCATTTAATTAACTTCAATGTCATATAACCACAAGTTGTTTCAGGGAAAGCTGTCTCATCATGAAGCTAAGTTTTATTTATTAAATTAAACTAGTTTTTTTTTTAACCGTCGATTTGAAAACAAGAAGAAGAACCCTACGCCAGACCCTGCAATAAAAAAATGTGTTTTGAAAATCATTATCTACAGAGCACTACCTCCAGAGTGGTTATGGATTTATCGATCAGTCCGTCCCAAAAATGTTTTCCTGCTATGACAAGTGACTTGTCCCAGCACATAGCTGTTTCATGGCCCACCTACCCACGTACTTATGAACATCAACGGTCGCGGATGACTTGACTGATTGCCGCACGCGTTATTGGTATTCGTGGTGTAATTGGTACGTTCCTTTGAAATACCTATCATCTAGTTATGACACATCGATCGTTGCGTGTCTGCCGAGCGGCGCGTTAGGTAAGGCTCAGCTTAAATACTTACAAATTACTCTATCAAATCTGGATTTCAGTTTTTCATTCGGTTGTTTATGAAGACGAGTATTTTAAATTTAGTGAGAAGAATTTGGCGTAAATGCACGAGTATTTTTTTTACTGGAACTGTAGGTGTGATTAATGTTAGGAAATAGTATAGCGCCATATTAGTTACTCGAAATATACGGGCTCTTATCAAAGCTTTCTTCATTTATAGGTGTCATTGTACTCATTGTGCAGGTACACAGCTACCTCCTATACTCGCGTACTTGATTAATTTAAGAAAGTACCTTTACGGTGATGTTCTGACGATGTCAAACTGGTGGCAGATGCCTACCTGCCTTACCTACTTACTTACCCCTACTTCGTAAACAAATACATTATGCAAATTGAAGCAACTCAGTACCGTACCTTTTCCTACATAAAACGTATTCGATACAACAAACAACTCGTAAACAAATTCGCTCATAGAAGCCAATACAATTTTATTTGTATTTACGTGAACCCGTGCGTAGTATATCAACAAAGAAATTTTCAAAATAAACATGGCAATCAGGTTAATGCTCTGATCCGATACGGGATTCGCAGTCATTCGCAAATGTACCGACCTAATTTAATCCACTTTTCGCCAAGCGATAAGCAACTGGTCCAAGTCTTCGAGAGTCAAGGCTCTCTAACTGATAGCACGCAATTTATTGTACTGATAGCCAATAATAGAAAATCTATCAGTAAATAGGCCAATTTAGGCGCGACTGATTGACATGATTGCTAGACTAGACGTAGGAAAGTTCAATCAAGCTAACGTAGCTTCAAGGCTTTGGACTCATCAAATGTAGGTAATTGATTTGTTACTCACTTACTATTTATACGTAGTTACTAGCTTATTTTTTGTTTACCAGAAAAGAAATCAGCAGATCTATACATTTACGTTCGCAATCGCATAACTCGACAAAATGTATTAATAGATTTTTTTTTTCGCGATTTCAGATTTGATCCCATAGTGAAAGTTGATCGTACTAAGATTCCGTTTCAGATTCCCGTTAAACAAAAAATAAGGTTGTAAAAGTAGTGTGGTGTACCTACGACATGAAAACATCTTCAATTCTTCAGTAATAATGCGATCAACACCTCTTGATAATGTGAAATTAAATTACCAGCATGGCAGAAGCGTTGTTTGTTTCTCTCCAGTGGTATACTGTAATACCCTACTTTTATACAACACATTACACAGTCGACTAGAATCTAATGGAGCATGAAGAGCTAAATTATGTATACAGTATGCTTCATGCCGATAAATGGAAATAAATCATTCCTGTATCTATGTTACATGAGTTCAAACCAAAATGTTACATAGGCAAGTCTGTCTAAAAATAGATAGTCATCTCCTTCGTTGAGTCATTCAACGTTTTTCCTGTATTTTTTTGCCTATCCGTGAGTTTGTGACGCCAAGGCCAGTGGGGCGATGATGTAGCAAAAACGCACACAGTGCTCAAATAATTTGGTTCAATTTGTTGGTCATGGCTCGCGAACAAAGTTGCATTAACGACAACAGCTTTGATAGGAATCGCGACGACTCTAATGGCTCCGGACTGAAAGATGTAGGTAAGTTAATTTCGCCATTTCATTCCTTCCCTTTGTCATTCATATATTTCAGGCGTCCATGAACAATATATTCAGTGTTATCTCCAACTAAATGGCCACTGTGGCTGCAGTGTGGAAGTAATTATTTATGCGCTATTGATTGTAGTTTCGATAAATATTACGCCATTAAATTACTGTTAACCTTCAGATGCAATAAGGGCGAGGTGTCCCTTTCATAGCGGCTAATGTCCCTCTAATGCTATACAATTTCCGGCTGCCACAGTCAACGACTTCCTCCGCTATCAGATGCATTAGCGTTCGCAAAAAATATGGCTGCGGATCTACTTCGCACTGATACTAAGAAAATTATGCGCAAAGGCAATCTAAATGGTTAGAGTAAACCGAGTGAAACCATCTTGCGGGATTATTTATTGAAATAAGATTTTGCACTTTATACCACCGCTGTTTGTCTTATAATCCATTGTTTGTGTAACTTTGTCACTTATTAAGATTAATTTTATGTAATGAAATTATAATTCCCGTGGGAATTTGTTTTGCGTTGTTGCAGTTCATTGTTTATCTTGCAGGATTCAATTTCGTGCGTAAGTGATATCAGGTTACCGATGACTACTGACAACTCAAACATTACTTAGCGATTATTACCTCCTAGTGTTTTATGACTCATAAATGTTATATGATGAGGACCTAATCATGGGCGGTGTGTTCATTTAGCGGTGGACTTGAAGACACTAAGTATTTCCTCCGCTTAAAACAAGTTCTTATAAAATCAAAACTCGTAAAATAACTGACGACGCATTCAATGAGAGTTTATAGCCAGATCAAAAGAGCCACATCCTGATGATACTCGTATTACTACACATAAGTGCATACTTAACTTGGCATTAATATCAATTAATGATCAGAGTGGATATTAATTTTCCTATTTCAAATCCTGTTAGGAGTCTTTAGAAGTTCCGATCACATTACTTAGATTTGTCGCTGAATCGGCAATTATTCGAGTTCCAGACCCCAACATTGTAGCTGTAATGAACGAGGTCTACAGAACATTATAGTAGTCTTCGTATGGCTTTATTATTTTATATTTTTATTGAATAGCCTTTCACTATTGTATTTGTGTACACATAATATGGTCCGTATCAATAAACATTTTTTGAACTATACCTGTGTTTAACGGAAAATTATTTTTCAAATAGGACCCGTAGTTCCTGAGATAGTATAGATGAGATTAACACCGTTATCCTGCAAGTCCTGCAACATATACCCATATTCAATCCGTGAACTTCCGTCATTGATATACTGGACCGTGTAGAATAAACTCGAAAGTTTGAAATTCGAGCCGACGATGATTAATAAGATATTGGTGCTTGTATTCTCCCCTTGGTGATGGTCCTAAATCAAAACACAATGTAGACCTTCACGCAGAGTAGTCACGAAATGTGAAGTAAAAGCTTCTAAGTCAAGCGATGCATGTCTCGTAGGCACATTAACGTGGTTCCGTGGCCACTCGACCCGGTTGCTATTGTGGCCGCGACAATGCTGCGACAAATCGACCCTTTGTTGTCACTCGACTTGCGACATGCGACTTACAGCGACTACTCTTCTGTACCACCTTTTGTACCTAGGTACTATTACATGCATGTGAAGTAAGCACAGGTACGTCGATAAACAATGTTGTCTTTCGATTGACTGAACCGCATGCTTTATTAAGCACGATTCTTAGTTATGATTATGAGGGTATTATGTAATTTCGTACCTATATGTGTGCTTCATACTTGTAAGTGAATCCGTCAATGCGAACGATATCGATTTTGGATGAAAACGAAAAGCCAACAAAATCTAAATTGAACTTTCGGATCAAGGAATTGCTGACAAAATAAAGAATTACATTAAGACGAATTTTTCATCGCGTTCTTCTGCTATGGTGTTGACAGTTTTGTTTCATGTTATTATCTGGCTAATTTAGTCTATAGATTTATACCTTACAAACTAACATATCGGGTTTAAAAAGATACTTAACGGAGCCGAAAGCTACATGTTCTTCTATCATTGCGATCATTTTTTTATTCTGAACCATACCTGGAAACCTTCTTAGATAGCTTTACCTGATGGATCGATTCGTGCGGCTGTTATTACTTAACCACCGAAAGTTAAGATTATGATACATAAGATCACGCCTTTAATCCCTGAAGAGTTAGGCAGAGGTGCATCCATTAGTACACCCACATTTCGCCTGTTATGTTTAAGTCCCATGTAATATGGGGCGAGCCCATTGCCATCAACTGGGCACAAATTCAGACTCCAAGGCTGCTACTAAGAAATTCCTGATGGAAAAACCCAATAACACTTTGCCCGACCTCAAGACCTCATGCTCAGCAGTCGCGCTTTGTGACCATTAGACCAAGGAGGCAGTCAAGATTATGATACTAAAAAAAAAACATACCTGCCAGAAATAAATCGCATGATTCAAGAATAGTCCTCCACGATTTCGTTCATTGTTTGCTTGGCATATTGTGTTACGCAACAGCCGCTTCCTCCGAACGCTTACGATAACGTTACGCCAAGATGTCGCTGACGTGAAACTTTTGTTACACGAAAAGCATTGAATTATCCGTCATTTTCTCTGATGCACAGCACTCGCGTGATTTACACCGAACAATAGTAATGTGTGTAATTTTAATGGAATTTGGTGGTAAGTGATGAGCTGCCCTTCAAAAGATTGTAACAATGAATTACATAATGGTACAATGATGTAAGTCTTGTCGGTACGAAGGTATAAGTAAAAACATGAATTTATAGAAAAACGAGCTTATAATTGTGATTTTTGTACCTAAGTACGTATAGGTATTATTTCGGAATCTTCACTGAGTTATTTTGTAAATCAGCATCTTATTTTAGATGTATTCGTAATCAGACATTTGATTGAAGTTGCCAAGTTTGCCTAAAATCCCCACAACAAGATACTTAGGTACCTACTTAAAATAGACAACAATAATTTATGCCTTTACATTATCAGACATAGCTGTTATACAGTTGTTTTTTTTTTGATAAATCAAATACTGATTCTTAACTTCATACAGGGCCCATGACTGTGCACAGCTTTTCAAGCAATTTTCCCTTTTTTTATAAACTTTGGCAGTATAAAACTGGGATGAAACAATATTACGATTCCTAACTCCACTACCTACATAGACTAACATAGTATACCTACTTATCCACCTACGGACAATAATACTTAATAATAAAATCTTTATTTCAGACCATATGTCCATAAATAAATAAATAACCAAAACTTCGTAACAACAATCACTCAAGTTGGACGCGACGCAGAACAACATAACACATAATCGACGCAAAGTAAAACGAGAAAGGTGTTTTACATCATCATAAATTCAAGTTAAGACGTCATAAATGATATATTTACGATGAGCAGTAAATTCGACGGTGTTAGCCAAGTTCTGAAGAGAAAGTGTACTCTTATCTTTACATAATGTTTCCAGCTTCGGTGAACGCAGTGAAAAATTCACTAAGCGAAAGCTGTTTGCCATAAATCATAATAACATTGAAACGGAACCATTTCCCATCTGAATCGGTTTATGTGAAAACTTTGTGGTGGAGAGAAATTGTGAAAAAAATGTTGTTGAGTTTCGAAATCTTGTGGCTATTAATTTTAATCTACGAGTAAGTATTATAAAATTTTATTAATATAGGCAGATTGGATTTTATATCGATCCAAGTATAAACAAAAAATTCAGTGCAAGGAGGTTCTAATACATTATTATTTACATCATCATTACTGGCCGTATGTTGCTAAAAAAAATTACAGGATGCCTTAAAATTTTTTTTCTCAATTTATTTTTCTCGTGACTAATGGCATTGTTTTTAATTTTAGTCGAATTCGGCCTGTGTTTTCTTAAAATCATAAACTTTTTTTTAAATGATGCCAACTTTTTTCCACAAAAATATTATACATATCTTGTTGTTCACCGCTTGAAAATTTACATAAGGTTTAATAGTATCTCCCAGTGGTATCTTTAGCTCCCTTAAACAGTCTACCTACGGAACTTTATTGCCATAAGCCAAAAATAAATTCCAAAATTTCGTACTGGCAAGATACTCACAATGTTATAAATAGGAGGAAATTATTCCCCTGTATTGTGCCATTACTTTATACTAACATAGGAACCCTTTTAGTTGCGCTCCCCGTGGCCAATATTGTGTGGCTTATGATCATTGTTAACTTGGGAGTGTGCTGCATGATAATAAATAGGTAAGTACCTAAGTTTCTTTGTATAACGTAAATAGGGACATACACACACACCACCACATGGGCGCTGCCAGGTTTACTTTCAGAAGGTGCTTCTGCATAGTCTACACACTATAATATCTATATTTTTTAAGTTAATTGGACAGCCACCTAAGTATAGTATAAGTATAAATGTGTGTATAAGTTATCATTCAAACCGTAACTTAAAAAAAAAATGTATTTTAAGTTTTTAAATAGGTATATACATAAGTGCAAGTGCACCCCCATACACCCTGCTGCTAGCACACACACATACCGTAACTATTTTTACCAAAATTGTCGTGTTCCCTTTATTGTAGCTTTTGTCATCCACAATGATGAAAAAAGTAATCATTTACGTTAAAAATGTTCTGCAAAACCAGTTTATAATAAGTAGGTAGCACCTAACAAAATTAATATGTATTGTAATGTACTAGATTCAAACCACAACTACATCCGCGTCAAAGTTAATACATATATCGATACCTTTAGGCTCAAAGGGCGTAAACGCCATTTTGGCCAAAATGAGATTTTAATGCAGTCTTACTTAGTTTTTCGTCCTCTATCGATTGGTATATTTAAAACATCGATATTCGCAAAAAAATGGTTTATACAGCCATAATTTTTGGTTCGCTAAACATAGATTTTCTTAAAATTTGGGTCGTGTTTTTTGGCTCTCCTGAAAAGTCGTGTTTTGGTGGATACGCCCTTTGAACCTAAAGGTATCGATATCATCCCACGGGAACCGTTTTCGGGATAAAAAGTAGCATAAGTGCTATTTCAGACTATAATCTATCTCTGTGCCAAATTCTATCCAGATCCGGTCAGCCGTACATATGTACTTACAGCCTGTAACAAAAACCCTGTCCGATCCTTAAGGGTATTATTCGGCATCGTACTGCGTACACATATACGTAACCATTTAATGGATTTGAGATTATTATTTTTCCCCAGTGAAAAAAAAAAAGAAGAAAGAAGAAGTAATTAAATTAAAATAAAACATAAAAACTGATCAACGGCAACACTGATCTGACAGGGTTTTTGTTACATAGTGTATAGTAGTAGTCTATGAGCCGTACTGCCCTAACAAATATCCATCCGAATCCGCATTTTTTTATTTTTTTTATTAGTAAGATACTTAAACTCAATTGCTTACCTACATAAAACGTTGTTATACCTATATTTGTATTACACCTTTAACTTTATTATTTTTCTGTTGTCCGCTCCCATTATTATAATGCTTGCTTTGAAGATATTCTTATTATGGTAATGAAATCTTCTTTGTTATCAACATAATGGACATGAGAAGCTCTTTGCGTCTTTTTTCTTTGACCTACTTATGTATGTAATGTAAGTAGGTAGGTACATAAGTAGTACCCTAATATAATTAATGTTATGTAAGTACCTATGAATAAAATATAGAAGCCCCTGCTAGGGTCTCTCGATATTATAAATATAAGTACCTACGGTCTAAACCAGTGGAGCTTATGGTCTTGGGTTCGATTCCCAGGTCGGGCAAAGTGTTATTGGGTTTTTCCATCAGGGATTCTTCAGTAACAGCCCAAGAGTCTGAATTTGGGCCCGGTTGATGGCTATAGGCTCGCCCCCCTATTACATGGGACTTAAAAAACATAACTGGCGAAATGTGGGTGTACCAATGGGTACACCTCTGCCTAACCTTTGGGGATTAGAGGCGTGATGTTATGTATATTATAAATAATAATAATAATATCAGCCTATTACTGTCCCACTGCAGGGCAAAGGCCTCTTAGCTTCTCATACAGAGAAGGCATGAGCATGATCACCACGCTTGCTCAAGGCGGATTGGCGATTCCAGACTTATATTAATTACAAGTCCAGGTTTCCTCACGATGTTTTCCTTCACCGATGTATGTTATAATAAGTGAAAAAATGTAAGTTACCATCATACCATACATTTAGATTTTATAATTATATGTAGGGAACAGTTGTATTATTTTAATCGAACCGAAGACCTCATGCTCGGCAGTCGCGCTTTGCTACCACTAGACCAACGAGGCAGTTAGTTTACCTATTATTTTTTTCATATTTCAGAGTCAGTCCCGAACCTAAAAGTTGTTCATTTTCATGAGCCCGCAGTCCCTCATATGTTTGTCCAATCTTTTACCTGCCATACTATATTCTTTATACCATTAACATCAATAGATCCAACACCTCGTCGTGAGGAACCGACCGATTTACTATTGTCGGCTATCTTTTATTCAAATCCTTCATCATTCAAAAGTAGTGCTTATGAAAGAGGCCCTAAGTATTTGTTTATTCCTCTGAAACACTTCCTTCCTGCTTTATACGTCAATAAACTATAAATTGTGAATTCAAGCAACGCAATCCATCATCTTTGTTTTTTTAGGCAACGATGGCCGATGTCGCCCTCGCAATCGTTGAACAATCCTAAGACTTGTTCCTCTAATAATAAGCCTGAAGTTGACGGAGCGTGATGCGTGCACGCAGCCCCAGCGATTAGCCGTACTAGTCTAATGACGCGTATCAATCTGTGATGGGTCCTGCGTGCCTCCAGGATATCAATCATGGTGTCTATGGAACAAAAACTGTGAGTAATCGTCGCCGTTATTAGAACCTTGACTAAGTTTAAAACCAAAAGGTTTTTTTTATTATTCATTTGGCAGAACGTGTTTCTGAATAGTTACGAGCCTATAATATCATACATTTTGCCAGCATTCTAGCTATTATTGTATTTTTTTGTCGTAACTCTTTCTCAAACCTCCTTTTTTTGTTCTTAAATAAAAAGAAAAAAAGTAAATTAAAAACATAAAGGCTGAAATCGAAGAAAAATCGACTAAAATGTCATTATCATGAAAAAAAAATGGAAAAACAATATTTTTATGGCATCTCATAATTTTTGAACAGAAAATGGCCAGTAAATAGGTAGGATGTCGTCTGGAAAATGTTATAGTACCTCTTTGGTCTGATTTTATTTTCTTCATACCATACTAAAAGCTGAAAATGTCCAACTAGATAATTGTGTTTCTGTGAGAGCTATGGGAGAGATACCTATTGTGGTCTTGGTTCTCTGCTTTAAAACCATCTTACGGCACCTACCAATTTATTAAAGCATTATGTGCATTCCTAATTGCAACGTGCTATCGTTATTTCTCAATAATAGCTTGAAATTCATTTTTATTATTTTTGTGTTTCCGCCAAATCTCTACATAACCTCAACATTATCGCTATCCGGAAATAATTTGTAGGGCTAGTCACGAACGCCGAGGGAACAGTGGTCCGTACGTAATCTTAATAAAGGGATAGGTCCCCTGTGTCCGTACAAACTAAATAGGGCGTTCTTGAAGCCCGGGGAAAAAGGGCAACGGTCCATAAGTTGCAGGAAACATTTGCGGCCGGTTCGCCTTCGAAAAAGTACGGCCGTAATGTGACAGCTGCGGGAAATGGCATTTTGAAAATGGCTGATAAATGTAGCTCTTATAACTACGTTTAGGAAGGTATAGCTGTACTAATATAGTATTACGTACTTTGTTGATATTGAAAAATATCGGAATACTAGCTTCTGCTCGCGACTTTGTCTGCATAGATTTCAGAATTAAGCAAAAGTCCAAAATTATCCCACGGCAACACAAAAACGTGATAAAAAGTAGCCTATGTGCTATTCCAGACTAGAACCTATCTCTGCCAATTTTTATCCAGATCTGTTCAGCCGTTCTGGCGTGATTGAAAATGATGATGAGAAGGATGCACATTTGATCCATCTATTCAAAGTTTCGCATTTATTATTACAAAATAATGTAAGATTAGTAAGATAGATTTTCTTCACCACTTTTGGTTGACTGTTAGAGAATACTTAAGACATTACGCATTTGTACTTTTTGTTGTATTCAGTTTCAATAAACAAACTGATTACCTAGCACGTCTCTCAGCAAGGCATATTACCTAATCGAGTTTAAACAACATTATGTATGTCTTTTTCTCGCTTGCCTTCCTTCAAGACATAACATAACATCACGCCCGTAATCCCCAAAGGGTTAGGCAGAGGTGTACCCATTACTAATACCCACATACAAAACAACAACAACAAAAAAAATGATCATAAAAAATGAGCAACATAAAAAATGATAAATCTTTTGAAAACTTACAGTCTTTGTTCTTCATGTCACATGTCTCATGTGTGTTTTTGTTACAGGTAAGTAACCTACATAAGAAAGCCCTTTACACGTGCTTTCTCTGAAACAAAGCAAGTCGTTGACACTCATTCATTAACGTTATCACGCAAACATGTTGTTTGTTCTTGTTGATAAGCCATGTCCCGTCTCCTGTATCTACTCATGTGCCTGTGATGCTGTAATGTGAGAAGGGGGTACTAAGAAGCGAGATAATGTCGACACGTGTGCCTGTGCAAACATTAGCCTAACTGTAATATAAAGCTGCGGCCTCTGCGGCTTGGGTAGCTTACTACGTCATATAATGATGGATTTTATTATAGCGAGCAATGTAGTGATCAAGTGGCTATTTGTTTTTTGTACTCCCATAATAGTCTCCAGTTAAATTCAAAATATCTAAAAGAAAATTAATCTGAAAAATTGTCTTCTATTTATGAGAAAAAATACAAAAAGACGCAGATCCCCGGGCACTTGAAACACAACAATTTTTACGCAACATCCGATGAATGTAAACTTTCAGAAAAGAACCTAAATATAGCCGAGTTCTACCTACCTACCCCTCCCACCTTCATTGTGGTTTCAGCAAAAGATTTTATTTATGACTAGCTTGTGCCCGTGACTTCGTCCGCGTTATTGTCGGTTATCAAGGGGATTTTATTTCACGGCATCATAATTGTTTTCCAGGAACAAACAAACAGGCAGACAGACAAAATATTCTTAATTGTTTTTTTGGTATTAGTACCGTGAAAACATCTATACACTATGTAACAAAAACCCTGTCAGATCGGTGTTGCCGTTGATCAGTTTTTATGTTTTATTTTAATTTAATTACTTCTTCTTTCTTCTTTTTTTTTTCACTGGGGAAAAATAATAATCTCAAATCCATTAAATGGTTACGTAGGTATATGTGTACGCAGTACGATGCCGAATAATACCCTTAAGGATCGGACAGGGGGGTGCTTGGACAGAAAACCTCCCCGTGTGCCCGTGGACTGGAGTTCCCTTTCGGATACGTCCGGGGGGAAGGCCAGTTTTTCGGGACGGTGCACCCTGGGGTGCGGGCAAAAACTCCCCTTTTTTAGGGGTCTCTTTGTCCGCATGCCAATATTCTGTCGGGTGGTCGCTCCAACGCGTGTCCCTCTGTTTAGCAGAGGGCACAGTGGCGGAGTAAGAGCGGGCTCGGCGTGCACTTACCCTGCCGCCGGGCTGGCAGGAGGAAGTCTCGTACCTCCTTCTGCCACCGCTGTTCTCGTAGCCCCGAAGACTGTCAAGGTCATGTCTCTGACTTTTGACGGGGGTCGAGGGTCTTGGCTTAACCGCCCGGGCCGCGAGGTAGAAAACCTCTATAAAAAGTCACCCCAAACCTCCAAGCGGCGGCGCACCGTGAGGGAGGTTGTTAGCTTGGCTAATGGGTAGCTAAATTAGTCGTTAGTGCGAACCACGTCTTTTTTTGGTTGGATGGTTGGAACTTTTTATACTCGTGGGATCAAATATGGAAAATTTTTTGAAAAACCCAAACACAACACCGGCAGTCGCCGCTAAGAGCCAGGGGGGCTCACGTGCCCGGAATGGGGGGTCGCTGGAGTTTTCCAGCACGCCCTCATCACCGGCACCGGAGGAGCGGGCACTCAGTGCCTGCTCCATAGAGATGGTCGAGTCGGATTCCGACTCTGCTTCGGACGCCACAGGCTTCCGGAGCGTGACCTCTGGAGGCGTGGGGGCGGGGGTCGAGGAGAGGAGGAAATCCTTCCTCAAGCGCCCCCGCCCGGGGACAGGACAGGGGACATCCTCCGAGGGGGAGGTGTCCTCTGCCCGCAAGAGGCCCTCCACCAGAACATCTGGTGGCGAGCCCGACGTCGGCCTGGCCTCGAGGCCGGACGAGCTAAGGGAGGCTGTGGAGAAGGCCATTCGGGTGGTGGCCCTGAAAAAGACCAAAGCGTCTAAAGACAGGGCCACCGCCGAAGCCACGGCCTCCATCTTGGCGGCAGCGGCGGTTTTCCACAGCGGGCCCCAGGCGGCAGACCTAATGTCGGAGCTGCGGATGGAGGTCGGCCGCATGAGGGCCGAAATGGAGGCTCTCCGGAAGGAGAACCTCCGTCTCAAGGCGGATCTGGCCAAGCTCCAAGGAGCCGACCGCCGAGAGGTTCAGCGGGAGGGGAGCGCGGGGCCAAGCCAGCCCGCGCCAGAGGAGAGTCCTCTCCTCAACTTGGTGCGGCAAGAGCTGGCCTCCTTCAACCGGAGGTTCTCCGTGTTGGAGAGTAGGGTCCTGCGCCCCCCACTGGCGGCGCCCTCTTACGCCGCCGCCGCCGCCGCTACAAAAGCGGCAAATCCGGCTCCTGGCCCGGCACCGGCAAGACCGGTTCCGGCGGGTCCGGTTCCGGCAAGGCCGGTTCTGGCGGGGCCAGCCCCGGCTAGGCCGGCTCCGACTCCGGCCAAGCCGGCGGCGTCGTCGAAAAGGGGCAGGCGGAGGAGGGGGAAGGGAGCCCCGGCGGCAAACCCGCCGGCCCAGCCTCCCCCCCCTCCTCTGGAGTCTCGCGCAGCCGGCGCCGGTTGGCAGGTGGCTGGGGAGGTGAGACGGGCTGGCAGGGAGACCAGATCGGCGAGGAGGAGGCGGCAGCGCAAAGAGCGCAGCGTCGCGGCGCGACTTCGCGCCCCGAAGACCGCGGCTGTAGTCATCACACTGCAGCCAGACGCGGTCAAGAAGGGCGTGTCGTACCGCGACGTGCTCACAAAAGCGAAGGAGGCGGTGAACCTCCAGGAGCTCGGGGTCGTTGGGGGACTACGGCTCAAGGTCACCGCGACGGGCGCCCGGATGCTGAAGGTTCCCGGTGCGACCAGCGGTCCCATCGCTGACGCTCTGGCCGAAAGGCTCAGGGCGTCCCTGGATGCGGAGGAGGTCCGAGTGTCCAGGCCCACCAAGTGCGCCGACGTGCGCATAATGGGCCTGGACGACTCCGTAACGGAGGAGGACCTCAGGGCCGCCGTCGTCAGGACTGGAGAGTGCGCTGCCGACCAGGTCAAGGTCGGCGCCATCCGTCCTGACTTCGCGGGGCTTCGAACCGTCGTGGTTAGTTGCCCCGTAACGGCGGCCAAAAAGATAGCGGGGGGTCGGAGGCTCCTGGTGGGCTGGGTTTCGGCGCAGGTCAAACTGCTGGAGCCCAGACCCCTGAGGTGCTTCCGCTGCCAAGTGGGCAACCACGCGGCATGCGTCTGCACCTCGGAGGTGGACCGCAGCGACAAATGCTTCCGCTGCGGTCAGCCCGGTCACATGGCCGGTACGTGCCACGCCGCGCCGCACTGCTTCGCATGTGCGGCCGCTGGCAAGCCGGCCGATCACCGGGCAGGGGGCAGGGCCTGCGCCCCACCTGCCAAGGCCAGGGGCAGAGGTAGGCCCTCCGCTGCCGCCGCCGCTGCTGCCGCCGCAGCCGCCACCGCCACCGCCGCCACCGTCGCCGCCGCTGGCGCGTCTCAGCCCTCGAGGAGGGCCCTGGAGGAGGATATAATGGAGGCCTAATCACGGCCCCATTGCGCCTCCTCCAGGCGAATATCAACCACTGCGTCGCCGCTCAGGATCTCTTGCTCCAGAGCATGGCGCAGTGGTTGATCAACATCGCGGTGGTCGCCGAGCCGTACTTTGTCCCGCCCAGGGATGACTGGGTGATGGACCTCGACGGCTCGGTGGCCATAATATCGTCGGCCGCCGCCGGTACCCCGTCTCTCGAGAGCGTCAAAAGAGGACGGGGTTGTGTGGCAGCACGGTTCGGGGAGATCGCCGTGGTGGGCGTTTACCTCTCCCCGAGCCGAACTCTCGCCGAGTTCCACGTCTCCCTTAGGGAGATAGGAGTCGTCGTCGCCGGGTTCGGTCCCCTCCCCGTGTTGGTCCTCGGGGACTTCAATGCCAAGAATGTGGCTTGGGGTTCCCGGTACACGGACAACGCGCGGGGCAGGATGGTGGAGGACTGGGCTCTGGAGACAGGCCTGGTCATCCTGAACCGGGGTTCTGTCCCCACGTGTGTGCGGATGCGGGGCGAGTCGGTGGTGGACATCTCGTTCGCCAGCCCCGCTCTGTCGCAGCGTGTCGTTGACTGGCGCGTAGAGGAGGGGGTGGAGACCTACTCGGATCACCGGTACATCCGGTTCGACGTCTCCGCCCAGATCCCAGATGCGCTGGTCCGACAGACCCCAAGTGGCGCTGAAGCAGCTGGACCGGGAGCTGTTCCTGGAAGCCTCGATCGTGCAGGCCTGGGTGTCATCACCAGACAGGCCTGCCGACGTCAACGACGAGGTGGAGTGGTTCCGGGAGGCCATGTCCGCGATCTGCGACATGGCTATGCCCCGGGCCCAGCCAGGAAGCGCCCGGCGTCAGGTGTACTGGTGGTCGCGCGAAATAACGTCGCTGCGCGAGGCGTGCGTTGATGCGCGACGCCTGTACGCCAGGCACCGCCGGTGCCGCATCCGACCTCCGGATGCGGATGCCATAGAGGCGGAGCTGTACGAGGGGTACAGGGCGGCGAAGACCGTCCTCCGAGATGGGATGCTGCGGGCTAGGGATCTATCCCGCAGGGAGATGCTGGAGTCTCTGGACGGGGACCCGTGGGGGCGACCGTACAAATGGGTACGGGATAAACTCCGCCCCTGGGGCCCCCCGCTGACACAGAGTCTCCGGCCCCAGCTCGTTGAGGACGTCGTGAGCGCCCTGTTCCCTTCTCGAGGGGAACATGTGCCCCCGTCCATGGCTCCGCCCATGGCGGTGCCAGACGAAGACGCGGACCACAGCGGCGACGACGACTACATTGTTCCGGAGGTGGCCGAGGTAGATTTGAGAGTGGCGGTACAACGGCTTAAGGCCAAGAATACCGCCCCGGGACCCGACGGCTTGCCTGCCAAAGCCTGGGTCCTGGCCTCGGGGGCTCTCGGTCCTCGACTGGGGGGGCTCCTAAGCGCATGTTTGGAGAGGGGCCAGTTCCCGCTTCGTTGGAAGACGGGGAAACTGGTCCTCATCAGGAAGCCGGGGCGCCCTGCGGACTCTCCGTCCGCATACCGGCCCATCGTGCTGCTCGACGAGGTGGGCAAGCTCTTTGAAAGAGTTATTGCCAACCGCCTCGTCGGGCACCTGGGGAGATCGGGGCCGGACCTAGCGGAGAGCCAGTTCGGCTTCCGCAGGGGGCGCTCCACGGTGGACGCCATCATGCGCGTGAGAGCCCTCACGACGGGGGAAGTAGTGACCCGGGGCAGGGTCGTCTTGGCGGTGTCGCTCGACATCGCCAATGCCTTCAACACCCTGCCCTGGAGCTGCATCAGGGAGGCACTCCGGTATCACCGGATGCCGACCTACCTCCGCCGTGTAGTCGAGGA
Organism: Hoplodrina blanda; assembly: GCA_949316365.1. NCBI lineage: Eukaryota > Metazoa > Arthropoda > Insecta > Lepidoptera > Noctuidae > Hoplodrina > Hoplodrina blanda. Next base: position 6,277,576 of record OX438579.1, on the reverse strand, counting down.
CTATTTGACGGATAGGGCCGTCATCTACCCCGGCCAACAGGCGGAGTGGAACCGGCGAGAAATGTCGTGCGGTGTCCCACAGGGATCGGTCTTGGGGCCGCTTCTGTGGGACATCGGATACGACTGGGTGCTGCGCGCCGACCTCCCTGATGGCGTCAGCGTGGTCTGCTACGCTGACGACACGCTTGTCCTGGCACAGGGAGAGTCGCACCAGGCGGCGGCCGACTTGGCGACGAGAGGGGTTGCGACAGTCGTCGAAAGGATCCGGCAATTGGGACTCGAGGTGGCATTGCACAAGTCCGAGGCCATGTGCTTTCATGGTCTTCGGAACGCGCCACCGTCGGGCTCCCAAATAACGGTGGGAGGGGTCCACATCGGCGTCGGGACGACGATGAGGTATTTGGGTCTCGTCCTCGACAGCCGGTGGGGCTTCCAGGAACACTTCCGACGCCTGGCTCCGCGATTGGAAAGGGCTGGGGCTGCTTTTTGGCGGCTCCTGCCCAACCTCGGGGGACCAGGCGCCTCCTGCCGGAGGTTGTACGCGGGGGTCGTGCGGTCCATGGCCCTCTACGGGGCCCCTGTGTGGGCCCCCATCATCAGGCGGCGGCCACCAGCCAAGTTGGTCGCCTGCCAGAGGGTCATGGCCATCCGGATGATCCGGGGATACCGCACGGTCTCCGGCGAGGCGGCAAACCTCCTTGCCGGATTACCGCCGTGGGATCTGGAGGCTACAGTCCTCCAGCGCGTCTACGAGTGGCGCGTGGACGCGCAGCGCCGGGGCGAAAACCCGCTGCCGCAGCAAATCGCGGCACTGCGGCTCGAGCTCCGGGGCGATCTCATGGCGGAATGGGAGATGCGACTGTCGCAACCTAGGTTCGGGCACGCTGCAATCGCGGCGGTAAGACCCCTCTTTGAGGAGTGGCTAGAGAGGCGCCACGGCGTCCTCACCTTCCGGCTGACGCAGGTCCTCACCGGACACGGTTGTTTCGGGAGGTTCCTGTGTCGGATTGCACGGGAGGAAACGCCCGGGTGTCACCACTGTGTGGACCGCCCGGAGGACACGGTGGAGCATACGGTGCAGGTCTGCCCCGCTTGGGCAGAGCACCGCCGTGTCCTCACGGAGGCGATAGGCGGCGGCGACCTCTCGCGTCCGGACCTGGTTCAGGCCATGCTCCGGGGCGAGAGGGAATGGGATGCAGTCACCTCCTTCTGCGAAGCAGTAATGCTAGCGAAGGAGGAGGCGGGCCGCGTGAGGGAGAGAACAACACCCTCCACCTCACGCCCCAGCCGCCGCGGGAGACGCCCAGGGCGTCGGACGTCGCGAGGCGACATCCGGCCACCGTAGGCGCGGGCTTGCGGACGGCGAGTAATGGGTAGCTCACCGTCCGATCAAGGACCATGCCCGGGTCGACGGCGCGTTCTGTTCGCGCGCGCCTCAAAGAGCTGTCAGCACAGGGACGGGGCCCCAATAGGGGCCAAACGCCTGCCGGGGTTGCGGGACGTCTTAACAGGATACCGTGGCCCCGGAACGTAAAGGGCAACAGAAGGAACAGGGTGGTTTTTTAGTCAGTAAAAGTCTGACAGTCCCTTCCGCCCCACCCAGGACGGAAGGACTCATTTGATGATTTTTACCACCTCAAAAAAAAAAAAAAAAAAAAAAAGGATCGGACAGGGTTTTTGTTACATGCTGTATACATTTATTAATAAGCTGTTATTTTGATATTGTAAACAGACAATTCCATTTTATTTATTTGTTTACATAGACTAATAATAACAAACAGCATTCGTAGTTCATAATGCGTGTTACAACGCCATCTATTTATTTATTTATTTATTTATTTATTTATTTTATTTATTTAATTAAGGAACACAAAACAGAATACAGACCACACATTAAATGAGTAACACAGCATCAAAGTTCAGTTCGAGACTGCACTCCTAAATATGTGTACACAGCATGACTTACAAGAAAAAATATAAAAGTTATTAAGGTTAAAGTTAATAATGAAAACAATTTAAAAAAGGTTAGTGACCAAAAAAAAAAAATGATTTAAAACGACTAATTAATGTGAATCTTAGCTACCTACGGAAACAGATATTGCACAGTGAACCACATAACATAAATAATAGTATTTTTATTTTTATTTTAGACTTAAGACATAATTTTCTTAATTGTTCTTTTAAATTTAAGTAAACCACTATCGAACACATCCAACTCATTACAATTTTGTGGTAAAAGCTCGTTATAGAGGCGACACATTCTAACTATTGGGTTATAGTAAGACGTGTTGTTGATATGAACGTTCAATACAAAGCTGTTAAGGTGAGGTTGGCGGCGCCGGAATCTTGTATTAAAATTGATCAGGGGAAGTATATCAGGGGAGTCAATTAGAGAGTGCATAATCTTGTGAAGACACATTAAGTCGGCACATTTTCGACGATTCTCAAGCGTCTGCAATTGAAGATATTTTAGCCTTTGACTATATGAGTTTAATTTTCTATTTAGACCCATTTTAAGACACACTATGTATAGACACTTCTTTTGTACTCTTTCCAAACGATTTATGTGCACGGCATAGAAAGGCGACCAAATGGTCGAGTTATATTCTAAAGTACTCCGAATTAACGCATAGTACAAATACAACAGACATTTAGGATTCTTGAAATCCTTGGTAATCCTACATATAAAACCTAGAAGTCGTATACTTTTACCAACGATATGATCAAGGTGCGCACGAAACGTCAGTTTTTCGTCGAAGAGGATTCCCAGGTCCTTAACGACATTCCTCCTCTCTAGGGTATAACCATTTAGGTTGTAGTTGTGCAGTATTTTATGAGTTTTGTTACTGAATGAAATAACACAACATTTTTTTGCATTCAAAGACATGTGATTCTCGCGGCACCACGTCTCAACTTCCTCCAAATCCGATTGAAGTCTCAGAGCATCCTGAGAATTATTAACTGTTGTATAGATCTTGAGGTCATCGGCATATAGTAAGCACGAATTCTTCAGCCGATCCGGGAGGTCATTAATAAAAGCAACGAAGAACAGGGGCCCCAGGTGCGAACCTTGGGGAACCCCAGAGGTACAAAAAATGGGAACAGATACCTCACCCTTAATGGCAACCAGTTGACTTCTCCTATCCAGATAAGATTCGACCCAACGGAGCAGGTTGCCATGTATGCCGTATTGTGATAATTTAGCACGCAATATGCTATGGTTCACTTTATCGAACGCTTTGGAAAAATCTGTATAGATTGAGTCAACCTGCGACCGTTTTCCAAAAGCCGAGCACAGATCATTTTTATATATCAATAGGTTGGACAACGTTGATCGATTTTTAATAAAACCATGTTGACTGGGCGAAAGCAGTGGGCAAATGTGATGGTACAATGAGTCATAAACAACTGATTCAAATAGTTTTGCCATACAAGATAAAATACTGATAGGCCTATAGTTTTCACAGTGTGATTTGTCACCGGACTTAAATATAGGAACTATGTGAGCCGTTTTCCAGACAGTCGGAAAGACGCCTGATTGGAGAGAAAGGTTAAACAAGATCGTCAACGGCACACATAGCTCCCTACTACACATTTTAATAAAAAAGGGTGGAATATCATCCGGCCCAGCTCCCTTATCGGCATCGAGTTTAGCAATTTTAAGAAGAATGTCCTTTTCACTGATATGGACAGAGGAGAGAGTATATCTATTGGTATTAGAAGAACCAGACCCCGACAGGTCCACCCTCACGGGAGGATCAAACACCGAACCAAAATATTGCGAAAAAAGCTCACATAATTCCTTCTGATCTGAAGAGACCAGGTCGCCATATTTCATGGTCAAGGGAACTGCATTAGTTTCTTTCTTACTATTTACGAAACGCCAAAAATGTTTAATGTTGCTGCCGAGAGACGACTCCACTGACGAGACAAATTTGTTGTAGTCCTCGCTCATTAGTCTTTTACATCGTGCTCGGAACATGCTAAAAGTATCGTAATCACGGGGATTGCCATATTTTTTGAAAAGTTGGTGATATTTAAGTTTATCTCTTAGATTTCGTTTTAGACCTGGAGAAAACCACATAGGATAAATCTGCGAGTCTCCCCTAGTAAGAGGAGTGAAACGTGATATAACTTCGGTTAGTTTTGAGTAGAATTTTTCAACCGAAGTGTCTACGTCAATGTCAGTGGTCATAAGAAGTGATGGCCAATTAATATTGACTAACTCTGCTTTCAATTTGTTGTAGTCACATTTATAAAAATTAAAACGTCTGCGACAGTCTGGTTTTACAGTTTTGGATTTAGATTCTATAAAACACAAGTTGGCCACCAACGCAGGATGATGATCATCTAATCTGCTCAAAGGTTCAGCACCATATACCTGTACAGTACTTAAAGTAGACAAAATAAGATCCAAGTATCGGTTATTCTTGTTAGGAATGTTGTTATATTGGTATAAGTCGCAGAGAAACAAGGTTTCAACTAGCAAAGTAGCTTTTTGGTCCTGTGGTTGACTAGGTTCCAAGTTGTGAAAATTAGGGCGCCTCGTCCAAGTGATAGACGGAGTGTTAAAGTCTCCTATGAGAATAAAACTGCCTGAGTTACTAGTTTGATTATTCATAACAATCTTCTGACAATTGTTATAAAACTTGTTTATTAAGTCAATAGAAAGATCTGGGGGGAGATAACAGACACACAGATTTATAATGTCCGAGGGGTTATTAGTTGGTTGAGAGATGGATAACCAGAGATCTTCAACTTCAGTTTCCCAGGAAGTTTGACGCATAACCTGGATGTCTTTCCTAATAGCAACAAGTACGCCACCACCCTCAACCTTTTTTATGCTTGTGTCGCATCTATCCCTGCGAAAAACAACATATCGGCTGTCAAACAGTTCCGCATCAAATACACTACTGTTCAGATTCGTTTCCGTTAAACATATTATGTCGTAGTTACTGTTTAGAACACAGAGATAAAATTCTTTAATCTTAGACCTAATTCTGTTGACATTTTGGTAGTAAACTAACATAATGTTACAATACAAGAGACCAAAGTGACATCTCTATGCATAGCAGATATTTTACGTACCTACTTATCAATTGAATTGTCTAGCTTAACTTATTGAGAAAGTCTAAATTCTTGATGTGAATATGATTATCACCGTCTTGCTTACGCACGTATACCCGACCATACTTCACCCAGACGTATTTATATTGAAGTTCCTTTGCTTTGAGTCTGGTAGCAGCGTGAAGTGACTTACAATCAGGAGAATTGTGTTCACACACATATATGTTACATTTATTCGTAGACAGCCCCAAGTGTGTGGAGTTTAACTGGTCATCCTTCAGTGATTTATTGAAGCGGCGACAGGCAGAGATAACCTGATCCCTAAGGCGTGAATTAGACAGCGTGATTAGTATGTTACGTGGCCGGTTACTGGAAGCGTCTAACTTAGCAACTCTCCTGCATGACATAATGTGTTCATCTTTTACTTGGGTGTTTATAGTGTTGCATAAGTTTCTAAACATATTCAGCGTGTTCTCGCTTTTACTTTCAGGAACTGCTTGTAGTTCCAAATTATGACTACGAGTCATTTTATCAATTGATGACAGGCGACCGTTAAGGGAATTAATTTCTTTTTGTAAGCGATGATTTTCCGATTCTAAGGTCTTTATAGTTTGTGAATAATTCTTCATATCTGATTTAAAATCTGACAAGTCGGCGCATATATGGTCAGTGGTCTCTGTAAATTCATCTTTTAGAGTTTGGATTACACACTCAAGTTCCGCCTTAACATGCTTTTTAACCTCTTCCTTTAGAATACAGCGAAATTTATCCATTAAAGTAGACATTGATGCGTCAAGTTTTTGATCTAGCAAGGTACTTATTTTGTCCATAGTAACTTGGTTTGATATTGTCTGCACAGTCTGCTGCGGAGATAGATTATCAAATGACATATTCATTGACTCCTCCGGCGATGGTGTTTGAGATTGGCGTACAGCAGGTACGTTTACAATAGACCTCGTCCGCTGAGTTATGTTAGTACAAGACGAACACTGCCACGATGATCGCTGTTGGTCGCTTAACGTCGCGAACTGGTCGTCTCTCTATTGACGTTAAGATAAACTAAAATTTGTATAGCGCCTTGGTCCGTTGTTTGTTCCGTACTGATTCGTTCAGGGATCCCTTAACATTTCTCCACACAGGCAGATACTACAGGGTGCTACCAAAACGATAGGTCTGTACATCTACATTATTCTTAAATCCTACCAAAGTAACGAAACGAATACAACATAATGTATCTACCTATATTTAACTAGGTCGCATAAAATCCTGCTGCTAAATCTGGCGACGTAATGCCGATATTGCTGCCAAGTGCGCGATGAGCACAGCTACGTAACGTCCAACCGCAGACTGTGAGTGACTCACGTTACTTTACCCAATGGTCGAGGTCATCGACTGCGTGTCAACAGATGCCGACCGACATCGCGACACTACGCGCGCTGATTGGTTCAGTCAGCGGCGAAACGTGAAAGCAAACTATTAGCGGGGTTGCCAACTTATAAGTGTTCCCTAACATTTTGGAGAAATATTTTTAATTGAAACAAGACTAAGTCATTAAAAAATTTGCTAACTTGAATATTGTTTCTGGAACTGTGCACTGTAACTGATAAATAAATATTAGTTAAGAAGACTACTTAATTCAGTAACCCGAGAAAACTTTAGAAATCTTGTTGAATAATATTTATTGAGGTAATATTATTGGAACGAAGTTTTGGAACGAAGTTTTGGAACGAAGTTTTGGAACGAAGTTCCTTATCGCGCGTAGCGACAGGGGGCTAGACGGAAAAAATTAAGACCAAAAGTTGTAACGACACTGTTTGCTATAGTTGTAAGCCGTGCGGCGTGCGCGTGTTTCTCTTTCTGTCTCTCTCTCTCTCTCTCTCTCTCTCTCTCTCATATAACTTCGTTCCATCCGGGTGTCCCTTGACACCTCTCAAGTTTTTTTTTTCTTGTGTTGACTGAAAAAAACACAATATAAGTAATCGCTTAATATTGACCAGATTACCTTAAGAATGTAGTGGTAAGCACCCTGAGAAAATAAGTACATATCTAGTTCTTTAAGAATTCGAAACTTGTTGAAATATGGCCAAGTTTGTGGTGGGTATTTTTGATACTAACAGTGGCAGCCCTGGTAAAGTGAGTCCATCCGCCGCGCGCTGCGCTGTGAGCGGAACTCGGCAGTCTGCTGCGCACAGTGCGCTGCGCACCGGTTCACAACGCGTGACGTAGGTACTGTTTACGTTTATTTTAACGACGCGTCGTTTATCTCCTAAATTTCGATAAAAATATGACTTTTAAGTACAACACTAGACAGTTTATTAAGGAAATGCAATGCAGACCATGTTTATGGAACGTCAGCATTGCAGAATATAATGACAGAGCTACCCGAGAATTCGCCTGGGTAGAAATAGCCCAGATTATGTATGACGAATGGGACGATTTAAATTCAAACGACAAAGCTGAAAGAGGTAAGTTTTATATTATAATAATGATTATGTAGATTTATGCTTGACTTTGGTGTTGAGCATGTGATAATAACGTACCTAGTTGACTTAATAATAAATAACCAAGATTTGTTGGCGCCGCGCTCACGGCTCACCAACGCCACCGCGCACCGGCTCGGCTCCGCTCAGTGACTCAATGTATTCTTTGCGTTTGGCTCTCCCTAGCTATGTTGAACGCGCCGACCGACTCATTGTTAGCTGTTAGCGCTTACAAGTTTAGTATGTAACGTGCGAGAAAGAGATATACATATTACGCTATGCTCTACTAGCGAAAATCAATTGAAGCTGGCACAGAAAAACAAGCATTTTTGTTCAATACTTAACACGTTATTGAAAATAACAAAAGCTTAAATGCTTGAGAGAAACAGGAACAGTTTAAATGTTACTATAGGTAACCAATAGTCATTTAGTTGTTACTTAACATACTATACGAACAGGGGTGACCAATTGAAAATTCAATGATGATAAGCTACTTTTGCTGCGAACAGTACCTACTTACTTATACTTATATAACTTATAATTCCTAATTTCCTCCAAACTTTTTTACTTTTAGAAGTAAAAAAGTTTAATAGAACTAGCTTCTCTTTTAATAAATAATGACAATAGGCGATAATAGTTAGGTCGCCGGTAGCCTAGAACCGAAAATCAAAGTATCTAATTCAAAAATGCAATAGTTTCTTGTTTTTATTTCATGAGCCGTATACATAATAATTTCAATTTCCGTATCTTTTTTAGGCGAGAAACTCGACTCTGTTATCTATACTTAATATTATAAAGCTGCAGTGTTTGTTTGTTTGTGTGTTTGTTTGTTTGTTTGTTTGAACGCGCTAATCTCTGGAACTACTGGTCCGATTTGAAAAATTCTTTCAGTGGTAGATAGATTAGTTATCGAGAAAGGCTATAGGCTATATACCATCACGCTACGACCTACGGGAGCGGAGCAGTAACCAAAGACGCGGGTGTAACCGCGGCGGACAGCTAGTTTATTATAAGCAGATCGTATAGCAAGGAAAACATTTTATAAGTAACAAATTCGTTTTAATTTCAGTAAAAGATCTACAAAAGAAATGGAAAGGTCTTCGGGATTATCACACTAGAGTACAAAATAAAAAATATATACCAAAAAATATAAGTGAATTACAAGGTGGTCGCAAAAGACCATTTTTGGACATGTTATATTTTTTAAACGATAAGAAAAAAGCGATCCAAACTCCTCAGAATCAGAAACCTCCAGCAACTCCAGAAACTCCTGCAAAAAGCAACTCAATAGTCACACACAAAAAGTCAAAACCAGGGCCGGCGAAGACCCGAGCAAGTACCAAACCAACCACTCCGGAAGCAGCAGAAAGACAACCGAACGACCCAGACGCTAACTTCTTATTTAGTATTTTACCAGACATGAAATCAATGAATGCCTCACAAAATTTCGAATTTCGATTCCATGTGATGAAATTGATCAAGGACATTAAATATAATGAACCCAATTCGGATTACTATGTATATTGCGATCCAGGGACATCGGCTTTCGCTACTGAAGTACCAAAATACAAGACCACTATCATCCCGGAACAAGAGATGGAGATTTTAGACCCTATTTCAAATGAATCTGCAGTTTCTTCTCCAGAAGATAGAAAGGTAATATTACAAGACACCGAATATTAGTTCAACGAAGAACACTCCTGGCCTGGACGCACTGCATTTTTTTTTTTTTGTAAAAAGATCTCTATAACTTATAAAAGGTCGTAAATTCAAATTTGGAAAAATGTTGACACCAAAATGATGGCCAGTATTTCGGTTTCAAAATTGCATCATTTTTTTTAATCATTAGGCCTTCATACATGGAATTGCACAGGACTGTTGCTTTTTCTCTATAAACCTATAATAAAAAATTGAGTTACTTTAGTCTTCTTGCCTTATTTTTAATTTTCTACTTAGTATGAACTCTGTTCCACAGAGTTCCACTCATGAGTAGTATGGAAGTGGACACCCCGTTTTCCTTTGCTGGATCACCATACTGTCACCACAGTATTCAGTTTCATTTCCCTAACGAGCATATTTTAGTCCTTATTAGGCAACAACGAAGGAAGTATGAAAATAGCCGCTAGTGTGGATAGACATGATCACATGAGGTGTGACGACGCGCCGCGGTTTGTCACGCGACTTCTCTTCCGTCCCTTCATATCTAATGCACGGCAGCCATTGTCTGAAAACAACACGGGGAAAGTTTCGCACAGCAATTAGATTGATTAGATGGCGTTCAAGGAAACATTTAATAGTTGAGGAAGTGCACGACAAAACTTCGTGCTGTGCCATAAAATATGTATGAGGTGTTATCTCTTTGTAGAGGTTTTCAATCTTTTCTGGATCCACCTACCTATCTCCTTTATTCTCCCCCTCCCCCCTTACTACTATAAAATGGTAAGCCTACTACTTAATCTAGTACCTACTCCATCCAAGCTTACTCTTAGACCTGCACCATTATTGAACCAATAAGGCCGCGTACGACAGTTGGGATCATACAAGTTGCAACCTGCGATAGTCCAAACCTTTGGTGGAAACTAAAAAAAATATGAAAATAATGGGCACTTGAGGCCGTTGCCTAGGCCTCGAATGAGCTGGTTCTAGGAACATTCCTAGAACCTGCCTTCCTTTTTCTATAGTTAAACATTTAACCGCCTGTGCATTAACATTGAACGATTGTTTATCAGAGCTTTGTAATAATTTTGGTGTAATAAACATAACACCACGCCTATTAATCCCCGAAGGGTTATAGGTACAGAGGTTTAGTAGGTACACCCACATTTCGCCAGTTATGTTTAAATCCCATGTAATAGGGGGCGAGCCTTTTGCCATCATCCGGGCACTAATCCAGACTCCGAGGCTGCTACTAAAAATTCCTGATGGAAAAACCCAATAACATTTTACCCGACCTGGGAATCGAACCCAAGACCGCATGTTCATTAGTTGCGCTTTGTGACCAGTAGACCAACGAGGCAGTCATGTATAATTATCTAAAAATTCTGTCTATCTTACCATACTCAAGTCGAACTTCTCAAGTACCTAATGGAACGCCTAGCGCCATCTGTTGCACCATTTTCAAACACATCAGCCCTACACTAACATCATAAAGCCATTCCAACCACGCTCCCCATTGGATTCTTGTCCTAGTAATCGTAACATTGATACTCGCTAGATGGCGCACCACTCGCCTTTTAACGTTGACCATAATTCACTTCACTAATACGTAATACGTGAATAGGTACGAAAGTAAAAATCTAAATTCATGAATGTCAAATACAAATGAGACAGTCTGACCTGTTATACTTAGAATTAATTTGTACGTAGTAACCTATATAGTAATATGTAAGTAGGGATGTATGATGTATGTCCAACGTACGCCGACTTAGGTCATACGGTCGAACAAACCATTTGGTATACAGGCAGCTAACTTGGAACTACTTTTAAACAATGTTTCGAGTGTGTCTTTTAAATCACTAAATATGTTTCAAAATTATTTGACAAACTTAAAAAGTGAGCACAAGAAATCAATTAATGACAATGTAGCAGAAAGGTAATTATTGTTGTCTGTATGACTGTATCTATACCAAATATGTAGCTTGTTCGACCGTGAAAAGTGGAAACGTTACATAGGTAATAAATTTTCTTTCATAACATGCAACTAAATGTTAACTCAATTTTTATCGTAGGTTTTTATTTTATTACAAAATCACATTCATTGATAACTTTTTCAACGACTACCTGTATGCATAAACTACTATTATTTTAATAAGTTTTCACATATTTTTTGGGTTTGTAGATGAAGTAGGTTTTAGTACTCCTTGTCATCAGCGTCGAAGTGCACACCTAATTGTTTTCTGACCGTATCTTCAAGTACAGCCAAGTTGATACTTTCCTGATGGGTCATGCAAGGAGATTCGATCAGTCCTGAAAACAGATTTGTATTATTATGATTCTGCCTAGGGTTGCCACACATCCTGTTTATGGGACTGTATTTGACCATCGCGTCCCGTAATGCTACACGTCCCGTAATTGTCACGTATGTACTTATTTCAATAATTTCAAAGAAATTTTAAATGATATGCGCCCAGTTTTATGGTTATAAAAAGATCAAGCTCAAAATATGACTGGGTAAAAAAATAAACGTGTTAATTAAAGTTCCAATTGTTTAATAATTCTAACAAAAGCTTTGATTTATATTTTTTTATTAATTTGTTTGAAACGTCCCGTATTGCTCCCTGACAGCTATGACACTCCTAAAGCCCGGTTTCCACCGCGAGCGGAGCGGACCCATTTTTACCTCGTCATACAAAACTGCATTGATAGACAATCATAAATTCCTATTATTATTACCATACTTGTAAATAAATAGTTATAGGAAATACTTAATTATACGCATTACATTGGCTATAATTAAATATAAAATGTTGAAATCAATATTTAAGGTAAAAGGAGTCATTAATGGGTCCGTTCCGCTCGCGGTGGAAACCGGGCTTAATTATGCGTCCATTTTCATCCATCCGCTAACATTTTATTTTTTTATTAGCATTTAATTTATTGCTAATCTTTCAATAAATCTAGAACCCCTGCCACGTGTCCACTTGGAGATTTTTTGAAGGACTTCCCGGACTACCTCAACTAGGAAAAATCCGAGGAACACTGGACGGATCGCTCCTAAATCTAACAAACCAGTTACATCACAAAAAGTAGGCCATGGGGAGATGAACCTGCATGAAACTTTGTATTATGCAGGTATGTTATCAGAACAAGTAACACCTAGAACCTGATAACGACATACCTACATGGCTGCTAAGTGCGGTAATTTAGTTCTTATCACCTTTACAAAATTTACGTGCCATTAGTTGGCAAAATATTTGCACGACGCTCAACATTATCGTCTTATTATTCGATGACGTGAATGATTAATACTGTTGATAATACATCAATAAACATTAATCTGAAATGAATACTACTATTATATAAATAACATTCAGGTACTAGATAAAAATAATAACTGGATTAAGCAGGACACCTATGTAACGTACGTACTAGTTAAGGTAACTATCTCGTTGGTCTTAATGGTCGTAGGTATATGAAACTGCAGAGCTGAGGGGTCCTTTTTTTTAAAGTTGTAAAAATCATCAAATGAGCCCTGGGTGGAGCGGAAGGGACTGTCAGACTTTTACTGACTAAAAAACCACCCTGTTCCTTCTGTTGCCCTCAGTCCTGAGTTACATAGGTACCCAAAGTACAAAGTGCTACGTATTGAGCTCTCTTTATGAAACATCTTAGTAGCAACATGGTCTAAACTAAACTCAATAATAATACTATCCCGACCAAATTTCGGTCACGCCGGCCAATCTGAATGATGACTAACCAAATACGCAGTAGATAAAACAGTGCACCTGCAGTGTGTGCTCAAACGCAGCTGCACTCTATCTTCGCTCGCTCTTATAATCCTATGGGTTAACTCTAATACCCTATCGGGGAATAGCTGCCTAGTGCAAGACGTTATTTAAGATTACCTGCTCTGATACATCTCGCCACCTCAAGCGCCTGGTACACCAACCCCGGGCTGTTCGTGAAATTGTATGGCAGCTTTGATTCATGTAATTGATAGTTCTTTGTTTTCCCATCTACGTCGATCACTATGTGGGGGAAATGGAAGGGCTGCTCCAGCTGTAAAGATAATATGTACCTATTTTTAGAATCTATTATTGAGAAAAGGTTTTTTCCTAAAGGTGGGTTCACAACAAGTGCCCACGCGCACGAACGAACAGTGTAATTCGCATGCATCTTAGACACCTTTGAACATGTTCGCGAGCAGTTCGCGTGCACGGATCGTACTCTTGCGCAGGTGTGGACCCATATGCGGAAAAGTTACTAGTGTTTCCCGGACACGGGAGCAGTGGACATTTCAGCTTGTTTCCGAGATAGCAATGCACCCACGATGCTATCAGCTGCAGATGAGCCTTTCAGTGAGGTAGATAAACAGTACAACAGGCCAACAGCCACTTGCCGCTCTAAAAAAAAAACAGAGTCGTCCATGGCAATGTTCTTACCGTGACTCGGCCTTTAGTTCCGTAGATGGTCGCTTTGTTCCAGAATTCCAGCTGAGTATGAATGTTAAGTACAGCCCGCTTACCACCCTCATATTCCAGAATAACAGTTTCTGTTAGATCCACTCCAGAGTCATACAGACTACCAACAGTTGTCACCTTCTTCGGCTCTTCTTTCCATATAAATTGCGGCAGTTGCAATACATATAGGTACTCCTACATCGAGCATAGCGCCTCCTCCATATTCTTTTAAACTGAAAACATATTTCCGTATAACAATTTGATATCGTAATAATGTTACTATTTACTATTGACGTAAATATCTTCTTCGCTTATAGGGTATTTCACCAACATATCAATATTCTAGTTTGAAGACATTATGCACCAGATAAGCGAAATGTTACCTAGAAATAAAAGTCGTTCAATTAGAAATTACCTCTACAATAACGATATGTCTAAAGTACTCTAAACTAAAGGAATGTCTGTACCCGTAGTTTGTTGTTTAGCGAATAACCGGTTTTTGGTAGGTGAGTGCCTGAACAAAATTGTTATAATTCACATTGTAACCCACTGCCTGTAAGCTTTCTGAGTGTACCTAATAATCATTAAACAAATCACTTCAGTACCTACTATATGTGTAGGTATTCGTCTTTATTTAGGTAGGTATAGGTATTTATATTGATATTGGTAAATTGCAAATGTTAGATATTGAAAAGTATGAGAGGTTGGTGAAATACCCCCTAGTAAAGCGTCATAAACATAATGTACCTACGTCATCGTAGATAACATCAAACATAACAAATGAATTACCGAATCAGATAACGGAAAAGGTTTTTCATTTCACAATGGACATAAGTAGGTACCAAATAAATCAAAGGTATAAAAATGCTATGACATGTGTAATGTATGATAAATAAAATAGTTATTAGCATACCGCTAAATGTTCATCTCGCGAACCTTCCATAAAACGTTGGGAGTGCTTTTAAAATGTAAGTAAGTAGGTCATTTAGGAAAAGAGCGACCGTCACTTTTAAAATTGATTTCGGTAATAAATGTATGTGAATCTTTGAATCTTTCTGGCTAATATATATTATTGTAAATTCAATGTTTTTTAACATATTTATAAGTGGCTGTTTTTTAAGTAGGTATGCCATAAAACACAGTCTATTAACATAGAATACCTACACACGCGAGAGACACAGAGAACAATATTGTAGTAACAGTGAAAGAACTTTTGTATAGGAACAGTACTTCCAAAGTATCCATTTACAAACAAAAAAACTTTACCTCGTATTACTATAATTAAATAGTATACAGATGTATCGTCAGATCATTCATCCAATCAGTTTAAGGGAATCATCATTGCTTGTAGATATTTAGTAGTTTCTCTACCAACCGTAATTCTATATATTATGTTACCGGCAATCTGTATAATTCAGGTATTATATACAATGCCTAGGCAATGTATAGAATACCTGGGGCGTACTGGCAATGTATGAAATATTATGAATATTATTCTCCATTACATACTTTACCTAGGTAATGTATACAATTCCTAGGGATTGTATAGAGAACCTGCTGGTCCACCGGCAATGTGTAAAATAAATAGATTATGGTCTATATGTTACTGTAAAAGCCCGAATAATGGTAAACCATAGGTTTTACAAGTAAACTTAGAATTGGTATTAGCTCAGTAACTGTAACCTACTTGGCTGTGGAATGGTTAGTCACAATCCTACCCCTTTTTTTTAGAAAGAAAAGAAAAGAAAGAAAGTTTGCCTTTGGCCAAACCGGTTCATCTAAAGCGAGCAAAGCGAGCGCGGGACTTGGGGCACCCCGACTCGGACAGGTTAGGTTAGAAGGGAATGGCGGGGTCTTTCAGACCCCGCCATCCCCTTCGTGGTTATTTTTTTTTTAAACCACCCAAAAATCCGTAGACTAGGCCCTTGTCGGCTACGCCAAAACTGGAAAGTCACCTCCTTTCCTGCTCTTTTACGCACATTGCCGGCTGCGCATTCGGTATTGTATAGAATACCTAGGTAAAGTATAAAATAAATAATATTTCATACATTACCTGCCCGTTTTAGGTATTCTATACATTGCCTAGGTATTGTATAGAATACCGGATTATATAGATTGCCGGTAACATATATACATATAAGGTCATTGTTAATGTTTAATTGTCAATATGATTGTATAATTATTTAACTCTTACTGAGTGGTCCTATCGTCCGGACTAACAATTCCAAAATCAGCTTCAATGAACTTCACATCACCAAGTTTTCCGTTCTGGATGTCTCTCTCCAAATCAGCATAAGCAGGTGAGAAGCGGGTCCACACAGCTTCCATAACAAATAGATTCTTCTTCTTGGCAAGGTTTATTACGCTGCGTGTTTGCTTAGCATTCAGACAGAACGGCTTTTCGCAAAGCACGTGTTTGTCATGACCAAGAAACAGCATTGACAGTTCGTAGTGCTCGGAGTTCAAAGAACCGATGTAGACGACATCTGTAGAAGAAAATTACGCTTTTATAAACTGAAATTCAACTGTATCTGGTCAGACTTAGAACCCAAAATCATGGGCGTACCCAGCTTCTGGCGTAGGAGGGGGCAAGTCAGATTTTTGGTCGGATCGTCCGCGGCTGTTTTGTCATACACACTACACAAACACACCTACATGAATCATTAGGTGTATGTAGTGTAGTGTGAAATAAAATGTGTGAAATAAAACAATATTCATGTCAAATAAAATAAATGCTAGTCGCTTGCAAGTTTTTTGGGAATGCATCGTGCATTTTGTCAGTGTCTACTGCGCGGTTTATTTAAAAGTTAGAGCATAAGGACCGGTTTACACTTTAATTAGTAAGTAATTAGGCGAGTTCATACATGTTCTGCGGGATTTCCAAGGGGGGGCAGCTGCCCTCCCCTGCCCCCCCCTGGGTACGCCCATGCCCAAAATCTTGTGCTTTTGAATAGTCAAGGACTCGGCAGTCAAAAAGTTGAAGCTAATTACTCCAAACAGTGGATTTCTATGAAGAAAAATGAGCATGAAAAATCACTCTTTATAGTAGTGCGAAATGTAACGCAGTCAAAACATTAGTAGGTACTTTCAGGTGCATGCAACAGGAGATACAGATTTCATGGCTGTATTTAAAATTTATTTTTAACACATTCTAAACTGGTTTTCGTGAAAAAACGTGTCAAAAAAGTTGGAACTTTGACTTTCAATGTCTCCGTAACCAGATGGTTCCCAAATAGGAACAGGGGGGCTACCACAACCTCTTAAAACAATGTTATTTTAATATTACTTTGTATTTTCTGTTGTTGCATTTTCAACTCTCGCAAACGCAAAGTAATATTAAAATAATATTGTTTTAAGAGGTTGTGGTAGGCCCCCTAACCAAAAACTCTAGAACCAAAATATGATAGCAAATGACGGGAACTAATGGGAATACATGTAACTTTCGGCTACGCTAAGCGTTTTGTTACTCCCATTAATATAAGAGAGAGAGAAAATCTCATCCAATAATGTAAGAATTTTCAATAACACTGGTACGTATGTTAATTAATGGCTTTAAAATATTCTATCAATTAGGTACCCCACCTTACGGTGAAAACAAAACAAAACTCAATAAATCCATAACGAATCTACTCATGCCATGTGCAAGAAATTTGCACCAACTGTAATCACGGTTATCGTCATGCATGAATAATGGCAAATTAAGTAAATAAGTGTCTAGGTACTGTTATGTAAATTAGCTTGATTGTGAAGAATTGAAAACAAAATAGGTATTTATTTAGCTATTTCATAGGTACCGAAGTAAGTTTTAGTATTGACGTAGTTTTTTTAATAGGTAGATAGATACAATATTGATTTATAATATGTATAATTGTATATAATATAGTATGATAACTTGCATTATGTAACTCATTAGCAGACTTTATACAATCTTTTGTAAGATCATATTTTAAACATAATAAAGTTACATTAAGATAACCACAAAAAGTAAGATTAATAGGGTGTTCTTTCAACCTAAAAACTAAGATTATTTATTCCAGTAATATTACGGAAAAATAACGCGGATAAAATACACAGAAATTATAGCATAAAATAGATGATTATGGGCAAGTATCCTCCCAGTAATGACACCCCAGCAAAACGAGCTAATCCACCGTCCATCGGTAAGTAAATTATACCTAAACGTCAAACTAGATTCTAGGCAACAGACAATTACTGTTCTATTGTTTTTTCTTCTGAACAGATTTAATTGTTTTTTCTTATAGATGACGTTCGAAGGTGCCTTTTAATGGCCTAATTGAAATATAATATATCCTTTGATTTTGACTTTGTAACTAATTAAATATTATGCGAAATGTGTCCAGCAATGATAATTCAATGTACTTAAGTACATACAAAACTTACGCATAGAATACATAAAATTAATCAGCGTCAAATATTAAAAATCAATACAATTACTTTGTAAAATAGGAGTAAGTAGTTTTGACGTAAGTTGGTTCATTTTTACGGAAGTAACCCCAATTAGGTATTTGACACCACTAACCAATAATTCCAAAACACAACTAAAAAAAAAGTCTTTATTTCAGCCCTGAAAATCCGATTAATTTTAACAATTAACATTGAAATTAGATTTTTAATTGCTTTAATATCAATAAATACTTAGTTAATCAATTGAGTTGGCCAAAAAGTGACGTCACAGTTTGTTATGGCCATACAAATTGTATGGAGGCAGCTCATTAAAAGCATGTCAATTGTTTGTTGGTGTCAAGTTGCCAATTAACCCTTGCATTGTAACTCTAAAACGCGCTATAGTTCGGATATGATCTTAAGCTCGGCTTACCAACATCTTTGCTTTTCGCCAACGCCTCGTAAGAATCGAATACTTTCGGAATGTGGTGTGTTTTTGCAAAATCAGCAGCTCTTTTCTTATTTCTAGCAGCTACAGCAACAATTTCTTGATCATCCTTGTTAGGATACGAATTGAAGGCGTTGACGAAGTCATGGCTGATTCGGCCAGCTGTCACAATACCCCACCGAAGTGTCATCTGGAACAGAATTAACAAGGATAGACAAATGAATATGAATGGGTAAATGTGTTGGTAAGCGCAAAACTTGAGAACAGCTGGACCGATTTGGCTGATTCTATTTTACTTGTGTTTGTAATTTCCCAGACAAGGTTTATATGAAAGAAAATTCTTGGAAAATCTACCGGAAATGTCAAAAATTGGCACCCGTGCAAAGCTGGAGCGGTCCGCTAGTTTCAAATAAATGTTAGTAAGTAAAGACTGCCACATTGGCGGTACTGCTGATCATGGGGTGCCGGTTTGGTGAAACTTAAAGCTAAGTTACATAGGTATAATGTGGTTATGTGGGTAAGCAGGTCTGTCTACACCCAAGCGTGATGTTTTGTTCAAGCTTCAAGAGGAAAAACGCTTTTTAACTATGGATGAAAAATAGAACCGTTCTAGAAAATATTACTTTACATCATTAATTATTAAAAACACAAATAATAATGTTTAACTAACCTCAGCGGAGTAGCAAGATACGCGTATTCACAGCACAATAATTGATAAACTGAACTGAGAAATAAGTATAGTATGTCGTAAGTAGTTATTGATTTATTTTATGATAAGGCCACGATATCATAAATACATATTTTATTTACCAAGCGATCAATAGGTACCTACTTACCTCCTAGTGCAGGGGTTCTTAACCTTTATCTAGTCATGGACCACTTTCAAAATTTCAAATAGCCTTCAAACTCTTTCCGAAGAGATAAAAAAACGAGCTTTAGCTTTTCCAGCTTTTATTGTTTGCGATTAAATACGTATGAATAGTTTGTGCAGTGTATTTTTTGTACATATGCATAAAGTTTGAATAAATAAATAAATTGTTGACCAATTTGTATAAGTATAAATGTATTTTGTTAGGTAAGCTCGCCGTGGACCCCCGGCGTACGTGCATTACACGGACCCCTTAGCGGCCCATGAACCATAGGTTAAGAAACCCTGGCCTAGTGGCATAAGAATTAAGGCCCGCCTACACTGGAGCGGTCAACTCGCGGCTTGTTCATGTCATTCATCACTGCATTCATGTTATTTCATGTTTTTTTCAGTATCTATGTGTCCGCTCCAGTGTGGCCCGGCCTTTTGAGTTCAAAGTCGCTGAGGTCGAGGACGACCGCGATGTAGACGATGTAATGAGAGCGTCGTATTCGCAGGACATACCTAATTGAACGGAAATTACTCAATTGACTACCTACCTAGATCAGTAGTTCTGTCCTCAATGTCTCTTTATTGTGTTATCCAGACTTAGTTAAAAAAAAACAGAAAAGGGTCACGCTGATCCTTTCATTCCGAAAGATAATTATGTATTGCGCCGACTCGAACGAGATTCATATGTTCATTTTGCAAAGTGATAAATCATCTATTTATACAGAAAAACAAGGTGTTTAATTTACTCTATGCAATTTAAGGAGTTATTAATTTTTTTTTTTTAAATAGTCACGAAGGCAAATTAAACTCGCGTTATAAGGAATGCAATCATTTGCATTACGCGTTACATTGTACTCAGGCCGCCGAAAGCCCGCTCGCTACTCGCTAGGTACCTAATTAGATACGTAGGACTACGGTAATAAGATGTAGTAGGTAGGTCGTTTAGCGTACCTAATATAGGTACATAAACAGGTAGTGCCGTTTCTTATTTTCCTATCACATTTCTCAGGCCAATGGGAATTTATTGAGTCTCTCACTTTGTTGAACGTACTTAATTAAGGATTAATTTTTAAATAAAGTAAATTCAATCAATATGCTTACAAATAAAATATCTGCCTATTTACAATAATTAATAATACTTACAAATTATTATTATTATTATTAATTTACAAAAGGTACTGAAAATGTCTACCATCTTGTTCAACGCACAACTTTAGCACAACGTACCTATCACACACAGTATTTTTCACTCTCGTCAATCAAATGTGTCCCTGTCACTTTTAATTATTTCGAATGCAATTATGATACGGGTTTTTTAATCGTCCACGTTTCTCTCTTCAACGCGATACTCGGTAGGACCTACGATGGTTTCCACAGCTGGCACTCGTCGTTCGTCACCATACATTTCCCAGTACCGGTTGCGATAAATTTTCACCACTTCTGAAGTAATACATGTCTAAGTAGGTACTTGCAATTACTGGAATTACAAGCCGAGCCCGCCTAGGAGCGCCGGCGCAATTGCTTATTATTTTTTATTTTTTTTGTAAATATTGTTTATTTTCCGACATCAAGCATTCCCACAAAACATTCAATTCTCACCTTGTAGGTACCTACATCCACACCAATCCAGTTAGGCCTTTCACACCAAAGATTGGTAAGATATGAATTCAAATATGTATTTGTTTGTACAATATTGAACTATATTACTGCATGAATAGAGAATCTATTTATTACTTCTAAAAATATTAATTTTCGCTCATGCAATTGCAATGCCTTGCCGGTGGGAAACCACCTTTATCCTTTTCGTATCGACACTTGTACTTCTTTTTTATTTTTATATATTTAAAGGCTAGACATGTGAGTGCCCGATAGAATACCTAGAGCTTATGCGGACGGCACACTGTAGGATTGATAAAAATATGGTTTATAATTAAGTATTATAACGTCGCACTGGGTGTGCGATAGGTCTTTCTATAATCTACCATTTTCCACTATTTAGAAAAAAACCACACAAACACTATCAGACAAAGATGTCTGCTTATTTAATATTCGCGACTAAAGACGAATCGACAGATAAAATTTGGCAAACACGTAGGTTTTGTTATCAGTCGTGAATGACACAGCATACTTTTCAGATCCAAACCAAACATAGCCGGTTATTTAAATTAAAAACTCGCTCTACGCCAATGTACTCTAGATAACTAACTTTAGATAACCAAGTAGGTACAGTTTTCATCATATAATTTTTTTTTGCCTACTTATTCAATTGAGCAGCCAACTGATAAATGGATTATAGTTACAGTGTCCCCTAACAGCAGCTGAGAGGTATTACCTTACCTACTGGTAATTCAGGGTTCCGTGCTCAAACGATACCAACGGGTTCCTATTGAGCCAAATAAATAGCCCTCACAGGACTATCTTTATACCCAACTGTAAAACGTAACCAGATAAAACACATCACAGAGTACCTAAGTGTATGGGCCTCTATAAAGGCAAATACAAAAAGTCAGTCACCCACGTCAAGCCCAAAGTTAACCCAAACACAGTAAAAAATAATCATTTTTTCAATTTTTTTGCTTGCTACTTTTTATGGCACGTATCCATTATGCTTATAAGTAAGACAGCTGCACTTGGGTGGTGTGAGTAGGCACATACTTTTATTACACCATACGCCCGAAGAGCAAGGCCACTTTATCTCTTTGTTGATAACTTGGTTCATTACCACGGCCATTAATATGTTATCAATTTTTGATTACACAATTATGCTATTCATATGCTATCCGCTGTGGCCGTGGCTTTGACCATTTCTACTTAATTTCATTTTGCATTTAATGTAAGTATTGAGTTCCATGAGTATCCACTTAAGTATGTACTTACCTAAATAAGTTTTCCTCAAAGCAGACAAAACACAGCTTGTTCTTTGAAAATCCCTATTAATTGACTCGCCAATAATATCGGTTATTGTAAAATAATCTATCTATATATATAAAAATGAAACCCGTTTTCCTTGGTCACGGCATCACGCGTGAACGGCTGGACCAATTTCGATAATTCTTTTTTTGTTGTGTTTGTTATTGTCAGGAGAAGGTTCTTATGAAAAAAAAAAGTCGGAAATGTAGGGTTAGGGTAGGGTAGGATAGGGGTAGGGTAGTGGTAGGGTAGGGGTAGGGTAGGGGTACGGTAGGGTAGGGGTACGGTAGGGTAGGGGTAGGGGTAGGGTAGGGGTAGGGTAGGGTAGGGGTAGGGTAGGGTAGATGTAGGGTAGGGGTAGGGTAGAGTAGGGTAGGGGTAGGGTAGGGGTGGGGTAGGGTAGGGGTAGGGGTAGGATAGGGGTATCGGTAGAATAGGGGTAGGATACCACGCGAACGAAGTCGTGGCGGGTCAGCTAGTCCGTAAATAAAAACACATTCATCGTATATTAACCTTTTGAATTTAATTAATATTGTAAAACAGCAATTCAATTTACATTTATAATAAAAACTAATTAGTAAAACTACGAGATACTGTTTTACAGTTTCCAATTATAGTAGCTAAATTACGTTATATAAATGAGCACCGTGGTATAATAATTATGGCGGATTAATGAACAGACTATTACATGAGCCTTCCGAAGGTACTGCAATAGGCATTTAAGGGAATTCTTGGTCATCCACATCATAGTGCACACCTAATTGACTTCTTACGGTGTCCATCAGCTTGGCCAGAATAAGACTCTCCTTGTGCGACATACGGGGTGACTCGATCAATCCTGTAAAAATAATGTATTTCGATCTTTACAAATGTCTTCTAAAATCATTTTCGGTAATACATCTTCAAGTCTTGAACAGTTTTTTCAAGAACCTATACTTTAACAGCACGTTCAGTTTACATTTTAAAGGAGGTTGGGCAAAAATATTGTGTACCTAATCCCCATAATCTAACGACAAGACATAATTGGAAAACTCTTCTAAGTCACAAAACATATCATATAAAAGTGTCTCGCACTATCAAGGCGAATCTAATGACTTTTTTGTTAGAAAGCCGTATAGGCTGAGAGCATGCCAAAGAAATAAGTATATATACACATACACACTCAAAAACAGTACCCTCCTTCCAGGGCTGTCAGGTAAAAAGCAGGAGTACATACCAGCTCGAATGCACCTTGCCACTTCAACCGCCTGATAAACAAGGCCCGCACTGTTTTCATAGACGTACGGAAGACTAGACTTGTGAAACGAATACGTCTTCAAAGCTCCATCGATGGTGGTCATTTTATGGGGGAAGTGGAACGGATCCTCAAGCTATGAAAGAAAAAAAAAGTTATTTCTTGTTTTCTAGAACATTTGTAGAAACACTATACGTCAAAACACTCTCACAAATTGTCTCTTGATCAAATCTTTTTGCGCAAAAATAGTCTTATGCGAAAATGTCTTCGCGCAAGTGTTCCAGATGCATTTCTGTTTCCACTAATCCTCCATGCTTACCGTAATGCGGCCTTTAGTTCCGTAGATCGTTGCCCTATTCAAGAGCACCAAACCGGTCTGTGTGTTGAGCACAGCTCGCCTCCCACCCCCGTATTCCAGAATAATTGTTTCAGTGACATCCACTCCCGAGTCGTTAACATTGCCAACAACAGTAACTTTCTTTGGTTCTTCTTTGAAAACATATTGGGATAGTTGCAACAGGTATATGCCGATGTCAAGCACGGCGCTACCTCCAAATTCTTTTTTCCTGTAAGCATTAATATTTTTTAATGATGTAAGTATGTACCTAGTTTGCTAAATCAATTAAATATTTACAGAAAAATTAAACTACATAACATTAATGCGCCAATTAAAAACAAAATTGTAAAAAAAAAAACAAAACAAAAGCAAGTCACACGTGTAACATACAACGCTCTATCGCTCTCTATATAAAGGCCGAAGTTAGCTTCAAGGAATCTAACTTCGCCAAGATTCCCAGCTGCGATCTCCTTCTCCAAGTCAATGTAAGCTGGGTTGAAGCGCGTCCAGACTGCTTCCATCAAGAACAATTTCTTCTTCTGAGCAAGGTTGACCAAACTCTGAGTTTGTTTCGCATTTAGACAGAAAGGTTTCTCACAAAGCACGTGTTTTCCATTGTCAAGGAAAAGCTTGGTGAGATCATAGTGGTCAGGATTCAAAGCACCGATGTAAACGACATCTAAAAATCGAAACAGTTTTTTTTTATTATCACCTTAACAATGCCAAAGATTATCTGCGAATTGTTGTGTCATTGTTTTAAATTCAATTGAAGCAAAAAGTGTAGATAAACAATGACGTGCAAATTTAATAAAACACCAGTCATGTGTTCCTTACCAATATCGCTACTTTTTGCTAACGCTTGATAATTATCGAAGACTTTCGCAATGTTATAAAGTTTTGCGAATTCAGTAGCCCTGTTCTTATCCCTGGCTGCGATTGCGACTATTTCCTGGTCACCCTTTTCAGGATAAGAGTTAAAAGCATTTACGAAGTCATTGCTGATCTTGCCAGCTGTTACGATGCCCCAGCGTAGTGTCATCTGGAATGATTAAGCGTTGTTGTTTTGGACAATAGTTATTGAATTAAAAACCGGCACTGTGAAATTCGTACTGGTGGAATTAAAGTTTTAACGCAAGCATCAAAACCGGCCTAGTGCGACTCGGACAAAACTAAAAGACACACTAAAAGTTCCGTATCGCGTTTTATTTAATAGTTTACCTTTATTTCGTTATTTGCAATAATAGTAGCAATAATTACACATTTCCTAGTGGTTAAGTATTACCATACTCAAGGTACAACATGGGACAAAACGACAAATATCGTAGGCATAGTAATAAAAATTAGATTTATCTTTGTCTTAAAACTATTTCTTTTATTGTATAGTCAATAGTGACCACGAAACCCTCTATGCTGCAAATACGAGACGAAACATGACCGGATGCATTAAAGACAACCACAGCGTTAATGTTATTTCTGAAATTAAATAGAAATGGAGAAAATAAAACTCCATTATTTCATAAGTAATATCAATTGAATAATAATAGGTATGAATAAAACTCACCTTCACTGAGTAGAGGCTCACGAATAACTGATAAATTTATTTAAAAAAACCAGGTCATAAGATTATCTCGTAATAAGATTAAAAATAAATATGTTTATGTTTATCTATTACGTGTTGATAAGGGGTTCTAATCTCAATCTCAGCCCTGGTACATCGCCCAAATTCACAGTCGAATGATACCTAAAGGTGTTCTTCCACTAACTCTATCCATCGGCCTCGGTAATCAACAGACTGTGGACTAACACATCGCGGATTGGGCAACCGGCACTAAGAGCTTTTCGTGCCAAAGAATAAAATAAGTACAACAATTGCGCCCGATCAATCTCATGTAACTGAACAACCGATCGGCCAAATCGATCGACGCCGATCGAGTCAGTGGAGAAGCACCTTACCTAACTAAATAGGTATATTACTTCAGTTATCGGTTTAGTTGCGATTTGTCATTCCGTTAATCGGTATATTGTTAAACATCATTGTGATAAAGCGCCAACCAGCCTAGTCTGCAAGATTTAATCAGTTCACAGTCAGACTCCATGCAGTGGTAGGTGCAGGTAGATGAGTGCATATTAATTGGTAATACGACTGTGCTTCTCACATAATTTATACTAATATTATAAAGCTGAAGAGTTTGTTTGTCTTTTGTTTGAACGCATTATCCTCCGGATCCGGAACTACTGTTCCGATTCTTAAGACAATAGGAAGCTACGTTATCCCTGAGTGATACAGGCTATAACATTATTTATTATTAAAGAAAATTAGGCCTTCGTAAGAAAATTAAAGTCACGGGAAAAAGTTCTGAACACGAGGGGCAGAGAAAGTGCGGCTCTGCTTAAAGTCTGAGCCGCAACCGCTACCGGGAGTAGAGACGAACTACGCAAGCAAAACCTGGTTCCTTACCACAAAGTAAAAAAATAAGTAAAAAATAACTAAAACCCGACTACGAAAAAAACAAGAACAATATTCATTTGACCGATATTTTCGAAATTTTTAAGTAATAGAAAAAAGTAATATATAAAGTCGTGTGCCACCTGCGGTAGTTTCACACAATCTTTATTGGCAAGGTGGCATACGACCACTATTAAGTACTTAAAATTTTCGAAAATATCGGTCAAATGAATATTGTTCTTGTTTTATACTTTTCAGTGCGCGATTTTGTCGCAGTCGGGTTTTAGTTATTTTTTTGATACCCATGTCGATACTGTGCGAAAAAATTTGTTTTTTCGATAACGACTTCACATCCCCTGGAGGGCGCCATATTGGATTTGGTGACACGTCACCTACCCTATAACCAGCGGACAACTGAGACGCTTCTAACGACACCTCATTTGTCATGTAATAATAAGGAGTTTAGAAGTTACGAGGGAACAAACAACATACATACAAACATACATACATACCGGTCAAAATCATAACCCTCCTTTTGGCTTTTCCGTAGTCGGGTAAAAAGGAGCATCTAGTTGGGTTATATAGTAGATAGAAGACAGATGTACCAAAGTGCTTCAGCTTCGTCAAGATTCGTGAAAAATGTACCTAACGACGACTATAAAGTGCAGTTCAGTCCGCGCCTGTATTTGACCTTTTTACCCACAGACATCTGTAAGTTCTGGTACTAGCCTTATTGTCACCCAAATGGCGAATTAACGAAAATTATTCATAAGTATTGTGGTTAGAAGGTAATGTTAGCGCAATATTATTTTTTATATAAAAGTGTGCGCAAAAGCGATAAAATTTCGCTACGAAAATATACAAAAAACTTATTTTATGATTTTTGTTTTTTTGGGTGAACCCTTCGTTCGCAAGGTCGCAAGTTCGCACTTGATCGGTTTTTTCTAAGTCATACCTACAATAACAGCACCTATTTTTGGATGGGTTTCATAATATTATAACACCTCTCAGGCGTTATTTAAACTAGAGATAGAGAGAGACAGAGATATATCTTGAATAAAGATCTGTAATATGACCCTTAACAACAATGAAAAATACAAAGTTAGTATTGTTTTTATAGCAGCATACAAATAACTGCAGGCATGAAGAATTACAAAAATCAACTAATTCCAACTAGAATTACTTCAAAAGTGAAGAATAATTAAGTGAGAAAGTTTTACTTAATTAGCAATGGGTCTACTTTAATCATAGGTCTCTAAACTGCAATGCAGAATACCAGTATTAAATAAGCAGTAGGTATAATGAAAATTTTACTAAAAAACTTAAGAAAATCCCCCCAACTTAGTTATCTTATTGTTTACAATGTACTACAATTCTAAAGCATATAACAAATTTTAGCAAATACATCACAAAATAATTTTATATTCTGGTAGGTTACCTACCTATTATTATTCAATTAAAAATGATATCATTTTTTTTTTATTCCGAATTCTCTATCGCCATTTCATATTGTTACGATTAGAGTAAAAATAAAAATGGTCACGTTAGTTATTGCATAAACTAAGGTGAGTTATTGCAAAGAGTACAATATAAGTATATTATGATAAGTTATTGTAGAGATTCAATTTTCCTTGTCTGAGCAAATATCTGAAGAAAAAACAAGAAACAAATTGGATGTTACATCACTCTTATATTTTACTTACCTTATTCCTTCGAGTCTTGTTATTATGTAAAGCAATAAATTCTAAAAACTTCTGTTTATCATCCAAAGATGTAGGTACGTGAATTTTACTTACTTTGGAAGAAACTTTCGGCTTGGTCTTACGGTCTTACCCGATCTATTAGTACTCAGTTCACACTACTCACAGGCTGCAGAGTATATCAAAACTACGACAGGCTGCTAGGTATTGTGCTGTCGTTATACAAGATTCAAACAGAGTTAAAGCAAAGTAAAACAATTGACAATAAAAAATTAAGTTAGTTTGTTTACTTCTTACTTCACACTTGACATCCTGTCAATGAACTGTCAAAGTCAGATGGGTTTCGACATTGCCCAGCAGTGTTGTGTTCTATTAGCTTATATGCTGCCCAATAATGTGTCATGTTTTTTAATTCCTGATAAATAACGGCTATTTAATAGTTTAAAATGCTGTGTATTTAAAATCGTGTTAGAAGTATTGAAACAGTAATCTCAAGATACTGGGCATCTTTTTCAAGTTATCTGAAATGTTTTGCTTTTATACTATTCAGTCAATCAATAAATTCAATTCTGGTTTTTCTTATTTGTTCACATTTCTTTGCAACTGTAGTAAATAGGTACCTACTAATATTACGGATGGAATGGCGCTAACCAAAAAATGGTAACAGGTATCTAAAACTAAAAAGACGCATCGTTTGTTTTTTATATGTATATATATATTTCTTCAAATCAATGCTAATAAATAATAACAAAATATTCACAAACATACTTTTCGCTTTTGATTTGAACAAATTAAATAAATAAAAAAGATAATGAAATCATATAATTAAATACAATAATAACGAGATTACAAATTTTATAATTATAGTGTTTTCAAAACTGTGTACATAAATATGGTCAATAATATTTAAATAAACATCATAAAATAGCACTTCGTAAAAACTAACCACAATGAGGTAGGGAATAGTAGTTAATAGTTTAGTAAAATACTGTCACGACAATATTTCCACAATAGTGTAGGTAAACAAATGCACACACTTAACCTTTCTATTGATATGTTAAGTTCAACCAGTAAACCCTATTGTGTGTTTTTGAAATTAGATTTATGCATATTATGTGTGTGATTTGTGTAAAGAATGATTGAATAACATTATAATAAAATATGTTTAACAATACTAATCTATAACAATATTGTAAATTATAACGAGATACAAAAATATCACCGATGCAATTGTGCTAATAAATTACGGAAAACTTGAAAAAAAAAATTGTGTCGTTATTTGTAATACACGGTTAAAACTATTTTGAAAAGTGTAATTGTTTTTTTTTTGGAAAATTTTAACCTTGTTAAACGCACATAGTTAAATTATTTACGCATAACAACAATGATTTCAATTTTCATAAGCGTGTTTCGTTTTTGGCGCAAGAAACTTAATTACGCAAGATAAGTCACGTCTTAAACTAAAATTAAATTAAATTAAAAAAATAATGATGTAAATTAAAAAGAAAGAGATTGAATTAAAATTAAAATTAAAACTTCTAATGTCATTAAAATGCTTCTTTGAACGCTAAATCCAAATCATCAATGAGATCTTCAACATCTTCTAATCCAACTGAAAGTCTTATGAGTGCATGCGTGATACCAAGTTCTTCTCGTTGTTTCTCGGGAACCGATGCATGCGTCATTAGCGATCTAGAATTATAATGTCGAATTAAAAACAAATTTATTTATACCCTTTTTTATTTTTTACATCCTTAATAAAATGAGTAACTTACGGTAATTCCGCCAAACTTTCGTATCCGCCCAAACTCTCAGCCAAAGTAAATACTTTCAAGGAACTCAAAAATTTTCTTGACTCTTTCAAATCACCGGAATGTTTGAAACTGAAGACACCCGAATGTCCAGTCATCTGCTTTTTGGCAATATCATGTTGCTTATGAGTCGTAAGTCCTGAAACAATTGAAATGCAAATTTAATAATTGTAATCAAAGTTTAGCGTGAGTAAAAGGTACCTACTTAGTAAAAATAAAAATACAATACCTGGATGCATAACTTCTATAACTTTCGGGTGCTTTTCTAACCAGTGAGCTATGACTAAAGCAGATTCTTTATGGCGTTCCATACGCAAAGCCAAAGTTTTCAAACTTCTGTTGACTAGGTAACAATCGAATGGTGATGGCACGATTCCCATAGCTGAAAACATAAGATAATAGTAATCATTTTACATTACTAATAATCATATCTGAAGAATGTAGGTATCTAGCTTCGGACTTTGCTCCTAATGAGTGAACCTTTGTTCATTGAATAAGACATTAATGAATGGGGGGTCTTAAATTGTCCACAAGTTCTTACCGATAATTCGAATATCTTGTAACGTGGTTCGGTAACGAATATTCCCTTTAGAAAAGAATACCGGATCGTAGATAAACGTATGAAATGAAGCGATAATAATATCAAGAATAAAAAATCAAAATAGATCGGAATATGCTGCAAAACGTAGTCCTATGATGAAGAAAAGAAGTATAGTAGCCTGGATATTCGTAAAAGAAAGACACACGGTTCAATCTTGCCTAACATTACTGTAATTTCATCACTGGTAAAATGAGTCATACCAGGCTATACCACCGTGAAACCGCAAGTCATTCTATACTAATATTAGACTGATAATAAAAATTTTCTTTACGTCATCGCGTAATACAACTATTTCCCCATGTCATGATTGATGATGTTTCCTTATGAATAAAATTTTGCAACAGTGAATAAAAACACTAGACCACATAGCGAGTATCCCCACTGTATCGTGACGATAGACGTGTTGTACCACTGTTGTGACATGGTCTTGGTTTGTATCGTACTACCCGTAAACAATCTTAATTTTTTGTCACCCTAACCTTGAAAAGGGATCATTTTTTTACATTATGCACAACTTTTCTAAACTGAAAGCTTTTCTATACCTACCTATATTTTGACGATTTTTGCGAACACAATTAAACAATTGATTTCATGGTTGGTAATAGTAAAAGTTGTTCATACCCCTTTACAGGTTTAGGTCAGACAAATATTGAGGTTGTATACCTATCTTTAATAGAACCTGCTGTAATTATTTACGTAGGTACATTTAACACAGAAAAGTCATATCATTTTAAAACACATTTTTTTCCTATTATTTTCTTTCGTCACGGTATAGCGGTTAAACACTGAGCTCAATCCAAAAGTAGAAATACCTAATACAGTAAATTATTTTAGAAAATAAAACTGCTAAAAAAAGAATAGCAAAAAATTCAACTTCAACTTACCATTTTGTAAAAATCTAAGTTTATCTGCTAATGCTTGATCGTTAACAACTGCTGCTCCCATTAATACGTCCGAGTGACCATTCATATATTTTGTTAAAGAGTACAAAACTATATCTGCGCCGAAGTCCAGAGGCTTTTGTAAGTAGCATGTGAGGAATGTGTTGTCCACAACAATAATAATATCTTCCCTGCGACTTTTTGCTATTTGGGCTGCCTCAGCAATATCAATTACTTTCAAGTTCGGATTTGTTGGTGTCTCTAACCAGACCATCTAAAATAAAAATAAAATACCTATAGTCTTGAAATATAATGTTTGTTACTATCATGTTAAAATGCACACGTTTTATTTCATTAATGCAATAAATTTTATCGTATTGTAAATATTGTAATTTATAGCGTTAATACTGACTTCGAAATAAAACACTTATGATAAAGATTGTTGTGGTTAAATCATGATACGCACACATTATTAGGTATTTATGAATGTAATAATATTATTAATTTTCGTCACTAAGTTTTTAAACATGCGCTTTCGTAAAATGATAAGTTTACGTAATAATTGCCATAAATAAAACATAATCCAAAAATTATCAGTGATAGTTATTAATTGTATTATTCAAGGGAGTCAAGTCTCCCTTAAATTAATCGTTCTTACGAAGTAAAAAAATAAATTGAATATTTAAACCTGTTCAGGATAATAATTATGGGCCGCGTAATACGATTGAAAGTCGAAAGCCAATGCCTTACAATGTTTAACCAGTGAAAGTTAAATTAAGATATGAAAATGGAAAAAAGAAGACTCACCTTTGTATTTTCTTGAATTGCGTTTTCTAAGTTTCCAGGAACAGTAAAATCTATGAATGTTACGTCGATACCCATTCTTGATACAACTTGCCTGAAATTAAAAACAGTTGAATAATTTCCTGTCACAATCGGTTTTTATTCATGTCGTCCATTAATTCATTATTAGTTCATGTTTAAAAAATGTTCTTTACCGTAAAAGGCGGTTAGTACCACCGTAGAGATCATCAATCGACACTATGTGATCACCCTTGCTAAGTAATGCAGCCACTGTAGTGATCGCTCCAAGCCCAGAAGCGAAAGTAAAACCATGTTTACCCCCTTCTAGTGCTGCGAGGCATTCTTCCAAAGTATTCCTTGTTGGGTTTCCTGATCTCCCATATTCATAACCCTACGATTTAATTGTATTATTATTATGTGAGATTTTAGAGAAACATAAGATCAACGTACAATAATTAAACAACGTATTTTTTGTTTTCGAATAATTATTGTAAGAGGGCTTACTGTGTGCTCAGCAGGAGCCGGTTGTTTGAAAGTCGTGGACATTGTAATGGGTGGCACAACAGCACCGGAATTCCATTTTTCTGGTTCTTGGCCAGCATGTATGGCAATAGTAGCAAAACCTGGTTGTTGTTCCAAAAATCCTTGATCTGCCATCTAGTATTTTAGAAACCATAACTAATAAGTATCGAATGAAAAAATAGTTACACAGTTGATAAGAAAATTACGTTAAATATAATTATAGCTATTTTCCATCCAAGTAGGTACATACTAAGAGTAATAATAAAAATTGTAAAAAAAAATTAGTATATGAAAAAATCATCTAAATAAAATAATGATTTTGTAGATGATAGAAATATTATGTGAATTTTTGCATGAATAAAAATAATATACTTATCATAGAAACAAATCATACAAAAAAACACGAAAATGATAAAATTAAAATATATAAAAGAATGGAATAAACGTCCAATAAACTTTTCAACGTTGTTAATTGATTTAAAGAATCAAGGGCTATCATTCACGACAAATATAACAAAAATCTAAAAATTATTATACTAAAAATTGCACGCTTATTCAAGGTTAATGGGCATGATAGAAAAATGTGCCAATATTTCATCATTCTTTAAAAAAGACGTACATATTTTCTTTTAATTTTATTATATTGTTTTCCAATAGAAATAAATCTTACCTTAGTAATTGATTTCAAATGCCGCTTAATTAATTCTTATCTAACCTATTCAACACACGGCCACCGAGACTTGAATTACAATCCCAAATGAACAGTTTCAGATGTCAGAACGCCTTTTTCTTGTACTTATATACCACCCGGCACCGACACAATAATGAATGAATCACACTGGTCGAGAGCCGAGACGGCTACACAATATCTACAATGCATGAACATGGAACATGGTACAAAAGTGTTGATACTTTGATAGCATTATCTGTGCTCGTTGAATATCAATTCACGTCAAAAGTGTTTCCATCTAATGCCGGCTGTACACAGTGGCCCAACGCGTTGGGCCAACGCATTGGGCCAACGTGTAGAGAGCTACTTGGCGGTAAGTTGGCTCAATTGGTCAGTTGGCGCCTACATTGGCAGGCAACCCGAATAGTGTCGGTTTTTTGTGCACACATCAAAGGATCTTGGCGCGCTCCGCAAACAGCGTTCACACGTTGGTGTCTTGTTCAGTTCGTTGTTACTCGTCAGCGGAGATAGTATCGTTGCGCGTTGGCGGCAGTGATGGGCAAAAAGTAATTAGATTAATAATTACAAATTACAGTTCCATTATAATTAGTAATTTAAATACTTTGTAACAGATTACTTAAGTAACTAATTGCAATGAGTACTTGAGTAATGAGTAACTAATAAAAGAATTAAAACTATATAATGATTGACAGATTTTTTTTTTTTTTAATTGTGTTTCATTTTCGTATTTCTCAGAAATGTGTACCTAATTACTTTTTATCAGATTACTAGGTAATCTGTTATAATGTAATTAGATTACATTTTAATCAAATTATTACGTAATTCGATTATTAATTAGATTACTTAATTAAGTAACTAGTTACGCCCATCACTGGATGGCGGCGCCGGTGTGGTCAAGCAATGAGGTTTTACAATTCATAGAATTGTATCGACATGAAGGAATAATTTGGAATCCACGGCATGAACTACATAAATAATTATACGCATTATACGCATAATTAAACGCACTGTATAAATAAATTGCCGCGGCTGCAAGAACTACGTCCATCTTTGAAGCGCCAATGCAGAATGATCAGTAAGCCAATGTGAGCCAATGTGTGAACAGCAATCTTGTCAATCCTAATTTTTGGCCCAACGCGTTGGCCCAACGCGTTGGCCCACTGTGTACAGCCGGCACACAAAATCAACCTAATTTAATTTCTTCTAAGGATTTAATTAAATTAAACTAAAATTGATAAAAATATTTAACTGTATATTTATAATTTTACAGAAATAGAAAATAAACGGCATTGCAATAAAAAATTTTTTTTAATGGTTGAGTTACACACCACAAAAACTAGTTATCGTTATTTAATATCGTTAAAAACGGATAATAAAATATTGATTATTGTAACTGAAAATAGTTACTTCCGGATCTTTATTGTAGTGCGGTTCTTTATTCGCCTATTTATTAGAAACGAAAGATTTAATTGTTGTAATTAAATAATTCATGTCAATATAACAATAACGATATTGTTCGTATCGACACCGATACACCGATGCATAATCGGTGTAAAATGTTTGCAGAATAATATCAAATAATTTTGCAGAATGTACTGCTTTCCCGCCAATTTGCAAATGAAGCTGTCAAAATAATGTAAAGTTCATTTTCAGGTTGATAAAATTATATTATTTTGTTTGATTGATAATTTTATAAAAAAACAAGGTCCAAAAGTGTTTAATGAAATTTATAAATTAGGAAATAAGTTGTTAAATATTAAAAATGAAAATAAATAGCAAACCACTACGGTATGCTCATGCTGAGGGCCACACTGATGTGTGCTACACAGAAGATGGACAGTAAGTTATTTTCCTTTCGATTTTGATCTCTTAAATTTATAAATTTTAGCTTTTAATTGAGTATTGTTACTTGTTTAGGCATATAATAACATGTGGGAACGACGGTGACGTGCGAATATGGGTAGACATAGAAGATGATGATCCAAATTCACATTGTGTTGGGGAAAGTGCACTTGCTGTATGCTACAAAGACAAAAGACTTTATGTGGCCACTGATAATCATGCTGTTCAAGCATATACATATCCAGCCTTTGATAAAGATGGTATTGTCACTAGATTTACTGCACCAGTCACACAAATCAAGTCATCAAGTAAAATTGAGGTGATATTTTGTATTTTCTTGAGGGTCGCTCTCGCTATACACATAAACGGGCCCCGCATTTTAAAAACAATCATTTTCAAAAATCAAAGGTTGTATTGATAATGCCGAACCCAACGGATCAACCGGTTTAAGTGTAAAGTGACCCTCACTATAGAAATATTCAGTCCCGTAAGATATTTTACAATGTTATGGTTTTTAGGCTTTGGGATGTACATCAGAGAATATGGAAGCTAAGTTATGCAACTTGGAAGGTGGAGCACCATTATTTGTTATGAAGGAACACACAGGGCCAGTTCTGAGTATTGCTATATGTCCACACATGAAATTTGCAAGCACTGCTTGTGGTGATGGAAAATTAAGAATATGGGATATTGATACACAGAAAATTGTTAAAGAAGTATCATGTGTACCAAAGATAAACACATTTTTTGCTGCTAAAGTTTTGTGTATGTATATTTTATGAATTGGTACATTTCCATATTTTATAAAAAATTGTTGTCATGATGATGAATCACAATTTCCCAATAGTTTCCTGTAAGGACAAGTCAATTATTAAATCATAGTATTTTGCTGATGCATCAAGGCTCAGTACTGTATGGGAAATTTCTCATATTAAAAGGAAAAAACATGTTATGACATTTCTTTGCCAATAAAATGAAAATTTTTAATGTTGATTAAGTCCTATTAGTTGGAATGCTTAAAAAAAGTATGCTGATGTCTTTTTTTTTAGGCCGGATGGACTTTGAACCTACAGAGGGAAAGTACCTGGCCTATCCAAACAATAGAGAGATTATTTTGGTAGACTGTGAGTCCTGGGGGCAACGGATGTCTTTTACACATAATTTGGTAAGTATTTATAAAATGAACTAACAAAAATAAAACAAACCATTAATTATGTTGTTGCTAGTTATCTATGTATAGTTACTTTTACCCAAAATGTAATTTAGAAGATGTTTGTATTAAGGGTTGGAGAGGTTATTTGTTTGTGTATTCAAACAAATGTTCTCACTTATCTCCAAAACAGTTTGCTAAATTTAGATATGACTTATATATGACACACAGATGCTTGATTACAGTTTAACCACATACAAAATTAATTTACTAATCAGCAATCTGTGTCATACTAGTAAAATGAAGTTGGGCTAATTGTTTTTTATTTTTGCTTGTAGATAAAATGTGCAATATCTCAATGTGTATTTTCACCTTGTGGAGAATATCTGGCTGGCAATACAGTTGCTGGCCAAATTGCAGTGTGGGAAATAGGTTCTGGCACATGCACTGGCATTATTGATCATCCTACCTCACACAATGTCTCAGCCATGGCATGGAACCCCAAAGGTATTTTTGTTTAAGAAACTATAAGACATACATCAAAGTTACCATGCTATGTGGCTGACAGGATTTGTAATCGGGACTTCTCTTAAACCTTTTGTCTGTCAGGGGATGAATTTTTAGTAATCCATTCTTAGTTCTCACCTGCATTACTTAGGAATTTCTATGTGTTATTTCAGGCTCATAATCTATACCCACGGGTTATTGTATAGCTGTGCATAGTCTGCCAGTCAGTCATTCAGAGTTAGAGTTTTATCTTAGTAAGATAGCAATGACCTGCTTGTCTAGTAGCTAGCTGCAATTCTTCTGAGATAAAAAATATATTGTTCATAGATATCATACTTACAAAACATTAGTACATCTTGTACAGGTTGCCATGATTATCAGTCATCCACTAACACAAATATTGCTAATCAATCTTTTTATTATGCAATATTACTTAAGTTTAAATCCAATTGATTTATGTAAAAGTTTTGCTTGAAAACCCACAGATCTGATATGTAGAGAAAACCAATTAGTCTTTGTAATGTGCCTACAGACTTTTATTCTTGAACACACAGACAGAATAGTTCAACAAACAATTTTTTTATGTGACTTCATAAATGATAATTATTTATTCTGTAAATATTATTTATTGTTTATGTATTCATTGAAGCAACATTGTATAATTATTCAAATGTTTGTGAATCAAAAATAAGTTGTATAGTCTTGTGGTTCACCACATGACGTCAATGATATTTCAGGAAATGGTGTACTGGCATACTGTGATGTTGCTGGTCAACTGGGCATGTTAGTAAACTGTTATGGCAAAGACAGCAGTACAGCTGGTGCTGATAATGTTGATGATGTAGAAATGGTTGAGAGAGCTGATGGTAAGTAATAAATTAGTTGTACTAAGAACTGCATGCAGTATGCAATAAGAGTAATGTTTACGAGGTTTTAAATTATGTGATATTTAATGTATGTGAGATGTAATACACACTGTATTACATCTTTGAAAGGTCAAAAATGGCGGTAGTCGTACAATTAACTTTGTCTGTGTAAAGTGTGTAAACCCTGTCAATCTATCCGTACTATCTAAATATACAAAAGCGAAAGGTCTCTTGCTCTCACTTATCAGTTAAAATATCGAAAACCGCCTGACGTATTGAGATGAAAGGCAGGGAGGTAATTTGTAGTTAGTAGATGTCTTGTCTGCCAAGAAAGAATTTTCAAATTTACCCCCTAAGGGGATGAAACGGCGGTCCAAAGTTTGTATGGAGAAACAAGATAAGATCGCGAAAGTAACTCCATCTGTTTGTTTGTCACGCTTTCATGGACAGATCACTGAACCAATTTTGATGAAATTTGGTGTAACGGTCGTAACCTTAAACCCCGAAACGACAGAGGCTGGTTTTTAATCTCGGATAATTTATCGATAACCGACATTCGGACGAAGTCGCGAGCAAAGCTAGAAAGAAGACTTTAAAAAATATTACTAATAAGGAAATCTCTTTGTTACTAATACATAACAGTTTACCAACATTGTTGCTAAACAACCGTTGTTATTATCCTTAGAAAGCGCGAAACCACAGACACGTCCGTTATTTTTCTAAACACGCCAAACGTTTTCCATATAGGTACGTCATGATCTTTTTCCTTTACAAAGCAAACGCTAGCTAAACTGAATCATAACAATGAAAGTTTTCCTCTAGACAATGACGACATTGTGGATGATTTGATTGAAAATTATGAGAGTGACGATGACAACGCTATATCGCTACAGAAGATAAAGAATGAGACGTTAGGTCTTGGTGTGGATCATGATGAGTCAAGACCTCCCTCGCGGCGAAATGCCACGCCTGCGCCATCCACCGTACCGCCGCAAGCGCCTTTTCAACCCTCGGCCACTCCGACGCATTTGGAGCATAGGTAAGTAACATTAATAGTAGGTATTTGATCCATATCAGCAATGCTATCGCTTAGTGCAGTAATCTAGGCGGGAATTTAAAGAAAACATGTTCGATTGCTGATTTTGCTGGTTTCAGCTGAATATCTTTTGAATTCATCAGCTGAGATCAAAGTTTGTGTCTTATTCATAGTTTAGGTTTTTGTCTTGAAGTCATTTCACAAAAACCTTAATTTTCCTTCTGTAAAAGACTACAATATTCGGAGTATATCTCACTGTAACGAAGCAAAAAAATTCTAATTAATTTCTAGATACATGTGTTGGAACGACATCGGCATAGTTCGCTGTCACACGGCAGAGAATGGAGAATCTACTATAGATGTTGAGTTCCACGACACCAACTTGCACCACGGCATTCACTTGAACAACTATCTGAATCACACAATGGCCAGTTTGTCTTCTACTGTGGTTGCTTTAGCCTGCGAAACACCAAGGTGAGAACTGTCATTTTACTTTTTATTTGGTCTGATTCAATTATTGATATAAGCTCAATATAAGACTCACTGCATTGGTATGAAAAACATAATAAATAAATTTTCATACGATTTCAATGTCCATGCTACTTTTAAGTTTAAAACAGTGAAAATAAAGTTTTATTTAGTATGGTCGTTCGTCTCTTCAGTTTTAGCCTGCGCTAAGTCTAAAACTTGAAACTTCCATGTATTCCCCAGTAAGCTAGTGTGCATATCGCTGGTGGGCAGCAGCAAGGAGTGGAGCGTGTCGCTGCCCGACACGGAGGAGGCGCTGTGCGTGGCGGCCGGCGCGGCGCTGGTCGCCTGCGCCACCAACGCGCGCCTGCTGCGATTGTACACGCCCATGGGCACGCAGCGACAGGTAAGGACATTTTAGAAAAGTCATCCGGAAAAAGATATTTAACCTAAGGCCGCATTCAGTGTAAGAAGCAGACGGCTGGCGTCAATCTGCCGGCAGCAAGTGTAACCTGCGCGGTTCGCCGGCTACTTTCTACCTAAATGCGCTCTTCAGATGTCTACAACTTTCTAAGGTGTAGGCAAAAGAAACTCCTTCTCTTTCCCCACGCCACATACTCCATGAACTAAAATCAACCTTTTCTATTAGGGCTTGTACACAAAACTGCGGTGCGACGTCGCAACGCAAATATCTGCGAATTTCTCGGGAACATTTAGTTCCCGAGGTTCGCATCGCATCGCAGTTTTGTGTACAAGCCCTTAAGTCGAATCATCGTGCCTAAAATTTAAATACACATAAATTTTAGGTAATATCCCTTTCCGGACCAGTGGTAGCTCTGGCAGCCTTCAACACAGCGGTACTAGCGGTGTACCACAGCACAGACCCTGGTTACTCAGACCAGCACTTAGCCATGGATATCGTAGCTATGAATGGTACGCACAATCGCACATTAATAATAATTATATTCAATTTTTCCACGATTGCATGTTTACAATAGTTTACATGATGCAATTACGTTGTCACCTTAGCGTTATTTTTCTTGAATAATAAAATATAATAATAATCATTTATTTTCAAGTATTAAATACTGATAGTGTTAGTAACTCATGTAAGTAATAATTTATTTACAATAGGAGTTAGTGACAGTCACGCAGGTCATGGGCTCAGCCGAAACCTTGTAACTGCGGTTCACAAACTCGCAGTCTAGTCGACTGGCTTGGGTCTTATGTTAGTAATAAGTTATGATGTAAGGTATAATATCAGCTTATAAAATATTCATACAACACAAAATGCTGTTATGGGAATTAAATAAAACCATTCATAGTCATCGCTCATTATGACAGGCACGACAACGGCCCGACCGGAATCGCCTCGAAAAATCCATCCGTAAGCTACCAGCGCGTCTCTCGCGAACAGTCACCTTTTTTATCTTGCCCTTACTTAAATGGCAAATAGTGTGTGCTATATCGGAGCCGTGCTGTTATAATGATCATGACCCTTACTCCTTTACGTCCATTATTGCTTTTTATATATTATTATCTAAGTCACTACTTACATTAAGTTGTTAAATTATTTGGAGCTAGTAAAAGAGGCCTACAATCCATGAAACACTAGAGAAAACCCTAAAATTTCAGGTCGCCAAGTCCGAAGCAAAACAGTTCCTGTACCATTAACGCCAAGTTCTAAACTCGCATGGCTCGGCACTACGGACGTGGGCTCTCCTTGTGCGTATGACAACACGGGGGTGTTGCGAATGTATGACGTTTCCAGCGGCGTGTGGATGCCTATCTGCGACACTACCACGCATTCTAAGGGAGCTTCCGACTCATGGTACATCGTTTCTGTGAGTATAGTATTATAATATACTAGCTTCTGCCCCTGACTTCGTCCACGTGTTTTGTTCGCGTCAGCTCACACCGAGACGCGACGCGACGCTGCGTGCACACTCAAAATATAACTTTATTTTCTACACGAAAAGATACACATTACTTTGTGAGAATTTAGAATACGTTACATCACGCAGCACTACGTCGCGATGCGTCGCTCTACGCCGCGAGGCATCACGAGGCGTAGAGCGACGCATCGCGACGCAGCGGTGAATCGCCGGTACGCGCGACGTGCAAGAGCGGCGACGTCGCGATGTGTCTCGCGGCGGCGCGCGGGGCAGCGCGACGTCACTGGCCTCTTCCAGTATCGTCACGTTGCGTCGCGTCGCGTCGCGTCTCGTTGTAAACTGACCCATAGTTAAGTTACGACTTTAGTTGCTGCT
Source organism: Hoplodrina blanda (assembly GCA_949316365.1). Classification (NCBI taxonomy): domain Eukaryota; kingdom Metazoa; phylum Arthropoda; class Insecta; order Lepidoptera; family Noctuidae; genus Hoplodrina; species Hoplodrina blanda. The sequence continues at coordinate 6,236,123 of OX438579.1, read as the reverse complement.
CCGCTCGTGTGGGTCGTAGCGCGATGTTATATAGCCTAGTTACTATTTCTCATTAATCTAGGGATCACATACTGAAAGAATTACTAATCCGACCTGTGGTTCCAGAGATTAGCGAGTTTAAACATACAAACGAAAAAACTTTTTAGCTCTATAATATTAGTATCTATGATTGGTTAATCGACTACGTCAATCAATACGTATTAACGCAATTGTTGTCTCGTTGATACAAGTCGACTTGCAGCTTATCTACCGTGCTAGTTGGTTGCGTAAAGTTGCTCCCTTACCGGGAGCATTCGCCTGTAATGTAACACAGCTCAGATACGAGCCCAAAATCTAAGTTTGGATTGTTACATTACAGGCGAATGGTCGTCAGTCAGTGAGACAGTATTTTAACGAAACGATCAAAATCGCATCTTAGATTGATACAGGACTCTAGTTTTACACCATGCTTTTAGTATACACATTTTTTAAGGCGGTTGTACCGTGGTACTAATATAAATATTTCTTTTCGGCAGGTAAGTGAAGCAACACAAAAAGTTCGCGCGATACTTTGCAGAGGCGCATCGTTCCCAGCTACTGCGCCCAAACCTATAGTTGCAGAATTAAGTGTACAGGTATAAAAGTGTCAGGTATAAATGAATGTAGGCAGTAATTACAGAGCGATACAGTTTACGATCTTAAAATAGTGCTTATTTTTTATCTCAAAAAGGAACATCGTTTTATGTTTTTTAGATACCACTCTGCGAAATGGACACAGAAAAAAGTCAATACGAAGAACAGCTAGTTCGATGGGCTCATACAACTGCAGATGTGGACGTGAAAACTGCGCGTGAGACTGCTCTCAAACTGTTTGCTGTAAGTAACTATACTATGCTATGATTAAAAGTGCACAAACACTTGTGATAATTAATTTGTCATAATATTAAAATGTTCGTTATCATGTTATTCTAAAAACATGTTTTCTTAACTTGCATAATGAAATATTTCTCTGGAATATTACGTAATTTAAACAGATTAAATGATGCCATGATAACATCGAAAATATTTGTCTAAAACTAAATTTAGTTATGCAGGCTGTTATTGGGTTTTTCCGTTAGAATTTCTCAGTATCAGTAGGCAGTACTAAATTGTCGAATTGTAGGAGCACAGTTATACTACTACCTCTCCCAGAAATTCAGGTATAATGTTAAGTATGTCATATTTTGCAGCTTGCTTGCCGCAGCGAGATAGAACAAAGAGCATTAGAACTAATGGAGTTATTAAAAGACGACCGCCTACTGCCTCTAGCGGCCAAGTACGCGTCGCGGCTTGGCCGAGTACACTTGGCGGACAAACTGACGAACTTGGCAGAATCGTGGGACAAAGAGACAGATAAATTGAATGTGGCACAGACCTCACACTTTCAAGAGTTGGATACACAGGAGACTTATGACGTCACTAACGGCGATCAGGATTTGAATGCTAGTCTTATTATACCACAGAAAGTTAAGGAGAAGAAGACTGATGTTGATACTGCGCTTAGACCAGTAGTAAGTATTGTTTTCTGATAATACACTGCTGGATTCCTAAATAGTGCCACTGCATTTTTTTTTCTTATGTTTTTAATGACCAGTGTGGCTTTTAAAACTTTTTGAAGTAATTTTCATTGACTCGTTAGTATTTATTTGCGGCTTTTATACCTAACATAGATATCAATTTCGGTATCCGCGAGTGTATCACATGTTTCGTCTGTCTTGTTTTTACGCGACTGCCCCAAAAAAAGGAGTGTTAATTTAATACCTGTGCTCAAATATTCATGCAGATACTGCCCAGGTGATAGCAAATCTTATGCCCTACTCAGAGAAGGATTTTGTCTCACTATTATTCAATTTCCGATTATATATAATTGTGGTTGAATGAAAATCTTCCAGCCTATAAAATCTTCGCCCGGTAGAGCGAGGAATATATTTAAGAAGCAGGCGACAAACTCAAAGAGTGCACAGAGTCCCCTCAGCCTGACTGAAAGGACGCTAGTGGAGGTCCATCGACCTGCTGATACTTCCGAGAACGATGACGTAAGTGCTTATAACGTAATTTACTCCCTACTTCCCTACTAATTAAATGCGAAAGTAACTCTGTCTGTCTGTTACAATTTCACACCTAAACCGCTGACCCGATTTTGATGAAACTTTATAAGTACAGAGATAGATTGGAGAAGGGCTACCTTTTGTTGCGAAAAAAGGCTTAATCTCTAGAATGTCGCGTGTACTGCATAAGTTAAATAGGGGAAGAAAGTTTGTATTATCATTACTTACTGAAAATAAAACCATGAAATGTTGTATTTATGCAAAGAAATAAATAAATATTTGTTCAAGTGTAAGATGTCCAAAGTAACTATTCCACGCGGAAGAAGTCGCGAGCGAAAGCTAATTCTGCACATTATCTCCAACACTCATTATAAGTTTATGTCTTAATATACATTTGAAACTTATTACTAATCATATAAGAATGAACAGTAGTCCACGGCGTACTGCATTCGTGACCCTCTCTTGCAAGCGTAATATTACTTAAGAGTTACTTGGAAAAAGTGTTTTGTTAAAATCCCATACCATTGAGAAAACCAATTTTATTATGCTTGATCCATAATGTTAGTATCCATTATATTTTATGTATTTTCAAGTATGTACATGAATTGACTACTTTTGACTACAAACTCGCCCTTTTATCTTAACAGCCTTCGACACCTCTGGAAGGCGAGACCTTTGTAGACTGGTTTACTAGAAATAAATCAGTACTGGAAAAGCAAAACCCAGAACTTGGTCCGTCTGAGTTAACTCGACATGGCATCAAACTGTTCAAGACGGTACAAGGTAAAGCCAGTAATAACACAGAGAATGGACCTAAAAGGAAATTGGATGAGGAGACCAATGGGACGGATACACACGTCAGTAACGCCCCGAAACAATCCAAGCTTAGTGCCTTTGCCTTTCATAAGAAAACGTAATAAATACATAGTTGTTTTAAGCAAGTTTAATCATGTAAGTAATACAATATGTCGTTTTGCATCCTCGTCAAAATTTAGGAGGTTGTCATAAAAGTCATAAATAATCAATTAAAATTACGAGACCTGAATAATAATAATAACACCCTTTTTTATTAGTTGTTAAAATTTAATCGTATTTCAGAATAATCCATAACTTGAAATTGGAGAATCACTCTTTGCGCTTTAGCGCCAATTGTCTCTGTGTGCGTGAGTGTATGTGAGTCCCTTAGATTGTCGTGAGTATCTACGGTCAGCTGATTAATAAAACGTTAGTTTTGCTTATTACGTTTTATTGCAAATTGCAGATTTTATTAACCTTAGATGTTAATTAATAACACTTGTTTTTATTATTAAGATCTAAGAATACGTACTAGGATTTATCTACTTATCTACGCTATCAGCTGATTGATAAAATGTTAGTATTGCCATTTTGCTTTATTCTGTTTTATTGCAAATCTACCGATTTTGCTAAGAATACATACCTACTAGGATTTAGGTACAACCTGAGACGTTTTGCTAGGCTGTGGCACATTTATTTGTTGTGAGCGCGGGATTTAGGATAAGTACTTGCTGCCGGCGGCGGCGCGGCGGCGGGACGCTCTTGGCGCATTGTAGGTAAATTCATGATTTATGAGTACCTAATTATTAGTAATGATTTTGTTTTTATTTGTAGATTAAATTGGTTGATTTTAAATTTCCCTTCCTTCTTTAACGGGCTGAGGACCGACAAAAATACCTACCTTAGTAGGTATTTTTGTGTGCTTGCCCGTGGCTCTCGCTGGAAGTACTCCAGGATATCTTCCTGCAAGGCGACAGGCAGACCTTCACTGCCGCGAGCTTGAGCATGTCGGGGTACGTCAAACTGCCGAAAATCCCGCAGTCTCTGTGTAGCAGACAGCATAACGCTCTGCGTTGGCGGTTCCCTATTGGGAAACCGTTCTGCGAACATCCGGATGGCTCCACTGATGGCATCACAATCACATAATTCACGTATACGACGGAGGCACAGAACAACGAAATTTGCGATACACTCACGGCCGGCGGCGAAATCACTTGAACTAATTTAATAATTTTTTTGCTTTGCGGCGCGCCCGGGCGCGGGAGTGGGGCACCACAGGGAGAGGGGTGCGCGGGCGGCGTCTATTGTGTTGTGGTTTTATCGTTTGCGATTCTTTGTGTGTGTGCGCGCGGCCAGCGATCCTAAACCTAGTCTTAAGATGGGCCGCATTTTCACCGGGGTGGTTTACTGATTTCCGTAAATAAGAAAACATTAAAAAAAAAACACCTACCTATTTTATTATTGATTCGGGTCTAGAATCACTAGCATAGTTACCTCCTTGAATTTGACGAGGATGCAAAACGACACATTGTATAATATTTTTTTAAATTTAAAAAATTAAATAAGGTTTTATTATTTATTTTCATTGTTTGATTAAGTTAGTTTGACTCATTTAGCTCTGGAGAAAGATTTCATCGTTCATTGATATTTTTATGGCAGCGATGGGTTGCCCGGCTCGGGTTGAATTCATACACGAAACAAATATTTCAATGGCCTGAAGGTAGTTATTCCGAGTCTAGTGTATGTGAGTTTACATGTTTGTAAACGCCCTCACGATACATGAGAAATTTCTAGAGTAGGGCAAGGTTGTGAAACCAAATGATTATAACTTAGAACTTGCATAATTCCACATTAATCCAAATCACTGCATAACAACTGATTGGGGTTCGTGTATATTGATGCTGTACAAAATGTCAATATTTTCGTCGCTTATCATAAAACAATATCAATGTTATTTTATTCGTTTGTTTATACTAGATAGTAATGGGTCAATCGGTACGTATGATTACGCAAAGATTGCTAATTTTACCACATCGTTAGGTAACATCATTTTGCCTTGTACCATTTGTTTGCGTTATCCATCCATTACAGAACTGCATTAAGGTTTATTTAGACCATTGTTTACTTCATAGAGGACATATTGTGTTTAGTAGTCATTCTCAAATCTTATTATCACTTAATTTTATGCTTCAATACTTTCTGAGTTGTCTTTTAAAAGAGGCTTCTGACTCCTTGCCTCAGCAGGAGTTGGCTTGCTTGTCCTTCAATAGCTTTATCGCTTCTTCCTTTGAATGCATTACCTATGCATTACCTATTACATATGCATTACCGGGTAACCCCTTATAATAATAATTACAAACAAGTTATATATTAAAATGACTTTATTCCTGCTTTGACTTGGGATAAAACTGAACAAAATTCCCATAAACACATAAGATGGAAACAACACATCAATATTAGGTCACACTTGAATTGATCTAAAAACCCAATTATTGTGGTGATTTTCAACAATATTTGGATATCTTCCTCCTAGCACGGAGACCCATTGATTCAGCGTATGTCGTTTTGTGCTGAAGGTAAACAATAGAATTATTTACTTTCCGTGTTTATGTTTCTCTAGACAGCAATTATTAATCTTTTTAGAAGTGGTCAAAGGTTGTACCCCCATTACGGAACCTGTGTGACTTCACAAAATTTGTTGTAATCTTTTTAATGTTGAGTCGAATGAATCCGCGTTATCCGATTCGAATTTCAACTAATCACAGGGGGGCAATTCTCGGTTTTAGAGCTGGAGTCGAACTCGACAAAAGTTTCTAATGACGTCATTTTTTCGACAAATTTTAAAAGTTGCTATTCTGGGGATGTCGAATTCGACATTTGTCGAAGGCTAACGTTAGAGTTCATGTCGAGTGCTTCTGAGCAGTAGAGATGTCATGTCGATTGTAGAGATACGTCATTTCGGAGTGAATTCGTTGAGTTTTGGATTGTTCACATATTATTATTGTACACTGTGTTTTCTTTTCTTTAGTTTTTAAATAAAATCCGGCTTGGCATCTCATATCATACCTACTGGAAATTCGATATAAACTCTTTGATTTTTTGCATTGTGTTTTCTTGAAACGACGACCTTCGCGCAAATAATAGACTCTGTAATTTGTGTACCCACGATTGGATTTGAAACCACTGAAAGATGGACGAGTTTATTAGCATTTTTATCTCGGAGTTGTTGGAAAGTGGTGGTTTTTTTCCCGTCCATGTTAAAATAAAAATTACTACCCACTAGTGATCTAAACAATGTAAACACTAAACTTATCAAAAGTTTTGAAGGCACCGCAAAAAGGCGCAAATTCTGACACTGACAGACAGTCAACTGTCAAACTGATTATTTTTACACTAAACGTTTCGTTTTATACTTAAATAATTAGGTTTAGTTCGCGTTTTAAACAAAATCATTCATTCACTCATAGCTAACCTAAAACGGAACGTGCGATTCTTCATTATGGTAAGATTATCTTCACTCGACTCGACATTTATTTCTATTTTGACTGAGAATACGGAATTCTGCTCAATTCGACATTTTTTGGTAGAGATAGAGATATTTTTGATAGACATAGAGATAGACTTACAATCTCGAACTCGAGATAAATGGCGAAAATCGAGAATTGGCCCCCTGATAACCGAGTCATGCCAGGATGTACCGGCGTTGAAACTGCAAGTCATTCTGTACTGCAATAATGTTACTGATCTCGCCAATTTTCTTTATATCATTGTCTAGGAACTGTTTACGACTATTTCACATGTCATGCTATCCTAGTCGAGAATATTTCACAATATTGTGAAATAATAAAAAAAAATTAAAAGATGCTCAGTTTACGAGTCTAAAAAAAGTCTTAACAGCATGTTAAAAGTTTGAAAATATTTCTGCTTACCACTTTGTAAATAATACAAAACGGACACTTAAAACTCAGTTTAAAAGTCCGTTTTTAGTGTTAACGGTTTTAGGGTTTCCGTGCGTCCCATTGAAAATACGGAATCCATATAGGATCACTCGTGTCTGTCTGTTTTTCCCGGTCAATGTTCTCCGAATATACTGGACCGATTAAGTTGTTTGATACACATATTATTTTTTTGGCCCGAACACAGACGTGTAACGTAAATAAATGAATTCTGAATATGTTGTTTGCTTTTTTGATCAAATTAGAAAATTAAAAAAAAGATTTTTAAACTGTACATATCAAATCAAAGGGCATGTTTTGCGGGTTTCAAATAAAATAAATAATTTTGAAGTTAAATATGCAAGTTTTATTACCATAGGAGAAATAAAAAACATGGTTGAAAGGTCTAAAACTAAAACAGGTTTTATAATGAGATGGCATAGATTCAGCAGTGTTCTATGGCAAAGTACCGTAGTAGTAGTAGGTACTCGCACAGAGTCGTAATAGAAAATTGCATGTAAAAAAAATAATAGAATCAACATTTTGCAATTAACTTTAAACAACCTTAACTTAGTTCTTTTGCTGTTGGAATGAAAAAAAAAACAGTATTTGTTTGTATTTAAACGTATTTATTCATGTAATAAAAATACATTTTAATTATTTGATCAAGTTAGACATTCACTAATTCAGCTTCATCAGGGGTAGGAAAGATTCCATCCTTGATCATTTGCCGCCATTCACTGCCGTTCGGATACGCGAACTTGTCTAATATTCCTGGTAAAAATTCTGTGCTGTATCCCGGTAGCTGAAACAAACCAAAATATTTCTAAGGTCAGATAAATAATAGACCGTACTTTTTACTTTGCGAAACAATGTTTTTTGGGGACACTGTGCCCAGTATAATTAAAGATTCAATGAAAAAGTGACGAACTACCGCATGAAATCTAAAGCTGAAGAGATTTGTTTGTTTGTTTAAAAGCGCTCGCTTCTGGTACATGTTAGTTAGATTCATGAGGAATAGTCTAGGCTATATAGCGTCACGCTACGACCCACGGGATTGGAGCAGTAATCAAAGACGTACCTTAACGAGGGTGAAAAAAATCTTGTGAAAAATATACCCATACAATAAACACTTGCCCATAAAAATGTCGTTGATATGCCTAAATCAAGTTGTCACGGGGTTGTGAAGCCTACCTTAGGCGCCAGGTATTTGGCGTTCTCCACGATGCAGGGGTCAACGAAGTGCTCGTGCTGTTGGTCCACATACTCGATGAGCCGGTCCTGCATAGTCCCGGACAGGCTTGCAAAGTCCCAGTATTGTAGATGTTGTACCATCTCACATAGACCCACGCCGCCCGCGTGAGGACAAACCTTCACTGAAAACAGTTTAAATACGGTAAGTATAAAAAATTAGGTAAGTACTCTTTAGAAAACATGTCCAGTTTGCTATCTCTCTATTAATTAAGTTTGGTATTATGGCGTCAACCAACATTGACTAACGACCTACTGCAGGCGTGCACCATCGTGAAAAAACGGCCTTACGAACATAAATACAGGTTAATACATATTTTGAATAGTGGTATAGAAAAAATAAAACTTCGAATGGTAGTGAAACTGTCCCAAAACTGATAAATAATAACAAAATATTCACAAACATACTTTTCGCTTTTGATTTGAACAAATTAAATAAATAAAAAAGATAATGAAATTATATAAAAACAATAATAACGAGATTACAAATTTTATAATTATAGTGTTTTCAAAACTGTACATAAATATGGTCAATAATATTTAAATAAACATCATAAAATAGCACTTCGTAAAAACTAACCACAATGAGGTAGGGAATAGTAGCTAATAGTTTAGTAAAATACTGTCACGACAATATTTCCACAATAGTGTAGTTCCACAAATGCACACACTTAACCTTTCTATTGATAATAATATGTTAAGTTCAACCAGTAAACCTTATTGTGTGTTTTTCAAATTAGATTTATGCATATTATGTGTGTGATTTGTGTAAAGAATGATTTAATATCATTATAATAAAATATGTTTAACAATACTAATCTATAACAATATTGTAAATTATAACGAGATACAAAAATATCACCGATGCAATTGTGCTAATAAATTACGGAAAACTTGAAAAAAAAAATTGTGTCGTTATTTGTAATACACGGTTAAAACTATTTTGAAAAGTGTGATTGTTTTTTTTTGGAAAATTTCAACCTTGTTTAACGCACATAGTTAAATTATTTACGCATAACAACAATGATTTCAATTTTCATAAGCGTGTTTCGTTTTTGGCGCAAGAAACTTAATTACGCAAGATAAGTCACGTCTTAAACTAAAATTAAATTAAATTAAAAAAATAATGATGTAAATTAAAAAGAAAGAGATTGAATTAAAATTAAAATTAAAACTTCTAATGTCATTAAAATGCTTCTTTGAAGGCTAAATCCAAGTCATCAATGAGATCTTCAACATCTTCTAATCCAACTGAAAGTCTTATGAGTGCATGCGTGATACCAAGTTCTTCTCGTTGTTTCTCGGGAACCGATGCATGCGTCATTAGCGATCTAGAAATTATAATGTCGAATTAAAAACAAATTTATTTATACCCTTTTCATTTTTTTACATCCTTAATAAAATGAGTAACTTACGGTAATTCCGCCAAACTTTCGTATCCGCCCAAACTCACAGCCAAAGTAAATACTTTCAAGGAACTCAAAAATTTTCTTGACTCTTTCAAATCACCGGAATGTTTGAAACTGAAGACACCCGAATGTCCAGTCATCTGCTTTTTGGCAATATCATGTTGCTTATGAGTCGTAAGTCCTGAAACAATTGAAATGCAAATTTAATAATTTATTGTAATCAAAGTTTAGCGTGAGTAAAAAGGTACTTAGTAAAAATAAAAATACAATAAGTACCTGGATGCATAACTTCTATAACTTTCGGGTGTTTTTCTAACCAGTGAGCTATGACTAAAGCAGATTCTTTATGGCGTTCCATACGCAAAGCCAAAGTTTTCAAACTTCTGTTGACTAGGTAACAATCGAATGGTGATGGCACGATTCCCATAGCTGAAAACATAAGATAATAGTAATCATTTTACATTACTAATAATCATATCTGAAGAATGTAGGTATCTAGCTTCGAACTTTGCTCCTAATGAGTGAACCTTTGTTCATTGAATAAGACATTAATGAATGGGGGGTCTTAAATTGTCCACAAGATCTTACCACTAATTCGAATATCTTGTAACGTGGTTCGGTAACGAATATTCCCTTTAGAAAAGAATACCGGATCGTAGATAAACGTATGAAATGAAGCGATAATAATATCAAGAATAAAAAATCAAAATAGATCGGAATATGCTGCAAAACGTAGTCCTATGATGAAGAAAAGAAGTACCCACCAAAAACATTTCATGTAAAATGTTGCCAAGACGACCACATAAGATTTGCCCTGTGAAAAAGATATCAGATCTCATGTAGAGCCAAGCTTCTGAATCTACACGGCCTAACTCTACCGACCCTAACTTCACAAATTCTACATAATTCAGTAAAAATGTATGGCTTCGCCGTTTCGCTACCGTCGTGGAGGTGATGCGAATATTTAGTTTCTGAAATATGTAACGAAACAGCCAAGCCATACATTTTTATTGATATGTAGAATTTGTGAAGTTAGGGTCGGTAGAGTTAGGCCGTGTAGATTCAGAAGCTTGGCTCTACATGAGATCTGATATCTTTTTCACAGGGCAAACCTTATGTGGTCGTCTTGGCAACATTTTACATGAAATGTTTTTGGTGGGATTTCAGTTCTTTTTGTAAGTTGCTAGGCAGTCTTTTTAGTGTTTATTTTTTCTTCTTTTTTTGGGGTGTATTTCTTACCAAATTTCGGCTTTCTAGCACTTCAGGAAGTACCCGAACATTTTGAAGTCTCATACAAACTTCCACCCCCCATTTTAGGGGATGGGGGGCGAAATTTATAAGTTTATGAATTTTTTTGTTGGTTGTATACTAAACATAGATTACATACCAAATTTCAGCTTTCTAGCACTTCAGGAAGTAGCCAAACATTTTGATGATCATCAGTGTGTCAGTGACGAAATCGGTGTATTTTAGATATCAATAAAATCTAAAGTATTAGAGCTATTCAATTGAGACCTTGTATGTTTAATTAGTCTATTATTGACATCATATCCTGAGAATATGAACTATCTGGTACATCGGAAACCAACTCTATGAGGGTTCAAAAAAACGACGAAACACTTCGAGAAAAGGTAGGTAGTGCCCTTGCGCTTCGCTTGGCTCGTCTTGGCGGGGGCACTCCCGTGCCCCCAGACCCAGATAGTAGCCTGGATATTCGTAAAAGAAAGACACACGGTTCAATCTTGCCGAACATTACTGTAATTTCATCACTGGTAAAATGAGTCATACCAGGCTATACCACCGTGAAACCGCAATCTAATATTAGACTATACTACCTATTATCTATACTAATATTAGACTGATAATAAAAAAAATCTTTACGTCATCGCGTAATACAACTATTTCCCCATGTCATGATTGATGATGTTTCCTTATGAATAAAATTTTGCAACAGTGAATAAACACTAGACCACATAGCGAGTATCCCCACTGTATCGTGACGATAGACGTGTTGTACTACTGTTGTGACATGGTCTTGGTTTGTATCGTACCTACCCGTAAACAATCTTAATTTTTTGTCACCCTTACCTTGAAAAGGGATCTTTTACATTATGCACAACTTTTCTAAATTGAAAGCTTTTCTATACCTATATTTTGACGATTTTTACGAACACAATTTTATTAAACAATTGATTTCATGGTTGGTAATAGTAAAAGTTGTTCATACCCCTTTACAGGTTTAGGTCAGACAAATATTGAGGTTGTATATCTTTAATAGAACCTGCTGTAATTATTTACGTAGGTACATTTAACACAGAAAAGTCATATCATTTTAAAACACATGTTTTTCCTATTATTTTCTTTCGTCACGGTATAGCGGTTAAACACTGAGCTCAATCCAAAAGTAGAAATACCTAATACAGTAAATTACTTTAGAAAATAAAACTGCTGAAAAAAGAATAGCAAAAAATTCAACTTCAACTTACCATTTTGTAAAAATCTAAGTTTATCTGCTAATGCTTGATCGTTAACAACTGCTGCTCCCATTAATACGTCCAAGTGACCATTCATATATTTTGTTAAAGAGTACAAAACTATATCTGCGCCGAAGTCCAGAGGCTTTTGTAAGTAGCATGTGAGGAATGTGTTGTCCACAACAATAATAATATCTTCCCTGCGACTTTTTGCTATTTGGGCTGCCTCAGCAATATCAATTACTTTCAAGTTCGGATTTGTTGGCGTCTCTAACCAGACCATCTAAAATAAAAATAAATACCTATAGTCTTGAAATATTTTGTTTGTTACTATCACGTTAAAATGCACACGTTTTATTTCATTAATGCAATAAATTTTATCGTAAGTATTGTAATTTATAGCGTTAATACCACAGAAATATTAAAAGCAGGAGAAGTGGCAAGGGGGCGTGTCGGTGACCACGTGGTGCTGAGCGTTTTGCTCAGCTATTGAAAAAATAACCGTCACCGCGAGTTAGTGTGTTGTCAACCGCGATCGTGATAAAACCGCTTAAAAAAAACGATTATGCCGCGGCATAATCGACGGCATGCCGTCTTGTTCAGTGGTTTCTTGTAAAAATAGAAGCCAAAACAAAAATTTCAGAAGTCATGGCATCAGTTACCACAGCTAAGTACAAGTATTTTACAATTTTTGTCTTAAAAATCACGAAAAACAACAATCCGTAAAATATATTTCACTTGTACTACTTTATTTTTGTTTTCTTATATTACTCCGACTGTATTATTTTTGCATGAAATACATTTCTCTTTTACAACCACCTCAGTCTGTCACTGAGTGACTAAACAAGCAATGTAAAACTGACATAACGAAACCTCGATAAGCCGTAACGTCGCATGGTGCGTCCGCTGCTAAGGTCCGCAGTATTTGCTCCGCCCCCTAGTCCCGACAACACACAATGATAATTGTTTTAGTGTGAGTAAATTATACGGAAAAAGTACGCTGTGGTTTAAGGAATAAGGTTTATATTTAAATGACTGAGTTATCGATGTCGCGTGTGTGCACTTGTTCGTAGTATTGTTTTGACAGAACTGTGTGTGCAATATTAGCGTTATGGAGGGGCAATTGTGGCTTCACCGGTTTTCTATACATTTTGAACTCCACGCCATATCTCCTTTTTTACACGCTTTATATTAGCTTCACTTGTATGTAACTATGTAAGAAAATCTTGGAATCTTAATTTGACCCACTTCCTAGTCTTCGATTGGGATGAAATTTTGCACACGCTCTGAGTTCTGATGACAATACATGACTAGCTAAGAAACGTCATTACAAATCCAATATGGAGGCCTCCCCAAGATGGCGGACTAGCTGTTTGAAATCCACCCCCATAATATGGGTATCAAATGAAAGGGTTTGCTGTCAGGAATACGAAAAAAATAGTCACGTGACTTATTATTAACACGCTTCACTTGTAAGTAACTATGTAAGAAAATCTTGGAATCTTAATTTGACCCGCTTCCCAGTCTTCGATTGGGATGAAATTTTGCACACGCTCTGAGTTCTGATGACAATACATGACTAGCTAAGAAACGTCATTACAAATCCAATATGGCGGCCTCCCCAAGATTCTGGACTGGCTGTTTGAAATCCACCCCCATAATATGGGTATCAAATGAAAGGGTTTGCTGTCAGGAATACGAAAAAAATAGTCATGTGACTTATTATTAACACGCTTCAATTGTAAGTAACTATGTAAGAAAATCTTGGAATCTTAATTTGACCCACTTCCCGGTCTTCGATTAGGATGAAATTTTGCACACGCTCTGAGTTCTGATGACAATACATGACTAGCTAAGAAACGTCATTACAAATCCAATATGGCGGCCTCCCCAAGATGGCGGACTGGCTGTTTGAAATCCACCCCCATAATATGGGTATCAAATGAAAGGGTTTGCTGTCAGGAATACGAAAAAAATAGTCACGTGACTTAAATCCAATATGGCGGACAGGCTATTTGAAATGCACCCCCATGATATGGGTATCAAATAAAAGGATTTGCTGTCAGGAATACGAAAAAATAGTCACGTGACTTAAATCCAATATGGCGGACGTCCAAGATGGCGGACAGGCTATTTAAAATGCACCCTCATGATATGGGTATCAAATAAAAGGGTTTGCTGTCAGAAATACGAAAAAAAAGTCACGTGACTTAAATCCAATATGGTTGACGTCCAAGATGGCGGACATGCTATTTAAAATGCATCCCCATGATATGGGTATCAAATGAAAGGGTTTGCTGTCAGGAATACGAAAAAAATAGTCACGTGACTTAAATCCAATATGGCGGACAGGCTATTTGAAATGCACCCCCATGATATGGGTATCAAATGAAAGGGTTTGCTGTCAGGAATACGAAAAAATAGTCACGTGACTTAAATCCAATATGGCGGACAGGCTATATGAAATGCACCCCCATGATATGGGTATCAAATGAAAGGGTTTGCTGTCAGGAATACGAAAAAATAGTCACGTGACTTAAATCCAATATGGCGAACGCCGTATTAAATTTGGATGCGTAAAACAGTGAATTTTGTTAAGTTTTTTAATAATAAATATCTTTAAATACATACCTATTAATATTTTAAATTAGTAAGTAGTAAATTAAGTTTAAATAATAAGAAGACTAAAAAGTATAAAATAAAAATAATAGTTTAAAAAACTAAAAAACACGCTTTTACCACGCACTTAAAATTACAAAATAATTCGAACATTTACTACGATTTATTATTATGAAAGAAAGCGTGGAGCGTTTTGTCCAAGAAGAGTAAAGATTAAATAAACGCTCCAAGCTTTCTTTTATAATAAATCGTAGTAAATGTTCGAATTATTTTGTAATTTTAAGTGCGTGGTAAAAGCGTGTTTTTTAGTTTTTTAAACTATTATTTTTTTACTATATCTATGGTTAATACTGACTTCGAAATAAAACACTTATGATAAAGATTGTTGTGGTTAAATCATGATACGCACACATTATTAGGTATTTAAGAATGTAATAATATTATTAATTTTCGTCACTAAGTTTTTAAACATGCGCTTTCGTAAAATGATAAGTTTACGTAATAATTGCCATAAATAAAACATAATCCAACAATTATCAGTGATAATTATTGTATTATTCAAGGGAGTCAAGTCTCCCTTAAATTAATCGTTCTTACGAAGTAAAAAAATAAATTGAATATTTAACCTGTTCAGGATAATAATTATGGGCCGCGTAATACGATTGAAAGTCGAAAGCCAATGCCTTACAATGTTTAACCAGTGAAAGTTAAATTAAGATATGAAAATGGAAAAAAGAAGACTCACCTTAGTATTTTCTTGAATTGCGTTTTCTAAGTTTCCAGGAACAGTAAAATCTATGAATGTTACGTCGATACCCATTCTTGATACAACTTGCCTGAAATTAAAAACAGTTGAATAATTTCCTGTGACAATCGGTTTTTATTCATGTCGTTCCATTAATTCATGATTAGTTCATGTTTCAAAAATGTTCTTTACCGTAAAAGGCGGTTAGTACCACCGTAGAGATCATCAATCGACACTATGTGATCACCCTTGCTAAGTAATGCAGCCACTGTAGTGATCGCTCCAAGCCCAGAAGCGAAAGTAAAACCATGTTTACCCCCTTCTAGTGCTGCGAGGCATTCTTCCAAAGTATTCCTTGTTGGGTTTCCTGATCTCCCATATTCATAACCCTACGATTTAATTGTATTATTATTATGTGAGATTTTAGAGAAACATAAGATCAACGTACAATAATTAAACAACGTATTTTTTGTTTTCGAATAATTATTGTAAGAGGGCTTACTGTGTGCTCAGCAGGAGCCGGTTGTTTGAAAGTCGTGGACATTGTAATGGGTGGCACAACAGCACCGGAATTCCATTTTTCTGGTTCTTGGCCGAGATGTATGGCAATAGTAGCAAAACCTGGTTGTTGTTCCAAAAATCCTTGATCTGCCATCTAGTATTTTAGAAACCATGACTAATAAGTATCGAATGAAAAAATAGTTACACAGTTGATAAGAAAATTACGTTAAATATAATAGCCATTTTCCATCCAAGTAGGTACATAATAAGTAATAATAAAAATTGAAAAAAAAAATATATGAAAAAATCATCTAAATAAAATAATGATTTTGTAGATGATAGAAATATTATGTGAATTTTTGCATGAATAAAAATAATATATCATAGAAACAAATCATACAAAAAAACACGAAAATGATACAATTAAATTATATAAAAGAATGGAATAAACGTCCAATAAACTTTTCAACGTTGTTAATAATTGATTTAAAGAATCAAGGGCTATCATTCACGACAAATATAACAAAAATCTAAAAATAATTATACTAAAAATTGCACGCTTATTCAAGGTTAATGGGCATGATAGAAAAATGTGCCAATATTTCTTCATTCTTTAAAAAAGACGTACATATTTTCTTTTAATTTTATTATATTGTTTTCCAATAGAAATAAATCTTACCTTAGTAATTGATTTCAAATGCCGCTTAATTAATTCTTATCTAACCTGTTCAACACACGGCCACCGAGACTTGAATTACAATCCCAAATGAACAGTTTCAGATGTCAGAACGCCTTTTTAACGGACTTCTAAAAAAGGAGGAGGTTCTCAATTCGGATGTTTGTATTTTTTTTTTTTAGGTTAGACATACATATAAGTTACCATGCTATGTGGCTGACAGGATTTCTAATCGGGACTTCTCTTAAACCTTTTATCTGTCAGAGGATGAATTTTTAGTAATCCATTCTTAGTTCTCACCCACATTACTTAGGAATTTCTAAGTGTTATTTCAGGCTCATAATCTATACCCACGGGTTATTGTATAGGTAGCTGTGAATAGTCTGCCAGTCAGTCATTCAGAGTTAGAGTTTTATCTTAGTAAGATAGCAATGACAAGCTCTGGAGCCTCAGCGGAACAAAAATGTTCCAGTAAACAAGAAATACCGTTGAGCCCCGCTGGCACAAATTTGAGCCACCAAACGCCGACCGATTTAGAACTCTATTTGTAGTAAAGATAAGTCTTAAAATCGTTTGTTTCTAGACCCGCCCGCGGTGCTTGACTGATTGTTGACGTAAAAAATAGCAGTCGTAAAGAGGGCTTGTCTAGTAGCTAGCTGCAATTCTTCTGAGATAAAAAATATATTGTTCCAAATCTCGCAGAATATGTATGAACTCGCCTAATTACTAATTAAAGTGTAAACGGGTCCTCATGCTCTAACTTTTAAATAGACACTGACAGAATGCACAAAAAACCGCGCGCGACGATGGCGGACGTACATTACCGAATCTAGCCGAGCGTTCGAACGCTCGGCCCGCGCCCGGTCGGCTGTATTCGGTAATCTTCGATGAGGACTTGCGAGCGACTAGCATAATTTATTTTATTTGACATGTTATTGTTTTATTTCACACATTTTATTTCACACTACACTACATACACCTAATAATTCATGTAGGTGTGTTTGTGTAGTGTGTATGACACAACAGCCGCGGACGATCCGACCTAAAAAATCTGACTTGCCCCCTCCTACGCCAGAAGCTGGGTACGCCCATGATTCGGACGAAGTCGCGAGCAAAGCTTAAGACTTAAAAAATATTACTATAAGGAAATCTCTTTGTAACTGAATACTTAATAGTTTACCAACATTGTTGCTAAACAACCGTTGTTATTATCCTTAGAAAGCGCGAAACCACAGAGACGTCCGTTATTTTTTTGTTACTGAATACTTAATAGTTTACCAACATTGTTGCTAAACAACCGTTGTTATTATCCTTAGAAAGCGCGAAACCACAGACACGTCCGCTATTTTTCTAAACACGCCACACGTTTTCCATATACGTCATGATCTTCTTCCTTTACAAAGCAAACGCTAGCTGAACTGAATCATAACAATGAAAGTTTTCCTCTAGACAATGACGACATTGTGGATGATTTGATTGAAAATTATGAGAGTGACGATGACAATGCTATATCGCTACAGAAGATAAAGAATGAGACGTTAGGTCTTGGTGTGGATCATGATGAGTCAAGACCTCCCTCGCGGCGAAATGCCACGCCTGCGCCATCCACCGTACCGCCGCAAGCGCCTTTTCAACCCTCGGCCACTCCGACGCATTTGGAGCATAGGTAAGTAACATTAATAGTAGGTATTTGATCCATATCAGCAATGCTATCGCTTAGTGCAGTAATCTAGGCGGGTATTTAAAGAAAACATGTTCGATTGCTGATTTTGCTGGTTTCAGCTGAATATCTTTTGAATTCATCAGCTGAGATCAAAGTTTGTGTCTTATTCATAGTTTAGGTTTTTGTCTTGAAGTCATTTCACAAAAACCTTAATTTTCCTTCTGTAAAAGACTACAATATTCTGAGTATATCTCACTGTAAAGAAGCAAAAGAATTCCAATTAATTTCTAGATACATGTGTTGGAACGACATCGGCATAGTTCCCTGTCACACGGCGGAGAACGGAGAATCTACTATAGATGTTGAGTTCCACGACACCAACTTGCACCACGGCATTCACTTGAACAACTATCTGAATCACACAATGGCCAGTTTGTCTTCTACTGTGGTTGCTTTAGCCTGTGAAACACCAAGGCGAGAACTGTCATTTTACTTTTTAACCGACTTCTAAAAAAGGAGGAGGTTCTCAATTCGGATGTTTGTATTTTTTTTTTTTAGGTTTGTTCGCGGTTAACTCCGTCGCTTGCTAACCGATTTGATAAATTCTTTTTTTGTTGGAAAGGTTATACTTCCCAAATGGTCCAATTGGGAAGTATAAATGTTATCGAAATCGGACAAGCGGTTATTGAAAAATCAACAAAAAAAATATATTTTAAAGCCTATAAATATGCTTTCCAATTTGCTCCCATAGTCACCAAGTCGGGATCTGATGATGGAATCTTGGCGAAATCGAGGGAAGTTTTTTTAACCGACTTCTAAAAAAAAGGAGGAGGTTCTCAATTCGGATGTTAGTTTTTTTTTTGTTTGAAATTTCGTGCTGATCTGATGCTGGGTTCAGAGATAGATAACGGAACTTTTCAATAAGTGGAAGGCAGGTGACCTCATGAATGTAGCGGGAATTCGTTGGATGCGAGATGCGCGGCAGTGGATTTCGTTTGACTGAAATGATAATAATGAAAGGTTGTCAGCTTATTGATTTTGTGAATTCCTCATGGCTGACGATAATTCACGCAATCTTGCCATTTCTGCCAATGCTCTTTCATCATGTGGCCTATTTAATAATTTATTAGCCTCTAAGTCGCACAATGCAATACCCTCTAGGGTTTTTACGCGACTTAGAGCTACATATACTTGCCCTTTGGCGAAGTTTTTCTTGCCTAAGTCAATTACAGTTCTATCCAGCGTTGTGCCCTGTAGTTTGTGTACTGTAACTGCCCAGCTCAATATTAAAGGTAACATCCTTCGCTCTACATTGCCGTACCCTCTGATTGCCTGAAACGTAGCTGTAACAGGGGTTATTGCTATACAGCCATCCAAATCTTTTAACCTATTGCCAACAGTATCGTCATAAAATTTTATAATGACAGCTTCAGGTAATTCACCATCCTCTATCTGCTCTCTTCGTAAAGCTGGCCATTTAAATTTTTGCACAATGCCCATAACCCCATTTACGAGCCCTTCGGAAACAGAAATGTTTCGCCTTAGCATAACGCGTGAGCCTATAACTAATTGTACTGTTGATAAAAGACCTCCACAGTTATAAATTTACATCTTTAGGAATAACAGTACTGGGAGGTAAATTTCCGTAAGTAGCAATTTCGCGGGATTCATCGACTGCATTCATCGTGTAAATACGCTGTGTTTTCGCGTTGTCAGCTATCATATGTGCATTATAAGCGTCTACTTGGCGGACAGTGGGATTCTGTGGGATAAATACGAACTGCTACTCCATCAGCAAATTCACCTGTCAAAGGTACTCGTTGACGTTCGCAAAGTAACTCCAGTTGAGCCGTTGTCAGTTCACCAACACGTAAATTATTCAGTAAGTCAATGAACTCACTATCGTTTTGCTGACGCATATTTATGGTTAATTCAAAAAATGAGAATTTTTTCCATAAGTCCACTTCAGCCGCCAACCACAGGGGTTGCAAAAAGCACCAGTGGCCTTTGACAGGAGGTAGCTGCAATATGTCACCAAATAAAATAATGTTTACCCCGCCAAACAATTTATCGTTGTTTTTAAATTCTTGTAGACGTAAATGAATGATCCTAAAATTTTCATAAGAAACCATCGAAATCTCGTCTATTACAAGCCAATTCATGTTACGCCACTTGCGTCTTTCTTGTTCGAGTTTTTGCCCCGTCAAGCGCTTATAGGTCATA
Organism: Hoplodrina blanda; assembly: GCA_949316365.1. Lineage (NCBI taxonomy): Eukaryota > Metazoa > Arthropoda > Insecta > Lepidoptera > Noctuidae > Hoplodrina > Hoplodrina blanda. The sequence goes on along the minus strand of OX438579.1, from coordinate 6,215,766 downwards.
GTATTTCCTTTCTTTTCAATAGGAAGCGAAAATAGGGAATGTAATGTCTTGCCAAATATTTGGCGAGCAGCCACTCCTGTTAAAGAAGCGACCTCAACAAAACTGAGTTTTAGGAGGATGTCAATTGTTGGTGCATAGCAACGTTTAATATGTTGGACTAGTAATTTTAAGAGGTATGATTTACCACTCCCAGCACCTCCAGTTATAAAAAGCAGTAACTGATTTTCCGCACCGCTTAGATCACTTTCTATTGCCCTGGAAACCTTTTGGAAAAGCTCACTCTGCTGTATGTTAAGGCCACGTATATTCGCTAAGAACACATCATCGGGTAATGCTGCTCGATCATCTGGAACGTCTTCGCAAAAATTATCGAGATCTTCTATAATTTGCTCATCGGCACAAATTATTGGGGTATTATCTTGCACATGTATATTACGAGCAGCATTCAATGCTGTTGCTTGAGCGAGCGCTTCACTACATATTATAAAACAAAGTCGCTTTTCCTGTCTGTCTGTCCCTATATATGCTTATATCTTTAAAACTACGCAACGGATTTTGATGCGGTTTTTTTTAATAGATAGAGTGATTCAAGAGGAAGGTTTATATGTAAAATACATGCACCCGTGCGAAGCCGGGGCGGGTCGCTAGTATATTATAAAGCGCGCTGAGAGCCGGGCCGCTGCCATAAGGATTCAGTTATTAAGTCTGGGCAACATAATTATAGACTATAATTTATCTTGGAAACTTGAACACCTGATGCAGAATCGCAACAGACCAGCTAAACTATAAGAGATACAAAAATAGTACCATAGCAAAAATTGTTTCACGTGATGAGCATTTTCTGCTAAGAGAATAAATTTGAAGATCTGGAACACCTGATGTGGAACTCCATGAGCCCAGCTACACTATAACATATATAGGAATGACGTCTTAGCAAGAGTTGTTCAGCCTGATGAGCACTCTCTGTTGTCGTATAAAATTTGAAGATCTGGAACAGCTGATGTGGAACTCCAAGAGCCCAGCTACACTATGACATATATAGGAATGACGTCTTAGCAAGAGTGGTTCAGCCTGATGAGCACTCTCTGTTGTCGTAAAAGAATTGAAGATCTGGAACAGCTGAACTCCAAGAGCCCAGCTACACTATAACATATATAGGAATGACGTCTTAGCAAGAGTTGTTCAGCCTGATGAGCACTCTCTGTTGACGTATAAAGATTGTAGATCTGGAACACCTGTTGTGGAACTCCAAGAGCCCAGCTACACTATAACATATATAGGAATGACGTCTTAGCAAGAGTTGTTCAGCCTGATGAGCACTCTCTGTTAACGTATAAAGATTGTAGATCTGGAACACCTGTTGTGGAACTCCATGAGCCCAGCTACACTATAATATATACAGGAATGACGTCTTAGCAAAAGTTGTTCACCCTGATGAGCACTCTCTGTTGACGTATAAAAATTGAAAATCTGGCTCACGCGTTGTGAAATTCCAAGCGCCCAGCTACACTATAACATATATAGGAATGACGTCTTAGCAACAGTTGTTCAGCCTGATGAGCACTCTCTTTTGACGTTTAAAAATTGAAGATCTGGAACACCTGATGTGGAAATCAAAGCTATCACTAATTTCACTGTATAATTATAAAATAACATAAGCTGGGAGTACCCCCACGCGGTGAAGGCGGTAACAGTTTAGGACCGATTTTCGATGAAATCTCGCTCATCCCGTTGTTTTCCCGTCCCCGGGCCTTAGAATTCTACATCAGACGTTTCAGATCTTCGATTTTGACGACCCTGTTGTCGCTGGCATAAGCAACAGGATCCGCGTACGAAGTCGCGGGCAGAAGCTAGTGTTGAATAATCTGTTCATCGTGAGCAAACTGTTCTGCACTAACATTGGATTGCAGTGGCCTTAACTCATTTTGTCGTCGTAAGAAGCACGCCTCTGCCGTTTCGTGATCTAGTAAAAGTTCGGCTTCATCCCTAAATGGAACATGGCACACTATTAAATTGTAATAGTATCCTTTTTTATCACTATTCAGCGTGTAATAACGAGTGCGTAAAACAGCCGCTTGGTTTCTAATGCGCATTCTGGTATTGTCTCGTAATTTAATATACCGTGTTGCCTCGCTGCCCCATTGTCTCAATTCTGCATCGCCGTCCTCCTCACTCCACGTCGTATTTGACACTGTTTCAAAACGCACAGCAAATTCGGCTAAGCTTAAATTTTCTAATTCATTAGGTCTTTGTACATGCCTGTCAAAGATGTTGTTATATATCGACGTTTCGTTACCTTCAAATCGCAAAAGCCGGAATCTTTCATTTGGCCTGCAGCTATTAATGAAAACGGTTTTTCGAGAACTCATTTTGAGAGGCAGATGACAAAGCCTATACGCACATTCAGGAGCACTGACCAAGCGTTGAGACAAAATGGCCATTGCTACCGAGAATAACTGGTTCCATACGGTACCACCTTGTCTCTTAGCTTTAGTTACAGACGCTCGTAAAACCTCCCCTGTGTCATGAGGTTCACATTTACTTACGTATTTTGCAACATAATATGAGACAGCCGTGACGTTTCCACAAGGTTGTACGTCTAAATTTCCCTCCCATAGAAATAAAAGTTCTGAATTATAATTGTTAATCATAGTTTCATCTGATGTCCTTTTTAAAATGCAAAATCGACCATTGTTTGCCAAGGCTTCATCAGGGCCTAAACAAGTTGTAGAGTCATTAGGTGCCCTTGGAAAACCAAACCGACAAGTTTTATTATCTCGGTTCTTGTAGCAAGTGCTAGCATGCTTATGAATTTGCACATTATTTACTAGGTCTTTTAATTCAGGATATTCCGGATTTGCACTGCATGATACTACTCTTTCAATAACACTAATACCTTCTGGGGTTGCAAAATCGGGAACATTGATACACCAAACCAACAGATGAAAATGAGGGCTTCCTCTGTTTTGGAATTCGATTCTGTACCAATAATCTACAACTGGACCTGCTAAGCAATCATTATTTAATTTTAAGTATCGCATTAGAGCATTGACCCGAACTGAAAATTGTCGAGCAACGACTACCGGATGTTTTTGAACCAAGTCTAAGCTGTTGGAATGTGAGCTGACCCTCTTTGCTTGAATCTTGATTATCTGCTAATAGCAATGCTTTCATCATATCAGGCCAGTGCAAATCATTGCACGAAAATGTCAAAAACCATGTAGGAGGACCCAATGTCCTGACCATGGATCCTCTTATATTCCTCATCGTTAAATGCATGTTGTCAACAAGACCTCGAGGAGTATGTTCTCCTTGGCCTTGGCGCATTCGACAGGATACTGAAACACTCGACTTCGCTCGAAAGTATTCCACCACTGATAAGGCATAAAATAAATAATCGTTTCTGTGAAAACGTTTATCAGTACCCATAACGCGGCTTTGAAAGTAGTCCAATGGTGTTATGTAAACTTCTCTTTGCTCTTGATACCCATTTTTGCCATCCGGAAAAAGAAAGTACCATGCAAGTTCTTCTATTCTGCGCTCTCGTTTTAAATTTAAGGGTGGTGCTGTTTTCCTCGTGGTTTCTGCCAGTCTTAATTGGGGTTCTAAGTCAGAGTTAGACAAGTCTAGGTACTATTTCGTCAATATTACGAAGCATACTTGTAGTTTCTATAGTCCTTGTCTCGACTAGTGCTCGGTGCTCGTTAACAGTTGGGGTATGTTCTGGATCCGCTTGTCCATTAGTAACGCTTGGTATATTATTATCTTGAATGGACGATCCTGGAAGAAGCATTTCTGGAGTAATTTGTAATGATGTTAATGAGTAAACATTTAGTGTATAGTCACGGTTCACGGACTCTTTGACAACCAAATTTCGGCATAATATAGCATGTAGCTTATCAATATTGTTAAATCGCATGCAACAGGAAGTACCTCTTAATGGTGCTTTTACACCTTTAGCGCCGCGTGCATGAGAATCAAACAGCCAATATGTATCAGATGCAGACTGACTTCTACTATGCACAGCTACTGTTGAAGAATTTATTGTTAACAAAGCAAAAGAATGTTCTCTAAAAAAAAGTAACATTTCCACTATCGTCATTAATTACATGGCCATTGTAAATAGGTTGTTCGTAGCCGCTTATATTTAATGTTTGTCTGTTATAAACAACCCGTGATAGAAGTTCAGTAGCAGCAAGATATTCCGGATTTACTTCTCCAGTGCTAAGATGTGGTCGAGTGTTGATGCAGTCGTGATAATAGTTATCTCCTTTAATAACAATATAGTCGATGTCACTTTTGCACAATAAATTAGGATCATGACTATAAAAAGCTATACAAGAAATAGTTGCAATTGCAGTGCATTGCCTACCACGTGATTCATAACTAAATCTTTCATCACCTTGATGAAATGAACCCCGAAGAATAGCCACATTTTCGTTTAAACTGCTGTTATGATTAACAGATGTAATTGTTCCAGAATTTCGGTTTGTTGTTGGCTCGTCCACCACTTGCACAATTTCAGTAATGTCTATGTTTCTGTTAAAATGTGGACACACGTCCCTATATAAAATATTATTTGTCATCAACCAATTCAAAGCTCTATTTAATCTATCTGAATCTATTATAAACTCTCTGGAACGTTGAACGTTTTCTAAGCTTTCCACTACTAAAATTAATCCAGTCTGGTTAGGCCTAAGTGGCAATTGTTCCGCAAGCTCAACAACATCTTGAGCAAATAATATTGCTTGCCCTTTGCACCAATATTGACTGAACCGGTTTTGTAGTTTTATTATTTTAAGGAATGGTACTACTCTACACAAAAATCGCCTTTCGATTTCCGTTAAATCAGCTAATTCCTGCGGTATAGCACTAACAGTTAACTTATTCCAATACGCTTGGGGTGGTGTTTTTCGTTTTCTTATATTATTGGAGCAGCGAGAACAAGTTATTATTATATTACCTACTAATTCTGGAGGCAAAATCGAGCTGTACATCGTTGTTTGCAAATTTACACGCTGTTGTGGATACAAAGCCTTATTACATACTGCACATGGTACGTCTGCAAAAATGGGTTTGACGCAGATTGTGCACTTCGCAAATTGTGCACTTGACGCAAAATGTGCACTTCGCAAAACGTGCATTTCGCAAAATGTGCAATTCTCAAAATAGCAATTCTCAAAAAGAGCACTTCTCAAATTGAGCACTTCTCAAAACGTGCACTCCTCAAAATGAGTGTGAATTTTATCACAATGGGTCAAAATAAAAACCGTTTGTGTACTATATTTTTTTTATTATTTTAGACGATTTTTAGCACGATTCACACGTCAGCTGTACACATAATAATAAATACTCCAGCCATTCATTGTAACATGTTGCGCACTGCAACTATTTGTATTTTTTTTAATAATTATTAATAAGATATATTATTTTAGCTAATAGTATACGTAATAGTAAACGTAAACTTACGTCTATACGTTTACGAAGAATACATTTCTATAAACAAAAATACCTATAGGTATATAATATTTCGTAAATTTTCTACTCAATTTACTATTTCGTTCGTTCCTATTTGGAACGAACGAAATTATAACCATGACAAATCTCCTACTCTATATTAATATAAAAAAAAATAGTGTATAAAGATTTAAATAACTGATTATCAACCAGCAAGTACCTACTATCCAAACGTAGCAATATAAAAAAGCAGTTGCAAAAACATCAAAAATTGCGCTATATTTTTGTAAAGAGAACTGTATTCATTATAAGTCAATACGATTAGTTCGAGACTCCTCCGTGCCTTGGAAAGCACGTTAAGCTGTTGGTCCCGGCTGTCACACGTGGATCTTTGACAGTCGTTACGGGTCGTCAGAAGCCCGAAAGTCTGACAACCAGTATTACCCAGTTACTGGATTGTGGAGGTCAGATAGGCAGTCGCTCCATGTAAAATACTGGTATTCAGCTGCATCCGGTTAGACTTGAAGCCGACCCTAACACGGTTGCGGGACGTCTTAACAGGATACCGTGGCCCCGGAACGTAAAGGGCAACAGAAGGAACAGGGTGGTTTTATAGTCAGTAAAAGTCTGACAGTCCCTTCCGTCCCTTCAGTCCCTTCCTTCTAATAATATAAAGAGTTTATTAAAAAAATATCAAACGTTTCCTAAACATAATAACTTTTTAAAAAGAAAATATATTTTTTTAAATCGTCTAAAATAATAAAAAAAATATAGTACACAAACGGTTTTTATTTTGACCCATTGTGATAAAAACAAACACTCATTTTGAGGAGTGCACGTTTTGAGAAGTGCTCAATTTGAGAAGTGCTCCTTTTGAGAATTGCTATTTTGAGAATTGCACCGTTTGCGAAATGCACATTTTGCGAAGTGCACATTTTGCGTCAAGTGCACAATTTGCGAAGTGCACAATCTGCGTCAAACCCATTTAATCTTTCGACTCTGGCTTCTGGCGTTTCATTAAGCAGCCTCTGACTAGAACGAATACGTAGGCCACTCAATCGTTGTGACCGTTCCTCTTCAGTTTCATATGCTAGTCGAGCATGTATTAAAGATAGACGATGATCGTAGTCTTCTTGACTCTCGTTAGCTAATCGATTGCGAATTAAAGATATACGATGATCGTAATCTTCTTGGCTTTCAGTGGCCAATCGAGTAGGAATCAAACTAAGACGACCATTATAACCTTCTTGACTTTCCTTATTCAACCTACGTAACATGTAGGTCCTCTGCTTTGACAGTCTGTTTTTGCGCTGGTCAGGGTTCTCATTCGAAATGTGCTGAAGGTAAATAATAGAATTATTTACTTTCCGAGTTTATGTTTCCCTAGACAGCAATTATTAATCTTTTTAGAAGTGGTCAAAGGTTGTACCCCCATTACGGAACCTGTGTGACTTCACAAAATGTTTATTTTTCGAATAGCTGAAAAAGTTGTAATCTTTTTAATGTTGAGTCGAATGAATCAGCGTTATCCGATTCGAATTTCAACTAATCACTGATAACCGAGTCATGCCAGGATGTACCGGCGTTGAAACTGCAAGTCATTCTGTACTGCAATAATGTTACTGATCTCGCCAATTTTCTTTATATCATCGTCTAGGAACTGTTTACGACTATTTCACATGTCATGCTATCCTAGTCGAGAACATTTCACAATATTGTGAAATAATAAAAAAAAAATTAGAAGATGCTCAGTTTACGAGTCTAAAAAAGTCTTAACAGCATGTTAAAAGTTTGATAATATTTCTGCTTACCACCTTGTATATAATACAAAACTGACACTTTAACCTTTTGAACGCCATTGTCACATATATGTGACAAACGAAATCTGTCCCTGAACGCCAACGTCACAAATATATGACAAAATCACGTCGCACCATATTATGAAATAAATAATTTAATCAAGTTTTGGAATCCCTATTCTTTATGAAGGTCATTTGACAGAAAAAGTGGCCTGGCGTCAGGGGTACGGCGATACGTTTATACTCTGGCGTTCAAAAGGTTAAACTCAGTTTAAAAGTCCGTTTTTAGGGTTTACGGTTTTAGGGTTTCCGTAAGTCTCATTGAAAATACGGAATCCGTATAGGATCACTCGTGTCTGTCTGTTTTTCCCTGCTCCGAATATACTGGACCGATTAAGTTGAAAGGAGAATGGCGAGAGTACACGTAATTTGGGACCCAGTGATAGAAGTAGTGTGTAATATTGAAACTGATTTGCAGTTAAAGAACGACTTAAGGCTAACCAAAAATCAAATGGAAAGTAGTTTGAAAAAGTTGGGAGAGAAAAAATATGAAAGGTGGAAGATTATAACCTAAAATAATCTAAGACTCGCAATTATTGGTTATTATTTATTTTACATACTATATTATTATTATTTATTTTTATTCCGATGCTAATTATCAGTCATATACCCGTTTAGCCAGATTCACCAGTAATTAATATTTGTGCATAATATCACAGGATAAGGAGGCAGCTTTATATCTCCTGGAATATTCTTTAAAAGCACAGTTGATGTACTTTTATCTACATTTACCAGAGTATTGTTGAATAAAACAACATTTATTTATTTAAAAACTTTTATTTATTTTGTAATTATGTACTTGTAAAATATTCAAGACATACAAACATTGTATCTTCCTTTAATCTTGTTTTGCGTTCCTAGACAGTATTTTATAATAAATAATCTTTTTACCTAATCAAAAGATTATCTAAGAAGCTAGCTGGTGCAGCGACATACCTTTGGTGTCTGGGATAATCCACGTACCACAAAATGCTCATACCATGTGAGCAAGAGTCCACATTTATGTCCAATGGCGATAACAACAACAAGAGCAGAGTTTCTGTGGGAACTGTCCACCACTCTGCCTGCAAATAGCATGGCACACATATTTTATTGTTAAAGATTAACTGAAACAATAAACAAGTAAAAAGTTGACAAAAATACAAATACAATGTAAAAATAATAATATGGATAAAAAGAATATTCATTAATTTCATAACCAACCTGTCGGGGTGTTTGACCATATGTTTTGGTCAATAAAAATAGTTAAAAATACTGCTTGATAAAACTTAAACCATTTTTATTGCTGTTATAAAATAATTAATCTTAATTTGACATCTTTGTTATATAGAGTTTCCATGGTTACGGTATGACATTACACTTTACTTTCTTTTTAGGTTTTTTTTTTCAAGCATAAATACTTTTTACATATTAATGTAAAAAGTATTTATGCTCGACATTAAACACGGGGTCTTATCCATTCAGATATTATTATAATGTTTTCTATTCGGATTACCATTTCAGTCATGTCAGGACGAAGAAACTGATTTTCAACTACTCCTTATTCTCAAAATAGATTGCCACATGCAGCACAAACATTACAATGGTCGAATTGTTAGTTGTTGTAGGGTTTCTTGTTCAGAAATTCAACAAATTAGTATACTCACATCGCGCGGGTACACCCATCTCTGAACTCTTTTAACAATTTGATGACTTTTTCGGACAAGCGATGTCTTCTGTGTAATTTACAATAATGCACCGCATTTGAACAGTTTGACAAAGTCCAAATCACTTACAAATCGTCATCCAGTAGTAAATGCCGTAATTTAGGTTGGTATACAGCATAATCAGTCCAAAGGTAAAGCCAAGTCGTCAAGAACTTACAAAACTCGCCGATATATGAAAATAGTGTTGCCTATTGAAAGTCGACTATCGCTAAACTATCGATAGCCTATCGATAGTATCCATATTATCTATAATAGTATGATACAGTTTACGCATTTTTATAATGATATACAAAAATAGTATCGAAAGTATTAGTTCCGATAATATCGATAGTATCGATACTATCGAAGTCCAGCATATGTTTAGGAACAATAATGTCGATAGTATTGATGGTATCTATAGTGTGAGCTATCGAAAAAACTATCGATGTTGTAATACTATTGATAGTTATACAAACTATCATTAGTATCGATAGTATTACTTTAAAAAATCGATATACTATTGATAGTATTATCATGTAATAGTATCGATCCTATCGATACTCTCGATTCCAATCAATAGTACAATTAGTTAATTTGTGATATCGATAGTATCAGTGGTTTAGCATTGTTACTAGTTTTCGAGGTCATCTATCGATAGAGAAACTATCGACAGATGGGCAACTCTAGTTGAAAACAAAAATGTCAACAAAAATGCCGTCAGTGTCAATTTGATACTGACGTTCCGTTTCTCCGTTTCATGTAATCCATTACGTATGATGTATCAAAATAATGAGTCTTATTTTTTTTACGGTCTATTTACATGGTTCGTATGTTTCATCGTTATGGGTTTTCAGAATATTTAACAACTTTTTAACAAGATGTATAAGTATAAAAGAAGGAAAATCACCAAGCGAAAACGAACTACTTTTTATCTAATCATTAGCCTAGAAAGGAATGTAACTATAAGTTTCGTTTAGAAACTGCACGATGATTATTTTTTATTAAATTGGGATAATTGATAACTTTTGATTCCCGTTTTGTAAAAACTTAGTATTTTTTTTGTACAACACTTATTAACTTGATATTATAATTGATATAAATTAGACCTTTCACAGTGCTCCATTAATTTTGGGTCCGCTCTCGCCATCCTTCTAATATTTGGCCCGAACACAGACGTGTAACGTAAATAAATGAATTTTGAATATGTTGTTTGCTTTTTTGATCAAATTAGAAAATTAAAAAAAAAAATTAAACTGTACCGTGTGACATATCAAATCAAAGGGCATGTTTTGCGGGTCTCAAATAAAATAAATAATTTTGAAGTTAAATATGCAAGTTTTATTACCATAGGAGAAATAAAAAACATGGTTTGAAGGTCTAAAGCTAAAACAGGTTTTATAATGAGATGGCATAGATTCAGCAGTGTTCTATGGCAAAGTACCGTAGTAGTAGTAGGTACTCGCACAGAGTCGTAATAGAAAATTGCATGTAAAAAAAATAATGGAATCCACATTTTGCAATTAACTTTATACAACCTTAACTTAGTTTTTTTGCTGTTGGAATGAAAAAAAAAACAGTATTTGTTTGAATTTAAACGTATTTATTCATGTAACAAAGAAACCGTTTTAATTACATATTTGATCAAGTTAGACATTCACCAATTCAGCTTCATCAGGGGGAGGAAAGATTCCATCCTTGATCATTTGCCGCCATTCACTGCCGTTCGGATACGCGAACTTGTCTAATATTCCTGGTAAAAATTCTGTGCTGTATCCCGGTAGCTGAAACAAACCAAAATATTTCTAAGGTCAGATAAATAATAGACCGTACTTTTTACTTTGCGAAACAATGTTTTTTGGGGACACTGTGCCCAGTATAATTAAAGATTCAATGAAAAAGTGACGAACTACCGCATGAAATCTAAAGCTGAAGAGATTTGTTTGTTTGTTTAAAAGCGCTCGCTTCTGGTATGTTAGTTAGATTCATGAGAAATAGTCTAGGCTATATAACGTCACGCTACGACCCACGGGATTGGAGCAGTAATCAAAGACGTACCTTAACGAGGGTGAAAAAAATTTTGTGAAAATATACCCAAACAATAAAAAATTGCCCATACAAATGTCGTTGACATGCCTAAATCAAGTTGTCGCGGGGTTGTGAAGCCTACCTTAGGCGCCAGGTATTTGGCGTTCTCCACGATGCAGGGGTCAACGAAGTGCTCGTGCTGTTGGTCCACATACTCGATGAGCCGGTCCTGCATAGTCCCGGACAGGCTTGCAAAGTCCCAGTATTGTAGATGTTGTACCATCTCACACAGACCCACGCCGCCCGCGTGAGGACAAACCTTCACTGAAAACAGTTTAAGTATGGTAAGTATAAAAAATTTGGTAAGTATTCTTTAGAAAACATGTCCAGTTTGCTATCTCTCTATTAATTAAGTTTGGTATTATGGCGTAAACCAACAATAATTGACTAACGACCTACAGGCGTGCACCATCGTAAAAAAACGGCCTTACGAACATAAATACAGGTTAATACATATTTTGTATAGTGGTATAGAAAAATAAAACTTCGAGTGGTAGTGAAACTGTCCAAAAACTGAAGAACGTTTTAACTTCTCATCTCTTGAAAAATCACAGTAAAATTAATACCAACTAAAAAAAAACAAAATTGTCTAAAACAGGACCATTAAGAGACGTGATGTTCTTGTCAAGTATTTATCTGTTCCGAAACTTCTGAACCAAAGTTTCACTACCATTTGAAGTTTTTTTTTTTAGAAGGGTCTTCTTTATGGGTCTTATTTAAGTCAGTAAATAATAATTATTTGATGTTTTCTATGATATCAGAAAAAAAGACAGTGAAAACATACCTTTTAGCTTTTCAGCCATGAGATAGACTGAGAGTATTTCATTAATTCCGCCGATGCGAGCGGAGTCTATCTGACAGTACTGCATGCCCCCACTCTGGAGGAATTGCTTGAACATGACGCGATTAGCGCACATCTCGCCCGTTGCCACGCCGATGTTGTATGGCCTGTAAATAGAAAGATAGTTTTACCTTTTAGTTAATTTCATCATTATAGGGAGAAGTTTATGCACATTAAAAAGAAAAAAGATCATGATCGCTCATCCTAAGTTTTGAAATGCTAAAATTACGAAAAACTACGTTTTGTTAAAATTAATGGTTTCATAGACAAGCTTTATAAAGATGTTGGTGTACAAAAAAGCATAAATATTCTAGAGATGTTTAAATTTAAAATTGCACTTCCCTCCTCCAAATTCTCTAAAAAACAATTAAATTGTGTACGGAAGCAGTAGAAGAGAGCGCGATTTTAAATTTAAACGTCTCTACTATCTGGTGATATATTTTTTTACTTTCCATACGATTTCAGCTTCGGTGAAAGTCTCTATTGTAAAAGTTACGAGAGTTAGGTATGATATAGGTAATACTCACGCCAAAGCCTTCGATATAGCAGCATGTCCGAGGACGTCGTCAGGAGACGTGGGCTCTTCAATCCACATCGGCTTCAAAGGTGCTAACTTCTTCACCCATTCAATCGCTTCGTTCACGCTCCAAGCTTGATTGGCATCTATCATCTTTAACAAATGAAAAACCATCTATCATCTTTATTGTTTCTACTTAGATATATTTTCTTCTAATGGTAGGAGGACTCACCAAAACATTATCATTACCAATGCACTTGCGGACAGCGCTGCATCTCCTATAATCATCTTCGAAATTAACTCCAACTTTAACTTTGAAGAATTTGAAGCCAAGTTTCAGGTATTTCGCGCACAATGACTGCACGAGCTCGTCGCTGTAGCCCATCCATCCTAATAAAAAAACAACGTTATTAAAAGCCAGTTTTTGTGGGTCTGACGGAGAACCAAAATAATCGGCCGGTTATAAAGCGTGATACCGCCGTGGCATCGTCTTGTGAATATATCAGAATCGAAACTTTGCAGTATGTATAGGCAAAATTTTGCTGTAAATTATCTCAAATAATTTATATTGTCGAGCTCTGCATGGAACATGTCATGTCATGAAGCTAAAATATAATTATTGAGATCAATGTGATATGTACCTACCTATTTAGGTTGCCATAAATGCTAGAGTTGAGAAAGAACCCCTAAGGTTTATTAGTCTTGTGCTAGCGCAATTATCAATGCGACTTGGTTACATTTTCAAGTCAAAACCTGAGTAGGTATCGTAACTAATCATCATCACTTTTTCTACTCGTGCAATAAGCAGTGTCTTACCAACTTGCGTGGTGTACGCAGGGTATCCGTTCTGAATCAAATACTTCACTCTCTCGTCTTTACCGGCTCGCTTGTCCTTCAGCAGCTTTATCGCTTCTTCCTTCGTTATCACGTCTGTTATGTAGCGGAAGTCGATTGTTGACACCAACTCCTGTACATCATAATAATATCGTCAGAAGAAAAAATCTACAACAATTCTTTATCCGTAGGTATGTACGAGTTAAGGAGGGGGGGGGAGGGGAATATATAATTAAGTATAGTGAATTAGTGAAATGGTACCCAGGGCTGGAGGGTAAAATTAATTAATTAATTAAATATTATAATAAAACAGTAAAAAAACTGTGTCTGTACATTGAATATATTGAATAAAAAAAATTGAGGGGGGTTTAGGAACAGTAATAGAGCACGAAACCAAAAAAAAAATTTTGTCTGTGTGTCTGTTTGTCTGTTTGTTTGTACACGCTAATCTTCGGAACTACTTGACGGATTTGAATAATTTTTTTTTGTTGTGTAGGTATTAAGTCTGGGCAACATATAGGCTATAACTTATCTTGGAAACTTGAACATCTGATGCAGAACCGCAACAGACCAGCTAAACTATAAGAGATACAAAAATGGTACCATAGCGAAAATTGTTTCGCGTGATAAGCATTTTCTGGTAAGAGAATAAATTTGAAGATCTGGAACACCTGATGTGGAACTCCAAGAGCCCAGCTACACTATAACATATATATTGATGACGTCTTAGTAAGAGTTGTTCAGCCTGATGAGCACTCTCTGTTGTCGTATAAAATTTAAAGATCTGGAACAGCTGACGTGGAACTCCAAGAGCCCAGCTACACTATAACATATATAGGAATGACGTCTTACCAAGAGTTGTTCAGCCTAATGAGCACTCTCTGTTGTCGTATAAAATTTGAAGATCTGGCACAGCTGATGGGAAATTACAAGAGCCCAGCTACACTATAACATATATAGGAATGACGTCTTAGCAAGAGTTGTTCAGCCTGATGAGCACTCTCTGTTGTCGTATAAAATTTGAAGATCCGGAACAGCTGATGTGGAACTCCAAGAGCCCAGCTATACTGAGAGTTGTTCAGCCTGATGAGCACTCTCTGTTGTCGTATAAAATTTGAAGATCTGGAACAGCTGATGTGGAACTCCAAGAGCCCGGCTACACTATAACATATTAAGGAATGACGTGACATCTTAGCAAAAGTTGTTTAGTCTGATGGGCATTTCCTGTTGACATACAAAACTGAAAGATCTGGAACGACTCCAATCGTCTCGCTCATCCCGTTGTTTTCCCGTCCCCGGGCCTTAGAATTCCACATCAGACGTTTCAGATCTTCGATTTTGACGACCCCGTTGTCGCTGGCATAAGCAACAGGATCCGCGTACGAAGTCGCGGGCAGAAGCTAGTTAATAATATCTACCTAACACTGAAATATAAGGATTAGGCGCACAATGTCACATTCGCAAAATGACATTCTGACGCAAAATGACACATTCGCAAAATGTCTTTTCTCAATATGCCACACTAGCAAAATGCCACATTCTCAAAATGTCACATTCGCAAATTGTCTTTTCTCAAAATGCCACAATAGCAAAATGCCACATTCTCAAAAATTCATAATACATAATATTATCATATAATGTGCGGTTTACTTTAACCCTTCGGGTACAGGGAAATATTTTCACACCCCGTCAATGTATCTGAATTCTAAATACACGAATATTTTTTAAATGGCAACTCCCCAGGCTATTTTTACCCAAATCTATTCTAATCACTGATATTATATATTATTGACAATCCCAATCCTTCAAACATTAATTGTCAACGTTAGAATCAGCTTCACGTCACTTTTGAAAGAATTGCGCGTTTTTCATGTAGTGGAGACATCATTCTGATAATTTTCTTCAATAAAGATTCTGTTAAGTAGATATTTGATTCGTTATTGACTAATTTATTATATTTTGTGTAACATTGTTATGATATTTAATGCAAAAATGTAATATTTGTGTGGATTTGATTTATTTAAAATATTTGCTTATAAGTGGGAAAATAGTTCTCTTTGTCCGTTCCTCAACTCCAAATTGCGTCAATATATTATATATAAAATGTAGGGATTTATGTCGGTCGATTTATTAAAAACAAAAAATACTGAATGTGACATTATGCTAAAATGGCATTTTGCGAAAATGGCATTTTGCTAATGTGACGTTTTGCGATGTGGCGTTTTCAGAATATGTCAATTTGAGAATGTGACATTTTGCGAAATTTCAATATGTCATTTTGCGAATGTGGCATTGTGCGCCTAATCCTATATAAAATGTAGGGATTTATGTCGGTCGATTTATTAAAAACAAAAAATACTGAATGTGACATTATGCTAAAATGGCATTTTGCGAAAATGGCATTTTGCTAATGTGACGTTTTGCGATGTGGCGTTTTCAGAATATGTCAATTTGAGAATGTGACATTTTGCGAAATTTCAATATGTCATTTTGCGAATGTGGCATTGTGCGCCTAATCCAAATATAATACCTACCTATGTACAATAAATACAAATTAATCGTGTTTAATCAAAGAACTACGAAACTAGCCTACTAATACTTATTTAGGTACCTACTTACCTACTGCCGAAAAGGCTGGCGGTGAATAACCTAAGTAATAGTACGTACTGTACGGTTCGAGTAAGACATGGTATGTAGGACATTCTCGGACAACAAAACCATTTTTTAGCCTAACCGCAAATAGATTGAGATCTGGTTAAATAAATGTACCTAGAAAATCGTTGCGACACTAACCTCGGGTTCCATGTTGACCAGAAGCCGCCATAATGGCTTATTTTCAAGACGAGCCCATAGATCCCATAAGGAGTTTAGTATGGCAGCTGCAGCCAAGTGTGCAACACCCTTCTCAGGCCCGATCTAAAATTGGAAATAATGTAATACTTCAAATACTTGTAAGACAGACTGTGGTATTGATTCCCGCAAGTTATAGTCTTTTGAATTTAAGAGAAAGAAAGAGTTATGGTTAAAATGCAAAAGTGAAAAATAGGTTACCCATCTCATTTGCGAATCGTTGGTAATGGTTCGCCAGAAGCCAGAGAAGTCAGCAAAGATATCAGCAGCATTTTTCCCGATGATGAACTTTTTCATAGACCTAATGGTGAGGACGACGATCTCGGTGCCTCGGCCGCAGGTGAAGGTCAGGCCGAAGCCTTGCTTGCCATTTCCGGTAGTCGTGGTGACGTAAGCACACGAGTAGTTTGGATCTGTGTGCTAGAAACATTGAATTGAATATTTAATTTTACTTATACCCAAATTCAAAAACAAATATCAACGACGTGTGAAAATTAAACTCATTTCATGCATTATTGACTGTTGATAATACAGCCCAACCATTATGTATTAAACAATTTGTTACCTAGCTAATTTTTATGTTGAATTTCGTGCTAGAAACCAGGTGATAATATTATGTAGGTAGATGACGTCATCCCCATAATAAAATTCATACAAAGGCAAAAATCTGACTAGTATAAGTATTATTTTCGTGATCTTCACTTAATACAGAATAGGTACATCAAGGTAGCCTATATTACCAGACATCGGCCGCGACCAGTCATACGGTCATATACCTAACTAGCGGCACGTAACTTGGCAAGAGATTTTCGTAGTGGGGGAAGTTCGCGCATATAAAAATGTATGAAATTGTGCGTGCGCAAACTTCCCCCACTACAAAAACTCTTGCCAACTTACGTGCCGGTAACTGTACCTAACAATTTATCGAACCAACTATTATAACGGTACAACGATACACGGTACGGTCACAGGTACGGTGGTGTAGATACGAACTAGCTGAACGCAAACCTAAATAATTGAATTTTCAATTCATTATTGTGTTTAGTGTATTTTAATTAGTGTTTTTTAAATCAATTCTTAGATGGTTGTAGACTCTTTGTTATATTGTTTCGGCAAAAGTAAAGACAGTTTGCACGTGCTATTTCTTACTGGTCCACTCATTCGCTTTACTGTGTTATTTACATATTTAAATGCATATTAAGTAGGTACATATTATACTGGTACGTGCTAAGAAATACTAATTTGAAACTAAAACAAAAGCAATAAGACCGCATTTTGCATGTAAGCAAACCGCAATAACCTTGGTAAGTACTATGTATGTAATGCTTTTACCATTTTTGTAACCATACAATATATAATTATAATAATATGTAGGTAATAGGTAGTAATAGATTATAGACTTACCAGTGCATCGGAGCCGTGCGAGCCCAGTGACGTAGGGAACCTAACATCTTTTACGTCTATCGACACAATTTCCAATCCACTTCGGTTAGGCACCGGCATTTTGTATAAACGTAGCTACCGACGATCGTCAACTGCGCGCGGATAACCCCCACACTGTTTTGCTATTTGGTTATCATTTACATTATTTATGTTTTCTTTGAGATAAATAATGGGGTACCTATGCTTAATTAAGAGTAAGTACTGGTTAGTTTCAAACCTTAAGTGTACTAGCAAAAGGTTGAAAATATCTGCTCTATCCAATACTATGGAATGTTGTCTTAAACAACATTATTATTATCTTCCGAAAGATGTAGATTCACGTCTGTTCTTTGCTGTGAACATAATGCCGAACTGATAAGAAGTGGGTATTAAAAAATATATAAAACAGACATTAGTACCTAGTATGACTTTTAAAGTACCTACTTAAAAAGTAACATTTAGACTAATTTGTTATACTTACCTACTTCTACCTCTTTTTACTTCAAGTCGAAAAAATAAAAATAATAAATTGAATAATAATGGCAGTTGTTGGGGTATATGGTTAAAATGACTGCATTTTGGCGATATATTTTTTTGTAAATGGTTAATAGCCTACATTCTTCATAGTTATCGTGAAATAACGGAGCTTATACGCTAACATTATCGTAATTTTTCTAATGTTGTATTGAATGGAGTAGGTTACCAAAAAATTCAGCCCTTGACGGTTGCGGTAATATGATGACGAAAATACATTCTGATAATCCTATTTCTAGTAACTGAAGCTGCTGTTGATATTCTACATACTGAATGTAAGACCCGGTTACCATTTTTTGTTGCACCTTGCAAATACCGGGTGTAAGGGACAGCCCTCCGCAAACTGATAGGGTGCATTCAGCTCCTTATTTTTAATCATATTTCACTCGAATTTTTCTCAGGATTTTTTTTTTTTACCGTTTTTTCAGTTACTTTTTCTTTTTTTCAATGTAAAATTACATTTTTTGTACGCAGCACTTAATTTTTATAAATAATACAGCTAAAATCAAAAAACCAGCAATGGATGTTAAAATAATCGTAACGATCGACGCGTGAAATCAGCTGTTCACTTTCTGCCTAGCTACGGAATTACGGCCGAAGGCTAGCTGCGCTTGCCGATCGCTATGCGATTGCCGCGGTCACGATACATTGCGTATGAGGTTTTAAAACAAATCAGTTTTTTTTGGATTTTCATAACGTTCCTGAAACAATTTCATGTATCAGTCTTCTTAGTATGGTATACTGAAATCACCCCATCGGTCTGCGGAGGGCTGTCCCTTACATACACCCGGTATACAATTTGGTTTGGTTTTTAGTTGGGTAGGTACATATCAGAATATCGAAAACCAAAATATCGAATGCTCATATGATCGAATGATTATATAATCGAAAATCATATTATCGAAAATCAAAATATCGAAAATCGTCACGTTTTGTAAGCGAGCGAAGCGAGCTCGGGACTTGGGGCACCCCGACTTGGACAGGTTAGGTTAGAAGGGGATGGCGGGGTCTGGTAGACCCCGCCATCCCCTTCGTGGTTATTTTTTTTAAACCACTCAGAAGTAGAAGTCCCGCGCAGCGGGGCTCCTTAGACAGGGGTTCCGTCGCTCGCTTCGTTCGCTTACAAAACGTGACGATTTTCGACATTTTGATTTTCGATATTTTGATTTTCGACATTTTGATTTTCAATATTCTGATAGGTATGTATCCTTTTAGTTATTTATTTATTTAAACTTTATGCATCATAAAGGTACAAAGACGGACTTAATGCCATAGGCATTCTCTACCAGTCAACCAAAGGTGGTGAAGAGGTAACATAGCAGGTGCAAAAAATTGAACATGAGAAAATAATCAAGAGATTTAAAATCATTGAAAACAAAATAAGTACACAAGTACAAGGACAAGACGAGTAGGTATGTATAAACAATCTTAAAAAGTTGTCGACAATAAGTTATTTAGTTATCCACGTTTTTTGTTCCATAGTGCATTTTTATTTCCCATTCCTAGCTTCGTTTTACTAGAAGAGAAGTTCTGCAAACTAGTGAGAGTTAAAATTAAACAACTTAATAAAACATTATAAAATTTATATTCAACCTTGTCTTAAAAATCTAAATACTTACATACGTGTTTTAATAGTAAGAAAAGTTTATTGTTCGTAAATACACATTATTGTATTAGGTACAATTCTGTGACTAGATCGAATAAAACATAATTTCAATAATTTGTAATTTCAATTATCAATTTTGTGATCGTTGGTAATTTAATTAGAGGCACTTCTATAACGCGTTTGCGTTTTGCATCATATGCATAATATTAAACTTTAAATATATCACGCATTTACTAATTTCTTATTATTACTAGACAGAGTGTTAATATTATATAACTGTTTTGTTTACCTCTTATACTTATATCCTAATAAAGCTAACTTAAGATAACAAGTACTGCCAATTTTTTATATTTTAACATAGGCATTATTCACAATCAGAGGGACATTCCTATAAGTTAGCAACAATCGCATTCTAATCCCAGTCTTAATTTGTCATAAATACCTCTAATATGCCTAAGTACATGTTTACAAAAATTTTGAATGACGAGAATTTAATGTGGACTTGACACTGAAACCTTAGCATTACCTTATAGATAAAAGCCTTATTTAGACGATGCGAGAAATATCGTGCAATTTGCCATACATTACGGGACCGCGCGGCTGTCGTGTCGTTAGTGACCAATCATCGACGGAAATGTACCACAAGTCACAACTTGCACGATATTTCTTGCACCGTCTAAATCAGCTTTAAGGCGCTCCACCCACTGAAGATGCGTCCCGCCGCGGTGAGCAGAGCGACAGATAACGCGCGCGGCGACGGAGGCGCAGATCTGCCTTACTTAGCGGTGAAATCTGCTCCCCCGCGCGGTGAAGCAGATTACGACGGCCTCGCGCTAAATAAATTTGTCTACGTCGAAATCCATCGTGCAAACGTCTTTGCAGTATAAAATCACGCCCGGGGCTGCGGAGCCGGTGTGTCATATCCCGCGGCACGCCACGCGCTCCCGCGCAGATTGGCAGAATCTGCGCGCGGGGCGCCTTCCAGCGCGTTTCCGCGTCGGCAGTGTGTTGTGCTAGGCGTGATTTCTATATAAATTGAGATACTTGCATACAACGGTAAAATCTGCCATCCCGCGCTACGCGACGGGGCGCGGGGCAGTGGGTGGAGCGCCTTAGACTTGAATTTGAACGTCATTTAGTTAGTAGCATTGGCCTTCAGAGGTCCGGGTCTGGTCTCCGAGGTCTGGGAGTTACAAAATATGCACTAAAATATAATCATAAAAAATAACATAGTCATATATTTAACTTATAAAGCGCGAAACGCACTTGTCATCTTAGTTTAGCCTCAAACATTGCACTTTGTGATGTAACTGTTTACCGATACATATTCACATCCCTTCGCAGATGTCTTACTGTCATTCACTTGTAATTACACAAGTAACACAAACTTTTACCACCTAAGATTTTTTTTAATCTTTTTATCTTTCAAACCAAGCACCCAAACTGATCCTTATTCAAAGTCTAATTTCAATGTATTAACGGTACAAACGCACGTCTGTCTGTAGTAACACTTGACTGAAAACCGAAATAACGGTTGTGAAAGTCAATGCTGTTACTAGGGATGTGCGATTAACTGTACATAAGTTTTTGCAAATATTTCTGTAAAGAAAAGATACAAATAATTGTATCTACCAAGAGAACATTACGTAATTGAAATCTAAGAAAAATATGTTTGTGATATTGGTAGTACTGATAAAATGTAAGCTAAGTAAATAATTAATTCAACAAGTACCAGATCTTTCTTGATTTCAATTCTCATACCCTTGGATATTTCCACAGTACACTAAAGATCACTTTTTACTCTTTTTACAAGCTTTTTTATACATAACAGAGAGGTCTTTGACAATACTTCTCTCTCCTTCCTCCCACAGTAAAGTGGCGAGCCGACCGAGAGATCCTTCGTCGTCATTATTCACCCAGTCCAAAAGTAGTTTGTAGCGAGCCTGAAAAAATAAAAAATATTTGATTTAATAATCATAGTTAATTAATGTTGACGGCACGGCTGATTGGCTACGTGTCGCGGTTTCGTTTCTCGCACGGTACAAATATTTGTATGGCCTAAACAAGTAGTCGTTCCAGGTCTGGCTGTTTGTGTGTGAGTTTATGTGTTTGTAAATGCACCCAAAATATAGAAAAAAATCATAGTGTGTCATCAACGTTTTTTTGAGAAAAGCGCAAGTTAAAAACCTCAGCAAAATGAAAGTGAAACTTTTATCTGATAAAAAATCCCAAAAATGTTGCACAAGCATTATCAGACAGAATTAATTTTATCAATACTTATTGTCACTTTAGTTCTGACGAAATTTTACAATATTTTGCGATTTGATGATTACAGCAATAAACTTAAGATATGATTAAAAGAAATCTTATCAGTGAGTACTACTATGTTTGAGGAAAAATTGTCATAATAATTAAATTTGCTAGCTCACAATCTGTGCATCTACTGATTGTTTGTTTTGTTTTGGCAAACCAATAGTCACAAGTAACAAAGTATAATGCTGGCACTTTACTTGGCATATTAATCCAAATATTCGCGTTATATGTGATTTACTAAACAATTGGGTAATACCACCTGACCAGTCAATCAACATAAATGTATACTTTTTATGACCTGCCTGTCAAAAAGCGATTCTCCCATAGATTATTAATGGCAATAGTAAACTGTGACGTCACTTATTTGCAACTAAATGATTAACTTTTTATTGATTTGAAAGCAATTAAAAATCTAATTTCTCTGTGCATAGCAGCAATTGTTGTTTGTTGTTAATAATGGCTTGTTTTATATTCAATAATGAGATGGGGTAGTTGGGCCTGAATCTAATTACATTCATCTATACTAATATTATAAAGAGGTAACATTTGTTTGTAAGTTTGTATGTAGGGGGTAATTTTTGGATCTACTTAACCGATTTTGAAAATTCTTTCACAAATTGGAAGCTACGTTATCACTGAGTGCTATAGGCTATATTATATTATCAAAAAATTAAGGATCCGTAAGAAAAATCACGCGATCGAAGTCGCGGGGAGAGTGCTAGTGTATAATCCTTACTAATATTATAAATGCGAAAGTAACTCTGTCTGTCTGTCTGTCTGTCTCGCTTTCACGCCTAAACCACTGAACCGATTTTGATGAAATTTGGCATGGAGATACTTTAAGACCCGGGGAAAGACATAGGCTACTTTTTATTAGACTTCGACTTCGTCTGCGTCCGCGATAACCGACATTTGCGCGGACGAAGTCGCGGGCAAAAGCTAGTAAAAGTATAAATAAAAGTACATACCTCAGAGATATCATAACTTGCTGCATTTATCTCAGCGGTTTCAATTCTTCCTTGTGTAAAGCCAAGTGCTCTGAAAACGGAGTGCCAGTTCTTTCCAAGGTTCTTTGATATATAGTCCATATAGTCGTGGTCAGGCTGGAAAAAAATTAAACAAGGGTACTTAATTATGTTGTTTCATTAAAATGACTCATAATTAAGTCTCATAGAAAAGTTGCAAAGATATTTTTTTTACTTTTGTACTGATAATTTCTATTGAAAGCATCATTTGCATTATTGTACTTATTAAGTTTTTTTATTTGATTTGATAAATTAACTTTTTGTTTCTTTTGTAAAAATTCTTTACCCTCCATTTCGGCTTTGCCGCTTTTAGGTACAAATGCCCCCCAACACTTTTTAAAACAGGGTCCACCTAAGGCACTCTATGCCACAGGGATTAAGAAACATTATTTTCAAAACTAAAAAAAAAAACTAAAAACAATCATCACCTTTATTCTAGCTTCCATGAGTAGCCTAATAAAGTTATCCTTCTCAATTTGTTCTTCATCATACTTTTTCTCTTTTCCTGGTTTATTGGCCGGCATAGTAACTGGGCCGAAGTAGTAATCATTTCCCAACCTGACACCTTTGCAGTTCAAAACGTTGTAGACGTTTCCCGCTGCTAAAATCAAAAGCAGAGGTGATGGAATAAGTACCTAACTTATAAACAAATAAAAATAATTAATATAATATAAGCCTCCTATAATGAAACCTACAACACGAGATTTCATAAATAACTCAAAACGATAAAACATGGATGAGAACATACTATAAGTGTGGAATGGTAATATTGTTATATAAGTCAATCATCATTTAATAGTAAATAAAGGTAGGGCTGCCATCACTTCAATTTATGACACAGGACAAGATCTTCAATAACACTGGATGTTTGGGTAAGATTGAGATTTTTTTCTCAGACATCCAAAAAACATTGTCTACATTTTCTTTCCGTTTTTATTTAGTGCTTATCTTTCAATTCATCAGAATTCCTCCGACACAGTGTCCAGGTTTCACCGAGACACTTTCGGAAAAACTAGGACTAATCCAGGGAATCCAAGATTGATCGCAGCCCTAAATAAAGGCAGTAGTTGCGAAAGACAGACTGCACAGCTATCTTACCAATATTAACATATTTATTTACTAAAAGTAATAAGTCTAACCCTGTGTAACACACACACATAAAGACATGTTCTTCCCACAACTGCCATTTTTTTAAGACCATACTCGGTAACCTTTTTATATTGTTACAGAGATATTGAAATATCGAAGGTCAAAGTTTACTTTACGAACACAGGTTATAAATGTTATAACTAAACTTTTAATACCTTCATGGCTCATGTACAACTGTAAGATCAAAGTTGCACACTACCATAATATAACAATGATTTTTTGCAAAGTTGTTTCCCTTTTTTTTTGTGGTAAAAATCATCGAATGAGTCCGATGGAGAGAGTCCTGGGGGCGGAAGGGACTGTCAGACTTTTACTGACTAAAAAACTACCCTGTTCCTTCTGTTGCCCTTTACGTTCCGGGGCCACGGTATCCTGTTAAGACGTCCCGCAACCCCGGAAAGTTGTTTCCCTGCCATAAATTTTGTTATGTCGCTTTAAATGGATAGTTATGTTTTTAATGGACATGTAATGTGTCCTTTACACCCCCAATTAGTGTTTGATGCAAAATATTTGTTTAGTAATAATATTATATTTACAAATAATAAAGGTATGAGTCATCGTCTTAGATGGTACCTCAGTATGCTAAATTACCTTGAACATTAACTGAACCTGCACTGCCACGTTTTTCTTGTGAAGACTTTGATAAATCTTCCTCATCATCATCATCATAATCCTGTTTCTTTGATTTAAAAAATTTTTTGGAACTTTTGTTAGATTTCTTTTCCTTTTTTATTTCGTCGTCGGATACTGATTCTATAATAATTTCTGGTTCTTGTTCTTCGGGAAGGTCACCATTCTCAGTATGTGCTTCTGGTGATATAGTCTCATCAGTGTTCCTAGGAGCTCTTGGGATTGCATCCGATTTGATCCCTTTGAACAGATTTTCCAACAGTTTGGAGAGTTTCATGTTGATAGCAGTCATTATTGAAAAATGTTTAGTGGCACTTGTGCACTGTTTCTTGGAAACACAAAGTCACAAAGAACTTTCCTTATCAACAATCATGGATGTTTTCAGTGATTCAAACTGTACACTAGATCACAAATAAATTATGTTTCCTTGCTATAGAAGTTTAGCGCAGTATCTAATTAAATCACTTAGTTATATTCTCTTTTTTCATTCCAGGACAAAATAACAAAAATAAATTCCACTAAAGTAAACTAATTTCGCCACACGACCACGACAGTACAAACGAACAAATAAGATAGAGAGAGAGAGACAGACATATTTTAGAGTTGCCATATCTGGGTTTATTGAAATAGCCAATTAGCCCAATTACTATTGTCAATCAGGCACAGCAGCCGACATTCAAAAGCGTTATTCTACCAATCTGCCAATCATGGTTAAAAAATATCTAGCCTTATGATGTGACAGAACCTGAATGATACATCTATACTAAACTAATATAATAAAGCCGAAGAGATTTTTTGTTTGTTTGTGTGTTTTGTTGAAACGCGTTAATCTCTAAAACTACCAGTCGGATTAGAAAAAATATTTTTGTATACGATAGCCAGAGTTATGAGGAAAACAGGGTATATGACATCACGCTTCCTACGGGAGCGGAGCAGCCCTTACAGAGTCAGGTTAGGTTCTGGACTCATAAAATGTAATCATTACCTATCACTCAAGTGCAATAAACGTTCGAATTTGAATCAATCTGACATAAAAATCCTAATTACGACGCTTTGAAGTAGCTTATATCGGTAAGGTTTTATTTCGAATCGGAGCAATCCGGGCTATTGTCACGGATAGCCTAAAATGGCCTAAAAATAAAAATTGAATCTGGCACCACTGCATACGTCACACAGTGGTTCACTGACAAAAAAAATAAAAATAACCATAATACTTTAACTACCAATACCGCTTATGTATGCTTTTTGTAGATGGCGATAGCGTACAAACGTTATTCGTTACCTAGAGTAGGGTAGGAGTTGGCCTTAGCAGATGACAGCATTATTGTTGTCTCTTTTTAAAACGAATAAAAGAAGAAGATGACTAACACAATTTAATTGTGTGTTAGTTCTACGATGATGTTAGTCATCTGTCATTATCTGTTCTTCCCCGTTTTTATTGCAATATACTAGAAACTGTAAATCCCCAAATACCAGTACCTTTTCTTTACAAAGTGTGTTATTTTTTATTTTTAACTTATCATTTATTTGTTTTTAGTTAATTTATAAGGGACAGGCACTAAAGGAATTTATTGCGAAAAATATTCTATTATTAGGTTGCAATTGAATTAATCACTTATGTAGCTACGTACGTCAAAAATAAAATGACGTCATATAAGTAATAGGCTCGTGTTAGCAACTATATGGAAAGATATAGGTACGGCCAAGGTACGGCATCTTCCTCCTTATCACTGTCGATTGTAGGACATCTTTTATAAAAGAATAAAGTATTGTTTTCGATATATATGGCTTACCTACTTACCTATACCTACTACTAAAATCAAAGAGCCATAATATACCAAGATGGCACGTTATGCAACTGGTGCCTTCAACTCAACCTCACCATTGCACAACCTGCGATCTTGGCGCTCTCACTGAGGTCTAATGAAGGCGGCCGAGTGAGTGAGATGCTATACTATAGTGCTAGAATAATTTATTTGACTTTGTGCGGCTAAATTGTTTACATGACCAAGTGAACGATAGGTAGGTACCAAATTACCAACATAAGTGTGGGGTAAACATAAGTATAATTTTTTTTGTCAAAAGTAAAAATGATTTAGAAATATAATTATTTTTAAATGTACCTACTAACATTTATCAGACATATTATTATATTTTTGGAGAGCAAAGTAACATTCCCATATTTATAAATAACATTATCAAAATTGAGCATTAAAAAAATTGCAAAATGGGCGTTAATTAATATGATAATATTTTATAACAACCTCCTGATAGTCATATAGCCCTAACTAAGCCCACAAGCAATAAAATTAATCGACCAAAAAATATATTTTCTACAATTTATAATATATATTTCACAAATCAAACATGTACACAGAATTTAGCACAAATTTTCAACATTTTTTAATAACATAGGTACCTACCTACCTACTTTTACGTGGTGCCTTAGATACATATTTTTTAAATGCAGCGCCAGAACAGTCCAACCAGTCCAACTTGCAACTCGCGCCTGGTCGACGAGATGGAGTGAATGCGATATTAAGGCGAATTAATAAGATCATAGTATAGTCGTTTGTAGCGTCTTTCAATTGTTTATTTTCGAGAAATAATTCTAGCACTAAAGCACTATAGCCCACTTCTAGTCACCTGCCTCTAGGTTTGATCTCACAAAGTTATGGTTTTATTTTACGAAAATGAGTTCGTATAAGCGAGTATCTAAGTTCCATTTTTAAAGCATTGTCTAATTTGACATTCATTCACAATGTCAGCGCTAACTCAAAATTTTCTTTAAGACTTTACGTACCTAATTTATATTTCTGTAGCTACTTACGATACTTACCCACCTACAATTTGTTAAAAAATGAATAATGAAAAGGAAAGTGACTCAAAGTTTACCTTATCACTATCGTTGTTTAATTTATTTAAATTGGGACTTTTTGAAACCATTTATGCTAAAGGTCCAGACGGTGAAGGTCCTTGTCCTCAGAAAGAATATCGGCCGCCTTGCGAAACTACTACTCGAAGTCCATGTCCCCCCAAAGAACCACCAAGCCCAACGGAAGCCGATGCCTGCGCTGGAGGGGATGCGCCTTCGATCAAAGTATGCAAATGCAAAGTTTCCGAGAACGCTAGCTCAGCCGGTGACCGAGGAAAAACTGGAGCTGGCGTAACTGGTTCCCGAGCGGGACGGGACTCTTTATCACAAGACCAGCAGGAAAGTCTGCCAGCAGGTGCGATCAACCCGGGGCTTCTGCGGCATATACATAACGCGGCAAGATATAGACTACCACAATGTTTCGAAGGAGGCTGTGTATCTGTAAAACAAAGTTC
Source organism: Hoplodrina blanda (assembly GCA_949316365.1). NCBI lineage: Eukaryota > Metazoa > Arthropoda > Insecta > Lepidoptera > Noctuidae > Hoplodrina > Hoplodrina blanda. The sequence goes on along the minus strand of OX438579.1, from coordinate 6,187,629 downwards.
AAATTCTAATTGGATATTGGGACATTCTCTATCGTTTAGTTCCGTGTCCCCTGGGGGTTACAAGCTGTTAATGTCGTACGCGGATAAGAGTAAACCGGCGTCAATGCCATACTTTGTTATGGAAGCGGCGCCCGGTGGTCAGATGAGCTGTGAAATACGCGTGGGCCCGACTCGCGGCATGCGGGCAACAATCGTAGCACAGATAGCTGACGCAGAGTTCTACAGTTTTGAGAGCATCATGGACGCGTATTTCAACAGGTTTACAGCTTCCATAATCGCTGTAAATCGGGAGTTTATTGCACTTCATTTTCTTCAGGTATTCTTTTTGGATGTAGTTTTTTGGTATATACAGCCTGTAACAAAAACCCTGTCCGATCCTTAAGGGTATTATTCGGCATCGTACTGCGTACACCTATACGTAACCATTTAATGGACTTAAGATTATTATTTTTCCCCAGTGAAAAAAAAAAGAAGAAAGAAGTAATTAAATTAAAATAAAACATAAAAACTGATCAACGGCAACACTGATCTGACAGGGTTTTTGTTACATAGTGTATGTATATGTAGCTTTAGGCTATCTTTTCATGACAATATACAACAACAAAAATAGTAATACCAATACAACATAGTCAACGTAGTCAAGTAGAAAGATTATGGTCAGATTAAGGCACCTGTCCCACCGCCAACGATTAGCGAAAAACGAGTAGAGCTAGAACTTCGAGTTGACGAGCAGCGAGAAGCGAGTCTATAGTTCCGACCGATAGTTTTATCGTTTTGCTATAATAAGCGAGTGTGAGAGTGCGACAGGCGATTCATCGCACCACTCGCTTGGCCAACCACCACCGCTGGTATTCGTGTGTACTGAGCTACTAAGCGGGAGTGTCTGCTGTGAAGCTGTGAGAGCGAGTAATTTTTATAGCTCTACTAGTGGAACGAAAGTTCATGCCGGTGTAAACACATCTTTTATTGTCACGCATAGCTTCTGCCCGCGCATTAACCGTAGCGTGATGTTTTAGAGATTTTTTTCTAATCTGACTGAAGTGCCAGAGACAAACAAACAAACTCTTCAGGGTTATTTTAATACCTTTAGGACCAACATCGTTCGTACGTTCCTTGACTGAAAAAAAAAATTCAATAAGTATTCGCTGTGTCCACGGAATAAAAAAATCAATGCACCTACTTATATATCAATGACGGCGTATCATCGGATTCCGCTGATCTATCACGCGTACTTTATTACCCAAAATAAAATTGTGATTTATATTACTTGACTAAAGATATTGCGTCCAAGTACCTACCTAGGTACCTATTAACTACCTGCGATTTCTTCGCAAGAGTGAAAAACTGAAGATGGAATACTAAGTAGTAATGATCTCTTTGGTTTGTAGGCTGTGACGGAGCAGTTATCTTTGGGTGCAGAGGTAGTGGCTCGAGGGCATACAACGGAGGTGAGCTCGGCGTCGGGTGCGGGACGATGGGCAAGCGGAGACCACTCCGTCAGCGCGACCCTGGGCAACAGAGGTCTGGACCTGTGTTACGCGAGAGACATCAAACCTTTCCTTACCGTGGCTGCTATGCTCGAGGTGACAATAAATTCGTAATAATAAATATTTTTATTATTTTATACTCTAACTTTGACTCGCGACCTTGCCTCTGTTAATTATTTTACGGATCCGTAAATTTTTTGGTGATAAATATAGTCTACAGTAGGTACTCGGCATAACGAGCTTCCTATTAGCGAAAGAGTTTTCAGAATCGGACATTGTTCTTCAGATTAGCTCGTTCTCGTTCGGGTTTGTAATATAGTATAGGTTTATCGGATCCAGTATGCAGAGCAGAGCTAAGTCACCGATCTAATAGATCTAATTAAGTATAGTAGATCAACAGGATCAAGGTTCTGCAGACAATGGCTACAGCAACAAAACTTAACATTTTATTTTCTAATTACAGGTGGGATTTGCAATCCGTCGCGCTGTAGCAACCCTAGCTTACGAGTGGCATACGAAGGACTGGACTGTGCGAGGTTCGGCTGACTCGGACGGGCTGGTGGGAGCCACACTGCAGAAGACCCTCGGAGGGAAGAGGGCGAATCTGGCATGTGCCATATCCGCTCTCCTCAACCACCCTAATGATAAATTTAGACTTGGGTTTGGAATAACTGCCGCCGTTATTTAAACCCAAATAAATCTAAACCATTTTAAATAATAACTTGAACGCCAAAGCTGCTTGCAATTTGTGGAACGACTCACTATAATAAATTTTTAGATGTTAGAATATAAGTAATTAAAATTAAACTCAGCTATCATCCTGTTTCTGTAAAGTCTAGTCGATTGAAAAAAATACATATCTTCATGATATAATATTGATTAACTGTCGCTGGTTGTGTTTGGTGAGTTGTCGCGTTTCATAGTGACATTTTCTTATTTTTCCCTTTACAAATATTTTATAAACGGGCAAATCTTTAAATGTTTTTGTAAGGAATGAATGTTATGGTGAATAAGACTACAGATGATTTTTAAGGGGTCTGATGAAATGTAAAATTATTTGCGGTCGAATTTCGTTTAGGTAGCAGAAAACATTAATGATTAATTTGTTTTACTTTAAGGAAATAAAAAAATATATATAACGTAATAAACGCTTCATAGGTTAGTTAGCTACAGATGACGACAATTTACTTCAGTTAATAAATAGGATTTAACTTTTTTGAAATTCGACCAAAAATAATTCAGGAAGGGAAATTATATTTTGTAATATTTTAGAAATTCAATCAACATGAAACATTATGAAATCCGTTATTTAATGTTCTATTCTATATTATATTGTATATGTATTGTTTCTAGTAAATAGGTATTTTTGAATTTAGTGTTTTAATTCGGCCTTTCATCAACGCGGTTCAGATACGTCCCTGCAAATATTTGCAAAGTTTTTAACAGACCTTTTAGGATCATGTGATTTAGTTGTGTTGGTTTATGGAAAGCTTATAATATTAATTTAATGAATCGTTGCGAAAAATAAAACTTACCTTTTAAAATTATACATACCTATCTAACTTTAAATGGCGAATCGCTTACATGGCATATCGTTTTAAAGTCACAGAACATTCACAGGTTGTCCTCACAGTTTAATAATGCACACAAACACTAGAAAATACTATTAAATATTCATTTTCAATGTAACGATAATGTAGGCGTGTATTATCCGCCGTCGGGTGCGTCAGTGCATCGCGACGGCGGCGCGCTGGGCGGGCGCCTGCGCGACTTCTGGGCGGGGTTAGAATCACCGCCCTTAGTGGGTACGCACACAATAATGGACTTTACATCGTAAAAATAAAGTGTTATTTGATGTAAATGGGTGTTGAGTGTAGAAGTGTGGGCAGGGTGCTCGGTTGCTGCAGTGTGTATTCCGTGGAGCGTGTTGCGGCGAGGCGAGCGCGCGGCGCCGCGTGTCGGCGGCAGTAATGGTGATGGAGCGGCTGGCGCACTTCGTGAGCAAGTCGCTGGAGGGAGGCGAGGCGCCGGCGCCGCCGCCCGAGCCGGGCGACGCGGACGACGCTGATGACGTGGATGTGGACATCACCGAGCTGGAGGAGGCGCCGGCTCCCAAGCGCCCGCGCAACTGGCTGCTGTCGCCCGTGCCAACGTGCAAGCGTGAGACGGCACAGGAAGATGATGATGATCATAGGCATGGTGAGTAAGTTATTATTGTCATCCTAGTTTATGATAGGTACAGATAAACCGAATTCTTGCTGGTGTATGTGTTTGGACGTGTAGATGTTTTCTCTTTGAAATATTTACATTTTTCCACGAATCCAACTGAAACCCCCATCTGACGTCTTGACCATAATATTAAACTCTCAAATGTAACTTAGGTAAGTAATTCTGATAAACTACTACAATGTAGTAAGAAGTAGGTATTTTCGCTCAATCTACCGGTTGAGGTCAGGATTATAAAGAACGTATTGAACCATAGATCTTTAACATTTACTTGTTCAACTTAGCTTTATTTTTGCCAGATACACTATTACTTTTTATTATTATGGCAAAGTTTCAAACTGTTACACTTATGCAAAATGCTTTAGAATACTAATAGCCCACCTCAATCTGGGGGGTAAATTGTAAACACATTTTTGTTTCGTGTAGTATTTGACTCGTTTTTTTGTTGTTAGTACCCAGACCAATTTTTCTCAATATTCTTTTCGACGCGACAGTACCTAAAATAAGCTTAATTAATGGTCTTATTGTGAAATATCATTATGTCACTGATGCCACAATAGGAGACCTCATCAGATTGTCAGTGAACACTCCACACTCCACTATTATTTTTATCTCTGAAAACTGTAATTCCGAAAAACTTGCAAAACATTCTTAATTTTTATTAAGAATGTTTTGCAAGTTTTTCGGAATTATAAAAAATTAAACTTTTTGATTTTTTAGGGTTGTTAAATATTCGTGTCCAGGTCAAGGGTAGTGACAGGTTCCAATATACGGTCTACGACCTGGGCATCTGTATATCATCATCATAGCATACTTTTAATTACTAAAATCTGAAACCGGTTACAGTACGCGATCGTAAATCGAGGTCTAGAAAGAGATCGAAATAAATAGAAGAGATACCCGAATATGTATGCGGATTTTGAAAAAAATTGTAGAGCTCGTAGTTCATGAAGAAGTTAGTAAAATTGGGTATTTGACACCACACACCACCAATCAATTGACATATACACATCAAAAGTGTCTAGGGATCAACATCCCTAACAAATGTTAGGGATGTTGATCCCTAGACACTTTTGATGTGTGTACTTTTTATGAACTGTCAAAACGCGATTCTTCCATAAATTTTGATTTTTGACGTCACTTAATATAGCTAACTCAATTGATTTACTATTCATTGATTTCAGAGCAACTAAAAATCTAATTTTACTGTTCATTGAACATTTCTCGGGTTTTCAGGGCTACAATGACGTGTTTTTTTTAAGAATGTTATGCATTGGAATTATTGGTTAAAAGTGTCAAATACCTAATTGTCTCTTCAAATAATGAGGTAGTACCTACCTTTGAAGCGTTGGTAATATAAACCATGAAAACCGATGGAGATTATGCTGGGATTTTGTAAAAGATCCATCACTAAGTCGAAATCTACGTATTCTGTCTGAACATCAACTGCATAGGTAACATGAAGCTAAAAGTATTTCCTATAAACCTATCCTTTCCTATTTTATTTTCCATGAAACAAATATCATTTTAAAACTGTATTGTGAAATGTGATTCTCGTTTATTTTTTTAACGACTTTTATTTACTTATTTGTCGTAGAATAATTGATTTCGGGTAAAGTTTCATCAATAATTTAAATGACATGAAATGAATATTTATTTGCTAGAATATGGTACATAAGGTGGTAAGTATACAGTTATTTTTAGCATATCCTGCCATAACTTTCGCAATCTGCGATGTCAATTAATCTAACTTATAATTTACGATTCTATTTATTACATGTTGCACTCGTTGTGTGTTGGAATACTTTTTTTTTAGATGGGTTTGCTCTCGACTCTAGTCTTAAGTCAGAGGTAAAAGAGACAAAGTCGAAATTCAAATGTATATGCTTATCTAGTAGGTTTAAGTTATCAGTTAGCCATGCTAACACTACCACTAAATAGGGTACCTACCACATATTACATTTCAACCGTCAAAAGTTTTGAAATTCTATAAGTAGTGCTAAATAAAAAAAATCTTTCTCGGTGAATTTACCTATGACAACCATGAGCTCACTTACAACTAAAATAAATAAATAAATATCTTGGGACAACTCACACATGGCCATCTGATCCCAAGCTAAGCAGAGCTTGTGTTATGGTAACCAGACAACTGATATCCATACTTATATAATTTATAAATACATACATATTATAGATAAATTACACCCAGACACAGAACCAACAATTATGCTCATCACACAAAGTTTGTCCTGGGTGGGAATCGAACCCACTACCTCCGGCTTTGCAGTCAGGGTCACTTAACCACTAGACCAACGAGGCAGTCAAAAATCATCGAAGGAGATGTTTACAGAATACTTACACCAGCTGATTACTTAACAAATCCTAATGAACATTCTAATCAAGGGGAGAATTATTAGAATTAAGACTACTTGAACAACAGCTTCAATATGTACGATATGTAGATAAGTACTTGACCTCACCAAGGACCTATCTAACATGACAATGGCTTTTTTGGTAGAGGTACCCAATGTACCCACATGCATTTGATTGCTTAGTTGCGCAACAACAATGAAACAGTCTATTTTCAACTGATGATCTCATGAGCCTTCTGATAAAATTTATTAAATTATCTTTGATACCTACCTACAAGTTCAGATCTAATTAAACCAAATATATATTATTATCAATTTCGAATTTCGAGTAACCGAATAAAAAGGTATCATTCTTAAAACGATCATTAATTATATTAAGGCGAGGATTAGCGCCAAACACTGAGTGAGAGAAGAGAGCTCCGGACAGATATCCGTGAAAGAGTTCTCAATCCAATAAATCAGAGACGCTCGGCGACTTTAACAGGGGTTATACTTACGGAGCGTTGTACAATTAATCACTGTTCGCTGGTCGTTAGATGTCTGAGGAGTTCGGATGCCCCGGAGACGAAAGGGGAGAGCGGGTGTGGCTCACAGCGCCGCCCACAGCCGGATAATCCCTCCATTTACATAATTGCCGTATAAAAAGGAGAGCTTCCCAATTTGCTAAATTGCTTCAAACGACAATCTTAAACGTACAGTCTGGTGGGCTTGTTCCCGGGAGGCGAGCTCCCGTGCCGGCGGTGGATGCGATTAACGATGTATTAGCACTTCGCTGATTTATTTCTTGATTAATTTATCCGTTTCGAACTTTTCTTGAGTCTCTTGCTTAAGTTTTATAAACGATGAGGTTTTTAAATATTTTGTTAAAAGGCATTAATGGCGGGTCACTTTACTCGTAACTTGTTAAACGAACTCAGACATACTTATGTGTTTTCTATTATATCTCATTATGTTAATTAATGTCTCCAACTTACTATGAACTATTCAGCATATTTCAAGAAAACAAAGGACGACACAATTGTTTAGCATCGCTTCGACAATTTTAATTTGGTAAATAAATTCGTATTTAAACTGGACTGAACAAATATTAATAAAAGTAATTGGTATTACGGGACATCTCAAACAGCAGTAAAACTGAGCAGAGCTGTACTCGGAGCGAAGCTGTTATTTCTTAACTCAATTACGGGCGGCTACGACGCTACGAGAAATGCTACGACAACATTCTGTAGTCAGATTCAAAGTTAGTATTACAGTTTAACAATTTCGTTTGAATAAAACATTGAAATTGCGTTTTCATCGTATTCAATTACGTAGTGTTACAAACTCCTTCGTCCACTAATCAACTAGAGTTGGCAGAATGTTGTTAATTCCTTTGTCGGGTAGCCATTTAATTTAATAAGTTAAAATAATGACTCTATTAAAAACGCAGTATAATTCACCGTTTTATTTAATAATCCAGTAACGAATTCTGTGTTTTATATTAAAATAAATAAATAATGTAAATTAACAAATTAATGAGTTTAATTAATGAATCCATAATTATTTTATTTTTGTAATAAAATACAAGTGCCTACTTATTTGTTTGCATTTATTGCTCTGAGTTTTACTTCTTACAGAGTCAGTCAGGTGACTTATTAAAATCGCCTCCATATTTTGTCTAGGTAATAAAGACGAACTATCGATATTTTTTGGCGTCCCTTGTGTTTTTTTCCTTGTACAAAATATTTTCGGTGCCACGTTAGCTTAAATCCCATTCACAGCAGTACCTTTCCTTAGTGTACCCGGTACTGGGTGTCCCTGGAGATTGACCGACCCCCTCCGTATGAAATGTTGATTTAAACGGCACTTTTATTTTGATTTACTCTATTACTTCGTATTTGTTTTTATGAATTGAATTATTTTTGCAATAATTCATCGACGTATGCAGGTAAACAAGATAACCATTCCGTTAACTAAAGTAAATTATTTTTAGGATCATACCATTTTTAATTTCTTTGTACATCTCAAACGTACCAATTTTTCAGCATCAGCAACGGAATCAAATCCATTTTTTTTATTTTAGAAAGGATTGTTTTGTTATTTTCTTAAAGCAAAGGAATCATATTAATTCTATTTTTAAAAATGTAGATAATAATATTTTGTCTCTTTCTTCAAAGTTTAGGCTGGAATCTCTGATATCGATTCTATGGCTTATCCTTTTGGTAAAAGTAACTAATACCAATTTGTATTTTTGCTAAGCGATAGTGATACTTATAAGCATTTCTGCTGATTCGGGTCAAAAACAAAAAAAATATCTCATGTTTTATTTCTGTTTAAACTATTTCAACAAATACAAAACAGACCTTGTGTTCTATCGTTTCTGAACTAGTCGCCTGCACACGTGAGGACCTAATGACTGCGTCAGCGGATGGTGTTATAGTAGCTGAATACTGGGCCAAACAAAAAATTTAACAAAATTTATACCTATCTATATTTGCCATCGATACGCTAAGAAGAAGATACTATTATTTCAAAAATACGTTTCTTTACCAGATGCGACTGACAAATCTCCGAACGGTAACAGCAACAACGGCGGGGGTAAGCAGAGGCGTTCCAGAACAAACTTCACACTGGAACAGCTGGGCGAACTGGAGCGACTGTTCGACGAGACGCACTACCCTGACGCCTTCATGCGGGAGGAACTCAGCCAGCGGCTTGGACTCAGCGAAGCTAGAGTTCAGGTAGGTAACTGAAATCAATATTATTTTACAATTTACTTTGTAACCTTACAGTCTAATAACATTGTAATGAAAACAAGACTGCTAATTATAAGCGTACACAGATAGACATAGAATAATAATAATAATCGTTTATTTGGAACAAAAACAAGTACAGAGTAAACAAAAAAACGATGGTAGCTGCAAAACTGTGTCGTAGCTAACCAACGCCCCACTCCGGGGTTGCGGGACGCCTTAACAGGATACCGTGGCCCCGGAACGTAAAGGGCAACGAAGGAACAGGGTGGTTTTTTAGTCAGTAAAAGTCATTTGATGATTTTTACCACCTAAAAAAAAAAAGGTGAGCGGGTAAGCTGTTCCAGGCTAATTCATAACACAAAAATTTTAAACGAGAATAGGTAAACCAAAATAAAAAAAAATGGTAACTTATAAGAATCGATTAAGGGTCGGTACATATCTGACGGAAGATACGCCTCGTATCGTCAGTCCTGTAACGCAGAAACAGTCAAATAGATAATAAAATATCCAACCATACACACATAACCGATGATGCGTTAGTGCGTCGACCATACTAAAGACGATACGTTCGACGTATCTTCCGTCAGATGTGAACCGACCCTAAGCGATAGCAACACAGTAAGAATATATCATTTTTTTCGACGTCAACGCAAACGTGTGTCACGGGCAGAAGCATTGCGTATTGCATAGTTTACTCTAGATTCAGGTATTGTAATACCTCGCTTAACACAACTTCCAATTTATGAGTCTGGTCTCGTTTTTTTTAAGCAACTATTTATTGGCTACTATGTTGCGTGTAATAAATCATACAATGCAATAGCATATATGCAAAGAGCTGGTGATAATGATTATGAAAGGAAATGAGAGTCTGTTATAGACCACAGGCGATTAGGTTTTAATTAAATTACTTGGCATAAGTATCATTTCATATGAATTCCAGTCCATTTTTATTTTTTCGTAATGTCTGGGTATTCAGAGGTAGTGAAACAGGCACATGTATTGTACCTAATTGGTCGCAATGATGTATTCGTAACCTGAAAAATTACTAATCTATACATAAAATGGTGCCCAAACAGTATTAAATTATTAGATTATTAACAAGTGCTTAATAAAGCGTAATTAAAAACAATCCAGTTCATAAGTTAATCGTCTACATTATTTTTTTATATTAGCTGTATTTAAGTTGAATACATAATTTTATTATTTACTCAAATGCAACAGCAGATTGTAACCTGTCATCACAAATATCAATTAACACCTACTAGACACAGCATAGGTACTTAATACACACGAAATTATCACGCGCGATATTAATTAGAGCATGGCAATATCTCGAACCCCTGTAATTCGGCTCGTTTAGACTGCGTTTACAGGAGAGCGGAGCGGGTACTGGAGCGTTTTAATTATTAAAAGTGATTGATCATGACCACATGTACTTGTCTGTTATTTTGTCGACTACTTAACTTTAAGTACTAAGTATGTTATCAGCTTAATAACTTATCATTGCTTGACGCTGTGAACGATACCTCAATTCAAGTGGATAGAAATATCAAAAATCATATTTCACAGTTAATTGAAAATTAATCGGGTTTTCCCCATTCTTTTTGCCGATCCCTAGCGCCAGTCAGCCCTATTTCAAACCTTTATCTAGCTTCTTATACATAACATAACGCCTGGAATCCCCGAGGGGTTGGGCAGAGGTACCCATTAGTACACCTACATTTTGCCAGTTATGTTTAAGTCCTATGTATGGAGGCGAGCCTACCTATTGCCATCAACCGGGCACAAATCCAGATTCCGAAACTGCTACTGAGATATTCCTGATGGATGGTTCTTATTCCAATTTCTCTAATTTTGGTGTGCTTGTTGTATTTTCGTACAGCTAATCCTAAAAATGAGCCAAACCGCCAAAGCACTTTCGTCACCTCGTTCACCGCTACTGACTCCTAACGTAAACGTATCCTTAATAGTGATGCGACCCCCACTCATTACTAATGCACGTAATTAGCTGTGAGCGGCCAACGAGCGACGCGTTTATCGGCAATATATCGCGATTAGCGTCCGATTGCTGTTAAGTGCCGTGAGTAGCCGAGCGTGGGGGATGTTACAATAAATAGATAAAAGCCTTGACCCCGGACAACGCCGTGTGTCTTCACTAGTGTCAGGCGACCTGCCTGTTTGTTGACCTTATTGATATTTATTTGCTGTGATTTCTTTGCTGTACGAAAAGATGAAATACTTAAGTATTTTCCCTATACGTCTATTGTTTTGCGTCACGTTATATCACCATTATATTGAGATATTGTTTTTGTTGTATATCGAGTTCAATTATTTTAAACCACATAAAATAACATCACGCCTGTAATCCCCGAAGGGTTAGGCAGAGGTGAACCTATTAGTACACCCACGTTCGCCAGGAGGCGAGCCCATTGCCATAAAACACATATTTCTGTTATTTTAATAAGATTTTTAAAGCATATTTTTCCTGAAAGGTACCAAGTATTTCTTGAGACATCAACTTACTGCATCTAAGTTCCTAAATGAGAGCAAAGCATTTTGTTTAGCTTAGAAAGGGGTGTGTTCTAATTCGTATGTTTGCCTGTTATTTAGTCGTATTGTCATATGTAATCAGAGCTAATGAATTCGCCCTTAGTTAGCATATTGGTCGCCACTTGGTAACAACATACGGACTACGCGCAGGGTATCGTAGCAAGCGATTTTAAACTTTTACCCCCAAACTTTAGGTGCAGTATGGCAGAATACTTTCCTTTTCTTGAATTTTCTTCGTTCCTATTTTAAGTATTGGGAAGTCTGATAGGGTTAGGTTAGGTAATATATATTTAGATTTCTGTGGTTATTGATGTTCCATAGATTGGAAAATTAATTATTGCAGAGTACACAAAGTCTAGGAATGTATGCATTTCTATTGAATGCATATAAGTAAACGTTTAAAATAAATTGATGAAATAAATATTTACTAAACGAGCTTTTCCAAAGCACTATAGTTAAATTTAAGTTTACAATATTAGGTAATAATATCTCCAAAGTAAAAAAAAAAAAAATTCAGTGGTCCGCTATTCGTCCATGAATATGACATGATGCAACCAATACATGACATCAAAATAAATTAAATTACACTATTAAACCCAACCAATAAAATACCTCCAAATTAATTTAAACTTATGCAATTACTGTACTTTTGTTAATGTAAATCACAGTCGGTGCATGCCAACAGATTGTCTGCGACATGCAATCAGCAGCGTTCGTGCTGTCCTCACTAATGCGGTTACCCGTGTTTGCTCGCGTGTACTGTAACCTACACTAACACGACATAGTCTAACGTAGTACATACAGTACCACTACACTACAACAGTGTCGTGTAATGAGATTTCGCGAAAACTCGCTACGAGATCAACCCTTGTTTGTTTCGTCAATTATTGAAACTGGATTAAATGCAAATGTTTTGTGTTTGCTTGTCATTTGTTTAGTTTGTGATGCGTTCGATTGGACGGTTTTGTTTTTTTATCTTTGCTATATAACGTGCATATAGAGCAATAGCTTACTGTCATACGTGAATCTTTGACAGTCGTTACGAGTCGTCAGAAGCCCGAAAGTCTGACAACCAGTCTTACCTAGGGGTATCGTATTACCCAGTTTCTGGAGGTCAGATAGGCAGTCGCTCCATGTAAAATACTGGTACAGTCAGCATCAGAGAAAAGGTACCCCCTTTGGTAATGACATCAAACCATTTAAGTTTTTTGCAGTGTATCGTAGATGTCGTGTTGGTCTAGGGGTTAAGACTGCGGCTGAGCAATGCGATGGTTGCGAGTTCAAATCCGCGGAATAAGTTTCTTTTTTTCTTTTTTTAGGATTTAATTTAGGATTTTATTTTTTAGGTGGTATTCGTCAATTATTATTTATGAAATCAAATGGAATATGGAATATGTAGGAGATTTATAAGAAAAACTAGTCATGTTGCATAAACAATATTCATTTATTTCCTTAATTACATAATATATTATTATATTAAATTATAATAATATAATTATATTATAGAGCAAAAAAGTAATCAAATCAATTCAATCAATTTCAACCATATCTCGCAGTTCATACGGCAGCTAAGTTTCTGAAGTCAAATGACGGTAGTGCAACAATTAGAATCCAGCACATTCTATTCAACCAAACAAAAAATCTATGCTAATTTCAACCTTATCTTTTAGATATTTGAATTGTCTTTTAGTTAATTTGAATTGATTTTATTTAATCGTAAATCAAAACGGTAAGGTAGAAATATAACACGTGATGGAAGTTGAAATTTAAACCTTATTATCTAGAAGATTAGAGCGTTATCAACCTTGTTCGATAAATGAAATAATTATATTAAAAATTTCGATACTTTTGCTAACTGTGCCAATAGCCTAGTGGTATAAGACACGGTCCAGATTATCGGCTGGCACATGGTGGTGCGTGTTCGTATCCTCAACCGCGCCTAGCTTTTTGTAAGTTTATTATTATTTAGTTATTCATTGTAAGCCGAAAAAATTCCAAAAAAATATTAAAAAGGTGCAAATACTGATTGAGTGGGATCGGTGGCAGGCAGAGATGGGTGAGGCGGCGTGGCGGGGGAGGGAGCCGCTTGGGCTCTGAGTCACGTGACGCGATCGCCCGAGTGGCGGCGCGCGCGCCGTCGCTCGGGCGATAATTCTTTAAGTCTTGGGGGGTTCCTTTTCTCTGATGCTGACTGTACTCAGCTAAATCCGGTTAGATTGGAAGCCGACCCCAACATATTTGGGAAAAGGCTAGGCAGATGATGATAGAGCACTAGCTCGCGACGTTGCCCGCTTGGTTTTTTTAAACCCGCGTTAAGTTACGTCTTTGGTCTCTGCTCCGCTCCCCTGAGTCGTAGCATGATAAATAGCTAATACTATTCCTCATGAATCTAGCTATCTTATACATATCTTCTTGTTTTTTTTTTTCAATTCGACTGGTAGTTCCAGAGTTTAGCGCGTTTAAACATACAAAAAAAATCTTTACTTTTTAATGAGATTGGTACAAATCTGTTCTTATAATTTGTGGTCTATAAAGCAATAGTAATAGGAACATTATAGCAGAATAATTTAATTAAAAAAGTGTACTTATGTGTCTATGAATTGAGTTAGCAAACTTGCAGACAACCTTTGCACAGATAAGCTGTCGGATCATGTTTAATTAATACCGGTATTTTATTGTTATACAGGTGTGGTTTCAAAACCGAAGAGCAAAGTGCCGCAAACACGAGAGTCAGATGCATAAAGGTATGTTATAGTCACAATCATATATCTCATATTGAAGGGTGTAAAAAAACGCTACGGACCGAAAGTTATATTTTCTTCCCATCATTGCGTTTAGTTTTTGTTTGTAACCATTTGATTACGAAACATTGGAGTCAGTTTCATTTATTTTTATTATGTCGAAAATAAGTTCCAAACGTTAATAACTAAACTTTAGATACTCCCACGGCCCCTGTGCTTTGCGTGCACACATGAGCAGAATGTTTTGCGTGCGTTGCAATGCGCGTTACCATAATTAGTGATTTTTCACACCAAAAATAAAAGTCGTTTCTAAGAAATAACTTTGGCTCAAACTTATTTAGTTTAATAGGTAGTATGCATAGTTAACTGTAGACCATATGATGTGTCTTTATATACCCATTATTCATGCTCCAGATATCAAATTGTCCGCGGTTCTTCCTAATCTAATCATACTTCAACTTACTTAACGATTCAGTGAACAGCTCTCCACCAACAGTTCTATGTTAATTTTTATGGCTGTTTAAACTCAACCAAATGTATCAACGTCATAATTTATATTCAAAACAGTTTCCCTGTTTAATATAGTCGAAAACTACAAATTGCAAATGATTCTGGCAAACTAGTTGTCGGCGAGTTGGCACCGCTGTATAATCGCAATGAATTCACTCGTGCGTGGTGCACACTACATCAGTAGTTAGCGAGCCGCCACCCACCGGCGCGGCGTGCACAACTCGCTGTCAGTACAGAACTAGCACATTATGTATTCTCCATGACTCCGTCTAACTCGATTACAACTCCCGCCGGCGCCGGTCCGACTCTAACAGTTTTTTAATTCGACCATAACTCACGCGGATGAATAATTAAAATGGCGAGCCGAGGCGGGAATCTGCGCGAACGCGGTAAAAAAAGCCCGGGAAACGCTACACGCGAGGCGATAAATTCAGGGAATTGCACAACGCACTTAGCGATCGACTGACTGACCTCCCTCACGCTGGTCAAGGAGGAAATAAATAAATAACGTGAGATTCCTTACGCTTTGAACTTGTCTTACATTGACACGCTTACAAATTGGAAAAAAGGACTTACTTTTATAAAAATACACATTAATTATTTATTTCATTAAAGTATTTTTTATTGTTGTGAATAAATATTTAAATGTAACTTGTATTATTTATGAGCTTGCTAAAGATCTAAATAGTGTTTACAGATAGGTACTGAAATTAAACATTCTTATCATTCGAAATTAATAAAAAACTCCTTGTAAGGGACTTGATCCCACTCGGTTCCATTAAAATAATAAAACATTTAGGCGCTGATTTTGTAAGAGAAAATGTATTACCGCAATATGTCAAAACAATGTATCTTCAGAGCCGGATCTAACAATTAATTACCCACATCTTGACTCGGTGGTTGTCCTACATCCCCAGTAACACAATGCAGGAACGAAAATATCACATTGCCTCATATTATTGTGTTTTGCGGCGAGCGCCGTCTCAGCTCATAACGTGACATGGACAAATGAAACGTGACTGCGCGACTTATCCGCGAAAATCTCCAGGAGATCGCACTATCTCGTGATTGTGAGAGCATCGAGGAACCGCTAAACGGAGCGTAAAGCGGAAAAAAGCCGCTCGCCGGAATCGAATAAAATGATTCCCCGCGGGAGCCATTCGGACGCAATCCCGCCGTCCCCTGCTAAATGTCTTATTAACTTATGTGCCGCCCCTGCGCCGCGCGCCCCACCCCCGCCGCCACCCGGCCAACACGAGAATAATCATGTAAAGTGAAATGAAACGGTTATTTGTTATGTTATGCCCCTTTAACGGAGCGACGAGATTCCCAATGTTGTTATTGATTTACGCAATCGTTTGTGGCCTCATATCGCTGATTTGAAGATGCATTGTCACGTAATTGAATTATGTTTAAGTGTTGGTTCAAGTGTCATGTTCATTTTGAAAGCACCCGATATAGTACTACCTCTACAAGATTATAACTCCGAGAGGACCTATCTAAGCAAATAAATAAAATGATGGGAAGACTTTCCGTAGCCATTAGCTACGCACGATTCGTAGCTATCTACGGCTACGACTGCTACGAGCCGTAGCACTGATTAAAAAATATTAGGTCATTAGAAGTCGCAGCTTTGTTTGGAAAAAATGTTTTAAATTCAATCTAATTTTATGTTTTCTTAATTTTGTCACTGTTTTCTTGTGTTCAATGTCAGTGATTTCCATTACATGTGAATCTTATACTTTTTCCTTTTAATGCTATTATCTTTTCAGTAACAAAGCTGTGTGTGCTGTTTTTACTGGATCGGCCTTATTTTAATTAAATAAATATGTGTACATCATTCACATCCCTAAATAAGGTAATATGTTGTACAACTGATTTTTAGAAATTGAATTGTTTTTGCAAATAGCAATATTTTCTACATCACTTCCTATTAAATCATAACCAGTAGGCGCTGAATCTTCATAAAAATTAAGAATTCATATTTAACGAAGACATGAATCTTCGCCGCTCGCTGCGCCCGCTATAAAAACAATCAGAGCAGCCGTGAAATTCAAGAATAAAAGAATACACCGAAGCTTAATTGTTCCCCTGTTCATAAAATTGTAAAGTTATTCGCGCGTCGCGAGGGTGGCGATATTTTATTGCGCACAAACCGCTGTAAAGATGTTCGGAGCGCTTTAAAATAAGCGAGAGAGCGGAGCAGCGCCCCGGCTTACCTTCTAATTCGATTAAATTAAACAACTCAGAGTTAATCAAATAAATGCACGGCGGTCGTCGGGCGGAGGGCGCCGCGCCGTGCCGCGCCGTGCCGGAGCGCCGACCCGCCGGACGCACGCCGCGCCGCCGGTATTTATGTCGGCACTTCTCGAAAGTAATTCGGTGTCAAATATGGAAATAACTCATACGCGCGGGGAACATTCATTTTGATAATGCCGACGGCGACCGGAGATGTTCTGATTTACAGCGAGCGTGCGCGACGCCCTAGCTTCGCCCGCCCGCCTTCGCAGGCTCCGGCACGTATGCTGTATTCTTACTTGGATAACCTTTCTCTAAGCATTTATTTTACAACCGCATCTAAGTTATAGCTTCATAGTAAAGTAAATAGTGGCATTTTACTTATCTATTTGTGGACGCTTATTTCTATAACATTAAATAATGTCACTTTTATTTAATTAATTTATAAAAGTGGTTAAAAATAAAATACCCTTTGTCATCGTTATAATACAGAACCATTTCACGGATAATCCAAGTTAGAAAAAAATTATCGCGACTAATAATAATTGAATGGCGAGGTATTCTATTAACAGTAATTAAATTAATGAATCTTTCAGACGAGACCCACGGAGCACCTTAAGTCGGGAAGATCCGCGTTAATTTATTAATTGCCCACTTCGCCCGACGGGCGGGCTATAAACAACGGATCTCACTTAATTTACGAGCAAATTATGCTTTACTTAAATATCAATTTAATTAAGTGGAGTTCGGGAACGGATCTCAGTGGATTTGTGTAGCGCTGTGAGCGCGGATCGCTCGTTTGTCTCTGCCAATCGAGGTGGATCGATGCGCCCGGCCGCGTCACTCGCCGACAGATTAACTTGTTTCATTATTTATTTATTTTTGAATCCTTAAAAGGTTCGATTCACATAATATAGGTATTTTCATTGAAAAGCATCTGAGATGTTATTCAGTCCATAATTTTATATCGGGCATTCCAGTTACTAGCTTTAAATTACGATTACTTAGGTTAAATACGTATTTTACCTTCTAAAAATATCGTTGTAATAATTCAATCAAAAATTCGAATGTTGATTCATCACTATTTTTACGACAAAAATATTATTTTTTTCTAAACTAGCGACACAATTCCGACCCATTATCATTTTTTCGCGAATCGTGATGGTTTTTTTTTTTCAATTTTGTTAATTAAATTATAAGAAATAATTCCATTGTTACAAGTACTTCGTTCTTTGATATTGGAAAGAAGTAGAAGCCCGCTCCAATTCAATTGGCAGAAGATGATGACAATGATTACTATCACTATCCATGTTCACCCTAGGTCTATTAGTAAGCGGCGGCGGCACGCCACTGGAGCCGTGCCGCGTGGCGCCGTACGTGTCGGTGCCGCGCTTATCCGCGGTGCCGCGCCCCCCACCCGCGCCGCAACTTCCCCCGTTGGCGCCGCATCCGCCACCTTCCACAGCATTCGCACCCTTTGACTCCGCTTTGCTGTCCGCTGCTGCTCATCAGGTAAACATTATAACACTTTTAGCTCCTATAATAAATACAGAATAAACTATGCCGCGTACTGCTACTGTGTCCAAAAACAAAATATCCAGCAAAATCACACAAATGTTTTTTTTTTCTGCCGCACTTAGAAACAAATACTTCGGACGAGCAAAAATGTCATTGCTTCTGAGCTTGCGACGAATTTATCCAATTCGTCTATTTTCTACACAGTACGCCAGTGCGGCTGCAGCAGCGGCGGCAGCTGCGTTGTGTCCGCCGTACGCGGGGCTCGCGGCTCTGGCGGCGCGGTGTCGCTCGTCGTCCATCGCGGACCTGCGGCTGAAGGCGCGGCGCCACGCGGCGGCGATGGCGGCCGCGCGCGCGTCGCCGCCCCTCGCACCCGCACCCGCACCCGCAACCGCACCCGCAGACACATAGCCACACTAAATACCCCACTCAAGAGACTTGGTTGAGACAATGATCGCATTGAGGCACCAGACCAGATCGTGGTCTGTCGAAGACGTGTGGCCTTGACGAAGAAATAATTATGATGATTTGACCTATGAGATGACACATTTAAGTCGACATCGATCGACTGCGGTCTGGTTGCTCCCTAAATTGCGAGATAGTTAAGCCTAAAAGGCACTTTGGAAATGTTTGTTTCTTGCAACTGTATCTTAACAAAAATGATATTACAATAATCTGAATATAGAAATTTCAGATTCGTAGTTAAAGACAAAACGTACCTCAATTCTTTTATCAATCTGCCCAGGTTTGTTTCCCTATTTTAAAAGATTTATCTCTAAGATACACGGATGCCAAGCTTTTCAAGATATCTATTCAATGAGTCTCACATACTGGAGGTATGAGTCTCACATACTGAATCGACAAAAGTTTAAAAAATGTTTAGTAGGTCTTCTATCTAGTCCCATATTATTGTACATATTATATGTATCGACTTGTAAATGAAATCATTTCGTCTATAAAATCGAAAATGACATTATACTTAGTTACAATTTTAGATAATAAAAACATAGACTGTTTGATATAGCGAGGTGTGGTTTACAATCATTTACTATTAAATTACGTGGTAGAAATCTTGTCCATTTGAATTAACAAATAAAAATGTTTTAAATAAGTTTCAAATAAAAAGTCTTCGTGTGAAAATAGCCTTTCAGCGATTCGTTTGTCCAGCGTAGGTGATGACGCTACGTAGTTTCACGTAGCGTCGGCGTAGAGGAGGCGTAGCAGTGGCGTAGCAGCGCGTAGACATCGATGATAAACTGCAATACAATTTTTTTTTATGTTTTTGGCTGAAGAAACTCTGTTGGTTTGGTTGCCAAATAAATTTAATTATACAAAGAACGGGTTTATGATCAAAAGATTGAAATTGATGTGTTTTGCTTTTAATTATGCTGTAGTGTTAAAAAATATTTGAATTATTTATGTTACGATTGTACATACTTATTGTCGCCAAGAAAATGTAGCGTACGCGGTGTCAACGCTTGGTGCCTTCGCTGGACGAACGAACGCACTTCGAATCACAACTTCGAGGTAGGTACTTTAAAATCTCTTGGTTCCTAAGCTTGTAAACATATTTATACTAAACAGTCTAAACAGTTGAACTTCGTTATGTGGGTGTTACCTATAGTTATAGATTTAAGATAACTGAATCCAGTACACAATGACCAGGCGAAAGTGCTTCACATGTTGTACAAATTATAGCTAATGTATCTCAATAATGTGCCGAACTTTTAAGATCAAATGGTTTTGTTTCAGTCTTACCTACCTACTGGTTCAATCTTTACTGGGGTTTAAATGTTAAATGTTATTATTATAACGGGTGTAAAAATTCACAACATGAAGCTGAAGTTACATGTTCTTTTCCCTCCATTACGCTTATTTTGTTGTTACCTGAAAATTTAACCTTCTCGATGCGGAGATTTAAAAGGCCAAAGTGCCAACTTTTTTCATCTTTTTTTTACGAATATGGCATATAAATGTTTATATATCACTTAACTTTAAATAGGGTCCACGACGCCTGTACTGTCGGATGAACCCATAAGAACAATATTTTGCAAGCTATAGTATACATTGAACGATAAACAATAATTTTTCACACAGTAATAATTTTTACTGAATGTAACTTAGTTGTGATGGGAAAATGTGTCTTTTTACACCCCAAACACCTACAACCTTTATTATTAAATGCAAAACACGCTGAATTCCTTAAGTTTGTTCATTGCGTACAGGAACCTTAGCAGTAAAATAAGTACAGTGTTTGTGAAATAAAGTCTCCGCTTGTATCAGGCATGTACAGGACAGTATGTTAGAGATAAATGACCAAACGAGTAAATTGGACTGTGAAATATTTGTAAATTAATAAGCTGTGATAAGTGTACGAGTTGGATTGGGAAGACGATGATCTCTTTAGCTTGTTTTATATTTATTTTAATAGTCGTAATATTACATCTACGGCCTGTGGATGCAATGATTTCAATGTTTTACAACAGATTCCTATAACACTACTTTTATCTTTGTCAAAAACAATTCGCAGTTTTTAACAAATTGTGAATAAGTTTTAAAAGTTACTAGTTTTCCTCCTTCTCTTTAATAATTTTAATAAACCCTTGACATAGACTGATATGTCCCTTAATAAAAAAAATCGTTGCTTAAAGTTAAGACAAACTTTTAACGGCACAAATGCGTGATTTACTCGTTTTTCGGAAGCATGACGCTGCGACCAAACGCCAAAATCGCCGACGTAGTAGTTAGTCTGCTTTGTCCTTTAACTTAAACCAGCGATTTATAATTAAGGGGCGTATGTATGTGTTACATACAGATATCTACAAGTAATTATTTATTCCAAATTACTTACAGTTACAGTTTACAATTAATAACACAATTTAACTTACTGAAAATTACGCTAATTACGAAGAACATAGTAACGTATTACAATTAATTAATAGTTAAGAGCGAATTACAAAAAGACAGCAAGAAACTTTAACACTTTAATTACTTTTCAAAGTAAATTGGTATTATTTATGTTTTTCTTAGCTAGTAGACAGCAGTGGTTTTATATTGTAATTTTTGTAAAGTAAATGTATTTTTTTATCGTTAAACCGTATAATGTTAGTTTTAAATAAGTAACGTAGATTCTTTTTAGTTAATGGCCGCAGATGTAATGAAATCTTGATAATGTAAGTTAATAACTGTAACATAATATTATTATTCCGATCACAAATTAATGTAAATATGATAATTAAGTGTTCGGTTCAAAGTATCAACGCATTGTTCATAGTTGTGTACTTAAAATAAATATTAGATGACGGAGATTGTAATCTTTTCCTTGTTATAATTCTTGTTTTGAAATTCTCTTCTTTGGTCTTAACGGAGTTAACGGAGAGATCTCAGAGTAATAATAATAATAATAATCATTTATTCATAAAAAGGGGCACATTTACAATAAAATATCTTGACAATTAAAAATAGAGCAAAGTACAATAGAGTCTTCAGACCTAGGTTTTTTCATGGCTAAAAATCGCTATAAGTCTTTGGTTACTGCTTGGCGACCATGGATAGCAGCGTGATGTTATACAACTTATAACCTTCATCGATAAACGGGCTGTAGGTATAACGCTTTTTTTATCCGACCTGTGGGCCTACCCCCATCTCTTAAAACAGTATTATTTAAATATTTAGTAGTGCCTGACATTAGCACGTTCAAACAACGAAACAAACAAACTTTATTGTATAGATGAGGATAGATATAGTAATAATTTGTATTATTATTTGTTAGCTTAAGTGTTAGGCCATTTTAGGAATCAGATACCAAAGGTACCATAGGTTACACATTATGGTTATTATTATATGTTTTGCAAGATATAGCTTAAATCCTACGTATAATATAAGTATTATTACCAGACACTGCCCGTGGTTCAACTTTTAATGCGTCTAAAGAAATTAATGATAAACACTTTTCATTTACGAAGCCCCATCCAATGCGAAAAAGAAATAGGTACTTATTCATTGTTACAAATGAAAATTTTGAATCGAAATATCACTAAACGACCACCACCGAACAATGATACAGATGAGTTTGTTATTTGACAACCCTCATAAATCAAGGGTAGGGGTGTGCGTGCATCCCCGTCGGCGAACGATATTGTTTCTACATTTGCGGCTGATTGATGACAGCCCTGCTGGCTGTTTGACTGTTGCGGTGCGCCCTACTCGGGGTACTATAGAGTTACCTACAGTAACCTGCATAGTTAATGTGGTGGATTCAAAACATCTAAATGTTAGTTTTTACTGGACAGGTGTCGCACAAAGCGCGAAATTTTTCGCGATTGCGGTAGTATTCGCGCGATGATCGGTTGCCATGAAGACCAGAACACCTAATGATTAAGCATCTTAAGTAATTCTGCTGTTCGCTAAAGACCGCCGATTTCATAATCATAATAAAATGGATTATTGGAACGTCTGTCACAAATACAGTTTACTAAAAAGAAAAAATAAATAAACAATACGCTAAACAAATATTAGGAGACGAATAACGTAATAAAGTAATAACATGCACTCAGTTTTTCGTGAATTCGGACTGAGACAAACAGCAGGGCTGTCAATGCGGCCCAGACTGGGGAGCGAGCGTGTTTGCGCAAGCTGTTAAAAAAGCCCGCCCTCGCATCGGGTGCGCCCAATTAGGGCGGCGACGCTGCTGATTGGGCGTAATCGTGTTAGTATCGGCGACAAACAGCCCCCTGCACCCTGTCTCGACAACACATACAACCTTATTCGATTGTTTCAAACTGCCTTTACGTCAAGTTAACGACTCATTCAAATGATTGTTACGTCGTCGCCGCCGTCTGTTACATCGTTAGGCACAAGTACAACGCATGTTGATACTTAGTGTACGTTTACGTTTTCTGTGGGATTTAACTCGGTATGCAGGTAAAAGTTTGTAAATTAAGTTGTGATTGTATGGTATTAAATATTCATAACATTTGTGGCCGTGAGTAACCACGAGATTGAAAAGATATAGGACATTATTTTTCTATCGACTAAGTATGTGATGGAGAAAAATATGTCATATACATTTTTATGAACAGTTAAAGTCCCAATACCGATACCATTAATTACCAACGTACATGCAATAACAGACAATCGGTGATCGATTTTTTGTCGGAGAGAAATGGAACGTACTGATAGCAATAATGCAACGCACACGTCCTACAAAAAGTCGGTCCTACGAAACTATGAAATAAACGTCAGGTCCGACTATCGGTCCTACAAAAAATACTGACGTGGGCTGAGGCCCTTATGCTGGACTCCTGACCAGTAACAAGTGCAGGTAAAATTTACTTCCTCATTAAATGGAATTAACACAATATAAACCTACGTATTAGGTGAGCCCTGCGTCAATGGTTATAACTTCCCTATTAGTCAGGTCGTAGATTTCCTGTCGTAGGTGCGCACTCATCAAATGTACTTCACTTTCGATGTATTATCCTGTAAAAGTGAGCTATGAGTAATTCTCTATAGTTGGTAATAATTGTTGGGACGGTTTTTCTATCAATTTTTTTTTTCATTTGATTTATTGCTTACTCTTCCTTCCAAAAATGTTCCAATTAACTTTCTTAGTAGATTATTTATATTAATAAATGCGTGCGTAATGCGTTCTATTTTCAACCGACTTCAAAAAGGAGAAGATTCTCATTGAATATATTTTGGTGAATAGTGTCCATTTGATTTGATTGATTTCGTAATACCTAAGCGGTTTAGGTAGCTACTAGATTTTCTCATGATGATTCGTATGATTATGAAATATATTATAGGTATTTACAGTAATTAGAAAAATACGTTATAGGTACCTACAATATATACAGCCTTATTTATGGACATGACTAAGGCTTTCGATTTAGTTGACAAGGAAATCCTTCTGGAAAAACTATATAGATATGGAGTTAGGGGCAACGTTTTAAATTTAATAAAGTTATACCTTACTGACAGAAAACAGGTAACCAGTATTACAGCAGTCAATGTCCAAAGTAAAACTGAAATTAAATACCAATCGAGAGAGAGACAAATTTATTACGGCGTGCCTCAAGGAAGTGTGCTTGGCCCATTATTATTTTTATGCTATATAAATGACCTTCCGAAAACCATACCACATCCTATGACCTTATTTGCTGATGACTGCACCGTAGTATTCTCTGGTAAAAATAGTGACTCACATGAAAATGACATAAACAGTAGCTTAAGTCTAATAATACAATGGCTAAATAATAACAATTTACAGATTAATTTTAATAAAACTCAAATAATGACATTTAAACAAAGAACTAATCCTATAATTCTTGACATTAATTATGACCAAAATAAGATTATTAAAACGGAACGAACCAAATTTCTGGGAATCTGGTTAGACGAAAACATGACTTGGAAAACACACATAGAGACTATGACAAAAAAAATTCATCAATTCTGTTATGCTCTACACAATTTGAACAAGGTTGCAAACCGTAGTACTGTCCTTACCGCATATCATGCATATGTCTCCACAACTCTTCGTTACGGCATAATGTTTTGGGGCAACTCTACCAACAGAGAAATGGCATTTAAAGCCCAAAAACAATGTCTTCGAGCCATATGTTGCTTAAAAACTACCGAAAGTTGTAAACCATATTTCGTTAATTTAAAAATACTTACGCTTCTATCCCTCTATATTTATGAAATTGCAATATTTGTAAAGGAGAATCTATTTAAATATGAAACACTTAATACTAGACGTCACCAAAGCACACTAAAGTCAAAGAGACACAATACTGCACTGTTTTCGAAGAGTTGTCTCGGCATGGGCCCAAAAATTTTCAATAAATTACCAAAAACTTTAAAAATCATTAGTAACATAAACCATTTTAAATCCCAACTTAAGAAATTTTTAATTGAAAAGGCTTACTACTCTATCAATGAGTTTTTAGATGACAAGAACATAAAATTAGAAATGTCCGATCTATTTATTACTCGAGACTTTTATGAAACTATATTTTTTTAGCTTTTTTATTTAGCTTGCTCTTTAATTAATTTGTACGCCTTGCAAGGCAAAACATAGTGATACAACACAATTTTTATACCATGTACCATTTTACCTATGTTCTACAAATAAATTACTTTGACTTTGACTTTGATATTTTAAACATTTATTTCATTGTGAAAATTAATGAATAATTTCTTCTATAAATAAGGTTTTATAGGTTTAGTAGAATGTTTGCCCACTATTGCGTACTCTCTTATTCAGTCTCCATATATCAAAAACATTCCAACCTATATATCTAGTTAAAATAAACCCGTCAGTCCGGGATTTCAAGAATTGGTACTCTCAACCGTTAGTAATAGTAAGTAATGGAAAATGTTGATCAAACAATAGCAGCTGTTCCGTAAACTGCGATAATATTATGCCATACTTGTGGATATTTTGATGCACGACACTGCGTCGGTAACGGTCGCTATGTATGGACGTATATAGGTAGTATATGATTTAGGTAGAACATACTTTTCTTCATAAAACACTAATTAAGAAACCTTATAATTACTTACTTTCAATTTTTCTTACTTTCCTTAGGTACTTTACTACCATCGTCAAATGCACGTGCTGATGACGTGTGTTTTCAACCTGTCAATGTAATTTCATCCCATTGGCAAGCAATTTATAGCACGACCTTTTACTGAAAGTACCTACCAACGATAAAGCTATATATGAACGAGAGCAAGTGAAACTTATTCAATACACTTCTTGCTTTCGAGCGCTCCTCTCGTTCAGTTATCGTTGCAACTATGCAGTCCCAAACAGTTATAACGTTCGTATTATTAAGTTTATTTAAAATATGTTATTGTGATTCAGATATAGTAACGAGTCCTCCGAATGGAACAATATTTTATTATGCGTACGGCAGTAATCTGCTTACGAAACGGATGCACGTCAACAATCCTTCGGCAGTTTACTACGGTATCGCCAAGCTTAAGGTAAGCGGAACGTTTCACTAACGCTAAGATAACATACAACTTCAGCGGAAAATTCATTACTGTGGCAATTATAAAACAATGTTTAAAACAAAGTTTTCTGTGTGTAAATCTTATCAAAAAGAGGTTACAGATAAATTGCTCATGTGATATAGCGATATATCCCGAAATGGCTTTCTAGTTACAGGTGCTCAAAAAACTCGACGATTGATATTAGTGTATCGTTTATCGTAGATTGTATTATTTTGAGGTATTCTCAATAGATTTAAACAGGTTACTTACAGTTCTCTAGATAAATAATGTAAATTCTACTCGCAACTTAGGTATTATAGATTTCCGCTACTCTAGTGAACATTCAGAAATAAAATTACTTTGATGAAATTAAAAAATATCTACTTGAATATGTATGTTGAATACTTAGGAATAATATTGATTTTAAAATATTACTTTACTAGGTTTCTCCCGCAACACCTTCAGCGTAATTTCTACGCAACACGATCGTAATGTATGATTTCAATTTTTACCGGGTTGGTCCCATAGTAAAAATTGTTCATAATGATGAGTACAATGACGCCTTTTCAGGTTTCGGGTAAATTTTCAATGACCCTGATAGATAGACGGGGCAAAGAAATAAGGACCTACCTCCCTACCTACCTACCTAGGTATGTTCATAAAATATGCTATCTTATAATCCAATTGCTATTAGAACCACAGGTTAGACTTCAACATGTTCGTGGACGCTTGGCAAGGTGCCGTGGCTACAATCGTGCCAGACGACGAGGAAGAGGTGTGGGGCGTTGTGTGGACCCTCAACGCAGATGACGTGCACTACCTGGACAAGTAAGACTTTTTTTATATAAATATACTAGCGAACCGCCCCGGCTTCGGTCGTGTGCATTTTTCCGACATTTCCGGTAGATTTTCCAAAAAAAATCATGCATAACATCACGCCTGTAATCCCCGAAGGGTTGGGCATATAGGGGTACCCATAGTAGGTACACCCACATTTCGCCAGTTATGTTTAAGTCCCATGTAATAGGGGGCAAGCCTATTGCCATCAACCGGGCACAAATACAAGACTCCGAGGCTGCTACTGAGAAATCCCTGATGGAAAAAATAAAATAACGCTTTGCCCGACCTGGGAATCGAACCCAAGAGCTCATGCTCAGCAGTTGCGCTTTGGGACCACTAGACCAACGAGCCAATCAAAAAAAAATACTCTCATATAAACCTTTCCTAGGAAATTACGATCACAACAATAAACTAATCCGCCAAATCAGTCCAGTTGTTCTCAAGTTTTGCGCTTAGCAACACATTTAATTTTTATGTAGTAGACTAGAAGTATACAGGATGAAAACACATTATACTTATATGATCGTGTTGTAAAGCATTTTTGTAGGGAACTGCAATTTTTTTTTTTCATGATTTCGTGGTTGTTCCCATAGTAGAAGATGATCATAATCATGAGAACAATGACCCCTTTTCAGGTTTCTGGTAAATTACGAATAACCCTGTATAGTAGTAGTATTTCCCACTGAGGTTTACTTTTGACTTTGCCTAATTCTTTAAAACTTCTGACTTTTTACCCAACAGCCTAAGGAGGGTTGTATTTTTTACCAACTTGACAGCTTGGGGTCAGTCTCCAGTCTAGCTATTTATTTATTTTTAAGCTATTTACTCTCAACAGGCAAGAAGGCGTATCGCGTGGCTGGTACTTCGCCAAGAACGTGACTGTAACGACACCAAGCGGCCAACGATTTATAGCCCGAACCTATGAAGAAACTATTAAACCCAATAAAACCGCAAGCGGAGACATACCTTTCGAAAGACGTCCTTCCAGTACATACCTTGAGGTAAGTCTGAAACTTGAAAGAAGTAGCATGGTTATCTGGCCCGAGGATTTTATTTGGAACTAACGAAATCACTAGGTACATTTTTGTTCATTGACAGCTTTCTCGTTACTAGGTCTCGTACTTCTTGTAAAGGGTATAAAAATACACATCACAGCCATTAGCCTGCCGGGGTTGCGGGACGTCTTAACAGGATACCGTGGCCCCGGAACGTAAAGGGCAACAGAAGGAACAGGGTGGTTTTTTAGTCAGTAAAAGTCTGACAGTCCCTTCCGCCCCACCCAGGCCGGAAGGAGTCATTTGATGATTTTTACCACCTAAAAAAAAAAAAAAAAAATCACAGCCATTAACTAGTCATTAAACTAAGTAACTTTGAGCCAAAATTTTTGGCGTGAAAAATCACTCTGGCGCAATGTAACGCACGCAAAACATTGTACAATATTTTTGGGTGCATGCAACAGTAATAGGGGTCGTGGTAGTATTTATAGTTTGGTTATACTTATAATACATATTTAAAACTGGTTTTTTGTAAAAATACGCGTCAAAAAGTTTGAACATTGACCTTCAATATCTCCGTAACCAGAAGATTCCCAGGAATGGTCTAGAACAAGTTAAGCATCTTTTCACACTCGTTGTAGCCTAAAAGTGAGACCGCAGTGAACAGAACTGCACTGCAGCGGATTGACGACCAATTAAGCACCTACAATTCATATTAAATCGCTACCACGTAGTATGTTCTGCGTAAAATACGATTAACAATTTCTGGTCGGGTCCGGTCGCGTCGCGCCGCTTCAGAGCAGTTCTGCTCAATGTGGACTTACCAATGTCTTCTTCCGGTCAAAAAACAGAAGGCCAATTCGCAATCTCATTTCAACGACCATCAATGTTAAAAATATAGGTTTTAATGTATTTTTGTGTTAAATGTAAACATTCTTAAAAAATTGAGACTTGTGGGGTCCCTCAGACTAGCTGACTATCGGTCGGATGTAAAAATGAACTTAATAAAGGCACCTAAAATGTGCGTTACATAATCTTGTATTGTAGAGTTGTGCAAAGTAGGAATCGCGCGTAAGCTCTAGGCGAGATTCTTAATCATTAAAGGTAAATGTTTTGCTTTTTCAGGTTATCGCTCTCGGTGCCATTGAACAGCACCTTTCTTCTGAATACATTGGTTACGTTTTCTCATTCCCGACAAACGGCAAATTGGCTTCAAAAGAGAGAAGGCAAGAGCTCGGTTTTCCGTTCTAACGTGGATTAAAATTATTTGATTAAATAAAATATAAGTAGCAACACTTGTTTCATTTTATTGGAACTATAATAATTGTAAAGAATCTTTCTATTTCATTCATATGACCCCCTGCCTACTTAAAATAAAGCCTCATTTTGCAAGAAATATCGTGCTATTTACCGTACATTGCGGGACCGCGCGGCTGTCATGTCAAAAGTGACTGATCATTGACGGAAATGTACCACAACTTGCACGATATTTCTCGCACCGTCTAAATCAGCCTTAAGTTCTACTTTAGGTACTTATCTACATAGGTAATCCTACACCGATATCTTATTCAAATATTGGTATCTGCAAACTAGTGCTATCAAAATTAAAAGGCATTCGCATCCCGCGTCCTCTCCTTCCAGACCCGACGTCGTGAACGAACTTACGCTCATAGGTAGTTATACTGTACCTACCTACGGTTAATTACAAAGCTTAAGAGTTAGTTTAAACGCTCTAATCTCTGGAACTACCAGTCTGACAAGTATTTTTTGTGGGAATATCGAAAATCAAAATGTCGATGAGTGTCGCTACACCGCGTCTCACTCACTGCGTTAAATGTTTTTAGAAAGTCGTGGTGGGTGGGTCCAAGTTTATTTATCGCAAAAATTGCCTGTTGACTGTTGATCAAACTAACAGTGTTGCCATGCCATATTAAAAATTGCCAATGTGACAGTGACAGATGACAGTGACAACTAACCAACCGATAACAAAACTAAACCCGTGGAAGTTGAAATAATTTGGAAATGGAAGGAAAGAATCCCGAACCCTACCTGCTGTTCAAATCATCACGTTTAACTTTAGTTTCTAAATTTAAAAACGTACAAAAATAAAGTGTACAATTTATAAGTTTTATTTATTGGTAACGAGTAAATACTTGTCATTGAGAAATAAAGTATCATTGGTACTAAATTGGATTACAATAATAATTTATGTGCCAAAAATCCACCTGTAAGTCTATTTATCCGAAACAAGGGTAGCCAAAAATAATGAACCGTGCAGGTATTTAATGATATCTTGCGTCCCTGAAATACTTGTGTTCACAATGTGTATTTATGTCAATTAGGTGTAGGCTTATAAAAATAAATGCAGAATTAAATTGAAATGAAGTATGTCGATGAATTGTATCTTTGGGTTCTCACTATTTCTGCTATTGCTAGTTGCTCTCAATATATATTTCTTTTATAAACTTAGTACTGAACACAAACCCGCTACTTTTAAATTGCCTATTGTAAAATCTGACCCTATACCCCCTGTGTTTAGACAAATAAATGAATACCTCAATGGCTTACCTAGTCAGTACCACAATAAAAATTCAAAATTTCTTCCTATACAAAGAGATTTAATAAGCTCATTCAATTCTTCCGGAGTTAAATTAGACAGTGTTTGGCAAAATGTTGAAAATGTAAGTATTAAGAAATTGTTTGTGGCCAGTTTGATAGTTAAAATGTAAGTCGTTTATTAATAAGGGGGATAATGTATCAGAAGTCAGTATAAATAATGTAAGATAAACATTGTTTATGAATTGCAGTGGGCTGATGAAGAGACATTATTTCCATATAAGAATGGCACAGCAGGTCAGATTTTAGAAGCTATGCGTACCTCACAGATAGCTGCTGCTGACAATGCTCCTAAAGGGACACAATTAAAGTTATTTTTCCTGTTAAAGGTCTGTTAAAAAAATATTTTTTTAATAATTATAATCTGTACTTGACATGAGTTTTGACATTCTTTTTTTATCAAAGGGAAAACAAAAGCTGTACTTCAAACCAAAGAGGTATAATCTTAGCGATGTAATAAGAGGCAACATATATGCAGGCTATGACCGCTACAACTCGGAGGTATTCACATACTACCTTGCTATGATATTAAACTATAAGTGGGTAGCCCCTTCAGTCATAAGAAGGATTCGTTTTAATCAAGAGATTCTAGCTCATGCTACCGCTGGATTAAAAAGAACAATGGTTAAAAATAGTGAGTATGTTATTCAGACATCTTTTTGTAGCGGGTAAAAAATTTAATTTGAAATGATATGAAATAAATAAACATAATATGTTTGTAAATTTATACACCCTGCATCAACTTGAAACTTAGCATTAACAACTATCCTCAGAAAATATAATATGCTGGATAATAAAATTTTCTGAAAAAAATAGATATTAAGCACACAGAAGTGTTTGTGAGCAAAAACAAATGCTTAAAACATATTAGTATTAAAAAACTGGATTACTACTAATCATGTATACTTAAGTCATAAATTTTAACCAAATCCAGCATCCTAAATAATCCTAATTATATTTTCAGATGAAGTAGTGTGTGTTTATGGCAAGTGTTATTACTGCAAAGTAAATGAAACTGTATGCCCTGACAATAAAGGTGAAATTGAGGGAGCGGCAATATTGTTCTTAGATAAACAATTCAAAGTTAACAAGTCACCATGGAGGAGGTCATATAATAATATGAAAATGGACTGGGAAAATGATAATGACTTTTGTAAGTAAGTATTATTTATTCATTTATTAAATTGAAAATAGTTGCCACATAATGTTACTACCTAATTCTTTATTTTTTTCATCTATAATGTTGCTATATAAATCACGTTCCTTTCCAGAAAAGTGTCATCAATGCTTAGCACAAAGAGAATTCTCAATTTAATAGATATTGCCATTATTGACTTTCTAATACAAAATGGCGATAGGCACCGGTACGAAGTCTACAAACACAAGATAATCTTGCTGGACAATGGGAAAGGGCTGGGTAACCCTATGCTAGATGAACTAGACATATTAGCTCCACTTTATCAGTGTTGTATGTAAGTATTTTATAGAATTATCAGACCATTTTTGTCAGTAGAGCGGACCTAAGACATATTCAAGGCATAAAAATGAATTAAAATTAATGCATAATTTTATTTATTGTCATCACAGCTTAAGCATAATTATAAGTTAGTTAACATTAGTCCAAACAGAAGAGCTTTATAAATTAAAAATTGATAAATTGATTGTTTATAAGTTTGGTCATTATAGTGCTTTAGGGTCATTATAAAAATGGGGGATAATCAAATAATTAATAACATAAATTATTTATGTTATTAATTTTAATTTTTAGCACTTATATAATTATTACCATCTGTTATTATTAAAAATATAAGAGATAAATTATTAAGTATATTTTATTACAAATGACACATTATAAATTTAAATTGAAATATACCCGGTTGTCGTAATTACCCCAATGCACCATTTAAAACTTGCGGCGTCAAAGTAACCTGCTCTTTATAATTTCTAGCAAAAATAGTATATTGAAAAGTAAAAATATAATTATATTACTTTATTTTTAACAAGATAGGATAACTTGTAACTTGTGGGAATTAATACTTTGACGACTTGGGTGAAATATTACAATATATATTTATTCGAATTCTGATAATATGATTAGCTATTTGTCGCTTATTGTACTTCTACAAAATTCAACATTTCAGGATATCCTCCAAGACTTGGCAATCTTTAGAGCTAGTGTCTGGTGGCAGTTTGACAGAGACAATAAAATTATTAGCTTCATTCCAAGGGGAAAAGCTAACCACAGACGACCATTACAGAGCGGTAGAACGAAGACTATTGAAAGTCTATGCTGCTGTAAAGTATTGCATAGGAAAACACGGCAGCGCCAAAGTTTTTAGAAATATAGATAGAATTTAAATTGTTTGTAGTTTTTTTTTAACGCCGTGCGGCATTTCATACGAACCACAGAGTACATTGATATACAAACTCACAAGTACTTATTTTTCGAAATGGATGAACCGATTCTAATTAGAGGTTTGCACCGGAGCAGTGAGAAGTGAGTACCGGAGAATAACCGGTGATTTACCGGTAAAAGTACTCGATTGAAATAATCGGTAATTAACCGATTGATCTCCGGTGATCGTCGCATCTTATTTTTTTCGAATTAGACGAAATACCTAGTTGTGCCTACTACTAAGGTCAGAGAGAGTATTTTCGGCGATAGGACAAATACTCAAAGATAGAAAAAACATGTTACGCTATGACGCTGTTGACATGTGTTTTTAAAATCAAAATCTCTATACTTATAAAACGATTTCTTATTAAATAAATGATTATATTATAAAGTATATCAATTGATTATTCTTATTTCTTCATATAAAATGTATAAATTTAAAAAAAAAAAAACAAAATTTCTTTATTCTCCGAATCTCCGGTGACCTCCGGTTTTTCACCGGAGATTGCCCAATCACCGGTGAATTCAATCGGTTGTTGAAATCTCGCTCCGGTGCAAACCTCTAATTCTAATGAAATTTCCTACCACAGAGTACATTTTTTATACAACCTTAATTTTAATTTGATACAAATCTTTCAGGGGGTGAATGTACTCATGAATATGAACAACTTTTAATAAGGGACATAGTACGAAATGTGAAAAAAAAAAAACGGGTTGCACTCCGGGAGTGCCGGCAGAAGTGAAAACTTGATTATTAACGTTTACGTTTACGTTTAACATACACGAACATTCGCGCAAGCGCCCTGCGCTGTCTAAACGAAACAGTAGGCCCAGGCATACATTTTCGCCGCGCCGTAGAGAGGGGATAGCTGTCTACTCTCCATCCGTCTTACGCTTTTTCGATCAGGTCACGTGTCCTGACGCGAGTTTAAGATTTTATAGGTACCCATTACAGAAAAAGTGCTCAACGCCGCTAAAGAAGTTTTCACTTCAAAAACAGCTGATCCATACATTTTGATCGTAATACAGTACATTATTGTATGGATCAGCTGTTTTTTTTTTCACATTTCGTACTATGTCCCTTAATAAAAGTTGTTCATATTCATGAGTACATTCACCCCCTGAAAGATTTGTATCAAATTAAAATTGAGGTTGTATAGGGTACTTCCTACACCTAAGCAGGATACATAGGTCTAAAAAGTTAGTTAAAAAATTCAAGTTGTACACATCAACTCCATGCATGGTTGGTCCACCCTCAGAGGTCCACCCATTCCTGTCACTGTCAGTGAAAAAAAAAGATAGTGTTTACTGTTTATCTCTGTTTACAGATAGTTTCGTAATCGTAATGTTAATATCGATATTTGTCAAAATTAAATTAGAAAAAATGAATAATAATAGATTAGTTTTATGTTTGCTAATATTAAAATTTGATCCATTCGTTCAATCATGAATAAATCCGCCTGAATTATTCCGATTAGACCCCGAGTGTATCTGATTCACGCTTTGCTAATAAATCTCAATGATTTATACACTCAGCGTCATAGAAATCGCACCTTTTGGAGCAAAAATAGGTACCTTCTCCCATCTTAAATTCATATTTCAAACCCTTATTTTAGGAACTATTAGGTATCAGTCGAAAGATTATAAAATAAAGTATTATCAATCATATTTTGTATTTTGCTTAAGTACTAGTTTAAAAAAATGAGATGAGAAAGGAAAAAATATATTAGCCCTTATTTTCACTAAGAGAAACGATAAATTAACAAAGTTATGTTTACAAAATGCCAGTCTACCCTGAGTCTACCTACCTACACACTTACCAAATACAATACTTTTATAGGTACCTACCTCTTCTTTAGACAGCAGCGCGACAAATGGTTGTACTTTTATAGTATTTCTTTTTAACGTTACTTTCACGAGAAACTATTACCTATTGTTTCTAAAATGAAATTTTAGTTTATTTAAAGTTTTTAGGTATCAATTCCAATTTAAATAGTCATACTTTTTCGTACTATAAAAAAAATGGTAGGATATTAGTATTAAGTAGCATATTATTATCGGATTACTGACTGATATGAATCACACGAATACTCTATGCGAATACTAATCTATTCAATTCAGACAGAGCAACTCAAGCCTAGAAATGTCAAATGTCAGGTCAGCTGACCGCGATGCAAGCGAGGTGTTTTGATTTGATCGCATTAATATCTTTGATTTTGTTAACTTAATTTTCTAATGTATTTCTCTAGATCCAAGTCATTGAAATATCAAAATTTCAGCATTTACTAACATTCCAAGTAATTTTAAAGCGTGTTAATGTACCTACGTTCCTACTAGTGGTCCTACTTCAAATTATTTGTAAATATGTTCGAAGTTATCGAAAATACGTTTCTCTACTTTGCTTACGGCAGTAATTTACTCAAAAGGAGGATTCACATTAACAATCCATCCGCACAATTTCTAGGAATTGGTCGATTGGACGTAAGTTGCCTTTAAATTGTTACCTATCTTTTAAACAGCCATACTGTTATTCTTTATTCTCTTATCTCTAATATAAATAAAGCCAATTGTCAAGTCACAATATTCAATAGGTACTGCTAACACTTAATATTATTATTTTTAGGATCATTATCTTGATTTTATTAAATATTCTGAACACTGGCGGGGTACTTCTGCTACTATAGTGCCTACCCCAGGAGCACATGTATGGGGAGCAATATGGAGATTACATAATAAGGATATGCCTGCATTGGACAAGTAAGCATGCCTTGTAATGAACAAGTATGATGGAATGGATAGTTAATATGAAGTTATGTAATTAATTATTTTACTGCTTATTTTTAGGCAAGAAGGAGTTGATACCAATTGGTATTTTGCTAAAACTGTAAAAGTTGTACTACCAAATGGTTCAAGCACAGATTGCCGAACATATCAACAAACAATCAATCCTCCAATAAGGCAAAAGGGTGAAGAACTGCCCCTTGAGAGAAGGCCTTGTATTACATATTTAGAGTGTATTATAAATGGTGCAATTGAATGCAAAATTCCAGAAGATTATATTGAGGGACTCAAGAAAATACCAAATAATGGCAAAGAAGCTTCTCCTAAATTAATTGAGAAGTTAAAAAAAAGTTTTTGATGGTGTATTATCTATATTCCATGTCTGATTACATATGGAGCAATATGACTGGGTACATAAGACCATACTTTCCTGTCTTTTATTTATTTTCAAACTAGCTTTTGCCTGCGACTTCGTCTGCATAAATGTTGGTTTTTGCGGACTCAAACAAAGTCCCTGAATAAATAAAAAGTAGCCTATGTCCTTCCTTGGGGTTTAAACTTACCCCTACCAAATATCAAAATTGGTTCAGTGGTTTGGTCGTGAAAGTGTAACAGACGGACTGACAGAGTTACTTTCACATTTATAATATTAGTAAGGATAAGGCACTATTAGCAATATGGCTGGGTACACGTACATGAGCCCTTACTTCCTTGTCTTTTATTTATATTTTAACCAATATCAAAAAAGTTTAGAGGATAGTAGAAAGATTCTGACGAATTGAGAACCTCCTTTCCCAATTACCTTCTACAAAATATTTTAGGTGCCTAATTGACTTCTTGTCTATATTTATCCATGGTCAGTCTATAATATTTTATGTCAAAATCTTCCAGTTACCATTTACCTTTTAATAAATGGCTACCTACCTATTGTTATCTTGCATTAATTACGAAATATTATGATAAAATTTGCAAATTCGTCTCGTCCACGAAATTCACAGACCAAGTTAAAGTTGAATTTACCATTTTTAAGTCAAAATGATGAAATCCGAAATTCACAAACCAGATACGTTTCTGTTTTTCACCTATGCTGCCAATATGTTTAAATTTCGAGTTAAAACGTTCTGTCCAAGTGCAGAATTTGTTTCTATAGCACGACTGGATGTATGTACCTATTTATATAGTTATTTTCCCTACCGGTATGAGATACCTGAGAGAATTCGGTAAAAGCTGTATAAAACTACATAATACACCTTTGTAGAACTATAGACTTGACTTCATGAAGTGTACCGACTATTGGGAAGGACCTGTCGCCACTACTGTGCCCACGGCTAACGCTCATGTGTGGGGCGTCATCTGGAGAGTTGATAAAGACGATATGGCATCCCTGGATAAGTATGTTAATTTATGATGATATTACAATCCTTGATTATACTTGCAAAAAGCTCACTTAACACCAACATTCAGGGCTATTAAATCCTCAATGATGAAGTACAAGCGGACAAGATGGTTGAACTTCTAGATTTGGATATAGAGATCTAAGGTTGGGCATTGTGATTTCAAGGTAGGGCATTGCCTCACAATGCCCCCCCCCCTAGCTACGGCCTTGACGACGTCAACTGTAACTAGTTCTACAATGTAGTCAATAGTTCCGCTTTATGTAGTAACTGAAATAGGGACTGGAAGTAGTAAAGGCTGAAGAAGCTGTAGGCTGTACCTACTACCACTGTGAATATCTGACTAACCAGTCAGAAATCAGGTTTGCTTTCGGTAGTCGCAAAAACCTATGAGGATAGTTAATTGAATTAGGTAAGTTTTGAGTATAGCACGTAAATACTAATCGGGTGGAGATGCTGCATTCCGTTGACCCAGATATGATTATACCTGGGTCAACGAAATGCAGCATCTGCATAGGCGTATTATGGGTCTGTTCATAAGCTACAAGCATAAACAAAAATACCGATTGAAAATAAACATAATCATAACAACATCACGCCTGTAATCCCCGAAGGGTTAGGCAGAGGTGTAGGTACCTACCCATTAGTAGATACACCTTACATTTCGCCAGTTATGTTTAAGTCCCATGTTAGCCCATGTAATAGGAGGCGAGCGAGCCTCTTGCTATTAACAGGGCACAAATCCAGACTCCGAGGCTGCTACTAAGAAATTCCTAATGAAAAAACCCAATAACACTGCCCGAACTGAGAATCGAACCCATGACGTCATACTCAGCAGTCGCACTTTGCGACCACTAGACCAACGAGGTAGTCTTAAAAAACAACACACACAAAACATAATTATATTAATTTTATTACGTTTTAAGTCCATTGCGGCAAGATTTACTTTTCCTTAATCATATTTTCTTTTTCAGACAAAAGGATCTTCATTTTAAAACGCATTTCGTGAACGATGTTGATGTCAATACCCCTCATATAGGTACATTCAAGGTTCGGTCTTATATGCAAAAAGTGTATCCTCTACCGAGAGGTAACCGAGATCCCATACCCATTGAGCGGAGGCCATCATGGGGATACAAGCAAGTCATAATAATGGGGGCTAAACAAAACGGACTTCCACCATACTATATACGTTACTTGAAAAAGATAAAAGATAATGGTTGCGAAGGTTACATAAGAGCGGATTATTTGTTAATGCGCTTTGGAAAAGATGTGCCATGCGATTGTAGGTTACCAACTTATATACTCCGAGAACCACTTAAGCTGTATTTAAGGGAAAAAAGGGCAATCAAAAAAATTCTGTAAAACAAGTAATGGATGTAAGCTAAGTGACCACGTGGTTTCTTGTAGACTTTACAGAAAATGAAAGCTAAAACTTATAAGACCACACTGAGGGGCAACGAATAAGTGTTACTATACTCGCACTTGGCCGGTTTTTCTTTTAAGAATTAAAGTGCAGTGAAGAACTGGACACGGTACATAGACCACTTCCAATGCCACTTTTCCCAGTGTAAAAC
This sequence comes from Hoplodrina blanda, assembly GCA_949316365.1. Classification (NCBI taxonomy): domain Eukaryota; kingdom Metazoa; phylum Arthropoda; class Insecta; order Lepidoptera; family Noctuidae; genus Hoplodrina; species Hoplodrina blanda. The sequence goes on along the minus strand of OX438579.1, from coordinate 6,148,650 downwards.
TTTTGTACTTATGGATGTATTCAAACAAGATTTTACTATTTTTTATAACTTTTTTATTAATATAAATATTAAAATTATTAATAGGTACTCGGTTTTTATTAAATTAATTATATAAAATTGTACACTATCTCAATCGTTTGGTGAAATTGTATCTAAATTGAGCATATAGCACAACGCTACCCCGACACTTATATAAAACATACACAATTCACACAAGGAAATAAATCATTTGGAAATTATTTTATCAGTCAATAATTTATGCATAATATAATCACTAAAAATGAGGTAATGTAACTGCCTTGTAAAGTGATAATCACAATGAAACAAATACTGATAAAAACAAGAGCGTAAGTAACAAAGGTCGATAGTAGGCACAGTCCGCAGGGAACGCTGTGTGAGGCAACGTTGTGCGAGACTTCGCCGCAGTCACTCCACGCATCACTCACTCCACGTGCGTTGATGGCTCGTTTTACTAATCATGTAAATTCTATTCGGGAAGATTAAATAGTAATCGGACTTGGTTTCAATTTAATAGTTCAAACAAGATAGTGTAGTAAGTTTATGTAGCGTAGTAAGTATGAGAGGCCAATGAACGTGCGCGAGCGAGCGTGTTGGCGTGGAGTGTCTCAGCTCGCTCGTTGTCACAGGCGCGCGCACGCCGGGCGAGGCGCGTCGCGCTAGACTCCGCGTTATACATTACACCGCGTAACATTCCAGTGCAGCGAGTTTCAGTTTGGTGGGGCTTTGTGTGTCTCACTCACTGGAATATTAGCGAATAATTTAAAATGGAACTACATTATAGTTCTAATATAATTATTTAGGTTACGCTTAAAGTTACCTATCTACGACATTCCTCATAATTGAGCAAAAGGCACTATGCAAATTTTACACATAAAACAATATTTGGATTTCGGTTTCAACGAAGATCGTTTCGATTTTACTAAAATGGTTCAATCAGTGATGCAACGTGCCTTGTGCCCCCGACAACAACACAAACGTGTACGATCATGTACGTCCCAGTCTGCCAGGTCTTCGTCCCGTCTCGCTCCCGACGTATTACTTACATTACTTTTTATCTGATTTCTTACTAATTCACAATTAAAAGGTGGTCAACGACTTAAATAAAATACTATCGGTAAGCCATTCGTAATACATCGCACAAATCCATAGACAACCGAGCTGAATCTATTTCCTGTAGCCAGGTTCTTGATTGTGTTAAAATGAATACAATTTAAATGCCTTCGAAAATATCTGTTTATCGGAATTCTAGCGTTACTTGACAAACAAGCGTATATAATAGAGAGTAGGTAATGCAGGCGCGCGGGCCGGGCGAGGATCTCGCGACTATCGTGTCCACCTCACACAATCAACAAACCTGCATGCATGAAGGCTGGATGTCTGAAGGCACTCGTTTAAACCCTTATACCACATTATAGTTATTACTACATCGGACCCCAGCCGCGAGTGCTGGTTGACGCCTGGAGTCTAATGTCTACGACTGTTGTATTATTGGAGTCTAACTTTGGTTGAATGTTTATTATTATAATTATATTTTTTACAGTTAATAACTATTATGTAGCTAACATTTGATTGTCGTAGTTGTATTTAACTAGAAACTTGCTGTCAATACAGGTATTTATTTTGTTAAAAAATTCTAAACAGTATTGTAAATTCATTTTGAAACTATCATCATGAATTCACCCCACGACTATGTCTATTTCGCGTTATAATGTATTATTAATTAAATTAACAAAGTCAATAATATCTACATACTTGCTGCCAAAAATCACTGCACATTAAAATGTGAACATAATAAAAAGGAACTACATAGTTTTAATATACCTAATTATTACGTTGTGTTACTACATATATATTCCAGTGAACTAAACAATTATAAAAAACTGTAATTATACGAATGGAAAAATATGAACACAATAGAAGTTGAACTCTAAGAATACATAATGTGTACATGTTCTCATTTAACTTTACTCCTCACCTTACATACATAAATATATTCGTATTACATAAATTAACTATTTCAGTAACTTATTTAGTTATTTCCTTAGTGAGATATTACCATACATTGTAGCTATAGACGTACACATAGATCACTGATTTACTTTAGCACAATAAAAGTCGGCATATAATGGCGGACCGCACGGTAGATAAATTAACATCAACATTCAACATAACAAGATGGTCCTTGATTGCCCGAGGCCGTACTCCGCCACACTGAGAAAAATAAAATCCTCGGTCGTGCCGTCCGCCGTGTGTAAGTAATAGCTATTTAAAAGTAGTGGTAGGTATCGTCTATTGCATCTAGTCGATGGGGAACACATTGTTTTCAGCGTAAATTCTTATTGCGTGTAAGTGCAACACGATTATGACGTACGTTCGTAATCATTCATACACATGTTAAATAATAATTGTTGCGGTATGTGAAGTCATTTAAATACAACGTTGTCACTTAACTGGTACTAGTAAGTACTCGTTTGTACAAACTACATGAGAATATAGATCCTGCTTGTAGTTTGTGCAATATTATCGCTACGTATGGCCGGCAACACTAAGTAACACGTTCCGTTTCTCGTTTAACTTACGCATTATGACTAAACTGTGGGTGTTGCTTCACGTTCCTACTAAAACCAGTTACAACTAATTTGAAACGACCCTGTATAATTACTCTAATACAATTATCTTTGCAAACATTGTTAACAAAGCTACAATAAGTAACAGCATAAAAAGAAGTTGTAAATTTAGACGTTTAATTTCCAAATCTTTGGTGGTTAATTTAATTAAATTCAATATTTGAAATGATTCATTATACAAGTAGCAAAACTAACTTGGTATATAAAGCGGTATATCCAACAGTTGAGTATTATAAGCGGTTGCATTTTGCATCGATTGGGACAAGTGACAAATTCATATCGCAAGTACGTTTGACATAAAAGTACTTGGCACAACAACATAACAACTTCAACGAATTTGACACCCGCTACAAAATTACTTTTACCTTCGAAACTGAAGGTAGCAACTATTCGTCAAGAAATCAATAAAAATAATTTGTACACGATCTCGCTTACATAAAACTATACACGCTTTACATCTTAAACGGTAAACTTAACATTAATAGGCTATGTCAAAAGTGACACCGATCTATAACTATATAATAACGTCGAGGTAAACTATATAGGATTCACGTCGAGACAACTCGACTCACTCAATATCGTCTCAGCAAAAATATTACTTTCCTGATATGAAAACGAATCGTCAGACGAAAAGAAACGCATCACCGTCTCGGGTCGAGTTCTTTACAAAACAACAAAACCGTCGCTCCCGTCGGCGTCGGCACGCTAACGTAATAAATGCGGGGGGATCGAGGGGCTCCCCCTAATATAAATTTACACTACAGTCAGAGACGATCCCCGCTCGTCGGACGATCATTACGATATTTACACTAGGCTACGGCTACGATTCGAAGAGTCGGCGGCGACGCGGCCGACCTGAGGTAGATGTGGCTGGCACGCCGGTCCGGCCGGCCGCACCGGTCCGGCCTCCCCGGGCAGGCTAGCAGCCGGCGGCGGCGGGCGGCACGCCGTTGTGCGACTTGAGGTCCGGCGCGGTCTGCAGCGGCTGCAACGGCTCCGCGGCCGCGTCGTCGTCGGCGCGGCCGCGCGACAGCTCGCGCACCCACGACGCCAGGCGCCCCGACACGCCGAACAGGTTGGAGCCCGACCCTGTCGCCACCGCGCCCACGTTCACCTCCGCCAGCTCCTGCTCTTCCTCTGTGGGCGACATACAGGCGTTATGTGACTCGTCTGAACAAAAATATTTCACACGAAATTGAGCTTAAGGATCGGCAAAATTATAATTATAAGCATTTGTAACTAGGAAGTCCAACTATTTAATACATCGGGTGGAATGACAGTGGAGTTCTAAAAATAAAAACCAACCAGAATCTCTAAGTACTTGCATCTGTTTAATCTCCGGACCACATACAAAAGCATAACGCTCCAAAAGCACTAATACTGGATTTATTTTTGATCGAGACATGCACAGTGTGCCACATGTTTCCATCACCTCCGAGCGGCTTCTCCATAAAAGCCAGTGTCGCAAATGAATCATATTTTCACTACGATGGTTCATGGTCACTCAGAAAATGATAACAAAAGTGCCCGCACGCATCTCACGTTACGTTAAGCATGCAAACTTATACCGCTACTTACGTTTCAAGTTTCAACAGTGTGCTGCCGACTCGGCACACGTCTCTACGGGGCGCAACGGTGGGAACAAAAAAGCGGGCTCGTATTAAACACAGGTTTATGCTAGCAACAAATGTTATCATTTGCTGACGAAGACCAGGACGAAGGACAAAGCATTATTTTAATGTCAACCTTAAGTGTGGTCTAGTATGCCTATGCACTGAGGCTGAGGATTAACAACAATGAAAATTGCTATAGGGAAGCTTGCCACAATAGATGGTCCAGACAGATATATCAGTTCCGCCATTTTTGTGATCACCGATCCGTGCGTTCATCCTGGTGCAATCGAGCAATCTATTCAAAATGTTTGCGTGTAACGGTGGACGCGGGTTAGAGGGTGGGAATAGACTGACCCAGTACGGTGCGCTGCATGGTGTACATCTCCTGGCCCTGCGGCGTGTGGAAGAAGGAGCGCTGGCGGAAGTGCGGCTGCGAGGTGGGCGCCAGGTCCGCCACCAGCTGCAGGAAGCTGGGCCGCGCCGGCGCGCGGTGCGCCCAGCACGCGCGCATGAGCTCGTACAGGCGGTCGGGGCAGTGCTCCGGCCGCTCCATCACGCCGCCCTCCACCACGTAGCGCACCACCTGCTCGTTGGACAGCCCCTGCCGACACGAAAAAAATTGCTTGATTGAGTTTATGAAAAATCGATCTGGCCTGGACCACCCTGTATTATACATATACTTACTAACTTTGATCGAAGCACAGAAATCTCGATATTTTTGACAATACAACGCATCCATGAAAAGCGCACTGGTTTGTAATACAATTGGTCCAAATTAATTTGAACTTTGTCATGTACGACATTAAGATTCATTATTCAGACAATATGTTTACCTGGTAAGGCTGCATCGCGAGCGTCGCCATCTCCCACAGGACGACGCCGTAACTCCACACGTCCGTGCTGCTGGAGAACACCTGAAAGGCACACGATGGTTAAGAGCGATGTGATAAAATAGAATGACAAATCTAACAACAAAAATGTTATGTTTTGAGAAGGTTTAGTATTACATCAAATGAATGCCAGCCTATTATTGAATTGTAATACCTCTTTGATAACCTTTTTTAAGGAGGTTCTTCTCGTGCTTGTCAACGCAACGGTCAATGTATGGCGGTAAAGTAGTTTCTAAGAAGTGACCGCTTATTAGATTTTCTCTCTCAAATAGGTAGTTTTAAAACTTCAAATTGACTATTTTTTTATACCCAGATTTGAAAATGCAATTGTTAAAAGAAACTGTTAGTACTTACGCCGTCCTTAAGGCTCTCAGGGCTCATCCAGCGCACCGGTAACAGGCCCTTAGTGCCTTTCCTATAGTAGTCAGTCTCGTAGATGTCTCTGGTCATGCCGAAGTCCCCGACCTTCACAGTCAGGTCCCCGGCGACCATACAGTTGCGCGCTGCGAGATCGCGGTGCACGAATTTTTTGGCCGATAGGTAAGCCATACCGTCGGCTATTTCAATAGCCATCTGAAAAAAATGAGAGAATGTTCATTCCGGTCGTCTTATTCCTTCATTGGTTGTTGTATAACCATATCTAGTTCCTAAAGATTGGTAAGATATAAGCTTTAGGTTACATTTATTAGTTACTTCATAACTCTTATAACCCTAACCTTGCATGCCTAAATACCTACTTTCAGAAGAAATTTATAAACGCTGCCGAAAGATCAGTCCATGTAATAGAATACTATAAATACTAATAGGTACTGGTGCCATCGACATGATAGAAGAATTGGACATGACAATAACTAATGTATTTTTACCGCTGACTCAATGCAGTTGTACTTCATAACTGTTGTACAAACAGAAATTCGGAATGATAACTTTTAGTAAAGATCACAATCTAATCTTTGTCAATTTTACAAAATGCCTCTAATTTACCTAAATTATTTGATATTGTGACTAGATTTTGAAAGTTTTTAATTAGTAAAATTGGCCTTTTGATGAGTACTGCCACAAACCTGCAGTATGTTCTGCAGCGTGGGCGGGTCGTTCCCGCCCTTGCGCGGCAGTGAGGCCTCGGCGTCGGGGCGGTGCGAGCGCAGGTACGTCTTGAGGTCCCCGCACTCCATGAGCTCCATGATGACGAGCGTGGGCTGGCCGCGCGACACCACGCCCAGTAGACGCACCACGTGGAACGTGTCGAACGCCTTCATCACTGACGCCTCGTTCAGGAACTCTTGGCGCTCCCTGCGACATTCAAACGGTGCTTAGTACCCATGGTCGTATACAGATAATATGCATGTATTTACCAGTAGCGGCAATTGCCGTAAGACGGAAGCCAAAGCAAAAATATATAATTATATTGTATAATTTTAAAAGTTTATAATGTTTTTAGTTGTTGGTGTTTTAAAAACGCCTATAGTGTGACTATATTATTTGGAAATATTAGACACTACTGATTGTGCCATTTTTAATGGCGAAGCTGTTCCGAATACCCAATGGGAAGCTGTTAGGAATTCAGTTGTATATGTAGAGTCCTCGCTACTGGTATTTACAATTAAAAAATCACATTGATAATTTCCCTGTCTCGAATACTAGTCTCATGAATGCCCAAATACTGTATTTTCAATTTTATAAAATCTACTAACCGATCAGTAGCGTGCTCGTTGACAGTTTTGACGGCACATCGCGTCTCGGGTTTTCCTTTTTCTATTCCTTTACCAAGACCTTCATATACCTGAAAACGAATCGAATTACTAAGGTGGATTTTACCAACTATTAGATTAATACTATAGACTAAACCAAAACCTAAGCTTAAGGTTCGAACTTCAAGTTACAACATTTTGAAATGAAGCAGAAAAATAACTAAAGCTTGCAGCTGTATAATAATTAAATACGCTGTCAATTTGTCACTGTAATAGAGTTCAATTTGCTTACCATTCCGAACGATCCCTGTCCCAGTTCGCGTATGAACTCCACAGAGGTCCGTGGCACCTCCCACTCGTCAGGCACGTACATTGTGGACACGTATTCAGGATTGACGCTGGCAAACAGTTTGTTGGCCTCGGCGGAAGGAAGCAAGCCTCGCCGCGCGTACCAGATGCCGCCGCCGAGGACTAAGAACATTATGACGCAGCCTCCCACCACGCCCCAGATCCATTCGTACGCGGTTTCTGCTGTTCTCTCCTGGAAAAGCATTGGAAATAAGCAATAAGAATGAGAATGAAAAGACATAAGAATGGCCCGCTTATGTAGCTAAGTACGTTTATAACTTCCTTTTTAATTAGTTGGCGAAACTTCAACAAATATGATTGGTATCTAATAGCTATAAAAACAAAACAAACATGATTTAACAATATCGTAACTTTTAAGTAACTGCGCACGGCTCAAGTCAGCTTATGAATTACTGTTTATTTAATTACAATTATAATTTTAAGAAAAGATTAGCATACACGTTTACTAAGCTAAGAATAAGATTTTAATGACAGTCAAAGTATAAAATGTATGTAAAGTAGTCAGCTTCTGAAATATGGGAACAGAGAGCGTGACCTGTGTCTGATTGCATTGTTGCCTAGATTCCGAAGAGATTGCCCGCCGAGAGAGCAGAGATTGAGCGATTGGGTCTGGAGAATATTATGATGAATTTACCGGTATGAAAATGGGAGGGTAGATGGAGGAGGCGTTCCCTGCGCCGGCGGCGGTGATGGGCGTGACCTCGACGCTGTAGTTGCCGGGCGACAGCTTGCGCAGAGTGTAGTCGGTCCCCGTGAGGCAGCTCTGCAAACCTACGTCTTGGCCCTGCACACACAGCAATTAAAAGCTGATGAAAAGGCAATTAAATGCACCAGTAGTGGGACACTTATCATTCCAATTTATTATTATACTAAGTTACTAACTGCTCAATGTGACCTAGAAATTATGAATCTTATTATGTAACTGGCGAAATGTGGGCGTACTAATGGGTACACCTCTGCCTAACCCTTCGGGGATTACAGGCGTGATGTTATGTTATTATGTACAGGCTATCTAACATTTAAAATGGATTTTCTAAACGGATTCTGTTCAACTTAGCTGTAACTAACTTCTTACTAACAATCAAGATTAATTTTCGGCACGGGAGATTAGGAACTTTTGCCTGTTTTACGTAATTACAATACTGAAGGTACATAAAAAACAGCTGTTTTAAAACGACGTAGATCTGACGGCTCTGGTATCTTGGACCATTAGGGTAAAATACGCACTGCCAAGTTATCTTCGACGCGAGAGTAGTGCAGGGTGTACGCTACAACGAAGCCATTGGGGTTCTTCGGCGGTTTCCACGTCACATTTACTTCGGCTGAGGTATTATTCGACACAATCACCTCCGCTTGCAAGTTCTCCACTATATCCGCATTTACTGTAAAAATTTAAATTATTGTGTGAACTGCTGGAGAGTGGTCACTAACAGAATTAAACCTTATGTGTAAGTGTTAAAGTTATTTTTCCTTACCTAGTTCTAAAGTGCGGAAGGTGTTGAAAGCCCGCTCGGAGCACCAAGTGCTGTTGTATGCGTCGAGGCTCTCCTGGTCGTGCTTGGCGCGGCAGGCGTAGATACTGACCGTGTACCACGTGAAGTGACGCATGTTCGTCACCGTCAGCGACTTCGTGTCGCCCCCCAGTTCGAAGTACAGGGATTCGACATAACCTGCAGACAAATGTGGCTCTTACTTGTAAGATATTATAGATTACTTTTATGATAATAGGTACTTTATTCTGAAATTGAGGTATGAAAAAAAAGGGGACAATACAGACACATTTGGGTATTCTTAGGGTTCTTCTTTAACCCTTTAACTATATGGAGAATCAATTTAAATAATTTCATATTTCTTTGAGAACCGTATAAATGTTAGGTAAAGTTAGCTTATCTTATTTGTTTGTTCACTATTTACTATTCAATCGTTTTTTTTTGCTTCAATATTTTAATTGACTTTATATTCTAAATCGCAAGTGTTGTGATGCAGTCTTCTTATAAGTGACAAGTTCACCGCAACTAAATAACTTTGAACTAACTATTGTAATTTTACTAGTAAACAAGTCTTGGATCCTTAAAAAAATAAAAAATCTCAAACATGTCTCCTTAGAGATTGGGAATTATCAAGATTACCAGAGTAAAGGCCGCAGTATGAGAAGATGACAATAAAAATAGAGATGAAGAATATAAGCGAAAACCAAACAAGTTAGAGTAAGCTCTCCTGTGGTGTGCACGCGCAGTATCACACCCCTACACCAGTAAGGGAAGGACAACTATTAAATACGTTGACGGCACACACACACACACAGGTAACTGAGAAATCACCTTGCATTATAATAATATTAATTGTTGTTATGATTATTAAAAAATACTAGTAATAAGATGACTCTACGCATAATATAGGTATTAAAAGTTCTTAAGAAGTAGTTACTTACTACGTTACGCTCAAGGCGTAATTTGCATACTTGTAGATTGTTTAACTAACTACAACTATAAAATGACTGCGTGCAATACATAAGACAGCCTATTAACGATCAAAGGTAACGGCCCGCCAATGTATGAAAACCATACCCATGGCGTACAGACATGAAAAAGTGCTGGATATACAGAGAAATATGTATAGTTTGCAATGGTATGTGTCGCATTACTGTGGGGATTGTACAAGACGGTAAAAAAAATAAAAAAGTTTATTTTTTATGTGAGAGCATATTATGTGTTGTATCATATTTTATGGGTGATTAGCTAAGAGTTAAGTATAAAAACCATATCGAACCCTTACAGAAAACATAATATAAGGCTAGATTTCCTAAGAAATAAACCATACTCACGGCGTACAGTTACGACATAGAGCTCTATTTACAGAATTTATAGTTTACCTAGAAAACGTTTTTGCGCATTTATTACTAAGGAATTAGGTGATAAGGAAATAAAATTCATTATTATTCCATTCATACTCATTACTTTCTATACATCATATTAAATACATTTTTAAATATTTATCAAAAAGTAAAAACATTTAAAAATATATAAAAATAGTAGCCCACCGGCATCGGGGACAGGGCAATTATTATTATTATTGTATTAACTTTATTCGACCTGATCTGAATCTAAGGGTATGGTCACATAATCCAAAAAGGCCGCAGGTGCGTGTATGTTGTCTTGATGTCTAGCCCAAGATAAAAAGTAGACTATACCTAGGCTGCTACGTGCGCGCCGCTCCCAATGGCGCGGCGGCCGTGAATGCACGAGCAGTAGTACCCCGCGATACCCTCTCTACCATGTCCCGTTAGGTTTACTATTAAGTAACAATAATATTGTTTGCTCCTGACATGTCGTGATTGTATTCTCCCACATATCTAAACTTTGTTGCCAACCAACTCCCGGTGTCGAAATATTTCGAAAAAGTACAAACTCAACTAGATTAAATTAAATTAATTCAACTAGAATTCAATTAATCAATTAATTTAACTCAACTAGATGAAATTCAACTATATTAAAGTAAAAATTGCAGTTTTACTACATTTAAAAAAGTTTTTTACCAAATCTTTTTTATTTTTTTTACGTGTTCTCCCATTGAATTTCGATAAAATGTTTACATAAAATGAAAAGTGGGTTATATGGCCGTAATTTAAAAATTATTTGGTCTTTGTACGGTAACTTTTGTCAACCGGGTCATAAAAGAGCCGTAACCTTTATTATTTAAAAAAAAATATTCCTGATGATGTCAACATAACATGCACCAACCAAATCCCCGTGTAATAAGTCCATAATATCAAACAAAGACTTTACTTAAACCTTTGGGCAATTCTTGTAATACAAACTTTATATTTATCGAAATAAAGTTTGAAATTCAAAAACCGGCTCGAAGGGTTTAAACTTGGTTTAAGCAAAAACTTTGTTTTATAAGGCGGAAAATGTCTTTGTTTTATAAGGCGGAAAATGTCTATGTTTATAACCTGTAGAATCCTTTACAAGGCAAACGTTAAGCTCGATGCGACTGCAGTTAACCGAAATGAGAATGTTAGATGGTCGTGATGAGAGTGACAAGCGAGGCCATGAAGAACAGAGAAGGCATCACTAGGACAGTGAATAGATGGGAGATGATGACATGATGACAAAGTCGCGGCTAACCTTTGTCGTCCGTAGTGTTGGTGTAGTTCTGTCCGAGCGTGGGTACGACGCTCTCGGCCACTTTCACAAGCATGCTGTTCATGTAGTGGTCGAGAGACCGCTTTACCCTGCTTTTTGAATGCTTCTGTCTATCGGGTTGTTTTCTGTACACCTGTAATGAATTAGGGTTTAATAATCTCTAAATTTAGTATAATTTTTTTGTCGGAGCCAAGCGCTAGTCCAATCGATGTTTTGTGTCGTTTGTTTGGACTAGCAGCTTCAACGTCTGACTGACTCCCTGACAATTCAAAAGTGTCTGTAAATGGTATATTTAAAATGATTGATTTGACTCAAGGCGCGAGTCACTTAATTCATACAAAGTCTGAGGAGCCAACTTAACTCAGAATAAAATAATTAAAAATGTCTTAACCAATACCATTAATTTCTTATTTTGTACAAGCATAGTCCGGAACCCGTACCGTATTCTGCAATTCGTTCTCGAAGTTGATGCTTTCTTCTCGTTCCCTCTCTGCGCGTGAGTTGAACTTAGTGCCCGGTTTGTCTTCCTCCTTACAGGCGCACGAACCGTTCGTGACGTCACCGGTCGCCTCCTTTTCCTGACTGTCGGGAGAATCTTCAGCTCGACCAGTGATTACGTTCGCTAGAGCACTCGCTGAAAAAGGGAAGATTAATAGGAACTGTGCCACTGTACCCACTGAACTAAGTTGTCATTTTAGTTTGTACACCCTATTTCTGCTTTATAAAAAATGCTATGCTATGTAAACCTAAATATCAAGTCATCGGGGTATTAATACTATCTATGAGGGCTATATAGGAACTTCTGTAGGACTTCGCTAAGCACTATAGTCATCTAAAGCAAAGAAGAGAGACAACCCAGTTAATGGGTAACAGGATACCGCTTTATAAGACTGGTTATCAGACTTTCGGGCTTTTGACTACCCATAATGATTGTCAAAGTTCTACAACAGTCGGGACAGACTACTTCTATGACAGCCGGGACCAACGGCTTTACATACTTTTCGTGGCACGGAGGTGTCACACCACCAACTTCCAAACTCGGGGCTGCTACTGAGAAATTCCTAATGGAAAAACCAAAAACACTGCTCGACCCTAGAATCGAATCCAAGACTCCACGCTCAGCAATCGTGCTTACGACCACGAGACCAACGGGGCAGTCGAAGCAGAGAAGTTATGAATATAAAATAAATAACTTACGGTTAGCACAATAGTTGGTATTTCCTACTAACAGCTGGGGTACGTTGTAGCTGCTCGCTTGCACCGCGACGTGGTACAGGACGATGGTGCCGTTCGGCATCAACGGCGGCGACCAGCTTATGTACACAGAGTGCGGCGACAACGATTCCACTGACACGCCTTGCGGTGGACTTGGCCCTACAAACATTTAGTGTTAGGTTTTCCTTCAGGATTTGGCAGTCGCACAGAGTCCACGACAATAATTTTTGTCCACTCGAGATCTATGCAGTTCAAGGTATTTTTTTTGTTGCTTTTTACTAATCATCATTTGGTACTTACTGCCAGGTAAGGTCGTGAAGTATATGATGGAACTTTGTGCACCCTTCTTCTCCTGCAATGTTGTGTAGGTCTTCACATACGCTGCATATCGCGTGTAAGGGGCCAAATGTGACAGTAGGTAAAAGGAAGGTTGCAGATTCAGACATGGATTCAACAGAATGTCATCTTGGTTGCCAGAAGGAATATCTCTTGTACCATTACGTGCTTCGTCCATCGTTACATCGAGAACATTCCATCTGTAAATTAAAGTAAGATAATAAGGGTTTATTCCATACACTTTCCGAATAATTAAACAATTTGAAAACACAGTTATGATGATATTCCCGGCAGCCCACATCATACAAAAGTAGTCTAGTTATACTATTTTGATCAATAAGTAATTAAACTCGAAATTTTGTAATAGGATACAGGCTCTAATAATATCTATGCTTGTGGTTAGTCAGTTTCCCGTCAAATATATTGTTTCAAAATGATAATGATTTTTAAATCTAGCAGGCGATTTTGAACTTTATCTACACAACATAAAATTATTTATCTATGCTTATTGACCAAAATTTGACTAGTCCTAGTTTATGAGCGTGCAACGACAAAAATCCATCTCCATACAATACGATTTGTTTTAATAACAATTTAGCTCTAGTATAATTCCAATGACTCATCTACGCATAAAGACAATTGATTAAAAGAATACTAACATGTCAGAGCACACGTCCCGCTGTTCGTACATCGTGACGTTCTGGTTCGGTTTGGTAGGAATGTAGTAGACAGAGTAGCCGAGCAACTTGCGGATGTCCTCGGGACAGTACATGTTCCAAGTGAGGATCACCGCTCGGTCACACAGCTGACTCACCCGCAAGTGCAACTTGTCCGGTAAACCTGTGAAAAATTCACTTTCAGAAATCGGTACATGTTGCTTTGATGCATTTTCTACAATCTACTTGTAATTGGTCTCCAACCTCAGCAACGAGGGAACGACGGAGACGATGCTCGTCTCTTACAACACATTCGATATGCACGATTGACATGTGCGTGCTAGATAACATCGTGAACTACTCACAGGAGGCCTGATTTCCGTTGTTGTCTTCTGACACTTCATTTTCAGTGAAGTTGGACCTTGGATTGCTAGTCATGTTCTTAAGCGGCAGTATCTGGGTGGCGTAGCACAGCTTTGGGTTTAAATGTATGAACAGGGAGCCCCCTGAGATATCAATGTCACCGTGAGTTGGCCAGTCCCATAACAACTCGAGGTTCGGGTTGTTGAATATATGCAACACTTGACCTCTGAAACGTTATCAGTTATAAGTAAATCAGAAAATAAATAGTTCAACGTTTAAGTATTTCATAAATAAGTGGATCCCGCAAGCGATATCCATCCATATTGTTCCGTAAATAAAACGACTAATATCACTTGTTTCTCTTGAAAGAGGAGACAAATACAACAACTTTATAGCAACAAAAATAATAAACTTTCTACATAATTATCATACAATACAGAATTAACAAAAACGCATTAATTTACAATGGCCACTTGTTGACCGTTTGTAATTTACTTAAAAATGGATCTTAAAGTTTGGGGCCTTGTCGCAAATCGCGACAAGAGTCACCTGTAGAATCTTTAACAAGTCGGGAAGACTTAAATAGGAAAGAACAATTGATCTATCATTTAGATATATTATGAACAAATAAGCAAACATACCAATCTAATCTACTCTATTGTGTTTTTATAATACTAGTATTGAACAGAATCTTCAGCCCCCTGCTCCTCGCCGCACCTCTATGCTGAAGGTCGTGACCTCTGTGGGGTAACATCTTAGCTCAAACGATGTTCCTCCATTATTTTAACATTCACATAATTTTTTATAAAAATTGATACGCAATGCAACCAAAAATAATTATAAATATGTAATTATAAAAAATCATATTTAATAACTTATTTTGACTTACTTATTTTTTATATATCCTTTATTGGCATCTGTGTTCCATGCTCCTGTGATTTTCTTCAAACTTCTCAGAAACATCAACGACACTAGTGGGTATGCCCGTATTACTAGCAACGACCCAGTTATCTCTCGAATTTCACCCAATGACTCTTCCAATAATGATAATGTGTTACCTACAATTAAAACAACAATTTTAAAGATAATTCGTCATTTTTGTTTTTACAGTAGATGCACAGAGAGTTTCTAATCGCTTAGCGATACTTAATTGCTCTCGCTCCACAACTTTCTAAAGTAAAAATTAAAACAACAATATTTTCATCATTTAATAAAGTGGTTATCAGTTCAATTAAAAATAATTCTTATAAAAAAACTATTATCATGAAATACTTCAAAAAGCTTATTAACTCAATAAGGAAGCCGAAAATAATTGTATTTATTTCTTTATTAATAAAAGGGCAGCCACTAATCAAGAGTAGAAGTTGAGTATAATAGGGACTTGACCATAGTTTGATGAAGCTCACCACTAGAGGCGCGTATGGTGATCTCTAGCTTGCCCTTGACGTGCGTGCACCCGCGGAACTTCTCCGCCGCCGCCACAGAGTCGATCTTGCCGCCGGGACACTCTTTGACGCAGCCGGACGGCGAACACCTCTTACAGGTGGCGTTCTGCGCATCGCCATCCTAGCAAACGTGACAAAGCTTATATTAGTTTCTTTTAGCTGTATTAGTTTCAACTTGTATTAGTTAGATAGGCGGACATCGGATAAATGACGATTGAACGATTTTGCCGCAAATATAGAGTAATTATGACTTTGTAAAATGGATGTAAATCTCGTGCGCGCTGGTCGGCGCGAGGGCACTGTTCAGTTTTCGGAGTGAAACAGCATGATTTCAATGCTCGCCCATCCAATTCACGCCTCGCCTCGCCGATTTGAAACCACCTTTAAACGATGCTTTTTGATTTTCAGGAAACAGAACCGCAAGCCCGTCCATTTTTACGAACTTCCGCCTACAAAGCTGCGAGCTTAATTTCTTATAATATTTTATTTATTAGCACTCACCTCCATAAACCCGATATCGCAGTCGTAGACGCATCGATTGCCGAATATCTTGTACCTCCGGCCCGGGTCGGCGGTGAGCGGTGGCTGCGTCGCGCGGCACTCCTCCTCCGTTACACAGCGTCGGAACAACTGCAGATAATATTATAATTTTAACAACACTTCTTGTTGTGATAGTAGCACAAAATATTATTGGTCCATTTCCGACTACAATTAACATAAAGCAGCGCACGCCGCAGTCACGGATTGTCTGCACTTCTGCAGTGATTTCAGTTAAATAGTTGAGTGTATGGTGTTAGCCTTTCTGTGGCTTTTTTTTTTTTCGTGGGTAAATCCTCATGGACTGCCTCCACCTCGGGGAAGGTGGAGGGGTGTGTCGGACTCTTACCGACTAAAACTCCACGGTGTTCCGGGGCACGGGGGCGCTCAGAGCATTCTTCCGCACCCCGAGCCTTTCTGTGGCTACTACAACAAACTTACCCGTTTTCACTTACACTAAGCGACACCTAAATGTGATTGCATTGCGTAACTTAACGTTTAAACATAGTTTTCTTTTCTTTATTGAGTGTCCTATTGGTCGCGCCTATATTAATAAATTAGGACACTCAATACTGGAAGGTAAGGTAGCACTGACAGTGCTTTAAAATTAGGTTAAATTACTCCAACAACATAACTAATGGGTAATGTAACCTATACTTTACTACACAATGAAGAGATCTTTTGAACGCGCTAATCTGAGGAATAATACTAATACTAGATCGATATCAAAAATAATTGTTGCATTATACATATGTATATACCTAGCTCTTTTATCGAAGAAGGTTTGTATGCTATAAGTATAACATTACGTTACGATCAACGGGGCCGGTGCAGTAGTCAAAGACGTAACTTAACGCGGGTGAAACCGCGAGGTATTGCTAGTCACCTTATATGTGGTCGCAGGGCAGGAGTCCACGCATTTCCGTTGGCTGCCGTAACCCAAAGAGTAGTTGCGACAGACGTAGCAGTCCTGCGCCGTGAGCCCGGAGCAGCCGCCCAGGCACGCCTTGTGGCAGCACGTACCGTTGTCGTCGAGAGAGCCGCGGTCACCACACGCCGTCGTAAATACTGCGAGAATAACACAACACATATAATATAAAAATAGCTTCTAAAGTTTATTATCTAAGGAATTTTGCTTGTGTGTGTAACCGTTATTAAGACACCTTACGATCGACCTCCAGATAATAAAATACTATTGAACATGTCAGTACAAATACTCTCCAACAGACTAGACTAGCAGTTTCGCAAAACATCAATCAAAGATGGCCCGTAGTGTTAAATTACATACTCATATTAATATATGAATGATCGACTCATGAAGAACAGGCCATGTTCACCTTCTATAACAATACAAATTATAACTAACCGTAATAGTCAAGCCTTTCTGTCTAGAACATAGAGGAACAATTTAAAGGAAGATCACCGAAAATTGTACTCGACTGAGAGCCGAATGATTACATAGGGCGTGTGTCATGCGATCATATCATTGCATCATTCACTTAACGTGATACTCAATGACCCATACCCCAAGTCCATTGCTCCCTTTGTTTATAATACGTCTATTAATTCTTAATAATAATTTATTGGTTAACATCCAAAGTGCGTAGGTATCTCATAGCTCATCTCATGGCCCATTCTCATCATTTGTCATGAACCCCTAATAACTTAAGTAAGTATGTTTGTCATACTCAGTGAACTTACTCTTCTGGCAGTTGTTCTCATCCCAACATAGCAACCGGCCATTTGCATCAGACGGGCAATGCGACTGTCGAAGGTCCTTCACTCGACTCTGTGCTTTCGGGCACAGCCCACACAGTCGCGTGTCGTAGTTCAACTACAAATGAACAATACATTAGATCAATATTAACGTTAATTGGGAGATGACGAGGTCACCCACATAATTTTAAGAGTTACTCATTTCAACACTATGTGCACGATCCATTAAATATCACAACACTCGCTAATGATTATCGTCTTCATGAAACATACCAAATGGATTGGTTTTTTTTTTACGCCTTAGAAGATACTATGGAATTAACTGTGAATTGAATTAATACTATAGCTTTTAATAATTCAAGTGATTTCAATAATAATTACGACTGACTAGAGTGTATACTATAATACAATAAATAACATGAGTGTCCCTTAAAACCAAACGTAGTTTCGCTAAGCTTAAAACATGCCAAATGTTAATTAAAATGTGTGTGTATCGTAGGTAAACACGAGTCGTGGCGGAACTAATAACAAGATCCCACGGTCCATGACCAGAACAAGTTTGGTGAAGAACAATAATAATGACTATGAGGGCACTACTCCACTGTTATTGGACACATGTCCGGACAGAGGCAATGCCACAGAATAGAGTAACCCTATATTATGTACCTATATGTGGCAGCGTTATAATAATACACAATAAAAATAATGCCAGCATTGCCAGCCTATTATCTCACCAGCCCCACTGTAGGGCAAAGGCATCTTCTGATACAGAGAAGGCACGAGCATTAATGTTTTATTTCTCTCCGACAAAAAATCGGTAACCGATTATCAGACGTGGGCGGACGCTCTCTTAATGTAAACTAACAGGAAATATTTATACAGCTCATTTTCTCTCTCAGAGAATTGAAGGGTTGAGTATTCAATATTCAGTTTGTGTGTTGGATACATATTGGATAGTGAATAATAGTGATATGTTTTGTGTTGATTTCTTCTTTTACAACTCCCAAAATCTAATAGGATGCTACAAATTACACGAGCACTACATTTTTAATTATTAACGTTACTTACCCTAATAACGTTTTCAGCGTGATCCGAAGTGATCCGAGTCCAGTCAATTGTATTTGTGTAACAAAGCCTGTCGTTTTGCTGTATACGCACACCGCCCCTCTCAATCTTCATTAAAGAACGAAGACCCAAGGACTGTGGATGGAATTACAAGCATTTACCATTACGTTATTCTAAAGTTACATTTAACATCAGTAACGAGGAAGCCTGTATCTTGATTCTAAAGTTTGATTTGAAAGTCCAATTAATAACTTAATACGAATTTATTTAATTCATCGTAGTTTATAAATAATGAGATAAGTACTCAGTTTACGGCATTTATGGGTTTAAAATGCTAAGTTGTGTATGGCTGAAATTTTGTGAATAGAGAGAGATATCTAGCTTTAAAGTTCCGACCTTTAAAGTGTCTGACAGGAGTTCTGGACCACGGAAAGTATAACAATAATGAATAATGGTCAATAAGAATTTCCTCTAAAAAATATTTTATTAAATCTTAACAGGCAACAGCACACATATTTTCTTAATAACATATACCTCCATCTGTTCTCGAAACAGCCATGATAAAAATGACGTGGGTCTGGTGACTTTGGAATATAGGAACATATATTAATAAATATAAGATTAAATACCCATGTAGTCCGGTTTAACTTGCCTAATAATAATTGACGCTGAGCGCAGAATGCTCGCATTACACACGGTCAATAATTTCATTCACACATTTGCTAGTTAACTTGATTAACACAAAATAACGCAAATCTGTTGCAAACTAAACGTAAAAACAACTTACTTCCAAATGCTCATTATCGAATATAACGAGCGCGAAATCCTTATAGAGCTGTATTCCGCGTATCACCGTGAGGTTGGGAAAGAGGGTGCCCAGGTTCTGCACACCTTTCGTCCTATAATATATTAAAACCAGTTAATTATGTTACAAAAGGTCTCTCTCGTAGCTACTCGATTACTACTGTCACAAGTATAGCAGTTTATTAGGTATATCATATTTATAATAGTATACCAATATTCGAATATTCCCAATCCCAATGAAGGTCTGCATCAGTAAACGGAACTATTCTCAAGATACAGAGTTACAGACACAGAGTGCTGGTTACCTAGTTTATACTTACAAAACTATTTTATACGTTTAAATGACATTTTAAACCTCATCACATGAATCTGTAGACAGTATTGTAGCCGCTCGAATGTTTTTGTCAAGTAACTGACTTCAAAATTACAGTAATTTAAATATACACATCAAAAAAGTCTAGGGATCAACATCCCTAACAAATGTTAGGGATGTTGATCCCTAGACTTTTTTGATGTGTGTATATTCGTGCTTGAAGTTTGATTATTTATTTTCTAGTGAGATTTCAGTTAGTATTCTATCAGTGAGTAGTTCTATATGGAAGGGACCTTGAAAGTTAATTTGTGTCATTTCCAGGCAAATTCATCAATTCTACGAACAACAGTTCACAACAGAACTTATATGTATTTTACATATTTATATCAGATCTGTGAGATTTGTACTGTATTCTTCATGCGGGGAATATTTAGTACTATGATTTTAAGATTAATCGGTTTCACCTGTATATCAGAATATAATCGGTGACCTCTCTCAGAAGCGGGAAGGTCATGTTCTCGATGTCCTTAGGCGTGGTGCGTTCCATCAGCACGATGCTGAGCTGACCTTCGATGACTCGGCAGTTTCTTAGCTGTTTGAGCCCTGTGTGATTGTTTCTTATGTCCATCGATGGGCATACTGGAACAAACATGTTTATATCAATAAAAGTTCTTATGCTATTTTTGGAAGTAATCACACAACGAATATGCTGTAAGTGTCTACCATCTTGAGTGAATACGAATTATTAAGAATACAAAGAGTTTTTTTTTTCTAATTTTGTTGCAAGTGTAGGTATTGATTGGCACGTTAAAATTCTTCGTCAGCTAAATTCAATAACCACCTTTCACACAAACGTTGCTCAGTGTAAAAAATATAGGCATGCTTAACAGACGACAACCATTACTTAACTTAAAGCACCGTTTATTGTATGTAAGGAGGTTAGATAATGCTGTTTCCGTAAACAATTCAATTATTGGCACAAATTACCCCCCACGAGCTAGCTAATTTAATATCATATTAACGAACACTAGGGAGGAATTTTATTATAACTATATTTATGTAGCCTATTGGCACACCCGTGACTGAAGCATTGTTATCAATAAACTACCGATATTTTAAAAAAATCTAGGTATAGATCTATGATAAAATGACCTGCGATGTAGGGTTTATATTCCGTTTCTACAATAACATTATACAGATGACTTTAAAATCTGGCTGATATCGGCCAAACTTTTAAGAAAAAGGTAAGTACTCAAACACGTAGCAAGTATGGCAAGGTGTGCCTAAGGGGACCTCGTCGCAAAGTCACCTATCGGTTTTTTACAAAGTGCATTATTTTCCAAAGTACACTATGTATGTGTATACTGGAGTAAACGATTCAAATCGTTGGAATAGGGCAATTTAATTAATTCACAACATCTTTCAATTTTCTTTCATCTTTTCAATTGCTTCAGGTGCGTAAAAAAAAGGTGCATATGGTACTTGTTCTATCTAGTAGTTGTATGATGTTTATTTCTTTGCTCTTTCAGTTGAATTTAATGATGTAGAGACACCAAATCAAAGAGACATCCCTTAGATTTTTACTAGCACAAAGCAATTAGTATTATTCCTAAACTGTGGAGAAAACAAAACAAATCGATAAAATATAAAAAGAAGCAACATAGCATCGTGTCTCGTGACGTCAAATACAGCATCTCATGAGACGTTTGTGCTATAGATCAAAAAGGGTATCATTGAACAACGCATATTTCATACTAGACGTGTGGTGTCAGTGGACGATACCAATTATTTAGACTATTGTATTTAATTACTATAGTACTAGAAATTATTATCCATATCTCACTATTCATGTACTGCATGACTAATTACTAGCACAGAATAGTTACTAGGTGGTATAATTACCATTATTTATACAGATTATAATAATTCTTAGACACGCTTCAAGGTCATAATTACAACGGCTATACATTGTATATGAGAACCAGGGACTGTACAACCCCAAACCATAACGTCGTTAAAACGGTTAGCCGTGTTACCGGTTACTTGTATAGAGCATGTAACGTCTTGTATGGCTTAACCCTTCCTTACTACATGAAACGCAAACCCTTATAACGATAACTCATTTAATGGGTTATTCTGGAGTGGCTTACCCAATAAAACTCTTAAAAATCTCTTCGAGGAAAAGGGCTTTTTAATTAATTAAAGGTGTAAGGGTTTTTGAAGGTTTATTAATCAGTTCATGGGCTAAGAGTTACTCTTATAATTTTATAAGAGTTAAGTCAACCACAGTCAACTCAAACAGATATAATTATCTGTTTGAGTTGACTGTGGTTGAGGTTTTAAATAATTATGCCCGTTCACAGATAAGTGCATTACACAACGTAAAGGTGTTTTTTTTTTATTAATAACCGATATAAGGGTTACCTGAATATCCAGGTCTCAGATTAGAAAATATAATTTTCTTAATTAAACATGAACTTTAATTCCTAACTGATCAAATCATGCAGGTTCAGTGAGTCTCCATCTTTGCCTTCAAAGTTCTATTTTTTGTTTGTGTAATAACGGTCATTATACAATTAATATTAAATTACGAAAAAAAGAATTAAGAGTGGGTAGTAAGCAAAATTATACCTACCGGCACGTAACTTGGCAAGAGATTTTCGTAGTGGGGGAAGTTCGCGCATATAAAAATGTATGAAATTGTGCGTGCGCAAACTTCCCCCACTACAAAAACTCTTGCCAACTTACGTACCGGTCTGTGTACCAATCTTTATTTTTATTTTACATGAACAATTCTAGATTTCTAGGCTTAAAATACAAATGTATGAAAACTACATGATATTTCCGAGGGTTCTCATTGATCAAAAACATAAAATAATAACATTTTCTCGATAGAAAAACATCACGAAGTAGCCTCAAATTTTTTGGTTTTTTCGATTTATACACAATATTATAAAGATTAATATTACGAAAATTTGATAATTAGTTATATTTTTCCACGAGTGAGGGTTTTGTTTAGGCATTTTAGGCAATTCCTTTTATTTTTGGAGTTATTACGATAAAACACTTAACACGGGGCGCGCGGGTGAATTATAAACAAGGAACTTCGTTCCAAAAGTTTTCTGGCTTTTGGCGCGCTCTTAAATGATTGAAGCAGTATTATAAATGGCCAATTTATTGCGCAGTTTTAATCTCATACTTCTTAGCCGGATATACGCAGTACCTGCAAGGCTACTCTTCCCAGGGCGAAAAAGTTAAGGTCAAAGGCTGAGTGCGCATGTGCACAAAATACGCGGGAGGAAAACCAAGATGGCGGCGTAAACAATACGTGTCACGGCTGCGGCATGATGCCAGTAGTAGCATCACCTACTCAAGTCAACTAGTTTCGAGCCATTTGATTGGTTAAGTAAACTAGTTTAATGAAATGCTTGAATCTTATCGTGCTTCTTAACTTCCCTTAGCCAATGAACCGAGGCGAGTTAATTTTGTAATGATCCTTGATACTCTTTGTAAACTGTAATATCGTAATATCAGATGTGTTGTCAATTGTAATAAAGCATGCTCGTTCTTGAACCATGTAATGATGTAACAGATTTAAGAATCTCTGAAAAATAAAAAATAAACTGGACGTGTTGTGCACAACTTTTTCAGAAATATCTGACTGACAAGTAGGTAATTTGAAAACAATCAGTACCACCTAAATATTAAATTCTCACAACTCGTACTGCCGCCATGAATCATAAACTTTTATGCTGTTGCTGGAATAAGCTGAAATGGCGCATGGAGGAGGAGGAGAAGGGAGAGACGGGCGACACGGTGAGTGCCGTGGTGTGAGCGATGCAGTGGGGTGGCACCCGTGGCACAACACCAACCTAACCTGAAAACACGACAGTCGACACAATGCAAATGAACTTGCCGCATATTGCCGTCTCACGTCCCTTAAACCTCGGACTCTCAGCTCAATAAGTTTTATAATAAAACTAGGACAGTTGATGTACCTATTCACAACATGTTGGTGTCCATAATAATAGGTCATTAACTTGTTTTACAATAATGATGTTTGATCGGAGCCATTAAATACCTAATTAGTTTTCAGGTAGGTACCTAAAAAGATACTTAAACGATTTATACCTAAGACAACCTGTTTAGAATTCCCACACACTCTTATGTGTCATTTAAGAAATAATTATGTTTACGCTTTTCGCTTGCTAAGCTAGGTAAGTATTTAAATACCTACTGTACCTTGAAATTACTATGATTATGAGAACAGTTGCATACATGTACTGGCTGGCTAATAATAAACGCGGCATGCTTCGTCCCTCCCCCCGCACTCCGCGCTTACTACGCCTCTACTACAGCCTCCACTCCCCCCGCCCGTCCCCGTGCCCTCGTACCATGGCGCCGTGCGATCAGATTAACACAACGTCATTTACCTTTATCTGGAACATTAAACCATAAAAACAAGGGAATAAGGCTTCATGCTCATCGCTTCGAGTACGAAAAACGACGTTTAGTTTTACAACGTATTTCGAGTGGCTTACGTTTAACGATAATTTTTATATAAAATTGCAGTCATTGAGCTCAGCTTCGATTTACGGAAGAAACAAGTTGACTCATGTGTTTAATATCAACGTAGGTACATATTGTCAAGGCCTGGAAAGTAAGAGGTGTGTAATGGTAGGTATGCAATGAGTTGATGCATATCACGCCAGTGTCGCCAGTTCATTCTTTGCAATATTAGTACATTGCGTAGGTACACGTAATCCCCTGAGTGCCACCAGACTGACATGCACATGTAGTACTCACTCAGGCAAGCCGATGAATGAATAAGGGTACAGCTGGTACAGTTTTTGATTCAACTGAATAGTCAACAAAAGCACAATTAAGTTTTGTTCCGTTTGTTTAATTACCTACGCCCTTTACAAACGTTGTTTTTTACCGCGCACTTTATTTACCGTTACCAAATAGGAAGAGAGTTTTTTTGTCAGATTGCAAATACTGTAATTGTAATCACGTGACGTTACAGTTAACAGCTGCCATTTTCCTGTTTATGACCTTGTGCGGCAATTACACTGAAAGGTCACAGTTTCTTTCCCCATCTGTGAAAGCGGATATTGAGTTGGTGTCTTATTTTTCATCCAAAACTAAGTGTAATTTCAACCTAGGAAAAATGTACTTGAAACTAAAAATTCTCTTCAAGTCGTCAGACCAATGTCACGGTTAGCATGGCTGAATGCTAACCGTGTTCTAACCGTGTGAGATTCTCTAATATATCCTGAATAATATGTCGTCGAAAAGCTACTTCAACGCTGGGCGGTTTTTCAACTTTACAAAACGTAGGTCTGGTTACACTGATCCGGTGACGAAGGCACTGGTCCACTGCATTATAATACCTTTACCGTTCTCTTCCAAGTTGCGCGACAAGCTGTCAGGTACAAATATGAAACTTTATTCTATATTAAAATAATTAATTTAAACAAACGATAACAAATAAATAAACAATTTCTCACCTTTAAAATAATATTCTTATCGCAGTACCTACGTTATCTTATCCACGAATGATAAAAATACTATCGTTTCGCACGTCACGTAAGATATATTCAGGTAATCTGACATAGTAAAATAAATTAAAACAAAACACCCTGGTTAACGGATTTCTCGTCAACTAGTACAGTTACCGGCACGTAAGTTGGCAAGAGTTTTGGTAGTGGGGGAAGTTTGCGCACGCACAATTTCATACATTTTTTTATGCGCGAACTTCCCCCACTACGAAAATCTCTTGCCAAGTTACGTGCCGGTAGTTGAATATGTATTGTTAGTATGGCTTGTACAGTCAGCATCAGAGAAAAGGAACCCCCCAAGACTTAAAGAATTATCGCCCGAGCGACGGCGCGCGCGCCGCCACTCGGGCGATCGCGTCACGTGACTCAGAGCCCAAGCGGCTCCCTCCCCCGCCACGCCGCCTCACCCATCTCTGCCTGCCACCGATCCCACTCAATCAGTATTTGCACCTTTTTAATATTTTTTTGGAATTTTTTCGGCTTACAATGAATAACTTACAAAAAGCTAGGCGCGGTTGAGGATACGAACACGCACCACCATGTGCCAGCCGATATTCTGGACCGTGTCTTATACCACTAGGCTATTGGCACAGTTAGCAAATGTATCGAAATTTTTAATATAATTATTTCATTTATCGAACAAGGTTGATAACGCTCTAATCTTCTAGATAATAAGGTTTAAATTTCAACTTCCATCACGTGTTATATTTCTACCTTACCGTTTTGTTTTACGATTAAATAAAATCAATTCAAATTAACTAAAAGACAATTCAAATATCTAAAAGATAAGGTTGAAATTAGCATAGATTTTTTGTTTGGTTGAATAGAATGTGCTGGATTCTAATCAATAATATATTGTAGTCTTTGATTCTAATTGTTGCACTACCGTAATTTGACTTCAGAAACTTAGCTGCCGTATGAACTGCGAGATATGGTTGAAATTAGATTACTTTTTTGCTCTATAATATAATTATATTATTATAATTTAATATAATAATATATTATGTAATTAAGGAAATAAATGAATATTGTTTATGCAACATGACTAGTTTTTCTTATTAAACCTCCTACATATTTTAACATTTGATTTCATAAATAATAATTGACGAATACCACCTTTTTTTTTTTTTTTTGAGGTGGTAAAAATCATAAAAAATAAAATCCTAAATGAAATCCTAAAAAAAGAAAAAAAGAAACCTATTCCGCGGATTTGAACTCGCAACCATCGCATTGCTCAGTCGCAGTCTTAACCCCTAGACCAACACGACATCTACGATACATTGCAAAAAACTTAAATAGTTTGATGTCATTACCAAAGGGGGTACCTTTTCTCTGATGCTGACTGTACTTATGTGACCCTCGCCGAGGACGGCCGCCGACCGCACCGCCCGAAGGTTGCAACGGCGCGGGCGCAGCTCTATTTCCGACGTCGTCATGCGGCGCGCATGACTCACTGCACTTTCAACGCAAATAGTGACGGTCTACTAATAAAATTAAGCCCTTAATTCTCATAGGTTTAGATAACTTCAAGTGAGATGAAGAGAAAGTGTGATTAAGACCACAACAAAAAAATAAAAAAAAATATCTAGATAATTATGATTCGAATTCCTAGGCCGAATTATTTCACGCTTTGATGAACAAGAAGCATTAAACGGTATGTGAATAACGTTCCACTTCCTGTTTGTTGTAGAAAACTTCAAATAGCAAGAGTAAGTAGACGATGCAGCAGCAATTGTTTTATTTGCCACGTTTGTGAAAAATATGTCATCAAAACATTTCACATCATAATCATAAATATTCATAAATGCTCGATAATGTAAGTAATTGCAAACAAACACATGGACGTCCGAGCGGACGGACGGGGCAACGCGCGACGGCGAGTGGCGTCGCGTCGCGTCGCTCTACGTTGATTCATGTTTCCGGTCTCTGAATGGAGATATCAGTTGGATCCGATCCGTACACCGCCACTAACGCGTGCAGCGCATCAGCCTTTAATCACAGAACAACCTTTAATCCTATATTAGTAAACTATACGTTGATCCTATCCTTGTGTTCGGAATGAAATTATAAACAATTAAAATGACTAATTTTCAATCTACCTGAACTTGTAATTAAAAACCAAGCCAAACCGAACCTGTACCACACCTGTACATTGTAAGTCGTTGAAAAGGTTAACCGTTCATTCGGTTACCCTTATGGCCTTATGGAGAACGTAATCAACATCTTGTTTGACGTTACCCTTTCGAACACTGTGAAGCAGAAGCCCGATCATAACGTGAGCCGTTCAGTCGGTTGGTTGATGGGGATCATTCTGGTAACCGACTCCCAAAATCTTTTTTTTTAAAGGGTTTGCCATACCGTTTTTTGTTCGAGTCTTCTCGAGAGTCCTCAATACATTTACTCGTAAGAAACTTAAATTCCACATCAACTGATTGTTATAATGTATATGTATTAGCAAATTATCACGCATTATTTCTTAATTTTTTTATTAATTGATTTTCAGCAATAATTGTCGTCGCCTTACTTCACAGTCCTTATTTTAAAAAAAAGAGTCTTAATTCCCGAATATCAGACGTGGTGTTAAACTTTACTTCCCGTGGATGATACAGGTCGTCCCAATCCGCTCGTCTAACCCTTGTCATGAGAGAGAGGGAGAGTATTGATGTTAATGATTAAATATTTTTATTAGGTATGTTAATATTTGAAATAAGGATTGATTCGGATTCCGTTGAAAATGTTCAATAAAACGCTTCCAATTGTAAATTAACTATAAGTACCTACAAACTATTGACGCCATAATTTGCGATTTTTTACCTGGGATCTTACTACAAAATCCAACAATGTGAATATTTCATCTCATGTATTCTAAGTAAGTAATAAAACTGTTTCCAGGATTGAAAAATGAAATCAATTAAATTTTGGAGGTTTTAATCACTTTATGTTTTGTCATCTCACCAACTTTAGGTAGGTATATAATTAGGCCTACCTTTTCCGATCACTGCAAATAACTAAATATTTTTTAATTCTAATTTTGACATTGCCTTGCCAGATAGACAAAAGTGATCTTATAAAGATCCCGTTAATATACTTACGTAAGTATTAAATTTCGATTTATAAAAAGAAGCATACTAGCACCGTCAGTCACCAGAAAATGACCGACAAAGACAACTTTACTGGTACACAACATTCAAGGGCCAGGGACTAACGATAAGTTAACAAACGGTAGGACATGTCTTTCGTGACAGTATCATGTGGAATATTTTGATTCTGACGTACATAGCACAGTCAATATCTATATCATTACTCGTAGGTATAGGTAGTAGGTATCTATAGGTTAGACGTAAGACGATGTTGTTATTACAAATTGATAGTATCAACACCATCAACAGTCGTCTTTGTATATTGTTTTATTTGTATTGGTCTCACAATATTTGACGATATCGGGAGTCCTACAAACCGATCTTAAAAGTTAAGACGTTCATTCGGTTATATTATAACATCTTGATAGACTTTTATAGGCCCATTACTTTGAATGGTTAGCCTTATTATTCTGATACCCAATTGAAAACCCTTTCGTTTGAGAGGGCATTTAACCGAAAATGCAAGGTACCGCGCAAGAGCACAGCATGACTAACGGGGGGTAAAATAGGGGTAACCCTTTTTGTAGAAACTCACGTCCTCCTTCCTTCCTATTATTTTCATATTATAAACATCAACCACGACGGCGGCGTAACAAAAGAAGATCAATAATATCAAAAATATCCACGAAATACAGGAAACTGAAAACATCCACCAACGCAGATATTCCTGTAAATAATTGTAGGCGCATAATGTACTAGACAGTTAAGGTCGCAAGCATTTATTCGGGGAATGTAATAAAAGTGGTGCGGTGGCAGGTCCCGACCCCACACGTGACCTGCCTTTGAAGTAACTCGACAACGTTTCGCACATAGACACTATTTATTTACGCATACCGCGCGCCGCGGTAATAGCAGCCTAATCCAATCTTCCACCCCCGCGTGACAATACTGCGACATCTACACGCAATAAATAATTAAACTGGCAAAGTGGCAATAATGATTAACATACTTATCTACATATAAATTATCAGCCCAGCGTTTATAGTGTCACCCTTTTACTTTAAGAAAAGTGTTTACCAGACTATAATTTATAATACTTTAAAACAAAGTCACGTAATCCCGACTATTTCTTATTTTTGGAGTTTTGGCATCGCGGAAGTATTTAAATAAGTCAAATTTTATTTAAAAGTTAAATAGTGATATGAGATCGTTTGATATCTAATTTAGACTAAGCAATGCAAAAATAAAAAGGCGTAGGTAGGTATAATAATGTTTCTCATCTTGAGTCACAAATAGTAGTCACAATAAAATAGTTGCCATACGAATATAAATAAATAAAATCAACAATCATGATGTTGTTATTCTGAGTCTACGCTACGGTGCGGGGGGGTGCGTGCGGCGCGGTGCGGACCATGGCTCGCAGTTTTCTCTCTGTTGCCTATAGTGTACCATTTACCCGTTGTATTAGGATCTTGTTGCACCCGTGAAAATACTTAGGAAAAACAATAAATGTGTATGTTACGGGTGCGTCAAACAAAACAGTGGCGGTACACCCATGTGAGGCACGTTTATTTGCGCGCTGCGGCCTCGCGGGGAGGAGCTCCGGTTGTTTACGTCGCAGCCGCCGTCGGTTGGTGATGACTCATTAACGGTCGCTTCATCGAATACCATGCCGACTGGTGCGTTCCAATCAAATTCTAGCCAATATACACCAAGGTGATAAGTAGGTACTAC
Source organism: Hoplodrina blanda (assembly GCA_949316365.1). Classification (NCBI taxonomy): domain Eukaryota; kingdom Metazoa; phylum Arthropoda; class Insecta; order Lepidoptera; family Noctuidae; genus Hoplodrina; species Hoplodrina blanda. The sequence continues at coordinate 6,118,469 of OX438579.1, read as the reverse complement.
GTGTTATCGTACAGTTACTGTAAGACTTGAACGTGGAAAGGGCCGCCGCCAAGGCTGCGGTCAACGACCTGGAAATGACGCAAGAAATGATTTACGGTATTTTTTTAAGTACTTACCTAGGTATGTTTTGATATTTTCTAGTAAGAGTAAAAATATAAATAGGTTTTAACTGATTCATTTTTTAAACTAGAACAATGCTTTTGGCAACCCAAAATTCTTATTATAATGATTGGGTTGAAGAAATAACCAGTTAACATTTTAAGAGAAGAGCCCTTGAGAGTGTAATCCTAACTAATATAAATGCGAAAGTAACTCTGTCTGTCTGTCTGTCTGTCTTTCTGTCTGTCTGTCTTTTCTTCACGCCTAAACTACTGAACCGATTTGTGTGAAATTTGGTACAGGGTAAGTGTGAACCCCAACAAAGGACATAGGCTACTTTTTATTCGACTTCGACTTCGTCTGCGTCCGCGATAACCGACATATAGGTACGCGGACGAAGTCGCGGGCAAAAGCTAGTATTTACATAATTACTACTTATAAGGGGTTTTTAAAAACTTTTTGCAGCTTCACGAAACTCCATCGTAAACCTTTTATACAGAAATGGTCCCTGGCAATTATTAAAATAAATGTGAGCGTTTTTAATTTGCAGTGGGTGAAACATAAAAAGCTTAAAAGATAACCGCCTTCAAAAACTACAAAATAAAAAATAACATTAGTTTTGGAAGTCGGCGGCTTTGGTTTTGTTTTTTGTTATGTAGGTAAGTAAGTACTGCCACCGACTTCCAAAACCAAAGTTATTTTTTATTTTGTAGTTTTTGAAGGTTATCTTTTTTGTAAGAAAGCTTTTTATTTTTCACTTATTAGTGCTTGTGTATTAATGTTTGAAATCCTTACAAAAAGCACATTTAAACAATACCTCACACGATATATTATTTAATTTTGGAAAGTGGCAGGAGGGGCGTTGACGTACCCCGTCCCCCTTTTCCTTCAATCAGTCATCGACTACACGTATAAACGAAGCAATTTCACTTGTTACAATATTGCTGCTGTAATCCTATGAGGAGTTCCATTCCATATCTCCGAAGTTCATCATCAGATCATGACAATATTTCTATGGGACCTATTCGGAAGTATACTCTTTCAAACAAAAAAATAATCATCCAAATCTATTCATAATTGGCTGAGTAATCAGGTAACATACATACAAAAAAAACATACGCGCCGAATTGAGAACCTCCTCCTTTTTGAAGTCGGTTGAAAATTAGACTCCATTCTTTATTAAAAATTGAGATTTCCAAGTTTCCAAGACACTTTCTACGACTAGTATGTCAAATCGAATCGAGGAGAGGCGGAAATGAGAAAATATTGATTAAATTATATTTATAGATTTCATTTCTTCCACCACCAGTCTCAACTTGACTATATTGTCAGCAATCAATACTTTCGAGTTTCAAGTCGACTAAAGTACCTAGGTACTCATAACCCGTGTCTGTCTCTTCCGCCCTTCTCTTTCACCTTTACATGCTATTATGTTCTACCTTAAAATGTGTCAATTTTACTTCGACTTTAAATCTCGAATACGTTTTAATTGGTTCCTTAAAGTCTAATCATAAAGTGACAAATTTTAATGACTTCCATAAATTCCTAAGTAATAGAATGGATTACATTTGCAGTGCACTCTGTTAAATAGCATTAGCAGAGAAAGTAAATAGTACTAATGATGCATCATAAATTTAATATTTTAAAGGAGGTCAACAAAATCCCGTACAAGTTTGCCCAAATATGTACCTGAAAAAAAATAGAGGAATTCGAACATAATTTTACTTTTATTCATAAATCATTTTTAACTATTTCATAAATTATTTAAATATAACCTAATACAATTAAAACATGTGGCAACTTTGCATGCACGATTGCGTTTTAATTGGTTGTCACTCGGGTTGACATTTCGTAAATTTATGTCATTTTGTTTTGTTTTTGTTGACACTTGACACATGTCATTCCGTTCGTTTCTGCGTTTCGGCCTAATCGTCTGTCAACTTGACAGTTTTTTTAGGTGCTTATTTCCTAGAGTGCTAAAAATGGCGTGCTTTTTATTACTAATAAAAGTTATTTTATTCTCTTCCCCGGGCAACTATATAAAAAAGAGTGCAATATTATTCAGTGTAATCTAGTGTATTTTATGCCATTAAGTGTACCTTCTGTACAAAATTGGGCAGATACTGTTGACATCCTTTTTAATTAGTACAGGCCGGGCCAGGACTCACGGCAGAACTCGCTGTTCTGTGGCTGTCGAAGGCACTCGAAGGCGCGGGCGCACTCCCCAACATGTGAAGCCGGCCTCAGACTCGGAGTTGCGGAGTGTCGGAGTCTTCTAAAACCTCGGCCTTATACACTACATGCCGTCCAATTAACTCAATGAATACATGAGTGGCCAATTTTTTCAAAGTTGCGTTGATTGCATGGTTCCTTTGTTGAAGAAAGTTAAATTCAATAGTCAAAACTCCCGAGTCGAATCTTTATTTTAATTAATTTTATACCGCAAGAACTGGGGAAACTTAAAATTCTTTTTTTTTACGTTTTTCGCAATATGCAGATCAGTATCAAGTTGAATGGTGATTAAAAATTTGACGTGATTGACAGCAAGGAAAAAGGTGGTAATGTATTTATTTACAATAATAATTAAAATGTTTATGACCAACATTTAGTTATTCAGTAATGAGTAAGTTCTACATTCCATGGCAAATCATATTATTCTAAATGGTGTTGTTTATTCATAAAGTTTATGGCATTCAAATCAGCGACGGTAAATGCCGTGGCTAGGTCGTCTGTCGGCTCGGATCGAGGAATGCGTTCGGAATGCAGGCCGGTGCAGATTGCTAGTCAGGCCGCGCCGGCCGCCTCTTACCCCGCACACTGTCCTCGCCACTTGCGAACCGTCAACCGGTTCTTTAACAAGCATCGACTATTTTATCCTCTAGCACAGCCTCTAGACAACTAATATCTGATATGAGAAATATCAGACATTATGGCGCTTTGCACATGGAGCAACTTAAGTTGAGGCAACTATCAACTCTTAAAAAGTTTCCTGTAAAAGTTGATAGTTGCTATGTGGTTGCTATAACGTTTACGGTTGCCGCAACTTTATGGCAATCTGTGAGCAACTTACACAGCTGAGTTGCCGTATGCCGCTGCCGTAGTGACACTGGCATTGCCGGGCACAGGGAGAGAGAGGGAGGGTATGAAATCGCCCGACGCGTTGCGATTGACGGTTGAGGAAACCGGCAACTTAACCTCTCGAATGTCTTATGTTACACAGTTCGACATAAGCCATTGTCTTACTATTGTGTTACTAATTAGACATTCAACGGGTTAAAAACTGGTATAATATTTAACAGTTGCTAGTTGCGGCAATTAGCAATTAACTTAGTCATCGATTGCAGCAACTGAAAACTGTTGACGATCGCCGGAACTCGAAACTCGAGTTGCGTTGTTGTTGAGCGCCTAATAGGCGCTTTGCACATAGAGCAACTATTGCAGCAACTGGCAACTGGCAACTAGCTGTTTACATAATTATATTTCGATTGGACTGCGCACACATAGCAACTCGAGTTTCGAGTTGCGGCAATCGTCAACAGTTTTCAGTTGCTGCAATCGATGACTAAGTTAGTTACTAATTGCCGCAACTAGCAACTGTTAAATATTATACCGTTTTTTAATGTTGCCGGTTTCCTCAACCGTCAATCGCAACGCGACGGGCGATTTCACACTCTCCCTCCCTCTCCCTGTGCCCGGCAATGCCAGTGTCGCTACGGCAACGGCATACGGCAACTCGGCTGTGTAAGTTGCTCACAGATTGCCATAAAGTTGCGGCAACCGTAAACGTTATAGCAACTATCAACTTTTACAGGAAACTTTGTAAGAGTTGATAGTTGCCTCAACTTAAGTTGCTCCGTGTGCAAAGCGCCTAAGTGTTTAAATTCCTTCTGTCAACTAAACGAGAGTGGTACCCTGATAACATAATATATTTTGATAGACCTTGCCGATGCCAAGCCGTAACGTAACGACAGACATACGTAACAATTGATTGATATAGGAGTGATTGAAACTGATTCAAAATAACAATTATTATCATCATTTATCTAGGTATATGAATACTTAGACAAATGTGTTGACAGAAATCTATCGTCTGTTAACAAGTAGCTCCAGTTACCACCTTACCACTAGTGGTAGTATACGTCAATATCATAAATGTGGAACTTTCTGCCAGTGTTTGTGGTTACCTACTACTTCTCAGCCCTTCTATCGTCGCTTTCCACTAGGCGAGATCGAGATTCGAGATCAAAATCAAGAGAAAAGCCTCAATTTGTAATATAAAAAACAACATAGACTAAGATTTTGTGCAACCTTTAACCTAGACGGCGACAGAAGGCCATAAATAATAAATGAGTCGCGTTCGCGTCCTTGAAAAATCAAGTTTAAAAAAGAATTATTACACATATTTATAATAGCGACATAAAATTATAATAGAGTCCTGTTCTGAAACTTGTTCATGATAAATAAGTACTTACCTATTTAATGGATTTTCATTTTCATTATTTTATACGATAAGTAAGACAATTTACTTTTGATTCAATAATTATGAGTTATTTCATGAAGGCATGTTATGTTAGCACAGGTAAAAGTACCTATGTCTACAAATTAATAATAAACGCTCTCTCTTGCCGTAGTTCGCAGTCATTTATATCAGAGTGGAGTATCGGGAATAATGAATAAATGGAGTGATCAATGGTGATATCAAATTTTTTATGAACGTTTTTAATTATAACGGCAATTATACGAATAAGGCAGGCTTGTTGATAATGTCTGTCAACCTTTTATTAAACAGAGGGACCAATAACAATGATGAACAAATTTTTTGAGTATCTAACCGAACCGCGAGGTCATCAAGACGAAACGTGCTTAGGTAATTTTAATAATTAATTTCTTAAAATGTCTGTAAAACCTCATTATTTTCTTATTAATATCCTTGTAGCTAAAATTTTATCATATTGATCTGGAAAATATTCAGCACCGTGTCATAGGTAATAGCTTAATAAATGAAGCTAAATATTGAGTACAATCACCGAGAGACAACAATGAAGGCAACGCCACGATGACGACGTTTATTTGCACAGAATGACGTCTCGTCTACGCAATGTTCCCATTAATTTATAGTTGCAAGTAATACACGAGTATTTGAAGCGTAAACACTTACGTGCTTAATAATTATGACCAAATTTGGAAAACGTTGATCTTATTTTTATTCTCATACCGCTATTGATAAGATACGACGCTCATGATATAATTTTATCGATAAAATCAGTTACACCGGCAACGAGCGGAAATCTGTAGGTACCTATGCCTGATGATAACAAATACCTATTTATTACAATCAAACCCTTGTTTTTAGATACCTAACAATAATAAGGTAATACAATGTTGAAGGTACTTTAGTATAAAAGTAGAGAAAGTACTATTTTTGGAAAATTTTATTTTTCAATAATTTTTTTAAATCATAATAATATCTCACTGAAAAAGATTAATTACCTACTTATTTTCGAACTTCAGATTCACCAATCAAGATGTAGTGATTTGATGGTCATTTGATATTATTAAGATCAGCTGATAAATTATATGGAAATGGAATCACGGGTCGCAGCGGCGGCGCGGGCATGACGTTCGCGCTCGCCCGCTTGGGGCCTCTATCTTCAAAACAACACTTGTTGCGGAAATAGCGACGAAAAGCGTTTGCTCGTCGTGTCGTGTCGTGACGCGGATACCGGCACGTTCACCTCTCTCGGCCGCATGTCACCCTCACCAGTCCTACAGTTCTACCGTTCTACTCTCAGCATCTTAAAAAAAGTCGGGGCAATGTTCTTCATATTTCATTCGTGATTTTCCATTAAAGATTGTGAAAATAAAAACTTAGCTGATAAAGGGCCGGGGTTAATTTAACGTAAATTGTATATTTACTAATTAGCTCATTTAAATTAAAATAATTTTGCTTGTATTGGGTTAATACCTATGTATTAAGCATCAAACAACAAACTTAGTTCAGAAATTATATAAAAATTTGAATAAGTACAGTTAGGTATTAAGTTTTTATTTACAAGTTAATTGTAGCATTTTTATCAATGTTTTCATAAAATTGACATTAGATAGGCATCACCTAAAAATAGTAATCAAATATTAAAATGTCGTTTGCTTTTATTAGCGAAATTGTAGATGCTTTTATCGCCTTGTGTTCACATGTTTTGGACAGAGAAATCAAAACAAATCGTCATTTGGCCTCGTCAAACAAGATAGTTACGTTACGTAGCGTGTGCGAAGCACGATAAAATTAGCCGATACACTGACATTGAACGCAAAAACAAAGTGGAGCGAACTTCGCGCATGCGTTCAGGTAATCAGATGTGGGGCAATTTTAGCAATCGCATTGCTAATAACTGCGCGCGTGTATGGGGCAAGAGAGGCCCCTATCGGGGGCTCGCTACAAATAGGTACTTGCCGCACTAATTGGAACGAGCAAAGATGACGACTGTCGTCGGCCGTTGACCGCGCTACCTTCGTAAGTGAAGGATATCGTCTCAGGTTGTTAGCCTGGTAGCGATGGCGGTGACCTAGAGTGTGGAAACCCACTGCTCGGCTAATGCCGATTCCATAGCCGCCGAGCGGTGGTCGGCGGGCGGTGGGGCCTACCCGATAGGCACTCGCTTCCTGTATCCGACACGCGCTGTTACTCTTAATAATACCTGTTGATGCTTGTTTAACTAACTACATCAAACAACCACATGTGAATTTTCTTAACTGCATGCAGTAAGAAGGTACGAGTACCTACTCTGCAAAAGATTCTTTAGCAGTGTTCGAGTAGTTTGAAGTTTTTAACACTTATCAGTGAAACCTTAGCCTGATAAGACTTGGATGATTTAATAGTGCCTAGGTATATTTGCGTTCTATTAGAAAAATTCGAATTTAGAACAAAACACCAAGACTCATTTTTGTGTAGCGGGAATCGATTACAGTTTGAAGAAAGGAAAATTAATCCTTACTTAACATTTTTATCATATCATATAAAAAAATAGCCACGCGATAACACGGATAAAATGTCCTAAGTCAAGAACTAGACAAAAACCAGAACAATCAGATTTGCGACTTTCGGCTGGGCGGCATCAGTGGCGTGGAGCACTTATGATGATGCACCACGCCAAAATCAACTGGACGGTCATTCACCCGCACATTAGCACTCCATTTCTTTTTGCTCCATGTCCATGGTCAAAATAGGTTACTAAATGTTTATCTTGTGAATCGAATAATTATTAATAATAGTAATTAATTGATGTGTTTTAATTTAATGTTTTAAAAGAGCAAATGTTGTGCATGTGTATGTAGGTACTACATAGGTATAATGTATGTCATATATTTTAAACACTAGCCTTAGTCTACTAAAATCTTAATGTTCTTGTTTATGGTGTTTACGTGCCAATTGAAAAAATAAATATTTTTAATTACTTACCTTAATAAGTCCATAGTTAAGTACGGAAAGTACTAAGTGAGTACATACAAATATACTATTTACATACATTTTATAGTACACTTAGTAAGTTAGTAACTAACACTTTTATACCTACGCCTAGGTAGTAGTTAGGTTAGGTTAGGTTAGCAATATGGTGCTACCTAAAACTGCACATGCAGTTACTTAATTAATAAATTTATTGAAAGTGTAAAGAAAGACTGATGAATAGGTAGGTATCTATCACGCACACAATACCTACACAAAATATTTGCGTATTTTACACAACACCTGTTTATGACTTTATATGACATAATTATTATACATAATATGTCGGTGATGTCCAAGATAAACTCAGAAAGTACCTACTTATGAATTGAAAAAGTCACGTTGGTATTTGCGCGATATTGAACCCGCAACCCCTTGCATGAGAGACACCTTAATTAACCCCTGGGCCATCACGACTTCACGACATAATTTATCTATCTATAGGTACAATACCTATAATAAAATGGTAGGAAAGTAAAAACTGTACATTGAATATTTTTGTTAAAGAATACTTGGGGTGTGATCTACAATCGATACCGAAGCCAAAAATATAGTTTTTAGAATTTTTGTCTGTTTGTCTGTATGTATGTCCGGGATAAACTCAAAAAGTACTGGAGTACTGGACGGATTTGAATGTTCTTTTTTGTTGTATAGGTATTAAGTCTGGGCAACATTAAAGGCTATAATTTATCTTGGAAACTTGAACACCTGATGCAGAACCGCAACAGACCAGCTAAACTATAAGAGATACAAAAATGGCACCATCCATAGCAATAATTGTTCCACGTGATGAGCATTTTCTGCTGAGAAATAAATTTGAAGATCTGGAACACTTGATGTGGAACTCCAAGTTCAGTGCAGCTAGTACATAATATAATGACTCTTTAACATAAATATAACTCTATTCTCACATAAAATTTGAATTACAATCACATGATTTATGACTACGTCGTGTACATTATTGTCAAATGATTCGTCAAAAGAATGAAATTTATTACGGCCGGCAATCTATTTAAAGGATTCATTACAGTGTCAGTAAACTAATAAACTTTCATTAACATTATATATCTTAAAAGAAAGTAAGAAACATACAGATTACGTCAGTGTGTTCAGTTTCTAATTATAGAAGTGATTCCGGAATTCCGGAGTAAACATAGACAGAAGTCAGTTCCGGCATTGGAAATCCGATATTGGACACCTTGTTTGAACTGGACCGAACAGAATTACTAGCTACACCTACGAGTACGACAGAACAAAATGCGTGACTTTTTTGGCAGACGTAGTTCGCTGTGTGGTAAACAAACCAGACCAAATTACATATGTCTACGTACCTCCTATACATAGCACTTGCGTAAGTTTCGGTACATACGCATATTGAACGACTTTTATGTTGTAATGAGTTAAAGCTATTATTTGCTATGATTGTGATGTCTGGCTGATTAGTGATATTAAGATGATGTAAAGTGCTAAGTGCTAACGTTTTCGAATTCCAATTGGGTAGTTGACACCATAAACCAATAATTCCAAGACATAACTTCTAAAGAAACACTTAATTTTAGCCCTGAAAACCCGATTAATTTTCAATTTAATGTAAAATTAGATTTTTCGTGGCTTTAAAATCAATAAATAGTTAGACAATTGAGTTGCCAAATAATGAAATAAGTGACGTCATAGTTTGCTATTGCCATACAAAATCTATAGAAGAATTGCGTTTTGACAGATCATAAAAAGTACGTCAATTGATTGGTGGTGTCAACTAGCCTATTATCTATTTTATTGGATAGCAAATAAGCTGACACGACCTGATGTTATGGCCACCTGTGGGCATTTACAATTTTAAAGGCCTCCACGATGCGTTGCCATCCCAGGGACAAAATTAAAATATCTCATGTGCCTGTAACTTGTAATTACACCAGCCGGCACCCCGTAGGCCCATACCCTTTCAACTGCCTCACACAGCATAATTGCTCGGCAGCAAAAATAGATATGGCCGCAGTAGGTTCACTGGTGAGCAGTTTAATTCACAGAGTTGTACTGTAATGTAACGAAATTGAACAAGAATCAACGATTGTGACGAGCGAGATGATTATAGATAGTCTTATCACGAACATCACACCGAACAATCAATAAAAAAAAATCATGATGAATTAAATTGTACATAAGATTTACCCCTGCGTCATTTAAAATAGTTATTAATCTTTGCCTGCGTCCTTATTACCCACACTGATAGGGCTACCCGCGATGAGCAACCCCGTGACCCATTTCCATTATTGTAGTAGAAAATAGGGCGGGATATATTTAACTGCGAGCAGCACGGGCGTCTATTTCGCGGCTTGTAATTAGAAAAGTAAACAGTACTCCGAACATAAATAGAACGCATAGCAGATATAAATACGTGTACGTTTTGCATAAAAATAATAACCTTGCAAATGGTGCAGAAGACTGTCTTAGCATGTGTCTATTAGGACTGCGTGATCGATTGTGCTGGTACCGTGTCTTCACAATCACACAATGTTGTTTTTCTCGTTTCTTCAGTTTTCTTTCGCATGTTTACGGTGTCAAGTTTTTGTCTGGCGCGTACTGCTGCATCATTTAAATAAACATTTTATTAAGAAATCATAATTATTATTTAGCATTTATTTACCGCAAAATAATAATGTAGACGACTGCTGGCACAGCAGCCCTATTGCCAGACATGATTCGAGGTAAACAATAAAATGTTATTTGGCATGGTTACTCCACGAATTTTGTCGTAAGTATCTACGTAGTATTTACTGTGTAGTTAAGTTCATTGCACGAAACCAGACGTCATCAATGACGTCGACATGGTCTCGTGTGGAGAGGAAGAAGACGCTTATTTGCAGATACATAACTGCTTTTATTGGATAAGTACAAACAAAGAGCAACGAGTTCATTATTTTCGTTTCTCCATTGTTTTGGACTTTACCATTTAAATATTCTGCGTATAAGTGTTCATCAAAATTAATTTAATAACATCGTTGTCAGCACGACTGCACGAGCACGTCACACGCCGCGCCGCCGGCACCGCCGGTAATAGCATGTAGTGCGCACGGCGAGAGTTGGGTTATCAGAGCACAAACAATGTTTTTTTAAATCTTCTTTATCCACGATACTGTCGGACAGGAAAAACATGAAACCCGCTGCATTTAAGGCAGTATTGGAATAACAACGATCTTTTAAATGAATTGTAATAGGAGTTTACATTAATTGTAGATCGAGCGCCAAGCCACCGTGCGCAAGTTCTACGCAGTCCGCGCCAGTGCGTGCGGGTGGAGCATTGGAATTTAGTGTGAATCAACTGAGTTAGCCGGCTATCTTTCACCTGTTATTTTGTCAGAGGCGTTGTTTTGATGTGACATTGTTAAAAATAACAAATGAATCTCACGTTTACACGTGTTATAAATGTGTTCTCTAAGGGCTCGTTTATCAACCGACTTCAAAAAGGAGGAGGTTCTCAATTCGGCGCGTATGTTTTTTTTTTATATACAATGATATGTTCTGCGATTACTCCGCCAATTATGAATCGATTTGGATGATTCTTTTTTTGTTTGAAAGAGTATAGTTCCGAATAGGTCAAATAGAAATATTGTCATGATCTGATGATGAACTTCGGAGATATGGAACGGAACTCCTTATAGGATCACAGCAGAACCGTCGTAACAAGAAAAATTGCTTTTTTTATACGTGTAGTCGATGATTGACTGAAGGAAGTGGGGGAGGGGTACGTCAACCCCCCTCCTACCACTTTCCAAAATTAAATATATCGTGTGAGGTACCTATTGTTTGAAAGGGCTTTTCTTAAGGATTTCAAACATGATCACACAAGCACTAAAAAGTGAAAAATCAAAAGCTTTTTTACAAAAAAGACAACCGCTTTCAAAAACTGCAAAATAAAACTAAAATAAAAATAAAAAAACAATTAATAAAATTTATGGATGTACACGGCACGTCTTGCGTCGCGTGGTTCGTCGCCAGTGTTGCCAACCCCAACCGAGACTAAAACTGCAAAGAAGCTTTCATAAAGGAAAACTGTAAAATTGTATTTAAAGAACTGTAAATCTACAGCTTTTCTTATTTTGGACTATATAATAAGTTTATTATTTTGAATTATCAATAAAACCACATAATAAAGCAAAAAAATAATACTCTCATTTTTTTTACATTATTTCTAGGTACTAATACTACTTCGTTTTCAATTTGCACATCCTCTTGGTTTTCAGTTTAATTTTATTTTATTCAGGGCAATTTTATATCAAATTATCCACCGTGCCAAGAATAGGGTTAAAATCGTACATATTTTTATTAAATTAGCGTAGATTTTGCTAAAATCGAGTTGGTAATGGGATACTCAGCAAATAAAATAGAGGCGCTAGCATCATAAAGAAAAAAACTGTAGATTTGGAGGTCTGAACTAAAAACTGAGGAGATATCGAAAAAACTGTAGATCTACAGTTAAAACTGTAGGGTTGGCTACACTGTTCGTCGCATCGCACTTTATCTCATACATAATAATAATAACTCAAACGTATGGCCATGTATGAGAACTTTCATGCAGAAGCGTTTGTGGAGTGTTGCTCGCGGTGAAGCCCGCAGCGGACAACGCGGCGTCCGTCGCACGGGCCTTTAAGCAATAGAAAGGTACGGGGTACGGGTATAAGATTGTCCCCATAAACAAACCCTAAGAATTACATAACATCTAGCTGGTCTAGTCTATCACCTTGCCTCTTGATCACAGGATTTATTGTTTTCCCCATAAAATAATTAGCTTATGAAAGGGATTGTTCTGATTAATGAGTATTACGCAATTAGGCAACTAGGTGCTGATGCCTCTTTTTTATTGCATTTTATGGTACACTGTCAGTTGTTAAAAAATATTTTTATTTGGGAAATAAATAAGTTCAATTAAAAATTAAAAAGTAAGAGTGAAGGTCAATTTTATTATCTCAAACGGGTCGGGATCAAATGTACGGCAGGCACTTATCGAGTCATCGTGAGGTTTGCAGATTGTTGCACAAAAATGTTTGTTAAGCGTAGCAAGCAACGAATAATATTCGCGAATATCAAAGATTTGTAATTTACGAGCACAGCTTTTAGAATTTGTTTATCATGTTTAGATTCACCAATTACTCCGGAAATAGGCTCATGTCTGATAAAATGATTGACGATGAACTAAAGGCCTAAAAACTGAATTAGCAGAAATTAATATTTATAACGTCAATAATTTGATTGGCTATAATACGTACCTACCTACGTTCAAACCATATAGATAACTTAAAAAACAAAAAGCACCCCCTATTAACATTGGAATAAAATTTTTTACAATTTATGTTAAGGGTATGAACAGATGTTTCAATTGGAACGTTCCCTCTACTGATTCACTAAACTATAGGTAACCTATATGTATAAAGTAGGTATATTATTTATTATAATTAATTACCTATTACCTGCCTACTTAAAAAAAATAAACGGCTCTTCGACGAAATTGAAACTAAATGGCGGACAATTAAAAATACATAAATAAACGTCTTCCACCTATTAGAATATCTACGTGTTTACAGTTACTGAACTAGCTACCTAACAAAATACTAAAATAAAGGACATAGATCATAGCTGTCACGCAACGGCCTTCAACCGTCATGACAATGTTTGACTTCCGAATGTTACAATGTTCGCTTTGTACAAGTGTGGTCCACATGTTCGTTCACTCTCACCGAGACACGTGGTAGTACATGAGAGCGACATACTCGGAGACTGAATGCGGTAGGTCACGTCACGCTCTATCAGATGGTTGTTGTTGTCTGCGTTCAGCGATCTGCGCAATAGCAGCGATTTTATCACTACATGCGGTGTCCGACAGATAAAAATGCAACTATGTAGCTTTACGTAATGTTGCTATTAATAAATGTTACAACGTAGTAAACTTTATCTACACGCATTGCGATAACATGAGATAGTTTACATTTGTTTACCTAGGTCCTAGATGTCTTATAATGTTTTAGCCATCAATATGTTTTGCCTTGTAAAAGCAGAAAAATACAGTGTTTATAGTAGAAAATTAATTCTTTAGGTTAGAACTTTATTACTTACATGAATCAAAAACAAGCAAAATAAAAACATTTTATAAATAACTAGTTTCGTTTAGTTTGTTGGACTCCCGACTGAGATATGAACTAGGTAATTAAGTATTTTAATAGATAGGTACTTCGGTGAAAAGTTCTTCTGTATCGAATACCATGAAAATAGTATTTTAAGAATTATTTAGGTTTTTGGAAACAAATACAGTCATTCAACTAGGTCAAGAAGACCACGATTATAATGGACGATAACAGTAATCTCAATTACAGGAAATCAGATAACATTGTACATATTACATACACTAAAGCTGAAAATTTTAACATTGTTACAAGTTATTGCCCACTCTCGAAGCAATGTATTGTAGATACCCTAGCATCTGGATGTTATTAGTGAAACTCGCGCAATGCTCGAGCTCAAGCGCACCTCGGCCTCGTCAGCCAAGGCCAGCTCAGAGTCGCGGCAGACGAGTAGCGGCGGACGATGTCCTACTGTGCACGAGTGCGGTAGGTCATGTTTAGATATACACACACTGTAGTGTAGATACATTCACTGCAGTGAGCTGAGGAGACTTTATTATATCTTATGATAACATTAATCTGCAGGCAGGTAGGTATTGTAGATTAAGTTGATGCAGATTCACCCTAAATTAATAATTATGTTTATGCTATTATAAAAACTACCTACTAGTCTAGATTGTTCTTGAAAATTATATCAATGGTTTACAACTAATATTTATAAACCATTGTAAGGTGTTGTTCCATCAATTTATTTAACGTAGGTAGTAATTCGTTACCAATTCTGGTAAATAATGAAGCTCCGAAGCAAACGAGTTCCGCAAAATTAAGATAATAAAAAACGAGTTCAGAACATGTTATTGTCATTATTTGTCAAACAACACAAGAAGATGGGAAGTGACATGTACAACTGCAGCTGGCGTAATGTGGGGTTATGTGATTTAATCACCAGGTTAATAATTTTCAGGTCCATTACCCTTCGCCTAGTACAAAAAATAAATATACTTAAATAACGTGTAAACAACACAAGAAAATGGGAAGTGACATACAACTGCAGCTGGCGTAATGTGGGGTTATGTGATTTAATCACCAGGTTAATAATTTTCAGGTCCATTACCCTTCGCCTAGTACAAAAAATAAATATACTTAAATAACGTGTAAACAACACAAGAAGATGGGAAGTGACATACAACTGCAGCTGGCGTAACGTGGGGTTATGTGATTTAATCACCAGGTTAATAATTTTCAGGTCCATTACCCTTCGTCTAGTACAAAAAATAAATATACTTAAATAACGTGTGGCAAATAGACATTTAACGAGCACAAAAGTTACATGTGTATTTCCATCATTGCGATTATTTTTTGGTTATGGTCTATTTCATACCTGGGAACCTTCTGGTTACGGACATATTGAAAGTCAAAAACCAACTTTTAACCCGACTACGCCAGAAGGAGAGAAGATGACCCTAGAGTTTCGAGTGTATGTATGTCATGTATGTGTATACCTATTTCTTTGCCACGCTCTGAAGCCTTAATGGCGCATTTTCAGTAGTCGATAGGGCCCGCATGCGGGGAGTCCCCGCATGCGAGATAACAACCAATGAAAGTTACAAGTCGTTACACCGTATGCGGGGATCCCCCGCATGCTTTATACCGACCGTGATATCGACATGCGGGCCCTATCGACTAATGAAATTGTGCCATAATGAACACGGTTCCCCGAATGCGGGCTCTGTGGCATGCGTTCCAGAAATTTCTCGCACCCCGCATGCGGCCTATCGACTAATGAAAACGGTTCCCCGAATGCGGGCCCTGTGGCATGCGTTCCAGAAATCTCTCACACCCCGCATGCGGGCCCTATCGACTAATGAAAAAATTTTTTTTGCAAAAAAAAAACCGACTTCAAAAAAAAGCACTAAAAAGTTAAAAATAATTCTATAACCTACCTACCTATATTAATAAACCTAACCTAACCTACGATTAACCTATACTAAAATTTAACAAATTTTTAGAGTCGGTGCCAAGACCGAGGATATTATTCCAACCGTATGGCACCGACTCCAAAAAATTGTTAAACTTTAGTATAGGTTAATCGTAGGTTAGGTTAGGTTTATTAATATAGGTAGGTTATAGAATTATTTTTAACTTTTTAGTGCTTTTTTTTGAAGTCGGTTTTTTTTTTGCAAAAAAAATTTTTATTTGTTAATTTTTAGTGACATATTTTTGTCCGATTTCGATAAAATTTTCATGGGACCATTTGGGAAGTATAACCTTTCCAACAAAAAATTTTTGAAATCGGTTGGCAAGCAACGTAGTTAAGCGCGAACAAACCTAAAAAAAAAAAAACAAAAAATAAAAAATACAAACATCCGAATTGAGAACCTCCTCCTTTTTTAGAAGTCGGTTAAAAATGCGCCATTACGGCTTGTTGGGCTTTAGCTTGAGAGGTGTCCTTAGATTCGTTTAATTGTGACACGGGGTATATCAAAATTAAAATGGCTGATTTTAATTAAAAAATAAAAACCTCAAAACACGTCTTCTGGTTTTCTGATGATTACTTTGTTAGCCAGTTGTTAATTTTATTGTGCATGCTATGGTTACATTAACAAGCAGACACTAATGTTTCAATGCATGTTTTGCACAATACGCATAGATAATACGCATGTGTAAGCTAGTCACATTACCTATACCGTGCAATAGTAAACATTGCCTTTGCCACAAAGTATCGATTCAACCAGACTGACTCGGATGAAATAATGCGAAGTATTTCGTTAATTATGCCACCACAATATTGCCAATCACGGTGGTATTGTCATTTTTACCTGGATAAGGCAAAGTCAAATCATTTATTTCAATTAGGCCATTAAAAGGCCCTTTTGAACGTCATATACAGAGTCTAGTTGCCCCTTCGTATGGAGAAGAATGGCCAAGAAACTCCATAATTATATTATTATATTCTTTTAAAATCAATGTTTTACAATATTTGTATAAAGAATCATACAGAAAGCTAGTACAGTCGAATAGAAACTTACAGAACGTCTCGTTGTATACGCCTTAATGGTTTTATTTTCCTATTATGTGTGTATAAACCTGATAACACACCATAGAAAAACAACATTAAAGTTATAATGAAGTAGAAAATATGTTAATAGCACTGCCCATTACCAAATATTCGGGCATTATCATAAGTATTTATAACATCCGGTTGGAAGTGCTTCTTACCCACTTACTGGTTGCGTCCGTTTTTAATTGACATTCAAGAACATTATAATTATTATCTACCATAGCGGATTGATAGATAATATCCTTAATAATGAGTAAACATATTCACAAATACCTATGATAGAAAAGTCATTGACTTTATTATCATTAGAGCATTCTAGCACAGAATACATAAACCGAGCAGAATGAAAGCTTCCCCTAAGGGCCATCGCACACTAGAGACACGACAGTCTTTAGACAATCTTTTTTCACATAGACAAGTCAGCTTTAATATTAAGAGAAACAGTTGTGTCTACCACACGGCGTACTTTTTATTAAACCATAGTCTGTCTTGAGACTGTCGTGACTATAGTCTGCGCTCAGCCTAACAGAGCTCAAAATTCTTACCTATTTTCATAGGGCTGTCACTCGGTTATTAAAAATATAAAATCGGGGTGCCTACATTTAATTGTTAGAGATGATAATAATAGTAGGTATGTATTATGATTTAATAAATAAATAAATAGGTAGGTGGTACCTATGTACATAGTTAATCATACTGTGAAATAGTTACACATACATGGATGCATGTAGGTACATTGCTTACTTTTTTAAAATTGGTTAATAAAATTAGGTACTTTGACTTACGGTCAGACGGAAATGGCGAAACTATAATGTTTCCATCCTTGTTTTACTATTTCACGAAGACGAACGTAAGTTAAGTAGGTACCTAGCTAATAGAAGAGGCCAAATGGAATCTTACTAAGACGGCCTACAAATATACTTTGGTAGGTAGGTGGATACTTACTTACTTACTATTTTATAAACCTAAAACAAAAATACGCCAATAAACATAACAAATAATACCTACCTAATTTGGAAAAGCGGAAAAGCCATCTTAATTATTTAAGATATTACCTACTCGTAACTAAATACTTCTGTAATAAGCATTAAACACGCATATTTATTATCTAAAGTAGATAATTGCCTGACAAGATCCTTTGGGTACATAAAAAAAATTGTTTCCTTGTTTTTTCAACCATTATTTATACACACAGTAGTCACAGTACAACAGTTTGGCATCTTTAAAAACAATTTATAACGTCCGCGTCTAAATAGATACAATTTTTACTGTGTCTCCGTCGTACCCGACCGCTGTCGCTGGCACACCTTAACTTTGTCCGCTAGCTGAGCCGACTCAAACCGGTTTGTACCCGAGCGGGCGCCGGCGCACTCTCCGCGCGCCTTGTCGGTGTCAGGTCACGCACACATAGCTGCGCGTGTAGTAGTGTACCTACGCACGGCCCACGGGCGTTAGTATGAAGCTTTCCTTCTGCTCGGATTTTGTATTCTGTGATTCTAGAGTACATAATTATCTCTACTTGAATTAAAAACATTCAGATTTTACACAGAACGCCGTAGTGTAAGTACCTACGCACGGCCCACGGGCGTTAGTATGAAGCTTTCCTTCTGCTCGGATTTTGTATTCTGTGATTCTAGAGTACATAATTATCTCTACTTGAATTAAAAACATTCAGTTTTTACACAGAACGCCGTAGTGTACCTACGCACGGCCCACGGGCGTTAGTATGAAGCTTTCCTTCTGCTCGGATTTTGTATTCTGTGATTCTAGAGTACATAATTATCTCTACTTACTTGAATTAAAAACATTGTTTTTACACAGAACGCCTTGCCTTAGCTAAGGAAAGGTAAATATCTAGGAACGCTATATGTATAATAGTACATTATGATATTAGTGAGGTAAGTTTATCGTTACGGCCGTGGCTGAATTGCAGCCCGTGCCGAAGGCTTACGCGTGTCATACGACATTTTTCAACACACATGTAAGGAAAAATAAATTACCTAAATATACAGGGTGTTTGGTGCATCGTTTGCCAAATCGAATTGACCAATAGGAGAGGTCATCTGCTATCTATTCACGCCCAATAACTCATACTTTGTCACACGGGTTTTTTATATCAACTTTTTAGTTTTAATCTTGAAAAAATCCAAAACTCAACATTTAGGTTTAAATAAAAAAAAAGTAATTTGTATAGCCTTCAAATTTCATTTTAATTTTTATGTGTACTGTTGTATAATTCTATAAAATTCAAAATTACTTGCTAATAACGTTTACTTTCCTTTGTAATAACTCGTAAAGTTTTCGTCAAAGAAGAATAAATTTTTAACCTCAACTTTAAATTCTTTTTAAAAAAAAACAAACAGCGATCGGGGACTTAGCTTTTTTTTTTAAAGTTCTCTAGTCTGTCCCCTTTCCAACAGTATGCAATTTGACCAATAAAAATCTTAATAACGTCACTAATTCGCTAAATTTGTGTATCGGGGCGCTCACCGAGCTATTCCATATTCGGGATAAACCGTGTTTTTGCAGCCAAATAACAACACCTGCCATCAAAGAGATCATCATCCGTCACTATCCGTCCTGGTTAAGTTTTTTTGGAAAATCCATATGGATGTCTACCGTCCTTGAGAAAGCGAAGGGATCTGTCAGACTCTTACTGACTAAAAACCACCCCGGTGTTTCCTTCCCACACTTAAACCGGGGGTCACGGGTCACTTTAAAAAAAAAAAGCTAAGTCCCCGATCGCTGTTTGTTTTTTTAAAAAAACAATTTAAAGTTGAGGTTAAAAATGTATTCTTCTTTGACGAAAACTTTACGAGTTATTACAAAGGAAAGTAAACGTTATTAGCAAGTAATTTAGAATTTTATAGAATCATACAACAGTACACATACAAATTAAAATGAAAGGGAATTGTCCAACTTCTATGGGACTTTGGCCACTCATAAACAAACAGTTCATCTAATAATAGGTGATTGATTTTATAGCTCATATCAATAAGAATGAGGATATAAACCTAGTTTTGTATCAAGATGTATAATTAGATTATTTTTTAACATTTAACATTTTTCATTAAAGCGAGGTTCGGTGTCCGTAGGTAGGTGTGCCAGGTTCATAGTAAATACAAGGTTCGGGGTCTATAGAAGTGCCGGGGTCGTCAAGAAGTGAAGAATCGAAATCCATATATAAAAAAACCAAAGTAGTCGCTATAAAACTCACGAAAATAACACTCACGATGCAAAGAAACAAAGCGAATGACTAACTGTCATTTTGACAAATTGCCATAACATTCTTTAAGTATGGTGTTGGCAAATAAAAAAAAACCAACATTTTGATCGATTTAAAATCGATCAAAATATTATCAGTTCTCCAGAAATAATGGATTAAATGTTTGTTTATAACGTTTATGTCGTAAATCATTTATTGGCCTTTTTATTATGTGATTTAATGAAAACTATGTTAAATACAGTAGAAAGGTTGCACTGTTTTTAAATCGGATTGAATTTGTGGAGTTTTGGTTTAGCAACACTGAAACCAAATCCAAAGCCGGTTCATGCGAAGCATCAAATAAGATCCTAAAAAATCTTTTTTTTTAACAGTGCTAATTTACACAAAGTTATTTGCATCATATATTTACTAAAATAGAATAAAAAATATTGGTAAATTATTTTTTTGCAGAGCATCGTGCTTAAAAATGGCCAATTTCGGACATTGCCCTTTGAAGGCTATACAAATTACTTTTTTTTTAATTTAAACCTAAATGTTGAGTTTTGGATTTTTTCAAGATTAAAACTAAAAAGTTGATATAAAAAAACCCGTGTGACAAAGTATGAGTTATTGGGCGTGAATAGATAGCAGATGACCTCTCCTATTGGTCAATTCGATTTGGCAAACGATGCACCAAACACCCTGTATTTAAATCGATGTTGTAATTTTTTGACTAAAAATATATTATTAAAATAATTACCAAAACTGCAATAAAATTATTAGAATGATACGTAACCGTTTTTGTTGGCATTTTCATGGCATTTTCACAGTTTGTGGTAACTATTGTTAATACAGTCATAATTTTATTATTATTGGGTTTGTTTTGTTTTGCTATACTATTAAACGAGTCGTGAACATGTCCGAACCATAAACACGACGCGCGCACAGAGTAATCAAATTGCCTAGTTAAAATAAAATAGTAAACTAAATGCGTTCTTTTGAAAAAAAAAATGCTGTTAATTTGATGAAAAATAATGTTTTTTAATCATAATATTACTTTTTTATTAATTATTCATTTATAATTATCCAACAATTTATTTATTCACAAAATATTCAGACATAAAAACCATCGATCACAAAACATACAAAACTCTTTGCTAAAATTTATAATACCGCGTTTACATTCAGCCGTAGTGAGCAGGGAAGTGGGCAGGGAAGTGGGCAGGACGAGTATGTAAACGCAATACTTCTCATGCCACTGCCATTGCCACTCGCGCTGCCCGGCGCTCCCCAAAATGGCGGTTTTTTGTGCGGAAGTCAAAGGACCGGCAGCGCGAGCGGCAGTGCGTGTTTACATTCTGCTCCGACGCTCAGTACTCGCCGAGCGCCTGCAGGAGAAAGACGTTCGTTTAGATCATCGAAAATGCCGTCCGAATGGAGCAATGAGATTACAATAAAATTCTTAGAACTACTGGAAACGGAAAAAGTAATTTGGGATGTTACGGATAAACAATATAAACAGAAACGTAAGGTTCACGACGCGTAGATTTTTTTTTTTTTAATTTCGATGTATAGATATCATCCACCATCGTCTACGACGAACATTCTTTTTTTGTATTCGTAACCTTTTTAAATAAATAAATAAATATCTTGGGACAACTCACACACGGCCATCTGATCCCAAGCTAAGCAGAGCTTGTGTTATGGTAACCAGACAACTGATATACATACTTATATAATTTATAAATACATACATATTATAGATAAATTACACCCAGACACAGAACCAACAATTATGCTCAAAGTCAAAGTCAAAGTAATTTATTTGTAGAACATAGGTAAAATGGTACATGGTATAAAAATTGTGTTGTATCACTATGTTTTGCCTTGCAAAGTTTGTCCTGGGTGGGAATCGAACCCACTAACTCCGGCTTTGCAGTCAGGGTCACTAACCACTAGACCAACGAGGCAGTCATAAAAATATCGAACATAATTATGTATCGCAAAAAGAGACAGCGCGGCCGCTGTAATTATTTCGACGTCTGCCATTGTCGAAACTTGAAAGCGAAGTGAGTGGTAGGGCAGTATGTAAACACACACTTCTCTCGATCCTGCTGCGGCAGTATTTAGGGAATTATTGCCGGCAGCGCGAGGGGCAGCGGCAGGGGCTGAATGTAAATGAGGTATAAAAATTAAGTTGTATAAGCAGTTATTACTTTTACAAACGGCCAGTAGGAATCAAAAAAGTGAAAAGTTATAGGTTCGTAAGGCATAAAACAATCAAAACACTGTCTAAATAAAATTCATTCATCAATTCATTAGAATTACTGCGCTTTTTTTGGTAAGTAATGTAAAATGTGCTTTTCGTAACACTTAGTAAAAAAAAAATATTTTTAAAAGGGTTACATTCTACCACCCTCATAAATATCTAAGTAGGTTAATGTTAATACAGTAGTGTAGAGATATTTGTTACAAAATATTTTACCGGCTAACTTTTGTATTAATTTCTAAAGATAGTTATTTTTATGTTAAAATAATGGTTTTTGCTTTTTGGGGGTTTGTGTATCTAGACACGCGGGTAGCGTGTTAAGCCAAGTCTGAAGTTATTCAACTAGTGGTTCTTAACGTTCGAAGTAAATATCAAACGTCATTCAAAATTAGAGGAATTATTAAAGTTACCCCTCGAAACAGGTTGAGCTTAGCGATAGTATCATACTAATATTGTAAAGTTAAAGAGTTTGTTTGAACAGGCTAATCTCCGGAAGTTCTGTTACAATTTTGAAAACTCGTACAGGAAGCTACGTAATAACTGAGTGCTATAGGCTATATCGATACCTTTAGATTCAAAGGGCGTAAACGCCATTTTGGCCAAAATGAGATTTTAATGCAGTCTTACTTAGTTTTTCGTCCTCTATCGATTGGTATATTTAAAACGTCGATATTAGCAAAAAAATGGTGGATACATCCATAATTTTTGGTTCGCTAAACATAGATTTTCTTAAAATTTGGGTCGTGTTTTTTGGCTCTCCTGAAAAGTCGTGTTTTGGTGGATACGCCCTTTGAGCCTAAAGGTATCGATATTTTATAATAATAAAAAATGGGAACTCTGTAGGATAAGAAATTCACGCGATCGAAGTCTCGGACAAAAGCTAGTTTATTTTAAGTCTTATGACCTTTTTCTACTATCTATAGAAGGTTTTTGTGCTGTTGACATGTTGTAACCAGGATTTTGTAAAATCCTATAATAATTGAAAAGAGTGGAATCCTACCTCGGTTTTGCAACGAGCAAATAGCTTCTTTCTGACTAACTGACCGACTCCTTGACAATTCACGTGTGCAGACACGTGTAACATTTTTCATCATAGGGCAAAACTGAAAACAGTATTTCACGTACTTAAGTAGGTCCTCTTTTTTATACCAAACCCAGGTCAGGATGAAAATAACAAACTAAATTAAATAAATAAACAAACACTGATAACAGTTATCAAGGCGCCAAAGATTAAACTTATCATAAATGTTTGTAAGTATGTGAGTGAGAACCTTTCTTATCAATTTTCAGGATTCGGAATCCAAGCAACACAGTTTACACATACATAGACAAACATGTTGATAAATAAAATACGTACTTGATTGTAATCATACTTATTTCAAAGAAATGTTTTGCAATTGAGTCATCATTGTACTCGTATATTAGCATTATTAGCCACAACTCTAAAGCTCCTGTTTTATTACGACCTAGTCTTGCTCGAACACAAATTTTATAACTTAGATAAAATATGGCGCCGATTGATTACCCTTTTCATTTTATGCAGGAAAATGTATCACATGTGACAGTAAATAATTTATTATTTGTTTCTTAAACATTTTTAAGTAAATTCGGAAACAATCAACTTTAGTGTTGAGAACGTTTTATTTTATATTTTATAAAATGTCTAGTCTAGGTCTAGGTAGGTAGGCTAGGTACTTAGTGTTAACTTGTAAATGCGAATGATGATTGTTTTACCTACTCTAAGGTTAGGCAGTAGGCACCCTTACGGCCTGGCCACAGCTAACGGCCTGGCCACAGCTAACGGCGGCGCGAATTGCGGGGCGTCTGGAGTCGCGTCTTGCGATGAGCGACGCAAACAAATGGTAGAGAAACTATGAAGTATGCCACAGCTATCGGCGGCGCGACCTGCGGCGCGTTGAGCGTCGCGACCTGCGAATCGATGAGCGTCGGGCGTTCTCGGCGGCGACGGGCGGTGCGTCTTGCGAATGAAACAAAATAATGTACTAGCGAGTATCGAGGCGGCCACAGCTCAGAGCGGCGCGCGCGGCGGCATCGGTGGACGCATTCGGGATCGCGCGACCGAAACAAATAATTTTGTTTTTATCGCGCGTTTTTTTATAAAAGTAATGGATACGGAACAATTTATAAGCGAAATATTGAGTAGACCAGCAGTATGGATGTCAAAACATCCACATCATAAATATAGGCATGTTATAAAAAAGTTGTGGGCCCAAATAAAACAACAATTTCCTGTTAATAGTGGTAAGTATTTATTACCTATTTTTTACAAGTAATGTAAATACGGCAATTTAGTTCAAACTTTTGATGGGGGCCATTTAATTTAAACTTTTGATTCATTTTAATAGTTTAGCCGTTCTCTAAATACGTCCACGGTCGCAACAACTCTAGCTGTGGCATACCATCGCAAATCGCGCCGCCCGCCGCGACTCCAGACGCCCCGCAATTCGCGCCGCCGTTAGCTGTGGCCAGGCCGGTATGCCACAGCTAGAGTTGTTGCGACCGCGGCGGCGTCAGCGGTGGACGTATTTACGGCCTGGCCACAGCTAACGGCGGCGCGAATTGCGGGGCGTCTGGAGTCGCGGCGGGCGGCGCGATTTGCGATGGTATGCCACAGCTAGAGTTGTTGCGACCGCGGCGGCGTCAGCGGTGGACGTATTTAGAGAACGGCTAAACTATTAAAATTAATCAAAAGTTTAAATTAAATGGCCCCCATCAAAAGTTTGAACTAAATTGCCGTATCTACATTACTTGTAAAAAATAGGTAATAAATACTTACCACTATTAACAGGAAATTGTTGTTTTATTTGGGCCCACAACTTTTTTATAACATGCCTATATTTATGATGTGGATGTTTTGACATCCATACTGCTGGTCTACTCAATATTTCGCTTATAAATTGTTCCGTATCCATTACTTTTATAAAAAAACGCGCGATAAAAACAAAATTATTTGTTTCGGTCGCGCGATCCCGAATGCGTCCACCGATGCCGACGCGCGCGCCGCTCTGAGCTGTGGCCGCCTCGATACTCGCTAGTACATTTGTTTCATTCGCAAGACGCACCGCCCGTCGCCGCCGAGAACGCCCGACGCTCATCGATTCGCAGTTCGCGACGCTCAACGCGCCGCAGGTCGCGCCGCGGTAGCTGTGGCATACTTCATAGTTTCTCTACCATTTGTTTGAGTCGCTCACCGCAAGACGCGACTCCAGACGCCCCGCAATTCGCGCCGCCGTTAGCTGTGGCCAGGCCGTTAGAGAACGGCTAAACTATTAAAATGAATCAAAAGTTTAATTAAATTGCCCTCATCAAAAGTTTGAACTAAATTGCCGTATCTACATTACTTGTAAAAAATAGGTAATAAATACTTACCACTATTAACAGGAATTTGTTGTTTTATTTGGGCCCACAACTTTTTTATAACATGCCTATATTTATGATGTGGATGTTTTGACATCCATATTGCTGGTCTATTCAATATTTCGCTTATAAATTGTTCCGTATCCATTACTTTTATAAAAAAACGCGCGATAAAAACAAAATTATTTGTTTCGGTCGCGCGATCCCGAATGCGTCCACCGATGCCGCCGCGCGCGCCGCTCTGAGCTGTGGCCGCCTCGATACTCGCTAGTACATTTGTTTCATTCGCAAGACGCGCCGCCCGTCGCCGCCGAGAACGCCCGACGCTCATCGATTCGCAGGACGCGACGCTCAACGCGCCGCAGGTCGCGCCGCCGATAGCTGTGGCATACTTCATAGTTTCTCTACCATTTGTTTGCGTCGCTCATCGCAAGACGCGACTCCAGACGCCCCGCAATTCGCGCCGCCGTTAGCTGTGGCCAGGCCGTTATTGTGTAAAACATGTTATAGTACCTATATTAAATAACATAAAAATTCCAATTATTTCACTTCACTCAAATCATTTTTTAACGTTTAGCTTCTGCACGCGACTTCGTCCGCGTCTTTTTTTTCACCCGCGTTATGTTACGTTATTGATCACTGTTCCGCTCCCGTAAGCCGTAGCGTAATGTTATATAGCCTGTACATTAATTAACAAAATTTCATATACAAAAAGAATTTGTGCAATCCGACTGATAGTTCCAGCAATTCAACAAAAAATCCTATTCAGCTTTATTTGATTTAATGAAAAATGTATACCTGCTTTATAAATTAAATGAATAGTGCCACGCAACAATCAAATGAAACAGCAACTGTACCGATGAGACATAGGTAGGTACGTTCAATGTCATCAATACCCGATAACTAAGAAACGATAAGCGAATAATTTAATAACTTTGTTAGTGTTGTGAGGTAAAACAAAAGCATTGTGGAGCAGACCAGCTATTCCTACCAGCAGATAACGAACCTATCTCATGCAAATGAGATAAGTAGGTGAGTACGCTTCATGCTAATTAATTTACCCAAAGTAATCTGCACGTCTACACAATTATGAAAATATTTCATAATAAACCGATAGTTCTATTCTAATAACGCCGATATCGCTATTTGGATAATGCGTAAATAGTTTAATAAACGCTCCGTATGTTTATAAATGTTGTGTAAATAACAATATCCATTACAAAAATAATGGCCAAATAACGACAGTTATTATTGTGATAAATTTTATTGTTGAAATGACTGCATTTTGGTGACTTTTTTTAAATGGCTTTTATGTAGTTTTCATTGCTTTAGTTTATATATATTTATCGTGAAATAACGGAGCTTATTATACGCTAACATTGAAATAATGATAGCGTTGTTACGTTTTCTTTTAATAGAGTATAACTGTTATAATCAGTGTGTTTAATAATAATCATTATAATATTAGTTGTATCTACGCCTACTTGAAGGCAATATTATATTATTTGAATTTATGACATTGTGACATGACTAGTCGACACCACAGTATAAATATACTACCAGTAGTGGCTCTCGGCCGTAACCTTGAATTAAGTACCTAAAATTCCGTGCGACATACTCACGCGTTAGGGCTGCCCGCACATAGTATTTTAATTTCATCAACCTACTTGAGTTTCTTTCTAGTTATGTGAATTTTTTTTTGTTTAAAAAAATAATTCGTTGTTATTGAAATAGGAAGTGTTCAATAAAAATACATGTTGCGTTGTATAATTAAAAGATTTAATAAAAAAAAATTCGCCGAAGGAAACCAAACTCCAATCCTTACAAACTTCAACATCTACTTACTCAACCAAAATGAAAGAAACATCGAACGAGTAATTATAAAATCTGTTTGCATCTCAGCTTATTAACGTTCACATTACTACCTATAGTACCTACAGCTAGGAGCACTTTGGTCACCCATCCAATGTCGCACTGCTGCAAACGTTATATAGAAACCATCTCATCGCGTGTGCCGTATCTACAGCAATGAAAACCTTACTAAGTAGGCAGGTATCATTACCAGGTAATAAGTAACTAAGTACCTACGTTCATAAGTAAGCAGATAGCCGAAACTAGGAAACTACCTACCTAGGTACCAGTTGTACGGGAACGGCGTAGTTAGGTCATTCGTATCACTTTTTACACCCTATCCACAATTTATTTATGTAGGTTTAAATTATTAATAAATTATCAAGTATTTTACTCGGTGTAAAAAGCGAAATGTGTAGGTATTTAAGTATTAAAAAAAAACAAATTACGTAATAGTAGGTAGGTAAGTGTATAATTGTTTTTAAAGTCTCACCTCTCGTATTTAAAAAAATGTTATCTCTGGGTTCGTTATCGAAGAATTCAAGCAGCCAAACACTGCACAATATAGTTTATAATTTCTCCTTGCCATATTAAGAAATCGCACGCTCACTGCTTACAAAAATATTACATCATCCATTCGTCACTACGGCGGCGGGCGGCGCGGCGGCGCGGCGCGGCGGCGCAGTCAAGACTGTTTGTGTACCGAGAGTGTACCGAACTCGACGCGCGTAGGTATGACTCGCGTTGCGACCGTTTCTATGAAGACACAATACTGTACATTTTATTACCGTGTCGACACGGAGCGCTGAAATTCGGCTTAGTAATTTACCTGATGTGTTAAGATTTTATCTTTACCTATAACTTATTTTTTTTTTTAATTTAGAGGTTTTTCGTATGTCCGTACTCTGACCCAAACGGTGTAAAAAATAAGATACTTGTTTTCAAAGAGGCAATAAATTTTGTTTTAGACAACTCGGTCTGTGACACTACTTGTAACATACATCACTACATAGTATAAAACAAAGTCGCTTTCCCTGTCTGTCTGTCTGTCCCTATATGTATATGCTTAGATCTTTAAAACTACGCAACGGATTTTGATGCGGTTTTTTTAATAGATAGAGTGATTCAAGAGGAAGGTTTATATGTAGAATACATGCACCCGTGCGAAGCCGGGGCGGGTCGCTAGTGTTATAATAAATGAAACTTTGTTTTGTCATAGTTGCTAGTCGTGGCGATGAAATTTAACAATATTCATTATATGTACAGATCTAAGTCATGTCGAGCAAATGAAGTTTTCTAATAAAAATAATAAAATTTAAATTAGCTTGACGATTATGATTGTCGTAATTGGGTTGCTGGTTACATTAATTACAACATTGTGTTAAACTGTTATTCTTATTCAATGTCACAGTGCCACCTATAACATACCAAAGTAATTAATTGTAACACAACTTACTACCTACAAATGAATGAATTAAGCAAATAGGTACAACCAATGTAGGCAGAGGTACGAATAACACGTTTGTTAATGGAAAATTGCGTAAACTATTTATTATGTGCTGTTAGGTATTTAAATATTAATTGTATTTTTTATTTAGATTCATAGAGTCTACGATAGCCGATGTTAAAAATATAAACATAATCTAAACTACCTAAATTGTTTTGTTGTAGAAAGGTAATCCCTGGAAGTAGGTACAGGCCCGAAAACAAAAAAAAAATATTTTATTGATAGAATGATACACTATTTGTCGAGTGCTATTTATAGGCTTTGTTTTGTCGTATGCCTACTTGACTTCAACGCAGACGAAGTTGCAGGCAGAAGCTACTATCAATAACTCCACATTTACATTAATAATGCTGTATTGAAGTGTATTTTTCTAATTTTTAAATAGAGGGTCGTTTTTATTATGAGAATGCGGTTCCCCTTCGAGGTCAATGAACCCGACAGCTGCAAAATAAAGATAGATAGGGATAGATAGGGAGGGATACATGAACATCTGGGACACAATCAAAAGATTAGCGTTTGAAGGGCGACTTTTGGAGATTCGCTCAACCTGGCTGTGAGCACTATTTATGCTTGCACGTGAATACAGAATGTCTAAAAATGTGCCATAAAACTGATGACGTAACGACTCCTAAACCTGAGTTGATAAACCCTAAAACGTTTTTTTTTTACGCCAATTACGACACTATTTGTTATATTTCTAGATATTATACATAAAATATTTTTAAAGCCAATAGATTTTTTGTATCGCTATAAAATTATGTAAGTATCTATAAGTTTGTTTTTTAAAAGCTTTTTATATAGGTACCTTATTTGAATGTCTTATTACATTAATATTATCAATAATCAGGGCCCACATTGTGTTAGTCTATCACCCTAATCGTGGCCACTTGTATTTACTTGTACTTGTATGGGTAATTAAATACAAGTGGCTGAAGTAAAGAACGTATTGATAATCTATGCTGTTTGTTTGTTTGAACGCGCTGATCTCCGGTACTACTGGTCCGATTCCGAAAATTCTTTCGCTAATAGGAAGATATACGTTATCCCTTAGTGCTTATTGGCTTCTTTATTTGAAAAAAAAAAATAAGAGATCCGTAAAAAAATTCTCGCGGACGAGGTCGTGGGTGAAATCTAGTGTATTATATTTAAAACTAGCTTATGCCCGCGACTTCGTCCGCGTAATGTCGGTTTACTGCGAGGTTTTATTTTTTTGCGTGGAACCCTAATTCTTTTTCTGAAATAAAAGTAAGTTACCCCTTATTAGGTACATCAGCTATCTACCAGTGAAAGTCCCGTCAAAATCGGTTCAGCCGTTCCAGAGATTAGCCGGAACAAACAGAGAGACAGACAAAAATTAAAAAAAAAAATATTTTGTTATATGTACCGTAGGTATATATATACATTCATAATTATGCATGTAGCATAAAGCGGTTATTACCCGACTACGGCAAAGTCAAAAGTCGCACAGTATCGACATGGGTATCAAATTAAAGGAATAAAGGGCTTGATGAGCACATTTGAAATAATAATATATATACATTATATAGCTTTTACTAGCTACTTTGCCTGTTTTTAACAGTGTCAACATGGGTATCAAATGAAAAGGCTTAATGAGCCGTGGTCGTATGCCTAGCCTAGCCAATAAAGAATGTGTGAAACAACCGCAGGTGGCATACGACCACGGCTATTACTTATAAATTTCGGAAATATGAATATTGTTCTTGTTTTATACTTTTCAGTGCGCGATTTTTTCGTAGTCGGGTTTTAGTTATTTTTAACTTATTTTTTTTAATATTACAAACAGACACTTCAATTTTATTTATTTGTATAGATGTATAGATTTATGATTACAGGTCGCTGCCGCGCCGTTATCACTAAACTCAGGTCGCAGTCGGGATATTTTAATGAAATGGTTATTGTTATTTTTTGTTCATTATATCCTGGGAACTCCAATTTCCTATCGTTTCCTAAAATTAAAAAAATGGTTTAACCTGTGTGTAGGCTTGGTTTTTTTCGAGAGTCATAATATTAGTCTAGTATTAGAAACAGCCAGAAACGCAAGCCTTGAGGTTGGACTGAAGATGAACATGTCGAAGACCAAGCTCATGACCAACAGCTCACCAATTAACGTGCAAATAGATGGAGAGAGAATGCAATGTCCAGGAATACATCTACGTGGGCCAAGTGGTTTCCTTCCAGGCAAGGCAAGATAAAGAAGTTGCGAGACGCACGGAAAATGCCTGGAAGAGCTACTGGTCCATGAAAGAGCTTTTCAAGGGTGGCTTACCCAGCCCCTCAAAAGGCAAGCTAATGGACATGACATGTGCATTCTTTCCATCTTGACTTATGGTGCACAGACTTGGTCTTTGACTAACATCCAGAGGTCCAAACTCAAGGTATGCTAACGGGCGATGGAGCGCAGTATACTCAATGTTAAATTGATAGACCGCATCAGAAACATCACACTGCGCTCCAGAACACAAATCATAGACGTAGCACAAAAAGCTGCAAAATTGAAATGGGACTGGGCGTGCCATGTCTGTCGGATGCTGTCGAATGCTAAGCGATGGGACCGCATAACACAAGAGTGGAGCCCTGACTAGAGGTTGCAAAAATTCGATAATTTAGATTTTCGAATATTCGAATATTTTTTCAGTGATGTTCGAATATTATTCGAATATTTTTAAAATATAAAAAAAAAACACTTAAAAATCAGCCTTTTATTTATTTATAAAAAGAACAATGTCTTAGCAACAATTATAAAATTAAAATTTAATAAAATAATAAAATTGGACACAAAATTAAAATTGGGAAAATCAAAAAAAAATAAAAAATAAAAAAAACAACAATGTAATGGCGTCAATTAGAAAATTAAAATCAAAACATAATAAAATTGGACACAAAATTAAAATTGGAAAATCAAATAAAATTTAACAAAGTTTCTGAAAGGCTTGTCATTGAAATTGACAACAACGCGTTCTTTATGTGAATAAACGCAACAAAATGGCGTCAGTCAAGTCAAACCGTCAAGCAGTGTTGCCAACAACAAATTTTAAGTTCTACCAACATAGACTTGACTAGTAATTTTTTGGTAGTATAGTATTCGAATATTCGAATATGTATTTATTTGCTATTCGAATATAAATTTGGAAAGCGAATTCGAATAATTCGAATATTCGATTGCAACCTCTAGCCCTGACACAGTAAGACGGGGTCGCGGCAGACAGAGGAGGAGATGGCGGGACGCCTTGGATGGCTTCCTCAGGAACTGGCGAGAGGAGGCACAAAACAGAGGAAAGTGGCAGTGGGGGGAGGCCTTTGCCCAAGAGTGGGACAGTAACGGCTAATAAAAAAAAAAATTTTTGAAACAGAGCGTAAACATTTTTTTTATATTTTTAATGTTAAAGTTCATGCTAACTTCTTATATATCTGTTACCTACATGTCACTTATATCTAGCATCAATATTGTAAAAAAACAGGATAAAAGTATGAGAAATAATAAAAAAAATGGAGAAGAGAACTAGGATTAAAAATAAATATAACTGTAACGTAAACTAAATATGTATGCAAATTATCCATTGAAGTCATTTTTAGTATTTTTCCATGCACCAGCTATATTTAACCAAGAATAGTAACCATTATTCTTAGAAAAAATTAAATACTGTTTATTGATTAAACTAGTCATTATGATTTGTCTGAGGCACGTAGAGGCATCTTGATATCTTTTGCAAATAACAATAAGACTATCCTTTCATTTTATCGGTTCTAAATGTAGAAAGTTGATGTTGGCACTTGGCAGCACCTTTGCTTGCAGAGCGTAGCGCATGGGATAACAACATTACAGATAACAAGATTTGCTCTAGCTGTGACTAGCTGGCTTGCATAGATTGACAGACAATTGAGAACAGTCTCAGAAATGAAAACAATTACAACCTACTTATGTTAATTTAAGGTTTAAAATTAGTAAATTCTAAATGTTCCAATATCAGTGCGTGTATTACACGGCCGAGTGAATTTCGGGCCGGTTCACAAGATAACGGGGGGCGCCTCCTAAACGAGGCCTCACAAGCTCGTCGGTCGTCGAACAGAGAATAACAAACAAACAACACATCGAGGCGAGTCGTTATCTCGCGGATTAAACGGCGGCAGGCACGATAGTCGACTCACGCCCGCGCCGCGCGCCATGCCGCGCCGCATGCCACATGCCGCTCGACGCGGATGCCTACAAATGATGTACTCTGGCAAATAGTACGTAAAAAGTGCAAAAACATAGGGGCTCAATTTGAAGTCATTAACGGTATTCTAATTTGCATATTTAGTTGTTCGTGCAAAAGACAATCTATTAAGATATAGAATATATACCATGTTCAGCAGTTATAGGCAATTAATAGTTAACAATATTCGGTCCCAAGGTAATTACTGCTCCGTAATGAGCCAAGCTGTTTTCTGACCATTTGTAACGCAGCGTTTCCACCGCGAGCGGAGCAGACAGATTTTTACCCCACCTTATAAAACTGCATTGCTAGACAACCATAAATTTCTATTATTTTTACTTGTAAATAGGTAGTAATAGGAAATACTTAATGATATGCATTAAGTACATTTATTTTGCTTTAACTAAATACAAAACGTTGAGATCAATATTTAAAGTAAAAAAATAAGTTAAAAATAACTAAAATCGCGCACTGAAAAGTATAAAACAAGAACAATATTCATTTGACCGATATTTTCGACATTTTTAAGTAATAGCCGTGGACGTGTGCCACCTGCGGTTGTTTCACACAATCTTTATTGGCTAGGTGGCATAACTGGCATACGACCACGGCTATTACTTAATCTTTTCGTAGTCGGGTTTTTCACTATACGCATAATGATAAGTACCACTTACTGACAATAAAATTATTTTATACTAGCTGTCCGCCGCGGTTACACCCGCGTCTTTGGTTACTGCTCCGCTCCCGTAGGTCGTAGCGTGATGGTATATAGCCTATAACCTTCCTCGATAACTAATCTATCTAACACTGAAAGAATTTTTCAAATCGGACCAGTAGTTCCAGAGATTAGCGCGTTCAAACAAACAAACAAACACTGCAGCTTTATAATATTAGTATGGATGTAACGTACTCGGCACGTACCAATTGTTACGTAGTACTTACAGGGTTTTATGCCAGACCGCGTGCCAATCATGTCCTAGTAACAGCAATATACCTAGGTACCTATCTTACTTGCAACAAAACTAAGTTACAATCGCATTTCTTCATCTTGTGAGAATTGTGACTGGCGCTAAAATTGCAACGCGTGTTTAGTTTCTCTACTTTTCCACATTTCGCACCAATCGCACCTTGAATTTGCATTCATTGAGAAAAAACCCTTTGGTCCTAGTAATTAATGACATGTATTTCGTATCTGATTGACTTTACGTCAATGCTCTACTTACTTCCATTTTCGCCGATGGCTGCGGCGCACGCGCATGCCATAAGCAGCGCGCACGCCACCACCGGCCAGGCGAGGCTGTCGCACGTGCGCCGCATCACGCCGTACCGCGCCCCTGGCCCGCTGACCACATGACCCGAGCTGGAACAATCAGTATAGTATTATAATAACAACTTCCTCTTCCTTACGCAACTAATTGTTTCACTCATAAAACAAACATGCTAGGTACCCACGAGGTGTTTTGATGTGATTAATAACAACAAGTTGGTTTAGTGTTATACCTACCTACGAGGGTAGTTGTTTGATTAATAAATTAATAATAATTAGATTTTAACGGCATACGTTCAATCAGTGAGCGAATATTTGGTGTTGTGATGATTTATTCAGTTATATGTATAAATAATCGAGTTCCGCGCATTAAACGTCAAACGTGATAATAAATCATTATCTCACACTAACATACAATAGCGTCTCTGCAAATTGCCAACCTTATTGTACGTACAACAATAGTGGTTTCATTGATGAATATAAATTTCATTGATCAAAGTGTCGGCTCGCAGAGGCCAATGAGTGTATAAAGACCGCGGTAATTAGCGTGGGAGCCATCGATGTTCCCACGACACGCCCGTAACAGGAAAATATTAATTAAGAAACACGTTAGGTATTGAACAAAATAACCGCGATCATGTGAAAAATTATATTTCACTGAGTAAAACCTAATTGAATGAGTTGTTTTTCCCTGTAGAATGTCTACGGCAAAATACAATAATGTACCTAAGCACGTAGTTATTATAGTTATTATTATTTGATGTAGGTATCAGTTATTTGCAAGTGTAGGTATGGTAGTATAGTAGGTATTTATAGAGCGGGATATTAATTGTACAATTAATTTGTTAAAATACGAAGCGGCCACGCTCTAAATATTTAATAACACTGAATGGAATAAGGACGTCCTTTTTGGATTTGATGGTTTGTTTGAATCTATTGGGAATAGATAGACATAGGAAATTGAGTGTACCCTATATTCATCACAACATAACAACAAAAGGCTACAGGGCTGCTAGTTTGCTTTAAATAATTCCGTACTGTTTGTGCACACTAAGCCCTTGAACCACTTTAAATATGGAGATAGATTGTGCATTTAAATCTTTCGTACTATACTCTTGGTGGAGCTACACCAGGTAGGAGGAGATTCTACGTTGGAGTTGCTAGTGGATTACTCTTAACAGTCTCAACAGAGGCGCGTTACCAGTTGTTACAATTGGCGGAGGTGGTAAAAATCACTACGTTCATAATGGAACTTTGATCATGATTTGGAATATATACCAAACGGAAATCTCGTAAGGTATGTATGACATACAATTGCGCTAGGTGACAATAGATATCTGCGCTGGATGATATTATTTAGGAACCGGAAGATGCCTCATTACCTGAAAACCATACTTTTTGATTTTTTTTTTTGGTCTACCAGGGGTCCAGGACGTACACCTACGAGGCCGAAACATGGACGATTACTGAAGAGACTCTGCACGAAGTTAAGGTTAGGTACAATAAAGGTCAATGCCAATATTAGGCCTATTCCTGACAGACGGAGTCCGTTACTCCAAAATCTGACGAAGGACTTAGATCTAGGGTGTCGCAGTACAGGAAGTGAATTTAAAATAGATATGGGCAGGACACTAGGCTATACGTGTTGATGGCAGGTAGAGCCGAGCCCTAACTAAATGGTTGCCGAGAGACAGTAAACGAGAGTTGGCAGACAAACAGCCAAAATCCAGAAACCTTGATTCAAATTACTTAGGGGTTTAGACAAACTGTGGACCGAGTGAGAACTTAAAGTGTTGCCTAGGTATTATAATATGTATCTATACTAATAAAGCTAATATAATAAAGCTGCAGTGTTTGTTTGTTTGTTTGTTTGAACGCGCTAATCTCTGGAACTACTGGTCCGATTTGAAAAATTATTTCAGTGTTAGATAGATTAGTTATCGAGGAAGGCTATAGGCTATATACCATCACGCTACGACCTACGGGAGCGGAGCAGTAACCAAAGACGCGGGTGTAACCGCGGCGGACAGCTAGTAACTGATAAACACGTTATAGTATACATGCACGAGCACCTACTAGAAGGGCCATTTTAATTTCAAATTGTACTTACTACTGGTTGTACTATAGGCACTATGGCAAAGGGGGAGTCGTTCATAAGCCAATGCAATGCAAATGCAAAACTACTTATGCGGCGGATGGGAAGCTAACGACTACACTGCGCTGCTACGTCGAGAACTCGAGACACGCACAAGTGACATGTTTTGCCTACCAATAACAATTCACACGTAAACTACCTAGGATACTGTATATTCAATGGTTCGTGTGAGAAGACGATCACAATGCCTAGCCGAGTTTTGTACGTTACAAGGCTATGTCTACAAATGTCATCGCTGGCGCCCGACTGACGGTACTAAGCGGTCACGGCTTTTTGGAAATAAAAGTTTATAAAAGCAGCAGTAGGTGTTGGCATGGGACCCCTGATGACGAGTTTTCGTAGTTCTTTATAACTGGTCTTGCAGTTGAGAATACGGGGAAAACAATAAAGGGTAAGTAACTTAGTAGGTACCTACGTAATTAAAAGAAAACCGTCTTACTTAGGCACTAGCCTCGAAATGTATGTTGTGTTGTAGGTATACAGTGCGTAAATATTGTACCTAATGATATGGCCATAATTGCCGCGTAATGAGTTTTGATCAACATACCACGTAAGTAGGTATTTTTAATTTTTATTTTAGGTACCGTTACCTATCTAGCTACCTGTCTGCGCAAGTCACTACCCATTAATGTGCTTTTATTGTAAATACGGATTTTCTCTGAATAAATGAATAATAGTTACAAGTACCTAGCTACTATTTTTGATTTGCTGTAACAACACCACAATTTCTTTTTCGACAAAAAACTGACTAAAATTGATATTTTGGCCGAAAACAAAACCGTAGGTAGGTACCAGACGTATGTAAATTGTGGTTAGTAGTAGTACAACCATACAAGTTACAACACATACACAACATATTGACACTTCCGGTAGTTAAAAAGGCTCTAAACCGCAAACGTTGCGCAATTGTGAAGACAAACAATAATCATGATCGCACCAAGGTCCAACACACGGCACGCGGGTAAACCTTGGCAGATAGGGAGGGGACGAGTTTCCCGCGCTGCATTTGTTGTTTACGCGGCGTGTCGTGGCGGACAGTGAGGTCGACGACCCCGTGCCGCACCACGCCGCCATATTTTTGGTAATAAATAATAGATAGAACAGCGCTGCGCAGCACGATCGATCAGACCGCGACCAGTGCGGCGGCGCGTGCTTGGCTCTGTACCCAAAACATTGCACCCCCACCCCCGAAGAACGTGAACGCACCTTAGGAAGCACACTACGTAAAATCTTATCTATACGGACTTACGGAGCAGACGCTGTTTTGTTACCATTATTTATTTAACACGGTAGGTATAAATATGGCTGTCGTCAATTTTTGTGAAATGCATACGAGTAGGCTAAATGCCACCGAGCCATACCGAACTTGATTTAAAATTTTAATGATCTGGTTTGTTTGAGTGACGCAAACAATGTTTTGTCGAATTTTATAAAAATGTGTGATACTGATAACGACACCATAACAAGATAATTTTACTTATCTGTCATTTACTCATTACATTTCTATGAATAGATAAAATCAAAAAAATTGTTACCTACCTACGTATTTTATATTTAAGTAGGTAGGTACATAGGTTGTAGGAACATTTACATTTTCCTTAAAAAAGGGTAAATTTTTATGATGGGTAAGGTTGTTTTTAAATGGTCCAGTCGAAACTTACGATTTGCGAATATGTATTAACTGGGGAAATATGGATAGTAGGTAGGTACTGGCAGGTTAGGTAGGTATTTACTATAGAAGGTACTTATAATAGGCAGAAACACCTCTCATAATGTCTAACCCTTCGTTGAAAACACATAGGTAGGTATGTTATATTATTATGGTAAACTTACCTAATTGATTTACAATTTGACAGCTCGTTGTTCCGAAATTGGTTTTTTTCGGCCAATAGCGAAAACTGATATTTTGCATAAATGCAGTCAGTCGTCCTCTTGTTTTAGGAAACTTTAATAAGACTAGTTAGGTACTAATTTGCATTAATTTAGTTGCACTTTGTTAATAATTCTTTGATTTATCATAAAGCTTATTATTGCGGCAAAAAAATGTTCGTAAGTCTGGTTAAAGGTTAACTTAGGCAAACAATAATAGGTAGATAAGTAAGTACCTACATCAATTGTGCAATTCTTTATAAGACAAAGTAGGTACCTACTTGCTTATTAAAACATAATTATTACACATTTATGCTTACAAAGCATAATAAATATTGTTTACTAGTTTGGAAAGCAGGTCGCAGTCGCAGGACATTGGGGAAAGTGTGCTATAATCTTTACTCTATTACCACGGTAATAAAATGTACAGTATTGTGTTATTCTGTGCTCTCGGTACACAAACAGTCTTGACTGCGCCGCCGCGCCACGCCGCCGCCGCGCCGCGCCGCCGCCCGCCGTAGTGACGAATGGATGATGTAATATTTTTGTAAGCAGTGAGCGTGCGATTTCTTAATATGGCAAGGAGAAATTATAAACTATATTGTGCAGTGTTTGGCTGCTTGAATTCTTCGATAACGAACCCAGAGATAACATTTTTTTAAATACGAGAGGTGAGACTTTAAAAACAATTATACACTTACCTACCTACTATTACGTAATTTGTTTTTTTTTAAATACTTAAATACCTACACATTTCGCTTTTTACACCGAGTAAAATACTTGATAATTTATTAATAATTTAATAAAATAGGTACCTACATAAATAAATTGTGGATAGGGTGTAAAAAGTGATACGAATGACCTAACTACGCCGTTCCCGTACAACTGGTACCTAGGTAGGTAGTTTCCTAGTTTCGGCTATCTGCTTACTTATGAACGTAGGTACTTAGTTACTTATTACCTGGTAATGATACCTGCCTACTTAGTAAGATTTTCATTGCTGTAGATACGGCACACGCGATGAGATGGTTGTTATATAACGTTTGCAGCAGTGCGACATTGGATGGGTGACCAAAGTGCTCCTAGCTGTAGGTACTATAGGTAGTAATGTGAACGTTAATAAGCTGAGATGCAAACAGATTTTATAATTACTCGTTCGATGTTTCTTTCATTTTGGTTGAGTAAGTAGATGTTGAAGTTTGTAAGGATTGGAGTTTGGTTTCCTTCGGCGAATTTTTTTTTATTAAATCTTTTAATTATACAACGCAACATGTATTTTTATTGAACACTTCCTATTTCAATAACAACGAATTATTTTTTTAAACAAAAAAAAATTCACATAACTAGAAAGAAACTCAAGTAGGTTGATGAAATTAAAATACTATGTGCGGGCAGCCCTAACGCGTGAGTATGTCGCACGGAATTTTAGGTACTTAATTCAAGGTTACGGCCGAGAGCCACTACTGGTAGTATATTTATACTGTGCTATTACCTACCTACCAATGATATTTTAGTAAACAGATAATTATGATAAGAGCGCGCAAAACGTGAAGACCAGAAAAGATCACAATTGTGATCTTTAGCCTTTAGTCTGTGTCTGGCACGACTACGATTAATACGTTGCGCGCTGCTACGTAATTACCATCCAAAATGCCATCGTGTGTGTTTAGAAAGTGTACCAATTACGATTCCAAAGCTAATAAAAAACAAGGGATCTCATACCACAAGTAAATACGCAATATAGGTACTTTGATTTATTAAAATATTTCAATTATTTTCCTAATATTCTGATATTTGGAGGTTAGAAAAAAGAAAGAGATGGAAAATACATTTTTTGTCGTAAGAACGACAAGGATGCGTGCACTCCGGACATAGAATAAAAGTACAGATGCGAATATTAGGCAGTAAAGTCATCTTTACTCCAGAGTTCTAGTTTCCCTTTTAATAACTTTTAAATTTCATTATAATTTTGTTTCATATACTTAATTATAAATTAAACATGTCATATGTAGGAAAAGAAAATATAAATAGCTTATCGTTACCATAATTTATGTCACAGATAGTGTTAAAATAAAGCTACCATTGAGATCAGGCTTCAAGAATGGATTGCAATTGCTTGTAAACAAAGAATGGGGAGGAACACTTACTTTTTATCACGAAAGAGAGCGTATTGATCGACTGTACCGTGTTTTGACGTAACAACTGTCAAATCGTATGGATATTTGTTTTTAATAAAGTTTGTCTTAGTTTGTGTTAGTGTTTGAATCGTTTATGTAATATAAACGATTCATTAATTCTTTGTTTACGAACAATTGCAATTGCATTTACTATGTGACAACAGCAAGAGAGAGTTTATTCGTTGCATAGGCAAATCCCGGCTACAAATTCTGTACACGCGGTTTGTACCTTCTGCCTAGTTAATTTGTTAGTCTATGATGCCAACGCACAGTGTTTCAGGATTGCTTGGGAGCGGACATGTTTTAACTAATAGCATATATCGATGTAGTAAAACCTAATAACAAAAACTGCAAAAGAAACCCTATGTCAAATATTCTTAGTTTTCGAGAAAAAAAATGCTAAAGTTGCTAGTTCAGAGTATGTGTCAAATAGTAAAAATGTATTTTTTTCTTGAAGAGTCAAAACTAAAAGTAATATTTAATAACCTCGTTTTAACACATAAAATGATATGTTATTTAAGCTTTAGAACAGCTATGAAATGTAAGAATTTACGAAGATATTAGCAAAAAATCGAATTTTCGTTATTATTTTTTATTATGTTAATGACATCATTTCCGCAACAAATTTTATTATACAAATATGATTATACCTAATCTTATCTTATTAAACCTAATGATCGATCATTAGCTAAAATTCTCATTTATTCTATTTTAAAGATTAGGTATAAACATATTTTATTTGTTTGATCGTCTAAGTTAAATTGTACGCCTGTCTTACTTTTAATAGCAAACAAATTTTAAATCACACAGTGCTTTTGCTATTTCTAAAAATATAGGCGCTGAGTGTTTTCTTAAATTTTTAATAACTTCTTAATTCTGCGGGTTATATGGCTGATTTTTTTTATACAGCAAGAACAAAAGGTCAACTTACCCTTTAGGAGAAAATTTGTTGCGGAAATGATGTCATTAACATAATAAAAAATAATAACGAAAATTCGATTTTTTGCTAATATCTTCGTAATTACTTACATTTCATAACTGTTGTAAAGCTTAAATAACATATCATTTTATGTGTTAAAACGAGGTTATTAAATATTACTTTTAGTTTTGACTCTTCAAGAAAAAAATATTTTTTTACTATTTGACACATACTCTGAACTAGCAACTT
Organism: Hoplodrina blanda; assembly: GCA_949316365.1. Lineage (NCBI taxonomy): Eukaryota > Metazoa > Arthropoda > Insecta > Lepidoptera > Noctuidae > Hoplodrina > Hoplodrina blanda. Next base: position 6,076,635 of record OX438579.1, on the reverse strand, counting down.
TAGCATTTTTTTTCTCGAAAACTAAGAATATTTGACATAGGGTTTCTTTTGCAGTTTTTGTTATTAGGTCTTACTACATCGATATATATATCGAATAGCATATATGCTATTAGTTAAAACATGTCCGCTCCCAAGCAATCCTGAAACACTGTGCAACGTGCGGTGATTGGTGGCTCGAATAATGTCTGTTTACATTCACGCGCAATTGACAACATCTAGCTGTCACTTTTTTTCTTTTGTGTTAATGGTTTTATCAAGCTAGCCTTTTTACTTGTAGTGAAATGTAAAATGAATGAAAAGTGTGTATGTGTGCTGCCTCTCTCGGCGCGGAACACTTTTTTCTGTTGTTTTGTAAGGGTATAATATATCTGTTTATTAGAATATCATTGCTACCTACATTTAAATAAATAACTACCTAACCTATAAATTCATTTCGTTACGCTTACAAGACGTACCTATGCACGTAGTGAGCTGCATACGTAGGTACCGATCACAAAACTAGGCCGGTATTACAGAACCTAGCAATACTTACCGAAATGATATAGTAGGTATCAAGCCATCAGAATTCCTTGAAACTAGTTTCAGTTTTATTTTGTACGAGTCTTCAGATAGCCCTAAGTTAGGTTCCGTCAACTGTGGCAACATTACCGCATTTTTTTACTTTTATGCGATTTACTAACATGGGGCTAGTCATTTGAGTTTTTATTGATTTATTATATTATAAAAAATGTGTTTCTCTTTTAGTTGAACCAATGAATTCTACTAAATCTCACCTAGAATAGCTATAATAACGAAAAGTTTGAGTGGGGTAAAATTGACACATTTTTGGCAACTTTACCTAGCCTATAGTTTGCATTGAATGCGTGTCCCAAAGTGCACGCGACGTAAAGTTACCAATGGTTCTGGCGATAAAAAACTGTATTTAATTTTGAAGCTACTACCTTCGTATAAGTAAGCCCCACCCATACATAGGTAAAGTTGCCCCAAGGCGATGACGCTGCGAACCTAATTGACCACATGTAATGAAAATGCACACTATTTTGACAGTCAACGAAGTTGCTAGCTTCAAAAACTTTTTGGGTTACCACAATTTATTATAAAATCTACCAATATGTCTTAAATTTTGTCAACTGCCACAGACAAAAAAATATTTAACGGGAACTAGTATAGGGTATGCTTAGGTAAAGATGCTCACGGAAAGTAAAGATACCACAGTTGACGGTTTATATAACAATACCTTCCTAATAGTTCCTACAAATATAACGCGCAATAGGGGTAGTAGGTGACTAGTACCTAAAACAAACATTTCAGCACAGCAATGGCTGATAATTCTGGTCAAACGCGCAGTTCTGGTAAACTGTCATACAATGTCATCACAAATCATCACATTCTAAACTGTTAGCACATTGAGCCAGCAGAGGCTAGCATAGAACAAAGAATGTGCAACAGATCGCATCAACAAGTTAATTCAAGGCCAAGCGAACTGTAAAAAAATGTTGTTTTCGGATTATTGTTTCGATAAGACTTCAAGGTGTAAGTTTCTTGTGCACTCGCTTATCAATGACAAATTCTAAATATTTCAATGTCTTCTACAAAAACATTTAATACAATAGTTACTTAATTGTGTTATTATGACAAAGAATATTAATGATTATTTACCAAATTCTAAAACTTGGGGGCTACTATTATTTATTTACTAAGTTATTTACCTACATTAAGTACCTACTTTAAAATGTTTGTTTATAAAAATATACCTACCTACATATAATGGATTTTTTACTCTATATAACAGCAATTTAAGTAGGTAGGTAGGTACAAAACCTACCTATCTAATTGTTTTTATTTTCTCGATGCATTGTATCACCTACTTACATTTTAGTAGGTATCATAAATTAGATAGGACAGGAGTACAGGACTCGAGACAGGACGACATTATATAATCTAAGGACAGGAGTACAGGACCTACTTAATAGGTTATTATGAGTAACATAACATTGTTGACTGACAAAGTTGGGTTCTTTATCCAGTTATTTAGGTACCTAAGTCGGACAGTATGTACTGTATTCTCGAGTTAAAAAACTTAAATGTTATGAATAGGCACTCAAAAATCGCCTACGAGCACGATAGTGATGGAAGCAGCCGTGGCAGACCGTCACAAACACCGCTCCCTGCCTGCCATCGCCATCGCGCACATTTCGCTCAGCGCCTCGCTTCGCCTGCGCCGTCGTCGAGACCGCGCGCGTCGCGTCGTTGCGGAGAAGGGCACAGTCACAGAATTGTTTACACCACCGCTCACACCACGTGGTGTGCACTGAGTATTCATATACGATCACGTGGTTCTGTTATTACGATCAAACTAACACAATTTCTTCGTTAACCTGCTAAACTGCAAAACTGTAGGTATTATTTAAATCTAGTTCTAGCTGTAATCAGATTGAAAACAAATACGAAATGCTACCTGAGCTCGGTGCCTGCCGTGCTTGTCTGCTCCACGCGATCCACAGTTTATTAATACTCAACAGATCCTTCAGTATAATATCACTTTGTCACACAGCACAAAACACTTTAATTATGTATTTTTATAATGACCACAACAATAACAACACTATTGTAAACATAATACGCGGCAAACAGCGGATAACATACGGACGAGTTATCACAAACGACGCGCGCGAACGACTGAGGGAGGGAGGGAAGCGGAGAGCGCGGGGCCTGCCGTGCCGTCGACCCAGTCGAGGAATGCGGCTCGGCTCGCCCGTTCTCGCGTGCTTATTTTTTTGCTAGCAAGTCCGATGGGACGCTCAGGGCTCTCAAACGCACTCTTCCTTCTAGCTAGGCTTCTATAGAATAAAATAATAGTTCCCCAAATAACATTGTATATCTATGTTAACCTAATAATATTATTAAACCTTTGGTAAATTAAAATATGAGATCGTAACGTTCAAGCTGTTACTGTTAAAAAAACTACATTCAATAATAACTGATCGTATGCTGGTCCTACATTCTCTACCCCTTTACGTTACGACTACTGGTTACTCGGATATATATTATGCTCATATACCACCAAACTTATGTAAATAAATCACGTAAAAATTGTAAGTAGGTAGGTAGGTACCTTACTAAAAAAGTAGAGAAGAAAGTGAAATAGTAGGTTTTTTTATTTAGGTTCATTCTACGTGTTTTTAATAATTTCATACCCAACTTTTCAATGCACTCGTAAAGTGTCTCTTCTTGCACTGCCTTTGATTCATAATGCAGTGGAACTTTTTTTTAAATCTTTGACGCCTAATAAAAATAAAAATAAATAAATGTTTAAATAAAATAAAAAATAAATAAATGAAAAAAATAAATAATTAATTGATTAATTAATTAATAAATTAATTAATTATTTTGTTTAAATAAATGTTTTGTGAAATAATTTAATTAATTTGTCATTTCTATTATTAGGTACTTTTTACCTCTTTGGATAATAAACTGGCCACTTTAAAGTTGCTATTTGACACTATTGACTTTTTGACAGAGAAGATATTACGTGAACGTCACTCGAGTACTTAGTCATATTTTCATAGCAATGAATAAATGGCAGTCTTTTCCTCACGAAACTGTTGAAAAACGACTTATGAAATGCGCAACATAAGTAATGTACTATTGCCTGTGCTATTGCCCTCCTGCCTGGGGGTGGAATTTTCAGGAATCCCACAAATCTATTTGTTGTTGTAAGTACGAAACTATGTAAACAACGTGTCTCAATCCACACGTCAACTTTAATTTTATTTTATGAGAAAGTAACTCTGTCTGTCTCTTTCTTACCTTATTAGGGATTTAGGGTTAAAGGCCTTATTAGACCACCCAATTTTGAGGGACCCTAACCCTAACTAAGAGTGGTGTAATAAGACTTAGGGAGTTAGGGTCCCGATTTAGGGCGATCGGGTCGTCCCGATCTGCCTAGCTCCCTAAGCGCCCTGCAGATTGGGTAATGTAATAACGTTTAGGGCGGTTAGGGAGCTCAGTTGCCGCGCGACTAGTGCGTAGAGTGTTCGTTCCGTCGCCTGGCGCGTAATTTTCTAATACCTACCATGCACCATGGCGTGCAACAAGGAAAAGGAAGTTTTATTGTGCTTATTAGACATGTACAAAGACATGCCGTATTTATGGCAAAAAGAACATAAAGACTACCTACATGAATAAAGACATGCGAGCTGAAGCCTTTAAAGTTTTATTGGGAATTTATAAGAATTTTGACGAAAACTTTTTGAAGTTTCGATACTGACGACGGCATAATGTAAAATGCGACAATACGTTTATCTCTCTAGACATTCGCGTATAAACTGAGTTAGGGCCCAATTCGCAGAGAAGTGTAATAAGCGCCAGTATCGAAACTTCAAAAAGTTTTCGTCAAAATTCTTATAAATTCCCAATAAAACTTTAAAGGCTTCAGCTCGCATGTCTTTATTAATGTAGGTAGTCTTTATGTTCTTTTTGCCATAAATACGGCATGTCTTTGTACATGTCTAATAAGCACAATAAAACTTCCTTTTCCTTGTTGCACGCCATGGTGCATGGTAGGTATTAGAAAATTACGCGCCAGGCGACGGAACGAACACTCTACGCACTAGTCGCGCGGCAACTGAGCTCCCTAACCGCCCTAAACGTTATTACATTACCCAATCTGCAGGGCGCTTAGGGAGCTAGGCAGATCGGGACGACCCGATCGCCCTAAATCGGGACCCTAACTCCCTAAGTCTTATTACACCACTCTTAGTTAGGGTTAGGGTCCCTCAAAATTGGGTGGTCTAATAAGGCCTTAAAGGATTAAAGCAGCGATTACACGACACGATTCATCGTGCCCTAAGTCCCTAAGTCCCGATGGATTGGGTAGTGTGATCGCTGTTAGGCTGTTAGTGTCCCTAAATCGGGCGATCGAGAGTGCCCGACCGCCCTAAGTCCCTAAGTCCCGATAAATCGTGTCGTCTGATCGCGGTTAGGGACTCAGGGCGCTCAATGGCGGCGTGGCGTTCGACGTGAAACGACGTGTGAAGTAAAAATGGCTACGCAACGCGAAAGGATAGAAGCATATTAGGGACAGACAGCTTTTTTTTTTCGGATTGGCATCTCGCAGGTCAACCTACGAGGTTGTCGGATACTTAACCGGGCTATTGACAGACAGCGGAAAGCGACTTTGTTTTATACTATGTAGTGATAGGTACCGCCATTTTTTTTGGAACCCCTACCATACCCCTACCCCTTATTTTTGACCATTAACAAAATTATTTGCGGAACAAGGATTGCTGCCTGATTTTTTGAATTGCAAACAACACTGTTTTTTTGTGGCTCACCAATTTTATAACTGCTAAAAATTTAATTTACTTCTATATTTTAAGATTTAAGAAGATTAAGATAATAATAGTGGGTATGTATTATGATGAAATAAATAAATAGGTAGGCAGGTGGTACTTAAATATATGTATAATTATATAATTAAATAAAGCGTAGGCGCCATCTTCACTGCTCGACGTTTGGCTGCCAAGTGAGTTAGGGTGGTGATATCGTGTAGTGTGATCAGAACGCCCAATCTATCGAGGCCTGCTCATCGGCCCGATGAATCGTGTCGTCAAGTGTCGTGTAATCGCTGCTTTAGGGCAAAATCACTTAACTACCGGTAATTGTAATGGAATTTGACAAATTGAATTCATGGGCTACCTACTTTTAAGTTTTTTTTACTAATCTGTGACTTCGTCAGACTCAGCATCCACAATATGCGACATTTACACGAGTGAAGGCGCGGGCAAAAGATAGTTTTTGAATTTTTGATAGATTACAATTTTGATTGATTGCTTTAGTTAGAGACTTATTATGAATGAATCAGTATATTGCTAATTAGCTTGAGGGACAGTCGCAGACGCAACAAATGACTAAATTACCTTCATTCAATATAAGTAAGTTTTGATATTTAATTATTGATATAATTATTACCTACTAGCTTTTGCCCGCGACTTCGTCCGCGTATATGTCGGTTATCGCGGACGCAGACGAAGTCGAAGTCGAATAAAAAGTAGCCTATCATGTCCTTTGTTGGGGTTCACACTTACCCTGTACCAAATTTCACACAAATCGGTTCAGCAGTTTAGGCGTGAAGAAAAGACAGACAGACAGACAGACAGAGTTACTTTCGCATTTATAATATTACTTAGTTAGGAGGTAATAAGGTTCGGTTTTAATTCACCTACATTGTCGCGTGAATGTCGGTTTTCGCAGGGAATCGGAGGATAAACTTTTTGTTGCATTAAACATTACATCATTTTCTAAAAATAAAAGTAGTCGTAGTAGATCAAGTTACTCCTTATAACATCAGCTATTTGCCAGTGATAGTCCCGTGAAAATCAGTCTGGCCGTATCGGAGATTAGCCGAAACAAACAGACAGACACAAACTCTAAAAAAATAGTTTTTGTATAAGTACTATTTAAACATTCATTGCGTTTAGTAAAAAGCTATTATTTTGATATTATAAATAAAATGAACAGATACTTCAATTTTATTTATTTGTAATAGATTGCCGCAATGGACAGGTCTCGGCTTCAGCATTGGGCAGCAGCATGGCTGAACACTTTGTTAAATAAAGTAGAATTCTTACATTTCTAATCTAATTGCGTAAGTACCTAAGTATTTTAATTTGTAATTAATTTGTAAATGTAAGTAAACTGAATTAAATAATGTAGATTCGAGTATACTGTAACGCGTGTTGGTACTATACAAATACAGTGTGAACTTTATCGATTGTTGTCGTTATTGGCGAAAATAACCATCCTTATCAATCTGGCACGTAATTACGAACTCTACGCGTGTACTAAAAATATGTCATTATAAACAATTCAATATCATGTGCACTAAATGTGATACATGTTTACTCTCATTGTGAGTTTACAGGTAAAGAGAAGCATTAAAATCGGCTAAGAGCAATCGGGCTTAGGAATTCGGGTTTTGAATTTCCGTAGTCCACCAGCCGCTCTACTTTATTTAAGTAATTAAACTTTAAGCAACAAAAAAGTACAAAGGCGGACAGGCATTCTCTACCATTCAACCCAAGGTGGTAAAGAGATAACATGGCAGGTGAAAATTATTGTACAAGAATAAAATAAGAGATTAGGCTATAGGCTACTGTCTGGACGGCAGCTTGTAAAACCAGCTGCTGGTCCATTATTACGATTTGCGAAATGAACCTGCGCCAGCTACTAAAGCACCTATTAGCCTACTAATATTATAAATGCGAAAGTTTATGAGGATGTATGGATGTTTGTTATTCTTTCACGCAGAAATTACTGAACGGATCTGGATGAAATTTGGTACTTACACATTATAGATTATAGTCTGGAATAGCACATAGGCTACATTTTATCTCGGAAAAATGTACGGTTCCCGTGGGGTAGGTAATATATCAACTTTGACGCAGACGCAGTCGCGGGCAGAAGCTAGAATACATCTAAATAACATAGAGCCAAGAAAAAAAAAAATCTACAATATGTGATTCAGTTATCTAATGTTTTTATTTGAAAAAGATTATTAACATAACATCACGCCTGTTATCCACGAAGGCAGAGATGTACCCATTATTAGTACACCCACATTTCACCAGTTAAGTTTAAGTCCCTTTTAATATGGGGCGAGCCTATTGCCATCAACCAGGCACAAATCCAGACTCCGAAGCTGCTACTGAGAGATTTCTGATGGAAAAACCCAATAACACTTTGCCCGTCCTGGGAATCGAACCCAGAACCTCATGCTCAGCACTTGCGCTTTGCGACTACTATTAGACCAACGAGTCATTCAATGAATCAGTTAAAAATATTAATACCGCTTAAATAAAAATAATAGACCACCAAAGTAATCTAGTGTTATACCAAAGTGAAATACGTAGAGTACCTACCTACTTAGTAAGTAGATAAAATAAATAATATTAAGGCGAGGTCAAACCTAGTTACATAAGATTCTGTTCACCTAAAACTTACAGGAAAGAACTGTCCTATGTCTGAATATGCTCAAACACTGAAAGAAAATAAAGAAATAATGTCTTTACCGTTTAATACCTTCTTATCAAAAGAATGTCAATGTATTCCACAAAGTTTAATAGGTACAAATATATCAAGATTTTTGTTGACTAAAAATATTATCAACAAATTGCTGAACGGTCAAAGTTCAGTGGAAATCTGTTTGGCTTATTATCTTTTAACACTTGCTTGAGCCGGCCATGACAGTCATGCCGCGTCGTTGACAATCTTAGGTTTATACTCAGACCAATTTGGTCTGAGGGTTTATAGAGAAGTTTTTATGTACTAAACTAGTAAATAAACAACACAGTATTAATTTTCCTTTTTGCAAAAATGTGCGTGACGATTTCTAGTTTCAGACTTCTGCTGTGAAGGCACTTCGTTAAACTCGCGAGTAACGTATGGGTTAATCTCCAACGTTTTGCAGCCTTAGTAGGTCATGATGCTCAGTGGTTAAGGCACCTGCCTCTCGTGCATGATGTTGTACGTGGTTTCGAAACCGGGCAAGTGACTGTTTCAATTCATACATAGGTACTTATGAAGTTTCTAAGGTTAGGTAACTTGGACATCACTTAGGTACTTAAAAATATCGTGAGAAAACTTGAGAGTCTGAAATCACCAATCCACCTTGTAGCAAGCGTAGTAATGCTGGTGTTTTCTCTGCATAAGGAGAGGCCTTGCTCTGTAGTGGTAATAGGCTGGTATTATTCATTTTTAACACGCTTATAATAGCTTCACTTGTATAGTCTGTAAACGGAATCCTCAAACGCGATTTTCACCCACTTCAAAATGTCAGATTAAATTGAAACAAGTTATCTGATCTAACTTATTATTATTGAGACTTAGCAAGGACCGATGATAATGCAATAATTTAATAAAAAATCATACTTCATTATAAAACCCAACCTAAAAAGTAGAAAATAATTTTCAGTAAGTTATAAAACAAATTGTAAAAATGCGTAGGGTGCTTGATGACAAATATTATTGGTAAAAGTAGAGTCTTTATGAAAATATTAAAACACTCAGTGCTTGACCGGTGCAGACTGCAGTGTAACTTATAGTGCAAACAACGCAACATGTACTAATTAGGTAGGTAGGTACTAGCTAGGTATTGGCACAATATAAAGATAATCAGTACTCCAACTTCATACAAACGGACGAAATGCGAGCTATACCTACGCGCCTCGATCTCGAGGTGCGCTCGCGGCGCAGACTGTCACGCACGGCTGTACCGCAGTGTCGAACGGACGGTGTGTTGTTTTTTAACCGCGAATAACCGATTTTTTCTCTAAAAATCTTGATTAATATGACGAGTAGAAAATATTGTGCTGTTTTTGGTTGCATGAATTCGTCATTAACGCATCCAGACATAAGTTTTTTTAAATTACCTGGAAACTCTGAAAGGTAAGACTATAAAATAATTTTACTTACTAGTAGGTAGGTAGGTACATTGTGTGTCTTTTTAATGGATAAGTATTTCCTTTTATCTCACGAAAATTGGATTAATAAATAAAGCGAATAGAGTAACGGAAAGTTATTGAGACGAGTGAAATAAGTAGGTAGTTTTATTATGCGGTTCTAAATGAATCATGATACGGTACCTACCTACCTACTTACGCTTGTGTTAAAACTTCGGTGCATGTGTGTTTTCTTAGTTTTCGTAATTCAAAGTAAAGACGTGGTATTTTATTATTAACGTACGTCGATAAGGACGACTCTTCCGGGATCGTAGATAAACAAACAATGGATGAAATCTGAGAACTGGCCAAAATGTTTATGTTATCGTATTATGTCGACTGTGATAAAACTAGAGTCGCTATGTACACAAAACTTTGTAAGTTACATTGTAAATCGACAAGGAATCTAACAACAGCATATTGTTGAGAATCATACGAAACATTTTGATAATATTCAAACTCGAACTTTATAGGGTTGTGATTTTAAAACATTCGTAGTCAGCTGTTCAGCTTTTTAATAATTAATTAATTGGTGACCAAAGAATTTTTGTTTTGAGTTGTTGCGAGTTGTAGGATAATGTTATAAGTACTTATAATATTAGTAAGGTTATACTTATAACATTTAACGTTTACACTCGTAATAAATGGTAACCTAGTAATGGTAAAGTTAGATGAATTTGAACCTTCTGCAATTAGCAGTAGATAACATATTCTATACGTACGAGCTTAATGAGTAAGAACGACTTGTTCAAGGAGGCCAATATTATAGAATACAGTGTGATACAGTTAAGCCAATTTGATCTTTAATACGTAAATTAGGGTAGGTAATTTTTTGAATACTGTTTTATCACATAATGGACTTGTTAATTACAACTGTATTTGATGAAACAATTTGGTCTACAAAATGGTTTGAGTTCAAAACTAAATTTACATTTTTTGTGGCTTTTTGTTTACAATATTTATTTACCTATGTTTTTTAAATTTTAACATTATTTGTATTAAATTAAAATAGTTAATTTAAATAAACTAAATAAATAATATAATTACATTCACAAAACTAGAAAGAAACTCAAGTAGGTTGATGAAATTTAAATACTATAGGCGGCGGGCAGCCCTAACGCGTGAGTAGGTACAGCGAAAAAATAGGTATTTAATTCAAGGTTACGGCCGAGTCCAATTACTGGTAGTATATTTATACTGTGGTATTGGTATTGCTCAATTCTATGGAATACTTGTTTACTTCGAATTTCAAATCGTATTTTACAGTAGGTAGATAATAGTACCTAGTTACCTACATCACATCTAGGTAATGATAAACAATTATGTAATTTTATTCGTCCTGTAACATTTCTGCTGTAGGGCCGTACATTATTTATCTGCAAATGGCGCCACGGCGGTGACGGCGGCTTATCAACTCCGCCATTGAAAAACATCGTTTACGCAAGCAGTATTTTATCAATGAAAGCAAGTTTTTTCTTATCGTCCACGACTGTACAGTACTTGTATGAGGTAAGGACTAAGGACTTTAGAACTTAATTCGATTCGAGTGATTTATACAGAACTTTTCAATGGTATGATGGTTGAATTATCCCCTACCTACCCTACATTTAATTATATTGAACATCATTAGGTAAATAGGTACTTACCCATCTCAGAATGTTGCAATTGCAACTGAAATGAGCTTTTGAAACAGAAAAAAAATCATAGTACTTAACTAAATGTATATGTTACCGGCAATCTGTATAATCCGGTTTTCTATACAATACCTAGGCAATGTATAGAATACCTAAAATGGACAGGTAATGTATGAAATATTATTTATTTTATACTTTGCCTAGGTATTCTATACAATACCGAAAGCGCAGCCGGCAATGTGTATAAAAGAGCAAGAAAGGAGCAGGAAGGCCCCGGTCAACGAAGCCCCGCTGGGCGGGGCTCCTATTTCTGGGTGGTTTAAAAAAAAATAACCACGAAGGGGGGCCATCCCCTTCTAACCTAACCTGTCTGAGTCGGGGTGCCCCAAGTCTTGAGCTCGCTCCGCTCGCATAAGATGAACCACATATTGATGACATATTTTCTATACAAAACCTGTCAAACCGCCATAAATCCCTTAGGAGTTATCTGACGATTGAAAAATTAGACCTAAGACAAATGTAAGAATTTGAGACCCGAACCAAAAAAAGGGGTAGGATTAGACTAACCATTCCACAGCCAAGTTGGTTACAGTTCCTTGGCTATTACCAATTCTAAGATTTACTTGTAAAACCTATGATTTACAGTAACATATAGACCAAAATCTATTTATTTACACATTGCCGATGGACCAGCAGGCACTCTATACAATCCCTAGGAATTGTATACATTACCTAGGTAAAGTATGTAATAGAGATCAATATTCATAATGTTTCATACATTGCCTGTACGTCCCAGGTATTTTATACATTGCCTAGGTATTGTATAAAATACCTGAATTATACAGATTGCCGGTAACATATAGACAGGAATACATACTCCTTAATAATTGTTCTTCTTGGTCGTGCGTCAGCGTGGAAGAATTATTAGCATAATGTCGATGAAATGCAAATTTAACTCTTAGTAGGTAGTACTCACCTATCAATTCAACCTATGTATGCTATTACCTTATTCTGTTGCCTACTTACTTACTGCTGCTGAAACTGAACTTTTCAATCAAGAGGTTAGAGTACCTACTTAAACTAAGTAAAAAGGACAGGTTGCAATATTTATAATTTTATATTTAAACTTAGGATGTCGCTAGAAGCCATCTTGCGCGAAATTCCCAAACGCTCTCTTTTTCAGGATGTCGTGAATTTTGTGTGGGAAGGTTCCACTCCAATTTGTATTCCAATTATGTACGAAAGATAATGTCTCGAGTCTCAGCATTTTTATTATTCACATAAATTAACTACGTGCTACGTTTTCTATTCGTGTATGACGAGGAAATTTTCAAATTAAATGTAGCCTTGCCATTTTTTGTCCCGGATTTGAATTTTTCATACAGTCCCCTCACTCCCCTCCTGTCCCGACCCGACATCATCACAAATCGTTACCACTCTGTTTTGTAAGGTCTTCTCCTCGGCTGGACAATTTCAGAACAGGATGACAACCAACCCATTCAAGATTGACACGATACGGATTTGTATAAAAATACATTTTTAATTAATGCTGCTAGTAAAATTAAACTTAAAAAAAAAAACATATTACATCACGTAATTATTCGTAAATAAATAAAATATCGAGTTAAGGAATCACTAGGTAATCAGTGTTATCTTTCTGAACAGGTAGGTATTTCATAATTTTAAACAGGTCGTTACGTACCTATTAAAGCTGTTAGAGTTAGAAATACACAACAGCAAAGCAAAGAAACCAATCGATACGACTGAGCTACTCTATTCTGGTGTTTCGAACTGAATTTAGATTTTTCTTTCATGTTTTATACAAATAGACATGACATGACTGTCTGTCTGAAATAAATCATCATGCCCATGATAAAACATTTTATGGTTAGAAGTTTAGAACCAACCATAGGTACTTACTCTTCGTCCTTCCAGTTTTCAAGTACCTAGGTAAGTCCTACAATCAGCCTACCTAGCTACCTAGGCAGAACAGTAAATCATAACGCGTCATAAACTCGCCAAACAGAAAACACAAAGTGATATTTATATAGAAATACTGAATGTAGGTAGGTGCCTACCTATTTCGGTTTGTTGATTCAGGTACTGCCGTAGCCGTAGCTGGCCGCACGATTATATTCCCTGTTTGTGCAAAAAACAGCTTTGGTCCATTCGATGTATAATTTCCTTGCATAAATAAATAACAATATGCCTACGTTTGTTTAAACAAGGCCTGTATGTTAATTGAGCTCCTGTAACCTACTGAGAATTATTTCAAGGTTCCAATACCTCTCAGAAATCGTCGTGTCATAGGTCTACCATGATATTAACAGAGTAGGTCCTTATAGAGAAACCAATACTTAGATTTTGTAGTTGAATCAGTTCAAACAATGTAGGTACCTACTAGTATGATAAAAATAATGTAGAATACATGACACGTGGAATGTATAAAATAATATCTGAGTAGTGCGTTTTTATTGGACATAATTGGCACATAAGTTTTCCAGGCATGGCCGAGGCATGATGTAATGCGTTGTTAGTAATGTGACTCGAGTGTTCGATGCGCAGTTGACCCCAATCGCCCCCAATCGAAGGACTAAATTGTTTGTCCAATCATTCAGAAAATCATTAAAAAAATAGTTCGATATTATTGTAGACATTTAAAAGTTATTGGCAGACTTCAGTAGCTTAGCTGTCTTAGAGAAAGTAGGTAACCTGGTGCCTTATCGGTAGGTAGGTAATTGTAAACATATCCGCAATGGGATTACAGCATGACTTCCGATGCAGAACTCAGTTCACGACATGCCTGCACAATCAGCGATATATTTTATCTGTCAAAGATTGTTTCTCCTGAAACTTTCGGACCAGACCAGTGTTGATCTGGGTTCTTGTCACCAGACTTGCGAATTTCGGCTGGTTAATTATTATAAGGGATTCCAAAATTCCACCGAATTCCATCCTTCTTTATTCGCTAAGCATAAACCATTTAAAGTCGGCCCTTATGGAATTAGAGGAATTATAGTTAGGAATATATAATTATTTCCTCCAGCATTGCCTGAAATTAGAGCCCCTTTAACAATTTATTACTAAACTGGGTACGAGGTAAGAAAACCTAGGAAAACCTATCCGTATGTAGAGCGAAATATTAAATACTAGCTTTTGCCCGCGACTTCGTCCGCGTAAATGTCGGACCCCCGTTCATCCCCTTAGAGGATAAATTTAAAAAAATCCTTTCTTAGCGGATGCCTACGTCATAACATCTACCTGTATGCCAAATTTCAGCCCGATCCGTCCAGTGGTTTGGGCTGTGCGTTGATAGATCACTATGTCAGTCAGTCAGTCAGTCACCTTTGAATTATATATATTTAGATAATAGATTTTAGTTATGTACTAATTAAACTACTAACTTTTGCTTGTGACTTCGTCTGTGTGACTGTCGATAACCAAAGACGCGGACGAAATCGAGGACTAAAAAGTAGCCAGTATGTCCTTATCCAGATTCCAAGCTAATTTGATGCCTCTTGACCATTACGATCAGTTCAGCGGTTTTGTCGTGATTAGGTTACAAACAGACAGACTTATTTTCGCATTTATAATACCTACATATTAGTGTGAATGTGAACATATGAATTCTAAGCAATCATAAAAACCTTTTGTTATTGATCATATGCGATGATTATCATGACGAGTGACTACAATTGACCCCAAGATGAAAAAAAATTTTCATTATCATAGCCATGCGTGCGAGTTGCTGCGAAGTATTTCCAAGGATTCTGTCTGTCACACGTCGCTAGGGCGTCGATCCCCTTGTTATTGCTAATTGACCCGCTTGAGGTGACACCGTCTCGAACTCTCGACTTTTAGCAAGTCCGCTTATTGATGCCAATGCAAAAATTATTAAGCTAATTTACTGCGCACTGCAAATAAGAAGGCAGGTGAGTAGGTACTTACGGGCTTGACTCCGTTAAGGATAACTTTTTAGCAAAGTAAACCCCAATAAAAAGCTTCCAATACTAAAGTTATTTTTTTATTTTGTAGTTTTTGAAGGCGGTTATCTTTTTTGTAAAGAAGCTTTTTATTTGTCACTTTTTAGTGCTTGTGTATTAATGTTTGAAATCCTTACAAAAAGCCCTTTCAAAAAATACCTCGCACGATATATTTAATTTTGGAAAGTGGTAGGAGGGGGGTTGACGTACCCCCTCCCCCTTTTCCTTCAGTCAGTCATCGACTACACGTATATTGCTGCTGTGATCCTATGAGGAGTTCCATTCCATGTCTCCGAAGTTCATCATCAGATATTGAAATGGTGACAATGGGACCACACGGGAAGCACCAGCTTTCAAATAAAAAAAGAATCATGAAAATCGGTTCACCCAGTCGCAAGTCGCGAGGTAACAAACATAAAAAAAAAATACAGTCGAATTGATAACCTCCTCCTTTTTTTGAAGTCGGTTAAAAATAGCACACATTTTATTTGATACCTTAGAAGGCATACCTATATGCTTGCAAAATATATTAGTTAGAATAATTTCAACTTTAGTTTTAGATTAGTCACGGAAGAACTCAATGCTTTTGGGGAGGGGGGGCTTGAGCCCCTTGCTCCTCCTCCCCCCCGGATCCGCCACTGCCTCTTATAATCGAACGACTTGCCCCTTCTAGATTTCCTATCAGTAATGCAGTTAAGCGGAGATATATTAGGTAGTTATCCAGCTAAACTTCAGCTATATGTATAACTAGCCAACATCTCGTTATCACTTTATTAGCATGTCATGGAAGAATAAAGTGAGTTTTTTCATCCGCAGCCAAGCCCGCATCGTAGTAAAATAGCGATATAACACTTCTTGTATGTTTTTATGTTCTCTATTTAAGTTTAGTGTGCATGTTCACAAATTGCGAAGCTACAATAAACTTGTTCAAGTTGCTGTCATAATTTTGTTCAAAGGCAATATTTCGCTTCGGTAATTGTTGTGAACACTGTTTGTTGAACATAACACATTAAAAATGAGTTACGGCGATGCATTTGGCACGAGAGTTGAATAAGACTGCGAATTGCGACCGACGAAGCAGACATGTATACTACTTTAGTATAATTTTGAAACGATTCAATGCGTTACGATGATCTATTTGCGTTTATATGATACATAACAATACGATTATACGATACAACACGATTATACGATACAACACGATTATACGATACAATACGATTACACGATACAATACGATTATACGAGTCACGAACTCAGTACTACGTATTACAATTTTAGCCTGCCTATGCACCATGCCAAATATTTAATAATAATAATAATATTACTATCCATACTCATATTATAAATCCGAAAGTAACTGTCTGTCTGTCTGTTACCGCTAAACCACTGAACTGATTTTGATGAAATTTGGTACGGGGTAAGTGTGAACCCCAAGAAAACTACCAGTTGGATTATATTTTGAATGTCAAAGTCAAAGTCAAAGTCAAATCATTTATTTCAATTAGGCCATTTTAAGGCATGAATGTGATATCCAGCTTCATAAGGAATGAATAGTATAGGCTATATAACATCGCGCTATCTACGATTCAAGGAAGCAGAGCAGTAACCAAAGACGTAATTTAACGCAGGTGATAAAAACCACGTGGATGAAGTCGCGGCCAGAAGCTAGTCAAGGGATAAAAAAAATAAAGCCGTTTTTACTCAATAATGTACTTAGTTACTTAATTATTTCTCATGCATAATATTCAATTATAAAATATTCCTATCTTACACTTTAATTATTCTGAGGTGTTCACACTGAGGTAATACAAGGCTGGATCATCTGTGTCATATATATCTTTCAAAGTTTCTAACACTAGCGACTGTATGGATTCGACCTGAAATATAACAAAAACCATTATATTGTTGTAACCTGCTTACAAGAAATATAGTTTTAGTTGCGCACAGTGGTGCCGATTCCCTTGTTCACAAAATAAGACTTTTTCTGTCTAATAAAAAGAGAAAGGGATGGAAATAAATTAGACCTGTCATTTTAGTTACTTAATCTGAAACTTCCATGCAATTTTAGTTGGCATGTCAGAACGCATTGATTAAAAACATGGAAAAGTTCAAGGTAAAACTAATTTGACAAGTCTAATTTAGTTCTAAAATGTCACCGTCCTGTTCTTGCGATGTGTGTCAGTAAGAGATGCCAATTCTCTAATTTTAGTGTGGTTTGTGAACAAGGGAATCGGTCAATCGGCACCATTGTTTCTTTACCTGATGAGGAGGACAGTATCCATCGTCAGTAGATCTGGCCACCGTGATCAACACAGGCGGGGGTATGTTCTTTAGTAGTGGCACCAGAGCTTTCTTAACCAGGTTTTGTATTTCTTGTTCCGAGCTTATGTGGTAAGGCAGTCCCCCTTGGTCACGAGTGCAGCCTCCTGCGAACACTGCCCACCAGTCTGGCTTTTCGTCTAATCGTTTCGCCTCTGCCAACACCGCTGCTGCTAGCTCTGCCACCTGGCCAAACATTAATGTTGAATTAGAAAGGACTTTCTTCATGTACATATTTGGGTACCTACTACTTGTATGTTACTGACTACACTCACCATGTGGTACAACTGTGATTGTTCTCCTTCATATTTATCCAAGTTATCGTATTGCTCCAAGTGCTGGAACAAGTGTTCAAGTTCCTCAAGTTGTCGTTCTCTTAATGTGACAACTTTATCTATTGTTTCCGTTTCGTCGTTGTCAGGAAGTTTAAATTCAAATATTGGCTGCAGTCGATCGTAAACATTGATGTTTTCGTACAAACCAAGAAAAGGATTTCCTGTACTAAAGAAATCTAAATCAATGTCGAGAACATATGGTTGTGTAATATTAAGATTCGCTATTAATTTCTGGATATTGTTTTCGTCCCCAGAAAGTAAGGCGTCTGAAAGTTCGGCGGATGTAAATATAAACTTTCTCTTATTGACTAGTTGTGACGAGTACAATGCATCAGAGAGGTAGTAAGGCTCCTTGCAGTCGACGCGCAGCTCGCCCGACGTCGGATGATCGCCGACGTGTATAGGTCGCGTGTCGTCTCGGAATTGACTCGCCCACGGTGGACGTAGCCACACTACTCGGCTGATGTGTCCAGCCGCCGCTGCCGGTACAATCCAATTTTCTATTTGTAATAATGGCAAAACATGTCTCCCAGAACGTGCTTCCTCTCCTTTTAATTTACGATCGATGAGCATATCAGGATGCGCATCCAAGTGAAGTAGAGTGGTTCCTTCTAATGGTAACTTTTTGCCTCCAATTGCAGAATATATAAACTGTAACGCATCATTGTGTTCTTCGACTACATAAATAGGAATCTTTTTAAATTGTTTTTGAGGTGTTATTTTATCACAGATTTCAGCCATCGATTTTTTATTTATTTCTGGGAGCCTTAAATCTGTAGCTAGTATAATATCTATATTAACATGTTTATGTATTTTAAAACTGAAAAAGAAAAACCAAAATTAGAATTTTTCGTCGGTATCATAATTACTATACTTACTATCTTGACTTGACTAGATAACAGTGAAAAATAAACAACAGAAACGAAAATAAAACGGGTAGATTCACATCCACTCAATGTAGGTGCGGTCTGAGAAACCGCCTAAAGTCTACACTGCGAAAATTTTAAAGGTTCGCAGATATCTACCGCCCCTCGATATCGCCTATCTTGCCTATTACCGAAACAATATAAACAGGGCCCGTAATATTAACTACACAGTAGGTACCTATATACTTATGTAAACAACCCAGCCCTCGCTTCCCGAGACAACAGACTTACTTTCTCTCTCGAACTTATTTAGTCTATTCGAGGGTTTTTCCAATTTGGGTCAAGGTCAAATGACGGAAAAATTGGAGGGAAGGCCCACCCTGCCGATCATAGCTACTGCGCACTTGTTAAGTCTAATTTTTGGATGGCTTATTCACGATTTTGCGCCGAGGAATCTTTTCAGTATATATGTTCACAACGGCTTTCGCTGGATCCCGTTCACTCGACTTATCATTTTATGAGTGTTAGCGGTAGTCGCAACTGTTTTTAGTTTTCTGACAAAATATTTATTAATTTTATTGCTGCAATACCGCCCCGCAACAATGTTACTTATCTTGCTATCAAGTTCATCGGTTACCTATTGTTACTGTGGCTGCAAGGCTGCAACTCATGTTATACTAGAACCACATAGATTACATACATAATAGTATTATAATGTGTTTGGCATGGTTTTGTAAGCTTACATTGTAAGTATCTACGTATTTGATATTACTGTACGAAATTGTACCAAAACTTAATACATAATAGATCAACAGCAATATCCTGTGGACACTGGATCACAATATCAAGTAGTCTCCTCTTTTGTGGGGCGTCATATTATTTGAATTTATCGGGGTATGGGTTGCGGCGGCGGCGCGAGAATCTCATCAAAGCGGGCCATGAGCGTTTTCCATTAGCGTTGGCAAACTTCCGGCTGGCGCGCTGCGTAGTTGCGCGGTAGCTCCAGCAGAGGCCGGGGCGCGGGGTTGCGCGGGTGGCGGGTGCAGGGTACCGCGGAGGAGGGGTGTTGTGACGGCACTCGTTGGGGTCGATAGCGCGCGTCACTGACGTCACTACGCTACTACGCCCGCCCAAACATACCCCCGCGCGCGCTTCTCCCTTCTGACCTATTGCGCCGTTACGCCCACCTGGGTCAAGGTGTGGAAGCCCGCTGGACCCGCCCGGATGTTAAAATACCTCGGCCGACATTGTTACACTATGTTACGTAGGTAGGTAGTTAATTATACAAGTGAACAATCTTATTTTCTTTATAGTAGGTACCTACACAAACAGACGCCCACGTTTTAAAGGATATTAAACATCCATTGATACAGCCTGATCGCGTTCATTAATGACGCGTTACGTAGGCACCTATGTAACGTGACCTAAGAGCTAATTACGATTTAAATAAACGAATTTCATGTTATTTTGTGTGTCATATTATTTGATATTATCGAAAAAATAGGCGTTGATTAAATAATGTGAGATGGCCACGATGCATTTGACAGCTTTATTTCAAATAACGCACTTAAGAGTTTTGATGTGAAAGTTGACTTAGGTAAGTAAGTACCTACATATCATTTCTTATTTTTCAGCAAACGTCTAACGGTCTCTGGTAAAATATCATAGCATAGCTGTCTAGTTGAAATTACAGAACGACTCGCTACGATATAATGTATAGACGACGCTAAATATGTTCTGGTAAAAATATCTAAATCCATACATGCGGCGTTTTAAGACTCATCATGATCGCGAAGGGTTATATCCTATGCTGTGATAACAGTATCTTATGAGGCAGCAACTGACCTGACACACTTCCTATTCTTGGACATCTTGTCGGATATAAACGCGTGGGTTTGACTGGATCCGTGCCATCCGACGAAGTTGCGAGATTCGGGAACGCGCCCGTCTTTTAATGTACTGAAGCGGCAGGAGTGCTTCGAGCGGATAGAAGATCCATAGCTTGTGCGAAAGTATGAGCGAAAGTGTGTACTTTTAAGATAGACGGACATGGACAAAGAGGGCAAAAGACACAGGGCCCAGAGCAGATCCCTGAGGCACTCCAGCTAAAATCAGGAAAAATGTTGATGTTCACTTGTCTACTTTTATTTGAAACTAGCTGACTCGGCGACCATTGTACCGCCATATTTTTTCTTTTCTTTCCTAAGTACCTTCTCCTTACATTAACAAACCCAACAAAAAAAATATTAGTGAAATTGGTTCAACAAGCCTGTGATAGCAAGTTGTTCTGCAATATAAATCAATGCATTTTGTCATCTAATTCCTTAATAACTACCATAGAATGTTAATTTAAAAGATACATCCAAGTCAAGATCCTGATCGCAAAACTGTTTTATTCCTTTTCACTCTCATTTCAAAAATGTTACACTTGACAACTCATGAAAACAATCAACAAGGTTGAAACATAACATTAACTAGGGGAAAAAAATATAATTTTCATATAACATCACGCCTGTAATCCCCAAAGGGTTAGGCAGAGGTGTACCCATTAGTACACCCACATTTCGCCAGTCATGTTTAAGTCCCATGTAATAGGGGGCGAGCCTATTGCCATGAACCGGGCACAAATCCAGACTCCGAGGCTGCTACTGAGAAATTCCTGATGGAAAAACCCGAATAACACTTTGCCCGACCTGGGAATCGAACCCAAGACCTCATGCTCAGCAGTCGCGCTTTACGACCCCTAGACCAACGAGGCAGTCCAAATATAATTTTCCAAATAAAAAAGACACGTGAAAATCAACAATTCATTATTTGTTACCTATCTAGAGTGCCTCTGGAACCCATTCTGGGCCCTGTGCTATCCACATTAATATTATAAATGCGAAAGTAACTCTGTCTGTCTGTCTGTTACACTTTCACAACTAAACCACTGAACCAAATTTTGTATGGGGTAAGTGTGAACCCAAGAAAGGAAAGGACATAGGCTACTTATGTATATTCCGCAATAATCGACATTTACGCAGGCGAAGTCGCGGGCAAAAGATAGTACACAAAGTCTGAATTATAACAATCATAACGGTTTATGGAGTGGATTAAAAAATATATAAAAAATGCAAATGACTAAGTCAGATCTGGACATGTTGTCTGAAATACAATGTACCTATAAAAACAAACAATAATTTTCGTTTGTTAGTAAAACATTTTTTCTTTCTTTTTTATATTAGTACTAGCTGACCCGCCGCGACTTCGTTCACGTGGTATCCTACACTACCAATACCCCTACCCTACCCCTGCCTTACCCTACCCCTACCCTACTCTACCCCTACCTTACCCTACCCTACCCCTACCCTACCTTATTTTCATTGTTTTTTTTTTTGTATTCTGCTATTCGGGACGGAAACAAATCCAACAAATCAAAAACCATGGCAATCAGTCCAGCCGTTCTCGAGTTATAAGTGTTGTAACAAACACGACTTTCTTTTATAAATATAGACTAGCATTTGCCAACAACTTTACCCCTTGTAATAACTTGTATGACCGTTATTGTGGTCGCAGACAAACTAGTGTACCAAAAAGTAGCTGAGTACCTTATTCTTACAATAATCTCAAGCTATCCATCAGAAAATTCTCAGTAGCAGCCTCAGTGTCGGGATTTGTGCCCAGTTGATGGCAATAGGCTCACCTCCTATTACATGGGACTTAAACATAACTGGCCAAATGTGGGTGTACTAATGGGTATACCTTTGCCTAATCTTTTGGGGATTACAGGCGTGATACTATGTATAAATTTATAAGCTTAAAAAAAATGTGGAATAAATAAACTGTTGAAGGTTTGGGGAACTTACCATATTGATAAAAACCAAACCTACATTGAAAAAGCTTCTCTACTTACGTTTAAACGTTCGTACGTTTTTAACTTTGTTGTCTTTAACCTAACAATCCCACAATTATTACTGTTATCAGTCTAAAATGTATGAGAATGACACTAGGTTTTGCCTGTTATAGCGGTGGTTACAAGTAAACGATAATAATCATCAATATCAAACATCTTACATTTTTTCTTCTTTCAATGCTGGTGAGTATTATTAATTCCACAACACAGAAACAGTTTAATATTAATTTAAACCAATTCATAAATTCAACATTGATTTGTTATGACGTTTGACTGACGTTTCATGAAGTTTTTGTCAAGTTTGACAGGACAGATAATTTTATGCCGGATCCACACTCTCCCAAACACGCCTCGTGGAGGCTATTCTCACGAGTCGTGGCGAGCGAAGGTTATAAGCATCTGATTGCAAATAGGGAAATCAAAATTTGTAGTGAGCAATACTGGGGAAATTGGATTAAACGATCTTGATAGTTTTAATTTTTATGAGAAGATGGTAAATCGCTCTTCTCGTTATTCGTAATTTTTTTTTCTTTTTTCGTGATCAACTCTAATAGGAAACTATCCAAATTGTTTTTTCTTTCCTCCTCTCCTATTTTTACCAGCTTGGAAAATATACCATCATTCATTGTATTCCTATCCTTGAGTCACCGCATAAACTCCTCTTATGAAGTTAAAATAATGTAAAAAAAGAATAAAAATAAAAACGAAAATTATATTGTAGTTTGGAGGCGGAGGTACGATTTCTTGCGAAAGTTCCGCACTTATCGAGGCGGAGGCGAGGTTTTGTTGCAACCATAATTGATATTTGATAATTTATGGTCACCCTATTCAGTTCAGTCAGTACTTTTAAATTATCATGCTTAATTTACTCTCGCCTCGTAGCTCGCCTACAGGTCGCGTGTGTAAACACCACGCGCGAGCTCCTTTGACTCGTGCCCAAAAACCGCTTCCGACGCGAGCGCGCGAGTGGCGAGACGAGCCACGAGCGCACCGATTACACTCGCGTCTCGCGGCTCGTTTCGCCGCTCGCGCGGGAGTGTAAATGAGCAGTAACCATTTTTTATAAGACGGCCATCAAATTATGATCTTTTTTTGAAAGATTTTAGAAAAACGCCTACGAATAAAATTAACCACAGCTGCGGGACACGATAGCTACGAACTAAACACAGCAATGCATCATTGTTTATCAACATAACAATTTATAACCCGCAATTTCTTTGTAATCATAGAAAATAACAGAGACGTCGTGTCTAGTGTAGTCAGATTAGCGATCTTCCCTATTTCCTTTAGTAGTAAGTTTTCAGAGCCACAATAATATTAATTCACTTATTTCTTCTGTCAATCTTGATGTGATAATGAATTTCTGTCTGGATCAAAATTATTTCTTCCAGGTTGACCTAAACCGCTCAAGCCCCGAAAGAGATACTGTTTATTGATGAAGAGAGATACCTAGTTAAAAATAAATTGGATTTAATTTTTAAGTTTCAAAAGTATCACAGATAATATAATACTACGTACAGATACCCAATCCCATACAAAGAAATGAGACCTCCTTAAGTCTGGCTATTCGACTGGCTATTTTCTTTCCTTCATTTTTATAACAGATGGCAGCATCAGCGACGCACTAATTGCCAGAGACTTTAATTTTATTACGCCATCTATGCGAGTTATGCGACGAACTAGATACGTACTACGTGGCATCGATACTACTAGATGGCGTTATTAGATAGGTACTTTCTCTGCAGTCGTTGCGTTCAAGGTCAAGTATAACAATAGGTGAATAGGTACAACAAGTTACTGGTATCTCGTGTTGGCGCTTAGCGTAATTTAGTTTTTGAAGTGAATACTTCTATCCGCGTTAAGAGATTTTTTGCAGGGGTTAAATAAATCTATGGGTATGGGTACGCACCAGTTCGCGCCTTGGCGAGAAAGTGGCGCTTTTTTTTAACAAAAAGGCTAACTATAAAATTGCTTTGTATCGAAAACTTGCTTCTGCCTATGACTTTGCCCGCGTCAAAGTTGATTTCTCCATACAAACTTTGGACCCTCTTTCCCCTCAGGGGTGAATTTTGGAATTTTAGATTTTTTAGCGGAAGGCTACAGACCTACCTATAAACTACTTACCTCCCATCTTTATACCTACCTACGTCAAGTGGTTTTCGATATTTCGTGATGAGTGATTAAGTGAGTGACCTTTGTTTCTATGTTAATTAATGTAATTGGTATTATGCCGTATTAATTAACTAGGTATAAATAAATAAATAAATATATACCTACCTACATATTTAGATACCCACAATATGTTGTATTTAGATTTTAATGTAGGTACCTACCTAGTTATTGCGCATGGGATAGGTAGGTAGGAACTAGGAGTAGGAGCATACAAGTAGGAAGGTAGCTACTAGGTACCAACATAATAAAAAAAACCAACGGAATATTTTAATAAAAATATTTATTTCTTCTATCAAGTAGGTACCTACTAACAATCAAACTGATAGCACAGATTGACTTGTAGTTCCTACGGAACAGGTAGGTACTTCACTCCATTGAGAAAGCTTGACACTTTAGACGCCCCATAATTACAAAAATATTACAACGTTCGTGCGCGGTAAAATGCACTTTACTCAGACGCCCGACAGTACCTACCTACTACGTCGTCTGCCGTGGTGTCACGGCGGGGTAAGACGGGGGATACCTATGAATGAAGCGGCCGCTCGGCGCGCGCGCGGTTAGTAGGTAGGTTTTGAATTTGTTGAATACGCTATGTCTGCGCGTAAGTACGTACCTAGGTATCTATTTCATTTATTTTGTGAATACTGTTTTACCTACTACAAAGATAGTAGAAGTGGACATATACTTAAATTCCGTAATAAAACAACAGTCCCATCGAGTTTAGGATCGTTTAGTTCGTCCTGACTACTCCTGCCTGACGAGTACCTACTATGGTCCTAGATCGAAACCAGGGTCTGATGATGGAGCTAAAGGAAAAAAAACTTGATAGAAACCTTGCACATGTAAATTAAATGTAGGTAGGTAATGGAGATTCTAACTGACAAATATTTTTTTCACAAACTTGTAAGACTTATTCATAAACACATATTTCCTAGTTAGGTACCTACCTATCTATGTATATGAAATTTTCGAACACTATTTTTTGTTCAATGTTATCGCGTTATCCCTTTTTGCTTTAGTCAACAAGGCGGTGCCTTTGAGACGAGTCATGAGTCGTGCGGGGTCGGGGCGGGGTGATACCTACGGGGGTTATGAATGAATATCGCACCTCTGCACTGGCACCGCTCTGACCGCTCGGTCACAGGCTCGGTGCTCGGTTAGTAGGTATCTATTTCATTTCTTTTGTGAATTCTGTTTTACCTAGGTACCTACTAAGTACAACAATCTTGCTTTTATATACTGCACACTGATTTGATTTTCTAAAGATTTCGTAGTTTTATAACCTGGCATTAGTGAACTCGGATATCGATTTTGTTTTGATAATGATTTTGTGGGGGCAGTTTGAGGGAGATTGATTTTACTTTTGAGAAAAACCGGGTTTTATACATATAGGTATTGCTTTATGTATTTTTCTATAAAAAAATATTTTCATGATCAGTCATGTTTTTTTTACATGATCAGTCATGTACGACAAAGGGTAGGTATAGGTACATTAGTACATACAGTTGATATAATTTGAACGAAAAAACAAAATACTTAATAGGTACTTAGGTACTTGTTAAACGTTGAATAGTTTTGTTTGTAATCGCCAGAATGACAAAAATTAAATATTTTAAATATTTTTCATCATTCTGTTGTGAATGACAGCAGACTGATGCCAGACTGATCGTGTAACCGCTCGAATCATTCTCGCGTCAGTCAATTAGGTACTGACTACTGTTCCCGACGCAATCTAAATAAATATTTTTTTTATTTATTTAGATCAATACAACTATCATTACATGTCATGTTACCCCAAATCGGTAACGTGGTATTTCATAACATAGGTAGATCATACAAAGCAACAAAAAAAAAAAAACAAAGTGAGCTATCGTAATCTGATACGACAAATAATTTGGTTTTGCGGCATACTTGGCCTTGATAACAATCATAGATTTTTAAACGTAAGTTTCATGGCGAGAAATAGGTAGTACCTACGTAGTTTACTTTTATTTTAACAAAATGTTTATTTTTCAGATTTCTCTGATCACCCAATTAATAAAAAGCGTGAAGATACTTTTTATGATCGGCAATAAAATACAAAAAGCAACTGTTTCCGCCCGAGATCGAACCGGGGCCCTTGTGCATGTGAAGCACACATGATAACCGCTACACTGCGGAAACTTGATTTCTGGAGCTAAAATTACGCTTTACTAAGTTATGACTGAAGTTTTAAGGATTATAGAATTATTTACATTATCTTTTAATGCGCAACAGTCTCTATTGACTTGCCATTGACAAACGGAATAGATACATAGGTACTTTAAAAACGTTTCGTGCAATCCTTTTATATAGAAAGTTTCATAGTTCCAGGCTAAGTAAACCGAAAATAAGGATAATAATTATGTACTAAAAACATGTATTTTTTCTTTCTAAATTTTATTTTACTTCGTAGCGTACCAGAGTAAAAAAAAATAATCTTTTAATTATTTTCCTTGAAATAAAACAACTAAACGTAAATGAATAACGATTAAGGAGTGACGACAGCGCAAAATTGAGAAAAACGCCATCTTTTGCTAAAAGAGTTCTAAACAAAATGATTTGCAGATGGCTGCTTGCTCAATCTATGAGTTCGAATGGAGGTAAAATTCTTAATTTACCTTGTTTAATAAAAATACGTGTTTTGTGAGTTTAAATAGGTGAATCAGCATTAAACAATGAAGTTTAGATTTTTATGAATTCTTATTTCGACCTAAATCTGCCGTTTAATGCTTTTTAGTGATTGTTTATTTCATAATTGCTACCTATGCTGCCATCTATGAAATTTTCCGAAGGACTAATTATATTTTGTTCTAGTTGAGACCCCATGAAAGTATTAAGGAAACTTGAGCATATTTTTGGTAGAAGAGATTAATTACGATGCATCAGTTGGATGAGAGGAATGAATAAACATGTTTTTAATCTTAATTATACCTTTATTTTAATATTATAATATGGTTTATTACATGGAAGATATAAACTGGGTCCAAACTAAAAAGGTCTCACGATTACTCATAAAACAAAGTAGAATGACAATGAATCAGATTCCATCCTCAATGATTAAAAACAAAAAATAACACCAAATGAATTATTACTTAAAAATACCAACTTATCTTTTTATTTTAATAATTAGGTTTACTTCATTAAGTAAGAAACAAATTGTAAATGCTTAATTTATTTTTTCATCCTATGTTGACTTGAGAGCCTTTTATTTGAGACTTGCACATATCTTTTTGGATTGAAAATAAGCAATCAGGATTGGACATAAAATGGCGCTTATGTATTTAAGAGGTCATAATATCTTCCGATTACATGATTGGAATTGGAAATGTTAATACAAGTTGAAGACAAAATATTTTATCGTTACTTAATTATCTTTAGATCATACAAAATTTTGTTACAATTAGATTATTAGTAAGTTTGAATGACACTATACTAGACAGACAGAAACATCTTCATTTCGCGCCACAATTTGTAAACTAAAATACTATGGGTGCGTACTAACGCTTATCCTAAATCGCCATCGTTTGTGATAGTCAACTGAAACTTAACCTAATACAGTGATTTATCTAGTCCAAGGTCACTAAGAATAATGATATTATTAGTAGATTTAATCTACACATTAACTGAACTCAGCTATCAGATGGATATTTTAAATTATTTTATGGATAATATAAAATTTCTTAAAATAACTCTGGAAAGGGTGGGGTAAAAAATGTATTTCTATACTTACCTTACCCTATGGATTGCAATCCCCCAAAGCACTCTTGTCTATGACGTTTTTTTTTCATTTGAATATTGTTACAGATTGGTTTGAATAATATTATAAAGTAAAGGAGAAAACAATTGTGCGTTGTGTTCATGTATTATCTTTGAAGGATTGTAATCATCTCACCAAATAAGTGAACGAATTTTTTGTACTTTGTTCACTGTCTAGATTATATATTATATTATAAAAGCCATAAGAGGCAGTGCTTTATACTTACATAATTTGACCAGAGACAAAACAAAAAAAAAAAAGATAAATTGTCGCAGAAAAGACGAACAGAAAAGACTAAAGTTTTAAATAATATCTAAGAGGCATATAGCTCAAGGATCATACAACGTAAATTACAGCAAATATAACATCGACTGTGTGTTGAGCAGAACACTCCATTCCATTAGGACTAGGATATTCAGTCTATGTTACGTTTAATTTAATTAGTTGCCTTACGTTTTGTTGTCGGAGTCCGACAACAGAGGAAAATATGTCCGACAGTCGGACATTTATTTTCCTCTGTTTATTGGCTATATGCCTGTTAGATAGTACTTACTGTCACTTAACAACTTTAATTTCTAATTTTCTAACTAATATTCTTCAACATCCATTGTGTTGCTAAAATAAAATTGCTTTTTTTTTTTACGAACTTTAAATATTGCCTATCTGTAGCTTCATTGTAACTGTTTCGGTGTAGAAATGGAGACAGTCTTAAGTGAACTGTGTACGTAATGCTGAGGATGCCCATTGGGCAGAGTCTATAGCTCCGGGCGAAGCGTGAGGCACCGTGTGGTGAGTGCGGCGGGGCCACTCAGGTCCGCGCCTACACTTACATTATGCGACAGTTCTCTTCTCCCTCACGTAGTTCACCGAGCTGGAATAGCAATATTATAATAATTTGATTCAGATTAGTAGATCTTTCGACACATAAAAATGTTTTTAAAACAACTTCTTATGTGAAACTTACCTGTTCACGGCGAGGATACTTATGTGCGAGCTCGCGGTGTCTCTGAGCGCTGGTGCTTATCTGTCGCCGTTGCCTCTCCGAAATCGCTACCTCCTATTTGATACAGATAACAATTTTAGAAGAGTAATTTCATTTGAAATTCATATGTGATCCTTTCGATACTCAACTGTTAGAGAACTTGGCAGAAGTACAATGATGAATAAATTACCTCCTGATCGTTGTTCAGCAGGGTGGTGGTGAAAGAGTCTGCGACAAACCACTTCTGCCCCTTCATGACGATGTCGCGTGGTGGGTCGTGGTCCACGCCGGCGTCGGCCGACCACACAGTGGCTATCGCGCCCGGCTCTAGTTTCACAGTGCGGTGGAACTTGAACACCGTCTCCTGATCACCTGCCTTGCGGAGGATCTGGTAGCCACCGAGGCTCAGCTCCTATATAATGTAATGTTCGTGTTATACTGTGTACAATATTTCACTATTCACACATTAAGTACACATGGCAAAAAAAATTATGGAAGACATGCCATAATTGGTATATTCGTGTTGACAGACATAACTGGATATATTGCATTTATATCAAATCCAGATTATCACCAAAAATATGAAAATATTATTAGATGTATGTGTGAACTATAAATAAGTTTCATTAGGGACATAAAAATTAATCTTAGTACATACGCGTCAATAGACTTAATTAAATTATAACAACAAACCCTTGAAAACATAGAAACCGAATTAGCTCACCTTTTTGCCCTTGTTCCTGATCTTAACGAAGCTACCTTCGGGGCAGGACTCGGCGACCTCGAGGTCTCCCTTAGCGCTGGAGGTGACGCTGTAGTCGTTGAGGCTGCGCTCCTCGGTCTCGTCCAGCAGCGTGCGCTTGCGCGCGGCGCGCAGCGGTGTGGCGCGGCGCGACGGCGTGCCGCGCCCGCTGGCGCTCATGGACACGCCGCTGGCGGACGCGCGGGACTCGCGCCCGGGGGACGTGGTCGTGAGGTTCAGTCTGTGTGCCAGATGTTGCCATAAATATTTTGCTTAGTTTGCAGAGTTGTGAAGTGTAATCAAACCCACCTACGGGTCGGCCTTATGCAATCAACACTCACATTGACACCAATCACAACACATTCACTCATCAATCACTACACATTGAGACCACTGACTTTGACTTTGACTTTGACACCGCAAGATATAGGTTTGGAAAATCTCAACTTGCTATCTATTACAATTCCATAGATACTGTCTTGTGAGGGAAAGACGGCTTAGGATCAGATAAAACGAGTCTTGTTGGCACCCTTTGGGTGAAATGATGTGAAAATATTTTAAGACACGATAATTCACATAATGTAATGTAATTGATGACTCTTTAGAAATATGTACAGCCTCTAAATATGAGCATATTATAATGTATGTGTTGTACGTTGTTACCTGTCCTCTTCTCCTTCAAGCAGCGCGCGGTAGGTGGCGATCTCGTAGTCGAGCGAGATCTTGATGTCCATGAGCGTGGCATACTCGCGCAGCTGCGCCGCCATCTCGTCGCGCAGACGCGCCAGCTCCTGCTCCAGTGACGCGAGGTCCTCGGCATGACGCGCGCGCTCTGTCTCGAGCTGACGTTCCAGCTCGCGGCAGCGGTTCTGTACAGTCATTCATTGTTAATTTATGTCTAAGGCCACATTTAGACAAGCAGTCAAATGTCTGCGAGGACTGATAAAATTCTGTTATTACCACACCACACAAAATAAATTTCTTATAAAAAAAAGGTTGATTAAGATAATCATTTACATTAAGCGCTGCGTTCTTGTTCTCCATGTCGTTGAGCGTGGCGTTGAGCCCGTCAATGCGCGTGCGCATAGTGCGCAGCTCCTCTACGGCGACAGTGGCGGCTGTGCTGTTGCGGTTCGCCGCGTTATGAAGATTCTTCATCTAGAGAAATAGTTCAAAAATATGAATATGTTGTCACATTATT
This sequence comes from Hoplodrina blanda, assembly GCA_949316365.1. Lineage (NCBI taxonomy): Eukaryota > Metazoa > Arthropoda > Insecta > Lepidoptera > Noctuidae > Hoplodrina > Hoplodrina blanda. The sequence continues at coordinate 6,045,225 of OX438579.1, read as the reverse complement.
TATTAATACTCATGTATTTGATTCAAGTGGGTACTGGCATGGTAACAAGTATGCTCAACATCATTGTAGCAACAATTTTTCTGATGGTTATTGAGTACATCAACATTTTTGAAATAAAGCAAGTCTATGAAATAACATCAGACCTTGTTTTCATAGAGAGCTTCAATTTCGTCGCGGTTGGCCTTAATGTTGGCCTCCTGTTGTTCACGCAGCTCCTGTAGACTCTGCTGCAACTTAGCTTCGTACTGCTGGGCCAGGCGACCATCTATAACAATATAAATCTATGTTTTAAAACTATACCTATACTTTCAGGTCCCACAAGTACCAATAAGCTTAAATTCAATGTCAGACTTTATTAATTAGCTTCGCAATTGCAAAGCACAATATAATCAAGTAACTGTACAGGGAAAAATTATGTTTATATTTGTTGTGGGTGTAAGATTGCCTTGGGTGTTTAATTTATTTTTCTTTATTAAACTTAATGCAAAAAGTATGCAGCCTACAGACGCGGTATGTTACCACCATTTACTAGTAGTTAAAACTCACCAATTTCAGAGATCTCCACCTGGCGCCTGGTGCGCGTCTCCTGCAGTTCCTGCTGGAAGACCTGGTCCTTAAAGGACAGCTCCTCGCGCAGGCTCTGCACCGTGTTCTCCATGTCGATGCGGCACAGCATCTCCTCTTCCAAGGTCTTGCGTGTATCTCCATATACCTTGCGTAACTTCTCCAATTCTTTTGCCAACTCCTGCAAATAAATAGTGATTAGATGACATTCATTCATCTAGGAAATAAAGATACAAGCCGTGTAATGCAGATCTATAATTTGTAGTTTAAGTAAGGAAATAGCAACATTATTCAGGGGGGGCATCTAAACAACAAAAAATATAGCAACATTTTGACCTAGTGTCTAATAAAGAATTAATAACTTTCATGAACTAACGTGTATTGCCGATAAACACAGTTTTGTAAAGCGCAGGCCACACCGCCAGCTAGCGGGCGGGCGGGCTAAGCGGGCGGGCGAAGCGAACGAAGGAAACTATACAAACTACGCGAAATATTGGCGAGCTAAACTATGGGGTTCACATCGAAAACTACGGACAGACGAGCGACGGATATTTCGTTAGCTTAGCTCGTTGAATAGTCGGTAGCTCGCGGTGTGAACCGAAGTATGTAAAGAGGTGAAACGATGTTCGCCCGCCTAGCCCGCCCGCCCGCTAGCTAGGAATCGTCGGATATTTCGTTAGCTTAGCTCGTCAGGTTAGTCGGTAGCTCGCGGTGTGAACCGAAGTATGTAAAGAGGTGAAACGATGTTCGCCCGCTTAGCCCGCCCCGCCCGCCCGCTAGCTGGCGGTGTGGCCTGCGCTTAATTGTGCACAGTTATACTAAAACTTTTTATTGCATTTTTTCATTTATGACATGTTTTGAAAATGCTTGCACACAGAACATGGTGTGCAATGTTGGGGTGAAATTATATTCGTGTGTCCAAAAGTAGTCAAAAGTATAAGTACCTTGGCTTCTTCCTCAGCCTTCTTCCTGTCAGCAAGAGCTGTATTGTACTTGTTGCTCTCCTCAGCGAAGCGCGTCTCGAAGTGACGCGCCAAGTTGTCGGCTTGTAGAAAATCTTTAGTCTTTTTGTCCAAGCTGAAAAGAAATGAATTTTCGTTATTGATTGAATCGTGAAGTATGATAATATTATGGTTTATTATGTAAATAAGTAGGTATTTCACTTAAGGAAGATGAAGGTCTTATGAAATATCATCACAATAAAACTTGTGTTTAATTTTGTCAATGCCTTAGTATGTAAATAAGTAAACATTCCATTCATATAATTAGAGGGACGAGTTATCGAAAACACGATACCGTGACACCCATACGAGGTAATCCTCAGAAATAAAGCTGTGTTTCCATGCGCGTTGTTGCGTAACCGCACATGGAATGTTTTTGTAAACACGCCACTATCCGGTTCCCGCGTGTTCTTGTCGCCATGGATAACCATGTAGATATACATACACGTCGGTTATTTGATTCTCATGTTTCCCGCCCATCAAGATACAACGTCGTTTGACGTCGCAGGAACATGATAAACCATGGCCAATTTAAAAGTTAAGTAAATGATGACTCATGAAATGTGATAAAGATAATTTAGTCTCAAACCAATTGTTACAAATTGAACGGAAATGCAAGACAGATAACTTTAACATATAAAAGGCTATCAAATTGTTAATGTATTAATTAATACAATTTGGAATTGAAGTCTTAATGCTTACGGCAGATTTTTTATTTAGAGATGACAAGAATATGACACACAGACATGAGGTCACTTTCGTCATTCAGGGTACATAATAACTACATAGTACTGATATTATTTACAGAAAACCGAGGTCAATAGCTAAAATAACGATTACGTGCTTGTTCGCTCGCCCGTGCCCTACCGAACTTATAACGATCAAACGAAGGAACTAAACCATGGAAACGTTTGTTTTTGATAGCTTATTTATGTAAATTTATTACTGTACCCACCATCAATTCAGTATTCAGTAAATTACATGGCACTAACTTAGAAGTCGAAATAGGAAGTCGGTCTGCTGTCTACGAGCGGCATATTATGTCGTCGGCGTCTAAACTATTTTGGTATACTATACCTACACCCAAATGTCTAAAAATATATTTTAAAGTGGCCTAGTTTTTAAAAGCAATTTATGAGACATTCTGAAAAATTATTCGAGAAGTTTAATGTTGATTACACACACCGTCACACACGTGTCTAAACTATAATTCGCGCTGCGGGAGGCTTATGAAAATAGGGCTATTTTAATTCAAGAAAAGCTTGAAATATGTAGTAAATAAGTGTGAATAAAACAGTAATATCGATGGACATATTTTCACGAAGTCGTCAGCGATCATATTAAGCTGGGTTTCGATTCGAAGAAGGTTGCACTGATGTCACAGCGCTACGTAAATATACCTATGACCGGACGGTTACGTCATTGGCAAAGCTTTGATCAAGTTGTTCGGCAGGAAACGCCAACTTGCTTACAAATTATTCAGAACCCATATTTCCATATTTTTTGGTAATGATTATTTTTGTTACTTATTTATTGTATGTTAACGCTGGATATTGTGTCTTGTGTCATACGTTGTATTTTACTTGATTACATCGTTGTAAAAGCGCGTTAAAGCTCACGCTGCGTGGGCTGCGCGTCGTCGCGTCACATGCGTGTAGCTGACGTAAGCTTGCCAGGGTCAACGGCTTAGCCTTTAAAGTTAATCGGCATGCCTAGGCGGAAACTTGATCGTACTCTAAATAGCCTTTGATTTGTAGAAAAATAATACAGGAAAATAATAGCACACACAGAACAGAGGCTAGGTACAATCAAATGTGTGCTGCTGTATTATTTTTCGTAGAATGAAAGTTAATTTTCATTAGATTAGGTACTAAACTTATTTTTTCAAATTCTTAAAATCTTGAAGGTTTCTATTAAGATTCAATAATATTTTTTAGCTTGTTAAAAAATCTTCTCAAACCAAGTTACTGAAATTTTTTGTGGTACCGATTTTAGTGCTTCCTCTACCAAATCACAACTATCCACGCAATGCCGCCCAGATATGTTGAAGATATTGGGGTACCTATACCTACTTTACAATATACAAAAACATAACCCTTCCCTTGCAGTCGGGTAAAAATACGCGTCTATTGCGCGTATACTTGCTTACCCGCCTTCTTTGAAGTCGAACTTTATAAAATTCTCATACAAAGTTGTGTGTTGGAATACCTACTTAGATAATTTTCATTTGGTGTGCCTTTATCTTTATAATGCAGAATTAAATGATTTTATAACATTTAACCGATAAGATATAATTTTGTAAAAAGACGACAGAATGAAAGCAAGTTAGTTAACTGTTTGTATTCACAAGGAGAGCTCCCTGACCCAGTTGCAAAATTTGCGTGCGTCAAGGTCGTGGAATCGTTTCCTCCCTCGGCGATGTTATAAATAATGATATTCAGTGCCCTGTATGTACAGTCAACAAAAGAGATAAGTAATCAGGGTCATCAGATTTAGTTAAAGTTTTCTTAGAAACGGATAGATGTTTTTAATTGTAGATAATTCATTTAAATAAGTTCCAATCAAACACATCTATCGATTTCTAAGAAAACTTCAACCATATTGGACGACCCTGGTTACTTATCTCTTTTGTTGACTGTGCCTAGCTTCTTATAATTTTGCTATTGTCATTTAATTGGTTATGTTATTTTATAATAATTGTATGTTAGGACTATGTCATTTGTTGTTGTCATATCAATTTGAATAGAATCAAATAAATAACTCTAGTAAAGTACCTACAAATTATTACTAAAATAATCCTGAAAAAGTGTACTTGAAAACAACTTAATGATAACTTATCATTAAGTTGTTTTCAAGTACACTTTGTCCAATCCAGTATCAGACAAGTCATAATATGGCATACACTACTTCGACTACATATCAGCTTGCAACTAGCTTATGCCTGCATTGATGTTGGTTCAGTGGTTTGAGCTATGTGTTGACGGATCAGTCAGTCAGTCATGCTTGCCTTTAACATTAAAGATTATTCCATCATGAAATAGTAATCATTCTACCACAGTAGTCCAGCTTATGCCAATGTAGACTAAGCTTAAAGTACTGATCCAATTTGTGTAGAGGTATTTATATCCCCACGTCTAGACTGGACATTTGAATGACACAGTTCTAACATTTCTCAAGGTCTACCAAAATGTATTCTCACACCTTTTTGTAGTATATGTTGCTACCAAGCTATAATAATGTATAAGTGTGACCTCTACACTTGATGCTCACATTGAATGTCTACCGAAACTGGCAAACAGAGTCAAGGTGAACTTAAAAGACATTCATTATCACCTTAAGGATGTAGCCATGCACAATGCAATGTAAATTAGTGATGCATTTCAGTAAAGGATATAATTTTAGGTATTGTGGGGTTACAAAAATTTAATCATATAATAACTACTAAAAAAAAACCGCTATATTAGGTATTTATTAAATCATCTTTTGACAAGGTGTGCAAAATGATCATTAACAATCTCATCATCTATTTATGACAGCAAAAAACTGTAGCCAACCCTAATCTGACTTGGAACATTGTTTATTAAAAGGGATTTATAAAAATAATGAATACAGCAAGCATCGGTGTGTGCATAAATCATCAAAGCATATAATAAAATTAAATTTAAAGACAAGACAATTTCACCTTGACACACATTCATAGCTATCTAGGCCGCTTCCTAAGACTAAACATATTGTAGGTAGGTGACATTTATTATTTTGAGCAAATGGTATAATGAAATTTGTTTTTGAATTCTATTTTGTAAGCAGGTAGATACTAAGTATACTAAAATGAGGAAAACAAAGAAAAAATACTTTGAAAAAAGAGTTTAAGAATGTATAAACTATTGCGGAGGCCAGCAATCGGGCAATCTGCAATAACAACACGATAACATTGTAATCCAGCTATTTTTAGCATTACTATCCAATTACTTGTTGTTATGATTGTTTATAAACAAAGTGCGGCTCCTTCAAGAGATATTTCGACTCCCACAGCACTTGTTATAGCTTATTTGCACATCTACTTTAACATCTGCACTTTTTGTTGTGTAAAACTTGTATTGAGCATACCAATTCTGTGCACCTAGGAACTTTTTGTCATAAAATCTAGAGGCATACAGGAAATTAGAAAAGCTGATAATGTCAATATAATGTAATTATCTTCCGAAAATCAACTAAATGTGTTGTTTATAAACAAAAATAAGTATAAATTGCGAAATGGCTATGTTAGAGCGTACTTGTATTGTTATACTTAGGAATGTGATTAGTTTGGTTAAATCGGGCTATGATGTCACTGTGTCGTAAAAGCGAGGTCGGCCGCGCTCGTCACACCGCACCCGCTGAGAAACTCCGCCGATGACGTAAACTTGCTATGCTAAGGTTAGCCGGAAGAACTTGCTTCCACATGCACTACATTTATTTATATCAATGTAATCAATAATTAAGTATTTTATCGGATCACTACTTACCGCTTCTTCAAATCATCATTCTCCTCATATAACCTCTTCAGGTCAATTTCTAGTTTAGCTTTTTCACGCGATGTATCGTCTAAGAGCTTACGGGCATCTTGCAATTCATGCTCATACATTCCCTTGATATTGGAAACCTCGCGTGTGACCACCTCCTGTGTAGTTTGAATCTCACGGCGCAAGCCACTATTCTCAGTTTCCAACTGTCTGACTTTGTCGATGTAAGCCGCCAAACGATCATTGAGATTTTGTAAGGCATCTTTCTCTTGAAGACGGGTGTGTCGTGTAGGGCTCAGCGGGCTGTTCGGCCGGCCGGCAGAACTTGAAGGACGGCTTCCCACAGGAGTGCTCGACTGCTGCGGGCTTTGCACTGATGACACCACACTTATATTAGAGGACGATGTTACAGTCTTTTTTGTTTTTGACGACATTGTAATGTTCTTTTTCTGTCACAATAAATAGAACCAACACAAAATGTTTAACTTCACACGAGCGTACACTCCCTCAGCCAAGCGTGAGCTCACGAAATTTCACGAAAAGCAAGCAAGCGCTAAACGCACCAATCAAGTCGCAATAAACCCAAGCTTCTGTGGTCACGTGACCGTTGACTCATAGAAAATGTTGCCAGGTGTTTAATAATTTCGGTTTAGTTTGCACGAGTTTGACTGAACTGAGAATTGATTCTTCAAACCATTCAAGCTTCTTGCACAAAACTTAAAATTTGTATTATTAAAAATAAGCCGTTGATTTTTTCTCAAAATTAAAACGTTTGAAATGATCACAACGTATTAAAATAATTTTTATTATTTTTAATAGTCGATTATTAGAATAATCAATAGTATCTCTAGGGACGTTTTTTTGAATTTGAAGCTTCTAATGTCAAATTGTCAATGTCAAGTCAATACCTATAATATTATTTTATGTCATGAAATCATGAGGTTATGTTGTTTATTTGAAATTGTTAATAATTGCGATACGGAATAAGAAATGGCAGACGTGAATAGTTTATTCGATTGTTTTGATGAGGTGGTGCATGAAAAATCTATCCAATTCCCGAACATTACAAAACAAGATAATGATTCGTAAGTTAACCTCTAATGTTATTGTTCCATTCTATCTTTCTTTCTTGTTTCCATGTGACGATAGTGTGTTTTGTTTTATAGGGCTGCAAGTGTTGAAACAGAATCCACTAGTCTAAAGCGGTTACACGAGGAAGTGGAAATTATAGAAGAAACCGCAAAGAAACAGAAACAGGACGAAGATGATTTAGAGCTTACTAAGGACATAAAGTAAGTTTATAAAAATAGCCATTACTAAACAGACTTCATCTGGCTTAATATTTAATATTCCTGCTTGTTCCTAAATAGAAAGGATTTAATTGGTGATAGCTTAAATCATACCCGTTGATAAATATCAATGGGTATGATTTAAGTTAATTTAATAATTGGTTTTGAATTTCCTAAGTTATAATATATAATATAGTTATATAAAATATAGTATATATAATATATAGTTAAATCTGTTACCAAAATGTAGTTGCCAAATGATATAAAAACAATTCCAAGTTAAATCACATAAAATCTTCGGGATATATCATCAAGTATCGACCACAAAACACTAAAGTTGCTTAAAAGGCCTACTGTCAGCCTCGCTTCTTGGGGCTCACAGGTTTAGGATAAAATAACCCAAAGTTCTATCTGAGAATGAAAATATTTTGTGGAGATAAATCTATTAATTAGATGATACAAGTTGATGACAAATATAAACTATGTTTACCCTTTATCAACATGCTACCTTAAGTTTGTTGCCTATTTCAGTTTAGAACTTCTGAACGCCCGAATAGTGATACACACACTAGAGGCTCATGAGGGTTGTACACACGAGGTGGCAATACCACCCAAGCATGAGTATACACCTCTTGCGCCGATCTCGGGCGAGCCAGCCAAGCAGTATGCATTCATACTGGATCCGTTTCAGAAGGAGGCTATACTGTGCATAGACAATGTGCAGTCCGTACTGGTATCTGCCCACACATCTGCTGGTAAAACTGTTGTGGCTGAGTAAGTTACTTTCGATGTTATAGCTTTTGTTTGGTAATTATTCAAAGTTCATTCATATTTAACTTGAACATACCACAGAAATTTTAATACTTGGACATGTATTAACCTACCCCTACCCTAACTGTTGCTATTAAAAGAATACAATAGTGTTTAATTTTCTAGGTATGCTATAGCTTTGTCACTAAAGAACAAACAGAGAGTTATATACACTACTCCTATAAAGGCCCTGTCTAACCAGAAGTACAGAGAGTTTTCAGAAGAGTTTCTTGACGTAGGTCTTATAACTGGTGATGTGACCATTAACCCTTCAGCGTCTTGTCTAATTATGACCACAGAGGTATTATTATTAATATATTTTTTGGAAACATTTATAAAACCATTTGAAAAAGCAACAATTGTTAAATATGACTATTCACTTTGTTTTCAGATTTTAAGGAATATGTTGTACAGAGGGTCAGAAGTCATGCGTGAAGTAGGATGGGTTGTATTTGACGAAATTCATTACATGAGAGATAAAGAGAGAGGTGTCGTATGGGAAGGTAGGTACATTAAGAAAAACATGTGAGAATGAGATCTATTTGAATAACAAAGAGCAATTGTAGGGCGACTTGTTTTAATCATATTGTGATTAACACGCTTTTATTAGCTTCACTTGTAACTAACTATGTATGTAAGAAAATCTTGGAATCTTAATTTGACCCACTTCCCGGTCTTCGATTAGGATAAAATTTTGCACACGTTCTGTGTTCTGATGACAATACATTACTAGCTAAGAAACGTCATTACAAATCCAATATGGCTGCCTCCCCAATATGGCGGACTGGCTGTTTGAAATCCATCTCCATATGGGTATCAAATGAAAGGGTTTGCTGTCAGGAATACGAAAAAAATAATTATTAGTGCGTGCTATAAGCGTGTTTTTTAGTTTTTTAAACTATTATTTTATTAAATCTTTGTATCTTTGAAAGTAGTTTGCTCAAATTAGAATTTAGTTAGTTTCGCGCCAAGTAAGTGGCCTTAAAACCAGTTTCTCCCCATGATCTTAACACAATACTCGACTATCAATATTTTTCATTGTTCACACACAGAAACTCTAATCTTGCTGCCTGACAATGTCCATTACGTATTCCTCTCGGCCACGATACCCAATGCGCGTCAGTTTGCCGAGTGGGTGTGCCGCCTGCACTCCCAGCCTTGCCATGTGGTGTACACTGAATATCGGCCCACTCCGCTACAGCACTACATATTCCCTGCTGGAGGGGATGGAATACATCTTGTGGTGGATGAAAAGGTAGGTAATTGATAAGATACTACACCAACAATAACTGTCAGTCAGTCGATAAACTGACATTCACACTTGAGGATAACATAGCTTCCTATTAGCAAAAGAATTTTCAGAATTTGGTCAGTAGTTCTACAGATTAGAGTGTTTAAATAAAACAAATTATTTCTTCAGCTTTTTGATGTTAGTATAGAATAGATGAACACCCAGATGCTCATATCAACAATTTTAACATCCACAGTCTGCTATTTTCTACGACTGTCTAATAAAACTAAACACTTTTTCTCAAACAGGGTATTTTCAAAGAAGATAACTTTAACACTGCTATGACAGTTCTAAGCAACGCGGGTGACGCCGCCAAGGGCGACCAGCGTGGACGCCGCGGAGGGCCCCGCGGCGCCAACCAGACTAATATATTTAACATCGTCAAGATGATCATGGAAAGGAACTTCGCCCCTGTCATCATATTCAGTTTCAGTAAAAAAGATTGCGAGGCTTATGCTATGCAGATGGCCAAATTGGACTTTAACACAAGTGAGTAAATACGTATTTTGCATATTGAGATAAAAAAAATCTCTAGTGTTTTTTCGTAATGCACTAGTCTCAATAGAATTTACCTCACCACTGCTTATCCTTCTTTGTCCACACCGTGCCACCAATTTCAATAGAAATTTTATGAATGTTATGCAATCTCCACACGGTGATATCAATGCGGCGAGTATTCGACGGCGCCTTTGATGTATATCGTGATGGTATACCAAAAAACCTACAAATTGTCACTTGCAGTTGAAGAAAAGAAATTAGTAGACGAAGTATTCAACAACGCGATGGATGTGTTGTCTGAAGAGGATCGGAAGCTGCCTCAGGTCGAGAACGTGATCCCTCTGCTGCGGCGCGGCATCGGTATACATCACGGTGGACTGCTGCCTATACTCAAGGAAACCATTGAAATTTTGTTTGGGTTGGGGCTTATTAAGGTAGGAAATTATATTAAGACCATATTATTATGACATATTACTCATCCAGCACACAGATCTGTCGATATTTTCTATGATAAGCTGTATCTAGTTATACACACATCAAAAGTGTCTAGGGATCAACATCCCTAATCAATGTTAGGGATGTTGATCCCTAGACACTTTTGATGTGTATATTTATATTTGATTAATTCTTAAGTAATTACGTAAATAACGTCATAAGTTAATTTAACTTAACTGTAGTAAGTAGTATAGTAACTAAGCTACTATTTAAGTGATTTGTTTGTAAGCTCTGTTAACTTATAATTTAATTAAATGAATGACCAGTCCAGTTGAGACTGTTTTGTTTTGTCTCTCCATTTAGTTTAAGTTTAATTTTTGCAGTAAACTGGTGTGAACATGTGAATTTTACATAATTTTGTTGTCATCAGGCACTGTTTGCGACTGAGACGTTCGCCATGGGTCTGAACATGCCCGCCAGAACTGTCGTGTTCACCAACTGTCAGAAATTCGACGGAAAAGATTTTAGATTCGTGAGTAACTTGCTATTTATTATTAATACCGTGTGACATGCTCTGTTTTTAATCGTTAAATAAATAAGTTTCAATATCTCATCCATCATTTCACCACGACATAAGTTTTAAAATGACTATCAACATTCTTAGATAACTTCAGGCGAGTACATCCAGATGTCAGGTCGCGCTGGTCGACGTGGTCTCGATGACAAGGGTATTGTAATCCTGATGATTGATGAGAAGGTCACGCCTGCAGTCGTTAAGGGCATGGTGCAGGGTAAAGCGGACCCTATCAATTCTGCCTTCCATCTCACTTATAATATGGTAAGTAAACATTTATATGGATATGTCAATATATTAAATTTTAGAAAATATTTTAATGTCTTTATATGGTGACTAGCTTTTGCCCGCGACTTCGTCCGCGTAAATGTCGGACCCCCGTTCATCCCCTTAGAGGGTAAATTTTAAAAAATCATTTCTTAGCGGATGCCTACGTCATAACATCTACCTGCATGCCAAATTTCAGCCCGATCCGTCCAGTGGTTTAGGCTGTGCGTTGATAGATCACTATGTCAGTCAGTCAGTCACCTTTGAGTTATATATATTTAGATGGCCCTAAAGTTAAGGCGCCCGCATCTCATGCATGAGACTGTGGGTTCGCAACCGAGCACGGGCAAGCAACTATGGTTTTTTTTTCTATTTTTGTACTTTCCGAGTTTATCTTGGAAATATTTATCTTACTGACGTCGGTGAAGGAAAACATCGTGAGGAAACCTGGACTTATAATTCATATACAATCCGCCCTGAGCAAGCGTGGTGATCAATGCTCGTGCCTTTGGCTGTACGAGAAGAGGCCATTGATTTGCAGTGGGACAATAATATTCTGGTATTATTAGTTATCTTTGAAAAAATGTGTGATGTATTTTAAATTGGATTTTTTTCGTAGGTCCTCAATTTGTTGCGAGTAGAAGAAATTAATCCGGAGTATATGTTGGAGAGAAGTTTCTTCCAGTTCCAAAATCAGGCAGCTATACCGGAACTTATAGATAGTAAGTTCCACTTCAATTGTAAATAATAACAAAATTTCTCCTACATCATTCACAAGAATATTGATTTAAAAAAAGTTGGTATTTTAAAAGGAATAAAAGTGTTACGTGTTATGATTCAATATCGTTATATTCCTGATTTGCTTGACTTAAATGCTTATTAAAATATCGATGCTCTATGAGTTTTTCTTTCCGATAACGCACTTAAACTATACAACACCTATTACTTCATCTGCACCATTTCTCCATGATACCACTTTAAACATCACCAATTTCGCACCTACAGGAGTGAAAACAAAACAGAAGGAATATAATTCCCTAAGCATCTCGGACGAACACTCAATTGCCTCGTACAGCGCCATAAGGACTCAACTCGACTTGTTGGGCGCGCAGTTCAGAGCCTTCATCACTAAGCCGGAGTATTTGAAGCCCTTCCTGCAGCCAGGGCGACTAGTTAAAGTAAGTATTTATGTATTTTTAAGCACTGTTAGGTGTATGAACGGGAATAAAGCTAATATTAAGCTAAGTATGGAAGTAAGTTAGTGTTGACGATGATGTGTCCTTTGCCAGCGCATTTTAGTATTTCTTATCCAAGACGGCATTTTAGTATTTCTTATTGGGTTGCGGGACGTCTTAACAGGATACCGTGGCCCCGGAACGTAAAGGGCAACAGAAGGAACAGGGTGGTTTTTTAGTCAGTAAAAGTCTGACAGTCCCTTCCGCACCCAGGGCGGAAGGACTCATTTGATGATTTTTACCACCTCAAAAAAAAAAAAACAAAAAGAAGTATTTCATAGTATTTCGTAGTGTTTCGTTTTCGTAGTATTTTGAAATTTTCTTTGTTTTTTTTTACATTCAAAGAAGTTACTTTTTTAATGTTTTCCAGAATATGTTTGTAAAGCATGCTCAAAATTATACCGTCAAACAGTTTTTGAATTTGAAGATGATGTGTTGCAAATATTTAGATAATTACAACGATGTTGATATTACTGGAGGCTATTTACAAGGCCAGTCGTGTGGCGGCCATGGCATTAATTAGCAACTTTTTATTGTTGTCGTGTTGAATGTCTGTGATGAAATAGTTTTCAAAACGAGTCCGTTTTTGTATTAAGAATTTAATCTTCGTAAAAATAAAGTTTAAAATGCAGTAACTGGCTCAAAGGTTTAAAAGACGGGGATTCCATCATGTCCTAAAAATCATATTTATGTTATCTCATAGGTGAAAACTGAAAAGCACGAGTTCGACTGGGGTATAATAGTGAACTTCCGGCACAAGACTGGTAAAGGAAAGAAGGGAGAAGACAACCCTCTCACAGCTGAGACTGTCATCATTGTCGACATACTGCTGCACGTGAAGAAGGCCACAGGCGACGATACGGACAGCAAAGTGCCGTGTCCGCCCGGCGAGGTCAGATAATTACCCTAATAGAGTTATTGCAGTTTTAATTTAGCTTATGAGTGGTGGAAAGCAATATTTTTTTTTTTTCTTTAATTAATTGATTGACTGACTGATTGATTAAATTAATACTTTTCTAACATTAAGCTGGAAAAAATAACATTATATCATGCCTGTAATCGCCGAAGGGTTGGGCAGAGGTATACCCATTAGTAAACCCACATTTCGCAAGTTATGTTAAAGTCCTATGTAATATGGGGCGAGCCTATTGCAATTAACCGGGCACATCCAGACTCCGAGGCTGCTGCTGAGAAATTCCTGATGAAAAACCCCCAATTACACTTTGCCCGACCTGGGAATCGAATCCAAGACGTCATGCTCAGCAGTCGCGCTTTGCGACCACTTGACCAACGAGGCAGTTGAGGCTGGAAAACTTATGCTGGAATAGACAGATTACATCTTCAATATCTTACCATGGTCGTAAAGGGAGGGGCTCAATTGGGAAGATGACAGCATTTACCAATAATTCCAAGACATAACTTCCCTAAAGAAACACTTTATTTTAGCCCTGGAAACTTGATTAATTTTCAGTTAACTGTAAAATTTGATTTTGAATTGCTTTCAAATTAATAAATAGTTATATTCTGGACATCCTAACAAGCCGAATTTGACAGCTATTAAAATCCTTTGTGTAGTGTTGTAAAAACGTCTTGTCAAAATATAAATCGGCAATTAATTCGTGTTTGTGAGTGTATTTTTTCAAAATTAAGTTAAACTTGATGTTTACAAGTGATACTCGTTGTTATAATGTATGGGTAACATAGTAATTATTCAGGATTATGAATTTGATTTTTCAAATTATTACGTAGGAGAAACGTCAAATCCGACCTCTCACATCGCCGAAAGTATAGTCAATTGAGTCTACTCAAAAGTGACGTCACAGTTATTTTTTGCCGTACAATATCTATGGGACAATCGCGTTTTGACAGGTCATAAAAAGTACGTCAATTGACTGTGGTGTCATCTACCCTATTGATGTCAGTATTTAGTTGACATCACCTAATTTTTCTTCACAGGCAGGAGATGTGGAAGTGGTCCCAGTACTCCACACACTAATCTATCAAATAAGCTCTCTACGTGTATACTACCCTAAGGATCTGAGGCCGGCAGACAACCGCAAATCTGTCCTCAAAACGATTGGCGAAGTTAAAAAACGTTTCCCCGAAGGGCCACCGTTATTGAACCCTATAAAAGACATGAAAATCAATGAATCTGTGTTTAAAGAATGTGTTGAAAGGATAAAACTGTTAGAAGAAAGGTGAGATCATATTGTGAACCAATTACCCCCTTTTCTCATGCAAGTGGGGTTTGAAATGGTCAACGGAACCATCCTATCCTACCTTGTATATATGTATTAAGTAAATGTTAGTAATAGTATATACCTTCCTACAGTTGACCAAAATCTTCCCCCAAAATTCAATATTTTTTAATTTTATGGACACGTACCGCCATCCTCATTTCAATATTCTACTAGCTCTATTCTCGTCACAGACTATACGCCCACCCCTTACACAACGACAAGAGTCGCGGCGCTTTAACCGCGGCATATGACAAGAAACAAGAACTGCACCAGGAATTGAACCTAGCCAAAGCCGAGCTGTTGAAAGCCAAGAGTATACTGCAGATGGACGAACTTAAGAAAAGGAAACGAGTACTGCGGAGAATGGGATACTGTACCGCCGCTGACGTCATCGAACTGAAGGGACGCATCGCCTGCGAGCTGAGCAGGTTAGTGAAACCAGACAGAGAAGAATTTAAGAATATGTTGGCTTAGTATGACGATGGAGGTGTTACTGTACAGGTTTTTCTTCGTTTTGGTAGGTCTAAATAAACGAAAATGGTTTGTTTCAAAAGGTAGTCAGATGCCCGAAAGTCTGACAACAAGTCTTGCCAAGTAGTATCAGGTTACTCAATATCTAATATGCAACTGCAACCGATAGAACCGAACCAATAAAGTTGGGAAAAGGCTATATAGGCAGAAAGTTTAAATAAATAATAAATGATGATGAGTTTGTCTCAAGAGGCTTCAAAATATAGGTTTGACTCAGGAATTTAAAAGTTTAGGTTCGTCGTGTCCACGGCGCGGATAGCTGTAACAAGCCGTCAGCTCGTGAACGGTTTTGTTTAGGTCCTATCAGGAAACCAAAACGCCTTAAGTAATTGCTTTTTATTACAAACATAATAAAGATATTGATTTCGTCCGTCCCCTCCAGTGCCGACGAGCTGTTATTGACGGAGTTGATATTCAACGGCGTGTTCAACGGCCTGAGCTCGGAACAGAGCGCAGCGCTGGTCAGTTGCTTCGTGTGTGACGAGAACTCTTCACAGACGTCCTCCACGGGCGAAGAGCTGCGGGGCGTGCTCAGACAGCTGCAGGTGACTTTGTTTATACAGGATGTTACAACACGTTACTTAGCCATTAAATACGCATATTTCCCATATAACTAATTACTTACTTTGATGAGAAATATGTGGTGAGCAAAAAAATATGTTGGAAAAGGACTTTTATTTCTGGTATAAAACATTATTGTTTATGATAGCGCGTAATGTAACGTACGCAAAACATTGTGCTTACTTACATAAATTTCAATGATGAGTCGCAAAAAAACCGTGCAAAACAAAACAAAAAAAACACTGAATAGAACCAATAGTCCCGCTGCAAGTGCGTTCTTTTACGATGGAATCAGTAAATGATTTGAGGCCCCCAAGCGTTGATATTTTTCGGGGGTCTTATGAAAAATAACCTGTCAAACACATTTTGACCATGCAGGTGTGCACTTTTGTATAAAACAGATGGTTGCTTTTTTGTTAAAAATGTTATCGCTAGGGTGACTAGAATCACGCAATACACCCTGGGTAAGAGTTTGAGTCACGATGTCCCTTCTATCGTATACCTATTGAGCTCTTATTATGTAGCGGGTCACTATTTAACACCAGCATTTTGCTCCAGGAATTCGCCCGCAGGATAGCAAAGGTATCGATTGACGCGAAGTTGGAGGTGGACGAGGACGACTACGTGGGCAAGTTCAAGTGCACGCTCATGGATGTGGTGCACGCCTGGGCCAAGGGAGCCTCCTTCCTGCAGATATGCAAGATGACTGACGTGTTTGAAGGTATGCTAATTATATACCGTGTTTTTTTTTTCATTTTGTCTTTATATTTTGATTGATTTTGATTTATATTGTTTTTAAATTAGTAAATAGCGGCAGATTTCGTGTAAACAAAACTTGAAGGCGATCCCAAACAATGAATTTGGTTTTAATTATTCTAAAACAGCTATTTTTGTTCTTAGTTTAACTTATTTGCGCAGCCAGTTATAGCAGCCAATCATCGTATCGAAAGTCATCAAAGTTCGGAACGCAAAATACGTCTGGCTGCTACAACTAGTGCGCGGAGACTGACCGCAGCCACATACATTCGCCTACACACGTTCTGGCTGCGCGCAGCCAGTCGGCTGCCGTGCAAACAAGCGCGTTGTGTTGGCCGCCGCAGCCAGGAATTCGTGGCTGCCTAGTGCGCGGGTTCCTATACAACGTCATATGTTTTACTGGCTGCCTCAGCCTGGCTGCCTAGTGCGCGGGGGGCCTTAGTTTCGATGGTACTACTAGAGGCAAATCGTTCTGCCGCGGGAAAACAACCATTAAAATTTCAGCGTGTATACTTCTTCCTTGTCAAGACGTATTTTATTGAGAATTTATAATGCAGTGGAAAATATTAGCAAGCCAGCGAGGTGGTAAGCTAATTGCCCGGGGTTCAATGGGTTTACAGCCAAAATTGTGCCCAAAATTTGGCCGTCTTCTATTTGTGACTGTGTCGGTCAAAAGGTGCCAATTATAAATGTGCTACCTTTGTTCCTGTACTTACATAGAACAAGCATTGTACAGTCTGTTATAGCTGTTACCTAACCCACCTAACTGGCTCAATAAAGTTAGGCGAATTTGAACCTTCTGCAATTAGCGGTAGATAATTATGAATTCGATACGTACGAGCTTAATGAGCTAGAACGACTTGTTCAAGGACGCAAATATTATAGAATACTTTTGCCAATTTGATCTTTAATACGTTATGTTAAGGTAGATTATCTTTTGAATACTGTTTTGTCACATAATGAAGTTGTTAATTTCAACTTCATTTGTAAAGACGATTTGACCAAGTGGTAGCAACATGGTAGTGAGATCAAACCTAAGTATGTATTTTTGTCACTTTTTGTTTACAATATTCATTTATATTTTTTGCGTTCTAAATTTTATTTATATAAAATTAAAATAGTTAACAAATATTGACTATTTAAATACAAAAATAACAACAGAAATGAAAAACAGTAATAATTTTTATTACGATTTTATTCAATATGGTTAAATGTAAAATAATTACTGGCAAAAATAATTACTTGTCATATTATAAAGCTAAACCATATAAAACAAGTTAGAATATATATAAAATAAACTACTTGAGCTAGAACTTGATAAAAAAAGCAGTGTCTTCGTTTCAATACTGTCTATAAAATATTTTTAAAGTAGGTAAAAAATTATGTAGTGAATCAACATGTTACATGTTTAGAAATATAATATTTCTGTTTCATAACAATAACATCACCACATTAACTGTCATACCTACTTATAAAATAAAAGTTAAAATAGCATTAAATACTTTGGTGTTTACCTACTTTATGGATTTTTTGAAAGTATTTTTAATTTTTAATATGGTTATGATCGTAAAAAGGACCTGCTTATTCAATGTATGAAACACTTCCTTAGAATTTATGATAACAACACATCAACAGTTTATTTAAAACACACACTGACACTTAAGTATTGTGGGCTGCTGACGATGGTGCTGTCTGCACCATCTCTTGAGCAACATGTTCTTTCCAATTAAAATCTATATATTCTTGGGCAAAGCGGATTCTTGCTTGGCGATGAACAGCGGTTCATTGAATTTTACGTGCCGGCTTGTATTGTTTCAGTCCAGCAGCATGCATGAATATGTCTACTAACAATCCGTTCTAATACGGGAGTAAACATTACAGGTTTTGGTCACGATTTCACGAACGACCCTTTTGAATATTTCCTGTTTCTTCAAAACGTCTTAACCACAATCTGACTGTATTTCTCTGAAACAAATAAATGAAACGGATGTCACTTTACGTTTAAGTATATAAAAAATAATTACACATCATTGTCACAGCATAAGGAATACTTAGGTATAAAATTAGACAAACACACTTACTGCTATATTAAATCTCCAAGCAATCTCTCTGATGCCAACATTCTCCTTCAGCAAATAGATTTTTTTTTGTATTTCAAATAATCACTCAATTGAGACATTGAGACATGATAATGAAACAATAGAATATATAAAAACATTGGAAAAAGAAGATTTTTGCAATTTACCAAGTCAAGGTAAGAAATTTTTGCGCGTAGTCACTGCAATTGCGCGTAGACTGGCTTGAGGTTTACTGTCACGGTTCATTTTTATTTTCCTACCCACATCCTTACTAACATTTGAATACCAGTTTTATAAAGAATACGCAAATTGTCTTTCAACTACCCACTTATCACAAGTTAGGTGAAAATATTAACAATTTAGATATTTTTGAAGTATGTGGCCGGTTCTTTGCAATAATGCAAGAAATATTTACTTAATCAATTCTAAATTGAAAGCAAAACAATATTCCTCAATGCAGGATTTGAACTCCCATCTCGTTCGTCTCAACCTTATACACGGACCACGAGACCAAATCTACTTGAAGTTTTTATTTAAAATAAGCAATTAGTAGTAATGACATTAAATTATATCACAATACTCTAATAAACTTTAAGTCATATGGCATAAAAACCAAAATTGCATAACAAGTTATAAGTATCTTATTGCTAACGATTTAAAGATCAAATTGGCGTATCTATAATATTATTGTATTCGTTCATTAAGCAGCGCTAGTGTGATGAACTTATACAAATTGAATAAACCTTAACGTTATTGACAGAGGGTTCAAATTCGTTTGTTTTTAATTGCAGAAGGTTCAAATTCGCCTAACTTTATTGAGCCAGTTAGGTGGGTTAGGTAACAGCTATAACAGACTGTACCACCTCGCCTTCAAGAAGTTATTATCCTCTTGAGCTTGCTATAACATCTCTTATTTAATTTCCAGGTTCCATAATCAGATGCATGCGTCGTCTGGAAGAGGTGCTGCGTCAGCTGTGTCAGGCAGCTAAGAACATCGGAAATACAGACCTCGAGAATAAGTTCAGTGAAGCCATCAAGCTGCTGAAGAGAGACATCGTGTTTGCGGCCAGTCTCTACATGTAACAGCTATGTATCTGTCTGTTTAAGTTTAATATAAGCATATTCCACTATTATATTGTATTTTATTTACAACTATTGCATGAGCCCTTGCTTGGTTGAGAAAAGTGGAAAAAGATGTAAAAGTTATACATCATAACAACACGTCACATAACACCACGCCTGTAATCCGGGTTAGGCAAAGCTGTGCCCATTAGTACACCCACATTTCGCGTTATGTTTAAGTCACACACAAATCCACACTCCGAGGCTACTACTGAGAAATTCCTGATGGAAAAACCCAATAACGCTTTGCCTGACTTGAGAATCGAACCCAAGACCTCATGCTCAGCAGTCGCGCTTTGCGACCACAAAACCAACGAGGCGGTCAGTGGAATCATTTTCTTAAGGAGATTGTCTAAAGGACTATTGCTATTATTGTTAGAATACTATTGAGGTCAGGAACTCAGGATAGTAAGGTAATTAGTAGTAATGCTCATAGTCACAATGTTATAAGAGAACTTTATTGTTGTAATTACTGTATATCTATAGCATGAACTGGCAAGTAACAAAAAGAACAATATTTTACTAGAATTACGCTAGAGAACCATGTTCACACAGATTGCCGTGCCGAATGTTACAACTTTTAACTAACACAAAGAAAATCATTACAAACAGTGACGACAAAACTTGCTTTCCAATCCGAATAATTTTAAAATTTACCCACACGAATTTTGTTTATAGTTCTAAAAAGCATTAGAACTGAATTGACAGATAATATGTCATGTAAAAAAAAGAATGTTGGTTTTATATAAAAATGTTTGATACAGGGATAAAGTGAACTTGGCAAAGTTAAGATAAGTGTTCACCCCCACGGTGACTGCTGCACCGCCCCGCGCGGCCGCACTACACAACTATTTTAACGAGGACCCTGTCAATGTGGGATCATAAACTTGCGCCAGTCCCGCGACTCTACAAAACATTGATAAAGACCTTATTAAAATAATCGATATCAATATTGTAATACATGAAAAAATTTAAAAATTGCTTACGCTATAGTCTCATTTGGTGCCTGAATTGATATGTCCAAGAACTAAACGCGAAATAAACGCTAACTCTGTCTAACTATTACATTTTGAGTAACTAAACGAGGTATTTGTTTTGTGTCTATAGTTACATAGAACTAAATCCCGCGAAGTGCAAGTAAAAATATCTGCACATGGTAAAAGACGCGAGCTCCGCCTATGCTATGATAAGTATACGCTATTATTATCGTTTAATACTTAGACGTAACAGTAAACACTCGCCCCCGCGTTCGACTGCTATGGAAGACTCGACGCTTACTAGAAGCACTTTCAATACATTACCAGTCGTTCGCCACTCACCAGTTTAAACAATCTCTACGCCATTAAATCGACTCCTTACTGTATTATTTATACAAAATGTACAATTTCTCAAAAGCGCCTTCAATCAACGTTATCTGTTGTATATTGTGAGTATGCCGTGTACGATATGACTATGTTAGCTTGTCGGTGATATGCGCACACTGACTACAGTAATCTCGCTGTTACTCCATTGGGGAATATACCAAGTTTACTTTATTATTGCTTTAAATTGCTAGTATTTCTCTACTGTATGTAAGAGAATTGTAATATCTAAACCTTTCTCGGGTAATGTATTCTAACTACTGCACCATATAAATGTTGGTAACACTGCATATACAATGCCTGATAACAGGCGGTTCTAAATACTCTAATCCCGCGCAGTTCTCTTACCACTTAACATTATAATACGCGAAGGACACATCAAGAGATTACTGTAATCAATCTACGTTATATAGAATGTCTAGCTTGCTATTGTCCTACATACCTCACACTAGGTACGCGCGGTAGACACATAAACTCACCATCGGCTCCATACAATAAAATCCGTGTGACACATATTGTAATACAGTGGTTTGGCACTCAGTCTCTGTCAGCTATGTTAATTAGGAATATCTGTTTAGGCATGTATGGCTTTTGTACTATTTCAAAGTTTGCAATAAAATGGACAATAGCAAGCCGTATACTCGTGTACATTAATGACTATTCAATATAATATGATATATAAAACTCTATTTAATGTTAATGTAAGTATGTGGATTTGATCATTACTCCTATGTAACATTCACATTTAGGTTAGGTACAAACAAGTTAATAGGTAAATACGCTTATTCTCTTATACTCCGAAATTTGAAATTTACGTATGAAAGTATTATGTCAGTACTTATCCAATGTTCCGAGGCCTTGTCTTTTAACGTGAAACAATCGAAAGAGAACATTTTGATATGCAAACAATTATTGTTACAGATCGATATGACGAAGTTATTCTTTACGACAGCAGAAGTCGAATTTGAACGACCTATATATTAGCAACACACTTTCTTAAAATTGTAGTAGGCCATTTAAGTTAGTAAAATATTTACAGTAAAAATACGAAACTGTTTACAGTTTCTTTACGACATTACTCGAAGATTAGGCGAGAAAATCACTAACGACTAGAATGGAAAGTCGTCAGAGACGCAGGCGTCGCCGCGCCCGGGGACACGCCTCCTGCGGCGCGCGGCCGGCCTGCTCCCGGCCGGCGCACGCGCCTCGCCCTCGCAGCTCAACAATAACGTGCTATCAATAAGTTTGTTCCCCTGTATGGCAGTGCGTGTTAGCGCTGCGACGCCTTCTCGACGACACAACGACTTTTTACATTACACAGGCACACATAAATTCAGCAAAGAAACCTCTCTACAAACAATATTCTTCTTATTTACATCAACCCCTATGCAACTATTCAATAAGTTTGCGATAAATTTGAATGACAGATATCAAGAAATAAATCGAATTAGGTCTCAACATAGGTAAATTTTTCTAAAACAGTTTAAACGATATTAATATTTTACATTAATTATCTTTCAATACCTATTAACATTAGCTATAATTTATAAGATCTCCAAGTTTGTGATAATCCTCGATTTAAATTTAACAAGATATTCGTTACCTACCTATTTACCGTATGCGTCCGCATCAGTTACAATATGAAAGTGACAACTTAACAGAGAGGAGAAAATATTTCAATAATCATCGTACCCTAACTCGACTATAATCCTGTCTCAAAACAAGATCAAAAGTTCACTTGGTCGGACCAAAACTTCAGTCGGTAAAATTGATCAAAACTGTAACGAGTGTCGGCGCCACCGCCGCAACCCGCTACACCGCACACATACAGACCGCACTCTGCTCCACTCACATCACTCGCAAGAACACTCGAACGCCTTATTTGTTAGAAGCTTCCCTGGAGGTGTCGTGAAACTACGAGATAACAGTTAAAAAATCGACCGGTTGACTGAAACTGAGTGGGGTACAGAAAGCTTTACGACTCGCCGGCGTCCCGGGCGTGGTTGGTAAACTGTGTTTATGTTAGGCCGCGCAGTCACGTGCTGAGCACTAGCCGCAGCATCAGCGGCGTCACCACAGCCCACAGCGCCGGTAATATGTGGCCTCCGCGACCGCACGACTGGATCTCAATTTCCTGTGGAATAACACATTCTGTTTAAACCGGCAACTGGTGAAAACGGCAGTTTCTGCTAATACATCTCCTAATAATTACTAATCTTAGTTTTATTTTGGCGATCTATTACTTAGTTTTTCTACTGATTTTTCTACAGTTTAGTATTTCGTCATATCGTAAGATGAATTTCACATTACCTCGGGGTGGTACGAGCCGCAGTGCGCGGGTCGCCGGCGGTGGTGCCCGGCGGCGCGGCGGCACGCGGCGCGCGGGCCCGCCTCGCGCGCGCGCACGTCCAGGCGCTTGGCGCCGCACGGACACAGCGTGTCCACCACCAGCAGGATCAGGTTACTGTGCGGGATCTTCTGCACGCTGAACGGCCTGGTACAAACATAAATTATTTACTACTAGCCTTAACACATACTCATCATACTATGATAGATATACATGCGTCGAACGAAATGTTGGTTTTTTGACTTAGGAGCGGCTATATTTAATCAGGGTTTAATGTGTACAGGGTTTTATACTTATTGATAATCCGGTTCAATGGCACTAGAAAAAAAAACTAGGATTATTACGTACTATCGGCCAAACTTAAGCATGCTCAGTTAAGAAAATAGTCCTGCGGAAGCGCAGATAGTGACAAACCACGCCCCTTCCTAGCTCCACCCAATTAGAGACAATACATATTTGTGTGAGTGCAGTAAGTGCGTGCGACAAAAAATATCAACAAACATTAGCCAGTGCCAATTTGCATCCCGCTAATTGTTCACGCTTCCTGTTTTCATCACAATTTTATTTTACTTACGACCTGTTTATTTCTATCGGACTGATTGCCTGCCCAACTGTGACCTTTGCTTTGTATACCGGACTGTGATCGTGGAACTCTGTTTGACCCTTGCTCGTATCCTGGACTGTGATCGTGATTACCTGTGGGCTGTGTTTTAGTCATTAACGATGACAACCCGAAACCTCAATCAGGAAGAAAGAAATGAAATCATTGTATTGCATCGACAAGGATTGAATATATCCCAAATTGCGCTGGAGTTAAATCTACAAGTAAGTTATTTTTTTATCTAGAGAGAGATAATAGAAATAAATTAAGTGCATGTTGGTTTCCTTTACTGAGCCATATTTTTATTGTTTGCATTATTATATAGATGTCAATTTTTTTCTGCTGTTACCGTAATTCATAGACCCAATTAAAAGTTATTGTTTCGCGAGCCGACGCCAACGTCGCCGTCGCGTCGGCCCGACAACAGAGTTTTAATGAAATCGTAGGTTACAAATAAATTTTTAATAATTCATATTATATTTGAATGCCTAAAAAAAAACCTACATGCATTTTTTATATTTCGTATATTACTCGTATTTTGTTGTTGTTAATAGAAATTTATTCTAACGAAAGCGTGTATTATTTTTTTCTAAACAATGCAATGGATTTTGATATGGGTTCTAACTCTCATTTAGAGAATATTTTTTGGAAGGTTTTTATGCATGCAAATTATTATAGAGCAATGCCGAGAATTTAAGAGATTTGTAAGACCCGTGCGAAGTCGAGGTAGATTGCTATTTTACGATAAATATTAATAAAATACGTAACTTAGAATTTTGCAAAAATAAAATAAAAAATTATGTTTACATATTCAAAATATTAATTTAAAAAGAGGTTTGCTTTTCCCTTTCTCTTTTTAATATCGGCGCGTTCAAAGACATTGTTTGGACATTTTATGACCCGATAACAAATCTTTCAACAACTAAACAATGGCCCTTTATTTTAAGACATCACTGCATTTTGAAATTGAGTTACCGCACTTAATTCGTTAACAATAATGCACAAATTTGCTTGGGAGAGTTTTACACAATGTTGGAATTTACTACAATGCCATTGTTAAATATCTGTTTGTGGTCTACTACTTACCCATATATAATACAGATAACAATGTTAATACCTAAAATAGATATTTAAAAAGTTAGGGTTTATTTGTTATTAACTTAAAATCCTTTTGCACACTTCTAGTAATGTATTGTTTAATTTCTATATTATTATGTGACAATTCGATGCTAATTAGGAAATCGAAAAAAAAAATTGTTTTTTTTATGTATTTAAAACCTTTATTATTAATAATATTGATATTAAATGCAAAAAACTCTTAAAAATTTAAAAACAATTAACAACAATTAAAAATTGTTTAAATTAAAAAAAATATCACGTGACTATAAACGCGCTACCGAAAACACCCGAATAAACACGAGCGCGTGTGACGTCATAATGTTTAGTTACTTCATCGGGCAGCTAAACATTATGACGTCACACGCGCTTGTGTTTATTCGGGTGTTTTCGGTACTGGATTCAAAAGTAAATTTTTATTTTGAAATAACTTTTGAACTATTGCGAAAATTAAAAATTAAAAATAGTTTTGTTAAAAAAAATATTTATCTTTCCATTTATCACAAAAAAAAATGATCAAAAACCTAATTGTTACTTATTTTTACAGAGAACCACAGTTCGCCGTTGGGTGCGTAGATATGAAGAAGGAGAAGATCTAACTCAGCGCGCTCGTGCACCTCGACCTCGGGCTATTAACGAAGGGCAATTGGCCAATATGATAGCCACATTTCAAGAAAGCCCATTTACACCTACACGCAATTTCGCACAAGAATTTGATGTTTCAATGCAAACTATTCGGAACGAGTTACATAGAGCTGGAGTCCATCACAGACGGCCCGCAAAAAAAATTATTTTGACTGAGGAACAAAAAGCTGCTCGCGTACGATTCGCTCGGGACTACAGAGACTTCGATTTTTCTTACGCCATATTTTCCGATGAAAAGTGCTTTAGGTCTAGCCAACAAGGTCGTCGGAATTTATGGCGTATAGATAACACAAGATACGAACCTCGAAATGTTATCCCAAATGCAGAATCAGGACGAGTTGTCGTGAATATGTGGGGCTGGATGAGTGCTGCTGGACCAGGCGAGCTTGCTTTCATACCGGGGAGGGCAAATGGCCACACATATAAAGATGTGCTTGAACACATTATGTTACCGACTGTGCGCACGGTGTATCCAGAAATGGAGGTTCCAGAGTTTTATTTTTTCCAAGATAATTGCCCGAT
Source organism: Hoplodrina blanda (assembly GCA_949316365.1). Lineage (NCBI taxonomy): Eukaryota > Metazoa > Arthropoda > Insecta > Lepidoptera > Noctuidae > Hoplodrina > Hoplodrina blanda. Next base: position 6,018,879 of record OX438579.1, on the reverse strand, counting down.
ACACCGTGCGCTAGTTGTTCGAGAGTGGTTGCGAGAGCAACCACAAATTAAAACAGTGCCATGGCCCTCCCGGTCGCCAGACTTAAACCCCATTGAAAATTTATGGGGTTTTATGGTCCAGAAATGGGATAATAGGGCAGAAAGAACCAAGGAAGCACTTGTCACCCATTGCGAACAAGCTTGGGATACATTAAGGGGTTCAAATTTGTGTGAAGTCCTGGTTAGGTCCATGCGTAGCCGGTGCGATGCAGTTATAGACGCGGGAGGAGCAGCGACAAAATATTAGTATTTTAATAATTTATTTTTTAATTTTAACATTCAAGTGGCCCAAATAGTGACGTTAAAAAAATATTGATTTGCGATCCTTGATAGTTTTCCAGTTATAATATTTTTTAAATCTCTTGAAATTGATATGAGATCCACTTTAAAAAACTTTACTTTCTATTATGCGATTTTTTACGTGTTATATTTTTTTGCAATTTTTATTGTTTTGAAGAATCCTTTAGATATAAAATGATCATCTTCCTAACATTAAAGAGACAAAAATTTTGATCGATAAGGAAGAATTTATGTTCGAGTGATATAGAATCAAAACTTTTATTTCAAACATTTTTTTAAAATATTACCATTTAATAAAGTAGAAATTTGAAAAGCAACCTGAATGTAAAAGGCGTGTAAAAAGATATCAATTTTTTAAAGCGGTACCCTTAAATGTTTTCAAAATAATAATTTAAAAAAATATAACTCATAACAATCAAGAATCCGTAGAGTATTTTTGACTACGCTTGGGCATAAGAAACCTAATTTATAAATTTATGACGTTCACTATTCGGACCAGCCTATTTAAAAAATTATATTAAACACTGAAATTTTAATGGTTGTTTCTCTGCGGCAGAATGATTTGGTTTCCAAAAATAATTAAAAAATCTTAATTATAATATTAATTGGTTCGAGAGAGATCAGGGCGCCTACCGCCATCTCTTAAAACAATATTATTTTAATGTTACTTTGTAATTTCTGTTGTTGCATTATCAACTCTCGGCGCTAAGCCGAGCGTTGAAAATTCAACAGTGCGGAAGGCAAAGTAATATTAAAATAATATTGTTTTAAGAGATGGTGGTAAGGGGGCTGTTTTGAGTTTTTTTTTAAATCACGTTTAAATTTTTTTTATATGGATTTTACTACCAAGATAATATTTCATTGCAGGAAAAAATCATTTAAATTTCACGGGTTCATCACTTTGATGTGTTTTTTACACCCTTTATTTTAGTATATTATTTCAATCATTCTAACCGGTATTATTCTGTTTCTTTAATAATATCCAATAATTGTGCCAGTTATTTTAAAGTCGCCCTGTATAATTCATATAAATAAATGTGAACTAATAATATAGTAAATCTGAATATTTGTTTGTTTAATCGCGCTAATGTCTGGAACTACCAGTGTTATTGTATGTGATAATATAATATAGTAATTATTTTTGTATGATAGCCAGATTAAGGAAAAATATTATAAATGAGATAAATATGAGCAGGCATTTATGGAATACATTGTTCCATAAATGCCTGCTCATATTTAAGTCATACAGTATACACACTACGTCTATACACTAATAAAGTAAGTGTAATGTATAATTTTTTTAAATATATATTTATTATGTTAATAATTAGATAATAATATTGTTGTATTATTTATTATTACCTAATATGAATAATCTGTTAGGCTGATTGCCTGACAAGACGAATATGTTAAATGCTATACTATTAATACTATTTCGCGCGGTAGTGGCGCATATTTCATGTTTGTATTTTTTTTTGTTTTTAGTTTTTTAGACTTAATACCAACTTGTTTTTATTTTCCTTTTGTTTACTAGTTTTCTTATGTATTGTGCGTCATTTTCGTGTAAATAAACAGTTTTTCTTTCTTTCTTTTTATGTAAATTTTTCAATATATATCTGTAATGTTTTCTTGAACAATCTTAAAAAGATGCATAAAAATAAAATAAATTATAATTTTAATTGTTGTTTTTTTTTTCTGAAAATAGGCAAATCCTAAGTGAATTTTAAAGAACCTACAAGCAACCAGTGCATATGTCACACTAAGAGTAACTTTAAAACAAAAATCTCTTACTATATCTACATAATTATATTAGATGAAAATATTTAATAACTACCTAAAATAAATTAATAATTTTAAAAAACTAAAAAAACACTTTACTAGCCATAGAGGTAGGATTTCCAATATTTTATAATAGAGTTAGTTACAGATGAAACTAATGAAAGCGTGCTAATAAAATAATTCTAAACAGCTTTTTATTGAGTTAATATAAACTAAAAATGTGTATTTTATTAGCCAATATTTGTTTTCAATTCTCTAGTATTAAATGCTCTCTGTAAGAATAGAATGTTCAAGCGGATAAAATTCTTATCCTTACATATATAATAAAACAGTCCCCTCGGCCCGCCGCGCCGCGTCTCAAAAACTGCTGTACTGATTTGACTGAGTTCATAGAGATTTAGGTGTATAGGTTTATATTATATTAGAGAAAACACGAACGTTTCAGTGATTTGTAACACCCGTGCAAAGCTGGGGCTAGTCACTAGTAGTTGTTTACATATTATCTTAGTACGAAATATATTTTTTTGTAGAAGGTTGATACTAATTAAATAATACCAATAACACATTTTCTAAATCAAACATAATATATTATAATGAGTACGAAATAACATCTTGTCAACAATGACTTATAAAAGACCTCACGCGGGCCATATTATTATAGTTTGAAACCGAAACGACAATTAGAATTTGTGACCATTGAAAAAACATTTTACAAAACGAAGGACACAGCTTACTAATGTGCGCCCCTGCACACTAGTGTGAGTGTCCACTTCTACACATCATTGTATTACGACGAACACAACTAAAATTCGCTTCCTATTGGTCAAAACGCATGCATACGGTGATCGAGTCGAGAGCCGTGCTACGCGATTATCGCCTTAAAGGTGAGCATGCGGAACTTTGGTCGATAGTACCTCTCGCAGCCGGAGTTGTGGCAGTTGGTGAGCTTGCCCTTGAGCGGCTGCGCGGTGTTGAGTCTTGAAGACTGCAGGGTGAATAGCTCCGCACTCGTGTCGCAGGGACGCACGGCCGCCGAGCGCGCTGCCTCGCGCGGGGGAGGGGGCGGGGCCCCGCCACCCGGCGGGGGTGGAGGGGGGTGCGCCCGGCCGCTGTCGCGCGAGCTCTCGCCCAGACCATCGATGATAATTTCGTAAGTACCACGGTCTCTGTCTACGTCGTCATCGTTTTCCATGTCTTCGGTTTCGTAGTCCTCGTAATCTGGTACCAAGAATACGTCAATTAACTTTGAGTACTGTATGTCTCCTAAAGTAGTAGGCGTTGAGAGTGAACCCTGCTTACCGACTTCCTCCTCGGCGTATGGCCTGGCGTGTGCGCGCACTGGCTCCCAAAGAGGAAACCACATTGCAATCAAACTGGTGAGGTATCCGCCCAGCCAGGAGAGCGGTTTTAGGGGCTACGATAGAAAATAAAAACATTGTAATGATATATAAAACCTAGATTCTATCTACATCATATTTCTAAGGACATCTTCTTACTGTGATTTTATGTCCATCTCCGCTGAACGAGTTCCTGGAATCCGGACATCGACCTTGATGATCGTGTACGACGACCTTTTTGTATATTCGGTCCTGTACTAGAGAGTCCATAATGGTGCCGTCAACCTGGCCGAAGAAACGGCCCGTCTGTGACACGTCCTCTGACAGAATGATGAACCCGTTGTCGTCTAGAATGTAGCAGTCCAGCTCGTCGCCCGCGCAGGTTTTCTTGCATGACGTGCCAGCTGTGCACTGTAGAAGAAATTAAAAATAAGATCGCGCCACATGAGGAGTCGTCGATTTGAGTATGACTTACTGCAGAAGTAACGTTTAGGAAGTGTTTTGCTAGTGAGTCTAGCTGGAAGTGGAGGCCGACGACGGCAGCTGGGGCGCGGTGTCCGCGGGACTCCACGAACACTGCATGCGTGGCTAGTACGAGCGGCGGCCGCCCGCTCAGCTCCTCCGCTTCGGACCCGTCGCGGAACGGGACTGAGAACACGAAGCTCTCGGGCTCGATTGCGTGGTGTTCTACCGCTCGACGGTACCATTCTGAGTCGTATGCTCGGGCGTATCTTTCACTGAAGTGGCTGTAAGGTTAGATTAAAAAAAATAATTAGATTAGGAAGAAAGACGTCTTGGTGCAATTTTAACTACTAGCTGCTGCCCACGACTTCGTCTGCGTGAACTTGGAGTTCCACATCAGGTGTTCCAGATCTTCAAATTTATTCTCTCAGCAGAAAATGCTCATCACGTGGAACCATTTTTGTATCTCTTATAGTTTAGCTGGTCTGTTGCGGTTCTGCATCAGGTATTCAAGTTTCCAAGATAAATTATAGCCTATATGTTGCCCACACTTTATACCTATACAAAAAAAAACATTCAAATCCGTCCAGTACTTTTTGAGTTTATTCCGGACATACATACAGACAAACAGACAAAAATTCTAAAAACTATATTTTTGGCTTTGGTATCGATTGTAGATCACACCCCAAGTATTCTTTAAAAAAAATGTTCAATGTACAGTTTTGACTTTCCTTTCCTACCATTTTATTATATGTATAGATCATAATAGTATAACCAGCACTACTTACGGTTCCGCAGAGTCAGTATTCCTGGAGGTGTTGACGTTCTCGGTCCACCGAAGTAGGCCCGAGCGCGTCGCGATGAACGACAGCGTCACCACGAACTTATGGAACCGTCCTTGCCTGTAAAAACATATCCAGGTGAGCATTTCATTTAATACGCGGCTTTATAAGGAGGTGGGGGGCCCGATATAACTTTTTTTTTTTTGCAGTAGTACTGTATGTAGTTTGCTAGGCCATAAACTTCAAATACGGGAACCAATAATTGTTGCGATTTTCAATTTCTATCTTTTATGAGCCCAAAGTATTTTTTATTAGAAGCGTCAATTTGGATTGGTGAAAATGAAATTGCATGTTAGCTTGTTTTTTATGAATATAAAATTCCCGCATTTTAAAAAAAAAGTTTGCCCGAGATTTCGTCCCCTTGAATTTTGTAACAAACTCATATTTTTTATAATAAAAATATAGCATAGCACTCAGGGATAACGTAGTTACCCATTTGAAAAATCGAAACAGTAGATTCGGAAATTAGCGCATTCAAACAAAAAAACAAACTAACTTTAGTTTTATAATATTAGTATAGATAGTATAGATTTAACTAAAATCCTTGCTGGCTTAAAAAAATCACACAAACCATTTTAATACCACTTTACCTGATCCTCGGTAGCTAGTTATCGAATATTAATACGTAATACATATTCAGAAACGTATGAAATTGTATATATAATTAGCTTAATGTCCAGGCACTTTTAAACTCTCTTAAACATCAATGCTTGCTAGTAAACTTTTACTGTAACTTATGGTTGTTCCTACATCGTCGAACCGAGCCCGCCCACAACGCGCTCTATTACTACTTGTGGTAATACAAAGTAGCATTATACAGTGTTGATCATATTATAGACCGTCTGTTCGTGCATTTAAGAGTGGTTATTGCAACAGTACAACTCTTCTCCAGTGTTCTTAATCCAATAGCAGACGCGTTTTTGTGAAAACCTTTGTAGCAGTAAGATAAATCTAATAGTTCTAAGTACTTGTAGTTGAACCAATCTGAATAGTTACGTTACCTTGTTAGGAGTGCCATTAAAGTCGCTATCGGGCTATTTGTGTGACAAACACAAACAAATTAGTCATCGACATAAAATAATATAAAAAACTGAAATTTTATTGCTGGTGTTGGTGCTGTATTTTCATGCAAAAAGGGCCTTATTATTTATCGAAGAGGTGTCTATTTTCAGTGGCAGTACGAGAACTTGATGTAAACATGATCAAAACGCCTTTTTATTAAAAATCTCTATTTTAAAATATGTCATTGAATTATGGCAAAGTTTTAGCAACATTGTTTTGTGGTTAAAGCCAGTCGCTTCTTGCAGTTACATTCAAGATAATGGTGATTTGATCTATCACCATGTTTAATGTCAAAATCTCTGTTTATTAGGTCTGGCATCACCACTTAGGACAGTTTTCCTTCGATTCAAAAACAAAAGGTGTTTTTCAAGATTGAATATTTAATTATTTCGTGTTGTGCTGCAAATGCATGCTCAGATATAAGATGTACTTACTGTGAGTGATGGCTTGCATGTCCAGTGTGAGCGTCCAATTCTTTGATTACCATGGCATCCCTAATTAATGATTGAACTAAAGTTTTGTCACCTGGAAACAAAAGATTGTTTTAGAAACCAAATTATTAGGTTTGTTGGAAGGTTGAGGAATTTTCAGAGAGCTTTATTCAAAGAGGATCTTCGGAATCTAAATTACATGGTCCAAAATGCCGAAAGGCTGTTATTTTTAAAGTAAAGATTTCTAAACCATTAACAGGTATTTCCGACGAATGATATTGCAATTTTCTTGATTGAAATCTAAATGGAATGTGTGATGGAACATTGACCTTTATACACATACATACATAAACTCACGCCTTTTTCCCATGGGGGTAGGCAGAAACCACAAAACACCACCTGCTACGATCCTTACATACTCCTTTCGCCTCATCTACGTTCATACATCTCGTCATACAAGCACGCCGGTTACGAGTACTCCGCACCTGACCATTCTGAAGAACCTCACCAATAAGGTCAGTTTAGGTCTTCCTAGGGCGACCTTTATACTTACAGTAATAAGAATCTCTGTCTTGCTTCTTGTGCGCGTTGTGCAGTGTGAGCGCGCGCGGGCGCAGCGACATCCACTTCCAGCCGGGCCGTCCGGCGCGCGACAGGAAGTGAACCAACTGCTCTTCCGCTGAGTTGAAAGACTGATCTGATGTTGATGCATACTCGCAGTATACCCTACAAGTTAAACCTGGTTAAATCCTGGTCGATATCTTGTTACTCTATATTAATAATAATAATATCTTGGGACAACTCACACACGGCCATCTGATCCCAAGCTAAGCAGAGCTTGTGTTATGGTAACCAGACAACTGATATACATACTTATATAATTTATAAATACATACATACTATAGATAAATTACACCCAGACACAGAACCAACAATTATGCTCATCACACAAAGTTTGTCCTGGGTGGGAATCGAACCCACTACCTCCGGCTTTGCAGTCAGGGTCACTAACCACTAGACCAACGAGGCAGTCAACAATATTATTGTTAAATGCTCTCAATATATTAGTTCTGTGAGTTCATTATATCGTCAAATTAATAATTTGCATAAGAAAAATCAGTACATTCTTACCAGTCAGGGTGGACTTTCCAGTTTTCGCCTTTGAAGTATTCCGTAACTGCAGGAGTTATAAAAAAAAACATTAATTATTTGTTTAAACGTTCATACGTGATCCTGATGAAAAATTTGGAACATTATATGTTTTAGGGTTTTTACCTGCCACTTCCATATTATCTCGTCCCACTCACCATTAATAGGACTATGCTTGACCTCCTGCTCGGCCTGCAGCTCGTACATGCCGTACCCGTCAGGCAGGACAGCCGCCAGTGAAAACGGCGTGCCATCCACAGGACTGTAAAAGTAGCGTTGTCGTCTGGTAGCGACGCGCCGCATGTTGTCGTATTGAACCTTTACCGCGATTTCGGTTTCACCTTCCCGTTGTTCTATCATGTCATGACGGAGCTAGAAAAAAGATGTTGATTATGACACATTTTGTTGGTAACTTCTCAGCTAAAACAGTGTTGAATGCTTTACAAAAAACGGTTCAAGCCGGAAATGACTGAGGACCAAATATAGTCCCTTGGGGTACTCCCAATATAGTAAACAAATGACCGCGCATCAGGTATAGAACACCAAGGTTCTATATTTGATGCTCGGTCATTTACGGTACCCCCAATTTAGTATACGACCCAAAATAAACACCGGCCCAAAAACAGAGATTTTAGGGTACTCCCATTTTCGTATAATTTGATTCGGAAATAAGCGTGGACCAAATATAGATCCTTGGGGTACTCCTAATTTAGTACATAAGCTTACTAACAAAGTGATGACTTACATCGAGCAGTAGCGAAGTAAGGTTGACCCTAGAGTTCTCATCAGAATCCACCAGCAGTTCCACGTCGGTCAGGTCCACACTCGAGTACAGAGGACGCAGCGTCTCAGTGTACTGTGGAGTATAGTAGCCATTTTAGTGTAACCAACTAAACTCAACTAACGCTATTCAAATTCCTTCTTGGTAATAATTGTTAACTGTAAAATAATCTTTATGGTAATTTTTTTCAGTACTTACTTCCTCGTTCGTATGCTGTAACAAGAGATACCAGAATTTATAAGTTTTTAGATAAAAAAATGGATATAAAATTGGCAAGTCTTTAAATGCTATAGAGGTATATACCTAGTATTTTTATTATAATATAGGTTTGTTTAAGTATTAATAAACACATACCAATGGTCTCAAATCTGGATGATATAATACATGCCCGTTGTTATCCACCATGAACGAGTAACCGTTCACACCCAACTGTAAATACATAGATACAGTTTATAACTCTTCATCTAAGATACGAATACGTATGTAATGTTCCGTAAATGTTTTACGAAAGTCTACCTTATATGGTGGTACGAGCTTCTTTAATTGATCGATAGGCACATCGGTTCCCACTACGCCGAGTAAATTAGCTTCTCTTTGCTGAAAACAAAATGTTTTGTAATAAGTAAAGGAAATGAGCAAGAAATATATTGAAAGAGCTTTAGTTTAAAGTGATGTTACAGTAATTGAAGACTCAAACATGACATAAATAGTATAAGGAAATCGGTGTATAGATACGTACCGTGTGGTTTCTCCTATCGAAGATAGGTACGGTGACGGAGGACATTAGTTGGCCCATGCCATCATCGGAGAGGCTACTGCTCTGTAACCCAAAAATATACAATGCTGAGTTAGATTATCCGTGGAATTAACATGCTGTAAAAATCTAGAAGTTTATATTACTCATGTCTAGTCGTAAAGCCTTTCGAAACGCTAAATTGGACTAAGGAATCAGCTGTAGGTACTATCTTGGCTAAGTGGCTATATAGTTTTCTAAGTTTCTGCATTCATTATGACGTGTATCATATAAAGACGTGTACGTACCCTCCCGCCCACGTACGCAGGGCTCCAGTGTACCGGGTGGACAGTCTGGTACATGACGAGCGGCCTCGCGAGCACCTCTACGAAATGCAGCACCTTTGACTTGATCTCAGAGTGCTCGTTTATCGTTACGTAGAAACCTGTTAAGGAAATTTTTATTTGGGAAAATTATGCACAGATTAAAAACTATTTCTCTGTAATCATTAGCGAAAAGCCTAAAAAAGCAATAATGAATTATTGTATATAAGACATTTTAACATAGTTACCTTTGTTAGTGCATGCCATATCCTTCATGTTATGTCCAGCAGTGGCGTCTCCACCGACGCGGTACGTAAAAATGCGCACGGGCATATGTGGCCAGTTCCACGTGCGGAATACTCCCTTCACGCCGCTCGCGCCACCGCCAGCGCCTATCACGGCGATAGCCTGGTTGCACTGACAACCTAGACCTGTTCGGTTGTACTGCAAGGGGATAGAATGAAGGATTATTGGTGAGTCTCTTAATTTACTTAGCTACAGATTTTTGTTGGGTACTTATGTAAGGCTTAAGTTCAATGGTTTTTTTATTAATACTGGTAAAAGTATAAGTACTGCGCCAAAAGATTAAATCATGTACCTTAATTATAATTACTTCATCCTTTTCTTTCGAAAACCTACTGTTTTCATAAAAAAAAAAATGTATGTTTATAAGAATATTACTTACCCGATGTAAGATTTCAAAGCCAGTAGTGAGAGCACCGGTCAAGTTGGCTACACCTCCGGAAAGCTCAGCGTTCCATATGGCCGTCTTCAGTTCTCTTATCGTCTCCGGAAGAGCCTGTAGGTAACAAAAACACGACCGTTAGAGAACTTACACTATCACATATTATTTTTATTAGAACCGCTTGTAATTTTGCTGGTAATTTGTTATTTCGATAAAGTGTTACTCAAGCAAGTTTCCTATATGTATACTACTTATGATAATTTCCGAGATAGTACTTATTCTAAAGTAACTCAAATAAGTTCAGTTTACTTCATCCGTGTTTCCATAATACGCACAAAGCGGCTCCAAGTACCGTAAAGATATCCTGCAATTTTATTGGTTGATATTCAGCTGACATCAAACGGTAGTAAAACGGAAAGATGTTGGAAAATATGAATATTCATTACATTCTCTTCATTAGGCAATGCCATTGAGATTAGGAATGCGACTAATTTATTAATTGCTCTCTCTCTACGTTTCCCGTTTCTACGAGGAAGGCAGGAGAAGCAGATAATAATTAAAGCAACATCTTCTGAGTTTTATTGTGATAGAGTACAAAATGTTTGCTGGAAATTGTATATAAACTATGCAACACCGGCATTATCTTCTAAAGAATCTACAAGGTCTTACCTTGGCTCGTATTGTTTAATAAAACTAGCCAAGTTATGTGTTCAACTAGCGATGAGTTAAAGTTGTGTCTAACCACGGACGAAGGTTGCAGCTGGTTGCATGAAAACAACCTTGAAAGTTGCTGCGAAGGCCCATTGTTATGAGTTCCAACTACCACCAGCATGTTTAGCGTTTATTGCTTAGCTATCTTCAAGTTTAATGTATACCGGGGAAGTAGGTACGAGCAACTGCTTACGTTGAGTTGTTTATGTAATTACTCATGCAAGTTGTAACTTAATTACCAACCTTGTTAAGGAAATGTAGCGAGTGTGAACAATTATACAACACGCACGCATTGCCACTCTTTTATAAAATTAAATCGGATTACTTTTGTTGTGTCTACAAGCCGTGTAATCAGATGTGAAAACAGATCTCAAATCTGTATTTAACGTGTCAAATAACTTAACCGATATTGCTTACAAACAGTAAATAAGTCATAAGATAACAAATACAGCGTTTGCCGAGTCGTTAATGTGAACAAACACACGAATATACTAATGAAACATGGTGCGTGTTACTCTTAAATATACAAAGTTTCATTTCGCCCGGGACGACATAAAGCCGGGAATGTTTGCCATGAAGGTAATTGTTGGATCGTATATTAGCGAAGTTGCCGGCTCAAGAGCGTACCAGCCTTTTGGACGATTTCAAGTTGGTACGCCTTAATGTATCGACTTGTATCTGATCTATATTTGATCTAAAGTATTCACTGCACGAAGGTTTAATTTTAGGATTCGAAACCGCGAATTATCTTTGACAGTTTCTGTTTTATTTAATAGGAAAAACTACTATGCTTCCCGTCGCTTTTGTTCCTAAGAAAACACAGTCTTATTTCGTATTGAAGTAGAGCCGGAGTATTATCTAGTCATCGATCGGACTTGTGACTTGGCTCGACCCGCTTGGAGAAAGTGTGCAAGTATCGCAGCAAAGTTGCAAGCTCGCGCGATAAGGGCGCGGCCGTTCTCTCCCACCTGTCACGAGCTACGCGCCGCTCTCTTCTTTGTACGAGTATCGTTGATTTTATCTCTTTTAACTTTCAACTTTGCCGAGACTTATGAACTGAATAAAGTGAGCATGCCAAGATGATGTTCTCGCTGAAATATAGTTCTTTACAGACACCTCGGGAAATGCGAGGATGTCTTAACAACTAAGAGTTTACAGGAAAGATAAAGCCGACAACAACTGGATTCGAATGTGTCAGTTGGTGGGTGAACTTTGAGATTTCATATTCTGACTTTACGAACGGACATACAAGGTGTGGTATTTGTTTCGTTATGTCGCTTTTTACTGTTGTATGTATTTTCGATAAGAAGTACAATCAATGATTTGGATTAGTGAATAATATACAAAAGCACACTCCATGCCTTTCAATATATTTAATGCTACCACGAGTCGCTAAAGTCAATTCAAAAGAACATTAACTTCAAATCGGACCAGTTGATCGTACAATCGGAAATAGGTTTCGAAAAGCTCGAGGCATAAATATTTAAATGTTGTCTGTCACTTATGTCGTGTTAACATTGGGTAGACCCAAAAGGTGGGTAGTGAGTCAACCCAGCGATTGATGAATGTGTCGTCTGCTGCTCGCGTGTCACCGCTGTGATAATGAAGTGGTTTTGTACGAGCCCCTAATGTTTTCCCTCGAGGTGGTTTGTAAAGATCACCAGCTTTATTTGTTTAACACCACAACGGCGCTCGTGTATTATTTCTTGTCACATTAACTATATGGTTAGTTCTATTTTAGTTGTCGTAATAACTGTGGTGGTCGTTAATGCCATATGTAGTAAATACAAACATAATTTTTGGATATCGTTAAGGATCAAAATAGGAAATAAGAATTTCGGTCGTTAAATAAAAATCTATAATTATATTGAATGCATGGTGATTAGGTTTCAATGTTTCGGTTACATCAGAAAATGAAACCCAAGTCGACTTATTGAAACACATTGATCTATTAAATGGTTACAGAAAATCAGAGAATAAAATGATCACGACCAAATTATTAAAGTTACTTTAATAATTTACTTAATTGTGGTGTTTGTGTACAGTGAAGCTAAAATGATCTGATGCCCAATATTAATGGCGTCGCATTAAAGTCGACTCCATAAAATCCATTAAGGTGCGTACACACGATGACAGATGAGTATCGGTGCCCAACCGCGCCGCGCCGACACGCGATACTTGCATTTGTCGCCATCATTTTTAAATCCTCGTGTACAGGCGGTTTTATTGAGGTACAGTTATTGGGGTACTTCTAATTAGGTACAAAAACTCGTAAATTCTTACATTGCGCATATTTTGTCATCAGCCCTATACAACCTGCTCTGTTCTCTTAACTCCAGTTTAACATACTACCATTCTACTTTTACGTTGAACCTTTACGTTTTTTTTTTGATAATGTACTCGTATAAGTGAACGTCACAGCCTGTAGCTATATTCAGTAATTAACAATATTTGATTTGTCTTTTCAGTAGGTCAAGTAATAGTATTTTGATTCGGCGATGTTATAATGAAATTGGTTGTCGATATAGCCGCATTCCTTTGTAATATAAATATTATTAAGTTTTTCATCGACCCGAAATTCCTGGTTCGTTTTTTATGAAGTTTGTAAATTGCTTCCTATATTTTTCTACGTCTACGTTTCTACATTATGCTGAAATTAACATAATATTCATTTTCAATCTTGTCTACCCACTCGCTCGTTGTATCATTCATGTTACGGTCTAGTATATATGTATAGTACCTAACTGCCTACGTAGGGCATATTGCTGAGGCCACAGCGCAGCCCACGACAAGCTACAGCGGTAATATCTATATATATGAAATACCTTTGGTCGTAATTATTGCAACCACGAGTAGCTTTTGGTCGGGGTAACAGAAGTGTCTGTAGGCGTCTTCGCCTGCGTAGATACTCCCGCCAGCCATAATGACTGACATTTCATAATAAGTAGTATTTTTTTTTGTTATAAGTTCTTTCATAATTTCCTTTTAGATTTGTCAATTAATTCGGTTTACTAGAATTTATGAAAATATATCGTGCATTTTACTGTTACCGTTTTATGAATATGTGTAATTTGGTTTATTCACGTGAATAGTTTTGTTTAACAAAGTAACACAACTTCTAAAGCCATTCTAAGACTACTTCAGATATTGTGGTCTTAATTAAAACCTATTCCAAATAGGGCTTGGTATTTAATTATGCCCGCCTATAGGAAATACGGATCTAGAATTCTACCGGACTGGTGCTGAGATAGCCTTTAATTAACTAGGTCTTACTAGAATCTAGGATCCCCTGCCGCCTAACGTCGTAATGAGTATCTTCATTGTTTTCAGGATTAGGTAAGCAGAAACGCCTTTTTAGCTTTAAAATGCCGTTGTTTGTGGAACTATTCAAAACATCTAGATAAAACTTTATCAGCAAGATTACTGAATATAGGTACAAGTTTTTCCCAGGACTATAGCTATATAAACTGACTGTAGCTTATCCTTTATGACTCCCGATCGCAAACCAATTTAAATCACTTTCATTGTACGAAATTGGCAATAATTAATAAAACACGAGTACTCAGCTTCCATTCCGTTACGCTCGGCGACCGCGAGCGTTTAATTTCATCTCGATTTCCACGAACATTTCCATGTTCGTCAGTATTTTTTCACAATTTTTGGTGTATAATCCTTAACGTGTTGTTATCTTGGCGTGACCCAAATCCAGCATTGTTAATACAAAATCGTGGACAATGTGCCCCGCCAGTAATTGACACGCATAAACCGATATTAAAAGCTTTATACGTGGGTAGGTAGGTAATTCAGAGAGGAATTTACGTCATGTTTAAATCAGTACTCAAACAATTTGTTTCGCCCACCTGTACCTGCAACCCTTGTTTTAATTAAACTTATGTCGTGTAATTGCTCTTGATTGCTGTTCACGCTTAGATATTAATGTGTTAGAAAGTATGATGTGGCAACGTTTTTATATTTTATAAAACGTTCCCTTGGCAATATTTGTTAGTTGCCGTATCGTTAACGAATACGAAGAGTAGCGCAGAGCGCTTATTTAAGTATATGTATCATGGATGGATACTATCTACACTAATCCATGAAAGTTCACAAATTTAATAAATAATTCTCACCTGAGAATCCTATTGAAAAGCAATATAAACAAAATACGAATACCTATATTGAAACAAGTTTAAAAACACAACTCTGTTTATTCTAGAGATTCCCCTGTATGTACGCTAATATTTACGTATAATTAGGGTTTTCACAACCGTGAAACCCACGTACTCGTTGTACGTGGGTTTTACAGCAACAAAATATTAGTTCACGGGTAATCGAATATCCTAACAGAGCGTAAACAAATAAATACTGATGGATTATTCGACGCCTACGGGTATCCGCTGCCTACTTGTTTTACTAACTGTGACTCCTACTCACAGCTTGATTAGACATATCGTTTAGTCAGTAATTTTAACAGAAAAGCTTAGTTTGTGAACTCATTTCAATCACGGAGCGGCTTAAGCTACTTGTTTCACGACGCGCGACGTCCCGATGGACACATAATAATCTTATACCTAAGAAACACATTTTCACAAAGTTATAAGCCATTTATGTGTAGGTACTCAGATACGATAGCATCGAAACTAAACGTTAATAAAAAGCCAATAGTCCGTCGTCCAGGGCGTGAACTTTGGATCGAAAGGTCGCGGCTTCGAGCTCGACCGAGTTGAACTTATTGTTAAGCTCCAAACGCGAGCGTTATTAATATTATATGTATCATCGTATTATGGCAACATGTTTCACCCATTTCAGTTCATATTTTCAAATAAATGCGATCATTTATTACTATTTTACTCACGTTTCTTAATCATTCAAATCGTTGGAACTTTTAAAACGATTTCAGTGAAGCTTGCCAACTTGAAGATGAATCGTAGCTCAGATCAAAAACTAGGATACTTTTAATATTAAAATAAGATTTGATTTTCTTGGAATATCCAGTGATAAATGTGTTTTCAATCTGAGCGTAAAGAGCGAGATCTTTTAAATGTTTTCTGATCTAGAGGGCAAGTAGAGATGATCTGAGGAATGTTTTAAAAAATAATGATTACCTACCTGAGCCAAAACTTTTGTGTAACAGGAATGAAGTTCGGATATCGTGTCGCTGTATCTGTAGATGTTGACGAAGTCATTCGGTCCGAGAGTGTCCAGTAATGCCGATACGGTAGACTTTGCCAGCCGCCAGTATGACGAGCTCAGGTCATCGGAGTCATCGAGAAGTATCACCAGGTCCTTGGGAGAGGTCGCGGCTTCCACGAACCAGTTTGAAGACCTGAAGTCGTAGAAGTCTCTCGCGTGATGTGAGTAACCGTCTTCTGGTGGCCAGGACATAGCTACGAGAAAAAAAAAAGCTTTTTTAATGCAAATTAATATTTTATTACTACATGTTGATGTAGTTATGTAATTTGTCACCAAATAAATCAAATATTACTGTAAAATATAAATAAAATAAGAAGGTATATGTTTGCTACTATTTCAAAATCAATCAACTAGTTTTTAAAATATTTAACTATCATCGGCGGCGGAGTTCAATATTATTGTTTTACGTAGCCCACGTAGCTTCTGAAGCACACGTAGCACACGTAGCATATGTAGCAAAATCGGTCCCATAAACAAAATTAAAAAATAAAGCGTATTTTTTTAACTTGTTTTATTTTGTAAACTCTTATGGCATATGCTGGTATTATTATTTTTATGGCACACCGACATTTCGCTTATGTTAATATGAATTGTGTTCAAGCGGACTACATGTCTGATTACCAAATATGAAATAAGACTGAAAACAATCTTTCAAATGCAATGTAAACAATGTTTCACTAAATTTTACAAACCTGGGTACCGCCTCATAAAGCCAGATGAAGAAGCGTAGTATTGCCACGAAAGCGTGGGGTCAATCTCGTAGTTATTCACAAACAGGGGGTCCAAGTGCTCCGACCACGCGATCTGGTTCTGAACCTCGCCATCTGCGACAACAGGCCAAGTTTTAACTTGTCTCCAACTTGTTCAATATTTTACAGCTACGTTTATTGCGAACCATTCTTCCGGAAATATTTAATTGGATAATTACGTGAGATTTTATAAGAGTATAAAAGGAGATAAATTGTACATACATAATTTGTATGTGTATATTTATATTTCGCAGTCCAAATGTACGAGTAAAATAACTGGCCAGTAAAAAGCAATTTATAAAACTAGAATAAACAGTTTTTTCATTTAACAAAAGCACAAAATTAAAATATACCACTGGGTTAAAGTTACGGCTGACGGAAACAGTTTAATCCATCCTGTTTTAAAAATATAATTTAATTTGAATTGTAGTTGCCGACCATTTTTATAGACAACAATAAAACTGTATATGAAGCGGCCACAAGCACGAACAAGTTTAAATTCAGCTTATTATATGTAAATTATTTCACGTGCTGTTAAACTTATGAATTATGTATGAATGCAGTAACTTTTCGTAACACAATAGAGGATAATCGCGACACTGTTGGCACTCTGTCCACCAATTAGGGAGATTTTCTTTAACTACCCATTAAAAGAAGTGTAATTGGCAAACTTGGTTCATTGGGCAGCCGTGATTGCTTTCTCCTGGACCGCCGGCCGGAAAAATTAATGGTTCGCCTGTGTACTATGGGTTTGTTAAATAAACGCACCAGGCCCTATGTAATTACGCCCTTTAAATTAAATACGGGCTGCCAAACGATATTTTGGGGCTATTCGGAAGCGTGAAGGATTTTGCGGGAAGTTTCTCGTGTGTGTATTTTTTCTGGTTTAGCTACATTTTTGATTTACCGTTAAAGCGATGCCTACCGACAATTTGATCAGGCAATACATTTAAAAAATGCAACCTGTCAATCAATTCAAACCACAAAAATAATTATAATCCCGAACTGAGCAAATCGCTAACCTAACGTTAGGTACATTAACTTCCAGAAAATACGTTATTTAAAAAGTATGAGCAAGTCGTAATTTTGTCAACAATAATCCATCATAGATTTGAAATAACGTTTGTTCGAGTGAGCGCTACTAAATAGTGAGGAATAGATGTATTCCTCACTATTTAGTAGCGCTCACTCGAACAAACGCAACGTTATTTCAGATTGATGAATCTGTCCATTAATCATCAGTGGCCGCCACCCTGAGACCCTCCCCTCCTCCCCCCCTCCGACCCGACCCGTGTGTCAACAATATATTAGCTTCCATTATTTAGGGATGGAGAGAAGTTGTATTTTTCGCTTGCATTTTATTATTCCGCATAAAATGTGAGGTCGAATTAAACTGTTGTCTGTATGTCTTGTAACCTACTCTGATGTTTGATGACAGGAGATTTAGGACTCTTTGGTGAATGTTGGATAGTTATTACCTACGAAGTTTTTATTTGAACATACGTTGGATAAATACTTAAAAGATTCGCCTAGATACTAATACGATTATTTTTTAAGGATACCTACTATATTTAAGATATTTTGTATCTAAAAAAATACACTATACTTGTAAAGCTAATTGAAAAGAAAGCTGACAAACCTTCAGTATTAATATAAGGCGGCATGAGCACAGCACTATAGCTCGTGTTGACGGCGATGTGGTCGAAGTGTCTGCTGGGCGTTAGCGTCAGGCGTCTTGCCCGGGCCGCCAGCGTCCCATCGTCTGCATGCACGTTCAGCCAACGAGCATCGTAGTATGATCCTGGCGCCCCATCGCTGCCACCATTGCCGGCTGATAGAGCAGCAGCCTCTGCACTGTCCATTATGCGCTGTACAACAAAATAGTTAAATTAAGATCTCTGCAAATGGCAGTCACTGTCATACCAGTTAAAAATTAGGTTCTGGATTAGCGTATAGTTTTAAGTATAAAATCCTATATAAATTATAGGATAAAAAGATAACTTTGTGTGATAAATAAAACGCAATACCATAATGAATAACCTTTTAGAAAAAACAGAATGCAAACAAAGTCACACATAGTTGCATTGACCCGATTAAAACAAAACAAACGAATAAAATAACATGTCTAACGTAAGCCGACATCAGTCCCTAACGATGACAATTGTTAAGCCACGCGTTTGTAAAAACTACCGGCTGTACTGCGACAAGTAAAAGTATTAAAAGCACGCCTTTTTAAAATAAAAGTTTGTATTTGTGTGAACATTTCCCCTTTGGTATGATTTACAAGGGTTGAAACAGTCAAGTCATGGAGCGAGCCGCGGCCCGCCAGCACAAAGAGTGGCCGGATAAAAGCGGTAGACAATTGTCGGCAATTAGCCGGCGTGGAATTGGGCTGATCGATAGCTGCCTTTGTCCCACAGCCAGGCATTAGCGAACGATCAAAAATAATCAGCTCCACTCCCTCGCCACACCTTTCTCTTGCTTTATGGAAGACAGGATGTGTTTTCTCCGCCGTAGGCTTTTATAACCTTTTCGGGTGAGTTTCCACCAAAATTTCATTTTGGCACCATAGCAAAAAGTTAATTTAGTGAGAAAATTCACAATATCTAAAATAACCACCGCTAGTCGGTACATTCATTTTCTCTTAATTTGGTTTTATTAACCTTTTGTTTGGCAGAATATTAGAAAATAGGATTAACAAGCAAATAGGACTTTCGGTCTTAACGGGATAAGTTTGTGTTCAGATTAACTCGAAAATATATAATTAAGGCGATTTACAAGTAAAATGTAGTACTCAGACATCTTAAAAAAAGCTGTCGTAGATAAGTGAGGTCGTTACCAGGTCACCTTGACAGACATTTGGCAATCCTTTAACCTGCGAATGTTTGATAATAATGATATGGGTTGCGTGATCTTAACGACCCAGAACCGATTGCCTCCATAGGTTCAGTGTTTCTCCACGTCGATTGTATAAACTTAGTTATTGTAACATCCAGGCCATTAGGGCACACCCATATTAGGTACCTCAAATGTTTTAGAAACAAACCGCAACCCCGCAGCTCGAAAAGTTTCGAACAAATAACATAGTTGAAAATATGCGCTAATGTTTATATGATAAAAACTTTTACTTTCAATTCGATAAGCGTACTCGATCAGTTCTGAACATTATTCTAACTAGCTCTTATTACCTATTCAGAAGCTTAAAAAAGGTCTACGGAAAACACAGTTTATAAATGAGAGTTTTTAGTTGTGAGACGAAATAGCCTCATCCTAGGAACAAGCTCGCGAAGTGGGGGCGAAGTAATTAAAACTTGCACTGAGCTGAGCCCGCCTTCTACACCACTATACCGCACTTGCAGCGTCCGACACCCCTCGCTCCACGCAAAAGGATTTTTATTAAAATTAATCCTTTGATAATAAGGAGAAAATCTTTTAATCTGGGTGTGATGTGAGGCGATTCATTTTTACCAAATTGAATTTCTTTCGTTATTATGACGTAACTTGCACTGAACAACATGATCAACATATGCATAAATATATATTGTATATATTTACACACATATATATGTAACATATTGGAAACAAACGAACAGTATGTTGTATATCAATACAATCGATCTTGCACGGCTAATAGAGAAAAGCGGCAATTAAATAATCACAAGACACCTCAAATATTTTATCTCGGCCATTAGGAGCGGCTCTGAAAGCGGAGTATTCTTGGAACAATGCTTAGTGCCGGCCGTAAATACATTCCTTTATTTTGTTTCAGCTACAGTTTCATTAAGTGCGAAATGTCGGCGTCGTTTTTTTCCCGTGCGACGCCCGCAGCGCAGCAATCCCCTCGATTTTTCAACTTTATTGTTGAGCTAAGTTCCGCCGCTTTCGGCCCACTATTGCTGAGTCCTATTCCCAACTTATTATGCGAACTATTCTGTTTGCGAGCTTCTTGCGCAGACAAATGGAGTCTTTGCAAATGTTATGCTGTTATATTTTAATAATTGCAACGTTATTTACAATTGTTTGTTCAAGTTTGTTGGTTTAGCAGAGACAGAGTTAATTAAACGCAAGGAAAGCAACGCGCACACTGTGTAATAACTTCAATTTGAGTAAGTACGTCGTTGTGTTTAAAACATGTACATAAGTCTCATTAATGTCGTTACTTGCAAGAAAAAAATCAAGTAAAGACCGTTTTACGAAAGTATGTAAAAAGAGATACAGAGGAGGCGTCGATACGCCACTCTCATTTGTAGCAACCGGTAAAGATGAGGGGTTGAGACGAATAAAGCGAAGATAAACGCCTCAGATAAACTCAACGTATTCACTATGATTCCGTCTCGTTGGCGCTCAATGTGTCGCTATACACCGACGCCCAGTGGCGGCGTTAGGCGTCGGCGACGTCGGCGACCGCCGACGGCCTCGCGCTTGAGGGGGCCTCGCAATTTTTTTTAATTATTTAAAATTTAGTTATTCATTTTTATTTATTTTCATATCATACAGTTGCGCGAGTTAAGTGCGCGAGTTTCTCGAAAACTAGAAGGCCGATTGGGATGATTATTTTATTGTTCGTTTCTGTATTATTGAACTTAGGGAAGAGAGGAAGTTTCATCAAAATCGGTTCAGAAGATTTTGTGCAATGCGCACTTTACGGGCAGAATCGTCTGGCAACACTATGAAAGTTAAACAACTTCGTGCGCGGGGAATACCCGTGTCGTTTTTGTATTTCTTCTGTGAGCGAAACGTAAACAATTATTCCTTTTGTGAATGCAACGTAACACTCGCAGACTAGACTCGCATGGACAAAATTTCTTTTTATTGTGTTGTAAAGTCATTTATTGTGTTGTCAGTCAGTACCCAAGTGGTGATTTAGTGGATAAAAGTGTTAATTTATATTGTGATTTCATTCATACTTCGAAGGTTATAAGATAAGGTAAGTCAATATGAACTTTTATAACAACTTTAACGTAAAGTATTTGTCAACATCAATAGGTAGGTATAAACAGTTTCCTATCTTAAATTATAAGTCTTAATTGCAATGTATTTCTTTATGGATATCGAAATTTATAAAAAGTGGATAGTTCATGTAGTTTTAAATTCAAACTGTGCTAGTGGTTTTTTTTCGAGAACTAAAATTTTTAGCTGTTCGAGTATGTTTATAAGCACGCTCGTGCTTATAAAAATATTAGCCTCAAAATTTTCAACAATTTTTTATTATTTTCATCGAGTTTTACTATTGTTGCGCCTAGATCTAGATTACTTTGTATTAAAATAACTCCGCACTAGAATCTGGTTTTGTTTCAGTACAAAATAACGTAAGTAAATAATTTTATTCAGTTTTCTATTAAAAGTATTGGCGTATCTATAGTTTTTTTATAATCTGCTACACAAAAAACATCGAACTACAGAACGATAGATCTCGTATCGCATTATTATTAACTTTGACGCTACTGGGTCTGTTTTAAAAGTTGGTATCTAATTAAATAATTATTTAATTTCAATGTTTTTTTATTTTTAGGTCATCATGTCTGGAGGACCAAGTAGAGACAGAGATAAAGGGAGGAAATGGGAATCCGGAGCATTAAAAAGAAAAAGAAAAGCTGAAGCTGTTATATCCAACCAAGCTCTAAGTTCCAGTATGATGAAATTTCTCAAGAAACCTTCTTCGAGTGCCACTGCTTCAGAGTCATCTGATGAAACTTTAGTTTCTGAGCCAGCGTCAGAGTCAAATGAATCTTTTTTTGGAAGTTCTGATACAGTTTTACCTGCAACATCGAGCGAACCTACTATGATCCAAATGTCGGAACCCAATAAAGAGTTAGAAAGTGAAATGTTGTGTGACTCAGAAAATCAAGTGGAAGGAGTTCATTTAAGAGAGTCATTTATAGACTTAGATCCAGGGAAGTGGGTATTTCCAGTAAACGATTCGCAGCGTCATGACCTAATTCAAAACGGACCCAATCAAGATCTAGAGAAATCTGATGACAGTTACCCAAAAGACACAAATAAAAGACATTTTTCTAAATTTCATTTCACTCGAAAATTAAGTAACGGCGAAACGCAACATCGCCGATGGTTAGTTTACTCCATTTTTCAAGATAAAGTTTATTGCTTTCCATGTAGACTTTTTTCAAATTTGCAGACACAGATGGTAAAAGAAGGATGTTGTGACTGGAAAGATTTGAGTCGGATATTGCAAAGACATGAACAAAGTCAAGGACACATGGAATGCATGATTAAATGGATGGAATTCTATAAAGGAATCAAACACGGAAAAACAATAGATAAAGATAATGAGAGATCTATTAAAGAATCGCAAAAGTACTGGTATAATTTGTTTGAAAGAATGATTGATATCATAAACTACTTAGCCTCACACAATTTGGCATTTAGAGCTCATCGAGAATCCTTGAAAATGAACGATAGCAAAAACAGTGGCAACTTTATAGATTTATTAAAGTTGTTATCCAAATATGATCTGACACTACGGGAGCACATGCAACGTATTAATGCAAAGCAACTAACTCAACATTATCTGAGCCACGACGTCCAAAATGAATTAATTGCATTAATGTCTAAATCAGTTATTGAAGAAATTATACACAGAGTTAAACAAGCAAAATACTATGCCTTCTTGCTCGATTGTACCAGGGATGTCAGCCGCGTTGAACAAATGTCAATAATATTAAGATTTTGCAATTCTTCAACTGGAGCAATAGAGGAACATTTTGTTGGGTTTATTGCCGTCACAGAAACAACGGGAGAATATTTAACAAATTCCATATTACAAGAACTGGAAAGAAATGGTCTAGATATCCAAAACTGTCGAGGACAGGGATATGACAACGGCGCCAATATGGTTGGTATTAATAAAGGTATAAGAACAAGAATACTTAATATAAACCCAAGAGCATTCTTTACGCCGTGCGGATGTCACAGTTGGAATTTGCTTTTGATGGATGCAGCTAAGTCTTCTACAACAGCCAAAACGTTTTTTGGCTTCATCAATAAAATCTATGTGCTGTTTTCAAAGTCAAGTAAGCGTTGGGATATTGTGAAAACTAAATTAAAATTGACATTAAAACCTCTGTCTGAAACACGATGGGAGAGTAGAATCGGAGCAGTAAAAGCAATATTTTTGCAATTTGATGATGTTATCGAATGCGTGAATGACCTGAAAAATAAAAGTGATGATTCTGAAACTCTAAGCGACTGTGACGCAGTCTTGAATGAAATGTTAACTTTTGAGTTTGTTGTTGCGATACACGTATGGTACGAGGTTTTACTACGTGTGAACAATATAAGCAAACTATGGCAAACGGTTCAAGTCAACTTGAAAGTCGCTATTGATACTTTACGGTCATTTTGCAGCTGGATTCAAGAATTCCGTAATACAGGATTTGACAATAGTGTAGCACAAGCCCGATTATTTGTAGAGAAAAGTACTTTCGAAATTGAGATTCAATTTAAAGAAAAAAGAACAGCCAGGAGAAAACGAATGTTCGATTATGAACATATTGATGAACCTATTCAATCTTTTGAAATGCAGTACAGAGTTAACTTTTTTAACACAATGATTGATGCTATTATAGTTGACACCGAATGTCGATTTAAAGCGCTCAATGAATATTTTGAACGATTTGGTTTTATTTATGATATCAGATATTTAAACTCTATATCAAAAGAAGACCTTCTCAAGTGCTGTAATGATTTAGGTACAATACTTCGGGAAGGCGAAAACAGCGACATACAGCCTTTCGAATTGTATGAAGAACTCCAACTTTTAAAAACAAATTCACTAGACTCTATCAACGACGCGAAACAACTCATTCAATACATTTTAGAAAATAATTTGGAAGAAATATATCCAAATGTTTATATAGCAATTAGAATCATGCTCACAGTTCCCGTCAGTACAGCTTCCGCTGAGAGAAGCTTCTCAAAGTTAAAATTGATTAAGACCTATTTGAGAAGCACGATGAGTCAAGAGAGATTATCTTCGTTATCAGTTCTATCAATTGAAGCTGAAATAGCGTCTGGTATTAGCTATGACGTAATCCTGAAAAAGTTCAGTGAGGCCAAAAGCCGAAAAGTTCGTTTATTTTAACTTCTATTTATGTAAGTTTTGTCATAATTTGATAATCAACAAAACTTGTTTAACAGCAATAAAATGTTTGATAAAACTTGTTGTTAATATTATTTTAACTATAATTCGGCTTACGTAATTTAATATTTTCTTGATTGGGAAAAAAGGAGGCCTCGCGTACCTAATTTCGCCGACGTCCACGCGAGGTCTAGCGCCGCCACTGCCGACGCCTTTAAATAACTACCATATGACAAATATTATATGGAACATTTTTTGTTCGCTCAAGCTTTGATAGCTTAGTCTGGCTGAGCAAATACTTTGCCAACTTGAATGGAAATGTATAGAACATTGCGATCTCAAAGTCACTACAAAATGTTGAATAATAACTTGCAAAATTATTTTGAAACAAGTTGAAGCAAGATGTCATTCTTTGGCAAGAGCGACAAGTTTTCAGACAGGGTTACTGAACTTTACACTTCACTCATATCATCAAGTATATGTACTTAAGTATACATATATCCTTCATACACTTGAGTAACTACTGGCAATTTAAATATATTACGAGTATAATATCTGCATTCCAAAAGTGCTGAACATAAGGATACCGTCAAGTTTATACTAAAACATTGTAATTAGGTAGTGCTTATTACTGTATACGGGGTGGTGGTGATGTATCGGATACCTATTATAACGAAAACTTTAAACTTAGATTCAATACATGATTCTAGACCCCCAAGGGTTAAGATATATTTAGTCGGTTATTAAGAAAAAAACCATAAAAAAGTGCAACATCTACACGGTCAAAATTAATGGACTAGCTATTTTTTTAAGAGCGTTTACTACTTAGGGTCAGTTCACACCGAGACGCGACGCGACGTGACGCAACGTGACGATACTGGAAGAGGCCAGTGACTTCGCGCTGCGCCGCGCGCCGCCGCGAGACGCATCGCAACGTCGCCGCTGGCCAAAGAGTATAATATATAATGTACCGGCGATTCACCGCTGCGTCGCGATGCGTCGCTCCACGCCTCGTGATGCCTCGCGGCGTAGAGCGACGCATCGCGACGTAGTGCTGCGTATTCTAAATTCTCACAATGAAATGTGTATCTTTTCGTGTAGAAAATAAAGTTATATTTTGAGTCGCTCTTTTAAAGTGTGCACGCAGCGTCGCGTCGCGTCTCGTCTCGGTGTGAACTGACCCTTAGGGCATTTCACACAAACTAAGAAGTCCTTATTTTCGAAATGAATGAACCGATTTCAATGAAACTTCCTACACATGAGCAGGTTACAGAGGTATAAAGGTTACATTATGTATAATGCTTATGCGTAGGAAGTTTAATTGAAATCGGAAATGCCATAGGGCTACGCTCAATAATAATAATCTATACTTCATCACTGCCCCCAGTGAATGAAGAATGTACTGAATCTACTACGTCACTTTCACCCGCTGCGCTATTCTGCCTTAATTCATAACCACGACAACAAGGTGAAATTTTCAGGTGACTTATTTCATAATTCAATAGTTCCACGTCATAAGTGTAGCATCTAATTTGGGCGCTTGTAGAGTGCTGTCGGCGTGTTTGCTCGAGGACGTGGCCCGAGGACGTGGCACGGAGCGGTGACATAATGCAATAAGTCTGCAGCGATGAGCATGCTGCTGCGGTCGTGTGTGGTGCACACATGAATAATCCGAATATACCGTACACACCAATACTGCATACATGTTTAGTTTTTGGCATAGATGTGTGCTTTTTGATTACTTGATGAGTACAAGAGACAAACTAAACATGAGTCAAATATTCTAGCATGATTTTTTAAAGTGAATTTGGAATCAGTTTCTAAATACGTACCTAATCTTATTTACAATCGCTAAAATGGTTGCTAAATATCCCAAATATAAAACGATTACAAATGCAATTTTAGATTTCCATGAATTTCACATTGATTCGACACGCTGAAATGGTTAGCCGAGCAAAATGAGTTATAGTGACTGTAAGGTATGGGCGCGTTAACTTCATTGATATTAATGGGTTACTGTAATCTTAACTCAGCATTTATTGCTGTCACACGTGGGGTTAAGTGGTGCTTTAACTCTTTAGTTTATACTATGCCTAGAAATAAAAAACTATGACTTTTACGGACCTACACATTAGGCTGAATTTATGTGCTAGCAATAGACTACTATAGGCTACTTTAACTTAAAATTCATTTTACTTAAAACGTAACAACGGTTACTACGACTTATGACATACAACGCTTCAAAAGGCACGAAGCTCATCAGCCTGATCTGCGTAATGACAAGTCTACCGGCGTACTACTCGTATATCAAGTTCGCGGCGCGCGGCGGTTGCGCAATATGTAATACCTAACAGTTATTACGACACACGTGCAAACACTTCCCAGTTGCGCACGAGATATAGGTTTCAAAGTTACAAAACTTGAAACTGTACGGAGACATAGTAGCATGTTGTTTTACGGTATACCGTGACAATATTACGTGAGTTCTCGCAGAACTACTATTGGAACTGTTTGGTCTGCTAATGAATGCGAAACCTATCTCGTTTGCAAAGTAAACTCTAGTAAGTCAATTATAATAAACTGATTTTAACTATGACCTCGCAATCAAATAAGGCATTAGTTTTATATCTAATTATCTGTAGCTTTGCATGCTGTTCTACTTTATGAAACAAATCATTGATGTTTAATATATATATAAATTTAGAATAACATCAAACGGAGAAACAACGGGCATTTATCACCAAGTTTTCTCACTGCATGTTCCTTACGACCAAGTCACGTTTACATTATAGATGTAAATAAAATAAAATGTTAAATACATTGAACATGGTATTGGACCCGCATCCTTGTGCTTTTAAAACGTTAACACGACAGCAAACAAGACGTTCGAGTATCAATTGTGAACAGCTCATTCTAGTTCATTGGGTTTAGGTACTACTGAAGTCCTAGCTTTGGAATATGAACAAACGTAATCCGGTGTGTCGACAGAGCTCAGCTCGAGGAAATCGCTACGGCAAGCTAAATCTATTTATGTTTCGCGTGTCGCGAACTTTTGCTGCTACTTACATGTCGTTTGAAAACGAGCGTCCGTCTGTGAATAGGTTATTAAAGTTTATGAATGTAAATGTTACCGGCAATCTGTATAATCCGGTATTCTATACAATACCTAGGCAATGTATAGAATACCTAAAACGGACAGGTAATGTATGAAATATTATTTATTTTATACTTTGCCTAGGTATTCTATACAATACCGAAAGCGCAGCCGGCAATGTGTATAAAAGAGCAGGAAAGGAGCAGGAAAGTCCCGGTCAACGGAGCCCCGCGTAGCAGGGCTCCTATTTCTGGGTGGTTTCAAAAAAATTAACCACGAAGGGGTTGGCGGGGTCTTTCAGACCCCGCCATCCCCTTCTAACCTAACCTGTCCGAGTCGGGGTGCCCCAAGTCTTGGAGCAATAGCGCACTAGCGGCCAGGCCGCTAGTGCGCTACGGGTCTTGAGCTCGCTCTGCTCGCTTAAGATGATCCACATATTGATGACATATTTTCTAAACAAAAGCTATCAAACCGCCATATTTATCCCTTCGTTAGGAGTTATCTGACGGTTAAAAAATTAGCCCTAAGACATTATGTAAGAATTTAAGACCCGAACCAAAAAAAGGGGGAGGATTGTGACTAATCATTCCGCAGCCAAGTTCGTTACAGTTCCTTGGCTAATACCAATCCTAAAATTTACTTGTAAAACCTATGATTTACAGTAACATATAGACCAAAATCTATTTATTTACACATTGCCGGTGGAACAACAGGTACTCTATACAATCCCTAGGAATTGTATACATTACCTAGGTAAAGTATGTAATAGAGAATAATATTCATAATGTTTCATACATTGCCTATACGCCCCAGGTATTTTATACATTGCCTAGGTATTGTATATAATACCTGAATTATACAGATTGCCGGTAACATAAATAAAACGTAAAAAGTTCATAACATAAAATCGTAATAGTAAAATTATTTAAATACTATAGCGACCCGTCCTGGTTTGCGCGGGTAGCACTAATGTAGTATATATGTATGTTTATAAAACCTTTCTAGATAATTCGTCCCTCTATTGATGAACTCTATAAAAAAATCCGCTTACTAATTTCTGAGATAGCCCGAACGAACACAAACTTAGCGTGACGAAGCACTTAAGTTTACAATAATATGCAATGATAGTGATAGATACGTACAAATACGTCCGATTGACTTTCTATGTAATCTGAGCAATGAGGGTAATAATATTCTTAAATTAAAAGCCATCTTGGAAAGTAGCACGATTCTATCTACAAGGGTTTTATGTACCATTATAGTGTATAGCAAAACTAAGTAAAGTCTGTGCTTTATTTTTTGTGAGCAGTGTGTTGTAAAATGTTAATTAAACAAACCTTTCCATGTAACGTACCAATTTATTAGCCTCACATAATATAAATGTACCCACTAATTTATTCCTAAAGTGAGCAATAAAAATTCATTGCTATAGTCACCAGCTATTAGTAAATTCAGATGTAATCGTAAAACCGTCGACATATTTGTCACCGAACATTTGTGTTATTTTCTCAAAGTAATTACAAATTGCTCGATTCGTGTGGGAATGATTATAATACCAAAAGGAACGTTTAAGTAAAGCTACTGGAAAATATTTTTACTGAAATGGCCTTTTACAATGTTAATCTTATTTGCAATTTATTCAAGTAAAAAATGATCGCATGTCGGATCTCAATGAACTAGTTAGGTTTTGTTCTAAAGAAAAAGTCCGGGAGGCACGTCTTACAATAACATGATTACTTTGTAACGTTTATTCGAAGGCAGTGGTCGCTAAATTGAGTTTTATTATTAAAGGTAGCGGTGCAGGTCAATGATCCCCGCCCTCTGGCGCCGCCGGCTGGCCCTGCGCCCACGCTCAAACTATATCCCTCATATCACTTACATTTCCAGCAAAATACATAACTACTTCAAATGTAATATTTTCGTTTTATGTAAGTTTAATCAAATGTTACGTACTGACTTCATAATTCTTTTATGCTTGACTCGCACTGCATTGTGCTCTTTGTCATAATAGAAAAGGAGCAAAAATGTAAAAGCCGCACTACTTCCATTAATCTTTGGAAGGATTTTATTTATTTTCTACAGTCGTAATATCTAAAAGCATTTTCTGCTATTCCGCTGATATTATTATTACGTTAGTAGAAGTGGTAGGAGATGCTGTTCCATTTCCGTCCTTAGTATTAGCAAGGACTAGCACGCTATAAATTGTGTTGTCATTTGTGAATAAAACGTGGTATCGGAGTATCGGGTACGGTGGTAGTAGTGCAGGCGTCGGTGCGCGCTTTAGAATATTGAGTAAGTAGCCTACAGGAATCACCGCCCTCTATCCTGGCGAGGGGCGGCGCGTGCGAGCGGGACGGAGCACCGTCTCAAGACTGCGAATCAATAAAGTCCACTCGTATAAGTCGGGCGGTGCAGCGACTGGATATGGGTCACGGTGCACTCAGCCCCCGAGATGGTATTTAATAACCCTCTACACGCTCTGACAGATATTACTCGATCCTCCTTCCGCCCGCGACGTGTTTAAATGTAAGCGATGAAGCGCCCGGAAAGATTTTTAAATGCGCTTTCAAATCGTTATGACATGATAAATACTGAGATCGCGTTTTTATCGTTCGCATTTTTCAGTTTGAATGGGCCGCTAGGAGATTTGTAAGCGATGTCGTCATAAATGTCGCATCGGAGATGATTGTCATAGCAATTTCCGGCACCGATTGCGGTCCAATGGCGTGAATTATGTCAGAGATTTCTTGTCACAAACAGCTGGTGTTTCGCAATTTGCTGATGGCGGCATTAAGGTCGGGCAAGTGCAGCGGTCTACTTGGTGTGTCCTCCCTCGCGCCCTCCCCACGGTGGGGTCCCCCGCTCGCCCTGCGGCACGCCGCTGGAATTTGGCGGTGCGCCTTGCACTTAGGCTTGCTACGGAATTTAAGCATACACATGTTGTATCGTATAGCGTGGGAAGCGTAATGTATTACCTTACAAGCCGAGCGGATATTGTGCTCCTTGTGTGGCTTCCAACCCTTTAGCTCTCAAACGATTTAATAAAAATAAAATACGTTGATCAGATAATGTGAACAGATGGCTCTGTTTAGAATATAGGTAGTATTATTATGGACTATGGACAAGTATTGCATAAATGATGCATATCACACACCCAGCTTTCTTAATAAAACAAAAGTAACACAAATACCAATAATAGATATTTGGCATATACCTAGATAGGTACTGCTGGTTATTCAACTTATGTGCATGACTGCAAAGGCAAAGACCGTTCAAGATATCTAAGTAGTGTGTCAATAGCCGCCGATCGTCGGCGTCGTAGCAGACCGTCGACTCATGAGCGAGATGTCGTGAATATAATACCCGCCTATTATTGTCCAAATCCAGGGCAAAGGCAGCTTCTCATTCAGAGAAGCCACGAACATCACTACTAAGCTTTTAATGTTTAGTTTAAACTACATTTCCTTTTAATGCAAAACATTGCCGAAAAGATTTATGAGTGGTCAGTAAGTTGCTACGAACTGCTACGCTTACCGCTACGAATAAATCTCTTGCTACGTGCTACGCTAAACTCGTAGATGGTAGAAAATGAGGCAGAGTGACGTAGTTGAAAATTGTTGTAAATTCTAAATTGATTTGGTTAGTGTAGTCGAAGCAGGTATTTCACGTGTTTGAAGGCAGCACCTGGGTTCGCATAGTTGTGTCGTGCGACGTCGGGAACTTGCATCAAACACGCGACAAGCCCGCGGGCGTGTGTACTCACTTCACGAATTGTTGGCGTTACATTATACGAATTATTGAGTTTATCATAGTTCACGAAGGCACGCATCTATGAAACTGTTACATTATCGAGACATTGTTTCTGAAATGTGTTGTTGGAGTATCCAAGTATTATAAGTAGTTAATTACCACATCCAAAGCTTTCGCATACATAGCGTTTTATCAGTACGTAATGAGAACTCACAGTTTGATTTCCGGACATCTTGCCTATACGGCGTTTACTATGCGTACATAAATCAAATTAACACAGGCTGATTGCTCTGAACAATATTATCAGATTTAAATGTTGATGATGAAGTATTGTTGTAATAATTTTGCATCAAATATTTTTAAATGTGATCGTCGTGAACCAATGCATGTGTCTTCTCTGTACGAGAAGAGGCCTTTGCCCTGAAATGGGACTGTAATAGGCTGGTTATTTATTATTTTTTTAACCGAAATTCCTTCAAAATACAAGTGAAATAGAAATATATTAGCTAACGAGTATAATGAAATGATTCTATTTATTTCACACTAGCTTTTGCCCGCGACTTCGTCCGCGTATATGTCGGTTATCGCGGACGCAGACGAAGTCGAAGTCGAATAAAAAGTAGCCTATGTCCTTTGTTGGGGTTCACACTTACCCTGTACCAAATTTCACACAAATCGGTTCAGTAGTTTAGGCGTGAAGAAAAGACAGACAGACAGAAAGACAGACAGAGTTACTTTCGCATTTATAATATTAGTTAGGATACACCGAGCCGGCAACGAATTCGTGTTTATTCAGCCGTGGTTCCGTCGACCTTATTTATACTACCGATGCTTAATATAATTACTTTTGGGAACCAGCAAATAACTCTGTGTTTTTATTAAATGGTAGTCAATGCAATTAATGTAGCTTTGCACTTGTGGAAATATCACACGAGCTGATTTCATTGATTTAATAGGTGTGATTTAAAAACAGTTTACATTTGATTTTTAGTGTGTAAATATTGTCTTGGTAACACTATTTAAATGTTACATCTTATTGGTAAGGTTCTTTAGAAAGGTCAGGAGATGTATGAACTTGGATGAGGCGAAAGGAGTATGTAAGGATTGTAGCAGGTGGCGTTCTATGGTTTCTGCCTATCCCCATGGGAAAAAGGCGTGAGTTTATGTATGTATGCTTAAATGTTATTTTAGACTTTTATATTTGTTATTTTTTTGTATAAAGTAATGAGTAGGGGAAAAACCCAGAATCAATTACATGTTTTTTTATCTTAACTAGTTTTTGCCCGCGATATCGTCCACGACGAAGTCTAAGTCCCCCTACATTCGAATGACGCAGAATCTATTCTTAGCTGATGCCTCGTACCTGCCAAATGTCAGCTTCATAGGTCAAGTCGTTTTCGAGATTTCGTGTTTAGTAATTGAATGAGTGACCTTTCGCTTTTATATAATACAAGCGACCTGTTACGGCTTCGCGCGGGTGCAAATTTAATTTTCTTCTGGTGGATTTTCTAAAAAAAAAACTTTTATACAAACCCTATTCTGACGGTGGTCGAGCCATTTTCGAGTTTGCGAGACTAACTCTCGGCAATTGATTTTTTATATAAAAAAAAATACCAGAGTTCTGACCGCGACATCGCCCGTGTCAAAGTTAAACCTGTTACCTAGCGGTATAAAATATAGGTACTTTACGACCTATTTTCACACTTACCAAGTATACAAAAATCTATCAAGCCGTTTCAGAGTTTTCGACCACAAACACCGTGACACGAGATTTTTATATTTATAGATTTATATATACATATATAGTTAGAAGATAGATTAAATAAAAACGGAATTTAGATATGATCACTGAACTGCATTGTACGTTTTAAAAAACCCTATTAACCACTAAAAATAATAATGTATTACAAAGATCTTTATTAATCACTAGCACACTCCCCGCGACTTCGTTCCCGTGATTTTCTTACGGATCTCTAATTTTTTGATAATAAAATATAACGTATTTTCCAGTTTCCGAAAGAATTTTCAAAATCGGTTTCGATTACCCCCTACAACCTCACAGACTCACAAACTTTACCTCTTCATAATATTAGTATAGACTACAGTATCCAAACAATTTTTTGCAGTCCTACCAAGTACCTACAGTATTTAAATAGTCGTGCACAATAGAGGTAATTAGCGCATTTGAAACTAGACCGTTAGTTGTGGTGTGACCACCGGTTCATTGCACCAACTAAATTATGACATACATGAGTACAAACGTACATTTAAATATGTTTTCATGTCATTACCATTGCTTAGTAAATAACCAGTGATACTAGTCTATTTCATTAGATCGTAGTATACCTCGTACATAATATATACTACGCTATTTTAATAGTAGCAGAACCTGAAATAGTTAGCTACGATCAAAATTTGAATTGAAATCGTTGATGGTTGCCTTAATGAATAATTATTTATTCTGTAGGTACTGTAGTAATAGTCAGTACATAATACAGTCCTTTAATCTCACTGTAGCAAATCTTTTCTGACCACGTTAACTGTACTTCAGTTTCCAGAGGGTGTATTAACACACTTTTTAGTGCCGACAATTTATGATATTTTAAAATTAATCAGCTTAGAAGAGCAGTTACAACACACAGAACTTTTTAGGGTAACAAAAAGTATAGGACTTTTGCTTATCCATGTAGAGTGTGTGAATATATTGTGCTAATATTTGGTAAAGCGCCCGAATTTTCAATCTAACCTGTTCCATTGTAAATTTTTGCGTTTAAATAAAGCACGGCAGCAGGCGGGGCCGGGCGGCACAGGTTAGAGGGTGGGCATCACCCGCGGCCACTGTTTACATTATACCTATTATATTATTATGATTTATTGCTCAATCGATGCGCCACCCCGCCCCAGACACTCGGGTAATTTCACCGAAATGTTGCTAAACTTCATGTACATGGAGGAATTTCAACTATGCTTCAACTTTAAAGGAATCAGATGCTTTGATACGGTGAAGGTAGGTACTGGCAAATAGTTTATGTAAAAATAAAGCGGAATTTATGTGGGAGCCTAAAATAATATGCTTTGTCTCTTGTGAACACACCGCCTACGTCTTTCAGTCGTGTGTTGATTTCGTATTTTTGAATACGTTGAAAAATATGACGTATCCCGCTTTGTACTTAAAAGTATTCTAATGTAAAAATAAAATGAAACACAAGCGATTTGAAAAGAATCATACTTAAAACTCGATTAATAAGAAGTGATTGCAGCTCATGAGCCCAGTGTCAACACAAGGTTCGAGTTCATTCAACAATGCGTCAAATTGGAAGTGCATAGTCAGAACGCAAACACAGCGACAGAGGAACGGGTGCATTCAGCGAGATGTGCCGGCACCGCCGCGCAGCGCCTGGCCGCCCCACACGGCTCTTTGAATATCGCGCTCAAGCACCACCGTGTCTTTATAAACTATCTATGATTCTATGCCTATGTAGACAATCCCCAAGTCGTTAAGTACCAACGGTTTTAAAAGACTTCCCATATTTGTTCATGGTTTTTCCAAGTCTTGTAGTTTCCCATCGCAGTAAAGGTGAATTGTAGGCGACGACGTAGCAATTTCTTTCAGTTTTTGATCGATTTAATTTGCACGAAGGCTGCTAGGCATTGAATTGAAGCGCGTTGATAGAATTCCGTACCGGGTACAAATCACAAAACATTCCAATCCCTCCGGTTAATTGAATCCTGTAGGCCTTCATTAGAGATGGCGGGGGACGATTCGACAAAAACGAACTTTTACGGAAAGGAGAACGTCGGGGTACCGACAAAAACCACAAATGACATTCGGGAGGTGGCACGGATCGAATAATTATGTCGCCGCGGCTCATGCCCAACTTGGCTTTCACACTCCGAACATCGTCGCTCCTTCATAAAACTTTACGTACAACTTCTCACTGCCTGAATTATTACATGTTTTACCAAAACGTAAGTGCTTAACAAACTTTGTCTAAGTGAAAAGATGACATGGGTACCTAATACTTGTCGCGTGTCATTCTGTGTACGCAATCAAACACCAAAGAGGCGACGTGGCTTTATGCAAAACTTTTCTTAAAGAAGTGTTTTTACTTATAATATGTAATTCTGCATGGCGAGTAGAAAGAGCTCGCGGAGAGATTTATTTCTTCGGAATTGTCAACTTAGCATTCGATTGAAAGTTGCCCAGGCAACAGCAGACAGAGGACTAGTTGAGATTCAAAAGAATTCCAATATCAGAGAGGCAGCGGCAAATCGCAAAGACGAGTGTCCGCGGGCGCGAGTAGCGGCGCGGTGCGGCGGTGGCGCGGCGGTGGCGTGGCGACAGCGGAGCGCCGCACAACTTCGACATCGACCATTGCTGAATATGTTAATGTCGGAGACGCCACGCTCGCTGTCGCCGCAATATCGTTACTTTCAATTCGCAACTCGCCTGCCTCATCGTTAACACATTCCTATTGAGTTTTATACCGAAATGGAGCTCAGCGGTTTTATTGCTTTTGTTACGCAAATTGAAAAGTACCTATTTGTGCTTAGATATGTATAATTGAAATACGCGACAACGGCACGGTTACAATTTAAACAAAAGATTTAACTTCATTGTAATTAAGTCATGTTGTTGGCTGTTAATTCCTTTTATTAAGATTGGTTTATTTATTCAGTGGAGTATTTAATATGTACCTTCTTATAGGCCAATATACTAACAGGAACAATCCGTTTAGAGTGTAGACATACCTAACAGCGAATGTAAGCGTCGCTCGATCTCGACTCGCATGACAATTCACTTTGAAAGGATTTCAGTATTGTGCACTGGATTCACAAACACAGGCGCGCGGCTGTACGTTAGCATCGCGCTGTGCCTACACGACGCGCTCACAGAATCCACTCGTCCCCTTACCATGCATTACTCTTGGCTTAAGCAAATTTAACTCACTACTAATTAAATTCAATTATCATTTTATTTACGTATATAGGTAGGCTGCTAGTTCTTAGTAGGGATTATTGGGTAAATCGTCGCAATGCATGCCTCAGCGTGCCCTACCTACCGAAACTAATAAAGGATTTCCAGCAAGAACATGTCGTGGAGAGATATCGCGGGAGGCAGCGTGAGATATTGTATGTTTTGTGACTAAGCTTGTAACTTTTATATCTAATACGACGCTTTTTTTATACATACGAGTACTCTTACTTTTTTCATGAAATGTCTGCAGATACCGGCAAGGAGATTAGGTCACCCTTCTTTTGAAGGCCGCCAAGTTGTCTCTAACTTTATACAAGAAGGATTGTTCTCCTATTAGCTATAATTCTTCGTATTACGCTTATCGCTGAGAATAAGATGAGCAGCTTTTTATTATTCTTCAAAGATTCATCTATCATTTAGAGCCAGATTATATAATTATTTGAAGGTATAACAAGTAAACAAAAATCGTTATTAAAACATTAAAAAAAACCCGGCTAGCCACATGCATGGCTACAATGGGTATCCATTGTATACTATTAGGTATGTAAATTTTTACCAGCGATTTACGCTCCAACTTTTTATAAGTTTATAATAAGTTGGAGCGTAAATCGCACCATCTTTATTCAACTAAGTACTTATGACGCGATCCTAGTATCTGCATTATCTTGCAGAAGTTATTAACCTGAAAAATAGCGTCAGTGCTTCACTCACGCAAAACTTTGAATGTTCAAATTAATTGAACATTATCTAAGATCTGTTGAGCCAGAATGTCACAATGAGAAATTATTTTCGCTTTTTCTGACAAATAAAAAAGTGCTTTTTGAGGAGTGTAAACAAAGGGACATAACGAAATACAAATGAGAAGCTTATCTAAGCCTCGTCATTTGTAGGCGTACTTAATATTTTATGATGCTTTTAATGGAACACAAGTCGTCCTCAATTGACGAACTATGAACAATTTGCTCAAGTTTTCTTCTAGATTCTAAAACTACATTAAAATGTGATAAGGATCTTCATAACTACAGTACTGAATATGATCACGTGTTTCTAAATAAGTCCCGAAGTTTGTTCTTCAATCTGTCCTTCAATATTATAAAGTTCAGTGACATTCGTTGGAACATGTGTTGTATCCTACCTTTTAGCTCCGTTCCTACCGTACCGTGCATTTACATTGTAAATATGAACCTACTTTAAAATCAATTTGTTTACTATTTTTAGTATCTATATTGTTGCCATATAAAATTATTGTCGGTCTTAAAGTAAGTTGTTTAAGAACACACGGAGATGATAAACCTAACCGTGAACATAATAAAGCTATATAACGGCACGATTGGCGCACTGACAGCTGTTCGCTACGTGTCGCGGGTTCGATTCCCGCACCGAACAAATATTTGTATGGCCTACAGACAGTCGTTCCGGGTCTGGCTGTTTGTGTATGTAAGTTTATATGTTCGTACGCAGATACACGATACAGAAAAAAATCCTAATGTAAGGAACGTTTTTAAAAATGTTTATATTATATTTGTATAATTGACTGACCCTTACATAAAACACGAATTTACACTTTGTGCAACCTTACAGACTCACAACATAATAATGAAGTACATTTTGTATGAATAATTATGTGAAATTATTCCCTTGAATTATTATTTTAAAACATTTGCACCGCAAATTGTTTATCTGCGGTTACAAGCATTTATCTATACATATAATAAAATCGTAGCGAAGTCAAAATTGTACATTTAATATTTTTGAAAAAGAGTAATTGCTATGAGGTCGGGGAGTGATTCTAATGCCGAAAATATTTTTTATAGAATTTTTGTCTGTTTGTCTTTTTGTCTGTATGTTTGTTAGAGCATCACGCGAAAACTGCCGGATAGATTCTGTTCAAATTTTGTATGAATATTCCACATTGGCCAAATTAGTCCATAGGCTATGAATTACAAACTTTGACGCGGACGAAGTCGCGGGCAGAAGCTAGTTTAATTAATATAAATAATGGAATTCTCTTAATACTTTAATTATTATTTTGGACATTTTTAATAATAATTTAAAAGATGATTTCAAGATGCCTCAAGCAGTAAATTCTTCTAAAATAAATTTATGAGCTTGGATTTATTACACAGAATAAATAAAACTACAGCAAAGTTGTGCGTGCTACGCCGTAGCTTGTAGCGCGTAGCGTAGCAGGCGTAGTGAACTCGTAGCCATTGTAAACAACGGGGTTATTACTAGTAAAATTATTAACTACTAAAATATTTTATTGATATTACATTTTTACTGTTTTGTAGTTCGAAATTAAGCATGTTCAACCACTTCTTTTATTCAAATACACTTTCAATGTCTTGTACTTTCCAGTAGATTAATATCTACACAAATGTATTTAAAGGTAACTTGGAAGTTAGATATTAATATAAAGTGATTTGACTCACCATGACAGCGTTGATCTTGAAGTCCATGTGGTTCTTGACCTCCGCAGCGAGCTCTCGCACCAGCAACAGTCCATCCTTGCGCACCACGTCCACGTTGTACTCGTGGTATTTCTGTATGGAGACAATATTTACATATGAATCTGCTGTTCTTTACATACATTTATCAATTGGTCGGTGCATCAAGCGTGCAGGTAGGTTATTTTATTAAAATGAGATTCTTGGCAGTTTACAACAAAACAGGCCTTTCAGGTTTTATTTATATATGTTACAGAGTTGTCTACCACGGTGGTCATTATGGCAACATTCCATAAATGCTGTTGGCGGGAAATCTGAACACAGAGTATTCCAATTTACGTAGAGAGAGTAGACCGTAGTTTAATATAGTAGAGGATATTATGCACTGCAACCGAATTATCTCTCATCAGCAAATACATATAAAACATAACAATAGTTCACGGCAAATAGACTAGTGCAAGTAATATCTGCGTAGAGCACGCGTAATTTAATGCTTTCACGAGCACAGATAAACATTGGCAGGCATGTAGCGTTCGCATAATTTGTGAAAATGACAACAATCGTGTCGCATTCGCGCTACATTACGCGTTGAGTTATTGGTTCCCAACATGGCGGCGCGGCGGCGCGCGGGGCGGACCGCGCGCGACTCGGCCGAGACCTGTCAAATTTAAAAATGGAACGAACACATCCGGAATTTGGCGGATGCTG
Organism: Hoplodrina blanda; assembly: GCA_949316365.1. NCBI lineage: Eukaryota > Metazoa > Arthropoda > Insecta > Lepidoptera > Noctuidae > Hoplodrina > Hoplodrina blanda. Next base: position 5,979,231 of record OX438579.1, on the reverse strand, counting down.
GCTGCCAAATTATTGTTATTCGGCAGAGGCGCCCGCTCCGTGCTGCCTTGTTATTGAATTTTTGGATGTGCCCGATGTCGCCTTTGTTGTACTATCAAATCTAACGAGATGCGTCACTGTGCTTATAATATTTTTTTATTAACGCTCCCGCCGACCGCTTTAACAAAACCGCCGCTTATCTGTTGCGGAAACGTGAGCCTGCCATAACAGAGTTAACTCCGAACATCTCTTAGATTAAGGACGAGCGAGGAAATAAAAAGGAATACAGCTTATAGATAGGCGGTAATACATTTTACGGGAAACCAGCTGCCGCTCAGTCAATAAAGTTCGTTTTAAGGGTACCATCGGCGGCGGATGGGAAATGGCGGCGCGCCATAGAGACGTCCGTCCGCTGCCCACGACGACACTCCCCTTCATATTACATTGTCTTCAACGACACCCGGAGATCCCATTTAATCGATAGCCTACTTGAGCTTTAAAAAGGGGGCTATAGCTAAGTGAAATCCTTGCTTTAATATTACATTTTATGAGCAAAGACAGTGATTTAACTTAGGGGAGAAACATCAGTCAGATATTTGCGTGTAAGATTATTGTGATTAATAAGTTCTTTTATTTGTTTTTTTTACAGTTAATAGTCATAATAAAAGCTAATTTTACCTGTATGTTTGTAAATTGCCAGTTTATCAAGGAAAGCCATATTAATTGCGCAACTAGAGTGGCTCGCTAGTCGGAGCCGAGTGGCCGAGGAAGGGTCGCGGCCGACGGATATTTGATTTTATACACGCAGCCTATTTGTGGAGCTCTAGGGCTGCCGACACTGGGGTTATAACTTAAACTGTGCATTTTAGTTAAGATTAAAAAAGACATTCATTAGAATCATTAGAATCTTGATATTAGCGAAAACACAAGAAAAATGTTTTACATTGGAGAAAATCTAAATAAATTAAATCCTCGTCAAATTTTTTATATTACTTAGTGAAAGATTAAAAATCTTGTTCTTCGTAGAAAATTAGAAGTGTCTATACTTAAATAAAAAAATGTTTACGTGCGCTTACGTGAGAGTAGGATGTCTTATGGGGGGGGGGGGGAAGTGACCTTAGGGTCAACCCGCAGACCTGCATTATGTACGGACGGGGCTGTTATTCGTCTCCCGACGTTAATTATTTCATGGAACTCATTAAATAGTACCAGAGATTTAAAATTAATTATGTAAACAAAACCAAACATTGGAGATTCTTGAGATACTTATCCAAAACGACTTAACTTTTAATTTATATTATGTTATGGCATAATGGCATTGCTAGGTAGCCAGTGATTTTTCTAATTAAACTTTTTTCATTATACTCTTTTCATTCGCTTTTTGTTATTCAATGTGACTGGCATTCAAACATAAATCAGAATCATTTTTTTTTTATTTCTGTGTGCAAGCTATCTCGGCAGCTCCCATACTGTTACATCTCAATTAAAAAGAAGGTTTGAGGTAAGAGGTTACTTTTGTTGTAAGTACATACCTAATTATGAATTTTAGTTTTGCATTGGGTTGATATGAGTGAGTACTTTAAAACGAATATAAGACTTTACAAAGTCTATGCACATCCCTATCTTAGCAATAAACGCCAAAATTCGTCGAACATCATCAAAATAGACAATTTATAAGGTAGTGTTGTATTTAATTCGTAATTTAATCGGTAGGTTGGTCGGCCGCCGGGCGCCGGGCAGGCATCACTGCGGCGCGCGGTTGCATAACGGCCGCACTCCCCGGCTCCCCGGCTCCCCGGCCCGTGGGACCCCCGGACACATTGGCTAACAAGGAACCTAAATTCAATTAAGGCAGTTAATTTAATCCGCTTTGTGTGTCAACACCACCCTCGCGGACCTATGATTAATCCTATATATTCAACTATTTTAATTTATTTTAAGGAGTTGCTCAAAAACTTGTACTTGTTTTGTTAATGTTATGGTTGTAATGTGGTTATTTAAAGAAAATTATTGTGAAGGATTAAAAATAAAACTTAACTGTTGAATTTATAGTTTGAGGTGTCATTTTTAACAGAGTATGTATATAACATGTAATTATTAATTCATCTTTTGAAGTAGGCTCGACATAGCGAGTGATATTAGTAAAGAGTTATTTACTGTTATTATTAAAACAATTTTATTTCTTATTTTTATCTGAGGTTTACCAAGGAGAGTTCCACTAAAATTATCTTTATATTTTATATTTCTTCTAAAATGCACACTCAATTACAGGTAACCAACATCTTACACAATATCGAGTTTACTTCTCAAATACTTTTATTAATCACTAAACCAAAGAATTTGACGACAGGGTTGACGCATTGGCTGAGCGATTCACTTTTGCGCTGTGTCGCGGGTTCGATTCTCGCACGGAACAAATATTTATATGGTCTACAGGTGGTTGTTCCGGGTCTGGCTGTTTGTGTGTGTTAGTTAAAATGTTTGTAAACGCACCTACGATACAGTAATTACTAAAGCGGAGTACCGTATAAAAATAAATGAACATTTGTCATGTTATTTTTATTGTTCAAATTACACAATGATACGTATAGCACTGCATTATAAAAAATTGAATCAACGCCTACAAGCTTTGAGTAAAATTAAAAGTCTTGCCTCGAAACTGAACCGATTACTAGATAACTGAATGAATGGCACGCGGAGCATTTTCAAGGGTCACCGTCCAACGGTAGCAGTACTATAGGAGCATAGGTCTGAGTTTTGTTTCATCTGCGAATGGCTTTTTGGCTACCGACATATTGCACAATGTTCGCTGGCTGTGCGGAGATTTTTATGGAGTTTCTTGCCCATTATTCTCCATACGAAACTACGTTTTGTAATGGGCAATTAGATTCAATATTAACAACACGACATAACATCACGCCTGTAATCCCCGTAGGGTTAGACAGAGTTGTACCTATTAGTACACCCACATTTCGCCAGTTATATATATGCCAGTTGTTTCGCCAGTATTCAATAATAAATGAATAACAAATAAGCGAATAAATTATTATTAATTTTATTTTCTTTTGTCAAAATGTCGTTAAAAATGGCTTTTAATGGTCTAATTGACATACGTCATGATTGACTGTTAACTTTAGATGTAATAGTCTGTCAGTCTTTATACAGGTTGACTTTTAATTCACTGCGCATCTTTCAAGGGGTGAAGCCGGAGGTAGTGGGTTCGATTCCCACCCCAGGACAAACTTTGTGTGATGAGCATAATGGTTGGTTCTGTGTCTGGGTGTAATTTATCTATAATATGTATGTATTTATAAGTTATATAAGTAATGTATATCAGTTGTCTGGTTACCATAACACAAGCTCTGCTTAGCTTGGGATCTGATGGCCGTGTGTGAGTTGTCCCAAGATATTATTATTATTATTAAAAACGCACTACAAGTATGTATGCAACAGCTGTTTTTTTTTCAGGGGGTTCTCACAATAAAAGTTGGTCGTATTCATGAGTAATTCACTCCCTGCAAGATGAGCAGTGATTCAAACTTATCCTGTGACATATGTATATTGATTACTGTAATACAGCATGTGGTTTTAATTGTTATACCTCTGCATTTTCACATTTTGATCCTTCAGATTTTGTAGCGCTATAGTTAGTAACTGCCTAACCATTTTATCTATTTTGTATGTATAATAATAACAATGTATATGACAAATGCTAAGCTTTTCTTGCACCTAAACCGTATGTGGTTCTCTTCCGGCAAAGTGTTTATAAACCCATATCTGGGACAGTTGAATAATCAAGTATGTTAAATAATAGCAGTAAAAACGCGGCGTCACGGTCGTCGGTCGGTTCGTCGCCGGTCCGGCGTTTCTTGCTCGCACTGGACAGGATTTTCCACTCCGCCCGGCCGCATTTGTGCGTACTACGCACAAGGGAACTCCATTTGCCAACAAAAAATATGTAGTGAAAAGGGCACGATCGCTTCGTGTGCTGTACAATTCTAAGCGAATTCCAAAACACGAGCCGATGGAAAATATATTAGGTGGGTGCGCCTCTCAACAGTTCCGAATACATAGGATATGGAAATAAATAATGGCGGTGGTCGCGGACGAGCTCCGATCGAATCCGTTCACACCTTGTATGTCGACATGATATATGAGCATAGATGGACTTGATCCTGAAATAAAATCTATTGTTGTTATAGGGAAATTGTTAATCCTACAGAATGTTTTTTTAAACGTGAAATATTTTTCTCAGATTATTGTTTGTGATTGTTTAGTCAAACTATTTATTAATTTATTCAAGTTTTCTAACAGTATACATAATATTAAAATATTTATATATACAATTACTGGTTTAGTTCTTACACAGTCGCCAATAACAGGCTAACCCGCATGTTTGGAAACAACGTTAAAAACCGTGAATATTTAAAGCATTGCGGAGTTATGGCCGCTGCGCTGATAAATTGATTAATAAGTTTTCGCAGAACAGCGACTTCAGTAATAGAACTACCGCAACTCTATTGTTTCTGTGTGATTGGAAAGCCCTCGGGATATTTCATTTCATTTCATCATTACTTAGTTACGTTATAACTGGAGCTTTTGAAAGTGTTAACATTGATGTTTCAAGCAGCGTCAAAAGAAGCAATATGCATCCTTTGTAGTTAATTTACTTTTACTATGAGATTTTTTTTGTTGTTATAGCATCTGTGATAAGAATTTTATGAATTTATTAATAAATGAGAACAAAGTTTAAAATACTCGTACTAATTAAATTTTTATGAAAGCATTACATTAGGTAATAGTAGCAATATTTTTTTAAATATTCAACTAGAAAATGCAGCAACATATTTTTTGATGTTAAAAATGCATATTTAATTTTCATCAAGAAAATGTTACTAAAAAGGAAGAATTTTAATATTTTTAATACGGTTTCAAAAGAAACCAGTGAATTGCGATACATAACTGTTTTTAATTAGGAAATGTTAGTTACAAAAATAAGTAACAACTTTTTCCTTAATTAAAATACTGTTAAGTTCATAATATGTTGAATTATGTTTGTAAATACTTGAACAGCATCAATAAACGTTTTAATGTACCTAAACATCACAGTTATTTTTTTAAATAATTCTCTAATACCTATACTAAGTTTGTCTATAACTACTGCCTCGTAGGTCTAGTAGTCGTAAGTGCTTCAGCTGAGTATCAGTTCCTTGGTTCGATTTCCCGAAAGGAAAGTGTTAAATTAGATTTTTTTTTTAAATCACGATTTTAGTAGTAGTTACTAGGATTTGTGCCCGATTAGGCTGGCCCTAATTACATGGAACTAAAACATAAACAGTTAATAAAATTGTGGGTGTAGTGTACATCTCAACTTAATTAAAAATAATGTAAGTACCTCTAATAATAAGCAATATTCAGAGTTAAAGAAAAATGTAAATACAAAGACAGATTTCATTTTATCTCTTAAAACGACGAAAATACGCCCAAAAAGGCGAGTGCCGATATGTAACGCTAGAACGGGCGCTTTTCTTCTTTGGCAGAAGTTTTAAAAAGAATGAAAGGTGTTCGTTGCTATTATTGTGGACTACAATGGGACGGGAAAACAAACGCTCCCCAGCTAGTACGCACTTTACTCTTGTATGACTTTGGCTTTTCTAGATAGCTGTATAAGATCTATGTTATGCAGGCGTGTTTTTGTGTACTTAATATTTAGTGAAGTTCAAAGTAATTCTTCATTTTAATTAAGTAGTCATTTGCTTTTGGTGTTCTGTAGTTAAGAAAAATTGTGGAAAAAGACCAGTAATTGCCTCTGTATAACCTTTAAAAGAGCGATGTTTTCATGCACCTTATCGCAGTAGTATTCAATGAACCTGCCGTTAAAATGTATTACGCAGGTAATTCACCTCTGGGGACAAAGTGTCGTCCTCACCAATTAAATTTTAATTGCGACGGCTTGCCAAAATGCCAAACTTTTAATACGTAGGAGCGATTAATTAAAAATGTATTAAGTACTAATGAAATTTAAGTTTTCGAAAGGCAAAAGCGAAGCGAGCCGAGCGTCTTGGAATTTCATATTCTCGTTAGAATGTCGAGATTGAGCGTGCTGAAGATTCATTTCTCTGTAAAACTTCATTTTGAATCAGATTATTGCACCCGTGAATGCGTTTTTAAAAGATTTTTATCGTCTTTTCATTATTTTGCAGAGTTCTTCTGATGGATATTATGAAGGTTTTACTGAGTTTATTGGGCGATAGCATATTACATGTGATGTATTCGGGATATAATCTTTAAAGCAGTTTAGGTCTTTATTTTCATGCTGGGGAACATCGTAACTATCATCATGTATAAGCGTGGATGTCTACGAGTGAAAATTGGTTTCTAAATGATTAAAACGAACAGTCAATGAAAAAACTACCCAAACCACACTTGACAGACGTATATCCGTTCATAGTCCACTGAAACAATGTCTTATTGAGAATTACTAGACATCAGTTCTGCAACGCTACAATAAATTAAGATTACCCCTAATTAAACCCTAACAGTAATTACCTTAATAAAATTAAGAGACGTAGCTTAACAAACTCCGCTAATTTCAATTGTCCACTTGTAATCTTTTGAAGCGAGAGTGTCGCGCTCCGGGCCGGAACCGGCGCGCCGGCCGCAACTGGCGCACTCTGGCGGACGCTCACAGTTTAACCTAATTTGATTGTAGAGTGAATAGTGAAGGCCTGGACCTTCACGGAGTAGTGGGTTTAGGTCGCTCGTCTCCCTTTGTGAGATGTGGGGCAAGGTAAACAACAGACACAAGGGAAGAAATTAATGTGTCGCGAGTCTCGTCAGCGCAGGCCTATTTTGTTCTTATGTAGCGAAGTCGAATTGAATTCACAGATTTTGTTCAGTGACCTACATGTTACAATAATTTAGTAGTTAGTGGAATACTGGGGAAACTTATTATGTAAATATATTTTTTTACCCAACATCAGTTAATTTAATCAACAAAGTAACGACCCAAAAGCTTTTATTATCAGTACAAGCAAACGTTAATAAAGAAACTACATTAGATAGAAGCGAAGGCACGTAGGAGTGAACAACAACAATGGAGAAGCTAATAAATAAATAGGAAAGTTAATAATATAAATGATTTATTGAAGTGATAGCGAGCAGGGTACGGCCAGGGCACAGGGTAGGGGGTCGATCAGGCCTCTAATATTGAATAAGTTGCGATGGCAAAGTTTCTCGCGAAACATCATATTATTACTTGGACGGCGCGATGTACGCGGAATTTTGATTATTTTATTACAACGGGTGAGATGTAATCACTGTGTTATTTTTGTAAAGGATTGTTATTATAGCTTTTATACTTTATCCACAATCAAAATTGAAAATACAGAGCAGAGTACAAATAAGTACCGACTAATCAACCTATTATTTTTATTTATTTGCCTAATAAGTAATGATTAATAGCGCCATGATTGTATTGAAAACAAAGTACACTCAATCAGGAAAAGAAAATATGTCAATAATTTATTTATTTAGGCTTCATAAAATAATTAATTGACTTATCTTCCTGTCCAAAAATCAATACCGCTTTAACTATTTACACTAAGTTAAACAAAAGCTGTAGAGCATCATTAAAATGAACAGAGAATAGCCATAAAATACGTCTAGTAAAATAACAAGTCATAAGAAAAAAAGTAATTATGTAGATATAACATATCCTAACTAGCTATACATATTATATGTTCTATAGATTAAGTATAACCAAAAGTTAAAACTCATCAAAAATTCAGTGATTACCATGAGTTAAAATTTTTAGGTTGATTTTATTAATATTCAACATAATTTAAGTTCACTATATATACCAAAGGAAATTGAATTTCCTTTATACAGATATAGACTAACATCATCGTGGTATCATGCTCATAATATCTGAATATTCATATACATAGGTAGCATAATAAAAGTCGTTCCACAACCCGAATGATGTCTAGACTAAATAAATAATTTCACAGACAAGAAATGTATTTCAATTTTTTCAAATTACCTTCAAATATAATGTTATAGCGACGAGAAGCTTGAAGTACTGATATGAAATGATGAGATACTTAAGTATGTAGCTTACGATATTTTTTTATCGTGGTGTTTTTCTAAATAATTAAACAAACATACGAATACTCGTATGTACTGCGTTTTTTTTTTCGAAATAACGGCCTGGCCGTTTTTCAGAAGGTATAGACTTTCATATTTTATTTTACACATTTTGATATAATAAAAATATAAAGATGTAGAAATTAAAGCAACTATATCCTGATCATTTGGCACGTAATATGTGCAGATTGGTTATGTAAGGTATTATTTTGTACAGAATATTTTATCAATATCCGTAGATATGTTGGGAGGCAGCCCTAGAACCACAAAAACTAGTAAAAGTCCCCACGTAATAAACATTACGAATAGCAATTAATTGAAACCATTAAGCGTTCAAGATGCATCGATAAGTGACTAATACCATGCTTTAGTAACAGTCGCTGTATCCGTATCTCTGGTCGGACACGTAACTGGGTCGCGGGACGTGGGGGCGCCAGGAGGTGTCAGGGGGTGTTTGGGGCGCTAGGGGGCGCCACGGGAGCGGACTCGTAGTTTTTGTACGTACGCGTCGGACCGGCGATCCGGCTTACTTGCAGCACGCTCTCTCGCCGCCTTCAAGAGAGAAACATCACACGTACCTTCCACGCACGACTTTCAGGAAATGGAAACTTTTTTTTTGTTTTTTAGTCTGATTTTCACGTGCGGTTTTTACTCCGAATGCAAAACTTGACGTGTGGTCGTGTTTTTGAGAACCTCCATTTCTATGCAGGAAGAAAGGATTCTACATGTGGGTGTGTGTGACTTATACTTACGTTTTGAATTTGATTCATTTTTGTAAAATGCCTTCCGAACTCCCACAAGTCGACGCCGAATTTTAGCGCCCAGTTTTTGACTCTGTAACAAAAAAGACAATTTGAATCAAGGGCTTATATCCTATTTAAATTATTAAGTACAAAATGAAGGGAACAAAATCGCGCGATTTACTGAAAAAAATTAAACATTTATCATGTCTCTCACGGGGAAGTGTATGTGATCGAGGAAACAGGTTAAGCATTTTTTTCCACTTCGTCAAGCACCCCTTATTCGGTAGGAGCTTACTCGTACAATTTATATTTGTCGCAACAACGTGCAAATGTATAGCCATTGTCACAGGATGAGACCAATTTAATGAATGTCTCGACCGATACCTGGGCGTCGTATCGAGACTCAAAATGTATAGCTACCAATAATAAGGTTTTTATCATATACTCCTACCTAATAACATTTTTCTAATGGGCTCCGCTCGCTTCTATTGGAGAAGTACGTACTTTAATCAATCACTCTGCATCGGACTACCTCAGTAGCTTTCAATACATATTTTTCGAATATATTTTATAAAATTTAGAGTACATAATTTCAATAATCTGAGATTATAAGAAAAAAATATTGATATATTTATGTACCTGCATTTCATCGCGCTTGTCAAACATAAATGGTACATTCAAAGTATGATTAAAATAATTATATAAGTTTTAACCACAGGTTCACAATCACGTGACCATTAATTAAGTAGGTAACAAAGTGCAGTTTTATAATTTCAGGAAAAATGAATAGCTTAAAACGATAAAAGCGCTAATATGTGCATTCAAACTAGGTTATAGCATTGGCTCTAAAATATAAAGTAAGCTCGCCCATTCAGCTTTAGGAATAGCTTACAACATTGCTATTTTTAAAACACTACCCGGTCTATATCTCTCTGCATCGGAACTGGACCATTGAAACATTTGCATGTTCTCATTGTAGCTCAGTTTTATGTGAATCAGGCACACTTCACTACGCCATTTACATTTTTCCGCTAACGTATTCACTAATGGATTTACTCCATAGTTGCCAAGAGTACTTTAGACCAATTTGTGTGGCCCAGTTCAGTCTCTATGAATTAGAAACTTTATTCAGGCAAAGAAAGCATTTGGGAATAAAAAAAATAACATTGCTGCGTGAAAGTATGCAAAGAATTTAAGAAAAATAAAATATAATTAATCATACGCAGGTACAATTTTATTATACTAATTATTTACTGGAGTAATTGCAAGTATGTGACTTTAAACTATTCCAAATATGAAAATGGTACCTCAAAGTTATTTTTAGGTTAAAGCTCCTTCAATATTTTCGGATTAAAATTCTAAGAGCTGACTTAAAAATTCCAATTTACGTGGAGGAAATTCCAATTTTTATACATAATAAAACTGCTTTTCCTTCCTTTAGCATTTAGTAGAGCTTAGACCAGTCTATCTTTGCGGGATTATCCCTGTCCGGAGCAGTCCGGTGATGAGAAATCGATGGAAACAGCGCTGCACCGAAATGAAGTACGAGTAGATGACGTCTAGACTTTATGCCATAAACCTTTAGATTAGAATAACTTTGAATAGTTTAATATTTTGCTATCAAGTCGTGTAATATTCTTATATAACGTCTCAACTTTGAGAGATTATTTCATAAGATTGCTTTATGTATCCTTTTAAGGTTTCTGAACCTTGAATATATTGTCGCAATCTTTTATCACTGATATGGAAAAAGTAACTGGGAAGAAAATAATAAGGGTTTTGACTTCCCTGTAGATAGCTAATGGAGTGATTTTTTTGTGTACTTTATCAAAATGTCTTCGAAGTCGTTTGCAATGTTTTCTGCCCTACCCTTCGCGTTCTTTTATTCGTTCCTTTTTTGACCGTATCACGTCCTTATCTATTTTTAAGAGATCTCGCTGATAACATAAGTAATAATAAAGGAAATGTAAAAGACGAGAACGGTTCAGAGATTTTTTGGGCAAAACTTCGTTCTTATTTCCTTATTCCGTTTCGTTTAATTCAAGTTGTTCCACAATGTCCTCATTAGCAATCAGGGAATGTTTCGCGGGCATTGTTCGCCCAAGTTCGCCCGTCACCGGCACCGGTTCGGAATTTAGAATTATTTAAAACGTTCGTTTCAGTAGCCGGCAGGTGCGCGGCACGCAGCCGACACCGTCTCCGAGCCGTTACTGGGATACGGGGAAGCTTCCAGCATCTTCAACAAATCACTTTCAAGATCATTATGACTGTCCTGGGCCCTCTTTAAAAAATCCCAATGATTTCATTGTTGATAAAATGAATCTAGGGCGACGTTACATGTTGCTAAGGCTCGTGTATCAGGCTAGATACGTGACCTCATTTGTCATCTCTATTCAGTGAGCTTATAAGAAATTGTTGTTGGTGCTCAGGTATATTTTCTATTAGAACTATGCGATTAGTTTGCAAAACGTAGAAAAGGGTCTTAACACTGCAGTGATCCGCTTAAAATATCTTGTTACTGTAATCGGTTTAACCCTGGCGCTGAGCATAGGGTTTCGTCGGCCGGGGCGGGGGTAAACCGATTTACGTTTCACCTGAATTTAATATCATTCCTTTGCGTATGACAAATTTCTGTTTAAAATACTGGGACTTAGTAAAACGTGGGAAAATTGAACCGGAGCAATAGGCGACATCAAAGAGACCTTTTAAATAACTTATCTAATTTATGATTGCTGTTTAATTAGGGTTGATCGTACCGACGACCTTTTGATTTATTATGATTAAACAAGAAACGATGGTGTTCGTGAAAATAACGAGTGTCGAGAATGGAGGAAAATTCCCACCCTCCTCATTTTACAGGAAATGGTGAAAAGGTATTGTTATGAACGCTTAAATCTCTTTGAACTTTTAAGCGATCGATACGATTTAGGAACGAAGGTATTCATTCGGTGTCAAAGTAAATTAATTAGAGATAGAAACCGATGATATCTCGGTTGCAGCGAGTCGATAACGGTTGTTTTATTAATCAGTGTCGGCGAGTGCTGGTAGACAGGGTGTCAGACGCGCTGCGCCCTTACGTAAGGCAGCCTCCGAGTCCGTAGTACGAGCGGCGTCCCCGCGCCCCGCGACCCCGCCCCCGCCCCCGCGGGCCCCAGGCGCCCCCGCCCCTCTCTAGATCAATACCGGAGCCGGCGCCTTTGACATGTGCCCCGCGCCGCGTGCCGCTCTGCAAATATTTACGTTGTGGAAACAGATCATAACTAGTTTCATTTGGCTGTTTGTACGCCACCCGCGACACACCGACCACAATAAAAATCAATTTAATTGGCAAACGTCTAATTTGCGTTTCAATTATTTTACCTTAGCTTTTCTTATTTCACACTACTTTCTGGTTTTTAAAGGTTGTTTAGTAAGCTAAAGTTTTAGAGCTTCAGCATTTAATATAGTACATTTAAGCACGTACTATGTTAAATGCAAAGAAATAGCTTAAATAATTCAGTTTAAAATGTTTTATGGTTCAATCAGCTTTAACTAAAATGTTGATACCGCATGTGGTGCCGGCCAATCATTGATAAGCCGCAATCCACTAGATAAAATAATCCAAATTAATTTGTACTACGTATTAACTACAAATGGAGGTAAATTAATGTGAAACGTACAGCTTTAATTTAAATATCTACAACTAGTGTTGCTAATGATAACACTACGTCGGGTTTTATTTAACTTTAAAACGTACCCTTAATGTAATATTTAAATTCAAATGAACTATTACAAAAACATACATTTAAAAACATTTGTAGTATAAAATAAAGATATCATTTTCATACGAACTCGCCTCTATTTGAAATAATTAAACTAATCTGGAGGTATTAGTAAAATAAGTAATTATGTCTATTCAAACAAAATTAACTAGAATTGAAAAAGTATTCACATCTACCCGCATTGAATGTCGCACTCGGTACACATTGCAACGACGACGGCGTAGTACATTGAATGCTACGCGAGATGCTACGAGTGCTACGAGTCTACGCCGCTTGTGTAAATTGTCTACTGTTCTACAAAACAGTTAATTGAGTTACGATTGTAACTGGCACGGACTTTAATACCGTCATTAAAGGTTATGGCTAGATATAGTGGTCTTATTGTATAATTAATTTTGCGAACTAAACTTTTGTTAGTTTAATAAATATTTAAAATGAAATAGAATAACTGTATCTTGAAACTCTATTTGCTGAACACTGATTTGTTTGCTTTAACTAACTAGCCAAGTGAATCGAATTTTTCAACTTTTCATAGCATAAGTAAAAAAATAAAAAAATAAATAAAGCTCTTTAATCGGAATAAGACTTCCATTTTCAGACTATACTATTATTACCATTATTGACAAATAATTGCAAGGCGCAGGTTAACGACGCCACTATACACTTTCTTTGGTGAAAATTAATTTACCATTATAAGGCTCACTTTGTTTTTTTCTTTTTTAAACAAACATTATAAAGCTGGAGAGTTTGCTTACTGAGAACTACTGGGTCGATTCTGAATATACTTTCACTTATAGGTAGCTATACGTTATCTTTGAGTGTTATAGGTTATAGTTTATTACTAAACAAGCTTCTATAATTAAAAAATTAAAAAACACGACTGCAAAAATTGCACATATTTGTACTTTGTTTACTCGTCAGTATTTTTTACGTTTTTTATTTACAGTGTTATATATTTTTTAAATCTACTTGTCAAATTCGAGACGATAAACATAGACACGACCACATTCATTAATAAAAAAGAATTGAGGCTGGTATTAATTTTCTTTTTAAACTTTAACTAGCCTATGTTACTCGGAACGATGCAAGGATTGTAACGATACCTCATACATCTAAATCGGTTCAGGCGTTTAAAAGTTATGGCGGAATAAAGAAACTCACATACATACATACATACATACATAGGTACATTAACCCTGAACACATAACACTCCTTTATTTGGGGCAGTCGTGTAAAAATAAGCATCCGTAAGAGAATTTACGCGAACGGATTCGCAGGCGAAACCTAGTTTATTATGAAAAATGCATTATACTAATACTCATAAGAAAATAACAAATACGCATGACAATAATGTAAACAGCAGTGCTCGCTATCCTGCACTTAGTTTTAGTATTTTACCATTTCTTACATTAAAACTGAACCCATAAGACCAAAGCACTTAGTACGAGCAAACTCAAAACTACAACATTTGCGCGTTTTTCCTTAGCGATGTTTAAAACTACTGGACAAGTTTTAATGGAACTTTCATTTATATTATCCTTAAGCGCTCTGAACCAGGCTATATAATTACGCTATGTCTAGACAAAGTTTTGTGATCAATCTCGTGGACTGGCTGAGGAGCGACACAGCTTTATGATCATTTTGTTACTAGTAAGCAAAGATAAGCAGGTTATCTTTTTACACGACTGCCCCAAAAAAAGGAGTGTTATGTGTTCAGGGTTAATGTATGTATGTGTGTGAGTTTCTTTATTCCACCATAACTTTTAAACGCCTGAACCGATTTAGATGTAAGTATGGGGTATCGTTACAATCCTTGCATCGTTCCGAGTAACATAGGCTAGTTAAAAAAAAAAGAAACCGGTGTGGTCACTTAAAACGTAAATTAATACCAGCCTCAATTTTTTTTTTTAATGAATCTGGTCGTGTCTATGTTTATCGTCTAGAATTTGACAAGTAGATTTAAAAAATATATAACACTGTAAATAAAAAACGTCGTAAAAAAAAACTGACGAGTAAACAAAGTACAAATATGTGCCATTTTCGCAGTCGTGTTTTTTAATTATTTAATTATAGAAGCTTGTTCTCATAACGTCTAGTTAGCTACCTAACTACTTGCGTTGCTTTGATTTTTTTACTCAAGCCTACGCTTACAACTTGGTAACAAAATCTGCTTTGCAAAGCTTCAGACATACCTTTATCAGCTATAATATACTACTATAATATCATACCTAACTAAATTTTGTCAGTAACTTCGTCAAATCCCTAACATAGTATAAAACAAAGTCGCTTCCCGGCGTCTGTAACTCTGTACGCTTAGATCTTTTAAACTACGTAAAGGATTATAATGCGGTTTTCATCAATAGATAGAGTGATTTATACGTAGTTACTTAGTTGGTATGTTCATTGCACCCTTGCGAAGCCGGGGCGGGGGGCTAGTATATTATAAAACATAGCCTATGACACTCAACAATAAAGAAGCTTAATTTCTATCAGTGAAAGATTTTTTCATTTTAGTACTAGAGATTATTTATTAAAAACAAACAAAGTTACATCTTTATAGTAGTTTAGATCAACGAATCTGGATTTTTTTTGTTTGGTTTAAATGTAGTTACATTCCTTTTTCTGAAATTAAATAATTTATCTCCGGATTGCTTGAATTTAAAGTAATTGATTGACTTGTTTTGTTTTGCTTTTCCCTTTCTCAATAATTTATAAATAATGTTCTATACTCACGAGTATTCAAGAGTACTCTCAAGAGAGTGTCGTGTATTTTGCGTGGGTAGAAGTCACGTTGGGGTGCTTCCCACGCATTGAACCTTGACACAACACACTTAAGCCTACAGTATCGTTATAACCGCTGTATAGTACTCTACTGAAAGCTGCATCAATGTGCTTACATCGCGATTCGCTGAACTATGACCGTATCTCATATAAAGCTATTGTTTACAGCGCTCGGCGGCTCAGCGGCTCGGCGCAGAGAGCGGATATTGCAGCTGCCCACATGTTGCTTACAAACGAAAACGGTGTACTGGTCAAGACGAAGCTGCTAAGATAGAATAGATGAATGTGCTTGCTATTGTTTCCTTTATAGCATATTGTAGAAATTATATAGGTGCTCTTATAGCCATAAGTGAAAATGAGCCTCATTTTCACTAGTCGATAGGGCCCGCATGCGGGGTGCGACAGATTTCTGGAACGCATGCCACAGGGCCCGCATTCGGTGAACCGTTTTCATTAGTCGATAGGGCCCGCATGCGGGGTGTGACAGATTTCTGGAACGCATGCCACAGGGCCCGCATTCGGTGAACCGTTTTCATTAGTCGATAGGGCCCGCATGCGGGGTGCGACAGATTTCTGGAACGCATGCCACAGGGCCCGCATTCGGTGAACCGTTTTCATTAGTCGATAGGGCCCGCATGCGGGGTGCGACAGATTTCTGGAACGCATGCCACAGGGCCCGCATGTCGATATCACGGTCGGTAAAAAGCATGCGCGGTGGATCCCCGCATGCGGTGTAAGGCGATTAACCCACGGCACCGTACGCCGCTCCGGCATGCGGTGATGCGGTTCTCACGTCGCACTAGCCTCTATGAAATCCGCTTGAACCTCGCACACGAGCACCGCACGACCGCACGGTCGAGCGGTGTTCTCGTCACAACCGCATCACCGTGCGGACGTCCGCGCGGTCGTGCGGTGCTTCACACACGGGGCGCCGCATCACCGTGCGGATCATCGTGCAGGGTTCCCAATTTAGGGGTTTTCTCCCCAAATTTAGGGGGTAAATATATGTAATGGAATTTTTTTAAGGGCGTTATATGTTATTTGTTTATGACGATGTTCACAACATTCATACAAATTTTCAGCTTGTTGCGAATTTTTTACTCTTGAATATCTATTTTCACCGGAATAACAAGAAAAGAGTTGGTATCCAAGCGTGTATTCACAGTTGCTACGTATTGCGAGAAATGGAACGCACCCATAGCAGTTTGTTCTCTATTCCGCCACCTTCCGGGATGTCAATATTTGCGCACTGCATTAAAAAAATTCATTCACAAATCGTTTTTCCCCAAACTTACGCCAAGAAATAATGTGTTCCCCAGAATTTACCCCGCAGTTTTAATTTCAAAAAAATTTCCCCAAAATTTTTCCCCAAATTGGGGAAAAAAAAAACCCCAACCTGGACACCCTGAAAACTGGTCAAAACCGGTAAAAAATAACTGGTTAAAACCAAAACTGGTCAAAATCGATCCGTGCGGTCATGCGGTCGAACCGCATCGCCGTGCGGACAACCGCATTGAAATCCGCTTCACCGCCACCGCATGCCGGAGCGGCGTACGGTGCCGTGGGTTAATCGCCTAACGACTTGTAACTTTCATTGGTTGTTATGTCGCATGCGGGCCCTATCGACTAATGAAAATGCGCCATTAGTAAAATGGCGATGCTTCATATTGTACCAACGCCAAGATCCCGTCCACAGCGATGCGAAATTGTATTACTATAATGAAAGCTTAAGGGTAAACGTAACAAATGTTATTATACAGACGGAACTTCGGTTATGGCGGCCAATCTCAATGCAAACTAGGAGCCATTATACGGCACAAGTGTGTGTGCAGACTCAGGTGTACCAACTATTCTCTCATTCTCATAGTCTGTTGGACGGAAATGCGACACAACTAAGGAGAAATCAGGCGCAAGAACAACAGCTTTACATGCTGGTTACATCATCAACTTTCAAAGTCCGGGAAGTATTGATAAATTCCTAATGGAAAATCCCAAAAACACTTCGCCCGACATGGGATTCCAACCCAGTACCCCATGCTCAGCAGTCTTACTAACGACCATGAGACCAACGCGAAACGGGGCAGTCAACTTAACGTTCTTACAGTTTTTTACTTGAGATCACTTTATTGGTCAGTCAGAAAAATTATTGGCATTTGTGTACCTATCATCAAATAAAATATTTGCATGCAAGTATTGCAGAGTATATGATAGGCAGCTATTAGTAGATGCGAATGTTTTTGTTACAGATATTGACACATATGTTTGAGTCATCTGTCTGTAAAACAGAACTCCGCACAGTAATTAACCGAAACTGTGGGAACGTCCTTGGAGAATATTAAGTCCAATTAAGAAAACAAAAAACGACGTTAAAATAGTACAAATCCAGTTGGAGTATTGATGCTGAAAGACAACTGTGATATCAAAATTATATGTCAGGTTTTGAACAAAAAGAACAAAAAAACATAAAAAACCAGAGAATACATAATATCTAAACTAATCGAATAATAGATACTAATAACATCAATTACCTAGTCCTAATACCATTATTTTAGGTCAAATGCCTAGTTGGTTAACCAGCCTTTATGTTTAGTATTGTCAGAAATTATTAATATTTTAACTATTTATATGTTCGGTTGAATACCGATGGACCAATAACATGAATTAACTTTATAGATTTAGATAGAGATAATGACACAAATTAATTTGAAATCGCCGTAGTTTGCTGTTACAAAAAAAAAACGGGATACCTATAGCTCAACAAACGTCAGGTAACCGTGTAAATGATAAAGTACATACGAATATATGATTAGGTAGTTCTTACTACCTAAAACATAGTTATAAATAAAAGACGTCTCTGTTACCAGGTTAGTAAAATACCTATCAAGAGATAACGAGATTGCCAGCGGTATGTGTACAGTTTAAACATTGTAACGTTGAAGCAGGCGGGCGGGGCTTCAAGCTCTTCTTCCAGAACTATCCATACTAATATTTTGAATGCGAAAGTAACTCTGTCTATCTGTTACGCTTTCACAACTAAACCACTGAACCATTTTTGATGAAATTCGAAACGGGCTAAAAATGAACCCTAAGAAAGGAAAGGCTTCTTGACGTTATCTGACATTTACGCGAACGCTGTCGCGGGCAAAAGCTAATTCGCGTACGCTTATTGCGGACGCAGACGAAGTCCCGAAAAAGTGGCCCATGTATTTTCAATTATGTAATTCAATCGTGATTCGAAAATCACGTGGTGCCATTTATTAATAATAAGGTTATATTTTTGTTTTCTTTGGGAACAGTACTTTTTTTCAGAATAAAAGATACCCTATTTATTTATTTATTTAATCTTTAGGTATGCAAAACAAGTACAAAGTCGGACTTAATGCCCTAGGCATTCTCTACCAGTCAACCAAAGATGGTGAAGAGATAACATAGCAGGTGCTAAAAATGTCCGTTTCTGTACACCTGACAACGGATACGCATTTCAGGATGATCGGTTCAGTGGTTTAGGCGTGGAAAGGTAACAAACAAACTTACTTTCGCATTTATAATCTTAGGATACGTATTTTTTTCATATTAAGGCTACATTACAATATTGCGCATTCACCAATATTGTGTGTTCAGCTTTTGCGTTAAAGTCTTTAATGTTATAAAGCCGACAGTTTCATAGTGTCTTTATTTTATTTATTTTTAGCAGCACGATGTCTTTTATCTTTAGCACTTAGTTCATTGTTATTGTCTAATTAAGTGGTTAATTAACATGACAACCCAAGGTTAAACAAGTCATTAAAAAGTCTTCTTGTGTCAACATGTTATTTTAGGAATAAGTATAATCATGCCACGAAAGATGAGACTTGACAAGAGTCAGAAATGGGGAGCTTGCGCAGGTACGAAATATATCCCATTCAGGGATTTTTCGATGACATTTAGATTAAAATTCTTAACAATATTATAATATTTATTACGAAATAATAAAGTTTGTGTGGTGTGTCAAGTCTCATCTTTCGTGGCGCGTATTGTAAATGATGTGGTTAAAATTATCCCCTCCCCTCCCCTTAACCTTGCTGATTGGGTAATGCCTATCAGTGGTTGTACGTGGATGATGGCCCGGGGCGTGTGTGATAACCGTATTCTAAAGTTTCTCTCCACGTGTAAGCTTATTTTGTGAAAGCATTTTGTAAACATGATGGCCTTGTTTGGTGGATAAATAAGAGGTCAGTCGGAAACATTTATATATATAACTAGCACTCTCCCCGCGACTTCGTTCGCGTGATTATTCTTAAGGATTCCTAATTTTTTGATAATAAAATATAGCCTATAGCACTTAGTGATAACGTAGCTTCCAATTTGTGAAACAATTTTCAAAATCGGTTCATTACTTTCGGAGATTACCCCCTACATACAAACTTACAAACAAATACTATGTTACCTCTTTATAATATAGTATAGATAATAATATAACTAATTATACCTACTTCCTATCACAGTGTAGCTTCGTTTAGTGGAGATCTAGTTATAAAAAACATGTAGTTAAATACAAGCACTTCCAAGTTATCCTAAAGAGTACTTGGGTTCTCAAAAGTAAAGTTTTTTTTAGCTAAATCTTGTAGGTACTATTTGTACCCATTAGGGAAGTTAATATCTGCTAGCCCAATAAATAAATATTGCCTATCTGGCTAATCTTCGTTAAACACAGGCAGTGGAGATTACCTAATATTACTTTAAAGCAAACTATTCTAGTACAATGATTTAAATACACGAAGTATAGGTTAGTCGAAAATATAGGTTAACCAGCAAATAGTAATGTAGATCGATACATTACCTTACATTGACAGCAAGGTATAGATATGCATAGTGTTTTTCAGTGCTTAGTACTTTTCCATTTTTGTTCGTTTCTTTATAAGCCTTTTAGAAATGAAGCTGAATATAATACAAATTAAAATGCAGGTACCATACAGTATACATAGCTAATAGAGTGTGTTTGCGCGCGTGATCACAGCGGCTCCGGGCCTTAGCTTGCTATTTTTTTGATTTCGTTTAAGCTTTACATTTGCACTCTTGATAAAAAGATTTTCTCCCCTCCGATGTGTGGGGAAATTGAATGAAATTCCCACGTACGTTCACACCTATACCTAAACGAACCCCCATTTGTATAATGATGAGTACGAATTGACTTGATTATTTGAAATGAAAATAGATTATAAACGTAATGAACATGTTAGATAAGTACGTATTTTATCTAAAGAGGTTCATGAAAAACTGCTAATGCATATTCAGAAAAAAAAATCCAGTCAAACGGGGTGAATCGGGACGAAACTTTAAAAGGGATTTTAACGTTGAAATAATATAGTTTGTTACTAAAAAAGACGCTCAATGTTTTTGCGGAATTATAATTTACGATTTGGTATCATTGGTAGCATTAAACTATATTATTTCAACGTTCAAATCCCTTTTAAAGTTTCGTCCTGATTCACCCCTGCATCCCTATTCACCCCGTTTGACATGGTCTATTTAAAGTTTTCTAAGTCGACCACAGCAACGCGTGCCCACGTGGAAGTCTCTCCCATGGCTCAATGAATTGATCAGGATGCAGAAAGAAACTGGTATACCTACTGCATAACTTCAGATACGATTCAAAAAAGCTTTCTAATTAATTATCTTTTACTCAAAACCCATCCACAAATAAGTACTCGTAGAAGCACACATCGTAACACACATTAATGAAACAGAAACAACCCAATACATTTAATCAGTGGCGCGGATTCGTAATTACTTTAACCGGAAATCCTCGTTAATAATTCAAAGTTTTTACAACCGCTTCATTGTATGAGTGGCGGGAGGGTAGGCGGGCTGTGCCACCATTTATCACGAATTGATCCATCTCGGAACTTTCAACTGTCACTTGTGAACTTTTTCGTTTAGTAAATCGTGGCGAAACGTCATTACAGAAATTCATCTAAGTAGCGGAAGAGTGCGCGGGCGCGGGGGAGGAAGCGTACTGAATATCGTTCTGTAATAATAATTGGCTGTGAATAAGCTGCTTGCCGGTGCGGGGCACGTCCTGCCCTACATACCGCTGCACTGTAAGACCTTGTGCAAGATATGGGGGGGTGGTCGGCACGATTAGTTGCTTTAATAGAAAATGTTTTCCTTGGAAGCTGCTAAACCGGTTTAACTCATTTATGATTGCTGATTTACCAAATGAAG
Organism: Hoplodrina blanda; assembly: GCA_949316365.1. Lineage (NCBI taxonomy): Eukaryota > Metazoa > Arthropoda > Insecta > Lepidoptera > Noctuidae > Hoplodrina > Hoplodrina blanda. Next base: position 5,957,614 of record OX438579.1, on the reverse strand, counting down.
TCTCATGAAATGATGACTACTTTATTTATAACATTCTGATATACGTATACCTACCAATAATGCTGATGACAGTAAAAAATAAATGATGAAATATGACTACGTGACTTTGAAGTTCAGTCATTTATTGTGTTACGTCATCCTAAAACCCACGAACAATCCCTGTCTTCCGTCAAGTCTTGCAAACTTTGTACAACGACAAAACAATACGAAGTATGTTAAAATATGACCCACGACCCTATGTAACCAGAGTAGGTACAGGTCGGTATGTGTACATACAGACAGGTAGATAAGAATAGGTATGAGCTACAGATAGCGTGCGCACCGCAATTATGTAATCTATATTGAAACCAAAATTACACAAATGATACACATCATTTTTTACTTGTTAAAATGTTTTATCAATTTACGATTAAACATAGTTTCTATTCTTTTGTTTAAATTCTTTATTTGTTGCAAGTTTGATTTTTGTGTTTTCATTATTTTTAAATATAGTTGAATAATGTGTAGTTTTAAACTGACAGAGCCAGAACTGTTATTTAAAGGCTACATATAAATATTTATTTGTTCCGTTGAAGGGAATAGGAATCGAATCCATGACATATTGTAGCCAGTAGTCAATCGTTGTCTCAATCTTCCGAGGGGAAGCCGCTAGGAATCGAGCAGTAAAAGTCTGACAGTCCCTTCCGCCCCACCTAGGGCGGAAGGACTCATTTGATGATTTTTACCAGCTCAAAAAAAAAAATGTCTTAGTTACTGATGAGCACTACAGTTAAGAATTAATCAGTCCCAGCACTTCTAGCTCGAGTATAGGTTTGTGCCCTTTTAATGGCAAAAAAGACTTAAACATAGCGGGCGAAACCTCTGCCTACCAGTAACGAGGACTCAATACAGCTCGATTTCTACCGAATTCCCCTGGGAATAACAGCTACTCTAACGCCGTTGAAATATGGTACAGTCAGTACTGCCTAATATTGCTAAATAATATCAGCTATTGTATAAGATCAACTGTAAGGTTTCATGATGTCTTCTGTTTAATTTTTTTGACTAACTTTGATAACTTTATTGTTTTAAAAGACATGATCATAAAAATATTATTTACATTTATGACACTGTATTGTTAATATAATTTGCATGCTAACATAAGCTGAATATGGTGAAACCGTACCTGTGCAACATCTTTTGCAAACCCATATTATGCAAATAAAATGATTGATTGATTTATTAATAGAATTAAATAATGAATGCTTCGATTTCCCTTTTACAAAAATGGACCGCCACTGCTGCCCACCCCTTAAATACAAGTCTGATATTATGTTATGTTAATAACAAACAAGTCGGTTTCTGAAAAGCTGTTAAGTATGTACTCATGATAACCCCTGTGATCTAATTATAAATGTTGATATATAAGTGTTCGAGATCAATCTTCAAAATAACCGCAATTTATTGAAATGGAGCTATACTGTCGTGCTAAGTTCAAAAACGGTGTCTCAAAAAAAGTTGATTTTTATAGCATCGAAATCAGAAACCCAGCCAATTAACGCATCAAATGAATTAAGCCAAATAGTGGTATATTATATAAAACAGTTGATTACATTTTTAATAAGCAAAAAATCAGTATGTAAGTAAAGTAAAGAAAACTATTTTTACAATAAGTACTTAAATTTTCTCGAAACTAGGTTGCAGTGTGTTAAAGCCATGTAAATTAGTTACAAGTGTAAATGTCATATTATGTAGTTCCTAACCTCAGAGCATTAAGACGTATCGGTGTGCGGTGTACAGCCATTGCCAATAAGCGTCAATGCAACCTACTTCTATCATAAACTCCACAACTTATGAGGGATGACACACTCCGTTCCCCATGACAATATCATAAGAATTACAGGAAAAAATGGCACGAATATAGTCGCAACAGGTGCAAATAATATGATTAATGTACAGGAAAGTAGGCAGCCATGGTTACGTGTCAATTTTAACATTTTCTGTCATTTCCACGAACGCATATATATTCACACGAAGAGTTGCTTATATTTCAATGTGAAATGATATTTTGAGCTATGTATAGACCGATTCAAAGGATACTTTCATAATAAAGACCCACTGAAGTGTATCTCGCCGCTCCATTTGACAAACTCATCTAAGTTATCGAATGTTCCGATGAAACGTATCTAAATATATTTACACGATGAAATAAACTTGTTACCCTTCTTCGAGGAGTCCTTGGATGATAATGTAGAGGTTGAGTGGATGAGTGGATGTCGTGCATACCTACACTCATAGTCCACATGTAGGTTCATTCGATACTACGATCCATCGAGTAAAGCGTGGGCTAATCCGCGATTAGGGGCCTCCTAAATACTTTAGTAGTGTTTTGTTTTCCTAAATGGATGTCACATTTTGTTTTCATGCACATGAAAAGTATATTAATTATTGCCTTAAAAGCTGTCTTCCATATTAGATTAGTGTTCTAAATGTACAGCATTACTGAAGCAATCAATGGAAAATGTTTTCCATTTTTAAGTTTACAATAACCTAAATTGAAATACAGGTACCTATACTTCCAGTTTCAGGAAGGTTTTACTTGCAACTTTTAAATAAATAATAATATTTAATGCATCACAAATTGTTTTGTAGATTTTAATTGTGTATCGTTTTGACTTTCAAGGTAATCCTTTGGGTTTAGATAAATAAATGAAAATAGGAGTAAATACTGGGCATACCTACCTACTACAAATTAGTATAGATACTATAAATCTTGGTAAATAGTTTTGTTTACTTGATCTCCGATTTAATAAATATAGTTATTAAATGGCAATGCACTACAATAACGATAATAGCCTTGTTGTGGTCTACATCTCTTGGAATATAAATACTAATAAAATAATGTGATAAATAGTTATCTTAATACCAGGAATTTTACGACACATTATATCAACGCTTATAGATCATGTCGGTTACGTATAGCATGTCTCTGCTACGGGCATTAGGTTATCTGATGTAAGGAAACTTACTCATTGTGCGGTATGTCCTCGAGCTGGTTCGCGAGCGCGGCGGCTGCGAGCAGCGCGACGAGCAGGCCCAGCGGCCTCCGCGGACACATGCTGTCCATCAGCGCCATCGCACTCCCCACATGACAAGGGCACACGACAACCGACACAGCACTGACCGCTCCTACATGGAACAACACACGGCACTAAACTCTCCTGACAGTGTCACACAGGGGCGTACGTTTGTGCATGAGTCATCGAGTGGTAGTGTCAGTCAGGTTAGGGACCGGGGCCGGTGTCGTGCGGGCGGGCCGCAGGCGAGGACAAGCGTGTCGCGCGCCAAGCCGCGCCGACCCCGCGCAACCGCCCCGCGCGTCCCGCTGCCCCGCGCCCGCACTGACGCTGCGCGCGAATCATACGCCCAATAACGCAGCGGCCTACTACTTATTACTGAGATTTATTTGCCCATACATAGGGTTGATGGTCAGCCGCCGAAGCGAACGCCTCCGAGCCTCTCTACGAGAACATCCGGCGTAGTATTACGAGGAGCGGGTAGTATCCGGCGCGCGGCCAGCTGGCGTGTTGGTCGCAGCAGCCGACCTGATGAGGAGGCTGCTGCAGGGGTGCACGGCTGGTAGTCGCCGAGGGGAGCGCTGGTGGTGCGAGGTTATGCCGGCCGCGACACCGGCCGCCACGCACATGCGTGGGCAAGTCGCCAGGAAATCCTTTATTGATTCCCGCGCTCCCGCTTTCTAAGGAATGTCGCAGGCGTTGCTACCGCCAAAATTTCACCCTCCCACTATTATAATTTGGGCTAAGCGGATCACTGTACGCTTCGTGGATTGCTTTCGTTACACCTAACGAATTTAAGGGATTTTCTTCAAAAGAAGATACGCGAACGAATACTCGTATTTTATGATAACTTTATGGAGTTTGGGATAATTATTTTTGAATGAAGAATTTGGTTTTCAATATAGAATATTGTGCGTAATTTTCGCATTATTTTAAATAGGTATGTAGTCAAACTAGATTTACCTGAAAAATAAATAGTTTAATGATAACTTTGCATGTAGTTCGACGAAAGTCTTCCCAATTTGCTAAGATTAGGGAGCCTCTATGACCATCGGTATCATTAGGATACGTCTGGGAGGCGCAGGTAGCCTAGCTAGCTAGCTCCTACCGTAGATACTTACGCAAGATTCACTTCGATTACATCGGCGGAGAAGGGTTAAAGCTGCTCCTTACGATATTATGTGAATTTGTTTCGTCAGAGGTTTTATTGAAAATGTGCGTGGCAAAGTAGGAACTTGTAAGTTACAACGAACAACTTCAAAGTTTTACAAACTTGTCACTTACCGAGTGATGACGAGGATACCCAGAAGGCGTTCTGTTGGCTTCAGCCTGAGTGTGTTATTAATTTAATAATTTTACAACTTTTCCCAACCTTTTTATTTACCTATCCTCTAAAAATGGTTTAACTTTTACACGTTCGTCTCTACGATTTACAATTTTTTTTTTAATTTAATTTTTACGTGTTGTTTTATTCATCAGGGTTTTTATGTAAGGATTATAACCTCATGTCAAGGTTTGCAGATTAGATAGGGAGTTCAAATAAAATGGGATATTTTTTTTTAAATTTTAAAAGTATTTTATTTTCTCAATACAGTCGACATTAACTTTTGTTTTAACAATAACAGTTATTGTCATAAACATAATGAGTGGCAAAGTAAACTTCATGTCATTGACAGATTACTTTTGAGTGTTGAATTTTCTAGTTAAACTATTTCATTTTTTTTAGTTTAATAAAGTTGTACTTGTCTCTAATAAAGGCACATTTTAATTATTAAGTTACAAACTTTATGCAAAAAAAAATTGTAAACAAATAAGGTATTTTGAAATTCCTTTCTCCAATCATATAATTTAAATACTCGTTGTAATAAATGCTACATGATACTTAATAATGAACACTGTCAAAATAATAATATTTCTCCGCATTTCATTTGTTAATTTTTAAAAAACCTACAAAAGTTAATAAACGCTTTCGTTTCAGTTACAATCTACAGTTTTTCGACAATATGTCAGTTAAAATTGTATAAAAATAGATGATACAAATGTATGCAGCCGCCGCACGGGGGCGCTGCCTACGAGCACAGTTACTTGCTAATGTTACAGCTATATTTACAGAATATCATTAAGTTATATATGTACGTATAAATTAATATATGCTACTAAGTACTTTGCACAAAACGTTACAACGTAACTCGTCGATCATAACCTGAGGTCAGTATTGATGTCGGTGGCCGCTGTACTCGCGGGGGTACCGACGCGTCACCTCGCCTATAGTCACACAATACTGTGCTTTGATCTTTAAATGCAGTCTTCACAATTACTAAGTTTACCTAAAGATCACAACAATACAGTTAGGTATAAACATAACTAAGTAATCTCATAAATAGCCGCCTAACCTACAGTTAGAACTACCTAAATAATTTGTACAATAAAATCTGAGATTTCCCACAGATTGTCCTGGTGACAGAATAATTATAGACATACAAATAAATAATATTATAAATTAATAATATTTGACCACAGTCTTTAGAAGTATAAATGTAACAAAGAGTTTGGAGACAAATGGAAATGTCTTTAAAATAGGAACACACAAACAAATGTATAGATATGACGTCTACAAATGATATTTGGTTTTATACAGTAAAGAATTCACTAGCTTTTGACACTGGAACACGTCTATACTGAACCACAATATAGAAGTACTAGTGCCCCGCTATGGAATGATTTCAGTACCATCCTGCATGCACTGCTAATAGTGACACATAATGTTGACATTAGATACTAGCACTTCCATCATGTACCGAATAGCAATATAGCCTCCACTATATTCATATGAAGAGTAAACTTAAAATTACAATTCTCGTAATACTGTCTTAAGGTACTGATTATAAGCGGTATTGCCAACCTTAAAACATGTTTTACGTACGATTGCTCAGCTTATAAGAGATAAACTCCGTAACTTTAGGTAAAGATGTCGAATTCATCGATCAGATCATTACATACAGTATAATAATTAGTTGCATTCATGCAAGTATATCTAGTATTCACAGCGTGTTGACACGGTGTGGATCGTTGTTCAAATGACACACAGTAGGAGACAGTCTTTGCGTCTTCAATGTCGTGAGGAGTCGCTTTCATGGCCGGAATCGCGTCCGTTTTCTCTCGGTGAGGCGCGGTGGTCCCTTTCATCTCTAAACCGGTCCCTGCGATCTCGTTCCCTCGACCTGTCCCTATCTCGGTCTCGATCTCGCTCTCGATCCCTATCTCTGTCCCGATCTCGGTCTCTGTCTCGGTCCCGATCTCTCTCTCTATCGTCGTCGCGATCCCTACGTCGATCGTAGTAGTGATACGACCGTCTTGATTTCCTATCGCTCGGTGTTACTACTTCTACTTTGATATTCGCTGTCGCCGTTACCTGCAAAGATTGGATATATTAGACATCGAATTTTCAGAAAATAGTCATTGCTTTTAAATAGGAGTACTTAAGTACTGAGTATGTTTCTGCAGGAAAATTATTAATAGAAAACTAACCTTAGTAGTAATAGCGCCTGGATGTGGTGTCTTTGAAGTGGGTGTTGATCGTCCCGAGGCTGAGTCACTGCCGTTATAAGTGGTTGTTTCCACGACTACTTCTGGCTGAACGACAATGGACTGCATTGACGACTGCACAGAGGGCGCGGAGGAGTGCCAACTAGGCGGCTCCTCCGTAATAGTTGTGAGCGAGGGAGCTGAGGGCCGTGGTGCTGACTTGCCACCGCGTCCTCCCTTGTCACCACCTCCTGACCCAGAACTTGACTTGCGAGGGTGCACGGGCGAACTCTTCGGTGATGGGGTCGACAATCTTTCCGGGTGTTCGAGAGGTCGAACCTGAATGAAATAATAAAATTGTAAGTTTTACATGACATAACACCACGCCTGTAATCCCCGAAGGGTTAGGCAGAGGTGTACCCATTAGCCACCCACACTTCGCCAGTAATATTTAAGTCCCATGTAAAATTATAAGTTTTTTTTTGTTTAATATTTTAAAATGGCAAAGAACAAGCAACACATCTTCGCACATAGGTAGTAAGTTAAAGAATTTGATATCAATGCACTAAAAGTAACTTACCTCAGCGTTTGGTCCCAATATGGCGAGTATAATTGGGAAAAAGAGCAGTCCGTCTATCAAGCCAAGGAGTACCAGTGCTAGCAGTAGTCTCAAGAACAGTCTTGCCACAAATCCGAACTCGCTGGTAGCTAACATTGAAGCTGCTAGAGCAGCTGCCAACGCACCATGTACAACAGGAGCTAATACTGACTCGAGGGCCAAAGATGCTCGTCGTCGTTTACAACCAATCGATGTTACAAAGGCCTGTTGGAATAAGGGATCAGTTAATTTTGATATAAAGACAGCTATTTGGGAAAAAACAAGGAACAGACGATAAAGTTAAAAATATGGTAAAGGTAACATTAAAATAAATGAAAATATAATTATTACTTACCAAACATAAATGCACAGTAAAGTGAACGCCCCTGCCTATGGAAAGGACTAGTAAGACAGCTGGTACTGCAGACAGCTTGACTCCTAGCAGTGCCATAGTGCCCAGCAGCTGTAGCACTAACGTCGCTAACGCCAATGTTACCAACACTGCTGCCCAGAAGTTCAGGAGGAGTACCATTACGGCCTGTAGATAAGAAACAGTGTTATTAAAAATGTTAAGAAATCAGGTCGGAAATTCAGTTTTATTACGAAAAGCATAAAAAAAATACGGCTTAAATAAATGGTACAAAAAACTTACCACAAAAACTGCAGCCAAAGCGCAGGCGAGGGCTAGAAGCAGCGATGTCCTCAAATAAAGGTACTGCTCCCAAAATAGGAAAGGAATGCCAGACGGGAAGTTAGACAATCCCTTCGCTTCGAACTTCAAACACAGATCCCGCACAGACATTATCAAGGTCTTTATACACTCTGTGTCACTTAACCCTGATAAGTAGAACGGCAGCTGTGTGTAGATCAGTGGTGATGACTTCGGTATTTTCAACTCAACGTCTCCTGACGAATGCGTCCATCTCTTCGGTTGCGGCTTCAAGTTTCCCTGGGACGCTCCGTACGCCAGGGCATCGTTCGTAGCCCAGGCTGAGAGGTAATTATAAAACGCTTTCGGATTTATGATACCGTCCTTATCCACCAATCTGTGACCGTTCTTCGTGTCGGTTGTAATTAGTGACTTGTCGATGGGATTGTCTACATGTCCTGTCTGCACCATCAATTTGTAAGCCAAAATGCCCTCGTCGCTTGCATTTTTACACCAGTACTCCTGCGTTATACATCCACTCTCCACTTCTTTGTCGTAAGCTGCCTGTAAGTCCAGTAACCAGTCTCGGAAGAGGCTCAGCCAGAATTTCGTAAGTCCGCCATTATCGTTCTTTATTATATTCGGTATCCTAACAAACTGGTCGTGATATTCGTAGAGTAGCTTCTGATTGGTGGGATATTCGAAGTCTCCTTGTGTGACGGCATACATGCTATAAAAGCCGAAGTATTTCTCCTGGCGGTATAGGAATTCATGCTCGTCCGTGTTCTCCGGCACAATGTCTGTCAGATCTAGACCGTCTTTGACTTTCGTAGCTCCCCAAACACTGGCCAGAATTACTGCGATCAACGCTAGCATTGATGTAACCTGAAAATAAATAATACTTTTTAGCTTTTGTGTTTCATAATACGAAGTTATATTCATATATTGTAAAACTGATGTTCTAAATGCATACCTTAACGGAAGGTCGCATGATAAACGGCGCATAATAGTTTCTCGCCCACTTGGTGAGCGACAGACTGAGGCAGCACGTCACCTTCGACTGGTCTCCCGTGTCTTCAGGGTCCAATGGTTGTCTCGTTGTGTCTTTCCAATTAGTCTGCAAATCATATCATATTTATCATACTTTTTATTGAGCTTCAGTAAAACAAGCATTTTTTTTAGCAAGCATTTGGAAAATTTAATTTGATGTTCTTTGTTCATTATAATAGTGCCAAAACAGAATTTTCATTATAGCTTTCTACAAGATTCAAAGCTCACAACAAACCTTATCAGTCTTTCCAGTCCTACCCCGTGACCGATCAGCAATCTTCTTAGATCGCTTAGGTAGTGGGCTTTCCGGCGTCAAACAACAAAGGAGGTCAGATCTTGCAGCCGACCGCCGCCTAAGGTCCAGCGAGATCATTGCAGGGAACACTAGCAACATTGAGCCAAGGTTGAAGAGGAGGAGGATGGCTGCCTGGGGGATAAATAAGTTGTTTATTAATATGATAATTGCACTGATATTTCTGGAAATTGGATTACTAAACTTTACAGTATTTGTTTCATAATTAGTTGGTTTAATATGCTGTAAATTCTCCCTCAGATGATAATCAGAATCGTAGCAACAAATATGTAAAAATAAATGTAAACTTGTATTTAATCTTACCTGTAAGCAGAACACGCGCAGGGCAGGAATCGGCAGTAAAGCCGCTGCCAGAAAAGCCAAAACATTGCAAAGTGAAGCCAACAGCACGCTGAGGCCACTCTTCTTGAGCACCAAGCCTGTCCGCTCTTCCCGAGGCACGTCTCCCGCTTGCTCCACGTACGTGTGAGTGAGAAGGAACATGTCCTGCACGCCCAACCCTAGCGCAAGGAACGGAACTATCTGCGTACTTGATGCGTTGAATGGTATACCTGAGAAACAAATGGCAGTAGTTGGTTAAGAGCCTTGGGTGAGTCTGTATAAAATCTTGTTGGTAACAAAAACATTTAATAAAAAAGTATAAGGAGTGTAAGCGGTGCATGGTGAAAAAAAAACAAAATAAAATAATAATCACCTAACAAAGCACAAAAGCCTAATCCTGCTGCAACAGTGATCGAAAGCAGTAGTACCCCTGCGATACCCACACCGGCTTGTGAGCGGACAGGGTCACGCCACTGCATGAGTGTTACGGCTACATAAATTAACTGAAATAAATAAAAATAAAAAACTTATAATAATGCCAACAAAACAGGTGCAGTAAAAAAACAAGCTAGAGAATGTAAATAAATGGTGAAATTCTTACCATGAACATGTATCCCAACATGATATTCTTTAACGACAGTTCAGAGAACTTGCCAAGAATGTCGTTAAGTGTTGACGTAGAGAATGGGTAGAAACTATACGACGGCGACACCGTCTCGGTCACTGTCATCTTTCGCACCTCCTGGAAATTAACGCAATATAAATCTAACATTTTATTGAGAAGTCGTAACTATACCTGTAACTGGCTGTTTCACAAAGAAAGTGTTCATGAAGAGATTTTTATTTTATTGTTAATAAGATTTTTTGAGGTTCTAATTAAAAATGGATGCATTATAATGTATTATTAAAATGATTAAAAGAATATCAGAAAGAAGCAATTCCGACCATCATATTTCAGTAATAAACATATTTGTTTCAAACTTAAAAAAGATAACTTACAGCAGCAAACTTCCTTTGCCAGGAGTCTAAGACGGCAGCGGCTTTCTCTTGCGTCCATCCGACATGATGCACTTTGTAGTGGTCGGCCCAGTACTCGTACATCTCTCGCTCGCCCATCAGCTGCACCACAGTTTGTAACGCCTTCGCACTCCGCAGGGCTGAGGTCGAGTTCCTGGTGGCACCACCTACTATCAGTTGTTCTGGCCACTGCATGTATGCTGCTGCGAAACCGTAGCACCCGTGCGACAGTTCCGCTGCTACGTCTGGAATCTGAACGAACAAAAGAGTTGTTGTAGACAAGAAATGATGCAAAATCTTAGAACTAAAAGGATATTTATTTATTACCCATGTTTACATTGAATAGCTTATTGTGGAAGTGATTGAATGTACAGTTAACAAATTAAACAAGTTCCTGGAACATCATTAACGATGACAATGATAATGAAACAAAGTAAAATTCAAAATTTATGAGGTTTCTGTGGAAGTGCTCGCCTCCATCGGATGGTGAGCATTATTGATATAATAGTGTCATTGTGACGGGCGATAGCTGCGGCAAACGAAGCCCATTGAAGCGTGTACAATGCGCCCGTATAATGCGGCGGTCCGGCTGCGCGGGCGCACCGAACAATGCGCGCCCGATCTGCGCCCGACCCTTCGCCGAACGTGGGTGGCGACAGACACTCAGCGAACTCACAAAAACCAAACCAATGCAATTGAGTACCCACCACGAATGGACTATTTGTTAAAGACAATTTGTTCACTTAAATAAACGTTCACGATTGAAACGTATCTTCTGATTTATATTTTTATTGAAAATACTAAGTGTCAAAACAAAATTGATGAATAGCAAGTAAAGGTTCAGTTGCGAAACCTATATTTGGTAATGATGTTATCAACGTAGTTGGTAACATAACTTTCACGCAGGGCGGAGCTCCGGCGGCAGGTAGTCGCACATCTGCCCGGCGGCGACCGCTTTCATCCTGCCTTATTACCGTTTCCAAAAATATTTTATTATTATGGAAAGTATTTAAACTTTATGCGTTCGTCTCGATAAAGATATTTTATTTGTCGTGATCCTACATGCTTTATTTATGTGCCTGTAAAACTGTCGTAAATTGAAGTCTTCATAAAAGGACCGGGAGTTGTCGTAATGGTCCCTAATGTGTCTCTCACGAAGCCGTAACAAATGATCCAAACACACAACTGACTGTACAAAGGAGATTATTACTACCTGAACTTTTGGGAACTATAAAATGGAGTATTAGCCAATACTTACATTGCCTGTTTTCTTGTTGGGTGCCGTGTCTGGACAGTGGGCATCGGTGGGGTCGAGGCATGGCTTCTTCATGTAGGCGGAGGTGATGCCAGCCCTCTTCATGTAAGCCTCCATTGTGCTGAACGGGAACTGGAACCTCAGCTTCCTTACTTCTTCTAGAACCTCTTGGGGGTGTAACTGAGTCCATTGTAGTTTGTGCTGAAGACCACTGCGGAATAAAGTTGATATGAATTTCATACTCATAATAAATAAAGAACATATTGAAATTAAAAGCCGGAGATCAGAAGATAAGGTAAGCAAAGAAGTAAGAAGGTAAGAAAGGTAAGAAATCAGAAGGTAAGGTACTTACGGAACAAAAATGGGATAATCAGGTCCTAATAACTTGGATCCTTCCCAGAAACAGTCGAGCGGCGTAATGATCGCGCATGGAATGATGTTGTCAATGATCTTCTCGATGTGGTAGGCTTCAAAGTCGGGTATGCTGGGGCTGTAGCACAGGTCCTTTAGCCTCCACTCTATGTCGTACATATGAACTGTGACGCGGGTTGCTGCGTGGACCACCTGGGGAGACACCATGAATTTTAGTAACCAAAACACCAGATATCAATGAGATTTTTTTATTTTTTTATTTTCTTTATTTTTTTTTTCTTAGATAAACCAATGCAGCAACAGTAGAAGTGTACCACAGAATTATATCCATGGTGAATGCCGTCTATAGTGTAGTTGTACGACTGCATATATACGCACATTATTTTCATCCATCGTAATTTATGTGTCTTGTGTGCTAGCACGACTCGGAACTAAAAACCACGTGTAGCTATAACATGAAGGTTTCTAGCCATAAACGGTTTCACAATGATATTACTTGACAAAGCTATGAACTTCAGATAAAGGAAAGTTACCTTTAGGTGTTCGAGCAACGCGCCTGCGTGCAGTAGTGACACGTCAGGATCCTTGGCAGTCTGTATGATGAGCTGGTGCGTTGAGGAGTCAGCTTCTCCCAGAGCTTTTGCTGTGTACTTTAGTTCTGCTTCTAATCGACCGCCCTCTGTTGACAAATAAAGGAAAAAGGTTAGATAAAGGCTCACTGTTGCAGTGCTTATACTCTTTATCACTCTGATCTCGGTATCATGTAAGCAGACTAGCTTCTGCACGCCATTTCGTCAGCATCAAGTTGATTTCTCCTTACAAACTTTGCTCCCTTTTTCACCCCAAAGGGGTAGAATTTCGGAAAATATGTAATAACTAGCTGTCCGCCGCGGTTACACCCGCGTCTTTGGTTACTGCTCCGCTCCCGTAGGTCGTAGCGTGATGGTATATAGCCTATAGCCTTCCTCGATAACTAATCATTCTATCTAACACTGAAAGAATTTTTCAAATCGGACCAGTAGTTCCAGAGATTAGCGCGTTCAAACAAACAAACAAACAAACTCTGCAGCTTTATAATATTAGTATAGATAATAAATCTTTATTTGGAACAAAAACATATGACAAATTAAGTGTGTTCGAAAATAGCTGCATTAGTTGAAATCCTTTCTTATCGGATGCCTACGACATACAAAGAACACACCCTCCAAGTTTCAGGTCTCTACGATCAGCGGTTTAGGCTGTGCGCTGATCCGTCAGTCAGTCATTCAGGACAAAGCATTTTATATGTATAGATACTTGAATAATTAGCAAAAGAACATGGAGGTTTTTAAGAAACATACGGTTAACCGAGATATAATTAAAACCATAACATATCTTCAATAGCATTCGCTCTGGTGGGCGACACTGTATTAACATCAATGTCAAATTAGCGCGCAATTTGTGAGTCCAGCAAAAACTTTTATTATGTATCTGTTACCGGCAATCTGTATAATTCAGGTTTTCTATACAATACCTAGGCAATGTATAAAATACCTGGGGCGTAAAGGCAATGTATGAAACATTATGAATACTATTCTCTATTACATACTTTACCTAGGTAATGTATACAATTCCTAGGGATTGTATAGAGTACCTGCTGGTCCACCGGCAATGTGTAAATAAATAGATTCTGGTCTATATGTTACTGTAAATCATAGGTTTTACAAGTAACTATTAGAATTGGTATTAGCCCCTTGGCTAATACCAATTCCACAGCTAAGTTGGTTACAGTTCTTTAACTGTAACCAACTTGGCTGTGGAATGGTTAGTCACAATCCTACCCGTTTTTTGGTTCGGGTCTAAAATTCTTACAATGTCTTAGGCTATTTTTTCAATCGTCAGATACCTAACTCCTAACGGAGGAAAAAATATGGCGGTTTGACAGCTTTTGTGTAGAAAATATGTCATCAATATGTAGTAACTACATATTGATTGCTCGCTCCGCTCGCTTAAGATGAACTACATTGTAGTTCAAGACTTGGGGCACCCCGACTCAAATAGGTTAGGTTAGGCTTCGTGGTTATTTTTTTTAAACCACACAGAAATAGGAGCCCCAATCTGCAGGGCTCCGTTGACCGGGTCTTTCCTGCTCTTTTATACACATTGCCGGCTGCGCTTTCGGTATTGTATAGAATACCTAGGCAAAGTATAAAATAAATAATATTTCATACAATACCTGTCCGTTTTAGGTATTCTATACATTGCCTAGGTATTCTATACAATACCGGATTATACAGATTGCCGGTAACATATCGATGGAAAGCAATTAACTTTGCATTGAATTATATTTTTCTTTATCGCGTGCTGGCTTTATAATTATGTTCATTAAAATAAATTTCACTCGTTACGAGCCGAGATGTCTTAATTCACGTATTCATATTCCCGTCGCATGGTAACCAGTGTCAGATCATTGCAAACAAGGTCAGTTATTTACATTTCTGCGATCTGTTTTGGTAACAAAATATAATAAATATTGTAGTAAATTCTATTTTTAGTACATTTCTGATAAAATTGTTTTGATGTTCTTTGGTGTCAGACAATTAATGTTATTCCGACTAAACAAGATAACACTAAGATACACTACACACTAATGTGAGTGCCTACCTAATTAGTAATATTAAGAATCGTCACAAGATTTACTGTATTGTGGAAACGGTAGCATTTCTTCTCATTCCAGGGGATAGGCAAAGCCAGTGTGTAAAAACATCCAAATATAACCTGAACGCCCCATTTACGCGGGTTTACAGTGTGTAGTCGACACATTTGTAACGCGGGTGGAGCCGCGCGGCTAGGCGATACTTAACACATACGACCAGTGATTTACCGCGTGCCTATCCGACGCCCCCTGTGTTCCGACTGTCACCATCGTCGCCTGACACCCTTTAATTAGAATAGTCAACATTTCTTTTAATTAAAACAGATGTTGAACGTTTCAACGCCCATTTATTGCGTTTTTGACGTGTTGAAGTTTTATTTATTTTGGGGTCCATATAAATAAAGTTTTAAAATAAGTATCCAAGTATTCGTGATTCGTATTATTCGTACAATAAATTAAAACAGAACGGTTTGGTACAACTTACTTAACATAAATTAAATAGGTTCGTGATTGTCGCATGTAAAGCCGGAGTCATTTCGCATGTTGTCAGCGAATCGGCGAGAGAATTCGTTCCAATTAACACCCGTCCCGCTGATTTATAAGCCGGTTTGTACCATTTTTTGTGCCGAATTAGGTGCACGACGTGTTAGAATAAAAAAGGTTTGACAGGTTCGCTTAACTTTAAATTATTTTTTGAAGACGCAGCGACTATGTGGCTATTAATTTTGAAATAACGTGTATTGTGTGCTTTAGAGTATGATTTGGAAAGCCAAAAATATAAGTGCTGGGTTCAAATAATAAAAATAGTTCTATAGCAGTAAAATCACTTTACAAAAATGATTCGTATAGATAACTTCTATAAAAGTTCAAGCACGTTCAAAGTAACGTTTCTTTCAAAGTAGAACGTTTTACCGCGACTTGAGACACTCGAAACCCGTCGGTCCCCACATAAACTATTTCTCACATGTGTTCCGCGGAACAGTGGAACAGTGGCTGTTAACGCCCTCGCTCGGAATGCTATTTTATTTTCGTCGCTAATTTATAGCGTGACCGGTCAATGAGTGCATAGAAAGCGCACGCAGCACAATGAGCGAGCACCTTACAAATAAACAACATTGTTATTTGCATAGGTATTGCCAACGCTAATGATTTATTTCTAGCGGTTACTAGTATGGTCAGTGTACCAATTTCACGCTTGTTACCTTTAACCTTTTGAACGCCAGAGTATAAACGTATCGCCGTACCCCTGACGCCAGGCCACTTTTTCTGTCAAATGACTTTCATAAAAAATAGGGATTCCAAAACTTGATTAAATTGTTTATTTCATATTATGGTGCGACGTGTATTTTGTCATATATTTGTGACGTTGGCGTGCAGGGTAAGATTTCGTTTGTCACATATATGTGACAATGGCGTTCAAAAGGTTAATGAGCAGAACACCGCACGATTAACACTTGCTAGCTTACGTAGCTGTACACATACAGCTACAGTAATTGTAGATACAGCACAATTTATTGCATGCGAAGTTTAAAGACCATAACTTTCGCATAATTAGCGACAAGTTTCCGGAAAATTTCTGGGCAGCCAGTGCCACACACTACGATTTTCTTTCATCTCTGAATTGGCATTAAACTCAGTTAAGTTATAAAGACCCCACATCGGCGACTCACTTAAGGTAACTGTTTAGTGTCAGTGCCTACATATATTACTACTGAGTATTCTCCTTGGTGGTTACTCGGCAAGGTTTGCAATGATGTTAATGTTCCTCGGACCACCTGACAGTCGCCACTCGTTTGTTCACAGCTACAGATATTGTACTAATGCTAATGCCATCAACATTTCGCAGAACACTTTGTATGTAAATGAGCTTAATAAGCATTAAAAATTACAAAACGAGTATGAACAAAAAATCTGATGAAACGTGCCAAGACTTTTTGTGCACCTCGCACCGTTGTGTGTAACTGTGTATACGAGTTCACTAAATGTACCTATATGATATTACATTCGAACTCTATCTTATAATAATATTTAAGATATTATTGAGTCTGGGTAGCAAACGGCATAAAAAAGCTTTTACCAACTGTTAAGTTCGTAACTAAAACTACGTTTAAACAGAAAGGACGAAAAATTCAACAAGGTTCTGATTTAGAAAATGTCAACAAGATTATTAGAACTAAAGCTAAGGAATCAAACCGTCAAACACACTTCAAAACAACTATTCTACTAATATTGGGTTTCAAGAGGGATAGTAAAGAATAAACTTTTTCTGTTCAAAAATAAACTGTGTGAAATGAAGTCTCCAGGTAGTTATAAGAATTTGAAAAATGTTTTAAGTTCGTGACACAACGCTAATGGTTGCGTGTTAATGTATACAATTTGTGTTAGTTTATGTTTATTATTCGCATTTATACAAATTCAACGGAATCACATTTCATTTCATTTCATTTCATTTCATTTCATTTCATTTCATTTCATTTCATTTCATTTCAATCAATTGGCTCAAAACAAAAATAAGGACGCCAAGCTTTTGTGGTAGGTATTCCAAGACTTATGTCCTCATAAAACGCGTGTTCGTTTAGCTTAGCCAACACACCCACATAAAATGTAAGCGTCAGTTAAAACTATCGACGTAGAAAAATCAACATTGGAAGTGTCGTTCCAAGTGAAGGGCGCGGGCGTTGGTTTCGTAATCATTCAGGCTAAACATAGCCCCACTCGTGCCGGATATTAGGGATTATCATAAAGCAAGTGGAATGGAATCGAGCGTGGTGGCGAGGTGGCGTGGCGGGCCGTTGGGCCGGTGGGCCGCTGGGCCGCACAGGGCGCCTCTATTTTAACACCTACCGGGCTGTGGGCGCGATTTACGACGCTGCATCGCACCACGCTTGCGTTGAATCACGTCAGCGTGGATTAAGTACCGGTATCGATGCTCACGGTCAAGTGGTGCTTACATTGACGCAAAATTGAGGTGAAGTTTCGTGAGGTAATAAGTAGGGTTTGTCGAGATTTTGCTTAACTTCTTCAAAATTCTGACTTACTATCTGGTTGGGGAATGAGAACATCATCCAGCTCCATAAGACACCGTCAACGATTTGCTTTTGGAGACAGTCATTTCCGATACAAATGTAACATCGCTATAGGGCGGGCGGTAACCGCGGAAAGATCGCAAGGTCACGCGGGGTTATCGCGACTGTCTACCAGAGTACAGCTTTCACACTCACCGCACCGTGCCGTGCCTTATCGCGCGCGGCGAACAGCGGGGGCGGTGTCTTTTATACAGTTTAGCTACACTTGCGCTTATCGGCCAACGCACATAGTCGTTGCATAAGTCAACATAACAATCAGCTCTACTGACAACACAATGCGTAATGACCGCTTGAATGGTACCTAAATCTGTCAATGTACACTGATAACAATCAATGCGAATCTCAAACCTTTTATTGCATTCTCGATGCGTGTGCGTCGATAATGACAACATTTCTACTCAATGTGGTAGCGGACGATCAGCGCGGACAATCGCAATGAATGACGTTGCGGAGGATCCGAGGACGAGGGGAGTGCGGCGGTACGTGCGCTCGCGCATGTGGTTGTGGCCACCCGCGCGCCGCCGTGCCGAGCCCGTGTGGTCCGGACCGGGCCCCGCGCACTTCCCCCGCTGGCCCTCTATGCAAATTAGCCAGAGCGTAGACAACAGATGGATGGCGGAATAAACAAACCGCGTCCTTTGCGGCCGGCGCGAGCGATCGCACAGCCATGACGCGACTTTGTTAGCGCACGCTCTCCGAACTTATAATTGACACATCAAGTGCGACACAAGGACTTTCAATAGTTAAGAACTGCAACTGGTTCCAAAGCTTTCTACTAAAACGAAAGTCGATGAATATACCTAGCTAGGTACTACTTGATTACATCAAACGTAAAGTTTGAATGAGAGAAATCTGTAACATTTCGGTCATGGTCGCTAAATCGATCGAGCTTGAGGCCGGTTTTTGGACAAAAACTAGTCGCATTTAGAAGTCCATAGCGAGAGCGAATAACGAGGGAGGTAGATAGGCGGCGCGGGCGCGGTGGCGGGGCCGCGCACCATGTAATCAACCGACAGATTATACCGTGCTGTATCAGTTACAAATAACACGTGTGGCACATCTTATTTGACATTCGAACCAGACTGACTTAACTACGTAACTGCATGCAAGCCTCCACTGAACGGATTTAAAGCCTACTTTAGCTAACGCTGTCAGTTTATTGGCACGCATTTGAGTAAGTATTCACTTACGTTTTAGTAGGTCGAGAGTACACTCTAATATGTTACGAGATATGTAGGCTTGAACATTGTAGAATAATGAACTGGAAAGAAACTCTTATTCATGCTTTCATCGATACAATAGAAATCCGCATTTGATAAAACAGAATCTGTCTTCAGGTAAACTGATTCTGAATTGTCTAGCTAGCAGATAGAATGGGTAAGTACCGTAAGTCCTTTCAAGTTCCGCAAATAATAGGTACTATAATGATTCTCTCCGCTGCACAAGTAAACACCAGTTTGTATAGAACTCGACCACATCCCATCATCAATAGAAAAGAGGGAAAAGCTCAGGTTGGGAGGGACCGTGGCACAATGGGCGAGCGTGGCGCGCAGCAAGGCGTCTTCACACAAAAGCGGGCCGGACAATCAGATCCCTCGTTTTTTGTGAGTCAATAGAAATGTTATACATTTTTTTAGTTTTATTGGTCGTAATTTTACGTAGGGATATTTACGGGCGGCCGCGGGCCACCTAATTAAGTTGTTAGGCGACTCGGGACCTTCGGCATTGTTTAACTGTGCCGGCTTTGTTCCGCGATAACGTCTGGGAGGCAGTTACCTTTCAATGTGTTTGTATTGTTTGGACAGTAGCCGACGACTTCATATAAATTGACATTTCAATCGTTTTAGAGAAAAGGTCTTAGATTTATAAATTCGATAAAATTCATCGTACAGTAAACATCGGGTCTTAAAAGTTTGGAGTATCGCGAATAAAGTTTCGTTATCTGTGAAGTAGTGTTGTGCCGGTGTTGAAGCAGGTGCTTCAATAAAAATCGGTCACTTCCTCTTAGTTACGTCCGCCCTTTTGCGATTTTTTTTTTCAGATATCTTGCCTGTGGAACTTATTAATTAAGCTTTGTTCAGAAAACAAGCAGTAAACATTGATATTAACACTAACTAAGACATTCAGCAATAACAACAGTTTGCTTTAAACATTCATATACTCAGAAACAGTCCAAAAATCATAAACTTCTGTTGTTCGTCGGTTAAAAACTGAACTGAATTATTTCTTGATTACAGAAGGAACACATACACTGTCAGCACCAAAATAATTAGTCATAAACTGCGTAGTACTTGTAGTATCTCCGTGATCAAGTACCTACCACACCTTCAACGGGATGTTGCAATCACGGAAGTTGCACTCGTGCGCTTCCTCCCAACCTAACTCATGACGTCATCGACCAATTACAAGAATATTTTTTTATTTTTTATTAAACTGTACCATTTCTTACATTCATAATCCCGAGACCACCCAACACTGTAAGGGTCGAAATAAGAAAAAAGGCAAAGTTATTCACTGCTTTGTATCCTTTTTGGGTTTGAAGGACCGTTCCTAGTGTTTTATTTGTATTATTTCAAATGTGCTTCTCATATGTTTGCAGACACCACTTTTGTGTAATCACAGTAAAATCATACTTTACTGAAATGAGTATAACAGTAACGACTAACGAGCATTAGTAATACGGCTTTTACGCCCATTGGCAACAATAAACGTCAGCTGTTTATGCTTCTTAATAAAGTGGGAAACATTTTACGACTGTTATCTTAATTTCTTATTTTATTCGCGTTGTATTAATAATATTTTTCCGTAAGTCAATAAAATCAGCTCTGATTTAACTGTTTTTAGATATCATGCAGCCATCAACTGCTATTCAAGTGAGGTCGTTTTTATAATTATGTGGTTACCTACGTTGTGTTTTTGTAAATGAAGTGAAGATATGGGTACGTCGGATAACACGATGAAATAAATCAAACAAGTCACATTACTGGCCATAAAGAGTACATTAAAATAACATCCTCGCGACGCGACGGTGCGTAAATGGTGTCCTGTGCAATATCAATTAAATGGATTAACGAGCTTTACGTTAGATCAAAGAAGTTAAAAGCAAACGCTGGTACATAATAAATAGTAAAGTTTAATGGTGGGATGTGTCCATAAGAGATACTTGGTGTGGCGGCGCGCATGCGCGGAGCTCACGTCTGTCGCGGTTCCGGGATCATAACTAAACGTACGTGCATCTTTAAACATAGCATTTTTATGGGCCGGCTTTTATCTTGCTCTGTATTTTAGAACAAAAGGTTCGAGAAGGCTCTAAAATTTAATCAATTTCCATAAATAATTGCAGATAAATAATATTGATTATCTCACATTTATCTTCATACGAGAACATTCTTAGCAATAAAAACCAAAAAGCCTGATAGTAAAACAAAACTTCATAAAAAGATAACATATTAAATAGCTTCGACATCAAAATGCTGACAAAATAAAAAAATAAAAACAACATCATCAGTGCGACGCGATATTTTACAGCATTGTGATAAAACCATAAAAAACACCAATTAATTGGTATTGATCCCAGTATATGACTCAATTCTGTTTATTTTATTGTATAATTAAATTGAACGCTTTTAAAAACTTTTAACTACTGATAAGAAATGATGAGACAACATTTTTTTGTAAGAAGTATGGGCTTGGTTGGTTTTTTAACTCATTTAGTATGACATTTTTACTGCAGTCATTGTGATGCCCACGTGCAGTAGTAAACATGCACTACATTCCTGGTGAATTTAATGGTGAATTGATAAACGACACCTGCTCAGATTGATACTGAGTGGTAACCAAATATTTGCCCTTCAAATAAGAAGGTGGTTTCAACCGAAAATTGTCTACTTGCCAGCAACTCTGCAGCATGCATGGCAGACACCTAAACGTTCTGGGTTATTCATTTCAATGAAGATAGAAAGATGGAAAGAATAGTTTTTATTGTAGGTACACACATAGGTAGGTACTATATCTTTGAGTAATATAACATACATAA
Source organism: Hoplodrina blanda (assembly GCA_949316365.1). Taxonomy (NCBI): domain Eukaryota; kingdom Metazoa; phylum Arthropoda; class Insecta; order Lepidoptera; family Noctuidae; genus Hoplodrina; species Hoplodrina blanda. The sequence goes on along the minus strand of OX438579.1, from coordinate 5,935,701 downwards.
ACATAACATCACAATTGTAATCCCCGAAGGGTTAGGCAGAGGTGTACCCTTTAGTACACCCACATTTCGCCAGTTATGTTTAAGTCCCTTGTAATAGGAGGCGAGCCTATTGCCATCAACCGGGCACAAATCCAGACTCCGAGGCTGCTACTGAGAAATTCCTGATGGAAAAACCCAATGACACTTTGCCCAACCTGGGAATTGAACCCAAGACCTCATGCTCAGCAGTCGCGTTTGAGTAATATAACGGGTGTTAAAAGGCGCTTAAAGTAACATGATCTTCCCATCGTTGCAATCATTTATTTGTTATAGACCATATTGAAGTTTAAAGTTCAAACTTTTTGACACTTTTTTATACTTGTAACTAAACTTTAAACTATCACTACTATAAAGTATGATTTCGCTTTCCAAAATTGTCGATTCCCAGCAAAAAAAAAAAAATTGCTCAAAGTTACTTAGTATGGTAGGCAGTATAGGTAGTTAACGATTATGTGATGTGTATTTTTATATTCCGTACATCCATATGTTCGTTTTATTAATTCCTAATAGGTACTTAAAATGTATAGTTCTCCAACCCGGAAAAGTGAAGACACTATTACACACGTCGTTGCCCACATCAATAAAAGATTGTGAGGTAAATTAATAATTCACGTCAATGAATATAAATCAAGCGAAGTACGTGCAACGATCGTACGTGAACTGAGTACAAATGTTGTTACAAAGAGGATAGCCTGCGCAATATTCATTAGTAATTTCTTTCTTTTTGGGAAATTGAATTATCCTGTTCCTATAACAAGTTACCGATCGTTTTAGTTACCGATGAATTTGGTGAAAAATTGCGTTTAAAGAAAAAAAAGAATACTTGGAATGATTTAGGGGAGGCCTTTGACCAGTAGTGATAGAGTACAGGCTTTATATTAGGTAAACATACTAATATTATTAATGTGAAAGTAACTCTGTCTACTAAGTCACTTAACCGATTTTCATGAAATTTTGTACGGGGTAAGTTTGAACAACAAGAAAGGATTTAAGCTACTTTTTATACAGCGAATTTGTCTGCGTTCGCGATAACCGACAATTACGCGGACGAAGTCGCGGGCAAAAGCTAGTATTAAATAATAGTTCTACGACAAATATTATTATTGTAAGTGTCTACGACACGCTACGTAACGTGAACGATTACGTTCTGTTTATATAAGTTATGCTCGTGCGTAATTGAATTATCGGTTACCTATGTAAAAGAATTAATTAATTGATTAATCGAATAAACGAAGACTCTCAATGAATAGCTTCTGCCGCGACTTTAACCGAGTAAACTTCAGAATTAAGCCAAAAAAAGAAAAATAACATCCCAGGGAACACAAAAACGGGATTAAAATTATTCATTCAACAAATTGAGTAACAAAGATCATTTAATCCATCCTCTCAAACTTTCGTGTTAGTTATTACTGATTTTAGATAATACAAATTATCCAAAATCAGTATGTAGATAAATAATACAAATCCTACTGGATATCATCCAAAATCTGTGTAATTGTGGGGGTCTACGAAGTGCTACGTGACTACGCTTTCATATAATAATATTTAAAATACACAATAAGTTCTAGTTTGTACTTTAACAATTGCTATTATAAGTAAGAGCAGACATAAGTATTGTCACATTGGTAAATATTAGGTAGGTATAAGTAAAATATTTTGCATACTATCGTGCAATAATGTTCGCTACGAGATTTTGCTACGAATTAATATTTTTTCGACTTGTCGTGGAAGTAGTAATTAAGGTCAACATCGAATAGTAAATCGTTTTATAGTGGAGTAGCAAGCTTCGTAGCAGCCATACGTAGCCCCCATTAAACGAATTTAACCAAAAAGCTCTAGTAATACACAAAGGCATACGCAGTTCCAAAATAGACCTGATTATTCTATGTTTACCTATTGACAAATATAATTACTTACTTATAGGTATAATTTATATATTTTTATAAGGTATTAAGTAGATGTCTTGTAAAAATATGATCTACGTTTGTTAATTGCTACGCCGTAGCAAGTACGAAAACTACGAAAACATAATCTTTTCGTCTAGTCGATGTTTACATTTGATTTAGCAGTACCTACTTGTTTTTGCATACCTACATATAAATGCAAAAGTGTTATTGTGGCAAAGTCAATTGAACAATACAACATTTTAATGAGCTTATCGAAGACGTTTACCATTCGAAAAAATATGTAAATAACTTTACATCTTAATACAATACAAAGACATTGAAATACAATTAGGCTAAATCGAGTAGCGCACCGGACGCAAATGCCCATTCAGATTGTTGATTGACGAATTTAAATTCAAGTTTACAGAGCTTATAAGGGCGCTTACACACCGCGGCGCGCTGTGTAGTCGCGGCGCGCATGCCGCGCACGTACGCCGAGACGGAAGCGGCTCCACAGACGCGCCTGTCACCCTGCATTGGTATTCCTCAAGATGCACATTGTGCCACAATGTCTCTATCGTGATGTGCTTCACCCTTCCTACATATACAGCTAATAAAGATCAAAGATACACTGTCAACTACAATTTAACGTACCTTGAACCCAGAGTTGGTCGACCCTTGAGTGTATCTGCGCGGATTTCAAGCCGACGCAGAATGTTGAGAGCACTAGTATCGCGACAAACAGGACTTTGCCCGCGTCGCCCTGTAGGAAACAGCCTAATATGAACAGCTGTTCCTGAAGCCACGCGCGGATCCAAAGCGACGTGCGCCCGCCTTCGATGTTGCCCTGTAAAGTAACAAACGAACATCGATATAACATTCAAATCTACTATTCATCGTCGTTCTTTTTTGTAAACAAATATCGGTAGCAGTGGCAAGAATAGATTGAACGGTAGCGGCCATACATGCTGTGTCACCACAGACATGATGGTTTATTAATCTTCGATCTTATATCAATAAACACACAGATTACGAGATCGCTTTGGCGGTAGATATAATAACATCGAACTCTTTAAACGTCGAAATAATTTCTGAGGTGATTGTGATTAATGAGAGTGCGCTGGTCGACGGAGCCGGGGCCCGCAGCGGTGGCGCCGCCGCGCGCAGTCCGGCCACTCAGGCGCAGTCGGGGCCCCACGAGAACAGCCGACACACTCCGAATCTCGTGAAGCGCTTACTAATTGCATAATAATAACTCAATCGACGTCTCGTGTTGAACGCAGCGATTAAGCGATCAAGGGTACGTTTGCCCTTTAGTAATGATCATTTTGATAAGACAACGGAAAACGACGATGTGGAAATAATTAGCAGTTTCGGATTTAATTTAGGTACCTACTTTTTTATATAACTAATTTCCTCTGTTATCCGGCAAAAAGTTGAAGGCAGGTCCTATCTACCTTCAGCTTGATTGGTTTATAATGAAAAAGACACTTCGTTATTTTATTTTTGCCAGCCAGTATACGACCACAAAAAGAAAAAACTTTAACGAAAAGAACACAGAAACAAACCAAAACATCAAATAATTTAGAAGCGAAAACAGAATAACTCGACTCGGAACCGTAACGATATAAAATACGTAGCAATCAAAACATCATTAGTGATTTCAGCAAGTTCCAGAGGGCGCTTATGGTCAATCATCCTGATGTAATGATGTAGGTATCAGTTGGTGGGGTGGGTTCGCTGAACCGTATCGATACTTCCCGCCGAAATCGTGTTGTTTAACTTCCGAGCGTAAATAAATAAATCGTAGCAGCAATAATGGCAGATACAGTGGAGAGTCGTAGAACGGTCCGGGTACGGCGCGGGCGAACGGGTGAGGTGAATGTCGGGCGCGCTGGGTGGGCGTGACGTCACGGCCGGAATGCGCCCGCGCCGCCCGCTCCCCTCGCCCCGCGCCCGCGCCGCTCGAGTTCGACCCACGTGGAGCGTACGCAACACGCCACCACACCGCAACACCACCACCACCGACACTCCTTCATTCATGCACCAAATTTGGCACACACATGCATAACGAGCAACGTGATCAGCTTCGAGTACAACTGCACCGGTGTCCTACAAACCAACAACAAGCAACCATGCTATGGTCGCGCACGTAAACCGCTGACGCAAGTGCTACGGGATTATTTACTATGAATAATCCGCGATGCGCCGGCGCCCCGGCGACCGCGCTTCCTGCAGATAAGAGATTGACCCACTAGGAGCACGTTCTCACGATCGTGGCTGCTGGCTACGGTCAACAGGATCAACTTATACTAGAAAGTACATACGGATGCATTGTCACAACTTTATGTGCCTCTCCTCTCTTTCTAAATAATTTACTAGCTATTAATAAACCATTACATAAACTACTCTTACAGGAAACAGTTCTGAGATAATTTTAGTAATGAATAGCGAGCGATACGCTGGCAAGTACTCGCCGGCTGACTTTGTCACTTATCTGAGGTCAAGCGCGGTGTAATTATTGTCTCAATTTAATTACTCCATAATGTGTCTCCAAATAGTAAAAATTTTGTTATTGTCAAAATTATCGCATAGGCCACACACGAATGATAATTAAATTTTTACATGTGTATACATATGTTAAAAAAATTACCACACACATTTAGTGGAGTCAATAATACTTAAATGATTAGTCTTAATAAAATGTGAACTGAAATTCAACATTCACTAAAATACATCATAAGTAAACTGTCAATGATTGGCTACGAGTCTACGCAGTGTACGTTTGAGGAAAATACGATAAACGTAGCGTATGTATTTAATTAAACTAACTTTACACAGATTTAAATTGTGATTTCATTGACCAAGATACAACTCACAGTACTTGATGTGAAATTATTACTATATGCATATTAGGAATGTGCGCCATATCCCTCTGCTAGTGAGGGCGATGCATCATTCAAATCTGTCATGTCGGAGTTTATCAGTTGAACGTAGCAACAAGAGGAGTGAGTGGTATGATTGGCGCGATCCCTGACATCCTGTGCGGGGTACCATCGACGTGCCCCGATCACAGACGGCTCCCTATATCTGCATATAATGGGACGTGGGTGTCGCCCCAACATCGTCCCATTACAATACATGAGCCTTGTGTTTCAAACTTTCCATCAAACATTCAAACATTTCTCTTAAACTTTATAAAGATTTCACAATTCCATATAGAGAATGTCGTACAAGTAAAATTCTTTAGCTAGCTAATGTTAATTAAACTTTTCTCTAGAAAGTTTGACTACCTATCATTTAGTAACTTAGTGCTATAAAAAGACGCGTTCTTGCTTACCTATTTTATGAGCGTTTATCTGTTGTTTTAATTTGCGAAAGGCAATCATGATCTATGCTTGACAGCTTGACCCTTTGAATCTCACAAGCAAGATGTAGTTACAGAGGTGTGTGTACCAAAAATAACTCACATAAAAAATTAAACAGTTTATAGGACAAAAAGAAATTTAATGACATGTTTTATCGCTTCCAGCCTACTTTGTAGCATGCATGTATGATTAAAGATTCGAATGGCCCTCGTCAAGGACATCACGTTTGGCCAATTGACCAGTCGGCCACCGGCGGCGGCGGCGCGCCACTTGCCAATGCCACTGAATGTCAATGACATTTTTAAATTCTTTACGTAATTCTACGCACATAATATCTGATACTAGAACACATGTTATAGGAAATAGATTTTGTGTTTTTGTTCACGAAACTGAATAAAATGTGACTACCTACCAAGAGTGTAGATCAATTTTCAATGGATAAAAAATTTAAAACTGATAAATTAATCTGTTTTTTTAAGCTTTTTGGCAATCATCAACGAGATTTTATTACCCTACTATCGGTACCAACGACCAAAAAACAACTGATTCTAGACCAAAATCATTCAAGGGTCAAATGAATAAAATTTATCATTTGCTCGTTAAAATCTCATGAGTTAGTTACTCCAACCGCTAGCGGAAAAGTATTGAATACATAATATCTGACAGGAACACCAGCTGTGAATGTAGCAATTCTCCTGAGACAACGTCGAATCTCATTTCCTGTTTCACGACAACGATCACCTGTATGTGGGGGACCAGCTTTAGGGAAGCAATTGCAATCGTTGCTATTTGAACCATAATTATTATGTACAGTAGGTACCTACACTTTAAAGGAAACCACGCCAAGTTTTATAATTTTAGGGGGCTTCAAAGGTGAAAGGCTCGGAGGCTTCAAAGGTGAAGGTGGTATCGTATTACCCAGTTACTGGGTTGTGGAGGTCAGATAGGCAGTCGCTCCATGTAAAATACTGACCTACTCAGCTGCATTCGGTTAGACTGGTAGCTGACCCCAACATAATTGGGAAAAGGCTAGGCAGATGATGATGAGGGGGCTTTAAAGGTGAAGATTATAATAAAATAGGATATGGACTACATTTTGGAAACATGATTAGGTATAGTACTCGTATCTAATGAAATATCGCAAATTCGCAACAAAACTGAATTACACAACAACATTTTGACAAGGTACTGTAAGTAACTGTGTAAAACACTATTTGCAAATCTATGATCGAGATTTGTTCAATGTCAATCTCGAGCGGAAAGCAGTCAATAACATCGAGAAAGTTGCCAAGTTAGGTGGACACGTAACCGGTTCCAACGGCCATATGATAGCGATAATATCGATAAAGCACTAGGTTAATAGTTAAGATCCAGAGATAGGCAACATCTGGCTGCATCTGTAGAATTTCTGGGCACATACCAAACATAACGAACAAACTTCAAAAGACCAGACAAGGACCCTCAACGGAGATTTAATTAGATGTATAAGTAAGTCTCAAAAGCTATTATATTCTATGCAAACACTGTTTGTCTCTGTAGAAGTAGAACTTTTTACATTCTAGAACGATTTTTAAGCATAAATCTCTTTCTTAGTTAAGTTTAAAGAAAAGTGACATAGCTTCGATTTAAATAGGCCTTAGAATACTTCAAACGGAATTTGATAATGCCAGATTACCAAAGTAACTGATCCTTTCTATTTAAACGCTTAATTATTTGAGGATTCTTGAGATTCCTAATGGTTATTAGACTTGTACCCATAACTGCCGGACCGGGCTTTCCTTCTTAGATTGGGACATTATGTAAATGTAAATATAAGAACGTATTGGGAGGGTCATGGATTTGTGTACTTACATTAGTAAATAAACATTGAATCAATGCAGAAGAAGAATCAATGCAGAAGTTAACGATGTACAGTGCGAAAGGTTTTCAAGAATTTGAAGGGCTTGAATTTTTTTAGTTTAGTAATAATCCTTCAATTTCAATGGATTTTCAATTGGAGAAACTTTCCGCAAACACCATAATTTCACATAGGTTTAATATGATAGACCGTCAAAATTAAGTTTTCAATTAGATTTTTCAAATAAAGTTTCCTATGGATTTTTTGACGCGGAACTCAAAAAGTCCCATTTACACTTGACTGGTTACTAAAACAAGGTGAAAACCAGCTGGTGTTGTAAAGCTACTGAGACGGAGGCAACGGTCAGTGATGGGGAAAATTGCTGAGTGTGCAATGATGTGTGTAGGCCACGTGTTGCGGCGCCCCGCACAATGCATAACGTAATCTGATATCAAAATTACTGCCAAGTGCCACCACATGCATTTCATAGTCTAGCAAACAATTTCTCTGATTTTATTAACTCCCCAGAATCCTTAGATCCACGCTACTCTGTCAAAGCTCCAAAAATCTTTTTTATAGAAAACAAAATTGTCAAGACTTAAGACAACTGGAAAACCATGTTTTACTCCAAAATATTATGTACTTGTAATAAGCAGTCTGTCCCAAAAGACGCACCTTTAAAAATTGTGGATGTACAATCATTTATAGGTCTCCAACGCAGCTGCCGACCGCCGGCGAACGCAATGTTTGGACGAAGACAGACGATATGTGGGAAAAACTAGTGGAAAGGAGATGGAATGTAAACCTTAAAGAAAAGGAAAGAAACTGCCCTTTTGCTACGAAGGAAAGAGATGTAAGATCGGAAACCACAAGATGTCTCAATTCCACGAGGCGAGCTCTGTGCGGTCTTGTCAGACATAAAACTTCGTAGAATAGCATTCTTTTATTTTTATATTGAGGAAGCAGTTATGTAATTTAAATGTTTGTTCATAATTTGAGAGGAGTCTTCATATAACCTATTTAGTTTTAAATATTGGTAATAGCATTAATGTTAAAATTTCGTCATTTTGTAATTGTTTGATTGAATTATTTGAAGTATTTGCCTCTTTATGAATGAAAATATAATTTTTAATTAATTAATCAGCAAAATTTTTAGCCATTTACTTAATTCACTCACGAAAACAAAAAAAGACAAAATAATAAGGCTGTGTATGTTTTGTTGGTGTGCGCGGGTCGTGGCGTGCGGGCCGCGTTGATGTCTCTATCGGCGCCGATGCGATGCGCGTGCGCAGGCCCCCGCGCGCTCTGCTCCCACTGCGCCTTAATTGCTTCATCTTGCATACGGCCGACCAAGTTCCTACATTATAAGTAACTACACATCCAATGGAGGTATGTTACATTAACCTTACCACAGATTACAGCTGTTTTTTTATGATTTCCATAGATGTTTCTTATAGAGATGGCTATGAATATATTTTTATGTAATGTTTTGGTGTCCTTAGGCTTGGTTTGTGTAGGTTTTTAGATTTTATCCAGTATAAATTATTATGTCAATATTTGATTGAGCTTGGTGGGTAAGTTTATGCACTCTGTGGAGGCTTTTTTCGGAAATTTCGGAGTGGAAGAAGTTTCGCGAATGGCGCTGGTAGGGGTGCGGACCACCGCGGGGCGTGCGTGCGGCCTTCTAGGAAAGCGCTACCTTCCCCGAACCCGTCTGCCACCGTGATATACATACACGTCGTGACTATACTCGACTCAACAATTGCAAACATTTCTATAAGAATTTTGCAGTTTTGTATAATGGTTTGTGATTGAGGATATTGTAAACCAGTTGTATATTAAAGTAATAACTTTCTAACAGATTACAAACCCCTTTTAAATAATAGAGCTGTTTAAGAGGAGAATAGGCCAAACTGGAACAGTGACTAAATTGTTTAGCCAATATTGTATTTTTTGTTGTCATCCAACACTACGATCACTTCGTAAAATATGTAATTATATCTTCTTAATAAGTAGGTAGCCTAGATGTTTTTCATTACAAAATGCGCGCGGCCTTGATAGTACGCACAGTTACCACTAGTCGGCGCCACCGCTTTGCGCTGCCGCGTTCCTCAACGCGATTGGCATTCGCAGAAAAACAATCACACGTGCAATATGACAATTGAAACTCAACACTGAACTGTTGTGTATCTAGTGAACACTGCACCTTTTCAAGTTCGGAGAGCGCGAGGGCCGCGTCCACCCAGCTGGTGCGAATGTACAGGTCGGCGCTGTGGCGCGCCTCGGCGGCGGAGGGGCTCTCGTGCGCGGCGGCCGCTATCCGAGGATTCGCAGGAGCCTCGGAATCGGGAGCCACCATGATCTCGGGGCCAGGCTTGTCACCAGTATCCTCATGAAGACGGCCGGGGTCCGTCTGGCGGCGCACGCTGTCATATCACTCGCCGCCACATAACCACACACTTGTACACCAGGATTCGTCACTTCTATCTATCACTTTACCGTACGAAACACGGGACGATACCGAGTTTCATTACAAAAGTTACGTCGCGTTTGCGTGTCGACAGCGGCGCGACTCGGGCAATACTGATTCGGATTCGAGCTTCGAGTGCGTACACTGGATGTTTGTTGAGCCGCCATCATGATTCGGACGATTATGTTGCCGACTTGGGACCGAGAACGACCGAAGCCCGGCGGAAACGGCCGAGCCCCCTCGCCGGAGGACCACACACATGTTGTTGCTGTCTCGTTCACACAATTGAGAGGAAGAGGGAAGCTGAGCGGCAAAATAAAAGCATTGAATGAAGCCGCTACGAATGCCACCGGATCACAACGAATACACTATCATTACCGATATCGACGGTATAATTTGATATCGTGGTGGAAATGAGGCCACGAAAAACTAAATAAAAACAAGAAGTGGCTACTAGGATTTGCAAAATGCAAACAATGAAGGTATGGGGAACTTTTATCGATAAACCCAAAAGGTGTTCTCGAGACCACGAGGGATCCAGAGTTCCAGGGACACTTCAAAGCGTTGTTTACCCGCACTCACAAAAGTTATTACATCCCCACAATCACCACAAAGAGAGTACGTTTGCTAGCCAAACATGCTCTTGGTATACAGATAATAAAGGCGGATCAAACATTCGGACGCACCATATCATTTTGTTTACAGAGTTTTCTGAGTAAAAAGTCGGACGAGCGCGCCCCCGGCAGGGCGGCGGGCTGGCCCTTTGATGTTGCCGACACAAAACGCCGCCGGCGGTGATTTAACTAATGAATTTATTTAGCGGCCGCACTGACTGATTGCCGCCCTGTCCCCATGCACTCGACACTAGACACTGTTGTAATTGATCATTGATTACCAGGATCTTGCACAATTTCCAACAAAAATATATAGAATTGAGGACAATTGCAAAATTTTACGAGAGAACAGATGAAAGACAAAACTGTCTCTCATTAACTAAGAAATCTAAACGACCAGGTTGCTATGCATCTGATTCATTTCTGGAGATGAAGTTGGTCTCGCTAAGAGCCTGCAAAGTAAAATGATCCTACGTTGTGAGGCATACCAGAAACAAAAGCACATAGTTTTTGCATCTAACCTTTCGATTTGAAGTTTAGTCATTCTTATACGCATTTGCGCAGTTACACAAAGCCATGCGATAACCCTTAATTACTGACACATCAATTCGACTTCTATTCAAATGACAAATGTGACAAGTAGGTGGTGAACCGCAGAAGGGAAGCACAGGCTGAATCCTCAACTAGCGAAGTGTACCGTACAATGTTTTCGCAAGACGCGACATGAATATAATCCAAAATCGGGGATTGCCAAATATAGCCGCCGTATGTATTAGTATTCTAAAGCATCGCTGATATGTTGTGCTTGAAATCTTAAAGCAGATGTTATACGTAAACGAGCCATAAGCCTCAAGCATTCCATTAGTGAGCACCTATACATGTAATGCGTCTAAGGTTGTACAATTTTATACTTACTATGGCTAAATGTGTGAAAAATGCGTCACTGAAGAAAATTAAGAAAAAAAGGCTTCAAGGGACGAATTTTAATAAGGTTACTTTATTCGAGACTGAAGCTATACAGCAAAAAAGACTCAAACAGAAAATATATTCATCTACTAAAGTCAAGTCTTTCATTTTAGTTGGTAATCCTTGCAAAAAATACATCATTAAGATTATTTTGGCACCACGGCAGTCTCCTAATACCTATCTGAATAAATGCTGACTCCAGAGACTGTTCAATAAGCCAAACAAGAATTGTTGTGGATTGAGCGTAATATTAGTGGTTTTACATAAAAAGCTGCACGTATTCCATTTTCTACAAATTCTATTGTGTACTTGTGTAACATTCCGAGGTGATGAAACATGACTTTACACTTGGCCTGTGTGTAAGGATCATTTATTTACTTTGGCAACAGCTTATGTGAGATGAGCAAAATTCATATTATGACATATTTAAATAAAAAACTTAACATTAGAAACATCACTAATCAGAGTTGTTTAATTTTACCCGATTCTCCCCTTAGCACAAATCATGTATTATATTTATATATTAGAACGTAGATGTACTTTAACTAGTAAATACTACATCAATTTATATAAAATTTTACTTTCAACAACTTCAAAAGTACCTACCTAAATAACTATTAAATGAAAGTCTAGTAAACCATTGAGGTCTTTAAGCAAAATAAAAGTTTACGAATTTTTTTAGCTAGAATGGTTAAAATAAACGGGTTATTCCACTGCGCTCCAAAACCCATTGTTCTCATTATTTTAATGTTCATACATTGATTCCACTGCGCTCCAAGAATTTTTAGCGATTAAAATATTGGGATATTTTAGTTCCACCGCGCTCCAAGAAATGTTGAGAAGAGTTAGCAAAAAAATAATTTTGCATGAAACATAAGGCAAGTATATTAATTAAAAACAGAAAATAATACATAATCTAATATGTTTATTTGGTCACAATCACAACGTCACGCTAACAACTTTTTCTTTTTAAATTAATAACAACAAAAAAATCACAGTTTCAGATTAGAAAAGTTTTCTTAAAACTAGAATACAAGCACATAACTGCAGCAATCCCTGCGAATTCTTCAACTGGGTAGTACACACCATTACCCAACAATTTCAAGACATATTATAACTTCTCTAGAGAAACACTTTATTTTAATTTAACAATTTATGGTTTGACTTGTATGCTGACTCTACTTATTTCATTTTGGAGCGCTGGGGAACGATTTTGGTACTTATAATTTTTTAAATATATAGGTAATAAAAACTTGGAGCGCAGTGCTACGTATTCCTGGAGCGCTGTGGAATAACCCAAATAAACCAAGCATCTAAGGTAAATTCTAATGTGATTTTCATAAACCTATAAAGCCTATTTTAACATCTCGAATTAACATAGATATTTTTAACGAGGCAGTATAAAAAATATCTTTCGGATTGATAAGATCCAATAACAACAATAAAACTTTACTGCATTATAGAGATAATATAAAGTCGATCGGATTAACATCTCGAGCCACACCCGACGACAACTTGATTTCACGGGGTGTACAACCTTCCTAGAAACCACGGAGGTGTAAACGTCCCTATTGAATTCATTCCACACATAATGTGAATGCAACTGATAGATCGATCTTGCGATATTAGGATCGCCAATATACTACTACCACAATAGATTTGCCGATTATCATCAAACAACGCATCGTAATTCACTATAAATAAAGACAGATTTCGTAAAGCAGTCAATTCGAAAGTTCTCATATTGTTTGGTTTCATAGGGGTGGCTAAACTCGGACATTTTGACACTTCGGGCGAAGACTCAGCGGGGTGTCGATGTCGCTCTATACATCTTCTAAGAACCTCGCGTGAGGTACGGGATTGAGACTATCCTGTGAAATGTTTCAATTATGAGATCAGACTTTGAAAAAAAAAGTTTGTGGATAATAGAGTAAGTTTCACTGTCTAATTATACTGTAGATTTAAATCATTACACTAAAGCAGGTACTTACTTTAAAATGGCGTATGCGATATACATCTAACTCGCATTCGTGATTACCTTTTGGCATTCCAGTCAGCGATCACGATGCTTAATAAAAATTAGTAGTAGTCGTGCTGTCGACAGGCGTGACATTGACGAATTTATGGCGCCGTGGTGCACCGTGCTTGCCTGAATTTTGGCCAATCGTAGCATACACAGAGTTAAACACTGCTGGAAATGGCGTCGGACATTCTTGGGACCAATTAAATACACATTACCATTATTTAGTTGTAGTACCGTGTAAGGCAAATTGTGTTTAGATCGTTATCGAGCGTTGGGCACTTCCAGATAGTTTTTGAAAGCGCCATGTGGAAGTACTAGCGGCTCATTGACATGTTGCGACTGCGTGCGACTGACGCGCATGTCGCCATACCATTTTATATTCCTCGTAAACTGAGAAACGTGCCACGAGATGAATTTAGATACAGAAAGTCACACATTCTGCACACACTCTATAAGACAGATCAAGGACAGAAAGACACTTTGAATAAGTTATTTGACAACGAATGGACTCTTAATAGTCGGTCTTTAAAAATCTATACTTATTCACGATTTATTTATGTGTGATTCAGTGTTGTCTGACCTGCAACAATTTTTATTATTACCTAAATTAAACAAATAAATAAAAAAAAAAATATTTGAATCATATTTTCAGCTTTAGGAAATATTTTTGTGGAAAGATATAAACTTAACTACTTTAATACCACACATTTTTTTAAGCAAAGTCAAAACTAGAAACTATACGTAGGTACGAGTACGACTAACTTACTTACGTAAGGTTAAGCAATATCAGACAAAATTTAAATATAGGTAATTTATTTCTTTAGTCGAATTGATTTTTTTTTTGTAAATGGCTCCCGTTTATCTTGACTACCTATTTGGTTACGATGTCTGTGATCTATTTATTTAATCTCTACTAATATTATAAAGAGGAAGTGTTGAGTTGAGTTTGTCAGGTTGAAATCTCTGGATCTACTGGACCGATTTTAAAAATTCGAAGCAACGTTATCACTGAATTAGGGATGCGTAAGAAAATTTTTATTTATTTTTTATTTATTTATTTATTTGTAAAATCTCCTTTACAGCTATAATTACAGGTATACACCTAATGCGATAGAGTGGCCTTAAAATTAATTTATTAACATTAAAAAATAATAATTAGAAAAAGAAAAGAAACAATATTTAAATCTATACTTATAATATTATAAAGCTGCAGAGTTTGTTTGTTTGTTTGTTTGAACGCGCTAATCTCTGGAACTACTGGTCCGATTTGAATGATTCTTTCAGTGTTGGGTAGTCCATTTATCGAGGAAGGCTATAGGCTATATACCATCACGCTACAACCTACGGGAGCGGAGCAGTAACCAAAGACGCGGGTGTAACCGCGGCGGACAGCTAGTTAAAAAATAAAAATAACACCTACAGCCTATACTTTAATCTACTCCATAACACAAAATAAACAATAGCACTTTTGCGAATCAAAAAATCAAACGAAGTCGCGGGTAGAGTGCTAGTCTATACTATAATATTATAAAGCTGCAGAGTTTGTTTGTTTGTTTGTTTGTTTGTTTGAACGCGCTAATCTCAGGAACTACTGGTCCGATTTGAAAAATTCTTTCAGTGTTAGATAGATTAGTTATCGAGGAAGGCTATAGGCTATATACCATCACGCTACGACCTACGGGAGCGGAGCAGTAACCAAAGACGCGGGTGTAACCGCGGCGGACAGCTAGTCTATACTAATATTATAAAGCTGCAGTGTTTGTTTGTTTGTTTGAACGCGCTAATCTCTGGAACTACTGGTCCGATTTAAAAAATTCTTTCAGTGTTAGATAGATTAGTTATCGAGGAAGGCTATAGGCTATATACCATCACGCTACGACCTACGGGAGCGGAGCAGTAACCAAAGACGCGGGTGTAACCGCGGCGGACAGCTAGTATTGATTAAGAGGCTACATCTAGCATGTTAGTGTCTGAAAACACGTACGGTCAGCCACATACACTGGGGAGTCCAATAATGAATCAGTCAATGATACATAGTCGTCGTTTACAAAACCCACGTCCGGGTGAATCGTAAAATGTGTTTACACCATTATGAATGGGTGAACAATAAAACGTGTGTGTTTGCAGTTGATACATACCTACATTAGTTCGCGGGAGACGCCGCATGTATGCGCGTGCGCGTCAGACGTAAATCAAGTACTTGGAGTATTTTAATTGCACGCTCTTCGGTTTCGCACCTCGCGGCTCGACATCTTGATAAAAACATGTCACGCCGTCCCCTCGTTAAATAATGTAGTAGTTGCTGCTATAAATTGTTTGATTTAGAACTAACGTCAGTTCATTTACGTGCCTACTAAAAAGCTTCTAAGTTGCGACTGCTCTGTGGCGCCATCGCCATACGGTATCGTTTACTCTATCATTAACAATATTAATGTTTATGGATTAAAGTATTTGATTCCATGCAACAAATTAATGAATGGTACTTGGGTATAATGTTACCTCATGTAATAAACACATTACTTCACTGATTTTATTGAGATTATTACGGTTTTTAAATCTAATATACCAATATTATAAAGCTAAAGAGTTTGTTTGTTTTTGTTTTTTCAACGCGCTAATTTTCGGTATCACTAGTCTGCTTATTAAAATTCTTTCGCTAATAGTAATTTATGTTATCCCTGAGTGCTATGCCACCTATATGATAATAAGAAGAAAGTAGAATCTATTAGTTCTAATCTATTTATTACAAGGCCGAAATCGCAAAAGCTAGTTTTTGAAATAAGCCGTAAAATGTTTAAAGTTCCTTTGTAATATTAACAATTTTAATGCAAAATTCTATTAAAGATTAATAATTTAATTCGACTATACGCAGATAATTATGAGTCCTTCGGTTATATATCGACTAGGTATATATAACCGAAGGACTCATAATTTAATTTTACTTTCAGATTTAATATAATCGTAATCGTAGCACTCTAAACCCATAAAACCCAACTTAGAATAAACCAAACAAAAATATATCTTGTCGAATACATTTCATCCACTAGCTTCCTAACCGCAGCAATCAGTGAGGACCGAGAGCCAAAATAAACTTTACCAAATTATTTATAATTTATGTTTAATAGTGGAGCGCGGTGGGTGGTCCGACGGACGCCTAATTGGATAAATTGCCGAGTTAGACGCACGATACACTGAATTAAACAATTTGTTATTTTACCTGCACGTTGGCCGTTGAGTAACTATCGCATAACGGACGCGCTACGGCGCACAGTGGGCTGGAATTCGCGTTTCATAGACATTCAACATTTTTTTTTTAAGTGTCGCGTTTTTTGCTTGGTAACGATTGGGAATACTTACTACATGCCTTATAAAATGAACTTTTAGGTTTATAATCGGAAACAGCGCAGTCAGAATTTTTTTCGAAAAAATTTGTATGAAGTCGTCATAATAAATGATGATATCTCCATTATCGCACAATTGCGCCTAATATCCTCTTAGGTTATTAATATATGAATTATTTTGGATTTTTTGACATACTCCATGCCAAGGTCAAACATGCGTTTTTTTTAAAAAAATCGTCAAAAATTATCAATTTTTTAATTTTATTTTTTCGTTTTTTACTAATATTAAGCTTAAGCTTAGCTTAAATAATGGAATGTCTTTTGCATATCGCATATAAATTAGATGTTAAGAAGTGGTCTGCTAGAGGGGATAGTGAGAAAGCTGCAGTGGATGCAAGAAAGAAAACTATCCAAGCCAGGTTCAAAACGGAGCTCAACCTATTAATCGATGTCGTAAAACAAGGTTATGGCACAACTAACGAAGGCAACACTGCACGACGATTCTTTGAATTTCCTGAAAAGACTGCGGCTATCACAGGACTAGATAAAGATCTAATCCGAAGATTTGCTGTAATTTTGCAAGCCATAACTTCAGGAGAACCCATCAATATTTCGAAATTTAAAGAATATGCGTACATAACTGCTGAGAAATATGTTGAATTGTACAACTGGTACTACATGTCATCAACAGTGCACACGATACTGCTTCATGGAGCCGAAATTATTGCTTCTAACGCAATAGTACCGATTGGAAGTTTATCTGAAGAAGCTTCAGAAGCAAGAAACAAGGACTTCAGAAGATTCAGAGAACATCACTCACGTAAGAAGAGCAGAGTGAGTTCCAATGAAGATATTTTTAATTTCCTTCTTCTTTCGTCCGATCCGCTTATTTCAGCAGTAAGACCAACGATGAATGCAAAAAAAAAGAAACCTTTGTTTGATGAAACATTGGATCTGCTGAATATTCAAACACCTGAATTCGAGTTTAGGGTAGTAGTATTTCTAGTACCACATAAGAATCACAAAATGTGTCTTATGATGTTTAAAATTTATATATTTGACAAATATTACCAATTATTTGTAATTGTAAGCCTAATTATGCAACAAATTTTCAAAAAGACAGTAGATAGTTAAAGTATTGTTAAATAATAATATTTTACTTAATTAGAGATTTTGAGAGTCGTTAGATAATTACTTTATCAGCTCACCATTTGTACTACTTTATTGTTTATCAAAAAGTCGTTATGTGTAAAGGTTTCTATGATATAAATATTATCAGAAGGTATTGTATAGAATACCTAGGCAAAGTATAAAATAAATAATATTGCAATACATTACCTACACTTTTTAGGTATTCTATACATTGCCTAGGTATTGTATAGAATACCAGATTATGCAGATTGCCGGTAACAAATAAAAGAAATTGGCTTAATGTCTGTAGGTATTAAGCCAATTTTTTATGGTTTTTAATGAATTTCAATTTCTAATATTGCACACAATTAATTTGCGTAAATGTCTAGTCTAAATACATCCATGTTAAACTTAATATTAGTAAAAAACGAAAAAAAAAAATAAAAAAAATTGTTAATTTTTTAACGATTTTTAAAAAAAAAAACGCATGTTTGACCTTGGCATGGAGTATGTCAAAAAATCCAAAATAATTCATATATTAATAACCTAAGAGGATATTAGGCGCAATTGTGCGATAATGGAGATATCATCATTTATTATGACGACTTCATACAAATTTTTTCGAAAAAAATTCTGAGTGCGCTGTTTCCGATTATAAACCTAAAAGTTCATTTTATAAGGCATGTAGTAAGTATTCCCAATCGTCACCAAGCAAAAAACGCGACACTTAAAAAAAAAATGTTGAATGTCTATGAAACGCGAATTCCAGCCCACTGTGCGGCGCGGCGCTACGACGTAGCCTACAATTACACAAACATGCAACTTTTCTAATATACTGCGTAGCCGCGTAGAACACGTTCGTAGACTAATGACGCGATGGCCCATAAAAAGTACTGCAATTTATGTTCGTAATAGTGCGCTAATAAGACAGCTTACTTGGTGACAGGTGACCGCGCAAAGGGCTCTGACATTGTGCATTTGCAAAAAAATAAATAAAAAAGACAATCGTGAGTGTATTTATTTTGTTTTAAATATGACTACTTGCGTAGTTGCTCGTTTGTAAATTATGGTAAAAATTCAGTAACTTAGTGTAAAGGGGAAATACATGTAAGTAGGTATTTTAATAAAGATAAACAAACAACAATTACAAGTGCCTTAACTTGGGCGTTAAAAAACAGACCATGCACCTGCTTATCATGCTGTACAAGTCGTAAAAGTGGACAAAAAGAAAGGGAAGTAGATAGTGCTGTCAACTGTCACACACGTGGAGTGATGTTATCAGCTCTCAACCAATTAAATTTACGTCACGCGTGGTTCCAGGTAATATATGCGCTAACTGTTATTATAACGGACATGTTGGAAAACTAACTGGGATATAAAACTGATATTAAATAGTTTGTAAAATTACGATTTCCTAGGTTTCTATTATCCTAGGATTTCCTAGGTTAGCCATCAAATTGACTGTCAATTCCCGTTCCCGTATTAGGTAATGTGATTAAACAATCCAAATAACAAACACTAATAATCACACTAACCATCACTAATCTGACTTAAGAGCCGACGGGCTATTACCTGTGTGGTTATAACAAATGACTACAACAGCGCGATCGTAATTTGTTTTCGATTGACACAATATAAAATAAGTCATTGCGATATCTCTCACACTGTTTGATTAATCACCTATACGTTTACACTGCACTCTTAGTCACTTAAGCTTTTAATAAAGGTCAACTGTGATATAAAATGTATCGAGTGAGACACTGTTCAAGAACGTAAGTAACCTTTAAGCTAAGTATAATGCACCTTATTAAATTACTTTTAAAAAAGTATTATGACACTTAAAAAGATGAATTACTTTCTATCAAATAAACATTTCTTTACGTAAACTAAAAAAAAACCATATTCAGTTTTCGAATTCAAACAAATCATAACGTGTTTTAAGTGTTATTTTAATAATATCTGTTTAGTACGATAAGTCTGTTTCCCAGTACCATGCGCTGGTAGCAAGGTGCACGGTGGGTGGTCCCCTGACGTCTCTATGCTGCCCGGCCTATGGACATGCATCTAAATGTCCTTATAATTCACTACATCTGCCACTTTGCTCCTATGTAGGAGCACCAACATTCTACATTTATTCAGGACATGCAGACTATTTCTATTGTCACCTGAAACGTAAAATGAATCAGCAGATTTATATTCTGCGTAAGTAAAAGGAAAACGGGCTACTATAGTGCCCGTAAGCATTGGGCTGACAACCGTCACTTGCTTATCTTTTATTGCGATCTCATTGTAGTGTTTGTTGTAAATTTATAGCGGAGGATTGTCTTACGATGCTACTTTATTGTTTACTATGTTTGGGTTAGTTATCTATTCATCTGTCACACAACGACATACAATTGAGTTATCGTATGTTCATTCATGACCGATTTATTATATTTGGTCTGGCGCAGGACACGTTAATTTACGATACTAAATTAAATAAGGGTGTGTAACGGTTGATATAATAACAAAAAATCTAACGTTCACTTGACCTAATTTCAGTTAATATAATTTTGTTTAATATAACGATCAGTTGAGATAATGAATTGTTGATATAATTTCATTTTATCTAATTTCTTATGATATAATTAACATTTCCTATAATGCACATTTGACATATAATATTCATGTAGTATATTATTCATTTACTATAATATTCATAATCTCTAAGTAACTTTTAATATAATAAATTAAGTAAATCTGATAGGTACAATTTTAAACGCCCGCTAGTATGGTGCTAGCAAAAATGCATCGCATAAGCATTAATTGCTACAAAAGTTTGCTTTTATGCATGAGGTGGGTAGACTATACACGAATTTATTATTTTTCTTACTGTCATACAGTTACAGCGAAATATTCATTGTGTGGCTATTGCAATCTCGATATTTGTTTTATATTTTATGTGTATTATTCCGAATGTTCATTTATAATATTTTTTTTTAGTCCTAAAACATTTGCTAAAATTTAGGATTTAGTGACAAAAACGAATCGCTGTAAATCCGACTCCACGCAGTCTTGTTTGCCCTACCCCTAGAGTGTAATTTAAAATCGCGTAGGCGCGGAGGGGCGAGGCGGCCCGCGAGTTGAGGAGCAGGTGGTTGTAACACTCGCCGCCGCGGCTGAGGCTGGCCGGCGTAGCCGGCCAGCAAGCCGAAGCTGCGGTGGTGAGCGTTAAATCCATCTGCGACGATAAACTCGCGTGGGACTGCCGGAGCCCCGCAGCACCGGAGCCGTGACAGAAACCATGCCTGCTGCATGTTGCATGCTTGCATGCTGCGTGATTGCTTGCATGCTGCATGCTTGCTTGCATGCTGCATGCTTGCTTGCATGCTGCATGCTTGCTTGCATGCTGCATGCTCGCTTGCCTGACGCCTGAGAGAAGTTCATAGCAAAAGCTAAGTTATAAGAAGCGAAGCGGGACTCCGTCGACCATGCATAGAATATTTTAAGGTTTGGTTAGGTGCCATTTGAGTTAGGTTAGAACTGTGACCATTAAACATGAAAATTAGGTCAAAAGAACATTAGGTCAAATGAATGTTATATAAAAAGAATATTATACATATTGAAAATTATATAAAATGAACGTTATACTAAATGTTTTATATTAAATGAAAATTATATCATATGAATTATTAGGTCATATGAAATTAGGTTATATGATTTTATAGCATATGAAAATTATATCATGTGAACGTTATTTCAAGTGAAATTAGAGCATTTGTTATTATATCATACATTACACACCCATTAAATAAACGGTGAAATTTTTATCATTATATTCCCTCTGTTATTAATAGTCGTACGAAGTTAAAATAACAATTAGGAAGCAAGTACGAGTTGGAAGGACCTTTATTTCTGTACTAGTTCGCAATATCCCGAGAATATTCTCCTGTTGTGTGGTCACCGTCTCAGGCGCATCCATAATGCAAGCCCGACTGATATTTTCCATTAATGATACAGAATCTATTTTTTGTTACCAACTTAATTAATACCTACTTAATGCATGTTTATACTACCTTAACGTGTACTCGCTGATAGTTTAATTATTTTAATCAATGCCCGCACACTGCTCACGGCGATATTATCCACAGTCAAAGTATAAAATAAATAGTATGTACTTTGTATTCTTCTTCTACTATTATTGTTTACATACTAGGTAATTAAGAGGCTGTTAGTGGCATTTAGTCGTCCTTTTAATGCTTTTTGCGTTAGTATAGTAGACCGGTAAGTTTACAAAGTTATGATAGGAGCAGGAATCTAGCAAGGACTTGATTAATTAATAATATCCTTTGATAGATGCGGCCTATGAAATTGATTAAAACATAATTTCACGGATTATGGTTGTGCCATCATCCCTACATTCTTCATCTTCATGATACTTTTTTTCTTTCAGTAGTGTTCGTTAGAGCTAGTGTTGTTATTAGCACTAGTGTAGGTAATAGAGTTTATTTTCATTAAAATCAGTCTGTTAGTACAATTTATCTTCTGTAATTTTTTGTCCATGTGTGAATATTTTTTATATAGATAATGTTACAATTTTTAAATGATAATAATAAACTTTATTTTCAGACACCTAGGTAAATGAGATATTTTTTATAAAGTAGTTTTATTACAAAAACCGTTTCAATCAAAAAAATATTTAAATGTTATAAAAGTTCCGGTCAAATTATCGGCCAGATAATATCAAAATGACTAGATTAAATCGGTCATAACTCTTTACCAATTTTACCATACAATCTCGGTCCTACATGAATCATCAATGCGCATGCGCCGAAGAGCCGACAAGTAATAGTCATTGACAAGAACAATAACTTAGTACGCAGGAAGCAAGTTAGTATTCATAAACACGTGCTCGTGTAAGGGCATCAACATTAACTATTCGATAAAGTTGGACGAATTCCAGTTAGCTGCCAATCATTCACCGGTCACTGACAAACTGACAACCGTCACTCATGATGTATGTTTTTGTAACTTTTTGGTAATAATTTTAACCTGACTGCTAGGAAGTCGGTTTACAGCTAGTGACATGATTTAAGACGTGCAAATGGGGCTGTTTATGTACCTATACCTAATTATTACTATATTTTGGTCTTGAAATTTTCTGTACCTGTGCACCTACTATGTTTTTTTCACTGCATCACCCTAAGCTAGACTGGTAGAAAATGAAAATTGCAAGCTTCTCTGGCTGGATCTTCACACAGTAAGCTTGTAGAAACCGTTCTTAAATACACACATCAAAAGTGTCTAGGGATCAACATCCCTAACATTTGTTAGGGATGTTGATCCCTAGACACTTTTGATGTGTGTATTTTCTAAGTTCATTTCCTCGACCTACTTATCATTATGTTTATTAGTTCATTCCCATCTTGTTCTTCCACACATTAGTGTTATCGTGACCAGCATACTTCATTTTCTCTTACCAGCTGATGCTAGTTAAGGTAGTTTACTACAAACAGTATGGCAGCAGTATAAGTAGCTAATGAGAAGATAGCCGAAAAAAGCTCAACTTAGATTTTTGCTTTTTTCCGTTCCAACAATAATGTCAAGAATTTACTTAGGTAAGTATCGATAAAACGCAACTTGCAGAATCGAACGTGACAATGGTGATTCTGAAAAAGTCAACTAAAGGTTACCCCTTCCAAATTCAATTACAAGTATTACTTCATTGTTGCAAGACTGATAAACTTGTCATTTACAACTCAAACATGCTTTCCAGTAAGCTGTTCGCTAAAACATCATCGTTTATTTGTCACAGTTGTACCGACTGAAGATTTATTGCTCACGTTATTAAGGGTCAGGGTTACAACCGTAGCTACACTACGACTTTAAAACGCAATCACCCACGAAAGATTACTAACATCTCTTTCGGTTGTTAACAAAAACCCTTATAAATAAAAACATAAATAGCCATATGGAGCAATAAATTTGTTTATTGTACAATAAAATAATGTAGCGAGTTCGTGTTGGGTGGTCGTCGGCACAAAAAGCCGGGCAAGATGGCGGAACAAGCCGTTGCCATAGAGACGCTTCCCCGCCTGTAACGCCACACAGTGCTCCGACTGCAACGTGATCTAAAACATATAAAAGTCCAACATTTAATAATTCAATTAACTGTATTACTTTACTTTGTAGCGACTAACAGATGCGAAGCACGACTGCAATGAAGCCAATTGCAAGACTATCAAATGACAACTGTAAACCTAAACATTGTACTAAATTAATTGATATTACTTAAAAAATCTTAATCAACCCGTGAATCGTGATACTATCTGGTTAAGTAAACACAAAGCAAATAAATTAAAATTATCTGGCCCCACAATTATAATTTTTGATTTGAAGTTAATTACTTTATAAATCATAGAACCACACATTTGGTTCCATCGTTATTATGTAATCGTTTGAGTTCATCCGTGTCTAATGTACAATTTTGTCCAAATACTCGCCGGTTGGGCGCAGTGGGCGCGCGGCGACGAGTCTCGCTGACAGAGCGCTCAGTGGAACAATCGAGCCATTGTTTTGTCCCAACCACGCATTAATTAAATAATACTTGTCGTTCCGTATAATGACTTAATTTTGTACTTCGACGGAACAACAACTGAGTTTATTAACTCACTTGGTACTTTGAAAATTTAAATGCGCGCGAGTGTCCGCTCTTAACGTTTTTAGCATTATATCTTAAATAACTTTACAAGCAGTATTTTGTTACAACAGCTATAAAAATCCGTACTGAAACTTGTATGTCAAACCTTCATCTTTCCGAGCATAAATGCATAACCGCATAAAAGTTTATTACTAGTAAAAATTTTCTATTGCCAATAATTATAGGCCTAGAGTCGTGCGTTTTGTAATTAAGCTTCCTTTGTAGTGTGAATTTATTATTAGGTATCTACATATTTCAAATTGCATAATAAGTATGTCCAATTTGTTGATAAGTTAACTACTCGTATTTTATCATTCCAAAACAAATAATTTTTAAGTCGGACTTAAAATAAAATTCATTCCAACTAAAGAAGCTCATCAGCAATAACTTAAAAACATTAAACGAGGTAATATTTACAGTGTAGTAAAAGCGGCTTAATAAACATCAGTTAACAACATCTATAGCGATTTCGCATCATCCCTACAGGCTGGTAGCCTCCGCTTATTTTCGGCCTTAAAAATGTATCCAAAATTATATAAAGAACAAAGCGGCGGGAAAAATTTAAAGGAAGGTAGGTAAAAAACGAGCGGAAACGGATTCCTGACTAATCGCACAACGAATATGTCTGTCGAGCTAATGTCTCTATAGGGTGGCGCAGATTGATGGCTCGGCGATTGGGCACGCCCCGGCCCGTCGCTCGGACGATCGCTTCTCGGTAGCTGGCGGCTACATTAAACGACACAGACAGCCTTCGATATGTTACATAGATTCAGCTATAAACGCATCACAGATGTGAAGGCCAATTTCCTGGTATAAAGTTATCTAATATGGTAATTTAATAGCAGTTTGTGCAACAATCTGCTTGCTTGCATTTTGCTCACGTACATACACTTACGCAAATCTTGGAAAAGCTCGATTTCTGACTCACTTGTTACGTATTTAAGAGATCCTAGTGAGAAACAGATACGATACACTTATTTGTTCTATAGTAAGATAAATGATTGAAGTATAATCAACTATCATTGTCTTCTTTACATCTGCGAGCATCAACTTTTGATTCTTCTTTAACTCTATCTAAATCTGAAACGAAAATCGAATATAATTATCAGCACAATCAAATGTTGTCTCCTCTACACCAATATTATATTCTATATCATATGTGTCCGCACCAACAAAATACTCTTTATCTACGGACACGGCGATTACGTGGCGACAGGCCCTATTACCGACAATAATGGCCGATCTACCTGAACTGATGAGCTTACTAAAATATCGCCTAATAACAATGTTATTATCGCCAGGCCATAGCCTATATGCACCCTGACATTAAGGAAGAGACATCATCATCAGCAGTCATTACTTCCTAGAACGGTTAAGGATGTTTGTCTTTGCGATGTTCGGCCACTTATAAATGTGGTTGTGAACCATTCTGGGAATAAGAGGAAAACGCAGGCTGTTTGTTGGGAGTTTCGTAGAATGTCTTCAGTATGAAAAATGATTCCTTTTAGAGCTATCTCCGGATCGTAGAAAAGAGGCTTTTATAAATGAAAATGATTAGTCAATGACGTGAAGACATTAAATAGATACCCAAATGTAACCCTGCTTGAACTATGACCATGATTGAATATATATCAAATCTATTCTGCCTTAAAGTTTAAGCTCTCTTACACTAACCAGGATATAGCGAAGGCTATTAGGTACAGACACACGTATGAAATAAGGCATTTACTCACGAGTAACCTCTAATACAACATCATTACTATCAGCGTAATGTATGGGCATGTGAGTCACAAGGTTTAGTTTCCAACATCAATAACTGTTTAACGGAATATGGCTATGCTTCAAACGTACGCTCAAATCAAAGCAATTAAAGGTTAAGTTTAGAAATAAATATTGTCTGCGTGAGTCACGACACGATGGTGGTCTTCCAACCGTAAGTTTTCAATATATTAAGACTTCAGGAGTTAATGAGCAATTTCTAGGAAGGTGTGAAGCAGAGATCGGCGCTGGCGCAGGTAATGATCACAATAAATATTGACTGTTTGACCGCGCGCCGCCAAAGAATCGCGCGTTTAGGGAGGATTCTTGCAATTTGTCAACTTGTAATGGGCCTATAGAGTATATTACTGAACCAAATAAAGTATTAGGATATTTATGAGAAATTTTTTAGACATGGTTAATGGTGAAATTGTCAAGTAATTAATAATTCTATAGGATCGCTTGCCCAAAACATGAGTGTTGGAAAATTAATGTAAAAAAGCTTCATGATTATTGACTTTTAGAGTCGTTACGCTAAACTCGATATTTGTTATGAGAATATTTCCACTACTACAATGATTGGCATAAGGTTTGATAATACCCAGAGATGCTCCTTTTTTAATGGAGTTACGCTTTTAGGATGAAGATGCTGTTACAGATTCTGACTTTATAGTATAGGCTGTACTGCACCATTTACGATACAAACAGGAAGAGGTGACCGTATTTTTTATTACAGGACTTCGACTCATTTCTTAGTGTGACAATACCTACTGCAATGGTTTTGATGACGGTGTAGTGTCTGTTCGGGTCTTTATAATGTGTTCATTTACTGTGCTATTAGTATTTATTTATAGTATTTTATTTATTTATTTATTTAATTCAATGATAATAATTTAGTTATTATTTTTAGCGACGTGATTTAAGTTATTCTGCAAGTTTTTATTTAGTTGCAAAAAATAAATTACAGCTTTGCACGTAATAAATTTTGATAGTGTATGAAGAAACACGTATCAGGTCAAAAAAATCTCATAAAACGATATTACAGATTATTCACAGTAATTTGGCCGAAACGTTAGGCGAGAACAATATTTCTCGCTAAATTATATAAACATTAGTGTTTTATAGACCATATCTAACGTGATGTGAGTTGTGAAGTGTCAGGGTTTGTGAATGAGAGCTAAAAGGAGTGCGGTGCGCGGGCGACACGACAGTCGCGAAATTCGGCAGCGGCCTGCGCACGCGCGTACTCGTAGCGCGGCAGGTGTTACACATCCGTGGTCGCATTTATAAATTACTGAAACTACATACTTAATTTGTATCCTTGCATATTTTTTTCCTTTATTTGTGCCCAAGTTAAAATAAATAGATTTTTCGTAGCCTCATTTCATCCAATATATATTCCCAAAAGCCTTTATTCAATTCCATCCATTATTTATTCGACATGCATAACAAACATGAACGTATCGTCACTTTACTTTTACGTTTATTTTGACCTTTCTTTTGTCCAAAACTAAGTACGCTCAGATGTTGGGTCATATTATTTAACAGAAAGGTACATTGAAGAAACTTTAACTTAACAAAATTGATGACTCGAAAGTAAACACACGATACAAAGAAATAAGGGTGATAAATCATTCATGCTGAGAAGTTGCATGTTTCCTCATGCGAAGCGTAACAGTAGCTCCCACCAATCAAATTTCAATTAGGACGGTTGTATCGGAGACAGTCACATGTCAATCAAAGCCCCATATCGATGGTCGTCGTTCGGTAGCTAGCGTGCTGTAAGAAGAGTACGTTAGTGGATGGCGAACGAGCGGGGCGCGGGCCGCGAGTGCGGCGCCCCTGCCACGTGGGTGGGCGCGCTGTGTGGCCGCGCGCTGGGTGGGCCACTACCGCGCGCACGCATCACACACACGCGCGCCGCACCAACACACGCTCCCGACGCGCAAATAAACACAATAATCAACTAGCGATACTTTACTCCGTCACCGGATAGAGCAATCGCTCGGGGAGATTATTGCAGGAATCGCGGCGAGTGACACGCGCCCGTGCCGCACGGTTCGGCCGCGCGCCCCGCCAGCGTAGGAGGACGCAAACTACCCACTTTACGACGCTCCGAGCTGATCCAAGCACGCTAATTTTCTAATCCGCTTACATTCTACGAATAAATTTCCTATTCAAAGACATTGAAGTGTCTGAAGTCGCGTTTAAGGATCGTAAACCTCCTCCAAATCATAAAGTAAACATTCTAGTTTCGTATCACATTTCAAATCGACGATTTGTCTCATTCGTTGTGTAAACTAACAATAAAATCCAGTAGACCACCGACATCAACTGGATTACCAGTATCGATATAAATGGAACTAAACAGAACAAAATGTCCGTAATCTGTTAGATATTTAGATATATTAATGTACGATGGAGTCTGTATAGGGCTATATTTATGGTGACTGACTTATTCTGTTTTCGCAATGGAATAGCAGTAAATAAAACAACTATAAAATAAATATTAGTTAAGCATAATTCACACGAATGCGCTTCATCAATAGAAAACATCGTAAAGTGGTACTCATCTTTCTGCAATATATAAATTTAATTGTCGTAAGAACTTGAAGCCTGCATGTCGGTGCATGTGGGTGCTTTGATTTATAACTTAATATTCAATCGTAAACCTAATCGAGCTCTAGAATAGGCAGTAAAACCGACCGGAAAAGCGACTGCGTAAATTGTAGCTACCAGTGCCTAGTTGTAACTAGAACTCGTTCGCCCTAATGATACCAGTGCCCGTAAAAGGGTGCAATTTAAAGTAAACTGTTATATCAGTCAATCAGTGAAATGCATCGGAGACCAGCTGCTATGAGTAAGTAGAGACTTTTTGCCACAAGAAATATACCTACTACTAATTATATATTGGTACAGTCGTTTAAGTGTTCATTGCTGTTTCACATAATAACATCGCTTTATAGGCTTACTATCTTTAAGACGAACACACTCTTGATTCGATTGAGCATAACGAGCTAAGGTAGCTCAATAAGTACTTAATTTTCTGCAATTTTCTTTTTGGTTCTTAATGTTCTTATCAGCACTGGTTCTTCGATTTTATAGGCTTACGAATAATTTAAACAGCTAATAAAGCTATAAACCTTAGATGAAGAAAGAAAAGCTCTATACCTTTCATGTCCACTTCTCTATATCCCTAGCTCGGTTGCAGCTCCTTCCTGCTTATTTGTGTAAGTGTAGGTCAGCTTTCAGTAGGTAGAGAACGTAT
This sequence comes from Hoplodrina blanda, assembly GCA_949316365.1. Lineage (NCBI taxonomy): Eukaryota > Metazoa > Arthropoda > Insecta > Lepidoptera > Noctuidae > Hoplodrina > Hoplodrina blanda. Next base: position 5,906,321 of record OX438579.1, on the reverse strand, counting down.
TCCCCAAGAGCCAAGACTGACATTCCCGTAGGAGCAGCTGTTTCTCTGAAGTCACTCTATACTTAAATCACTGATATGATAAGTATGAACAGGTACATGTTTTATTACCCAACCAACACTGAGAGCGTAAAAGTCGTCACCTACGAATCACTTCGTCATACTTGTACGTCATTTGTTCAGTACTCCCAATTTTTATGTGGCCATTGTTCGCAACGGTCTGTTTTATTGGCCAGTAGCCTCCCAGGACGACAGCGGAACAAAGGAAATACCGCTACGTGTGAGTTTAAAACTCGTACCAAATCGCTCGCTAAATGTCGCACGCTCGGTGTTTGAGTTTCGTGCCTCCACTCATATTGGTTCTTTCGTCAAGCTTCATTAAAGGTAATAAGCGGCGCACTGTACACATACCTGTTGTAGGTACGCTTCTGCAGTACACTCACTCATAGTATGAAGTTCAAAATCAGTTGATTCGTCGATTGTCATTTTAAACTTTCACTCTCTGTGTAGTTCAGAGGCTGGGAACTATCTCCCGCGCGCTCTTACTTCTAGTTAAAAACTAGGTGATTTGTCATGTAAGTAGGTAGTGGTACCTTTAAATAATACCTACATACGAACTTGCGAAAATTCTTAGTCAGTGGCTAACATTGTAAATAGGTATAAAGGGGCTATCTGCAAAATTAATTATCTTTATTTATCATCTGCACGCTAATAAATAATCAACATTATTACAGAACATAGGCATGCTCCCGATACAGATCTAGCTTATGCGAGGAACTCCCATGAATACATCGGATAGGTACATTCCGATAAATATAATATTGCGGCAACGTAGCGAACATTGTAATACGCGAGACGTGAATAAATTAACAGTAAAATATAAACATGTCATAAAATACCTATATTTATTCAGTGTCAACACGCTTTCCATAATAAAATAGACATTGAAATTGTTTCTAAACAATTAATTAGCGATTAGACTATTAAAATGCCGTAGACGAACCGTGCCGCGCTAATGACAGACCACCTACGTCCGATTACAAAACTAATAATACAGAGTTAAAAAACAGGCACACATAAAAACAATTATGTTTGACCGCATTGCCATAAAAGAGAGTAACATGACCAATCTGAGAGCAATTAAGGAGTCTAATAGCAGGAAAGGATAGTAAGGTACGTGAGCGCCCGCGCCCACCACTGCTTAACCTTCATGTTTATTCTATGATCCTAGAGATCATAAATATTTACATAAGCTTTCCATTTGTGAATTAGGTTTCAATTTCATAGAACCATTAGGTTTCCTTTACAGGTACAGACTTTTGCTATCAGTTCTAACCACGAGTCAAACGACTTGGGTTGCGACTACCAAATCTAGATTAGATTTTATTTTGTTTCAATCGAATCTTCAAAAATAGGCAATAAATTGATCCTCAAATACGTAAGGTCTGTGTCCTTATTACCTCATGAAGTTCCCAGAGCTTTTTATCCCAGAAAAGGAACTCTTCTGAATTTTGTCTTTTTCGTCACCTAAGAATATTACGTTGGAATGGAAGTATATCCTACATATTACTTGTTACGAATTACAAATGAAAACTAATATTACTAGACTACTTACATGGATACTAAATATGGAGTTATGTAAAATACCAAACATTTGAGATATGGTCACGCTGATTGGCAGTCCAATGCGCCTTAGAGGAACGCGTAGTATGGTGTCTTTGGTGACTCTAATCCTACCAGTATTCAGGCTTTATGTGTTAAATCTTAGAAAGAACATCCCATCCCAACCCAACCTACGAGATCATACATAATAAGATTATATTCGGAATTATCTTTTTAAAATGTTCAATGCATGACATTTCAATGGTCGCAAATTGCTGCTAGCTGTGTGCTCACAATAGTTGTAGTCGGCCACAAGCTCACAATGCAGTTGCATCAGCGTCGTGGGTGGTCGGCTGTCACTCAGCGCGCTGTAATCAATTTGTTCGGCGTTCGGCGCAGGCGCACACCGCGCGGTACACCCTGACACTTGCGACGCGCATCATACATGCGCTTTTCGTCACGCATCCTGTACTCATTTGTCTAATAATATGTTTCTAAGATGAGCCGTGAGAGAATGGCAGTACAAAAAGTTGCCACATAATTAAGCTTCAAAAGCCCCTATAGAGCGCGACTTCACATAATAGATACTGAAGAGCTTTAAGGGCATAATTACATTGATAGGTTCTAAATTCTAGTCTTTTTAATTAAAAATAAACACAATTATTGCGTCCTTTGATGTTCATCATTATTCATTAGATATTAAAATATATTTCTTTTTGCTATGGGTTTGTCTTTGTACTCTGTAGTCTATATTATAAAAACGCTATGGTCTGATTTGTATAAAAATTTAATGTATTTAATATTTAATGTAATTTATTTACTGTAAGTAAATGCAGAATATAATAATAAATAAATAGGAGCAACGTCCAGATCATGTACAGGACCACCCACGTGGAATAGTTTGCGGCTAACTTATGGTCAAGTTTTGCAAACAATGCCATTCCTAGTGTAGAATGACTCAATTAGCAGAACGCAGGAGATAAGGCTGGCTACACAATGGGCTGTAAATTGCCGTGGGTAGAGCTGGTACAACCAGTCGATTATGATCCCAAAAAGGAAAAAGATGTTTAAATAGTGACAAAAAGTTGAAACTTTGTTCAAACTATCTCACGATAAACCAAACAGTGACATTACAAAAATGGAAAGTAAACAGTATAATCAATCATTAACGGATAATTGTGGCGGCGCAGGTCAGCTCTGAGAAAAACTGAAAGTTAATGAAAGGGCAGGATGTCGTCCGTTCCCAGATGATTTTTTTTATATTTTTTCTCTTCTTTAGTCAAGGTGGCATTCGGCGGCTGAACAAACTTAGCTTCGAGCGCAACATCGATAATTCACTCTTCAATCTACGCTACATCTCATCGACTGTTTCCACTGTCTCGAGTTATAAACTTCAGCAGAGTGTTGAAATTAAAAATATCATCACAAGTAAGGTGTCGCATAGAAATTGACTCAGGTACCTACACTATCCATGATACTACAGCGTCTCAGTCCAATTTGGCACAAATTTTCATTAAAATTTACCGTTTTCAGTTCAGTGGAAAAGAACCTACAGCCCAGTCTCCGACGTTCAAAAGAAAATTTTGGAAGCCTCTTTTCACGGGGTTCCAGGGGCTAGACGTTATTATTTTAAAAAGTTAATCTATTGTCAGGTAATAAATTCCCAATTATTTTTATAAAACGTACAGCTTTATGGGGGTATTTTGGAACCCCATGAAAAGAGTAGAAAACTGGGCCACTCTGTATATATGAAATTCGTTTATATAGCTAAACTGTTTTATGGTGTAAAACTGTATTATGTGATGATGATGTTTAAAGCTGATTGTTGATACATACATGAGAATACTGTCTGAAAATGAATGAATACATCAATGTCAAACATTAGCGATCGACAGGGAAAAAGGCGTTCGAATGGAAACCCACATTTTCTGAGAGCAAGTCTCGAGGATAAGCGTGCTTCCTGCGTAAGTCCAGTCAGCGACGCGGCGAGCGATCACAGTGCGATTATTTACATTAATCCGTCTCGCTGTCATCGCGTGGGACAGTTGATGATCCAAGGGGCCCGCTGCAAAATGTTCACTTAAATCTACATTTTAGGTATGTTCTATTTCTCATTATTTTAATTCATGTAAGTCAATTCTGACAGTAAATTTTATCCATCGATGTCTCTATTTATAAACATACTGAAAAATAGTTAAAGCATGCGTAGCTCAGTGTGTTCAGGTTTGTTGAATTTCCAAATTCGACTAAGTTAGTTCTTTTGTCTCTATCCGAGTGCTTCTCTTAGGTGTGATTCAATACGTTTTATTGTTTTATTTTCGGTACATTTTCTTATCCTGTTCATTTGAATTATTTTCAAGAGACTAACAGATTTTTCTATCGTTTAAAATCTCTTTATAAGTATTTACGACTGTAACGATTTGGGTGTAACCTATTAAACATAAACATTTTATACGATACTAACACGGTAATAAAATGTACAGTATTGTGTCTTCATAGAAACGGTCGCAACGCGAGTCATACCTACGCGCGTCGAGTTCGGTACACTCTCGGTACACAAACAGTCTTGACTGCGCCGCCGCGCCGCGCCGCCCGCGCCGCCCGTCGTAGTGACGAATGGATGATGTAATATTTTTGTAAGCAGTGAGCGTGCGATTTCTTATGGCAAGGAGAAATTATAAACTATATTGTGCAGTGTTTGGTTGCTTGAATTCTTCGATAACGAACCCAGAGATAACATTTTTTTAAATACGAGAGGTGAGACTTTAAAAACAATTATACACTTACCTACCTACTATTACGTAATTTGTTTTTTTTTAATACTTAAATACCTACCTACACATTTCGCTTTTTACACCGAGTAAAATACTTGATAATTTATTAATAATTTAATAAAATAGGTACCTACATAAATAAATTGTGGATAGGGTGTAAAAAGTGATACGAATGACCTAACTACGCCGTTCCCGTACAACTGGTACCTAGGTACCTAGGTAGTTTCCTAGTTTCGGCTATCTGCTTACTTATGAACGTAGGTACTTAGTTACTTATTACCTGGTAATGATACCTGCCTACTTAGTAAGATTTTCATTGCTGTAGATACGGCACACGCGATGAGATGGTTGTTATATAACGTTTGCAGCAGTGCGACATTGGATGGGTGACCAAAGTGCTCCTAGCTGTAGGTACTATAGGTAGTAATGTGAACGTTAATAAGCTGAGATGCAAACAGATTTTATAATTACTCGTTCGATGTTCCTTTCATTTTGGTTGAGTAAGTAGATGTTGAAGTTTGTAAGGATTGGAGTTTGGTTTCCTTCGGCGAATTTTTTTTTATTAAATCTTTTAATTATACAACGCAACACAAACGCAACATGTATTTTTATTGAACACTTCCTATTTCAATAAAAACGAATTATTTTTTTAAACAAAAAAAAATTCACATAACTAGAAAGAAACTCAAGTAGGTTGATGAAATTAAAATACTATGTGCGGGCAGCCCTAACGCGTGAGTATGTCGCACGGAATTTTAGGTACTTAATTCAAGGTTACGGCCGAGAGCCACTACTGGTAGTATATTTATACTGTGATACTAATATTTAATGTAAAAAACAGGCACGTATTTATAAACCCATTTTTGTTATTTTTGAATGTAGGGTCAACCGAAATTCAGCCGTTAAAGTAGTAGCATAGCAACCTGCACCTTTACGTAACATCTCTTCGGCTTTGGGGCGACACAAAAATTTCGCATCATTTTTTTGTGTCGCGTAGCTCGGTGAGTCGTAATCGTTAGTTGTGAGAAATCTGCTCCTGTATCAACAGTCTGTCTGAAGAACTATTAGCACAGAGCCGTCGGGCGTCGGCCAGAATGACCGGCGTTGTTTGCAGTCTCGGTTAGCGGATGCTTGTTACCTCGAGTGCCACCAGATAAACAATAACAGGCGACGGTGTCAGACCAATTGCCCGACACTTTCGCATTGTTACGTGATGTTGTGCCCATAGATAACGACCACAATGGGACATACTTGGGATCTCGAGTAGGCTTAAGTATCTATTAGAAAAAAAAGTAAACGCTTATACTAAATGTCTTTGTTGATATTTCTTGCGAAACATTATCGGATGTTACGTCTGTATAAATAAATTCTAAAGAAATCATCTATTGAATCTCCTTTAAATCTATTGTATTTGCCTAGTTAAGTGCCTAAACATTACCACTAACATTAACAGTTATCTCGTTATCATGTATGTCGCATGTTATTGTCTAACTAACATCGCTAATTTAATGAACAATCTGTTTAATTGCGAACAATATCATTAAGTAAACACAACATGTTTAACAAACCGTAACATACCTACATCTGCATAATGATAAGTACGAGCGCGACACGCAACTTCACACTATGTTTAGGGAGGGTGAGCAGTAAGCACGTCGAGTTTTTTCCCCCGCGTCGTCGTTAACCTACCCCGTGTGTATTGTGTGAATAAGCTGTGTACTCAGGACGCAGCACAGTAGCTGTTTGTGCTACCTGTGCTACGCTCTACCTGCGCTACACTACACAACGCACACAATCCTTATCATTCTATAAAATACAACAAAATCCAACAGCAAATACTCTAAGCGGGATTTCGAAATCAAACAAACCGAATGCAATAAAAACACCATTTTGAAGATCACGGAACACGGAACGAACGAGTGGGTAGACTTAGTTCCATTCTATTTTAAATTAATCCTTCCAAAGTTTTACGTTTACTTGACCACAGGTTTATGTCGGAGAAGAACCAAAACATAAATCTTACCAAGAGACGTGTTTAAAGCGAAAAAAGTAACACATGTCCAAACCATGTTTTAGAGGGACTAATTTCCCCTTGGGGATTTAATATTTTTTTTCTTTTGTTTTTGTGAGGAAACAAGAGCGAGATACCACCCACGACGATTTACGAAGGCTTTGCATGAATGTGAGTGATATAGACAAATAAAAGCATTACTGTTAACACTGTTGTTTCTGGACGACACTGAGTAAGACGAATATTACGAGCTGCGTCAAGTAAAAGCCGTCGGTACAGACAGGTGCGTCTGTGAACACTGAATAGGGGGAGAATGTTACATGTTAGTTGAACAGATTTTTATCAAATTCTCTATAGTTTATTTCGAAATATGTGAAGAGTAGTTCCGGAGAAACTGCTATTCAACTTTTCAACCTGATTGTATTGGTACAGACAAAAATACAGTCACGACATTGACAAAAATGGAGCATTGCGCTATCACACAATCTCCTGTAAAGCATGGTAAACTGAATATAATAAAAAAAGACTACCACGATCCCATAATAAAGCAATTTTTTTTATATGTATACATTTTTTTGTCCCACTCTAGGAGTTTCTCCTAATTCGTGGGTGCGTTTACAAACATATAAACTCACATACAACTATCTGTAGGCCATACAAATATTTGTTCCGTGCGGGAATCGAACCCGCGACACGCAGCGCCACAGCCAATCGCTCAGCCACTGCGCCAACCGTGCCGTTAAACTATGCAGTCTGGTTATCCATCATGCATTTGAAGGTGATCAAATGTACAAATAAAAAGATAAGTACCTTGGGGAAAGCGTTTATTGTTCAATGGGCGAGTAACCAGTAAAGAAAATGTGTAAGAAAATCGTAGCAACAGTTTTGACGACGAGCGTACTAAGTGTCACGAGACTGCGATCGCGATAAGAGAAGGGAAGTGAGGCGAGTTGTGTCATGCATGTGTGACAGGACAGCACCGCACCACACCCACACGGCCTGCCGATGTTCTGCCGACTACACCTTACAGCTTTGCGACATGCGAAACATATTTCTTACTTGCAACATTACAAGTCAATATACCAAGTACTTCAACAATCGGAAAGGCCCAAGGAAACAAACATAGCAAAACGGAGGCTACATCTTTGGAACAATAATTCAAGATCCTCTCTAATTTATCAATGACATTAACAAATTAATAAAATATATTATCGGTAAATATTTTATTTAATGTATGATTCGGCTATGCTCTCAATCAAAAATTCCAGACGTCTGTTTGACCGTATAACATGAGACCACGACCGCGATCCCCTTTGACCAGACATCGTGAAATATGACGGTCGCTACACCACCTCGCGAAAAATAAAACAGTTTATAACATCCATATTCAAATTTACAAAACGTCGCTGTATATAACATAATATAATATTACCTACCGCAAAAGCTCGACTTAAGGCACATACCTCATTTTATTATTCGGGTAAATTAAGTTCTTACGACCTCATAATAATGAATCGTCTTTAGATTTATACAGGTCTTATTTACGATGACATGTTATTTTTATTGATCCCAGAAGTGAATATTATGATGTGATTATCAGATTTTATAAACATTTGATACGTCACAAATGAGATTCAGGTGTTTTATTCTCTTTGCATGTTGCAAAGAGAATAAAACACCTGAATCTCATTTCGGACGCTTCACGAGCTGAAAATACAAATGCACGTGGGTACCTATACAGCGATAATAAAACGAATGGACTGACATTCATCTCGGATTTCGTTATTCTTGTATCTGTTGGTATCGTTTAGTATAAACAGATAGATAGACAGACGCTATGTTTAGGAGTGGTTGTGAATCGCGTTGGGTGGTCCTCGTCGGCGCGGGCGCGGCGGGCCGCGAGCGATGGCAGGCGGACAGAATAAGGCCGAGATTTGTACGATATCGCGCGCTCCAATGAAATTGAAATAGATAGCGAGTTGGGATTTATCTCGCGTCACATCGAATCTAGTGCACCGGTGCGCCTAGATAATATGTCACCTCGGAACATTTACCAAGCCATATCTCCGCCGCCATTACGGACCGGTGCGAACAACCAACAAGCCGTGACGAAATCGTATAAGATTACAATTTAGATTTAATTTTATGTCCAACAGCTACTTTATGGCCGGCAGAATTGTCATTAAAATAAATTTAATGTTTGTTAAGCGGTGGATAATTTCCCAATAAACGGTATTTAGACTACCTACTTGAAACTGTATTGCAAAAGGTAAAAGATATGGAATCGATCGTCACTCGGTTTCATTTTATGATCATTACTCCCACACAAAATTGCTTATTTATACCAAAATTAGTTGATACTAAACAAACGCCGCCGCCATTCAGGCTTTTAATTATTTACCATAAACAGAAACGCCCAGGTGATAATAAAATTAACGTTTTGTTTTACGACATGTTACACATAACGGACAGTTAAATACCTGCATACCTATCAAGTTTAATTAGACGCATTTATTTAATAGTACTGTGTACACTCAGATAGCTGCGCGTCAATAAGGAATACTCACTCTAGATAAGGCTTCTTTTAATCCCAGCCTCTTCGAATAGAACATCGGAAAAAACCTATAAAATTGGTACGAATAGCAACCTACACTGTTTTTCATGTTGCTAAAATGGTGGAAACGTGTAATAAAATCCTAAACAGCAACGCTAACGTACCTATTGAAGCTCACAAAAGAACCATCTTACAAAGATTGCACGACTGAATGTCTGTTATTTAACAATACCTATCAAACACAATAAATATTTCCCGGAACGTTTAAAACAATAATTAGGGTTGTCTTTCGAAGCCTTTCTCATGTGCAGGCCAGAGTTCCGCATACGCAATTATAGGTTCCAGAGGTTTACGAGCTTCTAGTCCAAGTGGCTCGACTCTCGAGCCTCGGAGGTGCTCGGGGGTACTCGGCTTGCGCCTGACCTTCCGAGAACTGTATCAGTTGGCAGTGTCGCGACCACCCACGACGTATTGTTGCGCTGTCACCTTTTGTACGACACTTGACGCTATTATTTCACTGAACAACATTCACAATACTATGAAGTAGTCTGATCTTTTTACTTGTCAAGAGATTTGGTCGTGACGGTTACGTGGATTTCCTGGTTTCATGTTTAATCTTAATATTTAAGTAGTTCTAGTTAACTAGCTTTTGCCTGCGACTTCATCCGGGTAAATGCCTTCATCCCTTAGGGGGCGAATTTCGGAATTTCCGTTCTTAGTGGACGTTTACTAACTACTCGTATAATCTACCTCCCCGCCTCTTTAATATGTCAAGCGGTTTTCAATATTTCGTGATGAGTGAGGTATGACCTTTCGCGTTTATATATTTAAGATGGTAAGATTGCCATTACTGTGTGCATTATACACACATCAAAAGTGTCTAGGGATCAACATCCCTAAAATTTGTTTGGGATGTTGATCCCTAGACACTTTTGATGTGTATAGTTCGTACAAAACCACTATTTTAAGAAGTAATTTCACTCTTATCTCTTTGGTCCACCCTTCAGCTAGCACTAATCTCTGCATCAGCATCTCTACTGTAGGATTTTAAAGGCAATAGATATCCAAGTAACTGCTCTACATTCTTAGTTAGTTAGTTACAAGTTTACGATACTAAGTAATATGTATCGTAAACCGTATCTCAGTCTACCGCAACCTACGCTTATAATTATATTTACTATGACTGCTGTATCGGGACCTGAGTAAAGGTAAAGGGCCAAAGAATAAAAGGTAATTGACACAAAAAAACGTGTTAATTTGCAAGTCAAAAATATTTTGATTTCTTATTCAGTTCCCGGATAACTTCGTAACTTTCCATGGTTGCAGTTTGGTGAACAATGTTGCAAATTAAATGGGCGTCCGTCGAATTCGCGCGACAATCGGCACGGACGCGCATGTGCACGCGTGACTTGCTTGCCGAGTGCCGGTGTTGTTCAGCCTTTATGACGGCTATCCATCTTTGAAAGTCGTTGAGGTTAATCCCGAGTGCATCGAACACTAACAATGTAATACTGTGTTATAACCACAACACCAGTTTTGAGAACACATTTTGTTTAAGGCTGAAGAGCATTCGACGAGGAGTTACTCATACAAATTGGACGTTTTGAATTATGGCATTGGTGCTAAATTCCTATAGAGTAATGTATTCTAGGACACAACCTCCTCACCTTTATTATTTCCGTCATTACCAAAGCTTACCTACTTAAGTTATAATTAAGATATGATACCTAATTACCTATATGATTACATAAGTGGTTGCACAAAGTATTCAGACTATTGAGTAATATATGGAGCGGTAATTTAATTCACATTAGGTACGAGTCGGTTGACGGACAGTCGTTTAATCTTTTCATTGGCAGAGAATGAACCGAGCGCGGTGGCCCGAGGTGACTCACGCCACCGACTGTCAGCTCAATCCTTCATCTTCAACATTTGTACGACAAAGACTGATGCAGACATAGACACATTAGGGCTGCTACGATATGATTGTAGATCCCAGTTTCATGACAGCTAATATTTTGTAACAGGGCTTTTACAAAAATGAATGGTATTTAGTGCTCGGTTATCGACACCTAATATAACAAGGTATTAATGTCAGGATTAGGGCATAATAACATGATACTGAAGCTACAGCTAATGTTGTATTACAAGAGCACCTATGCAATTTACCGCAAAATCCATCCTAATATTTTAAATATCACGACTAAGCCACTGAACCGATTTGATGAAATTTGGCACGGGTATGTTTGAAACCAAAGAAATGACAAAGGATATTTTTTATTTTGCGACTTCGTCTGCGTCCGCGATAACCGATATTTACGCGGACGAAGTCGCGGGCAAAAGCTAGTTATAAAATAAGTTTTCACAAGTTGTTTTTTCTCGCTTCAACCTACGCTTTCGATCGAGATTCTTAACGCATATAAGGGAGAGATACTCAGGACTTATACGACCAAATAGCATGTCTAAATACAGTTTCGGAATCAAAACATTAATACAGTTTATAGTTTTTGTATGTAGCTACCGCACACGCGCACACGGCTCTCGCTCGCGAACCTCATTCATCAGCTCTGATTGATTGCAACTGTCAAAACGGTAATGGCGGCGAGTGCGGCCATATTGGTCCCGATGAATGCACCTAAGCCAATATTAATGCTCGTTATTGATGGGCCGCCGCCAAGTTCACGGTTACTTATTAGATGTGTAATTTATTAAACATTGTGTATACATGTTTATAATAGAAAAGGGGAAATGAGCTAACTATAAAATCTTGTTAACGAGAGGGTAGGTACAGTCGATGCCTGAGATGCCGCTTGCTCGGTACCAGCAGGTGTTGGATAACATATTTACTATCCAAAACTACAACCGAAAAATCTTTTTTCGTCATTTTTATGTCAATATTAAACGCTCTAATCTCCGGAACTACTAACCGATTCTGAAAATTCATTCGCTAATAGGAAGCTACGTTATTCTAGAGAGCTATAGGAAATTCTTGAAAAAAAATAGGTATCCGTAAGGCCAAAAGCTAATCTTTAATAATATTGACTAGGTTTTTCATTCCACGATGAATCTCAATCTCAATCCACATGCAGCGAGTACGAGGATTGGGATTCATCATTCATCGTTATATGCAGCATTATATTATCGACCTGTCGTCGTTCGTCCTGAGGTTACGCCGGAAGGCATTTGCTACATGAAGATTGTATCCAACTTTCCGGATGCACTCTACTACACGGCGCGAACAATTAAGGCGCTTTTTTTTTAATAAAATTCAGTACATTTATTCTAGTTTTTTACAAAGCACATTAAATTATTTTCATTTTTTTTACCTATTTAACCAAAATACTAATCTAAAGATGACTGATACCAATCTAAAGATGACTGACAACAGCCTAGGTATGTAGGTAGTAAAAATAGGATTCCACGCTATGGCATTTGGATCTCAACAGTACTTACCTAAAGAGAAGCGATGTTGGCAGTCACGTAAAACTGATTGCGGCAATCAATCTTTAATTGAATTCGTATCGCTTGTTCGATCTCTGAGAAATCCTATGTGTTCCCCGTACGTTCATTGGTACAACATGACGAATTGGAATAACTTCAATAAACATTTTGTATACAGCGGGCATCAATCTTGCAGGTTTTAAAAAGGTGGCATTGAATGTTCCGGTGATATAAATTACGACGATCAATAAAGTGGCGTGCGTCAATCAAGGCATTGTGCGCGCCATAGGTAGCCAAGAGTTGTAAAATTGATATTAGGGGTCCATGGTTGTGTGGTGACGTGTTCTTGGTCGGTGGTCGCGTGGTCGCGTCACGTCGGGCCGCGGTTAGTTATCAAGATTATCTTTCTCTAGCGCTTTCCGGAGACACTGTAGTTAGTGTTGTGTACGTGATTTTTGGTATGATAGTCATCTTTTCGTTTGAATTATCAGCCATGCTTGCATGTGTCATGCAGTGTGTTCGAAATAATTTAATAACATTTGTTATACGCTCATGGTCAAATTATTAAAAAAAGAACAATGCGTTAAGATTCAGATAACTTTATTCAATAGGTACTAAAATATAAAGTCCCAAATTTGACACGACTGAATAGTTTTGTACAAGACCGGGCACACCGCACAATAACCGATGGGAGCTGTGTCCATGTGTTCGGACATTTACAAAATTCAATAAAATAAAATATTATTACTCTTTTACACAATCCCACGTACCTAATCTAGAACAGCTATAGTGTATAAATTCGACACAATATGTTTTTATTTTATTTACATGTAACAACATTGCACTAACATTTCATCTATTGAACTTCAACACGCCCTATGCTCCATAAATTAAAATATAATACCAATTTAGAAGAAATGAGTCATTGATATAAATAAATAATTTAATGTGAATATAAGTGAGTACATTAGAACACACAAGATATGTTTCTTAAACACATTACAACTCGTGAAAATAACTATCGGTAACATTTATTTACAGAAACACAACCACTTCGCACAATCGTTTCAAATACAAAGTATTATTAGATATTTCTACTATCACAATAAATGCGATTTATAAGTGGTAAATGAACTACTACAGTGGGAAAATAATCTAACAATAAACGTCCAGATATTTTGTAGATAACTACGTAAACATGTGGTCTTTGTGATTGTACCTGAAAGTAAAACATTTGTGATATAAGTTATACGATTTTTTGTAGTAGACACATTTGCTTGTACAGACAGCGTCATCAACTGGTAACCCCTCTAAAAAATATTTCCGCACATCTACAGATAAGAAGTGTGTATGCACGTTTCCGAGATACCAAAGCTTTCCGTCCATGTGCATGCGTTTTTTACTTTTTTACTTTCACGTTTTAACATTTACGTGGATGCATTTACGGGTGCAAAATGGAATAAACTTAATATCATGGTGAAACACCTTATCTGAACATGCGCTTAGTGACTAATTCAATTTCGGGCTAGAGCTGACAAGTCCTATAGCCCGGTAAATTATAATAAGAATGGCTTGGCTCTGATTACCTGTCATAACACTGAAACTTTTGAACATCGAATATTGTTTTCTCTTTTTCTTGTTTCACAATATTTTCACTTGCCCGAAAACAATTCCCACATTTTCAAAAGGTACGATTTTTATTGTGTTTTTTTTCTAAACAACAATACGTTTATCCTTTGTATCAAAAATGAGATTATTTAATATCTCATTTATCATTTCTTCATCATCAATATCCGCATTCCGGAGCGACAGTGCAAGTCAACATGCAGGCAAGCATAATATGCGAACAAGCATGCAAGCAAGCATGCACACAAGCATAAAAGTCGTTGAAGTAAAAATAAACTTAAATAGCGATAGCAAGTAGGCAAAAAGCGTATAAAAAAAATCATGCAGGTGGCTTAAAACAACAACTAAACTTATCCGAGTTTGATCTGCCAAGATTTTATAGTGTTGCAAGCACGCAAGCAAGTTATATACATTCGATTTCAGGGTTAAAAATACAAACACAGTTATCAACTCTCTTACTCTGGTTTGAAGAAAACGGTTTTTTACTCTATATCATGCTCGTATAAAACTTTACACGTCGCAAAAAATATCTTAGGTATTATGCTACCCATGGCTTCTGTATAAGCTTATGATGATGAGTATACTCACTCTAGCTAAGTTCAAAGCCTGCGCCCGCCTGTATGGCGTACAGTAACTTCTCAGTGAGGAGCTCCTCCGTGTGGAACTCTGGCAGCTTCAGCAGGTTCATGCAGGTGGACGACGACGGCAGGCGGTCTGACGCGCCTGCTGACTGGATGCAGAACGGGGGTTGGAGGTCCTACAAGATAGTGGCAAATATGAAATAAGGCCACGAATGTGGTGAAGAAATAGAGCATGAAAACAGGGTGGGTTTAGCACTAAGTAAGTGATGGAAATGTCCTTTGCCAAATAAAAACAGGCGGCAAGATAAAAACGTTCTAATTCAAAGAATTCCCGACTGATTATTTTCGCGACGTAAAGATACCAGAAGGCCAATTAAAATACTGATTAAAAACGTTCAAAATCTGTCTCATCTCAGCAACAATCAATGTTAACAAATGTAGATAAATTAAGATGCATTTTTGACAACTTAAAACAAAGGATAAGATTGCGATCGTTTCTAAAAAAAAAGTTATTTGAATTGTTAATTATGTTCGATGGAAGTTTAAAAATTGCACAGTTTGTGGATATCAAAGAATATGGAAAGTATGATAGAGGAATAAGGTTAACACAGTAACAAGTAATATACAACATACCTTGAATCCAAGCAGGGGTGGTCTGGAGCAGCTGGTGACAAACTTGAGCAGCTGTCGACGCTGGTCGTCCGTGAAGTTCTCCAGTACACGCCAGAAACATAGTACCGTCGGGTGCTGCGCTGAGAAACCACCTGTTCCAACACGAATGGATGAGTACAGGTCTCAGAATTTTTGCCCAGCAATTGAAACACAATTTTAAGATACCATTTTGGTATAAAGCTCTAAAAATGCTAAATAAATTAAGGTCCGTAATGATAACGTTGGTCGCAAAAATTGTTTCCACAAAGTTTGTTTGACATGGAATTAGCTAGACCATAAAATAAGTACCGTAAGTACCTATATCTTGCAAATTGTTTAATAGTTTTATAATAGCACTGACCAGCATACTGCGTGTATCTCCTAAGGTCATCGATGTCGATGGGCACCTCTGCGCCCGATATCAACAGCTGCAGCTCGCGACACGAGAACATGCGCAGCCACTCCGCGCTCACCACCGACACCAGGCCGCGCTTGAACGCGTTGCATTGAGACCTTATTTGTCTGGAGAGAAGAAAAACGGTATCATTTCAAATGTAAAAAAGTTAGAATAAAAAAGTGCGGCAAGTGGAGAATCGATGAAATGTATATTTTGCACATTTTCGAACAAATCTTTCATTATTTAGAAAGTCTTGAGACAAAAATAAGTTGTGCTTTCCAAGCGGACTGGGGATGGCGTTACGACAGGCCGCACGGATGCTCTAGAGAATTATTATTTTATGTAATAATTACACAGAAAAACCGTTTACTTACTTATTTAATTTATAATCGGCGACTAGATGAATGTATTCTATCCTATTTTCTGCAGTTACAGGAATGTTTGCACCACCTGGTTTTAATTCTTCTATCTATAATAAACAGAAAAAGTAGTCGTATTATTAATTTATAGCACTTCAACAATATGCTCATTAAATCCGTAATTAGTTCACATTCGTCACGAAAGATATATGAGCACAGCACTAGCAGAATAACCTAACATGTTGGGGAGGCCAGAAAGGGATTTTTGGATTTACTCGAGCGCGGCAGATTAATATAAGGGGGGATACCTAGCACCCTGTTAAGTACCTCCACCGTATATGAGCCCTGTATATAGGGCCGCGCGTTTAGGGCAGCGGATTTTATTTTTCAAACCATCAGATTGAAGAAGTCCCTGCACATAATTGTCAGATTAAGGGTCAGCACGACAAGGACATCAAGCTGAACTGTCTGTATATTAATTTGACGCGCTCGAGTATTTCAATGTCATAATTTTTTCTTCCATTTTTAACCATTTTCAGGCCCTTCGTACGGCCACCCCCACCATGCAAACCGGCAGATCAATATTTCTCGGTTATTAAAAACACGTGAGGCGCATACACTATTAATATCTGACACGCTCGAGTAGTAGTTCGTCATTTTTATTTTTTATTTTTTTAAATGTGTACTTATGTGCTTCCTCCACCAGTGAAAGGGTCCGTAACTATTTTTACTTTTTAGCATCTAATCTTCACAATCCAAAAGGTTCCCACGACGCTGGAGTAAATCCACATTTAGCATCTTGGCCTCCCCTACTATTACGAGAATGTATATTCAGTTATAAAATATTGATTGATTATAGTATTTATTGCAATATGAATGTTCGTATAATGTAGACGGGTCGTGTACGCACCCTCTGCTCGCCCAGCTCGTCGGTGAGCACGGTGAAGTCGAGGCCGAGGTCGGGCACGTCGCGGCGCGCATGCGCCCGCAGCAGCAGCAGGCCGCGGTGCAGCGCGGGGTCCAGCGACGCCAGCGCGTGCACGTCCGCCTCGCCGCAGCCGCACAGCTTGCCCAGGAAGAACTCGGCCAGGGGCAGCTCTACTAGCAAGTTCTCGTACATCGCCTAATCGAAATAGTACTTTAACTTAGATAATAAGGAGTAAAATAGCTTAGTAACTATAAAACAGATTTATTATATCGATCTGAAAGGAATATAAAAACATTTTCTTTTCTTTCAGTTTCTGTCGACATACTTGAGTAACTCAATTATATTATTGGGTAGTATACTCTAACAGTCTTATTCATAAAAATCCCCTAAAATAGGTTTTAAACACTCTTTAGTTAAAATGCTCATTAGAACTAATAAACCTATTATAAAATTCTCTATTCATAAACGTTCAATAAACCCGTCATAGCTAAGTTGTCGTTATAACGTGATTATGTTGTCGTTCCGATGAATCCATAGATTAAATGCCAAAAGAACTAGTGTCCACGGCCAAAAAAACGCAAAAAAAAAGTTTTACAACGTCACTTGTGACATTTGGAGAGCTTTTTGACTTCTTGATTCGTTTCTCGTTCACGGGTTTATTGTTTGAAGAAAATTGGATTGCATTGTATTCTTGTGAATACTACATTATACTGGCTGGATGTCACATACTACTACGTCCTGCAGTGCCGACGACGCTCTTCTACGTGTCCCGTTTGCACCATGCCACGAAGGCTGAGGACATCGTAGAGTACATACGGGGGAAAGCCAACTAGACCTTGAGGGTGGAGAAGTTGGAGGCCCGCCATAGCACCTATTTTGTTTAGTTTGTGGTGCACGTTCCGACCGATCATTTAATGACCTTCCTCAAGGAAGAGTTTTGGCCGAAAGGTGTGCTGTATCGGCGTTTCCGCGGCCAGCTACGCGACACCTAGCAGCGTAACACGACGCCGATTCTTCGTGTGCAGCAGTTTTTATAAGTTTATTGAATAAGTTATGTATTAGTTTATAGTTATGGTACTTATTTATGTATTTGTGTTTTATGGGCCTTAGTTGCTTGAAATAAAGGTTTATTAATATTTTGATTTAAGCGTTTATTTTTCTCGACCTAGCCGGGTAGAACAGATGGTACGGGCCTAAGCCAAGTGTTCATCAGTTGGGTTGATAATTTCAGAAGCAGAAATAGGGCCAGCGCGGTTTTACGTTGTAGGCGGAATGAGAGAAGAGGGTATGTTTGTGTGGGTATGTTGTTGTGTGTTATCTGATTCGCACTGTAAGAACTTCCTCACCAGTCGGCACGTACCTATAATTTAGTATTGCTGCCTTCTGTATTATTATTAAGCCTAGCATATAAACTATGTTGTGGACATTGTGCATTAAGATAAATAAATAAATATTATTATAACTAACACGAAACACGATATCACAATTTCTTTTATAAAATTGTATCTACTTCCCAGCTAGCTTGACTTGACTGCCTCGTTGGTCTAGTGGTCGCAAAGCGCGACTGCTGAGCATGAGGTCTTGGGTTCGATTCCCAGGTCGGGCAAAGTGTTATTGGGTTTTTCCATCAGGAATTTCTAGTAGCAGCCTCGAAGTCTGGATTTGTGCCCGGTTGATGGCAATAGGCTCGCCCCCTATTACATGGGACTTAAACATAACTAGCGAAATGTGGGTGTGCTAATGATCACACCTCTGCCTAACCCTTCGGGGATAACATACATACATAAACTCACGCCTTTTTCCCATGGGGGTAGGCAGAAACCACAGAACGCCACCTGCTACGATCCTTACATACTCCTTTCGCCTCATCTACGTTCATACATCTCGTCATACAAGCACGCCGGTTACGAGTACTCCGCACCTGACCTTTCTGAAGAACCTCACCAATAAGGTCAGTGTAGGTCTTCCTAGGGCGACCCCTCCCTGCGTTGCCACTCACCTCTGCCATATAAATACCTTTTGTTAATCGTCTTTCACTCATCCTCTCAACATGACCGAACCATCTAAGCATACTCTTTTCTATCTTTGTCACTACATCCTCTTTTAATCCGCAACGGTCCCGTATAACCTCATTCCTCACTTCGGGGATAACAGGCGTGATATTATGTATGTATGTTCCCAGCTAGCTTCAACCAACACTAAAGGACGAGACAGACTTATAACACGCTACGCCATCCCACGCGTGCTAATTGGCCAAAAGTCAAAGAAATGTGAAATGTGGCCAATGAGTACGCTTTACAGATGTGGCGTGGCGTAGCGTGTTATTAGTCTGCTGCCGCCTTGACAATAAAACGGTTCTGACGTTCCTGTCAAAAATCAGCTGTTGCACATTGTGTCGGCCATATTTCTGTTTATTAAAGGTTTATAGTAGGGTCCGGCCTGTTTTAAGTTATGAAGCCGCTATTGAATACTTACAAAGCTTTTCAGCGTTATAGAACGTTTATGAATAATGCTTTTCGGGATTTTTATTATAACAAGCTAATAAACCTATTTTAACTTTTTATGAATAAGACTGTAAACCTATAAAACAACAACAAACAACAACAACATAGTTGGGAAAAGGCTAGGCAGATGATGATACCGTTAACCCATAATTCCAAGAACTTCTCTAAAAAGTACTTTATTTCAGCCCTGGAAAATACGATTAATGCTTTAAAATCAATAAATAGTTATTCTATTGAGTTGCCAAATAAGTGACGTCACAGTTTGCTATTACCATACAACATCTTGAGATTTGATGAGGCAAACTATAGAGTTGATCAGGTTGCTACGTGGACGCAAAATATATTACACGAAAAGAAGTATGTATATTCATTAGATTATTCACTATTTTCTGAAATCGGGGGGCACGGCAGTGCCCCCGCCAAGTTAAGCAAATAAAAGCGGCACAGCCGTGCCATCCTTTTCTCGACCTTTTCAGGCCATTTTCGACCCTAGTATATTTACCTTTCCCAACATCCTGCCGACGAAGTAGTAATGCATGGGGAAGTCGTCATACAATAGATGTACCGCGGGGTTGGGATACAGCATATTGTCTATCGTCAGGCGGAATAAGCCTCTGTTCGGGTCGAACGCGGATCTGGAAAAAAGACATATAATTCATACAAAGCATGAATTACAAACAGGCCCCTCTCTTCCACTGGGCACTCTGGGCAAGTGCCCAGGGCCCCACGACCGTCTGGGGCCCCGGCCTGTCCCCAAAAAAATCATTCCTTGCAGTCTGTTCAGTGACAAAACATTTGAATTGCAGTGCGATTTACAATAATTTTCTTGCTCCAAGCTTAAGAAATGAGTATTATGTCTCTTTTATTCTTCTTCATTATCGTGTGTGCAGTAAGGTCTTACGACCCCACACAGGCCACACACCCTAGTGTCAGAGTTTCTAAACCACCTCAAGGGCCTCTGACATGGTTTGAGTGGGACAGTAATAGGCTGGTATAGGTAAGTCCAGGTTTCCTCACGATGTTTTCCTTCACCGATGTCAGTGATGTCCAAGATAAACTTAGAAAGTACATATGAATTGAAAAAGTCACAAGACATCAATATAGTCACATAATTGAAATAGAGTCAATTGAACATGAAAAAATTATTTTTTTCAACTATCAGTACACATAAAACACACAGGGGCCCCGAGATCCTTGTGCCCGGGGCCTACAATATGTTAAAGACGGCCCTGATTACAAAGAAAAACCTTCAAATAACATAAGCATTTTCTTTAGATTTGCAGATTAGATATTATTTAACAAAACTTCCTTACAAGTTTTTTAAATTACTCCGAAATATAGATGTTATGATAATATACAGGAAGATCAGATTTTATCCAGAAGTTCAACTGAATCTGAACATTATTATGTACTAGCTTCTTTCCGTGACTTCGTTCGTGTGAAAAACAAGAGTACCACAAAACATAGACAAATCTTAAACTCGCTCGTCTAATATTTTAATGAGGATACAATCAAACCATGCTGTGCTGAGCTGTGTGAGGCTACGCTCTGTTTATTCTGTTTGTTTGACCAGACATAGCACAGCGCAGTACAGCGCAGCACAGCTCGATGTTGATTTGTCACCCTATGACACTCAGCAAGGAAGTAGCTTCGTATTAATAAAAAAATTGTGTAATCGAACCAGTACTTCCAGATACTATCTTTTACAAACAATAGAAAAACAAACCATAAAATTAAATTATTAATAAAAATAATAATTATTATTTTAAAAAACAATATGCCTTACTTGAGAAGTTCTGAGATAAACTCTCTAAATAAACCACCGCCGTCAACACCAGCCTCTTCAGCCCCCGCCTGGTTGATCAGTTGTACTCGAAGCTTTAGTTTTAAATCAGGCTCTAAAAGTAAACATATCGTTTACAATACATAAAGGTTATAATGCCTCAAATTAGAGAAGATACGAAGAGCGACGACGATCAACAATGAATTTTATTTTCTACAGAAAAAGGTACCTATTTCCAGCTAAACATAATAATAATTACCATTATCGGGACTAAGTTTGTCAAATGCGTCTTCGTATAAATGCGTCCGACGAACACTGATGTTTATTGAAGGCCCCTCGTTGAAGTTCGTCATTTCGTACCAATGATCGTGTTTCTCTCTAAAATAAAATTACTAATTCAGTATCAGAATTAAATCTATAAATAAATAAATAATAATAATAATATCGGTTTAAGTAAAATAGTACCTTGTTAGCAATCCCTGGAATATAAGAACTCGTGTGGAAAAAGGCACGACGAAAGGAATTTCTCTAAGAATAGTAACAGTTCTCAATTCTTTGATCGTTAGAGGTGGTCCCTCATCTGGAAAATGAAAGGAGGGAAGTAATGCGTGTATTCTAGATTTAAAACAAGTTTTTTTTAAATTATCTATTTTATTTGACCCGCTGGCAAAAAAGTGAAGAGGCAATTGTTACCACACATCGTTTCACATGAATACGTACCATGCGAGAGCGCGAGCGCAGCTGAGAGGTTGGGCGGGCGGCGCAGATGGCGCGTGTCGTGGCGCGCGCGCTCGCCCGCCACCAGCAGCACGGCGGCGCCGCCCTCGGGCACGCAGCCCGCCGCCGGCCACGCCGCCGCGCCCGCGAACTGCAGGCGCCCGTCCCGCGCGTACAGCGCGCGCAGCAGCGACGTGCACACCTGCGCAACGTACAATATGCACCTTATTACCTTATATAATAAGGGCTTTTTTGAAAGACCTCTATATTACATCAGTTTAAAGCATCACCGAATTTAATCCCGTATATCATTGCATGCCATAAAGCTCAATATTCGTGAAACCAAAAGTTGTGAAACAATTTTATTATCTATGATTGATTCCTGCAACGTCAAAATTTGCTGGAGCACCTTCAAAACTAAACTAAGATGTTGCCAGGAACACTGCAACATTCGATGTTGCTAGCAACATGTATCCTGAAACACAGAAACATGTTGTTGAGCAGTGTTGTACAACTTTTGCTCCCATGAATATGGAGCATAACTTCTCACCTTGAATAGATGCGACCAAGCGGGCGTTTGATTCTTGCCAGAGATCTGAATATGATCAGTGTGGACAGCATCCCGGTAATGTCCGGTGACGGCCGGCCTCGACTCCGGGTAGGCGAGCTCCACGAGGCCCAAGCACACAGTCCGTAACGTGCGGCACAGTGAACCCAGCTCACTGAATTCGAAGGCGTGCACGCGCCCTTGCACTGAGCTGATGACTACACTTGCATTTTGTACGCCCACTGTGCACGATACAATAAAATGGTGAAGTAATGTAAAATGCGTAATTCGATGCCAAACAAACAATTGGACACTCTGTTTTATTTCTAAATATTGAAGTTGATAAATAATGTCTTTTTATTAATCAAATAAACATCCAACAAAAAACTATTGCCCGACAAAAAACTAAGCAATGAAACGACTTGGAAAATGCGGAACATTATAAATCACGCCCAACTATGTACTAAAAAAAAAACTCACAACTAATCTTCTTCTCATCATCAGGATCTCTGCAAAACTCGGTATCATGCAGCGTCCCGATCAGCAACGAGAACAACGCACAGAACACCGCCAGTGGCGCCAGCAGTCGCTGCACGTTGAGCGCATGCGCGTCTGCGCCCAGCCCGCGCGACAGCGCCGCCAGCAGCGGCGTGGCCGGCCCGCCGAACGACGACAGGTGCGACATGGACGACACCCACACCCACACGCCGCGGAGGAACATCGGCTTGAATGCTAAAGTGTACAGTAATCTGCGGAAATATAATACACTTCATTTTCTTATTTAAGCTCATGCTATGGTTAAGTTTTTCAGTCCACAAAGTAGTCACAAGGTTTGCCAAAATAAGTGCGCGGGCGCACTTAAATACACTTCATCAATTTAAATCTTATTGACTACCGAGTACACCAATATGCGGGATTTTATTTAATATAACAGCAACATTCACACTTGTCCAACCATATAAATAATGGGTCACTGAATCTACGATTACCAAAAAGCGTTATCATGAAAAGCAAGCGTAAATTCCCAAAGCATTAAGTCCGCCTTTGTATAGTGTATTTTTTACATGTGCATAAAGTTTGAATAAATAAATAATTAAATTGTAATTAAAAATCAACCAACCTGTACTTATGCAGCGCCATCCTGTGGCTCAGCAACAAATTGTGACATATCTCAGACACGCAGTCAAGGAACTCTTCACTGAGATCAGCCTCAGTAATTTGCGAGCACGTCGTCATCACGCACCGGTCCGGTTCGTTCAACAACTCTATACACCGCGTCAGCAACGTTTGTTCACGCACCGATGTCGGGTTTGGCTCCTGTTCGCTGTCACTATCATCGTCCTTATTAGCCACGGTCTCCTGGCTATACAACGAATCTTCATACTCGTAGGTAATTTGCTTATTACAAACATTAACAGTTAACTTAGCAATAATTTTAAAGTAGTCTAAAACAATAGGATTGTTCGGCAGTCTTGTGTTGTCCATATTTCGTACGACGTTCACTGCAACAAATATGATACGATTAGATATTTCTTCTAATTTTTTTTTTGTGATTTAAAAAGAAACTGTCACTTTTACCGTAATGTGTTGTCTCAGCACTTCTTAACATTTTCGCGCCGCATTGAAATTCTATTTAGGAATTACATTAACTTATATCAACAATTCTTTGAGTAACATCGTGACCGCGATAAGTTACAATAAAGGTCATCGCTCTTTACAACAGTATACAATCGAGTAGGTACTTTCAAATTATTTTTATAACGACAACATACTGGTTCCTATAACGCAGGTACTGTACCTAGCCCAAGTAGACAGAGCCTCACTATTTTTTTGAAAGTTAAAATTGTATTATTTTATTATTTTTATAAAAAAAGGTGACAGCACGCGGGCGGCGCGCTGGCAGATAATACTTTAATTTTTCGAGGCGATATCGGCCGGGCAGTTGTTATTTCCGGAGTTATTGTAATGAGCGATGACCATTAGACTGCGGTTGATCGAGGACGACCAGTCAATATGGATGAACGTGATTGGGCTGCCAGGAACCACATTGGATTGATCTTGACGTTCGATGTCATTGATCTAACGCAGTCTAGTTGCATCTTTACAACGGAAATCAGCTTTGCGTTCTTACCAAAATCCGGTGGTTCCAACGACAGTACGGAGTGTAATAACCACGAGTCGTTGGTCAGCACGTGCGTGGTGAACTTGGAGTCGTCTCGGAGGGCCTGTATGAGCGAGAGGAACGGGAACTTCCGATTGGGGTCGTGGGAGAGAGCAGGAATGATGTACATCTCCACCGGCTCAGGGTACGGGTTGCAAAGAAAAGCAGACGCGAATTCTGTCATTATGCTGTTGCTGTAAGATAAAAACATTTATGAAATTAAATTCTTTGCTCATTCATTGGTCTATAGAACATATAAAGGCGATCATTACAACTTCGTGTTTTTTCATAGTAGCGCAAGAAAAAACAATTGGTTTTTTAAATAAAAAATAGTAGAATGTCAATTGTATTGTAATAAAGCGAATACCGTGTGACTCGCGGGACACAGTTATATAATACGTTCTATGTTCCGCGGGCGATTCGTTTTATTCAAGTCTAGTTTAATTTATCAAGAACGAATTTATGTATTTAATGTGCATAAAGATTATGCAAATTACTTAAATACGTTCGTTTGTTACGTTAATTAGTAAAACTTACTCGTAGTGTGGAATATTGACCCGCGAAGTGAGTGTAAGAGGTCTTTGTATGAGATCTAGTAGGGCTCCACTGAGCGGTGTAGGCGGGTTGGGCGAAGACCCGTATAGGGGCGGCGTCTTCTGGCACATTAGTTTACACAAATCTTGAAAGTAACCTGAAAACACAGATTTTTTTTTATTTCTTATTTAGAGCTTGATGAATAATGACATGAATAATTAAAATATCATCTTACCTCTTTTGACAAGATATAAAAATGTGTTTCCCACAATACTGAGAGCTTCATCACAGTTTATAGACGCCTCAGCAGAGCTCGTAGAAGTGAACACTTCAAACATTCTAAGTGGCACAGCCAGCGGTACCTGTGGGACACAATACAATGAATATGAGAACTTCTGACGTTTTTTATACAAGAATTTGTCAACTTATATTTTCTCATGGAACCCAATTTTTTTTGATAATAAAATATAGCTTTTAGCGCTCAGGGATGTACAGAAGGAGACCAGTACTTGCAGAGATTAGCGACTTCAAATAAAATTACTTTATAGGCAGATTGTTCACTTACCTCACTATTTTCTCTCAATAAACGAAGGTGTAATGCTAGCAACCGTCTGATCTGTATACAGGCGCCACGGATTTGATATATTTTCTTCCATTGTTTAAGGAGCAATTGTGAAATTGCAACCTGAAAGCAAATGTTATAATTAAAATCTGCTGAAACAATTGGGGTAGTTGACACCATTACCTAACTAATAACTCCTCTAAAGAAACACTTTATTTTAAAAAACCTGAAAACCTGATTTTTCAATGAACTGTAAAATTCATTGTGTAAAATGTGATTTTTAATCACTACATATTATAAAATAACGTCGCTTTCCCTGTCTGTCTGTCCCTATATATGCTTAGATCTTTAAAACTACGCAACGGATTTTGATGCGGATTTTTTTAATAGATAGAGTGATTCAAGAGGAAGGTTTAAATATGTATAATACATGCACCCGTGCGAAGCCGGGGCGGGTCGCTAGTTTATTTTAAATTAATAAATAGTTAGTCAAGTGACGTCACAGTTGTCTTTTGCCTCACAAAATCTATGGGCGAATCATGCTTAGACAGGTCATAAAAAGTATGATTGGTGGTATCATCTACCCTATTATCAACATGGACATAAAGACTAATATTGTACCAGCCAAATGATTGCAGTAATTTGGGAATAAATCCTTCTAAGACATTATTTATACTACATGCCCAATTATTTATTTTATCAAAGGTTTAAATGAACTAAACTTATATTGCATAATATTAAAACAATGTAAATTCAATAACAGACTCATAGTCATTGTATTTATAATTGCTGTTTGTTTGGTTTCACTGATAAAAAATCCCCAATGATACATTTTGCTCAAACTGATAACATTCTCTTACAAAATTCAAATAGCAGGCAGGAAAACATGGACGTGTTGGAAAAATACTCCATTTTTTACAACAGTACAGCTGATATACATAAAAGGTATGGTAAAGTATTCTATTGCTTCTGTTTCTCAAATAGGAAACAAATTATAGTTTTGTGTTTCTAATGATTGCCTCGTTGGTCTAGTGGTCGCAAAGTGCAACTGCTGAGCATGAGGTCTTGGGTTTCGATTCCCAGGTCAGGCAAAGTGTTATTGGGGGTTTTTCCATCAGGAATTTCTTAGTAGCAGCCTCGGAGTCTAGATTTGTGCCCGGTTAATGGCAATAGGCTCGCCCTCTATTACATGGGACTTTAAACATAACTGGCGAAATGTTGGTGTTCTAATGGGTACATCTCTGCCTAACCCTTCCAGGATTACAGGTGTGATGTTATGTTTGTGTATGTTTCTGATGAGTGTTTCCTAAATATTTTCTAGTTAAGTTTATAATGTTAGTAAATAAAATATTATAATACCAATCTAGAATAATCCTGTTGATCATCATAAAAGAACAGTATTTTAGCGACAAGTGCACACATCATCTGCTGGTCATCAGGGTTGACTCTCGGGAATATGCTATCAAACTGGTCCCTTTCATGTTGTTTACAATGTTTCCTAATTAAATAACTCCTCACGTAAGCCTGAATTTTTATTGTACTATTCAAACGCTTTCTGTGTTCCTGAAAAATAATTAGATTCAATTTAATTAACAATTCATGTCAAAAAACACTATATTAATTTGAGAGTAACATTTTAAGATATATTTATTAAATTTCTACATAAAACAAGTAATATTATTATTCATGGTGAAACTTAACTATGCAAAAACTGCAAAGTCATTGTATTGATCATTGGATGATTTGTATTTTATAACATTAAACATGTTTTGTCATGGTTTTACTTTAAAAATAATTGTTAAAATACTCAATGTGATCAACAATATCAAGAGAAACTTGACAAATAGTGTGTATTATTCTTCTTTATACGACTATACATGTTTTATAGGACCAAATGACTTTTTAAATGATGGTTAGAAAGTGTTAGATAGACAGTCAATTATTGGAGTATTTTTAATAAATTGCACTGTATTTTTATTACACAGTATACATATAATTATAGTTCAAGAGCAATTAAAGTGAAAGTCACAAATAGGAAGTGTAGTACAAGTTAACCTCTCTTTTCTGTCTTTGTTGTTGTGTCTGCAGTATCAAAGTGTCTCTGTCTGTCTTGTGTTGAGCGCTCGCACCAGCCAAGTTCTGCTGGGGCTTGCGCCTGAAGTCCCCCTCGAACGAATACATAGCTAAAACAGAATACACGACCTATATTCTTGTTAACTGAAAACATTTTGTAAACAACAATCAGCTGAACTTCTTCTTGTGAAAAATTCACGCTTACCTTAGATGAACTCAATTATCTTTTAATATTTCATGAATAATAAGGTCATAATAGGATTCTATGAATTTAATACACTACATGAAATTACACCAAATTGATGAAATACAAGTTTTTATTGGTTTTCTTCATGCGCAATGAGAAAAAGAGTAATAATTCAGCTTTGACAGCAAACAATTTGAGTGTTACCAGCTTGCAAGACATAAATTGGCCTAAATACAGCTGTTTTTTTTCTCGAATAAAATTATTTTTCGTTTCTTTTCAATTAAACTTTTCTAGATTTAATATTCGTTGTTTTGAGTTATATTTAAAGTATCTATTCATAAACCAGCCACAGTAATAGTTATTAAAAAATACAAATAGCAATGATTATTATTTTTACAAGCGATTATTTTCCTGCTTTCGTAGAACAGATCATTTTTACTTGTAACCCCATATTTGAATTCCACAGATAAAATATCTGTAACAATCATTCTGTGTCCACAGAGTTACTTCTTGACGGGAAACGAGGAAAACATGATTATTTAATCTAATTTATAATAATTCAATATACATAAAAATATGTAGGTACCGAAAAATATTAAAAATCTCGATAGATCGCGTTTCCATAATTACACTGTTTCGATACAACATGACTATTTTCAGCATAGTTTTCAGTCACTACTACTGTCACTCTTGGGTTATGTCAATACTTTGACATTTTTGTTTTGACAGATTTGGAAAAGTGGGAATGGAATTAGGGAAAACCCTAAACACACTGAAGAGACTAAGATTTTGACGAAAAATAAAATATTTGAGTGAAACCTTATATAAAAACCTTAGCAGAACTTTCCTAAAAGTTGGTTAAAATGTCTGATATTTTAATAGATGATACAGATTATGGTGAAAGCTCTGTTCGGGTGGGTATCAATAACACTTGTTTTCTTTTCTTTTTCGATGGAAAAGAAAACATTTATCACAATGTTAACCACACTGCTACTTCTATGTGCCCTTCCTGCTGGAACAAATGGCAACGTGACAGAAGAATCGTCGTCAAGCGTTCGGATAACAAGTCTGGGAAGTAATCGACCTATCTACTACGACACGATCGGGAAGGTGCAACTAATACATGATGAGTGGCGATTACTTATGTATTATAATCTTTCTACATACTGGAGTAGCGTTCGGGACATTGAAAACTACTTACAAGGGATTCAAGATTTGTGCAATAATCTGGAGCCTCGATATTGCGAAACGACAAGTCAGCAGCTAGCTCATGAAATGGATCTTTTGAAGTACTACAACAATATACTCCTGACACCAAACAAACATCTATCAGGGCGCAACAAACGAGGATTAATCGACGGCGTGGGATACTTAGCAAACAACCTGTTCGGAATACTCGATCAGGGTTTTGCTGAAAAATATCACTCGGACATCCAAGCTGTGCACGAGAATGAAGATTACCTCCTAGAACTCATACGTAACCAAACTTCTATTGTCGAGATCGAAAACGATATCTTGAAGAAGAGTGAAGCGAATATGAATCGGCAATTCGCACTTCTAAACAACTACATAAATCGAACTGAATTGAGATTAGCAGAAATCGAATCTGGAATTGAGATAGCCATGGCCACTAGCTACTTCAGCTCCGCGTCGCTCACTGCACATTTACTGCTGACCAATTTGAAAACCATACAAGAAACTCTCTTCAACACTTTAGTCGACACATACAAAGGTCGGATGGATGTCCACTTGCTTAGTCCAGCACATTTAATACGACAACTAACTTTAATCTCTGGAAGACTGCCGAAAACATTAACCTTGCCAGTAGACAACATTCAAGATGATATAAAGGACATCTACAAATTACTCTTCGTGAAGGCTAGAGTAACTGACAGTTATTTTATGTACGAAATTCATATTCCACTGGCAAGTTTTTTTTTTTTTTTTTTTTTTTTTTCCCTTGGTTATTAAGAACAGATTTCTTAATAAAATAAATTACGATCTAGCCTAAAAGACTAATAAGTAATTTAACTCTAACTTAATATGCTACGTTATACATTATTTTAAAACTAAGAATAGTGTCCATTAGCACTTTTATACAAGTCCATAGCACCTTCTTAGAGTCTGTATTTGATAAAAACACTAAGTTCGTGTGTTATATGTATAGCACAACACTGTTACTATTATTCACTCACTTTACACTACACACTACACTAATTCAAAAGGTTTAGTTCTTTTTAGCCTACGCACTAAGTCTGTGTTGTCTAGGAGCTGAATAGCCTCAACGTTCACGTGTCGGTGTAATCTGTGTTCGTGGGCTTCAGCAAATTTTTGGATGATGGTGGTGACGAATTCCATTTTAAGGTCACGATGAAGGTCGTCATTTCTTATGTACCAGGGTGCATTCACAGCATCCCTGAGAACTTTATTTTGAAATTGTTGTAAAATTTTGACGTTGCTTGGTTTAGTACAGCCCCAGAGTTGGATACCATACGTCCAGATTGGCATCAGTATTTGCTTGTATATGGTTAATTTATTATGTATTGATAGACAAGATTTCCTTCCAAGTAACCAATACATACTTTTATAACGTATGTCGAGTTCTTGTCTTTTCTTTTTGACATGAGCTTTCCACCTCAACTTGGCATCGAGAGTCATGCCAAGGTATTTGGCCGTATTGGCATAAGGCACTTGCATGCCATTTATGTAGATTGGGTGATAGTCTAGGTGTTTATTTGTGAAGTCAATGTGAATTGATTTTGATTCGTTCAGTTTGATCTTCCATTTTTGTGTCCAGTCATAAACTTTGTTCACAGCTAGTTGGACTTTTCCTATTGCTTCTCTGTGGCTTGACCCCGTAGCCATAATTGCAGTATCATCTGCAAAGGTCGCAATGGTGTTGTTTTCCAGTTCTGGAATGTCACAAGTGTATAACAAGTACAAAATTGGACCTAGCACACTTCCTTGTGGTACCCCAGCTTTTATAGGTTTCAGTTCGGAATATGCGTCTTCTTGCCGTATTCTGAACATTCTATTTGTTATATATGACTCTAATATTTCTGCAAATTCTGGCAGCATGCGCCTGAGCTTGAATATTAGACCTTTATGCCAAACTTTATCAAAAGCTTGCGCGACATCTAAAAATACCGTTGCGCAGACTTCCTTATTTTCCAGTGTTTTTTCAATGATGTTAGTTATTCTATGTACCTGGTCTATTGTTGAATGTTTCTCCCTAAAGCCAAATTGATGATTTGGAATAAGGCCTTTATCTTCTATTATTGGTTTTAACCGTTTCAATAATAGTTTTTCGAAGAGTTTTGATAACACGGGCAACAAAGAAATGGGTCTGTATGATGATGCTTCATGTGGTGGTTTCCCAGGCTTCGCAATCATAATGACTTCAGCAACCTTCCATGGTGCAGGTACATATTTTAGAATAAATGCAGCATTGATTATTTTGGTCAGCTTTACTAAAGCTTTGAGCGGTAGGTGTTTTAGAATTTCGCCTGTTATGAGGTCGTAGCCCGGAGATTTTTTTGAGCTAATATTATTTCGAATTTCTCTCATAACTTCTTTAGGAGTCACAAGCTTAATCATCTGGTTTTGTGGTGAGTTGTCAGTCTCAAGTATTTCTATTGAGCTTTCATTGGGTTTAAAAGTTTCTTCTAAATGCTGAGCAAA
This sequence comes from Hoplodrina blanda, assembly GCA_949316365.1. Lineage (NCBI taxonomy): Eukaryota > Metazoa > Arthropoda > Insecta > Lepidoptera > Noctuidae > Hoplodrina > Hoplodrina blanda. The sequence continues at coordinate 5,874,651 of OX438579.1, read as the reverse complement.
TCTTGAAGCTTTTTGGTCATTGCTTATGGCCCATTTTCCATCGCTATCTCTGATGGGCGGTATTTGCTTAATCGGCCTTTTTAGATTTTTGGTTGCTTTCCATAGTGAGTAGTCTGTTGATTTGTCATTGGTTAACTGCAGAAGGTTGGTATTCAGAGATGTTTCCTCATATTGTTGGATTTTTCTCTTCAATCTTTTAGTTAAATTATTTAGTGATGTTTTTTCTCGTGGGCACCGAGTTTGCTGCCACAGTTTCCTTTGCTTTCTTTTGTCAGATAGTAAATCCACGATTTCTCTAGGATAAGTAAACCCCTTATATTTACGTTTTAATTCTGGTGTGTTGTTCCACGCACACTGCTGAATGTTAACAATATAATTGTTTACCTCTGAGTCTAGTTGATCTTGCGTTTTTATCGGAGTTTTAAGGTCGATTATATTATCAAGATCTAGAGAAAAGCTATTCCAATCTGTGAATTTATTAATAAGGGTTAAGTGGCTTTCTTTGAGTAAGATTTTTTGACTAAGCGTTAGTATAATCGAAGAGTGGTCCGAGTTCATATGAAAACTTTCCTCCAAGCTCAAGTAATTGGCGGATATGTTTTTGCATATAAAAAAATCTATAAGATCCGGTATCTTCTGGTGGTCAGTGGGCCAGTATGTTGGTTTTCCTGTGCTCATAACTTCAGAACGTGTATCTTTAACTGCGCTTAAGAGCTGTCTTCCCTTAGTCGTAGTAAGTCTTGATCCCCACTGCGTATGCTTAGCATTAAAATCACCGCCTAGGATAAATCTCTGGCCTAATAATTCGAAGAGATGTAAATATCGCTCTTTTCTTATCATGTGCCGTGGAGGACAGTAAATGGCTGCAATGGACACGGGACAGTATCTGATTTTAACAGATAATGCCACGGCTTGAATGTCTTGTTCTTCATATACACATTGCACGAAGTGACTAATGTTCTCTTTGATTATAATCGCGCTGCCTCCTCTGGCAGAGTTGTCAGGGTGAAGCGAATTATATACAATGTATCCTCTAAATTTCACAAAAGATTGCTTGGTGAAGTGCGTTTCGGATACCAAACATACGTCTATATTTTCTGTGTCCAGGACCGCCTGCAACTCATTTTGATGTTTGAGGAGCCCATTAGAGTTCCACGCCATTATTTTAAGGGTGTTATTCATTTTTGGTTATTTAAAGTGGCTGTTTTTGTACTAGACTCTAATTTCTCTAATCTCTTGTCAAATGATGTAATACATTTTAAAATTTGATTAATCTTGTCCTCTAAATTCAAAGGCTGGGATCTTGGTTTTGCAGCTTCCGCGTAGGAACAAGTGTTGGGTACTTGCATAAGTTTTGCAAATGACTGGACACCACTTGTTTTCTGTGGCTGTTTGTCAGAATTCCTTAGTGGAAAAGACGGCTGGGTAGTTGGTACCACAAGTTTCTTTTTAATATTTTTGTTTTTTAATATTTGCATCTGCTTAGCTACTTCACACCCTCTATAGTTGGCAGGGTGGGGTAGCCCACAGTGAACACATTTTGGCTTCTCTTGCGGAGATTTGGTACAGTTGGCTGTAAGATGCTTGCCAGTGCATTTTACACACCTTGGCTCTTTTCTGCAATATTTATGAGTATGCCCATATGCCTGGCATCTCTTGCATTGGGGAATGAGTTTGGGATTTTTGAGTGGGTGTATTTCAATTTTACATCCTAAAATGTACTTTATGCCATAGATTTTGTTGACATCTTCTTCATTATTAAATGATAAGACGAACATGTTGAGTGGTTCTTTACTCTTCCAGCTCAATTTATTATCTACCTTTTCAATTTTCAGACCTTGTGTTGTTAGGTCGTCTTTGATTCGATCAGGTTGGCAAGAAGAATGTAGCTTCTTTACAACAACTCTGATTGGTCTAGCCTGCTTATTCTCATACGAATGCCAATGGTAATCTTTTTCTGTTAAAAGCCCGGTAATTACTCTATATGAGTCCTCTGTTTTGGCGTTAACTTTCACACAATCACCATTTAACATTTTTGCGGTAAATGTTTCAGCTGGTATAGTTTCAGTTAGAGAGTCAAAGAACGTTTGGTAGTTCGTAACTCCGTCTATTATAATTGGCGGTGGCGGGGGCACTTTTTTAACGGTGGTCTCTTTCTCAGTTTTTCTGAGATTTTCATGTTGGGCGCTTGTTCCCGGTTGTTGTTTTGGAGAGTGCGAGGTGTTAAGCTTCCTCTTCTTCCTGCTCTTGGCCCTAATCCACCCTGTCTCTTTGGCGAGTTCATCCTCATCTGGCAAGTGACGAAGATTTCATAGTATACCACGTTCTACCTCTGCCCTTAAGAATAAAGAATGAGACAACCGCAACTGTCCATGTATCATCAAAATACATAGCAGTGAATCTCGAGAAAAATACTTACGTGAAACTAACTGAAAAGCAATTGACTAATTGTATTATACGCAGTCCGAATAACTTCGTTTGTATAGCAAACTTGCCTGTTTACAATCTACAAAACGCTGACGCGCCATGTGAAGCTAAGTTACTAGGTCATCAGACGTCCTTGCCGTGCACTATAAAGAAAACGGAATGTGAGACAGCCTGGATAGAATTACATACAACAAACACATGGCTGGCGGTGTGCTGCGGCACGTGCGCTATTCGAAGCGTCTGCGACGGTGACGTCACATCACGAGTCATCAACACATCGGCTATACTAACGCTGAAACAGGGATGCTTTCTTCAAACCAACGAACTTAAAATTCATTCTCGTAACAAGTACGATAGTAACGCGAGAATGGACTACGACCTGCAAGTACCTTTTCTCAACAAAACTATCAACAGCATAATAAGCACAAATTCGGCACCGCAACTGAAGATAAGTCTAGACGAAGACATCACTATGGTAGAACATCAGCTACGCCAACTGAGAAATAAAGAAGTGCTGCCAACGCAAATAACCACTCACGACATTCACCAGTTTGCTATTTGCTACGTTCTTTTGGCAGTGATTGTAATAGTAGCCATTGTGTGGATAACGAAGAAACGAAAGATATTATGCGCCAGGGAAGATTCACAAAGGTCTAGAGAACTGCATAAACTGGGAGACATTGAATTGCAGTGCCGCAAACCTGATAAATGGTTCCGTTCTCTTTCGCTGAGAAGACATCAACGTTCGAAGGATGAGCCACGATCCGAGGCAGCCGAGTCATCAACGATGGGACACCGGGACGACATTCGATCAAAGCCTGGGCGGAATTCTGCAGTCACCTCTCAAGAAGTTGAATTTAATTTTAATACTTAATTTTGTTTACTTTACTTTTGTTTACTTTACTTTACATTTGTTTACCTTACTTTTACTCCTATTTTTAACTTACGTCACTCCTACTTTACTTTGTTTACATTTATACAATACATTCTATACTTATTTTAAGTACCACTGCTATGTACTGGGAATTCTCACGCCCCTTTCACACGGCAGTCCAGTTTTTTGCAGGATCCCGTTTTCTGCAGGATTCCCGTTTGATGGCGAATGTGTTCATATGCTAGCGTTCATACGAGCATCCTGCATGCGGGATCCTGCAAAAAACCGATCCGGTCGAATTGTGCCATTCGGTTTTGTCACTAGAAACTGGATCCGTCGTCCAGTAAAAAGCGGGATCCCGTTTAATCACACATATATTTCAATAGCAGTGTTCACACGGCTTCCTGCGTGCGGTTTCGGTTTCGGTGCGTGAATCCTGCAAAACTGAACTGCCATGTGAACACAGCGTCCAGTTTAGCAGGATACCGTAAAAAGCCGATCCTGCAAAACTGGACTGCCGTGTGAAAGGGCTGTCACTCAATTTTTGTGTTATACTTTCGGGTTGGGAATATGTACGATTAACGTACATTTGCCCTAGTTTTAATTTAGCTTACTTGTCAATACGCCGGCCACAATGTTGGAATTGAAATTTTTATAATCAGTGTGCATTTAGGCGACCAGCCAACTAACGTGTGAGAATTGCCAACAAGAACCTAACTGTGACTTACGGGAATAAACTTAAATATTTTCTGTGAGACTTTATCTTCAACACACTCAATCCACTACAACTACAACTTCTGTCAATGTACAATCCCACTAAGACTGTACATCCTATTTAGTTCCTCATTTGGTGTTGAAGAACTTATCTATAATAATTTCACGCTGAAATGTGTGAACCTCGTGCCTATTAGATACACTACTTTCATTCAAATAAATAAAAATTTAAAGCATTATTGAAAAGCCACCAACTGATATGTTTTGCATGGCCATGGCTAATAGCTCTATTTCTTTATATTCATTACCATACTGTAGTCCTTGCAGCTACGTGTATAATCATGATTTCTGATTGTTTTTAGATTTCTAGACCAACACTAGCTCAAGTAAGGGCAGTTATATCATTTATGGAAAAGCATCCAGACTTGGCACACAGAAGGCTTCGAGTTGGTATGGGGCATGCCAAGTTTAAGAAATTGTGGGTAGAGCTCTCTAATATTGCCAACTCAATGGATGGAGCTATGAAATCCACTAAAGGTTGGATCAAGGTACCATAGATTTAGAGTTTGAAAATGTGTGTAATCTAGTTGCCATACAGTATTTGGAGAAAATGCAGCTGTATTTATGCTATTTGATAAGTCAAGTTAAGAAAAGAGCATAATATTTGCATTTAAGACATCAATAAAGTGGTGTATCTGTAATGAGACTTTTTTGTATTTATTAACTTTGTTTTTTTTTTTAGTTTTGGTCAGACAAAAGACGAAGTATACTTATCAAACAAAAGCAGATTGAGCAAGGAAAACTGCAAGGCAGATTAACACCGCTAGAAGTAAAGATTTTAGAACTCTGTGATGACAAATCGCCTTCACCTAGTTAGTTGTCTACTTTATAATATTAAAAAAAATGCTGCATGTTTATAAATTTTTTTGGGGGTTTCCAATTGAATAAACTAATAGATTTATTACATATCAATCATAGTAATTCACTTGCGGATTTCTTAATCAAGTTCTGTTCCTGTTTGCAAGGTTTTAACTTAAATATTATGAATAAATTCAACTCGTGGGCATGAGCGCGTCCAGGAGTAAATTCAGCCTCATAAAAGTTCTTCTCATTTTACTCCAATTTGGATAAAATTATGTAGTTAATGTTATAATTTAATGTAGGAAAGAAGAAAGCTGTGAAACAAGAGCCATGCAATGGTGATGATGAAGACTCATTTGATGACACAGTCTCTAAAGACGGAGAGTACAATACTACAGACAACAGCCGACTTTACCCAACAGAATCAGAGGAGCGGCAGCTAACTATGATGGATAAGATGGTAAGTACCTTTTATACATTATGCTTTTATTTTTGCCTTGTAACAGAAATTAAATTTAAATTTTCTAGTGCTAACCATAGTCCATTTAAAAAAGGTAGAATTATTTTTGTGTGATATTTGTTGTAATTTAATCCTCACTCATACAACCTTATTTTCTGTTTACTTGTTTACCTTAAAATCTCATTGTATTCATAATTTTGCAGGTGTTTAACCATAGAATTTTTTATTTCACGAATTTTGGGTTGGTTCCATTGTTCGTAATACTGAGCAGAATGACCCCTTTCTCATGTTTCTGGTAAACATAAAATTGTTGTTGTAAATATTAAATTCTATTTACCCGAATCCATTCTGGAGATTCAAATTTTTTACTGATTGACTTTTTCTTGATTCTTAGGTGGAAGTAATGGATCAACAAGCAGCAGCTCTGACCCAATTAGCGCAAGCATCTCTTAGTAACTCAAAAGCCTTAGAACGAGTAGCAGAAGCGTCACATTTACAAGTAAGTGTACATACCTTAATAAACATATAACATTAAGGGTCAACTCACACCGAAAGAGCGGCGAAGGGCAGCGAAGCGCGGAGTCCCGCGACTTAGTCCGGCTCCGTTTATGGAATTCGCTGGAATTCCCGCGGCGCCGCGGGCATCCGCGCTACTCGTTCGAGTCGCGACTCATGCGACAATAAGTATTACAGTAATGAAAATAAAGTTAAAATTCATATGACACTGAAACTGCGCTCCGCTTCGCTGCGCTTCGACGCTCTTTTGGTGTGAGTTGAGCCTAACTCAAGTTCTATGATGGCAATACTGTTATATCTTCTATGATGGTACGGAACCCTTCGTGTGCGTGTCCGACTCGCACTTGACCGGTTGTATTTTACTTTCACACAATAATTCACCTAAATGCAATGAAAATATTTGCGATTGTGTATGTTGGTGGCGGTAGCGATTTGTGCGGGATGACTTCCTTCATTGTTCAGCGGCTCGCGATTTGCTTCACAGTTGCTTCTATTTAGCAAATATTCCAGTATATTTTATTGCAGACTCGAAGTCCTTTGGACGTCAAAAAATATTTTATATGTACTATTGTCGCGCCTAAATAGCCGGCGTCGCTCTGTGTTGAGCCACCCTTGTGTTAAAAACAAACGGATATTTGCTATAGCGAACCGCGAGACTACTAGAACTGCGTTTTAAATTAGCCATTACATAGGAAATGTTTTCCACAGGCGCTAGCAGTGGACAGGCTAGCTGGGACGTTTGAGACCATCAGTGCATCAGTTCATGACGTCAGAAATGCTATCTTAGGAATCGATTACACCATGAAACGGTGCTACTCTTCAACTGCGACGCAACAGCGGCAAACCTCAACTTTATTTAGCTAAAATATTTCTATTGATCTCATAGACTTTACCTATATTATTATGTGCTTGTTGGTCAAGAGCTCGCGAGGGCAAACGAGAGGTCTTGGGTTAATTCCCAGGGCGGGCAATGTTATTGGGTTTTTCCTTTAGAACTTTCTCAGTAGCAGCTGGAGAGATACTAGTTTGGTCAATGAACTTGCCACCTATTGGCAAAATGTGGGTGTCCTCTACACCTCTGTCCAATCCTTCAAGGAAAACAAGCGTGATGTTATGTATGTATCTAATATTAAGTGCATTTTACAATAATTTCTATGCCATTATGAACCTTAAGTTGTAGGCATTTAGTATTATTGTCATACTGACTGAATTAATGTAATCTGACCTGTACATAGCGTATTGAATGTAACCTTTTATGCATATTAACGACAACAGCTGTATTTTATAAATAAGATATTACTTTTAGTGATTTAGGCTTTTTATTTCCCTCATACAAACTGCATTCATACTGTTATATTTATAAGAACAGCAGTGTTTATGTAGTGAAAGATTATAGGTAGTCTACGTAGTTATCTTATCTTCACTGATAGTGATTGTTTTATCAAATCGTGTATCATTGCTCCATTTTTCATGTGAAACCGAACTGAGCCACATCGTATTATTTGATATTTAATATTCAAATAATAATGCGAAAACTTTCACACATTAGATTAAAAGATATTTTTAAAGATGGAGGTGAAGTGTTTTATATTTTTAGTGTTATTTAGTGCAGGCGTGTGTAGTGACATGTGCCCGAAACAATGTGACTGTGATATGGACAAGGGGTTGAACAGAGCCATGTGTGTCGATCAAAACATTATCAACATAGAAGTAGGTGTGCCCAAAGCGGTGCAAGTGTATAGTCTGAGTCATAATGTTATTAGTGAACTGGATAACTTTTGTTTTAAGGTACGTACGTCTTTGTTATTATATCTTATTGTTATCGTTAGTTGAACGCTAAGTAAGCTGTTGCATTCAATTATGTAAAAGGAAAATACCAAACAAAATAAAATATCTCAAGACAACAATAAGCACCAAAATTTCATTTTTCCATAGCAATTGAAGTAAAAATGTAACAGCTGGTTCAAATCAGAAATAATGTGTTTCGTAATACAAACTTGCGACTCTGGCTCTTTTCGTCATTAGACCGTTTCAATTTCACAGGATACAGCCTCGAAAATGCAGTACCATAGTAATTAATCATTCAAATAGTATCTACCACTCGAGTTTAAAGAAACCCTCATATCTAGGTAGTTAGGTACTTTATCATTGTTTATCGTTTCGAAACTAATGCTTGATATAATATAATAGTCGTTGCTCCTGTCTGTTATTGATTAAAAACATAGTAAAAGGGTGTCATTGTCTGTGTCATTGTTAAATAAAATATTGCTTGAATATATTTTTTGTTTGTTTTCAGGAGATTGGTTACACATCATTAGAAGTACTGGATCTCTCATATAACTTGATATTTTGGATTGGTCTCCACGCTTTTTCCGGATTAGAGAAACTAGTCCATTTAGATTTGAGCAGCAATCGACTAAGGTTCATCCCTTCTGATCTCTTCTGGGATACACCAGAACTCGATACATTGGACTTGTCATCCAACGTCTTTGAAAGCCTTAAGAATGAACCTTTTTTAATGCATTCGAAACTAAAGGTAAGAAAAATACTAATTTGATAAATGGTAGCATCCTGAGATGTGGTAGCCTCTCGTAGTGACGGCCTCGACTTTAGAGTAGGTCCTAGGTTCATACAAATGGAGAGGTTTGCGCTTTGCTTTATGAATTCCATTCCATCACCACTGCCCTCAAAACGGGAAAGAAAACATCGTTAGAAAACCATCATCGCCTAGACAACAATCAAAAATCCGAAAACAAAGACAGATTCGGGCGACGAGTGCCTGGACTGCCTGGTGGTGCTGCTAGGAAGCAGTGGTAATATTATAGGCTAATAAGAAAATAATCTTTATTTGGACCTTTTCAGTCTCCCCGCATAAACTTGAAGTAGTCTTTGTGAATAACATTCTTTAGTATATTTACTTATTTCAAAGGACTGTGTTCTCTTTTCAGGTGTTAAACTTGAACAACTGCCGAATTAAAGCCTTACCAACTCGTCTGTTCAACCGTCTGCCGAATTTAAGAAAACTCGATTTAAGCGAAAACTATGTAGTTACCTTGAAAACTGAACTTCTACTGCCTCTACGTAAGCTAGAAAGAATAGAACTACGAAATGAATATTGGCAATGCAATAATGAATTCATAGCCGTTGAGAATTGGATAGCATCTCAAGGCATCACTTACGAGAAGCAATGCAAGAAAAGAACACCGCAAATGTCAGAGAAGATTATATCTATAGTACCGGTTGTAGAGAAGAAAGAAGTCGACGTAGGCGAAATTTGGAATATAACTACAGATAAAAACGATTCTGTGCCAGAACAGACCCCTACTCCACTGACACCGTATGAGAAGTTTGACCAAGAATTTTCATCAGTAAAAGCTTTCGTTATTGGCATTGAAATAGGATTAGCTATCGGAATAGTAGGAACGTATATTTGGTTAAATAAGTTTTGTAAATGTGGTGCGTTGCGGTGCAGTCGGCCGCAAACAAGAAGACAAAGACGAAGGATGCAGAGGTTTGAGGGCGATATGAGGACTAATTTATTGTGGAGTACTATAGTGAACCCTGACCTGGAGACTCCTCCTTCGTTCCGCAGACAGATCTCTTTGCCCGACAGAAGTGCCCCCTTCCCGACATACGGCCTGCCGGGCTTCACTGAAGCCCCGTTACATATAGACGCTATTCGTCTGCCAGACCGTGCAGAAACACCACCACCGCCGTATAACGATTGCCGCATTAATATTTGAGCGGGAGTGTACCTACTGAACTTTTAAGGCCTTATTATAAATCAAAGTTTTTGTTTAAACCAGGTTTAAACCATTAAGCCAAATTGTTGTATTATAAACTTTATCTTTATCGAAATAAAGTTCTAAATTCAAAAACTGGCTCGAAGGTTTAAACTTGGTTTAAGCAAGGACTTTATTTTATAATAAGGCGGTTAGTGTTCATTATCTCTTGTGATATTTTGAAATAAGTCGCTGGACGTGGAAATTTGATAAGATAATACCGTTCATGGTAAATTTTTAATCACTTTCACGAACCTTTTCTTTGTATATGGTGTGATGAATGTGTAAATTGTAATGTAGGATTAACGGAATGCAAGTTAATAGAATTAAGACTAAGTTAGTGATAAACAAAATAAAAAGACTTTTTTTATAAAATTGTTATTTATTTTATAAATACCATTATCACATTTGATTTATTAACATAATTATATGATCTGTCATAATGTAAAAGTTAATATAATATGCTAAGTCAGACTCATAGAATTTAATATAAATTCCCTAAAATTAAAATAGATATAATTTGGGTAACTCTATAGAATTTTGTACATTACATAACACAACCTTGTGGCAATTTCATATTCGTAAACTATGGCATTCCCATGGCATGTAGATCCCAAACACTGGTAAAATTAAATATTGAACTATTTCAGGCGCCCAAACTGTTAGTGAACATTAAAATATTGGATATCAAATTGTAATACATCAAATAAGCAAACATCACATTATCAAAAATAGTATTCATTCTATTGATTTAAAAATAAATAGGTACATTTGAAAGAAAATGGAATGTACAGTTCATTTAAATAGCGTTAAAAAGACAATAAAAAAATAAAATTAAAAATTTTATATACATCCATTTTTGCTATAAAAGGAACATGAACTGGAAATGCATGACATGATTAGTCAAGTATACCAAAAACAATACAAAATAAAAATAGTGCATACAATTTAACCTAAACAAATGCTATTCCAATATACTACAAAGTAAGCAGAACACGAATGCGCTAACGAACGAGCTAAAATATTTGGCCCGTACCGAGTCGATTTTTAAATTGGAAAAACGAATATCATAAAGCGTTATGGATTATTTTTAAGGCAAGCAAAATTGTGATCACCCATTGATATTGAATAAAGACTTCAAAATAAATAAATATGTTGTGCGAAAAGGGTATTTCTAAAATCGATCGAATTTATGTTACGTTTAACTTACTCAGCGCGCTCGTGCTAGACCCTCTAATGTAATCTTTAAGCCGGGCTTCCACTTCGAGCGGAATGGACTTCGTACAGAGCCCATTTAAGTTACTTTAACTGAAAATTAGTGTTATAGAGTCCGTTCCTCTCACAGTGGAAGCCCGACTTTACGATTAAAAGAAGTTTAAAATAACCGAAATACACACTACCCTATTTACATCATTCTCTTACGGCTAATTATAATATAATACGTAATCAGGCACATCATGGCATGTCATTTCTGATTATCACGCAAATGTTTCCACTACCCAAATTGAAACTAATTTTATTTCGTTGTACACATATTTGTGCATGCATATGAAAATAGAAAGTGTACATACACTACTAGTAGAGAGGTATAATATACTGTCAGAAGCACACGACGATCCTAGCAATGTTCCGATTTCTGCATTTGATTAGATGAAGATAATATATAAATCTTCATTCAACTATGTCTACTGTGAAGGCAATGACAATGATACACGGTTCAATAAAAATGACTAACTTTTTTTACACGATTAAATTAAGCTGTTCGATTTAAACGGAAAAACAAAAGAATCGTGTTTAATTGCCATAATCAAGATGCAGTGTTTTGATCAGGATTTTCGTAGATCACGTTGAGGCATTGTTCATAACTACATGTTACATTGAACCTACAATATACATATATTTTGTTCCTTATCTCTTACACTACGTTTGCGTCTTCATTCTCCAGCGCAAGTTGGCTTATGTTCACGTAGTCCGGGTGTTGTGAGAAAACGTCTACTAGTTGGCTGAAAGTGGGTCTCACGTCCGGAGTGTAAGCCCAGCAGTCCAGCATGACTTGGTAGATTTCATCAGGACAGTTCTCTGGTCTTTCTAGGCGATTACCGCTTTCTACTATTTGTATTGCCTGTAACAAGTATATGTATACATTTAAAATAAACCACCTTTAATATAATAACCACCTAATATTGCAGAATCACCATATAAATAAATAGAGAATAAATGCATTATTATTATTATATTGAGATTATTTTGATGCTGCTACGAGACTAGCTAGGGTAGAAAACACAATGTTACAGCTTTGATAAATTTCAGCTTTTTAAATTAGAAGAACTGCCTGTTTGTTCTAAACACTAGCATTATGACGTCTATAAAATAGACGTTTTATAGCTAACCAACCTCAATCCCCCTCATATCTCCATACGGCTGCTGGCCATAGGAGAACATCTCCCACAGCGTGATGCCGTAGCTCCACACGTCGCTCGCGTGGCTGAAGGTGCCATAGTTGTAGGACTCGGGCGCGTACCACTTGATGGGCCACTTGCCGCCGCGGCTGGCCTTATAGTATGAGCTGTCCGTCGATAGAGCTCGGGAGAGGCCAAAGTCGCTTATTTTAGCTTGGTGTCTGAAAGAATAATTTGATTAATATTAAAAGTTTTAGAAGAGATATACTGCCTAAATCTTCATCTCAGTATTCAGATTTTCACTGATAGATCGCAAAGTGATGCAAAAAGAATCTATAATGAATCTTTGTTTTTTCTTTTGTTTATTATAGTTACCTGCTAGCCAGCAGAATATTCCTCGCAGCTAAATCGCGATGTACAAAACGACGCCGTTCCAAGTACCGCATACCGGCCGCCACTTGACACGCCCATAACCTGAGCTCATAGCCCGGTGACGCTTTGTCTGGATGACGTACTAAGAACTCCAGTAACGATCCTAAAGGCACCAGTTCTTGAATCATTGCTAATGGCGGGCCCTGGACAGAAAAATAATCAATTATTTTTATGCTTGTGATTTTTAATCTCAATTTATGTGGGGTCAGCGCTGCTTATATCTTCCATAATTATATGTTAGCCATCATCTTAGTGAACTTTTATCTTTCACACAATGGATTAATTGTTTATTCAATATTCCATTAATTCCCATCTACGTTCGTAATCAAAAACATTTCCCACGACATTATTGTGTACCTATAAGATTGACGTGCACATTAGGACAGTAGCTGACATAAATACACAGAAGTTTTATCTGACACATACATGTTAGTAGGACAGGTCAAGCACTGATAGCCAGATAACGATAAAGGTAACATGGTTTGCTGGAGACCTTTTTTTGACCTTTTATTTGTAACTAGTTTTTGCGGCCGATGATAAGTAGTCACAGTCGCCTTTAAACATCCGAAATACCAGTCAACGTCGATGCCTTGCCATTCCAGAGATGAAATGGAAACGTCTTTATGTTTGTACGTACACGTGTAGTTGCCGGCCGGCCTGCGCGGTTTTCGCGTAGTAAACTTCCATAAGTTTGCTCATGCAGATTTTGTACATTTTTACATGCGCAAACTTTCCCCACCACGCCAAAACCTTGCTAAGTTATATGCCGGCAACTGTATATCGTACTCACCAAAGATACGCCGATGATACGGACGATACATCGGTGTCGGACGGACATCATGACCTTGGCTTCGGACAGGAACTCCTTCTTGTTGGTGTCTGTGTGTTGCATGTGTAGGGTCTTGACGGCGACTTGTTGCGCCGGCTGGTCGGGAGGGTTGTACGTCGCGCGGAGCACGGAACCGAACTCGCCCTCGCCCAACACGGTACCTAGCGTTAGCTCGGTCATTGGGATGAATTCTGGAAATTAGACATGCAAGAATTAGTTTAATTGAAGATATTTAGAGCCTGTTTCACAATCTTCGAATAAGTTCCGATTAAATTATTTGGCAGATTATTTCATACAAATTCTGTTCTGTTTTTGAAAGTATCTGGTGAATAGCGTTTAATCAAAGGTCGTGAAACAGGCCCTTATGCATACGCATAATGTGGTTGCCGATAAAATAGATCATGTTCACGGGCGAGTTCACAAGGGTATGAGAATTTAGAATTTTACACAAATACAACTTACCCTGCAGTGTGGATAGCTGGCCATCAGAATCGATAGATATTTCATTATAATTCTCTGCTAACGTAACAACTGCACTATTATTTCCGGGCACCTTATACGTATCATTATCATCAGCGGGTTCTTCGTTGTTATTAATACTATCGTTGTTAAAATCTGACGAGAATGATAAGTTTCTAGTGAGTAACTCGAACATATTGTTGTTTGATTGTATGGAGGTCGGTGGCGACGTTTGCGCAGACAGTTGCTTGTCGCTCAGTATGTCATGTTTCACTAGAGAGAGCGACTGGTTCACAGCAGCTCGGCTTGACGCCAGCTTTTTCGTTCGTGGCATTGTTGAAAACTGAAATCAGAGAAATATAGCACTTAATACAAAGACATGTGCATGGGATCTTGATGGAAACCATTTTATACACTTGAATATTTTTTTATGACAATATTACAAAACAACATGGAGAATTAATGATTTCTGTATTTTTTGTACAGGTACAAACAATACAGAAATCATTTCTCCGCCACATCATCGTGGCGGGCGTTCTATACGTATTTGCATAAGTACAAGAAATACGCTCAGGCGAAAATCACATCAATTCCATAAGTTGTTTAAAAATATTAAAATTACTTTATTTTGAATATTTACAAACAAAGTAAATATTAGAAAAGAAAAGGCCACGTATTCATAGTAAATAGAGCCTAAATATTTGTTTCCTTACTTCTGGTAGAGGTGGTTTAGGTTTGGGCGGCACAGCAGTAGTGAGGCGGGTAGGCAGACCGTCAGGCACTGTACTGTAATGCTCAATCAGCCTCTCCAATGATTCTAAATAAGGCCCGTCGTCTATAAACAACCAATTTGCCTGAAATAAAGATAAGTATATTATCAATATCGAAAATCCACTATACATGAGACTTAAACTTATTTTAAGGTATCGACAGGTGTGCTATACAGTGAGTTCAAGGTATACAATACAATCTTCCAATTGGTAGTTTTGGTTTTATTAAAGTTGAGACAATACTAGATTTCTTATTACCTCTTTCCTAATAATAAAATTATAAGGCGTGTTTTCGCTGAGCATGGTGAGCACGTAGGCACCGGTGTGCCTCTCGCTGTAACGCACCAGGAACACTCCGTCAGAAGCCTTGCCCTCCACTTTGTGGTACTTGCAGTACTCTTCCAACGTCTTTACAGCCTCATCGCGGTTTAACGTGCCATGGTACCAATACTTTTTGGACGTTTTTGGGACATCTGGCTGGTGGTTTTCTGTAAAGAGTGTTATGCTTATAGTTGTGGAAGATTTGCATGAAGAACTTGTAAGCAAAACCGAAAAAGAAGTTCTTGTAACTTCCACTAGTTCGCGAGAATATCAATTTGGAAAGATTATTTTCGACTTTATTTCAAAGTAAACAATGATGATATTCTTTTGGCAGTCAGTACCGAACGGCTCTGCTTTCTTGGATAGGTCTGGTAACGTGAGTTACTTACTCAACAACTGGTAGCATTCTGTGTGACCATAATGTTTGGCCAGGTCCGCAGGGGTGTCGTGTGCCAGTGTCCTTGCGTGGGCTGGAGCTTTGAGCTTTAGTAAAACCTGTAAAAAGAATTTTTTTTTTTTATAAGTGGGTATTTCCATCGAAAATCTTAAAGTACTAGAGTCCAGAGCCAAAAGTCGCCTAGTGGGGCCTCCCTCAAGCATCGCCACAATGACTGGTCACGCGCTGCCCACGTTCAGTGGTTTTCGACACAATCCTTTCTATGTCATCGGTCCACTTAACCACTTGATTGCAAAAAAATAATTTGTATGATCTATGACTATCAATGGCTAAACAGAAATGTTTAATTCATTTATCATAATAGAAGATAGACTTTCCGCATTCTGATCACAAAGCAGAAAGGTATTATCCGTATACATGTTGTACACTCACGTACTTTGGACGACCGTGACGGTAACGCGCGTATCTTCCGCGTTCGCGTTGTCTCCTGACTGCGTACACCTAAGCTATTGCGTGCCATGTTATCTCTTCACTAAATTTGGTAAAGAATGCCTAAGGCATTAAGGTCGCTTTTGGGCTT
This sequence comes from Hoplodrina blanda, assembly GCA_949316365.1. Classification (NCBI taxonomy): domain Eukaryota; kingdom Metazoa; phylum Arthropoda; class Insecta; order Lepidoptera; family Noctuidae; genus Hoplodrina; species Hoplodrina blanda. The sequence goes on along the minus strand of OX438579.1, from coordinate 5,858,830 downwards.
TTTTGGTTGCATAAAGTTTAAACAAATTGCGCACATCAAGAAGTTATACTTGAACAGGTCCATTCCATACCTTGATACACTCAATGTGTCCCCTCTGCGCGGCGTCATGTAGCGGCACCTTGCCTGTAGGTGCATGCCTCATCTGGTAGTTAGCGTTTCCTTTCGTTATTAGAAGCTCCGTTGTACTTGGCAAGTTGTTCTGGCATGTATACTAAACAGAAACACAATTGTTATTGTATTGTACGAAAAATTTAAGAAATGATCGGTATACAATGAGCAATCGGCCTTTGTGTCGCAGGTTTTTATTGTAAATACTTTTTGTTTTCTTACATAATCATGCACTATTATTTATTGAAGCTAGCTATAACTAATAATATTAGAGAATCAGCAGACATTGTAGAGTGCGAGGACCGACGTTTAGGAATTATGACTTATTGCAGTTATTTTAATATACCCAATTCATAAAGACGCAATTTTTCTCTGCCAGTCGTCATGGTGTGACCAAATCAACGCTCACCATACTTATAAAAAATAAACAAAACACAACTCACATGTAAAGGCGTATATCCAAACGAGTCTCTAACATTGACAGTGGCTCCACTCTCTATCAGCTTGGCAAGTATATTGTCCCTTCCAGCTCTCGCAGCGATGTGTACAGCTGTTTGCCCATCCTGATTTTTTGCGTCGCGGCTGCGGTAGCCACATGCTAGCATCTGAGACACTATGTTGTAGTCACCGGCTTCTGTCGCCCTGCAAACGAAATATAACGTTTGTTGTGTTGAAGCAAAACTCACTATCCTACTGCTGAAGCTGAAGAGAGAACAAAGGATATTTTGGAATTGGAAGGCTGCTTATAATTTGTTTCATATAAAAAATAACGCAATTTCTGTAAAAAATCATTCTACTGCATACTCCCGATAAAGCAATCTAAATTAACATAGCTAATGAGAACATGATTAAGACAATGACATTGATTAATTTAATTGCTCCTAAGAAATATTTAAGTATTAATGAGGAACAATGTATGCCCCAACGACTCATTAGCATAAACAATGATTCACGGTTGCCAAACACAGATGTCTCCTAGCTAATAATTGTCATCATATCAGACACCATCAAACATTCCCGGGGTATGACTCATATCAGCTTCTATGTTACTTAATACTCACTTGAGCTAATATTGATTTGGATTAGGTTGATAACTGAATTACTTTATTTTCTGTTATGTAGAGCTCTTGATAAACATAACAACATTGAGCTGAGTCACTACTGTTTACATATTGTTTTGATACAATTTAGGACAATGACTTCATTATCATACTTACCTAAACAACACTATTTTAATTTTAAAATAATCATGTAAAAGTTAAACATCTAGTCATAAGATCAATAAGTATTCCAGACAAATCCGTTTACATAAGATTTAGGAATGTGATTACAAAACTAGGCATGGCATGTGACTTCTGACTCAATTATTTCGGACCACATTCGGTATTCCAATCAGTGACTACATCGCAAACACATCTTGTCATAAAACATGCAAAGAATTTTGATGTTACACACATAGCAGCATGTTGTAGACATTATCATGCTGCCAGTATATGGCCACAGTTACTGGCCTTCTCTTGATATTTATTGGATAAACATATTGAACAATGCGCTCAACAGGAAATTGTCAATAAGCTTGTCAGCACTTGTATTAAATTACAAGCCCTATAAAGTGTAATGCATGTTAAAATCAGTGCAATAACCCCTTATAAGGTTGGTGTGATTTACAATTAAATTTAAAAATATAAGTTTTGGACAAGTTGGACCAATAAAAATGAATAAGAAATTAAATTTACTCATGGTCATTGTACTTTAAATCAACTTGAATTTATTTATAGTGTAAAGACAAGATTGAATACTGTCGAGGTCCTGGGATCATTAAAAAAGTACAGAAGTATAATATTAAAGTTTAATTAAACTAAACTTAAACCCTAACTTGTAAAGAATCATACAGGTGAGATCCAAGCAAATTAAAAACTGAAAAAGATTTATAAAATCTACTTATTGTGAAGCAAATAAGATTTCAAGCTGATTAGGAAAACAGTCATGTTGTGAATGATAAAGCAGTAGCAATTTGCTATAATTTCGTGTAATTACCTAACAATGCTGCTCTTACAGAAACTCGAAATTATTTTTTATAACATGTAGTAAGTACATTCCATTGAGTTTCAGCCTACGACACAAACACAATACAAGAGAATAGAAAAATAATCCATTGATGATAAAAGAATGTTACTACACTACATTCAGCATGGTAATAAAACAATAGGGATAAATTAAGAGCAATTTAGGTAGCTCTCATCTTAATGGAACTTCCTTCTTCAACTACATGTTCTATCTCTATAATTGACATTGCATGTTTCTATCAATTAGGTATTTTGTTTTTGACCAATTTACTTGTGTGGGAAAATGGGTTTGTTTAGAATAAGACCTTGAGTTTTTAGTTAGTTAGAAACAAAAAACTGTATTTAGTTAGGTACTTATTTGTCTTGTAGATTTTTATATGTACCTATGTATTATTTTTATTGAATACCTCAACAAATTAAATAAAAAATACATGGGAAGTTTCAAAATTATTAGTAAATAATACAACACTGTTTTGTGGCAGTTCATTTTTAATTAGGACTCCAAAATAAGGAAGGATGATATGAGGATGGAAGAATTTGAAAAACAATTAGTCAATTATTTCATGGTAGCACAGGCTATAATTATTCAATACAATAATTATTTACCTTCTAGCCATACACACAGTATTATATTTAAATACTTTGGTATTGTCATACTTATCAATATTATGACACTCAACCTATACCCACTGCATACCTGATAGTAGGCATAGAAATAGAATTTCTAAGTACTATTAAGTGGTCATGAAGTCCTAAATGGAGTAGCCTTGCAGGCTTCCATTATTTTATTTATTTATTATGTGATATACTGATGAATAAACCCAGTGGCTTCTGCCACTGACCTTAAACCAACAAGAAATAATTGGAAAATTTCCTTATTCAAATCGTTTTGTACTATGAAATGTTTTTTTAATATTAAGTGTATTGTTCCATACCTACATTATTTTACTTCAACACTTCTTTTAGATTTATTTATCATGAATATGTATAGTGTCTGTCAATATGGTTAAAAATGCTTACCGGTGTAACAGGTTGGTAGTGCCTTGAGTTCGGGATTCATGTGGTGGAGGCTGGCCCTTGCAGACAACTGATAGTCTGGTGACGAGTCCATTGGAGTCTCCTCGGTAATGCTGTATGAGTGTATCCAGTCCGTGCACTGTAGTGTGCTCTTCAATTGAGAAGAATGCATCCTCGCCATGTCTCCGTATTTGATAGTGCACTACTTCTCCCTGTAAGAAGATTATTTTTATGATTTCATAGGAAACTCTTTATGGGGCTTGTAGGAGATTTTGTAGTGGAGAATTTGTAGTGTTACTTTAATTAGTTTTTATTTTAGGTGCAGATAAAGATTACAGATAGCACTGATAGTTTAGAAAACAAGAAAACAATTTCTGCTTTGAGGTTATAAAAAGTTAAAAATACTGACCTGGTGCAAAACGGAGAGCACATAATCTCCAGGGGAAGTGTTACTCTCACGTACTAAAAACACACCATCCTCTCCTTCTGCAAGTTGCAACAATATTCAAGTTTCTCAATAACACAAAACACTCCAGTACGACAATAACAACATACAATAATAATCACAACCAACCTTCCTTCAACAGTTTCTCAGCAGTGTCTCGAGATATTTTTCCATGAAACCAGTTGACATTATCTTCTCTGTTCATTCTCAACAAAAAAGAGTTTGTCTGAAAAGTTAATTTAAAACTTGTTCAACAAGTATTTTCACAGACGACACCAAACTTTTCTTGAACATTTCTTGTGCAAGTCAAGATTTTGCTTACACCGTATCTTTATTTTATTTTTTTAATATCACAAAAAATATCATAATTAATATCTAAAATTGTTGTTACATAAAATTTATTCAAAATACTACAACACGAGACTTTTAAGACGTTTAAACATAAACTTTAGAAACTGTTCGCCATGTTTATTCTCTCTATTTCTTTCTCACACAGCACAAATCATATTCGAACAAGCTAACAATTTAAAATGCCCGTACAAGAAACTTCAGTCTCTTTCTAAAATCATGTTTATTCTATATGTGAAACAGAGACCACTATATGTAAAACTTTTGTTTTTAATTTATCCGCTTAATAATGTAAACGTCAGATCAACTACAATGGTCAAATAAGAAACTGATAAGAGTTTTTAGGATGATTCATCCACAATAAATATCCTATTTAATTTTACAGAATTTATCACGAAACTTATTATAAATATTAATAGCTTCTAAATTTATCTTACCTTCAATAGTATGAATGACGTCATGGTTGTTATCATGATATCCAACTTCGGAAACACAAAAATATTTACAAATATTCGAAAGAAGAATTTTTAATTAAATCTTCTTCGTTTTTTATAAACACACATATTTATCACGAATATAACTGATTATTAGGATTTTAACGCAAAGTATTCCGTAAAAAGAGCAGCACGGTGAGCGGAGTGCGTCTAGCTAGCAGCCGGCAGACAGGCGCGGTATCCCCGACTCTGCCTTCCAACGAATGACTCATAGCAAGGTCAATTCCGAGAAATGAATCACCAACGTACTCAGTTCAGTTCTACAATGCTTTATGTAGTACGCATTCCCCCACAACACTGCTTCATATTATTGTAATTTGTAAATAAGACTTATTAGGCAAGTACCTAGTAGAAGTTTATGTGATAGAGAGGTCTATATGTATATCATAGTGTAGGTACCTATCTACTTACTATAAAATATTTTTTATCCTTTGAACTGCATTCAAGTTTTTCTAGATACACGTAACTTATAGGTATATCTTTTTTGAAACATGAAACATACTTATATTTAAAATTCTAATAATCTTTTTATCATTGTATCTAGAGTATCTACCTACGTAGAGTCAAGAAACTGCTACAGACCTACCTAGGATTCGTTCCAATAACGAAGTTGATGAAAATGGGAAATGTAAGTGGGTATGTAGGTACTAGCTCCTTGATAGCAGCACAACTGCATACGGATTTACCTAATCCGTATGCAGTTGTGCACATAGTTTCCGACATTGAGTCTATAAAAAATGTCGTATACCTACCTACAGTCCCAGAACCCAAAAAAATATTTAGACACGACTAGGTATTCATCAAATCTAGAAATGTAGGTAGGTACCTATCTACCTACCGAGTGAGGCTACTCAATTTCCACAATACCTACCAATGACGTAGCAATGAAAAACAATTGGCTATATTTCATTTTTATATACGAATTCCTAATATAAAAACGGTTTTACGTAATGTTTACACAAGCGGCGCGCGGCGGAGACAACCCTGCTCACTAACTTCGCAATAAGACGCCAATGAATGAGTCACATGGCACTCACAAGAACTGCAAATATTGTCAGATACGTAGGTATCTACATAAGTAGGTATCTGTAAAGTTAATCAAAGCAACAACAACATCATTTTGCTGGGAGCTATTACATACACACAGTATATACACATACCATCACGCTTGTATTCCCCTAAAGGGTAGGCAGAAGAACTTATACGCACAAGTCGCCAGTTGGTATTTATAGAAATAAATAAATTTCAGATTAGGTAGGTAGGTACTTATAGTCCATTATTTTTGGTTACTTAATTCTATTTCCGCAGCTATATCTAGTTATCTATTTTAGAGACGTATTAACATTCTAATACAGATCTAATCAAAGGCAGGTAGTGGGATGCATGAATATTAAAGTGCAATTTGTGGCAGAAGTTTTTATTTTTTTCAAGAAATGACGAAAAGAAAAATGAATGTAAGTAGGTATGTATATTTCACAATTTCCTGACTTAAATGATTATTTAATTTTTCCACGGAATTTCTTAAGGGCTTCACACACAGCAGCTATAATGTAAAGATGTACATTATAGCACGATACATCTCATTACATCTTTCCATAGAAATCGTCAGGTGACCACACACGACAGCTATAATGTATATTTGTTAGTTGTTTGTTGTTGTTAGGGATGTAATGTACATTAATATACATTATAGCTGCTGTGTGTGAAGCCCTTAAGAGTTCACTGCATTGTATTTTCTGTAAGTACATGGATAGGTAGGTACTTTTCCATCGACTGGTAGTGGTACCTAAACGTTGATCCCAGTCAAGTAGTTTATTAAAAACAAACAGGTATAAATGAAACATCCTGATCTGTCTGCCATGTAGCAAATCAGAGAGAAACTATAACAAAGAAATGTTATGTCAACTTCATCTTAGTTATGTCTTGCTCAGTGTAAGCACCTGCCTAGGTAGGTAGGTTCAGTGCACCAGTATACGTAGAGCTGTAGCTAGCTGAGTCAGTAAGATAGTAGGGTCCAAGTACGAATCATAGATTAAGAAACACTTGTCTAGTCGCCTGGGCCTTTCGCATACCAATACATTGCCACACTTTTCTACTGACTTCAAAAAAGGTGGAGCAGGGGCGTACCTACCAATAAAAAATGGCGCCTAGGGGGGCGGGGAGGCCATGGCCCCGGGCGGCATACGTCAGGGGGTGGCAAGTGCCACGACGTTTGAAATAAAAAAAAAATCTAAATCGCACTCGCAATGTTACGTGTCAAGCAATTTCAACAAAATTTTGGCTGGCTCCGGGCGGCAAAGACCCACGTTACGCCACTGCCTAGGGCATGCATCAAGCTGCGTCCTTGCGTAAATAATGAAATATACTTTAAAAAAAACAGATACACTAAATTAAATAGTCATAAATCATAAATGAAATATAAAACAGTTTAAAATGATTTATTGTAGTATATTTTGATTTTTAATTTTAATAATTGTCGATTTTTGCAGCCCTCTTAGATAGGCACCCAGCTAGGGCTCGTGCCCTACTTGCCCTACTAAGTACCATCCTAAATAGGCGTCAGAAGTGGAAGAAGAAAAAAAAATGTAAACATTAAATAAATGGACATCCAAACTCGTTATTTGGAGAAGGAGTAAAGTTTAAAATATAGTGATATTTTGGTAATGGCAAGGTGCCTTTCGAAGTTTCAATAATTCCTTCATCATCATAATTTATGTTGACTTCCCCATCTCGTGACTTTGGTCTCGTGATTGCAAGTGCGACTGCTGAGCGTTTATTATGCGAAGTGCATGTGTCTTCACATCGTGGGGTCCTGGGTTTGGTTTTCAGGTCAGTCAAATTATTTTTGAGATTTTCCATTAGACATTTTTCACCTTGTTTCTGTACCTAATTGTTTTACTTACAGGAAAATGAAATAACTGACATACCTAGGTAAGTACCTATTAGTCAGCGTCTTCAAGAAATTTCTTAACACAGGAATTTCTGTGCTAATTAATAAATACCTACCTCATACAGTCATGCTGTTATTTCATTGATTTTATGTTTCACATGTCCCAGTGTTCCTATTGTAAAGAGTTTTTCTACAGAGTATGAGAATCTGTCGGGTGTAAAAAGACATTGAAAGTTACATTATTCTTTAAATCATTGTGATTTTTTTGTTTTTATTTTTGATTATACCGGGAACCTTTTTGGTTACAGAGATATTGAGATATAGAAGTTCAAAGCACAACACCCGTAAGCACCATAATTGCATGCTCTTGAATCAGCAGCCTTAATAGGCATCGTAAATAAGTACCTACTGTAATCACTGAGATGTGACCACGGTAGGTACCAGGGAGTTCAATCTCTGCCAGGGTTGCGGATTTTGTTCGAAAGAGTTACCGCGGGCCTGGAACTCAAAGGGCATTATGAGCAATACGGACTTACACGGATGGGTTTTAGTAAGAGTCTGACACTCCCTTCCGCTCCACCCAAATAGAAAGAAGTCATTTGATGATTTCCCATCCCTAAGGAAGTTCAATCTACTCGATTGAAATACATTTTTCTTATTATTTGGTATATATTGGTCTAATTTTAATATTTCAAGCTAAACGGTTTTGTCCGTAACTAGGTCTTATTAGGTAGGAGCCTTTATTATGATCTTACTTCATTCAGACCTATATAAGTATTTACAAACCTTGCCGAGAATAGGTACGAGAAAAACCAAACCGCTGAACAATAATTCAGCCTGATGACAATTTATGTGTTCACTTCGCCACTGATTAGATAAACGTTCGACCTAACTATTTAGAAAGCATTCGCCTATACCTAGTGCACGGAGTGGACAAACCAGTCTTAAAGTTTGTTTACCTCACGAATGCAATGTTTATTTACTTTCATTCGTCTCCAAGCAACCTGTCTACATTCTGCATAGAATGCCCGGCCAGCCATTGTATTCAAGAGAATATATTTCTTTGTATCTTTCCTGACTGAGGACCTGAGGTATAAGAAAATTCTGCCCCATTCAGGTTGTGTTAATGTTCGTCTGGTTGACATTCTCGTCTTGCAACATTTCACTTTGTAATGCCATTTGGTTTTTTAGTTTTAACTTTTAATGACCAGAGACCCGTGACGTTCACGAGTTTCTTTGAAGAAATCCTTTTCCTTCTTTTAACAATATTTAATGTGTACATTTTACCCTTAGATCATTAAGGCATTCAACCTTCGTAGTGCAGCTTTTAATTCTGGCCATATCATCGAAAAAAAATCACACAATGCCATTAGTTGTAAAGTGAAAAAAAAAGAGAACTAAACTTAAATGGCTATCGTAGGATGTTTTATAGTGTTTGTGCCAGTTACCTTGAAACTTCAACCTTCTTTTTCGAAATATTAAAAGAATAATATTAATAAAATCCAACTTTGGTACTCGTATATGGACTGTGAGGTCATCAAATCGCGCCGCATCATAACAAAAAGGATATCAAGAGTAGATTAAGTTATTTAGTTTAGCTTTGGGCTAATGGAAACAAGTCCTTCAATTTCTCCTTGCAATATAAAAGTCCTTGATACATAAGTAGTAAGGTAGGTACAACATAATCCGTTTCGTCAAGGCAGCCTGGAGTGGCTACGCGTTGGGCCACGGGTGAGTCACTGCGCTTTCTACCAGCTTACCGCCTGCTCAGCCGGTGGGTTGCGGTCGATGACACCAGGCCTGTTTATTCCCCATTCGTACTAGACCTATTGTGCTAAAATTGTAATGTCGTAAACAAGTGACTAAGAAATGTTTTACATTCGATGAGCGAGACTCAGGGAGGTTTAAATAGGGCTGATCTGCTGAGTAATGATGCTGGAAAATTAGTTTCTTAAAGTAGGTATGTCAGGTGATATACCTACCTAAAGGAACTCATAGAAACATAGGTACGTTTATTATGGTAATTTTCCGACTCTATATTTAAGACCATGCAATGAATAATGTGGTCTTACTTTTACAAACAGCTATTTTTAATAATAAATAAGTACATAAGTTTTTTTTTATTTATTTAATTAATACCGACAGGTATTTCAGGTCAATAATATGAAATTAGCGGTAACTTAAGTGTAGTAAGTAACTAAATCATCGAAGATAAACACTCAGACACCATTCCAATTGGGTTTAACAATATGAATAAGAAGAAAATTATATTATGAAATATTATATCATAAAATTTATATGACATCTAAAAAAAAGATTGGTATATAATATTATAGTTTTGTTGAAGTCAACCCTGATAAGGATAAGGAAACGCTACGAAGCCGGCCGACCTCAAAAACAAGTGCGAAATGACTAAAGTATGGACTAAAGCAAAACGAATACGAGGGACAAAACCGAACGGTAGCGACGATGAGGTAATCACAGTATGAATGAAAAAATATATAAAAAATCTAAAACAAGCTAACTGTAAGGTCGATGTGGAAACACAGAAAAATGAATCTTAAATCGACAGCTGTAAAACTAATACTCGTTTGTGAAGTATCGTGTGGATATTTTGAGACACCGCGCCATTGAATAGATGTAGCAGATACAGAATATGACTCATCTATGACTAGGAGATCACTGAGCGTGAACTTTAGGTATTAAAGTTGAGTTTAGGTTGTCGGTGTACTATTTCAGTCTATATTTAGAATGTTCACGAACTAAAACGCTATCAGGAACTATATAAGGTCTATAGTCTGTGGGTCTGTGGTAATGGGTTACTGAGAGTCGTAGGATCACTTCGCTAGTAGCGATGATGGGTAAGCTGTAACTGAATGAAGGTTGAAACTTGGATGAAACACTGTGAGCTCAGCAGCCGTCAAGATCCCGAATGACGAACCTCTTTAGAAATAATGATCCAGCTTGAAATAACAAAACGCTAACTCTAAAGCCTGAACCCATGAACTCATGCAGGGCTCCCGACAGTGCTAGGTTTAATTTCTTCTAAAAATGAAAGAAGAAAGGAGGAAACTTATAGGGCAGCAATACCATATATTTTCCTATGCTGCCAGTCTTTTGGACAGTTGCCCCATTGACAGCGATGAGGACAAATTTTGGATGCCCTATATAAGGTTCCCCCATTTTTCTTCCATTTTTATAAATTGAAAAGTAAGTACCTATGTTAAATTATTAAGTTTTGTGTTTAGGTTAACTATTGTAAATAAATTGCTTATTCATTTCCTTAGACTTGATATTCTTTAAAAATTATTGTTTGCAACAAGAATATTACACAGGCTCCGTCAGTCGGGATTGGTGTTATCATTGCTGCCTTGTCTATTTAAAAAAAAATGTCTTTACTATTATTATATTTTGTTGTAGACCTTTGTTTTGCTTCATATTATTATGACTATTAAGTCTTATCAAAAATCAGAATCAACGGGTCGCTAATTTAATAATTTATTTGAAAACACTTGTGCTAAGTTTTTTCTTAGCAATAATTTTTGCTCAATGCTATTTTTACACGACTTGTGAGTTTTTGTATCTTTTTCAAATTCAAAGAGGTAACTATGCTAGTTATCTTCAACACGAATCAGTAATAAAATGAATAAGTCTTTTTAGTACGCGATTTTCGAACTGAAACTAGCCATTTTGCCGCTGGGTAAAAACGGCGTTGCACTGGGTTGACGTACCACTCCGTTGATGCAGCGTAGCAATGCGTTAACGCGGCGTAGCTCTGAGTTTACGTGGCGTAGCACAGCGTTGACGCGGCGTAGCACAGCGTAGACGCGGCGTAGCACCACGTAGACACCGAGTCGCGTCGACTAGTCTACGCAATCTTTGTTTTTACTTCAAACTTCAATAATTCCTAGTCTAGTATATAATGAGTACTTGTGTTGTTAGGTGCAGACAGCCTGGCTATTACTAAGAATAAAATAGCACTTGTAAGCAAGAAACACATTTTTCTCTAGATTAGCTAACCCATTAACATTTTATTACCGGTTACTTAAGATTGCATGCCGCTTTTTGTAGAAAGAAAAATAAAATAAATGAAGTATAACATGGCATAGTATTTATTATCATAAAAATTACAACTTACATCATAATAATTTTAATATAGTAAAACAATAGATAACTTAAATATACGTAAACTGGTTTACAATTAATTCGTTTGCCTTATATTTAAAATATCTAATTGAAATAGGTGTCGAATAAAGAGTGGAGTACAACCGAATAACATCGTCTGAGTTATTTAGGTAATAAAGGGTTTATTATGACATTTACTTTGGACAATATTAAGCAATAAACTATATTAACCTATATTATTAATTTATGGACGGAGAACTTAGCAATATAATTAAATGTAATAAAATGTTATTATTGCGTCTTGCATTATGCTTTATATACATGTTAAGTATTGAAAGTTTCGTGGTCTGCGGACATATTTCGGCCCTAGATACAACAATTTTCTATTACCAATATCTACAGAATTCTAATTAGTTATCTTATTCAGATGATGGCAATTAACAAGTATATTACAGATTATTAAAGTCATATATGTACGTAGTTAAAACTTCATGTAGGTCTTCGTTTAGTTTTTGAATAAAGTACCTACATTCAAAATGGTTAAATTAATTTCTTCGTCAATTTGTTTTCAGTCACTTTGTAGATAATATTTGTAAAGTTACACTACTAAGTAAATACCTATAGCTAAAAAGGTATACATAACCCAAAAAATATTTTATAAATTCGTTATTGAGGTTTTCTACAGACAATACGGAGTTGGCGAAATAGGTATTATAGAAAGGTTACATTAAATTTCTTTACTCAGTATTGGCACTAACCGAACTGCGAAATAACTCTAAACAAGTATGACGATAACCTTATACCAAAGTACATTAAAATAACAATGTATTATTTATAACTATTTTTTTATATAAATCTACTATTATAAAAAAACTTTATTAAAATTCTAATCAATACATTCATATAAATACTTATCGATATAAATAATTAATTCATTGTTAGCCCTATTTACAAATGCGCACCCCTATTCGTTACATGAAAATCACGAAGTAAGCAAATATATTGATGAACACGATTAAAACTATTTTTCATTTTTAAGTAGGTACCTATACGTATGGCATTTTAAATGTTTTTTTTTAAACAACCATGTGTAAGAATAACTAGAGCGTTATATAGATGAGAAATATTTACAATAAAGTAATGATAAGGTTGAAAATCGAACGTCAATGCACAACATGAAAGACATTACACAATTAATTACTAGCTTAGGTATCTAATCAATGGGGTAGATGGCACCACGTACTTTTTATGACCTGTCAAAACGCGATCCTCCCATAGATTTTATAAGGCAAAAGACAACAGCTGTGATGTTACTTTTCTGCCGACCGAATTGACTAATTATTTATTAATTTGAAAGCAACTAAAAATCTGATTTAACAGTTAATTGAAAATTATTCGGGTTTTCAGGACTAAAATAAAGTATTTCTTTAGAGAAGTTATGTCTTGGAATTATTGGTTAATGGTGTCAACTACCCAAATGTAGATTGATTCCTGAAGACGAACTATTTTTCCTTCAACTATTATTTTTTAATTACTCCAAATGCCTTTAAACTATAACATTATTGTTACAATACGTACAATAGTAATCTAAACCTAAATGAACCTAAATACATTACGTCTTACTCCACAGGTACTGAATCAGATCTACAATGGACGGCAGTACCTACGAGGACATAGTGAAGCTACTTTACCTAGCGGGGTGAATACTATTCCACTATAATCATGCATTGCTTTATCACAGCGTAACTATTATAATTTAAGAACGTCGTTATACGAGGGCCATGTTTACTCCATATTTCCCAGTGTTTGAGGCCTCTAGAAACTCTAGATTGTATCAGTTAATCAATGACATTCCTACCAACTGTCAAATTAAAGCGCCATGTGGACCACCCTGTAGAATACCACTGGGTTACAGCGGTTAACAAACTGCTTTATCGTTGCACTTGAAATAGTCGCTCTATTAGTGAGTCTATTATAATATAATTGGATTTGTTTTGTAACAACAACATTCCTGTTCAATAACGAAAAAGAAGTTTGATTGAAGTAAGACTAAAATTGACATAAGTAATGATGAACTCACTCGAGCAGCATTTAAATGTGAGTGCAAATTATGTTTATATTTATGCTCCCTTCATGAGGCAACCACATCAATTTATTAAAAAGTTGTCAGTTTTAAACTGAGTAACACAGTGAAACATAATGTTTAATGACAATATAACTTATACTATTGTACACTCAAATTGCATAAGATTTGTAAAAAAAAAATAACTTTAATGTCGTAGCAAGTCATCGGCCACTGGTCTGTCACTGGAATAGTAACGACTTCCCTCTGAGTGAGGTACACTCACTGCCTACTCACCGCTAGTGTGTGACAGCAGGATCACGTGTAGCAGTTGTCCTCGTCGGCGTGGTCGGTGCAGTCGATAGTGCCGTCGCAGAGCTGTGCCAGCGTGATGCAGCGCCCATCCACGCAGCGCAGCTCACCGCTGGGACAGGGCGAAGCGTGCGCGCGTGACCAGGTGCCCTTATCTTTCGAAACCTTAGGACCAACGGGCCCGGGTCTGTGTACGCTGCCAGTTTTAGTTACGGGACTATCAGGTGAGACGCGGGGAAGCGTGAGAGCCGGGTCTGGCCCTTGAATCTCGTCCTTGTCCACATACGCAAAGGTATCGTTCATCGATACGTCTTCTGCAACTTCTGCTGCGTGCTCAGCCGCCGCTTTCTGCAATGCGATTAGTTCTAACTTAATCATAAAGGAATATTAAATCTGTCTTCAGTAAAAACAAGTGGTACACATAATACTTGGAATATTTGAGTTGCTCACATTCATATTATTATTGAATTAACGTAAGTTAAATAATAATTTAAGTTTTTCAATAGAAAAACTTAAGTTATTTAAAGAGTACTTAGGTAAGTATGGAGTTTCGGGCAAGGTGTTATTGGATTTTTGCATTAGGAATTTCTTAGTAGCAGCCCGGAGTTTGGAAGGCGGTGGTGTAAAACCCCCGCGCCTGGAAAAGAGCGTAAAGCCGTTGCTTCGGATGCTTCGGACTATGAGAGTGAGAGAAGAGGGATTGCATCTATGTTTGCATACTAGGCTAGTCTCCACCGTGACTGAAATTTGATCAGAAGGATTATTATTACCTTTTGGAAGGGAAACCAGAATAAATTCTTTATAAATGACGTTGTGTCTTTTTATGATCTAATTGAAATAATATTTTGTTTTTTTTTTAAATATTGAATGCGGTTGGACTTGCGCACTAAGGGTTTCATTTCGTACCATCACATAATGTTTGTGACATAGTACGAAAGTACACATCACTCGAAAGTACCTTGACAGATTGGCAAAGATCCTGGACAAAATACTGAAATTAACTCGAGGCCGAACGTGGTCCGTTGGCGTAATTTATAGTATCAAGATAGTCTATTCAGCAAAAATCTCCCTTAGGAAAATTTTCGTAAAGTGAGTTTAATTTTTACATAATAGCTCTGCTGAGCTTATTGGCAGAACAGGCATTATTAAGAATCGTAAAAAATAAAGAGGTCAAACTAAAAGTTTGTGTGTTACCCTGAGCAAGGCGGCACCATCGATGACTCTCTCAAAGTTGTTGGCCATTTTATCAACGGGAGTAGGTTGAGTCGGTGCTGGCCATACGCGGTTCGGGGCTGTCTGCTTTGGCGGCTTGGGCTGAGGCACCCCGAATCTCGCGATCTTTATGGGCGGTTCCGGCTTTTGTTCAACGGGCTCCTTTGGTTGATCTTTGCTCTCTTTTTCAAACTCATCAAAAAATCCGAGATCTCCCATGTTTACATCTTCGATAGATTCCTTTTCTGGAACCGGTCTTTCAGCAACTTTTTCTTCCTCAGGGTTCTTTAGTTTTTGCTTGGTTGGAGTGGGCTCATGAACAAGAGCCTTGCTGATTTCTATCATGGTTGGTCTAGTTGGTTGGACGGGATAATAGTGAGACAATCGGGGTGGTAAGGGACGGCGCGTTAGATTTCTTTTCAGAGAATTATTACTGTCGCTTGTAATAAGTAACTCCTTGCTACTTTCGTTTTCTCCTAAAACAAATATAAAAATATTTGAGAAAAAAGAAACGTTTTAAAAACCTATAAGTACTTATACAAATTAAATATAATATCGACATCTTTCGATTGGCTGTCGAATGCTAAAAATTCAAACAAATTATTTTAATTTTAACGGCGCGGCCGCGGTTCTAGGTACAGCTAAGAACATCCTGCTTAATTATGTATGTTCGTTTGTAATTTTAAATTATTGCAAACCAGAATACCTAAAGATAATAATTACAGAAAACAGAAATAAGCAATGGCCCCATGGCAATGTACCTAAGTAAGTTTTGATGAAAGCAAGTCATAATATACTCGTACTGTTAAGTTTTTAACATACCTATACGCTGATTGGCGATCTTTTGTTTGTGTTGAACCCTGTTGGGTCTCCTAACGGCTGGCGCAGGCGCGGATCCTGCCGACTCTTCGCCGGGCTCGTGCGTGTCGGCGGCAGCGTGCAGGGAGCCCGGCTCGTGCGCGTCAGCTATGACCGTGTGTGGGGTGCGCGTGCCGCACGTTTCTACGTGTTCATCCTCACCGTCTGGACAGTCCGAGTAACCATCGCAGAGCCAACGCTTCAGGATGCACTCTCCAGTACTACAGCTGTGGGACAAATTATTGTTGTATACCTTTTGACATTAGTATAGTAAAGATACAATTTTTTTGTAGACTACAGATTTGCGAAGAAAGATATTCAGACGATTTACGTAATATATTACCGGTATTCAGATTGATCGCACTTGACGCATGTAGCCTCATCCTCGCCGGAGGGACAATCCTTCGTGCCGTCACACATCCAGTCTCTGGGCACACACGATCCGTCGTTGCACGAGAACTCGCGCGGGTAGCACGGGGTCTTGACTGCCACACAGCTGGTACGCGAGTACTGCTTGCAGTTGAACAATGGAGTCAGCTCGGCAGGAATCTGACCTTCACATGCGTCCGCGATCGCTGGAATTCAAATGATTGTGGGGTTGGTATCTTGGTATATGACGATGGGAATGGATAAGACGCATGAATTTTAAAATTGATAATAATTAAAGATTTAATAGATTCTGTTTTTTTTACCTTTGCATAGACCATAGCACGGTTTCTTTGTAGGGTATGGTGGCGGGTTGCATTCAGGCTCTAGCAAAGCACACATGAAGTGCCTGACGCGGTCACTGCAGTTAGTTGCCACTAAGTAGTCGATCTGGGATAGCAGGGATGTCACCTCTACACTTCCAATCTTCGCTGGTGCTTCAGCTAAGTCGTACGGTAGGATGCCTCGGCACAGAGCCATGCGGGTCGAATGACATTGAACTGAAAGATTTTATTTAGATGTTGGTAATGTGCTTAAACAAATGCCTAATTTAGGCTAATGAACCATAATGTTAGTTACACACACCCACTGCACAATTGTTATACGCGTATCGATAGACGATATACCTGCCTAGTTACAATGTGAAAGTGTATGTATATTAGAAGGTGAACAATATGTTGGTCTGTAATCATCATTTACCTTGAACGTTATTGATGGAACCGCATGCCCCCTATACAAAAGTTAAAAACTTACCCTCTGAATAGATATTGGATGGATACTTTTTCGTAGTGGTGTCGTCTCCGTCACGCCAAGTTGGAAGCGTGGGGGACACTCTTGTGTTATACAGAGAGCTCTGAGTAGTTGATTTCATTTTTTCAGCATCCTCTATAGAAATACCAAATAGCTTTGAATGACCTGATGTAAAGCTGATGTCACCAACATTGGGGCGACGAGCGTAAAACTCTCCCACTTCAAGCGGAACGTATTTGTCTGCACCTTGCTCGTGTTCTCCCTGATGTCCGAGATGTTCAGTGTAGCTCTGACTCTTATCCCTCTGAGCGTATTCCACGTTCTTAGTGGCTACTGGTTTATGATCATTTTTAGTGAAATCGTTAAATGTTTCTGGTCTCGTTATTAGCCCCGTGTTCGCCGAACTGCCATTTTTAAAGTAAATCGCTAGCGGCTTCTCAGGTTTTTGAGTAATATGCGGTTTCAACGTCGAGTCCTCAGTGCTGGTATCTTCCAATAACTTGGGTGTTCTTAAGTTGCCGGCATCCGCTTTTTCGTTGCCGTATTGGACTTCGGGTGTAAGATGGGTTGGGAAGACTGGAGGTACGGGCAGTTTTCTTTTGGGATTTGAATCTGCTATCGTATCGACAGCAGTATGTAAATCAGTGTTTTTATTGTTTTCGGCATCGTAGAAATCTATTTCCGACGTTTTCGTACCTGCAATTATGTGTTTGCAACAATATTCGTAGGAACAAGGATTTGTTTAGTAAATTCATGTCCATGCACGGTTAATTTTCCCAATTGCAGAATACCCAATGATGTCGTGTGATATTGTGTAACATGAAACATTAAATTGTGATATAACAAAATTATTGCCGAGTTGTGCTCCTCATACCCATGAACAGTGTGGTTGGAGAACTACACTGTTCGTGTGTGTGGCACCTACAGCCTACTAGACCAATTTGACAATTCTTATTACCATTTCAAACAGTGACATAAGTTCTGTAGATATACAAGACAAACATTCAACACGTAACGTGTTAATATCAATTGAAACATACGATTACAAACATAAACACATTGATTGCAACATCACATCGGAATAGTGATTAGTAATGACTCTTGTATTTTGGGCATACTGTCTACTAGCTAATGTTTCCTGTAACCTCTTTTTTTTGTAGCCTTTGAAATAAATAGAAAGTAAGAAAAATATGGTCACAGAAATACATGCAAACAGAAAAACAACTTAGGGTGCTTATGGGACAGGGCAGAACAGAAATGGGTTGGCAGTTACCCATCGTAACTGTGACAAGCAGTAAACCACCCAGCATGATGCTGTACTATTTGGGGCCACAGCTCAATGCTGGTATTCAGTGATCACCTAAAGAAATGATTTACAGAACAACAAAAGAGACAGATAATTTACTTCCTACTAAATTTGTTATAGTAAAGGTACAAGAAAAACTAGAGGTTCTGCTAATGCCTTATGAAGAACATAAAACAACCTTAGGCTTAAGATATTAAAACTGGTCGCAGTATGGAAACGAATCTTGCTCTTGACAAAAGATTAGAAGTTTACGCTGTGTACGCGGACTTTAGCGGTGCGTTCGATAACGTTGACCATTATTGTCTGCTACTGTCGAACTTAGATTGCAAAGGTATACATGGTTCACTGTTAATCTGGTTCCCATCCTATCTGTCCCGTAGATCGCTAATTCTTGTCGTTCAGGAGTTCCTCAAGGTTCTTACCAATTTCTATTTTCGGTCTTTATCAACGACGTTACACATAAAACCCATCACTGTAAATATCTAAATGTTTGCCGACGTTCTCAAAATTCATACAAATGTCATCTTAAATAATATAATCACTAAATCGGCACGGGTATTTGGATTTCTTAACAGAAGCGCTAAAAGTGTCAAGCTAATAAGGACTGTAATCGTCTTAAATAATGCATTAGTTAGGAGTCTTTTAGAATTTGCCAGCGTGCTATGGAACCCGCACTATGCAGTACACTTACAGAGAGTCATAAGCATCCAAAGAGCCATTACAAATATCTAACGTATACAATATACCTAAGATAAAATACCAGCGATCGTCGACTGATAATAATATATAATAATAAATCATTTATGTTATACCAGCCTATTATTGTCCCACTGCAGGGCAAAGGCCTCTTCTCATACGAAGAACGCACGAGCATTGATCACCACGCTTGCTCAATGCGGGTGGGCGATTTCAGACTTACTTTCCTTAACCAAGGTTTCCTCACGATGTTTTCCTTCACCGATGTCAGTGATGTCCAAGATAAACTTAGAAAGTACATATGAATTGAAAAGGTCATCTTGGTACTTGCCCGGTGTCGAACCCATAACCTGATGTGTGAGAGGCGGGCACCTTAACCACTGGGCCATCACAACATTCTTCAAAGATTCTTCAAATATGAGCGTATTGATCTAAAATTTCTATCTACAATTTATATTTTAAATGTTTTAAATAAATTCATGACTGTGTTTTATAAAAGTACATACATAGTTACTATTTTAAATCACGATGTAAAAAGTCTTTTATAATCCTGATTTTAGAAATCTTTATCGTTTCCAAAATATTTTTATTTATTTTTTACTCGTTCGGGTCAACAGTTCTGTGTTTTTTTCTACTTAGTATCTAATTTCTAGACATACTGGTTGGCCTGTGATTGGCGACTGTAGGAATAAGACCGACATACAAAAATATAGGAAAGTTTTCTAAAGATTCCTTTACTTGTTGTCACATTTTATTCGTCGAAATTGTTCTGCCATGAGACAAGACAATGACACCTCTGACTAGTGATGTAAGTGCTGAATATCACTTAGATTCACTATCCAGATTTATATACCTAGTCAAAGAACCCTGAATGGAGAGAGACTATAATCCAAAAAAAATATCCCTTCTATTAACAAAGTCCTGATTGCAAGCGCTCATCACGTGAATTAGCTCCAGAAACCTTACCAAGTTTGACGTTTAGCGGTTTTTTGTCGTGGTGTTCCCGTGGTGGTGCGTGCGTCCGCGGTCCGGCGGCGGCTGGGTCGTAGTACGTAACGTTCTCAACTGTCCTCGACTCCAAGTTATCTGGAATTACAGAGTTAACGATCGGTTAAGAATGGTTCATTGCTATATTTAGTTGCGAAGGGAAATTGATTAGGTTTTCTATTTTGTATTCAATTGTTCAGTAGTTTTTGTTTTGATGAGTTAAAAATAGGTAAGTATTCTGAATAAAAGCAACAGATGCTCGTTTAGTAAATATTTATGTAAAAAATAATTAGGAGGTTGAGAGTTACGAACTCGTATTGTACGTATTGCTCAGGGTTTGTAACAGGCGCTCATGTAGGGCAGCAGTAATTTTAACTACGATATGAAACTATGATGAGACATCAAACCTGCGTAATTTAATATAATTGACATTTTGAGAATAGATCGAGCAACAGAATACGGTCTACTGACGACTGGACAGTACGGTTGCTCAATAAATCGTATTTTCAAAATAGTATCAATATAACTTTAAAATTAAGTTATTTGATAGGAAACTAACCACAAGCCTAAATTTTAGTACCCTTATTCTATCTACAAAATATCATCTTGTTTTAACCAATAAATAATCGACTACATTTTGTATAGAGCGCGTTGATCCAGTTCTCTTAGGTACAATATTTGGAGCATCTTCCTTAAAAAAATATAGATAAAATTCAAGAAGTCACAGTCATATTTTAAATATAAATTGAATTCCGTAAATGATTCCGCATCATAAAATAAAAATCAAATCTCATAAAAATAACTTTTACCACATTTTGTATCACTCTGTGATGATTGGGCAATTAAGGAGAACATGTTAACTGCCTTCATCTAGTCGTTAGTGAACGATATTCAGAATATATAGTTATAAATCGATAACTTTATTATGTACTGATGATGATTAAATGAAAATGCAGATACATTTTGACGCGTGCCAAAAACCTACAATATGTAAACGAAAAGATTGCTTGAAATGTAATTTAGACTGTAAATAATTTATGTAATGTAATGCTTGAAACTATAAAGTTTCAAACAACATCATTGATTCAAATGGAATTCTTGTAAATTATGATGTTGTTGATGCAATACCATTTTAATCAAAATATTTTATGTATATTACGAAAAACGCTTTATGTAGGTAAACTGTACCTACAACCAACTAGACGCTAGACGTTCAGACATTACTGTAATCTGTCAGTCATTAATCACAATCCGAGGAGTCGTCATTCCGGAATTAAAATCCTGTGAAAAATTAGGAAAATACTGAAATCCGTAATTGAAAATATGGTCATAGTACAGAAATGATTGGTCGTCTAAACTTCACCTTAAAGAAAAACAGCGACTAATGCTTAGCGTTTGTTAAATTTGATGGCACGGAAATCCGGAAAATCACGCTAATTTCAAGGCAATGATTGTATCAATAATATAATGAAATTCAACAAACTACCAAACAGTAATTTGGTTACCACATTTAATGCTACGAACAATGGAGCGTTTCTCATTTTGCTTACAGAGATACTCTGATTACTGGAAAGGTAATGACACTATCTGTATTACGTCTGGTCTTTGGTAACCGGTAGCCAGACTAACCTAAAGAAGATTAGACTGTAACATTACGTCGCTTGGTGCCTCATACAGGTAAATGTAGTAGGAAGCCAGAGTATCACTTGAGAGTGAAGACGCGGGCCGGTGAAAGCTTGGTTCAAGATGTCACGGCACTCCTTCGGCCGTGTCAGCCTAGTATCGCCATAAATCCTTATCGCGGTTGCACAACATACATACATAAGTAATGTGACGATAGCGGGCAAACACACGCTCCCGTTTTGCTGTGTCAGTGTCATAGGTGAACGCTGGGACTTCCTATGCCGTCTCATGTTTAGTTATGCATGCAGTTGGTCGCATGTGATTATACTGATTACGGATTTGGTTATACTATTGAATTGTATTTTATTGACTACTGTTGCTATGCGTTTTACTCTTCTATAAAGAATAAAATGCATAGTAACAGCAGTATGATTCGCCCCCTATTACATGGGACTTAAAAACATAACTGGCGAAATGTGGGTGTACTCATGGGTACACCTCTGCCTAACCCTTCAGGGTTTACAGGCGTGAAGATATGTTATGATTAGCAGTATGATTCTTAGGTACCACCTGTACAAGATGCAGTTAGAGGTTGCAATCGAATATTCGAATATTCGAATTATTCGAATTTGCTTTCCAAATTTATATTCGAATAGCAAATAAATATATATTCGAATATTCGAATACTATACTACCAAACAAATTACTAGTCTAAGTCTATGTTGGTAGAACTTAAAATTTGTTGTTGGCAACACTGCTTGACGGTTTGATTTGACTGACGCCATTTTGTTGCGTTTATTCACTTACAGAACGGTTGTTGTTAATTTCAATGACAAGCCTTTCAGAAACTTTGTTAAATTTTATCTGATATTTCCAATTTTAATTTCATGTGTCCAATTTTATTATGTTTTGATTTTAATTTTCTAATTGACGCTATTACATTGTTGTTTTTTTTATTTTTCAAATTTTATTTGATTTTTCCAATTTTAATTTTATGTGTCCAATTTTATTATTTTTTGATTTTAATTTTATAATTGTTGCTAAGTCATTGTTTTTTTTTATAAATAAATAAAAGGCTGATTTTTAAGTGTTTTTTTTATATTTTGAAAATATTCGAATATTCGAATAATATTCGAACATTACTGAAAAATTATTCGAATATTCGAAAATCAAAATTATCGAATATTTGCAACCTCTAGATGCAGTTTTACATCCTCATCAAAAAGGACGCAACTGAGCCAGTAGTTGGTGACTTTGGATTTCGATCTAGCGATCTTGCGGCTTGGTTTAGGCAGACAGAGCGATGATAATTTTGAGATCATCAGATGTTCCAAAGTTTTCGTAAGCAATAGGAATTCGCGTTCTGCGAGTTTCTGCATTCGACTGCTCGCGCCAGACAGTTTCGCAGAAATGTGACCTAATCGTTGTATGGGATGTAGTTTAGGTTCCCTGTAGCACGTATCCTACTTTGTAAGCAATTAAAATGATTATACGTTACATAACGTTACAAGGCGTGCGCCAAATGAAATGCAATTTGTGAACTGGTGCTGAAGTCGCTGCGGGAGCCTATTAATGTAGGTATCTACTAAGGAGTCATTAGGTAATTTAGTAGATAACCACTACGCATATGAGAAAAGTAAGCGTTCAAGCGACACTGCCAGCCTAGAGGCGGCCACACCTCGCCGAACATATCAACTGTCGCAGTAACACTACTAGTTATAAACGTCCTTAATTACAACCATTTATTATATTCCGCCAAGATAAATTACTTTGCAAATCGATGTGTACCTATTAGGTATTATAATTGATCTTTTAAATATTTAATTCAATGGAATGATGTCCTTGGGTATCTACATAAATAATTTTAATTAGATAAAGTGGGTAGTGCCAGATAGTTTTCATATAGACATAGTATGACATAGTGAATTTTAATAATAAATATGTAAATGATTTTATTTAAGTTCTTTTATTGTTTTCACGGCAATATTTTAACAATTTACATTGTGGAAAGGCGTTATTAATTCGAACTGCAGCGAAGCAGTCATTAGCATCAACAGATAGCAACAACAACCTTCAATTAATTTCATAATTGATTTCACGTGTATTCATGTATGATTATACACATACGTCTTCACATTTTGTATACTGTAATTAGCTGACAGTACCAACGATTTTATATTAGCACAATACACACCTCATTGACTGTAATTGTAGTCTATACTAATTATTAAAAATGCAAAAGTAACTCTGTCTGTCTGTTAGCTTTCACGACTAAACCGCTGAACCGATTTTGATGAAATTTGTTACAGGGTAAGTTTGAAGTCCAAGAAAGAATATAGGCTACTTTTTATTTAGGTACTTCGTCTGCGTCCGCGATAACCGACATTTACGCGGACGAAGTCACGGACAAAAGTTAGTTTCAATATAAAAAAGAAAGCGACGTCGCAGAGTGAGTACCTGCGTGTCGTAGGTAGGTATGTTTATATTTTTATTAGCACCTATTGTCATCGATTAGACGTCATAATGATGCACATTATTCGAATAGATAGAATCATCGACAATGACAAACTACCAAACGAAACACCCACGCTGGAAGCGAGGATTTTAATATGGAATTATGCGATCATAATTCCTATTATATTGTTGTTTGCCTGTTTAAGTGATCTTATTTATGTAATGACTTATATTATACTTTCCTTGTGTTGCAAAATTATGCAAGTAATATAAAAACCGCAAAATAACGATAAACATTCATCTTATCTATCTAAAAAGGAAAAGAAATGCGAAAAAGCGGAGCATGTATAAAATAAAGCCGCCTACGTCCTTTATGGATGCACAAAAGTATTCACGAGGTCAACTTTCGTTTTTACGGATCCTTGGCAAATAAAAACACAATATAAGAGCAACAAAGGAGACTGGAGCGCATCCGGTCACATGCGGCGCGGGCGCAGGGCTGTCGGCGCGGTGGCGGCATCGTGCGGCGCGGACGACGTGACGTGGTAGGACACCCCACGCAATCAAATTATTGCTTACCACGATTTACTTGACCATTTAAAATCTGTTATTAAAAAATCCCTTTGCGTGTGAGATGTGAAAGTGGTTGAATATTTATGAAGAGATCAAAAGTTTCGAGAGCCTCGTACTCTTATCAAAGTACAATTTGCACATGAAAAGGACTATAATTGCTTTGAAAGTTATTTTACGATGCATTTCAGCTTCCGCTTCGAGGGCAATTACTGATTTTAATGCAAAAAATTAACATTACAGACTTTCTATATGCAAATTCTCTTTTATTTTAGACCAGGTCAAATCGATAAAAGAATCAGAAATAGTGATTGAATAAAATTATGACAGATTTGTCAATAAAAAGTCTAGTCAACTAGAATTCAATTACGTTTAATAGGTGTTTAGAGTAATAAAAATCTATTACATGTCCGAGTCCGGTCAATAAAATATGGAGTGTCAGTATAGTTTATGTCAAACACGCCGTAGAGACGTTGATATAACGCAGCTATTTATTACACTATTCGGTGTTGTTAAAGCTTTTCTATGTGAGCGTCTGTTACGTGTGGACTTAACCTCTGACATCGCTCGTGCTGTCCGTCCAGCGCATCTCTGCCCAAAATGTGAACAGACTCTATCACATTATAATAACGACTTTTGATAAGAATGTTGAATAGCGTCTGATATAATCGACATTATGTCAAAAATCAATTTAAAAGATGTTAGTTATGTTTACTTGATCTACGAAAAAAGCTTATTTTATTTTCTCTGGTTCAGTCAGTATCGTAGACAAATCGAACACGTTAGTAAGTTAATCAAGAACATTAACTTAATTAATGCTGAAGGCGTTTAATTAAGAGCTGATAATTATGTATCGTGTTAACATTCTTGGGTAGGTTCACACGCGCTTACCAATACACATAATATCCATATTGTTTTAATGCCCCTGAAGAAGATTAACATGAGAGATAACAACACACAACTTTCTGTCCCTCAACGGAAATCATAATAATCGTTGGCATTATAAAACTGTTGTAAAATATTAAATTGTTTTAGAATGGTTCCCCAGGCCGTTCGGAAGTATCCCTCGTCCATAAACATTACTGATTTAGCTGTGAGAACTTGTCACATCCAGTTGTTACTGCCATAACCTACAATGGTATCAATAACAGCTTTCCAGCGATACCCACGATACAAATATGCTCGGCATGATGCAAAGTTGCAGATATTGGGGCATTATGTTTGGAAAATTGAAAGTTTCGACGTGACCAATTCAACAAAGCCTTGTACAACCCATATACGTACGTACTCGTAGAATATAAACTACGGCTAATCGGAATTCTGCTCCTTTTATAGCCGTAAACAATTTTGTTAACTACGGATTACGATTGTCTAAAAACTGTTGTAATAAAAAATATTGTGTCATTTCCACTATTAATTGGTTTCGACCTTTTGGATGCGTGTAAGCTTGAGCTTTGTATTTGTCGTACAAGTTAAAACTTAGAGTGGATAAATCACGAAGATAGTATCAAACAAGAAAAGTAAAAGGAGAAACGTAAGAGATTGTAAATAGGTAAACGGGTGAAAGGTATAGAAAGGCAGTAATTTCCAAAAAGGTGTATTTATTTGTAACAAACAGATAGAACTTTATGATAACAGCTTTAAGAGTGTTAATAAAAATGTCAACGTTATCTTGTAATGTACCTAATGTAATGTAGCTCAAAGATACGTTATGTTTTCTTTTTTATTTGTTTATAATACTTTCCTTTACATTAGAAGGTACATCTAGAGTACTACTAGAGTACCTACGGCCCTACATATTAAACTGCATTGGACACTGAACCAGAGTAAAACCAAGAAGTTAGCCATAGTAGATAGCCATACTTTTAGTTCAAAATCAAAACAATCGTAAGCACAGTTTTGTGCATCCAAATCTTGATTGTTTAATGGTTTCTGTATTGAGAACTTAAATTTTCCCTTACGAGATGAAATTGGCATGAGCACCTCAATGTTCTAACTTGATCTTACCATCCCTGACGGCGATCATAATCAGCATCGTGGTTGTATGTCATTGTCGTTGATAGCAGTCTTCTATGACATGTGAATAATTATTTTTATATTTTGTAACTGATGGATAATTTTATAATCCGCTAAATTCTGCCCCTGACTTCGCCTGCGCAGATAATAGTTTTAACCCAACGAATGTCGGCATTTTTTTTGCGCGAACGCTTATTATGCGCTTATGTACCTATGTTATATTTAAAACAAGCCAAAAGTCTTAAATTATTCTACAGGAACACAAAAAAGGGATAAATATACCTATAGCCTTTGTGTTATGCTAGATGAATATATACGTGTACCAATTATCAACTAATTTCCTTCACCTGTTTAGCCGTGAAGGTGGGCTCACAAATTTTCGCGTTTTTATTAGGATGATACTCACCAGGCATGAGGAAGTAGACGAACACAGCGAGGGCGACGCATACGGCAACCAGTGCGGCCGGCCATCGTAGCACGCGCAGCACCCGCGTTACTTTGCTTGTGCTTACGCCATTGTCCGCCGACACACGGTACAGACTGTCGGGATGAGAGCCCTGGAGACAAAATACAATGTAAAGTTAATAATACGGATATGTCAATGTTTAAAATAGCAGCTTAATCTCAATCTCTTTGTAGACAGATGTAAGTAATTAATATAATTCTATAATCGCCAATCCGCCTTGAGCAAGCGTGGTGATCAATGTTGCCTTCTCTGTATGAGAAGAGGAATTTGCCCTGCAGTATGAGAATAATAGGCTCTAGCTCTGTGTTATGTATTTGGCCTATGTGGGTACATGTAACTAATTAGCGAATACACCTGTCTGTCTGTCTGTCTGTCTGTCTGTTTTTGGTAAAAACAAAGGAATACCAGTGACCGCTGCAAGTCGCTTACAGCGATATGCAGTTAAGTTGGCTGCTTACGACTTCAATATTGAATTCGTAACATCGACAAAAAACTGTTTTGCTGACGTTCTTTCTCGCCTTCCTCTGGACTTGACAAAGCGTCAAGTTAGAGGTAAAGGTGAAGAATGTAGCTACCTAAATTACGCGCAAGAACACTTCCCAATCAGTTTTAAAGATATTAAAACTGAGACGCGGAAGGACGCACTACTTAGTAAAATATACGGTTTTATAATGTACGGGTGGCCCACTGATAAATGGGCTGATAAAACAGAAAATATTTACTACAATAGACGAGATAACTTGCATGTTGATCAAGGTTGTATAATATGGGGTTACCGTATTGTCGTACCAAGATCTTTACGAGAGCAAGTTTTGACTGAGATTCACGTTGGACATCCTGGAATTGTTAAAATGAAACAAATCGCGCGTCAATACGTATGGTGGGAAAACATTGATGCAGACATCGAGCGCGTGGCGCGCGAGTGTGTTGCTTGCATGGAACTGCGGCCCGCACCCCCCGCCGCGCCGCTGCATTCGTGGCCGTGGCCCGCCGAGCCGTGGTCACGTCTGCATCTAGATTTTCTCGGTCCATTTAATAATAAATACTTTTTTGTATTAATTGATGCTCACTCTAAGTGGATAGAGGTGGAACCAGTCAGCACGACGTCTGCCACTATTGTTAAAGGCTGTTTAAGACGGTTGTTTGCGCGTTTCGGATTGCCTAAGCGCATAGTAAGCGACAATGGGCCACCTTTCTCATCCTCTGAGTTTGGTCAGTATTTGCAACACAATGGTATTAAACATACTTTAATACCGCCGTATCACCCTTCTACCAATGGAGCCGCAGAAAATGCGGTGCGATCCATTAAACGTATTCTCAAAAAGGCACAATTAGAAGGGGTAGATTTTAACACCGCACTAAATCGATTTCTGTTTATGTATAGGAACACCGAACAAAGTACCACCGGCATGGAACCGGCGGTAGCCCTTCGAGGCAGACGATTGCGTGGGCGCCTTGATCTGCTGCGGCCAAACACTGCAGAGCGTGTGCGCAGCAATCAGCTGCGGCGTGAGGATAGTCACAAACGTCCACTGCGAACGCTGGCACCGCATGAACCAGTCATGTTACGAGATTATACTAAATCAAATCGTAAGTGGACTGAGGGCGTTGTGACTGAGCGTACGGGGCCAGTTTCCTATACGGTGAAAACAAGTGACGGTCAGAACTATAAGAGGCATATCGACCAGCTGCAAACTCGTAAATCGCGGCATTCTCTGAGCAAGGCAATTAATGTAACTTCTTTCGATCAAAATAACAGCAAAGAAGATGTTGCAGATTGCTCAGTTTCAAAGGGCGATACAGAAGGCAATGATGAGTTCTATGATAGTGTGGGGGAGAAAGTGGGGAACGCGGCGCAGTCAGCGCGGTCGAGCCCACCGCCGTCGTCCACGCCACCTGCTACTGATAACACTTGTCGCGTGCGCAGGAAAGCGGCTATTCGTTGTCAAGAAATTCTTAAAAAAATGTAAAAAATAAAATATGTGTTATAATATTATGTTATATTATACTTACTTACTTAATTGTAAGCTTGTTATGTCTTTGGTTAGTTGTTCTTACACTTATACTCTAGCGTTTTGTTTGATTTATGCTTTATGTGATCTAAGTACATTTGATGACTGTGTATAACGTTACATTATTGATTAAGTGTTAATATACATTATGTATATGTGTCAAATTTGGGAGGGAAAAGTGTTATGTATTTGGCCTATGTGGGTACATGTAACTAATTAGCGAATACACCAGTCTGCGTTGAGCCGCCTTGTTTTATTGACGTGTCCCGTACATATCACTCTGTATTTAAGATATACATACTTTAATGCGTTATACAAAAAGTTAGTAAACTGTGATTATTTTCATGTTTTGAGATTGCCGTAACAAACAGACAGATAGGATGACATGTTTTCATATCTGGTTTTGTTATAATTACCGTGTAAACATTCATACGCCCATAGCTTGTATTTTGACACATTTAACAGACACTTGAAATTTCATTTATTTGAACAGATAAGCAAGTTGATCTAAGGCTCTAGACAGACGGACTGCATTTCAACTGCAATCCAACTGCAAATTTGCAGTTCGGATGCAGTTTGAATGCAGTTGACACGACTGCAACAGAACTGCAAACCAACCGTGCGGTCCAATTGCAGTCGGCGTGCAGTCGTGTGAACTGCACACCGACTGCAATCGAACTGCATCCGAACTGCACCATACCCACCCGCCCGCACTACTTTAACGCTCCGCCCCCCCGCAGTTCGGATGCAGTTCGATTGCAGTCGGTGTGCAGTTCACACGACTGCACGCCGACTGCAATTGGACCGCACGGTTGGTTTGCAGTTCTATTGCAGTCGTGTCAACTGCATTCAAACTGCATCCGAACTGCAAATTTGCAGTTGGATTGCAGTTGAAATGCAGTCCGTCTGTCTAGAGCTTAAATGTGTAAGTAATCTAAAGAGATAAATATCAAAAAGTGAAGTGAAACCGGCTTTTTAATCATTCTACCATCTACACATAAAAGTATCAATAATTTCAAATAGATAGTTTAAACGTGCATTAAATAGTCTTCCAATCGTTATATTATTCATTCGTGCAGTTATTAATATTAATTATTAATGGCTTTATAGCGAATTCCAAGAGAACGATTAATAATAAAATTAAACTGTTTTTGTATTAAAAACATAAAAGTCGATACACCCACGACTCAGCCAGATTAACTATATTTATTCAAGAAAAAACACATACTGAGTTCATCTCAGTAAAGTTACGTGATGGTCGAATAAAATTTTTATTATGTCATTTGAATGGAAGAAAGCTGGCGGTCGTGAGCATGTAACTTTTGATAGGTACAATATAAAGCTTGGCGTAATTTATGCAAGGGTGCTGTACCGCTCTGAGACTCACGATATAAGACAGACGTGTTGTGTGATCGATGACACTTTGACTTACTTAGGGCTGTCATACATAACATAACATCACGCCTGTAATCCTCAAAGGTTTAGGCAGAGGTGTACCCACTTGTACACCCACATTTCGCCAGTCACGTTTAAGTCCCATGTAATAGGGGGCGAGCCTATTGCCATCAATCGGGCACAAATCCAGACTCCGAGGCTGCTACTGAGAAATTCCGGATGGTTAAATCCATTAACTCTTTGCCCGACTTTGGAATCGAACCCAAGAACTCATTGATCAGCGGTCGCGCTTTGTGACCACTAGACCAACGTGGCTGTCATCTATCTCGTATTCTCATTTCTCCTAATTTAAAGGGCGTCTGAAGGTCGTACAGTAAGGGGTTTTTAAAAAGTGTCCGGATACTTTTGTCTGGGGGACTCCCAATTAATTGAAAGATAAGCAATCAATTAAAAGGCAAACGGTGTTTTTATTTTTATTGTAAAATATTTAACTTATGGGCGTCCGGGAAAAAAATATAAAATTTCACCCAAGTGTCCGAGGTGGATGAAGTTTTTGTCCGGCAACGGAAATTTATGTGAAGGCAGCCCTAGACTTATCTAATAACGGAACTCCATATTTAACAAATTAGTCATAATACTAGCATATTATTGTCTGACTGCAGGGCAAAGGCCTCTTATCGTACAGAGAAGTCACGAGCGTAGATCATCACACTTGCTCAAGGCAGATTGGCGATTTCAAACTAATATCTATACTTAATCATGTAAAAAAGCTAAAGAGGTTTTATGTTGGTTTGTTTAAACGCGCTAACATCTAGATTGAATTGCCAGTCGAATTTGAAAAAATTTTTTTGTTTATGATAGCCAGATTTATGAGAAACAGTATAGGTAACATCACGCTATGATACACGGGAGCGTAGCAGTAACCAAAGACGTAACACGGGTGATAAAAACCACGAGTAGTAATTCGCAGAGAACAGCAGTTAAATATAAGTTTAGGTTTTCTCATGATGTTTTCCTTGATGTCCAGGAATAAAAAGAACCTACATATATGACGAACTAAGTACATATGACGACTAATCATCATCATCTGCTTAGCCTTTTCCCAACTATGTTAGGCTCGGCTTCCAGTCTAACCAGATGCAGCTGAATACCAGTATTTTACATGGAGTGACTGCCTATCTGACCTCCACAACCATACAACATTTATGACGACTTATACGAATTGAAAAATCCGCATTGTTAGTTGTCCGGTAACGAACTCGTAACGACATGCGTAAGAGGCGGGCTTTAAGCACTGGGCCATCACGACAACAAATGACTCTATTCTAACATTGCTTAATTACATAATCCACATATTTGTTGATACATTAATTTAAAATGGAGAATTATTGGAAGCTTCAGTACTTACATAGGCATAGCCAGGTATTGCCCACGGATTAAATTCTCTCGCATAAAGAACTGACAGTAATGTGGGCGGTATTTAAATTTTTCTAATCGATTGTATTTCGATTGTAATTTATCGATATCGTTAAAATATTTTATTTATGAGAATAAATTCTAACTGAAGGCTTTTTTAAACTGGTATTGTTTTGCTAATAGAAGAAAGCTGCGTTATATATAATTGAGTTATGCACTAAATCTATATGTTTCGAAAATAGAGATGCAAAATGTGTAGGAAATATTATATCAAATATCGAATGGGCAATAAATAACATTAATATTGGTAACCATTATAATTTTGAGTAGAATCTCCGTGTAATATCAGGGCTCCCGCGGCGCTGCATATCGTCTTAATCCATACAAATTACATATTAACGGTCTAAAGCCCGAACAGTTTCATTATTGATATTCCATCGCAATGTTCATTCAAAATGTATGCAACACTGCTACCGGGCTTCGTTTTAAATTAATTAAATCAAGTGAATGCCATAAACATTTCATAGAATTAAATATGAAGCCATAAAGCAATTAATACGTTTAATTTTACGACTCGAGTGAGGCATATACTATTTGTATATTTTAATTATAATGTTATGGTTTAATATGAACGGTGTTTAAACTTATTAGGGTCACAACTTAGTAGGACATTTTCAATATAACGTTTTCAAAAGCTGTATTGAGAGTTCCAAACCGAGAAGGCCAATCCGTTTAAGTGTATAGCCACCCTTAGGATTTAAACTTGAGTTAAGGAGAAATAAATATTGGTCTTCTTGTGACTTGGAACAGTAAGAGCTCTGCCTTACTGGGACACCATGGCAACGCATCTGGGTTAAGCTGCCAACAAAATGTATGGCTGGCTATGTGACGAAGCAGACGTCTGGTGAGGCAATCACAATAGAGCTACATACATTATGTTGGCAGCCCAACCTGGCTGCGTCGCCATGGCGTCCCAGTCAGGCAGAGTCAATTTCAAAGCCTATAGTAATAATTTACTTACATTTTTCAAATACAGGTACACTGGCCATACCACGAACAATAATAAAGAAAAACAATCACTATGACCAATATGTACGTCATCGTATCGCTGGAAAAGGGTTAGGTTCTTTTCTTTGTGATTCTCCATTGGACTTTATCGATCTTTAATACCTTCACGTAAGTAGGTATAGTAGGTATTACTTTTATTAGAGAAGTGAAACTATAATTATCACGGGATAACTATGTAGTTTTTATTTGGTTCAGGGAAAGCTTGCTCCTGAATAAGATAAGATTTCATTTTCGGAAGAAATCAGAGTACAGAACGCGCGCGCGTGTGCATCCGGGCACAGTTACGAAACTTATAATTAACTTATTTTTTCAAGTTATACTTGAGGTACCGTGTTTTTTTTTTGAACAGGCTAGTATTCTTCCTTATTAGGACTATAATAACATAAACAAAATTCACACAATTCATCCTGTTATGTCACTATTACGTAATCCATTATATTTTTACTTAACAATCAGTTAATGGCTTATGGTGATCTTGATTGCCTGATGGTGTGCAAACGTCATGACTACGTTTACGTTACATCGTTTAACATGTTAATTGCGTATTGTTGCGATACTTTATTCGAAGAAGTTATTAACAAATCGGCAACTTTGTAAGGTGTTAAATAACAAAGATATTACAGCGTTGAATCATTTGACTCACTTTTATGATTTTTAACGCTACTCAATTGGTACTTGAAGTTACATTAACTCGTAAACTTAAAATTCAGTGTCTATATAAATATATACTTAGTTTCTTTGCACGTTATTGACGTGTGTATACGCGCTGCAATATTTACTTTAAGCAACACAACATCTGCCACTGTTTCTGAAACATTTACATTTATAACTAATAAATCATGCTATAACTAACTATGAATTATGTTAATGATTGCAGAGCTATCGCAAATCAAACATTCGTAAAACTGTCTTCGCTTTCACATTAATATCATTAATCAAATTCTTGAAAAATAGTCTTGTAGAATGTTAAATTCAGAAAAAGGAGTAGCTAGCGTACCCAGTTACCGACCTGACGTGACGCGGAAGGCACTTAGTTCTAAGTTACGTTGTCACCTATAAACGTACCTACTACACACATGTTCCAATTTCAGCATGACCAGATACTACTATCATAATTAGTTGATTGCCAAGCCTCTTATAAAATGTCACATTTCGTACTTAAACAACGTTAAAACCCGATTTAAGAGATAGTTTAATTAACCGACTAAGTTGTTACTACATCGTAAGTATACGTTTTTGCATGGATAATTACTGCGGATGTGAAAAGCTCGCTTTTGAATTCTTATGATATTTGAACTGGGTGTGCACCGATTTAAACACTGTTTTCAGATTTTGACTGTATAAAAAGAGGAAAAACAAAAGATGAACTAAGTATTATTTATGAATAAGTGCTATTTTTTTATTTCTACAAGCCCCTATACATTGAGCATACATTTTAGATGAGGAAATCGTGGGAAAAAAACACGTAAAACATTGTGCAATACAGAATTTGTGAATATTTAAAGTTTAGCTATAACTTTAATGATTTTATGCGTAATGTAAAAAAGTTCGGACTTTGACCATTAATATCTCCGTAACCAGAAATTTCAGAAAGGTGTGATCCAAAACAAAAAAAACGAATTATGAGCCTCGTTTAGAGTTTTTATTCACCTAAAATATGCATGAATTAAATCGACGTCTTGAATAAAGTATTTTTTTCTAAATTCCAAAAGAAAAAGATCCACATCATGATAAAATAATAAGAATTTTACCAATCCTCCACCAGAGAGATTATTCGATTTTAGCGGATTAGCCG
Organism: Hoplodrina blanda; assembly: GCA_949316365.1. NCBI lineage: Eukaryota > Metazoa > Arthropoda > Insecta > Lepidoptera > Noctuidae > Hoplodrina > Hoplodrina blanda. Next base: position 5,823,913 of record OX438579.1, on the reverse strand, counting down.
GTGATAGAGACATTCACTTCTCATAATATATTTAATGGATTTAATTTGAACACGTTAATGAATTTGATTTAACATCTACATATTTATATAGAAGAATGTTATACACGGATATAAATATTAATGTCACTAGAGATTTATCGATTCCTTATTATTAGTTCGTGATCAGCACAAAACACGAACTGAAAATATAAAGTTATCTATAACAACCAACTATAGAACACATTTACATATTGAATCTATTAGATAATCACGCATTTTTTTCCGTTAAAAAAAAGACACTATTATTTACACTAATATAAACGGAACGAAAGAATTTCACAGTACATAAATTAACTTTAACATAAATAATACTTATTAGTGTTTTCTACGTAATAAATTATTCTATTAAAAAACAAAAGTTTTAATAATACCGATCACTTTAAAATATAAATACTTTGATGGAACACTACACTTACATCGTACCCTACCTTGGCAGAAAATGGCTTCACTTCTCTGGGTTTGGCAAAATATTTGTCCAGTTTGGTGTCATAGCCAGCCATGAGATCGTTGACGATGGGACTGGGCACAGCGGGCATGGCGCGCACCCGGTACGTGCCGTACTGCTCGCCGTGCTCCGATATGGTCGGCAGATTTCCGTTCGGCGAGCTACAGCTACTACTCGAGCGGGAGTAAGCGTAGTTTACAGACCCATCCGAGGGATTTTTCGGCTTCTTTGTAAACGCATATCGTCTCGGTCGTTCCTCTGTCGGTTTTAAGTCGTATGTTTCAAATTTTTCAGTAACAAAATTTTCTTTTACTTCTGAAGTAGGCACATAGCGCAGTAACCTTGGCTCCTTTAAATTTTTCTTTTCATATTTAATTGAATCTGTCTCGTTGTCCAGTTGAGCCAAGTTCAAGGAATGTTGTAGTTCGTTCGCAGTCCTGTTCGCTTTGCGTTTATTCTTACGATCGTTGGATCGTGAATGGACATGGTCGTCGACTATCTCTGACTCTGACACCGGTCGGTCTCCGTACAACACGTAGTTCCCGTTTACCATTTTCAACAACAGTTCGTCACTCTATGTCAAAACTTATTTTGAGATTTTTTCACTTCGTACAATCATTGTCCAAACTGCACTTCACTTGAAAATCTTTCAATGTGTTTTGTGTGAAATGTCTTTACCACACGACACTGATATGATGTTAAACTGTCGATGTCACTCAATTCACTGAGTTTGAATGAGGTGCTTATTATTAATGCTGATTGTTTGTTTATTTGTTTGTTTGTTTGTTGCGTTTGGCGAAACAGTGGAATTCTTTAGCTGTAAAATATGCATCAATTAAACTGAATATGCAGATAATGGCCGGATAAAGAGTGTTCTGTTACTTTTTGTTTGTTTGTCAACTCAAACAAATGAATCTCATTGCGACAAATATTTTGGTTATGATCTTTGCGATCGAAATTTGAGCTGGTGCCTACTTAATACCTACTGATAGTATGATTTCGTTTCAAGTAGGGTATTTTATAACTGTATCATTTAACAGACATTAAGTTACGTACGTAAAGAGCTACTGCATTGAAACAAGCATTGAGAACATTCGCTATGTTGTAAACGGCAAGTAAGTACATACCAACAGATAACATTCGTAGCGTTATGTCGGCCATTATTGTTTGGGCGCAGTTCCCGCGCTTTTTGCCCCCTTTACGCGGGAACGTTCTCAGTAAAGCGCGTGCGCGACAATGGCGGCCGCGGGACACGCAACGAGAGTGAATTGCTGCGATTGTGCAACTAACGCCAGTACTTTATGCAACTGATGTGCCGTTAATGGTACAGATGCACTGATAACTCGGTCCATCTATTACAAGACTAGTATTTCCTGATGCATACCAGTAAAATAGTTTCTTCTCTTCATTAGAAAATGTTATGTAAAGTAAAATGGAGGCTAACTGCATTTGTGAACTTGTGAGACATGTTGCTACAATCTAAGTACTACGCGAGTAATCTATTTTTTCTGGTTAATCTGACCATTACAAAAAATACATGTTTTTAAAACAATTCTTGTTAGGTATGAACAAAATCTCAAGATACCTTATTCTCTAGTCACATATTACTTCAATTGACTGTACTGTTTCCAAACTAAGTGAAATGTACGAAAAAATTCCAACAGTCTGTGATACAGCTCCCACACTCGAGTTACCAATTCCAATGGCGCAAAAACATTAATTATAGGCGAAAATATTTCTAGCGTTTAAGTACTTGTTACTTGTTCTAACGACTTGCAAAGGAAACGAACGACAGACTAAAATATTACTAAACTACACAAACGATCCTTCGAACAAGGCATTAATGTCAGTGCGCATTGTAATTCACGATTCACGTCGCATAGTTACGACACACCCGATAAGTACCAACAGCAAATTGATTAAAGATGATGTCTAGATTGATATCCCAGTTATAATATCCATCAGCAGTAAGTGGAAAGATATTATGCGTCTGCGCAATGATCAAGCAAATAAAATATTTATCGAAATGCAAATTCCATTACCACTTATATAATTATGGAAGACAAGACCCTACAATTCATATAATCGTTCGCATTGTAACATCAGTAATGACGAACCTAGTCCTTGATCTATGTGTAGGCAGGCGTTTCGTAAGCCATTATTATTATAATACAAACCCAACCTGAAGTTCGTCGGATCGTCTCATGTTATTTTATCATTGTATCTGTGACCTAACCCTACACACCATTGAGAATTCCAATATCATAAAGTTCATTCCTTTGTTCGCATTTGAATGTTACTTCGAAGTGTAATTTGGTTTGTGAAAAAACTGTGATTGGAATTCAGATGGAGTATGAATTTTCCTAAATGTCGAGGTGAAGATCTGATTTATCTGATGACCTGTGGAGTTGTGGATAGAAGAACTAAGATTTGAAATGTTGGCGATTCAAATCATAACAGCATTTCATGCCTATGAATGTAAAGATAAAGAAACAATAGAATTCCATTGAGTCTCAATGCCGCAGTGATTTGTTTTCTAAACTTGCTGTTTAAGATTAACTCATTGAGTTAGCTGCTTTGAATTAGACAGTGAGATGTAAAACGCCGCATATATTTTTTATTTAAAGTTATATTAGTAACAATTTACATTTTATAAGCAGTAAACACCACATCCCTCTCACTGCTATGAGTAGCGGAACGCTTGACTATATCTTATTATAAGACTTTAAATATGTACCTACTTTGCTTTAACGCAACAAAATGCTAACTTTGTACTTGTAAATCTTGAAAACTTGTCTCTTTTCTGATTGGCAAATGAAACAAATGAATGCAATAGCAGCTCTTCCAATTTTAGTTCCATTTTTAAAAACTGACCATATGCAAACTGGTGCATATTCTAAATTCAAACTCTTTTACTTCTTTTTTGGCATCGCCAATTTTAAAATTAAGATTGTAACGGTTTTCAACCCGTTATGAGATGAAAGAGTGCCGTATCATGCAAAGAAAATTGTGCCAATCATGAACTACACAAGTATAAAACTTATTGCAAAACAAATGTTATACTGTGTAGTAAGAGACAGTAATGATAGGTTTATTGTCTTTAACGGGCTGATTCAAAGAGTACGCTAGGCGTCAAATAGCCTATAATGCGTAGCGGTATTCGTACTGTAAAGTCGTCACGAGCGAGTGCGCACCGCGGTCGTGTGTGCTACGCCTAACAATGCATTATCACTGTGAACACTACGCCTAATTAGAAATTAAACATGATAAATGTCTTAACCGGAGTAAATAGACATGTTAATTGACTGCGATTAATTAAATAATGAATTTTGAACTTACACAATGCGAAAGTAAAAAACATTGCCACGTCAATGTTAACAACTACTTACATATTAATCTATAATATGTATATATTTATAAATTATATAAGTATGTATATCAGTTGTCTGGTTACCATAACACAAGCTCTGCTTAGCTTGGGATCAGATGGCCGTGTGTGAGTTGTCCCAAGATATTTATTTATATTAGAAATATTTTTTAATGTATGATTTTAATTATGTTTAACAAAACATTCAATGAATCTTCCTCGCCCTAATTAACATGAAAATGTTACGGTAGATTACAATCATAAGTACAAGGACGTCAAAGTCACTCAAAGTAAATGCTTTTAGTTACACTAATAGTAAGTAAACAAAAAATTATCTAAGTTTTTAGTAAAACCAAGGTTCAATTATTAATAGATAACCGTTATGGCACACTAAGCATTACGTCACGCAATGTTGGCGCCAACGTTTGTCACAAGGGGTTGGTATATGATTACCGTGTACTGATTGATATTCACAGAGTTATTAGAGCATTGAACTGTGACATTTTCAATTAGTATTCCGCTTGACCGTTAACGTTAATACAGTGGTAACTTATGCCTACACAAGCATTTCAGGAGAAATCGTTGCGCGGTCGACGAACGCAAATATTTATTACTAGTTTAAACTGGGGAAATCCATCACGACTATGATTAAAAGAGCTATTGCTTATAAACAGTGAAAATGTTTGTTTTTAAACACACGCTCTATTATGTTTAATTTACATTTAACTGAAAGTAAATAATAAAATTAAGATCGAACTAACAAGTACCTAAATGTAATTTGTATAATATCTCAAAATAAGGATGTAGAAGTTTTATGAAAGTATTTAGTTATCTACATGTTTGAACGCCCGCCCTAAACGCGCCCGCCCATTGTAGAGGTGAGAAGGCTGTCAACATGAAAGCATTAAGCACTTCTTAATTATGTTACACAACAACTACCTACATTATTTAGTTATAGAGCTCCTTCTACAGCCAAGGTTATTACATAAACCAAATTAAACATTACACCGCGGCTTTCCTTGATCAACATTCAAGCACATAAGAATGTAAAAACAAACAACCAGCATTCTATAATAGGCATGGTTACCCAACACAGCGATAACACCACAACACTTGGAAAACAAAACAACATACACTTTTTTGTTTGTTATGAAACGCGCACCAGGCAGGTACTACTGCTCAACTGTTTGTTCGATGTGTAAGTAAAGCGTGAAGTATTGGCATGTGCAGTTGACAGTGCAAGGCTGCGCGTGCGACTGAGCCGCTCCACCAGATGAGGCTCACCACCGTTGCACCACCTCGCATTGTCAACACAACCGTGGAAACCCGCTAACTACAGTTTTACGCAATCTATTATATACAGAAGATACTAGATAATTTTGTACGTGATTATTATTGCTCAGCGCACGAATTAAATGGTAACACAATAGTTTTGGTCTGAATGTTTAAGTATGAAGAAAATAAGGTGGGAATTGGAGGCCGCTACATTAGATGTGTCTGGTGAGCACTACAGTGACTGAGAACTTAAATGCAAAACTTTGAGTAGCTGCCTCAAGAATGAATTGCGTCATTTAAATCTAAATAATGAACAGCTCTAAAGTAAAATCTTACCCGTTAAGTAAGTTCCCAGTTACTGAAAACCACCAGTAAACCTGCTGCCGAATTTCAAACCTATTTTTATGATTGATGGTTTGCTAAAATAACCTATCACTCACATGAGATTTTCAGAGTCAGTAATACAATCCCACCATGTGACATTCAGTTCTAAAGGCTCAATAATATAATGTTTTCAAAAATACAGAACATAACACTACATTAAGTTACAACAATAATTACAAGCAAAAAGTGTTCTAAACAATTCAAAAGACGCCAATTCTCAGAAGATATGTGCCAGTTCCCATGGGGCGCCAGACAACGTGTCCATTGCACACCGGCTTCCGCCCGAACAATTCATGAAAGAGCATTTCATTTAGCAAAAACACGACGTTTATTCACAAAGGAGAATAATTTATACTACTTCGCTTCATATGCTTACATTGCTAATGTCGTAACGTTATTTATCTATCTATCTATACATATAAAATGCTTTATTCTGAATTACTGACTGACTGAATCACTGACTGACGGATAAACGCACAGCCTAAACCGCTGGTCGTAGAGACTTCAAACTTGGAAGGTGTGTTCTTTGTATGACGTAGGCATCCAATAAGGAAGGATTTTCCAAAATTCACTCCCTAAGGGGATGAAACGGAGGTTCAAAGTTTGTTTGCAGAAATCAACTTTGACGCGGACGAAGTCGTGGGCAGAAGCTAGTTGAATACTAAGCAACCAGCTTCGTTATACAGTTCCCGCGGACGTACTCAAATTGGCAAATAATAACAAAAACAAATGAGACATTCGTCAAATGCAAGTTGAGCGGTGAATTGTGAACGTTACATCAATTTGCATTCGCAGTGGTGAATTATGATTTCATTTCAAAGCGAATGGGTATATTGGAATACGAACACAATGACGAAATTACTTTTCTCAAATTGTTTAGAGCCCTTTTGTTTTTAGACTGTGAGTTGAGATGATTTAGATATTATATTATGGAAACATTATGATTGAGACATCACTTGGGCTGATTGTTTTATTTACCTACGCTCGATTTGATGGTAAAATTAAGTGTTTACTAGCAGTTAAATGATAAAAAAGTACCTATTTATTTTAAAACGATAAAATTTTAACTAAACACAAAACGTACAACATAAACAGATACAGAAATTAACAAACATAAACATAACGAACGTACGTAATGTAAACATTTTAGAACAGTAAACAATAATATACATATATGTGTAACTTTTTACTTTGAACATTTGCATGCCTAATTTTAAGGTAGATTGTACAAGGGACAAAAATGAGAGCATCTAATATTTTGTATACCCACTTACCAAGCAATAGAGATTAATATTCTGTTCTATTCTAAATATTTCATATATTATTAATAATGAATAATACTTAGTATTTTGTAAGGTGTAGTTGTGAAGTGGAAACGCGTGTGAGTAAGTCGCACGCGCAGACGCGGCGCGCGAGTTCTATAACAGATAAATGCAACAACACTTGTGTAACGATACACATAGACAAGCATGATGAGCTATGCTATGATGAATGTTGTTTCTAATTTTAAAACAAAATATTTAAAGACGAAATTTCTAATTTAAATATAAACATATTATTGTGTCGTATTTTCCTTATTTAAAAAATATTATGAATAAAGACGTTGATGGATGAAGAGGGAGTGGAAGGCCGAAGAAAATGGATGGATCGTGAAAAGAATGATATAAAAGAAAAGGGACAAGGCTATAGCATGGGTGTTAACAATATGGAATAGAAGGAAAAAACGTATTGTACTGACACTAAATCACATGGGACAAGGGCAGGAAAACGATAACGATTTTCCGTTACATAACAAATAGGAAATTTACAGAAAAAAAATTGTATATCTTTATGAGATCATAAACATTTTAAATTGGCTGTAACATCAAAACAATGCTTAATAAACACAAGCTCAATGGTGAAACATTCAACAGCTAAAAACTAACTATGCAGAAAACGTAAAGCAACAGCGGTTTACATAATTGCTTGTAAACGGGACATTATTTCCAATACTTACTGACACACATCAATCACTAAAGCACATACTACAATATTATGTTATTTGACACGTGCTTTCAACAAGCATTTACGCAGTGAGTGTGCTTTAGAAGTTGCTGCACCCATCATTGTGACCGAACAAAAGACATCAACGCGTTGCGTCACCTTTTGGCTACGATTGCTACGACGAGTATTTTCCCTCTTCATTTTTAACCTATTTTGTTATTCAGTTAGGAATATTATTATTCTGTTATCATTATTTAAAATCGTTCTCTGGGTACAAGCCCGCCATGCTATTCCTACCCACTGCATCTTCTGAATGCCAGATTTAACAGTGGCGGCTAGCTGTTAGCTGGGTACATATCTACCTACTGCATTCGTTTTTGTCGATCCGGGCCCAATAATTGGCGATAAAAAGGCCTACCCTTTCATTGTTGTATTTAATACTGAAGACCTAGTAACATATTGTCAAACAAACACAAAGCATTTATTTCAATTAGACCATTTACAGGCACTTTTGAATTAACAAGGAGTCGGTCAGTTGATCAGAAACATGAAGCTAGTTGCTTTCAAAACGTAGGTAGGTAGGAAGTTCTCTCATGAAGAAGAACGAACAAAAACCTCCACGGACATTCTTTCAATTAAGTTTTTACAAAATCCTAGTTTCATTATTACTTCAAGTCCGACATAATGAGACATAATTGATTATCTATTGTTTTGTCATACCGGTATGACAGCCGGGGCTTGAATGGACTTTTGTTTTATATGTGAAAGCAATGTAGGTAAACAACAATACAAAAAAAAACGGGTTGCACTCCGGGAGTGCCGGCAGAAGTGAAAACTTGATTATTAACGTTTACGTTTACGTTTACGTTTAACATACACGAACATTCGCGCAAGCGCCCTGCGCTGTCTAAACGAAACAGTAGGCCCAGGCATACATTTTCGCCGCGCCGTAGAGAGGGGATAGTTGTCTACTCTCCATCCGTCTTACGCTTTTTCGATCAGGTCACGTGTCCTGACGCGCACGTGTCCTGACGCGAGTTTAAGATTTTATACCCATTACAGAAAAAGTGCTCAACGCCGCTAAAGAAGTTTTCACTTCAAAAAAAAGAATGTAATAAAGATGTAAGCCATAGCAGTTAAAAGGTTATCAATTTCAACAGACAGCGCCCGTTCACGAACATGACGCATGGATCAGCATCAATTAGCTCAACCATGTTGAATGGAATTAAAATTTGAGCAGTTACACGTATGCCTGTACTTTGTGAAATACAATTCGACCTGAATTTATCTCATGCCTAAGTTTACGACCCTTTCACAATGTAACGCAATCAGTTTGAAAGAAATAAAATATACCACTCTCGTATTGTCTATATGTCTCACACAAAGCTGTATAATGCTATCTGATCTGAAGTAATTTATTGCTATTTTAATTATATTTTACACCTTTGAAACACCTAGGTATTTTCTAAATGATGAGTTATTTGTGTGGGACTTTTGTTGCAATATTGAGTGTTGTGTCTTGCTTGAATAACTTAATGTTTTATGTTTTAAATGTCGTGATAGCCTAGTGGTTAAGGCGCTCGCCTCACATGCATGAGGTTGTGGGTTTAAATCCGGGCAAGTACTAATGTGACTTTTTCAATTTATATGTACTTTCTAAAGTTTATCTTGGACATAACTGACATCGGTGAAGGAAAACATCGTGAGGAAACCTGGACTTATACCAGCCTATTACTGTCCCACTCAAACCATGTCAGAGGCCCTTGAGGCGGTTTAGAAACTCTGACACTAGGGTGTGTAGGGACGTAAGACCTTACTGCCCACACGATAAAGGAAAGGAAATGTTTAATGATTATAAATAGTTAATGATTATAAATTGTAAAGGAAATGTTTAATGATTATAAATAGACTTCGGGTCACAATATCTATGAAATCTTTAATTATAATATTTGAGTTGATTGATAGGATAATTAATCAATAGAAATAATGGGCACTTGCTCCATTGACAGCGAAGCGGACAAGTTTTTTGATGCCCTATGAACGTCCTCCTTTACTTTCTATAAAATGTAAACTTCGTAATTATGTATATTATTATTTAAAAGTTTTGTGTTTAGGTATTATAAAGTAATGTACAGTTTTGATTATAAATAAATTAGCTACCTTATTAAAATACGAGAACGACAGTAAATTTTTATTCTAATTAATACGAACACTTTTAAAATATGAATGATATAAAATGAAATCACATTTTGCTATATGATTAAATAACTTTGATAAAAAATATTATAAATGACTAATAAAAAAAGATAATCGAGCTGGGGATTTCACTAGCTAAAATGATTGCAATTACTATAAATAATGTGTTGGTAATTTTTCACATAATTTATACGGGAACGTAATTTAATTTTTGCGTCACCAGTAGCGGTTACTTCGTCGCTTTTCTACCGGTTCCTATAGAAAAAGCAGTTTCAATACTTCATACGTAGCGTATATTGATGGCATCACGGAAACCAGACACTACCATCAATTGATGATGCGATGTATATGGAATATGTATTTTACTATTAACTACTTTCGAAACCGTGACTTTCATATGTCATCATTATCATCATCATATTAAACGAACGACGTCCTCTCCTAAAGATAGCCACAATGGCCGGGCCTGCGCTGCCCGAATCCAGCGGATTCCCGCGACCGTTACCAGGTTGTCAGTCCACCTCGTGAGGGGCCTTGCCATACTGCGCCTTCCGGTACGTGTTTGCCACTGGAGAGCCTTACGAACCCAACTGCCGTCTGCTTTTCGAGCTATGTGCCCTGCCCATTGCCACTTGAGTGTCATATGTGTATGATAAACAAATTACTTCTGTGTAATCCCCAAATTGTAACCACCACAAATATATGTTCACCAGTGCATTCGATTTAGATTCTTACAGAGTAACACAGCAGGTTTTAAGAATTTTTAAGAAACGATGGACCTGTCTCAGTTCTCAGGTAGAAGAAGATAGAACCATCACAAATAGATACATAAACTAATATTATGACATCAAACCACCAAATAATTTGTTTCCTATTTAATTATAATCAAAACAGATAAACAAGCGGAACAGTCGGCAGTCGTTACGTAAACTAAAATAATTGATTGGGAGATTCTAATGACGAGGTATAAATGTGTGAATTAACTTAGTATTACGTTCGGAGGCTATTAATCTTGTCTCGTCCATATATCACTTGTCTCGAGACAAGAGACCGGTTACACCCGCGCGTTGCTTAAGATAAAAGCTGATTCACACAACACACGCTTGTCACTGATTGGTAGCTTGATTTGACTGACCGGTGATTGATTAAGTTCGGCAGAATTGGAGGGAAGAAAACTTACAGTAAATCTGACAGTAGACGTCACAGATAAAGAAAGAAAAAATAGCGAAGGGTAACAGCATTTCGGCTTGTAACAAGACTGTGTGACTACTTTAATAAACTTCCATCCCAGGTATTGTCACTGCCCTGCATTAACTTGTCTCTTCCCCTATTCTTATTCCTTAAAAGGATCAGGTTATGTAAGGCACTGACTGTACGCATCTAACGTTTATAATAGGCCATCAGTCAGTTCTGCTTCTAAGACACTGACTTTATGTATGCTCAGACAGAACAAAGCTATTGGAATGGATTTTATATTTCGAAAAGTGACACTTAAACTATTTAGAGGTTTAATAAAATTACACATTGTGATTTAATTGTAAATTCATATTTATTTAGCTATTCACATTTAAGTATAGAAAATACAATCCGCTATTTTACACACAACATGGATGTTTAGTTTTTTTATATTTCACCATTATTTTATTGATTATGTTTTAAAAATCATTCTACACACAATCTCTATGCGCTTTGGCCTTTAACCTTAGAAACGTTGCCAATTTTTAATCTGTCATTATCATCAACTTATATGTATAAACCTACATAACACTTTTAAATGCGATCATAAATTTAAAAAAGAAATGTTTTAAAATAAATTTTCCAGCGTAAAGTAAATGTTCACACTTTGATGTGTAATTTCATGATTATTGATTTTGAATGGCTTCGGGAAAAGTATTAAACCGTGGCACTTAAAATAATGATGTGATCTTAAATGATCTTAATAGTTATGACATTTAAACCAGCTTTTACTTTGAATTTTGTCTGTACAAAATGTATTTGGTATTCAGATGAAGTTCAAAGTTAAGGCTGGCACAATGTGTAAAAAGAAGAATTAAGCACTCAGTGGTAAGGCGCCAACGGAGCATGCATGAGGTAGCGGGTTCGGGTCGGGCAAGTATTGGTACTTGCCCTATGACTTATTCAATTTATATAATAAAATGGTAGGAAAGTCAAATGTATGTCCGGGATAAACTCAAAAAGTACTGTACGGATTTGAATGATTTTATCATCATTATCTTGGAAACTTGAACACCTGATGCAGTACGTACCGCAACAGACCAGCTATAAGAGATACAAAAATGGCACCATAGCAAATATTGTTCCACGTAATGAGCATTTTCTGCTGAGAGAATAAATTTGAAGATCTGGAACACTTGGACAGTAATATTTATAAGCTAACTAGGGATTACACTTAAGATAGGTCTGAAATCGCCAATCTGCCTTGAGCAAGCATGGTGATCATAATGCTTGTGCCTGCTCTACAGAGCAATCCCACTGTCAGACCCCATTATTATTATTATTATTATGCCACTGCCGACAGTGGCATAATAATAAGCTGGTAATATTATTTTTATTACAAACTTTTTGTAACAAAAAACCAACAACAAAATAATAATAATGATCGAGCTAGATAATACCTATCATCATCTCTGTAAATTGAATGCAAATATGGCATTTTAACATTAAAGTTCAAAATTATTGTCTAGTTAAATCTGTAGGTGTATCAGTTCATATGTCATTATGTTGCAACATTTCATGTATCGCAATCATACGATGACACGGAATAGAAAATCTAGAGAGTGTAAAATAGACGACAATGTCAAAAGTCAAATATTCATTACCGTACCGGACTAGAATGTTGTTGTTTCGAAATTTATGTAATCGGAAGCTGCGCGGGAGTTCGCCGGAGGTTTTCACTACAAACACGCGATTATTAAATTAGGTACTACGACTCAAAATGTCATGCTAATCATATTGTATTTTTTTTGTCATCAATGTGATTATGATAGCGTGATTTTTTATAGCTATTTATTTACTTAGCAAGCGGAACAATGATTTTTTTGATTATTAAAATAAATGATATAAGATTATTTACTTAACCTTTAATTTACCTTTGACTAGAAACAGGTGTAGGCGTTGTCTATAATTTCTACTCTGTGCGCACCTTATTGCGAAGCTAAATGCTTTAGACATTTGTCATAACGTGTGAACTGTTGTTCCTGTTCATATTCATGTAAATGTTGTAGTAAACATTGTGTAGTATATTATTAGAGACATTCTTTAATGCGGAAAGCCATGAATGTTTGTGGGTGTTAATTATTGACACGATGTCATAACCATAAACGATGCATGTGTAATAAATACAATGTTGTCAACAAATCTTAAAATAAAATCATCTTTTTTAATAATGGCATACCATGAAGAAATTGTCTTGTTATTAGAAGATGTTAAATGTAAAGGTTTTTTTTAAATAAGCTGTAAGTAAATCAGTTTCAGTTTTTCTAGAATCATGCCAGATGTTTATTAATCAAACCTTTTTTCGTTTTTATGAAAACAATAATATACGTCATTTTTAATCACCCACGGATAAATCCACGTAGGTAGGTACTCAATACGTAAACAAAATACTTTTGCACTTTGATCAATGTGTTATCAGAGCAACCGAACTCTTCACTCACACGTCATAGGAACATCACGTCACTCATGTGCGCAAATAAATAACAAATATTACCTAAGGTCGTGTACTTCGCACTGAGGACATCTTAATCATAAAATTTTGATAAATGGCTTACAACTTTTACTTGATGACTTTGGCTTTGAAACCTAATTTATTAAACTCGCACCGAATCGCTTTAGAGTCATCAGACATCAATAACGATTATCAATAACTGAATAAATGAGGGTTTAATCGCTCAATCTCGATTGTTCGCCGGCAAGTCACGAGTTCTAATAACCTGTACCGTGGTAGTAGGTACATGACGACAATAGAACCCGATCATCCTGCGACCTTTGCCTGGCATTTGTGCTACACACGAATTCTTTAGTTAAGCTTGAACTTTGTGTACCTGACGAAAATACAAACCCTGTCCGCATTGTTGAGGAGTCGATTCCTGACATACGATATCGATGAATATCTACATTATCGGGTTTATATTACTCACTCTAATGGTGCGCAATAAATCAGTTCTACAGCTTAAACCTTTGCAAGACTTAAGCTTGAAAAACGGTTAAATTTAAGCTGGTTCGTGAAGAAGTACAACAAAGTATTTTCATAATTAAAACTTTTACCATAATAGCTTCCTGTAACCTGAAAGTGAAATCCAAATTAAAGTCATCTCAAGTCTCATCGGCAGAAACTATTTGATTCGACCACGACTTACCGCAGTAATGAAGTTAAGTAATTATTACAAAGTATAGACTTCAGAATATCAAGGTATTCATGTTTACTACGCAGAAGAATGCAGTGTCATAAAACTATGTTTTTTATGTTTTATTATTCTCTATTTATGATGCTCACGCTTATACGTCAATAATAATGCCGGCCTATTATTTTTACACTGCAAAGCAAAGGTCTCTTCTCTCCTTCTCTGTTACAGAGAAGACACAATTTACAATATCAATCACCATGCTTGCTCAAGGCGGATTGGTAATTTTAGACTTATTTGACTAATTAAGATATTTTCCTTCACTGACGTCATTGATGTTTAAAATAAACTTAGAAAATACATGCATGAAATAGAAAAAATCACGATTCGTGTGGCACCTGGAGGACAGAAGTACATTGAAAGTTCGCCAATAATTTTGAGATTTGTATGAAATTCTTGAGATCTATACAGCTAATAAACTATCTTCACAATAAAGAAATAGTTTGCTGTAGAAGATACGTTACGCGTTCAAACTTTTCCATCCAGCGTAGTAATAACTAGTAAAAGTATTTCAGAGAACATACTTAGTCCGTTTATTCTACTCATGTGACGTAATTAAATTATCTTCCTAATAAAATTCAAAACCTGCTACTTTATCGTAATTCATACCACAACAGTGCTACAATACCATTTCGATTTCAGTTAATGTCAATTACAAAACCCTACATTGACATTCAATTAAGTATTGCATCCATTCAAATGTGAAGCGAACAAAAAGATGATGCGAAATTCACGAAGACGTGCAATCCATTTCGAAAAAGCCTCAAAGCATTTGCGTTACTTTTTATTTACTTCTTGTTGACAATTGAACTCTGACGTTTGATTTCTTCACAGTCACGGTACGGTTGATGCACTAACTTGACTAACTCAACTTATTTCTTGGTCAATTTATCTTGATTAAGAAAATTTAGAACCGAGACTTGAACTTTGTTTAATGTCCACTAATAAATTGTTTTACTGTATTTATTTGTTATGTAAAACAATATAACTAGCCACTCTTTATTTTTAGGATTTTTAGGATGACTGTTAATACTGATACAAGTTCTGAAAACCGATGCAGCTTTCTTACCTACCTATTTATCTTTTCAATAACTTTTCCTTGAGTTTTGTTGTTCGTAATACAGTACTTTATGCTAAATCACTGTGCACTCATGAGTTTATCTCTATCATCTTATCATCATTTTATATCCGCGGCAACTGACCAGTAACGGGTGCTCCTACCTACCACTCAGTTTTTTATCCTCGGTCACGATATACAGAACCCATTTGCATGAATGGAATGGACAGAGTCGTGATTTACAATATAAACGAGAGCAAAGCATCATGGCACAGGAGGTCAACTTGTTATAACATCCGGCTTGTACCGACACACTCAATATTACCAATATGCATAAATAACAGGCATTTATGAACCCTATATTAACAGCCAGTGTTAATTCTGCCAACCGTAAGGGTTACGTCACCGTCATAAAAAAATAATTAAAAAATGAAGGAGAATTATTTGACCTACGGAGAAGGCTAAACAGTATTATTTCATGAAAGCATTGGTTTTATTATCTGTAATAAATAAAAGTATTTAATGTAACTCATAATGACCTTAAATAAATTCCCCGATGAGGTAATTTGTTCTTAATACAAACATCGTTAATACACAACATAGAAATCCTTTACCCACTTACAATAAACTTTAATTGCTGACAATAGACGTAAAGTTATATAACTTATTCGTAATACCATTCGAAGCCAGTATCCTTCAAGTAACACAACTCTTTCATAGTCCCATATAATAAGTTATACAATTATTTCAAGGTGCGTTGATTGTGGGATGCACAAAAAGAGGCGACACGGATCATAATATCATCGTGCAAGCTCTTCAATTTTTGCGGCCACATAGTACTGCATGTGCTTTTTACTCCAACAATAGGAGGATTAACCTTCACGTGTCCATAACTGCCAATATTTAAGATGACAGTATAATAGCTGGCACTGGCTGCCATGTGCATGATGCCACGCGACAGCAATTGTTGCCATTTAAATAATACTTACATAAATATTACAAAACAATCATTAGATACATGGAATTGTCTTGCCTTGATATTAAATAAGGGCTAATTATTATTATTGTAGAAGGGGACCTTCGATTTTCTGAAGTTAAGTGTTTAAATGTATGGAATTACATAGAATTGCAAAATCTAGCAAAAAATAATAATCCTCAAAACGAATGAGTAATTATTTTTACGCTGTGTGTAATCTTGCTATTAAATCATAGTAGGACAACTTTTGTTCCGAATTACAAAAAGGATGCAAATAACGAGATAGAATGATTCCAAAATACTTATTTATAAGAAAAGCTGTAAACTCAAAGCTGATATACAGTCATGAAATACGCAAATTAAAAAAGCGCTTTTAAGCAAATAATATCGTAATGAAATGCTTGAGGCATAAACAGTAGTCAGAAACGTACTTTATCAGTAACAGAAGATCAAATCGAGTAACTTAAAATAAACGTTTTACGTGTATTTTATTCGCTTACACCGTGTTACACAATCAATTAAAATAACATCGTTGACGTTTTTACGTTCCCGCGCAGTCGTTTGCGGCGTCTCTTGTAGTTGCGCAAATGTTCAGGCCATGACACGGTACAGGTGATCCCACAACCACGTGACTGTATGAACAACCAAAAAAGATGTTGTTTAAACATGACATCTGCAACAGCAGCTGTTAATAAGTCACATAAACAACAGCATAAGAGCTTCTGGACATAACTTATTTTACTTAATATTCATGACATTGGTTTTAATTGTTGACAGCCGCACCCATATTGAAATTTCGGTAACCTTAATGTAAATAAACCAATAAGTTCCCACATTTCATGTAGGTAGCGAAGGTAGTTCGACAACCTCATAGTCGGTTGCATACCTGAACCATTGCTACAGAGGTTGTTCAATTTCACTATAGCTAAATACAAATAAAACTTCATTCGCAATTTTGTTAACTTGTAAAACAAATTATTCGCTTTGATCGAAGTGTTGTTTCTTCAGATATTGTGAAACCACAACAATACGCATTCATGTGCAAATTGCCTGTAACGCTGGCATGAGTTATGTGCACTGTGACACCTTCAAAATGCTTGCAGTCGGTTACATACTAGAAATTCTGCATCATTAATAACTGACTATGAGACATAAGACATCTCGTACACGATCACATTAATCCATGCGCGTGGCCATGCATGAATACCGTCATTATTAATTTATAGAATGTGCATATTCCCCTCAAGACAGTGTATTCTACGAACATTGGACAATTATCGTTCGACGCACACGAGCCGACGTGACCTACGGGTCAGAGGGTGCACCTTATTGGAATTCCTTTTCAATGCCCATTCATTGAATTTGAGTTCATTTGTGTTGATTCTTTTGTCTGCTATTATACAATCCAAACAAGGCGAAATCCTTGAGTATATGCTATATCATCGGCTTGTAACGAGTAGCTTCATGTTATGTCTGATGTCCATTGTACTGCTGGCAGTTAGATGTTTGGATAGCTCTTTAAGAACGCGGTAAAAGCACTTGGCCTAGATTTGAACGTAGAATAATATATCAGTGAGCTTAACAAGAATACTTAGGAACTAGGTGTCTGCATCCTAATTGTTGTATTGCATGCAGTCATGCAATACTACTATTAACGATACCTAGTTACTAGCTACTAAACATAATCGAGAATGTAATAGGCATTACATAATGTAACACAACTAACTCTTCGACCTACTTTTAACAACGCATCTTTGTTCATCGAGAGACTTTCGCTGCAACAGAGCCAACAGATAAGAAACAAATAGATCAAAAGGAACAGTGCAGGTAAATAATATTGACCTACTTACTTAACATTATACAGAACCGCCTGAGTAAATTATTCTACAAATGATAAATGCATGTAATAACACGCATGTTATTTGCGACAAAGATTTGGGTTATTCGATTAGATTCAATTCAATTATGTTGTAGTTTATATGTCCGTTTATTCAAAAACGTAAAATATTACAACTCCTGAGAGCATAGTTTATTTTGTGTGAAACTGATTTAACGATTTTAGCATCTAATATTTTATCTGTGGGCAAACTGACGGTTTGATTTTGATTGTGATAAAAAGCTTTTTTACAAAAAAGATAACCGCCTTCAAAAACTACAAAATAAAAATAACTTTAGTTTTGGAAGTCTTTTTATTTTTCACTTTTTAGTGCTTGTGTATTAATGTTTGAAATCCTTACAAAAAGCCCTTTCAAACAATACCTCGCACGATATATTTAATTTTGGAAACTGTTAGGAGGGGGGGAGGGGGGTTGACGTACCCCCCCCCCCTTTTCCTTCAGTCAGTCATCGACTACACGTATAAACAAAGCAATTTCACTCCTCCTTTTTTTGAAGTCGGTTAAAAATAACATTTAACTTACTCTACATACATAAATCAACAGAGCCCTAGGTTATGAACTATGGTTTAGCTCATTGGACTACCTAGTCTAGCTCGCTTTAGTGAATGCAACAGACACAGATCTAAATCTACATAGGTTCTCATTTACAGTTGAACTTTGATGAAACAGAAGAGTTACACCATTTTAGAAATTCTAACATAATACCTTTGTATTTTCTAACGAAGTCTCCGTAACTGTTTCAAGTGTTTCTGTTTCAAGTTAAAAAACGTGGTAATTGCTTAGTTATCCGTGCAGATATGCGAGTACTCTTAATAGTTCATATTCTTAATGGGCCAGTGGTGTAGCTCGTCGTGTAATTACTAATGCGTGAGTTTTACGATTGAACACGTTTACGCGCGAACATGTCGTTGTGAACTTTTTGCCAATTTGTGGCGCTACATGAGTTCAGAGGTCAATGCAGATGTGAATTGCATCGCCCATTATAAACGTGTGAAGGATTTATAAATAGATCAGTATTTTGAAAAGCTACAACCTTACAACCTTTTAAATTCACCTCAGGAGTACATTTTAAAATATTTTTGTGGCGGATGCTTACACGATATAGGTATGGAACCAGTTTGTAGGTTAGATAATTTCTGAGTTTTGATGATTATTTAATGAATTTATTTCGATTTAGCATTAAACATACCAGGCGATAGATGTGCCCAGTACATCAGCCATTTGCATAGATAGAAATAGAAGAACTGGTCTTGCTCTTGATTGTAAAATGTTGTTAGTTGACTGGTTATGCAAAGCTGGCTAGGCCGGCAAGTTCAGGAAAAATAAGGAAGATTAATACAATCCATATAGAATTACACAGTAAATTACATAATTGCCGTCATCAGGTAGCTACATGAAGACCATGGAATATGTTAAAGAGGGTGTAAGAGGTGTTTAATAAAAGCCTACATTGATTTATGCAAATTAGTTCACATAGGGTCAACCGCTTTGGCGAGACTCATTGCCCGCATTCCATCTTTGTAAGAAAAATTGAAGTAGGTACTATAAAAACGTATTTCAATTTTTAATAAGGTACCTAGTGGTGGTGGTATTTTATGTACAATTTTTATCTTTTTCTTTTTATGTTATGTGCCTCATTTTCGCGTGAATAAACAGTTTTTCTTGCTTTCTTTTCTTTCTAGATGAGTTTCTTTTTTATTGCGATAGTACAGCCGTCTCAAGTAAAGAGATACAATTGTGTTATCTCAAAACTTTCACACCTAAGGGTCAAGCGGCATCACCAAGTGGGTCAACAGAAAAGACTAAGTTATGAACTGGGTTAATTTGTATTTATACAGCACTTACTGTCATCTTGAATGGCACTTTATCTTACAAGCAGCTTTGAGTAGCAAATTCCAACGCAAATAAAAAAAAACTCATAATATTATGCAACTAATTGCGATGTGCGATAACTATTGCCATGTTGAACTACGAATAACGTAAACTAAGTTGTTATCATCATCTTCACAATTGAGTGGTGTGACATCTTAGCGGCATCTAAGCGCTGCATGCTCCGAGGTCGCTGGATCCTCAAACAATTTGATAAGTGATACATCAGTGAGATCGTCGTGCCGCATGCGCAGGGGTCGCCTAACCCTAGATAATTTTACACAAAATACATATAAACATTGGAATGTACCCTTGAATGTACGGAAATTATTTATAATGATGTGCAGATTGGAAGACGGTTGGTCAATGGATGACGATAAGAATGAGAAGAAGTAGAGATGTATTGTATGACATCTACCACCATCCATCACCTAATACCTATTGAGAGTTTTAAGGTTGCATGTGGTATCTATTCCTCGACGAAGACACAACATGTAGAAGCCTCAGAACCGACTACGCTCGGAATTCTCACATTTTCCGAAGAGAAATCAATAATGATTTGCAAATGATAGAAATAAAACAAACAGATCCTAACTGAAGCTGCAGTCGTCATTTATTTTTCTTACATTTCACACCCAATAAAATATATGATGTGCACAATGTGGGAAAACATAGGAATCATTTGCTTCAAAGCCTCTAACAAAAAATCTAAAGAGCAGTGTCTGAATTTGCTCTCGTTCAGCATTTCATCAGTGTTTCTCTTTAAATACTTAATCCTATCCATTTTTGGGATAATATTTTTTAAATTGTACCACGTACCATATGTTGTGTTTGTGAACGTTTTCGGTGGATAATGTTTCGCCATTGCAGCATACGTGGTGGATTTAATCCTGTAGGTGGATACGGATAATGAAGTACACCTGCCAAAGTTATCACAATAGGTGTTATTGTGGAGCCCACGTCGCGGGATGAGTCAGTGGATCGACGCAAGCGCAGCGCGGCAGCATCGCGATTGAGCGAGATTAATGCTCTCACCTTGGCACACTCCCCTAGTCGCGACCAACTAATTTAACGATACAAAATAAACAATATTTAGTTACATTAGTGTGTTGTCTCTTGTGGATGTGTGAATGAATATTTTAACGTCTCATTAGTAAATTTTGTTCAACTTTACGTAGGAACGCTGTTTTTTAAATCGGACGATATAAATATTCGAAAGTTCAAGGTTGTGATTTATTTATACTTCACTTTGGGTATCACGTTAAATAACAATGCTTTATAAAAGATTCTTTAAATTCTTTTAAACCTGCCTACTATGTAAGTTTTAAATGGTAAGTATGTACTTTAAATTTTAAGGGACTGAAGACAGAGTCTAATCAGGGCAGGAGGTTGAATGAATGCTATCTAATGGAACATCCGAAGTTTGAATGCCAACCGTGCCTCGTAAACATTTATTAGCATTCATGTGTCTATTAGGCAACACGCGAGGTAGCTATAAACCTATTCAAGTAGCAATTATCGACACATTAGCAGAAGCTATGTTCCGGTTTATCCAATTAATAGGGAAAGATTACGAAAAAATTCTTATCATTCTGATTTCCGATAGCAAAAGAAAGATTTGCAGCGACATAACACTACAATCCACAATCTATTGTAAAAGCAAATCATACCAATTATAATATATGTAAGGTCCGTAATACAGAACGATTATGAATCAAAATTACACAAGTACACTGATATTATCTGTAAGCAACAAAAATTATCACATTGCGGAAAATTTTGAACACATTATCTTTAAGTAAATGTGTCATACTTATTTAACATTTGAGTCAATATTAATAAAGCTGTTAAACTTGTTCACAATTTAAAATTATACATTATGTTAATAACTTTTTTTAAGAATGAACATTATAGTTTCATGACTTCACTTGTGATCATCTAAAGTCGTCAATCCGCAACAAGCTAAATGATTATAATAATAATTTCAGAAGAGGTGCCTATGTGTCCTGTGATGGGGCAATCAAAGGGCTAAATATCTAGTATGTATATAAAAAAAAAATAGATGCGTTCCTAACTTTTTTTAAGAATGAACGTTATAGTTTCATGACTTCACTTATGATCATCGAAAGTCGTCAATCCGCAACGAGCTAAATGATTATAATAATTATTTCAAAAGAGGTGCATATGTGTCCTGTGATGGGGCAATCAAAGGGCTAAATATCTAGTATGTCATGTATATTAAAAAAAATAGATGCGTTGCGTTCGAGTTGCGATACCTTACGGGCATGTTGCAGCGCGTAAGCATCGATGAACGATAGCTTTTTGCTATCTTTTGACATTAACACGTACAAAATAAATTGGCAATATTTGTTAGTAACTTAAGTGTTGATATTTGTTTTTAAATAACCACTAGTATAATGGATCATGAATCCTAAAAGATATTTGGTAAAAGAGACTTTTGAATTATTTTATGAGGCGAGGCAAATTGCTCAAGGTGATATCGACTTATTGGCATCTTATATGTGTAGGTGTATTGTTTTACACTAATCTGAATTCTTAATTCAACTATAGTTTGAAAAGACATAAGTACGGTTATTCTTCATGCATAGTTATAACTATTTTACAAGTAAATTCACAAACACATACGCGGTTAAATCTTCACACATTCCTTTCCAATCACTATACCACTTTGAGATAACCTATAGAATGAAGAATTCGTAGTGCTAATTCCGGTTCCGATTCCGATAGTAGGTCTCTCGTAAATAAACATTGTCGCTAATCAATCAAAAAAAAAAACATCGTAACCTTATATATCAGTTTTCGTTTTACAGAAAAATATGTTCACAGTTACACAAGTTTGACTCTCAACCTCGCCGCGTGATGAGCTGAATGTTATGAAAATGAATCCTTTTAACTCGTAATCTAGTCAGTCAGGCAATCCCAAAACAAAACGTAGATACAAGTGGAAGTATCATAATTATTAAGTTGCACAAAACTAACTTAGTCATCAAAACTAAACTAAGTAATGACATAAAAAATGAAAAATAACTAGACAGGTACAGTCGCGGTCATAAGTGAAGTAGCAATTTACAAAGCAAATCGATTGACACTTTGGTTAAACTTACGACCTTTCAACGTCGTGCCAATTTTGAGGTGTACGTAGGTACTGTGTTATTACGTTCAAAGGTGCCTTATGTAATGGCCTAATTAAATAAATTATTTGACTTTGACTTTAACTTTGAATACATCACTTATACACACAGATGTAGGTATGGCCTGTACCCCGTGTTCACAGCAATTTAAACTTTAACATGCTACTGCACTTATGACCCCCTACTGTACATACACTGTGTAATCTATTGTGCCTATTCACTATACTGTTTTGTTTATACCGAAACAATATATTTGTGTCGTGGTTGCGGATTCGATACCGGGCAAGTACAAACATAACGTTTTCTTTCTTGGACATCACTGACATCGGTGAAGGAAAACAATGTGACGATACCTTGTACTATAATAATAAGTCTGAAATCCGCCTTGAGCTAACGTTGTGATCAATTCTCGTACCTTTTCTGTATCACCTTGCCTTTGCCCAGCATTGGGACGATAAAAGGCTGGTATTATTATTCTATATTTATAAACATGTTGTCATTGTTTGCTCTTTTAACAAATTATTGACAACAATTATAATTAGCTTCAAACTTTAAGAGAGTTGGAAAATTCCGAGTGTCGATAAGAATTGTTCAAGTAAACAATAAGAGGTGGGTCATTTTGATAATAAAACTGAGCGAAATACCTAGTATTTTAATGAAGTATTTATTCTAATTCAGACGAGAATTACCGTTTCTTTCAAATGTCATGTACTTAAGTAAGTTTGAGAAAAAAAATATTAAAGAAAATACAGCATTATTATGCAGATAACCAAGAAACTGAATGTTTTTAATTGTACGATTTCACACTAGTTAACGTATAATTAATGCATTTTAGTGGTTTTCTTATCGTTCAGATCTTGTGTGCTCGGATGTCGAGAGAATAACTTCCAGTTTTCTGTACCATTACTTTATTAGTGGTCTAAGTCAATTCAGAAACAATTTTCTTTTAATTTATTGTCGCGATGGCCCAGTGGTCAACACCCGCCCCTCGTAGATGAGGTGGCAGGTTCGATACCGGAAAGTCTAAATATGACTTTTTCAATTCATAGTTTATTTTGGACATCACTGACATCGGTGCAGGAAAACATCGTTAGGAAACCCGGACTATAGAATTAATATAAGTTTAAAGCCAATCCGCCTTGAGCAAGCGTGGTGATTAATGCTCATGCCTTCTCTGTATGAGAAGAGGCCTTTGCCCTATAGTGCGACAATAACAAGCTCATATTTTTATTTCAATATACTTAACTGTTATCAGAAAAAGACCCCCAGCTGAAGATCACGTCGGCAACAAACGTTATCTTAAAACAATAAAATGTGTATACCTAACCTACAACTTATATTTCGTGCACATATCAGTGTCCATATTTTATTGAACCACTCGAAAGATGTAAATATTTGTGCGAGTATACATTTGCATTTATCATATTACTACGAACTGTGATAACTTATACATATTATGTGTTTTCTATTTTTTACGATAACGATACAGGCCGAAGCCCGCATATCGCATGCGTATCGTATCACACAATTTAAAAGTGTTACTGATACGCTGTGTAGGGCTGAACTTTTGATAATATCTGTCGTCAAGTCGCATTGAGTCATGATCTTGGGTTTATCTTTTGAGTTGATTTTGCATGACGCGATCCATCGAGAATTAAATTTCTAGAACAGTTTTGATTTATAGCTTTCATCGTTACTTTTCAGAAAATAATTTAGATAGATAGATAAAGCATTTATTTGGTGCACACGTAAGACATAGCACAACACACAAAAACACAATAAAGGATAACAAATACCTAACATAAATATAAAAACAAAGTGCCAACATAAAAAATAAAACAAAATCAAAAAGTGCACAAAAAATCTGAACCTATGTACCTAAGAGTATTTCAGTATTTGCATAATACCGAATGATTGTGTGTAATGAAGACCTGACTTAACTAGTATTGTATTTTTGTGCAGGCCCTTTCTGATCAAAGCTCTTAAGAGCCTAACAATAGATGAATCTGACAAATGTCATCTTATACGGAAAACGCATAACCGTCTCTGTGTAATACCCATCTATAATTTAATGTACTGTAACATCACATCTGTCTACATACAAAGCGCTTACGTAACATATGTGTTTTCGCTTTTATGTTGGTGCTGCACGCTTTTTTATCAAATCTTCGTCGTTAGCCATAAAATCCTCATTCGTCACACTGTCGTGAGTTCACGTCCACCGTGACGTGTATATTATCATCTAAGTATCATTTTATTCGGCTTTTATCGTAACTTCATCGAGAAGAAATGAAATAACCATAGACATTAACTAATAATTTGGTTACGTGTGTTCAGCAATCTTAGAACTGGTGCACTTGATATATCTATCTAGGTATTTTAGAAAACTGGTTGAATTCTAGCTAGTATTATCTTAGCCCTTAATTTAACACACCAAAGTACTTAGCACTAATATTAGGCGATTAACACACGGCACCGCACGCCGCTCCGGTATGCGGTGATGCGGTTCTCACGTCGCACTAGCCTCTATGAAATCCGCTTGAACCTTGCACACGAACACCGCACGACCGCGCGGTCGAGCGGTGTTCTCGTCACAACCGCATCACCGTGCGGACGTCCGCGCGGTCGTGCGGTGCCTCACACACGGGGCGCCGCATCACCGTGCGGATCATCCAAGGAGGTTAAAAATATAGGGAGTGCGCGCTTCATACTACAGAAACGGTCCTAACTCGGTGACCTTGAAATGAATGAAAGGCACCGAGTTAAGCGTTCTGTTTCTTTCTAATACACACAATAATAATATATTATATATAATATATAATACAAGCTACTATAATTAAAAAATTAAAAAACACGACTGCAAAAATTGCACATATTTTTACTTTGTTTACTCGTCAGTTTTTTTTTACGACGTTTTTTATTTACAGTGTTATATATTTATTTAATCTACTTTTCAAATTCTAGACGATAAACATAGACACGACCAGATTCATTAAAAAAATAAATTGAGTCTGGTATTAATTTACGTTTTAAAGTGACCACACCGGTTTCTTTTTATTTTTTACTAGCCTATGTTACTCGGAACAATGCAAGGATTGTAACGATACATCTAAATCGGTTCAGGCGTTTAAAAGTTATGGTGGAATAAAGAAACTCACATACATACATACATACATACATACATACATCAACCCTGAACACATAACACTCCTTTTTTTGGGGCAGTCGTGTAATAATATACACAATTTCTAATACACTTAACAATGCCAGAACGAGATAAAATACAGAACTCAGTGCCTCTCTTTCTAAAAAAAATGAGTAACGGTTACAATGTTCCAAGCGCTCGCTCCCTATATTTTTAACCTCCTTGGGATCATCGTGCAGGGTTCCCAATTTAGGGGTTTTCTCCCCAAATTTAGGGGGTAATATCATTTTTTAAAAGGGCGTTATATGTTTAGGTGTATTTTTGGGGACTTTTGGCTTCTTATATTTTTAAATCTATTTTTTTTATTTGTTGACCTAGCACCATAGTGGGTATCAGGACACATGCGCGAAAGACATTTGCGCGCAAGACTCTTGCGCGAGACTCTTTGCGCGCACGGACACTTGCGCGAATGGACGTTTCGGCGCCAAGACACTTGCGCGACTCCCTTTGCGCGATAGGTCACTTGCGCGAATGACAGTTCCACGATAGACATTTGTGCGCCTACACTTGCGCGATAGATACTTCCGCGAATCCACTAGCGCGAATGCAGATATGCGCGAAGTATATTTTTATAAAGGATATAATGGGCTAAATTCTTGAAATAAGGTTCCGTACGCACATCACTTTATCCATTAGATAAAATTTATAACGGCTAATTACGCGTCATGGGTGTAGTGTCCATGGTTTTCGAGGGTGCTGATGCCGAAAATGTAGTCAAAATGAAAATCCAAGATGGCGGCCGCAAAATTTTACAAAATATGCTTCATGGGTGTCGCGTCCATGGTTTTCGAGGGTGCTGATAACGAAAATGAGGTCAAAATAAAAATCCAAGATGGCGGCTGCAAAATTTTACAAAATATGTTTCATGGGTGTCGTGTCCATGGTTTTCGGGGGTGCTGATGCCGAAAATGAGGTCAAAATAAAAATCCAAGATGGCGGCCGCAAAATTTTACAAAATATGCTTCATGTGTGTCGCGTCCATGGTTTTCGGGGGTGCTGATGACGAAAATGTGGTCAAAATAAAAATCCAAGATGGCGGCTGCAAAATTTTACAAAATATGCTTCATGGGTGTCGAGTCCATGGTTTTCGGGAATGCTGATGCCGAAAATGAGGTCAAAATGAAAATCCAAGATGGCGGCCGCAAAATATGCCACGACCGTGGACACGACACCCATGAAGCATATTTTGTAAAAATTTTGCGGCCGCCATCTTGGATTTTCATTTTGACCTCATTTTCGTCATCAGCACCCTCGAAAACCATGAACACGACACCCATGACGCGTAATTACTCGTTATGAATTTTATCTAATAGATAAAGTGATGTGGGTCATCATATAGATGCCTATGCAAACGAATTATTTTGCATTACGAAATTAAATTTTAAGGCATTTTTTTTAGCTTAACATTTATTTTACATGTTGTAATATTATGTGCATTATAAAAAAATAAACAGAACGTTATACCTACATGAATCACAAACGAAATTAATAAAATCAAAAATAAAACTAAAGTTTAATACTTTAGTTAACCAAAGCTCACAAAGTGATATTGGATTGAATGAAACAAATCGTTGATGGTATTGAAGCACCCTTGAAAACCATGAACACGACACCCATGACGCGTAATTAGCCGTTATGAATTTTATCTAATAGATAAAGTGATGTGGGTATGTGTACGGAACCTTATTTTAAGAATTTTGCCCATTATCCTTTATAAAAATATACTTCGCGCATATCTGCATTCGCGCTAGTGGATTCGCAGAATTTTTTTATTTTTTTCCCAGAATTTTCTCCGCAGTTTTCACCAAAAGTTCCCCAAAATTTTTCCCCAAATTGGGGGAAAAAAAACCCCAACCTGGACACCCTGAAAACTGGTCAAAACCGGTAAAAAATAACTGGTTAAAACCAAAACTGTTCAAAATCGATCCGCACGGTCATGCGGTTGAACCGCATCACCG
Source organism: Hoplodrina blanda (assembly GCA_949316365.1). Taxonomy (NCBI): domain Eukaryota; kingdom Metazoa; phylum Arthropoda; class Insecta; order Lepidoptera; family Noctuidae; genus Hoplodrina; species Hoplodrina blanda. The sequence continues at coordinate 5,795,685 of OX438579.1, read as the reverse complement.
TGCGGACAACCGCATCGAAATCCGCTTCACCGCCACCGCATGCCGGAGCGGCGTGCGGTGCCGTGGGTTAATCGCCTTACACATATTCTCACAAGCATTTAAATAAATGCCGAGAATGACCTAAAACAACTTCATTTTGCGGTTTACAACCGTTGCGTATGCATTGGATACAAAATTTATCGAAACGAATCTACAAAACTACCAAATGACTCAAATGCTGAGAATGCACACACAGCATAAGGCCTACTGCACAATGATCACATGCTTTTGGTACACAGGTAAGTGACAATAACATAATTCATCGTTGAATGATGGACACATCAAGGCTCCCGTATTGGTATTTCGACTAGGCTAATAGTGGTTGAGGGGCGGGGCAGTGCTGACGTATGTCAGCGGTGACGCCTGAGCACAATAGATCATTTCGCAATGACACCCTCTGCGCTGGCGCCGGTCGACATCGACATGTAAGAACATATCATGCGTGATAGATATTCAAATGGCAAATGTTTTAACACGTATTGTACTCAAGTATGTAGGTATACCTACATAATACCTGTTGCTTGCGAATGGAAATAAATGTCATGCTTTGTTTTATGTTAATGTTGTTCAAAGTAATCAGATTAAGGTAGGTCTTCTGTAGTGTTGTGTTCCAGATAGATTGGATCGAGAAAAAGTGTACCTATTTGCGTAACGTGGGACCGGATTTTGAAACGGAATTCTTGTGTACCTTTGTATCAAAGTACAAAGGTCTTCAACCTACTGTATTTCGTTATCAATTTTTAAACTTAATCCAGTGATTATCGGCGTACAAGCTTATGCCAAATTGTTTTGGGGGCTATCTCTGGTAAATATGGATTTACGGATAGCAGGACGGATATTATGCAAATTCTAAAGTGTTTTTTTTTATTTTCCAAATAAATTAACACACATGTAAGCATCAGGTTTTTTTAAGTCATTGTTTTATCGTATAATTACCTAATCAGTTAATCACGAATGCATGACCGAAAATATGTACTTAATCTTATACCTATTAACTCATTTTATAACATCTAAAATAATAATAAATGTAAACATAGTTACCTACTTATAAAACTACAAAGTATGTACAATTATTAAAAAGAAAGCAGGAAGCATATAGGGAATCAAAAAATTCATGCTGGAAGCATTGCCACGTTGTATGGCAACGCTGACTTTTTGACCCAAGAAAAGGCCAGCCCTCTGGTCAAGTAAAGACTCGACACAATCGCATTGTGATGTCTTGTAACACAAGGTGAGCTCTCGGACCCCATAGCCCCAGTGTTTTAACCCCAAACGGCTCCAAAAAACAGCTTCAAAGAGGGTTGTTGTATTTGCGCCGTTTGTGGTTTAAAATTACCTACAATGCAACCAATTCAGTGGGCTATATAGTTTTCAGATCGCGAAATAATGTTTTTTTTTTTCTGGGAATCCCGGAGGAAAGCTAGAGATAGCCCGATAGTCGGTAAACCTGAGAATATCTGTAACGAATGCATATCGAAAATAAATTGTTCTAGAAGTGTTGACAAAGTCGCGACGACAATCGATAAGCAGAGATTGCAAAACGCTGACAATCACGCACTCACGTAATGATCGTTTCCGAAATTAATCGGTACTTTACAATTTATATCTACATCGCGAAGTTCAACGGTCTCTGGGTCCGGGTGCGACGGACACCGGGCGTGCAGCCGCCATGTCTTCTGACGTCCACACCGGGCCGTGCCGTCCCTGAGCCCTCAGATCATTGACAGATAACAGACACGCATAGGTATGTCAACTGCATCGTTACGTCAACAAACCTAAACGATGAGATAAGATTTAATCGATTAGTCGATCACACATGAATGTAATGGATTTTTTTGCATGACAAACAGTGTCTTTCAACCTAAAGACCTCACAGATTTATTTAAAGTCATAGCGCACTGCACCAACGACTTGAGTTCATATCATAGGTCAACGTACCTACTAAAAGCATGAATGACAACTCTATAAAGAGCATAATTAAGACGTTCCAAATTTAACGCGAAAATATCAATGTAGTATACCTAAACCTGAGTAATGGATGGTACCTACCTTGACAAGACCATTAAGCACGTAACTACACCGTTTAATTACTAAAGTTTCTCACACATTGCGCGTACGCAGGTGTTAAATAAAGCGGGTCGCATCTCCGGTAAGTGACGCGGGCGTCCTTAACATGCACCTCGACATAGGCTCGTCTTAGATAATATTATGTTTATTAAATAAATAAATAACCTTGACATACCACCTACATGCTCCGTGCACACCGTGCACACAGTTAATTGATTACCTGCTTAATTATTAGCGTTATAAATGGAAAACATTAGTCAACCTTCCAACCTAACATTCCTTGAATATTTATTATCCAAAGTCATACATTGTGTGAGAATAACAATTGATTTTCAAACCATCCAAAAGCTGGTTTGTTGTGTCATAGACAATAAACCGACATTGAATTTCATTGAAAGTAATAAATCGCTTCATAAAATCTTACAAACAGTTATACAAGCAAAGATGGTCTTCAAAATGGCTGTAAAGTTTTGTCTTCCGTATTATGAATGTGCGATTATTAAACAACGTAATGACAAGGTTACGACCGAAATTTCAAAGTTCATTCGATACGCTCATAATAATCTGCGCAATTAAGCTCTTCGAGAACTAATATTTTACAAACAACAGATACATATCTTCGAAAGTATTAAAACCAGGGCAATAGTTTCTTAAGATTGGTGATAGATAGTCGTGTTTGGGGCTCTTTAAGTCAAGTGTAATGGTTAATGATGAAGAGTGTTCGACTTTATCGTGGGAATTTTAGGACCTTTACCTACCTGCTGGTAGCAGCAACCGATAACCAGCGCAATGATGCAAGCCTCGCGGTCACGGGCACCCGTTGGCGCGGGCGGGCGTAATGCGTTGTTTTAGGCGTAACATGCCATAAAGTAATGATCGTTAGCACAATCACCGGATTTGCTAAGCAGATGTGGTTAACGTGCGCTTTGATGATTTGATTAGGTTGCTGTTCTATAATCTTCAATGACAATCTGTAGATACTTACCTATACATATTTGTTATTAATTTGATTCTCACACTTAAATTTATTGAAAGCTATGCTTCATTAACCTGATTAAAAGCCTTGGTATAAGACATCACTGTCGTCTCAGTTATGAAGTCGCCAAAAACACAATATTTTCTAGTTACTATAGTTCTAAATATTACCATTCACCTAATAGCGCGTAAAGTACCTAATAAATGTTTGCATCGTGCCTATATTTTTAAAACAAACCACGGTTATTTGTTACTGTAGGATTACTTAATAGTTACAATGCATTAAACAATGAAAATGACATTATATAACTCACATGCATTTCATAAATCTCCTCGAAAATTATAAATTGCCATTAGCGTAGTAAACAATCTTTATTACTACCATAAACAGTACTAATAACAAGGTATGTAGCGAATAAAATTCAATAGAACTAACATTTGAATTATGTGATCTGACTGTGGTACTTTGTGATACACACTATAGTATGGTGTAACAACTTACATAATAGTAATTCTGATCTATATCATCATAATGCATGTCATAGCATCTTCATCTCTAAAAACAATTCCTCATACATGCATAACCCCGACCGTACACCTACACTTGGGGTTAATACGTACACAGTCATTATATTTATGTATCTCAAAATTCAACTGTATGCTTGAAAGTATGGAACTTAATTTAGGTTGTAAAACTTTTTGTTTAACATTCTGTATAAGCTCACGTAAAGCTGACACACTCATGAACGTTCCAACATGGTTGCATCATTGTATGCAGATTCTAACTTAGGTTGACTGGTAAATTTTGATTATTTGATATTAAAAAAATAATATAACAAACAGAATTTAATTTTTTTGTATGTTTCTCACATTTCAAATAATTAATTTGTAATAATGCAATATTAAAATTTCTGAAAGTAATTTCATTTTCATGTGGTTAAATGTTGGTAGCGACTTCGTTTGCAAATAAACTTTAACATAACGTTGACTGGTTTAAAGGTTAATTACTCAAAATCTTAGTGTTCCTCTCTTTTATACTTAGTTTTGGCAGGATTCTATAAGTTATGGAACTCTTCATTTACAGATAGATATATAATGCTAGCGCAATAGAAAACAGTGCATGTTATTGTAAGTAAGATAAAGTTAAGTAGAAATAAAACAAGTACCTAAGTACGTAATATACAAGCACCAAAGCAACGCACACGCATCTGCCGCGTGCGCCCCCAATGATTAATAAAATTTAAGATAACATTTTAATTATGATTTATCACTATCTATATCTCTGTAGCTTTCCATTCTTAACCCCCTTCGACTAATAATATAAACAAACGTCAATTAGCACATTGTGCAAACGTGTTCCAATGTTTAGATAAGATTTAATATTTACGTAGAGTGGTGTGATGATGCTATACACAAAGCCTTATCGCTTGGATATGTTAGCTCCTCTAATTCAATGGATATCCGTAATCCAATCGCTAGTACATTCCTGACATTTCACGTAATAGCACATTATACTATAATGGTGCTGTACTAATACTGGTACATGCTCAACCATCCGTCCGTATCTGGAATACACTTAAATGTTTTAATGCCCATTAATAGAGTGTAAAAAGACATAAAACGAAACCGAAAGTTACACGTTCTTCCCATCATTGCGATCATTTATTTGTTCTGGATTATGGAACCTTCTGGTTATGGTGTCAAAGGTCAAAATTCTATCACAAAAACTATACACATCAAAAGTGTCTAGGGATCAACATCCCTAACATTGATTAGGGATGTTGATCCCTAGACACTTTTGATGTGTGTACTTTAAAATGTTCTAAAATTCCATGGCCCCTGCACTGTTGTATGCACCCATAAGGCCATGTTTTGCGTGCGTTACATTGCGCGTAATCATAAACAGTAATTTTTCACACTAATAAAATAAAATCGGTCCCCAGCAATATTTTTTGCTCAAATTTACTTAGTTTATAGCAGTGGGCAGTATGTGTGCGGAGTTAACGGTTACGTGACGTGTCTTTTTACACTCCGTACATATACTTTTATATAATTTTATTTAAGTTTTGCGTAAATTAATATACAAAAGTAGATTTTTAGGTAATAACAGATTTATGAACGTTATTCGCCACACATTTCCTGAGAATACACTACAAAGGAGGTTGGAATCCCGCGCAAGCGCAGGTTGGGCCACGTTTTGCTATGAACACAAATGTCATGGCATTCATGATACAAGGGCGAGACCGCATGATTTATCCTTACATTTTGTAATTGTTACTAAACATGGAGGATATTAATGTCTGTTTGTTAACGGCGAAATACAAAATTGATTGATGAAGTTCAAAACATATCTTAACACGGCCGTCCCTAACAAAATTGATGATAAAACCAAAGCATGACATTAACAGATAATTGCTGTCTATCAAGGCATACAAATAAAGCTGAACAATCGAAGTACCTTGAACAGAACCAGCCGAAGACAATCGATTGGAGACGCTCCCGCAAACGAAATGATTAATTGCATACTTGAGTAATAATTCTATCGTAAATGCGTTCTGGTCTCTGATTATTGCACCTGCTGAAAGTAGGCTCGACTGGGTAGCTGTAGCTAGAAATACAAGTGTCCTAATAGATTAACGTAGTAACCAATTTTATGGTACACAGGCCTAGAAGTTTTCTGGACTTACATAAGATTCTTGTGAAAATGCTTCTGGAAATAATGGACAATATGAGTTAGGGGGCGTCCATTAAATACGTGAGGCGTTTGGAGGGGGGGGGTGTAGAGGCGTAGTAGTAGTATGTTTCAAAATAAATTAAAAAGTATTTATTTGAGCCAATGCTTGTGCAAGTGAAATAAGTAGGATTCATAATTAATTGCGTGCGCTGGTGTAAACCGATGCCTACCATCCATCATTGCGATCTATATCATCCATATTCGTTTAGACAGATGGACGACGATTAATTTCACGACCTGTAAGTAGTTGATTCCATTGTTCTACATTCACTTTCACGTGTGCTATAGATATTTGCTAAGATAGGTAGTGGCCCGGAACTTCGGAGTACAATGACATTTCCAACGGAATACTTAAAGTTATTCATGTCTAAGCAGAAGATCGATCTAGTTACGTAAGAAACCAAGTAAAGGTGCCCCCGTTTTATTATTTGAACTGTAATGTCAGCCTACTAGGTATGTACTTTGTATGATTCAATTGTTACGTTTATGTTTAAGTAGTCGGTAAAATTTTTGTTACGGTATTAGCAATTTGAAATTGCTTATAAAGGGCTGAGTGAATGGAACTTGCTGCGATTAGAACATCTTAACGGTAGCTAATTTATGTAAATGTGTACCAGATAACTAATTAGTAACAGTATAGGTACCTACATTATCTTATTATTAAACGTAAAGCAAGTCAGTAAAATGACTACGTATGAATAATCTTTCAGTTGACGTAAGTAATATTGTTATAGTACATTCTGTTGCAACAGACCATAGTAACAACGCAAACTCTCCATTTCCTATCAAATGGCATGTGCGCGGAAAATTCTAAAGGTCAATAAGTTTCCCGATAGCCCTAACAATGAACCATGGAGACAAATGACGGGCGTCCTTATCTGTATGCGGTGACGTCATCAAAACCATCATGGCGGCTCGCTGAAATGTCAAAGACAAGCTGCAATTTCTAGGAAAATTGCTTGCATGACTTCATGTAGACCGACACCGACTTTCTAATTGGTTTAGACCTAACTTCAATTATGTTTTAATTGACCTATAAAAAGGAGAACTGCACATAATTCACAAAATCATTCTAATTTAACTAAGATTATTATCCATGCAAGCAAAATGATTAAGTTCTCACGATTTATATCTGTATGTAGATTTTATGTTTACGCAATTTGCAGATTGCGGCTGAGTGGATATTTTAAAAGCAAAAAAATATATGTAGCGTACAGTTTCGATACTGGTTTTTGTCTGACTACTTATCATTTATCATCTGACGTATTATTTAAGATGCGTATCTTCAAGGATCAATATCATGCGATTACCGTACCTACCCACGTTATAGTTATGTGTTCAACGAGAGTATGTGATTTATGTGAGCTTACTTTTAATCTCGTTACTTGCTAAACCGCTTTCAACCATTGAATAATCTCAATTATAAACCTAGACGATATTTATGTAAACATAATAATCGATATGTTCACTAACTACTTCCTAATACTATACATATGGTACAGGAACTGATATAATGATAGTAATATATATATTTTTTCTTGTTAAACGTTATGTATATGAGCCTGCATTATAATATTTATTATTTTAAATACATACTTTATGTACACTTACCATGTATTATAAATAATTTCCACTACACGCACCGAATGACAAGGTAGTAACTATTTCAAAAGAGAGCTCCAAGAGCCGGTCAAGAGGTGAGGACATAAACGCCATTCCATTGACATTTACATTCGGAAGACAATCATTTATAATTTTATACAGTAGTTAAAAACCAGTAATTAAAGCTAGGCAACATTTGGGAGTTTCGCAAACGGTGGCAGGCCTCGTGACATATGACACTGGTGTTCAATCCCCGTGGCGAATCGCGGTACAGCCGTCACAAAGGGTGCTGCCGCCTGGGTCACGCTCGTGGCGCAACACGACCTCATTAATGACTATAAAAACAACTTACCTACCAATATACTTGTAAGCCATCATAAAATTCAGTATATGCAAATCAGAAATTGTATCGAAAGAAGCTCCCTGAAGGTCTCACAGACGCGCTAGATGCGTAACATGTCAAGGTCCCGAGACCTTGTCAACACTTACACGAACTCACCTCTGTTAATATTTATGTGAATATTTTCTATTGCATCTGCTTTTATAGAATCTGGAACTGTTCAATCAACAAATAGTACCTTAAGATTTATAATGGGCATTAATGGGTAACTTACTAGACACGACAATAAAATATAAGGTTGAATGAGTAACGATATATTACTACTTTCCACGACTGCTACAATTACAACCCGTGTTAGAATGTACCTTAATTACTACTCGCTTGTACAAATAATTAACCATCTTGGCAATAAATAAGCTAATTGAGTGTTTCATAGATCTAGCTGAAGAGCAAACTATTAACTAGAGGTCAGGTAAAGTTCAGTGCGCCTGCGCCGCCGCCAGCCACGCCCAGCAGACAGATCTCCTGCATCTTACAACACGCACTAAGAATGTCGTAAATACTAAATAACTATTAAACAAATATAGACTCTAGTGAGCACGATTACTGAGATTATTTTTGGAAAAAGTAAGCGGCAATTAATTCCTTTTAAATGATATCTGGTATTCCAAGGCCGACAACCATGGAACGGCATCTTTTGTCATCCTGTTGAGCATACTTAGATACTAATTCGTTGTAGAACTTTGCAAGGTGTAGAACTTGCTGTGTTAAAATAACTTAATAATGATTTAAATATGTATTAACCGCAAAATAACAGATATCAGTCAAACAACCAGTTGATGTACTATTTTCATTCTTATCACCTTTGACCCTTATTAAAAGGCAAATATGGCTGCCAGCGATATTTTTATCTGGCAAAATATAAAACGGCACGTGACTGTATAAGTAGACGTTTAAACAAAAACATAACTTTTTGATTACCGCTTAGTAACTATTGATAAAAAAAGGATTTGTACAATTCGTAGAGCCGTCTCGAAGGTCATGATGTCCAGATAATTCTGGTTATTATCACTATTGCTCATAATATGTTTATAGAGATAGTCATCAAGCTAGCTATCGTTTGGTCTACTTGAAGGTTTTTTTCCGTGAAATTGGAGCTAAATGAGGTTTCGCACGTTCGATAATTGAATGAGTTGCAAGAGTTTACTCACCCTGCTATACCTACTAGTGGCTACGCGCCATGCGCTACGTGTTAGCCCCCGCGTAGCAGGACTAACACTGAGTTGACTCACACTGGGCAGAATTTAAGGTTTAATTTGTTACAAAGTTCCAAAAAAATAAAATCTGCGGTTCCTTGATAAACACCATTATTTTTATGAATCCATACGAATATTATAAATGCGAAAGTATCTCTGTCTGCTGTCGGTCTGTTTGTCTGTTACACTTTCACGACTAAACCACTGAACCGATATCGATGAAATTTAGTACAAGGTAGGTTTGAACCCCAAGAAAAGACATAGGCTACTTTATATCCCGCGACTGCGTCTGCGTCCGCGATAACCGACGTTTAGGCGGACGAAGTCGTGGGCTAAAGCTAGTAGTATACATATTATATTGAGTTTGATTTGTGGATTTGGATTATTGAGCACAGTAATCCCTTTTTTTCTGGTTAACAGGAAATATAGTAATGTTATGAATTAGTGTTATTTTTATGAAACAGCAAAACCCAAAGAATAATGAACTAATTATTTGTTATCTGCCATCTACGTTCGATATTCGCGAAGTATCCGTCTGAAGATAACGAATCAACAAATAATATATTGTTTTCGCATTGTAAATAAAATATGTGCACGCGACGAGATAGTGAGAGATATATCAACTAAGGTAGGTAGGTCGATTGTACTTATCTAGTTGCGATACAGTCTGGAAATTCAACCTTCTTTTTATAATTAGCATTTTGAACATGACGGCATTTTGATTTTAATTTTATAACGAGTTGTATTTATTTTTGTCTTTTAAAAATTAACCATTCCCCACACTAGGAATTTCACCTGTATCGTAGGGGCGTTTATAAACACATAAACATACTGTTAGACCCCAGAGGCGGATTACCCTTAAGGCAAACTAGGCATGTGCCTAGGGGCGCGACACGGTACAAAGGGGCGAGCGGGCAGAATTGCAAAAAAAAAAATAGAACAAATATAGGTATAATTTATAGCATAAAATTAATTGCGCCAGTAAGTTAGTTATTTTCAATACAGGGGCGCGAGTTATTTTCAATAAAGGGGCGCCGATGAGAAACTTGCCTATGGTGCTCTCAACGTTTAATCCGCCTCTGTTAGACCCGCAACAACCACCTGTAGACCATACAAATATTCTAAATCGAACCCGCGACATGCAGCACAACAGCCTTCCGGTCAGCCACTGCGTCAACCGTCTAGTTAAGTTACAAGAGTCATTGACACATGATGCATGTTGTGACTGTTGTCGAAATGAATTCCGCGTAGACCTAGATACACTGCAATAAGCTTTGTAGAACAGAATCATTGACTACTACAGCATTTTCTTCTATTTATAACGCTGAAACTCTTTCCCTTGCCGCGTTCAGACAGCAGTCGCTCGCCTTACAGGTAAAATTACGAGACCTGATCAATAACGTTTTTTAGTTGTTTAAGAATACACCTCTTTCAAACAACAGAATTGCCCCGTTGCGTAGGCGGTAGGCAGTGTCGTGCGATTATATTAATTACTGTGTGAGTACGGGTTCATCGCCCCGCCTACCTAAACCTAGCGGCAAGCGGCAAGATAACTAGTTCGAATTCGAAAATCACCTATTTTATAAGAATCACTAGTCCTCCTTGAACTGGCCCAGCGATTACGTATAATCCAGCAACGAATTTGAAACCTTTATGTTAGGATGAATGGCTTCTTATGTCTAGCACTAGCTCGTCATGGCATTTCGCCAGTGGGTTCAGTGATCACCGGTCAATGCAGGCTACGTGTAAACCACTATCGTTGTGCAAGGCGCTCGTTTGGCAAGCGAACGTTACGTGATTCGGCCCATGTGCTCATCAATTACTTTTTGCTTCCCAAATCATTTGCGCCAATAGAATCATTGTTCATAATGATTCTAATTATACGTTACCGTTAAGTCTTATAAGAGATTATATTTCAAAACCTTAACGATGAATTGCAGCCGTTTGCTTAGTTCGATGGATAATCCAAAAACCCCTGCGTTTACGTCACCTCGAAACTATATCCCAAATAAAATTATACAAACAAAACAATGTCGTGTGCACCAATCCTATCACGTTATCGGACCCCTTATAAAATATTGGTGCCTAATTAATTAATTTTCCAATAATAATCGCTAATGATTCCCTTGTCATAAAACCTACTCGTGTAGAAATTACTTCGAGAACAAAATTAAGTACTTATGAATGTAGATAGTGGTATCTGGTGACAGTAGGTACCTACACAATGTTTTCAACGCTGTTTACATGAACATTTTGTGAGTGATGACCCGTTCTTATTGGCTAATGGAGATTATATGGCTTTACAACGTTGCCCCGGGCTCTGTCTCAACCTGACATGGATCTAACTGGTGATTTATAAACCCCAATTATCAATTATAACATGACTAGCATTCCGATGCAATCGTATAGAAATTTATAAAAAAAACAATAAAGTGTGTCGTCCCACGGAGAGCTAGACGTTGCTACAAGACGTTACATAAAATGTTAGTGTTATCTGTGCCGCCGATTATCCGATAACATTAGTACATGGTACTGTATGACCACGTGACAAGTGTCACGCAACTCTTAGGTAAAGGTTGGGAGTGTAAGTATTTCCATGTTCATCTCTCAGGTTAGTCATGGGAGCATAGTTTCTTCTTTATTAGGTTGTGTTGTGTACCATGAAAAATCTGTGATTGCTTGCTTTTTCTCCTAGCAATTAGATTGAGGTAAAGACATTCAATAAATAGCTAGTGATAATAAATTTAAATATTCAATAACTATGCCCCTTATTAAACATTTAATTATATTTATCAAGGGTAGGTAACTTTTGACATCGAAAAATCTTGAAAAACATTTATCTTACTATTCATGCAAATAATTCTTAAAATAACTGTAGGTATCATAATAGTATCACACACATTATTATATTAAAGGTACCTACATCATTATGTAGGGCGGGTGTCTCGACCACTGATTGGCGTACATCGGGGGCACTTTTATCAGGTCTGATAACCCTGGTCGGGAGGCCGGGTCTTGACTTACATATCTCGTTAATACATTACTTAAACATAGTAATATTATAATTGTTAGAAAAGCATCACACGCTTTATCCGTATCCAAGTCATATAATGACTAAAAACTGCTTAGTTTTTTTTTTTATTCATAGAACAATTTTTTTTATTTCTATTATATTTCGATTGCAACATTATTGTCCCAGTGATAATAGGTATCGCGTGTGTGTTGGAATTCCTTAATAATAAGTAGTTGCATAACTAATTATATCAGACTATGGTGCCAATTGGATTTTTTTTGCTGCACTTAAGCTGCATTCTAATGAAATGCTAACCGAAATAAAAAATCAGGACAAAAAAACAAATCTACGCAATAACGTATGAAGAATTTGAAATTGTCGCCATTGTTGGTCAACTTAAAATGATCACACCTGACTGCAATACCAAATGATGGATTGACGATGATAATGAAAACGTTCCAATGAACAAACTGACTCTCAAAGAAATACTATTAAATATGAGCTAAGCTGCTTTTATAACGACCGGTAACAGTTTAAGATCGTTCAATTTTTCGGTAATTTACCGATGATATGGTAATAAATAGTAGGTACTTATGTCATAATATAAGTATGGAAATGCCATGATCTTCAAAATTGACAACGAACTGATAATTTAGTTGATAATTTTTTAATAATAGCTGATCAATAAACCCAGAATACTGGACTAGTACAGAATTAAGTAGAGAGATAGTTCTCTGCATGAGAAGAGGCCTTTGTCCTGCAGTGGGACAATAATAGACTGGCATTATTATGTATTACTAGCTTTTGCCCGCGACTTCGTCCGCGTATATGTCGGTTATCGCGGACGCAGACGAAGGCGAAGTCGAAGTCGAATAAAAAGTAGCCTATGTCCTTTGTTGGGGTTCACACTTACCCTGTACCAAATTTCACACAAATCGGTTCAGTAGTTTAGGCGTGAAGAAAAGACAGACAGACAGACAGACAGACAGAAAGACAGACAGACAGACAGACAGAGTTACTTTCGCATTTATAATATTAGTTAGGATTAGTAAACCCAGCACCAACCCGCGTTATAAGCTAGTTTAAAAATTGAATGTCTTGTACAGCTCTACAGTAGCACGTCTATTTAACATAGATAAGAATATAATAAAAAAATATAATGCGCAAAAGCAAGATGATAAAATCAGCACACACACACAAAATTGTATAATAACACTCGTAGGTATATAATAATGAAAACAAAAGTGTGAAACTTGTTTGGTGTTAAATTAGTTGATTAAAGTTGTTGTTGCATTTTTATTACGAAATTTAACTAAACAATTATAATTATGAAGATGACCAAGACGTTATTCTAATTTTTGCCACTATTGCGTGAGCATATGTAGATTAATAATAGGTATACATTTAGGTATACATTTATATTCCCCTGACCGAATTTCTCAATAGAGACTAGCCACGTACTGTAATGTAAACAATAATATCTCCTGCCTACTTGGCTTTCATAGTCAGTTGGGACTTCAAACTGACACAATCAAGGCGAGATTTGACGCAAGACCTATCCGGTCTGTTACTGACAAATTCCTCTTGGAAAAATCCAATAACACTTTGCCCAATCCGGTAATCGAACCCAGGACCCCACGCTTAGCAGTTCCGCTTCTCAAACAGGTACATCATACTTATAAAAAATAAATTTAATTCGTAAACAACAGGTTTTACAAAAAAACATTGTAGAGGTCTTCTTGTATGGTTGGTTTGTATGGTTACAAAGTCAGCATACATTATCTACAGTATGTACTTAGTCAGTTCTTTAAAAACTAGCTGGTTTAGCAATATCCATCCTTATTTTATTAGTTTAAATTCCTATAAATAAGAAAACACTTCTCTAATATAAAAGAATAAGGACATGCACATCCACGAGGGCAGACATTCAGATTTTACATGAAGAATGGAATTAAGGGAGTTCTCTAAAATAATATAAGTAAAGCAATGTATTATATCACTGTTTGATTTGACATAATACTTAGTACCTGTAAGTATTTCGAGGAGTCCAAAACTCCCACAGAATCTTCTTGTTAAAATTTTAATTAATTAATTAATTAATTAATTAATTTTAAATTCGATTAAACGTAAGTTTTTTTACCTCATATAAGTGCTCATTGCGTTAAAGTATCCACATAACTGAGCTCGTAAAAGATCTCCCTCTGCTCATTATTCAATCATCGTTTTCAGAGAAGACCTTTGCTCTTTAATTAGCAATAATAATAAGGTTCAATAAAAATATATTATGACTTAACTTAACCGACCATACTTCATTAAGTTTATTGGGCCAAAACAACATGTTTAAAACGAAATTTCAATTTCCAATAACATTTAAAAGCCAATTAGCGACTGACAAATATACTTTCGATGTTATATTTACTTATTACATAAAAAGTTCTAGACGTACAATTAGAATATGTAAGTTCCTTGACTGAATGCCACGGACGTCCGGAAAGGAATGTGTATTCACCAAATTAGATGGAGAAATAGATTGATTAAGCTGCCACTAATCATATTATTTTTTTGATTAGTGGTAGCCGGTGACAGTTGTAATAGAGACATCATTAAATTCCTATGTGCATGTTGCAGGAAAAGTGGCCGGACAGCCGACTAGCCAGTAGTCAGTAGACTTGTCAATCAAGCGTGTGGTAAGACCTCAAAGAAAGTTTTACGAGTATCACAGACGAGTTCAGTGGCTTATCATATGTCAGGCGCCTGGAAAAAGTTAGGTAACTCATAGGTGTAACGGAATCACGTTGTGTTCAAATCAAGTGATACAATTTTCATTAAATCTAGCTGTGGCACGCAACTCCCTCCGCAGACGAGCTCAACTCGAGAAGCTGAAGTTTGGACAATCTAAAGGCTTTCTTGGTGAACCGAGATGACTCATAAGAATACAAGACGATCTTTTTCACCCATGTGTTCATAAGTACGCACCTGTTTATCACTCTAAAATAGTGATAAACGGGTGAAAATGGTCAACAAGGTATACTTGTTCGACGTCCATAGCACTCTATAGTCCACAATAAAAATATGTTCATAGGTCTAGGTACTACCTGTGTTTAATTTGCCGCACAGTATTAGAACTGTAAGGTACTATACATAATATTACCTAATGGAGGTAAGTGTTGACAAAGGGTTTTCTCACCGTCTAATTAAATTATCGATATTAATAAATTATTTGAAAGTGCAAAGAACGCCCTTCGAAATTATTAACTGAACATTATTAAAGTCCCATTACTCGAAGGACGGTCATTAAATCAAATGTTATTGGGTTAAATATGTTGTCAGCTGGTTAAAAGTGATATGTCATAGTACTAATGGGCAGTTAACAAACAGGAACATTTCACAATGTGTCCATTATACAATATTGTCCCTGAGAGTTCCACTATAAATTGTCACGAGGCTGGGCCAGGTGGCTGTTGTCCACACGTGAATTTAACATACGGTTTAATGACGAAATTCGAACCGAAAAAGTATATTCAAGTGGGAACATTGGAAGAAAATTGTGTCAACAATAGAACGAGAAGTAATATTTTACCTCTTTCTTGTAATGTAAAAAACGAGGCGTCAATTTATAGCTCCAATAAATTTTACTTATATGGTTTTATATCAGAGTGATTAAATAATTATATATTAGAGTGTGAAAGTATTCTTGTTGCATCTTTACCTCATGATTTCTATAGTAAATTATAACAATAGGCTCTTCACGACGGTCAAAACAAAACATTTCTATAGTCAACGACAAATATCAGTGATAAGCAAAATAGGAAGAATAATAACAGACTGATACCTACCTAATATAATCTGGTTCAGCCACACCGAATCTAAAATCAACGGCGATAAAGCATTTAGGTTATTTCAAATGATCTATGTATATCACTACATAGTATAAAACAAAGTCGCTTCCCTGTCTGTCTGTCCCTATATATGCTTAGATCTTTAAAACTACGCAACGGATTTTGATGCGGTTTTTTTTAATAGATAGAGTGATTCAAGAGGAAGGTTTATATGTATAATACATGCATAATATAGTAGAGAAACACTGATAATTTTAGAGGTTTCTAATGTGATGTCGTAAATAAACACATTTTATTGCGCTTACATTGTAAACGCTGGCTGAACCGTTCGAGATAGATCAAAATAATGTACTACAATATTGTACACCTTAAAAAGGTCTACAAAAAAGTCCGCGACGGTATATGTCTATCTCTTAGGGATAACCCACAATAACCATTTTTTATCCTTAACTTTTTACGAAAAATAATGGCTTATTTAAGAAGCAATTTTAGGCAACACCGCATTAATCCTTATCCAATTAAGTACCTTAAAAACATTGTGCATTTCATATAGATCATTATGGCCCTTAATAGCATGCAATTTAAATGAATATTTTTGAAGATATTACAGATTTAAAACGCAGGTACATAGTGTCTGCGGCGGCGGGAGGTCCCGGCCGGGGAGCCGGCCGGTGGCGCTTCACGCTTGCCTAAAAGCTGTGAACGTTGTATACAACGTGTAACGTTAAATGCGCAAAACCTGAAAATAGTTTGATCAGAATAACGAGCAGAATCAATTGAACCACTTTTTAATATAGGTCACATTTTTCAAAAAATATTCATTAAAAACGTTGCCGTGTCTATTTATTAGTAGGTCAAGCCATTCGGCGCGCAGCGGCCCGGTGATGACTTCTCCCTCGATAGAGCGTCGTCGCAGACGCAAGAAACGATCAGAATTGCCAGTAAAATTAAATCAGCACATAAAACCTTTACTTTTGTTTTAATGATTTTTTTTTTCTCTGAAATAGGTCAATTTAATTAAAAATCAGTTGGGGTGTCTGAGGTTTTGCGCATTTAACGTTACACGTTGTATAAAGAAATTATATAGAATATTTAGTATCAGCATTGCACCCGTGCGAAGCCGGGGCGGGTCGCTAGTGTATAAATAATCGGTTTATATAATTTTATGTTTCTAAAAGCCGTTGATATGTCAGCCCGGTCTACAAATCGCTATAAACAGCTCATATCAGATAAGGCTGTCTCCTGCAAGTAGGCCAGACTGATACCGGACATGTGATCGAAGTGACCAGTGGGAGAAATGAACCAGTTAGAGACATTGAGCCCTAAGACTTTCCATTCGTATTTTATAGTGATAGCTCTTATCTTGAAGACTATTGGAACTGTTATAGTTAGACGAATGACTGGGCTTTGTTTGATAGACACGTCTGCTGAGTGCGTATGCACTCGCAATAGGTACATTAGCTTGGGTAGTTTCATAAAACCGACACAGTTATTAAGGTAAACGCAGCTATCAACGACCCATCGAAAATCTGCAGGTATTACCGACCTATAAAAGTAATTCGAAATCTTTACGTTTCCAGAACTATTTTAGCTATAGTAGGCAAAGTTACACACGCGTTTATTCCTTGAGCATCGTATACTTTTACGTTTTTGTGAGTAGCTGTGCAAAAAACAGATAAAATACGCTAATTACTGCGGGGCAGCGTGGACGCAGGGCGTGTAGTACTGTTCCCTTGTTCCTTCAAGTAAGTACGTGACTTTTCTATTTAAGACATTTATACAAACAAATGACGTCTATACTTTATCTTATATTACTAAATGTATTAATTTAAGTGTCAACTCTTGATTTCTTACGACATTTTATTAATAAAAAGTAATTTGAAACGATAAAACTTTAAATTAAAATGGGACGGTGTTAGCTTCATCAGTTTTAGTCGTGGCAGCTATCAACGACCCATAAGTCGGCAATGGCAGCAAAGTAACTTTTCGTTTTATTTTTCTTTTATGTTATTATATCACACTAACACAAGTATTTTTATGGGCCAGTTTAAATCTAAGCTATCAGTCTTTATAAAAATCTATTAGCGACTAAACTTTTTTGTCTAGTTTTTACCTTTTAGCGTTGTCAATTTAACCAAAGTTATGATATTTTTCGAGGATCGATATTGAATAGTATCAGTAATAAATCATTGTTTTTGTGTTTAAAACAGTGTGCATTTGTTCATATTTTTGTGACATTAATCAATTATAATCTATTTTATAGTCCGAAGGTCAATTAAATTAAAATAACCATTTTTTTATGAGTCGGTAATACAATTTATGTTTATACTTACATACTTTATTACCGACCCATGAGGGTCGGCAATAGCAACTATAAGAAGCTATTACTGATCATATATAGATTATTTAGTTTCTCACCTTACTTTTATGATTTAGCTGATTTTGGTTTTAAAATGTTCGTGGAGGTCTAGGGAAGGTTTAAACGGTGAGAAAATATGGGGTAAAATATAGGGCAGAGGTAGGGCAGAGGTAGGGCAGAGGTAGGGCAGAGGTAGGGCAGAGGTAGGGCAGAGGTAGGGCAGAGGTAGGGCAGAGGTAGGGCAGAGGTAGGGCAGAGGTAGGGCAGAGGTAGGGCAGAGGTAGGGCAGAGGTAGGGCAGAGGTAGGGCAGAGGTAGGGCAGAGGTAGGGCAGAGGTAGGGCAGAGGTAGGGCAGAGGTAGGGCAGAGGTAGGGCAGAGGTAGGGCAGAGGTAGGGCAGAGGTAGGGCAGAGGTAGGGCAGAGGTAGGGCAGAGGTAGGGCAGAGGTAGGGCAGAGGTAGGGCAGAGGTAGGGCAGAGGTAGGGCAGAGGTAGGGCAGAGGCAGGGCAGAGGCAGGGCAGAGGCAGGGCAGAGGTAGGGCAGAGGTAGGGCAGATGTAGGGCAGAGGTAGAGCAGAGGTAGGGCAGAGGTAGGGCAGAGGTAGAGCAGAGGTAGGGCAGAGGTAGGGCAGAGGTAGGGTAGAGGTAGGGCAGAGGTAGGGCAGAGGTAGGGCAGAGGTAGGGCAGAGGTAGGGCAGAGGTAGGGCAAGGTAGGGCAGAGGCAGGGCAGAGGTAGAGCAGAGGTAGGGCAGAGGTAGGGCAGAAGTAGGGCAGAGGTATTGCAGTGGTAGGGCAGAGGTAGGGCAGAGGTAGGGCAGAGGTAGGGTAGAGGTAGGGTAGAGGTAGGTTAGAGGTAGGGCAGAGGTAGGGCAGAGGTAGGGCAGAGGTAGGGCAGAGGTAGGGTAGAGGTAGGGCAGAGGTAGGGCAGAGGTAGCGCATAGTTAGGGTAGAGGTAGGGCAGAGGTAGGGCAGAGGTAGGGCAGAGGTAGGGCAGAGGTAGGGCAGAGGTAGGGCAGAGGTAGGGCAGAGGTAGGGCGGAGGTAGGGCAGAGGTAGGGCAGAGGTAGGGCAGAGGTAGGGCAGAGGTAGGGTAGAGGTAGGGTAGAGGTAGGTCAGAGGTAGGGCAAAGGTAGGGTAGAGGTAGGGCAGAGGTAGGGCAGAGGTAGGGCAGAGGTAGGGCAGAGGTAGTGTAGAGGTAGGGTAGAGGTAGGGCAGAGGTAGGGTAGAGGTAGGGTAGAGAGATCATCACTAGCTTATACATTCCATTGCTGGAAAAAGGCCTTCTCTCATACACGATCGGGAATAGCTGCATAAAAATCGTTAATAGCTTCACAGCCGTTTTTATGGGTCGGTAATAGCAACAATCGACTAATTCACTTTGTAAATTATTTTTTACAGGATAATCCTTTATTTAAATGTATTTGATTCAGTAAATACATTATTTATACATAACACTAGCATATAAAATTAAACTATCAATCTTTAGAGGAACCAGTATACTAAAAAAAAATTGTTGATTTTAAAATTGCCTTAGGGGGGTCGTTATTACCTGCGTTTACCTTAACCGTTTTTAATGTATAAACATTTTAAATAACGTTAGTAAGTGCGTACAAAATACATTTTGTCTAGATTTTACTGACACGGTCGGTGCAATGGCTGAGCGATTGCCTGCTGCGCTGTATGTCGCGGCTTCGATTCCCGCATGGAACAATAACTTCTATAGCCTACCAGATAGTTGTTCTTTGGTCTGGCTGTTGTATATGTGTGTTTTTATGTTTGTGAGCGCACCCACGATACAGGAAAAATTCTTAGTGCGGGGCAACGTAATATAAACAAAGATTTACCATAGATTCAGAAATATGGAACAGCAGATTTTTTTTTTAATAACCGCCAAAGAATTTCATCGCTGGGAGATCTAGAATTATTTACTGAATCCATAATAACTATCGTACTATCGTAACGATAGTTAAACTAGGAACTAGCTTATACCCTATAGGGTAGTTAAGCTAGTTTTGATTTTAGTCCTAAATTATCACATCGCGTAATTTAAATTCTTCGACAATCATACAAAACAAATTAATAAAAGCTAAACAATCTCGCGGATATTTTCCACTAATAATGATAACAGCATAGACTTTAGAATCAAACAACTGTTAAATACAATAACAAGTTTTTACTCTACATCTACTAACAAATAAAAAACCAAAAAACAAAGATAAAAGGCGAGATGATTTGCAAATATTATCAAACAATTTATGTAAGTACCTATCAACATTACGTTGATTAAAAAATTAGTTCCTGACACAAGTTACAAATAAAGGTGTATGGGCGTGTTCCATGTATAATGCATGAAGGCTATGTACTATGATTGAAGTAGGAAATCAGTCAGCAGTGAACGCACTATCTATTCGGTACACCAGCTAATTAAATACGTCCGTACTTTGCAAGTATTCAAAACAAAGGAACGGAAAATACCGATCTCTCAGAAGAAAGTTATCATTACAGCGCGACGGTATTATAAAGATGTAGGTAATTAATAAAAGCTATCTTCTTATTTTTCTTTGCAGACTGTGTTAAAAGGAAATGTTATTATATTACAAAATAATCACACTTTGACTGCCTCATTTGTTTAGTGGTCGCAAAGCGCGACTAGAGCATGAGGTCTTGGGTTCGATTCCCAGGTCAGGCAAAGTGTTATTGGGTTTTTCCATCAGGAATTTCTCAGTAGCAGCCTCGGAGTTTAGATTTGTGCCTGGTTGATGGCAATAGACTCGCCCCCAATTATATGGGACTTAAACATAACTGGCGAAATGTGGGTGTGCTAATGGATACACCTCTGCCTAACCTTTCGGGGATTACAGGCGTGATGTTCCACTTTGACTTCAAACTGTATTTCGTGGAGCTGTCACGTAGGTACACATTTAACCTGTTAACTTTATGCCGGAATTTCCTACAAATTACATCATTGATTTCAATAAAAAGGGCAGACAATTCTCAGTAATCACTGAACCGAAAAAATATCTAAACGCCACTGAAATGTCAGGGTCACACACAAAGATTCCTTTGTGAAGTCACAAGGAATGCGTTATTAAATATGAACTGAATTTACTGATCTGTTATGTTCCGATGTTCTGACATTGAAACACATAATAGCAGAAACGTGACTTGTTTCCATACATTTGACAGACATTCGACTAAATCAAATCCTCAGTTGTACTTATTTGGATACAATATTTTATTTAACCAACAAATTGTTTTGAAGCGTCTAGAAAATTCTAAACAATATTGTATAAAAACCTATTCATCATGTTCATCAAGTTAGAATAAAGGGACATATGCACAAATAGGTATTTAAATAAATCTGATTCCGTTCGCGGTTAGGCCACTGAAAGTGAAAGGATTTTCTAGTATCGTGTATCATCCACTCAAGATATAAATGTCACTATTACCACTCAAGCGGACAGGAAGAAAAACATCCGTTAAAATAATGTTATCTATGTATTTACATAACTCACCCAGACCAACCAACTTCGTAATTCAGATTTGTAGTTCTACTAGTCTTATTAAGATGCTAAAGTACGTAATAAATGAACAGTTTTGTAATTTGTCTATAATTAGGTAAGTAACTAACGTGATAGGTAATTCATTGGCGGAAGTAATTATTAGCAGTATTAACACCTAATAGATTATTGAATAACACGAGTGACGTTTATCTGATACATCCATCATTTAGAGCTTTTAGTAGCTGATCTAAGTTTATCTTGCTTTGTCACCGGGACACAGTCGTGACGAGATCAGCCTTCGTATCACGAACTGGCTAGATAAATTAGAATACAATAGACCTATACACCTTACAAGTAATTAATATGCAAATGTATTAGAACCTATACATGATTGTATTTGTATCAAAAACAATACCTGTCGAAGAGTCTGGTATACTATTAGTCACGCAGTGCCCCCCTTCCACCCCTTCAATAATTCCGTAAGTACCTACCTACATGTGTACATTTACATTACACAATATACAGAATTTGATTTCATATCTACACCTGCACAAAAAATGTATAGTCTGCTATGATTGATTAGTTATACCTACATTCAATTATGCAGGTAGGTATTTCAATGTGGAAACATTAAGTAACTATTATCCTATGTACAAATAACTTGATATGACACTAACAAGTCTTCAGAAGACCGTAATATCAGCCTTGGTAGCTCCGATTACCACGTCATGTCATCTTTAATATGTCAAAGTTGTGTCAGTGTTAGAGCGTCGGCGCCGGCTCAGTTATATCGTGAAGTCATGGAACAGTCGTGATCGATCCACCCGCCTGCCGGATGACGTGCTGCCGACGATCACGCTCTGCTTGCCCAACCACACCTTATATTACCACGTTACAAGTAACAAACACCTAATATAAACGTCATGTCGGAACTAAGCGATCCAGTTAATCATACGTTCTTGTATATTTTAACATTCCGCCCACTTTTTGCGCGCTTACTGATTTATCGTACATATGATTAAATTATTACATGCATTGCTAAATTACATTATCTGCTTCGACAATGTGGCTTGTAAAAAAACCACTACCGGTGATGTTGACAGCTAACGACGAAAAATCATAACCTCAAGTCGCCCATAGATGTTAAAGACGTATATAATTAGTGCATATATTTTCGAAACATCACAAAGAACAGTGGAGGTGCTGAACAAATCTTTGTTATAAAGTTATAACAGCAATTTTCTCCATTGAGCACATGGCCTTCTTTCCTCCAAGCTTGTATTCGGGATCGGCGGCTGATTACGGACACCTTGACCCACGACAACAGCCGTGACATCGAACCTGTTTCAATCTCTCCACATGTCGAGCCGATCATCGAGGCGACGGCACAACGGGCACTAGCAGCTGCGGTACAACCTACCGCACTAACGTGACGCTCGGTTCCACGCGAACAAAAACTAATGGGGACAAATACCTTTCCCAGCAATCATCTCGGCGTATATCTAGTTTATTAAACAACAAAAATGTGTGAAGCAAGTGAATTCGCTTGCCGCTCGGCGACACGATACTTGTTGTATTACTGATTGCAGCTTAAACTTTGACGATGATTGCACTCTAACACAATACAGATTACATAAGTACTTAATGGCCGTGCCGTCAACAAGTCCGAACGAAGCCTGTTTTAATTCGTGAAGGTTAATAACATTAGGGTAAATACGCATGAAGGCGAGCCCAGGACCTGGTAGGAACGACAATAGTGAACGGGAAGCCTTGATGTACGACTAATGAGTAGGTATGGCATGAGTGGAATGTCACAGGCGCACGACATGCCCTACTATGACACACCACGGTGGGTTGAGGAATTCAACAGAGGCTGTTGCTGGTGTGCTGAATAAACACCATAACCATCGTCGGTAGGTACAATAACCTTTAGGAAGTATAGAGACGACTCGGAATTTCTGGATTGGTCGAAAGTATGAACCTATCTATAGAAACTGTCGAAAGATTTTCATCACTGGTCCGCTAATAGAATCGGCCTCCGCAATCCATCGCTTCGGTCACACACAGGCATGGAGTATACAGACGGCACCTATATTATTGCAACATTGCCTGTGATTACTGACCACAGCTGTACGTAAATTCACTCAATCTCTATAAATAAACTTAACAGATATCTAACTACGAGATAAAAATTGCGATCACGAAAACGCAAACCTACGTGGTTGAATTACCTTAGAAATAATTGGCGCAATCTAATTTGCATGCAAACTGCTCTATTGTTTGTGAAGTTCATACAAGTGCCTTTTAAGTGGTTTTGATATGATAAATGACACTGCGCACTGCACTGCGGTGCTAATGCCTTCATTATAACTTATTTATGATCTTGATATAGTGGTCTTGCTATGTACAATGAAAGATCCGATATTAGTGAATGCTCTTCGTATTTTTAGTTTACGACATCGATTATTAAGCAGTGCCTAATTCTCTTACGGATGTGGTATTTTTTGACTAAACAGATAACCGTTGATCATCATTTAGATTGCCTTCACCGATATTTCTAGTTAGAACGTATTCAGAAAAAAGTGGTTCGAAATTACTGCATCAAACCGCAGTAGTGTGGTCATCTCGTCCCAGTAAGTAAATCCGTGCAACCGGCTGACTGGTTCAATGTGACTTAAACAAAAACGAAAAAAACTTCCCGACACGGATGTTTACCGGTTTCACGCGTTTTCTTGTCAACGATGGCACAAGATAAAAACAAACTGTAATAGCTTCGTGAAATTAGAACAAAAAATGCACATAATATGTTGTTTTTTATAACTAAAAATATAAATAACATTAAACATACGACTTACCTTGAATACAATTTTGTCCTTCTCCATTTCCATCTTTTAATGTTGTTGGGCTATTTTCTGCAGTTCTGTAACAATAAAATAAAATATAGCTAATCTCAAAACTTTTATTGCCCAATATTTAAATCTATATGCGTAGAGGTTAATTAATTCGGAAATTATCATAAAAGGTACATCTAAGCTGTAGGTAACATTTTGCCTCTTACTGTTTTAACTAACATAAGCTGTTTCTTTACTAATACAAACTGTATTTTTGCAATATTATACACGTATGTTAGTGTGTAATATAAATATAAGCCGAACTAGCCTGATGAGGCTCATTAATAATTCATAATTTATTATTTTCAACAAAAAGTGACTGTAGATAACGTCACCCAAGTAAATAATTATTATACTTGTCACGACAAACCACAAAAAAACCCACATAATTGCTGAATAAAAACGACAGATAAACATCAGCGGATGCATAATTTAATTGGGTTAGATATTTAAATTCTTAACTGGGCTAATAACTAATTATATAATTGACAGCTGACTTTAAAAAAAATTATAACAATTTCGTTAATAAAAAGAATTACAACACTGTGTAATTAGTAATAGTTTAATAAGATGCATCATACTTTAATAAAACTTCAACACTGCTAGCAGGTGCAATAATGTTTACTATAAAAAAGTAAATTAATAATGCCTAAGGGCGTGGGCACATCACCACGGCGCGGCGCCGTCACCGTTAAATGGCACGACGTCGTGTCACGGCACGGTGCCGTGTGCGGTGCGCCGCGCCGCTACGCCGGCTCGCGGCAGCAACTAACGTATACACAAACTTGCAGTTCTTGTTCTAGATCTTTGATTCTTTGTTTTTGTTTTTTCTTCATTCGTTGTTTAAGCAATTACAGGAGAAGAATTCGCCTCTCGCGGTCCATTTCTAGACAAGAATTGCAAGTTTGAGTACACTTTTGAACCGATGGTTACTGCCGTGAGGCGGCGCCGCGCACCGTAGATGGCACCGTGCCGTTCCACGACGTCATGCCGTCACACGGTGGCGGCGCCGCGCCGCCGTGGTGATGTGTCCATGCCCTAACTACTGGAGACAAATATTACAACCTATTTATACTAATAGCTAATTATTATCAACCAATCACGTGCTTAAATATGACATATACTAGCGCCCCATTAAAAGCTTTTCACTCATTCAAATTAAAACCACAAGCTCACGTAATAGCTAATCACTTAATAACGTTTCACGGCTCTGAATGGCCATCAATGTAGATACCTCTATAAAAATTTATATGATTACGCACGGCCATAGTTACTTACGGATGGCCGTAACATCACGACCGACAGTATTAACAAGACTCGTTTAGCTCTTACAGATTGATTCGAATGTAAGTAACATTGAACTTTGACCGAAGCTTCGTTAAAAATCTAACATTTTATGTGCTGGATTGTGGATGCTATTTAAATATAAAATGCGTTATGTTTTAACGAAGGTGTTGATAGAAAACAAATATTGTCAATTTTATTACTTTTGATTGTGACACAACGTTTTACGTGTGTCCACATACTTACTTAGGTAGATACCCACATAATACCAATTGATTAAAACCGAATCGGTTCGAAAATACCAACAAAGATTTTTTATTTAAAAATCTTTGTAGGAAATTCCTGCCAAAGGATTTTTAAATTAAAAATCTTATGAAAATTTGATTATAGCTTTGTAGTGGCAAGGGTGCGTATCAAGAAGAATGAATAGTCATCAGTCAAAAGAACAAGAACAAAAGGTGAATCTAGCTATTTGTCCAATGTCCCTATCAGTCGGACGTATGTACACGTACAGCGTAGACATGTCGTAGCATCTCGTAGCGTGTCGTAGTGTGTTCTTAGGAGTCTCGTAGGCGTCCCGTAGGCATCTTGCAGGAGTATTCCAGGTATCGCATAGACGTCGCGTAGACGTTGTTTAGACGTCGCATTGTCAAATGCACATTGCATTTACAATACCCACTAGCTATTATACGTGCCCACTTTAAGGAAGAGGACAGATTCAAGACCAAGAAATCGCTTCCCACGGCATTACAAGCGCTGTAGAAAGTAATTAATCCGAGCATAGCTTATATAAAACGGTAACGATGCAACTGATATTTAAGGGGCGATTTCTTAACTATTAATTAAAATCTCATATGCGTACAGTACAGACGTAGCCTATGCGCGTGATTGGACCAAAATCATTGCGCACTAACATTGGTAAAGACTAAAAAGCGAATTCATAGTCATTTTATTTTTGTTAACCACAAAATCTTATTCGCTACTTGAGTTAACATATTGCTGACGAAATTAGAGAAGTGATGACTCAATTCGGTCAGACTTTAAATCGCCAAAGTCAATAAAAATGATCTAGGCATAACATAACAATACAATTATCAAGAATTATTATTTTAAGCATAACATATTTCTAAGCTAAGCTTTCTTATCGATTACAGGAACCGTTAATATGAAAACAGTCAAAAAAACTTACATCCTACTTACATACTATTACAAATGCGAAAAATTTTATGGATGGATGTTGGCTATTACTATTTCACGCTTAAACGACTGAACGAAATTAGCTAACATTTTGAACATTTATTGATCTAGCTCTAGCTTGACACGGGATATTTTTATCCCGATGTTGTGTTACCGCGAGATTACTTAAGACTGGTTTAATTTTGAAGTCTACGCAAACGAGCAGAAGCCAGTACGTAATATGTTAAAAGGAAAATGGGTATTATAACGATGCAGAATGAAGATGTTGCACGGTGAAAGTGGATCGTGCACGCTGCACGTTCTTCCTGCAAGTTTCTAACGACTTCCAATTATTGTCTGATGTGCACTTACAGGCTGCACCTACCATAAACTTTACTGATGTGAAACATGGTAAATATAAAACAATAAAATTAAACTTTTCCTTTTATTTCAATACAAACTAACTAAGTAGGTAGTAGGAGTTAGTGTAGTGTAGATATCGAACACTACACTAGTTTGATAGATCGGACCTATGTCTGTGTCGCTGGTAGTAATAATAGTTGTTGATAATTTCAAAGGGTCGCCGTTATCGAAACCGATAAGGAGTATAATTATAATAATATCTATATAGCACCAAATACCAACCTACCTACTTTACTAAGGTAGGCCGCCTTTTTGTCTTTTCAACAGCCTGCAATAACAAACAAAATAGACTTTATCTGCGCCATGAAGAGCTTTAGCACGTAACTTTGCTCAACCTACAAGATAAAAGGCAAAGGATTAGATTCTTGCACATTTAAGTACTGTGAAGATTGCATGCTAAAGTAACCTGGCCTGGCTGAAATGTTTTTATTCTAATCTCTATCTCACAATTTCCTTTTGGAATTCGAATTTAGAAAATAAGCGAATAGGTTTTTCTACAAGGGCTTTTATTCGGCCATCGCTCGACATGTGAGCACTTAACTTCCAAGATATTTATTATTATCGGATCGCGAGTTTAGTTAAATGTAGTTGGAGCCCTACATATCGATAAAAGCCAGATTCGGTACCACAGTCACATATAGAAGTGACTAAAGTACATTTGCTTTGAAAAGGCGTACAGCACAGCTCGTAAAAATTGAGAAGGTGTTGCTGGTAGTTGCTTTGCTTTGAAACCTACTGTATGTTTAATTTGTACGACAAAGTTTGATTGCATTCGATAAGTTACCAACCCGTTCAGAAACATAAAAAAACCGTATTCTTCCAAATAAACGCTCGATTAATCCAGCATTAAACGAAATCATTGTTTATGTAAACCTAACTAAATCACTGTAATGAGATGGCTATTGTTTCCAAAATGTCCACAGTAGCGAGTTACCTAAGATAAGTACTTAGACACATCTGCAGCCATTCGTTCGAAGAATCTGCGTCCAGCCTTACGTAATGCGATGTTACCGACAATAATTGTGCAATGCATACCGATGTACCTACCATGTTTGTTGCTAACTGTCAGCTAATCTCGCGACCTATATAAATATGTAATGCTCGAATACGTAGGTACATACTTAATGATGTGATGTACAAACACACCTACGTTTAGTAGAACATACTTTGTTACGCGCTAATAGGTTTAGTTTCCTAGGTACTTGTTTATTATTTTTAAACCGAATTATTTTCAATAGGACATTGTTTGACCAGCCCAGCATCTAGTATATGCGGTATGGATTCAGAATCTGACCTAGGTTTTTAGCCGCGCCAGGCAAAAATAATACTTGGCGCCCTT
Organism: Hoplodrina blanda; assembly: GCA_949316365.1. Taxonomy (NCBI): domain Eukaryota; kingdom Metazoa; phylum Arthropoda; class Insecta; order Lepidoptera; family Noctuidae; genus Hoplodrina; species Hoplodrina blanda. The sequence continues at coordinate 5,766,848 of OX438579.1, read as the reverse complement.
TACAATGACAGCTAAGATAAATGATGATGATTTTTGGAGATTTCCCAGAATGATTCTCAAAAATCGTGAGAAAATCTTCACATTTCGGATTTTCGGTTTATTATACATATTTGATTAATAGATACATTCGAATAATTACAAAATTTATAAAACTACTTTTAGCCGCCAACCGCCCTCAATTTTACCGGAATTTGCCCGGCTGGCCCCACCTTAGACCAGGCCCTGTATACCCTTGCTTTTTAGTCTATCATCTAATTTTAGAATTAGATTGCCTGATACCAATGAGTTCATAATCAGCCTTAATCAGGCCATCTACCCAATTTGTGGTCAACGCTCATCTTGGCTAAACACTGATTAAACGAAATATCTGATTTTTTTATTAGGTATATACAAAAGATACAAAGGCGGACTTATAATGCCTTAGGCTTTCTCTACTAGTCAACCATAGGTGGTGAAGAGATAACATGATATGCAAGGTGCATTCAAAGATCTCTTTCGTCTAAAAAAATATCCTTAAAATGTTGCCGTATATCGTTAATTCTTTACTGAGTTGGTAATAGATACCTACCTATTACGATTATTATTGAGTGGGAAACTAGTAAACTTGTATAATTGCAATTTAATTAACGAGTTTCAATTGTTTTAACAGTGTAGTACTAAAGAAATTAACACCGATGCCCTGTGTTGTGCAATCCCTATAAAATCGTTTCTTTAGTCTGCGTGATAACTATTCGCCGGAATGAAAAGGATGCGTTTTCTAAGCGGAAAATAAGCTAATTTATCATAATCAAGGACATTACACACAACAGCACCTACTAGCCACCTAACTTGAATCGTTATTACTTATAATCAATTATTTCTGCCTATGTTTTTATGTGAACGGAACACCATAACCTTTGGAATAAATGTAGCTTTTAAGATTTTCGCAAAATAAATGATGAAACGTTATTAGTCCGTGATTTAACAAAACCTTAATTTAGCTTAACATAATCGTACTCTTTATAATCCAAAGCTACCATATTACCATGAATCATGGAAAAGTTAGACTTAGGTAAGTACTCACAGTACCTACGTATCCTAAGCAGTCATTTCAAAACTTTAAACTACTCTACTTCATGTTTTAAGTTTACGGATACGTATTTGCATGCGCAAGCGCAGTTGTTGAATACGGAAGTTGAGGGTTTTTGATATCGGCACTAAAGCAACTGTGGGCTTTTAAATTGTCTACCTACTACTTATCTACCTACTACCTTCATTTTAAGACAACAAAATTCGTATTTAGTATGTGTTACAAATAAATTAAAAACATAAATATAGGTAGACATTCAATTATGTTTAGATACTTTAACAACCTGAGAAAATCGTCTACATAGGTAGGTAGGCACTTAATTTTAATGATTTTCCCAAAATAAAGGAACAATAAACGTGGTCAAGGTTTTTCAACTTAATCTGTCAGAAGCTAGAGAAAATATAATTAAGTGCATAAACTTTCAACCTTCACCTCAAATTATCTAAATAATGTGAATAAAAACCAACACTTGGTGTGAGTAGGTATTACCAAACATTTGAATATTAGGTAACCAGATATATTTTAATCCGTCGAATCTTGTTTAAATAAAATGAAAATATGGATTAATAAAAATAGTTAATTTAAAAAAAACCTTTAATAAATACTCTAGATTCATCTATGACTCAGCTGAAAGTTTAGTGTTTCAGTGGACCTACAAAAATTAACAAGGCTTTTATTTATGATATTTTTGGAGTGACAAAGATATTGCTAGTTTCGTGTCCCGAAAAGGTATCTTGCATAGATATAGGTACCAAATTAGAGTTGTGAACCACTCGGATAGTTCTTAAAAATCTGTCATACATTCATTATAAAGTTTAAACATGGGTAATTTTTACAAGCTTTTATGTTTGGTTTGAGAACTTAGGACTTACCTATGCGTAAATTAGTTTAAAAAAGAGCGAGTATAAAATAGGAACTTAACTTTAACATTTAAATACTTACTTTTATTCGTTAAAAAACTACAGGTAAACCCTGCAATCATACAGTAGTGGACTCACAACACTTTCAGTCAAGACAACCGATAAGTAAACTAAACTTTACCGGTAAAGTTCAATCAAAACTTATGTACCGACTCGTGTTTAACTTACGCGGTCGTCATAGTAACGTATGTAAATACAATATGGCGGCGAATGCGCGCGCGCCTCTGTGAACGAACGCAGACTGGCTGCGCCTGCGCCGGCCACCGACCACCACCGCGGGTCTTCAGAAAGCGAGAGGAAGAGCCCAGGCTCCAAGCGAGTTTTTGTTGTGCGAGGACAAGTGCATGTTTCCATTAGTATAGCATTCATTTGTATGCATATGTACATCGGTAATTTTCTATAGACAGCTTGTTACCGCGACGTCTCTCATTTATTATCAGCCAATTAAAATAACTTAATTGATTAATCATGACGATAATCTGTAGTGCTGTAGGTATAAAGTTGAAGACATATTTTGTCACTGTGTAACTTCCGTGACAAGTTCAACGTTTAGGTAACTTTTGGGCCGATCTGACAAAAATCTACCTATAGTAAGAAATCAACTCCAAACGCAAATCTTACTTTTACTTTTCTGATAGAATACAAATAAACTCTCTGAAAAAAATTTCTGGTCGGAAGAAGAAATATAATTATACCAAAAAATTTAAAATTCCCATACAAGCTCAGTATCAACTTTTTGGCGTCTGTTTACTACAAATTAGCTTGTTTATTCAGTAAATGTATCGAATTACCTATGTACATCAGTCGTCATGGTCAAGTTAATTGTGATGTCACACGTAACATTTTAATTTTAACCATTTTATACTTAGGGCTTGTACACAAAACTGCGATGCGATGCGAGTTTTGTGTACAAGCCCTTAGATAAGCAAGTGTACAAAGAAGGGTAGTAAAAAAAAAATGAGGTTTTTTTATCATACTTTTTTATTTCAATGAGTTAACTTTCAAATCCAATCTCCCATTAATAATAATAATAACATAAATCAGTGTCTAATTACATAAGCCATTATTTTATAACTAAATAATTCCGATGAATCGCTAAACTCATAACTTGGCGTTTTAAACTAGGTATGTTGTTATTATTACAAAGCAACCTCTTGGACATCACTAAACAAAACTTACAAGCTAACATATTAAAACTAAATTATATTAAATTATCTTAAGTCCATTTCATACAAAAAAGTCCCCGTTTCGGAGTGGTGTTACGAAATCAAGGTTGCGTGGATTATGAAATGGGTAAATTAGTCAAAAGAAGTCTACACAATGATTACAATACAGTAGGTAATACATGCTACACAAAATGTTTGATAAGTAACATTACGTGGATACGTTAATTCTGTAACAAAATTATAATTTAATTAATTAAAACAAATGATATGATGCATTCTTGTAGCGTTCGGCACTAGGGTGCGACTCGCGTGAACAAACTCTAGCCAACCAGCGTAATATTGTGGCAAGCATCCGCAGGCCTTCATATAACTGTGTAGGAGATTCACAATCCTTCAAAATGCACCCGCAATATTACGCTCGCAGTCTAGATATTTATTAATATAATACTAAACTAAAAAAACACATAAGTAATTTTATAAAGCAGACTGGAAGTTAATAATGAAAAAAAAAAATATGTTAACAAGCATTGAGGAGTTATTAGAAGAGACAGCGAATTAACAAGTATATCACTTAGTTAGAAGCTAATTAATTCAAATGTATAAAAAATTTAATTACAATGTACAGATTATTTACATTATTACAATTCTTTCATGTTGACAATTAAAGTTGACTATATAATTATAATCAACACGAAAATATTAAACAATGTCTACTTTATAGACTTTCCGCAATATTTTCTTCAATGATACTTATTCTAACATATAGTACTTATAGCACCTATAACGTTAAATGTACATAATCTGAGACAGTGAGACTTACACTGTATTTACCACTTGGTCGAAGCACTTAGCAACAAACTGTTCCTTTTCGTCCAACTTTCTGACGTCACTGCTCAAGTGACGCGTCAGCATGGCGTCTTGCAACGCGGAGAGAGCTTCTGACGTGAACCTCTTTCCTTTGAGCTGAGTGATGACGGATGCTTCCCCGTGGAACCCGGACTCAACTAATCCTCGTGGGATGTTCAGGGTAACATCATCAATAAGACCTTTTTCAACCGACATTGTGATGACCAGCTCCTGTGTCGCAGAGTAAACCTTGGACGGTGCAAGCAGCTCCGCTGGGACGGGGAAGGAGCGACTCACTGTAAACATAGGTGTTCTACCGTAGCACCAGTCCCAAGACTGCAGCTCGTTTCTTAACTCCGCAAGACCTGGGAAAAACGGTATAATTGAGTGTCGAAAATTTAGAAACTAAAATACCTACTAATAAATAGGTAATCATTTTTGTATGCCATCTAATTGTTTGTTGAATTTTCTATAATAATTTTCTTTAATATAATATATTATGTGTAGGTACCTGGGAACCAGTCGTCAGTAGGGTTGACAAATTGGAAGCCTCGTTGCTTTGAGATCTGTCCCTGACCCCCATCTTGTAGGTTCAGGGCTGCCGTGCGCAGGAACTCGTACCCGACGGCGGTTTGCAGACTGTCCACGGTGACGCGATTGTTCACCTCCGACAGGTTGGCCACGTCAGAGCGCGTCGACGCAGTCGCCTGAGTCTGTATGCCATGCTAAATAGAATTAAAAGGTCCTTAACTTATGAACTGGAGGGGGCTGTCATGTCAAGGTCAGTTACAAAAAGTTAGTGAAAAACAAGCAACTAAAAGGTTATTAAAACAGTGAATTTCATGAATACAATTGTTTTAGTAAATATTGTGTAACCTAGAATATAGCTGGACGTGTGCAATTCGGTACTGATACTTTTGTTCCCCCTACATAAAGTAATGAATCACACGTAAACAATGAAATGCAACACGTACGACCTGTGACATTACTGAATATGCAAAAAAGCATACTGGGCCTCTGCTTGCGACCAGTGTACTGAATATATAGTTATAATTTAACTATACATAGCATACTAGCATTTAAAATTATACCAACAGTAATATTTGTAAAAAAAGTCTTGGAAGTCTTACAGGGAAAAACTGTAGAGCAATGTTAATTAATAATGATAGATAGAGAACAACATAAATTAAAATCTATTGCATAGAATGCCTGATGAAAAAAATTAGTATGATGGTTAGAGACTAAAACTACAGATAGCAGAAATAAGCCAACCAAAGAGTGTTACTTAAATTACACTAGCTATAAAAAGTATTTCGAAGATAGTCAAAGAACAAAACAAATTGGACAATACTTGTGACACTATCTGAGAAACAGAAATTTATCACTGATTGTACACATAATCCAATAAAAATCATTATATAAAAAAGTATATTACCAATAAGTTTCCTTCATTCAGAAAGTATCACATTTAGTGTGAATTTTACCAAAGTTTTATACACTTAAGTCTTTTATCTGTTTTAACAGTTTTTTAAAGAAAATCAGGCAAAAATTCAAAAATTGTCTGTAATTAAAGACTTAAACTAGGTATAAAAGTTTGATGAAATTCACTCTACAAAATAGAAAGATCAAAATCTTGTATTGTTAGGTCGTAGTTTTACTCACCTCACGTTTAGCAAGGGCTCTGCTGAGATCTGCCTTATTGGCATTGACTAGAAGTGTGCAGTGATGGTACGCTGACAGACGGCCTAGCTTGGCAGCTGTTCCAGATACCTAATAGAATTGTTGCTAAGGAAACTATTTTATGTTTATCATGGTCAACTAAAAAAATTAAAAACTTCTTAATATTATCTAATGTTGAATTCTGTGCAACACCCTGGTGGTTCTTTGTTATAAATGTAAAACTAATAAAAGGGTAACCTTTTATCAATACTTTTTACAATGAACGCAAGAGGTTCAAAATCAACACTGAGTGTTACATATATTATATACCTCTTTATATATATTATGTACCGCATATATCTTTGTACTAAACATAGCTTATAGAATGCTATATAGTCATTTTGGTGTGAAGTAACTTCAATTTAAAAAGGATACTTTGTATTTATCTCGAACAATCATATCTTGGCGTTCATTGATGACAGACTGGACCCCAAATCCTCTGAAGAGTGCCCTTTTGATTAGCTCCAAGTTGTATTTCCTGTCGTATCTCTCACGAGGAGTAAAGAATGTGATGTTCAGGTTTCCACGGTCATGGTACACAGTACCACCTCCACTGTTGCGTCTTGCTAGAGCTATCTCCCTCTCACTCAAGAGTGGGACATTAGCTTCCAACCATGGGTTCTGGTGTCTTCCAATCACAACGCACGGTTCATTACGCCAAACCATCATCACATGGTGATTAGAGAAATCCATGTGACGATACATCCAGTCTTCCAGGGCCAGGTTTGTATAGATGTCAGTTGATTGTGACATGAAGACAGATTTGGTGATCTCCCCCTCAGAAGGCAAGTCGCGTTCTTTCTTCACATTCAAGCTCTTGCTTGTAGTGACCAAGCTGCGGGAGCTGGTTCTCCTGGTTAAACCCACCACAAGGCAGGCACTGCTTGCGACTATCTTCTTCATCATTGTCTGAGCCATCTTTAAATGTTATATTATAAAATATATTGTCAAACGGATACTTTTCTGTATGAACTTTATAACCACAGTTCGTTAGACGTTAATTATTTAATTGTTATTGTTACTTAGATAAATTGACTAATAATTAACAGTCCAAATAGTCTATAAAATAATTTAACCTAGTGCATAGAACAGCTGCAGGCGTCAGTATCAGCCGACGAGAGGGAGATCAGATATTCGTGAAGGGCAATTGTTTGATGCAGCCACTTCCACGTTTGGTGCAGGGTATTAATTCGATAACGAATTCCCAAACAGTCTCGACAGTCACTTGGCATTCCTCTTCTTGAATGCAGGATTTACAAAAAAACCACTACACTATAACACACAAAAACAAAACTCAGAAGGATTCAATATTAGAGCAAAGCTAAACGCGTACTACACACCGACAATATATTATGACGATTGTCGAGTAAGAACCGAGAAAAGTACGTGATCGCACCACGATATCCGATGAATTAAATGAAATACCTTCCGCCGTCTCATTTTATTAGTGCTGATAATGATAAGCGGACTGGGGAACTAGGAGGTCGAGCGAGGTCATTCGAAGTTCACTCCAACATAAGAAAACAAACAACTTGATAAGAAGCACGAAGTAGCCACGCGCACGCAACCTTATCAAGCTTGTCTTGGGCATATAATATTACAACAGATAAGCAGTGTGTAACTTCTAACCACAATAATTATAAAACATTAATTTTCATATCGTAAGTACATACCATTCCATTTTGCAATTATTTATATTTCTGCAATTGAATTGACGGACGAGCATTTAGTGTCGTCTAATACATTATGAATTGGTTATTTTGTAGACCATTTCAATCTACGTTATAACTATTAACTACTCAGAAATTGGGTATTTCTTTTGTTAAGATTTTTGGAAATACATAACAATCATCAAAAAATTATTGACAGTAATAACAGTTCGTTCCTATGGTTCGTTTTCGTTCTACTTTACAGCTTTACTAGATCCCACAATTCCCACAGATAACAGCACTTATCTGACGTTAAGTCCCACGGAAAATCTTTGCTGCGAATAATGGTTTTATATTGTAATTTAATTGTAATTTATATTGTAATAGAAACCAGCGGTCTAAAAAACGGGCCCAACATTCAAAAATAGCGAGTACGCATATTCGTCTACGACCATGCTTAAATTACGGTTGCACGTAGGTTTTACATATTTACTTACATATTCTTATAATTTTTACAAGTTGTATCTACTACGTCTGTGCCATTGATACATGCTAATAAATCAGTGGATTAAGCATAAAGCTTAGGTAAAAGAAGACAACACGTCAAACAAAGAGACCTTTTGGAGATGTTAAAACTGTCCTTCTGTTCTCACTTTTTTGTAGGGTGACCATCCGATAGGTTCTATATTTCGGGACAACAGTAATTGTTTTTACTCAAATTTTGCATTGTTAATGATTTGATGTAGAAATTAAGCATCAGCGTGGCCAAGTTTTGATTTTGGGTTGGGTAATACTGATAAATACATACAAAGTTTTACATAATTTATTATAATGTATATAAATGTACAAAACTATGGTATCATTTCTGGATTGCAAAACATTTTTTTTCAAGTGACATTATACATTTTCTTGCCCATCTTTCTACATGAAACTACCTTTTGAAAGCAGCAACTAATCACCCATGAGCCAGTCAGGGTGGGGCAAGTGCCCCTGTCTGCCTTACCCTTACCGTGGCTACGCCCATGGAATTAAGTAGTGTTCCTGTTCTTTCAAAAGTGAATACCTTACTTTGATTTACCTGAATACCTTTGAACATAACGAATAACTATTATTATATTTTTTAGGAATCTTAAAACATCAGGAGACGAAGTGATTGATTGGCAATTATCCGATTTACAATAATGGTACCATATATGTATTTATCATTATAATATTGCCCCACTCAAAATCAAAACTTGGCTACGCCGATGGTATGGTGCTGTGATGTGCTATTCTAGGCTCACCGGGTCAACGGGTTACCCCCTGACTGCGGATAAACATTCGCCCGCCCGCAGTCATTCGCGGAGCACTTGTGGAGCACAACGTTTTTTTTTCTATTTTCGTGGGCCATGGATACCAGTCAGAAATCCGCCCCTAAGACGACCCACTGACCCCAGTCAGTATTAGTTCTATTGGTCCTATCCTTTGAGGTTATACCTCTTATACCTCCATGGTTTAATCCCAAGGGTCCTGTCTATAGAGTTATATTTAGTCCATTGATCAATGTTTTAATTGGTCTTAGTTGGTTTCATTTTAATTCACATTTATTTATTTTAATACATATATAATTACATTTTTAAAAATTAATATAAAACAATAAAAACATTTAAAAATATAAAAAATAGTATCCCACCGGCATCGGGAACAGGGTCCAAGCTACCGGTGGTCAGGGCTCCTGAGAAAGGAATCTACTAACAATACGCGCCGTGTCCAGGAGTACCGCTTTCTGAATCAAGCCCTTGATCCAACCGCCCAACGAGAGCCTCCTAAGGTATTTTAATTATTATTACAATTATTTGTAATAAATTGATATTTTGGAATATATCAATAAAATTAATTTGGTTTCTGCCTACCCCCATGGGAAAAAGGCGTGAGTTTATATATGTATGTATAAATTATTAAGAAAACAATACATAAGCTATGACATTCTTACAAAAGAGAGCGACACATTCAACAATAATAATGACCAGTCAATAAAGTCAGTGATTAAAAGCTTGGAGATATTTATACAAACAACTTGAAGTAAAATGTATTTCCATAAATATATGTCTATGACCTACTCACATCCCCACGAATAGTTAGAGGTACAAGCATGAAGTTATAGATAAAACTGGAGCCCAGACTTTGAATACCTACTTGAAGCTCAAAAAATGTATCGCTATCTCGCTCTCTGTGGTCTCACTCTCTCTTTTTAACTTAGGATAACCTCCTAAGTTAGAAAGAGAGAGTCAGACCACAAGAGAGCGAGAAGTTTTGTAGGTATTTGACTCAAACTTTTGTTCGAAGTCTTGACTCCAGTTTTATCTATACCTTCATGGGTACAAGTCTTTGGTACGTCCCACTGACAATGACAATTAATGACAAATACAATACAATTGACATTGACATATGTCAGTGTCCCGTCCCCTTGGCTGGGCCTTGGTTCTTCAATAAAATTTTATTGTAAAATTTTTCAGAATTGAGTTAAAACAGCTTTGAAAAAAATGGCTTTTAGGACCACTTCCGTTGCCCTCAGTGAGTACAACACATAAATTAATACAAAAATTTGTTTAAATATTTGCTACACATGTATTACTACAATTTCAGTAGTAACATTATTGTTATGTAACTTATTTATTTTCAGGCAGCATGAAGAGATGGGCCTACAAAATGTCTGGATTTAACAAATACGGTATGTTAACCTTTGAGTTTACATAACATAACATAAAATCACGCCTGTAATCCCCAAAGGATTAGCCAGAGGTGTACCCATTAGTGCACCCACATTTCGCCAGTTATTATTTAAACCCCATGTAATAGGGGGCAAGCAAATCGGGCACAAATCCAGAGTCTGAGGCTGCTGCTGAGAATACTGACGGTAAACTAACTACTGATGGTAAAACCCAATAACACTTTGCCCGACCTGGGAATCGAACCCAAGACCTCATGCTCTGCAACCGCACTAGACCATCGAGGCAATAGGAAAACTAGAAGGTTGACAACTTCCAGTTTCCAGATATTTTATTTGTGTTCCTATGTCTAATGATCATTGTACAAAGATTCTGATTATACAGGTTAAAAATGTAATGACATTATAATTTTCAATCAACTTCATCCTTGTTGATTTCTCAAAGACTTATTATTGCAATTGCAATAAATTGTTATTTAAAATAAATGGAAACAAAATTATACAATATGTCAATGTTATTGATATAGTGGTGTATTGACACTGTCAATTTGACAGTCATAAAAGCATAGCAAAACGTTAGAAATCTTAACCTATTAACTGTGGGAAAACACACCGGTTGTGGTCCCAGTAAAATCGTAACACACAACTGTGTATGATTTGTTACGACGAACGCACTAAGAACACACTTGGCGTAGGGAAAGTTCGCCTGCAGTCAACGGGTTAAGATACTATGTAGGTGTAGGCTCTTTAAATATTGCTACTTAGCATACCTATGTTACCAAATTCATAAGATAACCATTTACAGGACTTTCAGAGATGTACTTTACAATCTACTTTTACATGGGAGTGATTATGAGAAAAGTCTTATGCTAAATTCCTTAAATGATGGATGAGATGAAAACTTCATCAAAATCCACTGAGGAACTAAGAAACCATATGCCAGATCATAAAAATGTTTTGTTTTATACTATAGACTACAGTATAACTCTACTATACTCCTGAACCTCTACAGTGTAGAGGTTCAGGAGTACAAATATAAATAATAGAAAACTTATTTGCAGATTTATTCTAATACAATTGAATAATCTGTTACAGGGCTCCTTCGCGACGACTGCCTCCATGAAACCGAAGATGTACAAGAGGCTCTCCGCCGCCTCCCCACACATGTAGTTGATGAGCGCAACTTCCGTATTGTGCGTGCTATGCAACTCTCCCTCACCAAGACCATTCTTCCCCCAGAGGAGTGGACCAAATATGAAGAAGACAAGCTCTACCTCTCACCTATTGTAGACCAAGTGAAGAAGGAGAGACTAGAACGTGAGAACTGGGAGAAGAATTATTAAATAGTTACTGTATAATGTTTGGTGTATTATTATTTAAATAAACTTAGCAATATCCAAATTGTAAATGTTTTCTTTTTATTTAATTTGTTTTTAATACTTTTTTTTAAATCTTAGCCACATTACCAAAGATCGCACATGAATGTGAAGTTTGGAAGGAGGAAGGGATGGACTGATGGAAAGTGATTCTTATACCTACCATAAACAAGAACATTCATCATCACCTGTCTTACGCCGCCTACATGTCTTTGTATTCAAGATGTATTCCTCTTACGTCTTCAATCCTCGGTTCATGGTTGCGCTAGAAGTAATTAAAAAGGGTGGGGATGCAGGTCATCACTAGTGGTTCGCCTACCCGTTTCCCAAGCCTGCAATTAACGCTCTCGTTTCTACTTTGGAGTCGTTATCATTCGTCTGATGATCACATAAACCTATTGTTTCTCAAATTCCTTGTGACTTGGCCTTTAAATAAAGTTTGCACAAAGCCACCAGTTTGAAGCATGTACCAACATCATGTGGGCGGTCCTACCGAACCGAAGTACCGAACGTCACCGACAACAAATGAAACACCTGAATTTATAAACGATTTATTAAATATACAAAGTACAAAATAATATAATAAAATACAGAATTCGAAGAATGTAATTTAGGAGAACAAAGTATGGCAACAAAATATATTATGGCCACTAAGAAAGACATTTTATTAAATTACAATAATTCGATACTGGAAATATGAAAAAACGTAAGGGACATTTGGTCGAAAATCTGTCCCTTGCGTTATTTCATATTTCCAGTATCGTATGTATTACATAAATATGTGGTCCCTTTTAAAGTAACACGATTTTTTATAACAATAATTAAATTCCACCTTTTCCGAGTCAACAATTGGCATTAATGGTATGGTAAATAACTTTAGGAAGGTAATGTTACAATTTTGATTAGTCTAGTGATCTTCCAGGCTTTCTATACTTGAGTAAAGTACGTAAAAATAATGATTGGCCCACATAATTAAATGTTCCTATAGCAAATAAAACAGGTACTTGGCTAATTAGAACCACTACTATAAAATCATTGGTAATAATATTTGTGTCTGTTGGCCTGAATGAGATATTAGTTATTTTAGTTTGTTCCATGTAAGGATGGACTAATATTTTAATGAAACACTAGTAATGAACTAAATTCATTTAAAATTAGAATTATTATAACAATTTCTTCGAAGTATCCAAAATAATAATAATTTTATTTTTATTTACTTATTAATAATCAAAAGAATATAAAATAAAAACAAAAACAAGATACATCAATTAGTACCTACATATATTGAGAAACTTCCTACGAAAACGACAACGACGATGGGAACTTACAAGGAAAAATGTCTTTTTATAAAAATGCACAGCAGCCATTTCAGGCTACACCACATGAACTTTAATTTGTTAACCTTGAAGAAAAGAGCAATGTAGAGACAAATTTTTTGAGTACTAAATAGTGTTTGACAACGATTAATGCCGACCCGAAGTTGAAGTCGTCACTACAGGCGGTTATAATGTATAAACCATACTTCTAAAGCGTCGTTCATGTTTATATTCAACACGCTTTCGAAATTAGCAGATGACATTTTCTGATTCTATTATGTACAGAGTACTTAATATTTTTTATGTTACATTGCTATAAACCTGACAGATGTTTGGTAAAATTAAATCAAAAGTAATTATTGTCAAACACTCTGCTAAGTCTAATATTTATTATTAACTGAGTTTGCTGCATTAGTTGTAGGAAAGATATTTTTTGAGTGTTTATTACATTTGACAACTCGCTTATGTATGTACTAATGTACAACTATTACGCCTATCTTAGAACTATACTACAAGTATGTTAAAATTGTGAAAAATTGATTCAGATCTGATAAAGTATAAAAATTTAATACAAAATTAGGTGAGATCTACCACGGACACACATTTGTACAGTTAATCGCACGTCCATGGTAATAGTTTGACTCAACAACACCTTTATTGCGCCGCATCAAGGGCGTTTTTCATACTTTAATGTAATTGCGGACGTGCGTCGGAAAACGTCATGTACATACAATATGTACAGGATATCTAGTTTTGTTTCTACCATGTATAAAAAAAACGCACATATATTGTGATCAAAACATGATTCTTATAAACAACAATAAGGAATAAAAATAATGTCTAACTTGTTCAAACTATAGGCAAGGTGTTGAGAATATTAAGTTCTTTTAATGCCTCGTTTACACTCGCGCCTCGCGGCTCGTCTCGTGTCTCGCCTACAGGTCGCGAGTGTAAACAACACGCGCGAGCAGAGGCTCGCGCGTGGTGGCACTCTACTCTCACTCTCGCGAGTCAAAGGGTTGACTCGTGCCCAAAAACCGCTTCCGACGCGAGCGCGCGAGCGGCGAGACGAGCCACGAGCGCACCGATTACACTCGCGTCTCGCGGCTCGTCTCGCCGCTCGCGCGAGAGTGTAAATGAGCAGTAAAATAGATTACAGAATTTTATGGAAAACTCGAAGGCAGTGAGAATTTCATAACGAAGGAAATATAAATATTGTAGCTCTATAATTCATTTAAAATTTTGTAAGATTAACTTCTATGATTTCATACTTTCTGAGTCACCTAGGACGGACTGCCATTTTTCCGGTCGGTTTCAATTTCAATATTTATCATAACTTCGGTATCTGCCAAATATACTTTAAAACTTCCTTATGCATACAATCCCAAAACCAATAACAATGACGAATCAATAAAAGGATCTTTACTTAATCATAAGAAAATAATGGGGTCGAGCGGGGCTATTTCAACTGTGGGGTAATTAAAACTCTGGAAATAGTTATTGTATAATTGTTCTCACTCGTTAGAATTACCCCAGAGGTAAAATAGCCCCGGCCCGACCTTACAATGATTATCAAAATAATAAATGATCAAAATAATAAACGAGCAATTTTACAAGAAATTGTTACTTAGTAACTAGATCAATTATAACTTACATAATATGGCAAGTAGACTGCTCAATAATAATGATATGACGTACAATTTGATATAAACAGTATTCATAGCCAAGTACTTATAATAGTAGGTAAAATGTATAAACTACCTATAAAGACAATTAGATAAAAAAATATTCTGTACAAATACGAAAAATGCAAATATGTATACAATTTTTACACGTTTTATACATTATTATTGGCAACTTTGTTTCCGAGTGATATTTTTTCTTTGGAAAACATAATTGTAATTAAATTCGAGTGAAGAGGAAGCCCTTATAGTTCTTCGTCCCCTATTGCTTCGAACGCATTGTTCTCCACGCATTCCCTGCCGGGCTTGAAGGAGACTGTCGCGAACTTTTCCGTCAACTTTTGCACAGAAAATATTTCTCTGGAACTACCGGAGTTATACGAATCTCCGTTCTGAAAAGATCGTAACTTTTGTTAACAGCCGAAATAAATTAAAAATAGAATATAGAAACCGCGAAATCGAACTTGTCTGTTGTATTGAACATCCATTGACGTCATTCACATGGCGCCACCGTATGAACCGTGTTATTTGGGACGTTATATGCTTTAAGCAGTCTAGCTTAAGTCAAATTCAACAAAACCAAGTGAACTAGAAAACCAAGTTGTGGCGCGGCTTCGTCAGTTTAATATTCCGGGATAATTTGTACTCTCCATATTACATACTAGCTTCTGTCCGCAACTTCGCCCATATGGAAGTCAAATATGCCAGAGAACATAATTATCTTAAGTTATTCGGCAATAGTGAAACTTTCTATCAGTGAAAGAATTGTTGCAATTGCACCAGTACTTCCAGAGATTACCTCTTACAAATAAACTCTACCACTTTATAATTTTAGAATAGAGTTCTCAACCGATTTCCATGAAATTCAGTCTGATTAGTTACAAACTCGTGTTCTCATATTTAAGTATGGATATAAACTCACAGTAGAGCTGAGCGTGTCGCTGGAGGAGGATGGTGTGATGACTTGGCTGGAGCCATCGCGTCGCAAGTACGTCAGACTGCCGCGCTTGCTGCACCGCGGCGATGCAGGCCCCGCGCCAGCCTTTTGACGCATCAGCTCATCCACTATCGACTGGAAAATATTTTTTTAACATTTGAAGAAGAAAGGAGAATTAAAAGACTCGACATACGTAAACCTCAAAGCCAGTTATTATATTTTGAACTTTATTCCGATTATTATAAAGAAAGTTTACACTAAAGTTTACTCTAAAATTGAATCTCAAATGTCAATTTTAAATTAAGTACTTTACATTAGTCGAAATTAAGTTCAAAATACAATATCTGGCTTGGACTAGAGTCGCAAAAACTCGTTATGAAATAAAACAGATAACTTTCAATATAAACGCATAAAATCTTGACCTTTAGTGGTCTTATAATAAAGTGGAATACAATCTTAATCAATTAATATTACCTGCAAACAAACACTAATAAATGTTGCATGCTCAGTCCTCAAGGTTATCCATTTCAAGTTGTCTTTACTGATGAGATATTCAAACGACAGCTCAAAGTTCTTGTTAGAATCTTCTAGAAGAGAACCATGGCCATTTTGAGTTGGTGTGTTTTCAATCTACAACAATTTATAGTAATGTTAATGACAGACAAAAAATTAGTACCTACCTAAAGAGTTTTTTACAAAAACTAACAATGCATTGTTACTTAGGAAAAAAATAAAAAATAAAACAAGTTGATCTTTCAGCCAAGTGAAGGGCAAACTGACCTAAGTCAATATTAAAATTAAGTTTTTGTTCTATTAAACTCAGACCTGAACCACAGACAACAGTAATTGAGTTGAGTTATCTCAGTGGATGATGTAAATTAAATGAATAATTAATGTCACCTTTTATGGTTGTATACTTATATATTGTTTTTAGCTAGTAGTACATGTGCATCTAATCAGCACACATTTTCCTAAGTAATCAGTATTACTGGATACATGATAACTAAGTACTAGCGTGTAATGTTTCACTAATGTTTGCTGTCTGACGCAAGGGGGTGTCGCATTGAAAAATTTCAAAGTCCGAACTGTTATTGACAAATTCTTAATAGTAAAACTCAGTACAGGGCCCGATCTAAGGAACTGGGCAAATGCCAAGAGCGGCAAAACTGAGGGGCGGCAAAATTGATGGTGCCGGGCATTTGCACCAAGTCCAACATACTCTCGTAAATTTTTGTATACTTGTTCAGAAGCTGTAGTAGACTAACGTATGTGTATATTATACAATTAAAACAATATCACATATAATATCATCCCATCTTTGGAATAGCAAGCTCATGACTTATAGCGTTAGTGTAAAGGGCGGCGAACACCACAACTCTAAAACAAAAATTACGTTTTCGCGTGACAAAAAAAAAAAAAAGATACTATTAAACATTAAATCTGCGTCATACTCACAGCATGCAAGGTCGTGATTCTCCAGCAACGCATCCTGGTGACTTTGTACCGCTGCTCCCGTGCGGGTGACGCAAGCGTCAGTAACGTGAGTTCCTTGGACGCAAGTGACACGCCCACGCGACACGTGCCTTCGGGCGCACCGTCTATCACGTTGCTTGTCTCCGTCACCGCCTCCCCTGCCGGTATCCTCCCGTAATAAGGCAATGTTTTCGCCAGTTGTATGTACTGCAATAATAAATTGATTTGTATTTATGTCAGTGTGATGAACATGGGCTTGTTCATTGGAATTTTATAGACATAACATCACGCCTGCAATCGCCGATGGGTTAGGCAGTGTGTACCCATTTCGCCATTTTATATACTTTTTCAATAAATGGTCGGGATTTCATACATTGCCATTGTTTGGCAAATCTAATGTTGATAAAAAAAACATCGTCCAAGGAGAACTTTATTCTCCTTTTTCGACATCCATAAAAAAGGGGGGCAAAGTAGGAATAGTCGAGATAATCTATTCTTGAGAATTACACGACTAGCGGTTTCATAGTGTAGTGTAGTGGTTTGAAAGGAAAAAAAAAAGACAAAAAAAATAATACGAAAAGATTATTTTAGACAAAGTGCTCTTTAAAATTCACAATATTTCTGTCTTAGTGTGAACAAGCCTTTATGATATTTTCCAAGTAAATCAGAGAAGTTATCCTTGACAATTATGATGATGTTCATATTAACAAACTGTTATTAGCACTAGCAATTCACACTGCACTCTGTATTAGAAATTAACAGATTTCAAAATGTGTGACCCTAGCTGATACAGGATTGGAACAAGCTTCTATAATTAAAAAATTAAAAAACACGACTGCAGAAATTGCACATATTTGTACTTTGTTTACTCGTCAGTATTTTTTACGACGTTTTTTATTTACAGTGTTATATATTTTTTAAATCTACTTGTCTAATTCTAGACGATAAACATAGACACGATCACATTCATTAAAAAAAAAAATTGAGGCTGGTATTAATTTACTTTTTAAAGTGACCACACCGGTTTCTTTTTATTTTTAACTAGCCTATGTTACTCGGAACGATGCAAGGATTGTAACGATACCCCATACATCTAAATCGGTTCAGGCGTTTAAAAGTTATGGTGGAATAAAGAAACTCACATACATACATACATACATTAACCCTGAACACATAACACTCCTTTTTTTGGGGCAGTCGTGTAAAAACCGGCCGAGCGCAAGTCGGACTAGCACATGAAGAGTCCCATACCTTACAATATTTAACACTACATACAAAAAAACACGTATCTGGTATGAGGAACAGGAACCTCCTTTAATTTTATTTTTATTTGCTGGTATAGCAACCAAAGTAATACACACTCTGAAAATTTTAAGTGTCTATTACGGTTAAAAAAATACAGCCCTAGGACAGACGGAAAAATAGACAGAAAGCAAAGTATTAGTAATAGCCTAATAGAGTTCACTATGATGAAATTATTGAAACAGATGACTGTAAATTCTGCTAATTTGATACATTCCATGTAAAATTTGGTGATATATAATATTGATGAGGTCATGATTAATTTTATTAACATTGTATGATATCAGTCACAGATGACTCATAGCCTTCAATTACCTCAACCTGTCACTGACTTATCTGCAGGTTGTATAAGTATTTAATGTCATAGAGTGTTTCATGTTTTTTTTTGCTAACAACTTAAAATTTAAAAAATGGAACAGTTTGTTCATTAATTGATAAACCTATTTGTTTTTAATTAAGTATTATTGAAACTGAATGCTCTCAATTGACCCAACATTCTTGGCAGATAAAGATGTTTACAGTATCTTCATATTGTGTACTTGTATCAAGCAGTGTGAACACAGGCCATAATCTTTCAAGTAGTTATTACATACACATAACTTGAAGTGTAAAGATAATTTGTATTGCATTGTAGACAAAAGTAAATTTTATCTTGTACTAGCCTCCCGCCCCTGCTTCTTACAAGTGCAGTGTAGATACTAACTGTGTATATAAACCTTCCTCTTAAATCATTTTATCTATTAATGAAAACCACATTAAAATTCGTTGTGCAGTTTAAAAGATCTAAGTGTAGTGATTTTATTGTATGCTATGTAGAGATGTCTTTGAAAATATCCTATTCATTGACTGGTTAATGTTACAAACATACCCATAAGATAAAGGTTTCAAAGTAAGACAAAAATGGTGAATGTGCAAGCAACATATCACTAATACAATCTCACAAAGGGACCCTCCCTTTCTGATCTGAATATGTCTAGCAAGACCATTTCTGATATCAGAATAAAATATAGAATACTAGCTTTTCCCCGCGACTTCGTCCGCATATATATGTCGGTTATCGCGGACGCAGACGAAGTCGAAGTCGAATAAAAAGTAGCCTATGTCCTTTGTTGGGGTTCACACTTACCCTGTACCAAATTTCATACAAATCGGTTCAGTAGTTTAGGCGTGAAGAAAAGACAGACAGACAGAAAGACAGACAGACAGACAGACAGACAGAGTTACTTTCGCATTTATAATATTAGTTAGGATTAGGATGTAGCTCACCTACCTCTTTCTTTTCTTTCTTAGATTCATGTGCGGAAAGCATTTCTTTAGTTTCTGGGTCAGCTGTTAGCCATCCCAAATCCAAATCTTCTATTGTTTCTAGGTATAATAAGTCCAGAGACACCCTGTCTACCATTAAATTAACATCATAACATGGGTCCCAATAGCTGTAACAAACAATAGAGTTTAAAAAAGTGCTTTTAACTGTGTATTTTATGCACACGTAGTTGATAACAATAATTACCTTTTCCTCAATACAATTTTATCCTCTGGCCTTACATATTTTTGAGATATATATGGAGATTCATATTCTTCCAACTTTTTTAGTGCTGGTTGTCCGTCTTTCGCACAGCTCCAATTAAAAAGATATAAGGAAAAATATTTCACAAACTCCTTTGGCAGGTTGATATAGGTGCATGCAATGTCTAATATTGTGTTTGATGAATCCGTAGATGACACAGATAATGGTATTCTATACCCATTCATAAGTGATATTTCAATTTCTACCTCATGCATTTTAACACAATGTGTTTCTTGTTGAGCCGAAAATAGGAATGTTACCAAAAGGTCGCATGTTGTAAACAAGGGGTTCTGGCCAACTGAAAAAGAGATAACATGTTTTAATGTGCACTTTTTCCTTAATTATCTATAGCATTGTTATACATTACAATATACAGGCTATATAATGTTACTTAAACCATTGTGCAATCAACTAATTTAAACTAATATAATATATTATGTACCGTCAACAAAAGAGACAGGTATCCGGGGTCGTCAGATATAGTCAGTTTTCTTAGAAACCAATGAATGTCTTTGATTGAAACAACTTAATTAATGAACTGTAAGTGTACTTTTTAAATTAAATTAGAAAACATCCATTGGTTTCTAAGAAAACTTCAACTATATCTGATGACCCTGCATACCTATTTCTTTTGTTGACTGTACATGTTAGTTGCACTTATTGATAGTCAGCCACTGGAGTCATGCAACAATAAATAAATATAGTGTTTCTTTGGCCAAGGCTGAATAGGTAAATTCAATTTTAGTGAATAATTACCAAGTTGCATGTATTTTTCCAACAAGATTCTTCTTTCCTCCAGTTGAGAGCTAGTAAGGAACAACTTTTTTGGTGGGAACTGTGGCAATTTAACATAAGGGTTTTGTGCCTGCAGCTGCTCATGGAGACTGAGCAGTTGTTTGTACCGAGCTGTGCAATGGAAGACGCCATCAATGTGAATGTTGTAGCCCTAAAAACAATAGCAGTACCTATGTCAATAGTTGGAAATTAACTTTTAAAGGTACATTATGTCAAACATTATCATAACCGCCCACTTTAACTGCAAAGAAAATAATAAGCAATAATGTATTATTTTTATAATTAATAAAAAAAACAGACTGTTTGTTGTAATACATAAAGAAAACAACAACCAAACTATTGTAAGTAGGTTCAACATTTGTTACAACTAGAAATATTTTAAATAAGGGACTCCTACGGTTTACACTAAAAACAGATAATCGATTTTATATTTTAACAAAGAAACAAAATATTTTATATAAAACTAGCGACCCGCCCCGGCTTCGCACGGGTGCATGTATTATACATATAAACCTTCCTCTTGAATCACTCTATCTATTAAAAAAAACCGCATCAAAATCCGTTGCGTAGTTTTAAAGATCTAAGCATATATAGGGACAGACAGACAGACAGACAGGGAAAGCGACTTTGTTTTATACTATGTAGTGATTACCGTGTAAGAGATCCCATTGTCATCGTGAAATTGTTGCGAATCAGGAATAGAAAAATGCATTTTTATTACTGCAAAGAATGCATAATATTTCTGAGGAATTAACTGATAATAAAATAATTGAGATTATTCAATATTTTCGTCGCAATATTTCACAAACTTGAAGAAATCGCCCACTTTTTATTTGTTTTTTTTTAACCATAACACAGACTTTCCCAAACCACATCACATAGAGACTGGCAAAATTTCTAAAAGTGACAACTATCGATACTTCACATTATTATGTTTGCTCTAGCGCGTTTTTTTTGGATTGTGATGCCGAGACTTTGAAGATCAAGACCTCGACCACTGACACTAAAACCACTTTATTATTTTAAAAGGTGTTTCTAATTTAATGAACCTTTTATCAGTTTGTTTTTGTTAGCAACTAGCAAGCTCCTCAATTATGGCCTACAACGACTTACTTGATTCTCAAGGTCGTCGATTAAATTATTAAACGGACCGAGAGGTGCACAATAAAATTGTCGATGATGAACAAATAGCTTGCTCAGACCAGCCCAACCAAAGCCTGAAGACAATGAAATAATATATTAGAAAATTGGAATGGAACTCGATGAGTCTGTTCTACTAGTGTGAAGAGAATACCCGCTAATAGAGTACTAACATTTAACCATATTATAGTCTGTGTGATATTCGAGTTACTGGCAACACCATAATTTTAAAAATTATTGCTGATTCTGTGATTTTAAATGTCATCGAAATCATCAGCTGTATGCGGAGTCTGTTTTGTATATTTTGTAAGTATAACAAAATTGCAAATCATTCATCATTACTCAATTTTGATGAGCATTATATTCAGATTTTTTGAGGTCTAAGACAACTTTTCTGTTTGTGAAATCCAGAACAAATAGTCGTCGTAGTCTTCATTTAAGTATACAACAAATAATAAAATGTCGAATCATTTACCGGTTATCACAATCCAATGTGATTGGAACGATGTTATAAGGTAAATTAATTGCAAATACTTTACTAATATAAACTATGTAACCTGGATAATATGTCAAAAATATTTTAAATACAAGCTTGCTTCAAATAATATCTGGCGCTCTCCACAGAATCATATCAGACTGAATATCATTCTATTTTTCTATATTTATCAACTAGCAAGTGTCATAATTACATACTCATTCACCATCCCTTATTTGCCAACATCTGCAAGCTATGTTTTGTATAAGTGTTTTATGTGATAATGATTACAGATTACCTAAAGGTAGTGCTTGGATATCCTCGAAAAAATTGAATGAAACAAGTGTTCATGACAAGCTTACTACAATTTTAAGTGATGGGAAAGTGAAAATTAATTTCTCAGATAACTATCAGTACATTTCTCACGGACCATTGAGTTTGGTAGTGAAGCATGTACCTTCTGGCCTTAAAGTTGCATTTGTAGCACCCACAAAAGCTCACAAAATACACAGTAAAGGACTTTTGTCTGTAGCGGTTGCAGATAATGCATTGGCAGTTTCATCATGTGAAGAAGATAAATTATTAGTTTGGGATAGTAGGACAAGTAAGTTATTACTTTTGGAATTGTTTAGCCAACACACTGGTTAACACGTCACTAATGTTTTGAAATTGCAATCTTAACAGATGCCAAAACTTAAACCAAATATAAACTCCTAAACTGTGCTGATAATTTAAAATAAAGTATTATGATACTACTTGCCAGTGTAACTCACTCATAATCTCTCACCATCAATTTTATTATCAAAGGGAATTTAAATCCATAGTTTCTTGTATTTTTGTATTCCATCTTAATAATATTATTTCCTATGAGGCAGGCACTAAGTCCCACGAGTGAACTAAAGCCTCCAAAATAAAAAAACAGGATAAAAATGATAAACAAAGATTTTCTTTGTTTATTTAATCAATTTTGTAGTTTTCTATTCCTTTTTTCTCTGCTTTTTTTTTCGTTTACTTCCATCTTGCATTCCCATTTTCAAGGCTCATTCTGTTCAAGATCATTATAGTTAAATAAAATAATATTTCTTTATAGGTGAAATAAGCTTGGTATTGAAAGGTCATGGTGGCCCAGTATACAAATGCAGATTCTTTCCATCGGGTATTGTGGTATTGTCTGCCGGAGCTGATGGTTCCAGTAGAATATGGTCTGCTGAGTCTGGAATTAACCCTGTCACTCTGAAGGGTCACACTATGGCCGTATCTGATATCTGTATAATTGAAAAAGGAAGAAATGTTGTTTCTGTTAGCAAGTAAGGCATATTTTGATAATTCAGTTAGTTTCTGCCATAAATCCTATATGATACAAAAAAGTTTAATGTCTTTTAAGTTAATGTCTGTTTTTAACCGACTAAAAAAAAGTGGAGGTTCTCATTTCGACTGTATGTTAATTGATAATTCCGCTAATTATGTATTGATTTTGTTTTTTTTTTTTTTTTTCATTTATAGGGATGGTTCTGCAAAATTATGGGATGTTGGTGAATCAAAATGTCTGGGCAATGTTGTTGAAGGGCATGGCCAGATTAACTGCTGTGCCATAAGTACAACTAGTGAGGAAGTCGAAGTTGAAAATGAGAGAGAGGTGAATATAAATTTATTTGAAAATGGCAATTAGGAGCTTTTATCCCAAGCGCAACATAGGATGGCGCATATAGTAATCCTGAGCGCAAATTACGATGGCGGTGGTAAACGATGGTGTTACGTTTCAAAGCTCGGGTAGCAGAGTATCTGAACGAAACTTTTCTACCTGAACTTTGCGGCGTGACCTAAGCAACATTAAACTGTGATATCTTCTAGTTACCTACAATTTATTTGACTTATCATCCAGAAGTTCAAACACAAGACATGCCAATGGACGAAGGTGAGTAGCATACTTAATCGACACTGCGCTTAAATTTTCGATGTAGCTCAAAAAGCTGAAAGACTGTAGTGGGACTGGCCATGTCAGTTCGATGCCGGTTAGAAGGGGTACAGACCGAGAAGTTGGCGAAACGCCTAGGATGGCTTTCTCAGGAATTGACGAGGAAGAGGCAACATCGAGGAAAGATTAGAAGGAATGGAAGTATGCTGAGTAGGTTAATTAAGACCTCCTCCAGAGGTGGAACGAAAAAAAAACAAAGCTCAATTTATCTTACAAAACTAATTTTATTGCAGTAAATTGTGATATAATGTTCCAGGTTGGCACTCATAACAAGCTGTTAATAGTTGGGTGTGAGAGTGGACTGGTAGTCTGTGCTCACGTGGCCAAGAGAGCACAGCTATACACCAAGCAACTGGACTCTGCTTGTAACGCCATCATTGTATTGAATCAGGCAGTCATTGTAGGCTGTAGCAATGGAAAGGTAATTTTCATTAAATGGTTTATTTCTACCTCTATCTGTCGCATTAGAAAACTAGTTTTAACTTTAGTCAAAGCTTAAACGATTTTATTTCGATGAACATTTTATCTTAATACAAAAACTGACTTTTGAACTTTTAAGTCTTGAGTTGTTCAAAATTGTTCAATTTTACTGTCCTCTAAATAAAGTTTAAAATACAAAAGCTGCTTCAAAGGATTGCTTGGGCTAAAGTTAAACTCGTTCTGTAATAAAACAGTTTGAGTTTACATATTATTTGGAATGTTTATGTGTCACTATCATAACATATTTAAAAAAGTAACCACAGAAAATCCAACTAATTTAGCTTTTTTAAGCTTGCTACTTCTTCCCTTCAATTTCACGTCGGAACTTTCCAAAACGACATTGATTATTACAGATCACAAAATTAGATATTCAAAATGGCTCAATACTAAAAGAATGGCATGAATCTGCCAACCCAGTACTCAGTATGGCAGCTTTGACCAATCAAATGTTCGTCGTCGGCCGGCAAGACGGAACTTGTACGGTTTTGTCGCTAGATGAAGGAGCCTCTAAACTTCGAGTACAGTTAACAGGCTCGGACTGTGATGGCATCAGAGACCTCTCGTTTAATGGCAAGTGGGTATTCGCTGGGTGTCGAGATTCTAACGTTCGGAAATATGATTTTAATCAAATCAATGTCCACTTTAAGTGAACGCCTCTTTCAACCCTGTATTGAGTAATAAGAATATTTATGTATAAGATTTAATATACCTGTCTATTTGATACTTCTTATGTTAGTTTTATTAATATCCAATATGCTAACATATTTTATTACAATAAAAATGATAGCTATTTAAAGTATGCATTATATTTCTATTTGGTATTGTATTCCTTTTTAAAATTATATCTGGTTTTAGTTTTATTACAATTGCACACTGCACAGTATTCAGCTGCTACAATCTGAAAAAAGACAAATGTTCCAATCACAATAATATTCAGCAATTTAAAAATTATAATTAGGGTAGAAATAATATCTGCCTTACCATTTTATGTAACTCCATACTGTGATTCTCAAACTCGCATATCATATCAAAAGCGGTTTCATTAAAAATGGGCGTCGGCTTATCCGACGAATACTAAAATAAAATAAAATAAAAAGAAACAAAATATCCTCATTTTAGCCCTTATTGTCGTGTTATTGTGGCAGCTTACCTCAATGTTATCATATTTCCTTTTCAAGCTTTTAAAATTGTTTTCCGTACGTTGGTACAATTTGGTCCAAAGCAACGCATCTTTACGAACATCTCTCTTGTGCCTAATCCGGTTGATTGTACCTTTCTGAGCCAAAGCTGGACACCCAAATTCTGTAATTACGTAAAGATATTACAAAGATCTTAGCTACTGCATCGTTACTATAATATAAAAGCATCCAAGTGATCCTATTCAATTTTACCTTTCTGTTTCATCATATGAAGACTTTCTTTGCATGTGGCACTAATCCAATTGCTCCACATTTCTAAATTTTTAAATGCTCTTTCCAGTTCCTTGCACCATTTTCGCAGTTCATATTCTGTCACCTTAGTACTACTTTCTGGAAACGAACTCTCAATATCTCGTTTAATGCGCTTGCGTTCATGTTGGACACAAAATTAAATAAGCCGGTTTTTTAAGAAATAATCAGTTCTCAAAACCCCTACTCATACCTACATTATAACTTATTTAATTGTAAAATACACACTCAAAATATGGAAAAAAATCGTAATCATAACGTCTACTAGTTTATTAATTAAGTTTTGGTTGTCTTTAAATATTTCCTTTGGGAAAATATGCGAAGTATACACACTTTGATTTTTTATAGAAGAATCCTCACTGGGTTCACCGCGACCCTGGCCCCACGAAGTGACCCATGAAGGTGCTGTCTTTGGATGGACTTCTGTTGAAATATTAACATTAACATTGACACATTGAAATATTTACATTGTAAGGGACTCTACGCCAAACGTGACATGTTTGCAACACAGTACAGTATATTAGGTACTAGCGACCCGTCCCGGCTTCGCACGGGTGCAATTTAGATACATAAACCTTCCCCTTGAATCACTCTATCTATTAAAATAAACCGCATCAAAATCCGTTGCGTAGTTTTAAAGATCTAAGCATATATAGGGACAGACAGAAAAAGCGACTTTGTTTTATACTATGTAGTGATTCGTGCAGTGCAAGGGGTGACACGGGTCACCGTCCGCAGCTTTCAATCCTATACACCTCGTAAAATGAGTACTATGGTGCAATTGGTAGCATGCTGATTGTCGCTGTATTACTGCACCTGCACGCTAATTAATTTGATTCTATGGGGCTACCATGGTTGCCAGAAACGCACTGAATTCTAGCGCCTCTAAAACATCTAATGAACTTGCAGGAACAACATAGGTATTTAAGACGAAATTGATGATTTACCCTTTTACTTGCTACATGCAGGGTATTGTATAAGTATGTGACCTCAGATATTTATAAGGTCAGTTATATATGTTTGTTACCAAGGGAGATAATGAAAGTACTCACTCCAACCATAACCCATTTGTGATTGTCTTTTCGGACTAGGTGTTGCCTCATCCTCTCTTCTACCAGCTGTACTCCCTGTTTGTAGGAGGTTTTCCGTTTGATGTTTTTCTAGCTTAGAAGATTCATCATCAGGTTTGACATCACATGTTTTTATAACGGTTATAGTTATACCAATATCATTTTCATTTATTAATTTTGAATCGTCTTGTGACACAGTCTTTGGTTCCGATGTACTGGTTTTTGGGGATGATTTTATCGGTGGTTCGTTTGACTGGCTTGCTGTCTCATGATTTTCCGTAGGATACATAATGTCTAATTTTTCCATTTCATTTACTTTTAATTTTGTATCACCCGTTCCTTTGTCGGCCTCATCATCTTCTTCGTCCGGTGACATTTGTTTCTCATCATTTTCAGTGATTTTTCCAAGAGATGAAACTGATTTGCTTGCACTTTCGCTAACTTTTAACAATGGTTTATCGCTAAAATCAGGCCAGGACTCGTCTGCATAACCTGCGTTTTCATTCAGATCAGAATACATAAGAAAACACTACGATACAAAACTAAGTTTATGGGTATTTTTTAAATAAATAACTATTTTTACTATAGGTAGATATTTTTACAGTAGTATTTTTACTCATGCATCTAGCGCCCCGCCGCGCAAAATGAACGGCATGAAGTGTCGCGATTACATGAGCCCTAGTTTGATTTTCATTGTTTTTTTTTTGTGTTTGTGCTTTTTTCTAGGGCAGTCTTGAATTAAATTATAACAATATCAGTGGCGCCACCGATGATGACTACAATACGTCCTAAGTACCTACACAGGTACCTACTAAAAGTCCTAAGTTCATAGTATCTTCTTTACTTACTGAGTAGTTTTTCATTGGGTTCAGCGAATATGATGTTAAACTTATTATTTTGAGGATTCGTTTGGTCTTGTAGACGTTCATCGGATTCCGATTCCTCCGTAGGGCTTAAAAAAAACAAGTCGGTAACTCAATTTGTGTAAGTCTAACTATAAAGACTATATAAAACATTTATTCCAATTTAGATAACTATATTAACATGAAAAAAAAAAGTAGAACCTAAATGGTGATAATGAAATAAGATTGATATAACCCGCGCTATTAAACAAAGGCGCTTAACATGTCCTTTATTCCTGTCTTGAGGTTGCGAGTGAGAGGGCATGGATTAGCGCCGCTTCGTTTCTTTAATAGCGCGGGTTACGGGTTACCTGGTTATGATTAGCCCGGCAGGATTATCTGGGTTCACTGAAATGTAATTAACAATTTATTTATTTCTTACTGTTGACCAATATATTATGAACAAATTCTTTTATTCTATACCTAATAATATCGACATTTATGTTATAATAAGTAATAAAATAAAATTATATAAACAAAAAATAAATTACCCAAATCTGTTTTAGAAAACATTACTTTTTTGCTGTTCGCGTCATCACCAGAATCGGTAAATATTTCAAAACGCTCACTCACGTTTGAGTCAGTTTTTTCAAGGGTTTCGTCATTTTTTTCTGTATTTGACAATTTGACTATTTGACCAGTATTCGCGTCATTTATGTCGTGCTCTATGTCTGCCTCGGGTGAAATGTTCGCATCTTTAATGTTGTGTTCCATTTCTGCCTTAAGGAATACTTCCTTATTATTTCCATCGTTAATATTGTGTTCCATTTCTTCTTCAGGTAAAACTTTCTCATAATTTCCATCTTTAATATTGTGTTCCATTTCTTCTTCAGGTAAACCTTTCTCATAATTTCCATCTTTAATATTGTGTTCCATTTCTTCTTCAGGTGAAACTTTCTCATAATTTCCATCTTTAATATTGTGTTCCATTTCTTGTTCAGGTAAAACTTTCTCATAACTTCCATCTTTAATATTGTGTTCCATTTCTTGTTCAGGTAAAACTTTCTCATAATTTCCATCATTAACATCGTGTTCCATTTCAGGTTTAGGTGAAACATCTTCAATATTCCCATCATTTATATCGCGTTCCATTTCTGCCTCAGGTGAAACTTCCTTCTTAGTCCCGTCATTTATATCGTGTTCCATTTCTACCTTTTGTGATATTTCCTTACTTTCTATATCATTCCGAGATTCTTTTGTAATATTATCTATTATATTGCCAATTTCGTTTCGGAAATGGTCTGAATCCGTCAAATTTTCCACACTGCCTATAAGAGAATCATCAGTTTCTTCCGTTAAACCTTGCGACGCTTCTTCGGTACTGAATATTTCTTCTAATTTTGTCTTTTTATTATCCGAAGACTCTAGCATTTGCGGTTGTTCCGATTGTTCTTCCAGTAACACGTCTTTTGAATAGTCAGATGAATCGGATTCTGACTCTGATTGCAGTTGTGGCGGTTCACATAGATTCTGCAATATCAAGACTATAAGATAGGCGAAAATATTATTTAGTCGTGGCTACTAGAATATATACGTGTGCATATTTAACTTAAACCGTCGGGTCAGTTAAATAGTAATACACAGTAACACCTCTTTATAATATAATTATAGATAGGTACAATTTGAGAGGTGAGTGGCAACGCAGGGAGGGGTCGCCCTAGGAAGACCTACACTGACCTTATTGGTGAGGTTCTTCAGAAAGGTCAGGTGCGGAGTACTCGTAACCGGCGTGCTTGTATGACGATATGTATGAACGTAGATGAGGCGAAAGAAGTATGTAAGGATCGTAGCAGGTGGCGTTCTGTGGTTTCTGCCTACCCCCATGGGAAAAAGGCGTGAGTTTATGTATGTATGTACAATTTACACACAACGTGAAAAAAATCGCACCTCCCAAAAATGTTGCTTAGTCTCAGATTATAATATATTAAATTCAATTGAAATAAATATTAAGTGGATAGTCATTAAACCAGAGGCGGATTAAACATTGAGAGCGCCATAGGCAAGTTTCTCATCGGAGCCCCTATATTGAAAATAACTCGCGCCCCTGTATTGAAAATAACTAACTTAGGCGCAATTAACTTTATGCTATATTATATCTTTTTTTTGCAATTCCGCCCGCGCGCCCCTTTGTACCCTCGCGCCCCTAGGCACATGCCTAGTTTGCCTTAAGGGTAATCCGCCTCTGCATTAAACTAATTTAGAAACAATAGCGGTCTTGTAGAAGTAACGTTAAAAAAAAATGTCCCGAATTTTTCCGCTGGCTAAAAAAGGTATTGTTAAATGTAGATCAGATACTTATTGAAACATTTTTAATCGTATTTTCTTTTATGTATCATTTGATTAATCTATTTGAAATTAGTATTAATAATGCTCAGTTTTTCCTTCTCGATCAATCTGTATTTTCTTTATACCTAATGGTACTAAAACAAAATAAAAATTATGATGGACAATACTTTTTTTCATTATCTTTAGACTGATACCTAATAGTTCCCTTAATAATGGTTTGAAAGAAGGTATTCCAGCAACAAAAGTTACGAATTTTAAGACGCTGAATGTATATTAGGGATATTCTTATGTTTTAATACATATTTTCACTTACTATAACATTGTCTACCACGTCATCAATAAAGTCCAACACTGGGCCTTCTTCCTCTTCCAAATCTGTGAAGATTTAGAAATAGGTACTTATGCTTAACTTTTTTGCTACTAGGGACGTGTTCACTCAGGAATAATCGATTTAGAAAATAAAATTATAGCAGATAACTAAAGTACCTGCATTCAAAAAGTAAACAAAAAAATAAAAACCTTTTGATTTTGTCAGCGGGTCAGACAAATTTTTACTTTCACGCTGAAAAATTGTTTCAATAATTGTATAAAATTGGTCAGAAAATTGTAGCATTGTTTCTATTTGAGCTTCAGTTTCCATTTTGACTAAAAATAAAGAAAATAAATAATAAAATAAATTAGATTCTTTTAGCTGTCATAAAAGTATATCTTTCGGGTTGTCGCAAGTTCATATAACTAAGGTTTAAAATGTGAAAGTTATTTCACATTTTATACCTGTTATAAACCACTCCCTATATGTAACTCACTTATTCGCAATCCCATTCAGTTTGACAATTATATGCTGTCGATTTAAACATTGGATACTGAATTTCTTCTAATTGAAGGGGTTTGCGATTGTGAGTGAGATTATTTTTTTGTGATTGTGTGAAATTCTGGGCATTTCGACATGTCTACAGTACTTATATCTTAAATTATAAAATAAAATCGTAAAATAAAGTAAAATAAAATCGTAGCGAAGTCAAAACTGTACATTTAATATTTTTGAAAAAGAGTAATTGCTATGAGGTCGGGGAGTGATTAATGCCGAAAATATTTTTTTTAGAATTTTTGTCTGTATGTTTGTTAGAGCATCACGTGAAAACTGCCGGATAGATTCTGTTCAAATTTTGTATGAATATTCCACATTGGCCAAATTAGTCCATAGGCTATAAATTACAAACTTTGACGTCGCGGGCAGAAGCTAGTTACAAAATATGAGCCTATGTGTCAATGTCATTAAACGTATGTACTAAATGAATTGTTTCTAGAAACAATTAAGTAGGCACGTCAATTATTGTTACCTCTCAATTCTTCTTCAAGTAGCCTAAAAGATGAGTCTTCGAGAATTCCTGTTATCCAAACTGCAATCTAAGAAATGAGCCAGGTAATTTAAAATAGTTTTTAATAATATTTACTGCAAGTAGGTAGAGGTACTTGTTATATCTACTTACTTTATTCGAAATGTCTGTATGAATCGCTTCATACGTGGCATTATTTCTAAAGGTACACTGGCGTTGAGGCATTATTTTCGCAATGTCACTGGATACTATTGCAGATAACTTTTCCAAACTAAAAAAGACGAAACTTGTAGAAACTTGTTTTATGATCTCTCGCAAATAATTTTATTCCCTTGCTAGGTATAGTGTTATCAGTTATTAACACCCCCACCCCCACCACACAATATAAGCACAAGTTCAGCAAAAAGTAGTATAATTAATTAACTATAATTATGATTTTGGTCTTTTCGTTTGCTATCCTAAAAACTCCCCTCTTCCAGAGAACTATGGAATAAAAGTTCTAAAACTTACTCCGAGTTTAACTTTAAATTTAACGGGTTGGATAATATTTTTGTAATATTATGTGCAAATACTATGCATAAAATTCTTGTGGCCATCTGGTGACTGGGCTGCAGGGTTTCTTTGTCTTTTATTTTATTCGACAGCCATCTGAAAGAACAACTGCCGAGAGAGATAAATAACAATTTAGTCAGTATCTACCTACACATTCATATTTTTGCGGCTCGAAACAAAAACAATGACGCACCCCTCGCGACGGCACACTATCAATAATTGTACAAAAAACGCAAGTATAAATGTAGATTGTCAATTTGACATAGGTACAGGCGCGTATACGAGCGCTTGCAGCAGTGGCGTAGCCAGCATGGGTGGCACCCAGGGCCGATAACTGTGGTGTCACCCAAGAATAAAAACTTAAAATAATACAAATTAAAACATTTTTCCCTTTGAACCAAGTTTTGTTAATTTCGCATACCTACCTACAAGTTGGCGTTAATAAAAAATACACGAGAAAGACGAGGGGGGCGCCATAGTCGTACATAAGTAGACAGGTTATATCGGCATTACTTTTTTGATAACACAGGTCTTCCTCTTTGGAAACAATATATTGCTTCTGGTATTTTAACAATTGGCGTCTGATCCATTACAGTTTGTTTCAGTCTTTCTACCTGGAACATCAGAATGAGATTTAACCTTTGCGGAGGTGGCCCTTAGACATGTAAATATTTTCCCACGTACCGAGCTAGACCGCATGCTTTAAACAAGGCACTATTCACGTATTACTGCATCGGAAACGCAGCCTTAATATACTTATTGAATTTAATACGCACCATAGGTTCAGGTAATACATCAGATTTTTGCCTCCATGTTTCAATACATTGTCGCTTCGTCGGTACAGCCAGCTCGGCTATTCTCATAGGACATCTTTCACGTTTCTTGGTCTTCGTTTGTACAGTTTTTGGACATCTGTTTAGCGCCAAATAAGAACTTGCAGGAGAGGTAGCTCTTTTACAAGAAGTTCTTGATCTAGTTGAACAAGGGCACGTCCTGTTTTGGGACTTGAGGTAGCCTTTCCTGCAATGGAAAATAAATCATCACACTTAAATAAATTGTTAGTTAGTTTTAAAAAGACATGACAGTTACATAATATAAAATAATAAAAGAGGTAGGTATTCCTAGTGTCGTGATCACCCAAATAAATATGTAAGTACTTTCCAAGTTTATCTTGGACATTCACTGACATCGATAAAGGAGAACATCGCGAGAATACCTGGACTTTCAGTTAATATTTAAAGTCGCCAATCGCTAATGCGCCTTGAGCAAGCGTGATGATCTACGGTCATGCCTTCTCCGAATGAAAAGAGGTCCTGCAGTGTGACAATAATATACTGGAGTTTCATACCATACTTACTTATAATAATAGATATAAATCTCTAGTCTCTTGTTTATTTGCTAGAGGCTTGTCTAAATATCACCTAATACATACGTTTAGGGTCACTGAACTGCACCTCACCTTACACGATGTTGGTTGGCAACAGGTCCAAAAATATTGATAGTGGGTACAAAGCATTCATTTTCCTTTCTTTCTGGTACTGGTTTTTCTTCACGGAGCTTTTTACCACGCCAAATTTCACTTTGAACGGTCACGTTCACATTAAGCCAGTCATTAACAAAATCAAGATCTTTATTTTTCTTCGAAACACCTTCAAGATCCGTAGTTTCTAGAATTACTTCGGAATCTGGAATTTGTATATCTAGAACTGATGGAACTCTTTTGTGCCTACATTGTTTTGCGATATCTACACTGAATCAGGCAGGGCAGGGCAGGGCTGAGGCTAAGGTAGGTAGGCAGTAGATACTAATCAGGATCAAGGTACCTAATTGTTTCATGTAAATATAGGTAAAGGTACCTATGCAGGTAGGCAAGGTAAGTAGCGTGACTGCATTATCGCTAATAGCTGAGATAGTTGTCAATGCTTGCAAGCATTCTTTAAAAATGTGTAAATCTAGGTTGGATTTTACGTGAACATAGGCACCTACAGTAGGCCTAGAATTAACTCACTTACGTAAAAATAGTAACTAGGTACCTAATTATAATGTGGCTAGTCCTCCAGTTGTTTTGCACAATACCACTATTAAGTAGGCACGATAAATACTTATTATTTTTTTTTTTTTAATATTTATAGTATAATTTAATGTCTTTGTATGTAACGAACTCGAGAAGTGAGCCCTACGGTACCAACCTTTATATTATTTCTACTGCTTACCTGAAGCCTGATGTGAATCAGTATGAGCCATTCCGAATAGGTAAGTGTAAGACTTATCTCCTACTGCTGTCTGGAAACTCTTTAATTTAGTCAGAAGCTCTTCATAATTACCTACACAATCATAATGCAATAAATAAATATTCACTGACAGACAATTTTGTATGAAACTATGGAAATGGAAAATGTCAAAGTTCTAAAGTGTTTCATAAATGAAGATCTATACAGCCACGAAAATGGTCTATTGCCACAAGCAGAATTTTCAAAACTACTAATAATTAAATTGCATACCTTCTTAAGCTGGAGCTTAGCTATGAAGGCTGCATCAAGTCTTCTCGTGCTATATTTTGGGGACTTTGTGCGATATCTTAATGGAGGTTTGCCACAGCTGTACCTATGCGTATGCGTATGCGACACTCACCAACGCCAACAATTTATTTTATCGTGCCTTAATTTTCCCCGCTACACCGCGCCGCCGCCGGTCCGGCCCTCTCAAACCGCGTATGCTTGTGATTCAAATAGTTACCTGGGTAAGTGGGTACCTACCGCCATCTCTTATAACAATATTATTTTAATGTTACTTTGAAATTTCTGTTGTTGCATTTTCAACTCTCGGCGCGGATCCGAGCGTTGAAAATCGAACAGTGCGGAAGGCAAAGTAATATTAGAATAATATTGTTTTATGAGGTTGTAGTAGGCGTAGGCCCCCTGTTCTATTTAAGCGATATCTACTAATGTTATTGGAGTCTTAGCTGTGATCATTTCAATGTTCGTTATCGTTTTGTGACTGAAAGCTTAAAAAATACAATTAAGAATTGGAGACATTCTGTCGAAGTCGCAATTTGGCCAATTTCGTAGGTATGTACCTACCTATAAGTTGACTTTCTATCATTTTACGCACTGCTCACCTCTAAAATCACACCAGCGTTGCCAGATCGGGCACGCTGCAATCGCGGCGGTAAGACCCCTCTTTGAGGAGTGGCTTGAGAGGCGCCACGGCGTCCTCACCTTCCGGCTGACGCAGGTCCTCACCGGACACGGTTGTTTCGGGAGGTTTCTGTGTCGGATTTAGCGTTGAAATAAGCAGGAAAAATTCCTTTTTTTTTCCCAAGTACGTTGTTTTTTTCAATGTTTCATTCGAAAGTTTCAAGAAATTTTGCTCCCCATCAGAGCAACACCACTATTAAAATTTTGGGTTTGGGGGGGAGAGGGGGTGGGATTGTTTTTATTTTAATTTTTCTCGAAAACGGTGCGTGTTAGGCGAAAAATAACCGAAATTTCACTCCCCCCTAGGACGCCCCGTGACAGCAGCACCACTATTAATATTTTGGGTTTGGGGGGAGAGGGGGGATTGTTTTTATTTTAATGTTTTATTTTTGGTAATGTTTCGATTTCCTGCGAATCTGCGAATAATCTGCTAATTTTTCAATGTAACATGTGAAAAAAACGGAAAAAACCAGAAATTGGTTTTTTTCGTGAAAGAAACAAATTGTTTTTTTCGGCACTTTCAACGCTAGTCGGATTGCACGGGAGGAAACGCCCGGGTGTCACCACTGTGTGGACCGCCGGGAGGACACGGTGGAGCATACGGTGCAGGTCTGCCCCGCTTGCGCAGAGCACCGCCGTGTCCTCACGGAGGCGATAGGCGGCGGCGACCTCTCGCGTCCGGACCTGGTTCAGGCCATGCTCCGGGGCGAGAGGGAATGGGATGCAGTCACCTCCTTCTGCGAATCAGTAATGCTAGCGAAGGAGGAGGCGGGCCGCGTGAGGAGAGAACATCCTCCACCTCACGCCCCAGCCGCCGCGGAAGATGCCCAGCCTGGGCATCTCCCGCGGCGGCTGGGGCAGCCCAGGGCGTCGGACGTCGAGAGACGACATCCGGCCACCGTAGGCGCGGGCTTGCGGACGGCGAGTAATGGGTAGCTCGCCGTCCGATCAAGGACCATGCCCGGGTCGACGGCGCGTTCGATTCGCGCGCGCCTCAAAGAGCTGTCAGCACAGGGACGGGGCCCCAATAGGGGCCAAACGCCTGCCGGGGTTGCGGGACGTCTTAACAGGAAACCGTGGCCCCGGAACGTAAAGGGCAACAGAAGGAACAGGGTGGTTTTTTAGTCAGTAAAAGTCTGACAGTCCCTTCCGCCCCACCCAGGGCGGAAGGAGTCATTTAATGATTTTTAATACATAAAAAAAAAAGCATTGCCAGATTTTTTTTTGCCAAGTCGGGATTTTTGAACTTTTTGAGTGGAAAAAGCGGGATTCTTTCGTCGAAAGCGGGACATAGTAAAAAAAAACACAATCAAAAGTTTTTAAATACCTATTTATCTTTTTACAAGCTTTTATTTAAAATGGAAATGGAATGGGCTGTATGGATCAGATCTTCTCTTTAAGATGTATAGCCGAAAAACATCTGGCAAAGCACAAGAAAGTCTATTGCGCTTTCGTAGATTTGGAGAAGGCCTATGACAGTGTGTGGAGGGAAGAATTATGGTCGACTCTATCCATGTATGGTGTGGACGGACACTTGATACGAGCACTGAAATCTTTATACAAAGATTCCAGTGCTTGAGTTAGGATTAATGGGGCATACACTGACTGGTTTTGCATCTCAAGAGGTGTAAGACAGGGCTGTGTAGCGTCTCCTTGGCTGTTCAACCTATACATGGATAGTTGTTTGGCGGATTTGAGAGAGAGTGAGTGTGGATTAAGGATGGATGAGTTGCTTGTCAAATGCCTGTTATACGCAGATGATTAAGTTCTTCTTGCATCGTCGGCAGAGCAGTTGCAAGACATGGTAACGGTAATGAATGACGCGTTTAAGAGGAAAGGGATGAATATAAATGTGAACAAGACGAAAGTGATGGTTTTTGAAAGAGAAGAGGATATATCGGTGTGTGATGTGAAAATAAATGATGAGAGTGTGGATCAAATGAATGAGTTTGTATACTTGGGCAGTATGTTTACTAGAGATGGAAAGATTGATGCTGATGTGGAAAGGAGAGTAACTGCGGGAAATAAAGTGAATGGTGCTATACATGCGGTTGTGACCAACCAGTCCATGCCCAAAAAAGGCTCGACTGGCTGTTCACAACGGCGTGCTGGTGCCTACACTTATGTATGGAAGTGAATGTTGGGTTTGGCAAACGAGGCATGAGAGTAGGATTAATGCTGTGGAAATGCGTTCCTTGCGGAGTATGTGTGGTGTAACTTTGAACGATAGAGTGAGGAATGAGGTTATACGGGACCGTTGCGGATTAAAAGAGGATGTAGTTACAAAGATAGAAAAGGGTATGCTTAGATGGTTCGGTCATGTTGAGAGGATGAGTGAAAGACGATTAACAAAAGGTATTTATATGGCAGAGGTGAGTGGTAACGCAGGGAGGGGTCGCCCTAGGAAGACCTACACTGACCTTATTGGTGAGGTTCTTCAGAAAGGTCAGGTGCGGAGTACTCGTAACCGGCGTGCTTGTATGACGAGATGTATGAACGTAGATGAGGCGAAAGGAGTATGTAAGGATCGTAGCAGGTGGCGTTCTGTGGTTTCTGCCTACCCCCATGGGAAAAAGGCGTGAGTTTATGTATGTATGTATGTATGTTATTTAGCTTGCACTGTTCGTATGTATGTATGTAAGTAAGTTGTCCTTTCATTTGCAAACCATTTTTCGACCATTTTTTGGTATCCGATTGAGTTAAAATTTTGCATACATCTTTAGTTCTGATGACAATACAATGTCTAATACTCAATTTTGTAATAATTTTAAATTAAAGCTTGTTTTTAAAAATATTTTTTTTACGGTCAAATTATTATTATTACAAGCTTTTATTTAGCTTGCACCGTTCGTATGTAAGTATGTATGTATGTAAATAAGTTGTCCTTTCATTTGCAAACCATTTTTCGACCATTTGTTGGTATCCGATTGAGCTGAAATTTTGCATACTGGTCTAGTCCCCATGACAATGCATGTGTATGATAAGCATGACATGATGCTGCTGCCAGGACTGGCTCCAGATGAGGGAACTCCTCAACGGTTAACAGTAGGGACATGAAATTTTACATACTGGTCCAGTCTCAATGACATTGCATGTTTATGATAAGCATGACGTGATGCTGCTGCCAGGATTGGCTCCAGACGAGGGAACTCCTCAACGGTTAACAGTAGGGAAATGAAATTTTACATACTGGTCCAGTCCCAATAACAATGCATGTTTATGAAAAGCATTACGTGATGCTGCTACCAGGATTGGCTCCAGACGAGGAAACTCCTCAACGGTTAACAGTAGGGACATGAAATTTTACATACTGGTACTGGACCAATGACATTGCATGTTTATGATAAGCATGACATGATGCTGCTGCCAGGATTGGCTCCAGACGAGGGAACTCCTCCACTATTAAGAGTAGGGACATGAAATTTGACATACTGGTCCAGTACCAATGACATTGCATGTTTATGATAAGCATGACGTGATGCTGCTGCCAGGATTGGCTCCAGACGAGGGAACTCCTCAACGGTTAACAGTAGGGACATGATGCATTTTACATACTGGTCCAGTCCCAATGACAATGCATGTTTGTGATAAGCATGACGTGATGCTGCTGCCAGGAGTGGCTCCAGACGAGGGAACTCCTCAACGGTTAACAGTAGGGACATGAAATTTTTTTACACCCATTGGGAAGACATTGGGTGATGTTAGTAGGTCCACCATGAAATTGCTACCACCTTCAGAATTGGCTCCAAACCAGACAACTCCTCAATGGTCGGCAGTAGGGACTTGACATTTTGCATATCCGATCGGATATGATAGACAGTTGATGGGTTCACCATGAAATTGATGCCACATCCAGGGTTGGCTCCAAACCCAGGAACTCCTCAACGGTCAACAGTAGTAACAGGCATAAGAGGTATACCATGACTTGTGTAATTTGGTGAGATGGGCGTCAATAGCATTGGTTTGCGACCTGTCTAGGAGACGGAAAATGAGCAAAATATAATAAGTAAAGTGATGTCATTCTAAATCCAATATGGCGGACGTCTCGAAATGGCGATTTATAATTTCAACAGTAGCTCTTACGATATGTATGGGTATCCAATAAAAGGGCTTGGTTAGCCAAACACAATAACTAAAGTGACGTCATTGCATATCCAATATAACGGACGTCACAAAATGGCGATTTATAATTTCCGTAGTAACCCCTATGATATGGGTATCAAATGAAAGGGCTTGGGAGCGAAGTACATTAAGTAAAGTGACGTCATTCTTAATTCAAAATGGCAGACGTCTTTTATATGACAATGCAATATTAAATATATTATAACATGAAGCTGACCTGATAATGGACCTGGAATATAGCCATAGCTAAAAAATCTAAGTTAATCTTGACTAATGCTAAATCTAATATTGATTGTAAGATTTCAAAAGACTAAAAAGTAGAAAATAAAATATAAATAAAAAAATATTTTTAAAAACAAGCTTTTATTTAAATAAAAACAACCTAATAAAAGAAAAAATAGTGCGAACTAAAAATAAAAAATAAAAAATTAAGTGACTCATACAAATACAACCTTAATTTTAATTTGATACAAATCTTTCAGGGGGTGAATGTACTCATGAATATGAACAACTTTTATTAAGGGACATAGTACGAAATGTGAAAAAAAAAACAGCTGATCCATACAATAATGTACTACATTACGATCAAAATGTATGGATCAGCTGTTTTTCAAAATAAAAAGCACTAAACCAAATTGGATGAAATTATGGGACTAAATGGCAAGTATACTTGCATCGAACAAAAAAGTATCACACTAATCGGACTAGAAACCTAAGAGTAATCGGTGTATACTGTATATACATAAATAAAAAAAAATACCGGCCGAATTGAGAACCTCCTCCTTTTTTTGAAATGACACCCATGAAGCATACTTTGAAAAATTATGCGGCCGCCATCTTGGGTTTTCATTTCGACCTCATTTTCGTCATCAGCACCCCCGAAAACCATGGACACGACACCCATGACGGATATTTTGTAAAATTTGTCGGCCGCCATCTTGGATTTTCATCATTGTTCGAATGACATCACTTTACTTTTTGTATTATGCTCATTTTCCGTCTCCTAGACAGGTTGAAAACCAATGCTACTGACGCCCGTCTCACCAATTTACACAAGTCATGGTATACCTCTTATGCCTGTTAGGAGTTCTCTGGTTTGGAGCCAATTCTGAAGGTGGCAGCAATTTCATGGTGGACCCACTAACATCACCCAATGTCTTCCCAATGAGTGTGTAAAATTTCATGTCCCTACTGTTAACCGTTGAGGAGTTCCCTCGTCTGGAGCCAATCCTGGCAGCAGCATCACGTCATACTTATCATAAACATGCATTGTCATGGAGACAGGACCAGTATGTAAAATTTCATGCCCCTACTGTTAACCGTTGAGGAGTTCCCTCGTCTGGAGCTAATTCTGGCAGCAGCATCACGTCATGCTTATCATAAACATGCATTGTCATGGGGACTGGACCAGTATGTAAAATATCAGCTCAATCAGACACCGGGAACTGGGAAATTTAAAGCTTTTAATAATAAAAATATAGTTCGCGCATATCAGCATTCGCGCCAGTGGATTCGCGGAAGTATCTATCGCGCAAGTATAGGCGCGCAAATGTCTATTACCGAACTGTCAGTCGCGCAAATGTCCTATCGCGCAAAGGGAGTCGCGCAAGTGTCTTGGTGCGGAAATGTCCATTCGCCCAAGTGTCTGTTAGCGGAAAGGTCTAGGCGCGCAAACGTCCATTCGCGCAAGTGTCGGCGCACAAAGGGACTCGCGCAAGTGTCGGCGCACAAAGGGACTCGCGCAAGTGACGCGTGCGTCTTGAGCGCAAATGTCTTTCGCGCATGTGTCCTGATACCTATTTATTTGTGTATTCATGTTCCAAAACATTTTTTTACTAAATCAGTGTGCTTATTTGAACCTGTTAATGAATTGATTAAATTGTCAAAAAAACAGGGAACTGTAGATAATTCCGGGATTTTAAGCCCATGGTTATTCCAGACTATATCTGTCTCCTGCCAAACGGCCAGATATGTTCAGACGTTCTGGAGCGATTTAGTAACAAATATCCATCCATCCTAACTTTGGCATTTATAATAGTAGTAAGATGTTGAACAAACTCTCTAATGGCCGATTTTAGCTTACCAGAATGTGAAATACGAGTACATTGAATATAAAAATAAACCTCGTTGCCTTAAGAGTATTGGAAGTTCGTTTCTAACATTTCACTTATTGGTGATTACAGACCCAGGCGTCACCCACGCCTTCGAACCACGGCTCGCCTGTACAGCAGCTGGACGCCACGCAACACCAGCCGATTACTGATAAACCGTTTGTTTTGCCCGATGACTACATTTCGCTTCCCGCCAAAATCGGGACGTCTGGCAACGCTGAATCACACACACAACACATATTATGCGCTCAACGAGTTCGTTTATAATACAGTACCAACAAACTCGTCGGCGCTAGGTATAAATGTATAATAGAGAGTGGGAGTGTGGTTGTAAATTGTAATTTGTACCTACCGGTACCTATCGGTATCGGTAGCCTACGCAGGCCCTACCTAGGCTAAAGATGGATGCAGTGTGGTATAATAATGAGACAGGAATTCTCCTGTATTCTTTCAAATGAATTGCCATGATTAGAGTCGTGTTGCACAACCTATTTTATTTACATTCTGAAGGTATAAAAATAGGAGAATTTTTAGTTAGTTCAATACTAGGTTTGCTTGTCAGCCGTCAGAGTCCGAGGGCCCCCTGAGCTTAGGGGCCCCGGTGCACGGCACCGGCTAGCACCTTGGTAGCTAGCTATGTTATAAGCTGTTTACAGACTGTAACACATGATAAATAGTATGCGTCAGTTTTCGGCGCCATCGCCAGCACTGACGACAGCCACTGACTCAATGTAAATCTGCCTTTTAAGGCGCGTTTCCATTATGCAAGTGATTTGCATACAAGTTGCAAGTTGCATGCAAATTGTATAGTGGAAACAACAACTTGCAAACAAGTTGCAACTTGTATGCAATTAGGTTTAAACTTGTACGCACAATAATCAAGTCGGCACATTTGCACGCAAGTTGCAAGCGCATGCGGTCGTGCATAGAGGATTACTTTGTTTATGACTAGAACTAACTTGTATACCACTAAAAACTTGTATGCAAGCTGCAAGTTGAACAAAATCGTGTTTCCAATTCAAATCACTTGCACACAAGTCTGACGTCATACATGTATGCAAACACTTGCATAATGGAAACGCGCCTTAAGGCGCGTTTCCATTATGCAAGTGATTTGCATACCAGTTGCAAGTTGCATGCAAATTGTATAGTGGAAACAA
The DNA here is from genome assembly GCA_949316365.1 of Hoplodrina blanda. NCBI lineage: Eukaryota > Metazoa > Arthropoda > Insecta > Lepidoptera > Noctuidae > Hoplodrina > Hoplodrina blanda. Next base: position 5,724,069 of record OX438579.1, on the reverse strand, counting down.
CAACTTGCAAACAAGTTGCAACTTGTATGCAATTAGGTTTAAACTTGTACGCACAATAATCAAGTCGGCACATTTGCACGCAAGTTGCAAGCGCATGCGGTCGTGCATAGAGGATTACTTTGTTTATGACTTTATTACTTTGAGAACTAACTTGTATACCACTAAAATCTTGTATGCAAGCTGCAAGTTGAACAAAATCGTGTTTCCAATTCAAATCACTTGCACACAAGTCTGACGTCATACATGTATGCAAACACTTGCATAATGGAAACGCGCCTTTAGGTACAAGATGTCTGCTGTCAATCGGATGACAGACGATCTTGACATAAATATTTGTAGTCTTTGTTATTGACCATGTGTGCATTGCGCACTGAATATTCAACGTTCGGCTCAACGCCGAGGATTGAAAATCCTAGCAGCGCCTGCAGTAGCCTGCGAAATTATCAAGGTCCATTGTTCATCGAAGTAACTATTACATGAAAATATGACGCTAATCTGTCACCGAATCATTTTTCTTTTATGTTCTACACAAGGACTTGCAATGCATATTTTTATAGTTTATTTATAGCTTTTTTATTTGTGAAATGTAATCTGTAATCGAGTCACCTGCATAAAGATATACCTATTGAGATGCCACTAAATTAAAAAATGAATAATTTTAAGCAGTCCATTGTTACAAAAACCAAATAGGTACGTTAAGTTATTTGTACTAATATTATAAAGAGGAAAGATTTAATTGTTTGTTTGCATTCAATGGGCTCCGAAACTACTAAACCGGTTTGAAAAATTATTTCACTGTTGGGAGGCTACACCCGGGTGAAATAAGCTGTCGCGTCGTGACGCGAATGTAAATAAATAAATAATTGTAAATAACGAGAATAACATGGCAACACCAGTGAATAAGGCATAACGACAAGTAGACGATTTACTCTATGACGAAGATGGAAATTTATCTATGGTAAGTTCACTTTTGAACGAAGCGTCTTGTAAACGGCCATTTTGTCGGCGTCCCGCCCAGAGGAGCAACGCGCCGGTCAACGGATTGTTACAAAGCTAAGTAGATAAGTAGTTCGGGATAGAATTGAGTAATATTACGTAGCCTGAGTAGTTGCTAAATAGAGAAATACTGCATGGGGCTACAGTTGTAAGCTGGTGCTTGTAGATCATGAATTATAATGTAGAACAAGTAACGCTGTAATATTAGAGTCTGCCGAGCTGGCTTCGTGGTGGACACGTGGCAGTGATGTATGACTGGCTTATACCAAAGCATGCATGTGCGTATTCACCCGAGAGAGACGGTGAGTTATGTGTGGTTGAGACCACTGGGAATGTGCCCAATAGATCAGAGTGGCGTGGAGTAATCCAGCCTAGCTGATACGAGTGGGTGTGGCTAACGAGCTTGCCGTGGCGTGGAGTATATCACACGCCGACACCCCTAAGAGTATGGCAGACGTGCCAGCCATGTTGTCAAGTAGAAGTAAAGTTTCCTAACTTGCCATGGCGTGAAATAAACCGCTGGTTCCCCCCTGAGAGTCTGGCCGACGTGCGGGCAATATAGACTGAAGGGGGAAGAGAGCGAGGGTAGACCAAGACAGGGTCTGAACCTCGCCTATCTGAGAGTTTGCCTGGAGTAATGGAGTGTGACCTGATCATACTGACCTCCTAGCTTACTGGTTGTGCATGAGTATGTTATTAACGCTTTGATATGTCTACAGCTTAGGAGAGGTGGCATAGTCACAGACCGACTTAGTCGTCCTGACGAAGCTTCCCTCTCCTCGCCCGTGGTGTGGAAGTAGTTGGCATCAACGGGCATTAACACCTACAGGCGGTGACCAGCAGCGGTGAGCAGCTACGCAGAGGCAAGGCACAGGCAAGACCAGGGCAGGTGAAAGTTCTGCGGAAGGAGGTGAAATAAAGACGTGGACAGTAAAGCGAGGTACGATACTTAATATTCATTACTATGAAGGATTAGTAAACCATTCGTGCGCCTGCTTATGTAAGCGAACCCAAGGCAACTAAACTACATTCCTCCCTATGGCTTACAAGGAAGAGCAGGGGCGTCACGACATAAGCTATTAAAAAAAAATTAGGGATCCGTAAGAAAAATCGCGCGAACGAAGTCGCGGGAAGAGTGCTAGTATCATAGTGCTCATTCACGTTGACTCGCGGGCGCGGTGGCGGGCGCGGTCGCGAAATATCAAACATATGGCGTAATATCCAAGTGTTCACATACGAAACGCACGTAGCGGGCAAGCTAGCGACTGGCGCGCGCGCGGCGCTCGCGGCAATATCAAACGCGTGAGATGTTTGTGTGTGTTCACGTCGAACTAGCGGCGGAGCGCGCGATTCACTCGCGACGTCAGGTAAGTTTAACGTAACACTCGGCGAGTTCGTGTTCACATTGGCCGCCAGGCGTTTGCGCCGCAAACGCCTGGCGGCCAATGTGAACACGAACTCGCCAAGTCACCGCGCCCGCACCCGCCGCCGCGCCCGCGCGTTCCGCGTGAATGGGGCCTTAATAAAGCACTTATTATTATAGTATGCTTACTGTAACTACTCTAGCTATATTATTTATTATTAATTTTACAGTAGTCCCCAACTAGGCAGCGCCTGTATCTTGGGGGCCAGAGTTGTATTAAGTTTTAAATCAAGAGTAAGTACCTAATCAAACATTTTAATAGGTGTCTAGCGACCTGCGACCACCAAAATATTAAACAAAAATTAAAAATATTTATAGTATTACTTCTTAAAAAAATCTGATATTTTAAGAAATTTTAAACTATTTGTTATCGGAAATCGGATTCGTGAAATAAGAATCATAATATTATTAGTAGTTTGTAAAAAACGTGTGCATATATTTGTCACAGTTAAGGGCATCTCTATAGGTAAATCTCTTTGGAGCTGTCTTTCAGTGCCAAACTGTCAACTCCTGTCTGTCAAGTAGGTAGTGCCAAACTGTCAAGTCACAAGTGTCATGTCAAGCAAGTCAACAATAGTCATTCAACATTGACGCTGAAATACATAGACGCGTATTTCGTTGTGGGTTTACAAAATTATCGTATGAATCCAGATTTAATGAAAAATTTAAACTGAAAATAGGTATCTAAATGTATTTACATCATAACTTTTGTTTGTTTTTGTCCTATATCATATGATTGGAACATTTTACTTTTATTTGTGTTTGTTATTTAATTTTGAAAGATTGTAAACAAAGAATCAATTTAGCAAAAACAATGTGGTCGCATTTAGAACGTGGAAGTTCACCGGTAGACTGGTGCGAATCCAACTATTCTATTTCACCGGTAATAGCAGAATTTGTTAACACAGTAAGTATTTTTCTCGTATTCTATTTTTAGTTTCTGAGCAAAGACAAAGGATTTGTTTTCTTGGCGTATTTATTATTTTGTACATTTATTCGTTATTTTGCCTTGGAATATTATTATGATTGAGACATTTTGGTGTTTGCAAAGAGGCTGTAAAATATCTGGCATATGGCTTAGTCATGCATGCTTGATCAAAATGGTCAATGAACCTGGCCCTATAATTTATTCAATCTACCGAAGCATACATCTACAAATTGTACAGTGTCATACTTATACTTTTTTTTTTAGATTAGCAATGTCTTATTCTTCCTGTTGCCGCCTGTGCTGATTCATCTTTTCCAAGAATATTCAAAGTTGTTCAACCCTGCAATTAATGTCCTCTGGATTCTGTTGATGGTGGTTGGTATCAGCTCTGCCTATTTCCATGCCACCTTGAGTTTAGTAGGTACGCTATTACTTCTTTATATTACTATTTTGTTACATGTCATAAAAAAACCAATAGAAATTTTATTAAACTCCACTGCATTGTGACAAGTATTTTTTATTAAAGAAATGAAAAAATGTTTACTTCTTACACTGGTCAAACATCTTGTCTTGTACCTATTTTAATGTACATAATAGGCAACAGTGACAACAGTATTTATTTCATTAAATTCGCAAGCAAGATTAATTATACTCTTTTTTTTACTTTAAACTTTTTATACAGACACAAATTATTCAAACAAAAGCTTACTCAGTTATGACTCATGCCTAAGATTATTTATGAGACAAAAGGAAGAGGATGTAGATTTAACAAAGAGGTTTCTAATCTGTACTTAATGTAATAAAACTGAGTTTTTTTGTTTGTTTGTTCAGAGTAATTCATTTGTGTTTGTTCAAAGTTGTTGTTTGTTTTTTGTTGTAAACGCGCTAGTCTCTGGCACTACCAGTCTGATTGGAATAATTGTTTTGTATATGATAGCTAAATTCATGAAGAATAGCTGTAATTAAATAACATAACGCTACGACACACGGGAGTGAAGCAGTACCTAAACAAAGACGTAACTTAACGCGGGTGAAAATAACCACGCAAGCGAAGTCGCGGGTAGCAGCTAGTGTTGATATAGTATAAGAGATATGTTTCCCAATGCTATTTACATTTTCAGGGCAGCTTATGGATGAGTTGGCTATACTATGGGTGTGTATGGCAGCATTTGCAATGTTCCTGCCAAAAAGACATTTCCCAACATTCTTGAATGGTAACAGGTGAGTTGAGTACTTAGGTACTAGTACAGTCGAACAAACTATTTGGTTTACAGGCAGCAATAATTATGTTTCTGATACATTGCCATTATTTGTTTTTTTTTGTGTTCACTTTTCAAGCTTGTGAGTTGTGATGTCTTATAATTCTGAAACTTAAATATGTGAAATAATTGTGTTCATGGGATTTTATGTTACCAAAGTTGTAATACTTAGTTGTTGTTGTTGTTTATTAAATATATTTTTTTAAATTTAAATTAAATACGTAGCTAACAGCAGGCAAGCACAAAACATATGGGCGCAGAGGCGGGTTTTCATTCAAGTCTAACGACAGGGGGGGGGGCGTATCATTAGAAAATGGCGCATTGGGCACGCATCATAATTGCGCCCCGTGATAAATTATCCTAATAAAAAAAAACAGCTACTTATACACTTAATAAAATAGTCCTAAAATTTTCGAAACATTTAGAACATTCAGTCCTAAAGTATGAAAAGGTTTGTGCAGTGGCTTTTGTGGTATTTTTTAATTTTCATATTTGTCGATTTTTGCGCCCCATTTCGATAAGCACCCGGGGCTCGTGCCCTACTTGCCCCACCTCGCCTCTACTACTACTAACGATAGACACAGCAAGCCTAATGATTGATTTACTTAAAAGTATGCTTATACGTAGGTATTACGTTTGCAGTACAATTATTAATGTAAATGGGACGGGAAAAGAAACCTTCTTCGTAAAACTCAACTGTTCTAGTCGTTGTTTACAGCAAAATGTTACCTACTTCTTTGTTATTAGAACAACATGCAAGTACTTGCATATCGTTAGCATGAATTAACGAAAATTCACACATTTAGAGCTCTTCTTCAACGTGTACTGTCTCAATCACGTTTTCGCCGTGTAATGGAAAATATCAAATCAAGACGTTACATTTTAGTACCTATTATAAATCTATTGTTACGTACCTACCTATAGTGTATACCTACGTACCTATAATATTGTTTTGTGTAAATTTGTTAAAATATAAGACGATGATTCATTGCACCCGTGCGAAGCTACGATGTCGCTACGACCCACGGGAGTGGAGAGTATCCAACAGAAGCTATAGTACTTACCTACCTACCTCTTATGCATAATATTCATCAATGCATGCTTGCATTTCATAAAAAAACTATCGAAAAATTATTAGGAAATTACTACGAGCACGTATACTTTGAAGTTTTCTTTTTTCGCTATATTATTATTCTAAGTATCTACCATATAAACGGAAAATGTTCAAATTGGATCAGTAAAGCCTTAGCATAACATGCACTTTTAGCATCGGCTATTTTGCTACTTCATCAATGATGCATCACGTTCGCTATTCGGTGACGATAGCAAAATCAAAATCGCGCGTTACCTACTTGAATTGTGTTTTGGCGACTCTGCTGCGTTTGATCACGGTATTAAAAATGCAGGTTTTTTGGATGTTTCACTAAAACCTCACTGAGCCGCAGGCTGCTACTGGTGTTCGAATGTGTGCGTAGTTTCAGTTTTTGAAAGGCGACAAAATCGCCTAATGCTTCTGACGCCAAAAGTATCGTGTGTGCTAAAGTGAAAAGAGCGCGTCTATCGATTTAACTCATTCAAGCCTCGAGTAGACCTTGGCTTTTAATTGCGTTACTGCACGACCCCTACGCGACGGTTGCAATTCTATATTTTTGTCGCTCGTTTCCTAAACATAATTATGCATTTAGTTGCACGATTACGCCAGCTGAAATGGCACTATTGACAAAGGAAGACGCGAATGAACATTAGTGGACATAGTAGAGGTTTCTCTCTTGTCCATATGGAATAAAGTCATATATCATCACTACATAGTATAAAACAAAGTCGCTTCTTCTGTCTGTCCCTATATATGCTTAGATCTTTAAAACTACGCAACGGATTTTGATGCGGTTTTTTTTAATAGATAGAGTGATTCAAGAGGAAGGTTTATATGTATAATACATGCACCCGTGCGAAGCCGGGGCGGGTCGCTAGTCAATGATAAGAAAGAAAACCATATAAGCGGGACCTACCGCCTAACAGTCTATCTGGCTGACCACTTTCATTTACGCTGAACTCCTATCTATCATCATCATCTGCCTAGCCTTTTCCCAACAATGTTGGGGTCGGCTTCCAGTCTAACCGGATGCAGCTGAATACTAGTATTTTACATGGAGCGATTGCAACTACTGAACACTGTACTGAACGATCTATTTAAGAGTCAAATGCGTGCTTGCCACTGACGAGTTTGTTTGATAAAGTACACCTACAGCAAAAACATCAATCATTATCAGTACCGTACAGAAGTACTTATAGTACTTAATGTAAGTACTAACTTATGCTCGCGACTTCTTCCGCGTGAATGCCGGTTATCGGCTGTGTTCTTTTATTCTTTTTTTTGGGCGGACCCCTAGTGCCCGTTTTCACCATCACTCCCTAATTTTAAAGTATCCCCTAACACATTTTAGATCAAGCAGAAACGCACTCTAAAATCTGCAGACTTAAAGTGCGTTTCTGCTTGATCTAAAATGTCTTAGGGAATACTTAAAAATTAGGGACTGATGGTGAAAACGGGCATAAATCTTTTTCTAAGTAAAAACTTAAGTTACTCCTTATAACATCGGCTATCTTCCCGTCCCGTTAAAATAGTTCCAGCCGTTTAGGAGAATAGCCGGAACAATGAGACAGAGAGACTTTTTTGGTAAAAGTACCGTGTACAGTCAGCAAAAGAGATAGGTATGCAGGGTCGTCAGATATAGTTGAAGTTTTCTGAGAAACCGATGAATGTTTTCAAATGTCATTTTATTTAAATAGTAGATAATAAACAGTTCATTAATTAAGTTAAGTTTCAATCGAAGACATCCATCGGTTTCTAAGAAAACTTCATCTATATCTGACGACCCTAGATACCTATCTGTTTTGCTGACTGTACATATTCATATGCATTTAGTAATAAGCTGTTATTTTGATATTTTAAACAGACACTTTCAAATTTTATTTATTTGTAAATGACTTAAAGAAGAACTCTTTTTCTCAATATTTTTTATTTTCTGCTGACCCCCCTTCCTGTCTTTACCTTCAAATATTTTGTATGCAAATTATAGGTCAGTATACATAGGTAAATTTTTTATATACTTATAATTTTAGATTAAGTGGGTCGTTTTCAATTTTGGGGCCAAAAGCATTTGTTTTGCGTACAGTAAATGTATACATGTAATACATAATACGTTATGTATTATGTATTATCATTAGTGTAACCAGAGTTCTCGTCAGTCAATCGCAAAATATCATTAGGGAAATTATGTTTCTCATTTTGTGTCACTCAAAAACTTGATTTAAATGCGTATTATTCAAATAAATAAGTAGATAGTAGGTATCTTTGATTGTCATTTTGTATTTGTTTAAACTCGCAAATCTCGCTCGGGGCGGAGCAGTAACAGAAAGATGTAACATGAGGTAAAAAATAAACACGCGGACGAAGTCGTGGGAATAAGCTAGTAATTTATTAATACTTTTCCTTGTAATCTTGTTATAAATTTTATATCCAGCTGCAACTCAGTCTGTTTTGCACCTGCTGTTTAATTAAAACCCTATTTCCATTACAGCCGACCGTAAACGGGTTGGCAGGACGAGATAAGTGCATGATTCATAAATTGATAGCGCGAAAATATGTTACTAGGGTAATCGTTATTGAATAATAGCATTGTTATAAAAATAATCTTTTGTTGTTTTCAGACGACGCCTGGCTATTTATTCCGTCGTGGCGTCTGTGGTGTCGACTGGGTTCCTAGTAATGAACCCGGCAGCTAATGCCTTTGCGTTGATGACTCTCGCTTTGCCTGCTCTTGGATTTTTGTATGGAGAACTGACCAGGTACTTATTACAGCAACTCCGGATCTTTTAATTATCATCACACAAAATTCATACTGTAATTGCCGAAGGGGTAATAGGACTAGTTGTATTGATTTGATTGTCCTTGTGTTCTGTTTAAGTTCTATGTATTAGGAGTAGTTTATTTCCATTACCGAGGTAAGAATCTGGTTTGCTGCTGGGAAAACCTACTTTGCCCGACTTGGGAATCAAACTAGGACCCCCTATTCTACAGATCAGTTCAAGACCAACGAGAAAAATTAAAAGGCAACCGTGAAGCGCAGGCCACACCGCCAGCTAGCGGGCGGGCGGGCTAAGCGGGCGAACATCGTTTCACCTCCTTACATACTTCGGTTCACACCGCGAGCTACCGACTAACCTGACGAGCTAAGCTAACGAAATATCCGACGATTCCCAGCTAGCGGGCGGGCGGGCTAAGCGGGCGAACATCGTTTCACCTCTTTACATACTTCGGTTCACACCGCGAGCTACCGACTAACCTAACGAGCTAAGCTAACGAAATATCCGTCGCTCGTCAGTCCGTAGTTTTCGGTGTGAACCCCATAGTTTAGCTCGCCAATATTTCGCGTAGTTTGTATAGTTTCCTTCGTTCGCTTCGCCCGCCCGCTTAGCCCGCCCGCCCGCTAGCTGGCGGTGTGGCCTGCGCTTTACTGCCTGACTGATCTATCAACACACAGCTCAAAACACTGAATAGGCATGCACTAATAAAATATTTTTCAAAATTGACCCCCTAAAGGGGTGAAACGGGGGTCTAAAATTTGCATGGAGAAACAAGATTAGATCGCTAATAACCGATATTTATGCGGACGAAGTCGCGGGCAGAAACTAGTTAAAAAAAAAGTATGCTAAGCAATGAGACTAAATATCTCACAAATTGTTTCAGAGTGAAGTGTTCACGCGTGTATCGCCTGGGTCTGCGCTGCGTCGCCGTCAGTCTCCTAGCAATATTCTGCTGGATCATGGACCGTATGTTCTGCGACGCGTGGCTGTCCATCGACTTCCCCTACATGCACGGAGTGTGGCATGTACTCATATTCATTGCCGGCTACACTGCTCTCGTACTCTTCGCGTATTTCAACGTTACAGAAGAATGCCCCGAACAGAAGCCACAACTCAAGTACTGGCCAGTAAACGAATTCGAATTGGGTATTCCATATATAACGATGAAACACCCGTATAAAGCAGACAAAAATCTAGCCATCTAGTCATTTTAGTTGCAAGGTTTGGACTTACTACCATAGCTACTAGTCTACTACTAGATACTGCTGTTCTTAGAAGGCTGATTAACTTGTCAACTTTTAATATCTAGTAGTGAAAGAATTTGGCGGAATGGGAATACAAAAGACATGTACATATCGCATATTATGTTCGGTTTAATGAGATGCGCCAAAAGATATAATTATTTACTAATAATAAGATTTTTTTGTAACATTCAAAATTACTAATATTCGAATGAGTGAACTTAAGATAACAGTAATCTGTGTGTCCCAATTATGAGACTAATTATTCATGAATATTTATTAGTTATAGTCATTTTAAAAATCTGTATTTGTGGGAAACTCGATTGACCTACTACAGTTGTTGACTGATTGTATTATTTTATAGATTATTTTGTTTTTTTTTGTATAATATTTTCTTACTAATAATTTTACTTGTTTTTAATAACAAATAATATACCTGTATTGATATTATTTTTTCTATAATATGTAATATTTTTCTTTTATAAAATGTAGAAAAACAATATACCTATTAGAAGTCGCTCAAAATATCAGTGCCAGTTTAGTGAAGCTGAATAAACTTGAAAATGTTTAGAAAGAGGCAGCTTAAAGCAGTCTTTATGTTAGGTAAATATTTACTTAAAAGTTGTGATGTCAAATATATCTGAGATATTAATGTAGGATAGTTTAAGTCTGTAGCTACTTATTTTGTGTAAAGTTAGTTTGTAAAATTGAAACAGTGGGTAGTACAAATTACAGTGATACTGATGTTATGATGGAATGTATCAAGATTATTTTGTTTGAAACACTATATAGTATGATTACCTACTGTAAAAAATAAAATAAATAGTGTTGGGTTTTTAAACAATTTAAAGCTCTGATGCCAGCAAGGTTTAGAATTAGGTTTACAGAGTCCAAGGTGCCTGCCGTACTTACCAAGACGAACTATAAAATGTACAGTGGTTAGACTTAAAATGAAAATTAAAAAAAGTACGATTTATTTTACACAAATATTCTAATTAAGTTCTTTGACTTTTCTCGAAGATTAGTTGTGTAGGTGTCATGCTAGTGTACATTTCGAAATTAGTTGATGTGAAACGGTGACTTGGGTCTTGTAAGACAATATTATTTCTATTTATTTATGTTTGACATGACTATGAATCTCAATTTATTACCATTACTAAGTTATTGTACCAAATTATGTATATTTACCAGTTAGCTTGATTGTTTTCTACAGTATATTGAGTTTGAATTCCTATTTAATAAATACTATGGTGACTTTAATATTATTTTTTACTGATTCTTCCTGTATCCAAAATTTTAATAACAAATGAGAAACAAGGTCTATTTTTTTTATTTTTTTTTAAATTAAAACAAGATTTATATTGCATTGTTATGCAACATGCATAATAATGTGTTCAATATTTCAGCTCAATCAAACACTGGTTAGTGTGTAAACTTAAGATTTCATTAAGTTCTTATGGCCACTTTCTGGCTCCATCATTAGACCAGCTCTGTGACATCATTATATTGCACACTTACACAGAAAAAATTGATGATATGATTAGCACAGACACTGGGACAAGTGAAAGTAGAAAAAAGCTTGTAATATTGAGGCCAGAGCCTGGAATGTTTAATTTCAACATTATAGCATAAATACAGATAAAAAATACATTGTATATAAGTATTCAGATCCATAAACATTTAATAGTAGCATAATCAATAGGTAAATAAGTGAAATACAATGTAACATATATTTCTTTAGTCAGAGTCAGAGGATACATTATGATTTTGGTTGGGATGTAGATTAGCAGAGTCAAACTTTTTCCTAGGATAAGTACTACCACCACGGTACACCACATGGTTCTTCTCAGTCTCTAATATCTTAACTTCATGGAGCAACTGTGGCTTCTCCATCACATTCAGGAGTTGTTCCCAAATGTATATTGCCACATTTTCAGTGGTGCTTACCTAAAAAAAAAGTATGATCATTTTGATGTCCATTAAAAAGGAAATCAATCTAAATCAATTATTACCCTTTATTTTTAATTGGGTGGCATGCAAAGCAATTAATAAAAAATATGTTAAAATAAAGAATACAGAGAATTGTAAAGAGTTCAAAGGTTGTAAACAAAAAATGGCTCTCTAATCAGTAAAACTAAACAACTGTTTAGAGACTCGAGATAAAATAGTTAAGTTTTGACCTTATTGCCCTCATAGTTATTACACAACTTTAGACAACATAGGTAATTAAAAATACATTAATTGTTCCCATTAATCACAATTTCTGATTACACAATTTTATTTTTGGTTGAAATTTTTCAAGATTATTACCTGAGCTTTGAAGTATGGTACATCATGGTCCAAGTTTTTATGGTCTAGTGGGTCCATGATAGCGACCTGCATGTACTGTTTGAGTTCATGTACATTCATGACCATGCCAGTGGTAGGGTCCACAGGGCCTTTGACTGTTACCAAAACTGTAATACATAAAAAGAGTTTTTATTCAAGTATTTTCTTACTTATCATTTAAATTATTAATGACTCATAATTTATTATTAATTATTTAAGTTAACATAAACTTACCAACATAATTGTGTCCATGTCCATTTGGATTATTACATTTTCCATATAATTTTTTGTTTTCTTCATCAGACAAAAATGGGCTGAAACAAATAAATTAACTCCATAAAACCAATCTTAACAACACAGCTTTTATTAATAGAATAAATAAGCATTTTATACAGTCTTTTGATTAAAAAAAATGATGAAAAAAATGTTCTTGACTTCAGGGTTTGATAACCTCGTGGATCGTGGACCGTCGACCACCATACGGAATAATCTATGCCAAACTTGTTGTATGTGTAACCATCTCATTAACTTTTAACAAATAACTGTTTATTGCAAGTTACGCATTTTGTAAAATTACGCTTACCTGTGCAGTCTGTGGCAGGAACTAAAGGTTTCACGCCTGGTTATAGAAACTATTGGTAGCGGTGTTGGTGTCATTATTTCTTAGATAATTCGTTTATTTTCAATCGAGACAAACTCGACAACTACTTTAAGAACAGCTAATGGAATACTGGCAAAGTGGCTATTTACAAAGGCGCAGTTTACAAGGTAGTTACAACGGTCTGAATAAAATAAAATTTACGAAAAAACACGTACGACAAGTGTCGGTCGTTTGTTCAAAATAAAGTTTACTTTTAGGAATTTCAGTTGTCTGTCTGACGTCTGTCAGCTGTCAGTTGGCTTAGTTGTGACTTTTAGGGTTTCTAGATGACAAAATTTTATTTTATTTTATTTTAGTGATAAAACTTTGTTCTAAGTACAATAGATAAATCTTTTTATTTCTTTTATATAATTGCAGCGCTGTGGCCTATTCGGGCCTATGGATATAAATATAGTATAGTATATAAAACAGGGGGCTTACCATCACCTTTTAAGAAAACGTTCAAATGCCTGTCAGTCAACTTCCATTCAAAAGCAGACCTGCTTAGGAATCGCTAAAAATCGTACCATGACCGTATTAAAGGTGAACGATTATTGAACGGCAATGCTTGTCTCTGCCTGCTTTGATGATGAAGTTTAGTCTTAGTGTTGTGAATAAACAACGTTCAAAAACTACGATATAATTCTCTAACACATTACCGGTTTTTTTTTTAATGATCATAACTTGAATTTCTTAGATAAATACACGTTATAACTAAGATTATGTATTACAACTTACCATGATTTATTATCTAAAAGCTCTAAAAGCACAAGTTTCACGTTAAAAAAACCTTTTTAACTCTTAAAGATACAATGTGATATTCAGAACGTACCTACGTTCATCAACTGTCAGCGCGTAAATATAAACAACATTTCACTTGATTAATTTAATGATTTTCACAGCCTTTTACAAAAGTAATATATAATGTTCAAAGCCCTACTAGACATTAAAGTCGATAAGAAGTAATTTATTTATTGCGGTATAGAGTGCTTTTGGTAAATTTTGTTTCAGTCACAATTATTGTAAAAAAGTATTTTGTTGTGTTGTTCCTACAAAAATACACACATGGGTACATTTATAGTAAAGGAATTTATTGAAATATCGAAATACAAGAACCGCAATGCCCATAATCCAAGAAACATAACCTTTTTACAGGAATGCAACGGAGCCCCAGTATTCTTGACATCTCCTAGTCTACTAAACTGAAAAATAATATATCTAGTAATTCCATCCAGTGGAGAGCCTAACTAATTAATCATTATCCATACCTATGTATTTAGGATGAAAATTAAAATAAAGAATAATACTCATGATGTGTTTTTATATACATATACCTGCATATTAGAAACCAACAAAGTACACCATATGAATTTATGGCTCCTGCAGTCATCTCTGTTACCAGTTTTTGTTCTTGTAAACTTTCATTGCATTTATATGGATGTACTTTAGCTTTAAGCATTATGTAACATCTTTATAAACAAATGGTATGCAATAAATGAATATGAATATGGATAATATGGGTTCCTACTTATATGTATATATGTTTCAGTCAGTCATAAGAAAGTATCATGTGATAAATGATAATAATTTAATTTGTAAACAGGTAAAAATTAAACACATTTTTTTAAACTAGATGCGGTCATTGTTTTATTTTCATAAATTTACTGTGTTACATTATGTTGTGTAGAAACACATGCATTTGCAAAACATTTGTGATTGGAAATGTAGCACTTGATGGGCTAATCAACATCTCAATCGAGCCTTTAGTACATCAATGGTCCTCTCAATAATGTTTTGGGTCTTGTTATGCTTCTCAGTGTAAAAGGCTTCTGGAGACTGGTTCTGCATTCCAAATAAAATTGATGTCATTATTGTGTTTCTGAGTCAATACCGAGAATCTCCTGAAATAAATGGATTAAAAGATTACTTGCTTATGTTTTTCATTGTCACTTTAATACACAGCAAATTATGTTTTTAATAGCAAGGAACATACACAAGAAACACACTAGTGTAGTTATGCTCCACAATAGAAAATCTGATGAATTGATAACACTCACCTTAGTCTCTGCTTAGATCACTAAGCCTTTGGAGGATTTATTATTTTCATTATAGGTTCAAAACCCTCGCACAAACGGGGGACTAAATCTTTTGATAGGCCTGTAAAATACAAATATTAATTGAGTATTGTAGATTTGTAGAGTAGGTTTTTATTTATACTTACATTACGTATTTTCATAGGTTTTGGTTACCATTGATGATTTTAAGTTATATCTTCTTACCTATATTAATTGATTCTTATTCCCTGTCATTAACTTCATTATTGTTATTTATTTCCCAAATGCAACGCCGTTGGTATGTTTTTCCATACGATTTTCACACTTCAATTTTATTATTTACATATTTCGTACTCGTTACACAGCTACAAAAATGAAAAAGTCTGGTTTAATTCGCTTACAATTCTCACTATCCACTTTAAAAACTCTTATTATATATATAAACCTAACATGTTGCCACGAATATCATTTTAGATTACAAAACGATGTTGAAAAAGCTAGTCCCATAGTAACTTTTTAGCAATCGCTAATTTTGACATTACAGCCGTTCCATTATCATTTTGCTGCTGTCAAATAGCACGTCATAGTACGAAAGTCTATACAAAAAAAAAGGTGAACGGTTTTGTAAACGTTAACTTAGCAGGCCTGTTACAGGCCTGCTATAACGATGTCATAGTACAAAATAGCGAGGCAGTTCAATATCCGGGCAACTTCTGCCCTGCTATAGAGGTGATAGTAAGCCCCCAGGTCCGGTATATAGGTAAAACAGTAGTAGTAGGTAGTAGTAGGTAGTATACAGGTAAAACAGGTCAGTTATACAGATAAAACAGGTCCGTATATAGATAAAGAAGTATAGACCCGAATAAATAAATCCATCTCGTTCTCTACTGAGAATTTCAAAGCTGTAAGAAAGAGAGGTGTAAATGTCGCGTGTGTCACTGTGTACCGCCAATGTCAATGTCATAAAACGCGTCGACAAGACAAGTGGACTATCTACGAGATTTGTATGTCTATGTGTAAAAGTACAGTGGATTGGACTTTGTAACCTTTTGGAAAAATAATATTGTAAATAGTGATAATTTAAGTTAGTGTACATATTACAGCATATTATATCATACAATATGTTCTCTCCGTGCAGCAGACACTTACTCTATTCAACGCAGGTTAGTTATTTTTAATATTTTAACCCTTCATCTTTCCATCCACCAAGTAATTTTCCTAAGTTTCCTATGTTTGGAAAAAAAGGTTACCTAACAATAAAGCAAAATATGACTTTACTCATTTGTAACCTTGTGTACATGTTAGGAAGAAAATGTTATAAAACAGTCATAAGTTTGGTTCAACGAAACTTATGACTGTTTTATAACATTTTGTCAACATGATGACTTGATAACAACCAAATTGGTTGTTATCAAGCCATCATGTAGTAAAACTACCTATTTATTTGTTGCTTATTATCTATCAACTCCTTCATGTTGTAAAGATCCCTTTATGTGAGGCCAGGATTTTTTAAACATTCTCTGTAGTTTTCTCTCTGTAGTTCTCTTTGCTATTTTGCTTTGTTTTCAGTTGAGGCGACTACAAAGCACTTTGGTGATAGCAGAGCACAACAATGAAGTTCTGTCGCCGGCTACACAGAACACTTTGAGTGCTGCCAAAAAGATTGGAGGAGATGTTGCTGTGCTGGTAGCCGGCACCAAATGTGGCCCTGTAAGTTGTTTTTTATACTATTTGTAAGTACATCTTTACCTTCTTTGATACACTGGCAACAAATGAAACCATTCTACCTCAACAGAAATGGTAGGGTAAAGAGAAGTTTCTAAAGATATTTAAAAAAAAATTGAGGTATGAAATTAATTTGAAAGTCATTGAACTGATAAAAATTTTCACATAATTTATTGTTGTAATTTCAGGCCGCTCAAGCTATAGCCAAAGCAAATGGTATTTCCAAAGTTCTGGTGGCTGAAAGTGACACATTCAAGGGTCTTACAGCTGAGACTCTAACACCCCTAATCATCGCCACTCAAAAGCAGTTCAAGTTCACGCATATCCTTGCTCCAGCCACCGCCTTCGGCAAAGCTGTCCTGCCTAGGGTAGCAGCAAAGCTTGATGTCTCACCAATCACTGACATTATTGGTGTTAAGGATGCTAATACTTTCATTAGAACTATTTATGCAGGTAAATTACAATTGATTTAAATGATAGGAATCATGATCATGGCCATGAAATGTATAATTTTTATGTTAAACTCATACCATTTAAAATCATGTCAAAAATAGAAATTTAAATAAAATTGAATATGAATTATTGTTCGAAATAATTATATTCAATTTTATAGATAGGGATATTATAATAAAAGTTAAGATTAAAATACATGATTATTGTATTTGATTTCTTACTCAAAACACTTATGTTAAACGAATCTTATAACATTTTCAGGTAACGCAATCCTCACGTTAGAAGCTAAGGATGCTATCAAAGTGATCACAGTCCGCAGCACGGCATTCCCCCCTGAACCTCTAGAGGGTGGTTCCGCATCCGTAGACAAAGCACCCGAGGGTGACTACAAGACTGACCTCGTCCAGTTTGTGTCGCAGGAACTTGCCAAGTCTGACCGGCCTGAACTTACTAGTGCTAAGAACATTGTTGCTGGAGGTAAGATAACTCATTGTAGTCAATATTTTTTTTTTTACTGTGTCTTCTTTTTATTTGTAGTAAGATTTGCATCTTATTAGAACTTCATGCCAAAACTTCTAATAGGAAGTCTTTTTAGTAGCCAAATTGTATTCTAAATTGAGTGTACATATTATATTTGAAAAATGAATTGTTGTTATCATTATGATGTGTTATAAATCAGTATGTATAATTCATGAGCTTATATGGAATATATCTGCTTGTGATAATTATATATAGGTTACCCTAATGGAATCAGAAAAATCTTAATGGAATCAGCACTTCTTCAGAATGTTTTCCTTATATGTCATTATTAACAAGAATATTCATGAACAGGTCGCGGTCTGAAGTCTGGAGAGAACTTCAAGCTACTGTACGACCTAGCCGACAAGCTGAACGCCGCGGTGGGCGCGTCCAGAGCCGCCGTCGATGCCGGTTTCGTCGCCAACGACTTGCAGATCGGACAAACTGGCAAGATCGTTGCGCCTGTAAGTTACAGACTTAGTTTGGGAAATCTGCACGTTAAAATAAAAAGGGAAATAAGGAGCAAGTTTGTAGACTTGCTGCCGTGTACTAAATCTTAATATTTTAACAGAAAAGTGACTTAAGTCACTGATGGTTGGTAAAGTAATTTAAAGGAGTAACTATACAAAATGGCCGGAGTTTTATCAGCAGCAGGATATAGTCAATATCAATATAGCACACAGTACTGTGCTGAAAAAGAATTTAGGGGCTAATATTCCAGGATTATAAATGATGTTTTTCTCTACAGGATCTATACATTGCAGTAGGCATCAGTGGTGCTATCCAGCATCTGGCTGGTATGAAGGACTCCAAGACCATTGTTGCCATCAACAAGGACCCTGAGGCACCTATCTTCCAGGTAACGTGATTTAAAACAGAAGTCCAGGGTACAACTACATATTGCCCTGGCTTCTGCCTGATCTCCATAACCTAGCATTAAAATATTAACATTTCGATTGTTGACCTGCCTGCTTTGCTTAGCGCTTATTCAACTATTGGTATATTTAGGTATAAAATTTGTAAGATAATATAGCAAAATTAAATGTTAAGTGAAGTTTCTTATCCATATGTCAACAAGTCAAGGATAAATATTTTTTTATCAGTGCCTTATCGTCTTCGTTATAAGCAAGTGCAGATTGATATTGATTAAAGTTGTCAAATTATTTCAGTATTATTATATTGGTATAAATAGCAAAGTTTTTACTCCAACTGGCTTCTTGAATTGAAAATAATACGTAAAGGTATTAAAATTAGAAGTAATTATGAAGAAATTACAGGTAATGTGGGTGACCTATGGCGTCCCTGTCTTAATGTACTAAAAAATTTTGGTGACCGTTGAAAATGATTTATAAAATCTCGATTTTGCGAGATGATCTTGACCGACATTTGAATCCGAATCCTTACAAAAAACTATATTAACCAAGACTAACAAAATATCCTATCTTATTCCAGGTGAGTGACCACGGCCTCGTCGCCGACTTGTTCAAGGCTGTTCCGGAGCTCACCTCTAAGTTGTGAACATTTACAAATTGAAGGGAACATAGAGAGAATAAAGTACATAGTCTAACCTTTTTAGATGAAACTTTTTATTCTTATATACGACTTTTATACCCTTTCCTCCAGATTTGTGAACTTTTATAGTTGATCAGCGTAATTTATCATGTGTAAGCGAATTATGTATGAATATTAAAGATTGTTACAGTATTTTGTTTTTTTTTCTGACACCACACCACTCACTTAAATCACATTTAATTTTTCCTATTAAGATTGGATATAGTCTAAAAGAAAATGGCACCATATTAAGCAGGCGACAGGCTTGAGAGATAGCTATTGAAGACTAAAAAAGGATTCACTTAGGGTTAGTTCACACTGAGACGATATGCTACGCGCACTTTTAAGAATAGCAACCCATTGTATATGTTTACTACACAATAAGGTATTTATGAGCATAGTCCGGACCATCTTGACCGACTTCGCCACGTTCGTGAACAACCATCATATAGAGAGCTTGTTTGCTACATTCGAAACTAATCAGTTTTATTGTGACTGAGGCAATACAGCAAGAATTTCTATCTGTTTAGCTATGTGAATGTAATATAAAAATGACCTTTGAAAAGAAAAGTTATCATTTCGGTAGCAATTTAAATTCGGCGTGGCGTTCATTTAGCAATTCTTTCAAAACCACGACATGCATACATACACATACACGTTTACATATTTCAAGTGTTTGCTACATAAACCGGGTGATCTGTAATTCAAGATTGTCCTATATTCCTATACCTTACCTTACACACTTTTCTCTATTTGTGGTTGTGCATTTTATTATCCAGTGCCTGTTCTATGATATCCAAATAAATTAAGATTTATGATTATAATTTAGATTACGAATAATAGTAAAGACTGCTCTAATTTTTATTAATATAAACGTTTCTACCTATATATTTTTACTTTACATTATTCAGAAAAAAGTTAAATCCCTTTAATTTTGCTACTCGGTAACAGATGGCGCTGTCACATCATCCATCATTTCGCTGGTTGAATTTTGATTTTTTCAAACAAAGCAAACTATTTTACCTGCTTCAAACCAATAAGTAGTGACTTATCTCTACCTTAGTACCTACCTATTATTTTATTAGATCAGTACCTATATACGTACATAGTACCGAACGTTTTGTAGTTACTTGCAGAAGCTTGTTGATACCTACTTACTTATCTTTTTTACAAATTAATTAATGAGATTGGTGAAAATATTATAAAATTATGGAGGAAAGTACCTACTTATACAGATATAAGTAGGTACTTTCCTCCATAATTTACCACCAACCCACCAACCAACCACCTCCAACCACCTCTACCAATTTAAATCGATCAGAGATCGATTTAAGTTGGTAGACTATTTAGATACTTTTATTGGTAGGTACCTATACCTATAAGTACCTACATTTTTACCGTTAGAGTATCTACCTGTTCTTAGGTACCTACCCATTAATGCCTCTTTAGTGATATGCAGGTTTAAACCAACAGGAGGTAAGTGCACAGTCAATCATGTCAGTAATGATAGTCCCAGGGGGAGATGTGGTTTGCTCACCGAGTGGCATTCTCGTTATCATATCTGACGGCGAACGGCGCGGACGGCGGGCGGAGCCTCGCGCGCCCCGCCCCGTGCGCCACGCCCGCGCCTGCACCGCCCCGACACATATGATTAGCATTTAGCACTATCGAACATGCCGCGGCCGCCGCGTGATTCTTACGGCGATCAGAAGCCTCCGTATTCGTACATCTCCCTTACGGCGATGGCGATCTGGAGTTCCCCGGAGCGTATGCTGCCGCTGTCGGAGATCTACCGGTTCATCACGGACCGCTTCCCGTACTACCGGCGCAACACGCAGCGCTGGCAGAACTCGCTGCGGCACAACCTCTCCTTCAACGACTGCTTCGTGAAGGTGCCGCGCCGCCCGGACCGGCCCGGCAAGGGCGCCTACTGGACGCTGCACCCGCAGGCCTTTGACATGTTCGAGAACGGCTCGCTGCTCAGGAGGCGCAAGAGGTTCAAGCTGCACACGGATCAGAAGGACAGCTTTAAATCAGAACTGACTGCTTTGGCAAACTTCAATCAGCAGTTCCTTGCTGGTCAGTTGAAAATGAAGGTTCCACCTCTGCAACAAGTGTTTGAAGCGCCAGTGATTCCTAATTCTTATACAGTGACTGATACAAAAGATAGTTGGAGGAAGTCGTTCTCCATAGACAGTTTATTGAGCAGTGGAGTGGAAAAGTCTAGTGTTGTGGTGCCGGCGAGTGAAGCGCGCGCGCCGGTGTTGCCGTATCAGCCAGACTTGGTGGCGCTGGGCGCGACCATGTGGCCCTCCTTCATGCCACCATCACCGCTTGAACACCTTCAGTTAAGACTTAACTTTCAGAACATTATCGATAACCTTCATTATTATCTCCAGCAACCTTTGCATTTATTATAATTTTGAGTTCCTTTTTAGTCTTTAAAAACATGGTTATCATAAAGAGTGAAGTAAAAGAAAACATAGGAAATTAAGAAAATACCTAAATTATAATAAGAACTTTGAACCTGTCGCAGCTCATTAAGTTATTATTATATTAATATATTGTATGTATTTAGGTGCTCTAAATGAGGATTCCTTCACCCCTTTACGAAAACTTTGGTTTGATTGATGGAAAAACGTTTGACAAGAACTTCCGCCTTTTGAAGGACAATAATAAACGCTTTGTCACGAATTTTTTTTAGCCCCAATTATTATTTTTTGAAATAAGTATCTCAAGGGATGAGAAGTTAAAACTTTTTTACGTTTTGAGCCAGTGTTTTTCTACATGGGTGGAAACCCTCATTTACCCAGTATCTTTTACAAAATACAAAATACTTTATTTTCTTTAACAATTTTTGTAATACCTACTTGACTAATGTTTAAACCCTAGAACCGAGTACCTATGTTTTAAACCTAGAACGATATCTCAAAAGAGAAAACAAATGTGCATGAGTGATGACCAGGTGCGTACAGTGAAGTCAAGGTGTTCCGTCGGACTGGGTGTGTATTTAAAGAAGGATGAGCAGCTTTATATCCTAGGTATGTGTTTTTATTTGCTTTGTAAGTATCTAGATTATAATCCAGGTTGGCAAAGACAGTCTAGCCTAAAAATTTACGTTCATCAACGGCTTGCATTTCAATTGTTGTATTTGGTGGAAATAAACACCCCTCATTTTTCGACTAAACGTTCTCTACGTACCTACCTAATTAATAAAAGTACATAAAGTACATTTAAAAATTAAGTTTATGTAGTAATGATAATAAAACATGTAAATATTTATAATATCTACCTATAGAACCTATGTTAAAAGAATAAGTAGGTATATGTACTTTAAATGTTTTCAAAATTTTCATTTCTTTTCTTTTAGATGTTTTATTGTTGATTTGTCACATCAGCTTTATTGTGTTATCATATTAAGTAGATAATATGTTTTGTTAACATTGTCAAATAATTAATTAAATATAATAAATCTATATTTTAAATAGAACTGCTGAAATCATTACAAATCCTTCAACATAAAAGGTAACAAATACACAAGCTCTCTCTTTTTTATTAGAACCAACGATACTATCGCTACATCCTTATTCATTCTTATGCTCTATTTACATATAGGAAGGTAGGTTCAGTGGAAAAACATATATAGTATCCAAGGGACAGGTGTTGTCTAAGAACCACTTTTATGGATTTTATACAATTTATACGCGAGGTTACGTTTTAAACGTGTGATAAATCGCCTCCCTTAAACTCGTTTAAGCTTCAGAAGGGGGATGCTAATGTAATCGGCGGAGTCGACCGGCGTGACGTATACACGTCATTTTTTGTTATTTATGCTCGGCGCAACGGCCGGGGGCTGTTTTGGTAATTAATATAGAGAAATGGTTAAATTGAGTGCCGTTTACCCCCGGGCGTGCCCGCTGCCGAACACCTTTAGTGTGCTCCGGTGAGGAATTAACAGCGATGTCACCGCTACACGACCCTGAGTTACACTGATTGGTTACCACATTACTCGGGTACTGTCTATGTACCTATGTACTTTATGTTTAACGGTTATTCGCTTGGTAGATACGATATTTTTTAAATCGGAATTAGTTAAACTCAATTCGGGATAAAATTAGAAAAATCACGACGAAATAATGACAGTTATACAACGGTAAACAGATTACATTGCTTTGTAAGTACCTATTTATCGAAAAATAACCGAGCTTAAAATACACATTAAGGTTTATCGAAATAACGTCAGAACTGTTAAGTTATTTTACTAATTTTCCTGATAAGTAACAAATGATAATAATATAGCCGGCTATATTGGTAATTGAAACAGCTAGAGTACCTATAACTAATTATATAGGTACTTAACTGCGAATAAAACTTGATAAAGACCGTTTTACTAACAAGGGTTAACGAAGTTATATCCGTGGGTAGATATATCTAATAGAAACACATAAGAAACAAAAATATGCTGAATATTAAACCAGCATTGCTCAGTATTTAAATTTAAATAATACTGGTATGTCGACCACTTTAGTAAGGCACTACAATTTTTAAAAGTGCCCTTGATAGTATTGAAATTAAATAATTTGACTCGTTATAGAATAAAAAGTCGTGTTTCATATGTTTCTACTACTATTGTTAGAGTTCACCGTACATAGTCGTAGTCTGTAAGTAGGTAGATATTTCCTATAATTAGACATATTTCCTTTAACTAAAAGTACCTTTATCTAGTACCTTAATATTTTACTATTTATTTAAATAGGATAACTAATACATTTTCTTAGAATTAATTAATATGTCAGTTAATTAATAAATGGCTTTATCTAAGAGGAACTGCCATAATGCGCTGTTGTGACGCATCATCGATAATATTATGGAAGTACCTAATTAATCACGTTGACGTAGTTTTGAGGTGAATGCGCCCATATCCTTAAGATAAAGCTTCAATTTTACTAAAACATTTTCTGGAAATATCTACCTATAGATGTAAAATATCTCTAATATCGAGGAGATAGACGAACGATGAAGAAATCTTTAGATAGACAAGTTTTTTGATAGAATTGAACCGCGGTCATGGAGGTAAATTATTTGACAAACAAAGTCAGCAATAGACTTGTGGAAGAAATGCATGCTCGCTCGACAGATCGTTCTAACCTAACTTCGTTATGAGAGCCAGTTGTTAAGTTACCCAAGTACCTACTCGTAATATACAGCAGGCGTCAATATAATAATAATGTAAAATAAAAAAAGCATTTTATTTTTCACTTTTTAGTGCTTGTGTGTTCATGTTTGAAATCCTTGCGAAAAGCCCTTTCAAACAATACCTCACACGATATATTTAATTTTGGAAAGTGGTAGTAGGAGGGTGGTGCATCCCCCACTTCCTTCAGTCAGTCATCGACTACTACGACAAAGCAATTTTTCTTGTTACGACGGTTCTGCTGTGATCCTATAAGGAGTTCACATTAAGTCAGGAGGAGGGAAGGAGTTCAGGAGTTCCGCTCCATATCTCCGAAGGTCATGATCAATGATATCATGACAATATTTCTATGGGACCTATTCGGAACTATACTCTTTTAAACAAAAAAGAATCATCCAAATCGATTCATAATTGGCGGAGTAATCGCAGAACATATATACAAAAAAAAACATACTCGCCGAATTGAGAACCTCCTCCTTTTTGAAGTCGGTTGAAAATAAATAAGTAAGTACTGTCGTCAAAATCCATACACATAGGGCGTAAAAAGACACATAACATAATCGTTAACGACACATAGTCATCATCATTCTAAGTAGTAATATTGAAACATTTTTTATTCTAGGAAATGACTTTTATTTTTGGTGTAAAAAATCTCTGTTTATGCTAAAGCGCAATGTAACGCACTCAAAACATCGTGCCTACAGATGCAACTAATAGTAGGTACAGGGGCCGAGGGGGTATTTAAAGTTTGTTAAAAAAAAGTTTTAAAAGTTGGAACTTTGATTATTAATTAATATCTCCATAACCAGAAGGTTTTCAGGTATGCTTCAGAACAAAAGATGATCACAATGATGGGAAGAGCAAATGCATTTCGACTGCGTTAAGTGTCTTTTTTACACCCGTTAAATTCAATTTTAAAATATGACAATGGTGCCGATTCCCTTGTTCACAAACTAGACCAAATTTAAAGAATTGATATCTCTTACTAACATTCAGCGAAAGAAAAGGACGGTGACATTTAGGAACTAAGTTAGAGATGTCAAATTAGTTTTGCCTTGAACTTTTCCGTATTTTTAATCTATATGTTTTAAGATGTCAACTATAATTTGTATGGATGTGTCAGATTGACTAAATTTGACAGCTCTTATTTACATTAGTCTCTTTCTTGTTTTATTGGATAGAAAAAGATACATAGTCTAATCTTAGTTTAGTTTGTGAACAAGGGCACCAATTGGGTAGTTGACACTATTAATAAATAATTCCAAGACATAACTTCTTTAAAAAAACGCTTTATTTTAGCCCTGAAAACCCGATTAATTTTCAATTTACTGCAAAATTAGATTTTTTGTGGCTTTTAAATCAATAAATAGTTAGACAATTGAGTTGGCAAATAAGTGACGTCACAACGTGCTATTACCATACAAAATCTATGAAATAATCGGGTCATAAAAAGTACGTCAACTGATGGTGGTGTCAACTAGCCTATTGTCTGACTATCTTATTTGTGTCTAATCAAATCAAATCATTTATTGAAATCCATGATGTACACTTACAGGTGGTAAAATAAACATTAGAAATATTAATAGAAACAATCATGGACCCTGTCGGCCACAGCAAATTTTTAAATAAGTAGAGAGAGGAAGAGCGCTTTATTAATATATATCTTATGCTTGAAATATTTGATATTGTATTAAGTATTTTATATTCCCATTCATTCACTTATTACATGGATACAGCACGGTATGCTTAGTTATTAGGTATGTTAATTACTAAACGTAGCTAAAGCTGAATTGCATACTTTTTTCTTTCCTCCTTTCTTTTACTCAGCCTTTCCAGACTATACCGGACTGCGATAGTCACCTGTTTGAGTTCTATTGATTTACTAAACATCACTTCGAAATCCAAATGGTACTTACCAAGCAGTGAACCTGATGATTAACATCATAATCAAGGGAATTCACAATAGTCTTGAATCACTGTGCAATCCGCACAGCAACCACGTTCCTTCTGACGTACTACCAAGTATTACACATAAACTAATCATGTAGGTAAACTTACGTCAAGGCTTTTTACCTTATAGATAGACTAATTAAATAATATATACCAAAAATCATAAGGAAATAGTGCAATTTAATTTGTTTGGAGTTATTTAATAATTTGTTATATTAATTGTTATGTATAATATTTTTTTTTTATTTTTTCTCTAAATGGTTAATCGAATGCTTACGTAAACCTATATACCAAAAACTACGTTATGATTTTCTATAATTTTAATCCTTGTTTATTAATTTATACTTTTGAATATTATCTACTGTTGAAGATATCATTGTTTTCAAGGAGCGATTACGTTTTCGTAGCACCGTAGCCACGTAGGCGACGTAAATAATTATACGATTTTCTGAATGAGTAATTTCATTGGTTGATTGTAGTTTATTAAATTAGCTAGAGCTGATTATGATCAATTTTTTACCATCCATCCTGTAGCTTAAAATCGGGGGCTGCAAGTATAACGAGTAGTTGCTCAGTGCTCGGTACATATTGCGTGCACAATGGGCACTTGCGGCTGCGCAGCCTATAACAAATATTGGACGACAGGCAGCTGATTGAACTTCTTTACAACGCGCACTTTACGGCCTGCTTTACTGGCCCACGGGTATTGAAACCACTTTTAAATTAGTATTTAGTATATTTACGCTATGAGAGAGACTTGTAAAGTATGATCTGGAAAACTTGTTACTGTCGCTAAATAAATGTGATCTGATTGGTTGTTGTTTGTTGTGCCTAATTTCATCATCACCTGCCTAGCTTATCCGAACTGTGTTAGGGTCGGCTTCCAGTCTAACCGGATGCAGCTGAATACAAGTATTTTACGGGTCTATCTGACCGTCACAAGTCACAACCCACTTACTGGCCAGTACTATTTACTTTTTTCTGGTTTCTAATTACCAGTAACGACTGTCAAAGATTTACGAATGATAGCTGGGACCAAGGTAATGGCTTAACGTGCTTTCCGAAGCATGGGTTTTGTGCCTAACACAAGTGTTGTTATTGTTGTTTACCTTAATATACAATTAACTACTGACACTCTTTAATTAATATTTTTCCGTAAGTACAAAAGTGTAAATCATTATTTACTTAACCCTAATTTGCCATAAAACTGTGAACAATATATCAGTCATAAGTTAAGGCAAAACCCGGTGCAAAAATTTTAATCAACAAATAGTTTTAATAATGTCGACACTGCTGACAGCTGCCAAGCGCTATACCAACAGGCTGTCACAATAACATGGTTTAAGTTAACAAAACCACGGCGATACCCAGAACTGCAAACGTATTTTCACGGTTGGTTTGACCTACGTGATTCAGACAAGTTTTTATTAGATATTGGTACTTTCACAGTGAGTTCTTTTACAGCGGTGGGTCGCTCGATACTGTACCGTTAACTGGTGTTGAAAATAGCGATGGAAATCGGTTCTCACGCGCACGCACGGTGTCGCCGATGTAAAAAACCTTCCGTGGAAGACGGTAGCGGCGCGTATTAATCAGCTGCGACCACCGGACTGGAGGTTCTGTCGCGCGCGGCTACCTATGTACAGTCGACGAAACAAGATAAAGAAACATAAGACGACACATAAGTATTTTAAAATTTAAACATTTCGTTTGTGAAACTCGGTTTACGATGTAGGTACTCCTGTCTAACAGTTAGTTACAGTTTTTACAAGTTAGGTATTTTATAACTATAAAATATTAGCTATACCGCGACAAACCCAATACCCATAGTATTTGCGGCGTCCGTTAAATTTTACAGACAAATTGTATACCTTGGGTTCCATTATTAAAATTTTAGTAGGGATTCCTAAATCTAGTAATCAATATAGCCTATGTTACTCAGGGATAATGTGGCATTCTAATGGTAAAAGAATTTTTGAAATCGGTCAAGTAGTTTTTGAGCTAATTCGTTACAAACATACAAAAATACAAATCTTTCCTCTTTGTAATATCAGTGTAGAATATATGGTTAGTGATAGAATAGGGATCGTTTTAATATGTTAACTTATTACTCGTACTTGGAAATAATTATCTGGATGAAAGGCACAGACATACCTATTACTTATTTATTTATATAATGAATAGATCACAATCATAATAAAAAAGCACAATATATGCTAATTTTTATCCCCGAAAAATGTACTGTGCCCGTGGGATAAAATATGAACAGCGGACAAAGTCCCTTGCACAAGCTAGTATTCACATAAAACCAAAAAATATTTTATTGGTTCAATCCTTGTGGCAACATACACCATTAAATTGATAAACTAAACAATATTTTCCTCAATATACATAATGATCTCGTCTGTACTTACTTTTAGAGGCGGAGGCAGCGCGGGCGCAGTGTCCGTGCGTGACCGATCCACTCAGCGTCAAATTCACGCCAAGTCAAATGTTTAATTTGCTCTATAAATCACGCTATTAAAAACATTTCAAGGGTGTCATCGCGGCACCGATCTCATTGGAAACGTGACAGCGAGTTGTGTGGTCGCTGGTCGCACTGCAGCACTGGTCGCTCCTAGCCCCGGTAGTCCGCTATTGGTATTCGGCCTTCTTTTGTTGGTATACTCATTGTACGAACAAGAATGTACGTTCACACCGTAGAACAAATTCAATTTGTTGAGATGAAATTGAATTAGCTATTGATGTGTGTCTTATTATTGTTAGGTTATAATGAAGCGCAAAATGATGGTGTACGCTGTGCAGTAGAGCGATCTAATTCGTTTTGAGAGTAATTTATTTGGTAGCATGTATCTAAATAGCGGCCGAATGTATTGATCATGGATCATGTGGGAACGCGTTGTGTTGATTGTGCTACTGTTTAAAATGTTTTTTTTTAATGTGTTAGTCATGATCTCATTAAACATGACTTGCTTTACATCCTCATAGAAGTAGCGAGTATAATGTCTAGGACTGATATTTGATTTAAAGTGTATTATAGATTGACTGTGTCGTCGGTCTAGTGGTCGCAAAGCGCGACTGCTGAACATGAGGTCTTGGGTTCGATTCCCAGGTCGGGCAAAGTGTAATTGGGTTTTCCATCAGTATCAGCCTCGGAGTCTGGATTTGTGCCCGGTTGATGGCAATAGGTTCGCCCTCTATTATATGGGATTAAAAAAAAAATAACTCGTGAAATGCTGGGTGTAATACTAATGGGTACACCTCTGCCTTACCCTTTGGAGAGGATACATATCAGAATATCGAAAATCAAAATATCGAAAATCAAAATATCGAAAATCAAAATATCGAATGTATCATAATATCGAAAATCAAAATATCGAAAATCAAAATGTCGAAAATCAAAATATCGAAACTCAAAATATCGAAAATCAAAATATCGAATGCTCATATGATCGAAAGATCATATAATCGAAAATCAAAATATCGAAAATCAAAATATCGAAATTTTGTTTTTCGTGATACTTAACATATTTACCGTGGGGCGCCTTTTGCAACTTGCGTCAGTTTCATAGACCTCGGCATAATTTACGCTCAACAGATGGTCGCTCAGGGCGGTAAAAAAAAAAAAGCTGCCGCCCTATCTCCCGTCAGCCATGTCGTCGGAGCTCCGCCGGCCTTCGGCCTACGCTCCTCATGTCCCAAAGTCGGACTTCTGGGACCAAAAGTAAAAAACCACTAACTTTTGTAGCACACATAGTGATTTTATAAAACAATTTTTTTTTCTTTAGGTCTAATAAAATTATTTCTTTTGAAATTCTGTGATCTTCGTAGTATGCTAAGTCAAATTATGCCAAATAATCGGCGCTCTAAATAAACGTAAGTTAGTGATTTTTTACTTTTGGTCCCAGAAGTCCGACTTTGGGACATGAGGAGCGTAGGCCGAAGGCCGGCGGAGCTCCGACGACATGGCTGACGGGAGATAGGGCGGCAGCTTTTTTTTTTTACCGCCCAGAGCGACCATCTGTTGAGCGTAAATTATGCCGGGGTTCCGTCGACTACGCCAAAACTAGATTGTCCAAGTATTGGTCTAGTCAACGGAAACCCGGTCTACGGAGCCCCGCTTTGAAACATTCGATATTTTGTACTTCGATAATATGATTTTCGACATTTTGATTTTGATTTTCGATATTTTGAACATTCGATATTTTGTGCTTCGATAATATGATTTTCGACATTTTGATTTTCGATATTTTGATTTTCGATATTTTGATTTTCGATTATATGATCTTTCGATCATATGAGCATTCGATATTTTGATTTTCGATGTTTTGATCGTTCGATATTTTGATTTTCGATATTTTGATTTTCGATATTTTGATTTTCGATATTTTGATTTTCGATATTCTGATATGTACCCTTTGGAGATTACATGCGTGATGTTATACTACAACTAGATTCAATTATTTTTTCTTGTATATGACGTTCAAAAGTTCCTTTAAATGATTTTACTTTGGAATTTACTGATCGGAAGTATAGATTCGAAAACAGTGGTTTTTCATCTTGTATTAATTTTATCTATTATGTGAGACTTGTTAGCATCTAAAGTCTTTGAATGTTGGTGCTACGAGACTACGTCTACGGGACTACGGGCATCATGAAATTGAGCATTACAATGTATTGCATAGTTGTATAGGAAAGGTTTTTGGGAGGCCTTTGGCCAGCAGTGGTTATACAACATTGCAGGCATGACATTACATTAAATAAGGTTATAAATAAATAATTCAGTCAGTGCTAGCTTTTGCTAGTATAAACTAACCTTGAATGGACCTTTTGTAGTCGTTTTTTTAGTAGTTCAAACTTTTGTTAAGATACCTAAATAGATTCTATTTTGGTAGCCGATTGTTATTTTTAACGAGTATGGAAATGTTCGTTAAACTAATTATAGTGCTACGTGCTACGAGTGGCTACGTTAAATCGGTGCGTAACGCTACGGATTTTCTGTTGATGCAATAAAAGTTAAACACTCAAATGCTAAAACAGTGTTATTTAACGCTAACGATATCAATTCGATTATCGATTTTCCTTTTATCGTAAGACGATTTAAATTCTACATAAAATGTGTTAGTATGTGCAAATGTTACATGCTACAATTTTTCAATACATTTTTATCTGTTGTCTGAAACAGACTGCTTGAAAAAACTTTTTGAGGTTGCGTGACTGTACGAAAACCGTCGGTCCGTCCGCCCGGAGGAAGCCTGGCTCAAATTAAATTAGATTAAATTGATTTATTGGTGGAGGAGCGTGAGCCGAGTCCTCCTCCATTGCTTCGTTCCGCCGCACTCCCGCGCAGCATTAATTAATGCTATTAGATTCGGAAACATACCGGAAAAATTAACTGATTGGAAGCTGCGACCGAAAAATGAGATGCTTCGTGATTTGATTAAAGAGCAATGAAGTTAAGATATTTTTCATATTAACTTATCTTAAATATTAAATGTCCATTGAGGTTTTTCTTTTTATTTTTTCAAGTCCGACATATGACTACGAATAAAAAAACAACTCCAGCGTCTTTCTTTATATCAAAAGTTTATCTACACAGGTGTCATTTAAAGGTGTTTGTGTAGTATTTCCTCTTACGTCATATTACATATGGCAGAATTGTAGGAAGCTACATGAATATTAGAAGTTTCCTCAATCCATTTTATACGAAAACTAAATGATACCTATTTATTAAGAACAATGTTGGGATAAAAATGATAAATTAAAATTTTGATGACTATTGTTTACTGAGAACAGTTAATTATGTATTGTTTGAAAGTAATAGGCACATAAAGTTAATTAGTTATGTGTTCTAATGGGTTTAATTAATTGCCATGTTATTATACGATAGTATTGTGATGCAATTTGGGAACTGTGGTTTCTATTTATGTACTCATTTTTACGTAAGCTTTAGCTTATAATAAATACAATCAAGATTTTTACGAAGCATTGACTAGAATGGTTCAAAGTAAATTATAATATTTGGAAGCTATTTTAATCGATTTTATGATTGCCTACAATACGCATGTATTATAATATTAGCTAAGCTAACCCTTAAGTAATGAGCTTTTTAAAGGCAATAAGAAAATTTTGAGCATGACATCCATTAAAAGTAGGTAAGTAGTACCTTATTTGAGTACCAATATTTATTTTTAAACTGAAATCTGTTAATGAACCGGTACGCGGATTAACCTAGATGTGATAACGAAAACGCGAATCAAATATTAACAAGGAAGTGTAGCGTCATATAAAAGCGATTTATACGCGATAATTCCAATACATAAAACATTTCATTATAGGCAGCGAGGCCCCCATTATTCAAAGATATTTATTCATGTCGAATGATTGCCTTTCTTTTGTGTATCGACAATGGCGTCGCCGGGCGTATTCCATTTGCGCGGCATCGTTCTTGTTCACTCGTTCATTGTGCACGCGAGCCAGTTTTGTTTCGTCGTCGGAGCTTTTCACACCGCGGCCCGCACTCGCACACAGACGCACTCGTATTCTATTCCAACATTAAATGGAGCCAAGATTGATGAGTTTAGACACGACCTGTGACACCTACTACCGAATGTACCATGTACCCGTTTGTTTGGAATGCGCTTTATTTCACCCTTTATAATAAACGGTAATTATTGGTAGCGGCCCATATGTATTTATGTAGCCGATGCCGGCTTTTTGTCTAATGTTTGGACGAACTCGGCGGGCTAATAGGATTTTTTGTATGAATACAGCGCCTGTTATATGGGAGTAGGTATTCAAATGACGTTAATTTATCTTTTAGTTTAGGCCGCTTCGTGAACATTAATCATTGGGTCGCGGTGTACGAACTAAATTAATGTAGGTAAATTAAACTTAAACAGAACAGGATATATTATATTGAGATCTACGTATATTTTATCCTGAATATTTTTGAAGTGAAAACTTCTTTAGCGGCGTTGAGCACTTTTTCTGTAATGGGTATAAAATCTTAAACTCGCGTCAGGACACGTGCGCGTCAGGACACGTGACCTGATCGAAAAAGCGTAAGACGGATGGAGAGTAGACAGCTATCCCCTCTCTACGGCGCGGCGAAAATGTATGCCTGGGCCTACTGTTTCGTTTAGACAGCGCAGGGCGCTTGCGCGAATGTTCGTGTATGTTAAACGTAAACGTTAATAATCAAGTTTTCACTTCTGCCGGCACTCCCGGAGTGCAACCCGTTTTTTTTTATAAGGTGTACGTAGAACTTTTGACGTACCTACCAACTCGATTAAGTATACAAATCGTTAAATAGTTGTCACCGATATCAATATTTGTTAGTGTAGCGAGAAACGATATCATAATACTTGTATAAGTGAAAGTTGCTGGCACAGAAAGGGGTCTAAACTACTAGGTGCATGGGAGTCATTACAGCTAATTCGATTGTTTGGGCAGCGTAGATTTGGGCCAGGCGCGGTGCTTGCGCCCCTGTAATTTGAACACGCCGCACCGCGCCGCAAGCCGGCCTTCTCAGAAACTAACTATTCGGAACTATGATACGCTTCACGATACCAACTACTTATAAGCTTTGATACGTAAACAAAAACTTGCATTAATTTGATTGTTCGACAACAAATGCGGGTGTTGGTAAATTGGATATTTATTTTTATAAACCAATAATGATATAGTGGTATTATGTAGTAGGTAAGTCGTGATCACCACGCGCCATTATTTATTAACCTTTATTTTCACAATATTATTACGAATTGTTACATCCTTTTTGGTTT
This sequence comes from Hoplodrina blanda, assembly GCA_949316365.1. Classification (NCBI taxonomy): domain Eukaryota; kingdom Metazoa; phylum Arthropoda; class Insecta; order Lepidoptera; family Noctuidae; genus Hoplodrina; species Hoplodrina blanda. Next base: position 5,690,154 of record OX438579.1, on the reverse strand, counting down.
ATCAATTTTGACGCTAATTGGGAGGGTCGACCATGGAATTAATATGAACTAGGTATACCTATAGTATAATATCAAGAGTCATCATTTTTGCCTCTGCCACATTAAATCCGTATTTGTATGGTGGAATTCCCTCACTTTTCGAAGAGTGCACTACGTGAGTGCTACAAATGCTTGCGCAATGCACGGTAGTGCGACAGTTCTGTACCGCGACACACGATAGATCGAATGCACGCTTGTGCGATGCGCTTGTGTTTTATGACTAATTGACGGGCTAACTATAAAAAAATTCAATCTTGGACAAATACGAGTATATTTGGTAAGTGGTATACCATCCTTAAAGCCTCTTCTCTGTGAAAGGAAGTACCTTTACAGAGAAGAGGCCTGTGTGTATCCCTGTGTTAATGGATGATAAAGTCAAACTTACATCACTTTGTTGTTGTGTCACATTCAGACGCTTTCGTGGTTTTGCCCGTAGACAAAGTAGGAAGGTATGTAGGCACACATGTGAAAAATTATATTATATCGATAAAGTATTTATTATTCAATAAATTGGGAATTATGGTGATTACTAATTATAATTCCTGTGCCATACTTCTTCCATGGTTTTTCCCCTCTGCAACAATGGTCGGATTTGTCCGAAGCAGTGATAACCATACACGGTATTTTCTATGGGAAAGGGCGTAAATTTGTGTGTATGTAATATGTATCTATACTTACTTATGCATTTTTATCACATCGGCTGATATTTTTGACTCCCATTGAATCTAAAAGCCACAATCAACAATAAAAAATTATACATAGCAATAGAAAATTAATTATTGTTTTTCACATCCACTTTCTACGGAGCTTTGCGTTGGTATGCAAACAGCTTTATAACCATTAGTTTTTTCATCATAGATTAGGTGTTTAGAATGTTACCTAGATGATCCCAGATCTCGACACTTTTTAGAACATTTTCTGTCACTAACGATGTCTCAATGGCGCTACCTACACATTTTTTCAATGAATGTGATAGTTATTATGCCATAAGCAATATATCACGGCCAGATTAAGTATAAAGATCATGTCATAGAAATGAAAAATCGAAACATATTACACACAAACCACAATGGTCTTTATAACAATGAAGAAAATAAGAACGTAACTGTAACGTTTTCTAGTAGACGTATTCCGAGTGCATACAGCTACCTACATTATTAAAGGTTCACAATAATATCGTATGTATCTGTGTAAAACAAAACGTTTGCTTGATCATAACAAAATAAATGTTTATGTTGTTTGTACGAAAGGCCGCAATTACCGAGGGCGGCGGTAGGAACGGAGCGGCACACACTGGCCCACTACGATTTTTATCTCAAACGGTGAGCCGACGTTTCCATCCGCGTAATTACAGAGTTTAGGCCATAGAGTGAATTATTAGACGCGGCGCGGTGCGGTAATCAACACAATAATTGTTATTCACGGCGCTAGTGCTTGGCGCTGCGGTGTGGTGCGGAGCTCGGAGGTGCGCTCCGGCTACACAAATTGAATTCCGTACAATTGCCGTGTAACGGTCAGCTTTGTTACCTTTTTATGTACCCATCACGTGAGTCACTTTGTGTTTAGCTTAATAAAGACCAATTTAATACGTTTTTTAACTCGCAAATTAAATTTATTAGGTACAATATAAAAAGAATAAGTCTTAATCCACGATAACATAAATCAGTTATCTGCAACAAAAAATTATAAATATAGGTACATTGCAGATTTATTTCAGTTAACGGTTATGAGATTCATTCAGAAGTTAATACATTTTTGATTGTTGCTGTTTTGATTACAAAATGCGATAAGAAATCTATATTTTTAGGTAAAATTCAATTTTACAGCGGTTTAACTGTATAAAGATTTCGTTTCAAACAATAATGAGGTTATGATTGCAATCTAATGTTCACAATACGCTTTTTGGAACATACACGAGTCCGTTATTCATTCATGTCTACTAGAGGTTTTAAAAACAAAACAAGGAAACTACGAGGCAATTTATTTTCGTAGGGCGGCGCCCGCCCGCGCAAATTCATTACCAGCACAACCTGGCGCTTCCGTTTCCGCTCCCCTGTAATAGTAACTTACAGTCAGAAAACGATAGCGTATAGTTTTATATACATTGCTGTTTTACTTCGAAGTATTGTCTTCTATGCATGTGTTAGTAGCGTAATGTACAGTAAATAAGTGAATAAAGTTTCATGAGTTGTTATTCTCGTGCTAGTATGTGGTACTGTGCGTGGCTCGTGATAACATCGACTTGACGTGACTGCGACTTCGTTTGCTCAGCCGCTGCTTTGAGCAAAACTAACATTAACTTCTACTGTTTTGTTTTTAATGTTTTTTTGTTGTACCTACCTAGCTACAGTTGTGTTTTTATGTTTTTATTAGTTAATGGTTTAATGAGGCATTTGAACGTGTAAGTGGAAGATGATTTATTTTGCACTAACGAGATTTCTTTTCATTATCCTTCTTCCATCATTGTTTTTGCTAGAATTCACTTAATTTAAGTCGGTACTTAATTTCGGTCTCTACTGGTTGCCTCATGTCTTTGCTAACTGCTAAAACTATTTCTATTGAAGTGCCGTCTATTATATAAGTCAATAGGCCATGTTTCCTCTTCTTAGTATCTTAGCTGTAGCCATGCCAGTATTTGGCATGCAGACAAGACATAAAATAACATCACGCCTGTAATCCCCGAAGGGTTAGGCAGAGGTGTACCCATTAGTATATCCACATTTTAACAAACAGGGAGAAGTCTTTCGCATTTATAAAAATAGTCTAGATACTGAACACCTGGGCTGAAAACAGGTGCGGACATTATTTCTAATTTTAGAACATAGTTCTTCATGTGAATTGACGAAGTTTCATAACAGATATCATTCGAGGGGCTCTTAAAGGTCGCCATACATAAATAATGTACGTCTGTCGGAGCACTAACGTTGCAGGTGGATCGCTGACAGGAGGCTCGTCTACCCACGCTTTAATGTCACAGTGAGGGAATAACCAGCGGTTCAATGCATGATTTTGAATTTAGGTAAAAACGAAAATTCACTTTTTGTTTAATTAGGTAAAAACGAATATTCATTTTTTGTTTAATTGTGTGTTAAGTAAGTGTAAACAGTTGGTTTCTACAAAAAGGATATGAGAAGGTACAAATTAAGTAATACCAGGGTAGTAGTAGGTAGTAAACTAATAAACTAAACCTAAAATTACTATATTTTTGTATTAAAGCCCAGATTATTTCTATTGTTAACCTAACTCAATACTAACTAACCTTCATGATATAAATAAATAAGTTCATACCGACTTTTTAAATTGACTGTAGGTAAATTAAATTAGTTTATATATACCTATAACTTAGCTAATTTATAAAGTAAATTCTAAATTACTTGAGGCACTACAAATTGTCTAAACAGATAATGAGCAACATTAGGTACCATTACAAAATTACATATCCCACGCTTGCGAGGCGTTGCATGATGATCGTGCAACTGAGCTAAACAGGCCGGTCGGCGCGGGCGCACACTGATGCGATGAATTAGCAATCTGCTACTACTTACGCAACTTTTGTATTAGAGCTATCTTTTTAGCACGATGCAATGCGGAACGTACGTTTTAAGTATATTTATAACTTAAAAGTGTAGTAAGATTAGAAAAGCTTCCTGAAACCGATGAAAATACTGAAATGTACCGAAAGGCTCACTATGGTCTACGCAGAGTTTCATCTTTGAAAATGAATCTCTTTGAAAGTTACCTAAATTCTAAGCAAAAGAATGAAATGAGGCTTTACAAGTCAGTTACCACCACCGAATTAACCACTTTAGGCACTTCACGAAGTTGCCAAATAAGGACACTAATACAGTCCATTTTAATAGTATATTTAGAAACACAATTGGACAGCAAGCGCCAATAAATCATTTTACTAATTTGATAACCTATTAATTAAAGTTGACTTGAGTAATTGAACTTTTTTATACTGTGTGCCGGTACACGCAATCTCTTGATATGTAATTCAATAACAATAATCGGATTCTCTTTAACGCCGACATGCGGCGGCGAATGCCTTACAGCAAGAGAATTATTAGGAACTCAGTTTTGAAGCATACAATTTCCACCATCATGTATAGAGGAACAAGGGTCAATTTCTCTTGAAAGTTTCTTGGCGTTTGTGGTAAACCGATGCGTGATCTATTCGGTTATAGGATGGTTTCGTTGAGCTTACGAATAACGAGTCGTTACGTGAGTTGCTCCATGCTTCTTACCTATCGATTCCATTGTGTTACTGCACTGTGTATGATACACTTTATGTAATTCTAGTTAATGGATATTAAAATAGAGCGCCGATGTATTTATGCTACAAAAGTCCTTGATTACTTCACTAATTCAAATCGAACAAAGTTAGTTAACAATGATTAAAATTGGCTTTAAATGACTAATACTCACATGGTATGTAGGTATAACATTAACACTGAATTTGATCGTGCAAATTGAATCATTCTTTAATTTAAAATTGCAATGGGTTTCAAAAATGATTCACAATACTAATTATGTAGGTACTTATATATTGTAAGATATAAAACCACAAGCGTTGCCAAAGGGGAGTATCCGCGGCTTGGGTTCCCCAGCGACCGAGATGTAGGCGGACCCCATTGATACCTGTACCACGTTGTACATACAAATTGTGATCTCGTCGACTTGCAGATGTAAGATAAGAAGCAATTACGAGCGCATGAATATACGACCCCGCATCACATCCCCCACATACGTTACCACTTTTCCGAGACCAGATTAATAAATAAAATCTCATATTTGCGCTCGCTCTCCCAATGATATATAACGTTTGTTAATTAGGTTATCTCCCTGTCGGCATCTTCAAAGGGCCAAGGCTTAAAAGGCTCGTTGATATTAAAAATGCCGCTTATAACTTTTATCATAAATCACCCTGTGGCTAAATCGCGAGGGCGCGCGAAAAAATTCGATCTACTTGGAACAAAAAATATGCAAGTAATGACGAAAGCACCCTGAGAGCTTTTTTGAGTAGCTGCGGACTTGCTTAGAATTAATTGTGTTGAGTCCACTCAATAGCCGCCGTCACTTAAATATTTGCCGTGTAGAGCCAACACGACGTGTACATTGTTGGGTATTTTGAGTCAGAAATAATTTAAACACGTAATTAAGTTACAGCATGCGAATAGTTGATAATTAAGCAAAAAGTAAGGAAAATTAATAAATTACACCCGATACTCTGTAATTGTTTTAATTTATAGTTTTCCTTGGGGAAAGACATGTTTGTGGTTAACCTGTTAGATTATTAAAAATTATAACTTTAATTAAAAGAAAATAAAAGGTTGTTTCAGCAGGGCGACCAAACCAGAAGGTATTAATCATCATTCGATACTTTTTCATCGATTACCAACGAATTCAGAGAATATTAACGCAACTAAACCTATATTTCGTGAACGTTTCTGTTGAGAATGCGCCGGCGAACAGTTTAATGAGTCCCACGAGGTCTCGTCGAAAGCCGAGCGTGGGCTCGTGATTACCATGGTCTCCCTGTAATAATAAAACATCGACAGGCCGCCTTTATCGACTGCCTTCTCGATAAGCATCCGTGACGAATTTGCACCATTCGAGCGACGAGCCCTCGGAGCTCGGACCTACGATACTCGTATGACCGCGTAAACACGTTATTAAAACGACTAAAATAATACACCATCAACAACCAAAAATACATTTTAAAAGTCAATTGCCAAGATTTATTTTTGAGGTCAGGTTGTCATGCAATCGTCGGTTAATTCCCGGGAAAATGTTCCAGATATTCGTATCGGTACAAATTTAATGTCAATTATAATTATTACCTCAACGACTGATCGGCTTTTGAGGAAGTTGGGGCTACGTAGTATCCAACCTAACAATATAATGTGACGTCATCACAGTTTTGTAGTTGAAGAATTTCAAAATAATTGGCTTTTCGATGGTAATAAAGCAACATAATGATTTAATATAATAAAATGGCAAAAAATCGTATAAAAAGAAATAGAGCAAAAGACTGTAACTAATCTGATACGATTATACGCGAATTCTGAGCTTTTTTTTAAAGAATTTTGAAGACTTCAGAGACGTAATCGATTATAGTGTTAAAAAAATAAACAAAGGGAAGTTATTAGGAGAAGTGAACTTGCGCGATTATTAGAAATTTTGAAGTTAATTTTATAAAACATCATGCATTATTAGTGTTAGTGATACTGTAAGCAAAATATTTTAGGCAACAAAAATATTTTTTTGGTTCGAAAATAAATTCGTCATTCGTTTGTTCGTCTTCGTAATTTTTCAATCCACATTAGTTTTTCTTAAAGAAACTTTTTATTTCAAAAACAAAGTATATTGTCTATACCTATGATAGACTTTCTTCTTATCGTGCCTCTCTAAAAGTAAACAAACGATGATGCTTGGAAAAAATGTAAAATGTAGATGAATGTGATGTAGAATGATGTAATGTAATGTAGATTTAGATCTTAGCTACTCGTATCATAAAAAATATGTAAGTAGTAATGGCTGCGTTGCGTTTGCGCAGGCAGACGGATGTCACCGCCATGTTTTTGTAGCAGATCGTTCACCTCCTAACCATTCACGAATTTAGGAAACGGTATACCAATAAAAAATAATATAAAAACGATACTTCGTGATCGATGCGTCTATTTAACGTTTTTGCTTTCTAAAAGTCAATACTGAGTCCAATCGTTGGATTGGACCATTTAGGTTAGATTAGCATGCCAAGTAACACCAACCACGCAATCAATTAGAATATCCATTTAATTAAATATTCAATTAGCACTCAATGGTTGCTTAGCTTCTTAAGTGCGATTATGGTAATATTTTTATGACTCTGGGAAAGCGAAACTGTACCGTCTCTAGATATAAGCTATGAGGAATGATGCCAATATTTGGAGATGAAGAAATACGATATTTCATAACAATATGTTCATCGTGATTTTTAATTCGTAATCTCATATTTTCTAAAACGGTCTACCTACTTAGTATAATAACACTTCCTATGTTGACTTCCGATCCAAAATAGGTATGTGGATTAACTTCATCTAACTTAACATGTAGGTCATTGTAGGTAGTCAATAATGGTAATTCTTACCATTGAAACAAGATCAGCTGTAAGATTTCCTAAAATTATTAAAATAAATAATAAATGAAAATAGAAAATGTGGGTACTTGGGCAGCAGTACCTACAACTAACAATAAATATTTAATTTCATCATACGAGGCTGAAAACAAAACAAAACGACCATCTCAATCTCTAATGGTAGTGAAACTCTCAAAATTAAATAAGCGAATGAATAATCATGTTAAAAGCGTTTAAACAGGTCATAATTAAAAAACGTTACAAATCTTTTACTAAAAGATTTATAAATTCGTTTTATTTCTTCACTAAAAAATATAACAATGGCTACTAGCTGAATAACAAGAAAGAATATTATGGAACCTAGTTTGACAAATCTCAAGGTAACAATTTGTGGTTATTATACATCACTAATTTTTGCCCTCGAGTTCCTCCGCATGAATAACGGTTACCGCGGAAGCAGACGAAAAAACAAATAAAAAACTAATTAAAAAATTATTTTTAAAAACAAGCTTTAATTTAAAATTCTACAGTATTGATTATTGGACATTGTATTGTCACCAGAACTAAAGGTGTATGCAAAATTTCAGCTCAATCGGATAACAACAAATGGTCGAAAAATGGTTTGCAAATTTTGAAAGGACAACTTATTTACATACATACATACTTACATACGAACAGTGCAAGCTAAATAAAAGCTTGTAAAAAGTAGCCTATGTCCATTTACAGATCTAAATTTACCTCTTAGTCAAATTTCATTTCCATCGGTTTAGTGAATTTGGCGTGATGTGGTAACAAACGGACAGAGTTATTTTCGAATGAATAAGTGCTATAGTATGGTTAATTTAAGCTAGTTGGTGTTGTTAAGCTATTTGGCATAATGAATGCTAAAAGTAGGCTGTAAATGTAACACAGAAGTCATAACAATATGGTTATTTTATTGTCCTCGTGATTTGGAGACCGTTACACGAGTCAGTCCTTGGCCGCTTATGTTATTAGTGGATATCGATTCCACAATACAGGTTCCCCTGTAGCATTATTGGCGTATAACCTTATTAGTAGTAACCTTATTAGGAATATATAATAGGTTTTGAATAGGCACCCTTTTCGTTTTCCTGAAATTTTAACACTAACAGATATTATAAACACAACTGGCAACAAAACTAACCTAAACCAACCCTTCGGGTATTACAGGCGCGAAATTATGTTATGTAGATATTATATTTTGGGGCATGATGAAATGTCAGACATTAGTTGAGGTATTCTATACCTAATCATCAGAATATCATTGAGACTCTTATATCCGGGCACGCTGCAATCGCGGCGGTAAGACCCCTCTTTGAGGAGTGGCTAGAGAGGCGCCACGGCGTCCTCACCTTCCGGCTGACGCAGGTCCTCACCGGACACGGTTGTTTCGGGAGGTTCCTGTGTCGGATTGCACGGGAGGAAACGCCCGGGTGTCACCACTGTGTGGACCGCCCGGAGGACACGGTGGAGCATACGGTGCAGGTCTGCCCAGCTTGGGCAGAGCATCGCCGTGTCCTCACGGAGGCGATAGGCGGCGGCGACCTCTCGCGCCCGGGCCTGGTTCAGGCCATGCTCCGGGGCGAGAGGGAATGGGATGCAGTCACCTCCTTCTGCGAAGCAGTAATGCTAGCGAAGGAGGAGGCGGGCCGCGTGAGGGAGAGAACAACACCCTCCACCTCACGCCCCAGCCGCCGCGGGAGACGCCCAGGGCGTCGGACGTCGCGAGGCGACATCCGGCCACCGTAGGCGCGGGCTTGCGGACGGCGAGTAATGGGTAGCTCGCCGTCCGATCAAGGACCATGCCCGGGTCGACGGCGCGTTCTGTTCGCGCGCGCCTCAAAGAGCTGTCAGCACAGGGACGGGGCCCCCCAACGGGGCCTAACGCCTGCCGGGGTTGCGGGACGTCTTAACAGGATACCGTGGCCCCGGAACGTAAAGGGCAACAGAAGGAACAGGGTGGTTTTTTAGTCAGTAAAAGTCTGACAGTCCCTTCCGCCCCGCCCAGGACGGAAGGACTCATTTGATGATTTTTACCACCTCAAAAAAAAAAAAAAAAAAGACTCTTATATCCAAAAAGCTACTAATGTTATCTTATTACTACACTGTCTAATCTGGCTTATAAAATGACAATGTGTAGGATTTTAATAAAAGGTTACTCATTCATTAATAATTCTGTGTATAATTCAAATCTCTGTTTCTGTATCATTGTAATTTACATATGCTAAATAAAAAGCGGTGTCATCACAAAAGATTTTGGAGGCAATATAAACATAATATCAATTTAAATTCCTTGTTAGTGGAGCGAAAGCCGACATCATACCTGAAAGTGGTGGGACCCGATTGGATAAAGTGCGCGCCAATCGCGTGCGTGCTTCGCGGCCACCGCATCCGGCCGGCAGCAGGCGGGCGGGCCGAGCGTCGCGCTTGCCGGCTCGCCGCGCCTCAGTTCCTCTGCACACCTCGCATCGGACTGACGTGCTCGTACCTCCGTGTGTTGCTTTTGATTTAAATAACATTGACTGGTCCTCCTGGGACTGTAGGGGAAGTGACAATGCCGCGACCCTCACGTGAATCGTACGGCGATCAGAAGCCCCCGTACTCGTACATCTCTCTCACGGCGATGGCGATCTGGAGTTCCCCGGAACGCATGCTGCCGCTGTCGGAGATCTACCGATTCATCACGGACCGCTTCCCGTACTACCGGCGCAACACGCAGCGCTGGCAGAACTCGCTGCGGCACAACCTCTCCTTCAACGACTGCTTCGTGAAGGTGCCGCGCCGCCCGGACCGGCCCGGCAAGGGCGCGTACTGGACGCTGCATCCGCAGGCCATCGACATGTTCGAGAACGGCTCGCTGCTCAGGAGGCGCAAGAGGTTCAAGCTGCTGAAAGATGATAAAGAGAGCTTGCACGCAGAGTTAGCGGCGCTGGCAAGTTTTAATAGAGAATTTTTGGCTAGGCAAGCAAGTGCGCTACCACCGCCACCGGCTATGCCAAGTGCAAGTCTATACAGTCCACCGTTGGGTCCACAACTTAGTCCAGAGCCGGCGGAACTGCCCGAGACTGCAACCATCACCATGTTACCACGTGAGAGGCCACGAAGAGCGTTCACTATTGAGGCGCTGCTGGAGCCGGACCTACCGCGCGCGTCGCCCTCGCCACCGCAGCCAATGCTGGTGTCAGTTCCGTCGTACATGGCGCGCTACCACGCCGAGCTCCTGGCGGCGGCGCACGCGCTTCGCCCCTGCTACTTGCCGCCGCCGCTGCTACCCGTCGCGTGACATCAGCTGCGCGCGCACAGTAGCTGCGACGTTTCGTGCAATGTTAGATTGTAAGTACACCACTAGTATTCATCATTTTGTATAGCGTTATTTTATAATGTGGAATATTCGTTTTGTAGTATTTAATTGTTAGAGTTTTAAATTCAACACCTGTGAACACTAATAAGAATAACAACAACACTACTGTTGAATTCCAGCTCATTGGGTCTCTAACATGAGCTGGTGTTCTGGTTTTTAATAAATCACCAGGTAGGCAATAGTGATAACATACCTACAACGCATTTAGTATTATAACTATTTATTATCTTAAAGCGAGTAACATCGAGGCTAAGTGTGATGGGCTTATGTTGAACATTTCGCAGATGATTCATCTCACCTAGAGCGGATCATTATTGTGTTTTAAGTGATCTCACTTTAAGATTTATGTAACTATTGACTAGATAAATGAAAATGAAAAAAGGTGAAAAACTGTTAAATACAAATGTGAAAAATGAAAAATTGTGTAAATATGAGAGCAAGCAAATGACTATGACCGTAGACAATGTTACAAATATTTGGTGAAATGCAAACTATGTCGCGTTCTTTATTTGAGTTACTATTTCTTTTCTAATAGAAATAAATTATATAATTAGTAGTAGTAAATGTGAAAAGTAAATCGTTTTATCATAGCTAGCGTACAATAAGATTGTTATTTATTTAGTGATGAGAACTGAATATTTTTTCCTGTTCATGTATAGAGTAGATCAAATTATTTGTGTAAATATTGGTTAATTTGTTATAAGTATTGAGTAGGAATATTAAAATGGAATTCATTATACTTCCTGGTTTTATTTAATGCACTTTTAGTTTAAAAATTTATTAATTTTAACATAATAATTTGCCTCTTCAGGTCACATTCATCATTGCTATTGTAACACGACGTTTAATTTTTGAAATGTATTTAATATTTTGGTAGTGTCCATATACTTTGGTAGGTTAGATATAATCTTCGTGTGGGGTGAAAGAAAAAAGTGGTATAAAATTGTGAAAAGGGGTATTCTTGGTGGTCTGTTTCACGGTGTAACGCGGCGCGACGGGCCGCGCTGTGAGCTAATAGTTCCTGATATTGGCCTGCAATGCGCTGACTCACCCGCCGGCTCGTTACACACCATAATGCGCATTATAGGCTTGTTCAACATTTTGACCCTCTTTCACAGTGAAAAACCTTTAATCTAATGATGGAGGACACAATAGAGCGGTTCCATTCTTCTGTTCCTTTTTGTGGGATCAATTTATAAAATTAGGATTGGGTAAAAATAGAAAAATAAAACATGAACTTGTTTTGAATATCTCACTGGTTTTCCTATGAAGTTTGGTTGGATTTGTAGTGTCGTTTGCAATGTCATATAAAAATAATCAAGGACGTAAGAATATTAAGTCACTAAGACTTCTTACCTGATAGTTTTTTAGCTAAACCGTTATTTTGCAGTGCTGTTATTGTTTCCCATAGACAATTGTTATCCCGATGAAGGACTTGTATTGTCAGTAGGTACTAATTATAATAGGTTACAATAATTGAGAGCAGACACGTAATAAATGTCTTTGGTAAAATGTAGAGAAAGAAAAGACGGAAGACTGAATGAACCAACTAACTAAGGAAAATTGAAAAAAAAAAAAGACATTTAATTCAGCTGCAAGCTACTTACACTACTTTAATGGTACCTATATCTATTTACATGACATCTAGCAAAAAGTACCCAGGTATTATTGCAGTCTATTTCAGAAGTGTGTTACTCACCTACTATTTTATAAGAATTTCCCGTTCACTTAACAAAGTAGTAGCGTCCCTGCTTTATTTAGACAATTTCTAAAATTAGGTATTTAAATAAAATCATCCTCATGAAATGCTCTGTATGATAGGGAAAACTGCTTCGAAATCCGTCAAGAAGTTTCAAAGACTCATCCGAATACACACACGAACGAGGAACTACTACTTGAGGATAATCCGGTAGTCTTATTATAGCATTTGGCTGCCTTATTTTATTAAGGTGTAATTTTATTGCTAGGTGTGCTGAAATTGAGGAAAATTGTTCAAAATGTAGTCGCAATTTCGTCTCAGCGACAATCAGTGACAAAAAGTTGTCAAAACTGTAGGTATGTACAAAAAAGGCCGTTTTGACAGATTTAGACTAAGATTAGAAAGCGATCGTTCCTAAAAGTTACGAGAAGTGCCCCTCTGCAAAAACTTAATACACAGCTTGTCTATTCAACCTGAACTTGACACATGACGAGTCTTTAAAAAGCGAAATTCGTTGTTATCGCAAATGGTACCTATGTAGGTACGTATATGGGTCAGATACTATCTAATAGATTCAAGTAAAAACAGGCTTCATAGATTATATTGTTATCAACAATTACATAAGTAGCAATAAATAATGTATGTTATGATAAATAATTATTGAATTGCTTTACTTGACAAACATATTTTTACCTTAACATGAAGATGATTGTTTTCATTGTACATTTTTTTATTTACGAACTAAAATATTTGCATCGTAATTAAAATAAGGAATGCGCCGCCGGACGGTACGTAATTATAAAGTCGTCAACCACACATAATATGTAGAAGAAGAAAAAGATTGCGTCAGTAAGGTTTTCAAAATGTGTTAACATTTATTAATGTCTGAAAATTCCTGTAAAAATAAGGACTATGTTTGATTGAGTGAGTACATGTGTAGGTATGTATTTTATGTACTTTATGATGCCTATGGATGTGGTAATGACACACAAACATATTCGCATATTAGTTGTGCGGTGAACGTTAAAATAATACAAAATACCCCCAAAATTCTTCTTAATTGGATTTTTATCAACAAACTTCTATAAAATGAAACAGAAATAAATAAATAGCATCTTTGAGTGAATGTTTTGTTGGTTATAGTAATAGTTATTCATTCTTTGGTACCTACTAATGTAATTCTTCTGATATTTTCCGTTTGTCACACATATCTGTAAACATTGATGAAAGGCAGAGTGGAATTAACCTTGAAAGGAACTTTAATGGTCATCCCAATAAATTCATAAACACCTCAGCAACATTTCTGACATACAAAACTTATCTAACAAAAAAACTCTATTTGTTACATACCTACCTACCTAATGGATAATAAAAAAATAATTTTAAAATTCATAATGTTTACAAGACTAAGAATATCTAGTTAATGTAAGGCCGATTGTGATTACTCAATTAAGATATAGAATTAAGTAAGGCAATCGTCTACTCGATTCATTTTTGCTCCTATCATACATAGTTTATTAAAATCAAGATCAAAGCTCATTAATTATTATCTAATTAATCTAGAAAATGCGCGATGACTTGAAATGGAAAGTATGTGAGAAAGCTATACCCAGCAATGGGACAGTAGCTACCCATGGGTTACTAAAAAAAAGAACTGAAACAGAGAAGGCGCATGTAAGAAGTCTTAAGATTTAATTTAGCCACAAAGAGCTCGGGTCAGCACAGCACTATAAGGAAAGAAAGAATCGAACTATTTATAGGAAAAGGAGGAGGAGGGGGTTTTATTTATAGGATAGGACTACGAAAACATGTCATTACAAAAGGATTTTCCTGTGAAGACAAAGAAGCTAGAGATCATGTTAGACGCGAAAAATAAAATAGGCCAGACAAACAATACAATATTTGATAATCATTAGCTGTTAGTCAGACTGGTTACACAGTTTTTTCCTTGTCTGAGTGCGAGGTGTTTACTTACAAAGTTTTTACAAACAGTCTAAATCACATATCAAACAATAAATATTTGTAGAGGCAGCTGTTCGGGACGGATTATTACACGAACCTAAAATAATAATCGTCCTCTCTTAGCACTTCTGTTGATGTTTTTGCTCTGAACACCTTTGCATGCAACGCTAGCCTATAATTTCGAAATTAATATCTAACACATTGTGCCTATCCGACCGTCCCTCGATTTGCCGTTTTTATAGCTTTCCCGACACCGTAACTGCTAATTATATCTGCCGCGGCATCGCCTCGAGCCTTTCCCGAATTTATCAGCAAATCAATCTGAACTTTAATTCTTTGATGTAGGGTTTAAGTTCAGCCCCCAAAAAGGATTTAATCAGCAATCTGAGTTAAATGCGAATTCGCTACGGAATTTTTGGTCCTATACCTAATGATATCCGCTTCGGATTCGTACAACAAGCACGTTAGCTGAATTCTAAGTAGGTACTTCTTTCATTTACTTGTGAGTTTATAACTGTCAGTGAAGGTGTGTCATGCTACGTGATTACTGAATATATGTTTAATAACAAACTTTTGCTTTAATTAAATATTCACAATTTATTTAATTTATTTCATTTGATCATATATACGCTATTAATTTCAATACTTTAAAACATAAATTAAAATAAAGGAGTCAGAACAGAGGATACGAAGATCAGGATGTATATTAAATGTATATTAAATAATCATCCTGATCTTGTTTTAATCACTTCTACATTAAACAACACTTTTCAATAGCTTAGCATCCTGTTGATCGCTTAATAACACGTATTTGAGAGTTTCGTGAGAACAAAATACGTCATTCACGTAAAGTGTTTATTTAATGATCAAACATTTTCCATTAAAGCGTGTTTTAAAACGTGTCAAGAGGATTTTCCAATTTAATTGCTAGACTTGAATTATGTATAGATAAGAAAATGTGTAAATGAAAAGCGAATATAAAAGGTACTGTAATTATGATCTTCAATTTTATCATTGAGATAAAGACAAGCAAACCTTATAAGTACCTACTAAGCGAACTCACATCCCTTTGTTCATGCTTATCCGCTTATCAAGTACCAAGATATTATCAATAGATATGTGTCACATCTCTTCACATCATTCGTTCGATAGAGCAAGAACAATGTCGTCATGGTGATCAAGGTGTCGGTGTATTGTCACCGGTGTCGGTGTGTGTCGGTGAATGGGAGAGTGTCGGCGAATGTCGGCGTCATGGCGCGGCGCAGCGGTGTCCCGCCGTGTGGTTCCGGCGATTGTATCGAAGGCACGCCCCCAACCCTACAACTCCAGGCCGAAACCTGATTTATATGCGCCTATTTATAATTTGTCCTTGTTTTGATTACATGTTGTCTAAGTGTGAGGCTCTTTTTGATTCACTTGTTATTTCTGCAATTGAATTGGATAGTGACTAAATAAGTGATTCGACAGTTGAGCTAGATTCGTAGTCATCATCTAGAAGTAGACCGGATTACTCTATTTTATCTATATTATCTTGGATTTGACTCTTGACCTGCAGATCTCTGGTTACTAATATGTTTTCATCTAAAAGCTGACCCACAAAAAAGTTTAGTGGTGAAACAACCTTTAGACCTGTTTTATGTGCTTATATTTTATGGGTACTTACCTTATCATCACTACATAGTATAAAACAAAGTCGCTTTCCCTGTCTGTCTGTCTGTCCCTATATATGCTTAGATCTTTAAAACTACGCAACGGATTTTTATGCGGTTTTTATAATCGATAGAGTGATTCAAGAGGAAGGTTTATATGTATAATACATGCACCCGTGCGAAGCCGGGGCGGGTCGCTAGTTATTTCTAATATAAAGTTGACCATCTTGACCAGTTTTCTCATTAGCATTATCTGGGACTAATTTGTTTCATTCATTTAATCCCTTTGACCAATAAAATAATTTGTAATCAGCCTTGAGTTTGTAACAGGAAAATCCTATATATCACTAGACCCTAACAACTTAGTCTTTTATACAGTCTTAAGCTGGTATACGGCTACATATAGGTAATCCTAAGGGATTACCTATATGTAGCCGTATACCAGCTTAAGACTGTATAAAAGACTTACATAAGTGTAATAAACCATTATGGATATGGATTTCTGCCGCTAGAATATCGCAAAAGGATCGCATAAATAAGAGGTCAAAGAAGCATTGGTGACATGGCAGTAAGTACTGTAATTGTAATAAACTTCTGCACACAATATGACACCTAATGATTGATTGGATTTTACGCCTTAGTTTTCAATAAATAAATAGTTGATAGCCATCTATGGGTCAATGAGTCCTAGCTTATAGTGAGTCAACGTTTGTAAACAAACAACAACACACTACACTCAAGTAAAAAACCCTGGGCATTAATGCAAGGAAACAATTCGTGAAAATACCGCAACGAACGAAAAACGAGAAAATTTTAACAGGCAAACGAAATAGAAAAATAATTGGAAACGAAAAAGAAAAACATAGCCATTGACCATGCTATTGCACAAACATAAATATAATTGCAAACACCTTATTTAGCAGCTTTTAAGATTTCTAATTAATTACTTACAATAAACATTTAACTTGGTGAAATTCGGTAAGCTTGTCTTATTAAATGGCTGGTTGTGACGAAACCACAATGGCTTCGCTCAGTCATGCGTTATTCCTCAGCGCTCGTTTCCGTCAACACTATTACTGACGTCTCACGCTTGACGCTGCATTCAACTTTACGGTACATAATACATTATTTTATTACCTAATTATCTATTAAGAAGTTGGTACTTTTTAATGACTTCCTACGAAAAATCAATTCTTTTTGACACGCGCACCGGACGCTTTTGAAGGGCTTTGCGTGTCCATTAGTAAGTAGCGGAGGTGACTGCTTTTTAAGTAATTAGATAGTTCCTGTATAAATTTGGTAATCTGCAAGGATTTTAACTCTCATAATCCAAGACATTGGACGGCAATAATAATCAACATATTTCCTAATTGTAGGAATGCAAGGTTCCCTGCAATCTACAATATTCTGAATAACGGAATATTGAGAGAAGAGACGTTTTTTGAATGTTTAGGAAAATCGTCCAGAAGCATTTTCAATGCTATGTAACAGACCAAATATACCAAGTATATCATTCATCAACTGACAGTAAAATGTTATTATTTTATTTAACAAAGTGAGTAAGTTGGTCTCTCATGGAAATTTAGGAAAAATGTTTATATTTTAATTCCTAAAATATATCGTCGTTCTAGATATAAACATGTCCTTTAACCTTAAACTGCAAATTGTTTGCCAAAAATTTTTTTGCACAAATCTGGCATTTTGTCTGCTCCATTATCGGGAAAACTATTAAGCACGGCGGAACTCTGAGTTATGGGGCAGCACTTACGACTTTATTTTATTGTTGATAGAGTCTATATTGTGGTGCGTGGTCCCCGACGTTTGCGTGGTTTACCGTGGTCAAGTTGTCATTAGGTCACGTATGGCAGGGTAGAAGATGGCTTGCCGGCGGCCGGCTGATGGTGTGAAATGAGTGGTCGCCGGTGCTTTTGAACTCGCCGCCCGATACCGTTTTGTACGTCGTAGTTTTTGTGGCGTACGTTTAGGATGCGACCTCTTTTTTGTTGCATGTTTGTAATGCCGAGTGTGTGGGACTTGACACGTAGGTAACTATTGTTGATTCATTCCTGTTTGTTATTGTTGCATTCCTACCTCGTAATAAGCCATTTTGTGACGGAAAGATGCCCCGTGTAGTCCCATCTTTTTTGACTTCCTTTGAAGCTGTAATATGATTTTTATCTAGTTTCATTTAATCACAATTTAAATACAGTTTGATTCTTAAACTTATGTCTCTGATATTTAATTTATCCGGTGTAGACACGATACATGCACAATATTGTGTAGTTTCACTTGTATTTTGTTCCGTCATTGTTTCTACAACGATTGTTTATAATTGTTTCGTGATTAAAGTTCTCAGAGCGTTAATAGTTGCATGTAAGGAAGTGGGTATCGATATCCATTAGACAAATGGTTGGTAACTTTATGTTAGTCACTGGTCAGCGATTTATTTAATGTTTGCACGCGAACTAATAAATGGTGTCTATCAATTAGTTGAAAGAAACATTTGCATAAATTTAAGTGCTTATCATTACTAAATTGCGTGTAATTGTGTAAGTTATTTTTCATTTCTACAACAGTGATAAAGTGTAGATTTTATTAGTTTTTATTGCAATTAATTAACGGATCTATAAACGTTCAATAACTAAATATGTTAACTACCGTTTCTGCTTTTTATAATTAGCGAACTCGAAGATGTTGATTGCTTTTTATTTTGATAATAACTACTAGATTAATAGAAGGATCCATTAGTCCGACATCACTATTGGTATCATTTAGATTTTCTTACATATATTTTTTCTTTAAAAAACAACAGTTAGCAGTTATTTTCTGCTGCAATCTCCTGATAGAGTCGGCTTGCTTAGATGTGCTCACGACTGATTCCATAATAACGTGTTAAACTGACACTAGTTTTGTATTACGAGTTTTGTTAATTTAGTGTGAAAATAACCTCATAGGGTACCGCTTAGCTTTTAAACAACGAAAAAGGTAGAAAAAAAGCGAAAGGATGCGGTCCTAAACATATGAGCTCGTCTACTTATGGCACTTTGATTATACGTCTGAGGACAGCAGATGACGATTTGTTTAAAGTAGAATATAATTCAACGGTTATCTCAAGTATCCTGATGTTGAGTGTAGAGTTAAATGTCAGAAGAAACTTTGTATAGATACAGGGTGAATTTAGATCTTATAAAGTTTTTCCGAAAACCTCTTTCATGTTTTCTATAACGATCAAGATTTTTTTTTTCATCCTGTTTTTGAATGATAAATTGTGAACTAAGGTTCACAATTTATTTATTGATTTGCTTAAAGCTTTGCCTAGCGTGCCTAGTACTAATATAGAAAATAACAGCTGACTATATTTCGATGGGGAATTTAATTGTTTTTTACTTCCTTACTGCGTAGTAAGTAGACCTAACCTGAAAAAGGTAAGTGAGGCAATCAATACAATAAAGTAGCTCATACTTACTACTATAAGTACCTATCGTTAAACTAATCTCTTTCGCTTAACTTGTACATGCACAGATTGCAAACCGGCAAGGTAGGTACTTATGTGTTGTAAAAGCCAAGTTATTTTTACCTTCTGTATCTTTATCGCCAAATTATCTTCAACTGCTAATAAATAGCCTTAAAGCAGCAGATCACAGAGTTTAAACAACACAAAAATATTGACATAGGTACATAGCCGTATACCTAATACATTTTTTACGGCTATAAATATTCATAGGATTAACTTAACTTATGAATATAGAGTCCAATTTTAAACAAATCTATGTGGATACCTAGATTAGTTTAAAATTGTTGCTCCATTGGTATGGAGATCAGCATCATAATAGGTACTAAGCAAATAAAATCTTTAACAAAGCAAATACAGGTACCTAATCCAGTGCAGCAAACAAACTGATAAGGTACATATTGACACAAAACACCTAAACCCCCTGTATACACAGGGCACCTCTAACAAATATTGACAAACGGACTAGAAAACAGGTTGGTTGACAAACGGCGCGAGTCGGTGCCGGCTCGCACCCTGTCTTTATTTGCACATTACGCCTTCAGCGGCGCCCGCGCACCTCGCGCCGCCTTCACAAATTAGTTTCTAAGTAATCACTGATGATTGCGAGCATTACCGCAGGAACCCGACAGACATTTAGAGTTTCTATTACCATTTACTTTTAATTTTATGGTAATTTTCCACGGACTAATTTACTGTGTTTATTTTGAACAAGGGAGCCATGGGGCAAATATGACATATAATTATGTGATATGGCTCGCTCCTAGGTTGTCTAGTTAGGTTAATCCTCAAGGAATTCAGGTCTTGACCAAGGTGTCTAAAGTTCATATGTTTTGTAAAGTCGACGGTGTTTTTTGGTCATTGTTTGATTTTGCAATTGATTTTTTAATGTGGTGGTGTACTGAACACCTTAAAAGCTTCTTAAGCCTCTATTCATAACTCTAAAGCCTCTATTAACGAATCTAAAATCTGTTAGCGACTCTAAAGCCTCTATTACAAACTCTAAAGTCTAGTAATTCTATAGTTCGTATTAGCACTACTCTAACGATGTAAAAACGACTAATAGAGGTTTTTGACTTCAAGGTATCTATTCTTTTCTTCTGCCCCACCCTTCAGAATGCTGTTAAGTAAGTCAAAGTAGTACGGTATGTGAATAAAGTCAGGTGAATTACTAACATAAGGAATTATTATTTATTAATCGAGTATTCCTAGTCCTTTAATGAACTTGAACTTACAAGAAGACCACATCAATAAATTATGAAAAATGCGATGCTGTCAAAAAAGTATTAATAATAGTGTCTAAATCTGATATATTACAGTAAACATGGCTCCATAACAATTTATGTGCACACTCGCTATTATTTGCGTCTATAGTGATTACTTCAATTACTTATCGTTGAGTTAATACATTTTAATGAGAGATGACTCCGATCATTGATCATGTTATTATTGAGATTATCCTCTCGTTGCAGACCATGGGAACATTATAAATTATTAGTATGCAGAATAATTAGTGCGAACAAGTTAAAGCTCTGTACATCAGCTTGTTCGTGAATTACGACGGCTTACCATATAATTTTGAGCTTTTAATAGTAATCACCCGCTTTATGCATGTTTAACTTAAAGATTGTATAGAACACCGTAAAATTTATATTCAATAAGTAACTCCGTGGGTAAAAAAACGAAAACATAACATTAGCGGCAGCTTCTTTCTTTGTCATTCAGTGGAACCGATTTTGCATCATTACAAGCGACGTAAGATTGATTCCCACACAAAGGCGCTGTCAAGCTCGGCGGATGAATAAAACGCAAAACGCAGGCTTTCATTGTTGTTATAACAAAATGAAGTCGTAATGAGTAGGAGTGCGACCGCGGAGCCGCCTCAATGTGAACAGAATGTCGCACGATTGAATTAAAATTGCTTCAATATTGTGGCTTTAAAATGTTGACATTTGACAAGCGTTGCTGACGCCTGTCGTCGTTGACGGGCGGCGCAGTAGCGCGGGCGCAGCGGCCTACAAGCTCCGACGACGCACCTAAATGCATAATTATTGTTGATCAAAATTAGAATGTGCATTTATTACGTTATTATACGATTATTTATGATATTAGAATGAGATTTATTACAGTTGACATAACGTTTCGCTATTCTGAATAGTATTTTAGAATTTGAATAACAAAACCAGCGGAAAGCTTTCACTTTTTGAACATTTTCTGTCAACGTTTGTTTATTAATTTTAAACATAAGTATTTGCTAACATTTCAAACTTTTATTTGTTTATCCTCGTTTCTTGCTTACATTAACGAAGTGTTCTGTGTAAATTGCCTGTTATATCGATGTCAGCGCACTTATTTATTACACCTATATATAATAATTAGCTCATAATTTATTCTGTTTAACGTAAATTGTGTCCGACATTAAACAAAATTAAATTAAGAGATCGCGCTTGAGACAGGACTACAGTATACATATACTTAATTGTATAAATTCGCGGTAAATTTTGCACAACAAAAACTGGTATTCAAATTATTACAGATTATATTTTAGGTAGATTAAAAGACGGTTATTACTATGGTCGAGAAACAAGTTTTTGTCTGTTCTATGTTAATTAGTGGTAGCTCCGGTAGCACAATCTTACGTTGATTATTAGTTTTGTCTCCTCGTAAAGAAAACAATACTTATAGTATATAGATATGTAATACTTATATCTACTAATCTATAATACAGTTCGTTTGTTTTGTTTATTAGTTGCGGATCTTACACAATGGTAAGCTTATGTAGTACATTGCGATAATAGTCACGTATCTAAACACATATACATTATAATATGTACATTGTACATTTGTGTCTATTTGTATAGTAACTATTCAATATTTTTAATGTAAGTGACCGTGTCCATGTAGTTTTACAATTACATTGTATAAAATATCCCCATATTTTTTGTATAGTATCCGATTTTTATTTATAACGTGATACGTAAAATTTTTCTGAAAAGTCTGAAGAATGTGTTAATACAAATCATTTATTTTAGATCATTAAAAGGCACTTTCGAACGTCATATTAAATATAAGGCTTTGCAAGCAGGACCTTTAGAAAATGTTATTCGCTAAGTAATAATGTGAAAGCGTTACCTGTATGTGTGTTACTTACGAGCATTATAAATATTATAAACATGGTTGCCTTATCGAACAACGTAGATCGACAATCGTTGCACGATTTTGACATATGATATAGGTTACCTCTGAACGACGTGAACCGATAAGTTCAAGTATCATTTATTCATCAGAATATCGAATTAAATGTCAATCTATTTATGTCTAGCTCGATTTAAAATTAATGCGGTTTATAATATAGAGGCGGCAATAAATATTAATTTGGGGGTTATGTAAATAGGTAGCTGATATACATAATTATACAGACATCGGTGAAGGCTTGTGTAATAAAACAAATATACCTTTAATCCTAACAGGTTGATAGTGAAGGGCATCAGGTTCTGGTGATTCTGAGCGTCTCTTGATGTTCGCTGTTCAAAATCCAGGCATAATAATTATGTATAACTTACGTCTACAATACCTCTACAGTGAGGTGTACGACTAAATGTGTACTGACGTAAGTACGTAAGTTACTGGCGTAAGTACGTCATATAATTTTATTATTGTTACGATTTTTACAAAGAACCGTAGCCGTAGGCCGTAGCTCGCCCGTAGCCCCGTAGCGCGTTTGTCGGCACGTGAAACAACCTCATTACACACAACTTCTTTCTCTCACATTTATAAGTGAAGCACCACGATACACATTATACAGTCCGTAATATTATCTCCCACACCAACAACAAAATGCGACTTCCATACAAAAGTAACAAAAGGGCAAGTCTACAAAGGCATAAATAAGTTCGATAGGCAGTTTGAAACTGTTTAAGCAATCTTCGTGTCTGGTCGTAAGGGACAAGGCACATCATATTTCCCTGCGTTATCGAGCCGCGTCGGTAAAAACGCGCGATGTGGAGAAACGTGTGTAGTTAGCGGCGGACTTTTGTCTTGTTTGTTATTAACAACAATGAGCTGGATGGACGTGCATGGCTGGTGGAAAGTACGGGATGATATTTTTGTGAAGTAGCTATGTGTATGGAGGTTTTCGGGCAGGGTACATGGGTCGAATTAATTGTGTAAGGTTTCAGTGAATAATTTTTTTTTTAACTTCAAGTTTAATTTTAAGTTTTTAAGTTAGATACTACATTACGATTACGATTCGAGCAACTGGTTCTGAAAATTTACTTTCTACATTTTTTTCAAGATTTCTTAACAAAACACGAGCTGGCATTCGTTGGTAAATTTTTGTCAGCCATACCAGTTCTCGTATCGTTCGAGCCGTGTTGCTGGAGTGATTAGCTGCGCACAGCCCTGTAATCACGCCTCTGCTGCCCGTGCGTCTGCGCCGACCCGGGCCTCCCGCCCCGTACTCCCAGCATCCCCCCGCGAGTCCTGCTTACACCCCGCACCGCCCCGGGGCGAATATCTCCAGAGCAAACAGAAAAAAACTGAAACACAACGTTCGGTTCGGCGTGCGTACACTGTTAACGACCCGACCTGTTTTCGATGCCGTGTGGGAAGATTTAGCGAATTTGAATTTCGATTGCCCGAGTCGGGTCCAATGGTCCATCCATCATGAGAATTGATGGATTCGGGGCCAAAAAGACGCGAAAAACTTTATGAGATGAAAGCGGGCTATTTCGTGATCGATATTTGTAAGCGAAGCTATTACGCTCAGCTATTGCTTTTCCTTGGACTTGTTTATTTTTGTTTCGTCAAGTTAATGAGAACTGAACAGTAAGGTGTTAAGTGAGTTTTCTAATTTGTTCGTACTGCTTTGTTAATGTTTGCAAGACCGCAGCTGTAGGATAATTATGACTGTATTGTTTCTGCTACTTGCGAAACTTAATCCTGGAAAGTTTGCTGCTATTGCTAACACGGACATCGTGATGAGTTAAGAACTGGCGCAATGTGGGTGTACTAATGGGTACACCACTGCCTAACCCTTCGGGGATTACAGGCGTGATGTTATGAGAAGGAGATAAGCATAATCGAATTCCAATCTGTTAAATAGTGTGAAATCAAAAAGATACCCTTATCTTTCTTAGCTTATTCTACAAACGATGGAATAAGCTTACAAATCAAAATATTGAAAACCTAGAAGAAATCCATATGTTTTATCATTACTGAACAACTTTTGAACATTCTGAAATCTCTTTAGATATGACATACCTGAGTTGCTCGGTGCCTCCCCGTCTGGTCTCCTCCGCCGCCATGTCTGCCGACCCCGAACATTTTTTATTACCACTCGCCGCGCAAGCGCAGATATCAAATAATTCGCCATGAAACTACACAACGAAGTCGGCTGTATTGTTTTATTGAAAGCTCATGCAATGCCAGCAAGTACCATCTGTCCATTGAATTGAAAGTATTTCATTACGACTTTTTCTATAGGTAGTTTATTTTAAGTTTAGGATTCGTTTAATATAAAGTTTCGAGGCAAAAGTGTTTTTCTGCAAGTGAACACTAAAATATTTTAAGAATCTAAAAACCTTAACTGACTCATTAAATGTCTCTAAAGGAAAACAATATTTCAATTTAACACTTTTCGAAAGAAAAAATGTTTTCTGTAAACATTTAATCAAGAAATATAAAATAAAAATATTTGTAAGGATTACAAATGATACAATATAATTATTTGTATAATTTGTGTTGGCCGCCGTAATGATGACGTTAGTCTTTGAAAGATTGACGGTAGCGTCAAAAAGGCCGAACAATGGATCACACGTGATATAGGTGGCCTGGTGGTAATGTATTAAAAGCATTTGAAGTGTGTTCCTCGTTTTCAGGTTCCTGATTCATCCGTGCCTAAATAATGTTGAAATCAACCAAACGTTTCAGGATGTTTTCAGATCAGCGTCGACCTGGGCTGATGCAATGGCAAGGTGGCGTCAACAGGACGTAGTTTCTGTACAATTACGTCTATGCGACGCTACTTAGTAGCGTCTACACTACGCCTATACGACGTCTTCGCCTACACTGGGTATTCACTACAAGCGATGATGATCATGACACATACTATTATTTAAATTAATAAAATATTTCGAACGCTTTAGTAATTTTTAATCCAAGAATTCCCTTAAACATGTTTTAAATTTTCGTAACGTACCAATTAAATTTGTCTTACGTCCCGACCAACTTGTCCTAGCAAAAATGAATCAATGAAATAGTCAGGTATGCACACAGTATATCATTTCTGTATTGTCATCATCATCATCATTTCAGCCGAACGACAACCACTGCTGGACATAGCCACAATGATAGGTCCTGCACTGCCCGCATCCATCCATCTCTTATATGTATAAGTTATTTATATAGACAGCCACATATTTACAAAGTTAAGCAACTGTATATACAGTGCAACGTAAATATAGTAGAACTAAAACAAAGTGACATATGCTTCCAAGAAACATTTAGACTGAAATCTATCTCCACTGGTTTAACCTTCGCTTTATCTGACAGTCGTTTTACATAAATGTATAGAAGTTTTGTACTTGCTTTATAATTGTAATGATACACCTATATAATATCAGTTTATTATTAATAAAAATACTTGTGACTCTCAGCAGGTAGCCGATTGTCAGTTTATTAGTTTTGTATGATATTTATTTTATTCAACAGACCTTGTACATCAGGGGTCTAATATCTACTTAATTAAGCAGTTCCACAGAGATGTCTGATTATTTACATATTCATTATGTCGGACTCCTCTTAAAATATTGCTCTTTATGTCAAATGTAGGTTATGTCGTAGACTGTTCCCGAAATCTGCCAACGTTGAAAATGTCAACTATGTTATGAGTAGTGTTGCCCAAAATCGGTCTTGGTCTTGCGGTCTTGGTCTTGGTCTTGCAAAAATGCAAGACCAAGACCAAGACCAAGACCGACTTATTGTAGCAAGACCAAGACCAAGACTGAACCCTGCAAGATTTGAGCAAGAACAAGACTAAGCCTGCAAGACTCTTGCGTCTCGCAGTTAAGTCAAACTGAGATTTGGGCGTTATTAAGTAGGGATTTGGTTTTAATCCTGATTTTGATAGACGTTCCCCAGTATCAAAACCGTATCGTCATAACACTAAAAGGTATTGTATTGATTACCAAGTACATTTTAAAATTGTATACGTTTGTTTCGTGTCGTATCGTACTCGTAAGTATGTTGCATTTTCTGCGATCGTCGATCGATGAGTCACGGAACGAGCAATATTGCTTGAAATACCTATAAAGTTTGAAATTAAAAACATCAATTATTTTATTTCATAAATCAGCTGATTTTTTAGAAGTGCGATAGATAAATAATAGGTGCTTAAAAATCCCTACAAACAATTTTCGTTCGTCACAAGCCACAATACTTAGATATCCAAAAAATGTTGTCTGATACATTTTAATGTAGGTAGGTACCTATCAAAAATTTAATTCATGTTTTAGATGTTTGTGCTAGTACTAATTTAAAAGTCTAGACGGCGACAAATTTTTATTAGTTAGAAGTACCTAGGTACTTATCAAGTCTAGATGAAGATGAAAAGTAAGTATAAGTGATAATTATTTAGCCGCTCCCGCTAGCTGTTTGTGAAGAGTTTAGGATAGCCAGCCACTAAACACGTACAAAAAATCATTAAAGGTATAGGGTAGTAGATGTAGGTTTAATCATTAAGGCTGATATTTTAGTAGAGTTAGTAATTACGCCTTAGTACTAAATTGCGTGATTTTTTTAATTATTGTCGAGTTAATTTTATTAATTTGGTGGTTCACTATGCCTATGTCAATTTAATCTCAATATGTACCTACTCTGTTACGTTGTTCTAAGATCTAAACTAACGTGTTTAATAAATAGCAATAGGCTAACAGGTATTTGCAAGTAGTCTAGTCTACATTATAAAACATGTAAACGGGTATTTATCGCGAATTTTACCTTTAGCCCGACGTTTCGTCCGTTTTCCGTTTAGTCTAGTCTGAGTAGTAGAGTCTCGCAAGACTTGCAAGACTCTTGCTGCAAGACCAAGACCAAGACCAAGACTGAGAGCGCAATACCAAGACCAAGACCAAGACCAGGTGTATTGACGCAAGACCAAGACCAAGACTGGCTAAGGTCTCGTCTTGGTCTTGCATTTGGGCAACACTAGTTATGAGAATAAAATATAGTCGGACAAATACCAGAACGTTTAAAAGCTTTGATTGTTTATTTTTTAATGATCTTGAAGCTTTAAACGATATTAACGACTAATGAAAAATAATAAAAAAATGTCGTGTTGAGAGCCGCTGCCACTAAACTTTACCGGACTCGTCTCACAGACAGATTTTTAATAATGACTGCGACTGCGCTTCGTCAACAACATAAATCATAATATATCTACGTCGAAGTATTTTTATTACTTCTTAGGTGTTATCATACCTAAATATATTAATATGGAGGTGATATAACAAACCCAAATATCGCGTTGCGCAATTTTGACATGAACTCGTATTCACTGGTCATTTTAATTAATATCCGGATAATAAAACCAATGTAAATGAAGGGTCGTATTAGAATTTGAATATGTAAAAAGCTACTGTAGGTATACATTAAATTATAAGCCTCTACAAGCTTCTGTTGTAATTATTTATGTAGGTATATACTTTCAATGTTTTACAGCAACCAGTCCAGTATGGGCTCGCACTAATGTATGAGTAATACGAGTATAGTATAGGTACGTACGTGTGACGGCCGCGTGTTCGATTTATGACAACACATCTGCTACATTTCACGCTCACCTTTCCAATTTTCCATCGACTCTTTCTTGCACCGCTATAAAACTTTATGTTTTCGAAAAGAGCTCTATTCACCACTGAATCCATATACTCTGACATTGGTCATGCCGTCTGTCCATGTTTACGTATCTGCACGTGCAAAACTGTATACAAAATCGGTACTTTAGGCGTGTGTGCTTTGGGACGACAACTGCTTGCGGAGCGACGGACGTCGTAGTGAGGGTACGCAGGTGGCGTACGCGCTGCTACGCGACAAGCGACGGCCCTGTGTGTCACGCATGTACTCGTAACGAAGCGTTCAACAATTCTTTAGAGCTGGTTATTAAAATATTTGTTGTTCCGATGTTATTTATTTGTATATGTGGAGAGGCTTTGTGGCTCGCCGACAGACGTTCTCTGTGATGTAGGTGGTTCGTCGGAGCCCTGTATGGCTGCCATTGTTGACGACTGTGACCAATTCTTGTGTGTGAGATAATAACATCGCAAAATTCTCTATACTTTTTATTTAAAAATATAATAAGTTTTTAGCATCAACTTTAGAATTACAAACAATTCAACCTATATTGACCTCATATGCCCAACTGACACCTTGTTCTGTTACTTACAAGCTTAGATGTCAGTAGAGGTGTTTATAATTTAAAACTAATACCTGATTGATCAATCATGCAATGTATTAACCTTCGTACAAAGTTAATGGTAATGGAGATTGGTTCTCATTAATAGACACTTGAATACGTATTATATGTACCTACATGTATCTACCAGATGTGAGAGTCGAAATAATCAATTAAAAGGAATCGATTACGTGGGCCTGAAGCAGACGCGTCGGCTTCTGCGCTAACTCCTCGCCGCATAGAACGAATCGACTCAATTATTACTAACCCGAGGATGAAAATTAAATTGGACCTCGGCTTGATGCGCTCAAACGATGAGACTGTTAAAACATTATGAGCCATACAATTTTTATCTCCCTCTTGGATCTTTAAACAGAGAGGTGCGCGGAGCCCGCAGACGCGCCGGCGCAGCACGATCGGGATGCAGCGACGCGTGCGACGGAGACGCAGCACCGACCGGCCGGCAGAGGTCGAATATAAATGTGGAATGTTTATGGTTCTACCGTTTTATTTTATTCCTGGGCCGGCAAAGCATTAAATATTGTTTCAATTGAAAGCGGGCAGATCAGACGGTAGTGTCTAATGAAGAATAGATTAATAAAACCCGACAGTTGATTGAGTTCGATTCGCAATCGCCGATGCTGCATCAACAGATCGTATCTCGGGCGAGTATATACTACTTGTATTACGAGTGTTGATACAAATCTAACTAATTGATGCGACGTAGCCGCCTATATGCATATCCGCCGTAGCTCATCGGGTCAGCGCTAGAGCGGCAGAGCTAGTGTTTGCTGGCGGTGTAGTGGTGGTGCGAGCGACCGCCCGCGCACAAAGGCTTTGTCGCCACCGCTGGTCTTTGATCGCTCGGTGCGGCATAGCGGGCCAGCGCGGCGGTATTGTCGCGCGATTAGTCGCGGCGCCGCGGCCGCCACATTTGTGTGTCGCGAGTGTTGTGACACTGGCACAGAGCATCACAAGCGCCGACACAGAGGCCGACTGTTTGCATTGTACTACGTGCCGTGACATATCGTTTGTCGGACGGCCGCCGACGATGCTGAGCCATGACTTACGATGTTTTATGGAGCTGAGCTTTGTTGCCATTGAATGAGTTGGATGTTAAGGAGGGTCGCGTTAACAATTACCCAACACCTAGGCATTACCTAAGACTATTGTTCGTGCGGTTTATGTAAGGATGGGCTGAAATGACACTTCTAAGTAGACGCGTGATGTTGCAATACTTACGGATAGCTACTCATTAAGTTGAGACTTTAAAAACTTTTAATCTTTCCTGCTGAGCTAAGCTATAAAGAAGTCGATTAAATTAAAGTGAAAATTTTAGCTTCTACTGAGAATTGAATGCTCACGTACTTAGGTCTGCGGCTTTGTAAAAATAATTACCAAATAGGTTCCAATGATTTATTTTTGAGCATAAGACCCATTCAGTAAGTGAAAAAATATCAAATGTGAAAATATTTACATATCAAATAAGTACAAACAAACAAATTAAACAAAAGAAAAAACAAAAAACAAATATCACCTCATGCAAAGTTGTACAACAATAGGTACACTGCGTAGTCGTATTGCTACGCCGCTCGTAGACAATGGCTACGAACGCATTATTACCTACGATTTTTATTTTTTAGTGCTACGAGCTGGTATTGTACTATGCTTGTAAAGGTTGGTAGGTACTCGTAGTAAAAGTACGTACATGGTTTCTCTCTCTTACGGGTTTTCATGTATCTTGGGTGTGTTAATAGACCCTACTACTATTATATTACAAATTTCCGATATTTTCGGTGGAGTTCCAAAAATTTTATTTTATGTAAACCTTGCACGAGGAATTACTAACACAATAATAAAAAATCAGCTAAATCGGTCCAGCCGTTCTCGACCTTTGCGCACACATGCCATGGCCATTTATTTTTATTATTATTTAGATCTTATTATTGTGTATGAGGATGGATGGATGGATGGATGTATGTTATTGTTACTGTTTCAACTGAAATATGAAAAATATATTGATCTAGCTTAAAACAAAGGGCCTTTTTTTTAAAGTTTACACAGACAATGTCGCCGGCTGAAGCTAGTATTTTCAGGACATATTACTTGTTGGTTGAAATTTCGTACCCCTGAAATAAGAAGAAACTCAGTGCCTAGCCATTAGTTATTATTCGTAGACAGTGGCGGCTGTACCTTAAGTGCGCTCGTGCGCTGAACCACCAATTCAAAAATCAAAAATTACAAAATATTAAGTACTTCATCTTTATTTTTAAATTACCATTGTAATAGTTATTTTTAAACATACAAAAACGTATAAAAAATAAAATCTCCAATTATGGTGAAACAGTTTGAGCGCTTTACTAAACTATTAAGACTTATTTTCCTGTAAAGACAAATTCTCGTGCGCTTCGGCGAGTGCACGAGGACTGCTAATATAACTTGTAGGAGATACGAGTTAATACGCCTGACGCGTGAAACAGAAGATAGTTCATAGAAATGTACCGAGTATGAGTGGGTTCTCGAGCGCCGCACGAGCGATCCGAGGATTGCCGAGAGCACCCGATGTTTGACGAATTGACGAACGACGACGCGACGGCAGCCATGATTGACATCTCGTTATCAGACTACTACTAGAGTTTCACTGTATACTGTGTGACGCGTTAATTATTGTTTATTTACATATACATATTACCGTAATTGTTTTTAGTTTTTGTTTCGATTTTTTCGAAAACTTTTATTCTATACTGTGTAAGTATGGTGTTAATACCCGATTTTAATAAAAAGGTGATTGAACATTTCGCTTCAGAAAAATGTCGTCGCATTGATTTAATGTATAAAAAATAAACATATATTATGTCAATTTTTGTTCTGTTGCATTTTCTAATTTCAATATTTTAGTAAAGTGCACCACCAGTTCGATAACCCACCAGCCGCCACTGTTCGTAGAAGTAATCCTTACTATGAATATTTACACGTACTTAGTTTATTAGAATATCATATGATACTTGCAAAAAGTCATCTCCTCGCTGTCCTTTGTTGATGGCCTATTCCAACTTGCTTCACAGCAATAGCTGCGGCATGATGTTATTGGTATTTGATAATTCACTTAGTAAAATAAATTGAGCGTGAGTTTCCATACACTAGAAGTCTGAAGATGGAGTATGTCGCCGAGGCCGGCTCAGAAGTAGATGGCGAGATGACCACTACACGCGTACCGCAAGAGTTGCTTCGAGGTAGAGAAGCATGGTGCAATAACAGAGTACAGTCAGTAACTTGCATTAGTTAAGCCCTCTTTTCTCCTTCTTCTTTATCCTTAGAAGGGTCAGGTAGTAAAGGGCACCGATAGTATCTAGAAGAATTTATATAATTGTTTATATATTAATAATTAAAACTGTAATTATATATGTATAGAAAATAAACAAATGAAATAATAATACCAGCCTATCAGTGTCCCACTGTAGGGCAAACGCCTCTTCTCGTAGAGAGAATTAGAAGGATTGACGATATCAGACTTATACATATGTATTCTATAAGTCCAAGTTTCTTCACGATGTTTTTTTACATCCCGTATTTATGAAGAAGAACAATTCTTTATGACCTATACTATTATAAATCACCCTTTATAATAAAGTAAGCATAAATATAAATAACTATAATATTATAATCCAGGAAGTGATTCATACAATATAACGATCATCAACTTACAGACGTTTATGACTGCAACACCGGATATGTTCCACAACACTTTCCCACAAGAATTAACTAATGTTGCTCTGCTTTGATTTTTAATTAATTAATTATATTCTAGTAGGTCACTTTGAGTTTTATAATTAGATTAATTAAGACTTGTTACTGCCTCACTGGTTGAGATTGCAGGTGTGATGGAAGACTGAGAGGTTGCGTGAGCGTAAAAAGCTAGCGAATTAAATATTGTTGGCCTTATTATCTTTATCACCATTTTACACTAGATGGCCGATCCTTACTGGAGAAGGTCCGCCCTCTAATTTATGTTAGATACAATACGTACCACGAAAAATCAGACTTGACACACCACACAAACTTCATTAAGAATTTAAATCTAAATGTCATCGAAATATGCCTGTATAGATAAACAAATTATGGATAACTATTTTGTTCATGAGATCCATACCTGCGCAACCTACTTGACGCTTGTCAAGCCTCATCTTTCGTGGCGCATCTGGCGTGACGTATTAGAAGAATCTGACGTACAGTCAGCAACAAAAGTCGATTAGCATTTATGATTTTAAAATCCTAATTATTAAGTACAATATTAAAAGTAAAACGCAATGAATATAAAATTAAGATATAATAAACCCTTAGCTGTTGCCTGAAATTCTTTAAGCCAGTACATTATGACATTATGTTTAGTGTCTGTTTAAATGATATAAAAAAGTAACATTGTTAATCGACTTTTAAAAAGATTTTATGAAAATATTCTCCCGACCTAATTTCTTTCACGGCGGCCATCTTCAATGGAGACTAACCAAATAAGCAGGAGATATTATAGTGCACGAGTGTGTGCGCAAACACAGATGCCAAGACCGGAGAGAGATCTGGCGCAGGACCAGCGGCTTTAGGTGCTTTCCGAATTTTATTATGCTACTGTTGTTAATAATAACTTATTATTCAATTACTTACTCAACTATTTGCATGCCGAACAGTAAAATGTCTCGAGATTTTGTTACACTAATACCACATCGACCGTTTTCTGGTTTATTTATTCTTCAGCAGATTCATGCAGCCTTTATCAGGTCGTCGTCACCTTGTGTATTATTGACCTCAATTATTTCTGCTTATTTTTACATGGAAAATTACTCTTAATCCTAATAGGATTAAGAGCTGTTTTTAGGCTTCCATATTTCAGCATGGGTTTTCACATTATATAGGTACCTAGAATTAAGGAACATATTTGGAGAATGATGAGGAAATTATAATCTCGTTTATTTTGTTATTAGGTACCTACTACAGGGTTTTAACTTGCTATGCTGTGTGCTGGTGTGCTCAGAAATGCTTTGTCGAAATACCGCCCTTGTGGGTTAGGTACATCTGAATGATGTACCTACTACAGGGTATGTCCATAAAGGTATTCAATCCACCCATAACAATAATATTATAAACAAGGAAATAGAAATGTTTATTTTTGATCTAAATCCATAATAATCAACGTGTTTGCATATTAGGCAGGTAAGCAAAACCGCAGTCCGTCATGTTTGTTAAAATTGCTAGCTTTAATGATCATAATATTAAAAATAATTATTGTATTTAAACATTTTCTGTTTTTGTTCTTATCTCTTGTAAGTTTATCACTAAATGTTTTGAATTCCTTAAACCTTAACGTCATGACAATGATTTACAAAACATTGAAACAGTTACTTATTGGTATTCTTACTGGTATTGATACTTATTCGTATTGGTACACTACCCTATTAGCAAAACTAGGCAAAAGACAACTGTGACGTGACTTTTGTGCCGCATAAATTGACTAACTATTAAATAATTTAAAAGCAATTAAAAATTAAACATGACAGTTAATTAAAAACCATTTTACATGGATAGATTAGACTCTGATCTATCTATCTATCTATACGTATAAAATGGTTTGTCCTGAATGCCTGACTTACGGATCAACACACAGCCTAACCGGTGATCGTAGAGACCTGAAACTTTGAGGGTGTGTTCTTTGTATAGCGTAGGCATCTGATAATAAAGGATTTTCCGAAATTCACTCCCTAACGGGATGAAACGGGGGTCCAAAGTTTGTATGGAGAAATCAACTTCGACGCAGTCGCGGGTAGAAGTAGTCTATGACTATAATTAGTGACTATGAATCTTCGCTTTGAAATGCGCTTATGAGAATAAATAACGATAAGTGTTAAATAGCGGTGGTGGTAGGTGGTTATCAATCTTATTTTTAAAGTTGGAATTATTAGAGTGCCTTATTTATCCGTCAACAAACCTATCAGCCAGAAGCAGTCTACTATTGGACACCCAGGACCCACTCCATCACTCGAAGCATTTTGTTCTATCCTCGGCTACAGTATAGAGGATATTGTGGGTATCACACAATAACAGGTAAGCGTTACAATTCGTCATACTTCAGTTTACCTACCGATGAGCGAACATTTTTAAATTATTTAGGTAATCAAAACCTTACCTACTTGAAATTTTTGTTTACACATGTTTTTACAAGTCACTGACTGGACAATAACATGAGGTATTATATGTGTGACGCAATTACGCAAACATGTTGACCATTAAATATCTAGTACCTACTCTTTTTAGTATTCCCAACCAAATAAACAAAACAGAATAAATACTTATCGGAAGGTCGAGTGGATTTTGCATTTTTGCGTTTATTAAAGTAACACATAAAATTAAAGATATATAATTTTTTGGGAATAAATCATAGAGTAGCGAAGTACATCTTTGCCGCCATATTTTAAACTAGCTTTTGCCCACGACTCCGTCTGCGTAAATGTCGATTATCGCGGAAGTAGACGAAGTGGCTAAATAAAAAGTAGCCTATGTCCTATCTTGGGGTTAAAACTTACCCCGTACCAAATTTCATCAAAATCGATTCAGTAGTTTTGTCGTGAAAGCGTAACAGACATACAGAGTTATAAGTACTTTCGCATTTAAAATATGCAGTATGGATAAGAATTGGAGTCAACAATAAATTGAACTGAATCCAAATTTTTGAGGCAAGCTCTTACAACTTATGGAACAAACACTTCATTGCGCAAATGTGGTTCAAACTTAGCCAGTTTTTACTCAATGAAATTATTAATAGCATTTTTAAGTCAGCAGCTTGTTATTTAAATCTTTGTACCTAGGTACTAATAAGATTTACTTCAACCTAGTCTTACCATCATCACCTTCAATGTAAATCCTTATTAGGCTTTAGGTACGTGAGTACTGCATGAAAATATGATGACACCTATAACACACTTGATGACATACTTTTTAGAGTTAAACAAGGAAAATGGCATAACACGTTAGTATTAGACGAGTTAAGGAGGTCAATTCTACTAACTTTAAGGAACGATGGCAATCTAAACTCGAATCTCAATCTGATTTACGTACATTTTTTGACATTAATTTTATTGTCGCTGAGATGAGATTTCGACTAGATTTTGTTTTTTTTTTTTTTTAATTAGTAGAATTGGTCTACAGTTTACGTATTGGAAATAAACTTGCTTAAAGTTCAGTTCACTCATGAGAACTTATTATTCATCTTCAGTTTAAATCAAATAAATAATAAATCTTGAATTAATTTTAGCAATTTTTAATCTACTTTACCTAAAGAAGTAGGTATACGTGTTGGAAGGGACATCATAAGATTTTAGATGCCGTAGTGTTCAAATTCGTCGGTTAAAAAAAAGACATGTTTTCCATACATTTTAATAGTGTAAGTGTTGCACTTGTGTATACAACAACAGTTTTTGAATAACCGACAAAAATTTTTATCCCACATAAGTATATTTTACTATTTTACATTTAGCTTGCCTTATTCCTACCGTTTCAGTATGCCATAATTGCTTTACTTTTCAAGAAAACTGAAATCCATTAAAAATTCAACGATTAAATAATTGTGTAGGTACTAATTCAAGGAGTTATCTGCTTTAATCTCGATATTAAAAGGTAGAAAAATAGTGTTGGCAATAAGCTTTATTTCATAAAGCTTGAGCTTGTTTTTTCTTCAAAAAACAATAATATTCATGGTTTTAATGTTTATCTTACAATATAATCTTATCTTGTATAAATCTCGCTTGGGTGTAGGTAACTAATTTGGTAAATATCTACGTACTCATAAATCACGTAATCGTTAAAGCAATTAAAATTGCATTATCTATTGTCTCCATTGAAGCTCACTTCCCCGCCGGAGGAACAGGCAAGCGGGAAATCTATTTTTTTTTACAAATGATCATTAAATTACCCAGGCCTATCCATTTAAAGCAATTAGTATGAAATAAACTTACGGTGAAAGTTTAATTTCTTTTTAAATAACAATGTTATTGACAAATGGAAAATTAGACAAAAAATCATTAAAAAACAGACTAAAAAAAAAGAAGAGAAACAATAAAATAACCAGCCAGTAAAAATGGTAAAATAGCATAAACAGCTTTTATTTGCTTTATTAATAAGTAGAACAATTTTTAGTTAGTTATGCACGCACATAGATACAATTATTTATCATATTATTATTATCTTATTTTGACCTTTGCTATACCTATTTATTTAGATTCCTGGAAACATGTTCATTTATGCCAATTTAAATCGATTTAAATTAAACCGTACTGTTGCCGAACGGGAAAACCGCACGTGATAAAATTATTTGACTATTAAATGTGGTTAGAATAAGAGTATAATAACTTCGTAATATTTCGTATGTAGAACCTATGTCTATGCCTCATTGTTGCATCGATTATAATTTATCAATGATGATGATGATTTATTTTAATGTTTTTGCAACATCGATTTTAAAATTTGTTGTTTTCCCGCCCCTTGAAACATCCCCGTGATATACACTTGAATAGCGTAAACAGCCGATTTTCATCTTTAAAACTTTAAAAATCTCTCTTTGAGGACTAAGGTGAAGGGAGGTGCAATTCCACCTAATGTTAGTGATTGTGAACTCACCTCAAGCTTACTTCACCTAATTTCTCATGAAAAACCTTGATTGAAAAAAGTGTCGGTAGAATGTCTTGCTTGTTCTTCTCCATAGAGGTCTACCTAAGAAACGAGCAACTAGCTTCAACTTTCTAACTGACTGATCGACTCCCTGAAATTCAAAAGTGCCTGTAAAGGATTTAATTAAAGTAATTGGTAACACTGTAGGTTAAAGAATCTTAGGTTAGGTAGTTAGTTGTGCGATGCTGGCCGTGACAGTAAAGATGGGCTTGCAGTCTGGAAGTCGGCACTGTCATCTGTCACGCTCATTGTTCATGTTTAACGTCGCTAACAACCTGTTATTGTCAACCTGTTCTAAAGATTTCCATATTAGGATGTTAGGGAAACTGAAATGGTTTTGATGGGTTTATATAATTGTATCGGGGACCTAGCTACACTTGGCGGTATGTTACAACTCAGATGAGCATTTAAAATACAAACGACAAACTACTTTCAGATGTCGCAGAACTTTTCAGGTAATTCACACAGGTACAGTACCTTAATATGAAAATAAAACACTGAAAAACAGTTAACACAGTTTTTTCTATATTTTCCTTCACTAATATCTAGCAATAAATTATAGTTTTTAATTCAATAGACTACCGTTATAAATCTGTACATATTTACAAACAGTTCATACCTAACCTATATCACAGTTTACACAATTATAATATCTACGTAGCAAATGTAGGGAACCGTTCTTGACTTCGAAACGAGCTTCTTTGTGCCAATACCTGAAATAAAAAATAAAATCTCGTCTAATTTATGTTGAGATAATACAATAATTTTCACAAACAGCGTGGCATAATGATAATTACACAAAAACACTCGGCTTATTTTAGAAACTGTTTTAATACTAGTTTTGATTAATTGTATTTGTAGATAAATTGCAAAATTATACGCTTGGGAATAGCACTGTTAGCATTAATTAGAGCAATAACATGTATTAATGCTCTAGTTACTGTTAGCGGTCGGTTACTTCACCTTGTCTTAATTACTTATTTACATTAGGGTTATTTTTGGATATTCATAACAGGCCCTCCGCTCCTCCCTACTGCTTATTCTACATGGCAGAAGACATAGCCTTCTTCTGTACATATGCATATGCAAGAAACACAATCCTCTGCAATGTACTAAAGATAAAATAAGAGTAGGTATGGAAAAATAATAGAATTAATTACATATTTTCCATCGCCTTCATTTATCTGTGATACCTGGGTACCCGGTGTCTCTGTGCACGCATAAGTATTTTGCACCTTTATTGCAACTATTTATAAATTTTTATTTAAGCACTTGAATGGATGGTACGGACACATTTCATCACTCCACATAACAACAGTTTACTTACGATTAAAGGTAGTAGTGGCTTCTATTTAGTTCTAAAGATTGTACCCTAAATCGTTATGTTTCCCAGTTACCTACCTAGTTGTAATGAATGTAGTTAATGCTAATTACGATGTTTTAATACTAGAACCTATTTAATTCAATCGTTAGCAAATGTCATGTCACGAGTATTTTGACCAGCTATTGTTATGAGGTAAACCAGTCAAGTTGCAAACGTTTGGTGTAACAGCAGATGTGTAGACAAGAGACTTGATCAAGCTTTCGAAAAAGTGGGTGTTAAGATTCTTAATTTTAACTGTTGCCTTCATTTTTTAAGAGTATCTTAGAACTTCGAACTATCATCAATGACATTGTGTTCTGAGTGCTTCAGTACCTAATTGAATTAAATTTAAGCAATCGCATAGGGTCGTAGAACAAAGCCTTGTTGAACTCATTTCGTCAATATTGTTAGACTAGTTTAACCGACTACTTACTGTACGTTTTATTACTTTTAAACACTTACTTACAGTATTGTTTGATCTGTATGATTAATTACTTGTATTTTACCAAATTTAAATTTTAATAAAGATTTATTATTTATTTTACTTGTTCATGTTGATTCCTTTTCAGGTGCACTTATCCAACCATAATCTTTCTGTATTTATCAATTAAAATAAGTATTTATAAGTGCAAATCACGAGCATAAAATATTTCCGCAAACGCGGTTGCCATATACGGACCTACGTTTATGGACTTTAGGAATTGCTTGTTTCGTAAAGTATCTAAGTAATAGCTTTCTCTTGGACTGTATGTTTATATCACTATTACCCTATTTGGGTCTCATGTCTTTTTGAATGAAAATATGTCAGCATCCATCACCATTTTGAATCCCTCTTTTTGAAAAAAGTGACTTTCAGATTTGTATACATTTATTTGTTTTCATTAATAGCTCACCCGTGTTTCTATTTATGGCTATTTTTAAAATTTTAAACTAATTAAGTGAGAGTAACGTTGACGGTATGGAATTCAACAGTGATATATACGTACCTATTTATGTCAATGGGCAAGAGTTTTTAATCATAAATAGAATATTAAATTAAAACAGATGTAAGTAACTCACCATTATATCTTCAAACATAGTACCGCCGTCACTTGATAACAAACTTGCACAAATAATCCCAGATCACTAATCATCTAACTAATTTACTTGCATACATGAACTGTCTC
Organism: Hoplodrina blanda; assembly: GCA_949316365.1. Lineage (NCBI taxonomy): Eukaryota > Metazoa > Arthropoda > Insecta > Lepidoptera > Noctuidae > Hoplodrina > Hoplodrina blanda. Next base: position 5,650,103 of record OX438579.1, on the reverse strand, counting down.
TAGACATTTTCTTATAACTAGAGCTACCTCTGAGATCTGTCTATACACACATCCGCGACACCTGTGGACAAAGGAAACATACATTAGACGTGATTGCAATGTCTAAATTGTCAAGTCACAGGTTTGACATTGGAAAGGTCTTCTGGAAACGAGAATCAATATAACCCTGACTACACAGTGACTTCCTGATGTAGGGGACCGAGCTAACGCTATTTATGCAACCTTTACAATCAGATTCAAACCTGCCATCTTCCATAAAAGTATTTGTCTTTCTTTGAAACCTTCGAAGGAATCAATTTAATAGATATCTAACTATTGTCTTAAAATAAATTATTATTTTCGTGTTATTTTATTATGATAGGGATAATGCAATGAAATAAAATACGAAGAAAGTACTTAGCAGAAATGTTTTATCTATAATCAAGATTCGTAGTTGTGTTGAAAGAACATTGTAAGGCATTTAGCATGATAAAAGGTCCGTGCGCTTTGTGCCTCGAGCTTTGAGCGCGGCCGGTTCATTTATACTTTATAGTTTTCTTACTATTCAGAAACACACAAAGTCATCAAACGTTGGTGGTCAGTGTCTGCCGCGTCATTGTTTAATGATCACCATTTTCTATAAGCTACGTAGTACAAATATTAAATGTTTTCATAAAATGTTGTACGTGATACGCGTAAAATACAAATTCTCGAAAATATATTATACCAGCACACACGGTAAAATGTCGCAATTCCGATTAACTTCAAATACCACTTTCCTAATTTGGTTATATCGAGAATTAAAGTTTATTACTTCTAACATAAAACTGGCGATTCTGCTGTTAATAGATGTTTGATGTGCGCAATCAAAATGCATTGATAAAATTTCGCAAATATGAAATGTTTTATTGCAAATAATTCAATAAATAAACGCCAAGGTTTATGAGATTTTGAACGTTATATAAGAACAAGTCTTGACCCATTCTCTTCCTGTCACGGGTCGTTTTCTGCTTTTCTCGTAATCGGCACGAGTCAAACTAAAATTATACTGTAGCTAACCTCGTTACTACGACGACCAGCAATTGGCGAAGGTAACTTTGTCTGGCAAATCAGCGATGTTACTAACGGAGTTAACTCCCACATATGCGACAGGCAGGCAGACCCTTACAAATTCATTAACAATAATACACATACAACATAATATACAGGGCTGCCATCACCTTAATAGCCTACGCCGGATAAAAACTTTAATAACCCTGGTTTGGATGAAATTGGGTTTTTTCCCGGACATCCCAGAAAACTTTTTCTTAGATTTGTTTTGATTTATCGCTTATCGATTCCCCTGACACTAAAAGTGTTCGGGTTTCACCCGGACTGTTTTTGATAATCCTTTCTGGACGTCCACAGGACGTTCTCTAAACTAGGACAAATCCGGGGAAACCTAGACTCATGGCAGCTCTAATTACATACATGACACATGACATGATAAACATGACTAAGTAATAATTATTTAAACCACGTCAGGTACAACCACAAAATAGATAAAAGTGTCCTTTACATTCAAACGGGAAAATGGCAGTTCTAAGCAATAATTTTGTAAAGCATTCTTTTAGAGTTCGTTATGAAAGGACATTCAGAGATGCACTTTCATTACTTTATTGTAGCTATCAAATTTATTTATTTATTTATCATCATCACTTACAACTATTATTACAGGTAGAACCCAATGCAATAGTGAAGGAAATCTAGTACAAGAACACAAACTTATCTTCTAAAACTTATTACATATAATGTTATCCTTGTGAATTCACTCAACGTACAAGCAAAAATGTCCATCTCATCTGCTACAATGTTAAGAGTGCGAAGCGCTCACGTCAGGGGCGTTAAATATCTCACTTGTTGGTATCTCGTGGTATGCAATGACTGAATTGAATACCCCATACAGGCGTTTGTTCTCGTGGTGGTGTTCTGTAAAATTGCACCGATACTAAGTCTAACGGGTTTTCCAATAAAAACCTATTGACATTGCAGATAAAAAAGTAAAGGTGGTTAGTTTCCTTGCGAAAGCTGTTCATTTGACTTTTCTTTCATTTAAGAACCGAATTGTACTGATACTACCAGTGGGTAGGTATAGTCTTTTCGTAGTTATTTATATTACATCAAAAGGGTTTTACTCTTACCAGAATGATTTAGGTAAATTATGATGGTAAAACAAGCTTTAGGGGAAAGATTTCAGTAGAATTACATACTGAAATATTTACCGTAAAACGGATGGGAATAATAGTTGCAAAAGTGGAGACTCACTCAATAGACATTTTTAATTATTAACGAAATGTCTATTTAATATTTGAATATTTTATGTTATTACAAGCCGTATGGTAAGATCGCAAAAAATGACTAACCTCCATCCAAACTTTCATGCTAAGGTAGGACTTACTTTCGTTATTTATAAGGTCTAGTATGAGCGTTGTCTGTCAATAAATGTGGCCCCGCTGTGTCAAACGGTTTTCAGAAATTATAAATGTAAATGATATTCTATTGAATGTACTTGATTAAGTTAAAAGGTAAACGGGAATTTAATGATTACATATTCCCATATAATCAATTAGTTTATGTTATCAAAAATATTTAACTAGAATTAAAAGGTTATTTGGTCACAAAAATGTTATTTAATTTTCCTTTTGCCAATTGTTACCACACACTTAATATTCTATATTTTTATTTTATTTGTTTTTAGCAAAAATCTTTAATTAGGTATGTAAAATAAAATCACACAAACTCGAAAACTGATGTGGCATTTGACATTTTGTCTAAGAATAAAAAATACCGAACGACATCAAATTGATACCTTCGCACGTTAGCATGCCCGCTAAGTAAGTTGTATTTTGATTCCCTTACATTTTCCATAGTTAAATAAGTTTTAAAGATTTTTATGTTGGCTCTGTTGTTGACTCTTTGATTGTTTGTGCTACTGAGCGTCGAGTCCTCTTTGAATTCGATTCCTAGGTACCGGAAAAATATTATTGACTTTTCTATTACGAATTCTCAGTAGCGGTCTGGTCCCCGGTTAAGAAAAAATGATGTGCTATATGGAACCTAGGTGGGTGCAGATACTTTCTACATCTGCCTAACCCTTCGAGGAAAACTGGCTTTTATTTTAAGTTTTGTAGGTAATAAGATGTGATCATTGCGGTGACACCGGGAGTTTTCGGGCTTTATGCATTTTTCTTTGGGGATGTAAGTCGTCTTATAATATTTTCCTACATATGATCTACTTTTACTGCATCACAAGCTTAATATTTCAATTTAAATATATTGTATTTATAGGTAACACACGTATATTTGATAAAGCTTTGTTTTGGGAAGCTTTTTTAGTGCTGCAGACAAAGAGCTTTAAAGCTCCATGCAAACAATAAAGTTGCAAAGTGGTATGCGGTATGGCATGTAGCAATGTTGCGAGCAACATGTTGCTGGCGTGCGGCATGGTATATGACGTTCAAAAGTGCCTTATAATGGCCTTATTGAAATAAAAGATTTGACTTTGACTTTGGTATGAAGCTATGTTGCTGGCAACGTACACATGCTGGCATGTTACGTGTTACAAAAAAAATTCAACTTTTTCCCAGCATCATAATTTGATACTGCTGGTAGCAATGTTGCGCAGTTTCTCAAGTTTGTTTCCAGTGTATACGCGGTTTAAGATTTTATGTAATCATTTGAGTGTAGGTTGAAGGAATATTATGAAATACTACAGTTAAGTACGATTAGTAAGTAAGATAAGTATGTATTCACGAAGATATAACTTCCTCAACTTAACATAAAAGAACAAACGCGAAATTGAGGGAATTAGCCATTAAGTAATTTATATTATCTACCGTTTCATTCTTGCTCATTAAAATTAAATAATGTGCTTTGAAAAAAGTAATTATCTCTTTAAAGGCTGTTTATAGAAGCGCTTTAATAAGCCATTTTAAATTAGCAAAGTTTTAGGTTATTTTTTATAACACTTGTTTAAATAACAAAAATGATTCCGTCTCTATTTTAGAATACATCCTCTTACTTATTTTTAAGATATCGGATATATGTGAGTATTCTATTTTGTTGTATGGATTTGAATTGACTTTATTTAATCATTTTTATAGGTAATATCAGCTTGTAATATTTTATTGCAGGGCAAAAGGTTTCTTTCATATAAAGAAAACATGATCAATCATCGTCACGCTTGATTATTGCCTGTTGGCGATTCAAGACTAATCATATCTTTTATAAATCCAGGTGTCCTCAAGATGTTTTCCTTTACTGATAATTTTCAACCAGTGATGTCTTATGCTGGCATTTCAGTAGGCGTATTTGTCCAAATGTTTGTTCAACTTGAGTCATAGAAAATAGACCCTATGAAAGTTATGATAAAGTTGATTTTATAAAACTGAAATAATGCAAATGTTTGCACAAACACGCCAGGTGAAGTGTCAGCATACATAAAAAGGTGTAGGTACATTATAATTTGAAAAATTGCATTAGGTCTTGGCCGATTCGAGCTCGTGCTCTAAAAGCGCGTCTCCGTACCTTCACATTTATTATTATTACACTTATAATCTACTAGCTTATGCCCGCGACTTCGTCCGCGTAAATATCGGTTATCGCGGATGCAGACGAAGTCAAAGTCGAACAAAAAGTACCCTATGTCCTTTGTTGGGGTTCAAACTTACCCTGTACCAAATTTTATGGAAATCGGTTCAGTGGTTTAGTCGTGAAAGTGTAACAGATAGACAGACAGAGTTAATTCGCATTTATAATACGAGTATTGGTATGGATACTAAACTAATATTATGAAGCTGTTGAGTTTATTTGTTTGAACACGTTTATCGCAGAAACGAATGATCGTTTATCGAGAAAGGTTATAGGATAAATAACATCACGCTACGAGCCACGCAGATCCAGCAGATCCAGAGAATAGCGTGTTTAAATATACAAACAATCTCTTTAGCTTTATTTAGTGTAGAAGTATAGATAGCTCAATGACACCAAAACGTTTTAAGAAGATTTTTTACATCTACTATTTTCTTCGTATGGCTTTCACGATTTGTACCTTTATAAGTACTTTTGTTGTATAAAGTTTAAATAAATAAATAAATTTGGACCTCTGAATTGATTATTGGACTTTTTTCAGGAAGTTAAATTATATATAATTAATATGCTTAGGTATTATATTAAAATCAGTCATCATAATGTGCAATTCGGTTTTCTTTGAAGATAACCTGAAATTGTTGAATATCAATACATTGGAAAATGGCAATTGGTAGAGTTCTTATTGCATTTTAGCAGGCAAACGACGAAGCAATAGCTTTCTAAGTTTCTAATAGTTGTTTATCGGCACGAAGAAGAACTTATTCAATGTCCCGGGTAGGTATCGATATCTATTTGTACGATGTACTGCGATTATCAAACCGTTTTCCCAACACGTGATTCTGGTTATATTCTGTTGAAATACTGAAACACCTCATGCTCGACGTGCAATTTGATAAAAACTCATAAATATAATTAGCACTACTTACCATTCATGAATTAAGCGTATAATGTGAGAATTGACTTGTATCTCGCCACGTCCATAAGGGGGGCAAGCAGGACTGTTGCAAGCCGGCCAGCAGCTCCGCGTGGTACCTCTGTGCGGCCAGCAGGTAGGGCGGTGGCAGTGGCAGAGGGCAGTGCGGCGGCATCGGCGGCGGCGCGGGGGGAGAGGGTGATGAGCGCCGCGGCTCCGGCTCCAGCAGCGCGTCGATCGTGAATGCTCTGCGCGGCCGTGGACCCAGCGGAAGCAGTGCCGTAGTGTCTACAGCTTCTGTCGGCTCTGGACTGGGCCTCGAAATGAACGTCGATGCTGGGCTGTACATGCTAGTATTTGCCATTGTTACCGGAGGCGGAGGAGCACCCGCCTGTCGTGCCAGGAACGCTCTATTAAAGCTGGCCAACGCCGCTAATTCTGCATTCAAACTGTCCTTCTCTCCCTTGTGCAGCTTGAACCTCTTGCGCCTCCTGAGCAGCGAGCCGTTCTCGAACATGTCAAAGGCCTGCGGGTGCAGCGTCCAGTAGGCGCCCTTGCCGGGCCGGTCCGGGCGGCGCGGCACCTTCACGAAGCAGTCGTTGAAGGAGAGGTTGTGCCGCAGCGAGTTCTGCCAGCGCTGCGTGTTGCGCCGGTAGTACGGGAAGCGGTCCGTGATGAACCGGTAGATCTCCGACAGCGGCAGCATGCGCTCCGGGGAACTCCAGATCGCCATCGCCGTCAAGGCTATGTAGGAAAAGGGTGGTTTTTGATCACCGTAGGACTCACGTGTCGGTCGAGGCATCTTTTCGCACTATACTGTTCTGTAAAGTTAAGTTTGTCACCTCCGAAGGAAAAACTTGGGCGACACGTCTCTCACAGCGGAGTGGAAGATAAGGACTGGGTGAGTGAGCGAGACTGCGCGCGCGAGGCGGGAGTGGCCGCGAACTCGGTGCCGCCCTGCCGCACAGCCGCCAATCGCGTGCTTCTAAGTTTGTTTGTTGTTTTTGTCGGCTCCGGACCCGTTACAGAGGAATTTAAATTGTTATCACGTTTACATTATACAAAATTTATTCGACACCGACAACAGCTTGAGCTTGTTTCGAAATTGCAATGATTAAAGTAGTAGATACTTATTGATGGTGCGGGAGAGAAAGAGAAAGAAATGATGTCTAGCGCTGATACCTACTTACTTACTCACTAGAATACATTAGTGCTGTTAAATAGAGGCTTGATACTATTTAAGACTTATGATATGATTGGTCAAGTCGATGGATAATGAGAGTGTACTGGCATAAGATGTAATTTAATTAAGACTTACTTAATTTAATTTAGATTAATTTGAGTAATCTATGTAGATAAGTATTACTACTACTACTTATTAAACAAATTCTAACGGATGTTGTAAACTTATGGTACCTAGCACTTAATAATTAATTTAAAAAAAGATCTGCGTCAATTAGCCAGTTTAAATAAGTAAGTGTGCTTAAAGTACTTACTTACCTACTTACGGTGATCTGTGTGCAACTCCAGTTTGCAGTCATTATCTAGCAATATGCGCGAGCGCAGAGCTTTGCTCACTGTGCTTCCATCTTAGCTCACCATGCACATAAAGTTTTTACTAAGGTATTTGACAGAATCAGCGCCTCAAGTTTGCTAACTACTTACTTTTAATATTTTTGGTACTAACGTATTTTTCATCATCTATAACATTTCAACACATAAATTTCAGGTAAGAAACAATAAGAGACAATTATACGGGTCGTACAGCGATGGTCAAATACGGTAGCGGATGGTCAGCGATGGTAATACTAATAATACCTGTCCACAATAATTAAAATGACAAGAACAATAAAGAAAACGAGATCATTACAAAAATAACAACAAGCTTAAAATATGACGGGGCCAAAAAATTAACGTTAAGTTAAAAATTGTTAAAGAAAGAAAAGAAAGAAAGAAATTATTTATTTTGCGAAGAATGTGGGTATACAAAATAAGATGTCGATATTTTAATAAAGAATAGTTCAAGCACACTCTACCTTACGGCATGCAAAAGTAAAAAGTACTAGACCTAGACCAGTTGTGACCTATAGTCTATAGTACTTAGTACTTGTTAGTAATAAAAGCTTTGATTTTAACTTTTATTTGAATCGTCCCATATTGGACCCTGAAAGTTATGGCATGCCTGCCTATGTTTAAGTAATACCTGAAATAGAAAAATTCAACACAATAGCTCACTGTTTCGGGTCAAACGTAAATGTTACTAACATTTTTAGGAGTGCACATAGTAAACTAAATGTTCTTAGATGATCTGTCATTTAATAGTATTTAGCAAATTAAGTGACCGTTAGGTCTTAGTGGATGGAAAGCTAGTCATTCCCGCATCGCTAAGATCTCCGCCATGGCTCGGAGCGGCTAAAATACCGGAGTTCCGTAATACCGGAGTAGCTACGGGGCTTGAAGCGAAGCGTTCAGGTGTGAATGATGACGTGATGCTTGTATAAATTAACCATAGACCTATCCTTAAGTGGCGTGTCATCCTACGTTTTCTACCTAATTTGCTACCTACCTAGACCTAGATTAAGCATGACAAAAATGCAGGTTATTGGTTTTTCAAATTTAATCTGCATAGCTCTGTGAAAGCAAAAACGTGTGTGAAGTCGAATTTAATGACTTTTCCTACTATTAGTAACTCAATTCTATTTGTAGTAACGATAACAATCTTATTTCACTCATAATCTGTCAAAAATGTCTCTAATTTCCCTAATTTATTTGTCATTTATTGTTACTGACATAAGTTTGCGAGTAGGTTTTTGAATAGTAGGACCACCTAAAAAAAATAAAAAAAATTGGCCTTCTAATTACACAGTAGCAGGTACGATGGCAATAGACTACGAATACATTAAAGCGGAAAAAGGCGCATGAAGGTAGCGCAATGAAAACCAAGCCTTATATCATCCGACTCCACCAATACAACAAACCCGCACTTTATTCTCGTAGATCACTATCATAGCTCGAAAACAAAAGCAGTGTTATGTGTCATTTCGATGCCAAGAGAAGGTATTAGAATTGAGATTCCGGTCCTCAGACCTGTGTTCCTACAGCGTGCCTGAAATCATGATTATAGATAGAGATGTGTGTAGTTAAGATGGTATACGTACTAGCTAGTTTTAATGCTGGGCCATTTATCAGGCATCAGGTACAAAAGGTACCTTACTTATGTTCAAGTGTGACGGCGTCTGACTGAAGTTGTGGAAATTGTAAACTAGCCGTCACACTAGAACGTGAGTGATATTTGAAAAAAAGGCCCAGGACTGAAGCTGGCATTATTCATGCCTTTTTAGCTACATATTCTCTATCCACTCTCAAAATTATAGCCCTGTTAAAATGATGTTGATCATCCAAGATCAAACATCCAAATAATTAGTCCAAGATCCTAGGATCTTGGACCAATTCTTTCATTTACATAAACTGCTATATTGGTATTAATTAAGTAACTGGTATAAGTTTAGAATCAAACTGCATTAGTGTAGGGGTTCGTTTCAGAATAGTGTATCTCTATAGGCAGTAAAACCCTTTTATAATAATAGAAAACCATAATTGATTTATTCATAATATACTTCAACGGTTCAGACTCCATACAACTCGATTCCTACCGGCTTCCCTTCGGTAAATCGGAACAACAGCTATTCTGCGGCCATTGCAAAATGGCACAGTCAGTAGTAACTTCTACTGTCTACTATTGGCACCATCAAATAACAAGTGAAGTTATATAAAGCTCTTAAAAACAGTATAAAACTATGTTTGTTCGATTTTTTTTTATTTTATTCAAGATCAAGATACTGCATTATATACCCAATTGTATTGTATAATATAAAGCAACTTTTACTTCGCCTTTTCTCTTATGGAAAATTGAACTTCAGCTATATATACTTTTTCTATTCGAGTCGATGATTTAAGACAACCTCTTATTTTCTATAATTTTTGGGCCCAGTAGGTGGCACTGATATACTGATGTAGTATCATTTTCACGTTGTCACCTATGTATGGTGGTAACTAATATGCCTCGAGTGCCTATTTAGTCTGAAAGGAACGGCAACTATGTTGCCAGAATATGTAATAACTGGCGCGGTTAAAATGAAGTCGTGTGTATGTTAATTGCACAACTTTATGCACGCCTTTTACGACTGTTTGCGATACTCCGATATCATGGTTAATGAGAGGTTAGTGAATTATCAAATGTAACGGACTTTAAATAGTGTATAAAAATGTAATGACAATGGCTTCCTGTGCTTATTATTTCATTGGCTTTAAGGTAGTTTTTTTAAACATTAAGAAGCTTGAAACTAACGTATTTGAAAACAAACGTGAAACTTGATTACAAAGTGCAATATCTTTTCCTTAAAGTACTAAGGCATGCATGTTGTGGTAGATGGTAGTAAACTAGATCCACTCACGTGCAGTTTTTTCATTTTGCTGTAATCTGGTCTCGGGAATCACGTCATTTGTAAGTAAGGCACTGCCTTTCAACTCGCCGCCGATAGATGTAATAGAGGCGTACATCGTTCCATCGATCTGTAGGCTAACCACGTCTCGCCAAATTGTCGGCGTCTGCGCAAATAGCTCCATTAAATTCAATCGGTCGCGCAGCAACAAGACAGAAGCGTCACTTACGCGTCTCCTATATAATTTAGAGGTATTAACGTAACACATAAGGTACATCAGGACCGCAAGGTGAATCCTGGTGCTTTGTATTCCAAATATGTCTCGTCTCATCGTCCATGGGAAGGCCTGCGTCGTGCTCACGCAGAAACGTTACAGCAGTCATAAAATCTAAATTGGCCTCTTTGGTAACAAAAAGCCAACCCGAAACGAATTCGGTTTAATAAAATAAGCTTGCGTATAATTACAGTACGAACGTCTTTAGGCATACACAAACATTATAATGTTTTAATCACTATAACATTCTGCGGCATTACTACACTAGCATTTACCTAATCATGCTATGCTGGTTCGTCTGTCTTTTTATAAATATATCAGAGCGCTTCCGTAATTCTTCAATATTACCTGTTATGAAAAAAATATCCGATTAGGTACTGAACATGGATACCTATATTTCGAAATGCTTAAGATCTTTTCATACCATTACAAAATTTTCAGTTCCATGCAATAATCATTATAACAACGAAACGGTGTAGGATATAAGGTACCATGACAAAATTATAACAAAATATTTCACACAGAAATTACAATTTAACGACATGTTCGGTTATAAATCATTCAGTAAAAAGTTTATAAAAGTTGCGTTACAAACAGTGCGCAGGGGTTACACACAATTACAATAGCATTGTACTGTCTTTTAGTCACGGCGACGCGATTTTATACAGACATGATACGCATTACACGACAAACTGTACGATTAAATAGTTATTTTAAAATGATTCTACACAATGAAACAATTAATAACTGTATCATTGTGGTTTACATTCATTTACAATCCTTTTATGCCTTGAGACCCTATTCCAGAGTATCAATATTTTACATCGGTCATTTTCTGTAATAAAACTGGAAGATGGGTAGGTCCTAGTTCTGTAATATTGAACTGTAAAATTAGAAATGCCAAAGAAATCTGAAAAATTTTACGTATCAACAAAACGAAAATATCCTATCCAATATTAAATAAATATGCCATTGATGGTGTTTTTAAAGCATAAGTTTAGTGGAGCTTATGCATTGAAATCACACGGCATATAGAAATTCAATTCATTTGTGATCTTGTAGGAAACAATGTGAAGTTAAATCGATATGGGCATATGGTGTATTACATGACTCACGCAAATTCCACTCATCGGTACTAATATTATAGCGCGACGAAACACGGTGATTTTGTTCCCAGGCTCTAACTAAAACAACTACGAATACCCATTTAAATTCGTTCAGCAGTTTTGAGTGATTTGCGAACAAACAAAGGAATTGACGAAAACAAAACGAATTTATATCAGTTTTAGTTCCCTATCTAACTAGTTAATTGGTACCTACATACGTATAGGTATTTACCACCACTGGAAGGTTTTGATAACAAAACAGTTGATACAATTACTGCAACACACTGGTACTGGTTCAAGATCACCCAGTTGCTGGACATACATATACCTATCGTTTTATGATGGCTAAAATTTTAAGAATAAGTTGAGGAATATGTATTTAAAAAGATATGAGTACATAAGTAATAGATTAAATGCTAGGCTCTTTTTCAGGTATCGGTTAGTAAACTGAAAAATAGAAGTCATAGTGGCTCAGGATATTTTCTTGTTTCATCTGAAGTTATGATGACTTTTGTTGACGGAATTATGTATAATATTTATTTCAACAAACAAAATCTTTGTGTTTCTTTGTCTGTTAATTCTTGTTACTTCTTAGGTTGAATTGTTGGTATTGTCTATATCTACTTTTTCATGTACAACATATACACATCTAAAGGCCATTTCTACTAATTAACAAGGTTCAAAATGTAATCGGAATCTCATCTCAGCGAAAATCAATGTAAAATATGTGGATTAATTTAAGGCATTTATGACAGATTAAGAGTGAGATTAGATTGCGATCGTTCGTAAAAGTTAGTAGAATGGCCCACTCTGGTAATTTTGCGATGATGATGATGACCTGTTTTCACATTTAAACATTTCCACAAAAAGTAGAATAGCTGATATGGATATTATCTCAGCGATCGCTGTCACCTGTTGCAGTATCCCATGGAGTCAATCATAGCACCTCGCTCACTAGGATCTCCTAATGATGATCCTTTGTGGCCGCCGCCGCCTGGACACACGGCGAAAAAAATTAAACACCTCCACCTTGTTATTAAGTGTGAATTCTACAAATTGTTCACAAATATTTGCGTCTACCTGGGCTTTTTACCAACATTTGTTACATTTGGCGTGACCGAATCAAGGACACCATAAAAGCTCTATATGATTAAGCACGGTGAATTAAGGATGGTGCTTTAATACATATCGGATCTTACACGGATTTTTTAAATTATAGTGTGTGAGATTCAGAAATACCAAAACCAAAGTTACCGAATGAATTTAAATGCAATGGGTAATCTGATATTATTTTATGGTATTGAGCAATACCTCAGCCTATTTGAAAAAAAGAGCCGCAAAATCTTGGTTTGACTTGTAGGTGCTAAACAACATGTATTCAGCAATAATCAACTTTTGTAAAATACTTTCATCAAGCAAGTAATACAAATGTAAAATGTATGTATATTTTGTACATATATTAAACGTGAATACGAATACCTTTATCTATAGTTCTTAGTAATTTCTTATCTCGTAAATAGCCGTCCTGCCTCGAATGCCCATCTGACTGTTTAGCAGGTTATTTTCTAATACTCGTATAACGTCCTTTTTATTGAGTGTAAATAATTGAGTTTGTATCAACGCCGCGCCGCCATCTGCTCGCTGGAGTTTTAACACTCCTTTTCGGATTTCCCACTTAACTTTAATGTACCTATAAAATTTTACGTTTTTTGAGTTCACAACCAAAATTGTTACGTATTTTGTTTGACTAAAATTGAGAATCGCTCGCGACTGCAAATTGTATATCACTTCGTCGGGATTTAAAGAAACTTTATTCTGGTTAGTATTTAGTGTAACACGACATTAGTCCTTAAACTCCCCACTGCTTGGACACAATTTTATTTGGTTTGTGTCGGGACGTATCATTTCATGTGTTGTCTCGTGAGTTCGGTTATTACAATATTTGTTGTTGAAGGTTATTTATTTGACTAGTTGTCAGGGCTTACGTCGTCGGCACCGACTGTTGTCGAGACGGTGGCATTGATCTCTTTGCCATGCTATTGAGATTATAAATCTCACGCGTACGATTCAGTTAGCACCTCGATTGGATTACGTGTTTCTAAATAAGGATTCGGGTCGTCTGTTCGTCTTGTCAGATTTGAGTGCATTTTGTTCACGACGCGAATGATCGCGACTCCGCACAAAGCTTTGAATATATTTCTGTCTCCAAGGCAGGTCGTTCGAGACAGTAATCCAATATTCATTACCCGCGCACTATATACAGATATCCAATATTGAAGGTAATTTATTCTTCGTTCACATGTGTACTTTTAAGGTTTTACGCATTTTATACCAACAAGCGATACGTTTTATCGCCCGCTTGTATTGGTACAGGGTATAAGGAATAATGGAATTCTTTTGAGTCCATTTTTACGATTTAATGTAAGGTTATTTTGCATTAAAATATTTTGAGATCCTTATGATTTATAAAGGTGTGTTATTTATTGCGTTTCCAATAAATCATCGGTTATAGAAGTTTTGCGTTTTCAGTAGCGCTTGCAGTTCGTGTGTATATCTTGTTTGAATATGTTCTGTACTGTATTCTTTGGGTTTGTGGTCAATATATTAACAGTCAATGGACGCAATCTTGTCGTTGATTATTAAACAGACGGACACAATGGCCTGATAATCGGTCCAATCGACCCCGGGGCGATTACCATTATTATTTGATAGTGTTGTAGGTACCTCTTACAATTCAGTCCTACTAGCAGACCAGCGCCACATGGTGCTGTCGCTTGAGGCCACGCAACTTTAATACTCACCGCAAAATTAATTTAATATTCTATCACTCAAATGATGCAACCGTAGCGGATGTAAACATGTATATATAAACATGTTCAGGTAGTGTATGTCATGTAAATTAGAACGATATAAAGGTAGAGTCACCTCATAGTGATTGTAAATACTTACAACGAAAATCCTACTATATTTTAAATATAAAAGATGTTTAGATACATTTTTGGATGATTGTTACTAAATCACGTGAACTTTGAATGTTTGGCACATAGATAAACCTTATATAAATTTTGTATTCCGGTAAATCCCGGTGTTCCTCTGGGATAATAGTTCAACTTACTTTACGGAGTTAATTTTTACGCAGGCGAACCAGAGGGCAGAAGCTAGTAATAAAATAGTTTACTTGCTTTTAACTAATTCCTTTAGAGTAATATTATAATTTAATTTATGTTATTCGGTGTTGTTTTGAAACATATAAACAAATGCGTATCGAAAACGTGGAGCCGGATACAACGCGGTCACAACAAGGGCGCTGGGCGAGCGAGATCTAGATCTAAAGATTGTTACAATACGTTATACAAAAGTGCGATAATCTCCTAAAAGGTGTTCGTAGTGTTGTAGATAATTAATATTTAGAGTCGGGCGGCGCCCCGCGGCGCGCGCGCACCTCAGCGCTTTGTGCCGCGCCGCCGACACCCGCATTTGTCATGTTAGCGCGCACCAAGGTGTGAATGACTTTTTTCTAACTATTATTAATGACAATGATAGAAAATATTGTTTTTTGTTGCAACAGTGTTGATTGTTGTCAATTAGTTTTTTGTTTCATCACGGACTTTTGATTATGAGCGTGGCCGATCGATTCAATCGGATTTGAATTGAATGTTTGGATTAAAATATGGCGAGCTTCATTAAAGCTTTTGATATGATTGAATACCGACGCTTTTGTATTGAAACTGCTAGACAATGGGTTAAACATATCGACAACCTTTTGAGATGGTGAGAATGAATATGCTCGAGAAGTTTGGTGATATTACTGAATTGTTCTTGCTAGCTAATAGATTTGCATAAACCAATGTCACTTTTGCAATTCTTTTTTCCACAAAACACATTATTTCCAACAGGGTCGGTTACTTGTTTTGTTACTTAAAAAATGAGCTAAATCACGGAGCCAAGAAAAGCTCTCAGCCGTCGCGCGCCTCCCCTCCGCACTCGCTGAACAATGAATAATAAGTAGCAACATCATCTATCCATTTTCCTTTCCACCCTAACAATAACAGGGACGCTAAGAGAATGGGAACAATCGAAATTTAAATATTTCAAGAAAAATACGTTTCTTTGTGGGGAAATATTGGACAAAGTGAGTTGTATGGGGGGCGCGATGCTGACGGAGAATTGGCGAGCGTTCTCTCGTTTGAGATTGCTCTGAACATCTATTCAATAAAAATCCTGTTTATGTACTTTTTATTGGAAGATTATACGTTTAGTTAGTATTGTGAACGAGCCCGGTTATTAAGGCGTATAAACTTCTTTATGACTTCATTGTCAACGTTATAGTAAAGCCTTTACCTCTCAGAAGATAGTGGTTTGTGCTCTGTGCATTAGTATGCCTCCTTTACTGTGTCCTGAGGGTACAGTAACAACAAAATTTATCAGGCATTTAAAGAAGAATCAAAGCAAGAAACTATTTAAAACCTAAACAACGGTGTCTCAAAACATTAAACCACTTGTTTTCTTAAAGGTTTTGTAATCAAACATTACTCTAGCTGCTATTGCAGTATAGATTCCATAATAAATCAACATGTCGTGATTATAATTTGGAGCGTTTTAGAACAATAGCTATTATATTCAAAACAAATGGATTCTTTTATGCTATAACAGTAAAGCATTGCTTCCGGCTAGTAGAGGCGATTTGATATAATTCTGACACGTTAACCCAATTTAGAAACGATCATAAATAATAATAGGTGGTGTTTTTATAATTAAATAGCCTACGTTCATGTTTTTGAACTGAATTAATTGCCTGTGTGTTTATAAAGTAACTCTCCTATCTATTCTAAGTTTGATATTTTTATTACAAACAGATGTTACTAAGTGTATAAGAAATAACCAAAATAAAGAATTATTTGAATGGTATACCGTTGTAAAGTATGGTTAGGTATAAAATAAGAGTTGATTTTGACAATAAATAATTAATATTATTAATAATTCAAAAACCTATAAATACTGAACCAAACACAATAGTGATAGTAATTTGAAACAAAAACGCATCGTTGGTGTGTGTGTACCATGAGTCGTGGCTCGAGAGCGGCCAGCGTCCAGAGGCGTTGGTACTATTAACGTGTGGTTTAGAGATAACATCGGCCGACAAACTCGATTAGCGGCTCCAATGACTCTCACAGGGCGCGGTGCAAGTGACAAGCGATTGTACCAATAGAACATATACCTACAACTTTTATTTTTAGTTTAGGTCTATGTGACGTCTGTATTCTCGTATTTAATATATTGCCTTTCCTCACATGTGTAATATTATCAAGTAATCTGCCTAGCCTTTTCCCAACTATGTTGAGGTTGGCTTCCAGTCTAACCGGATGCAGCTAAATACCAGAATTTTACATGGAGCGACTTCCTAAAAACTGACCTTCACAACCTGATAACTGGGTAATACGATTCTATTTGGTAAGACTGGTTGTCAGACTGTCAGGCTTTTGACGACCCGTAACGACGGTCAAAGTTCCACGTATGATAGTCGGAACCAACGGATTAACATGTCGGTGGACGGAGAAGTCTTGATGTGTAAAGATGGTCACCCATCCACGGACCAACGGCGGCAAGCGTATCTTAATTTGATAGATCTACCCGTGTGGCTGTAATATTATCACAGAGAGAGATAATATCCTAGGTAACGTACGTCGACTATGTTTAATTGGTCGCGCAAAATATCGTGCGACTTGTTCTACGGATAGATATCTCGATATCCCCCCGTGTGGCCTGTGAGGTCTTTCTTACCCATGTGTTAGATAGTCAGAATAGATCTCATAGGTGTATATATATACATACAAACATTAATATTTTGCATCTAATAAAACATTCATTAGTTTCCAATTCAGTACTGCTTTGATGAGTTGGATTCTATATAAATCTTACCAAGATTCAAGGGAACTGAGTTTGACATTACTATTTGTGCGAAACAGTTCTTACAATACTTATTTCATATTCTAGTAAACTGATGTCAAGTGCAAACATTGTGTTTTTTTTTTGTAATCCACTTAAACAATTATTTGGACCACACGATATATCATACATGACTTATCTGTCTGTATCAACTTTTCATAATGAGTATTGAACATCAACCGGTTCGTATTACGATCGACAGATGAAACAAACTGATGCCAAATCAATAAAACTGTTATCTTTCGTTTATGTTTGCAAGTGCTACGGCGTAGCAGGTTGCTACGCGCTACGACGAATTTAAATTTGGAGAACTTAAAGATAATTTCAAAGTCATAATGTTAACTAAGTCGAAGTTAATTACTTTGGTTCTCTCAAACAAGGCTTTGGCGGTAACGCGGCTGGCTCATAATTCATCGTGGCGCGCATCCTCCTCGGTAATATGGAACGCGTAGACGCGCCGGCGCAACACGAGCGGGACGCCGCTACGTGCGAGCGGGAGACAACACCACCCTGGCTCACATAATACCCAATGTTTATAGCCTGAGAACTTCCTTTTAATTTTTTTGGGAGCACTATTTCAAATATTGTTTTAATTGATTGCTGGCAGACCATTTGGCGGCGAGGCGGCGCGGGATGAGCGCTAATTACAGGGGTTAACTCGGTTTTATATTATCTTCGATTTAAAAAGACAGTTTAGGTGCGGTACTATACTGACAACTGTAATTTAGTCAAACTTATCATGTTGATTCTTGTCGGACCGTTTGTTCTACAAGAGTCTTTATAAAAATAATTAAAGGTTGATGAGGTATACAATTATTTGCTAAGACGATTCTTTTAATTCGTTCGCCTCGAGTGAGTTTATTAGCTATGCGACAATTACTAAGGGCCCGGTGACACAAACATTAGGCCAGACAATGTTTACTAAATACGTGGTTCGCGATGTAAAAATAGCAATAAATAGTAATTGGCGGCAGTAAAGCCGCAAGAAGCGGCACCCGCATTGTGGAGTGCGCGCGCGCCGACCCGCCCGCCATTGTCAGGCACAAGCCCGCCACTATAAATTTTACTTCAACTCCACATTTGCATATCAACAATAATTTTATCAGTTTTCGTGGTCACGTCGTGTCCGTTACTTCATTAATTGTTCATTGTCTCTTTGAGCTTCACAATGGACATCAGTTTTAAAATGGATACTTATGAAAGCTGTAAGAATCGTCATTGTAATAATATCCTATAAACAAAAGCTAGGCAAGTTTATGTTTCCAGGAAATAGTCGTGGTGTTAATTTTTATTGTTTCTGTGAACTACCGCATGTCGGTCATGGTCGCCCGCTGAGATTTCCTCACATTTTCACAACGATATTGGAAAAAGTGTTAAACTCTTACTGTAAATATTTGATAGATCATTACTTAAAACAAACTAGCTTTTCCCGCAACCATTTCTTTACTTATAGATTTAATATACTAAATCTATACTAAGGAAAAACTTAAGTAACCATTAAACGTCTCTGAGTGTGGCAGTAAGTCTTTATAATGAAGGGAAAGTCCTAAATTATTTCAATTTTTTCATAACAATGGGGTAAAAATTATACTATGTGTTAAACTAGATAGCTGAGTTCCGTGTGCCAAATATCTGATAATTCCGTTCTATCGTTAAGGCATGCAAGAGTACCAAATATTCATCAATCCATTTTCACAAACTATATGTATAATTTATGATCGTGTTTATAATAGTAGTAGCATTGCATATAGGAAAACAAATAGTCTAAACACGATTTATGTAGGTATAGAAAAAGTGACAAAACAAGCACTATTAAATATAAAACTTATTTCAGCTTATTTGTTTTAATTCTAGGTTACTGTCTAGGATTGGGAATTAAGTATAATGACCACACAATAAACAAAACCTTTAAGTTATTTTTTACTTCGTAGTATTTTTTTAATAGAAAAGGTTATTTGAGAGGTTTACTATAAAACATTGCTGGTATTGCTATATAATATGTCAATTAGTTATCAAACTTCTGTTTATATCTATATCATAACTCAAGTACGCAGACACTATTGATCTGCATGGTACTTCTCTCGTTCGTTCAGAAACCACGGCAGCTTTGTTGAACAGCGTATAAGATAAGTTATCTGTGTTAGGATGGTAGTCGCAATATCCCAACTACTACGCACATCCCTCGCCTTTTCTAATTACTTTAAAACAATATAAGTTTTAAGGCTCATTCAGCCAGTAAACCTGACCTCCACTCACATCGCATAGAGCAATAAAATATAATAGTTGAGTCAAAGCGTGCACGGTGAAAGTTTATTGAAAACAAACGAGCGTCGCTCACACGAGGTGGTCCATCGTTAATCTTTTATCTAACGTGTTGTGTGCTCTTTGTGGCAATGTCACGGACGTCTGCCGTGCCGAATCAAAAGCGTTTTCATAGACACACCTCCAACCATTCTACCCGGTAGGTATAGTACGACACAATTTAAAAGTCTCATCGATGTGATAATATCGGCCGATTATTGCAGAGAAGGCGCACTCTTGTTCAGATTACCCACCACCGATGCAACTAATACAACATTTTTTCTCCATGTGTAAAAAAAGATCTTTCTGAAACCGTTATTTTAAACTCAGTTAGCTCAAGTTCGGAAGTGATCGTGTTTGCTAAATGCTGGTGGAACTTTTAATTTGTGTCGAACTAAAACCATATACCACACAAATATACTCTGATATTTAGGACATTAACTTTCGTAGGTATTACCTACCTAATGTGTATAGTCATTAGTTAAATGCATTCAAATATTCGTCTGATATTTTTTACTCGAGCTGGCTTTTTAACTTGGATTTTAATGTGAACACATTATGGCGACATTGAATGTAAAAACGTATATACAATGTGAACGTAAAATTAGCGCACTTATTCACGTTTTATAAAAAAAAAACACTTACCCATCTTAATTTACCATTATTAACTGTTAAATGTAAACTCAATTCAACCAGATTCTAATTGTCTATTCTAGGTAGAAATAATCACAGCTTTGTTAAAAAAATAGCACGACAACAAGATAAAATCGGGTCAGTGGGTCGTCTTAGAGGCGGATTTGTTGGAGTTGGAGTATAAGCTTAGGGGCACTATGAACTGCAAAGAAACAAAAAAAATTTTTTTTTTCTCTATTTTTGAAATAGGAACAGAAAAATATGTGACATTATGTCAGGAACTTAATCACCAACAGTGCTAGTCTGTAAAAACCTCTTTTGGTGATTGTGGTGAAGTGGGCATGAGGTGAGATGACAGCTCACCTTTTCACAGAGTAAAACATCAGTTATTTTTAAGAAGGATTGTTACCTTAATTCAGTAAACAACAAATAAAGTGCCCAAAAATATGTAAATAAAAAAGATTTTTTGTGAGAATAATGTTTTCTCCGTATATGTCTG
Source organism: Hoplodrina blanda (assembly GCA_949316365.1). Lineage (NCBI taxonomy): Eukaryota > Metazoa > Arthropoda > Insecta > Lepidoptera > Noctuidae > Hoplodrina > Hoplodrina blanda. Next base: position 5,629,381 of record OX438579.1, on the reverse strand, counting down.
TATTCTTGTGTAACTATGTAAGTTTTCATGGTGTAATTGAAAGAAGAAATTTGAAAACTTTTGACTCTTGCCGCATTGCTATATTGTCCACAAAAGTGCAAGGGACACCTACATGGGTTGTCGTATTAGCCACAATGTAATAGGTATGTCATACCATTATAAGGATTAATTTTGCAAATCTTATATTGAATGCTAGCTAACCGACAGAAATTGGGGTAAAATAATGTATAATAAGTACAATGATTCAAGAGTCTACAGATTATCATTCTGAAATTTATCATCTTCAATAAGAACAAAAATGAAAGAATCTTTTTCTAATTTAGAATCTACGACCTCCCTCTGTCATTCGTATACAAATTGAAAAGGCAACTAGCGGAGTGCCGCTGCGCCTGCGCCGACCCCGGCTTGATACTTTTGAACCACTATTTACTTACCACGATTCATTCGATTAAAACTCTGAATAAACTCATTATAGCTGAATGCGACTACCCGCCGAAAGGTTCCTTTCAAACGATATTAAACCGCACTATCCGCGTTTATTCCCGGCCTTGATTAGTACCGTATCATTTAGTCCTGTGTTGTAATTATTTATGTGCAACCGGGAGTAAACCTTATGCATCTCGTATTAGAATTTAAATTTATCTGTCTCCTGTCGCCGGCGGCGCCTTTGACCGTAGGAGATGAAAAGCACCGCGCGCGACCATTTATCATTGACAAACACAATTGTATTGGGTCCCATCTCGAGAAATTGGTGGATAAACAATCTTAGAACTGAGGTTTACGTGACGTAACTGGTTGGAATCTGCCTGATTATAGGGAGACGAGCAGACCTTACTGCGACGTGGAATTGAGATGATGTGCCTTACCTATAGTAAGTATAATTATGCGATGTCATTTTATGTGTAAGTTCTGTCTGAAATATGGAATCCTCTTTTCTATAGATAGGGACTTTAGGGAGTTTTAAAATGGCAATAACGGGAACTTTGCACACAACACGCACAATGGCCCAATCAAGTGGCAAAGTGCGGAGAAAGCCCAGCTAAACTAAACTAAACTAACTAAACGATCTTTGTCCTTTTCTTAACTCATCCATATAGAACTAATGCTCCTATATTCCCATATATATTCTATTCATTTTCATTAGTGAAAAATGTTAGCGATGATGGCAGATATCGATTAACAACACTAACGGTTTGTTCTAAACTTCCGTTTTATAAACGAAGAATATTACAATCTGTTAATTAAGGAGGATCATTGACCGCTATTATTGCCATATTGAAACGTAGCAACTTTTATGACGATAGCCTAAAACTGAATTTCCATATGTTGGCATGACGGTTAAATGGTTAAGGCGTGTTTAGAAAATCAGTCCAAAGTTTAAAATTTATTCGCAGGTTAGGACTCTCCGCTACTTACCTATACTAATCAATAGCGACGAGTCAATTTTTATAAGAAGCGGGAAGACGAAGCAAACATTTGCTTAATTCTGTCAAGTACAATCACTACACAGTATAAAACAAAATCGCTTTCCACCGTCTGTACGCTTGAAATTATAAGATAAATAATAATTGGTTTTTTTATTCATTGAAATAATGCAGGTTTTTAGGAATTAAAACTCCTTCCTGGATCTTTCTGAAAAAGTTGAATTTACAATACTGGCCTTTCATATTTTTGACGCCATATTAAAAAAAAAACTAAAATAAAAGTTAATGGCATCTCCTTCATTTTTTTCACCAATTTCAACCAGTGATTTCAACTTAATTTATTAAAGAGGTTTTAAGTTAATCAAATACTTCTTGATAGTCAAAATACAACAAAGTTAAAATAGAAAATGCTTATATAGTAAAAAAAATGATAATTACTATTAACGTTTTATTCCATTTATTTTAATAGGAAATTACAAATTGAGAGTCGTGACTTGAATTTAACTGTGTTAAAATAGGTAATTAGATTAATTAGTTTCAAGATTTTAAAACAGCTTTAAAAATAACTGGAATGTTATTGTAGTATCTATGGTAATTATAGCCTGTATCATTGAAAAGGTTTCTATACATAAGAAGAGAATGACCTATCGACGAAGAATATATCAATTTCAATATGGTACAGGCAGGAAATGAATTAAAACCAAAAAAAATGCATCACTTCCAACCTAAATCAAGCAAAAATTCATTTTCAGAAAACTTTCCCAGTTAAAATGAAAATAGAACTTCAAAAATCTCAAAGCTAAAGTACATTCGTTCAATATAAACAAGGATGGATTCACGAGCAGCATTACCCGCATTAGCGTGTCGGATGCTGCAGCTCGCATATTTCATCACATCTTAGGAGATAATGCTCCCTTTAACAAAACATTAATCTAGGAGTAGTTGGAGGCGTGGGGCGGAGCGCCCGGGCGCCCAATGGCGGTGCTCCATGCCCGGCGCCCCGCGCACCTGTCCTGCCATCGATTGTCTTACAAGCTCTTAGGAATTGGGGACCATCTTCATATTATATCGGAATGTAGCATCTACTTGTTTGTAGATTGAAATGCTTGTGTTATTTCGCTGATGCGCCATTTCCGTGCGGTGTAAAATCTTATAATAACTTTGTGTATTATTACTTGCTTTAGAAGTTTAAACTCTCATTGTTTGTAAGCTATACATTTTAGGATTATAGGTATGGGCGATAACTTTGGCATATTTTACTAAGAGTGGGTAAACTATAGACTTAATCTTACCAGACTACTATTAGTAGGTACCTACAATATCTACTTAATAGTCTTGTAAGATAGGTACCTACACAATAAGGTATGCATTTAGAATGAACAAGCAACATGCATTTGAACAAGTGTTCAGGATACATAATATCTATAATAATGATTATAGATGTATATTATTAGGTTTACTGCTAATTGTGATCATTTGATTGTTTATTCCTTGTTGTATGAACGTGTGATTACAAATACATGATGAGTTATTTGTAGCAACATTAATTGGCTGATAAAAATTGGATTCCATCGAAATTGGCGTTTGATCTTTTTTAATAATAAATATTTATACAGGTAGCAGCTGCACTAAAATCCTCGCTCTGATACCCAAATAATAATTAGCCTGCCCTTAGCACCTCAGTCGGCGTCCGAGAAAAAAGAGCCGGTCGAGTCTCGCTCGCGAACCAACATAACCTGTAATTTGGAAATTATTATCTAACACATTGTGCCTTTCTGGTTATCCCGCCGGTCAATTTGCCGTTTTTATGGCTCCCACAGAGCCGCGACCTCTAATTATCTCCGCCACGATCTCGGCCCGAGGCGCGAGCGCGCCGCCGCACGCGCTCTCCCGATATGCATCCTCACACCACTGCATAAGACACAAAGTCCATCGCCGGCTTAACGACACCACGTTAGCTTAGAAACATGGGAAAATAAATAGATACCTATGTTTTGAAAGGGTAACACGTCTGCGCGAATACTATTTGTTTTACTGCGAATTCCTCTAATAGTTTCAAATTATTTGACCACTAATGTGTGTAGCCAGGTATCATCAGCATTACGCATACATAGAAGTGGCACAGATTCATAGCTGTAATAAATTAGTGCTTTGACTCCGAAGCGAGCAATAAAATTATGTTAATATTAATGAAACTAAAGTGATGGCGGGTAAGTAGTAGTTTGATAAAATAATTTTAATGAAATGAAATTATAGTTAAAGTCATTAAGGTGTGTTCAGATATGTGCCTTGTTAGTGATGCCCCACTATAACGCGTCACAATTTCCTTTTTATATGCCTTTATATTATGCATAATGTCATAAATTTAAATTATAATCGGTGAGTTTTAACGCCCAATTTTTAAATTAGAGAAACGTAACGAACCGGGAAAACACGGTATCGTCAGAGTCGTTTGGGAGCGACTCGGCCCTCGACTCTCGTATTCTATTAGGAAGGACTACTAATAAAATTAATGATTAAACGAACTTACCTGTACGTGAAGTTCGATCATAATTATACGAAGTGCTTCGTCCGAAGAGATTAGTAAGAGAGATATTTATTGAACACAATGTAGTAACGCTTAGGTGTTACCACTTTAGCACTATAGTTTAGAGGGTATTCATTATACCCATTATGGCAACACAATTTATTACCCTAATGCTTCCCTGCCTGTATGGACACACAGTCGGTCGAGCTTCATTAGTTTAGAGACTTTTAAACATATTTACGGAACTTCTGGGATATTCAGGGCGGGCGGGACTTACTAATCTCTTCGGACGAAGCACTTCGTATAATTATGATCGAACTTCACGTACAGGTAAGTTCGTTTAATCATTAATTATACTCGTGCTTCGTCCTCAAGATTAGTAAGAGAGATATTTATTGAACACAATGTAGATGTTGAGAGAGAGAAAGTGGAGGAAATATGGAATTAATTAAAATAAATTTTATCTCATAGAATATTTATTTTAAATTCCTATAATATCTACCACATAAACAATTATCTAAACGTAATTGTGCTTATTAACTATATTATTTTATAGCTAACAAAACATTGAGATACAAATGACATAACAAAATAATCATGTACAAGAGGAACATACTGCCCTTGCTACAGCGACATTATCTTCTTCCTCAATAATTGGTCTGTTATAAAATTTAGCAAAGGTAGTGGAATTGCCGCTCCATCCAGCAGTTTGTCGTATGGCGTCAAGGCTTACTCCTTGTCTATATGCCATAGATGTTGCGGCATGTCGTGTGCTATGGGAGGAAAACACGGTTACGTCAATTCCACTATCTTTCAAGGTAGACTTAATCCATCGACTAAGAGTTTGACTCGTAACATGATTGAAAGGTTTACGATGGCTAATAAACAGTTGATTTGAGTTCCTTAGATTTATAGTCTTATCTAAATAAGCTATGAGAGTTCTTGCCGGACATATTTCGGGTCGCTCTCTAAAGAATGGCAAATAAAGAGTCGGTTGGTTTGTACCTACTTTTGATGTTTTAATCAGATCTTTAATTCTTATTATGATTTTATCATTTAAAGTAATTATTTGATCAATATAAATTTTAGATAGTGTTTGTGCCCGATGGGCTGTAACGAGAGCTAGGAGGGTAGAACACTTCTTCGAAAGCTGTTCTAGTGTTAGGCTTTCGTTAGGAAACAATGTGGCTAAATAATTTAGAACGACATTTGCATCCCACGTTACGTTATAACGTGGTAACGGCGGTCTCAATTTATATACACCTTTGCAAAACCTTATGATTCGATCATCGTTAGAAAAGTCACCAATAATCAGGGAAAGTGCAGCTCTATGGCTATTAATTGTCCCATATTGGGCACCATCATTAAAAATCTGTGTGAGAAAATCTAAAATTATTGGAATGGATGGTTGGTACATATCAATTACATTTGTTGAACAGAATTTATACCAACGTTTGAGGCAAACGTCGTATTGCTTGAGGGTGTTGTCCGACAGCGAAGCGAGCACGATGTCTAAGGCTGAGGCCGGGATACATCGCTGCTGCATGGCCGTCCGGACAACACTCCGGCAACCAGGGTAACGTGAGCTTGGATGTTTCGGTTGCTGCAATTGGGAATAATGACATCATTATAGTCTAATTTTATCATATTGGAGATAAGTAATCGCTGAAATAATGGATACCATGGTTGTGTAGGCCAATCGGGAACAACCATGATACCTTCAGCGTTATCTGCTATAACCTTCCTTAAGGCCTTAAGAATGATTGCTACTGGTGGAAAAGCATAAAACAGATGGTTTGACCAATTTAAGGTGAAAGCATCAATCGCAAATGCCCCTGGATCTTTGTGCCAAGAGACATATGTTTCACATTTTTTGTTAATGCGAGTAGCAAATAAATCAACTTGTGGAACTATCAATAAACGATCTATTATTTTTTGGTAACCTGTCTGAGACAGTACCCACTCTGTGTCTGGATGGGTTCGTCGGGATTCCCTATCAGCAATAACATTTTCTGATGATTTAATATAGGAAGCAAATATGATAATTTTACGGTCTTCACACCAATGCCATATATCTTTTGTGATTTTGGTAAGATGAGGATATTGAATACCTCCCATGCGGTTAATATAGCTCACAGCAGTGGTATTGTCAACTCTTAGTAAAATTTGGCAATTCTCATAATTTATGGCAAATATTTTGAGTGCAAAATAGGCTGCTAAGAGCTCAAGGTTATTTATATGCAGCGTAGCCTCATTGTTAGACCAACTACCACTGGCTGTTTGCCCATTGCATGCGGCACCCCACCCCGTTGTTGAGGCGTCAGAGTAAATTTCTAGCACATAGGTATCGTTCCTAATCCTATGTACGGAATGATCTATGGCCTTAGACCACCAGTTTATATCTGGTAGCAATGACTGTGGTATTGTCATGAGTCTTTCGTAATCATCGTCATTTCGTAAGTTAAGAAACTTGCAGCGTTCAAGTTCCTTTGTGTATAACCACCCATACTCTATGGCGGGGCAGGCAGACACTAACAAGCCTATTAACTGAGCGAATTTCCGAATCTTACAACGTTTTAATCTTTTAAAATTTTGTAGCTCTGTTTTGATTCTAATTCTTTTCTCAGAGGGTAGACTTAATTCCCATTTATGAGTGTCTATTACGTAACCCAAATATTTACAAGACCTTGAGGGTATTTTGTTACTCTTTTCCTCGTTAATAACAAAGCCTAGTGCTTGTAATAGCGTCTGAGTGGTCTCAATATTTTGCAAGCATTCATGGTAGGTATATCCAGCCAGGAAGAAATCGTCTAAATAAATAGATGATACAAAACCACACGATCTTAGCAACTTAATGACAGGTTTCATCAATTTCGTAAATATTAATGGAGCCGTACGGATACCGAAGGGCAGGACGTTAAATTCATATAACTTTTCATCAATAATGAACCGAAGGTATCTCCTTGAATCGGGATGAATATTGATAAGAAAATATGCATCTTTTAAATCTAATGTTGCGATGTAACAGTCTCGTGATACAAGTTTTAGCGCAGTACGTATGTCCTCTAATTTAAAATGTTCTGAATTTATAAAAGAATTTAAATTTTTTAAATTAAGAATAAATCTCATCTTGCCATTTGGTTTCGGTACTAAGAACACACGTGACACATATTGATCTGAACGTGGTTTAGCTTCAGATATGGCGCCAATGGATAGCAGGTTATCAATTATGTTTATTAACTGAGCCTTCTCAGAGTCAGAGAAGATATTTGGTGTTGGTACACAACGTTGATATACGGGGTGATTAAACTTAATTTTGTAACCGTTTATCCACGATAAAACAGTACGGTCTTTAGTTAATAACGACCATTGTTTATGAAAGAGGGCAAGTCTGCCCGCGTAACGTACCGGGTCTATTGAGGGCGGTTCCGCTTGTGTCGCTGCGAGAATGCTTGCGACGAGTTCTTTTGCGGTTGCGCGTTCCGCGTAGCAGGTGGAAGTTGCTGCGGCGGTGGACCCCTCACCTGCTTGCGAGCCGGGATCCTCGCCTTCCAGTTTAAATGCCTCTGGTTGTACGTTTTATTCGCCGAAGTCGAAGCTTTAGGTTTACTTGTTTCTGGTTTCATTTCAGAGCTGGATTTTGAGACAGCCTTCGCTGTTTTCAGGGTATCAGCGAGATCATTTCCAAAGAGAAACTTGTCGATTTTTGTGGTATCCAGCTGGTCCTTCAACTCTTTTTTGAGTGAATATAGTGCAAAATTACGCCTAGCTTGAGATTCTGAATGTTGAATATCACATAATAACCGACCAACATCCATAAGATCTTTTATTAGAACATGGTTTCTCTCCCTGGCGTCAAGCTGTTCGGATATAATCTTGCCCAACGATGAAATCCCTGCAGCCAGTTGCTTCTGTCTCGATTCTATGGCTTTGTCCCTTTTATGTACTTGCTCTGTTGTGGCGGCTTTAATTTCTGCATTCAAGAGTGGTGCAGCTATTGTTGTGCAGTTTCCTGGCACTAAAAACTTACTGACAAGATCTTTACGAACATCTTTGTCCAGACCGGATGTTGCGATATAAGCAAATCTGGATGCAACATCCTTGTTTATATCCGGGCCGTTTTCAACCGTTATTGACGGGTCTGCTCCCAAAATGTCTAAGATTTCAGAATTGCAGTCTTCGTGGTTATTTGGGATGATCACATCTTCTGCCGGGGCAGACACGGCTATCATTGGAGATACATCATTACCCACCACTGGTGGATCTACAATGATGGTGTCTGCATGCTCATCAGGGTTTGTCGTTGCTTCCTGGTCTGTGAAGAGAGGGTAGCAGTCAGACTATTTGTCTAAACGAATATGCATACCTACAGGGGTATGCAAAATGGGCACAATTTAACAATCGGAAAATCACGTTATGGTGATTATCAAATGCGGCGATATAGTCCCATAGACTAATCTGATGCATAAAACTAATATATACCTACAACAATTAACCAATACTAAAGTATTTTAATTATGCGGCGATGTAGTCCCAAAGACTGATCTGAAGCATAGGTAATAGTAGGTAGGTCAATTACAAGCAAAAACCTCCATGGTTATTATTATAAGCGGCGATATAGTCCCTCAGACCAATCTGATGCATAAAAAGTGGGTAGTCTTCAACAAATTACTCCCTTTAATTACGTATATATGCGGTGATATAGTCCTGCCGACTAATCTGTTGCATTTAACGTGATCTTTAGAGATCAGAGCAATTGCTTTTTCCGTTTCCAAAATCCACTTAATAATTTGCAATGTGTGGGTAGGTACTTACTGTCTGGGTTCTCAGGTGGCGCCGGCGTGGGTGAAGGAGCCCTCGATGAGCACGAAGACGAACTTGAAGACTGGCTCGAAGATGATGACGAACTTAACCGAAAACAATTACTTCTATCTCGGCGCGAACGTTCAACTTCTTTTTCTAATTTCCGTAATTTTTTTGCTATGTATTTAAAATTATTTTCGTTATCGCGTTTTGGCATTATTACTTGTAAAGGTAACTACTATAATTTTTATGTGCGAAGTGGTTGAGCACTGAAAAGCGAATGAAGCTCGACCGACTGTGTGTCCATACAGGCAGGGAAGCATTAGGGTAATAAATTGTGTTGCCATAATGGGTATAATGAATACCCTCTAAACTATAGTGCTAAAGTGGTAACACCTAAGCGTTACTACATTGTGTTCAATAAATATCTCTCTTACTAATCTTGAGGACGAAGCACGAGTATAATTAATTTATTTCTCGATTACAACAGTAACGCGAGTTCAAAAACACGCCGCGGCCTCGGCTCATTAATCATATTAATTAAGACGAGGCGTAAGCGCTTTTGTTCGTGGCTCTCTCGATAAACGAGCGCCTTCTTTACGCTCATACAAATGTCGGTGAAGTCGTGCGAGGCGGCAATAACACGCGGCAAATGTGCGCAGTGACACGCTCTGCGCGGTCCGCGGCGCGGTGCGTGACGCCGCCGAGCCGCACCACGCGCCGATTGGTCAGAGACAATATTGTTAAATGGTCCTGTTTCAGACACCACCTTGTTATTAGAGTGTTATGTGTGTAATCGGATAATCGCACTGGCTTTAAGTTTTATTGGCGGCACGCGGGCACGATTTGTTGCGCTAGTGTAATTATTTAATTCCATTGTTTTGATGAGATTGATGAAACGAAAGTGCGCTTTGAACACTTTGTTATTAACAAAGCCGTTTGCTGGCAATCAATAAAGCGGCAGTCGTTAGTCATCAAAGTCACTCAGACACAACACATTCATTTAATTGAATTTAATCTTCAAGAACACAAAACTGAATTGATAGTTTAATTGATTACAGACTCTGACAACTGCTCATCATGCCGTGACTCTGAACCCTACCTCATTATTAATGATATGATTACATGTCGATACGAATCAAGCTTAGGTAACTAGTACCTAAATAAAATATATACAAACCACTCCCTTGTACTTTGAGAAACTTTTGACACAGTCAGATTATTCATAATGAATATGATTATGTTCTGAAAAGTTGTCGTATTTGTCGTTTAATAAATAGTCCGTATCACAATAAAATGTGGAAAACTGATTACAATAACCTTAAAGTAGGTACTTGGCGTATCTAAGAAAAAGGTCATTTTTATTTAATTGGCTTTGTAAATGAATATGATATTACGAAAAAAGAGTTTGATACCTATTAAGTATTCTAATAAAAACGGAATGTATAAGATTACCTACCTTGTTAATTATTATAAACATAAGCAAAGGTTGTCATCAAACTACACACATCAAAAGTGTCTAGGGATCAATATATTATTATTACCAAATACATCTTGATCCCTAGACACTTTTGATGTGTATATTAGAGGCTGGGTTGCAGCCCTAGTCGAAGGCGAGGGCGTAATGGAACCGAGCGTGTAATAATAAAAGCACACGCGTTTTGTACGATGTTTTTCTATTAAAACACGAGCAATTGTTAGGAAAAAACCTTAAGGCAAAAATTAGTGATGTTCACACGAAATTTATTTTTGTTAATGTTTTATTCATAGTATCAAGACTTAACAAGTACCTAACCAGCAAGACCAAAGAGGTGAAAAGTAATAGGTATATGTCAGGAACTAAAAATATCTTTTCATTATTTTAAAAAACGCAAATGAAACATTTATTTAGAAACAAGAATAGATATTATTATCCTCATTAATAATAACGTTTATTTAGCATAATAACTTTTATTTACCATACTTTATTTATTCGCAAAACTCATTAAAAAACTCTTTGCTGAGATTTAAAAAATAAGTTTAATTGCCGCACTAGTGCTGTAATGGTAAATTAAAAAGCACTCGTACTTAATGCGCAGTACTGTAAACCTAAATGAGCTGCCATAAGAGTCACTTTACGAGCAAGTCTGTTGAAAACATTTTATCATAATAAATAAGGAATATATAAACTATGTAAATTATTATAATATGATAAATTAACGTTATAATTCATCAAATTATTTACTTTACGTTTAAATTAACATTAATTTGCGTTTTTTTGTATAAAAACACCTATTCAGTATGTAGCACTTTCACACAATTTCTTTTTTTTGATACCTTGACAGAGAAAAATTTATGTGAAAGTCACCCCTTTATTTAAATTGTAATTTTATTTTCGTGTTAATCAATTTACATCAAAACTTTTTTCCTTACAGGTGTGTTGAAAAACGTCGTTTGAAATACTTTAGATTTATCATAACATTGTCAATACAATCTGATATTAAAGACAAAAGATCATTTGTATCATAATGTACATTATGTGTTCGCTTGTTAGGCAATACTGAATAAAAAACTGGATAGTATTTTTTTTATTTTCTTTAAAGTCGAAGTTTTCGCGATTGTTGCTGTCGAAATAGAAACTAACCTATCCAAATGCCCAGAATAAACATTAATGATAATTTTTAATAAAAATAAAAATTAATAACGCATCCAAATTAAATGTCAATACTTCAAGATCGAGAGTTTGAAGGATTAAGATATAATTTTATAATCAAATTAAATTATCAATCAATACGTTTTTTACGACTGTAGCTATCTTAACTTCGCAAGTTCAATTAGTATGAGGCACGTCATTGAAACAATTATAGTAATGAATAAAACATGTTACTTCGGTGTGATTACGAAATTATGTTTATTTTTGATTAGTGTGTGTTGCCCGCCAATAAAATTTGATTAGATTTTGTACCATCCAATTAAAGTTTTTGATACCTGCGTCTGCGTCGACAATTTTTGTTTATAACGCGCTTTATAAGGTCGTTACCACGTAAATATTAAGCGTTAGAGGTTTATGTCTTTTTAAGAACACATTTATTTCTTACGTTACGTGGTCGATGTTAAAAGCATTTATGGCAGCAATACTAGCGACTACTGTTTTGACATACATGTTTTATTGCTTTTGAAAGAACTTAATACTTTTTAATAGATAAAATAGGTGTTAAGGACTTATTAGAAACCATTAATCTATTAGGAATCTTAAATCGAAGTAATTAATAGATAAAACATCTATTTCGGACTGTATGTTCTTGCCACCACCACAGTAAACCTACATATCTAGAGAGAATTAAAATAGTTTCACAGCTTCCGCGGCTGTTGCGTATAAATTGTACAGTTTCTGAACTGTACGAATCTTATTAGATATTCATAGATTACACGGGAGAAAATTACACGTTTGCATCAGCTGCTTGTTTAGAAGTGCACATGTATGTGGCTGCATCTAACTAGCAGTTTTCGCTAAAATACTTAGTACCTTCTTTACCTACATGTTTGCGGCTGAAGTGGTTTCGCACTTCAAAAATACACAAAGCTAATTATTACCCGTGATTACACTTGCAGCCCAGAAACGGAACTACATCATGATTTTGAAAAGACGTATTAAACAATTACACCGTACCTTGGATCCACGACATGGTCTATGGATGAGCCTTGATTTCATCAAACTCCGTTCAGCCGTTTAGGAGTAATTGAGTAGCACGCATTTTTACCACTTCCGTCTATAACCTAGTGTGTTTAATTGTTTCTAATTAAAATTATATTCAATCAATAAAAGAAACATAAACTACTAAATTACTAATATTTCATATGCTTGGGGCAAGAAACTTCCCGTAGGTAAATATCACTGCAAATCAAATATATAGTCATTTAATTGGGTACTAATAGTGCATATTTTTTTAAAGGCAAACAGTGGCTCCCTTCTTCGTTGGGCTTTGGGTACTTGCCCAGATTGCCCAGTGGAGAAAAGGGGCGTGATTTATGAAAAAAAAATGCATTATTTTTAGTATTTGTATACTTAGTTCTAGTAAGTTTAGTATTAGTTATTATAAGGATTAATAGACGTATGTTATTTGTTGTAATATGGAAATTAAGTTATTACACTTTTTGTTACCATACTTATTTTACAATGTTTGATAGTTGGCAACACGCTATGAATTTTAAGTGCTAGGTTAACTTAATTTTTGCAAAAACTTTGCAGTCATAAGTTATTGCCGTTAATAAAGAGGTAAATTATGTTGTTTCAAAATGTCGCGAAAACTCTCACTGTTTTTTTGTGTGTTTGCTAATAAATATAAATATCTAAGGTAATTTTTAGCATAATAATCTTATTTAGATTATTATGCTAAAAATTACCTTATTTATATGCTATATTCAACTTATAGAGTATAGGTATACCTAATAATCCCTCCTAATTATTGCTGTGCCCGACAGGGTCCATATTGATCTCTTTTACTTTGTATTCAATAGATATATACGAAATGCAATAAAAATGGAGTATTGAGTTAAAGTGAAGTGGATGATATAATCTACGCATACCTTCTAGTTAAAATTTACGCTTAGATGGAATTGAATACTCGCATGCTTTAATTTTTTCTTTAGTTCCACTCAGCTTGGACATCGATCACTGATATCGATGAAGGAAAACATTGTGAGAAAACCTGGACTTATAATAAATTGTACCTATGTCTGAAATAACCGTTCCGCCTTGAGCAAGCGTGCCATGGTGATCAATGCTCGTGCCTTCTCCGTATAGGAAGAGGCTTGCCCTGCTGTGGGACAATAAAAGGCTGGTTGTTAAAGCGCACACAGCCAGCCTTCGCGTAACAGTACTTACACACACACAAAGGGTAGGTAATCCACTTACTTCATCATCACTCGCCAGGTTTGCTATAAATACTTCTGATAACCTAAAGTGTATCGTTAGCGAGATTTTATGAGAATGCAACTGATTTAAATAAAATCACGGGGCTTTAAAGGAAAAATCTCATGATACACTTGTAATTAATTTCCATTTAATTTAAACATCGCATTCCTGTATTAGTAGGTACGTCTATTAGGTTTTTAAGAATTAAATCTATTGGGTAGCTGGAATTAAATGATTAAAGATTAACATTAAATTGTATAGCACATAAATAATCTGTGGTTAAATTACTAATCCAGCGCAATCCTGTGGTCTTTATCAGATCGTCTGTCCATCTTGTGGGCTGGATGTCCTACGCTGCGTTTACCGGTGCGTGGTCTCCATTCGGACATTATACGGCTGATATGATGATGATAAAATTATTACTAATTCGACGAGCGCGGGGAGCTCCCCCATGTTTAGTAATCTAAGTTAAGGTCCTATTTGTTATGGAGACGATAGCTTAAATACCTTTTTATTACAGTTAAAAAGAAAAAAAAAACAAAAATGGCAACCTCCCGGATAAGTGTAGGTATGCAAATACTGAAAACAAATAAAAAATAACCTTATTTTTAGTAGATATAATATTAAATTAATTATTGCCTCTAGTGGCCTTTAAGCCTTGAGCTTAATTCACTAAAACATTAATAAATGCTAAGCGCCAGATATCAGAACACAGCTAAATTAAAACTCAGTCCACCTTAATACAACTTGCAATAAAAATACCAAAATTATTAATAATTTGTAGCGCTGTTAAAACGAATTGATATAAAAACGTAAATGTTTAATGTAATAAATATAATAACTAATCGTCTGCAACAACCTCAATAGGTAGGTACTTATATTAATTCACTCGTTTGAAATCTGTTGTTACGTGTAACTAGTAAGCAATTATTTGTAATGTAGTAGCGCCTAGTAGGTTTCCATCCATGGCGCTGAACTGTTCGACAGAATGGCTTGTATTTGATTAAGTTTCAAGTGGAACCTGTGTTTCTTGCGAAGAGTAAGTATTAGCCCGACAGGTACTTATCATTGAATAGATATTGAAACAGAGACTGAGCTTAATACAGTCACTTAAGGGAATACCAATCCGCATGTATGCATGACCTCTTAACGATGTGTTTGGAAAATTGTCCATAGATACGATGCAGTAGTGAACCAATAGCCGACGAGCTTGCCTTTAAATTCACCTCTTAATAATGCTCACCTGACCAAAGGCTAGCCCTAAGTTGCTATTCCCTCAGCGATGCCCTAATTCGAGGTTTACGTAAAGTATTGGTATTGTGAACATAGTCATTTTTGGATAAATCAGTTGCTATTGGCACTAGCTGGAGTCAATTTATAGTTTATCTATAAATAGAAAAATATTTTAGAGAATGATCGCATACAAAAACAAAACAAAAAATGTATTCCTATTGCTTTCTGTTTAAAATGTATTCCATTGTCAATACTTTACCAGCGTGTCATAGAAACTGCAAACTTATTAGCTTAGGGACCGGTTATTATTGAACATCATTTTATTTTGCGCCGTACTTCACACGTGCGCGCGCTGTTAATTATTTTAGTTTATTTTTAACTGACTCAAAAAAAAGTTGAAGGTTGTATGTTTGTCTGTATGCATTTAATTATGTGTGTTTAACAACATTTGTTAAAATTAACCTACTAAAAGAAAAAGTTTTTTTGCTTTAAAGACTTTCTGGTTCCAATGCCATTTTCACCAAGTCAGGAACTGATCATAAAATACGAGGGAAGCCTCAAAATTATATCTTGATCTATACATATAATAAAATTCTAGAAAAGTGGTGTCTGTACAATGGAAATATATAAAAAAAAAGTAGCAGGGGTTGTTATTATATCGATACCGAACCCGAAACTGTAATTAATTTTTTTTTGTCTGTTTGTCTGTTTGTCTGTTTGTCTGTGTGTTTGTGCACGCTAATCTTCGGAACTACTTGACGGATTTGAATGATTTTTTTTTTGTTGTATAGTTATTAAGTCCGGGCAACATATAGGCTATAATTTATCTTGGAAACTTGAACACCTGATGCAGAACCGCAACAGACCAGATAAACTATAAGATATACAAAAATGGTACCATAGCAAAAATTGTTTCACGTGATGAGCATTTTCTGCTAAGAGAATAAATTTGAAGATCTGGAACACCTGATGTGGAACTCCAAGAGCCCAGCTACACTATAACATATATAGGAATGACGTCTTAGCAAGAGTTGTTCAGCCTGATGAGCACTCTCTGTTGTCGTATAAAATTTGAAGATCTGGAGCAGCTGATGTGGAACTCCAAGAGCCCAGCTATACTATAACATATATAGAAATGACGTCTTAGCAAGAGTTGTTCAGCCTGATGAGCACTCTCTGTTGTCGTATAAAATTTGAAGATCTGGAACAGCTGATGTGGAACTCCAAGAACCCAGCTACACTATAACATATATAGGAACTAGCGACCCGCCCCGGCTTCGCACGGGTTCATGTATTATACTTATAAACCTTCCTCTTGAATCACTCTATCTATTAAAAAAAACCGCATCAAAATCCGTTGCGTAGTTTTAAAGATCTAAGCATATATAGGGACAGACAGACAGGGAAAGCGACTTTGTTTTATACTATGTAGTGATAGTGATGACGTCTTAGCAAGAGTTGTTCATCCTGATGAACAACACAACATGATCCTCTCTGTTGTCGTATAAAATTTGAAGCTCTGATCTGGAACAGCTGATGTGGAACTCCAAGAGACCAACTACACTATAACATATATAGGAATGACGTCTTAGCAACAGTTGTTCAGCCTGATGAGCACTCTCTGTTGACGTTTAAAAATTGAAGATCTGGAACACCTGATGTGGAAATCAAAGCTTAATTTCACTGTATAATTATAAAATAACATAAGCTGGGAGTACCTCCACGCGGTGAAGGCGGTAACAGTTTAGGACTGATTTTCGATGAAATCTCGCTCATCCCGTTGTTTTCCCGTCCCCAGGCCTTAGAATTCTACATCAGACGTTTCAGATCTTCGATTTTGACGACCCCGTTGTCGCTGGCATAAGCAACAGGATCCGCGTACGAAGTCGCGGGCAGAAGCTAGTTATAAAATAAAAATAAAAACAAATAATTAGTAACTGTGTTTTTTAAACAAAGTCTTTGTCTTTGTGATTTCTTTGTTTTTAATTGGTTTGTGGTAAGACTGCGTTTAGTTTTAAGACTTTTGCCTTGCTGCATGGAGCTGCTTGACTATTGACTGGCACTGTTTGTACAATATAGTTGAAAAGAGCTTTATCCCTACATAAACAGGGTGGTAATTTGGGCGACGACATAAATATATCTGCGGATACGCACTTAATCGGAAAGGTTTTAAAAATAAAAATTGTAGCAAGTTTTAACGTTTAGGTAGTGTCTACGAAAGGCCTACGTGGTGACTACATGATGTTAACTTGATAAATGCTTAGTTTCTATGTAGGTGCTATATGGAACAATATTAAACAGTTCTGCGACTGACTGCTAGGAAGATAATGTCCCATTATCCGTAGAGTGCACTAAAATGGCTTTATGGAAACGCCACCTTGAACCTGATCCACCTGAATTGATTAAGGGCTTGTACACAAAACTGCGATGCGATGCGATGCGAACCTCGGGAACTTTAGTTCCCGAGGTACAAGCCCTAAAGCTTTATTGAAGTCTATTTTAAGATTCGTAAATGCTATATAATAAACTAAGAATACAGATAGATATTAATAAAAAACGTAAACTTCAACTATTTTAAAACTTAAAAAAAATAATAACCATCACGGCTCAGGCTCAATTAAAATCGATCCCCGATATCAGTGGCATCATAATTACAAGTTTACAACTACACTAGAGCACGTCCAGTGTAAACAAGTTTTCTCTACCAACTGATCCCCTGATGGATGAGCCGCCATTCCCCGCTCGCTTATTTTCGCGAACTAATTAAAATTTCGACGTCGCCGGTAAAGCGGCAATTACCGGTGAGATTGCGCGATACACTGCAAAGGGCCCGCTTAATAACTAATGCAGGTAACTTGAGAACATCCAGGGCTGGTAGACACTCATGTTATGGAATTTTATAAAAGTTGACACACTTTTGATATGACTCGCTGACGTAATGAAAAAAAGTTGTTTGCAAATGGATATAGAATGATAGGACTAGTTTGAAAAAATTACTACACGTTTATCGACTTATATGATGCCTAATGACACTATAGAATTCAATAAATTTAATTATTCCTAACTTTACAATGAAAAATTTTCGCTCTAGCTCATGTAAAGTTCTTTTAAATCACAAAGAAAAACAACTCATCTTACAAATCACCGTGACAAGTGGCTAAATAGACTGTTTATCGTTACTTATTTTCTCGCTGTTCATTGGAAGGTAAAGGATGGTGTATATATCTGCTTATTATCCCCTGTAAGCTGCAATTAAGAGTCAACCGAGGAAACGAGTTGTTATAATGCTTGCGGCCAGCGATAACCAACCTGTCATTATGTATGCACGATGAGATGCGATTTTTAAACATTATAAATGGTTGCTGTGACTGAGCAATAGATAGGCATCGTAAACACTTAGGACCGTTGGTATTTTGTTGCAAGCGAATAAAAAACTTAGATTTAAATTGAACCTTTATGTTTTTTCTATGAATCGATGAAAAATTGGTTTGGATGGTTTTTCCCCAAGGGTTTTTTATCCACGAACCTCGATATTGCAGAAAAATAAACAACTCGAAAGTACTACGTTTGTTTGTAGGTACCTGTGGCTGTAGTACGTCATATTATAAACTTTTATATGTCAATGATCATAAATTCTATTTAGAACGAATGTGAACATTTTTTGTTTAATATCAGTAGTTACCTTGATAGTAAACGAAACAGAAGCGACGATTGCATGTAATCCATCATTGATATATACGATATTTTAATTAACTATCATTTCATCATACAATAAAATATTGTGATTGACATTGATATTCATTTCTCATCACGAGTCAATATATCAATCTGTGATACAGATGAGATGCTGGGCCTATTGCACGTTATTATACTTTCTCTTAATTACGTATTCAGATCAGTAGCTGTCGTGTGAGAATATCTAAGTAGAACGTTATGGAAATTGTATTTTCTAACTAATAACTGTATTTACTTAATTAGAAATGTTTGCAGCGACACATGTTTATGTTACATGCATACACTCAGAAGGCATATATATTTACAAATTTAATGCAGAATTATGTAATATCTCATTATTTGAAAACATCGTACATGTCTCATGTTTTGTTACAAACTGTTATAATTTAAACAGAAATACGACGAAGTACAGATATACATTTGTAGATATTAGCAGTTGCTGCTAAAGTACACGGCTTTCGCAAACAAAGGGTAACGGTTGATTTTAATTTGCTCGCGCCGATCATTGAGGCTACACTGAGTTTTTAAACCTATTGAAAAAACTTTACGATCGAGTTCTATTTTATCTATTTAAGGTGTGATCGAGTAATAAATAATACATTTAATAACTTGTCAGTAATCGCCGATAGTAAGCAAGCTAGCTTGTCTTTTATCAAGTTCTTTTGAAAGGAAACTAAACGTATACTGCCTACGTGCTACCGAGTAATTTAATGATACAATGTGTATTCAATTAGCGGAGTCACATCGCATGCAACCAATTGTGAATGCTCGGAGCTATCAAATCGCGCCACTTATGTTAGTGCGCCGAGTGATTGCCGAGCGCACACCGACGCGACGCCGCGCCGATGTCTACTGCGTACGTACACTGCTGCACGACAAACTGATGTATCACGCACGACGCCCTCATTAATTCAACGAAGAATTATATCTTCATCGACTACTGTGAGCCAGCGAGCTTCCTCTCTGTAATTATCTCGTATTAGGGACTATTATCGTATACGATGCACTATCAATTTAATACGTCGCCATTTAAATAATCGGCCTTAGACAATAGCCACCGGATTGCACACACATTATAGTACAATGTGAATTTCGCAAATATCCGCGGCATGCATGATACATGAGCTCCGTGAGCACGTTAACCATACCTTACGCGCAGTCCTTGTGTAATAACTGGAAATGCTACGAATTTATCATTATATGACAGCCGTTTCCACGTCGGACACTTGTGCGACGACGCACCTCGTGGAGCCATTTAAATAATTCACAAATTAATGAAACGCTTCTGTGAAGAAAAATACATTTAATTTATTTGCAATACTTCAATGGCCTTTTCAATTCAGGTAGACGCGGCCCACCCTCGAGCCACTCGAAAGCTATTTGCGATTATTTCCGAATTTCATTATTGCGTTATCATTTCGTTAATCACTGTAGTTGGTCGGGGGGTTTGCTGCCTTATAGCTGATCGTTAGGGTCGATATTTAAGCGTGGCGATATTGAAAAAGTAAGGAGATGAAAGATGCCGCCACCATTTGTCACTACTTTCGGAACGAGGTGGCGCAGCAAAGTACCGGCCCGCCCTGTTTGCACCTCGGGCCGCGGTGGTTTCTTTTTCTCCACGAACGTCCGCCGGAATGCGAACTTAATGGTTTCGGTTTTGGGACCATAACCAATCACTCCGTCATCAAAATTATGGAAACATTACGCGTGGCCTGTTTGACGAAAATCACGGGGACCGATGTGGAAAAAGTGGATTAATGTAAAAACTCATTGCCGTAATGTTTTGATAATGGTGCCCGTATCAAGAGCTCGCTGTGCAAAATGTTTACAAAATCATGATGATCATTATCTTTTAATTAAAACCATTCTGTAACTCTCTAGGTGTAGTAATAACGTAGTGCCATTAGGTAGATAATGTCTGATGTTGAACTTGCAATTTATTCATTAATTTTGAAAGGCTCACTTATTCGACAATGGAAAATATTTCATTGTGTCAAATCTTTTGTGTTTTCCTGGCCCATATTTTCCAGTTCCTATTACTTAAGTTGTTGATTCATCCAGTCAAGCTTGGCTGCATACATTCAAGTTCGCGTGTAAACAGAGCGACGTTATAAATAGCAATTAAATAATTTGTGGCACTAATATGTAGATTCGGGTGCGTGGAGCTGGCCGTCGGTCAGCCGACCATTAGACGCAAAACGCCAAATCATTTACAAGAAAGCGAGAACCCGCCTCATACTATTTACATAATTTATTCATTGCGACGTCCAAGCGTTGTAACTTGAAAACTAAAGAATCTATTTTAGAGTGATTACCTATAGTCCAATTTTATTTATTAGACGTGTCTAATAATTTTCTAATATTTTTTTCCGGTTGATGGCAATAGGCTCGCCCCCTTTTACATGGGCCTTAAACATAACTGGCGAAATGTGGGTGTACTAATGAGTACACCTCTGCCCAACCCTTCGGGGATTACAGGCGTGATTTTATGTCAAATAATTTTAAAAATGAAAGTCTTAAGTATGTTTTCCTTTGAAAGTTAATTAGGTACAAAAGGAAAATTCCTGAATTCTTACTCTTTAGCAATGATTTTTTATCTGGTGATAATATGTAATAATTTTCTCCCGGCTAATTCCGAATTTCGGTCATGGCCGCCAATCTGAAAGGAGATTAGCCAAATACGCAGGAGATATTAAAGTGCACAAGTGTGTGCGCAAACACATTTGCATTCCCTCTTCCCGCACTCTCATAGACCGACGGGCGATCCGATACGACCGGGGTTAGATTAGGAGTAGGCCCAACGGTTTTAATGTGTAGCATAATAAATAATCAAACATAACTGAAATATTTCTTGACAAGTTAATTTTGATTCTGAATTTGCCAATAAATATTTAATGGTATAACTTACATGTTCACTTCGTCGATCTATGAAACACTACACTGAACGGAACGAGTTACAACGCTATTCTAGTGCGGCTGTGATACAATCTTCCAAATATTAAACTAATATTTAGGCAACGCTTTGGCCGCCGCCGCCTCATTTGCATAAGGTGCGGTCTCGCTCTATAATACTACGACTTTTCAGTGTAACTACTGTCCCACGGTTAGCTTATTGTTCACAATGTGTATACTATGTAAATGTGATTTATAATATTCTATTCAACTCCATAATAATATAATTTGAAATCTTAGAAAGCCGTGTTTAAAAACTTAGCTTTATATTTACAAAACTGAAAAAAGAAAAAGAAAATAATTTATCCAAACGTAAGATTTCACAAGAGAAAAGGGATTTCCTTTGTTGGCAAATCCCCTTCAATGGAATCCCAATAAATAAATAGAAAGCAATAGCACAAAGACTACTAACTTTTACTGTCCAACTCCGTGGGATGCGTAAAAAGCATACATCGAACATAAAGTCACCAAAACAAAAACCTCACGTCATTGAAGATCGCCGACTCTCGCACGGCTAGTAAAAAGTTTCTATTACCGCGGGTAAACGCTTAGTGGGACCGCGGCTTAAGGCGGCCGCATGTAGCTGTAAATATCATAATCATAACCCATTAGTCTGTTAATGTTATGTCCCTGCCGGCGGGCTTTGACTCGTGTTTTATTACGCCGCTATTAATTGTGTACGATCCTCTGAAGAATTTCATAAATAAGCCTTTGTTTTCCGCGGTACTTGATATAAGGAGGTTGTGTGTGAATAGCCTTTTTTGTTGAAACTTGATTTGTATGTGAATTTTTGCATTTAAGATTTATTTTTGTTTGTATTTTTACGTACTGAGTTAGGATCTAATTAGAATCTTTAAAGTTGAAAAAAATGTCGGCACTGCTGCGTTAGGTATAAGTAATGAAATAACGAGGCGTACCTTTATTCAGTTATTAATTTAATTTGACTGTTTTTCACAAAACAGTAAAAGTTAGGTGTATTTCCAAAGAACACCACAGAGGTTTAAGCAATATTATAAAATAAGTACCTCATCATCATCATCATCATCATATTAGCCCAACGACGTCCACTGCTGGACATAGCCTCCCCTAAGATAGCCACAATGACTGGTCCTGTGCCGCCCGCATCCAGCGGTTTCCCGCGACCTTTACCAGGTCGTCAGTCCACCTCGTGGGGGGCCTTCCCACACTTTGCCTTCCAGTACGTGGTCGCAACTCGAAAGCCTTACAACCCCAACGCTCGTCTGCTAATTAGGGTATGACTTCATACAAATCAAGCCTATAAAGTAACTTCATTCTGAGAAAGTAGAAACTCAAAAATGTACGATTTGATAGAACACCTGATAAACACGATTTCTACTAGATTAACATAATATTTCTATAGCAGCAAAGTTTTGGTAACAAAGGCATGTAGACGGCGTCAACTGATTCAAACGGAAACTCAGTACGATATTCGTATTTATGACAAATTAAATATTGTTGAACGGAGGGTACCCCGCCTAAAATAAACTCTTTGAAAATTTATTGTAGATATATTTTTAACATGGTAATTTAGAATAATGGAAGAATTAGGAGTAAAGGAAACCTCGGCCTCACACTACACTGTTAGTCAAAATCTATACAGGCAGAGACCAAGTATGTAAGAACAAACTTATACTGACACCCAAAAAAAAATACTTATATTTATTCATAACAATAAGCTTACAGTACTAAGAAGTTTTTAATGTTAGTCGTAGATTTTTTTGGTGTGACTCTGTACAATTGTTTATCAAATTCACGCATTTGTTATGCAAATCATGTAAATCCTATGTACACACGAACAATTGCCAACATAAAACTGTCTTCCTGGTCAAAATTTATAGTAGATGATAATAAAGCAATTCGTTTTTTCACCATTTACAAACAGACATTAAGATTAAGACATCAAGATCTCTGAAGGCCGCAAATATAAAACAATAGTGATAGGAACAAAGCAAAAAAGCCAGTCATGACTCGTTATTAACTTTAATAAGCCGCCGCGCTCCAATCTGAACAATAAACTTTATTTAACTAACAAATAAAACTTAATCGTGTACTATTAAAGAATGCAATGTATTAATTAAAAGTTTCCGTTGCTTTTCAGTTTAGTTAATGAACAATTTGCAGTTAAGTTACATTTTATTGCAGGCGGATCCATCTACCACGGGACCGTTTTCTGGCAAATTAACTAACTTGCTGTCCAATGTTTACAGTGACGACAGTAATGTAGCTAGTCAAATCGTAAAATAAGTCGAAATGTAATTGAATTACGATTAGCAACTAATTAGATAAGCGAGAAGAAGTGACGCATAGGAGATGGATGATTACAGAAGGTGTACTTGAAACAAACATTTATAGAAATTACATTATTCAAAGCTATGGTTTGGGGTCTTTCCGCAGGCAAAGAACCTCTTCTTCTAGGGTCTTAATGCAGTTGTTTATACATTTTATACTTTTTGGCAATGAGAGAGTTGGAATTTTCTGGTGATCATTTAAAAAATTGCAACCCTCCTAAGTATTTTCACACAAAGATAACACATCACATTTTCTGAAGTTGCACAATTGGGTCTTCTGTGCCTCGGTATGCAATTGCAGTGTTCGTATCTTAGAGAGTGTCTACGAGGCGGTCGCGAGCGAGCGAGGGGCCGCCCCTTTCTCCTCCGCCAATGGGACGCGCCCGTCGTGTCCGCGAGATCAGCGAGGCGCCTTGCCCGCTCAAGAAACCTGCGCGTGACACGAGCGAGTAGCGACAACGGGAACTGTATGGGAGGCGGATCGAGGGCTAAGATATGCTTGTTTATATGTGTTGTCAGTTACGGGGGATAAATGAGTCGATAATTAAAATGCAGTAGTTTACCATTCTTGTTTGTGCTCCAAATTCGATAACTCAACTTAAGTGTCGCGCTTTTAATTTCCCTTCACTAATTTTGTAGCGATTGCATTTTAATAAATATGTCCCTTCACGTTTAAATAAAAAAACTATTTTTATCAAAATTTATAGAACTTGAAATAAAGTTTCGGTATGAAGTCCTACATTCAATTTTCACCGCTTGCTTCTTCCTGCACTCGCCCGTCGCTCGCTCTCTAAGCCCACGACGACAGCGCACACCGCTTTCATAATCCAATTAAGAATAATTGTCGATAAACTGACAGGCGAGATAGCGATTTATGTGGTGATATTTCAGCATCGTTAATAAATTTATGCTTGTTCTTGCCGTTTGATTGCACGCCGTGTTTCCATTAAGTTTATTCGATTCGCGGTACAAATGCCTCTCAGTATTGACAGCTTGTAATCTTACTGAAATTTACACTGGTTCATGTCAAAATATGTCCTGTACTTACGTACTCGTGTTTTATTATTGCTCTGTACAATAAGGCTACTGTTTCTTAAGTACCTTCTGTAAGATTGGCTTTTATGTCAGATAAAATGTAGAAGTCATATAACTGAAACAATCTGAGCTCCTCTTCGCTTTAAAATCAGTTCGATTACATAGACATGACAGCTCTATAAAAGACTTGAATGTGGCTACAAATAATACAGAGTGGCAGTTTTTCCGCGGGTCGTATTGTCAGCTCTATTGATTTCGCGGCACATTGCGCGCCTGAGTTACGGGCGCTGCGGTGAACCCTGACTTACGGCCGCATCCTCCCGATTTATTAGATCGTTATACCGCATCGGGGCAAAATAAATTCAATTCCGTTCCGTTTTGTGCTCCGTATTTCACAGCGTGACAAATTTCTCGACGGCGAGCACCGCCATGCGGGTAACGTCTTGCGGTTTTTGTTATATTTGGTTTTGATATTTGTACTTGAGTTATTTTGTTACATTTCTAAAGAGATGCTACAATCTATCTATTCGGTGTTGGTTTCCGCACTTAGTCCTTGAAGTGGACCATTGTACGTGAGCCATGGTGGCCGGTTATTCCAGCCAGCCCACCTCCCTCCAGAAGTAGATCAGTCTTCCCGGTCTTCTCAGGGCATCCGCGAGTGATCCCGGTGCTCCGAGAATCTCTTCGCGGATCTGAGCAACGCCGGTGCACTCGAGGAGCACGTGCGCCACTGTTTCCTCCGCCTCCATGCATGCTCTGCACAAAGGACTGTCAGTAATACCTAGTGTGTGAAAGTGTTTATTCAGTGAGCAGTGTCCAGTGATGGTCCCCGCCACCAGTCTTAGGCTATTCCTGTCCATGCGCAGAAGGCGCTTGGTCAACTTTGTGTCCAAGGATGGCATAGCTTCCTTGGATTGCCTGCACCCTGGTGTCGAGGTCCACCATTTTGCTGCTTGTGTCTGTGTGTGTTCCCTAAGCCAGCTTCTAAGTTGGTTGAAAGGAATGGGGACAATTGGTTCTGGTCCGACTACTTTCGTGTTAGAACCTCTTCTGGCCAGTTCATCAGCGTTCGCTGCCTGGATAATGCCTACACATTCCGCTTGATAGACAGTGTTGAGCATTCCAAGGGGCCTGGATATTCTAATGTTTAGGTCATTTGAGAAAACTCCGACACCAGTTCCCTGGTCGGTTTTCGATCCATCAGTGTAAATCCTTAGTTCTTGCGGACCTGAGTATGAGACCTGAGATGCTACAATAATATGACTTAAAAACTGTCTTGTAGTTAATATTAGCAATAAAAATCAACATAGAAGAAATCCCGTAGCGGGTCTACGAAAGGCGTAGCATCGTAGCAGTCCCATATCCTTGCTCTGCTTGTAATCATCTGCGTTGCTATCTGTGGATAATTTATTTTAATTTATCATGATGTTCTGTAAACTCTGCTACTTCTACCTATTAAGGATGGAAAAACCAGGAGGATTAAAAACCTTTATGTTTCTGCGCAAAGCATTTGGCACATGTGTACCGACATGATACGTAATGACTATACAAGACATAATGTATTTAAGTAAATACATTAGCAACAAAACACAAGGTTTAGGACTAGTCGACACAGACGCAGCCTGTATCTTCAAGGGTAATTTCTACTGCGTGCACGGTCATTAAACTTATATTTACTACATTGTTATCTGAAATAAATGGGCCCGTTTTGTCATGCGGGAAGCGCTGTCACAACAAACATTAATTCATTTTACTTTATGATTTTGTAACGCGCCGTGAAGCAAGACTCGCATTTTGGAAAAAAGCGATTTGAGCATAACAAAATTCGAATCTAACTACAATGTTTGTAAGCAGTACTGCAAGGGTAGATTGTGTGCAATGTTTTGTTATTAATTTCTTCTGTTACACTTTCGTGTTACGGTCATAAAAGATATCTGTTTAAGAATACTTCATAAAAACGATTTCTGTGTACGGAAAAACAGAACAATATACCTGGCAACACTCCACAAAAACACAATGTTATATATAAATTGTCGTTATTAGACACGGAATAATCTCGTAGTATGTTGATAAGCAATTAAAAAAACCTCCGACATAATTGTAAAGTTTAGTGTGAAATTCAGAAAACTCGGAAGACGTACCGTGAATCAATAAACACATTCGGCACTCCCGTCGCATGATACAGCACAATAAAAACCGTAAATAAGACGAGCCGAGGAATAACAACAGTATTCAAATTTTCGATTCGTTTCGGATTTAAACAAAAACGTTCTATTTAATAGTGGAATGTGCACGGCACGGGTGTCGGTAATGGTGTGTGTGCGGCTCTCGGTGTGTGCCGCTCGAATCGATTTGGTTGGTAATCGAGAACGCGTGCTTGATCGGAACTATCGGTGGATATCCACGGCTCTGTTCCGGTTGATTTTAGTCAATCGAATTTCGATCGTTTGGTTCGCGTGCGCGCCACTTGCGTCCCGGGTCCTCAGCAATCAACGATTCGACAGACCCAATGTATTGTTATAAACATTACATGCATGTTAATATATCACGTTTTCAAAAATGCATAAAGATTTTTTAATAAAATCGTTTCGTTTAAATAAAGTTAATTGACGCGCGCTCTGATTCAAATATTTCTGTAAAATTCAATGAATGGCTTCTCGTAACGTTTATGCCAAGTAAAACGCATCATATTTTGAGAAATCATTTAAACTACTTAACAAATAAAAAGGTCACAATCATTTGAACGAATATGAGTGACAAATGTATTTATTTAAAATAAAACATCAATTACAGTAACATTTCCATATGGCCTGCCCCTTATTCGCGTTGCTCGCTCCCCCAAATTGTACAAAACGCGACCGGATGTAGGGAACAGCCAAAACGATACAAAACGTATGGGCGGACACAATTCAAGCCACACTAATGATATTATTATGCCAATTGATATTTATAGATATAAGTTACATAATGCGCTATATCAAACTATTTCGTGAATGTAAAAGGAAAAGTCCATTACTACCTGCTATTACGTGTACTTTATTATGTACACTTTTCGTATTGTTGCCCTATAACAAACTTGGACAATAAATACAACCAACTCACAAACTGTTATACTGTACGTACATAATTGAAAAACTTTGTTGAATGTTTCCCAACACCGAAAGTAGTTTTCAAATTATCCACCCAAATTCGTAGACGGTGTGTCCGCACAATAATAAATATTTAAAGAGGTTAGCAGGTGCAATACGCCTCAAATTGATGCCCAAATAACAGAGTACGGTCGAGCTCAAATAATAATAAAAAACAGGCTCGGCTTTGAGAGCGGCGAACCTGCAATTTGAGAATTAATTCTATCACATTTCGCCCGCATCTCGGCCAATTCGCCGCTTTATGGCTTTCCTGACACCGCAACAGCTGATTAAGTATAAAACAATCTCGCCGCCCGCAATCTCGCGATATTATCGGGTTAATCAACAACCTTCAGCTTTTTTATCATTATTTATATACACAGTGTTTGTTTCGTTTGTAATAAAAACGCTGCGGCCATCGTAAGCGCTGTTCAACTCCGGTCGGCGCAGGCGCTGGCGCGGTATACAGGCGGCAGACAATCATTGGCAACATGACAAATGGCCTCCGATTGTGCCATGATCTATCGGAGAGAATATATTCACCTTGAATCTCACACATAATATATTTTGAAGATCGTTATTTAACATGGATTGTTTCGGATTAATCTGACATAAACTGAGCAATAAAAACACATCGCTACAGACGGACGTAGGTGTTATAATTATTCAACAGTCTAATTTTTATTTTGATAGCGAGTCTACATCCGGGAGCACATTCACCATAGATTGATATCACATTAATTAATATTCTCAAGGTATCGGAACGTAACTTACTGTCCTACAACTAAGTTATTGGCCATTGATTTATAAAACTTGCAGCTAATCAAGGTTAATGGCCCGATAATTGATGATAGATGAATGTTTGAGTCTAATTGGAGTAATAAGGCAAGTAGAACGAAGAAATGAGCGCGCATAATGAGCACTTGATATATGCATTCCTATATTATTACTGGCGGGTAGTTGTGTTGCGAATTGCGTAATTAGAGCAATTTATTACTAAATAATTAGTTGCGCGGTTTTATTTTTTATTTGTGCAGGCATATGACTATTTCAAACTGACTAAGTACTTTCTATAAAAAAAAGATTACGAAGAGACCGCGAATCTACGAAAAAGTGAAAAAGGATTGGCAAATCAGCTTAATTTTCGTGGACCTACAATACGTAGCCGACATTCCCGTGTAAACTGCCGCAGCCCCGATACCCACTGGTCTATGCACTGCATTCCATTCGATGTGCTTTTCATTAGGTATCCAATCAGTATACAGCGTGTCTAACCGTCGATTCGTCACGAAGGATTAAACTTATCGACCCGCTCAGCATCCCACACGGGGTCAAGGTCAGCGTAAAACACTCCTCGGACACTGGACAGGCTCCGATATAAACACTGGTTGTAAATTACATCATTTGATTGGTTCCAATCAAGCATGGTCTCGATTAAAAAATATATTCGAGACTCTGGGCCGAATTAAAAACTTACCACGCTCAATTTAAGTCGACACTTTATGTTTTTTTTGTTCATTACAAATGGATGTAAGTATGTAATGTGTTGACATGCTGCGTTATCTGATATTTTGAAATAATTTCAACCCGCCATTGTGAATTGAATTTGTAAAGTGAAGTAGAACAAATGGGTATACATGGACCTTCATGTTGATATAAAGGTAAATTCCTGACTGAAAGGGATTTTAAGTAATTTTAATGCGTGTGAGAGCGTTGCTTTTTATGACCTTATGCTTTTGGGAAATTGAAGAGTATCTTAAAATACAAACTTAATATAAATTAAAGTTCAACTAGTATCATTGATACCAGCGCAGCGCTATGTATGAATCATCGTTCCCTAAAAATTTCAGGAAATGTCAAGTAGTCTTTTATTCGGTTGTCAATGTCACTTCACTTGAAATAGGATAAAACACTAGGGATTAAACGATTATTTCAAGTTAGTCGGTAAGTATACAACCATCTTGTGTTACTTATTCCTAATTATTATATTTATATATATATATTTATATTTATTATTTATATTTATATTCATATATATATTTTATATATTATATTATAATTATAATACATAAGGTTTAGGAACAAGATAAGTGTTGTATTTCTTACAGTATCGTTTACAATTTTCAGGGTAACAATCGACAAACGTAGTAGGTACTTAGACAATACTGTTACAATGTAATTACAGTGAACTCAGACATGCCTAAACATAAAAGCTTCTATAACAGTCTGAGCAGTCGTTATATTCATCCCATATGTGTTCTATTACACCCAATAATTATGCATAACAATGAAGCACAGAAAACAACGGAAGCCATGGAAGTGCTAATTCGAAAAATACAAACCGCAGTGTACTATAATGAGCACAAAGACGTCCCTCGTAGTGAGCGATGAAATGACTACTAAGGGCCTACAATTAGTGAACGAAGCAAAATGGCTGACCAGTCAACCAGTGCAACGAGGCCTCTCCTGCCCCTTTAGCTGGGGAGTACGAGTCCCAACGGAGGGGGGAACAGCGATGACATTCGGAGGTCATGTTAACTTGGACGTTTGCCCACCCCCAAGTTACACGACGTGCGTGTGTGTTAATTTAATTTTCTACTTGCAATAATTGCAGTTAGGCCCGGGACAGACAGGCGAGGGCTCGACACGACATACTAGAGTTGTCTTTACATACAACGAGCGGACACTCGCGTGCCCCGGCCCGGTCAAGCGCACGTACTACCACTTATGCGATTAAAACTTTAACGTGACAGTTTTTAGCCAAATAAGGTTAAAAAACTTTAAAATGATCGCTTTATAGGAGAAACAGAACGCTTTTTTAATGGATTTAAATAAAATGTGTTATTTAAAAATAATAATCTTCAATTTAATACATAGCTATCAAGGTATAGGTTGTATTGTCGAAAAAGTGTTCGGTTGTTTTACGTTATAGGGTTGTTAGGTTTACTAGTGTAACCCTAGTAACACTTAAAAATGAATAAACTAATACCTAAAGCTGTGTTCTAAGCAAAATACACACAACGCACAGTATAACAAAGTCCTAAGGGAGCAATGGTAAGGCTGCGCTGCGCCGATCTGTGTGGTAAGGTGTAAATGATAATGGTGTGCGTAGCGGGGCGCCCGCGCGGCTTTGTGAGCGCCGCTTGCATTTGTCATGTTAACACTGAACGTGTGAAGAGCCCTTATTAATGACGAACAGATTACGCCGGCTCAAGACGCGGCCGCATTGTTGCCATTGTCAGCGCGGCCTCGGTGTGGCCACATTGAAAACGCTTTTTCTTCTATTTGCTTTGGGTTTCATTCAAATAATAGGATTTTCGGTTTGTAAAGGTAATAAAGCAACAAAAAACCTTTTGAATAAGCAGGTAGGTAAACATAAGCCGAGCGACAAAAAGTCAAATATGTATGTTTCATTCGGGTTGAGTTGACGCAACTGATTTGGAACTTATCTGATGCAATGTAATTCTCCTACGCCTTTTTAATAGGGACACTCGAGATAATTGAACTATTTGTATCTAATAATATGAGACCAATGTTTTTGACTAATAAACTGTTCGTTTATGAGGCTTTCATGGAGCAATTACCAGCGGGGGTCTATCCTAAGCCGATAGGTGTAATGCAATAAACCCATAAACTGCCGCTCGATGCACAGGTGTGTGAAACCATTTATGATTCCCAGCTAACGGCGATTCTTTTTAGTATTGTACTGTTCATCGCTTGCTGGCTTAGAGCACTGGTTAAGCCCAGGGTTAGGAAAAACGCAATGAATGGGAAGACGCTGTCGGTTAAGGCGCGGGAAGTTTCCAACTTGCCTTTTTTCATCACACAGAAGTTTTGTGGTATCGTTTACAAATTTATTGTACTTAATTCTGGGAACATTGTGTCGTGCGCGCTCATTGAGTTTTGTTGTAAAACGCACCAATTATATAATAAAACCTTTTGTGATTTAGGTTGAATGAACGCGTTTAGACGAGGCCGAAATTAGACCACGGCTAATTTGTTTTTGTTGCCGCTTCTTACGGACCTATGTTTTATTACATATTCTAATCATTTCTCGGGTTCTATAATTATGAAGAGGATTTATAATTTTTAACATTAGGCCCCTAAAATAAAAGTTAACTTGGAATGAACTGATAGTAGGTCCTTTTAAAGGGATCAGCATAGCATAGTTACGATAGTTGTACTTACATAACAAAAGAAAATCAGATAAGTAGGTAGATAGTTACAAGAGAAATCTAAAAGATTTATCATCCGTTAATTATTCACAATTTAACTATTTCCCTGTAAATTAATGAAGCAATAGCGTTGTAATGTAAAACAATAAAATTAGCATCGACATAAAGACACCGCCGCCGCCGGTATCGTGTGACATAATCGCGGTTTGCTCTCGAATAAACCGCTTGCTAAGAACCTAAAGTTGTACAATAATTGTGGTTTAACTTCCTTAACATCCCATAGACCATTAAAAACTATGTAGTTACTAAAGTAAGAATCATCCTCGATTGACAATTGAAGATTTCACAAAAATAACTAAATCAAGATGAAGAATAAACCAAAAACCTTATAGTAATTGTAGGTAGTAAGATTCTCTTCTGCGCTTGTAAAAGTCATAGTTTCTATTACACTGATCGGCGGCCAAAAGAGTTCAACGAAAATATACGACATTTTCGCTGTATTAGTGTAATTTAAAATAGGGCTTTGTGTTTTAGTGCCCATCTTCAAGAAAGGATGTAAAGTGACCTTTTCTTAGTGTAGCTCTTGACAATGCCCACTAACGTAATGATTCTTTGGCAATGATACGGTCTTTACGGTATGACTTATACGCTCAATTTCCGATTGTCGGTAATACAAATAATTGACAAACTGGGACGTGCGACCGTATCGCTCGCGGTAGAGATTATGCAGGGAAGAATAAATTATTGTTGCTTGTGCATCGCGGCTTTGTTTATTTATTTATTTTATTTTATTTCTTCGGCTCACCAACAATACCAATATTACCAACTAACACCAAATACCAATACCAACCAAACCCCAATACCTCAATAATACAGCTGTTTTTTTTTTCATGATTACAGGGTTGGTCCTATAGAAAAAGTTGTTCATAATGATGAGTAGGTACAATGACCTCTTTTCAGGTTTCTGGTGTTTTAAAAATAACCCTGTATACATATACCTTTCTCCATAGTACCTACACGCCCAATATCAATAACACAAACCTAACTGGCACAAAGATTACAGGCCAACAATACGCACTAAAAACAATGTTTCGCTTACCACGAGCCTAGCTGTGAGCGTCGAGCAGGGAGGCTCCACAGGCGCCCCAAAGGTCGCATGTAGATATATTAACACGGCGTGAAAATAAAGAGCAAGTAACAGACACAAATACGTATCATAACACAAACGAATCTAGTATTTCGTGATCGGGGCGTGTTCGTTGCGTATTAATGTACCCGCGGAACGATAACCATCGCCGACGCTTTGTGCTGCGCCGGCCCATTGTGCGCGCCGCCCGCGCCGCCAGAAAAGTAATTCTTAATAGACAATAAGCCGGCGTTTAGCGCTTTTATTTATGTAACACAATGCTACGGTTTGTGAGAGATATATGGATCGCTCGAATCCGAACCACTTAATATACGCGCGAAATGTTTTAACCTTTTTCTTTTTGCAAGACTTTAATGATGCTTAATGTGAAGGGTATTTAATAAACATTTGGGTGTTTGAGGAAAAGGTTTACATGCAATTGCCCGTCTTCGCTGAGTCATTTAAAGTAATCATGTTCAGAAATAATACGAGAAGGTTTGCTGCAGTGCTTAACAAGAAAAAATTAACGTATGAAATATTGATGTGCTAATCGAATATGACTTGAAATTGGGCAAGCGTGCAATAAATAACAGTGCACGGCTTTTATTCGACATCAAAGCGATTTGCGGGAAAATAGGCAGGTTAAGATAAAATACTGTTCATTCAAGTGAATAGAAGTACAAAGTGCTTATATGATTATTATCTAAATATTTGATTTTTGGTATAATTTAAGTAAAACAACAGAAAAAGCCAGCTTGAGACGGCATTTTAAAATAATATATTAACCAACTTAAAAATAGAAAGAATAGTATATATAGAGAGAAAAAGTAGTAGTTTTTTTTTGTTAGAAATAACAGCGGCTAAATGCATTCATACAGTGTTCGTCAGAGGTCCAAAACAACATAGTTCTACTGCTTGCATGTTTCGATCGCTCACTGCAATTTTAATGACTCTGTCGACTTCAATTGAATGGACTGAATTTCATTCGTACACGATAATCATATGAAACATTTATCAGTAGCTATTACGGTCATTATAGATCAAAGCTTGAATTCTTAGCATGTCTGTCACATTACTGATGCATTGACCATTACCTGGCGCAACCACTCGTTTGTCTATGCTATAAACGTCAACTGTCAATAATTGATTCCTGTGGCTGTCAGCACTGCTGTCATCATGTGCGATTGATCAAAGGACGTACTATAAAACGCAACGCTGAATCAATTGATAGCCGAGGAAGGAGGTTTAGACGAAGTGATTATATGCTCTTTGTCGATGACCCGTCACTAGTTTATGGTAGCTTTGTTCATGGTCGATTTTCTTTGTCGATTAGCAATCCTATTTGGCTGTCGTTGGAACTGCATATTAGGCTAATGCGATAGTATAGCTGAAGGGGAGTTGTGTGTGGTATTATCAATACTTCCGATTGTCTGTCACATTGTTAACTTGCTGCATGGTCTGAAAAATCTGATGGGAAAGATTTTAAGAAGTCACAAAATCATCTGAACGATGGTCCACCGGCCAGTTTGTTTTGCGCTTAGTGCAAATCAAAATCAATACGTGGAAAAAGAAACGAAACAATAAAATAATCATCTTAAACTTTTTATCAAATATACCTATCTATTACACGAGTTACATAATGTTATTTCATTATAACAAACTAGAGAATAACAATGTTCTAAAAGGAAAATTAAATGTCATAATGAACATCCGGTCATCATACACGGCCATAATATAAACTTTTCAATTTACATCGTCAAATGTCAACTGTCATTTCGTCACACTCGGTTATACCCTGAGGTTATTCCAGGGTACACCGTCCACCATCATTTGTGGAGGTATTTAATGTGTGTGCATAACATCATTTTGCAGAGAATCATGAACAATTTAAAATAATAAGGTATTCGCGTAAATAAACGATAAATAATTTCAATGCTTCGTAAAGAATATATGGCGTTCGGTACTGTATTTAACCGCAAGCTAACTGCAAAATGCAGCTTGAAAGCATTCCTCGTGTATTTTATTTACAGAAAATAATATGAGCCCGAGTGCTTCGTAATAGAAAACAATGACACCTGTCTTTTTCGGAACGGATGGTTTAGTTGTCTACCTATCGCTAAGCCTTTATAGGTACTTATAGATGTTAAAACCTTAATTTGACCGTATCTATTGGTAACTCTAACTAAAAAAAATACTCAATATAGTGTCAGTCAAATCCAATTAATTTATAGCCAACAGCTCAAACGGCGTAGCACCGCGTCTACACCGGTCAAACCCTAGCTTCCATCTTTAATAACAGCAAATCTATTTATATCTACTAGTTACCTGGAACAAGAGTGGTAGACGTCATCAAGTATCAGTAGTTGCGCTTGTTATCCGTAAGTTGTAAGTAGAGAGGTAGTGTTAGAGGTACGTAGCAGTGGATAAATTAGCCGGTGAGCCGCCACTAATTGCAGCACAACACAAATATTTAATAACAATCCCAGATCCTCTGAGATGACCACTTATCTGTTCAATTGGAGTAGGAAGAGGAGTGGAGTCGCTGTTAACGTTTGTAAGGTTAAAATATTGGAATGAAGAGTGTGTGAAGCGTTTTAAGGTCTTTTTTTTCTATCATAGATATTACACAGTAAATTTTTGGTGTACTTAATTTATCAACCTATATTGATTCTAGTTTGATAAATGATTATTATATGTCATTAGCGTATTATAATATCTGGTGAATATTTTAATGTTATTCTTTATATACACATCAAAAGTGTCTAGGGATCAAGATGTATTTGGTAATAATAATATATTGATCCCTAGACACTTTTGATGTGTGTACATATTATAATGTGCAGTTTTTAGTTAGATGTGCCTATAGGTTTTACGATAATAGAAGTTAATCTTAATCCTAAACTCCAACTTTAATAATTGATATTAATTAAGGTCATGCATGATCCTCCTAAAGACGATATTACAACATGTAAAATATTGTCACGTACTGTAGGTAGGTACTCTACGTCGACTACCATCATCATCAAAATTTTAAACAGTTGAATGCGGCTCCACGGTCTCTGTTGTTCAAATTATCGCTGCACGATTGTTAAACATTATTACGTCGGGTGTTGTTTAATAGAAACAAAAATATCTGGCGGCGCGCCTCGTGTTTGATCTCGAGGTGTTCGCCCGTCGAGCGCGATTAGCCCTCTCTCAACGTATAATCAAATGTGCCTCGGGCCGCCTGTACCAAGGACAAGATCGATATAAATCCTGACGTCAACTATCCATTGGTTGTTTGTTATGGGGCAACGGCGATCAGTCTCAACAAACTCTGAATTGTACGTCATGGTAAACGATAGAGCTATGATTTTGTTTTTAAAAAGCGACCAGTCGTATTGAACAGCGGCCGGCATCGGCGGACGAAGCCTCTCATTTGGCCGCCATTTGTCGGCCATTTCGGTGCACCGATCATAAATGGAGCCCGCTCCGGGTCACGTTAGCATCTCGGGAGAAAACGTGAAAAATCACACTTCGACGCGTGAAATTACTATCGATATACGCGGCCGGTTTATCTGTACGTATTATGTTTTAACGAGATTAACAAGTGGACTAGGCTTTAACGATGATTTGGTTTTGATTTGATTCAATTGTGTTGAATGAAAGTAAATTCCTGATGTAGAAGATAATTTATAATGTTCTTCTCTAAAAATATACACAATCTATTTATTATTTCAGGGCTCGGCTGAAATTAGAAAGGCTTCTCAATTAGCATTATAAATAAACCTAACAATAGATCTTTATCGATAGTTTTCATATATACAGAACAACCCAACATTTAGTGGCTCATAATATTACATTACAATGCCCTTCGGCGCATTCTTTGTTCTAAAATTAATTACAGCACCGGAACGTAGGCTCACCAACTAGTACAAGAGTACCTACCACTTAGTGCTCGTCCGTAGTCGCCGTCATTTAGCAGAACCTCGTGAAACCCTGGTTAGGGCGCGCTTCGGGCACATTATACATCAAGCGGACGGAACGAGGCTCTCTCAAAAATTACATAGCGCCGTACCAAGGCAAAGTTCTCGTAGTGTAGCGATTTATTTATTTCACTTAAAGTGCGTCGTAAACGCTCGCTTGAGCACGCCGCCTCGCTGAAGACAGACGACGCCGCAAAATTCATTTATCGGGCATAAATGAATTTACTAAGAAGTATAAATTTGCAATATTATTAGCTTGTTATTGAACCTTACGGTTAAAGGGGATAAAAATGTCTTTAGTTACCTATTCGCCGACAAAGGAACTTTAATATTCTCGAGTTACCTAACCTTTTATATTGATCGGCAATCAGGAATTACCTAATTTATTCCAGCATGGTATAGTTAGGTATGTTATGTAGGTACCTGTCCATTTTTTATTGAAAGTTCAAATTTTTTCTTGGTCGTATGACAATAGTACATACCTACAATACAAAATAATGTCAAAATAGCGAAATGTTCTTCACTTTCATTACTAGAAAGGAATGAAAGAGGTTAATTTCAGCTGCTCGAATGCGCCGATGCACTCGTCCTCGCAGACGAGGCGGCGCAGAGGGAGAGAGACAAAACCTTTACTGTAGACAGAGACGTAAGACTTCCGAAAATACTAATCATTCTTATTCGATATTCTGTTTTGCAGATATAGGTATATAAAGATGGTCGTAAAAATTACGAGTACGATTATTATTGGTCTTTTAATTGATGCTTAATAAATGTCCACGTTTTAATTACATACAAGAAAGTAGGTAGCTATTTACATGCAAAAAAGACTCGCCCCACAATTAATTTGTTGTATTTTTCCATCTATGTATTTTTATCTCTGAGCTCTCTACTTTGTATATTTTGTTTGTTTGTATGTATATATGTATTTATTTTTATATATTTTACGTTTTTATTCTTGGAAATTAACTGTACCTGTGTAGGTACCTACTACCTATGTTTTGTTAAGTTAATCTGCCTTAGGGTGATGTGATGAGATTCAAAATTACTTGCTAGTAACATTTATTTTCTTTTGTAATGAATTATACCACAATACACATATAATTTTTTTTTTTTTTTTTTTAAATAACTTCTTTAATCATAGCAAGTGACAAAATTAAATGTGTTATTTTTTATTGTAACACTTTTTACATTTGTAATCAATGTTTACAAATAAAGCGAAATGATTCAAATAACAGCTGTCGTAAATGTTCACTGTTCTATTGTTTAGTTCCTAATACGACTACATGGCGCTGTTACATGACATACCATTATTTTTATAATATAATAATATAATATAATATAAAAGGTTTATTTTCTCTCTACAAAAGTTCCTTAATGCTATAATACTTAAAGCTAGTTGTAAATAAAAGAAAAAAGTTATTTGTTAATTAGAATAATATTGTTAGTGGGTAAGTAATTAGTATTTGCATTGGTTGGTTTATTATAATTAAGCTGGTACTTATCAGTTGATAACTGCACTGTCGCATTAGGTTATTAAGGCCTGTAATGATAGTTGTAAAGAGATAAATAAATTAAAATGAAATTTAATTTTAACTCCTAGTCAAAATTAAAATTAAAAAGTTGTTTTAAAAAAACCGGTGTGGCAAAGAATTACTTGTTTAACAGTCTAGGCTGAGCCTCTGTGCCAATTAATTAAAAAAAGTATAGGTCGCGGTCCTTCTTTATCGGCGTAAATCGCGACCCAATAGTCTTGTCAGGAACTATACTAACAGGTAGGATGACTAAACTTCTATCCTTCACGGCTACAGTGCCCTGAACCAAAAAAAAATCTATTTTTACCTTCAAACATCTGTTTCCATAAGAGTAATGCTTTTTTAAAGCTAAATGAGCATAAAATGTAATAGATTGATACAGTTAGATAAGGTGCACGCACACCAGTGTGCAACTGCGCAGTGACCGCGCATTAACCCGCCGCCCGCTGCCCGCCCCGCGTTTACAGCCGCAGCCTGATGAGCCTCACGTTTGACATGATGGATGAGCTCCCAAATCTGTTTGATTAGCGTTGCTTTAGCCGCCACACTCATTTGGGTTTGCCTTATTAGGAGAAGTGCTCACTGGTCGATTTTTAGGGTCCCGTTTTCAAAAAAAAACATAAAAATCTTATTGATCTTTTATCAAAGCCGTCGATACACTAATTAATATAAGTGTGTGAAAAATGCTTGCGACAAAAACTCAAACGTTTGTGTAACGCATTCTAACCGTATCCATTTTGTCAAAATGAATCGTTCATTCTCCCTCGTAGCTCGTAGCACAGCTCGTAGCCACAGAAATACAGAAAGCTTTTAACTGTCTTGTTTCTGACTATATCTTCTCTCTATTGCCCAATTGTCTCGGTTTTTTATCACTCAACCACATTTCCATATGCAGATATGCTATATACCTTGCAAGAAAAAACAGAGTACCTGTATTACAACTACTTGCGTAGGCAGCGTAGTACGTTACTATTTTACAATATGTCAGATACTTCTTGCAGAACTTTCGTGGATGTGCGGTGTTTGATATCCAATACACCGCCGCCCATACAATACCAATAGAAAGAAGAAGATGTAACTAGAAGGTGATAGCTTGCTACAAGTGCTACGAATTATGCTACGAGCTACGAGCGATAAAGAGCAATTCAATTCATGATAATTTTTTTGAGATCTTCTGGAATCTAAGTTGTTGATTGCGGCCCGTGCACGCTAGCCTTACTAGCACCTACCGTAATAATGATCTCATATTTGTTTTTATTATAACTCGTTATTAGATCGCTGGTGTTTGAACAACACTCTCAACATGATGGGTTTTTACAATCGAATTCTAACTAGCATTATTTATTCGTTGTTTTTGCTTACTTTTCTGAGGTAATTAGCAGGTCCCGCTTATATTGTACTGTGTCAGTAATACTGTGAAATCACCTTTGGTTCTTATGCAAATTTTATATAAACATCAGTTATTAAAATATTTGCGCCTAACCACATTTCATACTATCACATAAGTAAGTACCTCGTAGCACCGAAATGGAAATCTAGATAATACGAGTATTAATAACACTCACACATCATGAGAGCACATGTTCTAAAGAAAACTAGCGCCATCTGTTGTGAAGTAGTAGACTAGATATTAATCACTGTTTCTAAATACAAAACACGATAGACTCATACAGCAAGAGAAATAATTTGTAGACGCGACATAAATAAAATTAAACGACCAAAACGTTTCGGTTAAATTGAATTAGATTCCATTTACAATGTTGTACAACAGCAAATCACAATCAATTTGCCACGTAGCGTGTATTCACCCCTTTAGCATTGTGGCTTCCCCCAACACAAGTGAGACAATATGGCAACGCTGAGTCTGCGTCACGCCGACTTCTCGCCTCCTCGCGACACTGTAATCGAGGGGGACGAACAACCTTTGTCATCCTACCCCGCAAAGCTACCCGCAAACAATAACAAACCCTAAACACCTGCGGTTAAAGATAAAAGTCTCATACCAAAAATTCTGCAAGCATCATAAATTTTATGGCATTTTAATACAGCCATAACAACATAACAATAATAGGGTAAATGTTTTGGTAAGCCATAAATAAATTGAATTACGTCCCGCTGAGAGACGACAAATTCGGCGACACACAATTTAATGTCGTTAATAAAGCACATTGTGACATTCTCCAGGAAGTGGACGATTCATAAATTATTGTGTCCATGTGATGTTGTGTATTGTTATCAGCCATCGGACGATGGCCATTCTTTGGACTAACAGTAACAGCATTATTTATTGACATTCCTGATTGAAAATAAACGAAAATACCTACGATGGGTATTGTAGAAATGATTTGTAGAAAGCAATAAATAACTTTATTTATTGGTTATAACACATTAACTGTTAATATTTCTTTATTATGTGTAGTAATTTTTATGATTATTATATATGGCTTTTAAGACAACCTCCTGTTTCCTTTTCACCTCAGATGTTCAATAATTCACAGGACCTTAATGAACATGCTTAAGCCTCTTTAAAGATGATAGTGATTAAATCCTTAAAAGTCAGAGATTGTCAGAGATTGAGAGACTTGGAAAATGTATCAATGATATTCTAGTGCAGCATAAGTAACTAGATTTAAAATTCACCCGAAGAAGTAAAGTCTATGCCCACGCCGCGTGAGACTGGCCGGCCGGCAAGGCACGACAGAAAACAATCGCAGTGTTTGCTCGCCTCGGCTAATAGCCCATTACCGGCCGCACACGCGAGCTCAGCGTTGCTTTACTTGACACCTAACTATATAGAATTTAAAGCGATTATTACGTGCACTTTTGTTATTGAGTCTAATTACTACTACACTTAAATATTTTGTAGGTTTTTGTTTTACTTTTGGGACACTTTTAGTAGGCAAGTAGTAAGTAGATACTAGTCTACCTGCTGTATCTACCAACACTGAACATTTTGAAACACCGTTCTTGACAACGCAAGATTTCGAAATACTCATCACTGCCATGCTGCTTATATGCGTACCTACAATTAATGTGTTTTTCTTGTTACAGTATCCTCATAAACTTTTCGGATAACTACTAGTTAATAATTATTATATTTTTTTAACATTTAAACAAAAATATCCCTGCCTAGTTACTCACGACAAAACAAAAACATATTTATCTTCACAAAGCAACCATAAAAGGAACTGTAAAAGTTTAAATATGTACTTGTAGGTGAAACAATAAATCGAGTGGATTTATGCGGGCGCAATAAATGTCTTCTCGAGTAAAAGTAAAGTGTGAAGTGTTGTTAGCGGTTATATTGCACAAACGTGGGATATTTATTTAAGAGGCAGCGAGCGAGAGCGAAGTGCGGACTACGCAAACTGAGCACTCCGGCCGGAAATGGGCCACGACTAATGTGGACGATGTGGAGCGAACACCCGTCAGTGAGGGTTGAGGATAGCTACGGTTTGGGATTAGAACTTAGGAAAAGCCTACTTATTTTTTAAGAATCAGTACAAAACTAAATATTAATTTGTAAGAGATATAGATGGAAACTAAATCATTTTGAAGGAAATCTTTAAATCTACGCCAACATTATTCAAAAAACTATATCTAGATCTTAATAAACCAGCCTCCATGCCTCCATTTTTGCATCCTGAGTAAGTACAGGTACCTAAGGGCATTTCAGGTGTACCTAATACCCGCTCAGTCCAGCACAAAACCCACTTACTTGGAGGAAATGGACAACAAAACCTTTCTCTAACTAGTACTTAGTTAATATCTAATAACTGGTTGACACGAAAAGTTTAAAAATATAACCGCCATCCTCTAAAACTACTGCTCAACTACTCGTAAAACAAAATGGAACTTCAAAAATTGTAAAGGAATTACACTTAAATCGCTGTGAGCGTTTCGATCGAGGTTTTTACGAGCTTGTGCCCTTAGTGTGCGAATTTAGTGAACCAATATTTACTGGGTGCCATGTTGCCACTTCTCCCTGCAAATGTACCGGAACCCTCCGGAAATAAAGTGTACGCCAATTAACTCGATTACTTACTCTAGATGAAATATTTGCGCGTTCGTAACACTTGGTCTTGGTGCTTTACGCGAAATTGATACGAATTGTTCGGGGGAAGTGTTTTCGTGAACATTCTTAGCGTTTGAAAAGAGTGAAGTTTATTTTCTGAAATTTTTATACGAATAAGTTAGTACTTAGGTAGTTAGGATCTGAATTTGAACTGTATATTGACTAACTTTTTGTCAAAGTGAGTAGGACACCAGGTGCGATAAATGAGGGATTAATTGCCAACGCATACGGTGTACCTTCTTATAAGATTGACCTAAAAGTTTAATACCTATAACTTACAGCATTAAGCTATATCAACATTTCGACAGCACGCTCTAAAGAAAAGTGGCC
This sequence comes from Hoplodrina blanda, assembly GCA_949316365.1. Classification (NCBI taxonomy): domain Eukaryota; kingdom Metazoa; phylum Arthropoda; class Insecta; order Lepidoptera; family Noctuidae; genus Hoplodrina; species Hoplodrina blanda. The sequence continues at coordinate 5,586,138 of OX438579.1, read as the reverse complement.
AAGTCATATTTTCAGACTGTTTTCAATTATCTAAGTTTATCACCACATACTTACCTATATGATGTGTCCGCGAACGATCTTGTCATTATGTTTAGAGTAGGTTTTGTCAGATGAACGTGTGAATGTCGTTAAATAGATGTCTTTAACTAATTTAATTGGCCAATGGCCGATTTACGTTAAAGTAAAACAAAGAACATTTGACAGCATTCGGATGTAGGTAACTTATCAACTAAAAAGCTACTGTTTTGTGTAAATATTATATCGTAGGTATCATTTATATAGGTACGTTTCTAGGTACCTAACGAACTAAGTACCTACCGACTTTTCACCAACAAACAGCAATTTACTACCCTACAACCTATTCACTATCCCTACCACGTGTATGCCTACATCGCACGTCTAAATCGTGTGTGAAAACTACTTGGAGGCCCTACATCACAATAAAGAGAGTATGTAATACTTTTGTCACGGTTTTATTTATAATGTATATTTTGTACATTGTTTTACTATAATAATCGAGATTATAATAACATAACACATTTTTCATTCTCACACTAAATATTTTATGTACCTACCTAGCTAAAGCTGTTATTGTGCTGTCAAGAAAAAATATTATGTTCCGTATACATCGCTCTGTTATATTGCTGTATTACTTTAGCCATGGTAGCAAAACATGCAAACTATGTAACTAGAAACGTGAATAGAAACTGATATCTAGTGTGAAACTAGAACCCACACAAACGTAATTAAAATTGCCTTGTGCATGTACAAGGCAATTTTAATTACGTTTGTGTACTTATGTGTGTGCGTGTTTATTCATTAATATAATGAATGAGTTCTGATGGCCGTAGGTACGGGAGCTCGTTGTAATTATGTTGCATTAGCTAACATTATCGCTTACTGTTAGCCATCAATTTAATTCAATGCCGTTTGAGCAAACTGCAGCGGGAGCTACTGCAATGTTCGCCGCATTATCTATTCTATTGGTATGGGTACCGGATAAACATGTTATGTATCGATGTAACGCCATATTTTATAATTATGTAGTAAATTTTTGCAGTCCGTTGCATTGTATCGTAGTGGTACTATGATGCCGGGGTTGAGGGACGTCTTAACAGGATACCGTGGTCCCGGAACGTAAAGGGCAACAGAAGGAACAGGGTGGTAGGTAGGTAGGTACTTACTGCTTGTAAGTTTATTTGGTATGTACCTACCATGATCCGATTGTTTCTCGGAATATGAGCTGAGAAACACTCAGATGGTATAAACCAAAATCAATCCTAGTCATTATTTCTACCTATTTAAAACACAATCTTAGAACCGGCTAGAAGAACGAACTCAAGTAGGTACCTACAGTAATAAATATACAAATTCATAAACTTGAATAATCTATTTACTTACCTACCTAAGTAGTTGAAAGTTTTATTAAGTCATTTGCAAACTAATTATCTAGATCACTAAGCGGTTATTTGGAAAGCCTAAAACGCCTGCTGACAACTTAGTAAACAAATCATGTTGTAGACTTGTAGCTGTACGCTACATGCTTATCATTTCCACCACAGCCGATGAAACAAAGGAAGCTCGGTGTGGTTGCACCGTCCGTCTGTCCGTCGTCATTAGTACTAATAACTCCTGGCGCGTAACAACTTACAATAACGCAAAAGTGACGTCCTTGCGGTCTGCAGAGGAAACTCCCTTTGAGTTTCCTAATAATTCTATCAATAGGCGCATCGCTGCGGTCGATGTAGTAATCGGCGTCTAGAATATGTTTGGAATGCAGCCATTGCACGCGTCTATACCTAACAATTGACACAGGAAGCCTTAGCCGACAGACGAGCAATTTGAATGCGGTCAGACGGTTACAGCATGTGTAATTTCCTCGTTGTTGTTTAGGTTTGAATTTTTAATTGCATTTTTATACCCTTGGACTGTTATTATTTTTTTACTTTTTTAACAGAAATTAGAAGTAGGCAGGAATATGTTGCATTGTGTGCTTCCAATGAGTGTCGGCTTGTGCCACAGTAACAATGAAGGCAAGCCGCAAGGTTTCCCTGAAATTCCCTGGCGGATGCTCCGGAATCTCGTTGACAAGCGACAATCGCCACTTAGATACACGGTAACTGAGCACAATTTAATTCATATACAAAAGTAGAAATTCATCAAGGTTCAATTACTAAATCTTGACTATCCAATTATTACTTTCTTGTACTCAGACGCGATGACCCTGGTGCCCTTAACCCTCTCAGTAGGCACCGCAAATAAGTAGGTATTAGAAAAAACTATTAAAATAAATGATTGCTATTTCGAAAGTAAGTAGCGGGCAGAAGCTAGTAGCGGTTAAGGCGCCCGCCTCTCATACATGGGGTTGACTTATGGAGAAGCAATAAAGATATTGAGTATTGAGTTGTGGGTTCGAATCCGGGCAAGTACCAGTGTGACTTTTTCAATTCCTATGTACTTTCTAAAGTTTATCTTAGACATTACTGACATCATTCCGGGGCTCGGAAAGCACGTTAAGCTGTTGGTCCCGGCTGTCATACGTGGATCTTTGACAGTCGTTACGAGTCGTCAGAAGCTTGAAAAGTCTGACAAACCAGTCTTACCTAGGGGTATCGTATTACCCAGTTACTGGGTTATGGAGGTCAGATAGGCAGTCGCTCCATGTAAAATACTGGTACCAGACTGGAAGCCAACCCCAACATAGTTGGGAAAAGGCTAAGCAGATGATGATGATCACTTTGTATGTTACCGATGCAGGTTTAGAAAGTCGATAATTCTATCGTAGGTTTTGTTTCCAGTTTGTTGACTTTTAGGACAGCTCGTGGCGATCTGTCGGGCAGGTAGCGACCCCACGGATTTGATCTCCCAGGACATGACTTGTTCCACAACTCTGGCTTGCTAGGGTAAACTCCTCCCATTTCTCTTTTGCCTTTATTGGCCGGTTTAAATGGAGACTCGCAAGAGCAAACGTTCTCGGAGGACAATCCCGGAATGGAATGCCTCTCTACCTACTCCTCAAACACCTCAAGAAATGTTTCTCCCTTGTCGCTACGTCACTATGTGCTACTAGCACACGGTAGTTTCCATGACTTGCAATAGCCTGAACCAACCGGGGGTTGTCCTTCGGTGCATTTGCATAGTGCATACAGAGATAGGTAATCGTTGGTTGGTGTGTCATTCAAAGTCAAAGTCAAAATCAAATCATTTATTACAATTAGGCCATTATAAGGCACTTTTGAACGTCATAATATACAAAAAGAAAAAAGGAATTGAATCTTATCATTCATATCATTTTATTTAAAGTTACCTAAAGGGCCTCTGCGAGTTGGCTTCGGCCCCTAGTACCTACCTACCCGTTCCAAAGGCCCGGGACCCCAGGATCCGAGATATATTTATGTCACTTTTTTTTGTGTCACAGTAATTATAATATTCGTATAACACAATAACATCATTACACACACACACACACCCCCACACACATCATTTATATGTACTTTCTAAAGTTTATCTTGGACATCACTGGCATCGGTGAAGGAAAACATCGTGAGGAAACCTGGACTTACTGTTCCGCTCAAACCATGTCAGAGGCCTTAGAGAGGCGGTTTAGAAACTCTGACACTAGGGTGTGTGAGGTCATAAGACCTTACTGCCCACACGATAAAGAAAGAAGAATAACATCACGTCTTTTGTGATCGGAGGGGTAGGAAGAGGTAGGTATTAGTACACCCACCCACATTCGTTATGTCTAAGTGCCTACCTAGACACCTTTAGATGTTATAGTTTTTGTTTTAGAAAGGTACTCACACGAATTCGTACCTATAAAATAAATACAAAATCCTGTAAAAAAAAGAATACCTAATTAACAAGTGGAAAAATAATAAAGTTTTCAGTGACTGCTTTCGCCATCTATTGTGGAAAACTATAAACGACAACATTTTTATTTGTTCCTATTCAACAACAGATGGCAGTATTCTAAATTTTTCTAATCTCGATTCTGATGCACAGTATTTTCAATGTATAATACCATCTCTTTGATAATACCCAACCCAAGATCATTTTACGATGATTGTTGGTTGTCCATTATTGTCCATTTTTTATAAAAAGGACCACAGAACCATTTTATTACTTCTTATTATTTAACAGGGCAATGTAAAGAAGGTTCGTTATTTCTGGACGAAAGAAGCTGCTGTCAATATCGGATCTAATCTGACTGATATCACTGATATTGTCATTCATTTGACAAAATAAATATAGATCGATAATGCTTTGTTTTTCATTGGATGAATTTGAAATTAGACCAATTTTCCCCCCAAGGGGAAGAAAATTGATATTTCGGGTCTTGCCGTAGGCCTGACCTCTGAGATTACCTCTTCTATTTACGTTCACGAGTGGGTGTGTGCAGCCATTATCTATCCCGTTCCTCCCTAATAACCTACCTATCGCTGTCTCTTTCTCATGCTGTGCTTGACGGCTAGCTAGAGTCGGACCGTACAACGGTCCGTTTCTTCAGTACCTTATCGATCAGCCGGCAAGAAATTGCCTAGGTCAGGCCTACGGCAAGACCCGAAATATCAATTTTCTTCCCCTTGGGGGGAAAATTGGTCTATTTCGGCTCTGTGCCTATGGCCTGACCTCTGAGATATGTCTTAAATCTGCCGGCATGTTAGTTATCAGCACAGCAGCGTACTGTGATAAGATACCTAAGAAATGATAGGTATATTTAATTACTGGAAAGATTTTAAAAATTGAAGACTTGCCAAGAAAGAGTATAAAGGAGATAACAATAGATTCTTAACATTGAAGTTTCTTATTAGTTTTAGTTTCACTTCTTGAATCAGTCTTCTTCGTAGCAATAATGAGATAAAACAAAACAACTCCTTGTTATAAAAGTAACAGACCAATAAACTTCCGAGTAACTTATTATAACTAAATAATAGTCACTCCTGGGGATAGATACCAGTAAAATTAGTACAATCATTGTCAGTGTAGTCTAGACCTATATTTTGAGTACAGACAAATCAAGTTAATAATATAAGTTATAAACGCACTTTAAAAAATGTAAAGTGAATCACATCTCGGATATTTATTACAATGTTACAAAAGATTCAGTGACCTTGTTATTATTTAATATTAGCCTCACGGGTTGCAGACCAAGTTATCAATCTCATTTATTAATGTGTGTAAAAAAAACAAAACATGGTTTTGGTCCTAAAATCCTCCAATTTCCTCTCTTCCAGGACCCGATCTGGCTATTTAGCCGCTCCGGGCAAACATAATATTCGCTGCCCTTTACACCAACACTACATTATAGGTCATGAGCTTGCTATTCCAAAGATGGGATGATATTTATGTTATATGGTTTTAATTGTATAATATACGCATACGTTAGTCTACTACGGCTTTTGAACAAATATACAAAAATTCATGAGAGTATGTTGGACTTTATGCAACCGCTCGGCATCACCCTCAATTTTGCCGCCCCTCGTTTTTGCTGCTCTGCCCTCTGGGCATTTGCCCGGCTGGCCCCCACTTAGATCGGGCCCTGCTCTCTTCAATACTTTGTGTAGCGGGCTAGCGGCTGAAACCAGCTGACAATAAGCTATTATTGAACGGGAGGCCGGTCCTGTTATTTCCACGAGTCTTGACAAATAAATATGAAACTATCTGATTATTGGCGTCTCTGATAACTGATTTTTTCGTGATAATTATATACTTTTTTGCCCAATCTTCAATATCCTAGTTCCTGATCGTTTTTTACTAATTTCCCTGTTGTTTGTATATTTTTGACCTTATCAGTCTTTGGCTCGTAATGTGGCCAGGAAATCACCTCATTTTCTGACTGTAGGTACTAGAAAATTGTCTTACAATCTTGGAAGGGTCAAGCCATGTACTCCCTTTCTAGATGATAAAAGCATTAAGTTATTGTCTGGAAACATATAAACGTTGTGAAAGTCTGGTAGGTATCCCATATTTTTGGTCGTGAGGTGATATCCCTTTTGTTGTGGTTCATTTGTTTTTCCCTTTTGAGATTGTTAGTTTTATACAACCTATTTCTTATAAAATAGTAAAAAGTATATTGTACTACTTCTGTGGGATCTGGGTTATTTAAGGAGACTTTTGATTTTTAGCCCACAAGCACCCGCTTTTTTATGCTGATGAATAAGTTCCAAGAGATGTTTTGCGCTATGAAGTCTCTGTTATTTGTTTGACCAATTCTTCAACAAATCGGCCTACTCCGTACTTTCTATGCTTCCAAGTACAATTTTAGTATTTTGGGAGGAGGGATTGGTTTGAAGATTTATCTAATTGGTGGCCTAAGCCCCGTATTGGGAATCGTCTGGACATAGCTTGAAATGTTTTAGGATTCTGTATATGAATAATGGTAAAAGGAATATCCATCCTAGTTTGTAGTCCCAGGCCATTGTAAAAATGATTTCACAAATTCTGCCCGCCTGTATGGGAACCGCGATTTTTGTGTTGCAAATAGGTGGAGTGCCCCATATTCTGAAAATGATTTCTAATATCCCGTTCAGCAGGTTCCAGGCTGGTAAGTTCTTGCCCTTTGGTAGATGATCTGATATTACATTGTAGTATGTTCTATTTGCCATTCTATATTCTTGCGTATAACCGTAGTGCAGATGTCGCCAGCTACCTTCTTTTTTTTTTTTGCAGAAAGTGTAGAACTCATACAATATGTTCATGCGTGGTGAAGAGATCCTGAGCGGGGCGCATAGGAAACACGACCCGGAGTTCCTGACGGACAGGGCGAAAAGTGTTCCCCCCCCCCTGGTTCTTTAGGTATACTACCTCAGTTTTGTTGTCGCATTGTATAAGAATGCGTCTGTTTTGTAGTATGAGTATAGATAATATATGGTGGAACTTTTATGTTTAGATATGGTTCAATAATATTCGAACAATTTTGGAAACATTATGTGAGTTCCTGATGGCGGAATGTCATTGAGGACCGACTGGGACTCAATTACTGTGGCACGATTGGTACAATAGTATTTAAGCAAGTCGTCGGATATTCGAATAAGAACGAAACTAGCTGCCCGATGCCAGCATTTTTTTTTTTTTTTTTTTTACCTTTCCGTGGTCTCGACCGCTACATTCAACGGTTTCCTGAAGTTTTAGCCGCTGTACCAAAAGTCCATGAGTTATGGTAACAAACGCCTAGTTACATTTCCCCAGTCGGAGACTTGGAGTGTTAATTACATTTCATTAATTGTTACATTGTTGCTTTAATTTAATAAAGACAATGGAAAACTGGTAAACCCTGAAGGGTTTTCCTGAGAGTCAGCGTTGCGGATTATTCCATGTTGGCTCTCCAAATCTTCGACATTTCAAAACTTGTTATGCCAGAATATGGGTTCGGTTTTGGTATGGCAGGTTAATAGTCTTTTGTAGAAAATGAGAAAACCCAATCATTATTGGTGTCCTTATTAGGGTCTTCGCCAGATATGTAGGGCTAGGAGCTTACCAACTCGAACTATCGATCCTGTATTCGTTTTCCTTGTTTGTGATTATTATCTCATAATATGATTTGTATCATGCCTTCCATCCGGGCTAGTATATCATTTGTGGTATAGAAGGAGACAGCAGGAGGCGGGATCCATAGGCTCGCCCCATATTACAAGGGACATAAACATCACTGGCGAAATATGGGTGTAATAATAGGTACACCTCTGCCGAACCCTTTAGCAATTAGAGGCGTTATGTTAAAAAAGAGATGACAAGTAGCGAGCGCGTGAATTAAGTTATCTTTTGAAGGAGATGATAGTCTGGGTCGCTTTAGTTTTATGTGTCTGATTAGGATATTATTTATACCTCGTGGAGGGATTTATTTTAGGGATTCTTGAACTGGACTATTTGACTGGACCGGTTTCGACAATTTCGACCGGAACCGATTCGTCCGTTGTTTTTCGAAAGAACAGTTCACCTAGTGCGACTAGTTCTCTTAAATGGTTATTGACCATTATTAAATACTTCGACGTTTCTATGTCCTGCCCATGGCATCAACTGGTTGGTCGGGTTAATCTCAGGGCTCGGTCGGATAAATCTTAGGACCTGATCGGATCAACTTTAGGGCCGGGTCGGATTAGGACACGGTCGGTTCAATCTCTGGACACGGTCGGATCAGCCTTAGGTCGGTTCAACAATAGGGCCGGGTCGGATCAACCTTAGGACCCGGTCCGATCAATCTTAGGATATGGTCGGATCAACCTTAGGATCTGGTCGGATGAACTTTAGGGCCAGGTCGGATTAACCTTAGGACATGGTCGGATCAACCTTAGGACATGGTCGGATCAACCTTAGGATCCGGTCGGATCAATTTTAGGGCCGGGTCGGAACAACCTTAGGACCCGGTCGAATCAACCTTAGGACACGGTCGGATCAACCTTAGGATCCGGTCGGATCAACTTTAGGGCCGGGTCGGATCAACCTTAGGACCCGGTCGGATCAATCTTAGGACACGGTCGGATCAACCTTAGGACACGGTCGGATCAACATTAGAATCCAGTTGGATTAACTTTAGGGCCTAGTCGGATCGACCTTAGGGCCCGGTCGGATCGACCTTAGGGCCCGGTCGGATCAACCTTAGGACACGGTCGGATCAATTGTCTGGGCCGACCACGGTCGGGCCCCCTTTCATGCCCGGTCGGGCCACTCACGTACATACGTGATTTGAGACTATAACCGTCTGGGCATCAACCCGAGATCGGAGTGGTCCCGTTTTCTTGATTATAACCGTCTGGGCCTCAACCCGAGAACGGAGCGGCCCTGTCTTTTTGACTATAACCGACTAGGTATAACCCGAGATCGGAGGGCCCCGCTTCCTTGCCCAGACGGGCCATTCACGTACATACGTGATTTGAGACTATAACCGTCTGGGCCTGAACCCGAGAACGGAGTCTAAAACGAATTTAGGTTTATTAACCAAAATCTGAGTCGGAAGCGGTACAAAGTATCCACGTGCAAGAGAGCAGTTTCCTGAGAAAAATAAATGAATATTTATATTAGTTTACTCACCTCACTCACATAATTATTTCTTTTAATTTAAACCGAACGTTACTCAACGTTTTTTAAACTTTTAAGTTTTACGCGTACAACACACCACTCGCTTACGTAAACAAAAGCGTACTGAAGAAACGGACCGTTGTACGGTCCGACTCTAGCTAGCCGTCAAGCACAGCATGAGAAAGAGACAGCGATAGGTAGGTTATTAGGGAGGAACGGGATAGATAATGGCTGCACACACCCACTCGTGAACGTAAATAGAAGAGGTAATCTCAGAGGTCAGGCCATAGGCACAGAGCCGAAATGAATTATTCAGTGAGGATTTTTGATTATTTTGAGCATTGTCAAATAATATTATATGAACTCTTGAATGACATATGTAGTGACATTGACATAAGACATAACCTCTGAACCATTCAAAATATTTCAGAAGTTGATTTGAGGAGTATTATTTTTTGCTTATTCGGTTAAATAAATGGTTATTATTGTTATATAAAGTGACAAAAGCTGTTAACTGAAATCTATATAGGCATTAAAATATGTCACTTTCAAGAATTTTACTCTCCCGGCGTATTTTCATAGCTGATAAATTCAATTTGCTACGTAGATGTAGCTCACAAAATGTATTTAATTTATCCGACCTTGCTGTTCAAGCTTACCTCAAAAATGTATTGTTAGAACATGAAGATCTGTCACTAAAACTTAAAAGAACACCTGAAGAATCAAAACGCTTGTTTGAGATAAAACCAATCGTAAATGCCCTGGAGAAACGTATCACCTTGTATGACAACATTGAAATGCTCAAGGACCTGAATAAAAAGCAAAGCAACGTAGAAGATGATATGAAGAAAATGATAAAAGAAGAAGCTCAGATATATTTGGAACGTATGAAGGAAGTAGATAATGAGTTACAGTCGATCCTCTTGGAGCCGCAGCTGACGGAAGGCGGGGTGTTGTTGGAGGTCACGGCCGGCGCGGGTGGTCAGGAAGCTATGCTATTTGCACGTGAACTATTTGATATGTACAAATCATACGCTGAATATAAAGACTGGGAAGTTTGCATTGTTTCTATCGAAAAATCTGACATTGGAGGAATTAGAAAAGCTTCTATGTTTATTGACGGTGTGGGTGTACCTGAACTAATGAAAGTAGAGGCTGGAGTTCACCGTGTGCAGAGGATCCCTGCCACTGAGAAGGGTGGACGCATTCACACAAGTACTGTATCAGTGGCTGTACTCCCTAAGCCCAATGATATACAAGAAAATATATCTGAGCGAGACCTTGTTATAGAAACCAAGAGAGCAAGTGGTGCGGGCGGGCAGCACGTGAACACTACAGACAGTGCTGTCCGTATCACTCATACTCCTACGGGCACAGTGGTTGAGTGCCAAGAAGGTAGATCACAAATAAAAAATAAAGAGATAGCCATACAAAAACTGAGAACAATTTTGTTAGAGAAGCAACAACAAGAACAAACATCCAAAATAAATAGTGAAAGGAAATCACAGGTTTGTATTTAAATTAATTAATGTACCTACTTCATATTTTACAAGCCAAACGAACATTGTTATAACCACAGCAGCACCATTTTAAAGTTTTATTATTGTATTACTGTTTTAAATTTATTTTTTATGGTTATATATTTTAATTCATTAATGCCTTGCATCATATTCTATGTGTTGATTTCTATCACCTAACAGTATGAAATATACTTTACGACCTATTCTCATACCTACCAAATAAAATACATAAAAAGTGGTCAAGCCCTTTCGGAGGAGTGCAACCACAAACACTGTGACACAAGATTTTTATATACCTAATAAAGAGATTGAAGTTGTAAAACATTGTAACATTTTCCTTTTATGTTAAAGAGAAACTTGTAATTTATTGGTAGTATGTAGGTAATTGGTAATACGTACCTAGAATGATTTAAAAGTAAGAATTATAAATAACAATTTACAATATTATTTACAGATTGGTTCCAGTAACAGAAATGAGAAAATTCGGACATACAATTATCCACAAGACCGCGTGACGGAGCATCGCGAAGGTGGTGGAACTGTTCACAATCTACAGGGTTTCATGGGAGGTGACGAGAAACTCGAAGAGATGCAACATAATTTGCTGAATGCTCAAAAGCGCCAGGAATTCTTGGATGAAATCAGTCACATTGCTAAGAAAATAGCTAATGTAAAGACAACGGATAAAAACTAACAGTCACTGTGTAAGATGCATTTGTAGATAATTTTAGGATAGTGAAAATGTTTATTTAGTTACAAAATACCTAAATATTTAAATAAAATGTATGTTTCAAGAAATCATCGTATTAAATATTTTTCCTTTTACATTCCTAATTATAATTTAAAATTGTATTATGTAACCATATTAGGTTTTGGTAAAACAAAAACTTTTGAGGTATTCAAACTTTATTATGTACTCTTAAGTAAGTATATGAAAGAGCAGTTCAAATAATCCTTTAAAAGTATTTTGGTTTAGGACTAGTTCTAAGCTGACCCAGTATTTGGAATAAACACTAAACATTAGATACTAACAATCGAGATCAATCATATAGTATAGTTTTAACAAATTGCTACTAAAAATATGTCAAGATATCGTTAAAACCGTAGGTAGGACCTACAATACGTGCGATTAGGCTTGACGCACCATACAATCTTTATTATTTCGTAATATTATAATATTTTTAAGAATTTTAATCTAAATGTCTTCGAAATATTCCTGTGAATAGATACACAAATTATGGATAACTATTTCGTAATCCATACATACCTGCGCAAGCTCCCCATTACTGACGCTAGTCAAGTCTCACCTTTCGTGGCACGTATTATAAACAGATCTTGTACCTTCCTAAAAAAAGGTCCAGTATTAAAACTGTCAAGTACCTGGCACCTACCTTGTAAACTACTTACATACCTACTGACTAACCCTAAAGTGGGTGATAGACGTGCGAGTAAGTACGCGGACTTGTGGCTCGACGACCTTTTTCGCCTGTGTGTCACCTTAAAAACGCGTACTTTAAAATTACCGCGCAAGTTCGCCGGCGATCCAACCTGTTTGAAATCTTACTCGTAGCTTGTCTCGGCTCGTACTTACTTCTTCTCTCGACGACATCGCGATATACTGAGCAAGCTTCACGTGTGTCACCAACGTCGAGCCGAGTAAGTTCACGATCTTAAAAACCGCGTACTTTAAGTTCGTACGTCTATCACCCACTTAAGGCCTGTAAGGTAAGTACCTGGCACCTATCTACCTTGTAAACTACTTACATACCTCTGGCGGCTATTGAACCATAAGCACGCCTCCTTGCTAGATATCAGTATGATCGTGAAGCTGGCAGAGCACACCCATACATCGCTCAGTCCCCGCAAAAAAAATATCCTTCAATCAAAATAGTTTCAAATCTCATACAAGTGATTTGTGAGTTAAACATATTTTCTTTGGATATTTTATAGACAATGTTTCTTAGTATTGTTATTGTTCAGTAAATAATCCTGATATCATTTATTTCCTTACTCGTACATACCTACTACAATGATATCAATTCCAAGAAAAATTCGGCCCATATTCAATGCATTAAAAATAGAACTGAATCGTAAATTCAGTTCACACAATGTTTTTAATATATCTGATGCCGCCGTTCAAGCTTACCTAAAAAACTTGATGTTGGAACATGAACAGCTGTGCACTAAAGCTCAGAGAACACACGAAGAATCTAAACGCTTATTTGAAATAAAACCTATCGTAAATGTGTTTGCACAGCGAAACAACTTGTATGACAACATTGAAGCGCTCAGTAAAAGGCAAAGTGATGATGGAAAAATGAAAGAAATTTTAAAAACAGAAGTTTTATCATATTTGAAACGTATGACGGATGTAGATCGTGAGCTGCAGACGATCCTCTTGGAGCCGCAGTTGAGAGAAGGTACGGTGTTGTTGGAGGTCATGGCAGGCGCCGGCGGTCTAGAAGCTCTGCTATTCGCGCGTGAAATGTTCGAAATGTACGTATCATACGCTAAGTACAAAGACTGGGAAATTAGCAGTATCTGTTCCGAAAAATCTGAGACTGGAGGCATTAGGAAGGCCTCAATGTTTGTCGATGGTGTAGGTGTGTCTGAACTAATGAAAATGGAGGCTGGTGTACACCGCGTTCACAGGATCCCCGCTGCGGAGAAGGGTTTACGCATTCACACAAGTACTGTATCAGTGGCCGTACTTTTAAAGCCCACTGGTATAGAAGGAAATATCCCGGACCGAGACCTTGTTATAGAAACCAAAACAGCTCGTGGTGCGGGCGGGCAGCATGTGAACACCACAGACAGTGCTGTCCGTATCACTCATATTCCTACAGGTATAGTGGTCGAGTCCCAAGAAGGAGAGAATATAGCTATTCAAGAGTTGAGAACGCGTTTATGGAAGAAACAGAAGTTAGAACAAATATCAAATAGAGAACGGGAATTTCAGGTTTGCTAATTTTATTAGTTAGGTACGTTATGTAGGTTAGTTTATAAAATTGTCTTAAAATCTTTTCTAGGTATATACCTTTATCTACTTATATACGTACGTATAAAAACCGAAACCCTAAACTGGCCGATAGACGTGTTAAAACATTACGCGTAGGTACTACCTCAGTCACCCTAAAAGCATGCATATACCTACTTATAATGTAGTGAGAAATCAGTGAAAAAGATCATCGAGCCATAGGTAACCTGATCGTTAACCTATCATTTTTATTTGTAACTGTAGGAACTACCTAGCCAGCAGAAGAATCTCAAAGTTAATTCTTATTCGAAATCTTTTGTTTACAGGTTGGTTCCAGTTATATAAACGATCACGTTCGAACATATGACTATCCTGAGAACATCGTGATGGAGCATCGCGAGGGTGGCGGGATTTCACACAATCTACAGGAATTCATGGAAGGCGACTTTCGTCTAGAACAGATGCAAACGAATCTGCTCAGGATTCACTGGCGCCGCAAATTTATGGAGGAAATCAATCAGTTTGCTGAGAAAATTAAAATGAAAACAGCTGAAACTCACTAGTACCACATGCATGTTTGTTACATTTAGATTAATATTAGCATAGTAAAATGGCAGTTGGATTTGAATAATGAAATACATTTAAAAATTATTCCCATAATTATTTATTTGTACAAACAATCACATTTCGTTAAGTAAATAGTTCACGTCTAAGACAAATACGTAAATGACAGAGATTCAAAATACTAAATTCTTATAATAATATTACTTAGGTATTACAAAAATGACCACTCGGTGGTGTAGGTAATATTGCATCAGATCAGTTAAATTGAAGAATACAATGAATTTAAAATGTGTATGTGGATGTTGTAAAAAGTTCCATTCCTTTTACCTAATAATTCACCAGCAGGACGGAGCAATAATGTAACATTTAATTTATATTAGGTATAACATAGAGAAAACTGACAAAACAGTAAGTAACAGAAAATATTAAGTCATGCATTAAGCCAATTCTTTATAAAAGCTATATTTCTTAAACAAGTAAATTGTATCTTTATTTCACAATTTTAACAACACTCCTGGTGTCACGAGGGTCGTTAATTTGTTGATATGAATATTTTTTTTTATTGCTTCCTATTGTGGCACAAAGGGAGCACTCTCTATCATTTAACATTTGATATGTGGGAATGACATGTACTTTCTTCAAATACCTAACTACCTATTCTAAAAGCAGAGATCAGTATTTCATAATAATAACACAAATATAAACTATTTAAACGTTATATTACACTTGATTGATATATTTGAATAAACTATGACATATAAGATAACAAAACGTATAAGTGTCTAATATCTATTATTGTAATTGAGAATTTGTAATTAGAAGCAGAAAACAATGCCTTTACGATCGCCGTCGTTAGATATTACAATTTTATTCACAGATATATATCTGATATTAGGTAGGTATCATCATTTATTGTGTACCTACCTAATGCAGTTTGTCTAGCTTCTCTAAACCCCGGCCAATAAAGCACTAAGCAGTAAGGCGTGATTACCTATCAGATTAGCATTGGTAGGTAAAAAGATTTTTATCGAATACGCAGTCAGGCCACTTAGTGTTTTACCTGCCTGTCTAAACGTTTCCGTACCTACCGTCTTAAGCCAAATATCTAACTATGAGGACAATGCTCATCAAAACCCATGTCTTGCTGTTGCCTGGTAAACTACCGCGTCCACACATATCGATGTTACTCTCCTGAAAAAAAAAATGATTCTGAATTCACTCAAATGTTATACTACAATGATTTTGATAGATAAAGGCTGGGTCGGTTACAACTGAATTTCCGTTTGTATTTAGGTACCTAAAGTTTTTAAATCTGCTAGCTTTATGGCCATACCCTAAGTAGTATTATAACCCAACTAACATTTAGGCGCTAAGACAAGAGTTATAGTAAATCTATTAAAGCGCTAACCAGATCCTAAAGTTATACATAAGTGTTACGCATTCGGAGTTAGAGCGCGCTATATCTCTACTATACCCCCGAATTGGGCACACTTTTTTTATCACCTTAGGTTATTTAATGGCGGTATATCAGAGTTACAGAATGGGTTAAGAGGTATAATAAAGCAATAAGAGAGCTATAATAGCGATAACTGAAACTACAAGGAATAAAAACGTGATAAATAGGCGAAAATTCACTCCCTTAGTGGTACAATAGAATAAAATATCGTTTATTAACCCTTTGGGTGCTAAAAGGGCTGCAAATAGGTGAATACTAACTCCCTAAGCGGTATGGTAGAACTAAAATGTCGTTCACTATATTTTTAAGTGATAAGAGAGTGGCAAATAGGTGATTATTACCGCTTTGAACTCTAATATAGACGCACAAAAGCTATAAAAACGATCTCAGGTGGTAACATTTTTAACTCCTAAGGATATTTTTTTATTTCGTCAACATAATTTAACCTCTCGTTTTTATGTGCGAACAGTGCGTATGTTAATATATTGGCGGATCCAAAACGCCGCCATTCGTTTGTGAAAATGAAATTTAAAGTATAATCTTTTAGTTTCAACCTAGTAGACACAGAAGTTGATTTTTTACTGCGAAGGAAAGTACACTGTGAATAAGTATATGTATTATTAACAAAATATTCAAGCGCCCGATGTCTGTTGTATATTTACTGAAAAAAAATATTTTATTAGATATGGAGTAACATAAAACTTTTGTAATAATCTAATAAAACGTTGTCTATTCTAATTTAAGGTATCGTGCTAGTAGTGTTAGAACACAATGAAGCAAAATACTTCAATTAAACCGTGTTTTCTTATGTTTTTCTAACCTAAGTCAAATCAATTCGTAACCTAAACATGGTGGGCAAATGAATGATCGCCATTTTATTACTATCAACAACAAGTAAACGAATAAGGGGTACAGAAGTGGTATTAAGCTCTATTACTCTACCTAAAGTTATACAGAAGTCACAATAACCACTAGAAGTTCTATGATAGCGAAGAATGTTTCTACTGTTCGACTTTAAGAAACTTAAGAGAGTTTTGTACCTCTTTAGGCATTTGGTGGTACAAAAGAATTTATGACCACCATTGTGGAACTGGTAGTGGTAATTATTGCTTTTGTGCAACTTTTGGTTCTTGGCGAGAGTTTATTATCGCTTGCATAGCACTTTGGGGGGTTGTAGTCAATGCTCACTTCTTATTTAGATCTTATAGTTGTAAGATTCACTTAAAGCTATAACACAAGATGCTTTGCCCATATTGTAGAGTTAAAAAATGCTGCTGTATGTCTTTAACCTTTAAACTCACCCTGTTATCGCCCTTGTAACTCTGTTGTATAGCTCTACGTGAAATATTTTGCTTGTTTACGCTCTTTTGTTGCCAAAAGTTGTAAGTGCTGCTGCTGTAGCGCCTTTATATCTCGGTCAGTTCTAAAACAAGCTCCAATTGACGCCTAAATGTTTATTGGGAAGGGTTATTAACCTTACTAATCCACACTACTTTCCACGGCACTATCACTTTCTTCGTCATCAAGTATTCTACGTTCGCTCTGCCAATAACATTATCACAATCACATTGACAAGTTGTTTACTTACTTCAGAATGATTTCTTATACACGAAGCAGGTTGCATCCTATACAAGGGGTGCATATGCTTCAAGCATGGCAGCGACTCGTTATAGTTGACTTCTGTTGCGTCTACTGACATGGCGACGACCTCGTCTTTCGGACAGTTAGCGTCTACCACGATCATCAGCATGTTGGTGTAGTTGACGTGTTGCGCATAGAATGGGCGGCCACATTCTGTGACTAGCTTGTTGAGCTTCTCGTCCAGATTGTTGTAGTCCAGTTGGTATAGGAACATCTCTCTGTCGCAAGGAGTCGGTCGTGTTCGGTTGATCAACACCAGCTTTTCATAGTCTCGCTCTAACACTCGCATGTTCGGAGGCTTCGACATGTATGGGTCATCTGTTTCTTCGTCGTTCTCGTAGCTCTGGTACGCAACTGGGCCGGGAAATTAACTGTTAGTTCCTAGAATGCGATAATTTGTGTCCCCATGCACGAGCAAATAATCAATGAGAACTTAAATATTGTGAAAAAGAAAATTAAGTTGAAAATGTAGAAGAAACATGCAGAATAATAAAAGTCAAGAATTTATAGTACAGCGAAGATGAAGTACTTAAATGAAATTATTAACGTACTCATAGCATTATTAAGATAGAAGTAGAATAAACATAATAAGTAATTCAGTTCAACAAAAGAGAAAATAGACATGTTAATGACATAGAGATAATTGTTTTGAATAGTTAAAATCTGGTGAATATTTTTCCGTCAAAAATAACAGAATTACCTGAAAACCAATAACATGCATAATCCTAAAATATTTCACTAATCTTTGGACCAGTCAATAATGAAGCTCGTATTTCAATTGGGTAGGAGGTACTTACATATATTATAAATAGTAGGTACCGATGAAGAACATTGATAAAATCTTTATAACTACGATAATATCTAAGAAGTTTAACATTTAATTTACAATCATGCACATTCTTGCCCTTTAGCAAGCCTACTCTTGTTCCACACTTTCCATTAGGCATTTTTTTACTCAACAAGTCCAAACTCCAAGTGAAAAGTAAAATTCGTTTTTTTACTGTTTTTGATAAATTTCTATCGCTTTATTCTCGAACTTCTAATGAAAGTTTCGTATCGAATATAATTGTACAGCGTCCTTTTACTTCCACTGAAGAATAATAACTAAGTATGTGTTACTGTTTTACTAATATTATACTATTTCTGACTTTAAACAAAAGCTAAACCAAGAGTAAACTTGCGTTCTATAAGAGCACATAACTATAATATATATATACAACCTTAATTTTAATTTGATACAAATCTTTCAGGGGGTGAATGTACTCATGAATATGAACAACTTTTATTAAGGGACATAGTACGAAATGTGAAAAAAAAAACAGCTGATCCATACAATAATGTACTACATTACGATCAAAATGTATGGATCAGCTGTTTTTTTTTTCACATTTCGTACTATGTCCCTTAATAAAAGTTGTTCATATTCATGAGTACATTCACCCCCTGAAAGATTTGTATCAAATTAAAATTAAGGTTGTATTATTAGCCTGAATATAAATAAAACTAAGAGTTGTATCTATGCCGACACGTGCGTGTGCGCGCTCTACATGTAACTCACCAGTGGGTGTAACATTCTCTGAAAAAAGATGGAGTCATTACTACTTTAGTAGAAATATCTAAGTCCAATTGTTGACTCCATGAATGAATTTTGCTTTTGCTACAGATATTGTGAGAACCAGCTATGAATAGTAATGTTGGGTGCAGTTGAACCGCGGTGCACACTCTCATGCACCCAAAAATAACTTTCGTGTGCACAGATTTGGTGACCAAGTGTTTAGTCTTTGTGACTCACTTGACTAGTATTACGTGTTAATTCAATCTAAGTTCGACTACTTAGAGGCAATTACCTAATAGTTAACATATATTTCTGTTTCCTAAAGTCAAGATATTCCATGCACAGACACATTGATAAGCACAACTTTGTCTCTCGCGCAAAGAAATGTTAATTATCTTTTGGACATGTATTAGATCTACATAAAGTTTAAAGTGCTCGTTGTCATGCAGATTGACAGAACATGCCGACAACGCTCAAGAGCAACATCGAATGCGCATATAATATATAAAGTCCACAACATATAGCCTATTGCCCGGATTTTTCATGGTTTCTGTGGAATATCGAAGTATCCTCATAAAACATGAAATATTGAACCGCTTATTACAAGGTTTTACGTACCGTCGTCCAAGGAGTAACTGGACGCTTGTGCCAAACCTGTCGCTATGGAGTTGTAGAACCAAACCGTAGTGGCTAGGAACCACGCCATCAAGAGACGCAAATTTTCGAGCGGCTGAAAATAGGAAAAATGAAAGAAGTTAAATTTACAATGATATTTATGATCAATTGATCATGTTGTGTTATCGATAAATTTACTTAGATTGTTATAGGGCATCAAAACACTGAGACTCCCGTCTTCAGGTTTCATTTTATGACATAGATGAACACGAGCCTAAATTCAGTTTGTGTTAGCATTTAGCCTCAGAAAAAAAAAAATAAACTAGGAATATGTTACAGTGAAAAGCATAGTAGCCGGGTTTGTTGTTTTCTTCTCTCTGAAGCAGACGGCCTGATAGTCCACAATGTGCACTGCCTTGTATACTTCGTCTTCTACTAATCTTGACATGATGTCAGGCCGGATCTGCGAATTACATGGTCATTATAATTCTATCAAATACTTTTAAAAAGTAAGACAAATAATGTGCTTTATTTATTTATTTTTTACTTTCCAGTCGCAGTCATTTACTGGGTTACTGGTAGCTTTATTTCTTAATTGTGCGTACCTACAGTTATCCTTACCCTGCCAAAGAACTGTCCAGTCTGAGTTGCATCTTCGCTGACGACTATCCAGCCGTTGTTGTCGACCAAGTAGCAATCCCAGTTATCAGATTGACAAGTTGTGCACTCCTTGTTATGTTCGCACTGGAATCAAATTAGATGTTACCAAATTGATTTGAGCTTTTTCTTGTTAGAACACTGGGTGCTTCATAAAAATAAATGATACTTAGATTTAAATAATGTTCCAATTTATGTTGCAACTCATAATGTTAGGTTAAAACGAAGATAGTCGACGACAGTATAAAACGTTAGTAGCACAAAGCTTGCCTAGGAAATTCACTGCTATGACATTGTAAAAAAGTTGGGAACTCACCGACGACGTAATATTATCAAACCATTCGCTGAGTCGTTCATGTTTGAACTGGAACCCAATCACAGCCGCGGGAGCCTTCCTGTGTCCGTCGCCGTGGAAGACCGCATGCGAGGCGGTAACCATGGCCAGGCTGACGTTAAGAGGGAACTTGATGGTGCTCAGGTCCACGCTGTACACGAAGCTCAGAGGATCCACGTAGTGCTGTTCAACAGCTCGACGGTACCACACCTCCTCGATCGCTCGCGGCCATTGCTTGCCGAATTCTGGCCTAGAAATTGATGTTTGGTTAGTTCATTTTCGGTAATTAGACTACAAGGATTTTATACGCTTTAGATGTGACTATTTTCTTTTAACTACCCATCACTTGCCTTTTCAGACTAATCTGTAAGTAATTCTGTCTTACTTGTCATTATCATGTTCCTTGGGTGGGTGAGTCTGCCATCGCGTCAGTCCACTGTGTGTTGACAGGAATGCCACGATGTACCCAAACCGTTGGATAAACTCCACCCTGTTACAAACGTGTCTAATTGTATATCTAGCGTTGAACGTTTTCACAATATTTGTTTTGAACAGATTGCCTGGATTTGTTTCTGAAGCTATCGAAAATAATTAAATTATTTTTCGTAAATCGGGGAATCGGGTATCAAATGTAATTTGTTTTACTTTGCAATGTATCTGCTGAATGTGTTAATTTTGTATAATAGACCTGTTGTTTATGAACATGTTGTATATTCTCCTGTACTTATCACAACACATGAAGACATTTCAGAGTCTCATATTTCCCTGTTAGGTACACATAAAGTATGCAATACAAACCCATCCGAAGCTGCACTTAATTATAAAATTCACACTTTACCTACTCCAAAAAAATATTAAGCTAAAGGCCTGTTTTACTACCTCTGAATAGGCATTAGATATAATATACTTAATAAAAAAAAAATGGAACAAAATTTCATGATACCTAGTTGGTTTCATGTTTTTATTTATAAGTAGGTATAATAATCGAAGCTTAGGTATGAGAGTTCAAAGGTAGTTAAACAAACTAAATAAGTATTAATGGTGTGTTGGACCAAATATGTTGCCTCGAGTTATACTCTGTTTCTGGTGAGATCATTATTACACACTTTGCAGAGAGCTCCTCGTTTTCGTCAGAAATCAATTACCTACCTATTTATTACACAACAGTACCTAGTTACCTTCCTAAATAAAAATAACAAGTCATGCAAAACACTGCTGGTCCATGTCAGAAGTTTACTTTACCTCGGCAACAATCCGATCACTTTTGTCAATGGGCTATCCGGGCGAAAGGAGTAAAAATGCATTCCAAATAAATTATTGCATTTAAATAGGAATGATAATTAAAGATAATCCCAATAAAAATACTCCCTGTATGGCGGCAAAATATTTAAATTCCACAAAATCGTCATCATAAAATAAAGAGTAACATATGGGTAGTTTAGGTACCTCTTGTAATATTAATAAAAATCATTAAAAATAAATTTACTTACGCTTTTTCATCGGATGCAGAGTCAGATATACTCTTGTTGAACCAGGCAGTATTTCTTGCGTCATACACCAAGGCTTGCATCAACCCATGATCGCCTGATGGAAGAAAATAGGATATCATCATACAATAGTGATTTTAAATTGAGTCAACACTAGGACAATTATGGCTACAATAAACGTACCTACCTATACAATAAAAGATATACTTATTACTTACTGCGCTTACCCCTGATAAGTTAGAATTATGGCTAAGAGGAAGATGACGTTGATGTTGAGGGATATAGTCTGTAGAACTATCAGATTAAATTACTTACAATAATATTCATTCTTGGGGGTACTGTTTGCTACTTTGTTCCTATCTCTCGCTTCTGGTGTACCTGGTAAATTAAAATATCTATTCAGTGAAAGTCACATACTTATATTAAATATGACACAAGGACCTCTTTTTGATGAAGACAATAGCGCTCAGCACACGCACAGTTCGGACCGCGGGAAACAGCACGCGCCTCGCTCCGAACTGTACGTGTAGATGTGCGGGTCATACATTTTATACAGTTCGGAGCGAGGGATTGGAACGGCGCGTGCTGTTTCCCGCGGTCCGAACTGTGCGTGTGCTGAGCGCTAATACTTGACTAAGTCAAAATTGTTTTCTGAGATAGAAGATAAAATGTGCGAATAAACAATTACCGTTATTGTGCCGTTCATGCCCAGGCTTATTCTTGTGATGCTCCGGAGGCCGGGGCTTTGCCGGCCAACGCCAACCAGGCTTGGCCACTCGCTCCAAGAAATATAGCAGCTCTTCCTCAGCAGTCGCGAACGTGCGTTCATAATGCCGACAATACATCCTAAACAAGATAAAATATAGGGTCGAAGTCTTTCTTTTAACTAGGGGTCTAACCAACTGCGTGTAAATATTGACTCACCAGTCAGGGTGAACGCTCCACTTATCCGACAAATACTGCCTCGCCGATATGTTCTTGGAGGTGAGCGAGAGTCTGTGTATGTCGTCAGTAGGTGGAGGGGTGATGCGGTGGCGACCATAGTTTTCGGGTATCGCCACAACCAACGTGAACGGCGAGTCGCTGATGCCTGTCCAGAAGTAATGCCTTTTTGCTCTGGATACTCTTTTCTGGGGGTGAAATTATATTTGAATATCGTGTGATCTCTTATTTGTGATAGCGTATTCTCTTCTATAATTAAATTAATAAAACAGAACTTACCATGTCGTCCAAGTGGTATTTGACGCTCATCACCTTATTGCCCGTCTTCTGATCAATGATTTCTTTTCGGAGCTGTATTATTTGATAATATTATATTAGTTTTTCAATGTTAGTGTTATAGGTTTAATATGTAGGTATTTATAGTAATCAAATCAATATGAATACTCACTGCAGTTAACTCTTTGCTAAAGTTCCTGGGACCTCTGTCGTCGTCAAAGAGTTCGACTTCTATCATATCAACGCTGTTGTAGCTTGGTTTCAAAATTTGTTGAAACTTTAAAAAAATAAATGAACGATTTTATAAAAATAAATATAAAACAAAACAATTATAAAATAAATAAGTCTTAACTAGTTCACTATGGCTTATGAATTTAATATGGTCTCTCTCTATTTTACTGAATATAAGTATTTTTTAAGATTATATTTTTTCTTTAATTCACTATATTGTATTTTGTACAATGTACGTACCACGGGTCTCAGATCAGGGTGTATTAGAATGTATCCATTGTTTGTTACTATAAAGGCGTAACCATTCACACCTACCTGTAACATAAGAAATCATAGAATATGTTGTGTTTTATAATTGTTTCAAGACTCAATGTTAATGTAATGTTAATAACGTAACGTGTTGTAACGTACTTTGTAAGGTGACATTACTGCTTGAATCTCAGAAAGAGGCACGTCAGTGCCTGCGACTCCCAATAGTCTAGCTATACGCATCTGAAAATATTTAGAAGGCACTATATAACACTGGCACTAGATAATATTACAATTCACAACACACTTCACAGTATTGATAGGTATCTATTGATTCATCTTTTAGTCTCAGACTTTTCTGCAAATCAATATCGCTAATGTCTACGTTACCATTTTATAAATCTACTTTCGAAATATAAAAAATATTATAAAAATATGCTGTATGTTATTTTTGTAGGTAAACAGTCAAAAATTATTCTAACTACAAGGTATATTCCGCATTTGGCGATGTATTGGCCATCAGTCTACTGATATTATACAACATTATGGCAATCTCGTAAAACTAGCAATAAATTACTGATTCTTTAGCATCTAAGCCCCGTTAGGCGAAGTTCTATATGTTTATTTATATAGAACTATGTTAAGGGATTCTAATTTTATATCCATGGTTACAGGTTCTAGCAAAACTACTCAAATATTAAATAATTTTATGTTATAAAATTAAAATACTACTCTTTAGATTCTAAAAAAACCCACTACCATTATTTTGATTGTAAATATACAAATACCCTTTGGAATGTTTCCTTGTAAAAATCTGTCGAAATTTTTAAATTAATCATATAGACAATGACATTGCCACTAATACTAACTTTATGTAGCACTTCAGACTATATCCCTTAGTTATAATATGTGCACAAACATTGAAAGCAGCATCATCTCACAGGCGTGTAACGTGTACTCGTGTACTCGTGTTCTCATGTACTCGAGTGGGCACACTTGCACACTGGCACACGTGCACGCACACCGCTCGTCCGTCGCCTCTCATGCATCGCCTGTCACGTCTCACGGAGGCAGTATGGTCTATGAGCGTTGGCCTACCTCTTTCTGGCCGTTCTCCTCTACGGACTGCGATTGGTTGTGGACGTACGAATGCAATAAAATATAATAACATATAGATAAATGCGTTGTAACAACTTCCGCTAGAAATTAAAATGGCTCCTCTCTTTGAGAGACTAATACTGCTAAAATTGTTATTATCAAAAATTGCCATTCTTAAGAAGAGAATAGTTTAAACTCAATAGATACTCAAGTAACAAAGGCCCCATACTCGTCTTGTGTATGTCGGGCTGCATGATACTGTTATTCAAAAATATTTACATTTACTTGTCGTCATACAAGTCAATCTTTAAAAATTGTCTCTACGAAGACATCACTATATTCAGGCAAAAATACTTGATTTCATTAGATAGTGTGTGTAGTGTATAGATCATAACTCTTGCATAGAAAATTAACTTGATGATTGATAGAAAAGTCGTTCATAACACCCTATTGGTCTACGCCTACGATCTAGTAGAAACTACATCACTACAGTAAGCCAAAGGGTCGGACAACACATTGGTCAGGCGGTGCGGCGGCTGCGCGCGCGCCGCCTCCGCGCACACATCTATCGAGGACAGATGCATCGCTAACGGGGCCAAATAACACTGTACCGTTACTGAAATCCAAAAAACTAAATCATAAAAACTCTCTTGTATCTTGCAAAAACTTTACAATTAAATCATCAAAACTTTCTAAGTGTAGTACCTCTTTCGTAACCGAAACCCAGTAAGCTTCATTTATCAGTACATTCTCTGTGATGTTCTGAGGGGAAACCATCAAACAAAACGGAGTTATTAATAGACATTGACATGTAAAAGAAGAAGACAATAGAGTAAAGAGTAAAGTAATAGGAAGAGATAGAGCTTACGTCCAATTAGTAGAAAATATAAAACCAATCTGTAAACATAATCTTTTGAAACAGATGAAAGGTTTATTTCGTTCATGCTACATGGAAAATTTAGAATTTGGAAAAAAGACGTAATATACAGCTAAATAATAGAGATAAGAGAATAATTTGGCTAGAAGAAAGAAGAACACTTACACTGAGAAAAAAAAACAATTTAATTAATAATAACGCAAATTATTAAAGATACGCAAATCATTCTCTTTCCCGAATATTTTGGTAATATTTTAAGACACATATGGGGAGTTTCAAGTTCAGGGCTTTAGTATAGAGCACGTGGGGCAGCTCACCTCGTTGTGTCGCAGGTCGTACACAGGCATGGACACAGATGTCATTAACTGATACTGGGAATTTCCAAGCTCACTATACTGGCCCTGTTTCATCTGCAACGAATGTAAGTCAATCTTCCATTAACGTTGGACAGTAATGACGGGTACTTAAGGCTAACATCGAATGGGGAAACGCACTGGGAAATGACTTCTCTTATTACCTGTGTAATTCTCCATCTCCTGTCCTGTTCCTTATCCGAGTTGAAGAGGTTCTTGTCGCGTCGCTGGCTCATGAAGCGCTCCTTCTGTTCGGCTCTCTCGCGTTGCTCCCATAAATAATCTGCTACTTTCGGATCCTAAGCATGGAATATGTGAGTACTTTTGGTCACAGATACAAAAAGTGCATCTTGTATCTTTACAAACATAATTTATCAATACAAACTTAAAATAAAGGACTTACGGTGACGTTAGCATAAACGGGGGTCCAGACAACAGGATGTTTCTCTCGTTGAAGCACGAGCGGGCGCGCGAGCACGTTTACGTGTTCGAGCACGCGCTCGCGCACCTCTGCCAGAGTGCTCAGATGTACGTAAAAGCCGCGGTTGGCGCACGCCATCCACTTCACCTCTCTTACGTCTGCCACCTAAACAACCCTTTACGTGTTAGCTTAGCACATATCCTTTATTTACTTATGTCTCTAATGACGGCCTTGAGTAAGTGCATTGTGGTAAGGCACAAGTCACAACATCAATATTAAAACCTAAGTCTCATTGGATACTAACAGAATAAGATTGCAAAGGAAAAGTTTTAGAAAGGACTCTAAAATTACTGTAAGTAGATATAGATACAAGAAGGCAAGAATAGTAACTAAGAAAGAATAAAATGCATAACCCAAAACTGCTACGTAACAATCAGTACCTCAATTGCGTAACTCACATAACATCAAAATAAAACTAAGCTAACTTCCTTTTGAAAGGGGTTTAACATTCCATTGCTGTAAGTAACGCAATGGATTTTGTAAAACTGTCAAAATAAAAAAAGATTGTGATTGCTCCGCAATTAGGCCGTTGAGCATCATGCATCACTAATGACTCCTATGCACTGCATAAACACAAGTAAAAGTCTCATAGAACGGAACACTCATTTAGCGAAAATACGACCCCTTGACAATTTGTGTTCGTACTCAGTGCTAAATCCGAGTTCAGATTTCCAGGACTGCATTTAAAAGAAATCCGAGTGAAAGAATGTGGGAAACTAACATCCTACTTTAACTTTTTTTAGGCTTTCACTTCTTGGTATCGAAATCCCAACTCAAGTTCACGAATATTTAAGAGAAATGATCACAAACATCCATTACCGAGGTCGATTGCTTCGCTTAATGGCCGCCGTTTTTCATCTTATAGTCTAAAATAGTACAATTCACACCTGAGACGGCATTTATGAATGTATCAGAGTGTCTTCGATCTGAGATTGCAAGATGGAAACGCATTCTCGTGTATCCACGTGCGTTTTAGTAAAGTCTCTCAAAGACAGCATTGGCGCATCAAGAATGAATTATACAGAAGGGTGAGTCCAGACTTGCGACTATACCTTGAGTTCTAGTAACAATGAAATAATTTATTTAGATAACTATCGTTCGTTATAGTTATAGGTATATTGCACAGTATAAACTCAACCAAAAAAGAGACTGTACAAACAAAAACACTACAAGCATAAGCACATTGAGATCGGAAAACTTCACAAATTACGATAACACCACCATGCAATGTACAGTTTCAATGTACTGTATTTATAGACAGACAACAGGTACCACATTCTAGACGTACTGGCAGATTGGTACGAAGGAAGGCATTATGCAGGTCGCACAATGACTACGACACACAGTAAGACCTGAAAGTGGTACTACCTTTACCTCTCGCCCTATCAGGTACGTAAACACTCTCACTGGGGTATCATATTTCCAGTTGAATCTCTCAAATATTTCTTTATAATTATAGGGAACACCATCGGTAACCAGCATTATTGCCTGGAAAAACCAAAATATTATAACAACTTATTCTAGTAGTTTTTCTAAAACCATGAGGCAACTCATCAAGGGAGCAGATAATTCTTTATACATATTTGTTCTTGTGTGGAGTGGAGGCTATTCAAAATACATGTTATATCCAGATACCTGATTGCAATTCGCACCCCCGCTGTTATTCCTGTACATTTCCAATAGTTCAAACGCTCTTGTCAACGCCGCCGAAAAATTTGCTATTTCCTGTGTTTCGAAACTGTCCATTGCCAATTTTAGTTCCCGAAGATTTCCCAGAGTGGCCTAGTAATGACAGAAATGAAATTGATGGTATACGTTGATAAGTCCGTACAGTTATTAAAATAGATAAGAGAGTTATTATCGTCTTTATCTTGATATATTGTTTATGTACTTAATAAATGTTCAAAAAATAATTCCCAGCACTTAGTGTTTGCTGCATTTTAATTTTTTGGCCTTTTTATTACTTTTTTACTATTGAAAGACCCGTGACGGTATAGAATAATTTCATGAGACTACGATACTACACTTACAATATTACGATACAATTCTACGGTTACTTGCCTGCACAAGAGAATCCTCAAAACACGGTACAATTTCCTCTACAGTGTCTGCGAAAGTCATTACGTTGACAAAGTCATTGTTACCAAGTGTGTCAAGTATATTGGTAACGACATGTTTGGCGATGTCCCGCCTCTGCCCGGTCATCGACCCACTACGATCTACTAAAATGATCACATCCTTTGGACTCGCAGCCGCTTCCATGTACCACGCCCGGGTTCGACAATCATAAATATCCACAGGGTCAGCCCTCCATTTCAATGCTAAAACATTATTTTTTAGTTAGAATACTCAAACAGGTCCAATATTATAAATCAACACACATCACTAATAGAACATTAAATTTATATTCTGATTACCAGGATAATGTCTCATGAATCCAGTTGAGCTGCCGAAGTATTGCCACGAGAGTGTCGGGTCACTCTGATAGTTATTTATAAAGTGGGTATCCAGTCCCTCCGACCAATGGATTCCTTTGATAACTTCAGGTGCTGTAATACATTAACCGTTTTTTATCCGTACGTACAACATTTACGATTACGCATCTATGGTTTACTCACCCCAGGCATAAACATTTGTTGGAACGTGTACACTGCTAAAATTAGTGTTTACTGGAATGTTAGAAAAGTGTGGATTTTGCTGCGTGTGTGCGTTCTTTGATGGCGGTCGTACTATCCAACTCTCCTGACCGAAGTCTGTTTCAGGTGTCGTGGTGATCGACACCTCGTCCCACGGTTCCTCCATTTCTTTGCTGTTGTAGTACTGAAAGTCTTCGGGTACAGGTTCGTTTTGTTTATCAAACGCCATGTTCTCTGCAGCCTCCACTATTCTTTTAACGGCGCTTATCTTCAGTTCCATCATGGCGCGAATATCATCTGACATACTCTGAACTAGTTTTTCGCCATCCCTCGATTCAACTTGAGCAGATTTAAAACTCTGAATTAAATAAATTGTAAATATTACCATCTGTCTAGGCGAACTGAATACTAGCAGTTATAAAGTGTACTTACATCTTGAACCTCTTTCTTCCTGGTGATAAACTCTCCAAAATGATACAACTCAGTGCCAAGTTTAACCGCCCATGCTTGGACCCTAGAAAGGTAATTTATCGGTAATACAATAAAGTAAATCTATAAATCATCCTCAGCCAGGAAACATTTGTTCAGCATTTCCGAGTTACGCGTTCTTTGTGGATTTTTTTACGATGTAAGCATATCGATATTAATAGATTCTTTCTAGTTCAAAATCAGATTAAACATATTTTTAATTATTGACGTGTACAATGTATGTAGGTAAATGTAATTTGTTAAGTTCTATGTAATTTTAATTAGATTGTTTGCACACTAATTTAGTGGAAGCCATTAGTGTCCGCCGGTAGAAGAAAAAAAATATTTAAAAATTATCAGTGTTATACAAAAGTATCTTACGAGTTAAGCGATATTTTGCCAGCGGCATCATATTGTGCACTAGCCGAGCAGTCCCTGGAGTCCAGGAACAAAACCAGCAGAAGTAACACGAAGGCACCGATACACTTGCACATCAGAACCACTGCGTTTATTTAGCTTACTGACTAGAGTTGTAGGAGAACATGATAGGTACGCATTTAATCTAATTATGACATTGATGATGTTTAAAGAATCCGATGTGTTAGATGTATCGGGAGGTACTGGGCGACGAACATTGATAAGGTTGATAGGTGTGTGTCGCAGTGCGCAGACGCGAGTGAGCGCGGGGCGGGCATGCGCTCTAATTCCCCTGCGCGGGTTGACTGGCGACCTCCGAGCTCCGTTGTTTGTGTTTCGTTAAACGTAACTTGTGGATTCTCTCGCCACCTGACGCATCGATTGGCATCGCCCTCATCACTAGGTCAGCGTGTCTATGGGACGCGCCGTAGGTACATGTTTTGAGCTTCCGTATGGTGCATACCGGCGTTTTAACTTTATCACCGACTGATTTTTAAAAGTACTTATTACACACGTCGTCATATATCTCGTAGTATTAACACTTTCGATAATATGGTGATCCCATTTTTTTGTAGGTGCTTACCAATTTTTATACAAAACACCACAGTGACATCGATTTGCCTTTAGGAATTCCCTGCGAAGAGATATCTGACGGTATATAGATATATCATACTGGTATCCTTACTGGTATTCAAAAGATACATGAGGTTCTTATAACTGATAACTACTTATGAAGCTAGCCCTAAAGTATTTCGAAAGACTCCAGTACTAGTACCCAGATTATGGTTTAAATAATTACGTAAATTGTGACTTTGTCTAAAAAAGATGTATTGGTGTAATAATGAAGAATAAAATAAAACGCAGTCCACAGGTGCAACAAGTTTTATTGCCAAAGTAACAAAGGTACAAATATATTATCGAATGTGCTGCGTCACGTGCTGATCTGGACTGCCACAGCCATGACCACGGCAAACAACAGGACGGCCACGTCGATACGGGCGGTGGTGCCAATACCACACGCTGTTATGTTCCGCTCCTGGTGATGAAATGATAAACGTTAGAAACTGTATTGAATATTCTAGTTTACTGTGTAGAAAGATAGTGGGACAAAAAAAGGAGGACCAGCTTGTAGAGTGTGTGGAGTCTGGATTAACAAGGCCAGACAAACACAGAGTAACTTCTGCGGATCTGGTCAAAATGCGACTAAAATCAATAAATAATCAGAGTTAGTGTAAAACGAAGGAATCATATTGTGAAACGAAATCCGACGAATCCGGTAATTCTACGTATATAATATTGTGATAGCATACCCCATCGTGGTAGGTATAGCAGCCTTCAAGTCGTCGTCTATTCAAAGCGCCCAAATCTAGCTTGTGGCATGGCTCCCGGCTAGTTATTGACTCGCGTGTGGGTTGCGGCTTCGTGTCTTGTGGTACAGTGCAGTTAGAATTAAAATCATCCTGTTTCTCAACCACCACGAGGAGCAGGTTTGTCTGTGGGACGTAGGACGCCCAGTAAGCAGGCCAACATTCTCCCGCTTTATCTTTCTGAACGGTAGGTGAAGCTCCTGCCGCCTCCAAAAAGTATGTTTGGTTTAGTATATAAAGCTTGATACTGTGGTCGCAGGAGAACGGACTCTCATCTTTTTTCTCTTTCCCATTCTTTGTTTCGTTGGCCGGTAAGGGCGGTGATTCAGTCGTCGGAGGCGCCACTGTGTACACTTTGATGGTTGGATCATCGTCATAGTCTGTGAGTGAGACGACCATGCGGTTACATAAAGCAGAAGAATTAGACGTGCTTATAGTAAAGGCTGCCAGTTACCATGCAGCTAAAGAAGGACTAACTACTACATATACTCGTAAGTGGGTAAATGAAAATACATTTTTAAATTAAGATTGTGTATACTGCAAGCTTAGGCCGAAATAAATAGACACAACTCCGCTTTGGCTGTGTAGTATCCCTATCACTGTCGCGCCACTACCGGTTTAAGACAGAGACGGAATCATCTTAACCAAAACAGGTGCTTAGTAATATTTATTTATCTTGGCCCTAAAGTCAATTTGGATTATCATGATTTTACTTTTATATTCTTTTAGTATAAGCCGCTATTAGTTGATCGCTGTTTGCAATAGGTTGTTTTCCATTCATGTTTTTACTACAGAAGTTTAATAAATTATGAAAGTTACTAAGTACATAGCTAGTTAAAAGCAATTAGTTTGAGTTTTCGCAATTTCTTTGAAACATCAAAAGCAAGAAGTTACTGGCATTTTTTTTCAAATTTCGCAAGAGACCTATTGGTATTTATTATATTAATACTGATAAAGAAAATAATGCATCTTAATTATCTTTGAATTCATTGAGTAATAATTATTCGCAAAATAACGGCAACGGCTTGTGTAACTTTCCATAAAAGCACATTTTTAATAAAAACGATTTCTAATTTAATTATTACTCAGAGTTTATATCCTACATCATTCAACAATAAAAGTTTCGAATTGTTTTTTTAATACACCTGAACATAACACGACTAAAATATTCCCAACATTCGTAGATCTATCTCTTACAGAACTACTGATATCTCACCAGAAATCTCGTCGACAGGGCTTGCGTACGCGTAATCATTCGAGTTGTACATGTTTGTGATCAGCAGTAGGACTTCAGTCACCAGCCAGTGGAAGAAGTTCAGAGCTAAACTAAAAGGCTACAAAATATTTATGTTATTAAAATATTTATACTCTATCCACACAGTTCTGCGTAAGGGCCTTAGGTCTTAGCATGGGTATAAGTATTACGAACGTATGGATAGATCCTTAGATACTGGATAGGAAGGTAGCTATACAATTTTCTGTTCTGGCACTCCCAGGTACCGGTCCCGTACGGCCATAGAGTGTCTACGGTACCACCTGCTATAATCATTTATCTAAAAATAATTTTTAAAAAGTTTGCTATTAATATTTGAATATTGTTTGCTACAGGTACTTCGAGGTGGCAACAATATCAATATAGGCATAAGGGCCAACTAACCGTCCGTAAAGTCCAGGAACTGCTTTTCTTAATCAACGCCGAAAGTGGACAAAGAGCCTGGTAGTTGAACACATCCACGTGATCGTATATGTGCATATCCAGGAAAGATTGAAGCACATATTTCTGTTCTGTGCCGAAGAACTTGCCTACCAACTTCTTATCCTTGGCCAGGACGATGTAGCCAGAACTGTCTATGACGTAACAGTCGTATTGGTCTGAATTTGGGTCACATGATGGGTCCTGAAGTAAATAAAATTATATGGTTAATAATTTATTATGCACTTACTTACAGTCTTGTGTGAGCATTCTTTTCTCCTAAAGTATATTTATTTAACTTTCAAACTCCGTTTGCTTGCTATATTAATACCAATAGGCTTCGTTAAAATTGAAAAATCTTACCTCAGAACCATCCAAAGTAATGTTTGTAATTTGTAAAAATCTTTCGTAAAATTTTAAATAAGAATATTGGAAGCCAACAACAGATGCCGGTGTCTCTGAGTTGCCATCTTTATAAAATATGGCGTAGCTGGCAGTCAGTGTAATGTCTCCATCATCATTGATGACCTGCGGTGGTTTCTTAATGATGTCATCCAAGATAGGAAGAGGCGTAGCCACTACAAGAGACTCCGTATCATGCGTGTGTGTATGTGTTATCATGTGTTGCAGAACAGCTGCTTTATACCAAGTCTCTTCAATTGTGTTGTGGTAGTCATCTCCGAAAACGCTGCAAACAACAGTCAGATTAGAGTACATGTAAAATTTTGATTTACAGCCACTATTGTGACGTGACAGCAGTGGCGGTAAATCCCGTAAAGGACGAGTGGTTGGAGGATCATTCACCTAACACAGTGGTGTTTAAAATTAGATCTTAAACAAATAATAAGAAATTAACAATACTAAAGCGGACACTGAAACATGCTCTATAACATTACCCAAGAATGTCCGAATAATAGCCAAATAATCTTACTTTCCATCATATTCCTTCTTCCTGTTCCCTTGATCATCAATCACTTCGTTCTTATCAGTATCAAACACATAGTGCCACCGAGTCAAACCACTCGACGTTGCTATGAATCGGACGCTCACGTTATACTTTCTAGCCAAGTCCCACTCTTCATCAGTCGCAATCCAGTTCTCGAAATACGGTGTAGATAGTTTAGCATCGAACACCAATTGTTTTACTAGGTCCTCGTTACAATAGTAATCGTCCTTGCCCAGTGGTGATACGCCGCAGTGCACTAGTGAAAACAAATGTACATAGTTAGGACTTATTACCTGCTCATTGGGTAGTTCTACTATTTATAAACGGATGTGGATGACAAGGTCGCGGCCTAGCTAAAGTGGCCGCCCAAACCCATTATATTTTTTACTCACATTTAGGGTTGAACTCTTCCGTGCTATTATCTTTTGTGTATTGCTGCTTTGTTATATCGATTTCATTTTTAGATAGACCAACTAAAAACTTCCAAGCTTCCACTTCAGCATTAAGCGACTCGTGGCCTTCTAAATAATGGTATTTGCAATAAACCCTGTGAACAGAGTGCCCGAACAAAGTAAGAACCCGGTGCTTACTTTAATATTGAAGAAGTATCACCATATATATATATACAAATTAATAAAACGAAATCTTACCAATCTGGATGAACCCTGAAGCTGTACCTAAAGTAGTCAGTGACGTTGATACCAGTTAGCTCTTTTCCTTGTTTTGCCTCTAATGGATTCTCTTTAAGCAAAAGTTCAGTGTCTCCGTAAATTTTTGGCAGCGAAATACCCATCGAAAATGGCGTTCCTTCAAGTCTATTGAAAAAGTAGTCATGGCTTACTCTTGCTATCCTCCTGGAAATATTAACAAATTTAATGTTAGAGTTGCAAAATCAATCAACGGAATGTGTTTGCATCTCTGTATATTTATGGAATGGGGCCCTTTTTAACGATGGAAAATCATCAAATGACTTCTGAAGCGTCAGACTCTAATTAAAATCTATCCACGTTCCTCCTAATGCCCTTTGCGTTCTAGGGCCGCGGTGACTCTTTCGAACAAAATTCGTAACCCAGGAGGATGGAACCCTTCGCATCTGGTTTTCGTTTGTCGAACGTTGCTATAGTAACGTTGGTCGAACTAAATTAGCTCGACATTGGTTTATAAACAATCATGGGTATGCACAGACAACATAACACAACGGATAGTGTCCTTACGAATCACCAGATGATATGAGGCATTGGAAAAAATGGAAAATAAAACAGTTCGTGATAACAAACCTCATGTTGTCATAATGGTAAAGCACAGGGACCTGCGTCATGTTGCCGTCTTCGCCCTCCACCAGGTAGTTACGCAGCGCCTTGATCTGATCGCCGAGTTCCCGCGACCCCTTGCCGTCGTCCACCTGTTCCACCTCCACGAAGTCCACGCTGTTGTAGTTTTCTTGCAGGACACTGTTTATCTGAAGACATATTGAGTAAGTACAGGTTTAATCTACTATGAGACAACCCTTTTTTTAGAGAGAAAATTTGAACAGGTACCACTTTTGTTAATTACAATATGGATTCAATCAGGTAGCTACGACATTTCCCGGACCTACTGATGGTTGCTGGAGAGGCCTGGATCTTAACTTAACATATTACAGTTTAGTACTATCTAGGAAATGACCTACTTTTGTAAGATTTTACCAAATAGCGCTCTTACATTTAAAAACATCGTCTTCGATTGTAATTGTGGAATTTAAAACAGCAGAAAATTACATCAGGTACCTATTGGGAATAAAACATATGTAGGTAAAAGTTATTTACTTACTGAAGTCGTCAATAAAGGATGCAGCAATAAATAGCCGTTGTTACTGACGATGAATGAATAACCGTTGACACCGAGCTGAAAATTACAATAATTATGTAAATGCAAGAGGTGTGTGTATGAGGCGTACTAGGTCACCTCTACCTAACCTTCCGGGGAAAACAGGCGTAAAGTTATGTTATGAAAATGATTCTGAGTAAATAACTCTTTTCTTTTTCACACTTAAACATGTGATTCGTATATAACTCATTTTTAAGTAGTCCGAAATGTTCCACTTCTAACCAATGAAAGGAAGATATAAAAAACTAATGTAAAGGTAATAATACTGACCTATGGATACTCGGTAAGTACCTGATGAAAAGGACCCCTATAGTTCCTATGATAGGTAGGTATACTCTGGCATTATCAATACTGGTGATCGCAGCAGTTAAATTATCTGCTCACACCTAACCTTTTTTGCAACCATAACTTCATTACAAAGCCAGTCAATAAATTATTGTAATCATTTAGTTAGTTATTAGTAGTTAAGCATAATTTGCAGACAATAAAACGTACCTGATGCGGCTGCGCAAGTTTAGCGATGCTATCGATGGGCACGTCAGTCCCGGCAACGCCCAGCAGCTGCGCATCGTTCTGCTCCTCGTTGAACTTGTAGTCGAACGCTGGCATCGCCACTGACGTCACCAGCTTGTCTTCGTCCGGCTGGAATAGCAAACATTCACGGTTGAATAGTTATATACTATTAGCTACGTGGAAATCATAGGTCCCTGCCTACTGTTAAGCACTAAGGCTAAGTTCAGATGAACGTGCGACGACGCGCGCTGCCGCGGGTCAACATATTGCGCGCGGTGCATGGCGGTGCGCGCGGGCTCGCGCGGTGACGCGCGGTCATGTACACAACAACATTGATTTGTTACAATCTTAAACCGCGCGCCGAGACAAGCGCGCGTCGTCGCGCGTTCATCTGAACTTAGCCTAACGTCGTTACGAAATGCGTTTTTCTATATTTTTTGTTGTTAATGCCATTATGCATCAATCACACACTATTCACAAGAATCAATGAAAAGAATGAAACAATATTTGTTGACAGCAACCGATTGGGCTTTCCCTCATAAACCCGCCGCTGAAAATAGCCTTTCACTGTATACATACACCTATATGATTTTAGACATAATTCAAACTAATTTGCAACATTAAATCAAATGACCTGCCCGCGCTGCCCAGCACCGCACGCACTACTATGAGACAGATCGTAACTTCTCGCCAGGCCGATTATTCGGTGCTTCGGCCAAAAGCATGGCCGGATATTTGGTATTCCGAAAACTATTTGTGGCATGTCTAGCTAAGACTCTAAGCCAAAAGGTTTAAAGTTAACTAAAATTTCCGTTAAGCTATAACGGAAATCAAGGACCTAAATAATTAATCCTATTCCTGAGACAAATCCGAAGAAAATAATTAATTGTCAGCATATTATTCTAGTAATCCCTCTCCTCATGACCAAAAAGTATGTAATTATGTTATTTTATTATTGCCATAAAAAAATTTCATCATTACTTTAAATGAGGCACTCAGAAAACAGTTTTTTTTATCTCCTGCTATTGACGTA
Organism: Hoplodrina blanda; assembly: GCA_949316365.1. NCBI lineage: Eukaryota > Metazoa > Arthropoda > Insecta > Lepidoptera > Noctuidae > Hoplodrina > Hoplodrina blanda. The sequence goes on along the minus strand of OX438579.1, from coordinate 5,548,868 downwards.
ATGATGGTTAACACACGACCGAATACACAAACAATTTTCTACTATCACTACTACTAATATTAGTTACAGTTATTTTTGTCTTATGTATCTAGTAAAATTATATGTACAACAATTCAAAGAAAAATAATGAATACCTTTGATATGTCACCGCTCACATTCCATTTGTTGGTTCGCTGTAAAAAAATAAGATATTTTTAATAAAACCATCAACTGCGTAAACGAAAACGAATAGGGAATACTCATGAATTTATTCATGATTATTCTCTATTCGTTTACGTTTACGCCATATCTTCCTTATATAGTAGGTAAATGTTAAAGACTTTTCAAGATCAAACCCCGTGTTTTAATGAAGCTGTGATACTTGGAAAAGGCCATTTTCCAATTCCAATTTATCAATTTCTAGTGGAAAACACAGCCGACTTTTAAGATAGCATATTGTGTGATGCGCTCTTTATGTTTATCTTCTTATCATCTGCCTAGTTTAGATGTTAGGGTTAATTGAGAGCGACCTTCACAGCCGCCTCAATCATTGCTTTAAAAAAAGTAGAAAAAAGAGGATGGCAAATCTAAATACGTACATATTTAGATTTGCTATCCTCTTTTTCTACTTTACTACAATTAGGGAGTTAATTAGATATATACTGAAATACTGACCGTTGAGTCAATATTGGCGTGTGTCCACGTCGCAGGCGGCGTCTTATTCTCCAAGATCATGGGCCGAGCGATCACGTTGATGTACTTTAGGACTTGCTGCTGGACCTCCTCCACTGAATGGATATGCACGAAGAAACCTGAAATCGTTTAACTAAAATTGGTACTAGACTACTATCTTCGAAGAGGGAAATGGTAAGTATTGGTGTACTAAATAAATGGCCTTGTCATTAAGTTGCTTGTACGGTTTCTGACGTTAAATTCAGGAGATTATCATTTACTTGTTGATGGCAAGGGTGTAGTACAAAAAGGTTTGGTGTTCTTTTTTATATTAAAATATTCTCAGGCGTGAAGTCTGGATTCACAGGCAATGGCTACAGGCTCGCAAACTGCATTACATTGTCAGTCAGAAACCTTCAAAAGTTCTATTATTAGTTATGGTGTTAAATAGTGTTCTATCTGATTATGTATGCGGGGTGTAAAATTAAAGACGCATCTCATACCCATTATAACTAAGCATACTGCCCAATAAAATAAGGAATATTGATTGATTGAATTGTTGCTGAGAAACGACTTTTATTTTTGATGTGATAAATAACTAGGTATTTATGATAGTGCACAATATAACGCACGCAAAACATTGTGCTTACAGGTCCTTCCAATAGTACAGGGATCATGGAGGTTTTTAAAATTTAGTTATAACATTTCAAACCTGTTTAGTAAAAAACGTTAAAATAAAATTGGAACTTTGACTTTTAAGCGGGCCGCAGACGTCCGGTTTCAGATTCACGTTTCCGAATCAGGAGGCGTGTATGTACATACACACACATCCATAAATTACACACACATGTAAAAAAAAAATGAATGTATGTGTAATTTATGCATGTGTGTGCATGTACATACACGTCTCCTGATTCGGAAACCTGATCGCAAACCGGACGTTTGCGCCCGGCCTTATACCTTTTAGTTGCGACTAAAAGGTATCCCAGGTATCTATGGCAGATCCATATCCAGAAAATAAAAAATATCGCAATGATAAGAAGTATATATGTATCTTTCGACTTAAATATGTGTTTTTTACACCCTTTATTTGCCATATAATAACATTTATAATGTGTGGGTATAATGGTGTACTACTCATCTCTGTGTAAGGTTTGATGTTATGTAAATTACTTCTCCTGGAATATTGTATAAGCACCTCTATTGAGACACGCCATCCACTGTATCTCGCGCACATTGGTGACCTCTTTGCCAATGAGGTAGGTGAACACTCTAACGGGGATATACGTCTTGCCGCCGACCACCTCCCGGTTGTGCTCCTCGAACACTTCAGTCAGGTTGCCTGGCACGTAGTCCGTGATCACCATCACCAGCTGGTTGCAGCCCTGGGTGCTGCTCACGTTGCAAAGTGCTCTTCGCTAAATGGTTAATCAAAATTCAGACGTGTCTCTTTGTGGTTTTCATTTGGTATTAAAAAATAAATAATGCAAAATGATGGTAATTCTTTATTATGACGCGATTGAACTGCACGACCAAAAGATGAGTCAAACGTCTCGTAATCATCTCACTTACCTCCCTTAGTGTAGTAAAAGCTTTGATATACGCCATCGTCAAGTTTGCGTAACCCTCCAGAGGTACATTATGTTTCTTCCCATTGTCTCTAGGCTCGAGGGTATTAACAAGGGTCTTCACATTCTCAGGAGTTGCTTGAACTAGTTGCTTAAAGCAGTCCACAACATAGTTAGTGACATTTTTAAAAGTATATACGTTGACGTAATCGTTGTTCGATAGAGTTTCCAAAATTGTACGTAACGTTCTTCTTGCTACGTAGTTCTTGAATCCAGTCATTGAGCCAGAGACATCAAATAGGATGATCATGTCTTTGGAGCAAGTGGCGGCTTCTATGTACCAAGACATGACGCGACAGTCATATTTGTCGACTTCATTAGTGTTCCACCGCATGCCGGGGTAGAAGCGCAAGATGCCATGGGCACTGCCGAAGTACTGCCAGGATAATGATGGATCGGATTCATAGTTTTTTTTAAATATTTCATTTAAACCTTTTGACCATAAAATGGAATTGCGGGCAGTTGTCTCTGTAAACAAAGGAACAGAGATTTGTACCAATAGTTACCAAAAATAAATAACTCCTATCATATCTCTTACATGCTTAAATTTTTTATCACTGTGCTATGAAACTTCACGATCTAATTAAACATAGTTCATTACTAAAATATATATATCAAAATAATATGTTTGCAAAGCTGAACATGTTAAAGGTTGTGATAGAAATGAATACTTAATATCACAATCTTATAATAATGCACACTTGAGTCCCACTGGCGCACCAAAACTATTAGGTACGTGTACTAATATAAAAATAAGGTTATTTTATTGTTTTACACGAGATAAACGCCATACGGGCATAGAATCTCGTATTCTGACTGGCTACCTACTTTGATTAAAAAACACAGCCCTGTGACTGACATACAGACAGACTCTAGCTTAGAAACAGATTCCTTTTGGGTACGGTACCCTAATAACAGTGACGCGTCGCGCAAACAGTAGCTTTGACTGTTCGGGATGAAGCGATCACTGGATTACACAGTATTCGGATTAACGAGTTTATGGTGCATTAGTTAAGGTAAAAAAATTACTGTAACACTTCTAATGACTACATACCTTCATCAAATATATTGGTTGGAACGTGAACACAACTTTTTTTGGTGTTAACATTGATGTTGTAGAAGTGCGAGTCCCTTTCCAAAGTCACGTTCTCATACCGAGTATTGTTGACAACATATTTAGGCAGCATATCCTCTTTCTCACCAGGGTCATCAGCTTCATCTTCGTATAAAAACTTAGAATACTTCGCTGAACAGTACTCGATAGTTTCGGATTTATTAAAGGCGTAGGTGAAATTTCTTGCCAAACTTTCCGCCTTCGAGTGAATGCACTACAAACAAAAGTTACGATTACTAAAAATGCTCGAAAATACCAAATAAAAACAGCAAACCACCTGCCTACCACAGGTTAGTTATCACAAGTTGGGTTGATGTTACAGTCTCCTTAAATTGCTAAAATCGCATTAATTTTACAGATTAGACCCGCAGGTCAGTACCTACTCATTTGGAGAATAATGAATAGGGTCATTCCGCAATAACACAATACGAAGTTCGGACTCTGCCTTACCTTGACGGCATTGATTTTGCGAGTGAGCATGGTACTCACAGAGCGCAATGAAGACTCCAATATTTGCTTTCCATCTTTTCTCTTAACGCTCGCGTTCATTTGTTTGTATTTCTGCGGAATTGGGACTGTGTAAATAAATTATGGTGCAAAACCCGGAAATAAATAGAGGGAGGAAACAAATACTGTTTTGCTGTTGATTTAATCCAATTCAATGTGTTTTTATTATTTATTTTATTTTGATGATGTCGGTTTACAAATGCGAACTTATTTATTACTTTATTTTAAACATAAAAAAAATCCACTTTGAATAAATTATTTACTCACGATTCTGATTTGATCTGACTTTGTCAGAGCTTCATTTAACTTCCATAGTTCGTCCCCAAGCGCCCTTGCCCACACTTTTACTCTACGAATAAGAAAACATTATGATAAAAGAACAAACAATAAAATAGAGAACCTTATCATACCTAATATAAACCGAAATGATAACAAAACAGTCATAACAATTTCATCATAAAATATTCTTTTTCGCCAAAATAATTAATAAGCGGTCATAACTGAAATTCCCCATTTCAGAGCCCATTTTATTTGCGAGCGACATACGGAAGGTAATCCGCAGACACATGACTCATAAATAAGGGTCTGTTTACGATAGTCACCGAAATGAAATTAGCTTATATTTACGTTGGATAATAACTTGATACTTTCAGGGGTGTATGATGTTAGTGTATGTGCGTCACGTTTTTCGTGCCGCCTGTGTCCGGACACGCGACCAGGGATGCATAATATTGTAATGTTCTGCAATAAAGTTACTTTCTAACAAGGCACATACGCGTGCATGAAAACTTCTGTTGTTTGTGTTTTGTCTCTTTCACTGGGTTCGGGATTAAAAGGTCAATTACATACAATCATGTTCAATAAAGCGTTATACTTTCACGTAAGTTATAAAGAACGTACTCACAGATGAAAAACATAAAACAAAATTCAGAAAGCTTTAGCGGTTCTATCTATGAACTACTTTTTAGTTTTAAACTAAATTAAATATTCAAAATGTTTCAGCCAGCTGAGTGCTCCGTGAGCTCTATGGGTGTATGAAAGTGAAAATGTCATAAATAATATAGTATTCTTACGTGTCGGCCTTCCAGGCGGGGACTGGTTCAGGTACGAATAGAAGTGCACATAATAACACGAACTTGAAACTCTGCATGTCTTCGGCGGTGAGTCACGCGCGCTAACAATATATACTTATTGCGTTCTGCAAGTAATCGGCGTAAACTACTCGAATATTACAGGATAAGGCACATCATTACAGTGTTTTGTTACTTAAATAAGGCTTTTCACGATACATCACAAAAATATATTATCTAAGCTGCTAACAGGCTAAACACGTATCTATGGCAGTTAAAGAACAACCAAACTAAAAAGTAACAAAGGTTGAAAGCTTTCCCGGAGATAGATAACGAGCAAGGCCACTACGATTTCGAAGCACAGTAAACATTCAGTCACTAAATACATTCACGTTAACGAGGTTATTAATAGTTTACGCAGTTTCGAGTTTACTGTCCATTACTTAAGGGTTCACAACACGAGTTACATGGCTGTTTTATAAGAGCGCGGGCGCGTGATAGTTTGTGCGGTGTGCGCTCGACGCTGCCGGTGCGGGTCGGAGCGGGCCGAGACGAGCGCGAGCCGGGACTGGCCTAGCGGGGAGCGGGCGTGTGTCGCGGCCGACGCACGTGCTGCGTCTATTCTGGGCGGGCGCCGGCGAGCGCTTCGGGCGGAATCGAGCGGAGCCGATCTAGGTCGGCCCGCGTCTGTCCACACACTGGTACCGGCGCGCATCGCACCCAGTCGCCGCTACTACTTATAATTATAGACATTACAACTTTTTGTCTATATGAACTTACGACACTGCGCGGCGCTGAGCTTCAGGACGTGATTAACATTCTTATTGCTTCTTAGCTAATGAGAGTTTGGAGTTCTACGTAGAGGCCACACATTATATAGGCGGTGATGTATGAGAGTGGCGGTGAGTATGAGAACTTTGAAGATGCTTGTAAGACCATTGCAAGTTTAAAAATTAAGAATTAGTAGGTACATCTCTGCACTTAATTCTTAAGTCCCAAAATTGACAGAGAGATACGCAAATATATGGCAAATGAGACGAACTAATTGCTGAAACAACTGATATGCTATCTGGAAATCAATAGCAGTATCAGTTTTTGTTACATTTGTATGCAGCGAAACTCATGCACCCGTCATATTTAATGTTTGAAGCCAACCGAGCTTTTATGGACTGAGTCATAAAGCAATATTTATTGCATTGGCTTACAATCGACATTTGAAAATAAAAGTTTGCATGAAATCATTTTGCTTGTCATATAAATGACGTCTTCGCCTCGCATAGCAAGGCTCATAACAAACGTTAAACCCAAATAAATGTTTCGTTAGATTGTCTGTTTTAAAAAGAGGTTTTAATAAAATATAGTAAAAACGGAATATAAACAGTGTTTTAAACGACACTTGACGAAGCCTTAAAGTACATTTGTTTTGCCCATCAGAATTTTTTTTTACGGGTGTTCTGGTTACGGAAATATAAAAGGTCAAAGATTCCACTTTCTTTAATATTCTTTCACGAAATAAGTTTAAATTGTTCTAAATAAACTTTTAATACCCCCTTGACCTTTATACTGTTGGATGCACCCGTAAATACAATGTTTTGCTGGCGTTACATTGCGCACTGCCATAAACATTGATTTTCACACCAAAAATAAAAGTGGATTTCCAGCAATCGTTTATAATTTTTGCTCAATGTGGCTTAGTTTTTTACACCCCGTATTACTAACTCTTTTATTAACGTTTAAGTCTTAAGCACTACGATAGTTTTCGAGGTCTACGCCGCGCGTAGCTCGTAGCACTTATAAGAATAGGGCACTCAGAAGAAGATTGTAGATAGACGTATCTTTGCTAAACATTTCGGCCTTGGAAGCTATGGAGCTACAATATTTTCGAAAACTTATTAAGTGTCAAGCGAAGTGGAATGCAATCAAACTGTCATTACTAGAATCGATAAAAAAGTAGGTACAAAAAGCTCCTGTCCTACTTCATGTGTTGTTAATAAGTGTTATCAGGGATTGATGTCAGGAGAAATTAAGCAAAAGTTTTGGTATAATACCTAGTAACTACCTTGTTTTTGTACAAAACAGTTTTTGTTCTCTATAACGGTGAAACAAGGTACTTACTGCAATACCAATACCTACTACTAAATACTTTTGTCAAGCATAGCACTCTTTACAGCGGTGTAAAAATCATGGTGAAATGATTGAGAGCACCAGCTCCACTAAAGTTTCAGTCTTATGATTCTTTCAATTACACTTTTCAGTGTTTTTTTGTTTCGTTACATCATATTTTTGTGACATGAAAATCAACTAGACTAAAGTCTGTATGTACTCGTATAGCTAGCCGAAATGAGTAAAGACGTTATGGCTTCATTATGTACACCTCGTGAAATAAACCGATTTAATATGTAAAGGGCGGCGAGCGAGGCGTGTAAACATTACTTATAAACATTCAAGTGAGTACACAAGCGCGCGCGTGCCATAACAACCTGCCTTCATTATTTACACTTGAAAGTTTCTCTTAAGTGGATCGTTATCTTCACGGCCTTTTAGGGGCTCGTTGGTGAAACACGCGCTTTTATTGATCTGCGATGTTGAGTGAGGTTTACTGGGTCATTTGTGGGCAATCATTTTCAGACAGTATGTGGATAAAGGTTGGCCCTGGTGGACATAAGACTAACACTAATATTACTAGATAATCTAGTGAACTTCATACCGCCTAGAATGATATTTTTCCTATTTTTCTTTTTCCTAAAAATTATGATAGTTAACGGAATGTCAGTCAGTTAGTTAATACAGTCAATGGTTACTTATCATCATCCTAGATTTATCAGCGGGATAACGTCAACTGCCCACCTTAAAATTCCCAACACGATATATGTTCAAAGCCCGACGCATTAAATTGACGACCTGCGACCTTCATCTGGTCGTGTGGCCACAGGGTGGGTGGCTTCTCTTCATTTCATCAAAGCCACGGGAAGAATTCGGTTACTAAAATACTGATCCGAAAGCCGAAACCAAAACATCGTTTCAAACAAAGCAGTATTCAACATTACTTTTACAAAGTAAAAGGTTGATAATACAAATTATTTCATTTTTGATATCGCACGAACTTTAATGAAGCTGAAAGGAACGATAGAAAAGAGCAGCCTCTTGGAAAATTGAAGACATAATGATCGTGGATTTTCCGAGAATTTATTTCGCTCGCGGCTCGCTCTTTGTGAAGAGGAATGTCTTTCTTTCTATGTGTGGAGCAATATAGAACACGTTTTATCTTCTGAGGAATAAGCAGCTATTATTATTCTGTTCTTGTTCCTAATGGTGACTCTGTAAACTACGCTAACAACCTAACGCTCCTTGCTACGAAGATTTGTTTCTTTTTAATAGCGGTGTTACTAAACTTTGTAAATAGGAGCACGTATTTTTGTATTAGTAAGACAGGTGACGACTTTAAAGTGACAACGAACAGGTGAATTCTAAGTACTCTCAAGGCAGGCATCGCTTCCAGCGCATTTTTTTTTTAACTTAGCACTTTCAATGAAACTGTAAATAACATAATATTTACAATTTTGCTATTCCCTACTGTTGAGTGTAAATTTTCACAAAATACCAGGGGTTTCCAAGCGCAAGAAACATTTCAGAGCTCCGGTGACTCACCGAATGGCCGCAGGGTTGCAAATGCATTAATTTAATAACCACCCAAGCAGTCCGCGCAATTTCTTGATGACGTCATAAATATTATCTGGACCTTATTGCTATGATTTTTTTTGTATTTAAGTATTTTTATGTATCTGTGTATGGATTTTGATGCTTGATTGCTATTGCTATCTCTGTATTGATTGATCATTTCATTCATCATTGTGCTAAGAAAAGAATTGATTGTTTTACGAAGTGCAAATAACACTGTTGTCATCATTAGTGATGTGCCTTGGAGATATTAGCCTGAATTCAGCTATATTGCATGTAGGAAACCTAATAAATGTGCCTCACACAAATTCCGAAACCTAATAAATCTACCAACTTCCACTTGGGTTGCAAATTAATTTGAAAGCTGATAAATGCTGATGAGACAGCAAACCAACACATACATAAATATGTATACACATATATTTCGCGTCTGTGTTCCTCAAAAGGATAAGCAGAGGTTCCATGGTAACCATACTATGGTACCTCTGGCAAACTGTGAGTGTATCAACAGTAACATTTTACCAGCAACTTTAATATCATTATTCACAAGATGCCTAACCTAGGTAGACACTCCCGAAGACTACAAGAGGTCAACAAGCACCACTATGTTACACCGTATAGTGGTAAGACCACAAAGGCAGCTGCATGCATACGGATATGACAGAGTTACTTGCCTGCGTGCTACATGCTCCTATTCTTTTAACAGGCGTTAAAGGAACATTAAAAATATTTTAATTTGTGACTAAATTGGCATTGCTTTACAGTTTTACTGCCACTAACATGAACCGCAGTGGAAAGTTTTGGACTCTTGTAAATTAATGAAAGGTTATGCCCAAGAGGGCATATTTATCGCTTAATGAGGGTCGGCGCTATCAAGCTTTAATTAAGAGTTTGTAACTACAGTACTAAATCTCTCTCCTTTGAATAGATTCAAACTTCTTTAAGTTTCTTTATGTTTCCTTAAGCTTTTCTTTTATAAATCCTCAAATATTCAACTCCCACCTATGAAAACTTACAGAGTAGGTACCATAGGTATAGTATATAGCATAATAAGGCCAAAGGTCGATATAAATAACGACCCAACTTAAAGTAAGTAATTTTATAACGAATACCTTCTTATAACCTCATGAAAAAAAATGTTTCCATCATTTTTTCCTTTTTTTTGGGTCTGGTCACAGGGGTAAAAAATAGGTTCAAATAACATGTCATAATTTTAGGTCGATGGGTGATTGGGCCTTACGAGGATAGACTAATATTAACACCATCCCTGCTACTGAGCCTATGTTGCAATGTTTTTTTTAAGTCCAGGGTCTTTTTTTTTTTTAGGTGGTAAAAATCATCAAATGTCTCCTTCAGCCCTGGGTATGGCGGAAGGGACTGTCAGACTTTTACTGACTAAAAAACCACCCTGTTCCTTCTGATGCTCTTTAGGTTCCGGGGCCACGGTATCCTGTTAAGACGTCCCGCAAATCCGGAGACGTCCCGCAACCCCGGAGACGTCCCGCAACCCCGGAAGTCCAGGGTCTTACTATAATATTCTGAAGGCGGCAAAACTATCTATGCAGTATGAGTTCTCAACATTAATTGTATTTCGTAACTATAATAGACACTTAATTGCTGTACATAATGTTAATTATACCATTGTAGAATATACAAATATGTATGTAAAAACATGCAAATATGTCAAGGACCAAGATGATGACGGACAGTACGCATCATTGGGGGAGGTAGAATACGGCGATGTCTCTGTCTTGGTCAAATAGTCTCTTTCCACACACCCACATCTGCCGCATGTCAGACGATCAATGGTCCTTTCACATGGCAAGCGACATCGTGGCAGGTCCAAATGTAGTACATGAGCTAGATTCCTTCGATAAAGATTAGGCCGTAATAACCTTTCGGCCTACCCTTACTAAACATCCTTTCAAAAATCAATCTAAAAATAAACAACAAACATTTAATATGTATATTGGTTACATTTTCTCGGAATACGTAACTCCGATACAATGCTTCAGTTTCCACAAAGAACAACAAACGAATTCAAAATAAATCATACTCAGCGAGCTCATGTAACGAACACACATTTTCAATCCCTTGAGAATACAATACAAATAATACTTTCAGATTTCTGAAGCGTATTCGCCAATAAAGCTGTTGTGTAGGTTTATCATTCTGTTCCATTATTTACGAGTACCTGAATACAATAGCAGCCTCGTTGGTCTAGTGGTCGCAAAGCGCGACTGCTTAGCATGAGATTTTTGGTTCGATTCCCGGGCCAGACAAAGTTTTATAGGGTTTTTTCATCAGGAATTTCTCTGTAGCAGGCTCGGAGTCTGGATTTGTGCCCGGTTGATGGCAATAGGCTCGCTCCCTATAAAAACGTTTAACTGGCGAAATGTGGGTTTTCTAATGGATCACCTCTTGCCTGCTTGATGTTTTAAGATAGCAGCCTCCATCATGAAGAGGAACAAATTTTCGTTATATACACACATCAAAAAAGTCTAGGGATCAACCTCCCTAACATTTGTTAGGGATGTTGATCCCTAGACTTTTTTGATGTGTATATAATCTTAAAATATTATTCGCCGCCAATACACATGTTTTCTTTCCATTAAAACACAGACCGAGATGTATTCTTATTGTAAAAGTAGATCCTAGGACATATTCAGCGGAAAATCCATTGAGTGTGGCCGAAATATGGGTCTTACCATAGATTAAATCCAATGCCAGCTATGATGTTGACGATATCGTTTCGTATCTACCCACTAAATAAAATCTTCGCTTACATCTTTCAGAAAAACTTAATTTTTGCGGTGATGTATCATACACCTAGTTGATATTTTCAGAATAATAGAATATCATTTTTTTTTTCACCTCTCATGACTAAACCTAAACCGATAAACAAAAAACTTGAGACATTTTTAGCATAATACTAGTTCCATACTTCCATTTCAGTTCAAGTATATGAGTATAGCCTTGCGAGTCTGCAAGGGCAAGACTCCGGCGTCGGGACGGCGCGGCGGGCGGCCGGCACCGTGGCGCCCGCCAGAACGACGAGACGCCCCGCCAAGCCTACATCTATGTATTAAGGGATAACTTAATTTAGAGATAAACTACGATAACATGACGCGCCCTTCCACAATTCAAAACGTTTGAAAGTATTTGTAAAAGTATTTACAGGACTCAAAACGCATAATTATGTGCGTACTGAGACGGCTCTCGAAACAAAAACAAATCAGCGTGTCATTGTTGCTTGACTAGCAGCATCATTAATTACTCATTATTATTGAAATAGTAATATGGAGGGGAGCGCCATGTTGTTCTGTGGCCATGTTATAGTAGTTTATCTCTACTTACGCGTGCGTTTCATAATCATGTAATCAGACTTGAGCTACCTACATGAATTAATAAATGTACATCAAGAGATTTTGACGTATCGTGTTTGACCAAATTATTTTTTGTAGCAAACATGAGTATTCTGTTGAACTGGTCATTAATTGACCAGCTGTAACAGTTTCGTCACGATTCAACGAACGCAACTTTGTAGTGTTAATTTCAACAAAATTCTTGTTAGATTTAAGGCATTTAATGCATGCGAATCCAACACACGCACAAAGCTTTTGTATGAATGATAAGTTATACCTTTTCAAACCAGAATTGGGTATTTGACACCATGAACTGTCAAAACGCAGTTCTCCCACAGATTTTGTATGGCAAAAGACAACTATGATGTCACTTACTAGCTAAATCGATTGATTAAGTAACTATTTATTGATTTCAGAGCGCCTAAAAATCTAATTTTACTGTTCATTTAACATTTATCGGGTTTTCAGGGCTAAAGTGACGTGTTTTTTTTTTAAGTTCTGTGGTGTACTTAATATACCCAATTTTACCTTATTATTTTAAAACTTTTTACGTAACAGGTGATATTGTGTTTTAAATATATTTATATTTAAGACAAAATTATAGGTATGCTACCGCGGACTTTTTTCTAGAACTAATAAAAATTTATATTTCTGCTATACTTAGGTACATTGTGTTGATTTATTTGAAATTGTTTGGTCAGCGCACGCCGATAAAGCAGCCAATTATAAATTTTTGTTCGACTTGATTTACAAATAGTGATTGTATGCTAAAACCAATGTACTTACCATTGAACATAACCCATGGCACTTGTAAATAATGAAATTTTCCATCGGTTAAAAATTGTTTGTAATCTAAAAATAATATTTCTGTAATCTAAAAATGTAAATTAGTATTTCCAGATTTTTTTACATACTAAAAAGGTTACAGCAAATAGGGCAAACAAACCTGGTCGTTTTAGGTAAAAAAAATATTTTGAAAGCCATTTACTTCGGAAGAAAAAATGATTAAAAAAAAAACTTAATAGCATCTTAATTATTTTCGAGGACAATGGCCAACACGTTATTATTCTAGAACTAATGAGGTTGCAAATCGAATTAATTATTCGAAAAACAAACTTAATTTCCCGTATAATTTCTTTACCTCATTATTTCTTTGAAAAGTAGGTCTGTGTAGTTTCTGTTTCTTCATCAGTGCCTGCCATGGTTGCGGAGTTGCGGAATGAGTCACCGCGGCCCTGGAACTAAAAGGACATTAGGAGAAACACGTATGGCTGTCACTTACTCTCTTCTGCCCAGCCCAGAACGAATAAAGTAATTTAGTAATTTCCTACAATTCAAAAAAAGGTAGCAAGAAAAATACAGATATGTAGTTGGTAGAAAGAAAATTTAAGTGTACCATAATCGATTTTAAAGTCAAGTCTATAGCAATTACACTTTGTTCATAGGAACTAAGTAACCTATATTAGTTAATAATTTGTTAATTCAAGTTTTTAGGGTCCCGTACCCAAAGGGTAAAACGGGACAGTAAAAATGAGTAACGTAGAGTAAATAGAATATAGTAAAAGAAGTAACAATTGACACTACTACAAATACTATTATTGACATAAGCATTGATCACCGCACTTGCTCAAGCCAGGCTCTGTGATGTTCAAGATAAACTTCGAAGATACATAATGAATTGAAAAAGTCACATTGAATAATGCCCAGTATGGAACCCGCAAGCTGATGCACGCGAGGCGGGTGCCTTAACCACTAAGCCATCACACGACACGATACTACTACTATAAGTGTACCTTCTATAGAGATAGGAAATACTAAACGTATTGGATATTGTGAGGTGATCTACTTCCACTATACCTACATAAATACAAACTAAAACTTGAATGTAAGTATATCCTTTTTTATGTAAAAAAAGAGTATCTTCTACGCTTGACTGTTATCAATCACATATTATATTCTATCTACAGACTCGGACATTAAAGGGAGGCAGTACCTATAAGAGGTTTTTGTGACCCGGTATATGGGTACGGAGGTTATGAGAAATTCGGTCCCTCCGAAGCCTTACTTAGGGCTAAATCTTCCACACAAAAGGCCTTTCCCTAAGAGATTTTAATCTAAAATAGAACGACATACCAAACCCGACCATATATAGCGGCCCTTCAGCGTACAATACGAATCAGTTTCCAAGTCGAACAATGGTTAGGCTTGGAAATTGCGGTAAAATATTTATACCTACTGCTCGGTAGATAATGGACTCGTAATCAACAAACCTCGCGGTCGTCTTTTAGTAGAAAGAATATTGCTATCAAACATTTTGAAAAGCGATTAGAGATTTTTTTTATAATCTTATACAGCCCTTGAAAACCAGACAGCAGCAACCTCAACCTTGTTTGCATTAATTTAAATACTTATAAACATAAATTAAATATAAAAAAATATATAATTATTCACGAGTGTATAGAGTTTGGAATATATTTTCGTAATTATATAATATTCATGATAAGTATAATCTATACCAGTTACTACATATTGATGTTCACATACCTCAAGTATTTTATTTAACTTGCCTACACTTAAACGAATAATTAAACAATCAAGATTATCGAAACACAGATCGAAAGGTATTTTAATAACGTTACAAATGCTTTTCTTATCGGGAAAATCATTTTCGTTAATTTTAGTCTTATACATATAATCGAATACAGAAAATCAGGTAATTAAGTACTCTACTGTTGCACACAACATGTACCTAGCTGAGTCGGCTTTTTCTGCACCTGCAAATCGCAATTCTGACTAACAATACTCAAGTCGAGGAGTTAAATTTAGATCCTCGAAACAGCGATAGGCTCGCCCTAATAATAAAATAATGCTTATCACAATGACACGTAGTTTTCATGAAGTCTTCGGTGAACAATATGGCGTGACCACAATTCGTCGAAAGGCTTGAGGTAAACAGCGTTACGCGTAAGAAACCCATAGGTTAGTTAACTGGCAATGAACGCTTTGAGGCATTCAACACACTTGTGTAAACCTAGCACTATATTAAATTATACATGAATTTAAATAAATAAACATAACTCATGAAAACGTTTAATTTAATTCTAAAGAAAGTCAGTAGTCACCGTGGAGTGAGAAACTATACTTCATTCACTAAAACATTAGACAAATACCTATCATTATAACGCTATCGTTAAGGTGCAGCGCAGACGGCACACTTTTTGTGCGATCGAGTCTGCGGCGCACAAAAAGTCTGCATGGCGCGCAAATTGTCGGTCGCGGATTTTTCACAGACTCAACGCACACGACGCACATCTTCGATCATTTTGTCGGCAGAGCTGTAGGGATGTAGACGCTATGGAAATCGTGCAGAGATCGCGAAGTATTATTTTGTACATGAAGTACAAAAAAAAAGAAGAAATAGAGAATTTTGGGTACATCCTATACTTTCGGAAAGATTACTGAAGGGACAGTTCCATACTAAACATTCAATTCTGAAACAACATCCGGAATTTTTTTTCTTTTTAAATGTCTATCGTGATATTCTGCCTTGGAAGTATCATAAATTGCTGGTCTGTTTTATATTTCTTGAATTAACATCGTTACATCGACCTCTGGCGCCCCATGACAATAGATCGCGTGCGTTACGTCCACCCCTAGCAAATGCAGATTGCCGACTAAAGTGTGCGCCGTCTGCGTTAGCGCGCGTTGAAGGAAACGTTCAATTTTTTTCACACACTTTTTGTGCGGAGCGGCGCGGCGCGGCGCGGTACGGTGTGCCCGAATTACACGGATTTTTTGTACGCCGGACTTTTTGCGCGTCGTGTGCGTTACTGCATATAATTGCATAGGTTCTATTTTCACAGACTAAAAAGTGCGTCACGGATAGTCTGTCGTCTGCGCTGCACCTATATGTTAGCATGTATCGATCCGGGGTTGCGGGACGTCTTAACAGGATACCGTGGCCCCGGAACGTAAAGGGCAACAGAAGGAACAGGGTAGTTTTTTAGTCAGCAAAAGTCTGACAGTCCCTTCCGCCCCAGCCAGGGCGGAAGGACTCATTTGATGATTTTTACCACCTCAAAAAAAAAAGCATGTATCGATGCATGTGTGTCGTTATAATTATGTGAACTTCGTTATTTCATGATAAATACAAAGTAGTGTAAACTATTTCCCATTTTTTACATCAAAAAATATCTCTAAATACGGTACCTACCTCCACCATAACTTTATAGCCTAATGAGTAGGTATAATCTATATAACTTTATTAGACCTTTCTAGCCAACTGAAAACTTCAAGGCGACCTCACCTCAAGCAAGATAACCTTAACCGAACCTGACCCAATTCTTATCTAAATTGATTTTCCCGAGTCTGGATTACTATATTCTAAGCGCTGTACTATTTGCCAATACGTGTTGTTAAGTGTTGAGAAATCATTCAATCTGAGAATATTATAACTTCACGTATCTCACATCAAATATGTTGAATCCGTCTCGGTTTACTTTCAATAACATTTTTAAAATCTGATAAATACACAGTTCTAGACTAAATACGAGATGATAAGTATGCTGTGCTTCAGCAAATTTATCTGGCCCGGTGAGCAAAAAAACTGGTAGCTCTTGGCAACTTCCATAAAAAAATGACATTGCGGCGACGACGATGGTACAACATTTTTAATTATTCGAATTGGCCTTCTGCTTGATGAACTGGTAAACAAACGTCATGTAATAGATGGAATAAAATTGAAAGGGTATCGTTATGACAGATAGACGTATCAAATAGAATCGATGCGCGTGTGCAGTTATTAATAGATATGCGTAGTGGTGACGTCATTAGTAGTTTACACAAATCTGACAAACGTGGGTGTTTCCCGGCTTCCCCGGAGCAAATATGTAAGTGTTAGCTATACAAATAGATACTTCAGGAAAGTCAGTCAGGAAGCCCACCGCTTTGCACGTCGATTCGTCAATCGTTGTTGTTCGGATTACCGGATATTTACCCACCGATAGCTGTGCCTAAGCTTATTTAAGTTTGTAGGCAAGTCAATAAAACTTTTTCGTCCTGACCTAGTCTATAACCTTACTATTACAGCTAATATACGTAAAGTGTCTATTAACGCATTCACATAGACGTTTAATTTGATTTTGCAAAGATCGACAAAATAGCACGCTAACCTTTTATCATAAAAAAGTGATTCAGATCTCATCTTTTAACAGCATCTTTTAACTAAAGAGTACTTTAGGAGACAGAAAGCGTCAGTAATTTAATCCCGCCTTCGCTTAAGAGGGCAAAACTCTCATCTCTAGAGCCACGTTATTAAGATTTCCTAGCAACTGAGGATCATTCTCAAAGCCGTAATTTAAACTTATACAACGAAACGAGAAGATATAATCCCATCAGAAATCCTATCCATTTATTCACAATTCTAAGAAATCAAATGAAAAAAAGAACACTATTGTGGTTTCATTTGTTAAATAATTTAGCAAATAAAACACAAATGTACCCACAATATCATATCCTCTTAATTACAGTGAAATATTTGCAAAATTTTGGTTCTGATATTTAACGTTACAAGCACTATGATGGTGGGGTGACTACTAATCATATTTTGCAGCATAAACTGGTTTGAAAAACTACCAGCTACGTAATCCAGAAATAATATATTATGTTTACCTCAGAAAATACCTAGCTCCCCTTTGCAAAATATTCAGTAGGTATCATCTGCCTAACCTTTTCCTAAATGTGTTGGGGTCGGCTTCCAGTCTAACCGGATGCAGCAAAAGAAAAAGGACTGGCTGTCAGGGCTTCTGAAAACCCTTAACGACTGTCAAAAAACTACAAATGACAGCTAACGGCTTTACGTGCATTTCAAGGCACGGGGGAGTCACACCACCAACTTCTAAACTCCGAGCTGCTACTGAAAAATACATTAAAGGAAGAATTCAATAACATTTTGCCCGACCTGAGAATCGCACCCAGGAGCACACGAGACCAAAGGGGCAGTATGTACGAGTTAAATATTCGGTATAAATAATGGAAAATATTTTTGGAACATAGCCAGGACAGCCCTTAGTCAAGAACTTTATTACATTTGCCTGATTTTCCCCTTAAATATTTAATACTTCTACATATCGTCAAGAGTATGTATATCTTTATTTTTTTTAATTGTATTGTAAAGTTCTTGTACAGCATGAAAAAAATCTTATTTCTATTATATATAATATTAAGCGACGCGACGAAGCGCGACGGTTACACACCAAAAGTTTTACAACCATTATAATTGTCATATAATATGTCATTAAAAATAATAATTATACACACAAAATACTCATTAGTAACAACATTAATAATAATACTGTATATCTTTATTATTTATGTAGGTATAAACTTGATTTGAAAAGAGAAATAAATATACATAGATTTGTAACCTATCGTTAACACTTTGCTACGCCGTAGCAAGAGCTCTTTTCAGAATCCTGCTTGAGAGCTAATAAGTTTAATCTTCTATGCTTTAATGACGATTCTCTCATGCAGTACCTATGTTCGATTGGATCACGAATATTGAGCAACAATAGTAACACTTACATACTTACATGTAGCACTGGAAAATACTAATACTTATTTCAGTATGCAAAACTAAGAAACATTACCTACATGTTATTCATAATTAAAAGGTATATTGTTCGATATCCTAAACCATGACGAGGTACCTCGATCATCTATACTTAGATATTTACATAGTAAGTGATACAAGGAATGCAGACATACTTGGCGACCAATCACATTGAGACGACTCCGATTACATGAAAGCAACATAACTCCACCCAAAAATGGATCATACTTATAGTAAAAACAAAGGTTTCATATTATCGCATGGACATAATTTGTTTTGAACTGCAAACTATACCTTGCTTGTCTGCAGCTCATAATTTCAGGCAATCGCCTTCTACGACACCGTGATATTTATCTACACCTATACATAGAAATCTCGAAAATGGCATTTTTTTGTGCGCAATACTGGCAAGATTTAGGAAAAAAAATCGTAATAAGTAAAGCAATGTTTTGTTGGTACGACGTAGGTCACCGCGAATCAGTGCATTATTATTAAAGGTCCTACGGGACCTTTGAAAATCGTCTCATTTTGTGTTAGGTACCACATGAAGAAAAGCAATAAATTAGCCTTATCACGTTCTGAAACTCGTGACGAAAACGTGTATTTTTAAAATGCGTAACGTTTTATAATTTCACGATACCAATCAGGTATTTGTATGTGTGTATGTTCTCAAAATGAATCTAAAGAGTACCTAGACACCTCTATTGAGATTTATCAATAAAATGTTAAGTTTATCTTATCATAGTCGAGCATAAAAAGTATTTGCTACTTCTGCCTCTTTCTTTATCGTGTGGGCAGTAAGGTCTTACGACCCCATACACCCTAGTGCCAGAGTTTTTAAGCCGCCTCAAGGGCATCTGTATTAGCTACTGTATCAGAGCAAAATATTGAAATGATGTAAACTAGGTATACAGATCAAGCGTAACACACACATTTTAGCAAAGCGTCTCATTATCCTACACACTAAGCATATTCACTTGATTTCATATTTAGATACTAACGTAGTTTACTTGTTCTAATCACTTAGCAGTGTTTAATCATATTGACTTGGAAACTAAGTATAGGTAAGCACAGATTTCTAATGCACCGATGCTGTAACTACCCATAAAATATATACCAGCGACGTAGTCATAAAACAATAGTAGTTTTTTTTCTAAGATAACGTTTGACTGAGAAATTGAACAGACGTCAGCAATAGAGATGGCCGTCATCGCAAAATTCGTAACGGTCGGTATTATACAGTTGCGTGCGGTCGCTTGCACACCGCGTGGCAGGCCCAGGTAGAGCCTCGTGTTCCCACAGGGGAGGCCGAGTTTGTCACGCGTAAAGCCGTTCTTTGTAAAGACGTATTGACGTCACTAGCTTATAAAGTTTAGTTCGCGCCATTCTTGGGACAACTGTTTTTGTTTTATTTTTGAAGTAAAGTCAAAATGCTAATCATTTGAATTCGTAGTGCTTGGTAATGTCGTTAGAGAATGTGATGTTTTCAAGATATTTGCGTATAATATAATTAACAACAACATGTTTTTTAGCTTCCTTACCGCTATTTACAAGAGAGTTTTTTTTAATGAGGTTTGGTAAACGTTGTCTGGCAGCCGGTGTGGCTGTAGGCCGCGCGGCCGGCGGCGGCGGCATGCCGATGCCGGACCGGCGCGGCGGCGCGCGCCGCTGACAGCGCATGCCCGAACCGCCGCCGCCGGTCGCCACATGCACGCTGCAGTCGCGGTGACGCGCGCCGCAGACCACACGCACCTATGCATAATACACTACACTAAATAACATTACATTCATCTTATTAAATAAAAACACTCAGCCAAATTTTTTAAAATAAAATACATCTTGACAATTTTCAAAATTAATTTAGTAAAGTGCATAATAATAACAGTAGCTGTAAAAATGTGCAAAAACGTTGCCATGGTGCCCATGAAGAAGAGCGTGGACTCAGGTGAGTTTGATAAGAGTTTTCTCTTAGATTTACACATCGTTATCGCTTGCTACACCTAAGTATTTAGTATAACACTAAGCGTTTGGAATTATATCGTTTAATCCTTTGGTGAGCTGCTAATGTAAATTTTAGTGCCTCGTAAATATCATTTGAACTTACGATTATTTTGAATTTGTTACTAATACGGTTCAATGTATTTAGTAAGCTTTCTATTCGATTTTTTTTTCACACTTACTGTAATCGATTTTTTTTTTTGGGTTCCAATATGCGATTTTTCTTTATTATACTAATAAATATGACATGTGTAAGTTGCTCTAGCATTAACAATTCCATCCTTCGTTTTGATCACCGTAATAATAAATTTAAAAATTTCGTCATTATAGGTCAACAGATAGTTTCGCGGGCTGGCCAATTGTCTTAAATTAGGAACTCATTTGTTTGTATTAGGTGTCATGTACGACTATTAATCGTCACATCGATAGTTGAGAGGCGATGGCATTGATCCGCCGCCGCCGCTGTGATTGCCGATGGCTGAGAAGTGCGGCGCGAAACAAGCATGTATCGGCCGAATTAATTCTAATGGAGATCGTGTGAGGACAGTGTTATTACTAATATCTCGGCTGCGGGCCCGGTCGACACTCGCCGCCGCGGTGGCTTGGCTCCTCACTCCGCAGTGCTAGCTCGTACATGCGCACAGCCGCACATATCAATGCACTGTTTCCTTTCAAAAACATCGCGAAATACGAATCGTACACATTCTTCATCATTCAAAAACAACGTAATGCGAACTTCCTGTAAACGTTTTAATAGTGTAGTATTTTGATACGTCGACGTCTTCGTAACTGATTCTTGACTTGAATCCCGCACCATTTCCAGAAAGATGAAGTTGCCAAAATTGGATCTGTGTGAGTCTTAATTATGACTTGTAGTTATTTGACTAGAATACTTACTATATCTGTAATACTGTCCATGCATTTTTTTTTATGATTCATGCACGTGTAATGTAATTGTACTTTTACGCATTATTTAAATGAAAAAGAATAATAAAACATTTCATGAACATAGTATGTAGGTACTTATAACACCGTCGTATTTATAATACTGATACATAATTTGTTTTTTATTTCCTATAGCTACTTTATGGCTATCTTTTCTTTTCCTGTATTTTTAGGAAAACCTAAACCTTGCATGTTATCGTTTTATCATAAACCACAAAATTCTGGTTAAAACGTTGACGCGTCAGGGGCAAGTCGACATAAAAATCCATGTCCAAAAATATCGAAGACAAGCAACACAACACAATGCTTCTGTCACAAAACATCTGCCTCTCAACTTCTTTGTTAAACGTCGTAGGTACATCTCAAGCAACAATAACTCACATCCATGAATTAAATAGAAAAATTACCGGATATTCAGCAGATAGTTGATATTGTTACTGCTTAGGTGAACCGGTTAAACATTTGCTGTCTACTTACCTGCGATGACAGGTTATCTGTAGCACTCTGCAGTGACTGCAGTAAGTAATTCATCTAATTTAAATAGACGTGCTGTGTCGCTTAAAACATTTGATACCAACATCTTTCGTCAAAAAAATATAGCCTACCCACCAATTAGAAAAGTAATTATTTTTGTAAAAATTCAGCAACCGTTGAATTATGTAAATATGATTTTCATACCGTGTTTGTTTACTAAATGAGACATATAGAGCAATGCACTGTAAGTATGATACGCTCGGTGTAGTCGTGCCGAATTTAATTCAGTTAAAATATAACAGCACGCTGATCGCGGCTGGTAGGCGTACACATTTTTTTTAAATGTATTTTATCCATGTAAGCTTCATTTAAGTAATAAAATTCTAAACAAATCGCTTGGTTCACCATTCTATCAATCTCAGTAAAAGTCAAGTTTAAACGCAGCTTGAGGTGTATAAAGTCACGGCACCCAGCACCTTCGCGCTAGACAATAACCAAAGGATATTGCACGAACCTTTCAACAAATTTCATTTCCGCGTCAAATCACTCCTTCCACGCCTGATGAGACGTCCTCTGCTAAGATCTTAAATCGAATGATACTAAAAATTGAATGCATTTTCAAAGTTTGTTTACCTACAATTTAGAGGTATTGAATGACAATATACATACCTACACATTATTACTATCACACTTGTCTACATGTTATTACATAAATAACACTTCTTAGGTAGGTACCTATTTAGATATGTATAAATAAAACTAACCTTCCAAAATGCCTCTAAATTAGAGGCATTATTTGTCATTGTTTGTCACTGAGATGAGATTACGACTACATTTTTAACGTTTTTAATAATTGGAATTGGCCTTCAGTTTACAAATTAGACCACAGATCATATTTATACTAGCTAGGAATATGTTCTGTGCAGTGAACAACACTTAACAATGGCCTGCGGTTTACTTCTTTAATCACGTTTTAAAGTAGTCGCATATCTGACGGAAGATACGCTGCGCATCGTGCGGCGGCGGCGGGCGATCGCGTGAAGTCAGATCAGTCAAACAGATAATAAAACGTCCAACCTTACTAACGACGACATGGCGGAAGCATCTTCTGTCAGACTCAGATGTACAGTGGCGTCCATAAGTGGATAGACATTCTCAAAAAACATTCGCTTCAAGTTAAGTTTGACTTACGACCTTCTATTTTCGAGAACAGTCACATGTATCATCATTGCCGTCGACAAATGCTTGTAGTTCATAATTTCAACATTATAAAATAAGTCAAGTTGGCCTATCGGCTAAACGCCTGCAGATAGGTGCTTGAATCGAGGAGTCGTGAGATCGAATCTCATCCAGACTATGACTTTTTGTAAGTTTTTACTTGATAAGCATAATATTCTTTATCTTGTTCGCTTTGTTCACACATTTCGTAAAGTTAAAAAGGGTCTAAATCAATATAAAGAAATAATTATATTTGTTTTCAATAAACTGCTAAATATCGATTACCTATAATAAGTGGGTATTAACAATCATATTTGTGTTATTAGAATATTCTTTTCTTGTTATATTGATATGACGTGGGTAAACACAAAAAATCTTATGAACGGTTACAAGTGAATTTCTTTTATCTAAGTAGGAATGTAACGTCACAATTCTTGTCAGTTAATTAAATAAATAAATAAAACGAATAAACCTTTATTGTTATTATTAAGCACGACTTTTTTATTTCCACCTTCCAACACCAAAAAAGTAAATTAAAAATCACATAAATAGTTAAAACTTAATACAATAACTAACATTTTCTTCGTATAAAAATAAATAATAAGCATGATTCATTATTAATAAGCATAAACCTAACAAGTTTTTACTTTTCATTATTATGGTTTCAAAGAAACAAAAAAACAGCCAAGAAGTAATTAAGATACGAACTCAGACCTTATTGATCGTGAAGCTGTTGCTTAGCCTAAACAGCTACCAACACATATTAGATTGATGCGAATTTTAGCAATGCTATGGTAAGAACAGACGCGTATTCTAAATGCAACAGAAATATCATGCTATTTCGCGTAGTGTGGCGACAGTTTATTAGTGTGTGTTATCTGTGGAATGTTGAGACATCACTCATACACGCACACGCACCCTCATTGACTGTGTCGCGCTTGTATATTCGAGCTAAAGTAGCCTTTATGGTGCTGATGGACTATTGAACGTTTAGTGTACATATAAACCCTGAAGTGTGAGCTATTTTAACGACGTCGTAAAATCGAAAAAACTAAAGACCTTCCGATAACAGTTACCCACCTACTGGTTGTGCAGTAACAAATTATCACGGTGAAAAGATAGCAGCAAAAACTTTTATCATGGTCTTTCACATGACTTTTGTGATTTTTTTGGCGGTCAAAGAACATTATCACCATTGAAAAATTCTACCGTCTCTTCTATCATGTACATACCTAAACACATAGCACATCATAAACTCAGGCATTCCTACGTAGCTAGCTACATAGAAAGTATGTATTTTGATCGACACATGCTATGATCTTACATTAACTAAAATGATTATTTTGTAAGTTACCATATTAAACTGGAGTCATGCATAATTATTTTCTAACTCTTTTTTGGAGATGAATCGGGCCATTATATTTAAAAAGTAACATAAACCGCATTTCGCACAAAGTTGTAATTGTAAACCCATAGAAGATGAAAGAAATAAAAATTTGTGTTTAAAACTCCAAAACCATAGTCACTAAAGTCCCAGAGTTTCAGTTGAAATTGAACAAAGCTTCCAATCATGTTGCGCCTGATGTTTGGTACGTAAAGGCCGACATTTACGATATCGAACAAATCGTCCAATTGTTATAATGGGCAAAGATAAATCAGCAATGACCACTAACACTTTTTCAATCAAAAACATGACCCTAGCAACAACCAGCCACAATTGGGTAGTTGACACTATTAATAAATAATTCCAAGACATCTTCTTTAAAAAAACGCTTTATTTTAGCCCTGAAAACCCGATTAATTTTCAATTTACTGCAAAATTAGATTTTTTGTGGCATTTAAATGAATAAATAGTTAGACAATTGAGTTGCCAAATAAGTGACGTCACAACGTGCTATTACCGTACAAAATCTATGAAAGAATCGCGTTTTGACAGGTCATAAAAAGTACGTCAACTGATGGTGGTGTCAACTAGCCTATTAGGATGAATTGAATGTATTTTCAGGAGCTTGTGGCTAAGTAATAACAGCCGCACGGGTCGGTCCATCCTTGCTGTGGTTGGACTGTGGATGGGTGACCATCTTTACACACCGAAACTCCTTCGTGCCTCAGAAAGCACATAAAGCCGTCGGTCCCGGCTGTCATACGTGGATCTTTGGTTGTCAGAAGCCCGGAAGTCTGACAACCAGTCTTACCAAGGGGTATAGTATTACCCAGTTACTGAGTTGTGGAGGTCAGATAGGCAGTCCCTCCATGTAAAATACTGGTATTCAGCTGTAACCGGTTACACTGGAATGTAGTTGGAAAAAGGCTAGGCAGATTGATTTAATGTATTTTCAGGCTTGACTCATTTGACATTTTTAAATAAATTATAAAGATAGTAAAGTCTAATAGTAGTCACTCCTTAATTTAACTTCAGATCAAGGATCAAAGCAAAGCTGAAAGTTGCCCCAACATACTATAAAAATGCTTAGCAGATGCTTAGTCATAAGGAGAAGACTTAATAAGGGGCCTAACATGTGGCATTCCGTAATTTTATACTACTTGTAATTTTATCTGATAGGTACTACTAAAATGATCTGAGTGTAGTAACTAATAGACTACAGGCCCATGTCCAAAAATGGTGGGTCATATGAACCACCAGGTGACGTATATAGGACGATATAATAGCATAAAATAATAAGATTCAGCACTATGCCGTCACTTGTAAGCTGTCCAACTGAGTGCTGATGAGAATTGAAAAGTGCAGGTAGAGTGAGTACATTTTGGTCATATATTTTTGTACGGCATTTTTACCATCGATAGATCCATGAAAAATAATAAGAAAGCGCGCAGTGCCGTACAAAAATGTTGGGCCACAAAGTCGGTATTTTATTTGATTTTCTGACAATTTCCAGGGTAAATTTGGTCATTTGATTCTGTACGGCATCAGTTTCATACTGTTTCAATACAGCTTCTAATCCATTATTCCGCAACGCCGTACAAAAATCATGCGACAAGGGGAAAAAATCGAGGGTTGCAACCCCCTCTCTTTCCGTGGTCCGGGGGGTGATTTGAAAAAGTACGGCTTCGGTTCCAAAACATTAGTTAGCACTCAAAAGTACTATTAAAAATAATGCCGTCAAAAAATTATTGTTCATTTGAATGTAAATTAATTAATTATCTTAATTTCATGGTATACTTGATTTATAAAGCTGTAAAATCATTTGACTCTGTACGGCAACTTCTTTTTTAACATGATATTGTAAAATACAATTGTTATATAGTATTGCCGTTCAAAAGAAACTGTTCTAAAAAAAATTATAGAGAAATACAAAAACTGAATTATTGCAAAAGTTTAAATATTCATAGATTAATAATCTATAGCAATTTTCTACATTTTTCCCTTGTTTTAAATAGTATTAAGATAAATAAATTAGGAAAAAATGATGCCGTACATTTTAATGCAGACCATATCTTTTCATATCATTTCGTTCTATGGATTTTTCCTTGAGTTGTTTTTCCCCTACAAACCTTTGGACCAACGAAAATGTACGGCATGTAAAAAAATATTATCTATGCATAAAATACTTTCAAAACAAATTAATTTTATGTTGTTTCAAATCGCCCCCCGGACCACGGAAAGAGAGGGGGTTGCAACCCTCGATTTTTTCCCCTTGTCGCATGATTTTTGTACGGCGTTGCGGAATAATGGATTAGAAGCTGTATTGAAACAGTATGAAACTGATGCCGTACAGAATCAAATGACCAAATTTACTCTGGAAATTGTCAGAAAATCAAATAAAATACCGACTTTGTGGCCCAACATTTTTGTACGGCACTGCGCGCTTTCTTATTATTTTTCATGGATCTATCGATGGTAAAAATGCCGTACAAAAATATATGACCAAAATGTACTCACTCTACCTGCACTTTTCAATTCTCATCAGCACTCAGTTGGACAGCTTACAAGTGACGGCATAGTGCTGAATCTTATTATTTTATGCTCTTATATCGTCCTATATACGTCACCTGGTGGTTCATATGACCCACCATTTTTGGACATGGGCCTGTAGTCTATAAGTTGAATGACCTACTACGAAATATAACCAAAAAGTGGACATTATATTTTTTACATGTTAGTAGACGTACATAATACCGTTCCAATTAAAATATTTCAGTTTACCCAAAAAAAAAACGTACAGATTTTTATAGCACCATTCGAGTTTTGCCTCATACATTTTCCTGCTTTTTCTATTCGTGTCCAAATCTCGTTACCCCAAAAAGCCCTTTTACCAATCAGAAAGTTTTTGTTTGAATCGTTTTCCTAATACCATAAGTCAGTCAGACTCGAGTGTTCGTTGCCAACAGCAATTTTTTTGGGGTAATTGAACTACATAGTTTGAAATTCTCGACCCAAATGTATGACCGTAATATCAAAGTGTGCATTGACCTTTCTAAAAAGCTTTATTATAGCGACTTTATTTGATTGTGTACATAGTGGTAAGGGGCGAGTCGATCCATTCGCATGTATTTATGATATCGACTTAGGAGGGCTTCGGAGAACTATCACTTCTGTGACTTCTGTGAGTGATACTAACATAGTTTTGAGTTTTATTTACTAACACAATTGTTATTATAATTATGTATACTTAGGTAAATGTATTTATCGATAGGTCTTTGTAACCAGTTAATAAATGATTTATTATTATTATTATTAGTAACCACACGAAAATTCGAAGTCAGGTCAAGTCAGTCAGTAAGGGTCATAATTTTAACGTTTTTTACCGATATTGGTCTTCAGAAATCATTTATACAATTAATTCGATAAAAGCATCTGCAATCTCCCTTTGCGAAGTTATCACATAATCGAATAACGTTAGAGTAATAACATGGCTTGTTTTACACACATTATTGGTTACGAAACGCTTTATAAAACAACAAAACAAATGTGAGCGTGTTCACAATTGTACGGGACGTCTGTATGAAACAATTGAAACAATCTTATTATCTAGATTAGGGGAGCGGGGGGCACGTTGTTACAATTTTTAGATAGTTGTTAATATGACAAAAGCTATCAAATAAATTATACATTTGATTACTTGTAATGTTAGTATGTCTATTTAGCTATTAAAATATGACTGAAAAATTATTAAAATTTGTGTAATTTTTTCACAATGGAGAGTTTAACTAAACAAGTAGATTGTAACATCTTACCCCGGAATTGGGGCTAGTTGTTACATCATCGGGGCACGATGTTACGGTAGATAAATAAACAAAATTATCAGTGATACATATTTTTTTATTAGTATTTCAAAACGATATAGACAATAGAGATCACTTTATACAGTCTTCTAATATTTATGAGTAATTATAATATCTAATAAGGTAATTATTTAAGTTTTTTTTTGTAGTAAATCACTTTGGCAGGAACATTTTTAAATCTTATATAAAAACACAGACTTAGTCTGCAAATAACAACTTGTAGTAATTAAATTATTCACTTTCATTTCTTAATTAGTTTTTCCTGGTTTGTTGTTACATGTACATGTTGTTACATGTAACAACTTACCCCAAACAATTGTAACTACTTGCCCCATGGCACGTTTTTTAATATAAATTGAAGTCATTATTAATGGATATCGATAGTAGAATAAAACAATATTGTAAATTAAAGGTAGATATATTATGAACGTTCAAGGTTAAAAAAATTTACAAAATAAAAAATATAGTCATCAGGAATCAAAAATTTCGTAAAGGATTTTTTTACTTACTTGGTTGAAATCGGGACACACGCACACAACCTAGTAGCCCAGCGCTTGGCTGGTCACTTATTGTTTTTATCTAATGCACGATGTTATAAGATAACGAATGAGTCCAATTATGTCCATCGAAGAGTTTAAAATCCCGGTAAAAAACGCGTGTAACTTCTTACCCCTGTAACAACGTGCCCCCCGCTCCCCTATTCTAGATATAATTTGATGAACAATCATCATCATATCTAGGATAATACAGAACATGATGGTTTTTTTTTTCTTAGAATTTCATTGCATATGTAAAAACTATCCAGGACATTCAACTTAGGTACAACAGCATCCACAAGGTTACTCTTTCGCCATCTTTCAACCAGAATTTCCAATAATTGTGACCTCCACTTTAATGTTATGTACATAAATTCTGGTCTAAACTGGATGTTCTGTGCCAGTAATTTTCTTCGTTAATCACCTTGAACCATCGATTAATTTCGCTAACATTAATTGCTGTATTGGTCACACGAAATTTGTTATACCTCAACTAAAATCGTCTTACATAACGCGTAGGTATTACGTATCGTCTTGCTTAGTCAATCTTCCATTTACGTATATTAATCTTTGGATCCTCTTTTTCACAACCCTATCAATGTTTCCTGGATGTTCTACCTTTTCTCAATTCATTACCAGTCAGCGTTAGTTTTTTAGGGCCTCCTTCGGTTTGCTTGGCCTACGTTTGTACAAAGACTGAAAGCACAAAGGACTTTTTTTGCTGAGAATGTATGCAATATAGGTACCGTCATTATCATAGAAGCTAAGCCTATTGGCGTGTGTTTACTAACAGCTAATTAAGCAGGTCAGTTCAGCTGTGGCCTCTCATGGTGACAGGTCAACGCTAACTTATCTAATTAACCGGTTGCCAGCGACGGACCTGATGTTACTCAGCCGTAAACTAGAGTTTTTTTTCTATTAGGAAAGTCTTGTTTGGTCTGCGTTGTGTAATTAAATACTGTCGTCCGCTGCTGATGACAAAGATTTGAAAATGACAGGTAATCCGATGAAGCAATGCATGCTATGACATGTTATCGGATGTACAGTCGGCAACAAAAGTGATTGAACATGTACATTCCACAAGTCATTAACTCCTTGTCCAACAAATGTCACTGAATACTCAGGGCCACACAACGCGATGGACTTGTTAGGCTTACAAATATTGGTGATCGGCATTAAACAATATGAACAAACAAAATTCACGATATTACAAAATTCCGATAAGTTTTACAATATTGATATTCTAATCATAGCATCGCAGATTACAAACTCAATGAAAAAAAAAACTAGCAAAGCTCATAACATTACGTACAATTATGGTGAGACCAAACGAACGTAATTTTGAGTTGCGTTATGAGTCGCATAATTTACGCTACATCCTTTTCAGGAAGAGAAAACTCTATGAATCAATCTCCATTCTCCATACGACAGCGATATCATCGTAGCCATAATTTGATATCGCGGCGCGGTGTAACTATCGCTTCGGTCCTCTCGCCGGCGGAGATGGGCGGAGATGGCGCTTAACAAATATGTTTAAAGCACAACAATATCATGCACATGCATGAAAACACACTTGTAAAACTGCTATTGGCAAAGCTAATGATAAACTTGTTAGTTTATATAGCTTTGCAGGTTTCGGACCGCGAAGGTACAACAGAATTCCAACAGTGACCGTTTATTTAGGCATTTCATTAAAGTGCCGCTGAGTATTAGTGGAACGTATACACGCACATGAAGTTTTTAATTCTCAAAATGCTGTTTTCATTTAACGACATTTGTTGCATAAGGTGTTAATGACAATGTGGAACGTTCACATGGTCAGCATCGAAATTTAAAATTTTTTCAAAAATTTTAAAATTTAAAATTTTTGGCTTTTCGCCATTGTCAACATGAAAAGAAAGATGCCAAACTAAGCGTGTTGCTTGTATTTTTATAATCCTTGATCATTATTTAAAGCGATGTCCTTGTTCAGCAATTAACGACAATCTAGCACTTAAAGGTACAAACTCATTACTCAAAGTTGTCATATTGTTTGTATTTATACAAAAAAGTACATTATGTGCTAATGGTGCAAGCAAGGTGCGTCATAATTCACGGTTTATAACCATGGACGACGATAACATTAATTATAATAACTCATTTAAGGATGATTGGTGATAACGGCTACCTACGGCGGCCTAGATTGGATCCAGACAGATATTTTGAGACGATACACAATAATAAAAATTGTTCAATTTATGAAGGCCGTAGGAAGGTAATTAATAATTAATTATTAAACAACATAGAGTTCATGTAATCACATTTGTATACAAACATTTATACGACACTGAGTCTTTAGCTAGGATAATGCAAAGTGAGTTGAATGAATGTGCGTCGCGTGCTTAATCTAAATTGTACAATACGTTTTCATAACCTGAGTGGGACAGTACAATAACAACATTCATTATTAGCTCCACTCTTCATTAGTCAATGCTGTGAAAACAATAATACTGATAGTTCCAAATAGATTGTATAATAAATAATGTAGATTCAGAACAGGTGCTCAAATGTATATTTCATAGACTAACCTCGGCTTAAGCGTTGCAGGATGCCCGAATAAGTTGCTACTTAGCAGTACTAAGACATCATAGGATGTAGGAAATCACACGGAATGCATTACAATAGCATGCCTATGACTACAAGGTTATCCCGAATGGCTGGCGTCTGCCCGCCGTCTAGATATACAGTTGTAAATACATAGTTGCACTTATAAATATTCATTCTCGTCTAGTACATTTTGTAGTAAGCCATTCATGACAAAATGACATCAAACACGTAATCCGTGACGGATGCTTGTACTTTGCATATTACATTCATAAAATCATTGTTTAGATACGAGCCTTGACAGGTTTAGCAGAGTTTCAATTATGTTGAGCTAAATGTTTTTGAAAACCACCTTTTTCATGAGATTACGTGATGCTATTATTGGAAACCCATCCATTTTTAAAGTATCTCTATCTACCTATGCACCTATTGATATTTTTTCCTCAGTCGGCTGTAATTCTGGCAGAAATACCAACAGACGTGAAAGAATTCTACTTATATGGTTACTAACTTGTTGACTGAGATCCTACAGTCGCCAAACCCCTGTCATTTTAAGATAGTATCAGGTATAAAAGGTACCTTACTCACTAACGTTTAAGTGCGACGGCTGGTTTAAACATTTATGTTTCACAGGGTATAGTTGGAAACCATTATCCGTTATTGCCAGACACTTTTCGTGTGACATACATTCAGCCAGACGCTTTAAAGATCCGAACTTTAATGCATTCACCAGCTGTCTCATTTGTAAGTAATTAAGGTACCTTTTATACCTTAACCTATAAAAGAGCCCAGCATTGAAACTAACAAGTATGTAGAACTTCTTAACCACACATTCTCCCATCTATCCTCAGTATTATCACATGAGTAGAATAAACGGATTATCTTTAATTTCTTCTTGGAATTTCAAAAATTCTTCTTCTTTTGGCTACTTTATGACCATAGAGGAAAGTAATATATGTTTATGACACTGTCTTCATGACATATAAAGTAACAATGTAATTTATTGTAAAAAACGTCCAATAACGAAGGAATGAAACCGGGATAATTGATTTTAGATTTTCGTGGCACACAATTATTTGTATTAAGTAGTTCAAAGTTGACTAAGTCCGAAACATCTATAAAGGTAACATGTGGAAGTATAGATCCATTAGTTACACGCGTGTGAACTACAGTATGTGGTACAGGTAAACATCGACCGTCACGAGCACCATAGCTACGGCATCGGAGCTGTATTGATGTCCTGTGTGAGGCCAGATCACTATCACAAAATGACAGTGGCAGCCAGCCAACCGAGACGGAATCTCACCGACTGTTTTATTATAACGAGTCTGAAAAAGGTTCCATTGATAAACACCATGAATTCGCATTCATAATTAATTCAAACTAATAAAATGACGACTACTCATTGCAATATAATAGCCTTTATATATTGTTCCACGCTCACAGTCATAAAAATTTATTCTTTCAATGTTACGCATGCTACGCTTCTCGTAGCCAATGCAAAAAGCACAGAAACTATCATTATTACTGTGGCTTATATAAAATGTGTAGTTTTTTTAATTAGCGCGAATCCAGTTATCTAGCTTATTAATAATTAAGATTCCTCGCAATATTACCCTCATTATTCAATTTGTAATAGGCCAAGGAGCCGGAAATGAAAGCAAGTGAAAGATCTAACAGGAGCCGCCAATGTAATTGTATGGCCTAAGTATGAGGGCCTCGGCGAGCTCTTGTACGGTCCCTCGCGGCCTTGTGTACTAATTAGTGATTATTCTGCGAACAGTTGGTGCGCCCACTCGCTGCTCCAGTCAATCGACGCAGGTGGCTCACAATTTGTTGTGCATTGACCTCGCTCGCTAGTACCCATCATAGATAACTACGTCAATTAATCTTAGACTGTTAATCTCCTCTCCTGTAATTCATGAAGCTGATACTTGAGTAGACAATGCTGTATTCTTTGACTCATTACACTTACCTACGTCAACATTAATGCATTTATTTATGCTCTTATCTTATTTGCCGCCGATGTATCGCTCATATAAATCTCGAATAATGTTCATGTTACTTTCATTTCGTTATCTATTTAAGTGATAATACTGTCCAGTCATGAGGAAGACATTTGATCTGATTTAAATGTTTCTGCATTGAAAGGATCGTTGTTGATTATAGCGAAGAGTTCCCCCTCCATCGTTATCGCAACATCGGACCACATAACGTATTCTTAATTAATGCCTTTAAAGATCGCGTGCAAAACATAGCTAGCGTCGCATGGTCACGTGACCACACAATATAATAATTGCGAGCATCACCATAAATAACAGCTTCTTAAATTAATTCCCCTTTTTGAACTATCGAAAGTACTAGTTTATTTTGTTCGGTAGAATCATGGAAAACCCCTTGTGGTAAACATCTAACATGTCCCCCTTGAGCTTGCGCACGAAACACATCGTTACCTATTAAATATTATTATGTACCTAAGTACCTATTATGAGAAACGAACAAATGTAGACGAGGTGCCTATTTCATAAAATCGATCGTTTACCACTCACGCAGTTTCATTGAACAGTGGTGGTACAATTAGAATTTATGTTACGATTCATGTACTAGTCGTCTGTTGTCAACGTATAAAAACTAGCAGAGTTTAAAGTGGTGCTAATTTATAAAATTGCTTTTTGGATATAAAATTGCTACCCGACCTAGTAGCCACTTTAGCAATGCCTTCTACTGCCAATTCAGGTAATGTTCGGATTCAGTTGCTACCGGTTTCAGTTGGCCATGACATTAGCCTAAAATATCAAGATTATTTATTAATTGCTAACAGTGTGTTAAATCTAGTAACCATTTCTCTACCTCCATCGGTCTTGAGACCTCCTGTGTTAATAATGTCTCCGCCCAATGCCCATCAACCTCTCGCCATCGAGATTTGTTTGTCATCGAGGTTTCGTCTTCCGGAATAGTTAGACGCTATTGTATTTCGTCGTGGATTGACTATAGTTATATTTTTGCGTTGCTGTTACTAATATATCTTCTCTCTTATGTAGCTATCCAAAAGTCATGCAATCCAGCGATGCTGGGTCGGATGTGGCAAGCGAGCCGGCGCGCGCTCAACCTCGAGCATGCGCCGGCGTATCAGTTTGCCTGCAGCCAGTGGCAGTCAAGCCCACATCCATCCACAGCATACCTAGTATACAGGTAAGCTTAGCAATGTCATTAATATTATTTTGATCTTTTTTTTCGTGGGGAAATCTTCATGTATGCCCTCCGTCTGGGGATAACGGAGGGTTATGTCGGACTTTTACCGACTAAAAGACTAAAACGCCACGGTTCCTCCTGCTACCATAAGTCGGAAGGCCCGGTATTCACATGACGCATGATGCGCGCCTCCGACTGATTATTTTGATCTAGAAGTTTTGCTTCGTTGTCACACACAATAATAAGACAATCTACTCTGTTGTCTAAAACTTAAACCAATTAGATCTACCCTCTTTCTGGCTTTTTTTCTATTAGGAAATAAAAATTTGTAAATCGTAGATAATGTTTTATTTATAAAAATGGAACTTGAGTTTTCGCCTACGATAGTACCCAGAAATAAAATTGTTTTATAGTACTTCAAAATCAACTAAACGACGTACACTTTTATCGTAATATTTTAATATTTCTTTGTCAGTCCATTAACCGGATCTACTTTCTTTGGAACAGATGGTTGTTATTCATCTCGGTATTATCAATTGGCGTGGCCAGCTTCGCGAGTCAGCGCTTGCCGCGTCTATACGACGGACCGAAGGTGGAGCTCAACTACATGAAGTGGTTCATCTACTTCACCAACTGGGGCTACTTGCTGATCGCGCTACAATCTGGACTCGCTCTCGCCGTTGTGCATCGCTACAGAGCACAAAAATTAAACTCCAGTAAGTTTCTACTAGCCTAATATTTTTTTACAATAAGACAACAATAAGATCGGCTGCTTACTTTACTTTAAATTGTTGGAGTACGAAATTCAGCGCATGAATATAGAAGTGCGTAATCCAAAACTACTTACAACATTATCAGACAGTTCTACAATTGAACGACAAGATCATATTACATTCTTACTACAAGAAAATGCAGTTTGCTACAATGTAAGACAGTAGTAGGAAGTTCAACGACATACGCTAGACTTTGGAGCCACTGAGCTTACTAGGATATCTTGGCATGGTGAGACAAGACGACAAAAACTCTATTTTAAGTTTTGTTTTTTTACTAAAGAGTACAATGACCGGAACATTGGCAAAACTATCAAATAATCTTAGTTTTATTTAGATGTACTTAGCTAAAATATTGTGCAACTAAATTAATTACTTTTTAGATCTAAAATACACATAAAGTACATACTATCAACTGAAGGCAATAAAAATATAAATACCTACTAGATGTTGATAAAAACAACTGTGTTTATTGAGACGGAATTTGAGCTAACTTTAATACTAAGAATCTTAGCTCGATCTTTTTATACAAAGAGTTCATTTATATAACAAAGAATAATACGAAATATCTGGAAAAAAATGTGAGTTCATTTTCATAATTTTCAGACTTGCGGCGATGACGCCTATTTGTCCATCTCTAATGTCTTTAAACATGGTTCATCAACTCAACATGGATAAGAAATGGTAGCAGGTCCCATGGACCCATCACAAAAACTGTCAATGTTCTGTCATTTGCTGAGAATTACACGGAAATTATTATTTTTTGTTATTAAACATTCTTGCTGGACATATCAACTTTCATTGCCAAGTATGAATGAATTTAAGTTTCTTATTTCAATGAGAAGTATTTTTCCGTAAATAAATCCTATATTGCTTTCAAATCTACACAAAACTAGCATATTTTAAATGGAATCGAATGCTCTAGGTATTTGGATTCCGTGTAATAAAGCCATTTGGAATTGCCAAATTAAAAGTATAGCAGCCTAGATCAACTCAGCTGTCACAGAAAGTGTTCGGTACATTCCATACGGGTCGAACTTGTCAATGTCAAGTGCTTTGCGTGGGAGTGTTCATTACACAAAACGGTTTCCTTAGAAGACGTAACTCCTCACGCGAATCAATTAGTCTGAATCATTGAGTTCGCATGTTGTTTTACACATCAAAATGTTCACTGGGGATCGATTGAACACGTGTTTTGCCTTTTTTCGTTCAACATGCTCACTATGCGTTAAGATGTCTAGACTGCTCATCAATTTAGATGAAAACTCCTAATAACATCATTATTGGTTTGCTCACGTAATGTCCTGTCGTATTTGTTCGATGCTTGTCAAGGGCATTTATATTCAAATAAAGACATTTGGATAATAATATTTAGGGGCACGCTATCGACAGAGGTCAGGAACGCTTGATTGGTAACAATTTCGCGTCAATTAAGATCACAGTTGAGCGGGTCCGCTGTCCACTGTGCTTCAAATTATCCTTATTGGTTCCTCATTCCAGCGGAGCCGAGCCCAGATGAAGTGGGTATTATTCCGTGGTCATTGTTGAAAATTGTAGACGTAGTCAGCCGTTGTCCACTTCAGTAGGAAGCGACGGGCAATTGTGTGCGACATAAAAGGATCTATACAATGTTCACTTTCGTTCACTTGCCCGGACACTTAGCTTGGGATATTTGACACTTTGAATACCGTCATTAGCATGCTATAAGGACTTCACCAGAAATCTATCGTATCGGTAAATGATGATTGACAGGAAGGCACACACTTTTTCTGGTCATTCCTACAGGAATGACTGGCACTTTACAAGCATTTAAAATGCTGTTTTAGGAATTATAAAGATTTTAGACATAACAGCAACTTAAGTAAACCTGAGACTAACAGAAACTTTAGTCTACTAAAGTTTCTGTTAGTCTCAGGTTTAGGTCTTGTAGAAAGCGTAAAATTGGCAGGTCCGGAAAACATGGGTTGTCAAGACAAAAGTGTATCAGTTTATCAACGTAATAGGTACTTAATTCTAATCTTCAACCTAATCTGAAAATCTTAAAATGAGCTCAAGGGCTACAGCAGCGATGATGAACCTAAACTAATGTTTGCCTTACGAACCTTATTACCAGTCTCATTTTTAACTTTATCTGTGTTCATACAGTCAATCTACGTTTTGCAGCATGCGAAGAGGACGAGATCCCAATCCCCTTAGGACGTCGCGTGCGCACGCCACTGCTGTGCCGTGCGTACTGGCTCTCACACATCATCGCGACCGACCTCGCCTTCGTAATATCGCTCGTCTACTGGGCGCTAGTCCATGATCCTAGTAAGTGAACTTTTATATGCCTCTGCTTAGTACCCGCTGAAACATATATGAAAACTAAAAACGTCATCTATCAAACTAAACATGAAAATCACTTACACAGTAAGGACATACTGCCCTGGGCAGAAAGTCCTGGTGCATTAATTTGATCGAAAATGAATTATTTTTGTAGACCGTATTCTTATGTTGACAGGGCCATGCAACCTTGTCATCATATTACTAGTATCCATAAATCGATTAAATCATACGTATGAAAATATTAAGTGCCTCATGAAATAACCATAGCACTTATGAGCAAAGATGCATTTAACCAACTTTATAAGAAAAAGAGTCCAATTCGTTTTAACTACATTAATTTCAGGCGCCTTCTTAAGTATATCTTATAGCTATCGATACCCTGCTTCCTTGCGACTAGCGACTATAACATTTTTGCAAAACCGTAATTTTTAAACATCTGCTAATTTTTGAAAATGCCCATTATCCACAGAGGTCCACGAGGTGAATGCCCTAAATGTGCTGGTCCACGGCGGCAACTCGCTGGTGATGCTGGTAGAGCTGGCAGTGACGTCACACCCGGTGCGCGCAGCGCATGCTCTCTACAGCGCCGGTGCAGGCCTTGCATACGGTGTCTTCAGCGCTTTCTACTGGGCGGTTGGTGGAACTGACAGAATTGGATTACCAGCTATTTACCCAGCGCTGGATTGGAATAAGCCTGGTAAATAATATCACATCACGCCTGTCTTTAAGGGTTAGGCACACCTGTTCCTAAAGTAAATCCACTTTTACCTACAAAAAAATAACTCACGGTTTTATGTAATAGTCCCCGTTGCCATCAAATGAGTACAAATCCAGACTTTAGGCTGCTACTCAAAAATTTACTACATCTATAAATCGAACCGAACCATATCGTATATATAATTTTATGCATTTAATTCCATCTTAATGTATGTATCCCCAAATACATATAAATCGAGCTTTCGTTGCCAATACCCATTGAGCCTATGCCTAAAAAATTGGTGTAGTTTACGTAGATTATTTATGTACCGAGATAAGCGCGCTAATGTAGGTGAATACGACTGATACCATCAAACTCGAATACGTAACTCAGAGGGAGTAATAATCAATATTTAGTGGAAAAGTTTCAGGACATTTCTAGCATTGCTCTACTCGATTTACTTACTAAGTACGAGTATTTTAAGAGTTGACTACCATTGATAGTTACGTGTCAGAAATCTAAATAATCAATTTCTGCTGTCAGACCAGAAACCGGCATTTTGACGTGCTTAACGAGGAGCTGAAACATAATAAACATCTGAAACAAATCTTTAAATGATTATTGGTTAAGTCTTTCTAGGATTGCCACGCCTCGTGGGGTTAATTTCGCATACTTGGTGGTTGTCTGGGTCTGGGTGAATTCGAATGTAGGATTTATGTCCGTAAACGCAACTATGACGTAGGGGAAATACAGTATTCCTATCTATCTTCAATAATAATAAATTAAGGATGTGTTACCAGGTTCAGCATTCGGGTTCGTCTCACTGTGCGCAGTGGTGATGGTGTTCGCGCACGCGCTGGCGACGTGCGTGGCGGTGGCGCGCGCGCGGCTCGTTCTGCGCATGCGCGCGCGCCCTCACGCCGACCGCCTCGCCCTGCCCACGCACTGATCGCACGGGAAGCTGCACTAGCATCCAATCTTACCTCACATACCGCGCTGGGACATTTACAGAAGTGCTAAAACAATCGGACGTAAACAAAAGCAGCGCTTGCGCCGCTCGCTTTTCTCGGATGCAGTGTACGCTAATTCCCAGTGTGTTCGATGAATGCATACAGATTCGTTTAATTTTGCCGATAAAAGCTGAAAATGGGGTTGCCCTACGATAATATTGATCGATAGTAGCGCCCAAGACTTTAGTAAGTAACCTACAAGTTTTCCTAAAAGTTTTTATCACAGATTTTACGTTTTTGGTCAATACCGTCGATCAATATTTGATCGTATATTTCGAAATGGTATCCACTGAAGCTTTTGTTTATTAACAAAATTGTTGCCTAATTTTCAAACAGAAGGTAACAGGAACTCAATTAGGTACGTGTAACATTAGACTTATACAATGTTTATATTGATAGACCATGTATGAGTAGTTAGTAAATGGTTTTTAATTTACGAGTTTATACATTCAAGAACATTTTGAATTGTCGTGTTTTCTCAACTATTTTCTTCTACCTTGGAAGTAGTTGAATCTTTTAGGCGTGGTTTTTACATAAATTGCGAGCATAATATTAATAATATTATCATTCTCAAATGAATATAGCATTAAGCTTAGTTATGAAAACTTAACGGCTGTAAAAGAAGCTTCGTCTCAACAGTGCAACTGTCTTTAACGCGTAATTGCTCAGTGCAAACATTCCTCAAACAACAAAATATATATCAAATCAGCTGAATAAGTGTATATGTAAGGCATGAACGTATGTTTATTTAATTTGCATGAGCAACCATGGTGTGCATGCATCGGTATTTATGAGTACCGTGGTACGTCGACCGAAGAGTATGAAGGGAAAACTACAATCGTTGCTAATCATCCCCTAGCACAATTTGTCTAGAGCTGTGACATAGCTTGCATAATAGGTAGAAAAGAGGTGCGTCTCGCAAATAATGTAGTTGTCCTTTTGTACTTTACGGTCCCGGATACATAGAATAAGGAAGTCGGCAGTGATCGTTGTGACTATAGAGACTACATGCAAGCAATAATATTGCAATTATTATTATGATAGTATTTGTGAGTCGCTTTTAAATACTATATCGAATTAACAAGTAGTTATTTACAGTAACTACGTTTAATTTAAATGGTCGACTTACAGCATTCCTATTTTTCCAAAGAAACGTAGTGTTAAGTCATTGGTATGTGTACCTATTATGTTTAGTAAAGTAGCACCTGATGTCCTGATGTAACATAGGGCCTGTGGAAATACACTTGATGAGCATTTAGTCGTCGCGTATTTTATATTTATACACCATGTTTTTGTGACGACGAAATTTTAATATACATTTATACTCGATCTGACCAACAACTCTTGGAAATAAGTAAATTTTCTATTATATTGTAGTGCAATTTTTATTATTATTATTTTCTACTATCTATACTAGCTATATGAAATGTCTAGCTATGTGAAATATCCTTTTTCAATTACCCGCAAATGTTAAAAGGAAGAAATATTGTGTTCGTGTTTCCACAGTGAATACAAAGATTATTTGCAAAAATAATTAATTTTCAGGAGTGACTCTTTTTTATCATGTGGGCAGTAAGGTCTTACGACCCCACACACCCTAGTGTCAGAGTTTCTAAACCGCCTTTCTAAACATGGTTCGAATGGAACAGTAAGTCCAGGTTTCCTCACGATGTTTTTCCTTCACCGATGCCAGTGATGTCCAAGATAAACTTTAGAAAGTACATATGAATAAATAAAGAAGGAGTGACTGAAAATAACTGAACTTATTAAAAAAAAAACACGGTGCATATTGTTTAAATTGTAAAAGGTTCAAGGTGCTGGCCTCTTGTTGTAAACTAATTTGGGTGCATAATGTGTCTAAGAGACAAAGAACAGAACGTGACCCTTGAATGTAAAACTTGTTATACAAATGATAAATGTGCCATAAACACCAAAATATAAAGCTAGCATTAGATCTTATTATAAAGCGAATATTCTGTTCTATCATCTTCTTGGTCCGTTATGCACCCTCAAGGTGGCTGCCGGCTTATTAATATTTATTTCGCAAGTTTACTTTAAGTAGTATTTACTCAAATTGTGATATTTATGTATTTATCAATTAATAGGTATTTTATTGAAATTCGTATCAATAAATGAATAACAATCACTGTAAGTGGTCAATGTGAGCAATCTCTTAAAAGTATTAGTCGAAACTAATGGCTTCACGTGCTTTCTAAAACAGGGAGGTTTGGTCAGCCCCAGTTAAATTAACTGTCAAATGATCCTACTACTTATCTATAGTTTTCTTTTTTGATTAACTATCAGATCAAACCACTTAATCACTATGAAAGCAGTATACAGACTTCTTATTATATTGTACAAAACTTTGCCCATAAAACGTAAAGGTGTAAATTAAACCGTCAAAATAGACCTCTTATCACCTTGGCCCGTCAATATTGTTGAATATAATTTTATGGTTGTATGTATTCATGCATTGAATAGCATTTTATCGTAATATTGTGTCCTTGTTCGCTATACTCATGTTATTGCAATTGCAAACGAGAAAACAACCAGACTGTAATGTTCATTTAGGAACAGGCCGCGGAAAACAAAAAGTAATTTCTGCATTTCTATAGAAATAGTAAATTACCGTACCGTTGTTGTAGGTAGTTGAGTGTAAAACATTTATTGAATACATTCCTGCCATGCTCCAAACGTATACCTAGGCTCAGCATTTATATAGGTGCCTAAGCAAGTATCTGCGTAGAGAATAATCTAAGTAGGAGTTATTATAGTGATATGAATCGTTCCTAGCCCTAATTTAAAATCGGACAAAATGCTGTGATGCGGTGTTTCTTTTAATGTATTACGTTACTGTTAATTAAACTAATAAGCAATAATAGTCTTATGATTTCAATGACATTGTAAGCAATAAATAAATAAATATGAAATTATAATGGACTGTAATCTCACTTGAAATAAATATTAAAATATGAGATCCTCAGTATTCTGGCCTATTTTGGAAATCGGCCGCGAATTTGTTTATTTGAAATCTCAATTTCACGAACGTTTTAGAAAGTATATCCCAAGGGACCTGGTCATATCGTATTTTAATCAGTGTAATTAATCGTGATAATAAATGAATAAAAATATTAATTTTCCCAGGTAATTTTCTTTCGTTTTCCATTACACCAACTAACCTTGTAATTTATGAAACAAAATCAAGGTTAAACCCAAAATATTGCATGAAGAAGTGTGATCCGAATCATTCATGATGCATGAAGGATCATTTGAACTGTTGAGTTGAGCGCGATCTGAGGTGCACGACGCGCTGGTGACCTCACGTGCGTATGCGCAGCATCCCGCGCGCAGCCGCACTGCTCAGGACATTAGTCGCGCGGCATTCGCGCGCTGCAGCACGCGCACCGCGTACTCACCACAATACTTACTCACTATAGAACCGCGCAATCTTATGAATTTTTGTAAAAGCGCGTCGTTCATTGAAAATATATTTTATTTATATTTTCAACAATAAGTGTGTCGT
The DNA here is from genome assembly GCA_949316365.1 of Hoplodrina blanda. Lineage (NCBI taxonomy): Eukaryota > Metazoa > Arthropoda > Insecta > Lepidoptera > Noctuidae > Hoplodrina > Hoplodrina blanda. The sequence goes on along the minus strand of OX438579.1, from coordinate 5,505,730 downwards.
GTGTGTACAAAATAAAATAATAAGTGGTATGTATTACAACTCATAACAAATTACGTCTTGCAATACTCACCGCGCTTTGTTCTTTTAATGGGATAGCTTACCAAGCTAATTTATAGTTTTGGGGAATCTGTTAATCATCTACATTATTTAAGTAATTTGCAGATTAGGTACACTTGGTTTAAAAGACGGGGTAAGTACATAACTAAAAATAAAATATTAAATTCAGGGAAACTTTTAAACCACATGATTAGTGTTCTTGATCATTACTAATTCATTAACTTTCTTTGCTGAAAATGATGATGAGCCTTTCAATGAGTTCTTTAATGAAATGTTTTATTTTTAGTCTTCACATAAACAAAAAGCCTGAAGCCTGAAGTCTTCACGTGAATAAAAAGTTTTTCTTTCTTTCTTTCTTTCTTTCACATGGCTACATTCTTAGTACTTAATCAATCTAAATCATTGTTTTAGTTCCTCAACACCTATTCTTAAGTAGGTATATTTCCATTGTTTACCAACACAATACTGATAATGATCTCCAAAACTAAATATACAACAGTAACCTAATCAAAAACCTGACGTCAATATATATATCACGTTAATTTTTAATGACGTTATAATCGGACAGAAATACCCATAAACATACTAGCCGTACTAGTATGTGCACAGTGTACAGTCAACAAAAGAGATAGGTATGCAGGGTCGTCAGATATAGTTAAAGTTTTCTTAGAAACCGATGGATGGCTTCGATTGAAACTTAATTAATGAACCGTTATTATCTTTTTTTTTAAATTAAATTAATTACATTTGAAAACTTCAACTATATCTGATGACCCTGCATACCTATCTCGTATGTCGGCTGTACAAACCTACTTTAATTATTGACTTATACACAGTACAGGCTAAGTAGTTTTTCTTTGAAAAAATATTAATTTCATTTATGCACAAATGCGTTAGTGTACCGTAAAATTTCTGTTACCAAGTACCTACTCGATAGGAACTCGGTCGGATAAAAAATATCGATGGTTTTAATCTATGCATAGGTTGGTAAGTACTCACCCTCGTCTTTAACGCAAGTGACCCGAAAGGGCATAAAATCATGTATTATTTCGTTTGTTTATATTTTGATAATTTTGCATTGGCCCAACAACAATAGCAGCGTTAAGATGCGTCGTGTAGGTCAGGAGTGTCGAATGAGATAAAGATAGGTCAAGAGAACATTTTACTGTCCAATGCAACTCATTTTGGCCTACGTGCACCTGACGATCTTTCAAACTGCATGTATTAATTTAATAACAAAACTATATCTGGAACTTATCTCATATCGATCAGTTCCACTAGGATCTTGGCGCAACTCCCAACGACGCGCCTAGATATTGGCTGACAGACGCAAATACGCTCCGACATTGTCAGTCTACTCGCAACTCGTAATGTATAACGTATTCATAATTCCTGTAGTTGTGTAGATCCCAGCTAATAATAGTTCTATATCTTCTTAAGAAAATCATACACGATTATTTAAGTATAAAATGTGCACTGTATGGAAACATTTTTAAAACCTTATTTCGCGGGAGGTTGGTTAGGCAGTAATTCTTCGTAAACGCAGGAACTCTCTTAATTAAGAATAAAGGAACTGGTTAAGTGTTTGTAATCACGATCACACGAGATCCTTCAAGTAAAGAAAACTCTGGCAACATAGTTTCTAACCTCATTCATGCGTGGAAAAACGAATAAACAAAACTCATTCTTAATCTCAGTTATTAAGCGTCACGGTTTGCTTATACATGTGTGTTACTAGCTGTAGGTTAAGATACCTTAACAGTTACAAGTATTATAGTAAAAGCAATACACGAGTGAATCGGATGTTTAGAAATACACGAACACCGGTAGATGGCCATGTTAGTACCATATCCTTAATGTTATTACAAATCGTTCACTTATCGTGACTGGCGCGCATCCTAAGGTTGGGATAATGAGCGAGCGTTTTCCTCGGTTTCTAATGCCCCTGAAATGATTTTCCACGTAGTGGCTCGGCTGCCTTATAGGATGTTGTAGGTCGGCTCGGACGTAAATAACAAACAATCGGCTCAACACAAATATATTTTATGACGTTCGGGCAAAGCGACTTGACAAATTAAGCAAAGTTAGTGTTGACCCATAGTGCGACCTGATTGTGGAAACATTTGCAAAATACTAAGCTGTGTTCAGTTACATGGTATTGTTCACCGATAGGTTTCTCGTCGTACTATTAATTTGAAAAGAACTAAACAATACTGTGTTGGACTGTTGTTGCGACGGACGTGAAAACAAAAGGTGTATAATAAATTTATTACCAAGTAAAACAATTGATTGTTTTAAAATTTCACAAGAAAGACTATACTTCTGTAGCATACTCTTGAACCAGGAACAGTGTTAACGAGTGCTTTATAATATATTTTGTGTAAAATGTTCTGTTTTCGTTATCAAAATATTCTTTTCATGCCGTCTCGAATTCAGGTGAATTTCAGGAAGAAATAAATAAAGTGGTCATATTGGTGCGCTATTTTGTTGTAACCACAAAGTACTTAATTCTGACCATCATCTTTAATAAAGGTACGGAATTAAAGGAGGAATAAAGGTTTTATATCCATATCCATCACGAACTCTTAACATGACATCTATGTATGTACACGTATACAAGCTTATTTTTTGTTCACTAGAAACCTGAAAAGGGGTCATTGTACTCATCATTATGAAAAACTTTTACTATTAATCAATAAAGATACCCTTTTCAGGTTTCTATAAAACAAAAAATAAGATTACCTACTTACTGAATATTTACAAAAACTGATACCAGTATACTGTGTTTAGACTATGCGTTAGTCTTTCGATCGATGACTTTGACTAAAATGCTACATGTAGTACACTAACAGTCAGGGTCAACGACTTAGCGAGCTCTCCATTCAGAGAGGGTCCCAATTCTCGATGTGTAAATACTAAACGGTTACTAAACTTACTCTTGACCGTGGCTAGAGCAGTCCAACCTTGTAAATTGATTGATACTAGACATTTAGTAGCCTTTCAAACACGTGCAACCAAGTATTAACTTATTTAATTATGAACTTGGCTTCTAAAGTTGTTACCTTTATGTTTAAGTTACTAATATTATCATCAAGTCAACAAAGCCCGTTTTAGCATACTGTTTAAAAACGAGTGGAATATATAACTTTTGGAAACAAGAATGTCAATGGCAAATATTGAAGGCTTTAGAGTAAACGTTTGTATAATCCATTAAATGTAACTCATAGTCTCCGCATGATATTTACTAATGCTTTAGACATAACACGTAACAGAGAAGTTGATCTTTCATCCGCGTATTATTCTCAGTAATTTTAACTTACAAACCGTCCTAACGTTGCTTTACTTATCATCATAGACAATGACGACCGCGGTGTTTATTTAACAGTCCGTAGCCCACGGCATACATTTGACCTTCATCAAATATTATAATTTTATTCTAAAATAAGTAATTTACGTTAGTTACTTACCCGTTTTTTGCAGAATAATACAATCGTAACAGGGACTTAAAGGTAGATATAATCAAAAATGTACATAACTAATTTATACGCGTTTTATTCTCGTATTAAATGATACGCCATATTGCCTAACATGCGTAACGTTAACTAACAGTCGTTTAAGGCAAATCAAATTCGTTCTACATAATATATTAAGTAGGTCATCCATCAGGTATCAGCGCCTGCGCAACTTGCAATCAACGATCTTTTGAACTTGAACTTGTAGTGTTTGTTTATACCAGAATCCGCTTAATAATAATACTATTGGCTGTCCTCTTAACGTATATTATAATGAATGTTATGGCATTGTTGCGCTATTTAAATTCGGTAATCGCGGTAAAGTTACGTTTGTCATTAAAATGCGTTTAAGTCTTTTTAATGGCAGCAAACAAATGATGTAATGTTTTGGCTGCCATTGGCATTAATCACACTGAGAATGTAACGTACGACAGGTAGTACGTTTGTCGGTTCTCGTTGTAGCTAGACCGATCTGTCGTCGTACGAGTATCTCTGTCTGATCGGTTCTGGACACTAATAATATTATTAGTGTCCAGAACAGAGATACTCGTAAAGATATATCTATCAAGGGAAATTTCAGCATGGTATAGGTGGTTACTATAACCACGGTGACCCGGTCGTGGGTCTCCAAACAACACTTGACTGAAAAGTAGTCTTCTGATATATTTAATTAATAATTATGCTCACTACGTGAGTCCATATTGCAAAGTTCTCTGTGCGCGAGCCCGAACAGACAATTGCTCGATTCTTTTAAAAAATTCGCTGGATAATAAAGCTTTTTAGCCAGGTTGCAGAGTACAGCCTTTACAGTACATATACCTACGGCTATTGAAACAAGAAGATTTTTTTACAAAAGCCATAAGTAGATTTAGAATATTAATCTATGGCTTCTTCCGTTATGCCTTTTTCACAAAAGTGGTACTTAGGTACTTCTATAAATTTTAAAAATTCCAAATGTTTCCGAGAACAACGTAAGGGTAAACTTTGGCATAAGTTTTAAAATTTACATTCTTTATATAGCTACCAATATATTTCTTATTCCCAGAATCGAAGAAGATTCGTCACAATGTCCACTTGTAATTGAATAAAATTTCATAGTAGGACTTATCGTCACATCATGCAAAGATTCACACGTAAAGTATTTACTACGCTTTTTTTATTTCGAGGACAGCTGCAATAAATAACCAATTTTATTGCAAGATAAATAAAAACATAATAAGTATAAACTATTAATATTGAACTTATACTTCACCTTGACTTTTCTTTTAAATGCTGTTAGTTGGATACAATGCGCAATAGATAGTTTATTTTATTGAGAACGTAATTACTTTTAATAATAAAATGGCCCTTTAACCACTTCACAATTATTTATTTTATTCGCAATTTAAAATATAATCATATACTTTGTACATCGCTGTCATCTATTAGTACATCCTCATATATAATTATTAACTCAAATATCGGCAACAGCTTATGAATACCTCACATTGAAAGTTGTAATCATTATTTCATAAGAAATTCGCTTTAGAATTTTGCGTGTTTGTAACATATTTATGCTTATGACTGTACCTACGATGATATTTCGGGTAACCACTTCAACCAAAAACATTTATACTTAAATCATGTTTTTAAACACTTTACGGATATAGAGCAACAATGCTGTCTGTTCATTCAAAGAAACCTTACGAGCACGGCTACACGTGATTTTTGTACTCACGTCTGCCATGACATGGACAGACAACACGAGAGGTTGGTCGTACTGTCTAGTTGAGGGTCATCTAACACGTTTCACACTTACTCTATCGTCGTTATGGACACACAAAACAAAAAAAAAATATGACTTTGTTCACATTTATGATAATCACATGAATTCACCTTGTAAAGTCATGTCATTTTAGACGAATAATAGTTTTATAGCGTACTTAATATTCCTATTTTCTGTCCTTGTCCGCAGCTATTCAAACATACTGGAGGCACACTCAAGATGCTGTAAGCGCCGAACTAATACATTACAAAATATAAATTATTTAACGAAAGAATCAGTTAAACAGACAGAATGGTGCAGTGGTCCTGGAAGCAAGCCTTTCTGTGTATCACAGGAATCCTTGGGAAAGAAAAGAATGAGTCGAGTGAGCCGTTCACACGATCATGTTGTGGGAGAATCTCCCCTCTGTACTGGCGGGTGCCCATCCTCGTGTGGGCGCTGTTCGTGTTGTTCTGGTCTATCTCGTTCTTCTGGGGCCCCACAGAAAAGTTCTTCCTGTACATGACGCACTGGGGACTGGCATTTATAGTACTGGAGTCAACATTCGGGATATTTGTGGCCATAGGACGTAGAGGTTTAACAGGTTAGTACTTTGTTCCATTTTAATGATTGCATCTGCTAATTAAGTTGTAATGATCGTCTTCCGAGCCGATCGGTGGTGCGTCACTAATGGCGGTGGTTGCTCCACGTCGTGTTTCACATAGCATCCTGACGGGCGCGCGGCGGCTGTCGCTGGTGCAAGCAGCCCAGCAGGTACCTGCTCTACCTGCTCCCGTCACCCTGACAACTACAGCATTCTTGTATCGTATAAGTAATAGATTCGCATCACCGACTTAGTCACGCGTGCATGAATCTTTCGCAAGAGAAAACTACTAAACTGTAAAATCTATATGAGGATCAAACACATCAAAGAAATACTTGAACCAAAACATTGGTTCATGTATGTAGTGTCAAAAGACACAACAAATAGCCGTTAAGTATACATACTGCCCATCAAATTATATTATTATAGCATTGAGCAAAGATGATTGCTGAGGAACTAGTATTTTTGGTAGCGTGCAATGCAAAACTTTCTGCTTACAAGCGCATCCAATAATATAGGGGTCGAGGCGGGATTAAAAATAAGTTAGAACATTTAAAACGTATTTCCCTAAAAAGACATGAAAAAAAGTTAGAACATTCTCTGACCTTCAATATCAAAATAATCCGAAGGTTCTTAAGTATGGCCCAAAACAAAAGAAAAGTATTTTGCATGAAGTAGCTTTCAGCTTCGATAGTGTATTTTTACGGCCGTTATACATTTTCAATGGAAGTAAGTACTTAGTTACTTAAGCTGTATAATTTTCCTTTCAGAAATCATAACCAGATTCGAAACATTTTCCACACTGAAAGACTTTTTTTTAAATGTTGTAGAATCAGGCGTTTAAATCTTTTCTTGAGCAAGTTTATTGTTATTGCCACAATTAAAAATAATATTATATTTAATGAAGTCTCTATTATTGTTATTATGTACTATATCTTGAATCGTGGGAAGGTTAGGTCTCGATCAAACCAGAGATAAGGACAACCCGCGGTATATTTGCCACAACAAGACACGTGTAAGAAGTTTCGTCATCAAAACAAACACATATATCAATCGTCAAGTAAGATTTATGCATGTGGGATTCTTACGGTTTTTCCTAGAATGTAGTTAAACCAATTATCTCATAGGACAAAGCTGTGTAAAGAATTTTCGCTATTACGAATGAACATGAACAATTATGCGCACTCGAGAAAGTGTTCAAGAGTAATGAACTGAAATATGTAATAAACAAATACAGAACAGTCAGTCCTTCATTTATTGAAAATTTAATTAACAACAAAAGCAGTGTTTAGAAGAATAACTAGGTATATTTTACATTATACAGATTTGATATTATACACAGACACGATTATACTCAAAAGAAGTTAACTACTTAGGTACAAAAAATCTGTATTGCAAGAAACGATTAAAAATCTATGTCGCAAGACCTTGACGATACAATAAGGAGCAAGTTCATTACAGACGGCGTTATTACAAGATCAGGCCGTCCTCACGCTTCACTGCTTGCAGCACATTTTCCCTACTTAGTTTATCAGCAACTATGTACACGATCGGTCCTATTTAACGCTGCAAATACTGAGCCGATAATATTAAAGTTATTATCGCAATCAATCCGATCTCGCGCAAAACAAAGACCAACTGGCAATGCAGTTAGGAAGTGATTATTTACAGTGTTCTTTGTTTGAGATAGTTCGGAAAGTGTTCAGTGGTAGTGCGCCATGCTGTGCAGCAAGTGCGCGCGGGCGCAGTGCGGGTGGCGCATGTGCCTGTTGGAGCACCCGTCGCCGAGTAACTTCTACGTGAGCTGTTGGCAAGGCAACCGTTCGGCCGCGCCGCTCTTGTTACTCAGGGGTTTCCTCTTCCTGTTCTCGACATGCGTGCTGCTCACGTCTATCGCTGTGCCCTTGACATTGAACATACATTTCGGCTACTGGTTCCTTTACCTAACACATTGGGGTTTCCTACTAATTGTTCTCACTGCGGGCTTCGCTACTGCTGTATCAGCATATGCTTACTTTAAGAGACCTATTGGTACGCTTTTTACTATTCCTATTCTATATTTATCTAGACGCGTGGATGATACCGGGTCTGATAAAACCGCACGTAGGTTTGTTATCAAACATAAGCACTACTTGAAAACAATCTGTGATTACTTTGTGTTTGCTCGGTTGATTATAAACCTTGATTGACACAGTTTTTAAGGAGATGGCTTATAACTTTTGTATGGGGGTCAATTGGTGACACGTTAAAGAATAATATGTGGCACGTGGCTGCGGACAGGATCACGTATGAATGCGGTCGTCCGACCTCGCGCCGGACGCGTGAGGTCTTATAACATACTGCCTCCATATTATCTCATCTATTACTTACTAACTCCACTCCACGTAACGCGCTATCACAATGCAAATTTAAATAACCAGTTCAGGTATAGGTAGATGTAAACTAATGCATATTTTGTAGTAATGTTAACCATTTTTATGAAGGTCATGAATAGCATTTATGGTAGAGATACATTATACATCCGGTATTAGGTATGTTCCGCTGCCACCGTGCGACCAATGTTAACGGAAGATGTAAACATTACATTCACAAAATTATGCCATACTTTGGAAAATTAAAGTAGTTTCAATGGTGCGTGATAACTCTGGTATTAGTCAATAAAGTTACTAGGAATGAGGTAAACGGAAGTCGTTTTATGGGATATCCATACACGTCGCAGTGTGGTTCGAGTCCGCCTCGCCTCGACCTAAAATTACAAACATTTTTTTTTAATTCCGAATCCAAACAGTTACCCACGATTTGACATTGAAACAGCTATCAATATTTGAATATCTCATATACCTAATCTGTGCTCAAGGATTCATTCAGTCCAATAAATCACAGTCATTTATTTATCTACAGATGCAACGTTTGGTCTGCCATGGTACGTGAAGACCTACTGGATTCTCTACAACATCACCATTCCCGTCGCCTTCCTCATCACAGTATTTTACTGGGGAATCTTGAGGACTTGTAAGTTTCAAAGCCTTTATTCTCAATCCATGAAAACTCATACTCAACTCAACGCTACTTAGAGGACGTGCCGTAATATTTAGATGCCGCGGACACTTAGTTAATTTGTTTTAAAAAAGCTTAGACCGGATATGACCTATCGAATGATTATTCCAATATTCTAAACCAAATCATGAGTCCACTGTCATCAGAAACTTACTAGAGTGTATTACAGCAGTACAGTGAGTTTAATTTGCCATTATAGTCAAGCCTGGATTGAAGATTTGACAAACCTATTTAGTTCATTTATTTACAAAATATTTAAACATAAACACCATCAAAACTCTTTGCTGAGGTTTTTAAAGAAGCCTTTACCGTACTAGTGCTGTAAGTAAATAATGTAAAAAGCATGAGTGCGTTGCGATAGGAACCAAAAAGCGGTTCAATAAGAGTGACTCTACGAGCAAATGTGTTAAAAAATTAAATTTCGAAACGCTTTTTAGTGACGATAGCCATTGGCCTAACTAAGGAATTAGAACTCAAAATCCAAAATTGACCTTGCAACTCTCTCATTTCAAATTTCTAATTTTAAATCTACAGAGCAATTGCTTGCATTACTAGCGTTAATAATATTTGATTGACAATTACAAAGTAGTGTTAATTTAAAGTTGACTAAATGTTTGCAATGATTTGATTAATTGCCGTTCACTCTCTTTGGTTATCCATCATTTTTATTTTTAAACTTTTAAAATGCTTTTACACAATAATTCTGCTACACAAAGAACACGTGGAGCTAAATAGACGCGAAATTACGCATCCTTTACTTGACCTAGATATTGATTCTAAATATGCGAGAAGTAGTTGAAAGAGGTTAGACGCAAGTACCTAATAGTTTATGTTTTGTATGCATTTTATAAGTTATTAGTATAAAATAATGTTTAGTATAGGATTTTATGTATATAGGGTTCCGTACCTCAGTCGGCAAAAACGGAACCCTTATAGAATCACTTTGTTGTCCGTCCGTCTGTCTGTCCATCTGTCAAGGCCCTTTTTCTCAGGTACCTAAGCGTGGAGGTATCAAACTGAAATTAATATCAAATACTCAGGTCTGCTATCCTGCTGCTGGAGCAGTAAAAATTTAACTTCTAAGTCAAGGCAATCTAATGATAAGGTCGTTTATAGACGCATATTTTGACGCTCGCTAGGGAATCAAAATCTAGAGGGCGACTTCCCGTTGACCTAGAATTAATATGACATTTGACACAAAACAACGCCAAGTAAAGGATGGAATGTGAAAATCGTAGTAACATCACAAAATAATTACTTTTTTGTTATTATAAACTTATTTTTTTGTAAATTGTGTTTAATATTGTATGGTGGAACTTGCCGGATTTTTTCTCATTCGTGACGTGTGGAAACCTTCACGATTTACAAGAGGCAGGTAGGCATGAGCGAGCAATCGACCAAGAGGTCTTTTGATAGTATAGACCTGTAGATATAGTAGATCAGGCAGGACCCCTGGCAGGATACCTGCCTGACCTACATTAATTTAAATCCCATTACCTTATTAAATAAATATATTTATGAATGTGAAGGCGTTGTTCGTAAAATAGCTTTCGGGGGCTACAATGTTAAACCTCCTGTAAATATTTCCAGCGGCCAACACAATAAACTTCGCGCCGAATCCAGTTCTGGACGTGATGCTGCACGGCGTAAACTCAGCGGTGATGCTCGTGGAGCTGCTCTGCTCGGCGCACCCTAGCCGACTGATGCACATCATGCAGCCGCTGTACTTCGCCGGCGCCTACATGCTTTTCAGTGTCATCTACTACTTTGCTGGCGGATTAGACCCGTGAGTTTTATTTTCACTTGTTTTTTTACTTTTCAACCCGATCCGCTGAATGAATGACGGCTGTTCCCAAATTGAGAGCTCCAACAGCGAGCCTGATGGCCAACAATGATTTACCATTTCTATATCGGTTTCTACCCCCAAAAAGGCAAAGGAAAGACAAAGGCAAAAGATGCAATTTAATCGTTCTATGTTAAATACTTATCTAATTAGGTTATGAGTTGACCCTAGTTGCACATACTACGATCTCTACGTACGTAACCTTAACCCTATATCACGTACGTAGTTGTGATCGTGTTATCTGGTCATAGATGTAGACTATGACTTCATGAGACTTTTTAAGTAATTTAGATTAACAATTCCATTTTCTAGGTGGCTTATCTCGTGAACCGCGATCGTGTGAAGGATATCTTCACACCAATTAAAAGATCAATGCTACCTTCAAAGATCTTAACAAGTCTAAGATAAACAATCTTTGATGTGACGAAATCACACTCGAGCTTCATAATTTTAACTCAGTTTGGTTGTTAAATAAACATGTGTTTTGGGTAACTTAAAAAATAAAATCTTCAGTAGTCTATTAGCTCGTGCCAAGCATCAAATATTTATTCAAATGTTAGAGTAACAACTTCTTTTAAGCTAATATTAGCTCTGATTTATTGACTTAATAGAGGTCTTTTATTATATAATTTATAGAAATAACACTCAAATCATCTGATTGGAGTCTGTGAGCTGAGCTTTCGTAACCATGTTACTAAGCTTGCATCAACATTAAAGTTCAAGATCAAAACATAAAGTTCTAATTGATTGTACCGCGGCGTGGATCGGAGATTGTTTATTGCAATGTCGTAACGTTAGAGCCTCGACATCTAACTAACACATGACCAACAAACCTACTGCAGCGAGAGGTCGATGGTCACTCACTCATGCATAATAAAATTCAAGTTCATAAGTATTATGTACAATGACATTGATTTTATGGCCGAAAACGTGCCGTGCCATAGGTTTTGCCAACCGATAAAAATATTAGTGTAAATAATAATATGGTATGGCCGAAAATACACAAGTGTATTTTTTCGCCAAAATACATACAGAGGTGACACATTTGTACGAATTTCTGTTACCTTAGAAGCTTTACCTTGTGTCTGAATTCGGGGACAATAAAACAAGGAAACAAACAACTCCAAAAAACCTTAGATTAGTATGCATAACGTGAACATTCGCATCACGACATACCTCTACGCATATTTGTTTTATGATGAATTTTGAGGACAGATATATCCACTATGAAGTTACCGAACACCTATAGTTGCCAGTACATTCAGTTGTCTTACTACATCGAATAAATTCTATAAGAATTAAACGATGATAGATCAACATTAGTTTTGTTACGACTTAATTGCTCAAGAGTTAAGGGAATAAACTTTTCATTGGCTTGCCTAACTCGTAAATAAGCCAACTGATAATAAAATGTAATCGCCATAACTCGCATGGGAACGTAAAACTAACTTTATTGTGTCCTATTCTGGCCTAGTTATAGGATTACAATAAACTGCGCTTGCGCCACGTGAGAAATACACAACTTTTGGGCTTAAATATGATACAAGTACATACAATGGTCTCACGTTAAGTATCCGGTCGGTAGGTACTCGTAGATTTAACGGCTATTTCTCAACTAAACTGTGAATAAAAGAATAACAATGAATATGTGATGTTTATAATGTCCCACGCACATAATATAACACAGTAAAGTGTGAAACTGTGAATTTGATGATAAGATGTGGGTATTACTGAATTCATACAGCCTTAAGGCGCTTCATGAGGGTCCTCCCTTAGAATATATATATGGAATCAAAGATTTTTTGACTTATTCTAGAGTTAGAGAGCATTTAAATTAACTTATTTCTTGTATTCACTAACTCACTCAAATTTCTTTTATATATACGAGTATTACCTATACCATTACTTCATGAGTGCACTCATGAGCGTATCTCATAAGTGCAGATGAAAATAAAATAAAACTTTGGTATTGTATAATTTGATAAACGCCGTAGAGCTTAATCACAGATCTAGAAAATAAAGACTCAGTTATAAAACTTATTATACAAACATTACTCATGGTACTCAGTTAAAATGTGAACGACCGCATTGTGTACTCGCGTTGTACACCAGAGATACGTATGTGGAGCCTTGGCTATATTTAACAAAACAATAATGACAAATATATGCCCTAGGAGTGTTTGGTAAATACAAATAAAGCCCTTCTGTAAACGGAGACTAAAGTGCATTCAATGACATCTTGGAACAAAAATAAGACATTTGTCAATCTTATCAAAATATAATAGGCTTACTTTCCTGAATTTTGCAGACGAGAAGTTGACCGTCTGACTGCTGAATAAACAGTAGAATTTATTGTACCATAAAAAGACAGACTGTATGTACATAATAGTTGTATGACAAATATTATCCTTATTTGATTGTCAGACTTTTAGACTAGGCATAAACGAAATAGAATGTTGACAAGCCGAACCTAGCACGTTTTTTCATCGGTGTAGCAAATTCGGCCGCAACAACATTGCTTGAAGTGATTTACGTAGAGATCAAATTCGGAAATCTATTATGTCAGCAACATTGCAGTCACATGATACCTTATTTGTTAAATAGTTATAAGTGTATTTTTATCGTAGCTCTACATCGTTCCCCCATAGCATATCATACCCAACTTCCCATTCCATAAGACATCAGATGGGACTCAGATGGTCATTTATATTGAGATCCTTATCACAAAAGTCCTCCTCGTGACTAAGTAACACTCACCATCAACCATTTCACTAAGGTATTTATTTAAGTAGGTAAAACTGTATAAAAGCCATTATGTTTTATCGTATACATGGCAAAAAATTAATTTGAATAATGGCATTAGAATTTGAGCAAAATATAAACATTCATAATTATGTTATGTACTTATATTAAAATTAAGTGAATTTAACTTTTAAATTATACCTTGAGAATCGTTATTTACGAGTATGTCTTGCGCAATTTGAGTTTGTGGTTTTCGTTTAGTTTTGATAATTTCATTGTTTTGAAAAATTAAATATAACATTTGCAGCGGAAAATCTTTTGAAGCTTCTGCATTGACAAACACTCAAGTGAAATGGTTGTCTACAGAGAACGTTTTAAAAGTTTTATGTTAGAAGATACATTGACTAACACATGTACCTTTTCATCCCGGAAATTATACGCAATCCTATCTCAGCTCATACATTAGACCATTAAATCCGTTCATTATCAGCTGCTTGTCAAATCATCCAAATAATAGCGGGCTCAAATTATCTGCGGATGTAGATAACTATATTCATTTGTATTCGTTTATTTGCACAGAACAGTCAACTCATGGTATGTTTCAGATGGGGTAACCCGTTTATCTACCCCGTGGTGGACTGGTCCAAGCCGGAGCAGACGATGGTGGTGATCACACTGACAGCCCTGTTCCTCGCGCTTATGCACCTGCTGACTGTGGGCATAGCCGCGGCACGAGACGCGATAGCCAAGAAACGCCTCGCAGAACCTGCAGGAGTCTACAATGATGCATTCACACCTTAACGCAACCCACCTACCTAATAATATCTGCTGGATATTATTCCCACTAGCAGCATGACACCTCATGACACCTCCCAGGTTTAATTTAATCAAGTGGAAAAAGTGTTAATGTAAACAAGTTAACAAACTATTCTGGGTGTTAGTGTATTAAAATGTGATATAATTTAACAAAATCGAAAATCAGAGGTATTTAGTTATAACTTTTTAAGGATTATGTGTTTGTAATTAATTCGCGCTAACAGATAAAACATTTTTTAATTCGTGAAAATGATGTTTGATCTGAATTTTTTACTTGTGAAGGTAATAACTATTTTTATTTTAATAATCAAAGCGCACTGTGATTTTAGTTATTTAAGTAATTTGAAAATTGTAAGTAAGCTATTACCTACTTGTCTTTTATAAAACGGTTAATAAATAACTTAAGAAGGTTAGCACGGACTCGGAGGTAGATTTCTGTGATCTAAACTCTATATTAAGTAAGAAAAACATTATAATTAAATATTTTAATGTGTATACTTATATTATTTAATCCAAGTAGGTACACAAGTTACCAAAAGTAGGTACCTACTGACTGCAAAAAAAAACACAGTTCTTTTTTACTTACAGAATAAAATTAGATTTGATATTGTATGTCTGTGCATCAGTTTTGGTAATTCTAAAAAATCTACCCTTTGTGCAAAGGTATCAATCCACGCCGACCCACAACGATGATGCACCTCCATAACATCAAAAGTATATTCTATTTATACTGTTTCGTTGACTAAGGTTTGAATGTAATCAAGCCATCATTGTTATATTGAGTTATCAACTAAAAGTATGGATCATCGAAGGCGCACGATCACGAATTAATCAGAGATAACAGTGTCGGTTCGCAGTCGATAGTTGTCACGCTCGCTCGATAGTCACGATAAATTAATCCAAAAAATGGCTGAAAAAGTGAAAAGTTATTTTAAAAAAGAATTCCGACTTCATATGTTTTCATTAGAACATGAAAATGTATCAGACTTTTATCTAAGTTGTTGGCAAAGGAATCGCTCTAGCTGGCCATTGTTATTTATAAGAACTTTAATATTAATAGGTTGTGTTAGTACTTTAGTGACCTCGATGGTTCTCATGACCCAGGCAGAAATGAAATTTGGACACTGGTTTATTTTCATGACGCATTGGGGTTTGGTTTTTAACACGATATCTTCTGCATTGGCGTGGACTGTTTCCGTGATGGAGTTGCTCAAAGGACCAGGTATGTCCAAAATTAAGAAATGTTAACTATTTCGTGAAGGGAAATATATTTAGAGAAAACGGTCTCAGATCCCAGGCCGTGCCAGGGTAGACCAGGCTACTGAGAAATTAGTGAAGGAAGAATCCAATCCACACACTCTATTACCAAATATTTAAATTATAACTTATCTAACACGGAAAATAGCATGATTAATGTACTGTATACATTAAATAACATTATCGTATAAATCACTACCTAAAGCTCCAATCAAGTTGAATCTATCTGAGAAATTATATGAGAAATACCCCTATTTTTTGTGAACAGCAACTTTGCACGTTAACACAGATAAACATGAGTTATACATACACCTTCGTAATTTTTGATCTTATCAAATATAATTCCTAATTATAATGATAAATCAGGCTAATAATCTTATTGTTCATGACTAACGGTTTTCAAAGAAGACCACTTAATATAGGAACTAGGTACGAACTAGGTACGAACTATCAATAAATATGGATGTGGGCACTGTAACCCGTAAGGGCTAATTAAACACAATACCGTGTACCACGTAGGTACCTATACATACTTACTATACTATACATATAGGTAACATTTCCAGCCTTAGCTTGACAAAGAATTAAAGTCCCTTCTTCATGACTTCAGATTCGAGTCCGACATCGCTGGTGAAGCTGTACTGGGTATTCTTCAACGCCACCATTTCCATAGCGTTCTTCATCACGGCCTTCTACTGGATCATGCTCACTGATATGGATGGTGAGTGCTCCGATTAAATCGAAATCACACATTTAAGCAACCCAATTTTATGCCGACTGATTTTTTATAACATGTTGCACTTGTGTAACTTCTATGGCAAAAGTACCGGTGTAGATTGTGTTGTAGGTACTAATTAACGAAATAAAATTGTATGAACACACGTGTACTTTGAAGGGTAATTTATTAACTTTACATACTTAGGTGGTCATGAGCGCACAAACACTGTTAGTAGTATTGATAAACAAGTTAGCAGTAAAGAAATCTAAAAATCGAGCTCTCAATTATTATGCCTATGTGCTTATTGCTATAATTGATAACAAAACCGATGCTTGGAAAATATCCTAGTAGAGGTTATTTTGCATTAAATCCTGCGCCTATTAATAATTAAATATTCTCGACAATACCCAAGTTGATTCGATTATGTTTAGTTAAATAATAGAGCAATTTATAGAGTTTTTGTTAGTGTCCGTTAACAGTTGGATGTTTACATTTACAAAGAAAGCCTCAATATTATAGCCGTCTCCGTTATTTCAGTGGAAATCGACTATGCCCTGGACCCCGTGCTGGACGTGTTCGTCCACGGCATCAACTCGGTACTGATGTTCTGCCTGCTGATCTCCTCGCGCCACCCCACCAGGTTGCTGCACTTCTACATCCCACTCATACTCGGAGTTGTCTACATGGTCTTTAGCATCATATACTACTTCGCCGGTGGAGTGAGTCCGTAAGTACATTATTTATACTAAGTGAGTCATTACCAAGGAGAAATTGTAAAATAACTATTTGCTGCATGGAACCATGCCGTTGATAAAGAGAATATAAAGAAAAGCTGCAAATTAAAGTTTCAAACTAAGATTGCAATAATTTCTAAATAGTCTACAGTCAGACTTTACCAATTACAATAATTAACATGAACATAGTAACTACTTAGTCGAACACCAGATATGTCCCAGAAAATACGATTGTAATTCTAACATCATACAGATTATCAACATTGTGTTCGGTAGTTTTATTGTGTCGGAATTATTGAAAATAAACCACTTTGTTTGTTTAGCTTCGGCACGACCTGGATATACCCAATGCTGGACTGGTCAAAACCTGGTGGAACAATATTGTTGGCGATATTGTCAGCGGTCCTCATCATTGTGATCCATTTAATCGCCGTTGGCATGACCCTCTGCCGGGATGCCCTTACCAAGCGATGCAGAGAGCCCAACGCCCTGTCCATATCTGGCCAAAATAATGCAATGTCCATTAATTATTACAGATAAAAAAAAATGACTGAACGTATTATTAAACACTCATTGCTAGCTAGTTTTAGCGATGCTGCATGTCTAATTTTCATGCCTAGTTTTAATATTTATATGGTAGTTTGTACTTATGTTATCGAAATAAATTATTTCTACTAGAGCCGTGGGTTTTTTTTACTCAAGCCTGGATCAGGAAGGAAAGGAATAACGTTGTTAGATAGAATGGTTTGTTATCAGTTGGGAACTCCTAAGCTCTGGACATAATGTCCATTCCGCTTGCTACCTTGAGCTCACACATTTGCAATACATGCATGGGTCACACCCAAAGTGTACACACATAAATCACTGACGGTACGTACTACGATAACATATATATTTTGGCACCGAGTTTAGATAATGTTTAGAGTGAGTCATCGATAACCGCCTGCTCGATACCGATTATCAGTTCCGTGTTATCGATAGCGTTGGGTGTGCTGTGTTTCTGTTACTACAACAATATCAAGATGAGTGCTGTCAAGACTTATTTTGTTCAAGAAGTAAAGAAGAGTATGCTCACTCTGGAGCATCACAAGCCGACTGACTTCTATCTCAGTAGTTGGCAGACGACGCGGTCGGTCGTGCCGCTTTTAATTTGGCGGGCGCTGCTGTTCCTCACGTCACTGGGCATAGTGCTAACCTCTGTGATAATATACATTTTGAATGGTAAATTCGCATACTGGTTCATTTACCTGACGCACTGGGGGTTGACGAGCATCATTCTTGCCACTGGATTCGCAACTTTGGTGTCAGCGCGCTGTTACCTTTATGGACCAATAAGTAAGTAGCTAGCATTTGCATTTGTTTCGATGTAGGTACCTATAGATTGTGTTGTATGTTATTATTGCATTTTTGGGGGGCACATTTTAAGGGGGTTATTTATTTTTAACATTTCAGAATTAACCGTATAGTAAAAGTTTTCGTATTCTTTAGTACTTTCAAACTATTTATTTTATCTAAGGACCGTATATGATTATTATTCCTTGCTAGTTGCTAGTGACCTAATAGAAATTTTCCATCACATTTTCAAGATCAAGATCAAGCGCTCACTTTAACTTTTATGATTTTTTGATTGAAAAGGCAAAGTTTTCTTGGTACAGCCGATTTTCCTCTTGTAATGGGATCCAGAAGTATCTTTCACTAGGCTCCGACAGTAATATAAACTATGTTTTGTTTGCAATACAGTCGAATTTTTGAACTACCCGCATTTTGAATATCAAACATGCGTCAAAAGATTAAAAGCTATATTTCCCCGCTTCTATTATCTACCTTACTTCTGCCATCATATCAGAATATAATGTCTGTAAAGTATGTACCTAAGTATATGATCAACCAATTCAGATATTTTTTACTGTTGAGTATTTATATCTAACTATCCTACAACTATGACTAAAATATTAGTAATACTTGCCTACCAAAGTAACACCTACCCACAGAAACTTTAGTTAAATAAATATTAGCGTATGAAATCCGTCAGGCACTGAGTTCAGGCTGCCATGGTACGTGAAGACCTACTGGACGCTGTTCAACATCGCCGTACCCATGGCCTTCTTGATCACGATATTCTACTGGACTCTTCTATACGAAGGTTAGTTCCTTTTGTCAGCTACGATTTAGTTCATTATTTTATTTGGAAGAACCTCCTTATATTAGTAAATTTGACAAAACGCTAAACAGTGTTTTGCTATGCGATACGTACTAGGCATAGGCTAGTAGTTATGCTGATGTTCAGCATTTGAACTAGCCAAACAATTACTTACGGGTGAAAACCTCCATTCTAATAATCAAGACTTTCATGAAAGCTTTGCCTAAATAAGTTCCCGTATAACAGCGGCATAGTTAAGAGCGCCTGGCGCGTCGTTTAACACTAAATATTCATACATTCTTGGAGTGACATCACAATTTCCGCACCAGGTGTCACTCACAGTTACACCACTGCTCAGTAGACAAATGGGTTATGATTCTGTGACGCAATTAGCACCTTTTCACCTGCTGCGAATGCCAGAGAGCTACCGGCCTATACCGCCACTGCTGCATATGTGTAGTTAAAGTGAACAGAAGGTAAAGGTAAGCTTTCATTCCTAATCTTACACTTTGCACTAACTACTTATAGCATATACGAGTATGTAATAATTGTTTGTACATCTTTGATTCATCAGCTGGTATCGAAGAGGAGCTAAACCATGGCTTAGACGTGGCTGTGCACGGCCTAAACTCACTAGTGATGTTACTACTACTGGTGAGCAGCGCACACCCCGTCCGACTGCTGCACATATACCAGCCCCTGGTCTTCGGCGTAGTCTACATGCTGTTCAGCGTAATCTACCACTCCGCCGGCGGCACAGACCAGTAAGACTGCTTAACATACTTACGTTATATTCAAAGATTTCGACAAAAACGTTTCGTAGGGGCCCGAAAAAGTCTTAGGGTCTCGATGGACTTACATAATTAAAGGTTACTACATAAGTCCGATTGCCAACTACTAATGGCGAGGTGTTAATTATGGCGTTATAATTAAAGCTCTCTTCATACATTTCTGGTTACCAATCTTTTGCAAAACATACATATTTTAAAATAATCAAGTTGTGTACGACAGCATTAGTGGAATTAAAATAAAATTATTGATAACTTTGGCCATTTTCGGCAGTTGCACAGGTTGCACTGTGATAAATTCGGGTATACAGCCGCTTCCGTTTAGACTGGAAACCAAACCTATCACAGTTAAGAAAAGGCTGTGCAGATGATGATGGTGATGACAATTTAGTACATTTTTAAGGGTACCTATATTTTTTGTTTACCACGTAGTTATGAATTTATTAATACAAACATAACTACGTGGTAGACCTGAGAACCGTTGAGAATGGTTTTTCAAAGGATCTTAACAGACAAAGGCTCCGTTTTTCTTTTTCAAGTACGGAACCCTAACAAACAACATTTTACACGTGTTCATTGTTCAAGCATAGCTTGAGAAGAGCTCTCATGTCGCATGCAAGATGCAAAGTTTATACCTCCGCAATTATATTCAGATGTATTTGCAATGTTGCGTGCAAATAACAGAGGTTGTCACAATAATATATTCAGGGTGTTTCCCTCCGACAAATGCGCAATTACAAAGACGTTTAAAGCAATAAGGCAAGACAAGTTATTATAGGACAAGTTATTGTGTTATACTCAGATTCTATTCCAATCTCACATTTGATAACTATTAAAACAAATTACGTAAATGTAGTGAAAGGACAGAACCCGAATTAGCTTAGACTTTGACCTACCTAAGGTAAAACACCCAGTGTTCGACAGAGCCCCAGTGTTCGACACTTAAAAAGTTAACAGAAAAAAACAAGAGTTGAGTCTCGCTTCGGAACGTATTTGAACCATAAATACATACTTGAGGATTATCTAGCTATCATTGCGAAAGATATTTCATAGATTCGGCTGTTTTAAAGAAAATGGCGTAGCTGAACATACCAACCGGCAGAGATCTCTAAATAAATTCCCGTTTCATTAGCGAAATCGCTAAGGAGGTGAGCAAGATATAATGCCCATAACTTTTAATTGTTTTGCTTGACCGAGCATGTAAATTATTTATTAAGTTAGAACCCAAATTCTTAAGTTTTTAGTAATGTCTTTGCAATTCTAAGTTTATAATATAATATGAAAACACGCTTGTCGATAACTGGAGTTTTTTTTTTCGCATGTTCCTATAATCGACATAAATGTTTTTTAGGGCACCAAAAAAAAATTCTACACTTTTTCAAATAATACAGGCAATAGAAGTTGTCAGAAAGGTGAAAAAATTAGAAATTAAATCCAAGGAAAGAGAAAAAAGAAAACAATTAAAATTGAGGAAGATAGAAAAACAAAAAACAGAAAAAACTAACAGATAAAAACAATAAAAAAAAAACAAGAAAAGGCGGATACTAAACCGAAACCAAATGACACATCTTCTACATTTATTGTTTAACATTTAAGAGATGTATTACATTGCAAAAGTGTATTTTTTTAGAAACCTACGAATTACTAGCCACTGTTTGTTTATTATAAGATTGTTTGTTGATTAAAATGATCAAAATACTGATTAAGACTAAGTTTTTATTTCGTCACATATAATACTAGATTATCTCGGCTTTTCCATTGGGATTTATTGTTTAGAAGTGTTAGGAATATGTCGATTATTGGATGTCGATTACTGGAACATGTCGATTACCGGGTGTCGAAAAATAGAATTCTGCTGTCGATCACTAGACCAAAAAACGTTAATTTATTTCGATATATTATTACTTTATTTATTTATGTGAAACTTATGTTTGCTTTCAAATATTACGCAACGAAGTCTGAAGCGTTACCCAATGCTCCAAAATACCTTATAATATCATAAAGTAAGAAAATATTTAAAAAAATGCTTGTTTGCGCGCGTTAAAGTGTCGATTATTGGGGGTGTTACCTTAGTAGCTTTATACCTTAGTACAGGATCATGAGTTCAAAATGAAGCGTCGAAGGTGTTTGTACGCATAAAAGTCCTAAAATAGATCCTGTGCGCAAGCTTGTGTACCTATAGATTTTTTTTATAGAAACAAGTTATGACATTGTATTACGGGGAGATACTTAGGTCAATGATGAGCTTGCAGGCTGCACAAGATAATTCGATAGGCACACACACGAAGATTACTTGATAGAAAAACTAATGTTAAATTGTATGATACACAGTAAGTGGTATAACAAAAGAACAATAACAAATGCCGCCATAGTTGTGTTTTTGATATAGGTATGAAGTTTCATAAAAAAAAATGGTTTGAGTAGGTAACATACAAATAAAAATAATTAATGTATGTTACATGCATTAATTTCACCTGTAACTGTTTTGTGACATGCGCCATTTTGTGATGAAACTAATGGCATGAAACTAGTTTAAAAAGTGTTAACGCAACGTAACAATAGAGTCGCGACATAAACATTAGCATCCCTACCTACGATAAATCGTTGATGCTGATGAGGTCATGGTATCTTTTCTTTTTATACTGTTAATTTCACGACTTTTAATAAATTGGAACCTTCTTTTTTTGTTATACGCGTATTGTAAATAGATATAATAGATACTTTAGATATAAACAAGCTTCATAATGGAAATTCGGTTGTAATCGATTCGGTTGATCAAGAATACACCGGTGATCGAAGGTTGATTGATGCATCGATTCGATTATTGCATAATTAACTAAGAAATTTGCTTTTTACAAAAAGGCTTATTTAATTATTTCGTTATTTAAATTGAGGAGTTGAAGGTTTCCGTTGTTTAGTATAATTAAATATAAAGATGGATAAGTGCGTAATTCGCACATACGGTATTCCTTTATGTAATGGAAGTTATGGTAGGCACGTAATTTTTTTGTTTGATCATTTCTTAAGGTTTTGATAAAGTATTTAGTAGAGTCGCATTTTAAGAGCATCATCATAATTATCCTACTGAGCTCAATTACTATCTTAAGTGGAGATTAGGCATCACTTTCAATTTGAAAACACTGTATTGCTAAATATGGAGCTGTCAACAAAACATGGTTCATAATGGCTGAAATGAAGTCCTTTTCACCCAGGTGCTATATTACCACAGGGGTGATATCTATCCGTGGGACAATCTCTATGATATCTTGCGCGACCCTTCACACATAGGCGACGTACCTACGTTACTTGGGACATTATCTTCTCTGTGATAATATCACACGTGTGTGGAAAATGTTATGAGCGTTTAAACAAGCCACTTGGCGGAAATAAAAAGCAAATAGAAATTAAACTAGACAATGAACTACTGCTGAAATTACCTACTCGTTTAAAATGCTAAATATTTAATTATTATTATAAATATGAGGTCGTGAGGTTTTCTCACGGTTCAGCTCATCCAATTGACATTAAATCAAAACACCTAACAACTATTCATGATTGTATAAAGTTTACATTAACACGATTCTTCTAAGATTTTCTTTTATATTTCAAAATATTTTCTTGACTTAGCTATTGATTAATTTCTTTGCCGCACTAGGAATTACACACGACTTACAGTAACAGTTATTGTAATGTTTATCTTCTCATTTATGAACACATGCATAATTTTCTCAGGTGCGTCATTTGAAACAGACGATATATGAAGTCTTTAAAAACTTTCTGTGGGACCAACTAATTATAAGAAGGTAGTAGATAGAGAACATCAGAATCCCTGCAGCAGTTCAGGAAATTATGGAATACTAGCTTTTGCCCGCGACTACGTCCGCGTTGAATTTGTTTATACTTGCATACAAACTTCCACCCCGTTTTTCACCGCCTTAGGGGGTGATTTCCGGGATAAAAACTATCCTATGCCCTTCCTCGGATCTTTAAATATCTCCATACCGGTTTAGCGGTTTAAGCGTGAAGAGGTAACAGACAGACAGACAGACACACTTTCGCATTTATAATATTAAGTATGGATAAAGGAACATGCAAACAGGCGTGTAGGTACATCATTTAACTTTGTTTGTTTATACTAGGAACTACTACCTACCTACATACGTAGTGGTAGTATGTAGGCAGCGATGTCAAGGACGTCCGTTAACATTGCAGTCGTTTTTAAGATTACTTACTCGTGAAGTCATGGTAGATAACAACTAGGTATTATTGAAGTACTTAAATTGTAGTTGCAATTTTGAAATACTCGGCTATCTATACCTACCTATCAAATTGCTCATTTTTATCAAGTTGCTCTATGAGTATAGGCCGTGTTTTCTGGAACAACACAAACATAACAAATTGTCAAATGCATGTCAACTGCTGCTGTAATTGGCTGTCTCAATTATCAACAACTAATCAGATCACTTGACATGAGTTTTATTTTGATACGTCTTCGATATTCGTTTCGTCTCGTAACCCAGTGGATTGTCACTTGGCGCGCCGAAAGGCTCTATTTTACGCCCTCTTTTTTTTCTTTACATCATAATGCATAGAGCAACACGGGCCACTCATAATGAATTCAAATTTTTTGCTCCATTGCCTGAAATAACCATAGAGCAACACGGGCCACCTGACGAAATAACAGACCAATTCCCAAAAAAAACCATATTCTCTTTTAAATACTATATTGCTATGAAACTTCTTTGAACAGTTGAGATTGCCACAACTCAGTATTTCGTAACCACTGTAATATAGGTAGGTACGATTCCTATCAAGGAAGCTCTACAGACTCTACACAATGCGCCTTGTTTCAGAAAAGGTAACGCCTACATTTATCCAGTGGTGAACTGGTCGGAGCCGAGTACGACGATTCTAGTGGTGCTGGTCACCGGCTTGCTGCTGATGTGCTTGCACATCCTCACCATGGGCATGTCGGCCGCGCGTCACGAGGTGGCCTCGCGCTGCGTGCGCGGATCCGTCACCGTGCGCGCCGACGAAGGCATGCCGCTACAACA
This sequence comes from Hoplodrina blanda, assembly GCA_949316365.1. NCBI lineage: Eukaryota > Metazoa > Arthropoda > Insecta > Lepidoptera > Noctuidae > Hoplodrina > Hoplodrina blanda. Next base: position 5,480,664 of record OX438579.1, on the reverse strand, counting down.
ACCCGGGAGGATGAACGCCTAAAAGAAGTTTAGTTTGCGTTGACGGGACAGTGGCGCGGGAAGTGGCCTGCGTTTTGGGTAATACCTACGGCGATGTGTGGCCGTGTAGGAGTTGTAATTAGTAGAGCGTCAAACGAGTTTTTTACCTCATCGACGCTTTTATAATTATATTGTGTATTTTCCTCATAATCATGCTTATTAAACGAGGTGAGATAACGTCGCTGCTATCCCAAAAATGCATAGGTACCTACCTACTTGCCATTAGTTATGTAATACGAAGAACAAGCAAACAAGGCTTCTTTTTATTGTCATCGAAGAAGCGATGTTGTTGATAAGGTTCAGATTTATTGAAGCAGTAGATACTTAAGTAGTTTGATTTATTTATTTTTACGATGACGACCTAAAACTTCTGTGAAGTTGTAGGTATATCCATACACGGTATCCCAACGTTTTTTACATTTATTTGTTTGTTGCATGCATTTTTCTGCCGACCTTCTAAACATCGGTTTTTAACCTTGAAAGTCAGTTTAGTTTAGGTACAGTATTACATTTTCAATTAAAATATTTTTATGTAAGCTGGCTGGCTATAATAAGAACGATAAAACGCTTGGATATTCCCCTCCTCGATATATTTTCCGCCATAGAAACTACTACGATAATGTTATCAGCAAACAGGACACTAAAATAATATTGACTAAGCTAAAAAACCGTATCGTAGCATTAAAATATTATAAGTAGCTAGAAATGATATTAAACTGTTGACAATAAAATGTTTATTAAACTTTTTTGTATTTCTTTGTATTTTTAAAAATAACAGATTAGATCGTAACGAAAACTGAACGTGGATTCATTACATGGTTCTGGATCCCCCAAAGAAAAAAAAATACATCGGCTATTAAAAATAAAACTGTTGTTCTTTATAAAAGTGCAACACCGGCTCAGGCGTCATGACATCTTTTGCCGTCAATTCTTAATTTGTAAAACTTTGAACTTAATATGATATTGTGTTGTAAAGTATATGCTTTGGTAAGTAATTTCTCCAGTAACAAGAACGATACCTGTTACCGCATTATGAATAATGACACACTCAGACATTTCGTACAAAAATATCACAAAAATGACTTAAATGACTTCGCAAATATTGAGAAATATTGTAGAGGTAACCTGTGGTATGCAGAAAGAGCACGGGAAAAAAACACGATTTAAAAAATTAGAAAAAAATACACGAATTATAGATTTCTTAGATTTGCAGTTTAAAACTCGCTTCCCCGTGCCTAATGTCTCAATCAACATGATTCGCGGTTTTTACAAGTTACATAATACGTACCAGTTCACCAGATGTGGTAACTAATGGTTTATACTCATACTACAAACTAATGCCTACACGATACAGGTAACTTGTTAAAAAAATAACTTGATAGGACGGTATTTCGAATCTTTAAAGTCATCTTTATTCCTCATCCGAATATAGATTGTTGTAAGTTATTTAGAATGGCATGAATGAATCATTCCGTTTTTCTTAGTATGTATATTCATCGAATCATTTAATAAGGATTTTCCCTTGACTAAGATCTAAGTCAATAATGATTAGAGACTGTTTCCATTATTTGAGTTTTTAGATATTCTATTGTTGCAACTGCCACACTTGTCTCGTTGTCTCAAGCGCAACTGCTGGGCGAGTGGTCCTGGGTTCGATTCTCAGGTCGGACAAAGAGTTATTCGGTTTTTCCATTAGGAATTTTTTAGCAGCAGCCCGGATTGTGGAAGTCCGCGGTCTGACACTCCGGTGGCTTAGAAAGCACGTAAAGTCGGTGCAGGTTCTGAGCATGATCTCCCCCCGGTCGTGTTGGACTCCGTCCTTTTGGACTATCGGAAGAGGTATTGCTTGCGTTTATGCACATAATGCTTTATGTGTAATATCTCCTGCATACTGAGCTTGTTCTCCTTGAGATTAACTCTCCTTGACCGAAATTCGGTCACGGCGGTCATCATCATCTACGTAATAAGTAGGTACATTTAAGTTTAACCGGTGATTTACTACCTACTTGGAAATTTACAATTGAATATCGATGCATCATTTTAACGGTTTGTTCGTCGAATGTTGGTTTGCAGAATTTTCGCGCGCCGTCTGATGGATCCTATAAACTTAAACACTTTATTCAATAATCCTTTCCAGATATTGCCTTGCAAGACTCTTAGGTAATAGGTAAATATGTACCTAATCATAAACGTAATGTCTGTGTTAACAGACAGTGACCTTTAAGTGTTTATTTCAATATTTTCTTAAAGATCCAAAAAAAACAGAACAAAAAAACCCGAACCAACTAGTTTTTAAAAACGTCACAACACTGACTTGTTGACTTGTTAAAATGTAAAAATATCCAGTAAAAAAAGAACCTAACAAAGTAAAATCTGTATCACGTAACAAAATTTGCAAAAAAATTGATTTATTATCTCTCGTGTGATTGGCCTCTTATGTTTAACTTTATTCAACGGTGAGTACCTACTGGTTTCCGTTACAGTGATTTTTCAATACGGGTAAAGGAACAAACAAAACTGCAGACCTTAATAAGATCTGCAGCTTTACCTATTCCTTTATCTTAAGTTAGGTTTGGTTTGGTTTGGATAATATTTTTTACTTCCATGTAAAGTTTTTAAATGGGATTTAAAATTACCACCCAAACCTAACTTATAACACAACAAAATAGTAAACAATAGGAAAGTAGGTACTGATTGATTCGCGCACAAAATACCTAATTATTCGATAAGTACATCGTTGACACAATACAACCCAGTCTGGGTTTAGAAAACAAGTAATTGCATTACATAAGTGAGGTTATAGTTTACGCAAGTATAGCAGCGGTGTTGTAGGTGCGTCTCGCTCCGTCTGTCTGCGCCACCGATCGCCGTACCAGTCTGCATCTGCGTCTCTGCGCGCCCGCGCTGCGCTCGCGCAACCGCACCGACATCGCGCGCGAACATTTCAATTTATTGCACTCGTTTAAAATCCCTTATTTTTATTTAAAAGATACAAGAGTACTCTTTAAAGCTTCGTTTCGTTTATTAATTTGTTTTCCTAAAAACCATTTCGACTTAGAAGTAAAACTATTTATTTACACTCAGAGCTAATTGTAAGATACACATAGGATTAGATTAGCTTTAAGATAACGGCCTATCGGCAACGACTCTGCTTAGTCTCTTGAGTACGATTTTCAGCTGTGATGCGAAACAGCGTTACAAAATTGATTACCTACTCTGATCTGAAGTGTTTGAACTTATCTTAGTCTCCAAAATACTTGGCACACATTACACTGTCGGGCGCAGGGAAACGTGTAACACTCTTTTCTAAAAGTGATTGTGTATAAAATACATAAGTGAAAAAATGGTGAAAATTTATAGGAAAAGTGTATCCCTTTCGGCATTATGGGTGTCGACGAACGAAAGACTCAGCGATTTCTACGCGTCGTCATGGCAACGAGGAGATTCACCGATACCGTTGCTGGTGTTCAGGATGTTGTTGGCAGGAGTGGCGCTGGCCATCCTCACGTGGTCCCTGGTGGAAGCCCCCAACCCTTACTGGCTGATATATCTGACGAACTGGGGACTGTTGCTGGTCGTGGGCATGCTCATGTGTGGAATTATTGTCTCATTTGAGACTATTTTCAACAGGCCATACGGTAAATTATTTATCATCTAAATTCTTAGCATTACAGATATAGTCGGAATCGAACCCTGAATGTTATTAACCATTTCGGTGATGGTAGTAATTTCCTAGTCAACCAGCATCAAACACGAAGAAGCATGAAGACTTGTCTGTCAAAGGTACGCCTACCGCATATCAGGTGTTCATCCTGAAACTGCTTGCTAAGATGACTGGCCTAAAACAGTTCTCAGTTTATGTTGGATCGTCATCATGACGTGACACATTTTAATTTGAGTCCTATCCTTCTCCTACTTCAAATCATTGTGTTAAAAGACGGTAGAACGGAGGACTAAGCTAACTACCAAGGTAATTAACAATTTAATAACAAGTAGTAGGTACATAGACCTTCATTGTAGAACAAAGAAATAAGATGAGATTACTGAAATTCCAATCGATATTACTAATTACATATAACGAAAAAATTATAAGCTTCACTTAAAAGACTCGTTATTTCTTTTGATCTTGAACTTTAATGAAGATCACCTTTACCATAAATAGTCAGCACGGTAACCTACTGCGAATGACTAATTTAGACTACTGAAGTATTATGAGCATAAGTAGTTAAATGATATTTATTCTGATAAGTTAAAAATAACACCTTTACACGTGATTTTTTTTGGTAAACTAGATAAGATCGGTACTTCCTTGCCGACTATTCTAAGAGGAAACTCATAACAGAACCAAACTCGGAGGTCAAAATCCCTTCTGAAGTCTAGTTTCTTGTATAATGGTCTTATCAAAAGAAAGAACCACACAGATTCAAGTAGACCTGTCCAGAAAGTGCACGCATGTGTTAGCTATCGTAAGATCAAGTCATTACTAAGAAGGAGGAGAAAAGTTGGGTAGGCCACAAAAAGTACTCAAATTGCCATAAAATATCATGAAATTTAGCTAAAATATCCTCAGTAGCCTTTGCTTGGCCTTTAAGCGGCGTGTACAGACAGACATATACTAATCTAATATTTAGGTAACCGACTAAGTATTTCCTACTTATGTACAGTCAACAAAAAAGATAGCTATCCAGAGCCGTCAGATATGGTTGAAGTTTTCTTAGAAACCGATGAATGTCTTCGATTGAAAATTAACTTAATTTAAACTGTTTATTATCTACTTGTTAAATTAAATAACATTAGAAAACATCCATCGATTTTTAAGAAAACTTTAACTACCTATATCTGACGACCCTGCATACCTATCTATTTTGTTGACTGTACCCAAAGATATTTTGTGTGTTTAATGCCCGTTTTCACCATCAATCCCTAATTTTTAAGTATCCCCTAAGACATTTTAGATCAAGCAGAAACGCACTCTAAAATCTGCGGACTTAGAGTGCGTTTCTGCTTGATCTAAAATGTCTTAGGGGATACTTAAAAATTAGGGATTGATGGTGAAAACGGGCATTAGTAAAATAAATAGGTAAGTCGAATCGTTTCCACTATCGCTGACAACTCAAGTTAATAAAGTATACACACATGAACCTTCAAGTTCACTTCCCACATCAATGCTTCCCGATAAACAAGTTTTTAAAGTCGAAATCACAATAATGAAACACGTTTAAAAATAATTAACGACATGAACCTTTTTGCCGCTTGCTCAGTTCAAGAGGGCGATGCATGTTTTTACGGAAACCACTTGTAATCAATCACAAATATACAATAGATAACATCCGCATACTATTTAATCGCCATTCGCCGGTAACTTGATTAGTCCTTTGTAAAACAAAGCCACGATTGTTCGTGTTACACGCAAATCCGATCATTGTTATGAAACTTCTAAATCAACATTCAATAAAGTTAATTTATATTAACTCTAATCTATTGTTACATGACGGAATTATAAATATTGACACAGACACACAGAGGATACGCCATACTGGAGAACTGTCAATATCCGGTTGTTCCTGCTGCTCTCATTGTTTTTTGGCTAGAATTGGGTAGATAACACCATATTAAATAATTTCAAGACATAACTATTTTAAAGAAACACTTGATTTTAGCCCTGAAAACACGATTAATTTTCAATTGACTGTAAAATTAGATTTTTGTGTTTTTGAAATAAATAAATAGTTAGTCAATTGAGTTGCCAAATAAGTGACGTCACAGTTCGATATTGCCATAAAAATCTATGAAAGAATCGCGTTTTGACAGGTCATAAAAAGTACGTCAATTGATTGGTGGTGTTAACTAGCCTAGTAGTAGGTAATGACGTCACTGACACCGGTGGGACCTAGTTGTCAACGTAGTCGAAAATTAGATTAACTAGACTTTGTCGGCGTCTTCGTACGTAAAACGACTGTTTATTTATGTCACACTAACTAACCTAACCTTTTCTCAGAGTCGCGTCTACGCGTGCGTTGTTGATTAAAAAATACATAGACTCGAGCAAGACTTGAGTTACATAATATGCCATATGCATTGGAGATTAGGAGCAGGTAGATGTCTTCTCGGTTACCGACTTGGCCTGGATTGCTGCAAATTTTGTTAAAAATATTACCAAGATAAATATGCAAAAAAAAATGATACCAAGGATTCAGTATGTACTATGATTGATGATGATTCTAGATCCTCCAAAGTTGAAATTAATGGTCGGTTTATAAAAAAAATCAACTGTTCCATACAAAAATCCAAACACGGTCAAAATGTAACAGCGTATTAGTTTAAAAATAAATAATTCATGGTAAGGTTTGTCACGATGTCCTTCCACAGTGTAGGTATATATATTCAGGATTGCAGTTTAAAAGCCTTTTCCGTATCCTGAATTGCGGTTATTTTTCCATAAAAAAATATACCTAGATTCTTAGCGATATGCTGCCTTGGAAAGACTCGCTATATCTGTGTACCTTTTATATAAATAAAAATGAATCGCTAAAATGTATGTATACGCGCATAACTTCCGAACGACTGCACCAAATTAGATAAACCTTAAACTTTTTTTGTGTTTCCTTCGGACAAACTTTAGATGAAAGAAATTAAAAAAAAAAACAAAGATATAAAAAAATACATCCTATATAATGATTCAGCTAACTAGCTGGTTATCAAAATCATACACAATCATCACTACTAAATCAATCAATCAATCATATACTATTTTTATCCTCAAACAAACAACATTTTTTTATGTCATTTAAAAAATAATAGCTAATTATCATTGCACCGGAAGTAAAAGAAATATCCAATAATCGTAAAAACCTTACATGTGTGTTTCACATTACAGTAGTAGGTAGGTACATTATAAATACCACTTACTATTTGTTTTCTTTTTGTTTTCGTATTTCATTATAGATTCCGGATACAAGCTAATTTATTAACATTAATTTACAAACAGATAAACAGACCGACATACAAAAATTGTTTTTTTGGTAAGTATAGGTATCTAAGTATACCGTGTAAAGTGTGTACACATTTAGTAAACAGATGTTATTTTGACATTACAAACAGACAGCTCAGTTATACATTAGATGTAGATATAAATAGGCGCAATAATCTTACAATAAAACTATACCTGATACCTACCTTATTGGCGGCAGAAACGCAGTCAACTTATGTCGTAATTTTCACGATGTCGACGTCTAGTGGCTCGGCCCCATACGCAACACAGCGTTAAGTGTGACGCAACGACCACCAGCCATTAACATTCACTACCATGTTACGCCCCTAAAATTACGATTCGTACTTGACCTTGTTCCTTCAAAAAACATCTAGAAACTTGACACAGTTATTGGCTATGAATCCAATTTTAAAGCCCACCAAATACATAGTCGGTGATGAGCCTACTGAGAAAATATTCACCGTCACCACGCTCGCTAAGTAAAAGGAACGAGAGCAGCATTAGCAGCATGTCATCAGTGGGAGCTCATAATAATGCTGTGGCAATACACGTTATTTTGTACCGCGTAACGTACAAAATAACGTGCATTCCTATTAAATTAAATAAATAACTAATTATTAGCAATTGACGCCTTTTTGTAGGTACCTGTTACAGGAGTAGGTATCAACTTTCCCATCTCTCGTTAATTTAAAAATAGGATATAGGAGAAGGATAGTAGGAAGTAACTAACAATCAATGGCTGTAATGTCAATGCGAATACATTTTTTAACTCAACAAAAGACTGTCGGCTGAATTTTCTTGTGGCCATGCTATAACCGCCTGACATTGTTTGCGCGCAAATAGACTGTTTTATCATCATCAACAATAATTAACTCATAATAAAATACTAGAATAGAAAACTGTCACACAGTGAGTGCTTACGACATTTTTATAATATTCCATGTAAGTAAACATTTATCATCTACTTTCGTTTATGACCTGGACTAAAATTTTATTATAGGTAGGTACGAAACATATTTGCCTGCACTCAATGAACATACACACAACAAATTCATAACTAATTCGAATCATAACAAATTAGTACATGGCAATGCGATTCTGGATCATGGTTGTTTTTAAACCTTCTTCTTCTTTCTGTTAGGGTGCGTGTGTGTGTGTTGTTATATGTGTTTTAAAACCATATTTACAGAATTCCTGACAATCTCCATCGTGACGTACATCTATGATCACATCTACATCTAGTACCTATCTCGTGTTTTCAGAGATAAAGGAGCTGCCATGGTACGCGAGCTTGTACTGGGCGGTGTTTAACATAGCCGTCACTCTCTCCATCATGATCACCACGCTGTATTGGCTGCTGTTGTATAAGCCCGGTATGTCTATTACTTAGCATCAATGATAACTTAGCATGTTTGATTATTTTACCTTGAACGTTTGACTGTTGTTTACAAAACCGAAAGAACCGTAGCTTAGTAACATGCATCTGTAACCGAGTATCAATCATCATTAGCGTCTACGTTTCCTGCCGTCAATAGTGCAATTAGATCCACTGGCATCAGATAATATAGGAGTTTACGTAAGCAATCCAAGAACATCGATCCTTACTGATTAATGACTTTACATATTGTACCTAACTATCAATACCAGGTCGAAATTATCTCACTGCAGGCTAAATACTTCCACTTCCACAAAGAAAAGCACACAAAAATAAAAATGTTCTCTGAAAAGTTTTTAGACCTACAGTGTATCCTGCTTATGCGTAGGAAATTAAGAACTTGATAGTTCGTATGAAATGCTGTACGACATAAACGCTCTTAAACGTACTCCGACTCAATATTTCCATTGTAACCGATTGCAGAGTTACGAGACGAGATGGGTGCGCGCGCGTTCTGGCTCGACGTGTCGACGCACGGCATCACGTCGTGCGTGTGCCTGGTCGAGCTGCTGCTGTCCCGCACGCCCGTGCGCTTCCTGCACGTGTACCAGCCGCTCGGCATGGGGCTTTGGTACGCCGCGTTCTCCGCCATCTTCTATGCAGCCGGAGGCACAGATATGTGAGTAACTGAGTAGAGCACCATACCACGCACCGGCGTAGCATCATCGTAGTACCGGCGTAGCGTAGTCGTAGCGCCGGCGTAGTAGTAGCACCATACCACCGGCGCAGCATCATCGTAGTACTGGCGTAGCGTAGTCGTAGCGCCAGCGTAGTAGTAGCACCATACCACCGGCGTAGCATCATCGTAGTACTGGCCTAGCGTAGTCATAGCGCCGGCGTAGTAGTAGCACCATACCACCGGCGTAGCATCATCGTAGTTCCGGCGTAGCATCATCGTAGTACCGGCGTAGCGTAGTCGTAGCGCCGGCGTAGTGTCGTCTAGCGCCAGGTGTAGCGCCATTGTGGCGCCGGCGTAGCGCATGCGTAGCATCGTCGTAGCGGCGGTGAAGTTTTCGTAGCGCCTACGAAAATATACCTACAGAACTTACCAATAAATAAGCACCGGTGAGAGGAACTTCTGATGGTACCTACATAAACAAGAAGGGATGATTTTGCCATGCCACATTTATAAACTTAGTCCATTTTCACCACGGGGGTAGACAGAAACTCCAGAACACCACCTTTTACGATGCGTAAATATATCTTTTGCGTCATCCACCTTTATATATTCGACTATAAACGTGCGCCGGTAGTGTATAACAGTATAAGTTCAGTAAAACTACACGCCTGAGCTTTTTATAGGACACATGCCATAGACTACAATTATAATAAACTTTTTCAGTCCACCTCAAAAAAAGAGGAGGTTGTGCGTTTGATGATAGTGCGATAGCTGCGTTCGATTAGTTTGTAACGTAAAGATGAAGGTGCACCGACTTTTTTCTGACTCATTAAGGCAACCATAATATAAATACGAGATACACAGAATAAGAACTATTCCACAGGCTCAATAATTTATTAGTAAAAAGGTACAGTCAGCTACAAAAGTCGATTAACATTTGTGATTTTTAAATCCTAATTATTAAGTACAATATTAAAAATAAAACTCAATGAACATAAAATTAAGATGTAATAAACCCTAAGCTATTACCTGAAATTCAGAAAACCAGTAAATTATGTGTTTAGTGTCTGTTTAAATGATATAAAAAAGCAACGTTGTTAATCGACTTTTGTAGCTGACTGTACTTCGTAAGCCGCCACTAAATAAGTACGCATTATACTCTTTCAGAAACGGGAATCACTTTATATACGAGGTGCTCGACTGGTCACATGGTAAACGCGCCGGCATCGTGGTCGCAGCGTCCATGGCAGGCCTCATCATCGTGTATACGTTCATTTGGGGCATCGCACTGAGTCGGGACAAGCTCTCGACGCTTCTCATACGCACGACGAGTCACGACCTACCCGCCACGCGTGCGCCTCCCGACAGTCATATGAGAATCGTATGAATTTATGTATAGAGATATAAGGAATCAAAACTGAAACCTTATTGAGCACAATTTTTTTAAATCTTTGGCAAAAACCAAAACTGCGATGTACTTAGTTGTATTCAATTCACAAGAATGTAAATGGGTTTAGAGCCCGGGGGAAGCCGACCTATTATAACATCTCCATTAACACGAATTTCCACATATTTAGGAAAAACGAAAATTTTATCAGCCTAGGGTATTTGAGCTGGTTGTGGCTGACTTGTGTTTTGCTCAGTGAACGTTTTCTGATATACAGGTAGTATGTATATTTTATGATGATATTGATGTCTTGTCTTTAGGATTCGGCAGAAGCTCAACTAATAGTTGTTAAGTAGATTAATACAATGAAGCTACAAATTGTAGTACAAAATATATTTGGTTTCGAACATAATATACAAAGAAACCTTTGGTCGGATAATACTGGTTTAACTTAATTTAATGATACTTATGATAAGTGATTCATTTAATTTTCGAGGAAAAAAAAATAATCAATAGGCTTTTGTTTTATTTCTGAACGAAACATCCTGTATACAACATTATTTTTTGTTTATGCGAAACCCGATACACCTGTCTAGTATTTTTGTGTAAAGAATCTATGTACAAAATTTTAAAACCGTCTCATAAAAAATCACAAAATTATAAACTTGTATATTACCTGGTTGTCCGTTCAAAAACATGCTCATTTCGCGGTACACCCGCGTAAACCGCGTCTCCTGTGTTATACACTCGTGATAATAGTTTGGCAATAGATACCTAACCGTACAGTGATTGTATTGTAATTAACTGGTAATAAAATTTAATTAAAATATTTTTGAAAAAAAAAAATAACATGGTGTAAAAAATTTTGGAATCGAATCAGTTACTGATTCTGAACAAACTATATTCAGGTTTCGCATATACTAAAAATAATGTTGTATTGTAGTATACATTATAGTTTCAATTACTTTAACTTATTAATAATGTAGGTTTATAAGTGTTACACAAAATAAACCTGTTTGTGTGTCAAACGTGTTCCTTATTTTAGCGTGAATATGTGTTACCTACCACCCACTACTACTACCCAATTAAAACACAAGATGGGGGTTTCAAACAAAAATAAAAATATATTACAAAAAACATTTATTAGGTACTAATATATAGCAAAATCTACAATTTAACACAAAGCAACCAATTAAAACTATGATTAATATAACAAACTAAATAATTGATATGTGATTAATTTAAATTTGACTTAGTACATCTATACTGTGCGGACTGTGATAGCAAATATTACACTTATTAATGACATATTCATTAATTAAACAAAACAAATATTAACAACCAAAATAAAACTCGTTTATAAAAATAATTTTGAAATACATCTACATCCAAGAATACAATTCCAACAAAAGATATTATCATGATCATAATTTGGACAACAGTCTCAAAAAATAAGCAATCTCACATTTACCTTGTATATCCAAAAATATAACTTCTTATATACAATCAATAGGTACGTTGTAAGCTTTAGTATGAGCATGCAGGCGAGGGTAGTTCCAGACGACTATGGCAACAGACATTCTGCTTTATATTTAAATTATTGTAAGTCGTCTGATTACCGCCGCTTGCGCACGTCGCAAGACACTGCTGGGTGCACGAAGCGCCTGGCGCTCGCAGATATACTAGTCTGCGTACACATCTACCTCATTCGTTATAACGTGTTATATTTATTCAAAAAGTACTTGAGAAGATTAATTATTTTTGATTTAATTATTTTTGATACAATTATTATCACATAGTAAGAAGTATTTAACTGTGTAAGTAACATGCTCCGGTTAATAGGACCGTGAGTTCTTAACGCCTAGCGAATAATTATATCCAACTATCAACTGTCTCTTTGTACAGTAATCAATGGTTCTTTCATAAACACACAATATCACAAACATTCAGTTTTATACTAATATTCTACTCAATTCTTAAATCTAAAAGGCATTTCCAGAGATCAATACTTACTAAATAAAATTTTGAGTGAGCAACATTTACCCAATTAGTACTTAGTTTTAAGTTTAGTATTGTAACATCCTAAAAGTATAAGTGAAGACATTAATAAACATTAAGAATTATGAAAAAGGATCGTAACTACGGGATTTATTACTCTTAAACATCGTCAAAATGATTGCTTAATATATGGATGAACACTGCCTATCCTCACTAATTCAAATTAGGTTTTATTTGCTAGCATGCATGTAGCAGATATCCTATCCATATATTTAGCAAATATCTACTTATAATATAATAATATTGTACATTTTGATCCTCGTATTACATAACTATTTTATAAAAAGATTATTATATCCGGAAGCCAATTCAAATATCAAGAACATCAAGTCCAAATTTTGGGGCTCAAGTTCAACAAAGACACAAAAGTATTAGAAGTAGATATAAATATTAGATAGTATTGCACCCTAAGACTAAAAAATCATGTCTTTCGTATATTAGATACTGTCAACACATTTCCAGTATACTTAAACATTTTTGAGATCATCGAGTAGTTGACAAATACATTCAGACTTTGCATCACAATGTTGTAAGAAACATTCGCACCTGACATTATGTAATCGCCTGATGCGCATGTAGCGACAGTCGTTAGATGGTAATAACAAAGCACTGATTCAGTATAATAACTCCGATGAAACACTTACTGAACTGTACCTGACAACATTATCACTCACAGTGATATAATAAACTAACATAATATAACAATGACTCACTTGTAGCAGCAGTTATTATGAGTAAACTCATGCAACTTTCGGGCCACTTAGGTGAGCTCCTCGCCGTTCATGAGGAACACCCGGAATGAGGACTCGTCCGCGGCATCTTCGTACATCAACTCCTCCTAAACAATAAAGTATTGAAGAAAAAAACTTGTATAAATCCGGGCAGGTAAAAAAACTTACTAATTAACGATGCTGACAGTCGAAAGAGGGCTGTTGAATTATGTCATGGGATGGATAACGTGGTCGATATACCTGCATGAGATCAATGGTGGGATGCGCGTCGATAAGGCATAGGTCCGCGTCCATCGCGCCCGCCTCGCCACCCAGCGCCGCGCCCACTATCTGTCTGCACATAACATTTCACATTATTCAAATGTCTTCTCTAGTACCGTTGTGTACTTTAAGTTGATTTTCGAGAGACCATTTCTAATGAAAAGGTACTAAGTCAATCCTGATCACAAGTGAATTTCAACATTGTCATGTATGTTCATGTTTAGAGATCGAATGTTGCTTGTCCAATTCCTAGTACTAGGTAGATGTACTTACTGGCTATCGTCATCGATGGGCACGTTACCGTGGAGGAAGAGATCGCTGCGCACTGTGTACACATCGCTAACGGAACCCTCAGCTAGTTCCACCTGGAATTAGAGGTTTAGATTCAATCGGTTCAATTCTCTTAGGAGCGGAATTTGAGAATCCGATGACATATTTTTTTATTAATTAATACTGGTTTGTGGACGTTTTTAGGTAATGATTCCTAAAAACGCCCTTGAAGTGTAGTATTAAGTGATGGAAGCGTGATAAGTAGGTTATCTGGGTAACATACATGCACATCGTCGTCCAGCACGTAGTGCGCGTGCGCGGCGCGCGGCAGCGGCCACGTGCAGTGCGTGCGCGCCGCGTGCCACACCGCCACGCCCTCCTCCGCCACGTCCTCGGCCACCGCGTCCTCGTCCGCCACGTCCTCGTCCGCTACGTCCTCGACCGCCGCATGCCCGTCCGCCGCGTCCTCTTCCACCACGTCCTCGTCCGCCGCGTCTGCATTCTCCGCATCTTCGGCACTCTCTGCTGACACCGCCTTAGACTCTTCCTTTTCTATCACAACGTTGTCAGGCACACTAACCTGTAATTTGGATAAATTGACAACATTTCATTTCATAATACGAGTATATAAGTACCTAAAACGCAAAATAACATTTGGTTGTTTTTACACGACTGCCCCAAAAAAAGGAGTGTTATGTGTTCAAGGTTAATGTATGTATGTATGTATGTATGTATGTGAGTTTCTTTATTCCACCATAACTTTTAAACGCCTGAACCGATTTAGATGTATGGGGTATCGTTACAATCCTTGCATCGTTCCGAGTAACATAGGCTAATTAAAAATAAAAGGAAACCGGTGTGGTCACTTTAAAACGTAAATTAATACCAGCCTCAATTTATTTTTTTAATGAATCTGGCCGTGTCTATGTTTATCGTCTAGAATTTGACAAGTAGATTTAAAAAATATATATCACTGTAAATAAAAAACGTCGTAAAAAAAACTGACGAGTAAACAAAGTACAAATATGTGCAATTTTTGCAGTCGTGTTTTTTAATTTTTTAATTATAGTAGCTTGTTTATCTTAAGTATGAATATTTCATTCACTGTTTAGATTCGAAATTAAATATAAAGAAAAAATGTAGACGAGTGATGACGTTACTGAATAGAAGGATAACATTGATCACTTTGATGAAACTCACTCTATAGTAAGCAATTAAGCATATCACTTCAGAATCAATAACGTCGATGTATTTGGCGTTGCCGGTATCGTTTCTGCAGTCGGATTTTTTTATCACGTTTTAGATTTTCATTAATTGTATGATACTTATAATACTTCAATCGTCTTGAAATGCGAAATAATGATGATTAAGCTTAAAACGAAAGTGAAATTTCACAGATTCTGCCGCAGTCATACAACATTTCTGCTGATTTCGAAACGATTGCGGCTACAAGTGTAATAAATTCACAGCTCATACAAAATGAATACTCACAAAATATACGTAATCTCCGTCTTCACTCGCGTTCGCCGGCGGATCCTCAGCTACAGATGCGACAGCCACTCCTTTACCCTTTCTGTGAACCTTCTTCATGTGCATGTACAGGGTGCTCATGTTCGTAAAAGTTTGCTCACAACCTGACGAATAAATTAATATAATATTTAAGGGGATCAGTCAAGGTAGCCCGAAATTCAAAATATCTTAAATTTTTTCGCAAAATGCAGTGCGGTTTTTCGTTCCCCTTGAGAGAACACGTAAAAGAAACGTTTATTATCAAATTGGGGCGGTAAACGGTCCTTTCTTTAGATCTAATATAATCCAATCAAAACTCAATACATGGCCAGTATGATTTAGCAATACGTGTGGACCCAACAAACATTTCAGTCGTATAAATAAAAAATATGCGACTCAAAGTGTTGTAAACATCGCATTGAAGTAATTTAGCGTGTAATACGACTTAGAGCATCTTATTCTTACATAACTTTTAGTCGTATATTTCAGTCATACAGAAATCGTATTAACTTCTATACGACTATTTTTATGACTATTATACAGTTCTATGTAGAAACGGCGTCATTTAGTGGTAAAACCAGTGTCGTGATCTTAGTGACGTCAATATGACTTTTTCCCTACCATTAATCGTATTAGAATCGCGAGAACCACCTTTAAGTGACGACCATTTAAGAGTGATAAATTGCACCCTTATACGACTTTAAGACAATTTTATTACTTTTATACTACCCTTACACTACAAAGGAACCCTATTTCAGTTAATATGGCTGACAATATTGAACAAAAAGTATGTGCACAGAATAAGTAGTCGTTTTGATGTAGTAATATGGTTGTATATTTCCCATGTTAGCATGTTTACTAAAAATTTACATGATTAAATCACTAAATTTAAAGAATTTACATGGCGCGTTAATTAAATTGACATAATTAGCTCATATTACCCGATAGAATTAATTTCCCAATAGATTTAATGGGCCCAATGAGTTTCAACACAATATACAATATGCACATAAATTTTTGTACTGGCATAAATTGAAGTCATGCAGGCATAATAATTTACTTTATTTTAAAATAATACTACGCTACCTATTTGCAACAAAATGTCCCGAAGCAGCGGTAATAAACACCATCACTCGACGAAAACGTGGGTTTTGCGACTACTACACAACCACGATCTGACCAAAAAGTGGTTTATACGACGGTTACGTCACTCTTTTAAGATACTTTTTCGTATAAAATGGGCCTATTCTCGGTGAAGCCAACGTGATGGCGACGTATTTACGACCAGTTTAGGAACCAAATGTAGAAATCAGCACGTTGTGGCGACTTGTAAAATGTTTGTTGGGGAGTGAACAAGCCTTATTTACAACATATTGAGCATTAGTAGTCTTCATCAATATACAAAGAAAAAACAGCGACTTGCCAATTTTGAATTCCGCAGGCTACACTGAACATACCTACTTAAAATAGGCCTAGCTAACTACTACCATTTACTACTAGCTTGAAAACTTCATTAAATTCGCGATAGTGTTGAGCGCCACTGATAAAATTAAGCTAAAAAATGATTTAGGACGGTCGATTTATTTTAGATTTCGATTAAAAAATTCTATAAATGTAAGTGCAAGTAAATATAGGTACGTTTCCGATAGTATACGTCAAAACATCGCGCGGTACCTGGGTGCGCGCAGCGGTGCGCGGCGCGGGCAGCGCGGTGGTGGCGCGCGGCGTGGTCGCGCAGGTGCTCGCGCCGCAGGAACGCGCGCCCGCACGTGGCGCACGCGTGGCGCCGCTCGTCCGTGTGGCGCCGCGCGTGCCGCACCAGCTTGCTGGCCGAGCGGAACGCCCAGCCGCAATCCTGCGAGGGGTTTCATACTTCCAATGAAGGGAATGCTGTTGCGACACTAGTGAACGAACATTGAGGGTAGAAACCTAAGAAACACTAACCAATACAATTTTAATCTAAATGAACGAAACTTGAATCTGTATACTGTCAGAGGGCACATTAGAGGAGTTGGCACAAGTACATTCAGGTGTAAGCTGTAAACGCCCTTCCGGCCGGTACTCTATAGCGCGATTCCTTATAGCGATTTATTATAGCCTTCAGATCACTTTCTGAAATAATATGGTCATATATTTATTATAATTTTTGGTTATCTATACTAATATTATAAAGAGGTGAAATTTGTTTGTAAGTTTGTAAGTTTGTAAGTTTGTATGTAGGGGGTAATCTCCGGATCTACTGAACCGATTTTGACAATTCTTTCGGAAATTGGAAGCTACGTTATCACTGAGTGCTATAGGCTATATTTTATTTAAAAAAAAATAGGGGTCCGTAAGATATTTGGGTTTTTCGGACCCAAGGTGTAAAAAATCATCCAAAAAAGTTCCTTATTTGGCGCACGCCGCCTAAACTATAAAAGATAGAACCAAAAAATGTTCCAATTAATTAAAGACCTTAAAAATATCTACAAAAAAGTCCGCGACACACTATACCTATCTATTTCGAGTTAAACACAACAACCATTTTTTTATTTAAAAATCTTGAATTTTTTTAGGACTTCATTTAAACGCATTTATTTTACACATGTCATTACTCCTTATCAAAATAAACTATTTTGTCACAAAGTACTGTTTATGTAGATAATATTTAGTCTTTTATTCATCTATACTTCTATATTATCTATATTAATATTATAAAGAGGTAAAATTTGTTTGTAAGTTTGTAAGTTTGTAAGTTTGTATGTAGGGGGTAATCTCCGGATCTACTGAACCGATTTTGACAATTCTTTCGGAAATTGGAAGCTACGTTATCACTGAGTGCTATAGGCTATATTTTATTTAAAAAAAAATAGGGGTCCGTAAGATATTTGGGTTTTTCGGACCCAAGGTGTAAAAAATCATCCAAAAAAGTTCCTTATTTGGCGTACGCCGCCTAAACTATAAAAGATAGAACCAAAAAATGTTCCAATTAATTAAAGACCTTAAAAATATCTACAAA
Organism: Hoplodrina blanda; assembly: GCA_949316365.1. NCBI lineage: Eukaryota > Metazoa > Arthropoda > Insecta > Lepidoptera > Noctuidae > Hoplodrina > Hoplodrina blanda. The sequence continues at coordinate 5,462,366 of OX438579.1, read as the reverse complement.
AAAGTCCGCGACACACTATACCTATCTATTTCGAGTTAAACACAACAACCATTTTTTTATTTAAAAATCTTGAATTTTTTTAGGACTTCATTTAAACGCATTTATTTTACACATGTCATTACTCCTTATCAAAATAAACTATTTTGTACTGTTTATGTAGATAATATTTAGTCTTTTATTCATTAAAATTGGACGTTTGGTTTGAAAGTTATGGCGAAATCAATCTCTATCTCTCTATATATAAAAATCAATTGCTGTTTGTTAGTCTCGCTAAAACTCACTCGAGAACGGTTGGGCCGATTTAGCTGATTTTGGTTTTGAAATGTTCATGGAGGTCAAGGGAAGGTTTAAACGGTGAGAAAATATGGGGTAAGGGTAGGATTGGGGTAGGGTGGGGGCAGGATACCACGCGAACGAAGTCCCTAAAAACAGCCCTTTTAATATGAAGTCGGGAAGTCGGTGTCAAGGGTAGGGGTATGGTAGGGGTAGGGATAGGGGTAGGGTAGGTGTAGGGTAGGGGTAGGGTAGGGGTAGGGTAGGGTAGGGGTAGAGTAGGGGTAGGGTAGGGGTAGGGTAAGGGTAGGGTAGGAGTAGGGTAGGGTAGGGGTAGGGTAGGGTAGGGGTAGGGGTGGGGTTGGGGTGGGGTAGGGTAGGGTAGGGTATAGGGGTAGGGGTAGGATAAGATAGGGGTAGAGTAGGGTAGGGAAGGGGGTAGGGTAAGGCAGGGTTAGGGTAGGAGTATTGGTAGTGTAGGATACCACGCGAACGAAGTCGCGGCGGGTCAGCTAGTATTTAATAACTATGAATTGATTAAACCAACTGACGGATCACTATTACAATAATACAGTTCGCTCCAGTGAATTGATAATGCTCGTGTACTAGTGCATACGCTGACGGTACGTACGGGGTAGCGGCACAGGTAGGGCCGGTCGCCCGTGTGCGCGCGCGCGTGCTCGCGCAGGCGGCAGGGCAGGCGGAACACGCGGCCGCAGCCCGGCCACGCGCACGCCAGCCCGCCGCGCGCGCACAGCGACGTGGCGTGCGCGCGCAGCCCCATCGCCCAGAAGAAGCGTCGCCCGCATACGTCGCATCTACAAACAAAGTGACATATCTTTATTTCTCCTTTAATTATTGTTAATGTAATAAAAATAAATAAAGCACAAAAGACTACACCCACTGAAATAATAATAAATGTATAGTGGCCATATAGCCATATTTACGTAAGCTACTAAACTGTGTATTTTAGAGGACAAAATCGTCATAGCCATAAGCAGCAATATTTTGCTACTAGACCATAGTAAGTAATACTCTGTTGTGACTATGATTAAAATAACAAAGAACGATAAAAAAGTGGGCAACTTAAAAATGTACGCAAAAGACAATTTCCGATTAATCGATGTTATATTAATTCGAACCTGTGCTGGGCTTCATCCAGCGTGTGATCTTCGTCCAAATGTTTGAGCAGATCACCCCTCACTTCAAACGTGCGCGGACACTTCTCTTCTGATCCATCTATAACTTTTTTTTTCACCGGACACTCATATGTTATCTGTGTTGGAGTTCGGTAAGCCTGCCTTTTGTGCGAGTTTTTGTGCTTCTTGAGCTTCTCTTCACTCCAAAAGCCTTTATTGCAATTAGGTTGATCACACTGCAAAAGGCAAGTTCCTTGGCTATACTTTCTGGTAGTGGTAGCAAATAAAAGATCATGGTTTAATGTAACATGAAACATACCTTAAACTTAACAGCTCTATTGGAGTAGTTCACAGCTATGCTTTGTGTTGGAGTTGTTACAGTTGCCACTTGATTGTGTACTTGCTCAGGTTGTTGCTCTGATACTGGCTCTGAAGGCACTATAATGACTGAATTTAACTTTTCTTCTAAATTCCCCAACTGATGCTCCTTATCTGTAAAATAATTAATTTTTAGTTTTGCTGTTATCTTTGCTTAAGCTTTTCTTTGACACTGACTTTTCTTAAACCAAGACATTTGTCATTACAGGAAATATTTAATTGTATACTTACGATTATTTATTATAATATCCATGGAATTGTTAGTTATATCAAAGCACCATTTTGGTTTAGCTTGAGTAGTTTTCTTTTCTGTTAATACAGTGGCATCATACTCAATAGGCAGGTCCTGTCAAAGTAAATTAAATTAGCTTTTCATCATTTTTTGGTGACTACTGAAATCCAGCATGGTGCTGTGGTCCCCATAGTACAGCATTACACTGACTGGTAGCTGCTTGACACAGTAACATGCAACTTTTCTTTTCTTTTTTATGCATGGTTTACTGAGACAATAATTATCAAATTTTTTTTACTTATTTTTGTTTCCTTACTCCACTAATAAAAGGGTGTTTAGGAAATTGCTATTAATTTATGCACAACAAGACAAATGTACCTGTTCAGTACTGTCAGCATTATTCATGAAGTATTCAATATTGAATAGATTCTGTTGCAAGCCCTCACCTGAAAACATTAGTAACATATTATTTAGTTACTCCTCAACATAATAACAATGTCTGCAGTAATATAAGTTGTCTACAGCACATTTTACAATTTAGCATTCTTTTCCTTCTAACTTCTCACATCACATAAAAATAAAATAAATAAACTGTCTCCATTTTCTACTATATCAATACATATTATTTTCTGAAGGTAAAATTGTTTGGACCATAACCACTCACTATTGAATAATTACCATTTGAAATAGGAACTTACTTTTGATTTCTGTTATAGATGTATTACTATTAAAATTGGCATGTACATCAGTCTCCTGAGATTTTAGTATATTATTTTGCTTATTTTCACAATCTTTTGTTATTGCTATTCCCCATATAGTTTCAGCTACATTTGTTGACTTACTACTTCCTTCAAGTTGAGTGATGTTGTCTAATTGATTGGTTATCCTTATTGTTTCCATAGGAGGGATGGTGACTAGAGATATTGCTTCAGGAGATTCATTATTGCTGGTTATGCTTGCTTTAGAAACAGAAGCTTTGCCTTTCCTTCTGAGAATATTCGGTTTCTGAAATGATTTTTTGCCAACATTTTTTTCATTTGACCCGAACATAATTTTTTTTTAAAGTTTCTTCTTCATTGGAAGGCAAACCTGAAAATGATTCATATGTCAATGAAACACTTGTGAGCTGTATAAAGAATTGCAGCAACACTGCAGTAGTAACCAAAAAGGATGTTTACATGATTTATTTATTTCAATTAGATCTAAAAGGCACTTTTAAACATCAAATTTTACAAGATAATAAGAGTTTTCTAGTTGCCCCTTTCAAAAGGTGGCTTTATATGCAGGGACTCCATACCATTTTGTAGAAAAAATGTACACTACTATAAATACTGGAAGGGGGCTCAAATTGAGCTAGGTGGTATATGTTTCTTTATAGCTTCAGCATCAGAAAACTTTACATTTCCTGAATGTGGGTTGAACCATTGAAACAAATTCACAAAACAAAATTGTCAGTCAGATGGGGAAACTAACACAAGAAGTTCAATTTCTACGCCATGCAAAGAAACAAATTATGAAAACTTACAACTTTATTGTGTCGGAATTATAAAGAAGACGCGTCAACAAACGTAAAAGTAAGTCTTCCATTTATTCCACACTACCGTCAGCCCGCCTTCAAATTTTGTTTGGGATTGCTACAATTTAGAACTTGGACTTTTTCAACCTTGTAAATATCATAGGCAACATTATTTTACACGATCAAAAGGCGTAGGAAAGTTGGTCTGAATCTGAATCCAATCTATTGCGAATCAGTCTCGTTGTTACAACTCGTGCTCTCCGTTTTTATATCTTACTTCGTAATTTCACCACATCAGTTTCAATATGTCCAAGCACCGTTTTTGGCTAGGACTATAAATTAGATTTAATTTAGTCAATAGAATACTATTATAAATCTTTGCTTTGGATTCAGTTTCATGGTGATGGCGGCGTTGCTTGCTAGGTATTTGAAACTATCAGAAAAGTCTCAAGCTCTCAATGACAATAATCTCTCCATCAATCCCTTTATTCCATAGTCTAAGATCAATCCATCCAATGACATTGACATCAATGAGAGTTAAGGGCGAGACAGACTTATAACACGCTACGCCATCCCACGCGTGCTTATTGGCCAAAAGACAAAGAGTAGTTTCACGAGATGAAATGTGGCCAATGAGAACGCTTGAATGCCGTGGCGTGGCGTAGCGTGTTATAAGTTTGTTTCTACCTTAATAGGCATGGAATATACATAATTATATTGAGTTAGACTTTAGTGTGGGACATACTGTTTTCATAGTTTATTTGTATTTTTTTAAGGTGAACGCAGACTTGGCCGCACCGCACGCGCCGCAGTCTTCGCATTTCGAATTCTTTATATATATGAAGTTCTATGCAATCTCGCACACCCACCCGGGTCGCAGTCGCCGCAGTTCCTGAAACAAAAGCGATGACTGCGGGGACTGCGGAGACTGCGGTGCGGCCAAGTCTGCGTTCACCTTTAAAGAAAAATATATTTATGTTATCTGTTCTGTTCTATACAAAATCTATGGGAGAATCGCGGTTTGACAGATCATAAAAAGTTTGGTGGTGTCTGTCATCTACCCTATTTGTCAAAGAAGAGTTGAGGTTGAATGTTGAAAATCTTTCTTCTTTTTGTTAACCTAACAAAGATACAAAATTAAATAGTGTAATGAATAGTCAAAGATTACAGTTTAAATATTAGTTGATAGTAAATTGATTTTAGACGGACAGTTTAGTAAGCTATACTAAAAACGTTCAAAAATATCGTAAGTTTAAAAAAAATGAAATCTAAGGATGAGAGAGCTAAAAAGAAACGAACAAAGATTAACGATGAAGAATCACCGGTGAAGAGAAAGAGGAACTCTGAAGATAATAATACAGACATAAGTGTCAGTGATGAGGAGATACCAGTGAAGAGGATAGAAAAACATATAGAATTTTCTGATATATTACAGGACATCGATGATTTGAATGAACCGGCTTGTATGGATAGAATACTTATGTATCTAGAAGAAATCAAAGATGAAGATTATTTTTTCATGGAGGTAACTGAAGTCTAAATATATATATTTTTTTATTTACTTAACCATTATACTCTGTTCATTCTATGGTGATAATAACAAAAACAACCTTTTGCAATGTTTAATCACACAATCACAATCTTGAAGTAAGTTAGACATTAATTGTGTTTTTAAAGAATTAATAAAATAAATGATAATGAAATTTTTTTTTCTCATTAAATCTGCGATCCGTGTTTGACACTGAGCAAATTTGGTGCGTGTATTATGTCAGTTTGAGTGCGTCCCCCATTGGGAACGTCTCCTCATCGTCTATCTATGATGTCCTTTCGCTTAAGATGCTTTACGTAGCTACGCATCGTGAACTGTGCTGCTAGCGTATTCGGGTGCTTCTTTAGCTTCTCCCGGTATTTTAAGGTGACGTTTTGGATTTCATGGGCATTTTCAGATGTTTGTGAATTTCTTAGTTGTAGTTAACATACTATGGGACATTGCTGATTGTTTAGAGTATTATGTTATGCATTCTCTGCAGGCACTAGATGGTAGAGTTACAGGCCCTGCACTACCCCAGAGTTGAATGCCATACATCCATACCAGTGATATGGATGTATGATAATGAAATAACCAACTTTTTTTTGTGTTATACCAATCAAAATAAAATGAACACAGTACTTATAATATTTTTAACAATATTTATATTTTTGTGAAACCATAATATTATAATCCGTCCATAGCACATACATAGCACCTATGGTTACCATAAGTAATCAAGTAGTAGGATAATAAACCATAACAGTAATGAAAACTCCTTGAATATGTAAACAGCTATTCGTATTATTTAAAATGTATTCTTTTATTTCAGTTATTGGTAGACAGACTGAAAAATGAAAAAATAACATGGGATCAACCATGGTACCAACAATCAAATTCTCTTTCAAGGCCACTCAAAAATGCTGATAATGAAAATCATGCTCAATCTTATCGCACAGACACCATTTGCAAAGCTGAATGTGATAAAATAGAAGAGAATTGGAAGGAATTCATGAAGGTATTACACACTAGGCTGCACTATTTGCATTGAGCTCAGTTACCCCATGTGCTCTCAAGTAGTTTGACCCAATTTTAATTTTCTTGTTTCTGTGAATTGAAAGAAGATATAATGGAATAATAATAACAATTTTGAATATAATTATTAAATATATACACCTGCTTCATTTTAAAAATCTAGATATCTGGAATCAACTAAATATTAGACAAAATAATCAATTTTTACAATCTGTTTTTTGCAGCTATATGATGTTCCAGACAAGTTAAAATGTTTGGCTCGGTGGAAAAATAAAGATAAAAGCAGATTGCCTAATACTCCTGAAGAACGTGCAAGACGTTTTGTTGTTGCTTTTTTGGCTCGTGGACTCCAAAGAACAATGTTTCAAGTATTTAGGCATATTATGACTTATTTCGGAGGCTCTGCCAAAGGTGCCTACTCTGCAGAAGAAGAAAAAATAATGAAAGTGTGTTTTATGCACCATCCCAACCATGCAGTTACATTGTTATCTATGGTTCTGGGCAGAGAACCTAGAGGAATATACAAAAGATTACAGCAAATGTTTCATGGTGTGTATACTAAAAAAATTGTCATTACGAAAAAGTAATAAGCATACATAGTGGTATGCACCATTATAATTAGTAGTTTCTTTTTTGATTGTAGGAAAACCAGAAAAAAAGAGACTTAAATGGTCTTTAGAATTAGCAACTAGATTTTTAAGGTTATTACTTAAGTATTCACAATTGCCTCTTGAAGAATTAAAGGATAAAAAAATAGATAAATCTGTTTGGTTGAAACTTGAAAAGAAATTTAATCATCATTATATTTATTTGCAAAACTTTTGGTATGGGAGTCTTCATGTTCAAGTTTTTGTAACGGAAAATATAAAAATAAATAAACTGAGAAAAAAAGTATTCAAAAGGTTGGTAATTTTTTCTATCTTTTTTTAGGTATTAAGTTATAGTGCTACCAATTTAAAAACAAATAAATAAAATTGAATTGATTTTTGATTATTAAGAGAGACCCTCTCTTGAATGAATGAATATTGTGAGGAGTAGTCTTATGAATTTTCATATTTTCAGTCTTAAGTCATCATCGTATCAAGTCTGGACTGACATTCGATGGAAGGATTTAGTGAAGCAGTTTCCTGATGGATTAACTAAAAGGTTTTTATACCAAATATCTCGAGGAGTTGTCTACAGAATTCCGGAATATTTGAAAAAACCACTATCAGAAGTTGTAGACCAGGCATTGGATAGACTTAAGAAACGCCAATTTCGTAAACGCCGTTTGAAAACCTTACAATTTAATGAGGATGGACACTTGGAGGTAGTAAGACATGATTCATAAGACTGTGTAATAAGTAATATAAAATGCTAAAATAAATCATTTGTTTGTTGAGTTTTTTTTAAACCACTAATAATTTCTTCCTGCCTGATTAATTCATTAAGTCGCAAATTAATAATTTGCAAAGTTTTTATTGGCCCAATTTTCTTCCTGATTATGCAAATATTTATGTCTTCAAATGAATGTCCACAGTAACCGACCGACCCACTACGCTCTCACACAGCGCCAAAATAACGTTCCGTTTTTATATTTTCGGTTAATTTCATGAAATCTATCTATGCCTATTAGTAGGGGAGGCCAAGATGCTAAATGTGGATTTACTCCAGCGTAGTGGGAATCTTTTGGATTGTGAAGATTAGATGCTAAAAAGTAAAAATAGTTACAGATAGGACCCTTTCACTGGTGAAGGAAGCGCATATGTACATATTTAAAAAAATAAATCACGAACTACTACTCGAGCGTGTCAGATATTCATAGTGTATGCGCCCCACGTGTTTTTAATAACCGAGGAATATTAATCTGCCGGTTTGCATGGTGGGGGTGGCCGTACGAGTGCACTACGTGAGTGCGACCAGTGTAGCCAACCCTACAGTTTTAACTGTAGATCTACAGTTTTTTCGATATCTCCTCAGTTTTTAGTTCAGACCTCCAAATCTACAGTTTTTTTCTTTATGATGCTAGCGCCTCTATTTTATTTGCTGCGTATCCCATACCAACTTGATTTTAGCAAAATCTACGCTAATTTGATAAAAATATGTACGATTTTAACCCTATTCTTGGCACGGTGGCTAATTTGATACGCTGTACTTTTCAAAAATCTAGAGACATACACATAAATGTCAAGTAAAATTCTTGAAAATTAAAAAAAAAAATTGCCCAAGAATGAAATAAAATTGAACTGAAAACCAATAGGAAGGATGTGCAAATTGAAAACGAAGCAGTATTAGTAGAAATAATATAAAATAAAGGTTTTTTTGCTTTATTTTGTGGTTTTATTGATAATTCAAAATAATAAAGTTATTAAATAGTTCAAAAAAAAAAAGCTGTAGATTTACAGTTCTTTAAATAGAATTTTACAGTTTTCTACAGCTTTAAGAAAGCTTCTTTGCAGTTTTAGTCTCGGTTGGGGTTGGCAACACTGAGTGCGACAAATGCTTGTGCGATGCACGCTAGTGCGACAGTTCTGTACCGCGACACACGATAGTTCGAATGCACGCTTGTGCGACACACTGAAGATCGACATCACCCCAGACCGACAAACGATTGTGCGACCGTAGTTCGACAACGGTAGTGCGACAAACGATTGTGCGGCAGTAAACATCTCGCAATATTCATAAAAAATGCATTTTAACAAATGAATTTTAGAATATATTAAATCAAAATGCATCGCCGAAACCTTCCGAATGACTGCACTAAATTGGATAAGTCTTTTTTTTGTGTTTGTTATTGTGAAGACCAAGTTTGTTTAAATGAAAATTTGTAAAAAATCGAACTGGTTTTTTTAACTCGTAATATGAAAAGTGAGCGGGTGAATGAGGCAAAGGCCTGTGAGAGATTCTACATAAAAATCCAAGAAAAAGTACTAGGGTGTCATAAAATCGAGCAGGTTTTCCGACAAAAATATTATTTTTTGATCTGTTAAAATTATCAATCAATATCAATTTTATTAAAGTACTAGTGGTCCGGAATCCAATTATGTAACTAGCTGAGTCATCGGGTTCGTCAGATTAAAACAATATAATTATGGGTTGAGTCTTCAGTATCGCACTAGGGTCATGTCGATCTTCAGTGTACAAGCGTGCATTCGAACTATCGTGTGTCGCGGTACAGAACTGTCGCACTAGCGTGCATCGCACAAGCATTTGTCGCACTCACGTAGTGCACTCTGGCCGTACGAAGGGCCTGAAAATGGTTAAAAATGGACGAAAAAATTATGGCATTGAAATACTCGAGCGCGTCAAATTAATATACAGACAGTTCAGCTTGATGTTCTTGTCGTGCTGACCCTTAATCTGACAATTATGTGCAGGGACTTATTCAATCCACTGCCCTAGACGCGCGGCCCTATATACAGGGCTCATATATGGTGGAGTTACTTAACAGGGTGCTAGGTATATCCCCCCTTATATTAATCAGCCGCGCTCGAGTAAATCCAAAAATCCCTTCCTGGCCTCCCCAACTATATAGCCGGGTACGCACAACAAAGAATCATTACTTTTTTGATTTTTCCTAAAAGTCATGCGTTGGTGAAAGTTGGCTATTTCACGAATTAGTCCTTTTGAAAATAAGTCCATTCGCAAATCAGTCTTTTCTAGCCAGTAGTATAGTAGTCTTTGGTCCTTTCGATACCCTTACGTCGGGGCCGTACCCGTAACCATCAGGAATTCAAAATCAGAAACCAAAAAAAAACAAGACGCTTACCTATAACCCTTAACCAGGCTATGGATTGAGGATTTCCCACCTAGATTTTTAAGAGTTTTTACCAGGTTTTGGTAAAGAATTTACCACAATCTGTCAAAAACGCCAACATAGAAATATTATTTAATGTAAGACAAAAAATAAAGTGGAACGGAACGCAAATGTCACTTTTGCAGCCATTTCATTTGTGGTCGGCCGCTAAACGAACATTTTTGTGACAAGTGCACTATAAACAACTCTTTTTGTCACAAGTGCACTGTTTAATCATTATAGCGAATCGGAGAAAGATAAGTCGTACAATTTTTTGATATGTTGTAGAATTTGAGTTTTTCTAGTGATTTGTGCATTCATTATAAGTAAAAAATTCTAAAATATCATGATAAAACTAAATAAAACATGTGGGGAACCATATGACCTAAGCCTGTGAATGCCTAATTATTGCGGGAGTTATTATGTCCATTGCCCGGGAAATTAAAATCTTTATTTTATACTGGGTTTTTGCCACGGGTTTTATTTAGGATTTACTCACACATCTCATTTATCGAAATATAAAATGTGGGCAGTTGTAAACTTTTGTCGTCATTTGTCAGTCTACTTTAGAGTATTTTTTGTTATTCAGGTAATAAACGATCAACAGCTCGAAAGTCGTCGTCTAGACAGGCAATGGGATTATGTTTTCCCACATGTCTTTTTCAGGTTTTCAGCTAATTTTCTAAATATAACAGATAAAATCTCATTTCAAATTTAATCACTCATCTAAATCTACCAAAAAATCATTATTACTGCAGGATTTGTCCGAGGCCTGGTAAAGGGTTAAAAGAACGACTTGATTGCATTTACATAACATACGCCTGTAATCCCCGAAGGGTTAAGCAGAGGTGTACCCAGTAGAACACAACAACCACATTTCGCCAGTTATTTTAAAGTCCCATTTAAGAGGGACGAGGGGGCGAGCCTATTGCTATCAACCGGGCACAAATCCAGACTCCGAGGCTGCTACTGAGAAATTCTTGATGGAAGAATTCAATAAGACTTTGCCCGACCTGGGAATCGAACCCAAGACCTCACGCTCAGTAGGTAGTCGCGCTTTGCGACCGCGACCACTAGACCAACGAGGCAGTTGGTTGCATTTACTCCTTTATAATGCGTTGTTACACGCACATTTTCTAGTCTTCACTGAGATTTGTAAAAATATCCTTTATGGGGAAAAGCATACACACACAGTATAATATTTTTCTCAATCTTCCAAAAATGCGATTACATTTTTTATACCTACATATTCATTGTCGCTGAGATGACGTTTAAATTATCAGCCTTTGCTTCTGCTTCAGAAAGTTAAACCGATTTTTTACCGCGATCATTTCCCCTGAACTAAATCATAACATTTTTTTAGCATCTATTTTCACTGAAACTACGATATTTGCAAAATAACTAAACAATTATTTTATTTTACTTACCCATAGATAGTAAATAGTGTCTGACAGTCGAAAGTAGCAACACACGAGCAATAGAGTGATTATTTACTCTGTGGTCAGGGTCATTACTGTAGTCTCTATATTATACTATTTACCATCAGTGTAGCCAACCCTACAGTTTTAACTGTAGATCTACAGTTTTTTCGATATCTCCTCAGTTTTTAGTTCAGACCTCCAAATCTACAGTTTTTTTCTTTATGATGCTAGCGCCTCTATTTTATTTGCTGCGTATCCCATACCAACTTGATTTTAGCAAAATCTACGCTAATTTGATAAAAATATGTTCGATTTTAACCCTATTCTTGGCACGGTGGATAATTTGATACGCTGTACTTTTCAAAAATCTAGAGACATACACATAAATGTCAAGTAAAATTCTTGAAAATTAAAAAAAAAAAAATTGCCCTGAATAAAATAAAATTAAACTGAAAACCAATAGGTAGGATGTGCAAATTGAAAACGAAGCAGTATTAGTAGAAATAATGTAAAATAAAGGAAAGTATTATTTTTTTGCTTTATTATGTGGTTTTATTGATAATACAAAATAATAAAGTTATTAAATAGTTCAAAATAAGAAAAGCTGTAGATTTACAGTTCTTTAAATAGAATTTTACAGTTTTCTACAGCTTTATGAAAGCTTCTTTGCAGTTTTAGTCTCGGTTGGGGTTGGCAACACTGTTTACCATTCTTGGCTGTAGTCTATGGCTGCCATCCCCAGGAAATGGGAAAGTGAAGGCTCTATAAAAACCTCATTGACCTCATTATTTTTACTTAATTTTTAACTTATTAAAAAATAAAAGTGTTGGCACTTGCGTAACTTAACTGTTAGGTATGTGGATGAAGTCGACAAAGAAAAAAAAGCATAAAATTAATAATGTCAGAGACATACTCGATAGTGATGACGAATTACCAAGTAAGTGTGCAAGTTCTTTTGTGAACTTCGGATCGCTATTATATACTTAGTTGTTTAATTTTATTAGAAACCGATGCAAGTCTGAATTAATTTCATTGAATTATTATTGAACTGCCTAATTACCTACTATAACTTAATTGAATTTTGATTCTAAAAAACTGAAATTATATCTGACAACTTTGGCTACTTATTGAATCACATTAATAATTGATGACTTTATTTTTTATAATTTGAATCAATAAAATTATGTTATGCTTGCAGCTGAATACATTGACCTACCTTTTGTTCCTGCTTATCAAATGGATAATCGATTTGAATATATTGAAGAGAAAAAAGTAAACAAACTAAAACAGAAGAAAAAAGGATTAGGCAATGCGGTAATCCTCGGTTATTTCAACAAGAAAGACGCATTTTGTTTCCAATGTCTTGAACCTGCTACTGGTAAAAAAACACAACTATGGTTTTTTAATTTTCTTATGTTAAAGGATCTACATTCAAGTTTCACATTCCTTACTACATGTTTAGTACCTACCTATGATAATGATTACTATAGTGCAAATAGATTGAACTTTAAATAGACTTTTATTATACTTAACAATTTTATTTGTCTTTTTTTACATTATAATATGTATGGTAAGTATCTAATACAAGTTTTAACCATCCCTTGATATTTCTTGTTCTACAAAATAAGAAAAAATATTCTTAGTGCCTATGGAAGCAAATTTATATATTATGATTGAGAATCACTTCTGCAAGCTTTCCAAAAAGCCTCTAGAGCATCTTAACGACTGCTGGTAACACTTTTCAAATCCTGCAGAGTCACTATCCTGAAAATTAAAAATAATTATAATGTATAAAGTATTCACTGTAATAATTATTTATCAAAATAAGTATGTAAGTATAGCATACATAATATGGGTCTCTTATAATTCTTTCATTTTGAGGATCAAAGTCTCCGAAGAGAAGGAGTTTTGCTTTACTTCCTTTTGGAGCTCTTTTATTAAGATCCTTCATGTTGGCATCATCCATTCCAAATATATAATCATAATGATTAAAGTCCTCTGAAACAATCTGAAAACAGTCAAAAAAAGTGACTTTATAAATAAACATAATTATCTTTTACAACTGCATACTTACAGACAGCATGAGGCATACATCATGAATGGTTTGCTTTGCATGTTTCAGACTATACGGACAGGGTGCTTAGTGTGACCATTTGTTATTGTGGTATTAGGCATACATGGCAAAATATTTGTGGTGAATGCCTCATGCTGTCTGATTGTGGCTTCACAGAATTTTGCATGATCAGATAGTTAATATCCTGAGGTTAATATGTTCACATACTTAATTGAGAAATAATACAAAAACAGATACTGATGTTCTGCAAGTTAAAATTGCAAAATCAAATACAAATCAGCTGACCCATACATTTACGTTTACACAGCTTAATAAAATGAATGGATCAGCCGATCAGCTGATTTGAATTCATGATTTTAGGATTATGAAAGTTGTTGTTTTCAGTTAATGCAATCACACCTGGTTCCTTGTATATGTTAAAGTAATTCAAGAGAACGGACTTATACACTGTGCACTTGTACAGCAGTATGGAGATAATAAGTAATGTTTTCAGTAAACGAATTTGTACAATACCTGTCTTGCATGGTTGCTATAAGGAACATCATGTTTTTTCATAGTGTCCAAGGCTCTCCAATCTGGCGGATTACCTACATGCCAGCCTCCTATGGCTGCACTGTCGATTTCCCATTGATCAACCAAATTCATTTCATTCACAGTTTTCTGAAATACCCCTTCTGCTATTGGTGATCGACAAATATTACCTGAAAGATAGTCTCATTATCAACTCCTGACAAATCGCATGCTTAGTAATAAAGTGACCGAATTCAAATTAGGTATAAAATGAGTTAGATACACTATAATCCTTAATACAACGCGTTCTATCAACATACACTAAGAAAGTCTTAAAAAGTTAAAGTGCTCTTACAAGTTTTCGGTCTCTTTCACACTCAGGAGTTTGAAGATGCCATTTTGACATCACACTATGCACATTCAATATTCATTCAACCGCTGCAAAGTTAATATCTGTTCATTTGTTTTAAAAGTGACTTATTAATATTTAGGATTTACAAATCCTAACTACAAAAATGTTTTATCATTTTTTGTAATAATGTGACTTAAATCTTAAAATTAAATATACAGCCAAGTAGTATTTAAATTTAATAATAAACTAACGTAAAACCATTCCTAAAACTAATTAGGTCTTAATATTTTAGAGCAGACTAACTGCTATTTAGTATTATAAAGACCTAAAACTACAACAATAATTTTGACAGCCTACGATTAACAAAATAAATAGTAAGTATACAATTAAAATTTAAAGTTTCAATTAAAAATGTGGTTTTAACATTTCATCTTTAAAAAAAAATTGAACTTTTCAAATATCATCTTGTAACATTTATGTCCAAATAAACAGCCAAAGTCGTAATTGCAAAACGTTTTTTTGCAATTTCCTTAAAAACTGTTTTTTTTTAGTTAGGTCAGTCTATTATTAAGCATGCGAAATATTTATTATATTTAGGATCTGATGTGCATTTTGCATTTTTGAGCATAGAGAGGGGTTATTGAACTTCAGTTTAGGTATTTAATTTTATCATAAACTCAAATATGAACTATAAACTATAACAACTATTATCAATCAGGATAAGCGCAGTTTTATTTAATCTGACTGAAGAGTGGGATTAAGCCTAAATATTGATTTTAACGCTTTGCAGTCTATAAGGTTGCGGTTTACTTTCCAAGTTCGCGCTTTTATACCACTTATGTACACAAAGACGTAAGCAATATGCGTCGCGGTCATGTGTCTATCTTTAGAAACTGTTCAATGATTTAATTCAGTCACTTTATTTTCATGTTTAGTTTTATTAAAATTATAACATACCGAGGCAAATAAACAATGCCTTTTTCTTTCCTCCTGACATGTTTGGTCCACTAACTTCACAAATCAATCACAAACAAAATGAAACAAAGTATCTAATAACGAATATTATAGTTGTCAATCAATTGTCTACTTAGATTTACTTATATATTTTTTTTAATCTCAAAAATAAGTAATTCCGTCGACTTACTTCGCACTCGTTCTCGATATCGATACCGGACGGACCGGACCCGCCCGAGGTGTCACTGACAGTGTTGCCACCTCGATTTTTTAAAGGGGGCCAGAGAGCGCCCAAAAAGGGCTAGATTTTAAAAATTCTGACTTAAAAAGGGGCTAGAAATAAAATTTTAATCCTTTGTTAATATAAAAATAACTGGTACCTAATTGAACCGCACCGATTTCTGCTTTCATAGACAAACTTAAATCAACTGACAATTAAATAAATGAGAAAAAAAACTGACGAAAATAATTTTCATGCGCCATTCCAATGATTCGTTTCACTAAACAAAATTAGAGCAGTGAAAACGTTATGAATGAGACTGTGCAAAAAATCTCTCAATTTGAACTATTGTGAACAATCATCACATTATTTTGAATTACTCGGTATATATTGACGTATACACTTTTGGGGTATTCTCCGATAAATACCACAGTAAAAACTGAAAACCTACTAAAAATTAAAAACATAAATTTGCAAAAAGGGCTAGATTGCCCTTTTAGGACTAAGTGGTGAAATTTGGAGAAATTCAGTCATAAAAAGAGCTAGATCTAGCCCCAAAAAGGCTAAGGTGGCAACACTGGTCACTGATGTCAAAAAATTAGTGACTTGACTTGACGTACGTATACGTAATGACTTTGTATGATAATAGCACACACACAAAGCAAGCATTAGCGGGCATTGAATGAACGAATGAATTTAATGAACGTCTTTCAAAGAAATTTGATCAAATATTGAACATCATAATTGGACAAATATAATTTGATAAGTGCTATACTTGTCGTCCAATTCGTCCAATTTCTTTGATCAAATGTACATTGGACCAATATATTTGATAAATGTAATACCACCCTAATTCACATCAATCAAGATATTGTGAGCCAAAGAGCCTAGACTTTTTAGTCGGCCGGCTTTGACTAATTTACGTAACATTTTTTTATGTTTGATAAAAGTGTTACCCGGGACAGAATTTATTTTATTAATTATGTTTTTGTTTGGGCAATACTGAAACATGACTATTTGTTTGACTTTGACAACGTTCCTCGCGGCCTCGCCTTTCATTGTGACATTTAAGACACGTTAGAACAATGAAACAGGTTTGAATTTGAAATAAAATGCAATATTATTGGTTTTTTGTGTTGTGAGTGGGTATATCTTTTTTTAACTAAGATTAATTGCGTTATTTTTAATAATATGACCGTTACAGTTCTCATTTTGTGGGATATTTATCTGCATAGGTCAGATTATAAAAAAAGTAGTTTCACTTGTCATATAATCAAGGAGATAATAATATTATTGTGACCATCAAAATAAATAGGTATCACTTTATAAGGTGCATTCCATCAAATAATCATAAAGACGTATCGTTAATTCGTTATTGGTTATAAGCCTCGAGAAGATAACAGAACTAGGTCTACTATTAAAACACATAATCGACAAGATATCTGTGCGAGAGGCTACGTCGCGTGAGACCGGATTTTAGCGTAGAAGAACTTAACTTGCGCTAAATATGAAGCATGAATTTGTAACACTAAACCAAGTGCAAACTCATTTAATTACTTTCGGGAATCCTTTTGATTGTGATGGAAAAGATGTGATTATCTGCATTACTGGAAATCCAGGTATACCCGATTTCTACATAGAATTTGCAGCAGAATTATATAAATCTACTGGATTGCCTTTGTGTATTATTGGTAAGTTAATTATTGAAAACTTGACAAATACTTATATAGCTATTCAAATAAAAAAAAATTATGCCCTGACATGAGAACTATACTAAAACATAGCTTCAGAAAATTATCTTTGAATAAAACTAAACTCTTTATGTGCATGGTGTGTTATCCCATATGACATCATATCATCTTAAAGGATTACAAAGTTATATATGCAGTTTGGTGTGATCATAAAAAGTCTAAGGCACTTCTAGTAGACATAGAAGCTTCAAATTTTGAATGCAATTAGTGTTTAGTGTATAAATCAAGGAAAAACTAAAATATTTTGCAATTTCAGTCCAGTTTTCGAGATACACCAACTGCATAAATAACTTTGTAATCCCATATGACATGATATAATCATATGGGATTACAAAGTTATTTATGCAGTTCAGTTTTTTTCTACAAAAAGAAATGAGATGCCACCAAAAACAAAACTTGATGGCATTGTGTTTTCATGCAATCGCCAAGTCAATTAATTTATTTAAACATAAATGCTAATTACGTAATAACTTAAGACAGAAGGTAGGTACCTTAAGTAGGGACTGAATAAATCGACTGACTTGGTATTACATGGATCTCACAACTTTTTACGGTAGAAGAACTGAGTTGCGAGACTTGGTATTTTTTACAAGTTTTGTTTTTGGTGGCATTATTTTACCATCTATTTATTTGTTTGCAGGGCATGCTGGTCATGATGTAGTTCCAGATGAACAGTCCAGTGTTCTGAAAGGTCAAGAGCATCTGTTTCATCTTGAAGGTCAACTTAAACATAAGCTTGAACTTATCAATAATTATATAGATAAGCAAAGCAAATTACATTTAATTGGCCATTCCATTGGGTGTTGGTTAATTTTAGAGCTACTACGTGATAATGAAAATTTAGTTATGCGACTAAAGTCAGTTAATCTATTATTTCCAACATTGCAAAAAATGGCAGAAACCCGAAATGGAAAATTTTTAAATAACTTCCTCAGACAGTTTCATAGTTTTATATTATTTCTGTTCATTGTGGTAAATCTATTGCCAACTGCAATAGTAACTTTTTTAGTGGGAGTATATCTAAGAATATACTCTTTGCCTTCACTGTACTTAAAATACATACTTAAGTTTTTAAATCCAAAAGTAGGGGAAAAAATATTATTTTTAGCTTATGATGAAATGGACACTGTTAAAAGTTTAAATATTGAAGTATTAAACAAAATTAAACATATAACCAATATTATTTATAGCAGTACAGATAACTGGGCTCCAGTCTCTTATATGGAGGACCTGCACAAATATCAACCAGAAATTCTAATGAAGGAAGTAAATATTGACCATGCCTTTGTTTTAAAATCTTCAGAAAGAGTGGCAGGAATGGTGATACAATTTATTGAGAAATAATAATTATTGGTTATTGTAATAAAATTTAAAGCCAGTCTATATGCAAGCAAATGCATAGGTAGGTAGTTTAGTTTACAGTGGTTATACTGGGGTAACCATAATAATATGATGCAGAATTCTGATTAGAAAGGTCAAGGGAAACATTGTTTATCGTCTCTGGGAGATAAAAGGTATTAATTATCAGTTTATGGGTTAGGTAAGTAGAGGTTGGCAATATAACTTGCCGGAAAAGAGATTAACACTTATATTTTAATATCTAACATTCTAACCATTCCATTTTTAAATAAGTATGTACCTACGTAGAGTAAAGCGCACAGAGACTCACAGTTACAAATTAATGTATGAATGACGGAGACAAACCTATTTAAAACCGAACTTTTTCTATAACTCTCATTGTGCCTAATGCAGGCCATCCACCATCCAATCTATCGTCCAATCGGCAGGACGCTACCGATTGGATCATGCCGATTGGACCGTGGATGGGAGTGGATTGGCATGATAGTTATAATTGTCATGCCAATCCACTCCCATCCACGGTCCAATTGTACAAAGAACAACTTTTTTTACGTACGTCCTGTAAAATGATGTAGGTACTTAAGTAGGTAATAAATGCTTTAAATCGTAACGAGACTTTTACTTCGTTAATTCCTAACGCATTGCATTGTAACGATTAATAGTTTATTAATACACTGTTAGTTCATAGATGAATTATATACTGTAAATTAGTTGTCGATAAGGCTTTTTACGTACTGGCGACCGTTTGCCGCGGAGGCCACGTTCGCGGCCTGGCCGTCTAGTGTGTGCACTGGCGGATATGTCGGCTAGTCGCTGATCGCGTGGCATCCTGGCCATTGGTGGCCGCTAAGTGCGTAGGGGCTCAAAGAGATTGCTTATAAAATCCAGAACTCACTGGCTGCCGCGGCCATGGTCGCCAGTGCGTAAGGGCGCGTTCACACGGCACGCGCACGCCACCCGCGTCCAACTCGCATTGGTTAAATAAAAATTTGAGTCTTATTTTCCATCAATAGATCTCAAATTGCATTTCGCAGAGCGCGGGTAGGGCGAGCGCAGGGTAAGCGCGGGGCGTGCGCGTGTAAACCTCGTTAAATGCAATTTGAGATCTATTGATGGATAATAAGACTCAAATTCTTATTTAACAAATTTCAATGCGAGTTGGACGCGGGTGGCGTGCGCGTGTCGTGTGAACGCGCCCTAAGTGTTCGTAGGGCTGCCATCACCTAAATTGCCGAAAAGGACAAAAAACTTCAAAAACCCCAGACGTTTGGGTAAAATTGAGATTTTTTCCCGTCCTACCCTAAGGAAAAATGTTTACATACAATAAAAATAATATTTTTTAAACCCCCTCCTGACGCGGACGGGCTAACATCACCTCTAAACTACTAGGACAAATCCAGGGAATCGCAAACGGATGGCATCCCTAAGTATAATAATTATGTATGTTTATAGATGGTAGTTGCGTACTTAAGTATATCAATACCTAAGTATATCAAGTTTTGTGAAAGCAATGTTCATGAATTATTTTGCCACTGTCCACATCTACGCTGTTTCTTTGATAAAAATAATTTCTAGTAGGTATTATACGATTTCTACCGACACTTGCCACTATCGGACGGCACACAACAGTAAACAGGACAAATCGATCGGTTCAGATAAAACTAACTAGGTACTATATCGAAGCTCCATAAGCCCACACACGTTACGATATGTAGGTAATACCTACTTACGTTTCTTTTTCAGTTCATTGACAATGTTTAGTTATTTCAACAAGCGTCTGTCGCTCTTTCAAAGTTTATAATTATTCTGAAGCAACAGTACCTTTAATCAGAACGCGTCCTTATATCTACGGAGTTAAAATTTAATAATGAATGAATGTAACCTTAATTTTAATTCTTCAAAAGGCTTCTATGGATCTATGTGAATCAGACGTAGGATCATAAATCGGCATCTAGTTTTGCCAAAATGTTTTAATAGGTAGGTAGTAGTAAATCATTTATTTTCTTTAAAAAAATATACTTAAGTAAGGTGCATTGGGGTAATTACGACAACCGGGTAAATTCCGATTTTATTAATTATGCACCTTAGTGCATTGGGGTAAAAAATAAATAAATAAAAAAAATAAATTTAAAATAAATTAAATAAATAAAAAAATTAAAAAAAAAAATTAAAAAAAAAATTAAAAAAAAATTAAAAAAAAAAGTAAATTAAAAAAAAAAAATAAAATAAATTAAAATTAAAAAAATAAATAAATAAAAAAAAAGAATAAATAAAGAATAAATAAAATAAAGAATAAATAAAATAAATAAAAAAGTAAATAAATAAGTAAATAGTAAATAAATAAGTAGTAAGTAAGTAGTAGTAAATAAAGTAAATAGTAAATTTTTGCATTTTTTTTTTTTTGCATTGGGGTAATTACCCCAATGCACTATACCTATAGGTATTTATAAAATGGTGTTAAACATAATAAAATAGGCGAAAACGAATATAATTAGATTTTCAATCAACGTTAGTTATCCATGAATTATTTTGCCTAAATCATAAAACTACATCACTTAATTGTTAACTAGGCAAGTACCTAGGTAAGTTTTGACATATAATCATTCAGTACTAATTTATTATCTAAGCACTTATTTGATAATAAATCTGATCGATTTGTCCTGTTTACATGGCGTCCATTACGGTCAGTTTCTCTAAAAACATAATACTTATACCTAGTCCAGGAAAATTAATATTAGAGCAAGTATCTCGGAATGAGAGATAGTCAGCTATAATTTGTATAAACCTTTATTTTGTTACCTTAAAACTTGTCTCAAAACCTACTTATCGTAGGGTGTGTGCGACTTTAAATATTTCAAGGTCAAAGGTCAAAAAATTTGATATTTTACTCATTTTTGCAAATATGTCGTTTCCTATGGGTTATATGCTATTTGTGTGATTACAAATATTGCAGAGTAATGTAGAGTTAATTACTCAAGTCCCACATAATGAGACACAATTGATTTTCTATCGTTCTGACTTACTGGTAAGTCAGCCGGGGCTTGACAGATAATTCTCTACAACTTTTGTCCAAACTTTTTTTTTTAAGTATGTTGAACCTTTTTCGAGATAGAGGGTATTATTGATGAATATAAAATTCTAAATAATTTGCATTTTTTCTTAACTATTACGTTATAATTTTTTTTTTCAATTATTCGGTAAAAAAACAATATCTAACGAGATATTTGCAATAAATGTGTAAAAAATCGTTTTTTTGACCTTGACATATCTGCTATGCTATTCTCTAAAAGACTCCTGCTGAGCGTCTTGGGTTCGATTCCCAGGTCGGGCAAAGTGTTATTAGGAATTTCTCATTATCTCATTATTTTATTTAAAAGAGTACGTATGGAGTTTCTTGCCCATTCTTCTCCATACAAAACTACCTTTTGGAAGGGGCAACTAGATTCAATTCTATTTTTTTTTCTTGTAATGACGTTCAAAAGTGTTATAAATTGTACAATACTTTATAATTTTATTATTATTCATAGGTTTTGTGTTTAGGTTAATTTAGACGACGAACTCGTCGACGAAACTAGTATGGTCCCCAGTGGATTTTGAACTTTATGCTCTAGACCATTTAGTTGAAAATCCATTAACGACAAACTGTCTCTACGACGAGTTCCGAAACAGTTTGTCTTTAATAGATTTACAACGTTGTGATCTACAGCATAAAGTTGAAAATCCACTGGGGACCATACTAGTTTCGTCGACGAGTTCGTCGTCGAGTTTATTTTAGAGAATAGCACCCCAGAGGTCGCGGACACCCTACGATAAGTAGGTTTTGAGACAAGTTTTGCTGTGAAAATGTGAAATGTGAAAATGTGTTGCGAGGATGCGTTGCGAAGGTCGTATTTTTAATTAGACGAAGCCAACTGACAGTGTGACAATGTCACTTTGTAAAATAATGTTGATGTTGTTGTTGTTGATGTTGACGAAGCCAACTGACAGTGTGACAATGTCACTTTGTAAAATAATGTTGATGTTGTTGTTGTTATTGGTTGTTGATGTTGTTGTTGTTGTTGTAAAGTAATAGTGATGTGTTCAGTTCTCGTTCAATCAGATGAATGAACACATCCTTCTCAACACATTCCTCGCAACACATCCCACGCACACATCCCTCACTTGTTTTGTATGCGCAAAAATCAAGCTCCGCTGAGCCGTTTCCACCAGAGATGTGTTGACCGAGGCGAGGTAAATGAAACGATTCTATTGGTTCTTTACAAACACATCCCTGTGGTTTGTAATGGCTGCGTTTCCCTGGTGGAAACGCAGCCTTAGGGTGTCAAAATAAAGGTTTATACAACTTTATAGCTGACTATCTCTCATTCCGAGGTATATCCCTAATTTTCCTGGGCTATAAATAATGTATTTAGCTACTACTTTAGATCATCAGTATGTACAGACGTGAAGTTGAACACTGCTGAGTATAGGCCTCTAATTAACGTGTCATATCACCGTAAAGTGATAAACTAACCACCAAACATGATTTAATAAATATTATGTAGGTTTATGAAGTTTGAATTACTTAGATCCTAAATAATAGACAATATAATTTTAGATATGTGCAATTTAATTAGTTTATTTAAAAGTAATTTACCTCTTATTTTACAATTTAGAGATAACATATATAATTATAATCATAAAATAGCTGTCGAGTCTAGACCAACTAAACAACTCCATTCCTGTACATTATAAATCTAGTAGGTACCTACATATTTCTTAATTGGATGCGTACATAATGAGCAAATTAAAGTTATACACGCTAGCTCAGGATAGGACTGCCATTATCTAATGAGTACTTACATACTTAGTTATTAAAATACATAACGAAGAATGCAACAGAAGAAAGTTTTTTTTTTTAATGATAGGTTTGTAAGTACCTACCTAATTTATAATAGGTACTTCTTGTTGATTCATATTATCTGCGCCGTCCAAAATTACAATGTAATCAATACAAGATGGCAGATCTATTAATAAAGGTGTGTTCATACATTTTAGCAATTTGTTTCATGAAGTAATGGCACTAAAATGTGAATTTAGTTTTGGGCCCTAGGTAGGTGTGTAGATTATTATTGACTTTCTTATTATTACTTATATCATTCTGAAATGTAGGTATATTATTTTAGAATGGTACAAGTTAAAACATTATTTCTATACATTTACATAATAACCTATAATTACATCTATATGTAAATCATTTACATCAGTGTCGTATGATACTTTAACCTTCCTGTTCGAACCAGTTTACTGTGCCCATTTTGCAACAAGCCAAGTTTTCGAGCAGTTTCAAATTGGTATCTTTGAAAATACATTCTAAGTACTTACATTATAGTGCATTGGGGTAATTACGACAACCGGGCCATATTCCGATTTATTTTTTACCCCAATGCACTAAGGTGCATAATTAATAAAATCGGAATTTACCCGGTTGTCGTAATTACCCCAATGCACCTTATCTATTTCTCTATACAGGATACATTTTGCAATGCCTTTAGCTAGAAACAATTTAGTTACCTATTGTTTATAGTAAGTTGGTACTTAACCAACATTATATAGGTATGCAAAGATTTTACTATAGGTATTCAGATTTCCAAAACATTTGGCATTGTAACATTAAAGACAAAATACAAAAAATAGGTACCTACTGATCAGATCACAATAATTTGTTTGGTCAAAAGAAACCCTTTAGAAGTAGCCACCTCCACCCGTTGGAAGTGAGGTTTGAGTTTCAACATCGAATTCTAACAAATTGTTTTTGTCTCGGTCATGTTACAAAATTTTGCAAAAATTCATATCCCAGCTCAAACTACATTTAAAACATTAAGTACTGGTTTTCTACATTTTAATAGTTACTGAAACAATGGATACAATAATTCAATTAAGTAAATATACCTTTTTTGATGACATAAAGAGAAAGAATGCAAATGTTCGTACCTACTTACGAACATTTGCATTCTTCGTAAGTAGGTACTTCTACCTACTATTACTTACTTTCAACATGATTGTGCTGTCATGTCACCAAATACATATAAAGCACCTTTAATGTGTTTAGATTATTCAGTAATGTTTACTGACAGGTATTGTATCTAAGTATAAAGTAGTTCGTTAACTATTTGAGATTACTACCCTATTTCCATTCATATGGTCGCATGGTAATCACGGACCATGGGGCTACTGGTGAAATCAAAACGACTTAAATAAAATCATGTGGCGCTTCAGAGCATGTCAGTAGTGTGATTCTGCGACGTTTTAGTTACGACGTTTTTACCGAATTAGTTACACATTTCCAAGTGTCGACTTCTTCCCGTTATGCTTATCCACCAATAGGTAAGTATGGATTTGATGGTTTATCTGCCTAGCCTTTTCCCAATCCAGTTAGAATTGGGATGTTGGGGTCGGCACCCAGTCTAGCCGGGTGCAGCTGAATACAAGTATTTTACATTGAGCGACTGTCTTTAAGACCTCTATAACCCTATAACTAGGTTGTGAGGCATCGATAAGATTGATTGTAAACTTTCACACTTCTGACTGTTCGTAACAACTCTCCAAGATCGGAACAAATGACAGAATCACTATACAAAATGGATGGTCACCCAAACGTGGACCGACCTCGGCAAGGGTTGCTTAACCTTGATCGATCGAGTCATGCGGCTTTTACTGAGTCACGAGCTTCTCTTTGCTTTAGATTAAAAAACGAAACTAAGCACAAGTTTACTCTAAACCTCGTATCTGAATGTAAGCCTCTGCCGTACTCGGAGACATTACTTAAAGGAGGGTCCAGACTAGCGCACGAACAGTGTGGTTCGCGTTCATATTAGAATCATAGTCTGGACATCCTTGGCCATGTTAGCTAGCGGCTAGCGAGTGGCTCGTGTGCAAGTTATCCATAGACGTTCGAAGCGTGTAGTGTGTACGGTTCCTGCGCGTTAACAATGATTCAACCATTAACTTTAATTGACTATCACATCGTGGCATGTCGTGTCAATTGAAATCATTAAAATTTTGTTGACATGATGTGTTGCCAAAATTGTGATGTTTTCAAATTAATTGATTACAAGTAAATTGGAACACAGTTACGTTGCAATTTATACTTATCAATTATTTTAATGATTTGGTTAATTTTGTAACTATTCTGAGTACATACCGGTGTTAGACCTTATTTTGCTAAGTTAGCGTTTTATACGAACATGAACATTAAATCGTATACCTAATATTAAAGTTCACATTCATAAGAAACGCTTGCTCACATACAGTGCTTTATAAATATAAACATTATTTTCGTAGATATAGAGTTCATATTCTTATGAAAGGTTTACTTAGCAAACTTAGGTCTAAGTAAGTACCTCCTCTTTATAGGTTTTAGCCCAAGACTTGGTGAAGAAGCAGTAGAAAAAACCATAAGAGGCATCTGGTAAATTGACCGTTTATAGCATTATAGTAAAACGAACAATACATAACAACATAAAAGCGAATTGCAATAGATAATATGCGCACGGTATGGAATCCCCAACGTGTGAATAAGTCGGGCTTGTATTTATGTATCGATGTAATTATTGAAAACGTATTTATTGTAATCATTGAACTAGTGTGTTGTACCTACCTAGCGCAGTAATACTTATCATAAAATTCTATAAATAAAACCATAATATTAAAATTTATTTCTGATTGAATGAATATAATGTTCGGAATTAGAATCCTTGCGAGTAAAATAATTTTTCATTTTCAGATATTTTAATCCAAATCCATCCTAGCAGGAGTAGGTATAATTATATGAATATCTAGGACGTAGATAACTAAAATATTATTAATACGTAAACTAATGTTCAAAAACTATGTACCTACTTATATTGTTTCAAATTTGTTATGTGTGGTTTTGTAAAGCTTTTCATATATATTACTGAAAAAACAGCTAATTTGATTACTAGATTACATATTTTGTGGAATGTATAGATAGAAACTGATCATGCCTATTAAATTGATTTAATTTTCCATTATTGCATAGTAGGTATTCGTATTACAATTACAATCAGATTTTGATATAACAACTATAAATTATGTTTACTTCATATCTAAAAATATCGGGAGTGCCTTAACTGCCGGCGCCGGGTCCACAAAAAACATGATTGGAAAATGGTGACAACAAAAATGTAGTTTTTGGAATATAGCCTTTTCCTCATAAATGGCAGACTTATTCAAAACTCTTATTAAAATATAAATATATTTAACTATTCTTGACGGGGTACCACTACCTTTTGCATATATTCTCTTAATTGCCGAAGCAGACGGAGGTCCGCTCTCCGAGCATTGCTTGGACATGTAGGTATTTTAGATTTACTCGTAAAATCACAGCCGCCACCCGCGGTAGATACCTATTTTGTCAACCAAAACTGGCGGCCAACACCGGTTGCGGAGGCACTCCCAAAAATATTTACATTTCATGGAAGATGCATGGATAGGTGAAAATACATAATATAAGAGAACTAAGTATTGTGCGTTGAGTTTTTGGTGTACAATACAAAATAATGTTATAGGAACTGGATGAACTAAATTTTTCGATGCTAGAAGTTTTTTAAAATGTAACTACAAATAAACAATTTCTTTCAGAATACCTTCAAATGACGCAGAATTTCTAATTACGCACAACCTCCAGAAGTAAAAGATAATTAAGTCATACGATAATTCACGAAAAAACATTCATATATCATAACACGAGCATACTTTTCTATATAAATTATCAAATATTATGATACAGTACAATAATAAATTTTGAAATCTTAATCACTAAAGGGATACAAAATTCGCACTAATAATACTCATACATCAAAAAGGGACAACACACACCGTACACAAAACGATTCTTCCCTACCACCAGACGCGACGTGGAGGCACGGGCTAGATCTTCGCGTAGCGATCACCGTCTTCCGTCATCTTAACATGTTGTCTCCAAAAGAGGATCTGCGAGCTTTTTCACTCTGTCACCATCGATCGAGGTGCAAATCATCTTCTGCGAGGCAGACTTATAAAGACGTCGCGGACGCTCTTCGTCATCAGAAAGAGCTCGCGGAGGTGCGCGCGGGCGTAAGCGAGCGGGTGAGGGACGAGGCGAGCGAGCGTCGCACGTGCACTGCGCACCCAAAGACCGCGCCGCGCGCGCCTGCCGGGCCCAGCCGGTGCGCCAGCACTCGCAACTTTCATTACCACACGTCTCGCATACTACTGGGGATCGACGCTCGAGCTTGCCTCGTTTGAAGGAAGGGATCTCTCGTTTTTGCTCAGAGTCCGACGCGGCGCGACCTACGTCTTCTGATCGGGATGCGGGTAGGTCCTTATTCTTATCGGAACGTTGAGTAGGGTTTCTCACCCAGGGGTCGAATGCACCGCGACCGGCAGCTCGACCGCGGCTACCGGCTGCGTTCAAATCGACTTCGCTCATTTTTCGCCACGGATTTCCAAGGACGGAAACGGCGTCACTACCAGAGCGATCCCGGCTCCGTAAACGAGGTTCGGCGCCTTCATTGAGTGCAAGCGAAGACGCATCGGGTGATGAGCGCTCACTTCGGACGATGCGCGGCAGCAATACAGCAGGCGTGGCTGCCGGCGCGGGCAACACAATCGCGGGCGACGGCGGCGCCACGTGCGACGGAGAAGGTGCAGGGGATGCAGCTCGTGGCCGCTCCGAATGAGAACGAGCTCGCGGAGTATGAGTGCGACTAGCCGGAGTTACATCGCTAAAAGATCGCAAATGTATCCGCCTTCGCACGCATGTCGGCGAGCTTGTGTCGGTCACGTTAATGCTGATCTTAATACGCGTGATAGAGTGTTTCAGGTCGGCAGAGTTATTGTCTGTTTTATTGTTTTCCTTATAATTGTGTGGACTCACAGAGCCATTAGCGTTCGCTGAGTTTTTGTTGGGGCCGGCCCGGCTGGGCCCGGCCCCCGCTAGCTAGAGGAGTCTCTCTGTCGCTGAACTAGAGGTGCCGGAGCTCAATGTCGATGCGAGATTTTGGTCGTCACCTAGAATGCAAAAATGTGCTTAGTAATGTATTCGTAGTTACTTTGTGTAATATTTAGAAATATGTAAAATATTAATTATTAACCTTGAGTTGTCTGGCCTGGGGCCGGCAGTCTTTGTCAGTTGAGCAATTCCACTGAAACGAAACGCTTCAGCCTCTCTAAATATTGGTTAAAAAGTTCAACATCGTTATGTCCAGCACCCTAAAATTAGAAAGAATAAGATAAATTATTGTTGCAGATCCAATGTAAAAGAAAAAATTTAAGTGTTGTATTCCATTTTGTTACCTCCACCCATAATGGTTCGACGGCACGAGGACAGCGTTCATAAATTGCTAATCCGTGAGAAAAATCTATCACCTCATCTTCAGTTCCATGAATAACAAGAACTGGAGAGGTCACCTTGGGAATTTTGTCGATACTGCAACGAAAAATAATGGATTCTAATTGAAAACAGCAATTATTAATTTTTAAGATTCGACCACGGGTTCGGTAAATCAATAACTAAACAATTTTATTATGATTATAAATGCGAAAGTTTGGATGGTTAGATGTTTGTTACTCAATTACACCAGAAATCAGAATGGATGAACGGATCTGGGTAAAAAGACCATGGGCCCATTTTTCAACATTGCCCAGTGC
This sequence comes from Hoplodrina blanda, assembly GCA_949316365.1. Taxonomy (NCBI): domain Eukaryota; kingdom Metazoa; phylum Arthropoda; class Insecta; order Lepidoptera; family Noctuidae; genus Hoplodrina; species Hoplodrina blanda. Next base: position 5,433,157 of record OX438579.1, on the reverse strand, counting down.
TGAAATCCATGTTATAATATATGATAGTAGAGAGTACTCCATTTCATTGTACTTATGGCAGCTAAGACTAAATCCAGCGCGTAAACGGTATTTTGATAAGTTTTGCTGTTATTGCATGAATCTTGGGATCACTTAATAACATTGTCCAACAGTGATGAGAACCATGTTATATGAAAATCATTTCACTTTATGGCACCTAAGTTCAAAAACAGACACACATGAAATGAAACCCGTGAGTTATCACGGGTTTCATTTTTGTGTGTCTGTTTTCGCGTGAATGTCTGTTAAGACATTCACGCGAACAAAGTCGCGGGCATAAGCTAGTTTAATAATATCATTTAAAGGTACCGTTTGTCTGTATGTCACTTCATTTTCTCTCAGCCTAACACCCGACATCTTAAAGATTAAAAATTCGAATCAATACCATTCACTTAAGTTAGAACTTAGAAGTCAGTCAACTGTTAAACTTTTCACTGATAATTTAATGTTACGTAACGTAGTTCTCTGATCTCGCACAGAAGAAAAGATTTTTGTAAAAGAGACGAGAGTGCGACCGCACACGTTCCACGCACGTGTACGGTCGCATCCATCGGTCCTAACTCCTACCAGACGTTAATCTCAGCGCGAGTTTCAAGCGTTCGGCGCGTTTCTCTCTCGCGCTGCACCTACACGCGTTACATTTGCAAGTCAAAGACATTATTTTATATTATGACATAGATCATATTATGGGTGTGTGTGTCAAACAGATGGAAGTGAATGCATATTAAATGAAAATATTAGCTTTCTGCACTCCTTCTCCATATATATTCTTAACTGTGTCAAATTTCATACTGCTCCGTCCGTCGTTCGTAAAAAGGTGTAGGTACTTACAAAGTTTTTGCTTCACGTATGTAACAACTACATACTGACATAATATTATTACGTAAGTATAAATCATAACAATTCAACACCTAAATGGTTATCGAGGGCGGAATATGTAATCATTATAGTGAAAGCAAATAAGTGGGTAATTTTAACAAGAACGAATTTATAATTTCTTTCTCATTTAGCAATACGTTCTGATTTCGATCAATTAAGTATCTACAATTTATAAGGCTACGAGTGGTGACTACGGTGAATACGTCGATGAGTATCTCTATGTTGATCGAATAGTTGCTTTCCAGGCAAGATAAAACCTAGAATTTGCGAGACGCACTGAAAATGCATAGAAGAGCAGCAGCTATGACATGGACACAAAAATCTCATGAAGGGTAGGTATTCTTTTCTTCATTCATTAAATTCGTCGACGTGTGTATTCTTCTCACTCTCACCTACGGTTGTCGAATATAATCTTTGTCAAATCATCGGGGCTGTGTATCGAAGTATTCTGGGTGGCAAATACTATCGTTCTTCTGTTTAGTCACAAAAACAGCTGATATTACTCGGAAAACTGCAACGCTAAAATATAATTGGGACACAAATCTGCCGCATGTCAAACGATCAATGAAAACGCATGACCCAATGGGTCCAACACCGCGGCAGGCCTAGACGATGGCGAATTTAGCTAGACTCTTTCGACCAAAATAGAACTCAAGTATGAAAAAATAATAGGGATGTCTTTGCCTTGCAGTGGGAAATTCAGGCTAATAGTAATAACACTAGGCTAAGAAGTTAGTTACTAACAATCTATGGAAGTAATTCTGAAATAAATTTAATTATTATTAATAACAAAGTGGTGACTGATTTGGCTGTGTCTGTATTGTATTTGCATCTGCTGAGACAACTTAAATCAATACAGGGTGATTTAAATCAATACTGCTTTTGTCATTTGCCTTACTGACAAAAGCAGTGCACATGCAAAAATAAACCATACTACAAATACTAAAAACTCTGTTTTCAACGTGATAAGTATCTGATCTCCTCTCCGAGCCGGTCTGTGTGAACGGACCCTAAGACGTCCCGCGACCCTGGACCCTTCAACTGTCAAGTATCTGAATACAATTAAAAGTCGAGTTATAGTATGACCATTTTAGCCTAAAAAAACATACTTTGCGTATTTATGACACAAATTATTATTTATGACTTAATCTCACGAGTATATTCACCGAATTTTTATGCATTTGTTTATAACTTTACTGTTAACTTTTGTGCTCTCAATCGGGCACGAATCCATAGTTAGGAGCTCCTGAGAAATTCCATATGAGAAAAAATATACCAATCCCAAAGTATTTCAATTATAAATTTTTTTTTGCAAAAAAAAAACCGACTTCAAAAAAAAGCACTAAAAAGTTAAAAATAATACTATAACCTACCTATATTAATAAACCTAACCTAACCTACGATTAACCTATGCTAAAATCACTACATAGTATAAAACAAAGTCGCTTCCCTGTCTGTCTGTCTGTCTATCTGTCCCTATATATGCTTAGATCTTTAAAACTACGCAACGGATTTTGATGCGGTTTTTTTTAATAGATAGAGTGATTCAAGAGGAAGGTTTATGTATTTACATTGCACCCGTGCGAAGCCGGGGCGGGTCGCTAGTTTAACAAATTTTTGGAGTCGGTGCCAAGACCGAGGATATTATAACCAACCGTAAGGCACCGACTCCAAATTTTTTTTAAATTTTAGTCATGGGACCATTTGGGAAGTATAACCTTTCCAACAAAAAAAGAATTTTTGAAATCGGTTGGCAAGCGACGGAGTTAAGCGCGAACAAACCTAAAAAAAAAAAAAAAATACAAACATCCGAATTGAGAACCTCCTCCTTTTTTAGAAGTCAGTTAAAAAAAAGAATGTGGACAACTAAAATCTAACTTCTACAAAAATCAAACTGATAAGCAAGAAACAAGATTTTTTCGTCACAGCACTGCCAATAAACATCTGCAATAAATACCAGACTCCTTGCAGATGCATTGCCATCCTAGAGAAATAATTAAAATATCTCATGTGCCAGTAATTATCAGCACCCATACCCTTCAACCTGGAAAACTACAATGCTTTGTGGCAGAAATAGGTTTAGTATAAAACTATATTGCAGTCTGACTGTCTGATTCTCTGAAATTTTCTCAAAGGTGTGGTGATATCCAGGAAATAAAATATAAATAGCCGTGGTCACAGCCTAAGTAATTAGCTAATAATACTGCATGCAACCATGGCTTGCCTGAGTATTGCCACTATAGTAATCAAAATTAGAAAAATTAAAATTAATTTAGTTACCAACTTCTTTTTTAGGTGGTAGAGGGGTTTTTGAAGTTTGTAGTAGTTTAAGTACCTGCTTATAATTTCGAAATTCCTCAAAGTCCTTTGAATGGATGAGTAAATTAAGTCGGCAGTAGATAATTAGCACTGTGGAGATATTATGATAGACTAGATAGACAGTTGCCATCATAATAAAATTAGCATATTTTGAAAGTCCTCAAGTTGATGCAATATTAAGGTGACATACTATGTATTGTTTTTCATTTTGTGAAAAATGTTGACTACTTACTTTATTTCTGTTAATGTACTAGACTCAGTAAATAAATATCAATGGGTCAGTGACTGCTATCAGCCACCTTATACCACCTTATTTTTATCAGCAATGTTACATTAAAATTTTAGGTTGTGACCATGACTAGTTTTGGGAGAAAATAACTGATCATTATACCTGCTTTAAAGTTAAATTGGTAATTTGTAACAAACTATGAATAGTTTGTTATTCATAAATTTCTTCCATTCAGTAAAGAACCTATGAAAAGCAGTTTCACAAAGAACAAATATCCTAATTACAGTGCCAATGATGTTATCTATGATGTATAGATAACAACTAAAGTAGGTATTATAAATAATGTTATCAAGCTAAAATCATGACCAACATTCAACATCACTGATAAATATAATGACTCTTGGTGAACCACAATACATTTTTATCACATTGCAGGATTTGGTTTTAATGTTTTTTACTCATTAGAAAAACATGTATGTATGTTTCACATTCATTTTCATGAAGTAATTATTCTTGAGACATTATGTCACTTGATTCCAATTGACTTGTTTATCAAACTTGTCATGTACAACAATATTTATTTTTTAAGAAATTTAAGTAAGTACAACATACATTAATATTATTCTTTACTACACAGATAATAATAAGGTATGTTTATATTTTCATAAGTTGTACTAAAATTTGAGTTATAAAGAATATAATGCAGTGATAAGACTTAAAAGGAGAAATAAAAAGAAACAATATTGATTAATGAATCACTACAAGGTCAAAATAACTGTTTTTAAACATTACCAAGATAAATAATAATTGATGTATTATGTTATGTAACCCGTTGCCTTTATTAAGGCAAACAGGTAAAATATGAAATAAAATAGGTACATCAATATTAATTAATTCATCCTGTAAATGTAGTGCTTTAGATGTACTACATACTTAAGTGAAAATCAAAATAGCATACTAGCGTATTGCACATAGGTATTATATTTTTGCATAATTACATTACTAATACAGATTAATACTAAGTCTTTTTCTATATGGCAAATTCAACTAATTTAAATTGTTATTAGTGTTAAAACACTATAAAATAAAAAAATGTATGTATACATACTCTACTACTGCAAAAATATTGGCACTTATTCTAAAAGTTTAATGTTAGTAGTATAATGTTCAATTCAATTAACATACACCAATACAGCAAGCTATGCATCATACTTACAGATGAGTCACAAACACAACTATACATAAGCAAAAAATAAACTAATGAACAATGATAAAACAACAACACTTACCTCGGGAAAGCATCAAAGAACCATGTTCTTTTGGTGTTGGGGAAGGCAACTCGCATACCAGACATGAGAGGTGAGTGTAACACAACAGCTCCCACCTCATAGCGAGCGGCCAAGTCCACTGTTGGTACTGTTCCAATGCTTTGTCCATACAATATTATATTTTCTGGGCTGATGCCATACCGAGTTCGCAGCGCCTGCCACGCAGCATCAATGTCCGCATACAAATTCTTCTCTGAAGGTTTGCCACCACTCACACCATAACCAGAATAATCATAGCTGAATATATTACAGTTTATTCTAGTGCCTAATCCTAAGTAAAAACTGCTCATCTGGCCGAGATCTACGGCATTCCCATGTGAAAATAATATCGTGAAACGAGCATTAGGACTACACCGAACAAAGAGGCAAGCTATTCTGTTGCCTCTCGTGGTTCTCGAGTAGAAGCCTTCGATGTTCTCTTTTTCTCTTTCTGAATATTGCCATTCAGCTCGTTCGGTTAGCGTCAATGCGAATTTTGATCCTGTTTCGTCTGGTGTGAATGCATACGTAGGTTCTGGAGGCAGAAACGCGAGCTTAGCCGCAATTTTCCCCGGGCATGGTGGACAACAAAACAGGCAACAGAGTTCACTGAAACTTAACCCGTTCATGATGAATTTTTGCTAATACTCATGAGAAAATTAGTGAACACTATCCATTACAAAACCACAACTCACAAATTCCTATTCCTGATCATGGCGAAAATAAAAGATTTCACAAAATTGACAGATAGTCAACAGTTTCGTTCAGCCATGACGACAATGTTGCCAACGTCAGTCATTTATTATTTTAGTTTTTTTATTATTTTAATAAGGCCCCACCACACATACGAGGATTAAAATCTGAAACCCGACTGCGACCATCGAGATATGAACAAGACATGATAATTATGAAAAACTATTACTAGAATATACAAAGAATATTGTCTTTTAACTCGTTATTACATTTAGTCAAGATACAAGATTGATAAACGTTACATAGCTCGTATGTATGGCACTTACGCATGCCTAAAGCAGGGGTCAGCAACCTTTTGGCAGGGGTCGGCAACCTTTTGGCAGGTAAGGGCAACAAGGTGGCAAAATAAACTAAAGGCGGGGCGGCGCAATTGTGATAAACCTTAGAAGCCCAATTATACCTATGTATAATTTGGTCATATCCCATAATTTTTTTTTTTTAACATACGGATTTCATTTTATTACTCGAATAATCGCTCATTTGCTTCGTTGTTGTGTCGCTCTTGTTCATTTTAATTTGTAAAGCTTTATGATTATACCCGCAGAAACCTCTATAAGCAAATTATTATAAAGTAGGTAGATAGATTTAACTAACGACTTATTCACCGCAACTAAATGAATAGAACGATTAGAACGTTTGTTGGTTATTCTGAGGTGTGCGTGTGCGTAGGCACTGTGTTAACACATCACTTACACAGATGACGGTACGGCTTGTAAAACCTGTTACAGAATTTGAACTTTGGACTGCTACTGCAATTATGTCCCCGTCCGTGCATTATGTTTATTTGTTTGGGCTTTATAGCTACAAAAATAACCACTGTAAATCATTCAGAAATGAAAACTACCTAGTTCCTAAATAGGTAACTAATTTTATACAAATTTACAAAACATTCGCGGGCCGCATGCAATATGATCCTTATTTGTATGAAACGCCTCATCCACTTATTTATGTTTAAAATTATATGATTCGGGTCTTTGATTTCAAAAATATTTCAGGGGTAGGTATTCAAGTTCGTACTCGGCCTAACTAAAGCTAGCCCCTAAGACGACCCACTGATCACTTTAACTGCTAGGTGCATTTCAACTAATTGTTTCCCTGAATCAAGAGAGCAGTGCGTGAGGTGTGTTGCCAAATGACTGGAGACCATAATAATATTATGAAGTCTTAGTCTATTCTAACTTAAGAAATGTGCGATTTCTACGCCCTTATTATATGGGGTACCTACCACTCGGCACCAGGCAATAGAGCTAAATAATTTACCTTCAATTTTGAAGTAGGTAGGTAGTTAAGGTAGGTACCTACTTACATTAAAAGAAAAAGCGCATACTTATATGATTATCTGTATTCTATGTTCATTAATTTAGGTAGTTATAGTATAGGGAAACACTCAGACGATAAAAATCAAATTCATAATTATTCATGATACTAAGTACCTACTTACCTACACTTAGATTCACATGCTTGAAATGATCTAGTTAGAAATTTTATTACGTATGGTAGTCTGTTGTCAACAAGGCCTGACCCACCCTAAAAACAAACGAATTTGGACCCTGCCTGTAACATTAAGGTTTATTCAATTTATATGAGCTTATCAGACAAGTGCTCGAGAACTCGATGAACAAATATACAATAACAAAACAGACACGGCAGGCATTGCGGCAGGCAGGGCAGCAGGCGGCAGCGGCGCCGTACTTGTGTTTTATTTATACTTTTAGTACTTAGTACCTACAAACTTACAAATCGAAAACCATAATATTAAGAAGTAAAGAATACTTATTCAGCTCAAGGGCGGGAGGCAAGACAAAATCCATGCATGCATGTTAGCGCCAACAGAAAAATCAAATTGTTTTAATAGCTTTTGTCTGTACAAAAAAATAAAACACCAGTTTTGTACCGCAACCGTTCAGCCACGAAAAGCTGAGCGAATGTGTCCGTGTCTCCACACTAAAGTACCTAGCGTAAAAGCTGCATTACGCTGATTAAGTGTAGTTAATCCCTGTTTAGGTAACGCTATACGTAATTTGTTGTGGTGATGCTGCGGTTGTTAAATGTTTGGGACTATTTCCTCTATGTTTGGGACTATTTCCTCTAATAATTTCAAGTAGACCACTTCAATGGGTACTGACAATTTAGTTGTTCTCGCGACGCGCACCACCTACGTAAGTCGAGGCGTTATACCACAAATATATTTAAAAGGATGCGACATGATACCATTGTTATACAAGCGTCATGTCATTGTCTGCCAATCGGGCACACGGCACACCCCTTTTTTTTTTTTTTTTTTTGAGGTGGTAAAAATCATCAAATGAGTCCTTCCGTCCTGGGCGGGGCGGAAGGGACTGTCAGACTTTTACTGACTAAAAAACCACCCTGTTCCTTCTGTTGCCCTTTACGTTCCGGGGCCACGGTATCCTGTTAAGACGTCCCGCAACCCCGGCAGGCGTTTGGCCCCGTTGGGGGGCCCCGTCCCTGTGCTGACAGCTCTTTGAGGCGCGCGCGAACAGAACGCGCCGTCGACCCGGGCATGGTCCTTGATCGGACGGCGAGCTACCCATTACTCGCCGTCCGCAAGCCCGCGCCTACGGTGGCCGAATGTCGCCTCGCGACGTCCGACGCCCTGGGCGTCTCCCGCGGCGGCTGGGGCGTGAGGTGGAGGGTGTTGTTCTCTCCCTCACGCGGCCCGCCTCCTCCTACGGCACACCCCTTGCATACAGGTGTGATTGACTGACGCTTTTATAGAAAAGAACTAAGCCGACCAACATACAAACACCAAATGTGATTTTGTTTTACACTATTTATACTAGGTAGGTAGGTACTAAATTTATGAATATTTGGTTTACGTTACGTTTATTTATTTAGTGTAGAATTAGAATGGTGTAGCACCAATTACAACAATAAATTAACATAGAAAGAAGCAGGTAACATGAAACGGAAAAACAATAAATATGTAAGTAATCTAATGTTGACAATAATTGTTGTGTCGTACACAAATACATAACAACTAACATGGGATAGTGGGCACACTCGCATTCTGTCTTACACAGAACATCAGGCATGAGTAGGTACATGACACACATAATTTCACTTCATCCACAAACACATCAAATTCAGGGTTGGCAGACTATAGAACAATGAAGCTCCGAATGTGAGGTCAAGGAACAAAACTCAACTCGTCAATTTTATTCATTAGATGATTAAATTTACTTGAAATTAAATGACTACATTTTCAGCACATATGATATCTTCTTTATTACCTTAGTTTACCTCATTTACCTGTGAGAAAAACCGGAAAAGTGTGAGTCAAACTCGCGCACTAAAGTGTCCGACCGAAGCTTCGGCTTCGGCTTCGGCTTCGGCCACCTTCGGCCAAAAAAGCACCTTCGGCCAAATCTTCGGCTTCGGCCAAAAATTTGCCGAAGGTTTGGCCGAAGCCGAAGGTTTGCTAGTTGTCAAAATTTGAAATTTACTGAACGATGCTAGAGCGAGACGGAGAGTGTGCAGAGCAGCAGAGTTTCGCCGCGCCGCCGCACCGGACCAAACGAATCGCCAATATTTTATTACCTACTTGTATATATTGGTCACTCGGCTCGTTATTGGGCTAAATCTCTAAAGCTCTCACAATATGTATCTAGTATATTCTGAGATCAAAGTAACTATCGTATTTCTCAAGGTCAATGACACCTTCGGCTTCGGCTTCGGCTTCGGCCGAAGGTTTTGGTGAATACCGATTAATCGGCTTCGGCTTCGGCCAGAATTGCACCTTCGGTCGGACACTAGACTGCCGTAACCATAATGCTGCGTACACACCGGCCCAACGAATGCCAACGATTGGGTTTCGCTGGCCTTCGTTGGTCCTGTCTGGACGGTTTTGCTGCGGCATTCGATGCGCCGGTGTGTACGCAGCATAAAAGGAAAAATATTTTTCAATTTTTGAAAATTCTGGACCATCATTTTATAATGTTATACAAAGTAGTTTCCTTTTTTATTAGATTTATTCCCTGGAAGTACTATTATCTAGACTGATTACAAAAAATCTTTAACTGCTAGAAAGCTCCATTATTCCAGAGTGTCAAAGGCTTTGTGATTTAAGAAGGTAGGTATATACTGGTGCCGATTCCTTTGTTTACAAACTAAACTAAAATTAGACTAGGTATTTCTATATTTTCCTGTCCAAACCAAGAAAGGCGCGAAAATAAATTAGAACTGTCAATTTTAGTAACTTAATCTGAAATAAAGACTACATTATAATATACACGGATAATCTGAAACTTCCATGAATTTTGGTTGACATGTCAGAACGCATTGATTAAAAACACGAAAAAGTTCAAGTCAAAACTAATTTGACATCTTTTACTTAGTTATAAAATATCACCGTCCTTTTCTTTCGCGGTATTAGAGAGATGCCAATTCTGTAATTTTATGAGTGTAGTTTGTGAACAAGGGAATCGGCAATTCGGCACCAATTTGACTCCCATAGGTATCAAGTACGTTCACGTACGGGTACTTGACACCATTAACCAATAATTTCAAGGCACACCTTTACAAAAAAACACAATTTCTGCCCTAAAAACCTGATTAAATTTCAATTCACAATAAAATTTGATTTTTAGTTGCTTTGTAATCAATAAATAGTTGATCATTTGAGTTGACGGATAAGTGATGTCACAGTTTACTATCCAAAACAGCCAAACAAAATCTATAGAGGAATCGAATTTTGAGAGCTCCTAAAAGTATGTCAATTGATTGGTGGAGTCAAGTACCCAATTATGTTGATTCAACGCTTCGACTTCAACCGTTACGGAACATGCCTCGTTTATTTCAGTATTTATGCGTATGTCAGAGCGGCTAACCGGGCTAACAGATGCTCTCCCACACCATACCAACACTTCGTTTGGTGAATTTAATTCTATGGAAAGCACGCACCCTACTTTCTTCTTTATTTTTATTATTATTTGCCAGCTTTTTAAAACGGGGTTCGTTCGTAGGTCACGAACCGTTATAACGTAGGTACTTAGTTAACGGGTATGTATGTGATGTGTCTTTTCACACCTCCTAATATATGGTCAAATATTTAGTACAGAAAGAAAGCATCAAAAGTAAACGAGCATTATTCAAATAAAAAAGGGTTTATTAATTCATTATTAAGATTATTGAATGACTTTTCATTTAGTATTATAATATCAAATATTACAAAGGAGAAACATAATATGAAACACAGATAGCTGGCGAATTGTATAAATGGAACTAGGCGCCACGCCTATTAGCGATCATTTATACGACAAGGACTTTCTCATAATTAATTATTGCGACTGCGCATTCTCTATTTTGTTCTTGGATCGGAAATATTTTTTTCTTATTTAATACATCTTATTTCCGAAACATAAATAATAACAAGTATTCAGTGCACTCGGGGTACAGATTACGCCACCTTAGGCCTAATAGTAAAATATTATTAATTTAATTCATTTTAAAAGTATTATTATGCTGTATATAAGTTCTAATTAAATTGATTTCATTTATGTAATTTAATACTATTATGACAACTCGTTATGTTGTTTTTCTTTCAATAAAGTAGCAGCCTTATTTATTTAAATAATAAAATGCGATTTTAAATTAAAATAATAAATAATTATTGAGACTTTATATCACAGTTAGCATTAAAAACTGAAACTAGAATAGACAAAGTGCAAGCTCGAGAAGTTGCAATACCTATTAACGATACAATAGGTTAGACATTTAATTGTTTTAGTATTAATACAATTTGACACATTATTCATATTACAAATGGTAATAAAGACAATAAAGAAACATTGGCGTTTTCATATTATTATCAGACTTCACATTAGACACAGGTCTAATAAAGTTTACGTAAACATTGTAAACTACCTTCCAGTAAAACAATTTCCAGCTCAATATAGGTATCTCTCTTTTGGTACCCAAAATTCCAAGGCTGAATCACATGTGCCAACCACTAAAACGCCGTTCAAGTATCGTAGCTGAAATAAATGAAAGAAAAAATGAAAACGACTGTCGAGATCATGACATAGACAGATGGCATTCGTGCTCATAATTTATTCATATTTGCAAGTTGCATCACGGATTTTGTTTCTTTGAAGTTAGCTGTGGATACTCTTTTTGTGTTAAGGTGCTCCCTCACCGGGAGCATTCGCGTCTAATGTAACATTATAGATTCGACTTTGAGCATTACATTACAATACTACCTCCCTGACCGACGAGCGTTTGTGTGTAATGTAACATTATAGATTCGACTTTGAGCATTACATTACAATACTACCTCCCTGACTGACGAGCATTCGCGTGTAATGTAACATTTAGTATAGATTTGAATTAGGAAAGCGCATTGATGTTACAAGTTGTATCAAAATATTACACATTGTATCATTACAAGGTGCGCATTGTAATGCTCGGTTCTCCTCCTTCACTGATGTAACGTCGTTTTGTATCATTACAAAGTGAGCGCTGTAATGCTCAGTTCTCCTCCCTCACTGATGTAATGCTCGACTCTGTAACGTTACATTACACGCGAATGCTCCCGGTGAGGGAGCCCCTTTATAGTCCTCAAAATGAGAAATTCCAGATATCTCGGGAAGAGCGATATCTAGGATATAAAAACGCAACAATGCACCTTATAACTTCACTAAGTAAAGGATCCGTGATGGGTGCGTACTGCATACCCCTTTAATTGCAACTGCTGTTACTACTTGCTTGCAATCAATCCCTCACTATCAATACTGACTGTGACTAAATCAGTATCAAAAGTATAGTGATTGATCATAAAAGGTAAGTTATTAAAGCAATATTCACCTGTGTTAAATCAAATGTAATACTCTTCACATTTGTATATTCTTGTGGAGGATAGCAGTTATACATGAATTTGATTTCACCCCTGTCTGAACAAACAATCATGTTGCCTGAACTTTGATAACAGCCTGTTATCTTACTGGATGGCTTTATTACAGGTGGCTCAGGCCATATTTCATGAGTTCTCACATATGAGTGGTCTTCAGGATTAAACAGGTGCAGACAACCTTTCGAGTCTCCAACATACAAGGAAGATGGACTCCAACTAATGCATACTGGATAAGCTTTATCAGTTGGTATCTTCATATCACTCAACAAGAGTTTTCCAGCTACTCTATCCCACACAGCCATAGTTTTATCCTCACTTAGAGATGCAACCAGATTATTATATGATTGTAGTGCTAGGACAGGCCCTTTGTGTGGTTTGTAGGAGTAAGTCGGGGTAGCTCCAGCACGCAAGTCAAACGACAGAATCTTTTTGGAGTACAATCCAGTAATAACTTCATTATCAACAGTGACAACCGACAATGCTGACATACCACATCTGAAAAGTAGGTATGTTTTTTATTAGTGTATATCTAAATTCTGAAATGGAGATTATAAATAATATTAGGATTGAAACTAACCGAAAAGTTTGTTTACATTTAAATCCAGCCTCAAGATCCCATGCTTTCACAGTGTTATCCCATGAGGCGGAATATATAGTTTTAGCAGAGTCTATGCTGTCTGCAGCCAAGTCCCATACCCATCCGGCGTGGGCGTCATGCCTAATTTGCTTTGGTTTGGCATCAGTGAATGTGGTGATATTGTCACTTTCGTCGTGAGGATTAATATCCAAGACATTCCACAACGCCAATCCGCGGTCCCTACCACCTGATATACATAATTCGCCTTTCTGAAAAATATGTAAAGGATTAACTAATATTATAAAGCTGAAGAGTTTATTTGTTTTTTTTAACGCTAATCTTTGATGCTACCAGTCGGATTGGAAAAAAATATTTTTAAGATAGCCAAAATCATGAGGTAGACTGTATAGTTTATTATAAAATTAGGTTAAGACCCACAGGAGCGAAGCAGTTAAGGGGGTATTACACCTTCCTAAATTTAGGATCCGATATTTAGGATACGATTTAGGACAAGAAATTCAGTCGCCGAAGCTCGCAATTACAAGTTCACTAAATTTAGGATTCTAAATCTGATTTGAAGGACGAGCGACAAGTGACGGACGTGTCGAGTGAAGTGTGACAAAATGCCCCCATTTCTATCAAAAAACCATAAAATTGGTATAGCCGTAGCCCTGGCGGTTGGCTCCATGCATATAAAAAAAAGAAAGAAAAGAGCGAGATGGATGAAGGACTACTTGTTATTGCGTCAAAAGCTAGCAATAAGGCATGTCCTTATATAATTCTAAGATATTTTGGATCACCTCCTTTTCTGTCGTCATTTTGTTTTGCGTACGCACGTAATATGCTATTGGGAGCAAAAGACAAACGTGCGCTCTTGACGGTAGGCAAGCGGTGACTGAGCGTCCTGAATTTAGGAAATGTGATTACACCCATCCGATTTAGCCATTTAGGACGTCGGAAACCACCCTTCTTCCTAAATCGTGTCCTAATTAGGATGCACTCATCCTAAATGCGATTACACTTTTCTGAATTCAGGACATCCTAAATATCGGATCCTAAATTTAGGAAGGTGTAATACCCCCTTTACCAAAGACGTCACTTAACTTTAAACAAACACGCGGACGAAGTCGCAGCCAGAAGCTAGAGAGAGGATAATTTTGATAACACTGTTAAAATTAATTAATGCTTTTTCATTGTCCTTTATTCATAACATGATACATTTCATAAATAGTACTTACATTAATTAATAGAACTGTATCCACAGAAGCAAAATGTACGTCTTTAACAACAATATGTCGTGTTGCTTCCTTCACATTAGTCCATTTCTTCATCTCTACATCCATTTCTACACAAATTGCTTCCCAGTCCATTTGAGTTTCCTCCCATATTTTCAGACGCGGTAATGAAGGAAAACAGCCATTAACTTTGCTATGTACCCAATACTTCCATAGGTGATCATCTGCTAGTATGTCATCAAATCGCTGACATACTTTACTCAATGTGTATTTTAAAAAATGTGCATCCAAAAATGAACATATTTTTAAAAGTATCTGTAAATTATAATAAATTGATATAATGTAGTACCTAATGTAAGCAGTTTGTGGACAAGATCAACTGGACATAAGAGTTATGCAGAGACAGTTATAGGCCTTTGGCAATGGGCAGATAATGAATAAATGTGACGAAATAATTTGAAGAGAAAAGAAATCGGTAAAAAAATAGAAATGCCTGAATAAAGGTATGTTTTTTTTATAGCTTTTTAAGGCGTACCAGGGGCCGAAGTCAACTCGAAGAGGCCTGTTAGAGACTTTACTCATATACGAAATGAGATTTCACACCAACAGATGATTATCCCTGGATACTCTATGCAAGTGAACCCAAGGACAAATACAAAATTTTGGTACAGGACTATTAAGTCGACCAGTCACGTAAAAATATATAAGGTCCTTTCATAGTCCCAGGTAATTTAGTCATGAGGACACTTGCCCGACCAATGTTAGAAGACACAATAGGGGGTCACTTGCGCACTCGTGCAGGACTATTACTATTAAGATTATTGATATTGTATTATTTCCATTTCCAACTAATTCACTTTAACCAAGCTTACTCTGCACAACAGCTTACCACGAGCTACCCTGCCCAGCCCTGCAGGATAATTTTTGTTATACATTGATAAAATTATGCTATTGGTATTTATTTAAATAGTAGTTTACTTACTTGACCTATTTTTAAAAGATATAAGTAAGTAATATTTAATCATCCATACAAAAAAACAGCCTGTCACCCAACACACTGAGCACTTCCCATAAGCAAATGACTTGGCCCTAGCGACACAATCGGGGTCTTTTGAAAACGTAGTGCAAAAACTGGCATTGGCACACGTCTTACTGGGAAAATATTATGACAGTCTGTATTGCCGGCCATCCACCATCCTTCCTATCGTCCAATCGGCAGGACGCTACCGATTGGATCATGCCGATTGGAACGTGGATGGGAGTGGATTGGCATGACAGTTATAATTGACGGCATAATCGAATTTCGATTCTTTTGGCATGATCCTTCCGATTGGATCATGCCGATTGGACCGTGGATGGCGGTCTGCGCGATCGTAGATAATCTTGAGGCGCAGCCCTCAATTCTTTTAATAAATTAGTATGAGAAAACTGTTTTTTTTTCATTAGTCCCTGTTTGCACCACTCTGCTGGAACTTTTCAACTAAACGCCGCTGCCGATTGGACAATCAAACTGATCGTGGGTGGTGTATATGGACGAACTGCAGATTGGATCATGCCTGCAGCGTCCTGCCGATTGGACGATAGGAAGGATGGTGGATGGCCTGCATATCTGTAATGCTCTCCGGTCGAACCCGTCCAAGACACAGTCTTGCGCATTTCATCCCCGCAACAGGAACTCAAATCGTACACTCAACATCACGCGGTGAAAACTAAGTTCGAACACTGCTCGAATCCTAATATCTACTTGTGACGTTGGATAAGGCTTTGACATAATATAAGTCACACTATCACAACATAAAGCAGAATGTCCCGCAATAATTTGCTTCGGCGCTTAATCCTAACTGTCCTAACTAATATTATAAATGCGAAAGTAACTCTGTCTGTCTGTCTTTTCTTCACGCCTAAACTACTGAACCGATTTGTGTGAAATTTGGTACAGGGTAAATGTAAACCCCAACAAAGGACATAGGCTACTTTTTATTCGACTTCGACTTCGTCTGCGTCCGCGATAACCGACATATACGCGGACGAAGTCGCGGGCAAAAGCTAGTTTCCACTAACTGGAGAGCAGCCGGATGCTGCTCGTACTTCGCACTACTGGCATTTGTCTTGGCTTTCTGCTGTCGAATTTGCGTGCCAAGTGTGGCACCGTTCCGGATACGGCAAGCAGGTAGACACTGCCCTAAATGAATCGTGTCGAATAATGTCGGCCTTAGGCCGATTGTTTCGTTGCCTTAGGCAGACTTCGCTCAACAAAATCTATCCAATAGTAGAAATCGCACAACCTGTACAAGAAGAGATGTCGCAAGCGCATTAGAAAAAAAGAAACAAGAATCTTATTCCTGGCATTCCCTCTACGATTATACGATCCGACTATCACGGGTAGACACAAAAATCGTAAGAACTTCCTACGATCAACCCAGGCAATTCAGGACAGACCATCTAAAGAAAGAAGCAGAGTGTGGGAAATAAGTGTTCACCACCTCACGACTACTTGAAGCCCCAATAACGCCTGCCTCCCGGTCGTGAACTGTGCAGTTGTCTATTTGGAAGGCACTGAATCGACTTCGTAGGTACCTAAGTAGGCGGCTGTAAATCTGGCAAAATGGCGCATCATAGATCCGTCTTAACACCCAGTGCAATTGCGGAGCTTCTGATCACACTGTCCCATATGCTGGAATGTCCCAAAAGCCCATCCCCTGCACCCTTAACGACCTCTGCAACGCCACTGACGTAGCAGTATATGTGGCGACCTACTGGTTCGTAATAGTTTAAATAATAAAAAAAGGTATATCATCAATATAAAAAGAAAAAGCAGAAAAAAATTATATAGCCTGATCATACTGCTAGTGGATATTTTCATGCCATAGAATTTGGCCAATGCAATCAATGCATTTTATGGTAGTTGTTAATTGCATTTACAAATATTTTAGAAGCAGTTCTTGCAGTTCTATTATCTCATGTCATCATAAATCTTAAAGAAGTCACAAATACTTGCAAGATAGAATGTTACCTGCAAGGCTAAGGCTCTAATTATGTAAAGTAGTGCAAAATAAGTCACTTACCTCAACAGGCATATCCATTAATGATGGTTTACTGTAGTCATACATATGACAAGTCTCTGTATTTGTTTCAAGTTCATTTTCAATATCTGTCAACTCGTCTTTGACTGATTGAAGTTTGTCACACATGTCAGCTGTGCCTGCACGCTCCACTGTGGACACTTAAGATGATAAATTGATTTATTTTTGAAAATATTTAGGCTAAGTACATAATTGCAAACTGGTAATGCCAGTTTTCTTCCTCTAGAGCTGCCAGGCACCTGGATAAACCTCTAGGCTCTAGGTCATCCAAAAAGGGCTATTATAGAATTCTAGTTGGGGAAACAATCCAAATTTATGCACAATTTAAAAAAAAAATATATATAAATACTTGTAGGTATTTATTAATTAATTAAGGAGCTCCCTATTTTCATGGTTTAAAAAGTTGTTTCATGACACCCATTTTATATTTGTACAGTCAACAACAAAAGTTGATTAACAATGTTACTTTTTTAATCATTTAAACAGACACTAAACACATAATGTACTGGCTTTCAGAATTTCAGCCAAAAGCTAAGGGTTTATTACATCTTAATTTTATATTCATTGCGTTTTACTTTTAATATTGTACTTAATAATTAGGATTTAAAAATCATAAATGTTAACAATCTGGGGTACAGACCCATATAATTTTTGGCCAGTGCCTTTGAAATTTTTTTACTTCTGCTTTGAGATGTAATTAGTTTTTTTTTTTATTTAATTAGTTGTTTTTTCTTTAATATTTTTATAATTTAATTGTAATACTGACTGACTGCCTCGTTGGTCTAGTGGTTAGTGACCCTGACTGCAAAGCTGGAGGTAGTGGGTTCGATTCCCACCCAGGACTAACTTTGTGTGATGAGCATAATTGTTGGTTCTGTGTCTGGGTGTAATTTATCTATAATATGTATATATTTATAAATTATATAAGTATGTATATCAGTTGTCTGGTTACCATAACACAAGCTCTGCTTAGCTTGGGATCAGATGGCCGTGTGTGAGTTGTCCCAAGATATTTATTTTTTATTTTTAATACTTCTGTTCCAGTAAAAACTCCTTTCATTTTTGTGGGGTCTACAACAATGTACTGAACCGATTGTAAAAGTTTTCATTACATTACCCCCTTCACTTATTATGTTCATAAATATAACTCAATCCAATCCATACTTCCATACTATTTAATATTATAAATTAGAGAGAACCTCTGTTACACTTTCACGACTTAATTGAACCAATTTTGGTGAAATTGCTAATTATTATTCCATGACCTTGTCTGCAACCAACCTTTAAGCTGGAAAAGTTGTATATTGTGCGTATCATATATTATGTATGTATTGTGTATAGGTATCCTACTTAACATAATACTTTATTAGACAGTTAGACACCAAAAGTATAACACAGCTCTTATTACAAAACTGAATGGACTAAGCCTATTGGATTAATATGAACATGTCCTCTATAAAATGCACAAACACCATTTAAGGTAGCCTGTTTGAAATAGACATTGTCATCAACACACAGAAAGGCATATAAGTCATATTTTTAAAGCACCATCAACAATTTTCATGGTTCAAGTAAAGTACTTACATAATTTTAATTTATACACATATTTGCAGTGTAAATTATAATCATTAAGAAATAATAACAATTTCAGAGAGTTACCACAAAAATCAAAGATATTTTTTACATGTTAACCTATCATAAAGGTAAAACACAGCTTTAAGTTAGTACTCTAATATTATTCTAGGAAATATTACTATGAATCAAGGCATGAAGGAAAGCCCTAAGACTCTAAGACCCTTGTACTACATAAAGTTGAAACATATAAATAATAATATTTTTTTTAAAATCCAAAACCTTTTATTAGTGTAAAACATCAGAGCCTTTCTTATGGAAATCTTTGAAGCCTTTGCCTATATTTGGCATCAAGTATGATGCACTTATTAAAACTTTAACCCAAGGTGGTTAGACATAATCACAAAGCGTAACAACAAAAAACATATGTTTACCATAAAACGTTACAAAGGTAACAAAGATACACAAATTGCAAAAATATAAAATATAAAATAAAGTAATATATTACCGTTTTATACTTTAATACAGATTTGTTGTTAATTGTTATGCAGCTTTAAATTTTAACTTTATCATATGGACCACTGTTTACTATTTTGGTAAAATTTAAAACAAACAAAACAGGAAAATTATACCAGTCATACAGTCAAGCAATAAAGGCTGGCTAAAGGTGTGTGTGTGTGTAACAAAGTGTTCAATAAATAATAATGTCCACAGATAACCATATAATGTCCAACGCCCAACTGCCAAACACCATAGAGCAACACGGGTACCAGTTACCTGACGGAAGGGGAGACGCCATAGGCAGGCGTTCCCCTCTGTCGAAACATATGACCAAATGGTCCACTGTTAAGTCACTGTCACCAAGTGCAATAGTGTTGTTATTTTGTAAATTGTTTGTTTGTTATCGATAAAAATATTTACTTACCATCAGTCGATGTGTGACATTTGCATTTGCAAAAACTAAAGACTAAGTTGTAGATATGTAGTATGTTAAAAAATTATGCTGATACAAGAATTACTTACTTAATGACAAAAGCAAACCCACATATTGTATGATTCTGTATGCAAATAATATTGTAAACATTTTTATATTTCATCATGTCTAGATTATGGTATTTTGATTTCGGGACTGGCTGCAGATATAAATTCTATCTTTATCCTGCAAAAGAGGGCTGCAAAAGGATTGGTCATCTCTTATCTGCTATGGCTTACATATTTATTTTTATTATTTTTTACTACTGTTTTATTTTCATCTTCATTGTTTTCACATGTAGAATCAACAAGAATAATGTAACCAGGATTTTGTAAAAACCTAATTTAAAAGAGTGCCATGGAGATTCTTGCTCGTTCTTCTCCATAGAGGCCTACCTCCGTTTTGGAACGAGCAACTAGTTTCAGCTTTCGGACTAACTGACCGACTCCTTGACAATTCAAAAGTGCCTGTAAATGGTCTAATTGAAATAAATGTTTTGACTTTGACTTTAAATTATACCTACATGCTTTTAATTATTTTTTAATTGACAACTGTTGAAAAAGTAATAAATAACATAAATAAAGTAAAAAACCTGATTTCCCTAACAGAGTTCTTTAATTTATCGATAATGCGTATCGACAGCTGTTACAGCAATGTTTGTCAATGTAGTTGCATTATGTCGTTACACTGTTATGACACAAAATGTATCTATGTGTGTACGAAATTGTTAGTGTATTGTTATTATTTCTATGTGTGAGTTTCGTAGCGACAGACGATTGTTTTTGTGTGAGGCATTGAAAAGTGTGTTTGTGTGTGTGTTTCCCCCCGCAAAAAATGACAGACTTTTCTATATTGAAAAAAGGGACCGGCCGGGTACTCGTTGAAAGGGTTTTTTAAGGGGTTTTTTTAAGCGCTTAAAAAAAAAACCCTATGATACATGTTACACCCTCGAACGGGTGCCATGAAACCGGTTCCGAAAAAGGTTACCCTTTCAATACCCTGTAACACGGTAACAGGGTAACCCATTCCAGCCCATGACACTGTAAAATGCACTCTTTACAATCGACATTAGTTTGAAAATTGCGAGACCGAGACCACATGTGTCATCTTATCGCCCGCCGGCGCCATTGTTGCATGTACAGAGCGATTTGTAAACATAGAATAATAATTATTGTCAATATGATATTACAGTTCAATTTTGGTTGTCGCACAAGCTAAACATCGCAACATATTTCTTTATTCGTGTTTAAACTTGTTGAGTCTCATCATTCGTCATTTAATTCGGAAGTCGGACGAAGCTACGGAAGTAAATCAGTGTTAGGGCGATTGTGCACTACACGGAATTTTACTGTCCGGCGCGCGGCGGTCCGATTTTTTACGGTCCGATATGGCATGAAAAAAACGGATGATTGGCTTGTGCACTTGTCCGTCTTTACTCGGATGATACGCCTCAGTTTAGGCACAGAATAGAGAGACCAGAATCCAAGCTTCATACTAACGCCCGTGCGTAGGTACACTACTACTACACGCGCAGCTATACCACAATATAAAGATAATCAGTAGTTGCACTCGGCCGTAACCTTGAATTAAGTACCTACGACTTCGTGCTACGTACTCACGCGTTAGGGCTGCCCGCACATAGGTAGTATTTTAATTTCATCAACCTATTGAGTTTCTTTCTAGTTATGTGAATAAAAATATATTTTTTTTTAGTTTAAAAAAATAATTCATTGTGATTGAAATAGTGTTAAATAAAAATACATGTTGCGTTGTACTTACAGTGGGTGGCCAAATTATTAGGGAAAGCGCCGAGATTTTAATAATTTCTAGTTTGTTTAAATTTTTCAGGGAAATGGGTTGTCTTAGGCCCCACGGATATTTTTATTTAAAGGATTTATTAATTGAGGTAATAAAAACATCAAGTCTGTAGGCAAAACTATTTATTTATTTTTGGAAAAAAAAATTATACGTTATTTGATTTCTAGAAGTCGTTGGTACTGGTCCTGCCTCATGTTCCCTTCGACGGTCACAACGATGTATAGGCGCCTTAAATGCCTTTCGAAAAGGTCACAGACCACACCATGGTACTTATTGGGTGTTTAGCCCCCCCACAAGGCAGTTCATGCAGAGTCTGTATGAAGTTATACCGCAGGGCGTCGTCGCACAAAATAAATTTTGTCGAGCAAAATCTGAAATATTGATTTATCGGAAGCATACCTGAAAAAATATTACAAAATCGTAATACAGTGACAAACACCACGTGCTGTTCTATTAAAAGACATATTCTTACCCGACTCCAGCCTGCAAAAGAAAAATTTCGGTGTTGTCTGGCCCATTGAAGTCGTCTCTTCTTCATGTTCTCTGTGAGGCGTGGTGTCTTGATTGGCCGACGACCTATCAAGTTCTCTTCGGCCAACCGCGCTTGTACTGTCCTTTCGAAAACTCCTTTTCTTTCATCGTTCATCATCGTAGACAAACGGGCAACACCCGTTTTACGATTTTCAAGGCAGATATCTCTGATTTTTCGATCTGTACGAAGAGTGGTGATCGTTTTTCTGCTACATTTTTTCACACGGCCTACCTCCAGAGTATTGTTCTGCTCAGTTTATATTTTTATTAGAATAACTACAAACCTTAAAACACTTGCAATTGTTGCTATACCTCTCTGGGCATGTGTAGAGTGCAGTATTAATGTTTTTATTTCTCTAATTTTTCTTGAAGATGTGTCTGAAACCTTGCCCATACTAGAAAAAAAGTAATTTTGAGGTTTTCAAGTTATAACTTTAATAACATTAAAATTCAAGTATTAAGATTAAAAATAGTACCACTATACGAAACATTACTCACGTTCTGACTACGGTTAGCTGAAATAAACTTGCAATGTCAATCTGATTTTTTTTTTACACTGCTACAATAAGAGCAATTTTCAACAAAAATCAACTAAATGAGAAAGTCACATCACTTTTCAAAAAAAAGGTACCAGCTCTACAATTTTTTCACATCAAAACATAATATTAATATCAGTAATAACATCAAATAAAAAAAAACCCCGTATAAATCTATTACTTTGTTTAAAAATAATGTTTCAACTAGATAATACATTTCTATGAGCGCTGTCCCTAATAATTTGGCCACCCATGGTATAATTCAAAGATTTAATAAAAAAAATTCGCCGAAGGAAACCAAACTCCAATCCTTACAAACTTCAACATCTACTTACTCAACCAAAATGAAAGAAACATCTAACGAGTAATTATAAAATCTGTTTGCATCCCAGCTTATTAACGTTCACATTACTAGCTATAGCTACAGCTAGGAGCACTTTGGTCACCCATCCAATAATGTCGCACTGCTGCAAACGTTATTTAATATCAACCATCTCATCGCGTGTGCCGTATCTACAGCAATGAAAATCTCACTAAGTAGGCAGGTATCATTACCAGGTAATAGGTTACCATTAAGGTATTACTCTCATAATCATTTCATAATGATATTTCGTCTATGGTAAATACCTAATTATTTAAGTAACTAAGTACAGGATATAGAAAAAAAGCGCGGGAAACTTCTAACTTGTGGACGCGTCCTATTTGAAATTTTCTTATAAAATTAATTTTTAACTGTAATATAGTATCAGTAGGTAGTCGTAGTTTTAGTGTCGTAGTTTCTTTATATTTTATTTTAATTAAGTTGTGTATATTCTTCAGTAGGGGTAAGTGTTTTTTATTATTTAATAGAAGGCTATGAATGATCCGCCTGATCCGGGGGGCTTTGTCCCCCCGGTAGGCAGCTATGTAACCATATCTAACGAATCGGGAATGGACACCGATGGGTCGTCTACGACCAAATCATTAAAAAGAAGTCGTCTACATGTGTGTAAACACTGTAATAAACGTCGTCGTACCCGCAAAGGCCACGGATCCGAATCTTCGGGTTGTGGTTGCTTAGAGTCCACCATAAGCACGGAACATAATAATATTAAACAAATCACTGATAACTCGTCCATAAGCGCTGAACAAATTACACCCTCCACTGCTAACATACCGGTTACTCCAGCTCCTTCAGTTCCCGCTCAAATTGGACGAAAACTTTACGAGAAGTCAGACATCGCGCCATTCGTAATTCATGTTTCAAAAAATTTTGTTTCTGAAAACGATGGAACCACACTGCATCCCATTACATTTGGGAAGTTTTTAAAACAAAATGCATTCAAAAATGTTATCAACGGCAGTGTCAAGAAAATCGGGCGTAACAAAATAAGTATTTCCTTCTCTAATTTCCTGGACGCAAATTCTTTTATTAACAGTACTAGTCTTGAGAAATTTAATTATAAAGCTTACATACCCACTTTTAACGTAACCAGAATGGGCTTAGTGCGTGGAGTTCCTGCGGAATGGTCTCCGGAGGAGATTATTGAGAATATTTCGGTGCCAATTGGTTGCGGGCCTATTTTAAAAGTAAGGCGCCTTAACTTTAAAACTGTTGTGGATGGTAGTACCATATGGAAACCTTCCCAAACCATTGTGGTTACTTTCGATGGGCAGATTTTACCAAAAAGAATTTTTATGTGTTACAATGCATTACCGGTTGAGCTATATATTTTCCCCACAGTACAGTGTTTCAACTGCTGCCGTTTTGGACACACGAGGCTCCAATGTAGGTCGAAGCCTAATTGTTATAAATGTGGTCAAGGACACACTGGGGACAGTTGTGAAACTGATCCGGAAAACGCATCTTGCTACCTTTGTTCTGGGTACCACTTTGCAACAAATAAGTCTTGCCCAGAATTTTCTAGGCAAAAATTAATTAAAACATATATGGCGCAAAGCGCTGTATCATATGCTGAAGCAGCAAAAATCCATCCTCCAGTGTCAAAATCCTATGCAGACACACTCTTATCTCCACCACCCAAAAACTTGCCCGATACTCCATCAATGTCTTTTCATAATAAAATGCCAACAAGTTATAAAAAGACTGTATTCTTCAAACCACGTTCCCCTCCCAAATCTGTACCAGGTTATAATAAAGAAGCTCACAATGCTATTATTAAAGATTTTAACATTCCTCAACCATCAGATGGTTGTGCTTTTTCTAAGAAACACAATATTGAAGATAAACATGTAAATTTTACTATTAATGATTTTCTTTCTGCATTAAACAGTCTTCTCTCTCAGTTCAACATTTCACCGTCCAACGTTGCCCCTTCTTTTAATGTACCTCAATTCATTCATAATGGACCACACATCCAAAATAATCCAGTGGAACTGCCGCAGTCTAATAAACAAAAAGAGTGATATTATATATTTGTTAAATAAATTTGAACCTTTTGTCTTTGCTTTAGCAGAGACATGGCTCAAAGCTTATAATATTTTTAAAATCAATGGTTATTTAACCATTAGAGAGGATAGATCTGATGGGTATGGCGGAGTAGCTATACTTATCAAGAATTCTATCCCATTTACCATCATTACATTACCTCCTCATAGTGAGGATATTTCAATTGTAGCTATAAAAGTGTATAATACTTGTCTTGTCTCTATATACATTCCTCACCCTTCTTCTTCTGTTCTTCAAGAGATGAATAATCTCCTTTCTTTCCTTCCAAAGCCATTCTTAATACTGGGGGACTTTAATTGCCATCACCAATCATGGGGTTGTTCAATTTCGAATAGTTATGGGGATGAACTACTCGATATAATAGATGTTCATAACTTATGCATCTTGAATTCAGGAGCACCTACTCGACGTTCCAACCCTAACCAAAACCAAAGCGCAATTGACCTTTCTATCTGTTCTCCAAACCTTGCCTCTTCCCTAACTTGGTACACTCTGTCCTCTACTTTTGGTAGTGACCATTTCCCAATAGTCATCTCTTATCCTCTTTGTAGACCAAATGCCCCAATTAGGAGATCAAATCTAAAACATAAATTACCCCATACTAATAGTAGTGACTGGGATAAATTTAAGGACATTGTTGACAGAAAGCTTTGTTCTTTGCCAGTTATTTCTGATGGAAATGAAAACAGTTGTGCTGAAGCTTTAGCACGCTTATTAATTGCAGCGGCGGATGAGGTTTTTCCTGTAAAAAAGAACAATATTAGTTCAATTCCGTCGCCTCCCTGGTGGGACTCAGAGTGCACAGAATTGATTAATAAACGTAATGAGGCTGAATCAGGGCCGTCTTTAACATATTGTAGGCCCCGGGCACAAGGATCTCGGGGCCCCTGTGTGTTTTATGTGTACTGATAGTTGAAAAAATTAATTTTTTCATGTTCAATTGACTCTATCTCAATTATGTGACTATATTGATGTCTTGTGACTTTTTCAATTCATATGTACTTTCTAAGTTTATCTTGGACATTACTGACATCGGTGAAGGAAAACATCGTGAGAAAACCTGGACTTATACCAGCCTATTACTGTCCCACTCAAACCATGTCAGAGGTCCTTGAGGTGGTTTAGAAACTCTGACACTAGGGTGTGTGGGGTCGTAAGACCTTACTGCCCACACGATGAAGAAGAAGAATAAAAGAGACATAATACTCATTTCTTAAGCTTGGAGCAAGAAAATTATTGTAAATCGCACTGCAATTCAAATGTTTTGTCACTGAACAGACTGCAAGGAATGATTTTTTTGGGGACAGGCCGGGGCCCCAGACGGTCGTGGGGCCCTGGGCACTTGCCCAGAGTGCCCAGTGGAAGAGAGGGGCCTGGGCTGAATACAAATACAACGTTGAAATGTCAGATAATAACTTCGAAATTCTTAATAACATAACTTTAGAAACTCGCAAACAATTTAAAAAGAAAAAATTTGAATCTTGGCGTAACTTTTGTTTATCTATTTCACCGAATACTCACCCTACGATTGTCTGGCGTAACATTCGTAGATTTAGATCCATATATAATAACCATTCTCTTATCCCTGATTCGTTGGCCAGCGACTTTTTAGATAAATTAGCTCCTCCATGGGCTCCCGAGGCTAACCTAGCTCTCATACCCAATAATACCCAAAATATTCATTCATCATTAGATCGTCCCTTCACTCTCTCTGAATTAAAGGTTGTTATTAATAAAACTCAGGATTCAGCCCCAGGCATTGATGGCATACCGTATTCCTTTTTTGCTCATTTAAATGACGACGTTCTCAGTTATTATTTAGAGCTTATTAATTCTATTATGATTACAGGAAACGTTCCTGTTGAATGGAAACGTCAAATGGTGTTGCCATTCCTTAAACCAAATAAAACTCCTTCTGATGTTTCTTCATACCGTCCCATTGTTTTGTCTTCAATTCTGATAAAATTAGCGGAACACTTAGTTAAAAATCGCCTAGAATGGTTTGTTGAAAGTAAGGGTCTCCTGGCAGAATCACAATATGGCTTTAGAAAAGGTAGAAGTACCAGTGACTGTTTATGTATTTTAACATCGGATATTCGGATTTCATTTTCTAATAATCAATCCACAGTCGCGGTTTTCCTCGACATTAATTCAGCTTATGATAATGTTGTATTATCAGTTTTACAAAATAAATTAAAAGCCTTACAAGTCCCAATGAACTTGTTGAATTTCGTCATAAATATCCTGACTGAACGCTCTGTTAGCATGTTAATAGGGGATCAAGAGGTATCGCATACTGTATGGAGAGGTCTCCCACAAGGCTCTGTGCTCAGCCCCCTGTTATACAATATTTACACTTTTGATTTAGATTTGTCCCTGCCTAATCCTGTTAAAGTTCTTCAATATGCCGATGATTTATTATTATATGCTACAAGTCAGTCTATCGAGCAAGCTAGCTGCTCTATTAATTCTGCTTTATCTGCTTTAGATTCATGGTTACATTTGAACGGTTTGGAGTTATCAATATCTAAAAGCGCGGCTGTTTTATTTACCCGGAAGAGAAACATTCCCGGAGTTAATCTTTACTATAAAGATACGCCTATTCCAGTCAAAGACAATTTCCGATATTTGGGTATCATTTTAGACTCTAAATTAAGCAGTGTTCCCCATTGCGATTTTATTGTTAATAAATGCGAAAATCATTTAAACATGCTTAGATGCTTGTCAGGTGTGTGGTGGGGTGCACATCCTTTTTCTTTAAAATTAATCTACAATGCTATAATTAGAAGCACATTAGATTATGGATTATTTATTCTAGAACCGGGTAGTGTTATGGCTTTTAAAAAATTGGACTGCATCCAGTCTAAAGCATTGCGAATTATTGCGGGCGCTATGAAGTCGAGTCCCATAAATGCCTTACAGGTTGAATGCGGGGAAGCTCCTTTATATCTTAGAAGACAATTCCTTTCTGATAATTATTTGTTCCGAATTATTCAGTTCTCAACTCATCCTCTCATTCCTAAATTGGACACTTTAGTGTCGCTGATTGATTCTTCAGATTACTGGTCCCATAAACGTGCTCCTTGTTTAGTAATAAGCTATAAAAAATACCTCTCTCTATCTTCTCCTATTCACCGTTCCAACAAACTTCCCGTATTTAGCAGTAGTTATGACAGTTTACATTTCGATCCCCTAATAAAACACTGTACTACTAAATCTGACCCCTTTTGTAATTTAAGTTTCAACAATTTTCTGGCCGAGCACTCGGAATTTCACCACATTTTTACGGATGCTTCCAAGCGTTCTCCAACGGGTTGTGTCGGTATTGGCACGTACCACTCGCAATTCAACATCGTTCAGAAAATAAAACTTCCTCCGGAGACTTCTGTTTTTACAGGAGAATGTTTTGGCATTTTAAAAGCCATTGAATATAGTCGAGTTTTTAAGCTCAAGAAAGTTATAATTTTTTCAGATAGTCAAAGTGCTCTTCTAGCCATCAACAAATCTCCACTGACACATAAATTCCTGTCTCCAATAATTTGTTTAATAAGAGAATTTGCGTACAGAACCGTATCTGAAGGCAATGTCTTACAATTCACGTGGGTTCCAGCCCATGCTGGAATCAAAGGCAATGAAGTGGCGAATTCTCTCGCTGGTGATGCGGTGCAGTGTGGGGACATAGTTCCCTATGTAAATTTCAACTCGGACATTGTAAATTTACCTAAAACTTTTCTTTTGGACACCTGGAATGTGGCCTGGAAAATTAGCAGTAGACAAAAGGGTCATTATTTTTCTTTGATCCACCCCGATGTTTCGGAAAAACCGTGGTTTGGCAGGGCTAAGTTTGGCAAGATGGAGACCTCCGTTCTCATACGAATGAGAATTGGTCACATCTGCTCTCCTGCTCATCTTGCCAAACTTAAAATTATAAATGATCCCAGTTGTTCGTGTGGCACAGATGTAGGCGACTTGAACCACATTCTTTTCTCCTGTCCTCTTTATGACCGCTCTTCCTTTTTCAGTGATCTATTGTCTCTCCGTATTCCTTTTCCTACTTCTGTTCTTTCCTTGTTTTGTACAAATAGTTTACCTGTATATAAATGTATAGCTTCATTCATTACCATTAATAATATTAAATTGTAATATATATTTTTTTTTGCCAATTTATTGTATCTCATCAAGTCATCGTTCATTATTATTATAGTTAGTAATCCTACTGATCCTATATCCTAAATTCCGTTGTAAATAATTTTGATTAATTCCAGTTTCCCTACCTTTGTCCCCTGCACTAAATATAACTTGACATTGGCTGAATGCACAAACCGTGCGAAGCCAGAAGAAAAAAAAAAAAAAAAAAAAAAAAAAAAAAACTAAGTACAGATAGCCAAAACCTAGGTACCAGTTCTACGGGAACGGCGTAGTTAGGTCATTCGTATCACTTTTTAGTTTTACACCCTATCCACAATTTATTTATGTATTTTATTAAATTATTAGTAAATTATCAAGTATTTTACTCGGTGGAAAAAGCGAAATGTGTAGTTATATAAGTATTAAAAAAATAAACAAATTACGTATACGTAATCCCACCAAAAACATTCTGTAAAAAACTAGCCAAGTCTCGATGGAGCTGCTTGTTTATCTCTAAAAAGTAATGAAATCAAAACAAAGTCGTGCCAAGTCTAAGGTTCCTTACTGCGATTTCTTTATTATTATAGTTAATGTTGTGTGGCTTGGCCGTTTAAGGGTACAAAACCAGGTGCTCCATGACACCATTGCTCCAATGTGTCGCTAGAACCGCTACCCATTGACGATGGAAAATTGCCACTTGAAAAACGTTGATTCAATAACCAGTCAATTGTTGACTTGTACACACTAACGTATAAAGAATGTTCAACGGCCAAGTCACACAACATTAACTATAATAATAAAGAAATCGCAGTAAGGAACCTTAGACTTGGCACGACTTTGTTTTGATTTCATTACTTTTTAGAGATAAACAAGCAGCTCCATCGAGACTTGGCTAGTTTTTTACAGAATGTTTTTGGTGGGATTTCACTTCTTTTTGTAGAAACGTATATTGATTTATTTTATTAGATTTTATTATTTGACACAGTTTTTTTTTTCTTTTTTTTTCTCTTTGTTTTTATAGAAGCGGCCCACCAAGTTGAATATTTTTTGTAAAGGCGGTATGTCGCGATCTCTAATAGTTTGGTTGGGCTCTTGTGTTTTCTAATCAGGGTCACCAGGTACTCCAGATCTTCGATTGTCCTAGTTTTTATAGTTTTCCCTTTATGTGGCCATTAAACCCTAACTCTGTACCAAATTTCAGCTCTCTGAGTTTATGGGAAGTACTAGTTCTATTTTGATGATCATGAGTGAGTGAGTGAGTGTCATAAATGCGAAACTTTGCTTTCGCTTAACTTCGGAACTAAATGACCTACAGACTTGAAATTTTGGATTTTAAGTATATGATTACAGCTTACTGGATGACGAAAATTTCTGCGTTCTGGTCTAATCTAGAGGTTCTCAAATAGGGGCCTGAAAATGCGGCGAAATGGTTCCAGTAAAGGATGGTACGGCAGTGTTTGCTTTGCGCTCGACTTTGGCGGGGGCACTGCCGTGCCCCCCGATAGTAGGTATAACCCGGTTCATTAAAGAATGGAATCTTAAATGGCGGCGCTTATCATGTTCTCTCGCTCGCACACTAGTGCCGTCTATAGTCACTCCAGCGCGTACCGTAAGCAGAAAAAATAATAGTCTTGATTTGCTTCCTTTTTGTAGGTACTTATAATGTCTCATTTTTTAAATTTAACATTCCTTTTATGATGTTGTTTAACGTTTAAGTTTGATAAAGATAGTTTTGAAAGAAATGTTACGCGTTCAAACAATAAATCGTTTAATTTAATTACGACAGGAACTTGAAAATGTGATTTTTTGTTTGTTGAGATATCTTAACGATTTTGGTGTCAAATGAAAGGTATAGGTCTACAACCATTTTATTCGTTTAAATTATGTAAATCGGTCCAAGTGAAAAAAAAACTTTAACTTGAAATTTTATATGCTGACTGTACTATCTGTCAACGCAAGTACATGCCACCATTTTAGATTCCATTCTTTAATGAACCGGGTTATAGGTAAGTGTTTAATTGTTCTTAGTCTTACTTTTCGTATTTTAAAAAATGTTATCTCTGGGTGCGTTATCGAAGAATTCAAGCGACCAAACACTGCACAATATAGTTTATAATTTCTCCTTGCCATGTTGAGAAATCGCACGCTCACTGCTTACAAAAATATTACACCATCCATTCCTTTATAAAAATGTACTCTGTGATCCATTCGTCACTACGGCGGCGCCGGCGGCGCGCGGCGGGCGGCGGCGCAGTCAAGACTGTTTGTGTACCGAGAGTGTACCGAACTCGACGCGCGTAGGTATGACTCGCGTTGCGACCGTTTCTATGAAGATCACCTACTGTAGTATTTTTATACTGTGGCTATACCTACCTGTATATACCTACTTAGGTATATTGACGAATTAAGATTCGTTTCGTATTTTTGTTTTAGTAGGTTTGTAGAATAGTACCTAGGTACCTACCAAAGTAGGTAAGTATATTTGTAAGTCGTCATAATAAGATTCCATTTGGCCTTTTCTATTAGATAGGTAGGTAGTAGGTACCTACTTAACTTACGTTCGTAAAATAGTAAAACAAGGAAGGAAACATTATACCTAGGTAGTTTCGCCATGACCGTCCGTGAGTAAGTCAAAGTAATTTGATTAAGTAGGTAATCAACTTCAAAAAAGTAAGTAATGTATGTACCTATCTATGTCATGTGTATCTGTTACCGGCAATCTGTATAATTCAGGCATTCTATGCAATACCTAGGCAATGTATAAAATACCTGGGGCGTACAGGCAATGTATGAAACATTATGAATATTATTCTCCATTACATACTTTACCTAGGTAATGTATACAATTCCTAGGGATTGTATAGAGTACCTGCTGGTCCACCGGCAATGTGTAAATAAATAGATTTTGGTCTATAGGTTACTGTAAATCATATGTTTTACAAGTAAATCTTAGAATTGGTATTAGCCAAGGAACTGTAACCAACTTGGCTGTGGTGTGGAATGGCTAGTCACAATTCTACCCCTTTTTTGGTTCGGGTCTAAAGTTCTTACATATGTCTTAGGGCTAATTTTTTAAATCGTCAGATAACTCCTAACGGAGGGATGAATATGGAATAATGGCTTTTGTCTAAAAAAATTGTCATCAATAATAATATGTGGTTCATCTAAAGCGAGCGGAGCGAATTCAAGACTTGGGGCACCCCGACTCCGGTTATTTTTTTTTTAAACCACCCTGAAATAGGAGCCCCGCGCAGCGGGGTTCCGTCGACCAGGACTTTCCTGCTCTTTTATACACATTGCCGGCTGCGCTGTCGGTATTGTATAGAATACCTAGGCAAAGTATAAAATAAATAATATTTCATACATTACCTGTCCGTTTTAGGTATTCTATACATTGCCTAGGTATTATATAGAATACCGGATTACACAGATTGCCGGTAACATATCTACTTCATAGTATGATTAATTATGTACAGTCAACAAAGGAGATAGGTATGCAGGGTCGTCAGACATAGTTGAAGTTTTCTAAGAAACCGATGGATGTCTTTGACTGTAACTTAACCTAAATAAAGAACTATTTATTACCTATCTACGTTTTAAATTAAATTACATTCGAAAACTTCCATCGTTTTCTAAGAAAACTTCAACTATATCTGACGACCCTGCATACCTATCTGCTTTGCTGTGTGTACATAAGTACCACCTGCCTACCTATTTATTTATTTAATCATAATACATACCTACCCACTATTATTAATTATTATTAAAAATTTTGAACACTGTTAGGATAGGAAGCTTTCATTCTGGTCTCTCTATTCTGTGGTTTAGCTCTGAACGATGAGTTTCTTGGTTCCGTTCCGGAATGGGCAAAAGTAAAATGTCGGACGGTAAAATTACGTATAGTGCACAAACTAGTATATACATTATATGGCGTGCCATATCGGACTGCCGGACAGTAAAATTCCTTGTAGTGCACAATCGCCCTTACAGTTCTTGTGCGTGTTGTAGTACGTATTTCCTTAAATATTATAGCAAAGGCAAATAATTTAGTTACCTATTATTTCTGTGAAAATGCTGTACACCGTTAGGTATTTTGTATATGATGCATCAAATAACACAAGCAAATGTAATTTATGGTGAAATTCCGTATAGGTAAGGTTTAATATTTGTTAATTCGTCGTTGTCAAATAAATTCGTAACTAAATAAGAATAGTAGGTAAGGCAATGAGGCGCCGCTCGGGTGCACGTGCAGGTATCCCCCCACCTACATACAACTCAAGTTTATTGGGTAATTCAGGGTAACACGAATAAAAGCTTTTCGTGAAGGTTACCCCTTCAAAGGCTTAAGCCTTTGAAGAGGTTAACCCCTTCAAAGGCTTAAGCCATTAAAAGGGTTAAGCCTTTGAAGAGGTTAACCCCTTCAAAGGCTTAAGCCATTAAAAGGGTTAACCTCTTCACGTGGTTACCATAATAAAGGTGTTAACCATTTCCCTGGGTTTCGAAGATGTAACTCGAACAAAAGGTAACACTGCGATATGAGTTACCCCATGTACGGGTTACCCTGTCAAAAGGCTTAACTCTTAAGCGGGGTTGTCCGGTCCCTGAAAAAATACGCTATGGCGTCTCCCCTTCCGTCAGGTACCTACCCGTGTTGCTCTATGGCCAAACACAAACAAAATATTTTTTGGTTTCTATCCTTAGTTTCTATCATCAATGTTTTGGGTTAATTGGTTTTTTTTTATTACAAGCTTTTATTTAGCTTGCACTGTTCGTATGTAAGTATGTATGATGTAAATAAGTTGTCCTTTCAAATTTTGCAAACCATTTTTCGACCATTTGTTGGTATCCGATTGAGCTGAAATTTTGCATACACCTTTAGTTCTGATGACAATACAATGTCCAATACTCAATATAGTAATAATTTTAAATTAAAGCTTGTTTTTAAAAATATATTTTTAACAGTAAAATTATTCCGCCTAGCTCCACAGACTAGACTAATTCCATTGAGTTATAATGTACTACGTACTAGAGAAGACACCTCAACTCGATTGTTTGTAACACGAGTTAGAGCGCGTGCACTCCAACTCACTTAGTCTATGCCGAGCGTTTGCTGCGACGTGACACATTTGAGTGAAGTTTTGTTTTTTTTATTATGCCTTCGTGCGTATTGAGATACTGTACAAATAACTCCAGAAACATAAATAAAAGTCAAGGAGTGACTTTTCACCAGTAAGTTCATTAATTATGTTTAAAACACGCTTAATTTTTAATTATAATTTTTCAATTGCAACGCGTCACCGCGGCGGCGCGGCGGCCATGTTTACGTGAATGTCAAAGAGTAAAACATTTGTATGCGCAGACTTGACACTATCGACGTATAAGTTTACATATTATTAAGGGCAGTAAAATATTAATTTTAAATCACGATAATAATGTTAATGCAATAACATTAATATTTTTTATTATTATTTGGATTTAAAGGTTTCATCGGCGGTGTCATGAAACAAGAGAATCATGGATGTTCAGAATAATCGCAGCGAAGAAACGTGGTTACCTTCAGATTATTCACAAAACGGCAGAAACTAACTAAACTTATATTACTTAAAGGAAATTAAAATATTATTACAGCATAAATACTTTTTTATTTATTCTTTGAGTAAGTACACAAGTAGGCAGAATAATAAAATTATGTCGCATCTGCACGCATTGATTGTTATCTATGAGAACATAACACCCCCCCGCTTGTCCCGCGCATGCCCCGCTGTCATCAAGTGCGCCCATCTTTTGTTTGAGATAGCTTCTCTAGTACGTAGTACATTATAACTCAATGACTAATTCTAAAAAATTGGAGCTATGCTTTTTTTTTAGCATACAGTTTTAATTCTCACTATTTGTAAGTGGAATTAGTGGTTTTTAGACGATTTTTGTTATGTTTTCTTAGGGGATTTTATTGGCGAATCATTCAACTATTTACATATTGTTTTAAAATCTTTTGTCCAGCAAGTTACGATTAACCAATTAACCCATTGCTTTATGGTTAGCTTTGACGGTTTGGCTCAGAGTTGCCCAACTATCGATAGATGACCTCGAAAACTAGTAACAATATCGATAGCATAAATTGACTAATACTGTTGATTGGAAGCAATAGTATCGATAGTATCGATGGTATCAATTTTTTTAAAGTTTCGATACTATTACTTTGTGTGAGCTATCGATACTATCGATACTATTTTTGTATACCAATACTATTGCCCTGTATCATACTATCGATAGTATCGATACTATCTATAGACTATCGATACTATTGATATGACGTCAACTATCGATAGACTATCAATTTCAATAGTTTAGCGATAGTCGACTATCGATAGGCAACACTAGTTTGGCTACTATGCGGTTAGAAAATCTGTGGGTCTCGCACGTGCATGGAATTATTAAATACGTACTTTATGGTATTTAGTATAAGTTCTGTGGTAAGTACAAAAGAAAAACTTCGGCACATCGAGATTTATGATATTATTATAAAATAAGAACGTCTTCGGGTTCGGCATCGGGCATAATAATCTTTGAAGAGAACGTTGTGTTTTGATTGAAATCTATTCACAAGTTAACGCATAAGTGGCAAACTGGCAACTGCGACAAGTTTCGTCTAAAAAGGCAAATATGTATAGAAGGAGCATTGTATAATGCAACAAATTGTACAACATAGCCAACAGTGAACTTTAAATGTTTACACTATTAAATAAGTAAGTAAAGATTCAAGACACGTTATTTTCATATTCCTAGCCATTCAATCGACCGTGGAAGGAAAATCGAACAATATGAATTTGGAAAAAGATTTAACAAGTAAGTTTTTAAGTGGTGAAATGTCATTTGCTGAATATTCCAATGAATGGTATAATTTCGAAGATGAAGAGGATATAGATGAAGCAAGCAAAAGAAACGAAGATGAGCCATTTATGTTAACTGATAAAGGTTTGCACAGACGCCGCAAATATGCACGGTTGCCGCCAGGCCTTCTGGGTTTGATGGGTGAAGCAAATTTGCGCTTTGTCAGAGGAGATAGGGATACAGCTGAAAAAATGTGTCATGAAATTATTAAACAATTTCCAACTGCTCCAGAGCCATACCAAACTCTGGCTCAAATATATGAACATGATACTGAGAAGTCACTGCAGTTCTCTTTGTTAGGGGCCCACCTGAGCCCACCTGATGCTGAAGAATGGCTGAGGCTCGCTGCTATATCTAAACAAAGAGATGATTACAGACAAGAGATGATTTGTTACACCCAAGCCATAGCCGATGATCCACACAATTTTGACAGCCATTTGAAAAGAATGGAGCTTCTTGATAAATTAGAAAATATGAAATATCAAATTCAGACCTTACATATTACTAAGCTTAAGTGTTATCACAAAATAGTAACTTCCTTGCCTCCATCCGAAGGAGAAACCATTATGAAGTATGCAAAATTGGCTGTTACACAATATCATAATAATAATGAAATGGAGCGTGCACTTGCAGTAATGTCTACAGCTTATAAAAAATGTCCATCACTATTTAATTTAGAAGATCTCAATATATTTTTGGAGTTGCTTATTGGTCAAAAACAATTTCATACATGTATTGAAATATTTGTTGCAAATGCTGGAGTGGAAATTGAAGCTGAAATACAAACTGTAAAAAATTCTGAAGGTGATATAGAGGACCAAACAAATTATGTGAATTGCTCTATTCCTAATTCCTTGCCTATAGATTTAAAGAGTAAGTTGTTAGTATGTTTCATACATCTCGGGGCTATTAACTTAGTTCAAACATTGTTGAATGATTTTTTGAGCAATGATGTGGAAAAGGCTGGAGACTTATATATGGACATAGAAGAAGCACTTTCTTCAACTGGACATCATGAGTTAGCAATACAACTTTTAGAGCCCCTAGTGAGAAATAATAGTTTTGATCTAGGAGCAGTATGGCTTAAACACGCGGAATGTTTGTACATGTTGGGCAGAGAAAGTGATGCTATAAATTCTTTTTATAAAGTATTGAAACATGTTCCACAACACCCTGATGCTAGGAGGAAGTTGTACTCCATACTTGAGAAAAAAGGCCGTATTGATGAAGCCTTGCAGATGTTAGAACAAGATTTTAAATATGTAGTCAATGCCAATCTGCTTTATGAACAATGTTTAGCTTTGAAGAAGTACAATAAATGGATAAAATATTTAGAGGTAGGTGAAGCCCTACTCTCTAAAACATTTGTTAGGTTTAGACACCAAGAAGAATTAAATATGGCATGTAAAGCAAGGTGTGGAATTGATCTTATCCACAATTTCCGCACAATGCGTGGTGAGAACCAATATCATGAAAATGACATTCACTTTGATGAGGATGAGACATTTAAATTCACTCCAAAGGAAGAATGGGACTTTTTTCTTGAAATGTTGACTACAGCATGTAAATTTAAAAAATATTTTACAATGCAAAGATTGACCTTTGGTGCAATGATGTCTAAGAGCTTATCTCCACATCGAATGGACATTGAATTTTACTGTTTGCAAGCTTGTCTTTTAAGTAATGATAACCATAATGCATTTCGCTTCATAAGAGAGTTTGCCCAAAAACATCCGAGCTCTCGCTCTTGGAACTTGTTAAATCTTGTTATAAATTACATTGATAGAAATACACATTCAAAATTCTTGTTAAGATTGTTTCAAAGAGACAGTAGTAATGTTGTTAAGAACCTGTTCCTAGGAAACAACTTTCTTATATCTGGGAGATACTTAGTGGCATTGAAATACTATTTAGAATATCATGAAAAATGTAGGGATCCTTTGTCTGCATTTTTAATTGCTGTAACTATTTTGGTTATGGCAGCACAAAGAACTGTGGACAAACATCACAATCTTATTTTGCAAGGAATGGCTTACATGCAAACTTATCGGAATTTAAGAAAATGTGATCAAGAAGCAAACTATAATATGGGAAGAGTTTATCAAATGTTAAATATTAATAATCTTGCTATTGAATACTATGAAAGGGCACTTGCTTGTGAGTACATAACAAAATGTGAACAGCATGGAGTCATTGATCTGACAAAAGAAACTGCTTACAATTTATATTTACTTTATAAAGACCATTCACCAGTAATGGCCAGGAAATATTTGTTAAACTACCTTGTTATCTAATAAATAAATGTAACAAAATATAAACCATCAGTTTCCATTTCAACCTTAGTTTTAGACAAATAGGGATATTTACATCTTTATTTGGTTAAATTGACTATTCTTCTTGGTTTATCCTTATATTAAGAACAAGATACATATAAAATAATCACTTAAATTAAAAATATAAGAACTTCCAAGTTAATGTAGTAAAATATTTTGCTACCCCAATACCTTACTGTGCAAAAAAAAAAATCAAGCTCTGGTTTTTATTATTTTTTACAAGCTTTTATTTAGCTTGCACTGTTCGTATGTAAGTAAGTATGTATGTATGTAAATAAGTTGTCCTTTCAAAATTTGCAAACCATTTTTCGACCATTTGTTGGTATCCGATTGAGCTGAAATTTTGCATACACCTTTAGTTCTGATGACAATACGATGTCCAATACTCGAAATTGTAATAATTTTTAATAAAAGCTTGTTCTTTTAAAAAAACTTTTTTAACAGTAAATTATTTTGTTTTAGGAGCCAGGTAATTTCTTTTGTTTATAATCATGGCTAATGAAATAACACCAGCAAATGAAATTAAGTTTGAAAAGCTGTGTAATCTCTTAGAACAATTGCACAAGAAGAAAAAACAAAAGCAAGAACAGGATAAAATATTGGGAACTTTTATAAATGATTTTAAATTGAATGCATCGCAAATAGTAGGCCAAAAGGTAACAACTATTTTATTTTAGACTACCTACACTACACTTTACACATAGGGTTACGTAGTAAGTACATACCTGAAATACCACATACTATATACGTACTTGAAAAGACTGGGCTTGTTTTATTGTAAAGCTGTAATTCCGTGAACTAAGGGGGAGGTTGCAGTTGCCCCCCGAACTGTTCTCCTTTTATAATCTCTTATTATTCTGACTTATTATTATTATTATAAAACAGGACATTCTTGATTTGCCCAGCTGAAGCCAAAAGACGCATACGCGTCACAAGATAAAAAGCGCATTAGATTAGAATTCCTGAATAAGAATTATTTTGATGGTCTAGTGACCGGTTACGCGACTGCTAACCGTTTGGTCCTGGGTTCAATTCTTGGGTAATACAAAATATGACATCTCTAGCAGCACATCAGAATCGTGGTGTATAGATCATTGTATGCCTCTCTCGCTTAGAGCTCTCTCGGGGCTTATTACCTACAGGCGTGATGTTGTAGTATTTAAATGTGTATCTACATTTCCAGAATCTCAGTTTTTTTCCTATTCTAAGGCTGCTGTTACCAAAACTAGATAGAGAAAGGAATGCATACAACTTAAAAGAAAACAAACTGGGTTTTTTACTGGTAAAAGTTTTATCGCTTTGCAAACAGTCACGTGATGCGCAGAAGTTGCTGAACTACAGATCAGTCAGTAACTCACACGATAGTGATTTCGCTGGTGTGGCATACTTTGTTTTCAAAAGTAGACTTAGCCCAAAATCAGATGAATTTACTGTTGGTGATATCAATGAAATCCTCGATAAAATCGCTTCTGCGGAGGTTGGAAAAAAAGCATGTAAGTTCATTGTGTTTATTAAATATTACCGACTACCTTACAACTTTTAAAAGGCTCTCGTATCGGCACATTTCGGCAAAGAATTTTATTATGCAGAAATAATTTTGAAACTAATTTTAACACCCTTGGCAATTGCATTTCGGTGATATCGTCAAAATTAAGTAAGGTGCATTGGGGTAATTACGACAACCGGGTAAATTCCGATTTTATTAATTATGCACCTTAGTGCATTGGGATAAAAAATAAATCGGGATATACCCGGTTGTCGTAATTACCCCAATGCACTATACTTAGTTATATTATTAATTATAAAAATTATAAGATTTGAGCATGCGGGCATGCGGCGGACTGCGAAACACGCCGATAAGGCGCTCCACCCACTGCCCCGCGCCCCGTCGCGTAGCGCGGGATGGCAGATTTTACGGTTGTATGCAAGTATCTCAATTTATATAGAAATCACGCCTAGCACAACACACTGCCGACGCGGAAACGAGCGGGAAGGCGCACCGCGCGCAGATTCTGCCAATATGCGCGGGAGCGCGGGGCGTGCCGCGGGATATGACACACCGGCTCCGCAGCCCCGGGCGTGATTTTATACTGCAAAGACGTTTGCACGATGGATTTCGACGTAGACAAATTTATTTAGCGCGAGGCCGTCGTAATCTGCTTCACCGCGCGGGGGAGCAGATTTCACAGCTAAGTAAGGCAGATCTGCGCCTCCGTCGCCGCGCGCGTTATCTGTCGCTCTGCTCACCGCGGCGGGACGCATCTTCAGTGGGTGGAGCGCCTTAGTGAGCGCCGATTTATAGGTAAATTTAAACCTTATATCGATGTGGATTGTACACACAACACAAGTTTTCTACATATTTTTAGCGGTACTCGACGAGATGTTTAGTCATGTTATAAGTAAAGTGTCAGCAGATCAACTGAAGTGGTTTCTGAGATTGATCCTGAAAGATCTCAAGCTGGAAATGGGGAGCACTCGTATATTAGGATTGTTTCATCCTGATGCCCCCGAATATTTTGAAACATGTGGTCTTTTATCTAAGGTGAGTATGAGCTAATGTAAAGTCATTTAGAGCATAGAGCATTTAAATTGGTAGCTTTTTATAGAAAAACAAAAAAAAAACAATATCTTTAGAGAAATTCTTTGATTTTCGCTACTCTTCGTCTGCCCTGTATGTTTACATGTAAGTACAGACAGCAAAACAGATAGGTATGCAGGGTCGTCGGATATAGTTGAAGTTTTCTCAGAAACCAATGAATGTTTTTAAATGTAATTTAATTTAAAACGTAGATAATACATAGTTCTTTAATTAGGTTAAGTTTCAGTCAAAGACATCCATCGGTTTCTTAGAAAACTTCAACTACATACTTATATCTGACGACCCTGCATACCTATCTGTTTTGCTGACTGTACATAAAGAAGTAGACCAGGTAACTCTTTTCACAATTTACAGTGTCAGAGAGTGACTACAAGCAATTTCTTGTACTCAGGTATGTGAAGAGTTAGGCGACGGTGATGCTCGTCCTTTGGAGCTTGGGATACAGATGTTCCTAGCTATAAGCCCGATGCTCTCCGAACGACTTGACGTAAAACATATAGTCCGACAACTTTCCCTCGACAAGACTTATCAGATTGAGAATAAGTTCGATGGTGAAAGATTCCAGGTAAGTTTTTTGACTCATTAATATCGTAACAGCGTCTATAGCATAAAACTTTTACGAATCTACATCAAGGTAGGTAATTTCTATTACTTTTAATTTTTTTTTCTTTTAATTTTTATACTTAAATAAGTTTCAATTACAAAAAAAATCTGTCAATCATTATCTAGTTTTAAATCTTTTATTAGTTACTCATTACTCAAGTACTCATTGCAATTACTTACTTAAGTAATCTGTTCCAAAGTATTTTAATTACCAATTACATGTAACTGTAATTTGTAGTTTGTAATTATTAATCTAATTACTTTTTGCCCATCACTGAGTTTATCATACTTCGAGTTGCAAGTCAAGTTTAACCAACTCTCTAATCTTCTTTCTTTATCATGTGGGCAGTGAGGTCTTACGACCCCACACACCCTAGTGTCAGAGTTTCTAAACCGCCTCAAGGGCTTCTGACATGGTTTTGAGTGGGACAGTAATAGGCTGGTATAAGTCCAGGTTTCCTCACGATGTTTTCTTTCACCGATGTCAGTGATATCCAAGATAAACTAATGACTGAGTAAAAGATTATAAGTTTGCATGATTTATAAAAAAAAATGGTAAACATTAGACTTCGAAACGAGTCGGGCAATCCCGAAACACTCAGGTGATCAAGGCAATAAACATCGCAGTTATATTTTAAAGAAAGATCTACCTTTATATCCATAGTACCATCTCTGCTGAGCCATCACCAAACAAGGGTCTCCTCAGTAATAGTGTTATTTGGGTCGTCCGGTTGAGAAAACGTTACATGTTTGGCTTTTGTCTTTGGAAAATCATTGAACTTCTAGGTTTGCGTCCTAAGTATTAGGTATACATTCAACTTGAAACATAAAACACCACCCCTGCAGTATACTATTGTAGTCTTTGACCCCTGCCTTCCCCTTCAGGGAATATAGTCGTGTCTTTGTATGCATGTTAGATGTAACTGTGATAATAAATTAATTAGGTATATCTATCATCTACAATAGATACACATGGAGAACGGACGTTTTGAATACTTTTCAAGGCGAGGTTTTTCATTTACTAAAAACTATGGAAGTAATTATGATTGTGGATTTTTGACTCCTGACCTAAAAAATTGCTTCTCATCGGATGTTACCAGTATTATTCTTGACGGCGAAATGATGGGCTGGCATAAACAACACCAGTGTTTTGGGTCCAAAGGTAAGTTTTGTATTAATTATCAAAACTG
This sequence comes from Hoplodrina blanda, assembly GCA_949316365.1. NCBI lineage: Eukaryota > Metazoa > Arthropoda > Insecta > Lepidoptera > Noctuidae > Hoplodrina > Hoplodrina blanda. The sequence goes on along the minus strand of OX438579.1, from coordinate 5,390,242 downwards.
TAAAGGCGAGTTTTTGATCAGGGGTTATAATATAATAACTAATTAGGTACCTATACCAAATGTTGTAGAGACAGATTAGTTATCATTACACATCTTCTTATTTTAGACGTCTCAAGCTTATTGCGACATTCTTTTTCGCGTAAACTCCTCCTGTTTCTATTAAACAAAACGTTGTGCATCATTGATTAAAATGAATAAAGCTAAACGTTTTAACTTTATGGTGGTTTTTAGAGTTTTTATTTAATTCGATTATATTATGTTTCAACAGACATGTCTTTTTATAGGAATGGCTTTCGATGTTAAAAAGATAACAGAGAATTCAAAGTTTCGGCCTTGTTTCTGCGCCTTTGATATCCTTTACTTCAACGGCAGAACTCTCGTGGGACCTCCAGAGAAGGGAGGGCTGGCCCTCAGTGAAAGACTTCGTATCTTAGATAAAGCATTCGTGGATAAGCCCGGAGTTATACAGCATAGTGAACGACAGATAGTGGCACAGAGGTAAGTGAACTGAATATTTAATAGATAGTTAAGTACTTATATATTTCATGATTGGTTTAACCGTTTGTCAAATTAGGTAATTATCTCATTTTGTGCGCACGTATGCTTTTCAAGTGTGAGCTTTTAGTTTCAGTCGAAAAAGGTAATGCCATCAAAAACAAAACTTGTAAAAAAAAAACAAGTTTCGCAACTCAGTTCTTCTACCGTAAAAAGTTGTGAGATCCATGTAATACTAAGTCAGTCGATTTATTCAGTCCCTACTTAAGGGACCTTCTGTCTTAAGTTATTACGTAATTAGCATTTATGTTTAAATAAAATAGATTGACTTGGCCATTGCATGAAAACACAATGTAACTCACAAGCAATACATATTGTAGTAAATAAGATTGTTTAGTGCGATAGCAAAATCGCGCTGACTGAGTCGCGAGACTTGGTTTTTTACAAGTTTTGTATTTGATGGCATTGTGTTTTCATGCGATGGCCAAGTCAATCTATTTTATTTAAACATAAATGCTAATAACAACATATATTTATGATTTCATGTAGAACGATTCACCATGACATACTGGTGGCGTTGAATAAGGCCATTGAGAATCAAGACGAGGGCATAGTGGTCAAAGATGTGGAGTCCTACTATATTCCCAACCGACGCAACGCTGGATGGTACAAAATTAAGCCTGAGGTAACTACTTTTTTTAAAATGTCGATATTGTAGGCATTTGTCATCACCGGGCAAACTCTTTTTTATATACCTACAGATATTTGTGGTACAAAAAATTGCGTGGAGATTATTCATAATAAGACCACGACGCCTTTATTTGTCAAAGTCAAATCTATAGTCAAGTCTATAGGTATCTAATAATATTGTGTTACTGTAGTATACAGACGGTACTATGAGCGACCTGGACCTTGTGATCATCGGAGCCGACGAAGCCGAGAACAAGAGACAAGGACGCGCCAAGAGCTTCATCGTAGCGTGTGCGGACAATGTAGCTCCAGGTGAGGGTCTTATTACTCCGTCTTAAGATTATTCTATCCACAATACTCGATCGTACATATAAAAAAAAATAACCTTGCCACGGTTCCTTCCCAACACTATAACGGTACAGTCTGTTCACCACATCCCTTATTATATTTAATACGTCATTGAAGATTTTTCGTTCTGGAGCACGTTATCACTGCAGCTCTGCAAAACAATTAGCAACATTACAGTCGTTAAATTAAAGTCTAAAATGAATACTTGACTTTTATACATAGCCAGTTTTTATCAGCTAGCGTCACTATATGTTTTAGCTTAAGGTTTTACCATTCTGAAATGTGTCAGGTAAAATGCCGGAGCGCTGGGTGTCAGTCGGCCGCGTATCTACTGGACTAACGTTCGACGAGCGCGAGAGTTTATGCGCTGCCCTCGAGCAACAATGGATGCCTTACAAACAGACGCCAGCGCCGCCACATTTGTGCTTTAATAAGGAGAGACCAGACTTTTGGATACCGCCTGAACATTCCATCGTTTTAACGGTAAGGTACACAGGCAGACAGGGACCCTACCGTAAATATTGCGTATTGAAATGAAATTTAGACAACGATTTTGTAAAACATTGTGTCTGTCACTCAACCTGTCCGACAGTTTCATTTTAAAGTTAAATGAGTCATATTTACTTCTCTTAAATCATCACAACAGTGATCGTGCCAAGAACATTGAAACTATTTGAACATCTGTAACGTTTAGGTTCGTGCGTCTGAGTTGATACGTAGCTCGGCGTTCGGCGCGGACTACACTCTACGGTTTCCACGCATCACGAAGGTACGAGACGATAAACCTGTTCAGGACGTCATGACACTGCAAGAATTCGAACAACTTTGCGCAGTAAGTATATCTGCTATAAACTACGGTCCATATATACTTTTGCGATCATCGATTGCGATTTCGATCGTCGTAGACCAGTCGTTGTTGATTGCATCAGCAAAACTTATCTATGAACGATATCCGGCTGCCATGCAGCACGCTGGATCGATCTGTACGATCGAGATAATGTCATCGATCGACATCGATTGCAAGTTTTGTTTGCACCTCTGTACGGTATGTTCATCATAATTAATATCTTATTATTTTTAATAGAACAAAGGCCCGGTAGTGAAGTTGAGTACGAATCAAATAAATGGAGATCAAATAGCCGAAGTGAAGCCACGGGCAAAGAGAAAGGCTCAAGCACCTCAGGTCGCAGAACAGTTCCAGATCACTTCCAGTGGAGACGTGGAAGCGACCTCGAAGGCTCTGCTTGGAAGAAAGCTGTATATACTATCCGAGGACGATGACTGTAAAAGGCCGGAACTCGCCAAGATTATTGAGTCGCACGGAGGGAAAGTGGTCGCTAACATTGGTAAGATATACCTATACAAGCTTAGCTACAGCTCTGTGTGTTATTTCTTGAAGTTAGGCACTTATTTAGTTTATTTATCTTCGAGTGAGAATGGCATATACCGCAATAACTTCAACTGAGTGAACTAATTCTTTATTCTAAGGCCCGACTAGACTAATGTGGATCACAACTTGCGGGAGAGGGCTGCCAGCTTCAATTGTCTTTCGGAATTAAGCTACTATCACACGCAGGCGAATATTATGTAGAATAGATATTTATCATATTTTGACGATAAGATTGATGCATCCTTAGTGGCATCCGATGCATCCTTTAGATAACGAAATTGCAGACAGCTACAAATTTTTATTTACGATACTAACTATGACTTTTACAGACGGTTCTGACCAGGTAGGTTGTGTGGAATTTAACTAACACGACAAAGTTTTCCATAAATGCTTGTGAAGTGATGTGTACCGTGATGAACCTGTTATTACAGGCAATTACGAAATGTAGTATTCACGTAACATTATCTTGCCAAAAGGTTCAGATACATGGTGCTCCGTAGCTGGTAAGCTCACAAGCCGCGTGCGCGCAGTGCTGGCAGCAAACACCACTGACGTCATCAGCACAGCATGGCTGCGAGCCTTGCCCCCCGCGCCTGCGCCCGTGTCGTTCACCCCCCTGCACATGCTGGCTCAGACGCCCGCCACACGACGAGCGTTATCCAGGAATTACGATGCATATGGAGACAGCTACACTGAGCTCACTGATGAGGACACCTTGCGAAAGTGCTTCGAGAAAATGGACGCTGATGTACGTGTTTTCTCCTTCACGACTGCAACCACCATCACCACCATTAATTTTGCTATCGAAAATGTAATTGTATAACAGCTTGGTGGTGCTTTGCAACACGTAATTCGCTGTTTCAATTTTCACCCCTGGCTCCTGTTGCTTTCGTCGACATAACTTTTGACATGGACGTCTCCTAGAATGTAAATAATATTAACATATACGTGTTATCCACAACAGGTACAAATTTTTCTCGCAAAACAAGAAATGCTGGACTTGGACAAAGAGATCTTTGGAGAAAACAACCCACACTCGTTCCTGCGACCGTGCTGCATTCACATGCCGAACCAGGAGAGTATAGCCGCTATACTAGCTCGGATGTACGGGGCCACAGTACTTGACAGTGCTAGTAACTGCACTCATATTATTTTGCCAAATACTACAGAAAAGACTGAACTAGATATTTTTAGGCAGTCATCCGATGCTTTGATAGTGAATGAAGATTGGCTTGAAGCCTGCTTTTCTCAAAAAAAAATAGTTTCGGAAACTAATTTCCTTATTATGTGACACCGAGCTACTCTATGTTACCTGTATGAGCCTGGGTTGCTTTATAATAAGGTATACCACGTTTGTTATAAAGTAGTCAAACTAGACAGACAAATCGCTAGGTATTTAGTCAACTTATGACATAGGCCATTATACTGGTACTGAGAATACTTTTATTATTCACAAAAAATATACCTTCCAACAAAAGTGTACTTAATTGATATAATGTAATACTAGATAAATTCATAGAACAAGAAAATGTTTTTATATTATTGTTAAATGCTTTATGCAGCGTTATTTTATTACCTATTTTAAATGAATTAATCTGTACCTATAGGTATTGGTTTTGTTTGTTTTTATATTATTTCAAGCTTCCTGTTTGCTTCTATTCCTATGTTATATAACTGCTAATATTATCTAATGAATTGACAATAAGGTTCCATGTATTTTGTTTAATAGTGTAATAAAATATTTTTTATATTTAATAACTTTGAATTTTGTCCTTGTCAGAACTTTGTGCCCCAACTAGAAGTTTCAGCGATCTCACACGCGTTTTAAAATTCAGTATTGATTACATACTTACTTCTTATTCTATTGTTACAGAGTTGTGATAAATATTCTTACTTTTTACTCGATTTAAATAATTCCTTGACATAAAAGGTTGGGCAGATCTGCACACGCCTTAAAACAGCTAAAGTTAATTATAATAAAAAGATGCATTGGTTTGTTAACACTGTATACGTACAATCAAAGCCAGTGGGCCGCATAATGGAGCGAATGCACGCGTGTCAGTAGCTGGTACAGCGACACAGACTGGCGTTTGTTTTGTACCTACCGCGACCAAAGACCGCTTTATGCGCCGAAGTAACCCACGATTATACGGCTAACAAAGATGCTTTGTTCGTCCGCTACTATTATTAACTTAATACTTCATTAGCATAACTGTATTAAATTTGATTGGTAAGTATAGGAACCTACCTACTTCATATTGCCCATCCAACCTGTGAAATATGCGAAATTTGTATCAATAGGTGTATATACGTCGTATAGGCTACAGGTCCCTAAGCTACCTACCCTGCCTACCTATTTAGTGGTCTACCTATAAATGTCAAATTCAGAATCACCTGCTAGGGCAAAGGGTCGGTCGGCTGAAAATAAATGCGTCCAATCTAACTTAGTTATTTCTTTAAAATAAGGCAGTACCTACTAATTTGACGCAGAAATAAAAAAATATGAAGATAGAGTCACAGTAACCGAAGACGGAGCGTGGACACGGACAATTGAAATATGAGAGATAATTGGCAATCGCCGCTCGAGATTAAATATCATTTTCGCGTTACTATTGTAGATTAAATTGTTACGTGTTTACTGAGGTACTTATTTTAGTTATTTTTCTATTTATTTTTAGACGATTCTACGTCTTTCGACGTTCTTTTAAATTGTCTTTTAATAATAACATTTGAAAATATTACGAATTACGAACTAAGTATTACCTTTTGCCAGCGGCTGGATGTCTAAAATTATCCTACCGGAACATACTCAGTAAGTCAGTAGGTACCTAACCACTACCGGGAAAAAGAAGAAGACCGGAATAAAAAGTACCTATACCTACATAAGTATGTCGCAACTTCGCAAGTGATGGACTACCTCCCTGCTATGCCCATCAAAATACTTAAATTTAATCGTTGAGACATAATTAATTGATCAAGCATCCAAACATGCTACAGACTTTTCATATTTTTTATATATTGTAGGAAATAGGATAGGATAGGATAGGAATTAGGAATCAGAATATAAAAAGTGGGGTGATAGGGTAGCAATAAATGAAAACAACAAAGTTTATTGCTGTTTTATTACAGTTTTCGTTATGATAATGTGTCTTTGAAAACGTTAAAAATACGCACTACATAACACTTAAATATGACCCAACAAGCGATTAATGTATCATTTTGCTGCAAAAAATAAATACAAGAACGTTTGGTGTCTTGCCGCCCGCCCACATCTCATCCTCGGCCAATAGAGAAACGCGCTGGGCGGAGCGACGTCTGCCACTGAACTTTTATAAAACTTGAAGCCCACTTTACAGCCGTCAATCTCTGAAACGATATTTCAGCGTCAACATGACTCGCTGTCGCGCCTCATTAATAATTCTGTAATCCGTGGGATCGGTTCGTGTAACATGAATTAGGTGGTGACTGATATTGTGTTTTAAATTATTTGGGGTGAATATAAAATGCAAAACGAGAGTGTTGTTGAGAGCGAAGGCACAGGCAGTGTTCGGAAGGCGCTGCGAACTCCGAAGTGCGCGCGCTGCCGTAACCACGGGGTCATCTCGTGCTTAAAGGGGCACAAGAGACTTTGTCGCTGGCGGGACTGTCGGTGCCCTGGCTGCCTGCTGGTGCTCGAGCGTCAACGTGTCATGGCCGCTCAGGTACCGTATCTTTTACTTCTTAGGTAGGTACCGGCGTGTTGTTTACTTGTACCGTTTACTTAAACCTCTAACTTTGTTGTTTTCCAAAATCAAAAGTCAAATTACTCCTGGAAGTTTTAACATGACAATATACCTATGTAAAACGGTGCTGCATATAACAGGCACAGCATGCAGTGAACTCAAAAGATATTTTAGATAACATTAACACTTTTGCGGGTAGTTTTCACTTTCCAACTAAAAACCTAATAAAAATTCTACTTAGGTAGGTACTAGGTATATAAGCTTTCAGTAACAGACTTTATAGGTTCATCTGCCATTAATTAAGCTTTTCAATTAAGTGGTGTAGGACCTACAGTTATATAGATAGTGTCAACAGCTCTGTGTAACTAGAAAAAAAAAATGGTGGACACACAAAAGAGATTATTATCGTGCTATTTCACTCGCACAATATAGCGCTCGAGTGAGAGGATAATACCTATAATAAAATTAATAAGTATGATTAGATACCGCTGCCATTTTCTATTCGTTCCTTCAAACAATTTGACAGGGATGCAGTAATATTCTAGCGCTTATTGTATTTATTGTATTTTGTTTTTACGGCGCGTCATACCTGTTGTCAGTAAAAGTTTTACCATATATGTATCTTTCAAACCATTGCCTGTATTCCCGTACCTATGGTTATAGGCAATATAGGCTCGCCCCATATTAGAAGAAAGAACTAATAAACAGCGATAATATTGGAAAAGTAGGTACCTACCTATATCAAAATAATCAAATATGTAGGTACATATTATTTATGAAGCCTGTGTTTCTAAAGGTGGCACTGCGGAGGCAGCAGGGTGCTGGAGGCACAGACGCACGCGACGGCGAAGCGGCTGCGCTGGCGGCCCGCAAGCGTGCATACCGCGCCCGCCTGCGCTGCATGCAGATGTCCAGGACGTTCCCAGTGCAGCCGTCCATCTATGGTAAGGTTTCATGTTCCTATTATAGCTCTTTCTATAATATTTCTGGGCACGACACCTATTGTGGCAGAAGAATATAATCGTTCTTTTCGAAATGTGGTAGCTTGGAGCGTCTACTAAAATTCTTGTTTCCAGATTATATTGCATAACATAACATTACGCCTGTAATCCCCGAGGGTTAGGCAGAGGTGTACCCATTAGTTCATCCTCATTTCGCCAGTTATGTTAAGTCCCATGTAATAGGGGGCGAGCCTTATTGCCATCAACCGGGCACAAATCCAGATTCCGAGGCTGCTACTGAGCAATTCCTGATGGAAAAACTCAATAACACTGCCTGTCCTGGAAGTCGAACCCAAGACCTCATGCCCAGCAGTCGCGCTTTGCGACCATTAGCCCAATAAGGAAGATTATATCGTGTGATGTTATTTATACATCATACAAATAACTTAATTTCGTAATTAGGTAGGTACCTACCTGTACTACTAATTCTATCTATTGAAAAGTCATAAAAAAATATGTTATACCTACGTACCTAGCGCAAACTAAACTTATGAAATCATAATATTTTGTTTATAAGAAACGACAATAATGTCAACCTAAGATGGGCAGCAAAATATTGTTTACGAAGAGCCTTCAGTCAAATTTTGTGGTGGCATTATAAATATGTGAACGATATTTCACATACCTACCAAATGAAAGTAATTCACTCTGTATCTTCCCCATTGCTAAGTTGCTGAGGTTCAAGCCTCTGTGAGAGAGAACTGGAGCTACCGTGGGGGCCCAGTGCAGGTTGCGGACGTTAGCCAGCACGGCTTCGTTTAAGAGCACAAGGCAATGATGAACTTGCTTGGTCTCAAGTTAGAGCCACCACAACAGCTTTTTACCAATATTCTAGTCTACCCCCCCCCCCCCCCCCCTACAGTGCACCCATATTTGGACAGGTAGAATTTATCATCTCATGAATTATGTACAAATTATGCATGTGTAGATGTCTAAACGGTTATTTTAAAATGTAATGTATACGGTGACAGCGAGCAGGGTGTCGCGCGACTCCTTACCACTCCGCTGGTGTTATTGTAGTAACCGACCCGGCACTGTCGAGTGTTTCCTTTCTCATCCGTGAAATGCTAAATGCGAATTAGCTGGATAAATATTTATTTTGGAACAGCGGGAGAGAGTTAAAATTGAATACTTTGGTGAGCTTCCTTTTTCTGTGGATAGGTAGGAACTAAGTTATAGTTCGGATCTAAACATTGATAGAATTAAGAAAATCCGAACTAAGGGATTTCATACGATTTTTGTGACAGACAGACAAAAGTCCTCACCACTGCGTCCTCCTATACGTAGATACGTACCTAACGATGCCGACTATTATACTTGCTACTACTACAAGAACCTACGCTTTTTAACGCCTTACGCTATTGCGCTTATTTTGATTGAGGTAGGTAACTAGGTACCAGCAGTGACTGTCTATCGTCGTAGTAGGTATCCTGATTTGTTACAATTTTGTTTAGACTAATTATTGTGTTGTACCTACCCAGTCAATGTGCGTCGTTCCATGTTGCACAAAACATCTTAAAGGTACAAAAATAGACCATCAGAGTCGTAATAAAAAATTTGAACGACTTGAAAATGTCCCCGCTTCATTACAGAACAAAAGCTGTCATCCAACACTCGGCAACATTTCACTGTCTATTAACACAAAAACTACAATTTCTTTTAACTATTTTTATGGGCTCTAAAAAAGTGTGAAGATTGTTTTACAAGCGAAGGCGGAGGCGGCTCTTTGTCGGGGTGTCGGGTTACAGCAATACTGTTGACTGTAAACATGTCTTTCCGTTCTGTTGAATGATAGCTCCGCGGGTGCCAAAACGATCTTCACACATCATACGACATCTCTTAGATAATATTAGTTTGTATCTTTATGAGCTGCTTGATAAAAGTAACAGGTTGTAAATAGGTACTTACCTAAAGTTCTATAAAGTAGTGAATAAGGTACCTACAAAAAGGTTAATTATGTAATGATCTAAACTGCCTAGTTAGCTTAATAATCGCAAGCGTAACTGCGGTGGAGGTGTAGGTAGGGTTCCGGGTTCGATTTTCAAGTCAGGCGAAATGTTAATAGATTTTCCGACTGGAATTTCTGAGTAGGACCGCGGAGACCTCTGCCCACTGGCAGAAGATACGGGGAATAATATTTGTCAGGTACCTATGTTACCTACGATTTTTTTTAAACTGTATGTCATGTACCTAATACACTACCTCAAATATGTTACTCTCTTGCTAGGTGAACAATAGTAATTTTCTAAAAAAAATTATTTAAAAAAACAAAAAACCCGACTGCGTGAAAAATTGTGAAATAACTGAAAAGATAAAAACAAGCTAAGAAATATATTTTGCTTTTTAAGCGATCGTGGTGGACAATTTTCACAAACGCAGTCGGAGGCATCAAATATACACAATACGTTCTACCACCGGCCGCATGCCTCCGACATCTGCGTTTGTGAAAATTGTCCACCACGCGATCGCTTAAAAACCAAAATATATTTCTTAGCTTGTTTTTATCTTTTCAGTTATTTCACTTTTTTTCACGCAGTCGGGTTTTTTGTTTTTTTAAATAATTTTTTTATTTTACTATTTTTAGTTTTTGCATAGAATGAATTTATCGCTTACGGGAATTTCATTGTTAGTTAGTACAATTATGAAATTCTCGTAATCGTTGTAGCTCATTCAAAGAATTTTGGTCATGTGGCTGTGTTTTTGTTTTCACATTTTTTCGCGCTTGTTGTTTTTAGCATTTATCAGTCCAAATTAAATTGAAACATAAGTTCTTATTTATATTTTGGTAAATCATTTTTAAAATCCTTTATTTTGATACCCCACTTGATAGAATGTGAGAGATTTTAAAAAAATATTTTTAGTTCGGCCCTTTGCACGCGAGTTCGACTCGCACTTGGCCAGTTTTATGTACCCAGTGACACTCTCACGTTTAAGACGAATCTAACGACACCTCTCAAGTTAAAATCCATCAAGCCGTTTAGGCTGCAGAGCGTGCCAAAGAAATATACCCACATACATACATACACTCGAAAAACTTAACCCTCCTTCTGGCGCAGTCGGGTAAAAAAGAATATGACACGCGACAGCTCCCATCGTCTGTTTCCAAACGCATGATTGTCGACTGTCTCGTTCTTATTGCGGGTCTTGGAGCCCGATCCGAATCGACCAATGGCAGAAGTGTTTCAGGAATTGTGCGCGACGCATCCAATCATGTTTTTATACTGTGCAATACCAATTCCAACTACAAGCTCACAACAATATTGCTTCTTTAGAATAGGGTAGTAGCCACCACCAATCAATTGACATACTTTTTATGACCTGTCAATAGTGCTGAGTATATCAAAGCTAGGTCGGCAGTACCTAGGTATCTATCTACCTACGGACTCTACGCAGGCATTTGTACCTACGCCGTAAAGGCCAAACATGACTGAACAAATTTTTATCACTGACAACCTGCATGCCATGTTATGTAACTCATGTTTCCACAAATAAATAAATGTATCTATCAAGTAAAGTGTATAAACCCTTAACCCTTTGACCGCCACGTCAACAACGAAAATCTGTGTTCTCTACGCCAAGCAACAAATTCCTTCTTTCATACCTACAAAATAATAGGCACGGCAAACATATTTTTGTATGTTTATTTTGAACTGTGAAATAGTCTTATTTTCGACGTGCCATGCCGTCTGTGGCCTCGTGAGCACTTTTTGATTTTACGTCCATAGACGTCCCTGGCGGTCAAAGGGTTAAACTTGCTTGCGTTTCCACATGGTGGATAAAGTCCGCACTGATATGTATAGCCCAATCAGTCTTACTTTCGTGAATTATAAAACAAATATCAATAAACAAACAGCGCCAAAAAAGTAAACTTTCACGACGTGTAGGGACAGCTGTTGTTATTGTAACTTGCTGCTCACCAAAAAGACTGTCAATGCTATAATACTGAAACATAACGCAAACTGCAATTTGCGTACAGGCAACGATCGGGTATTTTCAAGTGATCCAGCGTGGAACGAGCGTGTGCGCCGGCGCCGAGCCTTTGCGGACGTGGAGCTCGAGCGCGGAGCAGCGCCCTTGCCACCTCCGCCGCCTGCGCCACCTGCTGCACTTCTCTGCAGGAACCTACTCGCAGCACTACTCACTACCTACGCACCCATGCCGCCACACAATCAGCCACAACGACAAAAACTGTCATTCTCCATCGAATCCATAATAGGAGTCCAGTAATGTTCTCGGAATAGGCTATAAATAAGCACAGCTACAAATAGGTAATATGTTAAAATTAAATAAAAACATCGTCTTCGAACAATGAGTGCTTTATTAACGAAATGTATGGTAAAAGAATGTCTATTGTGAGGTCATCTTATTACAACCAGAATTTAGATTTAACAATTGATTAGTATCTGGATATATTAACTTTTACAATTGAATTTGTATAATTTTTTATAGATCAAAATCATCATCAAATGAGTACAGACTTTTTAGTTTCAAAAGTGAGTTGTACCCAAATATATTTTTCCAAAATTATAATTTTATATTGGTAATTTCAAACAAGACGCCTAGTGTTAGGCCTTAAAATAGAGGTAGGTAGTGTCTATTACAAGATTCATTCATCTGTACTCACTTTATGTAAATTAACAACATATTAATATGTATGGTGTGCAATTTTGTACCGGTTGACTTATAGCTGAAATTATGTATTACAATACAAACATTACAGTTGCAACAATTTCATGTTATGTTTTAAGTAAGTAAATAACTTACACATTTGCCTACAGTTGACAAGAATTTACATTTAAGTAGTTAAAAATATATTCATTTTCATACACGATACAGTTTGCACGGATAGATTTCCTATCGCCATTTGCAAGAGGACTAACTAATGGTAGTGATTTGTAAATAAAACTAGTGAAATAATATATGTAATAAAATATTAGTACATATTTAATATAGATTTATGTAATGTGTTTTAAAATAATAATCAAATATATAATTAAATCGAAAAATGGCAAAACCAAGAATGAGTTTAATTTTTGCGAAATAATATATAATGAAATGTAAAAATATCACATTGTCCACATTATGTTAACATTTCAAATAGTAGGTACCAGATTTTGGTAAGCGGAATGCGAATGACAAAGTATAAACGTATGTATATTTTAAAAATAACAATTATTATTTTGAAATGAAGTGCACTGGGCCGCAAGACAACTACGGAACGTAATCTTACTAATTCTTAAGTTCTTTCGTTTATTTTTTCTACCATAATTTTATATTTACATGATTAGTTTTTTGCTTTTCATTAAAAGGTATTTTCAAAAAAAAAAAAAATACGTATTCCAGTAAAATTGCGATGTTCGACGAATTCCAATGTACGCTTGAATAAATACGCCAGGGTCGAAGTTGTGCGGTTTTTAACGAAGCGGCCGGACAGTGCATCACGTATTGCGGGCATTCAGTGCGGATAGGAAAGCGAGACTTGCCAAATTTATTGCTTACTGTTCGTTAGGCTCTCACAGCGCGATTTCAGAAAAAAAAATACCCTAATAAATTGCATTGGATATAATAACTACGTGCATGTAAAATGCTTAAGTATAGTTTTAATTAAAAAGAGAAATCTGCAATGATAAACAACATAATGTGGACAATAAAAATGTTATATTCACATGCATATAATAAATAATGTATTAAAAGTACAAAATATGTACGTTTTGACAATAATGCACAACACAATAAGACAATTTAACGCGACACAAACATCCTACATTTATATCGACAATGCATCACAATTAATGTTTGTCCAAACACAATACAACTATAATATTTTTCATAAAATACTAACTATGCCTCAAGGAAGGGAGTGCCTTACGAATGCCGCCTCACTCACACATACACGCATGCGATCACTTATCCAACTATTATCACGGTGTTTTTTTTTAGGAAAAACAAACATCTACATTAAAAAAAAAATCATGACCATAAAATCTACTAACCTTAAAAATAAATTACGAGGCCACCCGTAACATCGATTTAAAATGGATTCTACTTAAAAAATAAACAATGTGTCTCAAATTTATCCGAAAGGTAGCTACAGTAATTTAATGTTCCTACGGGTACCGAGACGTGAAACAGCTACCGTATCGGCGCGACGCTCGGCGCGGTCACACACCTGCGAGTCGTCCGGGCTTCGTTGGCACATGACACGGGATGGGACTAGACAGGACTCGGGATAGGAACTGATTGGGTCTCAGGGATCGGGGACTTCTACTCGATTAAATCACAATGTATATGTATGTATGTATCTAAACAGTACAAATTTAGCGAGACGCAACAAATAAAATATATATAGTAACACTCAAGAGTGAAATTTAAGTTGTGACTGAGCCAAAAGACAGAATTTAGACTACGGAATGTTTCAATTTCATTATATCCCCGAAATACCGTATTATATCGACGCTGTACCCTATGCTACGATTGCAATTTGTAAAATATACTAATGTTCATTTGAACTACATAATTTCAGATCCCCGTATCTGAAAAAAAAAACTAAATGATATAACAAGTGTTTAAAGTCAGACTTTTAGCTTTTATAAAACAAAAAATAACAATTTTACTTGAATATAATAATAATAATATACATCGCAATATGTATTTACATATACATAATATTACTTTAATTAAATATACACGTAAATAGTACTTTATATCAATCATACAAGTTGACCGGGACGCGTGGACAGTCGCGATCACGACGCACACGAGTACAAAATATGTAAATATAGCTTTGTTAGATGTTGCACGAACCGCGGTACGCGTCGCCGCACGAGCGTCCACCCACGCGGCCAACTTACACATACAATTCCATTAAACAATATACAACGTAAAAATACTATTTGGTATATTATATAGCAGAAATCTAGCAGTCATAAAATCTATCAAAGCAGTATATTATATCTACACTGACACAGACATTTATAATCATCATACACATAATATATTAGTCAAAAAAAACCAGTCACAAATCACAGTTGACATAAATTCTCGATTTTACTAAGTCTTTGTAATTTATATAAAATAATAGTTAACACATCAATTTTAAATATCTACTAAAATATATTTGCAAAGCTCTAGTGAGTGTAGATAAATGCTTTTGGATAAAAATCAATTACCAAAATGACTCTGTTACCTGAACTTCTCTAAAACAAACCGGAATTATGCTGTTTTGATGTCAGTGAATTACAAAATAAACACGTGCTGTATCTGTGTTGAGCATTGAATGGCATCAGTCAACCTAAGCTAATCTATTACGAGCAATAAGGCGAACCATGTGACTGGTGATCGAGTGCCCATGTTCAGACTGTCGTCTTTCGCGAACTGTTGCATGCAGCTCGCGACATGAATATTGTTTGCATTATGTTACCAGTATCGGCTTCGACGTTATATCCTAACGATATCAATCCGTTGCGAAACTGTAGTTTACTATTCCCTCATTAGTTAATTTATGATGAGACTCGGATGATTCGATGTGTCGTTAAAATCTTATTATTAAAGATTGAAACTAAATAACACAAATCTTGCATTGACAAAAACAAGAACCAATCATAATTTTTGGATAATTACGTTAAAATTTAAAATGACATATCAAACGGAAAGAAAATATCGTCTCATCTTTTAAGTTATAAACTAGAACCTATCTCTAAATTTCATGCAATTACAGTAGTTATTCCACATCTAACTCGGTAATAGTCACCGCATTACAAAATTTAGTGAGTAAAACTACAACTAGAATGGGCCAATGAATGTACACTCGTTACGATGGTTATATAGATGCGCACGTAAGCATGCAAGTGCAACATGGATGTAACAAGATACGAGTAGAAAGCCTAGCACCCCACGTATACGTGTGTACCGGCCCCGCCCTGTGCGTTGTGCGTCTGATGAGTTAGCCGAGCGGAGCGGTTCATAACCTGCGCGACCCCAGCCAAGCTACATACATACTATACACTCGGTGCACAATACACTCATTACCATTAAGTGATTACGCCGCTTCTAAATGTACGTCTCGTCGAACGAAAATAGACAATTTTCAGGTACAAACAGAAGAATGAAGTGTAACAATTTACAATCTAGGTTATATTCCCTGTCGATAGGTACAAATGTGTAAATATCCTCGCTAGTGTAGTGAGGTCAGTGTGTTGGCACATAGCGCGGCACAAGCTGCGGCCGCGTGCGTGTTCCCTACGCGCGGTGCGCCGGCCCCGCCTGGCGCGGCGCGAGCGTCACCCTCAATGTCTTCCCGACCCGTGCTGACATTGTTCCCCTGCGGAGCAAACACAGGCGTTAGTGCTGGCCGGCGAGCGCGAGCCGGCGGGCGCGGGCGCGTCGCCTACCATGACGCAGTGCTGACGTCTATATCCCGCACATGGCGGACAGGCGCACGCTGAGCTGCACGGGGAACTGGTCGGTGAAGTGGCGCCAGTTCTCCTCGCCGACTTGGTTCTTGAAGCCGTGCAGGATCTTGGTGAACATCTCCTTCAGGTCGTCTTTGGGGTGCGACCACGACGCCACCGCGTCGCAGAAAAACATGAAGTCCTGCACCACACCCGCTGGGTTCACCTGGATCATCTGACAGATGCCGCGGAACGCAGAGTCCTTCTCGTCATTGTCGCGGATGTTCCTCAGCGATGTGCACCTGATACCAAATGACGCGTTGTCAGAGAGTGCTCAATCGATCAGAACACCATGATCATTAATTAGATGATTTTTCAAATATCAAATACCATAAAACTAAAAACGTGGATTACCAAAAGTCGTATTGTTAAGTTGAAATATCATCTAAAATTACTGTGCTAAAATATTTTATGAAAATTAATCAAGCGTAAATAAACTGTATACTATTCAAGGGAAAGTGGAAAACAAAGGAAAGGTTATTAATGTGAATAGCAAATATTGAAACTGGCACACGAAAATATTTGTATGGATATTGGAACTCAGATAATTCCAAACTGTAAGCAAATTACATTAAATAAAATATATAATATAAAAAAAACATTCAGTCATAATAATAAATAAAATTATTCAAAAATATGAGCATTATGAGCATTCTATGTTTGTAATCTGAGAAGTTTGTCAAAACAATTTGTCTTGCAGTTTGGTGTAAATAATAGTTTATATTGTTTAGAAAGCGGATGGTGTTCAACACATATAAAGTACAGCACTGAAAATAAAATGATATAGGTAGATTCCACCCAACAAATCAGTTTCCCTCAAAGTGTGGCCGTACTATTAATACATAGAATTAATATTCTCATGCTTGGTTCAACTTAAATCAGGAATAACATATCATATAAAACAATAATATTAACAAGCCATGGACAAACACCATCCACAATCGAAATAATACCGGTTAATAACTTATTCAATATTAAACGTAATAGTAATAATATAAAGTAATAATAAAAAAAATGACTACAGACCACTGGCGTACAAATTGATGTAAAACGGGTGCGACGTCGTGGGGGCACACATAACCTAGCCGACCGATAGTAATCGCTACACGCCACGACATACCGAGAACAAAACCAAGAAAACAAATCAACAAACCATTCAAAACATATTAAATTACATAATTCAACAGCAACAAATTAGTGTTACAAATGGAAAAAAGTGAAACAATCGTATCTGCTAAGTAATCCATCAAATATATAAGTATCGTTGACAAAAGATGGCCTAGAACTGTACCGCGGTAAACATTGAGTAGTGCTACGATGTAGATGAACAAGTACACATGGACTCATGCAAGCTGATGATACAATACTGCGGGATCTACGCCATCTTTTACACCGGGCACACACTTCAGATTTCGGCTCTACTTTGATTTTTAACTGTATTTACATTATACCCCAGAAACAAAAAAAAAATGTATTGATGTAAGGTAAATAAGCTAAGGCGTTGATATTTTCTACTGTTTGTGTATATAGAACGTAAAATATATTGATATACAATAGAATACATGTTTCATAAATATCACGTTTTGTAGTAGAAGTGGGAAATGATATAGCAAAGTGTTGTTTAGTACTGAGTTAGTACACATCAAATAGGTACTCTGATACATATTATATGAGTTCTGCCAGTTACAGATAGGCAGGGACTACTACAGCAAACATAAATGGGGTATACAGGTAAACATGAACATCACAACAACTCAATATAAAACATTGAATAGTAATATATACATAATAAGTATACATAACATGACTGCCACCAAGAAAAGTCACTTATTGTATATAGTTCTAGCAAATAATAAAACATTACTGATTAGTTATTCTAACTTTTTCATAAAATAAATAGTGTTCACTTTGTAAGTTAATTAACACAATCACTTACCTGTATTTTCAAGTAGAGTCTTAGGAGTATTAGGCCTGTTGATAATTTCAACTAAATGATTCAACACTAGAGGGATATACTTTGAAGTTTCTGGCCCTGAAATAATTATTTATTAAAATAATGGTTGTAAACATGGTTGTCTTTAACAGCAATCCGGAATTACTGCACTGTCACTTACCTAATTTGATGCTTATTTCACCGATCGCCCAAGTGGCGTTATTGCAAACAGAAATGAGTTCAGGATTCAGGTTCATGCCAAGTATCGGCAGAAACTCGGGTATGTATGGCAGTACATGTTGGAAACACGCCTTTGTCAGGTCGCCCAGCAACGCAAACGACGACTGACGCACCTGACGGTTATAAACACAGCTTAAAATAACAATTCTATGTTAAAACCAACGAATCCCATCGCCCAATACGTGTTAGTTACTATTACGTGGTTGTTACAAGATATACAATGAGTGTTAATGGTTTTTGTGGGTGAAATAAATGCTACATCCCTCAACCTTAGACCAAAATGTGAAAATGCGAGAACAAGTTGCGCGATCCAAAGAAGTGTACCTGACGAGCAACCAAAAATAAGCAGGTTCAAATAATAAATATGAGTATACATGGGCATACAATCAAAGCGGATTAGACCAGAGATCTAATAGTCTGATCCACTTTAATTTGCTCTAGCTAGTACATACAAATTACCAGTAATTCTATTTTAAGCAATTTAGATTAGTTTTTAATAAGAAATATTCCTGATCCCAACTACAATGCATTAATTTCCAAGTGACAATTTTTGCATTGTGAACCAGCACCCACTATACCCATCACATATGCTTCTACATGTTTTCTATTCTCTAGTGGTGGATGCAGATGATACAAGCAGCAAACCATTGAACACTTGTTGTTCTGTGATTTCACTTGCTAGAATGCACTTGATCATTAACAATATTTTCAATCCTAAAGTTTAAGCACTTTTCCACTAGAAAAACAAAAAATTAACATTTTGGACAACGCAACCAGTAAATATAATTCAACAATATTAAAAAGCTTAAATGGAAATTAAACTAAAATTAAATACATTAAAACTCCATAATACCTTGACATTACAAAAATGCCCTATGCACCCTTGTCCCTGTGAGTAGATAAGCATGAGTCACATACAAGATATACCTCAGGCATCGGATCCTGCATGCATTGGTAGAGCAGTTGCATGAGGTTGGAGTTGAATACGAGGTGGTCTATGTGTCCGTCCAGACCCTCCGCCAGCCCACTCAGCAGGTCCAGAGCCACGATCATGAAATCTTTATCGGGTGCTTCAAATTGCTCTGGACTTTGACTGTTTGCCTGAAAACAAAGCAATGTTTGTAAGACATACCCTTAATTTTCGAACTTCACATAGGCGCTATTTTTATGCTCCAAAATTCCAAATTCAGTAGAAATAAAAGCTTTTGACGCATTTCATAATTGTAGTAAATTGCTATTTTTAGAACTGGATGTTAAAGGACTAAAACTTGTTTTGATCTCTATTTCTACCTTAATTTTTCCTGTAAAAAAGAGCTGGAATATATTCTCTCTCTCTCTCTCTCTCGCTCTTTTGAGCTCTTTTTTTGTTAGATGTGTCCCCACACCACATCTAACAGAGATGCTAAATAAAGTAAATGGTTATAATTATGGTATACTTACAATATTTTGATTTAAAGTCTGTTCTATTAATGATACACATCTCCTGAATACTGGTTCACAGTATGGCAAGAATCCAGATTGAAGAGCTGTTGCTACAGAAGAGAGACACTGGAAACAAAACCTTTATTAATACCTACTCAAGAAGCTGCAACATGTTGTAGTGCTAATATTGATAATGTCATACCTCTAGAAGTGGGAAAAGATCTTTATCTTCATCCTTCAAAACATTCCACTTATTGATAAGAGGTGGCATTAACATGTTGATATATTCTGGTTTATTAAGGTGATGTCCGACAGAATCAGCTAGTGTGCCGATGGCGTCATACAGTATGAGTAGGTTCTTGTGTTGGTATTTACTGAAGGCGTACACGAGGGTCTGTAAGATGAAGCCGAGGTAGGGAACGAGCTCTGTGCACGCTTCTTCCTCGAGCGTGGCGAAGGCTGAACACGCCGCCTCTTGTACGCGCTTGTTGTTGTCTAGAACGCGCTTTAGTAACTGAAACATAAATCCAAGTGAGACACCACCTTGACACTATAATCTGAAGATTTCCATTACATCTTTGATTCAAGCAAGTGAAGCAAGGCATTCATTAAAACTTATTAGTTTCTTATAAAGGAAATAACAACTTATCTATGGACTACTATCATTAATTTAAATATAAGCATGTAAACAAAAGTATTTTTATAAAAAAGTAGTAATAAGTAACATCAGTAAGTCCTACTTCAGTCATAACTGGCTTGAGGTAGAGGTCGTGCGACTGCGACACGATCCAGTGCGAGTAGCGGCTCAGCGTCCAGCACGTGATGGCGCGCACGAGAGCCTTGCGCTCGGCCAGGCAGCACACCAGGTACGGCACCAGGTCGGGCAGGTGCGGCACCATGCCGCCCATGCACCCGTCCGCCACCGCACCCAGGGCCAGGATGCCACTCTCCTGATCGCACAAAAACAAAATAATGCTTATTTGACAACTGGTCCTGCTCTGGATGATTGAATAGCATATAATATAAAACAAAATTGTATCGCAATCGTATGAACGACGACTTTGTTAGGACAAAGTCGTCGTTCATACGATTGGTAGAAACACGATGACATATTGACTATCAATAAACTATTATCGTGTAAGCATGCCACTAGATTCTACATTAATTTTAGTGTTTTACAAACCTTAATGACCCAATCCTCATGGAACAGCGTCTCCTTCAGTATAGGGAACAGTACAGGCAGCAAGTCTGCTCCAAACACGTTAGCCAGTACGTCAAGAGCGGCTGCACTACACTTGCGCAGGTTCCAGTCAGACAGAGATCCGTCGTCAGCGTCTGCGCCGCCATCGTCGTCGTCGTCCGACTCGCCGCCGCCAGACATGTTGCTGTCGCCTGCACCCGCTTCATGACGCGATAACATTAGGCAGACAGTTCCGATCAAAAGTTCATATTATGTTTAGTTTCGCAAACTGATGTTTATCAGCTTCATATTAAAAAAAAAAAAAAAAAACAACAGCAGTCCACTAGGGGAGTATTTTATCTTATCACACAAATGAAACAATGTACTGAATAGTGGTAGCTTTAGTTATGTTGGCTTTCAATTCTTGTCTAAAGAAGCCTTCATTTTTCAGGATATTTTTTTACTTTTACATTTTTGGTTTTGACAATCTTTTATCAAATTAAGTACTTAGACAACAAATAAAAATATTTAATCAATCTTCCTAATATTCTTTACCATTGTGTTTGACGGTGTGTGAGCGCGGCTTGTGGAACCGCGGTCGTATGTCGGACTCGCGGTCGGGCTCTGCATCGTCCGCATCGTCGTCGCGGTCCCCTCGCAACAAAATCACATCCATTTCCGAGTATCGCATGCCGCGGACTAGGATCGGTAATAGGGCCGGCAGTCTGGGGCCTAGCACCTATGAAATAAAGTACAATAATATATGTTTACTCATGACAGATGACTATGTTTAGAAGGGTAAATACATAGGATGAAAGCTGAAACGAGATGTATGAAAGAAGTTATGCAGAGCCACCCCTGTGACAAGAGTGTAATGATTTGTGTCAACAATTTCAACATGAATGAATTTTAGGTTAGAAATGACTAGCCTTGTAAAATAATAAACACAACATTGGACAATGCAGGCACAATCTTGATTGCTAGTCATAAGTACATTGATTAACAAAGATAAATCGTGACTAATTCACATCAATTATTAGAAGAAACAGTTTAAAACAAAATTACTTGCAATGTCATTGGCCAAATAGTGTAAACATTTTTAATAATTGAGCAACTATAAAGACATTTGTTACTTACCTCACGGCAAACATTTTGTTCTGCAAGTGAGAGCCAGAACTCACAGGCCTCTAATGCCACACCCTCCTCAGGATCTTGTGTCCGCACCAGCATGTACTATGGAATAAGTAAAGTTATATAATAAAGTAATACACAAGTTAAAACTGTATTCAAAATATTATCCATAGAAGTGTACAATTTCTAAAAGAAGAGAAGAATATGTTATCAAAGATGTATCACCTAAAAAAATTATTTTCATTATTATACTTCTACAATGACCATATTTATAACAAAACTATATTTGAATGCTCACTTCAATGATGTTAGGCAGGTGAGGGATGAGCCTGTCCAGTCGCACTTCCAGCAGTAGCACTAAGGCGTGACAAACATTTTTCCTAACATCTGGGTCTTCATCTGCTGCTAAGTGGAATAAGTTCTGTAAATAAATCATTATTTTATTAATAGATTAATTCTCAACAAAGGCTTTTTCTTCTTTGAATCTTTATTATACAACTACATTATAATGTAATGATAATTTTTATATTAATCACAATATAGGTCTTACCTCAATAAAAGCATCAATATGCAACATGAGAGCTTGAGTCCTCCCCATAATGAAGTAGTTGACACAAGCAATAGCATGGCATCGGATTTTCGGTGATGAATGCCGGAAAAACTGGAGGAATTTTGGTATTAACACATTCAGAGGTCTGTTCAGTGCATCACTGTCCAGGATCTCTGCTGTGTCTTCACATATCTTCTGCAGTGCTCCAAAGGCGCCCTAAAATTGTAAATTGTTTATTCGATTAAAAGTTTAATTAAATCTCTATATTTTTTTTTGCTGAATTGCTGTTTGTTTGTCTCGCTAAAACTCGAGAATGTATGAAACACAAATAAAAATATTTTTTTGTTTTATTTGCCCCAATATTGAGGCAGTTTATGAAAATAGAAAAATTTAAAAAACAACAAAATACTTTATGTGGTATTAAGTTCACTGGGTCATCTAGCGGTATATAAAAATAAACCTGTATGCAAAATAAACATAGAGGTGGATTTGTAGACACCCATTATACAGAAAAGGTCTCTATAAAAAAAATATTTTAGTATTTCAATATTTTCAATTCACATGTTTTATTCCTCTACAAAAGGGTTCAAAGATAAAATGTTGTCATCATTTATGTATAGGTAACTTTCTAAACAATACATATGTAAAACATTTCATGAAAACATAAAATTTGTGCCATTTCCTTACACTGAATAGAGCTTTCCCCATAGGTAATGGTTTATAATTACTGAATGCCTACAATTTGGAATATTGAGTACTACAAAATAATGTCTAGTATGAGGTCATTTCAAAGTTACCAATTCTCCAAACAAGTACTCAATTTGTATCCCAGATCACAGCATTATAGCTCTTACATCATTTAATGTGTTGTTATTTATCATATTGGCTGAAATAAGCAAAAACGTTATATACCTCACAAACATTGTAGTCCTGTGAATCAAGCATCTGACATAAGGCTGGCAGCAGCTCGGGCCATGATGTTAGTTCACCCTTGCTAGCTATGGTAGTGATGATGATACCCACAGTGGCCCGAATCAACGGCGAAGGATCCCCAACGGCTGATAAGCATTCTCGCTTTATAAACTCAGCCACTTCAGGCAAAAAGCTGTTGTAGTGAGCTTTGACATTATTTTTCAAAATCAAACCACTCAAAGATCTTGTAGGTTCTTCTTCAGTGACAAGTTTAGTCAAAACGAAAATCAAATAATTATTGAAGTCTGGGTACTTGTTCAATTCTTCCAATTTCTGAGATTACATTGTTAAGAAAATAAAGGCTGTCAATGGCTGTCATGTCGGAAAAATCGATTTTATCGCAAGCGTCTAGATGAAACAAATAATTGTTAAAGACGCATTAACGCCTACTTCTGTGTTAAATTACATTGAAATATGAAAACATTGATAACGATTAGTACGTAAATAAAAAATAAAGCGGTTATAGTTACAAAAAATATCCACGCCGATAGCTGTAAAGATGTAAAAATTATGAAAAGGATACTTGTTGAACGGCCCTCTGAGTTGCTGTATCTGGTGATTGAGACTCTTTGAGAAGTGTTAGTATTTGTCTTAGTCCTTCTTGTTCTGGTTTCCACTCCATTTTCATAATAATTCTACGAAACGGTTTTATTTCACTCGGTCCCGTAAAGATCAACCATGCCAAAATTTGAAGAGTTGCCAGATTAAATTATTTAAAATGGATACTTGGAAGATAGCAAAATATATATGCGTCAGTAAACTACCGAGAATATCTGTGAGTATGGCAGGTTTTAGTCGATTAATCGATTCATTCATATGACAAAATTCAAAAGACTTGGTTTCGGATCTAGTTCTTGCTAAGGACA
The DNA here is from genome assembly GCA_949316365.1 of Hoplodrina blanda. NCBI lineage: Eukaryota > Metazoa > Arthropoda > Insecta > Lepidoptera > Noctuidae > Hoplodrina > Hoplodrina blanda. The sequence continues at coordinate 5,365,852 of OX438579.1, read as the reverse complement.
AAATTGAAAAAAAAAGGCAATTATTTTGAGATTGACAGCGCGAAGCGCGTGTTTTTATTTTGAGAAAGAATAACATTATAAATAATTGAATAAACATACTTGCGACTTACTTCTCTTAAAAATAAATTGTCAAAATGCCCAAAATTAAAACCGAAAAAAAGTCTCGAGTGCACAATGAAATAGCCAAACAAGGTATGACTAGGTTATAGTCTATTTTGATTGTTTATAATAAATTTCTGTAATATAACCGTAGTAGCATGATCTAAAGTACAAAAATACAGTTTAATTGTATTTAATTTTGTTTCAGGTATCCAATTTAATAAAGACTTTGGCCAACACATATTAAAAAATCCGCTCATAATAACTTCCATGTTAGATAAAGCTGGCCTAAGGCCTACAGATGTTGCTCTCGAGATTGGTCCTGGTACTGGTAATATGACAGTCAAGTTACTCGACAGAGTCAAGAAAGTTGTGGCCTGTGAAATAGATACAAGGTTAGAAAAACATCTTTATTGTATCATTCATTAAAATATTGTCTCTATTTTTTGCTTGCTTGCTGGACAAGGGCCTTGCGCATTTGTAATATTTTTTTAAAGTAATTATTCCCATGTTACAGGCTGGTTGCTGAACTTCAGAAGCGTGTTCAAGGAACTCCGTACCAAGCTAAACTTCAAATACTTGTTGGAGATGTCCTCAAAACAGAATTGCCTTTCTTTGATATATGTGTTGCCAATGTCCCATATCAAATCAGCTCCCCTCTAGTCTTCAAATTATTGCTACACAGACCATTCTTCAGATGTGCAGTTCTCATGTTTCAAAAGGAATTTGCACAGAGACTGGTAGCAAAACCTGGTGATAAATTATATTGTAGGCTCTCCATAAATACACAGTTGTTGGCCCGTGTTGATATGTTGATGAAGGTTAGTATTGGTTTAGGCTTTTATTTCTTATATTATTATGCATATGGAAATATCATATTTCATTCAGTGAACAACAGTCTATTTTATCCTCAGGTTGGCAAAAATAACTTTAGACCACCTCCTAAAGTGGAATCAAGTGTAGTGCGGATAGAGCCAAGAAACCCACCCCCACCTATAAACTTTGTTGAATGGGATGGTTTGACAAGAATAGCATTTGTAAGAAAAAATAAAACCTTGGCAGCTGTTTTCAAACATGCTACAACAATGGCTGTGTTAGAGAAAAATTACAGAGTACATTGTTCTCTTCATAATAAGGTAAGCTTGACTTGTGATTAAATGTGTGAAATAATGTGTGATTAATAATATTTGCTTATAAACTAATATTATGTTTTAGGAAATACCAGAAGACTTTGACATAAAAGAGAAGGTTCAAGAAATATTAACAAATTCAGAAACGGAACAGATGAGAGCTAGAATGATGGACATAGATGACTTCATGAAGTTGTTACATGCTTTCAATTCTGAAGGAATACATTTTGCATAGTAGTTCTATGAATATTAAACTGTGTATATTATTTTATATCTTTAATAACTATTTTGTTGACATTGATAAAACTAATAAACAACAAATATGCAAAGATAGTTTGAAGATCTTGCATTATGCACAATTTGTATTTATATTGGAGAATTCTTGAATCCTCTATCAGCATAATCACTAGGACAGCGGTCTGCTTTAAAGGGGAACCCAGGTTGGCCTGGCAATATCATTGGTTTAGACATATGTACTCTCCAGCCTCCTTTCTTGGTCCAATCCTGAAATTATAACAACTGATTAACCCGTTGACTGCAGGAAAACATACCCATTGTGTTTCTACTAAAAAACCACCGCAAGTGCAGTGCACACATAACCATAATTATGTGTTTTTCTACAGCAAACACATGAATTACTGTGTAGCTAGCCACACTTTCGGCTTGGCGTACCGAATGCTCGCCCACAGTCAACAAATTAAGCCACTTATTGCTTTAGATAAAAAGGATTTTTACTTACATTTCCATTATATTTAAAATAGTAATGAACTGCAAGAATTCCAACACCAATTAATGCAAATTTTCCAGTTAGGTATCTATAATCGGCTGCACGTGACTCACCCTGTAACAATAATTTAAGTTGTTTTCTATATTCTTTTATAAAAGTATTGTTTACGCCATGGACTGTTATGTAACCTCACCAGCATTGGCGCTAGAGCTCCGAACAGTTTGTCCAAAGGCGCGCGATAGATACGGCGGATTATATTGGTGCGTTCTCTCCAATATTCTTCTACATAAACTGGTTCATTTGGACTCAAGATTTGGTCTTTCAACCATTGCTTGCGCCAACTTCTCTCGACATCGGTCATCCCCAGACATCTTTCACGTTCAGATGCCACACGCCCAGCAATGGCCATGGGCTTAACGCCCGCCGTTTGAGCCATGTTCACCCAATATTCTTTTTACTTGTCTCAAATGTTAGCTCGCAAAAAAATGTATATTTATTTTCAATAATTATTTCTTTCAAGACACGATCAGCGAAAACGTTGACAGTGACAGCGACATGACATTTAGACATTATCATATTATTTAGCGATGTGCGGAGTAGGCGAGTACGGCTTGACGTCTCGAGTCGATTCGATTCTTCAAAACGGCGACTCGGTACATCACTAACATTATCCTGTTACGGCGCGTTCACATGACACATAGAACGTCCGATTTTACAGGATCCGTTTTAACTGATCTGTCGCTACTGGAGGTAATATTCACACAGCATTTACAGGATCCGTTTTAACTGATCCGTCGCTACTGGGGGTAATATTCACACAGCATTTACAGGATCCGTTTTAACTGATCCGTCGCTACTGGAGGTAATATTTACAGGAGCGATTTTAACAGATCCGACGCTACTGGACTTTCATTCTTCATTGTATCGCCTACCAAAGACTACAATATCGCCTACTTTCTACGATGATGGACGTTGTCGTGTTGTGCACCGCCACCGCGCACCCCCGTGCCAAGCCTCGCGCAGTTTCGATCCGATAAAACGGATCCGTTTTACTAGATCCGGAATACTGTATTCTGTGTAAACTCGCTCATACAACTACATACGCTAATAACATATACGTTTAAACGAACCAGTAAAAAAGAATGCTGCTCATTTTGTCGGATCGGTATTTTTTACTGGATCTGTAATACTGTATTCTGTGTGAACTCGCTCATACAACTACATACGCTAATAACATATACGTTTAAACGGACCAGTAAAACGGACGTTCTATGGGAACGCGCCCTTATTCCACAAAGCATTAAAAGCATTAAATTACTGGGGTTCATAGAGATGTACTTTTAGAAACGAAAAGGCTGGCAAATAGTACGTGCTACGACGCGTTTCATACAAATATTACTATAAACCTTTATGAGTCCCCGCAGACTTAGAATTTCAAATTGGCTGACTAAATCGCAGAGTACACCATTATGCTGCGTACACACCGGCCCAACGAATGCCAACGAAGGATAATCAGCATTGGCCACCGCACGCTCGTTGGCCTTTGAGGCAAGTTCAAATACATTTGATGGTCGAGGAAACGATCGTTGGGACCAGATTCCGGATTCCGTATACGCAATTTTTTTTTAATCATGTACGACGACGAAATGATTATAATTGCTTGTTTTATATACCATAACGCTTACCATAACGAGATAACAAGGGCAAGAAAAATTAAACGAATTATCGTAAGGCGATCCTAGTTATGGAAATTAGGGTTGGAGTGTAGCCTTAGGGGCGCTAGGACTCAGCTTGCGTATCTTTAGGGGCACGGGACTTTTTTTTTACTAATTTTCGCGGGTTTCTTTACACCATCTTATGGTTCTCGACTAGAGCAACAATTTCTTTCCAGAAAAGATTTTCATCCGACCTACTATTTTGGAAATATAGAGTGTTTTATAAAAAACTAAAAATTTCGAAGACCCATAACTCGGAAACGGTGCATCGTAGGGCCATACTTCTCAGAGCTTAATTTGTTTTTACGGACAATCTTATTAAGATGCTGCAATAAAATTGGCACTTTTTTGAAAAACTTTTCGTAAAAAAATCAACTCCCAAAAAATTTTTTTTTTCAACCAAAAAAAATTTTTTTTTTGTTTCTTTGCTGTTCATAGTGCCCCTAAGCGTATACTCCAACTCCAACAAATCCGCCCCTAAGACGACCCACTGACCGAAATTAGCCGTCACACTACGTTTTTTGTCCACTTTGGATTCGTATACCTTTATATTTCGAAGCAAGCGATATTATCGTTTTTAATTTATATTCCTTACTAATAGGGTCCCAAAGACACGGTTTTTTTTAACAAACACATTTCATCATTACTCCACTCCACTTTGCTTTTCTCCATATTTGGCGGGAAATATTTGTTGGTTAGAGCTCTCTCTGCAACTCCGCTTTAATTGAGCGTTCGTTCGCTGGCCTTCGGCCACGGTCCACACCGAGTTCGATCTAATAGCTCAATTACTTTGATGTTACCGCCTCTCTCCGGATCGCCGGCACACGCCAAGTCGCCAACGAACGATCGTTCGTTGGCGTTCGCCAAACCGTCCAGACAGGACCAACGAAGGCCAGCGAGACCCAATCGTTGGCATTCGTTGGGGCGGTGTGTACGCAGAGACTAGTGACTAATGAAGTTGAATGAACGAACTAGTTGATTCGACCACCGACGTTATGTGAACGAGTAGACAGTCGACGAACTATCAATGGAGTAGTCGAATCCGTAAACGATTAAAACGTCCAAATGTTCATTTCGACTTGCAACGCAAGGACCGACGCGAGAACGCGGTCGGGTATCATTATTCCTATTATACGTTGAAATAATATAATTACGCAAACAAAGAACTCTAAATCTAGGTAGCATTCGAGTATAAATAGCGGTTACAATAGTCGATGAACGAAAATGGACGGTCTAGTTTCGTAGACCTCAAATACGTCGACGACCCATCTTATCCAACTAACTCGTCCAACTTCCTAAATCAACTCCAATCGAATCAGAATCGGTTTTCCTGCCGATTACGCACAATATAAAAATTGGCCTACTATCGGCCGTGTACCACGGAACGGAACTCTACAAATTCGTGGACTAACCAGCTTGGTCCGTCGCACGTAAAGTTATTCAAATAAATGGTTAAAGTACGCATTTAGTTATTCGATAATCGGACAATTTGAAGTTGTAAGTCTAGGTAGGTGCATCACTCGGCCAACATACGGCTGGCTGTACGGCATAAAGTCGGCGTGTCTGTGCCAGCCAAGGAACATTTATTTACTCTATGCTCAGTGCAGTGCCCCTGAATCTCTGTCTGTGTCTGTCTGTGGTTTGTGGTTTGTGTCACTTTGTGTCAATTTGAGAGATAATTTCCATTTTATCTATCATTTTAATTTTTGTGCAGTGAGTTGAGGATAAAAATATCCTGACGAAGAAATCAAGATGCCTCGGTATCATAAGGTGGAAATTAATAAAACAGAATGGATTGTCCCGGAAAGATACCAAATGCTTACACCTGTGGGCTCAGGTGCTTACGGACAAGTCTGGTATGTGTTTATGAATGTATTCGGCAATATGCCAGTATTTATCGGTAATGCAAATGCTGCATTTATTTATATCAATTATTTCAATAGCGCAAAATCTATGCTCAGCAACAGAAAGAATGTGAAGTAGGTACATTGCCCTTACGTGGGCGGGCAGATTAAGCTGTTTGTCTATTCTTGAAATTATACTTGAAATGTACAACTACAATTTGGTTTACAGTTCCGCAATAGACACTTTGCATAATATGAAGGTGGCAATTAAGAAATTGGCGCGACCATTCCAATCTGCTGTCCACGCCAAGCGGACTTACCGCGAACTGAGGATGTTGAAGCACATGAACCATGAGAATGTTATTGGTAAATATGCCAAATTACCTACATAAATATGCTTGGAGTATCAATTCTAAATCAATCTATGTCTATTTCCTTAAATTCACCATGGTTTACTGTAATTAAGTGTTATGAGCCTGATCAGCTAAGCCTGGGCAGTTCTATAATACTCTAAGTAACAATCCTACTATTTCTATACAGGTTTACTGGACGTGTTCAGTCCTGAAAAAACTCTGGAAGAGTTTCAGCAAGTTTATTTAGTCACACATTTGATGGGAGCAGATTTGAACAATATTGTTCGTACTCAGAAACTGTCTGATGACCATGTCCAATTCCTGGTTTACCAAATTCTCCGTGGTCTTAAATATATTCACTCTGCGGGAATCATTCACAGAGTATGTATCTTTAATAGTTACCTGGTCTCTTTCTGTATTGAAACTTAAAACCTAATAGATCAACATAAATTGAGTCATTCACATTTTGTGACCTTCATAAAATCATAAGAAAATAAAATATAGGTCAATTAACAAATTCTCTCATTCAATTTTAAATAGATAATTATTTAGAATTTGATTATTTGCATGGTTTAACTCCACTTCACTGGCCATTTCTTTGTAGCATTTCATTTATTTAACACAAGTATTAATATTGTAGGATCTAAAACCTTCTAACATTGCTGTCAATGAAGACTGTGAGTTGAAAATCTTAGATTTTGGTCTAGCCAGGCCAACTGAGACAGAGATGACTGGCTATGTTGCTACAAGGTATGTAGAAAAATTAAGAAAATATATTTCTACAGGGGAAACTACAACACCATATTTACACTTTAAATTAGTACTATTAAACTTCACTCAAGGTCAAATACTATGTCCATTAGATAAATTGTGCTTATCATGTTCTTTCACTCACTCTCAAAAATATGTGAGTTAAATGGCAAGCTTGTTTGTTTGGCACCAATTTTTTATTTGTTTCTTTTTATATCAATTTTGCATTGCTTAATGAACCAACCTGTCTGATAACTACTCGTAGTTTTTTATTGTTTACAAAGTGGTTTTGGCCTTCAACCCTTTTATTTATAAAGTAACAATTTCACAGGTGGTACCGAGCCCCTGAGATCATGCTCAACTGGATGCATTACAATCAGACAGTTGACATTTGGTCAGTGGGCTGCATTATGGCTGAGTTATTGACTGGTAGAACTTTGTTCCCAGGATCAGACCGTATCCTTTTTATTTCTACAGTTTTTTTTTTATATTTCTCAATGTCTAGAATTTGTATATGCATGCATTCTACTTTCTGCAAGATTTTTATTTATTTTTATCGTTTCATCTTTATGACTAAAAGTACGAGTAGATTATATTGGTTGTAGAATCCCTGTTACGTGTTTAGCTGAAGTGATTCATGTAAATAATATATTAGAAAGGTTTATTTGTAACAATACTCCAAAACCAATCTTGCTAACTGGGGAAGTGCATACTTGTTACATAACCATGTAAAACATTTTTCATAATCCACTGTGTTAATTCTGAACATTCCGTCATGCTCATTTTTGTAATTTTAATCCAATCTTTTTGTTTAAAATTTTAAATCAATCAGTGTTTGTTCGATAAAACAAACCTGTTCAGTTTTTTATGTTAATCATTAGTTCTCCAACTGATATTAAATTAGATGTACAGCCTAGCTTGTAATTATTATTTTTTGATCTTCAATGGCTTTCACCTTAATGGATGAGACAGATATCCATCAATTGAATTTGATCATGGAAGTACTTGGGACACCTGCCCAGGAGTTTATGACGAAAATTTCTTCAGAGTCTGTAAGTAGCTTCCATTTCATTGTTTCAAAGGTAATATGGTATAACATTAAATTGTACATATTGTATTCAGCATTAGCAAATATAGCTTTGCCATTAACTCGCTTAAATTGATGTTGTTATGTCGTGTCAATAAATGGCTTGTGTAAGTTTGGTGCTTGTGTAACCTTAACATGCGTATACTCAGATATTGATCACCTCACAAGAATATTGTTTTTGTGCGGAAGACCTGATCAAGAGACTATTGACAAAATAATTAGTGAAGAGGTGAGTAAGGCAACTAATCATTTAATTTTGTAATACCTACACATTATACGTGCTAGAAATTAATGCTGGTCTTGATGCTTTCTGGTACCACTGTACCAGAGACAACACAATATTTTTAAAACTTTAAACACTAACAATAATAGCCAGTTTTAGAGTGAACAAGTATTATCACACCAACTTTGTAAAAAGTTTGTCTTGTTTAAATAGATGTTATGTAATTAAGTATGCCATTATCATTATAAATGTAATTTGTTAAGAGTGTTATTCAGAAAAGAAAACATGGTGTGTGTTGTATAAACTGTTTGTGACGTGCCAATTTGATGTGTTCGTCAATTTGTGCTTATAGCAATTATGTTTGTGTAAAATGAGTCATCATAGGAGTATTTATACACTAAAAGAAATATGTTTATATGGCTATGAGCTCGTCTCTGTTCATAAAATTGCAACACTGTTGTCCGTATAGAGGGTTACATATCAAAAAATCAAAATATTCTCGAGCAAATTTCAAAAGAACAATAAACGAAATACCAAAATTTAAATGACCAAATGATTTATTTAGAAAAAATTTAAAATCCCAATGTATGTGACATCAAATGAACGACTGATCAAAAGTTGCTAGATATAATTTTAAAATATCAAACCATAACTAATCAAATTTTATAATCACAAATTATTTAAATGTAGGTATACTTATATTTGAAGTACATCATTAATTTTAACACATTAATTTGTTCAAAAATTATGATTAAAATAACAGTGCCTCAAAATAGTATACATACAAACATGAAGTAATTTGAAAAAGGTAAAAATAATATTAATATTAGCGAATAGCGCCTGTCTGATACAGAAAGCCTTTGCACAACATGATCGGTTTGCTAATACAAAATATCGAAAATCGTCACGTTTTGTAAGCGAGCGAAGCGAGCTCGGGACTTAGGGCACCCCGACATGGACAGGTTAGGTTCGAAGGGGATGGCGGGGTCTGAAAGACCCCGCCATCCCCTTCGTGTTAGGTTACTTTAAACCTTGAACGCAGAAGTAGGAGCCCCGCGCAGCGGGGCTCCGTAGACCGGGGTTCCGTCGACTACAGCCCGTAATGTGTGTAAAAGACGCAAGCAGAAGAGATGACGTGCGGGCAGGTAGACAATACTAACCTGTCCATGTCGGGGTGCCCTAAGTCCCGAGCTCGCTTCGCTCGCTTACAAAACGTGACGATTTTCGATATTTTGTATTAGCAAACCGATCATGTTGTTGCAAAGGCTATCTGTATCAGACAGGCGCTATTCGCTAATATATTAATATTATTTTTATCTTTTTCAGTTAATCCATTTGATAATTAATAATTTATCCAGTAATCCATTTGACCATTAAACGATTTGGTCAGTGGTGTAATAAATAATATAAACATTGATATTCCAGACTTTGGTCAGCTGAACTTTTGATCAAATGACCATTTTTATTTTAAACTTTGGTATTTCGTTTATTGTTCTTTTGAAATTTGCTGGAGAATGTTTTGATTTTTTAATATGTAACCGTATAGAGTTCATAATCATCCCTAAAAGATGTGTACCTAAGTCGAGGTAAATTTATCCTTATTGCCATACTTTTAAGACCTATTAAAATTGTTGCTCACGGCCGCTTTCTTTAATACTATCTGTAGGTCAATCCTTCCCCGCAACTAATCAAGTGACTGAGTAACAACATGCTTTGTACAACACTGGTGTCTTAGGGACACCAGTGTTGTAGTGTTCTTTTAGTAAAAAAAAAAAAAATTAATACCCCGACGGCGCGTGGCGGCCGTATTGGACCGATTTTTTATCAAACATAGCTAAGAAGAACACTAATTCACTTTTCAAATCAAAATCGGTTCATCCGTTCGGGACCTACGATGCCACAGAAAGACAGAAAGAAAGGGTTCAAAACATGGAAAGTAATAACGCTGGTCATCCTGTACTACTATTAAGAAACGAGTTATAACGTTAATACTAATAAACAATAGTAGGTAATGCAGAATAGCAGAGTCATGATAGCTATGCTACGTAAATGGGATGGCCCACGTGCTTCGTAGTGGTTTTTAAATTCGAATTAAGAATTCAGTTAAAACGATAGGAGGGACAGAATACTTTTACCATTGCATTAATGAATTGAATTACTCTAGGTCAGTGGTTCTTAACCAGTGGTCCGCGAAAGTTTGGATGGATGGATGTTTATGACTCAATCACGGCTCAACAGATCCGAATGAAATTTGGCACAGAGATAGATTATAGTCTGAAATAGCACATATGCTATAGTATAAGTCCCGGAAAAAATGTGCAGTTCCTATGGGATGTTAACTGACTCAGACGAAGTCGCAGGCGGAATCTAGTTAATAAATAATACCGAGTCTTAAAGGGACAAGGACATTAATTATTTGTCAGTCATTCAGGACAAAGCATTTTATATGTATCTATAACGCGTGTCGGTGTTGCCGTGTTGCAGGCTAGGAACTACATACAGTCACTGCCAGCACTGAAGAGGCGTGACTTCCGCGAGGTGTTCCGCGGCGCCAACCCGCTGGCCGTCAACCTGCTTGAACTTATGTTAGAGCTGGACGCTGACAAGTAAGTATTGTGTAGCTCACACAATGGCAATCCCTTTTATTATTTTTAAATATACCTACATTCTTTTTTCGAGTAGATGAATTTTTCATTCATGTGAAACAAAGGATTTTAAATCCCCAACCGTTGTAAGTGTGTTACGCAATTAGGATGTTTGTCTGTCACGGGGCTATCTTGTAAACCGTAGTAGGTAGCAACAGTTGAAATATTTTGTTTAGCAACATGGTTGCATAAACATGTTGCCGAGTTGCTGTCAACATATTGCGGGCAACACTTGTGTTAACCCCGGCGCTATACTGAAAGGTCCTAGTCTTAGTAGTATTGAGATTACAGAAATATTATTTTGCTTGGCTCAGCATTGTAAAAAATCGATAACAATAAAATCAGTCTGGGTTAGTAGGTTTGATGACTAACACTAATGTAGGCTGTTGTTTACAAGTATAACCTGTTCTCCATCCTTTACCTTATAGAGATTCAACAAAAATGAATATGATTTGAATAAGTTTTATGGTACATTTTAAATTGTGATCTGTACATAATTAATAAGATAAGGATAAAATTTCGTATTAAATGTTTGCTAGCAGCTGCCATTCATGCCTTTACCACATTTATGTACTTATAATATACACATCAAAAGTGTCTAGGGATCAACATCCCTAACATTGATTAGGGATGTTGATCCCTAGACACTTTTGATGTGTGTAGTTACATTTCCTCATTACCCTTCTCCTACCTAGCATTTTACCAATTCAGCTGATATGTGGTTGGGTTTCCTTTGACGCAGGATTATGCCTTTTTTTTACTCAAACAAACTTTTAAATTGAATTGTTACCTGTGTACGTGTCTAAAATCAACAGCCTTTATCTTCTTTACTCTTTGCCCACGATCAAGAACTCTCTGTTCCAGGCGTATCACCGCAGAGCAGGCTCTTGCGCATGAGTACTTGGCGCAGTACGCTGACCCGGATGACGAGCCTGTGTCCGCGCAGTACGACCAGAGTTTTGAAGATATGGAACTGCCCGTCGACAAGTGGAAAGGTACGTGTCCGTATGGAGTGAGGAGCCCTCACTAGGTTACAACGAAACTAGGTTTACCATCATGAAATAGTTTAGTGTCATGATTGGAATTGACAAAGGTCTTTCGCGAAAGATTGGAGGTTAGCCATTTCTAGTGATGTTGTTTTCGTTGCATATTTTGTTTGGCAAGATAAGTACTTAACAGAATGTTAATTGAACTCGTTAAAAATCGTTATCAGTGCTTTGTTGATAAGGTGCAGAATGCATACCAAAACCAACCATCCAACCATCCTCAACCAAATCCACTCTTACGCCTTATCGTACTAATATATATAATAATAAAGAGGAATGTTCCGTTTGTAGGCTGGGGTGGCTTATCTGATGGATATGATACGATAATTATAGCTCTATCGGATTACTAAGTAACCATGCTGATAATTGCGATTTAGGCGAAGGGTTTATTGGATTTTCCTAAAGCGAATAGCTTAGCTTTTAGTTTTGTTAAAATTAATAAATTCTTAGAAGTTGAACCTGTAAATAAAAGCTTACGTCAGCGTCATTATGAGTAAAATGTTAGAACAAGGACTAAACAAAATATTTAATGCTGGTTCATTCAACATTTTAAAACCAAAGAAAATTAATAGGGACCGGATATATTTTGTCCCTTTTCAGCGGTAGTTACATGTTTTAGAAAAAGAAAATTATGCTTATTTACACTCGATCTCGATCACGCTCGTCGTACATATTTAACATATTTATGTTCAAAGGAAAATTGAAAATTTAATTGTTACCTAAGAAGGTATATTATTATTTTGTAATAGATATTTTCGCAAATACGATTCTTATCGTTGAATAGCTAGTTCAGAGCTTTATAAAACAAGAAACATTAAAAAAATGCATATTTTGGGCTTTTTTATGGATTTTCATGCATATTTATGCTATTTTACATGCATATTTGCATGCATATTTTAGACCTTTTATGTTGCATATAATCCGGTCTCTAATAATAATTAAATATAATATCTACAATAGTAAGTAGTAACCGTATTTTTTTACAGAGCTGGTGTGGAAAGAAGTGGTGGAGTTCAAGCCTCATCCACAACACATGAACACAGTTGTAGAAGTGACCCCTTCTTAATGTCAATACTTTACTTAAAAAACTATCATCGATTTACTTGAACCTTGCAGTTCCAACACCGCCGCTTTCAACTGTGGGTTAGTACAATCCAGGGTAAATAATAAGTAGAGTTAGGCACACTAATAAATACTTTTATCTTGTATAAGTTAACAAGAAACGCATCATAGTAGGCAGATAGGATTTAGGACATGAGAAATTATTAATATCGCACAGAATTAATCGTACAGTTGTCGAAGCCGGGTAGGTTTGGCATTTACAATTTTACAATTTATTATTATGCGTTTTTTCCGCAACACTGTTCAGTTCCTTCGTCAATGTGTTGGTACGTCTCACAAAAACGACCTTCATCACAATCCATCGTGCACTACTTTTTAATGTTTTTGGAATTTTTCCTAAAACTATAAAAATATGAAACTATGACAATAATTATCATAAATATCCAATACATTACATTGGCTGTCAAAAGTGTAGAAAAGGACAATATAAAATGAACAGACATTGTAACCTAATTTGCACGTTTTCTTTGTCTGTCTACTGTGGTATGCAAGCTATTGTTTACCCTTTGACGCTGCCCAGTTTTGCTAACGTAAATAATGTAAGCTGAGTTTTTATTCTACAAATGGATAAGATAATCCATTTTGATAAGATTTTATAAAATATATTTATCATTATAATAATCAATTACTATTATTTTATTATTGTAATCAATCAATGCATCGTGTCTGTTTTGGCGTAGCAAAGATTATTGGCAGTTTCATAATAAAAGTATGTATATATATGGATCTTAACTCCAAATAAGAAGTAAATAAAGCACAAACTTGTGTTTTATTTCAAATATGATATAAAAAAACAGTTTAAGCACAATATTCAGACGTAAATATGTAGGTGTATGATTAAAGTTATATTGAGTTATCTCGGAACCGAGGCTCTGTAAGGCATTTGATGCTCCTCTATGATGTAAGATTTTAGAGAGATACCATTATGTAACTGTTAGGGTTCACTACGGATTGGGCGTATATACGAACATATAGTCGTTTATGCACGCTCATTTGATATGTACGCATTGTAATAGTACGGGTGTGGGAACAAGTTTTCTGCCTATTGCTTTTTTAGCTTTACAACCGCGTGAAAGCGAATCTCGAATGAGATTGTCACGCAGAGCGTGCCTATCCCGAAAATAGCCCAATCTCTAATGGGTTCTCTATCTATATTTCATACCTAATTTGTGTGTAGGTAATTTTGTCACCTGTTCAAACGTCTTATAACAAGCCATTTATAAAATTTAATAGTGATAATGAGAACAATATACTTACATTACTTTATCAGTATAAATATTCGATGTGCAAGCTATTTGTAAGTAAATGCTTTTGTAATTGATGCCTTACAAGCTGTACAATACTGTCGTGCGGAGTTGAGGACACGGAATCCTCGTTAGTCAGTGCACTGTGTCACCCGTTACTAATTGGCTTTATATGCTGGTGCTAACTAATTTGCTGCTAATAATAATTAGTTACAAGTAAGATTTTATGTATAGCATTTAGAACAAGGGTCTTACTATAGTCTGTGAATGAAAATTAAATTCAAATGCTTTTATTAACCTTTTGAACGCCATTCTCACATACATATATGTGACAAACGGAATCTTACCCTGAACGCCAACGTCACAAATATATGACAAAAACACGTCGCACCATATTATGAAATAAACAATTTAACAGAAAAAGTGGCCTAGCGTCAGGGATACGGCGATATTTTTATACTCTGGCGTTCAAAAGGTTAAATCATCATGTAGTTCAAATAGTTGTACTTGTTACATCTGCAAGTTTGGTGACAGTCAATTGACTAGCCGTCCATCGAGATGCGATTTTTTTTTTGCTCAGTTACACTTCATTGTTGCCTAGTAGTAATTATTACTTTATAAAAGTAACATTGCGCGGAACAGAGAAAGGTTTTATACAATGACGTGTATTTTTAGATTATGAAGTAATACCATATTATTTGCCATTTGTTACTGAAGTTGCTACTAATACGCGAAAACTGTTACGGCCTATTGCACTATCATTTTTGGACTCTGAAAATGAAAAGAAATATTGAGGCACCCGAGCTCCGAGCCGCCTTAACACAAACCTAATCCGATTGAGTTTGTTACCCGGCTGTCGAGGCAAACCAAGCTGGTGTCAAGGTCACGCTATGGACCTCAATCAATAATCGAGATGGCTAAATTATAAAGCACTTCAATTACTTATACATTTTCGCGTATTAGTCGTAGCAAAATAGTTTTATAAATATTTATAAGATATAATGTTCTACAATTTGTAAGTATTACACAACGTAGATATTACTGTTGAGTTGTAGAATAAAAGAATGAAATAATTCAAATTGTTTTTCATTTTTCACATGTACCCGAAAACCGCTTAATTGCGCAATGGCGCTCCTAAACTGGCCATAATTTACGGGCAATGTGTGGCTACATAAATTGCCAGCTATGATTTAAGTATGGCGTCATACTTAAAATGTTGCTGAAATACTCGGAAATATTTTTTGGAGAAAATATTTGCCGGACACTCCGGCAAGCATAGCTGTAACACTTTATTGTCTATATATTCCACAAGCCACTTTTTTCGGCGTACCTTAACTGGCCATATTTTCAGCAGTCGCGCTTAGCGACCACTAGACCAACGAGGTAGTCTTACGTGTTGTGTTACTAAAATATTAATAATAATCTACACATTGCAGTAAAAATAGTGCCAGCAAAATAATATCGAAAATAGTACCTAATTGTAATTGTTGCGCGCATTTTTAACCTTTTCACCGCCACGGACTTCAATAGAAGTTCCAGATTTTCGTGCCACCGGCGCGGCGCCACGACTTCATTCATTCACAACAAAGGGAAAATAGACGAATTTCGACCGTCGGATAGATGCCGAACCGGAATTAAATAGTTGTTGGCAATCCTTATCGATAATTATATTCCCATCTCTACAAAACAATTGGTTGTCAGTGACGCCACAGACTATTTACAGAAGACGTTCTGTGACGTCATAAACGTATGCCTGTCAAGACTCAAGGTCACTTTGGTACAGTGCAGGCCGCAGACTATTTGTTGCACTTTTTATTACTTCAATATTAATGAGTAAGTTATTGACATGAACGAAGAACTGGATACGGATGAGCTTTTAAGCATTCCACAAGGTGTGGAATCGGACTCTGAGTATTTTGTGGAGAATGTTGGACCAGAAGACGATGATTCTGAGGTATGTCCAACTTGATAATAATAACGTTTATTCAAATGATTATCTACAAGAGATACGAGTTCAAATAAAATAAAACATTGTATTTGTGAGATTCAATTCTGAATCTAAATATATATAACTCAAAGGTGACTGACATAGTGATCTATCAACGCACAGCCCAAACCACTGGACGGATCGGGCTGAAATTTGGCATGCAGGAAGATGTTATGACGTAGGCATTCGCTAAGAAAGGATTTTTAAAAATTTACCCTCTAAGGGGATGAACGGGGATTCGACATTTACGCGGACGAAGTCGCGGGCTAAAGCTAGTGAAAAAAATAAAAAATAATGACTCGGATATCTTGTGCAGTGTTATATAATAACTTAAATCCATACTTACTTTCCATTTCGAAAAACACCGCACAATGAAAAGTTCTGCCGCTTAGATAGATAACAATAAAAAAGGTTGACTGAAGGAATAGACAAACATAGAATAAAGACCATAGACCACATCCCATAATCAGAATTGAATTTAAACGTGCTCTGAGCGCCAAGGACTTGAAATAAAGTCAAAGAATGACGTCATGAAACAATAATTGTTTCATGACGTCATTCTTTGACTGAGATGTACCTCATTTCTTATGGCTATAATTGAGTTATGTATTTGTTTCTTTGATACTTATAATTTATATTGTTTTTTCTTAATATGGATACTGTGAAATAAAACAAATATAGAAATATTTAATCATTTCTCATTTATATCCGTTAATTTATAAATAAAACATAATTGAACGTGTATAATTCTCATTCATCGATATGACGCTACCCATAGCACTTAATATTTCGTTATACATTTATAGCTTGGCGCTAGGCGAGGCATCGCGTTCTGTGTTCGCTGGCGGCGAAAAGGAGATATATAATTTTTAATAATAATAATATAGCTATTATATTTAAATATTCCCACCCAATTTTGAAAAAAAAGTTAGTATGTAATATTAAAGACAACGACACCTGGTCAATAAAATAAATAAGTACTTGTATTTTTTAACTTTTAATAGTATTTCAGAACACAACTCTTTAAAACAACAGAATCGCTCCGGTGCTTATGCGGTATCACCCCAGCTGCCTATACCCATGGGTAAGATTTTTTTTTAAATCACCTACAAAAAAAAACCTGTTCATTTTATTATTTATCTTCTTGATATTGACGACGATGCAAAACTGCACCTTGTTGACAGTGAGAGGGTTATTATAAATCAAAAATTAAGATAATTTTTACATCACTTTATTTCCTGGCGTTACCAGTAATATACAGTACCATTGTAAAAACCTTAAAATGGCCAATTGTAACGGCAACATTTTTTCACCACATCTTGAGTCCTGGCTAATCCGAAAATCAGAGGAATCTTTACATTTCTTTTATACTACAACTGTTTATTAAGATCCTAAAGCGAAGCTAAAAAAAATATTCAATTAATGACATTCTTTCTTATAAACTTGTTGCAACGATTTCTCACATAAAAACTCGAGATGCAAATTTAAAAAATCATTTCATTATACACAGCATCAGATATTTCACAACTTATATATTGATCATTACTATTTATTTATCAATGTCTTAAATTAAAATGAATCATTCATAATCTACTTAAATACCCGTATTTTAAATAAAAAATAAATGAAGTAATTGGAGAACATTGCGAAATGTTTTAATACATATTAATATAATTGCGGGCTAAATATGGATACCTTTAGGCTCAAAGGGCGTAAACGCCATTTTGGCCAAAATGAGATTTTAATGCAGTCTTACTTAGTTTTTCGTCCTCTATCGATTGGTATATTTAAAACATCGATATATGCAAAAAAATGGTGGATACAGCCATAATTTTTGGTTCGCTAAACATAGATTTTCTTAAAATTTGGGTCGTGCTTTTTGGCTCTCCTGAAAAGTCGTGTTTTGGTGGATACGCCCTTTGAGCCTAAAGGTATCGAATGAACTACTGACACATGTAGAAATAAACTATTATAACATGGCGCGCCCCTTAACAAATTCAAAACGTTTGAAAGTATACAAGACTCTCAACGCATATGTGTGCGTACTGAGACGGCTCTCGAAACAAAAACAAAATATCAGCCATTTGTTGCTCGACTAGCGGCGTCATTGATTCTATGAAAATGACATGTGCGTTGTCTTGCGCGGTTTTTGTAGTTATGATTAGTTGACCAACAAATGCCTGCTACTGAAGACGAATACTTACAACTACATAGAAACTCTTTCATATGGATATGACACACACATTGAAATAGTAATATGGAGGGGCGCGCCATGTTATAGTAGTTTATCTCTATTTGCATATGCACAAAATTGCATAGCGCCTATTGCGCAGATCCCCCTCTGTACTTGTATGATAACGGGTACAGCTTCGCCTCCCATGCGTACCTCAAATGACATCGTATTATCGTTTTTACGCATGGAGTTTGCTAATTTATCCAGGGGGGGGGGGGAGAAGAACCGAAGAATTGGTCAAACCACACATTTGACTGAAAATGAAAATTAAGTAAAAAGTGCTCGTAGCGGCGCTATTATAAACACCATTACATGCAGTCTTCAAGTGTTTCACTCAAGGAACTTGCAGCAATCTAAGTGTGCCATTGAAGGCAGTTATTATTTTTCTAACATTATTTATCGAGTATCCGCTACATACCATGCTAAATATTTTGATTGAACTCCAGAATACATACAAGCTTATATTGTACAAATATCTATGATTAACAGTCACAACTGCTTTGGTTTAATATTCCCCAATGACACTAATATTTCCAAGTAATTTGTTGAAGGTAAAATGCGACTGAATCAATACTTAAGTGTAACACTACATTAATGGTTTCTTTTTTAATAATTTATATTTATCACAATAAGTATAATTTTTACACGACACTTCATAACGAAGAAAACGGATTTAATTTTTGTAACGTAAGATTCAATGGTAGGTTGTCTTCAGAATCCGATGAAGTGTCCGGTAGGCGGCGACCGGTCGCCGAGCGCTCGCTGTGGTCGTGAGATGACTCCGCGTGCCCGGCCCGGGCATCACTGGCAGTTGGTGTCGATTCGACGTCAGACCTGTTTCTAGTAGCTGTCACATTTGACAAGTTACTGTAATTTGCACTTGAATTTGATTCATCAGTATTTTTATGACTATTATACATAACATTAACAACACTTCTCAGTCTTCTGCTCTCGCGACTGTCACGTCGCTGTCGTTTCCATTCTTTCATCGCTTTACGCTTTTCCCTATCCCTCTTCGATGTGCCGCTGGTGCTGGGTTGATCTATGGCGGGCAAAGCCTGTTCCGCGGGCACACAAGTCCACTCGTTGTTACTCGTCTTGTTCGACGACTTAACGCCCTTTCCGAAATAAGACTTCCGCTTGCTCCGCTTATCCTTTTCCGAAGACTGAACATTCTTTTTCTCTTTGTGATGAGAACGTTTTTTGTTTCTCCTTCGATCTCTACTCGACGTTGCACTCTCCTTGCTCGACTTCTTCTTTGACTTCTTTTTTACTACATATTTGGAATCATCGGTGTCGTCGTCGCACGAGGAGGTGGGCGCGGTGGAGGGGCTGGGCGGCGTGGCGGAGGAGGAGGGCTCGGGCGTGGGCTCCGGGACGTAGTCGGGGCTGGCGGAGCGGCGCGGCGTGGAGCGGCTGGTGTCGCTGGTGGAGGCGGAGTGCGGGCGGCGGCGGCGGCGGCGTGGGGGCGGGGGGCGGTACGAGCTGTCGTCGCTGTCCGACTCGCTGCGCATGTCGCCGCCGGGGTCGCGCGCGCGGTGCCGCTTCAGGGTGAGCTTCACGGACGGCACGGGCCTGAGTTCTTGGCTCTCCGCAGGTTGACTCGCCTCGGGCTGAGGATTGTCTTGTACGATGACGTCGCTGTCGGATCCTAGCAAATCGACGATTTCGGGAGTTCTCTCCTGGGGAGGTTTGATGTAGCCCACGACCATTACTTCAGAGGAGTCGTCGTCGCTGTCCGATTGAGATATAGTTTCGATAGGAATGACACTATTATTAGTAGCAGGCTGAGATATGTAACTTTGTGGATAAGCAGGCACTGGGATCCTAGAGGGCCCCGGAGGTGGTTCGGCAGGCTCTGAACTGGAGACCATGACGATATCAGAATCTACACTTGCTTCAGAGTCAGAACTTGATATCACCTCATTGACCATTGTAGATATTCTACTGTCTGTGGTATATTGCACATTTCGATCGTAGCCGGTCATGTCGTATGGGGTCGACGCGAAACAATATAGTTCATGAAGGAAGTGTTCTGTCCTGTCTCTGAAATATCGGTGCAGGGTTTCTCTGAATTCGGGTGAATTGATATGGTGTTGCGGCAGCAGTTCTAGAATCCGCGTCATGACGTAAGATATGTGGCCAATGTTTTCATTCAACAAATAATGGAGTTCTCTGTTAAGCCAAGGAACCAACCGGTGCATTTGTGTGTCGTTGTACCTTCAAAGACCAAATGGTAATATTTGAATGTGTTGTGAAATGTAAAATATGTCGTGTGACCGTACAAGGGACGGGAACATCGTCACCCTGAAAAAAAGTGGATGTACCTGTAGAATTCTGGTGTGCAAGTCCGGAACCTGCCGGTGAAGTCGGGCAACGGGCGGGCCCAGAGATTGTGTCTGTACACGGTGCGGCGAAACGTGGCGGGCGAGCGGCGGTGCCGCGCGGGCTGCGTGCGGGCCGCCGGCGGAGGAAACACGTCCGCCATGAACGGGTAGTGGCGTAGGAGTTGCTGGATCGCGATCGTCTCTCGTCGTGGTAATGTCAGCGTTGTCCTAAATACCATAATTTAATTTGAATTCAGATTCTTATAATAATCATCAAATATTAAAATCACCTACTCAATCTTGTATTGTGAAAAAGTTAAAATTTCAATGCAACTTAAATTCATTTTAGCACCTTTTTAATACACATTGTCCCTCAAAATCCAATTTAAGACTACACAATGCTAAAGTAGATAGTTGAGTGACAATGGCATAATTCTTACATAAATTATCCAAGATTAATATTTTCATAGAAAATGAAAAATAATTATTAAACAAGAGCTTTCACATTTATAATATTAATAATAGGATCATATTCTCCTGACCGTATTTCGGTCACAGATGCTCTTTCTTTTCCCTCACTATCCTGGTGGGACGGCAATCAGACTCGAACAAGGAGAGATGGCGCAAGACCGACGGCTTTACATACTTACCAAGGCATGCGTGGTGTTACACCACCAACTTTCAAAACTCCCAGCTGCTACTATGAAATTCCTAATAAAAAAACCCATTAACATTTATCCATTTACAATCAGGGAATCGAACCCAAGACCTTAAATAATCTATAACCACTTCCTGAATAAGGAATTTTAATGTATCAGTTGAAATCAGCATTTGAAAAAGTATGGCAACTTACACTTTGGCTACTCTAAATTTGCATAAACCACCCCATTTTCTTCTCTTTTCTAGAAGATACTCAAATCAAAACACATATTGCGCAATCTAAAAAATGATTGTGCAATTTTTTATCACCACAAATTATGTCTGACTGCATCATCATCTTACATTTTTTTATTTATTTTCTGATTACTGGCAAGGATGAGGAAGTGGGGTCCTGCAGCATGTGAAGTGTGATGATTATGAACAATTTAATGTTATGCATTATAACATTTCAAATTCATACAATCCAGGTCCAGTACTGTACCTGTATCTGAACCTCTGTGTTGCTGCGGTGACTCTGTCGATGTCAATCCTGCTGATAGCCGGCGTTGACTCCTCACTTTGCCGCTGAACCACCAAGTACTCCTCATACTGATGGTTGGAGCGCACATTATGAATGATTGATCTGAATGCTTGCTTGCAGAGTGGGCACTCTGCTTTCACCTGGAATTTTATTTATTTATTATTTTCATGTTTACTATTGAAGGTAACAGCGTGTAACAAGTAAGTACAGGTAAAAAGCAGTTTCTATTTTAAATTAAGTAAATTAAAAATGTGAGAGAGTAGGGGTGCCCAGAGAGGGCTGGTTGTACAAGAGAAGAATACTTGCAAGGACTCAGGGAAGTTTTTGGACGAGAAACAGGACATTACAGACGAGTTAATAAAAAAAATTAACACACTATATAACTTAATAATTAATAATTGCATTTGAAACACAAAAGAACTCATGTCATGTCAAGAAAATGAAATATGGCACTATAGTTATTATTCTAATTTTAGAAATAGTTGTTATCAATTTGCTTGTTATGAATCAGCTAGCAGTAGGCACTTACAGGATTTTCATTTCTGGATACCAAAAATATCAAACCAATATATCTTTGAACGCAAGGCAACCCATAATAGTTGAAAAGCTCACCTTGCTCCAAGTGAGGAGGCATGAAAAGCAGAACTGGTGTAAACAAGAATCAGTGAATGATTTGTTCTTGCATGTGCCAAGACATATGGCACAGTTTGGTGGAGGAGAGCCTGCGCGACTGTCAGGCCGGGGGCTGCTGTCATCACTCTTGACACTGCTGGGATTCGCTCCTGAACTGTCATCTTGAGCCGCAGATAGCGCCTCCATGGCTAGTTATCTGTGGGTGTTGTAATGGATTACTTACACATGTTTAGACATGAAAAGAACTATAAGACATGTTTTGTAATACTGACAATAAATTGTTTGTAATATTTGTGTTCATCTCAAGCACATTATGGAAGTTAAAAGGTATATTACTACATTAAAAATAAATATATTATAGTTTGAGGAAATGGATGGAATACAGCTAATGGAAATGAGTTGGTATTAGATGTTGTTTCAAAAAAAAAATACTATGATGTACACTTCAGAATACAATTAGAAAATAGCTGTGATGTTATTGTGTAGGTACCATAGTATCAAAAATGTATCGATATATTATAGTACGTCGGTACTACAAAATGGAAAACTGGGTTTCGAAAAATGTTCGAAGTACCTATCTATAGATTACTTGCAATTCACTTTAAACTAATAAAGAGATGCTAGTTATTATTATAATATATGGTTTGGCTTCGAGACATAAATTATTAACGGTATGTTTCATCACAGATGTTTTACTTACGAATCGTTAAACACTTTAAGACAGCTACATTAGTAATGACTGCGGCACACATTACTTATTATTTTCCGTTTAAAATGGAAGTTCATGAGAAGATAATACTCACGTACTGACAATGTGTGTGATCTTGACAGATTTCTGGTGAATTGTGACGTGACGAGGAACGAATTATGTACCAGAGTTCGATCACTGAGATTCGATTTTAACTAAATAAATATAAAAGTCTGTACTAAAATTAAATCATAACACAAGAACATATCTATAAGATCATAATTTAACACAATTAAATTGCTCCTGACATAAGCTGTTTCTAAAAGCAAGAATAAAAACACAAATCAACTTCAAGTCTGCAATAGCGCATTATAGTAAACACGTTCGACTTCGCACTGTTCGCAGTACGCACACATGGAAACTGGAATAGGAATGGAAATACCTACTTCTTGTAAGCATGAAAAATAGTAGATTTAAAAAAATGTAAAATACAAAAATAGTAGAAGTACAGTCAGTAGAGTGCAGTCTGGTCATTGAGTACCTAATGGTACCTTACCATTACTCTGTCTACTTATTATATATTATATGTAACTAGAATCTAGAATTATTTTTCTGTGCTAGAAACTATCTGGGAATTTTTGGCTAGAGTTTCCATCACAGAGTATATAAATCACTACGTTTAGTTTCCATTGACATAAAAAGTAAAACGACTTCAAACTCTTTAATATAGTTTTTTTTTTTTTTTTTTTTTTTTTTCTTCTGGCTTCGCACGGTTTGTGCATTCAGCCAATGTCAAGTTATATTTAGTGCAGGGGACAAAGGTAGGGAAACTGGAATTAATCAAAATTATTTACAACGGAATTTAGGATATAGGATCAGTAGGATTACTAACTATAATAATAATGAACGATGACTTGATGAGATACAATAAATTGGCAAAAAAAAAATACATATTACAATTTAATATTATTAATGGTAATGAATGAAGCTATACATTTATATACAGGTAAACTATTTGTACAAAACAAGGAAAGAACAGAAGTAGGAAAAGGAATACGGAGAGACAATAGATCACTGAAAAAGGAAGAGCGGTCATAAAGAGGACAGGAGAAAAGAATGTGGTTCAAGTCGCCTACATCTGTGCCACACGAACAACTGGGATCATTTATAATTTTAAGTTTGGCAAGATGAGCAGGAGAGCAGACGTGACCAATTCTCATTCGTATGAGAACGGAGGTCTCCATCTTGCCAAACTTAGCCCTGCCAAACCACGGTTTTTCCGAAACATCGGGGTGGATCAAAGAAAAATAATGACCCTTTTGTCTACTGCTAATTTTCCAGGCCACATTCCAGGTGTCCAAAAGAAAAGTTTTAGGTAAATTTACAATGTCCGAGTTGAAATTTACATAGGGAACTATGTCCCCACACTGCACCGCATCACCAGCGAGAGAATTCGCCACTTCATTGCCTTTGATTCCAGCATGGGCTGGAACCCACGTGAATTGTAAGACATTGCCTTCAGATACGGTTCTGTACGCAAATTCTCTTATTAAACAAATTATTGGAGACAGGAATTTATGTGTCAGTGGAGATTTGTTGATGGCTAGAAGAGCACTTTGACTATCTGAAAAAATTATAACTTTCTTGAGCTTAAAAACTCGACTATATTCAATGGCTTTTAAAATGCCAAAACATTCTCCTGTAAAAACGGAAGTCTCCGGAGGAAGTTTTATTTTCTGAACGATGTTGAATTGCGAGTGGTACGTGCCAATCCCGACACAACCCGTCGGAGAATGCTTGGAAGCATCCGTAAAAATGTGGTGAAATTCCGAGTGTTCGGCCAAAAAATTGTTGAAACTTAAATTACAAAAGGGGTCAGATTTATTAGTACAGTGAAATTTTATTAGGGGATCGAAATGTAAACTGTCATAACTACTGCTAAATAAGGGAAGTTTGTTGGAACGGTGAATTGGAGAAGATAGAGAGAGGTATTTTTTATAGCTTATAACTAAACAAGGAGCACGTTTATGGGACCAGTAATCTGAAGAATCAATCAGCGACACTAAAGTGTCCAATTTAGGAATGAGAGGATGAGTTGAGAACTGAATAATTCGGAACAAATAATTATCAGAAAGGAATTGTCTTCTAAGATATAAAGGAGCTTCCCCGCATTCAACCTGTAAGGCATTTATGGGACTCGACTTCATAGCGCCCGCAATAATTCGTAATGCTTTAGACTGGATGCGGTCCAATTTTTTAAAAGCCATAACACTACCCGGTTCTAGAATAAATAATCCATAATCTAATGTGCTTCTAATTATAGCATTGTAGATTAATTTTAAAGAAAAAGGATGTGCACCCCACCACACACCTGACAAGCATCTAAGCATGTTTAAATGATTTTCGCATTTATTAACAATAAAATCGCAATGAGGAACACTGCTTAATTTAGAATCTAAAATGATACCCAAATATCGGAAATTGTCTTTGACTGAAATAGGTGTATCTCTATAGTAAAGATTAACTCCGGGAATGTTTCTCTTCCGGGTAAATAAAACAGCCGCGCTTTTAGATGTTGACAACTCCAAACCGTTCACATGTAACCATGAATCTAAAGCAGATAAAGCAGAATTAATAGAGCAGCTAGCTTGCTCGATAGACTGACTTGTAGCATATAATAATAAATCATCGGCATATTGAAGAACCTTAACAGGATTAGGCAGGGACAAATCTAAATCAAAAGTGTAAATATTGTATAAAAGGGGGCTGAGAACAGAGCCTTGTGGGAGACCTCTCCATACAGTATGCGATACCTCTCGATCCCCTATTAACATGCTAACAGAGCGTTCAGTCAGGATATTTATGATGAAATTCAACAAGTTCATTGGGACTTGTAAAGCTTTTAATTTATTTTGTAAAACTGATAATACAACATTATCATAAGCTGAATTAATGTCGAGGAAAACCGCGACTGTGGATTGATTATTAGAAAATGAAATCCGAATATCCGATGTTAAAATACATAAACAGTCACTGGTACTTCTACCTTTTCTAAAGCCATATTGTGATTCTGCCAGGAAACCCTTACTTTCAACAAACCATTCTAGACGATTTTTAACTAAGTGTTCCGCTAATTTTATCAGAATTGAAGACAAAACAATGGGGCGGTATGAAGAAACATCGGAAGGAGTTTTATTTGGTTTAAGGAATGGCAACACCATTTGACGTTTCCATTCAACAGGAACGTTTCCTGTAATCCTAACCACTTGCACGTCGACGCTCGCGAGTTGTCATGTGGGTCTTACGTCGCGATGCCACCGCGCAATCGCACCACCGCATAACGCCGCGGTCGTCCCCGATAAAAACGTTTGCCAAAAGAAAAGTATTAGAGCAATTTTAAAATAAAAATTAACATTGATTACGTTAGAGTATAGAGAATAAACTTAAATAAAAATATATGCTTCAAACCTACATGTACATATTTAAAAAAAATGTTAAATTTAAAAAAGTAATTATTTTTTTCTGATTTCACGGCAATTTTATTTTTCGTAATTAAATTAAGCTACCTTTATCAGTTATAAAAATATGTAAATAAAGTAGACTATATTTCCTTCAAGATGATAGCAAAAGATCTAAATTACATTCATGAGAAGTATTTAAAATAAATTTTTCAAATCAGAGTCCTCGAGTCTCAAGTACCGGAGGTCGGACGACCTTCGATACTCGAGAAAAAAAGCAATATGGCCGCCCGGGACTGTGCAGACGGGCGTTTTATTTTTGACTATACTTAATAATTATTGTACTTCGTGTTTTTGTTTTTAATATTGTTTTATTTGCTGTGCTCTATTTTTAATTGTCAATATATTTTACTGTAAATGTGCCCCTTTTTATAAATAAATGATTATTATTATTATTATTTTAATAAGAAATAAATACATTTTTATTTATTATTACTTTGTTTTATTTTTAACAATAGCATTATAGTTGATCGAAGAGATAAGCAGTAGTTATTACTGTGCAAATGGAAAAACATGTGCTAGTTAATACCGTATTATTTCAGTGCAGTGCAGAAAAAAAATGCAAATTATAAAACCAACACTAACAATGCAAGCAAAACACGAATTTTTGAGTTCAGCTAGCCTCAAAAATTCTCCACCAAAAGCTCGTCTGCACAAACCTTACTTTTACAAACGTTATTGGTTACTCCAGTCACAGGCACTTGAACGGTGCGTATCGTATTACTCATTTCGTTGAATCTGCTAAAAAATATGAACGTAATTGATTGTTTGTATGTAATTTATTATTCTAGATAGTTTATTTCATGAAATTAGGGCGTCATTTCTGTTGCACAACATTTCTACAGTCCGTGAACAAACCAAAAACCGACCGGTAACCTCTAAAAACGGCACTCGAACACTTCTTTTGCTAAATTTAACAACGTTGGAGATTAAAAGAGTATGATTATTATATACCATTGTAACGTGTACATTGTCTAGAAAATTGTAATATATTACACTTTTAGAAATAAGTAATAAAACAAGAGCACTTACGACATAATTACAGCGACACGTTCACCGCAATCACACAGAAAACACACTTGACTTCAAGTCGTTGTACCAACCTCAGAGTGTTGAATAATGTACCGCACTTGGTTTTAGAGCCATCTGTAACTATTCCTCTGTACTAAAAACCATAGCCCTATACACGAAAAACCCGTAATCAACCCGTAATTCATGTTTCCGTGCTTCCCTCATAATTGTAACTGTGGTATCCATGACGTGTGTGTCAAGATTTTTTTTTGTGACTATGGTCACCCAAAACGTGCAAGTGGATAATAGAATTAATAAGCTCTAAATAATAACTGAGAACGTCGTCATTTAAATGAGCAAAAAAGGAATACGGTATGCCATCAATGCCTGGGGCTGAATCCTGAGTTTTATTAATAACAACCTTTAATTCAGTGAGAGTGAAGGGACGATCTAACGATGAATGAATATTTTGGGTATTATTGGGTATGAGAGCTAGGTTAGCCTCGGGAGCCCATGGAGGAGCTAATTTATCTAAAAAGTCGCTGGCCAACGAATCAGGGATAGAAGAATGGTTATTATATATGGATCTAAATCTACGAATGTTACGCCAGACAATCGTAGGGTGAGTATTCGGTGAAATAGATAAACAAAAGTTACGCCAAGATTCAAATTTTTTCTTTTTAAATAGTTGGCGAGTTTCTAAAGTTATGTTATTAAGAATTTCGAAGTTATTATCTGACATTTCAACGTTGTAATTGTATTCAGCCTCATTACGTTTATTAATCAATTCTGTGCACTCTGAGTCCCACCAGGGAGGCGACGGAATTGAACTAATATTGTTCTTTTTTACAGGAAAAACCTCATCCGCCGCTGCAATTAATAAGCGTGCTAAAGCTTCAGCACAACTGTTTTCATTTCCATCAGAAATAACTGGCAAAGAACAAAGCTTTCTGTCAACAACGTCCTTAAATTTATCCCAGTCACTACTATTAGTATGGGGTAATTTATGTTTTAGATTTGATCTCCTAATTGGGGCATTTGGTTTACAAAGAGGATAAGAGATGACTATTGGGAAATGGTCACTACCAAAAGTAGAGGACAGAGTGTACCAAGTAAGGGAAGAGGCAAGGTTTGGAGAACAGATAGAAAGGTCAATTGCGCTTTGGTTTTGGTTAGGGTTGGAACGTCGAGTAGGTGCTCCTGAATTCAAGATGCATAAGTTATGAACATCTATTATATCGAGTAGTTCATCCCCATAACTATTCGAAATTGAACAACCCCATGATTGGTGATGGCAATTAAAGTCCCCCAGTATTAAGAATGGCTTTGGAAGGAAAGAAAGGAGATTATTCATCTCTTGAAGAACAGAAGAAGAAGGGTGAGGAATGTATATAGAGACAAGACAAGTATTATACACTTTTATAGCTACAATTGAAATTTCCTCACTATGAGGAGGTAATGTAATGATGGTAAAAGGGATAGAATTCTTGATAAGTATAGCTACTCCACCATACCCATCAGATCTATCCTCTCTAATGGTTAAATAACCATTGATTTTAAAAATATTATAAGCTTTGAGCCATGTCTCTGCTAAAGCAAAGACAAAAGGTTCAAATTTATTTAACAAATATATAATATCACTCTTTTTGTTTATTAGACTGCGGCAGTTCCACTGGATTATTTTGGATGTGTGGTCCATTATGAATGAATTGAGGTACATTAAAAGAAGGGGCAACGTTGGACGGTGAAATGTTGAACTGAGAGAGAAGACTGTTTAATGCAGAAAGAAAATCATTAATAGAAAAATTTACGTGTTTATCTTCAATATTGTGTTTATTAGAAAAAGCACAACCATCTGATGGTTGAGGAATGTTAAAATCTTTAATAATAGCATTGTGAGCTTCTTTATTATACCCTGGTACAGATTTGGGAGGGGAACGTGGTTTGAAGAATACAGTCTTTTTATAACTTGTTGGCATTTTATTATGAAAGGACATTGATGGAGTATCGGGCAAGTTTTTGGGTGGTGGAGATAAGAGTGTGTCTGCATAGGATTTTGACACTGGAGGATGGATTTTTGCTGCTTCAGCATATGATACAGCGCTTTGCGCCATATATGTTTTAATTAATTTTTGCCTAGAAAATTCTGGGCAAGACTTATTTGTTGCAAAGTGGTACCCAGAACAAAGGTAGCAAGATGCGTTTTCTGGATCAGTTTCACAACTGTCCCCAGTGTGTCCTTGACCACATTTATAACAATTAGGCTTCGACCTACATTGGAGCCTCGTGTGTCCAAAACGGCAGCAGTTGAAACACTGTACTGTGGGGAAAATATATAGCTCAACCGGTAATGCATTGTAACACATAAAAATTCTTTTTGGTAAAATCTGCCCATCGAAAGTAACCACAATGGTTTGGGAAGGTTTCCATATGGTACTACCATCCACAACAGTTTTAAAGTTAAGGCGCCTTACCTTTAAAATAGGCCCGCAACCAATTGGAACCGAAATATTCTCAATAATCTCCTCCGGAGACCATTCCGCAGGAACTCCACGCACTAAGCCCATTCTGGTTACGTTAAAAGTGGGTATGTAAGCTTTATAATTAAATTTCTCAAGACTAGTACTGTTAATAAAAGAATTTGCGTCCAGGAAATTAGAGAAGGAAATACTTATTTTGTTACGCCCGATTTTCTTGACACTGCCGTTGATAACATTTTTGAATGCATTTTGTTTTAAAAACTTCCCAAATGTAATGGGATGCAGTGTGGTTCCATCGTTTTCAGAAACAAAATTTTTTGAAACATGAATTACGAATGGCGCGATGTCTGACTTCTCGTAAAGTTTTCGTCCAATTTGAGCGGGAACTGAAGGAGCTGGAGTAACCGGTATGTTAGCAGTGGTGGGTGTAATTTGTTCAGCGCTTATGGTCGAGTTATCAATGATTTGTGTATCCGTGCTTATGGTAGAGTCTAAACAACCACAACCCGAAGATTCGGATCCGTGGCCTTTGCGGGTACGACGACGTTTATTACAATGTTTGCACACATGCACACGACTTCTTTTTAACGATTTGGTCGTAGACGACCCATCGGTATCCATTCCCGATTCATTGGATAATATGGTTATATAGCTGCCTACCGGGGGGACGAAGCCCCCCGGATCAGGCGGATCATTCATTGTCTCCTATTAAATAATAAAAAACACTTACCCCTACTGAAGAATATACACAACTTAATTAAAATAAAATATAAAGAAACTACGACACTAAAACTACGACTACTGAAACTATATTACAGTTAAAAATTAATTTTATAAGAAAAGTTCAAAAAGGACGCGTCCACAAGTTGGAAGTTTCCCGCGCTTCCAGGCCTTTCCGCTCAAGCCCCGAGCGGCATACCCGTATGCCGGTACGAAATTCTCCGTCAAGCCCCGAGTGGCATACCGGTATGCCGGCAGATTTTTTCATCTGTCAACGGCTTTACAAGCTGTTTTTAATATGAATTTAGTCGAATATTGTCTCTGAATATTTTTATTCTGAATGCTAAAGATGTTGCCATGCATAAAAACATCACTCGAAACGCAAATATCCATAGGCAATATAGAAAAAAAATGTTGAAGTTGACATCTGGCCCTCTTCAAAATTTTGTCAACAGTGCGGGTTTTTGTTCCACATTTTTTGTGTTTAGTGATTTATTGTAGTGATTTGAAGGTAAGTGCAGTGTTTTTTATGTAGAATATTAGTTAGGACACCGTTATGTGTGATGTTTTTACGAAATAGCATCATAAAATTTGATTTTTTTGATTTGACAAGAGTCGTGAGAAATCGTAAACTTTTTTCAAAGAATTTTCGCTGTTTTAGTGCATAATCGACAGAAAATGGATGTAATATTCATTTACAACGAGTGATTACTTCGTTCTAGACAATACTTTCATGAAATAGCATCATAAAATCACTTTGACAAAATAATATATACGTATTTACATAAATACCTACAAACGGCGCCGCGCCCTATGAAGTTTGAGTTGTAATATTATGAAAATGTTACGTATGATTCTCAAAAAAACGCTGTTGTTAGATTCCTTGTCTATTCATAATGTAACTTACAAAGTTTGGTGTACATAGCTACAGTAGTTTTATCACAAATCGATAAAGTACAAGAACATGTGTATTTTTAGCCATTCTCTGATAAAACCTTATGCTTAGAAATACAACACCATATTTCGGTTATCGCTTATAGATAAGTATGTTCTCTGGTTATTTTCCATCACAAAACAGGTTTTGCTATCGCAGTACGTCGTACAAAACATGGATTAGAGTGTTTACAAAATCATATTTACATATGTATAAATACATATAAAATGGCGCCGCGCGCTATGAAGTTTGAGTTGTAATATTATGAAAATGTTAAGTAGGATTCTCAAAAAAACGCTGTTGTTACATTCCTTGTTTATTCATAATGTAACTTACAAAGTTACAAGTACATAGCGACTCTAGTTTTATCACAGTCGACAAAGAACCATAACAATACGATAATATAAACAACTTTGGCCAGTTCTCAGAATTAATGTTTTGTTTACGAATAGAACAAAGACAAAGGGCGACCGCTGTTACTTAACTACCTGCGTTGTTTATCTACGATCTCAAAACGGGCACCCTTATCGCTCTACGACCCAGTCGAACCACTTACGAGAATTTTAAGTGACTGGTGTCGTGTTACGCCATGATTACGTCATCGCGGCCCGCGCGTGCGCGGGCCTTGAGCACATAGCGTCAAAATAAAGTGCGCGGGGCTAAATCGGTTAATATAGTTCTAAATAGTCATAGTAGAGTCGTATAGTGAGGCAATGAGTGAGTACTGTGAGTAGACTCTAGAAACCACTCTGATGTCTGTAGTATATCTATGGAAGTAAAAGGTACAGAACAGCAAACGACCACCCAGGCTTATGCAGACCGGGTTACATCTACGGGGCTGGAATAGTCTGTAGAATAAAATCAGAGTATTCAGTAAATACAAGATTTCACAAAAATCCTGATAAAATAATATTCTATGTTTATTTTAATTTCACAATATTTTTCTTGCAATTTGTAAATGCAGGATTTTCATTTGCTGTGCATCTCTAATCTCTATCGTCATTGTCAATATTTGTCAAATGTCAATGTCAGCACTGCTGTCAATATTGCTGTACCCACAGAGTACAATAGACTATATTGAAAGCTGTACCTAAGTACTGCGGCCAGGATTGCGGATTGTTGTGATTATCTAATCGTCAAAAATGGGAATACTAAAAAAGGTAAAGAGTTATTTACATTTCGATAGGTTTAGTTTGTCTTATTTCAAAAGTTATCAATGTGTTCTTCATTGATAACATTCCCTTAGCTTAAAGACTAAACCACAATCAACTCTTGAAATGTGTCATCTGGGTTATTCGTAATAGTAATAATTTATTGATCACTAGCGACCCGCCCCGGCTTCGCACGGGTGCATGTATTATACATATAAACCTTCCTCTTGAATCACTCTATCTATTAAAAAAAACCGCATCAAAATCCGTTGCGTAGTTTTAAAGATCTAAGCATATATAGGGACAGACAGACAGGGAAAGCGACTTTGTTTTATACTATGTAGTGATGAAGATGAAAACAACATTTTGTAAAATTTTAGAGTACTGGCCTTGTTGGCATGGCCGTAGCTCCAAATGCTCATCACACCCTTGGATCTCTGTACGGAAAAATTCTGCGAATTCTGCAAAAGATGCCCGAAAGTGCTGGTTACCGAAAATATACCGAACCAGTTATTCGTGAACGAGCTGCCGTGTTAACACAGGTAACGCATAACATGGGTACGGGATCGTTATCGGAACAAATCATATATTATTATTTTGACAAATAATGTATTACATTTTGCAGACTAAAGACGTGTACGAGATTGAATCAAAAATCAACTGTGGACAAGCTGAGGAACTGATTATACAAGCCGAAAATGAATTGAACTTGGCTAGAAAAATGCTTAATTGGAAACCATGGGAACCGCTTGTTTCTAAGCCACCCAAAGGCCAGTGGGACTGGCCTCCTACCCAGTCTTAATTTTGAGAAAGTTCTTGTTAGTATCATTTTTAGTCAATATAAGTAATATTGTTAATAAAAAATTGGTTTGTTTATTCCTTCCTCCTTGACAAAATAGTCCACTCAAATAATAGTTACACTGAGGCTTGTTTTGTGTTAAAGAATTACAAAACATGATTTATCATGATTAAAAATATAAAAATGAAAATACAGTGTTTAGTTTTCATTTTATTATAACTAACATGATTCAGTTCAATGAAATATAAAATAACCTCCTTTTCATCAGTTTAAGATAAGATGGAGCAGTGTTATTTGGCACAGTGCATAAACCATTACGTATTACAAATAATGTTTGTAACATTTCATTTAAATCTATATTTATTTTTTAGGTAGTTATAATATGAATTTACTGAGCCATAACAAGGTAAGGTTTAACATACTGACTGCTTTACTCTCACATTAAAGGTTGTGTATTTAAATGAAAGTGACTGTTGCAGACATACCTAAATAGTTAATTAGCATTTGCTAGTAAAGCAGACAGTATGATTATTAGAACCAATTTATAAATTTTATAAATTCAAATATAAATATAACCACTAATAAATACTTAACTAAGTAATTTTTTCCATGACAATTACATGTTTTCTTTTTAATTTTGTAAAAAATAATAACTGCTGGTGTAAATGCAATTGTTTTGTATAAAAATATGTCATTGGTAACTCATTAATATAAATACTTTCAAATGCCTCTTAGTAATTCGCTGTACTTTTTTAGGACAGTTATACAAAAGTTGCACAATTAAAAACAGTAATACAAAATACTCTACTACAAACTAAAGCTTATGTATAAAAAAATAAATAACATTATAATAATCACTTGTCATAATTATAATATAATACTAATTCAGTGCTCCATGCTCTTATAACCTTAACTCAACATCTCAAACAATGTCCCATTTTACTTATAAACTTTATGATTATTTGAGGCAGTTACATAATATTCTTATTTACATCGACCCAAAATATTGTTGTGTACAAAGCGGTTAAATATTGTTGTGAATAGGTGCAATTAGGAGTTATGTTAGCCATTAAGCTGCGTTTATAATTAACCTGCACTGCGTGTCGCCTCGCGTGGGTAAGCTATCGGTTTCACACATTACAAGGTTTTATTCATTTAATTAGTGTAACTGCATTGTAATTAATTTCTCAAGTCCCACATAATGAGACACAATTGATTTTCTATTGTTCTGACTTACCGGTAAGTCAGCCGGGGCTTGCCCGGTTAAATGGGAATTCTCTCACTGAAAATATAATTTGATTGCAAATTATATTTTGACAGTGTCAGAAAATATAATTTGATTGCAAATTATATTTTGACAGTGAGTAGTGACAGAATTCCCATTCACATTCCAAGTAAGAAATCTCATATTATTAAAACTTGGATTTGGAATAACTTATTTTGTACAAGTAGCGGGTTATTGTTAGGTAAGTTTGCAACTGTCTTGTGTTATACTTTATAGAAAGAAAGAAGGTAAAATGCCAGGGAAGTGTCTCTTAACATGCCTATGGAATATTACTTATGTTTGTTGTAGTTACATGCCTTTACCCGAGATATAAATATTTATTTGTAATATTAACAGATACTATTTTATGAACCTTCCTGAGGATGTCAGCAGGGTATTATTAATTTTTCCTACAAATTAAAATCAGCCATTCTAATGTTTAGATAAGTGCTTCTTGAAGGTCTTGTGAAGCTAAATAAGGCTTTGAATGTCTTACTAATACATGTGTTCATTTCCACCAGATGTTATTTCTATTACAAAAAATATTTAATGTAATAAAAATAATTTATAATACAGTGAAGTTTTAAAAAGTGACTGATATTCTTAAAATTATTATTTACATGAAATACAAATACTAATAATAAAGATAAACAGTAAAACTTTCAACACAATGATCGCCTAGCAAATAATACCAAAGGAAATGGAAACTCGTAAGTTATATTTATATTTCCCACCATACTTGTTGTCAATTGATTATTACTCATTTTCAACTTATCTTGAAAGATAGCATTAAGCACTTTATCTATTCTATAAACGTAATAAATAGAGTGAATAGACAGATAAAACCTCAAAGTTATTACAAAACTAAATAATGTTTATAAGTAAGACCATCTTACTTATTCTAACTTTTATGTAGAAGTCACACCTTTTCTTGCTACTAATAAGTTTAAGATGGGATGTTTCTTTATATAGCTTACTGCTTTTTTGTGGGTTACCATTGTGAAGTCATAGCCATTGCACTGTAATATTTTGTCATGCATCCTCAATCCAGATTTTGCTGCAGGACTTCCTTCATGCACTTCTGT
The DNA here is from genome assembly GCA_949316365.1 of Hoplodrina blanda. Classification (NCBI taxonomy): domain Eukaryota; kingdom Metazoa; phylum Arthropoda; class Insecta; order Lepidoptera; family Noctuidae; genus Hoplodrina; species Hoplodrina blanda. The sequence goes on along the minus strand of OX438579.1, from coordinate 5,329,857 downwards.
CACATATATGCCCTGAAAGGGAGCAATATTATTAAACTGAGTAGTAGACAAACAAGAAATGTTCATTTAATTTAGAGATGTCTAAAGCCTTACATTATCAGTGTATCCTTGAGGACTTTTGCGAAAATCTTGATCAATTCCGCCGCCAATTTTAAAACCGCATTTCATAACTTCTCTTCCTTCTGAATCAACACCAGCTTCTTTTTGGAGAGTTATTGGTATCTGTGAAAGGTTATAAGTACATTTTTGTTAAGTAAAAGACCGAATAATACAAACAAAACTGGGAGTGGTCTACGGACTTACACTTAAACACTCCATAGCTGTTCCAGCTTGGTGTTGAAATGCCATTTTCGCCATGGTGACTGGTTGAATATTATGTTCTTCGGGTGAATAATCTTTAATAGAAGTCTAAAGATTAGAAGCAAAAAAAATATATTACTAATTTACTGTAAAAACAACTTATCAGTATAAACACAATTTACACAATAGTGTTGTGGTGTCTTTGTGTGCTGCTTAAGAACGAAACTTAAATTCACTTCCAATTATTTTATCAAATACGATTTGATTGTCATTACCACACAACAAGTTTAGTCACAAACTCACAACTTACAAAATAGCAGAATATAATCACCATCGACTATTGTGTTTTGTTTTTAATACATTACGTTACTAATAATAGTGTTGCCACACACTGAGTCAGAGTCACTAGTGGCACGGTAATATACTGTGCTAGTGGCCACCGATTACCGCGACTGGTAGCCACTACAATCGGGCGGCTTAGTGTGCACTCTGTGGCACTAGCACTTAGGCCTCTATTGCGTTCTCGTAATGTATACTGTTTTACGGTTTGAGTGTTAGCCATGGTTTGGCAAGCGTTCAAAAATACAAGCGTGTAAACGGAGGTGTTTAGTTTGGCTTGCAACATGCATGAGTATGAAGAAGGTTGCCGCCGCCGCCGTGTCAGGCGGCGCCGCCGCCGCGCCGGACCGTTCCGGTTTAGTGTCGGTTTTTCAACACGACTCGAAGAGCGCTTGCGATGCATTTACAAGTTTGCACAGAGTACTATAATATAAAAAGGTACAAGACTACAAGTTGCCCATGCGCCCTTGGGTGTTTCGCGTTGTGTCGGGTTCTCGGCCGTAAAATTAGTGCCAGGTCGAGCAAGGACACTATATTCTTTGTGATAAACTAAATTAGTGAGTAGCCAAAACACTACTCTTTAAACGTCTAGTGCCAAAACAGAACATAATGCTGCGTACACACCGGCCCAACGAATGCCTTCGTTGGCATTCGTTGGGCCGGTGTGTACGCAGCAAAACCGTCCAGAAAGAACCAACGAAGGCCAGCGAAACCCAATCGTTGGCATTCGTTGGGGCGTTTTGAACGCAGCATTAGACATACTCACAAGCGCGTGTAATCGGTATAATAAATTACTTTTAAAAAATGTGAGTCAAAAAGATAAGTAATGTCTGTGGTTTACGGAAAGGTTCGGCAAGCTTGCACAAACCACAAACAAAGGGCAACTTTCATTTCTAATTCCGGTTCTCAGCTGTCAAAGTCATCATCATGTTAATGTCAATATGTCATCGACGATATCCGTCATCGAAACTAGTCAGCTGATTCCGGCTGATTCCAAATATTTCTAAATGCAAAAATAAGGGAATGATATCAAAACGTCTTTGCCAAAGAGTAAAGTAATAATTATAGTCTTTGCGTTCAAATTGTTGCTGCTACTGCTACGAATTGACGCCCATTTTTAGAGGTAATTTTGTTTTCATCCATGTTATCCAGATTGAAGTAAATGTTAGGTTCGCATTTAATGAAAACCGTAGGTTATCCTTATTTTAACTGTCTATACATATTTGTTGTAATTATTTGTATTTTGGAAAGTGTCCAACGAAGTGCTCGGCTTTTATTTATATATATTTATTTTAATTATAATTTGTATTTTTTTTTATGGCTGTCGTGTTTTCAGATGTCCGGTCAATATAGACATGTCTGGTGGAATGTGGTTACTAATTTTGTCAACTCATTTAGACCCCGCCAGATAAGAGGAAATAAAATGGGTAAGTAAATAAAAGTCATGCTTGTTTGTTGTTTAAAACCTGATGAATTCTTTATGATTTCAAAAATTTCCATTCTAAAATAAAACACTGTTTGAGAAAAACAAATTACGCAAATTAGTTTTCCTACCGTAAAGGAAATTTAACTTAATAAAAATAATAGTTTAAAAAACTAAAAAACACGCTTTTACCACGCACTTAAAATTAATGTAATCTTTACTCTTCTTGGACAAAACGCTCCACGCTTTCTTTCATAATAAATCGTAGTAAATGTTCGAATTATTTTGTAATTTTAAGTGCGTGGTAAAAGCGTGTTTTTTAGTTTTTTAAACTATTATTTTTATTTTATACTTTTTAGTCTTCTTATTATTTAAACTTAATTTACTACTTACTAATTTAAAATATTAATAGATATTTAAAGATATTTCTTATTAAAAAACTTAACAAAATTCACTGTTTTACGCATCCAAATTTAATACGGCGTCCGCCATATTGGATTTAAGTCACGTGACTATTTTTTCGTATTCCTGACCGCAAACCCTTTCATTTGATACCCATATCATGGGGGTGCATTTCATATAGCCTGTCCGCCATATTGGATTTAAGTCACGTGACTATTTTTTCGTATTCCTGACAGCAAACCCTTTTATTTGATACCCATATCATGGGGGTGCATTTCAAATAGCCTGTCCGCCATATTGGATTTAAGTCACGTGACTATTTTTTTCGTATTCCTGACCGCAAACCCTTTCATTTGATACCCATATTATGGGGGTGGATTTCAAACAGCCAGTCCGCCATCTTGGGGAGGCCGCCATATTGGATTTGTAATGACGTTTCTTAGCTAGTCATGTATTGTCATCAGAACTCAGAGCGTGTGCAAAATTTCATCCCAATCGAAGACTGGGAAGTGGGTCAAATTAAGATTCCAAGATTTTCTTACATAGTTACTTACAATTGAAGCGTGTTAATAATAAGTCACGTGACTATTTTTTTCGTATTCCTGACAGCAAACCCTTTCATTTGATACCCATATTATGGGGGTGGATTTCAAACAGCCAGTCCGCCATCTTGGGGAGGCCGCCATATTGGATTTGTAATGACGTTTCTTAGCTAGTCATGTATTGTCATCAGAACTCAGAGCGTGTGCAAAATTTCATCCCAATCGAAGACTGGGAAGTGGGTCAAATTAAGATTCCAAGATTTTCTTACATAGTTACATACAAGTGAAGCTAATATAAAGCGTGTAAAAAGTATGTGTTTTGTAGGTATTGATGTTAACTCAATTCTATGTATACCCTAGGTAGTTGATTTTCTGAGTATAATGTGAATTCATTATGTATCTTAATCCCTGTCTCAATATTATGATCTTTGTCTGTAAACAATCAATGGCTGAGTTTTAAAATGGGGTAGTCGAAACCGGTTTACTAAGGATGGAAATCCCAAAAACATATTCCTTGAATCTGGGATCAAACCCAGATCCACATTTGACAGTACCAGACCAAGTAAACTTAAATATATATAGCTTTTTTAACTTGTAGGTAAAGATTACATAGGCAATGCCTATTTTGAAATTCCTGCCGACCCTAGTATTGGTAAAAGGAAACCCACTAGATGGTATACACCACCAAAAGAACAAGACTTTCAAGATCCTATCCCTGCAGAATGGGAGGCATGGTTGAGAATGAGGAGGTAAAAATACATATGCTCTAATCATAGTCTAAATAATGTCTAATGTAATCTAGACACGCGGTAGCATGTCAAACCAAGGTCACACTATATAATAATTTTATCGTATAAACTTTTCGTCTCTATTTTGGATATTTAATTTGATGGCATTTGTGAAATGTTGATATATATTTTTTCAGACCAGTACCACCCACAGAAGAGGAAATTGCAAAAAATCTTGCTATAGCCCAAATGAAGAAAATAAATGCAGCCAAAATTGAAACTAAAAGGTTGGCTGAAGGAGGTTCTTTGCCTTCAGTACCAGAAAGAGGAGCCCAGTCATTTCCTGTGTACCCTGATTTTAAACCGGGAGACCCTGAAAAATAACCTAGGCAATATATAGACAACTAATAATAATTAACATTAGCTTATGAGTATGAGACAGGCACACACATTTGTTTCTTTGGTGGTCACAGCTAGTCTTGCAGCATAGCTTGCAGTTAGTATGTAGGCTTCATAATGTATGGTTGCCCTCAGAAAGATAAACAAAAAGACAAACTCCAAACAAAAAACACATAAACAAGTTCCATAAAATGTTTACATTGATTTTTTTTACAGTTTAAATCAGCTAGGTGCACATAGTATTAAAACAGATGTTTACTTAGAATTGTCGAGTTACAATAAATTGCATATTTTGTTATATTATTGTTTAATGGATTGGATTGTATTGTAAAACGGGTAATCGCAACTCCACAGCCTGGCGCGTATTAGGCGTATGTTTGTGTAATGAATGTAGACATTTAAATGGCAATAGTTAATATTAAAATTTTACATTTTTCTGAGGGTTTCTGTACTTATTATGATCAATAAAATAAACCCAGTTATTAAAAAGAGAGATTTTATTAAATATTGAGTATTTAATGAAATTTTACAAATGTATAAAATACATGATTTATCGGTTTAAATTAAAAAAATGTGTTGTATCAATTTTGTTTATTTACGAAAATCATGTCAGTTACAAAATAGCAATGACTGGTAGCTTAGCTATGAATTCAGTTTTGTTTTTTCTAGTTACTCAATAAATGAGTACCTATGTCTCACCAGTGAATGATGCATCATTCTGTCCCCCAGTGTAGGGCGAGGTAGGGCGACCGCCCCGGGCGCCGGACCTAAAGGGGCGCCGGCGGCGCCCCTTTTGGGCCGCTCACTCGTTGAGTCAGTACTTGTAAATTCTCAAAGCCTAGCGACAAAATCGCTATGGTGACAACACTAGAGTGGAACTCAGCGTTCGGCCGGAACACTAACACTGTTGTTCATTTTACCGGGAAGCGGCCACAAACAAGACACGTTACATCTCTTTTTAAAATTTAATTTAAAAAGAGTTGGCTTTATTTTTGACGAAGCGGAACACGCTTAGCTCAGGTTTCGTGATTTCGAAAAGTATATCACCGAATAACATGGCCCCATTGAACCCGAACGTACTATAAGGAATTACTTGACAAATCTCATGCGACTTTTTTTTGTTCCCGGGGTGGAAAATCCTCTTGGATGTCGAAGGGGTCTGTCAGACTCTTACTGCTTGAAAGCGATTCCGGTGTTCCCCTGCCACACTTAGGCCGGGTTCACGTTCCTTCCGCGATTCCCGACTGGTGCTGGCCCTCCTCCGCGGGCCACCTCGGGTCTGGAGGGGAGGTAGGTGTTTAACTCGCCCCGCGACGGCAGAGAGGGGCGCGCGTGGAACACTACGCACCACCACCTTGGGTTCGGTTGATGGAGTCCCCAAGTCCGCCGCCTCTAGCCCATTTAGGGGGGCCGGAAGAGGGCGCCGCCGACGCCTGGGGCGCCTGCTGCGGGCCGGGAGAGAGGTCGTAATATCTCTTTTCTTTTCCGCAGCGAGTCCTGCGAGATAAGCGTTTCGCAGAAGTAGGCCACCGCGTTCCAGGACCCTTCGCTGCCGACCATCGAAGCGACGACGGCTGGCAGCGACAGGTCACTGCCTACTTCAGAGATGAGTACACGACGCGGCTCCTCCCAGGCCATACATTCTGACAGCGTATGCCGCGCCGTGCCCTCCAGGCAGTCCACGCAGTGGTGGCACCGGGCGTCTGGCTCCCTGTTTATGAGACACAGGTACTTCCCGAAGCCATGCCCCGAGAGCATCTGCGTCACCCGAAACGTCAGGGAGCCGTACCTTCTTCCGAGCCAGTCCGCCAGCACCGGCCGGATCGCCTCGTTGGTGATAATAGGCGTGAGAGCCTGTCCGGACTAGCGTTAAAAATGCTGAAAAAAACAATTTGTTTCTTTCACGAAAAAAACCAATTTGTGGTTTTTTTCCGTTTTTTCACATGTTACATTGAAAAATTCGCAGACAGAATCCTTTGGGAAAAAACGAGAATCTTTCGAATTTTTCTCAAAATGTCTTGAAAATAAAGAAAAAAAAAACAAGTTTTTTTCAAATATTTTTCTGTTCAAACAACATAGGGTAGCATGGCTCGTTTGATTCGTCTTGACGAGTACTGTGATCCTACATGGTAACCAGGGTCTGATGATGGAGCTGGAAGGTGGCCATAGGAACTGCGTAATAGAACTAGACAACCCCGTCGAGTTTGGGCTCGTTTGATTCGACTTGACGAGTACTTTGATCCTAGATGGTAACCAGGGTCTGATGATGGAGCTGGAAGGTGGCCATAGGAACTGCGTAATAGAACTACACAACCCCGTCGAGTTTGGGCTCGTTCGATTCGACTTGACGAGTACTTTGATCCTAGATGGTAACCAGGGTCTGATGATGGAGCTGGAAGGTGGCCATAGGAACTGCGTAATAGAACGACACAACCCCGTCGAGTTTGCGGTCGTTCGATTCCGTGTATTCTGTTTTTTAGTATTTGTTGTTATAGCGGCAGCAGGAATACATCATCCATGAAAGTTTGAACTGTCTAGGACAGCGGAGGCTTCTATGTATTTTTTCTCGAAAACGATGCGTCTTAGGCGCAAAATAACCAAATTTTCACTCCCCCCTAGAAGGCTCCATGAGAGCAGCACCACTATTAAAATTTTGGGTTTGGGGGGGGGGAGGAGGGGATTGTTTTTATTTTAATGTTTTCAATTTGTTTAATATTTATAAGTAAATAGTCTTTGAAGCAATAATATTCGAAATAAAGATACAAGAACCGAATATTCTATGAAACATTATCTGCGAAATAAAATTCTATGAAATATCTTTCTGCGAAACAAGGGGACAACACTCTAGAAAAGTTTTTGTTTTAGATTTTTTTTACAAAATGTTTTTATTCTCTCCCTTTTTTTCTTTCGTAAAGGCAGTACCTAGGTATAGGTTTGAATGGCAGATGGGGGGGGGGGGGGGCGCCTTAGAAATCTCGCCCAGGGCGCTGGTAGTGCTAAAACCGGCACTGAGTGTGAGGTATTTAATTTCAAAGTTTTTTTGTTGTGTTTAAACTAAGTTTTTCTGTAAATGTTTCTTAACTGAGGGATTTTCTCTGTTTTAAATTATCATTAGTGATGTTTTATTGGTGACATATTAACAAAATTAAATAAATTAAATTTCATTATTTTGTATTGTCTCATCTATCTTAGTTAATAGTTATGAACTGTGATCATTAACTTAGTGGGTAGTAAATTATGTTGTAAAAATGGCCTTTTATTTACCTACTTATGCACAAACTATACAATTTAGGGTTCCGCGCGTCAGAAGGAAAAAGCAGAACCCTTAACATAAACAAAACTTTGTCCGTCTGTCACAACACTTGCAAAGACTTTATTTATTTAAACTTTAGGCGCTTTGCACATAGAGCAACTATTGCATTGACTGCCTCGTTGGTCTAGTGGTTAGTGACCCTGACTGCAAAGCCGGAGGTTCGATTCCCACCCAGGACAAACTTTGTGTGATGAGCATAATAATTGTTGGTTCTGTGTCTGGGTGTAATTTATCTATAATATGTATGTATTTATAAATTAACATGTCTGGTTACCATAACACAAGCTCTGCTTAGCTTGGAATCAGATGGCCGTGTGTGAGTTGTCCCACCAAGATATTATTAGATATTATTATTATTATTGCAGCAACTGGCAACGTTTACATATATTTCAATTGGACTGCGCACACAGTCATAGCAACTCTAGTTTCGAGTTCCGGCGATCGTCAAGTTTTCAGTTGCTGCAATCGATTTAGTTGATATTGCCGCAACTAGCAACTGTTAAAAATTATACCGGTTTTTAAAGTTGCCGGTTTCCTCCACCGTCAATCGCAACGCGTCGGGCGATTTCACACCCTCTTTCCCTCTCCCTGTGCCCGGCAATGCCAGTGTCGCTTCGGCAACGGCATACGGCAACTCGGCTGTGAAAGTTGCTCACAGATTGCCATAAAGTTGCGGCAACCGTAAACGTTAAAGCTACTATCAACTTTTCTTTTATAGGAAACTTTGAGTTGATAGTTGCCTCAATTTAAGTTGCTCTGTGTGCAGCAAAGCGCCTTATGCAACAAAAGTACAAAGGCGGACTTAATGCCTTAGGAAGAAAGAAGAAAGAAAGAAGAAGAATTCTATCTACTTACTTAAGCAGTCTGAGGGCATGCCCTCGGGCACGCCGCAATCGCGGTGGTAAGACCCCTCTTTGAGGAGTGGCTAGAGAGGTGCTACGGCGTCCTCACCTTCCGCCTGACGCAGGTCCTCACCGGACACGGTTGTTTCGGGAGGTTCCTCTGTCGGATTCAGCGGGAGGAAACGCCCGGGTGTCACCACTGTGTGGACCGCCCGGAGGACACGGTGGAGCATACCTACGGTGCAGGTCTGCCCCGCTTGCGGGCAGAGCACCGCCGTGTCCTCACGGAAGCGATAGGCGGCGGCTACCTCTCGCGTCCGGCCCTGGATCAGGCCATGCTCCGGAGCGAGAGGGAATGGGAAGCAGTCACCTCCTTCTGCGAAGGAGGAGGCGTTACCAGACTAAAAATAATAAATAATACCAGCCTATTACTGTCCCACTGCAGAGCAAAGGCCTCTTCTCATACAGAGAAGGCATGAGCATGATCACCACGCTTGCTCAAGGCGGATTGGCGATTACATACTTATATTAATTACAAGTCCAGGTTTCCTAATGATGTTTTCCTTCACCGATGTCAGTGATGTCAACTGATGTCCAAGATAAACTTTAGAAAGTACATGAATTGAAAAAGTCACATTGTTACTTGCCCGGATTTGAACCCGCAACCTCATGCATGAGAGGATGGAGGCCTTAACCACGGGCCATCACGACTAAAAAAATAAAAATAAACATACTGTCGAATTGAGAACCTCCTCCTTTTTGAAGTCGGTTAAAAATAAGAGAAGTTACCACAAATCGCAAATTGTATGGCGCAGCGCAGTGCAGACCAAAGATAAGAAGACGCGAGCGAGAGACTGCGAGCAACTGACCAAAACCATTTCAAATTTTCAACGTGGTTAAAACGGTTGAAAATGCAACGGCACCTGTTGATTTCAGAGGCACTCACCAACCTATTCATGCACAGGACAGGAATGGCACCCACGAATGCCCACGATACAAGCGTAGGGACCTTATGATTAAATGGTACCTACATAACCAGTTCAATTAATTTTAAAACCTCCACGTGCGTTGATACTTGCCTTTCTAATCACATAGAAAACCACTAACAATATAGATGAACAATAATTCACTGTGTCTTATTGTTGTCGTACTTATTACCTGCATATGCGCAGACAGTGGCTACAGAAAATAAACAAACCATTATTTTCTCTGCCTACCTAATAAGTTTACCTACACTTACTCGTGCGTCCAGTAGACGTAAACGGCCATTTGGCTATTATATTGTAGTCTGTGATTTGACTTCAGTAAAGTACTCGGTAACACGCGCATAAGTAGGTACGACGTACTTCATAGTTTCAGTTTAGTGAGCATAAACTGCGTAACTGCGTAACCCACTTATCTGAGTAAGTAAAGGTGAAGTAGGATGATTTGCTAGCCGATTTGTTTTACCTTCTTTTTTTAACATTGTCTCGAGCGAGAGAAGGAAGGAACTCAAAACAAATTGAGTAAGTGGAAGATTATTTTTTAACTGTAATAGGTAGATGATGGTGATGGTGGTTAATGGCAATAGGCTCGCCCCGTATTACATGGGACCTAAGTACTAACTTACCTACTAACTTTAAGAGTGTCCGTGGAGTTTCTTGCTCGTTCTTCTCCATAGAGGCCTACTTACCTCCGTTTTGGAACGAGCAACTAGCTTCAACTTTCTAACTGACCGACTCCTAAGTCCCATGTAATAGGAGGCGAGCCTATTGCCATTAACAAAACAAAACTGGCGAAATGTGGGTTTACTAATGAGTTGACCTCTGCGTCACCATTCGGGGATTACAGGCGTGATATAATAAAGATTAGCGGAAACAGACTTATAACACTCTACGCCACGCTACATCTGTGATGCGTACTCATTGGCTACATTTCATCTCGTGAAACTACTCTTTGTCTTTTCGCTAATAAGCACGCGTTTAAGTAATAAGTTGGTTTTCGCCTTAACACCTTACCCGACTTGGGAATTGAACCCCTCGCCCAGTAGTCGCGCTTGTGATAACTAGAGCAGCAAGGTAGTCAAAGCTGATCCATACATTTTGTTGAGCTAAGTAAACATAGGTATGGATCATCAGTTCTTTTCCATGATAACGATAAGTGATGAGTCCATAACCTGTTTTTGGGATTTCAGTTAAGTCACTTGTAGACAAAGTGTATTTATCTATTTGAAGAGCACTTCTCTCCGAGGTTTAGGCCTTCAATTTTATTGTCAGGTGTAAAATATAACCTACAATAAAATGTTTGTTGGTACCTATCTATGAGCTTAGTGGAGATGTTTGTTCAAAGTAACCGCCCAATTCTGGTTTGGTTTACGTGGAATAGGTACCTAAATACACATTTAATCACAGTCTGATCTTATAATCTTTCCCCTGAAATAACTAATATGTAACATAATATAACGTTGATGGCGATAAGATATGTGGGGATAAGTAATAATGAGTTTTAGTATTCGTCTGGTACAGGTCATAATAATATGATTTCCGTGTAGCATGAGCGGAAAAGATTACAATGGTATGTAAATAGTAAGATTTATTGGATCCACGTGTTCAGCATGCGTTTATAATGGTTTTGTTATAACAACGGTTGTAAAGTCACTAAACGAAGCCGAAAGTTACATGATAATTCCATCATTGTGATCATTTTTTTGTTCCTGGAAACCTTTTGGTTACGGAGATATTGAAGATCAAGTTCAATTTTTTACGAAAACGTGTTTTAAATGTTGTAACTAAACTTAAAATATCCCCCCATGCCCCTTATACTGTTGCATACACCCATGATCACAATGTTTTGAGGGCGTTACATTGGGCGTTATCATCATAAACAGTAATTTTCCACACCTTAAATAAGTCGGTTCCCAGCAATATTTTTTGCTTAGGGAGTACGTATATGCCTACATACCTACCTATATAATTATGCTGCCCATTGTTATCAACACCAATTCTGACTCCAGACCCCAAGCTACTCAGAAATACCTAATTAAAAGGAAAAACACTGAGCTATTAGGTTACCATGTCGCAATCTCTTTTCTGTCTCTTCTGTAATTTAAAATATTTTGGTTACGTAAGGTGCCTATACCTAAATGAGATGCATAACTACCGTTTTGCTCTTAATAATGTTATCAATATTGGTCACATGATCAAAGCTGTGTTAGGTAACTATAGCTTTCAAATAATGATAACTGAGTTGATAATGAGGAGCTCGTATCTGCCGGGCACTCGGCAAGGACATATCAATCAATCGATTCACCTATTTCTGTTACTGTCGCGAATTCGTGACCGGATCCAGGGGGCCTACCACAACCTCTTAAAACAATGTTATTTTAATATTACTTTGCCTTCCGCACTGTTGGATTTTCAACGCTCGGATCAGCGCCGAGAGTTGAAAATGCAACAACAGAAATTACAAAGTAATATTAAAATAATATTGTTATAAGAGGTTGTGGTTGTCCAAAAAAAAAAGGCCTCCTGGACAGACAACCTCCTTGCCAATGCCGTTTTAAAAGCAATGACGTCCTAGTCAGCTATTTTTTTTAGAGGAAAGTTGACCCTGTCTGTTTTTTTTGCCTACACACCACTTACAAGAATCGTATATCCTATAGTTACGTACGTTTATAAACATTTAACGTGGTGGGTGCGTTTATAAACATTTAAATGTTTGTAAACGCACCCACGATAATTAAACCCGCATCTCAAACAGCCAGACGATAGCACTATCTGTAGGCCACTAAAATATTTGAACCCGCGAAACGCAATAGCCAATCGCTCCGCCTCTGCATCAGCGTTCTATAATAAAAGTTGGGTTAGGTTAGTCCTACCTATCCAGGGCCCGATCTAAGGGGGGGGCCAGCCAAGCAAATGCCCAGACGTGGCTGTAGCTAGAGTCAAATTTGAGGTAGGGCAGCATTGGTTACAGGTAGGGCGAAAGTAAAAAAAAAATTATCATAATTGATCTGCCCTTGAAGCATGGGCTCCTAAATCAATCACCATGTATATCACTGAACTCTAGATCAGTGATTTACATTCAATAGCTACCTATAAGTAGACAAATAATTTCTGTGACAGCGCATGACCATGGATCTAAGAACTGTTAAATTCTCTATGATGAAGTACAAGCGAACAAGATGGTTGAACTTCCAGATTTGGATATAGAGATCTAAAGTTGGGCATTGTGATTTCAAGGTAGGGCATTGCCCCACAATGCCCCCCCCTAGCTACGGCCCTGTGCCCAGAGCGGCAAAATTGAGGGTGCCGGGCGGTTGCACGATGTCCAACATACTCTCGTAAAATTGTGTATACTTGTTCACAAGCCATAGCGTATGTGAATATTGTTATAACACAATTAAATCAATAGGTATCACATACCTATACACATATATCATGCCATCTTTGGAATAAGGTGTTAGTGTAAAGGGCGGCGAATATTATTTTTGCCCGGGGCGGCTAAATAGCTAGATCGGGCTCTGTTCCTATCTACCTATTTTTGACGGAATCTATAGACAAAAAATATTGTGTACAAAATCTATCTACGCAAGTACTAATATCTAGTATCAACTCGTTCCATCAGTCTCTATTGATCCTAAATGTACAGGGTAGCTTATTTGAATTAAAAGAAACAAAGTTTTTGGAATGGAAAGTTCGTGTAATTTATTTCTTTAACAATGTCTATATATAATCTACATATATAATTAACCTAAACACAAAACTTACAAATAACAATAAAATTACAAGGTACCTATCTTAGTACAATTTATAAAAAAGAAAGGAAGCTAAAGTGGCTTCAAAAAGCTCGTCTGCATCGCTGTCAATGGGACAAGTACACTAAGGCTGGCAGCATTGCCACGTTATACGGCATTGCTGCTTTTTTGGCATAAGAAAAGGCCAGTCCTCTGGTCACGTGAAGAGTCCACCAGTCGTTTAGCGGATGTCACGAAAAACCCTAGTATTTCAACCCCAAGTGGTTCTATCATACCTTCCACGAAGGTTGTCATATTTGCGCCGTTTGAGGTTTTCGGCACCAGCAGCAACCGCCCCAGCACAGCACGTGCTAGGAAGTTGGGATGGCGCAAGGGTGTCGACACATATTGCATCCTACACTAAAGGCCTATCTAACTTTCAAGGCGTTATGGTCATCCCTTCTAGTCTCTTCCCATTGTCGTGTCGTGTGCCAAGCCAATTGCTTCCAAAACAGCTGGCACTCGGGCGGAGGCAAGAGCACGACGGATAAAGTGACGAAATGCTGGCGTGCCGAGCTATCCGGTCTTCGCTCTTATGCAGTAAGAGCGAAGACGATAGGCTAGGCCATGGTATCCGAGGGGTCACTGGACAGGGTCACTGTACTGGCAGCCCTGCGGAGCCCTACAGGAAGCGCCCAGATGCAGGCATGTTGCTAGCCGAAATGTATTGTTGCCCATCATAGTGCTAATGATGGGCGACGGGAGTGCCTGAATCCAGAGACCCGACTCCCACTCACGTATAGCCAGCAGGCGGGCACGCTCAGTACTTATAAAGTGTCCCTGATGACAGAATTAAAGGCATTCTTAACGTCAACCTTGAGAATGACCTCACCTTTAAAAAGATAGAAAGGGCTTGAACGGCAGCCTCGCAGCCCCCTCTGGAACCATAGCCAAGCTGTAGGGGCTGAAACTTGTTGGTCAGCATTCGCCATATATTTTACAACTTTGGCTACCATCTGGCGGTATGTACGCCCCTTGGCAATGGGACTAATGCCGCCGTCCTTCTACCGTAAGGCACATAGGTTGGCCCCGTACAAGTCGTCAACGACGGCATCGAGCCGCAAGTTCCTTCAAAAGCGACAAAGGCTGAATGTTTACTCTGTCTGGAGAGTGAGGCTCTATTACATAACTGCTAAATAAAATCCTAGCCGCTCTCCTAATGTCACCTTCGCTTGACTTTGATTCCACATGAGAACACAAGCCGTTTTGTGTAAGGTTAAGGAATATGTTAAGGGTGGAATTGTTACAGTTTTTTTTTGGTTTATTAATGTTCTTTTTGTTGACAGTTTTTTTGGACATGCAGTATTCTATAAGGGAAGGTGGGTAATTGCTTTCGGGACTTTGCGAGTTCTAATGGGTCGCAAGACGAACACATCACGTCAAACTTAATGCAACAGACCGTCTCGCGCCCCAGGAAACTCTCTCTAGAACTGGAATAGCTTTTTTGTTTTTGATAAAGTTTTTCAAATAGTTTGTCCAGAAGGTGGTAATGTTGGGGGAGTGTCTAGGGGGCACAAAGGTACACTATGAGGTTTGTGAACCTTGGCAAGTATCCTCAACCCTCGTTTGCTTTTGAAAAAGCGAGGCTGTGAGCATTGGGGACATTATACTAGAAATTCTAGGACATCCAGCGATGTGACTGAACATATACTTATTCTAATATAAAACTTACTTTATACGTACCTACACGCACTATTAAACTAAAAACTGAATAGTTAAAATGAAATGTCATAAAACAAAAAACGTAGGTACATATGAAGTTGCTGACGGTTATGACACAGACGCGCTGAGGGCCTAGGGAGCACGCCACACATGCATGCAGGGCTCAGGCTTTGCGGCTGTGCGACTATTGCCAGGACGCGCATCGCGCCCCGTCGCGATCAGACAATCAATCTTCTTAGTAGGTAATTCTCGGATTTTCTATCGGAGATAATCAGTGGCTTATTATAGATTTTGTTGCAATTTTATTTGATTTTATGAATTTACTTCTTGGTATTTCTCCTGTTTTAGTTTAATATTCCGGACACGGGACACGCTTTCTTGTAATAATATTGATGTCTTGTTCAATAATATTGATGTCTTGATAAATAAATAATTTCTTTTCTTCAGTCAAATTTGACGTCCAATTTAGTTCATATTGCTAATATTCTTATCAACGACCTTTGATTCTGATGAACGATGAATGAAATAGGTTTAGCGGGTTAAATGGCGAGTGACGTTTGCCCGGCGATTGATAATGATATGATCAGCCGGGGGGCGGTATGACGTAATTTCAAGACACAGTAAACAATACATCTTGTACTTTTCCGACGGCAGTAATTTATTTTCATTCAGTCATTGGACAATTTCGGACGTAGACACACTTCTCTTCGGTTACCTCTCTACTACCTCAAGTTTCGCACTCAACGATATTTCAAAATGAAGTTAACAATTGAAAGGTATTATAGATATTTCACCAGCATTCTGCTTCATTTCTTTCAATTAATAATTCATTAAGAGTTTATCATCTTTGTTTATAACGGAATAATTATTTTATATCACAGACCAATGAATGAAGTAAGTAGGTACGAGTTGGTTTATAATTAAACCTCATTGATATTGATTGAAAGATGAGTTTACCGACTCCTACTTTATAGCCAATCTTTGTTTACGTACTTGGTATTGCCAACTGGTTTTGGTCTCATTTCTGTGATCTTTAATCAATTAAACAATAATTCAATTGTTTATTTATCACAGGGCACAATGTGATTACATTATATACATAATTTGTTTAATTAATACTAGCTAGGTACTATGCAGCGGTTGCAACTAAGCTCTTTATTGGCTTGTTGTCTCATCTCGAAGGCGGTGCTATATAAAGTCAGATGATCATAATTTTTTGTCATTATAGTCCAGATACTCATATCGAATTAATAGCTGCAGTTAATTCAAAGATAATACTTAAAATAAAAAGTATGTATTTTATTTAAATTAAAGACAGTTAGGTGTTGCGGTTAAATGGTAGTTTTTTTGTGAGATTTCGTGGCCTAGATTACCGGACTGCACATTTTAATTCAATTTTTGATTTGTGCAGCATGGTTGGAAAGAACGGTCAGCTGTCGTCGGAGGAGATCTTCGCCCTGGAGGACAAGTACGGGTGCCGCAACTATGCCCCCGTTCCGGTCGCTTTGAGCCGCGGCGAAGGTAAGTTTAAGACCCTGATGACCCAGGCCATGAATAAGTAGTAGAAGTTAGTGGCTAAACTTTTGTGAAATGTTTAGTGGCGTGACTAATTAAATCATTGAGAGATACCAAGATTATACCTACATCCAAATTCGATGACATAGATTACACGAATAGGCAATTAGCCTAAATTACATTTTTCTCATATACCAATTCTCCCAAAGTAATTTTGTAGATCCTTTAGGTACGTTCTTGGCTGGTATTAGGAAAAGGATGGACAAAGGATGAGGGGCAAAGAAAAATTCAGCAATTATTGACCAATCCTTTCAGCTTCCCATGTCATTTTGTGGCTATCTACCTACTATATTATACCGAATGAGTAATTAATATTTAATTAATTAGTAATTCATATATTATGACTACACTCGGAGGAGGCCTTTGTTCAGCAGTGGGACATTACAGGCTTAATTAAACAAAAAATTACATATACTAAATATAATATCAAAAGGTCAAATTAAATTAAGTAACTGGCGCAACTTCGCAAATGAGATAAGTGTAAGTATAGAAATTAGATGATGATAGTGATAAACTCTTGATTAGGTAATTGCATGTAACTACAGCTGTTTACGGGATTTATGACCGTATCTAGATACTAATTTGAATTTTGAGTGCTGAAAATATTTTCTTTATTTATTTTAACCGGCGCGCGTGTACACCTACGTCCTTAAACGTGGATGATTCTGGATGAAGCAAAAGAAGTATGCAGTTTCTAACGCCCGAAACAGCGTTCTTCATTTTTTTTTCCCCCCCCGTAGAAAAAAGACGCTTGAGCTTATGAAAAAGTATTAGAAAAAAAAATTGTATTGATAATTATTTATGTATTAAAAGTGAAGGTTAAAGGGACTTTTGTTGCTGACCATACACAGTCCTGACTACTCCTGACATAAATGTTGGATATGAGAGTGTTATGGAAAAGCCAGTTGACGACAAAGAAATTTAAGGATGTTTAAATATCTGTCTGGTAATAAGTAGGTAGGTAGGGTACCTGTAATAAACATCGCTAATTGCATCGATTCTGCACGATTGATTGGTAGCCTTTGTGAGCGTTACGTTAATTTTCCTTGGGTAATGAAAACTCCTGAACTTAATTTTAGCAAGTATTTAACATGATAATTAGGTAATGAGTAAGTAGGTACCTACCTAGTTAAGTAGATGATGGTTTCTATTTATTCGACTCTCATATCGATTTCTGGTTGGGGAATAAGTCAATAAAACTTATTTGATTTACACTGACTGAAATATCAATTGATATTAATTGAGTAAGTGCCTAGTAACAGCCAATAGAACACTGGGCATTCATTGGTTTTATTTGGCAAACACGATTCATTATCACCCGTCGCGAATGTCATGGAGACTTTTTCAGATACGAATAGGTTTTTTATTTACCTATATACTTTGGTCATATTATTATGTAGGTTTATTTTAGGAAAGATTTATTAATAGATACATACTATACCTAGATTTTTATCAGTGGCTGTAGGTACTGCCTTGGGGTTTTTCTGATGTGTACCGCGATTGTCATAAACAATTTTATTGTTAAATATTTAACTTTTACACATAAATAATAAAATTTTATGATTTTCTTATTCTTACTCAAATGATTTTGATGAGTTACCTGCTCTGGTTAAAGAAGATAACTAATATTATACCTATCAATCCTATCATAGTTTCATCATCGTATTTTTAAACGACTTCAAAAAAGGAGGAGGTTCTCAATCGTCGGAATCTTTTATTTTTTATTTTATTTTATTCAATTCAAACTGGTATCTATATAACTTGAATTAAACTTGCATTTCATTTTATAAGCAATAATGGTCTGTCGAAAAAGTTACGAAAAATGTTTTTAAAAACGATGTTTAAAAAAAAGTTTAGTTTTCGACGTTGGCCACTTTGGTTTTGTTTGTTGTTAAGTATTAATTGCCACCGACTTCCAAAACGAAAGTAATTTTGTACTTTGTGGTTTTTGAAGGCAGTTGTATTTTTAACCTCTAGGTATAGATTAGAAAACAGTTTCAATACATAGATACTACTAATAAATCAATTGTATTGAAGATATTATGCTAATTATTATTGACATTTTGTTTGGTTTGCATAGTTTTTTAGTACCTAGTAAACTTATTTTTAGAATATTATGCGTGCCCTCTCATATCAGTTTTTAGAAGTAAGTAGGTAAGTTTATGTAATGTAATTACTGAAAGATTCGAATTTTTAAGTTTGCCCAAATGCGTTCATAGCCGCGTTCAGAATAAACGTACATACTTACATAGTACTTATGTAGAACTTCTGATTGGACCAGCCCTGGGGCAAATAAAAATATATATATGTATATATACAACCAAAAAAAAAAACAGCTGATCCATACAATAATGTACTACATTACGATCAAATTGTATGGATCAGCTGTCTTTTTTTCACATTTCGTACTATGTCCCTTAATAAAAGTTGTTCATATTCATAAGTACATTCACCCCCTGAAAGATTTGCAACGGATTAAAATTCACGGTGTATATGGTGGTACGAAGTTTGCTGGGTCAGCTAGTACATAATACAAATATGCACAATAATTATCTTGAAGCATTGACACTGGCACTGAAGTGACAGTCTGAGTGTTAATCAACTTTAATTGCTGACCGTATCCTACGTGTGTGGCCAAAGTGCACTAGGTACATGAGAAGGAAAATGAATACATCACCCTTATCACACTACCTGACCCAGTACCTAGCGTCTTATTATCAACGCCACAAAAGATAAGTTTTATGGTTATTATGCCATAAAAAAAATCTAAACTTAAACTGGTACTGGTAAATAAATAAATAACAAAGTATTTACATTTCATAATCTCTAAATTGCTTTAGCTTGGTTAATGGGTCATACTCAGAAAAAGTGTACATTTGGTATCTTTTCTTGTCCCACTACTTCATATTAAAGTAAATATCCAAATTATGACAATGTTTCCTTTTTTACCCTCAAATTTTTATGTTAGTGTAATAAAGAATAGATTTATATGCTATTTTAACTTTAATTTTCATTAAAAGAGTATTTTTTTTGAATGTCAAAACATTGTTAAAAATTTCTCCATACATTTTTTTCGTGTCCCAATGACGATTACACATTTTCAGATATGAATTGTTACGAATATTCATAGCTTTACTTTACATAAACTGTGGCTATATTATTCTTGATGAATCAAGTAACTAAATAGGACCAAGTATATTCATCAATCATCTAGAGAAGAATTTATTTTTATTTAAATAACTTTGTCCCAAAATTATGAAGTTTCGTTACTCAGGGTTAGTACACGCAATGAAATATTGGAAAAAATACTTTATTTTAATAAATACTCTTTTTCCTATTCTGGCGACACTATAACTTACGTGAAAGTCACTGTCGCGGCAGCCTTTACGTTTTCTCGGTACTCGTGAAGTCGAGATCTATCAAGTGAATAGGTACCGTCAAACGGGGTGAATAGGGATGCAGGGGTGAATCGGGACGCAACTTTAAAAGGGATTTTAACGTTGAAATAATATAGTTTAATGCTACCAATGATAATAAATCGTAAATTATAATTCCGCAGAAACATTGAGCGTCTTTTTTAGTAATAAACTATATTATTTCAACGTTAAAATCCCTTTTAAAGTTTCGTCCCGATTCACCCCTGCATCCCTATTCACCCCGTTTGACGGTATTTACAAAAAAATCCTCAGGGTGATAAACGACTATTATTGTGCTAAGTTTATTATATTTTTTGTTTACTTACTATGTTATTTTCTATTTTTATGTATTATCTTAACGAATACGCTCAGTGATGACATAGTATACACGTGGTTTACTTTAAAATATTTGTAGAGGTTAAAGTTTCTCAGATTTTATTCTCATTTTCGTTATTTTGCGTTACGTTACGAAACTGAGAAATTGTTAAGCTTAGTTCACAAAGACGAAAAGTACTTAAATTGTAATTATTATTACCGTCACGTAATTTGGATAAAGATTTTGAAGTGAGGGTAGTTCGCGCACATACAAATTCATACACTTGTAACCTACTTAAAAAAAAGAAGTTTTTTTTTGTGTTTGTTATCTCATAACTCCTCAAGCTTTTATAATAATATAAGTAAATCAAGATTCGAAAGACATGTGGCGCCACCTATTCTGATAAGAACGTTATTGTTGTTTTCCTCAGTAAAAGTACCCTATGTCTGTTTTTGTACACCTGACAAAGTATATGCGAAATTTTAGGATGACCGGTTCAGTAGTTTAGGCGTGAAAAGGTAACAAACAAACAAACTTATATGACTGATTAGCCAAATATAATCACGTGTTTTATTCGCCCAATCCATGTGTACTATACCTTATGACATCAGTTTCGTGACGGAGATTCTCAGTATCGTTACCTATCAGTTTAGTTACAAATTTAAAATGTACACTTTTTCTGAGTATGACCCTAATGGCTTAACCCCCATACAATCGTATGAACACTCTGTCCACTGAAATTATTAACTGATAACTAAAATACTTAACAATGAATTTAATAATTATGTAGATAAATGTTGGTAGTAATAAGTTCCTTTGTATTTTATAATAAATCATTGTTTTATAATATACTAGCTTTTGCCCGTGACTTCGCCCGCGTGGTTTTTTCCAACCGTGTAAAGTTACGTCTTAGGTTACTGCTCCACTACCATAGGTAGTACCGTGATGTTATGCCTATACTATTCCTCCTGAATCTGGATACCATATAAAAAAAATCGACTGTTAGGTCCAGAGATTAGCGCGTTTCTACAAACAGGCAACAAAACTCTTCAGCTTTATTAAGGGAAATTATTGTACAGTAAGGGGTCATAAGTGCAGTAGCATGCTAATGTTTGAATTGCTGTGAACACGCGGTACAGGCCGTACCTACATCTGTGTGTAAAGTGATTATGTATTAACACAGTACCTACGAACACCTCAGAATTATCAAAAGGCGTCGAAAGTTCGTAAGTTAAAAAAAAATCAAACTATTGCTTTGTGAGATTGCTACTCCACTTAGGACCGCTACTGTACCTACTCAAGTATGTTTTACAAGTACATACTTCTATTATTTTAGTATTATTAGTTTCTATTATTAGTTGACATAGCATTTAGTATGTTCTAAAAACAGATTAAATTTTTACCTATATGTTTTCCTTTTCAGGAGTCTTCGTATGGGATGTAGAAGGAAAGAAATACTACGATTTTTTGAGCGCTTACTCCGCAGTGAACCAGGGTCACTGCCATCCGAGAATCATAGCTGCTCTTAAAGCGCAGGCTGATAAACTTACTCTTGTTTCCAGGTAAATGAAGCTCCGAACATTAGTTTGTTCTTATATTAAGAACTTATTATCCTGCCCAATTTATATTTTCAATAAATAGGCCAGGTTCGCTGAATCGTCTGTTGATTTGGTCCAGCATGATAAAAAAACATCAAACTTATGTGATGTTCCCTAAAACATTCACTTCTATATCAATAGTATCGTACACAGAAAAACAAAGTAGCACCATTCCAAAGAAAGAAAAATTATACTGGTTTTCCAAAGTTAACATTTGAATAATGATCAGCTATAAACCGGCTTTTTGACAAACCTAAAGGGCTTGTAAAATAGTTTAGTTTTTATTTTAGAATAATTTAAATAAATACTTTGACTTTCAGAGCATTCTATTCGGATCAGCTGGGTTATTACGAGAAGTTCATGACGGATCTCTTCGGATTCGATCGTCTACTGCCGATGAACACAGGCGTGGAAGGTGGTGAGAGCGCCTGCAAGATTGCGAGAAAGTGGGCCTATGACGTCAAGAAAGTTCCCGATGGACAAGCAAAGGTAAGCATTTTGATGTGTTAGAAGGTGTAAAATACAAAAATGAACTTTTGGACTCCGTTTTAAAATGTACAGTCAGCAAAACAGATAGGTATGCAGGGTCGTCAGATATAGTTGAAGTTTTCTAAGAAACCGATACGACGACGACCGGTCTTTGACTGAAACTTAACCTAAATAAAGAACTATTTATTATCTACGTTTTAAATTAAATTACATTAGAAAACATCCATCGGTTTCTAAAAAAACTTCAATTATATCTGACGACCCTGCATACCTATCTGTTTTGCTGTGTGTACAGTGGCGTCCATAAGTGGATAGACATTCTCAAAAAACATTCGCTTCAAGTTAAGTTTGACTTACGACCTTCTATTTTCGAGAACAGTCACATGTATCATCATTGCCGTCGACAAATGCTTGTAGTTCATAATTTCAACATTATAAAATAAGTCAAGTTGGCCTATCGGCTAAACGCCTGCAGATAGGTGCTTGAATCGAGGAGTCGTGAGATCGAATCTCATCCAGACTATGACTTTTTGTAAGTTTTTACTTGATAAGCATAATATTCTTTATCTTGTTCGCTTTGTTCACACATTTCGTAAAGTTAAAAAGGGTCTAAATCAATATAAAGAAATAATTATATTTGTTTTCAATAAACTGCTAAATATCGATTACCTATAATAAGTGGGTATTAACAATCATATTTGTGTTATTAGAATATTCTTTTCTTGTTATATTGATATGACGTGGGTAAACACAAAAAATCTTATGAACGGTTACAAGTGAATTTCTTTTATCTAAGTAGGAATGTAACGTCACAATTCTTGTCAGTTAATTAAATAAATAAATAAAACGAATAAACCTTTATTGTTATTATTAAGCACGACTTTTTTATTTCCACCTTCCAACACCAAAAAAGTAAATTAAAAATCACATACATAGTTAAAACTTAATACAATAACTAACATTTTCTTCGTATAAAAATAAATAATAAGCATGATTCATTATTAATAAGCATAAACCTAACAAGTTTTTACTTTTCATTATTATGGTTTCAAAGAAACAAAAAAACAGCCAAGAAGTAATTAAGATACGAACTCAGACCTTATTAATCGTGAAGCTGTTGCTTAGCCTAAACAGCTACCAACACATATTAGATTGATGCGAATTTTAGCAATGCTATGGTAAGAACAGACGCGTATTCTAAATGCAACAGAAATATCATGCTATTTCGCGTAGTGTGGCGACAGTTTATTAGTGTGTGTTATCTGTGGAATGTTGAGACATCACTCATACACGCACACGCACCCTCATTGACTGTGTCGCGCTTGTATATTCGAGCTAAAGTAGCCTTTATGGTGCTGATGGACTATTGAACGTTTAGTGTACATACCTACCTATCAACGTAAAACGTAGGTACATGTTATGTTTTTCGACTTTTGCTGCGGACCATGCCCACCTACTGGGGTCTGTGTCTTGACTTTCTGTGCCATTCGTTGCTGCACATAGGCTCGTTAATTATTTTAAACCTGCAAGCTTTTTATAACTAACCTATGTACCCAAAATGTATTACTTATGTGGAATTTATAAAATATGGTTTTATCTAAACTATTTATCAATAAAAATGATCTCAAAGCACTTAAATCTTATCGTAGTAATCCTTACCCACATCATACAAGTGCACCTTTGACCTCTAAGCACTAAAACATGTGGCTTCAAATTTTTGTGTATAAATATCGATTTATCGAGCGGTTTTTTTTTATCGCGGGTTATCGTTATTCGTGGAGACTAGAAGAATCCGGTCTTTGGAGATTGAGAATCTGGTGACTCTATCTCTATATCATTGGTACAATTAGAAAAGGATATCCATAGAGAGGCAGTTTATTTATATTTAATCTGTGAGATGTCCCGTCTTTGAAGAAGAACGGGGGAAGAAGGGGATGAACTTCAAAAGTTCTTATTAATTTCATGGGGCAATCATAGAGACTATTCGTTTATAAAATGCCATGATGTTATGATTATTCTTCGAAACCTAATACATTATGTTTCTTGCTCCAGATAATCTTCGCCGAAGGCAACTTCTGGGGCCGCACATTGTCTGCAGTATCAGCGTCGTCGGACCCCACTTGTTATAAGGGTTTTGGACCTTACATGCCTGGCTTCCAGTTAATTCCGTACAACGATACTGATGCTCTTGAGGTACGTACCTAACGTACCCTACATACCTAGATACTACAAAGGAGTTCAGTATGGCAATCTTAAATCTTGCTTCAAAGCATAAGGTGATAATTTCCTTTTTTTTAATCTGCAGGAGGCACTACAAGACCCTAACGTAGCTGCGTTCATGGTGGAGCCTATCCAAGGAGAGGCAGGAACAGTTATCCCGGACGACGGTTACTTGAGGAAAGTGAGAGAACTGTGCACCAAGTACAACGTTCTATGGATCGCTGATGAAGTACAGACCGGTTTGGGTAAGTCCCAGTACATCGCCTGGTCAGGTCAAAGGTTTATCGCCCCCAGTGTATCAACAGTAGATAGATAATTGTGTTTACTTAACTTTAGATATGGAGGATATAAATAAAACATTTCCATTGTGATAGTTCGATTATAGCCCAGTTTTAATAATATTTTGCTGCTCTTATATTTTATTCCGCGACGTCATTACTTTTTATCGGCGTTCTAAAAAATGGTAGTTGGCTGACGCAACAACACTACCCTACATTACGTTGACCTTATTAAGTGTTGTTTAAGTCATAACTTATCTACGCGTAATTATTGTTCATCATAACATCACACACCCACCCCATCAACACCTATTAGGTAGTATAGTACACCCACATTTCGCCAGTTATGTTTAAGTCCCATGTAATAGGGGGCGAGCCTATTACCAACTGGGCACAAATCCAGACTCGAGTCTGCCACTGAGAAATTTCTGATGGAAAAACCCAATAACACTTTGCCCAACCTGGGAACTGAACCCAAGATGCCCATGCTCAGCAGCAGCGCTTTGCGACCACTAGACCAACGAGTCAGTCACTTTAATTATTGTTCTGACTGTAGATAATTCTACCTTCTCGGCATTGGTTTTGTTGTCATAGGTAACGAGATTTTTCAACTGGACGGGCCACCAAATTAATCTTAGGCTTGCATATCGATTAACTTTATTTCTGTTACAGGCCGCACCGGCAAACTGTTAGCGGTGGACCACGAGGGTGTAAAGCCGGACATCCTCATCCTTGGCAAGGCGCTCAGTGGAGGAGTGTTGCCAGTATCAGCTGTTTTGGCTAACAGTAATGTTATGAATGTAAGTTTCGTGATAACTACCTTTTTTATGTAGGTACTGTTTATGTGGACGTAATGTTAATTAAAGCAAGCAAATGGCTCGTTAGGAAGCTTTAGAGTAGGATTTGACGTTTCTGGGTCAACAATAGAGATGATACAGATGCTGACTGACGATGACGATTTGTCGTTAAACAAATTACGTACTTTTTATTTAGAGCTATAAAAATTGTTGCCAAATTATCGTATATTTTGATCAGTTGACCAATAGAAACTTTAGACCTGTTTTTTTACCTACAAGATTTTTTGTTAAAATATGGATCAATTTCGACTTTTATTACAAACCGATTTGACTTTATAAAGAAAGAACAATGTATTGTAACTCCACTGCTAAGCGAATAACCTTAAAGCTGATGACATTTGATTGTTTCAGGTGATCAAGCCTGGCACTCATGGATCTACATATGGCGGCAATCCTTTAGCATGCGCAGTAGCCACTGAAGCCATTAAGGTATGAAACATGCAGCTTTCCCATAAAAATAACGATATTTCATTCCATGGGAATTTGTGATAAAAGACCAGCCGATTTAACCTTTTATCAACTGTCACCAGGTTCTGTTAGACGAGAAATTATGTGAAAACGCGGAGAGGCTCGGTAAAATACTGCTTGAGGAGCTGAACAAAATCCCCAAGAACAAGCTGACCACGGTTCGTGGAAGAGGACTTATGTGCGCCATCGTTGTACATGACAGTACGTATTTATTACTAACCTATTTATCTTAGGTGGTACAGTGAATACCATTAGGGATGAGGGAACTCCAGATCACCGTAGTCTATCTTTAAGGATTTCTTAAAATATTCGTCAAAGAACTTGTTATTAACATGAGCGATGAAAATCAAGTGTGTGTGAAGAGTGTTTTAAAGTTCCTGCTTGTCTCAACGTATATTTTCTTTGCAGGCATCCCAGCATACGAAATGTGCCTGCGGCTGCGCGACGCTGGACTTCTGGCTAAGACCACGCACGGCCAGTGCATCCGCCTGGCGCCACCACTCGTCATCAACGAACAGCAGATCCGCGATGGAGCCAACATCATCCGCAAAGTACTCGATAGCTATGACAAATAGACTACCAGAGAACAACTATGTCGCAACAGTATGGACAGCGTGAATACGCTGCGTTTATAACTTGTTTATTTTGTCATCCTTCACCAATATGAGGAGAATAATTTTTCATTGCATATTAAAAAAAGGTATTAAAAATAATTATACGAATGATTCGAGTTAAAGTAAAAAAAAAAACCGAAACTTTTTGTGCGGTATATATTTTTATAAACATTTAACAACCACCTCACAACACACTAATAATCACAGTTAGTTGAGGTAAATACTGTACTTTAAGTAACTTTTATAAACATGTAGGTAAGGTACGAGCCGAATAAAGGTAAATATCACAACGCATAGCTCTTTTGTTCCACTGGCACTTAGCAATACAATATAATATAATTAAAGCAAATATTTTTACGTATAGGTATGTTTAAGTATTATGAAAAAGTGGACTGGCTAGTATTTCTTGTTTTAAGTATGTACTGGCATTTACATCTCGTTCCCTCAATTTAGTTCAACTTCTAAGACACCTACTTGTGCTCGCATAGTGTCAGTCAACTTTGAGAGTAGAACAGTCTCATCCAAACTCATTTTCGGGCTTTCCAGTAAGCCTGAAACAAAACAGCCTAAAATTATAAATCATATATGTGAGGGAAGACAAAGTAACGATCACATCGAACACTTATTGAGCGCAATCTCTAAATTGTTTAAACATTTATGAAATTAGTATTTTCCAGACGTGACGTGACGAGGTAGGTAAGGTTACAAATAGTTGCGAACTTATTTGCACATCTATATTGAGTTAATGACTACATACAAACAAAACTCAGGCGTCGCAAAGATCGTGCCTTTTATGTTTGAAGAAGGTAAACATGGTTGTTATATTAAATTAAATAATAAGATGATATTGCAAGGTGAAATGTTTTCAAAATAAAGCACTATGTAAGAGTGGAGGTGTTTTTGATTTCCCGACTGTGAACTGTGACTACCGGTTGCAGTAATATCTTTGTAACTCATCCCCATAATTGTTATGATTTTGTCATCGTTTCTTACCTGCACTGATACAGTCCCAACATTCTTGTATCTCATAACTGAGTCCTGCACTATTATGGAAATGGAACTTGTATTTTCCTTTAGGTAGACTCCATTCCGTGTTGTTTGCTGCCGATATCTGTAGTACCGTGGGGCACCAGAAATAGTCCAACTGCAAACGATAATGAATGCACAAAGAATTATCACGATTTATATTGAACTGCTACTTAAAAGTACTCAGGTGACGAAAAAGGGGTGAACTTAGCTCCTGTTTACGGTTCAGCCTAAACATCCCCGCTATCTTTCTATCTCACTATTATTCTTTTATAAAGGCATGGGGAGCCTTCTCTTAGTTCTAAAATGCTTGTCACTCATTTCGTTATAGATTAGATTCAATCGCTTGTATTTCAGGAATAGTATACAAGTCGTATCTAATAGCGTGCGAACAAATTAGGATACGAACCCACTGAACGTAGGGCCCCAACCAGTAGCCTGGTAAAAAATTAAGACGAAATTAATTGAAACATAAACGAAATGATGCTCACAGCTATAGATCCTTTAGTGCCAACTATTTCAGCTTTGTTAGTCATAGTAGCCCTCGTATGCGCGGACAGCGTAGCGGTTCGGCCCTCCTTGTACTTGAGCGCGCACGAGATGGACTCGTCGACGCCCGTCTTGCTCAGGTGCCCCGTGCACACGATGTCCGTCGGCGGCTCCTTGTATATGAACTGCACCAGTTGCAACATGTATATACCCAAGTCTAGTACCGCACCGCCGCCCAAGTCTTTCATTCTGAAATGGACGCCCGATATCAATAGCGAAGTGACGTGGATTAAATTGAAATTAGATAAGTACGGATTAGTTTATGGCGATGATCAGAATAAAAGTCTAATCGTAAATAACCCGTTGGTATAAGAAAAGGGTGATGATGAGTAAAGCATTATTATAGTATAAGCAGTGAACGTAATAAATATCTTACAAGTTCCTCTCAATGTCGTTAATTTGGACCCCAAACTGTATGCTGATGTGATAGATGTCCCCAAGCCCGCCGGAAGATATGTGCTGATCCAAAGCGTCGTAAGCAGGGAAGAACCTCGACCACATCCCTTCTAGGAGGAACACTTTCTGTTCGCGAGCCAGGTCCACCAGCGATTTAGTTTGTTTGTAAGTCATGCCCATAGGCTTTTCGCATAGCACGTGTTTACCGTTCTCTAACATTAATTTAGTTATTTCGTAATGCTGCAAATTGAGAACACTCACGAATACAATGTCTGGAAACAAGAAAAATATTTCCGATAAATCTGTGCGGACTGTATTAACATGTTACATGTCGTGTCGTATCGTGTCGTTAGTGGCAGTTGTACTTAGCCTCGCCTTGAAATACAACCTCATATTAAACGGTTCGAGAATTTCTACTTTTATGCATAGTCTAGGTTCGGAGGTAATCGGTGCAATGTTGAACGGAAGTGGGATGCAAGTAACGTTAGACGCGTTGGTGCATTGCACTCGATTTCTAGAAAATACAGTACACAATGAGACTACGGCTACCTACATATCATAACATGATTTAATTTTGTAGTCGTGTATGGAATACAACTTCATTCCAGATTTCGTCTATATTATAGGGCCAATAGTCTCCGTGTAATATAGCTGAGACAGCCGAACATGCCAAAATTAAAGGGACTCGTTTTTGGTGTTTGCCTATGGAACCCTAATAAGAGTTAGTAAGATCAAACTGATATACGTAGTAGAAGCAAGTCTAATCTCCCGATTATGACACTTTGAAAGCGACTGTAGGCTGATATTACCTAGTAATCTTGACAAGCGAGAAATTCTTTCTTTGTCTTGTTGCTGAGTACAGCCAACTAACTTCATGGAAACTATTAATTCGTCCCATTCGTGTGACCACTTTACGAAAGCTTGTTTTTCTTTCGTCACGGACGACTAGATAATAATGCCATGCTTTTGCAGCAGCATCAATGTATCATGCTACGATCACTGATTAATGAAATACATCCACAAAGAAGGTATCCCAGATTGACGGAATAAGTAGAGTTCTTACGAATGTTCATGGTAGGAAACTTTTAGGAGACATACACCTCATACTTCATTTTAAGATACCGGAAAGACCTCAAATGATTTTGTTTCATACAGTATGCTGTACCCAAGTACTTAGATGCTTAGTAACGTATTTTGACTAGTATAATGTAACTGTGATGTGTGCATGGTGTCACCACATAGGTGTTTACAAAAAAGATAAGTTGTCAAGCCAGACATTAAGCAAATCAGGCGGGTTAGTAGATAGGCAGTAGGCAAGACACCATGACATAGTAATGTTAGGGAAGTGTCAAAGTCATTAGAGTGTAATGATTTAGCTCGTTATCTTTGTTTGTGTACTGATGTTTGTTTAAACAATGGGACGTTTTGTTACCTATAGAATCATCACGCGCGAGTGGCTCGTAGCCTTCATAAGCTGTGTTGATTTTGTGGAGCGTGGCCAATCTGTGCACACGGTCGAGATCTTTGCCGGCCACGGCGACGACCTTGTGCTGATCAGCCGGCAGCGTCCCTAACGCCGTCAAGAAGTCGTGCGCTATCATACCCACACCGGCTACACCCCATTTTAGTTGTAAACCCATCTGGAAAAAAACATTGATAAAGTAGTTAGTAAACAACATCGTAACTTCGACGTAGATACCGGGAGAAAGCATGATCTGTACTCTGAAGTGGCGAAATTCAGCAACAGATTTTCTTATGATAAGATTTTATCAGTGTAGAATAATGCGCAGGTAAACCATTATGATTAAACATTGTTTTCTGCGACTTAAAAAGGATTTGTTGCGTAATTTATTAATCCCTGAGATAGGAAATTAAATTTAAAAATTGTTTAAGTAACTAAGAACTTCGATAAGTAAATCGATTCTATAGACTAGGTACTGCACAAATTACTTACCGAGCTGTTTGATGAAACCGTGCTTTAATTAATAGAAATGCCTAGATTTCTTTTTTTTTGTAATAAGACCTGTATTAATTAGGTATCAGCTCACGGCCTCGCACAATAAAACGTTATAGGTACTTGCCTATTCTACACTCTCAAATACTTTTGTAATTTAATATTAATGTACCTACTTGTATGTCAATAAGTAACATGACACTATGGAGATATAGGTAACAAAAAAGAATTTTTATAGAGGTGCGCTAACATAACATTGCATTAGGTATTTCTTATCTTTTAAGATAATCACGTAAAAGGTACACAATGTAGTTATCGCGACTTCAATATGAGTGTACTTACTGTAGTTTGTCCTCACATGGAATATAACTGCTTGCCTCTGCAGGCCTCTTAAATGTGTTAATTGAACTCAGTATGACAGAGTTAGTAGTAGTATTTATGTGGAATGAGTGTGTGTGCATTGGTCAACTAGGTTGATTGGCAGTTTGTTAGTGCTATATGAGACGGGAGATCATAATAATGTTTATTTATGTTCATGAGCAGTGACACACACACTAACAAGTGCTCTAATAGATGCATGTTTGTCACTAGTTATAATGTAGATAGGTATAGGGTGCAACATACCTATCTGATGCTTATAAATATTAAAAACTACTTATATAGCCATTATGTTTCTCAAATGGTTGCATTTATGGATTCTCTCACTGGGCATCGTTCTTTTAATTCTAGAGACCAGTATAACTTACCTACGTAGGTACTACAAGAAAAGAATGGTATAGGTATTTCCAACTGGAATATTTCATTACTACTTTAATTATTTTACGCCTTAGGGCCTTGGTTTTTGTACGTCTATAATACATAATAGGAACCACTCAGTTTCAAAGAATAAATGGATACGGTCTGTGCAGAGAAGGTACATAATGTAACCTTTTCTCTCTAGGTACTTATATGATGAAGGTACATAATATACCTACTATATGCGCCATTTCCACAAGTAGCTGTACGTAGGTATAATAATATTAATAATTAATGTTAGGCAATCAATTGGTTGGAATATGCACCTAGGTACATGATTATTAATAGGTACCTACCTATTGTCTGCATCAATTTTATTGGTAGTTACATTTGTTTGATCAGCCATGCTGAGTGCTGTACCTACCTGAACTATGTTTGTAGGTTTATTTCACGAATTTATAATAAATTAATATCAAGCCACCAGTCTACCTAAAAAAGATAATAGTTCCAATATAATAACCCTTATTATTAATGTTTTGTACATTTACTTTCGTTAGTATGTAAGTACATACTTACTCATTTATTACGGTACATAGGTACTTACATCTATTGTAATCAATAAAAAATCAAAGAAAATAATGACTAAAAATCTTATTTTATAAACGACTAGCTTTTGCCCGCGACTTCGTCCGCGTATATGTCGGTTATCGCGGACGCAGACGAAGTCGAAGTCGAATAAAAAGTAGCCTATGTCCTTTGTTGGGGTTCACACTTACCCTGTACCAAATTTCACACAAATCGGTTTAGTAGTTTAGGCGTGAAGAAAAGACAGACAGACAGAAAGACAGACAGAGTTACTTTCGCATTTTATAATATTAGTAAGGATGTATCCTAACATTTTCGTTAATTTAAAAAAAGTACTGCACAGAAAGTAAATTTTATTTATTTCGTTTAGGTTTATAAACAACTATATTATTGGTTTTGTTTTGTATTAACAACTTACCCGCACAATGTCATTACACTATATTACAATAATTATTATCTAATACGAAAACAACTTACTAAAAATGAAATCAGCTGACTTGAGCAGAACAAAATAATATCGCCTGGGAATGGTAATTCTCCGGTTTTATAACCTAACTTCTCTATACTACGCTATTCAATTTTAGTATATAACATTTGCAATAACTTTTAACTTACATAATTATACTGTTATCTTATCAAAATTAAATGAATAGACGAAAAAGAATAGGAGAAACACAACAGCGTACGAACGTCCAAAGATTTACGAGAACGAACTAATGAATGAATGAACTGGTCATTTTGTAATTTGAATGAAAAAAAAAATAAAAACGATGAATGAATGTTGTATTGTAAATGTTGCCAGCAAAAAACGGGTTTCTGTCGATCAAACCTTGTATTTTGGACAATCTAACAAATATTATTTTTATCCTGCATGCACATACATTGGGTTGGTTGAAAAGCAATACATATTTCATAATTCATATATAAAAAAAAATAGTCATATGCATTCACTCAAGAGCCGAGACGTGCATAATGTGTTATGAAGTAGGTACTTATTAATGCTTGATTAAAATCAACAATCATTATTGTAAAGATGAGAGGATGAGGCACATAATTATAATAATAGCCAACTGACGTCAGCTAACCACATATTGAGACATAAAATGGGAACCAAATAGAACGCTCTTCGACGTGTCTCATTATGAACCATTATGAACTGATTTTCTATCTTTACGTGATACTTAAAATGGCGGTCATTACACCTTTAATAGTTATTATTACGTCTATGGAATATCCATAAGAAAATAAAATTTAGTTATGAGCATCTCCACAGGTTTTTGTAATTTTTTATTTATTTAAAAGCTAAAATAGTCGATGGTCGTCCCTCAAAAATTTTTCAATGTCAATTATGTCAAAGTTGGTTGTCAAACATGTGATCGCAATCGACGCAGAAGTTTTTCTTTGATTAGTTGTTTTCATTTATTTGCGACCAATTTGTTTATGTTTTTGAAATGTCATTAGTTTTGAGAAGAACGTATTTAAAAGCCAAGAATAATATCCTGACTTCGAGTAATGGGAATATTTCGTTATCCGGATTAACATTTGCGCCTCGAACATTTAGTGACGACAAATCTGGCAATAATCCACAATTTAGCACTAGTACAATATTAATAGAAAATGGATTTAATGTTCAAGAACTCCCAGTAGCCATAAAGAAGTTGAAGGATCTCTCGGACATCGAAGTGAAGCCAAACGAAGAACGAGCAACTAGTGCACACGATTCTCTAAGCCATCAGCTGATCCAAGAAGAATTTAAACAATGCTTGGATCTAAGGGAAGTATTCTCCTTACTCTCAAAGTGTACCAAAATAACTCCAAACATTGCATTGGGTGCAATTGAACGAATTTATGACATCGAAAAAAATCCTAACTCATTAATTTTAGAACCCAAACGAATGCACATCAATTTAGCCAAGGGTGCCATTTTAGATAAACTTCTGAGGGTGGTCATGAAAACTGAAGACACACGGACCATATTGGATATATTGAACACAGTTTCATCATTTATGGAGCCTTACAAATACAAGTTTCATGATGAGCTCCTTCTGAGAGTTATTGACAACAAGTTACGAATTGAACAACTATGTGAGTTTATAACTTTTCTAATAAAAAATCAAAATGATGAGAAGTATTCAGAAACTATAGACAAACTGTGGGTTGGTTTTGTGGCTAAAGAAAATGAAATAAATGAAACTAATATTGTACAAGTATTTGGTATCCTGCATGGGTTAAAAGTGAGCAGAAGAATCATTTTGACATTGCTGGAACAAAAGTTATCTGATTTGTGGTTTAAAATTAAAGCACCTGTTATGCAAGACATATTGAGCTCTTTTGTACAGGAAAAATATTTATCAGTACAATCATTTGGTGTTGTTGGGAGCTGGCTGTGTGCCAATATACATGCATTAGATGAAGACTCATTATTAGATGTAATTTCTAAGCTAACTAGGCTTAAATATACGGATGACCAAATTGAGAAGGCTGTGGAAAAATATATGAAATTAAAAGGTGCAAAAATAGAGAGCCATGTTCTAATTGTAGGAATTTTAAACTTTTGTATGCAATTTCAAATTTACAATGAACAAATATTAAATTCATGCAGTGAATACTTTCTGAGGAACTGGCGTATTGTGCCTCCTAGTTTTCTCAAATCTTTTATATATCCTTATGGATATCTACATTTTGATCCTGTAAACAGTACTGAATTTTGGTCTCTAATAGATAAAATACTAAATGAAAAATTTAAAAAAATAAGTAGTAGTGACTTAAGTTCAATAATATTGTCATTAATTTATATGGGGAAATATCCCTCTACTGTAGTCTGCAGAATGCTGAGCCCAGAGTACCTGATAAAAGTTAGAAATCCTGACATGTTGCAGAAGTTTTATTTAATTGATACTGCAATGACATTAGAATATGACAAATACTCAGGTCCCCTATTGCCAAAAGACCAGTGGTCTAAACCTATCTCTCAAGACTTTAGAATTAAAAATATTTTAGAAAAAATTATGGATACCTTGGTACAAGTAGCAGGAGGTAAAGACAAATTGTCTATAGCAGTGTCTATCCCGTACCTACCGTCTGATGAAACATACTTGTTGGATGTTATGTTACATTCAGCTGGTTTGGGGAGCAAGACATTCAACTGGAAATCAAAAACTGTTCGAAATGAAAATATAGCTGTCTTAATTCATTTGCCTGATCATTATTGTTCCAATAATGATTATTTAATTGGTCCTCAAGTGATGAAAAAAACACATCTCAAAATTTTAGGAATGAAAGTTGTAAGCTTAAAATATTCTTTACTTAGTCAATTTTATACATCATACAATAAAAATGGACTGAGAGAGTACTTGACCAATAGCATTAATAATGCAGAGCAATGCATATAGATAAACTAGTCTTTTACATGTTAATGTAGGCATAGAGTAGAGATAAACTTTACAGTGTTTCTAGATTTTGTATGTTTATACAATTCTCGTAGGTACTTACACACTTGAAAAAATAAGATTAAAACAAATTTTATTTTTAGTCTGTAAGGTTAAAGGCCGCTATTTTGATGTTAGGAACTGTAAAGAGGTCTACCTACCCTGCCTACTGTTAACATAATTATTCATAGATTTGGAATATAAATAAACAAAAAAATATTTATTAAAAAAGAGTTTTGTGACTTAGGTAATTATTATAATACTTTCTTATTTATTGAACAGTTTTAGTGACAAAATACACATGTTTTTGTAACTTCACAGGTGTCACCATTGTAAATGTAGCACAATAATAATAATAAATGAAATGTTTTTATAAACCAAGCTATTTTATTTATTTTTTGTGCTAGCTTTTATCCTCAATTCGGCCCTATAACCCTGCTCTTATGACATCATACAACACTTGTTAACATCATAATCGATAAA
This sequence comes from Hoplodrina blanda, assembly GCA_949316365.1. Classification (NCBI taxonomy): domain Eukaryota; kingdom Metazoa; phylum Arthropoda; class Insecta; order Lepidoptera; family Noctuidae; genus Hoplodrina; species Hoplodrina blanda. The sequence goes on along the minus strand of OX438579.1, from coordinate 5,294,146 downwards.
CAGATTCGTATTCGAAGTAGAGATGTTTAAAAAAAAAAATGCGCTTCCCTCCACTAAATTCTCTAACAAACAATTGAATTGTGTTCGAGACGAGCAGTGGAGGGGCGTGTAATTTTACAATCAAACACTATTACCTATTTTATTCATATAATAATCACTACATATTATAAAATAAAGTCGCTTTCCCTGTCTGTCTGTCCCTATATATGCTTAGATCTTTAAAACTACGCAACGGATTTTGATGCGGTTTTTTTTAATAGATAGAGTGATTCAAGAGGAAGGTTTATATGTATAATACATGCACCCGTGCGAAGCCGGGGCGGGTCGCTAGTAAAGACATATAATACACCAGGTGACCTGACTCACCTGAACTCACCTCTTGGCTGTCACGAAGAAAACAACATTCATTTCCCATTGAAAATTGCAATAACTACTTAACTAAATATTAAGTGTGCTATTTCAATGACAAGGAAGTATTTGATTTTTTTTCAGTGTCATGTAATTTTTAGGGCCCATCGCTCACCACGACTCACCCGTGGGTCGCGACCCATAGTTTGGGTAATGCTGGCATAGAACGACTACTATATAAGTTACTAGCGGTCGCCCGCGGCTCCGCCCGCGTGGATGTCGGTTTTCGCGACAAAAAGTAGCCTGTGTTATTCTGATTTATACAACCTACAGCGGTCCCCCGCGGCTCCGCCTGTTTGGATGTCGATTATCTACCGTTACAAAAAAAAAAAAAAAATTAAAGAAAAACAAAAAACCCGACTGCGTAAAAACTAATTTTAAAAAATACGTGAAAAAATTAACTTAAATAAAAACTAAAAAGAAAGAAACAAGCCCAGTAGTTTAGAATTCTGTTAAGTACTTAATACTAAATAACTACATAATTGAAATAGTTTTATAATCGATACACACATAAAACAAATCATAAATTCTAATGCAGAACAGAACGACTCACAGTCGGGGCCCCTTGGGAAGATTTGATTGGTAAAATTTGAATGGGCGACTGACTTACGCAGTTTTTAACCTTGCTTTTAATTTTCTTACTGTAAGAAATCTCTTAATTATTAATTTAGAAGACGGAATATTTACAGCAACGTCGTCGGTCTGAAAAAGGCTAAGTTGTTATCAAGCGAAGGAGCGAGACTTCACATTATATTTTGCTATAGGAATCTGATATACCTAACATGACATTATATACAGGATATTATTTTCCGGGCAGTTAAAAATACACACATCAAAAGTGTCTAGGGATCAACATCCCTAATCAATGTTAGGGATGTTGACCCCTAGACACTTTTGATGTGTATATAAAACAGCTATCTACTCTCAAGGCATATAATAAAAAAAACTGGCTGCATATTGTTATCATGGCGCCAATTTTAGGTAACATACATACATAAACTCACGCCTTTTTCCCATGGGGATAGGCAGAAACTACAGAACGCCAAGCCTAAATAAGGGCGCGAGCACACGGTGAAATCTTTACGGTGCGGCGCCGCAACGCACCGTGTGCTCGACGACTGACTGAAGGAAAAGGGGGACAACCCCCCTCCTACCACTTTCCAAAATTAAATATATCGTGTGAGGTATTGTTTGAAAGGGCTTTTTGTAAGGATTTCAAACATTAATACACAAGCACTAAAAAGTGAAAAATAAAAAGCTTTTTTACAAAAAAAGATAACCGCCTTCAAAAACTACAAAATAAAAAAATAACTTTAGTTTTGGAAGTCGGTGGCAATACTTACCTACATAACAAAAAACAAAACCAAAGCCGCCGACTTCCAAAACTAAAGTTATTTTTTATTTTGTAGTTTTTGAAGGCGGTTATCTTTTTTTGTAAAAAAGCTTTTTATTTTTCACTTTTTAGTGCTTGTGTATTAATGTTTGAAATCCTTACAAAAAGCCCTTTCAAACAATACCTCACACGATATATTTAATTTTGGAAAGTGGTAGGAGGGGGGTTGTCCCCCTTTTCCTTCAGTCAGTCGTCGACTACACGTATAAACAAAGCAATTTCACTTGTTACGATATTGCTGCTGTGATCCTTTGAGGAGTTCTATTCCATATCTCCGAAGTTCATCATCAGATCATAACAATATTTATATGGGAGCAAATGGCAAGTGTACTGCATCGAACAAAAAAAGAATCACACTAATCGGACTAGAAACCTCGGAGTAATCGGTGTACATACATAAAAAAAAAACCGGCCGAATTGAGAACCTCCTCCTTTTTTTGAAGTCGGTTAAAAACATATTATATATTACATAGTACAGTTTTTTTCTATGACTCACGGTCTCAAAGACAATGTACCGTGGTACTGCACACTAGTTGTGATGATAAATAAGAAGTTTGCCTTATCAGGCAATGTATAAGACAATTTTCAACTGCTACAGGTTTTGAATGAGGCTATTTGAACCAACCTTCTCATACTAATTAGAAATGAACTTGGCACGTGCCTTAGAACTTCAAGTACCTTAGGTAGGTACTTGAAGTTCTATTTTTACTCTTGTATGGTACTAAAAGTATGAAGGTACTTTTGTATAAATCGTCGAATCATAAATTAATACCACTAAATGTATTCGGCTTTTTCAAAGGTATTTGGCCGTAGGTAGTTAGGTAGGTACTCCTGTATCAACCTTTGGATCTAGCATGTTTCGGTATGGAGAGGTTTGTCATATTGGGGTGAAGACCTACTTACATAGGTACTATTATTATATAAATAAAATATTATTTTAGTAAATAGGAGGTAGGATGTTTAAAAAGAAACTAAGTATACATTTTTATTAGTTTATTTCATTATACTCGTAACATCTTTTTCTTATAATTACTCACTGACTAACTTTCTAGAATTATTATTTGAATATTTTAATAATTTCTTAAACAACTTTTACACTTCGAAATATTTTTCTATGAAAAACTCGTTCCAGATCAAAATACGTAATATTTATAAGTTAAATAGCATACCGCCCAGCGATCACTATCTATACACTTTCGTTATTGCTCAATATCTTGAGATGTAGCATGATGGAGGCTATCTTTGTTCGCTTTCATTTCCAAGACCAAGAATAGTTTTGATTCAATAATAGACAATCTAGTTACATTTCTGGCTGTTAGACATAGGCTTTATAAAATACAATTTTCAAAATATCTTCAAGTAGAGACAGCCTTGTTAGTTACATTTTCATTATGTAGATTTTTGTAATTCGCAATAAGATAGTCTCAGATTACATAATAGGAGGCAAAACATTACGAGTCGTACTCAAGTCAGAAATGGGGAATGAGATTTCAGGATTTTGTAAGGTTACGTGGATAAAAGTGCATCTACACATCAGTGAAATCACAGATAGAATATGGCGTTAAACGTATGTCCACGCACGTTATCTCCCATTGTTATTCATAGCCAGAAATGACTACACTATAATTTTATAGCCATAATGGTGTATCACAGCAACTCTAGCTTGAATATTAAATTGTAAAGAATGTGTTTACGCTGACTCACAGCCTAAAATCTAAAATAGGTAATTTAATAGTTTTACATCAATAATTACTTGATACATGTTCGGTACAATCGCCAAGCATTCATGCATTCAACAGCGTATTCAATAATACCTGTCTGTGAATACGTTGGCGGCTGTACATTTAATATTTTTTAATGATTTTATTTTAATAAAGCTAAAATGTATCGACTGAAATTACGAACACGATTTTTTAATCTATACCGAGTAGGGTACTATGTATGTGCATGTAGTTGAATTACAACTATGTTAGTAAACGTGACATTTCTAACACATCTTCGAAAGCTATTTTATTATTAGGTACACACATTACTGACAGTTCACTGAGAGATGATTTTGTAGTAATTCTAGAACTAAAATGTAGGTAGGATGACCTACGCTATAGATTTGCCACCGTGTCCTCGACTCACTGAAAAAATGATGTTTGGCACATGTATGACGTTATTGTGGCCATCAAACATTAACTAGTGTCCTACTTAATAATTTGAACTATCTACAATGTTGTTACCAAGTAAGATTTTAGTAGGTGTGAAGCGCCTTGTTGCCGGTGTGGACTCGTACAGACCTATATTATGAGTACCTACGTTGGGAGATCACATTTCCCGGAAGTTCTGACGTCGGTCAACGCGCTCCACGTCCGCCATGCATTAATTTCTATACATATTAATATTTGGTATGGTTAATAAGCCGTTGTTAAATATAATCGTCAATTTTGTAAAACTAAATCCATTAAAATATAAGTATAATCATACATACGTACGTTCTTACAGAACGCAAAATATTTATTTTCAATTTTCCAATTTCATAATTTCGACTTAGACATAAAATACCTACTAGGTATATTATAACTTTCATTTGAATAATTTAGATTTATATAATTCAATAAATTTTATTTTAAATAAATTATCGTCCAATACCTATTAATAGGCATAAATAGATGTAGATATATTTTTTCTATGTGAAAGGAAGATATGTGATCACTATTTCATTACATCTGTGTATTACCACTAGGTGATAGAGAACGCATTCATAAAATGAAAACGAGCGATATATAATCATGACATATTTGTCCAATGTTGAGTTACAGATTAATATAATTTAGAATGATTTATACTTAATCTTATTAAGTGATTCAATTTGGTTAATATCGCTATGCTTCAATGTGGTAGACAGAGGGTGCCGCGGGCTAGGTGTCTGGTTGCTAGGCGACCGAGTGCGCAGTACCTGCTCACTGGTATCTTCATAGACGGGAAGTCGACAGTCGATTCATAGAATAACTAACATCTACGTACTTAATTTAATATTATGGCATCTACAACCATGACAAAAAGGAATACTTAAATGCCTTCGAATTAATTCCTACTTTGTTCGTAACGCAGAGGAGCGCGAACATTAAATGACGTTACTTGTATTTGTGAGTACGAGTTATGAAAAGGTTAAACTATTTTTTATTTGAGGAAATCTTAAAAATATCAACTCTTGTACAAAATTCGAGTTGACGCTATCGTAAAATCTTAGGACATTATTTAGATAATTGATAATTTTTAAAATAACGTTTACTGTGTAGTCCTTTATGAACGTCAAAGAAACACTTTGAATTCAGTACCTACTGAACGTCATACTGAAATAGTTTTGTTAAAGAAAGGAAATACAGTTATCTAACTATTTCATCTAGGAAGTGTTGTCAGCTATGTAATGATAACCGTAAAATGTTTAATTAGTATTTTCTAATTGTATAATTATGAATGTTCACAAACGAAGTTATTATTTTTGAGTAGATGGTAGCTCACTTATGGACTAGGATATTTTACAACACCGATTCCTATTTGGCAGTTATCTAACACTCTTTATACGAATAAGAAATAGTTCCTTAACTAGTGTGGTGTAACGGTAAATAAAAATTGACAAGTTTTCATCATACGTACATACGCGCAAGGTGCATCTGTGTCCATTGTTGTTGCTACAGATGTCTTTATTAAAAATAAACTAATTACAGTGCTATTTTTAAAACAATACAGACCTAAATACAAATGCAAAAACATTTTGAAATTAATATTCTGAAATAGTTGTTCTTAGTTTGAACATGTTTAAGTAGCGCAAACATACTGTTCGTTCGACGACAAGTGGGTAGTTCGCAAACATATGAGATTTTACAGTCACGCATTCTTTGTAAGTTCGTGACGTTTGTTTTACAAAACCGTTATTAACAACTTTAACTGTTCCCACAATACACACATTTCATGTTTTAATGACGCACGTCATAAGGCAGACCAATCGACGCTGAAAACAATAGCACGAACGAATCAAGGCAACTAGAGATGTATAAAAACAAATGAAGATTTTGTTGAACGATGACTACTACTGAATAGTCCGGATATAATTACCGCTACCACTTAACTAAAACTAAAACAATAAAACTTTATATAAACGATCACAGTAAGAAATCATCTACCTACGCGAATGTGCGCAATAAGTTTCCAAGTTATTCTCTAAGTTAATTGCGACGGGGGATCGCGTTTAACTATTAAATCTTTTCGCTAATACTAAATACGAATAGTTAATAGTTACCTAGGTATCCCTCTCAGCGCGTTCTATTTGCTGTTCAATCTACTCACCATAAAAACTTGAGGGTTCGTGTTGTTGTGTCAACTGAATGACTTCATGTAGTTTTGGTATAACGAAATGTGTTTACAATGATATAACTAATATCAAAAGTGACTAGAAATAATTTTCAAAATAAAAAGATTTCGATATCTTTGCGGTTAGCGTAAGTTCAAATAGTGAATACCTTCCTGCGTCAGTCCCACGGTAAGTTTTAAGTTGAGCAGATGTAAAAATCTTAGAACAGAATAATTATTTACAAAATACAATTTTTATATAGTTAAAAATCTTTATGGTTTTCAAGAAATGTATACTCCTATAAAGTATATCTACATCGTGTTAACAACCATAAAACATAAAATGATGTGTAAGTATAAAAATGATACAAATTAACCTACAAGTGCTAACGTCTTCACATCAAAATAAAATCTATATGGCATGTCGGTAAACAAGAGACCACTCGGATGCTTAAAGTAACTCTTAGCTAGTCTATGTAATAACAAAACAACGAACTTAGAGCTAACGTCCGACAGATAAGGCTTCTCATTAGATACATACGTCATATCCATAAATATCTATACAACAGTGAATAAATTCCAACACAACGTTACTCTAAACAGCAAATTCAACAAAACGTATCGTAGAATAATAATTAAGCTAACATTTACAAGTAAAACGAACGCTGAATACAATCATCGTAAGAAAATACATACAATATTTATGAACGAACCGGAACGCGACGGTCGTGTCGGCAGTCTTAGAGATGCGCGGGTTAAGTCTTTCGATCGACGAGACTCGAGCCCGACCGATCGAAACGTTCCAAACCATAGCACTAATAGTTAGGAGAGAAGCACCGCGCGTTCACGAGTAGATCGTGATCACCTCGCGCCCGCCGCCGCGGACCATCAGCACCTTTTCCAGCCCCTCCGTCAGGACCTCCAGGAACTCCATGTCTGGCAATGACGACACAACTTGTCAGCTTATACAATACATTAACAATTGGGTCTGGCGTAGCCATTGTAACACGCGTGGCAATCTGCTACGAACTAACTTTAGTCCGTGCTACGCAGGAACTTTCGTAGCAAAGCTACGCTCACCCTTGGAGCAACCGTAGCATTTGCTACTGTAGTCTAACTCGTAGCACATGGCTACGCTATAGCTTGTGACATTATTTTGCTAAGCTTAATCCGTTGCCGTTTTATGTTGGTGTAATTTGAAGTTTAGTGTCTAATCCATATTACAATTGATTGAGGATTAATATTAACGGAAATGAGCAATACATTTAGAAGGTCCAGTTTTGCTTTCCCTCTTACATACTAGTATTTTTTTATAATGCAATTGTTTACATGGGAAGTAAAATAATCATATGCTCACAGTTGGACTCCCGGTCGATGTTGGTGTCGCGCGGCGGGCCGGGCAGGTTGAGGATGACGAGCTGCGCGTCGTGTGATCGCGACACGATCACTTCGTTAAGCTTCACCGCCGTGTGCATGCGTCGCACCGTGCCCTCGTCACTGACGCACATCAAGAACATTTTATATATGTTAGTTTATATCTTATGGAAATAGTAAGCGTATTAAGGAATTGTGTGCAATAGTTTTTCTTAGATTTCGTGGAGAGTTGCCTTGACTTATGCGGTAGTTTAAAAAAATAGTAGATATAACAAGTGATGATCCATTATAGTATCTTGGAGTGCACACCGCTTTTAGAATACAAAGGATGTTTTGGACTGGTGACAAAAGACAGTTGCGTAACTATGTAGTAGTAGTGGTAGTACTCACGGCGTGATGTCGGAGAGGTTGGGCTTGGGTTTGACGGCGTCTCCGTTGGCGCCTTGTTCCTTGTGCTTGTTCTCGTCGGGCGGCGGGCTGGCGTCCTCACACTGCGACCGTTCATCGGGCGAGTCCCACATTGAATCGATTATGTGCAACAAACTACTTCGAAAGTCGTCCTATTCACCCCAATTTGTAGTATTTTCGTTTCCAAATTTAATTTTGAATCGCGATTTGTTGTTTGTGTTGCACATGACGGATTCAAGGCGAATGAAACACGGGATGTCATATATTATTTTAATTGTTAAACGATAACTCACTACTGACATTCAAACATCAAACCTCTTATCTAATGTGGACAACGAAACAAACTAAAGTGAACAAATTAACGTGAATGAACTCATCGCAAACATATGACCACCGTGTGTAAATTCGCTAGGACTCGTTGGTGATTGAGTGATGAGGGTGGGGTACGATCATGAGTACATTAACCAAATATTAAATTAAATTGACAGAAAATGGTTTGGCAGTGCATGGGAACACCGACATGTATGACTACCACACTATTGCACTGATCGACGTTTGCAGCCTAAGCGTGTTACATCTTGTAAACGATGAATGAACTCCATTCATTTACGGAAAGTTCATTTTCATCGTAGTCTGACAGTGGACACAAAATACACGGTGGAGGGACATCGCGACTCAAACTATTATCATGGATTCAGAACATGATTTTAGACTCCGTAGTATTAACATTTCTTGTCGGTTATTTAATCCCATGTAAAAATCTGCGTTACAATGTCCCTTCCACCATGTATATTCTAGAAACCGGTTCCATTGTAGAAGTAACAAGATGAGGCTGCTCGTCTCGCTCAAAACTAGTCCTTAATCTGTCCGTGAGATTGTAAATCAAGACAAGTTTGAAGAAATCAAAATGAGTGTTCATGTCTATAAAACCTTTATAGATATTCAATGAGAGTTTAATGAAAATGGCAATGTTATGATTTTATTGTTATAAAATTAAAAACAGATCATGAATAGTGTGCTAGCTGAGAAAATAAGAAGCTTGTTTATGTTAATGCATCATTATAATATAGTCCATATTTTCAACAGCAATTATTCGGATTGTCTTTGAATTTATTGTATTTTAAGCAAGGGTATCATGACAAGCTTATTTTAAGTTTAATCTTGAATTAACTGGAACTTATCCAAACTTTGATTTAGAATAGGTATAGCATTTGTACTTTCATATAAATGTCCGTTTTCACAAAAAAACCAATACCTATGCCTGATTTTATTTCATATATTTCATTAAGACTATGGGGTATCAACTGTTATCTAAGTGCTGGTAAACACGTTGTATGTACAGGAGGTATATTCACCTTATCATCCTTATCTTTGTCATCGGTGTCTGCTAGCGGAGGTGAGGGCGCGTCTGAGGGCGCTTCATCTCCCGGTTCGGTGAAGCGAACCTTGCTGGCGGTCTTAACATCAGCGTGGTGATGGTCAACGATGGCCTGCACCTGTACACGAACACTCGCATTGATTTTGCTGTTGGCTTAATGTTAGTTGGCAACTCTTGAGACGTCACAGTAGCATGATTTATGATGATCATTTATTGTTTATGCCGATGACGATGTTAAGATTTTTTTAATTATTTGCACTATGCTGTAACGTAGCATAACAGTCTAATAAACTGAAGACTCAAAAAAATTAAGTTCATTCTAATAGAATATATGAATAGGAAGCTTTCTCAGCTAATTCATCAGGTAGCAAGATATGTGTTGGATATAGGTTTGCCATATTTACTAATATTTTTTGTTGACAATATAATTACGTTAAACCTTTTCAGTTCTAGAATTTTATAATAGGTACATATAAATATCAGACCGATAAATCTAATAGCGATAAACTAAATATACGTAGGGTGCATGCCATTCTGTTAATGAGAATTCAATTACTTTATACATCGAAAGTTATTATAGATAATATCACAGAGAAGTCAGAAGGATAATGTTACGGAAAATATAAAGTATGTGCAAATAGTGTAAGTATATAAAAGAGCATAGGAGTTTAGTGAAGAGTGAAAACAGTGAATACATATAAAATGAAGAGATGATCTAAAACATCAAAAGCAGACATCTTGAAAGGTAGTAGTTAGCCAAATTCATTTCTTACTGAATTGGTGGAAATGTGATGATGACAGAAATGTATATTGTAATGAAGAAGTGAACGTGGAAGATCTTAGCCACAAAGAGGACAACACTTAATCTAATAAACACCAAGAATTCATGTAAGCTAAAAAGAAAACTCATCTACACATTGCTTGGATCAAAATAACGGAAGAAATGAGTGTAGACTTCAAAATGCGGGAGATATTGTAAATCAACGAATAGCTAACAAAATGCTCTTAAAGAAAATAAGTGGACTCGAATCAGGGTTAAGGTATCCACTTTACCAAAGGCAACTTCTCCTCAGCGTTTTCACGATAATCCACGAAATTTTGCATCTGTATATAGCGACAGACAAACATGTTAGTTCTAGGTCAGAGTAGAGTTATTAATATATAAAGCTTTGTACAGACATTTTAACATTGAAGTTGTGAAAATTTTAACATATTTCATTGTTATAAGGAGTGCATGTTTTGAACTTACCATGCCCATGGTTTCCTTCTTGTTGAGCCGTAGTTCGCGCAGCATCTGGTTGCGTTGTTCCATCATCAGGGTTCGTTCGTAAGTGTACGCAGATATGTCACTGTCCGTCTGAAATTATAGTGTACATTTTATAAGTATAAGCACAATCCTTGATGAAATTGGAAATTAATTGTGGAATCATCTTCAGAATTGTTATCCTTGGATTTAATAAAGAGAAGAACATCGTTATAAAGTATCTCGTGACCCTGGTTGGCTATTTCAATAAAACAATTTCAAAACTCACCATTTCTACAACTTCGACCTCAGCCTCAAGTCGCAGCTGGTAGAGGAACATCTTGAGGTCTTTCTTCATCTGAATGGAGTTGTCTTCCATCTGCGCGACGGTGAAGATGCGCATCTTGCAGTTCTTCCACGTGCGGTGCTGCTTCAGAAGGAACGGCAGCAACATCAGCATGCCGCCGTCGTGCACGATCCACCAGATGTCAATGTTTCCGGATACCTGAAGAGTTGGCAGAAAAATAATGTAATGACATAGTCGCAAGTAAGGTAAAAATAAAACGCTACTGGTGCTCGTTTTATGTAGGTACTTGTGTAGGTAGTATCCGATATCACATAAAGACAAAATAAAAGCATCTTGCCCCTTGGTGTTTATGGCATTGCTTAGATATTGATTTGGGTAAAAGAGTAGGATTTTTATTTTAGTAGACATATTACCTTTTCTGTAGAATCGGGGAAGAAGTTGATACCCTTAGGCACGAGCATGGCCATGCGCGCGGCGGCCACGGCGCGCACGGTGTGCAGGAAGTGTTGCCAGCGCGGCCCGGGGCGCTCCGCCGCGCGCCAGCCGTACGGCCAGCCAACTATCACCGTGTTGGGCTTCAGACCGCCCAGACCACATGTTTGGACCCTAGTCATACGAAAAGATAGATGAGGTCACAGCATAGGATTATTATAACGGTACAGCAGCCCTACCAAAAAAATACGAAAATAAAAAAAACGAAAATACGTCAATATAATGACATAAATTGATGCGTTATATTGACGTATTTAAAGAACAATTCAGTTTTTGGATCGCGATAAGAGTTCATGGTAGGACCCCTGGACTATAAAGTACGAACTATTATGTATTAAAATGTTGATGGCTTTGAGTGCCTTGTTTTCATCAACTGGCAGTATACCTAAATATAATGATGACAGCAGGAAAAACTTAGACGATTTACTTACGCTCATACAATAAACAAACATTTGGAATAAACAGACCGAATACGTGTGGTAGAATTTGGTGGTTTTGTCAGATTGAGAAAGCCACACAAAAATTGCAACATTTTTTATAGGACACTTACAAATGACTAAGTCCTTCAGCGATGTCAGGCGAGACGAGCACGTCGACGAAGCCCTTGACCTTCTCCTCGTCCATGATACGGCGCAGGTTGTGTCGTGCAGACATCGCGTCGCCGGCGCGGCGCGGGAAGTCGCCGCCGAGCACCGACACGCATACTGTTAGACCCTTGCCTAGACGACAATGTACGGATGATCATTTACATTCTAACTCTGATTGTGGCAGTTAGTAGACTACCCGGGGCTGTTTTACAGAACGAGAGAAAATAATACTCTATCTAATATGTAAATGAATTACCGAATTTGTATAAAGTTATCTGTCAGATAAGTTAACAGTAACTTATTTATGGATGATTGAACCTATTTATCGAATCAAAACGAAATATGCGGCAATAATAAACTTAGTAATAGCTCAACGGCTAAAACCTGGCAATTAAGAGAGATTCTAACTAGAGTTTTAATTTTTGTTGTTGTTCAAGTATGCTAAAAAGACACATTTATCCACTGTAAAAGATTTCTTACCAGCTTTCAGTTGGCTAGCAAAGGCGAGCATCTTGCGGTAGGTGGGCATCAGTTCATTGTTGAGTTTGGCGAGCACTAGTACTTGTGGGCGCCAGTTCTTCGTGTGAGGAGGTCCTTGTTCTAGACGCAGCAGAGAGTAGCGGGCCGCTGAGAGGGCGAGACCACGGAGACCGTCACCCCATTCCTTTTCAGCTCTAGAACGTGCAAAATGTGATACATTTTGAAGACATATAGCTTTGACCTTTTATTATGTGTATTTTTTTCAGCAGTTGACCAGTTATGTAAAACGCTTGTGAATATGAACACAACTTACCCCCGATATTCAATGTATTTGTAGATGAGACCGGCCATACCCATTGCGATGAGGGCATAGAACCATGACGTCATGAACATGATGGAGATGCACAGCGTCAACCCGGCTAATGATAGCGACCTGGAATCGAACAAGATATCTAGTTCATCCGCTCCTTAGTCACGGGGAAGAGAACTAAGAAGGTTTTTTGCTTACCAGTGGTAGTACTTAAACCGAGGTCGCCAGTTAGGAGTTTTGAGGAGCGTCTGCAGTGCGCAGGCGAGGTTCACGAAGCCGTAGCACATCAAGAAGAACATGGACAGCAGTGGCGCCAGAATGTCAACGTTACCCAGCAGGATACCACACTGGCAGATCACCATCGTTAGGAGCAGGGCCCTGGAGACGGAAACAGTGCCATTTGTAAAAGAGATTCGTAGTTTTCTTACTTCTGTTATAAGTGATGATGGTGAAAGAGAAGGATGAAGAACAGTGGTTTCGAGATGCTGTTCATAAATCATTTATTAATTTGTTACGTCATGAAAAATGCAATTTGGTAATTCAACTTCGTAGTTTACCTTGTTGGTTCACCCCGGCTGGATGAGACGGCGAATGGTGCCAGGAACGGTATGATCTCATCCTTAGCTATAGCTTGCAGCAACCGTGGGGCTCCGGTGAGTGACTGGAGACCAGCTCCCAGGGTAGACAAGAATGACCCGATCAGGATCACCCATTGGTTCGGCCACGCCATGTTCGCGACCACTAGCTTACCGCCGATAGATTGACCAAACCTGAAAGGGTGGATATTAGTTAGAATATTAATATTGGCACAAACAATGATTTAATATTAGATTTAAAAAAGAAACGGTAATAATGTTCCCGATTTCCATCCGTATAAGAATTACCATCACAACAGACTGCCAATCTAAGAAACGATGAGAGAATTTTATAGAACAGGTTCTTACTTATCTCTTAGCAGCAGGTTGTCAACTGTGCCAGCGAACAAAAGTACGCAGGAAAGATAAACGGTGGAGGTGGTGAGGATGGCGCAGATTGTTCCGATAGGGATGCTCTTCTGAGCGTCCGCTAAGTCGCCAGAACGGTTGGAGCCGGCCATTATACCTTGGAGAAAAATACCAAACATGTTTTAAATCACAAACAATATCTATCTGGAGTCTAGATATTGAGTACTCTAGATAGCTAAGCTGGCAAGGTTAATGGTAATAGGCTAACCAAGTAATATGATCATTATGATATAACTGGCGAAATGCGGGTGTACCTAGTTAGCCACAATTTTTGCTATTTATTTTTTCTATTTGCTAGGTATTCGACGTAAAATTAAAAAGAAAGGAAACAATATTGTAGTACCCAAGGCAAATCTGCTAAAATAAGTTTATGACCTTACCCGTGACGGAGGGGAAGAATATTCCGATGAGGATGGTGAAGGTCGTGGACAGATCAGCATAGACTTGGTTGTAGGTGGGTCTCTCCATTTGCTCAATGTCATCGGGTTCCTTGCCGTACGAGATGTACTGGCCCAGTTGTAAGAACGAGTCTTGCAAGTTGTCGAAGAACACTCCACTTTTCAATCCCTAGAAAACATTCCTTAAATATTAAAATAAACAGCAACAAATAAGAAAATACATGTAAAAGATATGGTTTAAGTATTCGTTTTCAGGAATTTCGGTTAGTAATTACTGTTTAATTACTAACCGTCGAAACTATCTTCAAATTAATAAGCAGGAAAAAATTTGCATTAATTATCAATCTACATATTTTTCTCCTTACCTTGATACCCTGAACGATAGATACGTTGTGGGCTAGATAGTACGGGTCGCAAGTATTGTTGGGGCAAAACAGTTGATACAGCGGCGCTCCGACCTGTTTCGTGCAGTTGTTGATGTTGATGTCCTTCAGCAGACGCTTGCCAAGGACGCACATCCTGCAAATATTGATTTAGCATTGAAACAGATGATACAGTTATTAAAAAGGACTACTACGGAAATCGATGAAAAAGACTGTTATGAAAATTCACGTAAACGCAAAGTTAAGATAAAAAATTAAACCTTAATCCAACGACGACACTGCAAGATTAATGATGTCAAGCCTAATCATACTACGAAAACTTTTTTAGCTACAAAATGTTATAAAAGCAGGCTGATGTTATCTCTGAAATTCAGAATCTCGTGTGTATCATTAACGCGGCTTAATGAGTCATGCGACTATCTCAGTCACGACCTTACCCTATACTCTTTATATTAATGTGCTGGGACTGATGTTTCTGTACTCAATTTCCAAATTTTGTTTATGCAAGCACACATTTGACTTCTAGTGTGGCCATTGTTGTAAAGGATTTGAATTTATTTTTTTATAATTTCGTCAAACAATGAAGTGCTAAAGTTTTTATGTATGTCAGTACGAATTTCCGGACCACCAAAATAGTCATGAATACATTTATATCAAGTATATGTGCTAGTATTTAATAACTCTGATTAGTTATGATCCTTCAAGTACAAAACGCATAAAGAATGAACAAAATGTGTTGATGTATCTAGATCAATAAATCTTTATTTTTTAGTTAACCGTACTATCAACGGGAAGATAATAATATACTCACTGCAGCTTATCGTTTCCATTGAAGTTAACAAAGATTCCGACGTAGACGGCGGTGATGGAGAGCAGGACACAGGCGAGGGCTACCGTGGCGAACTTGTTGACAAACTTCACGCCAAGGAACACCACCATGCCCATGATGATCAGTAACCCGGTGCCGTATACGCGGAAGTTGTTATACATCGCCTCGGGGTCCTTCGTGAAGTCCCCGAAGATAGACATCCAGGGCGCCATGTATGTCTGAGATAGAGATAATACAATTTTTCTGATTAGGTAAGTATTACTTTCAAGTCTTTCAAGAATTGTTTACTGCTTGATAAACTACAAAATATCACCAGTAAAGAAGGTAGTTGTTGACCGGACTACTAAGACAACATCATCATTATAACTTTTCTATAGCGATTAAAAAGCAATTTGGTTGCTTACTTAAGCATATTAGCATAAGTATGCACGTAGGATTATTCTGTTATAATACTAACCACGTTCACTATATAAACTATGATTACTGATCACTAGTGGTTTGCGAGCGCGAGCTATTTACCGCAAGCATCGCAAACCATGCGAGAGCTTAATCATTCAAAAGAGTAATTAGTGGCCTGATGAATATTAAAATCAGCTTTAGGCCATGCTGTATTGGTTTATCGCGTATCGTCTACATAATCTGCATTCTATTATGTTATGAAATGCCTCAAATGTGTTCTATGACAACATTTTAGAACCTACTTATTATAGTTGAAAATTCCGTAACTCACTAATATTTACTACTGAGTACGTTACTACACTAATATTTACTACTGAGTAAATATTAGTGAGTTTCCTTTGTATTAAATCTCGCTAGTTTCATTATGTAGATAAAACTAATAAATATAGTCGTAATTATCCTCTATATCAGCATGAATAGTAGTGCTGTCTTCCGCATACGAATTTCCTTTGTTGCCATTTCTGTTTTAATTAGTTAGTTAAAAAACTGTTTGGTTTGTGGATTGGTGGAGAATGTTTTAATAAAAATCAATTTCCGCATGCATGTAGGATCATCACTCGAGAACGGCTCGACCGGTTTGACTGACGGTTTGTATGAAAAATTTTTTGGAAATTCCAATGAAAATGTTGTAAATATGGATGGTACTATTGGGTATGGAAATGTCAATAAAAAAAATGTGACAGTTAAATTGCACCTGTGCGAAGCCAGGGCCGGTCGCTAGTTAGAAAAAAAAACATATAAGAGGCTTTTTAATTATTGCAGATGAGCTAGGACGGCGTTTATTTTACTCTTATCACCAACGCACTAAATAAAATCTTCAAAACCGTGTCTACTATTCAGAGAAGACAAGGTTGCAAGGTTCTCATGTTGCAAATTATAAATGCTGGCAGTATAAGGTCGGCGTTAAATGGCGGGTCGACCACATCCCTACTCGGAGCCTCAGGGACCGGCGTGAAGTACGAGCCGACCCGGTCCGCCTTTACAGTGTAAGTAACATCAACAGTGTTTGGAACTAGGCAGTTTTAGATGCGATAGATTTTGCGCAGTGGTTTGTGTTAAAGTGGATGATAAGTCGTTTTGGACAAGCGTACTGATGCGTGATGATCAGTAGAAGTCTGTAAGAATAGGTACTTCTTTTTCTTTTTTATTATGTTCAAGTTTTCATGGATGCCCTCGTTCGGAGGAAGCTGGAGGATTAACGTCATCGCTCATTATAACAGGACGGCTCCGAAACAGCAAATAGCTTGTGATTCAAGTAAGAGCTTTAAGTCGTGTACATTAAAGTAATTTTTAAATTGACAAGACAAAAACGTTACCGACAGAATACACAAAAAAGTTGAGCAGTATTGTGAGCGATGACCACTAAGTCACTGAGTCGCACTTTTACCGACTATAACCAAACATTGCTGACTTAGCGTAAGAACCTCTTGATTATAAAGCTTTTTCTATTTATTACATATTGGTAGGTACACTTCTTCGATTATTGGTTTAATGTACATTCAAAATTAGAGTGTGTGCGCTGGGCCTTACGGACGAGAAACAACGTAGATATAGCTTTGTGAAACTAGTCCCATAGCGTGTACTTAGTGGTCCATGCAATTGTGGCAAAGAGAATGCGGCCACGCGACACGCCTAGGTGCTGTTACCAACTTAATTTGGTATTGGTTTCGTCCAACTGAGGTAACGTTGAATTTATCTAGCCGGTCCAGAGATACAATATCATTCGGTACTTCAGTGCAGGTGTACCAACTTATAACTGAAGATTTAATTTATTCTCGAATGCATGCTTTTGTTAAACGCCTTTGTGAAACTATAAACGTAGTTATAAGAATCTTTTAAGGGACAGCGCCTATTTGTGACATGGCTGCCCCTCGATCCGTTGTTCCAAACCTGTTGGTCGTTTTATAAATAATGCAGAACTCACCAAAACTATCTCAACAGCTCCGACGATGTACATGGCGGCTGCGAGCGTGGTGCCGGTGTAGAACAGCATCCCGACTGCCCCGCCGCACTCGGGGCCGAGAGCGCGCCCTATCATGAAGTACGACCCGCCCGCAGGCACCACGCCGTTCGTCGCGATCGCAGACATCGATATAGCCGTCAACATCGTCTGCGAAAACAAAAATTAACATAAAAAATACCCATTTGCCTTGTATTTGTGTTTACCTGGCATGAGAGACCACCAAACTCGTTTGAAGGATCTTAAATCGAAATTTTTAAGCCCCAAAGCGTACCTAAATGCCTACTCTTAAATTCTATCAGTGCGACATATCAAACCCTGTTTAACATTTCAAAAAGAAAATGTAACCCTTGGCATATTATCTAATACATAGAATCAAGAGAAGAGGGTTGCCGAGGGACTGGACAGCGACTCATAACATAAAAGTCACAATAAAGGTCAGACGCTCAATCCAATAGGCGAGGTAGTTTAGATTTTATCAAACAAGTTTAGTATTAGCAACTAATAATAATCTAGTTAGACTGGGTAAATAATCCAGTTAGTGTCTAGAAGATTTAATAAGCCGTCGGCAAGTTAAATTAGATAAGTTGAAGGATCGAGCATTATAAGACGCGGGTATCAATGTAGCTTTAGAAACGAGCTCGGACAGACCCGGGGGAAATTCTACGTAACAATACGTAATCAGAAGGAAATATACACTGCGAAGGGAATACAATGTGGACGATGAGTTATTTTCATTCTCTCATTTTTTTATTCTTTGGCAGGTAGGTAGGTGTAGCGATAAGTATGTATCACCAATATTGTATTTCTTGTTTCCATTTTATTTTCACCCAGTAAGTATATGCGAGTTGTTCGTGCGTCATCGCCTCCAGTGCTCAGAGTAATATGAATAGCTACATGCGTAAGTAATTTTATTCAAAATAGCTTGTGGTCGGGTAGCCTTATTATTTGCTTAAAATACGAGTACCTATATATAAATAGACTTATATCCAAGTAGGATGAAATAGGATTCTAACAAGAAAGCGGGAGGAAATGTGAAATTAGTGCAATTTACCACAATATGCTTTACCGATAGTCTCCAGAATTATAAGTTAACAAAGAAGAGTACGAAGAAATTATGAAAGTGTAGAAGACTTAAGAACTAGTAAGTGTAAACATTATCCACTTACCGTACAGCAGCACACAAGCACAATCAGGAATCCTTGAATAGCCCCCGCCGTTCCGACCACCCACGTGAGACGGATGAAGAGGATAACGCCAAAAATGTTCTGGATGCAGGGTAGGTAGACGCCGATGAGCGTGCCCATGCGCGCGGGTGGCGCTGGCTTCACGTCAGGGTCAGCTGCCGATGCCGTCGGGATCGTGTTGGAGTAGTTTGCCAGGGAGGTGAGAAACGTGGCCGCTCGGGGCCGGTCCTCCAGCTCTTCCTGTTGACAAGAAGGTTTTCACGTTTAAACTTTAACTTTAGGATAACCTTACTACGTAATAACTATACTGTTTCACGTACAATTTCACTATAAACTCATGTTTTACAAATAAAATATATTTTATCTTTATCTGGGATAATAGCCGATCACAGTATGTATCATACATTATGTACATTATCCGTTCTACAGTAGCAAGCATGACATTATGTCTTATATGTAGAACCTAAAACTTATAGGCTTAATGTAAAATTCTAGTCCTGAGTCGCTTAGTCTAATATTATAGCGAGACATTCGATTTCGTAAACTGACTCTCTAATCTCATAGTCAGCAGGCAGGTCACCTATCATTATAATATGTATCCAATTCACGTAGCAGACTTGAAATATGTTTAACTTCATACGAAAAATAAAGGCTGAGCCTGATCCCAACGGGTACGCTTCCACGAAGTCAGACTAACTCAAGGTTATGTAATCATTGTCTGACACCCGCCTATTCTGCTATCGCAATCTTGAAAGCGGTTATGATAAAGTTAGAGAAAGTGACGTCTTCATGATAACGCCCTTGTTGCTGAGATTGAGTTCTTTGTTATTTCCATTATGATTAGTATCTTTATTCTAATGCCTAAAGCGGCATTTGAACTTGTACATACAACATTGTGCAATATTTTACGTAAAGGGAGTGACGCCGATAAAACATATTTATTTATCGCCAAAAGCTTTCAGATACTTCACTTAATAAAACCAATACGAATTTCTGTACACAACAACATCCATTATATCAAAAGAATTCTTTTTTTTTTAATTTCGAACTATATTGCTTTCCGTATTTTTATTTTCGCACGAGTTTAAAATTCATAAAGACCTACATAAAAGTTGAAAGAGCTCGCAATATTCGTATGAGATCGGATTTAAATTGTGAAATATAGCCGGCATAGGGGTTTTTAATTCCGCGTTTGTAATACGATATACGAGTGCTGAGAGCCGAAACCTGAAAGCCGAGTGCCGAGTTGCTTAAACCCGAGTCAGCGCGTCCGTCTCTGAAAGCTCGTATTTTATTTACGCGCCATTTGCATCGTAATCGTATTGTAACGCCGTTCCGAACATACCTAGGTAACCTAGGGCGTTACCGTCACTTGCGCGGAATGTGACGCTTTCACTATTTCCTTTAGAGAATGTAGGTACGAGTAAATCAGGATTTACACTGCACACTATCGCAAAGGAACGAATTAAGTGATTCAATTTAAAATGGATTTCAGATATGTTGAGACTTTGCTCGATTTTGGTTGTGTTTTCATTTAAATTCACACCTTCGTGAGTTTATGTAATGCAATTTTTCCTTATATATCCGTCTGTAGTTTATGAAGTAGGTACCTTATATCTTCGCGATGTATACCAATTGCATTATTGATTCGAATCTATTCCATTGATTAGGTAAAGGCACCTAAAAAATCGTTTAGTGCGGAGTAGTTATCATCAATTACGCTTCGGAAGATCAAAGTCAAAAGCAAATCTTTTAAATAGCAATGATGGTACTTAACGTCGTATTGTAAATTATGTTGAGCAATAAAATAAAGGCACACGACACAAGCAATTTATCACGGGAGCTCTTTTCCTATTTGTTTTCATTTGTTCCGTCGCCATTATTCGGCACTTTATTTGGTATCCGGATGGCTCTCCGTTGGAATCGCAAGCGTAATGAAGTTCTTTGTTCATCCACAGTAGATGGTGAGGTTTTACAAAGTCAGCTCGAGAGCGGAGCCCTTGACATAATATTAACGTTCACCGACGATGACGCTGTTTCAGCGATTGCTTTCATTCGGTTTTGTGTATTTTTTAAAAATTTTAGACAGTCTTCAGTTGTTGGAAGATATACCTACTGCAGAGACTTTAATTAAATGTATACTAGCATTGTAGGAGCATAGAAGAAGCAAAAGTATTCGCTCCGAGTCTAGGAAAAACGACTATCACTAGTAGTTATGATGTGATCTGCCGGGAAGTTGACATATGCCTCTTTAATACCAGTCCGTAAATTGAAAACGACCTTTGTTACAACTTTCTCGAAACCTTATCATAATTTTCTAATTAGTACTGAACTTACTTAATTCCTATCTTTAATATTGTTACATAATTATGTTATAAGTAGAAACTTGTAATTGGCCATAATCTTTTTAAACTTTGTATCTACTCATTGTTTGGAGCTGTTGTGTGTTGTTTTTGTTCGTATCGTATTACCCAGTTGGGTTGTGGAGGTCAGATAGGCGGTCGCTCCATGTAAAATACTGGTATTCAGCTGCATCCGGTTAGACTGGAAGCCGACCCCAACTTATTTGGGAAAAGGCTAGGCAGAAGATGTTTGGAGTTGTAGAATTTCCTAATAAAAAATAGAAAGAGAGTGGAATGCTATGTGAAGCCTTTTGTCCAGCAGTGGGACAATACAGGTTGAATAAAAAAAAAAAGCATAACTTTTGCATTTTTAACGAGCAGTGTTTGAAGCTAGCTGTAAGGTTCTCGAATAAAACAAAATAAATAAACGTTTTTTTACCGTTCATAACGTTGTAAGTGTAGGTACCATCAGATTCTTTTACTAACGCTAGTCCTAGTACGTAGTAGTAGTAGTAGTTCTATGCACACTTAGAAGTAAATGACGCCAATTCAAGTTAGGTAAGCTTGAAATGACAATATTAGATTTAACAACCGTTAAACACCCGCTCAAGTTGTTATAGGTTTACAGTCCATTGCCTAGTTCTTTATTAAGCCATTTAAGTCAAGATTTTGTGCCTTGAGCATTACCGGTAAAACCTGTGAAGTGGTTTTTGAAATTTTTCTAATCTTCATTATATTGAACAAGTAAAATTCCTTTGTTTGAGAAGAGGTCTCGCTATAGTCGGATATTAAAATTTTGTACTTTAAGTGCGTTCTTCCATATTGCAAAGCATCATCATGACCTACTTGGTAATAAAAAAATCAGCTAAGTGCGAGTCGGACTCGTACACGAAGGGTTATACAAAAAAATATGTTTCTTCTATGTGGACCCTTTTAATTTTATTGTATTTTAATTATATTAGTTGTTATAGCGACCATAATACATACCCTGGAAAAAAATTAATTGTGTTTTACGACCTATTACGATATTACGATACACTAGATACAGTTCATACAGTCCTTTGAAAGACAGTAGAGTTGGTATTAGGGTTCCCAAAAAAAGACAAAAAACAAAATTAGGATGAGACAACTCGTGAAAGTATGGCAGCCTCTCAACCTCTGCGAAGACTTCAGTGAAGCTCTCACATTGATTTCGGTGGAGCATTCGGCTCCGGCCTTGCGCCGAGAGCGACCTCGGCTGTAGGGTGCTTAGTGCCGCTTAGACAACGAGGCCGCGACCGACGCTCACCAATATCCGACGGATATAGGTGCACGCTGTTTATTAGCGAAGCTTCCCAATTAAAACCCGTATCGTAAGAAGCAACGTAAATACTGGTAGACAGAAATGTGTAAATGTGTTCCTATCTCAATAGATTTGATTGATTTTTACTACTATTATACATAGATGCCAAAATTTGGATGGATGGACGTTCTTTATTCAATCAGGGCTGAACGGATCTGGATGAAATTTGGCGAGGAGACAGATTATAGTCCAGTTTTTATTCCGAAAAAATGTCCGCTTCCCATGGGATAATTGAATATTAATATTGATGCGGATGACGTCGTGGGCGGAGTGAGCAAAGCTAATAATTGTACATAATATGTTGATAACATACATAATTACGAAGTACCTACATACTATATTATATTCTGTTTTTATTTGTTCTGTTTTGGGTTCAATTCCCATGTCGGGCAAAGTGTTACTGGGTGTTTCAATCAGGAATTTCTCAGTAGCAGCTGCGGAGTCTGGATTTGTGCCCGGTTAATGGCAATAGGCTCGCCCCCTATTACATGGAACTTATACATAACTGGCGAAATGTGGGTGTATTAATGGGTACACCTCTGCCTAACCTTTCGGGGATTGCAGGCGTGATATAATGTATGTATTTACAGCATAATATAGAGTGAGATCTTGTTCTAATTACGTACAACCATACCTAAATGTAACTAGGCTAACTTATCTTTACGAATATTTTACACTGAGATAACTATTATTCTTATATTGCATTGCCTAGTAAGTTCACAAAAAAACACTAATTGTTTGAAAGCATTAAAAGTCCTAGCACTAACATTGACACACAACTACTTACTGCATTCTTTGTTACAGGGTTTTTCTTATCTTACATACCTAACAAACAGAAGACAGAGACACAAATATTCTTCATCGTACGAAATAACCTTTTGAAAGGGGTAACTAAAACAATATTTCTTTTTTCTTATAAATGACATTCAAAAATGCTTTTCAATGATTCTTATTTAAATAAACAATTTGACTTTGACACACACACAGATAGGCGAAAATAGTGAATTCTCTTTTGTTTGTAACTTTATTAAAACGTTTAAAAACAGTTATAGTCTTTTAAATTAAGTTTAAATTTATTCGTAATTAATAAAACCTATCGTTCATTATAATTAACGCTACAGATAATACATTATATTACGATGATTATGTTAATGATGCGTTGCAGGATAAACGAGAACTAATTAATTATATCCAATAAACATGCGTAATCACGATTTGATAGTTATTAATTAATTATATTATTGTGTAGTTAATTGGAAATGTCATTGATAATCATCAATGCACAGTTGAAGCAGATAAGGACATAAACATTATTTACTGATAAATAAATAAAAGAGGTAGAATGTAATGATAACGTTGCTGGTAAAAAAGTTATTGATTACTCAAGTCAGTAATGATGAGACACAATTGATTTTCTATTGTTCTGTCATACCGGTATGACGGCCGGGCCTTGAACGGTTAATATTTAGAATTCTAGAGTCATTATCAGATTTCATAATATAAAACATAAAATAAATAATATAAAAATCCTCTTCTATATTTTATACCGGGCGAGCCAGCTAGCGTGTATGAAATATGACGGGAGAAGAATGCTTTATCAGAATGACACGAGTCTCGCAAAAGCGTTCGTTAGGCTGTATTATTTGTGTGAATGCAATGGCTTTTATACACCAAGTACTACCTACACTCATTAAACAGTCAACATAAAAATATATAAGTATTTTTAACGCTGGTGTCGAGTTACTAGCGCCATATGGCACACCAAAATTAATGGTTCATGTAGCAGGTACCTAGATAGGACATCGTGGAAGTATGTCAATAGTGCGTATAAAAATTCTATTGCCATCTTTCCCTTGCCATGACTACACCTAATAGGGGCAGAAGTCACGCGGCTCGCAAATGGTGCGTGAATTATATACGAGATTGCGCTCCTGGATTATTCCAGCCTACCCGGTCGCACCGCAGGTGTGGCCTCGCCTTTATATACTAAAGAGCTTTTTTTATTAAGGATTATTTTCATCACGTGAAGTTACCTATGTTCGCGTTTTATGTAAATAACCATCTTTATTGTATTGCGGAATACAAATGTTTTTATTTCCGTTCCATTTTTTGAGAAGAATATTATTATATATACTTTTTTTAAGCCACCATTGTTTTATAATATTCTGACGTTTACACATATGAGAATTTCGTATAAAATATCTTATAAGCGAGGCCAATTTCAAAACATCATTTAAATATGAGTATGAATTTGAGCTAAACTGTGGCTCTAAAATTTTATACGCAAAATTCTGAAACTGCATCAAGAATCGTAACGAATGAAGCGGGAAACTCGAGCCAATAGCGTAAGAGATTGAAGTGCTACGACCGCCATGTAACGAGCTACGAACTAGCTACGAGCGCTACGAGCACGCTACGAGGACGCTACGATCTATACGGGTCATCGAGAGCACACGTTTATTCGTGCACTCGTAACTGTAATACGTTCCTAACTCAATTTCAATAAAGCGCTCAATTTATTCCGTTTCCTCCTCGGGTACATAAACCGGGATCTTAAATTAGCCCACGTAAATGTTATTTTAAATAATTTATGCTTGGATATCGAGTATTAATATTCGAGAGGGGTTAATTTGATTACTAAGTTATATGAAACGTGCAATAGCGTAAGTCAGGTCAAGGATAATTAGCGTGGAGAGAGCCACCGAAACGAAACAACACGTAACACGATATGATTTTTTAATCTCGAGATACCCGCAGGGATGGCGCTGGGGTAGCGTGAGGTGGAAGAAGATTAAATGAATTAATTATTAGGTATTATCTTTGTGATGAAAACTCTGAGATAAAACGTGGCTGCGGTGAAGGAACAGGTAAGGTTCATTACGCGTTTATTACGTAATGAAACCATAGGGTGTGTTTGGAAATGAAGGTTATTTGTATTTTTAACCCTTTCTGTTGAAATTTATGTGGGTATGAAGCTGGATTTATAGAACTACCACCAGCGATCTAAATAGAATAGACTCCTCAGGCTAAACATTTAAGACGTCACCTTACAAAACGAAGTAAACAGACACAAAACGTCAGTACTTACCCGAACTACCATTAACTACTCAGCTTTTAACTATTTGCATGAATTTAATACGTAAGCCTTTCCCCAAATAGATAAGAGGTCGAAGAACTACTAAAATGCGGTGGGTAGGCTGAAACATTCAAATTCAGTAGAGTTTGTAGTGTATAAAATAAATTCTCTCCTACAAACTGGGGCCGTAACTTTCTCAAGACTTTTACGACAGTCTTGAAAGTGCTGTCTGACTAAACATTTAAATGAGTACATCTACGTAACAATAACACGTTTCTGGGTTGAGAGCACCCGTACATTTGAATGACGTGGAACAGAAAGTTATTATTTTTTTTATTCGTCTGCACATTTCAACATAAAAAGTATTTTTTTACAATTAACAAAATTTTTTATTTTATTTTATTTTAGTGAAGAGTGAATTGGTTCCTGTTTGCTGAATACCATCGATTTCTTATATTGTTAATCTAGTCTGCCGGTCTATTTTGTAAAATCTCCCTCGGAGCTTGAGGGGCGCTGTTATCCTCAGCGTGGTGGAATGACAGTTCACCTTAAGCTCACATCACTTAAATTTACCGAGAGATGTTTACAGAATAGCATTGCTGATGATTTTTTGTTTTTTTTTGTTCCGTGGTGGAAAATTCTATGGATGTCCACCGCCCTGGGAAGAGCGGAGGGGTTTGTCAGACTTTTACTGACTAAAAACCACCCCGGTGATCCCTTTCCACACTTCCGGCGGGGATCATGTTTTTAAACTTAGGTTAGGTTACGTGTAACCTAACCTAAGTTTAAAAACAATATTAAAAAAATACCTACAAGCAAAGATAATTATGACAAAAAGTGGAGTCATCGGCATAATGCCGCATCAATTTCACACTTTCTAGGTCTGCCGGGTTCTTGACGCACCCACAAAAGATGGTAGACATCGTCGATAACTCCACACATTTCACAATGTCCGACATCTTTCTGTCAACAACTGGTGATGATGATAAAAATTTGGCCGCGATGACCCGATGATAATTCGTTCAACAAAACATTTAGGTAAGGAAACAAGATAATACGCCTTAACAGATTTAGTCTCACTAAGTAAAGGAGCTGATCCGCTGGATTACACAATACGCAAACGCCATTGTTACGTAACGCAACTGTCCAATTCATCTCCTGAATAATGAACAGTTGCTTCAACTCATCTTTGTGTTCAAAGTAACTCCGAGGGCTTTCGGAGAAGACGGGGCTAATCTACCTTATTTGGAGATACTAGGTATTTACTCAAAACACAGGGCAGGACGGTCATCCACGCACAACTTGTTACCATGAATTTAGTACATGATTCTAGGCGTCCTTGAGTAAAAAAAATACCTTAAAAAATCGTACGCGTCTCTTAATTAAATGAAATTAAAATTCATTTATTTCGGACAACAGTGATCCATATTTTCTTAGTATTACAAAAGCTTATATTCTAGTGTTAGTAAAAAGAATGCGTTAATCTATACTAATATTATAAAGCTGCAGAGTTTGTTTGTTTGTTTGTTTGTTTGTTTGTTTGTTTGTTTGTTTGTTTGTTTGAACGCGCTAATCTCTGGAACTACTGGTCCGATTTGAAAAATTCTTTCAGTGTTAGATAGATTAGTTATCGAGGAAGGCTATAGGCTATATACCATCACGCTACGACCTACGGGAGCGGAGCAGTAACCAAAGACGCGGGTGTAACCGCGGCGGACAGCTAGTATTAAAATAAATAAATGACAATTAAAGGAGAATCACCAGGATGGAAAATATGTATCCTACCTAATCAATCTCCGCATCTTTATGCGGTTATGATAACTCCACGAGATAAGTCTTTAAAATGATGAAAGATATCAGTAGGCCTGGCCTGAGCGTGCCAAAGTAAAGATATTAGATTCAAGTTGATTTTCGAATTGTAATTTCATATAAATTTTTTTGTATGAGGTTTAATGAGTGAGGCTGACAGGGATAGGTACCTAATAATAAACAAAAATAAAAAAAAATATTCGTGCCCGCCAAGATGGCGTCAGTAAGCTGCCTGTCAAGCGCTTTCTCTTAATGATAATAGAAAACACAGTTTCACTTAAAACAGTTGATATTAATGCAGCAAAAACACTGAATAATGAAAGCCCTTTAATGTGTCCAGCGAAGTTAGGCTAAGCCTCTCTAAGTTTCCGCCTACAAAACACGTGTACCGTGACGTAGTCGTTAAAAAGGTTTTACATAACTTTAGTAAAGTAAACAGGTGTTACAGAACAAACTTACATGGTACAGGTAGAGGTTGGTGTCACACCCTTTGTCCTTTTCTGTGGGCAGGCCATGTTCGTCGGTTTCACCTGGAAATAAAATAGGAACATAAATAATGTGTAATTTAATTACTACCACACCTTCGAGTTACTGAGGGGTGGGTGGCCGAAATTAAAACTTAAATCTTCTTAATTTCTCTTATTTTTAACAAATTCTTTGCGTTTTTTTAGTTAGTTGTTTGTTTAGTTGTTATATTATGTACTAATCCTATCTATCCTTTCTCTTCCACACACATACTCCTCACCCGTCGTTGCATTGATATTATACATAATAGACGCGTTTAGAATTAGCATCATACATTTATTAGCATCATGGAGAATAGCTGTTCCATGGTTTTTTACCTTGATTGGAAAAATTGTTTTTTAATAAGCGATGAAATATTCCAACACTGGGTGTCTAGAATCGTGAATTGAATCCATGGTAAAGTAAGCGAGTCGATGTCGCTTTCACCGTGTGTTTAATATCACATATGATAATCCCAGAGGGATGAGCCAGACGTACTACGTTATATTCACATTTCATTAATGAAAGTATACATAAAAAAATTACTTGCCAACCCTAAGGTATTTTTCTCGCTGAAAATCAGTTTATTTTCTTTCGTAAATAGAACGCAAGTCCCCAGTGCATGGAGACAGTATACTGGTGAACATGTAGGTACTTATGTGTAAAATTAACTTTCGAACGATGCCCTAACGTCGACCGCGAACGAAATTGGTTTATAGAAAATGAAATTATGATCATGCAATATCCGGCGGATGCTACGTCACAACATGGCACGAGTAGTTATTAGGTTTCATTACCATAATCACGCTGTACACACTTTATAGCACACGGCGAAATAGAAGACTTACCGATTTGAAAAGGATGTTTTAGTGAAAAGCAACAGTGAAGAACAACAATGTTATCGGTATGAACTGATAAAAGGATAACAAACAACAACGTTAATGTAAACAAAGTTATTGTAGAATGTTTACCGATAGTTTGATGAATATTAAGCGTTCTTATCAACAAGTCTAGTTTACACAAATATTTGGTACAAAATACATAAAACTGGTAATATTCCGAGTACACAAAGAAAACATCATAACTTCTCCTGTTTAATATGTAGGCACTTTAAACGAGAAAAGTTACACGCATAAATTTTTTGTGATACACGAGAATTTTCTTCAAGATTTTGCAAGCGAACAGTTCAAAATTTATGTAGATATTTGATTCTAAAAAGCGCTGGATTACCCGCCTACGTCAAAAACAGGCTCATATTTTAGGTACCGCATAATTCCCGTGTGAGTCGTAATGTATTCCCTTCAGTAAATTCGAGAAGGTGTGCAAACACATTGTTTGTACGGGCCGCGTACGGGAGCGCGCGCGTTTGTTTAGCGCGCATAACTATACACCCGCTAAGCTTTGTAATTACGTTAGTAATCGTGAAATAATGAGGCATTACAATCAAGGCGCTTTAATTATTTCAATTCTGTTCTCTAAAGGTAACGAATTACGTACTTTAGATTTAACGCTTTTATGCGAGAGTCCAATGTTTTATAACCTACATAAGTACCAAGAAATATGAAATAATTTTTATATTCATACAAATACGCGCCATTTTTATGACACTGTTTGTTTGAGGCTGTGGTATGGCCTGAATAAAGAATAATATATTTTTATTTAATGAACATTTTAATACCCGAAACTATATTTAATAACTTTATACTTTCGGACTAACTGACCGACTCCTTGACAATTCAAAAGTGCCTGTAAATGGTCTGGGTGAAATAATTGTTTTGACTTTGACTTTATGACTGAAATAACGGGTGGCATAGAACTCTTACTGAATCTGAAAGGGACATTCTTACCATCATTGTGATTGTATTATTCAGTAGGTATTATATTCTAGTAACAGAGATATGAAAGCTTAAATTTTTTAGTACGTTTTTTTACGAATAATTGTTTTGAATGTTATGTAATAAATACCTCCACGACCCCTGTACGTATGCAACAGCATACACCTATAAAACACATTACATTACACGCTACCATAAACTGTGTTTTTTCAGCCCAAGTCGTTTCCCAGCAATCATTTTTGCTTAATGGTACTTAGTTTTATGGGCAGAATGCGTAGTTAACGACTATGTAATGCGTCGTTTTACACAGCGTATTCGGGCATTATTAAAATTGATTGAATATTTATTTAAAATGTAATAAATAGGTATCAGTTTAAATTACATTTATTTTAATAAGGACAGAATAATACTTATTCTGAAACATATAAGTATTTTTTAAATTCTGTCGGTTTTTTATATAATTAAGTCTGTAAATATCATACATAATACTTAAATAAATAAGTTAGAAGGACACTTAAAAAAAAGTACCTAGGTTTCACAAATAAACGATTTCTAAAACATTAAAGTAGCTACATAATATTTTTCCTTGTTCAATTTTGTAGCGTTCTCAATTCAAAAGACAGTTGCTGTCAACGTTGTTAGTGCTGACGCGAATTACAAAGGAGTGAACGAGCACGTCGTCGTCACTGTAAACAATTCCGATATAGAGTGGGTAATTAATTCATTTTCGAGCCACTGTCGCGTGTAGGTGTTTACTATTAAACGTCAAATTTAATATATTAGGACTCAGTCATGTGTAACGTACATGCTTTCATTATCGCTACAATTAATATAATTCGTATCAGAATATTTTTGTAACTTACTTTTATAGATGAATGTTTGAAAATATTGCGTCGCATTTGACAAATGGAAGAGGCTTTTAAGAGCTGTTGCTGTTGGAAATTTTATCATCGCTATTCGGAATACACGCAGTCGTCTTCTCACAATCAAATATACGAGTAAATAATTCGTTTACAGGTTCAATCTAAGTCAGGCACAACTCGATCAGAAAGAATTCTCGCACAAGGCTGTACACACGAATGTCAGGGGGCGACCTTTATCACATTGTTGAATTCGATTTCATACGCCACACCGTTTGTAAATGCTGTAGCTCATAAAATTTTCCTATTTCAAACGATTTAAAGGTCACAAGTAACTTCAAAGGGCAAGAAATCTTGTAAATCCGACTTTGGCACTTACCAAATTTTGGTTCTCTGGTTCACAACTGACCTAATATTAGATAATACAATGTTCGGTGTTGTTTGTATTAGTAGTTGTGTAAGTATCTGTTTACTTTACAGTTTGAAGGCTTCTTATGCCATTTAATCGGGGCTTACTTCGGGATTTTCTCAGGATTTGGCTTCACCTCAGCTTTGTATTTAGGAAAAGCTAACCATGACTGAAATAACTGACTGTAAAACATTAAGTACAGAAACGTGGAACGCCTCCTGTATTAAAGAATTAGCACACTAATAATTGTAAATTAAAGATTTAGCACAATAATAATTGTAAAAGATTCCTATAATAAGTAAGAATTTAGATAAAATGAAAGTATCTAATACAATTTCCTCATGCTTTTAAACAAATGGAACGCAAATACGTGGTTCTAATACGATTTCCTGATAATACAGTTACCTTACCTAATACCTACGTTATCGGGAACAAATACAGGTAAAAGTATACTTTATAGGAAGCCCGTCGAGGCGTAGACTGGGCGTATATTTGCGAACGCGGTTCGTATATAAACGACGTGTTCATTTGTGCCTGTATGCAACCCGTGCATTGGGAGCGCACGTTCCAATTCACACAGTATGACGGAACCGTAGCTACGTGCCGCGCAATTATTGAAACTTTTTCAATTGTTACCCTTTATATCGCATAACTGAGCTAGGCCTTAATTGCGAGCATTTAATTGGTCTTGGCTATAGTACCGACTGGCTTTTGTCATGGAACCTGAATGACAAAACAAAAAAGTATTTTGTTATTTTTCATGAAAATGTTTGTACCAAAAAGAAAAAAAGGAATAATAACAGTTTACATAACACAAACATTTAAGTCACAGTAGGCGACAGTTAACAGTTAGCAATTTTAATCTCGCAATTTAGAAGAGAAGTTATGTTCCTATTAATATAAAAGCCGATTAGCGAGTTCTGAGCTTTTAAAATTACTGTACAATGTTTGTAAATCCAGAATGACTTTGAAAGTAAAAGGAATTCTTGATTCTGAATTGAGTTTCAATGTTTGTAGCAGTCTTTACTTTCGCTTTTATGAAAATTCCTACATTACTGTTGTTTGTACATATCTATGCTAAGTAGTTGGTTAACTTTTGAACTCAGGACTCAGGGCGTCCATTCCTTCATTATTAAATTACGCTAAACTTTGTCTTACGGCACTTTTACTTAATTAAAAATCCGAGGTGAAAGCTACCGTCTGCTTTTATGAGAACATGATAAGTTTATTAGGTTTTAATATTTTCTTGTGGTTTTCCCACAATCTCATAAAATTTAATTAAAGTAAAGACATTAATTATCTTTTAATATAAAGACTGAAAGAGGAAATATCTGATGGAATACATAAAATTGAATAAATAAAAATATTAGAATAATGCAGCAGATTTTATTACATTTTAAACTATTCAGTGGTGGAGGTAGTGGTAGGTGTACTGCGTAGTTATACCAGCCCATTAGTGACACCTAGATTTATGCGACGCACCGAGATTTCATTACGATGTTCTACCATTAAGAAGGCTTTGTTTGCGTAAACACCTTTAAACACTATTGTTCTTCGTTCACGTGTTACATAGAACTATTTCGTCGTTTATCTGGTGACCGGTGATGGACGTATTGTGTTGTTTATCCCTCATGTCAGCATGACCTGTTAGGCATGTCCTATGCACATTAATGTGCTTTCATCTCCGTGTTGCGTCTTTTTGTAAGCTTTGTGTGTTCCGACAAAGCGTATGATTGAAATCTAGTAGCTAGCTGACGTTTCAGGAGTTTTAATAAAATAATGCATAACACCTGCACAAGAACATTATCTTATGTTGTGAGATTAGCCAACGCGCTACTTTATCTACTGACGGGATGATTATCTCGTCAGTAGATAAAATAGCGTGTAGCTAGGGCATTATTGCATCCAGTATATGGGTTAGGTATAATTTTATTTTCGTAGTAAAAGTTTAATCACGGCATGGTAATCTTTTGACACGGAAGAAAAGTAAATTAAGTCATTTATATAAAAGATTACATCTGCTGTAGTAAAAGTCCTTTAATTTTTATGTATAAAAACAAGAGTAGATACGTAATATTTTTCTATCAAGGATGCACAATATAAACTTGATATAATATGTGTGTTACTAAGCCGACTGGCGATAATTACATTATTGGCTCCAAGCCAGGGTAATAGCGTGGAAGAAGAAAAAAACAAAACTTGGGTCGCCCTATATTTCATAGAATTTTTTTTTGCTTTTTTGCTTTGCTTTATAAGTTGGAGCTACTTAGATATTTTTTTTATCTCGTACAATTGGCCAAGTTCTTTGAATGGACTAGTTAATCTCAAACAAAAAAAAATACGAATAAATAATACACATACGTTATAATTTCATATTTTACTTATTCCAAAGGATAAGGTGTGAATCTTTAAAAATATATATAATGTATGTCAATAGGTATACGAAACTCATTGGTTGACATAGAAGCATAAAAAATACGAGTACTTACATATACATACATGCTCACGATATAACTTCATACAATGTAAGAGACACCACTCATCCGCCGAATCCTGAACCGTTTGTCCGAACTAAGCTGCGTCCGAATCAATTAATATTCTAACACCAGTGTGATCACTCGTGTGGCATTCAATTAATTGAACAGACATAACATCAGTGTTGGATTATTTTCGTATTCATTCGTTCAGAGAGGTCCGATACTGTTCTAATTAATTTTTAATCAGGTTTCTCAACACAAAAGCTTGTTTAATGAATGTGCGGTGGCTTCTTCAATACCTGCGAGGCTGTATGAGAGGATTTTTCTTTTGTTTCGCTGTACATTGTTTTAATAAGAGGATGTTTAAGTATGCTTGGCTGGCTAAGTTGATTTAAGTTAGTACGCAGTATAATAGTGAAGTGTGAAGTTCTGAGCTTTTATGTCTTCCTGTGGCTATAGGTATAAAAACAAGTTATAAATCTACATAATACGAATCTACCTATCTAAACATACATACTTCGAATAAACCAATTTATCTTAGCCTGAACCTATAAAATCCAGACTTTCTTTTATCTAGTTACGAACTTTTTCTATCGTGCCAATTTTTTATAAATGTGCCATCATTGGCTCTGGGAGCGTGAGATCAGAAAATATTCGGCCCGAGGCGGCAATAGCGGCACGGGTCGCTTCAATTGAGGCTAGTTTGGGTGCGGTTACCTTTATCGTGGAATTACACGGCCGTGAGAGACGCACGGATGGGCCTTTATACGCAATCAAATGTGTCTTACGTGCTCTGCATTGAGAACATTTTATGATGCGTGCTTACCTACATAATTTTTGTACCTAAACTTAGTTCTATCTATCTAAAACGTAAAAGCAGCCATGTGTAATTGTGTCAACATGATAAAATATTACAAGCTTCGCATTACAGAGCTCTAAACTTTGAAATATTATTTAGTAGGTACGACCCTAAGTCGTAGTCAAATTTTAACGATGCCGCACCGACTCTTTCAGAGAGCGCATTAATTTCAGCACATAGGTAGGTAGGAAGGCATTGCGTATCACATAAAGCCGGTGGGTAACCATAAATTGTGAGGCTGTGTAAAAAATTATTCAATTTGCAATATTTTCTTTATAGGCGCCTACGTGGCTAGGAGGCTCGCTGTGTACACGAGATGTCGCGACCAGACTACCGACGATAAGCTTTATTGATGCCCGACCCACAAAATGAGGGGGTGGCTGGGGACTCCTAAGTCTCAGAACAAACGGGTGAGTGGCGGCGCGCAAGATAGTCGCCGAAGTCGTTTAGACGTGTCCATCACCTAGCATTGAAATACCAAGATTTCATTTAGTAGGACAGCCTTGGATTTGTCTTTTGTATATATCTATTCAGAAATTCAATTTTTCTAGTCTAGATTTTCTGTTCATATTTTCAACGTAAACTTTATTTTTCTTTTCGCTTATTCGTTGGAACCGATCAAAACGGAAAACGTACAATGGAAAATCGATGTGTGAAATAAAATCGGAGTAAAAACTGGAACACTTTATTATAAATCCTCCCCTTGATAGTCTAAACGTGCTAGAGAAATAAATGATCAACTTTATCACAACTGTTTTATTCTTTTACTAGTTCACAGTGTACCTATAGATAGGTACGTAAATAGGCGGTGTTTTTCCGGAGGGTAGCACACCGCCGCCGCACCGTTTCCTGCGCTACAGTACGTCATATAACTACTTTGTTCAATCAGTAGACAGCTCTCGCACATCCTGTAAGGTAGTTGAGAAATATATGTATCTAATAAAAATACTTTGTGACCAAATTTGTCAACGCTGAACAAAAGTTTGGAACACAGATGTGGGTTTTTTGGGGTGTTCGGTCGCGGCGGGTAGTATGATAACTTTTATTGATGACAATTCGGTCGGGCTAACATTTTGGCGGCTCGCCAGAAAGGATAGTTTCCTCTCACTAACGATACGGTCGTCGAGCGATTCATATTTTCACTGTGTTATGCTATAAATCAAGTTTATGACGGTGACGTCAATATAAACAATATCTAATGTCACATTTGAATTAAGTTAATGTGTTTGTCAAATATTTGGTAGAACTATTGGTAGAACTTAGATGTTATAACATATTACTGATAGTGGTAGGTAAATACATATTCAAATGATATATACGTCGTATTAATAGATTCGTTGAATAAAAATATGTAAGTACCTAAGTGCAAATTAAATGTTATCGAGTAAATATATATTGATTATCATGCCATGCAAACTAGTACGACATTCAATTGATCAGTTAGTAGGATAACTAGTACGTTACCCTAGAGTCCTAGACAAATTAGCAAGTTGCTAAATAATTTGTTAAAGGTTACTTATCATTTCCGATCTGCTAATTTGTTGTTGCTGCTAAGTTGCAGTCGTTAATTTACATAAATCTGCTAATTTTATGTTATTATTATATTATAGCGCCATGTAATAGGAAATAATTATATATGTAAGTAGTTAGATAAAATACACAATAGAAGGCTATAATTTTTGTGCCTTGACAGCTCAGCGGTAACTTATTTGAATGATTTAAGTTTTTGAATTTGTGAAGAAAATAACATTTATCATAACCATCTGAATTGAATTCTTAGAAGTTATCTGTAGAAACTAGTTTCCACAGAGCACAGAAGGCTTAACTCAATAACGATTTATCAAGAACGTTCCTTTTAAATATATTGTTTTTATTTTTTTTATTTATCGAAAATAAATATGTCAACCCCATCGTACTTTTAATAATCCAAACCATTTCTGAACAACTTTATCATATGGAAAGTTTTTAGCTGTCTCTAAATTCAGATTGGATAAAATGCTTTGTATAAGACCTACATCCAATCTGTTTAATTTTAATTCAGTCAGCAGCGAGTCGCGTTCATCTTTAACCGCATAGTAATAAAATAATCTCTGCAGAAGGATTAAAGCTTTTCAACCGATGTCTACTGTTTGTCTCGTTTTGGTTGAAATCCCGCATTGTGGAGAATGGAGTTCATTTAAGTGTGCCGCACGAAGTTGTTCGGCTGACGTCTGTCCACACTCCGCACTCTTAAATCCCGAACATTTGAAATTTTCATTGTGCCCGTGTAAGTACGAGGAACTTTCGGACGGCGTCGTGACAGCAAAAGCCAGTGTGGCATGAGGGTAGCCGAGTTTTAAGTAGGCATGTCTTTATTTACATAGGAAAGTTTTGGGTCGTGTGTCCCCGCCGTATAAAATTAATGCGACGAATTGAAACGTTTGGCTCGAACAAAGTATCGGGTACATAAATCAAGTACTTCAGGACTAGCTTACAGATACACAGGCATGTTAATTTTGTTTTTGTAAACTGTTTTTAAATTAAATGTTTTGCCCACATGACGTTGGATTGCTCTTTTAGTTAATGTCAAATGATGTGGTTAAGGTGCCGCCCGCCACTCATGCATGAGGTTGGTTACGATTTAGGATTCGTACAATGTAACTTTTTCAATTTATATGTACTTTATACTGAACATCAGTGATATCGGTGAAGGAACACATCGTGAGGAAACCATGTTGGTCTGAAATCGCCAATCCACCTTGACAATGACAATTAAAGGCTAGTATTTATCATCATTATAATAAACAAATAAATAATTTTACGATAGATTTCAAGCCAGCACTAAACTCCTCGTAGTTTCTGAGAGCAAAAAAACTTTGCTTGACATTCGCTGGTGGTTTTAACTAGGCACAAGTTTTAATTAGATATGTCCTTGTTAGTTAGCGAGACAGGCAGAAGGCGCATGTTGTTAACAAATGACCACACGCTGACGTCTTCCCGAGTAAACTGACGAAGTTTGGGAATAGGACGACAGCTTGTCGCCAACTCTCTGTAAGTACCTACTTACGTATACATATGTGTGTGTCTTTCTTGTTTGAAACGAGCCAAAGTTGATGTAATTCGACAGTCAAAGGGAAGCCGCACATTATACCAGGAGCTTATGAAAGGCGGAGAGCTGGGTGTTGTGGCGTAGCTTTTGCTTTGCGGTGATAAGCTACCGTTACACTTGATTGTAAAATTAGTAAGGTAAGTATACATACTGATATTACAAATGTTTAAGTGAGTTTGATTTTTGTTTGTTTGTTACGCGGCTAAACTACTGACCTGATTATGAGGAAATTTAGTTCATTCTAAGCTTAGACCCCTAAGAAAGAACATAGGATACCTACTTTTTAATCCGTGACTTCGTCTGCATCCGCGATTACAGACATTCACACAGACGAAATCGCTGCCAAAAGCTAGTATTACATAAAGAAACTAGGTACCTAAAGGCCTACGGAATTTAAAGCCTTCAATCATTGTCCAAACTTTGGTCTCATCAGTACCTTCATCTAGCCAGTTGGGGTCCTATTCTGAATATTAATGAGAAATTATAACAAATTGTTATAATATGCGAGCGTATAGACTTAATTTCAATTTGCATGGCCGGGAAACCGTCGGGGCTTCGAAAAGAGATGTTAATTTTGCTTATAAATGAAATAAAGTTTTGGTTCTCAGACATTATTCAGAGATGTCAGTAAAGATTACACAGTAATGTAATAAAATATGTTTGTATTTTTCGTTATCTGTGTATGAAAACTAGAAAAGAATTCTTGCTAAAGATATTTTCCCAAGAATTTTCGTAAAAAAGTTAGTCGCTGAGACCATAATCCAATAACATTTTAATTTTGCACTAAGTATTATATTGGCTATTGAGTGAGGATCCTATATTTTTGAGCTAAAATTGCCAGCATATTTACATACTAGGCGTCCACCCGGCGTCATTCTGTTCAAAGTTTTGTAATGGTTTAGATTTCCATGTAAATTAAAAAAAATCCGTGTTGAAGTTGTTTGTTCGGGTCACGAAATTAATTATTTATGCTTTAAACTCTTTATAACCAATAACGATTATATTAAAACATATATCTATAAGTACGTATGTACCCTAAGCTAAAGTTTGTTTATTGAAATTTATGTTAGAGAACATGCTAACCTTAAGGTCGAAATAACAAAAGCTTGTCATCACAAATAAAATATGGCGTAAAAATTGCCAAATTTTTCACGTATGCAGCAGACAGTAACGCCTTTTATCGATATTATGTTTGCTAAGGCGCGCTGAAGATCTTGTAGTATTTGCTCACGCGCCGCCTACGTTATCCACCTTATCCACCGAGGCAGATGCCATCCATATAGATTTTATTTGAGGCAGAATTCGCGACATTTCCTTCTTTATTGCCTCTTATCCTTGTATTCTTGTTTAACATGCGTCACACCTACTGCCTTCACCGTAAAAAAAGTGAAGGGCGCGTGCTCGCGTTGGTAGGTACCTACATACCAATATGAATACGTTAAGATGACACGAACGTTTTTCTATGAATGATGTATTGCACAATAGTGGAATAGAACCGTTTGTAAAGTATTTTTAAGAGAGGTCTAGCTAGGCCTAGCCTAGTAAACGTTACGTAAATTCGATCGATTTTTAAATTGGAAGTATCGCACATAATATTTATTTAGTTTAAAGGTTTTATATAATTATAGGTATATATTTATTTAATCAAAGGCTGCTCATCGTATAAAATTAAACCAAAATGCTTTAGGATAGTCGTATTTCCAATTCGAAAACCAACTCAGCGAATTCGTGCTGTGCTCTTTGACTAGTGGATTAACAAATCTTTACCTATTTGTACTTATAACATTTAAAATTACCTAGGATACCAGTTTGCCAGGCTACCGAATTTGTTATATTTTGATATATGTAGGTATTGTAATTAACATGAACACCAATTTCAAGATTTTGACGTGAATCAATTGGAGGGAAAACTCGCTAGCAGTGTTGCCAGCTCTTACCACAGACAATACCTATAATAAATGACGACGCAATTCTGATTTTACAAAATAGACTATCCAATAGAATTCTGCTGTGAAGTCTACCTACATCACATCAATTAGGAATTACAACACAACCCATCGTTTTAAATGAAAATTAATTGTAAAACTTGTGCCTCACGTAGTGGTCTAAGATCCCAGTGTCGCTAAACCTACGATATTTTAGCATAGCTGAAAATGTAATTGTATATTTTAGGGAAAGTACAAACCTTTAAAGTGTGTCTGGCAATAATGTGTGTTGGTTTAAACGATATCCATTAAAACATTAAAAACAAGCCGCCTCTCTTGAACCTAAGTGAGTAAAGGTACCTATTATGCCTGATACCTGAAAAAGGGCCCAGCACTGAAGCCGTTAAGTACGTATTCCTTCTTAACGACATATTTCTCTATCCTCAAAACTCATGCTACAATGACGTTAGTCTGGCGTCTCCGGCATCCTAGACCAGTACGGCCTATTGTATAACAAGTTCAGTTATTATTAAAACACAGGTCTCATCTGCGTTACACAATAAGTACACGATACTTATGTATTCTCAGTTGCTAACTTGGAATGGAAGTGGGTAAACTTTGAACGAGCTAATTGCCTACGTACCTCTAACAGAAATTCCTTCCATTAAGTTGGTGGTTGATTGTATTGTTCAGAACTAAGTTATCGCTCCACAAACCTACTTATGTATGAGAAGGATGGTAATAAGTTTAAGTAAATTTTCGTATAGATTGAAGGTAAGAAATAGTTTTAATCATCAATTCATGGGTTTAAAACAAGAACACATTAAAGAAGTCTGCCCGCATATGTATGTACTTTTTACACACATACTTACATAATTAAGTAAATTTATGATACTAACTTGTGCTCGTGACTTCGTCCGAGTCAAAGATCATGTAGGTCAATGTAGGTTTCAAATAGTAAAAAAATTTTTTAAATCGGTTCAGAATTTTTTGAGTTTATTCATTACAAACATACACAACACACACGCACAAACAAAAATACAAATCTTTCCTCTTTATTATATTAGTGTAGATAGTAAGAAAGATTTTTTTTTCCAAAAAACAATTTTTTTATTCGCTGTCATGTTTCATTCCGTGCCTGATACGTTCATAGCACGGTCATAGTATGGTACCGTGTTGTAGACAGACTAGTTTATAGTATGGCTTATAGTCTTATTGACAAATATCAGCGCATTCTAGTTCATTCTGGAAACATTAGTTTAATATAATTGAAATAAATAACACTTGTACAGATCTCATATTTCAGGAACAGAGAATATACACACACCAAAATAAACTTTGTCTCTAAATATAAAATACCTTCATGCTAAAATAAGCTTTATTTTAACAGCGGGAGAGCAAACACCTCGCGAATGAATTATGATAATACTGTATTTATCTAGCTAGCGTTACAGCGGAGGTAGTGTGTGTAGGGGTGATTACAGCGGCTATAAATTATATCAATTAATTAACGCCTCACGCCCAGGATGGATTTCCACGAAATAGTAGAGCTTTAGTCCGACATTCACTTATAATATGTGGATTTCTTACTCGGATACACGTTACTTAGCGCGTACTTTTTATTTGATATGTTTCTGTTCTTATTTTGCACACGCAGTTTGACGGTTGTGCGACAGTGACAGAAAAAATGTGCAGCAATAGTACGTGCGATGTAATGTTTCTCGTCAAAGTAATTTCGGCTAAATATTACACACTTTTGTGTATTTTTTAAATAGGAAGGTTAGTAGCTAGCTACGCGGCTACGCCCATGCTACGGCGTAGCGCCTGGACTTTGAATTTGATTGTATCTTGTACAAAGACAGAGTCAAACAGTGTATACACAGCAAGTATGTGTGTTTATGTTAATTTGTATTCAATGGAACTTTGCGGTTTGGAGTTCCAAATTTTATGTGTTTGCTAGGTTCAATTTAACCGGAATACGTGTTTCGTTACGGCCATGTATAACTGTTAAATGGTTTGAGGCACAAACCGTCAAACAATTAGCCAAACCCATGGTACTTGAAATTAGTAATTTAGCCACTAATAACATAACCCTAGTGCAAAATAAAGCCACAACCCTTCACTAACTACATCATCAATATTAATATCCTACTTGGAGTATGATCATTATCTAAGAGCAAACGACCCTATCACACTGCATAGCGGCTATTAATTTATGCCAAAACCAACAACCAACAGGTAAACTTGTGATTTTCATGAATTAATAGTTTGAACGAACAACGAGCAAGTTTGCCTTCACAGATTAAACCGAGAAGTGCTTAACGTCAGCAAAGAGAAAACAGCAAAGTTATTAATTCTTTCAGAGTCGCTATTATGGTTATGTTTCATCGCGAAAGTTTCATAAGTTCGCTTTCGAAAAAGCTAATCAAGTAGTGAGAAATAACTGAGTTTTATCATGTACTTAGTGGTGCTGAGTATGTATTATTAAGAACTTCCTTCTGTTCGCGACTTCGTCCGCGTGAAAGCAAGTAAACCATAAAACATAACCTATTGTACTCGGTAGTAGTCTACCTTTCAATCAGAGAGAGAATTTTTGTGATCGAACTACTACATAAAAAGACAAAGGTCGCGGCAGGCCAAGAAGGTGATGGCGGTACGAACTGGATGGATTCCTCCAAGACTGGAGGTATGAAGCACGGCATCACAAAAGGTGGAAGTTGTGGAGGGAGGCCTTTGTCCCAGGAGAGGGACAGAATAAGTAAAAAAAAAAGAAAAACCACCCACACACCTCTTTAAAATATTAGTATAAACACAATTATTGATTTTGAA
Organism: Hoplodrina blanda; assembly: GCA_949316365.1. Taxonomy (NCBI): domain Eukaryota; kingdom Metazoa; phylum Arthropoda; class Insecta; order Lepidoptera; family Noctuidae; genus Hoplodrina; species Hoplodrina blanda. The sequence continues at coordinate 5,251,853 of OX438579.1, read as the reverse complement.
TAGGGTTCTGAAAACAATGGGTGATACGTTTGTAATTTTCAATCATTTGTCAGCTAATCACGAGTCACGAAGTAACCTATATTATAATCTACCTTGATACGACTACCACTACCACTTTGACACAATGACAACCACTATTATGTTTTTTTTTTGTGTATTCTGCCTTTGACATTTTCTATAATCCTAACTTATATTATAAATGCGAAAGTAAGTTTGTTTGTTATCTTTCCACTTATGTTGTCAGATGTATAGAAACTGATATAATATATAATATTCCCAAGTTTGACAGCTGGCGCAGTGGCTGAGCGATTGGCTGCTGCGCTACGTGTCGCGGGTTCGAATCCCACACGGAACAAAGATAGATGTTTCGGGTCTGGCTGTTTGTGTATGTGAGTTTATTAAAACCCACGATACACGAGAAATTCCTAATCATAACTCCCTGACGGTCGATCCCATGCCATCATGACCATGGTTCGAATTCAGAGTTTTAGTTGAAAAGAAATTAAAAAAGTTTCCGGCCTATGTCCCTTTTAAATTAAGTTTCACGATTAAGACGTCCCATCAGTGTCAAAAACATCTCAGATGACCTCGATATGAATTTACGACTTAAATAACTTTGATTGCTGTAGTATTTGCAATTATAATAATTGGATATAATTTTTCCTTAGAGATAGGTAAGAAATAGCGCAGAATCGGGAACGATGGAAACAACGGAGGAATTGCTTAGCCTATTAGTGTAAGTTAAAATATTACAATAAGTGTAAAGTAGAACATGTTCCCACGACGATCATATTTTCACGCCGAACAATTTCTTTTTTATTCAATTTAAAAACGATCTTTCAAAAACTCGGTACCTAACTTGTATTTTATGTTCCATCGTTCGACCTCTACGTCTCCGAATTCTGGCGGTCCTTAACCGCAGCGTTAAAGTTAGAAGACAGCAGTTGGCGCTGACGTTAAGTGGAGCGGACCCACAAACTTGCGACTGTGTTGTCGTACAGCGCAATGTCGGCTCTGACGACATGCTCGTAAACTTGCTTTTGTTGTCAGCAAGGTAACGGACAACTGAGTTAGTATCTGTTGTAGAATGGTATCAAAATGGAGATAATAAACATTTTAAAAAATACCATTCAGATAAGAAGATACTGCGCAAAGATATCTTAAAATAAGACTTCAATAAACCATTTTAATTTGTGATTAAAATTCTAAGCACAGTTAAACGGCAGTTAAGGCTATAGTTTCATGTTTCAAAAAGGTACTTCAACGACTCCCGAAGCATGGGTAACCAGTAACTTATTCGGCAAATAGGTCACAACGGACTACTTTGCACATCAAGTTTACCTAAATGTCTCTACAAGTACGTCACAATATAGCGTTCATACAAAAGAAGTCGAACAAAGACTTTCCGTTCTATTTTTCTTTTGTTTCTTTTTTCTTCGACTTTATTTAATAATGCAAAATGTACGGGCAGATGTAAATTGTTCGCCTACAATAATTGATAGATGTAGGCCTCTCCTCCCCTCACTAAGCTGCTGTAGACCTTGGATTTGCATCGTAAGGTCCGTGCGAGGCTTACATTTGAAATTGTAATTGTGTATCTCTTTATTTTGCCTCACTCTACTACAAATTGTTTGTAAGTCGGCTGAGGCCATTTCAATATTTATCTCCTACTTATGTGCATTAATTTGCAACATTTTCATATAAGTAGTTGATAAAACGCTTACAAACTTCAAAGGAGGTCTTTTTCATTTTAGAAGTGCAAAGCTCTTTAAAATGTTAAAGGAGTTGTTAGTTTCACACGTGCTGCTGCAACCATTTTGAATAAAAGCGTCGTTTATCAGTGGCCAGAGACAGCCAGGCAATTGCCATTCATACACTATCAATCATAAAGCCACGTTCTGGCTGAATAAACTCCGTTCACATAGCTTTATTTTATAAGTCAGAATAAATACACAGCGACGCTTCCAATTCAATATTCTTTAAAGACTTTTCTGGTCGGATCTGGGGCCCCATTTGGTATTATAATCAGAAAAGCGCTATTTTGCTTGAATAAGCATCCAGCAGCTTGAAAGTCAGCTTGCTCTGATAAATTGGACACGTTGCGACAAACCGCACTCCGGTGCTGCGACTGATTAGTTTAAACCCTATAAATCAGTCGAGAGCAACGTTCTGCGAACTTTTTATTCGAGAGGATTAAGGTTTTGGTTTCCAGCGGATTTGTCCCCAAATCCGTTGTAGGGCGGTTGGCGCACATCCAAATGGCGTTCGACCATTAACTGTGCCCTAATTTTCTTTTCCACTGAAATTATATGGTCTACGATAGAATGGAGAAGTTGTACTAAACTCGTTTATATTCAGTCAGTGTGTTAATAGGAGTGCGTTCGAACGTTTAGCGATTTTAAGTTGAAGGTAAGTTTTGTGCCAAGTATGCTTAAATATTATTATGTAGCAGTACATGGATCACCGACGGAAGATGCGGTATGTTATACAAATTGTAAGGAAAGCCGGAAGGTGCTGAGGTGAGGAGGCAGCAGTTTGTGTATTTAGTTTAGGGTTTAACAGCGCCCGTTTTGAGATAAGAATTGCCAGATAAACCAGTAATGGTTTTAATTTCCTCTTTTCTGGATTTTGTAGGTGATTATTTTTATAAAAAATATATTTTTCGCGATACTGAATAAGTGTGGAAGTATTTCACGACTTAATCGATAATTTGACACTATTCTAAAACAGATTGCATTCAAAACAATATTTTTCCTTCAGATTTAATAAAAACAAAAAAAAAACCTCAATTCGATTTCGTTCCAATGAAATTCTGAATTTTAAAAGAAACTTTTCGAAAGAGATCTACTTAATACGTTTGCTGATTTTTTTCTTTGACACTTTGCAGCTCTGTTCTTGATAAGTAAAACGACCAGACTTTTATCGAGTAGAACTTGCTACTTACTGCGAGTTCTTAAATTATTTTCACGATTTCTCGAATCTTTTTTTACTCACTCGTAAATAAAGTGGGCACTAGACGTACGAGAAAGTACTTAATGCTCGACGACCTTTTTTGGTCCATGTTTCAATCTAACAATTCTCGTATTTAGGGTGGAAAAGATCGTCGAGGCATACGCGCATACACTTACTTACTCGTGTGTATACCGCCCACTTAAAGGCCGCTGCTGAACAAATCAACGATGCAATTAAGGGTGATAAGGGATGTTGGCATAAGCCTAATGAGGCAGATAGATTGGTGATCGGTTTGTCTCTCTTTTTGGGTTAGTCCTTTTTACTAAATACATGGCTGGACAAGAAAATAAGGAAAAGAAACCAATTATTCTATTTTTAACCTCGCACGATCGTCAGTAACAATGCGTAAAATATAGTACTTACCTAAGTATTCGTTTTTTAAAATTTATTATAATTAAAAGTGTGACGATGAACTAAACATGAGACTGAAGAAGTATAAGCCCTGCGGTTTACATAGTGAATTTCAATTAAATTGTAATATACTCGTACTAAGTTAAGTAAAGGCAATTACAGTCAACCAAATTGCCTCTAACTGCGTATAGAATTCTCAAGTTTCGCCATAACTTTGATTCAAAGTAAAATTAAGTCAGTTCAAGATATAGCTATAAGATCAAATCATCTAGAAAACGTTTTCTTAGAAAAGATTTATTATAGAAGAAGCCTAGGCAACTCGAACAAAGAACTTTCATAATATTAATTGTCGTTTGATAAAAGAATATAAAAAAAAAACTCATTATTTGAAACAAAACTTGAAAGGAGTCGCTTTGATCAAAAATAGATTGTTTTATGATGAGTTTCCATTAAATTGTTCCGGAAATAAAATAACAATAAAAGATTCGAAATATGTACTGGGAAATACGTTATTGAAGCGTCCGGTCTTCAGGGCATTTAAAATTTTATTAAACGTTAAAGTTATAAAAATAGCCGAAGAATTACGTACCGAAATACTTGTACCGAAGTACTAGTATTTGTGCTTTTACCAACAAAATTGTGGTACTTTTTAGCTGTATGATGTATTTTACCTGAAACAAAATAAATTTAAATTAGACAGGGTTCGATTTTCAAATCATGTTATACATAGAAACAAATAAAAGACCTGCGTTTAAAAGAAAAAATGTAAAATCTTCGATAAACAGTACATTGTTAATCGAAAAGTAAAATAGATATTTAAGTAGATCGTTGCAAGAATCTTTTTATGATATTATGTTTTAGAAAATACAGAGATCACTTTAATAACTGATTTACGTATCAGATTTTCATGTAAAGTTGAATCAGTGTTATGGAAGCAGACGAAAATATTTTTTTCCTTCCTCTACTGATAAAAAAGGCTAACAAATACCTAGCTTGAACAAAGTCCCAAACACTAGCAAAGGCAGGCGTATGACTTCGATATCAGAACGACCTAAGAATACAAAGCGAAAAAATCGAATGGAATATTTCCAATAGCAGCAGAGATTGTGCGAGTTCATTTATTTTCGAAGCACAAGATGTTATCGGGATGGGCTGTATCTAGGCTAGGCTAGCCTACTCCAAGCAGATCTGTATCTGAAGTAAAAAAATCAATAAGCAATGTTAAGACCTACCCTGGAGCTAAAGATAATATTTCAAAGACGCAATGTATTTTTGTGAAACTATTTTCCTTATAAATAATAGTACCTAATTACCAATCGTTACTAGGGAAAAACGTGTCTATTACCTCATTATGTTTTGAGGAAAGTATCTTGAACACAAGATCCTTTCTTACAACTATCTCTTTAAAAGATGGACCGTATTATGATAGACTTTTTATATAAAACACTTCAAAGAAGAATGATGCGGTAATTCATTTTTTGAGCTACTTTGTAACAATCTCGACTAAATATTCGGTCGTCGAAAGCTGAGTGCTTTCGTAACTGCTAAGTGTTTGTTATACTTAACTAAGTGGTGGATGTACTAAAGGACTTTACTTTGTGGTTGTTTGAAAGGAGAATTTTAAAAAACCCTACTAAAACAGCCTAACATAATGAGATTTTCCTGAAAAATGTTGTTAGGATCTCTTTGAACACCGCTTTTTTAGCAACGTTAAAAGTAGAAAAAAAGGTAATTTGAATGGCTTATGGTCTGATAATATTAGTTGAATCCTCGTCATACGAAACACGTAATGTGTTCCATTCATAGTTCATACATAACACACACAGCCTGTCAAATTCAAAGGTCCCCTACACAAAACCGAAGCTTTTAGTAGTTTATACTAAAATTAATTTAGAGGTCGCCCTCAGAGGACACATTAATCGTGGCGGTTAGATTTGCATAATTATAACCATAACGGGACATGCAAGACTTCACGCTATATTGCCTGTTTGTAAATTATGACTATTGCAAGGGTTATGGCGGCAGTAACCGCAAGGTGTATTTTGAGAAATTTTTGGAGCCACGTGTGGTGAAGTAGTTACAGAGAGTCATTTTATCAAATGGCTGTCACGTTGACGCATTTATATTGCTTTCAGCATTGTACAGCCAGCAGCAGTGGGTACCGCCAAAAAAAGTTGTCGTGTGTGCAATTTTAATGTTTACATAAAACCTATAAAAACAAAAGGATTTCCTATCAGAACACATCATAATAAAAAGAAATATTAATCATCATCATCATCATAAAGAAATATTATGATGTGTTTACGTCCTACAGTGTTTTATAAAATTATATATAACGAAACGAATCCCACGTTCTGAAATGCAATGCACGTGAAATGCGAGGTTATATTCCATATTTTTCACAGAATTTCCATATAAGATAGATGAATTCAAAACCAATTCGTTCGTTCAACCGAAAAGCTTTAGGATATACGTCGTGTTACCGCGTAATCTTCTTTCATCGCTTCGGGCAGTTTTACTCAGAAAACTCGACGAGGTTTCGCTTAAGTGCGCATTTCTGAATTTTATGCTAGTTGAAATAACTCGGCGAAATTGCGTAGTCAACTCATTTCGGTCAGCGCAAACTATGGAGCAAAGTGAAATTAAATAAAGTAGTTAGCGCTACTGCTCCATTTAATTGCGTTGTACTATGGGAACCATAGCCAAGTGTGATCTTAGTAATGTCGATTATGTTTTGTTTGTGCAGTTTTTTAAATGTTTCGCATTTCGAGCGAGAGGGCAGTGGTGAGTGTTTGTATTGATAATAAAAAAACAAACGGTTGGACTATGTGTACATAGAGAATATTGGAGCCGCGGTGACGTCAACACGTTCACGTGCCTGTTGGGTTTCACATGTGTCGATCACGGATGTGTTTTTAGAACATAGTCAATATCATAGGATGAGTAATTATGGTAACTACTGCGTTTGCTTTGTTCCATTCGTAATTTCTTGGAAGAGCCACCTAATATAATAATAGTTACCTACTTAGAACTCTTATTGATATGATCTCTCAACAAGATTTCAACAGATTGTCTTCACAGACAATTTCACTCTTAATCAACGCTAACATCCTTAACTATGACATCAAATATCACAAATAAAAACAAATGAAACTAGGTCAGCACCCAAAACTAAACTAATCTCATAAAAATGTGAAGTATCAAACTCACAGCGCGAGTCATAAAAGCGAGTTCAGCTGGTTACGCCCCAGGCGTCGGGATTAAATGCTCAGTGTGCGCTAATGCAGATCCGTGGAGAGCGGAGCTCGAGCACTTTTATAACGTAACGAGCATAGCCGGCTTGCTCACGTCTACTTAGCTATAAGAACAATGCTATTCTAACTCTTTACCTGCGAGACAGCGACTGCCGGCAAGCGCTTTACGCTGCATCTTCATAATGCGTTCAAGATTAAGCTTTGATCTTTTTTTGAAATGTAAATTCTCAATGCGGACGTGAAGTTAAGAAAGTCTTTATACGTCGGAGAACATTCGAGTGGCTCTCGTGACCGTTTTAGAAGTTAACTGTGTACCCCCTAGAGTGTAACCCATTAGCTCGAAATTGGTTCGGCTGTTCATTTCAGAATGTACATACTTCAATAATATGGGGAGAGAGAGAGTCGTAAAATTTTAATTGTTTCCTCTCAACCTAAATTCAAGTAGCAAATAACTCGAAAATAGATTTTGCCAAGTTTTGGTACATCGCATAATTTAACCCTTTAACTTTGGAATATTAGCAATAGCCAAAGGCCCGGACATTTATTATGTATACGAGTAACTAAGGGCAGACCCAAAGCTGGGCAAGGCAAGAGGATTCGGATTCAATTTAAAAAGTTTAGAACGAGACTTGTAACTTTAGCGACCCATCCTAAATGTACTCTTGAAACTGGGACGGTCTTACAACAGCAAACATTAAGAAAGCAAGAAGTATCTACCTAAGTGCCGTCTTTAAGCTGTTCCGATAGTTCTGAATTAGGAAGTTTTATCTTTGATGGAAACTGAGCCGCCGACACAAGGACGAGGTGCAAAATATATGAAGTTCTCCGTTCGGGATCAGAAAGTTTCTTGGATTTCTCTTAGGTGCTCTCTATATTAATGTGTTTCGTTCGGAAAATAGCGATGTAGGTACTCGAAGAAATAATAGATAAAGACAAGGCGGGATTCGACGGGGCTGACGAAATTATATACGTTCGTAAGCTACAAGAACCTAAAAAGATACCCTTTTTTCCGTACTATATTGCCTATCTTAGAGTTTTTTGGCACATCCCATTATCTTGGAATGGGCCTAGCTATCGCAGAGTAATCTAAAACCCTACGTAATCGAATTACTTCAAAAAAGCTGATGTTGGCACGAAGTCAGAGTTAGCTGCAGATTCTCGCTTGACCAGTTTCCAAGTTAAAAAGCGAGAATGGTTCTTGTCATCGAACTAATTTCCCCTATTGTATATTTTTGTATTTTCCTGTAAATACAACTAATTAGTTAGGGTAGAGGATTTATATAAGCCTGTTTAACATTTAAAAGACAGAACTTCGTAATTTATTGCTAACCGTTGATATTAAATACGGCCTATTGAAAGAACTTCGCAATGAAAGGGCAATTAAGGTAAGTATGAATGTAACGTAACGAACGGGTCGAGTTCACGTCGTTGGTAAAAGTAATTGGTCGTATTATTATGACAGGGTGCGATTGTTTACTGCCACTGGTATTAGATAACTTAATGGTTGGTCACTTTCTTGTTTCAAGATTTAACGCTGATATTTATTTGACGAAGTGTCAAAAAATTATAACTGATAAATGCAAGCGCAGTAATATGAAAGCGGTACACCGCCACGCGCCAGGTTAAATAATGCTGGCCTTGCCCTTTGAGAAAATTATTCGAAGCACGAGTACACGAACATCGGACAGACAATCTGGCCCCACGCACGGCACCAGTTCATCAAAACTCGTAACTGTTGTTAGAAATAACAAGTGATTGTATATTGAACGACCGTCCAATCCTGTCATTCATCCATTGGCGGCTTTGTGTGGAAACAAAGGAACTTTAGCGTTAGCCGGGCCGCCACCGAGCCGCGACGAACAATAAACGCGAGCTAGATAAAATAAACTTTGACAATTGCTCAACGACGTGAAAAATTAACAAGACCCTTACGTTAACGCTTGTAGTTAAGTACTGAAACAATTTATGTGGGGCCTACATTATTGCCTCCTTTTCGTTCGTGCGGCAAGGAAAAATTACTCGCGTATATTGCCTCATCATCGCCCTGTGTAATGAAAACGTTACCGCACACCTTGTCTAATGACTAAAGTCTTTACTATTGTATTTTGTACTAACATTACCAGGTGGTTGATAAAAAAAGAACTGCGGTTCTTGGTAACAGTTTTTTCACAGTTACGAGATTGAAATATTTGCCAAAAGCAAAGTTAGTGTAGAAACATAATTTGCATGTTCAAGCAAGCTCCATCTTGATAAAACATAACTTGCAGCCTGGGTTAAAACTCACTACAGTAGTCTAGACGATGATAATACACTAATAAGCAATGAATTTGGTAAAGAATACGACTCAACTAGGTATACATGCAAGAGAATTACACCCATTATACATACGCAGTGCACTAGGCTTCGAAGATGTTTGACCACAAAAAAAAACTGTTTACATTTTATTTCAGAGAGTGTACATAATGATTACAGTGCAATAATACACAAAATTTTTCAGTTCAAGTATTTTATCAACACTTTCACCAAATTACAATTTTAATTAAATATTCCAATTTATAGGAATAAATAAATCCAATTTGACATCACTGAAATCTAAGCTATGCCACGCCAGGGCAAGTTAGAAACGGGTCGAAAGGCCTCATTATATTCAGTAATTGGATAGGTGATTATAAAAAGAGGCCCGACTAGGATTTAGATTTCTCTCCGGTTCGAGGGCCGTCGACGGCTAGTGGAGCCGACGGCGCACAGTTCTGCCGAGAGTTTCGAGATTTCATTAAATTCTACATTTATTTTAGAAAATATAGATCTGCAGTTAACAAAAAAAAGTTTATTATTCCTAGCATAATACAATTCTCGGTTAATTATTGGCTTTGTAAGATACTTATTTTCATGAAGATAACCTTATTTAGCACCTCATAGAGAATATCCTCTTAAATACGAGGTTTGGGTACTGTAACATTTAACCATTGGACAATCTAGAAGGCTAATAATAATTTCATTCTCAATCTGTCAAAAATGTCTCTTATTTACCTACATTTTTTGACATTGATGGATGCTGAGATGAGATTGTGACTAGAATTTGAATGTTTTTATTGATAAAATTGGCTTTTAGGTATAGATACGACACAGTAGAACACTCGGCAAGAAGTTTGGTTTGATGACTGCAGGTGATATAGCTCCGTAATACAATTACTGAAAAAATACTACAGAAGTTCTGTGGGTAGAGCAACTAACAAAGGTGGACAAGGAGCAGTCGCCATTGAAATGGGTCCCATAAAGTTCGATGTGATTGGCGCAAAGCAAGGATTCATGGAGGGGCTCGTATAGTAAAGTGGATGACAAAGGCCGTCAATATAGTAGAATGCCTTCCTGATTCAATAACAGATGAACTGATTTGTTAAAGGTCAAAGGACATGACAAAGAATATTACACTCGTGTTCCGGTAACACTTTATTGCTGCTAACGTCATTCTTGCTTGTTCCAAGTGTACCTTATTAGAACTTGTGAATAATAATAAAATACAAAGTATTTGAAAGTATGTACTATTTATGAAAAAGAAAGAAGAAAGTAGGAACCTTCGAAGGCATCAAACAATATGTCCACATTGCTGTCAATGGGGCAAGTGCTCAAAAGGCGTCTGATTCTTTGGCCCAAGAAAAGGCCAGCCCTTTGGTCATGTAAAAAGTCAACCAGTCGCTTGGCGATGTCCCGAAATACAAAGTGAACGCTCGGACCCCATGGCCCCAGTGTTTTAACCTCAAATAGCTCAAACATATAACTTCCAAGACGGTTGTTATATCTTTTGTGTTTAGGTTAATTATTGAAACAAAAAAATGATGATATTTTAATAAATATCTCATCGTAATTACAAATGTTTATCTAGATGTGAGGTAATTGAACGTTATGATTGCATCTATATATAGCTATAGTTATTCAAGTTGCAATCACGTTGCTTTACACCGCGCTAAGCCGATCAGGCTTCGACACCAAGGCGTGAAGCCGGTCAAATGTGCCACTACATAAGGCTATATTTCCGTGTTGTCTTTCCTTTACCTTGCCATGCAACGGGTTAAGGTTGCCTATGAGTTATTGATTTCAAGGGCTCTTCGATTATAAATAGGCGCAGTTAAAGGTTGCGCTTTCAATACGATAAACGTAACATTTTGATGCCGGATAACTGCGGCGAAGGGTTAATTTTTGTAAAGGGGAAAACGAAATAAAAATTTCTAAATTGTATAAGGTACTGTTAGGGAGGTATGCCGTATAATACTTTACTGTTCGGAATTTAACACCATCTTTCGCCAAATGACAATAAAATCGAACACTAAAATATCTGCATTGTGACTATGTTATTTGAAAAAAATAGTACTTAGATACTACTGACTTTGCCATTTTTTGATAGTAGTAGAGGAGCTGTTATATCCTAACTTTCAAAGGAAAACCGGTAGAAATGGAGTTGAATGGAGTCCTCGTCACTGTTAGAGAACATCATTACTTAGATTGAAAGGTAAAGTTCGGTTTTGGTAAGGCACAGTAAAGTAATACACTGATTTGATGGAACAATCTTATCTTTGAACCTATGAAAAAAAAGGTAAGGTGAGCATTGAGGGTGCCGTCGCTAGATTCGGCGGGAAGATCAAGAGAGAAAATAGTAAAGTATAAAAGAGAAAATAAAAAAATAATCACTGCACATGATGTAAGTAAACTTCTATGGTCTAAATGGTATTAATGATATTAATTATTAATCTCGTCTAAGATGAATTGTGTGATAATGGAAGAATGATGGAATATTCACCTTTCTTCCCTGGGGAGGTGCAGTTGCTCTTGTTAGAGGGAGACTTGGTCTCGGCAGCCGCCATCTTCTCTTTTTCGGAAGCCATGCTAAGCGCAGTACACGTCCGAATTTATAACACGGTCACTCCGCAGCTCATACCTGTCTTTACCGTAAAGCGTACGATTTAAAACGGTCTGCGTACGACCGCACCCAAGGACCACAGAAATGACTATTACCGATAATGAACGATGAGTGATTTCCGATGACTAAAATTGGCAAACAGCCATCCAAATATTTACTTTAACGCATAAAAATTAAAAAAATCGACCGCAAGTCACCTACTATGATATTTACTTAAATTGATAGTCCGAGTACTGTCGTACTGGGAATTTTCCTAATATTTGTCAAGTGGTTGTCAAGTTGTACTATTAAGTATTATCTTGTACGTGATGGGTTAATTGGTGGGAGATCACGTTGCGCCCGCGCCGTGACTGGCCTAGCCTGTTGATACTGAGCTTGGTACTGGAACTGCCAACGTATATCACAATACTAGATTAGTTAAACCGCGCTAATCGCACATTAAATATGTTACTATTCATTAACAAGTTGGAAAAAGGTCAAAGTACTTACATACTGACAAGGTACATGTTGATTTAGGTACTTAATATATACCTTAGTCGTGTTTTTAATTAGGTACTTATGTCAATATATGACAACTAGATTTTTCAGGCACGTGACCAATGTTTCCATAGTCGTTTGCGAAACTTTTAAGTGTTTGTTACTAAGTACTTAGATATTTGAGAGAATATCTGTTTTATTGAGCATTTTTTGCTTTTAAGTTTTTTAAACTCATTTATAAGCAATTTGTAGATATAGTTTAAATAAACAAAGGATTTTAATAACAATTTAGTTTTACCTACTTTTATTTAATTACCCAGTCAGATAGTAAAAAGTGTTTTCAAAGCTTAGAAGAAACTGCATTTCTGTTGTGTTGGACTTGTTCGACTTTAGAAACGTTATTATAAGTGCTCGTTAAAATGCAACCCTTAATAACGATTAAGGGTTGAGTGTAATAAAAAATAAAAAAATTAAGTGCAGTTATAATGATTATGGTTATGTTCTTTGTGTGCCGAAATGAACTCGTTCACCTATATACTACAGGTATATGACTGTTAGGTATTAAAAAATATAGCCGAATTGATCTGAATTGAAAACTCCCGCTGTAAGTACCTACTTATGATAATGAATAATTTATTCTGAAATTATTAATATACTTAAAATTTATTTTCATAATCGTATAAATACCCCTTATTAATGGCACTAATGAAAGACGAAGCATTGAAAAGTTCTATTTGTAACCGTTAAATTCGCCTGTGAGTAAAAGAGTATGTTATTTCATTCCTTTTTCAACTCTATAACGGCAGGCTTTAAGTCGAAATTTCTTTGTACAAGTACAAAAACTACGGCGTGACGAACGGCTCGTTCTCGTAGACTGCAGGCTATGTGTGTAGCAGCGCTCGTAGCTAAAATATTCACTCGCAAAGAAGGAACGTATTTAGATAAATTTTATCTAAAAATATTATTTTATTAATACGCAACCTTTACTAGTCGGCGACGTCGCAACACAATAAACCGCGGTGCGGCGCTAGGTACTGAGACACATACATAACAAGTGGAAACCTTCGCGGATGTCACGACGGTTCTGACGAGGGCCACTGACACACATAACCTGTCAATACGCACGAAATCTCAAACGTTACGTAAGCCACGATTATAACCTGCAACACTGGCGATTACTGTTATTGTTGTGGGCGCGAGATGAGATGCAGGGGTATGTGGACCTTGGGCGTGCGGCTGGCAGCGCGGCGGGCGCGCGGCGTGCGGGCGTCGTGCGGAACGCGTGGAGGTCGCGTGCGGCGCGCGTTCGGGACGCGCGCGTCGGGTCCCGGCTCGCCGGAGGCTGCGGCCCGGGCGGGATCGATGCGGGCGGCGGGCGGCGGCGGAGTGCAGCAGCTGGGAGGCTGCGCCGCGCCCCGCCCCCCCCGCGCCCTCAAGCTCCCCGCGCCCCCTGCGCCGCGCACGCGCCTCCCAGCTCGCGCCGCCGCCGACCCGCCGACCCGACGCCGCACACCACGTTTCAATTCCCTCTTCATCCCCGACTGATTTACGATACGTTCCATCTTATAATGATATTTTGTCATATCGGTCAGCCAATTGTAGCTTATGATAAATTTTAACGTTGGAAACGTTTATTAGGCTCTAGTGAATTCAGATGTAATCAATATCGCTGGGCACTTATATGAAGGCACTTCTAGTAGAGCTGCCAACTTTGAAGGCCTGCGTAATAAAAACTTGTCCGTATATTATGGTCGATGAAAACTAACTTTTTAGCAGCCGGTCTGCACCAAAACAATATTGTGAAATCCGTAAATTGATTCTGTATAAAATTCATCTATTCCAATTTGAGGAACTCAAAAAATTGTTTTACTAATTATTAAACGAAAATTATGGAATTAAATAGGAAAAGCTTCAACATTTCTCGCGAAGCTTCAAGATGTAGGTATTTTTGCTGTCAGCAAAACAGCTATTTTTGTCAAATTCCGAGATCAGCCTCTGCGATTAAGCTCGGCGCGATGGCTTTCTGTCCGCCTACTGTCTTGTTTGTCAGCTTAGAAAAAAACATTTTCATTACGAGCCGTAGTCACGACGCTGCGGCTCGTAGATACTAGAGTGGACCAAGACGACGCTGCTGACTTCTGATCTCGATAGCCGCGTGTCTTATCGTCTTTAATGGAGGGTCCCACTTCACTCCCCTCGACGACGGCCGACCCAAATGTCGGTCGGCAGGTTGTTTTGTTAAGGTAGGTTCAATTATAATATAACGTTGGTACATAATATATCACACATGTACGTCGTACGACCCTCTGTATGTTCTAGTGGAGTAATTATTTTAATGAAGGCTCTCTATGTACCCGTATGTCATGTCTGGCTGTATTATCCGTATAAATTACTCTCTTGACTACAGCAGCTCTATTTATTCTTCTTAGTAATACAGCCTTTATCGCTTAGGCCCAGTTGACCTTTTAGGGTTACTGGGTTTTCATTTACTACCTACCTATACCCATGATCATCAGCTAGGCACCCTCGGAGGCTATTCATTAGAGGAGACATCTCTTCATTAATGTACTCTGCATTTCTGTAATTCCGATTTTTTTATGCGGTGACAGCACTAGTGCGATTTGACGTCACAATACTGAAACTGCATTGTAGCTTCGCGCCATTCAGTACAATGACCATTTTGCGTGACAAGGATGGGAGAAAAACTTTTAAAGCTTGTAACTTCTCTATATTCTCACTGCTTTTCTTTTTTCTTAGAATATTTGCTTTTTTCTGAAACATCTGTAAAAAACGTATAAATTCGTGTACACATATTTATTTGATGATAGTCAAATACTAATTTATGTATTTATACCACTTTATCAAAACGAATACCTACTAAGTATTGTTTCAATATCAAGAATATTAATAGGTAGTTTGAGCCAATTTCCGTTTCACTGTCATTACTAAGTTTAAGGCAATGATACAACGCTGTTTAAAAATAAACAGGACGCAATGACGTCGTTTGAGCGAAGGGGTTTCCGATAATGCGTTTGATCATTTGCAACATCCCTTTGTTCGTTTGACTTAGGATAGATTGTTTTATCTGCTGACAACATTTTATATGGATGATTTGCTTTTATCTATGTTTGCATTTACTACACCAACATTTATAAGGTTTTGGACAAAATGGAACTAGTTTATCATTCATCATCGTCATACAAAAATCAGGTACATTTAAAAAATAGCATAACATCACGCCTGTAATCCCCGAAGGGTTAGGCAAAGGTGTATTCATTAGTACACCCACATTTCGCCAATTATGTTTAAGTCCCATGTAATCCCACTCCCAGATCGCGGCTGTTACTGAGAATCTCATGGATTTAAAATAACATTTTGGTTCAAGTCTTCTTGTTGAAAAATCCAAAGTTCTGGTTGCTATGACAAAGTACGTCTCAAGTATAAATCTAATTGTAGCAAATCACGAGCGGATCTGTCGCTGAAAGTTCGTTGCACGTTTTCAGTTCAACTTCTCAGTTTGATTTACAGAAACAGCTCATTTGGAACTAACGATACTTTACGAAGTCATTGTACCGTCAGTTCTTTTTGATGCTGCTTCAAGAATTTTGTTATGAAGCTTTATTTCACTTCTAGGAAACCTTTTTGAAATTAAAAGGATCCTAATATTTCAGGGAATTTTGATGTGTTTAAACAAATAAACATAGGAAGTTTCTCATATAATATTAATTTGGACAATTCATCTAATCACGTTGTGAGCTTTTGTACAAATTAATGTAGGTAGGTAGTAGAATTTTACTGCGAGATTTTAATTAAACGTAATTTCGAGCTTAACGGTGTTAATACAATTTAATGAGAGATTTTCGGCAAAGTCTATAGACTTTTACTCAAAGTCTACGGTTAGCGTTACGGTTGTATTGTAGCTACTAAAGCGTTGATACCGATGAAGGGAAGAATAATAAAAATAAAATGTTATGAAGGCAATGCCGTGGGCAAAATTAAGCGAAATTATAATTAATAAAGTTAGCTTTACCTAGCGTTATGCTGTTTACTCATTCGTAAAATATTAATAAAACACTTCAAATGAAAGATTGCCAGCTAATTAAATCTTTAGTACTTATTAATTAGTAAATTGGTCTGGTCGGCAAAGAATTTAAACCATTATTTCTGTGAGAACAATGCTCCGGTAGGCGGGGTTGGGTGCGCGATAAATGGTGACACATTCACTTCGCGCTGGCTTTTACATGAGATTTTAATTACATTTTCGACGACTACGGTTTGCTTTCAACGATTTCGATGATAGAAAAGCAATAAGCCGTTTGGTTTTGACTCTTATGTATTTATTGGTCTGTTATCCTTAGATATGTTCTTTTATCTTTAATAACATTTTCCCTATAACCCTTAGACAATAATACCCCTGCCAAACGAACGAAAAAATACCCGCCATCACTGGGCTCTAACAAAAACAAAAACAATATCCGCGATAATTACAAAAAGAGCGCCAGAAAGAAATACAACACCGGACGTACGTCAGATTTATTTCACATCGTGTATCATTTCAGCAACAGAGCACAAAGCGGGAGAATATTTTGACGCGAAAAAAGCTGCATGTTTGTCCACTAAGAAGTATTCGGGACGGCGCAAATCACGAAAGCTTTGCGTCCCTCACGTCCGCGCCGTTGAATGTAAAGGCTCGACGTTTTAATTTTTTTGGCGTTCCTTAATGCGTCGTGTGAAAACCCTTTTTTTAATACGTTTTTTTATTGTACAAGCTATGGGCATGATGTAGACCGCGTGAATGTTCACGAATAGTATTGCCTGGGGTGTTAAAATCTGGCTGAACTTAGCCTTTACTTTTACCACCACTATTATGTAACTATACACATCAAAAGTGTCTAGCGATCAACATCCCTAACAAATGTTAGGGATGTTGATCCCTAGACACTTTTGATGTGTGTAGTTGTAGTAGTAAATATTTACCGAAACGTTCACGCGCGGAGTGAAAATATTAATAGCGATAGAAGCCGACCGCTCGTGGCTTTAAAGACAAAGTTTCCATTTTGACTCGTTTTATTCGGCTAACCTCGTTTATTGGTTTTTAGATTTGACATCGAACTAAAAAGAAAAGCGAAACGACTTGAAGAGGAATTACTTCGAAAGAGTTATGTAACGCGCCTTCCGGCCAAGAAAATGTTGACTCGAATTTTTATCTCTCGGACTTTTAACTTATCTTAACTGGAGTTAAAGTTCTCATTCCTGTTTTAGTTAAAGTGTTCTTTTACTTACTTTTACTTTTTTGCTTTACTAAATTGTTTATACATTTTACAGCTTTGGTACCCACACAGTAAGTTACAGGCTGTTCATTAATTAGAACGTTATTATTGTTGTTATGTCGGAAATGTATACCTTGCTCTGAATTATTCCTTTACAATATATTTGAATATATTCCAAAACATTTAAATATTATCTCCCAAACCGAATCTATGCTTTCGTATATGGTCAGAACCCGAGCACTTTACATCCTGTTCGGATTTTCAGGCACTCACTTAACTGAAACCTTTTGACATGATGACTCGAGGCAGGGTTTTAGCCGATGCTTGGGGAATTATAGCGTACAGTAAAGGCGAGGGTCGAATCGAATCCGTCTCGTTACGTGACGTAACGTCACGGCTTCCGTGTTCCTTGTCGTGTCGCGAGCAGGTATTGGTATTTTATTGGAGGCGATGAGTCGATAGCGCGGGTCGATTCCGATGTATCCTGAATAGGGGTTGGTGATTTGGGTACGGTCGGTTTATGACTGTGTAACTAAAGCGTGTTTAATGTATTGACTAACTTGAGAAATGAGTTATATTGTAGAGTAATACGATCAGCTTTCCTTTTAAATGAATTAATTATACTGTTTGTTGTGGTTAGGAATTATTTTTAAATAATGGCAAAAAACTAAAGCTCCTTTTTAGCTCTTTTGAAAGCCCTTTCTGTGGGGCACTTAGCAATACAATTTAATGAAGTAATGGTATAGTAGTACTACGGCTGGAAAACAAATCTGGAGATTCAAATTAAGATTTTTCTTGAGGTTATGACTGGAATTTTTAATAGCCAGAAGGAAGCCGATGTAATTTTTGATTAAAATTTCGAGTTCCCCGCTGAATTGATAATGAAAGAAAAACATTGGAGCACGAGATGTTTTTCGATTCGTCGTAATTTTGAGAAACAATTTATTGAAGGACATTTCGATTCTAATAAACTTTATTGAAATAACGATTATTGTTTTTTTTATTAATGTAAAAGTAACTGATTACTTATCATGTAAAAAGGTATTTTAACACAAATCAATCTTGAAATATCAAATAAAACGTACATGAAAATGACGTTAACGAATAAATTGCTCACATAAACAGACAGCATCGAGTCATTTATCAAAATGGAATAGGAAGGCGATAAAAAAATACTGTTCCGGAGGGGTTAAGGCCTCTATAGAAACTGCGCGGTCCCACAATGGCTGGCACCGTTTACTTAGGCTCGGGAGCTATTCCTGAATTTTTAATAGTCGTTTTATTCCAGTTCGACGGGAAAGACAAAGAATGAATAATAGAGAAATAAACGACGGCAATACGAATCATAAATATTAATGTTTGCAGTTTACAATCGGATACCAACGGTGTTTTGTAATCTGTTTTATTTTAATTTAATACATATAGTGATCAAATATGGCATTTTCGGTTGTTGTTTTCTGTTGCATTCCCTTGCTTTCTTTCTTTGTTGCGAGTTCCCAGACTGTTAAATCTTATTTCCTGGGAAACACCTAGCGTCATTACCGACTTGATTTATAGTAGACGTTGCCGCACTGAAGATTCAGTGGCGGCGATATTACTTCATATTAATAAGTGTAATTAGTTCTGTTACATATTTAGTGGCTATGAAGAGAAATCTAGCAACTAACATTTAGTACAAAATAATTAAAGTTACAAACCAACAAGAACCAATTATTAGTTACTTGTAGGCAGTAAGTAAATATTCTCTATCAACTGTGGCAACAAATCCCCAATGACATTTCTATAATAACATAGCAAATATTACGTATGTATAGTTTTTCAAACAATATTTGCAGAACTAGAATGGGGAAAACAAAAGCCCGAATGTGATTTGCAGTGACCCATTTCGCAGTATGGTCGGTCATAAAAAGGAAATAGGATTAAAATTGGTTTACTTTTCATCGTCACTCCACATAACTCGAACTGAGTTAGAATAAGGATGGTTGGCTCGTGAGACCGAGATATGAAAAAACTATTAAAAAAAATCTGCTTCAGTTTTATTATGACTTTTTTGTGACTGCCTTTTATGAGCCTGTTTCTTTTTTTGAATGTAAAAAAAATACTACTTTTTTACCAACTTGTTATTTATTTTAATAAGATATTGTCGTCTACATTTAATATTGAGTGCGCACATAAAATTAGTTTTAATTTTTTTGTAAAATTCATTCAAATATTTTTTTTTAAAAGCATTGTCGCCGAAAAATTACCCAAACGTAACAAATGTAACATAAATAAAGACAAAAGCGAATAAACAGAAGAATAAAGAAATCAGAATTACGGATGTTATTGACTTTTATGATTTCCTCGAGAGGTACGTAAATAACGGATACAGATTACATTATCTGATGCGAATTACAAAAATAATGTAATATTACGTAATCGTTGATTGAGGAAAATTATTAGAAGATCGTCTGCTGACATCAAGAGTCTGTCGAAAGAATTGATTGATTAACTTTTAGATTATTTATGTCTTAACGGATCAACATGAGTGATTATGAATATTATGTAAATAAGGAACTGCAGGTAAAGACACCTCGTTGACCGCCTCGTTGGTCTAGTGGACGCAAAACGCGACTACTGAGCATGAGGTCTTGGATTCGATTCGCAGGTCGGGCAAAGTGTTATTGGGTTTTTCCATCAGGAATTTCTCAGTAGCAGCCTCGGAATCTGAATTTGTGCCCGGTTGATGGCAATTAGGCTCGCCCCGTATTACATGGGACTTAAACATAACTGGCGAAATGTGGGTATACTAATGGTTACACCTACTCTGCCTAACCCTTCTGAGATTACAGGCGTGATGTTTATGATGATGTAAAGACACCTATAGGATCCTGTGCCCATGAAAATTTTCCCATCAATGGTGAAATGTGGGACTAACTTCAAATTAAACACACAACTCCAAAATCTTAAAACAGGTGGGGCTCGCTACTTGCAAAACATTTACAGAATGTTAAACGAAACTATAGGTTCCAGTGAATTTGTAAGGATTTAGGGAAAATATGCAACGAGACCTCCCGGGGCACTGCTCTCTTAATTAAATGTTCCCGCTGTTTAATTAACTCTACGGATCAGATTGTAAGCCTACAGGTTAATAGTTTAAGTTCATGAGCAAACCTTGTGGGGACGAGCAGTACTCCAAGCAGTAGAAGCATAGCCATATTGACTTTATTTAAAATTGCTGATTAAATTAAGATAACTTTATCTGATTCAAGAGGTATCGTTTATTCCCATAAGGGCTCTTTCAGTTTAACATTTGGATCCGGATTGCAACAGCGCCGGACACGTGCGGGTGTCGTACGGCAAACGGACTATGGTTTTACTTCATACCGATGGCGAGGGTGCCGTGCCACATCGGTATTGCATTAAATTGAAACAGCTCAAGAGATCATATCAGCTAAGTGAGTAAGCATGGAAAAGATTGGGTATATTTTCGTGGTCCTAATGTTCTATAAAAGCAATTATAAAAAATTGCTTAAATAAAAATATGAATTAAAATAGAAAATAAAAAACGGAACTAAGTAACTATATAGCTGTTGTAATATGGAATTTATAATCTATACATCTTGCTATATACCAAATTATAAATGCGAAAGTTTGGATGGATGGATGGATGTTTGTTGCTTAATCACGCCAGAACGATTGAATGGATCTAGATGGAATTTGTCATAGATATAGATTATAATGGAATAGCACAGAGGTTACTTTTTATCCCGAAAAAAATAAGAGTGGGATAATACATCAACTTTGACGCAAACAGATGCTATACATACATACATACATACATAAACTCACGCCTTTTTCCCATGGGGGTAGGCAGAAACCACAGAACGCCACCTGCTACGATCCTTACATACTCCTTTCGCCTCATCTACGTTCATACATCTCGTCATACAAGCACGCCGGTTACGAGTACTCCGCACCTGACCTTTCTGAAGAACCTCACCAATAAGGTCAGTGTAGGTCTTCCTAGGGCGACCCCTTCCTGCGTTGCCACTCACCTCTGCCATATAAATACCTTTTGTTTTGTTTTTTGCTATAGGTAGTTAATATAAATAAGAATTGTTAAGTTGTAAATGTTATGGTTGTTTTAAATTTTAAATAATACTATATTTCTGGGTTCATAAAATGTACTTTAGCTTAAAGCCAAAAGTAACATTTTTAAACACATTTATGGCATACAAAAATATACATACATACATAAACTCACGCCTTTTTCCCATGGGAAAACAGAGAATGAGGCAGGAACCACAGAACGCCACCTGCTACGATCCTTACATACTCCTTACGAATACGATAAATTACGTACATTTATGAATTATTATTAAGTTAATATGGAATGAATTTGAAACATCAAAGTACTCAGCGTTATTTAAGTGTTGAAAAGTTTTCCTCAAGTAAGCGAAATATTGTAATTTCTTATTGAGAACTGTTATGTAACTATAAATAGTACGCGACGAGGAAAAAAGAAACGGGAAGGAGCAGAAAGGGCGTGGCTTTATCTCTGAAGTATAGAGAAGCCAAACATCAGTGCAAACATAGCAGCAATATGCTGGAGCGGTATTCGTTTGTTAATTGTAAAATAAACTAAAACATCTGATAAATAAAGTTGGAAATTGTGTGAAACGGACGGACGGCATTCATTATTATTTTTACACGTAATTTCGCAATTTTCAACTCTTTTCTGTTGTATTTTAGTTCACTACTAGCTTTTGCCCGCGACTTCGTCCGCGTATATGTCGGTTATCGCGGACGCAGACGAAATCGAAGTCGAATAAAAAGTAGCCTATGTCCTTTGTTGGGGTTCACACTTACCCTGTACCAAATTCACACAAATCGGTTCAGTAGTTTAGGCGTGAAGAAAAGACAGACAGACAGACAGACAGACAGACAGACAGACAGAAAGACAGAAAGACAGAAAGACAGACAGACAGACAGAGTTACTTTCGCATTTATAATATTAGTTAGGATTAGTTAATTCGTAGTTGTAATTACAAACGACAAATGACAATCGGTTAATAAAAATTTGGTAAACTCATTCTGCTTAGAATTTAGTTTCTGCTAATGTGCACGTAATAATAATTACAAAAATAAGTAAAATGTATCACTAAAATGTATCAGTGGATTACAATAATTCATTAGTTTTAAGTTTTACTGCTTGTATAGGTACCATTATTATGTTACTAGCTTCTGCTCATGACTTTGTCCACCTCAAAGTCCAGCCGGAACCTTATTTTATTCCGTGATAACAAGTTGCCTTTGTGCTATTCTAGACTATAATCTATCTCTGTGCCCTTCATCCAGATTCATTCAGCCATTCTGGCGAGATTGAATAACAAACATTCATCCATCCAAACTTTCGTATTTATAATAGTAGTAACATGCTAGTTTTTCCAAATAAAATAATTAAACCGTCAAAGGTATAGTCATAGTTCAAAACGAAATACACAGGTCGCACGTCACAGTTAATCAGTAAACAAAATTAATACGATCTATAATTATTTCTTGACAAGCAATGATAATTATTTCTTCATCTTCAGTAAAGCGATGATATTCACGGCCGCTAAGCAGATTATCGACGTAGTCACGTAACCACCGCGTGTGCACCACGTGACTCTCAATAGAATTAACTTCGCAGTGACAGGTTAAGTCGCTTACCTTTACGCCCAATTTTTTTGTCCACTTACAGTTCATGTGGGGGTTGAGTCGGCGGCATTAATCTCTTGTTACCTAATCTTGTACATTCTTATACCTACGCTAATATAGTCACGTGTCATCTTAGCACTATAAATGCGAAAGATTGGCTGGATGTTTCTTACTTAATCACGCTAGAACGGCTGAACGGATTTGTATGGAATTTGGCGCAGAGATAGATTACAGTCTGAAAATAAAAAGGCTTTTTTTAAATAAACCGTCAAGTTTAAATATAATTTATACGTCTGTGACCTTCTAAACTTGATATAATTAGCAAAATTAAACTTCAGGCATTACACGAGTTCATAATAAACAAACACAGGTACATTTGGGGAAATGGGACTTTTTATCAAGCCGAAACTAATCTACTTTGCCGTTTGCCCCTCCGTAATCCGGCTGAGACTCTAAAAAGACCACTTAAGCTAATTTAAGACCCGCAAAAAACTTTTTGCTTGGTACACAAGTATCTTGTGTATTGAATTATTTATTTTACCTACTCTCTGTAAGCGAATCGATGGGAAATTACTTTTTGTATCGAGTTAAGATAGGAATCGGTAAATACGAGTACGTTGCTTTGTGAGAATAAAAACATGCGCCATCGTTTGATGCTGGATGGTATAGAAGAAAATGTGTGAAAATGTGTGAGCATGTTTGTTTTTGCGAAAAGAATCTATATCTAACTGGCACTTTGACCGCGCTTTTGTTCGCATAGATTACGAGTACGTCCCCTGCAAACTTAACACTCCTTAGACCCTCTTTGAGGGGTAGCTGAAATAAACTAATAACATCAAACTTTATATTATTTCTTACTTAGGTTTGCATTTGTGGCAAGTTTCAAAATGATATAACAAAAAAAGAAATTTTTTCATACCCCCCTTTTTACCTCTTAGGAGAAGAATTTTCTAAAATCCTTTGTGAGCGCTCGCCTACATTACAACAGGATGCTGTGCGCAAAATTTCACGTTCTTAGTTCCAGTAGTATCGGCTGTGCGCCGAAACTAAATAATATTTTTATGATATTACAAAAAAACCTCGTGAGTCTGAACAAAACATACAAGGATTAAGGTTGTCTCTGGCTAGATGTGATAACATAAAAATAATTCATAACTTACACAACGTAATAAATATTTTAATAACCCGCTAAAATTCACAAACTCAGCTATTCTCTGTAAAATGTAACGTTTTTGTTACGATGCATAATTAAACCGTTCCTGAAAGTCAATTAAAACGTACCTAATATTTACTCGCGTGGTCGGATAACCGGAAAACGTTATTCGAAATATGCTTATAAGCAGCGCGTTGTAAACGAATCAATACAGGCAGGGCGTGAATACACTGATAATATTAAAAGTTAACCTCCGATTCATCCCTAGGTAACACTTGCGTTGTGGATGAATAACATTTTGTGCCAGTAAAAACTTTCCCCATTTGAATTCAACGCACGATCCTGGGATGTACATAGCGAGATTGGTGTGTTCGTAAAAGGCAGATATGTTGAACATAGATTAAATCCAACATTTTAGTGTTATTCTCAAATGGAACGAGATCCTAATTAGAACGTCATGTGAAAAATAAACTCGTGTTTTTAGCGGGAAGTACAAAAATAGGGCAGAAACTTGTGTTATATTTTTTTCCCTGTCAAATAAGCTTCGCCTAAACAAATTAAAACGCACATTGGATTACATCGGAGTTCTTGTTTTGATGTGATTTCTATTTTTGATTTCTAAGGTTTGTTAGGTGTTTTGTAAGGTGTTGTTTGTTTGGTACGTTGAACTCTTAATTACATTTTATTTTTCTGGGTTTTGAGTAAGATACGTCAAAATAAATTAAAACAGATACTCATTGGATTATAACGCAAATTGGTATTCTTTTAAAAAATTCCCAGATTTCCATTTATATAAAAAAATTGTGTTAGTTTTCTGGAGATTATTAAATTAGGTAATTATATTATTTTGTTTCTTGTCTGTTGTATAGGTTCTTAGCTTGATTAGCTCTATTTTTTTGCCCATATTTTTGACAAGAATTTGACATTGATTGTCGCTGAGAAGAGATTGCGACTCGATTTCGACTGTTTTTAATTAAGAGAATTTACTTTCTTTTGATTTCTTTATATCATTAAAGGGGTTAACCAGAAGTCTTTATCCATTGCCAAAAGTACCTACTGCTCTGGAGATTTTCATACTCGTAGCTAAGATATCAGAATAAAATATTCTTTGTCCAAGAGATAACTAAAACATACACAAAATTCATATAGCCGCATTCCTTTTATGCGGGAGTACACGATAATCGCGCGAGTCCACGCTACAACATGAGGGGAGATATTACACACATTAGTGTCGTGAGAAGATTTGTGGACACACGTGAAAATACACTGTCGTGCTAAAAAAGGTATGTTAACAAACATAACGGTATTGCAATATTTTAAACGCTCGTTTATAACGGTAACATATGATAATATTTTTGCATAGGTATAGTCACAATAGTAGGATGTTGCTAAAATTGAACAGAAAATAGAAAAAATCCGTTTTATTTAGGTATCTAAGTCATTTTCATGGACGAAAACTGTAATACGAGTATGTGACGTTTTTGTGTTTTCATTTTGAATGATGTTTAAGAATTTTGTCTTTACTCAAGTAGGTTTAGAAATTCGCGGATACATTTTTTTGCACGCGACTGTACAATCGCTACAGCAAGCTGTAGACGGGATCCGGGAAAAATACAGTGTCCAATCTTTGTTGTTCGGCGAAGTGTTACGAAATCCGTGTTTATCATAGTAGATTATTATTTTACTGCAGAGTTACCTAGTAAATATAAGTATAATTGAGAAAGAAAGTAATTTCATGCATTATTGGAAACCAAATTATTTCGATCTACGGTAAAATCACGTGTTAATTTGGTTATAAAATCATAAAAAATGCTTACTTAAGATTTGATTGTAAAGATTACTAAACAAACGCTTTAATTAGACTTTTAAAGTTAGATTATTAAATGAAACAAACAGACTTGTAGGGAAGTGTAATCGTGTTGGTAGTACACAATCTGATTTCCCTTCCCACCATATCACCACAAAATGTCCGACTTTAACATTTTCCACCAGGCATCGAACCGCAAAATTGTTTAGGCAAGTGAGACAGCAACTGTCTCTATGGGGCGTCAAATACGTCGCGGCAAATTGGAATATCATCTATGAAGTGACGTCATCGGTCTGCCGTGTTGCCTCGAGAATTATGTCTGTAACAGACCCTGTCGGCTCTGTGATAACGATTCTGTCAGGCCGCGGTGAACAAACATGTACAATGAGATCTTTATTCATGAGATGTTCCTATTTAATCGGAGGTAGATCGGTAGTGGCTTCTCTTGCGTGAGGTAATGTTGACTAGGTTTTGGTGACGGATTTTGTGGGTATTCAACAGTGACATAGATATGAATGTTTATTCAAAATTTAGGTACTCCTTATATCATTGCCACATGATTGTACTCATTAACTTTATTGAAGTAGGACATTTGTAGGTACTCTGTCCGCAACAGTGCGTACAACAGTATTGTGGAAAATTAATAAAGTTGTTTTTATGACAGACATCAGGCGTTTTATTGGAACATTAAATAAACAGTGGGTCGTTCTGCCGAATGAAATCAGTTCCTACTTTTAATATCCTATAAATGAATGAGCATTTCCTTTACTTATTGAAAGTGAAACCTACAAAAGCTACTGAATTGCAAAAGCTTGTTTAAATGAAGTAATAAGTTGTTTATACACAAATAGAAAAGAATAACTCTCTGCCTCGACTAAAATGACTGTCTCGTTGGTCTAGTGGTCGCAAAGCGCGACTGCTGAGCATGAGGTCTTGGATTCGATTCCCAGGTCAGGCATGGTGTTATTGGGTTTTGCCATCGGGAATTTCTCAGATGCAGCCTCGGAGTCTGGATTTGTGCCCGGTTGATTGCAATAGGCTCGCCCACTATCACATGGGACTTAAACAAAACAGCGAAATGTGGATGTACGAATGAGTACACTTCTGCCTAACCCTTCCGAGATTACAGGCGTGATGTTATGTTTTAGAATAGAATAATTATCCATCAAGTTTGGCAGTTTTGGAGTTTGCGTCAAATATTAAAGTTGCAGGAAATTGTAGCTGTTCATTAAGTTTGGAGCACAAAAGTAAACATGAACACAAGCGTTACAGGATTTACAGGCAACAAGGGCCGCGGGCTGTCATTTTCTTTGTGTTAGACAACGAGTGTAATACGCGGGAGATAAGTAAACTTTTGCGGTGAACGCTATGGTAGCGGCAACGTGACTTGATATGCGTTAAATTGCTTCATGTTGCTTCAATGACTACTAAGGTTTTAGTCCCTTTAATAATAATAGGTTATATTTTTACTAAGTTATAACTAACCTCCCACCTCTTATGCATGAGGTTGTGGGTTCGAATCCGGGCAAGTACCAATGTGACTTTTTCAATTCATATGTACTTTCTAAAAGTTTATCTTGGATATCACTGACATCGGTGAAGAAAAACATCGTGAGGAAACCTGGACTTGTAATTAATATAAGTCTGGAATCGCTAATCCGCCTTGAGCAAGCGTGGTGATCATGCTCATGCCTTCTCTGTATGAGGAGAGGCCTTTGCCCTGCAGTGGGACAGTAATAAGCTGGTGTTATTATTTTTAACTAACCTCAAAAATATTACAATCTACATTACGATTAAGTATGTATTTTTGTTTATAGGATATTAACTGCCTTGTTGGTCTTTTGGTCGCAAGGCGCAACTGCTGTGTATGAGGTCTTGGGTTCGATTCGCAGGTTGAGCTAAGTGTTATTGAGTTTTTTCATCAGAAATTTCTCAGTAGCAGTCTCGGAGTCTGGATTTGGCAATATAACTTTCGAAATGTGGGTGTACAAATGGGTACATATCTGCCTAACCCTTCGGTGATTATAGGCGTGACGTTATGTTATGTGATATAAACGTGATTTCCATTTAATCTAGTAATTAATTTAATTAATTTCGACTGCAACGTTATATCGTTCATATTTCTAAGAACCTGCTATTACAAACAAGCTTTGTTTATGTACTGAGAGCGTAGTCGGAATATTCTAACAAGCAATCTCATATCTACGTACCTTCGATGTTGCGCGCCGATCGATTCGTTTGTGTAAACATAAGTAACTTCTATTGAATTACGTTTGTGACACGTGGGCGATGGGCGAAAGCCTCTAAGAACATCAGTTACCTTCACGATAATAATCGGAAAAACAACACGTTGACACCGTTTGCCCTTTATATGAACAGTATACCCACAAAGTAATAGCGTAGCGTAGGCCTCGATTTATTATAGAAGTCCCCAAAATGTCACGAGTAATCGCATAAAGATACAATTTACTTTCGATTAAATATTCCATCTTATATTTGGATGAAAGTTCCAAAAATATCTCCCCTTAATTCTAACCAATTAGAGAAAATTTTTGCGCATTCCGTGCTCAGTCATCATTTTAGGGATTTTGAGTATAATTTTCAATGTAATGTCAGACATTCATAATCGTCTCCGTTATCGATTTCACATCGCGCTGCCAATCAGCTCGGCTTGCGAGTGCTTCTCTTTAATTAAAGGGCACAGACGGAGTAGGCGGCCACTGAGGTAAAGTTTTTGTAGCACTCTTCAAAGAGTTTCCGTTAATTAGGGTCCCATCTAAACAAAGGACGATGTGGCAACGTAGATGGCACCGGCTTTGTGGCAATTTGTCTCAATGAACGAGCTGGGCGGTATAAATGTACAGCTCCCTTAAGTACTACCATATATTCTTCTAAGCACCCAAGTGTTACTCCACTAAACTTACGCTGAAAGTGTCCGGAATTGCATTCAAGTCTAAGCGCTTAGTAGCCATTACTCGTAACGTAGAAGCTTACAAAACTAAGTACAGGCTGAACAAAACTATCTGTTATGATTTAGTATGTAGGTTTATCTGACCTTATTTTGGATTCACGTAAAACAGTGTTTCCATCAAATATTCTGTGTAAACGAAGCGTTCATAAAATATGTATAGAGCTTGAAGCCCGCACCGCGTCTAGTTTATGCATAAAATTTTATTCAGAGAGTGAGTAGGTACTGATAATGCGCTCAGATACCGTGAAACATGGCGAGGAGAGCCGGCACTTTTCAAAGTTTTATGGAACAGAACAGAGAATAATAATATCTCATATCTCGTTCGTACGGTGTTGGTAATATAAAGTGAACCAATAGCAGCGTCGTTATAGATTAATCTAGAATAATCTAGATAGACTGGTGCTGCTGTTAATCTAAACGATAACTCTAAAGAAACTTTAAAGATAAAGAAAAAGATTTCATCAATTATGACACTAAATCCTTAATTATAATCCAGTAAATGCATAATAGCTACCTACCATTGACAATTCAAAAGTGCCTGTAATTGGTCTAACTGAAACAAATGTTTTGACTTTGACTTTGACTTTGACTCCTTTTTGGAAAAGAAAAACTGTCTCTTATGTCGAATGCCATACTTAGCATAATTATGTTTTATTGCATCTTTACTTTCACGTCCACTTTCAGTCCAGCAATATTCATGTAAGTAGGTACGTTTATAGTTGAAAATATAACACTCAACTTTACAGGTAAAATTTTACAATAATTTAAACCATTTTTTATTCTTCCAGACATGCCTCATTGTTTGCGAGCTTCTTAAAAGATTATTACTCTCGATATTGGTTTCTCGAACGCGCGCGCAGTCAGCAGTTTATTCGACTCCCGATTTTAATTTGATTTACTAGACTAGGTACTCGAAATTTATTGTGAAGTGATGATAAAACAATGTTATCTCGTTTAGAAAATGTACTCTGTGGGGTGTACCAAAAGATGGTCACTATTGAAAACATAATAATGCTATTTTAGAAAGAGATAGAGTATTGTAGTATTTGTCAGGAGATGTCTTCATACTGCTTTCATTATTTACGTTTTCACATTTTACTGAAGGCTGAGCTCGGTGCCAACGAGAGGTACCTCCCGAGCTACAGCGCTTTTCTTTTACATCTACATCAACGGAGGCATACATGATTGAACTAGGCTCGTACGTAAGAATCCTCTATAAGCTTTTGTTTTGCTACCATTTTTTTTTTTTTTGAAGTGGTAAAAGTCATCAAATGAGTCCTTCCGTCCTGGGTGGGGCGGAAGGGACTGTCAGACTTTTACTGACTAAAAAACCACCCTGTTCTTTCTGTTGCCCTTTACGTTCCGGGGCCACGGTATCCTGTTAAGACGTCCCGCAACCCCGGCAGGCGTTTGGCCCCGTTGGGGGCCCCGTCCCTGTGCTGACAGCTCTTTGAGGCGCGCGCGAACAGAACGCGCCGTCGACCCGGGCATGGTCCTTGATCGGACGGCGAGCTACCCATTACTCGCCGTCTGCAAGCCCGCGCCTACGGTGGCCGGATGTCGCCTCGCGACGACCGACGCCCTGGGCGTCTCCCGCGGCGGCTGGGGCGTGAGGTGGAGGGTGTTGTTCTCTCCCTCACGCGGCCCGCCTCCTCCTTCGCTAGCATTACTGCTTCGCAGAAGGAGGCGACCGCATCCCATTCCCTCTCGCCCCGGAGCATGGCCTGAACCAGGTCCGGACGCGAGAGGTCGCCGCCGCCTATCGCCTCCGTGAGGACACGGCGGTGCTCTGCCCAAGCAGGGCAGACCTGCACCGTATGCTCCACCGTGTCCTTTGTTTTGCTACCTTTACGTGGAAGAACCTCACTGTAAGAGTTTAAAAAAGAAAGGTTTTAATAAAAGTAGTCCTAATTTCTCCGCGATGGTCAGGGCCTATTTCACCAAGTTCCGAGTAAAAGACTTGGCAGATAGTTACCTACCTGTATAAAAATTCTGTTCCATTTTTAAATATATTTGGCAGTGTCTATTCTGTGGTGGTTAGAAAGGCCCCTAATATCTAAGTCATTTAAAGAGCCAACACTGTCTCATAGTTGTTTCAATACATTATCTATATCTATACATATAATAAAATTCTAGAAAAGTGGTGTCTGTACAATGGAAATATATAAAAAAAAAGTAGCAGGGGTTGTTATTATATCGATGCCGAACCCGAAACTGTAATTAAATTTTTTTTTGTCTGTTTGTCTGTTTGTCTGTTTATCTGTTTGTCTGTTTGTCTGTGTGTTTGTGCACGCTAATCTTCGGAACTACTTGACGGATTTGAATGATTTTTTTTTTGTTGTATAGGTATTAAGTCCGGGCAACATATAGGCTATAATTTATCTTGGAAACTTGAACACCTGATGCAGAACCGCAACAGACCAGCTAAACTATAAGATATACAAAAATGGTACCATAGCAAAAATTGTTTCACGTGATGAGCATTTTCTGCTAAGAGAATAAATTTGAAGATCTGGAACACCTGATGTGGAACTCCAAGAGCCCAGCTACACTATAACATATATAGGAATGACGTCTTAGCAAGAGTTGTTCAGCCTGATGAGCACTTTCTGTTGTCGTATAAAATTTGAAGATCTGGAGCAGCTGATTTGGAACTCCAAGAGCCCAGCTATACTATAACATATATAGGAATGACGTCTTAGCAAGAGTTGTTCAGCCTGATGAGCACTCTCTGTTGTCGTATAAAATTTGAAGATCTGGAACAGCTAATGTGGAACTCCAAGAACCCAGCTACACTATAACATATATAGGAATGACGTCTTAGCAAGAGTTGTTCATCCTGACGAGCACTCTCTGTTGTCGTATTAAATTTGAAGATCTGGAACAGCTAATGTGGAACTCCAAGAACCCAGCTACACTATAACATATATAGGAATGACGTCTTAGCAAGAGTTGTTCATCCTGATGAGCACTCTCTGTTGTCGTATAAAATTTGAAGCTCTGATCTGGAACAGCTGATGTGGAACTCCAAGAGACCAACTACACTATAACATATATAGGAATGACGTCTTAGCAAGAGTTGTTCAGCCTAATGAGCACTCTCTGTTGTCGTATAAAATTTAAAGATCTGGAACACCTGTTGTGGAATTCCAAGAGCCCAGCTACACTATAATACTTATATACAGGAATGACGTCTTAGCAAAAGTTGTTCACCCTGATGAGCACTCTCTGTTGACGTATAAAAATTGAAGATCTGGCACACGCTTTGTGAAATTCCAAGCGCCCAGCTACACTATAACATATATAGGAATGACGTCTTAGCAACAGTTGTTCAGCCTGATGAGCACTCTCTGTTGACGTTTAAAAATTGAAGATCTGGAACACCTGATGTGGAAATCAAAGCTTAATTTCACTCTATAATTATAAAATAACATAAGCTGGGAGTACCTCCACGCGGTGAAGGCGGTAACAGTTTAGGACTGATTTTCGATGAAATCTCGCTCATCCCGTTGTTTTCCCGTCCCCAGGCCTTAGAATTCTACATCAGACGTTTCAGATCTTCGATTTTGACGACCCCGTTGTCGCTGGCATAAGCAACAGAATCCGCGTACGAAGTCGCGGGCAGAAGCTAGTTTCTATAATAAGAACCTTCCATGTCAAATGAACTGAGAAGCCAAAAAATACACGTCGACTTGTGAACCTCCTACGTATCTCCTCTTGAAGCCTATTGTTTTAACATCAAACCTCTTCCAGTACCGACATCTTGTCTCAACTTTGAAATATCATGCCAATGTACGGATGACAACGTTTTCAATTATTTGGGTGGCCTCAAAACTTAGTTGTAAAGGCACATAATATATTGTGTACACGCTATTTTACTGTTAGTGTATGTCACTACGTCAGAATGTAGGTATAACGGGTATAAAAAAACATTTAACAGAGCCGAAAGTTACATGTTGATGTTCCTATCACTGTGATTTTTTTTAAACGGAGTTTCTCAGTTTGTCCTGTATGTTTGTCCGCGATTATCTCGCGTTTGACTAAACTGATT
Source organism: Hoplodrina blanda (assembly GCA_949316365.1). Taxonomy (NCBI): domain Eukaryota; kingdom Metazoa; phylum Arthropoda; class Insecta; order Lepidoptera; family Noctuidae; genus Hoplodrina; species Hoplodrina blanda. The sequence continues at coordinate 5,218,910 of OX438579.1, read as the reverse complement.
TTGATGCGGTTTTCGGAAAAGCCAAACCATTTCACTACATCCAATTTTTGTTGTTAACACATAAAATCACGCCTGTAATCTCCGAAGGGTTAGGCAGAGGTGTACCCATAAGTACCTACACCCACGTTTCGCCAGTTAAAAAGTCCCTTGTAATAGGGGCGAGCCTATTGCCATCAACTGGACACATATCCAGACTCTGAGGTCCTACTTAGAAATTTCTGATGGAAAAATCAATAATACTTTGCCCGATACTCAGCAGGCTGCGTTTTGCGACCAACGAGGCAGTCTGTATAAATATATTCACCTATTGTATAGAATATAAAATGTTATAGAATCTATTCGGCTATACATAAAAGCCATAGAGCGTGGTAACAGTACCTATATCTGCAGAGATTTATTAATCAAAACCTCAACTGAAACGGAACAGATCGCGCCAGCTCAAAGGATTCATGATATTTAAGTGGATTTCCACTCGGATGTACCTACTTCAATACTCAAAGATGAAAATACTTCATTGACATTGTGTGAGGTTTCATTAAAACTCAACTATCATATTTTGCATTTGAAGAATTATTTTAAAATGTTTGCTTCTAGAACCGAATTATAACCTATCTATACATTTAAAATGCTTTGACCTGAATGACTAACGGTTCAATGCACTGCCTAAACCGCTAATCGTAGAGACTTGAAACTTGGAGGGTGTGTTTTTTGTATAACGTAGGCATCCGATAATATAGGAATTTCCGAAATTTACCCCCTAAGGGGATGATTCGGGGGTCCAAAGTTTGTATGAAGAAATCAACTTTGACGAGGACGAAGTCGCGAACACAAGCTAGTATTAGTATAAAAGCATAGATTGTTACACTCTAGTGATTTTTGCATTGTTGAGTAAGCATCAAGTCACGTTTAAATGGGCTACTTTTGATCGTCATTTCATGGTGATTTACTAGTTAATAATCAAACAGAAACTCAGTCAATGTGTTGTCTACATAAAGTGCAAGCCACAAGTCAGCAATTAGTGTCTACGTAAGTACGAACCTAACCGTTTCACGAGCCGTTTTAATATTCACTAGCCTGGTTCTATCACTTGGATATTTTGCGCCATTAGTGCTACGTCCGATGCTGCGGTCACGTACCTACCTAACCACTAGCCAAATGTAGATACGTGCCGACTACGGCCCCTGTGGTCAAAGGCAAGTGTCCCAGTATTATTTTTGGTAACTCCTGTCCGGCAAATAACTACTAAACATATAGGAATAAGAAGATATCTCAGAATAATAAATATTCATTAAGCAAACTAGTGCTTGGACTACTAAAATATACGTACAAACTAACTTATTAGCTCTCACCATATCTTGCGTTCCATCAACAAATGGGAGCGGTTCTCGTATAATACGTATAAAGCGACCGCCGCGCCGCTCGAAGATGTTATCCCAAAACTTTGCTTGCCGCGGAAATTTATTCAGAAACCCTTTACAAGGTTAGCGCAACCGAAGCCGGGCCACGGATGTGTATAACCACGTTAACTTACCGCTAGATGGGTTCTCCGCTTGCAATATTCCGAATATTAGATTCGAGATTACGTGAAATAATTCGGGAAAAGTTTGCTCGAAATTGTTAATGTTATCCATATTTTTTTCGTCTCGCGTTAGTGATTAACGTGACTATTTTTAACATGTAATTGAAAACATATAGTTGTGTTGTTTTATGGTTATTTGCCTTTTATATCTGAGAGAGTTGGGTACCTATTCACATTGTCACAAAGGATTGTCCAATGGTAATGTTTTGAAAGCAACCAGTTTTCGCTAGATAACGTTTACAGCTTGCTATAAACAGCAGCGTCATCAGAGTTGTTCTCTTTCTTTCACTCCACGATCAGCATAGCCGTGTTACCCATAAAAGTTAAATGGTGTTAAAGTAGGAATAATGCTATCGCAGTAAATGGCTTAGAGCTGTCGCGAAGACTTGCACGGTGCATTTACATAGACGACGCCCGATGCGACGGAGACGACGGCTCACATTTACGCGTACGGTACCTAAGTATATACGTTTAAAGCTACTTGCATTTGATATTAAACGGGGGTATACTTTAATAAAAGTGTATCAGAATATTTTGGAAATACATTTTGGGAGATTTTATTGATATAATATACTAACTTACGCCTTCTCTTCTCCTACAGCGCAAACACACACAATCGGAACCTTTACAAATATCAAGTTGAAAATATAACCAGTTTGTTCATTAAAATAACAACCGCAGAACTTTTGTTCCATTGATTTAATTGCGATTGTTTTTCTAGAATCTGTTCGTGATTAATCAAAATAAAACTAACGCAATCGATCTTGTAACTCGGTTTCAATTAATCAAAATTTCTCACTGTCCCTGAATATTAGGCCTGCAAGAGATTACCCCACAATCATAGTTAATGATTGCGACTAGTAAATTAATCCATCAATTGACTGTCATCGCGCGTTTGTTGTAGATACGATTGAAACTAGCTGATGATAATGTTCCTCATATTATAGGCGTTTGACTTTGACAAATCTTACTAAAATAAAAAGAAAAATCAATAAACAAAAATCATTTTTTTTTTATTTTAAATAATCGTAACGTAGGTACTCGTATCCTAACATACATTCATTTGTAATAACAGTAAGTATCATAAAATAATACTTATCTCCATATATTAGGTCAATTTAGAAGCAGAATACGTTCATTATGATGTGGTTTCATAAATATTTCTGTTTCGCTTCAAGTGTGCTCGTTAACTCAAAATTAATATGTCAGCTTGTTTCATCCGCGGGCAGGCTTCGTGGGATAGGGGAGGTGATTAACTTGCACCCTTTCACGCTAATTAAACTTACTAGGTACATTATAAACTGGGAAAAAGCCCTTAATGTAACTCTGGTAGAATTATATTCTGGTAAGCCAGAGGAATAATTTGAACTTCTGTCATTCTTCATCTCAGAATGAGATTAGAGTAACTAGTTTCAAAGTTAATGCATATTAAAGCAGGCGATCGCTACGCTTCTCTTCATTTATCAAGTCAATACGACTTTAAGTGCTCTCAACATAAATAGAGGCTCCAAATAGGCATCTACGGTAGGAAACGCAATAAAAAAATATTACCATAAAAGTACGCCTGTATCAATATAAAAATCGAGGCGGAATCCATAAAAACGTAAAACCAATTACAGAATAAAACGTTTACGTAGCGTATCAGAACAATAAAGACCGATGTAACACTACCTACGGTAGGTATTATTCCCACCCTTTCAATTTGATACAATATTCGCTTTTGAAATATTCACAAGCTGCTTAATGACATTCTTTAACAATGGAAGGGTTAACTGACGAAATAAGATTCCTTATTTTAGATAAATTTTCGTTAACGAAGCGTCGAGAGCGCCGCTGTGAGGCAATGGACGGAAACATTCAATTGTTTTAGGCTGGTTACGTAATCAATGTTTCGTAAACTAATAGGTACTTACTGTATTCAAATGTTTAGTTTAAACAACGTTAAACGTAAATGAGAGTCTTCACTTGGCTCGTTTTTCTGAACTAGTTGTTAAAAAGCCTTGATTTAAAGTTTTTTGTAAAAAAATAATTATATATTTTTATATAATATAATATATATTTTTAGGTTAAGGGTCAGTTCACACCGAGACGCGACGCGACGCGACGCTGCGTGCACGCTTTAAAAGAGCGACTCAAAATATAACTTTATTTTCTACACGAGAAGATACACATTTCATTGTAAGAATTTAGAATACGTTACACCACGCAGCACTACGTCGCGATGCGTCGCTCTATGCCGCGCTGCGCCGCGCGGCGCCGCGAGACGCATCGCGACGCAGCGGTGAATCGCCGGTACATTGCGATGCGTCTCGCGGCGGCGACCGGCGCAGCGCGGCGCAGCGCGAAGTCACTGGCCTCTTCAAGTATCTTCACGTTGCGTCGCGTCGCGTCGCGTCTCGGTGTGAACTGACCCTAAGTACTCGCAGAAAATTGACAGTTCATCTTTCAGATTAACGGCTCAGCTGAATCAATCATGTGCGCTCATATGAATACCCTTTATTCATTGATAAAATTGTCAACCAAAATGTTTCGACTGAAAGTCAGGGCTTACTGGAAATATATCGTGTGTAACTTGAGTTAAATAAATACAAACTGTTAGTCTGCTTTTCGTTGGAAACTCCGCTAGTTTCGTCAAAGAACTATTCTCAAGCAAAATTGATGTAGTTAGTTCTGCTTACCAAGCAATTCGTAAGTCCCCAATAACGTTTCAGTTTGAGTTAGGATCGTAAAGTGGAATTTCCGAACTCTAGGGTCAGATGTAAAATCGTTCAACTGTAATTTCATTCGAGGTACGAATCTCATATTTCATATGAGATTTCATTTTTATAGTTAGAAATATAAAAATGAAATTGTTATCTGGAGAATGTTTTCTTACTTACATTGTTTGTATTTGATACAATCAGTCTAAATCCACGTACCTGGAAAAGAAAATAATGTGACTTGAATATTTATTCTAAAGTAAAATGAAAAGTACAACACAAGGTGACCTAGCGATGGCATTATTGGTTGGTAAATAAGGTGAATGTTTTCGTGTTATTCAAGGTCAACTGTGACAACACAATATACAAAAACTATACACTATACAGATACAAAATTAATAGTGGTTATACAAGCCTTAAAAATGTTTTTGTGGATAGGTACTTAAGTACGGTCGCTTTTAGAACAAGTTCCATTAAAATATCTAAAGCCATTGCACCAAAATATTGTATTGACCTGGGTAACTAACAATAAATTTAGCAGTTACGTAGATTATTATTATTATTTTATATTCATCTTCATTGTTTTCACATATAGAAGTAACAAGAATATTGTAACCATGATTTTGTAAAAACCTAATTGAAAAGAGTGTTCGTGGCGTTTTTCATTCTTCTCCGTACCTACTACCTCCGTTTTGGAACGAGCAACTAGTTTCTACTTTATGATTAACTGACCGACTCCATAGCAATTCAAAAGTGCATGTAAATGGTCTAATTGAAATAAATGTTTTGACTTTGACTATAATTGAGTTTCCGATAATGAATTGGGTAATGTACCTAATTCGTAATCGTTTTAGGTAATACTACAAACGAAGAATCCTATATTTCTCTAAAAAGATGTTTTATTACCCACAAAGGTCTCTTTCGTTACACAAATCTCATTGAGTATCCAATATTGGGTTTTATAGCCAAGTAAAAGCTAATAGACAATTTTCAATTAGAATTTAGGAAAATCTATTAATTCGACCGAACCCTTCAGTCGGTTTTATTTCAAAGAATAAAGATTCAAGGTCATTGAATTGGAATTTTTTGCTACGCAATAATTTGAAACCTATACCTAATCATTTTCCGTGTATTTACGATAGGCCGCCTAAGGATCTCCTACCCAAGCAACGGGTAGCAATAATATACAGTATAAACGTTTAGAATGCTGTATTCAACAGAAGTTTGTAAGGCCGTAGCGATCCGACCCACTATAGGGCTCCAAGCGATCCAATAGCGAAGCCAGTCGACGGGCAATGTTATTTTTTTGCTTTAATTCTCGGCGCAACTTTTACTGCAGATTTCTATAATGATTTTATTATTCTATTTACAATCTCGAAACAATTTTCTTCAGTCGGAAAAATACAGTCAGTAAAAGAAATTATAAAAATAATTATTGATCATTCAACTCGCCTTATCGGGTCGGAATTAGAGGTTGCAAAAATTCGATAATTTTGATTTTCGAATATTCGAATATTTTTTCAGTGATGTTCGAATATTATTCGAATATTCGAATATTTTCTAAATATAAAAAAACCACTTAAAAATCAGCCTTTTATTTATTTATAAAAAAAAACAATGACTTAGCAACAATTATAAAATTAAAGTAAAAAAGTAATAAAATTGGACACATAAAATTAAAATTTGGAAAAATCAAATAAAATTTAAAAAATAAAAAAACAACAATGTAATAGCGTCAATTAGAAAATTAAAATCAAAACATAATAAAATTGGACACATAAAATTAAAATTGGAAAAATCAAATAAAAGGATAATGCTCAAAAAAAACCCAGGCCCGGCGCAAACGGTACATATCTCAAATTCTTAGTATAAAATAGTAGTTTCATACTAAAAAAAAATATAGCCAAAAATTCGTTTTTAAACGTAATATTTTGCTAATCCTTTTTTCGTGAAAGTAATTTTTAAATAGAATTATTTAAAGAAAATATGTATATATACATATATTTTAACATACTACGCTAACCATTATAATATTCTCAGTGGTTGTTGCAAGGCGGAGAGGCACTAAACTTTTTTTTTTTTTATCGTGGGGAAACCCTCATGGACTATCCCTCGTCTAGGGGAGGACGGGGGGGTGTGCCGGAGTCTTACCGGCTAAAACCACCACGGTGTTCCTCGACATACCTTTCGGCGGGGGTACGGGATTCGCTCGCGCATTCTACCGCGCCCCCGCCAGGCTTTGACCCACCACCTGTCTAGGCGGGTCCCGTCTACGTCGGCGGTCTAAGCGCCGCCGAATCCTCTAGTGTGGCGCACGCGGAACACGTGCGTCGCCTACACGGGCCTGCATCTGATCGGGTGGTGGACTGCCCCTAGGTCGACCACCCGCAGGCCGGCAACTCATGGAGGCCGGAGGTCATTTTGCGCCCTCCGGCGCCCGGTGCGTCTTCTCCTTGAGGGATGCGAGGCGGTTGCTTCCCTCTCCCTCTCTGCCGCCTCCTTTGCGTGCATGACGTGCTCGCAAAAGGAGGCGACAGGAGAGGCACAAAACTAACCTAACCTAACTTAACCTTTTTTTTTTTTTTTCGTGGGGAAATCCTCGTGGACTGCCTCCACCTCGAGGAAGGTGGAGGGGTGTGTCGGACTCTTACCGACTAAAACCCCACGGTGTTCCTCCAATTACCCTTTGCCGGGCACGGGGGCGCTCAGAGCATTCTTCCGCACCCCGGCAGGTATTGACCCGCCACTGCCACAAGGCAGGTCCCGTCACCCGGTGCGGCCGTCGCTCACTGGCCGCACTGACTCCAACAAGGCGCGCGGAGAACACCACGCGCGCCTTACTCTCGGGCCTGTCTCTGTTCGGGCCACGGACTGCCCCTAAGTTCGCCGCCCGCAGGCCCCATCTCATGGTGGCCGGAGATCGTTTTGCGCCCTCCGGCGCCTGGTGCGTCTAATGCGGGTGGTATGGGAGGAGGAAGCCTCCCTCTCCCGTTCCGCCGCCTCTTTAGCGGACATCACCTCCTCGCAGAAGGAGGCGACGGCGTCCCAAGCACTCTCGCTCCCGACAATGGACAGAACCACGTCGGGGAGCGAAAGGCTACCCGCAGTTGTCGCTGCAACGAGATCACGGCGCTGCTCTGCCCAAGCTGGGCACTCCTCCAGCGTATGCTGCGCCGTGTCCTCGGAGCAGCTCCGACAATGATGGCACCTAGGCACCGTCTCCCGGCCTATGCGACACAGGTACTTCCCGAAGCATCCATGTCCAGAAAGCACCTGCGTCATCCGGAAGGTGAGGGCACCATGACGCCTCTCCAGCCACTCCTTCAACACGAGACTTACCGCCGCTATAGCGGCGTGCCCTGCACTGGGTCGCGCAAGTCGATCCTCCCATTCCGCCACCAGGATCTGGCGGAGCTCTGCCCTATGCGCCTCATACTCCCGAGGCACTGGAGGGCGATCGCTCCGCTCAAGCACCTCCTTGCGCCACCGATATTGTGACGCAAGGAGTTTAGCTTCAAGATCCCAAAACCTAACCTAACCTAACATTGCACAAAATGTAGATGGCGTTGTCAAAATAGATGCCTAAATGTCATTTATAGAATAAGTAATTGTAAATAAATAATTTAAAAAAATCACATTTTTGAAGCTCCTTACATAAAACAATTAGCAATTTATGACATTTAAAAAAAGATTTTGGTAATGCCCCCTACTGAATATTATGTCACATATAAATACTTAAAATCTGAGATACATTTCATTTGCGCCGGGCCTGGGTTTTTTCCCCATACATTGTGAGCATTGTCCTTTAACAAAGTTTCTGAAAGGCTTGTCATTGAAATTAACAACAACGCGTTCTGTAAGTAAATAAACGCAACAAAATAGCGTCAGTCAAGTCAAACCGTCAAGCAGTGTTGCCAACAACAAATTTTAAGCTCAACAACATGGACTTAGACTAGTAATTTTTTTGGTAGTATAATATTCGAATATTCGAATATATATTTATTTGCTATTCGAATATAAATTTGGAAAGCAAATTCGAATAATTCGAATATTCGAATATTCGATTGCAACCTCTAGTCGGAATCGGAGATTCTACAATAGACTAGAAACTATAAATATAAGCAGGTAAAGTATGTTGTCGATTGAGTTGTTCTTGTCATTTCTATAGCAAGCAACTGCAGGCTCAGAGCAAAATGCAATTTACTAAGTTACCTACTTACCTACTGCAAGAAATTGAAATGTCAGTACCAGTCACGCTTGTTTTATTATGAAGTAAGAACGACTTGTAACTGTACACGACACTGAACATTCTGAATTGTCCACATAAAGTAATTGGTTTCAACATTGCATTCAACAGTAAGTTGGTAGCTTTTAACTTAAGAACTCCATTTTATACCAGCCAATTACTTTTCACGATGAAAGAGGAAACTCCGAAACGAATTTTGTCATCCTAATAAAGTTATTGCCAGTAAAAAGGTAAAGTAATTCGTGTTACAGTCGGAGAAATACAACGTACGTACCCGAAGCCGCAAGGGACGCCGCATTTATCGTCCGAAGGTCTTTGTGAGCGGGTGTTGTGTCGGCCATATTTTAATTGCGGTCGCGCCTATTCACTAGCTCTCAACGGGCCCCATGCGGGATGTTGGCCTGACAGAGGCCGATAAATTGCTCACTTCGGCTGCGACCTACTCCGTATTGTACCGCTAGTAACAAAGCCCATTATCCTTGGCTATAAACCGAGAAATTCTTGTCCAAACATGAAAAACGTACACACCGACAACGGTCGGATGCGAAACACCAATTTAGCTTTTCCGAGTCCAGAAAAACTTATTTAGAGAGTCAACTGGGCCGTGGCCAAAGTCGTACCTATCTAAAGTTTGGGAGGGATAACTACTTTCCTCTCAGGTAAGTAGATAATCTGTAGGGACTTTAGGAAAACTCTGTAAAGGGAGAAAGATTACTTTAGATTCCATTTTACTGGCAATTACTCAGTAAATGTGAACGTTTAATTAAATTTTCCATCTGATGGCGTGGCTAAATCAGTTCACTAGTTAATTACAATACGTAGTGCATGATTGGAACTACATTAAATTAACTCGTTGTTATTCAATTGGAATTTTCAGTTGATTTATGGACTGTGAATATTGTGAATTGTTTATTCATATATTATATTTAAAAAAATAAAATAAACCATACAGTACCTAGACAATAAAGTATAATTTATACTTTACTGTCTAGGTACTGTATGGTTTTTATTTTAAATGAAAAGTTATTGAAAGGTTCTGCATACATAATAATAATTTGATGGAAGTTGGTTGGTTGGACCAAACTTGTCCTGTGTATTTAACCTTCTTAAACACAAGAAAGTTATAAATAGGGAATGGCAAACAACCTCTAATTTGTTATTTTCTGAGAATACTTTACTTTTCAGGTAAAATATCAATACATATTACATCTTAAAGGTATTTGTGCTGTAGTCAACTATATTGAAATTAACGGAGCTAATGTAACCCCTAGACAAGGTTACAACAGAGGTTTTCTCATAGGTATAAAGAAATCAAATAAGGTTGGATATGGCTAAACCAACCAGAGTCTCTACAGTACCCCTAGCGACCTGACTGACTATAGGTTTTTAAAAGAAACTTTGTTTAGGCACCAGTCAACCTCAAATTATATAAAACAACTAGCTGCTGCCTACGACTTCGTCCGCGTTCACATATAGTTGATTTCTTCATACAAACTTTGGACCCCCGTTTTATTCCCTTAGGGGGTGAATTTTAGAAAATCGTCTACTAACTATAAACTACCTCCCTGCCAAACGTTTTTTTTCGTGATGAGTGAGTCAGTGAGTGAGTGAGTGAGTGAGTGAGAGAGTGACCTCCGCGTTTATATATTTAGATGTATCTGTAGACTAAGTTAACTTTGAACTGTTATTTGTGGTAAGAAAATAAGAATCTATTCTATTCTAGTACCTACGTACAACTATTTACGTTATGTTCAGTATACGCTGATAGCGATGACATAATATACAAGAAACGGTATTTACTCCCACATGAAAATTAGCTATGAAAGGAGAGAATAACATAAAAAGATGAAATCAGCCGCGTGGCCTCGTTGCTTTATTCGCGTGTCGACACCCCTAAACCACGTTAAAATTATGAAGACAGAAGTTCTACTCAACACAACAAAATTATTTTCTGTTGAAGGTGAAACTTCTATGAACTGGATTCAGGATTGTCTGTCGTACGGCGGCTAGAGTTCTATATTATTGCCATTGTAGGTCAAACCTGGATAAGAACGACCTCTCAATTTGGCATTTGGTCGCAATGTTGAGGCGACCTCTAGTAAAGGGGTATGTCAAATAAATAAAATTGAAGTGTCTGTTTTTAATATTAAACAACCTCCCTCTATTCCTTCGGGAAAGAGAAAGAAGAAAAGAGCGGAAGAATTCATTTGATAATTTACCACCCCTTAAAAAAAGGCTCGTTATCTATCTATCTATATCTATACAACCTGAATTTTAATCCGTTGCAAATCTTTCAGGGGGTGAATGTACTCATGAATATGAACAACTTTTATTAAGGGACATAGTACGAAATGTGAAAAAAAAAACAGCTGATCCATACAATAATGTACTACATTACGATCAAATTGTATGGGTCAGCTGTTTTTTTTTTTCACTTTTCGTACTATGTCCCTTAATAAAAGTTGTTCATATTCATGAGTACATTCACCCCCTGAAAGATTTACAATGGATTAAAATTCACGGTGTATAGGTACTAATACTAGCACTTTCCGATTCCTAATTTTTTGATAACAAAATATAGCCTATAGCACTCAGTGATAACGTAGCTTCCAATTCGTAAAAGAATTTTCAAAATGGGTTCAGTAGATCCAGAGATTACCCCCTACATACAAACTTACAAACAAATGTGACCTCTTTATTATATTATATTATTATTATATATTATATTATATACAGCCTGTAACAAAAACCCTGTCCGATCCTTAAGGGTATTATTCGGCATCGTACTGCGTACACATATACGTAACCATTTAATGGATTTGAGATTATTATTTTTCCCCAGTGAAAAAAAAAAGAAGAAAGAAGAAGTAATTAAATTAAAATAAAACATAAAAACTGATCAACGGCAACACTGATCTGACAGGGTTTTTGTTACATAGTGTATATATTTAAACTAATATAAAGAGGAAAGATTTGATTGTTTGTTTGTTTGCATTGAATAGGCTCCGAAACTACTGAACCGATTTGAAAAAATATTTTAATGTTGGGAAGCTACACTATCCCCGGGTGAAATAGGTTATGTTATATTTAAAAAAATAGGGATTCGTAAGAAAAATCACGCGAACGAAGTCACGGGGAGAGTGCTAGTTAATTACATGTCAAGCAGTAGTAAAGCGTTCTTTAAAGCTGGATTTCTGTATTCACTTCATTCTTTTTCTGAGCACGCATGGCCACGTCGAAGGGGTCTGAAGCAAAAGTGATCACACCCACCGAACATAAAGAATGGATGATTTTCATTCATATTCAGCGCGCGAGGTTTCAAGCCAATGATTTTATAAACATGTTGTTACGAAAATGGCTATTTCCTTTTAGAATTTTTAATGCGAACGCGAGATAATATGCTTTTGAGATTATGTAGGGTTTAAACATGATAATAATGTGAAAAATGGCATGTAAAAGGTTTAAAATAAATAATAAAAGCCTATTATTTTCCCATTTCAGGGAACAGGCCCCTTCTCATATAGAGAAGGCGCGAGCATTGATCACCACGCTTCCTCAAGACGGATAAGCGATTTTAGACTTATAATATTTTTTATGAGTCCAGGTTTCCTCACGATGTTTTCCTACACCGATGTAAGTAACATATAAAATAACTTTAGAACGTACATTATGAATTGTAACATTAATATTTATATATGTGCCCGGTTTTGAACCCACATCCTCATGCACGAGAGGTGCCTAAACCATCACGACATTTAAGTTTAGGTATGTCTAAAAGACATACCTAAATCGGCTTCCTTATTTATTCTGAGTACAATTTCCGACCACGATAATTGCCCAACTCAGAAAAGATTAACAAAATGATTTTTCGTTTTCATACAATTTACGTTGTCATTTTCATACATACAACGAGTTTACGAGGTACGCTGTACTGAGAATATTAAAGTGAGAATAGCTCATGCTAACGAATAACACACGAGCTTAATATAATAACTGAACAAGTTACTACGAACAAGTTATGAATACTTAAATGGAAACGCAGAAACGCGCTAGCTAAACCGCTGAATAATAAAGAGTGTTCTAAAATAGTGGAGCGTTTAACCTTGGTACGTTTTGCGGCACATCGCGCTGGATTGGGCACTCCAAGCCCTCGGGACGTCGACTAACATTCTGTAGTACACTCGTAACTCGTACTTGTAATGCTATAGCATATTGCTGTACATTAAGTGAACGTTGGACGTGAGATCGAAATGGGCGCGTCGTTTGCTGTTTTTTTTAAGGTAGAACAAATTCGGGCTGCGATACTGTAGTTTTTTTACCAGCAGAGGTGTTTACCCACATTTGGGGCTAGATAGTAAAATAAAATTTTAAATATTGTTTAACATTTAGCAGTTGAAAATAAACTGATAATATTGCTTAATATTCTCATTAATCGTTACTTCTTACTACTAGGTATTATAAATGCAAAATTTTGGATGTTTGTTACTCAATTACGCCAAAACGGCTGAACGGATCTGCATAAAATTTGGCACAGAGATAGATTATTGTTCGGAATAGCACATAGGCTACTTCTTATCTCGGAAAAATTTACGGTTCTCGTAGGATAATATATTAACTTTGACGCGGACGAAGTCGCGGGCGAAAGCTAGTTTATTCATATCTATACTTAATATTATAAAGCTGCAGTGTTTGTTTGTTTGTTTGTTTGTTTGAACGCGCTAATCTCTGGAACTACTGGTCCGATTTGAAAAATTCTTTCAGTGTTAGATAGATTAGTTATCGAGGAAGGCTATAGGCTATATACCATCACGCTACGACCTACGGGAGCGGAGCAGTAACCAAAGACGCGGGTGTAACCGCGGCGGACAGCTAGTATTATTATAAAAAGAAAGAATTTCTACAAAGCTGTTGTGACGATGACTGTCACTTCTATTCAGAGTGAATGATAACCCCAACATTGCGAATAAAAGGCAAGAACCATGACAAAATTAAGATTTAACACACCTAATGATAATTTATGAGTGAGGTAAACTGGCGTTTCGCCTGCAAGTGACAGTTGCAACGGTTGCATTAGCATATCCGAACAGTCTGCTGCCAGTTTCCTCCCCTTGGGATTTCATTTCCGTGTGTTAAACGTCTTGCAGGCATCTCAGGCTTAGAATTGAGGACAGTATCATCTGCTAAACTCTGCTGAGCTTTGGTAAATTAAGACTGTCGTAATATATTAAGATTATAAAGTTCTGTTAAGGATGATGATTTTGAATAAATATTTCTTATTGAATGAAAAAGACTCTCGTTTTTGAAGGAGAATCGTCGACTTTGTCTATGTCACTTTTGACCTAGCCTAGAGCCAAGAGCAAACCCACATAAAAAAATACATGAATTTTGTGAACAATTATCTTTTTTTTTTTTTTAAGGAATTCCGCACAGTAGGAAGTTCTCCTGTATCGTAGTTGCGTTTACAAATATACACAAACAACCACATCCGGAACTACGAGTAGTCGTAGGCCATACAAATATTTGCTCCGTGCGGAAATAGAACCAACGACTCGCAGCTAAGCAAGCAATCGCTTGGTCACTGCGCCAAACGTGTCATCAAAAGCCATAGTGACAATATTATCACATCAAAGTATACCTATTCAGTTCTCTGTAAAATAACTTTAAGTAGAATTCCTACTTACCCTATAAATTATATACCAACGCAATAACTCACTTTGTTAGTAACAGTGCTAACTTACGTTTAAGTATGCAAAGCTAAGAACAAAAGCTTGTAAAAAGTCGTAAAATATTTAATAGTAGCGGTATTTTTATAACCTCACCATACTTTCCTCATTCACTTAAGAATTGTTTATACTGCTGGAATGGACCAATCAGGCCAATATACAAATAAAAACTCTTAAAACCAATTTAAGCAGGCAGTTTTTAATAAAATCTATTAGGTACAAGGCCATAAATTAAAAATTAAATTCAAATAACAATCTTGTAAAGAGCTTGTTCTACTTTAGCTTCAAAACTTCATGAATAAAGTTGGCGAAGTGGAAATTTAAAATGAATTTTTTTTCAAGCGAGTGCGGATGAATTTTTAAAATCAGTTTATATTTCAGCGAAAACGCGAAGTTGCACGCATGGAAGCCTTTGTTTGTATATTGATAGCTTCAATAGGATTTTTGCAGCGAGTTCCGATAGGTCTATGTATGCGGGAATTTCTATTTTTAGATTTAGAGGTAACCTAGTTTTTTATGAATATATCCTACATTTGCGTTATCAACATATAAAAAAATGGTGAATAGTATAATTTGAAGACTATACATCGTTTGCGAGCGACCTTATTACAAGCTCCCTAGCTACTATAGGTGGCTCGGCTCGCCACTGTATCAGCATCAGAAGGTAGGTCGGTTCTTGGCCTATATTCCCTTTCGCTTACACTTGCGAGTGGTGGTATACGCTGTCTTGTTTTCCCGTGACGTCACGACGCAACCCCTCCGCGTGTGGGTGTGTGCGTGTGTTGATTATACGCAACCTGTCTATGTGCGTCGCACCGTTGATTATGATAGTTCAATTTATTTCATTATTTCATCTCGTGACATTGAAGTAGGAAAGATTTTTAAAAGTGTTTTGACCCGGCTGACTTACCAGTAAGTCAGCCGAGAACAATAGAAAATCAATTGTGTCTCATTACGTGGGACTTGAGTAATTAAATTGACATATTTATAATCAATACTGATTTAAGATAACTGTTTCATAACCTCAAAAAAATATTTTCGTTTGAAATTTTAACACTTATTAACTGATCGCAATCTTATTTGAATATCAATTAGAATCAAATCAATTGAGCTAACTAATACAAAGAAAGCCTTTGAAGATTAACACAAAGACTGCAATTGACGGAGTGGAGGGGGGCCAGAGGAACATAATTACTTAATAGATGCTTTATCATTTGTATCAGATAAAACGATAAGACTTACCGAAGCGGACAGATCTTAAGGCATTTGAATCTGATTCAAATTAATTTTACCTGGCTTTATGTGTTCGAGAATATTCTCTCGAATAAGCGTTATATTTGAATTTATGTCAATAAGAGTAGTAAATTCATTGTCAACTATGTAAGTAGAAGTAAGTACTTATGTCGAAATATATTATTTTATAAAACTCCTAGACCTAAAAAACTTTATTTCTCATACAAAACATGAAAATTCACAAATTATAATGAAACAAATGAACACCTTTGGGGCTTAGCAAAAAAACAAAACATACGGGGCGGTACTGCAGAAGGAACACCGTACCTATACAGAATTAAAAATAAAACTTACGCAAAAAAAAGTTGTTTCATACATTTGGACAACATATAGGATTATTACTCACAGCTCTCTGATCACGATTCTGCACCATCCATTGTTCGAAATTCACATACGTCATACCGAATCAAATTTATACATCCCGATCACATAGTTTTCCATTTCTGTGATCGCTTCATGCCTACGTTGCAGTTTTGATTAATTTCAGTCATTTGTATGTTCGCCGTTCGGTCGATAGGTCGGCCAATTTGATTTGCCGATACAATGGATGCACTCAAGTTTGTACTCTGTGGTGACATGGCCCATTTTTCCATTTTCCGATCAGCGTTGTAATAAAATATTGAATCGGATCGTTCGTTCAATATTCTGTTTTGTTTTCGATTGTACATGCTAATGTAATAACGTAATGTATCTAACGAGCGCTCGCGATGTAGCGTCGCAAACAAAATGTTTTCATTGTATTGTGTTGAAACAATAGTTTGGCAAGCTTTTGCAGTTTCTGCAGTTTCTTTTAGAAGAAAATGTTAGGCTAAGTTCTGAAAATAGCACGGCACAGTTATTGCTTGATATTGTGAGATTATTTTACAATACCTACTTCTTATTTTCTTTCTTTCTTTCTTAGAAAAGAAAAAAAGAAAGTCTACCAGCGACTTCAAGTAGATACCTATTATCTAAAATCTAGCGTATGTAATAAGATAGCTTTTATCATTGAAATGATTTTTGTAATTGGAGCTTCTATTACTACTGATGAATTGTGTTTTAAGTGTAAACCTTTTGAAATACATAATCATTGCTAATATTATAACAGCTTGTGTTTAATAGAAGCATTATAACGGTGTCAAAGAGACTAACAACAGGATATTAGTCGGTTTAACGCGAAATTAATGAGATCTAATCGTACATTTACGGTTTACCAATATCAGGTGAAATTATGCTCTTAACCAAAATGTAGTGAAATTAACTTCAGTTATTAGCTTTGGCAGAGCAATTATTGAGGTTCTCGATTTTTTTATAGCATGAAGGTAAGTTAACCTTATGTAAGTAGATGTTTTAAACTGAAATAGATAAATGATTGACTCATTGCAAGAGTTGGTAACTCTATGCTTTGTTAATTTGTACTGAAGCAGCTTTGTTTTAATTTGATACACCAAGTGAAATGATTTTTGTAGACGGTTGAAATAAGTACTAGAAATTATTTTATTTAATACTGACTCAATTGTTTTGTATTTTTTAATATAAAAATGATGATGTTTTTCTGTTTAAATGCTTCAGATGATGGTTATTATACATTTATTTAGATGGAAAACATGGCGTTGTTTAAGCGTATTTTTTAATATTTATAATTTATTTTATACAGTAGCAACATATGGCCATTGATGCTGTTCAGCAGTAAATAATATTTATTACAAACGTAAAGTTATGAAACCATTAAAATCGAGGTCTTTTATAACAAAAGCAGTTTGTATATGGCTATCGTAAAGCTTGCAATCAATTTTTCATCATAAAAACGTTGACTTAAATGTATGGCACGGGGTTTCAAAAGCGGCGTGACGTCATAGCCGGGGTATAAAGGGGAAGACCCATGAGTGTGACACAAGATCAAGATTGATTGAAATGACGTTTAAAAATGTTTCCGGCAGAAATTATGACCGCCATGTTTTCTGTTTTTTTTTTGCAGTTTGCACTTAGTAGGTAAAAGAGTTTAGATATAGTAGTACTACTATGTTTCGGAAACACGGAATGGATTTAGACAGGACCAATAATAATTCTTATGCAAATTTCATTCAAATTTGTTCAGCCGTACCGGCGTGACAGAGTAACAAACATCCATCCATTCTCACATACTTTCGCATTTATAATATTCGTAAGATAGGATGTCATGCGCTTATATTTCAACCCATGATATACATTGTCTGAACTTCCAAATTATAATTGAAACATCAAACTCGTTTTATTATATTAATTAAGTAGCAAACTTTGTTGGTTTATTTCTCCCTAATGTTCCTAATTAACTTTTATCAAAATTAAGTAATTATCCAGAAAGGCGAAAATTTATAATTTCAGCTATCACTATGTCAAAGTTAGAACATTAATCACTTCAGTGTTTGCGATTAACATTTATCAAACAGTATTTATAGGGTCAGCATCGCTACTACAAACTACAAATTCACTGACTTGAACAAGAATTGTGCACAGTTCAAAAGAATAATACGTAATTATAGAAGCTAAAAAGGTACAGAACGCTTTAAGCCAAAATAAACGTTAATAAATAATGTATTAGGGATTGTTATGCTTCAACAAACAATGTAACAAATTGATGGGCCAATAGAGATTTTAAAAATGTATTGAAGGCGCGTAGACCCGGTGGTCGTAGCCCTACGAGCTACGCTGTAGCTCAGCGCTACGATGTAGCATTGTAGTACCTATTGCGCGTAGCATGTGCATACGCGGGTTTTTACCTTAGTCATCCGCGGAATATATTACACACAAAACGTTCGAGGCAACAAATATACGGGTTGTAAAAAGATACATCACATATCCGTTAATTACGCGTTCTGCCCATCAAAGTAACATTTTGCTGGGAGACGAGTATTACTCTTTCTGTGAAATGTGAATAATCACTGCTTATAATGGTGCGCAGTATAACATACGCAAACATTGCACTTACAAATACATGCAACAGTACAGGGGTCCTGGGAGTATTTTGTGTTTAGTTATAACATTAAAAACGAGTTTTCGTAAAAAAGAAAATGAATGTGAAAAGAGGTATGGTCTAGAATAAAAAAGAAATATCGCAATGATAGAAAGAACATGTCATCATCTGCCTAGCTTTTTCCCAATATTATGTTGGGGTCGGCTTCCAGTCTAACCGGATGCAGCTGAATACCAGTATTTTTATATTTTACATGGAGCGACTACCTATCTGACCTTCACAACCCAGTAACTGGGTAATACGATACCCCTAGGTAAGACTGATTGTCAGATTTTCGGGCTTCTGACGACTCGTAACGACTGTCAAAGATCCACGTATGACAGCCGGGACCAACGGCTTAACGTGCTTTCCGAGGCACGGAACGATGTCAGAGATGTCAAAGAACATGAGAAAGAACATTTATAATTTTAGCATAGATTATGCTTATGATATGCGAACGATTAGCCCTCTATACAAACTGAAAGCCAGTAACTGTAACAAAAATAGCTTCATTGTACCAATAAAAGCCACTATTTTAAGCAAACAAGCGCCAGTAATTATCTCATAGCTGTGAAAAAGCCATTAGCGGTACGTTACTTAATTAAGTTTTTTTTTTAATCGCAGACTGTGTGAACAGTTTAATTAGTGGCAACGCATTGCAGACGTCGCTCGTTCGAGAAGGATTTCACGTTTCTTTGTTGAATATTGTCAAGATGTTAGTGGGTTTACATCTTTTTGTTCTTTTGTTTTTAAAAAACGTTACACACTTGAAAATTCCCCTGTATTGTGGGTGCGTTTACACTAAACTCACATAGGTACACTAACAGACTCAGAAACACCTTTTATTTTTATTTATTTGGGAAAACAAACGGTTACATATTACAGTATTACAAAAGAACCTTAACTAAGTAGGTATAGAGTGAGCAAATGTATAACCCAGGACATAAACCTTTAACCTGTACCTACCATGTCTTCATTTGAAGTATTATTGTATTGCGATTATGGGTGATGGCTTAATAATGCGTTTGCGTTTGCTTAGTAGTGTTGCATTGAAGGACCAAATGGAGAGACTGAAAGACTTTGGGAAGACCGTCTTTTTCTTAACTAGGCGCTTATTATGTCACCTCATTCTTGCGTGTGAAAGGGCATGATACATTTCTTTATTTGGCGGTCATTTTAAACTTGTTTTATTCTTCTTTTTAATGTATCGATAGCAAATACAAATATTTAATTACAAACATTTGCAGGTGAATAAGCGCGAGTTTCAATAAACGCACTTTACAAAAGGCAAGAGTAGCAAACATCTTTTTGGGTGTTTAGAAAATATTTCCACATAAACAACATTGGTTGCTACTCGTTTCGGTTTGTATGCGGCAGTCATCCGCCATTTTCAAAGTTTCCATCAACTACTTTTAGCAATAAAGCCCAACGAACAAGCCTATTTTTAGCGAAAAGACCAAGCTAGTAAATTAAACGGCCGGCGGTTAACTGCTGAATCGCGCGGCGCCACTAATTCTTAACTTTTCTGAACACAATATTGTTCCGAACCGAGCAATTCTGCGACGTTTGTAGAAAAAAGTCGTCGAATTTTGCGATAATAAGAAAAAGTTCCTTTACTACCTTCATAAAAGTAAGGAGAAAACGATTTTTGAAGCATCATCAGTACCAATTTCCGATAGTAATTGGCCTTTTTTTTTAGCTATTTCTGTGTTTGGTAAAACTTTAAATTAAAAAATATTTATAGTTATTTATGGCGCAGTGGCTAAGCGATTGGTTGCCGCGCTGTGTGTCGCGGGTTCGATTCAAGCACGGAACAAATATTTGTATGCATTCATATAGTTGTTCTGGGTTTGGCTGTTTATGTATGTGATTTTATGTTTTTGTATAAGCAGTCACGATAGTTTAAATTCCTAGTTTGAGTCAAAGTGTTTTTTGAATAAAAATAAATATTTAATACTGCCTGTAATTATGCTTCATTTAAAAAGAAGAAAACACCTTACTATAAATCTTCATAACGAATTCAACTGTAGTCAAAAAACAGGTAAAAAATCACAATGAATGTGACAGTCATATTTTTATTTACCATCCTTATATTTCTCGCAAAGTATAACAATATATTTTTTTATTATTAATCTTTACTCACCGTGGCACTGCTAAGCACTTTTCCTCATACTTTTTTTTGCCTTGTAAGCGTATTAAGAAAGGAAGGAAAAGTGTTTCTTTGTCACAGAAATACGAAGAATAAAAATGTATACCTAATTCAGATGTGTATAAACATTAGTTGGCAGTTGCACGTCTTGATTGTGACAAATTGTGTAAGCATGTAAAGCAGGGGTAGCCAACCAGACGATTGCGATCGACTGGTCGATCATGGTGATTAGACGTGAAGATTCCAAATGCAATACTAACACTAACATAATTAGTTACATATAATAATCTTCAATTTAGTTGTTCTTGATAAAATAAAAAATACTACTCGTAAATGTTTTCTATAAATACTTATAGAAAACACTTACGAGTAGTATTTATATATATTAAAAAAAATATTTTTAACTAAAATATATATATAAATATTTACTTATTTATATATTTCACATAATTAATACGATTCTATGTTAAGCTTATGAAGAAGATGTTGTAATTGGTAGATCGCAATCTGGTCAGTCAACAGTCGATCTTGGGTGTTTTTAAGTTGGCTACCCCTGATTTAAAGTAACAGCTACATTTTTTAAATTAATTATTTTAATTTTAAAAGAGTCTCCAAGGATTTTCTCGCTCGTTCTTTTCTTTAGGAACCTACATTTTGGAACGAACAAGTAGCTAGTTTCAACACTGACTGTAGCAACTAGCTTCAACTTTTTGACTGACTCCTTGGGAATTCAGAAGTGCCTGTAAATAGTTTAGATTTGCGTTTGAGTTTGAATAGACGAAAATAAATAGAAAAGTGGGTCATTTTCCTAGTACATTACCCTACAGCTTATATATCCATCACAATCGCTCATACCTCCAACTTTCCGTTTCCCCCGTAACCCCGCAGTCGGTAACATAATCCACGTGTAAAGTAGTCCATTGTCTATCTGTCTATTTGTCTATGTGGGCTATTCTTTGTTGGTGAGCCTCATATTACCTTTAACGCCTGCGGACAGAGGAACGATGTTTTGACAGGCATCCCAATCGATTCTCCGATGGCTTCAGTAGGCCGTGTTTTTTTTGTGGAGATTTTGTGATATTTCGAAATGTTTATATAGACACAATAGAATTAAAAGTAGCCTATGTTCTTCCTTAGTTCAAACATACCCCGTACCAAATTTCATCAAAATCGGTTTACTTTTTTAGTCGTAAAAGCGTAATAGACAGACAGACTCACAATTACTTTCGCATTTATGATATTAGTTTGGATAACATTAACAATACAATGTATAGGTATGACGGGAGCTATGGAAACCCCTGTACCTGCCTCAATAATTTATTAGCGTAATAATAACTTTGTTTGTCGTGAGTGTTTGTGAAAATAAAAATATGGCTAGCACATTTCCCAAATGTGTAAGAAGTCGGAAAATAAGAAATGCGAGTAGTACAGTGACCGCCTTAATGGCGCCCACCGTGGGACTAGTATTATTTAATCATAGTAAACAGGGATACAGAGAAAATGCTGTGGCGTGGCAACAATACTACTAGGCTCTTTATATTATTCCCGAAAATACGAGTACAATACTGTTTGTACAACATAACTTTATAC
Organism: Hoplodrina blanda; assembly: GCA_949316365.1. NCBI lineage: Eukaryota > Metazoa > Arthropoda > Insecta > Lepidoptera > Noctuidae > Hoplodrina > Hoplodrina blanda. Next base: position 5,196,660 of record OX438579.1, on the reverse strand, counting down.
AAATCATACATGTAACTTTTATTTCATTGGCAATATTTGAGAGCAAAGGGAATATTGCAATTTCGGCTCTCATTAACAACAAAAACAGGGTCATTTGCTGTGTGGGACTGTGTTCGAAATTACGGAAGCCAATTAACAATATCGATACAGCGAAATATATATTTTTGAACTCCACTTCCAGAATAACTCAAACAAACCAACTTGCAAATGGAAAGAAAATTGCAGGGACTAAGAAAATAACAAAAATAATATAAAAACTGCAAGTTTACTTCGTTGCAACTTATCTAGTTAACCCGTGTAAAGTCGTGCTATTTCTTGCACAGCCGCGGCTGTCAGCAGGCCAGACGTGCTTATTTACTGCGCGAAGGGTTAAGTTGATCATTAACCCTACATTTGCTCGGAGCCGGACGCCATTTTGTTTTGCAAGTTGGGTGGGAAGTGGAGACGTACTTGAGAACTATGACTTGCGATGTATACGATACGTTGTTTGTCTAAGTTTAGACTATGAATGAACTGGGTTTTTTAATGACGTAATATGTTTTTTTTTGTATTTTGAGATGGGTTTGCTCATGATTCTAGTCTAGGTCAGAAGCGACAGAGACAAAGTCGAAGATGGAGTAAGCTTACTCAGAAGAAGCCCGTTCACTCTAACTTTGAAGAAATTAGGGTTTAATGCGTTCGGAAATACAGACACGGGTAGAGAGTTCCACTTCTTTGCTGTGTGCATTATAAAAGACGATTGCGCTTTTTATCCCAGGAAAAATTACGGTTGTCGTAGGATAAAATATCAACTTTGACACGGACGATATTGCGGGCAGCTAGAATTTCTATATAGGTTAGGTTAGAAAGACCACAGAAACCACAGAAATCTAAATAATAAGGCAATTACTATTTATATTTCTGTGGGTTGAACCTATGCGTACTTATGCGTATTACATATTAGCGTACAATCTAAGTTTTCTGCTGTTTATTACACGACTGCCCCAAAAAAAGGAGTGTTATGTGTTCAGGGTTTATGTATGTATGTATGTATGTGAGTTTCTTTATTCCACCATAACTTTTAAACGCATGAACCGATTTAGATGTATGGGGTATCGTTACAATCCTTGCATCGTTCCGAGTAACATAGACTAGTTAAAAATAAAAAGAAAATCACTTTAAAAAGTAAATTAATACCAGCCTCAATTTATTTTTTTAATGAATCTGGTCGTGTCTTTGTTTATCGTCTAGAATTTGACAAGTAGATTTAAAAAATATATAACACTGTAAATAAAAAACGTCGTAAAAAAAACTGACGAGTAAATAAAGTATAAATATGTGCAATTTTTGCAGTCGTGTTTTTTAATTTTTTAATTATAGTAGCTTGTTTAATAGTCGCCTCGTGAGTAGCGTTGTGGTAGCGTATAAAAGAAACTGAACTAGTAACCTTTTGTGACAACCATTACAGTCTTCGTTATGTGAAAAAAAAAAGAATAACAATATTGTGTAGTGAATGTGTTGTATTGAATGTGATAGATATGGAAATGGGATGGATAGTGGAGGTGCGAAATAGATGAGTGTGAGAAAGAAGTGCGAGCAATCTGCAAGATGCTGATTCGAATTTTAATGCCGTAAGAAGATGATGGTTTATTTAAGATGCCAACGGAATTTTATAACAAAGCCTTCGCTTTCTTTCCGTCCGTCAAAAAGTAGACAGTTGAAATTTTCAAAGAATTAAATTACATTACTATGGCCGCTATAACAACAAATATTAAAAATATATAAAAAATAAAATACGTTGGTATGAAACCTTTCGAGTGCGAATCCGACTCTGTGTGTATTATTATAATTATTACATATTAATTCTCAGTATATTAATTCACAGTACTTAGAGGAAGATGTACTTATGTGAACGTACAACGTTTTGAAATATTCCGAATCAAAAATAATGTTCTTCTTTTGATGATTAAATAGCACCTTATTTTAATGGCTAATTAAATTGTTATCTAAAGACATTTCACAAAGAAAAAGAAAGTTAAGAACATATTTTCCAATAACAGTTTCCGACAAAAAAAGTATTTCAATAATGAGTCTACCATTTAGGTACCTTAGCTTTTTGCGACGGCACTTAAGTTCTCCCCCATTTAAAATAACACAAAACTTTCCTTTATACCTTTAAGGTTTTACTATCGGCGGGATTAACACAATCACCGATTTCGCTTCAAACGGAATAACAATGGAGTCAGAGGTGGGTCGTGGGTCAGCTTAATATGACAGGCGAGGGTTCCCTTTGTTGGTCGCTCATTAGGATACAGCCTCGCAGCGCTTTATACTCCGCGGTAAAGCGCTGTTAGCACAAGCAGCCAGGTCGGTGGGACGGCATAATACGTTTAGAAATAGTATAGTCAGGCCCACTAGCGCTACCCACCATCCACCATCTTATTAACTCCGAGTAAGTTGATAACTACATCCAGTGTTATAATAATAATACCAGCATGTCACTGTCCTACTGCAGTGCAAAAGTTACTTCTCATACAGAGAAGGCAGGAGCATTGATCACCACGCTTGCTCAGGGCGTGGCAGTTTATAAATCCAAGATATCTTCACGATGTTTTTCTTCACCGGTGTCAGTGGTGTCCAAAATAAAGTTAGATAGTAGGTATGTACATATGAAATAGAAAAGTCTTGCCTTTTCTCGGTTGCGAAACCACAACCTCGTGCATGAGAGGCAGGCGCCTAACTACTGAGCCAGCACGACATTCTCATCCAGTTTGTATGACAAAATATTAATAAAATATTGTTGTTATTTAACTTCGTGTTAGCAACACATACACAACAACATAGGTATGTATACACATACCTATATTATAGTCTGGAATAGTACCTACATAATCTTTTTATCCCGGAAAAATGTATGGTTCCCGTAGGATAATATATCAACTATGATGCAGACGAAGTCGTGGGCAGAAGCTAGTAAGCAAATAGGTACTATGATTATGAAAATCATTTTTATGAACAGTTCGGAAGTTGCTGTACCATAAGTATTATGTAAATAAAACAGTAATAAAGTTCTCTTAAAGTAGCTGGCCATATTTTTTTTGTATGTAGGTCATTATTTACCTACTAAAGTTTACACCACAGAACGGGGCTCCAGTTTATACATTTATAAACCGGAGCTTAGTTCTGTGGTGTCAACTTTGGAACTAGGAAGTCCTCACAATAACTTGAAGTTGTATGTTAAGTAAACCTAAGCGTATTGTGTGAAGGTAATGCGATTGTAAAACTATGGTCGGTAACTTACAGAAACCAGAACAAAGGACTAAAAAGTAGAATTTATTGTTTTATACTTCAAGCATTTTTCATTGTGAAATACTGACTTAAAAGCAAAGAGTTGTTTCACGGTTTTATGAGGAAATGACAGAAATTGATTTTGCGCGGGACGACTGTTATTTTTGCTCTAAGGAAAGTAGATTTTCGTATCAAAATATTGTAAGAAAAATACACAAAGCAAATAGAAAATATATCTCAGGTACACGTTTCTATGGTAAGTTTTTCATGTCATTCACATCTATAAAACCTGTACACTATTCACGATTGTAAGGTGACTGAACCGACAGCACACGCTATACAAAAGTATTCTAATCATGTTTTAGTTAGCAAGTAAACTCGATGAAATTTTATAGCCAGGATAAAGACACCGATATATAGGATTATGGTAGTTTTCTGTTTACATAATAACGTGATTAAAATCTCGTACGAGATTTTAAAAAATCATTATAATTTTTGAAATACGTTTCCAGTTAGTACGTTTTCATATACATGTAATGTAAACTTCTAAGTGTCCATTTAAAGGTTCTTATATAACATGGCACAAAAACCACGTGAAAGCAAACCGCATATGAGGGGAATTACGAAGACATTGAAGGTGGAATTTACGCAAGTGGCGCCACCGGCACATGACGGCTGATTGTGGAACCACAACGTCTTTATGATGTAATTGCTTTGTAATTGAGTCGGCTATGATTACAGAAAAGTACGTAGGTATGTGTGTAAATGGGTTTCGTACGTACACACGTTAAGAATGAAAGTTATTACGCCGAAATGAGATTCGTTATGTTGTACTCTAATTTCTAATTAATAACCATGAGAGATTTATTATTTCACTTTGTTATTAGAAGTTACACGGTTATTTCAGAATTTGGAATTTCAATTTATTATTTACCATGTTAATTAGCGACTACTGAAGTATTTTTCTTTACCCTTTTTATGTAGGAAGCAACAGCCGTTTTTAATTTAAACTTAAATTTAACTTAGTCAGTCACTAGGGTTAACTCACTTTCTTTCACTAGAAGTAGGTACTTAAATCTGCAAAACATAAACGTCAACAGCGTTTGAAGTTGACTGTACTATTAAAATTATCTTCGTCGATGAATAGTATTTATTACCTCAAAAGATTTTATCAATATTCTGCCAATTTATTAGCACAAGATAATAAACGTGTTTCGTTATAACTCTTCAAGCACATTTAAGTGAAAGCTGCCAGTGAAAGTTTCCACAACATTTTGTTGAAAAATATTTCGCTCGGGGCTCTCGGCAACATTCCAGACACTCTAGGTGTGCTTTTAATTATAAAACCGGGGTTAGTCCTTTCTTAATTAACGCGTGGACTTGGGTACACTGTTAAAAGTACATAATGTGCTTACTTTTCTCGATGTACAGTTGAACGAGGTATTTGGTATACAAGCAACTATTTTTAACAATGTTGTGAGTAGGCTGAGTAGTCAATGTTTTTACATCACTCTTCTTAGTATGCCGTATATCCAGCAGCAAACTGTGACTAATAATTTGTTTTACTTAATATCTACTAGCTATACAGAAACTGTCAACAAATCTTAATAAATAAATAGCTTGTTGGACTGTCCTCCTGTAAACTTTTAAAAGGAAATGAGTAAAAATATCGAATTGGTAATTACCTATATTCGTCCTGTGAGGGGAAGCTCATGTTGCAACCTACACACTTTATTTATATCGAAGTCCCTAGAAAACCTTTATAATTGAAGTTATTTATAGATACTCTGTGCTATCCTTATGAACTTCACAAACTGCGTGGGAAGAGTATACAATATCTAAGTACGTCCAGTGATGAGAGTTATAAAATATGTACGTATAAAAAATCTTCACGAGTTTTCGGAACGTTTGGCAAGAGCATGGGATCATCATTTTTATCTGTTCGTAAAAGTTCTCTCCATAAAAAATGATCCATGGACATAATAACGGTAAATGATTTACGCAGTGACCTTAGTCTGCTCATCTGCTTCATCCTCTTTGTCGGTTTATGACACTCGTGAAAAGAAACCACATCTTTAAACGAATATTGATACGAAACCAGAGGTGGTTTTATGAAAAAAAATCTTGTTTTATTTTCCTATTTCCAGAAATTTCTTCCGGTATCAACGTCACAAAAACGCCTAGTAATGTCGATCTCGATCATATTTTTATATGACGTAACGAACTTCCTCAGAATCCCGGTCCCGGGGAGGGACCCTTTATAATTTTGTAATTTCCGTTTGTAGACCTTTCGTAATTTCTGCCATTTTTTACCGATTTGATGAAATTACGAGGAAGCGCGATGTTTTTCTAAGGGAAAATAGACGTGAAAATAACTTGTTACAAATAAAACGAAATGAAAAACAAAAGTTGAGTGATAAACACACAGAATTGCTGACTTTTATTAGTATTTTACGCAGTAAGTATTGTCTGTGAGGTCTTCGAGGAATTGGTAATGTAGATACTATCTACTTACATCAATGTTTACTTGTAAGAGACGGTATCAAGTTTTATAGGTCACTGCGAACAAAGTACCTGCGGCGATTACAACGTCAAGTTTAGCTATACGTCAAAAATGTTCCGTTTTAGCTATTTATTATTCAGGATAGGGAAGAAGGACATTAAGGTTTAAAATGGCATCGCCATCCCAGCCTTTTCTTTATTCTTAAAGTCGACTTTTACTATAGCCTGTACGATTGTAGCACGAATATTTTTGACGTTTCGTATTGTTATCGTTGTTGAGGTCACAAGGTCACACAAAGTCTTCCATTTAAATAAATAAAAATATTCTCCCGACTGCCGAATTTCGGTCACGGAGGCCGATCACAATGAAGAATAGCCAAGTACGAAGAGATATAAAAAGTACGCGAGAATGTGCGTATATACAGAAAGTACAGTACAATAATCGGATGAGACGTGCTTTCCAAAGCATGGGGATTTCACACCACCAACTTCAAACTCCGGGTTGTTACTGAAAAATTCTAATGGACAAAGCCAATACCTAACACTTTGCTCGAACTGGCCATCAGACCCACCGCAACCATACGTAGCTAACTAACTTTATCCTTGAAGCTATAAGTACCTATATAGAAAATTAAGGACCCGTACGAAGTCAATACTCAATATCTTTATTGCTTTTCCATATATTTGCTTAAGTGGTAAACTTATATGTATAATTGAGATCATTATGGACCCTGTAGGTCACAGCCAGTCGTTGGTAAAAGCTATTTTACATGAAGCGGCTCCTATCTGACCATCCAACTCAATGTTAGTATAATTAGTTCGACTGAAAGTGATGGGTCAATTAGTTTTCAAAGCCATTTGCCTGTTAACGTTGCACCTAATAACTGACTGCATTAGTCTACGATAATTGGACGAACTCTAACGTCTATTAGATTGTGTGTTATTAGTATCGAGTCGTCATGGAATAAGCTGTATGGACTTGTGTTAGTTTGTAATTTAATTCCTTTCCTTTATTGTGTGCGCAGTAAGGTCTTACGACCCCACACTCCCTAGTGTCAGCTTCTAAACCGCCTCAAGGGCCTCTGAAATGGTTTGAGAGGGACAGTAATAGGTTGTTATAAGTCCAGGTTTTCTCACGATGTTTTCCTTCACCGATGTAAGTGATGTCCAAGAGAAACTTTAGGAAGAACTTTAGAACTTTAGTAAGTGAACTTTAGTCATTTAATTGAAAAGGGATTTAATGATCCGGGCACACCAGAGAGGACTACATTTGCGGTAACTGACTGCAGTCTGCAAGATGTTCAGTGCGGTGTAAACAAATATAAAGATAACACCAGCCTTTTTGCATCAAAAGGTATCTAATAAATACAATAACAAACTAAGTCCAGCGGTCAAATGACTTCAACAAACCAGTGCAAGCCATTACTACTGGATGTCGCAATCAGTCAGATGCGTAATGAATGCAGCCAGTCGACCGTGCAGTTATTAATCATAGGGGACAGCTCGAGTGGCCTCGGTAATTAGTTTTAACGATGCTGCACCTAGTTGTGTGTATGGCGGAGGTATTAAGTTAGTTTTAATGTTCTTTTTATAAAATACTAGCCTTTGCTCGCGACATCGTCCGCGTAAATTTCAGTTATCACGAATGCAAAGGAAATCGCGGTTTAGAAAGTAGTCTATGTCCTTTCTTGGGGTTCAAGCTTAGTCTGTACTAATTTTATCAAAATCGGGTCAGTAATTTAGTTGTGAAAGCGTAACAGACAGACAGACAGACAAAGTTACTTTCGCATTTATAATATTAGTGTGGACAAATTTCTTTAAACCTAAACGTAACCTAAAACATGGTTTCAAAAAAATTGTTGTGCGCACTTTTTTTTTTTTTTTATTTATTTAATATTTAACAACAACACATCATAAACTGAATTTAACATCTGCCAAACTGCAAAGCAATTTGTCGGCACTGAACATGTCCAAAGCCATTTTCATTTGGGGCGTACCATTCACCACGAATGAAAATATATAGCACTAAAATGTCACAAAGCGCCCGTCGTGACAGTTTGCAAGCCTAACTCATTATATTACAAACACAATAACATAGAATTAGTTGACGACCTTATTTTTCACATTTTAAACCAATTTTAACTGCTACTATTTTTTGATGCCATTTAGTTTTAGTTTTTTTTTTAATATAATTAAGGCTGTGAATATTGAACATTATATTTAGTTAAATAAATAAATTGCGCTATCTTTGTATAGATGTAAAGATAGCACTGCTGATCACAATATACAGATAACGCATCAAGCGTTATCCAATTTCTCAGTTCACTCACGTTAGACCTACATTTCTTTGAACAGATAATACCGACAAACAAGGTAGCGGCTTACTTTCATAAATTCACTTGAACACGCGAAAAATGCGTTATCTTCGTTATCTGGCAAATTAATAAATAATAATCATCATTAATTTGTCGGCGACTTGTAATTAAGGATTAATTGTGCAATGCGTCGATAAGCGGTCTACATAGATAATTATCTGAGATAAGAGTTACTTTATTAGGAGCTCGTGGCTAAGTAATAACAGCCGCACGGATCGATCCATCAGGTTAAGCTACGTTTGCCGCGGTTGGTCCGTGGATGGGAGACCGTCCTGACGCACCGAGATTAATCCGTGCCTCGGAAAGCACGTTAAGCCTTCGATCCCGGCTGTCGTATGTGGATCTTTGATAGTCGTTACGCGTCGTCAAAAGGCAGAAATATTGAAGACTTACTTTAATATAGCTTTGATTGCTTTGAATATAACAGGTATGTGCCGGTCTATTCTGTAATAATTTCTCCTGGTGAACGGAAGTGGAGTAAGCTTAAGGTGAGCTGTAATACTGCCATTTTTTTATCGCGGGGACCTCTTAGACTATCCTCCGTCTAGGGGAAGACGGGTGTTCCTTTCTACCACGGTGTTCCTCAACAGCCTGCGGCGGTACAGGATTCGCACGCGCATTCTACCGCGCCCCCGTCAGGCTTTGACTCGCCAGTGATGTAGGCGGGTCCTGTCTACGTCGGCGGTGTAGGCGCCGCCGAAGAATCCTCTAGAATGGCGCGCGCGGAACACGTGCGCCGCCTACACGGACCTGCATCTGATCGGGTGGTGGACTGCCCTTAAGTCGAACACCCGCAGGCCGGCAACTCATGGAGGCCGGAGGTCATTCAACAATCCTGCCGGATGCGAGGGCTTGGCAACCCACCTCAAGCTAACTTCAGCTGTACATATTCACCGAAACAGATTTTCACAAAATAACACTGCTGGATTGAGGAACTGTGGGAGTTTTACCTGAGACTGTTGGAAGCAGTGGTGTAACTAGGGTTGATCGCCCAGGGTTGGTTTCTTCAGCACATGAGAGAGAAAAAAGTAAATATTTAGATGATAAATTAAAGACTTAAAATAATAGACAGATATAGGTGTAAGTAATTGGATAGAAAATGTCGTCAATTAATTAATGATTAGATAATTACAAAATGGTTTTGTGTTCCAGTGAAACCATTGGTTTATAAAACATTGGCCAGTAATGTTTAAGCTGGGTTTAGTTCTGCTAAATCGAACCAATCTATGTCAAAATTACTCCTATGTTTTGAAGTAATTGTGAGCATTTTAGATTTTTAACCCTGATTAATTTTAAATCTATTCTAAACGTGAGTTTTGGATGCACATTGAATTGTTATTACTAGGTTGTAATTTAACGTGCTTGCCATATTTAATTAGTTTGGTTTCAATTTAATCATTGAGAGACATTTAAATTAATAACGCCGTTGTTATAATACTGTGAGTGTGATAGCTCAGTGGTTGAAGCCCGGTCTCATGTAGGAGGTTGTTGGTTCGATACCGGGCAAGTATCAATGTGACTTTTTCTATTCACATGTACTTTCTAAGTTTATCTTGGACATCAATTTAGGTACTGACATCGGAGAAGGAAAATATCGTGAGGAAACCTGGTATTACGAGAATAAGTCTGAATCGCCAATGCGTCTTGACAAAGCGTGGTGATTAATACTCGTGCCTTCGTATGAGGAGAGGCCTTTGCCCAGCAGTGGGACAGTAATAGACTGGTATTACTAATATTATTATAACGTTGTTGTAGGTGCGTTAAGCTGTTGGTCCCGGCTGTCATACGTGGATCTTTGACGGTCGTTACGAGTCGTCAGAAGCTTGAAAGTCTGACAACCAGTCTTACCTAGGGGTATCGTATTACCCAGTTACTGGCTTGTGGAGGTCAGATAGGCAGTCACTCCATGTAAAATACTGGTACTCAGCTGCATCTGGTTAGACTGGTAGCCGACCCCAACATAGTTGGGAAAAGGCTAGGCAGATGATGTTGTTGTGGGTTAGCTCGTTTTGGCACAACAAACCTCAATTATGTAAAGAAATCGTTTATCTATTTGGACCGGTATACGACTGTAGCACTATTTTGGACAAATAAGATAACCTATGACTTTAATGGATAATGAAATTGTATAGCTACATTGAGGTGACTGGCATGACCGGCGCAATAATAAAGTCGAATCTACCGTAAATACACAAAGAGAAAAGCCGCTTTCCTCTCAAAATGTAGTCAGCTACATACATGAACATTTCATTTTATTTCAGGCTCACATATATGTCAGGATTTGGATTAAGTTGACCGAAAACATGAACGAGTATTATACTTGGTTCAAACATTGTGTTAAGCTAAATATTTTAGCGGTATATTATGCCAGCCTATTATTGTCCCTACCTCTTGTCATACAGAGAAGAAGGCGGATTGGCGATTTTAGTCTATTTTAGTTTGTATTAATTATGACTTCACGTTACCGCACAATGCTTACTATCACCTTATGAGATGTCTAAGATAAACTTATAAAGTACCTACCCACATTTATGAATTTTTAAAAGTTACATTAGAACTTGGCCAGTTTTGAAACAGCAACTTATTGTTTGAGGGGTGGGAAGCATTTACCACTACCGCTGGGCTGTCACAACATCTTTCTCTGTCATTTTAGGGATTTTTTTTTTAATCTTTATTTAAGGAGCTTGGTCAAAGACTAAGTCGCTCCATAAACTCCACTTACATTGTTTTACACAATACATACATAATTACACAAACTAGAAATTAATTTTATAAATTTTTATAAACTACCTACCGTCTATGTATACCGACCAAGACCAACCTATACACAGCCCTCGCAGCCTGTGATAGGGGATATGCCAAAATACTGTTGCAGCTTCCAATTTGCTTAAGATCTATACCTAGTTTAAATAATAATTCAGTCCTGATATCATCGTTCCGGGAACACTCCATCATGATGTGAAGAACGTCTTCTTCTTTCTTAGGGATTAAACTACATAATTATAATAAATCAAAAATACTACTGACCTCTTATAAGTCCTTGCTCCGCAGAGCTCGACCCTCCTTCCTTATCCTGTCCCGATAACAACTTCACCATTTTCACAAACACAACCAACACTCACTAAATTGACTAATTTAATGCAAACAAAATAAAACTGTCGGTTCTGATGTAAATAAATCTTATATATACAGGTTAAAGTAGGTTATCCTTTATCGTAATAGATGCTCATGTGACTGATAATGAATGAGTAAACAAAAGAGTTGTAAAAATGTAGTTAAACATGATTTGAAGTGTTTTGAACTCAGCGTAATCGATTGCACCTGATACGTAAAAGGCTACCGATAATTTCACATTTGTCATTGAATTTTATGTTTGACAATAAATGTGTTTTGATGGATCTGCGAGTAGACAAAGGATAGACAGATAAATGATAACATTGACTCAGATTACAGACAGCATGAAAGTCAGAGTAATCATTGTTAAAATATTCGACAGTTCACAAATTACTTTATTATAAATATTAAATTTCTAGAGAATAGTCTTATAAACACTAATTAATTAAAAAGATAAATAATATCGAAATACCGAAATGTTTATCTTGAACTAGGTACGGTCTTTAGCAGCAAAAACACGATTTATGTATCTGTGTTACTGGTAATATTTTATGCGTGGTCGTCATCATTAATTTTATGCTGTAGGGATGGTAGAAATAATTTATCATAATAATTGACCTACTTAATATTTGGACCGCAATAATTCCAATACAAGCCACCGTAATTAAATTTGAAAGCTTTGCACATTGAATTATTACTGGAACGTGCGTTCGATAACTAATAAATCTTTATGTAACTACGTTAATGTGTGAAATTTTATTGTTCCAGGTTCATACATTCGTCATTCAACTGCCTTGAAACCGAAATGCTGACTGAAATAGGTATGCCTACAGTAGTTTCTGGTGAGACCTTCTTAAAGGGAGGCTATTAAAACTAAACAAAACACAAAGGAACTTCATAGAATTCTATTTACAACAACAAAAATATGTTTTCTTTATTTCTATTTACAAAAACAAACAAAAAACAATCTTACCTTTAAAATTAAAGATTAGTGATGCGCATCCGTCATTTGTTTTTTCAGAGCTATCATCCATTTGAAACAGCTAAGTACCTTTTAAGTACGTTGTAATAATTAGGTAATAAATGCTAAGGCCACTAGATTTTAGGCCAAAACTGATAACACACACTCAAAATCGATAATAATCAGTTTATAATATGGATCTTTATTACGTTTTAAAAACTGTCTGTCGGTTTGACACGTTCACAGAACTGATCACAGCTGATGATAAACTGCTAAGAATGTGCAGGATTTAATCGTGAGTAATCTAAGTTAATATTTACTTGTGAGTTGCATGTTCTTTATTGTGATCTTGGTAAATAGAACTTAATGTATACACTAAGCAGTTATGTGCTGAGAAATGTCACTCAACGGTTTACAAACTTAAATTAAAGTTCTTTCACTCAACTCAATAGTTCTTTCACCGTTGTCTGTACCGTATTATATTAACGAATTATTATTATTTTCATAGGCATAAACAACACAATTCATTATTATACAAATAAATTCATTATGTGAACATTAATTATGGTTTGTTTTTCAGGATTTCAGTATTGGTCCCATATTAAAAGTAGTTCATAATTATGAGTGCAATGACCCCTTTTCTGGGCTCTAGCTGGTAAATAAAAATAACCTTGTATGAAAGAACGTCTAGTAATTTGGGGGTGGTTTTTTTTTTATAAAATTTACCTTTTAGTAAAAATATAAACTATAGCAATCTAACTTCAATAGTCTTTACTTGCAAAGTGCTGTTCATGGTCATTTCTAACAGTTTAACTTAGTATAACTTAGTGGGAGCGGCTTATGCGGGCTTAGCATAAGATATAGATTCAGTATACGAAGATAAACCGGCTTTCCCTTAATTTAATGGTGTGATAATGACTCATTATGTCCTAGACAATAGGCGTTCTTCTTCATCTCCCGTGTCGGCACGTACAAAAGACGGTAGCGAGGAGGTATGCCTACTAGTTAATTTAGAAAAAAAATAAGTGTACTTACTAAGTGTAATGTAGTGTGTGTGTGACTGCCTCATTGGTCTAGTGGTCGCAAAGCGCGACTGCCAGCGCGACTGCGCGACTGCGCGACTGCCAGGTTGGCTTCCCAGGTCGGGCAAAATGTTATTGGGGTTTTCCATCAGGAATTGGTGGCAACAGGCTCGCCCCCTATTACACGATACTTTAATATAACTGGCCAAAATGTGGGTATACTAATGGGTACACCTATGTCTAACCCTTCGGGGATTAACAGACGTGATGATATGAATTATGTAAAATAAAGTGTAATTAGGTTTTCTATTACCGAGTCTGCATTTATAGGTATCACCTTGGTATGATAAGACACAGGACATGCTAGGCTTGAGAGTGAATGCAGAGGTGGAACACCGTGGTGGTTTTAGCCGGTAAGAGTCACACAGTTCACCACGAAGAAAGTCATGCTAGTCTTTCAGGTACTCAGTGGAATTAATAAGAATAATATTAAGTTCACTTTAAGATTTCTCACGGAAGAACTCAATGCTTTTGTGCAGTCAGGGGCTTCTGTGTCCTTGATATTTATTACGGGTCTATATAATTTTTATTATCCTGTTTTTAACTTCAGGATTAGCACCAAATACTTATCCCAAAGTCGATAAAGTTAAGAATGTTGCAATAACTTATTTGTCCTTTAAAACGATAAGATAAAACAGTCTTCAGTGTAACTTTGACTTGTCTAAGCCGATATTTTTGTAGGTGTGAACGATTTTTTAATCTTATGGTACTCACTGTGTAATGTGACCACTTATTATTAGGTGGACTGTCAGCTTGCTTGCCATCCAATTACTATATTAAGTGATCCATTTAAGAATGCCCTTAGCAGCCTACTCTAAATATATATAACTCAAAGGTGACTGACTGACTGACTGACATAGTGATCTATCAACGCACAGCCCAAACCACTGGACGGATCGGGCTGAAATTTGGCATGCAGGTAGATGTTATGACGTAGGCATCCGCTAATTCCGGAAATTCTTTCTTCCCCTTATGAGGGGATGAATCAGGGTTCCAAAGTTTGTATGGAGAAAACAACTTTGACGCGGACGAAGTCGCTGGCAGAAGCTAGTTATTTATAAACAAAATAACTTTAAGTAATTAAAAACTAAAAAGAAACAAAACAAGCAAGTACTCTACTCTAGGGTTTATTAAATTGACTTTTTTTATTTTACACTTTTTAGTTTTATACACGCTCCATCAAGGCGAATCTAATGGCGTATCATTTTCGAAATCGGTAGAGCCGTTGAGTAGTTATTAGCGCACATATGAACGGACATACATGCATTCATGCATACAGGTCAAAAACATAAGGTTCCTCTTGGGCGTCGTCGCAGTCGGATGAAAAATTGCACAAACTACAAAGTTGTTAGTTTATGGGATGCTTTTTAAAACTCTTAGCTGAGAAATAGATATGGAAGTTTGATAGCTAGTCTTAGTAATTTACGTACCTACTTACCATGGGCACATAAAACTGTTTTTAAATTGTCACTTACAAACCTACCGTTTATTCCGGTCAGTTTTATTTACATCACCATAAAAGGCTAAACCACTCCCCATTACCTTCATTTAGCCTGTACCAAGGTATCGATTGCTAAATACATAGAACACACAGCCAAACCCCGCGGTTACAACTAGTGATAAACAAAGGAGCATCACTATGACACATAATCTATACTTCTATACTAATACCTATAATAAAGCTGAAGAGTTATTTTGTTTATTTGTTTAAACATTTTAAAATCACCTTTTGTATGTATATTATGATAGCCAGATTCACAAGGAATTGTTTATACTATACATATATGTATAACATATATATAGCCTATACTTTTCCTCATAACGCTACAACCGACCAATCAACCAACCAACCTGGACTTATACCAGCCTATTACTGTCCCACTCAAACCATGTCAGAGGTCCTTGAGGCGGTTCAGAAACTCTGACACTAGGAAGTGTGGGGGAGTAAGACTTTACTGCCCACACGATAAAGAAGAACAACTCTACAACCCATGGGAGTGGAGAGATAACCAAAGACGTACGTGGATGAAATAAAATCTCACGGGCGAAATCGCGGGCAGAAGCTAGTATTAGGTATGATATGCTGCAGTCATGTGACTTGCAGTCATTGACCGAGTTTACTCACTGTATGAACGATGTAGATCACTATCGCTGTTGATCGCTATCTTCATACGTACTCACTGATAAGTGGCCGGCTTCTGTAGTTCACACTCTTTTTGTGTTGTGACGTTTTTGTTTTGTCTTTTGAATTTAGTTCTTTTTATACCATAATTAAATAATTATGTTATAATACGAGTATAATATAATCGAGGGGTATATTATCTCTCATGTGATAAATAATATCACACGTATGTGTGCTAAGTGCTAACGAAAAGTCAATCGTTTTTTTTAATGGTAAATATCCGTTGATCACATATTATTTATTTATTTAGGCTCTATTCGTATTAATGGTGATACTAATAGTGCACAAGTATTAGTGTCAGTAATTAATTTTATACGACAACGTATAAAATTGCGATAAAATGCTATAGGATAGTCGTATTTCCAATTCGAAAATCGACTTTTACGTCGCGCGTATACGTGCCTTTCACGGGTGTAGAATAAATGAAATAAGCATTAACATATACTTTTTGCCAAAACCAATATGTGCTGTCACCAATTTTAACAAGCAAATTAGTTGGTGCTTAATCAATGCAATCCATACTAATATTATAAATGCTAAATACTCTGTCTGTCTGTCTGTTACGTTTTCACAACTAAATTATTAAACCGATTTTTGTGTTGGGTTAGGTTAGTTTGAACCATAAAAAAGGACAGACATTAACCAACAATTCCAAGACATAACTTCTCTAAAAAAAAACTTTATTTTAGCCCTGAAACCCTATTGATTTTTAATAAACGAGTAAAATATGATTTTTACTTTCTTTCTCAAATTAATAAATAGTCAATTGAGTCGACATAAAAGTGACGTCACACTTACTTTTTGCCATACAAAATCTATGGAAGAATCGCGTTTTGACAGGTCATAAAAAGTACCTACGTCAATTGATTTGTGGTGTCATCTGTGCTATTGGTGTCGCACTGCTGTGCTCATCAAAGGTACAATACGGCCGAACGTATCTTGGCGGCCCTGAAGTTAGCCGATTGCTGCGCAGTAAACAATTTCGTTTCTATAAGATCCATTGCGCAGCCAAACAGCTATCTTCAGACCGCCATGATACGTTAGCCGTACTGTAATCAGTGCACAATGAATATGACAATAGTGTTGCCAAGAGCTGAGGACATTAGGCACGTCGCCATTGCCATGTCGCTGATAATAGTCGATCATTTTATTAGCGGCTTTCATTCAAACTGGACATTTTTATTTTTATTATTGGGTGAATTGACACTGCGAAGTTATCTTCTGTTAACGTTTAATGTAATTTTGGTAATGTGACAATGAGGAGACACAATGCAGTCGATAATAAACGTACACTATAATTGCAAATGTTGGTCATATTTAAGAAAAACAGAGGTGCAAACGCAGGTGCACTCTTTCTACCCACACCGATGTGACGGCAATTCGACACGACCGGTAAGAGATGAGGCGAAGGACCAACGATTTTACGTGGTTTCTGAGACACGAGGGTGTTACACAGCCAACTTTCAAACTCCGAAGAAATACATATTGGAAAAAGCCTCATGACACTTTTTGCCTGACCTGAGAATCGAACCTAGGAGACTACGAGACCAATGGGACATTCTTAGTACAGTATGTAGTCAAAAAACCGATATAATTATAGAGAGATCAAAAGCGCACAATTATTGACTTCATTTATTTGTTCTAAGTCTCAAAAGACTGTATACAAATTAAATAAATATTCTCATCAAAAGACGAGTATAAACCAACATAAGTACACACAGCTGCTTTCTATGTATATTTAAATCAGTTCCCTGGGGCGTCGTAACCCAAGCAGCAAAAACTAGTACTATAAAAAGCCATAGAACGTTTTAGAACAAACTGTTCTTGGTCCTATAAAACCCCAAAGAACGTATCTTTTCTTCGGAAGTGGCGCAATTATATCTCTGTTCAGTGACAAAATAATTTTATTACAGTGTTCCAAAGGTTGAAACAGTCCAATAAAATCTATGTAACAGTGATGCAGATTTCAAAATAATGATGTACTGGCTGACTGTACGACCTTTTATAGTACTTTTTCATACTATACAAGAGTTTAGTTTCCTTTACCTCACATTTTCATTCACTATTCATTATTTTACATTCTTAATAGTGCAGAGTGCAAAAAATAATTAAAATAATTTTACAAAAGGATAAAAGCAATCTGATTTTATTTTGTTATTTTAATATTAGTCTATTACGGTGGAAATGATGTGCGACTGCAGCTTTACTGATAAACTAGGGATAGGTTTACCATGAATTTAAAGTGCCCCCTCGAATTGTTGAGCTTTTACTAAAATATTTATCATATAAAATGATTACGACATTCTAAGAGCCATTATAGTACTTGCCGTGATAATGTTTTCACTGTCAGTCATCGTGGATTCAACCTAAAATTGGGGTTCTGTGTGAGCATGATATACACATAAAACGCAGTGTTCTTTTTTACTATTTTTCTGAAGACCATAGCTAAAAAAAAACTGAATTATAAATATATAAAAAAAATATGGCCCAATTATTAAATGAATTATTTTTCTGGTGTCGAGGTTGCGAATTTATGGCTATTTATGACCATTATCCTTCCGATGAATGTCGGCTTTGCAATTAAATAACATTCTCATACATAATTTTTTTTTAATGAAGCATCTCTAATTATAAAATCTACAAATTTTGTTCACACAATTAGCCCAGCAAGTCTTCAGAAATATTATCTTTGTAAGACACATTTTGTACGGAACCGTTTCCGGTAAGAATGCACGACACATTAATTCCGTATCAAAATGTCTGAATATTGTTGTAAAAGAGAGCCAATAATCCTTTTTGGGACTTAACTGTCATTTAATAGAAACATGTATCTACATGTATGTGCCACTTTTGCGTCACTGTAGTGATTTATAATACTAACAAGCGCATTGCTAGGCACCAAAAAAATTGTTATACAATAATTCTGCACTATTATAGTGCTGTGTGATATGCTTATCGATAAAATTATAATATGCATCTAAAAACTATTATAGTACACTTACGTTCTATTAGCGTGATCTGAAATTAGACTACATCACAAAAACACTCTATTGTAAAGTCTTTGTGACTACTAAACGCACACGTACTATAGCAGCGATCTGATTATCCACAATATCACAATATCGCTCTGTAGTTGAGTGTTCATCACTGCTATAACGAAACTACTATTGCAACTACTATTGGAACCCTTATTACGCTAACCAGATAAATAAAGGCACCTGTTAACAATTTTATAGAGCAATATTATTATGTAATAGTTATATTAGAACTTGCTATAGTACTTGACTATAACGGTTGTATAAAATGGCGTAGTAAACGTTTACATCCTTTGTTTATAGGTATTTTTAGCTCTATAAGCATATAGAGCAATAATGTACTGTCGAACGCTTTTATACAACACTCAGGCACCGCTAAAACCTTAATAAATCGTTTATAGAGCTTTTTAGAGTTATGAGCTGAAATAATAGGACTAAATTGCTGGTTGGGAAGTGACTTCGGGTTTGGTATGAGGTGGGTTTGGCAGCGGTTCCGCCCTTAAAAGTTGCTCTGATAAGATCAGGCTGAGAAATCTAGTACCTAGCCCTAGGGATCGTGTGAGCCAAAGAGCAGTTATAATATGGAGGTATTAGACACGAGCTTATAAATGAACTTACTTACGCAAAACGGAATAACTTGTCCAAAGAATAAATCCAGCTTGTCCAGGTTTCCTCACGATGTTTAATTTCCTTCACCGATGTCAGTGATGTACAAAATAAACTTAAGAACTTACAAAGATTACCTCTTATAAACGGAAAAAAGAACATGAAAACAAACAAACTTCAATCTTTTAATAAGATTAGTATGAACAAGATTAAAGGAAATGCAAAATACAATTAATATTAAAAAATATCTTAGCTATTACGTGAAATGCTAAACAGCAGTGTATCTTAGATGATATTGTAAAAGTAATAGTGTCAATACACTTTTGTCCCTGACTGTACTCGTTAGGCATATTTCGTATTCCGTGTCCGATTGAATAAATTACTTGAAATTCCACTGCGCATCTGTTTTCATAGTGCAGATTCTTGCAAGTAAGGTAACGAAATATTTGTGACGTAAAATGATTCGAATTGCCTTTAGCTTTAGTGTCCAAATTAATCAAAGTTATTGTTAGAGTTATCTGTTATTCAGGATTTTGAGTGGAACGTAACGAATGTCATTGATATTTGTGAATAACCTAGACTTCATTTACAGAATGTAAGTACTAGTTTATATTATTTTTCTAAATCTAGATCAGGGAATCATCCATTTGAAATTTTATCTTACTTAGGTCATTATTTTTATACCACGAAGCAACATCTACTACATATTAGGAATACTATTTTTACTACCATTATACACTATGTAACAAAAACCCTGTCAGATCAGTATTGCCGTTGATCAGTTTTTATGTTTTATTTTAATTTAATTACTTCTTCTTTCTTCTTTTTTTTTTCACTGGGGAAAAATAATAATCTCAAATCCATTAAATGGTTACGAATATGTGTACGCAGTACGATGCCGAATAATACCCTTAAGGATCGGACAGGGTTTTTGTTACATGCTGTACATGCGAAAGTTTGGATGGATGGATGTTTGTTACTCAATCACGCTAGAACGGCTGAACGGATCGCGATGAAGTTTGGCACAAAGATAGATTATAGTCTGGAAAAGTAGGGGAGCGGGGGGCTTGTTGTAACAATTTTTAGTTTTTTCGATGGGGATCTCAAAATATTGAGTGTTTTCATGATAAAGCAGTTTTAAATGAAAGGGCATCTATTCAGGTATCGATTAGAATGATAACTGGGCTTAAATTAAAATAAGAAATCTGTATAAAATGACTTTTTGTGAAAGAAGTAGCATGTTACAACTTACCCCGTAGTTGGGGCTAGTTGTAACAAGCGTGGGGCAAGTAGTAACAAAATAATAAAACAACATATTTATATGGTTTTCAGGCTTTTTTGTGAATGAATATGAGAAATATTACTTATAACGTATTTATTACAAACTAATAAGGTTAACATTGTTTCTTTATTAACATTTAGAGATCTTTCTTGTCGTACAGTATCGATTTAGTCTTATAAACAAAGTTATAACATTTCTATCAACAGTCAAAATCATTTCTGAAGCTTATTATATTAATTTTTGGTCATTAATCTTGCTTTTTTTTTATTTTACCTAAATCATCATTAACCCTAAACTTTTGCTAGTTAAAAATCATCCTTAATCAGTTTTGAAACTTAATTATCACAATCAACGTGACAAACTAGTCTAGCTTGATATTAAATGCAAATTCAGTCTTCATCAGAATCACAGTTCTCACAAACGAGCATACACAGCAGATACAGGAGCATCTTTTACACATTTAACTGGTGACCACAATTTGCAAACCCCAGGCTTCTCCGTCATCTGCTGTTTTCTTTTCCACTAATTAAACAAAACCACTAACTCTCTCCGTTTCTGAATCTGATCCGTCGTTGAACACCTTTTTGTGCACTTTATCAATGTTTTCTTTTTTGGTTCATTCTCTATTCAATCGAATGTGTATATAACGACAAAATGCTCATATAAAAACACGAAGGGGCAAGTTGTAACTAGTTACAACGTGCCCCGAAATTTCGTTACAACTAGCCCCATGCCAAATTATTGAACATTTTTAATTATTAAAAAAAAAGTTTATATTATTGTCAAATAAAAGTAATTATATAAGATAGCCTAATATATTGACTATACAAATCAAACGATACAGATTTTATTAAGACATTGCAGTTATTTAGAATCAAACTTTAAGAATTTATTTTTTTACGTTACTTGGCTAAAATCATGGGTCTGCTCATAACTACTCTCTGCGCTCGTCTGAGCCACCCTGGCTGTGCTTATGTCGTAGGCCTCGTTATAAGTAGTAGATTAAGTGTCAATTTAAAACAAAATATTCGAAACCTGCTGAGTAATTAAGCTGTTACTACTTACCCCTGTTACAACTAGCCCCACGCTCCCCTACATACATTTTATTACGGAAAAATGTACGGTTCTCATCGAATGGCGTGGTCTTTGACGTGGACGAAGTCGTGGGCGTAGTCTAGTTGAATTATATATTTTTTAAATTGTAGTCAAAATTGAACGATATAAAGGACTTACTTATTTTTGAAACTTTGTCTATGTTTACAAATAAAGCATTCTGATTCTCATTCTAAAAAATGATCACCCATCCTCCAAATGGCTGCGACCAACCTTGCGCACTGATCGATATAAACATTTTTTTGCTGCAGTTAATATCATTATCAAAACTACGCCTAAACTATCGCAAGTCCAGTCAAAAGGCATAGTTAAAACCCAAACATGGACCCAATAGTGTCAGTTAGGAGGAAGGCACTATAATGCCGCCCAATAATAGGTAAGGTCAGTGAAATTTTCTGATAAGAGCCGAGTTCAACGCGCGCTGAATACTAATGTTATCCTCTGCCAAATTGATTTATATCTGCACGAAGTCGCCCTGTGTATTTTCACAATATTCTGTACGGCTATGTGGGATGTGAGGGAAATAAAATGGACTAGGCGTGGTAAAAAGGTATTGGCACAAATTGAAGGTAGCCTAAATAAAATATGGGCATGTTTGACTGACACATGCCACGTGTAGGTACTTCTCTCTAAAATACTGAAATGTCTTTTGTAAAATCAAAACTCGTGAACTTTGACCATATTATGCGTACCTACCGTAATATTATTATAGTTTATACTATTTCTCATGAATCTGGCAATCATAATAAAATATGTTTTTCAATCCAACTTGTAGTTCCAAAGATTGGCGTGTTTTGAGTTTTAAATAAAATTATATCAAAATACTTTATAATAGTCGTATTTCCAATTCGAAAATCGAGTCGAAACTAATACTTTTAAATCAGCGCGTTCTGCTAGGTTCTCCGAACTGAACGTTTTACAGCGATTTGATCAAAGTATACAAAATGTTCAATGAAAAACAGATTGGAACACCGAGAGCTGAACAAGAAAAGTTCTTCAAAGTCTACAATGCCGATATTAATATCAATTCTTTTATAGACTTTAATATCAAAGTGCCAGATTCGCAAAAGAAAGCTCAAGTGTTGGCGAATCAAATATATATTGCAAAATTAAATCACGTAAAGCTAATATATCCGAGCGTACGAGTCGTACGAACACACACATACCCACACAACTTCTTACAGCGTACGCGTGTGTGCAAAAGGTAAACGTTATTTGTTCACTACCCTTTGTAACTGTGGGAGTAGGACAAAGGGTAAATTGTATCTTGAAAATATGATTGGAATGTACTTTTTGTTTGTAAGTATCATCTTTTTTGTAATACACGTCAAATACCTAGCCTAGAGGGAACAAATACTGTTGGGTCTTTTCTTTACTATAGTCAATAGAGTTCTGTTCAAACGAGTAAATGAAAAGAAAATATTTGTCTTACTTCTTCTACTTCTAATATTAGTGGCGATTTTTTTTTTTACCTAATGGCATCCACAACACAGATGATCCTACTGAGTAACTGACATTAATTATTTCGTTGTGTTAATTACGTTTCTCTCAGGGGAAGACTACATTTTGGTAGACATCCAGCTGATATGATATTAATGACACACTGAAACACGCGCAGCGTACAAGGTGCATGTACTTAATACCGGTAACATAAATTATAGATGTACAGCTCGTAATTTTATTCGATGATATAATCTATTACTAGATACATTTGGTGTGCAGTCAACAAAAAAGATAGGCATGCAGGGTTGGCAGATATAGTTTTAGTTTTCTTAGAAACCGATTTAGTAGTCACATCACAAAATAATTACGTAGGTACTTTTTTACGATTATAATCTTTTTTTTTGTTAAATGTACCTATGTTGTGTTAAATATTGTTCAGTAGTGCGGAACCTTTCGAGTGCGAGTCCTACTCGCACCTGGCCGGTTTTTTTCTACGATAAAACTATTTATACTCTGTCTCGTTAAATAAATTCATGAAAACCTATAGTTATAAAAATACTGAAACAGTCTAGACACTTAGAATTGTTTGGCAAACAAGTTGTTTTCGAGAAAAGTCGCAAACAAAATGTAATATTAATTGTTTTGTCGTCGATACTCAAGGGTTCGATCAGTTTGAAGTAATTTGTCCTTTTGATTGATAGTATACGATATCTTAGCTAAATCAATAGAATAGGAAGGCAATATAAATAATGCACTTTATCGAAACAATTAAGTTGTGGTTTGAAAGTGCAAGATGCGTGTTATTGTTGTATTATTGCTGTGTTTAGTTGCTGTTTCAGGTAATAAATAGAAAACATTTGAATATATCTCTTAAAAATATAAGTCTTTAAGGTTTAAAGTACATTGCATTGACATGGACCTTATTTAAAAATAGTACAGTTTTTGCAAACGAAAATTCTTCGTAGAATTTATGGTTCAAGGCGTTCAACTAATTTCTGTGAGATTAACAAAAAAGAAAGTACCTTATTTTGGGTAAACAAAAAAAAAGAAAGGCACGATTTTCGTTTGAGGTATTTTCTCGCAAAATTCTAAGGAGGCGATAAAGGGAAATGGGTTAATGTGCCGTTTGTAGACGATGAACCACTAACCCTTTTTTCCTGTATTTTCTTACGAAAAACATCATTTACATTCTTCTTTAATAAAATCTATAGGTAAGATTCAAGCCTCAAGCCTTTAACTTTTCTTTTATCTTTTTATTTCATGATTTTAATAACACACTGTAATACTTTATCACTGCTGTTTTTATAGTCATATACCTACTCGCATAGCTACGATAATTTTGTCGCCCGAAATAAAAATGCAGTAGGCGCTGCTAGTTCTATAAAATAGTAAGATTTTATTTTTGCTGTACCTACACACTCAAGGTTCCACTTTAGTTGTAATCTATGGGTCATGGTGCTTCTTATCGTTCATTTAAGAGGTTCTAAGCATATGAGTGGACTGTTTCAAAGCATTAATTTATAAGTGCATTGAGTTGATAACAGGGAAAACAGGGGTTGATAATTATCTAAAACACCACAAATAGAGTCGAAAATTGTTTGCAAGATAACAATTTCTGCGCGGCCTCCATCTTACATGTAATTAAGTAATTTTCAACTTTATTTTTATAACGTTTTAGTTATCAATTGATTCATTAAAACTATTCGAGCATATATAATGCGTTGACCGTAGGGGCAGACGTAGATGACTTTGTAAAACCGACTCTTACATACTTAAAATACGGTGGTATTGTATTAGATCTATGTACTTACATTCAATGCCAATAAGCTCAGTCGGTGTTTTTCCACAAGTAGATTCAAAGACAGGCAGATTATAATGACGTTTGAGTTTACCTGTAACAAAAAACGGTAATCTTAGTAAACTTAATACATTAAAGCTAATAAAACGAAAGCCATGAAAACCGGTGAGGCCTGAGATGTTTATAAAATGGATTTTATTAACCATAAACAATATCTTCATTACATTTTCTCTTTACTGTAGACGTAAAGTTTATAATAGGTACGTGTTTTAATTAATACTTAAAGTAACATCTTTAAACATAACGGTTGAAGGGAAGTGATGAACAGCCTATGTTTATAACTAGCTTCTGTCTGCGACTTCGTCGATATCGCAGACAGAATAACTACAAAATAAAAAGTAAGATACGTCCTTGTCCAAATCAAGAGCTACCTCTTCGTCAAATTTCATTACGATTGGTTTAGTGGTTTTGCTGAGGTAGCAAACAGAAAGACAGTTACTTATAATAATAATAATAATAATATAATAATAATAGTAATAATTTGTAATTATTTATGTTTTTATCCAGTTTTAGACTGCGAATGATAAGTGAACAAATTTTCTCCAGACCTGTCCGTGTCTTGTACTGATATACTTAGACACTCGAAAGATATTTCTTTGAAGTAAGTCCTCTTTTTATAAAAAAAGTCAGCTGTGTCAGCATGACTTACTCGGCAATAGCTCATTCTTAAGTCCTTGAGGCGGTTTAGAAACTCTGGCACTAGGGTGTGTAAGACCTTACTGCCCACACGAAAAAGCAAGGCAGAAGCTCATTGTTAAAATGTACCGGACTTAATTAAATGGCTATCGCAGTTTGAGGGATGTCTGCATTCTCTGTAACTGATTTTTCCATAGCTTCATACGGTTTTTAAATAAACTTTATTATTTTTATTTTAGCCGTCCCTGCCAATCCTCAAAGGATTGTAGGGGGAACTGAGACCACTGTCGACCAGTACCCAACGATCGCTGCACTGCTGTACTCCTTCTTCGGAGTAAGTTTTTCTCAGTCTTGCGGAGGCACCATCATCACTCATAGATCGATCCTCACCGCTGGTCATTGCCCATCGTAAGTTACTAATATTATAAGATTTAAGACTTTGCAAAGCAATCATCTTGTGAAGTTATGATTTATGAGCTTATCTAGATTTCTTGTAAACTTTCAATATATTCCATCCTGATATTAAGTAGCAGTATCTTGACACAAATAGAAAGAAGCGCAACTTACAATCGGATTGCGGTTAAATAATTGCTAATTTGTAATTAAGTAAGTAATTCGAGACAAACATTTAAAAAATAATTTGCTTCTATTTCAGTGGAGATTCAATCATCAAATGGCGAATCCGAGTTGGTTCCAACTTCGCCAACAGTGGCGGAATCGTGCACACAGTCAT
The DNA here is from genome assembly GCA_949316365.1 of Hoplodrina blanda. Classification (NCBI taxonomy): domain Eukaryota; kingdom Metazoa; phylum Arthropoda; class Insecta; order Lepidoptera; family Noctuidae; genus Hoplodrina; species Hoplodrina blanda. The sequence continues at coordinate 5,170,471 of OX438579.1, read as the reverse complement.
CGCCATCTTCGTCAATCCTAAATACAACCCGAGAACTATTGACAATGATGTCGCCATCTTGCGAACGACTGGCGCCATTATCTATGGGAATGTGGTGCAACCCGCTCCTATAGCCGGAGCTAACTATAATCTCCCTGATAATGCCGTTGTGTGGGCAGCTGGATGGGGTACTGTCTCCGTAAGTTTATCATAGACCTAAGTTTGTAATTTCTTCCTTGCTTTCTCAGAAAACGGACTTACAGTACCTGGCGATGAATATTGCACATCGACCTTTGGAAAGAGACAATCGGCTAATTTCGGCTTCGTAGAGCGTTATCTCGGTCGTACGAAATACAAAAGGTCGATGTGCAATATTTATCGCCGGGTACTGTAATAAATTATTTGTTCTGTCCTTAGCAATGATCTGCATTATAATTTTCTTTCTTTCCAGTCCGGTGGTTCACCTTCTGAGCAACTACGTCATGTCCAGTTGTGGACTATAAACCAGGATATTTGTAGAAGCCGGTATGCAGCCCGGGGCTCGAATGTTACTGACAACATGCTGTGTTCCGGTTGGCTCGACGTGGGTGGTCGCGACCAGTGCCAGGGTGACTCCGGCGGTCCTCTCTATCACAACAGTGTCGTTGTTGGTATCTGTTCGTGGGGTGCAGGCTGTGCGTCAGCTCAGTTCCCTGGTGTCAACACACGTGTGTCTCGCTTCACTAGCTGGATCCAGGCCAACGCTAATTTAGATTAAAGGGATGAAGAAGTTTATTTCATCAATGCATTGATATTGACGCGTTGATAAAAATGTTGGAGGGTTCAAGATGGATTCACGATAGATCCCTATACCCAGTTTTCTGTTGGCAATTGAGTTGATTATTTGCTAATCCTCAATTGTAATGTTATTAAAAATGTAAACACAGTTATTATTATTTTTATTTACCTATTTTTAGATGCCGTCTCATGATTACACATTGGTATATTCGAACTTAAATTCGATCTTTAAACTGAAACGTTAATTAATGTTTTCTTTCAAACAGTGTACATGTACATGCAGCCATCTTTATTGAACGTTAAAACCAACCAACGTTAAAACGTTGATTAAATCGTAAATGCAGTAAATAATAACTGCCAGCTGAATAAATAATGATGCCATGAGAAAAATAAAACAATATAATCACAAAATATTATATGTATAACCCGACTACTAGACATCGCTTTATGCACTGTACTAAGCTGTTTTTTACACTCGATAAAATTATCGCCCGGAATAAAAATTCAGTAGGCGCTAGTTCTTACTACATCATATAAATGCAATCTTTCAGTTCTAATTCTCAAAGGTACAATAATAAAAGTTATAAAATGCATAAATTCACAAAAAATATGGTTTTCTATCTACATAATGGGCAGTGTTTCCTAATTGTGCTATATCGAGGTTAATGTAAGCAACGAAAGGCAAAGGGCCCGCCATTTTGGAAGTACATAAGTTATTCGCCCCGTGCAACGCTTGATATATTTTGAAACCGATGCTTTCATAAATGTCAATAAAAACTTTTTCCTTTGTTCTTTTTTTTTACTAAGTACCTATTATATACTTTTACCTAGTTCGGATCATACATGGGTCAGCGTTAGTGTCAGCTCATTTGGCATCGAGTTCGGCAGCTCTCGTGATGTATTTGACAACAGGAGAGGCACGACACGATATCAAGTGTTCTATCGTTTATGGGGCAGCACCACATTTAACACTCCAGGGCAGAGTCATCTATGAATTTCTACCTGAATAGGTTTTTCTTGCTTCGGCCGACCTGTGTCCGGAGTCTGTTCAAAGACTTCCAGGTCGGCCATGGCAACTCGTTTCCAGGTGAAAGATTTTCTGCAAGTGGCACATATGGGTTGGGTAGGGAAACATTTTCTCGCCACAGTTTTTTTTTTTGAGGTGGTAAAAATCATCAAATGAGTCCTTCCGCCCTGGGTGGGGCGGAAGGGACTGTCAGACTTTTACTGACTAAGAAACCACCCTGTTCCTTCTGTTGCCCTTTACGTTCCGGGGCCACGGTATCCTGTTAAGACGTCCCGCAACCCCGGCAGGCGTTTGGCCCCGTTGGGGGCCCCGTACAGTGCTGACAGCTCTTTAAGGCGCGCGCGAACAGAACGCGCCGTCGACCCGGGCATGGTCCTTGATCGGACGGCGAGCTACCCATTACTCGCCGTCCGCAAGCCCGCGCCTACGGTGGCCGGATGTCGCCTCGCGACGTCCGACGCCCTGGGCGTCTCCCGCCAGTCTTTGTTGCCCATTTTCACATAGGGGCCATTTTTTTTCCTAAACCATTGATTATACAGTGGAGGGTACTCATTACAATAAAAACGTTTACCATGAATGTAGTGCATGATTCTAGATACCCAAGCGATGAAATTTTTCACGGGTTTTTAAAAAAGTTCCCAGTGCACTGGGAACTCGTCTATGAGTACATCAGCATTAGTGTTTACAAAAGATGCTCTTCTCCTATTTATATTATTTTCAATAATAAAATCAGCTAATACATTTGGTTGATATAATTTTTGCAAGGCACGTTCCAAAAGTAGAGAAGCATCTGATCTATCTGTGATGGGAACATGAAATGCATTTATCATGACCCCTGCTATTCTAAAATCAGTTATGCTTATCATTAACATGCATTGTCATTAAGACTGGACCAGTATGTAAAATTTCATGTCCCTAAACCGTTGAGGAGTTCCCTCATCTGGAGCCAGTCCTGGCAGCAGCATCATGTCATGCTTATCATAAACATGCAGTGTCATGGGGACTAGACCAGTGTGTAAAATTTTATATCCCTATTGTAAAACTTTGAGGAGTTTCCTCGTCTAGAGCCAATCCTGGCAGCAGCATCATGTCATGCTTACCATAAACAAGCATTGTCATGGGGACTGGACCAGTATGTATAATTTCAGCTCAATCGGACACCGGGAACTGGGTCAAAAACATGTACAAAAGCCCATCTTCACATACATACAAGTCAAGTAGAAAAATATTAAAAAAAAGCTTTAAAAAAAAACTACGTGCGCAGCGAATGATGCGCAGCCGCAGCCTGCAGCCGCGCTGTCTCCGCGTGGCACTTTGTGGCAAAGAAGTTGCCCGAAAACGTTTTACGTTGGCTTGTTTGTGAGAAACAAATAAATTCTTTACTGCGTAGGTAATGTCTGTTGCAAAGTTCTTCTCACACGAGGATACTATCTATAGGGCACTCCATTCCATATAAAACGTAATCTTCATACTTATTTTGTTCATTGAGTAATTAAACTCGATGCTTCTTGAATTCGTATTGATTAAAAAAAAATGTTGGCTTTAAAATTAGAACTTGCCTGTCTAAGCAAGCATTAATGTTGTTACGTCAGAAAGGCAGGGTCATTGTCCTACGTTTAATTTGAGCTCAGGTTTGTATTTTGATACATTACGATAAATAAAATAACAAAAACAAATGAAGCATTTTTTTTTAAATTTCAAACATTTGGATAAAACATGTAAGAAATTTTTTACGACAGTCAGTCTCAAATTATTGAGGCTAAAAGTAACTATAGCTAATTGAGAACGGGGACCGGGAGAGGTGCGTGCGGCGGGCGTTCGTGGAGTGATACACAAGAGGCGAAATGTGCACTGGACAGTTCTTAAGATATGTGGCGTCAAATACCTATTATTTATTTTCCACAGGCGAAGACAATTAACCGGTTTAGCTGTAGCTGTAATATTATCGTTACAGAAAAAAACACATATGTATTACCTACCTTAGTGTAATTATAAAAGTCGTTTATTATTTTCGTTTTAGTCGTTTTTTGCCTCGTTAGTCTAGTGGTTGCAAAGCACGACTGCTGAGCAAGAGGTCTTGGGTTCGTTTCCCAGGTCGAGCAAAGTGTTATTAGGTTTTTCCATTAGGAATTTCTCAGTAGCAGCCTCGGAGTCTGGATTTGTGCCTGGTTGATGGCAAATAGGCAATAAAAATGATGTTTTGCAAATATCGTTGCAGATTTTCGGCTCTTAAAGAAAAATCACAATAAGGGCCCAAATGACCTTAAAGTAGCTTCAAAAACTTCCACGGACCCTCAGCTTTTTAAAACAGTACAAATAACTACTATTTTACAGGACATTATTCGGTGCAATTGAAGCTCGAACATGGTAAGGCGAAATGGTAATGGGTTTCCATATAAGAAACATTTTTTCGGCGTTTTCTGTTATATTATACTAGCTGACCCGTGCTCACTTGGTTGGGCGGTAAACATTTTAACTTGTGATGAAATTATGAGTGTGGTTCGGTTAGTACTGAGTGCTATGATTTATTTCCTGACTGCCAAAAGGAGGGTTTTTTTTTCTAACGGTCGCCCGCGGCTCCGCCCGCGTGGATGTCGGTTTTCACGACAAAAAGTAGCCTATGTGTTATTCTGATTTATATAACCTATAGCGGTCCCCCGCGGCTCCGCCTGCGTGGACGTCCAATTTTAATGAATAAAATACTTAATATTACATCTACATAAACAGTACTTTGTGACAAAGTAGTTTATTTTGATAAGGAGTAATGACATGTGTAAAATAAATGCGTTTAAATGAAGTCCTAAAAAAATTCAAGATTTTTAATAAAAAAAATGGTTGTTGTGTTTAACTCGAAATAGATAGGTATAGTGTGTCGCGGACTTTTTTTGTAGATATTTTTAAGGTCTTTAATTAATTAGAACATATTTTTATGGTTCTATCTTTTATAGTTAAGGCGGCGTACGCCAAATAAGGAACTTTTTTGGATGATTTTTTACACCTTGGGTCCGAAAAACCCAAGTATCTTACGGACCCCTATTTTTTCTAAAATAAAATATAGCCTATAGCACTCAGTGATAACGTAGCTTCCAATTTCCGAAAGAATTTTCAAAATCGGTTCAGTAGATCCGGAGATTACCCGGCCCCTACATACAAACTTACAAACAAATGTTTGTAAGTTTCTCTTTTTATTTTCTTATTCAGGTTGTTTTTTTTAATATTTTTGTTGTTAAGCTTGTAAATAATGTAAATATTAATTTGAAAAAATAAATACATAAACCATTTAAAAAAAAACAACCTCTTACCTCTTTATAATATTAAGTATAGATATAGATAAGTACTGTTAAGTATCGTATGGTAGTACGGAACCTTTCGTGTGTGAATTCGACGTCAAAAGAACAGAAAATATATTTTTCCTATAATAATATTTTTTTGCATAATGCGCCGTACTTAAAATATTACATTATTTTTATCAAATGCAGAGTGAATCCAATGGTCGTAATTACTTATCAATGTTCTTCTTAATCTGTAAACCTCTTTAGGTTTAACGTATATAAAGGAAGATATAAAAATAAATGTTTTATCTCTTCGTGTCACTAATTTATGGTCAATCTTGATAGTCAATTTTCTTTTGATATAAATACCATGCATCTCTAAAGATGTACTACACTTGTCTGCAATGCATATCCTCGCTGTACTGGCCCTTTGCTTTGCGGCTGTCTCAGGTGAGTTCTCACAAACTATAATATAATTATATCTAATATATACGACGTGTAACAGAATTTACGCAAGACCTGAAAGTAGTTTGTTCAGAATCGGCTTCTGAATCGATTGCCGCTATTATTTATGTATGTTAATTTTTCAGGAAAATATCTATTATTTAACTGATATTAGGACCACCGCGTCCTACAAGCTAATAAAATGTCAGCCTTATACCAAAGTAATAGGGATTATTTAAATTCACTACCGTATTTGTAATTCGCCTATACACACACTTGCAACTAACAATGCATTCAAAATTCGAGATATTTCGCGTAAAATACCCATATCTGTTATTTTGTTAACATGACTATAATATTTATATTGACTTGTTCATATTAATTTTTGACATTTTATTATTACTACTAGCTGTGCCCGCAGCTTCGCTTACGTGGGCCTTAGTGTTACTTAAGGAATTAAGTATTGAATGCCATGCCATCATAATCCTCCAAGCGGATCTAATGGTTGCAAACGTGGTTTCTAAGGCCCGGCGTCCACTATCGGTGGGCATCGGTGCGGCTCTGTACAGCTCAGGCTCCTTACGGCGGCCTTGGGCGGCTTCGGGTGCCTGAGAGCTGCTTTGGGCGGCTTCGGGCTGCCTCGGCAGTCGTAAGCATACCTAAGGACACCAAGGCTGTCTTCGGGTAGCTCGGTGGCATTTTCGTGGCAGTAACGTCGCAGAACAGTCATAACGTTCGCGCGACCCAGAGGCAACAGCCTCATTAATAACACGTTTTAAATGTTTGTTTTATTTGACGATGACGGAACAAAAAAGTACATCATTGCTTCCAAAGCTTAAAGTCAAAGTCAAAGTCAAAGTCAAAGTCAAAGTCAAAACATTTATTTCAATTAGACCATTTACAGGCACTTTTGAATTGTCAAGGAGTCTGTCAGTTAGTCCGAAAAATGAAGCTAGTTGCTCGTTCCAAAACGGAGGTAGGCCTCTATGGAGAAGAACGAGCAAGAAACTCCACGGCACTCTTTTAAATTAGGTTTTTACAAAATCCTGGTTACATTATTCTTGTTGATTCTACATGTGATCACAATGAAGATGAATATAAAACAGTAGTTAAAAATAATAAAAATAAAGATGTAAGCCATAGCAGTTAAGAGATGACCAATCCCAACTGACAGCACCCGTTCACGAGCATGACGCATGCATCAGCACCACCTAGCTCAACCATTATGGAGGGAGCCAAATGATCCAACACATGCGCCACCATCAGCGAGACATTTGAGTGAGCATGACAAGCTCTCAACTGCCATGCTCATTGTCAAAACACATAGTAACTCAAAAATAAAACGCTCCATGGTACTCACATTTACAAAAATTGAAATAAATGATATTAAATTATACAATACTAACACTCTCGGTGTACTTCTTGGTTATATGACTGAGGTAAGTAACAAAGAAAAGTAATCGTACTGATAACGGTACAAGTTATTCAGGTCAACAAAAAAAAGTGTAAGAAACATCATTCTCTAAAAAAAAACCAAAAAACAATCCTATTTAGTGAGCCCGAGTGGCTGTGGAGCAGGACTAGCATTTAGCCAAGCATTTTTGTCCGTGATATAATCATCTAACTTATAATATGCTTGACTACATAATGTGCGTTTAATGCATGTTTTAAATTTTCTCTCATTTAGTTGGAGAATATCCAGTGGTATTTTATTATAGCATTTTACACAGTACCCCATAAAAGAAGTTTTTACTTTTGACAATCTGAAACTTGGTTGATCTAATTTGTTCCTATTTCTAGTATTAAAATTATGTCTATCACTAATTTTCTTAAAAAGATGAATGTTTTTCCGAACATGCATAATGTTTTCATATATATATTGACAAGGTACCGTCATGATGTTAATTTTCTTAAACAATTCCCTTAGAGTATCTCGACTGCCAAGATTATAGATGGCTCTGACGGCCCTCTTTTGCAGGATAAAGATAGAATTTATATCTGCAGCCCGTCCCCAAAGCAAAATACCGTAAGACATGATGCTATGAAAGTAACTAAAATAGACTAGTCTCGCGGTATCCACGTCTGTTAATTGTCGGATTTTTCTGACAGCGTAAGCGGCTGAACTTAACCGCCCTGCAAGAGATGTTAAGTGGGGACCCCACTGCAGCTTAGAATCGAGCGTAATCCCCAAGAAAACTGTCTTTTCGACGAACTCTAGTATGTCCTTATTCAATATAACGTTAAGTTCACTACTTCTAACATTTGGTAAAGTGAATCTTATGCATTTCGTTTTTTTCTCATTTAACACTAAATTATTAATAGTAAACCAATTGTGAACCTTAAGCATGGCGTTATTTACGTCGTCAAGGTGTTGCGCTCGTCTATCTACTCTAAAAATGAGTGAAGTATCATCGGCAAATAACACCATTTGTGGTTGGTTTTCTAGTAAATGAGGTAAATCATTTATATAAACTAAAAAGAGGAACGGACCTAGTATTGAACCCTGCGGAACCCCCATCTTTACTTTTAAGCCTGATGAATTTACACCATTTATTTGAACTTGCTGTAGTCTATCATTCAAATACGATTTTACCAAGCTAAGTGCTAGATCACCGAGGCCGTAATGCTCAAGCTTTAGGAGCAGTGTTTCGTGATTCACGCAATCGAACGCTTTAGAGAGGTCGCAAAAGATGCCAATGGCATCCTGTGAGTCCTCCCAAGCATTAAATATATGCTTAATTAAAGTAACACCGGCGTCAGTAGTACAACGCCCTCTGGTGAAACCATACTGTTGATCGTGTAGGATGTTGTTACAATTAAAATGATGGAGCATTTGATTGAGCATCACTTTTTCAAACACTTTGCTGAAAACCGGCAAAACCGAAACAGGTCTATAATTATTAGTGTCCTTGCTATCTCCGGATTTGAAGAGCGGTATAACTTTGCTGTACTTCATTAAATCCGGAAATATCCCTTGGTCTACGCACAAATTAAATATTAAGGCTAAATAGGGTGCTATTGTCTCAATAATAGATTTACAAACATTAGTAGACATGCCCCACAGATCTTCGGTAGCTTTGATCTTAAGTTGTTTAAAAGCCTTTATAACGACTACAGGGTTAATATGTTTAAATTTAAATTCCTTAGGGAAGGCAGAAACATTCACTCTTAGTAAGTCAACAGCAAGTGAGGGTGAGGAATCTAAGATTTCAGTAGTTTTAATTGGAATATCTGTAAAGAATTTTGCAAATTCTTGAGCAACATCAATATTACTGCTTATGACACCTTGGGAAGTCTCCAGAGTGTAGTCAGTATTGTGTCTCTTGTTCCTATTTGTTTCATTATTGATGATCTTCCAAACAGTTTTTATTTTATTTTCAGCTGATTTAACTTTGTTGCTAATGTACAAGGCTTTAGCTGCTTTACACGTATTTTTAAAAATTTTTGAGTAAGTAGCAACATGCTTATTAAAGGATTCAGTATTTATATAAGGCTTAAGGCCATACAGCTCAAAAAGTCTTTCCCTGCTTCTTCTGATACCTTTAGTCGCCCAGTCACTAAATAAAAACTTAGGGCAAAAAGTTTTAGATTGTTTCTTAAAAATATTATTAAATTCTGTATGCACCATTGAAAAGAATTCTTCATACAAAATATTACCATTATTCATATTAAAACCCTGGACACATAACTTACTAATTAAAATGCTATTAAATTTATTTAAATTACCAGATGTTATAGGTCTTGATTGTATCTGCACTTTTTGTAGTGGTGTGCTGCACTCAAAAGTGACGGTTATTCCGCTGTGATCCGAAGGAAGATAATTTACTATACCTTTATCTAAGTAGTCGCAGCAACAAAAAACATTATCAATACATGTAGCAGTAGTCAAAGTTATTCGTGTTGGTTCTAGGAACACATTTGACAAATTGAATGATTTAAAGAGACTTAATAATCTACTGCTATTTGAATTATTTTCTAAAATATTAATATTAAAATCACCACAGATTATTACTGATTTATTACCGGTAGCAAGTTTAGTCAACACATCTTCCATTATAGTCTCAAATATAGAATAATTCTGATAATTTGGGGGTCTATATACGCACACTATTACATGCTTATCTAGCTCAACACTGGACAATTCAATAATATGTTCAATTGATAGTTCAACTATGTCTTTACGTGGCTTAGATTTTATACTATTTTTAATTAAGATTAGTGAACCACCACGCAGCATGGATTTGCGGTTAAAACAACTGCCAACACTATAGTTCTCAAAGTTAATTAACATTTCATAATCTTTTAACCAATGTTCAGTTAAACAAATAATGTCGAACATTGTCTTTTCTAAAAAAAGTTCAATTTCTAATTGTTTGGAAGAAAAACCTTGAATATTCTGATGGAACAATTTTAAAGAATGATGTGTGACCCTTTTTTTACAATTTAATATGTGATTGCTAGAAGATACCTTGTTGTTAATAAATTTAACTATATTTTTATTAGTATCTTCTGTTGTCTTACTTTCTAGTTTAAAATATTAGTGCTTACCACATTTACATTAGTATTATTACTAAATATTGTGGTGCAAATAGTGGAAGACTTCGACATACTACTTATGTCTGAGTTAATATTAAAAGCTAATAGCCGAGCTATCTGACGTCTAAAACTAATGGGCAGATACGCTGTATCCCTAGTCGATTTCAATTTTTCAACAAAATTGTTGGTGTCTAAAAATAAAAGTTTGTCAGTATGGTGATTAACCAAAAATTGCATATGGTTATTTAACAAATGTATGTTATAATTTTGCCTCTTTGAGAGGTCTTCAAAGTACGGAAACGCACACAATATTATTTTCCGACACTCAATTTTCAAAATTTCAGTGATCCTATCAGTTATATTTTCTTTAGTAACATTAGTACTATTTCCTACTAATATAGAAATAATCGAATTAGGATTATATTCTTTCCTTATTACGGTAGACATAATTTCATTATAGGCTGTACCAGGCATGCAATAGTTTACAGAAGAATGCATCAGGTTGTTGTTTACTAATTTTCCTAACCCTCTCCCTAAACTGTCAGAAAACATAATGGGACAGTAACAAACTTCATCATAAGGTAGAGAACTACTGTCTTTCTCAGGCTGGAGAGCCTCAAGATAAGATTCCTTCTGGATGGTACCTTTAGTGGAGCTCACAGGTAGCGGGTCCACTCTGTCTGAATTTGAGTTACACATTTCCACTAATTCATTTGTTGCAAGGATGTGCTCTTTTATTTGTTTTTCAGATGTCACATATTTCAAATGAAGAGAATGCAGTGACCGTTCAAGCACCTCAATTTCTGACTGAAGGCGTTGAGTGTCCACCTCATAAATGTTTTTACTGTCCTCTAATTTAATTTGAAAATTATTTAATTTATTAATTAGAAAAACACGTTCTTTCCTTAATTTAATATTATTGGAATAGTGTTTCTGTTGTTTCCTATATTTATTGCATTTTTTAATAATTTTGTTGAATTTAGCATATTTTTTAATTTTATTTCGGCTCACTGTGTAGCTACTATTATTATACTTTACTAAAGAATCTTCAGTGAGGTCTATTGTTATGAAGGAATTTGGGTTACAATTACTTTTAATTAATTCATTATACAAGTGATCTGTTTCTCTAGCCTGAGTACATACTTTTTCCTTTTGCAACGTTGTAATCCGTGCATTTGCATGAATTAGTTCTTCTTCCAAGTCCCTAACCTTACATAATGCCTCCTCATACAAATCGCTACAGTTATTGAACCTGTCGGTGACCACCCGCAGTTTGTCCCGTTCATCGACAACCTCCAGGAATTGTTGATGCAGGTCCACTAGCTCCCGCTTCAGGCTAGTATTTTTGTCAATGATTGACTTGACTTCCTCTTCACAGTCATCCCTCTCCTGTAGCAGTTGTTGGCATTGGATGTTTGAAGCCTTAAGTTCTTCGAGGGCCGTTCTTAATTTGACCTCCATAACCTGAGCAGTAGCCTTACGGGTCATCACTGACATGGTTTTAGGAATAGTTACTGAAAATAGAATTGAAGAAACGGTGAGAACTAATTGAATAGATAAAAGGAGGAAGGTGTGTGAAACGAAAGAAAAAAAAATGAAAATAAAAAATGGGATAGCTAGTGCTTATATGTGGAGAAGAAGTGAGGCAGGATGTCGATTGAAGATCAACAACTATGATAACTTGAAATGCAAAGTTACAATAATTAAATAAAGTTAACTACCTATATTTTACTTTTTCTTTTGTGGGTAGTACCTATGTCATGATAAAAGTTTAAACTATTATATCAATACTACAATGTAAATTAGGAAAATTTTACTACAATGATCAGTGAACTCCTACAACAATTAACGCTTTTTTGATAGGTACCAAGTTTCCTCTCCTGTGTGAAAACAAAATAATGATGATGACTTATTACAGAGTACCTATCAAATTTACCAAAATAAACTATGCTGGGTCTCAATGACAGCGTGTTACTAACTTTGTGTGATAATTGAATGCTAATTTATGGCTATTATAGAATAAAAGTAAACAATACTTCCCGTTTAAATCCGCAGGTTGACATCCGCTGTTCGAAATAGGTTACCGGTGACGTTGGATAACCAAACACTGAGATTTACTTAGTTTTTTTACGGGAAAACAATAATCCCGGTTTATTAAGCAATTATATTAGATATAAATATAAAATTACACCTTACTTTAACTTAAATATTAATTAAAACTAATTTTAAAATACGGATTAAAAATTTGACATGTCACTCGTGCAGTGTTGCCCCAAAAAAAAAAAAAAAAATTATTCACCCAAAATCTTCTTTTTTTGCTTTAAGGCTCAAAGTGTCTTTTCTTCTTCAGCAAGATGAACAATGAGAACTTATAAGTCCCAATCCACCATTTACACACATACAACTGTTGTCGCGTAACGTTACGAATGCTCTGTGACGTCGTGTCTCCCACACGAACTATTCTAGTTTTGCCGAAGCTACCCGAAACCATCCTCGGCGTTATTAGGTATGCTTACGAATCCCGAGGCAGCTCTCAGACGCCCGAAGCCGCCCGAAGCAGCCCTCAAGCGCCCGAAGCGGGCGTAAGGCGCCCGAGCTGTACCAAGCAGCACCGATGCCCACCGATAGTGGGCGCCGGGCATCAAAGTTACAATAGAAGGTTTTTTTATAAGGAATTTGTCTGTAGACGCCGGGACTCTAGATTTGTGCCCGGTTGGTAATTGGTTTGCGCCATACATAGAACTAAAACATATTTGAAGTAAGGAGGGTGTGGTATGCCTTTAACCTCTTTCGAAAATAATATTACTTATTTTTCGTTCTAAACCATTCAAACGCGCTTTAATATTACACCTCACATTGTAGCTTTGATCTGTATATGCTCAAGACCGTATCTAACCGCATCTGGTAATCAGAGCAACTGCCAACAGAATGTTGCGTGCTATAACTAAATATGTTTTTGGACTAACTATTTTTTTTTAATAACAATTAAAATAGCCATACATATCATGATTGATTCATTCATTCATGATTTTGATTTCAAAGGATTTTGTCTCAGATTCACGCGATAGTGCATGTGCGTCGCGACCGGCAGTTAGACGCGCTTCGCGTTCTTCAGGGGTTTCCTGAGATCGAATGCTTGCTGTACGAACTCTTTGAGAGCTCAAGCGCATTTCTCTGTCAGTGAAGATCTCAGATTCACGCGATAGTGCATACAGTGCGTCGCGATCGGCAGTTAGACGCACTTCGCGTTCTTCAGGTGTCTCGCGAGACCTAGCACTTGCTGTTCGAACTCTCTGAGAGCTCAAGTGAGTTTGTCTGTCAAGTAAGGACTCAAAGTCACGCGATAATTTTATTGATGAGCCTCACGATCGGCGGATAAACGTGTCTCGCGCTGTTCACTGTTCTCTCGAATCCGGGAGGCCCACGTTCGAGAACGATATGAATTCAGTCGAGATTCATGCTGAGCTGAAGTTTCTGTAGCACGTATTCTGGCCCGATGTTCCTGAGATGCAGTAAGTCTCGCCTCAAGATCTTCTTCAGATTCCTGTGATCGAATTAATCTCAGCCTTTTAGCATTTTTGCTGTAGGTACTGGGAGAGATTCGATTTTCTTCCAGGCATTTTTAAAATGTATAAGATTATCTACTATAATAACACAATGCTATTTAGTAAACCTATATTATATAGGTACTTATCATAAATGACAAAGCCGTCAGCCGTAGTGACGCTCTGTCAAAAGTATAAAGAAGAATTTATCTCATAGGCATGGACAAATTAAGTATTATTGGTTTTTTTAGTTTGCCATTATTGACTGCTTAGCTCCTGGAAGGTATAGCGTGATGATAATTATTTCAGATGTTTAATCCGCAGCTATCTACAATATTCTTAACAAAAACTTGAACTAAACAGTTATTTTATGGTATTTTTATAGAACAATATTAAATGTTCGACGTGATTATTTAAATTGATATATCTTTTTTTGTTTTGAACCGATTTAAATAAAACAAACACTAAACGTTGAGTAAAGGGTACTCCAATACATTACTGAAAACCGCTCTTCATTCGGTTGAGCCGTCTCTGAGATTAGCGTGTTCAACGGGCAGACAAACAGACAACCGACAAACAGACAAACAGACAAACAGACAAACAGACAAACAGACAAACAGAAAAGAAATCTAAAAATCATTGTTTTGGGTTCTATTGCGTTGATAAATGCCCCCAAATAAAGTTTTTCTCATAAATCTCCCATGTACAGACAGCGACCAGTTACAGATTTATTATATGTATAGATTTTTGACATTTTATAGACAGTCAAGTTATGACTTTTTTCATATTGTAACCAACCTAAAACATAATTGATTTCTACCTATTATTTAAAGCACACCTTAAATACTTAGGTTATAATACAGTGTACCTCCTATTCTTTTGTAACACCTTATATACATGTATTATGCAAATAAATGATTTGATTTGATTTTTGAATAAAATAGTTAATTTAAGGAAAATCAATCCTTATTTCAAAGCAGTAGGTACGGTTATTTACACACAACCGAATTTGTGGTTCAGTCTTATTGATTCTAATACACGTAAAGAAAACTACGTAAAAATATTTAATTTAAGGAAATTTAGAACTTATCTAAAAGCATTATAATATGTATGTATTTATAAATTATACAGGGTTACAGGGAAAGTCGTACTGAATATTAAAGGATGTTATTATTCAGGTCATTTCCGATGAATTTCATTCTGAAATAAAATGTCCGAAACTTAACCGTTATGGAGATATTGAATTTTAAAGATTATTTTTAAAAATCCTTTATTTTTTGGCTTTTAGTCGTTTTCTTTGGGATTAGAGCTCCTAGAGTCGGTTTTTTTTATGTATCTAGTTAGAGGACATGTCCATTAATAAAAATGATCAACAGAAACTGAACCTACTACTAATAGCTTAAAAATCTGCTCGACAACGGTTAGCATTATGAATTTTCTAATAGAGTGTTCTTAACTTTAACAAGCTTTTAATAAAAAAAATTGTACTGCAAAAAATTTTATAAAGTTCTACGTCTCTTTAGCTATTCAAAAAGGTATAACACTTGCTATTAAATAGGCAAAACATTGCCCAAATAACAGTTAAGTTAGGAGAGGGTACATTTTTAGTTTGAGGTAAAAGTAGCTAAAATACGTAAAAAAAAGACAAAAATTTTAGCAATATTTTTATAATTCATGTTCTACATGGCCGCCGCTATTTCTTACACAAAGTCTCATTCTTTTTCTTAAATTTCTTTTCATTTTTTTTTTTCAATTTTTTTTTCTTTTTCTTTTCTTTTTTACTTTTTTTCTTTTTTTTCTTTTTTTTTAGTTTTTTAAGCTGTTAGTAGTAGGTTCAGTTTCTATTGATCATTTTTATTAATGGACATGTCTTCTAACTAGATACATCAAAAAAACCGACTCTAGGAGCTCTAATCCCAAAGAAAACGACTAAAAGCCAAAAAATAAAGGATTTTTAAAAATAATCTTTAAAATTTAATATCTCCATAACGGTTAAGTTTCGGACATTTTATTTCAGAATCAAAATCATCAGAAATGACCTTAATAATAACCTCCTTTAATATTCAGTACGACTCTCCCTGTAACCCTGTATAAGTATGAATATCAGTTGTCTGGTTACCATAACACAAGCTCTGCTTAGCTTGGGATCAGATGGCCGTGTGTGAGTTGTCCCAAGATACTTATTATTTATTTATTGATTTATTACGACAAACGGATTTAGGACATATTATATTTAGGGATTTTAATTTTATGGCATGTGATATTATGTTCGGGTAAGTTATCATTCGGACAAATGATGATTAGGACAAAAAAAGTTATGGCACTTAAAATTATAGTATAAAAAAGTTAGGTGACACAATAGAGAACCCTTCGCCAGACTTGTCCGTGTCTTGTACTGATATAGAAACTCGAGAGGTATTTTTTTAAAGTACTTACTCCTCCTCTTTTTATAAAAAAAGTCAGCTCTGCCAGCATGACCTACTCGGCAATAGCTCATTCTTAAAATGTACCAGACTTAATTAAGTGGATATCGTTATTTAAGTATTTTTTCCATAGCCTAGAAGGTGCTTAAATAAACTTTATTATTTTTATTTTAGCCGTCCCTGCCAATCCTCACCGGATTGTAGGGGGAACTGAAACTACTGTAGAACAGTACCCAACCATCGCTGCGCTGCTGTACTCCTTAATCGGAGTAAGTTTTTCTCAGTCTTGCGGAGGCACCATCATCAATCAAAGATCGATCCTCACCGCTGGTCATTGCCCTTCGTAAGTTACTAATATAATAAGATTTAAGACTTTGCAAAGTAACCATAGTGAAGTTATGATTTTTGAACTTATCTAAATTTCTTGTAAACTTTCAATAGATTCCATCTTGGTATCAAGTAGCAGTCATCATGGCACAAATAGAAAGAAGCGCAACTTACAATCGGATTGCGGTTAAATAATTGCTAATTAATTAAGTAATTCGAGACAAACATTAAAAAAATAATTTGCTTCTATTTCAGTGGAGATTTAATCATAAATTGGCGAATCCGAGTTGGTTCCAACTTTGCCAATAGTGGCGGGATCGTACACACAGTCATCGCCATCTTAGTCCATCCCGAGTACAACCCGAATACTATTGACAACGATGTCGCCATCATGCGAACCACTTTCGCCATTATCTATGGGAATGTGGTGCAACCCGCTCCTATTGCCGGAGCTAATTATAATCTCCCTGATAATGCCGTTGTGCAGGCAGCTGGATAGGGTACTGTCTCCGTAAGTTTTTCATAGACCTAAGTAAATAATTTCTTACTTGTGTTCTCAGAACACGGACTTAATAAATTATTTGTTCTGTCCTTAGAAATGATTTGCATTAAGTATAATTTTCTTTCTTTTTAGTTCGGTGGTTCACCTTCTGAGCAACTACGTCATGTCCAGTTGTGGACTATAAATCAGGATATTTGTAGAAGCCGTTATGCAGCCCTGGGCTCGAACGTCACTGAAAACATGCTGTGTTCCGGTTGGCTCGACGTGGGTGGTCGCGACCAGTGCCAGGGTGACGGCGGCGGTCCTCTCTACCGCAACGGGGTCGTTGTTGGTATCACCTCGTGGGGTCAAGGCTGTGCCTCAGCTCAGTACCCTGGTGTCAACACACGTGTATCCCGTTTTACTAGCTGGATCCAGGCCAACGCTAATTTAGATTAAAGGGACGAAGAATTTTATTTCATCAATGCATTGATATTGACGCGTTGATAAAAATGTTGGATAATCCCTATACCCAGTTTTCTGTTGGCAATTGAGTTGACTATTTGCTAATCTTCAATTGTAATATTATTAAAAATGTAAACACATTTTTTTTGGTTTTCATTTTTACTTATTTTTAGATGCCATCGGTCAGCGTGCTAATGATTATACATTGTTATATTATTCCGATGTTAAATCCGATTTTTAAACTCAACGTTAATTAATGTTTTCTTTTAAACAGTTTCAATGTACTTGCAGCCATCTTTATTGAACGTTAAAGCCATTGATCAATTAGT
Source organism: Hoplodrina blanda (assembly GCA_949316365.1). NCBI lineage: Eukaryota > Metazoa > Arthropoda > Insecta > Lepidoptera > Noctuidae > Hoplodrina > Hoplodrina blanda. The sequence continues at coordinate 5,152,866 of OX438579.1, read as the reverse complement.
AAGTGCAGTGAATAACGCCAGCTGAATAAATGTGATGCCATGAGAAAAATAAAGCAATATAATAATATGTATAACCTGACTTTACCTGACATCGCTATAAGCACTGTAATATCACTACTTTTTTAGGGTTCCGTACCTCAAAAGGTAAAAACGGAACCCTTATAGGATCACTTTGTTGTCCGTCTGTCTGTCTGTCTGTCAAGACCTTTTTTCTCAGGAACCCGTGGAGGTATCAAGCTGAAATTCATATCAAATACTCAAGTCTATGGTCTCTTGGAGCTGTGAAAAAATCAAACTTCTAAGTCAACACGATCAAAAGATACTCCCGTTTATGCCGCAAATTTCGAACACTCGCAAGGGAATCAAAACCTACAGGGTACTTCCCGTGAACTCAGAATCTTGAAATTTGGTATGAAGCAACGTCTTATAGCAGAGATATAGGAAAAATTGCGAAAAGTATAAATTTTTAGTTACATCATATAATAAAAATATTTTTAATAATTTTAAACTTACTACCCCTTTCCTCATGAACGCGTAGTGGTATTATATTGAAATTCATATCAAATACTCAAATCTATAATACCTTTAAGCTGTAACAAAATCAAACTTCTATGTCAACGCAATCAAAAGAAACAGGAATTAAAACCGCATATTTTGAAACTCGCCACTACTCGCAAGGGAATCAAAACCTACAGGGTACTTCCTGTGAACTCAGAATCTTGAAATTTGGTACGAAGCAACGTCTTATAACACAGATAAAGGAAAAATTGCGAAAAGCATAAATTTTTAGTTACATCATATAATAAAAATATTTTTAATAATTTTTACTTATATACGGTCTACAGGTTTGTACGGAACCCTCGGTGCGCGAGTCTGACTCGCACTTGGCCGGTTTTTTTTTATACTCGCATAACTACGATAAAATTATCGCCCGGAATAAAAATACAGTAGGCGCTAGTTCTTACTACTTAGATCGTATAAATGCAATGTTTCAGTTCTAATTTCAGGAATAAATTGACCATGGCTCAATGGTACTATAATGAAAGTTATAAAATGTATAAGTTCACAAAAAATACGACCTTCTATCTACATAATGGGCGGAGTTTCTCAATTGTGCGATATCGAGATTAATGTAGGCAATGAAAGGCAAAGGGCCCGCCATTTTGAAAGTACATAAGTTATTCGGCCCGTGCAACGCTTGATATATTTCAAACCGATGCTTTCATTTGTCAAAGAAAACTTTCTTACTATTTTTTTTAGGCTTCCATACACTATTACTAAGCTTCCGCTGTCTGCTTCTATCGCCGCGAAATATTTTCATTCTCTGATAGGATTTGGGGCACCCCATCTCAGACAGGTTAGGTTCGCGTGGGGATCGTGGGATCTAGTGAGTAAGCGAAGCGAGCGAACTCAGACCCCGCCAACATTCCCTTCGTGGTTGATATTACATAATGTATGTGATTTATTATGGAATGGTTTTTATTGTTTGGCGACTGCATTTTGGCGAGAATTATTATTTTGCGGAATTTCTTAAATAATAATTGCCTCGTTGGTTTTCAGCATGAGGTCTTGGGTTCGATTCCCAGGTCGGCCAAAGTGTTATTGGGTTTTTCCATCAGGAATTTCGGAGGAGCAGCTTCGGAGTCTGGATTTGTGTCTATTACATCTGACTCAAAACATAACTGGCGAAATGTGGGTGTACTAATGGGTACTCTCTGCCTAACCCTTCGAAGATTACGGGCGTGATGTTATGTTATAATTTAGGAAATTCGAAATTAAATAAATTGGCGATAGCTTAATTTATACCTTTCTGTTTTTATATTGTTTTGCGGCGCCTGATCAGTTTGAAATAAAAATATAACGTATTTGAAGTAAGTTTGCATGGTATAAATATTGAGTAATTTACTCAATCGATTCTCGTTAAAATATAGTGTTTAATTTTCATTAGGCGCTTTGTTCAAGCGCGTTACAATTTTGAATTAGATTTTATAATGGGAATTATAAGTAACTAGCGACCCGCCCCGACTTCGCACGGGTGCAATGTAAACCTTCCTCTTGAATCACTCTATCTATTAAAAAAAACCGCATCAAAATCCGTTGCGTAGTTTTAAAGATCTAAGCATATATATGGACAGACAGGCAGACAGGGAAGCGACTTTGTTTTGTTTTGTTGTAGTGATAGTTGACTTAGAAGTTTAATGTTTTCACTCCAAGGGGTAGCAGACGAGAAGAGGTATCGAGCTTAAATTAATACTAAATACTTAGTATTTGATATTAATTTAAGCTTGATACCTACACGTGTTTTTAAGAAAAAGGTCTTGACAGACGGACAACAAAGTGATCCTATAAGGGTTTCGTTTTTGCCGACTGAGCTGAGGAACCCTAAAAAGGCAGATATCATATGCAGAAGTAAGGGTTTTAATTTGCCGTGATAACCAAACGGGTTTGGGTCTGCAGATACACTATATAGCAGGGGTAGTCAACTTAAAAAGACTCGAGATCGACTGTTTACTGACAAGACTGAGCGATCTACCAATTACAAAATCAATACTTTTTCATAAGCTTAACATTGAATCGTCTGTGTTGTGCCTCTTCTCGCCAGTTCCTGAGGAAGCCATCCAAGGCGTCCCGCCATCTCCTTCTCGGTCTGCCGCGACCCCGTCAGAGGAGGCACAACACAGAGGAAAGTGGAAGGAATGGGGGAGGCCTTTGCCCAGGAGTGCGACAGTAAAGGCTAAAAAAAAACTTTGAATCGTGTTTTACATATAATTTACATTATACTATACTTTTAGGAAACAGTTTATATATAAGTAGTAGGTATTTTATATTTTATCAAGAGTGCAAAAAATATGTATAACTAAATTGAAGATCTTTTTAGTAACTACTTATATAAATTAGTGTGAGCATTACATCTGGGATCAATCGACTAATAGCCGCGATCGACCGGTCGATCGTGATCGACTGGTTGGCCACCCCTGCTATATATAGGGTCCTACCGACTTGAATCTATAGAATAGTATCACTGCTTCGTTTCGGTTGTTCAATCCTTCAAGAGAACTTTATGAACAGCGTGCCCCATACTCGATATACTCCATTTTTAAATAAAAAGAAAACTAGAAATACGAAAGGTAGTGAAAGACAATTAACAAAAGGTATTTATATGGCAGAGGTGAGTGGCAACGCAGGGAGGGGTCGCCCTAGGAAGACCTACACTGACCTTATTGGTGAGGGTCTTCAGAAAGGTCAGGTGCGGAGTACTCGTAACCGGCGTGCTTGTATGACGAGATGAATGAACGTAGATGAGGCGAAAGGAGAATGTAAGGATCGTAGCAGCTGGCGTTCTGTGGTTTCTGCCTACCTCCGTGGGAAAAAGGCGTAAGTTTATGTATGTGTATGTGTACAAATAGACAAAGATAATTAATTCAATATATTTATAAGTCAAGCAAGCAGGATTATTCTGATTAAGTATTGAAGGTAACAATATGTTTTATCAATTGAATTGATACACCTGCAAAGCCGATAGGTACTGGTGGACTATTTTGTAACATCTAAGGAAGGTTAGATATCACACAATAAAATTAGCTAATAGTTATATTTATCTCTCGATAATCTAAATAGACATTGGTTAAAGTATATATCATAACATCACTCCTGTAATCGCCGAAGGGTTAGGCAGAGGTGTACCCATTAGTACACCCACATTTCGCCAGTTAAAAAGTCCCATGTAATATGGGGCGAGCATATTGCTATCAACTGGGCCCAAATCCAGACTTCGAGGTCTTCTGAGAACCTACTTGGTTAAAGTAAATCTACCTGTTAGTTTTTTTTTTATTAATACGGGTGTACTGTACTACAGCTAAAATCTAGGTGTACAACGGAGTCACGATGCGTGTCATTGTTGCCATATTGGCTAGCCTAGCAGAAAGATGCAGTCAATGACTAATTTACAAAAATAGCGAAATATATGTACCTACTTTGATATCTTTATATAAAAACAAAAATCAATTGCCATGTGTTAATATTTAAAAAACTTGAAAAATGGGTTCAAGCAGTAGGTGAGGTGGAGTAAGAAAAAGAAAATTAGAAAAAAAAGGAAATGGTTTTACATATTATGATCCTAGTCAATCATATTACGAACGACAATGAATCAGAGTGTAAGCCGTAGTAACGCAATTTTAAACTCTATTCCTGTTACCATTTAGTTCATTAATGTTTATCAATAAAACACCACTCCATCATATTGATACTCTATCTGTGCTTATCCATAGAATAGGATTGATGTTCAACATAGTAAACTATTGCTTATCCCTTTGGTCAATACGTATTCAAATATGCTTTGAGCCGGTCGTATCCGTGTCCATTCATTCATGAGATTGAGAATTTCTGTTCTTATGTAGCTTTTTTATGGAATTCGGGTTGTCAAACATTTTATCATATCAAATCTACTTAACCTAGTTTACGAATTCTAATAAAAGCACTAGAGATTAAGGTTGTGCTGTTCAAAAGTAATAAAGTACGTTTCATAAAAAAAAAAATCTTAGATAAATGATGTTTACTCTACATCTAAGTTAAAAATAACACTATTACGCGTCAATTTTATTAAATCAAGTAGGTGTTTTGTATCCGAAACACTAATAAGAAACACAAAAACAAACACAGAGGTCATAGTCTCTTTTAAAATCGAAACAGTTTCTGTAATGGTCAGATATATAGATAAATATACACATCAAAAAAGTCTAGGGATCAACATCCCTAACAAATGTTAGGGATGTTGATCCCTAGACTTTTTTGATGTGTGTATATGTTAGATCTGTATACTTATAGCCATCCCGGCCTTCCGCCATCTCTTAAAACAGTACCATTTTAATATTACTTTGTAATTACTGTTGTTGGATTTTCGACTCTTGGCGCTGAGCCGAGCGTTGAAAATCCAGCAGTGCGTAAGCAATGCAAAGTAATATTAAGAGATGGGGGTAGCACTAGATCACCGCTCTATTGATAAAAATCTGGTTTTATTAATCATTAAGCCTCGTTTACACGATTACAGATCTTTGATCCTCGAGAGGCGAGGAAGTCCAAACTATGCCTAATCGTAGGCAAGAAACACAGCAAAGTCTACTCTACCTCGTTTTTAATTTAGAAATATTACCATCGATCTGGAATTCTAAAACGTCACAAGTAAATAGTTTATTTGGATATTAATACATAGTCATAAAATAATCAATCAAATAAAAAGCCTATGTTATTGCATACTCACTACTTTCCGATATCAAGGTAATAGGATAAGATTAACTCGGTAGCTAAGCCTTGATTAGATTACTAATAATTTATTAGTGTGTTGCATAAAACACTCATTGTCAATTCCTATAATTTATGAGGCGTAAATGTTTTTTTTTCTGTAACAATGTCGTGATCAGACTCAAAAAGAGTTGAGAATAATATAACTGGAACTTAAACATAATGAAATCAGAACTCAAAATTGTATGTTTCATATTTTAGTACACAAAAAATATTTAAAAAAAATAGTTTTCTGCCTACAGCCGTCCCTGAGTTCCCGGAGCGAATGGTCGGTGGCACTGTCACCGCTATCGACCAATAATAACTATCATGATTCAGCTGTACTCACGATATATGACACTTTCATGTAACCAGTGTTTTGTAAAAACCTAATTGAAAAGAGTGCCGTGGAGTTTCTTGCTCGTTCTTCTCCATAGAGGCCTACCCCCGTTTTGAAACGAGCAACTAGCTTCAGCTTTCGGACTAATTGACCGACTCCTTGACAATTCAAAAGCCTGTAAATGGTCTAATTGAAATAAATGTTTTGACTTTGACTTTGACTTTCGTACATAGTTGCGGTGGTACCATTCTAACCAACAGGGCTATCCTTACCTTCTGCTCCTCATTGTCCATAGTCAGTCCAATCCTAACTAATATTATAAATGCGAAAGTAACTCTGTCTGTCTGTCTGTCTTTTCTTCACGCCTAAACTACTGAACCGATTTGTGTGAAATTTGATACAGGGTAAGTGTGAACCCCAACAAAGGACATAGGTTTCTTTTTATTCGACTTCGACTTCGTCTGCGTCCGCGATAACCGACATATACGCGGACGAAGTCGCGGGCAAAAGCTAGTATTATTATAGTTGAAGCAAGAAAACAAAAGAAGATCAACAAAAACAAAATTTGTTTTTTATTTTCAGCGGTGATCGTACGTCTATATGGCGTTTCCGTGTTGGTTTTATCTACCTAGGCCAGCAGTAGCGGTGTCGTTCTTGCCTGTGGCTCCATTAGCATCCACCTCAGTTGTGGCACCCGCATGATAGACTTGGAGGTCGCTATCATGTATACTACCAGTACCATCACTTATAACAACGTTGAGTTGTTTAGGCCGCTTCCGACACTGGTCCCAACTATAATGTTGTTGACAATCAGGTAGTTTGGGCCGCTGGACGGGGTAGAACTTCCGAAAGTAATAAAGTAATAGTAATTTTATAATAAATCCTATTCTTTAAAATCATTGAACAGAAGCAAGATGTTTACTTTGACATTAGTGAGGGCACTCATGATGATCACATCTTAAAGAAAGAAGTACAGAGTACCAAAGGAGAAAGTTTTGGTGCTGATAAAGAAAATTTTAAAGATTAGATTGATTATAAAATGAGGGTACTTTCGGAATTTGAATACGTATTGTTATTCGTTTTGAAACTTATCCTGTACCAAATTTTAATCGAGTGGTATAGTCGTGAAAGCGTAACAGACAGACAGTCAGACAGAGTTATTTTCGCATTTATAATATTAGTAAGGATGGATAAACCATAAAAGAAGAGAGTCTAGATAACTCAATAAAATTAAAATGGAAATTTAGAATATAGCATCCTAATTTACCTTCAGAAGGTAGTAATAAATAATTCTAACCTTTTAATGACGTGTCACGGCTAAAAGTACTTGTGATTTCGAGTGTTGACGCCCTTAGCATTGATGTTATTTGGAAATGTTTCGACGAAAGTAGCAAAAGACTTGAGGATAAGTGAAGTGACTACGCGGTTAGCTGTCAACAATAGAACACAATTCTACGTAATTCGTACAATATGCGTTCACGCCTGTAATTTCCGAAGAGTTAGGCGGAGGTGTACCCATTAGTACACCGGCAATTAGCCAGTTATGTTTAAGTCCCATGTAATAGGGGGCGAGCCTATACCGGGCACAAATGTAGACTCCGAGGCTGCTTTTCTTTATTTCTGTGATTGCCTGCATTGCTACAAGGAAAACCCTTAAGTCAATAGATAAGCACGATGGTTTGTAGAAAACAGTAGTTAAACATGTGACAAATAGTAATTGAAATTATCTATCATAGATAAATTGGAATTTATGAATCAGTGTAGCTAGTTTATATAAATAATGTGAGAGAACTAGAAATGCAAGTGCTGCATCAGTTGTCATCATGCGTGCAGTCATCTTTGTATTAGCCTTAGGGTTTGCTGTCGTTACGTGTAAGTATCTTTGTGTTTTTTTAACTCCCTGGCCAAAACGTTTTAATATTTAATCTAATATACCTATGCAAAAATATGTGCATTGCTTCCTTTTGTCAGAATTAAATCTATTTGAGCATAGAAGAAATCTCTGAAGTGATACTAAATCAACACATCTCTGTAACCAAACAATGGTGTGGTTACCCAGATATAACAATTTAAAGGTGTAATTTTGTACTACATTCTTTTCTTCATTTCTTACTTTATTTTTTTAAAGAAATCGTTACCTATCACTAGGAATTTCACCTATGTAGTTGGTGTATTTACAAACATATAAACTCACATACACTAACAACCAGAGCCGAAAGCTGTAGACCATTTAAATATTTGTTCCTTTTAGGATTGGAAACCGCGACACCCAGTGCAGCAAACAATTTTATTGTGATTTTGGACCTTGTATGATACCTATTTAATTTTTTGATTTTTGTAGCTGTTCCTACAAAACAATCTGTGATTGTGGGTGGGTCTCCAGCTGTAGTGAGTCAGTATCCCAGTGTCGTTGCTCTGCTGTACTCGACCAATGGCAATAACTTCAATCAAGCATGCGTAGGCACCATCGTCACCACGAAAGCTATACTCACTGCCGCTCATTGTGTTTAGTAAGTATGCAATACACTAAATTATACTAGTTTATGTATATTATCTTACAGAAACTGAACATTTTTCAAAATATTGTCTTATTTAAAAAAGGTAATTGTAAATCTCCGTTTCTAATTTAGGTCGAATTTTACACAATTTTTAGATTTTTTTTCTAATAAATTTCGAGACCTATTATATGTATGTATCCTGCTTATGCGTAGGAAGTTTCATTATAATTTGTTTATTTATTTTGAAAAATATGGACTTGAAAATTTGTATGATTGATAACGTTCTTAGTTGGCTTTACGGATACCTGGAGAACGGTGTCCTATTCATTGCATTAAAATGTTTTTCTTTTGTTTAGCGGTGACGCCGCCTTCAAATGGCGTGCTCGAGTTGGTTCCAGCTGGGCCAACAGTGGCGGTACTGTCTATGCACTGAACTCCATCGCCGTCCACCCTAGCTTCAACATCCGTACCTTGGACTATGACATCGCTATCCTACGCACTGTTGTTACCATCGTCTACAGCAACAACGTGCAACCTGTTTCTATTGCCGGTACCAACTACAACTTACCTGACAACCAAGTCGTCTGGGCCGTGGGATGGGGGACCACAGCCGTATGTATTTTTGTTTCATATTATGATATCAATGTGAAATAACGTGATGGCCCAGTGGTTTTGGCACACACCTCTCATGTACAAAGCTCGCCACCGAGCAGGGGCAAATCAACTTTTTGTCTTTTTTTAATTCGCATGTATTTTCTAAGTATATCTCAGACATCACTGACATTGGTAAAAAAAAACATCGTGAGAAAACCTGGACTTAAAATAATATTAGTCTGAAATCGCGAATCCACCTTAAGCAGGCATGATACATCAATGCTCCTGCTTTCTCTGTCAGGGAAGAGACCTTTGACCTGCATTGGGACAATATAATTATTACCATTATTTTTATTATGGTACCATGTATTTCTTTTTAATTGCCTGTATTAATGTGTTATTATTGTTATAGGCCGGTGCTGCCCCTACTGAGCAGCTTCGTCACATCCAGGCTTGGACCATTAACCAGTACACCTGTTCCTCCCGCTATGCAGCCTTTGGCGCCAATGTGACCGCCAACATGTTTTGTTTCGGTTGGCCCAACGTTGGCACTCGAGATCAATGTCAGGGTGATTCCGGTGGTCCTGTCTACCACGATGGAATCTTGGTAGGTATCAGCTCATGGGGCTATGGATGCGCTAATGCTGTATACCCTGGTGTCAACGCTCGTGTTTCCCGTCTTACTTCTTGGATTCAGTCTAATGCTTAAAATAACTAAAATGACGAGGTTGGTAATTAAAAAATCTAAATGTAAATAAAATGGTTTTTATCCTTTATATGATTTTTTTTTATGTCATGCCTTTATTTAAGATATATTGTAGTGATAGAGTATCCACATTTTGAGTTGCTGTGTGTGGCAAAGCTTTTAAGGCTTTAAGCTTTTAAGGTAGTTAATATTATTTGTGGAATTTCCAAATTTTTATTATCTATGTTCTACTGGAAGTACTAAAACAATTACTTTCCCACTGATTAGGTTATTCCAATTGGGTTTTCCATTGAGCGAATAAATATTATCAATGTATCAATTTTAATTGTAAGATAATGATAGCAACTTAGTTATTAAGGGTTACCACCCACCTAAACATGTCTCCATAGCAGCTTTTAGCGTAACATCAAGTAATAGGGATCGATTCAACTCTGACTCGTAAATAACCTGACGTTAATCCTACTATTAATATTATAAATGCGAAAACTACGTGACGGATCTGGATTAAATAGCACATAGGTAATAATGGCAGGCAAGGTTTTAATCCCGGAAAAATATACGGTTCCCGTAAAAATATAAACTTAAACTTAACCTAATATATAAACTTTGACGCGGACGAAGTCGCGGGCAGAAGCTAGTATTAACATAGATCTACTAGTTAGCTCGCGACATTGATCTCAATATGTTTAATTATGTTTTTGGACCAGGATCCTGCGCGGGTGTAGATAAACCCGCCAAAGTTTCATCACCATCACCATCGGATCAATGGTATAGGAACACAGAGGACAAATACACAACCACTTGGAATCAAGTGATTGATCACTTAAACAAAATTATTAGCTGTAAAATATATACCAGCTTTTAATTCCGATATGCTTTCAAGCTGTAAAAGTTTCATTGAAAATCGGTTCAGTGATTTAGAGTTTAGATGTGATACGCGTGATGGAGTCCAACTCTAACTTGACCGTTTTCTAGTGGCCACATCCCTTTAGATAATCCCTTTAGTAAATAGATAGATAATAAATTTATTTGCATGAACATGTGTCATACATACAAAATGGATACCGAGGCCCCGGAACGTAAAAGGCAACAGAAGGAACAGGGTGGTTTTTTAGTCAGTAAAAGTCTGACAGTCCCTTCCGCCCCACCCAGAAGGGCGGAAGGACTCATTTGATGATTTTTACCACCTAAAAAAAAATACATACAAGATAAGTCATGCATGCAAGATGGTAATAACAATATTATGGTACAGACATGTTTGCCATATGATGTGACATGCAAATGTCAAGAAATATTAATTAAAACATTCTTATTTATCCTCATTTTATGAGGGTTGACAGGAATTTATGCTCATCTTATTGTCAAAAATCAACAGTCCAAGTCGATGAGATCAAGTAGGTGACTACCCTGTCACGCCCATTACTGAGATAACGCTAATACCTTCCTACTTACAAGATTATATTAATCGATACGAAGCAGGTAATGAATCAACAGTATAATAATACTGACACGCTCGTAACTAACCGTTATCTTTAATAATTAAAAAAATAACACGCAATGAATGAATATTTTTATTTCGTATTCCCAGAAATGTGATAATTATGCTGCTTAACTTAAACAGAACAACAATTATTTTTTAGGATTGTGGTCACAAGTGCCACAATTTTACATATTTAGGTGTCGTATGTACGATGCTGCCAGTCGGAACGTTTCCTTCGATATTTTCAACACTAGCAAAAAAAAAAAAAAAACTATGAAAAAGTACTTTTTAACTAAATGTGTAAAGTATTTTTTTATTTTACACTTTTTAGTTAAAAATCTAACATTTTGAGGTTCCACCATTGTTTTAATAGAATAGAATAGAATTATTTAAAATTGGCTTGATTTTGTCTACACCGACACTAAGTATTAGGTAGTAATTCTATTCATTAGAATAGAATAGAATAGCATTATAAAATCTTACAATTTCATCTCACTGATTATACAAATACATGTATTAAATACTAAGAAATCTTTTATTTATGAGAATACTCCCAACTGTAGAAAATGTGCCATTTTGATAATTAGCCATTTAGAGAATTGGCCATTCGGAGAATTAGGCGTTTTGAGAATTGGCCATTCTGAGAATTAGGCTTTTTGAGAATTAGCCATTTTGAGAACTAAGTAGTCCTTTTGCGCCTCTGTTGTCATTTTGAGAATTGGGCATTCTGCGCCTGAACCCGTGCTATCGGTCATGTATTTATAGCTCTGTCTCTCTCTCTCTCTCCCACATTGGAGGAATAATACCTATATGATAATACTTGAATATGGTTACGGAATAGGTATAGACTTATATATTTGAAAGTTCTACATGACAGTCTAGCTAGACCAGTGAACACGATTAGACTTTTGTAAGGTGTTCTTAAATTGATATCTCGTGGATGATGCGCTTAAGTAAGATAACTTAAAGGTTCTCGTCTAAAAACATGTCTTATACATACTTTCCATATCACACCCATATTCGCCAGTTATGTTTAACCTTTTTCTTAAAAATATTGTTAATATTGCAAATAATGTATAGAATTCTACGTTAAAACCTGTAAAGATACGATAAACGTCGTGTGTTTGTGACGTCATTTGTTGTCTTCAGGGGACTGTAGCGCAAAATTATCTTATTAATTAATATTAGATAATGCTGGTAGTCATTATTATCTGCGCGTATTTTCCCACTGGTTATCTTTATCCATTTTAAGTCGTCTAGCTTAGTCCAATACCAAAGCTGAGTAGGTACGAAATTGAAAAAACAAAATAATAGATTTGTTCGTCTTGTTACCTAGTAAATAGCCTTTTTAATGCATATTTATACATCTCTCTACACATGACTGGGATATTTTCACTGTTCTTGTTTTTTATTCTAGACAGAATTTATGTAGTTCAATTTAAACAAGACTGACGTATCGTGTCCTAAAGCATCAGAAGACGAGAAGATACGTTAGAAGCCAAGCCCACCACACTGTTCCCACCCACTGCAACTCCTGAAAGCCAGAATCAACAGTGGAAGCCACCAGAAAAGCGCCGAGGCAATAAAGCTCGACGATCCCCAGAGGGACGATTAACTGTCTTGGGTCCCGTAACGAAATAGAAGAAGCCAATCGGAGTTATGCACTCGAATGTTGACTAGAGGCGTGTAGGATTTTTCAGTAGCAGCCCGGAGTTTGGAAGCTGGTTGTGTTACACCTCGTGTCACGGGAAGCACGTTAAGTCGTTGGTCCTGGCAGTTATTTCTAGATTTTTGACAGCATGTGCGTGCCTAGAGACAAGCCCAACCGATTTTATACGTTAAAAAAAACAGAAAATAGGGACACTGCTCAATAATGTTGCAATTTAATCATTTATAACTGTTGGAGTAGTCTCCGAATTTTTTTATTCATATAAAATCTGTCGGGCATGCCTTGTTTTTAACCCCCGATGCAAATACGATAGCGTGTTATAAGTTTGGCGTGTCTCTGTGTGTGTTTGTCTATGGCATCGTAGCTCCCGAATGATGAACAGATTATGATTTTGCTTTTTTTTTGTTTGAAAGGTAAAGTAGTCGGGAGTGTTCTTAGCTATAGCTATGTTTGATGAAACTCGGTTTAAGATAGCTGCCGCGGGGGGCATTTTAAATTTATATTTTTTAATACCGATATAAAACAAGACAAGCCCCGAGCGTCTAAATTTTTTACGTATAATATCTGTTGGCATTGCGCCCTAGGCACGCCACTATTTGACAGAACTTTCGTGTAGTCAAAAGCCCGAAAGTCTGATAACCAGTCTAACCAAGGGGTATCGTGTTACTCGATTATTATGGGTTTTGGGGGTCAGATAGGCAGTCGCTTCATGTAAAACACTAGTACCTATTCAGCTGCATCCTTATAGACTGGAAGACGAGCCCAACATGGTCGAGAAAAGGCTAGGCAGATGATGATAAAGGCATGATGTGTGTCTATGCGATAAAAAAGTGAAATAATACGGTAAAATACATTTAAATTCGCACTTTTTATCAAGACGATTTTCCAAATATCAGTTTATCGCAATATGAATGATATTACACACTTAGTATCTACTTAAACAGATTAATTTAGTAAGATAGTCAGAAATACGGAAAATCCGACAGCCGAAGCCTAGTGATAGGGTTTTCCCGGTGCTCCTATAGGTATGTCATATTTTCGTCAATAAGTAATTAAGCTCGATTAAATACTGATAGGATAAGACAATAATATTTTTTTTGTGTGAGGTGGAAACCCTCATGGACTTCCTCGAGGGGCAGCCGGACTCTTTCCGGCTAAAACTACCGCAGTGTTCTACCGCTGCCTATGGCCGCGAGTGCGGAATTCGCATACAGCAGACACTAATATTTGGGCTTGTGGTTAATCAGTTCCCTCGTACAAGATTTTGAGTTCTGTATTCATTTTATTAATTAACTAGCATTCTTCCCGCGACTTCGTTCGCGTGATTTTTCTTACGAATCCCTAATTTTTTGATAATAAAATATCAGTAACAACCAGAAAACCAGAATATCAGAATAACAGAAACACAACACGAACACGAACAGAATATCAGTGATAACGTAGCTTCCAATTTGTGAAACAATATTCAAAATCAGTTCATTACTTCCGGAGATTACCCCCTACATACAAACTTACAAACAAATGTTACCTCTTTATAATATTAGTATAGATTAAATTATGTAACGGGATACTGACTAGATAATTATGTATGCGCCATCTTAGGTGCAATTTTTACCCGGATGAAGTCGCGGGCAAAAATAAAAAATTAAAACCACCTACTTAGATACCTGATCAATAAAATTAATAAATACTTGTTTTGTTTATTTGTTTATGTTTAACAGTATTTCAGAATACACATTCAAGCAGTGTCGTGCGACTGTATCACTGTGTGCGTGCAGGGTCATCGCCCCGCCTGCCTAAACCCAGCGGCAAGATGATGAAAAAAGAAAAAAAAAATCCTACATTAATTATTTATTTTGATCCGCGTTGAGAATCACTAGCATTAATAGCTAGTGATTAATGTGTGAGTGAGGTAATCCTCCTTGAATATGATCAGAATGCTACAATTACGTTATTGCTATCCTGAATAAAGTACCTAATTATAGTATGGTCTGGTCTTTCTTCATTGTGTGGGCAGTAAGACCTTACGACCCCACACACCCTAGGTAGTGTCAGAGTTTCTCGAACCCCTTTTTTTTTTGAGGTGGTAAAAATCATCAAATGAGTCCTTCCGTCCTGGGTGGGGCGGAAGGGACTGTCAGACTTTTACTGACTAACAAACCACCCTGTTCCTTCTGTTGCCCTTTACGTTCCGGGGCCACGGTATCCTGTTAAGACGTCCCGCAACCCCGGCAGGCGTTTGGCCCCGTTGGGGGCCCCGACATGGTTTGAGTAAGACAATAATAAGTCCAGGTTTCCTCACGATGTTTTCCTCGTCGATATTATATCAGTGATGTCCAAGATAAACTTTAGACAGTACGTACATATGAATTGAAAAAATCACATTGGTACTTGCCCAGATTGGAACTCACAACCTCAAGCATGAGAGGTGGGCGCCCATCACGACAACTATAGAACTATATAACTATTTTCACCTACCTGATGAAAATGTCAATATAATCATTGTCCGGCGAACAGTTATTGTACCTATCAATGGCACGAACCATTAAAAATATTACAAATCAGTGTCATGGATTATCTGATTAGAATAGGTGTGATAATATAGACTGCCTTGTTAGTTTGTATACAATTGGGTTTTTCTATCTATTTTGATATAAAAACCCCAATATTCAATACCTATGATTTTTAATACTATCGCATATTAGCTTTTGCCTCGACTTCGTCCACGGTAATCGGATCGGTACCGCGGACGCAGACGAAGTCGGTATAAAAGTAGCCTAAGTCCTTACTTGGGGTTGTATGTAATTTTTATCAAAACCGGTTTAGTGGTTTTCGTAAACGCGTAACACGCAGACAGAGTTACCTTCCCATTTATAATATTAGTATGAATACAGGCAAGAACTAAAAAATATGTAACAGAGAGTACAAAATTCCCAAATATTAGTTTCTTCTATGAATCATCATCTGCTTAGCCTTTTCCCAACTATGTTGGGGTCGGCTTCCAGTCTAACCGGATGCAGCTGAATACCAGTATTTTACATGGAGCGACTGCCTATCTGACCTCCACAACCCAGTAACTGGGTAATACAGTACCCCTAGGTAAGACCGGTTGTCAGACTTTCAAGCTTCTGACGACTAGTAACGACTGACAAAGATCCACGTATGACAGCCGGGACCAACAGCTTAACGAACAGTTTCACAGTTTCTTCTATGAATAAATGATATATTTATTTGGAAAAATATGAGTACCTACCTAATATAAGTTCTTAAAAATATGGTGTACAAATATTTAGATTTTACATCTTACGGCGCGTACACATAGAACGTCCGATTTACAGGTCCGTTTAAACGTATTTATATGTTATTAGCGTATGTAGTTGTATGAGCAAGTTCACACAGAATACTTACAGTATTCCGGATCCAGTAAAAAATACCGATCCGAAATCCAGTAACGACGAATCAGTTAAAATCGGTCCTATAAATACTGTGTGAATATTACCTCCAGTAGCGACGGATCAGTTAAAAAGGATCCAGTTAAATCGGACGTTCTATGTGTACGCGCCCTTACTTGTACTTGCATGCAGTCCACATAATTAACTTATAACATAAAAGTTCTAATAATAATCCATACAAATATTGTTATTTGCTGAAATTGAAACAACGATACTTTATCGCAGTAGCCAACCTAGTTCTGTCTCAGCTATTATAATAAAACAGCCCTGTTGATCAATCTTGATAGCTAGATCCGTGATCAAAATTAATGAACGCTAACCGAATTTAAAATTGAGGCATACCTACGTTTGCAATCGAGATTGACTGGGTTTTTATAACGGATCGTGATCAAGATCCAATAATTGGTCTAGTTTTCACCAGTCAGTCAGTACCTAAATAACAGTAAGGAAATTTTTTATCAATAATTTATTTGTAACGTTCAGGTAAAATAATAATATGAATGAACATTATTAGATAACGCGATAAGACAATATTGTGACAATCTGTGATACGCTCCAGCCTGAACTGCCTATTCTTCTTTTTAGCGTGTCGATGACAATTTAAGTAGACCTAACATCATCACGCCTGTAAACCCCGAAGGGATAGGCAGAGGTGTACCCATTAGTATACCCACATTAAGCCAGTTATGTTTAAGTCCCATGTAATAGGTGGCGAGCCTATTGCCATCAACCGGGCACTAATCCAGATTCCGAGGCTGCTACTGAGAAATTTCTGATGGAAAAACCCAACACTTTGTCTGAAATCGACAATTTAAATAGAGTCAGCCCAAAAGGCAACGAGTTTGGCACTTTCAGTAGTGTCCGTTAGCTCCTGTGGTTTGTTGACAACAGGACAGGCAGGACACGATATCAAGTGTCCCATTGTTAGTGGGGCAGCACCACATTTACACTCCAGGGCAGAGTTATCTATGAAATTCGACCTGAATAGGTTTTCCTTTCTTCGGCCAACCTGTATCCGGAGTCTGTTCAAAGACTTCCGGGTCGGCCATGGCAACTCGTGTCCAGGTGGAAGATTTTCTGCAAGTACAAGCACATATGGGTTGGGTAGGGAAACACTTTCTCACCACAGCTTCAGTTTTTCCTGCCAATTTCACTTAAGGACAAATTTTTCCTCCTTAAACCGTTGTATATATAGTGGAGGGTACTAGGTAATTATAATAAAAACTTTTACCATGATTTCAGTGAATGATTCTAGATTCTCAAGCGATGGAATTTTAATAGGTATTATTAAAAATAAATCTGAAACTGATAAATACAAAACTTTGAAGGTCAAAATGTATGGAACAGCCGATATTTGGTTTACATACATATATAAACTCATGTCTTTTTCCCATGGGGGTAGGCGGAAACCATTTTTTTTTTGAGGTGGTAAAAATCATCAAATGAGTCAGACTTTTACTGACTCAAAAACCACCCTGTTCCTTCTGTTGCCCTTTACGTTCCGGGGCCACGGTATCCTGTTAAGACGTCCCGCGACCCCGGCAGGGGGCGGAAACCATAGAACGCCAACTGCTACGATCCTTACATATTCCTTTAGCCTCGTTCACGTTCAAACATCTCGTCATACAAAACTACAGCACCTGGTCGATACCAGGTGCTGTAGTTTTATTTGATTATTTCAATATCAATTATGACAGCTCCCTGAAATTTGTATTTCTGCGCCAAGTTACAATCGTAATTTTAGGCAGGTTTAACGCTGTGTTTACTTTTTTTTTAAGTTGGTAAATATCATCAAATGACTCCTTCCGCCCTGGGTGGGGCGGATGGACTGTCAGACTTTTACTGACTAAAAAACCACCCTGTTCCTTCTGTTGCCCTTTACGTTACGGGGCCACGGTATCCCGGCAGGGGGCGGATACCATAGAATGCCAACTGCTACGATCCTTACATATTCCTTTAGCCTCGTTCACGTTCAAACATCTCGTCATACAAAACTACAGCACCTGGTCGATACCAGGTGCTGTAGTTTTATTTGATTATTTCAATATCAATAATTATGACAGCTCCCTGAAATTTGTATTTCTGCGCCAAGTTACAATCGTAATTTTAGGCATGTTTAACGCTATGTTTACTTTACATCATTACGGTTAGGCATCTTGATTTCGATCATCCCGACAACTTTCTTGATTCGAAAAGATTTAAGATAAAGAGTTAAATCGGGTATTTACAAAAGATTAATTAATGTATCGGCAATATATTTGGTATTTCTGCACTAAGATAACGTTATTATATCAAAAATATTGACGTTATCTTACTTGGTCTTTTCCAACAATACGTTTAGAGAAGTTAGCTAAGGCTTGATTCACAAGTGAGTGCTGCTGTTAAGTATCAAATAAAGTAT
The DNA here is from genome assembly GCA_949316365.1 of Hoplodrina blanda. Lineage (NCBI taxonomy): Eukaryota > Metazoa > Arthropoda > Insecta > Lepidoptera > Noctuidae > Hoplodrina > Hoplodrina blanda. Next base: position 5,134,449 of record OX438579.1, on the reverse strand, counting down.
GACAGGTAAATCATAGTTATATACCTGTCCACAACGACGATTACCTGTGTCCGTATTGAAACGAAGACCGGTCTGTCTCGCAGGAAACGATACATTTTAACATACACATAATATCACGCCTGTAATCACCGAAGGGTTAGGCAGAGGTGTACCTATTACTACACCCACATTTTGCTAGTAATGTAATAGGGGGAGAGCCTATTGCCATCAACCGGGCACGAATTCAGACTCCGAGGCTGATACTGAGAAATTCCTGATGGAAAAACTCAGTAACACTGCCCGACCTGGGAATCGAACCCAAGACCCCATGCTCAGCATTCGCGTATTACGACCACTAGACCAACGAGGCAGTCAAAAAATATAAATAAAATAAATAAAAGATAAAGATAGTGAATAATTATAAGTGTTTTTTTAATGAGAGCCATTTCAGTTTCTAGTTTGTCGTTCCTCGTGCCTATACCAACATCAGTTTTGCATTAGAGGTCTATGGACCCAGAGGGTTTATATGCGTTTATCCATTTTTCTTGAAAATTAATTCCATTACGGTAGTGAGTTGACTGTAGCTCAGATGTTAGTAGGAACCAATCACACAGCTGCATTTGGTAGACCAGCTACCGAATACCTACAATTAGTAAAAAAATTGACGACAAATCTAATATGAAAATGAAGAATTATGTATGTATTATAATTTACCTTTATTTTTTTACAGTTGGTAATCCGCCAATACAGGAAAAAGTTGTGATTATATTTATCCTTTTTATTAATCTTAGATTATCGTTTATATAACTTCATCAACATTATCATTTTTAAATGGTATAAAAGCCATAGCTAAATTGGTATTATCACATTTCAGTGCACGACAAAATGCGTGTTATCGCTTTATTGGGTCTATGCGTCGCGGCTGTGGCAGGTTGGTAAACTTTAGTAAACTGGATTGTACTGTGCATCGGATTTTAGGAATCATGATACATTTCAGGTTTTACACTTTTCTTGAGAAAGTTTAAAACACGATTCACAAATAAATTAGATCACCAAAATGTACAGTTTCCATAGGTTTAGACACTTGCTTAAAGTATCAAAACTCAAGAATCAAATGTTAGCTTTTATTATTATTCCGTTATTAACACTGTTATTATTCTGTAGTATAATATAATATATTTCTTTTTATTATAGCGGTCCCAGCCACTCCCCAAAGGATAGTGGGTGGTTCTGTCACCACAATTAGCCAGTACCCCACCATGGCTGCTTGCCTCTATTCGTTTGACCTGGTGAACTATTGGCAGTCGTGTGGTGGTACCGTTCTCAACAATAGATCTATTCTTACGGCTGCTCACTGCACCATGTAAGTATAATTCTTTAAATAATGTATTACATAGTTTTTGTGGTGGCTGATTGTGTGGTGGAGATGATCTACAGCTTCGTTTATTCTCACGATCAACAAAGCTGAAATAGTGCTCTCACTAGAGGGTACTTTTGGGAATTGGTCATCAAAATTCAATTTTAACCTACATTTTTCTTTTCGCAGTGGGCAAGCTACTAATAGATTCCGCTTCAGGGTAGGCTCGTCCTGGGCCAACAGTGGCGGTGTTGTTCACGCCTTACAACTTATCTTGAACCATCCCAACTACAACATGAACTCATTTGACAATGACATCGCAATCTTGCGATCTTCCACTACCATAGGGTTCAACAACAATGTCCGTGCTGTTTCTATCGCTGGTGCCAATTATAACCTGGCCGATAACCAGGTCGTCTGGGCAGCCGGATGGGGCTTGACTTCAGTAAGTTTATTTGTCATTTAATTGCATTTCAATAAAAATATTTTATTTTTTGACATATTGATAATGATTGTTTCTATTTTACAGGAAAATGGATCTCCTTCTGAGCAACTGCGTCACGTCCAGATCTATACAATCAATCAGGCAACTTGCAGGAGTAGGTACCCTACCCTTACCGATAACATGTTATGTTCCGGTGTGCTTAATGTCGGCGGTCGCGACCAGTGCAGTCAGGACTCCGGCGGTCCTCTTTACCATAATGGTATTCAAGTTGGTGTTTGCTCCTTCGGTACCGGATGCGCGAGGCCACAGTTCCCCGGTGTCAATGCTCGTGTTTCCCGCTTCGCCGCTTGGATCTCTTCCAACGCATAAGAAGTAATTTTATGAAATAAACTGTCTCAAAAGTCATGTATTTTTTTTTATTCTGCACCAAATAAATCAATCCTGTGCTGTAAGGAAAAGGTAATTATTTATGCGGGACATAAAGTTGAAAGTGTGACCTTCAATATCTATGTAACCAAAAGATTAGCAGGCATTTTCATGGTGAAACAATAAAATTGTCGCAGTGATGAGAAGAATATTATGTAACTTCAATATCACGAGACTGAGATGTTATTTCAATTCCAAGCGAATGGAAGAAGTTAGTTGTTCAAATTGAGTATAACCAGAGTTTCAGTGCAGCTAGGACCAAAATCAGGCAGAGGCACGGGCTTGGGACAGTATAAATCAGATTATAAGTTGTAACTCCTGCATTGTAGCATTATATCTCATTATAAATAATTAATTGTTACCAAATAAGAATCGATTTAACATAATTTAACTAAATGACAAATGGCTAATGGTAATTTCACGGCACTGCGTGTCGCGGGTTCGATACCCGCACGGAACAAATATTTGTATGGCCTACAGATAGCTGTTCCGGGTCTGGCTGTTTGTGTATGTGAGTTTATATGTTTGTAAACGCAACCACGATACAGGAGAAATTCCTAGTGTGGGGCAACGTTTAAAAAAAAAATATTTTATTTCATTTCATTTTTTCAGATTCAAATTCATTAATTTTTCTTTTGACATTAATAATTTTGCACGCCGAAATGAATGGAATAATAAGAGATTCATATACTTTGTCTTTAAGGTCCCTCTGTACCTTATTTACGCAAATAAATGATTTTAATTTGATTTGATACAGAACTAAGAGCACCTTCAAATTTGCCGCAAAGTGGCGCGCGGAGGCAGCGCTGCGGTCGCTCTACTGTCGCTAGGTTCGAGCATCGTAGTGTTGTACATTTATTTACACGATGGACTCTGACGAAGGACGAACAAAGTGACATTCTCAATAAAATTGCATGTTTTTTCCCCAAGCCTTTTTGCCTGTACTTGTCGGGTTTCGAATCAAGACTTTTAACGTCATCGATAAATAATTTTGTGTTTAGACTTGAAAAAAAACTAAGTGCGCAGCGTCACTAGTCGATCGTCGAATGTCGTGGATCGATGAAAAATGATGCGCGGCCGCAGCCACGCTGTTTCCGCAGGGCATTTTGTTGCAAAGAAGGCGCCCGAAAACGTTTCACGTTGGCTTGTTAGTGAGAAACAAAAAAATCTTCTGAAAAAAGTCTGTTGCAAAGTTCTTCTCACACGAGGATACTATCTACAGCGCACTCCTAAAACGTAATCTTCATAATTATTAAGGTCATTGAGTAATTAAACTCAATGCATGTTAAATTCGTACTGGTTCAAAAAAAAAATGTTGGCTATAAAATTAGAACTTGCCTAAGCAAGAATTTTATTAATGTTGATACGTCAGAAAGGCAGGGTCATTGTCCTACATTTAATTTGAGCTCATGATTTTTACCACCTAAAAAAACAAAAAAAAAAGGTGTTTGTATTATCATACATTACGATGAATGAAATTACAAAAACAAATGAAGCATTTTATTAAAATTTCAAACATTTGGATAAAACAGGTAAGAAAATTATTATGACAGTCAGTCTCAAATTATTGAGGCTAAAAGTAACTATAGCTAAACTGTTTTATTGAGAACGTGGACCGGGAGAGATGCGGCGGCGGCGGGCGCTCGTGGCGTGATACACAAGAGGCGAAATGTGCACTGAACAGTTCTTAAGATATGTAGCGTCACAGAGCTATACCTATTATTTATTTCTTACAGGCGAGGATAATTTAGCTGTAGTATAATATTATCATAACAGAAAAATAACACATAGTACCTACCTAATTGTAGTTATTAAAGTCGTTTATTTTCGAAAGATATCGTTACGATATACAATGAGATTTGAAGACTTATGAGTTATTATGGCTCAAGCACAGAGGCAGATTTAAGTTTTCGTTAAAATACATTGGGCAGTTTGGTGAAACCCTGTGGGGGTTAGATTATGCAAAAACAAGAACCCTGTTCCACCATCTCTTAAAACAGTTCTATTTTAATATTACTTTGTAATTTCTGTCGTTGGATTGTCAACTCTCTGCGCTGAAACGAGCGTTGAAAATCCAATAGTGCGCAAGGCAAAGTAATATTAAAATAATACTGTTTTAACAGAGTTGGCCCCCTGAACTTGTCAAATGATAAAAAGTTTCTCAAGATCTGTCAATAAGTTTTGACATTGACATAAGTATTTTGTTTTTTTTTATCATCATCATCTGCCTAGCCTTATACCAACGATTTTGGGGTCGGCTTCCAATTCCAATCTAACCGGATGCAGCTGAGTACCAGTATTTTACATGGAGCGACTGCCTATCTGACCTCCACAACCCAGAAACTGGGTAGTACCCCTGGTTTTTTAGTCAGTAAAAGTCTGACAGTCCCTTCCGCCCCACCTAGGGCGGAAGGACTCATTTGATGATTTTTACCACCTCAAAAAAAAAAACCCCTAGGTAGGACTGGTTGTCAGACTTTTTGGGCTGACGACACGATCCACGTACGACACCCGGGACCAACGGCTTAACGTGTATTTTGTTTTTTTGTGACTCACATTAATATGATTTCAATTTCCCTGAAGCAATAGATAATTATATTATTCATGTCTTTATTATAGTTCGATGATAAAAATAATAAAACCGAATGTAGCTATCTATCTATAATAATCTGTAAGGGAGTTTATATATTAGGTTAGCAACAGTTACATTGATTACTTTGTTAGGTGTCTTATAGGCTTTCGTACCCAAAGGGTGCCAAATGGGACCCTATTTCTTAAACTGCTGTCTGCTAGTCCGTACGTACCTATATCACAGATCTGAATCTTTCGAATCATAATAGGGAGGTTGAAATATAAAAAAAATTTTTTTTACTCTTTGTATAATAGTACCTAATAATAATAAAAAAAAATATATAAAATAACTATATTATTTGTAATTTATTTAAAAAAAAATGTGTTAAAAATATGTTATAGTAAAGAATGTGGAGTAAATAAAAAATAAAGCTAAAAATTAAAGAGGGTTTCTGTTATGGAACATTTTTTCGATGTTTACTGTTATATAAGAAGCGTATTACCTAGTACGGAACCTTTCGTGTGAATTCGACGTGAAAAGAACAGAAAATATATTTTTCCTATAATAATATTTTTTTGCATAATGCGCCGTACTTAAAATATTATTCATTGGTCGTAATTACGAGTACTTATCAATATTCTACTCAATCTGTAAACCTCTTTAGGTTTAACGTATAGAGGAAAATATAAAAATAAATGTTTTATCTCTTCGTGTTACTAATTTATGGTCAATCTTGATAGACAATTTTCTTTTGATATAAATACCATCCATTTCTAAAGATATACTACACTTGTCTGCAAGAAATAAACAAACATGCATATCCTCGCTGTACTGGCCCTTTGCTTTGCGGCTGTCTCAGGTGAGTTCTCACTCAGCGTTGTGCCTTTATTAGAATTTTCTTCTTCATTTTACTAGTTTATTATTCAAAATTACAATGCAGTTTAAACTTTGTCTTGTAAATCCTCTATTAATATTTATCTTCTTTCAGCCGTCTCTGCCAATCCCCAGAGGATTGTGGGGGGTTCTGTCACCACCATTGATCAGTACCCCACCATGGCCGCTCTCCTATACACACCTAACTTAAGCACGTACTGGTTGACTTGCGGTGCTGTCATACTCAACTATCGATCCCTTCTTACCGCTGCTCAATGTGGAGCGTAAGTAATTTAAAATTTCTCAACTGTGAAATAAATGAAAAGACAAGTTATTTAAATAATTATAAAAAAAATATATTTCTTCTACAGCGGTGATACAGCCAACAGATGGCGTGCCCGTGTCGGCTCCACTTGGGCCAGCAGCGGTGGTGTTGTTCACAACGTGAATCAGATTATTATTAATTTGTCATACAATCCGAACACTATGGTCAATGACATCGCCATATTGCGCTCCGCCTCTAACATTATTTTCAACAACAACGTTCGCGCCGCTTCCATCGCTGGTCCCAACTACATTCTCAATGACAACCAAGCTGTCTGGGCTGCTGGATGGGGTGACACTTTCGTAAGTTTAATGACGATCATTATATACTATCTACACATTTTTAATAAAGAAAATTGTTTTTCTGTTTTATTAAAAATAATAAATTTTAATTTTTTTTTGTTTCACAGGCTGGTTCAAACTATGGGTCTGAGCAGCTGCGTCATGTCCAAGTGGTGACTATCAACCAGATCACTTGCAGAAACAACTACGCCGTCCGTGGTGTCGCTATCACCGCCAACATGGTGTGCTCCGGGTGGTTAGCCGGTGGTCGCGACCAGTGCACGTTTGACACCGGCGGTCCTCTCTACCACAACGGCATCGTTGTTGGTGTCAGATCTTTTGGTATTGGATGCGGTCAACCTGAATTCCCTGGTGTCAGCACTCGCGTGTCCGCCTATACCTCTTGGATCTCGACTAACTCATAAGAAGTATTACTCTGTTAGCATTAAAGGATAATAACCAACTTGGCAGAAGCAGTCACTTTTTTTTTAAATTGTGAATTAAGTATAAGTAAACATAAAAGTCTGTCCTTTTAATTGTAATATAGTTTTGTTTTGGGTGAACAATTGCAGTTCGACGTTGTCTTTCATCTGTTTGCCCAATAATAAATGTTGTTCTGTATTAGTTTTTAAGGAAATATTTAGAGTTTAATTGTACCTAAGAATAGATTTATTATGAAGTTACTTATCTCTCATTAAATTATTCTGACAAGACCTAACCATTTAGTATTTTATTTAAATTTATTTTTAAATCAAAAGTCAAATTCGTTTACTTGCTTCAACAATAATCTTCTTCTTATAGTATAAAAACAAAGTCAGGTTTGTTCAAACACTTATAACTCTAGAACGGCTGGACCGATTTTCATGGTTTTTGATTTGTTGCATTTGTCTCCGTCCCGAATAGTAGAAAACAATATGGCGATGGCGGTTATTACCATCTCATGACAGGGCAAAAGTCTCCTCCTGTACAGAGAAGGCACGAGCATTGATCAGGACCCTTGCTCAGGGCTTTATTGGTGATTTCAGACTCGTATCTTTCATAACTCTGTGATTTCTAAGATAAACTTAGAAAGTACACAAAAATGAAATTGAAAAAGTCACAACGAAACTTGCACGTGCCCTGTTATGAACCCACAATTGCATGCATGAGAGGCGGGCGCCGGAATTGCCACTCATGAGTGTTTTAAAAATGGGAAGGTATTGAACAACATGTATTGCAATCGCGCTACCTCCGGATTGGAAAGTTCTTTTAATACTGGAGATAACAAATTGTACTCATAATTTTTTTTTTATTAAAAATATTGCATGCAAATATTTTCAAAAATTCGCTTGAGAATCGAACCAGCTCAAATCCGGAAAAATAACATTCTGTACTATTATGGCATCAATCGATAGAGTTAATCTTTAGGATCAAAACTCTCAAATCTATCAAAATTCAATTAAAGGAAAACTATGAAATTTCATCATCTGCCTAGCCTTTACCCAACTATGTCGGGGTCGGGCTCCAGTCCAACCGGATGCAGCTGAATACCATCAGTATTTTACATGAAGCAACTGCTATCTGACCTCCACAACCCAGTAACTGGGTAATACGATACCAAAACATAAAATTTATTGATTTAATGGGACAAGATAAAGCACTTACTCAAAGATCCACTAGATTACTTATGTTAGTACCTAATTAACAATTATCTTTGACGTCATTTATTTATTAAAATGACGGAGAACTATTTAGATTAGAAAAAAAAAGAATAATAAGAAAAAAATAAGAATGAATTTCTGTTAAAGCCATTTAATCTCTAACGACACAAACATTAGGATGTTTATAAATTTGAAGATTTTGGTGGTTTTTGCAACAGCCCGTTAATTCCATATTACCGTTCCATTATTATTGTCGATACTGGTTTTTGTTTTATGGTCATCCTGTAAGCCCATTTATATTATGTTTTCAACCGACTTCAAAAAGGACGAGGTTCTCAATTTGGCGCGTATGTTTTTTTTTGACGTGACAACGTCTTATAATTCGATGGAGCCGGCTGCACGCACGAAAAAACATGACTCATGCGGCGTTACCTCGCTCTGAGGTAACGCCGATTTTTTTTTGTATATATGTTCTGCGATTACTCCGCCAATTATGCATCGATTTGGATGATTCTTCCGAATAGGTCCCATAGAAATATTGTCATGATCTGATGATGAACTTCGAAGATATGGAACGGGACTCCTTATAGGATCACAGCAGAACCGTCGTAACAAGAAAAATTGCTTTGTTTATACGTGTAGTCGATGACTGACTGAAGGAAGTGGGGGAGGGGGTACGTCAACGTCCTACTACTTTCCAAAATTAAATATATCGTGTGAGGTATTGTTTGAAAGAGCTTTTTGTAAGGATTTCAAACTTGAACACACAAGCACTAAAAAGTGAAAAATAAAAATCTTTTTTACAAAAAAAGACAACCGCCTTAAAAAACTACAAAATAAAAAAATAAGTTTAGTTTAAGTTGGTGGTAGCCTACCTACATAACAAAAAACAAAATCAAAGCCGCCGACTTCCAAACTAAAGTTATTTTTTATTTTGTAGTTTTTGAAGTCGGTTGTCTTTTTGTTAAAAAGCTTTTTATTTAGGAGAACATTTCGAACACTTAAGTAAATTAAAAATATCGGGTTTAGATTGCAGACACTGAAGGTCAGAGTAGATTGAATGTAATTTTGAAGTATTAAGTAACTACTTTAAAATAACACTACTTAGTATACAATTCGTACTACTACAGTATAGTGAGTGCGAGCACCCGTGATACAATTTGGCACATGATATCTACTTATAAGTTATTACTTAAAATTTTACTTTTAAAGGGAGTGGAGGGTGTTATTTGTCGAAAAAGTATGAATCTACACAGAAAAATTCTCGTGTTAAGTGCTAGTCTACACTATAATTAAAATAATATTATAAAGAGGACAGATTTGTACTTTTACTATCGGACAGATTTCAAAAATTCTTTCACCTATGAAAAGCTACTTTATCAACGAGTGATAAAGGCCATAATTTCTTTTCAAAAAAATTAAGGATCCGTAAACAAAATCTACGCGAACGAAGCCGCGGGCAAATGCTAGTCATTAATAAATAAAATAGGAATATTATTTTTCACAGTACCAGTCACGTTTTGATGACATTGAGTATCCCTTTGCGTTGTTATAAAATAAATAATGTTACTAGCTTTAACGTTGTTTTATGGTCAGTACTGATTGAAAGAATTCTATCTTCTAGTAATATTGAACCCATTTCGTCTTCTTCTCTCGTGCGGGAAACGAATGAAGAACAAAATACCCAACACGAGAGTCACGAGAACAGCGCACATCTCTTTTTAAAAAGAAGATTGAATTATTTTCATGTATAGAAAAGGGCTGATTCTCAATATTTATTAGAATTATTTACGAATATTTTGAATTCTTTTTTCTAACATGAAATATAATTAAGGTTAGATACGAGTAACTTCACATACACAATTGAAACTTCTAAAACATTATCGGTTATATCTGATAGAAAAGATTAAAAAAGTGTGTAGTGAATCAATCTTAAATCTAATTTTTAAAGGAGTGTGCACACTTAGATATGTTTTCACGTGACCAAAGGCTGACCTTTTTTGTGCGGAAGAATCAGCATTCGAGCATATTAAGGCACTTGTCCTATTGGCAGCGATGCGACGAGTTTTTTAATGCCCTATGGACTTCCTCCCTTACTTTTGTAAATTGTACACACCTTCTTAATTTAGATATTAGGTAGTGTGATTTAGAAAATTACATTCAACGTACTCTGACCTTCAGTGTCTGCAATGTAAACCCGATATTATTTATATACGTAAAAGTATTCCAAATGTTCTCATATAATATGAAAACATAATATAAATAGGCTTACAGGATGATCATAAAACAAAAAGCAGTATCGACAATAATAATGGAACGGTAATATGGAATTAACGGGCTGTTGGCACAAAAGAACAAAAACCACCAAAATCTACGAATCTATAAACATCCTAATGTTGTGTGTCGTTAGAGATTAAATAGCTTTATTTCTACTATCTCTTTACGCAGTAGTTTAAATCTATCAGCTCTGATATAAATACCGTCCACTTACAACGATGATCTACACTTGTCCGCGAGTCATTAACAATATGCGTATCCTCGCTCTGCTAGCCCTTTGCTTCGCGGCCGTCGCAGGTAAGTTCTACATTGTAATTTAATTGTTAATGTTGTCAAAATGCTTAACCTAATTTATTTTAAACTTTTTGCGAAAACGTTATTCTTTTTAGGGTTTCGTACCTCAGTCGTCAAATACGGCACCCATATATGTAGAATCACTTATTTGTCAATCTGTCCGTCTGTCAAGACCCTTTTTCTCAGAAATGCGTAACGGTATCAAGCTGAAATTAATATGAAATAGGTACTTAGAGCAGTGAAAGATCAAACTTCTAAGTCAACGCAATCTAAACTTAAGGTCGTTTATACCGCATATTTTGTCACTCGCTAGGGTAGGTGACTTTCTGGTTGACCGAGAATCATGAAATTTGGCAAGAAGCAATTCCATGTAGCACAAGTAACGAAAGAAATCCAAAAATCGTCAATTTGTTGTTACATCATGAAATATTTTTTTTGCAAATATACTACTCAAAACAAAATAGGGCCCACCACGATTTTAGGGTGAAATTAAAAAGTGTTAATGTTTATCATGTTTTTATGGACAGACGTGCTTAGGCTAGGTTTTAAGAAAGTGTTTAAACGTAATCATTAACTAAAGTTGTTAATTTTTTTCTAAATCAAACACAAAAACACTTTTTAGGGTAATTGTAGCAAAATAATGAGAAAAGTAAATTTCACTTTTCACTATTTTTTTGGTGCCTGTGGCTTGAGCGATGTTATGTTTAGAAGAGAGTGGGGCCTCTTCTACTCCGTATGCACTCGCTGAGCCTATCAGGTACACTTTTAATCAGATGGGTAACGTTTTGTTCCAGTATTCGTTACAACAGACTTTTACGCGCGTTTATGAGCTCCTGTAGACTATTCACTCGACTGTTGTTCTCTTCGAGGCTTCTATTCAGTTGATCCCATAAATATGCAATGGGATTGAGGTTGGGACTGACGCAGGCCATGGCAAAACCGGGATACTGGTGTCAGAAAGAGCTCTTTGTGTAATACGGGCCGTATGTGGACAAGCCTTATTTTGCATAAAACCAAAACCAGAACCCACTCTTTGTGAAAATGGAATAATATGAAGTCAGACTCCTCGCTCACCATAACTGGTAGCAGTTACAGCACCCTCATTCAGAATTACCAGCTCTGTTTTGCACGCCAAGCGAATTTCCGCCTACACTGTAACACTTGAACTCCAGAAACTGTCTGTTCTATGGATGCATGGTTCCGTAATACGTTCGCTTTGTTTTCTACACACTTGTATTTGTTTGTCATCACTATAAAACTTGACCTTACATTCGTCTATAAAGAGTAGCGCACCAAAGTTAGCCTTGGTCCAGTACAAATGTTGGCGAGCGTAACTTTAACGCTCTGCATGATGAGTCCTCTTCAGTTTAAGTCAAACAGCACATACTCTGAAACATTGGCCATCTTTGTGGAGTCGATTACAAATGATTTAATCACTGACTTGTGTACCATTTGATTGCCAAAATCGGGTTTGTAAAGCCCGGGCGGTTAAAATATTCTCCCGACGTGCAGTTAACCTGATACAGCGATCTTCAGGAGCAGTTGTAGTTCTAGGACTTCCTTTTCTAAGACTTCTAGCTACACTCCCGATTTTTTGATACCACTCCTACATGTTTCGGATAGCTCTTTGCGACACATCAACATGTATTGCTACAGACCTCTGAGATTTTTCCCCTGAAGCAGGACAACTGCTCTCGCTGCGGTTTCCATGTCCTTATGACGTCCAGAACCAGCCATAATAATCATTATTAACATAAAATTCAAATAAAACTGTCCAAGAAAGCAACGATTTACAACAACAACTACAGTCACATTGAGAACACAAGTAAAAGAATTTGTGCAATTTACGTTCTTTCAAGCACTTAACTTTTTCTGACTTCCCACTTGAATTAAACCCTCAAGTTTTCGCTCGAAACATTGATAAAGACTCACAAACAAGTCAACTACATAATCTAATGCTTCATTTTGCTAATCAGTATCTCTGGAATAATTCTAAGACAAAAATTGAAAATAAGTAGTGGTGGGCCCTATTTTGTTTTGAGTAGTATATATTATTATGTTGCGTTACATATTGTATGGTGGTACGAAACCCTTTGTGTACGAGTCCGACTCGCACTTGGCAGGTTTTTGTAATTGATTGGTCTATTTAATCAACGCCAAAACGACTATTATAAAAATTCTTCGTTTCAGCCGTCCCTTCCAATCCCCAAAGGATTGTGGGAGGTTCAGTTACCACCATTGATCGCTACCCCACCATCGCTGCTCTCTTGTACTCATCGAACTTAAGCGCATGGTGGCAGGCGTGTGGTGGTAGTATCCTCAACAACAGGTCTGTCCTCACCGCTGCTCACTGCACTATGTAAGTACTTTTCTATGAGAATACATTATCTTATAGCCTACCATACCTCAAATGCAAAGACTAGTTCTGAATGATTGCTTTCTTTTTACAGTGGTGATGCAGCCAACAGATGGCGTATCCGTGTCGGCTCCACTTGGGCTAACAGCGGCGGGGTCGTTCACACCCTTAGCGCTATAATCAATCACTCATCATACAACGGCAACACTATGAATAATGACGTCGCTGTCTTGCGCTCCTCCTCCACCTTCTCATTCAACAACAATGTGCGTGCCGCTTCCATCGCTGGCGCCAACTACAACCTCGGTGACAACCAAGCCGTCTGGGCTGCTGGATGGGGTACAACTTCTGTAAGTTTATTGAAGATTGATCTCGTGTTCAACTAAATGTGAATATTTTGTTTGATTGGAGATTAGTAATTGATTGTTTCCATTTCTCAGGCCGGTGGCTCCTCTTCTGAGCAGCTCCGTCACGTAGAGCTTAGGGTTATCAACCAGAACACTTGCAGAAACAACTACGCTACCCGTGGTATCGCTATCACTGACAACATGTTGTGCTCCGGCTGGTCAGGCGGTGGTCGCGACCAGTGCCAGGGTGACTCCGGCGGTCCTCTGTACCACAACGGTATCGTTGTTGGCGTTTGCTCTTTCGGTATTGGCTGCGCTCAGGCTTCCTTCCCCGGTGTCAACGCCCGCGTGTCTCGCTACACCTCTTGGATCCAGAGTAACGCATAAGAGGATAAGATTTCTAGACTAACCAAGTTTTAAATAAATAAATTTTAAACGCACCAAAAAGTTTTATTATTAATTGTTACCAGTAAAATAATGCTTGAAAACCAATTGCCTCACCAAATAACGAGGAACTTAAGACAATCCATCCACATCCATCTATAAGTTAATTATTTGAAAAAAAAAACGAAAGAGTTTTGTGTGATGTCTTATTTCACTCTTCCGTAGAAAACGAAATGAATGCCAACAATTTCGCTTTTTTGGACGGTTTGTCTGACTGGATGTCTTCACATATAATATATCTGTGTAAGAAAACTAGACTTTTATAATTGTTTAGATGTAGACGATGTCTAAATCAATACACTTCAATATAAAAAGGAAACGAATTTAGTAAATGGCACTAAAAAACTAACTAAATGGCCTAAAAAATTGTACCGCATCGCTGTCAACTGGAAATGTGCCCAAAAGATTGGCGGCATTGCCACGTTGGATGGCTTAGCCTCTAACCAAGGTAATAGCCGTTGGGTCACCAACTGTTTGGACAATTCCTTAAAAAGGCACACGACCCAAAGGGTTAATTCTAAACTGCTCGAAAATATAATTACCAGTAAGGGTACTATACTTTCGCCGTTTGAGGTTTTCTGTAGCAGCAGCAGCAGCGCCAGCACGGCACGCCGAACTATGAAGATAAACTTCAATGGACATCCACTATAGCAGAATTCGTATTGGACATCAAAATTAAACTTTGACTATGTAGATTCTAAGATTTCTGTCTCCAGTTGACAAGTTAATGAATGAATAGCTGGGAACAATAAAATGTAAGACACAATATAGTTGAACAACTGTAAAATTAATTTATACACACATACATAAACTCACGCCTTTTTCCCATGGGGGTAGGCTGAAACCACAGAACGCCACCTGCTACGATCCTTACATACTCCTTTCGCCTCATCTACGTTCATACATTAAAAAAAAAAATAGTTTGTACCTAAAATTTTATTGTTTGTTTTTTTGACCAGAGTATAATACGTACTCACGTACCCTCATAACTTTATTAGGTATAATATTGTACTCATGGTTTGTCACGCATATTTCCGATATTTTTTTTCCGACTTGCATTGTTTATTTATTTGTTAGTACATATTATAAAGCACAGATTATTAGCTTGAACCTCGGTATTAGGTACATAATATTTTCAAAACGAAGGGTACAAATTACCAAATATATTATTCTCGTTGGTTTAGTGGTTGCATAGCGCGACTGCTGAGCATGAGCTCTTGGGTTCGATTCCCAGGTCGGGCAAAGTGTTAATGGGTTTTTCCCATCAGGAATTTCTCAAGGTTGATGGCAATAGGCTCGCCCTCTATTAGTACTAATAGGTACACCTCTGCTTAACCCTTCGGGGATTACAGGCGTGATGTTATGTTTTGTTATTTTATAAATAAATCGCTAACTGCTGAAACGGTGTAATCAAGTTTTTAAAGGATCATTTTACTGGTAGCTTCGACTAACTTAAAAATTGGCTAAAATAATCTTAAGGTGCTACCTCAACAGGAGCATTCGCCTGTCATGTAAGAGTTCAGTTGAGATTTGAGACATCTGTGTGTGGAGAAAAAAAGCACTACAGTGCGCAACCTGTAATGATACAATTTGTACTATTACAGTAGTCACTTCAGCACCCGTCATACAATTTGGCACATCTTAATATATCTACTTATAAATAATAATCCAAACACCTTCTAAGGGAAGAAGAGGGGGGGGGGGGGGCGTTAAAATTTGTAGGGGTAGTACGAATCTACACAGAAAAAATCTTGTGCTGAGTGCTAGTCTACACTATAATTATAGTAATATTATAAAGAGGATATATTTGTATTTTTACTATCGGACAGACTTTAAAAATTCTTTCACCTATGGAAAGCTACTTTATCAACGAATGATAAAGGCCATAACTTCTTTTCAAGTAAATTAAGGATCCGTAAAGAAAATCTACGCGAAATACTAGCAAATGCTAGTCATTACTAAATTAGGAATATTATTTTTCACACGAAGCACCGGTCACGTTTTGATGACATTGAATATCCCTTTGCTTTGTTATAAAATAAATAATGTTACTAGCTTTATCGTTGTTTTATGGTCTGTACTGGGCGCCTACCGCCACCTCTTATAACAATACTAGCTGTCTGCCGCGGTTACACCCGCGTCTTTGGTTACTGCTCCGCTCCCGTAGGTCGTAGCGTGATGGTATATAGCCTATAGCCTTCCTTGATAACTAATCTATCTAACACTGAAAGAATTTTTCAAATCGGACCAGTAGTTCCAGAGATTAGCGCGTTCAAACAAACAAACAAACAAACACTGCAGCTTTATAATATTAAGTATAGATTATTATAATTTATTACTTTGTAATTTCTGTTGTTGCATTTTCAACTCTCGGCGCTGATCCGAGCGTTGAAAATCGAACATTGCGGAAGGCAAAGTAATATTAAAATAATATTGTTTTAAGAGGTTGTGGTAGGCCCCCTGATTGAAAGAATTCTATCTTCCAGTAATATCATAGTTATTGAACCTATTTCGTCTTCTTCTCTCGTGCGGAAAACGAATGAAGAACAAAATACCCAACACGAGAGTCACGAGAACAGCGCACATCTCTTTCTAGAGAGAAGATTGAATTATTTTCATGTATAAAAAAGGGCTGATTCTCAATATTTTACTAGAAGCTGATAAATTATTTACGAATATTTTGAATATTTTTTCTAACATGAAATACAATTAAGGTTAGATACGAGTAACTTCACATACACAAATGAAATTTTTAAAACATTATCTGTTATATCGGATAGTAAAGATTAAAAATGTGTGTAGTGAATCAATCTTAAATCTAATTTATAAAGGAGTGTGCACACTTAGATATATTTTCACGTGACCAAAGGCTGACCTTTTTTGTGTTGAAGAATCAGCATTCGAGCATATTGGCACTTGTCCTATTCACAGCGATGCGACGAGTTTTTAAATGCCCTATGGACTTCCTCCATTATTTTTGTAAATTGTACACATCTTCTTAATTTAGATATTAGGTAGTGTGATTTTAAAGTAGGTAACGCTTCAAAATTACATTCAATCTACTCTGACCTTCAGTGTCTGCAATGTAAATCCGATATTATTTATATACGTAAAAGTATTCCAAAATGTTCTCCTACATGAAAACATAATATAAATAGGCTTTCAGGATGAATTTCTCAGTAGCAGCCTCGGAATCTGGATTTGTGCCCGGTTGATGGCAATAGGCTCGCCCCTTATTACATGGGACTTAAACATAACTGGCGAAATGTGTGTGTACTAATGGGTACACCTCTGTCTAACTCTTCAGGGATTACAGGCGTGATGTTATGTATGTAATGGAACGGTAATATTTAATTAACGGGCTGTTGGCACAAAAGAACAAAAACCACCAAAATCTACAAATCTATAAACATCCTAATGTTGTGTGTCGTTAGAGATTAAATAGCTTTATTTCTACTATCTCTTTACGCAGTAGTTTGAATCTATCAGCTCTGATATAAATACCGTCCACTTACAACGATGATCTACACTTGTCCGCGAGTCATTAACAATATGCGTATCCTCGCTCTGCTAGCCCTTTGCTTCGCGGCCGTCGCAGGTAAGTTCAGCATTGTAATTTCAATTGTTAATGTTGTCAAAATGCTTAACCTAATTTATTTTAAACTTTTTGCGAAAACGTTATTCTTTTTTGGGTTTCGTACCTCAGAGCTCAGTCGTCAAAAACGGCACCCATAGGTATATGTAGAATCACTTAGTTGTCAATCTGTCCGTCTGTCAAGCCCCTTTTTCTCAGAAATGCGTAACGGTATCAAGCTGAAATTAATATCAAATAGGTACTCCGATCTGCTACCCCTTAGAGCAGTGAAAGATCACACTTCTAAGTCTACGCAATCTAAACTTAAGGTCGTTTATACCGCATATTTTGTCACTTGCTAGGGAATCAAAACCCGTAGGTGACTTTCTGGTTGACCGAGAATCATGAAATTTGGCAAGAAGCAATTCCATGTAGCACAAGTAACGGAAGAAATCCAAAAATCGTCAATTTGTTGTTACATCATGATTTTTTTTTCCGATTTTATTATTATGTTGCGTTACATATTGTATGGTGGTACGGAACCCTTTGTGTACGAGTCCGACTCGCACTTGGCCGGTTTTTGTAATTGATTGGTCTATTTAATCAACGCCAAAACGACTATTACAAAAATTCTTCGTTTCAGCCGTCCCTTCCAATCCCCAGAGGATTGTGGGAGGTTCAGTTACCACCATTGATCGCTACCCCTCCATCGTTGCACTCTTGTACTCATGGAACTTAAGCGCATACTGGCAGTCATGTGGTGGTACCATCATCAACAACAGGTCTATCCTCACCGCTGCTCACTGCACTATGTAAGTACTGTTCTATGAGAATACATTATTTTATGGCAAACCTTAAATGCAAAGACAAGTTGTTTAATGATTGCTTTCTTTTTACAGTGGTGATGCAGCCAACAGATGGCGTGCCCGTGTCGGCTCCACTTGGGCTAACAGCGGCGGGGTCGTTCACAACCTTAACAGCATTTTCAATCACCCATCATACAACGGCAACACTTTGAATAATGACGTCGCTGTCTTGCGCTCTGCCTCCACCTTCTCATTCAACAACAATGTTGGTGCCGCTTCCATCGCTGGCTCCAACTACAACCTCGGTGACAACCAAGCCGTCTTTGCTGCTGGATGGGGTACAACTTCTGTAAGTTTATTGAAGATTGATCTCGTGTTCAACTAAATGTCAATATTTTGTGTTTTGTTTGATAGGAGATTAATAATTGAATTTTTCCATTTCGTAGGCTGGTGGCTCCGCTTCAGAGCAGCTCCGTCACGTCGAGCTTAGGGTTATCAACCAGAACACTTGCAGAAACAACTACGCTACCCGTGGTATCGCTATCACTGACAACATGTTGTGCTCCGGCTGGTCAGGCGGTGGTCGCGACCAGTGCCAGGGTGACTCCGGCGGTCCTCTGTACCACAACGGTATCGTTGTTGGTGTTTGCTCTTTCGGTATTGGCTGTGCTCAGGCTAACTTCCCCGGTGTCAACGCACGCGTGTCCCGCTACACCTCTTGGATTCAGAGTAACGCATAAGAGAATAAGATTTCTAGACTAATAACCAAGTTTTAAATAAATAAATTTTAAACGCACCAAAAAGTTTTATTATTAATTGTAAAATAATGCTTGAAAACCAATTGCCTCACCAAATAACGAGGAACTTAAGACAATCCATCCACATCCAACTATAAGTTAACTATTTGAATAAAAAAAAAAAAAATACGAAAGAGTTTTGTGTCTTATTTCACTCTTCTGTAGAAAAAGAAAGAAATGCCAACAATTTTGCTATTTTGGACGGTTTGTCTGACTGGATATCTTCATATATACATATATATGTGTAAGAAAGCTAGACTTTTATAATTGTTTAGATGTAGACGATGTCTAAATCAATACACTTCAATATAAAAAGGAAACGAATTAAGTAAATGGCACTAAAAAACTAACTAAATGGCCTAAAAAATTGTACCGCATCGCTGTCAACTGGAAATGTGCCCAAAAGATTGGCGGCATTGCCACGTTGGATGGCTTAGCCTCTAACCAAGGTAATAGCCGTTGAGTCGCCAACCGTTTGGACAATTCCTTAAAAAGGCACACGACCCAAAGGGTTCATTCTAAACTGTTCGAAAATATAATTACCGGTAAGGGTATACTTTCGCCGTTTGAGGTTTTCTGTAGCAGCAGCAGCGCCAGCACAGCACGCCGAACTATGAAGGTAAACTTCAATGGACATCCACTATAGCAGAATTCGGATTGGACATCAAAATTAAACTTTGACTATGTAGATTCTAGATTTGTGTCTCCAGTTGACAAGTTAATGAATCAAATCAAATCAAATCAAATCAAATCAATTTATTTGCAGTAAGTGTTGGTACAATTTCGTTCTTAACATAGATAATTACAGATCCATAACACATAGTCATAATAATGTGACATGCAAACATTTAGGTCAATACTTCCTTCCAGTTACCTACACAACAAACATGGCAATGAATGTAGTACAATGAATGTAGCTGGGAACAATAAAATGTAATTCACAATATAGTTGAACAACATACATAAACTCACGCCTTTTTCCCATGGGGATAGGCTGAAACCACAGAACGCCACCTGCTACGATCCTTACATACTCCTTTCACCTCATCTACGTTCATACATTAAAAAAAGAATAGTTTGTTCCTATAATTGTTGTTTTTTTGATCAGAGTATAATACTTAAAAACTATATTATATCTATACTATAATATTATCTATACTATATTATTAATTTTAATTTATCTATACTTTTTATATATTAATATTATAAAGCTGCAGTGTTTGTTTGTTTGTTTGTTTAAACGCGCTAATCTCTGGAACTACTGGTCCGATTTGAATGATTCTTTCAGTGTTGGGTAGTCCATTTATCGAGGAAGGCTATAGGCTATATACCATCACGCTACAACCCACGGGAGCGGAGCAGTAACCAAAGACGCGGGTGTAACCGCGGCGGACAGCTAGTTAGGTAAAAAATTGTACTCATGGTTTATCACGAATATTTCCGATATTTTTTTTCCGACTTACATTGTCTATTTATATGTTAGTACATAATTATAATGCACAGATTATTAGCTTGAACCTCGGTATTAGGTAAATAATCTTTCGAAAAAGAAGGTTACCTATTACAAAATAATTTATTCTCGTTGGTTTAGTGGTTGCAAAGCGCGACTGCTGAGCATGAGGGTTCGATTTTCAGGTCGGGCAAAGTGTTATTGGGTTTTTCCTATCAGGAATTTCTCAGTAGCAGCCTCGGAGTTTGGATTTGTACCGGGGTTGATTGCAATAAGCTACATGATGGGTACACCTCTGCCTAACCCTTCAGGGATTATAGGCGTGATGTTATGTCTTGTTATTTTATGAATAAATCTCTAACTGCTGAAACGGTGTAATCAAGTTTTTAAAGGTTTATTTTACTGGTAGATTCGACTAACTTAAAAATTGGCTAAAATAATCTTAAGGTGTTTCCTTACCAGGAGCATTCGCCTGTCATTAACAATTTAGTTGAGATTTGGAACATCAGTGGGTAAGGCGAATTAAGTGCGCTACAGTGCGCAACCTGTAATAATATAATTCGTCTATTACAGTAGTGACTGGAAGCACCCGTGATACAATTTGGCACATCTTGATGTATCTACTTATAAATAATAACCCATTCACCTTATAAAGGCTGTGAAAGGGGGTGTTACTTGTAGGGGTAGTACAATTCTACGCAGGAAAAATCTCGTGCAGAGTGCTAGTCATAAATAAAATAGGTACGAATAGTATTTCTCACACGAAGCACTGATCGCGTTTTGATGACATTAAGTATTCCTTTGCATATTATGTTGTTAAAAATAAATAATGTTACTAGCTTTAACGTGGTTTGTACTGAAAGAATTCCATCTTCTAGAAAAGGCTAGTTGACACCACCATCAGTTGACGTACTTTTTATGACCTGTCAAAACGCGATTCTTTCATAGATTTTGTATGGTAATAGCACGTTGTGACGTCACTTATTTGGCAACTCAATTGTCTAACTATTTATTGATTTAAAAGCCACAAAAAATCTAATTTTGTAGTAAATTTAAAATTAATCGGGTTTTCAGGGCTAAAATAAAGCGTTTTTTTAAAGAAGTTATGTCTTGGAATTATTTATTAATAGTGACAACTACCCAAATATCACAGTTCCAATGGACCCATATCGTCTTCTTCTCTCGTGCGCGAAACGAATAAAGAACAAAATACCCAACACGAGAGTCACGGGAACAGCGCACATCTCTTTCTAGAGAGGAAATTGAGTTATTTAATTTTGAAAAAAGGATTGATTGGCAGTCTAACTTGAAGCTATTAAATTATTTACCTACATTTAGTATATTTGTTCTAAAATAAAATAATATAATATCGAGGTTAGATTCGTATAACTTCGCATGCACAAATGACACTTAAAACATTATCATAACATCGGATAATGTATCTGTTTAGTAGACTTTGCCTTTCGTTTTAAGGGCATTTTTACATCACACAAAACTCCGCCACTTATTTAATGATTCATTAAACTTTATGCACATATAAGAAAAAATTGTACTTAGGCGGACTTAATGCCTTAGACATTTTCTACCAGTCTACCTTGATGCAGAGAGGTGCAGGAGGGTGATGCAGAGACAAAACCTAGTAGGTGCACAAGTACGGAAAATTTCCAAGAATAAAATATAATAATAATACATATTACTTATACATAACTATACGGGATGATTTTTTAATCACCGTCCAAATTTTGATTTATTAATCTTTGGCGAAAATCATTGAATACCTACGTGTTTTTTTCTTTTAGTATCACTTAATACAAAAATATTGAGATATCAAATGTTTGCGCTGCAAATGTAGTATTATTAACGTTTAACTCAGTGACCACGCAGAGCGGATAATTTTAAAATGAAAATTTTACGTATTGATTTTTTTTCAAAAATGGAGTTAGTGAATGATACCTACTTAATGCCTAGAAAAAATTTGGACGGTGACTAAAAATCTTCCTGTATACAAACAAAATATACAAAGTAGAGAGAGATATACACGACATTATCTTGTGAATTATTTCCGCTTCAGTTGATTCATCCTCCGAAAGTACTGAGCCCAGATATTTAAAGATTTTTATTGCTTTCAATGTAGGTATATCCGATATTATTAATTATATGCATGTTTAAAATATTTCCCTAAATAAAAGACATAACTAGCGCCGCTGTAGGGCACACAATTAAATAGTGGTTCAACTTTTGTTTTTTTTATTATTTTTGCGGGCACATATTGTGTGTCAATAAACATGTTTTCATTCTTCCTTTCATAATAAAAATGGGTTTATTAGATGACCGAAAAATAAAAACCTAGCTATATCGGCAATAATGATGGAATATGGGTTATTGGTACAAAATAACAAAACAACCAAAATTTACAAATCTATAAACATCCTAGTGTTATAATTAATGATAGAGCAACAAAAAATAAAACGATAAAACGACCGATAATACTAACAAAGCCATTTAATCCCTTCGCGCAGTAGTTTAAATCTATCAGCTCTGATATAAATACCGTCCACTTACAACGATGATCTACACTTGTCCGCGAGTCATTAACAATATGCGTATCCTCGCTCTGCTAGCCCTCTGCTTCGCGGCCGTCGCAGGTAAGTTCAGCATTGTAATTTAATTATTGTTGTACGTTGTCAAATGTTTCACTTATTTATTGGAACGAAATTCCATATCGCGCGTTGCGAAACCGCTAGACGGAAAAAATTAAGACCGAAAGTTGTAACGACACTTTTTGCTATAGTTGTAAGCCGTGCGGCGTGCGCGTGTTTCTCTGTCTGTCTGTCTCTCTCTCTCTCTCTCATAGAAAGCAAGCCAGTTATTTTCGTTTCGGAACTTCGTTTCATCCGGGTGTCCCTTGACACCTCTTAAGTTTTTATTTATTTAAACTTTATGCAACAAAAAAGTACAAAGGCGGACTTATTCTAAATCCTTTTGCGAAAACTTTATTATTGCTTATAGGATCACTTTATTGTCTGTCTTTCTGTCTGTCTGTCTGTCAAGACTCTTTGTCTCGGGAACGCGTGAAGGTTTGAGTTGAATTAAAACGATATACTCAAGTCTACAGAGTCTTGAAGCTGTGATTTTTTTAAAATTATAAGTATTCTTCATTCTTCTTTTTATTCTTTTTAATAAAAAAAAACGTTGCCCCACACTAGGAATTTCTCCTGTATACAATCATATAAACTCACATACACAAACAGCCAGACCCGGAACAACTATCTGTAGGCCATACAAATATTTGTTCCGCGCGGGAATCGAACCCGCGACACGCAGCACAGCAGCCAATCGCTCAGCCACTGCGCCAACCGTGCCGTCAAATAATTAAATAAACAACAAACTTCTAAGTTAACTTAAAAAAAAGATAAACTTTTTTTTTGTATGTTGTGTTAAACATTGGACAGTACCCGGCGATAAATATTGCACATCGACCTTTATCGTTCGTATTTTATAGAAAGAATAAAAATAATTCTCAAAAGAAGCAAATCATATTGTTTTAACAGCTCCTAATAGATACCGGACTGTTTGTATTTCGTGCGACAGAGATAACGCTCTACGAAGCCGAAATTAGCCGATTGTCTCTTTCCAAAGGTCGATGTGCAATATTTATCGCCGGGTACTGTACCTTCTACGATGGTATGGAACCCTTCGTGTGCGAGTCCGACTCGCACTTGGCCGGTTTTTTTGTAATTGGTTTGTTTTTGTTTGTAATTGGTTGGGTGTTGACTGCCTCGTTGGTCTAGTGGTCGCAAAGCGCGACTGCTGAGCATAAGGTCTTGGGTTCGATTCCCAAGTCGGGCAAAGTGTTATTGGGTTTTTCCATCAGGAATTCTCAGTAGCAGCCTCGGAGTCTGGATTTGTGCCCGGTTGATGGCAATAGGCTCGCCACCTATTACATGGAACTTAAACATAACTGGCGAAATGTGGGTGTAGTAATGCGTACATCTCTGCCTAACCGTGATTATAGGCGTGATGTTATGTAATTGGTCAACTTAATCGCTGTCAAAAAAATTAAAAAAAATTCTTCGTTTCAGCCGTCCCTTCCAATCCCCAGAGGATTGTGGGAGGTTCAGTTACCACCATTGATCAGTATCCTACCATCGCCTCTCTCTTGTACACATGGAACTGGAGCTCATATTCTCAAGCGTGTGGTGGTACCATCCTCAACAACAGGGCCATCCTCACCGCTGCTCACTGCACTGTGTAAGTACTGTTCTATGAGAATACATTATTTTATGGCTAAACCTTAAAAGCAGACTAGTTGTGTAATGATTATCTTCTTTTTACAGTGGTGACGCAGTCGGCAGATGGCGTATTCGTCTCGGCTCCACTTGGGCTAACAGCGGAGGGGTCGTCCACGACGTTAACGCGAACATCGTTCACCCCTCATACAATGGCAACACTATGGACAATGACATCGCTGTCTTGCGCTCTCCCTCCACCTTCTCATTCAACAACAATGTCCGCGCTGCTTCCATCGCTGGCGCCAACTACAATGTCGGTGACAACCAAGCCGTCTGGGCTGCTGGATGGGGTACAACTTCTGTAAGTTAATTGAAGATTGATTTCGTGTCCAACTAAAAATCAGTATCTATGTGTTTTGTTTGATTCCAAATTATTATTGCATATTTCCATTTCTCAGGCTGGTGGCGTCTCTTCTGAGCAACTGCGTCACGTCCAGGTTGTGGTTATCAACCAGACCACTTGCAGAAACAACTACGCTAACCGTGGTATCGCTATCACTGACAACATGTTGTGCTCCGGCTGGCCCAATGGTGGTCGCGACCAGTGCCAGGGTGACTCCGGCGGTCCTCTGTACCACAACGGTGTCGTCGTTGGTGTTTGCTCTTTCGGTATTGGCTGCGCTCAGGCTGCCTTCCCCGGTGTCAACGCCCGCGTGTCTCGCTTCGCCGCTTGGATCAACAGTAACGCATAAGAAGTGACTTATTGCCAGTGCTAATGGTTAATGTTTTGTAAATAAATAAAATGTAAATCCACTAAGAGTTTGATTTTTGTTACTTGTTTAAAAATACTTAAAAATCTAAGTTGTCATAATTGATCATGCCTAAGATAAAAGTATGATTAAATGTTTGAAAGTCACGATATCGGAGGCGAGACACTAATTTAAATAGAACATAACATCATAACATCAAGTCTGTAATCCCCGAAGGATTAGGCAGAAGTGTACTGATTCGTGCTCCCACATTTTGCCAGTTATGTTTAAGTCTCATGTAAACGGGGCGAGCCTATTGCCATCAACCGGGCACAAATCCAGACTCAGAGGGTGCTACTAAGAAATTCCTGATGGAAAAACCCAATAACACTTTGTGTGACCTGGGAATCGAACCCAAGACTTCATGCTCAGCAGTCGCGCTTTGCGACCACTAGACCAACGAGGAAATCGGTATGATGATTGTTACATTGTGCTACCGATTTTTGGCAATATGGAACACGGGCAGTTGGCACAAAAGAACATAAACAGCCAAAATCTACTACTTAATGTGTAAACGTCTTTAATTATATTTCGGCTTCGTAAACAACAATAAAGCCATTTAATCTCTTCGCGTAGTAATTTTAATCAATCAGCTTCGATATAAATACCGTCTACTTACAACAAGGATCTATACTTGTTTGCGAGTAAATAACAATATGCGTATCCTCGCTCTGCTAGCCCTCTGCTTTGCGGCCGTCGCAGGTAAGTTCTACATTTTTTTTGTAAGTTCTCGGAATTTTCTACTTATTTATTTTCAGCCTTTCGCTTGAACGTTATTCTTTTTAGGGTTACGTACCTCAAAAGGAAAAAAAGGAACCCTTATTTTTGTAAATTGATTGGTTAATTCAATCAATGCCAAACAAATTAGGTACTGTGAAGGTTGCTTGCTAAAGCAAGCTGGCTGAAAGATTTCTATTATAAACTCTCTAATCATTAGAGAGTTTATAATAGAAATCTTTGCGAGGCGAGAGTGTAAATGAAGCATTAGAGTCTAATGCTTCATTTACACTCTCGCCTCGCAGCTCGTCTAGCGGCTCGTCTCGTGTCTCGCCTACAGGTCGCGTGTGAAAACACCACGCGCTAGACCCTTTGACTCGTGCTCAAAAACCGCTTCCGATGCGAGCGCGCGAGCGGCGTGATGTAAATGATGATGTATGATGTAAATGAGCTGTGACAAATCATTATTCGTATTTAGAATTAAAATAAATTATATGTAATATACATAAACGAATATTTTTTTATATGATGACAATTGTTTTGGTCATTCGCTCAGCTGGAAGCAGTAAAGTCACAAGCTGTTTTCAATAGAAGTATAAATCAGATCGTTCGTTTCACTGAGTATATTTGTGCCCTGCAAGTAACCCCAAAGGTGGATTTCGGTACCTCGGTCAAGTCCTAGTGACCACAGTACTATACTTTTCTTTGTTTCAGCCGTTCCTTCCAATTCCCGAAGTATTGCTGGAGGATCAGTCACCACCATTGATCAGTACCCCTCCATCGCCGCTCTCTTATACACATGGAACTGGAGCACATACTGGCAGTCATGTGGTGGTACCATCATCAACAACAGGTCTATCCTGACCGCTGCTCACTGCACCGCGTAAGTATTTTTATATGAGAATGCATTATTTTATAGCTAAACCTTAAATGCAGACTAGTTGTGTTATGATTGCCTTCTTTTTATAGTGGTGACGTAGCCGACCGGTGGCGTATCCGTGTTGGCTCTACTTGGGCTAACAGCGGGGGACTCGTTCACGACGTTAACGCGAACATCGTTCATGGATCATACAACTCTAACACTTTGGACAATAACATAGCCATCCTGCGCTCTGCCTCCGCCTTCGCTTTCAACAACAATGTTCGCGCCGCTTCCATTGCTGGTCCCACATACAACCCCGGTGTCATTCAAGCCGTCTGGGCTGTCGGATGGTGTACAATTTCTGTAAGTTTATTGAAGATTGTTCTCGTGTTCAACTAAAAGTCAATATTTTGCGTTTCTTTGATAAAAGATTAATATTTGCATATTTTTATTTCGTAGGCTGGTGGCTCCGCTTCTGAGCAGCTGCGTCATCTCGAGTTTAGGATTATCAACCAGAATACTTGCAGAGACAACTACGCTGCCCGTGGTATCACTATCACCGACAACATGTTGTGCTCCGACTGGTCAGGCGGTGGTCGCGACCAGTGCCAGGGTGACTCCGGCGGTCCTCTGTACCACAATGGTGTCGTTCTTGGTGTTAGCTGTTTTAGTATTGGCTGCGCTCAGGCTCCCTTCCCTGGCACCCGTGTATCCATCTACACGGCTTGGATTCTGACTAATGCATAAGAAGTGGCTTGCTGCCAGAGTGCTGAGGGTTAGAGTATGTTTTTTAAACAAATAAACTCACTGAAAGACTTTTGTTACCTGTTTAATTGTACTTGACAACCTAAGTGGTCACAAATTCATTATACCTCTGCTAAGTTTGATTAAAAGTTTGAAAGTCACGATATCAGTGGTGAGGCACTAATTTATATAGAAACTAGCTTCTACCCGCGACTTCGTCCGTGTCAAAGTTTTTTTCATACAAACTTTTGACCCCCGTTTCCCTGAATTATGGAAAATCCGTTCTTAGCGAACGTCTACTAATTATAAACTGCTAAACGTACCTACGTCAAGCGATTTGAAATAGTATTATATTGATTTCGCCATAACTTTCAAACCAAACGTCTAATTTTAATGAATAAAAGACTAAATATTATCTACATAAACAGTACTTTGTGACAAAATAGTTTATTTTGATAAAGAGTAATGACATGTGTAAAATAAATGCGTTTAAATGAAGTCCTAAAAAAAATCAAGATTTTTAAATAAAAAAATGGTTGTTGTGCTTAACTCAAAATAGATAGGTATAGTGTGTTGCGGACTTTTTTGTAGATCTTTTTAAGGTCTTTAATTAATTAGAACATTTTATGGTTCTATCTCTTATAGTTTAGGCGGCGTACGCCAAATAAGGAACTTTTTTGGATGATTTTTTACACCTTGGGTCCGAAAAACCCAAATATCTTACGGACCCCTATTTTTTCTAAAATAAAATATAGCCTATGTCACTCGCAGATAATGTAGCTTTCTAATGGTGAAAGAATTTTTAAAATCGGTCCAGTAGTTTTTGAGTTTATCCATTACAAACAAAAAAACAAACAAAAATACAAAGTTTTCCTCTTTATAATATTACTAGCTGACCCGCCGCGACTTCGTTCGCGTGGTATCCTACACTACCAATACTCCTACCCTAACCCTGCCTTACCCAACCCCTACCCTACCCTACCCCTACACTACCCCTACCCTAACCCTACCCCTACCCTACCCTACCCTACCCCTACCCTACCCCTACCCTACCCCTACCCTACCCTACCCTACACCTACCCTACCCCTACCCTACCCCTACCCTAACCCTACCCCTACCCCTTCCCTACCCCTACCCTACCCTACCCCTACCCCTGCCCTACCCCTACCCCTACCCCTACCCCTAACCCTACCCCTACCCTATCCTTGAGACCGGCTTCCCGACTTCATATTAAAAGGGCTGTTTTTAGGGACTTCGTTCGCGTGGTATCCTGCCCCTACCCTACCCCAATCCTACTACCCCTACTCCTACCCCATATTTTCTCACCTTCAAACCTTCCCTAGACCTCCACGAACATTTCAAAACTAAAATCAGCTAAATCGGCCCAGCCGTTCTCGAGTTTTAGCGAGTTTACACCTTGGGTCCGAAAAACCCAAATATCTTACGGACCCCT
This sequence comes from Hoplodrina blanda, assembly GCA_949316365.1. Classification (NCBI taxonomy): domain Eukaryota; kingdom Metazoa; phylum Arthropoda; class Insecta; order Lepidoptera; family Noctuidae; genus Hoplodrina; species Hoplodrina blanda. Next base: position 5,105,388 of record OX438579.1, on the reverse strand, counting down.
ATTTTTTCGTAAATAAAATATAGCCTATGTCACTCGCAGATAATGTAGCTTTCTAATGGTGAAAGAATTTTTAAAATCGGTCCTGTAGTTTTTGAGTTTATCCATTACAAACAAAAAAACAAACAAAAATACAAAGTTTTCCTCTTTATAATATTAGTATAGATATATATATATATATTATATTATATAATATTATATTATATATAATAATTAATATATTATATATATTATTATTATTATTATTATATTATTATTATTATATTATTATTCACATTTATTTATTTTAATACATATATAATTACATTTTTAAATATTACTATAAAACAATAAAAACATTTAAAAATATAAAAAATAGTATCCCACCGGCATCGGGAACAGGGTCCAAGCTACCGGTGGTCAGGGCTCCTGAGAAAGGAATCTCCTAACAATACGCGCCGTGTCCAGGAGTACCGCTTTCTGAATCAAGCCCTTGATCCAACCGCCCAACGAGAGCCTCCTAAGGTATTGGTCGAGGCTCTTGACTATTATGCCATTGGCAGTCACGACTATCGGCACAATGATTGCTGTACTCACATCCCACATATCGACAACCTCGCGAGCTAAGTCAATGTACTTCATTTGTTTATCTTTCTCAGCCTTCACGAGGTTCTCGTCATGTGGGACCGTTATATCCACAATCACTGCGCGACGCTCTAATCGATCTATCACCACTATGTCAGGCTTATTGGCAACAATAGTCCTGTCAGTGATGATAGATCGATCCCAATACAACGTGATATTGCCATTTTCAAGAACTGGGTCGGGCACATACTTATAGTAGGGCACTTCTGATTCCACAAGACTATATTTAAGAGCAAGCTGCTGGTGAATAATCCTGGCTACTAGGTTATGTCTATGCAAATAGTCTCCGTTAGCCAGACGAGAACACCCAGATATAATGTGTCGGATTGATTCCCCGGGACGGTGGCATGCCCGACAAATGTCAACCGTACCGTCCTTCACAATATATCTCCGATAGTTGTTCGTCATCATAACTTCGTCCATAATTGCACAGACAAAACCTTCGGTTTCCTCAAAGAGGTCACCAAAGCGCAGCCAGGATACGGACGCCATAAAGTCTACATCGGGCCCATGTAGGGCCCGGTAGTAGCGCCCGTGAAGCTCCTTGCTCTTCCATACTTCCATGCGGTCATTAGTATCCAATACTATAGGTTTGCGCCAGTTCTCGTTCGCTAAGGAGAGCGGGGTAAGGCCCTTGTCCACTGAGACCACATCTCGGTGCATCCCCACGTCGGCTTTAAGGAAATATTCCCTGAGACTGCATATCTCACGGTTGTGCAGGGTCTTAGCATTTAAAAAGCCTCGACCTCCACACTTCCGCGGGACATACAGTCTCATTACCGATGACCGTGGGTGATGCATCCGATTTGCGGTCAACAATGTGCGGACCCTCCTATCCAGGGCATCAAGTTCCGTCTGAGTCCATTTGAGTATGCCGAAAGAGTACATCAAAACCGGCATGACCCAACCGTTGAAGGCGCGCACCTTGTTTCCGCCTGATAAAAGACTATTTAATACTTTATTCAGGCGGCCAAAGAAGCGCTCCTTCAACGATTGTTTCATATCGGCAGCATTGATGCCTAACGCTTCCGACATACCCAAATATTTGTAGGTTTCAGTTGAGGAAAGGGATCTAAGGTTTATGGAATCCGAGAGTTGGGTTCCCACAGATTCCACAATCTCTCCTCGCTTTACATGCATGACTGCACATTTGTCCACACCAAATTCCATCCTGATGGCACTACTGAAAGTTTCTGTTACCTTCAGTAGCTCCATCAGTCGAAAATTGTTGGGGGCAAAGAGTTTCAGATCATCCATGTAAAGAAGGTGAGATATAACCTGACCACCTCTTCTCAACTGATAGCCCAGCCCCGAACCCTCCAGCAGTGTGCTTAGGGGGTTCAAGGCTAAACAAAACCACAGTGGACTCAGACTATCACCCTGAAATATACCACGCTCGATCCTTATTGGTTCACCGTTCTCCCGGATCTGCCGGCATCCTGGATAGCGAAGGACCGTCCTCCATTGCCCCATACACGACTTCAAAAAGGTGCACAGAGTTGTATCCACTTTATACAACTCTAGCACCCTCATGAGCCATGTATGTGGCACCGAGTCATAGGCCTTCTTATAATCTATCCAACATGCCGACATATCCCTTCGAGAACGACGAACCTGCTGGTTAATGGCCATATCAATGAGGAGTAGCTCCTTAGTACCACGGGACCCGTTCCTACATCCATTCTGAGATACAGACATGATGGAATTGTCATTAATATGTGAGTTAATTTTAGCTCTCAAAATAGATGTAAGAACTTTATAGACCGTCGGTAAACAAGTGATCGGTCTATAATTCTTGGGTTCCGTAGTACTACCTGATTTATGGAGCAGGTGGGTTATTCCAGTTGTAAAAAATTGGGGCAGCGATCCAGACTCTAAGGCCGACTGGAAATGGGACGCCAAACGGACGTGCGATCTTTGGAACCATTTTATCCAAAAATTGTGCAGTCCGTCCGGCCCTGGAGATTTCCAGTTAGGCAACGGACGAACTGCACAAGCTACATCTTGGGGACTGATCGTAATTGCCCCCATTTGCGGTATTGGATCACACGCTCGCTCAACCTCCCGAGTCCAATCGCCCTCAGTGTGACTGACAGGCACCGACCAGATGCTTCGCCAGAACAAACTCATGGCATCATCATCCGGTAGGCGTGCATCAGTCACACTTTGGTCTGGTCGCTCCCAAGTTCTATAAACCCACCTCTCATCACTCTGGAATGTGCGATTCTGAGAGTATCGCTCTACTCGCCGCCTGTACCGACGAATACGATTTGCCCATGCACAGATCTTCTGCTTTAGGAAGTCGATACGCTCTGTGACGCAGGACAAATAATCTCGAGGACTGATATCAGTCCCCGAGAACGCCCGCCTCACAAAGCGCATCACTCTAGGGCGAGTATTACCCTCCCTAAAGCAGATTAATTTGCCGATGAGTGCTCTAGCCCCATCGATACGACGCTCAATCCTGCACTGCCATGCTGGTACCGCTGGTTTTGGTCGTGTAGCTCCGTCACTATTGGGAAATTTGACGTGAGCTACACGACATGCCGCTATAGCTGCACAGTACAAGATTGAGTGGGTATCAACGAGGTCTACACTGCCGTCAAAACAGTTTGACAGCTGTGAATCTAGAGCACACACCAGCGCACTATGGAAAATCGTAGAACAATTACTGATTAAAAATGGGTTTCGTCAATGTCGCTACTGGCATGCTTTTTTTATTTTACTCAATAGTTTAAGGACCAAACTAGACTATGATATCAAAAAATTATACATATTACATGAAATGATTTTTTTACAATACCACAAACTTTATAGTTTTGACGGACGTCCATGTTAAGCCCGTTCACTTCAAAACTTTCAAATTGATTTTATTGTTATAAGTTACAGGAAAAGGTATAATGTATTATATGTTTCTAGAAACCTCGTCTTTTGAAGAATATGAAACAACTAATATGTATTTAATATTATGTTAACGTTTATCTTAAAATAATTGCAAAATAAAATATGGTGAAAAAAAAGTTTTTTTAAAGTTCATCGAGACTTTTGACAGTTACCCACGTCTACCCATGCTTTACATTTAATGTTGATTTGTAGCCTAGCTATTCATAAACATAATCAAATAAAAAAAAGCTGCGGATATTTGCGATTTTTGGAGTAATTAGTAAAAATGTGATAAAAGTCAGAAAACGGAAAACCGTTCGCTATCTATTGCGGTTTGAAATGTTGCTGTTTACATCAATAGTTTGCGGTAAGTTTTGTAATTTATCATTGTTATTAGAGCGTTTATCTTTTTTGCACTCATACTACATGCCATCTTCAGTTCACAAAATGTTGATTCATGGAGAAAGTGTCATAAAGCATTTTGCAGTGCTTCCTATTGGTCAACTTTCGGAAGATGCACAAGAATCTCGTAAGTAATAAGGATTATAAAAATTTCATCTACATCATGCTAGAAAATGCTCAAGATCCGCTACAATCGAGGATGTATTTCATACTCTCCTTTAGGTATACTTCAGATCTTTACATAACCAGCATTAGAAAACCATATAAAAACTAAAAACGTGAAGGAACTTGATGAAGTCACCTTAGATCTTTTGAAAGTGAACGAATTATTTTAGATCCCGAAGTTCATCAAGTATAAATAACATAAAATTCAGTAAACATTACAATTAATTAATTAATTAATCAATCGTGTTCGATTTTAATCAAAATTTTTTTTTTCAAAAAAAATATGTTTTTATTTTTTAAATTGATTTGTATTTTGATGTACTATAAGATTGTTGGTTTTTGTAAACATTAAAATAATAGTATTTATTGTTAAAAAATAAATATTGGTCATTTTTGATAATTTTGAATTTGTTTTATTTTTTAATGACATGGTTTTAAATTTAATCATAATAAATTACATTCCATTTGAAGCCACATATACTATTCTATATTTGTGCAAAATTTTAGAACATAATATTCAGAAATAAAAAAGTTATTGATTTTTAATCAGAAACAGACCTTTATTTTCCATAGTGCAGCGCCTTATTTTTCTTGTGCATGGGCAAACGAGGCAATCGTGGTCTAAGCTCAGGCTGCATAGAACGATACTCCCGAAACGCATCCTCCAAAGCACTCCTCAATTGTTCGTTGCATTGGGAACTCACGGTAATAGCCCTGTCATCATCCTCTTCACCTACACGGTCGGGTCGCGGTGAACTACTGGGTAAATCCTGCGTCTGTACCGCGACCGCAACCACTGGCGAAGCAAGCGTAACGCAGCTACTCCGTGATTCGAGGCGTAGTCGATCAAGCACAATGTCATCCAACATATGATTACGCTGGATGGCACGCACCTGATCCGATAGACGTTGTGCCGATACGTTGACAGCTGGCTCAAGCACCTGAAACAGAGAGAGCATCCGACCACGGTACGCAGTCAAGTTACTTCCCCCCTCTGTAGCCCCAAAGTATGCGCGCATGACGTTTTCGTTATTATTATTATTTGGAAGTGTTGTTTTTTCTCAGCTCTGAGGCTGGCATCAGCTACATTTACGGGCCAAAGCCAAGTAAATGTAGCGTGTGGTGTGTAGTATGTGTGTTCATGATATAATGTTGTGATGAGGGTCTATTTCGTGTTCTTCTATCTGCATGAACTTTCTGACTATTCTGCATGTGTTTAAAATTGCAGCTTTTTGTAGGGTTATATAAAGGGTTTCTTTAAGATCTAATAATTTCAGACTATGAAGAAGATGATTAGGGATAACGCCTGTGGTGGAAAGGACTATAGGCACTACGTATACTTTTTCTTGCCGCCAGATTCTAGTGACTTCCTCCTTCAGCTCTGTGTACTTACTTATTTTTTCGGTGATTGTCTTTTGTATGTTGTGTGTGTTGGGGACAGCAATGTCTATCAAGTATGTAACTTTATTTATTTTATCCTGTAAAGTTATATCCGGCCTATTATAATGTATTGTCCTGTCGGTGAGTATAGCGCGGTCGAAGTAGAGCTTATGTGTGGTGTTTTCTAAGATGGTTTGTGGTGTATAGTTGTAGTATGGTGTGTTGGTATTTTGTATGAGTGCGTGTTTGAGTGCTAGTGTTTGATGAATGATATTGGCTACCTGATTGTGTCTGTGAGTGTAGTCTGTCTGTGTAAGGGTAGTGCATGCGCCTGTGATGTGCTGGATGGTTTCCGGTTGAATGTGACATTTCCGACACTTATCATTTGTTACTGTAGGATCTTTGATTATGTATTTTCTGTAGTTTCTTGTGTTAATGATCTGGTCTTGAATAGCTATTATAAAACCTTCAGTTTCTGGGAATAAATTGCCTATTTTGAGCCACTTATTTGACGCTACAGTGTTTATGTGGGGTTGTTCTAGGTCATGAGGGTGTCGTCCATGAAGTACTTTCTTCTTCCAGTCTTCAATTTTTTGTTTCTGTCGGTCATCATTGGTGTTGTTTTGTGTATCTGTCTGTTCGTGTAGATTAAGTGGTGTATAGTTGAGATCGTTCATGACTATGGCTTTATGTATATTACTAGTGCGAGATTTTGTGTGGAAAAATGCTTTTAGCCGACTGACTTGTTTTCGCCAAAGGTGCTGAATATCTATTAGTCCTCTGCCTCCATGTTGTCTTTTGATGGTGAGTCTTTCTATGGCAGATTTAGGGTGTAGGTGGTTGTGTTTCGTTAGTGTAGTGCGTGTAGTTCGTTCTAGTTGTTCAGTGTCTGTTTTAGTCCATTTAATAACTCCGAATGAGTACGTCAATACAGGAATAGCGTAAGTATTTAAGGCTTTAATGAGATGTTTACTTGAAAGTTGAGTTTTACAAATGGCGTGGAGTCTTTTCTTGTACTCTGTGGTTATTGTGTTTTTAATTCTTACATGATCTATTCCTTTTAATTGTGTGTAACCTAAATATTTGTACAAGTCAGTCGGCTCCATTGCTGTTATAGTGTCCGTGTCATTTACTACATAGTCGCCAGGTCGCACTTTGCCTCTTACGATGTGAAGTGTTTTACATTTGTCTAAACCAAATTGCATGTTAATGTCCTTACTGAATTCTGCTGTTATTTCTACTAAGTTCTTCATATCTTTTTCTGATTTTGCGTACAATTTGATGTCGTCCATGTATATAAGGTGTGATATAGTTGTTTCTTGTGTAGTATGTTTGAGGTAGTAACCAGCTCTACAGTTGTGCAGTAAATGAGATAGAGGGTTTAATGCGAGACAGAACCATAATGGGCTCAAGGAATCACCTTGGTAGATACCTTTTTTGATCGATATCTGTCGTGTTGTGATAGTACTGTGGTTGCAATTTATCTGTAGTGTGGTTTTCCACTGTGGCATTATATGGCGTAAGAAATCTATTATTTTTGGATTTATTCGATAAATCTCTAATATTTTTACTAACCAGGAGTGAGGAACACTGTCAAAAGCTTTTTTGTAATCTATATAAATGTGCAATGAAGATTTCTGTTTTTTGATGTAGCATGTTTATGTATAGTTGAGTAAATAATCAGTTGTTCTTTGCATCCCATATGTCCCCGCCTGCATCCTTTCTGTTCCTCTGCTATTATGTTGTGGCGTTCAATGTGTGAATTTATGTATTTTGTGATTGCTGATGTTAAAATTTTGTATATAGTAGGTAGGCATGTAATTGGTCTGTATTGGGAAGGCTGATGTGAGTTTTTATCTTTGGGGAGCATGTAAGTGACTCCTGTTGCAATAAAGTGGGGTGTATTTTGTTGTCTTAATATAATATCTGTTAAATTTTTTGCTATAATTTTGTGTAATGAAATTAACTTTTTGTACCAAAAATTATGAATTTTATCTATTCCAGGTGATTTCCAGTTATGTAATCTAGCCGTTATTTGTGTAATGTCGGCCTCTGTTATCTCTTCAAATTCCATTTCGTCGATATCTGCCCATTTATTTTCTTCTTCCGTTATCCAAGGTGCGTTGTCGTTGTGTTCTACTTGCTCTTCCCAGATGCTAGACCAAAATGTTTCTAGTTGTTCTTGTGTAGGTGTGTCTGTGTCGTTTTCTGCTATTGTGTCAGTGTGTGGTTTGTGTAGGTTCCTGTAGAATATTTTTTCGTTAGTAGCGAAAATGCCGTTATCGTTTTGGCGCTTTTGTGCCTTCATATATCTCCTGAGTCTGTGGACTTTAAGCGCTAGTTTTTGTTTTAGTGTGTCTAAAAACTCTTCAGGTTTCCGGTTGCTATTCTCATGTCTAGTGTGTGTAGAATTGTTCTTAAAAATAGCCTCAACTCTCTTAACTACTTTATTTGATCTGTTGTTGTTTATGTATTGTGTAAGTCTTCCGCAGTCTGCTCTTAACTTTTCTATACTTTTTTCCAGCCTTTGTTGCCAGGGTGGTTTGATATCATGCCGTCGTCTTGTGTTCCCCGTGTGTTCTGTGATTTTAAAGTTGAGTTCTTCTGAGATGACTACGGCTGTGCAATATATAAGTGTGTGTATGTCTATGAGTTGTGTGTCATCGGATATAAATTGTTTAAGTATATTTTCATTAAATAAATTAACTAAGCGAAAAAGGTTAGGACTGTATTTAAGTTTCGGTAATTTTGGTCGAACTGCTGGATCCATCCCAGAGTATTGTGTTAGTGTTGTTGTGAATTTGTCATGTATTTCTTGGGCATACGTATCTGTTATTAAGTTTTGTTCTACGATGGGCAAGGTCTCTATGTCATTCTCTAGCATTACTGTAATTATATGCTCGGTTTGTGTGGATGTGTGTGACATTTGAGTGTATGTTTGCGGATTGTAAGATTGGGATTGTGTAATAGGTTGTAATTGAGTGTATGGATGTGACTGTAGTTGTAGAGTTTCTTCTATTATATTTTGTGAAATTGTGATATTGTTAGCGTCTGAGCTGTTTGATTCATGTTCTAGTTGTTTTCTTGTTTCTTCTTTTAATTGTTCTAATTCTTCTTGAGATAAAAGTTTATTTCTAACTATAATTCTTCTCTGATCTGATATTCTTTGTTCTGAAACGCTTATCTCTGGATATTGTCGTGCAAAAAGATCATGCAATTGTTTTCTGTAGGTGGTCATATCTGTCTCTAATTTCGTAATGTAGAAATAAGTTCGCATGATGAATATATTAACTTCTTTACTCCATCTCATGCGGACTCTTGTTTTTCCAGCCTTGGTGGACGCGGGCAAGAAGGTACAACTTACCTCCCGCGCAACATTCAAGGCTGGAGTTGGTGTAACTGTGTTATAACTGGTGATAGGGGGTGATGATGGTATGGAAGGTGACGATGGTACGGATGGTGATGATGGTGTGTATGAAACGGTGCTTGGACTGTAGGGTTCAACAGGGGTGTCTGTCCTGTTGGCCAGTCTGTCACCATCGTCAGTTATTTCGGCTGTAGCATCTTTGTCGGTGGGAGCCCGCCTGTTCAACTCCTCACCGCTGACGGTTCGTATGCTGAGACACCCAGCGTCAGCTCCAGGTGCGCCCCGGCGATCGCCCCCGGGCAGCGGCCCTAAACGTTTACTTTTACTTCGTGTCTCCATGTTTGATGGGTTTCCAGAGCCACGTTAGCCACGCCAGTAATTTCTAAGTCGTGTGTCCGCCCCCCACGTGATTAGCTGGTCAATCAGGACGTGTGGTTGTTTAGGGGGCTTATTATTATTATCTATACTTTATGTATCTCGGGACCCAGAGGTCCCGGGCCTTTGTAAGGCGTACGAGGGGCCGAAGCCAACTCGCAGAGGCCCCTTAGGTAGCTTTATGAAATAAGACACCAACCGACGATTATCCCTATATGCACTATGCAAGTGCACCCAAGGACAACCCCCGGTTGGTGCAGGACTATTACAGGATATGGGAACTAACAGTACTGGACTATGGGTATGGGTTGCTAGTGACTTGGTTACCTAAAACTATGAAGTGACTATGGCCCCTGCCGAATCAATGTTTGTATACATGGATAAAATGGCAGGGGGTGACTTGCACACTCACTAAATGGGCCCCCTGAAACAGTCGCTAGCACGAAGTGACGTAGCGACAAGGGGGCAACATATCTTGAGGTGCTAGAGGTGTGGAGAGGTATTCCACGGCTATCAGGACAATCCCGGAAGTACGGGATTATTATTTATTTATTATTATTATTATTATTTTCGGTTGTGCTTTTTTTTTCTCAGCTTTTAGGCTGGCATAAGCTACATTTACGGGCCAAAACCAAGTAAATGCAGCGTGTGGTGTGTATTATGTTGAGGGTGTGTTGTGATGAGGGCCTATTTCGTTTTCATCTATTTGCATGAACTTTCGTACTATTCGACATGTATTTAAAATTACAGCTTTCTGGAGTGTAATATATAGAGTTTCTTTTAGGTTTAGTAGTTTTAGGCTATGGAGAAGATGATTTGGGATAACGCCTGTTGTAGAGAGAACTATCGGGATTACAAAAACTTTTTCTTGTCGCCATATCCTAGTTACTTCATCTTTGAGTTCTGCGTATTTACTAATTTTTTCAGTTATTGTCTTCTGTATGTTATGTGTGTTGGGAACTGCAATATCTATTAAGTAAGTAATTTTATTTAGCTTATCCTGTAGGGTTATATCCGGTCTGTTGTAGTGAATGGTCCTATCAGTGAGTATGGCGCGATCGTAGTAGATTTTGTGTGTGTCATTTTCTAGTATAGTTTGTGGTGAGTAGTTGTAATAAGGGGTGTTTGTGTCTTGTATGAGTGAGTATTTGAGTGCTAATTTTTGATGAATAACGTTTGCTACCTGATTGTGTCTGTGAGTGTAGTCTGTCTGTGTAAGGGTTGTGCATGCTCCTGTAATGTGCTGGATGGTTTCAGGTTGGGTGTGACATTTTCGGCATTTATCATTTGTTACTGTAGGGTCTTTAATAATATATTTTCTGTAATTCTTGGTGTTGATTATCTGGTCTTGTATCGCTATTATGAATCCTTCAGTCTCTGGGAATAAATTACCTATTTTAAGCCATTTGTTTGAAGCTACTTTGTTAATATGGGGTTGTTCTAGATCGTGGGGGTGTCGTCCGTGAAGTACTTTTTTCTTCCAGTCTTCAATTTGTTGTGTCTGTGGGTCATCGTTGGTAGTGTGTAGTGTATCATCTGTCTGCTCGTTCAAGTTGAGTGGAGTGTAGTTGTGATCATTTAGGGCTATGGCTTTATGGATGCTACTTGTGCGCGATTTTGTGTGAAAAAATGTTTTTAGTCGATAAATTTGTTTTCGCCAGAGATGCTGGATGTCTATTAGACCTCTCCCTCCATTTTGCCTTTTGATAGTAAGTCTTTCTATTGCAGATTTTGGGTGTAAATTGTTATGTTTTGTAAGTGTAGTTCGTGTAGTTCGTTCTAATTGTTCTGTGTCTGTTTTTGTCCATTTTATAATTCCGAATGAGTATGTTAATATGGGGATGGCAAACGTATTTAAAGCCTTGATAAGATTTTTACCAGATAATTGTGTTTTACAAATAGCGTTAAGTCTTCTCTTGTATTCTGTAGTAAGTGTGTTTTTAATTCTAACGTGATCTAGTCCCTTTAGTTGTGTGTACCCTAAGTATTTGTATAAGTCGGCCGGCTCCATTGCTGTTATGGTGTCAGTGTTATTTAATACATAGTTGCCGGGTCGTACTTTGCCTCGTATGATGTGAAGTGTTTTACACTTATCTAAGCCAAACTGCATGTTTATATCTTGGCTGAATTCTGCTGTAGCTTCTACTAGTTTCTTCATGTCTTTTTCGGTCTGTGCATATAGTTTGATATCGTCCATATATATAAGATGAGAGATTGTTGTTTGTTCTGTGGTATGTTTGAAACAATATCCGGCCCGACATCGCTGCAGCTGATGTGACAGAGGATTTAGGGCGAGACAGAACCACAAGGGACTCAGTGAGTCACCTTGGTATATACCCTTTCTGATAAATATTTGTCTAGTTGTAACATTATTCTGATTGCAATTAATCTGAAGTGTGGTTTTCCACTGTGGCATTATGTTGCGTAGAAAGTCTATTATTTTTGGGTTTATTCTGTAAATTTCTAAGATTTGTATTAACCAGGAATGTGGTACACTGTCAAACGCTTTTTTATAATCGATATAGGTGCAATGTAAATTTCTGTTCTTTGTGGTGGCATGTTTGTGTATAGTGGAATCAATTATTAGCTGTTCTTTGCATCCCATGTGGCCCCGCCTACATCCCTTTTGCTCCTCTGCCATTATATTATGGCGTTCAATGTGTGAGTTGATTTTAGTTGTGATTGCTGATGTAAGTATTTTATATATCGTGGGTAAGCATGTGATTGGTCTATATTGGGAAGGTTGTGGTGAGTTTTTAGTTTTAGGTAGCATGTAAGTTATGCCTGTTGCAATAAATTCGGGTATATTTTGTTGTCCTAGTATTATTTCTGTTAAATTTTTCGCTATCGGTTTGTATAATGAAGTTAGCTTTTTGTACCAAAAATTGTGTATTTTATCTATACCAGGAGATTTCCAATTATGTAATCTGCCTGTTATGTGTATAATGTCAGACTCTGTAATCGCTTCGAATTCCATTTCATCTATTGCTCTCCATTTTGTTATTTCCTCTGCTATCCACGGTGCTTCGTTATTGTGTCGTACTTGTTCTTCCCAAATGCTAGACCAAAATGTTTCAAGTTGTTCTTTTGTAGGTGTGTTAGGTGTGTCAGGTGTATTTGTGTTGCTCTCGTCATTTGTATCAGTTTGTAATTTGTGTAGGTTTCTATAAAATATTTTTTCATTTGTAGCAAATATGGCGTTATCGTTTTTGCGTTGTTGAGCTTTTTTATATCTTCTGAGCCTATGAACTTTAAGGGCTAATTTTTGTTTTAAAGTGTCTAAGAATTCTTCAGGTTTTCTGTTGCTATTTTCGTGTCTAGTGTGCGTGAGATTACTTTGAAATATAGCCTCAACTCTCCTTACTACTTTGTTTGACCTAACGTTGTTAATATATTGTGTAAGTCTACCGCAATCGGCTCTCAATTTCTCTATGCTTTTTTCTAATCTAAGCTGCCATGGTGGTTTAATGTTCTGTTTCGGTCTTGTGTTTCTTGTGTGTTCTGTGATTTTAAAGTTAAGTTCTTCAGATATGACTAACGCTGTGCAATATATAAGTGTATGTAAGTCTATAAGACGTGTGTCATCAGAAATAAATTGATTAAGTATGTTTTCGTTAAATAAGTTAACTAAACGAAAAAGGTTAGGGCTATACCGAAGTTTAGGTAGTTTTGGTCGAACTGCTGGATCCATTCCAGAGTATTGTGCTAGTGTTGTTCTAAATTTGTCTCGTATTTTTTGGGTATCAATTGTTAGGTTTTGATCTGCTGCGGCTATGGTCTCTATATCATTTTCTAAAGTTAAAGTGATAGATTCGGTTTGTGTGGATGTGTGAGATGTTTGTGTGCATACTAATGAGTAATTATTTGTTTGAGTTAGCGTGTTAGGTTGTAAGGGTGTGTGTGCCTGTGTTTGTGGTTGTTGAGCAATCTCAACTATGTTTTGTGGTAGTGGTGAAGCGGTAGAACCGATGTTATTTTCATCCTGTATTTGAATTCGTGCTTCTTCTTTTAATTGCTCTATTATTTCTTGCGTCAAAAGTTTATTCCTAATTATTGCTCTTCTCTGATCTGAAATTCTTTGTTCAGAAACGGTTATCTCAGGGTATTGACGAGTAAAAAGTTCATGCAATCGTGGTCTGTAGGTGGTCATGTCGGTCTCTAATTTCGTAATGTAAAAGTAAGTTCGTATGATAAATATGTTAACATCTTTGCTCCATCTCATACGAACTCTTGCTTTTCCAGCCTTGGTGGACGCGGGTAGGAAGGTATTTACCTCCCGCGCAACACTCAAGGCCGGATTGGGTGTGACTGTATTTAAGCTAATGATGGGAGGTGACGATGATATAGAGGGTGATGATGGTAACGATGGTGATGATTGTCTAGATGGTGTGTATGATGCAGTGCTTGGGCTGTATGGCTCTATAGGGGTGTCTGTCCTATTAGTTAGTCTGTCACCATCGTTAGTGATTTCGGCTGTAACATCTTTGTCGGTGGGAGCCCGCCTGTTCTACTCCTCACCGCTGACGGTTCGTATGCTGAGACACCCAGCGTCAGCTCCAGGTGCGCCCCGGCGATCGCCCCCGGGCAGCGGCCCTAAACGTTTACTTTTTGATCGTGTCTCCATGTTTAATGGGTTTCCAGAGCCACGTTAGCCACGCCAGTAATTTCAGAATCGTGTGTCCGCCCCCCACGTGATTAGTTGGTCAATCCGGACGTGTGGTTGTTTAGGGGGCTTATTATTATTATTATTATTATTATTATTATTATTATTATATATATATATATATTATTATTATTATTATTATATATTATATTATTATATTATTATTTTCGGTTGTGCTTTTTTTTTCTCAGCTTTTAGGCTGGCATAAGCTACATTTACGGGCCAAAACCAAGTAAATGCAGCGTGTGGTGTGTATTATGTTGAGGGTGTGTTGTGATGAGGGCCTATTTCGTTTTCATCTATTTGCATGAACTTTCGTACTATTCGACATGTATTTAAAATTACAGCTTTCTGGAGTGTAATATATAGAGTTTCTTTTAGGTTTAGTAGTTTTAGGCTATGGAGAAGATGATTTGGGATAACGCCTGTTGTAGAGAGAACTATCGGGATTACAAAAACTTTTTCTTGTCGCCATATCCTAGTTACTTCATCTTTGAGTTCTGCGTATTTACTAATTTTTTCAGTTATTGTCTTCTGTATGTTATGTGTGTTGGGAACTGCAATATCTATTAGGTAAGTAATTTTATTTAGCTTATCCTGTAGGGTTATATCCGGTCTGTTGTAGTGAATGGTCCTATCAGTGAGTATGGCGCGATCGTAGTAGATTTTGTGTGTGTCATTTTCTAGTATAGTTTGTGGTGAGTAGTTGTAATAAGGGGTGTTTGTGTCTTGTATGAGTGAGTATTTGAGTGCTAATTTTTGATGAATAACGTTTGCTACTTGATTGTGTCTGTGAGTGTAGTCTGTCTGTGTAAGGGTTGTGCATGCTCCTGTAATGTGCTGGATGGTTTCAAGTTGGGTGTGACATTTATTATTATTATTATTAGTATAGTATAGATAATTATATGATATTTTGAAAAAGTTATATAAAAGCCAGCCGTCACTAATTAAAGATAAGTGAATAAAGTACCTTTTGCATCTGACACCAGTAAAAGAGGCTAGCATACAAGCTAGCAAAGACGCATACCTTCTTAACTACATAAATTCCTCTATCTATTCTCTAAAATTTTAGCCATGATAATTTATCAGCTATTACGTACATGACCAGTATTTTAAAAGCCAAACCCAACTGCGAAATAAATATTTTACTTTATTTTAACATTATCATCTGATTAATTATGTTAAAATAACATAATTATTATTATAATATAATTACGTATCGTAAATTACTCTATTAAGGAGGTGAGGCTGATAAATGATTTACGAATTGTGTGTATTTTTTTTCATGTTAATATTCCATTAAAATTGGACACGAGCAACTTCGCATACACAAATGACACTTTTAAAAATATTATCTGTTACATTGGATAATGATCATAAAAATGGGGCGCGGCTGTTTAAAGGAGTGTGCATACTTAGATTACTTGGTAGTACGGGCTTACTGCTAGGTAACAATCCGTCTACTCTGCCATTCGTTGTTTGTTATGTAAAACCAGAATCTATCTATATTATGTATACTAGAACTCTCCCCGCGACTTCGTTCGCGTGATTTTCCATACGGATCCCGGGCCTAACTTTTCCTCTCTATAGTAGGTGTTAGTGTAAATTATTAATCTGTAAACATCTTTATGTTTAGACTTCGGTTATAGCAATAAAGTCATTAATTCTCTTTGCATTGAAGTTATAATCTACCAGCTTTGATATAAATACCGTCTACTTACATCGATAATATACACTTGTCGTAAAATGCGTATCCTCTCTCTGCTAGCTCTCTGCTTCGCGGCCGTCGCAGGTAAGTTCAGCATTGTAATTTAAATAATTGTTGTATGTTGTCGCAATATTCAACTTATTTTAACCGCTCAAGGCCCGGCTGTCATACTGGTATGACAGAACAATAGATAATCAATCGGGTTTTTGAACAATTTTTTTTTTGTGATAAATGGAAAGATACCTTTATAAGTTTTATAACAAAACTATTTTTTAATTTTTAATTTTCGCAATAGTTCAAAAGTTATTTCAAAATAATTTACTTTTGAATCCAGTAGGTACCGAAAACACGCCGACAGCTCCCAAATAAACACGAGCGCGTGTGACGTCATAATGTTTAGCTGCCCGATGAAGTATCATCGGGCAGCTATACTACTTGGTACTATGTAGCGCGTTTATAGTCACGTGATATTTTTTGAAATTTTATCAATTTTTAATTGTTTATAATCAATTTTTAATTGTTTATAATGTTTTTTTTTACAGTTTTTTGCATTAAATATCAATATTATTAATAATAAAGTTTTTAAATACATAAAAAATGTATTTTTTATTTCAAATTCCCAATTGTGTCTCATTACTATGACTATTACGTCTACTATGACTTTTTTGCGAAAACGTAATTTTTTTGCACGGTCAATTTAATCATTGTCAAACAGATTGCTATATTTTTTTTTTGTTTCAGCCGTCCCTTTCAATCCTCAGAGGATTGTGGGAGGATCAGTCACTGGCATTAGTCAGTACCCCTACGTCGCCTCTCTCTCGTATACATTGAACTGGAGCACATACACGCAGGCGTGTGGTGGTTCCATCCTCAACTACAGGGCCATCCTCACAGCTGCTCACTGCACTATGTAAGTACTTTTCTATGAGAATACATTATCATAGAGCCTACCATACCACAAATGCAATAACTAGTTGTGTTACGATTGCCTTCTTTTTATAGTGGTGATGCAGCCAACAGATGGCGTACGCGTGTCGGCTCTAGTATGGCTAACAGCGGCGGAGTCGTTCACAACGTGACCAACATAAACAATCACCCCTCATACAACCCCAACACTTTAGACTGTGACATTGCTATCTTGCGCTCTGCCAACACCTTCACGTTCAACAACAATGTCCGCGCTGCTTCCATCGCTGGCGCCAACTACAACCTCGGTGACAACCAAGTCGTCTGGGCTGTTGGATGGGGTAAAACTTCTGTGAGTTTATTGAAGATTGATCTCATGTTTAACTTAAGTTAATATTTCATGTTTTGTTTGATTAGAGATTAATATTTGTTTATTATTTTCATTTCGTAGGCTGGTGGCTCCGCTTCTGAGCAACTGCGTCACGTTCAGATTTGGACTGTAAACCAGAACGTTTGCAGTCAAAGGTACGCTGAGCTTGCTAAGGCTATCACCAACAACATGTTGTGTTCTGGTTGGCTCGACGTGGGTGGTCGCGACCAGTGCCAGGGTGACGTCGGCAGTCCTCTCTTCCACAACAGTGTCGTTGTTGGTGTCGGCTCGTGGGGTCAAGGCTGCGGTCTTGCTCGGTTCCCTGGTGTTAATACTCGTGTTAATCGTTTCGCCAACTGGATCACGTCTAACGCTTAAAATGTAAATCAAATTAAGAATAAAAACAATATTTTTTATGATGTTTCCGTTTCCTTGTATAATTGACATTCCATAAAAAAAAGCTTTTTTACAAAAAAAGATAACCGCTTTCAAAAACTACAAAATAAAAATACTTTAGTTTTGAAAGTCGGCGGCTTTGGTTTTGTTTTTTGTTATGTAGGTAAGTATTGCCACCGACTTCCAAAACTAAAGTATTTTTATTATGTAGTTTTTGAAGGCGGTTAAGTATCTTTTTTTGTAAAAAAGCTTTTTATTTTTCACTTTTTAGTGCTTGTGTATTAATGTTTGAAATCCTTACAAAAAGCCCTTTCAAACAAACTCACACGATATATTTAATTTTGGAAACTGGTAGGAGGGTTTGAGAGTTTGACGTACCCCCCCCCCCCCTTTTCCTTCAGTCAGTCATCGACTACACGTATAAACAAAGCAATTTCACTTGTTACGATATTGCTGCTGTGATTCTGTGAGGAGTTCCATTCCATATCTCCGAAGTTTATGATCAGATATTGAAATGGTGCCAATGGTACCACACGGAAAGCACCAGCTTTCAAATAAAAAAAGAATCATAAAAATCGGTTCACCCAGTCGCAAGTTAGGAGCTAACAAACATAAAAAAAAAATACAGTCGAATTGATAACCTCGTCCTTTTTTTGAAGTCGGTTAAAAAGTATGTGAATTGTGTTGTACGTGTAGTGTAGATTGTTATGATATGAAATAATGTATCTAGTCATTACAATTAAAAAAAAAAACCAAATTACTCACAGAATACTAGAAGCAATAACTGTATACAATAATAATATTAGAAACCTACAATTTGTTCATAACAAAATGTTTAATTTGACACGTATTTTGACACGCGGTGTTGACATAGTGCAAGGTTCCCGTCCGGTTTCAGATCCACGTTTCCGAATCAGGAGGCGTGTATGTACATACACACACATCCATAAATTACACACACATGTAAAAAACAAATGAATGTATGTGTAATTTATGCATGTGTGTGCATGTACATACACGCCTCCTGATTCGGAAACCTGATCGCAAACCGGACGTTTGTTGCCCGGTGTCAGAGCCCGTGTGTCCCACTACACCGTTGTATCCAGAGCAAGGCCTGGTTGACATTATGTCGGACTGACAAGCAACTCACAACTGCTTTGTGTCGACCCCGGGTCGTCACAAAGCAGTTGTGAGTTGGCTATGTTAAAACGACGGTAGTGTTCACATTAGATCGGATCGGCAGCTTCAAGTGTGAACAACAACATCCGACAGTCGGTCAACGGTAAAACTGTCGGTCCGACCTAATGTGAACCAGCTCTAACGCATAAGAAGAAGCTTGTTCCGGAGTGCTCAGGGTTACCTACGTTTTCTTTTTTAATAAAGTAACTGTAAGCCCACTAAAAATTTGATCTTTGATGCTTAATACTTGAAAACAGAGTTTTCACAATTCAATATACTTACACATACATTGGCTAAAACATTGATAGTCACGATATCAGAGGCACTTATTTATACAGTAACAAGTACATTTCGGATCGCTGTCAGATTTTTGAGACACGGATTTATAAGAACTCTACAAATCTTACACTGATCGCAATACCGTTTTATTTGTAATATATTATACTCGTAAGATACATTTACATAATTTGATGACCAAGAGTAAATGATTATTATCGTTATTAATTTGCCGTCCTCTTATTAAATAAGTCGATACCTGAGTAGAAATTCTTTTCCAATAGCCATAATTTTAGACACCTTGAAAATTTTGTAACTGGAAGGATTTTAATATTGTCCGGTATCGCATTAATATGCGACCACACATTGCATAGCTATTTTTACTGTATAGTGCTGTCCTAGGAATTATGGGAAAAACCTATTCTATTCTTGTGTCTACTACTTTTTGAGTACATTTCATGAACTTTTATAAATAACTCCGGGTGAATTTTAACAAATTTAGCCCATTCAAAGATATAAAGACTTGGAAGGGTCGGTATCTTGAACTTTTTGAAAAAGGGTTTGCAAGACTCCCATGCGCGTATTCCCGCTATAGTGCAGATGCCTTTTTTCTGTGCAATGAACACTCTCTGACTTTCTGTTGAATATCCTCAGGCAATAAAACCATATCTAAACACAGAATCAACGTAGCCTGCATAGTATGCAGATAATACAGTTTTTAATGCTGACGTTTTTGAGAGTTCGTATAAAACGTACACGAATTTGTTTATTTTATTGCATAATTTATTTACGTGGGCCTTCCAGTTGCAGTGTTTATCAATCGTGATACCGAGAAATGTTGTTTCGTTTACTTCTTTTAACTATACACTATGTAACAAAAACCCTGTCAGATCAGTGTTGCCGTTGATCAGTTTTTATGTTTTATTTTAATTTAATTACTTCTTCTTTCTTCTTTTTTTTTCACTGGGGAAAAATAATAATCTCAAATCCATTAAATGGTTACGTATATGTGTACGCAGTACGATGCCGAATAATACTCTTAAGGATCGGACAGGGTTTTTGTTACATGCTGTATACTAAATTATGTAATGATAGGTTAAAAGTAATTTGATTTTCCGCCTGAATTCAGTAAGTGTAGTGATAAGCGTTGTGACAACCAAGACCACATGCGTATAATTGACAGTATGTATGATGAAATTGTCAATGTGTTATGTAAAGCCGCCTCTGAGAGTCATACTATTATTAAACCAAGACGTAAACAGCCGGTGATCGGATGGAACAAGCATGTGCGTGACGCTCACGGGGTAGCTCGGTGTAAATATATGGAATGGGTACTGTGGGGTAAACCGAGTGAAGGACGTATTTGGGAGGAGATGCGGGAGAGTCGTAGAATCTTTAAATCACGCCTAAAGTGGTGCCAAAATAATAGGGAACAGATTAAGATGGATATCCTAGCTTCTCACCAATCGAAGCATCACTTTCGTAGTTTCTAGAAAACTACCAGTAGGCTAAATAAGTCTACTGAATCAGCTATCTTGTGTTTGAAGCAAACTGTCAAGTACTACTCTGATAGAAGCACACCTATTTATGCCTGTTTTCTCGACCTCTCGAAGGCGTTCGACCTGGTTAGCTATGACATCTTGTGGCAAAAATTAAATAACATCTCAATGCCTCTCGAATTGATAGAAATTTTCAAGTACTGGTATCTTAACCAGGTCAACGTCGTTCGATGGTCGAGTGCTCTGTCGGAGCCGTACAGGCTAGAGTGCGGAGTGAGGCAGGGAGGGCTGACCTCGCCGAAGCTCTTCAACCTGTACGTGAACGCACTGATAGGAGCTCAGCAGCACCCGTGTCGGCTGCCATATTGACGGTGTTTGTGTCAACAATATTAGTTACGCGGACGGCATGGTGCTGCTGAGCGCCTCTGTGTGTGGTCTGTCCAGGTTGCTGGGCATCTGCGAGCGTTACGCGCTGGATCACGGTTTGCCCTATAACGCAAAGAAGAGTGAATGCATGGTCTTTCAGGCCAGGGGTCGGAGATGCCCGGATTCTGTTCCAACTATTCGTTTGAACGGTGTAAAGTTAAGAAGAGTGGAACAATTTAAATACCTCGGGCATATCGTGACCTCTGACCTGAGGGACGATGCGGACATCGATAGAGAGCGGAGGGTGTTGTCTGTGAGGGCCAATAATGATCGCCCGCAGGTTTGTTCGTTGCTCGGGGGCCGTCAAAATAACTCTTTTCAGAGCATTTTGTACGTCCCTGTACACAGCCAGCCTGTGGGGGTCATATACCCAGAAGCAGTACAACGCTCTCCGTGTTCAGTATAATAATGCGTTCAGGGTGCTGTTGGGGTTGCCCCGGCACTGCAGCGCGTCGGGGATGTTCGCCGACGCCCGTGTGGATTGTTTCTACACGACAATACGAAAGCGGTGCACATCTTTGGGGCGCAGGCTCCGGACCACCTCCAACACCATCCTGAACGTATTTGCAAACAGGTTTGATTGTCAGTACGACAAACAAACAAATGACTCAGAGGCAGGCATATTAATAATATTTTTTATTTTTATTTTATTGATTTTTATTTTATTTTAATTGTATACATTTTGAATTTGAATTTTGTATCTTGATTTTATAAATATTGTTTAATTAATTATTTTTTATATTTGAATTTTTATTTCGATTTTTTTTTATACTGTTAATTGATTATTTTTATAATTATTTACTCATTGGATTTAAATTTAAATATTATTTTACATGTACAACTTGATAACTATTTATGATCTTGCATTGAAATAAATGATTTTTGATTTGATTAATATAATTAACGTTGAACATAAACAACTTCGCATACACAAATGCACTTTTAAAAATCATTATCTGTTACATCGATTAATAATGATAAAAATGGGGCGTGGTTATGTTTAAAGGAGTATGCATACTTAGATACTAGGTAGTGTTATTTTGAAATAATGCTTCGAAATTACACTCAGGATGCTCTGCCATTCGGTGTTTATTATGCAAAACTGGCACCTATCGGCAATATAGAAATCACAGGCAGTTGGCACAAGAACATAAACAACCAAAATCTACTAATGTGTAAACATCTTAAAGTTTCGACTTAGAAAAAATCAATAAAGCCATTTAATATCTTCGCGCAGTAGTTTTTATCTACCAGCTTTGATATAAATACCATCCACTTACAACGATGATCTACACTTGTCCTCGAGTCATTAACAATATGCGTATCCTCGCTCTGCTAGCCCTCTGCTTCGCGGCCGTCGCAGGTAAGTTCTACATTGTAATTTAATTGTTAATGTTGTCGAAATGCTCAACTTATTTTAACCTTTTTGCGTAAACTTTATTCTTTTTTTGTAAAGTTATTGTCAAAAAAAATAATATATTTTCTTCATTTCAGCCGTTCCTTCCAATCCCCAGAGGATTGTGGGAGGTTCAGTTACCACCATTGATCGCCACCCCTCCATTGCTTCTCTCTTGTACTCATGGAACGCAAACACATACTGGCAGTCATGTGGTGGTACCCTCCTCAACAACAGGGCCATCCTCTCCGCTGCTCACTGCACTATGTAAGTACTGTTCTATGAGAATACATTATTTTATAGCAAACCTTAAATGCAAAGACAAGTAGTTTAATTATTGCTTTCTTTTTACAGTGGTGATCCAGCCATCAGATGGCGTATCCGTGTCGGCTCCACTTGGGCTAACAGCGGCGGGGTCGTCCACAACGTTAACCAAATAATCAATCACCCATCATACAACGGCAACACTATGAATAATGACATCTGTGTCTTGCGCTCTGCCTCCACCTTTACATTCAACAACAATGTTCGTGCCGCTTCCATCGCTGGCTCCAACTACAACCTCGGTGACAACCAAGCCGTCTGGGCTGCTGGATGGGGTACAACTTCTGTAAGTTTATTGAAGATTGATCTCGTGTTCAACCAAATGTCAATATTTTGTGTTTTGTTTGATTGGAGATTAATATTTGAATTTTTCCATTTCGTAGGCTGGTGGCTCCTCTTCTGAGCAGCTCCGTCACGTCGAGCTTAGGGTTATCAACCAGATCATTTGCAGAAACAACTACGCTACCCGTGGTATCGCTATCAATGACAACATGTTGTGCTCCGGCTGGTCAGGCGGTGGTCGCGACCAGTGCCAGGGTGACTCCGGCGGTCCTCTGTACCACAACGGTATCGTTGTTGGTGTTTGCTCTTTCGGTATTGGCTGCGCTCAGGCTAACTTCCCCGGCGTCAACGCCCGCGTGTCTCGCTACACCGCTTGGATCCAGAGTAACGCATAAGAAGTGACTTATTCTGGCAATAATGCTGAGAGTTATGTTTACTATAAATAAACTGTAACTTACAAAAAAAATATTTTTTGTTACCTACTTGTTTGTATACTTGAAAATTTTAGTTATCACAATTTATTATAACTTAGCTAAAATTTTGATTAAATGTTTGGTTAACATAACGTCACACATATAATCCAAAAGGGTTATGCAGAGGAGTAACTATTAGTACACCCACATTTCGCCAGTTATGTTTAAGTCTCATATAATAGAGGACGACAGAGGTTAGAAACACATGTTTATAAAAACTCTCCATCATCATCTGCCTAGCCTTTTCCCAACTATGTTGGGGTCAGCTTCCAATCTAACCGGATGCAGCTGAATACCAGTATTTTACATGGAGCGACTGCCTATCTGACCTCCACAACCCAGTAATTGGGTAATAGTTACGATACCCTTTGATAAGACTGGTTGTTATAAAAACTCTCCATATCAAAGTATAAAACAGTTCAGAAACACGGGTTTATATAGGAACTCTATAAATCTCACTCCGATCGCAATACCACGCTTTCATGAAGACGCATGAATGAGAGACATTACCTACCGCTTACGAAACGGGGCGATTCTGATCTTTGAAAGAGGTATATTTTGAAATTTATCCTTTTATGACAAAATTGCATCTTGTATGATCATAATGTTCATCTGTTCCAAAAACTGTAAAACAAACATTTCTTCCTTTTTATGATTTGTTTATTAAAAAAATGGTAACATTCCTGTTCATGTTTGCTGTTAAAATGTTTAAATGGGCTGAAATACAAACACACACGAACAACCACAAATTATTTGTGTATTCATTTGTGTCTGTAGCAAAGCTCGTAGCGCTGTAAGTGTAACACGTTGCTATGAATTTCGATACTATGCGGTTTCGTCCAATGAAATGTTTAGCAAAAGTTTATGTATGAATCGTTTATGTCGACCCCTGGCAAACCGATATCGACCACAAGAGGTCGATATCGACCCCCTTGGAATCCCTGAGCCTTTGAAATTCCGATCTAAAGTTATTACCTCATTTACATTCAGCCCCTGCCGCTGCCCCTCGCGCTGCCGGCAATAATTCCCTAAATACTGCCGCAGCAGGATCGAGAGAAGTGTGTGTTTACATACTGCCCTACCACTCACTTCGCTTTCAAGTTTCGACAATGGCAGACGTCGAAATAATTACAGCGGCCGCGCTGTCTCTTTTTGCGATACATAATTATGTTCGATATTAAAAAGGTTACGAATACAAAAAAAGAATGTTCGTCGTAGACGATGGTGGATGATGTCTATCCATCGAAATTAAAAAAAAAAAAAAATTCTACGCGTCGTGAACCTTACGTTTCTGTTTATATTGTTTATCCGTAACATCCCAAATTACTTTTTCCGTTTCCAGTAGTTCTAAGAATTTTATTGTAATCTCATTGCTCCATTCGGACGGCATTTTCGATGATCTAAACGAACGTCTCTCTCCTCCAGGCGCTCGGCGAGTACTGAGCGTCGGAGCAGAATGTAAACACGCACTGCCGCTCGCGCTGCCGGTCCTTTGACTTCCGCACAAAAAACCGCCATTTTGGGGAGCGCCGGGCAGCGCGAGTGGCAATGGCAGTGGCATGAGAAGTATTGCGTTTACACACTCGTCCTGCCCACTTCCCTGCTCACTACGGCTGAATGTAAACGCGGTATAAGACCTACAGATTGCTTGTTAAAGTGTATGTTAGTTTTTGACAGCGTCATTACGAAGTGAAGTTGATGCTGAAGTAATATACCTGAAACAATAAGAAAATAACGTTTAGATTTTTCTGATTTACATTATTTTGTACTTCGTCAGCTTTGAAGTCAAGTACAAACAATAAAACACAACCTATGTCACACGGCAATTGTGTAACTTTCTGGAATTTTTGACAGACTAGTACCTGCTCAAAGACTAAACATTATTTTTAGACTGAGACTTTACCTTAGACTTTTAGACAGAGACTTTACCTTAGACTACCTCGTTGGTCTAGTGGTTAGTGACCTTGACTGCAAAGCCGGAGGTAGTGGGTTCGATTCCCACCCAGGACAAACTTTGTGTGATGAGCATAATTGTTGGTTCTGTGTCTGGGTGTAATTTATCTATAATATGTATGAATTTATAAATTATATAAGTACGTATAACAGTTGTCTGGTTACCATAACACAAGCTCTGCTTAGCTTGGGATCAGATGGCCGTGTGTGAGTTGTCCCAAGATATTTATTTATTTTACCTCATATAATATTAGTATAGAATTACAACATAACATCACGCCTGTAATCCCCGAAGGGTTAGGCAGAGGTTAATCCATTAGCACACCCACATTTCGCCAGTTATGTCTAAGTCCCATGTAATAGGGGGCGAGCCTATTGCCATCAACCGGGCACAAATCCAGACTCCGAGGCTGCTACTGAGAAATTCCTGATGGAAAAACCCAATAACACTTTGCCCGACTTGGGAATCGAACCCAAGACCTCATGCTCAGTATAGAATTAGTAAATGGAAAATCAACAGCAATATTGAATAAGAAATATTTGAGTATGTTTCATTACGCCAATTACGGTTACAACTAGGCCATATACCTACATATTTGTTCGGTGGGGGTATCGAACCTACAACATATAGCACAGCAGTCAATCGCTTAGCCATTGTTCCAACCATGCTTATATGTATCTTAAGCTAATTTGTGTGCTAAAGACCTCAACTTTCTAGAGCAGTTGTCTTACCCTTGTCTAATTGATCTAGAAATTGAGATTATTGTAATGTTGCCATTCTATGTGCAGAAGGTAAGTAAATAGGCACTTCATATACAAAAAAAGAAAGAAAATGTATTGTCTTAGGGTCAGTTCACACCGAGACGCGACGCGACGCGACGCTGCGTGCACACTTTAAAAGAGCGATTCAAAATATAACTTTATTTTCTACACGAAAAGATACACATTTCATTGTGAGAATTTAGAATACGTTACACTACGCAGCACTACGTCGCGATGCGTCGCTCTACGCCGCGAGGCATCACGAGGCGTAGAGCGACGCATCGCGACGCAGCGGTGAATCGCCAGTACGCGCGACGTGCAAGAGCGGCGACGTTGCGATGCGTCTCGCGGCAGCGCGCTGCGCAGCGCAGCGCGGCGCAGCGCGAAGTCACTGGCCTCTTCCAGTATCGTCACGTTGCGTCGCGTCGCGTCGCGTCTCGGTGTAAACTGACCCTTACACGTAAAGTCAGCGAAAATTTCCAATAGTTTTCTTATTGCAATTTTTTTTTACGAAACTAAACTCATAAAAATACAATTAAATATATTATTCTCAAATGAGCCATTTTATCAAAACAAACAATGGACTATGAGAACCGTACAAACAGAAGAAATAAGGGCGATTATCGAATAACTTCCCCTCACTAAGAGCGAGACTGAATCACTGCTTTGATGGTATAAGTGGTATTTACGCGATGAATTATTTAACTCGTTTCAGTCCAACTTTCCATCTGTTGTGGCTTGCTTGACGAATGCCAATGTCAGCGACGGAGACATCCGAACGGCGGCGGAAACAGTCGAACACCTGGATCGATTTTTCTAGTTGAACTTACCGCGGTTCATGTATGCTGGCGTTCTATTTGTAGTACTAGTTTAAGGCTGTTTAAGGGCAAGCTGTGGCCTCTATTTCATAGTACAATGCCAGGGTCTTTAGTTAGTGTTCGATCTGAAATATACGTTTGTATTATGATCTAATTCGTTTTTTGTTTAATCTAATCTTTTATTTTGATTTGGGTATATCCAAAACGATAGCTAAGGAAGAACTTGTCGGCAGTTTTAGTATCGCGTGCAGTATCTTAACATTGATAACATAATTAATGGTATGATGTAGATAGGTAGCATAACGATTACATAAGATTAATAGTAAGTCTTTTTTCAAAAATTTTTGGTCATCGCGTTTTATACAGGGTGTCCCAGCTAAGGACGTCCAAACGAAAATTTTGGACTCCTCCCTTCCTGGGCTAACCAAACCACCCCCATGTATGTTCTACGATTTTTTGCGGTTTAGGAGCTAAACGACATTTTAATATTTTTTTGGGATATTCTTCTTTACATCAGATTTTGTAGATTTTCTCTTTTTGTGTCGCATTTTTTGGAAATATTTTAATTGATAATTAATCCTGAAAGTATGGTCTTCGATCGATAAAAACAACTGTCTGTCTTATTGTCACCCGAAATTACTTAAACTTAGTTCAAAGGCAAAAATGTTGTTTTGTAAATTTCGTTGCAGATTTTCGGCTCTTAAAGAAAAATCACAATAAGGGCCCAAATCACCTTAAAGTTATTTCAAAATCTTCCACGGACCCTCAGCTCTTTAAAACAGTACAAATAACTAGTATTTTACGGGTCATTATTCGGAGCAATTGAAGCTCGAACATGGTAAGGCGAAAAATACAATATTTTAGAACATAAGTGAAACCTAATGAAAATAAATTAAAATGAACTTTTATCAAGTTTTCAATGTAATATGAGCTCTATGTCATGTTTATTATTTGCACAATGGTGATTTGGAGTGGTTAGTAAAGTTAGGTTAGGGTTAGGTTAGGTTAGGTTAGGTAGTTTAGTATTTTTTTTAAATTAGTGATGTTATTAAAGTCAATGACATAGAGCTCAAATTATATTGAAAACTTAATAAAAGTTCGTTTTAATTCATTATCATCGCTTTTCATTTAAAAACGAAAAAGTAAAACCTAATTAAAATGAACTTTTATCAAGTTTTCAATGCATTAAGAGCTCTATGTCATGTTTATTATTTGCACAATGGTGATTTGGAGTGGTTCAGGGGATATCGCACGATCTCCTACGAGGCGGCTTGTGCACTGGCCGGATCCCCGCCATGGGACCTGGAGGCAAAAGTACTCGCGTCACTGCACCGGTGGCGCGAGGAAGCGCGGATGCGCGGCGAGCGACCGATGCAGCAGCACATTGAGATGCGTCGGTCGCAGCTCCGCGAAGTCCTAGTGGCGGAATGGCGGGACAGGCTCTCACGCCCTACCGCCGGCCTCGCCACAATCGAGGCGATCCGACCAGTGCTCGATCTCTGGCTCGGGAGAAGGCACGGCTCCCTGACGTTTCGGGCGACGCAGGTACTCTCGGGGCACGGTTGCTTCGGGAGGTTCCTGTGTCGCATTAACAGGGAGCCGGACGCCCGGTGTCACCATTGCGTCGACTGCCGGGAGGACACGGCGCGGCATACACTCGTAGAGTGTGCAGCTTGGGAGGAGCCGCGCCGTGCCCTCGTCAACGTTGTAGGCAGCGACCTGTCGCTGCCGGCCGTGGTCAGTTCGATGGTCGGCAGCGAAGAGTCCTGGGACGCGATGGTCTCCTTCTGCGAAACAGTTATCGCGCGGAAGGAGGCTGCGGAAAGGGAGAGGGAGATCTCTACCTCCCTCCCGACCCGCAGCAGGCGCACCGGGCGTCGGAGGAGGGCTTATGCCGACCTCCTCCGGCCCCCCTAAATGGGTCCAGGGGCGGCAGACTCGGGGACGTCTGTCGCCCCCCATCAACTGGACCCGAGGTGGCGGCGCGTAGTGTTCCCGCGCGCCCCTCTATGACGTCACGGGGGGAGTCAAACACCTCGCTCCCCCCTCTGACCTGAGGTGGCCCGCAGTGGCGGGCCGGCACCGGCCGTGGATAGCGGAAAGAAAGTGGTTTCCCGCAATCCACGGCTTATGTGTGAGAAGGAACACCGGGGTGGTTTTTAGTCAGTAAGAGTCTGACAGACCCCTTCGCTCTCCCCGGAGCGGAGGACATCCATGAGGATTTTCCACCCCGGAACAAAAAAAAAAAAAAGGTTAGGTAGTTAGGTTAGGTTAGGTTAAACGAACTTTTATTAAGTTTTCAATATAACTTGAGCTCTATGTCATTGACTTTATTAAATAACATCACTAATTTAAAAAAAAATACTAAACTTAGGTTAGGTTTACCTAACCTTTTTTTTTTTTTTTTTTTTTTTTTTTTTTTTTTATTTTTTTTTTTTTTTTCCTGGGGAAATCCTCATGGACTGCCTCCACCTCGGGGAAGGCGGAGGGGTGTGTCGGACTCTTACCGACTAAAACCCCACGGTGTTCCTCCAATTACCTTTTGCCGGGGCACGGGGGCGCTCAGAGCATTCTTCCGCACCCCGGCAGGTATTGACCCGCCACCGCCACAAGGCGGGTCCCGTCACCCGGTGCGGCCGTCGCTCACTGGCCGCACTGACTCCAACAAGGCGCGCCGGGAACACCACGCGCGCCTTACTCTCGGGCCTGTCTCTGTTCGGGCCACGGACTGCCCCCAAGTCCGTCGCCCGCAGGCCCCATCTCAAGGTGGCCGGAGATCGTTTTGCGCCCTCCGGCGCCTGGTGCGTCTAATGCGGGTAGGATGGGAGGAGGAAGCCTTCCTCTCCCGTTCCGCCGCCTCCTTAGCGGACATCACCTCCTCGCAGAAGGAGGCGACGGCGTCCCAAGCACTCTCGCTCCCGACAATGGACAGAACCACGTCCGGGAGCGAGAGGCCACCCGCAGTTGTCGCTGCAACGAGATCACGGCGCTGCGCTGCCCAGGCTGGGCACTCCTCCAGCGTATGCTGCGCCGTGTCCTCGGGGCAGCTCCGACAATGATGGCACCTAGGCACCGTCTTCCGGCCTATGCGACACAGGTACTTCCCGAAGCATCCATGTCCAGAAAGCACCTGCGTCATCCGGAAGGTGAGGGCACCATGACGCCTCTCCAGCCACTCCTTCAACACGGGACTTACCGC
Source organism: Hoplodrina blanda (assembly GCA_949316365.1). Classification (NCBI taxonomy): domain Eukaryota; kingdom Metazoa; phylum Arthropoda; class Insecta; order Lepidoptera; family Noctuidae; genus Hoplodrina; species Hoplodrina blanda. Next base: position 5,075,565 of record OX438579.1, on the reverse strand, counting down.
CGCTATAGCGGCGTGCCCTAACCTAACCTAACTACCTAACCTAACCTAACCTAACCCTAACCTAACTTTACTAACCACTCCAAATCACCATTGTGCAAATAATAAACATGACATAGAGCTCATATTGCATTGAAAACTTGATAAAAGTTCATTTTAATTCATTTTCATTAGGTTTCACTTATGTTCTAAAATATTGTATTTTTCGCCTTACCATGTTCGAGCTTCAATTGCTCCGAATAATGACCCGTAAAATATTAGTTATTTGTACTGTTTTAAAGAGCTGAGGGTCCGTGGAAGATTTTGAAATAACTTTAAGGTGATTTGGGCCCTTATTGTGATTTTTCTTTAAGAGCCGAAAATCTGCAACGAAATTTACAAAACAACATTTTTGCCTTTGAACTAAGTTTAAGTAATTTCGGGTGACAATAATACAGACAGTTGTTTTTATCGATCGAAGACCATACTTTCAGGATTAATTATCAATTAAAATATTTCCAAGAAATGCGACACAAAAAGAGAAAATCTACAAAATCTGATGTAAAGAAGAATATCCCAAAAAAATATTAAAATGTCGTTTAGCTTCTAAACCGCAAAAAATCGTAGAACATACATGGGGGTGGTTTGGATAGCCCAGGAAGGGAGGAGTCCAAAATTTTCGTTTGGACGTCCTTAGCTGGGACACCCTGTATGTTCTGGGAATTGCCTTCAAATCATCCAATTTATAAGATTTTCTTAGGGTATTAGGATTCTGCCGGGGTTGCGGGACGTCTTAACAGGATACCGTGGCCCCGGAACGTAAAGGGCAACAGAAGGAACAGGGTGGTTTTTTAGTCAGTAAAAGTCTGACAGTCCCTTCCGCCCCACCCAGGGCGGAAGAACTCATTTGATGATTTTTACCACCTCAAAAAAAAAAGCGTATCAGGATTGTTTTAAGAATATGGGCATTTAAGCTTTATTTGCTGCGATGTATCTAAATATCCTTACTCAATAGTGCCTCATTGGTCTAGTGGTCGCAAAGCGCGACTACTGAGCAGGAGGTCTTTGGTTCGATTCCCAGATAATTTCTCATAAGCAGCCTCGAAGTCTGGATTTAAGCCCATTTGGTGGCAATAGGCTCGCCCCCTATTACATAGGACATAAACATAACTGGCGAAATATGGGTGTACCTACTAATATCCTCCTATGCCTAACCCTTCAGGGATTACAGGCGTGATGTTATGATGTTATATATCTAAATGTATATCTATACCTACTTATATTATGAAGATAGTACTCATATTATTAGGGAAATTATTTGTTTGATTTTTCTTGTTTATTTATTATTATTATTTACTAGCTGACCCGCCACGACTTCGTTTGCGTGGTATCCTGCCCCTATCCTACCGATACCCCTACCTCTACCCTACCCCTAGCCTACCCCTACCCTACCGCTACCCTACCCTACCCCTACCCTACCCCTACCCTACCCCTACCCACTCTTTTTTCTAAGAACCTCCTCCTGACAATAACAAACACAACAAAAAAAAAGTGAAATCGGTCCAGCCGTTTACAGATTTAAACTTTATGCAACAAAAAAGTACAAAGGCGGACTTAATGCCTTAGGCATTCTCTAACAGTCAACCAAAGGTGGTGAAGAGATAACATGGCAGGTGAAAAAATTATACATGAGAAATAATCAAATATAAGATTTAAAAAAACATTAAAAACAAATCTAAATAAATTTAAACGTACACAAGTACTAAATAATTAAAATAGAAAGATAAAGAGAAGAGGGAAGAGAAGAGATAATAAATTTGTGGATGTACCTACTGATACGATTAGAAAAAAAAAAAACACTGATAGAAAGCTACATTATTGCCGAGGGCATGTTTTATGGTAATCCACGCAGACGAAGTCGCGGGCAGAAGCAATTTGTATACAGATTATCCTGTTTATTATGACGTGCATATTCGCGTACGCAAGTAGCGATTAATTACTTATAATGAGGTATGGTTCGTTAAAATAATAATTATTACATATTTTACATTTTACTAGCTGACCCGCCACGACTTCGTTCGCGTGGTATCCTACCCCTACCCCTATTCTACCGATACCCTACCCATACCTTACTCTACCCCTACCCTACCCAAACCCTACACCACCCCTACCCTACCCAACCAATACCCTACCGTACCCTACCCTAACTCTTTTTTTTCTCTCACCTTTTAAACCTTCCCTAGACCTCCACGAACATTTCAAGACCAAGATAAGATAAATCCGTTCAGCCGTTCTTGAGTTATAAAATTACAACGAAAAGTGGCATTGATTTTATATATACCTAAGTATATATAGATTAACGAGAACAGTGAACCTAGGTTCAGCTTAAACTTTAAAATTATCTATTCGCGAGAAACTAGCAACGATACGCTGATAAAATAGGTAATTGGGTTGACAAACTGTAAAATTTACAGAAAAATTCAAAGATTGGGGAATAACTCATTAGCCAGTCAAAGTTACTGCTTTATTTCAATAAATTGCTTTCTTCGACCTACCCGCGACTTCGTCTGCACAGACCAGTTCGAAGCCAAACTAATCGAATAACCGATATAACTAATCGAAAAAATGGCACTAAATCCTTTGTGTTAAGGGCATTTTATTAATTAAGGTTAAGATAGATATTAAATTGTATTTTTTTTATTGACTTAATATTATATAATTATACATTTTGCATAAGTGAAATGTACAATATTTACAGGCTTAAGTAATTACAAAAAAAAGCAATCAAAATAAAAAAAGGGAACTAAGATTACTAAATGGCATCAAAAAACAGTGGGAAACAGGTCGATTATGCTTACGCACATGCATACATGTCAAATAGGTATTAAAAAGAAGTGTCTTGAACTGATAAACATCCATAAAAGATAAATAAAGTAAGTAAGTAGTATAATCAATAATCTTTTAGAATCTGGGATTAATGACTGGAAACGAAATATTGTTGATAAAAATGAGTGGGTAAAACCTGTACAACTTTATCTATTGATTAGTGATTAAATTGTATGTAAGTGACTGAAGCAAAAATTAATTATCCCACCAAAAACATTTCATGTAAAATGTTGCCAAGAAGGTTTGCCCTGTGAAAAAGATATCAGATCTCATGTAGAGCCAAGCTTCTGAATCTACACGGCCTAACTCTACCGACCCTAACTTCACAAATTCTACATATCAGTAAAAATGTATGGCTGTGCCGTTTCGCTACCGTCGTGGAGGTGATGCGAATATTTAGTTTCTGAAGTACATAAGTAAGTAAGCTTCGCTTGGCTCGTCTTGACGGGGGCACTACCGTGACCCCAGATGTACTTTTATTATCGTGATGAGGAATATTGAGGTGTAGTTTAAAGAAAATGCATGTTCCAGACTCTGTATGGCTACCAAAACAAAATTAAAAGATTGTTTATTTTTAAGAATTCTTTGTTTCTTTTATTATGTAGAATTTATTAGAAAGTGAGTAATCATTACAGAACAAATTAAAATAATTTTAAGTAGGTATTAACATACTGCACCCAAAAAGATAAGACCAATAAAGAAAAAAACCAACATACAGGTGATTAGATAAATACCTGTTAAAAGTCGATAAGGAACCAAAGATTATAGATGCACCAAATTAAACCAACATCAATAAACATATCAAAGTTAAAGCATTTATTTCAAATTAACCATTTTTTAGTGTCCATATTCTTTATTTATACATATTTTAAAGAAATGACATGTTATATATTTAAAAAATATATATCCTATGAAAATAGTGCTCCGCCCGCAACGAGGTGGTACGACCCAAGCTGACGGCGTTTAGGGATCCTGAGAGAGGAACCTCCTCACTATGCGTGCCGTGTCCAAGACGACCGCCTTCTGAATCTGACTCTTGACCCAACCGTTGAACAGTTATTACATATTAAACTACTTATTTACAATTGCAATTTGAATTGCCAAGGAGTCTTAAGGTCTTGGCACATTATCCCAGTACCGCAACGGCACCACTCCAAATCTTGTCATTCAAATATTAGAGCATTAAATCGCGTGTAGTATAATATATTTCATAATTTCAATATGAAAAACCAATGACGGGCAGTCAGCGCGCTTGCCGCTACCAACAACTCGACTTGTAGTCCGCGCGCTGGAAGCGAGCGGACCGCGTGGTTACAGCGCGCTGCAAGCGAGCAGAACGCGTGCTTACAGCGCGCTGCAAGCGTGGATCATGTGTGGATTTAATTATCTTTTGACAGAACCGGAACAAGTACAATACAAAAACTAAAGGTAAACGCTAATGACACTAAATAATTAACCGCAGCCTTGATATCGGAACTGCTGACAATGTCATGTTCGTGTGACATTGATTTGCGGTATTATTATCGTGGCGCCCTTGGTACTCCCACTTAGGGGTTATTTTCATGTCAGCTGACGATGTAACTAAGGGTAGGGTGCTACACCTGTATGCTCTATTTATACATATATGTATAATAAAGCTGAAGAGAGTTTTCGTTTGTTTGTTTGTTGAACTTTGCCCTGCAGTGGGACAATAAAACGTTGGGAATTTTTTTTTTTTTGGTTTAAATGCATTTACACCGTACATGCCGTACGGTGTAAACGTTCATACAAACTTACAAGTCTTTATTTGTCGAAATGAATGATCCGATTTTTATGAAACTTCCTATGCTTAAGCAGAATACCTACATAGGTTCAAAAAGATGTTTTGTTGTTGCAAGCTGCACCCTGTCGTCATGTAAAATTCTATGATTGCTACCAAATAGCGCCAACGCAAGTACCAAGTTTCTTTTTCGACATCACTCTATTGACATTATCGACGTTCTACGTTAACATCAGCCTTGGATAGACGTAATAAAGACCCTGACACATTGCTACGGTCAATTTACTTCGAAACACCATCAATTAGTGAACACATGACCGCAATAAAAGTCAGATAATTTGTTTTTACTACAATTACAATAGCCAAGAGGTGACTAAAACTAGAAATAGTCGTAAATCGTCCTTTGGGTTTAGTATTTGTGTCGAAAATTTTCTATTAAAACCTGCAGACATGCTTTGCCTTATGCGATTTGGGTAATATATCGTTTTACTGCCCCGTTGATTTGATTCCCAGATAGGGGCAAAAATTGTTACCGGGTTTTTAAAAAACTGGGTTGTTTCATTACAAAATTCTTAGTAGCAACCCGGAGTTAGAAGTTTGTGGTTGTGAAGCCTTTGGTCCTGCGCCTGTTCTCTTCCCGGTTGTGTTGGATTGCCGTCCCCTGGGACTATGAGAGTTAGGGAATAGGGACTGCACCTTAGGTAATATCTCCTGCATACTTGGCTTTTTTTTTTTTAGGTGGTAAAAATCATCAAAGGTAGGGAGGAAGGAAGGGACTGCCAGACTTTTACTGACTAAAAAACCACCCTGTTCCTTCTGTTGCCCTTTACGTTCCGGGGCCACGGTATCCTGTTAAGACGTCCCGCAACCCCGGAAAATTTACCCCCTAAGAAGATGAAACGGTGGTCCAAAGTCTGTATGGAGAAATCAACTTTGACGCGGGCGAAGTCACGGGTAGAAGCTAGTTAATTATAATCTAAGCTTATCAGTTAAAGCAAAATTAATCATTGGTTTTATAAATAGTACTTATTAGGATAATCAAATGATCGATCGATCTTATCAAATACATGGTTTAATGCAACACGAGAGTAATTAGTGAAACCACGTGCCAAGTGAAATATAATAATAATTGGTGTTGCACCAAATTATTGTTTACTAGTTTTTGCCCGCGACTTATCCAATGGAGCCGTCACGTCTAGACCGACCAACTAGATCAAAAGGAGTATGGCTATACTCCTCCTTTGTTTTTTTTTTTACATATTTGCGGACTTTTTTGGATTTTTAGAACTACATCAGTGGTCTTGTAGCAACAAGGGCGATAGCCGACGAGTCATACATTTAATACGAGTTGATAATAACTCCTGGGTTTTTCTATTAGGAATTTTTCAGTAGCAAGCTGAAGTCAGGCGATTAACACATGGCACCGCGCACCACCGCGGAAGGCGGTGGCGGTAAAGACGAGAGCACCGCTCAACCGCGCGGTCGTGCGGTGTACGTGTGTTAGGCATCTACGGATTTCTTAGAGGCCAAATGCGACACCCGATCCGCTTCACCGCCAACCGCGGCGATCGCCCACTTTGGGAAAGGCAGTATATGATAGTCAGATTCATGAGAAATAGTATGGGTGGACCCATTGGAGTGGAGCAGTAACCAAAGACGTAACTTAACACGGGTGGAAAAAAAACCACGCGTGCGTAAATAAATGAAGTTCATTCTGAAATAAATTCTTAACAAGAGTGTTCGTAAACAAATAGGAAACAGTGGTATTATTTGAAACGGTACAACTTGTTCAACAATCGGGACCAAGAACCGGTACTACGATACTAGTTCGAAACTGCAATTACTTTCCTCTTGTTTAAGTTGAGCGTAGTTAAACAGAAAGCGACCATCGACGAAAACCGCGTTTTGAGATATGGCCGTTTTTAGGTATTTTCGCTGCTATTTTTTATACAATACGAAAATGAATTAAAAGTCTTATTTATATCAAAATATACAACAAAGGCTACAAAATAAGCTATTTGAATATACCAAAATACTTTGGTTTTTGCATGAATTTTCGGTTTAAAGTAGTAGTTGCGTTCTGCTTTATTAAACAATTAAACAAAAACACTTTTGCAGAATGCTTCTATCGGGATGGTCTTATTCAGCTTTTTGAGATGTGGCCGAAAAATAAAAAAAATAGAAAGCCAAAATAATGGTTTTATTCTGCATAATTCTTAATACTTAATCTATCTTCTATCTGTAGATATAAAAATCAATTGCTTTTCGTTAGTCTCGCTAAAACTCGAGAACGGCTGGGCCGATTTAGCTGATTTTGGTTTTGAAATGTTTGTCGTAGTCCAGGGAAGGTGAGAAAATATGGGGTAGAGGTAGGGTTGGGGTAGGGTAGAGGTAGGGTAGGGGTAGGTGTAGGGTTGAGGTAGGGTACAGTAGGGTGTTAGTAGGGTAAGGTAGGGTAGGGGTAGGGTATTGGTAGGGTAGGGTAGGGTAGGGTATTGGTAGGGTAGGGTAGGGTTAGTGTATTGGTAGGGTAGGGTATTGGTACGGTAGAGTAGGGGTAGGGTATTGGTAGGGTAGGGTAGGGGTACAACTCCGCAACAGTAAAAACTAACACCTTTATAATGTGATGATCTCTTTCTGCAAATAAGAAATTACAGATAGATATGTGTCATTTTATATGACAAAAGTAGACCATTATGAGTGGCTTATAGTCGTATCGTGAAAAAATATCGTTAATCACGAAAAACTATTTTGCAGAACTAGACCATTGCGATGGTCGGCTTCTGCAAATATAAAAATCAAACTAATATATTATAAACGAAATTTGCAGAAGCCAGCCAACTTCGATGGTCGGATTCTGCTTAATAATAATCACGCGTTTCTGGATATTTTGCTTGATCAAAACCAAAAATAGTCGTTTTTAACACAAAAAATGGATGAAAATGGTACATGGTCTCATTTGACAATTTAATATCTTGAGTACAGATGTAGTTTGAAGAAATCGTGTCTGTGGAATATGTGAAGGAAAGTAAATCTTATGTCATGGGCATTCTAACTCATTTTCGCAAAAATCGGGGTTGGTCGCTTTCTGCTTAACTACGCTCAGTTAAAGTTTCATGGTGACGGGACGAAGCATTTGCTAATGAGGTTATACTAAAATAAAATCGGAATTAAACTTCAAAAATATGACTGATGTGACGTTTTCGACCATTCCCAGACACCGTTTTATGATCGTTGGTCCATTTAAGGATTTGTCACACTGCATGCGTTCTGCGGTCTCCGGTCAGGTCAAAACGAACGCAGCCCGCATCATGTATGAACAACATTGTCGCTTTGACCTGACCGGAGACCGCAGAACGCATGCAGTGTGACAAATCCCTTAAAGTTGGTGACGCAAGAAGATCATAATTAGCCAAAACCTATTTTATAAATCTTGCCTTTGCTGACTCTCAGGCCTCGGTTCTGTGGAAAATCATCTTCTGCCTAGCCTAGGTCGGCTTCCAGTTAACCAATATGCAGCTGAATACACTTATTTTACATGGAGCGACTGCATCTGACCTCTACAACCCAGTAACTGGGTAATGCGATACCCGTTGGTAAGACTGGTTGTCAGACTTTCGGGATTCTCATAACCGTACCGACTGTCAAAGAGCTACGTATGACAGCCGGGACCATTAGCTTAACGTGCTTTCCGAGGCATGGAACGATGTCAGTTATGTTTAAAATATACTTAAAAAGCACATTATAATATGAATTGTCAAAGTCACACTGGTTACTTGCTCGGATTCGAACCCTCTTGAACAACCTCATGCATAAGAGGTGGGCGCCTCAACCACTGGGCCATCACGATATTCAGTTCTGTGGAGGATGACAGTTTCAAAAAAAAAACGCGGGCGCACGGCGTGCTAGATGACGTCACGTGTTTTCTAATTTTGAATTCTAGGACACAACGGTTTTCCCCCCTCGATATTTTTCTTCAATGTTTTTAGAGCAATGATGATTAATTTCGTATATCTGTGTGATTATTAACTTTTATTGTCACAAATGATAATTTTTTTCGGAAAGCGACACCAAATTCTAAAAAAACAGGAAAAAACAAAGTTTTCCTTAATCAATCGAAGTACTTACGGATCCTATCTATGAATGAATTCATCGTAGGTAAAAACCGAGAAGGCTTTTGTTGTTAAAATATGAGTATTATTCATTAAGATTGAGATAGCGATAAAATAAAACAGTAAAGAAGATTACCACTGGATAAGTCACAGTTTTAATTATATGAGTACTTTAGGTCTATAGTTTTTATTATACCTATTAAGTAATATTATTGTTTTGTGACATGATATCAAATTATTGAATTATTGCTATTGCCATAGCTGTTAGATAATATATTATTATCTATTATAAAACTATACATATACTGCCTGACTGCCTCGTTTGTCTAGACGTCGCAAAGCGCGACTGCTGAGCATGAGGTCTTGGGTTCGATTCCTATGTCGGGCAAGTGTTATTGGGTTATTCCATTGAGAATTTCACAGTAGCAGACTTGGAGTCTAGATTTGTGTCCGGTTGATGGCAATAGGCTCGCTCCAATTACATGGGACTTAAAAATGCAGAGACAAAACATTCTAAGTGCAAAGGTAAAGGAAATTTCCATGAATAAAATATAACAATACATACAAATAAAATACTCGTACATAAATATTTCATGCATTCTCTATGAACGCGCCGAAACTGACACTGAGAGCACTGTGTCGTCACTGACACTGACAAGTGTGGTCATAGAAAATGTATGAAATGATAATTTATCACTGATACTGTACGGTGCCGGAACTGTGACTTCACTGATATTTGTGTGAATCAAGTTTTATAAGTTTTAAACTCTAATTCCACAGCAATGATAGGTAAACCAAACAGGTCGAAACCACGCATCGTATGGTTGCAAACTTTGCAATTGCAATCCCTGCGCGCACCGCCCGCGTATCAGAGCGAACGGCCAAGTTACAGAACTTGAACAAGTACCTACTGCACTCAGTTCGGGAACTTTGCTCGCATTGCCCGGGATTATATCTCATACTTATTTATGTTCCCTTATTGGGTCAGTCGGGCTATAAAGTCTGGTGCATTGGCACGGATCCGTTACGTCAACTAAGTTATCAGAAATGTATTTGTTTCATTCTTAATCGCAACTAAGTAAAAAATGATAAAGTTATGTTGTATCATAAAAACCTATTTGAAAAGCTGCGAATTGATTTTTATAGATATTAGCTGCTAAATTATGTTTTGTTGACAAATTATATGACCATTTATTTTTCAATCTAAACTATTTCAATTAGCGAATTATTGAACAGTACTACCTCATTAGACGTACTAAATGTTGGTATTTTGCACTGACTTACTCATTGCATTCATCCTTGGTTTTTCATTTTGAGTCGTAATGAATAGCTAAGCGCCGTTAACAATTTACACGGTTCTGCAAGCAGCTGGAATTGCAAAAAGGCGTTTCTTTTGAGCAAAAAATCTTAAGGAATTTCAACGTATTTAGATGAGCAAAAGGAGCTTTTACATAAATCTATGGATATATTAAATACTAGCTTTTGTTCGCGACTTTATTCACATTTATCGGTTATCGCTGACGCAGACGAAGTCGCGAAATAAAAAGTAGCCTATATCCTTCCTTCAGGTTCAAACTTACCCCGTACCAAATTTCATCAAAATCGGTTCAGTCGATTTAGTCGTGAAAACGTAACAGACAGATAGACAGAGTAACTTTCGCATTTATAATATTAGTAAGGATTAGATTATTTTATAGATCGAAAATCGGTAAAATAATATAAAGGTACAAACAGATCGAATAAATAAACCGTTTTCGTAAATCAATGGTGTATAAGGCGCTTTGCACATGGAGCAACTTAAGTTGAGGCAACTATCAACTCTTAAAAAGTTTCCTGTAAAAGTTAATAGTTGCTCTTGCTATAACGTTTACGGTTGCCGCAACTTTATGGCAAACTGTGAGCAACTTTCACAGCCGAGTTGCCGTATGCCGTTGCCGTAGCGACACTGGCATTGCCGGGCACAGGGAGAGGGAGGAAGGGTGTGAAATCGCCCGTCGCGTTGCGATTGACGGTTGAGGAAACCGGCAACATTAAAAACCGGTATAATATTTAACAGTTGCTAGTTGCAGCAATTAGCAACTAACTTAGTCATCGATTGCAGCAACTGAAAACTGTTGACGATTGCCGCAACTCGAAACTCGAGTTGCTATGTGTGCGCAGTCCAATTGAAATATAATATGTAAACAGCTAGTTGCCAGTTGCTGCAATAGTTGCTCTGTGTGCAAAGCGCCTAAGGTACAGTCACGGTCAGAATTTCATTAAATACTTATCGTAGTCTAAGCCCCGAGAAAATTCGAGGTCAATCACCAGTATAATTATTTTGTACCATGTAGTTTGTCCTTCATTCAACCATGTGTAATACCATGGTCTGAGACTTACCTTGACTAATACTGCTGTACCCATCAGGGGTCATTAACGGAGTAGCTCCTCCGTCGTACATGATTCAAGGTACAATTCAAACAGGTACAAAACAATAGGGTGTTCACCACATCACTAACTTGTCACTGGCACACACTTTTATTAGCACTGTGAAGTATAATCGATTTACAAAATTAACAAGTTCATTCGTGATGGTTTTATTGGTATACTACCGACCTACCTACCTACCGACCTATCCTACCGACGGGTGCAATGTAGATACATAAACCTTCCTCTTGAATCACTTTATCTATTAAAAAAAATACATCAAAATCCGTTGCGAAGTTTTAAAGTTCTAAGCATACATAGAGACAGACAGCGGGAAGCGACTTCATGTTTTATAAGTACTGTGGTCACTAGGACGTGACCGAGGTACCGGAATGCACCTTTGGGACCTTAGGGGTGCTTTGCAGGGCGCAAATACTATTAAAACGACTGGTCAGCTTTATACTTATATTGGAATCAAATCCTATGACTCTAGTGCACCCAGCCGGGCGAAAGACCAAACAATTGTCATCGTATAAAAACTTTACTCTAATTCTAAATATGAATAGTAGTTTGTCATAGAGTTTAGAATAAGAGTCTTCCAGCCTGCTTGCTTTTGCAAGCAACCTCTACATGAGCTACGCCCGCCCTTGAATAAACGGCTTGAATAAGTTCTGCAACATGAAAGACTTTTATTCACATCTATCTACAACTCTATGACAATATGTGCCTACCTAAACCTATTACGAGGTCCCTACCTCATAAGAAGACATCCTAGGGATATGTCTCTGGAGAGATGGCTTAACTCATGACATAGGTATGAGAAATTTAGATCTTTTACTAAAATGATATTAGGTTAAAATGTTATCCCTTCGAAACATACACATAGTCATGGTTTAAACCCTATAGTGGCAAAACTTCTTAAAAAGCCACTACGCATTCCCCTACCCTATGATATGGCAAGTCCACATCTACCCTTGTGGGTTATACAAGCTAAAATTAAAAAAAAACCAAATAAAGTTATATGCATAAATATAAATAAACGAAATCAATATCTATGTCTTTGGCTTTATCGAATATTATTTAGTTAGAAGAAAGCAAAAGTCATAGTGGTATAATGACCGTATTACGAACTCACTCTTAAGCGACAACTTTATGAGATAAAAAGAAATCATAATAATAAATAATGAGACTTAAAATCACCAACTAAATCACCAGTACTTATCAAGCACTCTTTGCAAAGGCTATGCCCTGTCAGCAAAGTTGATTTCTTCAGTGAACAAGTCTCTCCGGAATGCACCTTTGGGACCTTAGGGGTGCTTTGCAGGGCGCAAATACTATTAAAACGACTGGTCAGCTTTATACTTATATTGGAATCAAATCCTATGACTCTAGTGCACCCAGCCGGGCGAAAGACCAAACAATTGTCATCGTATAAAAACTTTACTCTAATTCTAAATATGAATAGTAGTTTGTCATAGAGTTTAGAATAAGAGTCTTCCAGCCTGCTTGCTTTTGCAAGCAACCTCTACAGTACTATGTCTTACACGTGAATGTTGTTTACCAAGGGGTTTTTATTTGTATTTGCGCGGAACCCTATTTCGTTTTCTAAAACAAAAGCCTAAATTACTTGTCTATAATATCAGCTACCTGTCAGTGAAAGTGCCCTCAAAATCAGTTCAGCCGTTTCGGAGATTAGCCAAAACTAACAGATTATTTGAATGTTTAGACTAATTTTAGAGACCTTAGCTGAACTACATGTTTAAATGTAAATTAACATAATTATGATAATGTAAAAATATAAAAAATATGTATTTTAAAAACATTTAAAATATCAACTAGTCTTTCATTAAGAATTTATTCAAAAGAATACTTTTGAAGTCGAAATATTACAGCGCTATGCGAAGACATGACCTGAGTTTAACATTCACGGAACAAAATTAAAATAATAGCAGCTTTCAAAGAATATTTGAGAAAGTTAGTTAAAGTTTATCTGTCGAGTCCAAGTTTCAAGTTTATCCATAGAATTGCTGGCTCCCTCTTTACAATTTCATTACAGACGGTGCGAAAGCTCATCATAAATCATGACAAAATAGAGTCTCCAACAAAGATATTTACAGTAGATGTTATTTTAACAATGAATTAGTGGTTCAGCAATATATTTAGCTTTAGGCTTCGACAGTCACTATGACTATTAATATTGTCTTGCAAAGTACCTATAATCTTGATTTAGGTAGATTGATTGTGTGACAGAAAATCATAGCTTGATATAGGTACTATTGACCTGTTTTTGCAATACCTAGACACATGTAAAATTCGGTCAATAGAAGACTGTAATTTAGCTGTAACATTGTAGAATGAGGATTGGTTGGAAACCGCAAACGCTATAAAAAAAGTTTAAAATAATACTTTATTTTGAGGTAGATAAAGTTATCGCTGATAACGGAAATGTTGGAGCAGCTAAGGGGAGACAGGGCTGTAGCTAGAGTCAAATTTGAGGTAGGGCAGCATTGGTTACAGCTAGGGCGAAAGTAAAAAAAATATCATAATTGATCTGCCCTTTAAGCATGGACTCCTAAATCAATCACCATGTATATCACTGAACTCTAGATCAGTGATGTACATTCAATAGCTACAAGTAGACAAATAATTTCTGTGACAGCGCATGACCATGGATCTAAGAACTATTAAATCCTCAATGATGAAGTACAAGCGAACAAGATTGATCTTCAAGATTTGGATATAGAGATCTAAGGTTGGGCATTGTGATTTTAAGGTAGGGCATTGCCCCACAATGCCCCCCCCCCTAGCTACGGCCCTGAGGGGACAGTAGGTATAAGTATCTAAATTAGATTCGTTTTTGTCAGATTGAGACTGAAATTAGATTGTTATCGTTCCTTAAAGTCATTAGAATAAAATTGCCCTGCTGTTTCAAAAGTTGTTGCTTCTTCATAAACAACAATATTAATAAGTTAATGTATAACGTGACGTAATTTCATCGTGGCCTGTTGAATTCATAAATATTGTTGATTTGTGGTCTGCCCTTACTAAATAATAGTCGCTACCGTAAAATTAATATTATCTACTGAATATTAAATAATTCGAAGTAGGTATTACAAAATTGTTTGTCTTCGCGTCTGTTATTTATTAAGAAATATGAAAATGAGCCTTTTATGTAGGTACTACATTTTTAGACTTGGTTTCAATGATATTATTTTTCCCAAGAGATATCGTTAATGTAATTATGATTAAGGGCTAATTTTTCAATCGTCAGATAACTCATAAGGGCGATTTGACAGCTTTTGTATAGAAAATATGTCAGACTATCATATTTATTCTTTGGATAAAAGTTATCTGACTATTGAAAAATCAGCCCTTAGTCAAGTGAATAAATACAGATGCAAAATAGCGAACTTTTGGATAAAATAATACCTATAAGCCTTTTACGTTCCATTTTTTCTTAGCGCTCTATATATTTTTCTACAACCCTTTTTTCTAACGCTTTAGATGCAAGCTTACATATTGTATGTTTCTGTTGTTATATAACCTTGTAAAAACTACACTTGTGGCATTTTTTTAATGTATAGCAAACAACTGAATTTATTTACTATTTCTACATTAGATTATCAAGACTATTGATATATTTATGCAGTTGGTAAAAATATACAACTTTATTAAATCTTGTAAAAGCTCTCATATTTTTTTTGCAAACAATTCTTAACACAGAACACGCAAATATGTCTCAATATTAACTTTATTTTCGTGTTTATTTCAATCACTTTAATTTATAAACATTAAAAAGTACTGAAAATTCACCTACAATTACGAATTACGGATTTTTATTACGATGTTTTCGCGGCGGCGTGGCACGTCGATACGAGCCTGGTGGTGGGACTCCACTACCACCCCATGGCACCACAAAACCCACCACATGGAAGGTAAAAATGAATGGAGTCGGCATTTCTTTATCGACGCAAAATTATACTGGGGATTTTATTTTTGCTTAGTCATCATGCTGTGGGTTCGGTAGCGTGATATGTTCATCTTAGGCATGGAGTTTACCTGGCTATGGATGAGCCATACCAATATTAATGACCCACCATAGCTTGGTAATTTTCAGTCAATTAATTAATTATTATTTATTCGGTACAGAGCAACCCATGACAATACGACAGTTATAAAAGAAAGAGAAGGAAATATAAGTACGAGGGAGTAAAGTTATAATAAGGATCCGTTACATATCTTACAAAAACCATATCATTCTTCAGTCATTGCAGCTTTTTTATACAGCATTTAAATACATTTCAAGACTCCTCCGAATGCAAATTCAAATACAACATTTAAATGAAATACGTCGTACTGACGTTAGTTTGACAAGATTATTTGAACCAACTTCGTCGTGTACTTAGTATGCGGACCGCAGTACGGCGTATCGTCGATAGCACTTTGACAAATTAACGTTGTGAACTCCTCTGGTCTCATTTGTGATTTCATTTGATTTATTTGAATAAACTAGGATTGTAATTAATCTGTGTTGGACTATTTTTTCTCTTAGAATTTAATTTATTGAAGATGAGTCTCTGTTTTTTGACATTTACTTCAGTCACTGATCACATAATATTGTTACACAGCAATAGACTGGATTCTTTCTTACAATGTTATGTATTTAGTACTAGCTACTGCCCGCGACTTTGTTCGCGTGAAAGACAAGTACTATAAAACTAGTATTTGGCACAAACTTACCAATACAATACTCTATATCAGCGAAAAATAAAAATGTTATTGGACCAGTACTTCCAGAGATTAACACCTACACATAAAAAGCATTAGAACAAACAAACCCCTTTTCATGATTAATTTACTGTTTGGGTAAAGTTCTGTACATAAAAAATAAAAAAATATTATTGGCTGAATGTCACACGTCCAAGTGGACGTCGGAGCTTGAAATAGCCCACTGAATTTTTAATAAGACATTGAGAACTTACTTTCATGGCTACTAGTAATTTATGTTGCCCTAGTACATGACCGTGACCGTGTCCATGGAACGTTGCATGACAGTACGGTATCGATTGCTTGCACATCACTCCTATATTTTGCGATTACGTTAGACCCGCTTATAAATTCTGAGCTCCTGGTACTTTGCTTGTTTAATTGACTAAGTGCGGGATATTAGTAATGCAATGCTCGTTTACATGGCTTGAACACACCCTGTTTTCGCGTGCATGCAATTCATTGTTTGTTTATTTTGCTCAATAAACACTTCCATCCTTTGTTTGCGTCCATGGTACAACTGGATGGTCTTGGTGAGTCATGAATGTAAAGAAGTTAGGTTCAAAATGGCTTGATGCTTTTGCTAAACTAGTGCTCTATTTGCAGCCATGCATTTTTGATTAATCTGACAAAGGGTGGAAGAAATAAAAGTGAAAATTACTCTTTATAAAACTATTCGATAGGTATCGAAAAGTACTCGAATTACCTGGCAACATAACATCACGCATGTAATCCCCAAAAGGTTAGGCAGAGGTGTACCCATTAGTACACCCACATTTCGCCAGTTATGTTTAAGTCCCATTTAATGGGGGGCGAGCCTATTGCCATCAACCGGGCACTAATCCAGACTCCGAGGCTGTTACTGAGAAATCCCTGATGGATAAGCCCAATTACACTTTGTCCGACCTGGGAATCGAACCAAGACCTCATGCTCAGCAGTCACGATTTGCGACCACTAGATCAACGAGGCAGTCGAATTACCTGGTATACATCTTTTTTTAAAACTACTGTGCAACAGTAAATTGCTGTAGGTAGGCGCCATATTCATAAAGTCTGCACGAACATGGAAATGCTTGATAACCTAAATAATCCCTTACATGTTTCCACGTGTATGTTCAGCGTATACCTATAACACATAATTACTAAATTGTGTTTGCGCTTCGAGTATGGGCGATTCCTATTTTTTACTAACGGTTAGTTAAAGCTTACCTTTGAGTAAACGTGGATTAGTGTACAGCTTACATTTTGAAAAGTTATTAGTTATTTATTGTAGCCAATAGCGTTCGACTACAAGGGCGTGGCCTCTTTTTTTTCAGTAAATTCAAAATTATTATATTACCTACTAGCGTGTACAGTCACGAGCATTAATATATTACTCTAGCCTTCGGCTTTACTCGGGTGCAATTTCAAACAAAATTACTAAATACACAGAAGGTAAGTAATCTATACTTATATATACAGACTTTAATGTATTATTATGCTACTTAATGCTGAAGAGATGTTTCTGTCTGTTTTTTTTTTTTGTTGTATGCGCTAATCTCTAGACCTTTTTTTTTTCGTGGGGCAATCCTCATGGATGCCCTCCGTTTGGGGATAACGGAGGGGTATGTCGGACTCTTACCGACTAAAACCCCACGGTTCCTCCTGCTACCATAAGTCGGGAGCCCGGTATTCGCATTACGCCTGATTCGCGCCCCCGACTGGTATTGGACCGCCATTGGCGTGCCCCTTCACTAATCTCTAGACCTACTAGTCCAATCAGAAAAAATATTTTTGTATATCATAGCCAGATAGTGGTGAACGCGGTAAAATTCGCGGGGTATACCTAGCTAGTTGTGTATTATATAATAAAACAAAAGAACAATGACAAGCTCCATTGCTCCGGAGCAAGAGAGCAATTTGCTTCGCTCAGTTGAGTGTAACAGCACACGCGGGATCTTAAGTAGCTTATTCAGTGTGTTCCATCTGGTTTCATCATTGCCATCATTTCATCAGTCCAGTGGACTGACCGATTAGCGTAATAGCTAAACAATTGGATGCTGCAAGATCCGAACTCGAAACGTGTGCGTCACAAGTTCGATTCATGTATGGATCAAATATGTATACTTAGCAGTCTTTTTCTTAGTAAAAATGCATTTAAAAGGCAAATCCAAGCAACACTGATCAGGAAAGGAATAATAACAAGATATAAGAATTTAAAGGATATTATTGTACGCACACTAATTTTTCTCAATATTCATTTTTTTGTTTTATTTTGTCTCTTTATTTTATAAGTTTAAAATCCAGATAATTTTTTCTGTGAGACAGTGACGTTGCATAGGCACTGTGTTATACTATGTTATTATTATATTCTATCTGTGTTACTAGCTAGTTTTATTACTTTTAATTGTAATTTGTGGAGAACGTAGTGGGTAGATAATTATTGTCTAATATTGTAATTTTTTTATTGTGCTACTGTTTGTTTTTCCTTTAAATAAATCTATACTAATAATATTATAAAGCTGCAGAGTTTGTTTGTTTGTTTGTTTGTTTGTTTGTTTGTTTGTTTGAACGCGCTAATCTCTGGAACTACTGGTCCGATTTGAAAAATTCTTTCAGTGTTAGATAGATTAGTTATCGAGGAAGGCTATAGGCCTATATACCATCACGCTACGACCTACGGGAGCGGAGCAGTAACCAAAGACGCGGGTGTAACCGCGGCGGACAGCTAGTAAATAAATAATTTGAATGGCCTATAGGTAGTTACTCCGTGTTAGTTGTTTGTGTACTCGTATATGAGTCGTATTTGTACGCATTCACGACACAGGAGAAATTGATAGGCAGGCAAGAATTTCTACAAACATTATAACATAAGAAAAATATATTTAAAAAGTTTTTATTTAACAATAAAATATAAAAGTAAGTACTAAATAAAAAGATAAAAATAAGTCTTTGTTAAAATTTTAGGCTGAAAATAATATTTTTAAATATTTAAAAAGGGACCTCAATTTTAATAAAAGAAAGAAATACAGTTAAAAGCTTATCATACGCCATTATGATTATTTTTTAACGAGAATTTAAATTATCTGTTCTTAATTTGTTGAATGACATGATAACAATTTTTTTTTTATTATTTATTTTGCAAAGTCAAAGATAATACTCAATTTTTATTACATAGATTTCCTAATTTTCAGCTACCGTTTTTGGATAATAAGTATCTTATGGCGCGATTAATAAGCGATAAGTCATAACAATCGGAGGACAGATTAATTTTATTATTAGCGAAAATGAGTGTAAAACTACATAGTACCTATATTACGTACCTATGTATGTTCTTATGTAAGTGACGTTTACACGTAATCATTTTTATGGTTATTGATTAATAGGTAGGTAATTTGAGTATTCTACATAACATAACATCACGCCTGTTATCCCCGAAGGGTTAAGCAGAGGTGTACCCATTAGTACACCTACATTTCGCCAATATGTTTTAGTCCCATGTAATTACAATAGAAGGAGCCTATTGCCATCAACCGGGCACAAATCCGGACTCCGAGGCTGCTACTTACTAAGAAATTCCTGATGGAAAAACCCAATAACACTTTGCCCAACCTGGGAATACAGAATATAGTATACTAGCTTTTGCCCGCGACTTCGTCCGCGTATATGTCGGTTATCGCGGACGCAGACGAAGTCGAAGTAGAATAAAAAGTAGCCTATGTCCTTTGTTGGGGTTCACACTTACCCTGTATCAAATTTCACACTAATCGGTTCAGTAGTTTAGGCGTGAAGAAAAGACAGACAGACAGACAGACAGAGTTACTTTCGCATTTATAATATTAGTAAGAATGACAGTCACAGATGCCTCAAAAAGCACTAAAAAACCTTATACGCCGTATTGGCGCCAAGCCCCACAGTTTCACAACAATATAGCAGCAAACTTACGAATGTAGGGCAAGCAGGGCTGGCCAAGGGAGGGTCGCACGCGATCATCTGATAAACAAGAATCTTCACGGAGCTCACGACCCGCAAGCGACCCTGAACGTTAAACTGGTACTTAATTTTGCCCACGATACGGGAAAAGATGGCCATTAAATAATCGGTTTAGCATATCTGTCGTTTTCCATTACGGATTTTGTAGGTTTTATGATAGGCGTTCAAGGGTGAGATGTTGTGATACGATGCCATTAATAGTCCTTCAAACGAACACTATTGTCGATGGTACCATCCCTTCCATGATGAAATCATGAATCACATAAACTTAACATCATGCCTGTAATCCACAAAGAGTAGGCAGAGGTGTACCTATCCATTAGTACACCTACATTTCGTCAGTTATGTTTTAATTTTGCATGTAATAAGGGCGAGCTTATTGCCATCAACCGGGCACAAATCCAGACTCCGAAGCTGCAACTGAGAATTCGAGATGGAAAAACCCAATAACACTTAGCTCTACCTGGGAATCGAACTCAAGACCTCATGCTCAGCAGTGTGCTTTGCGACCACTTGAACAACGAGGCAGTCCCAGTGGAGGAATTATGAATCACTCCATAACTATCTAATAATAATAATCCTTTTTCCTTTAAAAAGTTACCCACTTCATATGATACTCCTTAAAAGTAGCATTAGGTATACCTATTGAATTACCCAATTCTAAATATGAAATCTGATAAAAACGGTGACAGTATAATTACATTAAAAAAGTTTATAAAGTAAAAATCAGTTAAGTACTGATAAACGATAACATAATAAAAAAAAAACTGGCTGCAAAATACATCTATAATCTTCATTTTAAAAAAACTTTCAAAAAAGGAACATAATCCCCAGGTCACATGTCGCCTTTAGTATAAAATTCACTGAGTTTCAACTGGCTAGGTTTTTCACCGCGTCAAAGAGAATTAGCGCTTCCCACTTCAACCACGTGATTGGATTTGTGACTCACAATCCGCTCTGTGCTCCACGTATCCCTGGCTCGTACCAAATAAGTTGTGCACGAGTTAATGCGATGGATTCAGGAATCTGGAAATGCAATGAATTTCCAGAGTTTTTAACCATACATTTATGTTCGGAAAACTCGGCAAAATGTACGGATCAGCTGTTTTTTTTTTTTGCGATTTCAGCGTTGATCCCATAAATAAAAGTTGTTCATAATAATGAGTACAATTACCCCTTTTCTAAATTATTGAAAACAACTAAAAATGTTCTATAATTTTTGTATTTAGGAGTGTTCAGATTAGAGTCTCTAGATATAAAAAATGGTGATTTATTTATTTAAGTTATATTGACTTAGAACATTTAAAGATTAATCAATGTTAAGATTCTGTCACAACCTAACTTGAAACGATAAGAGTTATCACTTAACTCAAGCTTACTCACAAAATTGCAATCTTAACATTCGAATAGATTCAAAAACAGAATAGCAATGTGTTCACATGTTCATACACATTGCTCTCAGATATGTATCAAAATATGTATTTTTGTTTCTGTTCCACAAGTTTCAATGTTTTATGACACAAACACACTATTCAACTAGTTCGCTATCGGTTCCAACGGTGGGTTCTACTAACCGAATCGATTACTTGCAGGACTTACTTACTTGAACTTGGCTGCCTCTGTGAAAAGGCAGCCAAGTTCCTCCATTTCCTTCTTTGCATTTAAGGTACAGTCGACCGAAAAACAGCTTCACTAGTTTAACGTGTTTAAAGGTTAATTCGACCTAATTTTAATGCCTTATAATAAGTTTTACTCTATAAATAAATTAGGAATAGACTTCACGATGAAATTCAAGTACTAAATTATGCGAAATAAATACGTTATTATCCTATTTGTTAAACTAGATCAATATCTATCTAGCCGTTTAAACGTGACAGTGAAAAGATCTATTCATTCGTCCATTCATACGCACAAGGTTTCTCATTTATGTACGTAGGCAGAACTTTAATACAAAATATTGAGGATTAAAGTGAAAGAAAGACCAAAAACACTATGGAATTTGTTTATTAAAGAAATGAAATGGAAATGAAGACAACATAATCCCCTACATTTAAAACCGCAAGCGAGCAATCCATTGAGTTCATTGCCCTCACAGGTAGCTACCAACTGGAAGGCAATACAGCACGCGAACTGTTTGTATTCGCAATGGTAATCATGTCACGCGTCCATGGTGTGCAACGCTCCCCTGGTATAATATTGATCCACGGCACTTCGAACAAATTAGCTTTTTTTTTTGCGATAAAAAGCTTTGGGTATCTATTTCACATTCAATCTTTAGGGTGGTGATTCCAACACCCGTAATCTCTTAAGTGATTGCCTATACCTAGTACTGAATAACTTTTCATGAAACTAATATATAAGATTACCTAATATTAGAGAAAGAAACATACCTATTATCAGGTGCAGTTAAGCAGCTGGTAATAGGTACAGGTATTAGGTCTCTTGTATCTATAAAAAAAAAAATATACGGTCGAACAGGCCATACAGTTTACAAAAAACTACGAGTATAATTATCTTCCTGCTACATTGCCATTCACTGTTATTTTGTGTTCACGTTTTAAGCTTGTGGTGTCGAATAACTTTGAAACCAATTGGGTAGATGACACCACCAATCAATTGACGTACTTTTTATGACCTGTCAAAACGCGATTCTCCCATAGATTTTGTATAACAAAACTCAACTGTGACGTCACTTTTGTGCAGACTCAATTGACTAACGATTTATTAATTTGAAAGCAGTTAAAAATCCAATTTTACAGTGATTTGGAAATTAATCAGGTTTTCAGGGCCAAAATAAAGTGTTTCTTTATAGAAGTTATGTCTTGGAATTATTGGTTAATAGTGTCATCTACCCAATTCAGAGTGATTTAAAGGAATTGACCTACTCGAAAATAGTATAAAAGTAGTTGCAAGTTAGCTGCCTGTATACCAAATGGCTTGTAAGAATCTTCAGAAGAATTTCTTCTTCAGAAAAGCGATACCTTGAAATAAAGAGATACGATGTTATCTGAAATTACCGGTACCGTCGACCCGGTACTGCGCGTGACCTCTCCCCAGTCGTTTTGGATGGCCGTTCCATCAAATTATGAGAGTGTGAGTTAGAGTGCACCTGTGTTGGCGCACACACTTGTGCACTATAATATCTTCTGCGTAGTCCATTGAGATTGGCTACCGTAAGCAGGGAGAATATTTTGTACCATGTTTTATAATGGTGCCGATTCCCTTGTTCACAAACTAGACTAAATTTAAAGAACTGACATCTCTTACTAACATACAGTGAAAGAAAAGGACGGTGACATTTAAGAACTAAGTTAGAGATGTCAAATTAGTTTTGCCTTCAACTTTTCCGTATTTTTAATCTTTACGTTTTATGATGTCAACTATAATTTAATGGATGTGTCAGATTGGCTAAATTTGACAGCTCTTACTTACATTAGTCTCTTTCTTGTTTTATTGGACAGAAAAAGATAGAAATAGTCTAATTTTAGTTTAGTTTGTAAACAAGGGAATCGGCACCATTGTGTGTTGAACATGCTCGTTGGCCTAGTGGTCGCAAAGTGCGACTACTGAGCAAGAGATCTTGGGCTCGAATCTCAGGTCGGGCAAAGTGTTACTGGATTTTTCCATCAGGAATTTCTCAGTAGCAGCCTCGGAGTCTGAGTTGTGCCCGGTTGATGGCAATAGGCTCGCCATTACATGGAAATTAAACATAACTGGCGGAATGTGGACCATAGGTACACTTCTGCCTAACCCTTCGGGGATTACAGTTGTGTTGTTATGATATGTACAGTTACCGGCACGTAAGTTGGCAAGAGTTTTTGTAGTGGGGGAAGTTTGCGCACGCACAATTTCATACATTTTTATATGCGCGAACTTCCCCCACTACGAAAATCTCTTGCCAAGTTACGTGCCGGCAACTGTAATATTTTGTTTGTTTTTTAGTAACACAAAAGCGTATAAAATAAAGTAAAATTTTTCTCTTCGTGGAAAACAGGCGTGATTAAATGTAAAAGCCAGCTAGTGCATTATCTTTTTTACACAAAGTGCTCTTGATGGATGAACATGAACATAGAGTATTTTAAAGTGAGCTTGATGAATGAACGATCTGGCGCGGACAGCCATCTGTCTACTGCTTCGACAGTCGGATGGGAATCGTTTTTAACAGGTTTAGTTTCACAGATTTTGATTTGTAGATATATATTGAAACATTATATGTTGTTTATGTTGCTGTTGGATTTCTGGATTGGGTAAGGTACCTACCGTCAAACCTTTTTCAGCGTTTAATACTTTTTATCTGTGTTGAATTTAATTTCGTAATTTATCAACATCCACCAAAATGACATACAACCAGTTTAATTTGGCAATTTTGATATTATAGAGCTGAAGAATTTGTTTGTTTTGTTTTATTTGTCTTAAACGCGCGAATCTCCGAAACTACTGGTCTGATTCCAAAACCTGTTTCGATAAAAGGAAGCTACATTATCTCTGAGTGCTATAGGCTGTATTTTACTATCAAAACAATTAGGAATCCGTAAGAAATTCACGTGTACGAAGTCACGGGCAAAAGCTAGTAATGATAATAAAATAAACCTGAACCTCCCGACCCGATCTGATGAACCTAAACGGGGTCTGTAAGTAGACGAACCACAAACTACACACTATCCTTATGTGTATGCTATGCACTTGAATTTAGGGAGACTGGTCGCCCAAGTAACAAAATTTGGTACTATAAGAGTCAGGAGAACGCTTTAGAACCTGCTAATTAGTGTTCATGTAAGTACTTTAATGGTGTTGTAAACTTTTACGAATCCCCAAATAGGCCCTAGTTTTATCACTGATTTATTCTATAAACATTACATAAAGGCTCTCACGGTGATAAATTAGCTCTGTAGTTGAAATCTAAAAGTGTCGAAAAACATATTTTAGTGCTAAAATTTGACCTATAAAAGTAACCAAAACATGTTTATAGTGCTATTTTGGCACCGTAAACAATCCCGTCTTCAAACAAGAAACCAGTCAAACGAAGTGCGAATACATCTAGCACATAACAAGCTAACCTAAGCATGTCTTATTTACATTGGAAGGTAAACAAGTTTAGTGCATCGGTAACCCTCGATCGCCGCTCCCTATTGATCCACTCAGCCTCGCCTTTTAACCCTTTGCTCACCGTTTACAAAGTACACAATTCACAAAGTAATGTAGTACGCCAAAGTTTAGGAAAAGAATCGTAAATCGTATGGAACTTTGTTTCGCTTTTACACTGCAGATGTTTAAAATGGGGCGTAATTTTTGTTGATTTATGTTTTTCGGGTTTCATTATCAGTATTCGTTGAATGGAGGTAGGTAGAGGTTTTCTTAAAGGCTCTCGAAATAGGCTATCGTATATAAAAATACTACTAAACTTTTATTAAAATGGCGTTGCCCTAAAATACCTATACCAGAATTATATTTTTGCGGAAATGTTCAAAATAAATCCTCTACACATAATAATAAGTATTTAGTTATACTTAATAAATTATTTGAATACTTTTTATACTTTACTAAGATTTTTTTTTAAATATCGGTGTTAGTTCCAGATTGGTATTTTTTTTTTTGAGAACATAAAGTAACGAACTCTTCACATATAAGTAAGTATTATTTAATATAGGTACTTACTTTATTAATATTTTGAATACTTTAATAATACGTTACGTATTTTAATTGTGTTACTGTTTCAGATGAGGTAAACATACAATAATAACACACTTATATTAAATACCATAAACATAACAGGCCGTATACCAATATTACTAGTTCTCATTCTTCGTCAAATGCGAAAGTCAATCTCGCTGAGTGGAAATTGCAACGCAAAGGGCGGCAGGGCGCTTCGGCTGCCAATCAATGTCTGATGGAAGAAAAAATACGTCGACCGTGAGGACAGGGACGGATTTAACTTATTACCTATTTTTTATAAACTATTATAAATTCTAAATATTGTTAATTTGTATGACAAATTTTATCTTTCTGACCTTAAATTCGTGAAAATGCAATAAATTATAATACCTTCATACACCTACCTACGCAATAAAGCGAGTTGAATCTTCTTACTTAATTATTTTAAATAATCTTTTTTGCTTCTTAACCAATCTTAAATTCGGATAATTTAAATGGTTTGTAGTTAGGCAAATGTTAGATTAGGTATAAACTTATATTTAACAACAGATAACCGATTTTAAAATACTTTTCGAAATTAAAAGTTACATGTTCTTGCCATTGCGATATTCTTTTTTAAGATAGACCATACTTACCTAAAAATTTGTTAGGCAGTATGCGTAGCTAATGGCTCTAATTATGATGTCTTTTTCCATCTATTCCTCATATCTCTACTTCTATGCAAATATTAAATACAGGCAAAGTATGTTTGTGTTTTCGTTTGTAAGAGGTAATCTTTAGAAGTACTGGTCTAATTACAAAATTCTTTCATTGGTAGAAAGTTACACTATGTACTGTACTTGATTTCCACGAGAAGAAAGTCGCAGGCAAAAACTAGTCAACAATATAACAGCATACAGAGGTAGGTACCTACTAGAAATATTAGTTTCTAAGTGCAGCCCTGTACAACATCATTCATGATAGGAACGTTGAAAGTTACACGATCCGTAGTGTGCGAAAAATCTCACTGAACGTTGCGTCATTCGGAATTCTTCTGTTGCCTTTGTGAATATACCTTTTCTCTTTGAAATGTAGGACAGTAAGTAGGACAAATAGCTCTTTGACTCGATGTTGACAATTTTGACACCGTTATTATTATGGCCGATAGCCTCAAAGACTTAAGTACTTAGTTCCAAATGAAATTGAATTATTTCTTTTTTGCAAGCTTTTATGAAGCTCCCGAAATTTCATAAATTCAAATCTGCACCTTATTACAGCTTTATTGGCTAGCTTATCCCCGCAAATACACCTCTTAAATGTTGGTCGCCACGAGATTTTATTTGCTGCGCGGAACCCTTTCTTTCTTTTGATCCTTTTTTCTAAAATAAAAGAAGTCTAAGTTACTCCTTATAAAATCAGCTCTCTACCAGTGAAAGTCTTATCAAAATCGGTCCAGCCGTTTTGGAGATTAGTAGGAACCAACAGATAGATAAAAAAAAGATTTTCTTCGTACTTCCGTGTAAACATTCATAACATTAATTTTGGCTTTAAAAACAGACACTTCAATTTTATATTTGTATAGATGTATATATATTTACCTACTTTTTAAGTAAATAAAGATATGTATAAGATGTAGATACTGACATTGACGAGTATAAGGCACTTTTCCCGGAGCACTTCGAAGATTAACCTTCAAAGTAAAAAAAAGAAAAGCGAGATAAGTTGCTAATCCATCTCATCGTTGTGTGGGATAGCAAACAGCTGTTTTCATTTTTCTTCCACACCTAAATTATCATACTAATCTTCTATCTATCTATACATATAAAATGCTTTGTTCTGAATGTCTGACGGACGGTTAAACCGCTGATCGTAGAGACCAGGAAACTTGGAGGGTGTGTTCTTTGTACGACGGAGGTATCCGATAAGAAAGGATTTTCCAAAATTCACCCACCTAAGGGGATGAAACAGGAGCCCAAAGTTTGTATAGAGAAACCAACTTTGACGAGGACGAAATCGCAGGCAGAAGCTAGTACTTTAATAAAAATATCTAATTTGCTTACATAATTGGAGGCTTTACAACATCTGAGTACTCCTAAGGACCGACTCATAACTCATGCAACAAGAAGCAAAAGACGCGCGCGACAAAATTTTGTCAGTGCATTGGTTGCAAAACGAGATACGACTCTAAGTAAACGTATTAGATATCTGTTTTCGTCGTAAGACAAAATTTAGTCGCGCTGAGCATGGTACGCTGGTAAGCCTGTATATTTACGGCCTACAGTCGGGTAGATTACCTTCTGTCTCTCCTTGAGTTATAGCCGCCTTATCTCTGACTTTTATAGTGTCGTACGTAATCAGGTAGACGCGCGGTTCTCGTATGTATTTGTAAGATATATTGCGTAGATGGATAATGGATGAATTTAAAATTGTGGTAAGAGTTCTATGAAAACCTATGTGCCATCAGAAGGTTTAAATTTAGTTCCTACAACTAATTGACGCGTCAACTGTATAAAAGGCACAACTGTACTTGTGCAGACCGGCATTCTCTCTCTAGGTCCGCCTTGCTTGGGCGGAGCATCGCCCGCCGTGTCCTGGGAGAGGCGATCGGCGGCGGCGACCACTCGCGTACTTCCCTGGTCCGGAACAAGGGGGCATGGGAAGTAATCACCTCCTTCTACGAAGCAGTAATCCTAGCGAAGGAGGAGGCGGGTCGCGGTAAGGAGAGGCATACCTTACGCCTCGTCTTAGGGCAATTCCCGGCCATCGTAGGCGCGGGCCTGCGGACGGCGAGCGTCGGATGACTCGCAATCCGATCAAAACCAGGCCAACCAAAAAGTTACATTGGTACTTGACCGGTAACAAATCCGCAAGCTCATGCATGACAGATGTAAGACTCAATATCATAGTAAAATCTGTTAGAATCATCTTAATCAAAATCTCTGCCACTTCTCAGCCTTCACCGTACCTAATAATATTTAATTATATTTACCCCATGTTATCATCTCAGATCCTAAGCAGTAAAATTAATAATGGAGACTGTTGACAGGAGATAAAAGATGTAATTGTTAGCATAAATTGTTTTATTCATCAAGACAATACTGTTGCATGTTGTTGTTCGTTGAAAATGAGTACTAAGGATAGTAATAATATGAAGAAGAATTGTGAATCTGTGCCTCCTGATGGTGGATGGGGTTACATGATAGCTGTGGCTGTGATTATAAATATTGTAAGTATAATTGATAAATGAATAAATCATCTTTGTTTAAAGTTTAGTAATGTCCTTTATAAAGGACGTGATGACGTCACGATCAGAATGATAAAGGTGAGAGTAAAGCAAATGATTGAGCATAAACTTCTAAATCATGACCAAATGTTGAATTGGTTAGGAGACACCAACAATTTACATACTTTTTGTGAGCTGTTAAAATAAGATTCCCCCATAGGTTTCGTATGGCAATAGTATACTGTGACGTCACTTATTTGACAACTCTGCAAACAAACTGCACCTTGTATAGCCTAATTGTTCTTCAGGAATCTGGATAAGGCAAAAAAATAAGTAAATTCACATTCTTTTCCAAAGGTTTACCTACTCCTAAACTTATAATAGAAGATTAGCTTTTCGACCCCCGTTTAATCCCCTTAAGGGGTAAATTTTGGAAAATCCTTTATTAGCGGACGTCTACCAACTATAAACTACCTCCCTACCTAATTTCATCTAACGTTTAGCGGTTTACGATATTTTGTGGTGAGTGAGTTACTTTTCACTTTTACATATTTGGAAGATAGATACTGATGGTGTTCCCTTCAATTAATATTCCAGTTTTAAAACATTTCAGTCGACGTCAACTGCATTCATATCCAGCTACGGACTCTTATACAAGGAGTTTTTGCAAGAAATTGGAAAGAGCTCAACAAATGCCTCCCTTATGCGTGGTTTGAGCGCGATATGCACAGCAATAGCAGGTAAATATCTCTTTTTCATTATAAATCATTTACAACTCAGTCCAACTCTATCTTCTTATTAAAAATGGGTTTAGTTTTAGCAAAACGTACCAATACAACTTATACCATTTTTAGAAGTAATTGTATTGATTTTGGGTATTCAATTAGTTTGACCTAGTTAATTTATTGATTTTTTAGAGATTAATGTGGCTTGATTCGTTTTGACAATTAAGATCCAATAGCTAAGAAAACAAACGTTAAATAAATCTAAACACAAAAGTCTGAAGTTTTTATTTGATGTCCAATATATTAGCTAATGTCAAATTAGAGACTAACAATAATTTTAGTAGTCACTAACAACAATAGTTTTTATGCTAATTAAAAAACAACCTGAGAGGTGCAACCTTTCTTCAAATACTTTTTTTTTTTTTTATGACCAAAATTGCAATTCAAAAAATAAGCTTCCGATCACTTCTACTCGTATAGCCTAAATTCAATTTTCATATGATTTGGTTTTAATTTTCAGGGTTTCTGACGAGTCCACTGCTCTCGTTCATGAGTGTTCGAATGCTAACACTAGCAGCTACGCTAATATTCAATACTGGAGTGATTTGCATCATGTTTGTGACGTCAGCGTTCACGTTCCATCTATGCCATGGGATATTACAGGTAACTACAGAATGTGCGTGGTGTAGAAAGACACATCTCACACATCACATACCTGTTAACTACCCATATCCAATCAAAAACATAAACGTGAAATAAGAGCCAAGTTCAACATTATTGTACATGCCTTGGTTGCAGACTTCAACGACAAAAAAAGTGAGATCTAAATGGGTGCACGGGCTTGCGGACGGCGAGTGATGGGTAGCTCGCCGTCCGATCAAGGACCAGGCCCGGGTCCACGGTGCGTTTTGTTCCACGCGCGCCTCAAAGAGCTGTCAGCACAGGGACGGGGCCCCAACAGGGTCAAACGCCTGCCGGGGTCGACGTCTTAATAGGATACCGTGGCCCTGGAACGCAAAGGACAACAGAAGGAACAGGGTGGTTTTTTAGTCAGTAAAAGTCTGACAGTGCCTTCCGCCCCACCCAGGGCGGAAGGACTCATTTGATAATTTTTACCACCCAAAAAAAAAAGATCTAAATGGGTGCCAAGTTGGGTGGTCAGTCCTGAAATTTATTTATAACAATATAAAGTATTTTAAAAACCACTTCAAATATTATTCTTTCTTATAGCTGTTGACCTCATTGTAAGCTGTGTATGACAGTGTTGTGTGTGCTGGTATTCGAGTTTCAATATTACTACCTGACTAGCAAGGTCCATAATAGTGGCTGTAATTTTACCAAGCCAATATACCTTGGCAAATTATGGAAAGCTTTAACCAATAAGTGGTACCAACGCAACCAACAAACATCCTAATTTTGGAAGCGTTGGAGCTCAGTTTACGATACAACGGTGAAGGCACGTACTTTTAGTTGATTTGCAGTCGATGCGCTACCAATGAGTTGTTCGCTGGGTGCTATCGATAGCCAACAGTTTGTGTCTATACATACTAATTTATACTAACTAGAATGACGCTGTGTCAGTGATTGATTGTATTAGTTGCGACCACAAAATGGTCACTAATTATTGCGTGAATGCGTGTGCACCAAATACTCAATCGAACTTCTTCATTATTGTAAAAGGGATTTAAGAATGGTATCATTAGTGATAATAATGTTTATATACAATTTTGTTGATATTAATAACAACAAAAACACAATTAGTGAAAACAATTGGCGAAATGTGGGTGTACTATAGGTACACCTCAGCCTAACCCTTCGGGGATTATAGGCGTGATGTTATGTTATGTTGATATTATTAATATCAGCCTATTGTGGTCCTGCTGTAGGGCAAAGGCCTCTTCTCACACCTAAGCATTGATCACCACACTTGCTCAAGGCATAATGGCGAATCATATTTTCTAACGATATTTTTCGTTCACTTTGGTACTTGCCTGGTGTCGAACACTTCATACATGAGTTGCGTGACGTCCGGAGTTGCGGGACGTCTTAACAGGATACCGCGTGGGCCCGGAACGCAAAGGGCAACAAAAGGAACAGGGTGGATTTTTAGTCAGTAAAAGTCTGACAGTCCCTTCCGGGTGGAAGGACCCAGGGCGGAAGGACTAATTAATTGAAGATTTTTACCACGTCCAAAAAAAAAAAAATTTAAAAAAGGGGTGCTTTAACCACTGAGCCGGACGCAAAAACAAATGTAATATAAAGAAAACGTCTTATTGTTTCAGGGACTGGCTTTCGGGTTGATATACAATTTATCCTGCACTATATTAAATGAGTATTTTGTAAAGAGACGACTAATGGCGATTAGTTTAGTTCAAAGTGTTGTTGGTAAGTTCATAAATCCTAACTAATATTATAATAGTAAAGTGAGTGTGTTTGTTTGTTATAAACTCACGCCTTTTTCCGATGGGGGTAGTCGTAACCACAGAACGCCACCTGATACGATCCTTACATACTCCTTTCATCTTTCATCCACGTTCATACATCTCGTCAGATAATCATGCCGGTTACGAGTACTGCGCACCTGACCTTTCTCAAGAACCTCATCAATAAGGTCAGTGTAAGTCGTCCTAGGACGACCCCTCCCTGCGTTGCCACTCACCTTTGCCATATAAATACCTTTTGTTAATCGTCTTTCACTTATCCTCTGAACATGACCGATGTTTTGTGTACGTGGAAAAAAATGACCGTGTTAGAATGTTTTACAGTCAATACAAAATGAAAGAACAATATAGTTTATACTCCAGAGGTAGGTAGGTACTCTTGTATTGTTGCAAGTCACTCATGTACTCCAAAAGCCAATGAATAAGTCGAATTTTCTAAAAGCATTGTCCCAAAAGACCCTTTCATCAATATAGATGCACAATAAGCTATTGAAAACCTAAAAAAATCCTATGTTTGTAATATAAATAGGGACAACAAAACACTCTGTCAGTGACGTCATCAGCGGACTCCATCCAAATTGTTTGACATGTCATTCATCAAAATTTTCGCTTTGTGTTCGCTTTATTTATTTTGTTCGGGATTTTTTTAAGGGTTGTTTTAAGCCTCGTGTTTATTATATTGTTGTTGGTGAATGGTGACATTTAGCTTTTCAGCTTTAAACACTATCGTTGCTTTGAATTTTTTTCTTGAGTTTATTTTTTATACGTTAAATTATATTACTAGCACTTTTTTTTGTTTGAAAAACTTGTTTCTTTTGGTTTTTGTAAATCAAATACCTATGGTAGGTACTCACTTGAAATAATAATTATACCAGCCTTTTAGCAAAGCCTTGGTATCTTCTCATACAGAGAAGGCACGAGCATTGATCACCACGCTTGCTCAAGGTGGATTGGCGATTTCAGGCTTATGTTAATTAGTCCAGGTTTCTTCACACTGTTTTACTCCATATACAGCCTGTAACAAAAACCCTGTCCGATCCTTAAGGGTATTATTCGGCATCGTACTGCGTACACATATACGTAACCATTTAATGGATTTGAGATTATTATTTTTCCCCAGTGAAAAAAAAAAGAAGAAAGAAGAAGTAATTAAATTAAAATAAAACATAAAAACATACATACATACATACCGTCAAAATCATAACCTTCCTTTTGGCTTTGCCGTAGTCGGGTAAAAACTGATCAACGGCAACACTGATCGGACAGGGTTTTTGTTACATAGTGTATATGAGTGGTGTCTAAGATGAACTTAGATACTACTTACTTGTACTTAAAGTTATTGTGTAACTAATCATAATTGTTTCCATCCTTAAGCTGATTACTTATACCATAAAATTGGCCCTCTCCTTCTTTCTCCCATTTTTTTTCAAAATATTTAAGAAATGGGACATTTGAAAAAATGACAGGTAGGTACTCAGTTAAGTAGTAATAGTTATTATTCTTTGCTTGAGTGCAGTGTGCAGACGAAGTGAACATTCAGTATCTACGTCTGATAGTTCTTATAAAACGTGACAGATGGCGCCACTTATACAACAATAAATCTTCCACAGTGTATCAAACACATTCGGTTTAATGACAGACGCGCGTGTTTTCATAAAATATTATCGTTAGACTGGACTACGAATAAAAAATCCTACAATTCTTGGGATAGTAAGGAAAGCAAGGAAATATTGAACATTGTCATGTAGGTAACTCAAAATTCTTTTATGGCTTTTATTCTTTGTTGGCTGTAATCCTGAGGCTGAGTTGATTCCGTTGATTGATTGACCACATATATTTACTGCAAAAAATATATAAATTATTCTGTGGCCGTAAGACTATACCTATACGTATGACTGAGGTCTAAAACGGCTAGACCTTAAGGCTACGTAATAAGAAGGATACTTCATTTAAAAAAAATGATTTTCGTTCTCCATCCGATCTACTAAATCATGCCACATTTCCGCTCTTGCGCACTGAAGCGACAACAAAGATCGTACATAATAAAATTACAATATTTCCGTCGTCTTACAATGTTATATATTGCGAATTGATGTGCACAGTATCCACTCAACCGTGTCCCCTGTATGGGGACGTTATGTTCGCTTAAGTGCATCGTGTCTTCAATTGATCCTTACATTTTGTGAGATATATTTAGATATTTGTGCGATCAGCTGTGCTATTCTGTAAATATCTCCCTTGGCGAATTTAGATGTAGCGGTGGTAACATTATCTGTCCATAAATAACAGTAGCCGAAACTCTCCCTTCTTTTGTTGTTTTTTTTTTGCGCAGGGAAGTCTTCATGGACTACCTTCGCCTCCGCCTCGGAGAAGGCGGACGGGTGTGTCGGACTCCTACCGACTAAAACCCCACAGTGTTCCTACAATTACATTTAGACGGGGCAGGGGGGTCGCTCTGAGCATTCTTCCGTACCTCGGCAGGTACTGATCTGCTACTGCAACAAGTCGGGTCCCGTCAGCCGATGCGGTCGTCACCCACCGGCCGCACTGACACCAGAAGGCGCGCGGGGAACACCACGCGCACCTTACTCTCGGACCTGTCTCTGTTCGTTTAAGTCCCATGTAATAGGGGGCCAGCCTATTGCCATCAACCGGGCACAAATCCTGACTCTGGGGCTGGTACTGAGAAATTCCTGCTGGAAAAATCTAATAACACTTTGCCCGACCTGGGAACCAAGACCAAGATCTCATGCTCAGCAGTTGCGTTTTCGCGACCACTAGACCAACGAGGCCGTAAAACAACATACCTTATAAAATAAAGATTTTCCAAAAACGTTTTCACTTATCTCAACTTACATCCAATTACACAGCTCCTCTCACATTAGAAAGATTCATTAATCAAACCAAAGTATATGGTCTGCCGCAAATGTCTAGCAAACCTAAACGATTTCAGCAGACATTTTATGTGGACCCAAGATAAATGAAACAATACAAGTTTGTGTGTTCCCTTTTCAGAATATCACAAGGAATTTTATAACAGAATAAGCAATTCTCTATTCGTTTCCGTCACATCAGTTATTACCTACGTGACAACCAGTGGATAGGTACATGAAAAGCTTCATTGTAATTTATCACTGAATAACTGCCAACAATTTATATTGACGTTCAAATAGGGTACATAATAGATACGGGAAGGACCGATTTTGATAGATTTTCTTGGAGCGTATTGTGATAAATTGTTCAGTGAAAATGGTAATATTCTCTTTTGCTTAAGAGCCTTTTATGCCGGCCATCCACGATCCTTCCTATCGTCCAATCGGCATGACGCTACCGATTGGATCATGCCGATTGAACCGTGGATGGGAGTGGATTGGCATAACAGTTATAATTGACGGCATAATCGAATTTCGATTCTTTTGGCATGATCATTCCGATTGGATCATGCCGATTGGACCGTGGATGGCGGTCTGCGCGATCGTAAATAATCTTGAGGCGCAGCCCTCAATTCTTTTAATAAATTTGTATGAGAAAACTGTTTTTATTTCATTAGCCACTGTTTGCACCACTCTGCTGGAAGTTTTCAACTGAACGTCGCTGCCGATTGGACAATTTAACTGATCGTGGGTGGTGTATATAGACGAACTGCAGATTGGATCATGCCTGCAGCGTCATGCCGATTGGACCCCTCCGGCCGTTTTCGCAACTGAGTTTCGTAACCAGTTGCGAATCAGGAGTAAATACTCCTTATTCGCAACTGGTTGCGAAACAGGAGTATTTACTCCTGATTCGCAACTGGGTTGTGAATAAAGAATAAAACACACTCAGTTGCGATGGAAGAAAATGATTTCCTAATTCGCAACCAG
The DNA here is from genome assembly GCA_949316365.1 of Hoplodrina blanda. Lineage (NCBI taxonomy): Eukaryota > Metazoa > Arthropoda > Insecta > Lepidoptera > Noctuidae > Hoplodrina > Hoplodrina blanda. Next base: position 5,039,804 of record OX438579.1, on the reverse strand, counting down.
TACCTAGCTAAGATAATGATTAAAAATTGTTCTAAAAACATGAGGCCCGGTCGACGAAGCTCCGCCACGAGGGGCTCGTATTTCAAGAATCCTAAGTTCAAGAAGACAAATACGCCAAGTTATTAACATTGAAAAAAAAAAAGCTGTTTAACGGTAAAACATAATATATCATTTAATTTAATCGTACGTCTCATAAGTATTTTCACAAAAGTAATTTAATTTCATAGTCTATTTTAATAAAAATATTGTAAGTATGTCTTCTTCCAACGTGTCAATCAAGTGTTTCCAAAAATTCAATTTCGCGGGTGTTACTACCATTTTAACCGAAAAAAAAAAAAAAAAAAGCCTCTGGAGAAAAGCTAAGGCTTTTCAAATAAAAACAAGGCCAAAGAAAAGGCACGTCGCAAGGAGTGTTGGACTTGCTAGGCTACCTAAACAATTTATTACTGCTGGGTACCAATATGTTTTTATTAAATTAAATGATATGTTTTACCGTTAAACAGCTTTTTTTTTTCAATGTTAATAACTTGGCGTATTTGTCTTCTTGAACTTAGGATTCTTGAAATACGAGCCCCTCGTGGCGGAGCTTCGTCGACCGGGCCTCATGTTTTTAGAACAATTTTTAATCATTATCTTAGCTAGGTACTGGTTGCGAATTAGGAAATCATTTTCTTCCATCGCAACTGAGTGTGTTTTATTCTTTATTCACAACCCAGTTGCGAATCAGGAGTAAATACTCCTGTTTCGCAACCAGTTGCGAATAAGGAGTATTTACTCCTGATTCGCAACTGGTTACGAAACTCAGTTGCGAAAACGGCCGGAGGGGATTGGACGATAGGAAGGATCGTGGATGGCCTGCATTACTAAAACGGTTACTGGCTATGGATTATCAAATCTTTGATGATCAATTCAGTGGCGTAGCTTGCTCCAGACAGAATTGTAATACTTTTCTAAATAGTATTAAAAATAAAGTCACTTCCCGCCGTCTCGCGTCTGTGCGCTTAGATCTTTTAAAACTCGCAAAGGATTTTAATGCGGTTTTCATCAATAGATAGAGTGATTTAAGAGAAAGGTTTATATATCTACATCGCACCCGTGGGAAGCCGGGGCAGGTTGCTAATCGTAATAAATTAAAGCGAAAGGTCACTCACCCACTCACTCATCACGAATAATCAAAAACCGGTTGACGTATAAAGATGACATTTGGCAGGGAGGTAGTTTATAGTTATAGTGGATGTCCGCTAAGAAAGGATTTTCCAAAATTCACCCCCTAAAGGGATGCAAGGGGGGTCCAAATTTTGTATGGAGAAATCAGCTTTGATGCGGAAGAAGTCGCGGATAGGAACTAGTAAAGTATAATAATCAAGTTTTCTTTTCTAGCGGTAATTTTGATGTTAGCTCCGCTGTTCGTGAAGTGGTCCTTGGTGAAATATGGGTTCCGTGATACCATACTAATTATGTCAGGGCTCAGTATGCATAATTTTATAGCTGTAGCTTTGATGCAACCTGTCAAGTGGCACATGACAAGGATTGAAGTCCCTGAAGGCAGTAATGGTAAGTTTGCTTACGTATTATTAAATATTATAGTGTTAAGTTTAATTTTAGTTTTGTTTAACATTGTTTTGATATTTTTTTATTGGATGGGCAATTTCGTAGCTACATGTGTTTTTTCCCGAAGACATTTGTAATGCATCATGAAAAATGATTCATAAGCCTGTAATACGCGGGTTCTATCCCATATTCCCATTCCCCATAAACAACAAAGCATAAACAAAAACGTTAACGCAAAAAAGTTACCGAAAAAATATCGCCGTGTGGGTGTGACACACATCGTGGTTATGTTAATGACAAACTTGACTACAGCGCGGAAGAAATTGCGGGGAGAAGCTAGTAAATATTATATTAAAGTTGAAAGCACCACGGCAAGTCTGCAAAAAAATATCAAAAATATAATTCAAAAAAATATAAATAAAAAGTGCAAACATTGTTACAGAAAAGTTGTTGCACGACAAGAAACAGAACGAAGAAGCCGGCGCCATCTTGCCAATTATCAAACTGACAAACCCAGATGGCAAGCTTTCCAGTCCCAATGAAAAATTGTATTTAACGTCGGATCACGATAAGTCCGGCGGAATCAAGTACGCATTTAACGTAAATTTCTTAACCTTATTAACATTTTGACCGAGACTTCGTTTGTGTTGATGCTGATGTTCCAAGAGTACACAAAAACGGGATAAAAATTACGCTATAATATATGTGTTTCAGCTAATTCTGTTCAGCCATCAAATCGTGAAAGAGTAATCATCATCATCATCATATCAGCCGTAGGACGTCCACTGCTGAACATAGACCTCCTCTACAGATTTCTAATAAGACTGGATGGAAGCGGCTTGCATCCAGCGCGATCCCGCGGTTTTTATCAGATCGTCCGTCCACCTTGTGGATGGACGTCCTACGCTGCGCTTGCCGGTGCGTGGTCTCCATTCGAGAACTTTACGGCCCCATCGACCATCCGAAAGAGCAATAAACGTACTATACTCTACATAACATTCATACATCTGTACTTTTATTAAAACTGAAGAGCTTTTTTTTTGTTTTGTTTAAACACGCTAATCACTGGAACTACCAGGTGGATTGGAAAAATATTGATGTATATGATAGCCAGACTCATAAGGAATAATATAAGCTATAAAACATCACGCTATGGCTTACAGGAGCGGAGCAGTAACCAGAGACGTAACTTAAAAGCGGGTGAAAAAAACCACGCTAATGAAATCGTTAGCAGAAGCTAGACCATGACAAAGTTTAATTCCGTTCAGTTGTCAAAGCGTGAAAAAGTAACAAACATCCATCCATCCATCCATCCATCCATCGATCTATCCTCACAAACTAGGTATTGGCTGAAAAAACAATTATTCTTAAGTTTCAGGAAGATAATTAATTCGTTAGTAGACAAGTCGCTGCGTGAAGAGTTTTTGATGTCATGCGTGTGCGCTGGTCCAGCGCTTGCGATGTTCGCTGATACGACGTATTCGTCAATCCTGCCACAAGCGTTATTCACCGCTGGATGGTTACAAGTAAGTTACATTCTTTCTGTGTCTACGTATTTATCTACTATCAGAATCTACTTTTTTTACAAGCTTTTATTTAGCTTGCACTGTTCGTATGTATGTATGTAAGTAAGTTGTCCTTTCAAAATTTGCAAACCATTTTTCGACCATTTGTTGGTATCCGATTGAGCTGAAATTTTGCATACACCTTTAGTTCTGATGACAATGCAATGTCCAATACTCAATATTGTAATAATTTTAAATTAAAGCTTGTTTTTAAAAATATGTTTTTAATTAATTCACAAACTCCTTAGAGCTGGTTCACATTAGGTCGGACAGACAGTTTTATCGTTGACTAGTTTTTGCCCGCGTCTTCGTCTGCGTTTTAATAATAAAAATTTATCCACTAGAATTCAGGGGCAACGTAGCCGACCGACGTAGCCATTTCCAAAAAGACTAGTGGTTCCGGAGATGTTAAACGGCTTTTAAACATAAAAAACAAACAAACTCTTTAGCTTTTTATAAAGCATTTTATATCATTAGGTAGCTCTTAATGTAAATTAGAGTTTATCAATTCTAGGTCGTTATCTCCCGTTAAATCAGATAATGGAGTAGTTTTTATTTAGTTATCGATATAAAATATCTTGATCTTATGCAGATTGGGTGAGATTTTTATGAGATATAATCGGTAAAATCCAGAAATTATTGGATCGGCTTGTTTTTTTTAATCGCATGAGTTCAACTTTTGACCTTGCTAGTATACCTACACGTGGTTTAAACACGACATAAAAATGTATGGAAATTATATTATTGTGATTATATAATCTTTATTATTTATTTGTTTAGTATTATAAAGTACAGCGATATCACAAACGTAGCGAAGAATTTTAACGTAGAGTTACCTCTCTTATTAGGCCTCTTTAATAAACACGGAGTAAAATTATGGAAAACTTAAAAATTTGACCTTGAAAATTTCGTAAGGACAGGTTAGTCATCTCTCTGGGACTCGTCGAGCTTCACTGCCAATGACCTTGAATATTTCGTGAGGACAGTTGAGTCATCTCTCTGGGACTCGTCGAGCTTTACTGCAACGGAGATTTTCTGGTGGTAGCCATCAAGTTCCAATAATAATATGACTCATAACCTTTTTTTTTAAAGTAATTTATAAATCGACTAGCTTTTGCCCGCGACTTCGTCCGCGTAAATGTCGGACCCCCGTTCATCCCCTTAGAGGGTAAATTTTAAAAAATCCTGTCTTAGCGGATGCCTACGTCATAACATCTACCTGCATGCCAAATTTCAGCCCGATCCGTCCAGTGTTTTGGGCTGTGCGTTGATAGATCACTATGTCAGTCAGTCAGTCACCTTTGAGTTTTATATATATAGATATAGAAGTCTACATTTTTCTTATAATATTATACGAGGTATTGAAAGAGATTTTACATCCATAATCAGCTGATTTTCATGTATGGTAGATCCTACTCATGGTAGTACTTGTAGGTATGTTTATTATAAACAGAATAGCTACCGCCCGCGACTTCCGTTCAGCAGTTCTGGAATGATTGAATGACACACATTCATCCATCCAAACTTCTGCATTCAATAGTAGCAAGATATACTTACATAACTTCTAATAAACAATATTTGAATACAGTAGTAATCAAATATTGTCTGTCATTTATGAACTGAGATAACTTTAAAGTACATATTTCCTTGCAGGATAACGTCGCATTGGCTCAAACTCTGTATGGCATTGGAGACTTGGCGATGAGACTGATGTTCGTAGTTCTAAGTAATTGGTTGCACAAGTTTGGTAGTCAAGAGATTTACGTACTTGGAGTTACTCTTGGCTTAGTGTCAAGGCTTGGTAAGTCTTGACCGTTTGTTGTATGTCATAATATGGTTCAAAATCCCATAGCCGTTTTACCCTCTTAATTTTATAATTACTGAAATTTTGAGGATTGATAGAGGATATGCGTACTGGATAGCTTCAATACTGGGCCCTAATACAGGTATCAGGTATAAAAAACCTTACTCACAGCCTAACAGCTTATAAGCTTGTTAATGTATTTATAACATCACGATCAAACCGTAATAATATTTCCACACACACTGGTCAGACGTCTTAACTGGATACCGTGGCCCCCGAAACGTAAAGGGCAACAGAAGGAACAGGGTGGTTTTTTAGTCAGTAAAAGTCTGACAGTCCCTTCCGCCCCACCCAGGGCGGAAGGACTCATTTGATGACTTTTACCACCTCAAAAAAAAGGCCTTCTCTCTCGACTTATTTTATATTTATCTAGCCTTATAATTTTTATACTTTACTTAACTGCCTCGTAAAAATAGAAGTTCTCAAAAACTCGTTTCCTTCCCAGGTATGTTATGGTCAAAGAGCTTCATAGCTATGATGGTTTACATCCCGCTGGTCGGGGCCTCTCACTGTGCTGTTACCATCCTCATTCCATATGTGGTCGCTGATGCTGTGGCTCCTCACAAGTTCACAGCTGCACTCGGCATGCTGATGATGCTGTTTGGGCTGGTCAACTTAGTGCTGGGACCTGCTATTGGTACGTTTATCTACTCTGTTCTGTCATAGTAGCTTAGGAAAAATTGTTTAAGTATCTAGGTAATGTATTTCAAGCCCTATGTTTGTAATTGTTTTAAACATTTTTATTTCTAATCGAGTTCATAATCTCAGCGTGCAATAAATTATTGTTCAACTGCAGGGTGAAAGCCTCTTCTCATACAGAGAAAGCACGACCATTTATGACCACGCTTTCTTAAGGTAGATTGGCGATTACAGACTTCTATTAATTATAAGTCCAGGTTTCCTCACGATGTTTTCTATCACTGATGTAAATGTCGTCCAAGATAAACTTACAAAGTACATTATTATTATTATTGTGGTCTACCGTGGCCCCATTTCGCCATTTTGGGACACCAAACTTGCGTTCTATGAGCCCATAGGTGGTTCGACATGCGACAGACATGTCCAGCCGAGTGCCATTTAAGCTGGACAGTCTTTGGAGCCACGTCAACGATTTATGTTTTGGAGCCAGAAAGTACAATCAACAAAAAAATAGGTATGCAGGGTCGTCATTATAGTTAAAGTTATCTTAGAAACCGATGGATATTTTCAAATGTAATTTAATTTAAAGTAGTAAACAGTTGATTCATTAAGTTAAGTTTCAATCGAAGACATCCATCGGTTGCTAAAAAAACTTCAACTACATCTGACGACCCTGGATACCTATCTCTTTTGTAGACTGTACATACGAATTGAATAGTCACCTTCGTACTTATCCGGTACCTTAATCACTGGGTCATCATGACATTTCAATACACTCAACGTAAAGCGACACAGCGAGTCAGTCGGCAGCGTGCAATAGCCAAACTAAATTATTTAACAACTCAGTTACCAGTTTTAATATCGCATTATCTTGTTTACTTTTTATTTAAATCTCGTTTTCGCTCGACTCACTTGTTTTAATTTTAATAACAAACACGTGTAACACCAGTCTTGTAATTTAATTGGATTATTTTTTATCTAAAGAGACTATAAATCAAACGTCACGACAAGACTTGGCAAATGAGATACTTTTTATAGATTTTTTGTTTTTTTTTTTCGAAACGTTCCATAATAATTTTTTTGGAACGTTAATATTTTACATGTTAGCCTAAATCATATTTTTATTTATTGAAGAAAACCGAATATAAGCTGCTTTTGCCGCTGTAATCTCCGAAGAGTTAGGCAAAGGAGAGAGTACACCCACATTTTGCCAGTTATGTTTATGTCCCATGTAATAAGGGCGAGCCTATTGCCATCAACCGGCCGCAAATCCAGATTCCGATGCTGCTACTGAGAAACTGATGGAAACACACAATAACACTGACCGACTTGGACCGATCAAATCCAAGATCTCATGCTCAACAGTCGCGTTTTGCGACCATTAGACCGACAAGGCAGGCAAAAAATTAAAAAAAAAAAAACTTTTTTTTAACTTTTTAGTGCTTTTTTTTGAAGTCGGTTTTTTTGAAAAAAAAAAATTATTTGTTAATTTTTAGTGACATATTTTTGTCCGATTTCGATAAAATTTGTATGGGACCAACAAAAAAAAATTTTTCAAATCGTTTAGCAAGCGAAGGAGTTAAACGCGAAAAACCCAAAAAAAAAAAAAATTACAAATATCCGAATTGAGAACCTCCTCCTTTTTTAGAAGTCGGTTAAAAAAGATTTAACTTTCCATAAATGTTCACAGGTGCAGTACGAGAATTGTCAGAGAGTTACGGACCCGTGTTCTACCTCATCGCTTCCTCCTTCGCCATCATCGTACTGTTCTGGTCCATAGAACTGTGTTATAAGAAAAACAAACACAAAAGATTGCAGCGGAGGGAATATTTACGACAAAAGAAGTTAAATAAATGACTTTAAATAAACATTGCAATGGAATTACATAATGTTACGTAATAATTAAGACCATTTACTTTTAAGTGCTTATGGACTCTACACAGATGATTAGTTGAGATGAAAATGTTTTATGACTTTTATTAAACAGGATCATGCAGTTTTACTAATTTTTAGGAACGCTCGTTATCTAATTTCAGTCTCAATCTGTCATTTATTTAAAAAAAAAAAGTATTATTATAATTTCCCGAGTTATTTTAGCACTCTCCTCGCGACTTTGTTCGCGTGATTTTTCTTATGAATCCCTAAAAAAAAACATTTAAAATCCAGTTGCAATCTTATCACAGCAACAATTATGTCAAAAATGTAGGTAAAATAGTGGCATTTTTTACTGGCTGAAATTGAAATTAGAACGCTTACTTTTGTTATAATCATCATCGTCATATCAGCCGAACAACCTCTTCTGCTGGACATAGGACCGGACATTGTGGCTATCTTATGGAGAACCATAAGATAGCGACAATGTCTGGTCCTGCGCTCCCCGCAATCGCAACGGTTTCCCGCGACCTTTCCCAGGTTTTAACTTTTGTTAAAGTTATTAAGCTGCGTCTACGCTAGGAGAGCCGAGCACGAGCCGAACACAATTCGTCTAGTGTGGACCGACTTACAGGCCTCGAACGAGCGCTGCGAGCATTTCGTTCGTGCTCGGCTGCGTTCCGCCTGATGTCGGTTTTTTGACGAACACAAAGGGATTTGCTTCGCGATTGAGGACAGTGATCGTTGTAGGTTCGTTGTACGTCCACACTTGACGCCGCGAACGACGAAGCGAGAACGGCTCCGCTTGTGTTTCGCTCGTGCTCGGTTCGTCTAGCGTAGACCCGCCTTTAGAATTGCTCCTTGATATCGTCGTAATTGATACAACATAGGCTTCAAATGTATATCTATGACGTTCCATCAACCTTGATGACCTTGCAATTAGCATCGCATCTATTTACCTACATACTAACAGATAACATTATGTAAAACATCATTTATTGTTGTAGTTCAGAAACCGATACGCGTTCAAGGTTCTCAAGGTCGGCTGAAATAAGTGTGTTAAAAGAGTTTTACGTATTTTTCCCATCTATGCGATCATTTGTTTTATTCTGGACCATGGGGACCTTTTTGCCACAGAGATATTGAAGTTCAAAGTTATAACTTATTGTCACGTTTTTTTACGAAAGCCGGTTTTAAATGTTTTAACTAAACTTTAACTAGGTTCTTCTATGACACTTTGCTTAATGTTACTTACTTACTTTGATGACCATATAGTATGCGTAGGGGTAAATAGACGATGATGTATCTTTTTTTACACTCCGTCTACTTTCCCAGTGAATATGTAAACACTAGCACAGACTGGGTAGGAGAATTAATCTTTTTATAATTTATATCTTAAATCTTTAATTGTAAAAGAACAAAAATAAATGCGTAATTTGATAACACTAACTATCACTCATCATTACATGTCCACAGCACTGTTAATTTTGTCTGTAATATTATACAGTGTGTTTTTTTTTGGAACGGTTACAAGTACCTACCTATATGTATTGTTTTATTTTACAATTCATGTCAACTTTTTATTTTATTTTTAGTTGAAACTTCTTTAGAGCCCTTATTTTTTTATTGTAGTTTTCATTTGGGATTATTATTTCCTTTTATTGGTATACCAATTAATTTAGAAGAAAATAACAAAGCCACGCCTTTCATCATCACATAAATGTAGTTGGTCCTATGATGTCTTAGAAATAAATTGCAAATTCAGTTACTGACCGCTCAAATATTATAAAATAAAATTTCTAATATTTGCATACTTAGCCTACGGCAAGTTGTCCCCGGTCTGGTATGGTGTGAGAGTTTATGTTTGTAAATGCACCCACAATACAGGAGAAATTTAAAGAGCGGGAAGAGTAAAAAAAACACGCTGTATTTCGCAATGTAAACTGCAGGAGTGACTGGCAGATACATAGTAAAATTATCACGTCGTAGAACAAAACCATTTATTACAAGTTTAAATACAATTTGCTTGCATTAGATAATAATGTAAATATACGAATCTTAATAAAACCAGTGCCAGACGAGGCGGGTAGTTTGTTGTGTTACGTGGATGGTATCAATATGGTGGACGACGAAAAGAAAGAAAGTGTTAAGTTGATGGATAAAAAGTATAAGTTGGTGCCACCCGATGGAGGATGGGGCTATTTAGTAGCAATCGCTGCTATTATTGGTTTTGTAAGTAAAGTGCTGCTATCCATACTAATATTATAAATGCGTAAGTAACTCTGTATGTTAAGCCTTCACGACTAAACCAAAATAATAGTTTTCGACCAGCCGTGCTATTCTCTAAAAACCCAGCGCCGCGGCAGTGCTGCGGCACCGCCGACACCATGGTTTGTGTTTAGTGGATTTTCAACTTTATGGTGTAGATCACAACGTTGAAAATCCACTAAACACAAACCATAGTATCAGCGATGCCGCAGCGCTGTGTTTTTAGAGGATAGCATACCAGGAGGTTCAGAATATGCAGAAGAAAAGTTATAATAGGTACTTTAATTTGGTACTGATAATTGATGCAATTGTAATTAGATGGTGTTTGTGTAATGTAAATGATGTAAAATGGTACTCGATACAGTAGGCAGGACCAAACTCACAGTAGTCCGACGGTAAAATAAAAATAATTTGTTTAATCTTATGATTTATTTTAGTTTTTTGAAGTCTATCAATTTAAATTAGGTATATAAAAGCTATCTGTTTACAGGAATATTTCAAAATAAAATAAAAAAATATATTTTTAAAGTCTGTTATTTTCAATATATTTCTATTTAAATTATGGATTGCTTAGATAAACCCGCACATACTTTTATAATACAGATCTATGCTAAAATCACAATAAAATTTATTTTACAAAACATGTACGTGTCGTCGCTTATTAAAACAGCACGGCAGCAACACAGCAAATAATTTTCCATTCAAGTTAGGACTTTAAATCGTGTGCTTTAAAATATTTTTTATAATGACAATATAAAAAGGTGACAGCTCGCAGGGGGCGTGCAGCACGCTTTTCGACGGCGATGTCCCAAGGGCAGTTGCTGCCGTATTGAACCGATGCTGTCTTAATAAGAGATACCCTTATTCAATTTCAGTTTCAAGGATTATATGTAGATAAATAATTACGTATTTGTTACATTCACAGTCCACCACGACGGCGTTTGCACAGACTTTTGGAATGATGTATGACGACTTTATAAACGAGGTATCGATGAGTTCAGCCGCTGTGACGCTACTTTCAGGAATATATGCCATTTCCGTTGCATTATCTGGTAATCACTTTTAATATTTGACATTCATTCGATTGAAATAAATATCTGATCGCCATTGTAATCTGTGAGAATGAAAATCATCTAAATATGGTAATTTTGTAATGCCGGTATCTTATTTCTAAACACGTTTTGTTTTGCTTATCAATGCTCTCGCCTAACGTCCCTCCAAAACCTACAAAAATACACACTTTCACGCTTTTTCCCTCATAGGCGTAGGCAGAGACTAAACAACGTCCTGCCACGACCCTTTCATACACTCGTCCACGTTTATTCGTCTAAAGGCCTAGTACAAGCGCACGGACGTAAATCGTAACGTAACGCAAATTCGATCGATTTTTTAATTGGAAATACTCATTTACGACATAACGTTGATTTCGTTTTAAGGCTTTATTTACATATATCTGAGGGTACTAATAAAATTGTGGTTGTCGTAAAAGCTTAAGCCAAAGTCGAAGTAAAATTTCTGTCAATTACACTACTTAAAGCACTTTAAAAACGTTATTTACAAGAGAAAAATATTGATTGAATCTAGTTAATTGCCCTTTTCAAAAGGTAGTTTTGTATGGAGAAAAATGGGCAAAAAAATCCTCCATACTTACTCTTTTATAAAAAGTGCTATGTACAGTCTTATTTTCAAATCGAAAATTTCTCTCTCTCTTACTCGAATCGAATCGAATACGTCAGCGGACTCGTGTTAGGGCCTATGGTCATACACGTGCGATCATTTTGGGTAGGTACGCACTTGACCTCAATGAGCGACATCACATAAGGTCAGTAATTATGTCCTTGTAGGGCGTTGGGATCCCGACATTTTCTTCCACTTACATCCGTCTTGTGAATACACTCAGTTAATGGCTTTTCTTTCATCTTTTCAACTTGATAAAAACCGTCTAATACATACATAAACTCACGCCTTTTTCTCATGGGGGTAGGCAGAAACCACAGAACGCCATCTGCTACGATCCTTACATACTCCTTTCGCCTCATTCACGTTTATACATCTCGTCATACGAGCACGCCGGTTACGAGTACCGAGCATCTGACCTTTCTGAAGAACCTCACCAATGTAGGTCTTCCTAGGGCGACCCGACCCCTCCCTGCGTTGCTACTCACTTCTGCCTTTTGTTAATCGTTTTTCACTCATCCTCTCAACATGACCAAACCATCTAAGCATACCCTTTTCTATCTTTGTTACTACATCCTCTTTCCGTCTAATTAGTAATTATAAACTCTTCATCTTCTTTTATGGTACTGCGTTGCCGATTACATTCTTCCACACTCATTTATAGTACCAAAAATTCGCTCAGATGGGCCTTCACTACATAGTATAAAACAAAGTCGCTTTCCCTGTCTGTCTGTCTGTCCCTATATATGCTTAGATCTTTAAAACTACGCAACGGATTGTGATGCGGTTTTTTTTAATAGATAGAGTGATTCAAGAGGAAGGTTTATATGTAAGTATAATACATGCACCCGTGCGAAGCCGGGGCGGGTCGCTAGTTATAGATAAAACAGTACCTACTGCGGAATTGTAGGTGCTAATCATGATTTTATATCTTGCCTGTCAATAATTGTGAACAGACTATTTATACAGACCATTGATTATATTTCAGGGTTCTTTACATCTGCCTTGTTAACTGTGATGTCGATGCGATGGCTGGCATTCGCCTCGTCTGTCGCATTCGCCTTTGGGACTTTTGGCACGGTCATAATGACGTCAACTCTTATGTTTTACCTTACTGCTGGAATTTTACAGGTAAATGAATTTAAAAGGTTTTGTAAAGCGGTTCTTAATAAGGTAAACGCAGCTATCAACGACCCATCGAAAATCTGCAGGTATTACCGACCTATAAAAGTAATTCAAAATCTTTACGTTTCCAGAACTATTTTAGCTATAGTAGGCAAAGTTACACACGCGTTTATTCCTTGAGCATCGTATACTTTTACGTTATTGTGAGTAGCTGTGCAAAAAACAGATAAAATACGTTAATTACTGAGGGGCAGCGTGGACGCAGGGCGTGTAGTACTGTTCCCTTGTTCCTTCAAGTAAGTACGTGACTTTTCTATTTAAGACATTTATACAAACAAATGACGTCTATACTTTATCTTATATTACTAAATGTATTCATTTAAGTGTCAACTCTTGATTTCTTACGACATTTTATTAATAAAAAGTAATTTGAAACGATAAAACTTTAAATTAAAATGGGACGGTGTTAGCTTCATCAGTTTTAGTCGTGGCAGCTATCAACGACCCATAAGTCGGCAATGGCAGCAAAGTAACTTTTCGTTTTATTTTTCTTTTATGTTATTATATCACACTAACACAAGTATTTTTATGGACCAGTTTAAATCTAAGCTATCAGTCTTTATAAAAATCTATTAGCGACTAAACTTTTTTGTCTAGTTTTTACCTTTTAGGCAAATGTCGTGATGGCCTAGCGGTTAAGGCGCCCGCCTCTCATGCATGAGGTTGTGGGTTCAAATCCGGGCAAGTACCAATGTGACTTTTTCAATTCATATGTACTTTCTAAAGTTTATCTTAGACATTACTGACATCATTCCGTGCCTCGGAAAGCACGTTAAGCTGTTGGTCCCGGCTGTCATACGTGGATCTTTGACAGTCGTTACGAGTCGTCAGAAGCTTGAAAGTCTGACAACCAGTCTTACCTAGGGGTATCGTATTACCCAGTTACTGGGTTGTGGAGGTCAGATAGGCAGTCGCTCCATATAAAATACTGATACTCAGCTGCATCCGGTTAGACTGGAAGCCGACCCCAGCATAGTTGGGAAAAGGCTAGGCAGATGATGATGATGATGAGCGTTGTCAATTTAACCAAAGTTATGATATTTTTCGAGGATCGATATTGAATAGTATCAGTAATAAATCATTGTTTTTGTGTTTAAAACAGTGTGCATTTGTTCATATTTTTGTGACATTAATCAATCTATTTTATTTTATAGTCAAATCTATTTTATAGTCCGAAGGTCAATTAAATTAAAATCACCATTTTTTTATGAGTCGGTAATACAATTTATGTTTATACTTACATACTTTATTACCGACCCATGAGGGTCGGCAATAGCAACTATAAGAAGCTATTACTGATCGTATATAGATTATTTAGTTTCTCACCTTACTTTTATGATTTAGCTGATTTTGGTTTTGAAATGTTCGTGGAGGTCTAGGGAAGGTTTAAACGGTGAGAAAATATGGGGTAGGGGTAGGGTTGGGGTTGGGGTAGGGTAGGGGCAGGATACCACGCGAATGAGGTCCCTAAAACAGCCCTTTTAATATGAAGTCGGGAAGTCGGTCTCAAGGGTAGGGGTAGGGTAGGGTAGAGGTAGGGCAGAGGTAGGGCAGAGGTAGGGCAGAGGTAGGGCAGAGATAGGGCAGAGGTAGGGCAGAGGTAGGGCAGAGGTAGGGCAGAGGTACGGCAGAGGTAGGGCAGATGTAGGGCAGAGGTAGGGCAGATGTAGGGCAGAGGTAGGGTAGAGGAAGGGCAGAGGTAGGGCAGAGGTAGGGCAGAGGCAGGGCAGAGGTAGGGCAGAGGTAGGGCAGAGGTAGGGCAGAGGTAGGGCAGAGGTAGGGCAGAGGTAGGGTAGAGGTAGGGCAGAGGTAGGGCAGAGGTAGGGCAGAGGTAGGGCAGAGGTAGGGCAGAGGTAGGGCAGAAGTAGGGTAGAGGTAGGGTAGAGGTAGGGCAGAGGTAGGGCAGAGGTAGGGCAGAGGTAGGGCAGAGGTAGGGTAGAGGTAGGGCAGAGGTAGGGCAGAGGTAGGGCAGAGGTAGGGTAGAGGTAGGGTAGAGAGATCATCACTAGCTTATACATTCCATTGCTGGAAAAAGGCCTTCTCTCATACACGATCGGGAATAGCTGCATAAAAATCGTTAATAGCTTCACAGCCGTTTTTATGGGTCGGTAATAGCAACAATCGACTAAGTCACTTTGTAAATTATTTTTTACATGATAATCCTTTATTTAAATGTATTTGATTCAGTAAATACATTTTTTATACATAACACTAGCATATAAAATTAAACTATCAATCTTTAGAGGAACCAGTATACTAAAAAAATATGGTTGATTTTAAAATTGCCTTAGGGGGGTCGTTATTACCTGCGTTTACCTTAACCCAATGGTTGAGGACTATTTCGATGGCAGCAAAGTAGAAACGGACATCTACAAAATCGCAACTTTACAGGAGAGCAGATTTAGTTTAAAAGAGTGGTTATTTTGAGAGTTATGGACCGATTAACCTGAAATTTTCTGCAATGCTTTAAAATAACCTTCTTTATGAATTGTGTAATAGGTTTTATCGCTTTATCGTTGTTTTACTGAAATAATGTAGATGTCTTTTTTTACTCTGAAAAAACTTTGACGATGAGATGTCTTCTTCTACATCTGCCTGATAAACGGTTATCAGGCAGATGTCTTCTTCTACGTCAAAGTTTTATTACATTGTAATAAAAAAGTGCCCATTTCATTTAAAATATCTAATAAAGTAAGATAATAATCTCCTGTAATACATTTAAGGATATTTAAAGAACATCTTCATAAACGAACAAGTGGCAGATGTCCGTGTTTACGTCGAACCATAACCTCAAAAAAAATTTTATTACTCACTCTAAGATTTCATTACTAGCACTAATAATGAACTGTAAATACTATCATTATTATTACATTTATACCGGTACGCGCTAGAATGTGACAACTGACTGATGTCTTTGTTGACGTTTCCATTCATCTGTCAAAGCTCCGAAGTAAAGGCGGACAAAGTCAAATGTCCGTTTCTACTGCGATGTTTTTTAAAAATCCAGTGTAGATGTCTTCATTTACGTGTCAAATTTTCTTTATTATTTTGAATTTTGAAAAAAATTTAATATAGGCTTGTAGATAGGATTAATATAAGCTCATTTTTGTAAAAAAAGCATTTTCGAAAAAATGTAGATGTCCGTTTCTACTTTGCTGCCATCGATTTGTCAGTTGGTTCCTGGCCTATTGTAAAATTTACGGATATTTAGCTTTCTGCTACCTACTAAATGTATATTCTATAATGTATGAGAATAAGCCTTTGCCCTGCAGACCCTGCAGTGGGAAAATAATAGGCTATTATTATTATTAATGCCTTCAAGCCAATCATCAATATTGTTGTAGGTATTTTAAATGAAATGAGATATCAAATTCCCAGTGACATAACGGTTTAAAAAACGACATAGGTACTGTTCTGCTGTTATATCAAATTTCGTCAATGATAGATGATCACAAAATATGGTATAGTTACCGGCACGTAAGTTGGCAATAGTTTTTGTCGTGGGGGAAGTTTGCGCACGCACAATTTCATGCATTTTTATATGCGCGAACTTCCCCCACTACGAAAATCTCTTGCCAAGTTACGTGCCGGTAACTGTAATTATTTGTCAAAATCCTACTGATCTCTAATCAACAAAGCTTGGTGAAGAAATTCAGTGGTATTCTGTAACAATTGCTCGCGTTGAATTTAGATAAAGTGAGTTAGCGGTGAGCAACTGTCAATTCCTAGCATCGGGTCGTATGAAAGCTCGCTTCACCTAGAGGTCACGGAGGGCGACTGGTACAGAATAGCTCTGTAAATGGGATGTTACCTAATTTCATCAAGGGTTTTTTCCCCGAATGAACAAGTTAGTCCGCCATCATAATATAGGTATGGAGTATAAAAAAAAAAAATTATGTTACAGGGTGCTGGCTTAGGAGTAATGTACAACTTATCATGCACAATAGTTAACGATTACTTCGTAGAAAAGAGGGTATTGGTAATGAGCTTCGTTCAAACCGCTACAGGTGAGTCATTTATAAGAAAATAGATTTCCATCACCAAAAAGCAAATAATACAACATAAACCGTCACGTCATGTTTAATAAGGTTAAAAATATTATTGTACTATTTTTTTTTAATATTTTTGTAAGGGGTATATATGGGCATACATGTAAGGGGTCTTTATTACCCGAAATAAATAAAATCAATAAACGAAAAACCGTATGTAAAACTGTCAAACCATTTAGGAGATAAATGGGAACATTTTGTTAGCACAAACAAATACACAAACACATTAAACAACCTCTCACCCTAAATGCATACACGTTCTCCGTTCCGTCGCGAGTAAAAAGAAAAAAAAATCATAATATTGCACTGTGACAGGAAGACTCAGCAGAACGTTGAAATACCGTTATCAATATCAATATTCAATATCTAATAAAGATTTGCCTACCTACTGTTGATTGATGTACAGCCCTACCTACATATAAACAGAAAAACTTAAACAATGGTGCCGATTCCCTTGTTCACAAATTAGACTAAAAGAGAATTGACATCTCTTACTAACATGCAGCGAAAGAAAAGGACGGTGACATTTAAGAACTAAGTTAGCGATGTCAAATTAGTTTTGCCTTGAACTTTTCCGTATTTTTAATCTATTACGTTTTAAGATGTCAACTATAAATTGTATGGATGTGTCAGATTGAATAAATTTGACAGCTCTTATTTACATTATAGTCTCTTTCTTATTTTATTGGACAGAAAAAGATAGAAATAGTCTAATTTTAGTTTAGTTTGTGAACAAGGGAATCGGCACTACCAAGAAATAATAGATAAAATTGAAACCAGACTGACTATCATTACGTATCCTATTTACAAATCGGAACAAACAATTTTAATGTTTACTTTGCCGTGAGAATTGGGCTAATAGCGTCAGGAGATAAATTGATAAAATATTTAGCATTTTTACGAAACTTTTATAGGATTTTGGTATCCGCATAGAATAAATTAGTGTATTAAGTTGTATTATAGCTAAACCACTTGAGTCCTCGCCTGCTAGCACTGTTCATCATTTAACTATGACGTCACATATTTTAAGAACTGTCCAGTACACATTTCGCCTCTTGTGTATCACGCTACAAGCGCCCGCTACATGCAAATCTTCCGCCCATGCTTTTAAAAAAATGTTTCTGAATTACTTACTATCTTCTCACTCATTTTTGCAATTATTATTTTGACTGCATTTAATTAAATTTTATGTAATTACAGGAGTCCTTGCAATGATCGCTCCGATATTCGTCAGATGGTCGATGGAACAGTATGGGTCAAGAGGAACCCTTCTGCTAATAGGAGGGTTATCGTTACACAACTTTGTTGCTGTACTGCTCATGCAACCAGTTAGATGGCATATGAAAAAAGTTGAGGTTCCGGAGACAACTGAACTTAGTGAGTATTTCTAACTAATTAAAAGAAAAGCCAGACCTCCAGTCTCTCGGGCACGTTTCCAGTTGACGGCGATGCGAAGGATTTTTTTGTTCGATTTTGTTTCAGTTTTATAATTGTTCAATGTTACTATTTATTATTATAACTTGTTTCTATTAAGTACTTTGTGTTTATGTTAAGAAATTGTATTAATATTGTGCATATTTGATTGTACTCGTACCTATACAAAGACAAAAGTTCGTTTACAAGTCAATAATTGATGATGTTAATTGAGTGCAGAGTAGAGTCTGTCAAAACGAATCAAAACCGTTTTTTTTCGTATTCTCATAGTATTTAGAATAATGTACATATTTTTTACATCACATAACATAACATCACGCCTGTAATCCCCGAAGGGTTAGGCAGAGGTGTACCCATAGTACACCCACATTTCGCCAGTTATGTTTTAAGTCCCATGTAATAGGGGGCGAGCCTATTGCCATCAACCGGGCACAAATCCAGACTCCGAGGCTGCTACTGAGAAATTCCTAATGGAAAAACCCAATAACACTTTGCCCGACCTGGGAATCGAACCCAAGACATACCTATACATAGACATATTTTTTATTTTTCGAAATATATTCTAAGCCTATGGATGTACATTTATCTGTTATTACTAGATTAGTTTGGTTCGTTTTGGTAGAATTCAATTATTATAAAAATTCTAAAGACTAATGACAATTTTTGAGGTGGTCAGTAAAATAAATAGAAACTTAACCTGCAATTACATTTCAGAACTTCTTCTAAATGAAAATAATGATGTAAAGAAATTGGATACACCAATTATTACACTAACAGATCTAGAAGGTAATCTAACAAAAGAAGATTTGGCGAAAGCTCTTGACTTTCCTAAAAACGATGAAAAGAAGAGTGTTTTCAGGTAGGTGGTTAATCTTGATACTAAAAGTTATATTAGTTCCTGATGTAATTCCACTGTCTGCTTAAAAAGTTATTTTCTTGTTTTGAACTTTTCGGTTGACTTATTGCAGTCAGATTTATTAGATTTTTTATTAGTTTTCTCCGTCTTATTTAGTCTAATCTCAAAAATTCAACTTACAGTTGATGTTTACCTACATCCCGTTTTTTTTTTTTTGAGGTGGTAAAAATCATCAAATGAGTCCTTCTGTCCTGGGTGGGGCAGAAGGGACTGTCAGACTTTTACTGACTAAAAAACCACCCTGTTCCTTCTGTTGCCCTTTACGTTCCGGGGCCACGGTATCCTGTTAAAACGTCCCGTAACCCGGCAGGCGTTTGGCTCCGTTGGGGCCCCGTCCCTGTGCTGACAGCTCTTTGAGGCGCGCGCGAACAGAACGCGCCGTCGACCCGGGCATGGTCCTTGATCGGACGGCGAGCTACCCATTACTCGCCGTCCGCAAGCCCGCGCACCTACATCCCGTTGAATCAAAATGTGTCTTAGTAGGTTCCGCCCGTGACTTTGACAGGAATCGTATTTATCCGGGATAAAAAGTAGCCTATGTGCTATTCCAGACTATAATCTATCCCTGTGCCAAATGTCATCCAGATCCGTTCAGCCGTTCTGGTTTGATTAAGTAACAAACATCTATCCATTTCAACTTTCGCATTTATAAGCAGTATGATGGAGTTGTAAACGAGCCAGTGCAATTTAATCAGAGTTCGAATTATTAATTTTGAATTTTAAGATTATACTACATGTTGCTGTGCTCTTACAGGGTCCATAACTGTACAATTAAGCTTTAACATCTTTCACACACATTATGGCATACAAATAAATGAATATGAATATCAAATATGAACTAAAAACATCGTTTTGTTTTAATTTCAGGAAAATCATAGAATCATTACTAGACCCCACAGTAATAAAGACATTTTTGTTTTCTTGTGCTGCTTTTGGACCCGCCACGTGTGGAAGTGCCGATGGAGTTTACGTGGTTATGGTACCGCAACATTTATACTCTATGGGATGGAGCCAGGTTAGTTTTGTTATTTTATTTTTATATAAGATACTAGCACTCCCCCGCGACTTCGTTCGCGTGATTTTCCTTACGGATCCCTAACTTTTTTGAAAATATAATATAGCCTATGTCACCCGGGGATAGTATAGCTTCCCAACAGTAAAAGAATTTTTAAAATCGGTCCAGTAGTTTTTGAGTTTATCCATTACCAACCAACAAACAAAAATACAAAGTTTTCCTTTTTATAATATGAGTAGTAGATAAGATGGATTTACCCTTGATTCTAGTCTAGGTCCGATGTGACAGACATTATGATCTTTGTATGTATCTACATTGCATCCGTGCGAAGCCGGTACGTCGCTAGTTAATAATATAAATAAATGCAAAAGCAACTTGTCGGTTTGTAAGCTCATCATGAAAAAAACTTTAAACTGATTGTAATGAAATTTTACAAAAGGGTAGCAAGCTTGGAATCAAAGTCTAAGCATACATTTTAATTAGACTATTTACAGGCAATTTTTAATTGTCAAGGAGTCGGTCAGTTAGTCAGAAAAAAATTGTAGTTAGACTGTTAGCTTAGGCATCTATGGAAAAGAACAAGCAAGAAACTTCTAGAGTCTAGAGAAAAGAGGAAACCCATCTCATATTAGAAAAAGGCATAAACCTTTTTCTTAAATCACTCTGAAAATCACATTATAATCCGTTGCATAGTAAGCGTACAGACGGCAAAAAACGGCCTTGTTTTATACTATGTAGGGATAATTATGGATGGTTTAGATGCACTAATTAAATTACTATTGGTCACTTTTCAGGACGCTGTAGCAATGGCTATTACTTTGTATGGGTTTGGGGACTTGACCATGAGAGTTATATTCATGATAATCTCCAAATGGATGTTCAAACTGGGGATTGAGAATATCTACATCGTCGGAGTAGCTGTCGCCGTCATGTCAAGACTTGGTAAGAATAACTTATTATTGAAAGGAAATAGCCACACTTCTCATGATATGGGACTCAGTTAATACAATTATGTTCTCTCGACTGAATCTTGAGCCCGGCCACTGAGACCGAAATTCGGTATACTAGCAAAGTGTGCTTAAAGTGCACAAATGCCTCTCCCCCTTTTCACTTTCATAGTCTTTAATGGGATGGTCAGGTGGACCGGGGCGAGATTAGAGGCAGAACCAGCGGTTTTGCTTTCCGAAGCACAGGGGTGTCACACCACCAACTTCTAAAATCCACTACTGAGGCACGGGCCACTACTGAGAAATTCCCAATAGAATTATAAATAACACGTCGTGCACGCCGCCTTGAGACCAACAGGGCAGGTAAAAAAATTAATGTTGTTAAAGTAACTAAATCCTTTTAATCTAATTCCAGGTATGCTGTGGTCAAGTAGCGTCATACCTATGATGGTATACTTCACACTAATGGGCGTGGCTCACTGTTCCATCTGTGTCCTCATACCTCTGGTCATCTCAGAAACTGTGGCTCCGGAGAAGTTTACTTCAGCTATGAGCATTTTTCTTCTACTCTCTGGCGTGATTAACTTTATCATTGGACCTGCAGTTGGTAAGTGTTTTGTTTTTTGTTTCTCATAACTTTAGTCTTAGGCCGTAACTTAGCTCAGAGTTGCCAACACGAGATTAAATACAAAAAATCTTACATAATAGGCATGATGACAGTAACGAAGAATCATTAAAACAGTTACTTTATAAATGTGAACATGTTACAATGATTCAGAAAATTAATTTAATTTTTATATTAAAAGCTCTTCATGATTTTTTAATAAATTAATTGAGTAAATACAGGTGACCGCCATTTTGTGTTATACGCCACTCAGGGCGAATTACGTCATTTCAGTGAAAAAGAAAAAGGAAAATATTGCTACTAAATGTTATATTTTTATAGAAATAAGTATATTATCATTCGGTAATAGTACTACGGTAAGTATCATTTAAACCAGTTTTTCAAGATTAGTCAACAGCCTATTAGTAATTTAACCTCGTGTAAGAAAATAGTAGTTTAATCTCGTGTCTTCGTCTTGTCACTCGGTTGTGATTTGCAGTGGCCTATATGGAAAGCGCTCAATAGCCTGCGCACCTAAGCAGGCCGCTGCAAACATAACCTAACAAAATGGGGGGATTATAGATCCCACCAATACCCAGAGCGAGTGCAGTGCTCCTGATCAGGCTCCACTGATGCTGCTATAAACGTGGCCATTTTCTAGGCACAAAAATGATAAGAATAAAGTAAAAAAAAAAGGATTATCTAAAATCATCGAGTCAAAAAGAAGAACCTTGTGTTAGCAACTAACACTGAGTAAAATTTTTGTTGTTTTACTTATATTGAAATGACTTTATACATTCAAATTCCTGCATAAATCTTGTTAAACGACAGTTATTGACATAAACACCGTAAAATTTGGTTTTATCAGTACGGAAATGATTCATTATGATTTAATATTAATTTGTTTTTATTTAATGTTAATTTATGCGACTTCTGATGTGTGATGGGTAACTGATTGCTCTAACATTTCTTACAGGCGCCGTACGAGATTTGACGAATAGCTATTCAATTGCGTTTTACACACTAACATCGTTTTACGCAATAATAGCTGTACTGTGGCCGATAGAACTGATCATAAAGAGCAATAAACGAAGAAGAAAAATAGTGAAGATTTCTAAATCTAGTCAATTGAATAAAGATTCTAAATGAATGTTTAAGCGAATTTCATTTTTAACACGCTTATATTAGCTTCACTTGTAAGTATGTATGTAAGAAAATCTTGGAATCTTAATTTGACCCACTTCCCGGTCTTCGATTAGGATGAAATTTTGCACGCGCTTTGAGTTCTGATGACAATACATGACTAGCTAAGAAACGTCATTACAAATCCAATATAGCGGCCTCCCCAAGATGGCAGAATAGCTGTTTGAACTCCACCCCCATGATATGGGTATCAAATGAAAGGGTTTGCTGAATGGGATACGAAAAAAAATTGTGCGTGCTATAAGTGTGTTTTTTAGTTTTTTAAACTATTGAAAAAAATATTTATTTTAAACATATACATGTCATATGACATTTACATGGGGTGGAAAGAATGTCGTAACGAAAATTTTTACCATGGAATTCAATATAGGTTAGACTTATTCGATAAAAAAAAAACAGCTGTTCTATATAGGTATCTGTACCTGTTGATCGTGTAAATGTTGCATTTTTGTATAAAACAGCTGTTTTTTTTCTAACCAACTGGTTTTTTTTTTTAAGAATAATTTTGACACACCATTTTAACTGACAAACTTATATTTAATATTAGAAAAGACATTGTCGAAATAGTCATAGACAGTTTTCACGGGGTTCTTTTTTCCCGCAGAAACCCAAATTCTTTTTCTAAAAAAAAAAGCTTAAACTACTTCTTACAAAATTAGCTGTCTGCCAGTGAAAGTCCTGTCAAAATCGATTCAGCCGTTTTGGAGGTTAGCCATAATAAAAAGACAGGTAGACCAAAATTCAACTTTAATATCTACCGTGTTTTATATTTATTTTGTATTATTTTGACATTAGAAACACTCCAATTTATTTATTTGTATATGTATCTCATATTTATGCGAATTCTTCATAATATAATTTGCTTAACCAGTTATAGATAGACACGAACTATTAAAATCGGCGACTAAGTAGCCTGTTCGGAAGCAGGATACAGGTAGGAGTTCGACATTTCGACATTTCAACGACGCGATTGGCGCAGCGACCAAGCGATTGACCACTGCGCACTGCGCACTGCGTGTGGCGCAAGTTTAATTCCCGCACTGAACAAATATTTGCATGGCCTATAAGTAGTGGTTCCAGGACTAGTTGTTTGTGTACGTTTGTATGTACGTTTGTAAAGGCACCCAAGTTTGATAAAAAACCCTTTATTGTGTAAATAAAGTATGCAAAAACATGGCAACAAAATTATATGTCGCTTCATTCATGCTCCTTTTGTAGCGCATTATTTTTGATTTTTGCCGAAGCGTTTTTGACTGGGAATAATAAATAAATAAATAAATATCTTGGGACAACTCACACACGGCCATCTGATCCCAAGCTAAGCAGAGCTTGTGTTATGGTAACCAGACAACTGATATACATACTTATATAATTTATAAATACATACATTATTATAGATAAATTACACCCAGACACAGAACCAACAATTATGCTCATCACACAAAGTTTGTCCTGGGTGGGAATCGAACCCACTACCTCCGGCTTTGCAGTCAGGGTCACTAACCACTAGACCAACGAGGCAGTCGAATGTCTCCTCGATCCTTTTACAAACAATTCCATAAGAGATTCTTAGGCTCAATTCACACCGTCTTGGAACAGGTACATTCTATTAACTTTTAGGAATGATCTCAATCTAATGTGAGTCCCAATCTGCCAAAATAGTTTCTATAATTTACCAAATTTTTATTTTAACAACGATTCATTGTTGGTCACTGTTTTCGATTCGCTAAAAGATGAACGATATTTTTTTTTGCGTTGTGTACATATATGTACATAAAGTTCATTATGCCATACGCACATAATTCTATTCCGATGAATTCCGTGGCGGGGTGAATTGAGTCTTATTAACCTCAGATTTATCTAATCTACATTTTATGCCGTTTCTTAAGCGCATTGCGAGAGGCCATACACAAAAGTTGGCGTCTGATTTGAGCACGTGCGCCGAGTATTAATTTATACGAAGCGGCTTTTCTGAGATGAGAAAGACTGACATTGAAATGTTAATAATAAAAAAATACCGCATCCAAAGCGGTTGAAACCTGATGCTAAATATTAAGTAGGTAGATATTTTCGTAATTTAAATACATTCATATCTTGACGTTATCACGTTTGTAGAAAGGAATTCATTTAAAGTTTGTCAGTAAGAGGTGATCTCTGTAGGTAAGTACTAATCCGATTATATACTTGACTTCTACGTGGACGAAGTCGTAGGCAGAAGCTAGTCATTTAATACTACCTACCGCTTACGACTTCGTTAGCGTGGAAGGAAGGTATATTTACCTTAAAACATAAACCATGGCACTCGGCAATAATGTAGCTTTAAATCAGGAAAAAAAAATTGACTAGTATTTCCAAAGATTATTTCCTACAAACAAACAAACAATTTTACCCCTTTATAATATTGGTTTAGAAGATAAAATTAAATGTTTATCACAAGGCCGAAATGGCAGAAAAATGTGCTAAAATTAGTGCACATAAGCTGTGTGTTTAAGACAATGACACGTTTGGGGGAAACGTGAATCTTAGGTGCAGCGCAGACGGCACACTTTTTGTGCGATCGAGTCTGCGGCGCACAAAAAGTCTGCATGGCGCGCAAATTGTCGGTCGCGGATTTTTCACAGACTCAACGCACACGACGCACATCTTCGATCATTTTGTCGGCAGAGCTGTAGGGATGTAGACGCTATGGAAATCGTGCAGAGATCGCGAAGTATTATTTTGTACATGAAGTACAGAAAAAGAAGAAGAAATAGAGAATTTTGGGTACATCCTATACTTTCGGAAAGATTACTGAAGGGACAGTTCCATACTAAACATTCAATTCTGAAACAACATCCGAAATTTTTTTTCTTTTTAAATGTCTATCATGATATTCTGCCTTAGAAGTATCATAAATTGCTGGTCTGTTTTATATTTCTTGAATTAACATCGTTACATCGACCTCTGGCGCCCCATGATAATACACACATCAAAAGTGTCTAGGGATCAACATCCCTAACATTTGTTAAACATTTGTGAAACGTCATTACAAATCCAATATAGCGGCCTCCCCAAGATGGCAGAATAGCTGTTTGAACTCCACCCCCATGATATGGGTATCAAATGAAAGGGTTTGCTGAATGGGATACGAAAAAAAATTGTGCGTGCTATAAGTGTGTTTTTTAGTTTTTTAAACTATTGAAAAAAATATTTATTTTAAACATATACATGTCATATGACATTTACATGGGGTGGAAAGAATGTCGTAACGAAAATTTTTACCATGGAATTCAATATAGGTTAGCCTTATTCGATAAAAAAAAAACAGCTGTTCTATATAGGTATCTGTACCTGTTGATCGTGTAAATGTTGCATTTTTGTATAAAACAGCTGTTTTTTTTCTAACCAACTGGTTTTTTTTTTTAAGAATAATTTTGACACACCATTTTAACTGACAAACTTATATTTAATATTAGAAAAGACATTGTCGAAATAGTCATAGACAGTTTTCACGGGGTTCTTTTTTCCCGCAGAAACCCAAATTCTTTTTCTAAAAAAAAAAGCTTAAACTACTTCTTACAAAATTAGCTGTCTGCCAGTGAAAGTCCTGTCAAAATCGATTCAGCCGTTTTGGAGGTTAGCCATAATAAAAAGACAGGTAGACCAAAATTCAACTTTAATATCTACCGTGTTTTATATTTATTTTGTATTATTTTGACATTAGAAACACTCCAATTTATTTATTTGTATATGTATCTCATATTTATGCGAATTCTTCATAATATAATTTGCTTAACCAGTTATAGATAGACACGAACTATTAAAATCGGCGACTAAGTAGCCTGTTCGGAAGCAGGATACAGGTAGGAGTTCGACATTTCGACATTTCAACGACGCGATTGGCGCAGCGACCAAGCGATTGACCACTGCGCACTGCGCACTGCGTGTGGCGCAAGTTTAATTCCCGCACTGAACAAATATTTGCATGGCCTATAAGTAGTGGTTCCAGGACTAGTTGTTTGTGTACGTTTGTATGTACGTTTGTAAAGGCACCCAAGTTTGATAAAAAACCCTTTATTGTGTAAATAAAGTATGCAAAAACATGGCAACAAAATTATATGTCGCTTCATTCATGCTCCTTTTGTAGCGCATTATTTTTGATTTTTGCCGAAGCGTTTTTGACTGGGAATAATAAATAAATAAATAAATATCTTGGGACAACTCACACACGGCCATCTGATCCCAAGCTAAGCAGAGCTTGTGTTATGGTAACCAGACAACTGATATACATACTTATATAATTTATAAATACATACATTATTATAGATAAATTACACCCAGACACAGAACCAACAATTATGCTCATCACACAAAGTTTGTCCTGGGTGGGAATCGAACCCACTACCTCCGGCTTTGCAGTCAGGGTCACTAACCACTAGACCAACGAGGCAGTCGAATGTCTCCTCGATCCTTTTACAAACAATTCCATAAGAGATTCTTAGGCTCAATTCACACCGTCTTGGAACAGGTACATTCTATTAACTTTTAGGAATGATCTCAATCTAATGTGAGTCCCAATCTGCCAAAATAGTTTCTATAATTTACCAAATTTTTATTTTAACAACGATTCATTGTTGGTCACTGTTTTCGATTCGCTAAAAGATGAACGATATTTTTTTTTGCGTTGTGTACATATATGTACATAAAGTTCATTATGCCATACGCACATAATTCTATTCCGATGAATTCCGTGGCGGGGTGAATTGAGTCTTATTAACCTCAGATTTATCTAATCTACATTTTATGCCGTTTCTTAAGCGCATTGCGAGAGGCCATACACAAAAGTTGGCGTCTGATTTGAGCACGTGCGCCGAGTATTAATTTATACGAAGCGGCTTTTCTGAGATGAGAAAGACTGACATTGAAATGTTAATAATAAAAAAATACCGCATCCAAAGCGGTTGAAACCTGATGCTAAATATTAAGTAGGTAGATATTTTCGTAATTTAAATACATTCATATCTTGACGTTATCACGTTTGTAGAAAGGAATTCATTTAAAGTTTGTCAGTAAGAGGTGATCTCTGTAGGTAAGTACTAATCCGATTATATACTTGACTTCTACGTGGACGAAGTCGTAGGCAGAAGCTAGTCATTTAATACTACCTACCGCTTACGACTTCGTTAGCGTGGAAGGAAGGTATATTTACCTTAAAACATAAACCATGGCACTCGGCAATAATGTAGCTTTAAATCAGGAAAAAAAAATTGACTAGTATTTCCAAAGATTATTTCCTACAAACAAACAAACAATTTTACCCCTTTATAATATTGGTTTAGAAGATAAAATTAAATGTTTATCACAAGGCCGAAATGGCAGAAAAATGTGCTAAAATTAGTGCACATAAGCTGTGTGTTTAAGACAATGACACGTTTGGGGGAAACGTGAATCTTAGGTGCAGCGCAGACGGCACACTTTTTGTGCGATCGAGTCTGCGGCGCACAAAAAGTCTGCATGGCGCGCAAATTGTCGGTCGCGGATTTTTCACAGACTCAACGCACACGACGCACATCTTCGATCATTTTGTCGGCAGAGCTGTAGGGATGTAGACGCTATGGAAATCGTGCAGAGATCGCGAAGTATTATTTTGTACATGAAGTACAGAAAAAGAAGAAGAAATAGAGAATTTTGGGTACATCCTATACTTTCGGAAAGATTACTGAAGGGACAGTTCCATACTAAACATTCAATTCTGAAACAACATCCGAAATTTTTTTTCTTTTTAAATGTCTATCATGATATTCTGCCTTAGAAGTATCATAAATTGCTGGTCTGTTTTATATTTCTTGAATTAACATCGTTACATCGACCTCTGGCGCCCCATGATAATACACACATCAAAAGTGTCTAGGGATCAACATCCCTAACATTTGTTAGGGATGTTGATCCCTAGACACTTTTGATGTGTATAGATCGCGTGCGTTACGTCCACCCCTAGCAAATGCAGATTGCCGACTAAAGTGTGCGCCGTCTTCGTTAGCGCGCGTTGAAGCAAACGTTCAATTTTTTTCACACACTTTTTGTGCGGAGCGGCGCGGCGCGGCGCGGTGCGGTCTGCCCGAATTACACGGATTTTTTGTACGCCGGACTTTTTGCGCGTCGTGTGCGTTACTGCATATAATTGCATAGGTTCTATTTTCACAGACTAAAAAGTGCGTCACGGATAGTCTGTCGTCTGCGCTGCACCTTATAATGACAGCTAAAATTTGAATTATTGGTCAAAACATTGATCAGATCATGCAAAGATACAGTTACAGTCAATTATTACTAAAATATCAGTAGTTTTGCTAGTGGATGCACATGTTAACTAAACAGTAATGACGTATTGGTTGAGCAATTGACTGCTATGCTGCGTGCCTCAGTTTCGATTCCCGCACGGAACAAATTTTTGTATGGCCTGGCTTAGTTGTTGTATGTCTTTATGTTTGTGTATGGAAGTTCATATGTTTGTAAATGCACACACGACACATGTGGAATTTCCAGTATCGAGTAATGTTCTTATTTCAAAAGAAATATAAAGATTTTAATTTGAAATTCGAACAAAATAGTAATCTGATCAGTCGTTGCCAACAAAAAACGAAAATATAAACAAATCTCTTTTTGAGTTTAGTTTATATTTCTAAAACAATTTATACTAAGGTCAAGGATAAAAGCTGAATTGGATAAAACTAGTATAAACTAGTAATCATTGGAAATTAATGCGCTAGCAAATAGACCGTGTCTGTAAACTAAGCTTATTTCTATCAAAGCAATCCAATCCACAATCTCACATTAATTTAATTAATTACTTTGAGCTAGTTTAATATTATGTCATGCACATTAAAAATTTATTAGAATTGATTTGAAATTAACAAGACAGTGTTAAATATCCAAAATCATTTAAAATGGGAGAAATTTTGACACAGGTTGAGTAGGTTTGATCAAGAGAATTCCTGATAAAGAATTGTTTCTATCGATGATCTTCAGATTGTATGCAAAATGTTCGACATTGACGTTATCATTGATTTGTTCCCTCGCAGATGCAAGAGACAGCCAACACGCTCTGTACATCAGTAGGCAGGCAGCAGACTCATAGTCACAGACATTTTTCAACCCCATCAGTAGGTAGGGACAGCCATTCAGAAACATCTATCCCGTGGCAGTGACTTGATTATAAATGGTATATGTATGAAATAATTGCGTGTAAATGAGAGTAGGGAATAATGTCCTTCTGGTTAGAATAACACCTACCGTAAAACGGGGTGAATAGAAAGGCAGGGGTGAATCGAGACGGAACTTTAAAAGGGATTTTAACGTTAATATAATATAGTTTGTTAGCAAAAAAGACTCTACTGTTGTCACTGACTTATAATTTACAAATTGGTCTCCTTGTTGGCGACAAACTTTATTTGTTTAACGTTTAAATCTCTTTTAAAGTTCCGTCTCGATTCACCCCTGCCTTTCTATTCACCCCGTTTTACCCGGTATTTATTTATTTTTTTCGTGGGGAAATCCTCATGGACTGCTTCCGCCTCGGGGAAGACGGAGGGGTATTGTTCCTCCAACTACTTTTGGCTGAGGCATGGGGGTCGCTCTGAGCATTCTTCCGCAGACCAGCGGCCTGTCTCTGTTCGGGCGATAAACTGACCCCGAGTCCGCAGGCCCTATTTCACGATAGCAAGAATACACCTAAGTACACAAAATCAGTATCCAATAAAAAAACGTGATTTCAGCTAAGTAGGTATATGTTCTGTGAACCGTTTAAAATAACATGTTAAAATTCCATATTGTTAAGGCGATACGCAATTGGGGTCCCGGATATAACCAGAAAAATTAAATAAAACAAACTTTTAAATTGTAACTTTCCACATTTGTAACAAACAATGAATTTGAATGATAACTTTCGCAACCGTGCGACCCCGTTTTGAATGCTTCCGATGCTAATTAGTTGACATTTTCGATATTTTCACAAATCTTTATCTAGAACTGTCAGTGGAAACTGCCACTGTTTATTTGGTTCACATCTGTTTATATTGAATTTGAAATGTGGGACCTTGTCAAACATAACCACTGGTGTGCCTTGAGTCTTTACGAGCCCAGAAACTTCACGTTCCGGTTAATAAGCATAGCTTTAATTGATGTCGTCAAAATACTAACGGGTTGGGAAGAACCAGAAGCCTTATTGCGCAACACACAATTAATGTCAACGCCTTTCATTTTGACCATTAAAAAACATTCATTGCGATATTACGTTGTATAGCAAAGGAACTTGTAAAACATACAAAGCAATAGATCATTAAATTTCGTCAAAATCCTTTGGATTGGGTTCAATTACACCGCTGTTGTTAATTCGGTAGTAGCTTCTCGAAACTACCAATAGATTGACATAATTTTTATGAGCTAATAACATCACGCATGTAATCTCCGAAGGGTTAGGCAGAGGTGTACCCATTAGTACACCCACATTTCGCCAGTTATGTTTAAGTCCCATGTAATAGGGGGCGAGCCTATTGCTATTAGCCGGGTACATAATAATGTATCGCAATAAAGTACAGCGACGTCACTTATTTGCGAAATAACTCGTCGAAGCATGATAGAAAAACATCCATCCTATCGTATCTATTCATAAAACTTTCGCTTTTATAATAATAGTAGGATTCTTGTTTACAAGTCCTTTAAACTTCTTAGGTGAAAATACTGTCAAAATCAGTCCTTTTTTATGCATAGTAACATCATGAAAATGACTCACTCTTCGCAGGAAAATGATTATAAAGATATATCATGAAAATTTTCCCTTCAATGCGATAATATGTTCTTCAGTCGTGTTGTGTGTACATTAGCATTTTTAAATTACCCCTGTAAAATATTATAATTATGTTTATTTGCGCTACTTATGTAAACGTTCGTATGCGTTGCGGTTGCTAGAGATACTAGGCATATAATCCATTTTAATGTTGTGAAGTTATGTTGGGTTTCTTTCCGACCTTGCTGTAGGACAAAAACAGCGGCAGATTTTTATCTTTACGTAATCTGTGAGATTCTAACTGTTTGCTGCAAGAATTTGTTCTTGTTGGGAGGTTTTCACTGTGTCTATGAAGATTAGCTGAACTCTTTGGTGCTATGCATGTATTACTCAACACTTGTTATATTTTTTTTAAATAATAATTTGTTTTTGTTTTTTTTTTTTAAATATCCTTCATTTAATATTTGTTTAATATTTAATATTTTATTTTATTTTAATGACGCTATTTTTTTTTTGCCAGTTAATGTGTTGATATCAGTCAAGCCTCTATACAATGCAATATAAATAACTTGTGTTTTGTTTACGAAAAAATATTTTTGTATAAATGATATAGTGCGTTTCACCGAATAGTTCCTATGGCGTTATGTTGGCAGCAATATTTTTCAGTTTTATTGTTCAAATTAAACAAAATCTGCGGGAGCGTCTTCTCGTCAATGACTTTGACAACAGAGTAGGGAACATAACGCCATAGGAACTATTCGGTGAAACGCACTTTAATTTGAACAATAACACTGAAAAATATTGCTGCCAACATAACGCCATAGGAACTATTCGGTGAAACGCACTATAGTTAGATTCATGAGGAATATAGGCTAAACATCACGCCACGATCCGCGGGGGCGGACCAAAGTAACCAAAGACGCAAACTTAACGCAGGGTCCGATCATCAGGGCCCGTGTCGACGGCGCGTTCTGCTCGCGCGCGCCTCAAAGAGCTGTCAGCACAGGGACGGGGCCCCAACGGGGCCAAACGCCTGCCGGGGTTGCGGGACGTCTTAACGGGATACCGTGGCCCCGGCACGTAAAGGGCAACAGAAGGAACAGGGTGGTTTTTTTAGTCAGTAAAAGTCTGACAGTCCCTTCCGCCCCACCCAAGGCGGAAGGACTCATTTGATGATTTTTACCACCTCAAAAAAAAAAGAAAAGAATTATGACTCAGTGTGACTATGTAAGGACGTTTTTCACGCTATTGAATTGGAACAAGAGAAGCAAATTCCGGACAGTAACTAATTGTTATTTTTGTTATAAGTATACTTGATTCACATACAAATTTCTGTTAGGTAAGCACTACAATAAGTAACCCTAGGGGTAAAAGCATACACCGCGACGTTGTTACACTAGAGATCGACATAAAAATATTATGAAAGATCGTAAAAACCGTCTTATAACCTACATACGATGAATTTTTCCTCAAAAACAAAATATGTAGTATCTACTTTGATGAAAGTGGTTCAAGTTAACGACGATACCGCGTGGGCTGTTAACTAGGTAGGTGGAGCAGTTGAAGCATAGAATAATAAGACACTATTCAGGTTGGCTTTTTAATGAGCTTTTTCCAGGACCTTAAAGTATGAGAGGATTCAGTATGGAGGAGGTATAAGGCTATCGAATATTTGGGGGCCAGTGGTGTGTAGGTATAATTTTAGGCCTTAACCAATCGACTGTGGATACTTTTATTTAAAAATTAAATAATTAGGGATCCGTGACTGCCTATATAGTCTAGTAATCGCAAAGCGCGACTGCTGAGCTTGAGGTCTTGGGTTCGATTCTCAGGTCGAGAAAAAAGTAATGGTTTTTTTCTATCAGGAATTTCTCAGTAGCAGCCTCGGAGTCTGGATTTGTGCCTGGTTGATAATAGGCAATAGGCTCGCCACCTATAACATTTGACTCAAACATAACTGTTGAAATGTGGGTGTACTAATGGGTACACCTCTGCCTAACCCTTCGGGGTTTACAGACGTGATATTATGTCCGACATTCATGCGGACGACGTCACGGGCATAAAATAGCAACAAATAAAATGCATGATCACTCTTAGTGATACCAAAAACAATCTTGTCATTCATAGTCGTCGAGAAGTAAAAAAACACGTGTTCTAGCTATCTGCACATACCTTATTTAATTCAGAGTAATTTATCTATTTACATAACTCTTTTAAATCCACAAGTTATATTTAAAAAGTGTTTCTTATCATGTCCCCACTTGAGTTCATCTCCTACCACGAATTTTATAATTTAGTCGTTATGCGGATTTTTTTATGATTTCACTGTAATCAGCTTCTCGTATAATCTTTTGAACACAGATAACCATCGCAATCAAGGAAAGATAAACATCTGCAAAAATTGAGATGATTTTATCGTTTAAGGGTCAGTTCACACCGAGACGCGACGCGACGCAACGTGAAGATACTTGAAGAGGCAAGTGACTTCGCGCTGCGCCGCGCTCGCCGCCGCGAGACGCATCGCAACGTCGCCGCTGGCCATATATAATGTACCGGCGATTCACCGCTGCGTCGCGATGCGTCTCGCGGCGCCGCGCGGCGCAGCGCGGCGTAGAGCGACGCATCGCGACGTAGTGCTGCGTGGTGTAACGTATTCTAAATTCTTACAATGAAATGTGTATCTTTTCGTGTAGAAAATAAAGTTATATTTTGAGTCGCTCTTTTAAAGTGTGCACGCAGCGTCGCGTCGCGTCGCGTCTCGGTGTGAACTGACCCTAATCATGAATGTCAACGTTCGTTTGTTTGACTGCCTCGTTGGTCTAGTGGTCGTAAAGTACGAATGGTGAGCAGGGTCCTTAGACAAAGTAACATCGCTTTGTAGCGAAACGATATATAAAACGTCATCGTCTCTGACTTGCTTGTCTTGTCATGTCTTGCTTCATGTCCACGTGACTTAACGCGGCTTATGTCAATCCCATACATTTTAGTCTTTTCTAACTTCGTTATCGTTTTGCAATTGTTACTTTGTCTAAGCCCCCAGGAAGTTTATGCGAATCCCGCACCCCTAGCCATAGGCAGTGGTGGAACACTTTTTTTTTTTGAGGTGGTAATAATCATCAAATCTGCGGTGGTATTAGCCGGTAAGAATCCGGCATGCCCCCCCCGCCACTCCCACGGCAAAAGAAGTCCATGAGAATTTCCACGCGCTAAAAAAATGGAGGTCTTCGGTTTGATTCCTAGCTCGGGCAAATTGTTATTGGGATTTTCCTTCAGAAATTTTCAGTAGCAGCCTCGGAGTCTGGATTTGTGCCCGGTTGATGGCAATAGGTTTGTCACACATATTTGGCGAAATGTGGGTGTACTAATGGGACACCTCTGCCTAACCCTTCGGGGATTAATTTAATGATTTTAAAAACTATCTTGGGTTAGAGTGTTTACTCATTTTTGTCTTTTAATTAGGTTGTAAGGCCTTACCAGGTGGATATAGGTATCGTATCTAATAAAAAAAATATCTGGACCTTAACTGATGGTCTTACATACTCTTATATGTACACATGTTTACACAAACAAATCTTATCTTATCTTAAATCATATCTTATAAGCCCGAAGTTATTGCTTTGATATGACCACAAAATTGTTTGTATTTCATAAGAATAAATAATTTTGTTTACTAAGTCTGCTACATAATATGTAGCGGAAGAAAATCGTCGCAGGTTTTTTAATTATCGAGTAGCTCATTAATTTAAAGGGTCATTTAATTACTTAAGTCGTAAATTATAAGTTGTAAAGGTACACCTTGGAAACAAGAAATGATCTGTAAATTTCCGCTGCAAAACAACTATACTACTTGAATTCTATTCAAGGTACTACTATTCGACTATTTCTAGAAGCATGGTCAAGCTTCTGAAGATGAATAAATCTATTATACTCGTAGTTTTTATATGAAGACTAACTCAAGCTGTGATAAAAAGGTTAGACTATATACCTACGACTTAAAATGGAATATTTCGATCATTGCTGAAAGGAATTGTTTTTATTTAGGAATAATTAGCCTCTAGACTTTTACAAACTTAAATACTAAATTAATCATTTAAAAAACCCCCGACGGCGTCCATCTTGTCCCAAACATAGCTAAGAACACTCCCAAATATCCAAATACTCACTTTTCAAACAAAAAAACAAAATCAAAATCGACTCATCCGTTCGGGAGCAACCATGTCACACAGACCGACACTCCCTCGCAGATACGTCAAACTTTTAACACTCCGTCGTTTCTGCGTCGGAGGTAATAAATAGTTTTTACAAGTCAGCATAAAATATATTAAGGTTGTAAAAAGAATACCAGTTCTTAATCTCCTAATAACTGGTCTATTATAAATAGGAAAAATATTTATTTTTGATTTGATTGAAAACCTAATTAGTAAGAGATAACATTGCATAATGTTTCAAAAGTGATGAAATAGAGGTTGGTATTATTAGGTGAGAATTGATATTTTTCCTTTTCTAAAATTTTATTTTTAACTAGCTGTCCGCCGCGGTTACACCCGCGTCTTTGGTTACTGCTCCGCTCCCGTAGGTCGTAGCGTGATGGTATATAGCCTATAGCCTTCCTCGATAACTAATCTATCTAACACTGAAAGAATTTTTCAAATCGGACCAGTAGTTCCAGAGATTAGCGCGTTCAAACAAACAAACAAACAAACAAACAAACAAACAAACTCTGCAGCTTTATAATATTAGTATAGATTTTAAGTCAAAACTATGTTGCTGTGCCCTAACAGGGTCTATAATTTTATACTTTAGCTTTAAGCCTATGTAAGATACTTATACACATTATGGTATGCAAATAAACGAATATGAATACCTATGAATATGAGTATTTGATATGAATTAGTTCATTCAATTAATTAAGAATGGTCTTCTTATCTAACTAAATTCCTCTTTGTTGTACGTATCATATTGGATGTGTATCTATCTGTCTATACAAGGTGCAGTTTTGAATTCTTGACAAATTCAAGGAGATAACTATGCTAGCGATCGATACTTGTGGGTGAGGCGAAAGGAGTATGTAAGGATCGTAGCAGGTGGCGACGTGTGGTTTCTGCCTACCCCCATGGGAAAAAGGCGTGAGTTTATGTTATGTGTATGTATGTATGTGATTCTCAGCACGAATCTATGATAAAATAAAAATGATATTGTAATTTTATTTCAGTAGGTGATTTTCGAATTCCAGCTAGCCGTTTTGCTGCTAGATTTAGGCAGGTGGGGCATTGAACCCGCACACATAGTAATATAGTCGGTAGGCAGTGGCCTTTCGCATGCGCAACAGAGCGCTTTTGATCATTGAAAAAGGTGTTCTGGTAATTTTGTATGAAGAATACAATTTCATTTTCTTCTTGTGTTTTCACCTAAGCAAAGCCGGGGCGGATCGATAGTTCATAATAAAAATAGTTTAAGTTAATCAAAACAAAGTCTTGAATATATTAATATTGTGCAATAAATATGATCTAAATTGCGTTTTAATTTGTTAACCACAGATAATGCTAAACGAATTCTAAAGGGTAAAATGACCTTTGTTTATTTTTCATATAAAATATATAATTGTGATCAAATAGCTTAAGTCGGTGAACAATCTGACGTCACACGTAAAGGCTTCGTTGATTGGTTGATGAATTAGTTCTCTGTAGGGTCAAAGACCTGCCAAGCCTGGTGTTTTGTAAAGTCTGGTCAAGAAGAGGTAAGTTATAAGTAGGTAATTGACGTCATAGATGATTCTCAAGTAGAAGGGCGCGCTTCACTTAGGGGGCGTAAAGTGACCCTTGGAGGGTGCGGTAGCTCTAAAAATAAACTAACTCATAATTTTTTTTAATGTGTAAATTTACTAATTTTTGAGAAATAAATGTACCTAGGTCCTGTATCTTTAAAAAACCGTCTTTATGCTAAAAACCTTAAGGTTGACATATTGGAGCATGTTGCATAGGCCTAAATCAGCATTTGCTACACACGTCATTCTGGTAGCTTAACAGGTTTACTCAAGCAAAGCGTGGTGATTTTGAGAAAAATGTTGGAGAGGTACATTATGTTAAAAGGTTGGGAACAACTGCATTAGTCAAAACCTTCTGTAATTAAATCTTTACGATTCATTGGTTGTTTTTAATTCCGTTGTACACAAATTAATCACTTCGGAATATTTAAATGAGCTATTAGCGATAGTGGTAATGCATTAATCAAATAAGTAGTTCCATCAGCGTTCCAATTACTCATCGCATTCCATCTATGGAATCCAAATGTTGAGTACTTCTGCCTCAGGGTCTGTCAAAGGGCGGTATTTAGACCTTCGTCTTATGTTCCGGTATCGTTCTGCAGATTTTTTTATGCCATTATGTGTGCAACTATATTGCTGAACAAAGAGAGTATATTTTTCGGTGTGAAAGGGTCAGCATGATTTAAATTTTCGTCCACTTCGCCGCATTGAAACCGTTTTAAGTCGGTTTTAACCATAAACTATCATATTTATTCACGTAAAACATCACATCGGTATTCCCAGTAATAAGGGTAATGCCTTTTACCATCATTAGCCTTTTAACTTAATAAGTACTACTACTGCTGGCTGCGGGTTATTACGGACAAAATCGTTGGTACCTAATGGAAAACCCAACTCCGGGATTGGACCAAAGACCCAAATTTATCATTAATTTAGACTGCTCAGTCAAGTCTAACAGATTAAAAAAAATAACGACAATAAAACCAGAGCCTAGTATTCAAAGAAATACTTCAATTTAATTATAGGTTGAGACAAATTGTAACAGAAATTAGAGCAATAACAGTCATACGGGCTCGCCATCTTTAAATAACCATAAAATTACTAGCTGTCAATCAATAATGATACCCGCAGCGTGTTTGAGGAAAAGGTTTGTTTCAAATGTGATGATTTTTCTCCAGTGAAAAAATACAGGTAAAATTATTTGATTCTGATTCTAAAATGAACCTTTAAAATATAAAACCTTTGACTCTTAGGAACTCTTAGTATTAATGCTCAAAGTCCAAATATGGAACTGCTGATTTAAAAAAGAAGACACTATATTCAACAATCGGTTTAGAAGCAGGTCAGACAGAAATCTTTTTTCTTTCAACTCAGCAGTTCGATATTTGAATTTTTGTAAGGAACCGTTTTTTTTTAAATAAGTGATGATCGATAATTAAATAGCTTACAATAATGTCGACACTAAATCCATGAAAAGTTTGCGTGTCGATAATATCACCTCTACTCGTTGTAGGTACCTACTGGACTGAGTGAAACAAAACTGAATGATCGGACTATTTCCCAGACGATCAGAATCTAGTGATAAGTCATAAGGTCAGAAAAAACAGATGCTGTTCTAATTGTCATTTATTTGTGATAACGTAAACTATGAAATAACTTAAAGATTGACATTCTATTTTCAAAATTTTGCATTTATGACGGTCACATTTCATTTAACATTTGTGGTATCTAAATGGGCACCAAAGTAGGTAGAACAGGTTTTTAATGGCTGTATCAAAATTCTGAACTTTTAGAGAAACTTACTGGTTCTCAAGTTTATTGTTTCATTTTTTTGTCTACCTCTAAGGCGCTCCACCCACTGATGATGCGTCCCGCCGCGGTGAGCAGAGCGACAGATAACGCGCGCGGCGACGGAGATCTGCCTTACTTAGCGGTGAAATCTGCTCCCCCGCGCGGTGAAGCAGATTACGACGGCCTCGCGCTAAATAAATTTGTCTACGTCGAAATCCATCGTGCAAACGTCTTTGCAGTATAAAATCACGCCCGGGGCTGCGGAGCCGGTGTGTCATATCCCGCGGCACGCCCCGCGCTCCCGCGCAGATTGGCAGAATCTGCGCGCGGTGCGCCTTCCCGCTCGTTTCCGCGTCGGCAGTGTGTTGTGCTAGGCGTGATTTCTATATAAATTGAGATACTTGCATACAACGGTAAAATCTGCCATCCAGCGCTACGCGACGGGGCGCGGGGCAGTGGGTGGAGCGCCTAAGCTTTAGAAATATTTGTTCCGTGTGCCAATCGAACCTGAGATACACAGCACAACAGCCACTGTGTTAACCGTGCAACAATAAACTTATACTAACACAACACCAAACCTGTAATCCCTGAAGGGCTAGGCAGAGGTGTACCCATTAGTACACCCACATTTCGCCAGTTATGTTTAAGTCGCTTGTAATAGGGCCGACCCTATTGCCAAAACCGGGCACAAATCCAGACTCCGAGGCTGCTACAGAGAAATTCCTGATGGGAAAACCCAAAAGCGCTTTCCGACCACTAGGCCAACGAGGCGGTCTGTCCATAAAATCAATGTCAAGACATTTCCGCAAATGTTCGTGGTATTTCCAGAATAGTACGCAGTACTATTTTTTGTAGTAAGTATCGGTAGGTGATGGGGGCCTCAATTATTTACCTGTAACAAAGAAAATTAATTGTTATTTGTATGTTAATAGAGAACTAATTGCAAAAAGATTTGTAGGCACATATATACACATCAAAAGTGTCTAGGGATCAAGATGTATTTGGTAATAATAATATATTGATCCCTAGACACTTTTGATGTGTGTATGTAGCATTTAATTTACTATTGTCTACTGCTACTACAAACATTATCGAGTTCCTGATTAAATAGGGTATTCCGGACAGTAATATTCAGACAGAATTTTTTTATTTCCGTGTATAAATTTGCAATTTATTCAGTTATTTCTATGTAGTTATAGTAAATACCTACGTGGTACTTCTTAGAGTTTTCCTACAAGTTTGTATGGCAATCCATACTACTTAATATTAAAAATGCGAAAGTAACTCTGTCTGTTTGTTACGCTATCACGACTAAACTACTGAACCGATTCTGATAAAATTTTGTACGGGATTAGTTTGAACTTCAAGAAAGGACATAGGCTACTTTTTACACCGCAACTTCGTCTGCGGCCGCGACAACCAACATTTACGCAGACGAAGTCGAGGGCAAAAGCTAGTAACAAATAAATCCCCCAAATGGTGTCTATTTTCTCTCTCGCTCACTCTCTTTTTGGGTTTCTTTGACGTAAAAATGAAGAAACAATGAACAAAGCCTTTAAAATAGACGTCAACTTTTAATGAATTAACATTTACAAAAACAGTTCAGAAGTTCAGCTAATTTAATTTTCTTTCTACAATAAAAGCTTATGAAAGGAAAATTAAATTAAAAAATTGTTAACAAAACAATTGTTCGACAAAAATTGTAGATTTCTGACCACCTTTTGTTGTGTAATACAAAGAACAGCGGAACTTTTGTTTTGTGATACCGCAAAAAAAACCCTTATTATAAACGTTCAAAGGTGGTACGAACTCGGATTTACCTTTTTTGAAGACAAATACACTTTGAAATTGTGGTTGTTTTACCGTGGCAGAACGATTTGCCCTCAGTAGTAGTTTAGGATTTATAACATCAATAAACACGATTGCATAAAAAAATAACTTCAATTTAGTCTTGCCTTCTTATTTTCATTTTCTTTTTAGTTTTTAATTAAATTTCAAAAGTCGGAGTTTAGCTTTTTTATTTTACACTTTTTATTTAAAAATCCGCCATTTTTATTTTTTAACAATTTTATTTACCCAGTGACACTCGCATCAAGACGAATCCAATGACGTACTAGCATTTATCAAAATCACTTGAACCGTTGAGTAGTTACGAGCGGACATAACGACCGACATACATTATGTACAGGTCAAACACATAACCCCCCTTTTCGGTTTCGTCGCGGTCAGGTAAAAAACGAGAAAAAAACATTTTATTCAAAAAATCTGTCACTGAGACTGCATCTACCTGTCTTTCCGAGATTTGGTACACTTCGGTCTCCTGTAAACAACAACACGATTGTATGAAGACTATTTTCTGCGCACTTGTCGCTAATTTAATAAATCATCACAACAAGAAGAAGAACCATTACCATGAACCAGAACCATGGTGCAAGAAGTACCATTTTCTACCACTAGATTACAGGCGACTCATCAATGATATATGTTTCTTGATTAACATAGCGAATGGCTCGATTGACTGCTCTGAGCTCGTTTCTATTGACTTGTGATATTGACTTGTTTTGCACTAAGACGAAAGTGGCAAGAAAACTTTTAGCCAAATCATTTTTTACTCAAGCATACATGTAGTAACGGAAAATGTAGAATAAAATATAAAAATAAAAAAACTTCAACTTTCAAGCATTAGTTAATCGTAATTATTATATATCTGTGGAGGCTTGTTATTAGCAACTTAATTATATATTTTTGTTACCTAGCATGTTATTAGTCTGTAAGCCTTCTTAAAATAAACAAAATAAAATAAATAAACAATATGTAATATCGACATACTCGCTGTAAATCTTAACCTAGGGTATTCCCAACACCCGCAATATGAGCATACGCAAACAGTCTCTTTTGTAAACTGTATTATTTAGTCAACACTTTTGTTATTAAAATAAGATTGAGATAACGAT
This sequence comes from Hoplodrina blanda, assembly GCA_949316365.1. Classification (NCBI taxonomy): domain Eukaryota; kingdom Metazoa; phylum Arthropoda; class Insecta; order Lepidoptera; family Noctuidae; genus Hoplodrina; species Hoplodrina blanda. The sequence continues at coordinate 4,997,745 of OX438579.1, read as the reverse complement.
GTAATAGTTACGTGAAAAAGATCTAGTGTGTAATGGCACATAGGTAGATGGGTATTCGTATCTGATATCTTTTAAGAAAGATAGAAGGCTTTACAGATAAAATAACTGAGCATCGTAAAGATAGGTAGGTAGGTATAGTAAATCTATGGCTTTTTTTAGAATACACCCTATCTTACTAATATTATAATTGTGATAGTTTGTGAAGATGTTTGGATGTTTGTAACTCAATCACGCATAAACCGTTGAACAGATTTGGATAAAAATTATCACATAGATAGACCATTTCCTGAATTAGCTCATAGGATACTTTTTATCTCGGTAATGTGTCCCCTTGGGATAATAGTTCAACTTAATTTATCTTTTTCGCGGGCGAAGCCGAGGACAAAAGCTAAATAATACTATATAATACATTTAGTTATTATTATAATCGATTTGTTTTCTTTTTATTCTGTGTACCTTTTTGCAAAGGCACACAGCAACACAACACTCCAGCGTTATCTCTCTTTAATTTGATGCAATCAACTTTTCAAGAAATCAACTAAACTTTACATTCATTCAACCTTTTCATTTTATAATTATGGTGTCTGTCGTATTTCGCAACAAGGAGACTTTAACAATACGAAATATTTTTTTTTAAATTGTAATAAAGGATTCACATAATATGTATTCAAACATAAAATTCTTAAGTAATTTTTTTTGTCGTCTTCCTTTTTATTACATAGGAAATCCTTTAGTCAAGCCTTACCTTAAATTAGTTTTAAAACATGTTGCTTGACAACCACGTGTATAATTAATAAACCAGTAAGAGTATTTATTGAACGTGATTTTGGTTGCGTATCAATCCCCAGTTTGACCTCAGAGATAGGTACCTAGAGGCACAGAGGTTTCAAAATTTTTGCAACTATAAAAGATATAAAAATTCTCTACATAGTATAAAACAAAGTCGCTTCTCGCCGCCTGTACGCTTAGATCTTTTGAACTACGCAACGCATTTTAATGCGGTTTTCATCAATAGATATAGATTATATTAGGGCCATATTACATTAGATTAGATTATTATATTAGACCGTGTCAGGGCCTTCCAAATAAAAGATGTTATAGAGTGGACTGTATAATAGTTACATAGTACAATGATTATGGACACTTAAGAATAGCGCGCGTGAGCGTGTATCGTGGTCGTGGTGTTCTCCCTCGCTGTTGATGGCGTTCTCGGAGCAGCGCAGCCTCAGGATCAGTCAGATAATACTAGACCAATTAACTTTTCACTTTTTGTCCCATTTTTCAAATTGCATCAGCAATTTAATCAGACATTCAGGCATAGTCAGACTATTCAGACCCCTATATTCATTGTATGACTAAGATTATATTTTCATCAATAGATTCAAGAGAAAGATTTATACGTGTAGATAGTAGCTATATTGCACTAGTGCGTAGCCGGAGCGAGTCGCTAGTCAATAATAAATTGTATTTTTTTTTTATAATTTGCTATTTTTCATTAAGAATATTAGGCTGTAGAATAAAACCAATAAATAGAGCACTCCCACGCGTCAATAGATATATGAGAGAGATATGCAGTTATCAATCTAAAATTAACCTTATTTATAAAACTAATAACACGTATAATACAACCTTCTAAGGTTTTTACTTCCGGAAAACAATATCCAAAGTAACAAATTGTTATGTAGGCATTTACGTTACAAACGTGTTTTGAGGTATTTCTTTGATGCTAATTTTACAATTTATTTTATAAAAATTCATGTCCTTGAACCAATTAATGTAAGTATAATAAATAGTCGATAATTTTACAATGACACACGGGTGCTTGGCGAGTAACAATTTAGTAGTCATAACGATTCAAATACAATCAATTAGTACTTAATGCATCCTATAGCCTAACATAATACACACATTAGGTAACTAATTATTCAATATCTAACTAATAAAACACAATTAACACAAATGATCTTAAATATTTTATCATATAATCGTTCGTTAATCGTTCTTCAGAAAGGTCAGGTGCGGAGTACTCGTAACCGCCGTGCTTGTATGACGAGATATTATTATATGAACGTAAATGTGGCGAAAGGAGTATGTAAGGATCAGGTGGCGTTCTGTGGTTTCTGCCTACCCCTATGGGAAAAGGCGTGAGTTTATGTATGTATGTATGTATAATATACGATTCTCTTTTATCACAGCAATTAAGGTTAAATTTTATCATTATTACAATGAATTTTACAATTTAATTGATTATTCAGTTAGCAAAACTTAACTAAAATTTACCTCATTCAAAACCATCTAACCTGTAACCGCTACGACAAAACTGAGGAGTTGATACGTCAACAGTCGGTATATTGTGTACCCCGAGGAATTATCTTGAAATCAACAATTACTTATTCAAATGGTTTCCACAAAGCGATACTGATTGACGAAAGCTTGTAATTTACGTGAATGAACGTCGTTAATTATTTTGGTTTAGAATTTGAAGTCTGAAAGGCGTTTTCGTTATTTTTAAAAGCGATTTAGGTACATATAGTTACAAAATATTTATATTTTTAAACAATTTTTGAGTATTCTAAATATATCCCATATTCAGTAATATATTCATTAAATGAGCTCCCAATCTTGAAAGCGGTTTTAGGCGCTCCACCCACTGAAGATGCGTCCCGCCGCGGTGAGCAGAGCGACAGATAACGCGCGCGGCGACGGAGGCGCAGATCTGCCTTACTTAGCGGTGAAATCTGCTCCCCCGCGCGGTGAAGCAGATTACGACGGCCTCGCGCTAAATAAATTTGTCTACGTCGAAATCCATCGTGCAAACGTCTTTGCAGTATAAAATCACGCCCGGGGCTGCGGAGCCGGTGTGTCATATCCCGCGGCACGCCCCGCGCTCCCGCGCAGATTGGCAGAATCTGCGCGCGGTGCGCCTTCCCGCTCGTTTCCGCGTCGGCAGTGTGTTGTGCTAGGCGTGATTTCTATATAAATTGAGATACTTGCATACAACGGTAAAATCTGCCATCCCGCGCTACGCGACGGGGCGCGGGGCAGTGGGTGGAGCGCCTTATCTGCTGCCTAAGTCTGTTACCTACTTTTTTATGTCTGAGAAAACCTGTTTAGAATAATAGAATACACATTTCGGTCTGATTTTTACAACCATTCGCACTGTTTTCAAGGTAAAATAAATTCTTTGAGTGGTCACATTAATTTTAAAATCTTTTGTAGAAAACTTTTTATTTGGTATTGTCTAAATTAAATAATCTGTGCTATTTATAAACATATGGACTGGAAATGATCCGGGATATTGTATTGCTGCAAGTTTTTACTCCCATGCAAACCATATTACCTAATCCCGCACCCATTTTTAGGTATATTTATAGTTATACAAAGTTTATTTGTGGTAAAAAAACCAGGCATTAAGGGGTTGAATTAGAAAAAATGCACCTCAAAGGTGCTACCAGTGATCGCATTACCCCGTTACTGGGTTGTGAAGGTCAGATAGGCAGCCACTCCATGTAAAATACTGATATTCAGCTCCATCCGGTAAGACTGGAAGCTGACCCCAACATAGTTGAGAAAAGGTTAGACAGATGATGATGATTGCACCTCAAAGGTGCAGGAATTCAAGAATGTACCTGTATGTTCGTCATTTGATACTTCTTTTTTATGTTTTTAGGCCATTCGATGTCAATCACAGATCTATTGTTGGGTATAGAAATGAAGTCTATAAAGTATTTTGCACATCATGCAAAATTAGTTGCATTACGTGCGTTTCGACGTCACGCATAAATAAATGCTGATATCGTACACAGCCTACTTACTGTTTTGATTTCATAGCATTTCCTATTAGCAGATTATTGAAATAAATAAAGCGTAGGTATTCAATGCATTTTATATAGATTCTTAGTTTGCACGTAATGTAATATGTGAGCATAAATTACACATTGGTTTATTCACCTCTTTTTTCTTGATAACGATCTACTTTTCTGTATTATAATAATAATAAAATGATCGCGTGCAAATAGTCACCGATTTTTTACAAAAAAACCTTCATTCACAACTTTGCCACAGTAACAAAAAAAAATCGCAATGATTCACACATAGCGACCTAGATGTCGGCAATCATCATTGGCATTAACGGGTTGAAAGAGACGTCCGACGAAAAATAAAAACAGTGTTTGTGTCATTGGACCATTTGAATGGAATATTATGCAGTTGTAGCGTAAAATTGAATTCATAATTCGAAATCTCATTGATTCGTCGATCGCTGCACGTGGGTACTGACGGCAAGACCCACCTCGCCGACGCAAGAGAACAGCATGTCTCATCTGCTACCGAACAGTTGACCAATTACGTCGTCTCAAAATTAAATAAAAAAATACGGGAGCATCGTTCTTTCAGACGACGCGGAAAGTGAAGTGTTATAATATTATCACCTTGTTTGTCAATCGTGTTTGTGGGAAATCCGAACAATCTGTTTACATTCCGTACCCTCAATAAAGGTGTTACATTTTAAGCTCAGAGTAAATAGCCTCCGTACAATTGACGATAACATTAGATTTATAAAACCGCTGCTAAGGTGATATACGAGGAGAAAGAAAAGGTTTCTGTGACAATGAAAGTGAAGGAAAATAAAATTGATTATGGGGATGTGGATAAATATGAATATGTGCCCCCTGAGGGAGGATGGGGGTACATGGTGTGCGTCGGACTGTCTGTCATATTTGTAAGTATTTTTTTTATAAATATTTTTTTGTCGTTAAAGACAATATTTAGTTAGTGATCCGTTGCGTTTTGTGTGTAGTCTCAAGTTTGATTCTCAGTTTTATAAAATATTTATGTTTGAAAAATAGGAGAGGTTGCTCTTGTAGGAGGCTTCACGAGGTTTTTAACCGTATATGTCAATAAAAAAAAAATACAAAGAGTATGGCAAAGAAAATGATTAAAATAACATTAAATGCAACATTTACACGAACAGCTGCAGATCTAAGGTCTGCTTAAATGAACCTAAGATAAAGATAACCCTACGTAATCAAAAAAACAACTAAATAAAAAAAAAATAAGATTTAAGACTATTCCTATACATATACTAACAACTTTCTCAAAAACCCTTAGCAATCAAAAATCTTCATGAGGGATTATTTGCATGTTTACTAGATCAACGTATTATTGTTTTACAAAATATATTTTTTTTAAATAACGATATCTCCATTCCTTCTGGTAATTAAAGTGTAATATTAGACAGCCCATCAAAATCAAATGCTGACTTAGGTGCTTAATCAAAATTATCTCGTTAAAAAATTAAAACCAAAGTAAAAAAATGCTGCCGCTATATTAATGTACAGAGTGTTTCAAATTACAGAAACACAAAAAACTACGGAAGTACATTTTTTCTTTATGACTGTGTACAATAAATTAAACTAGACCTACCTACGTTCGTTCGTGTTATATTAAGTAAGTCGACTTTCAGCATAAAATTAATGCTAGCAAATATTTAAATCTTACGAAAAAAAAAACAAAATGAATAAATAGGATTCAGAATCTATTCACAACCGATTCTAATTTAATCATATTCTAATAATACATAATAATATTAGTAACAAGTAATACCAATAAGATATAATAAAAATATACTTGATATTATGTCAACTTTTTAATTCCTTCAATTCTCATGCTTATTTTTCTTTTCAATATCGAAACACAATCTCTTTTTAAAGTAGGAACCTTAACTTTCTTTACGGTAAAAAATAACATAAACACACCGTCTAAAATGTAGGTAGCTATAGTATATCTAATTCTTAAAAGACCCTGTATAACTTTTATGGTGAATTGCAGATGACAACATGTCGATTTTAGAATTGGATATACGACTATCGTATACCATTTTCATTTAATTTTATACCTCTGTCAGTATCACCCAAAGATAATGAATAAAACCTTTAGACTAAATTAATAATATTATAATATTTTATGCGTACAACGGACATTTCCAATATCAAAATCGATCGAATTTACATTACGTTTACTTGGCGCCCTCGTATTTGTCCTTCTGAACCTGACCATGTCCAAAATCAAACTACATCAATACGCATAGTCCTATTCAGTTTGAAAAGCTCTGAAACTTGCGTGACGAACTGGACAATCCCCCTTTTGTTGACCTATTGCACATGCGTACTGGCTCTGTCGATCTAACCTAACCAATAGTGGCCCTTCTAGCTTCTACTATCATTTAACTGTGATCAGCTGAGACGAGCGCACGTCTTTAGCAAAATATTTACATTCAATGAAAATAAAGGATGATATCTATGTATACCTACTCCTCCGTTTGTGTTATAATTATATTCAAATAGCTGTAGGTAGTTAAGATAAATTGACATTTCTAAATTAAATGATTTCATAAAATGACAAATTTGTAAAAACTTTGGATTTATATTAATATTTTTATATTTTTAATCTTAATTTTGTAGTGTTCAATAAATAAGCTTGAATAACGACTAGGTTGAAATACTTTTTTTATAGTAAATTTTGCATACCAGTCTGTTTTGACTTAGGTACAGAAGACAGCATGTTAATGTAAGCACTGCGGCATCTTATGCGGTTGTAATAGGAGCGATTTTACAACAAAAAGTTATAGTCTGATGTGTTAGCGACTGTACCTACATAATTATAAATGCAAATAGACAAGACACGAATATTTTTTTTACACTGCAATAAAATAATGTTTGAATTTTTTTTTGCTACTATTTTCGCTGTCCCTCTCCTAGGCAAAGGCTAATTAATAAGACATTATAAGTATTACTTCAACTGTCCAATGTTACAATATAGTTACTAATTAGCAAACTAGTAATATAATACACCTAATTATAACAGTTCTTAAGCAAGTATTTTTAAAAGTATTCAGTTACTAAGTATCAAATACCTGTTGCTGTCGTACTGACAAAAATGTCATTCGACTGTATTCAATTCAACCGTTTTTGTGCGTACCATTCAAAACTACTGGATTATTTTAAAGAGACCGCTGTACGTATAAGATGCTACAATACAATAAATGCGCTATCCTACTAAATATTTTTTATTTTTTTATTTATTTTTTACAACAACACCACCACCATTACAGGTATATAAATATACACACATCAAAAGTGTCTAGGGATCAACATCCCTAATCAATGTTAGGGATGTTGATCCCTAGACACTTTTGATGTGTATATATATAAATACTAGGTACTTATTATAAATGCGAAAGTCTGGATGGATGTTTGTTACTCAATCAGGCTAGAATGGCATATCGGATCTTTATGTTGGGCACTGAGATAGATTATGGTCTGGAATAGCACATAGACTTTACTTTTACTTTCTTTTTTCCAAATAAATGTAAGGTTCCCGTTGGATAATGTATCAATTTTGACGCGAACGAAGTCGTGGGCAGAAGTTAGTAATTTAGGGTTAATTATTCAATCGTCAGATAACTTTTAACGGAGGGATGAATATGGCGGTTTGACAGCTTTTGTATAGAACATAACTTATGTCAATCTGTCATAATTATTCTTTGGATAAAAGTTACCTGACTACCTACTTATTGAAAAATCAGCGCTTAGTCAAATATTTTTCTTTCACCATTTTTTGTTTACTATTGGCGGTCAAAGCCGTCAAACATAGTTATTTCAATTATTTAAACCATGTTACACCATATTTTTCTATGTTACGAACCTGTTATATTCTGAAGGTTGGTCCATCGGTTCTTATTTCCGTCAATTAGTATGGTTTTAGTCCACGCATCGAGCACGTGGGATGTTGCGAGTTTCTTTCTTTTAAACGTGGCCGTAATTTAATTATTTTGCTCAGTAGGTGGTAACGCCATTGACGTCAGTGATTGAGGTGTTGGGTAGGTCTAGGGGAGGGAAATTTTAGGATAAGTGTCTACTAGGAAAAGTCTGGCATCACAATAATTTGAAAGTATTGATACGAGTACCTATCATTAAATTGAAAAATTTGTTTTTGTTTGTTTGTTTTTTGTTTAAACGCTATACTATGCTATGTTAAGAATTCTGTGTGTTCAAACTCAAATGTGGTAATTCTATAATAACTAAACTATCATATAAGTACAAAGAGTATACGCATTTAAAACTATAAAAATAAAATAACGGCGCGCTGTCGAGTTTTGCGAAATTTGAATAATAAAAAAAATTGTATAAAAAACCTGTGGAATAAATAAAAATTTAATTAATAATATTGCAGTTTCGCAGCTTGAATGATTTTTTGTGCGAATATAATTTACATTAAATTGCAGAAAAATAATACTTATGTACAAAACTTGTTATTAACATGCCATTGAATCCAAAATTGGCTAGATCTATATCTCGATTCGAATCTATATCTAGATTTAGCCTAAATTTTAATCAGATTAGATCTAATTTGTAAAACATCTTTTGTATTTGTATTTCTGAATAAGGTTATGTTGAGTGCAAATTAAAGCAGTTTATTGACCGCCATTTATTTAAATCAGCAGCATGATTGTATTTATTCATAGTCTTTACGATGCTACTTGTAACGAACATTTCATTACGTAATACGCTGTGTATACATGTTTTAGTTTTCGTCACAACTTCTAATACACGGTTATTTTTAGGTCGTTCTTAAGCCGAAAGCCATAAACTCGATCATCAAACTCGAAACGATTGGGACCATTTTTTTTTTCAAAAATAACAATATAAAAAAACAGCTGTTCAGTACACTTGGACGAGTTAGACGAACATAAATGTACTGAACAGCTGTTTTTTTTTATTGTTATTTTTGAAAAAAAATGGTCCCAATCGTTTCGAGTTTGATGATCGAGTTTATGGCTTTCGGCTTAAGAACGACCTAAAAGTAAGCGTGTATAATAACATGAACTTTCGTTCTATTGAGCGCGAGTATCTATTCGATAAATGCGTAACGTTATCGAAATGTAACTTTCGATACCCAGTTCAAACAGGATACTAAAGCTTCGGCAAAAATGGTGTGTAAACTCGTCGTAGCATTGCTAAACATCCAACACCAAGCTGCGCCGTAGCCATTGCCATTACTACTCAAACTAGATAAGCTACATAAATGAGACTATTTTGCTATTAGAAGGTCCAGAAATGAATTTCTACATAGATTCAGCTAAAAATGTAGTAGGTAGGTAAGCACACTTTCAAGATTTCACGCTTTACATTACCTAAAATATAATTCAACTGATAATGGAGGGATAGCAGTGCTAGTGCTATTCTGTAAAATCTTCCTCCGGTGAATTGAGCTTGAAGTGAGTTGTCAATTTGTCATCCTCTATGAGAGTAAGTATGGAGTTTATTGCCTGTTTTTCTCCATACGAAACTACCTTTTGGAATGGGCAACTAGATTCAATATTATTTTTATTTTATTTCGTAAATGACGTTCAAAAGTGCCTTTTAATGATCTAATTAAAATAAATGATTTGACTTTGACTTTATGCTAGAGACTGTCAGCTCACCTCACGCTCACTTCACCTAAATTCACCGAAAGTTTTTACAGAATTGAGCGGTAGCTCTCGTCGTATTCCATTTTTGAAATTTCATAATTATGTGAAGCCATATTGCTTTTTTTCAGATTGCCGGCACAGCACACCAGCCAGTATTTGGTTTCATATATAACGACTTTTTGGATGAGTTGGGAGTAGGCACAGCGGCGGTAACACTCGTTTTTGGGGTGTTTCAAGTCACATTGGCTATTGCTGGTAAATATAGCAACAACCATTTATTATTTTTGTAGAGAATAGCTTAAAATGGTTTATTTAATAATATTTAGAACTTTTGAGAGCTACAACTTGTGAGAGCTATATATCTTTTAACTCCAAGTTAGTCGTTAGTATCGGCCTGTTTTGTATGAATTGTCAATTCGTGGATTAAATGTTTAATGCCAAGACACTAAACATTCTATACACATCAAAAAAGTCTAGGGATCAACATCCCTAACAAATGTTAGGGATGTTGATCCCTAGACTTTTTTGATGTGTGTAGTATGATGCTTGGTTCTACAATTATTATTTCCTGTCTCTAAATTATTGGGAATTCCCATTTGAATACCAGTCAATGCAATAAAGTATCCACTTTGAATCAATTAGATTACATAATACATACCTACCTATTCAGGTCCAAAAAACTTCAGCGTAATAAAATTAAAATGATAGTGTAATTAAGTAATTTGATCGTCAATAAAATCGGTGAAGGAAAACATCGTGAGGAAAACTGGACTTATAATTAATAAGTCTGCGATCGCCAATACGACTAGAAGCCCACCCCAACATAGTTGGGAGAAGGCTAGGCAGATTGATGGATACGTTGGTAGAACCTATAACCTAACCTAACCTATCTACTTCTTCCTTTTTCGTGTGGGCAGTACAGTCTTACGACCCTCTGACACCCTAGTGTCAGAGTTTCTAAACCACCTCAAGGGCCTCTGACATGGTTTTAGTAGGACAGTAATAGGCTGGTATAAGTCCAGGTTTAAATTATACAATGTGTCGTTTTGCATCCTCGTCAAATTCAAGGAGGTAACTATGCTAGTGATTCTAGACCCGAATCAATAATAAAATAGGTAGGTGTTTTTTTTTTAATGTTTTCTTATTTACGGAAATCAGTAAACCACCCCGGTGAAAATGCGGCCCATCTTAAGACTAGGTTTAGGATCGCTGACCGCGCGCACACACACAAAGAATCGCAAACGATAAAACCACAACACAATAGACGCCGCCCGCGCACCCCTCTCCCTGTGGTGCCCCACTCCTGCGCCCGGGCGCCAGCGCAAAGCAAAAAAATTATTAAATTAGTTCAAGTGATTTCGCCGCCGGCCGTGAGTGTATCGCAAATTTCGCTCCATAAGTGCGCTTGGTCGTATACGTGAATTATGTGATTGTGATGCCATCAGTGGAGCCATCCGGATGTTCGCAGAACGGTTTCCCAATAGGGAACCGCCAACGCAGAGCGTTATGCTGTCTGCTACACAGAGACTGCGGGATTTTCGGCAGTTTGACGTACCCCGACATGCTCAAGCTCGCGGCAGTGAAGGTCTGCCTGTCGCCTTGCAGGAAGATATCCTGGAGTACTTCCAGCGAGAGCCACGGGCAAGCATACAAAAATACCTACTAAGGTAGGTATTTTTGTCGGTCCTCAGCCCGTTAAAGTACCTAGGAAGGGAAATTTAAAATCAACCAATTTAATCTACAAATAAAAACAAAATCATTACTAATAATTAGGTACTCATAAATCATGAATTTACCTACAATGCGCCAAGAGCGTCCCGCCGCCGCGCCGCCGCCGCCGGCAGCAAGTAGGTACTTATCCTAAATCCCGCGCTCACAACAAATAAATGTGCCACAGCCTAGCAAAACGTCTCAGGTTGTACCTAAATCCTAGTAGGTATGTATTCTTAGCAAAATCGGTAGATTTGCAATAAAACAGAATAAAGCAAAATGGCAATAAGTACTAACATTTTATCAATCAGCTGATAACGTAGATAAGTAGATAAATCCTAGTACGTATTCTTAGATCTTAATAATAAAAACAAGTGTTATTAATTAACATCTAAGGTTAATAAAATCTGCAATTTGCAATAAAACGTAATAAGCAAAACTAACGTTTTATTAATCAGCTGACCGTAGATACTCACGACAATCTAAGGGACTCACATACACTCACGCACACAGAGACAATTGGCGCTAAAGCGCAGAGAGTGATTCTCCAATTTCAAGTTATGGATTATTCTGAAATACGATTAAATTTTAACAACTAATAAAAAAGGGTGTTATTATTATTATTCAGGTCTCGTAATTTTAATTGATTATTTATGACTTTTATGACAACCTCCTAAATTTTGACGAGGATGCAAAACGACATATTGTATAATACAATGTTGCGACTATTTTATGAATTTTTTAGAAGTGACGTTAAAAAAAAAATAGTTGCGTGTAGCGACTGTACCTACACGAATTAAATACTCAAGTAACAAAAAGTAGACAAAGAAAATCTCATAAACAAAAATGAGTACTTCAAAATTCGAGAACACAACAGCTAAAGGGATTATGAAACACGTGTCGACACTGAATGCTACGTATTTTCCTGAAGATTTTTTTTCATTTTCGTGCCAACAGAATAAAGCCAGTGTTTAGCTCTATGATGCAGTTTTAAAACTTGCACGCTCTACTCTAATGGTAACAGGATTTTTCTCTCTTATTTGTTTACGGAATACAGAAAGAGAATTTAAAAAAGGAACGTAGTTGCTCGTCAGTTATACTTTTTTTTTAATGAGACTGAATTATTGCCATCACATCTGAATTATTGAAATAATTTATTTTTATTTTTAAATATTAACTTATAAGAGGAATGCTTTTGCTTAAGGCGTTGATACACCGTAGGCATTGGCTACGCAGCGTCTACGCGGATGCTACGCCATGTCTACTGTATACGCTAGAAATATCTCGGTGCAAATACACTGACTCACTTACTTAAAGTTTTTTCTCAGACAGCCAATTTAATAAAAAAAATACTGTTCTATTTATAGTTCTGCATTTTAGGCGTAGGTATAGGTTTAAAAAAAACTTCAAAAACAACGTCTTTCATAGATGTTTATTTAAAACACTTAAGATCATTGTAACGATTTTAGATTCCAAATCCGCAATCTACATTTGTCTTAAAATGAGTAAATATTTTTTATTAGAGTATTGTTTTTTATTGGATGTTTTATAATCTATGTTTGTGAATTAGAATTGATAACTACATATATTAATGTTTTTTTCCTTTTCCATTTATTAATGGCAATGACTGCTATTATACGTGTGATAATGCCTTTATTTATCATTAGGCGTTACTCCTATTCCTATAACAATTTTAACGTTATATGTTTCGTAATTAAATTAACTGGAAAACCCGTGTCATAATTATGTAGATCTTTGACAGTCATTACGGTTAGTCAGAAGCAGATGTTTGACAACCAATCTTATCAAGGGATATGAGGAGTAACTGTGTTATGAAGGTCAGATAGACAACGATACATATAAAACATTGACTTAAATTCATTTTATTTAGGTCTAAAATCGCCTATCCGTCTAGAGCAAACGTGATGACCAACGCTTGTGCCTCTCATTATGAGAAGATTCCTTTTACTAGGCTCGTATTTTTACAAGCGTATGTATTTCTAGCATTAAATTCGGTTTGTCTCAACGGAAACTGGTATAATAATAAAACAACGCAAAGTAGCAAAAATATCATTCATAAAATCAAATCTCACAGTTCTGCAAACTTGATATAATGTTGATAACTCTGAAGAGTTTATTACACCTAAATTACAGGTATGTACACTTTAGTACAACTTGTTTACACAAAGCCCTATTATCTTATCTTTCTAGGAAAAGAAAACTAAGAATGAAAAAAGCCTTTCAAATCCAGCGGATTACACTTTACTCCGCTCGCTGCAGTAAAGTTCCTGAAAACTTAGCTTTGTCTAGAGAAATGGTGAACATTTTCATGATGTACACACACATAGGGCAACACCTTATGGCGCTTCTTATCGGGCCATATTTTTCCTTTAAATGTTGATGAAATATTCGGAAATATTTTTAGTCTGATCCGGTCAGAGTCCACACGGGGCCAGATTGCTCTCCCTCACACATTCGTCATTCTGCTTGTCTCTCTGTCATAGAGCTGTATTCTTTATTACTATACCCGTTATATAAAGGGCGTCCCCATACAAAAAACGGTCTTTTTTACGTTTTTTGCTCGATCTTAAGAAGAGTTGTACGAAACCCTACACTTTCGAGTCCGACTCACACTTGGCCGGTTTTTATACGATCACTTCACACATAATTTTTTTGGAGTTCCTTGATGGGGTCGGGTAAAAGCTAGTAAAAATATGAGAGCAATTGGTAAATATTGATGTTCTAAATACTTGTTTTCTATTGTTTCAGGATTCTCAGCAAACATAGCATTAAAAAAACTATCTTTAAGACAAGTGGGTTTAATAGGAGCCTTCATATACACTCTAGCGTCGTTCCTCGCCATATTCGTGGTATCTACGACACAGTTGATAATAACAAATGGCTTCCTGCACGGCTTGGGAATGGGGCTACTCATACCTGTCTCCTACACAAGTTTCAACAGCTACTTCACAAAGAAAAAAGTACTTTATTTAAGTCTTTGTAAGGCTTCAATTGGAATGATAACGATGTTTTACCCGTTGTTTATCAAGTTTACGATAACTGAGTACGGGTTTAGGGGAACGTTAGCGATACTTTGTGCGATATCAGCGCATAGTATATTTGGGGCTTTGGTCATGCACCCCGTGAAATGGCATATGAAGAAGCAGCCAAAACCCTGCGAGAAAATTGTTTGTGAGTTTTTACTATCTACATAAAGCGAGAAGTTTATAACGGTCACTGTTCTTTGTGCAAATTCATTTCGCTTCGCAAATCTGTTCTGTATAAAGTCAAGTTTATATTTTAATATTAAACCAGAGAAATGCAATTTGGCTTTGAGTTCTGGTGCAATTTTTTTGTTTGTTCACTTGGCGTTTTAAATTATATTTTAGAGATCATAGCAAAGAATGACTTTATTTTATGATGTTGAATTTTTTCTTGAACAGGACTTAGAGATTTCGTTTCAATGTAATTTTCATAAGATTTTAAATATTTAATACGACATTAATTCCTTTCCAGTAATACCACCGACACCAGCCAAAGAAGACAATAGTGATAAATTCGATTTCACTAAAACTTTACCAAGCATCGATGCATCAGACAACGCGAGATCTGTCGAGAATTTATATCGAATCAATCGGTTGGAAAATCCCAGGAAAGGAGCCGAATTACTATTTGTGTCCAAATTAAGCGATTCCAGACGATTAAGCATACCAGTTGTCTTGATACCAGCAGACGGGAAGATAGATCGTAAATTCGATTCGAGTGATCAGATATCTCGAGAAAATTTGTACAAAGCTGCATCGGTATCGAGTTTGGGTAACTTTGGGAATATAGCTGCGGAACCAATGCCAATTATGAAGAACAAGGAAGGGAAATGGTACGTCGAGATCACTTTAAAACTTTTAATTAACTATTTACCTAAAACAAAGCGTTCGATCTAGTCCTATATTATAGGTATAGATAGTTTAGTATAGATATCTAGTCCTATATTATAGATATAGATACTAGCTTTTGCCTTCGACTGCGTTTGCCTGAACTTCGGAATTAAGCCAAAGTCCTAAGGTATTATCTTATCTTATATTGTAAGCTAGATTATTATTTATATGTATGAAAAATTTCAGCTAATTTGGTTCAGCGCTTTAAGCGTGAAAGAGTAACAAACATCCAACCATCCTCACTAACTTTTCGCGTATATTATAATAGTTGTAGGACAGGACTTAATTTTTGACTGGCACGCACTATGAAGCGTATAATATTGACTGTTTCGTATCCTCGACTTTATTACTTTGTGATTTACTAGTTAAATATTTTTATTATTACACTTACTGAAAATATAATATCTGTAGCAGGCTTTATATTATTTAAACAGATTTATTTTACGTCATTGTAATGGTTATACAGCTTGATTCACACATATCAGTGAAGTCGCAGTTCCGGCACAGTTCGGACAGCGTTCCGTATCAATGCTATAGTATTGCGGAACGGTGACTTCAATAATATGTGTGTAATTTCCATTATTCTTGAATAGTTAACTTATGTTTCGTTCAACAAATTGGTCACTTGACAAATGAAATTTGAAAAAAAAAAAAATTTTTTCTTTATACAAACTTTAGACCCCCGTTCCATCCCTTTGGGAGGTGAATTTTGGAAAATCCTTTCTTACGAACGTCTACTAACTACACACATCAAAAGTGTCTAGGGATCAACATCCCTAATCAATGTTAGGGATGTTGATCCCTAGACACTTTTGATGTGTATATAACTTCCCTGCCAAATATCATACTTTAATATTATAAATGCGGAAGTCACTCTGTTTGTCTACGCTTTCATGGCTAAACAACTAAATCGATTTTGATGAATAGTGTTAAATTCTTCGTACCATGTTTTCTTTTCTTTTATTTCTTTTTAAACCTTTTTTTTTTTACCATGTTGTTCATGTTTCGTTGAAGCACATGTTTATTGCATTTATGTAATTACGTTTTTCAGATTGATTTACTATAATTGGTTGTAAATTAAATAAATTAATTAATTAATTAATACGGAGTCATCTTTAACCTCAAAAAAGGACATGGGCTATTTTTAATCCACAATTTTCTGTATCCGCGATGACATTCATGTAGACAAAGTCGTAGACAATCTAGTTGCTTAATAATCAAACTGGAATGTGGTTAAAAGACCACGAGACTTTGTTGTGCTTATCTTGGAATGGAAAAAGATGTTTATTAATCCACATATTATTACGAAAAGAGGCAGGGTACTAGCCTCTAAGGCGATTAACACACGGCACGCCGCGGTCGGCGGTGAAGCGGTTCTCATGTCGCATTGGCCTCTAAGAAATACGTTGAAGCCTAACCGCCCGACCGCGCGGTCGAGCGTTGCAATCCGCTTTACTGCCACCGCCCTCCGCGGCGGTGTGCGGTGCCGTGTCTTAATCGCCTTACACCCGTTGCACTGGCTTTATAGAATTTTATTATTTTTGAAATCTAAGATTTTCGAAATACACAATGGATACCTATGAGATGAAAAAAGACATATCACATAGCCGTTACCGATGCATACCAAACTAAGCAACTTTAAGCAAAAATTTTGCTGGGAAACTGTTTTATTTTTTGGTATGATGAATCGCTCTCTATGGTAGTGCATAATGTAACGCACACAAAACATAGTACTATCGGGTGCATGTAGTCGTAGGAGTATTCAAAGTTTAGTTATAACATTTAAAATTTGACAGATTTACTGTAGGTACTAGGTATCGGGCACGCTGCAATCGCGGCGGTAAGACCCCTCTTTGAGGAGTGGCTGGAGAGGCGCCACGGCGTCCTCACCTTCCGGCTGACGCAGGTCCTCACCGGACACGGTTGTTTCGGGAGGTTCCTGTGTCGGATTGCACGGGAGGAAACGCCCGGGTGTCACCACTGTGTGGACCGCCCGGAGGACACGGTGGAGCATACGGTGCAGGTTTGCCCCGCTTGGGCGGAGCACCGCCGTGTCCTCACGGAGGCGATAGGCGGCGGCGACCTCTCGCGCCCGGGCCTGGTTCAGGCCATGCTCCGGGGCGAGAGGGAATGGGATGCAGTCACCTCCTTCTGCGAAGCAGTAATGCTAGCAAAGGAGGAGGCGGGCCGCGTGAGGGAGAGAACATCCTCCACCTCGCGCCCCAGCCGCCGCGGGAGACGCCCAGGGCGTCGGACGTCGAGGGACGACATCCGGCCACCGTAGGCGCGGGCTTGCGGACGGCGAGTAATGGGTAGCTCGCCGTCCGATCAAGGACCATGCCCGGGTCGACGGCGCGTTCTGTTCGCGCGCGCCTCAAAGAGCTGTCAGCACAGGGACGGGGCCCCAATAGGGGCCAAACGCCTGCCGGGGTTGCGGGACGTCTTAACAGGATACCGTGGCCCCGAAAAGTCTGACAGTCCCTTCCGCCCCACCCAGGGCGGAAGGAGTCATTTGATGATTTTTACCACCTTAAAAAAAAAAAAAAAAAAGGTACTAGGTATAAGTCCAATGTGTAAGGTGAAAAAGTTCAACAATAATTTATTGTTAAAGTAGATCGTGTTAAAAATTACTTTTGAATAGCAATAAATACTTCATAATGTAACCCTCTTCATTTCTTTTCCAGGCAAACCGTAGCGGAATTCCTGGACTTATCCCTACTAAAGGACTTAGTTTATGTTAATATTATATTTGGCCTCGCATTAACTTTCTTTTCCGACCTCACATTTTTTACTCTGGAGCCATTATTTTTGGACAAAAAACATCTAAGTAAGGTAAGGTTCTTTAATATTTTTGCCTTACAATGAAAATTAAGCTGAAAGATGGTTTTAATGTCTTTTGCTTAGATCATTTTCGTCTGCACCAAGCAGTTTATTTTTTGTTGAACAAAACTTTATAAATGTCGTGGTGACTTTCGTGAATTTACGATCAACAAGATAAAAGGAGTTTAACATAGAAAATCCAAAGGTTCTGGGAAGTCTCACAGATGTTTGCTCGCTGTAATACCTACGTCGACTGTATGCATAATTCTGATCTTAAACCACATTGCAATTCCATTCGGGAATTCAAGCAGAACTGTGTTGCCACTTCAATTAAAATGTAAGTTTTAAAAGTCAACGTTTCTGGCTGGCAACACATGCGAGGAAGTGGCAATAACAACTTCCATCGTATTGTTCCGGCTTTTGGTGACACTGCTTTTAACAATGGCAAAATGTTTTCAACTGTCGTTGTTCTTTTTTTTGCAAAAACAACTACATACCATAATATTCTGCCTCGGATTGTTATTGATAATTGTAGTAAGTTTTACAAAATAAACATTAACATGTTGCCAAGCACTACGAAAGTTCATGTTGTGAGCAAACAATATGTTTACACAAATACACGTTGTTGAACAATGTTGCTCAACTTTTGTTTTCCAATGAATACTTAAAGGGGTTTGATCGAATAAGTTTTTTCTATAACAAACATTACCATATTGCCAGTTACACTGCAACATTTGCACTAAACACAACAAAAACAATGTTAAAACAATGTTGCTTAATGAATAAGCACTTTTAATTGGTCGGGATCGACAGTATCAGAAGATGGCGATAGGCCAAACCAAAAAAAAATACTTAAAAAATATATATGCGTCTATATTTGCTATCGGTACGCTCTGAAAAAGAAAGTTGAGCAAAACTGTAAATGATTGATAGTATTACAAGGGCCTAAATTTGCCAGACCGGCTAACTTAGAAATGTCTATACCATGTACCCACAAAGTTATGAGACCACTCTAACTAGGACGCAAACTAGGGTAAAAAACTTGAGTCTATCCCCGGCATTCTGAAAGCCTTTTCAATTTGATCCGAATCTAACATCGTCGCAACCGTAAAATGTTAAGCAAACATGAGAATTGACCTACTTAGTTTATTATGGACGCGTTAGTTTTGCAAAGCATTTTATATTATTGGAAAGCCAATTTCAACAATAAACCCAAAAATACTATTTTATATGGAAATCCTCATGGACTTCCTCCGTCATGGGGCTGACGGAGGGGCCTTTTGCCGGCTAAAGCTGCCGCGGTGTTCCACCTCTGCCTACGACTGGGGGTGCGATATAAGTTTGGTATTCTAACAATATATTATTACTTTCCAGGCAGAGATCGCCAACATAATTGCAGTGGGAGGAGCGATGGATATGTCAGCGCGTCTCTTCTTGGGCGTCGCTGGACAATTCTTCAGGATGAACAGCCGCTATATGTTCTTCTGTGGTGCCTTATTTACAGCAATATTTAGATTCAGTAAGTAACTTTGAATTTGTTTTGTTTTATTATTATTTAAAAACCTTGAAATACACTAGGAATTTCTCCAGTATCATGGATGCGTTTACAAACACATAAACTCATATCACAATCAGATTCGGAACAATTACCTGTAAGTCATACAAATATATATGTCAGCGCATCAGCCAATTACTAAATCACTGCACAAACGGTATTTTAATAAAAATACGTGAATATTTTCGTGAATAATAGGCACCTAAAGGTTTTGGACTTTAGCGTATTTTCGATGAAATTCCGACACAAAAGAATTTTAATTTATCTACACTTTCGTTATTATGATTAATTAAGTTTAATTATTTAAAAGTATCAGATACGTATAATTTTTTAATAAATATGATAATTATGATTTTTAAAACAAATACACGAACAAACTCACAGAGAAACAGGATCCAATCTATATAAATTCCAACTGCAATAAACAGTCCACATAATAATGGCCATTTATAGAGGATTTATACATATTTAAATGTCAAACACAATTAGAAAAATAACACTGAAATGTTTTTGATGTTTTCTTAATCTCTGAACAATAAAAATACAATTATGATAAGCAGTGATCTATGTAATAAACATAAAATTATAAGTACCTACCTACCACCCACTTAATACGTAAGAATTAGATTTTATGGTATTTTTGAGTGCATAAATTTAATTTAGTTGATCATGTCTACGATCTATGCAGAACTATGTTGTTTAGACACCGATATTAATATTATTTAATATATCGCTGAAAAAAATAATTATGGTGACTAAAAAAAAACTACGTAGGTACGTACTGTAGATACGGTAGAGAGTTACGATTTTCCCAATTTATACGATGGAATTAGTTAGCAAGACAAAAATTATTTGTCTGTTCAGTTTTTCGAGGCATCAGTTTAACTTTTGTATGGAACATCTAGTTTTTTTTTTTAATAAAACTGATGAATCATATGAACGCTATGAGCTCTAAAATCATGTACTGAATCAATCATCCTAACATATATTTACTTACCTACTACTTTAAAGTAATCATAGAAAAATGACTGTTAGTAGTTTATTTAACATAAAAGTCTTCAAAATCAATTATTTCAATCGTTATTTATAAACTGACATTTAGGTCCCAATGATTATTTGGAGTTGATGTAATATAATACTTATTGCCAAATATACACACATCAAAAGTGTCTAGGGATCAAGATGTATTTGGTAATAATAATATATTGATCCCTAGACACTTTTGATGTGTATATTAATTAGGTAGGTACCAGCTGGTTATACGAATATATTTTCAAAAATTAGTTAGGTATTTTACTTTTAAAAGATATAAAATAAATAAAAGCTTGTAAAAAACAATGGATGCGAAGCGCCACCGCGGTTATTAAAATGCTTTTAAAAAAGACAAGTGCATTGGCTCCAGTTTGCTTAGCTTAATAGAGCATTTATAATAATTGGCATTTGGTTGGCATTTATAATAAAATAATAATCACATTATAAACAGTGTTACAGCTTATTCACAACTAATTGTGATTAAGTTTTTGTTTTTTCTGACGATTTTTGCAACAGTTCCATACTGAAAATAAAATTATTACATGCGCAAAATATATAGAAGCAACCGTTTTGAACTTCTCGTCATGGGCATCATTTTGTTTATTTTTTTATTTAAAAATATGAACTGATAATATTAGTAATAAAATTTTAAAAATGTTGTGCACTTCTGTAATATGATACAATGGATTTTTTTAAAATGTTATTTGGTTTCTAAGAATAAAAAAAAGCATTTAGATATTTGCATTAATACTGCGATTTTTCCATTCCTAAAGACATTTAAATATTTATGATATTTAATATGTACGATAAAGATTGTATACAAAAAATGACACAGAAATAGGTAGGTAGGTACTTACAATTTGATGTTATATTAAAAAACCAGTATGTATTTTAATTAATTTTTATAAATGCATCTATAAACATAAAATCAAGTCTATAAACTTTACATAATAAAATGTCTAAAATAACGCCGAATTAAGAGCACACATGACAATATCTACATCTACATCTGCAACGGAAACATAATGCCTCAATAATAACCTAAAAAATGAATTAAATAAAGCAACATCTTTTTCGTGCTTTAGAAAGTAGTTTATAATTTTATTAAGCTAGTATTCAAAACACGTTAATATACTTTCCAATAAATATAATAATACAAAAACTAAATTCTGCACATAACTTCGTTTACATAGACTTCAGTATTTAGCTAACTCCTAAAATTATCCCATAGCCGACATGTACACAAAAACGGGATAAAATTTCCTATGAGTTGAACTAGATGAATATCTATAATATGTGTGCTTTTCAGTACCGTTGATAAAGCATGAAAGAGTACCTAGCCACCCATCCATACATACATCTATCCATCCTTACAATATATCATTTATCGTAGGACTAGCTTCTGCCCACGACTTCGTCCACGTGGATGTATGGCACTCGGCATTCATTAGTAAAAGATTTTATGCAATCAGAACAGTGCTTCCCAAGATTACTTTTAACCATCAAACTAACAATTTTACCTCAACATATTAGTTTAACAAATACCTATTCTTTTTCCAGTATTTATCCAGTTCAGCACGTACACTCCATTGCTCATTCTGACCGGTGTGCTGGGTTCATTGCGGTCGCTGGTCCATATAGCCCAGCCTATAGTGGTAGCAGAACATGTACCTATAGAGAGGTACCCACCAGCATACGGGCTTTACATGCTGCTGGCTGGAGGCATCAGTTTAAGCGTCGGGCCTATGATTGGTAAGTACACCATGTATTATGACAGGGATTTTCAAAGTTGGGGGCGCGCCAGAGACTAGCAAAGATGGTGGACATACTTTTAATAGTGGTCTATATTATTGCATTAGGTGTTAAACCTGTAAAAATAATTGTATCGTGGGAAAAAAAATAAAAAAGTAAATAAATAAGTTTATAGACTGTATTCACAATACGACCGTTTACGCCGTACCTACGGCATTTCATAAACCTTAGTAACGTAGTTAGGTTTAAAAGTAAGAAATTTAAACATTTTCGCAATAAAATACTTTTTATGTTTTTTTTTCTATCTGTGTGATCTTTGATACGAATCTAAAATTATATTATCTGGCCAGGGCGCGCGGATACTTTTTCTTTATAGAAAGGGGGCGCGTTTACTTAGTTGGGAACCCCTGTATGTTAACAATTTTTTTTGCTCACAAATTGTCAATCGCACGTAACTTGCTATGATTGATCAATAAATTACTGTATTATCCATAAATTAAGAAACCGGGTGTTGCTTCAAATACTAAGTAATAATATTTGAATAAACTTGTAATACCTGTTAGCGGTCAATGACCCCAAAGTTGCTAAAACTACGTCACTTTAGCATGGCTGAAATAAAGTAAGTTGAGAACATTTTCGGAATGTCTGATTTAAAAAAAAGTTCTCTCTTTCTCTCTCTAAAAGAAATCTCTTTTCCTATGGAAAACTTAATTCGGTCTTAATTAACTGAATTCGGTCGAATTAAGCAGTAACACAATTTTCTTCTCAACTATCTTTTTATACCTATGTATCCTGCTATAGCGTAGGAAGTTTAATTAAAATCGGTTCATACATTTCGAAAAATAAGAATTTGTTTCGTTTGCATGAAATGCCGTAGCCGATAAACGCACTTAAGTTCCAACTGTTACCACAACATGTGGCTATAATAATGTAGATTGGCTTTTATCAATATCCATAGGTATAATGATTAACAAAAGTACAGTCATGACGAATTCAAATATCGGTTACGTTAATGCTGTACTATCTCTATTCAGCTCTTCAAATACTAACGAGCAGCATGACATTAAACACGTTTGCTTACTACTCGACACGATTCAGCAATCCTGTTTAATCAATATCGTTCACATCCGCTGACGTGCGTGTCCCTATTATGCCTGTCGTTTCCATTTGTGTCTATCCGACGTTTCAACCGAACATTGAATACCTATGTACTGTGAATGCATCAGTTTGGCGTAACATCGTTATTGCAGTGGTTTTGATTAAAAGCCTGGAATTAATTTGGTTTGTTGTTTTTCTAACTAGGGACCTCCGACTTTGCTGGGATGCAATTTAAATACTTACTATCGTAACGTATTTAAAGTTCCTCTAGAATCAGTCTGTCTGTTTATGAAAAACGCATTAAGCGTACGTCCGAACAATATGTTTGGGTCATTTTATAATTATTTTTTCTAGTCTTTATTGCAATCTGTAATGTAAAGAAACAATTATGGATCCTGTCACACAGTAAAATTTTAAATAAGTAGAACAGAGAAAGAGCGCTCTAATGATTCTGTCGAACAGGATTTGATGTGAATTTTTAAACTGCGTTCTCAATTTAGTTTCCAAAAATGTAAACAAAAATATGTGTAAGGGAAAAATAACTTTCACACAAACTCTAGTTTGCGCCACAACTTTGTAATGAGGTTTTTAATAGTTAATTCATTCTGAAAATTAACTTTTGAAAACAAGGATTTGAATAGACTTAAAGTTGGAATTGAATGGTGTTCCTCGTTTAGTTTTGGGATCGCAATTCATTCTCTTATTTCAATATTGTGATTCAATTTATGATTTTGCTTTGTTTATATTTTTGGTCAACTGAATATATTAAATAATGAGGCTTTTCAACAAAAGGTCACTTCTCTGTGGTTCTACAAAACGTTGAATTAATGTTCCGAGTTTAAACAAATTGGTCAGGCTGGAAATGAAAAAATATTTAGGTACATATTTTTCTTTTTTTTTTCCAGGTTTCGTCAGAGACTACACAGGCAGTTACGCGATCGCATTCAACATGATGACAGCTTGCAACCTGTTCTGCGTCGTGCCCTGGGCTGTTGAAGCTCTAGCCAAATACAGAAAGAATAAGAATTCTGCCAATGCCCTAAAGACATGAGTCTTCAAGCTTTAGGCTTTAGTAATAATATGAGTTCGTTCTTTTTATAAAAGAATTTGAAAACTCCCACTGTGATTTAGAGATTTACTTTGGATAGGATTTTTAAATAGTCGATTAGTACATTCGATTCGAATTGATTGGACTTGTATCAGGTTCTGTGGAGCACCTCTAAAATTTAAGTATTGTAGATATTATTCAAATTATTTTAAGGTTCTTTTTATGCTTGTTGTTGATTGGTGAAAGATTTGCTCAATTTGTTGTAGCTTAAAGCAAGGCAGTTGAGATTTTGTAAATAATTTTGTTGATGGATACAATTTGTTAGATTTTTTTTTGTAGGAATGACTATGAGAGATGTGTATATGATTTGAAAATAAAAATGAGACTATGATTACACTTATAGAAAGTTAAGAACATTACTATTTTAAAATATAAGTTTAGATTATAAATATAAGCTGCCAAAATCTTGCCATAGGTGTCTATAGGCGTATAGGTAGGGAAAAACATAACCCTTTTCCCAAGTATGGTCCAGAAAAAATGGATCCCCATGATGGGAAGAATATGAAACTTTTGGATACGTTAATGGTCTTTTTACCGCGGAAATATAAAAGTAACATCATACTATTTAATTAGAGCACTGCCAATGATGTTATTCATTTGTTTTGTTGACTGTGTAACTGTATACATTTATGCATTTTTTTAATGGTATTTTAATCATTAGTTTTAGTTTTATACACAGTTATACAAGGTTTATTGTATAGTATAAATAGTTATGTACATATTTGTGTTTAATGATAAATAAACCTAGAATGAACCGGAAACACATCCAGTTTTTTAATGTTGTGACTGCAATACCTAAATAGGATTTTTTTTGGTAAAATAAATAAAGATATATTTTTCAAAGCCATTTTAATTGTTTTATTCGTAAACGTTTTAATTGCTCAAGTCGCCCACTATTACAAGGGACTTAAAAAAACATAACTGACGAAATGTGGGTGTTCTAATTGGTACACCTCTGCCTAACCCTTCGGGGATTACAGGCGTGATGTTATGTTATTTGTTATACCTAGAAGTAGGTACTTATAACAATGTAAAAATAGGTGTTGATATTATTGCATAATAATTGAATGATAAATATAGCATTGATTAGGTTAGGTTATCAGTTAAAACGTGAAGATTGCTTGTTCGACAAAAGACATGTTCTGATAATAATAATAATAATTAATTTCAGACTTTGCCCATTTGTAAGTAACAATTTTCTTAGGCGCTTTGCACATAGAGCAACTATTGCAGCAACTGGCAACTGGCAACTAGCTGGCAACTAGCTGTTTACATATATTTCAATTGGACTGCGCACACAATGACATAGCGACTCGAGTATCGAGTTTCGGCGATCGTCAACAGTTTTCAGTTGCTGCAATCGATGACAAAGTTAGTTCCTAATTGCCGCATTATACCGTTAACGCTGATCTGAATATAATTAAAAGTCAAGACTTTTAATTCTATTCAGTGGCTTGACAGTTAACGGGTTAACTGAGACTTAACCTAAATAAAGAACTATTTATTATCTACGTTTTAAATTAAATTACATTCGAAAACATTCATCGGTTTCTGAGAAAACTTCAACTATATCTGACGACCCTGCATACCTATCTGTTTTGCTGACTGTAATAGCAGATAACGTAAGAGCCACTATGGAAAATACCAATGTGTTGCTAAGAACTGTATAGCTATCAGCATATCTATACTAATATTATCTATACTTCTATACTAATATTATAAAGAGGTAACATTTGTTTGTAAGTTTGTATGTAGGGGGTAATCTCCGGAAGTAATGAACCGATTTTGAAAATTGTTTCACAAATTGGAAGCTTCGTTATCACTGAGTGCTATAGGCTATATTTTATTATCAAAAAATTAGGGATCCGTAAGAAAAATCACGCGAACGAAGTCGCGGGGAGAGTGCTAGTTATAAATAAAGCAATGACTACAAAGCGATATCATGATTATTCTTGATAATGATAATGAGCATGTTTAGGGTTCCGTACCTACCTGAAGGATGCCAACGCGACCCTATTACTGAGCCTCTGCTGTTAGTCCACCTGTCTGTCAGCGGGCTGTATCTCACGAACCGTAATAGGTAGCCGTATTACCACCATAACAAAAAAAAATAATTAAGCTGAAAATTAAAGGTGGTCTCCATCAGAAACGTATTACATTCGGCGTATTTTTTTTGCTTGATCTTTAATACGTTAAGTGCGAGTCGATCTCGCCCATTAAGGGTCCAGCCCTTAATGAGCTGTACCCTTAATGGGCGAGCAAATTTTTGAATATAACTTTCAGAATATTAAGTCTTAGA
Organism: Hoplodrina blanda; assembly: GCA_949316365.1. Classification (NCBI taxonomy): domain Eukaryota; kingdom Metazoa; phylum Arthropoda; class Insecta; order Lepidoptera; family Noctuidae; genus Hoplodrina; species Hoplodrina blanda. Next base: position 4,970,964 of record OX438579.1, on the reverse strand, counting down.
GAGCAATATTACAACTATGTTTGATTCTGTATGCAAATATTGTAAAACATTGATTTTAAATCAGTTCGTAGGTTCTTGCCCATTCTTCTCCATACAAAACTACCTTTTGGAAGGGGTAACTAGATTCAATTCTTTTTTTCTTGTATACGGCGTTTAAAAGTGTCTTTCATGACCTAATTGAAATAAAATGATTTGACTTTGACAACTGACATATCTGTACCTAAATACTCTATGCCACAGACTAAAAATAACAGATACCTTAACTACGTAGTTATAACAAAAGGTGCCGACATATATGCACACCTCCCACTAAGCTGTATTAATATTTATAGAGTAATAAACTTTATCTATACATTACGTATCTATAACAAATTCTATTGTATACAGCGACTAAGTGAACAAAGAATTATTTATCTACGTAACAAACACAGCGTGGCGTGCATGTGTTTTAGGTGCAGCGTACATTGCGCGACAAGTCGAACAAACATTACGACTAAAAGTCGCATTTTTCGTTCTTGGGCCGGTGAAATTATGACGTGTGGTCACGTAATAAATGTCAGTTATCGCGAAAGCAAGCAAAGTCGCGGAATTAAATGTAGCCTATGTCTTTTTTTGGGGTAGGTACAAACTTACTCCGTACCAAATTTCATCAAAATCGGTTTAGTCGTGAAAGCGTCAGACAGACAGACAGAGTTACCTCATTTATATATAAATATTAATATGGATTTTTTTCTTATACCTACTTTCAAGCCAAATCTTAGATAACTATCAGATACACCGAAGCAAAGGTACGCCAAAATTCTAAAGTTAAATAAATTGTTTAGTCAGATAAAGAATATCTTGTCTCTCTGGATTTAAAAACCTTTTAAAATATTTCCAAATCAAACTCAACTGTAATTACTTATTTTTAAAATCTAAAACCATTCCGATAATCTAGAGATCTCTCGAGGGGCTTTTCTCAAATGAAAATTCAATACTTGAGTTAGTAATTGGTTATTTGAACATCAGACAAAAGAATACTTTATTCTATTTTTTTTCTTGTTAACATTTATGGATGAATTTATACTAATATGTATTAGAAGATAAAGAATTTATTTGTTTATTTTTCTATTTTATAATCTTCGAAACTACTAATCCGATTTAGACAACAGTTATACTTGACTGCTATATAGCCTTTATTTTATAGTTAATAATTTAGGAATCCGTAAGAAAATTCGAGCGGGTAATAAAATGATAAATTTATATTAAATACCTACATAAACTTAACGGCTTTTTCCCATGGGGGTAGGCAGAAACCACCGAACACCACCTGTTACGATACTCTTTTCGCCTCGTCCACGTTCATATGATATATCTCGTCATACAAGCACGCCGGTTACGAGTACAATTAGTTTTTTAAGTACACTTCAAACACAAAAACGACCGACTAAAACATCCGTTGTCACACATAGTGTGCGCACCACACGTTTTATTATCAGCTGTCAATTTGTCGTACATAACAAAAAACAGAGCAAGTGTTATAGCCCTAACGCAGTAGGTACATGACAGCTGTTTATCAGCCGCGTCCGGTCGACACCCAGTACTCTTGCGACGCTTACCCAAGACACAGTGATTCTGTGCAATGGACGAAACAAAGGAGGTTAAGGAGCAGAATGTGTTGGACAAAATTAAGGAGGAGCAAGCCTTGGACACAATTGAGGAGAAAACTGATAGAAACAGCTGGGGTTATGCTGTTGGATTTGGAACTGTCATAACCTTTGTAAGTTTTTGTTTTGTATTTGTAGTGTGTTTTGTCTACATTGCTTGTTGTTTTGTTTTGGATTGTATTTATAGGGCTCTCGTGGGATGAATCACACTTTCATTATTAACAAACTCGAAAGACGATGATGTTGTTGTTTATTGTTTATTTATATAATCAAGTTTATATTGAGCTCCAACTTTTTTTTAAAGAGGTTACTGACATTTTGAAAGTGCTTTATTTATTCTGTCTGTTTATAAAATAATTCAGTGTTTTTGGAGTCATCTTGTTCGTAAGGAGAAAATAATACGATAGTTTGCAAAATTCCGGGTTACCTAGTTTGCTTGAGTTACCAGAATTCGTATCGATATATTGATGTTCTTTTGTTTACTTAGTCTTGATATTTGAAGCGAAAAGAAGTGTTCCATTTTTAATTTATGTTATTGAATGAGAAATAAGCGGCGCGCGGCCTACCTGTTGTTTTTATAATTATTTATCAATATCCACGCAAATCTAACAAAGTCGTCTCTATGCTAATACCATTTTGACCGTAATTGATAAAACAATAACCTGTGATTTCCCTAATGTCACGGATCTGTCAATCTGTTGAATATTCACTTGTCTAAAGTACCTAATAGGTAATTACATAATAGTCTGTACTCCCGAAAAAGCAGTCATATGATTTGCAGGAAGAGGATTATGTTTCTGCTTTAGATTGACATTGGTTAGTGGCTGGGGGTCAAATCTATGATAATTTTGTGATTCTGTTCTAGTTAAAGAAGAATAAATTTGCAAACCTTTGTAGTTTATCAGCTATCACAGTTTTGCCTATGATATCTTATAGAGTCTATGGTTCAAAGTCTATTATTTAGCGTGTGGTAGATTCATTGCATATTTGTCTAATGATGTCAAAGAGCCGAACTTCCTATTGATATTTAAACGTACGTCTTAAATCTTGCAGATTTAAGATTTCATTTTCATCTAATGATTTATGATTTTTCTAACCTAACCTTAATTTTATCTAACTAAACCCGAGAGCAAACAATCAACTAATGGACATACAATACGATACCTATTATATTTCTGAATTGGGTTTAGTTTTGTCAAAACAGGCTAACCCACGTCAAAATTTATCTCTTATTTAAAGGTATATTTTGGATATTTTAACTCTGATCGATTTAAAATCAACATTGCAACATAAAGTAAAACAATGCTCACGTTTTGCTATTATTGTTTCCCTCATTACTAGGCGTCTTAATTTGATAGCAACAACAAATAATATGTATATTGTGTAGTATATACCTCTAATAACCTTAGGTAAATATATCATGTTACTATACATTTGTGCAGTGTATAATTATGCTACGTCTATTAGGGTAAACACTGATTGCAGTTTGCACATGTATTAATTATGATTATAATTATTTTCATTAGGAAATAAAGTTAGTTTAATATTTGAAGAGCTATAAGTTTTTAAATTATCTTTATACATACAAACAAAGACCAAAATAGCATACTTTGCAACATATCATAAATACCAGCCTATTATGGACAAAGGCCTTTTTAATCCAGCTCAATCGAACACAAGGAAGTGGGTCAAATTAAATTTGTAAGATACGATTAAGTTCCTATATCCACTTTCCGGCTCCATCATCAGACCGGTTCTGTGACATTACAATATTGCATTGTCATGCAAATAGCACGTTTACGCAAAATTTCAGCTCAATCGAACATCGGGGAGTGACTTAAATTTAATTTGTAAGATTTGATTAGCTACAGACACCGGGATAGATGGAAGTATTTTGTAAATTAAAGCTTGGAATAACCATCAACGATTTCATTCTTCGTGTTTGAACATACTCCTAGTTGCATACTAAGCTTATCTATCGTACTTATGTTCATAAGACAAATAACCTAGTATAATATTTGCACAAGAATGCTTCCTATTTGCTACCGGTAAACTAAGAACTACAGCCAACCTCGTGATTTAATACAATGTAAATTTTAAAAAAAGCAATGTCATTATACCTACACGTGAAAAAAATCTTGGAAAGTAAAAATAACGTTATTCGCTTGCAATCTCACAGTCAATTAAAGTATTAGTGTGGGGCTACATTAACGTAATTTTATTAGTTGTGAGTCGCGTTATTTTACTTGTAACTATTGCCAACTCATTTTGCGTCGTCATGTAGCCCTTTCCAACCGAGTTAAACTGATCGTGAGTTTCGACTTTACAAAATTCTAAGCAAAAATTTAAACAACTTATGCGGACGCAACCGGCGTCGATCTATCGTGAGTCTAGTAATGAACGAGACAAAAAATAGTTTTGCACTGTGCGTACGCGTTTGTTCCTGTCAGTTCATCGAAAGTCGGTTGAGGGATGGCTGCCTTTTTTAATCCCGGCGCCCCCGCACGTAAGTATATCGATTTTTAGTAATTGTGTTGGAATATTTGATATCATTTGATGTTTTTTGATTAATTACGAGTGTCTTTAGGTTTACTCATAAAGTTTTTGCAAATTGAAGCATTAGTTTCGTAATTATTTTCTGTCAAAATTGAACACGCACGATCATGTAACTTCGGTCGTAGCACGTGATGTTCTTACATTTTGTTATTTTGTATTTTATTTGTTGTTTTGGTCCTATCCAGTGTTAAAATGGTTTTTTTTCTTTTATTAGGGGTTCGAATGACGGATGACGCAATATTAGACCAATTGATGGACGAAAATGTATCGGAAATTGAAGATTTCGAAGACGAAGACTTTGATTTTCAACCAAATACCCTTTTTGATGAATTGGCGTGCGAAGATCTCTCTGATGGTGACCATGAAGATGGAGAAATAATTCCGGTATCAGAGACTCCATCCACATCGACGCCGCGACCTCCTGCTTTATTAATAACGCAACATCCTCCTCCACCGATGACGCAGTCTCCACCAACTGTGCAACCTTCCTGCCCACCGTTATTGTCAACGTCGCATCGTTCTTCGCCTCGAGAAATGTCAGTAAATTTATCCTTTGAGCGATCCACATCAACCAATAGTGCTCGGGGAAGATCAGTGTCAACAAGATGTTTTCGAGGGAGAAGATCGTCATCAACACCAACTAGTAGGAGTAGTAAAAGAATATGGAAGCAAGTTCCATTTGTAGATGAACTGCATAACTATCTTCCCTTGCCCACAGAACCAGTAAGGCGTCTCATCGTCTACTTTCGTGATTAAGTACATAGGAAATTGAAAAGTACAACCGTGAATTGAAAAGTACAAGCAGTGAGATCGCAAAGCTCATTGCGATACAATTAATCATGGGATGTGTTCCTTATCCCCGACTGCCTATGTATTGGAGGGCTGGTATAACTGTTAGTGTTGATGACGATCTTCTCCCTCGAAAACATCTTGTTGACACTGATCTTCCCCGAGCACTATTGGTTGATGTGGATCGCTCAAAGGATAAATTTACTGACATTTCTCGAGGCGAAGAACGATGCGACGTTGACAATAACGGTGGGCAGGAAGGTTGCACAGTTGGTGGAGACTGCGTCATCGGTGGAGGAGGATGTTGCGTTATTAATAAAGCAGGAGGTCGCGGCGTCGATGTGGATGGAGTCTCTGATACCGGAATTATTTCTCCATCTTCATGGTCACCATCAGAGAGATCTTCGCACGCCAATTCATCAAAAAGGGTATTTGGTTGAAAATCAAAGTCTTCGTCTTCGAAATCTTCAATTTCCGATACATTTCCGTCCATCAATTGGCCTAATCACCGAGGACCTGCAGGTTGGAATCCTGCAGCAGTATTTTAAAAATTAGGTGTGATGATAAATGTAATGTTTATTTTTTATGCTTATCTCGTGATAAAAATTGTTTTAAATTTTATCATACACAATAATAATATTTTATTGTATTTAGTAAAAAAATCTAAGATCTCTCTGATTGTTAAAGTAATAGTTTATTTTTGATGTGATCGTAGAAATTAAGAAAATATTTTGTGATACTTACGTGATTTTATAAATAATTATTGTTTATTTTGTAATACAGACTGATTAAAATAATAAGATAACATAAATGATCATATTTTATTTGAATTTGTGTTAATTATTTCATTTATTATAACTAAATCATTCATTATTTACATATACTCACGATCGTGCGAGTAGCAAATTATTCCTGAACCTCACGTACGTGAGGGTCTGATTGCTGAAGACCAGCGTTCGTGAGATTTTTTTCAGTATTTTTTCCAGAATCTCTGAACAGTTTCAGAACGTTTACTAAGCTTTTACTGATCTATGCGAGTTTTTTAACTCCCGGTTGCAAAGGGGTATAACAAACAAGGGTCTAATTTTAATCTCAGTCTCAATTTGTCAAAAATGCCCTAATTTTGTCATTGATTGTCTCTGAGATGAGATTCATCATCATCATCATTTCAGTCAAATGACGACCACTGCTAGACATAGGCCTTCCTTAAACATATCCACAATGACCGGTCCTGCGTTGCCTGCATCACCTACACCAGGTCGTTGGCCCACCTTGTGGGGGGTCAACCCACATTGCGCTGTCCGGTACGTGGTTGCCACTCGAGAGTCTTACGACACCAACAGCTGTCTGCTCTACGAGCTTTGTGCCCTGCCCATTGCCATTTGAGTTTCGCAATACTTAGAGCTATGCCCGTTATGCAGGCCATCCACCATCCAATCTATCGTCCAATCGGCAGGACGCTACCGATTGGATCATGCCGATTGGACCGTGGATGGGAGTGGATTGGCATGATAGTTATAATTGTCATGCTAATCCACTCCCATCCACGGTCCAATCGGCATGATCCAATCGGTAGCGTTCTGCCGATTGGACGATAGATTGGATGGTGGATGGCCGGCATTACCGGTACGTTCCTCGGCAGATCTCCACATTTCGCAGAGAGACCCCGATCGTAGATTACTATTAGACTTAAGCGTTTCTAAAGAGTAAAATAGGCCATTAGGATTTTTGTATGAAAAGGAATGCAGCGTAAATTATGCGACTCTAAAAACGTTTGCCTGCCCTCACCTTAACTAATCATTCCGCGCAATTTGTGGAAGGAAGTGGAAATAGGTCACAAATTCACAATGACTCCTGTGCGATAGGTTGGAAAATTGCAACTCATAACTGAAATGGGTATAATTTAATTATACTGAGATAATTAAGAACCTTTGTGGTGATTTAATATAGATTGCCAGACACTTTCCGTAGATCATAACTTAAGCCAGACGCTTTAAAGATCGGAACTTTAGTGCTTTTTAGTAAATGGGTAATGGTAATGGGATTTTCCATCAGGAATTTCTCAGTAGCAGCCTCGGAGTCTGGATTTGTGCCCGGTTGATGCCATAGGCTCGCCCCCTATTACACGGGACTTAAACGTAACTGGCGAAATGTGGGGGTACTAATGGGTACACTTCTGCCTAACCCTTCGGGGATTAGAGGCGTGATTTTATGTTATGTTTATAAATACGGTATTTATACCAAGGAACCATTTTACAATTTTTTTGTCTGTCTTATTGTTCTGACTAATCTGTCAAACGGCTGTACCGATCTTTACACATACATCATTGAGGTCTATTCCAATTCCAATAACCTTTAGAGATATTCAGAAATAATTGTTTACTACCGAACTATAAAACAATATTGCAAGAGTAGACAGAAAATTGTTAAAGCTATATAATTAGTATAATTACAACATCATTAAAATAACATTTCGCCTCTCATTTATTCCGTTTATAATGAACGCTGAAAATCTTTTGTGAGGTTCTGATGCAACGCTTTTCCCCGTAATTTCATTGCCATATGAAACCGCTCCGCCACAGTTTTCAAAGCAAGTCCAATTATGAAACAGTATTTCATTAATCGAATTCCGTTGTCTAAATACAACAATGGAACAAAGAAAACGCTCGTTTCCCAATATTGTAATTAAATTGTGTAACCGAATCCTACAGTTCCATCTAAATGATTTAAATTGATGTTGACTTTGTTTAATCATATTAATTAGACTAGTTTATGTCCGTGATTTTGCGTGAATGTAGATTTTTGATGGTGTTTCTTTTTTAGCGCGGATCCCTGATTCTTTTTCTAAAATTAAAAGTAGCCTAAGTTACACTATCTCGTTATATGATCAGCTACCTGCCAGTGAAAGTCCCGTCAAAATTGGTTCAGCCGTTTCCGGATTAGCTGGAATAAACAGACAGACAAAAATGAAAAAGAAATGTTTTTTTTTGGTTTAAAAGCCGATTTTTTTCAATCATTAGTGGTCGTTTTTTGTCATTATAATTTTTTTTCTCATAACGGAGGGATTAATATGGCGATTTGACAGCTTTTGTATATGTCATATTTTTATTCTTTGGAGAAAAGTTATCTAACTATTGAAAAATCAGCCCTAAGTATATTGTATACTATAGTTCACTTTTAGTTGGTTGGTATACTATTATTTTGACATTACAAACAGATACTTTAATTTTATTTATTTGTATATAGATATTAAATAACAGTGGCCTGTTTGTAGGTCTACTTAAAACCAAGTTGACTTTGGGATATCAAATTTAGATTCTCGTTGAAATAATTGGGTTAATTTATTTGAGTCCTGTTTCTAATCTTGATCGCACTTCAGTTGTGATTCATCCAGGTGTCAAATAACGGATTACGAAATGGTAGAATGGAAACCTTATTTATCTCTTCCAGTTCCTATCGTATTTGGAACATCTATAGGAAACAGGGTGTAAAGTTTCTCATCCTCCGTTGTGTTGTGTCTGGTGGACTACTGCCCGACGGTTGTGGTCGGGATTTTTGTATATAATTATACTTGTCAGTTATAGTTCACGTGCTGTGCGATAGGTGTCGCTACACATCTAAAGATACTATCAGAATAATTGTAATTTTCCGGATGTTGTGATGTTCCATATTTTAATTGAATGTATTCTCCTCTTGCCTATGCCATGCAGTGAAACAACATTAATAAGCTGCTATAATTATTATAATTTTGTGAAATGTTTACAGATTGCTGGTATTGGACACGTGAACTCATTCGGGCTGATATACAATGATTTTATTAATGATACACAATCTACTGCCAAATCGTTAACGTCTGCGCATGGAGTGTTTGCTATCATGTTGGCTATTGGAGGTGTGTAATAACAGTAAATTATTATTTACTTAATTATTACCATATACATATATACCTACATTATACAGGGTATAATAAAACACATAACATAGCCGCAAAAAAAAACGTAGAAAAAAGTTGTAAACACTTTCGGAATCTCCGTAATAAAAAGGTTTCACGGCATTGTCCATAACAAAAAACAAATCGAAAAGAGTAGAAGAGTATAGGAATTTAAATTTTTATGTTTAAATTACTTACACTCCTCAAATATTATTTGAAGAGCACACACAGTTCAATTAAACTGAAATGTGAACTAACTGCCGTAGTCAGAATCAAAGTATAAATTGGAAATCAGACAATTATAAACATGACATACTGAAAACAATTCATATTTGTTGATATGTGCCAAGATATTATGATGATAAAATTTTACTTAATGATTGATTAATTTTCAGTGACGTACCTTAGTGCAGCAATAAGTCATAATAATATAGCATGTTTACTACCTACTTTGATTTTCTTACCATAGTTATTCAGTGTCAAGTTTTTATTCAAAATCTCATTCATAATATATTTATTATAACAACTAAAGTTCTCTATTTCCAGGTATAATACTCAACAGCATAACAAAAAGATATTCATTAAGATTTGGAGGCATTATAGGTGCGGTCCTCTTATCTACAGGATCGTTTAGTACCATATTCATAACGAACACCAACCAACTTCCAATTACCTTCGGAGTGTTCCAAGGAATCGGATTCGGAATGGTGGTACCAGTATGTTACTCAACATTAAACCATTATTTTGTGAGAAAGAGAACGACAGTGATGAGCATTTGTAAGGCTGTCCAAGGAGTAATATTGATGTGGTATCCTCAATTACTGAAGAAGATAATGACAGTCTACGGATTTAGAGGAACATTACTCATTCTTGCTGGAATGTCTTTACACACATTCCCTGGAATGTTCGCTATGAAAATGGAGCCCGGAATTTCAAGAAAAATAAGAACAGCAAGTATTTTTTCGTTTGAAATTGTTTAGTTTTTAGAACGAATTGTTTATGACATTGAACGTGCTTACGAATTCACAGATGATGTAGAGAATGGAAAGGGACACGAAACTGTGGATTTGTTGCATGCCAAAGATAGCAATAAGGGTTCTTTGAAAGCGGATCAGTCTGGCAGCAAGAATGTTCTTGAGAAAATAAGGTAATTTCAGAAATGAAATATTATTTTCGTTTAATAGCTATGAAAGATGAAAAACCGTTTTGCGAATACAATTTCATGCTGATTTACCAAATACTAAGTAGGTATAAGCCTGTTTTAACTACGCAAATATACCCCATTTCATTCATTTTATGAGACTCTTAAACGCAAACTCTGTCTTGATACTTGGCATTATGAAACTTACTCAAAATTCACCTTGATACTTTAAAAATAATGCGATCTACATTCAAATCATTTTTTTTAAATAATCGTTGGTACTGGTGATGTACTCTAATATTATGAAGAGGTAAAGTTTGTTTGTTTATTTGTTCGTAAGAGGTAATCTCTGAAAGTACTGATCTGATAACAAAAAATATTATTACCGAGTGCTTATTATATGTTTTATGGTTTATTTCACTTCCACGTGGACAAAGAAGCTGTACGTTTTCTTTGATTAATAATACTTTGGATATTAACATTACAGACAAAAGTTGGTGGAAATACTGAACTTCAAGATCTTGAAAGACGCTGTTTATTGTAACATTTGTTTCGGACAGAGTTTTGTCAACTTTTCCGATCTCACTTTCTTCATCTTACAACCAATGCTGTTGTTCCAATATGGTTATGATGGGGTAAGATTTATCTATATTATTAATATTATAAAGCTGCAGTGTTTGTTTGTTTGTTTGTTTGAACGCGCTAATCTCTGGAACTACTGGTCCGATTTGAAAAATTCTTTCAGTGTTAGATAGATTAGTTATCGAGGAAGGCTATAGGCTATATACTATCACGCTACGACCTACGGGAGCGGAGCAGTAACCAAAGACGCGGGTGTAACCGCGGCGGACAGCTAGTAATAAATAAGTAAGATTTATAAAAAAAGTATTGAAGTGAGTGTGCAAGTCACCCCCTGCCAATTTATCCGTGTATAAAGTCATTGGTCAGGCAATGGCAAGGGCCCAGTAGTAGGTAACCAGTCCACCCAAACCCATAGTCCCACTCTTTGTTTCCATAATTATCTTGCAATAGTCGTGTGCCAGCCATAAGAATAGACAGAGGTGTACCTATTAGTTCATCTACATTTCGCCAGTCATGTTTAAGTCCCATGTAATAGGGGGCAAGCCTATTGCCTATTCTTTTCTATTTATATAAACTTCTACTAGTGCCTGTCCTGTATTAATAAGTAGAGTATACTTCCATGTTATTGTCATTTAATGCTTTATTAAAGGTAGGTAAGGTATCGAAGTTATTACCTACATTCCTATAATTTCCTAATCCAATAAATTGCTTTATACGACTCGTAACATAACAATAATACCGTCGTAATTCACACGAGCCTATATTCTCATAAAGATAACACTAAAGTAAACTGAGGTGACATTAATAGCTTGCTTACTCACATACAGTAATAAATAGATATTTTTTGCAAGGTTAGGTTTCTTTGGAGATATTATGTAGGTATCTATCTAACCTATATATTATCGCGATGGCCCACTTCTCATGCAAGACAGAGGAGTCGCAATCGCGCAATTTTTTTCAAGTTTATCGTGGAAATCACTGACATCGGTGACGGAAAACATCAAGAGTGAACCTGGACTTATAATCTATATAAGTATTCTCGCTCTAAAACAAAGCATTATTATTATAGTACACCCACTTATGAATGGTATCAAAATCTATACTTATCTACGTATTATAAAACAGTGTCGCTTCTCGCCGTCTGATTGCTTAAATTTTTAAACGTAGCAACGGATTTTAATGCGGTTTTCATCAATAAATAGAGTGATTCAAGAGAAAGATTTTACATATCAAAAATGTACTAGTTCGAGGCCGGGGCAGGTCGTTAGTTTACTAATATTACACACCTGAAGAATTTATTTCTTTATTTGAACGCACTAATGTGTGTTTGTGATATAGCCCGTTTATAGAGGAACATTATAGGTTGGTCCCGGCTGTCATACGTGGATCTATGACAGTCGTTACGAGTCGTCAGAAGCTTGAAAGTCTGACAACCAGTCTTACCTAGGGGTATCGTATTACCCAGTCACTGGGTTGTGGAGGTCAGATAGGCAGTCGCTCCATGTAAAATACTGGTACTCAGCTGCATCCGGTAAGACTGGAAGCCGACCCCAACATAGTTGGGAAAAGGCTAGGCAGATGATGATAATGAAAACATCACGCTACGACTCACGGGAGTGGAGCAGTAATTAAAGAAGTAACTTAACGTTTTGAATATTTCTATTTCAGACAGAAGTAGCAATGTGCATCTCAATCTGCGCGGCCGCTGACGTCGGTGGCAGGTTTGCTCTTGCACTCATCAGCAGTCTTTTCCACATCAACACAAGAGTACTGTATTATGCAGCGACACTGCTCACCTTCCTTATCAGATTAGGTACGAATTTATTTGTCAATCATTATTTTCTTATCTTGTTTGTTTGCCGTTTTGAAATAACATGGTATTGTATGTGTGTAACTGTGTATCTTAGTTTATTTTAGGTTTTATAAGAGTTTACTGTTTGGTTTCAAATGTAAATATTGTTTGTCTACCTTTTGTAAATGAGACAATAGTATTAAATGAACAGGCATAGGTACCTACTTATTTATTTATAGAAATTAACAGTCGTCAGAAAAATAAGAAAGTTATGATACAATCTTTTTTTAAACTTATAGGTATATAATAACTAAACAATTGTGCATTAAAATATCGACCAATATATTAATCACTAGCTTTTAGTCCACCGTAGGCGCGGGCTTGCGGACGGCGAGTAATGGGTAGCTCGCCGTCCGATCAAGGACCATGCCCGGTCGTCGGCGCGTTCTCGTCGTCTCGACGACGACGTCGTTCTCTCGTCGACGACGAGAAGGAACAGGGTGGTTTTTTAGTCAGTAAAAGTCGATGACAGTCCCTTCCGCCCCACCCAGGGCGGAAGGACTCATTTGATGATTTTTACCACCTCAAAAAAAAAGGCGGAAATGTAGCCTATGCTCTTATCTAGTTCTCAAGTTACCTCGTGAAAGACACGAGGTAACTTGAGATTATTATATATTTTTTGACCATTTGTTGTTATCCCATTGAGCTGAAATTTTGCATACACCTTTAGTTCTGATGACAATACAATGTCCAATACTCAATATTTTAATATATTAAATTTAAAGCTGGTTTTAAAAAAAAAATTAATTATTATTATGTTTTCTTTCAGTAATGTTACAAATAACCGAGTTTGTTTGGATGGCAACAGTAACTGGTGCACTAGGAGTGCTTAGAGCTTGGCTGCACGTGGCCAGTCCCTTGCTGATCTCAAACCACGTGCCCCATGATGACTTCCCTGGAGCGTATGCACTCGCCATGTTAGCTACTGGCACTGTTAATGTTACGTTTTCTCCACTCATAGGTAAGATGTTTTCTTTTACTGGATAACCAAAAATTCGACTAAAATTCGATTTATCGAGTTGGACTAGAAGGAAAAAAAGTAGGGGAAAGGGGGAGGGGTGAAGGGATTAGTACCAAATTACCAATGTTTAACACTACCTACATACAAAAAATACGTTTCTTGTTATACCTAAACGTTAAAAATCGTTTACTTTTTAAGTTTATTTTATTTTTATTTTGTAATTGTGCAGTTGCTATAGCGGCCATAGTAATTTAAACCTTGTAAGAATTTTAAGTGTCTACCTATTTCGGTTTAAAAAGATACAGCTCTGTGGCAGACGGACAGACATAGATAGCGGAGTCTTAGCAATAATTAAAAGAACATAGTAGGGTACACAAATAGATCTCGGTTGTAGCACAGTATTAAAATAGTAGTAGCTTAATTAAGTAAATGCAAATGAACGACTTAATCCGGTAAATAAAACGTGCGAAAGTGCAACTGTCTTGTAAGAGGATAATAGTGTTCTGTGCTTGCACGTACAATGGAGTTTTCTTTTATACAAGCTTATGCCCCCGTTTCGTCCGTGTGAATGTTGGTTTTCTGCGGGGTTTTAATTTAACCCTAATTCTTATTCTAAAATAAATGTATCTTAACTTAATCCTTATAACAACAGCTATCTGCCAGTTAAAGCTTCATCGAAGTCGGTTTAGCCGTTTTGGAGATTAGCTGGAACCAACAGACGGACAGACAGATTTTTTAAAATTGGTTGTTTGGTATAAGTACCGTATAAACATTGTGAATGCATAAAATAAAAATCTCTTATTTTAATATTACACAATTTATTGTACAAATTCAGCCAGTATGATTTATTTTCAAAATCAGAACAGGTTGTTTTTTACTTTAACAAATAAGGTCGGTATTAGCAGTGCCGTCAGTATAAAAGCCGCAGTTACTGCTACTACAGGGGCAATAATTAATCCAAGCTCGAAATATCGACTTGAAATGATATCGATACGGCTTACGTAGAATAATTATGTGAACTATGTTCAAAGCAAGGCTTCCCAGAATTCATCCATCCAGGACTGGGATTCCCAAACTGTGTGTCGTGGCGACGCTTTGAGGCGCAGTAGTGTTATCGTGAGGGGGCCACACGACTGTAGGCACAGGTCGCCAGCACGCCACGCACAACCACGACAATCAATATATTGGGATTTCCCATCAGGAATTTCTTAATAGCAGCCTCGTACCCGGTTGATTGCAATAGGCTCGCTTCCTGTTACATGGTACTTAAACATAACTGGCGAAATGTGGGTGTATTAATGAGTACACCTCTGCCTAACCCTTCGGAGATTACAGGTCTGTTGTTATGATAATGATGTAGTACAATCATTGTACCGTTATATTTTCTAACTAGCGACCCGTCTCGGCTTCGCATGGGTGCAATATATGTACCTACATAAACCTTTTTCTTGAATCACTCTCTATTGATGAAAACCGTATTAAAATCGTTTTTCGTCCGAATCCGATTTTAAAAGATCTTAACGTACAGACGGCGAGAAGCGACTTTGTTTTATAACGTATAGAGATAAATAGTTATATTTGGGATTCTTTGAAGCTTGATTTCATTAAATAAAAATAATATTTTATACGGGCGTCACAAAAAAATGATACTTGCTGTAGAGGGAGTCACAATATAAAAAATATTGGGAACCTCTGATCTAGGTAAAGGAGCCGAGCTTTCGGTTTAATTACAAGTTGTTAGTCGCTACCTTTATACATAGTGATCCATATTTGTAACTCTATTTATAACCTTTTATAGGTACCAGTGGAGAAGGGTCCATTGTCGTTAAAGGGGAAATCGAAACAAACGCCTAATTCTTTATGTAATTAAAATTACAAGCAAAATCTAGACTCCAAGGCTGCTACTGTGAAATTCCTAGACACTTTGCCCGACCTGGAAATTGAACCCAAGACTAAGATCAGCAGTCAGGCTTTGCAACCGATAGACCAACGAGGCAGAATTTCTAAAGAAATATAAATATAGTTGAAAATTTAGTGCATTACTATTTCGCACGGAATTTATTATGCCGCGGCCTGCTATTCCAGACTATAATCTATCTCTGCGCCAAATTTCCTCCAGATCTGTTTAGCCGTTCTGGCATGATTAAGTAACAAACAGCCATCCATCCAAACATTCAGATTTTTAAAAGTTGTAAGATAAACACTACTCAAGAATATTGCTACTAACTTTATCGTTTTTTTTTTCAGGTTTACTGAAAGACGTGTATCAAGACTACGTGCCAGCGTTTTATGCTTTAACTTTATGCTGCATCCCCTGTCTCTTGTTCTGGCCGATAGAATATCTCATTAAAACGAAGTAAACTTTCGTTTCTTAACAGAACTTTACACAGCTTTATCACGATCGTTGTGAAAATATTGATTGTATTTTTAAATGCTTAGTTATTTATATTTGTACATAATTATATAAACATTGTTTAGTAATAAATGCGTTAGTGTACTTTTATTTGTTTACCTGCCTCCGATGTCCATGGAGAAAAATGCCCCCAAAGAAGTCAAAAATCAAAACATTTATTTTAATTAGACCATTTACAGGCACTTTTTAATTACCTATCAAGGAGTCGGTCACTTAGTCCGAAAGTTGAAGCTAGTTGCTCGTTCCAAAGCAGAGATAGGCCTCTATGGAGAAGAACGAGCAAGAAACTCCACGGCACTCTTTTAAATTAGGTTTTTACAAAATCCTGGTTACATTATTCTTGTTGATTCTAATAAATAAAGACTAAAAAAAGTCCGTTTTAGTATAGTTAACTTTTATATTTGGTGTGAAAAATCAATGTTTATCCTGTGTGATAGACCCTAATGAAAAAAAATGGTTCATTGACTAACCACGCACCTTTCATAGTACATTTTTTGCTAAATCATGATGACCATCCCTTAGTTCGTCGCATAAAATTAAGTAGACTACTCTCTCCATCATTTGATTACGCAGATCTCACGAAAATAGTCTACAGGTAAAATATATCAGGTACTTTTTCAGTGTTACCTCAGTATTACGCGGGGCCGTCTGAAGAGCCGTCATTATTAACCCTTAACGTGCCGGGGTGCTTTAGAAAAACCTTCGACCTACCTTCAGCATCAATCTTTCTGACGCTTTCTTATTACCCTTTTTGTGGCTAATCGATTTCAAACGTGCGAGGTTTTTTGGAATATGATGGGTGGATTTTGTTCTCTATTTTTGGGTTTTTATGAGAACTTGAATGTCGTGATGGCCTAGTGGTTGGGGTGCCCGCCTCTCACGCATGAGGTTGTGGGTTCGAATTCAGGCAAGTACCAATGTCACTTTATTAAAGTTTATCTTGGACATCACTGACATCGGTAGAGGAAAATATCGTAAGGAAACCTGGACTTGTAATTGATATAAGTCTGGAATCGCCAATACGCCTTGAGCAAGCATGGTGATCAATGCTCATGCCTTCTCTATATGAGAAGAGGCCTTTGCTCTGCAGTGGGACAGTAATAGGCTGATATTATTATGTTTATGAGATCTTATTTTTAATTTCTAAAGAGTTAAAGCGTGAGGAGATGAGAGGGGCTGGGGTATATTGCATTCGGTTCTAACCACAAGCGTTTTGCAGAATTGTTTTGTTACCAACGCTATCTGTTTTATTTTAATCACAACGTGGTTTCGTGTTGCTGTATAGTCACACACCGCATTTCAAACTGATGCACTATGTTGGAATTACAATGGTTGATTCTAAAGGCCATTTCAACGAATTCAAAACATTCAAAATCTAGTAGCGATCAAATGTAGGTAAATTAGAGGCATTCTTATCAGATTTAGACTAAGATTAGATTGCAATCGTTCCAATCTAATCAAAAATGGATTGCATATATTACTGTGGGATTACCAAAACCAATACCAATTAATTAGTTTTTCTAGGTAAGTAAGAATCCTTAAAATAACAATAGGTAAACTTTTTCGAAATCAAGCAGTCACGAGTACAAAAAGCATCACCTACCTCAAACATTTGATTTATTGTACCCTCTCTCTGCCTTCTTATAGCTCATAGCTAAACATACGCTAATAAAAAGAATTCACTACATCACCATTCACCTCTTGCATAAAACAACCTAGCCTTGACTACCTAAGCGGATTATCGGCACATCTTGAAATGCATGAAGGAATCAGTTAAAAAGGAACCAGTAAAATTTATTCATAGGTTCCCTACAACTTAGTTTGCCTCCATCAGATTGGAGTCAGTATGCGCTCAGCTTTAATTTTATTATCCCGTTTTATCGGGATATTGTTGCATTGCAGTGTTGCATAAACATTTTTAATTTAATGCTTTCACGGTTTTCGGTCGTTTTGATGCTGGAATAGAATATACAAAATGGTGCATTTTAATTTGGATTGGCAGGATTTAATTGATATTCATGTTTCAGTTGATTATTTCAGTTAGGGCTGATATTTTAATAGTTGGATTACGGCTATCTGAATATGACAGTTTGTTAATGACTATACTATTCATTGTTAATAAAATATTGTTACAATGATAAAAAAATTAAAATAAGAGTTCTGGGGTGCTTCCAACAGAGTACCTACATGAGTCGTGGGAATGTGGAAAGTTTATTTAGAACATTAAGAAGTTGTTTTTGTAAAAAAAAAAACGGGTTGCACTCCGGGAGTGCCGGCAGAAGTGAAAACTTGATTATTAACGTTTACGTTTACGTTTAACATACACGAACATTCGCGCAAGCGCCCTGCGCTGTCTAAACGAAACAGTAGGCCCAGGCATACATTTTCGCCGCGCCGTAGAGAGGGGATAGCTGTCTACTCTCCATCCGTCTTACGCTTTTTCGATCAGGTCACGTGTCCTGACGCGCACGTGTCCTGACGCGAGTTTAAGATTTTATACCCATTACAGAAAAAGTGCTCAACGCCGCTAAAGAAGTTTTCACTTCAAAAACTTAGATACATTTGGAAATAATTATCTTCGTAACCAGCAGATTTCCAGGTATGCTGGACCATACAAGATTATCGCAATACTGGGAAGATCATGTAACTTTTGGGTTCGTTAAATGTATTTTTATACTGTTTATAATAATACGATGTTAATAATAAGTCAACCCTATACTAGAAAATTATATGACGCCCATTGTCTCACGGTGAGTCACGGAAAAATATTTTCGAAAACTATTTCCTGATTTTCCCGTTAATTCATAATCCGATTTCGAATTCTAATTACGTTTGGAGTGCATTAAGCTGATATTCGGGATAATGTCAGCAGTGAACCATGACGATAGCTAACGTGATTACCGGGTAACCTGTTCCCGAACATTCTGGAACCGGAAAGTTCCTAATTCAATGGCAAACGAGATTATGGATGTAGTTTGAAGACAGGTAAATGAGGAATGGCAGATTTACAGGATTTCGTAATCCGCATGACGCAAGCGAAATACAGTTAAAAACTTTCAGTAACTTAAATCAATCAATATTGGCGTCGACGCTTAAACAAACGTAAATATAATAAGATAGGTATTTCGCATTACGCAACATAAAATAATAAAAAAGAAAAAATACAATTCAGTAAGTAGGTAGGGGAAACCGGAGCCACATAGTATGAAATGGTATGATTTCATATTTTTTTCAATAGGTACATACTTACCTACATGATGCGAAAAATATTTAGCATTTAATAAATTTACAACTAGAAAAAAAACTATATGACCGAAGTGCAACACTTACACGGTCAGAATGTATGGAACATCTGATTTTAAAAAAAATAAACAATCAAAAATGTTAACCCTTGTGAGTTCATAAACTGAGTCCATGGTAAAAGTTTTCGTTACAATGTTCCACCTCATAATTATTATAAATATTATAAGCTCAAATCCATACTAATATTATAAATGCGAAAGTGTGTCTGCCTGTCTGTCTGTCTGTTACCTCTTCACGCCTAAACCGCTGAATCGATTTTGATGAAATTTGGCATGAAGATAGTTTAGGATCCGAGGAAAGGACATAGTTTTTATTCCGGAAATCACCCTCTAAGGCGGTGAAAAGAGGGTGGAAGTTTGTATGCAAGTACGATATAAACAAGTTCCACGCGGACGTAGTCGCGGGCAAAAGCTAGTAAAAAATAAACCCTCAGAAGAATTAATTAAATAAAATACATCAACAGCATATACATCAAGCATTGACAGTACACAGTACAAAGTATTTATTATAATTTATTCTTTCTAATGTACACGCTAATTAAAGGTATACCTAACATGCACAAAAAGATATAAAGCTTTAGCTGTACATACCTAAGCAAGTTATTAGTAGGTAGTGTGAAGTTTTAAAGAAATTCATTTGTTATTACTTAACCCTGTTAATAATAACCCCGGTCTCCCCTACACGCTAGCTAAAAGCTTATAAAAATATAACTTGGAATTCGTAACGGAAAGAGACAGGACTATTTTTGATTTCTGACAAATGAAAATTGACGTAGGTTAGGAAGAAATATAAATATTATAACATTTTTTGTGAACGTTGAAAAGATTTTAGGAGTGAATGACGTAAAGGTGAAAGGAAGTCAAATGTCAAATACAAAATTGTATGTGACAGATTTGTTTTGTAGGTACTATTTTTTTACCACTGTGGTCTAAAATTTAGTACCTACTGTCTCTCTGGCTGGTTTATTCATATTCAACCTTTTTTTTATAGTTTACTAGCAACCCTAGGGTTCGTAAATATAAACGTCACATTTTTTGTTGAGATTTTTATACAAAGGTACCATCGAAACCGACCTTCCCGGTGGACTTTCCAAAAATTTTTCTTTCATACAAGTCTTGTAGATACTGGCAATTACAAACGCAACAAAAAATATTGGTGTAGCTCATTGATATTTTATATTTTCTATTTTATATTATTTTTTATATTTCCGAAGTGCTGACCTTTCATACATGCGGCAATAAACCAATACTTCCAGGACAAATCTTTTCTAATAAAAAAAAACACTTTATTTTAGCCCTGAACACCCGAGTTTAAATCCGATTTTCCCGAATTTTTAACTAAAAAAAATGATTTTTAGTGGCTGTGAAATCAGAAAATAGTTAGTCAATTGAGTTTGTTGGTTGGTTGGGTTGGTTGGTTGGTTGGTTGGTTGGTACATAAGTGACGTCACACTTTTTGCCATACAAAATCTATGCGGTAATCATGTTTTGACAACTTATCATGGATTGGATGGATTTTGACATCCATCAAATAACACTTCAATGTTCATCCAAAACATAAACTTACCTACATTTAAACATAGCCAGCGTTAAATATCCAAAATTATTACGATTATTTCGAAAAAGATACTACTACTACTTCGATTACTTCTGGATTTTTGTGCCCGGTTGATGGCAATAGGCTCGCCCCCTATTACATGGGACTTAAACATAACTGGCGAAATGTGGGTGTACTAATGGGTACACCTCTGCCTAACCCTTCGGGGATTACAAGCGTGATGTTATGTGTATGTGTACTTCGAAAAATGAGAGAATTTTTGACATTAGTTTGTGGTTAATATTGGCTGAACAAAATCAAATCATAAGATACATACATTGTTTCTGCGGCTAAGCAACTCGGTGTAAAGATTTCAGAAGGATCCGTGAGATGGTGAATCTTATATAAAATAAAAATCTTAGAAGATATAAGCTCAAAGCAAAATTACGTAGGGTAGGTCATTGACACGCAGTGGAGATGTCGCACAGGGTATTACAGTATTGATAGCCAGATGTTTCCGATGTTTTGTTAAACTTTGGAAAATAGGACGCAATTTCTACACAACTGGAAGTCAGTGAACTTTATTCTCAAATAACTCTAAAAGTGCCTACTCATACAATTTTGAATAAATTATTTAAATTACAATAAAGTTATGACAGTACTTTTATCAATAAAATTTTGTATAAATAGGTACCTATTCAAGTAGGTACTTACAGGTTTTTTAATGTGTGTAGTTAAAGTTTTATATACAATCAAATTAATTCTAAAATATTGGTCGTTAGAATATAGATGTTATTTATATTTTTTATGAACAATAGCAATCATAATATTTTATTAAAAAATAAAATAACATCATTTACATGATTACGCAGGTACCAAAAATAATAGTACAATCATATAATTGGGTACGGGTAATAAATAGCCCGTATAGCTTCGGAAAAACAAACATGGATTCTAAATGTCATAGGCGCGCTTATACGACACCTCATTCATTTCAAGTCAGAAATAAACAAATAACAAAAAATGCTGCCTAAGTATGTCAATGATTGCCAGTAGGTAATACCATTATTTTGCTACTTAGTTCTCGTGAAAACGGCCTACATAATAATACTTAAGTACTAACCTAATTCTATCTCTATTTCTATTATTTTCGGGCAAAACAACGACCTTTCTCCCACCACCTTTCCACCAAAGGCTATTCTACCAAAATAATCTAGACAAAACACTCCCGTACATGCAATCATAACTTGTGACGGGGTATAAAGACCTACTTTGTATTGTGGCGCTTCCCCGGGCAAGCTGTATCGACCCGCGGCCTCGCACATCTAGTCATCCGCCGAGACCATAGCTACTGGTATTGTCAGCTCAATTTGTCTTACAGTACGATGTGATATCTAAATAGTAGGTAGACAGGGTGAATATGTGTATATTATTATGGCAAAAGAGAACAAAGGCCGCAATACATTTGAAAAAAAAAACATATTGAATTTCGAATGTAGAATTGTACACCTTTAATTAAGTAATAAGGTTTATGAGTACAAAGGTGCCAGTAACGTTTGATTTGAAATTTGAATTTAGAATAGAGAAAATCAAATTTTGCTGTCTTTGGCGTGATTAAAATCGAAAATAGTTGGCAATTTGTGAGTTTTAAATATTATACGATTATGTTTTTAGTTTATGATGATTTGAGATTCATGGACAGTAAAGTTTATTTACCGTATAAAGTAAATAAACTTTTATAACAGTTTTTACTGTTCACAGAAGACAGTGTACTATTTTTCATGCGTTGAAAATGACATTCCTATTACGTTTTAGACCTCTACTGAGAGTGACAAAAGTCAAGTCATCTTCTTACATTTTATAAAGCACTAATTTTTATTGATAATGAATGAGCCATAAATAAATAACTGTTGCATTATCCAAACAATCATTATTCATTTTATACATATAAATGGTGTAACGGTTTCTTTTAACAATAAAGTTATTTAGATATTAATGCGTATTGTGTTGAGACTTGTCAGCATGGCGCCCGCCAAAGTGATACACATCTTCATAAATATAAGAACATAATTTATGTAGGATTGTAGAGCAATAATGCTCACCGCAGGGGTCAAACGGTTTTGCCTAATAAATTATACAATGATTAGGTATATTAGCAAATTTTTTACTATACCTTAATTCTATACACGTGTGTATAATTAATAGGTTAATGTCGTCACAGTAATCGTCGACAGTTTCGACCCTAATTTTCAGGTGAGATAAATAATTAGCCAGTCGCAGACATAAATGAAAAACTAGCTTTTGCCTACGACTTCGTCCACGTAAATATCGGTTATTGTGAACACAGACGCAGTCGAAGTCGAATAAAAAGTAGCTTACGTCCTTTGTTGGGGTTCAAATTAACCCTGTACCAAATTTCATCACAATCGGTTTAGTGGTTTAGTCGTGAAAGCGTAAGAGACAGACAGAGTTACTTTCGCATTTATAATATTAGATATACTTAGTACGGATATAACAATCGCCGTTAACTTGGCTACAGAACACAAAATTACGTTGAAGAAATTGCCATGTACCTAGGTACAAAACGGATTTCAGCAGTAATTTTCATTTTGACTACAAGAGGTGCTCAATGGAGGCACATTTACGTCAAGTACATACTCACTTTGTTTGTTACAGAATATACCTACACGAGAAAATGTTAACATACAAAACATGTCGAATCTGATTCATACAAGTCTGAGCGTTTTCACAAAAAAGTGTACCATGTCCGAATTTATTGTCAGATTTTAAATGTGATATTTTCGATGGTTTTTTGATTAGAATTTAGGTTAAATGTATTGCAATTTATGGAATTATATTTATTTCCATCAATTGTAAGCTATTTTACGAGAAATCATAAAATTAAACTGGCTCTGTGGAAAAAAATGTCTGTTTTGCGACTATTACTAAAAGCTAAATATCTTACAATTTTGAAGATACACACAAATTATTTAAATTGTATTTTGAAGACAATTATATTCTTTTTATAAAACCACGGTAAAATAGTGAAAAATTAATAACATGTGAATTATATGCTAATTTTAAGTTCGGTTTTGTCACAACTGATGTTAATAACCGTTACTTTTTCGATATTATGCAATGGTTAAGTAGTTTCACCGGGAAACTACATATTGCTTTCGAAACATATAATACTATTTTAAATAGTGAAATGAAATAATTTGTACCCTTTCATAATAAAAAATGAAAAAAACTAAGAATTCCCTCGTCGCAAAACATGGGACAATTGCAAAACCGACAGTCTATTTTTTGTAAGGCTGGACTTACATGGATGAATATTTTTTTGAGAGAACTCTAATGTGATAGAATGAAATAAAACCGAAATATATTTTAAATGTTTAATATTATACTTATAAAAAGACACAAATCAGCCTTATAAAAAGTATAATATATTAAATTTCAAAGTAATCACAAATTGAAATTAGTTGTTACTTTTACAACTCGAGTAATACCTAAGTATTTCACAACCTTTGTTTAAGGCATTGGCAAAAAGGCAAAAAGTAATGTTGATTTGCATGAACCTTCTGATGAATAAACGTAGCGCTGTATGACATAAAACGACGTATTTTGCTATTAGAAATATATTTAATATAATTCATACTTAATAAATGTAAGCAAATAAACGATATGTCCTTATTTTAAAAAATAACCCACTATTTAAACAGATCGACAGACATAATGTAATAAAGTAAATAAAAAAAAGAACTGTAATTTATCCTAATGTAAGCCTTGCTTTATAGTGTCGGTTTTGCGACTTTGCTGGTCAGCATGGTAGGTCACGGGATAAATGTCGCAAAACTGACGTGACGCTCTCTTCCCTTATTATATTCTAAATTGTATTCTAACGAAAACATTTATACTACATAAATGTTATTAAATATAAAACGATTACATTATAAAATTGTTAATCTTTTAAATATCGTGAAATGATGTAAATTTGCCGAAATCAGCAGTTATTGTGTCTCAAATCCGACACAAGAAATCTTGACGTTCGTGGCACAACAAAATAAACGTATTTTTAGCTTGGTTTCGTATCACAAATCAGTGTTTTTTTATTCTGTACGGTGGACCTTTAGGTTAATGTTCCCAATTCAGAAATAAAAAAATCCTTATTTATTATTTATATAGCAGTTTTAACCGTGACAAACCTGTCATGTCCGGTCGGTACCACTTTTTACATGTTTTTTCGAAATTGAATTGTGTTCCTCTGTGTTTTAGGTTTAAATTAAAAAGTATCGGAGACGATAGACGAGTCAGAGTACTTTCAAACCGAAATAAATGACTTATGACTTAGCCGTATGCCTTACGGCTCTCCGTAGACCATGGCCCGCCCACCTTAGATGACACCGACTTCCTTTCAGTACCTACTGAAAGTCGGTGCCTTCCTGTAGACCACCATAAGCACTGCATTAAACTAACACTTTTCTTTTGCCATCGCCATTCAACAGCCAGCCAAAACTACCATGTCATAAGATTTGTTTTCCCGTAAACCTACAAAAGTATTATTCTGAAAACAGTCTCCAACTCGACGTGTTCTGTTCGTAAGAAACATGTGAATCGATGGTACAAGTTTGTTTCCGAAGTTATAGCCAAGTTTATAATAAAATTCCAACTGTTTCAAGTTATAACGGAATTTATAACTGAATAGACCTTTTATAAGATGGGGTGTTGTTTTTTGGTGCGATAATATTTTTGGATGTTTTTTTAACGTTTTACGTAGTAGAGGAAAGTGAAGTATTTTTGCTGCTATTAAGTAATCTGTGTAGTAGGTACAACAGAGGACAGTGGCGGTTGAACACTTTTCAATCTTATTACAAAAGGGCATGGGTGAAAATTGGTTTACCGCAATTATCCGTGATTCCATCGTTTAATAATAATAATAAATATACCCAAACAAACTATTACAAAGTCTCCTTTTTTTTAATAGTAAGATATGGAGTTTCTTGCCCTTTCTTTTTCATACGAAACTAGCTTATGGAAAAGACAGCCAGGTAATTTTTTTAATTACATAAATCTTGGTTTTCCATTAAGAACACTCGCGACTAATTGACCTTTCAAATAAAAATCTCAAAATCATTTCATCTGTTCGGGACCTACGACGTCACAGACAGACACACTCTGACACGTCAAACTTATAACTTCGTCGTTTTTGCGTCGTTTACATCTACACTAATCTACATCTACACTAATAAAGAGGAAAGCTTTGTATTTTTGTATGTATGTTTGTATTAAATACAATCAAAAACTACTGTGCCGATTTCAAAAAACTTTTCACCATTAGAAAGCTACAGTCACCCTAAGTAACATAGGCTATATTATTTTTTCAAGAAAGTTAGGGATCCGTAAGGAAATCACGCGAACAAAGCCGCGGGGAGAGTGCTAGTGGGTTATAAAATGAAATGAAATGAAATGATGATTTGAAATGAAATGATGAAATGAAATGAAATGATGATTTATTCAGTAAATTGGTTATAAATAACACTTTTACACGTCACATTTGTTTTTTTTTAACTAGATGAGTCCAACAATAAACAACAAAAAACATTACAACACCTAAGGGTCAGTTCACACCGAGACGCGACGCGACGCGACGCAACGTGAAGATACTTGAAGAGGCCAGTGACTTCGCGCTGCGCCGCGCTGCGCCGCTCGCCGCCGCGAGACGCATCGCAACGTCGCCGCTCTTGCACGTCATTCTGTGCGCGCGTACCGGCGATTCACCGCTGTGTCGCGATGCGTCTCGCGGCGCCGCGCGGCGCAGCGCGGCGTAGAGCGACGCATCGCGACGTAGTGCTGCGTGGTGAAACGTATTCTAAATTCTTACAATGAAATGTGTATCTTTTCGTGTAGAAAATAAAGTTATATTTTGAGTCGCTCTTTTAAAGTGTGCACGCAGCGTCGCGTCGCGTCGCGTCTCGGTGTGAACTGACCCTAAACCCACTGACCCAAATCCCGAACCAGCTTACACACGAAAGAATATCCCTAATCATGATACTCGTATAAATGTAGTTTTTCTCACAGTCTTGTAGTCCGTGACAAAGATTCCTTTGTTATTCGCTCTCGGTCCAGTGACCGCATAGAAAGTGCGAGGTAAATGGCCATTTTCTGCCAAGTTGAACAAAGCCGGGGTGCAAAATGCCTTGTATTCTTGCCATGGTTAGCTCCATTGTGGATTATATCTTGTTTAGAGAATAAGATAGGTTTAGTAGTAATGTTATTTGGTTTGTCGTTGATTTTTATTTCACGTTCAAAACGGAGTTTACTTTTATAGACTGTCTTATTTCCAGTTTTTAGGCTTATAGTTCTTTTTTTTTGTAAATATCTATACCTACTAATATAATAAAGCTGAAGAGTTGCTTACTTGTTTAAGCACGCTAATCTTTGAAACTGAAACTATTACATTACATTTAAAATACTAGTAAGATTCACTAATTTGTGTATACGAACTTTTTTCAAACTAAAGTAAAAATACCAGAACCCAAAATAATATAACAGAAAACCTTTTCCAAAAAAGCTCATTTAGAATCCTCGAAAAAAAAACTACAAAGAAAATCCGCTTATACGAGTCATTGAAATACCAGGATAGAAGAAAATTAAACAGGTCTCAAGCCTACTTGATATCACGTCAAAAAGTAAAGTGCTCCTAACGATTCGTGACAATTCGTTGACTCGGCATAAATCATCCCTGCTGTGTTATGTTTCCCTAGTACTTTGAACTGAGTAGCTCGAACAATTTGATGATACTACAGTTTGGATTGTCGCCAAATCCTGTTGTGTTGTGTTAAATTTTGTTTTCCAAGGAATTGATTGTTTCTTCGAGTTAGAAACTTCCTGTTTCTTGTTTTGTTCACACGATTCTGTTGTAAGCCGACTTATATACTTATATTTTTTTGTTTGATCGAAGAAAGAAAGGGAAGTAAATAAAGAGGAACGGAATAACTTTTTTCTTAAGTAGGCTAAGGTTACTTATTGGAGAAATACTCCAGAAGATGTGTCTTGATACATGAAAGGAATACTGTTAACCATAATTATGTAAGTACCTACCAGGAGAGCAAATAATTTTGGATCTTATATGTATTTTTTTAACGGCCTTTGTTCCTTTGGGCTAGTAAGTGTCATAAAATAGGCCACTGATCGATTCTTTACCTAAGTAATAGGATCCAGCCATAGGGAGTCCTGGGTTATATTAGAGGATTTTCGGGGTTATTTAATTAGCCTCTAGGGGCTTTTGCCTATGTCTTTATCAAAATAAAGGGCTCATAACCAGTGATATATTGCTTCTATCGAGAAAGGTCGTCTCAATTAATAATATTTAGAATAATGTCACTAGGAAATTAATTCTACTACTAATGTAAGGTAAATTAATAACTGCTAATTACTATAGTTTTCAAAATGATACATTCTATACGTATAGTCTACCAGCGCCACCTAACACAATTTTCCGAAACTAAACGAACAGCGCCATCTAGTAGTAGTAGTGAGTACTACAATGAAAGGAAGGAAATTGAAAATTGGAAAGGTTCTGTGTCACTGTTACTGAATGTGTTCAAAGAGCAGTGACACAACCTTCTCATAGATGGCGCTATTTCAAGTTTCACAATAGGGATGAAAAATAAAAAACTTGAAGCAAAATTTTACAAATTAGAATACTAGGTGGGTAAGAAAAATATTTACAAAGAAATGTGACTTACTTTAGCTTCTTTTAAATTCGTAGATACTTTTTTTACTAAGTTACTTTTTTGTCAGTATCGGTGTACCTATAATAATAGTTTTAAAGCTTTACCTACAATGAAATAACTATATTATAATCTATGATAATTCAGGTCTTCTAATTTAAAAAAGTACTTTTATTAGAAAATCGGTTTTAAAACGCGTAACCTGTTTCACCTACCTACTACTTAGGTACTTACCCAGACAACTCTTTGACAAGTTCTAATGCTCGTGAAAGAACTTTGTATCCTAATTATGTATGAGTCCCACATACAGAACTTACGAACTAAGTTCCCCAGTTGTATCGGACGGCCATACGTTCAGAATTACAATTTACTTATCGATAAATCATTGTAGACGTCAGAAGTTTACCTCATTTATTAGTTAATGAATTATTGCTTTTTAATTATAATCTGGTAACGTCATGAGGCAGAGTAGATAGGTAGGTTAGTAGTTTCGAAGGAAAATTAAATCGGAGTCGGAGATTATTTGATAGAGAAGTCTTGTATTTTGTTAGCTCTTCGTTGATGGTGTTGATGTCGACGGCTGTCTAAGCCCTTCAAGTGGCAATACTTTATTAAGTACCCTTTTTTCGAAGTCTTTGACTTTGACTTTCTGTCATTGACTACTTCCTCTCTGGGCGGAGCGGAAGGTAGTGTCAGACTCTTACTGACTAGAACCCTTCCGTGTTCCTCCTAATACCCCTTGGTGTTCCAAGGCCGCGGTAACTCTTACAAAAAAAAAATCGGAACCCTGGCTGGCACTGGCTCTAACAGGCCCCGTCTTCTATGCTGGCATCTCTTGGCATGCGTGGAACACAACGCGCCGTCGACACGGGCCTGGTTCTGTATTATTATGTAAGATTTGTCTTTTATTACAACCTATTGAAGGCGAAAATGCATCGGCAAGATGCAGTATTAGCTTGAAAAGCATGTAAAATGGGGTTGTTATGTTATATGGGTGAGTTAATTAATAACTGTAAAGTTCAACCTCCTCTCCAATATTATCATAATCGAGCTCGACGCAAACGTTCAGCTGTTTCTGCTCATCTAAAAGTTTATGTAGACTCTCGATGTTTCTGCCAGCAGTATCGATAGTTCTGAGGTTTATGCTAAACTCTGTTTTAATGGAGGTCTCGCCAATAACGAGGCTTGTATTGATTGATTTTCAAGTGGCATTTGCTATCTTCAACTAAATGATTTGTCGTTCTCAGAATTATGTGGGTGATGGGGATTTTAAATAAAAGTACAAAAAATTAAGGAGGTTGACATAAAAGGCATAAATAGTCAAATAAAATTACGACACGTGATAAATTATTAAAAAATACATGGTTTTTTTTAGTTGTTTATGTTTGATAGTATTTCAGAATACACCTCTTTTAAAGGACAGAATTGCCCCGTTGCGTATGCGGAAGGTAGTGCCATGCGCCTACGTGCGGGTTCATCGCCCTGCCTGCCTTAAACCCAGCGGCAAGATGGCTACTTCAAAGAAAGACACTTACAAAAATATCCCATTTATTTTTTAATTGATTCATGTTGACCATCACAAGCATAGTTACCTCTTTTAATTACACAAGGATGCAAAACTGCACCTTATATTTTCGCAAAATGAACTGTCGCTTTAACAATCAACCACCTACAAAACCATTCTAATCTTCAAACACAATTCGATAATTCAATTCCACACGAGGCAGACAAATCGACTGCTCACGAAAATATCCGACCTCCACAGGTCAGGGTGGCGAGGTGGTCAAGGACTGGCTGGTGGAAACATTGTATCCAAAAACGTATATGTCACGGGAACATGGACGGGCCGAGAACGTGGACGGGAAAAATATCGTCGGCGACGATGTTTAGCACGTCCCCGTCCCGACCCGCCCCGCGCGTGCCGATAAGTAGTGACGCCTTGATCCAATCCAAGTACCTACCTATCCTACATAGATCCGAATCAATGTTACGGTGCGTGTGCGTTTGCACCACGTTCCCGTTTTAAACGAGGCAATCACGTGCCCGTCCTGCTCACGTCCCGTCCGAAGTATTTACCCGTAACGTATGCAGTGGCCTTAGTCCCTTATAATAACATGTCCCATCAAAATTATATCCTATCAAATAACATAAGTCTGAAATCGCTAATCGGCCTTGAGCAAGCGTGGTCATCAATGTTCTAGCCTTCTCTGTATGTGGGATAATAATAAGTTGGTATATTTCTAGAAGAATATATACCGATACAATTACTGTGTTGTGGAACGAGAAGATTATCACCTCAACAATTAATTATTAACCTATATACTCATACGTCAGACGATAGGACAAAATAATTAAGTTAATTAACGCCACGCTGTGCTGTCAATCATCATTTATTGTCATTATTTAAAATCCCGTATCGATAAAGTATTGTTTTTTGCTGAAACATAAAATAGCTTGTTTTTTGTTCATCTGACTTCGTCCTCGTTGATTCTATTATGAATCCCTTATATTTTTTATAATAAGATGTAGCGTCCAGCACTCAGAATTAACGTAGCTTCCTATTAGGGAAATAATTTTCAAAATCGGATCAGAAGTTCGCGTTCAAACAAATAAACCAACTCTTCAGTTTTATAAGATTTTTATTCACGACCACTTCACATTATAAGACACACATCACTTTATAAGTTGGTAAAACTATACCGCATGGGCGTACCCAGCTTCTGGCGTAGGAGGGGGCAAGTCAGATTTTTTAAGTCGGATCGTCCGCTTCTGTTTTGTCATACACACTACACAAACACACCTACATGAATCATTAGGTGTATGTAGTGTAGTGTGAAATAAAATGTGTGAAATAAAACAATAACATGTCAAATAAAATAAATGCTAGTCGCTCGCAAGTCCTTATCGAAGATTACCGAATACAGCCAAGCCTAGATTCGGTAATGTACGTCCGCCATCGTCGCGCGCGGTTTTTTGGCAATTGCATCGTGCATTTTGTCAGTGTCTACTGCGCGGTTTATTTAAAAGTTAGAGCATAAGGACCCGTTTACACTTTAATTAGTAATTAGGCGAGTTCATACATGTTCTGCGAGATTTCCAAGGGGGGGCAGCTGCCCTCCCCTGCCCCCCCCTGGGTACGCCTATGATACCGACCCAGTCTTAAACTGCAGCCACAACAGACCAGTGTTCAGTTCAATGTCGAAGCTGAATATAGAACAGCCCAGACATTGAGAGCTCTGCATCGAGGTCACTCTGATCACCACTGAAGGCTGAGCCGCCTAACGGCCTAACCTTCTATTTTTAAAATGGTATTGTTTCACTATTTAACTTTGAGACCGCTTTTGTTTTCGGCTTCGTTTGTTTCGGATTTGATAAGGCGATCATGAAAGCCAGACAGAGAGGCAGTAGCTGTAGCGGTACTGACCGCTACACAAAGAATAAAGTCATAACATGACGCCTGTAATCCCCGAAGGGTTAAGCAGAGGTGTACCCATTAGTACTCCCACATTTCGCCAGTTATGTTTAAGTCCCATGTAATAGGGGGCGAGCCTATTACCATCAACTGGGCACAAATCCAGACACCGAGATTACTACTGAGAAATTCCTGATGGAAAAACCTAATAACACGCCCGATCTGAGAACTCAACCCAAGACCTCATACTCAGCAGTCACGTTTTGCGACCACTAGACCAACGAGGCAGTAAACTGTCAGTATTTGTAATACGCAAACCGTAGACAAAGTTAAATTAATTCTCAGAATCGTTATTACCGAGTAAAGCTGTAGTTACCTAACTGTGATAAATCGATTGTGGTAGGTGTTCAGACTGAGTGGAAAAACGAAGTCGGTTTTCATTTTGTATTATTTTGGCTAAGGTGAGTGGCAACGCAGGGAGAGGTCGCCCTAGGAAGACCTACACTGACCTTATTGGTGAGGTTCTACAGAAAGGTCAGGTACGCAGTACACGTAACCGGCGTGCTTGTATGACGAGATGTATGAACGTAGATGAGGCGAAAGGAGTTTGTAAGATCATAGTAGGTGGCGTTCTGTGGTTTCTGCCTACCCCCATGGAGAACAGGCGTGATTTTATATATGTGTATCATAATAATATCTTCACGACCGAATTTTGGTCACGGCGGTCAATTTCAGTGGAAACTAGCCAAGTACGCAAGAGATTTTTTTTTTTTGAGTTGTTAAAAATCATCAAATGAGCCCTGTTCCTTCTGTTGCCCTTTACGTTCCGGGGCCACGGTATCCTGTTAAGACGTCCCGCAGCCCCGGACGCAAGAGATATGAATTGCACAAGTGTTTGCGCAAACACAGGTGCATTCCCTCTTCCCTTATTCTCATAGTCCGATGGAACGGCAATCCGACACGACCGGTCAGAGATCAGTGCACGTCGATTATCAAGCTTTATTTTTTTGCGTGTATCTCTAATTCTTTTTCTAAAATAAAAGCACCTTAAGTTAACCATTATAACATCAGCTATTTGCCAGTGTAAGTTTCGTCAGAATCGGTCCAGCAATTTCGGAGATCAGCCTGAACAAACAGACAGAGAGACGAAAATTTTATAAATTAGTTATTCTGTACCTTGTAAACAATCACAAGTATCTAGTAAAAAGCTTACAAGCACACACTTCAATTTTATTTATTTGTATAGATTAAAGTACTCTCCGGGCTCTCTGAGCTCTTTTAAATACCCTCTTCAAATATTATATTATTATAAACAATAATGAACCTTTCCACTTATTTGGACCAAAATTTCTAATCTCATTCTAGCAATAACCCTCTTTCTGAGGCCGTCGGGTAAAAATAATTAATTTTTCTAGAGTAATCCCCAAAAAGGGTAAAGTCTACTTCAATATTTCGGAATTGTTATTTCTAAAACTACCAGAATAAGCTGACTTCACATAAAAATATTATGTTTTCTTATTCACATTACATTCAAGATATCTTTCGGGTATTAAACATTCGGCTGTAAGAAACCTTTTTACTTATGTATGGTCATGTTTTTCAAGTTGAGATATAGGGACACAACAGGCCTCATCTACATACTATAAATATACAAATAAATAAAATTGAAGTGTTTGTTTGTAGTATCCAAATAGCAACATTTTACACAATAAATATAGGTATTTATGAAGTTAAACGAAAAATATTTTTTTTAAATTTGTGTTCCAGCTAATCTCCAAAACGGCTGGACTAATTTTGACGGGACTTTAACTGACATAAATATAGTTGATGTTACAAGGAAAGTCCTTAATACCTTTTTTATTTAAAAATAATATCCACAAAAATAAAAAAAAATATCTTATTTATAATTCTCGTAGGTACTAATGTCTAAAGTCAACCAATCAGCTTACGTTCGCTTGTCTATTTGTCACATTAATTTTAGGCTCGAGAAACCGAAGGTTTGTGTCCAAAATTTTAATTAAATTGTAGGTATGAATAGCCAAAGCTTAAAGTTAGTTAGCCAAAGTTCTGCTTAAGCGTCTGTTAGAAATCTTTTAGGAAATAAATTGGATTTCCGATTGTTGCCATACCTACCCAAATTATTAATCTACGAATTAGTAGAATTTATGTGACAATGATTTGTTGAACACGAATTTCAATTTCAAAACCTCGTAGGTATAACGTAAAATCTAAATGTCGCGCAAGGAAGGTCAAATTAAATAAAAATCTTTAGAATTTTCTAAATTAAAATAGTATGGTAAAACAATTGAAGTACTGCTTCGAATAAAAGACAATGACATTTATTGGAATACAAAACGTTTTCTTTGTTTTCTCGCTTTCAATAAAAGGAATGTCACCTTTTTGTGGGAACAGGCGACGACGCGACGCTCGAAAACAATTTTCTAAAACAATGGACTGTTTTTCCTATAGAGAAAGAAAAAAAGAATAAATAAAACGAATTTAAAAGTATAGCGGCTATAACTCCTGGTAATATCATCTTTTGCATATTTGCAGACTCTCCGTAATGTGATTTTGTTGGCACAGTTAAAAAT
Organism: Hoplodrina blanda; assembly: GCA_949316365.1. Taxonomy (NCBI): domain Eukaryota; kingdom Metazoa; phylum Arthropoda; class Insecta; order Lepidoptera; family Noctuidae; genus Hoplodrina; species Hoplodrina blanda. The sequence goes on along the minus strand of OX438579.1, from coordinate 4,936,518 downwards.
GAATTACGCCTTCATACCTCGATGACTTTTTATTCAAATTACATTTTTATTTTTGTGGCTTAGAGTTTATTTTATAACTCAGTGAAATGGCCCATTTCTGATGTTAACTTGCAAAATAATGACATTGGTTATATTACTTTTAAATTGGTGGTGTATTTTGATATTGTGGAGTCCATCAAACCAATCTTTTATGTGATTTGCGAGACACGACACACTAATTAATAGAATGATATAAGAGTACGTATGGAGTTTCTTGCCCATTCTTCTCCATACAAAACTACCTTTTGGAAGGGGCAACTAGATTCAATTCCTTTTTCTTTTGTATATGACGTTCAAAAGTGCCTTGTAATGGCCTAATTGAAATAAATGATTTGACTTTGACTTTGACTATAATAATACCAGCCTAGTATTGACCCTCTGCGGGGCCAAGGTCACTTCTCATACAGAAAAGGCACGAGCAGATAATGACCACGTTTGCTCAAGGCGGACGATTTTTGATTTAGGTTTTCCAACTGTATTTTCTCTTACCGATGTCAGTAATGTCCACAATAAACTTAAACAGTACATATAAATTTAGAAAGGCACATTAGTACTTACCTTGCTACCGTGATGGCCAAGTGATTAAGGTACCCGCCTCTCAAACGTAAGTATGCGGGTTAGAAATGAATACTAACGAGACATATTTCATTTTGAAAAAGCAAACGATTTTCAATTTGAATTGCAATCCCTAAATTCTCAAGATCTTTTCATCAAGACATTAGTACTTTAAAACACGACTGTCGCGGTTCTGATAAAGACTTTTCCTTAGACGTCTGGTATCATAAATCATCGTCTGTCAAAGTCGGACGATATCAAAAGATGTATTAGGAAAGAAAGCTTTGAGAATGTAAGTACCGGATCTTTAGCAGAGAAATGCTTTACCTGTAACAAAAGAAATCTTGGTTAGAATAATGAATGGTTTAAAAGTATTTTGTATTCAAATTCATGAATTATAAAGTCTCGATCACTTTAATTATGCTATCAATAATGTTTTGATAAAAAGTTTTAGCGTGATGATCAATGCTCGTGCCTTCTCTGTATGTCCCTGGGCAAACGGCTCTGGGCTTTTGCCCTACAGTGGGACAATAATAAGCTGGTATTATTTTATTTAAAACGTGCTAGTTATAAAACACGTAAGAGACATATTGACGAAGACGCGCAAGCGAAGAAACAGCTGCACCATATAACAGACAGTGCAACATCTACACGGTCAAAATGTATGAAAGAGTTGTTTTTTCTTTTTATTTTGAAGTATTCATTGTGTTTACATTTTAGTACAAAAACAAAATATTACGCCTGTCAACTGCATAGCTGTTTGTTGGTATTAATTAACTAGGTATAAACTTAAACGGTTACCGCTAAACATTAATATTCTACAGTATCATAGCAATCTATTAATTAATCTATTAATTTTCATATATGAGGTTTTGACAAAAAAAACCGACTAAAATATTTACGATGCGTGGTCTAGAATATCTGAATCCATAGTAAAATTATTCTTTACGATAACCCTTCAACCGTGTATTACAATTTAAAAACCAACTCAAGAGAGCTTTGAAACATCAAGATCTGTACTGAAACTCATATGACACCCTAGTTCACATAAAACTTAACAAACTCCTGAAAACTCATTAAATAACTTAACCAACAGAATTTTGCTGGATCCCACTGCAATTTTAACACAGCACGGGGATAGTAAAAGGGGTAAAAATAGAAGTAGTTTGCAAACGTCATTAAAATAGTGTAACGAGAAAAATCCTCAGCGCTCTCTCATCGTTCAGGTTGAACTAAAGTAAATAGTGCCCAAGATTCGATAACTTACCTACTTCTACTTCTTCACTGGTATTAATAGGTTCGTTGGTGAGTAAAACATTTTTAGGGTTAATTGACTAAAAACCTGAACAAAACAAGTTAAAATTTGAGATTAACAAAACAGCACCTTTATCTCAAAGCTCTATGGACGATTTTCGTAGATGCCAGTATACTACGTCCCAAGAAAAGAAAAGGCTAATGTGTAACAGGCACAGCCCTAAGTTGGGTGGAAGGAGAGGGGAGGCTAGTAGTCAAGAGGCTGCAATCTTGCCTCCAACTAGTAAGCAGTCAACAACTCCTTTGTCACTGCACAATCTCTGGTAATTAGGGCTTCAATTGTTCTTAGAAGTAGGTATGAATAATTGCAGGTGAACGGATTTGATCCCTATTCGTGGATTTGAAGACGTTATTAAAGGTGGAAATGGATTTCAAAATGGCTGATTTAAGGTTGCGATTATTGATTTGATAGTTGTTTTAGTTTCATAATTGAACTAATAAAACTAAATATCTAACTATTTTTTTTGAGTTTATGATTAAAATGCAAAATAAATATCAAACCGTTAAATAATAAAACAATATTAAAAACGTATTGTATTATTTATTTATTTATCCAGCCAAAACAATTCAATGGACTTTTTAAATATGTATGCCTAAAAAGACTTTAAAATTAATCATCGTTAAATATTTAAAATTAATACAATCCTACTTCGAAAAATAGTTATGTTTTTTACGTGTGTTGGTTAAGGTAAAACTAATCCTCGGCTTTTGTTCTGTTCTTAGTTTTAGGCTATAATAACTTGATATTAGAGCTTAAAAACAGGTTTTCATAATAAACAAACTTCAACTCCCTTACTTACCTATAATTACGTAACTTAATGCCAAGACACGTTTACAGGCACGTCAAAAAAACTATCACTAAGCAGACGATCATTACTTCAATCTTGAAACGACGTGAAGATATTATAAAGTTATTTTATATACAAAACCAGGTGAAATACGTTTAGGTAACTTACGTGCTCAAACGTCAAGCAGCCCCGTGAATAACGAAGCGACGCGACTACAGATTACTTCAAGGAAATTGGATTTCAGAGCACAGCCGAGTATTAATTTTCAATTATTTTTAGCAAGATTTTCAAGGTTACAAATATAAAACGAAGGTCAGGTAAGGAGATAAGTTTTTATGACATCTTGACATCTGAAAGCTAAGTAATTAGAAGGCTAAGTATTTAGTTTAATATTAAAGTTCTGTTTTTAGAAGAAATGGGGCATTATTGAAGTAGATAAAAAGAATTATGAACCAATATTTAATTATATCGATACTAGTTCCCTTAGGTATTAGGCATATAATTATTGAAACCACTCACATAATTAGTATTTTGAACGATACACCAAGGAGAAAAATCATTATGATTAAATTTTCAATATCAACCCGAAGCCTTAGAAAAAAGGTATGTCCACTTCAATGATATTCTAATAAACAGATATGTTATACCCTTACAAAACAACAGAAAAAAGTGTTCCGCGCCGAGAGGCAGCACACATACACACATTTCATTCATTTTACATTTCACTACAAGTAAAAAAGGATAGCTTGATACAACCTATAGGAAAAAAAGTGACAGCTAGATGTTGTCAATTGCGCGTGAATGTGAACAGACATTATTCGAGCCACCAATCACCGCACGTTGGCATCATAGAGTAACAAATTAACTAGGTAGAAGGTACAAACCGCGTGTACAGAATTTGTAGCCGGGATTTGTGCCTATGCAACGAATAAACTCTCTCTTGCTGTTGTCACATAGTAAAGTAATATAAACGATTCATTAATTCTTTGATTACGATGTCGGCGACGAAGACCCCATGCACGTACGTACTATAACACAAGTACAGTTAGTGATATTTTGTAAGGACTTTATAGTTAAGTTTAATTTTTGAAAGGATTCTATAATTTGTTTTTTTGAAAGGATTTTAAAGTTGTTTTCTTATGTTTTATTGTACTTATTAGGTAGGCAGAAACTTTAATTTACTGATAAGGATATTAGGAAAACTTGTCTGGTTAGAAAACATAACGTAAGGGAATTTGTGCAAAATTGGTGTATTATGTCTTATTGGAACGATGTTAGCGTAATCCAATTAGAAAAGTCTAGTAGGATAGTAATTTGAAAGGTTTTTGACGAAAAATTGTATGATAAGGAATAATTACGTAACTTGAAAATGAGGTTTTTTGTTTATGGAGGAATATTAAATATTTCTATCATATTTTAGTAAGATCACATAGAAACAAGGTTTACAAAAGGAATTGTAAAAATCTCGTAAGTATTGTAAAAGTTATAGTCGATTGTTCAAAGTGAAAATGTTAAAAGAACAATTTTTACACTTCAATGTTCTAGGGTTTTTGTCAGACTGTATTTTATCATTATGTAATTGATTTTAAGTATTAAGTATTAAATTATAATGAAAAGTTATTAAAAGGGAAACTAGAACTCTGGAGTAAAGATGACTTTACTGCCTAATATTCGCATCTGTACTTTTATTCTATGTCCGGAGTGCACGCATCCTTGTCGTTCTCACGACAAAAAATGTATTTTCCATCTCTTTCTTTTTTCTAACCTCAAAATATCAGAATATTAGGAAAATAATTGAAATATATTAATAAATCGAAGTATATTGCGTACTTACGTGTGGTATGAGATCCCTTGTGTTTTATTAACTTTGGTATCGTAATTGGTACACTTTCTAAACACACACGATGGCATTTTGGATGGTAATTACGTAGCAGCGCGCAACGTATCACTCGTAGTAGTGCCAGACACAGACTAAAGGCAATGCGTCCTAATTAGGACGGTTTCTGGTCTTCACGTTTTGCGCGCTTATAACATATCTGTTTACTAAAATATCATTGGTCCACTTTATCGAATAAAATGATTTCATTAAATACTTCAAGAGCCTTTCATAATAAAAAAAAAATATAATCCCACACCATCTAATCCATTAATCATAACAGAACCAATTTCCACTTCAGTCCCGAAATTAATTCCCGATTTCTACAACCCTACCGTACCTATTACTTGAACTAATACTTCTATACCCCAGGGCTCGAGACTACCCAAACTTGGTACTCATCAATCATACCCGTCTAACTCCGTCCCGACTTGATCCATCAGCTTTTATGGAATCCTCTTAAGCTAGCGTATATTGTCTCACAGCCGTTTAAGTGCATATGTGTTAATCTTGGAACTATCTCTCATAATATTTAGTGTATACCTACTTATCATTTCATGTAATATTAAATTAATGTTGCAATTGGTATTGAAAGTGTGTTTGTGTAAGTTTGTAAGAGATAATCTCTAGAATAGCTGACATAGGTATTATGATATACTTGAAGTCGCAGAATATAGGTGCTAGTATCGAATGTTTACTAGAATCGAACATTTACTACAGGCATTAAAACGCCATTGATGCAACAAAAGGACTAACTAAAACCATCGACGCAAAAAGAAAAAGACCAAAAGAAGCAAAGTATACAAAGGATTACTGCGAGTTAATTAATAAAAAGATAACCCTGCTAGCAAAATTGACTATACAACGTCCATTGGTAAATGTATTGATACCTAGGTACTCATAGAGGCCTGCGTCGCTCTATCCGACCAAAAGACCGATTCTCCTAATTACAGATATACAAAATGTAGTCGCAATCTCATCTCAGCGACTATATTTTGTACATCATGCTTGTACATACATCATCATCACCATGCTCATCACGGAAGCTGATGGACGCTACTGTGAGTGCCAAACTCGTTACCAAATTTTGAGCTGACTCAATATAAATATTGTCATCGACACACTAAGAAGAAGATCTCAGCGTCAATCAATGTCGAAATGTTGAAATTGTAGATAAATAATAGTGGGCATTTTTGACAAATTGAAACTGAGGTTAAATTGCGGTCGTTTCTAAAAGTCACTAGAATTGCCTCCCAAAAACCTTATACCGTACAAAGTTAATCGAGTTCAATACCTTGTATGAAAATGAAATTTCCCTAACGAAGTCCATATTAGCAATATTAAACGGTGGCCGCTTGCAAACTTGATTACTTGAAACAAGTTACCACTTGTTTGTAACGGTACCCATATCATATAGTGGTGCCGGAAGTTTGATTACCGGTCGTTGACTTACTTATAGATTTTATATAGGTTACAGGTAAGAACATAGTTACGTATGTATGTATACGTCTTTAAATCTCAAATACAGACTTACTGGTTGTTTATTTTAGAGCTTTATTTCGTTCTTAAATGTTAGGGGTTAGATAAGATCGCTAACTATATTCATTAATCATAACATTCATTTATTGTATCTATTCAAAATATTGTAATCATTTTTTTAAGTAAGTATATTTTATTAAGTAAGCTAAGTAGATTTTATTCTTTTTCTTGTAAATGACGTTGAAAAGTTTCTTGGTTTAATTGAAATAAATGATTCGACTTTATCTTTGACATATATTAATTTGCTCAAGAAAAAGGTTTGTATTCTCTGGAAAAAACTTCAATACCCAGCTGAACATAAGTCAGCCCAAGCTCCGCTGTTCTGGTTTAAAGAAATTTATTTCTCAAAAAGAACATAGTCATAGTTATATCACTTAAATATGAGAAACTTAACAAAAAATAAGTTATCTTAAGTAATAAACATGTTGTCGTCATAACACCTCGCTTTTTCGCTTTAATTTGGTAAGCAGAATTGTCTAGTGACGGCACTATAACGGGTAAGTAAGACTTGAAATTCACAATATGTCGGAAAAAACATGTAACTTTCGCCTTGAATGATTTTATTTTGATTTGGATTAATTTGTTTTTATTTTCTCTAGTTATGGAGACATTAAAGGTTTTTCACAATATTTACGATTATAAGTTTGAAATTTTCTGACTAAACTTTATAACACCGTGAATAATATGTTAAAAACTATGGTAAAATTATGTATGCTGCAATTTGTATTCAAAGCCAAAGACAAATCATATATTAAATAAGATCATTATAGGCACGTCTGAACGTCATATATTATACAAAAATAAAGAATTTAATTTAGTAGCCCCTTTCAAAAGCTAATACCGCGTTTACATTCAGCCGTAGTGAGCAGGGAAGTGGGCAGGGAAGTGGGCAGGACGAGTGTGTAAACGCGATACTTCTCATGCCACTGCCATTGCCACTCGCGCTGCCCGGCGTTCCCCAAAATAGCGGTTTTTTGTGCGGAAGTCAAAGGACCGGCAGTGCGAGCGGCAGTGCGTGTTTACATTCTGCTCCCACGCTCAGTACTCGCCGATAGATATCGTCCACCATCGTCTACGACGAACATTCTTTTTTTGTATTCGATATCTTTTTAAATATAGAACATAATTATGTATCGCAAAAAAAGACAGCGCGGCCGCTGTAATTATTTCGACGTCTGCCATTGTCGAAACTTGAAAGCGAAGTGAGTGGTAGGGCAGTATGTAAACACACACTCCTCTCGATCCTGCTGCAGCAGTATTTAGGGAATTATCGCGAGGGGCAGCGGCAGGGGCTGAATGTAAATGAGGTATAATATTTATTATATGGAGAAGAAACTTCATCTTCACTCTTTTGAAACAAATGTTTTAAAATATTATCTATACAGAATCATGATTTCTCAGTTTTCGCTACAAGCAAAGTTCCTTCGTGGCTCAAAACTAACATTATACAACACACTAAGTATGTAAACATAGCGACTACAAAACTTGAACACAGCGAGAATGTCTAAACTTAGTTTAAAGCAATCTTCGAACTAAGAATATGACGGGTGATGTCGACGTGCTGGCTCTATGTACTTACAAGGTGCAGTTTAGCTTATCATCACTGTCCCGTCGTTGAAAAACGCGACTGCTAAGCACGAGGGCTTAGGTTTGATTGGTAGATCAAGCAAAGTGTTATTAGGTTTTTCCAATAGGAATTTATCAGCAGCCTCAGTCTGGATTTGTGCCCGGTTGATGGAAATAGGCTCGCCCCCTATTACATGGGACTTAAACATAACTGACTTACTAGTGGGTACACCTTTGCTCAACCCTTCGGGGATTACAGGCTTAATGTTATGTAAAATTAATAATAAGTACGTCTACATACAGCATTTCGCAAAAAAAGTATACAAACAGTTTAGTGAATTAACTACTAATATTTCAATAACTGTTAATTATATCCCACATCAATCTCTAATCAGCTAGGTAATTAATCAACCTCTAAAATCAATAACCTATTCCAGCAAGTACTGAACTCATTGAAACCCAAACACACATGGTGAACTATTGGTGAACTACACAGCGATTACAGGTGCGATGTTATGTTATGTGTATTGTCTAACTTATTAGTGCAGAAATACAATTCTCCTAGACTGCGCAAATTAAACTTTAGAATTAGGAAAATCCCGTAGACAACTCACCTGTCTTTTCCAATTTTTCCTACATTTTAATATCCAAACCTGGATTGGAAATTATTTATTATTATTATATTATAAGTACATCGATATTGTCAATTCCGTACCGCGATATTCTGATATTCGATAATCGAATTAACGTCAAATCCAACGGAAACCAAATCAGAGCAATTTCACACGAGTACAGTCAGCTTCCGATAATTTGATGTCCACTGGCCTTTACTGCTATTTAGTTGTATAGGTACGGAATACATTGTTATTGTGGCTAGCAGATCTTAATTTTACACAACATCACGCCTGTAACTCCCGAAAGGTTAGGCAGAAGTGTACGCATTAGTACACCCACATTTCGCCAGTTATGTTTAAGTCCCATGTAATAGGGGGCGAGCCTATTGCCATCAACTAGGCACAAATCCAGACCCCGAGGCTGCTACTCAGAAATTTCTGATGTAAAAACCCAGTAACTTTTGCCCGAACTGGGAATCGACCCCAAGACCTCAAACAACCGCTACACCAACGAGGCAGTCATAAAATAAAACTCAGTATTTAAAAACTGGTTTTAATTTATGAACATGTATTGTACACATTCAAAACTATTTTTAAGCAACAACAACAAAATCAGAAATAGTAGATAACATAACTAACTATGTTGTTACAGACTTTACGCAACATGATATTTCAGCGGTCGTTAGTATACTGAAAAAAACTGACATAGGGGACGGTCAGTTTTGCGTCTGACGCCAGACGGAGGCAATCATATTTCATTTCGCGGTCCGTTGCTCTAATGTCCTGCACAAAAACTGTCAAAATTCAAGTTTTACTGGTCAAGGAGATGATTTTAGATCATTGTATTTTTATTCCCAACTAGCTTCAACTTTCTGACTGACTGACCGACTGCTTGACAATTCAAAAGTGCCTGTAATTGGTCTAACTGAAATAAATGTTTTGACTTTGACTTTGAATTAAAAGTTTTAATCACAGATATCAAATTAAGAAAAAATATTGTTTTCAAATAGAATAGAATAGAATTTATTTATCCATCTTTAGATACAGTTAGTGTCCGACCGAAGGTGCAATTCTGGCCGAAGCCGAAGCCGAAGCCGATTAATCGGTATTCACCAAAACCTTCGGCCGAAGCCGAAGCCGAAGCCGAAGGTGTCATTGACCTTGAGAAATACGATAGTTACTTTGATCTCAGAATATACTAGATACATATTGTGAGAGCTTTAGAGATTTAGCCCAATAACGAGCCGAGTGACCAACATATACAAGTAGGTAATAAAATATTGGCGATTCGTTTGGTCCGGTGCGGCGGCGCGGCGAAACTCTGCTGCTCTCCACACTCTCCGTCTCGCTCTAGCATCGTTCAGTAAATTTCAAATTTTGACAACTAGCAAACCTTCGGCTTCGGCCAAACCTTCGGCAAATTTTTGGCCGAAGCCGAAGATTTGGCCGAAGGTGCTTTTTTGGCCGAAGGTGGCCGAAGCCGAAGCCGAAGCCGAAGCTTCGGTCGGACACTAGATACAGTATACCAGAAGTAAACATAAAATCGTTGTTATAACTAAAGTACTTAGGTACATAGTTTCTAAGTTTTCAATGTACAATCGCGGTCATAAGTGCAGTAGCATGCTAAAGTTTAAATTGCTGTGAACACGGGGTACTGGCCATACCTACATCTGTGTGTATAAGTGATGTATCGTATTCAAAGTTAATAAGGACTTTTTTAAGGACTTTATTTTTAACGAAGTTTATAAGGTACAAATGTCCCAATATTTATCGATTATTTGAACTACCCCGTTGTTCTCGTGATCGCAAGCGCAACTACTGAGCGTGGAGTCCTGCAGATTTCGATTTCCAGGTCAGGCATAAAGTGTTATTGGGTTTTTAACCGACTTCAAAAAAGGAAAAGGTTCTTAATTCGTCGATATCTTTTTTTTCATTACGATTTTTTCAGTAGCAGCCCGGAGTTTGGAAGATGGTGGTATGACACCCTCGTGCCTCGGAAACCACATCCAGAAACCAGGTCCTGCGTCTGAGCTCACTCCGATCGTGTCGGATTGCCATCTCATAAGACTATGAGAGCGAGGGTAGGCAACATAGGCTAATTAATAAAAAAAAATCTTTAGCAAAAAAGGTTTAAATTTATGGTAGCGATAGTACTTTTATGAATCATTGATCACGTTACCAGTGCGGTCGCTGTAATACCGACTAGATTCATTTGTATTCATATTACATTTTGATTTTCGTTACTGTTGTTAACAGGCACAGGTATTTGTGCATTGCACCTACCTGGCTGGTATCTATCTAATATAACTAACATTTTCCAATTCAATATCCTAAACAATGATCAAAATAAAAACAATAAAATCTTCTCCATTATCTGTTAGTATTTAGTCTTATTTAATAAATGCCAGTCATTATCTGAGCTGTGCTTTCCACTAACATACATTATTTGTGCAGATAGTAAAATCTCAAGACTGACCTACCTACCTTCGTATGTCGTCGTAAAGTCGCCCGCGTCATATGCATTAAGGTTGTGAATTTCAATTCATCTTGTACTTTTTTAGTTTATCTTGGACATAACTGACATCGGTAAAGGAAAAAAAACAAATATAGGTACGCTTCGAATTGAGAACCTCCTCCGTTTTTTCGTCAGTTGAAAAGAAGTGAAGAAAAATCAATATATCTGAAATCGCCAATCCGCCTTGGGCATGTGTGGTGATCAATGCTCATGCCTTCCCTGTATGAGAAGAAGCCTTTGCCCTATAGTAGGACAATAATACGTTGTTATTATTATTATTACCTTCTGATCAATAGTATCAGCTGTAAAATGTTGTTGTTATTTTGTGTTATTGTAATTGCTGCTGTTCTATAGAACAGATGCCAAAATTAATACAATTAAACAAGTTGTAAACGAAGCAATTGAAAATGTCGCGTCTAATTGATATTAAATGTCAAGGAATAAGATCACGAAAGCAATCGTAATTAAAAATACGAATCACGAGGCAGGAGGAAAGGAGGCAAACAAGCAACAAAAATTAATATCGCTTTCACTTTTCAAAAACCTATTTAATTACGTGATTCTAGTTAAATTGATGATCGAAAAGAAAATTCTTAAAAGGTCCCTGATTTTTTTCCGACTAAAGAGCTTATTGTAAATAAATTTATGTCGTTATAGCTTCTTGTGGGTTGAAATCGAGCAATTATACACATACATAAACTCACGTCTTTTTCCATGGGGGTAGGCAGAAACCACAGAACGCCACCTGCTACGATCCTGACATACTCCTTTCGCCTCCTTACGTTAATACATCTCGTCATACAAGCACGCCGGTTACGAGTAGGTACTCCGCACCTGACCTATCGCAATTGTCAATGTGAATTTTACAATTCATACGTATTTTCTAAGTTTATCTTGGACCTTACTGACATCGGTGAAGGAAAACATCATGAGGAAACCTGTACTTATAGTTAACTAGCTTCTGCCCGCGACTTCGTCCGCGTCAAAGTAGATTTCTCCATACAAACTTTGTATTTTCTCCATTCAAACGGGGGTCCCGTTTCATTCCCTTAGGGTGTAAATTTTGGAAAATCCTTTCTTAGCGGACGTCTACTAACTATAAACTACCTCCCTACCAAATTTCATCTTTATATGTCAAGCGGTTTTCGATATTTCGTGATGAGTGAGTGAGTAACCTACTCAACGGATTTTAATGCTGTTTTCATCAATAGATAAAGTGATTCAAGAAGAAGGTTTATGTATCTACATTGCTCCCACGCGAAGCCAAGGCGGGCCGCTAATTATTATCATATTAAATAAAGAAGAGAGAGGTCTGGAGTTAAAATTAATTTGACCGAAACCTCTGGGAAAAATGTGCAAACTCATACAGACCGCAAAGTAATTATCAGGGATCGTGTATGCTTGATGAAAGGTCAGTGTCATAATGGGAAAGGGAGTGGGGAGGGAACCTGATAAATCGAACATGAAAAAATAAATGCTCGCTTGTGGAATACCTCTCGTTCTTTTTGTATTTAGGGTTGACAGATCAATTTTGTTGTTAACATGTTGCATAAAGATGTTTTTGATGTACAAATATTGCATCAATGTGCATCGGAATTGGGTGTGATATTGTGTGGAATTAAAACACCTTTTTTTCTTAATTAAAAACGTAACCCTTCTTTGCAGTCGGGTGAAAATAAAAAGGGAAAATAGTGATTACTGACATTTGCTTTACTTCATCACATTTCAAGTACCTATCTAAATAAGTTATTCAATAACTAAAAAAACTCGGCCAAATGCAAGTCGGACTCGCACGCGATTGGTTCCGTACCACCTCACAATATTTAATACTACACAAAATAAAACGCAGTTCGGTGTGCGTTTTGTGTTCTCTTTAATTTTAAACTTTATTTTATTTTTATTATTTTTTGTTATAGCGGCATTAGTAGCACACACACACACCCTCACCCGCACTGAAAATTCCAAATGTCCACTAAATACGGCTCAAAAAAATATAGTCCTGTGACAGAGGGACGGAATGACAGACATAAATTGAATGAATTGTAAAGTTTTTGTTTTGTTTGTATGTTAATTAATGTAATTAATTGGTATTATGCCGCGTTAATTAACTGTAAATAAATAATCCTTCGGGTATGGAACACAAAAAAAAGAGTTTAACAGTAGGTATTATTATTTTTTTGCCAAATAAAGTTATTCTAACAAAGATGAACTTTAACTCGCTATGTTGTACAAATTGTCGGGTCGGAAGGAAACAAGTTAATTCAGACGGAGGCTTCATCCCTTTTTTGTCGTCATTTTTATTTGATCACAGCGTTACAAGTTTTGTTGTAGGTATGACACGAAAGAACAGGCTTATTTTTAACCGACTTCAAAAAAAGGAGGAGGTTATCAATTCGTCTGTATTTTTTTTTTATGCTTGTTAGCTCCTAACTTGCGACTGGGTGAACCGATTTTCATGATTCTTTTTTTATTTGAAAGCTGGTGCTTCTCTTGTGGTCCCATTGTCACCATTTCGTAAGGAATGTAACTCCTCATAGAATCACAGCAGCAATATCGTAACAAGTGAAATTGCTTTGTTTATACGTGTAGTCGATGACTGACTGAAAGAAAAGGGGGTGGGGGGGTACGTCAACCACGTACTCCTACCAGTTTCCAAAATTAAATATATCGTGTGAGGTATTGTTTGAAAGGGCTTTTTGTAAGGATTTTAAACATTAATACACAAGCACTACAAAGTGAAAAATAAAAAGCTATTTTACAAAAAAAGATAACCGCCTTCAAAAACTACAAAATCAAAATAACTTTTTTTATAGTCTAATTTAATTTCAATAATATGTACAATATTTACAGACTTAATAAATAAGATGACTGCCTCGTTGGTCTAGTGGTCTCTAAGCGCGAATGCTGAGCATGAGGTCTTGGGTTCGATTTCCAAGTCGGGCAAAGTGTTTTTGGATTTTTCCATCAGGAATATCTCGGTAGCAGCCTCGGAGTTTGGATTTGTGCCCGCTGCTAAATACAGGCAGTCCGTTGTCGGGCAACATTTAAAAAAAATAAGTTTGAAATAAATAAATAAAATGTAGGTACTAACAGACATTCACGCGAATACTCGCGAGCAAAACCTATCTTGTCTTAAGATTATCCCGGACTTAATCAAGTTTATCTGGATAAAGATGTCAACCTCCGAAGATCCACCGCTGTGGCTGACATAATAACATTTAATGGCCACTGAGACGATAAAGGAAGGATATCAAACCAATATTGTTGCTTTATTATCAATCAACAATAGCTTTATCAAAGCATAAGGTGCTCAAAGTTGGAGAAAATCTTAATTATTCTGCTGTAGAGATAAATTCTGGTGAACTTGTTTGACAAATGATTTCTTACAAAACAATAATAATAATATTACTAATTATTCCACGGGAACCGTTTTTCGAGATAAAAGCAGCCTTTATGCTATTCCAGACTATAATCTATATCTGTACCTTTCATCCAGATCCGTTTAGCCGTTCTGTCGTGAAAAAATGAAAGAAATTTTATTTTGTTTTTGTAACTCTTATTAGGTTTTACTTTTTGGTTAACGATTATGTTAAGTTTGAAAACCACTGAGCTAGAAGTATCAGTTTATTGGTAATAAACCTTTTACTGATTTAATTTGGACACCCGTGTGTTGCTACTCGACATACGGTGCCCTAAATTAAGTACCGTAGGAAATCTTTTAGGATTGAATATGCACAAACTTACTTTTATTGCAAAAACGTAGGTACTGTGGTATCGGGATTATCAATTTACTTGGTTGAAAAACTTTATTATTTACTAGTTATGCCTGTGACTTCGATTCCGAGATTTTATTTTATTATATACATAAAACATAATTTCAATACATAATTATGAAGGTTTTGAACGTTATTAATACCTACCATAAAACTGGCTAATAATCTCCAAAATAGCTGGACCGATTTTAATGGAACTTTCATTGGCAGATAGCTGATCTTACACGGAGTAACTTTGGCTCCCACAGATTACCGGCATTCACGCGAACGAAGTCACGGGCATAAACGATTATATAAATAAAAATCCAAAATCCAAGAACCAGTTGACATTTATGAAAAATTCAAATGGCCATTGAACGTACCTCAGGTAGTTGTCAAGAGCCAATTACTTCCAGCATTCGGTGCGTTAGACTTGCCAATTACATGGCATCGTCCAGACGTTGTACCACGAAACTATATTTTAGTACCTACATACATACATACATAGATGGGTATTACATAGGTAGGTATACAGTCAACAAAAGAGATAGATATCCAGGGACGTCAGGTATAGTTGAAGTTTTCTTATTATTTTTTTTTAAATGAATGACCCGTTTTTAATGAAACTTCCTACACATATGCAGGATACATAGGTCTGAAAAGATAATGTAAGTGTTATTAGGTTTTTCTATCAGGAATTTCTCAGTAGCAGCCGCGGAGTCTAGATTTGTGCCTGGTTGATAGCAATAGGCTCGCCCCCTATTACTGGGACTTTTTTTTTAGGTGGTAAAAATCATCATATGTCTCCTTCCGCCCTGGGTGGGGCGGAAGGGACTGTCAGACTTTTACTGACTAAAAAACCACCCTGTTCCTTCTGTTGCCCTTTACGTTCCAAGGCCACGGTATCCTGTAAAGACGTCCCGCAACCCCGGCAGGCGTTTGGCCCCTATTGGGGCCCCGTTCCTGTGCTGGCAACTCTTTGAGGCTGACTTAAACATAACTGGCGAAATGTGGGTGTACCAACTAATAGGTATACCTCTGCCTAACCCTTCGGGGTTACAAGCGTGATTTTATGTTATGTCATAATCCTCTGTCAGGTTCGTGTCTAAAAGGTCATGGTAAGTTGTCTATACATATAATAAAATTGTAGAAAAGTGGTGTCTGTACAATGGAAATATATAAAAAAAAAGTAGCAGGGGTTGTTATTACATCGATACCGAACCTGAAATTGTAATTAATTTTTTTTTTGTCTGTTTGTCTGTTTGTCTGTTTGTCTGTGTGTTTGTGCACGCTAATCTTCGGAACTACTTGACGGATTTGAATGTTTTTTTTTTTGTTGTATTGGTATTAAGTCCGGGCAACATATAGGCTATAATTTATCTTGGAAACTTGAACACCTGATGCAGAACCGCAACAGACCAGCTAAACTATAAGAGATACAAAAATGGTACCATAGCAAAAATTGTTTCACGTGTTGAGCATTTTCTGCTAAGAGAATAAATTTGAAGATCTGGAACACCTGATGTGGAACTCCAAGAGCCCAGCTACACTATAACATATATAGGAATGACGTCTTAGCAAGAGTTGTTCAGCCTGATGAGCACTCTCTGATGTCGTATAAAATTTGAAGATCTGGAACAGCTGATGTGGAACTCCAAGAGCCCAGCTATACTATAACATATATAGGAATGACGTCTTAGCAAGAGTTGTTCAGCCTGATGAGCACTCTCTGTTGTCGTATAAAATTTGAAGATCTGATCTGTAACAGCTGATGTGGTAATCAAAGCTCAATTTCACTGTATAATTATAAAATAACATAAGCTGGGAGTATCTCCACGCGGTGAAGGCGGTAACAGTTTAGGACTGATTTTCGATGAAATCTCGCTCATCCCGTTGTTTTCCCGTCCCCAGGCCTTAAAATTCTACATCAGACGTTTCAGATCCTCGATTTTGACGACCCCGTTGTCGCTGGCATAAGCAACAGGATCCGCGTACGAAGTCGCGGGCAGAAGCTAGTACTAAATAAATCAATTCACTCATATTGTTAACAACAAATTGGACGAGAGTACAATATGATAATACCTATCATAATTTATTAATCAATCAACTGAAAGAGGCCACCAGATATTCATACCAACGTCACACTAATCGGCGTGGCCAATTAACGAATATCCTGTACCAGCATCGACAAAACCCGAATTCTATACATCGTCAATCATTTGGTTTTATTCACTACTAGCAATACTGATTCCTATTTTTTTGAAAATAATATGTATCCTATGCTAATCACTGTCAATAAGTGAAAGGATTTTTAAAATCGGTTAAGTAGTTTTTGAGTTAATTAATAACAAACGCCAGTCTTTTGGGCACATTTTCAGTTGACAGCGACATATACTCGCACCTTATTCTCATGGGGGTAGGCAGAAACCACAGAATGCCACCTGTTACGATCCTTACATACTCCTTTTGCCTTGTCCACAATTATAAAAAAAATATTGTACATTTTTAATAAAATTACTGTTGTACTTTTGACGAACAAAAATACACATATATTTTTATTTTATTAGTTTAGATCATAAAACGTTAATTATAGAACTATCACCACAATTGTCCAAAACCAGTAGTGTGTGTAATTTGATACCTTCCTTTGCATGGTCATGACAGTTTGGCATTGTGCCACAGATTCCTTTGGGATCGCCAGCCTGTGAAGATAAATTGTATGTTAGGAGATACCTAACTTGCCAGAACCCTAACGATCTTCCAATATGTTTGTTTTTGGAACGTCTGTTTTGGAATGAGAAACTGTACATATTTGGGTAAGACAGTAGGTCCAACTACACAGTTTTATTTCTGAACTTATGCCGCCTTATTATAAAACAAAGTCTTTGCTTAAGCCAGGTCCTTCTTCCCGGACCTTCGAGCCAGTTTTTGAATTTCGAACTTTATTTCGATAAAGATAAAGTATGTAATAGGTACAAAAATTGGAGCAATATGGTCTAAGTAGACTTTGTTTTATGGCCCATGTTGTCTAAAAACAGCAGCTGTAAAACCTTGTTTTATCATCTCCGAATACGACAACATACAAAGAATACAACAACAATAACATAACATCACGCTTGTAATCCTTGAAGGGTTAGGCACGGGTGTACCCATTAGTACATCCACATTTCGCCAGTTATGTTTATAAGTCCCATGTAAGGCGATTAACCCACGGCACCGTACGCCGCTCCGGCATGCGGTGGCAGTGAAGCGGATTTCAATGCGGTTGTCCGCACGGCGATGCGGTTCGACCGCATGACCGCACGGATCGATTTTGACCAGTTTTGGTTTTAACCAGTTATTTTTTACCGGTTTTGACCAGTTTTCAGGGTGTCCAGGTTGGGGTTTTTTTTTCCCCCAATTTGGGGAAAAATTTTGGGGAATATTTTTTGAAATTAAAACTGCGGGGTAAATTCTGGGGAACACATTATTTCTTGGCGTAAGTTTGGGGAAAAATGATTTGTGAATGAATTTTTTTAATGCAGTGCGCAAATATTGACATCCCGGAAGGTGGCGGAATAGAGAACAAACTGCTATGGGTGCGTTCCATTTCTCGCAATACGTAGCAACTGTGAATACACGCTTGGATATCAACTCTTTTCTTGTTATTCCGGTCAAAATAGATATTCAAGAGTAAAAAATTCGCAACAAGCTGAAAATTTGTATGAATGTTGTGAACATCGTCATAAACAAATAACATATAACGCCCTTAAAAAAATTCCATTACATATATTTACCCCCTAAATTTGGGGAGAAAACCCCTAAATTGGGAACCCTGCACGATGATCCGCACGGTGATGCGGCGCCCCGTGTGTGAAGCACCGCACGACCGTGCGGACGTCCGCACGGTGATGCGGTTGTGACGAGAACACCGCTCGACCGCGCGGTCGTGCGGTGCTCGTGTGCGAGGTTCAAGCGGATTTCATAGAGGCTAGTGCGACGTGAGAACCGCATCACCGCATGCCGGAGCGGCGTACGGTGCCGTGGGTTAATCGCCTAATAGGGGGCGAGCCTATTGCCATCAACCGGGCACAAATCGAAACAAACATAATTATAATTCTAAATGTTACGCCAATGACAAAGTACACAAAAAATTTAAAATAAGATTCACTGATAGTGACACCATTTTACTTTTTAATATTTATTTTCTTACTACGAGTCTGTACTTATTACCGGACGGTTGTTTGTTTCTCAATTACGGCAGAATGGCTGAACGGATCTGGATGAAATTTGGCACAGAGATAGATTATAGACTGGAATAGCACAAAGCAACTTTTTATCCCTGAAAAATGTACTATTTCTCTAGCATTTGCATAATTTCTAATGAAAAAATATCATCTTCAGTAGTTTCGACTACCTTTCTATGAAATCGTGAAGATGCAGTAAACTAACCCTGCATGTAGTTAAAATGTTTCATTAAGGTAAGATTCCATTAAACTTCGCAGTTTTGGTAGTCTCTGGACACAGCTTGTCTTGCCTTTCTTGTTTTAAGTGGTCGTATTATCTTTAACTGCGTTAAGTTAACCTGTATCCTGACTTTAGTGGGTATTTTAAGTACACTCTCAAGGAATTAACATAAAAAGATTTTATTTTCTTGTAAAATGTTATCAACTTTTTATGATATTTTTTTGTAAAAATAAATACTTAGCTAATAAAAGAAATTAATTATGCCCAGCAACTGTTGTTGCTGTAGCAATAAATAATTTAAATCTCAAAGGAGAAATAAAACTTTTTCAAACATAATTAACACCCGACAAAAAACTGGCAGATAATAAGTTCATTTTGGTACCTACAGGTGCCGTTTGCTGTTATTTATTTTTAAAACAAAAGGTTTTATGTTTTCTTTACAGAAGTTTTTATTTTAGATTTAGGGCCATTTTTGGCATTAAATAAATGGGAAAAACAGAACACTTGAATTGGGATTCACCATCAGCCTACAACAGTCCATTACTGGACATATATCATCATCTGCCTAGCCTTTTCACAATTATGTTAGGGTCGGCTTCCAGTCTAACCGGATGCAGCTGAATACCAGTATTTTACATGGAGCGACTGCCTATCTGACCTCCACAACCCAGTAACTGGGTAATACGATACCCCTTGATAAGACTGGTTGTCAGATGTCCAGGCTTCTGACGACCCGTAACGACTGTCAAAGATCCATGTATGACAGCCGGGACCAAAGAACGATGTCAGACCATTACTGGACATAGGCCACTACAAAGCACGCCTCTTGGCTCGATTCTCGGCAACTCTCATGCAGTTGCTATCAGAATTGGAGTTAAATCAATTAAACGAATCAAACTACATCGAAATTTCTTCCATTCCGACGCAGTCACGTAGGCATGTCGGTGACGGGGTAAAATTAGCATGTCGGTGACGCAAACCCATATTCCTCTACCAATAATCGCTCAGCGCGGCTAAAGCAGTTTTCACTTCGAAAACAGACTTATGCCAGTTGATCTTTGATTGATGCAGAGATAAGACATGTCACTACAAATGACACTCTTCATTAGGTTAATAGAATTATGTTAATCATACATAGGATTGAAATAGGATTAGTTAGTAACATTGACATGCTACTCAATTAATAGAAGCCCCATTCAAAACATTGTTAGTATGGTTATTTGATGTGAGCCAAAATCTTACCTTTTGGTGTTACTGCTATGATTTCGACTCGGTCTGTAAATAAAAGGAACGAAATTATAATGGATATAAAAAATCCTCTTTCTCACTCCTTTTATCTTTTTTCTCTTACTAGCTTCTGCCCGTGACTTCGTCCGCTTGAAAGTTAAGTATACCATAAAACTTATCAAATTAGCGCTTTGTCCGCGACGATTTCATACTTCCCCTACAACGCCTGTAAATTACTTTTACAGAAAAAAATTGATACCTTGGATTACATTATTGCAATTTGCGAAGGCATCTCTAATTTTTGAAAAAAAAAGCCTATATGACACACTGACAATAAAGCTTTCCATAGGTAAACGAATTTTTAAAATCGGTTAAGTAGTTTTTGAGTTTATCCATTACAAACAAAAAATATAATTTTTTTCTCTATAGTTTGTACGAAATATCTAACCACAAGGCCACAAGTGAACTATAACGACCCTCACTTAATCTATCGTCTACAAAAACGTTTGCCGTAATTTAACACCATAACATGGGAAACTGGTGGGCTCAACGCGAGGGTCCATCCATCTTGTTCCCGACACGTCTATGAGTTATGTAACGTTGCTCGTCCTGGACGCAGCAATAGATTTTTTTACTCTCTCATTATTTCACTAGACGTGTGTTTGTGAAACGTTTCAGGTAAGGATTTTTTTTGTATTTATTTATTTATTAATTGAACATGAGTGACAAAAAAAGGAACGGTTGGTTGCAGGTGCGGAGTACTCGTAACCGGCGTGCTTGTATGACGAGATGTATGAACGTAGATGAGGCAAAAGGAGTATGTAAGGATCGTAGCAGGTGCTGTTTTGTGGTTTCTGCCTACCCCCATGGGAAAAAGGCGTGAAATTATGTACTACATATGTTTATGTTATTTATTAAATACACAACATAGTTTACAGGTTTTTTTTTTAAGAATAGGAAATCATCAATGACTCTTTTCGCTCTGGGCGTAGCGGAAGGGAGTGTCAGACTTTTACTAACTCAAACGCATCCGTGTTCCTTCTAGTACCTACCCTTTGCGTTCCAGGGCCGCGGTAACTCTTTTGAACAAATTCCGCAACCCTGGTAGAATAGTTTACACGCTAGGCTTGAAACTAGTGAGTACAAGACCCTGTTAGGGCGCTGCAAAATATGACTAATATTATTGTAGTGAGTATCTATTATCTAATATCACATAATATATTAGGAACTATTACACTCACTATCACCTATCACTATTCACTTGTTACTTAGGTTATACGGGACCGTTGCGGATTAAAAGAGGATGTAGTGACAAAGATAGAAAAGGATATTCTTAGATGGTTCGGTCATGTTGAGACGATGAGTGAAAGACGATTAACAAATGGTATTTATATGGCAGAGGTGATCAGGTGAGTGGCAACGCAGGGAGGGGTCGCCCTAGGAAGACCTACACTGACCTTTTTGGTGAGGTTCTTCAGAAAGGTCAGGTGTGGAGTACTCGTAACCGGCGTGCTTGTATTACAAGATGTATGAACGTAGATGAGGCGAAAGGAGTATGTAAGAATCGTAGCAGGTGGCGTTCTGTGGTTTCTGCCTAACCCCATGGGAAAAAGGCGTGGGTTTATGTATGTATTACAGAAAGAAAATATATTTTTATTAACTTAAATTTTACTTTATACTTGTAGGTATATATTATAATTAACGAATTTAACATTTTGTCTTCCATAAATTCTTTAATACTGTAATACACATTTTTTGACGAGCAATGTCTATAACTTAGCTTTAAATAAGCTTAGTGTTCTGTATATTTTTATATAACTTATTATATACTTGTATGCTTCGATATTATGGTCTATTTTTATACATTTATAGTCTAGGAGCTGGCATTTAACAATGGGAAAACCTATTTTTGTTTTGTTACGATATTGTTAGAATTTTGTTTCAGTGAAGTTTCTGCCTACGGATTTTGGGTAAAGTTATTTTAGGAAAAGTACTTATTTACTTAGTTGTTTTGCTTGAGCCTTGTGTAGCGAATGTTTTTATGTGATCACAGTCTTTTTATAGCTTTTAAGACTTAGATTTTTGTTCTTTATTAGATAGATAGATTCCCTTAGATTCCCCTTAGATTTTTAAGTATTTTTAGTAGGCATTGAGGTAATTTAATTTTGATGTGGGTATTCTGTACGGCGCTTTATCATCTGCGTTTAAGAATTTATTAAGTGTAGTGTAATATAGGTTCAAACTAGCCGTTCCTTTTTTTTGTCACTCATGTTCAATTATCGTGTTCCAAACCCAAAGGGTGTCATCGCGACCCTGTTACTAAAACTCTACTGTCAGACTGTCTGTCTTGTCACATGGCTGTATCTTTTTAACCTGAAATTATCATAGAGTGTGTATTTCTATGGCTGCTTAAAAATAAAATACAGTAAAAACTTCGAGGGGAACAAGAAACGCCTTTTTGTATGTAGGTAGTGTTAAATATATAATGTAAATACATTCAAACACAGACTAAGGCAATACATCACAACACGTAATATAATATAAAACATAATAATAGATAATTAATATGCCAACAAATGCAATATCTCCAGCACACTAGAGGTAACTATTTTTAATAATACTAAGTAGTTAAAATCACATAATTAAGTATCTTATTTTAAGTGAACTGTGAGTTGAGTTCTTAGGAGAAATAAAGTTCTTTAAACCTAAATATTGTTCGGTGGTTCGAACGCAAGGTTTCGAACCACCGAACAATATTTAGGTTATCCGATTCGTACTTGGCCGGTTTTTTTTATTTCTTTCATAATACTGAAATATAATTTTAAAACCAAACATAATAAAGTAAACAGATCAAAATTAAATTAGTACCTAACTAGTGTAGGTACCTACCAGCATCCGTCCGTCGCAGACCCAACAAAATTGAATGATTGATTACCCAAACTAGCCCGTATATGTCTGTGTATGTTTTCACGTTTTATCCCTGTCGATATAGAAACCCCTTTGATGTAGCGTTTACGATACGATTTACCATTTTGTACAATATTTTTTGATTTAGTTTGGGTAAATTGTGTTTCGGTTATAAATTTTCTTTGTGTTATATTTTTTGTGGGTTAGGTTACCTTTTTGGCGTATTCTGTGTAGAGAACAAAAATTACAAGCAGCTTGATGCTTATACGACATAGGTATCGAGATCTAGAAATAGCGCCATACAGAAATTATGAGTGTTAAAGACAACGCTCTATGAATTAGCCATAATCCGATGATCATTTCTTTAAAATCCGGATTTGATAATCCAGATTTTAGCGGAGTGGTCTGTCAGACCCATACTGACTAAAAATCACCCCGGGTAATCCCTTCCCACACTTACGCCGGATAATTAGGGACCCTAACCTCAAGTTCATTTTTCGCTATAAAAATATGGATACGACTTTTACAAATAATCGATTTGAGGAAAAAATCCGTGATTGCATAAGTAACAAATTAAATGCATACGTAATTAAACCCGTGTATCAACAAAATGAAGCGCTTTTTCAGAACGTATTCATTTCCCTGTGTAGCTCTTTAACGAGTAGGCAGCTTCAACGTCCACGCGCTTCATTTATCCTCAAAGCGTCCATTGCAGTCAACATCGCAATAACGCTAGCATCGATCATGTTTACAGCGAATGCCAATCATGTGAACTATATTCGAAAGTACATTCGACCAAATGCTGCTGATCGAAAGTACATATATTTGGTCGAATGTACTTTCGTTCAAATGCAAATATACAGGAATAAAGAACTGTTGAGCGATGCAGCTTAAAACGGAGGCTTTTATGGTCTTGTGGACTGGAATAATCCCCTTTGCAAACAGGTGATAACCATAAAGAAATCGTTTGATATTTTTGCTGAACTTATTGTGAAAAATATGTGTATGAATTGTTTAAAATTTATCAGTTTAAGATTACACTTAGATTGAACTTGTTTTCGCAAACTGATTAAGTAAACCAAACTAAATAATATTTTAATATTATTTTACTGTACCAAACAATAAATGGTAATGTGAAACTTGTAATCAATTTTTTTTTTTTATTCTTATTAAGTCAAGTCATTTATTCGTATAATATTTGCAGCAATAATTAATTTGCTAAACAAAAGTCTTCTAATTTTTCTGATCGTAGTGTTGGCCCAAACGTTTCGACGTAATTCTAAACGGAGCCCAATTTCGACGTGTTCCCTTATCGCTCTTAATTTGGTTCCTAAAATAACGTTGCGGGTTAAGTCAATGGCATTCCAATCAACGTTTATTAACAGAAAAATAATAATGTTAAGATTCGGTTACGATCAAGATTCGTTTTTTAATTAAATCTTGTATTTGTAGTTTTTATACCAACATGCAACTTTCTTACTCTTTAATGTACCGTACATATTATTATTACTTCTCTAAATAGTATTACACAAAGTCGCTTTATGCCTTCTGTACGCTTAGATCTTTAAAACTACGCAACGGATTTTAATGCGAATTTCATGAATAGATAGAGTCATTTAGTAGGAAGGTTTATAAGCCTCTACTGTCCGTACATATGTCTGTCATCGGTCTGCATTTTATGAAATGTAATAGATACTGAAATTTTCGGGGAGTGTGTATTTCTATTGCCACTATACCTAATAACAAATCATACGAATAAAATCTTAATATATATAATTTACGCGTCACGTTGTTTGTCCGAGATGAACGCCTAAACTACTCAACTATTTTTTATGAAATATGGCTTACTGTGTGTAATTTGGTCAAACTTAAAAGATAGGATAGTTTTCATCTCGATTATTGACCTCAATATCTTTACTTACTTCAAGCCACAGCAACGTGTGGCTTGGGTGGTTTTTATCTTAAAAATCAGTCTTTATATTGAAAGTATCTGTGCGGTATATCTTGTCATGTTTCAAAGTAGACTATGCGGATGTTATCAGTTTCATTTTCAATCCAGGCTATTACAAAGTTAGATGAAGGATCTTATCATGTCGATATGATGAGGCTTTTACTTCCTTTGAAACTTTTGGAAGAGTCAATTTATTCATGTGAGTAGAAGGTAACTCTTGTATTTACTGCGATATTTTAATGTTTTCCGGTTACATTTTTAGCCGACTAACATTTATGGTGGGTAAAGATTTTGCTAAAACAATTCATTTGTGTATGCGCTTCTCTTAAGTACCTAATGTATTTATAGTACCAAATTATTTTTTTATGTGTTCATATTTCTGTGGCAATTTTTTTCCTTGTTTTTCCATTAGGAATACATCAGTAGTTGTCAAAAATGGTAGTGTAACACCCCAGTGTTGCCCACTCGGGAAGCAAGTGTTGGTCCTGCGTTTTATCTCTCCCCAGTCGTATCAAATTGCTGCCCCAGCGGAATATGTGAATAAGGACAGAGGGAGTGCACTTGTGTGCACTATTATATCTTCTACGTACTTGGCCCCTCCGCAGACATTGACCGCTGTGACTGCGAATTCGATCGGAAGAATACTCTTATCAAAGTCATAAACTCACGCCTTTTTCCCGTGGTGGTAGGCAGAAACCACAGAACGCCACCTGCTACGATTCTTACATACTCCTTTCGCTCCATCCACATTCATACAACTCGTCATACAAGCACGTCGTTTACGAGTACTGCGCACCTGACCTTTCTGAAGAACCTCACCAATAAGGTCAGTGTAGATGGGTGGTGCATATTCTATTCTATCTAAATAATTACTCTATTTACTACATGTAATTAATAACTAAACAGTATTAAGCTTTAGCGATTTTGCTTGAAAAGCGCTTAATTACGTAAGGGTATTAATTTTCATACCCTAACATTTTGTCATCGAAAATTCTAGCACGCGCATCGAATATTGATGTTATGCAACCAAGCTTTGCTACAGAAAATGGAAACACGACACGATACACATAAAACATCATAACATCACACACATTTTGCATATGGTTATTGCCATCAACCGGGCACACATCCAGACTCCAAGGCTGCTACTGAGAAATTCTTGATGGAAAAACCCAATAACACTTTGCCCGACCTGGGAATCGAACCTAAGACCTCATGTGTAACAACTTTTAGAAAAAAAGAATAAGTATGGAATTTCTCGCCCATCGTTATCCATACGAAATTTCTTCCAAAAGAAAATCCAAATTTAATTGTTTTTACGCTATTAACAAGTAAAAAGTGAATAAAATATTTACTTTTTACTTGTAAATGGCGTTCAAAAATGGCTTTACATTTACTTTGACTTTTAACATCTATTAAAGTAAAACTAAACGCAAGCGAAGCTGGGCCAGGCTGCTAGTCTGCTAAAATATAATGATAATCTAAATAGTCTTTGAACATTGTTGGTTCATGAGGAAATCAACTCTTGGACTTTCTAACTACATCGACCCTTTCGGTATTCCAACAAAGTAAAGTGAAAGATAAAATCTTTTTGAAGTACTCCAAAGAGATCGATATTAATTAATAGGCTTAAAATGGTACGTATAATGGTAATGGTACATGGTTGCGCTTATTTCTTACTTATATTTATTTGTTTATAATTTTTGCGTCATTTTCTTTCTTTCTTTACGTAAAAGATCTTTGTCTCTATTAAAAGACCTTCGGGTGGAACAGTTAATCACAATATAGTATGATCATCGTCCTATTTATTTTTTTATTCGAACTTTATAAGGACACAAATGTAAAAAAATACACTGTACAAAAACGGAACATCGAAAGGCAAATATCGAAAACCGATTGACGCATAAAGATGAAATTTGGCAGGGAGGTAGTTTATAGTCAGAAAACATCCGCTACGAAAGGATTTTCCAAAATTCACCCCCTAACTGAATAAAAAGGGGGTCCAAAGTTTGTATGAAAAAACTTAGGAGAAACGTCCGCCTTTGTACTTCTGATGCATAAAGTTTAAATAAATAAATAATTAAACGTAAGAGTAAACTAAGTTGCTCGAATTTTATACGAGCCGCGGACAAAAGCTAGTCATCTATATAAATACTAGATAATAGACTCGCTGTAGTCCCAACTCGACCCGCGCCTAACCCGCATCCGTTCTGTGTATTTTGCGCTTTAGTAGACTTTAAGACAGTTCGTTGTTAGCCAATATCATCATCTGCCTAGCCTTTACCAACTGTGTTAGTGTCGGCTTCCAGTCTAAGGCTCGGCGCAAATGGGCCACCGACCACAGCCACCGGTGGCTGTCGCGCGCTACCGCCACATTTCGAGTGTCAGACGCGCGCGACAGCCACCGGTGGCTGTGGTCGGTGGCCCATTTGCGCCGAGCCAGCGCCGAGCCAGGCTCGGCGCAAATGGGCTTCTGACACTCGAAATGTGGCGGTAGCGCGCGACAGCCACCGGTGGCTGTGGTCGGTGGCCCATTTGCGCCGAGCCTAACCGGATGCAGCTGAGTATCAGTATATAGATGAACAATATTTTATTTTTAAGATTTTAGAATAGAATAGAATATGTGTTTTTCATACCAATTTTTTTTCAACAATGGTGTCTTTGAAAAAATTTGGTACGTGATAAAAAAATCTTCCTGTATAAATAAATACTACCGTCCATTTGTCTGTTCAATCCTTTGTACTCTTCGGCTCGCACACGAAGCTTTCATCACAAACGTTTTCACTTTATTTCTTAGAGCTGCACCGATAGTGCTCATTGTGATTGTTAACGACACCCCCAGCTTTTGTAATAAAACGACTGTTACCGGTTTTATTGGTTCTTAGAACTTCTTTATTAACTGTACTGGGAAAGCTAGATTGGCTAGGTATTCTAGGTGTTACTTACCTACGTAGTTTATGTGTCCTTTAGCTTTAAGCCTTGTGTAATAACTTTTATACACATTTTGCTATACATTTAACTGGATATTAATATACATACATGTAAATCAAAAGCTTGTAAAACGTGGCCTCTCAATCCTAAGATTTAGAGCATATATCATCATAAATCTTTACAAGTAAGATTATCTGTGGTCTTTGTGGATTGCAATAAGATAACTTTAAAAGTGCAGGTAGTGTGAACGCAAAATAAACCCAAAAAGAAAAAAAATCAAAAAACGCAAGTTCAATCAACTTTTCTTCATTATGTACCCCCCGGGGTACATCATGCAGAAAAGTTCACAGCATCGCATATAAATAAGTAAGGGGTGTAAGCACAAATTCTAAATCTATTTTATTAGCATTTTCTTATCATCCATTAGATCAATCTAAAAAATCTATTTTAATATCGAAGCTTTAATTACTAACATCCTTTAACAAAAGTTCTTATTCCAATTGAGATTTTAAAAACATTTTGCAAATTCTGAACGCAGCCTCTGAGTTATTTTGGTTCCTTAATTTTCTTCACTAATAAGCCTTCCTCCAGGTTTCTAGCTAATATAAGTTCGTTATATCCAACCATCTGTGGCATTAGCTCATATTTAGAACTTTAATTTGATAGATATTGCGTCTACTTTAATTAATTTCAAGCCAGATTTTGGTGTATTTCCGTAAGCTGATATAAGGCGGTCGATTATGTTTAAATCTCGTTGGGTGAGTTTATATGAAGTGAGAATGAGGTGAGCTGTCATCTCGTATCATCTCACTAGGTATTGGCAGCTCATCTAAAACTCACTTTACCTAAATTCACTAAGACATTTTTTTACAGAATAGGACTGCTAGTCTTACTTGTATTTTATTTCAACGTATGTGTTGAAATAAAATACACTTTCAAAAGTTTAGGTTTATTTTTTCTGGGTTTATTTGGGACCAAATGAATTTGAGCCAACGCAATTTGTTCAAACATTTTTGTCCTGAAAAGGATGGTCAGCCTATTGAGTCTTGATAAAAGGTTATTTTTTCAGTAACTTAAGCGGTGGCTAAGTACGTAAGTATGCCTTACATAAGAGGGAACCCACTTGAGCCCACTTCATATTATTATCAAATAGCTATACCGCGAAACTGAAAAACCGTCTGAATACCAGCGAGATTCAAACCCAAACCTCAAAAGAAAAGACTTCAATAATGCAACGGCTATTCCTTTTTTTCTTCTTTTGATATCCACAGTCTTTATCGAAGAAATAGTCCTTTTTTCAAATCGTCAATCATTTGTTTCCTTTCAGACGTCGAAAAAACGTTTCAACTTATAGTCCCCGTCACGAGAAGCCATAAATTTTGTAAACACACATTCAGGGGAACGCAACCCTAAGACAAAATTCTTCGTCAGCGTGAACTTACTTCAAAATGACGACCCAAATGTTTACGTTCCATGTGTCAGACGCGTTTCCTTACCACAAAACATTAAACGACAGCGCTGTAATATAACCCGACCAAGTAAAATTTTGTATGTTTCGTTTTATACGTATGTGTATGTGTACTTTAAGTTGATCGACTTTGGGATTATGTACTGTCGATTGAGTTGTCGCTACGTAACTTAGTAGAAATTCTTTATTTACAAAATTTATAGTTTCTCGTGACGGGGACTTTACAACGGTATTATTCTTGAACCCGAAGGCTGTACACAGACTAGAACAGACTAGCTAAAACTCGGCACCGCGTGCTACCTTGAAAGTCTCGAAGTGTGCCAGTGCGTGTGTAATCGAGCATATTATGCGCAAAGTTTGAATTCAAACACAATCATAGTTCTAACTAAACAAGTTAATGATAATAATTGTATTGAGCTGTGGAAATCTACTGAATATGGACTACTCCCTGAGCCTGAGAGGCCCGCTGCCGTTCACTACAGGGAGCGTACTTAGCTCGTAGTCGCTTAGTGTACGTTTTTTGCCCTGTTTGGAGGCCTTAAGTTGACCAGTGAGACGTCATTACAAAAAATTGAATAAGTACAGCATAGAACGAGTCTTTTTCAAGATAATTAAAAAAGAAATTTTATTAGTAAGTTTCTATTTCAGTATCAATTTGTGCCTATTTGTATCGTTTGTACCAATCATAAATTCATTGACGCAAGAAGTTTCACTCACTGAGTTTCAAATCAAACTTTTATCTTTCAAATAATGGATAGTCGAAGAGAGAATTGTTCGGTAAACTTTATAAAACTAGTGGAAATAATACCATTCTGAATGGAATTTTTTTAAACAAAGTTCCTTAACGCGGCTCGCTGTATGAGCTAACTGGTAGAAATCGTCACGTAAGGAAAAAGCGTTATGTAGCATAACGCTTTTTCCTTATGTGACTCCAAGCAAACTATCCTCTCTTTCTCTTTGTCTCTTTCTATTTTATATACGGGGGTGTTTAAGGGTGAGTGCGTGCGAGTCTGGAAATTCAAGCAGCAAGCATTGTACGCGGTCAGCTGTATAACATTAATTCTAAACACGTGTAATTTAATTAAATTTTAGTCTACACTAGTGCATAATTTCCCCTGTACCGTGTGTGCGTTTACAAACATATTAAAGTAACATACACGAGCAACCTATATGAACAAAAAATAATTAAATGTGAACTGTATGCTTCAATAATTAATTTATTGAGTGTGCTGATGTTACAATTATAATTTAACGACTTTTGTCATCCAATACTGGCCTTTATTAAAACTGCCCCAATAGCGCTTTTTCAGGGTACAAAAATGTTGGAAATTTTTCATATGCAAGATTTTTTCTGTAACCTTCTACTTTTTATACAAGAGTACATTAAAATTGTAATTATCTATCTCGAGATAAGATTAAGCTCCAAGAAAGAATACCTCGCTTAATTAGAGAAATTAATTTATTTTAAGTACCTATTAAGCCTCGTCCCCACTGGGAACATTTGTCGAGCGACATGTGTCCCCGGTAACATCGGGCGATGTCGGGCGATGTCGGGCGATGTCGGACGACATCGCCGCGACATTGTTGCAACTGTTCCTTATTACTCTCTTCGCTTTAGGGAATATATTTTGTTACAGCAATTTCATCACTATGTACTGTAGAGACTAGTTTGTTCAGCCATGTATAGCACAATTTTAGTAGTTTAAAGTATATATGAGAAAACCTTCTTTATTTTATTTAAGTTGGGTTTGCTCCTGACTTTAGTCTATGTCAATGATGACAGAGACAAAGTCTACGATGGACTGAGCTTGCCCAAAATAAGCTTGTTCACTCTAACTTTGATATCGATTTAAAATAGAAAGAAAAGGAAAAGAGTATGTAAGGATCGTCGCAGGTGGCGTTCTGTGGTTTCTGCCTACCCCCATGGGAAAAAGGCGTCAGTTTATGTATGTGTAGAAAGAAAAGGATTTGAAAGTCCGTCACAAGGACTAACAAGCGGTTTTAGTTGATTTGATTTCTAATATAACATTGTATTGATACTAGCTAATGCCGTGAATTTTCTTACAGATTACATATTTTTAAAAATAATTAAATACAAACATTTACAAGGCACAGTTTTGCATTATCGTTAAATTTAAGGAGATAATCATAAAAGGCATAAATAATCCTATCCTAAACATAACTGGCGAAATGTGGGTATACTAATGGGTACACTTCTGCCTAACCCTTCGGGGATTACAGGCGTGATGTTATGTTATGTAATCCTATCCCTATCCCTAAAACCTATAAAGCTAAACAGTTTTTTGATCAGCGCATAATTTTGGTAGAACATTTCGAGGAACATTACCTTAACAACCTGCAAGCATTGTGAGGAGTTCAAAACTCATACCGTGCTTTGAAATATGTACAACTCTTATATATGTGTCGGTAGGACACATATATAAGAGTTGCAAATAAACTAGCTAAACGATGGCATACGACTATTTATTGCGGCGATAAAACCATATGAGCCTTAAAGCCATCAACACCTTGAGTGAACCAGAGTCAGTAAAAGGTGAATGCGTTCATTTAAACTGTGAAGATATAAAATTGGAATACACCTAGGACACATTGGTTTGTTAATTTTTTTTTACATACATAATTTTATACATAAACTCACGCCTTTTTCCCTTGGGGGTAGGCAGAAACCACATAATGTCACCTGCTACGATCCTTACATACTCCTTTCACATTATACATTAAGATATAGATAATACAAATAGGTAAAAAAATAATGAGAACTCTAGAGCAGATAGCTTAAAACGCAACCAATTTTATTTCTCCTTTGACTTATTATAATCTGGATTATGAATCCATTAAACTATTAAATATTGAAACACACGGGAAAACCACTCAGCTCGAAAAGGTGAAATACTGAAAATATTAAAGTACCTACTTTCCCAAAAACGGCTGGGGTCGACTGAACATGTAGTAAATCAAAGCGTTTAACTCATTTGTACTGAATGATGAAAAACGCTGCGTTAGGTGAGGTAGTGACTTTTCACACGAACATAAGCATATTATTGTTACTATAACACTAAGTTCCGCTCACTACTTTGTCTATTAGATTTAATAAACCCGAAAAGATCTTTCGGGTTTAGATCTTAAGAAGAACAAGAAGAAGAACAAGAAGATTGCTTAGTTATAACTAAGCAATCTTAGTTATAACTAAACAATCTTATAAAATAAAATATCCCTTATTTGGTGAGTAGCTAATTCCGTTCACACATAAAAGCATGATTAAGTAACAAACATTATACAAACTTTCGCATTCCTAATATTATGTGAGATAACTGAGATGGAATCGCGTATGTCCTGATTTTTAAGTGACAATGTGGTCGACAATTAAATATGCTTGCCTAGAAAATACAATTAGTGTCTTTTATGTTTAGTTTTACGTATACGATAAAAGAAAAAAACCTGATTTAATTACGTATTTTGTTTTTTTTTAATAATTAGTTCCTTCCTTGTTAAAATAATATTGTGCATTTTCTTATTCATTTTAGACGTAAAGAAATAAAGTGTAAAAAAACACATCACAATAAAAATGTAAACAAGATAAATGTAACACTTTAGTAAAAAATAAAATACAAAATATTTTACGATAAAACGAAATTCTCACAATTTTCACAAAAGACGCGCTTTTAATACCAACATTTTAAAAGCAAGAGATAAAAAGTTCAAAGTCATTCCCGTAATACGGGCACCGGAATCATCCGAAAACGTTTTGGAGAGATTATAGATCACAGATATAGAAAATGAAGGACCTTTTGTGAAGACCATTATTTTCTTCAACCCGTAGGTAGGTAGGCACATTAGTCTTTTTTTGTCCGTTGTCTATAGTAATTTGAAAAATATTGTGATTTCTGGAAATACTTTTTTTTTACTTTAATGATAATAAATCTCGGTTATCGTGGACGCAGACGAAGTCGCGGTATAAATACATAGTATCCTATTTTTTTATTTATTACAAGTAACAGAGACTTACAAATGTTTTACATACAAATAAAAAAAAAATATATAAAATTAAAATTATATTACAATTGATTTATCTACTTATATTCATCAGACATTAGCATGATGTCGTGAATAATTGTCGTGATGGCCAGGCGCCCGCCTCTCATGCATGAGGTTGTGGGTTCAAATCTGGGCAAGTACCAATGTGACTTTTTCAATTCATATGTACTTTCTAAAGTTTATCTTAGACATTACTGACAAAAGCACGTTAAGGTGTTGGTCCCGGCTGTCATACGTGGATCTTTGACAGTCGTTACGAGTCGTCAGAAGCTTGAAAGTCTGACAATCAGTCTTACCTAGGGGTGCCGTATTACCCAGTTACTGGGTTGTGGAGGTCAGATAGGCAGTCGCTCCATGTTAAATACTGGTATTCAGCTGCATCCGGTTAGACTGGAAGCCGACCCCAACATAGTTGGGAAAAGGCTAAGCAGATGATGATGATTCATCAGACATTAAAATAATTACATTAAAACATTAAAATAAATTGAATTGAATAAAATTTAAATTAAAATAAATTGCACAAAATTAAAATTCAGGTAAATGTCAATATTACAATAAATTAAATAAATTAGCTTTTAATCAGTCCGAATAAATCAAGTCAATCTATGTCCTTTCATAGGTTTCCAACTTACCCTGTACCTAGAATCGAAATACTTCTGTATACTCAAAGCAGTACAATATAAATTCATTCATCGCTTTCCTGGTATCCCCTCTTTGATGGTCGCCATCTTTGAAAGTACGTTTTACATCAAAACTTTTGCGAGTATAGATGCACTTTGCGTTAGTACCTTCCACTTCAGTAGCTCACTGCGATGGAAGTGAAGCAAGAAAAATAAATACAATTTATTTTACTGCAAGCGAGGAAATAATAAATGGAAAGGTTGTTTTGTTTATATTTTAACTCTGTTTCTTTAGTTAAAAACAATAACAGCTAGCTTTATAGTCCCACCGCAAGGCAAAGGCCTCTTCCCATACAGAGAAGGTACGAGCATTGATCACCACGCTTGCTCAAGGTAAATTGGCAATTTAAGACATATAATGAATTATTTATTCAATTATTAAGTCAAGGAATCCTCGAGATGTTTGTCCTTCACCGGTGTCAGTAATGTCCAAAATAAACTAAAGAACGTACGTACGTATCATCGTCAATATTTTTAAATATAAATTCGGGATAAATAATTATTGCTACTAATCGATTTGAAGTGTCCACGTCCAGCTTAAGCTACGCAACGCTACGTAGGCAATGCTACAATGCTACGAGCGTGCTACACAAAATGCTACGAATTTTTTTGCCCCAAATCATCTATCTATATCTATACATATAATAAAATTGTAGAAAAGTGGTGTCTGTACAATGGAAATATATAAAAAAAAAGTAGCAGGGGTTGTTATTATATCGATGCCGAACCCGAAATTGTAATTAATTTTTTTTTTTGTCTGTTTGTCTGTTTGTCTGTTTGTCTGTGTGTTTGTGCACGCTAATCTTCGGAACTACTTGACGGATTTGAATGATTTTTTTTTTGTTGTATTGGTATTAAGTCCGGGCAACATATAGGCTATAATTTATCTTGGAAACTTGAACACCTGATGCAGAACCGCAACAGACCAGCTAAACTATAAGAGATACAAAAATGGTACCATAGCAAAAATTGTTTCACGTGATGAGCATTTTCTGCTAAGAGAATAAATTTGAAGATCTGGAACACCTGATGCGGAACTCCTAGAGCCCAGCTACACTATAACATATATAGGAATGACGTCTTAGCAAGAGTTGTTCAGCCTGATGAGCACTCTCTGATGTCGTATAAAATTTGAAGATTTGGAACAGCTGATGTGGAACTCCAAGAGCCCAGCTACACTATAACATATATAGGAATGACGTCTTAGCAAGAGTTGTTCAGCCTGATGAGCACTCTCTGTTGACGTATAAAGATTGTAGATCTGGAACACCTGTTGTGGAACTCCAAGAGCCCAGTTTCACTATAATATATACAGGAATGACGTCTTAGCAAAAGTTGTTCACCCTGATGAGCACTCTCTGTTGACGTATAAAAATTGAAGATCTGGCACACGCGTTGTGAAATTCTAAGCGCCCAGCTACACTATAACATATATAGGAATAACGTCTTAGCAACAGTTGTTCAGCCTGATGACCACTCTCTGTTGACGTTTAAAAATTGAAGATCTGGAACACCTGATATGGAAAAACAAGCTCAGTTTCACTGTATAATTATAAAATAACATAGGTAAGCTGGGAGTACCTCCACGCGGTGAAGGCGGTAACAGTTTAGGACTGATTTTCGATGAAATCTCGCTCATCCCGTTGTTTTCCCGTCCCCAGGCCTTAGAATTCTACATCAGACGTTTCAGATCTTCGATTTTGTCGACCCCGTTGTCGCTGGCATAAGCAACAGGATCCGCGTACGAAGTCGCGGGCAGAAGCTAGTTTTAAAATAAAGATCGGGAAGACATAACCAGTGGGTATCATTTTCTTCATCAAACCAAGCATTTATACAAGTTTGTTTAAAAATTAAAAAGTTTATGTTTGTAATGTCAAAATAACACTTTTTACATTAATGTTTACAAAATTAATGTTAATGTTTACACGGCACCAACACAAAAAAACAGTTATTAAAAAGTTTGTCTGTCTGTTTGTCTATTCTATCTCCGAAACGGCTCGACAGATTGTTACAAGACTTTTACTGGCAGAAAGCTAATTTATTTTTTACATACATACATAAACTCACGCCTTTTTAAGCAGAAACCACAGAACGCCACCTGCTACGATCCTTACATACTCCTTTCGCCTCATCTACGTTCATACATCTCGTCATACAAGCACGCCGGTTACGAGTACTCCGCACCTGACCTTTCTGAAGAACCTTACCAATAAGGTCAGTGTAGGTCTTCCTAGGGCGACCCCTCCCTGCGTTGCCACTCACCTCTGCCATATAAATACCTTTTGTTAATCGTCTTTCACTCATCCTCTCAACATGACCGAACCATCTAAGCATACCCTTTTCTATCTTTGTCACTACATCCTCTTTTAATCCGCAACGGTCCCGTATAACCTCATTCCTCACTCTATCGTTCAAAGTTACACCACACATACTCCGCAAGGAACGCATTTCCACAGCATTAATCCTACTCTAATGCCTCGTTTGCCATACCCAACATTCACTTCCATACATAAGCGTAGGCACCAGCACGCCGTTGTGAACAGCCAGTCGTGCCTTTTTGGGCATGGACTGGCTGGTCACAACTGCATGTATAGCACCATTTACTTTATTTCCCGCAGTTACTCTCCTTTCCACATTAGCATCAATCTTTCCATCTCTAGTAAACATACTGCCCAAGTATACAAACTCATTCATTTGCTCCACACTCTCATCATTTATTTTCACATCACACGCCGATACATCCTCTTCTCTTTCAAAAACCATCACTTTCGTCTTGTTCACATTTATATTCATCACTTATTTTTTATCCTTTTTATCCTTTATTTTTTATAAGAAAATAATAAACCATGGCGATAACCGACATTCACTTGAACAAAATCGCGGGCATAAAATAGTTAGGTATACAAAAAAAAAAGAAAAAATATCATAAAAATATAACTTATCTGTAAATTTTATTACCATCAAACCAAGCACTGATAATAAAATATACCACGAAAATATCGCCCCTATCCATCAAAGACCTTCCTGCGTGATTCGAACGTTTACACGTATGAAAAGGCATTATAGCTACGTCGGGGCATTCACTGACAGATTTATAACTCCCAAAACCGGGACACATAGATATTAACACATACTTGGAGCAAGAACGCCCATAACAAAATACTTGGGGTAACTGTCAGTGTCAATTTGCCCTCGTTTTGCCTACGATAAAACTGTTAAAAGTTTATTTATGATAAAGTGTTCACGGAGTTTTGAATTAGTTCCTTTTGTTCAGTGACGTTTTTATTGCCTTATTATTAGGTAAGACTTTTCTATTTAGGTATTTAGGCACTAAATACCTAATCGAAAAGTCTTACCCTTAGTTTTCAATCGATCTTTATGATGGAAAAATATGGTGGTTTGACATCTTTCGTAAAGAAAATATGTTAAACTATTATCAATATACTATTGAAGAATCTGCCTTAAGTTGTTTGTGTTATTTTTCTGATAGACTCTGAAATATTTTAGTATTGAACTTAATATAACATCACGCCTGTAATACTCTAAGGGTTGGGCAGAAGTGTACCTATTAGTACACCCACATTTCGCCAGTTGTTTTTCAGTATTAGATTGTAGTGTAATTTATATTATTATGTAGTTGACATGTCAAAAAGCATGCAGAGCGCCGTACAACACTCGTACTACGCACGCACCACGGCGTGATGTGTCAACTGTGTGAATATGTAACACAACTGACCGTGTGCAGTACGGCGCCAAAGGCATACATTGAAAGATCTCAAATATATAGGTAAATAATAATGACCATTAGTGCCTGTTAATTAATGGTCTAATTAAAAGAAATGATTTGACTTTACACTTTTATAAAAAAATCGATCAAAGTAATAATAATGTTTAAGCCATTACTTTAGCTTTCCCATGACGTTGCTTACACTAATCGACTAACAAGTTAAACAATAAATAGCATCTATTAAATAGACTAAAAACTCTTCCATTATTGTAACAAATCACAATAGAAACGAATAGTTGTATTTACTTTCTACTGTGACATTTACTTTGACAAATGTCTTCCCACGCGTGTTCTGCTACCTTAATATTTATACCATTTGGGCGTATAATGTTGCATGAAAACATTACCTACCTTATTTTATAAATAAACTCGTCTTATTGTCTAAGAATACCTTTATAACCTTTGACCTCGTCAAGCTATTTTTTTTTTTAACTTTTCATCGAAGATTTCGTTGTTTTTTTTGTATTTAACGTTGTCCGCGCTTGTATTTTCTCTTGTATTGTTGTTCCATTTATATTCATACAAACTAACAAACACAAACTGGCAGACTCAATACAACCCGTAGACAAATATTTGTTTCGTGCAGGGAATTGAAGTAGCAAAATGCAGCGCAGCCAGTAGTACATAATATTATGACACGGGAATAATGGCAATGGCTAATTGACGTTTTGATGACGAAACAAATGAAACAAAACGTGACCAATATTTGACGCAGTAGGTCACATCTGTGAATAACATCCTTCTTGTAGAATCATTTATTTTTATATCCCCCTGTATTTTCTCACTGCTGGGGCTAAAGTCTCCTCCATATATAGCTTTTCACTTATCCCTATGCGTTGCCTTCCCTGGCCAATCTCCCATAAACGTCTCTATGTCATCATGCTAGCGTTGCCAAGGCGTCCTTCGATGTCGACGCCCGTCTTCCGGCACCCTACATACATGGCCACAGTATCAGAACACCGTAAAAAAATGCACGATTTTTTGGTCTCTTATTTACCAGTACAACTATAAAATAAAACTACACTACAACTACCTACAAAAACTACTACTACTAACTATAAAAATAAATACATTATTTTTAAAGTTTTAATAGGTTTCCAACCTACATATTTTTACCATAAAACTGAGAACGGCAAAATCTTGATGCCCTAAAAATAAAAATAAAAGATAGTGTTAGACCCAGTTAAGGAGTTTTTATTTTTATTTTAAAAGAGTGTTCCATCTTTTCCCGCTCCAGCTCGTTTCCGCTTTAGACGGCAGTGAATTTAAGTGGTGGCTTCACGCCTTTGCCCTTGAGACTTGAATTTTCTTCCAAAGCACAGAATGTTTCGTAAAATTTTCTCTTGCATTGACGCTTTCACTAGATTTTGTTTGTTTAAGATTCGTGCTGCTATCGTTTCAAAAGTTGTAGAAGGATCTTTATCTGTCTCTCTAACATGGAAGGCCCTTTTCAATGTTTGGTAATTACGTACATTTTTAAAGCTAAATAGTTAAATAGGTAAAAAAATAAGTACGGAGTTGTTATACACTTTTGGAGCTAAACTTCAAAACACTATTGGAAAAGCTTTTTTAACAGTAGGCACATTAAATACTAGCGACTTAACACGAGGCAAATAAGTTAAGAAACTAAATGTGGCATAAAGGGTCGTTTAATTCAATTAAATTGCCCAATTCTAGGCAATTCAGGTTTATTATAAAGTCTTGGCAATACAGAGCCATTCTAGATGTGCTAATCTATTCCATAAAATTGAGTCTTCTTGCCCTAGGTATTTCAACATTTGGTTGTGTGTTAGCGGAGTATAAGACACAAGTAGGGCACATTTCACACACAGGTAAAAAAAAGGATTTGATAAAAAAAGAAAACATAAAATGAAGGTAGGTTGTCTTTTGTGATTCGTGTTTTTTGGATTACCTTGATTGATCCGAACGAGTGTCAAGCTTAGTACAAAATCCATGGCTGATGTACCACAGACACTCAAATGTCAATCAATTTTGGCTTTGAACATGGTAGTGCGAATTTTTAGAGCTTAGTTTAGAAAGAACGAGTAGATATATTTACAATCTATCTTTTTTATAACAAGTAAAGTTTTGTTAAGGTTTTTTACCGTGATTTGGATTTTCAACGTCAGTCTCAACTATTCGATATTAAACACTGGTATTCAGCTGCAACAACAACATAGGAATAAGGCTAGGCAGATGATATTGGTCATGATAGCGGTGAATGCTTAGGCCG
This sequence comes from Hoplodrina blanda, assembly GCA_949316365.1. NCBI lineage: Eukaryota > Metazoa > Arthropoda > Insecta > Lepidoptera > Noctuidae > Hoplodrina > Hoplodrina blanda. The sequence goes on along the minus strand of OX438579.1, from coordinate 4,896,274 downwards.
CTACCACACGGACTGCACCACAACAACCGCACGCAGTCTCTATATTCAACTGCATGCAGTTGTACGTTCGACTTCGTGCAGTCATGATACCAACTGCACGCGGTCGGCTGCAGTCGAGAGAAGTCAATATCAGCTGTATGCAGTCGTGCCTTCAACTTCACGCGGTCGGCTTGCAGTCGAGAGAAGTCAATATCAACTGTATGCAGTCGTGCCTTCAACTTCATGCGGTCGGCTACAGTATTAGCCAACCGCGTGAAGTTGTAGCCGACCGCGTGAAGTTGAAGGCACGACTGCAGCCGACCGCGTGCAGTTGGTATCATGACTGCACGAAGTCGAACGTACAACTGCATGCAGTTGAATATAGAGACTGCGTGCGGTTGTTGTGGTGCAGTCCGTGTGGTAGCGGCCTTATGCGAATCCCGCACTCCCGGTCATAAGCAGAGGTGGAACACTGCGATGGTTTTATCCGGTAAGAGTCCGTCATGCCCCTTCGTCATCCCCACGACGGAGGAAGTCCACGAGGATATCCACCGAGCACAAAAAAAAAGATGATAATTTAATTGTCATACATGTACTCCATGTATGATCATTATTTATTTTAGTCCATACTTATGTGTTGAAAGTTAGTTCGTGCCTATCCAAGGGAAGGTGAAGTTTGGGAATAACAAACAACTATCATTATCATAAAGCTGTAGTAATGTAACCTAGGTACATTGTTACCTTATCTCCTATTCTGATGAAACAGGTACATAAAAATCGGTCATGTGCGAGTGGGACTTGTACATGAAAGGTCCCGTACCATCATACGATATTCAACGCAAATTACAAAGAAACCGTTATTATATTCATTTTTAATTTTATTTTATTTTTGGAACGCTGTTTCTTAATGCTGCTTGGAGTAGAAGTTTACTGACAGAAATCGTCACATAAAGAAAAAGCGTTATGCTCTTTCCAGGCGACCTTCCCTCTCTTACGCTTTAGGAACGTAGGATTCCGTTTAGCACCGTTTTGGCAGTAACAGATTCCTAAAAAAAGTTCAAAGCAATCGATTTCAACAAAATAATGATTCTTTGAATCGAGAATGAATGACGTACAACTATTCCTATTCAACGAACCGTTTATGTCTTTATTCTGTCTCTGAGACTTGTTACAGCTGCGTTTACTTGAGGACACCTAATTGCTGCGCAGAAACGTAAAGAAAATTCGAACGATTTTAAAAATAGAATTGCTCTTTTTATACATATTAAAAAAAAAAAAAGAATTTTGGTACGGGATAAGTTTGAACCCCAAGAAAGGACATAGGCTACTACTTTTTACTCCGCGACTTCGTCTGCGTCCGCGATAGCCGATATTTACGCAGACGAAGTCATGGACAAAACCATTATTATTCAACGTGGCATTCATTATCTTTCACGTTTCTTCTTTTTTTTGTATATTTGTTTAACAGGGCTGCACAGAACATCACAAAGATCCGCCGATATTTTGAACAAATGCGGTGTACCGCAGGGTAGCATTTTGGGACCGTTATTATTCTTAGTCTACATTATTGACCTACCGAATTCGACCACGCATAAATGCATCTTATACGCCGACGATACGACTTTGTTAGTAGAGTGTAAAAATACCTATGAAGAGAACATAAATACAGCATTACACGATCTCACTAAATGGCTAGATAATAATAATTTAAATATTAATGCAAACAAAACTAATCTTATTCAATTTCAGTCTTATAATAGTAAACCGCCATCGATAAATATTATGCATAATGACAAAACTTTAGAATTAGTAGAATCAACCATTTTTTTAGGTATAAGTATTGACAAATATTGTAGTTGGAAGAAACATATAGACAAAATTTGCTCAAAGCTAGATAGCTACGTATATGTGTTAAATAGGATAAGACGAATAGCTACACCTAATGCTGCCATCTGTGCATACCACGGATATGTCTCCTCAGTTCTGCGGTACGGAGTGGTCGTATGGGGAAACTCCGTAGACATAGTGAGAGCATTTAGAGCCCAAAAGAAATGCATAAGGGCGATAACTGGTGCGGAATACACGGAAAGCTGTAAACCTTTGTTTATAAAACACAGAGTACTACCACTTCCGTGCCTATATATTCAGGAAATCTGTATATTTGTCTACAAAAATCCGTCCCTTTTCCAAAAAACTACAGAGGTCGTACACAGAAACACTAGATTCCCACACAAATTATGGCTACCAAGACAACGCACTGCGATGCACAGCAAAAATTCATACTGTATGGCCATAAGAATTTATAATAAGCTGCCAAACTGCCTGAAGAGCCTTGACTTCAACAAATTTAAAAGAAAAATGTTTGAATTCCTAATAAGCAAATGTTATTATTCAACAAAAGAATTCCTAGATGACAGAAATGTATAACGTATAAGAAGTGTATAATTCTATTGTATAAGCATAATTAGATACTTAAGAGATTAGTTTTTTTTTTATTTAAGATCAAAAATTTGTACACCAGAAATGGTAGAATATAAGAAACTTAATATAACGTTAACATCTATTGTACTATATTCTGACAAATAAATCTTTCTTTCTTTCTTTCTTTGTTAATTCCTTGCACGGGGCAAATATTTGTATGACATACGTTACCTACTGGCAGCTGTTCCGGGTTTGGTGGGGTGTGTACCTACCTACGTAAGTTTATCTTACTTGTACTTATAACAATAATAATTCTCATTCCACACTTAAAATATTTTACATTTATGTCAAAGACACGACAGTTTACAATTTTACGACCAATTGAGAATTCTCTCGAAAGTGTTTTACACACAGGTAATATATTGTAGGTACATTCTTAAATTAATTACCTGCCTCACAGCAATAAACGTCAGGTTCTGTTTGAAAGTGTTTGCAGAATTACATACCTAAGTATCTACTTAATTTTGCTACAAATTGTTTCAGACTATAAATTACACATACTTATGTAGCTATAAAACTAGAACCATAGTCATCTATCCGACTGCCTCGTTGGTCTAGTGGGTTCGATTCCCAGGTCGGGCAAAGTGTTATTGGATTTTTCTATCAGGAATTTCTTAGTATAGCAGCCTCGGAGTCTGAATGTGTGCCCGGTTGATGGCAATAGGCTCGCCCCCTATTACATGGGGCTTAAAAATAAATGGCGAAATGTAGGTTGGTATGGTTTCTGTTGCAATAGAAACTTCGCCACTGAAGCCTTATTAGTACCTTTATTCTATCTACAAAGTTTAATTACTTAATTACCAAATTATGACTTGACTTGTATGGAGCGGGCAGTGCCGATAAGCAACGTGTCGATAATTAATCTCTTAATGAGTTTTTAATTATAATTTCGCAAGGAGCAATTAAACGCCAATTAATATGGGTCTGCGATTTATTATCTTGATAATCAAATTAATAGTTTAACCAAGAGCAAAAACTATTGAATTCAGGTGAATATAAGTAAGTTTGAAGAGAGCTGTAGAGCCTAGCATAGGTATAAACAAGCTACTATAATTAAAAAATTAAAAAACACGACTGCAAAAATTGCACATATTTGTACTTTGTTTACTCGTCAGTTTTTTTTACGACGTTTTTTATTAGTATACAGTGTTATATATTTTTTAGATCTACTTGTCAAATCCTAGACGATAAACACACACACGACCAGATTCATTAAAAAAATAAATTGAGGCTGGTATTAATTTACGTTTTAAAGTGACCACACCGGTTTCTTATTATTTTTAAATAGCCTATGTTACTCGGAACGATGCAAGGATTGTAACGATACCCCATACATCTAAATTCGGTTCAGGCGTTTAAAAGTTATGGTGGAATAAAGAAACTCACATACATACATACATTAACCCTGAACACATAACACTCCTTTTTTTGGGGCAGTCGTGTAAAAATACATCACATTTTTAACTCACATACTGGCCATCAAACTAAGAAACTTTGACCAAAAATCTTACTGGGAAAACGACTTTTTTTAGGATGAAAAATCACTACTTGAACGCAATGCAACGTACGCAAAACATTCTCGCAAATATTTCCAGGTATGCTCTAGAACAGTGGTCACCAAATAGCGGACCGCGTTCCGTCACCGGACCGCCGAGGTATATTGTGCGGACCTTAAGAAAATAGTAAACTTCATACCTATAACTATTATTTCAATATGTCAGAATAAATGTGCGCTGAAGTGGAAGTGGGCCGGCCATGTCTGTAGACGGACAGACGGTCGATGGAACAGACACGTGTTAGAGTGGAGACCACGTTTAGGCAAACGTAGTGTGGGACACCCTGCTGCACGGTGGATCGACGATTTAAAGAAGGTTGCTAGCAGCGGATGAATACGGGCTGCCCAAGACCGGAATGGTTGGCGCTCTTTGGGGGAGGCCTACGTTCAGCAGTGGACGGCTATAGGCTGATATGATGATGATGATGTCAGAATATAATGTGAAAAACAAAATAAAAACTTGTGGTATTTTAGTTTAGCCCAGTCTTCCTTAGTAAAAATATGTATTTTATTTATTATCACTAAGTGTACCGCGATGGTCTCACAATTTTCAAATACGGACTTACAATAAAACTAATTGGTGACCCCTGGTCTAGAAAAAAAAAGTATCGCAATGATGGAAACACCATGTAACTTAAGGCAACGTCTTTTTAAGCCTGCAATATATGGAATGACAGTTCACCTCAAGCTTGTTACAGAATAGCAGTACCTACCGCGGAAGCCTGTCGCTTAGCCACTGAGCAAACCATGACGTCACTGATTGAGCTCAACCAACACTTAAAGCAAACAGCACGTGCATTTATTGATGCGTTTGCAACTAGTCCTTTACGATTTTACGATCACAGCCGACACATGTCGCTGTGATGGCATTATTTCCGTTCAGTAATTGCGTTCAATCGGATTGAGCAAACAACCCGGCTCGATTAGTCAAATGCTTGTCTGTTTGTTTGTTTGTCTGCCTGTTAATAGTTCACCATGTGTGTTTGGGTTTCAATGTGTTCAGTACTTGCTGGAATAGGTTATTGATTTTAAAGGTTGATTAATTAATTGCTGATTAGAGATTGATGTGGGATATAATTAGCAGTTATTGAAATATTGGTCAATCTATATACTAAACTGTTTGTATACGTACTACGTCACGCCTGTAATCCCCGAAGGGTAAGGCAGAGGTGTACCCATTAGTACACCCACATTTCACCAGTTATTTTTAAGTCCCATATAATAGGGGGCGAGCCTATTGCCATCAACCGGGCACAAATCCATACTCCGAGGCTGCTACTGAGAAATTCTTGATAGAAAAACCCAATAGCAGTTTGTCCGACCTGGGAATCGAACCCAAGACCTCACGCTTAGCAGTCGCGCTTTGCGACCACTAGACCAACGAACTTATTAATGTAAATGGGATATAATTAAGTCGTCACCTCTTCCATCACATATAATATCATTATAATGTCACACCGCATAAAGTCCTCCTCACAGAACAATTTTCTTATTCCTCTTGAAAAACTGGCCAGTTACCTATAATTTGTAATAATTCTAATTTTTTGAAAAAATATAAACTTAGAAGCAACATCAAATACTTTTTTTAATTGATCGTCATTTGTCTATTCACTGCATGTTTTCCGATGTGACGTCATCAATCCAAGTACTGTTAATTTATATGTTGATTGACACGTGTATTGATTTATTACTCTGATAAGATTGATGTATTCAGAGTGTTAAGTGTTATCTGTATGTAGGGTGCGATAAGCTTGATACTGTATCAAAATGATAGAACTTTTACTATAGGTAGTTAGCTTGTGTTATCAAAAAAGAGATTCACGTTTACAACAGTACAATATACTGGCTTCTGTCCGCGACTTCGCCCGCGTCATAGTTGACCTATCCATCTAAACGCGGTGCGGGTCGATAATAAAAAACATACAAACATAAACTCACGCCTTTATCCCATGAGGGTGGGCAGAAACCACAGACGCTACCTGCTACGATCCTTACATACTCCTTTCGCCTCATCCACGTTCATACATCTCGTCATACAAGCACGCCGGTTACGAGTACTGCGCACTTGACCTAATAAAAAATGATTAAATTAATACTTTATTTGGCCTTCCTCTCCCTCTTCCTCTCCATCCATCCACGTTTATATCTAGAAGTCTTTAGTCACTCCTTCCCTGACATTATAGAACTAAATTAAATAATTTGTCTCCCTAACTAAATTCAATTAAGCCTAAACCACGTCTGAACATTTAATTTAATACAACACTTTTGAACAATATAACGCTCTATTAAGCAGTAAATGGTTTCTTTGTTCTCGATTAGTTTTCGAGTTTATTACGCACTTTATAGCGGCTTGAATAGTCAACCTTTGTATTTATAGTACTAAACCAGCCTTTCCCAAAGTACGCGATAACGCCCCCTTGTGGGCGCTGTAGGCTTAATGGGGGGCGGTAAGAGACCCAGAAAAAAAAATCGGGACGTTGTGTAGAGGCTTGGCGAACAATTTGTGATTTCATCTACCAGGTGGTTTTTAAGTACCATGGCCTAGCGGTTAAGGCGCCCGCCTCTCATGCATGAGGTTGTGTGTTCAAATCCGGGCAAGTACCAAAGTGACTTTTTCAATTCATATGTACTTTCTAAAGTTTATCTTAGACATTACTGACATCATTCTGTGCCTCGGAAAGCACGTTGTTAAGCTGTTGGTCCCGGCTGTCATACGTGGATCTTTGACAGTCGTTACGAGTCGTCAAAAGCTTGAAAGTCTGACAACCAGTCTTACCTAGGTGTACCGTATTACCCAGTTACTGGGTTGTGGAGGTCAGATAGGCAGTCGCTCCATGTTAAATACTGGTATTCAGCTGCATCCGGTTAGACTGGAAGCCGACCCCAACGGAAAAGGCTAAGTAGATGATAATGTGGTTTTTAAGTAGGTGAAAAAAGGGGGCGGTAGAAAATAATCTATTCTCAAAGTGGGCAGTAGACAAAATATTGGGAACCCTTGTATTAAACATTCTTGTGTAAATATGTTAGGATCAGAATTTATCTAGAGGAATGAGCTTTAGGCGTTATGAAGATTCTCTAGCGATCTCAAGAGGGTCTTACGAATATTTTTTGTTGTTTGTCGCATTTTTTTTTTGTGGTATAAAAATAGGTGACATTTACTATAGCTGAATAAAATGATGATGTGAACATTCTTTTACCCACTTTTACTAGGTCTTTCTAATATTTTCCAATGTAATTTTTTCATGATTAAACGTATTCATGTCTTGGATTCACAAATTGCACAACTTTCTATGCGATTTTTTCGAGAACGTTTCGCAATTATGATACTTATCTACATGTACCTACCTAAAAAAAAAAACTCGCTCAGTAGACAATTGTAATTCACGATTGCAATAAGAGATTTCTCACATTATGTCAAGTAAAAGAGGACCTTCATAATATATTTTGTTTAAATACATCATCATCTGCTTAAATTCGATTTTATTGAAAATGTAGTCTGAAACAACTACTAAGCAATTCTAAGGTCATAATTTACTCCCAAATAGCACAAATAAATATTTATTTAATTATTAAATTAAATTATGGAAAACGAGAATAAAAACCAGTTACTCCCTGCAAAAATGTATGTACTACAACACAATTAAATTCATGGAGCAGCCGTTTTTTATTTTTCACTATTAAGTATAGTCCGATGAATTTTTTTTTTCATATATCTGTGAGTACTTTGACCCTGTGAAAGATAGCGCAGTATATTAAATATCAGCCTGCATAAACACGTTTGTATCCACCTTTCCTTAAAGTTTCCTTAAAGAAAAGAACAATAACATAATTAAAACATGCACATGAAAATTCAGTTCTCGCCCTCCTAAGCCCTCTTGGGCTTCGCCGTCTAAAACCTCTTTTCACCACTCGTAGTGAATTCGAAAACGTAATGAGCCCATACATATTTAGCAGTCAGAGAAACAGGAGTCCTCAGCAGGAAATGCCATTTGTGAGATGTGAGCTCATCTAGTAAATTGACGGCTATTAAGATATAAATTTCATCGCAAACGACGTTATTTAGGTAGGTAAGTAAATCTTAAGCCGAGAATACACATCGACTGTGGAAAGGAAAGGTACAAAATAACAATAAATTCTTTACTTTATTAGGTGTCACAGAAGAGTACAAACCATTAATTTTTTGTACTATACACAAAAAATAAATGGTTTGTACTCTTCTGTTATCTATAAAATCTGTTTGGTGTTTGATTTTAATAAATAAATAATTTCCCGTCAGAATCCCGAAAGTCTGACAACCAGTCTTACCAAGGCGTATCGTATTACCGAGGTACTGTGTTGTAAAGTTCAGATAGACAGTCGCTAGTAGGAAAAAAGGCTAGGCATTTCAGATTGAACTTGTAGTGTAGTTAGACGAATGTTTATATCCATACCATACCTATTTCTGCCACAAAGCAGCGTTGCTGCATTCCGGCGTGAAGTGCCGGTGTGGCAGGCACATTTCAACTTTGCCTCTGGGATATTGCACGAGGGTATTACAGATATATCTATAAGTAGTATTGACCACTTAACATCAGGAGTGTAATACTACAAACTTTTAGGAACTATCAGAATCTAATCTTAGTCTCAATCTGTCAAAGTTGACTCAATCTACGTAAATTTTTTGACATTGATTTTCGTTTAGATGAAATTACGCCTAGAATTTGCACGTTTTCATTTTGGAGAAATGGCCTTCTGGTAGGCTGTCAGCTTGTTTACCATCCAATGACATAAAAAAGTCTCACCTGTGGAAACTTTCTGCGTCTTGACATATACTCGTTACTCGTAAACAAACTCCTTGAATCCGACAAACACAGAATTTACAACCTACGTAACGTGTAGTTAGGGTTCATGTTTTATTATTATTGTTGATAAAAAAAATAGTACAGCAGACGGTATACCTCACACAAACACGACTCTATGACGTATAAAAGGCAAACTGAAAAACTAGTTTCTGTCCGCGACTACGGCCGCGGCCGCGTGATATTTTTCCGTTTTTAGTTACTGTATCTAATTGGTAGTTTCAGAGATTAGCGCGTTTAAAGAAACAAAACTCTTTAGCTTTATTATATTAACTCGAAATATATTTTTTTAAATTAAAACATGCGAAAAATTAACAAAAAAAATTAAATTTGAGAGATCGTGTAATCGTGGAGTGTGTCGTGATTACACAAATTCAACAAATCATAGTTCATTAAAATCGGTCCAGCCGTTCTTGAGTTATAACGGTGTAAATAGCCCTTTGTTACCACTTTGTTTTATAATAATAATAATAATAATAATAATAATTCATTTATTTTCAGGTTACAAAGACCCATAGATAAATACCTTAACCTAAGTATACTATATAATAACAATTGTGTTAGTAAATAAAACTTAAAACTATGTTAGAAACACTAGGTTGCACTAAGTCTTAGTGCGTTGCTTTATGTAGGTATAGATAGATATAGATGTCTTTCAAATCTTCCCAAACAAACCTAACAAGAAGATAGTTGCTTTCAACCTCTAATCTTGTTTATTGTACCTAAATTTAGTTTAGTAAAGTGATGAAGGCAACTCTGATCCTCCATCCAATACTAGGCTAGATATACCTGCCTTTTTAAACCAATACAAAAAGATTGGATCCATTTGTAATCCTAAAGTAAAGGCCAGATAAGCTCGCTTCGATAAAAAGTCACTTTTCACAAACAATATTCGAGTGTGCAGATGAACTGAACTGTTTCGCAGTTTCATTTCGAAAAACGAATGAAATTCAGTTTGCCGATAGGCGAGTCCATTTTCACGGAATACTGAGTGATCGCAATCGCTTTGACCGGAGTATCTTTATGATGCGTATCGCGTATCGCTCGCTTCGGAAATAATGATGCATACCTTTGTACAATACGTGGAATTTTAAGAACTTTTAATTGGGTTTTTCGAAATTGTTTTCTGTACAGAATTTTTGTTGAACAGGTTTTCGGACACAAAATTCCAATTTTTATTTCCGACATTACTTACACGTTTATTCCAGCTGTAGATAACGAAAGACGATCCTATTACCTGAAACAAAAAAGACACGTTAAGTTTAATATTATAATGTCAATAAAAAAAATATTGTTAACATTTTATAAAGAAACTAGCTGACTCGGCCACGCGTTGCTGTGGCTTGAAGTAAGTAAAAACAATTCTATCTTTTAAGTTTGACCAAATTACACACAGTAAGCCATATTTCATAAAAAATGGTTGAGTAGTTTAGGAGTCCATCCCGGACAAACAACGTGACGCGTAATTTATATTATATTAAGATACGACGCGTTTTCTTTGAATTGACGCTGTCACCAGATGTATGAGAAGATTGATAGATTATTATAAAATGAAACAGGTTGCAGGAATTGGCAAAGCATGCTAGGATTAGGTTATTTAAGCGTTACCTACATTTAGGTGCCGCCTAGTGTTAAACAAGCAACACCAATCCTAAATAGGCCATTACCCGTTGTTTCTATTCAACACCTTAATATAGGTATTTCTAAGTAAAATACCTATAATAGGAAACTTCACTTAACATTGACCCAATTTATTTTCTCGTGAATTTTGTTGTTCACTGCTATTGTTTTTAGCGACAGGATTAAAGGTCACCCCGAACTGATTGTGTTTGTTTTCAATTAAATTAAACCCAGACCCGAGTTTCAGTTTGATTTATTCATATTTTATGTTAGCCATTGGAACTCATTTCATTAATTTACTCTCAAAAGTGTGCTGAGCGTATCAATACAACTAATATATTGTTACTATACCGTATTCTGGGAGCCGTGAGATAAAAGGTAAACAAATCATAAAAAGGGTACTTTAAAGGTCACGATTGATGAAGTGAATAATTATATTTTATAAAAATAACTACGGAAGTAATACGCTGACAACACTGTAAATGATATTTTGAGAACGATGCGATGTCTGTAGAACTTATGTAATCCATTCAGACTTATTTAATCTCGAATATCTTCTTCTTCTTCTTCTTTATGGTGTTGGTTTCTGCACTTAGTCCTTGAAGTGGACCATTGTACGTGATCTCGAATATCATAAATGCCTTAAATTATTTTCTTAATTTAAATATTTTTTTAATTAAATCGTTTACATTAAAAAGCACCCAAAAATGAAGATTCCCAAACTTCGAACGCATTATAATACTACTAAATTAAAGACCACAGATACTGCGAACATTTTACATTAAAATGTGACGTTTTGTAATCGGTCGGGTTATATCCGCCATATTTACTATCTATTTTCTTTGTTTACATTAATTTTGTCTCAAGCCCAGATGAATACAGGATAGATACCTTCTTTCTGAGTATGCAAGATATTACTACAGTATTCCAACCAGTATTGTAGGAAGCACCCCCCCCCCCCACTTGGTGGACCAGTCATTGTGGCTATCTTTAGGGGACGCCTATGTCCGGCAGTGGACGTCGTTTAGCTGATGTGATGATGATGATACCAACTGGTGATGATGACCCAGTGGTTAATTCACCTGCCTCTGGTGTTCGGGGTTATAGGATCGCAAGCAGGCTCAAGCAAGTAGCATTGTGCCTTTTTCTATTTCATAAGTACCTTTTAAGTTTACCCTGAACATCACTTACATCAATGAAGAAAAATATCGTGACGATACCTGTGCGCCTACCGCCATCTCTTATACCTAACAATATTATTTTTATATTACTTTGTAATTTCTGTTGTTGCATTTTCAACTCTCGAAGCTGATCCGACCGTTGAAAATCCAACAGTGTGGAAGGCAAAGTAATATTAAAATAATATTGTTTTTTTTTTTTTTTTTTGTTTTTGTTTTTTGTTTTTTTGTTTTAAGAGATGGTGGTAAGTCCAGCCCGACTTGATAATTAATATAAGACTGACATCGACAATCTGCCTTGAGCGAACGTGATGATCAATGCTCGTGCCTTCTCTGTATGAGAAGAGGCTACCAGAGGGGTATTTAGAATAACCTAAAACAAATCCAATGACTTTTTTTATGAATAAAAGAAAACGTTTCACCATTTTTCTAAATGCTGCCATTATTTCTATTATTTACAGTCCAAGACGAATAATTGAATATTTTAAAATGATATTTTTGTGAAATGCCCTTCACAAAGGCAATTTCTGACGCGTTCATTAAACTGTTGTGTTCTAATTCATTAGCGGTAGCGATTTCAAATATTTATGATGATGTCTTGTTAACCTCTTATACATTACTGGTATATTACATACATATATACATTACAGCAACATCTACCATCTGGTGACTGGAAGCCGACCCATAGATGGGAAAAGGCTAGGCAGGTGAATATGATATCATATTGACTATTGAATATTGTATACAAACTTTGATATCGGTAGGTACAAGCTGATATATTTAAATTGAATCCTTCTTCAGATGTACCTATAAAATAGTATGTGTTATACCGTTCCTACACCGGAGTACTTAAGTATCTACCCCGTAAGGGCGGTAAAAATTAATAATATTGGATAAGAAAATCAATATTAACATGAACATAAATCCTTTTAATCATAATATTATAATTATGATGACTTTACTTGTAAATAGAAAGTCATAAAAATTCAATTTCAATTAATAAGTTCCTAAAATGATTATGTGAAGGATTTTATTGTAAAAGGTTTCAGTCGCGGCCCGTTTTTTTTTTGTGACTTGGACCATACGTAGCCTACCGAACACAAATGCTGAGGTATACACTTTGTAAAGGCACCTTTAAGAAAATTGAAAAACCAAGTGTTGTTTTCATAAATCTTAAATCTTTCGTGTTTTGCAAATGTATTGTTTTATTACAAAAGCTGTTGTGCATTGTTTACTGTCAACTTTTTCTAAGCTGACAACTGTAGAAATGTAATATATTTTCTCTTTTTGACTACCACTTAATCCATACTTCTAAGTATTGGCTTTATCGCCATCGCTTGAAGATCGATTATAATTAATTTTCATCTAACAAAACCCACAAGAATGCCGGCTATAAATAATAGTAATAATAAAACTAGCCTATTATTGTCCCATTGCAGGCCAAAGGCCTCTTCTCATACAGAGAAGGCACGAGCATTGATCACCACGCTTGCTCGCGGCTCATTGGCGATTCCAGACTTAACTATATTATAAGTCGTTATTAATATATTTTCTGTAAGATTAATATTTACATTATTTACAAGCTTAATAACAAAAATATTAAAAAAAAACAACCTGAATAAGAAAATAAAAAAAGAAACTAAAACAAAAAAAAATCTAGGTTTTCTAGGTTTATAAGTCTAGGTCACAATGTTTTTTTTCACCGATGTCAGCGATGTTTATGATAAACTTAGAAAGTACATAATAATATAAAGTAGAAAAAATCACATTGGTGCTAGTCCGTGTCCGTGTGTACGGTCGCCTTAACCATTAAAATATTGTAAAAAAAATGAATGTAGTATCGAGTGCTTAAGAAGTTCTTATTTCCAATACATTTAGGATCATTTTTCAACCAACATTTTTGTAATATTCGAACGTAAGCTATATTATACATCTCCGTATACAGCAAAATGCTGTTATGGTTAACGCAATTCTTGAAACGTGATCCGAATGTAAACCAGACATTTTGTTGCGTTACAACCATTTTTGTTTTGAATTTGTATGTTGATGTACTTCTTAAATATTGTTTGAACTAAAAATAATATGAACGGATAATAGGTACCCGCAACATAACAGTAAAAATGATAAATACACGAGGACAAAAATACCGATTTTAATGAAATAATGTATTAGTAGCAGTTGTTAGTTCTGAGTACTTATTTATGGCACAATTAATAACATTATTAATAGATACTTGTTTTATTCATTACCTATTTGTTTCTATGTTAATTATTATAATTGTAACTGCACCTTTTTGACTAACCATTATTAAATGAAATAAAAACAAAGATCAATCAATCTGCCTAGCCTTTTCCCAACTATGTTGGGGTACGAATGCAGCTGAATACTAGTATTTTACACGTAGCGACTGCCTATCTGACCTCCACAAACCAGTAACTGGGTAAATACGTACCGTATTAGACTGGAGGTAGGCTTTCGGGCTTGTGACGACCCGTAACAACTAACAAAGATCCACGTATGTCAGCTGGAACTTGACTGGGTTGTGAAGGTCAGATAGACAATCGCTCTATGTAAAATACTGGTATTCAGCAGCATCCGCTTAGTAGTCGGGTCGGGAAAAGGTTAGGCAGATTGATTGATTAGTTTTAAATTAATATTTTTTAGCACGGCCTTATTGTAGTTTGTGTCGACACAAAAGAAAGGGATTTCTTCTCCGTCTTTCTCACTTGAGACTATAATAATGTAGATAGGAACGTCCAGTCTTTCTTATTTATTCGTCAAATTGTATCAGTAAATAGGTACTTTTCCAAGTAAATAAAACTTAATGCCGACATTTAGAAGAACCTAGTTCGGCTGTGGCACGTTTTCGGAATCTTCCATAAATAAATTGAATGAGACAATTAAATGTCAACTATTGTTTGTTTCTGTTTAGAGTGTAGCGTGTGTATCGACACACGCTACACTCTTAACACCCCTATGTTTTGTCCTGTCAATTTGATTGTGGTGTGTGTCAATGTTTTGTATGTCTGTCTGTAGCGTCATACATTCAAAACTGCTAAACCGATTTGGTTATTTTTTTGTTTAAAAGGTGATTTGATATAAATTGTTCTAGGTGATGTTTCAAGAAAATCTGTTCAGACGTAATAGCGTTATTTATATAGCCATTTACTTCGTACAGACCTTTTTTTTTTTTTTTAGGTGGTAAAAATCATCAAATGACTCCTTCCGCCCTGGGTGGGGCGGAGGGGACTGTCAGACTTTTACTGACTAAAAAACCACCCTGTTCCTTCTGTTGCCCTTTACGTTCCGGGGCCACGGTATCCTGTTAAGACGTTCCGCAACCCCGGCAAACAATCAGACCTGGAACTGGAACAAGTAAACAGAAAGCAAGAAAATAAACAATATGGGTGAACAACAAGAGACAGAGCAGTTTTTTCGATTATAAGCACCTTAACGTGATACATCAAAACATTGCGGGTTTGCTGAATAAGAGTAGTGAGCTTATAGTATGTCTTGAAGAGATGTCAGAGAAAAATACCGAAATCGACATAATCTGTTTATCTGAGCACTTTATGATAGCTGGCCATGAGCAATTATTGTATATTCCTAATTACACTTTGGCAACATGTTACTCCAGAAAAGACAGTAAAAGAGGTGGTACATGCATCCTTGCAAAGAAAGGTCATCAGTTTAAAGAGCTTCAAGATATAGCGAAACTATCCATAAATGGTATATTCGAATGTTGCGCTATTGATCTGACAATGTATAATACGACTATTGTTTGTGTGTATAGAATACCAAAGTTAAATAACTTAGCTGTATTTTTTGAGCAAATAGAAAAAGTGTTATGTACTATTTGTAGCAAAAATTTAAAAAGAAATGTCGTAATTGCAGGAGACTTTAATATTGATTGTCTTAAGCGTAATAATACTCTGATAGATCTAGAATGTTTACTCTTGAATTATAATCTAAAGCTTGAAATAAATCAGCCAACTCGACTCGCGAGCGGCACTTGCATTGATAATTTTGCACATAATGTGGGGAAGAAGTGTAAATCTGATGTGATTGACTTCGGGCTGTCAGACCACACAGCGCAAGTTCTGACACTACCGGTTAATAAAAACATCTTAATAAACTATTGGCGAACAAATAGACGAGATTATAGTAAAGAAAATATGCAAAAATTCAAAAATTATATTAAGGCTCTTTCTTTTTCTGAAATCTATAATACATATAATCCTAACACAGCATATAATTCATTTTCGGAAGCTTTCATGATGCTGTATAATTTATGCTTCCCTTTCAAAAACATTACAATAAGAACCAAAGTAAAACCTCAGTGGGTATCACGTGGCATCAAAATCTGTAGCAAAAAAAAAAGAGAACTTATGTGGAACTATAGGCTAAATCGTGATGAAGTTAATAAAATTAAATTTAAAAAATACTCTAAAATATATAAAAATATAATTAATTTAACGCAACGGGCACAAAACAATCATAAAATAAGATTATCTACTAATAAATCCAAAGCCACATGGGCGATTATAAATAGGTCTAAACTGAATTTACCAAAGGGTAGTATTACTTCCATTGAAGCAAACCATAAAACTATAACCAGGCCACAAGAGATTGCGAATGCTTTTAACAATTTCTTTATAGAAAAGATAGAACCAATACAAGACGCTGGTAAGGACGTAACCGTAAATATTTCTAAATCAAGTCAATCTATGTTCATGGCACCAAGTACTCCTTATGACATACTTCAAATTATAAGATCGCTTAAAAATACTACAAGTGTTGGATACGATGGGATCTCTACTAAAATCTTAAAGTATGTCGCTTATCATATCTGTGACCACCTAAGCTATATCATTAATATGTGTATAACCGCTGGATCATACCCGGAAAGTCTAAAAACTACTATCGTTAAACCCATCTTTAAAAAAGATAATAAGCAGAGTATGAACTGCTACAGACCTATTGCACTTATTCCTATAGTTTCTAAAGTCTTTGAAAAATACATATACTATCAAATTTACAACTATTTAGAAAAATTCAACATACTTTCAGAAGACCAGAAAGGTTTTCGAAAGAATAAAACAATAAACATGGCTATTTTTGATTTTATAAATAACGTTATGGGCAATGTGGATAAAAGGACGCCGGTATGTTCCATTTACTGCGATATGACCCAAGCTTTCGATTATGTTGATCATGACATTCTCCTTCGTAAACTGGAAGCTTATGGCATTAGAGGCAATTTACTAAATCTTATAGAATCTTATCTAAAAAATCGTAAACAATACACAGAAATTTCTAAAATAAACATTAATACTAAAAGAGAAGAAACATATGCATCAAAAAAACATATAGTTAAATATGGGGTCCCGCAAGGGAGCGTACTGGGTCCTTTGCTATTCATAATCTATATAAATGATTTGCCACTAGTAACTAATTATCCAGTATCACTTTTTGCCGATGACAGCACAGTCACTATTAATTCTATAAATAAAGATAGTTATGAACACGAAATTAATGGCACAATTAATTCAATAATAAATTGGTTAAATAATAATAATTTAAAAATCAATCTTGAAAAAACAAAAATTATGTTCTTCAGCCAACGTTTAGAAGCACCAAATATTAATGTCCATCACAAATCAACTGTTATAAAAAAGGTGGAAACAGCTAAATTTTTAGGCGTAACTATTGATAAACGTCTGAACTGGAAAGCACACACAGAAGAATTGAATAAAAAAGTATGTTCTTCTGCCTATGCCCTATATAAACTAAAACCTATTATAAGTACTAATGCGCTTGTAACTGCCTACCATGGCATTGTCGGTTCCATTTTGAGGTTTGGAGTTATATTTTGGGGAAACTCTACAAACAAAGAAAGAATTTTTAAGTCACAAAAAAGGTGTATTAGGGCTATGTTTGGTTTAAAAATAACTGATAGTTGCAAACAATATTTTATTAAATATAACATTTTAAGTCTACCTTCTTTATTTATTTATGAAATAGCTAATTTTACTCAAACCAATCCTAACCTATTTAAAAAACTATCAGACGTTTCTATTCGTAATCGACGGGATAATAATAAACTATGTGTACCAAGATCAACCACGGCATTGATGCGTAAAAGTATCTCTTGTTTAGCTCCAATCATCTACAATAAAATCCCAAAACCTATTAGACAAATGCCTACTGCTCTGTTTAAAATACATCTAAAAAAATTTCTTATAGCCAAATGTTATTATACCATATCGGAATTTTTAAATGACCGCATTTAATTAAATGAATCCCTATAATTACGACATTATTACAATTTGACCATTAATTTGACATTTTTATTTAAATTTTATTTATTAATTCAATTTCATAGTTTGATGTATAGACTCAAATTTTTAATATGGTTTTTTAAAAAAAAAACAAAAATATGTTGTTTTGTACGCCATAATATGGCAAAACATGCAGATCTACCTGTTATTTTAAGACCTTGCACAAATTATTTGATGTACACTCATGTTTTACAATAAATATATATTCTATTCTATTCTATTCTATTCTAAATCTAGGCCAAACAAATATTTGTTCGGAATCAAACCCGCATCACGCAGCGCAGCAGCCTAATCTCTCAGCCACTACGCCAACTGTAGACTATCTTTTCTTTTCTTCTTTACACTAGTCTATTGTTGAATTAACCCTTTAAAAGTGACAGTATCATTGCATTTTCAGGTTAATCCTTTCCGAGTGTAATAATTGAGATATAAAATAAACACAAGCGTTCAGTTTACATACAGCTGAACTTTGCTCTCACTGAATTAACAGTCAGTGACGACAAGCCAGGATTGCATAGCGCCCAGCTTCTCTTTGTCATGCAAATGTGTTGTGTAGCTTTTTCTGCTTGATACGATTAGGTGCAAGCTTTTTCACCTTTAATGGCGAATTTTGCATTTTATGACTTGAAAATGTGGCATGAGGGTATATTATTAAAGGAAGAGAATAAAAAATCTTGCTTGTAGGAAACAACAAAAAAGTAAAATTGAGCGAAAATTACTGTTGGAAACCATTTTTTTTTGTGTGATAAACCGCGGTTTCTTTTTTTGTTATGCGCGCAATATAACGCAACATATTGTGCTGTGCTTGTGCCTTGTGTGCATCCAACAAGTAATAAAGTGTATAAAATATAATAAGTGTATAGTCTTTAAAGTTTAGATAGAACATTTAAAACTTGATTTGATGTTTACCTATAGTTCCGAGACAGAGACACGTCGGCCTACGCTGAAAACCAGCGCCGTGGTTTCGTGCCATCGTGTGTGGGCCACGGCATTATGCTGAGCGTCGGCCGTGTCGCGCGGTAGTGGCGCAATCTTTTTTTATTTTTATTATTAAGTTATTATTAGTTCTTTCTTTAGATTAAGTACCAACTTGTTTGGGCTGTTGTAAAATTATTTTGTATGCGTCACTTTCACGTGAATAAAAAGTTTATCTTTCTTTCTTCTTTCTTTATAAAAAACTTTGGAACTTTGACCAAATATCTTCGTAACCACCTAACTATTACATATTCTTATATCTAAAACATATAGGTACATACACCTACACTCCGGTCTTGTTGGACTGCCGTACCATCATATAATGAGAGTGAGCCTGCGTTTGGGCACACACTTGTTCACTATAATATCTTTTGCGTACTTGGATAGATAGAGAAAGCTTGAGATTCACAGCCGTGACCAGAACAGTCGGGAAAATATTATATTATTATTATTTATCTGAATGCTCAGAAATTCCAGATTTTCAAGGAATTCAAATTAATTATATTCCAATATAATACTAAAGCATACAATTTGGAAGCGAATCAAACTACCGGCACAGACGGATTTAGTCGTTGGTAGCAAAACGTGACCAAAATTAATGATTCGGTATTTGAAATGAGAGGGGCTCATTACAGCTCTGAAACCTAATTTGTAATTGTTTATTCTGTGGAAAATGTTTCGTTTTATGAATAAATTGAGCTAACAATGAGGAAAATGCAAGGAAATTAAATTAGTGAATACAGGGAATGTTTGACTTGTGTGTTTGTAATCTGTGGTGCTTAAGCGGAGGAAATTTGACTAGATATTTTGTTACGTTGCGAAACTGTTCTTGGAATGATGTTGTAATCTGGTTGTAAGACAAACATAGGTTTGTATTAACTGCCAGGGTTGCGGATTTTGTTCGAAAGAGTTACCGCGGTCATGGAACGCAAAGAGCAGAAGGAACACGAATGGGTTTTTGTTAGTAAGAGTCTGACACTTCCATGGATCCGTTCCACCCATAGCGGAAGAAGTTATTTGATGATTTCCCATCCTTGAAAAAAAGGTTTGGATTAGGGAAAGGTTAACATTGTCTATACCTATATATACAGAAGTGGTACCTTTATGGTAAAAATGTATGGGATAGCTGATTTCTTGTATCGCTGAGGTGTCTAGAAATACGAGTCCGGAATCCATGGCAATAGGCTCGCCCCCTATTACATGGGACTTAAAACATAACTGGCGAAATATGGGTGTACTAATGGGTATACCTCTGCCTAACCCTTCGGAAGTTACAGGCGTGATGTTCAGTTTAGAAATAGATTATAGTCTGAACTAGCACATAGGTTACTTTTTATCCCGGAAAATGTACGGTTCGGTTTCTAAGAAAACTTCAAATATATCTGACGACCATGCATACCTATCTGTTTTGCTGTATGTACATTCACTAGTACATTCACTACGACACGGACGAAGTGGCGAGAAGAAGATAGCACATAAGAATTTATTACATAAGATATGTAGGTATATACGTTTGCAGTCACTACAACCACGATACTTAATTAACTTTTAAATTAAAACCAACATATCTCATCCCGCCCAGTTCACCCCTCATCAATAAAACAGAACTAGGTACCTAGTCTGCAACAATGAGTCTCCCCCGACTATTTAGCTATTAAGCAAGCTATTGTGGCAATTATCTCGACGGAGCACAAAGCACGCGCCGAGTACGGTCAACTTGATCCCATTACGTGCATCCGTGGATTATTCTGACAGATTTAATATTCAGTTACTAGCTTTTGTTTTAATTTCAAACAAGTTTAATTTTATTAATGGATTAATTTATTATTTATTTTTCAATCAATACAATCAATATTATTTTGATATTATTTTACAATCAATATTTTTACAATTAGATTTTTATGCATTGAATTAATTGAATGATAGTAATAGTAAAAGTGATACGTACACATACATACATAACCTCACGCCTTTTTCCCATGGGGGTAGGCAGAAACCACAGAACGCCACCTGCTACGATCCTTACATACTCCTTTTGCCTCATCTACATTCATACATCTCGTCATACAAGCACGCCGGTTACAAGTACTGCGCATCTGGCCTTTCTGAAGAACCTCACCAATAACAAAAGAGAAAAAAAAAAGAAAAGTGATAAAGAGATTTTGTCATTATAATTTTATTCTTTTATATTTATTCACTTGTAACAATTGTAAAACTGTTTATTGCATGTAATAAAAGGCTTTTTATTTTTATTTTATTTAACTTTAACGCGACTGCGTTCTCGTAAATGTCGGTAATCAGGCAAAGTCGCAGATTAAAAAATAGCCTATGTTCTTGTCCAGGTTTTGGCGTAATGAGAAAACAACCATACAAATTTTTATTTATTTATTTTATTTATTAATAGGTTAGCCAACAATTGTTTACACAATTCATTCCAAATTATATAACACAATATACAATAATAAAATTATGAGTGCAACAATCACTTACAGGCTAACACCGCATGCACTATTGTATTTAGTTTGTACACAATTAATTTAAATTTAAATAGAACAAATATTGTTTAACATAGATGGAATAATAGAATTAGACTATAAGAACAATACTTGATTTTGCATTGTATAGTAATTAAAAAATAATTAAAATTAAATTAAATTAAATAACGTTAAAACAGGTACCTGTGTAGATTAACAAATGAGCAATTTAGAATAAGTATTAGTTGTGCGAATAGTATTTAATGATTATTTTACAAAATTTTCCTCTGCTATCGTGGTGCACGTCGATCATGTCACTGTCACATGCAACTGTTTAATATTTGGCACATTCGCGGTATAGGTGGAGCGGAGTGATGGGATTTCGAGGATAGCGGGCTTGGGCACGAAACTTGGTGAGACTAAGCAACTGTGGACAGTCTATTTGCCTTCTGAGGAGTTTGTAAAGAAACAGGGCATCTATAACTAAACTAAAGATAGTTCCTATTAGTATGGATAAATGTAAGACTAGGTTTTTCGAAGGGAGAACTGACTTCTGTCTTATTTTGATTGCCTGATAGTCTCGTGAACGTGGGTCCTCTACTCCCTGGTTGGGCAAAGTGTTATTGGTTTATTTTTCTATTAGGAATTTTTCAGCAGCAATTCGGAGTTTGGAGTAGACAGTTAGTGGTGTGACATCCCCGTGCCTCGGAAAGCACGTTGGTCCTGCGTCTGATCTCTCCCCGGCTGTCGGAGTGCCGTTCCATCGGACTATGAGAAGAAGAGAAGTACACCTGTGTTTGAGCACACATATACTCACTAATATATCTCCTGTATAAGGAGATATTATAATAGTGAGTAATAGTGAGTAATTGGTCGCCGCGATCGAAATTTTGGTCTCTATATCATAACACTTGCTGTCCGCCGCGGTTACACCCGCGTCTTTGGTTACTGCTCCGCTCCTGTATATAGCCTATAGCCTTCCTCGATAACTAATCTATCTAACACTGAAAGAATTTTTCAAATCGGACCAGTAGTTCCAGAGATTAGCGCGTTCAAACAAACAAACAAACAAACTCTGCAGCTTTATAATATTAGTATAGATAAAATCACGCCCGTAATCCCCGAAGGGTTAGGCAGAGGTGTACCCATTAGCACACCCACAATTCGCCAGTTATGTTTAGGTCCCACGTAATAGGGGGTGGTGTCTATATCCGAACATAATAAACACCGACTTAGACCCAGTTCTCACTACGTATCCTTCAAAAAGTACTAGAAAACTTTGTAATAACATTTATCAGCTCTCTATTGTCCGGTGTAGGTACCAAACTTCTAGTCACGCACCTAGTTCCCTAACTTTCTGAGCCATTTCCATTAAACTATTACAGTAACTGAGAGAAAATTGTTTTTAGAGGACAAAACATTAATTTGTTCAACTTTATTTTAAGGCCTATTGTTCGGTAAATGCTAAACACGTGACCTTTTGATCAATTTGAAAATTTTTTTGTTCGTTGACGTTGCCGCATGAAATATTGATTTTCATTAATGGACGATTCTTCTAGTTTTCGAGGTTCCGTACCTAAAGGGTAAAACTGGACCCTATTACTAAGAAGCTGTCCGTCCGTCTGTCACCAAGCTGTTTCTCATGAACCGTGATAGTTACACAGTCGACATTTTTACTATAACACCAATACTAAAAAACTGAATAAAATAAATATTTAAGGGGGCTCCTATACAACAAACGTGATTTTTTTGTTTCTTTTTATTTTTTTTATATATGGGTGGCTCTTCACTAGTCTAGGTCAGAGATGACAGAGACAAAGTCTACGATGGAGTGAGCTTATCCAGAAGAAGCCTGTTCACTCTAACTTTAGTTTATACAAAGGTAGACCACACGTCTAATAATAACTAATTGCAATGAACGATATTTGAAATGGTTATGTAACAAATCAAATCAAATCAATCATTTATTTGCAATGAATGTAGGTTAAAATATAGGTAATACAGGTGAAGTAGATAGAAGTGAGCCATGTACATTCTGCCTGGAAATAGGCACGCAAAATTTATAAAACATTCTTTAAAAAAAGCAGTAAAATTACAAATTATAGTCACAGTTAGAATTAAATTACAAATTAAGGTCACAGTTTAAATTATTATATTATAAAATAATAACAATAATATTAAAAGTTATACGTACATTAATTAATATTGAAAAATGTCAAATTAAATCGTCATCTATTAAAAAATCATTAATGAAATTAGCATTTTTCAATTATGTAACACTATTGAGTTATGTCGTGATAAATCAGTGGTTAAGGCTTTCTGATGCATTACCTAGATTACGGGTTCCATACAAGGCAAGTACCAATGTGACTTGAGTACCTACATTTGTACTTGTCATGTGTACGTTCTAAGATTATCTTGGACATCATCGGTGAAAGGAAACATCATGAGAAGCCTTTACTTTTAATTAGTATAAGTCTGAAATCACCAATCCACCTTGAGCCATGCTCGTGGTGATCAATGGTCATGCCTTCTACAGTACCCGGTGATAATATATTGCACATCGACCTTTGGAAAGAGACAATCGGCTAATTTCGTAGAGCGTTATCTCTGTCGCACGAAATACAAACAGTCCGGTATCTATTAGGAGCTGTTAAAACAATTTTGATTTGCTTCTTTTGATATATAATTCTTTTTATTCTTTGTATAAAATACGAAATACGATAAAGGTCGATGTGCAATATTTACCGCCGGGTACTGTATATACCTATGAGAAGAGCCCTTTGCTCTGCAGTAACATAATAAGCTGGTATTATCTATACTAAAATAATAAAGCTGAAAATATTTTTTGTTTGTTTGCTTAAACTACTGGAGCCACCAGTCTGATTGGAAAGTTTTTATGTCATACCTAAGATAGCCACATCTTAGAGGAGTGCGTGGCTAAGTAATAACAGCTGCACGGGTCGATCCGTCAGGTTAAGCTACGCTTGCCGGGGTTGGTCCGTGGATGGGTGACCATGTACTTACACACCGAGACTCCTTCGTACCTCGGAAAGCACGTTAAGCCGTTGGTCCCGGCTGACATATGTGGATCTTTGACAGTCGTTACGGGTCGTCAGAAGCCCGGAAATCTGACAACCAGTCTTACCAAGGGGTATCGTATTTCCCAGTTACTGGATTGTGGAGGTCAGATGGGCAGTCGCTCCATGTAAATACTGGTATTCAGCTGCATCCGGTTAGACTGGAAGCCGACCCCAACATAGTTGGAAAAAGAGTAGGCAGATGATGACCTAAGATAGCCATATTCATGAGCAATAGTTTCGGCTACTTATCATCACGCTACGTCCCATTGGAGCGAATCAGCAACCAAAGATGTAACTGAATAGTATAGTATAGTATAGCTAGTTATTATTACAGTTACTCTTAGTTATTGTTAGTTTTAGATCAACCCTCAGTATTAACCTATATTTTAATCTGTTACATAAACCTCCCATCCAGTGGACTGAGGTGCGTCACTCCAACAATAAGGGCGGTTAAAGTGGACGCTAACTAACAACGTCCCGCAACACAATACCCTCCCGACACTCAGTTAAACTTAATCCAGACTCGGTTATTATTCTTGACTGGGTGTGGGAGGGAGATAACACGATGAATGATGGTTAGAAATAGTAAATAGTTAAGTAATCTGAGAGAGAGAAGAAAGACTATAGAGCAATGTCTTCACTGCTTTGCAGTCTTTCCCTTTGTCGTAAAATTATAATGATGAAGATACTTAGTTGAAGTTATTTTTTAAAGGCGTATTAATGAAATTCCGCTATCTATCTATCAGTCCATTTGTCATAGGGCTGTATGTTTTAAACCGCAATAAGTAGACAGGTTCACTAATTATAAAACACATACATGAACTTGGTGGTTCGGTCATGTTGAGAGGATGAATGAAAGGTGGCTAAGAAATGGAATTTATATGTCAGATGTGGAAGACCTACACTGACCTTATTGGTGAGATTCTTCAGAAAGGTCGGGTGTGCAGTACGACGTATGTATGACAAGTAGAACGTAGACGAGGCGAAAGGAGTATGTAAGGAGCCTAGCATAATTCTTAGACCGTCTTTCTTTCGACGTCCCCTCTCTGAGTTGCCACTTTATCTACCTATTTCCCCAGCAATTTGTGACTGGAATACATTGCCGGGAAAACATAGTCCGTTTAGGATCGTCAATATGTAAAAGTTTGAATGTAATAAATATCTGGTTAGAACTACTTTAGAATTAATAAATACTAATAAGTACCACAGACTACCTATTCAACAGTTGGTTCATGAAAGTAAAATGAACAAACAAACGAAGTCTCTTAAATAATTCATAGCAATTTGTAAGCACTAAGTTACAACCGTTATTAACTAAATACTCGATACGCTATATAATTATCTTGATCGCTTACAATTTCATGCTTATATCGGAAAACATAATATGGTGGAATTAATCCTTATTGAAGGGTAAATTGCTATTATAGTTAATGTGGACCAAAATAATTAATACGACGAAGTAAATTGAGATTTAAATTGTAATAACACTGGTTTCCGATACTCGGATATTTAATTAAACCTCAACAAAAATAATACATTCTGTATTTTTAAATACGTTGACCGTTTTTTTATTTACATTATTTTATCCGACCAATGGAATTCCATTTTCAAATAATCCGGTTACAAAAAAAAGACTGCTCACATTTCTGGCAATCTCGATACGATGTAAGGAATTTTTATTACCTACATACTTCAATATAATGACTAAATGTCAGGGGTCGCCAACCTTTTCTTTACCTCAACTGGAAATGTCGTAAGGAACCGCTAAAAGACAGCGATCATATTGCAATCACAATCCCATCTGCCAACAGATTATGACATTATTACACGGATAACTTTCTCTTCAGTGATAATGGGTGGGGGGCCGGTTGTAAGCTAACATGTAGGTACTGATATGAGTATTATTATTATATTATGTACATATATAGGTATGTCTAACAGATTAAAAGGCCAATTGATGCAGGATTCTTCCACTTATGTGAATCCGAAACGACGTCCGAAAGCATTACTCTCTCTAACGTTAACAAAATGGTCGAAAAATGGTTTGCAAATTTTGAAAGGACTACTTACATACGGACAGTGCAAGCTAAATAAAAGCTTGTAAAAATATATCAGAACTGAAAAATGTTGAGCATGTATGTAATTCAAGAATTGATTTTTAGACAGTGAAAAACTAGACAGACGATATTTGGTAAATCTTGTATAGCAACACGAGATTAGTATAATAGATGATACGAAGAAAATAAAGACAAAAAGACCTATGAAGACAGAGAAACTAATCTAAGATTTAGATAGATCTATCTAAATCTTAGATTATCTTTTTGATCATACATTTTGACTTTCAAAAGTTGCACATATAATTTAAAAAAATAATTTGACTTTAACTTTGACTTTAATAATACACAAATTCATCCGCCTACAAATTTATTGACCCATAGATAATGGGATCGCAGTGTAAAAAGAACCTCTCCCAGAATTTATCCGAAAGATTAATGGATAAATAAAGGCGGTAGTGCTATAAATTTTCTATGTCAGGTGTAATTTAGAAGGTAATTAATCAACTGAGGACAAGACCCTCAAGGTTGAGAAAGCTTTAAGAAAATATGCTAGATGGAAAATTCACATTAGGAAATTCCCAGAAAAAAACTGTTATAGAGTTTGTATAGACAACTGCGTGGTCACTCATTTTCCAACTCAATTATTTTTTTTTATTTCAAATCAACTAAAAATGTTAATTTACCTTTAATTGAAAATTAATCAAGTTCTTGGCCAAACATTTAAATATTTTTTACGTGAACGGAGTCGCGGCCAAAATCTAGTATGTATTTATATATACATATGTATATGATCTGGTACTGTTAAGCCAACAGCTTTAGTCAACACATTAGAGGACGTTCGCAATGCTACGGATGCTACTAGATTAAATATTATAATTTTTCTTTTCTCTTGTAAATGATGACGTTCAAAAGTGCCTTTTATGGTTCTAATTGAAATAAATTATTTGATTTTGCGATAAACGTGGCCAGCTACTGGGCCCATAAATGATAAAAAAGGGATTGTCTTAAATCATAGACTCGAAAAGGAGAAGCCAACAGCTATTGAACCATTTAGCATGCACCGACATGCTTCTGACAGCTTCTTTTTATCAACATGAATAAAACTGAATTTCAATGAATCCAATAAATAATCAATTTCCAAAGTTCTATTCAACTGAATAGAACGTTTAAGCTTCATGAACTTTAAACGTTCAATGAAAAGTAGAAAAAAATATGTTAAGCGTGACTTAAAAAGTTTATGCAAATTGAATAGTTTGGGCCCAGTTATGTTTAGTGTTGTCAAGTGTCCCGATTCGGGACGTCCCGATTTCCAAGGGTCTGGTGACACATCCCGACTTACTCTTGATCAGGATGCTAAATGTCCTGGTTTTTCATCAACCTCCTTAATATGTACTTTCATCGATAATTTTGTAAAAAAAAAACTAATTTAACTTAAGCTGTTACTACTTAATTGTTTTTTGCTTTCATACATATTTTTTCACCAAACTTTTTGTAATCATTGTACTTGCTGCATTGTACCGATTTTTAAATCAAAATTCCGATTATTTTAATCTTCTGTCCCGAAATTTGATACACTGCACATGGCAACACTAGTAATGTTCCCCAACGACTTTCATCGGTACAATGGGTTGCCAGCTCAAAAGGTTTATTATAACAACCTAAAATTTCTTCCATAAACTTCGCTGGCAAGCAACAAGTTCATAAAATGAAGTAGGTACCTATCTACACCTAAAGCTTTTTGTGGTTCATTCAGTTTCACTGCTTAATCTCTTGTTGCCTAAGTTCGACTGTAACTTATTAACAAATGGATTTTCAAAAAAAATTGTGAATTAAATAATTAAGTAGACCTACGTATTTTCTACTGTAAAAGCATAGTTTGTGGGCTAATTTCTTTTCATCATGGCCCGCCTTGAAATGTTAAGGTGTAGATAACTATTAATCTACTGACTGATCTATCAATACACAGCTCAAATCACTGAATAGATTGCACTAAAGGCACGCAGATAGTTATTATGATGTAGCATGTGTCATGAAAAGATTTTTCCAAATTTTCACCACCTAAGGGGATGAAATGGGGGTCCAACTTTTATGCGGACGAATACGAGGGCAGAAGCTAGTGTAGTAATTAAAATTTGCTTCAAAATTAATTGAGACTCCACAAACCAGCTTTAGGCACAAGTGGTCTGGTAATATTTCTGAACTGGGATTGTCTGGCGCAGCTGTTATGGACACATTTATGTTTTTTTTTTTTTTGTCAAATGAAACTTTTTTCTTCTTTTTTTTTTTCTTACGCTTCTTTTAGATCATCAATTTTGGCCTATTCCAATTTAATCTAAAAACAAATTCGTTTTGCCACAATTTTTTTCATGGCCTAGAGTCATGTTGGAATCCACTTCCAGTCTAACCAGATACAGCTGAATTACTATATCCTCCATGGAGCTACTGCCTATCTGACCTTCACAACCCAGTAACTAGGTAATAGGCTAAGCGCAAGCGCGTGTCATGGCCCAAAGTAGCCTGATAATAAAGAGATTATCATTATTATTTTTCCTATATAGCACTATCTACATAAAGCAGCCGCCATATAACAGTGAAGTGTTCGTAGTGATAGCGGTATCATCGAATAATCCATACAGATTAGTTTAGCAAACGATGTTCATGTTCACCAATAAGCGTTGATAACATTATAATCGCGTCGCCGAGGCCGGCTGAGGAAGAGGTGGCGAGATGACCTAGACGCGCACCGCGAATGCTGGTTAGAGGTAGTAGGGCTGCCATCACCTAAATTGCCGACGCCGGACAAGAACTTCAAAAACCCCGGACATTTGGGTGAAATTGAGGACATACCAAAAAAATAGTTTTTAAATAAAAACTTAATATTTAAGCTTTTGTTTAAGCATTTGTTTTGATTTATCGCCTATCTTTCAATTAATCGGGATTCCCCTGACACTAAAAGTTTTTGACAACCCCTTCCGGACATCCCCTGGACGCCCTCTAAACTAGGACAAATCCGGGGAAACCCGGACAGAGGCAGCCCTAATTAGAGGTAGTGCAATAAAAGAATTCCCTGCCCAGCAGTGGGACATTAGTGTCAAGTCCACTAAAGCATATAGATAATTACCTCATTATGTAAGGCACCACTTTAAAAGATTACCTTTACTTTAAAGTCGATATAGTATTATAAATACGGAAGTTTGGATGAATGGATGTTTGTTACACAATCACGACAGAAGGGCTGAATGGATCTGGATAAAATTTGGCACCGAGATAGATTATAGTCTGGAATAGCATATACCTAGACTTCTTTTTATCTAGTGTTGCCCAAAATCGGTCTTGGTCTTGCGGTCTTGGTCTTGTTCTTGCATTTTTGCAAGACCAAGACCAAGACCAAGACCGACTTATTGTAGCAAGACCAAGACCAAGACTGAACCCTGCAAGATTTGAGCAAGAACAAGACTAAGCCTGCAAGACTCTTGCGTCTCGCAGTTAAGTCAAACTGAGATTTGGGCGTCATTAAGTAGGGATTTGGTTTCAATCCTGATTTTGATAGACATTCCCCAGTATCAAAACCGTATCGTCAAAACACTAAAAGGTATTGTATTGATTATTATATTTCGACTATTTATTAAGTTGGTAGCGTTAAGGTGGAATAGGTGGAAGCTCCAGGGTAGCCCGCGAAATCTTACGTTTTTTCAAGGTCGAACCCATAGCACCGGTTGCCATGGTTACGAATAAGACGGTGTTCTTTATTGAATAGGAAACAAGTAAGTTTTGGTTTCAAAGATAATAGAGATCAGGATAACAATTAAGTTTACTTTTATTAGCAAAACTATTTGATTAAAACAATTTTTTTTTTTTGAACTTTTATTAGTAGGTACAAATTTTTATTAGTTAAAAGTACCTACCTAACCTATCAAGTCCAGATGAAGATGAAAAGTATAAGTGATAATTATTTTAGCCGCTAGCTGTTTGTGAAGAGTTTAGGATAGCCAGCCACTAAACACGTACAGAAAATCATTAAAGGTATTAGGTTAGTAGGTGTAGGTTTAATCATTAAGGCTGATATTTCAGAAGAGTTAGTAATTAGGTACGCCTTAGTACTAAATTGCGTCATTTTTTTAATTATTGACAAGTTAATTTTATTAATTTGGTCGTTCACTATGTCAATTTAAGCTCAATATGTACCTACTCTGTTACGTTGTTCTAAGATCTAAACTAACGTGTTTAATAAATAGCAATAGGCTAACAGGTACCTATTTGCAAGTAGTCTAGTCTACATTATAAAACATAATTATGTAAACGGGTATTTATCGCGAATTTTACCTTTAATACATATAAGCCCGACGTTTCGTCCGTTTTCCGTTTAGTCTAGTCTAAGTAGTAGAGTCTCGCAAGACTTGCGAGACTCTTGCTGCAAGACCAAGACCAAGACCAAGACTGAGAGCGCAATACCAAGACCAAGACCAAGACCACGTGTATTGACGCAAGACCAAGACCAAGACTGGCTAAGGTCTCGTCTTGGTCTTGCATTTGGGCAACACTATTTTTATCCCGGTAACATTTTTGGCAAACCTGAATAAATAAATAAAATGTATGTTTCCCGAGGAACAATATATCAACTATGACGCGGTCGAAGTCGCGGGCAGAAGCTTACTCTTAGTCTACTCGTATTGTATCCCTGAGATGATAGACATAAAAAAGAGATATACAAATATTTATATGACTACATTCTAAAGTTATGTACTTAAACAAACATATTACAATCTTTCCCCTAGGACGCACCTTTTTCGAGGAGGGTCAACACTGTGTAGGAACATGGTATTGACCCTCTCAAAATGAAGTAAATAATGTCATATTCGTATCTTTATCTTACGTCCATGGACTCAAAAATACAGACTTGTTTTAGCTAAAAATCATCATCATCCTCCTAGCGTTTTCCCCACAATGGGTCGGCTTCCAGTCTAATAGGATGCAGCTAAATACCAGTGAGACACCAGTATATGTGGGGGTGTGGGGGGGTGTGTGTGTGAGTGTGAGTGACTTTCTATATGACCTTTACAACCCAGTTAATTGGCAACATAATTTCCCTTGGTAAAACTGGTTGTCAGACTTTCGAGGTTCTGATTACCCGTAACAACTGTCAAACATCTACACGAACAGTTGGAGAAAATGGCTTATACGTGCTTTCCGTGAGACAGGGGTCTCACACGATCAACTTCCAACCCCCAGGCAAAGCATCGGTGAAGCAAAACAGCCTAAGGAAACCTTGGTAGATAATTTGTACTATTTGTACCCGCGTGATATTTTAAAACTGCATGAAAGATTTAAAAAATATATTAAAAGTACACTTTGTATACAAGCATTTTACAAATTAGAGGATTATATTCATTACATCGTTTTCACGTTCGTATATATAATAATATGAAACGAATGTATGTACCTACTACTTACTGTAAACTGTTTTTTAAAGAGTGTGCATGGTGTTTCTTGCCCGTTCTTCTCCATATGAAGCTACCTTTTGGAAAGGGCAACTAGATACAAGATTATAAAAAAATATTTTCTCTAGTAAATAACGTTCAAAAGTGTCTTTTAATTAATGGTTTAATTGAAATAAATGATTTGACTTTGACTTTGAAGTCTAAAAACGGTAATCCGCCTTGAGCAAACGTGGTGATCAATGCTCATGCCTTCTCTGTATTTTCATAATAAAAGGCTGATAACTGTAAAGAGTTAAGTTTGAAACTCAACTTAAATTATATTGTAGAAACAAGTCCTGTGTCCCAGTAATTCATTTTCGTGATCCCCAGTAAAAGTTTTGGACTTTTATTACTACATTTTCCACGTCACGAACTTCTTTTTTTTATTGTAGTGTCTTTGCTAAAAGTATTTTTATGTGTTTGCGCCTTTGCCTCTCAAGTTCGGATTTACCCCTGAATTAGGTACTGAAGGTTGAAAAAGTACTTTGTAGGTCTCCTGTATATTTTAAGCACAGTTTAGCCATGAAATTTGTTTGAGATTAGCCAAATAAATTGCCAACGTACTAAAAAAAAGGTAGGTACCATGTTTATAAAAAAAATTAAAAAGAATAATTGCTTAATCGTAGCAAACCGTTTTAATGAGCTAGACGTGAAAACCATTTTTTTGTTTTGTTCCCGAAATTATTTTACGTTTACGCACCGCTTATTTACGGCACTGACTGGAATAATAATAATGATGATTTGGAAATTTTAACAACTGGTTTCAATGGCATAACATTTCAGCTTACCTTAGTCAAAACAACGTAACCCATAATCTCTCTATTAATAAACTAATGACGTCATACTAAATTATTATGCCAAATGTTTTACATTACTATCCAAGTATCCATCAACAAACAGTTCAATGTATATCCCAAACTTATACATAAAAAATAGATTTAAAATTAATCAGTGTTAAACATCCAAAACCATCACAAATACTTAGTAATACTGAGAAATTTTGATGTAGGTTATTATAGTTCCTTTTTTCAGAATTATACCTATTTATAGTCTAGTTATGACAACTAACAAATTCATATTAATAAAAAATCTAAGTATGACGTCACGATTTTACAAGACTGTGTCGTGAGTGACGTGAAAGTGGCCGCAGGTATGTAAAGTTTAAGTATGAGGATACTTTATATATCTGCTCCCACATTCAAAAATACTACAAACGATTTATTTCACCTTAACCTACAAGTAATATTAAAGCTTTTCACTTTATAATAGTTTTAGCTCAATCAAGGACTAGCTACTGCCCACGACATCATCCACATGAAAGTCAAATAAACCATAAAACATATCCTATGGCACTTGTTAATAATCTAGCTTTCTATCCGTGAAAGAATATTTGTAATCCGACCAGTAAAAAACCAGTAAAATCCTCTTACAAACAAACGATTTTACTTCTTTGTAATATTAGTATAGAAAACATAATTGCATATCAAGCGCTCGTACATAAAGCTCATATAATAACAATATTTATGGATAATGGATTAAGTGATATTATTAGAACCTACCTACGTGGGACGGTGAAGAGCACGTGTCAAATTGTGATGTTCATTCTGACGTGTAATGGCCTGATTAAGCGATAGGTATAGCTGGATTATATCGTTAATGAGTCCTTCGTATTGGTTACATTAATAATAATGACTGTTAAGTTATTTTTACTTGACTGTCCTGCTGGTCTGATGCTCATTTCAGACTACGCTATACTATTCTGCTATATAGTACAACATTAAAAGAAAATAATATAAATAGTACATACATAGTATAGCGAAGTGTGAATGTGTTCTAAATAAATGTATGGTAAGCGATATTGTTGTACTAAGTATGAACTATAAATGATATTTGCTATTATATTATAGCGTAGTCTAAAATGAGCTTTATTGTCGCAAGCGTGAACGCGGAGACTTGGGTTTCATCCCAGGTCGGGCAAAGTGTGAAGGGCGATCATGCGTCATGCGAATACCGGGCTCCCAACTCATGGTAGAAAGAGGCAACGAATTGACATTTCTATTTGTAATTTTTTCGATTTGACCGTTGAGCGCAGGGATAAGTAGGTTCCTTTTCTTCTTAATTCTACGAGGTGTAAAACAACCACATACTGCTCATCAAACTAACTATTTATAAGCAAAAAAAATTGTTGGGAAACAGCTTTTTATTCATCATCTGCCTAGCCTTTTCCCAATTATGTTGGGGTCAGCTTCCAGTCTAACCGGTTGCAGCTGAATACCAGTATTTTACATGGAGCGACTGCCTATCTGACCTCCACAACTCAGTAACTGGGTAATACGATACCCCTTGGTAAGACTGGTTGTCAGATTCGGTTCGGGTTGTCTTTTTATTATTGGTGTGAAAAGTTTCTATTTACGATAACCCGCAATGTAAACACATACAAACTATTGCGCTTACGGGTGCATGCTATCGGCTAAGATCACAGAAATATTAAAAGCAGGAGAAGTGGCAAGGGGGCGTGTCGGTGACCACGTGGTGCTTAGCGTTTCGCTCAGCTATTGAAAAAATAACCGTCACCGCGAGTTAGTGTGTTGTCAACCGCGATCGTGATAAAACCGCTTAAAAAAAAACGATTATGCCGTCTTGTTCAGTGGTTTCTTGTAAAAATAGAAGCCAAAACAAAAATTTCAGAAGTCATGGCATCAGTTACCACAGCTAAGTACAAGTATTTTACAATTTTTGTCTTAAAAATCACGAAAAACAACAATCCGTAAAATATATTTCACTTGTACTACTTTATTTTTGTTTTCTTATATTACTCCGACTGTATTATTTTTGCATTAAATACATTGCTCTTTTACAACCACCTCAGTCTGTCACTGAGTAACTAAACAAGCAATGTAAAACTGACATAACGAAACCTCGATAAGCCGTAATGTCGCATGGTGCGTCCGCTGCTCCGGTCCGCCGTATTTGGTCCGCCCCCTAGTCCCGACAACACAATGATAATAGTTTTAGTGTGAGTAAATTATACGGAAAAAGTACGCTGTGGTTTAAGGAATAAGGTTTATATTTAAATGACTGAGTTATCGATGTCGCGTGTGTGCACTTGTTCGTAGTATTGTTTTGACGGAACTGTGTGTGCAATATTAGCGTTATGGAGGGGCAATTGTGGCTTCACCGGTTTTCTATACATTTTGAACTCCACGCCATATCTCCTTTTTTACTATATCTATGGCTAAGATATATCCTGTTTATCCACTTGTCATAATTTCTAATAGTTGAACTGTTATAAGAATGAATAAGCAATATCTATTAGGTAAAACACGAACGAACACTTTCAACTGTGTTTCAGAACATTTCATTATTTAACCAAAGAAAATACAGATAGTATAAATCAATAAAATTTTAGCTGGAAATCGTAATAATTGTTCATTGATACTCCCGCTTTACATAGAAGTTGAACAGTTAAGGCTCATTTACACTTACAGATTCTCGCCAGTCGTGAGGCGAGAATATTCTTCTTTATATTTTTATTGGGAGACTCGCCAGGTGATGGATATAATCTAAATATATAAAAGCGAAAGTTCACTCACTCACTCGCTTACGAAAAATCACGAAATATCGAAAACCGCTTGACGTATAAAGATGAAATTTGGCAGGTAGGTAGTTAGTAGATGTCCGCTAAGAATGAATTTTCCAAAATTCACCCCTGAGGGTATGAAACGGGGGTCCAAAGTTTGTATGGAAGAGATAATGGTAGCTCTGACGATATTGGCCAAGGCCATTGCAAGGGACTGTACTCCAGCATATCCAGACGTAAATATCCCTTCGTTCCCTTGATGGCAGGAAGCCCGCACGATTTTCGCCAAATTGTTAAAGGGTACATAAACTGAACGAGTTGATGTAGGAGACTCTGCATGTCCACACTCGTTTTGTTCTGATTGTTGTAGACGAAAAAAATCTTGTTTACTTATAATTATCAGCATTTTCATCAATAGAGACGTCTTTGTATAATGGATTATTGTGAATGAGCCATCGTAAAGCTGTATAAACTTTTTCACGATTTATGCAATATTCCCGCGTTATTTGTAAGTTTTCAAGATGCTCCGTCACTATTATGATCCAGGTATTTTCACTTGATCTTGGTAACATATTAGGCAATTTCTCACTTATTTAAAAAATGTCCTGAGCGAAAAGTACAGCTTTGCCTTTAAAACCACACTGGCCAAACAATCCATCGAATTTAATAACTTTTACAAACAGTATCACTCTAGATATCAATCGCTGTTTAGCTTGTGATAAGGTGCTGATAATATCTGGTAAAGTAGGATCTAAACAGTTCCAGTACGCTTTCGGGGGTGGCAAAGTCTTTTTGCTAGAAATATATGTTTTACAGCGATGGCATGTTATTAATGGTGATTTATTCAGTAGCTCTTCCGGTAAGTACAAAAATGCATTCTCATGAGGATAGCAAGTTTTCACTTGGCTTGGATGGCAACGTTTAGTGCACACATCACAGCTAATATCACAGAAAGTGTTGATGGATTTTATAAATGTTGCTATGTCTGCATTTAAAGTTTCACGTCTTTAAGACATTCTTAGGCTAGCATTTTCTGTAGAAATCTGATGCTCTTGCTGTGTCTCACTCATGCGCAACTGTGATGAATATTGTTGTAAATTTTCCAGTCTCGATTGCCTTTGTTCTGGTGTTTCATTACTTCGCGTCTGTGACACGTATTCTCGCAAATCTCTCAGTCTCGATTGCCTTTGTTCTGGCGTTTCATTACTTCGCGTCTGTGACACGTATTCTCGCAAATCTCTCAGTCTCGATTGCCTTTGTTCTAGCGTTTCATTACTTCGCGTCTGTGACACGTATTCTCGCGAGTCTCTCAGTCTCGATTACCTATGTTTTGGCGTTTCATTACTTCACGTCTGTGACACGTATTCTCGCAAATCTCTCAGTCTCGATTGCCTTTGTTCTGGTGTTTCATTACTTCGCGTCTGTGACACGTATTCTCGCAAATCTCTCAGTCTCGATTGCCTTTGTTCTGGTGTTTCATTACTTCGCGTCTGTGACACGTATTCTCGCAAATCTCTCAGTCTCGATTGCCTTTGTTCTAGCGTTTCATTACTTCGCGTCTGTGACACGTATTCTCGCGAGTCTCTCAGTCTCGATTACCTATGTTTTGGCGTTTCATTACTTCGCGTCTGTGACACGTATTCTCGCGAGTCTCTCAGTCTCGATTACCTTTGTTGTGGCGTTTTATTACTTCGCGTCTGTGACACGTATTCTCGCAAATCTCTCAGTCTCAATTGCCTTTGTTCTAGCGTTTCAT
The DNA here is from genome assembly GCA_949316365.1 of Hoplodrina blanda. NCBI lineage: Eukaryota > Metazoa > Arthropoda > Insecta > Lepidoptera > Noctuidae > Hoplodrina > Hoplodrina blanda. The sequence goes on along the minus strand of OX438579.1, from coordinate 4,858,880 downwards.
TACTTCGCGTCTGTGACACGTATTCTGGCGAGTCTCTCAGTCTCGATTGCCTATGTTATGGCGTTTCATTACTTCGCGTCTGTGACACGTATTCTCGCGAGTCTCTCAGTCTCGATTACCTTTGTTGTGGCGTTTCATTACTTCGCGACTGTGACACGTATTCTCGCAAGTCTCTCAGTCTCGATTGCCTTCGTTCCGGCGTTTCATTTCATTGCGTCTGTGACACATATTCCCGCAAATATCTTAATCTGGATTGCCTTTTTTCTATTGATTTAGTAATTCGCGACTGCTGCAATTTCTTTAGCTTTAATTGACGTTGATCAGCCGTTTCATTTAGTCTTGTCTGAGCTTTTTGTTTGCGATTTTTCTCCTTACGTTCTTGCAATTCTTCTTCACTAAACAATTTCTGCCGTTTTGCAGTTTGTGTACTTTCATTTTCTGACTCATGTTTCTTTTTTTTCTTTATAGTTGTTTCGAGCCTTTTCAAGGCGCCGTTTTCGTTGTGTTGATGTTTCATTTGTTTTTATTTTATTCTGTTTTTTCCATATTATTCCCACGAGACCAGAACAAATATTGGTCCACCCTCCCAGAGATTTTGGAATAGAAGGGTAAGGCATTTCATTAAACGGGGTGCGCCAGGTGCCCCGACTTTGGTACGCTAGCGACAGTGCATGTTTGCCACCCCCTGCTATTCAGCTCCTCAGCACGTACCCCACCTTAAGCTTGGGTAGTTGATTACTTGTGACATAATTTCCCCCATGCCATCCAGACATCAGCGCAATCAAAAACCTTGCCTTGGGCTATAAAGATATCGCTTAAATCTTTGTAATTTCGCCAGAGCCTTGTTTGTTAATCAGCAGGATAAACCACGAGCAGGTAAGGTTGGCTTGGCTCCTGAAAGATGATGATTTGGAACCCTTATATCCCAGTGTAACCCTAGATAAATACAGACCAGGCCCCTATACAACAGTTCCTTAATACTTCAAGTCCCACGTAATGAGACACAATTGATTATCTATTGTTCTGTCATAACGGTATGATAGCCGGGCCTATAAAGGTTAAGATCTTCCAGATATTATTTGTAACTCATTTATACTATAATAATAAAGAGGAATAATTTGTATTTTTGTGTGTGTGGGGGTGTGTGGGTATGTTTGTAATGAATAAACTTAAAAACTAATGTGCCGATTTAAAAAATTTTTTCACCATTGAAACGACTTTCCTACAGAAGTGAGAAACATATTAAGACAATACTTGAATACGAGATCCGTCAAGTGATTTTCTCAAACAATTCGAATAAAATAATTCTCATCTTTCGACTTGCATATCACGTTCATACATCATACTGTTTACCCGATTCAACATTCTTATCACCTTGTGAAAACACCTATTCGAAACGAGAAAATCTCTTTGTGTAAACGAGACTTTATTCTGTAATCTATTTTTAAACTTTTGTTTTGTAGTATCTCTATTGTTTTACAGAATCAGTACCTACGTAAAGTAAACAGTCCACGTAAATTCGATCACAATTTGCAAATAAACGAAAATTGGAAGTAAATAGATACTGCGAAACAAAATGCAACTGTTGTTTCAGGACCTATGGAAAACTTTGGGTTTTCTATTCACGATTTTTGTTTGCCTATCATTGTGTTTACTGCTAAAGCTTATCAGGCTTTATCTATATAAGGAAGGAAGGCTTAGGCTTTGGATAATCCGTGTGAAAAGAATAGCCAGGGTAAAGTGCATTATTTTGTACTTACACTTCATTTTATTTTAGTAAATATTTTTAGTTTTTTCTTTTTAATCTCTAATTTTATTGTTTTACGTTCGTACGAGTATAATTACATGCACTTACCATGTTATCTCTTCACCATCTTTGGTTGACGGTAAAAGAATGGAACTTTTTGTTGCATAAAATGCCTATGGGCTGGACAGTTTGCGCGTAGAGATGTTAAGGCACAAAAGTCTTAGACTAGCGGCCTTGAACTGCAAGACTATGGGTTGTCAGGCCCCTTACACGGTAGACCGATGTTGATACGAATCGATCACGAATATTCGCCTCATCGACCATCTTGCATTCGTAAATGCGAATGATGAAACAGTTCTACCCAAACCACTTCTGTGCTATCGGCTGTACTGCTCATTTACCTATGAAGCAGTGAATGTGTAGGGGCCTTTACATGACAGGTCGAGCAATCCAATTACAGGATTAGCGAACACTAAAGTGGGGTGAAGTGAGCCGAGACAACAACGATGTCCGGCGATGTTCGGAGACGGACAAACCGGACAAATGAACTTTGATATTAATGTATTGTTTTAGCTGAGTGATAGGTTGGACACTTCTCATTAGTGTAAGATACAAATTCGTCTGTTTTAGGTATTGAAACGAACTCATATTTTTGCTAATGGTTTTTGTAATAGCTAAGGTACCTACTACTAGTCTCATTCTTTGTCGTAAGGACAAAAGATGAGCGTGTGGGGATCGAATCCCCAGGTCACCGCCGGCCACCGTAGGCGCGGGCTTGCAGACGACGAGTAATGGGTAGCTCACCGACCGACCAAGGACCATGCCCGGGTCAAAGGCGCGTTCTATTCACGAGCGCCTCAAAGAGCTGTCAGCACAGGGACGGGGCCCCAACGGGGCCAAACGCCTGCCGGGGTTGCGGGACGTCTTAACAGGATACCGTGGCCCCGGAACGCAAAGGGCTACAGAAGGAACAGGGTGTTTTTAGTCAGTAAAAGTCTGACAGTCCCTTCCGCCCCACCCAGGGCGGAAGGACTCATTTGATGATTTTTACCACCTTAAAAAAGAAGGTCATAACTTAAGTTGGTGGTGAAATACCACCGTGCTACGGAAAGCACGCAAAGCCTTTGGTCCTGAGCCTGAACTATCTCCAGTCATATCGGATTGCCGTCCCATCGGTTTAGAGAGTGAGGGAAGAAGGAAGTGCACTTGTGTTGGCGCACACACTTGTGCACTTTTATATGAAAACTGTGTACCTAGTTAGTATCCAATGCCGAAATTCGGTCGGGAGAATATAACCCCCAATAGTTCACCAAAACAAGTATCGTAGTCAATTCCACATTATAATTTTATACTTCCCCATCCATACTAATATTTTAATTCCGAAAAACTCTGTTACGCTGTCACGACTAACCCACTGAACCGATTTTGATGAAATTTGGTACGGTATAAGTTTGAACCCCAAGAAAGGACATAGACTACTTTTATATACGACATAGATATTGCATACACACATAAACTCACGCCTTTTTCCCATGGGGGTAGGCAGAAACCACAGAACGCCACCTGCTACGATCCTTACATACTCCTTTCGCCTCATCTACGTTCATACATCTCGTCATACAAGCACGCCGGCTACGAGTACTCCGCACCTGACCTTTCTGAAGAACCTCACCAATAAGGTTAGTGTAGGTCTTCCTAGGGCGACCCCTCCCTGCGTTACCACTCACCTCTACCATATAAATACCTTTTGTTAATCGTCTTTCACTCATCCTCTCAACATGACCGAACCATCTAAGCATACCCTTTTCTATCTTTGTCACTACATCCTCATCATAGATATTGATGCGGACGAAATCGCGGGGTAAAGCTAGTTCTAGGAATAAAAGCGAAAATTGACTGAAAATGCACTCTATTTACTGTAATCTTGTTAATTGTAAATTGTGTACGTTCATTTCGTTTTATGTAACACAATAATCACATTCCGCTTAACGAGCGGTGGTGGGGTGGAGCAAAACTTCTCAAATGAATGAATATAACATGCGTATAGGTAGGCCCTTTTCAATTAACGATGACTGACATTTTAGACATCTGTTCTGCTGTTACTCTAACTTGAACTTTAACTGGTAACTGGTACTTTGTTTATCTGTCTAGCTAGAATTTAGCATATCAGCTTTAGTGACTGTAAAACATTTATTTTAAAATAGTAAGTATGGAGTTTCTCATCCATTTTTCTCCATTAGCAATTATCTTCTGGAAAGAAATACTAGATTTGATTCTACTTTTTTGCATATGTGACGTTAAAAACTGCCTTTTAATGACCTAGGCTATCTCTAGAATGCACTAATCTCTGGCACTACCTACCAAACTTCAAACTTATAACACCCCGTCGTTTTTGCGTCGGAGGTTAAAAAATACATGATTCATAAATATTAAAGTTTAAATACCGACTCCATTTTGTTTCCAATTCCATTGACCGTGTGACTCGCAAGTGTTGCAGTATCCAAAGTGCACTATTAAAATCCTATCCGGATTTCAATCCGATTCCGCTATTGTGATGGCACCAATAATCGTGTTCCAAAAATGCACTACAGTAGATTTTTGTTACACTTTTCTTGAAAATGGAACACAATATTGAGCTGAGAAAATGTGCCGCTGCAGAGAAAATGAGAAGAGAATAAATGACTATATTATATTTCGTTGAATAGGTATACCTAAGGGCTGATTTTTCAATAGTCAGATAACTTTTGTCCGAGGTATAAATATGACAGTTTGACATATTTTCTATACAAAAGCCGTCAAAAATATTTATTCCTCCGTTAAAAGTCATTTTAACTTACTAATGAGGTTCAAGTTTTAGTTAATCTATACAAATAAATAAAATTGAAGTGTCTGTTTGTAATGTCAAACAGCTATTTTACAAAATAAATATTACACGACTTACACGGAATTTAAACAAAAAAAATATACCTTAAAATTTTTGCCTGTCTGTATGTGTGTGTTGCGGATAATCTCCGAAACGGCTGGACTAATTTTGGTGGGACTTTCACTGGCAAATAACTAATATTATAAGAAGTACAAATTATACAAAAAATTAGAGTTTCACGCAATAAAAAACGGGGGCCCGCCCCATGATAACCGACAATCACGCGAACGAAACCGCGAACATAAGCTAGTCTTTCAATAATTAAAGGAAGCTGAAAACGCTTTAATGAAATCAGTGAGTGTACAAAACGAGAAATTAGATTATTCATCCCTTGAAGAAACTTTACAAAGGCGGAACGAGATTTTATATAATGGTTTGCATAATCGATTCCCACTCGATTATTTTATACTGATCGAATGTAGGGCTTCACGCTTTAGTCGCTATATGTATAGTAAATACTTATGGCTTATATTATTTTGATTTTAATAAAGTATTGTTGCTAATTATTATGACTACTATAAGTTAGACGGAAAAAATATTTAACGAAGTCAGGTTACAAAAATGCTAAAGTTCTTGCTGCTCTTTTCTGCGTTTTTTTTTTTCACAAAATCAAGTTTTAAGTCTAACTAAACTTTCAATAATGAACTTCTAAAGTATAATTTGTCAAAGATTCAAACGTGACTTATGCTAGAAGAGGCTACTTTGAGCGGAAGTACTTACATTTAAGGTAACCGAACAAATCCGTGCCGTTTCAAGGACAAAGCCGGACCGTGACCTTTTGTTCACATTAACTGAAGCTTCGGGGCGCTAACACGGACATGACGGTGAACGACTTCATCTAAAATGTATGCATCGATATTTTTTTAGCCCATGGCTTGACCACGGCCTTGAATGATCACGGATGTAATTTTAATGTAGATGGCCATCAAGCAGGCGATCACTTAATGGCTGTAGTCTAGCGCTCATTGTTAGGTTTTGGTTTGTCATCATCTTCCTGCCCCTGTCCTATGTTACTTGGGGTCGGCGCAACACGTTTTCTTCATCCATTCCGTCCTGTCAGCCTGCTATTAATGACTCCCTTTTTTTTCATATTATTCTTCACACAATCCATCCATCCTTTCTTTGGCATTCCTCTTTCTCTCTATCCATCCACATTCATATTTTAAAAAAGATTTTATATTTTAACGAATAGCTTAACAATTTACACACATATGACATGACACCCGTCAACGTCTTTACAACTTCACTTTTGACTAAGTTCACAAACTTTTCAACACTCCCAAGGTACATCTACAATACCAGAGATATGATACGTGTTTCAACCATCACCGATACTTTTCAAATCGAAATACCGTGGCGCTGTTCAGCATCAGAAATAGGTTAAATTGTACTACTAACAGACAAACTCCTTCACAGAAATAGATGGCGATGAGCATATACTTTACATTTTAATTTAATTCTTCTGACATTCATTTGCGTACTATAATTACTAACAACGTATTATCATTGTATATGATACATATAGATATAACGCTTATAATTATGTTAGAACAGGGCTAAATAAACGTTTTGGTTTTATTACTGTTAGCTTATAATACACTCAGGTATTGCAAAAGTAAAACAAGTTACAAATTCTCAATAATTCAATATTAAGTAAGTCAAACCATTTCAATATACCAATGTCCAAAAAACAGTCCACAGAACGGTGATGCTTAGAATAGATTTAAATACCTAGCAAAAATTAATAGATCGAATAATGAGACACAAAACGTGAGTTTTCGTTTTGACAAAACTAAACCCAATTACACTTATAACAGAACTTAATTTAACATTCTCATAATGAACAACACCCTCACCTCCTACAATGGTAAGAGAAAAACCGTGGGTCGTCTGACAGTTACTAATAAGCCCGCGACCCGCTCCCAACTCATTAATTTTGTGCCGCGATGACTGACGACGCGAAGCTGTTGCTTCTCTCCTAACTGAAATTACGAGCGTAACTTGTAGTAGGTAAGTTGTGTCGTGGTGGAAGGAAAAGTAATGGTGTTATGTTTGTTGTAAGTGAACGAAATAAAAATTTGTTACCAAAGAGTGAGGCTTTTCGTTCAGCTTTATGCTATAATGAAACGAAGTTTGTTAATGAGGCTTGCTGTTGGAGTTAACGGGAAGAAATCATCACTTCAATATTTTGTTCAATACAATTAACTTTCATATTTTATTAAATAAAACTAGATGAAAATGTTTCGGTTCAAGCACATTTTTTACAAAAACGGAATAATTACGTTTACAAAATTGATAGTTTCATTTTGCCGATGATGTAAAGAATAAATTAATTACCTATCTAAACTGCACTATAAAAGTGCTATTTCACCGGGAGCATTTACCTGTAATATAACAATCCGAGATCTGATTTTAAACTAAATAAAATTGTAAAATCACTCATTAATTCATTCAGTGAAGGGGCACCCTAATGTTACAAATCGTACCATTACAGGTTGCGCACTGTAGGTGATACTCGAATCTGAACTCTTACTGCTAACAAACAAACAAATGAACTCGTCAGCTTCATTATATTAGTATAAATTAAACAAAAATTCAATACATCGAAAGACTCAGCCAGAAAGTCTGAGTCCTGAGTATTACACAGTCAAAAAATATGTGATAGAGATAGAAATAAATAGGTGTAAATCACGCCCCACCCAGATATCAAACGAAGCGATCTTCTCCATTTCCACATAAATAAACAAATTATATCAATATCCTTACTCCAATACTTTCTTATGGCACAGAAATGGAATCTTGCTGTATATTCGGTAAATAATTCTGACCTAGTGATAAAATGTGTGGGAAATCAAATGTCGTGACTGTTACTGAGGGGCTTCGCGCCGCGTCGGTGCCAATTACAGTCTTCGTATAGAGTGGCACTTAAGTCGCAGATTACGCACAATTGCATAATGAACACTTCTAGAATGGTGTGAAAGTGAAAGGACACGACCTGATTTAAAAAATCTATGGGTACCTACGCAAAACTTTTTCTTAGAAGATAGTCAAAATGCTACTCTTCCAAGTCTTTGGCAACGCGTCCATCCTCTGATGGCACTCGCTTCTTAGTAGATCTTGTTTTTTTTTATCTATTTTTATCTAATGTCCCACTGCTGGGCAAAGGCCTCCCACAACTCCTTCCAGGGGGCCTACCGCCATCTCCTTAACACTTTCACCGCCAGGCCAAAACTGTTGAAGGTCAAACCTCCACTAGCGTAGGGCACAATCATATGCCCTACGCGGCGGTTAATGTGTTAAACAATACCATTAATATTACTTTGTAATTTATGTGGTTGGATTTTTAACTCACGGCGCTGAGCCGAGCGTTGAAATTCCAACAGTGGGCAAGGCAAAGTAATATTAAAATAATATTGTTTTAAGAGATGGGGGTAGGCACCCAAGTATTCTTTTCTTGCGCCACCACGAACCTCGTTGTTATTAAATAAAAAATAACTGTCTTAACTTTAAAAATAGCAAAGAACAGAATCACCCAGTTGCGTATGCAGTAGGCAGTATCGCGCGATTCTGGTTCATCAATAGGATTTATCGCTCCACATGCTTGTTTAAGCATTTCCATTGTTTGGGTTTCCAAAGGCAAGATGGCTAGTTCGAATTCGAAAATCACTTACCAAACATATGAAGATGCCACTTTTTTGTTTAGTACGTTTTTTTCTTTCAACCTCCTTGATTTTGACGAGGATGCAAAACTGCATCATAGATGTATCTCTTGCTTTTCTTAAATAGGAACAAGTACTGGTAATCCGAATAGGTACGATACGACTGGATCACTCCAAACGACATCGCCTTCTCCTTGTCACATAAGATCACCAATCCTAAGTGACAAGCTACTAAAACCTAATCCCGACACATCTGTGGGCGATAAAACGAATGTAACGCGGGCCTAAATGGACGAAAAACAAAATAAAAAATACATTTATAAGAAGTCGGATAATCCAATACAGATTATATAGGACAATATCTTTGATACTCACGTCAGGATAAATAATATCATGTTATGCGTGTAATGCCTTGAGAACAACTGTAATTATTTCTGTCACTTTAGTGTGGGCTGAAACCTTTAGACACGTCAAGTATCAAGAATATTTCGAGATTCGACGTCAAATATCAAGAATATATCGGGATTCGATTTGGCATATTAGGGGAGAAAAAAAAAAGAATTGCAAAAAACCTGTAGGAGCAGAAAATGTGGAAATAAAATCGCATTTCTTTATCTGCTTTGTAAAACTAGGTTATCTTCTTTTGACATTGTAAAGAAAAAATAAATCGAATCATAATGTCATTACAAAACACTTCTTTTGGCTGTAGGTACGATATTCTTGATGATAAAAGTATCAATTATAACATCTGGGGTCTCCACGCCAGACGACTAATACTAAAACAAATTAGTCTAATTTGAACATCAAAGAATATTAGATAGTCTCCAAAAAACACTTGACTTAGAAATCCGTCTAGACAAGCCTCGAGCGAGACAATGGAATATTATTAGTTAAACGTGAAGATGGCGACCCAAAATGGGAAATCTAATAATTTAAGACCTTTAACAAACCTCAATGTCAATCCTAACAGCGTTAAATTTAATCGAGGTCGCAACAAGCTCCCACTAATTTTCCACTCTAAAAGATTAGAACAGACGTTTCTCTGTACCTCCATTGATATCACAGAAAATGTCGAACGACTCTTAAATCCGAGAACTTTTCATGTTAACCAAATGTTTTGAGTCTCTGAGGCCCGCAACAGAACGTGGACGTGGACGATTCTAAATTAAATTACATAGAAAACCTTTCAGAGATCGACAACATTTTGTTAGAAAAATCTGCTTTTATAGAAAGAAAAGAAACTGTACTTATTTATTTTACTTTAACCTTAAGCGGCCATTGATCAATTACATTATTTAAAGACTTATTTAATTACACGACATTTACAAGCTCATCTTGCAATACTCCAAACAAACTGACAAAATCGTCTTCCATTCGTCCGCGAACACGCAACAGTCTTATATTATTTTTTTGTGAGTACATTCTAAACAGGCCACAGTAACCATGTACAGATAATATTCAAAGTATGAATACACAGAATATTACATTTAACTGATAAGTATTTTGTATCTGGAGTCGCATTAGGGGGATCGAATTAGGTTACGCTGATGGGTAGGCATTGACAATAAGTAGGTGTATTATGTGTGAAGATACGGTTTTCTATAGGTGGAATATTGGTTTTGCTTGTGGCTTCACCCGCGTCAACCGCGTGGGATGACTTGACATCATTATACTGAGCATTCACGTACCTTTGCAGTTTATGATGCTACCTATTTATTAAAAAACAAATGGTGATCAACAGAGACCAGGTCAGAGTGAGGAATGAAGTTATACGGGACCGTTGCGGATTAAAAGAGAATGTAGTGACAAAGATAGAAAAGGGTATGCTTAGATGGTTCTGTCATGTTGAGAGAATGAGTAAAAGACGATTAACAAAAGGTATTTATATTGCAGAGGTGAGTGGCAACGCAGGGAGGGGTCGCCTAGGAAGACCTACACTGACCTTATTGGTGAGGTTCTTCAGAAAGGTCAGGTGTGCAGTACACGTAACCGGCGTGCTTGTATGATGAGATGTATGAACGTAGATGAAGCGAAAGGAGTATGTAAGGATCGTAGCAGGTGGCGTTCTGTGGTTTCTGCCTACCCCCATGGGAAAAAGGCGTGAGTTTATGTTATGTTTATGTTATAATCAACGCGCAGTGGAGGTTTAAGAGCGTTTACGCCTTACGGCATTTCATACAAATCTTCAAATTCTTATTACGAACTTCCGACACTTAAGCAGGATACATAGGTCTAAAAAGTAAGTTCAGACCATTTTGAAGACTTTATTCATATCGAAAATGCTTTGTGATAGTATTATTTATAATTCTAAAATCTTCTAGTATAAACATGATTGATTTAGCTGTTATTACTTAATTTGCAGTACTTTTACACCGTCTTTACATTCTTATGATTATTCAATTAATGTTGGTACCTGTACAAATTATAGAATTTCTTGTTAATTCTTCTTCATACAAAATATTTTTTTAGAAGAGGCAACTAAATGAAATTTTTAGTTTTTGTAGGTAATGAAGTTTTTATTTTGACTTCGGCCTATAAATAATTTGGTAATTTTAAAACTAAATCAAATTAATTCGTTTGGAACATAGACAGATAAGTATGCATCACGATGAAAGGAACGCCTAAATCTAGGTAGGTACACTGTGCGATGTACCTACCTACCATGCAATCGCTTACAGCTTTTCATCACCCTAGTTCCTTTGTGACGAACACAAACACACGAGGGGGACGCAATCCTAGCATACCCTAGTTTCCTTCACAATCACGAATAACTAGATAAAATGTTCCTGGATTACATAGGACCCTAGTACGTTGGAATGTCGGCATTTCAACGAGTATTATGATCTGAAGTCGGCGAGTCGTTTGAGTTGTGGTCGGAGTGTTTGTTCAGCGATTCAGTGCATCTCAATTGGTAAGTTGCTGAAATTCAAACTTTGCAGATGAAAATGTTTCATGATAGAAATTGTTAGAAGGAAAATTTTAAATTCAAACTGTGTGCGAATCGAATGAATAGAGTTAATGTGTTTAAGCGCTTTATTGCTGTCTGAGAAAATGTTTTTAGTTCAATGTTCAGTTTTCTTTTACAAGCTTTTATTTACTTGTCACAGTTAGATTCCCGTATAAATTATGGTCTACAGATACTCGTAGCTGTTTCGGGTCTGGCTGTTAGTGTTTGTGACTTTTTATACCAGTAAAAGTAACCACGATACAGGAGATTGTTTTCGAAACAATATTCGTAACGCGAATTGCGGTAGGAGATAACTGTCAGAAATCGTCACATAAGGAAAAAATGTTATGCTCAAGGTGAACTATCTCTTTGTCTATTTCTATTGTATTTTGAAAATATTTATTTAAACTTTATGCAACAAAAAAAGTCGCTTTTAACACAAACACATAACATCACACCTGTAATCCCCGCAGGGTTAGGCAGACGTATACCCATTAGTAGGTACACCCACATTTCGCCAGTTATGTTTAAGTTTCATGTAATAGGGGGCGAGCCTATTGCCATCAACCGAGCACAAATTGCAAACCAAATGGTGGTATTTCTCCAGCTTAGTCTGACAGCAAGAAACAGCCAATCAATATCTAACAAAGTCTAAACCTAACATAAGGCCCTAAGTATACTAGCTACGCAACCCTTGATCGAACGAGCCCTGACCTTTCGCCCGTATTAGGCACTGATAGTTACGTCAAATACTATCGTAAGTCACTTTTATTATTCGTATTATAACGTAACAGACATTGAGACATGAAATACCTAACGGTGTTGCTAGATGGAAGTCTAATGGTCTAAGATCCCAAAGTTATCAGACTTACGTCATAACAAGGTTTTTGATGTTTAAAAATCATGTAAAATATGTGACTGTCTTGTTAGTCAGGTGGTCGCAAAGCGCGACACTTGAGCATGAGGCCTTGGGTTCGATTCTCAGGTCGGGCAAAGTGTTATTGGGTTTTTCCATCAGACATTTCTCAGTAGCAGCCTCGGAGTCTGGATTTGTGCCCTGTCAATAGCAATAGGTTCGCCCCCTATTACATGGGACTTAAACATAACTGACGAAATGTGGGTGTACTAATGGGTACAGCTTTACCTAACTTCAGGGATTACAGGTGTGATGTTTTGCTATGTTATTTCAATACTAAAATGTTGCTAAGAAGGTATGCTAGTTGCTAGTTTAACGACATAATATTCCTCTATCTTTCCTGCATAGCCATGCTAAAACAACGTAATTCTAGCGATTCTAGGATCTCGGTCCATTTACCTTGGAAATCAAGTTTGCATGAGGATTGCGGAAGGCTGAAGTCGGAACCTTGAATGGAAAAATTAAATTGATAGATGTTCTTTTACCATAAACACAGAATAGATTATTTCTAGAATATATTGGTTTTTACACTTGCTCGTAAAATGGCTCTTATTGCGCTGCTTTTAGGGTCACAATGCGATGTGATGCGATGTGTACGCACGCATGCTTTTTACAATACATTCCACACAAACTCACCTCACTTGCATCGTAATGTACAGTCAACAAAACAGATAGGTTTGCAGGGTCGTCAGATATAGTTGAAGTTTTCTTAGAAAACGATGGATGTCTTCGATTGAAACTTAATTAATGAACTGTTTATTATCTACTTTTTAAATTAAATTACATTTTAAAAACACCCATCGGTTTCTAAGAAAACTTCAACGATATCTAACGGCCCTGCATACCTATCAGTTTTGTCGACTGTACTATTTCTTATTTCTGCTGCAAAGCAGTGTTGCTGTTGCAGTTGAATAGTTTCTCCGGAACTCGTCGAGCTTCATTATCTCGGCGCTTTTTTGGTCGTCGGCTCTATTGATTCTGGCTTTCAGAAGTTGCAGTATTAGGGAAAAGTGTGGGAGCTTATCCCAGAAAAAAAAAACGAAGGTTGCGGTGACCACTTAACATCAGGTGGGTCGTCGCACTCTTGCTTGCCATGCAAATAACATTTAAAAAAAATATTATGCAAGTATTATAATTTTATTAACTTAAAGGTCTTAAAACACACTCATTCAAGGCAATAACTACTAGATGGTAGATCAATGGTCAATTTAACCCAGTTGCATCTGCAAATATTATTATGCATAGGTCAAGAAGTACATGTTTTAACGCCTAGTATTTACTACGTACTAGAGAATGACGATTGACTATTAGCCATGTTTACAGCATTTGCATTAAATAAATCCCCGATTTCAAGAATAAAAAATTAATGGTGAAAAAACTTTTTAATATAAGCTTTTTAGTGTAATGTTACTAACTTAATCGTTTTCAACTCTTCAAACCCTTTCATTTGATACCCATATCGAGAAGATTGAGAAAAAAAAATGTAATCCGCTATCTTGGAACGGCGGCCATATTGAAATTATTACAATACTGAGTATTGTACTGAGTATTGGTGATTGTATTGTCACCAGAACTAAATGTGTTTACAAATGGTCGAAAAATGGTTTGCAAATTTTGAAAGCTAAATAAAAGCTTGTAAAAAAAAAAGTGACCAAGTATTAAGTTTTTTTATTCTTAATGAAATCCTCATGGATATTCTCCGTCTGGGCAGAAAACAGGGTTATGTTGTTGTTGGGTTGTTGTTGCTTACGGTTCACTCGGTTCTCTCTGCAGTGGAAGTATAAAAGGCTATACCATGTTTTATGCCAAAATCGTTTAGAAATACTTCTGTTTTATCATCAGCCTAGGGTCCCTACCATGCCGAACCAACATGTGTACCCACAGGTAGTAAACTCACAGTCAAAATCAAGTTAAGGTAATAAATCTCATTACTAAGAGATGAAACGTAAAACGATTAGGGCGACACTCAAAACTGCAGATACCGCCGGAAGGGAATTAGTTGATTAATCCGAGGCCGAAGTATACGGCTTCCCTGAAATAGGCCAAATTTATTACTACTTCGTATCTATGTAAAGTTTTAGTTCACGTTAATTTTGGTGGTTATTTATTAAAAGTAAGCAACTGAATTTTCTAGAGAATAAATTATGCAAAGGTGTAAATTAGGCAGAGGTGTACCCATTAGTACACCAACATTTCGCCAGTTGTATTTTTAAGTCCCATGTAATAGGGGGCGAGCCTATTGTCATCAACCGGGCACAAATGTAATAGACTTGCTACTGAGATTGCTACTGAGAAATTCCTGATGGAAAAATCCAATAGCACTTTGCCCGACCTGAGAATAAAACCCAAGACCTAGGTGGCCCTGGGTGGGGCGGAAGGGACTGTCAGACTTTTACTGACTAAAAAACAATCCTGTTCCTTCTGTAGCCCTTTACGTTCCGGGGCCACGATATCCTGTTAAGACGTCCCGCAACCCCGGTCTGAAAGGGGGGGTCTGAAATCGCCAATCGCCAATGCTTGTCTTCTCTGTCTTGAAGTGGTAGCATAATAGGCTATACCATGTTTTATACCAAAATCGTTTAGAAATATTTCTGTTCTAACATCGGCCAAGTAACAAAAATTCCAACTTGCTGTTTAACTCTCCACACAGGCTTGGCAAAAAACTCTGAAATTAAAATATCGCATTTCATTGCGAAGGCAGCTTATATGATTATACCTTTGTAAACATTGTGTAGAGGTAGGTACTTTCGTTTCAAACATCATAATGTATTCAATTGTCAGTAGACACAATAAAGATATCAGGTACTAGGACAGGGGTGGCAAACCTTTGGCACGTGCATATCAACAAAAAAACTAAACTCCACTTATTTATAGCACTAGCCGCTTTCTGATATTTTTTTCACTCGTGTTAAGTTATGTATTTGGTTACTACTCCGCTTCAATGAGCCATAGCGTGATGGTATAAGCCTATACTATACCTAATGAATCTGGCTATCATATACAAAAGAGTTCTTCCAATCCAACTGGTAGTTCTAGAGATTTACGGGCTTAAACAAACAAACTAAAAATCTCTTTAGCTTTACTTTTACAAACTTTTATTTTATTAGTATAGATTAAAAAAATAATACTAGAAAGAAGTATACATGTAAGGATCGTAGCAGATGGTGTTCTATGGTTTCGGCCTACCACCATGGGAAAAAGGGCGAGTTTGTGTATGTATGTATCTATGGAATAAATGTGGTTATAAATGTGAGTAATTTTTAATTTTGCTTGACGTTTCTAAAGTATCGGTGGAATGCGAAGGTTTTACGAAAAAATGTACGCCATCTCTGCTATAGGAATATATACGTAACTAGGTAGGCGTTATGTTCGAGAATGTTTTGTCCCGTGATTTTATGAAAAGCTGCCAGTATTGTACGTAGCTGTAAACAATAATAATGGTTTCTATTGATCAAATTAGGTACCTATGTAATGCCTAAATAATTGAGTATTTTACACTACTAATTAATTTATTGACATACTTTATAAGAGCAATCAATGAGATTTTTTACATAGATTTATAGACTGTGACGTCACTTATATACCAACTCAATTGATTTACTATTTATTGATTACAAAGTAACTTAATTAAAGTCAATTTTTACTGTTAATTAAATATTAATCGGCTTTTCAGGGTTAAAATAGTCTTTTTTTAGACTAGGGTCGATCACCCAATTATACCTATAGGTTAGTTGAATACCTACTTAGTGTACAGACCTACTTACCTAATGACGTCACTCATATTGGTAAGTCTATGGTTTAGGTTTTTGATTCAAAACTAATTTAGAATTTAGAACCTTGACGTTGTGCCCAAACAACTTGTTGACATTACGCGTCCCCGTAGAATGCTTATAAAAATTCAAGGGAGAATTAAAATATTAAGACGGTGAACGAGTTCTTCTTACAAAAACATCGTTTCTGGATTCTGGGAAACGGTTTATCTCGCGTAGGTACCTAAGTAAATATAAGAGGAAATCTGGCTGGTTGATAAAATATGGCAAAAATGTTTCTTATTTTATATCTTTTTGCTTTTTGGAGCAGTGTCTGATTTTTCTGTTTTTTTTTAATGGTATACACTATGTAACAAAAGCCCTGTCAGATCAGTGTTGCGTTGATCAGTTTTTATGTTTTATTTTATTTTATTACTTCTTCTTTCTTCTTTTTTTTTTCATTGGGGAAAAATAATAATCTCAAATCCATTAAATGGTTACGTATATGTGTACGCAGTACGATGCCGAATAATACCCTTAAGGATCGGACAGGGTTTTTGTTACATGCTGTATAATCAGTCGTTCCTGCCACTAGGCACGCCACTGGTCAAGACCCTATATTATTTATCTCATAATACGAATTACCAATCACAAACAGTTAAAATAAGGTCGAACATGGCTATACCAGCCAGTGTCTCCATAGGACAGTCAACAAAAGAGATAGCGATGCAAGGTCGTTAGATATAGTTGAAGTTTTCTTAGAAACCGATGGATGTTTCCAAATGTAATTTAATTTAAAAAGTAGATAACAAACAGTTCATTAATTGAGGTAAGTTTCAATCGAAGACATCCATCAGTTTCTGAGAAAACTTCGACTATATCTGACGACCCTGGACACCTATAAGAGATAGGTTGACTGTACATACATTATTATAAAATTTCGTAGAGTGCTCGCTCTCACACACATTTTCATACTTCATCGATTAGGTAGGTACATGAATACTCCCCGCACCTATATTTGTCTCATAATTAAATTGGTGGAAAGTTGGAAGATAATTTAACTTTCTCTGGCGCAAGAAGCGACGAGAATGTTCGTCACGGTGCTCCTGGCTGATTCTGTTTGAGCTCACAGGCAACTATTTAAAATAAAAACTTGTGACGTCATCTCAAATTCAAAATGTGAGAAGTTTTTGTGTTCGTATTCCAAAAAGTTTGAGAGTATGTAGGTTATACGTTGCTGTAGTTTCGAATTATTTTTAGTAAGTACTAAGTACATTTTGTAATTTATTGTGAGGCTCCTAGGCGGTTTACGACAATATCAATGAAGACTGAATATCAAAGAGTCTACCAAAGGCTCACGGAGTTGATGTAACGTAAATTAGATCAGATTTTTAAATGAACATAGGTAATTATCGTCGCTTAAGTTCTAACACCACGTTAATCTATTTGGATATTAAAATAAGATATTAAATCGTATGTCAAAATAGGGGCCAAACGCCTGCCGGGGTTGCGGGACGTCTTAACAGGATACCGTGGCCCCGGAACGTAAAGGGCAACAGAAGGAACAGGGTGGTTTTTTAGTCAGTAAAAGTCTGACAGTCCCTTCCGCCCCACCCAGGGCGGAAGGACACATTTGATGATATTTACCACCTCAAAAAAAAAATTACAAAAAAAGTCAGGCTAATTAATTTATTTTAGTATAATAATTCTATATTTAAAGTGTAAACAAATTATAAAATGGTATTGTAAAGGTATCTTAGCAAAATTATGCAGTTTTATAACTCTCCTAAAAAAATGGTATTTTTTACTTATGGTATTGGGATTTGAGCAACGAAATGCCGTTTCCCAAATAATATTTATTTAGTTTGAAGGTTTTATTCATATTATTGGGTGATACTGATTAGGCTTGTCGTATGAAATAAATCCAAAATGCCAGAGAATTATTATATTTTCAAAAAATCTACAAATTTTACGTTACGCGCATGTCAAGCCCTCGGGTATAACCTATGAATAATATCTAAGGGCCTACTAACTAGTTATTTATCGTAAGGAAGGGGACTTTAATTTAGCTAACGCCGGACGTAAGTCTAAGTACTAAAGATAACAATTAATTACAGCTATTCGCCCGCCCGAGTTGAAACTATATCCCTTACTATTAACAGTACCTATATACGACACGGTTGGCACAGAGGCTGAGCGATAAACTACTGAGGTGCGTATCGAAGATTCGATTCCTGCACCAAACAAATATTTGTATGAACTACAGGCGTTCCGGATTTGGTTGTTTGTATGTCATCATCATCTGCCTAGCCTTTTCCCAACTATGTTGGGGTCGGCTACCAGTCTAACCAGATGCAGCTGAGTACCAGTATTTTACATGGAGCGACTGCCTATCTGACCTCCACAACCCAGTAACTGTGTAATACGATACCCCTAGGTAAGACTGGTTGTCAGACTTTCAAGCTTCTGACGACTTGTATTAACGACTGTCAAAGATCCACGTATGACAGCCGGGACCAACAGCTTAACGTGCTTTCCGAGGCAAGGAATGATGTCAGTAATGTCTAAGATAAACTTTAGAAAGTACATATGACTTGAAAAAGTCACATTGGTACTTGCCCGGATTCGAACCCACACCCTCATGCATGAGAGGCGGGCGCCTTAACCGCTAGGCCATCACGACACTGAGTTTATAATATGTTTGTTGACGCAACCGCGACACAGGGAAATTCCTAGTGTGGGATAACGTTTTTTATAAGAAAAAGCAAAAACCTGGGCCTGGTTCTGATTGGACGGCGAACCAAACTAGCTATACATTTTTATTTTAACCGCGTTCAGTTACGTCTTTGGTACTGCTGCGCCCCGGGCGTTGTATTGATGTTATTTAGCCTGTACTATTTATTCTTTATGAATCTATCATACTTATACAAAAATGGTTTTTCAATCCCACTGGTAGTTCCAGAAATTCAAACAATCAAAAACCTCTTTAGCTTAAATAATATAAGCATAAATAACAAAACAAAATTCAAAGCAAGATAGTTAGATAAAACAGACAATAGCCAGTCATAGTCAAGCGCACGTCTGTGGTACGACTTGATCGACAAAATCCGCTCTTACTGCTACGACATAAAGACGCTGTTCATATCAAATTGCAGACACGAACGTGCGGTTGACGGTACTATCGACCACTAGGTAGTGCATTCAGGCACGTTGGCTAATTCGAAGGATGCAGTCCGACTTTATTAGCCAATCCAACTCGAGAACAGTACGTGACGGAATATTGGACTGGCTTTATAAGCGAGGCTGGAAAATAGGATGTTTCGGAGTAGATCATCGTCTCTTTTGTACATAGGACTGTTCGGTTGGTCGCATGGTCGTACACAACTGCTGAATGTAGAATTTTAGGAAGGATTTCCGACTTGTTGTTATAGTTGATATTCCTGTTTATTGAAAAGCCCGTAAATTTGTTGGTCCAGCGCCTGATCTCTTCCCAGTCGTGTTGGATTGCCGTCCCATTGGACACCTATGTTTGTGCACACACTCGTGCAATATAATGTTTCCTGCATACTTGCCTTATCTCTGTTGAGAGTGGACGTCGCCGTGCCGGAAATTCACAATTCACAGGTATAGTAAGTATTACTTTTAAATTGAATAAATGGCGCAATCTAAATAATTTTTAAATATCTTCTTACTTAAGTCCGTAAATCCATATCAGTTAAAATCCAGTCCCATCAACGGAAATATTGACTTATGTATGTTTTCATTATTTTCCTAGTTATTCATCCTTCACAGCCATACCTACTTAAAGAAAAGACAAACAATACGAAAAGACGAGGAACGGAACAATATTGCTACACAAAGTAGAAACAACAAATCTACAACTAGCTATAGCTTCAGAGGATTCAATTTCCCAGTCTCTTTAGAATCGAATCAATAAGACCGCTTAGCCACGGTAATAAAATGTACAGTATTGTGTCTTCATAGAAACGGTCGCAACGCGAGTCATACCTACGCGCGTCGAGTTCGGTACACTCTCGGTACACAAACAGTCTTGACTGCGCCGCCGCGCCGCGCCGCCGCGCCGCCCGCCGTAGTGACGAATGGATGATGTAATATTTTTGTAAGCAGTGAGCGTGCGAATTTCTTAATATGGCAAGGAGAAATTATAAACTATATTGTGCAGTGTTTGGCTGCTTGAATTCTTCGATAACGAACCCAGAGATAACATTTTTTTAAATACGAGAGGTGAGACTTTAAAAACAATTATACACTTACCTACCTACTATTACGTAATTTGTTTTTTTTTTAATACTTAAATACCTACACATTTCGCTTTTTACACCGAGTAAAATACTTGATAATTTATTAATAATTTAATAAAATAGGTACCTACATAAATAAATTGTGGATAGGGTGTAAAAAGTGATACGAATGACCTAACTACGCCGTTCCCGTACAACTGGTACCTAGGTAGGTAGTTTCCTAGTTTCGGCTATCTGCTTACTTATGAACGTAGGTACTTAGTTACTTATTACCTGGTAATGATACCTGCCTACTTAGTAAGATTTTCATTGCTGTAGATACGGCACACGCGATGAGATGGTTGTTATATAACGTTTGCAGCAGTGCGACATTGGATGGGTGACCAAAGTGCTCCTAGCTGTAGGTACTATAGGTAGTAATGTGAACGTTAATAAGCTGAGATGCAAACAGATTTTATAATTACTCGTTCGATGTTTCTTTCATTTTGGTTGAGTAAGTAGATGTTGAAGTTTGTAAGGATTGGAGTTTGGTTTCCTTCGGCGAATTTTTTTTTATTAAATCTTTTAATTATACAACGCAACATGTATTTTTATTGAACACTTCCTATTTCAATAACAACGAATTATTTTTTCAACAAAAAAAAATTCACATAACTAGAAAGAAACTCAAGTAGGTTGATGAAATTAAAATACTATGTGCGGGCAGCCCTAACGCGTGAGTATGTCGCACGGAATTTTAGGTACTTAATTCAAGGTTACGGCCGAGAGCCACTACTGGTAGTATATTTATACTGTGGCTTAGCGAAACTCCAGCAGTAAGTAAAGTATCAGAATGCCAAAGATATAAAACAGAAGAGATAGCCACTAAGTATCCACCAATGAACGACAACCTGTTGACGGTAGATAATGATACTTAAATAACAATGTTGGCGAGCGTCCAAACAACAGATAAGAATCGAGATGGTTTGTATCCGAGGCTTGTCCAAATGTTGCAGCTGGGTTGGAACGAGATCCCTTTAAACCGTCTGGCAGATTCGTAGCTTTAGATAAGTTAGGGAAAAATGTATTGATCAATTTAGAAAAAAAATAGGATTCGTTGTCATAGATTGTTCTGTTTCTCACACTATTTCATTGTTTGTTCAAATGTTAAGGGTGGTCGTCTACAGTTCCAATATTTATAAACATGGTCTGACTCTTGACCATAATTTTGCAATAGTTGTCGCCCTAGGAAGACCTACACTGACTTTATTGGTGAGGTTCTTCAGAAAGGTCAGGTGCGGAGTACTTGTAACCGGCGTGCTTGTATGAACGTAGATGAGGCGAAAGGAGTATGTAAGGATTGTAGCAGGTGGCGTTCTGTTTCTGCCTACCCCCATGAGAAAAAGGCGTGAGTTTATGTATGTATGTGTTTTAATGCAAGGTACAGTCAGCAACAAAAGTCGATTAACATTTATGATTTTTAAATCCTAATTATTAAGTACAATATTAAAAGTTAAACGCAATGAATATAAAATTAAGATAAAATAAACCCTTAGCTAATGCGTGAAATTCTGAAAGCCAGTACATTATGTGTTTAGTGTCTGTTTAAATGATATAAAAAAGTAACATTGTTAATCGACTTTTGTTGCTGACTGTACATCGCATTCACACGTAATCTTGTATGATTCTGTGTACAAAGTGCTGTAATACATTTATTTTAAAAGAATAAGTATGGAGTTTTTCCGACATGATACGTCTTTGGTTGCTGCCTCGCTCTCCTGGTTCAAAGCGTGATGTTATATAGGTTAAACTATTCATGAATCTGGCTATCATTATTTTTTTCGGTCCTATTGGAAGTTCCAGAGATTTCGCGTTCAAACAAAACACTCTTCAGCTTTTATATGTATTGTATGAAGGTTGATAATTCAACTATTTTCTTTTAGAGTTTTAGCTTTTGTTCGCTGATTTGAGAACTTATAGAGGCTTCACTATTGTCAATGTCCTTTATATTCTTCGTCTTCACTTTTTATTCAGTTATTCCGTTCTATACTAGAATGCCTTTTGTGCTATTATTATATACGTAAATGATGCTTATTATATTTTTTTCTCATTTTCTCTATATGTAGAGGTACCTGGATATGAGAACTCATACAATGTAGTTATTATAATAAAAGCTTTCTTAATTTTTACATTGTGGGGTTATTTTAATAGAGACACCTACTTAAAATTAATACAGAATAGGTTGTTTTTTCAAGTAAAATTTAGTTTTGTATCTCCATTATGTCGTTAATGTCAAAAAAAAATTGAACACGATTTTCGTAATATGTACCCGACGACAATCAAACTAGATGACTCAGTGAACTTTGTACTACCTTTTTATTTTTTCCTGCACCACCCCAGTACTTATCAAGACTAACAAAGAAAAAAATATTTTTAAATCGGTCGAGCGATTCTCGAGTTAACGCTCGGCAATTGTTTTTTATACATATATACTTATGTATAGATATTGGTTCGCAAGATTTTTCTTATGGATCCCTAATTTTTTGATGGTATAAAATATAACACACAGCACATAATGATAACGTAGCTTCCAATTTTGCGAAAGAATTTTCAAAATCGGTTCTGTTGATCCAGAGATTAGAGATTACCCCCTACAGCCTCTCAAACTTTACCTCTTGATAATAATATACTTATATTTAGTATAGAAGTATAGATTATGCTTTTCACAAGATCTTTTCTAACAAAACAAAACTCGCTTACCAAGAACTAAGAGCGTCTCACCACAATACTTAGTTCTGCGAAGTTTGAATTTCTACTCACAAATTGCAAATGAGAATTTCAATTCGAGTCGTTATTGTCTTTCACTACACATCGCACAATTTTAAGTATAAGACGTCTTGAATAAATAAACGACGGCTGTCTCAGCCTGAATCGTTTTTGGTGTGAAAGCGAAATGAATTCAGACCGGTTACATTATTACAGGAGCTCAGATGGTGAGAAAATAAGAGCGTGTTTGAATTCATTCTCATTCATCATTAAAATACACATTTTTTTAGTCGATTCTGAAATTCTTTTGGAATAATTATACACGGTAGAATCGTGACTCAGACTTTTACTATGGATTCTAATTATGATTCTTGATGTTTTTTTCTCAAATGGAAAATTATCATATGACTTCTTCCGCTCCGCTCTGGGCTGGGTGGAAGGGTCTGTCAGACTTACTGATTAAAACCCATCCTTGTTCCTCCTAATGCCCTTTGCGTTTCAGGGCGGAAGTGTAGGTGATTCAATTATGGATGGAACACTTGTATTTTTTTTTAACAGACATTAAATACACATGTAGGTATATTAAAAACTGTTACATAACATACTTCCCAAAACGTACCTACAATGCCAGTAAACCATAGTATATTATTAGTTTAGATATTTTTATAAAAAGTTGATAATTTATTACGGTGTTTACCACAAAGTGCTATTGCTAACATATTTCGTCACGCGCTCGCGATTTTTAAACTAAATACGTAGGTACCATTTGATCCCGTATGACGAACTGTGTAAACTTGGATTATATAGACTTACTGTAGACTACGCCAAGACCTTGAACAATATTACTCAAGTCCCACATAATGAGACACAATTGATTTTCTATTGTTCTGACTTACCGGTAAGTCAGCCGGGGCTTGACAGGTTAACCAATATAAGATCCGTGGCGCACTAGCGGCCTGGCCACAGCGGCCAAGCCGCGGCGGCTAAGCCGCGGCGGCCATCGAGATACATACCTTAGTATGAAATTGCCACAGAGCGCGCGCACCTGGCCGCGCGCGGCCAGCGGCCACACCGAGCCGCAGCGGCCAGCGAGATCGAACGACGCATGTGCGAGTCACTGGCCGCTGCGGCCAGGCTACTAGTGCGCTACGGGTCTTAGTCTAACAAGTCGTATCAACAAAAGCTTAGAGAAGACAACATTAGTTACATCATCATCTGCCTAGCTTTTTTCCCAATTATGTTGGGGTCGGCTTCCAGTCTAACCGGATGCAGCTGAATACCAGTATTTTACATGGAGCGACTGCCTATCTGGCGTCCACAACCCAGTAACTGGGTAATACGATACCCCTTGGTAAGACTGGTTGTCAGATTTTCGACAAAATTAGTTACATACACTGTAATTTTCAGATCCTCTTAATATGTTCCTAATATACCTAGGTAACAAAGCTAGAAATAACTCGATAGATTAAGGTACATTTTGTTATTCTTTCTGATTCCTGAAATGTGGTTACAAACGGCACTAAGTCCTTGCCACTCCTCCCGGGAATAAAAGAGTATTGGAGGTAAATGTCAAATCTAATATAAATTATAGGAATACTAGCTTCTGCCCGCGACGTCCGCGTAAATATTCATCCCCTTAGGGGTGAACGTAAAGGGCAACAGAAGGAACAGGGTGGTTTTTTAGTCAGTAAAAGTCTGACAGTCCCTTCCGCCCCACCCAGGGTGGAAGGACTCATTTGATGATTTTTACCAACTCAAAAAAAAAGGGGGTGAATTTTGGTTGCTGAATTTGTTTGAAAGAGTTACCGTGGCCCTGGAACGTAAAGGGCACTAGAAGGAACACGAATGGGTTTGAGTCAGTAAAAGTCTGACACTCCCTTCCGCTCCGCCCTGAGCGAAAAGAGTCATTTGATCATTTCCCATCCTTAAATAATTTTACTGTTAAAAAAAATATTTTTAAAAACAAGCTTTAATTTAAAATTATTACAACATTGAGTATTGGACATTGTATTGTCAGAACTAAAGGTGTATGCAAAATTTCAGCTCAATCGGATACTAACAAATGGTCGAAAAATGGTTTGCAAAATTTGAAAGGACAACTTATTTACATACTTACTTACATACGAACAGTGCAAGCTAAATAAAAGCTTGTAAAAAAGGGGTGAACTTTGGAAAATCTGTTTGTACCGGACGTCTACTAACTATAAAGTATCTCCCTAGGAGGTAGTACAAAATAAATTAATTTCATCTTTTGATGTCAAGCGGTTTTCGATATTTCGCGATAAGGGAGTGTATGACCTTTCGCTTTTTAACCGACATTGAAAAAAAAGAGGAGGTTCTCAATTCATTAGAATCTGTTTATTATATATAGTATATTTAGATTGTATATTCCAATATACAACACGGCTTTTAATTCGTTATACATTTTTCAGGGGGTAAAGTTTTCATGAATGTGAATTAATACGAGACCTTCTCTGAAATATGATAATATATAGCGCCTTTTTAATCACTGAAGCTATCACGACATTGGGTCATTTGGGTTTCTAATATGAATTCAATTAATAATTTGATTTGAAAACGAAGTTCAAAAGTGCGTTCTTATTGAAATAAACAATTCGTCTTTGACCGACAATAATGCTAGTATTTACATAAATAACTTACCGCAGTTAGAGAGCTTGGTATTTTAGACCCTTTCATCCTTTATAAATGTTAACAGGTTAAATTGCTTTCAGAGTATTTTCAAAGGTATTATTATGAAGACATCAAAATTTCGTTTAAATGGGTACCTTTGTATAATTTTATTATAATCACAATGTTTATGTTTTTCATTTAAGTTTGTAATTTTATCCTGAATTTTAGCATCTATATTGATACACAAAGATATTTCCTGATCTACAGGGGTACTATTTATGTACTCTTATATGCCTAAGTATATACAATACGTGGTGGAAAGGGGACATCGGCATAAAAACTTTTATCATGCATTCAGTATAAATGATTGTATTCCACCCATAATGCGAAGACATATAATTATATGTTACGTTACTTTTTTTTCTGCAAAAACAGTTACATATACACACAGTACATACACAGTATATACACAGTACACGACTTCATTTTATTTACGTAAAATTTAGAGTACTGTTTTTCTAAATCTAATTTTGTTGTTTCACGCTCGTACAATAACTTGCACCTACCATGTTATCTCTTCACCACCTTCGGTTGACTGCTAGAGAATGCCTATGACATTAACTCCGCCTTTGCACGTTTGTTGCATAAAGTTTAAATAAATAAATAAAATTAATTCGAAATACAAAATGATAAAATAAATATTCAACTTCGAAAAATGTTAGAAATTTTAACGTCCGTTAGTTTTAGCTAAACTAAACCCAATTAAGATTGCTACAAAATGTTGGTAGGCCAATGACCGCTGTTGCCAAGGTGTGTTGCCAACCATAGTACTTAAAAAAAAACAACGCAATACAGATTAAGGCTAAATAGTAACATTAAGACACATCTAACATTCTCCTTAGAATCCTAAATACCTGTATACCTGAGTGTTTTTGTAATAGTGACATTACGTGTATCTGATGTACAGTCTACAAAAGAGATAGGTATGCAGGGTCGTCAGTAAAGTTGAAGTTTTCTTAGAAACCGATTAATGTCTTCGATTGAAACTTAACTTGGTTAATGAACTGTTTATTATCTACGTTTTAAATTAAATTATATTTGAAAACATCAATTGGTCTAAATTTTAAATATATCTGACGACCCTGGATACTTATCTCTTTTGTAGACTGTAATATCTACATGTAATCTAGATATTACGTGCCTCTGTCGTTTAGCTTCAAATAATAGAATATTACTTTCAGAAAGTCTGACTATGACACCTAAATCTATACAGGGTGGAAGGGAGTGGAAGGGGGACATCGGCGACATGATCCTAGACACCCAAAAGTTAATATTTTTTGTCGGTAAATAAGAAAGAATCATAACAGATCTTACAGATATTATGTAGGAACTCATTGCAGTAATCAACCTTTTAGCATACACTAATAATTTAAGAATATTTTAAATTGAATAAAAAATACAGAAACAAAAGAAAAGTAAAAAACAATAATAACAAAAGTAATAAAAGTCTTTTTTTAGAAATATTACATTATAATTCATAAATACAAGAATAGTCATAATGTCTTTTAAAAACATTTTTAGTAAACGTGTAGATTGGGTCAATTTTTAATCTTTTGTCTCTTACCAACTTATTAGAAATTTTCCGAGCCATGCATAGTATGCTCTTGCATATAAGGGCGGTTTTTGATATTCGTTATTTTATTGCGTCGGGATCTAGTCATTAACTGAATCAATGAAAAAAGTTTTTGTTACAATACCCTTTTCACCGGTTATTACATCTGTACAGTTCATAAAAAAAACAAAAAAAAATGAACAAATTCCAAATTCAAACAATTCACAAACTGTCAAAATCATCCAACGAGTTCCGTTGAAATTTTCAGAACAAAGAGTTTTGATAAAGGATGACATAAAAATACCTAAAACTTTTCCTAAAAGTTTAGAGCAAATAAATAAAAATAAAGAGAAATTCGTGAAGCATCGTTTCAAAAAATAACAAAGCAAATATCATAAAGAAACAAATCATAAGTCAAAATGTTCGCATACATGTAGGGGAGAGTTGGTTATATCGTACTGCCATTTTAATCGTACCACTTCTAAATTTCCTATTAAATGGGTTAATTTTTCTACACTGGTAACAACAAATCGTGGCCCTGCACCGCCCCCCCGCCATCCGCCATTTGCAAATGATGTGAGTTGACAACTGTGCGCGTGAGATAAAAATCAATTTTTAGTGAGAGTTGATGTAAATATTCTCGTAAATTCGTAAGAATATAACTCGTAAAAAAGATAAGCTATAGATGTTGCAGTTTGCATTATTCTATTACAGTTTTATACTACATTTTTGGTGGGTTTTTTGGAGCGTTTATGTTTCGAGGTTATGCCGGACCGTTACTTTAAAAAAAAAAGGCCGAGTTCGCTAAATCGTACCGCTCGTAGTTTGGTAAATTGTACCTAGTACGATTTAGCCGACTAGTTGAAAAGTACCTATATAAATTTACAGACTGTATTTATATTGTTATAGGTGACGGACCCTAACGCTAAAAGAAAATATTATAATTGAAATAGGGAGGATCTAGAATGAGCTGAGCATATTATTCATCTTGAAACACACATGTTTGGTCTAACACTAAACGATATTCGACGTCTCGCATTTGAAATTGCTGAAATCCACAATATTCACAATAATTTTAATAAAGAAAAACGTATGGCTGGCAAGGCATGGTTCTACAAATTTATGAAAAGGCTGTTTATATTTTCAGTTTACTTTATTAGTAGTTTAAATACTGTATTTTTTATCCCTTTATTAATTGATCTCAAAATTATAGTACAATCGTTATTCTTATAAGAAAGCATAGATGTGTTGATAACATTGTTTCCTTATCACCTAAACGGTTAAAAGAAATAATTTGGTTGAAATATCAATTGTCTTTAATTCAGTGGTACGACTTAAACACCCATGGTACGATTTAAAATAGTAGTGGTACGATTAAAACGACTCGTCGGCTAAATCGTACCGACGGCAGTCCTTTGTAAAAAATCATTTTTAAGAATGTTAGACTAAACGTATGGAACTGATTTCTCTGTCTAAGCAAGGCAAAATGTTAAACTTTATTTTGCATATTCATTAATTATTGTAAGACTTGTCATAGTCGAAATATTTAAGTTGGAGTAAAAAGTGGTACGATATATCCGACTCTCCCCTATCGTTTAAAAAATGTTCAGAAATATTATTTTGACTAGCTTTTCTCCGCGAGTTCGTCTGCGTAGACTTCAGAATTAAGCTGAAGTCTTAGAAATTATAAAAATTATTTGTCAAATAATTTTATTGCACACTTTAGAGAAATACGGCTTTTTCTCAAAACTTTCATTGTGTGGGTTGATTCCGTTTTGCATAAGTAGGTCCAAATTATCTCACAGAAACACAACAGAAAAAAAAACTGTCCATACTACAATAATCTACTTCCATTCAGTTACAAAAGATTCTTTGGAAAATAAACTCGATGAAAAATACAGTTCCACTAAATCGGAGGATAAACTCCCGACCAAAGGCTAGTGTTTCTTATATATCTAGGATTTAGTTGAGTGTTTCTCTAGAGACCGCGATAACGAAGGGGAATCGCAATAACTAGGAAAGCAGTTGCAACTTGATATCGTTACTATATTCAGGATGTTTGTGGCTTGGTCACAAACTTAGTTAAGCAAGAAAATGCTGCATGGAAACTGCTTATACCTCAACTTTTAATTCTATTCAGTAACTTGACAGTTAAAGGGTTACCAGATTTTGACATAATAAAGATAGTGAGGTGGTGTAAGAATGAACGAAATCGAATGAACTTATATAATGTACTTATATGCTAACTTTTTATTTTAATTTTATCAACTGAGATACGCAAGTACTCCATGACGAAGGGGTCACATTACTAAGTCTTTTATCAAATAATGTTTAAACTTCTTTCATCTTAAAATATTTATTATTTGTTGCTTTTAACTGTGCCTGTGTGTTCCTATTAGATGAAAATAAAATAAGGATATTACTTTGATAAACTAATTCTAAATCTTTAAAACGAATATTTAAGGTTTTATTTGAATTAAACCATTTTTATCATTCATTCTTTACGCAAAATCGTTCACTACCCCAACACTATTAATTGAATTATGGTAACATTATTTGTCTTTGAACTGTCAAGTTACTGAATAGAATTATAAGTCGAGGTATAGGTCGTTTTATCTCAAAGTACTAGTAATTACTGATTGCCTGCCTCGTTCGTCTAGTGGTCGCAATGCGCGACTACTGAGCATGAGGTCTTGCAGTCTTCCAGGTCGGGCAGAGTGTTATTGGGTTTTGAAATCAGGAATTTCTCACTAGCAACCTCAGAGTCTGGATTTGTGCCCGGTTGATGGCAGTAGGATCGCCCTCTATTACACGGCACTTAAACATGAATGGCGAAATGTGGGTGTACTAATGGGTACACCTCTGCCTAACCGTTCGGGGACTTCAGGCGTGATGTTATGTTAGGTGATGGCTTTGTGGCAGAGTTAGAGCTTAATACGCACTTGCACACAATTTTCAACTCTGTTTTTATGTATTTTAGTTTTATCAATTTTCTCATAATTCTCTCATCACTACATATACACATCAAAAGTGTCTAGGGATCAACATCCCTAACAAATGTTAGGGATGTTGATCCCTAGACACTTTTGATGTGTGTAGTATAAAACAAAGTCGCTTCCGTCTGTCTGTCCCTATGTATGCTTAGATCTTCAAAACTACGCAACATATTTTGAAGAGGTTTTTTAATAGATAGAGTGATTCAAGAGGAAGGTTTATGTATTTACATTGCACCCGTGCGAAGCCGGGGCGAGTCGCTAGTGAACCAATAAAAGCATCTGCTAACTTAAAATTCCATCAGTAAAAAGTCTAAATACACATCTAAAAGAACAGAACAAAAGATCATATTATGACTCCAACAATTGTGTAAACAATATTCATGTAATGCAAATTCGGTACATTGCCCCGTAAAAACAAAATTAAAATGAGCTCTTTACGCATATTGACATCATTGAGTCCAAGGTCTTCCAGACTGGTCTTCTTTAGGGTCACAGTTTATTATCCAAGTTTGTCTAAGACATTACATGACTTATATCAAGTAGGTGATAACTTGCACTGGCATTTTGCATCCTCGTCTTTCAGGTGGTTGTCAGATATAAATAAATAAATTAAATTACGTACTTAGTCAATAATTATAAATACTTGTTTATAGTTGTTTATGCAGTATTTCAGAATAAAATCGCCACTTTCAAAGAACAGAATCACTCGTCAGAATCGTCAGAATCATTCGTCCGCGTAAATATATATTTTGTTGCGGACGCAGACGAAGTCGCTGAGTAAAAAATTGGTCCTTTCTTGGGGTTCATACTAACCCCGTACCTTTTATCAAAATCGGTTCAGTGGTTTAGTCCTGAAAGCTTAGCAGACAGACAAATAGACAGACTTACTTTCGCATTTATAATATTAATAAGTATTATGCTACTGTTGAGATAAACTAGATCATTTTTGCGGTCAACCTAGGTGTGAATAGATGTAAATATTCAGTCGCATCTGGTTACAATAGTATTTGACCCCGACATGTTTAGAAATAGGTTAGGATTAGCTTGTACACAGATGAGTGGTTCCCATTTTAAAAATAGGCCAGGGTACGTCCTCCTCCAGTCGATGTCGTCATCGCTGTTGGACTTTAAGTAAAACGGGTGTAACAAAGCCAAAAGTTACATGTTTTTCCCATCAATACGATATTTTTATTGTTATTGACTATACCTGGGAACGTTATGGTTAGGGAGATAATAATATGAAAGATGAAAGTTGCATGACATTTTGGGAGTTGGTCATTTTGGGAATTGGATATCTTGAGAATTGGACATTTTGACACCGTTGGCCATTTTGAGAATGGGACTTTTTGACCCTGAAAGACTTTTTGTTTTGTTTTCTTACGAAAAATAAATTTTGAATAATATACACACATCAAAAGTGTCTAGGGATCAACATCCCTAACAAATGTTAGGGATGTTGATCCCTAGACACTTTTGATGTGTATAGGTACTTTAAAATATCCTCACGCCCCCTGTACTGTTGCATGCATCCGTAAGCATAATATTTTGCGTGCGTTATATTGCGAGCAAGGTTACCATAAATCGATCTAAAAATTGCTAATAACTTTACAATTTTATCTTTGACACGCACTCCAGTAATATTAGAATTTTGCAGATGACTTGCTGTAGGTACGGAGGAGCCAACGAAGTGGTTTCCAAAAAGCTATATTTATAGCCCATTATTTAAACTTTATTTCCTTAACAAATGTAGTACAAGACTTATATAACAACATACATAAGTACGTATTGTAAAACACTTTGCGATTTGTTTTCTTTCAAACACAACTTGAACAAATCATAATATGTATTCTAAAGTTGACCAACTTGACAAAATCTTTGTGTTCCAAAGTTAACAAACTTGGCCAAACCGAGAGCATTTGGTCAAGTTTGTGATTTACACGTATGTAATTTGTTATTAAAAGTAATATAGGTACATACAATAAAGCTAAAGAGATCTTTCGTTTGTGTGTTTATTTAAACACGCTAATCTCCGGAACTATCAGTCGGATTGGAAATAATCTTTTTGTATATAATAACCAGACTCATAAGGAATAGTATGGGTTATAAGACATCACGCTAAGACCCATGGGAGCGGAGCAGTAACCGAAAACGTAACCTAACGCGGGTCAAAAATACAACGCGCACGAAATCGTGAGGTATTCCCGTTTGAGCACCTATTTTTTGAGCACCAAAGTTCATATTCATATTCATTTATTTGCATACCATAATGTGTGTAATAGATGTTACATAAGGCTTAAAGCTAAGGTACAGTTATGGACCCTGTTAGGGCACAGTAATATTGGGTATAACTAAAACTAAAAATTAGAACATAAAAATTAAATTAAATGTCAAAATAAAATAACACCTCTTATAAATGAGTGTAAACTACTAAATCACATTAATTATAATTATTAAAGTTGTTGTTTATTAAAGTTTGATGGCCCTTAGAGTACCCTATTAAAATATTGATTGGTGCTCTAAGTGCTCATAATATAACCAGAATTTTGTAAAAACCTAATTTAAATGAGTGCCGTGGAGTTTCTTGCTCGTTCTTCTCCATAGAGGCCTACCTCCGTTTTGGAACGAGCAACTAGCTTCAACTTTCGGACTAACTGACCGACTCCTTGACAATTCAAAAGTGCCTGTAAATGGTCTAATTGAAATAAATGTTTTGACTTTGACTTTGACTTTGCTCAAACGGGAATACTCCGAAATCGTGGCCAGCAGCTAGTACGTAATAATAAAACTAATTACTTCACATTCAAACAACAATAGGCCCTGTAACTCGCCAGTTGCTTGATAACGATATCAGAACAGTTATTACCATTGACGCATAAAAATGTATAATCGCTGTGACTAATATTATAATATGTCAAGGGGCTTTGAACTCTATAAATACATAAGAATAACATAGGTTTTAGAGTAAACAATACAGACAACTATTGTTATTTCTATCTATTGTGTTTGTTGAGGAAGGACATGATCTATTGTTCTTTGAACACCTGTTTAATTCCTGAAAAATATAAGTAGATAGAGATATTCTTCAATCTATACTTTTATTGTAAATATGAAGCTGTTTGTTTGAGTGACGGATCTACTGAACTACTGTTCCGATTCTGAAATTTATTTCGCTAATAGAAGGCTAATTGATTGAATTGGCCCAGAGCGTCATTATCCTTAGAAAAATACCAATACCATTAATTTTATTATAAAAAAATTTTGAATGTAATACTTATTATTTAGACACTAAGGGTCAGTTCACACCGAGACGCGACGTCTTCCAAAGAACATGAATAAAGTTACACAATTCATCTTTATCATCATACACACATATCAACATAGGCCTTGCCTACAGATTTCCAATACAATTATACCTAAATTCATAATAATATTGCGGAAATTACTTCAATGGTTCTTCCATTGAAAGTTAGTTTAATTAGTTGTATTCCTACAGTATATTATGCTACTAGTATATCATTTTGACTGCCTCGTTGGTCTAGTGGTCGCAAAGCGCGACTGCTGAGCATGAGGTCTTGGGTTCGATTCCCAGGTCGGGCAAAGTGTTATTGAGTTTTTCCATCAGGAATTTCTCAGTAGCAGCCTCGGAGTCTGGATTAGTGCCCGGTTGATGGCAATAGGCTCGCCCCGTATTACATGGGACTTAAACATAACTGGCGAAATGTGAGTTACTAAAGGGTACCTACACCTCTGCCTAACCCTTTGGGGATTACAGGCATGATGTTATGATGTCATAATAATATTGCGGAAATTACTTCAATGCTTTCATTGAAAGTTAGTTTAATTAGTTGTATTGTATCTCTATACCTAAAAACATTTAATTATAATATCATTTTAACAATAAATCTTTCATAAGCTTAGCCTATTAAGGAATTAAGTCGACAATACTAACTACAAAAGAATAGTTCCTGCTGCGACGGAGAAAAAATCCTATAAGTCCTTTTGTAAAGATTAGTAGAATACCTCCCTTCGTCTTATATATCTTGTCTAGCTTTTTTATTTTGCCTATAACGATGTTTTCTTTGTATAATATATATATTTTTGGATTAGGTTTCTATACTATTGTTGTAAATGATGAAAAGCTGTAACAATACTCGTGTATTGTTACAGTTGTGTACGAGTATCTTATTAATCTGATTGTCTTATTGGTGAGGTTCTTCAGAAAGGTCAGGTGCGGAGTACTCGTAACCGGCGTGCTTGTATGACGAGATGTATGAACGTAGATGAGGCGAAAGGAGTATGTAAGGATCGTAGCAGGTGGCGTTCTGATGTGGTTTCTGCCTACCCCCATGGGAAAAAGGCGTGAGTTTATGTATGTATGTATGATTGTCGGTCTTTCAATCATGTACGCGTTCTAGAACATCAGTTCTACATCATCAAAACCTCAAGACCAATAAATTCTACTTCTAACTAAAAACATTCAAAATCGAGTCGCAATCTCATCTCTGCGACAATCAATGTCAAAAATGTGTGTAAATTAACGTAAACTAACGGCATTTTTGACAGATGAGACTGAAATTAAATTGTGATTGTTGAAGCTAGTATAATTACTAGTATAAATTGCTCCCTGTTTGTCTGTCTGTCAATCCTGTATGCCTTTTAGAAAACCTGTTCCAGTTTTGGAACATCGGTTCTACATCAGCAAAACCTGGTCTCGATAATACTGTTGAAATCAGTTTTCAATACAAAAATTGTTTGCCTTGATTTTGAAAACAAAAAGATGAGCTAAGAAGCAAATGCTAACAGTACTTCTACTGAAGCTGTAATGTGTAATATAAAAGCGTACTGTTGGATTTTCAACGCTCGACTTGCCGCCGAGAGCTGAAAATCCGTTCATCATTGTCTTGGGCTGTTGCCCAAGCAGGCAGGTACTGTTGTACCTATTACCCACAGGTTCAGCGCCAACAGGGAACCAATGTCCTAGCAATTTTTATTTATTTATCGATTATGTACTAAAATACGCTACAAATAGAGTAGAAAATTGAGTGGATTTATCGATATCTATTAACTTGCACGCAGACAAACAATTTCCAATTCTATAATAATTATCTGTTAAGTTGTAGTTTATTTTCAAATTATCAATGAAATCTGTTCGAAAGACTGATACACCAAATTCTCTGTTATAAAACATGTGTCAAACCAAGTCCGTATGCAGGGGCGCCGAGTTTTTAAAATTCCCGTGGGTGCTCCATAGCTTTTTTAATGACATACCTAGCTACTTATATATATTTTTGTTATTTAATAGACACAAGAAAATACAAGATATTTAGAAAAGATAATTTATTGTATTACACAGCAGTTTGACATGTGCACCTGTTAATAAATATCTTATTTATCTTAAAAGATGAGAAAGAGAATTATTTTAGATATTCATAATCGTGGGTGCTCGGCACCCACTAATTTACCTCTCGTGGGTGCCGGAGCACCCGAGCACCCACGGAGTCGGCGCCCCTGTCCGTATGCCCTAGTTTATAACCGGTTTCAGACCAGTTATGTAGTACTCTTTTATTTAGACAATCAAAGGGGTGTTATACGCTAGGGGAGCGCCCGCGCGCCCGTCTGGCTGAGGATTATGACGCAAACGCACGACTTTACTGTATAGAATGGCGCGATCTCGTGTGATCCTAAGGATTCTTCCAAACGAGCCACACACAATTGAAAAAAAACGTTGCCGGGCACAACATTGTATGAAAAGTCCATTCATTGATACGACACATATTTTATTGTTATAATTTTTGAAGTGAAAACTTCTTTAGCGGCGTTGAGCACTTTTTCTGTAATGGGTATAAAATCTTAAACTCGCGTCAGGGGACACGTGACCACGCGCGTCAGGACACGTGACCTGATCGAAAAAGCGTAGGACGTTCGTTTAGACAGCGCAGGGCGCTTGCGCGAATGTTCGTGTATGTTACAGCGTGCCACGCGTATCCATGGATGGTGACAGATATGGAAATTGAACAAAGTGCATCTATTAATGATAATAAATAGGTTCGAATCAAAACTGTTCGTTTCTTACTTCAGCTACCATAAACCTATCGTATCAGTTTTAGAGATTGGCGATGATAGTTCTGGTAATGATGATGGTGAAAAAGTCGTTGAAATTATGGATGAAAGTTGATTTTTCGGAGAGATAAACTTTTTAATGTTAAATAATTGTAATAGTTTTAAAGTTAAATTTTTAATGTAATATAAATTGTCATGTTTGTGTACGATAGCGCAATAAATGAATATTGTATTCTACTACATAAATGATAGTACTTTTATACTGATAAAGCAATTGGTGCAAAATTATTCCCTAACCATTCCAAAATATCAAACATGCTCAACGTTAATAATCAAGTTTTCACTTCTGCCGGCACTCCCGGAGTGCAGTGTTTTTTTTTTTATTGTTAGGGAACGACGTTTCCTAACGCCGCTTGCGGTAGGAGTAAACTGGCTTGAATCATAACGTAAGGAAAAGACGTTATCCGACTCCAGGTGATCTTTGCTCTCTTTCTATTTGTATCAAGATTTAAGGAGCAAGTATTGTACGCGGCCAGCTGTATTAACCTCAATTATAAACACGCGTAGCACATTTTTTGTTTTAATTCATACAGGACTTCGTTCCTGACGGGGTCCCCCGATTGTTTTATTGCACATTTTTTTATAAATATAATTTAATATAATTGCTGTGACCTGCAGAGTCCACGATTGTATCTACATAGCTGTAGGATATTGTATGTATATTGAAATTGACATTGTATCTTGATACTTATGTATGTAACATCTTTTAAAAACTTGAATGCAATAAATAAATAAATGTTTCCCGGCAACATTTCTGGCGGTGTGGTCCGTCTGTATAAACCCTTAGCACTAGAAATATTTTTATATATGCCATTGATAAATATTTGCGTTGTTAAAATGAAAGGTTTTATATGTCTGTGCGGTGAGGCGTCGGTCTTGAGCTGGATGTATTTGGAAAGGTTTTTTGTTCAAATGTTAGGTCGTTTACCGAAAGTTTGGTAGATTTTATTGTAATAAATTAGTGAGAAACAGACCTGAATATGCAAACTGTTTTGATCCGGGACTTGGCAACAGCTTGGGTGGCTACACCTTGTTTAGACTTTGTGATAATGTTAGAATTATAAGTGAGTATTATCAGCCTATTATGTACTCCTGTTTGAAGCTCCCTTTTTCCGCAATATTACATAATTAGTCTATTATATAATAATATAATATAATTTATACTAATATTATAAACACACACATGTACACACGTTTTATAACATGTTTGGACAGTAGATATTCGAAATACCAGCTTTAAATTAACAGTTCCACGCGTTGTAAATATTTAAGTTATGAATGTTACTCAGTCAAAGGGATTATTTTGAAATGCTTATGATGCTGTATTTTCTGTAACGTTTTAAAAAGTTTCATTTATATTGCTTTGACCATGTTAAATGCAGTTTTGAGTTATTTACCTTTAGGAAGGGATGAAACGAGGGTCCAAAGTTTATTTATTGAGAAACCAGAGAAACAAGGTTTTATTTATTTATGCATTTATTAAATTAATCTCCTTACAACTATCATATTATGTAGGTATAGGCGATAGAGCGGTCTTAAAATTAACTTCAATAAAAAAAAACAAAAGCTTTTTTTATATTTAAAATATACAAATAACAACATAACAATAGTCTACGCTAATCTACCCCAAATATAAAATAAACTACAGCATTTTTGCAAATTTACTAAAATGGCATGTAAAAACATCGATCTTAACGTGAACAAACATCGTTAATAAACCCGAATTGATTAGATCGTGACGTGACTTAGACGTGCACGAAGTCGCGGGCAAAAGCTAGTACTGAATAAATTCATAGCATGTTTGTTAACGGCTTCTTTCAGTATGATGAAAACTTGAAGAAACGCTTATTAAAAATTCAAAAGAAAACTAAGTTCATGTGTTGAACTTATAATAACTTGTTTTCCACTTTCAAACGAAGTTTTTAAAGTTTATTTTAAATATACAACCTTAATTTTAATTTGTTACAAATCTTTCAGGGGGTGAATGTACTCATGAATATGAACAACTTTTATTAAGGGACATAGTACGAAATGTGAAAAAAAAAAACAGCTGATCCATACATTTTGATCGTAATGTATGTAGTACATTATTGTATGGATCAGCTGTTTTTTTTTTCACATTTCGTACTATGTCCCTTAATAAAAGTTGTTCATATTCATGAGTACATTCACCCCCTGAAAGATTTGCAACGAATTAAAATTAAGGTTGTATACCTAATTATATTGAATTTAATGTTATTTTTGAACGACACATCGATATTTCCAATAATAACATCAGCCTATTATTGTCCCACTGCGAGGTAAAGGCTTCTTTTCATAAAAAAGGCAGGAGCATTGATCACCGAGCTTGTTCAAGGCGGAGTGGCGATTTCGTGAGACAATTCTATTAACGTTTAGGAATGCTAACAATGTAATGTGAAAAACGCCTCTAATTGACTTATACATTTTTTGACATTTATTTTCGCTGAGATGAGATTGCGAATAGAATTTGAACCTTTTTAATTAGATTCTAAATCAGTTTTCAGACTCATATTAATTATAATTTCAAGTTTCTGCTCGATGTTTCTATCGTTATCAGTTGTCCATACTAAACCTAAAAAGTACATACGAATCGAATTAATTCTTTATTTTTCTTTATTATAACAACCCGCGTGGAGTTTCTCATTGAGTTTTTTTACCCATTCTTCTCTATACGAAGCCTTTTGGAATGGTCAACTAGATTCAATATTATTATTATTTTATTTCTTTTAAATGACGTTCGAATGTGCCTTTTTATGGTCTTAAAAATAAATGAACTGACTTTGAATTTGGACGCAATCCCATGCATGAAGGGGGACGCCGTAACCACTGGACTATCACGACAATTTTTTTAATTGTTATATTCGACCATTGATACAACAAAACAAAGATAAACCAGCAACAATACACAGTCATATGGTGCTGATAACTTATCTATAGGTACATGACCTGCTGCATAAGTATTGTGACCCCTAAACAGACTTTCATTCATTTCACGACTGATAACGTTACTGATAACAGAACAATGGATAATGATTACGATGTTTTGGTGTAAATGGTGGGATGGACATTGATTAGGATTATGTTTCCTTTTGAATATGTTACCGGCAATCTGTTTAATTCAGGTATTCTATACAATACCTAGGCAATGTATAAAATACCTGGGGCGTACAGGCAATGTATGAAACATTATGAATAGGTATTATTCTCTATTACATACTTTACCTAGGTAATGTATAAAATTCCTAGGGATTGTATAGAGTACCTGTTGGTCCATCGGCAATGTGTAAATAGATTTTGGTCTATATGTTACTGTAAATCATAGGTTTTACAAGTAAATCTTAGAATTGGTATTTGCCTAGGAACTGTAACCAACTTGGCTGTG
Source organism: Hoplodrina blanda (assembly GCA_949316365.1). Classification (NCBI taxonomy): domain Eukaryota; kingdom Metazoa; phylum Arthropoda; class Insecta; order Lepidoptera; family Noctuidae; genus Hoplodrina; species Hoplodrina blanda. The sequence continues at coordinate 4,819,170 of OX438579.1, read as the reverse complement.
GAATGGTTAGTCACAATCCTACCCCTTTTTTTGGTTCGGGTCTAAAATTCTTACAATGCCTTAGGGCTAATTTTTCAATAGTCAGATAACTCCTAAACTCCTAACCGGAGGGATTAATATGGCGGTTTAACAGCTTTTGTATAGCGTGGTTCATCTTAAGCGAGCGGAGCGAACTCAAGACTTGTGGCACCCCGACTCGGACAGGTTAGGTTAGAATGGTTATTTTTTTTAAACCACTCAGAAATAGGAGTCCCGCTCAGCGGGGCTCTGTTGACCGGGACTTTGCTGCTCCTTTTCTGCTCTTTTATACACATTGCCGGCTGCGCTTTCGGTATTGTATAGAATACCTAGACAAAGTAGAAAATAAATAATATTTCATACATTACCTGTCCGTTTTAGGTATTCTATACATTGCCTAGGTATTGTATAGAATACCTGATTACACTGATTGCCGGTAACATATACACATAAATACTTACTAATAATAAAGCTAAACAGTTTTCTTTGTTTATTAAAAAAGGCTAGGCAGATGATGAATTAAACCCGCTAATACCTGAATACCTGGTACTGCCAGTTGAATTCGAAACAATCTTCGTACATGATAGCCAGATTCATAAGAAATTACTATCTAAATACTTAATAAGTAATCTCAAATATATAAAAGCGAAAGGTCACTCATTCACTCACTCATCACGAAATATCGATAACTGCTTGACGTAGACGTCCGCTAGGAATGGATTTTCCAATATTCACCCCCTAAGAGGATTCATTAGGAAATCAAAGTAAAACCACGCTTTAGATCTAGCCATAAGATCCATTTTGTAATACGGTGACATTACTCTAAAGTATCGGATAAGCGAGAATGCACTGAATGAGAAATATGCACTTTAAGTATGTATACAACCTTAATTTTAATTCGTTACAAATCTTTTAGGGGGTGAATGTACTCATGAATATGAACAACTTTTATTAAGGGACATAGTACGAAATGTGAAAAAAAAAAACAGCTGATCCATACATTTTGATCGTAATGTAGTACATTATTGTATGGATCAGCTGTTTTTTTTTTTCACATTTCGTACTATGTCCCTTAATAAAAGTTGTTCATATTCATGAGTACATTCACCCCCTAAAAGATTTGTAACGAATTAAAATTAAGGTTGTATATGCTGCACATTCGTTGCGTCTAGATCTAATAGATTGAGACATTTTAAAATGATATCCCTAGACAAGCGCCGACGTCTAAATGACGCGACGTTTGTGTGCAAAGTTATGGCTCACAAGATTGACTGTCCACAAATACTGAGCACTTTCAATTTCCGTGCACCTTCGAGAATTCCTCGCAGCCAGATAACACCACTGCGTCCACCGCAAAGAAGAACGGTTTTAGGCTCCAATTCTCCTTACGCGAGATTTTGCAAGGTGGTTAATGGTTGTAGTTACTTAATTGATCTGCATTTTAACTCTTTAAGCCAATTAAAAACCATTATTTATAAATATCATCTCGATCTGGATTAGACACTTATGAGGTCGCGTGTTTTCAATAATAATTTTAGATTAGATTAGTTTAGTTAAGTCTGCTTTTTTTTTTCTCTCTCATTGGCAACTTATCCTTAAAGCATGCGGAGTTTACCTATAAGTGATTGTTACACTATTGTAACCTATTTTATTGCATGTTACTTTTAGCATAATACCAGTGTAAACAATTGTTGGTGAACCAATAAATAAATAAATAAATAAATAAGTATCTTAAAATTCATATATTTTGAAAATATTTTATTTAAACCGACTCTTGTTTGTATACAAATTAAAGTAACACACAAAAAGCCAAAATATAAGCACCATCTCTCTAAGATCGCGGAGAAGCAAACAAACACCTAAAATTACTAACAATATATATTTACATTTACCTAACCCATAAACATAAGCAACGCCATGACGGTATTAATAGAACTTATAACCCATTGCACTTGAACCACAGAATATCGGTGTAAAGCTGGCGAGGTATACCGCAATGCCGACTTCAAGCCATTATGTTTATTTCTAGAATTATCGTCGACGCGACGTAGGACAATGTTCTGTGTTAAAATGCAGAAAAGGTCAGAAGGTCGAATTCTTAAAATAATAAATCAATGTTTGTGAACTAGGTAATTATTACTGACAACATGTATATCTTTTGTTACCTAAAAACTCTACCTGGAATACCTAACTTCCAGGTAGAGTTTTGATACACAACATCACGCCTGTAATTCCCTAAGGGTTAGGCAGAGGTGTACCCATTAGTACAGACACATTTCGCCAGTTATGTTTAAGTCCAATGTAATAAGGGGCGAGCCTATTGCAATCAACTGGGTACATAATTTTAATCTAAAGAGTAGATACATATGTAACATTATTATTAAAAATGGTTCTGTAGCTAATGCAGTTCGATTTAATGTTATCTATTGGATAGTAAATCAAAAAGTCAATTAAGCTCTTTTTAAAATCAGTTAATTAATTTAATGTAAGGATCGTAGCAGGTGGCGTTCTGTGGTTTCTGCCTACCCCCATGGGAAAAAGGCGTGGGTTTATGTATGTATGTATGTTAATTAATTTAAAAGATTTTGGACATGAAGTTTGCCTTCCGTTTTTTGAGTTTGACTTGCTTCTTCGAATAAACTACACATTTTGCGTAAACCTTTTTAAAGTGACACTTCTGGGGCTCAACTGCACGTTAGGATATCATTTGCGTAAATTAGCATAATTTGGGCATTATTCAAGTTTTATACAGAACTCCTGGCAGACAGGTATAAGTGTCAAAAATACTCAAAAGCTGCGCGTAGTTTGTCGCACCCGTCCCGAGGGTAGGTGAGTTTAAGTTTTAGTAAAACGTATATGAATGGAGATATGTGTGTAATATTATACTATGTATATTTCTCCTAAGAGTTATGAAACTTTATTAATTATATTATTTAGTTGAGTTTTCATGATATTGTAAACTACACTTAGAAGTAAAACAAAGGATAACTTAAAAAAATTATTAATTTTATTTTAGTATTCTTCTCCATTTTTTGTATAAAAGTGAACAAATGCATATTTTTAAGTGGTCTTCAAATTTAGGAACAGTGATGACAACAAAAAAATAGTCAGTATGCCACAATTTAGGCTTTACCTACCCACGGAAATAAACGGTGACTCTATTTAAAATCTCGATTAGAAACTCGATTTAGAAATTTAAAAGAATTTAGTCGGGAGTGAAAATACTGTTTATTACAATAAGTAATCATTCTTAATTTCCCATATTCATTACTCTCATCCTGATCAGAAATAATACTCACTTGTTTTGTAGCACTCACTCCTACATATTCTACGTCAATGACTCTAAAACATATATTTCAAGGGGCCCATTTATACCAATACAAGTAAAAGAAATATCCATAACTTAGGTAAATATCACTAGGAATAAAAAATATCTTTAGTTAATCCCCCTGTGTTGCCCTCTCCCATACGCATGACAGAAGAAAGACAATATACCTTTCAGGTATATCATTCCAATACTTCCCTAAGCCCAAACCACACTATCACAAGGCAATTTTATAATCACTTTTTACACTGCTTTCCATTCTTCTATGAACTTATTAGGTTGGTAAAAATTCTAGGAAATAGAAGTTACGTAAGTAGATACAGCCTAGCTACCTTTTCTACGAAGTCACAAATTAAATAAAAAGAAAAACAGTTTTGCTACGCGGAAAGGTTCACAGCAAGTAGGTTTTCAACTAATAAAAACTAAATATTTTTAAACGATCGCGACTAAAAAACAGACTAGGTACTTTTATACTTAGAATTATTTTACGAAACCGATATCTATACTTTAAAATTATAAAGCTGCAGTGTTTGTTTGTTTGTTTGTTTGAACGCGCTAACCTCTGGAACTACTGGTCCGATTTGAAAAATTCTTTCAGCGTTAGATAGATTAGTTATCGAGGAAGGCTATAGGCTATATACCATCACGCTACGACCTACGGGAGCGGAGCAGTAACCAAAGACGCGGGTGTAACCGCGGCGGCAAGCTAGTTTATTATATGACTGGCGGCAACTAAGTTTTATCTTCTTCTGTTATCTTCATAAAACTAGTGTTTTTACAAGTACCCTCTCAATGTTTGACCTTTTAGATTAAAAATCAGCTGAAAACCGAGTGGCAATTCCCGTTATGAACGTTCGCATTCTAATCCGAGTCGAATCTGTCAAAAATGGCTCTCATTTACCAAAGTTGACAAGTTTTTGATATTGATTGTCGCCGAGATGAGTTTGTGACTAGATTTTGAACTTTCATATTTTCGATAATTGACATTCTTACCGCGGCCCTGGAGCACGAAGGGAGGAGGAATACGGGTGGCTTTTAGTCAGTAAGAGTCTGACTAAGTCAGACTAAGAGCGGATTAAGTAATATGATGATTTCCCATCCTTAGAAAAAAAAGGGGAGCAAAGCTAGTAACTTCTAGTAACGTTTGCATTCTAATCTTTGTCTCCATCCGTCAAAAGTGCCTATAATTTAAAAAAAAAATACAAGTTTTTAACCTTGATCGTCACTGAGATGAGATTGCGGCTAGATTTTGAGCGTTATACGGCAATTATTGGTTTTTAAGAATTATACCCATATGTAGATACTTACGTTTATATATTCTTAACCTACTAAAGCAGTCTCCATAAAGTACGGAAAACTAATTACGTAACACGACCGTTCAAATACCTCGGTCGTTCTAAAATGTGGATATGATTCATACTAGTTCACTCTTGACCTTGCCGATGCTATGAACTGCTTAATTTGCGTGTCACGCCAATATTTACCAAGCTTTGTTTAATCTAAGTAAAATGTAAAGGAATATTAAGTAAGTTTTTGTTGAAGTATTTAGGTACACATGCTTAGGAATATTTGAAATTACTGTGATTTGAACTCTTCAAATATATGACTTTGTCAATTGAACAGTATTAGTTTACTTGAGAATATCAGAAATGAAAAGCTAAAAACTTAAATAAAGTAAGTATACGGTAATCCACGTGTAGATTATTTAGTCTTAATTATTTTATAAAAATTAGGTTATGTAGTTAGCTACTGCCAAGGTTGCAGAATTTGTTGGAATGCAAGGGGCATTAGGAGGAACACGAATCCCTTCAGCTCCGCCCAGAAGAAGTCATTTGACGATTTCTTAAACTTAAAAAAAATAATGGTTAACTTGGATAGGTAGATTCAGTCGGGAATCGCAAAAGGCGTGTACGCTCCCGGAATCCTCGACGTAAGTGTGCTAAGGAAACTCCGGGATTGTTTTTAATCAGTAAGAGTCTAAATGACAGCACTCATACAAAATTTAGTCATCGTATATTAAGGTATCTAGATTCTGTCAAGGTAAGCGCAAGATAGCGCATCAACTAACTTGTCGATATACTACTATGAAGTAAATCTCATCATAGAAAAGGCTGTTGTACAGTCGGGAAAGCTATTTGGTGTACAAGCAAAAATACCTATCACTATTCGTTATTGCGTACTCGCAGACCCTATAGGCGTTGTCCTGCCCGATCGGTGGCTTGCAGCGCCACCTACAGGGTCCAATTGTGCATAAAAACTACCCAGAGACCTACTCAAACACATGCAGAAAATTTCATTAAAATCGGTCCAACCGTTTCAATTTTAACCCCAAAAAAGGACATAGGCAACTTTTTATTTGGCGACTTCGTCTGCGTCCACTATAACCGACATTTATGCAGATAAAGTCGCAAGTACGAGCTAGTTATATATTAAAATATTTTAATACTTTTAAAGAAAATAAAACTAAAAGAATAATGGACGCAAAAGAATGAACATTCACAACATTATATAAAAATAAAAGTAGGTACTTAGGCTGTTGTAAAATACCTGCTACATATACACAGATAGCTTGTTCGACGGTACCTACAGTAATAAGCTCTGACAGGCACGTTAATTGATTGATGTTGCTTTTAGAGGGTTTATTTGTGAGACGGTGTTAATAAATAAATGCTACGTACCTACTTTTCTATCACACAGATCGGAAAATGAAGAAAAAACATCTTATTTTTTAAAATCTTTATAAAGTTTCTAAGACTTTAAGAAGTGTATATGTATATTATTTCCGCCCATCGTATATTGAGAATAGAAAATAATGTTGTTTACTTCAAAAAATATAAAGAAAAGTTTCATAACAACCTTAATAAAAATATGTTAAACAAAGTATTAGGCACAAATAGGATTATTTTTATGCTATCACTAGAGCTGCTACCCGTTTTATTTAGGATCACGAACCTTTGCAAGCTTACGTAGAACAACTTACCAAAGTTTCATCACAATCCGATCAATGGTTTAGGAACACATAGATGACAAATACAATATAGTTCTCAAAATTGCGTAACTCAAGTGGCAATGGCCAGGGCTCATAGCTCGTAGAGCAGACAGCCATTGGGGTCGTAAGACTTGCGATTGATTAACAGGATACCGTGGCCCCGGAACGTAAAGGGCAACAGAAGGAACTGGGTGGTTTTTTAGTCAGTAAAAGTCTGACAGTCCCTTCCGCCCCACCCAGGGCGGAATGGAGTCATTTGATTTTTACAACCAAAAAAAAAAAATAAAAATAATAAAATTACTTGCGATTGGTAACCACGTAGCGGAAAGTGTGAGGTGATAGAACTGATAAAGGTTGGTCATGGTGGCCGCTTTTAGAGGAGGCCTATATCCAGCAGTGGACATCGTTTGGCTGATGTGACGAGATGATAAACATACATTATATATGTATAAGTATGGTATACCCTGTTGTTTCACCACTTTTTTCGTTACGTCTATATTTATTGCCGCCCATGGGCGGTAGCATAATATTATAAAGCTTATAATTTTCCACGAAAAACGCGCTATATGGCACCAAAATTTTTTTTTTTATCGGACCAGTATTACCTGAGATTAGCGCGTTAAACAAACAAACTCTTCAGCGTATATAATAAAGGCAGGACGGGGTGTTTATACTGCCATCACGTTTACGTGCTAACTTTTCATGTAGGTATAGTCAACCGCACGGTTTGACATTGACGCCGCCATTATTTCATAGGGCGGTTTTCCTAGTTCAACTGTTTCTACATGCGGTTGACGATACTGGCGTCGCATTTCAACGACCTTTATTTAAGCAGGAATGTTATATTATGTAATGGCACCAGTCTAGCCGTCATTATGGGAAATTAACCTTTTTTCAGTTGGAAATTGGAAACACTCGGGCGAAGCCGGGGCGAGTCGCATGTGAGAAATTAAAGAAAAATTGACAAAAAAGGTATAAACTCAATTTGAGATTAGCTTAACACTTTTTTTTAATTCCAAGTCCATCTCCAACGACGCAACTTGTTTTGCAAAAACCATTCTATTTCCAAAGATCTACTGGCTATACCAATAAATTGAAACACAGTAAATTGTACAAAAGCAATCAATCGCATAAAATAATGAAGAAACTCTAAAAACACTATAATGCAGCGCGCGTCGAGAAAATTGCAGTAACAAAATCTATTCAACAAATTGCGCTAATAAAGGCAGGAGTGACTAACGAGTACAGAGTGCACCACTAGCATTTTTCACGAGAAACATTGCAACAAGTCAAAAAGCTGCGAAAATGCTGGACGAAAAGAGAAGAGTATGATAACAATATTGATGGTCTCTCACTTTATTTTAAGATATCTAACAGGACCTCGCGAGTTGGCTTTGGCCCCTGACACACATTACAAAAGTCCGGGATCCCACAATCACGTAATATTAGAAGTCATGAAAATTAAAGGTAATTATTAATATTTCATTAACACTACCTATTAGTTTTTCTTCCGTGGTGTACCTACGGGAGATTTTAGCCCAGCAATGATGGTGGCTGATGTAACCTACCCAATCTTATTTAATCCTGGCAGTCTCTTCCCTATGTCAACTACATATTATCATCTTGTTTTCAATAATTTATTTAACAAAATTTAGTTTTTCTCCGTGGTTGTGTTCCTCCTGTTTATTTATATTATCTTTTTGTTTGCAGTACATAATCAAAACGCAAGGAAAACCTGTTATCGTGTCCTGCGTTGCCTAGTGCCTACAAGCTTCAGGAATTGATGGACACTACTGATGGTGCCTGAACTTGTGGCTAAGTTCTGGGCTAATCCAATATAGACTGCCATTCACACGCTATGAAAAAGCACTAAACTAAAGACTTGAAACGTCAAAACAGCCACAAGCAAACAAACGTACCGTACGGTTTTAAACTGAAATACATACTTCAGAAGTTATTGGGAACTAAAATAACTAGTCGCCAGTTTTATATACGATGCAATATGGAGCGCTCTGCAAAATATGTGCGTTCAAAATGTTTTCTTGAATAGCTTTGACACAGATGAACGATTTCTATTGCTTACCGTAGGTACTTTATAAATATAGCTATGACTGTTGTTGTTGTTGTATGGGTGTTGTTGTATGACTATGTTTGTTTGTGTGCATATTACTTTGATGACATTTAGATCTGCCTAGCCTTTTTTCACCTATGTTGAGGTCAGCTTCCAGTCTAACCGGATGCAGCTGAATACCAGTATTTTAAATGGAGCGACTGCCTATCTGACCTTTACAACCCAGCAACTGGGTAATATGATACCCCTGGCTAAAACTGGTTGCCAGACTTTCGGGCTTCTGACAACCCGTAACGACTGTCAAAGATCCACGTATGGCTGCTGAGACCAACCCTTTAACGTGCCCTAACCCCGAGGAATCTCGGTGTGGAAATGGTCATCCATCCACGAACCAACCCCAGCAAGCGTAGTTTAATTTTTTACGATCACAATTATTATTCTTCCAAATAAGTAACATTCGAGAAATGTTAATGTTAAACGAAATGATACTTGAACAAAATATTAGTTTTTAGTAAAACCCATTCCAGTAAACAGAATGATTAAATAGAAGTACAACGAACTTCTCCGAGCATTTCCTATCGTAATGACGAACTGGAATTCTACAGAAAACTAAAATCATAATGGCATGGCCGCAATCAAGTTACGGTAGGGCTGCTAGTTGCTGCCAATGTTTTGTAATATTTAGTAGTTTATGAAAATACACCTACTGATTAAGTTGGTTTCTAAGGAAAGTAGAGGAAAGTCGTGAATATGCTACAAATACATAGAATACGCTTTTAAGATTCACATAAATCAAAAGTTATATTATATGGGGCCATAACAAATAGGACTGGAAATCCGTGATGACCTATCTCCAATATTTAAAATAGAATAAGCCTGCAACACTAATGCCAACCACGACAGTTCCAACGACGACCAGAAATGACTCAAAGATATGAAGCTCGACCAGTCCCGAAGAAACTAATCAGTTAAGAACAACGGAGGAGTAAGAGAAACATAATTTCCACTTACGAGAAACATAATACCAAGCTAGACAGGAGACAGAAAAGAAGTAGGCTAACAGGCACGAAGGGCAGGCACGCCCATAGCAAAAGTTGTTCGTATTCACTTGTACTTACACCACGATAAAATGGCCTCAGAATTAAAAGTCCATCCTAACTAATATTATAAATGCGAAAGTAACTCTGTCTGTCTGTCTTTCTGTCTTTCTGTCTGTCTGTCTGTCTGTCTGTCTGTCTTTTCTTCACGCCTAAACTACTGAACCGATTTGTGTGAAATTTGGTACAGGGTAAGTGTGAACCCCAACAAAGGACATAGGCTACTTTTTATTCGACTTCGACTTCGACTTCGTCTGCGTCCGCGATAACCGACATATACGCGGACGAAGTCGCGGGCAAAAGCTAGTCTGTATATAACCAACAGAATCCAATATTTCAACAACCCTAAGTCCAGCGAACTTGTTGTCGGTATTCCTCGGGTTTCGTGTCACTGCATAATTTCACTTCGGTCGCAGCGTTCCTTTTTTTCACTATTTCAGTATTTCCACATAGGTGAAACTCCGGTTTTAAAACATAAAAGCGCAGAACGTACTTTTCACTGAAGCATTTGCACTGAAAGCTTTACAAAGAGTCCGACTTACGGGGAATGCGTTATACATTCAGCTGAAGGAGTTATTCAGTTAGGAGTCGACGGCCATATTTGTTTTGGTATTTACCGTTTATTTTGAATAGAATGGCATGAAATATACGGGCAAATATCAATGTGACTTTTTCTATTTCATACGTATACCTAATTTACACGCAAACGATTTCTGCAAACGTAGTGTGGGACATTTGAAATTACATTTGACAACATCCATCATCATAAAAAAACTTCAACTATAACAGACGACTCTACATGCCTATCTCTTTTGTTGACAGTACATACATAAAACACATGTACGCATGATAAGTGACATAATTAAATACAGGTCACTCAATAATGGTCGTATAATTAAATTGTGGTTATTGATGAATTAGATTGACGTTAATTGCATTCGCTGTCAATTGATAATTTTGGTGGCATGGTGTACAATTTAATTGTATTGAAACAAAGTGATACGCGTTGTGATCAACGAAAATACACTAGTTATAGCTAAACGGCATATTAGATCGGCAGGTATCTTTTTACTTGTAGTTTTTTTCGCTCGCGTTACATTTTTGGTTACAGCTCTGTTCTCATAGGTCGTAGCGCGATGTTATATAGCATATATTAATCCCTCTGAATCTGGCTATCATTTACAAAAGAATTTTTCCGATTGGACTGGTAGTTCCCGAGATTAGCGTATTTAAACAAACACACAAACAAAAAATCACTTCGGCTTTATTATATTAGTAAATAGAAGTATTATTATAAGTAAATATAAGGATAGATTATAAGCTTTCCTTTTTACCAAAGTAGACCAAAATCAAATCTACGTAAAACATGATAAACAAACTATTGCATAGACATTTCAAACGGCCTACTGAATGTAATAATACCTCACCGAGATGAATTTATCGGTACGAAGCCTCTGTGGTTCTCATAATACATTCTCATAACGTTTTATTTGCATTTGTGGGAACAATAATGCATGAAATGCGTTGAATGTCTAGGTTATATACGTAGCAAAGAGGATTATTCTGAAACTTGCTTTTTCTGGCGATTTTACAGAGGTGAGTGGCAACGCAGGGAGGAGATGCCCTAGGAACATGGCACCTACACTGACCTTATTGGTGAGGTTCTTCAAAAAGGTTGGGTGCTTTGGTCGTAACCGGCGTGCTTGTATGCACGTGGATGAGGCGAAAGGAGTATGTAACGATCGTAGCAGGTGGCGTTCTGTGTTTTCTGCCTACCCCCATGGGAAAAAGGCGTGAGTTTATGTGTTCACACGCGTTAAATTCGGGGTTAGTTCACTTTATGAAACTCTCCATCAGCGTGCCAAATTTCAGCGCAATCCGTTGTGGTTTGAGATGTGTGTTGATAGATCAGTCACTCAATAACATATAAAGATAGAAGGGTTTATGTTGTTAGGTCTCGGAAAATACAGGAAAATGCTGAAAAGAAATGCAATTTGTCAACCTCAGTATAGGAGGGATTTTGCGCTGGATTTTCCATGGAGAAAAATTGTAAACCAATTTTGCCTTACTGAAGCTTTTTTTTTACTTAGACTACGCTACATTGTCAATACAAATCATTTGTAGTTCTAAAAGGGTTGTCAAAAATACAACGGAGATTTGAAGTTTAAGGCGATTAACACACGGCACCGCACGCCGCTCCGGCATGCGGTGATGCGGTTCTCACGTCGCACTAGCCTCTATGAAATCCGCTTGAACCTTGCACACGAACACCGCACGACCGCGCGGTCGAGCGGTGTTCTCGTCACAACCGCATCACCGTGCGGACGTCCGCGCGGTCGGGCGGTGCCTCACACACGGGGCGCCGCATCACCGTGCGGATCATCCAAGGAGGTTAAAAATTTATGGAGTGCGCGCTTCATACTACAGAAACGGTCCTAACTCGGTGACCTTGAAATGAATGAAAGGCACCGAGTTAAGCGTTCTGTTTCTTTCTAATACACACAATAATAATATATTATATATAATATAATATACACAATTTCTAATACACTTAACAATGCCAGAACGAGATAAAATACAGAACTCAGTGCCTCTCTTTCTAAAAAAAATGAGTAACGGTTATCAATGTTCCAAGCGCTCGCTCCCTATATTTTTAACCTCCTTGGGATCATCGTGCAGGGTTCCCAATTTAGGGGTTTTCTCCCCAAATTTAGGGGGTAATATAATTTTTTAAAAGGGCGTTATATGTTTAGGTGTATTTTTGGGGACTTTTGGCTTCTTATATTTTTAAATCTATTTTTTTATTTGTTGACCTAGCACCATAGTGGGTATCAGGACACATGCGCGAAAGACATTTGCGCGCAAGACTCTTGCGCGAGACTCTTTGCGCGCACGGACACTTGCGCGAATGGACGTTTCGGCGCCAAGACACTTGCGCGACACCCTTTGCGCGATAGGTCACTTGCGCGAATGACAGTTCCACGATAGACATTTGTGCGCCTACACTTGCGCGATAGATACTTCCGCGAATCCACTAGCGCGAATGCAGATATGCGCGAAGTATATTTTTATAAAGGATATAATGGGCTAAATTCTTGAAATAAGGTTCCGTACGCACATCACTTTATCCATTAGATAAAATTTATAACGGCTAATTACGCGTCATGGGTGTAGTGTCCATGGTTTTCGAGGGTGCTGATGCCGAAAATGTAGTCAACATGAAAATCCAAGATGGCGGCCGCAAAATTTTACAAAATATGCTTCATGGGTGTCGCGTCCATGGTTTTCGAGGGTGCTGATAACGAAAATGAGGTCAAAATAAAAATCCAAGATGGCGGCTGCAAAATTTTACAAAATATGTTTCATGGGTGTCGTGTCCATGGTTTTCGTGGGTGCTGATGCCGAAAATGAGGTCAAAATAAAAATCCAAGATGGCGGCCGCAAAATTTTACAAAATATGCTTCATGTGTGTCGCGTCCATGGTTTTCGGGGGTGCTGATGACGAAAATGTGGTCAAAATAAAAATCCAAGATGGCGGCTGCAAAATTTTACAAAATATGCTTCATGGGTGTCGAGTCCATGGTTTTCGGGAATGCTGATCCCGAAAATGAGGTCAAAATGAAAATCCAAGATGGCGGCCGCAAAATATGCCACGACCGTGGAAACGACACCCATGATGCATATTTTGTAAAAATTTTGCGGCCGCCATCTTGGATTTTCATTTTGACCTCATTTTCATCATCAGCACCCTCGAAAACCATGAACACGACACCCATGACGCGTAATTACTCGTTATGAATTTTATCTAATAGATAAAGTGATGTGGGTCATCATTAGATGCCTATGCAAACGAATTATTTTGCATCACGAAATTAAACTTTAAGGCATTTTTTTTAGCTTAACATTTATTTTACATGTTGTAATATTATGTGCATTATAAAAAAATAAACAGAACGTTATACCTACATGAATCACAAACGAAATTAATAAAATCAAAAATAAAACTAAAGTTTAATACTTTAGTTAACCAAAGCTCACAAAGTGATATTGGATTGAATGAAACAAATCGTTGATGGTATTGAAGCACCCTTGAAAACCATGAACACGACACCCATGACGCGTAATTAGCCGTTATGAATTTTATCTAATAGATAAAGTGATGTGGGTATGTGTACGGAACCTTATTTTAAGAATTTTGCCCATTATCCTTTATAAAAATATACTTCGCGCATATCTGCATTCGCGCTAGTGGATTCGCAGAATTTTTTTATTTTTTTCCCAGAATTTTCTCCGCAGTTTTCACCAAAAGTTCCCCAAAATTTTTCCCCAAATTGGGGGAAAAAAAACCCCAACCTGGACACCCTGAAAACTGGTCAAAACCGGTAAAAAATAACTGGTTAAAACCAAAACTGTTCAAAATCGATCCGCACGGTCATGCGGTTGAACCGCATCACCGTGCGGACAACCGCATCGAAATCCGCTTCACCGCCACCGCATGCCGGAGCGGCGTGCGGTGCCGTGGGTTAATCGCCTAAGACATTTATTTCTCAACATAAAATAGAACAATTAATTTACATATAATGAGAAACACTAGTTAGCCTATATTCATTACTTAGTCGTTCATTAGGAATGAGCGTTAAAACGAGATGATCTAAAGTTCATTATCTACCTAGCCTTTTCCCAATTACATAATTATGCAGCTGAATACCAGCATGGAGCGACTGCCTATCTGACCTCCACAACCCAGTAACTGGGTAATACGATACCCCTTAATAAAAAGGGTTGTCAGACTTTCGGGTTTCTGACGACCCGTAACTACTGTCATAGATCTATGTACGACAGCCGGGACCAACGGCATATCGTGCTTTCCGAGGCACGGAGGAGTCTCGGTGTGTAAAGATGGTCACCCATCCACGGACTAACCCCGGCGAGCGTAGCTTAACCTGATGGATCGACAAGTGCGGCTGTTATTAATCAGCCATGAGCTCTTCCTTTAAAGGATATTATTATGAAGTATTATTCGTTATTGTCGGAACATTTACTAGGTCCACAACTTCATCCAGACGCTTAAAAGTTTCGATCTTTAAGACCCGTAGCGCACTAGTGGCCTGGCCGCAGTGGCCAGCGACTCGCACATGCGTCGTTCGATTTCGCTGGCCGCTGCGGCTTGGTGTGGCCGCTGGCCGCGTGCGGCCAGGTGCGCGCGCTCTGTGGCGATTTCATACTAAGGTATGTATCTCGATGGCCGCCGCGGCCTGGCCGCTGCGGCCAGGGCCGCTAGTGCGCTATTGCTCTAAAGCGTCGCCTCAAAACTTCTTGTTATAAAGTTACATATTATTATGAGATTAATCCGAAAAATAGGAATAATGTAGTCTATCCAACAGTTCTCGGCTTTTAACTGACTTTCAACTGAATCAACATAATTTATGGTCAAAATTCACTAATATCTTTAGCAATTGACCGGGCTATGTTGTTGTTGATCAAACCGTATGGTTTGATACCCGCACGGAACATAGCCTACAATAATTGTTCTGAGTCTGGTTATTTGCGTATATGGGTTTATATGTTTGTCAAAACACACCTACGATACAGGAAAAATAGTGTGGGAATGACAATAATAAACAAAAGAATTAAAATTACCGAATATTTACCAACATAAATGTCCTATCTCTGGACCCGACGGCGTAACACAAGCACAATATGTTCAATAGTGGGCATATGAACAAACATGGCAGCTTTATTGCTGACAAACATACCGTGTTGACTCACGATACGTTATTAGTTGGCTTCGGAAAAATCCGAACGCTCCCGAGTGTTATGTACAGTAGGGGTCATAACTGCAGTAGCATGCTAAAGTATAAATTGCTGTGAACACAGGGTACAGGCCATACCTACATCTGTGTGTATAAGTGATGTATTTAAAGTTAAAGTTAAAGTCAAATAATTTATTTAATTAGGCCATTATATAAGGTACTTTTGAACGTAATAACACAGTACCTACGTACACCTCAAAATTGGCACACGACTTTGAAAGGTCGTAAGTTTAACTAAAGTGTCAATCGATTTGCTTTGTAAATTGCTACTCCACTTATAACTTTTGATTGCAACATTGGTGTCTGTAAAAAAAAATTGTAAACTTATCCATACAAAATGCAAAAGTAACTCTGTCCGTCTGCCTGTCTGTTACGCTTTTATAACTAAACCACTGAACCGATTTCGATGAAATTTAGTGCGAAGTAAGTTTGAACCCCAACAAAGGACTTGGGCTATTTTTCATTTTCATATATCCATCCATCCTTACTTTTCGCATATTTGAAAATAGCAGTAGGATTTAGTTCGTGAAGATACCAGAGGTGAAGAATAACTACTTAGTCTAAGTTTGTATTAAGCTAATAATAAGTAGATACGCAGGTGCTATAGGTAAGTGCCGAAGAATGACTTCACGTTGAAGACCTACTGTTGGTTTGTTTGTCAAAACATTAACGAAATTGATTACTCTAGAATTGTAGTACACACTTTGTTCTGTGACGTACCTAGGTAAGTTTGATTTACCTAATAATACTTTATTTATATTTAACCGACCTTAAAAAGAAGAGGTTATATCAATTTCGTCTTTCGGTTCTTTTCTGGTAGGTACCTACATACTTACATGATTAATCTGAGAGGTCCAGTTAAAATTTCACATCAGGCACAATATAGTCCGGTCAATTTAGACATCCGAAGGTACAATAATTCACACCCAGCTGAGACTTGGTAGGATTTGTTCAAAATACCATCATAAATGAAATCTAAAAAGTCCTCATCGGTCTTACACCTGGATTTTTTTTACTAGGGGTCAAAAGTCACAAAACGGGTGGTCAATGTGGTCTGGTATTTTTGTAAGGCCTATATGGCGCAGATGTAGGGCACACCATAATGTTTTATTTTGTTTCTTATGTATGCACAAGGTCTGTGCCAATTAACAGTTTTTCTTTCTTTCTAGCTTCCGGTAAAATAAAAAAGTACGTTATTTATGAACTACTACCTTCTGCTCGCTCGCGAAAACAAGTATACCATAAAACATACCCTATGGCACTTAGCAATAAAGTAGCTTTCAATTAATCAATATTTTTTTGTAATCGGTTCTTCCTCTTACAAACAAACAATTTGACATACATACATTATATCCATAAACTCACGCCTTTTTCCCATGGCTACCCCTATGGGAAAACCACCTGCCACCTGCTACGATCCTTACATACTCCTTTCGCCTCATCCACGTTCATACATCTCGTCATACAAGCACGCCGGTTACGAGTACTGTGCACCTGACCTTTCTGATGAACCTCACCAATAAGGTCAGTTTGACATCTTTATATAAAGATGTAAATATTACTAAAGATCACGATTAAAAGACATAACTGACCCAGTTTCTACCTTTATCACATTAAAGCTGTTCCGCTCCTCGATAGGAAGTCAATAAGTAAAGGAAACGTTCCGTCCCGTTTATATGCCATTTCCCACACTTCCTCTCTAGTTTTGAAATCATATTTATTTGTATGCACTAACGTTATCATGTTTGTATTCGATGTAGTTTGTTCGTTCGATTTATTTTTCAGTGTTTGTTTAAGATTCTGTTTGTTTTGCTTCTGAATTAATATTGGCTTCCTGGGATGATGTTTAAAATAGTAGAGAGTTATAAAATGTGTAGATCGGATTATTGCTATCGACTATATTGAATACTGCTATTATATAAAGTAAAAATAGCACATAAGCTTTCCAGATTATCACGCCGTGCGGCATATCATTTTTTTATGTCCATATTTTTCAAAATAAATGAACCGATTTTAATGAAACTTTCTACGCATAAGCAGGATAAAAATATATATATATATATATATATATATATATATATACAGCCTGTAACAAAAGCCCTGTCCGATCCTTAAGGGTATTATTCGGCATCGTACTGCGTACTCATATACGTAACCATTTAATGGATTTGAGATTATTATTTTTCCCCAGTGAAAAAAAAAAGAAGAAAGAAGAAGTAATTAAATTAAAATAAAACATAAAAACATACATACATACATACATATACAAAATACCGGTCAAAATCATAACCCTCCTTTTGGCTTTGCCGTAGTCGGGTAAAAACTGATCAACGGCAACACTAATCGGACAGGGTTTTTGTTACATAGTGTATAGTTGAAAACATTCGACCACCGAATTTAAGTATTCCATAGAAACAGAGATTTCCAATTACCTTTTTTTAAATAAGACATTTCGGAAACGAAAAATAAAAAAAATATATATGAAAACATTCGACCACCGAATTTAAGAATTCCGTAGAAACAGAGATTTCCAATTAACTTTTTTTAAATAAGACATTTCGGAAACGTTCTTAAGTAACTAAGTAATTAGACCTATGTTTAATGAGGAAAAATGAAATGAAAAATAAAGACTTGAAAGTTTTTATGAAATGCCGTACCGCGTAAACGCTCTTATACAGGGTCATTGCAAATTTACTCGAAACTTGAAAAGGGGTCATTGTACTCATCATTATGAACAACTTTTACTATGGGACCAACCTTGAAATCATGAAAAAAAAATCAGCTGTTCCCTACAAAAATGCTACACAACAAGATCGTAATGTATGGATCAGCTGTTTTTTTTTCATAATTTCAAGGTTGGTCCCGTAGTAAAAGTTGTTCATAATGATGAATACAATGATGAATACAACTTCTCAGGTTTCAGGTAAATTTTCAATTACCCTGTATAACAAGGACTAAACCGCCTCAATGTGTTGCTAACCACTACAAGGGTACTGCGACCTACTGGTAAACCTTATACCCAGACATTTTGGATACTTAATCATTGCCTAACGAAGTAAACTGACATTGACCTACGTTTATGTAAACATCTTATCGATTTAACTAGTCAACATGAAACCTATTTCAGAACGTATTAGCCCGACTAATAGACTATTTTAATTCTTAACACGATAGTAGGCAAACTATATACATACATAAACTCACGCCTTTTTACCATGGGGGTAGGCAGAAACCACAGAACGCCACCTGCTACGATTCTTACATAGTCCTTTCGCCTCGTCCACGTTCACACATCTCGTCATACAAGCACACCGGTTACAAGTACTGCGCACCTGAACTTTCCTAAATATCTGGAACTATTATCCAGATGAGTAAAATCTTTTTGTATATTATTATAGCCAGATTCAATTCATATGTACTTTCTAAGAGTAACTTAGACATCACTGACATCGTTCCGTGCCTCGGAAAGCACGTTAAGCCGTTAATCCCGGCTGTCATACGTGGATCTTTGACGGTCGTTACGGGTCGTCAGAAGCCCGAAAATCTGACAACCAGTCTTACCAAGGGGTATCCCAGTTACTGGGTTGTGGAGGTCAGATAGGCAGTCGCACCATGTAAAATACTGGTATTCAGCTGCATCCGTTTAAACTGGAAGCCGACCCCAACGTAGTTGGGAAAAGGTTAGGCAGCTGATGATATAGTCAGATTCATGAGGAATAGTATAGGCTATATAACATCACGCTACGACCCACGGGACCGGAGTAGTAAACAAAGACTTAAACTTAAAGAGGATAAAAAAATCCACGCAGTCAAAGTCGCGGTCAGAAACTAGTTACTATGTAAAGTTCAACTAAAAATGTAAATAAGTTACCTTCGGTTTTTTCGAACGATAAATTAATGTGATAAATTGTTAATTAAATTTGTTGACTGAACGATCAACAACTAATAAAAGCAGTTACAGCGGTGCTTATGAGGTCGCGGCTGGAAACAAAGATGGTGGGATGAGCTGGATAAATTCCTCCTAAACTAGAATGTTGAAGCACGGAATCGTGAAAGATGGGAGGCGTGGAGGCAGGCCTTTATCCAGGAGTATGATAAAATCGAATAATTTAAAATATAAAAAAGATAGGCGCGAAAACATAACCCTTTCCTTGCAGACGGGTAAAAAATAGTGCAGTCGGGGGACCTTCGTCAGGAAGAAATTCTTGATACAATAAAAAAGAGTAAAAGAGGGAAGATCGCCTAAAGGGGGCATAACGCTTTCCTTACTTGACGATTCTGCCAGGTAACTCATATCGCAAGCCGCGATAAAGAGCTTCATTCCAAAAAAAAATTACCCTTGGCAATTTGTCAGATTTCTTGTTCAAAAATCCGGGGATTAAACTTTTACTCTTCAATTCCGTATGCAACGTAAGCTTTTGTCTCTGAAGCGAGAGATAAATGCATTTTGAAATAAACTACCTAGTTTAAAATCCTTGGTTTTTTTATATTCTTTTGAAACTGTGATGGCTTATGCAACGTAGTAAGCTGCCAATCTCCTGAGTATTCTACCGGTCGATAGTGAAAAAGGGTTGTCTTTTTTTGTCATTTTAGGTTCACTTGCACAAACTTACCTCTGAGTTAATTGTTACTCGAGGTTAAATTACAAATTATGCACGACATTTTGTAATTTAACCTCCAGTTAGCAATTAACTCTGAATTAAGTTTTTGGCGCAAGCGGTCCCTAAAGTTATTATGGGGGTAGTTGCTAACAAATTATGTAATTTAATAAGGTAAATTACAAATTATGTATGACACTTATTAATTTAACCTCCAGTTAACAATTAACTCTGGGTTAAGTTTTTTGCGCAAGTGGACCTTACTGACTTACCTTCCATGTCTAGAACATAAAAAAGCCTTACACATGTCATACCAGCAATTGAATAAAAAAAAACCTTCTTTGTACGTATTTTATTACTTACCTCATTTTACTAAAACGATTCGTGTAAAAATATTTTCGCAGTAAAACTATACATAGAACACTGTTCGGTCTACACGGGGTAATAATCTCGTGACACGCTAGTCGTGGGAAATACGGGTAATGACAACACAGTACAAATACAAAGGAAAATATAGGGGATGACTAACAGCTGTCGATTGGTTGTTGCCTTGTTGGTCACGTTGTTATACAAAGGGTATGATTCATATTAAGCTAAGCTATCGCCAATTTAATTGGATTTGGATTTCCTAAATAATAGGGTTTATCCGCAAAATAGTAGATCTGTTCGCAAAATGTTGCTTAACAATATAAAAACCATTACATAATACTTAATTCACATAATTATAATCGGGATAATTATCAAGTATCAACCACAAAACAATTTTAAAGTTGCTTGAAAGTTGCTATTTTTAAAATAATTACCACGAAGGGGAGGACGGGGTATGAGTTCGCTCGCTTCGCTTGCTCTTTAGACCCCGCTATCCCCTACGAACCTAACCTGTCCGAGTCGGAGTGCCTCAAGTCCTATCTGAGAAAGAAAATATTTTGTGGCGTTAAATCTATTACAAGTTAATGACAAATATAAATTTTGCTGACATAAAATATAGTAGTAAATACAAATAGTATATGATTTGGAGTTACTTTTTGATGTTGACATGTTGGGTCTCCTGGGTTCGTTTCTAAGGTTGGGCAAATTAATATTCGCAATCAATAAGGAATGTTGGTGTTGGTGGTGTGACACCCCCTGCCTCAGAAGGCATGTCAATCTGTTGGCCTCGACTGTCATTCGCTTTAGGCCTAAAAGTTTGACAATCAGTCTTACCAAGAAGTATCGTGTTACCCATGGGTTGTGGAGGTTACATAGTCAATGCCCCCAATAATTCTATGGCCTTAATAGGTAGGTAATATTTTGCCTGTCGTGTTCTTGTCTTTTACAAATACTTCTTACAAAAAGCATTTCCCTAGGGTGTCATTAGACGCGACTTAATAAATTAAATACCTAAAGAAAATGGTAAGGTAGGTTGGCACAGTAAGCTACAAAAGCACGTGTAACCCCAACCCTACATACAGGTTAATTAGCCACCGATACATAATATGTCGCAAGTTTTTCATAAAATTTGGTTTTTGATAAAAAAAAAACCTAGGTTTTTGATGAAAAACCGGTAGATGACACATTTAAAACTTAATTTCATCATTAACCTGTAACAATCCAGATACTTATTAGATCAAAACCTGAACTAGTTTGGGTTTATGATCAATCTGATATACATTTCCGTTGACATGGACTTAGGGACTTCCACTGTTTTTAATAAAAAACCTAGGTTTTTGATCAAAAACCAAATTTTATGAAAAACCTGTGACACATAATTATGTATATAAATGATTATACTCATGATAACAAACAACTTTCACAAGGAGTCGTTTGTTTTTTGCAAAAAATTACACACAATCAATTGTAGTTTTATTAAGTTTATTATTCTTTTTTACAATCCAAACTAGGTATTCAACCATGTATTTTTTTTAATTTACCTATTAACCGTACGGAACGCGCACGTGTGTCCGCGGTTTTTAACCGACTTCAAAAAAAGGAGGAGGTTATCAATTCGACTGTATTTTTTTTTAATGTTTGTTAGCTCCTAACTTGCGACTGGGTGAACCTATTTTCATGATTCTTTTTTTATTTAAATTTAGGTGCTTCCCGTGTGGTCCCATTGTCACCATTTCAATATCTGATGATGAACTTCGGAGATATGAAATGGAACTCCTCACAGAATCACAGCAGCAATATCGTAACAAGTGAAATTGCTTTGTTTATACGTGTAGTCGATGACTGACTGAAGGAAAAAGGGGGGGGGGGGTACGTCAACCCCCCTCCTACCAGTTTCCAAAATTGAATATATCGTGAGAGGTATTGTTTGAAAGGGCTTTTTGTAAGGATTTCAAACATTAATACACAAGCACTAAAAAGTGAAAAATAAAAAGCTTTTTTTACAAAAAACGATAACCGCCTTCAAAAACTACAAAATAAAAATAACTTTAGTTTTGGAAGTCGGCAGCTTTGGTTTTGTTTTGGTTTTGTTCACCGACTTCCAAAACGAAAGCTTTTTTTGGCACGCACGGTGATTGGGGCCATACGCTTTGCAAATTTAAAAAAAATCTTTAGAAAAGTTGTTATTTATAATGACTTATCATATTTAAGTATCGTTCATTAATTACCAGTTACCTACAATATTGAACGTACATCATCCTCCTGCCCTTGTACCATGTTACTTGGGATCGGCGCAACACGTTTTCTTCTTCCACTCTGTCCTGTCAGCCGTCATGCAATCACTGACTCCCCTTTCATTCATATCATTCTTCACACAATCCATCCATCTTTTCTTTGGCCTTCCTCTTGCTCTCCATCCATCCACATTCATATTCATAACTCTCCTGGTCACATGCGTTTCATTCCTCCTCTTCACGTTTCTCGTTTCTCTTCTCCTTTCAATATTGAACGTACATTGTTTATTTTAATCCATAACATACACATCAAAAGTGTCTAGGGATCAAGATGTATTTGGTAATAATAATATATTGATCCCTAGACACTTTTGATGTGTGTATTTAGTGATCCTAAAATTTCACATTCACTTCGCCTAAATTCGCCGATTTTTTAACAGAACAGTAATTACCTACTACTTATATTAAAAGTAAAAAAAAACAAAGCACTTACTTAACCACAAAATAATTGTCACATTTTATTTTTTGTTGCACAACATCACTTAAAAACTGGATCCGCTTCCCGGATCCCTACAGAGTTAACAAAGGAATGTGTAGCGAGCTGGAGCTTTGGCAACCCTATGTATGTTTCTTACAATGTTTTGTACGAAGTGCGAGCTGCATAAGAAAGTGAGGGGGAGCTTTATAGTACCTACCTATAGTAATGTTATACTATGAAGGAATTTAGATTGTAGTCTTTTAATAACACTAGCTTTTACCCGCGATTTCGTCTGCATAGACTTCAGACTTAAGCCGTAGCTCAATCTTTTTTTTACAGTAACACAAACACGGGTTATAAAAGTTTACGTATGTGCCAAATTTCAACTAATTCCGTCTAACCGTTTAAGTGTGAAAAAGTCACAAAAAACATCCATCCATCCATTAATTTTTACATACTTTTGCGTTTATAAAAAATTAAAATAACATAACATCACGCCTATAATCCCAGAAGGGTTAGGCAGAGGTGTACACATTAGTACAACCTACATTTCGCCAGTTACATTTAAACCCCATGTAATAGAGGGCGCGGCTATTACCGTCAACGGGCACAAGTCCAGACTCGGAGGCAAAAAAAAGAGTAGGATGAAAATACGTCCAAATGACGTATAAAATAAATTAAGGTCAAGTAAAGCATTTAACTTAGGTACATGCCAAAAACAATACGTAGTACAGTTAAACGAAATAATATATGCAAATGAAGACTCACAGAAACAAATACAGAACATGCAAATGAATTACTTATCTGTAAATAAATAAATAAAATGGCGCTAAAGTAGGTTATTAGTACTCTAAATGATTGGTACCCCCCAACAGTGTAGGACTGTTGGGGGGTACCTACCAATCAGTTATAGTACTAATGACCCGCTTCTCACTCGCAAAACAATATTGATTTCAAAATAATAAAAAATTTCAAGTGTACTATTTTTTTAACTTTCCGTCGAAGGGTGCCACAGGAACCCTGTTACTAAGTCTCTGTTGTACGTCAGTCCGTCCGTTCGTCCGTCTGTCAGTGGGCTGTATTTCATGCTATAGAGCTAGATTAGAAATTAGAGATAGAGGAATTAGAGATTAGAGTTAGAAATTAAATAATAATAAAATATAATAAAACATAATAAATATTTCACATTATATATCGGGTGTCCGGTAATGAATGGATAATCTTGAAATGGGTCATGGTAAAACTAATGGCCATTCAGAAAAAAATACAAATAAAAAAAAATACCAAGTAGAACCAAAGATATGAGTTATTTAATAATAATCGACGTTTTTGGTACCTTATTTTACATTCTTGTACACCACGACCACAAATTTATGATCTCCATCGGTTTTTTATTGTTAACGTTATTTACGTTAACTAAGCTGATAGATAAGTTATCAAAAGTAGGGCTGCTATTACACGGTTTTGAAAAAAACCAACTTCTTTTAAAAAACATCGTGAAAATTTTTCTCATTAACAAAGTTTAAGCGTCCGTAGTTTTAAAAAAATGTATCGAAACATAAGTGGCCAATAATTTTAAAAAATTATGTGCTTATAGCCAATTTCAAAATGGTATGATTCATTATTGTACCTATTGTAAAACGCAGAACGCCACCTGCTACGATCCTTACATACTCCATTCGCTTCATCTACGTTCATACATCTCGTCATACAAGCACGCCGGTTACGAGTACTCCGCACCTGACCTTTCTGAAGAACCTCACCAATAAGGTCAGTGTAGGTATTCCTAGGGCGACCCCTCCCTACATTAAATAATTCTCATAATATTATAAGCCTCGTTTAGATTTAAAGGCAAATATTACTTCAATTAAGAAAGACTTGATGCTGTTAGGTAAGTTGATTTTATTACTATCTGTGAGGTCTTCAATTAAAATGTATTTAAATAAAAATGAATAAATGTTAATGAATTGGTTTGATGTTACATAATGAATACAAAATAATAAACAACTTCGCATTTTCGTTTTCGTTTTAATTGAAGAATCTAATGGGTGAACCGTGAAAGATATGATTAACAATAAACAAGAATGGGAATCGTTACGAAGTTAAGAACTAGATTCCTCCCACGACTTCATCTATGTGGAAGTCGAAAAGCTTCCCAAACTCTATCATATACAAGTACTAAAGCTGTGTATCCACCGCAGATTTGCGGGGATACGTTGCGAGGTCCATCATCATCATTGTTTTTTGTTATTTTAAGTCCTCGTGTGGAAAATCTTCACGGATTTCCCCACCTTCGGGAGTGGATGGGCGGAGGAGTCTGTCAGACTCTCAATGACCACTCCGGTATCCCCGCTTACTTACGCCGAGGATGCTGGTAGTGTATGCGTCGTCGAACCTCGACTGATCTCTTGTACCCCTTTTTTTTTTTTTTTTTGCCGGGGTGGAAAATCCTCATGGATGTCTGTCAGACTCTTACTGACTAAAAACCACCCCAGTGTTCCCTTTTCATACTTACGCCAGGGATCACGGGAACGTACGCGCCTTCCGCGATCCCCAACTGGTGCCGGCCCGCCTCTGCGGGCCTCCTCTGGTCAGGGGGGGAGTGAGGTTTTTAACTCCCCCCGCGACGTCAAAGAGGGGCGCGCGTGGAACACTACGCGCCGCCACCTCGGGATGAATGGGGGGCGACGGACGTATCTCTTGTACCCCTAACATTATCTGTAGCACTTCACGTTCTAGATGTAGGACAGCTTTCCTACAAAAAAAAGTGTCACAGAATTTGTACTTAAAAAATAAAAAATTGAAGCACTAGCTTATGCCTCCGTTTTACCTGCATGGAAGTCAAGTATACCATAAGACATAGGCACTCGATAACAGCTAGCTATTTTGCAGTGAAACATTTTTTGTAATCGGACTAGTATTTTCAGAGACCACTTACAAACAAATCAAAGTTTGCCTCTTTATAATATAGTAGAGGTATAGATGGCAGGTCTAAACTTTTCATTAATTATTTTCTATTAGAACGATTATAACGCTAAAGTGTTCCAAAATGAACTTCTACGAAGAATTAAAAGGTTTATTATAACTTGTTAAGAACCTATTATTTTTAATGGCTTGTTTTAATTGAAGATCCTGAGCTAGAAATGGCATAGCCATTAAGGCTAAAACGTCGTAAAGAGGTATGAAAACTTACTTTGAAATAAAGTTATTATAATATTGGATTTTATAAACTGAGAGAGAATGAGTGAAAGACGATTAACAAAAGGTATTTATATGGCAGAGGTGAGTGGCAACGCAGGAAGGGGTCGCCCTAGGAAGACCTACACTGACCTTATTGGTGAGGTTCTTCAGAAAGGTCAGGTGCGGAGTACTCGTAACCGGCGTGCTTGTATGACGAGATGTATGAACGTAGATGAGGCGAAAGTAGTAATGTAAGGATCGTAGCAGGTGGCGTTCTGTGGTTTCTGCCTACCCCCATGGGAAAAAGGCGTGAGTTTATGTATGTGTATAAACTGATTCCTATGTAGGTATGTGTAGTATAATTATGTTACCTAGTTATTATTTTTGTATCGTATTAAATTAAATTACGTTAGTTGCAAGTTTAGTTTACTGCTGAAAGAAAATTGCTGTTCATTGTTTTTAATTAGTCTAAAGTCGCTGTAAGCCAACCTATAGAAATACTTCAAAAATGAAGTTGTGAGCTCAACTTTTACTAATACCAGACTTTTCAATAGATAGAGTGATTCAAAAGGAAGGTTTGTGTATCTACATTGCATCCATGCGAAGCCAGGGCGGGTCAGTAGTTTTCTAAATGTTTTAATTAAAATTAATGTGTGTGTACGAGTATGTCTGTCCTCTATACTATATCCTAAATCTAAGTCTAAAACTATTTCTTTCATCCGATTGTGATTAAACTATGGTGGGTTGTTCTGCGTACGCCTGCAAAAGTTCCTGGCCAAAAATTAAGTAATAAAAAAGCACCGGGAACGAAATCAGCAGCCAGTTAAATAATAACCCTTCAAACGTTTCATGCCAAATACCAGTACATAAGTACCAATACATTGTTAATATTCCCCCATTACATTTCTCACGAGCTGACAAACGCACACACACGTCAGTTCTGTCCGTCAGAGATCGTTTGAGCATTAAATCTGAACGCTTCGAGTGGCAAATTGTACAAATCACGTGCTCATGCAAGAAGTCAAGCATCATTACACTGTGTAGAAGGGTTGCCAACATTTTTTCGGCTGAAGATAGTATTCTTTAGAATTACTAGCTAGAAAAAAAAAAACGGTCTAATGCTTTGTTTTTTAGACCGTTTTTTTTTTTGTTAAAATGTTGGCAACCCTTCTACACAGTGTAATGATGCTTGACTTCTTGCATGAGCACGTGATTTGTACAATTTGCCACTCGAAGCGTTCAGATTTAATGCTCAAACGATCTCTGACGGACAGAACTGACGTGTGTGTGCGTTTGTCAGCTCGTGAGAAATGTAATGGGGGAATATTAACAATGTATTGGTACTTATGTACTGGTATTTGGCATGAAACGTTTGAAGGGTTATTATTTAACTGGCTGCTGATTTCGTTCCCGGTGCTTTTTTATTACTTAATTTTTGGCCAGGAACTTTTGCAGGCGTACGCAGAACAACCCACCATAGTTTAATCACAATCGGATGAAAGAAATAGTTTTAGACTTAGATTTAGGATATAGTATAGAGGACAGACATACTCGTACACACACATTAATTTTAATTAAAACATTTAGAAAACTACTGACCCGCCCTGGCTTCGCATGGATGCAATGTAGATACACAAACCTTCCTTTTGAATCACTCTATCTATTGAAAAGTCTGGTATTAGTAAAAGTTGAGCTCACAACTTCATTTTTGAAGTATTTCTATAGGTTGGCTTACAGCGACTTTAGACTAATTAAAAACAATGAACAGCAATTTTCTTTCAGCAGTAAACTAAACTTGCAACTAACGTAATTTAATTTAATACGATACAAAAATAATAACTAGGTAACATAATTATACTACACATACCTACATAGGAATCAGTTTATACACATACATAAACTCACGCCTTTTTCCCATGGGGGTAGGCAGAAACCACAGAACGCCACCTGCTACGATCCTTACATTACTACTTTCGCCTCATCTACGTTCATACATCTCGTCATACAAGCACGCCGGTTACGAGTACTCCGCACCTGACCTTTCTGAAGAACCTCACCAATAAGGTCAGTGTAGGTCTTCCTAGGGCGACCCCTTCCTGCGTTGCCACTCACCTCTGCCATATAAATACCTTTTGTTAATCGTCTTTCACTCATTCTCTCTCAGTTTATAAAATCCAATATTATAATAACTTTATTTCAAAGTAAGTTTTCATACCTCTTTACGACGTTTTAGCCTTAATGGCTATGCCATTTCTAGCTCAGGATCTTCAATTAAAACAAGCCATTAAAAATAATAGGTTCTTAACAAGTTATAATAAACCTTTTAATTCTTCGTAGAAGTTCATTTTGGAACACTTTAGCGTTATAATCGTTCTAATAGAAAATAATTAATGAAAAGTTTAGACCTGCCATCTATACCTCTACTATATTATAAAGAGGCAAACTTTGATTTGTTTGTAAGTGGTCTCTGAAAATACTAGTCCGATTACAAAAAATGTTTCACTGCAAAATAGCTAGCTGTTATCGAGTGCCTATGTCTTATGGTATACTTGACTTCCATGCAGGTAAAACGGAGGCATAAGCTAGTGCTTCAATTTTTTATTTTTTAAGTACAAATTCTGTGACACTTTTTTTTGTAGGAAAGCTGTCCTACATCTAGAACGTGAAGTGCTACAGATAATGTTAGGGGTACAAGAGATACGTCCGTCGCCCCCCATTCATCCCGAGGTGGCGGCGCGTAGTGTTCCACGCGCGCCCCTCTTTGACGTCGCGGGGGGAGTTAAAAACCTCACTCCCCCCCTGACCAGAGGAGGCCCGCAGAGGCGGGCCGGCACCAGTTGGGGATCGCGGAAGGCGCGTACGTTCCCGTGATCCCTGGCGTAAGTATGAAAAGGGAACACTGGGGTGGTTTTTAGTCAGTAAGAGTCTGACAGACATCCATGAGGATTTTCCACCCCGGCAAAAAAAAAAAAAAAAAAAAGGGGTACAAGAGATCAGTCGAGGTTCGACGACGCATACACTACCAGCATCCTCGGCGTAAGTAAGCGGGGATACCGGAGTGGTCATTGAGAGTCTGACAGACTCCTCCGCCCATCCACTCCCGAAGGTGGGGAAATCCGTGAAGATTTTCCACACGAGGACTTAAAATAACAAAAAACAATGATGATGATGGACCTCGCAACGTATCCCCGCAAATCTGCGGTGGATACACAGCTTTAGTACTTGTATATGATAGAGTTTGGGAAGCTTTTCGACTTCCACATAGATGAAGTCGTGGGAGGAATCTAGTTCTTAACTTCGTAACGATTCCCATTCTTGTTTATTGTTAATCATATCTTTCACGGTTCACCCATTAGATTCTTCAATTAAAACGAAAACGAAAATGCGAAGTTGTTTATTATTTTGTATTCATTATGTAACATCAAACCAATTCATTAACATTTATTCATTTTTATTTAAATACATTTTAATTGAAGACCTCACAGATAGTAATAAAATCAACTTACCTAACAGCATCAAGTCTTTCTTAATTGAAGTAATATTTGCCTTTAAATCTAAACGAGGCTTATAATATTATGAGAATTATTTAATGTAGGGAGGGGTCGCCCTAGGAATACCTACACTGACCTTATTGGTGAGGTTCTTCAGAAAGGTCAGGTGCGGAGTACTCGTAACCGGCGTGCTTGTATGACGAGATGTATGAACGTAGATGAAGCGAATGGAGTATGTAAGGATCGTAGCAGGTGGCGTTCTGTGGTTTCTGCCTACCCCCATGGGAAAAAGGCGTGAGTTTATGTATGTTATTTAATGTAATGAACTACTTTGTCTGTGTAGGTACAGACAATTCAATTAATTGTTGTGCTTTTAGCTCTGAAAGCCTTGGACTTTATTCTATAATAAACATAATCTTACTACTGTTAAAAACCTGAGTGTTTGGATGGTTGGATGTTTATTACTCAGTTACACAACGGCTAAACGGATCTGAATGAAATTTGGCACAGAGAGATATTATAGTCTGGAATAGCACATTTAATAAAAAGTAAAAAGAAAAAAAAGAAAAAAAAAGAACAAAAAAAAAAGAAAAGAAAAAAGAAACTAAAAAGAAAAAAAGAAAAAAGTCACTTTCACGTGAATAAACAGATTTTCTTTCTTTCTTATACATAGTTGTTAAGAAGACGAATGTGAATATTACTAAACTTATTCCTACGGTAAATATACCTCTATGAGTATACGAAAATAAGAATTTTCCTAACTATTTATTTATAGCTATGCATATAAAAAGGTCTAAAGCTCATTGTAACAGACTTCAGTCAAGCCCAAAACAATTCGGGCGTGTCCGAAGTTAGTTCTTCGACCGCAACCTAAGCTTATTAGGCTCGTGTTCACCAACATTTAATCAACGGATTACAAAAATAAACATTCTATATTTAAAACCTCAGGAACGAAGTGACGTGGTGACTACTTTTAGGCCTCATTCTTCTCGAAGAATACCGTTGAATAGCTTTGCCTTGGTAATGAGAAAGTGTTAGTCGTCAAACTGTGTGGAATGTGATGATATATATTACTGGAATGACTGCCCCTTCGGACCGTTCCGTGCCTCGGACAGCACGATAAGCCGTTGGTCCCGGCTGTCATACGTGGATCTTTGACAGTCGTTACGGGTCGTCAGAAGCCCGGAAGTCTGACAGCCAGTCTGACCAAGGGGTATCGTATCAACCAGTGACTGGGTTGTGGAGGTCAGATAGGCAGTCGCTCCATGTAAAATACTGGTATACAGCATCCGGTTAGACTGGAAACCGACCCCAACATAGTTGGGAAAAGGCTAGGCAGATGATGATGATGACTGCCCCTTTGGTCTCGTGGTCACAGGCCCGACTTCCGAGTGTGGAGTTTTTTGTTCGATTTCCAGGTCCTACGTATTATGGCTGTTCCTATATGAGGGTGACAATGGTCATACTGATCAGAATAATGAATGAATGACTAATAAATATTTATAAAACAATCTTAAGAATATTGGCTTACATAGACATTGTTTTTTTAGTGAACACGGGCCAAAGTTAGGTTAGCGTATCAACCTTTTTGGTAACAAACTATTTGGCAGCATTTGGTTTATTTTGTATGTTTATGGGGTGTGTTACTTTGGGAGTTTGCCAGTTAGCGCAAGCTGATACTGCCCAGCTGATTCTTATTGCAACTTTGTCGTAGTACCTAGCAGCAACCTAACATTAATCAATGAAATTGTTGTTGTGTACACTTTAAGAATTTTTTTGAAATATTCAGCGTTTTCAAGTTACATTAAGGACTTTTTTTTTTACCAAATATAATAAAGAGAAAAGATTTGTATTTTTGTTCGTAATAGATAAATTCAAAAGCTACTGAAGCGATTATAAACATTTTTTTACCTTGCATAGGTTATATTTTTAATTTTATTCGTTAGTTAATCTTTATACTTTTCTTCCTGTGCGACGCCGGGGCCTGTTATTAGTATTTTATAAATCGAAAATCGATTACTTTTAGTAGAGAACCACCGCCCTGGGTGGGGCGGAAGAGCGGCGGTGAGTTTTTACTGACTAAAAAACCACCCCGTTCCTTGTGTTGCCCTTTGCGTTTCGGGGCCACGGTATCCTGTTAAGGCGTCCCGCGACCCCGGCAGAGGCGTTTGGCCCTGTTGGGGCCCCGTCCCTGTGCTGACTATTTTCACCACCTTTGGTTGACTGCTAGAGAGTGCCTAAGGCATTAAGTCCGCATTTGTTCTTTTATTTACGTACGTTTTGTTGCATAAAGTATAAATAAATAAACGGTTCTGTAGATTTCTATATAAATCAATATTTTTTTACACAAACCTGAGTCTGGAAGCAGCTTCCCTTTCAGTTCCACGTCGCTTTCTGCCGACGTCGCTCCGTAGTTCTTATACGTTTTTCCCGAAGGTTCCTCAAACTTCGTCACTTTAAATCTTTCCGACATTTTCACTCAATATTAGCACTTATTTGAACACTTATAACACTGAAGTTTCACTAACACTTGATATGGATATACACTGTTACGTTAACACTGATATGTTTTGTGATAGGTACGTATTGTTTGGGTCACTTATACATCGTTTGTTTTACTGTTTTGTCTGTTTAGTGCTGGTTACTATAAACAACGATTTTGTTAGACATGTGTAAGATCATTAAAATTACGTTGTGACTACCCTACATTGCTTAAGTTACAGCAAAATATCTCGAATGATTCACGAATGTACAAAACGAAAGATGAGCAAATTAAACCTTATTCATACTCCACTACACATACTAATGATTATTATAAATGTGAAAGTAACTCTGTTCGCTGTCTGTTAAACTTTAACGACTAAACTATTAAACCAATTTCGATAAAATTTGCTACCGGATAAGCTTGAACGATAAGAAAGGACGTGGGCTACTCTTTGGACATTTACGCGGACGAAGTCATGTGCAAAAGCTAATTTACTATAACGTATAATTTTAATAAATGAACATTAGAAAAGCACTTATTTATTTGCAAATTGAATTAATGAGTCACTTTTTAAATAACTCGACTACTGAGGAAGCAGGGCCTTTAGACAAAGTAACAAAGTCTAAACGATAACGAAGTTAGAAAAGACTAAAATGTATGGAATTGACATAAGCCGCGTTAAGTCACGTGGACATGAAGCAAGACATGACAAGCAGTGTTTTCACAATGAGGGTAAGTTCCCCATTTGAGGGGAAATTAGGGTCCATAGGGGGAGGGATAAGGGGAAGACATTAAAAACAATTAGAGATGTACCTCATTTCTTATGGCTCTAATTGAGTTATGTATTTGTTTCTTTGATACTTATAATTTATATTGTTTTTTCTTATTATGGATATTGTGAAATAAAACAAATAGGGAAATATTTAATCAGTTTTTATTTATATCCGTAAAATCTAAATATATATAACTCAAAGGTGACTGATTGACATAGTGATCTATCAACGCACAGCCCAAACCACCGGACGGATCGGGCTGAAATTTGGCATGCAGGTAGATGTTATGACGTAGGCATTTATTTTATTATTATTAATTCTACCCCCAAGGGGATAAAATAGGGGATGGAGGAATCAGAGTCTCCTTGCAGATTATAACGATTCCATGGATACTGTAGGCTATTGAAAAAATTGCTTATAGAAAGCTACTATGACGTAGGCATCCCCTTTTTTTTTTAGTTACTACACTAGGGCCAAAAGTAAAAACTACAGCAGAAAAATTTTTGAGGGGAAATAAGCCCTGAGAATTTGAATTGAGGCGTGGGGAAAGAAAATCTTTAAAGTGGAAACACTGAATTGACAAGTCAGAGACGATGACGAATTTAGATATCGTTTCGCTACAAAGCGATGTTACTAAGGGCCCAGTTCTTATCGACGGCGACGGTAAGAAAAACTAAAAACAAAATAAAACATAAAAAAGTCTTATTCCAATTCAAAGCAAAACATTTTTCTTCGCTTTCATAGAAAGTTCTCGACCTTTTTAAAACGGCCGGAGGTTTACCTGTGAGCTAGGTAATAAATGAGTACTAATGAGAAATAATTACTCAACTTGGTTTAATTCTATGTGCTACGTACACGTAAACAAACCAGTAAAACCCTAGTAAGTACTTAGGTACCTACACTTTTTTATACAAAGTAAACACTTTTATTTTTTCCAAATATCTACTTATTGTGTGTGAAAAAAAGGTTCATTTTCTAATCCATTTTCATTTCTTTAAAGACGTAGGCAAATGTGTGTGTTAATGAACGAATGCCGTGGTTCCGTCTGCAATACTCGTAAGTACAAAAACGCCGCGTAACCTAACTGCAGTGAGTAAATTACACCGTTTTATACAACCCTTGATTATACGTTGCACTTAGAGTTATCCAATACTAGCTTCCGACCGCGACTTCGTCCGCGTCAAAGTTGATATGTAATCCCACGGGAAACGTACAGTTTTCCGGGTTAAATGTAGCATAAGTGCTATTCCAGACTTTGCCAAATTTTATCCAGGCCCGTTCAGCCATTCTGGCGTAATTAAGTATCAAACATTCATCTATTCAAACTTTCGCAATCAAATAATTGAAAGGAAAATTGAAGAATAAACATAGTTTGACTTCTATGTCGAAAAACTTTTTTAAAGTTTGTGTTCCCGTAGCGCAATATGCGCATGCTAAGTAGTTCTGACCGAATTTCGGCCATGGCGGCCAATCTCAGTGGAGATTAGCTGTTGATGCAGGAGATATTATATTGCACAAGTGTGTGTACAAAGTACGTAAGCACTCGCTCGTCGCTCGTTTCCCCGATACGAACTTGAAGAGGCGTATGGCCAACCACTATACCAAGCATACAAAAAATCTGATACTAAAGTTATTTAGTTCATCAGAAGCTTTATTGTCGCTTCTGTGTGTTGATTCTTAAATACCTAAGTCATCATCAGCTTTAATACCGTTCTTTCTGTCGTCTAAAAAAAAATATTTCACCATCAGTGAAATGCTTCAGTTAACTAATAATGGGCATATCTGTTGGACAATATACACAAAGACTTATGAGTTGTGACGAGCATCTGATAGAATACAAGAAAATAAGAGGTTTTCTATCTATTTGCGTAAAGCTTTCAAAGATATTAAACATCACGCGGAATAAAGACTGAAATCTCAGAGTCATTAGTCCTACGTTCATTTTATCATAGCTGGAATTTTAAGGACTGCTGGAAGAGTATGTAGTTCAGAAGGTATGCGAACGTGCTAGCTTCAATGTTGGGTCCCTTTTCATGTATCAGCTTCCAAAGGCTAGTTTATATACAACGTGTAATTGAGATAACGGAAAAAAATCAATTGATCCATACATTTTGTTGAGAAGGAATCATGTATGTTTTTGTTGTCTGTCCACATCTGCCTGACTCTCCGGATTAAGCATCATGCGATCTTAATCCTCTGGATTTTTCCAAAAGTAAACATCACGATGCAAGTAAAAGCTTTGCCTTTTAAAAAGAAGCCTTCCAGAAATGCTTCCAATCACGGAATCAACGTTGGGATAAGTGCATCGTTAGCCAAGAAGAGTATCTTAAAGGGGATTAAATAAAATTTGATGTAAGCTTGTTACTTTGTTCTTGATGAAATCTTTCACCATATTTTTTCATCACACCTTGTATGGACGACCCGCTTTTTTTAATGAATTAAGGGTTGGTCCCATAGTAAAAGTGGTTTATAATGACGAGTACAAATTACTGTTTTCATCGTTTTTAGTTAATTTTTTTACACCTTGTATATGTTTTTATGTATTATTTACAGACACTTTCCATGGACCATTTCTTCAGCCAGTAAGTAGCCAGTCAGCCAGTGAAAATCGAACTTTTAAAGTGTCTGTCGAAAGTTAAGACCCATGGAAAGTGTTAAACTGTAAAAGCCAGTAAAATAAATTGATATCTACTGAATGTAGGCACCAGATAAATGATGTAGGTACCTACTAGTTCTTCCCCGTTACAGACAATAAGTACTTAATTGTAAAGGCGCCATAAAAACATAACTACGCAAATGTATAAGAAATAAAAATTGATATTTTATTCTTATAGCTATTTGATCTAGACATTACTTTATGTACTTACGTAAGTAGATAGGTACCTATCTGCGTAAGCGCAGATATTAAAACTGCTAAGCGAAACCTGTTTTTCCTCATTATCGGTTTATAGATGTTTGTTCAATTTGGTTTAGAGTAGACTTTGCCTAGTTCATAGCTCGCTAAATTAAATTATCAATTTGCATTATTGGTTGGTAGGGAGACATGTAGGTACAGTCAGCAACAAAAGTCGATTAACATTTATGATTTTTAAATCCTAATTATTAAGTACAATATTTGAAGTAAAACGCAATGAATATAAAATTAAGATAAAATAAACCCTTGGCTATTGCTTGAAATACTGAGAAGTAGTGCATTGTGTTTTAGTGGCTATTTAAAGGATATAATAAAATTGTTAATCGACTTTTGTTGTTGACCGTATCTATCTGTCCTAATATAATAAAGTTGAAAAGTATCTTTGTTTGTTTGTTCAAACGTGCTAATCTCTGGTGGTTTTTATTTACCCACTTCTAATTATATCAGCTCCCGTGTTTCGTAGAGTGATGTTTTAAAGCTTAAACTATTCCTCATGAATCTGGCTGTCATTGACAAAAAAAAATCCGATCCTACTGGTAGTTCCAGACATTAATGGCGCGCCAAAAGCCAGCAAACTTTTATAATGTTAAGTGTGTTAAGTGTTTTATCGTAATAATTCCAAAAATAAAAGGAATTACCTAAAATGCCTAGACAAAACCCTCACTCATGTATAAATATAACTAATTATCAAATTTTCGTCATATTAGTCAAATAAATATATATATTATTCGTGTAAAAATCGAAAAATCCAAAAAATTTGAGGCTATTACTTCGTGATGTTTTTCTATCGAGAAAATGTTTTATGTTTTTGATCAATGGAAACCCTCGAAAATATCATGTAGTTTTCATACATTTGTATTTCAAGCCTAGAAATCTAGAATTGTTCATGTAAAATAATAAAAAAAAAGATTGGTAATTTTAGCTTACTACCCACTCTTAACGCGTATAAACAAACAAAAAAAAAACTCTGCAGTTTCAGTATATTAGTATAGATTTAAAAACAAAGCAAGATAGTAAGAACCTATGAGTAATTAGCACTTACCAATAACAAGCCACATATAATTACAAGCTAGGTAGGTACCATATTCCATCCAACAAAGAAAAATGATCCAATCGTGACGTCATATAATCCAGGCACACACCGTTATCTGTTATCAAGTAAAGTATTAGATCCTTGAACATTTAGGCCAGTATTAAGCGAGGTAGTTACATTTTAAACTGGTTCTAAAATTATTCACACTTATAAAGGCAAGACCAAGCATTATACAATATGCACTTCTAATCTGTATATTAAACTAAGATTAAGATTATTGCAATTTAATTTATTCAAAAGTAATACTGGTTTTTATAGGGTTAAGTCTATTTGTCATAGGGCTGTATCTTTTGAACCGTGATAGGTTTTTACAGAGTGTTTTTACCCTGACCTAGACTAGATACAAAAGCAAACCCAACATAAATAAAAAAAAAAAAACAAAAATAAACCTCAGAACTATAAAAATAAAGTAAAGTACGTCCCCAAACAAGATTTTTTCTATGCGATACGAAACCCTTCTTGTATGAGTCCGTCTAGCGCTAGATTTTTCAATCCTTTCTTTTTGTTAAAAAAATACACATAAGAAGAAAATATAAAAAATATATTGAGGTATGAATTATGTACATTTTTGAAATGTGTTTATTAAGACGTTTCATTAGACACCAAACATGATATAATTACTTTAATTTTAATTTTATGTAAATAAATAAATATCTTGGGACAACTCACACACGACCATCTGATCCCAAGCTAAGCAGAGCTTGTGTTATATGGTAACCAGACAACTGATATACATACTTATATAATTTATAAATACATACATATTATAGATAAATTACACCCAGACACAGAACCAACAATTATGCTCATCACACAAAGTTTGTCCTGGGTGGGAATCGAACCCACTACCTCCGGTTTTGCAGTCCGTGTTGATGTATGTGTTTGATGTTCACTGTAAGGCAGCATTTTGAATTTAATGTGACGTCACATAGCCAGCTATATGCAGCGGACGGTCAAGACGCTACCAACGATACCACAATTATCGAATTATGTTAAGAATTTTAGAAGTTATGAGGGAACAAATGATAATACATTATACACCCAATTACCGACTACCCTCATACATACATACCGGTCAAAATCATAACCTTTTTATTTCCTTCGCCATAGCCGGGTAAAAATAAAGTTTTCTAGGTTATTTAAAACCATTCCTATCAACAAGTAAGTTAAATATTTTGCACATTGTAAAAGAGTGACGCATTTTTCTCAACGTCTGTTTGGTTTCTAATCCATTTGTAAAGTATTCAAGTAAATAAGGCGACATCAGTTACTCATTTACATAATGAGTACTTATGTAGTTATAAACCAACCGGATCATCTTTGGACTTAAAAATAAGAAGACGTTAGAAGGAATTAGGATTTCACTCGGATTCTCTTGTATCGTGAGTGAGATTACGTCGTTACGGGTCGTCAGAAGCCCGAAAATTCTGGAAGACTACCCATAGCCGAACATAGTCGGGAAAAGGCAAGTCAGATTGAATATGCAATAGCGACAATTTTTTATCCCAGATAAATGTACGGTTCCCGTGGGATAGTATACTAACTTTGATGCGGAGGAAGTTGAAGACGGAAGCTGTATACAAATAATTAGAACAAGCAAGACATCATACCTCGGTTGCAACTTGCGAGAAGTACGCTATGAAAAAGAAAAAGTTCTTGAGAAAACTCTTTGGAAGTTCAATCTCGGTTTCCTCTCAGTACTCGGAATTAATATTAAATTGTATAGACAGATATGAAAGTTTGAAACTGCATTCAGCTTTGGAACGATTGGACAAGGACAAAATAATTCCTTATTCAATGATATTCACTTTCAGTGCGTATCGCTAAAAAGTGTGCCAAATTCTCTGTCAGTCTGTGGGATAACTTGGGAGTCAAGGCTTGAGGGAGCAGGTACCCTCCAGCTTACCAGTCTTGCGTGTCAGGCGAATACCGAGCTCCCGACTTAGAAGGAGGAACCGTGAGTTTTAGTCCGTAAGAGTACGGCATAACCCTCCGTTATCCTCAGATGGAGGGCAACCATGAGGAATTCCCCTCGAAAAAAAAAGTACCCTCCAGCAAGACAAGATGATCCAAAGACGAATAACTTACCACGATGTCAGATAGTCGTAAAATTACAAAAGGCATAACACATTTTGACCAGAGAGTAGGTCTATCGAGCCAAAGAATCAGCTTTGTAACGAAGCAATGCTACCAGTCCTTCAGGCGCTTTTACCATTAACAGTGATGCGGATAATTTTTTGATGCCAAATGAGCTCCCCCCATCTTCAATGACGATGTGTTGAATAACAATGTTGTGACGACAAAAACTTAACAAGCTGTATTGTATCTTCAATTGTACCACAAAATAACTGCGCAAATACGTCTAAGTAGTTGAGTGCAACAACAGAAGTAATTCTATAAATATATCGGGTAGCAATCGGCCGATACCGAAGCGATCCGGTGCAACAAACGACCGGTCAAATGACACCAATTGATATGTATTGAAAAATTGATATTGTAGGTATTGAGAATTGTACGCCAGGGACATTGGACATTTCATTGGTATTTCATTTAATGCGTTCGTCTAAGTAACTGGTTACAATAAGTTAGATGGTAAGTCCCTGAATTTTAAGAAGTACCTAATATCTTCGCTGATGCTAAGCCCTAGGCCCTAGGCACGAGTATTACATAACATAACATCACGCCTGTAATCCCCGAAGGGTTAGGCAGAGGTGTACCCATTAGTACACCCACATTTCGCCAGTTATGTTTTAAGTCCCATGTAATATGGGGCGAGCCTATTGCCATCAACCGGGCACAAATCCAGACTCCGAGGCTGCTACTGAGAAATTCCTGATGGAGAACCCAATAACACTTTGCCCGACCTAGAAATCTAACCCAAGACCTCATGCTCAGCAGTCGCGCTTTGCGACCATAAGACCAACGAGGCAGACGAGGCAGAGACGGTACGAGTATTATAACCAGCCATTGTCCTCTATACAAGTACATATTTACCATAGGTGTATGCCAACGACCATATATACCTAGACTCCTAATAACAGACGATCGATGTCTGTCAACACATTAGGCATAAAAGTCTTATAACCGTCGTCACTCACCAAGATCGTATTAGTTTCGAGTTTCTGTGAGCCGCTGAAATGCACTGACCTTGAGTTAGCCAATCAGAACGCAGGACCCCGTCCCCCTCGTGTACCTAGTACCTCAGCAAGTTGGCAGAATAGTTTTTGTGTGTTAGATCGTGTATTAGGCGTCTATAGGCTGTATGGTCGTTAGTGTATACACTGGCAGAATAGCATTAATCCCAAACCCGATCAGAATTTTCATTCCCAATAGATCGTCAACGCCACACAGTGTCATAGCCACCTATGAACAGTCACCCTTGACCTCAGCACTCTCCCCGAGTATCAGTGCCTTTTATGACACCCACTTCAAATAGGCGGCTGATTCGAGAGCACTACGATCAAGTACATCGATTTATTACACTGCTTTTGAACACAGGTTTTTTTTTGGATCTGTGCTCGAAGTGTTCCAAAGGGAAAAGCCTCCGCTTTCCGTCTGTCTGTCTGTCAGCGAGTTGTATCTAATAAACCTTTCTCATACATTTTCACAGAGTTTGTATTTCTATGGCAAGTGCCTCAGTTTTTACTACATTTCCGATGATAAACCACACTGACATTTGGTATACAGTAAGTTTGAACCCCAACAAAGGACATAGGCTAATTTTTATTCGACTTCGTCTGTTCGATAACCGAAATTTACACAGACGAA
Source organism: Hoplodrina blanda (assembly GCA_949316365.1). Lineage (NCBI taxonomy): Eukaryota > Metazoa > Arthropoda > Insecta > Lepidoptera > Noctuidae > Hoplodrina > Hoplodrina blanda. Next base: position 4,778,474 of record OX438579.1, on the reverse strand, counting down.
GTCGCGGGCAAAAGTTAGTTAGATATAAGGTCTCCTTTGATCATAACTTTATAATTAAACTCTCCACAACTAATTAAAATGTCAAAAATTTGAGAGTGCAGTTCCATTATGTTTAAGAATGGATCAGAGGTCTGGATTGTTTTTATTGGATAGGAAAAAACTTCTTCTACTATTACTTACCAATATCCAACTACAGGTAGGTAGGGGCCTAGGTATTGTAATGTAATAGGTATATGTAAGTAAGTACCTACTTAATTAATTTCAAATTATCATTTTTTGTCTTCATAATTCTTTTATTTGTGCTCAGGTCGAAGAATCGCCACTGTTTATGTTCGTCTGCAATCTATACAAGTTAACAGACTCTTTGTCTGACTGTCTGTTTGTTCCGGCTTTTTAGGAATTCTGAATTTTAGAAAAATAGTAAAGGTTCCGCGAAACAGAATACCCCGTGATAAGTCGCAAGCATAATGCTATTATAGTATCCTATAAAACATCCATAAAAAAGAGCCGTCACAGTTAAACGTCAGTCAGTAAGGTACCGTTTGTATCTCTTACCTGAACAAGCTACTATATTTAAAAAATTAAAAAACACGACTGCAAAAATTGCACATATTTGTACTTTGTTTACTCGTCAGTTTTTGTTTACGACGTTTTTTATTTACAGTGTTATATATTTTTTAAATCTACTTGTCAAATTCTAGACGAAGAACATAGACGACCAGATTCATTAAAAAAATAAATTGAGTCTGGTATTAATTTACGTTTTAAAGTGACCACACCGGTTTCTTTTTTTTTTCTAGCCTATGTTACTCGGAACGATGCAAGGATTGTAACGATACCCCATACATCTAAATCGGTTCAGTCGTTCAAAAGTTATGGTGGAATAAAGAAACTCACATACATACATACATTAACCCTGAACACATAACACTCCTTTTTTTGGGGCAGTCGTGTAAAAATGGCCGAGCATTGATACTAGCATCTTTTCTTAACTAGCTATTCTCAAAATTTCAGACAAGCTAAAAAAAAAATTTAAAAAAATGCTGTAGGTCTTAGCAAACACGTGCACATATTTCTATCTCATTCATATAGTTCAGTATAGATGAATGAATAACATTTGTACTGCACAATGGTCCCCACCGCGTCATATATTGATATTCCAAGTAGTAGAATTAATATGTCCGGTCCATTGCCCCTGGAGGGAACGATTTGTTCTTGTTTTAGAAACAACTGACGATCATAGATTCAAAGAACCAAATCGTGCAAAGAGTAATTGGGTTTTGGGTACGTGTAACAAAATAACGGTTAGGTTATTTTTAAAGATTAATTATAACTTTTTTCTTAAAGTTGCCTCGTTGGTCTAGTGGTCGCAAAGCGCGACTGCTGAGCTTGAAGTCTTGGGTTCGATTCAAAAGCCTGGCAGTGTTATCTGGATTTTCCATCAGGAATTTCTCAGTAGCAGCCACGATGTCTAGATTTGTGCCCGGTTGATGGCAGTAGGTTTCCCCCTATTACATGGGACTTAAACATAACTGGCGAAATGTAGGTGTACTAATGGGTATAGCCAAACCCTTCGAGAATTACAAGTGTAATGTTATGTAACGACTTTTGAAAAAAAGTTGAAATTTTGACCTCCATTATCTCCATAACAAAAAAGTTCCAAGATTGGGGTCTAGAAAAAAAGCAATGATTGGAAGTATATGCAACATTCGGTTCCGTTAGTGTCTTTTAACACACGTAAGTATACTCAACCAACAATTGTTACATACGCTGAATAATTAGACCGCTGATTATGTTAACATTACAAAGTTTAATTATACGTTGCTTAATTAATAGTTTCTTTATCAGATTGCAATGTTGAGTGTGGTCAGGGTCTTGCAAAAAACTGGCTCCGCATGTAAGTAATTAATTATACTGAGTTTCGTAAATTGAAAGTCTAATACAATATTTCTTAATGAATTTTATAACGTGCACAATTTATGTAACGTAACACTCATATTGTCAGCCCTATTATAATTATTGTTCTAATGTAAGGCCTCTTCTCAAACAGAGAAGGCACGAGCATTTCTTTTTTTTAGACGATCCCACCGCACTATTCCCGTCCACTGCAAATCCTAAAAGCCAGAATCAACAGTGGAAACCGCCAGAAAAGCGCAGAGGCAATGAAGTACGATGAGTCCCGGAGACACCATTCAATTGTTTTGAATCCCGCAACGAAATTAATCAGAAAAGAATAGCGGAGGCACGAGCATTGACTACCATGCTTGCTCAAGGCGTTTTGGCGATTTCAAATATTAATTATAAGTCCAGGTTTCCTTACGATGTTTTCCTTCATCGACGACAATGATGTCCAAGATAAACACAGAAAATACATATGAAATACAAAAAGTCACATTGGTACTTGCTAATGTGTGTGTGAATCCACAACCTCATGCATTAAAGGCCTTAATTACAACACAAATGTTTAATTACATAAAATAAAAAGAGCAAGAGAGACGTTTCACACGTAAAAGAGAAAACGCACAAGTGACATATGAACACTCGCCGCGCGTCGCTTCCTCAGTCGCATCAAGCGTGTGTAATCTGAACTTGCCTTTACGACTTTTGGGTCGTGGATGTCGATATATTGAACGTCTAGTGTTCAGGCATTCTCCGGCAAGATTAACGTTAGCGTGTCTCACACTGCCATTCAGACAAGACAGTTTGAGGAATGTTAATCTAAAGGTTAATGCCCCGTGAGGATATGTTCCTACCAAAGCGGGGAATACTGGGATTGGTTTGTTCGACTTTTGTCTGATATGTTTCGTTCCTTTTAAAGTAATTTTCCTGTGCGATATTTAAAGGAATGTCCTTGAAAACTTTTCTTTTTTTAATAGCTATTTTATATCCTATCCTGTCTGCCTCGTTGGTCTAGTGGTTGCGAAGCGCGACTGTTGTGCATGAGGTCTTGGATTCGATTCCCAGGTCGGGTAAAGTGTTATTGGGTTTATCCATCAGGAATTTCTTAGTAGCAGCCTCGGAGTCTAGATTTGTGTCCAGTTGATGGCAATAGGCTCGCCCCCTATTACATGGGACTTAAACATAACTGGCGAGATGTTGGTGTACTAATGGGTACACCTCTGCCTAACCCTTCGGGGATTACAGGCGTGATATTATGTTATATCCTATGATATATTCACTTATGTATTGAACCTCATTTCATATCGCTATTATTATGATCAGTTAAAGATGTTGCGTTATGCCTTTACTTTTGCTCGATTATGTAATTTTCGAAAACACTAAAGCGTATAGTCATTAATCATTAAAAAATAAAAAATAATAAGTTTGTACGTTCTTTCAAACGTTTCGTTAGAAAAAAACTAATCGTTCTCACATATAGGAATCCAAAATGTATACCTACCTCCTTAGCATGCATCACTGTATCTCGCCTTTTAAAATCAGGCATGACTGTGTTTCATAACGAGGAGTTACAAACACAAACTTAGCGACAGTATAGAACTAGTTACTGCGTCAATAGAAATACCTGTTGTTATTAACTTACATTAAAATAACTAAACATTCAACTGCATTAATTAAAGATCTAGCTTCTGCTGCGACTTCATTGGCAAGAATCTTAGAGCACCCCATAAAATCACGCCTGTAATCCCCGAAGGGTTAGCCAGAGGTGTACCCATTATTACACCCACATTTCGCCAGTTATGTTTAGTCCCATGTAATAGGGGGCGAGCCTATTGCCATCAACCGGGCACAAATCCAGACTCCGAGGCTGCTACTGAGAAATTCCTGATGGAAAAAATCCAATAACACTTTACCCGACCTGGGAATCGAACCCAAGACCTCACGTAGCAATCGTCCCTATATATTTATAATAAAATAGGCACTCAAGAATAACGTAACTTCCTATTAGCGAACGAATTTTCAGAATTGCACCAGTAGTTCCGGAGTTTAGCGCCTTCAAACGAAACAAATATACTCTACGGGTTTCTAATACACTCCATAGCACTCAGGGATAACGTAGTATCCTATTAGAGAAAGGTTTTCACAATCGGACCAGTAGTTCCGGAGATTAAACGCATTCAAACAAAAGAACAAACAAACTTCAGCTTTATAATATTAAGTAAGTAAGTATAGTTAGATTAATCAACCTCTATCCACCTACCTATACATGCATCGACAATGTAACTACTATTAGCAATTATTATTACAGATAAATTACACAAATTATGTGATCATGTTTATCAATATTTTAATTAATGTAAAATTATGCATGATTTGAAGGCGTCCTCACACATGAGCAGTATTATCATCACAGCGATAACGTCGCAGACTAAATAGAAATAAAAATGTTCTAATAGAGATATATACGTATCGCTTCGGTAATAATATCGCTCGTGTATGGGGTGCCTTAATGATTTTATTATTAATTATTGTATTTGTAATTAAGTTACTAGTCACCTTATTATGAGCGAATTTTTCAATAATAATAATAGGTAATAATCCATTTATTGCAGGCGACACAGGCACATAGATAGAAATTAAATAAATAGTCAATCGTCAGATAACTTTTAGCTGAAGGATAAATATGGCGGTGTGACAGCTTTTGTATAGAAAATATGTCAAACTGTCTTATTTATTCTTTGGTAAAAATTATCTGACTGTTCAAAAATCAGACCTAAATCATTATACATAAGTTTCAATTTGGATACAAAAACATAATGTTAAAATTCCCGCTAATAAAAACAATGATTGCAGTATCTTATCGCTTTAAAATTCACTTTTGTTACAAAAACTATAATTTAATAAAAGTATTTTATTACCAGTTTATCTGTGTTATTGGGTTTTTCCATCAGGAATTTCTCAGTAGCTGCCTTGGAGTCTGGATTTGTGCCCGGTTGATGGCAATAGGCTCGCCCCATATTACATGGGACTTAAACATAACTGGCGGAATGTGGGTGTACTAATGGGTACACCTCTGCCTAACCCTTCGGGATTACAGGCTTGATGTTATGTTATGTATGTTCTGTAGCAGCCCGGGGTTAGGATGTTAGTGACGTGACACCCGCGTGCTTAGAAAACCATGTTAAGTCGTTGGACTTCCATCCCATCGGATTATGACATTGAAGGAAGAGAGAAAAGCAGCTGTGTTTGTGCACTTGTGCACTACAATATTTACCATTGAGATCAGCGTTGTGACCAAAATTCGGTCTAAAGAATATTATTATGACCGTCTTTCTTTAGTTCTTTTAAAGCAGTAATGGCAAACCTTTACTGATTAACGTACCATTTTTCATCAAAACATAATAATGTGAATCTTAACATAGTGACATAAGTGAGAAAAATAAAACTATAGTTGCTATTATACTGTTTGTCTAGAACTCAAAATTTGTACAAGAATCGTAATGTTTACTATTTTATGTGTATTTAAATAAAAAAAGTTAAGTGTGATTTTTTCTGTTGTAAATTTAGATTCGAAAAAATACATAGATTTGTTAATTATTGACGTGCCAGTATTAATTTGTCGCGTGCTATCATTGGCACGCATGCCTTTGGTTCGACATCCCTGTTTTAAAGTTTAGACACTGGACGCTCTAGCTTTAGAACAAAGTCTGTTATCACTAAGCACAGAAAGATAGCACAGTGAATGCTTGAACCACTAAACAAATGAATACCGACCGTTGAAGCCACATTTATAACTGAGATAGTGTCCTCAGAATTGGCACGACTCCACACTCCGATATCATTTTATCAGTTAAATTCAAAGTTGATTTAGTTTGACTTCCAGTTAAGTTAGGTATATGAATGCTTTAAGTAGAACAACTTGCTATATTTTATTATGTACCTACAAGGAAACTAAAAAATATAAGGATAATATATTAATATAATAAACCTATAATAATATAACTATATATTACAGCTGAAGAGTTTTTTGTTTGTTTTACGCTCTATAAGTATTCTCTGGAACTGCCAGTCGGATTGAAAAAATATTTTTGTAAATGATTGCCAGATTTATGAGGATAGGCTATATATCTGTATAATATGTAGCTTTTTATCGCGAACTAAAACAATAACTTAAAAATAGTTATCCTATCGACATTTATTTGTTTTGACTTTTTCCTTGCCATATCTATGGAGCAAGTAATGGTGCGATGTTAGATCTATATGTTTTCCCCTATCTAGATTATTTCACCATTTTAATTATTATAAATACCCAGGAATAAATACGTACCTAATGACGAATTGGTAGTATACACTATGTAACAAAAACCCTGTCAGATCAGTGTTGCCGTTGATCAGTTTTTATGTTTTATTTTAATTTAGTTACTTCTTCTTTCTTCTTTTTTTTTCGCTGGGGAAAAATAATAATCTCAAATCCATTTAATGGTTACGTATATGTGTACGCAGTACGATGCCGAATAATACCCTTAAGGATCGGACAGGGTTTTTGTTACATGCTGTATATCTGTATATTATGTAGCTTTGTATAACGAACTAAAACAATAACAGCTTATAAATAGTTATCCTACCGACATTCATTTGTTTTGACTTTTTCCTTGCCATATCTATGGAGCAAGTAATGGTGCGATGTTAGACCTATATGTTTTCCCCTATCTAGATTATTTCACTATTTTAATTATTACAAATACTCAGGAATAAATACCTACGTACCTACCTACTGACGAATAGGTAGTATAAAACATAGTAGCTTCTCATCTCGCCGTCTGTACGCTTATATCTATCAAACTTTGCAATTGGATTTTAATGCGGTTTTCATCAATAGATAGAGTGATTGAAGAGGAAGGTTTGTGTATCTATATTGCACCCGAAGTAGGGGTGGGTCGTTAGTAAAAACAAGCAATTACAATAAAGCCTTTTTATTGGAAGGGAAACCTCAATTCTATGACATTAGTTACACACGAATTTAAGAGCCTGCGCGCACTAGCGATTTTTAAATCGGGCGATAGTTTGATCGTTCTAGAATTCAGTATGAAATTATATGGCAGTGCGCGCATTTGACGATTAAAAATCATACGTCTTACGTTTCGTCTTACGATAGCGACTAAACTATCGGCCAACTTAAATCGCTAGAGCGCGCAGGCTCTTAGTATGTGTTTGATACAATACAAACATATTTACTGGCTGTAAAAAAATGCTTCATTTTAAAGAATTTATTCAATATTAAAAATACAGAATGAATATCTATCTAAATGGTTGTAAATATCTGTGGTTCGTTTATTAAGTTTGTTTTACTTTTAACTTCTGTTCCATAAAACTGATTAGAAAGAATGTAAAACACCCACATAGTTAAGTTATTTATTTAAGTAATTTACATTTAAATTAACTAATAATGTAAAATAAACTATTATCAACTTTGTCAGAGACAGAAAACTATACACCAAATATTTATTTATTTAAAAGGTTATAAATAAACGTACTTTCTAAGAATACTTAGAAAACTACAAAACGGTTAACTTACTGGAGCTCAGAGGAAAGTTAGATACTCCCGAATATGAAAAAAGTTTTCAGTTTCAAACTGAAAGAACATCGTTTGTCATTGTCTTTAAATTCTTGTTCTATATTTTTATTTGTTCACAGACATTTAATTGACAATGTATATGTATACTTAGTGCTTGTTATCAAAAAGAGCTTAAACTTCGTTGCAACTATGTAGTTACCTAGTTTAACTATCCATTTAAGACATTATACTTTCAAACATCCTCCAAAGTTATTCTTTAGTCTAGTCACGATATCGAGCACATTGTTTAATAACACCGGAAAAGTCTGATAACAAAACACTATTTTAGTTAGGTACCAGTGACCGGGCCTTGAGCGACTCAACCGCCTATGAATGAAACACTGTTATGAAACAGTATAGTACATTATCCTCCAAGTCTGTCACAGGCCTTACCTCCCTCCGTCAACATTACATACTGGCTTAGCGTATCTAATCTAATTAGCGTTGCACTACAATGACGTCATGAAGCCGGCTCGTGTCGCGAAATGTAAGTTCAACAAACTTAACCTTTTATAATATACGTAAATCGCGCCGCATTCGTAAACAATTCGCTGTTTATAGTAAACGCACTGAATTCACCTACAAACGTGCAAATATGTCACAATAACTGTTGTTGTTACTCCATTTATTTGTGAGCGGACACTTTGTATAATGTTTTCGTAAGTTTTGTATTTTTATTGGTTTACACGCACGACGGGAGGCGGGCCGCAGCGGTACGCGATCGTCGCACGGCGGCTAGGACACATCTGAACCGTCTGAACACAGACTACGTTCAGTACGGCTGTGGGTACGCCGCGCCGCCACTCTGCGCAATTTTCACACAGTGCGCGCCGCCTGCAAGTGCAACACAGTGAGACCACGTTTTACCGCGCGTCCTAATCGCCCGATACGTTTACAGCGTTTATTTACAGCATTCTGTAAAATGTAAACATAGCATTCCACTTCTTAGAAACACTTTTGGTAGATAACTCAGTTTGGTTTTTGTGTTACGTAACTTTATTAGATTTAAATGGGTGCGTTATGTAATTTAATTTGGAGCGAATGTGACTGAATTGGGAATATATACTATTACTTACCTGAAGGTTCCGTACTAAAATGGTAAAAAAAGGAACTCTTATGATGCGATCGTCAGTCTGTGTACCAAAGTTATTTTTTACTATAAATTGAATTGTAGTGGGTACATCAATCAATCTGAAGAACCTCATTGAATGTCCTCATCACAGGACAAATAGTAGATTATTAACCAAGGGGATAAAGCAGTGTCTTCTGTCGCGGGTGACGATTTAAATCGCGAGCGTAACGAAAGACTCGAGGTTTACTCCCGAGCGTAGCGAGGGTGTTAAAAACTTAAATCACGAGCGAAGCGAGGGATTTAAGGCGAGTCCTGAGTGTAGCGAGGGATTTAAGTTCACCCAAGACTAAGACAGCTTTATCACCGAGGAAAATACTCTACTTTTCGTACCATTTGCGAAAAAATTAACACAATAATAATATGAGATATGCATTTTAGAACATTAAGTTATTTATAAAAATAAATTAAAATAAACTTAACGTTTATGTATTTGAAGAAAACAAAAACGCGGCAAATTCCTAGACTAATATTTTTTTGTCGAAAAAGCAAACGCATCAAGCTCATACGGCCTCGTCGGTTTTCGTAATTTTATTTAATAATCATAACTGCTTAATAAATGCGTATTCCTTTTTCAAAAAGATGTATACTTAATGCTTTATAAATACAAACTCAATGGTGTAAACACAGATGTAGTGCAGTACGGTAAGTATTCCAAATTTAAATCACATTCTCTCCCTAGAGGAAGAATGAAATTCAGTACAATTTTCTTTCCCTGTTTTTAACAGATTAAAAATGACTATTGTTATGTTCGCTTTTTGTGGCATAGAATGTCACTTTTTTGAGCAAGTGGTACGAAAAGCAATTTAAATGTTATGTTCCATTAATTAATTCCTTTCCCAATAATATCTTCACAACAAGTAAGATAACAACAAAATCTTCCACTTTAGCACATTGGCACAGTTCGAAACCACCTGTAGGCACAAATGTGTGTTTGTCGAGGGGCCACAAGAGTCCCCAGTAACCCATTTACATGTGCTATGCTATGAATAGCCCACTTCGTTCCTTCCCGGAGCGATGTAAGATGGAGCTTGACGAGTTCACCAGGTCAATGGGTTCTGAAACCCTATTATATCCTTGTATGAAGTTTTGTGCCAAATCGAGGAATGTGTAGGTAAGCGGATTGTACCGACATCGCGCGCCAAACAATTATTTTACAAATTTAATGTATTCTAGTCATATTTGAGTCTATTTTCGATGTGTACATAGTATGAAAATAAGGGGCACTAATTATATAGGCCTAGTGATTAGTCAATTCCCCAGCAACTAACTTAACTTCAAAATGACACGTCATTAAAAATCTTGTGCGAAATTTAAAAAACAATAAAAAAAAATCGTGTTTATTACTTGACTAGCTTCTACCCGCGACTTCATCTGCTTCAAAATTGATATATTATCCCACGGTAACCATACCTACATTTTTCCGAAATAAGAAGTAGCCAATAGTGACGATTCCCTTGTTCACAAACTATACTAAATTTAGAGAATTGACATCTCTTCCTAACATACAGCGAAAGAAAAGGACGGTGACACAAGAACTAAGTTAGAGATGTCACATTAGTTTTGCCTTGAACTTTTCCGTATTTTTAATCTATACGTTTTAAGATGTCAACTAAAATTGTATGGACGTGTCAGATTGACTAAATTTGACAGCACTTATTTGCATTAGTCTCTTTCTTGTTTTATTGGACAGAAAAAGATAGAAATAGTCTAATTTTAGTTTAGTTTGTGAATAATGGAATCGGCACCAATGTGCTCCTATTTCTGGATCTAACTATAACCTATCTATTAACCAGATCTGTTCAGCCGTTCAGGTGTGATCGACATCTACTTGATTGAAATTCAATACAGATTATTTTGGAAATAAATTAGTTATAATTTTCATAACAAAAACAATAAAAAAAAGAAACAACCAGAATAAGAAAATAAAAAGAGAAACTAAAATTAAATGGCATCAAATAATTCATTCGCATCGCCGTCCACTGGAAATATACCCAAAAGACTGGCCGCATTGCCACGTTGGATGGCAATGCTTAACCTCTGGCCAAGGTAATAACCAGCCCTTGGGTCACGGGAAGTGTCAACCAACCGTTTGGCCAACGCCTTAAAAAGGCCATGGGCACACGGACCCCACGACCCGAGGGTTTCCACCCCAAACGGCTCGAAAATATAGTTACCAGAAAGGGTACTATACTTACGCCGTTTGAGGTGTGATTGAGAAACAAACTTCCATCCATCCAAACTTTCGCAATTATGATAGGAGACGACAAGGAGGGTTTTTAAGGGACGAAAAAAATATAATCATGAAAACCAACTCAAGTGTCCAAAAATGGTTACTACAATAATGTGATAGTAATTATCTTTATTGGTTAAGATAAGGATTTATAACCAAGTTAAATGATTTTATAGGTAGGTACCGAATAATGGCAGCGGTAAAGCGATTTATTGGAGCTATGTTAGATATCTGATCATTTAATTTTGTTAAGTACACAATAAACACCTAACTAAATAAACTCTATCAAAATGTTATCAGTATTTAACAAGTTTTCGAATTAATAATTCAATATGAACATACAAATATGTTGCTCTGTCTACACTATAATAACATAACATCACGCCTGCTATCCACGAAAGGCTAGGCAGAGGTGTACCCATTAGTACACCCACATTTCGCCAGTTATGTTTAAGGTTCAATTAATAGGGGGCAAGCCTATTACCATCATCTGGGCACAAATCCAGAGGCTGCCATTGAGAACTAGTGGTCGCAAAGCGCGACTGCAGAGCGTGAGGTTTTGGGTTCCATTCCCAGGTCGAGAAAAGTGTTACTGGGTTTTTTCATTAAGAATTTCTCAGTAGCAGTCTGGATTTTCGCCCGGCCGATGTCAATAAGCTCGCTCCCTATGACATGGGACTTAAAACATAACTAGCGAAATGTGGGTGTACTAATGGGTACACCTCTGCCTAACCCTTCGGGGATTACAGGCGTGAAGATATTATGTATGTTAGGTTATTTTCTTTTAAATTTTAAAACAGCTACAAAAAACTCATATATTTAAAATGCTAAATAGGTAATTAGTACCTACATAGTAAATATAGGTAGGTACACAATTACCCATTAACCCTGCGTTTGCCGCAGTACGCCAAGTACTTTCCAGGAATTTTAATTTCCTTACACGGGATATACTGAACGTAACATTATCCCTTGATGTGACTCGAACAACTTTTAAACATATCGTTTGAAAATATCAGTAACGGATAAAGTTTGTATGAAACATGGAAGTGTTATGTAGCGTAGTTACGAGAAAATGTATCGTGTATGTACCCTACCTATCTGCATAATGTTAAAGTTTGTATTTATGTGTATTTGGTAACCTGTGTGTCCGTCCGTCTGTCTGTCTGGCTGTATGTCCATCTATCACCAGGCTGTATCTCATGAACCGTGATAGTTAGACAGTTGAAATTTTCACAGATGATGTATTTCTGTTGCCGCTATAACAACAAACACTAAAACAAAAATATATATTTAAGGGGGCTCCCATACAACGGACATGTTTTTTTTAATGTTTTTATAGATAATAGTACGGAACCCTTCGTGCGCGAGTCCGACGCGCACTTGGCCGGTTTTTTGGTTTTTTTTAACCCGCTAATATCAGGAACTACCACTGGATACAGGAGAAATTCCTAGTGTGGAGCAACAGTTTTTTTTAAACATATAATACAAACAGTCCGATTCGAAAAATTGCACCGTTGGATGTGGGCCACGCAGAACCAGTCATTATGATTATCTTTACGAAAGGCCTATGTCCTATGTCAGATAATTTTATTTGTTTTCAATGAATTTTAAATCTCTTTTTTGATTATTTTCTCATGTATAATTTTTTGCACCTGCCATGTTATCTCTTCACCACCTTTGGTTGACTGGTAGAGAATGCCTAAGGCATTAAGTCCGCCTTTGTACCTTTTTGTTGCATAAAGTTTAAATAAATAAATAATATATAAGATTGTAAAAAATAATATCATGCAAAGTACATATAGTACGGCCGACGTATCTTGGCGGTATGAAGTTAGCTGTTTGGCTGCGCAATGGATCTTATAGAAACGAAATTGTTTACTGCGCAGCAATCGGCTAACTTCAGGGCCGCCAAGATACGTCGGCCGTATTGTACTGAGTGATAAGTGCCAATTTCATTTTGGGGACGGAACAGCTGGCAGCGGTAACAAGTGTGGAACTGAAGGAGAGAGGTCATACGTCGATCATTTGGCAACACAGACTCAACTTAATTTCTTGGCAAAACTTGGTTTATTTTGAAAACTATCTTGTTTTGAACGCTTTGTTGGTACTATTTAGGTTCAAGTCTATTTTTTTTTGTGATTGGTATTAGCTACCTTTAAGTATTATCTTATTACAGTCCTACCAACTTATCTGTGAACTGAAAGAGAACGGTTCAGTTTACAGATAAGTTTTCATCACGAAGTATCGAAAACCGCTTGACGTATAAAGATAAAATTTGACTGGGAGGTAGTTTAATAGACGTTCGCTAAGAAATAATTTTTTCACAATTTACATATGAAGGGTGTTCGCGGGGGCGAACGAAGTCGCGGGCATAAGTTAGTTACATATAAAACAAAAGTACACGTCTACGTTTCTGGTCCACCGACATTTTTGGCCAACTTCCATCGGCCGTAGTCACGAGTAGACTGAAGATGACGGAGATAGAGCGCGGTCTTCGTGAAGTAAAGTTTTTATCAACTACCCTAATTAATAACAAAAAAAGTTGAAAAAAAATTTTTACTACTAAATTGATCGTTTTTCTTAGTGCTTTTTTTAAATTACTTAATTATACTAGTCTATATTTTATATTGATAACTTGATAAGTATCGCAAAATGAGGTAATAACAATTTAATTTTAATACAGTATTACCTCATACAGCGATTTGTATTATTACGTAACTGTGTAGTAATGTACTTACAACATGAAACATTGTTTACTTTAATAACTCACCAGTTTGTAATCTATCTATATACTTACTTAGGTACTACATACACAAGCTTATTTCTGGATATAAATGCGTTTATTTGCCAAAAATCTATTTTTAATTGTTTCGATCGATTTTATTTTGCTATTTGCTGCTTACACCAGAAGATAAAATGGTCTAAAGTTTATGTGATTTAAAATCATTTTTAATCGCAATACAAACTCTTTTGATAAATAAGGTCGCGTAGCACCGCTACCACCGCTACCTGGCAGGTTAGAAAAAAGCAATTAAAAACCAATCAACACCGCTTCATATTCAAAAATGGAACATCAATATCTGTCAAATTTTTTGGTGGAACCGCAAAGCGGGCGCGACGCGTCTTTTTTCTTAAATTATTTTTCTGTTTATTCCTATTAAAAATAACAATGTCTTCCGAGAGGCTAACGGACCTTACGGTCGATGACCTCGACGACATCGATATCACGTTGATGACCTTGAGAAAGCCTACAGATTTGAAGAAAGTAATCGATTCTGTGCCAAAACCTGCGTCGGCAGTGCCGAAAAATGGCTTACCTTTGTGGTACAAACTTGGGCTGGAAAGTAAGTTGCCTGTGCCAAAAATGCCGGAAGGAAGGATTATATTCTCTCGCGGGAAAATTGGCGAAGACGTAAGTGTTACTAATATTATACCTAGTTTATACTGTTATTTTAGTTATAGTGAGTGATAACTTTCAAGGCTGTACGCACGTGGCCTTCTGCCGAGACGCAATGTGTTTTTCTTGACTCTAAAGAAGTGGTCCTTTTTTGCCCAAAACCACTACGTGACCTATGGCAAGGTTGCTATAATAATCGGCATTATTTTGTGTCCATACTTTCCTTCTTGAACTATGATAATCGTACAAGCTCTAAGATGAATTGGGTAGTTCGACAAATCGACACCACTTTTTTTATTATACCTATTTTTTAATAAGCAGTTAAAACGAGATTCCCTCATACGTTTTGTATGGCAATACCTATCTGTGATGTTACCTAATTGCCAACTTAATAAACTATTTATTGATTTCAAAGCAACAAACAATCTATTTATAGAGTTAACAGAAAACTAATAAGTTTTCAGGGCCAAAGTAGTGTTTATTTAGAGAATTATTCATTAATAATCGTATACTAAAGGTAAGATAAATTCAAATAAGTGATAGATAAACCCCACTGTGTTTATAAATGAATCTACATATATATTAAAAGGCAACCGTTACTGACTGATTGATTCATCAGCACACAGCTCAAACCACTGAACGAATCGCGCTGAAATTAAACGCAGATAGTTGTTATGACGTATGCATGCACTAAGAAAGGATTTTCCAAAGTTCACCTACCTTTTTAACTTTGGACCCCCGTTTCATTTCCTTAGAAATGAAAAGGGGGTCCAAAGTTAAAAAGTTAATGTATGAACAATGTAATATAATTCGAATTATATTGACATACCTAATGATATAATAATTGATCTTACTTTATTCCAATGTATTAGTAGTTTTGAATGAACAATGACAATATTAATGACAATTGTATTTTGCATGCCTAATTATTATTTATAAGGTAGATTGTACAAGGTTCATCCATCCCTATCTGTAACACCTTATTTTATGTACCTACAATCTATGCAAATAAAATTTTACTTTACTTTACTTAAAGTTTAAAACTGCCAATAACCGACATTTACGTGGACGAAGTCGCGGGCAGAAACTAGTCTTATAGATATATTTATTTACACTGAATTAAGTCTCGATTAATTTCACTTCACATCCTAAAGTCGAGATCACACCCAAAATAACTCACACCAATTCATATTTAGAGTATTCAAACACGACTTTCACAAAGGGATTTGGCTGGAACCTTGCGATTTCACTGGCGAAAACTTTGCCTTTGTAAACCTAGCTTAAGTCCCGTAAACATCTTTAATATCTAAGGTTTAAACGCTTCGTTTTAAATGTTTGTCATGCAAATGCCTACCATTGGTAGATGCGTGAACTGAGGAATGAATAGAGGCTCCTAAACTCATAAATCAACCGTTACTTTGCATTGAAATTGTTCCATTTCTTTACGATCGTCTGGTAAACATTGTTGGCTTTGTTATAAAATATTTAAAGGGGCTTCAAATGCTTTGAACTTGGAGATGCGGAATTACAGATGTTTGGGGGATTTTCTCATTTGATTTTTGTGGGGAAAGGGGTTTTGTGTGCTGATAAACTAAATTAATCTTCCAAGCCTTAAACTGGATCTTAAGGTGCTCCCTCACCGGGAGCATTCGCGTGTAATGTAACATTATAGATTCGACTTTGAGCATTACATTACAATACTACCTCCCTGACTGACGAGCATTCGCGTGTAATGTAACATTTAGTATAGATTTGAATTAGGAAAGCGCATTGATGTTACAAGTTGTATCAAAATATTACACATTGTATCATTACAAGGTGCGCATTGTAATGCTCGGTTCTCTTCCTTCACTGATGTAACGTCGTTTTGTATCATTACAAGGTGCGCGCTGTAATGCTCAGTTCTCCTCCCTCACTGATGTAATGCTCGACTCTGTAACGTTACATTACACGCGAATGCTCCCGGTGAGGGAGCCCCTTAAGATTGTCAAATTTTAATCTATATTAATATAATAAAGACAGTGCACTAATCGATACACCTCTGCCTAACCCTTCGGGGATTACAGGCGTGATGTTATGTTATAATAAAGATGAAGAGATTGTTTATTTATTTTAACGGATTTATCTCGAAAACTGCTATTTGCATTGGGATTGAAAAAATCTTTTTGTATATGATAGCCAGATTCATGAGGCATAGACATAATAAGTATAGGCTACGCTAGTCATCACGCTATGACTCACGGAAGCGGAGCAGTAACCAAACATGTAACTCAACGCTGAAAAATACCACGCGGGTGAAGTCGCAGCCAGAAGCTTGTATTTTTATAAAATGAGGCTTATATTTGTTAGTAGTACTGTTAACATTTGGATATTCGTTTTAGCAAATTAAATGAAAATTAAATCCGAAAAAAATAATAATCCATTGACGAATTATACTCAAAAAATCATGTTTGTATAAAATTACAGATTCTAGGCAATAATAAAATCCCCAACGGAATTAATTTGTTATAACGAAATCGTTTTGTAATTTTGTAATACCTACCTCCAAATGAAAGCTGTATAAGCTTTTTATTACACTTAATGAAAAAATATTGTTGCCATGCGTATTGTTTGCCTGAAATTGTTCGTATATACATAATTTTAGAGTTCAATACCCAAATGGTGCCAAACGAACCCAAAAACAAAAACTCTGCTGTCTATCCGTCTGTTGCAGGGCTATTCTTTTAAACTAAAATAGGTTGACACTTAAAAAAATCACGAGTGTGTAATAAGTACCTACTAAAGTCGTTATAACAAGAAATAATATAAAATAAAAAAAAGTTAAAAATTAAAGGGAGGTCCCTATACAAGAAACGTGTTTCTTTGTACAGTCAACAAAAGAGATAGGTATGCAGGGTCGTCAGATATAGTTGAAGTTTTCTTAGAAACCGATGGGTATTTGCGATTGAAACCTAATTAATGAACTGTTTATTATCTACTTTATAAATTAAATTACCTAGGTACCTACATTAAAAAACATCCATCGGTTTCTAAGAAAACAACGTACATAGTGTTAAATACTTTGCTGTGATACGGAACCCTTGCGTGAGCGCAACTCGCGCTTGGCCAGCTTTTAAATGAGTACCTCGAGGCATGTGACTAATATTGTGTCAAAGGCATTCGTATTTACAGAATTTAGGTACCTAATTGAAATCCAATCATTTCAGCTCATGATATATTGTAATGTAATAAATTAATCTGTATCAAAGTAATTTTTTCAATTGGCGGATTAGGTAAATGGAAACATGTTTGTTCGTGGGTCTTCTTCAGTGTAGCTTGCGTGGTTGCTTGAAACAACAGAACACATAGAGGTTTAGGAATGCTTTGAACTAAATCTATGTCATTGATTGACTATTCTTTCTCGAGTTCAAACGATCGGTTCCTTAAGACCTGCTACTCTTCACGCCTGTAATACCCGAAGGGTTAGGTAGAGGTGTACCCTTTAGTGCACCCACAATTCGCCAGTTATGTTTAAGTCCCATGTAATAGGGGGCGAGCCTATTGCCATCAACCGGGCACAAATCCAGAGTCCAATGCTGTTTATTTATTCATAATTCCTAAATAAGCCAAATTGCGTGGTCTACTAGATACTTACCTATATCTACTCAGTTTTCCTCACGATGTTTTCCTTCACCGATGAGAGTAATGTCCAGGCTAATCTTAGAAAGTTCATAATTATGAATTGTAAAAGTCATATTGGTACTTATCCCACAAAATCGTGCACTTTTTTAAATTAAATGCTCTTGACTGTAGTCAAGATCAGAGGTGACAGAGACAAAGTCTACGATGGAGTGAGCTTTCACAGAAAAAGCCTGTACACTCTAACTTTGAAGAGATTAGGGCCGAATGCGTTCGGAAATACATGAGTGGGGCCCCCCACTACCCACACCCTTAACCACTAGACCATCGCGTCGCATCACGATTATCATATTGCTAAAACTGTTCAAATATTATCTTCTCATCGCTTCAGTTATCAAAATCGTAGTCCGAACTCTCTTTATACCAAAAAGGGGAACGAAGGCCGGCCACTAATTTTCCGTACCTTTGTACCCATGCCTAGATTGTACCCTTTTAGTAGGATTAACTGGAATAACGGCTGTAGTACGAGATCATAATACATTTCGTTTAATTTAGAAGCCTGGTGTTGTGGACGAAATTATTATGAGATTGTAGAATGGTTTATTTCAAGTATAAAATTATTTTTAACGATGTTAAATGGAAGATTTTCGCTTGAATTGTGTTCTCAAACCCGAATAGGGATTTTAAACCCACGATGAAAATATTTGAGTTATAAGTTTGATTTGTGTCTGTCGATGGCATCGTAGTAGCTTTCAAATGGCTGAACCAATTTAGATTTAGTATATTTTGTTTGTATGGTGATTTGATAGCGATTGTTCGTTGTTCTTACATTAAAAGAAAATTAATGAATTAAACTGCTTCTCCATTTGCACTGACCATACGTTATCTTACCTTCTCGATACAATGAAATATTATCATATTGATCTAAATGCAGTTATGCTAATCAATCTGTCTGTATGCAAGCAAAGCTATCTTGATTTAGTTAAGCTGTTTCTAATCAATTCATGCGAGTTGCTAGTGTGTGCAAATTACCTAATAGGTACTTAAATCTATGCTCTATAGTCTATACTATAAATATTATGAAGTTGAAGAGTTTTTAACCGACTTTAAAAAAATGAGGAGGTTATCAATTCGACTGTATTTTTTATGTTTGTTAGCTCCTAACTTGCGACTGGGTGAACCGATTTTCATGATTCTTTTTTGTTTAAAAGCTGGTACTTCCCGTGTGGTTCCATTGTCACCATTTCAATATCTGATGATGAACTTCGGAGATATGAAATGGAACTCCTCACAGAATCACAGCAGCAATATCGTAACAAGTGAAATTGCTTTGTTTATACGTGTAGTCGATGACTGACTAAAGGAAAAGGGGGGGGGGGGGTACGTCAACCCTCCTACCAGTTAAATAAAATTAAATATATCGTGTGAGGTATTGTTTGAAAGGGCTTTTTGTAAGGATTTCAAACATTAATACACAAGCACTAAAAAGTGAAAAATAAAAAGCTTTTTACAAAAATAGATAACCGCCTTCAAACTCCAAAATAAAAAATAACTTTAGTTTTGGAAGTCGGTGGCAATACTTACCTACTTACATAACAAAAAACAAAACTAAAGCCGCCGACTTCCAAAACTAAAGTTATTTTTTATTTTGGAGTTTGAAGGCGGTTATCTTTTTTTGTAAAAAGCTTTTTTAATATGTAACCGTTGCTAGTGTGTGCAAATTAGCTAATAGGTACTTAATCTATGCTCTATAGTCTATACTATAAATATTATAAAGTTGAAGAGTTTTTGTTTAAACGCTTCGAATTATTTTGCTTATCGATCATCCATGTTTGCAAAGGTATATATGACTTACTAGTTATCTGCCCGCGACTCCGTCCGCGTCAAAGGTAATATTTATCTCACGGAAACCGTACATATTTCCTGGATAAGAAATAGCTTAAGTGATTTTATAGACTCTATCTATTAGATCTATCTGTCTGTCTAAGTTCATTCAGAACAACAATCCATTCATTCAAGCTTTCGCATTTATATAGTAGTCATCATCATCCTCATAACAGCCGTAGGACGTCCACTGCTGAACATAGGCCTCCCCTACAGATTTCCAATAAGACCGGATGGAAGCGGCTTGCATCCAGCGCGATCCCGCGGTTTTTATCAGATCGTCCGTCCACCTTGTGGGTGGACGTCCTACGCTGCGCTTGCCGGTGCATGGTCTCCATTCGAGAACTTACGGCCCCATCGGCCATCCGTTCTGCGTGCTATGTGGCCTGCCCCCTGCCACTTCAACTTGCTAATTCGCTGGTCGGTAATTTTGGTTCGTCTACGAATCTCCTCATTTCTGATTCGATCACGCAGAGAGACTCCGAGCATACTGCCCTCTATATGTTAGTAAGATTAAAATACTTAATTTTAATAAGATTTTCCTCTTCCCATCATCATTACCAATATATTTCAAAATAAATGTCCCACACTACAAACTCGTGATGTATGCTGCTAGCCCCCAGATGGCGTGCCAAGCGACAGGTGTTCACATCCACCATCCATGTAGACGCGGCCAGAATTTTTATTACTAAATTAATAACCAGCAGAACTATTCCGTAAAATATCTCTCTTTGTGACTTTTGGTGATGTGAACGTGAGGTGAGATATTAATCCTAGCATTGTTGGATGACAACTCACTTCGAAGTCACTTCACTTAATCTTATTACAAGATTTATTATATTTTACAAGCTTTTATTTACTTTTACTGTCCCGGTGTTTGTGACTAATCAAATTTTAGAAGTTTAATTTGAGTCTCTTCCCGATGTTCGATTGAGCTGCAATTTTGCCTTAATGTGCAATTTGTATGACAATGAAATGTAATAATCTCACTGATGATGGGGCCGAAAAGTGGCCATAAGATCTGGCAATCTTACATGTTAAATTTCACCCGCTTCCAGGTGTTCAATTGAACTAAAACATCGAATACATTGCTTGTACTTAAAAAAATTAGATAGAACCTATTTACAGAGTAGACGAATGGAACTCCTTATTTTGTTGCAAATTAAAACCTATTAGAAACCTCTATTGTTTATTGTTATGTTATATTATTCCCATTTAATTAACGTTACATAATTCGTACGTTGCGGGTACGTTTGTTTGTTGAAATCACCGCAAATGTTTCTTGCCGTGCTTACAAGAAAAGTAAACATTCTCTTAATAACATTTTCTTTACGCTCATTTCGTTTATGACATGAATGAGGCACAAAGCGGCATACAGTGACTGCCTTGTGATATAAAGGAAGAGCAATAAAGCCTTATGAAACACTAGCTTTTGCTCGTGACTTTGTCCGTGTGCATCTTATAGCGCTTTGGAACAACGTAGTTTCCTATTAGCGAAATAATTTTCAGAATTAAACTAGCTGTTTCAGAGATAAGCGCATTCAAACAAAAACCCCCTTTCAGCTTTTATTGAGAATAAATTAGTCGACTATAGATAGAGCATGCCAGTGCATGCAAGTGTTGGTCGTCCGGCGGCGAGATGGGCAGACGACATTGTTGCCATTGCGGGAGTGTCCTGGATGAGGCTGGCGCAAGACCGTGGAGCTTGGCACAATCAAAGAGAGGCCTATACCCAGCAGTGGGTGAAGACGGCCTGTGGATGATGATGATGATGATGAGATAGAGCATTTGTTATTGTAAATTAAAAATTGCTGCAAACATAACTTTGCAAAACAGATGATATAATAGATGTCTCCTATACCCAGTGCGACTGTGCTCCTGACCAGACAACGACCCGTTTATTAGTGTTCAAAGTGTCCCCACACCTGCACCTTAGAGGGCAATTAAAACGTCACTGATACCGTGATTAACGGCGCTACCTATTGGTCCAATACTTAAAAAAAAAGGAATTATACCTAAGTATATCAACTTCCGCCCTCGACTTCGTCCGCGTTAAAGTTGATTTCTCGATGTACAAACTTTGGACCCCTTTTTCATCCCCTTAGGAGGTGAATTTTGGAAAATCCGTTCTTAGCGAACGTCCACAAACTATAAAGGTACAAGTTGGCAGCCGACTGCACGCGACAGCAGCAGACGACAATATATCGTCGCTTCGGTACAAGTGCTACCAACTTGTACTGAAGCGACGAACATGTCGTCTGCTGCTGTCGCGTGCAGTCGGCTACCATCTTGTACCTTAAATTACCTTCTTCCCTTCATCTTTATACGTCAAGCGACTTTCAATATTTCGTGATGAGTGAGTGACCTTTCGCTTTTATATATTTAGATACATCGATTCAATAATAAGGTTTTAACACACAACATTTTAATTAAACACAAGCTCCCGCGTTCACTGAATATAAACTCAATTAAATTCAACAAAATGTTTCAACAACATTATTTCAAACAATTCATCAAGATAATTGGAGTTAGTTCTGTTAAAACAAACCAACCCACGTCAAAAATCCTTTCATTCATGGAAATAATTGATTTTGGATATTTTTCGCTGCTTAATTCAAAAACTATTCTAAACATAAGTTTGGGACTGTACATTAAACTACTCGTATTATTGATGGATAGTAAGTAATTGTATCTTGATAACAAGCTACTATAATTAAAAAACACGACTGCAAAAATTGCACATATTTGTAGGTACTTTGTTTACTCGTCAGTTTTTTTTACGACGTTTTTTATTTACAGTATTATATATTTTTTAAATCTACTTGTTAAATTCTAGACGATAAACATAGACACGACCAGATTCATTAAAAAAATTGAGGATGGTATTAATTTACTTTTTCAAGTGACCACACCGCTTTCTTCTTATTTTTAACTAGCCTATGTTACTCGGAACGATGCAAGGATTGTAACGATACCCCATACATCTAAATCGGTTCAGGCGTTTAAAAGTTATGGTGGAATAAAGAAACTCACATACATACATACATACATACATACATACATTAACCCTGAACACATAACACTCCTTTTTTTGAGGTAGTCGTGTAATTATTATGTATCGTTAAAGGTTTAGTGATGTGACTTTTACACGCCATATATATTCTTTCCCTTGATGAATAATAGACGTAGCATAAAACATGCAGCAAAAAGAATGTCTCCCACGGATGTTTAGATACACTACACTTGAAATCTGTTTTAAGAGTCTCGGCAGTCCTCATTATGCTAATGCTTGCTATTCACTCGGTGAATGGCAGCGTGTGGAAAGAGGGGTTTTCGCGTGATAAATCTCCTTAGTACGCCTCCACTGTTTGTATAAATATGTGGTTAGTGACAGATTTAGATTTAAACTTGAAGTAAACTTAGATTTAGAATGGCTGCGATGCGGTGAATAGTGTTATTTGTGTTGGTTACGAATTTTTAGGCACATCACGGACTTAATCATGACCTCTTTTAACGTGCAATTGTTCTTGTACATAAATGATGTAGCCTAAATTAATTGTATTCTTCATTGATTTTAAAAAAAGTGCTTACTAACTTGTGGATTTTCTTGCTCATTCTTCTCCAAGAAAGAGCAAGAAAGTCCATGAGCACTTTTTTGAAGCTAGTTGCTTGTTCCAAACAGTAGATTTCTATGGCGATAGAAAACTTCTATTTCCATAAACCCCAAGGATGTTCAAGTCCCATAGGTTGTTTTATGGTAAACTTTACTTTACCACACGAACAAAATCGCAGGCAAAAACTAATTATTATAAAATATAGTACTAGGTGCCGAATCCAAATTCAGGTCTGTATTTCACTATAAAATACACGTGCTTTTGATAACGTTGCTAGCGTGGAAAGTTTCGTAGGTTGGCACGCCTGTCGCGATAGCCTGTCATCTCCGGTAGAGGCACGTGCCAAAAGTGGACCGTGTCGACGATACACGGCAGGAAGGTAGCTCCACTAGGGTATTACGTAGATATCACGGCGTGTGATTTGTTAAATAGCAGGGGGATTTTTTGTTAGAAGAAACGAATATGATTTGTTTATTTATACAGATTTTAGCAAGACGTAGCACAAAGTAGCTGCGTGCAATGCATACATATAGATGGGAGAAATGGAAGGAGGCTTTTTGCCCAGCAGTGGGACAGTGCGGACTAGTAATAATAATATACAGATGGCGCCACAAAAGCGTGATGGTTTAATACGTGTTTAAAATTAAATTGGTTTCGATATAACTAATTTAACTGTTGAGAGGTTTTAGATTGCCTTTTCTCAATAATACCCTGTAATATCATTTTTCAATACACTGTAAAAATACAGGCCTTTAAAGTGGTAAAGGCTTACCGAATACCTACCGTGTACTTATTTACTTAAAGCATTATAAATTACCTCAATCGACCGCTTAATTTTTTCGGGAGTCCCTTCGATTTTTTATCGCAGAATTTTCAAGGATTTTAGAATTTAAATCTCATTGTTACCTGATTGAATTGTAATCTATACAATCAGAGAGACGCTGGGAAGTGCTTCAGGCGTTTTGTCCTTTTCTGTTTCGTGGATATTGTCATGGATATCCAATTTGGGGAAGCACACCTCTCATTTACACTTCGCTCACTTTTAAAAACGAAAGGTTATAAATTCACTCATCACGTAATATTTGTCGAAAACCGGTTGACGTATACAAGGTGGAAGATTATAGTTAGTAGACGTCCGCAAGGACCGGATTTTAAAACCGCGGTCCGACATAAATGTCGGACCGCGGTTTTAAACACGGACGAAGTCGCGGGCAAAAGATAATCTGACAATAAAGAAGTGTTATAAAACATTTCCCAGAATATTTTAGTACCCACCGTGGATTTGAATATCGGGAATCACCTTTTAACATCACTTAGCTCGCTTCCGACGTATATTGACGATGACCTTTTGTTATATACTGCGCTTAATTACTTTCTGACATGGATCACTTTGTTTATTATACTATCTTCCTGTCGATATGTATATAATGAAATGAAGTTTAATTTGGGCTATTGTGTTTACTTTTGGTACCTGCTATAACGCCCGGTTTTCACGGGTTCTTTTGCCAATTAATGCTAATTAAATGCTTATTTTATGCAACGTACATCGCACACGTGTTATCATGTATGATCCTGTTTACAAATATTAGAAAACATTTATTTTAAAAGAGTATGTTTGGAGATTCTTGCCAATTCTTCTCCATACGACACTACCTTTTTGAAGAGGCAACTATATATATATTTTTTTATTTCTTGTAAATGACTTTACACGGCACGGCGACCGTGCCGTGCCGTGACCGTACGCATGTGAAAAGGGTCTTAGAGCTCCTTGTTCTCAACACGTACGTAACATTTTATATGTCAGTGTTGTATGATCACTGGGGGGCTTATAGCTTTGCTCTGCCATGAACAAGCTTGCACGTTTTTGGCTAACACGGTGTACGGTTAAGAAAACGTGCCGTGTACAACAGCCCTAACTGTTGAAGTTCCAGTTAAAGTTGAATAGAAGTTGGTGATCATCATGTATGTTTTCGTGGTACCTCGCGCCCTTGACGACCACGAATAACGTAGTTAATCTGGTCGTTGCGGCCACTGGTCGCGAGGTGATTAAATTACTTCATAATTAACTTCACCTTTAAAAATCCTTCGCATACATTTTGATCGTGTTGTAGTGTAGTGCGTTTTGGTACAGAGTGAATTTAAAGTCAGCCTAATTTAATATCAAGAATATCAAATAGTTTCACCTTTATCAAGAGTCGAGGTGGCATAAAAGGGGAACCCTGAAGCCAAGTCATGTCCCAGCAGTGGGATTTGCGGTACCGTGTGTCGAATTAGATTAGGCACGCAGGGGATTTTCAATCATATACCTGGGTAGGTATATGATTGAAAATCCCCCGTGTTGTAGTCGCGTTTCTCACGTGCGTCTCTCATAAACAGAGATTATCTGCCTCAGCTATACGTTTCGTACTTATACCATGTATTCGAATTGAGAATTGAAAGGTGGGTAAATGTAAATTTTCTCTGTATTTGTACAGGACAAAAGTATTAACTTTTCAATTAATTTGCATGGGATGTTGCCTAGTTTTGTTTTTCTATCCAAATATCTACGAACCAACGTTTATTTGTTTAACAATTTGAATAATTATGAAGTAAACACAACAATAAGCTGTGCCCATATCACCACAGTTCAAAATAATAATGTACTGTACACAAACGCTCTTTTCAATTTACAAATTAGCTGAAATAACAACAATGATAATTAAAGCTTCCGGATCATGTTTTTTGTAGCTATGAAACAATACAGTTTCGGCTTTAATTTACATTATATTTTAGTTGGTCTCGTGGTCGCAAGTGCGACTGTTGAGTGTGAGGTCCTGACTTCGATTCCCAAGTCGGGCAAAAAGAGCCATTGTTTTATTACAAGCTTTTATTTAGCTTACACTGTCCGTACCTATGTAAGTTGTCCTTTGAAAATTTGCAAACTATTTTTCGACCATTTGTTGGTATCCGATTAAGCTGAAATTTTGCATACACCTTAAGTTCTGGTGACAATATAATGAGCAATACTCGGTATTGTAATAATTTCAATATGGCCGCTGTTCCAAGATGGCGGATTACATTACATATTTCATCTCAATCCCCTTGATATGGGTATCAAATGAAAGGGCTTGAAGAGTAGAAAACGATAAAGTTAGTACATCACACTAAAAAAGCTTGTTTTAAAAAAGTTTTTCACCATTAATTTTTTTCATTAGGAATTTCTCAGTAGTAGCTCGGAGTTCGAAAGATGTTAAGCCGCGTACAGACATCGCGAGGCGTGCGCCACGAATGGTTCGTCTCGCATGCCTCAACCTGAGGCGTACGACGGTACATTTATACGTGCGTCCCGAACGATACATGCTCAAGCTGAGCAAGCAAACCACCACGAACGGTGTTCGTCCGTAGAAAACGCAAACAACACCTGTCCGTCCACACGGAGCGCACGGCTCGTACTGAGGCGGCGTTCGCAACGATCGTATGGCGCGAATGCTCACTGTGAGCACACCCGTCCACACAGCCCGAGGCATGTGGGACGAACCATTCGTGTCGCACGCCTCGCGATGTCTGTACGCGGCTTTACACCTCCGTGCCTCGGAAAGCACTGGTCCTACGCCTGATCTATCTCATCGGACTGAGAGTACCTAAATAAGAGGGAGTGCACGACTGTTTGCGCACACACTCGTGCACTATAATATCTCCTGCGTGCACAATAC
This sequence comes from Hoplodrina blanda, assembly GCA_949316365.1. Lineage (NCBI taxonomy): Eukaryota > Metazoa > Arthropoda > Insecta > Lepidoptera > Noctuidae > Hoplodrina > Hoplodrina blanda. The sequence continues at coordinate 4,751,394 of OX438579.1, read as the reverse complement.
CGTCGAGAGCATAATTATTATTATTAATATTTTAAATGTTCGAAGTAATACACTACCATTTGAAACTGATTTACCGTTCAGCGTTATAACGTTCTGTTTTTATATCGTAAATAATTAAAAACTTCTTAATAGGGACTGAAGACTAAAGTGTGATAAGTTCTTGGAAGGACAAGATAATTAATACACGATTTGATAAACTCGAGATCAATTTCTGGCCCAGTTCAATTTGTCAGTCATTGACAGTGTTTTATTAAACACTAGATTCTGCCCGCGACTTCGTCCGCGTCAAAGTCAATATTTGAATTGAGTTTAGGTTTTTATTTAAAACTACTGCAAAATGCCATGTTTTAATGAATATTTTAAAACAGACTTTGATATAACTACCCGCATATTAATTACTAGCACTCTCCCCGCGACTTCGTTCGCGTGATTTTTCTTACGGATCCCTAATTTTTTGATAATAAAATATAGCCTATAGATATATAGCACTCAGTGATAACGTAGCTTCCAATTTGTGAAACAATTTTCAAAATCGGTTCATTACTTCCGGAAATTACCCCCTACACACAAACTTACAAACAAATGTTACCTCTTTATAATATTATTTGTATTAGTATAGATATTAGTATAGATATAATATCATGCCTCATGACTCTGGAAGAATTGATCCAATCCGACTAGTAGTATAAAAAAACAAACAATAAAAAAAAACTTCTCGGCTTTATTATATTAACTATATAGTATAGATCACACAAATTAATTCTACTTGTGCACGCTTCCACCCAATTTACTAGCCCAGCGTATGTTATCGGTAAATATAATTATTGACGCGTGTAGCTGAGATTATCCGGGAGAAGATGCGTTATTTATCGCAACACTAGCCAATGATTTACTGAAGCAGTTTATCTTAAGCCGCGTACAGACATCGCGAGGCGTGCGACACGAATGGTTCGTCTCGCATGCCTCGGGCTGTGTGGACGGGTGTGTTCACAGTGAGCATTCGCGCCATACGATCGTTGCGATCGCCGCCTCAGTACGAGCCGTGTGCTCCGTGTGGACGGAAAGGTGTTGTTTGCGTTTTCTACTGACGAACACCGTGCGTGGTGGTTTGCTTGCTCAGCTTGAGCATGTATCGTTCGGGACGCACGTATAAATGTACCGTCGTACGCCTCAGGTTGAGGCATGCGAGACGAACCATTCGTGGCGCACGCCTCGCGATGTCTGTACGCGGCTTTTGAGATACATGATATGGTAGGCAAGGGTAAGACAAAGGTGTGATACAATACATTATTTTAATTTGACCGTTGGCTTCTTAGGTATAATCTAGACTACCCCATCGGTCTTGTGGTCACAAGCGTAACTGCCGAGCCGTGTATCCAATTCCTAGGTTGGGTAATAAGTGTCATTGCCAAGAAATTTTCAGTATCAACAACTTTTAACTAGGTACGGAAAAGTAGCTGGTGTTACGCCCCCGTGCATCGAAAAGCACGTATAGCCTATCAGCGCTTGATCCCTCCTCGGTCGTGTCAGATTGCCGTCCCATCGAACTTTGAGAATGTTGGAAGAAGGAATGCACACATTCGTCCGTGGGATCTCCGTCACCATCTATACAATTTTCATCGTTGTTTTCAGGTTCGAAGACTTGGACTTGGTGGCGACATACGACCCACTTTTGACCTAACAGATCCGTACTGCAACAATGTCTCCTACGATTACGTACCCATGCACGATCCCCACCTCGCCCCATATTTTTTGCAAAAGGCAGCGAGAAACAGAATGAAACTGCTGGGATACTGCACGAAAGACGGGAGAGCTGTATGCTCGCTAAAGGAATTTAATCAGTACAGAAAATATTTGTATAACCAGTTCATGGACAGAATTCATATGGAGATAAAGAAACTGGTATGTTTTGCTATGTTCCCTTCACATAAGTATCGAGTATTGACCACTAAGCTGACCCACTGCCACGGTCGTCGTGTTGGCGTTTTTACACATTTTTCAATCTTGTTTATCCTTTGTCGTAAGATTTAACACCGCAAACTTCCGATTAAGTGGCAAATACAATTCATTCATTCATCATTCATTTGTTTATTGTTCATTCATTCATCATGTAGGTCATTCATCATTCATTTGAACTGTCTAAAATCCCATATTTATGACCGCGTATCTCAGACCAATAAAAAAGGCATATACTGTTACCGAATATAAATCTGTCTAAATTAGATTTAGTTAGGTACTTATACACAAATAATATTCAATTAAAAACAGGATGAACGTGCAAAAGACGACTTAACCCTTAAAAGAGTGGAGAAGGACGTGGCCAGAAGATTCACAGTCTTCAAAAGGGAAGAGAAGTCTAAAGCGAATCTTGAGAAAGTGGCGAGGGAGCACATGGATGAATTTGCATCGAAGAAACTGGCGTATGTTTTGGTTATCTATTATTAATTTTACTGCCCCGTCTGTGATGATCACCAGCGCGACTGCTAAGCGTGTGATCTTGGGTTCGATTCCCAAATCGGCCAATAGGAATGGACATTAGGAATTTCTTAGTAACAGCCCAAAGTAAAGCTGCGATTATAGGTACTTAACCTGCCCCGCGTGTCGCCACGCGTGGGAAGGCTATCGGTTTCATACATGTCGGTTACTCCACGCCACGCGGGACGGGACTAATGTAATCAATCCAGTACTAAATGTATGTAACCGATAGCTTACCCACGCGTGGCGACACGCGGCGTCAGCTTAATATAATTGCGGCTTTAGAATGCTGTTAGTGTGACATCCCCGTGCCTCGGAAAGCACGTTACAGACGTTAGTCTTGCGCGGCATCTCTCGTCGGTCGTGTCTCATAGCCGGCCCATCAGACCATGAGAGTGAGCGAGGTGCATCTGTGTTTGCGTACCCGCTTGTGCACTATAATATCTCCCATTAGTCCCATTTACTAGGCTAGTCTTCATTTGTATTAGCAATCGTGCGTGACCTAATTCGGTTGGTGGAGCAATATTTTGAATGTGCCCGGTTGATGGCAATAGGCTCGCCCCCTATTACATGGAACTTAAACATAACTGGCGAAATGTGGATGTACTAATAGGTACACCTCTGCCTAAGTCTTCGGGGATTACAGGCGTGATAATATGTATGTTAATTTATTTTAGCGTGCGTGTTTATAGACTGTCTTCCTAACCGAACCTTTTATACCCCTATATACTTACTAACACAATACCATTCCATGTTAACCACTTGAAAAAATTCTAAGTCAAAATATTTTCTCAAATACTTCAGACAAAACCGACTAAAGCTATTCCGTGAATAAGCCGGTTGTCAGTGGAGTGCCCTTTTCAATATTGGGTACGCAGAATATGTTGTTTGTCAATCACTTTTCGGATGTTATAGACTTGTTTGTCATAAGGATTTGTAAATAGATATGAATAATAATTTAGTACTACTTAGTAGTATACTCTTTGTGAAGGAACGCCTCTGGGGAATATACTACCTCCGTACCTATTTCTGCCGCAAAGCACCGTTGCTGTGTTAAGATTTAAAGGGTATGAATGTTGATTTTATTATTGGCACATGAGACATTTCAGCTTCATTTCTGGGATGGCCACGCATCTGTAAGGTATCTGGTGTAGCGACCATATCAAATAAATTCTATTCTAAATCATATTTAAATAACTTTAATGTTAAAAAATATATTTTTTAAAACAATTTAAAATTATTACAATATTGAGTATTAGACATTGTATTGTAATCAAAACTAAAGGTGTATGCAAAATTACAGCTCAATCGGATACCAACAAATGGTAGAAAAACGGTTTGCAAATTTTGAAAGGACATCTTGCAAGCTAAATAAAAGCTTGTAAAAATTACAATTACTTCGACAATGTTGACATGAGTTAATTTGCTCTGGGAAAACTAAATCCAATTTATTCTAGGTAGGTAACTCTAGTCTAGACCCAAAGGATAATGTTTTCTAAAAGTTCAAGAGTAGTACTTACAATTTATTGTTGTAAACTTGTACCTATATTTCGACTTTTAATTCTATTCAGTAACTTGACAGATAAAGGGTTACCAAGTTTTGACAAAAAGAAGATAGTGAAGTGGTGTAAGAATGAACGAAATTGAATGAACTTAAATAATGTACTTAACTTGGTATTAAACCATTCTTATCATTCGTTCCTTACGCAAAGTCGTTCACTACCCCAACACTATTAGTTGTAGTATGGTAACATTATTTTTCTTTGAACTGTCAAGTTACTGAATAGAATTAAAAGTCGAAATATACATATTCGCGTGAGTTGTTGGTATGCTGAAAGTTTGAAACATACTGAAAGCCTACACGTGGCTGGAATATTTTAAATGGCACCCTTGTGTACGAATGGCAAGTTACTCTTGTTAGCAGATACTTGTTTTTGGAATATCAGGTAGGTATCCCCTGTATACGGCGAGAAATAGGCTTGTTGACACCACCAAAAAATTGACATATAAATAAATAAATAAATAAATAAAATAAATTTGTATGGCAATATCGAACTGTGACGTCACTTATTTGGCAACTCAATTGACTACCTATTTATTGATTTGAAAGCCACAAAAAATCTAATTTTACAGTAAATTGAAAATTAATCCGGTTTACAGGGCTAAAATAAAGTGTTTATTTAAAGAAGTTATGTCTTGGAATTATTGGTTAATGGTTGCCAACTACCCAATTGTCCATTTTTAGTTAAGAAACTCCGAGTGACAGATTTTCAGTTTGTCGCCCGAAAGTAAACACTTTCACGGTTACCTTCTTCTTCTTCTTCTTCTCGTATCGATTGACTCAAATTTTGTCCGATCAATATTGAGCAACCTGTACAGCTCTGTCATTGGCCTCATTAAGGTCTACGGTTACCTTAAATCTTACATCATGGGTGTTCAAGACTGTAGCAATTTAATAATCAAAGATTAAATTACAATACTCTCTTATAATCTCGTTCTAAAGATTTTAATTAATCTTATATTGCAGCTAAGACTCATGCATATATAATCGCCTGCAAATATGATTATGTAAATCCCCTTCATGCATAGCCTTGGTTAAATCATTTTATTTGTTACAAACTACGAGCTTTTTAGAATTGCGAGTAACTACTTTGTAATAGATTACTCCTGTTTGAAATGTACCTATATAATAATGACCACCTTATTATTATACAAAGCCCGATGACAATAGCTGAAGCGCGGTCATTGTCAGACTGTTGTGTTAAAAAATATCAGCAATTATTTATCGATTTACTAAAAAATAAGTTGAGCAGTCAGAAATCAGAAATTAAAAAAAGAACATTCAGTATACTTAAATCCTGCATTATTTTTATCGCTTTGTTCAATTAACCTCAATAAATAATAGTTAAGTTACAGTTAGTTAAGTTAGTTAGGTAGAGGTTTACTATTCATTTGTGTCGATTAATGTTTAGAAAAATGTGTTTTAGAATCTTACATCCACTCGAAGTATTTTTCCGCTGCCTCAATAGATTTGGCTAAAAACATATTTTCCAATTAGGTCTTGTCAGTGCCTTAAAAAGACTTTCAATAAGAAAAATGAATATTTAAATTATTTACAAAATTGGTTTAGGGTACTACTATTATAAAATAAACTTTTCTGTACATTCTTAGAATGCTAGTATAATAATTATTCTTCTAATTTCTCATTATATCTTTCCTAAATCTTCTTTAAAGAAATTATCACAAAATTCGATTGCAATCTTTCACATTCTTCTTTAGTACAAATACATTTCTCATTCATTCTAATGAGAGAGGGTCGATTACTTAGCCCTGCAGGCTCAAAGGTCGTCGTTACGTGAGCCGAGGACCCACTGATTAATGTCGGCACTTATTTTCATTTAGTCCCTGTTTATACATCTACCTTCGTACCGAGAACGTATTTCTTTATTTGCTGCCTTATTTATGAGGATTTTTGGCTGGAGAATTTTAGTATTTCTGGGTGTTCTGGAATGTTCATCATTATCTACTTTACAATAGAGATTGATCGCTCAAGTTTAGAAGCATTTATTGTGGATTATTAAGAAACCTATTGTAGTAATATATAAAGTTGGGCGTATATTATTAAAAATATTTTGCAAAATCTAAACTTTACAGTCTACTCAAGCCACACCAATATTGGATAACTCCAAATACAGAATATGGGTAGGTGGATGATGACAAATAACGTAATGTCACACACAGACTAAACAAACTAAAATCTACCTACAAATCCATAAAAAAATCTCATCAATCCAATGATTAACACTACGCCGAACATTGGATTAAACAGAAAGAAGCTCGCGCCATATTGGTAGCTGCATTTTCATTTGCTACAGCACTCTGCTAAAATGTAATTACACGGAGAACACAATATGCTGATATTGCATCCACGAAGCGAGGATACAGTGCGATCGGACACAGGGATTTATAGTAAATGGAGAGTCGGGTTTTGTGAATGTTGACAGTGGAATAAATTTTGCAAGAATATACCCAATAAGCACAGCTATAACTATATATAAATTATATTACTAAGTAACTACTACAGTAATAATGGCTCCAAAAATGCATGAATGTTTTGCTTAAATGTGTTTAGCGATATTGCTAAGAGCTGCTCCATAAGCAACTAGCCAAGTATGAAAAAAGACAATCAATCGTCTGTGCACAGTCCGACATTCGTACTGCTCCAGCGCCGCAGCATTCACCTTACGCATAAATGAAGAGAGAAATTTTACTATAGATTATTCACAGTAGCAGCTACATAATTATTTGAAGTGAGTTTAAAATAACCGCAAAAAATTGGAATATTTTACTCCTCTAGCGCTACCTAAGCAGTCAGCCTGGTCAGCCATTTCAACTTTCTGACAAGCTACCATATAACCATAGCTTCAGTTTGACACTATGCATAGCAAAGATGCAGCTGTTATTGGCATAGTGCACGAGTGAACACATTGTTACTTCATTTGCTAAGTACTCTGTGGACCGGACCTCTACTATTGGGTAGGTACTGTTCAATCAAAACCTGATAAACTTTGAAATTGAAAGACTTCATCACGTTGAATTCTGTACGTCTATAATTATTATGTACTTGAAACTTATCCAGCTTATTAATTTGAAGGAGTGTAGTGTTTCCTGTAATATGGAAACCTCGTAAACGGCGTTTGTTTCTCTTTAGCATAAACTGAAGCTTAGATACGGCGTTTGTTTCTCTTTAGCATAAACTGAAGCTTAGATACGAAGTAAGGATGTAGAATATATGAAACAAATTGCATCATTCATCATGATGAATCTTTAGTACCCAATAGTAAGATGGATAAGGACATCCTGGAATAATTTGAAGGCCTTAAAGAAGCAGAACCAGATTACGCCATCAATGTACAATTTTAACGAAAACAAATGGGTTAATAAGAAACTAGCATTCCTAAGATAGGCGATGCACTGACAAAAAAAAATACAGGTTACACGTTTTAAAGACTAGCTTCTGCCCGCGACTATGTCCGCGTGTGAGTCAACTTTGTCATAAAACGTAGCACTCCAGAGATTACTACTTAAGAATAAAGAAATAAAAAACAAACCAGCTACCTTACCTCTTTATTTCATCTTTCTACTATAATAAATGCGAAAGTTAGAATTGATATATGTTTGTTAATCAATCATGCCGAAACGGCTGAACTGAATGAATTTTTATCACAGAGGTAGATTATAATCCGGAATAGTACATAGGCTACTTTTTATCCCGGAAAAATGCACGGTTCCCGTGGGATTATATATCAACTTTGACGCGGACGAATTCGCGGGCAGATGCTAGTTAAGAAGGAAATATTTATTTATTATTTTATTTATTTATTTATTATTTATCTTTTATCTAAAACTCGTGAGTTGCGATCACGAAGTAATAATCTACTATATCTCATGAGAGTCGAGAGATAAACACGTGCCATTTTATACTATGTTTAATCGCAACTATATACCAACCCACTTATTCTGAGAATTGGTTTCGTTCCCAAAGTATATTGTAACTCGTAAGTACAACAACAACAACTAGCTTAAGCTCGCAACTTCGTTTGCGCGACTGCGGGTTATCATATATGATTTTTTTTGCGCGAAATTCTATAATGAAAGAAAACTGTTTATTCGCGTGGGGTGACGCACTTATGTAACATTATTTTTTAAATTTACTACTGTCCAGAACCAATAAATAAGTTGGTAATAAAAATTTAAAAAAATCACTTAGTTAACCCTAAAATAAAATTAGCATAAATTAGTCCTTATATCAACAGCTATCTGTCAGTCAAAATCCGTCCAGCCGTTTAAGATATTAGCCGGAACAAACACACTTATAGACAGACAAAAAAGCTTTTTAGGGTTTTTAGGTACTGTGTATACATATTTATTTAGTAAAAGTTGTTCTTTTGATAGTATTACAAACAGACATTTCAATTTTATTTATTTGTATAGATATATACACATCAAAAAAGTCTAGGGATCAACATCCCTAACAAATGTTAGGGATGTTGATCCCTAGACTTTTTTGATGTGTGTATAAATAGTTATGGCTTTTCGCAGACCATGAAACACGAAGCGAAAGGATTTATTGAAGTGCGAAGTTTTCTTATTTTCTTCTCCATTTGAGATTAATGATAAAACGTTGTTTGTCTCGTTTTAATGCCATTGGTTTTATTCGATAGACTATCTTCTATAGACTTCTTACGCGTGATTTTTTGGTTACTGCTCCGCTTTCGTGGGTTGTAGCGTGATGTTATATAGCCCATACCATTCCTCATAAATTATCATATTCAATAAAAAAAATATTCTAGCTTTTAGCGAATTATTTATATTTCTGAAATCGTCTTCTCCAGCCCATTTTTTTCCCCACATGAAGGGCAAGAAAGAAAAAGAAATTTTCTTTCTTTTCCTCACCTCTAGGGACACAACAAAACTCCTAGAAATCCGCCCACTAAACTAAAAAAACTCAATAAACTTCGTTCCAGGTATAAACTATTTACACTTAACTGATTGTCTTAACAAAATAGGTGCCTTAAATTTTGCCAAGTCTCGAAAACCATACAAATTTTTCGGGTCAATGAATCCAGACTCTCAAAAGTATAAATTACGATCCACTTCAATAAATTAATCTCGTTCGTCGCGTCGTTTTATAGTGCGCTTACAAAGTTCTCCTTCGAGGTAACTATCGCCAGACTAATTAGACGCACCTGCTAGATGTAGATAGGGTAAGGTAAGCTTTATTACCTAAGATTAAAATAAACCCTTTTGTACTTAACTTTGAAAATATAAAAAATATAGTATAATAAGGATTTAAAATGTTTTTGAGTACAGGAGACATAACAGGTGGTAATAGAATATTATTAATATCAAATTAGAGCATAATGTATTCATTAAAATTTAAATTCTCATGGACAATGATCTTATTATTCATGGAGAAATCTTCATGTGCTCTGAGCAGTCCACATTATGCTAGCGTACGCCCAGTTGGCGTACGTTCTCCGCCTGTGCGCCGCAAGTACTTCCCGAAACCAGTGTCCAGTCAGTACCTGCGACAGCCGAAATCACAGGGCGCCATACTGCCTCCTCGTACTCGTCCATTAAGGGCCTTACCATCACTATTATGGCTTTGCCTGCATAAAACAAAGGGCAATTTTCCAATTACATGAACAAGTACGAATCGATCTATTTTACTCAATAAAACGTGCTACTCTTGACTCAACACAGAAACACTTAGGGTCCCTTACAACATCTTAAACAGTTTCAAATCAAGTCTCGTTCTGAATCCTCAATACGTAATCACTATGTATATTTCCGCGGCTTTGCTTTAGCATTTTTAAATCGGTTTTGAACAGATTATTTTTATTATCATTATCATCTATCTTTTACATTCGAATATAAACTTACCATTTGAGTTTTCTATACAACTTTTAATAGACTGGCTCTCGGTGTAGGATTGACTTAAACATATCAGATTTTTTCGTAATTTTGATATACTCCCGCCCTCCAAATATATGATTACCTTTTACATATAATACTATTGTTTCATTATTAGCGTCTAAGTTGTGCTGTGTTGTCAGTCTGTCAGTCAATCAGTGAATTGAAGATTTAATTTCGTAAAGATGTAGAAAATTCCCATCAACAAACATACATTCAACAATCTCATTTTCGTACGTCGCTGCATTATTCAAGTTCATACTATTCTATGTGGGTTATTCAATATTTGTATGCAGCGTTTATCCTTGTTACACAAGTCGGTGCATCTTGCACTTGAGTTGTGCCGAAACTCGGTTAAGTTGCATTTACATAACCTATTTAATGACGACATTCGTCAACTTCTGCTAACTGTTCGTTTGTAAGGCAAAAGTTGGAGCTATGTAGCTGGAATCGTATTTGGGAATGGAGATTGTGATTATTTGAAGATTTGCTTCTAGATTTCTGACGAATTATTTTACAAATTGTAGCAAAGACTAAGCCATTTACTTACTTAATACTGAATAATAGTATCTCCATGAACGCACATCGGTCTTCTCTGAGGAAAGTGTCTCGTCTTTATAAGGAAAGTGTAGCAGATGCCAATTTTTTCTATTATCTCATAAGTTCTTTTTTTCTAAATCAATTCATTAATCTGACGTAGATTCCTGATTTAGGTCAAGTGTTAAGATTCACAGCACGGCTTTGACATAAGCTTTGGATGGTGTACGTTAAAAACATTTTTACAAGCACAAATAAAAATGGTGACGGCTTGCGGGCGGCGAACTGGGAGTTAACATTTGGAGGCAATTTCGGCCAGGCCGTTACCGTTGATCATTATTCTCATTAATTTAAAATCTACTTGGTTGAGTCTGAGAGTACACTTACCTATAAAATTATACTTTCTACCATTTTGATCAAGCAAAGTAAGACTACAACTAAATGCATTTCCCGCACGGTTCCCTTAATTGCTTCGTACTGTAACCACAGAAGACTCGGCCATGCGGCCTCGGCGACCTGGATATACTAACTCATACCGTCGTATTACAAACAAGTTCTAACTTTAATCCGAACGTAAACCTTCGAGCCAGTATTTTGAACTTTAAAGTTCTTAACGCAATATTGACAACTTAGATTTATAAGGCAGCTTTTGTATCAAGGGCTGTACGGCAATCGGAATAAAGTTCGAAATACAAGGAATCTTTTTGTAATGAGACTGTTTGATCCTTACCCTGTGGTCACTGTAACAAGATTTTTATTTAAACTCTCCATTACATTATGAGCTACATGCTCTTAGTAATTTGACATAGATGATAAGGCTAGCTCAGCTCTGAATACTCGCTTACTTTTTAACATTTATGGTACCTACCTATGTTCACCGATTTCTCCGAAATTTGATAAAGAAAGCCAGTAAGAGGACCTATTTTTATAGTTTTATCAACCTTAACCGAGTAAGTACATACTCAACCAACTTTTATAAATTATAGGTAACTATTTTGATACATTCAGAGAATATTGCTGTGAAACGTCTTGTATTTTTGTGTAAAATATCACTATTTTTGGCAATGAGCAATGTTACGCACGCAAAATATTGCTTACGAGTGCAGGTGGGGGTAATTTAAAGTTATGTTAGACGTTACAAACCTGCTTTCGTAAAAAAAAAACCTTTAAAATATAGCAACTTTAACTTAGTAACAAACATCCATCCATCCGGATGGATGGATGGATGGATGGATGGACATCCATCCATCCATCCATCCAAACTTTCGCATTTATAACAGTAGTAAAAAAAAGCAGCAGTAATAAAATAAAAGTGTAAATTATTCTTGCCTCACAACGAAGCTTACACAATTAATAATAATGTGAATATACCCAACTCAGAATTACCATTACCTCCCAACTCCATACTCAAAATTAAAATAAACCACCAAAGACTTCCCCCTCACTCATTTCATGTATTTAACTCAAACGTTGTGACGAACGTCAATGAAAAGAGTAGGTTTTAATTAAAAGGAGCTCGCTTGCTTCACACCGCAAGCTTGACATCGCCATTTGAAAGATGAAGGAATTTCACAACATTCTACGAGCCCTTGAGTTTCTCATGATGTTTAGTTTTAATGATGCGATTGAGAAAGAAACTGTAAAGTTCTTCTCTAACATTAAAAGCACAATTGGGTACTTTGAGTTGATTCCATTAATTCTAAAACACACCTTTTCTATAAAAAGACACTTTTATTTTACCCGATTAATTTTTAATTAATTGTATAAATAGTTTTTTAGTGGCTTTCTTCTTCTTAGCGTATCGTTAGTAATTATAAGTACTAAATAAACACCATCTGCTTTGAAATCAATAAATAGTTAATCCATTGAATTGCCGAAAAAAAAATGACGTCGCAATTTATTATCATTACCATACAAAATCTATGGAGATTCGTGCTTTGACAGCTCATAAATAGTAGGTATGTCAATTGATTAGTGATGTCAAGTACCCAATTATAGACTAAGTAATGCTTTATAGGGCAGAATTTTTTTTTTGTTGATTTTGAATTTTTTGTGTCGGGATTGGTTTAGGGGAACATAAGGACTGGAATAAAATGTGATATTGACTAGTAGACTAGACAACTCATTTATGCAATAAGGTCGACTACCAATGCAAGTATAAGAGAAATATGAACCTTATTGTCAACCTTGTCGGGTGGTTACAGACGCCATACTAATTTCGCTTCTAGCCAACCAACCAATGGCGAATGGTCAATTTTTGTCAAACAAAAATTGTTGTTAAGTATTTGAAATTATAAAATAATGTCTTTATTAATGGTGTATTGAAAAGTTTCTAGAGTGTGACTATGATTGTTTTATTTTTTTGCGCAATAGTAAACAGTGTACTACCTGACTGTACATTTTTTAGTGGCGGTAGGTATACAACGGAATGTGGTAGTTAGGTGTTAAGAATTACATTATTACCTACCTTGTGTGACTAGATTAATTGACTAGCAAAGCTAAAGTATTGACTATGTATAGATCGCGCATTACGAATGCCATAAATCACCATAGAGTAGACACTTTGATTAACCCGCTAATTTAATGCATTGATAATGAACATTCTTTACAATTGCACTTCGTAAGATAGTGGAAATGGAATAAAAAATACAGATTTTGTTAATAACTCAAAGAAATAATATTAATAAATAAATAATTTGAGTTATTTTCTAAGAGCAGAAAGAGAGTAGTATAAGTACTTAAAACGAAAATATCAGCCTTCATTGTCCCACTGTAGGGCAACGGCCTCTTCTGTACAGAGAATAAGGCTTGATGAAAATAGGTCGTAAAGTATATTTCATACCACTAGATGATAGGGATTAACTTTGACGTTGATAAAGTCACGGGCAGAATCTAATGTAAAGTTCATTGCAAAATGCGGCTCTGGTGGCTATAGCCACCATAGCCATCTATACACTATAGCCACCAGAAGGAGAAGGAGGAGAAGCCCTTCATTCTACAAAATATTCATCCCGCATAGTCATTAATTTTGAATATTATTACGTTGTTAACATAAACATCACACCTGTAATTCTCAAAGGGTTAGGCAGAGGTGTACCCATTAGTACACGGGTCCACATTTTACCAATTATGTTTAAGTCCCATGTAATAGAGGGCGAGCCTATTGCCATCAACCGGGCACAAATTCAGACTCCGAGGCCGCTACTGAGAACGTTATTGTCATAATAAAACAGTCTTCAATACCTTCCAAGGTCTTTCCTTCTCAAGATATTGTAATAATAAGTAAGTACATCTTTTTATTACATCATCTGAATAAATAGGTACTCCATAATATTCTAGAACCAATATACCTACAAAGTATATTGAGTCACCTAATTTGACATTCAAATCAAAAGATTCATTTTCTGTTTCATATAGGATATAATAATCAAATTGGTAAAAAGTAAAAGCCTTTCATACCTACATCAAGAGTCACTTGAGTAGGTACATGACATTTGGTATACTAATCTCGTTTAGATATTCGCGTATTCTCTGATTATTCTTGGAATCCGAAACCGTGTTTGAGAGTTCTTCTGATGAACGTCATCATCAGAAGAACTCTCAAACACGGTTCTTGCGGTGCTTCTTCCCTGTAGCGACATCCATCGCCCAACATGCGAACTACAACTAACGTTTCCATTATCATGATATCAAAGTTCTCCACGACGAGAGAGATATGAGAAAGATTAGATATGCAAAATCCCGACAACAACAGTCGGGCAGTAGCCCACCAGACACAACACCCGGCTGGTCGGAGGATCCACCCTTTTCAATGGAGAATGAGGAATTTATACCTCAAAAATGTCTCAGAAACTTCTCTTGTCTCGACTCTAGAGCAGCTTACTTCGTATCGCATATTCATTAAAAACCTCTTACAGTGCTAAAGCCCAAGAAGAGAAAATCCAAGCAAGGATGGAATATTTACAAGAATTTATTGAGAAACAGCGAAAAGACCGCGCAGCGAAGGCACTGGAAAAACAAAATAGGATCAAACAAAGGATTAAAGCTGCTGATGAAATGGAACTTCGGCGCAAGATCACTATGATACGGCAATGGCGTACCAATGAGAAAAAGCGGCAGAATAGAATGCGGCAAGACAGAGAGTCGAAGAACAGACGGCTAGAGAATGAGGTAACGTGGCATAGTTTTATTGTATTCTTAATTGATCGTTACTTTTCTGTACCGGATTCAACAAAATCATACTATGTACTATTATATTAATGTAATTTACGTGCGCACTCTTAGAAGTTACTTGGACCGGACATTATATTGAAATACTTAAATCTAACGACATAAATATCTTTGCGATTGCTCTTGATTCATACATTTCAGAACAGTTTTCATACATATCTGCCGATTGTCTTTATAAATATAAATATTGTTTACATTTTAGGCAAACACCAAATGGGCTGCACGTGTGAATGCTCAGAACATGAAAATACAGGAAGAGCAACTGCTTCTGAAACTGTACACCGAAGACATGGCTGCCAGTGCCAGAAGAAGAGCGAAGTAAGTCAACTTAAATAGGCTAGTTGACACCGCCAATCAATTGACGCACTTTTTATGTCAAAACGAGATTCTTCGATAGATTTTGTATGGCAATATCGAACTATGACGTCACTTATTTGGCAACTCAATTGAATAACTATTTATTGATATCAAAGCCACAAAAAATCTAATTTTGCAGTAAATTGAAAATTAATCGGGTTTTCAGGGCTAAAATAAAGCGTTTTTTTAAAGAAGTTATGTCTTGGAATTATTTATTAATAGTGTCAACTACCCAATTTAGGTACACTGTTTATGGTAAAACTGACATAAGGTTTAAGGTTTTCGGTTACCTATTAAGAATCAATGCAAGACAATACAAAGACAGTCAATTCCCAGATCGTTGAGGCAATAAGCAAGTACCTAATTCTAATTTATGTTGATTCATTCCGTTCTTTATAGCGACAGATTACCGAGCAATAAAGTCCTGATTGTGTTCCGAAAGACATCTAAATTGCTTTCGTAGGAAACACAAAAGAGCTAATAGCATTTAAAAAAAAGGGCTTGAAGTGAATGAAACAAATGAAAAAGTAGGAGTTGATGAAGTTCGCTAAAACCGCGTACATTCACTTATAACAAAAAAGAATCATCCAAATCAATTCATAATTGGCGGAGTAATCGGGTACTTAACATACATACAAAAAAAAAAAACATACGCGCGAACCTCCTCCTTTTTGAAGTCGATTGAAAAAGTTCGTAAAAGGACTGTCCGTGGAGTTTCTTGCTCCTCTTTTGTGGGGTTATCCTCATGGATACCCTCTGTCTGGGGAAAACGGAGAATCATGTCAGACTCTTACCAACAAAAACCCCACGGTTCCTCCTGCTACCACGAATCAGGAGCCCGGTATTCGCGTCACACATTATCCGCGTCCTCGAATGCTGGTTTACAAACCTCTATGTTTTGGGACGAGCAACTAGCTTCAACGTTATGACTAACTGACAGTCTCCTTGACAATTCAAAAGTGCTTATAAATGTTTTAATCAAAATAAAAACTTGACTTGTGACTTTTAAACAATACTTAATTTAATGACAAATGGCGGGAAAGTCTTGAAACTTTGACAGGTATCTTTTTAAAGTTGGTACTTACTATAAATAATATATATTTTTTACTAGCAGCGTCATCTGCTAGTCAGTCCTAGAACTTTCTAACCGAAATATTAGGTACTTGATTTCTACGGACTTGCGGATGACGTAGCAGGCAGAAATTAGCATAAAATATAACGAAAACTATTCTTAACACAGGAAAGCGGAGGTCTACGCGTACAATACAGATCTGAAGTTGCAGCGCATCAGGCTGACCAACTGGAAGCTGATACACGGAGCCAAAGTGAAGGACGCGCGCCTCGTCAGGACAATGGGCGTTGAATTCGAAAGGGTAAAAGATAAAACGATTTTTTTTAATCTACATCTAATTTCCAAATGCCTAGTTGATCTAAGCGTGGAGTCTTGGGTTCATTTCCCAGGTCGGACAGTCGTGTTATTGCGTTTCCATAGTAGTGTGGCAATCCTGTGCCTCTTAAAGCACGTATCGTCGTTACTCCTGCGACTGATCTCTCTCTAGTCGTGTTGGATTGCCGTCCTATCAGACCAATGTGTGCGACGGAAGATAACCACATTAATTGTTAAAGAATAACAAGTGACTGCCTCGTTGGTCTAGTGGACGCAAAGCGCGACTACTGAGCATGAAGTCTTGGGTTCGATTCCCAGGTCGGGAAAAGTGTTATTAGGTTATTTCATCAGGAATTTCTCAGAAGCAGCCTCAGAGTCTGGATTTGTGCCCGTTTGATGGCAGTAGGCTCGCCCCTTATTAGGTACATGGGACTTAAACATAACTGGCGAAATGTTGGTGTACTAATGGGTACACCTCTGTCAAACCCTTTAGGGATTACAAGCGTGATGTTATGAATGTAAGAATCGCAAGTCACAATTAAAATATATCCTTAAATTGTTCATTACAGCAAGGATAAAAATACTGACTTATTATTTGGAACGTTTTCAGTCGAAGCGTGGCGCCAAAGGCATGAGTCGCGAGCTGGCCTTCAGGATTGCCAGCGAAGCCATGACGAGTGCAGTGTCCACTGAAGGCGATACTCTCATGACCTTGGGACAGGCGCGAGCCAGGATGGACATCGAGACAGTGTTGCCGATGGCTCCAGTTCGGCTACTTGAGGAAGTAAGTTGAGTTGTGTATTCTTAGAACGCTGAGATGCAAGTGCGTGTCACCGATCGTGGGGTGGTTCGGTAATAGTCTGCTGTACACGAGCTCTGCATCAAAATTTTATGTGAGCCTTCCTACTTAAGTGCGGCGAAACCAATTAATCTTTGACCCAAATGGAGGACCACACCAGTCTACACCAGTGTTTATTTTTTTTAAGGTGGTAAAAATCATCATATGAGTCCTTACGCCCTGAGTGGGGCGGAAGGGACTGTCAGACTTTTACTGACTAAAAAACCACCCTGTTCCTTCTGTTGCCCTTTACGTTCCGGGGCCACGGTATCCTGTTATGACGTCCCGCAACCCCGGCGCGCTTTCATGTTCATCTTGCCTTTGCGTCTGACTCATGAAGCGTAATAGTACATGCAATAAGGCGCTAAAACTAGTTCAAAACAGTGAATTAATGCACATAGCGCACGCAAATCTGTCACCGGTGGGCGCACAGGGGGCCTACCACAACCTCTTAAAACAATATTATTTTAATATTACTTTGTAATTTCTGTTGTTGCATTTTCAACTCTCAGCGCTGATCCGAGCGTTGAAAATCCAACAGAGCGGAACGCAGAGTAATATTAAAATAATATTGTTTTAAGAGGTTGTGGTAGGCCCCCTGATGTAGACAATAAACTGTATAAGGCAATCAATATTGCAGCCCTTTGACGTGAGACGAATTGAAAGTTGAAGACGCAAGATGAACGTGAAAGGGTTCTAGTGTGGACATAGTTTATTGCTTTTAAAATTAGATACACATAGACAAACGATTTATTGATTTCAGAGCAATTAAAAATCGAAATTTACTGTTTATTAAACATTTATCGGATTTTAAGGGCTAAAATCGCGTGTTTTTTTAAGAAGTTGTGTCCTGGAATTATTGGTTATAATGGTGTCAAATACCCAATTGTCCTACATTGATCATTGTTACAACTACAACCTAAATCCCTTCTAGAATAGAATCCAGATATAACTGAATATTCTTACACAAACGCGTCTTAAAATATTGTAATTTATGCAGGTTCACTTACTGCCGACATAATTATGGGCCCTATTATTTTGACCTCTGTCAGCGATAAACCGTGGTTTAAAGACGGACCCTTTAAGAGTATTGTGTACTTTTATCATTTATTTATTTATAAAGTAGACAATGTTAATTGAACTCGAAGTAATTGTTTCTTTTATAGTCATATTTCAAATAAAACATCTATTTTGTTTTTGCAAAATCTTATTTTAAACGAAAATAAAATAAGAATTGTTAAAAAGAAAATTTTAAATTAAAAGCTTTTTTACAAAAAAAGATAACCGCCTTCAAAAACTACAAAATATAAAAATAACTTTAGTTTTGGAAGTCGGCGGCTTTGGTTTTGTTTTTTGTTAAGTATTGCCACCGACTTCCAAAACAAGAAAAAAAAAACATACGCGCCGAATTGAGAACCTCCTCCTTTTTGAAGTCGGTTGAAAATGAAAATAACAATTTTTAATAAGCAATTAAAAATTAATATTTTCTTTTTATGTTTTAATATCGAAATACCTAAGCACCACCATTATTAGATACGCCTAATTTATGTACCTATCTGTTCAAATTTTGATGTTTTTTTTTGTGACAGTAAACGCAATTTTCTTTCTTTTTTACTGTCTTGTGTGGTTTTGAGTCTTGGGAGCCGTTTTTTGGCCAGTATCTAAAAAGTTTAATCACAAAGCATTTTGAGAGCGGTTGGGATTATATGGGTCTCGAGTGGTGACCACGTACCGGAAGGTGCAGTGTGGGAAGGCACCCCACGAGGTGAACTGACGACCTGGTAAAGGCCGCGAGAAACCACTGAATGCGGGCAGCGCAGGACCGGTCATTGTGGCTATCTTAAGGGGAAGCCTATGGCCAGCAGTTGACGTTATTCGGTTTGATGATGATGATGAACAAAACATTCAAAACATCATCAGTGCCAAGATAATCATCATTACCTATGCATTTACCTAGATGCTGGAGTCCGCGATAATGGAGTTCGCCCGGCGTCGTGTGCACCTACTCTTAGGTGACATAGAACGCGTGGTGCAGGCACGAGCTACCATCATATTCTTCCAGAACTTCAGGCCTCCTGTCAGCAAGAAAAAGTAAGTCCATTCTTGGTACGGTCGGGGTCATAAATGCAGAAGCACTTTATAGTTCAAATTTCTGTGATAGGTTTTACAAGCCCTACCGACATCTGTATGTTTAAGTGATGTATTAACACAGTACCTACGCGCACCTGAGAATTCGCACGCGACGTCGAATAAGACAATAATATAATGTCGCTTTTTCATACACATTTCAATATTCAGATTTGCTTGCATTTTAAAATGAACTACAACACCGCTTACATACACACGTCACTAATAAGCAGATAAACACGTTTTGTAACGAGTTACAATATTTATGTTAATAATAAAACGATAATACCACAAGAACAACCAACAAACGTTCTAATCGTTCTAGTCGTGGTAAATAAGTTGTAAACTGCATCTATCTACCTTAAAATAATTTACTTATTTATTTCTGCGGGTATAATCATAAAGTTTTACAAATTAAATGAACACGAGTGACACAACAACGAAGCGAACGAACGTGGAATGCACTGTATAATCTATGGTGGAATGTGAGTGTGTGTGTCTATAGTATTGATGTTACTCATTAGAAGAAGGTCGTAAGTGAAAAAAAAGTGTCAATCTATTGCTTTGTGAGATTGCTACTCCACTTATGTCCCTTACTGTACCTACATAGTCCTAAAAGATAGAATATACCCCACGGTCTCCACGCCACGCAAAGGGATTACGTCAAGTATAACGAATGTAAAAAGGCCCTTGCTGTAAGTTACATGTTATTCCTATCATTGCGATACTTTTTTTTGTTCTAGACCATACCTGGGAATCCTCTGAAACTTTAACCTTCAATATCTCCGTAGATATTCAATTAAGGTCAAAGATCAAATTTTTGGACTCATTTTGTTGTTACCCCCGACGCAAAAACGACGGGGTGTTATAACTTTGACGTGTCTGTGTGTGTGTCTGTCTGTGGCATCGTAGTTCCAAAACGGATGAACTGATTTTGTTTTGTTTTTTTTTTTGTTTGATAGGTGAATTAGTCGGGAGTGTTCTTTGATAAAAATCGTTTCAAGATGGCCACCGTCGAGATTTTTTTTTTAAATGTTACAACTGAACTTGAAATACTGCCACAATGCTTATACTGTTGTAAAGTAGGAAAGCACAATGCTGCCTAACTCTTCGGGGATTACAGGCGTGATGTTTTATAATAATTTTCACTCTAGGTCAAAACAACCTCGTTGGACTCACCAACTGCGTACGGACCTGACGCGTCTATTCGGACAGCAACGCGCCGATAGCTTAATTGGCTTTGGAGAAATTACCAAAATAGATGACGATGAGGGAATAGACTATGACCCTAAAAGTATTAGAACCAGAAGACCTACGCCTGTGGTATGTGACCTATCTTATCTTCTTAATATATATACATTGCGCGTCACGTTGTTTGTCCGGGATAAACTCCGAAACTTCTCAACCATTTTTTATGAAATATAGCTCACTATGTATAATTTGGTCAAACTTAAAAGATAGGATAGTTTTTATCTCGATTATTGACCTCAATATCTGTATTGAGTTCCAAGCCACAGCAACGCCTGGTCGAGTCAGCTAGTTTATTTATAATTATAAATGCTGTAAGTAGGTACTTTGGATTTTCTAAGATACAGATTGAGTCCTCGTCTGCGGGGTACAGGGGCGCGGCGGTAGGACGAGAATGGGGACCGGGAGAGGTGCGGGCGGCGAGAGCTCGTAGCGTGATACACAAGAGGCGAAATATGCGCTTGACAGTTCTTAAGATATGTGACGTCATAGTGGTATATATTATTTATTTACCACAGGCGAGGACTCAATTAAGCGTTCATGACGTCAAAATCTCCCTTTCCGTTTTTCCTTAAAAGTCAAGAGTCTACGAATGGTTTACTTGAAATAAATATTTCGAGTTAAAGGAATTATCATCTTCTCCAAATTGTTTCTCATATTCTTCATATTCTATGTGATATTATTATGTTATTATTGTATTCTTGTTGGATGCCATTGAATTTACCGCAAGAGCTAGTTATCGACAAACGCATTTTATATTGCAGCCGTCGAAGACGAAACTGGCTGAGGTGACATTCGCAGATAAGGTGGAAGACTTGCCCGATCCTATAGCCATGGCCTTCTACCTTCCAGAGAGGACAAAATTACTTGAGGTAAGGTGCTTACATTTCAAGACAGTGTGTCATATAAACTACTAGCTTTTGTCCACGACTTCGTCTATGTAAATATTGGTTATCGCTTACTGAAGTCACGCAATAAAAAGTAGCTAGCAGTGGTTTAAACTTACCCTATACCAAATTTCATCGAAATCGTGTCAGTGGTTCACTCGTGAAAGCGTAACAGACAGACATACATTTATAATATTTTAATGACATTGCTCAAAAATGAATGTGTAAATAACAACATAACATCACGCCTGTAATCCCCGAAGGGTTAGGCAGAGGTGCACCCATTAGTAGGTACACCCACTTTTGGCCAGTTATATTTAGGTCCTATGTATTAGGCGAGCCTATTGCCATCAACCGGGCACAAATGCAGATTCCGAGGCTGCTACTGAGAAGTTCAACGTCCAACAGAATCGTATTTTGATAAAAAGTTCTAAAATTTTGTAGACATGATTGTAACGATAGGTTATAATAATTATTACAATGGCCTGCTTTGACCATGCATGACCATTCAGCACCAGTAGTTTACACAATACGTGCTTCATAATTTACTTTATACATTCCTAATGTATGTGCTATAGATGGTGAATGCCTCAGCGAAGCTCCTGTCGAGGTCTGTGAGCCAGGGCGTGCAGAAAGGCATGGACGTCATAGTGGGCGAGGTGACACTACCGAACATAAGGCGCCCCAGTAAGTTATTAAATACATTATTGTTCATATCTTTAAGAAGGGTCGAGCAAGTGACTGACCCAGATGAGAAAGGTTTTGTGGTAGAAAAGATGTACTGTACAGACTTCAAGTAAATTGGATAAGTAGTTGACACCATTAGTTTCAAGATACAACTTCTCCAAAAAATACATTCTATTTTTGCCCTGACACCCGAGTTTTAAAATTTATTGTAAAATTCGGTTTTTAGTGGTTTTGAAATCAATCAATAGTTTGTCAATTGAGTTATGAAAAAAATGACGTCATAATTTACTACTGCCATACCTACATAATCCATGGAGTATCGCGTTTTGATAACTCAATTGATTGGTGGTGTCATCTTCCTGATTAGGACAGATACGAATTAACATTTATTTATTTATTTAAACTTTATGCATCAAAAGTACAAAGGCGGACTTAATGCCTGAGGCATTCTCTAACAGTCGACCAAAGGTGGTGAAGAGATAACATGGTCTTGGTCATGTCTTTTATTTTGATCCGAAATGGTTCAGAAGCAACGTTTGAATTTGGTGTAATAGAGGTCAAATGCATGCCTATTATCTAGTCATAATACATATTAAAATTATTTGAAGGAGTTATGTCTAACCACAAACACTGTCTTACAGTTTGGCAAAAGCTATAAGCAAGGGCGGATCCAGAGGGGGTGGTCATGGGGTTCAAGACCCCACCCTAGGCTTACTATTTCCTTTTATTTAGAATTATTATTGTAATCGAAACAGATCCTGTTCTGACTAGACCTTATAAATGACCCCCCCCCCCCCTGACTTTTTTTTTTTTACTTAAAAGAATTAAATTATAGGTTAGAATCAAAATCGCTTTCGTGAAATATCCACCTAAATTGTAATAATAACATCATTAATGAACTCTCCCTTGCAGTGGAATGGGGTGAAGCGGTGGAGGGTCTCGCGAACGCTGTGATAGACAACCGCGTGCACTCGGACTGCGGCGACGTGCGCCGCACCAGCGAGTTCCTCACGTGTCGCATCCTCAAGTCGCTGCAGAAAGAAATGAAGATTGAGAAGATGGTACGTTGTCATTTACATTATACCTGTATTCCTTTTTAGGACTAAGCAGAGGTCACCCGCATTGATCCGCCGCTACCAAAAGGCGGGTCCCGTCACCCACTGACGGCGATGACACCAGAAGACTCCTTACTTTCATGCCTGTCTCTGTTCGGGCGACGGACTGACCCCATGTCCGCCGCAGGTCCTATTTCACGGTAGCCGAAGATCGTTCTGCGCTCTCCGGCGCCTGGTGCGTTTGCTGCGGGTGGGATGGGCATAGGATCAAGCCTATTGCCACTACCGAGCACAAATCTAGACTTGGGGTTACTGTTGAATATTTCATTTAACACATAGAACACACCAAATGAAAGATGGAAAACGGTGACGGTTCCTAAACGTAAGGAAACCGCTAGTCTTACACTTAGATACAAAAAGACGTGACGCCCCAGCAACTGTAACAGTAAGGGTCAGCAACCGGGTCGGCACATTCGGTTCCTTCGGCATTCTCAAAACAACGATATCAAAGGTCATGCGACTCTAAGCAAAGCTGAATACCAACAATGTGAACATTAGTGGACTGATTATCATGGAAGAAATAAAGATACCTAACTCGCGAGTGTCACTGCAAGCGCAGCGTAGGACAGACGATCTGATGAGGACCGCGGGATCGTGATCCTATTAGAAATCTGTAGGGGAGGCCGATGTTTAGCAATGGACGTCCTACGGCTGATATGATGATGATGAGTGTCACTGGTGACATGAATCAAATCTAAAATTGCAATAAACTGCAAAAAAGTTTTTTTTTTATTTATTTTCTTGTAATTTTTTTTTTACCTTCATACAGGAAGCGAAGCTACTCAAAGAGAAACTACAAGAAGTACAAACAGAACAAGTGCCTCCCACAAAAACTTAGACAGCGGACATTACGTCGCTGCGATATTAGATCGGTGTGTTTATGTATTTTTTTTTTGTTTTGTTTTAGATTTTTGTTTTTCAAAGACCTACAATTAAAATTAACATTTGTAGAAGAGCATCTATTAATTTTATATGCTGTGTTATTTTTTAATAATGCTGACGCAACCCTACGTTGTTTACTCTTTAACATAAACATAACATCACGCCTGCAATCACCGAAGAGTTAGGCAGAGGTTGTACTAATAATGGGTTATTAGTACTCTCACATTTCGCCAATTATGTGAAAGCCCATGTAGCAGGGGGCGAGCCTATTGCCATAAACTGGGGCCAAAGCCAGACTCCGAGGCTGGTACAAAAAAATCCTGATGGATAAACCCAATAACACCTTGTCCGACCTGGGAGTCGAACCCAAGACCTCATGCTCAGCAGTCGCGCTTTGCGACCACTGCACTAACGAGGCAGTCTTAATTCTTATGCGCTGCCAAAAAGAAATTTCTACTAAGGCGATTAACCCACGGCACCGCACGCCGCTCCGGCATGCGGTGGCGGTGAAGCGGATTTCGATGCGGTTGTCCGCACGGTGATGCGGTTCAACCGCATGACCGTGCGGATCGATTTTGAACAGTTTTGGTTTTAACCAGTTATTTTTTACCGGTTTTGACCAGTTTTCAGGGTGTCCAGGTTGGGGTTTTTTTTCCCCCAATTTGGGGAAAAATTTTGGGGAACTTTTGGTGAAAACTGCGGAGAAAATTCTAGGAAAAAAATAAAAAAAATCTGCGAATCCACTAGCGCGAATGCAGATATGCGCGAAGTATATTTTTATAAAGGATAATGGGCAAAATTCTTAAAATAAGGTTCCGTACACATACCCACATCACTTTATCTATTAGATAAAATTCATAACGGCTAATTACGCGTCATGGGTGTCGTGTTCATGGTTTTCAAGGGTGCTTCAATACCATCAACGATTTGTTTCATTCAATCCAATATCACTTTGTGAGCTTTGGTTAACTAAAGTATTAAACTTTAGTTTTATTTTTGATTTTATTAATTTCGTTTGTGATTCATGTAGGTATAACGTTCTGTTTATTTTTTTATAATGCACATAATATTACAACATGTAAAATAAATGTTAAGCTAATAAAAATGCCTTAAAGTTTAATTTCGTGATGCAAAATAATTCGTTTGCATAGGCATCTATATGATGACCCACATCACTTTATCTATTAGATAAAATTCATAACGAGTAATTACGCGTCATGGGTGTCGTGTCCACGGTCGTGGCATATTTTGCGGCCGCCATCTTGGATTTTCATTTTGACTACATTTTTGGCATCAGCACCCTCGAAAACCATGGACACTACACCCATGACGCGTAATTAGCCGTTATAAATTTTATCTAATGGATAAAGTGATGTGCGTACGGAACCTTATTTCAAGAATTTAGCCCATTATATCCTTTATAAAAATATACTTCGCGCATATCTGCATTCGCGCTAGTGGATTCGCGGAAGTATCTATCGCGCAAGTGTAGGCGCACAAATGTCTATCGTGGAACTGTCATTCGCGCAAGTGACCTATCGCGCAAAGGGAGTCGCGCAAGTGTCTTGGCGCCGAAACGTCCATTCGCGCAAGTGTCCGTGCGCGCAAAGAGTCTCGCGCAAGAGTCTTGCGCGCAAATGTCTTTCGCGCATGTGTCCTGATACCCACTATGGTGCTAGGTCAACAAATAAAAAAAATAGATTTAAAAATATAAGAAGCCAAAAGTCCCCAAAAATACACCTAAACACATAACGCCCTTTTAAAAAATTATATTACCCCCTAAATTTGGGGAGAAAACCCCTAAATTGGGAACCCTGCACGATGATCCCAAGGAGGTTAAAAATATAGGGAGCGAGCGCTTGGAACATTGTAACCGTTACTCATTTTTTTTAGAAAGAGAGGCACTGAGTTCTGTATTTTATCTCGTTCTGGCATTGTTAAGTGTATTAGAAATTGTGTATATTATATTATATATTATATATAATATATTATTATTGTGTGTATTAGAAAGAAACAGAACGCTTAACTCGGTGCCTTTCATTCATTTCAAGGTCACCGAGTTAGGACCGTTTCTGTAGTATGAAGCGCGCACTCCCTATATTTTTAACCTCCTTGGATGATCCGCACGGTGATGCGGCGCCCCGTGTGTGAGGCACCGCACGACCGCGCGGACGTCCGCACGGTGATGCGGTTGTGACGAGAACACCGCTCGACCGCGCGGTCGTGCGGTGTTCGTGTGCAAGGTTCAAGCGGATTTCATAGAGGCTAGTGCGACGTGAGAACCGCATCACCGCATGCCGGAGCGGCGTGCGGTGCCGTGTGTTAATCGCCTTAGATTTTGTATAGCAATATTAGCAATACTAAACTGTGACGTCATTTATTTGACAACTCAATTGATTATATCATTGAGATTTCAAGGACACTAAAAATCTAATTTTATTAGTCAAATTTATTAAAAAATTGTTGGATTTTCAGGGATAAAATTAAGGGTTTTTTTAGAGTAGTTGCGTCTTAGAAATTTTGGTAAAAATGGTGGCAAGTGTGGCAACCATTGAGTTGTAATAGTCTTGCCGTTTCGTACTTTATATAAAGTCCTATCATTTGTAATTTCAGAGACAAAGCGGGTTAAAAGATGAGAAGGCAGAGGACTTTTTTTACGTGCCGGACGAAAATTAAGGAAGAGGTTTTCAAACAATCAATATCTCTATGATTCTGTAGACACTTGTAAAGTAGCCCTTCGTTTTGTATCTTCATATTGTCTCATCTTTCATATTTTGTAATAAAAGGTCTGAAAGCCTGTTTTTTTGTCAAAAAAAAAAAATATGATGTAGTTAGTCTATGGTACTAAATATCGTTGTTCTTTTGGTTATGGTACAAAATATTTTCGTTTTGTATGAGAATTTTATCACGAAGACTTTGGCTGTTGATTGTTATTCGATTGTTCTTTACTTGTTTATTAAATAAATGTATTTGAAAAGTTTGTTTTTTTATTTTTTGGGTGTAGACGTAGTGGAATGAAAAACAACATTATAAGAAACAAGGAGGTGCTACTCTTTTCCAAATATCAGCCTTCGATACTGGTACACTTTCCCGAGAATTCACACACTACACAACTTTATGACAATGTATTTCTGTCGCTAGAATATATTCATAGAGAAACACAGATAATAAGAATCAAAGGCGGCTTAGGCCCTCCGCTCATGTCAGATAATATCGGTGGCCGATTTTTTTCCCCGGAGAGAAATGAAACGTACTCATGGCAATAGTGCACACACACATCCGGTTCGATAATAATCGGTGACTATAAAATATAGTCTGACGTGGGTGGAGGACCTAAACGGTCTCCGTTCATGTCAGAAAATCAGTATTTTTTTTTTAAATCGGCGATTTTTTA
The DNA here is from genome assembly GCA_949316365.1 of Hoplodrina blanda. Classification (NCBI taxonomy): domain Eukaryota; kingdom Metazoa; phylum Arthropoda; class Insecta; order Lepidoptera; family Noctuidae; genus Hoplodrina; species Hoplodrina blanda. The sequence goes on along the minus strand of OX438579.1, from coordinate 4,723,754 downwards.
TCGGAGATAAATGGAAGATATGAATTCTAATATACCAACGCAGTCATCCCGAAGAAAGTCGGTCCTATAAAACTTTAAAATAATCGTCCGATCCGATAATCAGTCTTATAAAAAGTTTGACATGAGTGGACTTTAAACTGGTGAACCACCGATAATCCAACCACGGAACATGTCCAAATGTAGATATACATAGATAACAATCATTCCAATGAACGTTGCAAGTGCGGTCCCGAGACCGATATGAATTTAAAGGCAAAACGTCATCTTAACCAGAAGAGATGCGTAGTTTGCGCGCGAGGAGATGGAAGTAGGTAAGTACCTAATGAAATATTTAAAGTAGATACATGAGACGCAAGCGCAACTAAACACTCAACTTTAACGGGGCTTCTTTCACCATAATATCAAATTATCATCAGCCAATCAGCACCTTAAGCGCGCTTGCCAATTTGTTACATTAATTTATCCTTAACCAAAGGTTATATTGGCAATTTCCCACCAAAACAGACTGGTTTAATTTCGGAATATTCGCAAGCCTTATTCTTGGAGGATGTTATTTTGGTCAAGCGTTACTACGTGATCGGAAAGCGATACAGTACACTTATCTTACTCAAGTTCTCGTTTAGGAGCTGAAGGGCCTCTTTGAGATGTAGATTGAACGAAATAACTATTTGTGAAGAGAATGCAAAAGATGTTTCCAAACAATTTTTCTATGAGACTGTACGAGATAGCTTCATGCAGGTGCAGTTTTGCAACTTTGTCAAATTCAAGGAGGTATGCTAACTAGTGATTCGCTACATGAATCAATAATAAAATAAGTACCTAGGTTATTTTTGTAAGATATTTTCGAATTCGAACTAGCCATCTTTTCGCTGGGTTTAGGCAGGCAAGCGATGAACCCGTATGTGCGTGTACACAGAGATATAGTCGCGTCACACTGCCTACAGCATACGCAAAGGGGCGAGTCTGTGAGAGTTTAAATCATGAATGTTTCGATTATTTTTCTTTATTAAAATATACACCTACTATCTACCACTAAAAAAAACTTTTCGAATAACAAAAATGCATTATTCGATATCTAAACTTTTTAGTTCGTTGTACACCACGAAGGTTGCACACAAAAAACCAAACCAGCCCCAAATCTAAAAAAAAAGCAAGTCACAAATTTCAAAATCGAAACGTCACATAACGTCAAAATTCCGATAAAAATGTGAATATAAAAATCTAATCACCACAGCAAGTTAAAAAAAATAGCAATGATGCAGTTACTTCACGAAACCAATACTCTGTTAATGGCTGTGAAGGAAAGAAGCATAAGTACCAATATGAGTGGTAAAGATCTTTCGGACAACTTGGAGGTGAAGGAGAAGAGGTCTTCGGACGCGTCGTTACTGCTGATGAACCCAGTGGCAAGTGGTGATAATGTTGCCACTGGGCTCAACTCCACTCACAGACTGAAGGAGGAGCTGCCGCCACTCGTGCCGTGCTGCGAGGGTAGAGAACTACAGGTATTTATACGATTAACTAATATTTTGAACTAATGTAGATTTCAGAATTAAGCCAAAAGTTCTGAATAATCCCAGAGAAACCGTACATTTTTCTGGAATTAAAAGTAGCATAGTGCTGTTCCAGACTATAATCTATCTCTGTGCCGAATTTCATTCAGATCTGATTTAGTAACAAACATCTATCTAAACTTGCATTTGTAATAGTAGTAAATTTTTTAAAATGACCAACCTGTATTTACAGTTTGCATCAGACATACAAGTAATTGGTCAAATTATCTAGTGCAGGTACGCTAGTTAGAACCTACAAATTAATAGAATCCAGAATCATGTTGCATCAACAAGCAAGTCGACAAAAAATGATGTACATAGATAGATAGGTACCTAAATTATATAGGTAGGCTTCTTTGAAGGTAACCTCCTGACAATCTAACTTTTACTGTTAGCTTTTGTTGTACCCAATACATTATACACCTGAGCATTCTCTGGAGCATTTCGATGTAATGTAACGTTCTTACGAAAGGTACAATACAAACAAAAGGTCAAATTAAAAAGGCATTATCTTATAATGTACGAGTAACTTTCTTGCGAAAACTCGACGCTGTGTTCTACGTAATGCTCAAGGCAAGAGCATTATTTTATCTGTAACGTTCTCACTGCGAAACGGTAATCAAAATTGACAATATTCAAAATGTCTGGCTTAATACAGAACATTTTGTGTCTTAAAACCATTCAAGTAAAAAAAACATTAATAGTTGTAGGGACATTTAGTGAGGGAGGCAATCTTTCAAATAGCTCTCGAGGACTATGAAAGCAATTTTATCTCAACCCTCTTGGGACAACCCTCCCTAATAGCGTTGATGACTCTCTCCGCAGATTTCTTGTGTTTATATTTAAGAGCCTATACAACCTCAGATGGCTTAGCAGAATCCTCTGATACGCCGAAAATACTGCAGCATTAATTTTGAAATAAATATATGGTAAAGTTGAGGATTCATGTTAGGGCTTATGTTTGGCGAAAACACGATTCCATAAAATCTTCTCGATAGAAAAAAATCTCAAAGTTACCTCTAAACTGAACAATAAACCGCTGGCAATCATAAAATACTTAAAATTAGGTCATGAAACTTTTTATACTAACTGAACTAACTATAAAGCAGGTCTTATGTTATTTATTTTTCTGAATTTCCTTTTTTTTCGCCGTAAAATAAATAGATTTGCTCGTAGACAGCTATAAGAAAAAGCAAGCAATAGTGCGTGCTACGTGCAAGTGCGAGCGAGTAAGAATATACTGAAGTAGCGTGCAGCCTTAAATGTTATTAGTGATAATAAAAGTGTTAGGAGCTTTCAGAAACGAGTTTGTATCTTTTTTATTTCTTTCTTGTTTCCGAACTCATTTTGAATAGCGAGGGGAACAGAATTTGGCGTTCTTTAATTTTAAATTTTATTGCTAGATCATTAAGCATGCGTTTAGTAAAAAAACTGTTATTTTGATATTATAAACAGATACTCCTAATTTAATTAATACTATTCGATAGTCAAAATACCTCTCGATAACGACTTTGATTAAGTGGAACTGGAATCTGGATCTGTAATTAACTGGGCGTGCGTTTGCTAATGAGTATTCAGCTTAAGACATCTGAAATTAGGTCAGGGAAATGCTGGGAAGAAATGTTTTCTCTTTAGGTACCTATTTCTGTTATTTAATAGTTACTTTGAATGCGTAGAAAGAACTCTCTTTTGGGAAGTTTTAGGTACCACTGAATTTAAACTATGAAAACGTTTAAAAGAGAATGATTAGAACTGATTTTTCGAATAATCGCCTGTCAGCCATTCGGGCTGACCTGTCAAGTCTTTTCTATTTTTGAATTAATTTGTTTATCACTGAATTTAAATAACGAGCTTTTAAAATAAGGTTGAATGCTTAAACCAGCCATTACCTCTACAGTACCTACTATAGATAATATTATACCTAGCCCCATATTATTATTTTTTCGAAAATTTTACGCAGTTTGGGTTTGGAATCGAGTAGGTAGGTACCTACCATAAACTGAACAGAACCTACCATAAACTGGAATATGATTTATTAGATTGAATATCCATATCGCTCAAGTCGTGTTCAATGCAATAAGTAAGTATGTTCAAAAACGCTTGATAAAAAGAACATTTGTACAGCACCATCATCTCGAACGTTTCGCGGCTAAACCTTCAGATCATCAATAACTCACAATATAAAAGTCTGGTCCTTGTATCCAATGAGTACGGTCCTGTCTCTCTGATTGATGTGGTCCAATATACCCTGGTCGCATTCACAACCTAGTTTATTAACCGCGAACATTGAATAAACATCAAACAGCGTTACAATCAATTTCAATTCGTAATTAATGCTGGTTTGTACAGCTAGCGGAACTGCACTATTTGATTGCGTTTTAGGGAGTTTCACCTTTTGAGGTAAGTAGGTAGGTACACACGGCTACACATCAAGCTATACAAAACCAGTTTTAGCTGACCTCGCATTGTAGGTATTATATGCTTTTCGTACAATCAGAAGTCAGCTTATACTGGTTAAGTATAGCTTAATGTGTAGCCGTGTGTACTATATATTAGGTATAACTCATGTATGTTCTAATGGTTATATTCCTCCGTAGCATAATGATTTTGTCTTGGTAGGTACAATCGATTTATTTTGTTTATTTTTAAATTAAGTAGGTAGGTACCTACTTTCAAAAATCGCAAAACGCGGTATTGTGTTAATTCGAAAGTGTCTTCGAAACCTTTTCTTGTATTTAAAACGAAAACCTTTTTTATTTATCTATACTATCTAGTTATACTATTAATATTATAAAGCTGCAGTGTTTGTTTGTTTCTTTGTTTGTTTGAACGCGCTAATCTCTGGAACTACTGGTCCGATTTGAAAAATTCTTTCAGTGTTAGATAGATTAGTTATCGAGGAAGGCTATAGGCTATATACCATCACGCTACGACCTACGGGAGCGGAGCAGTAACCAAAGACGCGGGTGTAACCGCGGCGGCCAGCTAGTTTAATTATATGCAGCACAGCAGCACCCTCAGGACCGCGAGACGCCTCAGGTAGGTATTTGCGACGCACAGATAAGGAACGCCTGCTCTGTAGGCTTTTTGCTAATAGCCAGATTAGGTAAATATCAGTAAGTTGCGAGTGGTCCTACTGCAGGACCAAAAAACCTTCTACTCTCTCTCTACTTCTGTCTCATGCGTGGAGTAATGCTGGTTTTGAATGTTTAAAAAATGCAAGATTTTAGCAAATGCATTGAGTTAGATTAAGTTCTATCTACACATTATTTTGCTTTTAACAACCATACCATGTTACAGATCAACGAGGACCTGGTGCGCAGTGGACTCTCAGCAATTTCCGTGAAACACGACAGTGTGATTGTACAATGTTTGAGTATGTCTCGCGCCTGCGAGACGATGCAGATACCGCCCGGACTCGTTAAGGTACCCACACCCTCAATTATATGGTATTTAAACCTTATATGATATAACTTTAGTGTAAGTACGTCCGATCAGCAACAAGTCGATTAAAGGCTGCTCCACATTTACTGTTGTAACACCCAACGCCATCCCACGCGTGCGTATTGGCTAAATAACAGAGTACTAATTATACGTAATGATGTATGTGAAATTAAGATAATAATAAAGTTAGCTGTTACCTGAAATGTTGAGAAGCAATGCATTCGTCTATGAAAAATAAAATAGCAGTGATAATCGTTTTTTTATCGCTAACTGTACTGCAGGCGTGTAGTATTTAGTAGGTATCTACGTATGTTATATGTGTTGTAGTGTGTACGTTCTACTGATTTGTAGCACTAACAACTATAACTTCATACGGTTCGATAAGATAGTAAATACCTACGTCTGATTAATAAATTCTTATTAAGATGTACCTACATCAGTCTCTTCTTCCATTGAAATGCTTGTAAATAGGAAGTATATTCCTCACGCTCTAGGATTGTGCTGCTGTCATTTGTCAAACTGTTGCTTTTCACTCTTGAACGTTACGGCGATTTACAATCATGATTGAATATTTTAACTGCACAGTCGTAAAATACGGAATCAGTAATAAGTAAGTAAATAACTAGGTAGTAAATTAAATAATGTCACTGACCTAGTTATGCGATTCTGACATCCATAGATGAATTATTGCTGACATGTGTCACCCGCACCATCATAGAACGTATGGAATATAGGGACCGACAGTAAATAAGCTTAATTAAAAACAATATTATTATCCACAAAACATCTGTGTGTTCGGGTAGCACCGAAACTCCTTCCGGAGTCTTCACCGTCCTGACTTGAAGCGCGTGCCGTACTTGCGTCGCATGTCGCCTGATGAGCTAGAGACACTGTTCCGTGGATACGCAGACTTGCCTCCGAAAACGTTGCCTAATACTGGTATGTTTTATTTTTTATATTCTGAACGTTCATCATATCCCATGGTTTTCATGACCCAGGAGAAAATACAGCTAGACCTAATGGCAAACAGGTTGAACAATGGATGCTTCACTGCAATGCTCATTCAACATTTATGATACCTACATAAGGCACGGTAACATGATACACCGTAGCTTCGATTCATTCATTGTTTTTCTAAGTTAGATATAATTTAAAAGTCTTCGCCTAAAATAACTTAAATTAGGTAACCTTCTGACCGCCACAATCATATTACATGACAGACTGAATACGTACGATTACGTTTTCTAAAGTAAATAAAATAAATAAAGCTCACAAAACAACATTATTTTTTATTTATTTTGCTAATTATGTTCTTTGACTTATCCTAATTTATATTAGTTGAACTTTTTTCTTTATATTTTATCTACATTTACATAAGATGTCAAAAACTAATCTGCTTTTTTAAAGCTTTTTTAAGTTAGATTACATTTTTATAAAACTTAAGGCTATCGCTATAGTTGGTATGTTCGGCCCAAAAATCTTTATAGAGCAAGTAGATACTTAGTTATCTTTTTATTACAATAATTATATTTTATGAATCAATTTCAGACTTTCGAGAGGAAAAACCGAAAGTGATATTGCCACCTGATGATATTCGGCAAGAGAACGAATTAATCAAAGATAAAGAAGTTTGTGGACCAGATGAGGGTGCGTATGAGTTGGTGTTTGTCTTGATCTTCATGACTGGCCAGTTTTTAAAAGTCAGAAAGATTTATTTTTATTCAATCCCTTTAACCCTTTACCAGGCCTCGGACAAATCCTGCAGTAATAATGATTTTTTGGTAGATTTAGATGAGTGATTAAATTTGAAATGAGATTTTATCTATTATATTTAGAAAATTAGCTGAAAACCTGAAAAAAGACATGTGGGAAAACATAATCCCATTGCCTGTCTAGACGACGACTTTCGAGCTGTTGATCGTTTATTACCTGAATAACAAAAAATACACTAAAGTAGACTGACAAATAATGACGACGAAAGTTTACAACTACCCACATTTTATATTTCGATAAATGAGATGTGTGAGTAAATCCTAAATAAAACCCGTGGCAAAAACCTAGTATGAAATAAAGATTTTAATTTCCCGGGCAATGGACGTAATAACTCCCGCAATAATTAGGCATTCACAGGCTTAGGTCATATGGTTCCCCACATGTTTTATTTAGTTATATCATGATATTTTAGAAGTTTTTACTTATAATTAAAGCACAAATCACTAGAAAAACTCAAATTCTACAACATGTCAAAAAATTGTACGACTTATCTTTCTCCGATTCGCTATAATGATTAAAAATACAGTGCACTTGTCACAAAAATGTTCGTTTAGCGGCCGACCACAAATGAAATGGCTGCAAAAGTGACATTTGCGTTCCGTTCTACTTTATTTTTTGTCTTACGATAAATAATATTTCTATGTTGGCGTTTTTGACAGATTGAGGTAAATTCTTTACCAAAACCTGGTAAAAACTCTTAAAAATCTAGGTGGGAAATCCTCAATCCATAGCCTGGTTAAGGGTTAAGCATATTTCCAAAATTAGAAAAAAATATTCATGAGTTGCATGAAACTCCTTTTTTAAAATTGGTTACTTAATATAAAAAAAGATAAAAGAGATGTCTGATTCGTGTAAAATTTTCTGTTTGCTCAAAATAATTTACTACTGAAAATGAGAAATTTTTAAAACCTTCCTACTGTCCTACCAAGTCAAGTCCTGGTTTAGAATGCATTTAGCCATTTAGTTATATCTAGTAGTCTCGAATACGGGACACCAATCAATTAACATAGTTTCTGAGTTACCATAACGTGATTCCCCTATTGATTTTGTATAGCAATAGGAAACAGCGACGTCGGTAATTTGCGAACTTTTTTGACTAACTATTCATTGATTTCAAAGCAACCAACAATCGAATTTTACAGTTATTTGAAAATAAATATTTTTTTTATAATAGTTGCGTCTTGAAATTATTGATTTCTACACCCGTATTACAGGTACAATCCCGCTGCATCCTATTCTGGAGACACGGTCGGGCCCCGAGGATGTGCCAGCCGGCATGAGACTGCACGGCGCACGCGCGAGGCTCTACACCTCTGTCCTAGCTGGAGCGAAGGTCGGCGATCACCTTGAGTGAGTTTTGCACACGGATCATGTACCTAGTCTAGTTTTAATCTTGCCTACCATCTGCATCATAATGTTATACAGTATGGGGATCACATATATGCAATAAATTATACCACATACTTGTTATCGCCTTTTCTGACGATATACAAAAAATTAACGAAATCGGTCCAGTAATTAGGTCAAAAAGTAGAGTTTTAATTTTGAACAAATTTAAACACTCTGTAGAATTGGATCAATTTTTTTTCGTAAATCTCAAATTTTCAAACGAATCAAAAAGCCGCGCCAACAGAACAGTCAACAGAGAACTGTCAACAGAGTGTTTACTTTAACTGAATTTATTTTGATATTTATTTTGTTTGAAAATTTTACTTTTTTAATTTTCGGTTTTCGATTTAAAATTTAATTAAGCTATACTTCTGTGGACTAGTATTACTTGAGGTTTCATTTATTGCCTAGAAGTGAGTTCCATACCGTATATAGGGCTTTTGTCAATCGGCGACCAATTTCTTGTCAAAGAAAAATAGAACATGTGAAATTCCAATACCCCAACACAGATGTCCCACAAAAAGTCGGTCCTACAAAACTGAAACTACTGAACGGTCCGATTATCTATCGATCCTACAAAAAATCTGACGTGAGCGGAAGCCGAAAGACGTCCACTGTTGGCAATATACATCACCCTACATCATCACACGCAAGGCGTACGTGCAATTAGGGTATCAATATAATTGCTCGGTAAACCCCTCTTGTACGAGCCGAATCAACTGCTTTGGTATCTCGAGCCCCTACGTTTCCGATTTTTCCATTTCAATATAAATTTATTCCATTTCAGCGGCCTGTCGGCTCAAGAAGATTACGACACCCGAGTCCCCGACGACTCAGTCCCTGATGAAGAAGTGCAACTCAACGAGGAGCTACAGATTATACTCCCGCCACGCTACGATGACGTCACAGCCGATTCCTCCATTACCGCCGCCTCCACTGACCACAGCATCAGTTAGATCAAAACCATTATCCCAATGAAATACGGTTTAAATCAGACGGGACTTAATAATTAATGAAGCGTAACCGAAGAATTAGTATTGGCTCGAAAGCACGGCGAAAAATGACGAGGCTTATACGATTCTCAAGGAAAAAAATTGGTAGAATAGCCATGTATATGAACTGGATGATTACTGATTTTATTAGATTTTGATACACAATTTATTTCCAATGAAGTCTGTATTCAAGTACACGATTTTTCTAGTTCATCTTATGGTTTTCCTTACATTTGACAATGGCTGTTATTCTAAACATTTTAAGTATGATAATTGTATTTTGTAGGAATAAAACTAGATGTTTCAAGGGTGAATTTATATTGAATTTATCTTTCTACAATATTATACAATAGGTTTTAAATTACCAACGCTTCCCCGCGCAATGAACCCAACGGTACATTACCATACAAATAATAATTATTTTTACATCTCCGTGCAAAATAGTTGCTAGAAATTTTAATTGCACTTTGTTGAAATTAAAATTGATTATCAAAGGTATATCAGTTCTAAGTTTGATAGATCATGACCTATTGTATACCGTCATGTGTCGAGAGTATTACCATCATCATTCGAAAATTCTAGAAAATAATCATACATTATAAGGTTCTATGAAATATATTTATATCACAAAGTATAGGTGAGTTTCAACAGAAAAAGATTAACATAGGTATCGTCGTAGTTAACTCGCAATTACACAATTCAATAGGATATCTAAAAGTAGGCAAGAAATTAGAATGTGAAGTTTGACAAAAAAGTAGGCTATGGACCTAGAAATAAGAGCTAATTTCGGTAAATTAGTGTTCCTAAATCACTCTTAAGGAACGTCCTAGATAAAGTTCTGATATGAGGCGCAAGACGATCTTGTTTTGTTTAATAATGTTATTGTCGCACGTACATTTTCATTCGAACGTTAACTCCTTCCACTCTTGCATCTTCACTGAACCTAAGCAGTCCTATCACGCGTCAGTGGACAGAACGAAGAGACTGCGATATCTATTTTTTTTAATGCGTATATGTTCACAAGCTCAGTACAGGACCTACAGATGATATTTGAAACCGGATTACACAATTCCTATCTAAATATGAAATATTCGAAAACGTAGTCTATTAACATTTAAGCTCCGCCCTTTTTCACGCACGCTATCTCTAAGGACATTAGTATGGCCGGTTTCACCATCACTCGTTAACTTAACCAACTAACACATAAATGACGATCTTGTTATTCCTAGAGCTATAGGACCATTTATACCGGTTATGAGTAAACCGTTGATGGTGAAACAGACCCTAAATCTAGCAATATCTATTACGTCATTGCCTAATATTATCAACGAACTCGATGTTACAATCTGTATAATATTCATTTCGTTGAACTATTATTTTTATTTTGCGTTTAATGTCATCTCTAAATCGTATATTGGAAAATCTATTTATTGCTCTATTTATATGTATATTATGTACGTTTTTTACCAGTCACATAGCGTAATGCTCAAGCACTTTTCTAACCATTGGTTCATTAAATCACTGAGTAGTTAAGAATGGAGTGTTGATATTGAAGCGTTTAGCGCACCACGTTTGGTGGAAGACTGGCAACAGATCGGAAAGTAAACGATACTCGATGGCGAAGATATCGTCTGATATGAAAACTTTTAGGCCTTTGCCACACTAGACGGAATTTCCGTCTAGTGTGGCAAAGGCCTTACTGTTAATGTAAATCTTGAGCAAAAGTAACTAGCGAAATCCGTCTGCCATGACGATCTTGACAAGTGATGTTGGTTTCTGATAGGTCTAGAACTAAAGCCGAAGTAGACAAAGGTTGCCCAGTATGAGGCAAGCAAGCACCGAAACCCAAAGGCTTTTGTAAAATGTTGGTGGTAATATATTTGTGACGTTATGCCTAACTTACATTAACACTCCATTACTAATCTACTCTTAAATAATGAAGCCTGGGTATTTTTACGGAGTTTGCATCTAAAAATCAGCCTTGTATAAGCAAATCACCCTTTTGGCAAAAGCCCTCACAAAACGAAGCTATAAAAATTAAATAATTCGCTAGAAAAATCTCATTTCAAGGTCCATTCAAAAGCCGTATTTACAAAATCAGATGGTCCCCGAACTGACTGGCCACTGGCGCGGTTACGGACAACGTAGACCGAGCAGCTATATTACAAGAATATTTTCATTCAAAAATTGATATTAAACATACCAAAAATAAAGTTTAAAGTTGCGTAATTGCAAAATCCTAATGCTACGCGATCTTATATATACACACATCAAAAAAGTCTAGGGATCAACATCCCTAACATTTGTTAGGGATGTTGATCCCTAGACTTTTTTGGTGTGTATAGTTTGCACACAATTTTCAATTGTATTTACGGTGTATTTTAGGTCTAAAATACAGCACAAAATATAGATCAAAATTGCTGCGAGTAGAATTATATTTTGCATACAAATTTCAACTGTATATGTAATGTTTTCGTCTATTATCAATTAATAACTAAAAAATGTTTCAAGTATATTTCTGCTCTTTCTACGCTGATCATTATAGGACGCTTTACCAAGACATGCTTTTGTTTTTTACGCCCATATATCAGATGCATTCCGTTAGAAATTAATTAAATAGTGGTTCTATTGCTGTTTCTGACTAATGATATTTTTTTAAATAATCTTTAATAGAACTTACTTATTTATTGCCGAAATTATACGTCTTTATTTTCAAGTCATACGAGACACACCGCCTCGCGACTGGAACGTTTATTATAAACTAGCGAATAGCCCTGGCTTCGGACGGGTACAAATTCTCGGCTTTTCCAATAGATACCTATTCCAAAAATGTTCTTCCATAAATAGACATTGCCCGGGAAATAACGAACACAACAAACAGAGAATCAGCCAAATTGGTCCAGCCGTTCTCGAGTTTCGCGCATAGCAACACATTTTTTTTTTATATACGGCTATTCGTTGGCAGAAACCGACTGGCTCGCTTGATTAACATTACAGACACTATACTAGTACATGTCATGGATTTTACATACACAGCATTTATATAATAATAAGCGTAATGTACACATATCGATCCCAGCATCTTAGTAAAGCGCCCATTCACCGCTTGCCAAAGAATCACATAGAAAGCGGAAAGCGATACATCGTACATACATAATAGATTTTGTCTTAAAAAATTTCGCATACGAAAATCAACATTCAAACAGCGACAGTAATAAAAATACTTTTCAATATGTACATACATTGCTTTTATATGTACATTTTTGTATGAAGATAGCTTGACTATTGTTGAGAACATAATGAGACGTAGTGACAACAAAGAAATTAGGGCTTAGTCATAGTGTGTTTACATTTCAATTAGTGCAAAAAGTAGATGCAAGTATTTGAACATAATTAGTACTAATATTACATAAGTAGTGATGTATAAACATGTCAATTTAATCGATGTCCTTAAATACAAAATAACAGAGGGTAATCGGCACTTGTTTTTTTAGTTTGTGATTATTTTCAGTTACCCCCTTTTCTAATGTGTTAAGCAGATAATGGTCTAACAATAGTCAAGCCACTCCATACGAATGATCTACGCAGCGTGCACAGCTATCACGTAAATATCCATAATAAACAATATTGCGACCATCCATACATAGTCCTCGATTACCCACAATAATGCATTAGAAACTTTATTCTACCTTACTATACAAAGGAGGTAAACATTAAACTAAATAAAAAAAAAATCATTTTACTTTATGTAATAATTCTTTAAATAACATAAAAAAATAATCGAATATCGTTACAACAAAACATTCTAAATTTGTTTTTTCTTTATTTAAATATGGAATAATTGATTTTGTGACAAGCGTTCGCTTGCTTGCTATCTAACGTTGTGTTCACACGGACAGTCTCTCGCACCCACACTGGAGCGTTTTTGTCTGTATAACCATTATATAGAATCAACACTGGTATTCACAATGACGTTGCTTGTTCCGGCACACGGGCGCTTACTTAAATTAAATGGCATCGACATCCTCACCTGGAATTAGAAAAAAAATACATTTAATTAAACACATTATGAAAAGGGGCAGGTTGAAACTTTAAAATTAATTGACTAATATAACAAAACCCCCCCAACACATGTAATTTTAACAATTAAAACATTCATTGCGTTATCTACGATTTAGAGCAAGCGAACGTTGCTTACAAGTAAAGCAATAGAATGTTTATTCCCGTCAAAATCCTTTGGTTTGGGATATCAAGGAGCACACATCTATTTCTTTGTCATTGCAAGCACCACAGAAGCAGCTTTGACTATCAAAAAAATTTGCGGCTCGTAGCCAAAGCCAAATCCCTACCACACTGAAAGCCCATTGTTTATGTTTAAAGCACATTACAATTACTCAGCAGATGCTTGTGCATGATATTTTATACGGCCAGCAATGACGATATCGGCAATTTTGCGAATGTCAAAAGCGAATTGGAATTCCAAAGAAAAAAATCCCTACTTTTTTTTTATTGGTACAGTTAAACTCAATATAGGTATTGTTAGGTTAGTGATAATTTACGCACCGTGGCGGGCGCGGCGGCGCTCGGGCCGCCTACTCTGCAGCTCATAACTTGTGGTTGCTGGTGAGCCAGGTGAGCCCCTCGTACAGTCCGTCGCCGGACGTCGCGCACGACGGCTGCACGTACCAGTTGCGGTCCCGGATGCGCGTCAGCCCCAGCTTCTCTTGTATCTCGTGAGGTTTCATTGCTGGAATGTAAAAGGAAAAGTTTAAGTACATGTTTATCTTCATAATAGTCTAGATTATAATTTAATCTAGAGGTATTTATAATCCTTACTAATATTATAAATGCGAAAGTAACTCTGTCTGTCTGTCTGTCTCGCTTTCACGCCTAAACCACTGAATCGATTTTGATGAAATTTGGCATGGAGATAGTTTAAGACCCGGGGAAAGACATAGGCTACTTTTTATTAGACTTCGACTTCGTCTGCGTCCGCGATAACCGAAATTTGCGCGGACGAAGTCGCGGGCAAAAGCTAGTAATATTATAAAGCTGTAGAGTTGAGTAGTGTTTGAATTGCTGGTTCCATTTAACAAATCTTTTTGATTGCAATAGCCCGTTTATCGAAGTAGGTTTATAGGACTTTTAAGTTGTACAATATTATAGTATGCTACGACGACGGTAATTAAAGACGAATCTTAATACGGGTAAAACCGCAGGGTGCTGCTAACTAGTAAAGCTTCGTCCCCACTAGGAACATTTGTCGAGCGACATTGTGTCCCCGGTGACATCGGGCGACGTCGGACGACATCGCCGCGACATTGTTGAAACTGTAATGTTCCTTATCACTCTCTTCATCGACTGTGCGACAAGGAAAAGTTTCAACAATGTCGCGGCGATGTCGTCCGACGTCGCCCGACATCGCCCGATGTCACCGGGGACACATGTCGCTCGACAAATGTTCCTAGTGGGGACGAGGCTTTATACTTTCTATCAACTGAATTATATGACGTAATTTACAAAAAGTAAAATAGAAAATTTGTTGCCATCGCAATTTTTTGATTGGAAATCTTTTCTGAAACTTTGGACAGTGTTCATCAACTTTTTTATACTCACTCGTACACTTTTATGGGGACAAATACAACAATAAAGCTATTTCATGACCATTGCGTGACCTAAAAGTTTTATCCAAAAAAATTAAAATTGTGGCTCAAATATGAAACGTTGGTTTCATCTGTTTTTTAACTAGCGCATATAAGAGTCAGATGTGGGTCGTCCTGCAATCTGTTACAACAGCGACCGCGACCTTTGACCGTGTAATGGAACCCTAGCATTATTTCTCACGCAGAGGAATGGTGTGACCTAAATTTCTTGATACTTGAAAATGATCTTTGTTCCTTTCTGACCTCATACTCATATTATTAATTGACAATGTCTTTATCGAAACCGCAACATAATAAATATTTACTACAGTACAAAATTGTCTAGTGGTCGCAAAGCGCGACTGCTAAGCATGAGGTCTTGTGTTGGATTCCCAGGTCGGGCAGTGTTTTTGGGTTTTTCTATCAGAAAATTCTCAGTAGCAGCCTCGGAGTCTGGATTTGTGCCCGGTTGATGGCAATAGGCTCGCCCCCTATTACATAGGATTTAAACATAACTGGCGAAATGTGAGTTTACTAATGGGTACACCTCTGCTTAACCTTTCGGGGATTACAGGCGTGATGCAAAATTCTCTGGAATTAATTTCGGTTGTAACATGCACCGCCAAGCCTAGCTTAAAATGCCTGTCAACATCGTCATAATGTCACTTTGACATTTCTAGCGAGGCGTGTCTCGGGTCGTTTGTCACCTAGTGATTAATTCTAAACCATAAGTCAATTCATGTTAATAACCATTTTTGGAACATACTTTTTTTTACATAACACACTTTTTGAACACTTCAACTTTTGAAGCTAAAATGGGACTGGGACATTAAGCCCTAAAGAAAAATTTAAGAAAAAACAAAATTTATAAAAAATAAAAATACTCTCCCTAGCTTAGGTATACTACTCATAGTCCGATGGGACAGATAACAATTCCGACACGACCGGGGAAATACGTTTTACATAATGTCCTAGGCACGAGGGAGTCACACCAACTCCCAAACTCCGGACTGTTGCGGAAAAATTCCTAATGGAAAAACTCAATTACACTATACCCAATCTGAGAATCTAACCTAGGACTCTAGGCTCAGCAGTCACGTGACTATAACACCAATGGGGGCAGTCGAACACAGCTAAATAACAGCTACTACACTATATTACTGTAACATTTTTTTTAAGCCACAATCAAAGGGGATACAATCAATCAATCATACATACCGTCAGGCAAGTCCTGTTTGTTAGCGAAAATGAGTATGATTGCGTCACGCATCTCCCTGTCGTTGATGATCCGGTGCAGTTCCTGGCGCGCCTCGTCGATGCGGTCCCTATCCGCGCAGTCCACCACGAATATTAGACCTTGAGTGCCTGGAACATTTTGATTTGGATATTAATATTAGTGGATATTAGTGGTTAAATTAAACTGGACTTTTACATGATCTGGTAACTTTATTGTTTAATATGATTCAACATCATCATATTAGCCTATAGCCATCCACTGCTGAACGTAGGCCTTCCCCAAAGAGCGCCAACCATCCCGATCTTGGGCAGCCCGCATCCATCCACTGCCTGCCATCTTCTTTAAATCGTCGGTCCACCGTGCAGCAGGGCGTCCCACACTACGTTTGCCTAAACGTGGTATCCACTCGTAACACGTGTCTGCTAATAGTAACTGCGTGTCTGTTAATATGGTTGCGTTGTATCAATCCCAGACTATAGGTAGACGTAGGTCGTATGTGTCTCCTCATCAAAAAAGCTAAACCTTTAGTAACTTGTAGCCCAGCATAATTGTCACCAATAAGTTTAAAAACGCAATATTAACTCCTACATGCTAAGTAACTAATTCCTTACTTCCTTAGTATTGCTAAGAAGTGTTTCTTGCTAACAAGAAACGCGAAGGAAGAAGCGGAGAAGGTAACAAATAAAAATGTAAAAGTACGGGTGAGATCTTTGCGCTACAGTGGGATAATAATCAAATAATACACACCTGTATAATAATGCCTCCAAAGTGGTCTTATTTTGTCCTGCCCCCCAACATCCCATACGTTGAATTTGACGTTTTTATACGTAACAGTTTCTACATTGAAACCGACCGTAGGTATCGTTGTGACTGACTGACCTAATTTTAATTTATATAAAATAGCTGATGTTTATTTTAAGGAATCACTGTTCTTTCATCATGGCGTCACATTAAAGTCATGAGCAAGAAGTCTAAATGCATAGAGTGACCGATACTTCAACGCATGATTGTATTTATGATAACAAACAACTTTCCCATTGAAATTATTTTTTTAAAATTTAGAATCGTGTTCAAGATACTCTTAGTTCGAAGTCGAGAATGACCCTTTTAATAAATAATCAAAATGGTTGACATTACTTGGCCCTCATTAACCTTTTGCTATGTTATAATAAGGCTTTATTTGTTCGGTTTGTTTATTGTTATATGCCATGCGATTCATTACTAAGCTTACATACTGAAAAACCGGACCATGATGAACTTGAGAACCTACTACAACTTAGTAATTCAATTTTTATTTTTGTCATTATGACTTTCAAAGGTGCCTTTTTAATGGTGTGATTGTTAATTAAAAGATTTCACTTTGACTTTTCAAGAAGACACCCCATGTAATAGCATAGGAAAGACGAATATGAATGTTCATATTAATGTTTTTTTTTGTTCACTGACATAGTCTAAACCAGAGTCACCCGGATTGAGCTTTCTGTATTTTTTTTCGTGTTTGTAAACCAGAAGCCAATACTATCTGGCGATTTGTAACCTCGATTCTGTAACGTTTTTAGTTATATGAGGCGTGTTTATGGCGTTATAAATGGGGAATATCGATGGCGCCATAAAATAGAAACGTGGCCATTAAACAGCTAAGTTTGCATCTAAATATTTACTGTACAAGTTGATACTTTCGTTTCCGTGCTGTGTTTATTTATTTATGGCGTAAGGGGTAGGTGAACTCACTTTTTTTATGTTCGGCAAGAATTTATGGCATGAACAATTTTCGTGATATTCTTTCCAACCAGTCCTTGACTGAATTGAGAATTATGAGAATGTAAGAAGGCTGAAAGTGGCGCCAGTGACCATGTAGTGTGGAAATCGATTGTCATGG
The DNA here is from genome assembly GCA_949316365.1 of Hoplodrina blanda. Taxonomy (NCBI): domain Eukaryota; kingdom Metazoa; phylum Arthropoda; class Insecta; order Lepidoptera; family Noctuidae; genus Hoplodrina; species Hoplodrina blanda. Next base: position 4,705,845 of record OX438579.1, on the reverse strand, counting down.
TACTGGCCGTTGCGGAAGCATGAAAAACATGCGTTATGGGGAAAGTTTTTAGTATGCCTGTGATGGCTTAAAGTAGATCAAAAACACGAGAACAAATTGATGATCAAAAAATAAGTAAATACTGATGGCGGCTATAGAAGAACACGCTGTGTTGTCTTTAATGAATATAATAATTTACTGGCCTAATACATTTCTATAGTGTCGTCATTTTCCTGTTAAAAAAATACCAATAATTTTGACAAAGGATACTAGTCTTTCCGGCAGCATCGAGGCCCAGCATCAATATCCTCATCTCCTTGTTACCGAAGATTTTTGACAGCAGCTTCCCCATTGTGCTGAACTCGCCTCAACCGCACAACTGGAATAAGAAAAAAAAAGCACATTAGTGATGCATTTTAAATAACCTATACATCATTACCATCATATTAGCTGAAGACGTCCGCTGGACATAGGCCTCCCTTAAAGATAACCACTGGCTGGTCTTGCGATGCCCGCATTCAGCAGTTTACAATAATACAATCCTACAATACAATATCAAAGTAATTTCAAAAGTGATCGTAGACATATGTATAATAGGTCTTTAAATACAGTGTATTAATAAACTACCTTTGATTATCCGAAATCACAAGTTCTTCATTATTAAAGTCAAAGCATTTATTTCAATTACACCATTTTCAGGCACTTTTGAATGTCAAGGAGTCGGTCAATTAGTCGAAAAGTTGAAGCTAGTTGCTCGTTTCAATACGTAAGTACCTAAAGCCTTTATGAAATGAACGAGCAAGATACTCCACTGACGAATAGTAAACAAATAAGAATTGAAATACACACAGAGTCGAGATGTTACGATGTCGTAGCAGTTGTATTTGAAGACAGTTTAAAAACAATGATTCTCCAAACAAAATCAATTTACCAAAAACAGAGCTACAAAATGGATATCATTCAATTTATTGTTTGTTCGAAAAATCAATTACGAGACTTAATTTAGAAACTGAACCACCGGTCCGGAAGTTGGTTGAAACTGGTAAAGCACTCCAGAAGTTAGGAACAGGGGAGTTGAAGGGTACTTCCAAGTTAACACAGTCAACTGAATCTGTTGTTCAGATATTCAAATTGGGCTGATTTTATTTTTAGCTTCTGATATTACTGTTTTTGTGTAATCGGACAAATTAAAGACAGTTCAACTATAATTTAGAACGTATTTGAGGACAATTTCAATTCAAATATTTGATTGTAAGAATTTGGATGACTAACTTCTGCGTGCAACTCAATCTGCGTCAACTTCAGAATTAACCCAAGTCCTAATTTTTTCCTGTCTAAAAAACAGCCTATGTGCTATTGCAGACTATAATAATATCTAGATGTGCCAAACCATCCAGATCCATTCTATCATCTATCTATCCAAACTTTCGCATTTACAATAGTAAGTAAGATGTAAGATCAAAGATGATAGTTTAAGATCCATATGTCATGAAAACAGATCAAAGATCATAACGTGTCATCCATCTAATAATATTCTTGCTTCAATGAACCCAAACTCCGTATCGGTAAATGTCGGTCTCATATGAGCTATCGAATGTAAGATTATACCCGTAAGAAAGTTTCGGAACTTTTTATCTTACATACCATTTTATGCCAAAAAGAATAGTGCCCTGAAGATTATAAGCAAAAAACATGAGTTATTTTTTACGAGTCACAAGTTATCGGGAGCGAATCAAGAAGTTCGGGAGGCAACTAAAAAAATGTTTACCGAGATTCCTAGAGCCGATGTACCAATTCGGCAATGTTGTCTTTCAGTAACAAGTTTAATTAAATAAGTTAGTTGTAACTTAAGCACCTTCTGGTTTAAGGACTTGTTGGTATCCTCTCATCAGTGAAACGATCAAACTGATTCGCTGTCGTGGGCGTGTCGTCGTCAATTTGAGCGGGGATTATGTAAATGGTTTGATGGAGCCGCCTTCAGCTATAACTAAGTAGAATTCTAGGCAGGGAGAGGATAAGGTACAGCGCTTTATCCAGCCTTAAAAGATCGCTGTTCCACTTTCACATAGGGATGATAAATTGCTACTTCATTGTACGGACGTCAGGCACTATAGTACCTATCGCTGTGCAAAATATACGATACATTTTGCAACACCTATGATAACATGACCTATAACAACATCCGATGCATTGGTTTATTCATTTTATAAAATAGGTACATAGAAAATACATTTTAAAATATAATTACAAAAACAAAAACCGGTATTGGGAACGAGTCCAAGCTATCGATGATCAAGACTCCTGAGAGAGGAATCCCCGAACAATACAGGCCGGATTCACCCTTAAAAGTAATAGTAATGCTCTTAATTTGTATTTTGAACTTTCACAAAAGCAGAAGAAAAGAACGAAGAAAGTCCAGATAAAATTCCTGCGGAGCTTGTGTGGCAGGGGCTCACGCCAAGGCAGGAGTGTGGTTTTAGCCGGTAAGAGTCCGGCACTGGCGAGACTGTTTTAGTTATGAGCAGTTTGGGCGTCCTTGAGGATCACCTACACTGCCTCGAAAATAAAAATACTGTGCATCTTCCCTTCATTTCTTTAACCCTTAATCTCCGTCGCCGTTCTCAGATTCCATTTACCTACCAGAGATTATTGTACAATTTTCGCTGCAAAACAGATCTTTGAAATTGATCCGGTTTCTGGAAATAACCCAACTCGAATCTCTTTGAAATGAAGGGTTGTAAATCACATTACAATTTCAGCCAACGTTGGATAAGGCGAAGGCTTTCGGGAGCTGAATTGAGGACAGGATTTATTTTGTTTTTCTAATGAAAATAACGTTGTTTTAGTGGATCCGAGGAAAGATATTATAAAGGTAAGTAAAGCTGGTATTTAATATGACGAATTTCTGTTTTAGCTCACAAAATTAATTAATCACGTTCTTGAACATCTGTTTTAGCTCCCGAAATTAATTAATCACGAAAATTTCGTATTCACAGTTCATTCTTCGATATTTCTCTTATATCAACTTTAATTTCACCTTTCTCAAAAAAAAGCTACACCAAACCCTTGACTAATACAATGGACGAATACGGTTCCCCATTACCATATCTTATATCGAACATAATGTTTTACGTCGTCATATCAAGGATCTGCGTTAATGCATACAACGTTATCATCAATCAACATAGAATCGGAGCGACAGTTTGCTATCGGAAACCGTCTATCATAGTGAACACCCCTCGTTTATTTAAATGGGGTTAGCAGAGAACATGCTATTTAATTTTTCAACTACTGGCTGGAGCTAATCGTTCTTGATCACTTATTGACTATGAGATGAGCGATTAAATGATCGTTAAAATAAAAACGTTTCTAACATAACATATTTTCGTTTTGAATGGTGAATGGTTTTACTCATATTTGCATGTTTCGTCAATTAAACAAAGATTTCATACAATGTAATCTAACATCGGTGAAGGAAGACATTGTTAGAAAACCTGAACTTATAATTTAATTTAAGACGCCAATCCATCTTGAGCAAGCATAGTGATCAATGCTCATCCCTTCTCCGTATGAGAAGAGGCCTTTGCCTTACAGTGGGATATTATTAAGAAGGTTTACAACGCGATCCTAGTAAAAACTTGGGTTTCCTTCCGTTGGTGAACAAACAGGTCAACTTTAGCATAGAAATGTTTAATCAAGACAACTCATTTAACATTCAAATCACAAACCAGCATTTACTTGGAACGAATTATTTAATTCTAGCTTCTGCCCGTGACTTCGTCCGCGTCAAAGATGATAGGTATATTATCTCACGGGAATTGTAAATTCTTCCGAGATAAAAAGTAGCATTGCAAAGTGCATTTATATGGCAGAGGTGAGTGGCAACGCAGGGAGGGGTCGCCCTAGGAAGACCTACACTGACTTTATTTGTGAGGTTCTTCGGAAAGGTCAGGTGCGGAGTCGGAGTACTCGTAACCGGCGTGCTTGTATGACGAGATGTATGAACGTAGATGAGGCGAAAGGAATATGTAAGGATCGTAGCAGGTGGCGTTCTGTGGTTTCTGCCTACCCCTATGGGAAAAAGGCGTGAGTTTATGTATGTATGTATAAAAAGTAGCCTATTGTGCTATTCCAGACTATAATCTATCTCTGTACCACATCTTGCGTGGACACTAGTAGGTTACAGCTAACATCTGAGACGTTCACATTCGTTAGTGAAGCACATGGTTGCAAACGCTGCGCTGGCTTGACCATTGCATGGTTACAAGCGCAGCCTTAGACTGTATTACCAATGTACATGTTAAATATGACGTCTATTGGTCTGACCATCTCCCATCCGTTCAGCCGTTCTGCCGTGATTGAGTAACAAACATCCATTCATCTCAACTTTCGCATTTATAATAGTAATCTATACTAATATTATAAAGCTGCAGTGTTTGTTTGTTTGTTTGAACGCGCTAATCTCTGGAACTACTGGTCCGATTTGAAAAATTCTTTCAGTGTTAGATAGATTAGTTATCGAGGAAGGCTATAGGCTATATACCATCACGCTACGACCTACGGAGCAGTAACCAAAGACGCGGGTGTAACCGCGGCGGACAGCTAGTAGGTGATAAACGGGCTCTAATAACAATGTTCTAAACAAGGAAACCAGCTATTACTTCAACATCCCACACCAACACCTACCTGCAAGATAGTCGATGCCCTAGATAGCTAAGCTAAGCTGGGCTAAATATAGACGAGAGCTCTTGGTCTGAAATCTTAAGTCAGTCTGTAGTTCGATTGGTATTTAGGTAACAGTGGGCATAGCACGCTAACGTAGTCTTCGATTCTAGTCGGTTTTTGAATAGGAAATACGACTATGCTATAGCATAGTAATATTTGGTTTAATTGAATACGATGAGAAAAAATGCATCACCAATAAAAAGAGCCTTCTAAGTTCTAACTAAGTAAATTTTACGTGTGGAGCGGATATTTTCAATTAAAAAATCTATTGAATTTACGCAAAATTACTTATCATTTATAGGTATTTATGTAAAATTACTATTAGGTAATATATTATTTAATAATTTTATCGGTTTTAGTATTGGGAAGAATTATGAAATTAGTGAATTTCATTCGCTTTGTGTTACAACTTCTGAACCCTCAAGCAGCACTGTGTTATTATTTTGTATAAGTATACAAAATAATAACATTATACAATTATGTAATATTATAAACGCCGAATATTATAAACGACAAATTATGTAATAAACGCAGATTCAAATTTGGAATACTAGTAGATACCTACGCTTGCTGACAATAGAGACGCTAGGTACTTACCTAAGCACGCGCGACCAAAGATGCAGAAATTATATTACATAAAAATGCATCTTAGTAAATTCCAAACCCAGATTAGATATAAATGGTTACACGACCATCGGTTAAAGGGCAGATAACAGCTTCTAACAAAGCCTGCTTCCAAAGGCCAGCAATATACAGAAAGGTCAACAGAATTTCTTTGCAAATACATCATCAAATAAACCGGGGCTAAAAATTGATCCTACAGAACCAGAACTTTTAAGAAATTATCGCAGCCTATGTCTCATAACAACACATTTGAAATTTAATATGTCTGTTGAGTCTCAAATCAGTAGAAAAGCTGGCTACAATTTGAGAAAAGAATTATTATGGGGAGAAAAATAGCAATTGCCTGAGGGAAAATGGGGATAACATAACGCGCCAAATGAATTGCCAAGCCGTTATTTGTCACTGTTATTTTACTTTTAGACAAAAAATCACAGCTCTTTTTTGTACAATTGCCTTAGCATTAGAAGTAATGGAAGCTGATAAACGAGAATTGTGAATTAAGTTTATTCGGTCTATAGACTCCACAAATAGCATAATGTTTTCTTTTTAACCCCCGACGCAAAAACGATGGGCTGTTATAAGTTTGACGTGTCAGGGTGTGTGTCTGTGGCATCGTAGCTCCGGAACGGACAAACTGATTTAGTTTTTGTTTTTGTAAGGTGAATTAGTCGGGAGTGTTCTTAACTATGATTGATGAAAATCGATCCAAGATGGCCGCCTTCGGGGTTTTTTTATATTTAATTTAGTTTATTTTTGTGTTCTGTGTTCTCTTTTCCCGGTCGTGTCAGATTACTTATGAGAATTAGGGAAGAGGGAGTGCGCTAGTGGTTACGCACACACTTGTGCACTATACTATCTCATGCGTACTTGCCTACTGTCTTTCTCTCTCTCTTTTTCTCTTTCTCTCTCTCTCTCTCTCTCTCTCTCTTTTTCTCTCTTTCTCTCTCTCTAATAAATTAAGTATTTCATTAACTTACAGTATCAAATGTTCAGTTCAGTTTCAGGGCACCATCTGGCCGCTCAATTTGGCAAAGATCTATCTCTATATTGATAATTTTCTTAATAAGAAGTCATCTGCACTCCTTGAGAAAACTTAATAAAAGGTCGCGTAGGTATTACTTTTTCCATTGAATCAAAGATAAGTAGGTATAATATATCAACCGACAACCGTTGCTCTGCCAAAAAGTTGAATCTAAATTATCCAGGGATTAAAAAATACAAAAAAAAATCATTAAAATCGGTCCAGCATTTTACGAAAAGTTTTGTGACATACGTATACAGACGTAAGTACAAAATTATGTATATTAAATAAAATGAGTCTAATTTGGACTCCTTCCTACAGGATTAGGCTCAAGTTTTAACAACCTAAATAAAAGCTTGTAAAAATGGAACGGACGAAGGATGAAAATCAAAGAGTTACGTTACGTGTCTGATCTATACCACAAGGTACTGGGTTACCATTTACATTGCTTCATATTCGAATGCACATTAGTGAACACGGCATAGGTATGTAAAAATGTAATATTCAAAGTGGTACAGCGGTAAACTTTCCATTTGTCTAAACGAAAAAAATATGTGAGTGAGCTAGCACAATGTACTGAAAATATGGAAAAATAACGCACGATCAAAATATAGGTTTTATGAGATCTTTAGACTTAAATAAAATATAGTTAGGTAAATATCTGTAAGGATCTTTGTGATGGCCTAGTGGTTAAGGAGGCCAGTATCAATGTTACCTGCTTGTTCATTATGTATTTTCTAACCATCACTGACATCGGTGAAGGAAAACATCGTGAGGAAACCTGGACTTATAATTACTAAGTTTGAAATCGCAAATCTGTCGTAGGCAAGCGTGGTGATTAATGCTCGGTCCTTCTCTGTATGAGAATTGATCTTTGCCTTGCAGTGGGACAATACTAGGCTGGAAGAAAACCATTGCCTCGTAAGACGTTTCAATAAACCCTATCCTTTTAAAGAAAACAAAAGCATATATCTTAAGCTATTCAGAGTATTCTCCAAACTCAGCACAGCTTCCAAAATTTTTGTTTCAGCGTCTACAGTTAAGGGAATTATTGGAATTCACGAAGCAAATAACATTTTACTGGCAACCTAACCGAATTTCGAATTTAGAGTAGCGAGATACATAGAAGGAACATAAAAGCACAATATATAAAGGCTTCATTACATAATATAGGCACGTGTAGTACGTATTTACTTACGCAAGACGCTATAAATGTTTCGAGGTTTTGTTGTTCTCTTAAATAAGTTGTCGTAGAATTGTGTGAATTTCCCTTCTGATTCCCAATAATAGTAGATTCTTATTTGTGTAGGTATGTATGGAAAATCTCCGAGGAAACTATATATATTTTATTCCTTATTTGGTGTGAGAGGATAGCGTAATTGTATCCATTCATTATGGTATATCGTCCTATTTCGGGAAGAGAATCTTTCGAATTAATCTACCTGTACAAATTGTTACATGGAGTTTCTTTCCCATTTTCCTTCATGTGAAGCTATTGTAAGGGGCTACTAGAATGTTTTTTTTTTTCTTGGACGTAACTTTCAAAATTGCCTTTTAATGCCCTTATTGAAATACTTAAATGATTTGACTTTGACTTTTCAGGGACACGACAGCCGATTCAGTCAAAGTTAAATCATTTATGAAGTAATTACAGAATAAGAGAAGACTCACAAGGTCTAATCAGTAATCATCCTTATCAATTACCTGTACGTACACTATATCAAAGCAAAGAACTAGCGATATCAAATTGCCATAAATAGACCTATTCAATCAAATCCATACAAAAACGTAATTGATCCTCCGATACTGAATGAATAGATCCCACGCTTCGACGAAGTAATTACACCATCGAAGAACGTTATCACCATTGACGCCATTTTTTCTACAACCATTCAAAAAATTCATCAGAATTCATGGAACAACGATTGCTATTCATATCCTACCTACAAAACATTTCATTCTCGTCGAACATAAGAAATTCATGAGACGTGAATGATAAATAAATAAACATCAACAAAATTAATGTACGCACGAAAGGAACAACGGAAATGGAGTAAGAAATGTGTTTTTTCATGTTCCAATACCGTGTGATACGCTTTCTTATCTTTGAAGGCCGTACGTGGAGAGCCAATCTAAATAGACCAAACTGACTTCAGTTCAGCTTGAACGGAAGCGTGGATACCCACGTTGGAATCGTTTCAGCCGCTCCACCCACCGGAATTGCCTATGCTATAGGTATGCCTGAATACACGCCAAGGGTTTTTATCCGGTTAGGTAAACGTGAAAGCAAATCGGATCGTCGATATATTTACCGACCCCAAAACCTTTAGATAAAATTTTAATACCCTAACTATACCCCAAACTATTTAAAAACCTTTTATCAAATAACTGCGCTATAGAGCGTAAGAAAAATCGAATTAATGTAACCACATTTCCATTTCAGCGAAAGCAAGATTCCAAGCAAAACCAATGCTAATCAAATTACACCGGAATTAACACATGTGGGGAACATATCGCATACCGAATTACCGACTACACAAATACAGAAGACGACCTTTCATCAGAATTTTGCCTACGAAGAATTCCTTCCGCAGGTTAATTTGTAAAGACAAAGGAAGTTCTTATCTGTACAGAGACATCATCATCATGTAGGAATTGGGAATGTGAACACATTAATTGATCAGGCCGGGTCGGAATGAATTCTGGATGTAACTAGTACAACTAGAAACTGTCGTATGTAATGTTCGTGTTGTAACCGTCGACCCAATTCTATTGATAGAAAAACCACGCCCTAGGAGGAAACGGTTGATAAAAATGATCTTGAAATATAGGCCATTGTCGGTTGATCACTGACATTTAAATGTAGAATGAGAGATTTAACCTTCCAGAATGTGACGTTTAGGTAAGCTAATAAACATTGTACATTAACTGCAAATTCTCTAAGCTTTAAGCCATCAACTTAGGGATGTTACTTTAGAGCATATTTGAGCTAAGAGCGTCGTCGCTATCTCTAAACTCGTTATGAAGAGCTTCAGGCGGTATCGACATACTTAATACTGATTAGCTTATTTTGCGTTTAAGGGTATATGCAAAGATAAGAGCAGTTTAACCCAACATCTCACTTCTAAAGCCCGAATCTTCAATCGAGGCGAAAGTGGCGAAGCTGTATAGAAACACAATTGATGTGCATATAAAAATGGTAGAAGCGATAATGCATAATTTGCTAAAGATACGGCTGTTAGGGTACGAACCGGTAAAGCCGGATTAATCATAACGAATAAAGGGAATAGGGCGAACGATTGACACGATACTCACTATAGGTATTTGGTCGATAAACAGAATAAAGGTTTAACGGCGTGCCTTGGTATCATAAAAGTGGAAACGAGGGTTTGCCCGCGTTCTGCACACGGAACCTGAATTGGGTCGCTCCGTGTATCTATAATGTCACTACGTTTCGGAGGTCGTGCTTAAATAATGATGCTTTGAGGTCTGTAAGAGGTAGCGTGGTTACTTGTATTTTTTTAGAAGAAAGGAAACATTTCAGACCTTTCACCGCTCTCGTCTGGATAAATAGTTACAGTGAAGTTGTTTTACCATTGACTTACGAAATGTCTAGTCATTTATTAAATCTTTAGTACTCTATCTTTGTCACACACAGCTTATAAGCCTTACTTCGCAAACATGTTTTCTGGCTAGCTAAACAATAAAACTGTCAAAAAGCACAAACGACATTTCACACAAATATTTTGGCACTGAAGGAACGCGTGGTTTAAGAACAAAACTTTAACGACTGCTAAGTCGTAACTTATGCCAGTTGGAAAACACGTCAGGTGCTCTACAATGGTGCTGATACCGTAAATTTTATTATGAAATGTTATTTTTCTGAAGCAGCGACGCTTTATTGTATAAGATTTTATAAGGTACTTCAAAGGTTTTTAAGAGCAACGTGGCTGACGTCACTCGACAGAGTGAAAGGTTTTCGACAATCCATCAAGGTTCATTGTCGGTGCCGCTCCTGAAAGTCGACAGGAGGCACTATATTTAGAACAGGTCTTATTAAAAACGGAAAAACCTTCAAGAAGCAAGTTGAAAGACGAACGTTTCGTTTGTGTTACTGCCAATAAATCGAATGACTTCTGAAAAGGCTGAAAACATGTTGTGTACGTAATTGTATTCTTCAAAGACAACATGGAACATTAAAGCCTCTGAGACTTCAAACTGATCTCCGTCTTCGCCAAAAACAAACAACTACGTAATTCCAGATCAAATACTTCCCATCTGTGCCGCCACCCGCGATGAAATATTACTTCAATTACGTACAAAAAAGGTACTTCTTTGAATTGTTGATGCATCGTTGAATAAACCATCCGTTGTACCTCCGAAACAATACTGTGACGTAACGTAACACCGTAACGCATAACTCGACGAAGTGTAACATAGCATCGAATGATACAGAACATTGGTTGACGTAATCACCCAGTAGTGAGGAATGAGGAAGATATAGTCAATTAGAAGTACTCGTAAGTTTGTCTACTGGTCTAAGTTTATCTGTGTCTCGTTTGCGAGTTGGAAGCTGATAAGTTGTCTGTCGAGATTTTCTTATCGTTATTACTTGGATCATTAATAACAGCACTTTATTTCGGTGATCCTTATCCCTAATGTCCTTTTGATGTTCCTTGCAGATTATTACTAATGATTATGCTTAAGATATTTAATAGAAAGATTATAATGGACTCTACTTGAAATCTGGCGTTACATTGAACACATAGTTATTACGTGAAACTGCCTATTATTGTGCCACTGCAGAGCAAAGGCTTCTCCTTACAGAGAATAGGCACGAGCATTGATCACCACGCTTATGTTTTGGCGATTTCAGACTTATATTAATTACATAAAGTCCAGGTTTCCCCATGAGGTTTTCCTGTCAATGATGTATAATATAACCTTAGAAAGTAATATGAATTAAGTCACATTGGTACTTGAACGCTACCTATAAAAAATATGGTAAATAAACATCGTGAAATTCGATAAAAGGCCGGCAAGATATCCATCAAATAGCCAACCGAAGCAGCTCCCTAACTCACCCCAAAATAAGGACGGTGTCACACTGTCACGGGGTCCAGAACCACATCGTGAGTACGAGGTCGCCCTTCTATTTCCGTCGGGTCAACGCCTAGGGTGTTAACCATTTCCAAGTCATTTCCCTCGGAAAGCCAATTGAATGGTACAATAAACAGAGTGTACGGTTGACTCTTGTTTTGCTAACGTGATTAGAGGATTTACGATGACTCGTTTATGGGTAAAGGGGGTGAGCAGAGTTGAGTTGCACGTGGAAACAATATAAATCGGTTCACACGTTTTATGGCCACGAGTGATGTCGCGGGCAGTTACAAACATCCCGATTTAGAGAGATTCATTTCTGGTCTTTCTTGAAGACATTCAACGAAAATTCAGAATGCGAGAATTGAACGTCATCTTTTAAAATCTACGTACACAGAACCAGGTATTTTACTTTAGCAAATCCATCAGTCGGGTGGTGGCGAATTATGAGTCAAGTTTATACCAAACCCCCGATTCAAGCTGTTAGAAGAAACCGACATAATTCCATTTTTCCCAGATGGATACGCATCCATGAAGACATTCACAAGAAAAAAAAAATTGTAAATCCATGAATCCTGCTAAAATGTTAGACACAAAATAAATACTGAGTAGTTATATTTTATACTTCGTATTTTTCAATAACTTCCCTAAAACGTGACTCAGCTGTGTTATCAAACGTGTTCTAAGCTATTGTATATCCACCCAGCGGTTCAAGTGGAATATCGTGTCAGTACAGAGTTCATAGTAATAATTTAATGTTCTAGGTATTCAATGTGGGTTTTTTCATCAGCAGCTGCTGATATAAACTGGCTATTTGTAACAGATTATTAGAATAAAAATATATATGGCTAATTGACTAAGAGATTCATGAAGTGAGGATCAGACTAAACTTCGGGATATCATAAAACCATGTGAAGAAGAAAAACTAAGGTAAGAAGACTATTGTAAGTATGAACTCATGTTCATAAGTGCCTTACTTACAAAAGTTGACTAAACTCATGACTGAACTCATTCAATTCATGTTGTATATATCTTTACTTAATAAGGCTGAAGAGATTTTTTGTTTGTTTGTGTGTTTGTTTAATCTTCTTTATAACATCACGCTACGACCCATCGGTGTGGAGCAGTAACCAAAGATATAACTTATTACGGGTAAAAAAACACGCATACGAAGTCGCAGAGAGCAGCTAGTATGATATAGAGTAAGTTATTAGAAACGTTATAACCCAAAAAATAAACAAGAAGGTATGTCTGAATAAGAAAATAAAAAGTGCCACCTTCACACCCAAATGCCTCTAAGCAAAATAATATAAGAAACAGTAAAAATAAACTCAATTTCATAAAAACCTAATTGTTCGCACGATCCTGTGGGCCGTCGTTCATCTCTAGTACGCCCACGAGTTGGATCTACGCCAATTACCTACAGATCTTCTGAAACCCACTCATTCATCTCATCTCATCAAATGTTACGTTGCACGCTTAAAGTAAACTGTTCAGCCTGTGTCTCAGATCTAGTTAGAATTATCATTTAAATTAGACTTAGGTATTGTAAATTTTCTTAGAAGGAAAAACTTACATCAATGCATTCAGAATACTGAACATGGGGGTTCAGTAAGTAAAGGCTTTTGACTCGACTAAATAGTAACAAAATATAATAATACCAACCTATTACTGTCCCACTGCAGGGCAAAGGTCTTTTCTCATACTGAGAAGGCACGAGCATTGATCAGCACGCTTATTCAAGGCAGAGTGCCTATTTCAGACTTATATTCATTTTAAGTCCAGGTTTTCTTCACCGATGTCAAGGATGGTTAATGATAAACAATGATATTTTTAACACTATTTTGCTGTACACCTTTGGTTGACTGTTAGAGAATGCCTTAGGCATTAAGCCCGCCGTTGTACTTTTATTGCATAAAGTTTAAATAAATAAACTAAGAAAGTACCTACATATGAATTGAAAAAGTCACATTAGCACAAGCATGAAAGGTTGCCTTAAACACTGGGCCATCACGACTATTCGATCGATTCAAATGGTATATGGTAGGTGTACACAAATGACGTAAATGTATTGCCCAAATTTATATTCCACCATTTATGTCGTATGAACAAACTAACTTAGTGTAAACTTCAAACTATGTAGATGCCAAGGGCTGTGAACCGGGTGCTGTGGTCGCTGTGGCACAACTTGGCAGGAGTAATAATTAAACACCAGGTCACGAACGTGCCACTTCGGTATTGTATTTTTAACGAACCGTAACTGGAATTTCATAAAACCTCGTTACAGAAAAGACTCGTACAGTTACGTTGAGTACCAATTTGTTACTTTATTTTTATGAATACTTTGAAAGGTTTATTTATATAACGCGTTACATGTCACACTTAAATTTCAGTACACATAACAACACGACTTTTTCGGTAGGAGTGGGTCTAAATTGGGGTTGCCAACCCTACTATATAATATAGTATACTGCTATATTAGGGCCCGACTACCTACTAAAAGCAAAACTACTATATTTTTAAAGGCATCAAACTAAAAGCAATAATATTCATTTTAAACTTTTTCTGGACATTATTCTGGTAATAATATCAAGTTGACAGTAGACGTTCACTTTGTTCACTTTTTACCTACCTTCTATTTCTTTTTTCATCTTATCGCTTTCTACTACCTATATTTTTATGGGTAATCATTTTAGAACTACTATTTCTGACAGACAAATAGTTGGCAACCGTAGTCTGAATATCTACATTTCGTCAGTATTGTTTAAAGGTACCTTTCAACCTCACCTGATTTGAGTGAAACATCATAATTGGTTAGATTAAATATGTGAGTATCGTCATTAATTGTTAGCCTATTATAGTCCCATAGCAGGGCAAAGGATTCTTCCCATACAGAGAAGGCACGAACATTGATCACCATGCTTGCTGAAGGCGGATTGGCGATTTTAGATTTATATTAATTATTTTTTTTAACACGCGTTAAGTTGCATCTTTCATACAGAAAAAATCATAGGGCAAAATCCTAATAACATTCCGCTCAATCTGGGGGTTCAGCCGAAAACCAAGATCATTTTCAAATCCCTTCTACGGAAAAATTAGCAGCACACAAATCAGTTGAAGGAAGTAACAAACGTGTTAAGATGATGTCAACGTTTACGATACAATCGTATTCGATGATTCAGAAACAATTATATTACAACGCATAACAAACGTACGTGTAAATCTCAATTATTACTGCTTAAGGTCAGCAGGTAAGTAATTACTAAGTCAACTGAGTCACACTTTTGCTTTATTTTGCTGCAAATTGTTTAGAAATGCAACGTCTATTGATGCCACTATGTGATTTTTCTGTATTAATCCATACAAATAAATAAAATTGAATTGTTTTTTTTGTAATGTCAAAAAAAGCAGCTCTTTATTAGATGCGTCATCTATGAATGAATAACGGTACTGTTGAAAAATTTTTTTTTATCTCTTTGTTCCGGTTAATTTCCGAAACGACTATAGGTACCGATTTTAACGAGACTTTCAGTAACATTAGCTGATGTTATAAAGAGTAACTGAGGTGACTTTTATTTTAGAAAAAGAATTAAGGATCTGCACAAAAAAATAAAGAAAACTCGCAGAAAACTGATATTTACGCAGACAAGACACTCAGACATAGGCTAGTGTATAATATAATAACCGGCAAAGTTGAACAATCATTGTGCCTACTGAACAGGTTCAACTCTAACTTGTATGAAAATGCAACCACACGTCTGACACGTTCCTTAACACCTTAACTGCCACGTCAGGCACATGTGCCTGACGCTTGTGGAGGTTTGACCTTCAACATTTTTGGCCCGGCAGTGAACGTGTTAAATGACTCAGTTAATCAGTTTTCCAGCTATTATACTTGGACAATCCAATATTAAAATAGTCTCCGCAAGTGTAAAACCACTCCACATGGGCTTATTAGTTAGCTAAGCTCCTGATAGTCCAACATGGCGACTAAGTACGTTATCTACTGTACTCAACACTGTAATCGACAAATGCACTTCTAATAAGGTAATTTGCTGAAGCCAACCTTGACATAGAATGACAGTGTGAAGATAATCAAGAACGATTTAATACTTTGTAAAGGACAATACAAAGAGCAAGCTAGCAATCAAATACTTACAAAGTCATCTAACTTAATACGTGATGAGAAAAATAATAATAATACCAGCCTATTATTATGCCCACAGCAGGGCAAAGGCCACTTCCCATACAGAGAAGGCACGGCCATCACCACGTTTGCTCAAGGGGGATTGGCGATTTCATATTCCTATTCTTTCTTTTTTTACCCGTTTTAAGTTATATCTTTGGTTACTGCTCTGGTCCCGTGGTTCGTAGCGTGATGTTATCATAGCCTATTCCTCAAGTTTTTTTTCCAACCTGTCCGGCAGTTCCAGAGATTAGAACATTTAAACAATCAAAACAACTCTTCAGCTTTATTTTAGGGATTTGTCACACTGCATGCGTTCTGCGGTCTCCGGTCAGGTCAAAGCGACAATGTTGTTCATACATGATGCAGGCTGCGTTCGTTTTGACCTGACCGGAGACCGCAGAACGCATGCAGTGTGACAAATCCTTTAGTAGTATAGACTGTATAGATAAGTCTAGGTTTGTGTTTATGTTTTCCGTCACCGACGTCAGTAATGCCCAGGATAAACTAAGAAGGTAGTATGTGAAATAGGAAAAGTCACATTGGTACTTGCCCGTGCCAAGTTGGGAACCCTTAGTCCCATGCATGGGAGGCGGGCGCCTTAACCACTGGATAATCACGATACGACTGTATGATATTCATAGAATATGATTACAAATTAAGTAGGTTACGTCTTGTATTGCAACAAAAATGGCTTCTGAATTAAAAAGTTAAGACAGCTCTGTCTTAATACTTTATTTACTTTGTAAAATTATGGTGCACCGAGTTACGTGAAATTCAGAAAAGTTTTTACGGTTAAAGTACATTTTGGCGATTGTGCTTTGGCTTGCGGCCAGGCAGCAGATACGTGCAGTATACAGACAAGCCTAATGAATTTATCGAATCATTTGGTTAACTATCTACTCTGTGGTCATGAATAATGAATTGCATTTGCAGCCATACATCAGAATTAGGTCCCGGTTTATAGGTGACATCAAATATGAGTCCACAAATTATTTGCATGTTTGTTGTGGTCTAGGGACTCTAGGGTAACGTTAACATAACTAATAGCCCAATATTACTCCCATTATTAAAGTTTGGGTGGCGGTATGTTTGTTACTCAATAACGCCATAACGGCTGAACATAAAGGCTGAACGGATCTTGATGAAATTCTTCTTCTGATCTTGGTATAGAGATAGATTATATTCTGGAATAGCCCACAGGCTTTTATTCCGAAAAAATGTCCGGTTCCCGTGAGATAATATATCAACTTTGACGCAGGCAAAGTGGCTGGCGAAGCACAAACGTGTCACTAACATGTGAATGAACTTTTAAAAGTACTACTGTATACATTTTTTAATCAAAAATTAATTGATTTAGACAGGCTTAAACGAATATTCGCCAAGCATTAACTGCAGTAGGTATGCGGCGCCAAAACGGCTGCAAAGTAATGAGTATTAGAGTACCTACTATATTCAGTTAGCACGACAATAACGAGCAAGCTGTGCCAACACCATTTTGCACAGGACTTTCTTATTATTTGTGTTCACTGCAATCTATTTCAGTGACTACTTGCCGTTAAAAGTTTAAGAACAACTGGGGGTATTAGAATCAACCTTAAAAGTCGCCCCCCTTTACAATAATACTACTGTCCCACTGCAGGGTAAAGGCCAATTTTTAACAAGGTGCAAGTGTGGTGATCAATGCTCGTGGCATTGATCACCACACTTGCTCAATGCGGATTGGCGATTTAAATTATAAATCCAGAGTTTTCTTACGATATTTGCCTTCGCTGATGTTAGTGATGTCCAAGATAAACTTAGAAAGTATACCTACATATTCATTGTAAAAGTCACATTGGTACTTGCCCATACCCCATTGTAAATCCACAACCTTGTGCATCAGATACTTTAACCACTGGGCCATCAGCCCATCACAATCCTTTTCAAAAACGACAACACAATACATAAAAGAAAATCTGAAAGATTACTGACCCAAAACAAAGTACAAGTTTGATAGTATCTAAATACGTGACATTGGCGACAATGTAAATGCTCAGAAATCAACGAGTTAAAGTTACAAATCTAACCCTTATTACCAAGAGAATAGAGGGTTCGGATGCAAACGCAGATAAATCTAACTTTCGAAATGAAACATGATTCCCTAGAAAGGACCAAAGGCCATAAACTAATAGAAGCGTAACTACACAAAGCAAGCATCTTCACGTACTAGAAGAACCTGTCTACTAACACGATTCCTTAGTAGGTTAGTGAGAAAAAAAAATGCATTCAGAAGCCGTGACCGCCGCAGCCGCCGGTTCGCTAACGGTACACCATCCGACTGCCTGCTTAGACTCGATAATCGCATCTCATGATGAAAATTTGGTTGAATGGCTCCTTCAATAAATATTCAAATACTATTGTAGTTGGGGCCAAATTACCAATTTGGCCAAAAAAAAAAATTAAAATATCTAGCCATATTATTACCAGTAATAATATGGCTAGATATTTTATTCAGAATATGTTTTAACTGCACTCGACAAAAAAGGCATAAAAAATTGGCAGTTCTTGACAAAGGTAGACAAAACACATACATCAAACATTCCGAACCCCTTCAATACTGGTAAAGCCAACCCACATCCAAAATAGGATAGTACAAAGCCGCCAAAAATAAACCATAGCTGGAATCACAGACAGATGTTTCGTTTCGCTTTTAAAATTCACGAGTCGGAACAGACATTGGGCAAACAGTCCCTCGCATTTATTGGATCGTGAAACTAGAACAATAATAGACGATTCATATTACTTTGTCCTAAAAAGGACAAACACAAATCAAATGGTCGATAATGGGCTCAGCAGGCGTAGTCACACGGTTATACATCACAGACGATAATAGAATTCTATTGGAGGAAATGAAATCCTAATAGAATATTAAAGAGAAAAATACCATTAATATTAAATATATTATAAAACATTACATGTCTACTAAAACAGAATAGATTGTAATAATGAAATCGCCACCAGAACAGTAGTTCCAATTACGGAGTTCCATCCAAAGGCTTTCTAGGGATTATTTCCAATTAAAACTGTCATAAGCCGGGTCCCTTACAAAGTAGCCCAAGCAGTAGAATCTCTAAGAGTATTATATTCACATGCTCTGTGGTATTCTCATAAGCAATAACAACGGGGTACGACAACTCATGTCTAAACCGCAGAATTGCAATATCTATTCGAATGAGAACGGAAACGGAACATGTGGCAACTATTTTATATCTTGAGTTGCAGCTTCATTTGTAATATTGGATATTCTTCCTTTTTAGACGTTTCCCTTCCCCATACATATTCCGACAGATAATAAATTCAAAGCTGTTTCAAACAATGGTCTTTAACGGGTAATATGATTTCAGACGAAGCCGTCTAAAATCATGCATCACTAGTCAGGATACGTCGCCATAAAATATTTTATAGCTCTTGTATTTTATAACTTCTTAGCAGAAAGCGGTTGCAATAAGTTGCAACGTCTAGTTTGCTACATGACACAAATCGTGAACGTTTGAAAAGTTAGCACTTTCGCCAAACTCTAACCAGTTCTTGGCTCTTGTGGATGCAGCACACTTAGATACTCCACTTTTAACAGCGGCGAAGAGGCGGAGCATAATTAGGGCAGTAATACTAGTTTCGCTGAAGTGGGAAATAACTTTTTGCGGAGTCAAAAGCTCGTTGTTTGGTCCGTGACTTTTAAAGACTTTGGAGGGTTCTTAAAATTCTCTTCTTATGAGATTAAATTCGTACCTAGTAACTTCTTACACAAAAGTAATTTGCTTATTTTTTTTACTTAATTCAATAGGTTATCCAACCGGTATTTTTCTGCTTTACCCAGCTTAAAGTAACAACAAAGCTTTATTAGCCAGTTTAAGCCCATAGGTTATCCTATTTTACGAAGGCACGTTACGCGTCGGCGTACCATCACACTGGGGTTTACAACCGCGTTCGATGCAAATTGGCTTCGTCAGCGGTTACCATCAGACTTTTCGAACGATAACCCCAAGCTATACTTTTTTATACAATAAAATATCCGTTACTAACGAACAGTGCAATTCTGCATTTCGTGATACGATATTTTGTTATTTTTATGAGAGCTCTTTCAATATAACTGCGCTTCGATATTGCGGTCGTAAATTATTATAAAAAGATTTTGTTTTCAAATAATATTTGGGTGCAATTTTTGGTCAAATTGTTAAAAATGTTCAATTTAGTAAAACGGCACACACATTTATAAAATTATTATTTAAAATATTGCTGAAAATGATTCTTCGCGATGCTAATTTAGGTAGGGGGTATATAAAGTCAACTAGGGCGACGAAAGCTTAAGGAGCGGGACCATCTGAGACGATGCTTTATGACGCGAACAACATCGTAACGACCGAGATTGCGTCTAGGGAAGCCACGGAGACTGTTCAAGATGTTATTTGAATGCGCATCATGTTAAGTACTTAGTATTATTAGTAGACAAGGCATACAAACGAAATGTAACGCAATGGAAAGGGAATCCATCCCTTTGTGATTCGCAGAAATGTCAATTTCTTAAGAGTGTTCGATTTTGAATTGTACAGCAACAAAAATAAAAACAGAAATATCTAAATCCGGTTTCAATTGGAATACATTTCTATACTTATGAGACAAATCAAAAATCAAATCAAACAAAGAACCTTTAAAAGCAAACGAGTCCCGTCTTTGAACATGCTAAGCACGTTTAATCCATGTCCCGGGGAACTGTGATATATTGTGGGTTTCAAGCAGATTTAGGTCTTATCGCACGAGCCAGACGACATTTAATATGAAAAAGAATGACGACCATCAACTAGCTAGACTGGAACGACGATGAAATTGATATCAAATGAAGCTGGACTTGAAGGTGTTAATAACAGTTTTATGTCTTTTATAGAAGAGGACTGAGATAGCAGATATACAATTGAAGCTCTGATACTCGTATTTGTTATAAAGAGGTATTTGAGATGTTTATAGATACTTAGTGTGACTCGTAAAACTTTATATAGACAGACATGTAGTTTACATGGAATTAAATCGGACGCAGGTATAATTCAATTTGAAAGGTAGAGAATGTAAAAAGTCGACAATTGCCCTTCTAAAATGTGAAAATAAAAACGATATATCTACAAAATGTTTCCAATATATTTCACCACACGCAATGCAACGCACCCTTCGACAAATCAGTTATGGTTTACGCAACATAAGCAGTAATGCTATCAACGGACCACTGTCTTTTATAGCCATGGACGTTTTGTGCCCCTTGAAACAACACCCCGACGGCTACACACGATTTATAGCTAGCAAGGGAGAACATATTGGGGTTGTTCACACAGCAGACCGATCGGTAAATCAGGAAACAATAGTTGAGAATTTCGCATCTTTGGGAAGATTTTGGTTTTAGATAACGTCTTGGACCAAATTCAAGACTGAATTACGACACATTGTTTTGTAGCTGAAGTTAATTCTGAAAACATTATGCATTTGAAATATAAAGTATGTATTGCGGATAGCAAGTCTTGTAACCATAAGCACATTGAACCGACGAACGAGATGAGAGTGAGGTCAAAATGAAAGTTTAACACCGTCATAACAGAACTTATAAATGTTTCAAGGTACCGTATTAAAGCGCAAAAAGCGGCTTTAATAAATATACAAATAGCTTTCGCTACTCATATCAAACATTTGAAGAGATTTTCACTCGTAGCAGAAAGTGCAAATCTCTTGACATGCAAATTGGTGTAGCAAAGGCTTGAACATTTCATATTAAGATGGATGAAGCTGAATTTAACTCTGCCGTGAAATGTTCATTCAAAACGAGCCGAACAGCTTAGTAAATGTCGAGAACGAGTTATGGAATAACTAAATGCAAACAGGTATTCGCTTGGGGATCACAGTTTGCCTGCATTATAAATCGACGAACATTCCCAAAAACTTTGTCCAGGGTTTTGTTCCAGTATTCGCGAATACACCAGTAAACTCGGATAATCCACTGGCTTATGTGACTCAACTTTTGGGGATCAAACTAGACCGGAACAGATAAAAATGGGGCCAGATCCGGAGTTGAGGGGTGGAAATGCGTAGAGACAAAATGGGCGAAGCAAATTCATTGATATCGACAAAGTACGATGAAAATCTGGCAAAAGGTAAAATATCACAAATACAACGTTTAAAAAAGCTATAACATTTCACAACTTGTAAATTCAAAGTAGGTATACTAAGTAAAACGTATACATATATTATGTACTAGATAGGTACTCCGCAAGTCCGTACAACATCAAGTGTTACTAGGCGGAAGATTTAAAGCTATTTCCTTGCTACTGCACTCCGTGATAACGTTCACGAAGCCTCCATTTATGTAAGACCCTACTTACAGTCTGTATACATGTAATACAAAGATTGTATAAGACAAAACCTACGTAAATGACGCTTGTGAGATCCTTTTACTGATATCGTTAATAAAGTCTGCAGGCGGAATGTCATTCTACAAGTAATGGTTTCCTACACAGATTTCGTCATGGTTTTGATTTGGTTAAGTGTTATTCATTCTAGTAATTCGGATACCAGAGAAGTTATGTATAACATTGAAATTGTGGAAAGAGAAAATACTATACAATGTTGATGTACAATCACGGACGATGGCATTAAACCACTATTCAATCTTACGCCCTTAGAAATAAGGTTGAAAAGTTGTACTATCAACCATAAAACTATAACAAAGAGGGACTTAGTAAAAACTTGAGTTAATATTATACTTTTAAAGCGTCAATAACAATGCGGTAAACAAGAATATCAATGTCCTTTTATGCTCGTCGCTGACATCGCAATGCAAGGGACCGTACATCGGTACTTCACGGAAGACCGAGCAACAATTCATTGAATGTTCTCCATCTCGATCGTGAAATACAAGATACGTAGTTGTCAAATTGAGGATTGCAGACGTGAAAGGATGGATATTTTAGAGACTTTGTTATTGGGTGTGTAGGGAAATGGTTGGTATTCCCAGTCACATTCATGGTCACTTTGTATCCTAATATTGTTATTACACATGCCCATAAATCTACAAAACCGAAAACGCAGAATTTTATTCCCTTTTTAGGACCATTCTCTGATCACTAAACCAGCATAATCGAGAAACGTAAAGTGCTAAAAATCCTACACATTCTCAGCCAACGCCAAAATGGTTGCTGTGGTGCATTGCAAACTCCCACTTGCGTCTATGAACGTAGCGGGAAGCCCAGATGTGGCCGATGACAAGCGCTTACGTAATCAGATTAAAAGGAATTTGTGTCACGATGGTTCATAGACATTGTCATAATAAACTTCATCAGTGCGGGCTGAATTTTAATGTTTTTTCTTGGAAAAGGGACGAAATGTTCTTAATTTAGATGGAGAATTTTAGGAGTAAATATGCAGTATTAGCTAAAATATTTCAGGAATCTGTTAGTTGTAGAAAAGTGTCGAAATGCTTGTCAAAAGGATAAAGATTCTTTTGATATCGATAATTTCGGTCTAAGGGCTCTTTGAATTTATTAGTTTGGTGCTGGACAGCTGCGGCGCTGGAGTAATCCTGGTGTCGGACTGCAGACGGACAGTTACCTTTTTTGTCGTCTTGCCGTCATACGTGCGTACGGGAGACGGGAGTCGCACGGTGCTCTCGACGTGTCAACTGTATGACAAAAGACAACTATCAGTGTGCAGTCCGACGCCTGCACTGCCCGCAGAGCTACAGCAGTCCGGCAACAAACTCTTAAATTTAAACAGCCATAGAACATGCTACTGGTTTCTATGCAACACTACTTACATCTTAAAGAGACTTTAGATCTACTCCAATTGTGTAGTGACTATCTGAAAGCTTTTTTCCATTTCAAATCGTAGTAAGATACTTGCGTGCTTCATAAAATTGGCACCCGCATTGATTTAAATCGAGGGAAAGGTCGCAATCGATTGACCTTGTGACATGATAGCAATAAAACGTTTGAAGATTATGACAAAGATAGCGCAACGCATTACATGGCACACTTGAATAACCGTTACAGTTAAAAAAAAACTTGTTTAAAAAAAGGTATTAATGGTGCCATAAGAGGTGACTGATGTGTTGGATTATCAGTAATGTGGTCTTAGATTAAATTGTCTTTTATCTGCTTCAAACGCTCACAAGAACTATTGTGCCCTAACTTTAACAAGAGATCACACAGACAGTCTGCAATGATTAATCGTCTACCACACATTAAAACAATCGCAAAAACTGTTGGTTACTTGTTTTATCACAATTTTCACATACATAAGTACATCCGGACCGATAACCCGGCCGTCGGTCGACCTAACCGCCCAATACGGCTTGGCTTTTAACGAGTTCTAGAGTTTTATTCAGATTATTTTTAATTCTATCCAAATCCCTGCCATACATTTTTCACGTGTTAAAAGGGTTAGCACTGGAATATCCTTTTTTTACTTCAATTACATGAATATACAATTTTGGTGGAGTATAATCTGGATAGCAACAAAGTGTTTTTAATATAGTATTTTTATGTAGACATTACAATAACATCATATTGATTACATAGATTGATAACAATATTGAAGTGAACAGATTACAAAAATGAGGACATGTATTAACAACGAAGCGTGCCCCTGTCGTGTGATCGTTGTTATAACATAATATTATAACATTTTCATGATCTTTACTTGTGATGGAAAATGCCGTGAAGAAACCTGGACTTTATTTAATATAAATCTGAAATCGCTAATTAGCCTTGAGTAAGCGGGGTGATTAATGCTCATAGAGGACGAGGCCTTTGCCCGGCAATGGGACAAAATAGGCTGGTATCATTAGTATAGTAAACTTCTAAACTAATAATATTATAGAGGTAAAGTTTGTCGATATTTTTGTATGCAAGGGGTAATCTCTGGAAGTCCTAAGAACACTATTGCCAAGTGTCACATAGGCTATGTTTTATGGAATACTTGACTTCTACATAGACGAGGTCGTGTATAGGAGCTAGTACTTAATAAAGTAATATTCGATCTCTCCTTAATAACCAAAATAACCTTATCACGCGCTCGCAGTCCAGTCACCTTCATAAAATAAATTGTTTCGCATTGAACTCTAACCCAAATTGTTCAATTTCCGGAGATAACTTTAAAATTTTCATCCCACTGAATTTCAGTACGTAACGAATGACGCCATTATTCTTCCTTTGTGAAAAGTAATGTTTTTATTTTACATATTTTGGTTTTATGGTATCTTTACTAGGTAATTCTGACATGTAATAATGAATTGTATCCTTATTCATAAAGGCTTAAAATTCATTATATTTGCCTGCGCTTATTATATTCGAGAATCTTTTATGATGCCATGCCCTGCCATGATATCTCTTTACCACCTTTATGGCGCATTTTCATTAGTCGATAGGGCCCGCATGCGGGGTGCGAGAGATTTCTGTAACGCATGCCACAGGGCCCGCATTCGGGGAACCGTTTTCATTAGTCGATAGGGCCCGCATGTCGATATCATGGTCGGTATAAAGCATGCGGGGGATCCCCGCATGCGGTGTAACGACTTGTAACTTTCATTGGTTGTTATCTCGCATGCGGACCCTCCCCGCATGCGGGCCCTATCGACTAATGAAAATGAGAGAATGCCTAAGGCGTTAAGTCCTCTTTTGTACTTTTTGTTGCGTTAAGTTTAAATCTATCTATAAAAATGAATGACTAAATGAGTTGCTAAGCACAAAACTCGAGAACGGCTAGAACGATTTTGGAAGTTTGTATGAAAAAATATTTTTGGAAAATACATCGGATAAATCGGGCACCCGTGACAAGCCGGGGCGGTTTGCTAGAAAACGAATAAAAAAATAATCGACGTGTTTTTTTTTTCACGAATTCTTAACTGTTTAAGGTGTAGGGTAAATACGCCATACGTCGGCCCCCCCCCAAACTTCGGCCGTCTGCACATTTTCAGCTTGCGTTCATTTAAAACGTAATGAAGTGACAAATTTGCCACTCGAATTACAACCTTAGTTCATACTCTATATGTACAAACCGTTACTTTCCGATTACGTCACTCACTCTTCGCACACTGAGCGTCATTAGCGATTGCGCCGTCGAAGCGTCAATTTCATAGTTAAAGTACCTTACTTGCTGTGAATACCCACATTTCGGGGATTGATATTAGAACGGTAAGACATTTCTTTTTTTTTGTTTTATGCCTTATTATTAGTAATTAGTGATTTTTACTGTATTTTGAGATAGTTTTTTCAATGTTTTATGAATTGTTTTAAAGGAAAAATAGGAGGCCGCCAATAGAATACCAATTTTGAGTTAAAACCGGATTCTCGGCCGTGGCCGACTTAAAGTAAATGCAGTCTGTTTTATAAATTCCAATTGTACTAATTCCATTGGCTTAATAGGAGAATTTGCAACGCATATAGGCAATCTATTTTACGTTTAATCGCCTAATACCGGCCTGGGTGATATTAGTTGAATCTCGAGAAATAATGTACACAAAATAGGGGCCGGCTTTAGAAACATTAAAGATCGTAATGTCGACCGGCCTCGAATTCGAGCCCAACTATACAGGCTGATTACTTTTTCTTATTTTCTCAAAATTAAATATTTATTATACATTTAATTTATTTATAATATAAAGAGTTAAGTTTAAATGTAGGAGTTGATAATATTGAAAAAGCTTAAGCTATCATAAAGTTTATTACGGTTTGGGAATATAAGATATAAATTGCTCTTTGGAACTTGCTACCTCATAAACCCATATTAATTAGCTTAAAAAATATAAATTTTTGGTCGTGAATCTTTCATTCATTATTTAACCTGCATGTCACAAAAAGCTGCCTTTAAAATTAATGCTTTTAATTTAATTAAGGTACTACAATGACAATAAACTAAGAAAATTATGCAGTTACGATCGCACAAAAATAAAGGAAGCGCTTGAGGCAATAAATTAATAATATATAATACTTAATTACTTAGTGAGACTCCTGCCAAAATAAATCATATTAATAATATTTGTCTGTCTTAATTTAAAACACCCTATACCCGGCCGACATTTGGGAAAAACGCGACCGACCATGGGCCTTGAATGGCCGACTTTAGGGTTTTTTCGTTCTCGACGCATCTGAACCTTATAACTTTTTCCTAGTAGTAGAAATGTCAACCTTAAGCCCATAAACATGAAATAGATTTATCAAACTATCCAAAACCGCATCGGAAGCTATCCTTCGTTGGAAATTGATGGTGCCAGACCGATCCAAAAACAGAAAAACCGTAAGGGGGCCGACATTTAGCGTATTTACCCTATATTAGGCCAGGAAAAGCCGTGTGCAAACCTAATAATTTAACAAAAACTCAGTCTGTCAACGTTTCACACTTCAGTCAGTACAATTCTTCCGTTCAATCCTTTTGTATTGGCAATCTTTTGAAGCTTCGCGCCTCGTTGGTCAAAGGATATAGAGAGAGCCTTTGTGAGTTCCTCTCGAAAATATTTAAATTCCCAGCAGCACCTATACTTAGATTCTATTAAAAGTATCTACTTTTTAAGAGTATTTTTATATCTAGGTCGAACTGTGAAAACGTGTTCGGATTATGGCAATATTTTCATGACCGTTTAAGTATGGCTTATGTTTAGTAGAGCATATTTTGCAGCTGATATGACAATTATGAACCTAAAATTTACGTACCTAGGTATCTGATCGATTGATTCGTTTGATTGCGTTTACTACTATTGTCACTAGACGGGCGCTACTTCCATTCTATACTTGAGTGTGGTGAACCGATAACGTGATCGAACGGTTCTAATCACAGATAATTATAGATAGACCTAGATAACGCGAGAGCAACTACTTCGCGTGCCTAGCTTACGTACAAAAATCGTAAGTGGCCAATTTCGCGCTCAGTCTGCATCGGAGCATAGCGCTAGTCGGACGTCAGTTAAAAAGATTAAAATGGTTAATTGTGCTGTTATAAATTGTAAAAACTGTACAAATGCGAGGAAAAAAAAATAAAGTAAACGTTTCCTTCCATCGTGCATCGGTAAGTCATTTTATGATTAATATTATGCGTAATTAATTTAAAAAACAAGTATTTTTAATCTAATACCCTCAGTAATACCTGGTAATACCAAATTTGAGAAAAACAAAACGTTCCTATTACATTGCAGCTTTTACTTGGAGCAGTCGATGAGACGTTTTGTTTTAACAAGTAATGAATATCGAAACAAGCGATACTATCGTATATCGTTTCGGTTTTGTAGTACAGGGACTTTTATCATTTTTCTGTCAAATTTAGCGATTAGTGCTGTTCATCATATGCAACACAAATCGATTCTCAAGAATCGATTTCGGAAACAGAGGAATGATTTTGTATTACATAAGTACTTATTATGTAGACAATTTTAATAAATAATCGTAACGTTTCGTGATTTTTTTAGTTTTCCACATGAACCCAATTTAAAACAAAAATGGATTGAGGCGACGGGAAACAAAGATTGGTTCCCAACAAAGCATAGCACTATTTGTTCAATACATTTTGAGGAAGCAAGCTTTGTTAAAGGGAAAAAGTTTTCGTAGCTCATGTAATTTTGGATTTATTTTAATTTTATTATAACGTATTTTACATGCTTTTCGTTTTGCTTCTAAAAAGACAGTGGGCAAAAGACACCCAGCTCCGCCAGCCATTAATTATATATGAATCGAAAGACCTACCAAAACTAAGCATTTTTAGTTAAGACGCTTAAAAAAATATCCCGGAGGTTAAATGATATTAATAAAAAACTAAAATATTTTTACTAGTAGGCACCGTTACTTAATATTATAATAGCAATACAAGCCTCGTTTTAACTGCCGCGTTGTTCTCGTGGTCGCAAGCACAACTGCTGAGCTTGGGGTCCTGGGTTCGACTCCCAGGTCGGGCAAAAAGTATTATTAGGTTTTTCCATTTCGAATTTCTCAGTAGCAGCCCGGAGTTTGGAAGTTGGTGATGTGACACCTCCAATCCTCAGAAAGCACGTAAAGCCGTTGGTCCTACGCCTGATCTCTCTCCGGTTGTGTCAGATTGCCGCCCCAAAAACAGAAGGATATGGCAGGTGTGCGCGGCAACGCAGTGAGGGGACGTCCTAGATAGACCTACGCTGACTTTATTGGTGAGGTTCTTCAGAAAGGTCGGGTGCGCAGTACTCGTAACCGGCGTGCTTGTATGACGAGATGTATGAACCCAACGAGGCGAAAGGTGTATGTATGTAAGGATCATAGCAGGTGGCGTTCTGTGGTTTCTGCTTACCTCCATGGAAAAGAGGCGTAAGTTTATGTACGTTTGGTGGATGGTACTTTGTCTTGTTTATCTCTGGGTCTTTGTAACTGAACGAAAATATCGACCTTAAGACCGATCTACGCTTTAGTATGTATACCTTTTGAGGATATTGTGGGTTGGATCCTTTTTGCATAACTACGTACGATTAGTCAATGAAAAAGTTGCTACTGACATTGTGAGTGACAGTGGTTTCTTATTACGATACCTATTTAAATAATTGACTAAGTACGCTTTCAAAAGCAAAGTCTGCTTTGTGATTTAGTTTTTGTTGAAGTAGAATTATGTTTCTTCCTAGTCGTGGAACAGTTTATTTGGTTTGCAATCGCTTCGTATTGCGCATAAGACTGACTTTGACGAATCAATTGTTTCAAGAAAACCCAACAGTCGCAAGATTCATAATAAATAACGTTGGATTAGACCATGTAAGTACCTTCATAATATATGCCAATAACTACTGACACTAACGTGGATCCGGTGTCGTGATAGCCTAGTGGTTGAGGTCAATGCAGGGGATTGTGGGTTCGAATCCGGGCAAGTACCAATGTGACTTTTACAATTCATATGTGCTTTTTAAGTTCATGTTTAAGTCTAATGTGGGTGTACTAATGGGTACACTTCTGCCTAACCCTTCGGGAATTGCAGGCGTGATGCTATGTTATGTTAATAAATACTGTTTTGTGTAAGGTAAAATAAGAATTAAGAAATAGAAATATAAGTGCCTACTGTTGACATTGAATGTAAGAAAGTTACATAAAAAAATGTTTTATTTTTCTAAGTTTATTAAAAAAACAACATTCTTTTACTTTAATCATTATTGTCACATATGTAGGTCCACTGGACCCTTGACTGTAGAAACGTTACTATTTTTCACCACGACAGTTAAGGGTTAAACACTGTTTAATTGCTGTTTTTAGTTGATAACGCAATTACTGAGTTTATATTATGTTAAATTGCAATTTAAATAATGGTTTATATGTTATACTTGTTTCAATAATGCTTAGTAAGTTAAACCCATTCGACTTAAAATAAAAAGAGAACCCCGGAATAGAATTTGATGCGCATTGGCACAGAGGCACATGGCTGTGATACCTTCCAAACAAAAGTAGTCAAAGCTGTGGCGGACTTGGGTGTGCCGTCCATACTACTGTTGACATTGAATGTAATAAAAGTTACTTAGAAAAATGTTTTATTTTTCTAAGTTTATTAAAAAAACAACATTCTTTTACTTTAATCATTATTGTAACATATGTAGGTCCACTGGACCCTTGACTGTAGAAAGGTTACTATTTTTCACCACGACAGTTAAGGGTTAAACACTGTTTAATTGCGGTTTTTAGTTGATAACGCAATTACTGAGTTTATATTATGTTAAATTGCAATTTAAACAATGGTTTATATGTTATGCTTGTTTCAATAATGCTTAGTAAGTTAAACCCATTCGACTTAAAATAAAAAGAGAACCCCGGGATAGAATTTGATGCGCATTGGCACAGAGGCACATGGCTGTGATACCTTCCAAACAAAAGTAGTCTAAGCTGTGGCGGACTTGGGTGTGCCGTCCATACATTTGTGCCCACTATCCTTTCTTCTCTGGATTTTTTCTTTGTTTCCGACCTTTTGATAGTCTACAACAATTACAAGAAATAATTAGGGAAATACAACAACTGCCTTATAAGCAGATCAGGAATTTTATTTTATGTCATTCATTTTTTTGTTTATCTCATTCCTCTGTATATCTCATTACTCTGTCATAAAATCGATTCATAAATCGATTTAAATTATGTTATTATTATTATTATATTTTTATTATTTATATTATTATTCTCATTTATTTATTATTATATGTTATTAAAAAAAATATGGCAAAGGTATCCAAAAACTAGCACGTCGTCGGAACGCAAGCGCTCGAGCACGCAACCTCTCACTACAAAGACTTTCAGCGTACTGCTGGCTGACCGGGTGAGCCGCTGGCGCATGGCGGGGGGTAGGACGAGGGGGGCGCCGTACGCGAATCGATTTGATTTTCCCATCACTAAATAGTGCTTGTGACGTCATAATAGGTAGTCAAAAAATGGCACGCTTGGTTTTCATACAGATCGTGATACTTGCGTTATCTAGGTCTATCTATATCTGTGGTTCAAATGATTAGAAAAACTCACACTAGGCAATCAGGTCTAAAATCTCTAAACAACCGTTAAAGTTTAAGCTTGTCTCATTAGGTTGACATTGTGTAAATACAGCATGTAACAAAAACCCTGTCCGATCCTTAAGGGTATTATTCGGCATCGTACTGCGTACACATATACGTAACCATTTAATGGATTTGAGATTATTATTTTTCCCCAGTGAAAAAAAAAAAGAAGAAAGAAGAAGTAATTAAATTAAAATAAAACATAAAAACTGATCAACGGCAACACTGATCTGACAGGGTTTTTGTTACATAGTGTATAGGTGTTGACGCCTTCATAAGATTACGGTAATATTAACCACACTCACTATTAGATTTTAAATTACAAAACCGGCATTTAAATAACGTTACAACCGCCACATTATCACGTACTTTTATTATCCAACTAATTTATGCCACTTGCGTGGGAAAGCTTACATAATGCACTTTCCATTTCTCCCATTCAAAAACTAACGTTACAGGTTTTCGTAGGTACAAAAGCTTTATTATAAAACCGACCATCAATCACAAGAAGAATTATTGTAGTCAAAATGTTTATTTCAAATGTTATCAAATATGGTATCTTTGGGCTCCTAGGTTCTGGGCGGAATTTGTGTCATGGCCGCTAACGACGCTCGCGGTCCGCAAAAACGTTATGCCAACACGAAAACAGAATGTAGATTTGACTAAACTTGATGGAAACCTATTGTCAAACCACATGAACCGAAATTGAGTACATTTCGCATTAGAAAGTACGTCATTGCTGGATAGGCTTGAATTAAGTTGCGGTTGTGAATTTAGTAATTATATTTTGGGGTTTACGAAGCGTATTTGAGAAGATTAATTAAAGTCATGTTGTTATGACAACAGAGATCAAAATTCTATGACTTTAGAAGAACTTGGTGGGGAAGTACGCAGCACATGTCTTATCCATTTCTTTTTCTATAATGCTCAAGTATTTACAGAACTACGGTTAATTGAAACTGCATTGCTGATATGCTCTCGTTCAATATTCACAAAGGAGAAACAATAAAAGTTATCCCGTTGGTATACAATTTAAATATAGTTGAGAATAAAGTGATATCGGAGTCGGAAAGTATGAAAATCGCAATCGTATTGGCTACTAGCCATTTGCCTAAGACTTCGGCCGAGTAAATTTTCTTACGGATTAATAAATTTTTGGAAATAAAATACTGTCTATGTTACTCACTGATAATGTAGCTTTATATAGGTGAAAGGATTTTGTAAAACGGTTAAGTAGTTTTTGAGTTTATCCACTACAAACACAAATACAAATCTATACTCTTTATAAAAGTGTTTAAAGATTTGTATTTTTAGGTAGTTAAAAATACTAGCAGTCGGATTAGACGTCATAGCAAAGACAATAAACACACCAGCTTCATAATTATGTATGTGGCCTATAAGGGCTGATTGCGTGTAATGTCTGCGTAATGAGAATATTGAATAAGAATACATAATTTACGAGCACAATCATAATCTAATAAATTGTTATTTTTCTGCCTGTCATTTTCTGGGTAAATGGACAGGATTAGGGGTACCTACTAACGTGTTTACAACTTTACATCAGATGTGGAAATATTTTAAGACAAATACATTTTATTTACCTAAATGATATATTCTTGGCTTGATTAGACAACGAGGAGAGAAAACATTGAGTTATGATACCTAATGAGTAGCTTAAGTATTTCGATTATCAGACAAAATATCTCAAAAGTCTACGCAAAACGCATAAAGTCTCTAGCCAGAAAATCCAACACAATATCATCATGGCAATATAAAGCTTACTGCTAGTTGAAATAACACATCTTTTCCTAGTATCTAGCATGTCGTAAAAATACAGATAAACGGATAGTCGGATTGTACGATGGGTATGTAGATCAAACAAATACTTTGAATGAAACAATTAATTAGCAACTGACCTTGTTCTTATTACGATCTCGCAACAGACGATTGTTCCGTTTCATCTATTTAAAACCCACGAGGAAATCGTGTGTACAAGATAACGTTGTAATGGGTTCGGTAACCGTTGCAATAAACATTTTACGGGTGCGCGTTTATCGTGCAAATTTTCGGCCTTCTCGATTTTTTAACCGACTTCAAAAAAAGGAGGAGGTTATCAATTCGTCTGTATTTTTTTTTTTTTATGTTTGTTAGCTCCTTACTTGCGACTGGGTGAACCGATTTTCATAATTCTTTTTTTATTTGAAAGCTGGTGCTTCCCGTGTGGTCCCATTGTCACCATTTCAATATCTGATGATGAACTTCGGAGATATGGAATGGAACTCCTCACAGAATCACAGCAGCAATATCGTAACAAGTGAAATTGCTTTGTTTATACGTGTAGTCGATGACTGACTGAAGGAAAAGGGGGGGGGGGGGGTACGTCAACCCCCCTCCTACCAGTTTTCAAAATTAAATATATCGTGTGAGGTATTGTTTGAAAGGACTTTTTGTAAGGATTTCAAACATTAATACACATTACACAAGCACTAAAAAGTGAAAAATAAAAAGCTTTTTCACAAAAAAAGATAACCGCCTTCATAAACTACAAAATAAAAATAACTTTAGTTTTGGAAGTCGGTGGCAATACTTACCTACATAACAAAAAACAAAACCAAAGCCGCCGACTTCCAAAACTAAAGTTATTTTTATTTTGTAGTTTATGAAGGCGGTTATCTTTTTTTGTGAAAAAGCTTTTTTTGATTGTAATTTGCTCGTACGATTGACGGGAGAAGAAATAAACAATTTAATAGACTAGTTCAATGTCTATTGATGTTTAGCGTGATTGGTGGCGATAAGTTTTTTTGAACGCCACTTGTCTTCACTCTTGACTAACTTCTGTCCCAGATTTCGTCAGCATGGACATAATTATGATACCTACATTGTAGAAAATCGCAGAAAGCGGGCAGCGCAGAATCTTTAGGGGAAGCCTACATCCAGTGCTTTTTTAAATTATTTATTTCATGTCCAGCAACGGACGTCG
Source organism: Hoplodrina blanda (assembly GCA_949316365.1). NCBI lineage: Eukaryota > Metazoa > Arthropoda > Insecta > Lepidoptera > Noctuidae > Hoplodrina > Hoplodrina blanda. The sequence goes on along the minus strand of OX438579.1, from coordinate 4,671,689 downwards.
CTCGTTGATTATGATGATGATAATGATGCACGTATAAGCATATATCTATGACATTCTGCAATAGTGTAGCTACATATCTATCAGTGAAAGATTTTTTGAAATCGGATCAGTAGGTACTTACTTTAATAGATTTATCCCTCTTGCAAGCAAACTAAAAAAAAATCCCCCATTGATTTTTTTTTTCCCACTAGGACTAGGACTCTTTGTCAAAGAATTGACAGTGGAACTGCTAATAATACTGCAGTTAGTGATTATATTAGGACACGCAGAGAATGAAAAGGTGGATCAACTTGTTTGTTAAGGCATTTCCATATTTATTGGCCGTAATCACGAACTTGTGGAGTTATTTGGTGACGCGACATCAATTAATCATCTTTTATTTTCATAATAGCCGCTGTTAATCACAATACCAAACTGACAGGCAGCGAGGTCAAATAACTTCAACAATATTCTGACCAAACACTTTATTTTAGTTAGGTAAATTAATATTTTATTCAGGCAACCAAACTCCAGGCACGAAGGGTGAACTTGTGAACCAAAGAATAGCTTGATTATAAGTTTGAGCTAATAATTGGCTCGAACTTCTTGCAGGAAAGATTAAGTAGAAGTTGCAAAATTGATTTTTCTTAATATGATCTACAACGAAGTCCAAGAATTTATATATTTTCATATGAGGGTTGGAAGGGACATCATAACGAAAATATACCATGGATTCAGTACATGATTTTGTGTTAGGGCTTTGGGGAGAGGGAGGGCATTGTTAGCCACAGCTGTTCCTTACAAAAATGCAGCACCTACATGATCAAAATGTAGCCTGTATGTATGATCAGATTTTTATTTTCATTATCAGTTTTTAATTTCGAAATTAAAGATCTAACAAGCATTTATACACGAACGTCCTTTTCAAAGTCCAAAAAAACTTCAAAAATAAAAGCCACACGTCTCTTTAAACAATTACGTAGATTGCATGGCGCTTTAGCACATGTGTGGGGTGAACAAACTTTACTGTAAGCGTCCCCTGAAGCTCGTTCAGTTGATGTAAACATCACTTGTTTGAGCACAACCAGTCAGGGTTGACTATTCCTTTGTCAACGACACTATTTTTAGAACTTCACACTTCATATAAAGTATAACTAACGTACGATTATCCGCTTTGATATACGATCTAGCATTTAGCAACCCTACATGACTAATACGGCAAATCCTTACGGTTTGATTTATGTGATCAATTTGGCGCCGCGTCCACTTTGGTATCGATTAAAGATTCGAGTCTGTAATCGATAATAATCGTTTTATTATCCCTGTTAAATTGCAAGTTTATGTCATAATAATTTTTGTAATGTAATCATAATCTGGGTTTGATATCGCCAATTCGCCTTGAGCAAGCGTGGTGAGTTGGTGACCAATGCTCGTGCCTTCTCTGTAGGGAAAGAGGCCTTTTCCCTGCAGTGGGAGAAAATAGGTTTGTGTATTATTAGGTCGAAAATGGCCTGAACTGTTTCGAGAAAAGGATGGTACGGCCGTGCCGCTTTTTTGCTCGACTTGGCGGGGGCACTGACATGCCCCCAGATATTAAGGTAATATTACAAACAAAGCACCTCAAAGCTTAACGTTTTCTGAGTGAAAGCCGCGTTGTTTCCTACGACATTCGCACGGCTTTCTAGCGTAGGCATTAAACAATAAGGAACGGCTTTTCATAATAAAAATATTTATTGCGCACTTGAGCGGCGCCGAAAGAATTTTCGACACCTGGCGAAAGCAAATTAGCCAGGACTTATTAAGCTTGGCCACTTTACGAAGCCTAAAAATAAACACGAAGAAAGCGAAAGTTAAGTTATTCTCAAAATTGTTTTACGGGAATCTTTTAGAGCCAGGACCAAAGCGGTACCTACAGTCAAAGACTAAAAAGGCTAAGTAACTTTTAGCCAAATCATTACTTGCACTGCGCTTCAAAATTCTTATTTTTCCGACTACGTAGGTACTAAGTTCCGATAATTCGGAAATCGGTTTGAAAACTACTTTTGCTTATCGTAAAGAAATACCATTTTACGTTAAAGTCAATTTTGTGTAAAAAGTATTATCAGCAGTTATGTGACGTAATAAATCCCAGAAAATTTATAAAAATCAGGGGCGTAAAGATAAACTAATTTTTAACAACGATCGTAATCTAAGCTCATAATGCCTCTAAATAAAAAATGCCTCTGCAATCAGGCATTTTTTTAAACTTTGATGAATACCAAAGTTTTAAGACATCGATTGTCGCCGAGATGAGATTGCGACTAGATTCTTACGGTCTTATTTTAATGTCAACCATAATATTATTATTGACAAGGTAGGACCGCGGCTTATAGGAGCTGTAATGCCGATGACAGGTCTGCGACACACGATGCCTGTCACTTCATTAACGGCTGTTGCAGATGACCTGTCGACACCCGCCGAGCCCAGAATACCGCCTGATTATGATAGACAAGCGCTTTGTCTAGCTGATTCTAATCATTAATTCTATTGGTCGGTTCAATAATTACAATGACAGCGATCTGCTAGTTTAATAGACAATGGCGGTAAGAAAGAGTTGGGAACAAACTTCCATCTTTGCTCGCAAATTCGTCTGGGTCGACTTCAAAATTAACCTGAAGTCTTAAACTATTCCACGGAAACCATATATTTTTTCGGGATAAAAATATATGGTTTCCGTGGCCTGTGTGCTATTCCAGACTATAATCTATCTCTGTGCCAAATTTCATCCAGATCCGTTCAACCGTTCTGGCGTATTTGAGTACCAAACATCTATCCATGCAAACTTTCGCAATAACAGTAAGTAGTAAAATTTACGCTTACTTGAGTTAAATGGATAACAGGTCGGTGAAAGTTTAGCTAATACGGGGTGCAAAAAGACACACAATATAGCCGTTAGGTACGCATACTGCCCCCCCCCCCCTCAAACTAAGGAACCTTGAGGAACAATAATTGCGTGGAAACAACCTTATTTTTGGGGTGTACTCATGTACAGGGGTCGTGGGGGTATTTAAAGTTTGATTTGAACATTTAAAACTTTGTTTAGTAATAAAACGTTGGAACTTTGACCTTTTATATCTCCATAACTAGAAGATTTCTAAAGTATTCCCGAGTCCCTATGGTATGGTACGGTAGACGGAAAAAAAACACGCAATTATGGTAGAACATGTTTCTTTCAGCCTCATTTGGTGTCTTTTTCATCCGTTTAACATTGAGAGGCAATATTTCCCATAACATAACACCACGCCTGTAATCCCCAAAGGGTTAGGCAGAAGTGTACCTTTTAATACACCCACATTTCGTCAGTTATGTTTAATTCCCATGTAATAAAAAGGGGGCGAGCCTATTGCCATCAACCGGGCACAAATCCAGACTTCGAGGCTGTTACAGTTACCGGCACGTAACTTGGCAAGAGATTTTCGTAGTGGGGGAAGTTCGCGCATATAAAAATGTATAAAATTGTGCGTGCGCAAACTTCCCCCACTACAAAAACTCTTGCCAACTTACGTGTCGGTAACTGTACTAAGAAATTCCTAAAAGAAAAACCCAATTACACTGCCCGACTGCGCACTTTGCAACCACTAGAGACCAACGAAACAGTCATATTGCCGTCCTTACTACTTATTCCTTATTTAAATCGGTACTGACTCCACGCAGTTCTTACATAGTAACAATAGTATTAAATCTCCACATTCTTTATTTTAACATATTTTTTTACATATTTTTCTTATACAAATTACAAAAATAATATAAGTAGTTTATAAAACAAAAATATGTATAAAAATAGTGCTCCGCCCGCAACGAGGTGGTAAAGCCCAAGCTACCGGCGGTTAGGGATCCAGAGAGAGGAACCTCCTCACTATGCGTGCCGTGTCCAAGACAACCGCCCTCTGCATCTGACTCTTGACCCAGCTGTTGAGCGAAAGTTTCTCAAGGTGTTGGTCGAAACTTTTCGCTATTAAACCGTTCACTGACACGACAATCGGAACAATAATTGTCGAGTCCATACTCCACATGCTGGTAACCTCGTGAGCTAGATCGAGATATTTAATGATCTTTTCTTTTTCAGCTTTCACAAGGTTCTCATCATGGGGAATAGTGACATCAACAAGTATTGCACGACGCACCGACCGATCAATTATCACTATATCAGGCTTATTAGCAGTAATAAATCTATCAGTGATAATTGATCTGTCCCAGTAGAGCGTGATCTGACCATTATCGAGAACTGGTTCGGGATGGTATTGATAATACGGTACCTCGATTTCCACAAGGGCATATTTAAGGGCAAGTTGCTGATGAATGATCCTGGCTACTAGGTTATGCCTATGCAAATACTCGCCGTTAGCAAGACGAGAACATCCAGAGACAATATGTCTTATTGACTCACCGGGAAGGTGACAAGCACGACATATGTCCACGGTACCATCTTTTATAATATGTCTCTGGTAGTTCTTCGTCTTGATAACTTCATCCATAATTGCAAAGACAAAACCTTCGGTTTCCCCAAAGAGGTTACCGAAGCGTAGCCAGGCAACAGAAGCTAGCGGGTCAACATCAGGCCCTGTCAGGGCCCGATAAAACCTGCCATGTAACTCCTTACCCTTCCATATATCCCTGCGGTCCGAAGTACTCAATACCAAGGGTTTCCTCCAGTTCCCGTTTGCTAAGGATAACGGAGTAAGGCCCTTGTCAACCGATACAACATCTTGATGCATACCCACGTCAGAGTGGAGAAAGTACTCCCTGAGATTGTACATCTCCCGATTATGCAGATTCTTGGCATTGAGAAATCCCCGTCCTCCGCATCTCCGAGGGATGTACAATCTCATCACAGATGACCTTGGGTGATGCATCCGATGTGCAGTCAACAAACACCTCACTTTTCTGTCCAAAGCGTCCAACTCAGTTTGAGTCCATCTGAGAACACCAAAAGAATAGGACAACAGTGGCATAACCCAGCCATTGAAGGCGCGGACCTTGTTGCCACCAGATAAGAGGCTATTAAGTACTCTTAAAAGGCGCGCAAAGAACCGGTCCCTCAATGACTGTTTTACTGCCTTGTCGTCTATACTAAGTGCTTGTGGCATTCCCAGATATTTGTAGGTTTCGAGTTCAGAGAGGGATCTGAGAGTAATATCCTCTGAAAGTAGTAAGCTCTCTGAGTTCACCACATTTCCTGCCTGTACATGAGCGATCGCACACTTGTCTACACCAAATTCCATCCTGATGGACTTGCTGAATGATTCTGTGATCTTGAGCAAGTCCACAAGCTGTGACTTTTTTGGTGCATACAACTTGAGATCGTCCATGTACAGCAGATGAGATATAGGCTCAGCCCCTCTGTGAAGACGATAGCCCAGCTTTGAATCCTTAAGTAAGGTACTTAGAGGATTCAATGCAAGGCAGAACCACAAAGGGCTCAAACTGTCGCCTTGGAAGATACCGCGATTTATCCTTATCAGGCTCGGCGAAACAGTAGCATCTCTAGAACCCGGCTGACGAAGAACCGTGGTCCAGCGTCCCATACATGAACTGAGAAGGCCACAAACATCTGGATGTATTTTATAAATTTCCAGTACTTTTTTCAGCCATGTATGGGGTACCGAATCATAGGCCTTCTTGTAGTCAATCCAGGCTATAGAGACACTTTTTTTATTTCGTCGAACCTGATGGCAAATGGCCATATCTATGAGGAGAAGTTCTTTGGTACCACGAGCTCTCGCCTTACAACCATTCTGAGAAGGGGCCATAATATTATTCCTTTCAATGTGAGAGTTGATTTTGAACTTCAGAATGGATGTAAGTAATTTATACATTGTCGGAAGACAAGTTATAGGCCTATAATTTCGCGGGTCCGTGGTGCTGCCAGACTTATGAAGAAGATGAGTGACACCAGTAGTCAAGAATTCTGGTAGTTCCCCCAACGTGAGGGCATCTTGAAACTGAGTTGCCAAAAGCCCGTGAGAACAGCGAAACCATTTCAACCAAAAATTATGCAATCCGTCTGGCCCCGGACTTTTCCAGTTCGGGGCAAGACGAATTGCGCAAGAAACATCACTTTGACATATTTCGATTGAAGGCATTGGCTCCACTGAGTCACACGCGCGTTCAACAGACCCAATCCAATCACCCTCACAATGATTGACAGGCACCGACCATATATTACGCCAAAACGACGACATCACGTCTTCACTGGGCGGATGCATGTCAACCATTTGTTGTGGTTTTCCCAGTTTCTGTACACCTTCTTCTCATCACTTTGAAAAATGCGATTGATATGAAATCTGTTGTATCTCTCCTTGTAACGGCGTATTCTGTTTGCCCAAGCATACACTTTTTGTTTCCAAAAGTCTATGCGCTCCGTAACCCAGTTTATATAATTTTGAGGACTGACATTCGTTCCTTCAAATGCCTGGTTTACGAAGCGCATAACTCTAGGACGAGTGTTTCCACTCCTAAAAACTAAAAGTTTGGCTATGAGGGTCCTAGCACGATTTATACGTCTCTCAATTCTGTACTGCCACAGCGGCACAGCTGCAGGAGGCCGGGAAGTCTGTTCCTGATTTGGAAAACTTACTCCAGCCACCGTGCATGCGGCCACGGCCCCACAGTACAGAATTGAGTGTGTCAAACTAAGCGTGTTGCAGCTTTCTAGGTCTTTCGACAGTACGGAGTTAAGGGCCCCCATGAGCGCTAAATTTCTTTTGTTGACAGGCAAACGAGGTAACCGTGGTCTAGAAGAAGGAGGTAATTCATGATATCTACCAATCGCATCGTCCAAAGCGCTCCTCAATTGCTCATAATCCTGGTTGGAGGCACTAACCTGAACACATTCATCCTCCCTCAGCGGGATTTCTGGCGATAGCAAAATAGTATCCCTTCGTACCATCGGAGGGTTAGGAGGGGTGGAATCAATGTGAGTACGTTGCGCCTCTAGGCGCAGTCGTTCAAGTACGTCATCATCCAGCAGTTTACGCCGCTGGATTAGTCGCACTCGATCCGACAGCCGTTGTGCAGTGACAGTCACAGCCGGTTGAAGAGCCTGAAACAAAGACAGCATCCTGGGTCGATACGCAGTGAGGTTAATTCCCCCGTCTGTCGCCCCGTAGTAGGCCCGCATGACGCATTTATTTAAATCAATTGTCCATCGCATGCGGCGCACTACACCACCGGTAGCGGGGATTGTTGGCGGAGCACAAGGATCCGTTCGTCCCAAGCTGGCCGGCAGCGGTGGTCGCCCTCTCGGGGCAGGTCTTCTTCGTTGAGAGGGCGTTTGCGGCCCGGTGTCTTCATCACTCGACGCTGCAGTAGCCGGTGGGGTAAAGAATGCCTCCTCCGACGACTGAGACGAGGACGAAGAACCGGGCGGAGATCTTATCCGTGCGCATTGTTCACTAGTAGTATAGTAAATTATTATTACGTCATGAGTTCTGTTCATGAGTAATTAAACATCATTTGCATTCCATTTGGTTGCCATTTTTGACTCGATAACGGTTAATATTTATGTCATTATCCTCATATTACGTTTTGTTTTAAGGCCAAGGTTATTCACTGAAAATTAAAATATAACACATATTATATACCAATTATTCAACTATTGTACTACGAAAACGAAGAAATCAGCGCTTACTACGAGTATATCAAGTCTTGGGGACCCAATTAGCACCCAAGAAAAATGGACTCATTTAAGTAAATGGGAAGGACAATTGTATAAATGCTAGGTTTAATCCAATTCCAACTAACTATTGCACGATTTAAAATGGAACCGGATCGTAGCGAAGCTTAAAATAAGGGATTTTTTGAAAGCAGTTAAGCCCAATTATCTAAAATTATTCATTTATCTGATCAGAAGGCAAATCCTACTAATTAAATTTGTTCAAAATCTAGTCGCAAGTTCATCTCAGTGCCAATCAATGTAAAAAATATGGGTAAATTAGAGGCAGCTTCAGCTCCGCTGTAGTTGTCGTTCGTGAGCTTGCATGTGGCTTATGCAGCCAATCTCCTTTGAGAAGATCCTCGCACTTTGCGGCCACCTAAGCTCACCATCCATGGTCACAATCAAAAATCAAAAGGTTATTTGAATCTACCTAGTTTCTACGAACCTCAAGCCTTTGATTTTGCAACAAATATACCAGTTCAAACAAATGCAGACCACCAGCATCAAGATACTGTTATAAACGTTCCAGGAATACATAATATCGATTTCTTCGTAACGACAATTATATACCGGCGTCATCCGGGATGAAGGGGACTTGTGCTGTTCACATTCAAATGAGCCTGATCTACGTTCACGTAATATCGTTAGAGGGACTATTATGCAGACCTTGTGGCAGGGTTAGGGGACAATATGGTCTTCCACGTCCATAGGTGATCCAAATAGAAAAGATTTATATTTCGACATGGCTAACCTAACTCAAAATTTCTTATTTTCCGTAACTTGACTTTCATAAGATTCACACGCGTTTACCTTATCTCTTTGCGGTTTTGTATCATCTTACCTTTTGATAGCTCCAATTTTCAATATCTATTTAGCTACTCAGTATGCTTAAAGAAATTTCCAGCTATATCTCCAAAGCTTCTTTAAAACACCTTTAATACTTTCCATATCTTTCTCACGACTACGAGTAATACGCAAATAAAGGGAACGAGAGTCCCAATCTGTTGCCAACAGCCATTGTTAACATTATCAATACATTTATTCCGTACATAGACTGCTGGTTGGATACAAGTTAAGCGGTCAAAGAACAACTGTCGACATAGCCGACTCGAATACTAATTGGTTTAGCGTGAATAGTTAAACGCGAACAACGTTTAGGAAGTTTGAACCAATATTATGTTTAAGCTCTTAAGCAGCTTTTTAGGATATTGTTCCTTTTCAATGTGAGGTGCTTAAAATTATTAAGTACTAGCTGTGGGCCACGACTTCATTTGCGTAGGCTTCAGACTTAAGTCAAAGTCCTTAATTATTCCACGGGATCACAAAAACGGGATAAAAGTATTAAGCTAGATTTTATCTACATGTGTGCCTTATTAAGGCTACGCTAGGCAGGCTAGGCTGGGCTGGCTAGGCTTTACGTTTAAGTGTGATAGAGTAACCAACATCCATCCATTCTCACAAACTTTCGCATTTATAATAACAGTAGGATTGATTTCCTGCCAGTTCAAATAAAACGCCAACTACCAATCACGCCAATGCGAAATATGACATTATACAAATAGTCCAATACAAATATGCACAAATACATGTGACAATTGCCCTGACATTATCGTGTCGAGCAAGCTTATTACCTTCCAATATTGCTAGGTGGTGGGCGGGCAAAGTCAACGAAAGGGAATATTCTATTCGAGAATCTACTCGAAGGCGATGTACAAACAACGTCTCCTTATTTATTTAACAGCGTCGAATTGTAAATGTTACTGCTTTATTGGATGTATCGAACCTTAATTACATTTATCACAATAATGAAAAACCAATAGGTTATAGTATCAATAAGTTACAAGTTGAAAACTAATTTTTCCAAAAGTTTTCTATGGCAAAAAAAGCAACGTTTTTATAATTTATGCCATGTAAGTCAGCTGGGGTGACAGTAACCCCATTACGTCTCCCTTTCGTCTGTTAACGACCCCAATTTCTACGGAAATTATTACTGCGTGGACTATTTTAAGTTCATTTGTGATTAAAATTGGGGAAATCCTGTGCGTTGTCACGATAGCAAAAACATGTTGCAAATTCGGGTGCGGAATTTTAGGCAGGGCAGCGATGATTCATAACTTGGTAAATAATTTAAATTCAAATGATACAAACTCGAATTCAGTAATTAATGGACATTTTCATTCATCGAAATTTGACGCGTGGGATGGTGTGATCGACCAATATTCATATGTTAGACGAGTGCCACTGGAGGTGTCGCGGGTAGACATGTCAAACCACATATTACACGAAAATGCTCTTTTTTTAAACTCATGCGAATCCCTTGGAAAAGACACATTACCTATATCACCTAAAAAGTCTAACTAAAACCCGTTACAACTTGCGAACCCATACATACATTTCAAAATCCAATGTCCCATGGTCCGTTAAACAAAAAGACGGTACTTTGTACGAACACGATTTATCTAGGGCTAGATACAATAACTAAACATGCGTGAACATGTTAGTCGTATTGTACACCCGACATATCGATTAAGCGTTCACCTCGGTGATACGACGCTGAGTATTATGTTAAGCCTGGTATTGTTTGATCTAGGTACGAGAAAGAGTTATGTTTCTATATTGAGTACTTTTCTTTTAGCATTTTTTTATCGGGGACATTTGAGGGGCAACGGGCAAAGGACGATCAATGTCTAGCGTTCAACTGTCCTGAAACATTAACATTAATAGAAACCTAGCATCTGCCCACAACTTCGTCAGTGTTTTTTTTTTTTCAAAGTCAAAGTCAAATCATTTATTTCAATTAGGCCATTACAAGGCACTTTTGAACGTCAAATACAAAAGAAAAAGGAATTGAATCTAGTTGCCCCTTCCAAAAAGTTAGCTTTGTATGGAGAAGAATGGGCATGAAACTCCATACGTACTCTTTCATCAGAGATAAGTTATATCTTTGGTTACTGTTGCGCCCCCGTGGGTCGTAGCGAGATGTTAAATTACCTATACTATTTCTTATGAATCTGGCTATCATATACAGAAAGATTTTTCCAATTGGACTGGTAGTCCCGGAGATTAGCGCGTTTAAACAAACAAAACAACGCTTATAAGAGTAATGGATATTACATTGTAGCTACTGTTTGCAAAATTTCCTCGAATAATAAAAGATAGGATATCGATCACGCAGCGCAATCATGGGCGGAGTTTCCAAAAATATTTAGAATAATTTTAAAGTCAAGGAAAAATATTTTTACCGTACCTAAATACATGCAAATCCCAATATCGTTTACCTAAAAAGACTAGCAAAGAGCCAGTCTCCCTGGAGAATGTTTGGAAAAGGCATATTTGATTGGAGCTCCAAAAACATTTCGTCAAATATTCCCAATAGCCCTGGCCCGTTTACCGTTATGAGCCAAGAAGTTTGCTTACAGAGAAACCATACAAGTGTAGAAATTTCGATATCCATTAAAGTTTTGACCTAAGTACGTTACAACGTATCTCGAAGTTGGGTTGAGAGCGATTTTAACTATTCATACGAAAGTCGTCCGATTCATGTGCCCAGACATGCAAGTACTCCTAAGACAGCATCATTTCTAAAAGCTACTGAGGTAGTCCTCCACTGAATAGTGGATCAAAGAGAAATTGATTTGGTATTATATCGGATCGAATAGAATCGACTGTGGGCTCCGCAACTATGCCGTTATTCTCGAACGTGATGCGACTAATCAATAAATTGTTCCACTCGATTATTTTGTTGGTTAGCAAACATCGATTGAAGCAGTGTAAATTCTTTTCGCTTTACGACCAATTGAAAGTAATTAGACTGTGTCTTAGACCTAACAATGTACCACATTTTCCTATTGGAGTCGAATTGAGTCACACATTACGAAATCGTAAAACAGATTCTCGATTTAAAGCTATCCTAACTGTTTTATAACTACTTATAGAGATATTGGGGTCAGTGAGCCTCAATCGCGGGACATCGGTTTACTAGATCGTAGCATCAACATCGTATGTTGATGTTACATTCTCTCAGGCGAAAACCGATTTGAAGTCGGCTCTCGGGTTGGGTTACTTTCTTGGATTCGGATCTGCATTTTTAACGCTCAGTTAGACGGGTAGCGACTTAAAGAGGGCTCTGGAAATGGAATGGTCCAGGAGAAAAAAGCTTCCTTGTTATTGAGAAATATGCTGTTTCTTTTTAAACCTTGAATTATTCATTACTTTTAGTATTTTATTTTGAAATTGCTTTAAAATCTATCAATACCAAAGTCGATTTACCTCATAAAATTGATTACGGTCTCGTGTCACGCCAAAATTGTCAGCTCCGAGATTGTAAAATGAAATGAGTCATCTGTTTCTGATAAAATCAAAACCTGTTTGTGTTCTTATTGATCTTGACTCGGCAATGAACTTAGTTACTAAGCTGTAAACGCTTTTTAAATTAAACGATGTTACTGTCTTCAAAAATCACTCAAAAAAGCTACATCACTTCAATATTCCCGAGTATCACTTAATGGATTACTTGCTACGATAGCAATCTTATCTTTTACATCGTTTTTCAATCTGGACAAGTACATATACACAATACACAAATAGGTTAACAACTTACATCAACAAGACACCGCCAACACACAGGAACCATTCCACACCGTTGGATCACTTCAACAATCCTACCACACTGTTGCTTATCTAACGGCACGCACACATAACCTGAAACAATGGACAAACTGTGTTAAACAATTGAACAACACGTGGTTAGCACATTCCAGGTTGGGCAGTAGACGGAGACGAAAATGAAATGTAGTTATTTATTGGACACAGTGTGGCTGATAATGTCCAAATCATTCCTAGACTCCCTGTATCTTGGCACTGCACTCGTACACCTTACAGCAAATAATCATTAGAAAATACTCTTTCTAGGCCATGGACCAGATTCGAACACAATCTCAAATACTTGAAGTAATTGACAAAATAACTTTTAAAATCGTAATCAAAGATGAACTATTAACCATTATCTATTTGAATAATTATCTAGATCATTATACCTACTTATTGCAATAAAGGATTAGTACATTATAAATATAATCTAAATCATATCATAGAATAGCAAACTGGAATCAAAATACAAATTAATATTAAATACAACATTTAATTGGCTGGGAATTTCGAAGCAACGAATCTTATCAACAATATCCTTAATAAATAGCAATCAATATAAGGTTGAAAAGCAATCACGGCGTCTATTCAATTTATTAAACAATCAGGAACCTTTGCTTCGAAGAATAATCAAACAGGAATGAGGAAAAGACGAAATATTTCCGAGAATTTATTAAAAGGTATTCTTAATCCTTGGTTCGAAATTAAAAACGTGGAACATGACTCAGCTCCTTGAACCTGATTTAGTGGACTCTTTGGAAGTGCTTCTCAGGTGGATAAAGGCAGACTTCAAAGACTACCAAAAGAGAAATCGTAACTAATATTATACAGAGAAAAGAATTATATATTTTCCATACTTATACATATTTTTGTTAGGGATGCGTAAGTAAGTTTACGCGAACGAGTGTTTTATAAAACCTTATTGGAGATAATGAGCAAGTTCCATAATTCAGTCAAAATTCTTAACACAATATCATTGTAAAGATGGTAAAGAGACTGTAAAATAAAGTAAGCACGGTTTTGTTCAAAATATTAGGAAGCAATCAGGAATTGAAAGCAAAGCCTGCTTGGCACCTGACCAAATTGGATGAGATTGGAATTAAAATATAGATACGCCGAAGCCTCGAAGAAATTTTTTCACCATTCAATTTGGTTTCCATGTTTAATTCCATCTGGCAATATTCAGGCAGCACCACCGTGTATTTGAGAGGTGTTTCTGAAGATCCGACAGGATTACATAACATGCACAAATATGGTTGGATCATTTCATGCTCAAATGAATACAAATTGGTAGAATTTACGAGTTTATGTTGATTAAACAAAATTGTGTGCATATTTAAATGTCCCGTGAGGGTTATAAATTTCAGATTATTTCAGATTTCAGGTAGGCAGTTTCTACTTGCGCAGTTTTTCAACAATTATTTGCTTTTATAAGTTGCCAACCTGCGATCCGGAATATGATATAGGATAAATCCATATCAAATCTATCATCCATGTATCTTCTAACATAATTTAGCCTTCATTTCTTTCTTAATTTTCTTCTTTTCTTTTGTAACATGTATTATAATATAGTAGTTCTTATGTTAGTTACATCGTATTCACGTGTAATCCTATATGAAATATTGTAAAACATTTGAAAATAGAGTCTTCCCTATTCTTAATTACCTTTTAAAGGGGCAACAAGATTAAATTGCTTTTTCTTAATAAGACATTCAAAAGTACCTTTTCTTGCCTTTGATCTCTCAAATTCTAATATTTCCTTTTTACTGGTTACTTACCAATTTTCAAAAAATTCGTCGGTTTTAATAATATCTACATCGTTTTATGTGCTCAAAACTTCTCCCAAGTAAGCGTCTCATAATTCAAGACAAAATTCGTTACGTATCTCAAGAATATGATCATAAAAGGGAAAGAGCGCAGCCAAAGATGTGCTCATACACAACTTGTACTTTCATCAGTTGTGATTAAGTTTAGTTTACAAAGAGATAACCGGTGTTCTGTTCAGCATTTACTTTCACTTCTCTGTTGCCTGCGGCAGCCGTATAATATTTATCATTAAGTTGTTTCCACGCTAATACATTCATCATCAATTTCACCCTAAACATCATTTCTTAATCTTTATCAGCTGTTGGAAATTGTGTCATTTGCAATGAAAATGAAGTTGTATAACATTTGCTGATGAAATGAGTCCGAAATAAATATAAATGCGACTAACTCCTAGCCGAATTGAAATTAAACAGACTTAATGTAGGTCCGATCCAAAGCATTGTATTCAAACTAAAAGCAGAGGCAGCTAAAAATTTTATCAATAGATAAAAGTCGTTTAGCAGTGGTTTGTATTAAAAAGTAGGTAGATGAATTTAGAATCTTCTAATCCTTAGAAGGGGTAAAAAAAGATCGGGTAACGTAAGATTACAAAAAAAAACAGGTGCTGATTTTGCGAGGCAACAGCATAGGTTCGTAACGGGCGACTTTCATATGTCGATGCCGTGATTTTGACCAATGTTTTGTCACAAATTGTTAATTTTACCTAAGCAAGAACCATTAAAAGCGAAAGGCCAAATTGGTAATAACAATTTCAGACAGTCACGTTTCGGTTTATGCAGTACCTACTTAGACTTTGACACGATTCTCTTTATCACAATTGCATAACATTCAAGGTCTACGAACAAAATCCGTCCATCCTTATCTACAGTTACTATTTCAACAATACCGTCAATGAACGGCCAAGAAGATGATAACTAATCGTACACCTTGACAAGGTCGCATTAATGCTAATTACTAATTATCATAACACGTGTTCAAAGCACCAGCCGCCAAATTCAATCATAGAAACCATATATAAGTTAGACTTATGGCTGACATATGACTTTTTCAAGTACAATAAGGCTTGGCAACAATGATATTACCTTGGACGTTCTTTCCGCATAGCAAAGGCTTAGAATAGGATGACAATCGTTTATGACGCGTCAGAAGGAGTGTTGCTATGCGAATTTATCGTGAAATGGTGTTTTCGCAAACGGGCTTCAAGCTTTTAATAACGACAATTTTTAAGGCGATCACCTTACGTAGAAAAAAATTAAGAAGGACATTACTCTAATACGCGTTGCGTTAGTGCATCAGTCATTTGTGGTGCATCACGATTGCACAGTTTGTGTCCGAGCACGATTCTGTGTGACCATGACGTTGCCACATAATTACATTTTTATAATGTTAGGAAATATTTTGTACTTTGAAGATGACTTATTGTTGGGACTAGTGAGAATTCGCTTCGTGGTTACTGCTCCGCACCCGTGGGTCATAGCGTGATGTTATATAGCCAATACTATTCCTCATGAATGTAACTAACATTACAAAAAGATTTTTTCAATCGGACTAGGAGATCTACTGATTAGCTCGTTAAAACAAACACAAACAAAAATATCTTCATTAGGTACTTACTATTATATTTTATAAATTTTTTTTTAAGGAACAACAAAATTTCTACAAAGCTACTATAATTAAAAAAAATAAAAAACACGACTGCAAAAATTGCACATAGTTATACTTTGTTTACTCGTCAGTTTTTTTTACGACGTTTCTTATTTACAGTGTTATATATTTTTTAAATCTACCTGTCAAATTCTAGACGATAAACCCAGACACGACCAGATTCATTAAAAAAATAAATTGAGGCTGGTACTCATTTACGTTTTAAAGTGAAAACACCGGTTTCTTTTTATTTTTACTAGCCTATGTTACTCGGAACGATGCAAGGATTGTAACGATACCCCATACATCTAAATCGGTTCAGGCGTTTGAAAGTTTAACCCTGAACACATAACACTCCTTTTTTGGGGCAGTCGTGTAATAAAAGACAATAAAGCTAGCCCCAAAAATACTAAAACATCTAAAATTGAACCGCAGGCAGGCAAGAAATCAATATTTCCGTAAAAAATAACCGTCGCGTGTGTTTACCCATTTAAGGGCAAAAGCGACACCTAGCCTAAATATAAAACTTTCCCACGTTCCATGATGTCATTATCAACCTTAAAAAAAATTTGATAAGATCGTTTTTTATTCTGTTATGCTTAAAAAGGAATATTGAGTTTCACATTAAATTCGTAAAAAGGTAGATTCGAGATGTTGAGCTAGATCTACATCTCCGAAATGTTTGGTTGAATGGAAATTCTATTCAAAACTAGTTTATTCTTGCGACTTCGTTCGTGTAACTGTCGGTTTTATTTTTTTGGGTTTTGCACAGTACCTACCCTAATACATTTTCTAAAAATATAAGCAGCCAATTACTCCATATAATATCCAGCCTATGTTACTCCTTATAATATCAACTATCAGCCAGCAGAAGTCACGTCAAAATCAGTCCAGCCGTTACGGAACAACAACAACAACAAACAGACAAACATGTTATACATTGTTTTTATCGTGTAAGTAAACACCGTGTAAACATTCATATTTATTTTCTAAAACTACTGTTATGTTGACAATACAAACAAACACTTCAATTTTATTTATTTTGTATGAATAGAAATTCTATTCAAAATGAATACGATAAGAAGTCTATAAGTTAAACTTGATATTGTGATGATTTTCAGTATCATAAACGTAGATAACTGTTGCCTGTCCAATATCCAACACCTGTTCAACAAACATTCAAGATAAATGAGAAACTACTTATCTCTCTTTGCTTTACAAATCATAATATGATACGTAGCCAAAATTATATCTGTGTGAACTTTTAGATCATCATTAAATGCATTTTAGTAATTCATATCTAGGTCATTATAAAATTTAATAGACCCCCGACACAAAACAAAACCCGATCACATCTGTGAAAGATGTTTAGAAGAGATTTTCTTGAAACATATCTAAGAACACTCTCGATCAAATCACCT
The DNA here is from genome assembly GCA_949316365.1 of Hoplodrina blanda. NCBI lineage: Eukaryota > Metazoa > Arthropoda > Insecta > Lepidoptera > Noctuidae > Hoplodrina > Hoplodrina blanda. The sequence continues at coordinate 4,654,475 of OX438579.1, read as the reverse complement.
TTCAAGTATTGAAAAACATAACTTCACGACTGCAATCCCCGAAGGATTATGCAGAGGTGTGCCCATTAGTACACCCACATTTCTCCAGTTATGTTTAATTCCTCCGGGCACAAATTCAAATCCTACTGAGAAATTCCTGATGGAAAATCCCAATAACACTGCCCGACCTGGGAATAGAACCCAAGACCTCATGCTCAGCAGTCGCGCTTTCCTCTGGTAGGTATTAAAAAATAGATTCAGACTCCATTTTGACATGTATCAGTTTGTTATGTTTCGGTCCCTAACTGCAACGATCTACCCGTAACAATATATTCGACCGAATTTATTTTCCTCTTTCCCATCCATATATCATGTTTAACACTATCCGTCCAACGTTGCTTTGGTCTGCCCTCTTTTTCGTGTATATTCTTTTATCGATATATTTTGGTCGAATACACGCAAGTGTAATCATAAATCAGAGGGTTTAATACTATTATATCCAAGTCACTGAACTGTAAAATTGAAGCCTTTTCAAGTATCTGGTCACGTAAGAAAGCTTTATAACTAAGTTTTGACAATGTATTTTATTCCGCTGACGTTGTTCTTGCAGTCAATTTGGTCAAGCTGTGCGACATTAGAAATGTCTGTTCAGATATTCCTTTGGAAACAAAAATTGTTTCTTAAATTCAATCACAGTTTGGGTTATCTATTAATATTCCAGCTGAAGATGTCTTCTTTTATTTGTTTGTTTAACACGCTAATCTCTAGGACTCAGTAACTCCAGTCAAATTGGAATCTATTTGTATGTGATAGCCATAGATAGATTTATGAGGAATAGCATAGGGCCATAGGCTATATAACAACGCTACGATCCACGGGAGCAGAGCAGTAACCCAAAACGTAAAATAATGCGGATGAAAAAATTTAATACTAAAAAGTTAATAAATTTTAATCTTTTGAGTAAATTGCTACTTAAATAGTCAAGTAATCCCTTCTTGAAGTACTTAATCAAATCAAAACGTTAACTTACAGATGTAAATGACATCAAAACGACCACATACCTACATAACTTGAATAATACCTTATGAGGTGCGTCCACTATGTTCTTGAAATAATAAATAGCTTCCTGTACCTACTCATTGTCAAAGACTATAATAAGAAGCCTCGCAAGGACTTGACACACCCGTCAATCTATCACACGTTGGTGACACGAGTATAAAAGTATACACCGAAGATATGGATAAGTAAGAATTTTATTACACACCTGAGGCAACAAATCCACTTCCAACTACAAAAACTTCACTTTTAGCACAGGCCACACAATTTCTAAATCACAAATCAAAACACAGAGCCACTAATCACTACACAAAACTCCCACATTCCTCTCGAGTATTCAGTACCCCCTCTCCGAACCGCACTGGTCTGTGAACGCGGTAATCTGCGCAAGAGCACGCAAGCTTCCGTCCGTAACGCACACCCACCACAAATGAACTGAGCAATGTATGAGCGAGCGAGGCAGCGGGCGGCGATTGAAATGTTCCAGTAGATACTGTCGGGCCCAACCAATGTCCATTTTGTAGAATGTTAGGAGTCGAAAATATTACTTTGAAGTTTTCGGTAGAATGTAGCTTAGGCAGACTTCTGAGTAGTTACGGCCTGTTGGTTTTAGAAATTAGTTTTGGGACTTGGCTAGACGGCAACAATTCAATCTTGCTAGCGAACGTCTACTTTTCTAATAAAAAACGTCTACTTTTCCACAATAACTAGCTAGAACCGAAACAATATTACTGAGTGCTTTAAAAAAGGGACGTAAAAAGTTATTTTGCAATGTTTTTTTCCGAACATGGATTAGATTAGATCCTACCAGAATTGTGGGTTTTTTTGTAAAACATACACACAAATAATCAATTTTGAAATGGAACAAACGATAAAGAATGACTCAGGGTGACTGATTCGCCCTTTTATTAAAACCCACTGGAGGGTTAACAATGTAACTTTATGAAAAGGAGTGAGGATTATGATATTTACAGCATTCGTCATTGACATCAACGATCTAAACGCTTATTACTTGCAACAGATTCCACGTATCGGTTGCCATCCGCCACAGTCATGCCGTCGCGCATGAGTAACGAGGTCCCGCCATTAAGTGTACATTGGAATAGAAGGTCCAGACCTGAATAACTACTATTAGGGTTAATCGCCAAATAAAAACGGTGTGAAGAACGAGTCTATGGCAGGCTGAGTGATGCATTGTAGACTGTGTCATTAACAGATTAAAGGTTCTGAAAGATAGCATTCACTGCTTTTCTTCTTTCTTTATGTCAGCAAAAGAATAGCTGAACAACATCGTGAAAAGAAGAAACCTTTAGCAATCTTGGCAGCAGGGCCTAACTGCCCAGAATATTCTAGAAGCAAAATGACTGGCATTTTTAATGAACACAATAAGGCAATATTGCATGAAGTAAAACTCCTGTATCATATTTGTTTAGTAAACCTGCGCGCGCGCACGACACAGAACTAACAATGATATGCTCATCGCGTCCAGATTTAGAAGATGGCTTCACGGATAAGCCTACGCTGGGCGGCGTAAGTCCATTTAGATAATCTAAGTTTATAAGGCAAAATAGAATAAGGTTATCCTCTTCAATGAATTTATCCTAGACATAGTTGTCTGAGAGTAATTTTCTAGACAGACAAAATAATTTTGTTAAACCTAAAGTTTAAAGGCGGCGGTTGAGCATAAATTAAAGTTAGCAGTAGTTGAATATATTTTAGGTTATGTAGACACTAATACAAAGTTACAACGCGAAGGCAGTATACGCGTTTAATCTCCGAATTTCTTAACTGTAAGACAAACAAAACTTCGATATAACTTTGAAAACAAACGGAAAACAAGACCTCAAAAATTAGAGCAACGGCTATTACTCGACCGCAATTATTCCGTCAAGCGTGAACAATATAATAAGAGCACACGATATCTGGAAGCGAACATTCATGGTTAAAACGAGCACGTGGTAAACATGACTAATCAGCGTGCAAGCATCAATTTTACGTGCATTTAACGTGGATCCCAAAAACTAATGGAAACATGATAAAAAATTCAAATGAAATGAAACGCACCTTGTTTTTACTTCATTCTATTAAAACTTTAAAAACCATTATTTTTTTTTAATTTACTTAGCTGATAGTAGGTAGATAGATTCGCCTACCTCAACCACTTTTTTTGTTTCATGATATTGTCATTTTTATTTTATTTTATAACCTCATTGGTCAAAGCTTCTAAAGTTCACATTACTGCTATTCAGTACCTTGTGCTTTCAAATCAAAATCGATTCAATTTGACTTCTCGCACAAGTGTCACGAATACGATTCCAATACCCGTTATAGGTCATTGATTAGACTTTTCAACTTGATGAGGTAATCTCCGACAATCCGACCCTAAGAACTAAGTACCTAATTACCTACCCACAATAACATGAAGGAATACGATTCATAATTTAGAGAAAAGAGACATTGGAAATCGATTTGAAACTAGACCAGTTTTCTCTTATGAGAACAAAAGTCATTTTAACCATATTTTCGAAGATTATATCGTTTCGTTTCAGCCGAGTCTCATTTATATCTTAGCGCATTTGATTTTTTAAATGGATACTAATATTATAAATGCGAAAGTGTGTCTGTCTGTCTGTTACCTCTTTACGCTTAAACCGCTGAATCGATTTTGATGAAATTTGGCATGAAGATAGTTAAAGATCCGAGGATAGTCCATAGGATAGTCTTTATCCCGGAAATCACCCCCTAAGGCGGTGAAAAGGGGGGTGGAAGTTTGTATGCAAGTACGATATAAACAAGTTCCACGCGGACGTAGTCGCGGGCAAAAGCTAGTCAACTATAAAACTTCCCATGGTGTACAAAACAAATTAGAAACAATATTAAAAAAAATAAAGAAATTTCGGGACTAGTTTTTACTTCATATTCTTCATTAAAAGGCAGCTAACATGGGTGAAGGTCAAACTCGACCGCATGATTTTGTCGTAGGGAGTCCAAAGGTCATAATGAATAGTAAAATTAGACGACATTGACCCTGAAAGGTCACAGTCATGGCCGCTTTTCAATGTGAGAAGCGACACTGACTGTTTCCAAGCTAATTACGGAAATAGGATTCGTGTGAATAATGTTTATAAAGAACAAAGCACATGCCTAGAATTTGTTAAGGATTCAGTTGAGAATCAATACTGTTGTGAGCCTGGTAGCTAAACCAGTAGAAGATGGTATTGAGCAGTGGACTACATAGAAATATGATGCAATTGGTCCCAAACAGTACCCTTTGGCGACTACGTGCCAAAAGGCGCAACGTGGGAAGGCGGCACACGAGGTAATCCTTGTGGATATCTTTAGGGAAGGCCTATACCCAGCAGTGGACGTCGTTCAGCTGATATGATGATGATGATGACTACCGACTTTTGGTCTTAAAATCCACTTTTTCGACTAATTCGGTTTTCTTCACCGGAAATCGTCTTCATTCACGTGATATGTTATATTTTAAAAGCGTAAGTTTGGATCGTCTAGCCTATTTCTCTACATTATACGAAACTATCTTTTGGAAGCGGCAACTAAATTCAATTCCTTTTTCCTAAAAACGGCGTTCAATGAAATAAATATTTTGACTGATAAATTAAGCGGAATGCAATCTTTTAGTCATCACATACTTACACGAGGAGTTCCCGAAGACTAGTACAAACAAATACGTACGTTATTTATAAGTCTTACGAGCAGAACACAAGGTACAAGCTTAGGAAGCCACATACGGCAATAATGTTACAAGTTTAGTTCGCAATAGTGCGTAACAAATAGTACAATGTACATGATAAGATTACTAATGTACAGTAACTAACCTACTTCGATTTGCTATTAAAATTCAGATTTATTATAATGACTTGGATAACAAATATTTCTTGAGTGTAAATGGCGGTTTTTTGTATGGTTGTGTAATTTAATAATGTCGTTTTAATTTGACGACACGGTTGACGGAGTGGTTTAGCGATTAACTGCTGGGCTGCGGGTCCAATTCCCGCACAGAACCAATTTAGTATGGCCTACAGATAGTTGTTTCGGATCTAGTTTTTTGTGAATGTTAGTTTCTATGTTGGAAAACGCAGCCACGATACATGAGAAAGTCATAGTGTTCTCCAAATTAAAAAAATATATATATAACAATAAATCGATCCATATTTTTTTAAATTTTATAACTGTAAATAAATTGCATTTCTAAAGAGAGAAAACATGAGTGAGATGCACAAATGAGGCCAATATCTCACAGCATTACAAAGGGAAGCGCAAGAGTCTATTAAATACAAAAACAAATGTTTATAATATTGAGATTGATGGCAATAAATCATGTCAGTAGTTCCCTGAATCAAAGCATGTGGTTGTAAGCAAACTTTCTGGGAAGTTAATATGTTGACAGGATTATAACACCGAAATTTCAAATATTATGACGCGATAATATTCTATATACATTAACCTACAAGGTTCAAAAAATAATGTTATCGGAATGCTAACAAGGAACTGATAAAACGGAGTGCCTACAAACATTTGAGGGTCGCACTCATCAGTGATGATGTAAGTACTATATTACGTTATCTAAAACGGTCACCATAATTAATTTTAATTACTTTTCGTGTTTAGGACATGACACTACTGTCAGACGTGACGGATTGTAGATTCGGAAGCAAGTTTCGACTTTTTATTTAACCGTCTTTCTTATGCTGGGGCTACATTAGCGGGCTACGGCGAATATTTATGTTAACGCGATGAGTGTAGCCGGGTAGATCGTTGGAGCGCGTAGTATTCGGGCGAAGACAATGTACTATCGGGGCACTGTCGGTAAACTGGCGCGCATCAAAGGAATTTGTCAACAACACAATCCGGCACGATGAATTGGGGAAGATTCGCCTAATGTAGACAAGAACATCGCGTTTGCCCATACATGATTTTTTAGCGCACCAACGTAATACGAATCGTCGCCCGCAAATGTAGCCCAAGCATTAGTAGCATTAGTTCCTTGAGTGGTTCCAAGAAAATTAGGACATTTTAAAGATGTAATTAAACTTTTGGGCATTTTGCTCATTTTCGTCGTAATATTCAAGATATTTCACTCTTTCTTCTTGTGTAAGTTAGTTTGAAAGACAATAACAAGTCAAATTCAAGTCACCGTCTATTGGACAGATGTTTTAAAAGAGTATCGTACGGAACCAGACGCCCTTTATTAAGTACAGCCAAGCTAAAGAAGCGAATTATCTGTCAAGCCATGTGGACAAAAGAGAACGTCAAGAACCAAAATATCTAATTGGAATTGCTGTGTACTGGAAATTCAAAGAAGTATATCAATAGTACTCAACACAAGAAGGTAGTCACAGTCAGGCTTCAACTAAAATTAAAAGTTAAGGAAATTGAATGAAGAAGCTCTCAAACAGTTTCTGGCCCAAATTACAAGGGCTTTCAAGAATTGTTTTAACGACTTCCGATTCAAATTATATCGAAGCGTAGAACATGATGGTATGATCTATTTTTACCGACGATTAAGGAAGTGACGGAACACTGTAATGATTTGATGTCATCATCAAAGACTTTGAGACACACCCAGAAGTTATTGAACCCCAGAAAGGAAGTTCTGGCGAAAAATATTAGTTTTTCGTCCGTTAATTACCTAATAGTATTCAAACACGAAACGTGTAGTAAAACCAGATATAATTATGTTACTAAAAACAAAACAGTCATGTCATACAATCAATAGATGGCCGGTAGCCAGCTATTTACATTTTTAAACAGTTCAACGTTTGCTCTGTTATTACGCCTGACTAGTTGGACGCCCCTTCACCCCAGGTGAAACTCATTATTATACTGTTTACTTTTCTAGTTTTGTTTCATAGAATTCTTGTGGATTCGAAAATTGAAGCTTTAAACTGCGAAAAAACTCACTTTTCGAACTTCTCATGAGTTTATTCCACAGCAAAAAGTGAGACTAAGGTTGGCCGAATCCACCCTTAGTAATTTTCCTCTTCAGAAACCAGTCTACCTCAGCGACTAAAGAATTCGTCTATTTCGAGAAAGGTGAACAGGAAAAACCAATAACATGCCTAATGAAATGTTTTAGGCAAAACCACTGACGTTATACGGTCAACGACCAAGCTAGAAGAGTAATCAAGACCATTAGCGATAAGCAACAGTTCCTCTCACCAAAAAAAGAAAACACGACGATAGTAACGATCAAGCTATCCACTCGCTTATGCAACGAGGCGAGGCGAACAATAGTAATGACATTGAAGCATCAATTTTGGCGCCCTAACCGATCAAAAAAGCCGAAACGTGTTTTGCCCCTTCTTAGCAACGCTATTCTTATTACGCAATGTCGGCACATCGGGCACATGTTTCTCAAGCAAATTGTCCAGTTCGGCGGTCACATGTGGACGTGAGACTGGCTAATTGGCGTCAATTCTCACTTCATTGACCCAGGGTGAGGGACGTGTGGTATTGAATGTCGAACGATGTCGATTCGGTAGGCTGGCGTTGATAAATGCCGGGACATTGGTGTTAGACGATATACATGTACCTATACGATCTTATACCTTAATGTGGAATTTCATTCGTCTCCGGTATTGGGAATATTCGGCAGCCAGCTAGAATGATTCTAACATTCAGCTCAATTATGTGGGCTTCAAACGGATCATGACGACCTTGCTCTATTAGCCACAAGAGTCCATTCATCTTTTGATATTGGAATTTGAATGATACGCTAGTTTCCGCAGTTCGCTTTGAAATTGGAACGGGATTGATTTTCGGCGATCATATCGATCTTTGTCCCTTCTGTAGGCATATTAAAGGGGTCTTTGAAGGCCTCCCTTCTTCTGAAATGCGGAGGGTATGTTTTTAATAGGATACATTTCTATTGTTTTCTTTTTCTATAGAAGTGTCGGTCGGTAGACGGCGTTCGTTAAAAAAAAATGTTACCTGTGGCGGTTTTTTGCGCGCCAAGAATCCCATTCGAATTTTGAAAAATATTATTAATCAAATGTACATTGACATTCCAAAATGGTTAGTGTAAATGTAGATTTTGCTAGAGGACTATTTTATAAAGTTTACTTATGTAAACTATCTATACAGGCTTTTTTTAAGGAGATATTTTAATCCATAGACTACATCTATGGGAAAGGTATTCAGTGTTTCCTCAACATACAAATAGTGTTTTGAGAACAAATTAATGTAGGTACCTACTTAAATAAATAAGGAAGATAATAATTCTACAACAGAAGGAAGTGTTTTGAAAATTTCTCATAACAGTTTTGAGGAATATATGCATTAAAATGGGGAAAATAAAATAACTAGACCTAGGTATATTCTCAGTTTTACTCAATAACATAAAATTATTCATTATAATGGGAATCTATACTAATATTATAAAGCTGCAGTGTTTGTTTGTTTGTTTGAACGCGCTAATCTCTGGAACTACTGGTCCGATTTGAAAAATTCTTTCAGTGTTAGATAGATTACTTATCGAGGAAGGCTATAGGCTATATACCATCACGCTACGACCTACGGGAGCGGAGCAGTAACCAAAGACGCGGGTGTAACCGCGGCGGACAGCTAGTATTCTATAATTAGCATACTAGCTAACAATAAGTCTTTGTAAGAATAATAAGAATATGCTATGAATCTAATATGATTGATATTGCTAGGTACCGGAATATTCTGAGCAATTACTATTGTTATATTATACAGTAAACGCTAGGATTTTTAAGAAAGCTGTTAATAATATATTTAAATTTTCAAGGCTTCTGACCTTTTCAAACAGGTCATTAACCTACCAATTCAAATTAAGAGTCATAATCTTAATCTGAAGTTTTTGGGGGTCGGTAACCAGATGCAGCTGAATACCAGTCTTCTACATAGCAACTACTTGATATTGAGATGAATATCTGTCTTTTACTTAATGACTATTTGTTTTCTTTTTTTTTTATTAATTATTTAATTAATTTAATAATTAATAAAATTAATTTAATTAATAAGTTGAATTTTAATTCCAACTGTGTTCAGTAAACTTAAAAGTATTTATGTAACAGTATGGCCATCGTCAAACAATTATGACATTAGTGCTTTTATTATTATTTTTGCCCTTATAGTAGCTAAAGATGGTACAGACCTACCTACTAACATGATCTGATATTTTTCGAAATTAGTACTTTTTAACTGACTGTCAGTCAAAAACCAGTAGGACAAGTCTGTAGCAATAATTTGTTATGAGTATGCATGTCAATAACTTGGTAGGTAATGGAATTTGTTTGGGTAATTTTCATAAGTATTTACACATACAAAAAAGTTTCTGTTACAAAACTTGAAGGTTATGTACTTACAGAATTTCAAAGTTTTTAAAACCTTATAGACATATAAAATAATGAAATAAGGAATCACTCTTTCCCACGTAAACCATCAACAGACGTTGAAGTGATTCATCGGCGGGAAGTGGGCACTGTTAACTTTGCTACTGGAAAACTGGTTACTAGCATCGAGAAGATACGAATTCTGCCAAGGTTAGGTTAGTGGGGTAAATTCAATTATATAGTAAAAGGCTATGAAAGTCCACGAGGACATAAATTTCCTCGCAATACCTAAAAGTAGTGTTATAAATGTCACGTTTTACTGCAAAGGCGGAGCCGCGCCGACAAGCTTGGGCGATGGCGGTCAAGTAACGGCGGCTGCAACTTCAAACTTTAAAATCACATCTCACTTGCTCCAACTCCAAATGAGGAAATAATTAACAAATTTGTAGATTATAATGAAAACTTACCACATGACAACGATAGATTGCATCAATTTTTGATATTCACTCACAACACAAAACACTCAGTATCCACGATCCACGAATCACGGTTCAGTTTGACAATGACAAGCGGTCAGTCAGTCGCTCCGATACTAGCGCCACCTTAGCGCCACGTATTGGACTTGAATGAAGTTAGTAACATATTGCAAGGCTACCAACATGCAGCAGACAGGCCTGAGTCCGGGGATATTCTCGTCTTTTTCTCTATTTTGCCGTAATCATACGTAAATATTAAGTAACTGCCTCCTCTATACTATAAATTATCGTGGATAGCGGGATGGCGCGGTGCCACGACAAGAATAAAAAAAAGCTTGTGAAAAAAAAATTCAAACGCGATTTTTTGTTATATTATCTAGCAGTATTGGCTGAAGAGAGATGTTTACCCTTCACATTTTAAGTATCACCCCGGCAAAACATAATTTTATTAAGTCTCCTTGACGATGACGCGGACTGCAGGAGCCCCGGTTAGCCGCTACAGAATGAATTTGGTGAAATGAGTGAATTGATTTAATTTCAATTTTAGAATATCAATGTGGGCCCTTTTCTCAGAATAAACCCCATCTGTTTTCTATCCATCATACGAAAAAGCCTTCCAAGATTAGAATGAGGGGATTTGTTTTTAAAAATCTGGTTAAGTACTCATCATGGAAACAAAAATAACGGCAATTTTCATGACGGACTCAAGATCACGTCAAAATTTAGTTTCCAGTTTGCAAGAGATTGTTAACATCGTGAATGGATTATTGCTATTTCCGTTACTCGTGGAGTCACATAGTTGGGGACCACACAAGGAGGTTTAAAGTGTAAGGAGTGCGCGCTTCATACTACAGAAACGGTCCTAATTCGGTGACCTTGAAATGAATGAAAGGCACCGAGTTTTGCGTTCTGTTTCTTTTCGCCGTAATCATTCCTAATGCCGGCCATCCACCATCCAATCTATCGTCCAATCGGCAGGACGCTACCGATTGGATCATGCCGATTGGACCGTGGATGGGAGTGGATTGGCATGACAATTATAACTATCATGCCAAATGCCAATCCACTCCCATCCACGGTCCAATCGGCATGATCCAATCGGTAGCGTCCTGCCGATTGGACGATAGATTGGATGGTGGATGGCCTGCATTAGACAACGTCAAATTTTAAAATAGTGTTGTCTTAAACGGCGTAAAATGCACTTCCTTGTTTTTATGGAAACAACATTGGCGTTTTTCTGTTTTTTTTTTGTTACTGAATAATATGCTTAATTGGAAAACAATATGGAATATAACAACTATGGTAAACGATAAAAAATGTAAGATTATCGTTCTAGCATACGTCTAAAATAATACTTTATGTTAATAACTGTCTAAACGTTGGTAATCTTTATATTGTGTGTAAACACTTAACAATGCCAGAACGAGATAAAATACAAAACTCAGTGCCTCTCTTTCTAAGAAAAATGAGGAACGGTTACAATGTTCCAAGCGCTCGCTCCCTATATTTTAAACCTCCTTGGGACCACAAAATATTTATCTTTAAATCTATTGAAAAATTTATAATAATAATAATATTTTTTTTTAATATTTTTAAATGTCTTTATATTAATAGACTGTTTCTTCTTCATTGTATATTACTATAATCGATTTAGTTTAATCTTACCCATTTCATTTTTTCAGTGTAGCAATTGTTAGGGTTTCAAATGTCAATGTCAAAACCAAGAAGCTTGTCAATCATTGTCAAAACGATAAGAAATCGTAAATTTTTAAATTTAATACTTTCCAAAATATCTAAAAAATGATATTCAGATTCCGGCAGTATATTAAAATCACATGTGCTTCAAGATTGTTATTACAAAATAACATAAACTTAAATAGAAAATGTTTATTAACTTCATGTTTACATAATTCCGGTTATTTGAATGCTGTTAGGTTAGAATCAAAATTATTTTCAGTATTATTTTGTTGATATGCTCAATTAGGTACTTTGGTTTTAACTTATCTTTGATTTTGCAGATCAATAGGTTCGAATGTTATTTTTCGATCTCCAGAAAGTAATACAGAGCAATTATATTCGCCAAAAATAACCCAACAACAAAATGAAATTAAGACCACTCCTGTATCTTCACAAGAAATACTTGAAAAATATATAACTGCTCTAAGTAAAGACATATTCCAGAAGAACAGGGTATATAAGAATGATTTGATAAGAGTACTAGCTAAAGTTAGAGAATTTAATTTCTCAAAAAAGAAACAAGCATTGCTTTTGATTAGATGTTGCGGTGATTTGCTGCCTGATGAAACTGCATTGGGTAGGATGCAATTGGTAGAACAGGTGTGGAAAACTCTCGAGTAAGCCTATAATCTTTCACATACTACTTATTTTAAAACTGCCTATTGCCTGCAACTTAAAAGAAGTAGCCTCTATGTCCTTGTCCAGATTCCAAGTTACATCTTCCGCTACTCCATAATTATAAAGTGTTTAGGTGCAGCAGTCCACTTTCACATTAATCTGTCAAGTTTCGTATGCACAGCATAGGTACAAGCACATATCGATAAACCTACATGTAGCTCTCAATGGGTTAATAACAAAATTAATTTTGAAATGTATGTTATTGCATCTTTAGCAGTCCGAGCCCAGGCAATACTTAAAAAAAAAGTGTTTGGCCATTTACTGCTGCACTGCATGTCATGTTTTGATTTCCACATGGAACAAATATTTGTATGGCTCTTGGTACATGTTGCCGGTCTAGTTGTTTATGTATGTAAGTTTGTATGTTTGCAAACACACCCACAATACAGAAGAAATTTCTAGCTTAGGGCAATATTATTGAAAAAATAAAAACATACCTCCTGATGCATAGTGAAACCGAAACAGGCCCAAAGTCTGCAATTAATTACTTAATATAACAATGCTTTTTATTTTCAGGCCGCACACAACTTTTGAAGTAGATCATTACAATGAACTGCTCAAAGTGTATGTAGCAAATAACAGGACTATCACAGTCAGTAATTTTATCAGTCAAATGGCACCAGTTAAACCTACAATCACCACTTTTGAGTTGATACTTAAAGCTTTAGGGGAGGTTAGTAGAATACTACATTTATTATTATAGGGGAGGTTAGTAGAATACTACATTTATTATTATTTTTTCCTCTTAATCCATAACCCTTGTATTGACACAAATATTTTCAAGTCTGCAATATTGCAAAACTTACCCATAATTATATGGAGGTTTTTTCAGATTAGAACTTACCTACATTAATTAGTTCAATACCAAGAATATGGTGTAAACATATGAAACCCAAGATTGTATGACTTCAAAAATATTTATGGTGGAAGGGACATTGCCTGCGTTAGCAGGCTTTGCCTGAATTTTTAATTGAATCCATGAAACTTTGTGTTGCCACCATTGATCTGCTGAATATATATGATAGAGCAGATTAACATGGCAGGTTTTATATCCTGTTCCTACATTTCCATGGATTATTTTTTCAGAAATTATGTTTTCCAATATCTACATGGGCAAACGCTAGGTTATAATTTTTTTCTGAGATTTAATCTCTATTTTATCAGGCAGGTGATCTGAATCAAGCTACAGAAGTTATATCTAACATGAAAACACATGGATATCCTGCCAACGAAAGTGTATTCAACTCTCTCATTATCTGTCAAGGGAAAGCAGGGTGAGAATATTAAATCACCAATTTAATTTGTCTGTCGAAGGGATTTTCAAAGTGGGGGCGCAGAGACCAGCGAAGGGGGTTGTGGACCACCAGCGTAGTTAAGAGCCTTATTTACAGATTAAGAGCGTTTCCATACAAACTTAGTAACATACTTAGGTTTACAATTTAGACATTCGAACATTTTCGCAATAAAATGAATGTTAGTCACTGCGTCTCCCTTGGATGGCCCGCCCCCAGTTTGAAATCCCCTTAACACATCTGCTTAAGTACTGAAGACCGATTGCAGATTCACTAAAAATAGAAAAAAAAAAACCATGACATTGTTTGCTTATGCTGAGTGTTAGGGCAAAAGCCCTAAGTAAAGAGTCTGTAGTGAGAAAAAACACCATTTCATTAACTCTGTCAAAATTGAATTATGCACTAAACTACATCCTTAAATTCTAGTAATGTCCAAAACATAGAAGAAGTATGTTCAATGATGCGGTCACTCAACGTCCATCCCTCTATAGACACATTTACGGCTACAGCAAGAGCGCTAGCATGGAACAAAAAGGCTGATCTTATGTTAAAAGAAATGGTGAAGGCACAGAAACTAGGTTTCCAGTTTACAGAGTTACATATTATGGACATTATCAAGACTTTGGCTCATGTGGGATTGTACCAGGTTATTTCTAAGGTGAGTCATTAAAAATTGAATCATAAAGTTTGTAAGCACAAAATGAGGTTCCTATAGCAAGATAAGAATCTCTTAAACTTGGTTAAAAAATCTAATATGACAGGATTTATGCAGCCGCTTGGTCCATGCTTCGTATTGTTCTGGTTAAGTACATCAAAGTGATTTAGGCATTGCCAAAGTTTAGTGCAGATGTGCATTAGTGGCTGTATAGTAACAAAGGTGTTTTTTTTTCTTTCTTTCTTTTTTAGGGACTTTTATCCTTTTTAGGCATGTCAGCCCCATCATAACCTAACCTAATATTGCAATGTTGATTTAATGTTGAGTAGGTATCGGACAATCAGATACATTATTTTGTATTTACCTGTATTGTCCCACTGCTTGACTAAAGTTTCCTCTATAGCTTTCCTCTCTTCCCAATTGATTGCAATACTGATTCTCTCACAGTTTATTGCCTTAAAATGACAATGGAAGAGCAGTGGCATTTGGCGCTTTAGCGGAATGAGAAACAAGGTGTAAAGTTTCTCATCCTCTGTTATCTCTGTGTCCCTTTGGAGGATCCTCCGACCAGACGGGTGTTATGTCTGGTGGGCTAACTGTCCGACGGCTGTCGGGATTTTGTATATAAGTATGCTAAATTAGCATATATACAAAATCGCCATTACGCAATCGAAGTGTGCCGCAACATTAGCAATGGTACTAATTGGCACTTCATTCCACCCCACTCTCCAAATTTTGGTGGGCTTTGGGAGGCTGGAGTGAAGTCCACTAAACACCATTTAAAAAGAGTGATCGCAAATAGTACTCTTCTACATTTGAGGAGATGACGACTCTTTTATGACAAATTGAGCATTGCTAATTTTGCGGCAAACTTCGATTGCGCAATATAGGAATAATTGTCAGCTGTAGTTCACATGCTGTGTGATAGATGTTGCTACAAAGCAATTTTTTTATTACAAAATTTATAAATGTTTTTATTTGTATTATTTCAGGTCTTTAAATTCCTCCCAGAAGAGATTATAAAATCCCCATCTATATCACCTGTCATGCAAAGCGTTTGCACACAACTGGTGTTCCAAAATCATCCGCTAGCTGCTAACGAGATTTACAAATGCTTGCCTTTGCCTGCATTTGGACCTAAGGATGACCAGGGATTGCATGGGAGGAGTCTAGTACGAGAATGTGTTAGGGCTGGTATGGTAAGTATTTACACACATACATACCCCACTTATACATAGATACTCACGCCTTTTCCCATGGGGGTAGGCAGAAACCACAGAACGCCAGCTGCTACGATCCTTACATACTCCTTTCGCCTCATCTACGTAATTCTCTATTCTCTATTTAATTGTCTTTAAAAAAAATATGGTAACAATTCCTCAGAGCCATGGAGTCTGTTTGTAATGAGACACACTCGGATCCTGGAATCGGTCTACTGTCCTATTGGATTGTGAGAGCATGATGATGATTTGTTTTGCAGTCATCCGCTGTTCTGTTCTGATAAATTTCGTTGCGGGATCGAAGACAGTTGAATCGGTTCTCTGTGACTCGTCGAGCTTTTTTGCTTCGGCGCTTTTCTGGTGGTCGCCACTGTTAATTCTGGCTTTTAGGAGTTGCATTGGTTTAGGAATACTGTGGCGGGCCACTAAGTGCGAGTGGCCACAGTGACCGAAAGTGCGTAAAGGATCAACTAAATATTCCCCAATATAATTTAACTTTCAGCCATCAAGCATAGTGAGCCTAATAGCGCAAGAGCTGATGTCGACAGGCCGAAATCCAATAGCTTTACAGAACGCTTGTGAAGCCGCTTTACAGATGGGCAAAGTGCCCCTAGCTGTGGACTTAATGACTAGGATGAAACAACTCGGTTCAACAATAAGGCCCCATTATTTCTGGCCGATACTGCTGCATAGTTCGAAGACTTCTGGCGAGGGAGGTAAGTTTTTTTCATAAGATGGTTCCGAAGATCGACTTCACAAAAAAAAACTAGGGCCGTATAGACTGACTGTGAAATAAGTACAGGCAGAATGTGTGAGAGAGACCGCGACTTCGTCTACGCGATTTTTTTTGCTCGAGGTAGGTATTTGGTTACTGCTCCACTCCCGTGGGTCGTAGCGTGATGTTATATAGCCTATACTATTCCTTATGAATGTGGCTATCATATACAAAAAGATATTTTCAAATCCGAATGCTAATTCCAGAGATAAGCGCGTTTAAACGAACAAACAAAATAACCTTCAGCTTTTTTGTAGATGTAGATTTTTATTAGTGTAGATCCTACTAATGCGAAAGTTTGTGAGGATGTATGGATGTTTATAACTCTTTCATTCAAAAACTACGGGATAGACACGTATAGATGGAATAGCACAGGTTCCTTTTTATCCCGCAAAAATAAATGATTCCCGTGGAATAAGCCTTTGACGCGGACGAAGTCGCGGGAAAAAACTAATATGTTCAATAAATAATGTTTTCCAGGAATAATGATCGCGCTAAAGACAATGGTTGAAATGGACGTGAAGCCGGACTATGAGACTATAGTGGATTATACACTACCCTACGTTAGCTTCACGTCTCCACAGAATTTGATGAAGAAGTTCATTGAATCTGGTCTGTCCGTGTCGACAGTGCTGACACCTGTCATGCACGCGTTGTTGAATACGGGACAAGTTCGAGCGGCTAGCGAGTTGTGTAAGTATTGTATAACGGGTGTACAGTCGCGGTCATAAGTGCAGTAGCATGCTAAAGTTTAAATTGCTGTGAACACGGGGTACAGGCCATACCTACATCTGTGTGTATAAGTGATGTATTCAAAGTTAAAGTCAAAGTCAAATAATTTATTTAATTAGGTCATTATATAAGGCACTTTTGAACGTAATAACACAGTACCTACGTACACCTCAAAATTGGCACACGACGTTGAAAGGTCGTAAGTTTAACCAAAGTGTCAATCGATTTGCTTTGTAAATTGCTACTCCACTTATGACCGCGACTGTACTTCAACAAAATCATTCATCAAAAAGGGTCTACGGATATAGTTGAAGTTTTCTTAGAAACCGATGGATATCTTCGATTAATACTTAACTTAATTAATAACCTGTTTCTTATGTACTTTTTAAATTAAATCACATTTTAAAACATCCATCTTAATCTTAATAATATAAATTACGCGTCACGTTGTTTGTCCGGGATAAACTCCGAAACTACTCAACCATTTTTTTTTATGAAATATGGCTTACTGTGTGTAATTTGGTCAAACTTAAAAGATAGGATAGTTTTTATCTCGATTATTGACCTCAATATTTTTACTTACTTCAAGCCACAGCAACGCGTGGTCGAGTCAGCTAGTTGGTTTAAAAATCCCTATCGGAAGGCTGCGGGACCCCTCTAAGCTAGGACTAATCCGGGGAGCTCCGGATGGAATGCAGCCCTACTCAGAATGCAACAATAATTTTTCTTTTACAGGTGAACTATTCCATGGTAAAATTGACTCAGAAAAACTACTAAAATCCCTTATAAAGGGTTACCTATTAAGCTCTGACATCAACTCAACGATCCATACACTTGAAGATATAACAAATAAAGCTATGGATAAGAATAAGGACTGGGTCGGTAGGTTTTTCTGCAAGTTCATGATGCATCCTAAGATCAAGACTGATATCAGTGATGTTCTTACTTTGTTAAAGGTCAGTTAAGCATTTTATTTTAATTTGCAACTTATTTGTATGTTATCATTTTTAATTGTAGTTATGTATTTTTTATTTTAGGCATTAATTTTGAAATACTTTGTTGATTGTGTTCATGTTCATTGATAGATATAGTTCTATGAGGGGCCACCTTCCAATGTTTGCATGCCTAATTAAGTACTAGTTAATCAATTGACGTACTTTTTATGATCTGTCAAAACGCGATACCCCCCTAGATTTTAAAAGAGTACGTATGGAGTTTCTTGCCCATTCTTCTCCATACGAAACTACCTTTTGAAGGGGCAACTAGATTCAATTCCTTTTTTTTTCTTTTTGTACATGACGTTCAAAAGTGCCTTATAACGGCCTAATTGAAATAAATGATTTGACTTTGACTTTGTGTTTGGAAATAATAATTTAAAACATTCATTCGCCAACACAATTAACTTAACTATTTTAGTTTTTAAAGCAACAATTTTTTTTTTTAATTTAAATTAAAGTGTTCTTTTTTAGAGTAGTCTTGAATAAATTATTAGTTGATGGGTGTCGTCGTAAAATTATCGGTTAATGGTGTCAACTACCCAATCTAAGTTATATTAGTATTATTGTACAGTCCTCCAGCACATCAGACAATACCTTTTTGCTGTAAAATCGCTTCTATTACAAACGCATAAGATGCAGCAGCGTTTACCTTAACACGCTATCTTCTATACAAGGACCACAGTTTTTAAAAATATCTTATGTCATGTACCTAAAATCTATTCTATTCTTTCAAATCAGGCTCTGAACAGCAGGTTTGCATCTTCGATCAAAATTTCAACGCTAGCCGCAGACTTCTGCTTGACCCGTCTCCCGGATAAACACAAAGCGTATTTGATAGAACAGTTCCGTGATAACATTATATCACTCACTGATGAGCGTCTCGTTGATGACGGTGATATATTTGATCAACAGTTGCCGCATCCGGTAAGTAACGTCATTTATTTACTTTAAAAACGATGAAGTGACTTATTTATCTATTACAAATAAATTAAATTGTAGTGTCTGTCGTAATTTAAAAATTACTGCTTTCAATAAAATAAATATGACTAAAAACACGGACTTTAGACGAAAAAATTATCCATAGGTAAATCACCCGAAACTCGCAGCAGTCGTGGTCATAAAACATGCGAAAGGGACGGCAAATATCTATTCTTCTTGTCGTTTCGTTCAGACATTTCATGACCACGCATTCCAAGAGATTTACAATATTCTAATAAAAAAAAACTTTGGAAACTTCTAGAAACACATGAACGAGGAGAACTTACGTGCTCACCTGACCGAGCTCGAAGCTAAGGGCATGAACACACGGGGTACACTCCGGAGGTTACTGCAACAGTACTGTAGAGAAGGCAACTTGCGTGCAGCTCGGGAAATCGCAGAGAAGTGCACGAAAGAAGGGGTGAGTGGAATGAATGAATAATTGTGAAAATAAATGTAAAAAATAATTATTGTGTAAAGCAACATGTAATGCAGCATGTAGTGCAACGTGCAACGCAACATGCACTGCAACATACAATGTCTCGTCACAACTCAAGGTCCAGTTGAAAACAGCGTCAAAAAAAAAAAAAAGGCACAAGTATTAGCGGTCTGGCTATTTATTGAACTGGGCCTATTTGACGCAGCTGTGAAGCATACAATAAAGTTTTTTTTGTATTCTAATTATTTAGTTATTTTGTTTTAGGTTATTTTTCTTTCAGTTTTGTTTAGGATATTAAAAGCTGCTATAACTTCTTTACCTTACACCATTTTAATTCCATAGGTTTTTCTGTCAGCTGGTATGAAAGCAGCGATATTCGACCTTCACGTGAAATTAGGCGAGCTCGATTTGGCAGAGATTGCGCTGGCTGACCTCAACAAGACATCCCCCAACTTTACTCTAGACGAATATAAAGTTATAGACTTTGCTACTCTTATGGTTTATAAAAAGAAAATTAAACAGGCCATGACTTTGATCACTGAACAGTCTAAAAAGAGGTTAGTTCTACTTTTTCTATGTTTTACTGCATATTAATAATTGGTAGCATAGTTTTTATATGGATGTGATTTTCAGAGTGTTGACATCCATATAAACACAAGGAATTCAACCCACCGTACTGTCGTCCCGACCCGCGCCCGACCCGCGCCCAACCCGCGCCCGTCCCGCTCCCGTTCCGCTCCCGACCCGCGCCCGTCCCGCTCCCGTTCCGCTCCCGACCCGCGCCCGTCCCGCTCCCGTTCCGCTCCCGTTGTCTGCGTGTGTTGGGTTTAAAACAATCATTCAAATAGACCTCTTGTTCAAAAATATTTTATTTTAGCCCGGAAAGCCCAATATATTTTTAATGAACTGTAAAATTTGATTCTAGCTCTTTTAAAATCAATAAATAGTTGATTGATAATAAATGATTGAGCGATGGTGTGGTGCCTACTTCCCAATTGTTGGAATAAAAGATCGTCGCGAGAAAAAGCTTGTTGACCTTTTGAACGCCATTGTCACATTATATGTGACAAACGAAATCTTACCCTGAACGCCAACGTCACAAATATATGACAAACAAAATACACGTCGCACAATTTTATGAAACAAACAATTTAATCAAGTTTGGGAATCCCTATTTTTTATGAAGGTCATTTGACAGAAAAAGTGACCTGGCGTCAGGGGTACGGCGATACGTTTATACTCTGGCGTTCAAAAGGTTAAGTAATATAAAGAACTAAAAACACAAAATCTTTACAAAAATTAATTGACGTTTCCAGGAACGTGATCGGCGGCCGCAGCATAGCATTGAACTGCTGGCGCCTCCTCGACGCGACAGCGGCCCACGCCTCGCACGTCGAAGTCGGCAAGATGTTCGATCTACTAATCATGCTTAAGTACTGCAAGCCTTCTAACGTCATGCTGGGACCACTGATCAGAGTGCATTTGAAGAAGTGAGTACTGATTCAAATTAATATAGAACTAGAAGACCACATAAGAACATTACGCCTGTAATCCCCGAAGGGTAAGGGTCAGTTCACACCGAGACGCGACGCGACGCGACGCAACGTGACGATACTTGAAGAGGCCAGTGACTTCGCGCTGCGCCGCGCGCCGCCGCGAGACGCATCGCAACATCGCCACTCTTGCACGTCGCGCGTACACCGTTTCGTACACGATTCACCGCTGCGTCGCGATGCGTCGCTCTACGCATCGCGACGTAGTGCTGCGTGGTGTAACGTATTCTAAATTCTCACAATGAAATGTGTATCTTTTCGTGTAGAAAATAAAATTATATTTTGAGTCGCTCTTTTAAAGTGTGCACGCAGCGTCGCGTCGCGTCGCGTCTCGGTGTGAGCTGACGCTTAGGCGAAGGTGTACACATTAGTACACCCATATTTTGCCAGTTCCCATGTATTATGGGGCAAGCCTATTGTCGTCAACCAGGCACAAATCCAGACTCCGACGCTGCTACGGAGTAATGGAAAAACATTTTAATTTAGCCCTGAAAACCCGATTTTTTTTTAATTAAAAGTAAAATTAGATTTTTAGTTGCCTGCCTAGTTCATCCACTGAATTGGCAAATAAGTGACGTCACAGTTTACTTTTGCCATACAAAAAAGTATGTCTATTGATTACTGTCATCATCATCCTCCTGCCCTTGTCCCATGTTACTTGGGGTCGGCGCAACACGTTTTCCTCTTCCACCCTGTCCTGTCAGACGTCATGCAATCACTGACTCCCCTTTCTTTCTATTGACCATTGACTAGTGTCAAGTGTCCAATTCCAAACGTCCACGTTTCTAATGTCCACGGTTTCGGCCACGTGACAAGGGCTATCACGTGGCCGAAACAAATGACAATTTTATTCTCAGTGTCTTGCTAAAAATATAACTAAACCCACATTACCATTTTACAGCGACAACCTCTATGAAGCGGTGAACGAATTCGTAGCTTTAGCCAACAAATACAACAAGACTCCGTTAAAACACGAGCTGATGTGCAAGATCCTTACGTTAGTGAGTGATGGACAAACTGAAGATAGTTTCTTGACCAACGAGAAGGCAGGAGGCAACACAAGGTTGAACAATCTTGCGCAGATCGTACTTAACATTGATAAGAGAGTGCATGGGCCCGGTGATGTTCATGTAAGGGTAAAATTTTTATTGTACTATACGCGGACAGTCGCGGTCATGAAACATGTGAGTAGGACGGTAATAAGAGGATCTATAATCGGATAAACGGATCTTTATAAAAAAGTCTCGTGTCCTCTCGCTCCCGCATTCTATGACCGTGACCGCATTTATTTATTTATTTATTTATTTAAACTTTATGCAACAAAAGCGTACAAAGGCGGACTTAATGCCTAAGGCATTCTCTACCATTATTATTATTATTATTATTATTTATTCATTCTATGCGTCGTCGGTTTTAGAAATATCAATATTTATTTCAGACCTTTAGAGATAACCTGTTAAATTATTAGACTCGAAATCAAGACCAACATGTGTAATTGTATAATTTTTATAGATTAAATAAGTATATACTTTTTGAAAGGGGCAACGAGATTCAATTCTTTTTCTAATACAATAATTAAATAATTAAAAAAAATAAGTTAAAAATAACTAAAACCCGACTACGACAAAGTCGCGCACTGAAAAGTATAAAACAAGAACAATATTCATTTGACCGATATTTTCGAAATTTTTAAGTAATAGCCGTGGTCGTATGCCACCTGCGGTTGTTTCACACAATCTTTATTGAATAGGTGGCATACGACTACGGCTATTACTTAAAAATTTCGAAAATATCGGTCAAATGAATATTGTTCTTGTTTTATACTTTTCAGTGCGCGACTTTGTCGTAGTCGGGTTTTAGTTATTTTTAACTTATTTTTTATTTACACTATTTTGGGGGTTACTTATATTATTTGGGGGTTATATTATTTGAAGGAATAACTCTATTTAATTATTTGATATAATAATAAAAGCAAAGTAGCGAGTGAATTTCAAATGTACTCATTAAGCCTTTTCATTTGATACCCATGTTGACACTGTTAAAAACAGGCAAAGTAGCTAGTAAAAGCTATATAATGTATATATATTTCAAATGTGCTCATCAAGCCCTTTAATTTGATACCCATGTCGATATTGTGCGAAAAATTTTTTTTTTTGATAACGACTTCACATCCCCTGGAGGGCGCCATATTGGATTTGGTGACACGTCACCTACCCTATAACCAGCGGACAACTGAGACGCTTCTAACGACACCTCATTTGTCATGTAATGATAAGTAGTTTAGAAGTTACGAGGGAACAAACAAACATACATACAAACATACATACATACAAACATACATACATACATACCGGTCAAAATCATAACCCTCCTTTTGGCTTTGCCGTAGTCGGGTAAAAAAGAAACTAAAACAAAATAGCATCAAAATTTCTCCACATCGCCATCAACTGGAAATTTATGCCCAAAAGACTGGCGACATTGCCACGTTGGATGGAAATGCTTAACCTCTAGTCAAGGTGAAAGCCAGCCCTTGAATTGCGGGAACTTAGACGTTGACCTAGACAACATTGGTGTATGATTAATAAGAGAAATTATCCACGTTAATTTTATATTTCCAACTTTCAGCTAACAATAATAGCAGCCCTAGCCGAAGTGGGTTATAAAAAGACCCTCCGCAAAATGTTCCTAGACCCCACAGTGAAGTTCCACCCCGACGCCATCTTGCGTCGCTGCGAGCGATTCGCTGACGAGAAGAAACTAAAAGCGCTGGAGTGTGTAGCTGAATGCGCGAAGGATCTACGACACATCGATACCCTCGAGATTTATGATATGATGCTGGAAGTTTTACGTGAGTAATATTAAAACAGTTACCCTCCTGTAATCCCCAAAGGGCTAGGTGTACCCTTTAGTACACCCACACTTCGCCAGTTATGTTTAACCCTTTGACCGCCAGGGACTTTTTGATTTGACGACCATAGACGTCCCTGGCGGTCAAAGGGTTAAGTACCATGTAAAAGAGGGCGAGCCTGTTGCCGGGCTGATTAACATCACGCCTGCAATCCCCGAAGGGATAGGCAGAGGTGTACCCATTAGTACACCCACGTGTGTTTAAGTCCCATGTGATAGGGGGCGAGCTTATTGCCATCAATTGGGCTAAAAGGCTGCTTATGAGAAATTCCTGATGGAAAAACCCAATAACACTGCCCGACCTGGGAATCGAGCCCAAGATCTCATGCTTATCGTCCCTTGTTGTATGCATATACTTGCGGGACGTCTTAACAGGATACCGTGGCCCCGGAACGTAAAGGGCAACAGAAGGAACAGGGTGGTTTTTTAGTCAGTAAAAGTCTGACAGTCCCTTCCGCCCCACCCAGGGCGGAAGCAGTCATTTGATGATATTTACCACCTAAAAAAAAAAAAAATGCATATACTTTCAAGAATGTTTGTTAAATATTTCAGAACGCGACGACAATTGCAACGAAGCCATAGCTCTATGGACAAGAATGCAAGAAGCCGACGTGACACCTTCACAGAAATTCCTCCAAAACCTAATATCTATGATCAGATCAAACAACAAGGACGTGCCAGCAGGACTTATTTCGTTACTTAATAAAAATACTAAAGCTTTGTCAAAAAAAGAACAACAATAAATTCAAAATAGGAAACCTGTTTTGTGACGTCATAACATAGTAGTGTCATTGCGGTGTACCAAATAGTTTTTAAAGTTAGTTATGTGTTTAGTCTTTTATTTGTTTCTTGGCGATGTTACTTTAAAATATACCCTATTAGTTCGTATATGAAGACCTATCAATTCCTGTTACCTACCTTGCGTAAAATAAACTGTTTTTCAAACAAAAAGCTCTAATACTTTGCCGCCGTTTCTCGGCAATGTAATAATCATTCTAGAACGATAATTTAAAAAAAATATAAAGACTATAGTGTGTTCGGTTTTAGTGCGAGCGCGCGTTTTAATTTCGAGTGTATCGTCGATTTCAACTCTACCGCGTCAATGTAAAGTCTACTTTCGTCCAAACCGCACTATTCGTAGTTGTTAAATATTTTCTAACGTTGACTTGTATAATTTTTAGTAAGTAAGTAAATTGTCTAGTTTATAGTATTTCTATCAATATTTAAAACAAATTCAACTGTGATATTAAATTATTGACGTAATAAACTTATAGGTTTTTTATTAGCTGTGTTTAATTTTATTTGACGTTATGTAACATTGAGTTTGCTGTTTTTTATTGCAGTGACAATTTTTTGGCAGAAATGTCCACCCCGTGGGTGTGTGTGGGTGTAAAAAATTATATGTTCTGACTATCATTGCGATAATTTTCCGTCTCGTAGCGATATACCTATATTTATAGTCAAAGCTCCAATTTTTTTTTGCATCTTTTTTACGAAAACAAGTTTTAAATGTGATAATTAAGCACAATGTTTTACGTGCATTATATTGCGCGTTACCGTAAAGTAAGTTGATATACCAAAAATGAAAGTCGTTTCTTGGGAATCATTTTAGCTCAATCTTGCTTATTTAAATCTTGTCTTGTACTTGAACATGGTCAGGCAAATTAGCTGCTCATTTGGCCGAGCCGCTCAAATGGAGACGCCTGAGTACGTTCGGGCCGAGTGTGCTCAGGTACGTGCTTTATGGCTATTTGATGTGTCTTTCTGTAAATATTTTTTTGAATTTAATCCTTCATCGGCTATTTAATTCCCAGAGACAGAAGTAATTTGTAGTAGTGCGGTCGTGATTTTCGCCAAGCTTTCAGATAAATATGTCCCTGACCATAAATAATACAAATGAGTAACACTCTTTAGTTATTCAAAATCTATTAAAAACATCAACAAATATTAATAAGACTTCACACTATTCAAGTCCTCAATAATCTTCTTGTTCAACGTGGCTAGTTCATCAATTGCCTGTTTCTTCAGCGGTTCGTAATCTGCTTTCAAAGTTATAGAAGCTATGTCTTCTTCTAAAATGGTCTTTCTGTTCTCAAGTTGAGCTAATTGGTCTTCCAAACCGTTTAGCTTCGCGTACATTTCATTGCCGTCGAGACTGGCCTGAAAAACGAGAGTTCTGGTTTATTAATCTGATTTTATTAACGAAATTTCTTTTATGTTCATCAAAAGATGCTCCTTTAATGTAAGTATTCATACAATGAACTTAGTTATTAGCCTGCATAAGGAGTTATTTCCTTTACCGTCCCCATCCAAATCCATACCTGTAATTTCTTCAATTTATTCGTAGCTTCAAGTACAGCACTTTCCGTGGGTGCCAATTTCTCTCTGAGTTGGTGCAGTTCTGTCTCCAAAGCCTTCTTTTGTTCTTCACCTAGAAAATGAAGACTTGGTATACATTCCTGCTTGGCTACACATTTCTGGCCTATACCTATTGGTTTGGCTGATAAGTACCATCATCACGAAGTTTTTCTAGATCCGACAGAGTCACTAGTTCTTCTTTCATTACTTTAGTCTTCTCTGGTAATGTTTGCAGCTCTGTAGCAAGGCGTTCCCTTGTTGCTTCTGCCTGTAATATAACGGAATGAAATATAATAATACTAGCTTGTGCCAGCGACTCGTCTACCATCGGCAATGTATTTTTTCATTCGCGGATCACTTAATCTACTTCTAAAAGTAACCTAAGGTACTTCTTATAACATCAGCTACCTGCTTGTGAAAGTCCCATCAAAACCGGCCCAGCTATCGTGTTTTTAGTCAAAGTAACCAATCTCAAGATTACTTAAGCATTTTCCTATTCTTAAAAAAATGTTTAGGTAACATTTCTGCTTCATACCTTTTTCAAATTGCCTTGGAACCTCTCATAGTCCTTCATTAATATATCTACAGACTTCTTGCTATCATCGTAGTGAGACGTGTATCCTTCCTTCTGCTTCAACGAGTCTATTTCACTCAAATCCAGATCTATGTTAGAACTGCTATGTTCTACGGAGAAGACTATGTCTCTTTCTAACTGGTCAATCTTTTCTTGTTCTCTTTTGAGATTTTCTTCGTAAGCAGCCATAAATGTGTCCATAGTTTCCTCTCTTTTCTTTAGCTCACGGTATTTTTGGTGACGATCTGAATTGCCTTCTTCAAGATCCTGAAAGCAAGGGTTTAAATATTTCCAAGTGACCATTTTTTTGTGTCAGTGGCAATAGCAGAAGGAGCTGACTGTTAATTGACTGAAGACTTGAAAAGGGGTATTTGTACTCATCATTATGAACAAATTTTACTATGGAACCTACCCTGAAATTATGAAAAAGAAAACCGCTATTATGGTCGTGTTGTAAAGCATTTTTGTAGGGAACCGTTGATTTTTTCTTCATGATTTCAGGGTTGGTCCCATAGTAAAAGTTATACATAATGATGTGTACAAATACCCCTCGTCAGGTCTTTAGTCAATTAACAATAAACCTGAATAAAGTCCTTAGGTAAAAAAAAAATTGCTTACCTGTTCGGCTTGCTCGATAAGTTCTTGCACTTTCTTAATTTGTTCCTTCAAATTAGCAGCATTACTATCCAATGACGCAATTGCAGCATTATCTTCACGAACCTAAACAAAATGCATGCTGTATAACTTTTCAAAATTCTGTTAAAAAACGCTTTTGTCTGTAGTTTGAGTTACCTGAAGTAAAAGTTTCTCCCTTTCTTCTTGTGGGTCTAGACGGTTGTTCATCTCATTCTTCATGTTGTCTCGTTTTTCTTCGGCGGCCACTAACCGACGATGTAGTTCCAAAAGATGGACCTTTATCTATAAGCACATTAATATGGTTAGCAGTATCAATACATTATTAGGTTCTAGGTTAATTTTATAATACACAATTTTTTCTCATATTCCGTCATTGTTGGAGAATCATCCAAATTTATCATTTTAAAGTAAAGCATTTTCTATTTCTAATTCTAGAGTATAATATCTAACCTGAGATCCAGATATCTCCTTACTGAATTCATCTTTCTCTCTATTGAGATGATCGATCTGCGTCCTCGCTTGCTCAACTTCTTCTCTTAGCGCAGCAGCAGTAGCTTCAAGTTCATTATATTCGTCTTTCTGTTCTTGAGTCATTTCTGCTAGTAATTTTGTAATTGTTGATTGTTCCTGTAATATGCGTTCATTATCAAGTGCGAGTTCAGATAAGTGAGATATACTTACGTGTTTTTTAAGTAAAGTTAAGTTTATTTTTAGAAATTCATTATAATCCCTAACGTAGATCCTTATAATACAAGAAGGTCCATGTCTTGAATAAAACTTGATTATGTCAGAAAATATTCAGTGGAGAAATATCACCTTATCCATCTGCTCTCTCAACTGCCTCAGTTGGTTTTCCTTCCTCTGTTTCTCCATGAACACTTGTTCCACTTCCTCTTGCATCTTATTATTGCTGGCTTCCAAGTCTTTTGTTTGTTCTTCTACCGATTGCTTGTTTGCTTCTCCATTAGCTATGCGAATCGCAGTATTGTAATCTGCCAAACGACCCTGTAAATCTAGAAAGATGCAAAAACCTCTATAGTTTACTGCATGTAGCTATGTTTTAATTTCATTTACGTTCGCGAAATTGGACGTCATTGTATGTGTGTCCTTAGTTTTATGTCGCTCTTGCTGCTCTATGTTGCTTTTAATTTGAAATTGAATTTGCGTTATAGAAGACAAATTAATCAAATAATATTTCACAACTAACCAGTTAACTCCAACGCCAACTCTCGTACTCTCTTCTCGTAATGTTTCTTAGCGGATCTCTCTCGTTCTCCAGCGTCTGCCTGTTCACTCAGCCTGGCTATCTCTGCCTTCATCTCTCTAACCTTCACCTGCATCAGTTCTTCCCAATATCGCTTGTCTTGGAGCTGGCGGGTACGGAACCCTCTGGCAGTACCTGTTCGGAGACCTGATATGCCTTGCTGAGTTATTGGTCTGTCGATCTGGGAAAAATGTGCTGATTTAATATGAATATGAATATTTTACTTAGGTTGTTAGTAGAGTGCATAGTAGTTTTGGTGAAATATATTTTAGTTTCTTACTTTAGCACCTGCTTACGTAAGAATTACTGAAACTTAATTTCAGTTTTTGTGGCTTTCACATTTTGATAGTATTTTATTCACTAAGAAAGTAAGTCTTAGAAATAAATAAATAAATAAATATCTTGGGACAACTCACACACGGCCATCTGATCCCAAGCTAAGCAGAGCTTGTGTTATGGTAACCAGACAACTGATATACATACTTATATAATTAATAAATACATACATATTATAGATAAATTACACCCAGACACAGAACCAACAATTATGCTCATCACACAAAGTTTGTCCTGGGTGGGAATCGAACCCACTACCTCCGGCTTTGCAGTCAGGGTCACTAACCACTAGACCAACGAGGCAGTCGAAAAAAGGGACGCATAATCACTAACCTTATTGATCAGAAGGCCAATTCTCTACTAATAAAAAAGAATAAAAGCAGTCACATATCGATCGTTCTAGATAGTAGAATTCCAGGTCTGTCGTCGAACAAATTGTAAACTTAAATTGGTTTGACTAGCTCCAGAAATCGATGAAATCCTAGTACATAAAAGTAAATTCGCAGAAGAAATTGAACATGTGCATTATGTTCCTCATAACAAAGCTCAGTTTTTTGCTCACAGACAACATACCATAGAAAACCCAGTCATGGCAGTAGGCTGTCGGCTGGCCGTTGGAGGTGCTGGACCGAAGCCAGCAGTTGATAACCGCGACGCCGTACTACCTCTATACGCTGATGTCGGCCTCATCGTGCCACTTCTGAAATGAGGACTTGGTAAGTGGACTTTGTTGTGTGTTTTGTGAGATAGACTATGCTAAGAAATTAGCCTTTTAGAGCTCCGACCCGTGCGTGATTAACGAGACCCTATTACTAAGCCTCCGTTGTCGGTTCTTTGGTTACTGCTCCGCGCTCTTGGGTCGTAGTGTGATCTATATACATAAGTACACTAATAAAATGGTAGGAAAGGCAAATGTATGTCCGGGATAAACTCAAAAAGTCCTGGACGGATTTGAATGTTTTTTTTTGTTGTATAGGTATTAAGTCTGGGCAATATATAGGCTATAATTTATCTTGGAAAGTTGAACACCTGATGCAGAACCGCAGCAGACCAGCTAAACTATAAGAGATACAAAAATGGCATCATAGCAAAAATTGTTCCACGTGATGAGCATTTTCTGCTGAGAGACTAAATTTGAAGATCTGGAACACCTGATGTGGAACTCCAAGTTCACGGAGACGAAGTCGCGGGCAGCTGCTAGTAATATATAATTGTATAACATCACGCTGCGATGGTATGAATCTGGCTCTCATATAGAAAGTTTTTTCCCAATCCGACTGGTAGTTTTAGAGATAGCGCGTTTAAACAAACTAACAAACAAAAAAACTCTTCATCTTTATTTTATTAATAGATGAGTACCTACTTCAGTTTCTTCTTTTTGTAAATGACGTTCAAAAGTGCCTTGTAATGGCCTAATTGAAATAAAAGATTTGACATTGACTTTGACTTTGAGTACTTAATATAAAATTCACAAAAGTAAGGTAAGTTTTCTTTAGAATAGTCTGGCACTACAACTAAGTAATAATTAATTAACTAAATATTAATTATAACGCACTTCACATCTCACAGAGCAGCACAAAATTACAAGAAATTTCTATCTACCATCTACCTAAAATTGTAACATTGTAGCTTTAGAACTTACCTAGACGCAGCTGATCCTGTGTTTGTATAGTCTCTATAGCCCCGTCTGGATACAGGTCGAGTGGCTGACCTCTTCCCCCCCGCGCTACCCTCAGAAAAATCCATAACAATACCAAGTAATTAATTATTTTTTTCACATAAAAACCGGGTCAAGTGTCTCAAGCTGACGACCGGCGCATTACATTTGTTGTTGATGCGTTGCCATGGTAACGAGTTGGTGTCAACCATTTTGGATTGCGTGCCAGCCTGTGTTAGGTACTCCATGGAGTAATTATGTATTTAGAGTGATTTAATATGGATGAGCACATTTTCGGTAATTTACCGAGGTTTTACAATAGTTTATATAGGCCTAACTGAACATCTAGAAAGGATGATCATGCGTTTTATCATACCTTTTAATTTTATGTAATTACTTAAACAGTTTTTACAACAATCGATATACACTCACACACTTCTTATTTTTCGACGCTACTATGTGGGTATTTTGGTATATAGCTACCAATTGCTTAAATACGTATATTTTACTGCTAACGTCGTGATGGCTCAGTGGTTAAGGCGCCCGCCTCTCATGCATGAGGTTGAGGGTTCAAATCCGGGCAAGTACCAATGTGAGTTTTTCAATTCATATGTACCTTCTAAAGTTTATCTTGGACATCACTGGCATCGGTGAAGGAAAACATCGTGAGGAAACCTGGACTTACTGTTCCATTCAAACCATGTCAGAGGCCCTTGAGGCGGTTTAGAAACTCTGACACTAGGGTGTGTGGGGTCGTAAGACCTTACTGCCCACACGATAAAGTAAAGACTGCTAATTATTGCTTAAACATGCCTTCAGCATGTTTTATCTATTTACCTACTTAAACTTAATGCAACAAAAGTTACAAAAGTACTAAGGCTAGAATCTGCAGGAATAAGTGATGTTATTTTAAAGCATACGAGTATAGTAACAATAAACGTGGCCACCCCCAGGGCCCAAGAACTCTAACAAAAACAAGCGAAATAAAAGCTTGTAAAAATATAAAAGAAAGGACTAACAAACTATCGACTCGAAAAGAAGAAACTTTGTATTTATTTTATTTTATTTGGGTTTATTTCTACAAACTTACCTTATCTATAATTTACTAGAAACTTAGTTGTATTATCGAATATTATTGTAGGTAATCTTTAGTTCGTGGACTACAATACCGAAGAGAGACAAACACTTGCATGACTTTAGCACCCGCATCCAACTGATATACAAAATATGTATTACGCTCGTTCCAAATAGCATGCATTGTCGACGATTGCACAACGAGCTTACAAAAGCCAGTAATCATTGCACGTTGCGGCTGCAGGCAACTGCGAGTTCATTGCAATGTATTTAGCCGAACTAAATATTATACTGTCTTCATACTTCTATTTCTCAAACGCGTTCGGAATATCCGGCCTCGGAAATGGATACAGATTCTTCTTAAAAGAACTAACCTCTACGGTGGGATTGCTAGATGCATCCCCAATTACTACCCTGTGGATCGAACAACCGTTAGACCATTTCAATGAAACGGAGACCCGGACGTGGAAGATGAGGTATTTTGAAAGACTTGACTATTGGAAATCAAAAGGACCCATATACTTGTTCATCAACGGTGAAGGTCCAGCAAGTGAAGTATTTCTTCAAACTGGTATACTCTACGATTTGGCGAAAGAAACTAAAGGCGCTATGTTTTTATCTGAACATAGATATTATGGAAAAAGCAAGCCCTTTGATAAATTGAGCACGGAAAACTTGGCTTACCTCAGTTCTAGACAGGCTCTTGCTGATATAGCAAAGCTTCTTGAAGAGATCAAAATGTCGCCGAAGTACAATGAATCAAAAGTGGTTATAGTAGGAGGTTCTTACGCCGGAAACTTAGCAGCGTGGATGAGACTCCTGTATCCCGAGCTAGTTGATGCTGCTGTCGCTAGCAGTGCACCAGTTCTAGCAAAGAAAGACTTTTATGAATATTTAGAAAATGTCAGTGATGACTTTGAACAACATGGAACGCCTGGATGTTTTGATAAAATAACAGAAGTTTTCAAAAGGTATGATGAATTTTTCAAAACTAGTTCTGGGATTGCCCAGCTTAAGAAAGAAGAAGAGATTTGTAATAGTACAGATATGGAAAAAGATGAAAATAAGCAGTTGTTCTTCTTAGACAAAACTTCTGAATTTATGTACGAGGCTCAATATGGTAACCCTGGTAGTATTAAAAACTTTTGTGAAGAATTAATGGAAACTTTACACGTTAAATCTTCAAAAGATGATGATGTTGATTTGTGGAACACTAAAAATCATTGCTTTAACTACGATTTTGATGAAATGGTCGAAGCCATGAGAGATGTTGATTGGGCTACGGCGTGGACTTACCAAACTTGTACTGAATTTGGATATTTTCCGAGTTCTTTCTCACAAAAACAGCCGTTCACTGATAATATACACGTCGAATTGTTTTACAGTTTATGTACTAAATCTTATGGTGAAGAGTTTAATGAAAGAAGAATTGACGAAGGTATCGAACGTTCTAATGATATGTATGGTGGATTGAAACCTAATTTAACGAATGTGGTTTTTGTTAATGGTGATTTGGATCCATACCACAGACTTGGAGTTCTAGAAGATGTTTCATACGATGCACCAGCTAAAATTATACCTTTATCTTCTCACTGTAGAGATTTATTCTCAGATAGATCTAAAGACCCTGAAGAATTGAAAGAAGCTAGAAAGTACATCAAATATTTGATTAAGAAATGGATTGGTGCCGGTGAATATAAAAAGCCTTAGTTTATTCTAAACTAGCGACCCGCCCCAGTTTCGCACGGGTGAAATGGAGATACATTAACCTTCCTCTTGAATCATTCTATCTATTGATGAAAACCGCATTAAAATCCGTTGCGTTAAAGACCTAAGCGTACAGAAGATAGCTAGTGATTTTGTTTTATATTATGTAGAGATAGAGATAAAGTTTGTATCATTCTAACTGTAAGTAGAATTTTAAAGCTTTCTTCTCTTTTATTGTAGTCCTTAAAGTGAATCATTATAGTTACTTAATTAACATTCTCTAAAAATTTTCTCTGGTGAATTTGGTGCAGTGAGTTGACACCGAGTATTCTGTGAAAATCTTCCTCGATTTTAGGTGAACCGAGATTGAGGTTAGATGTCCTATTTTTTTTTAAGTTGATAAAAATCATCAAATGAGTCTTTCCGCCCTGGGTGGGGCGGAAGGGACTGTCAGACTTTTACTGACTAAAAAACCACCCTGTTCCTTCTGTTGCCCTTTACGTTCCGGGGCCACGGTATCCTGTTAAGACGTCCCGCAACCCCGGAGGTTAGATGTCCTCCAATACAAATTGACAGCTCACCTCAAGATCACTTTATCTAAATTAACCGACGGAAATGTCATCGTTATAGCACTGCAGGTGACATTGTATAGTAAAGCTGAAGAGTTTTTTAAGCCGAAGAGTAATAAACAAACAAAAAACTCTTCCAGTCGGACTGGAAAAAATATATAATATATATGTATAAATATGATAGACTCATGAGGAGGACTAATTTAGGCTATATGACATCACGCTACGAACCCCGGGAGCGAGGCAGTATCCAAAAACGTAACTTGACACGGGTAAAAAATAACCAATAATAACAATAAAACAAAAATATTATTAAAATAATTGTATATTTACTCATAAACGGTCTTCCTTATGATAGGTTACTCGATAACCAACACCCAATGCTACACAATACAAGTGGATGTTGATGTTATATTCAGGGCTGGGCAAAATACATGCTTTGCTTTAATTGAAATACAAATTACAAAATACAGTAATCGCAAGTAATTAAAATACAAAATACAAAATATCTTTAAGTAAGGTATTTGAAATATAAAATACAAAATACAGTATTTTAGCTATTTTTAATTGAAATACAAAATACAAAATACAAATTACATTTTTTTTTTCTTATTAGGTACAAAAAAAATCGCCTTCATAAACCATCAGACAAAAGTGTAAAGTAACTTTCTTTCGTGAATGAATTAAAAACAAAATGTTTTTATTTTAACCTTTTTAGTTCAAAAATTTAACTCAAATTCTTGTCAAATACCTAATTTTCTAACACGTGCCCTAGAATTAGAATATTTAGAATATTAAAAATAAAAAGGGTAAAATAAAAATTAAATCTTTTATGAAAAAAGAAACCGACTTCAAAATCCAACAAAAAAGCGTGAAATAACTTTTCTTTCGGAAGTCGGTGGCTGTTTTTCATCTTTATCGACTTTTGCCACCGACTTCCAAAAGAAAAGTTATTCACGCTTTTTTGTTTGATTTTGAAGTCGGTTTCTTTTTTTTTTGTTATAAGTTTTTTTTTTATTTTAGCCTTTTTAGTTCAGATATTCAACAAAAGTCTTCGTATAATCGGCGTCTTTGAAAATCTACAATCCAAGTAAGCAAAAACGGACCCATGCGGGCAACGTCACGGGATATCCATTAGTTTTATATACTAAAACCTTCTCCGGAATTTAACGAACACTTTTCTGAAAACCGCATCAAAATCGGTTCAGCCAAACGCAAGATAATCGCGAACAAACATACAATCGATTGTGTAGTGTTGCCAACTCTAATAGCTGCTTTACCATCATTGCACTCTCGCCTCGCACTCACACTCACGATCGCTAAATGAAATGTATTTGTTAAAATGTATTTTGAAGCCTCAAGTATTTGAAATACTAATTACAAAATACTTCGTCGTCAGGTATTTGAAATACGAATTACAAATTACATTTTAAGAAAGTAATTGAAATACAAATACCAAATACGTATTTGTATTTCAATTACGTATTTTAATTACAAGTAATTCAAATACTGCCCAACCCTGGTTATATTACTTAAATTCGTAATAGCTGTATTTTACATCGTGCCAAAGTAAATCGACTCTTCTAACAAGACATCTTCTGGTGTATCAATAAAAAATGCTGTACTTGTCTAATTGAAACTGTCTGTAAATAATTCTTTGCCATTTTTATTTTAATGTACATTTTTATAAATACATTTATTTTACTCTTCGTTTTCCATTTCTCTTCATCTTTGATTTGGAAAAATACTTATATTTTTGACGTGTTTAGTCTCATCTAAAGTATCATTATAATTATCTACAATAATGCATAAGATACAATATTTTATGGTAACCTATGTAGCACCTCCGAATTTTTGTAGCTACATATCAGTTTTAGAAGCGTGTAAAATAATATCCATTAAAAAGAGCTGTCTTTTATATTTATATATAATATTATAAAGCTAAAAAGTTTGTTTGACGTCCAAATCTCCGCAACTACTGGTCCGATTCTAGATATGTTTATGCTTCAAGGATGCTACGTTATGGTTGAGTGCTTTAAGCTATATTTTATTACTAAAAAAATGGATATACATAAGAAAATTCATGTAAACAAAGTCGGGGAAACGCTACTGTCTTGTAAACAACATAATTATATAGCTCTTTTGGGATATAATTTTAAATTTATATTTGATCGGATATTATAATAACACTAAACGTGCTACGAATACAAAACGTATCTAAATATACAAAAATATTAAAATCTTAAAAGTAATTGTGACAATAAATTACATTTAAATTGTCAACATTGTTGTACATAACTAGTTCATATAATTATTATGATAATTGAGTATTGGAGAAATATATCAGGAAATACATGGATATTATAGTACTTAAAAATATATTAAAGAAGACATTATATTTACAAAAGTATTAAAGTATATTTTTTTATAAATCTAAAATTGAATTCCTATCTTATTCCTAAATTAATTAGAATTCAATAATATGCAATTTACATACAAATAACAAATATTAACATTACGTAATATTGTAGCCTTCGCAAGGTAAGGATTATATTGTGATGAATTTTGTTTCTTAATAAAAAAAAACTAATATTACGTTTCATTGCCCGATAGAATAGCAAAAGCAACTACTAATAAAGCTTATGACGAGTGTAAAAAGACGTTTAATGTAGCCGAAAGTAACATTTTCTTCCCATCATTGCAATAATTTTTATGGTTTAGACCAGGGAGTCACCAATTTAGTTTCGCTCGGGGTCCATTTTAAGAAATGAAATGACCATCGCGGACTTTGGTACTTTTTCATATCAATAAGAAAAAAAATTAAAAAAGTATTTTTAAAGTTATTACAATATTGAGTATTGGACATTGTATTGTCACCAGAAATATAGGTGGTGTATGCAAAATTTCAGCTCAATAACAACAAATGGTTTGCAAATTTTGAAAGGACAACTTATTTACATACATATTACACACATACGAAC
Organism: Hoplodrina blanda; assembly: GCA_949316365.1. Lineage (NCBI taxonomy): Eukaryota > Metazoa > Arthropoda > Insecta > Lepidoptera > Noctuidae > Hoplodrina > Hoplodrina blanda. The sequence continues at coordinate 4,617,523 of OX438579.1, read as the reverse complement.
AGTGCAAGCTAAATAAAAGCTTGTAATGACACACCGCGACGATCCGGGGGATACATTTTATTAAATTACGTACTCTGTAGTGCAAGTCGCTGTGTTCTTGCGGTCCGCACAAAATATGTCGGCGGTGGTCCGGATGCGGATCGTGGTCCGCCATTTGGTGACCCCTGTGTTAGACCATATCTGGGAACTTTCTGGACACGGAAATATTGAAGGTCAAAGTTACAACTTTTTGACACTTTTTTTTACGAAATCCAGTTTTAAATTTTATAATTATACTTTAAATATCCCCTCGACCCCTATACTGTTGCATGGACCTAAAAGTACAATGTATTTCGTGACCTTGAACACGTTCAAGGACACGTTTTGGTAGTCCAAAAACAGTGACCTTTCACGCCAGAAAAAAAGTCGTTTCCCAGCAATTTTTTTGCAACCTAGTTTGATGATCAGTATACGCAGTTATCGTTTAGGATGTCTTTTTTATGCCCCGTATGTCATTCGGCTAATAAATTGTACAAAGAAGACAATACACTTTTGAATAAAAACATTACATTCTTCTTGAAGATCGCTATAAATAAAATAACAAAAATATTTTTCAAACTCCATTTTCGTTTTAAAATTTCCCAACCCTGTTTTGACTAGGATTGCCACTTAAATATTAGAAAAAAAAAGAATACTTTAACGACAGGGCAATTGTTATGCCCTTGAACACGAAAATCGTTAAATATTGGCAGTGATAGTTAACTTAAAGGTTTAATTATTTAAACTAAGTTTTTTTACAATATTCAGTTAAATACTTTATTACTAACATGTTGGTAAAGTTGATTACTAAATATGCTAAATCTACTTAAATGTATGTTGATTATAGAATTACATTAAAATGTAAACTAGAAATCTCGATAATTCGCATTACATCATAAAGCAAATCAATCGCTTTTCTCATTCAAAAGTAAATAATTGTGTCATCAATGTAAACACAATTTTTAAATTCCTTTTATTTTACAATTATATGCATATTTACAACGTTACATAAAGATTACGTTTTTACAAGATACTGTCACATCGATTCTTAATTTCCATGCTTGTCTTCATGCACCCTAAAACCAATAAAAATACACTTCAATCTTTGGTTACATGATTCTTTTCTTTGTTTAAAAAAATGATGTAATCATCAATACAAACAAAACGTTTCGTGATTTCACTACCTCGAATTGACAGTATCCTTTACTAAAGTTAGGTTAAGTTGCCAGGTGTCGGGTGATTCGCACTCTAGTCCCACTCTCCAATGAACATGTGACGCGCGTGGGGGGCTGGTGGTGGAGGGAAGCCACGTCCAGGCATAGGCAGGCGACCGTACAGCGCGTATGGATCATAGTGCTGCTCTCCGTCTGTAATTAATATCATCACCAATTTTTAAGACGGCTGTTTATTCCTCATCATTAAATTAATTTTGTTTAAGAGTTTCCTTGCCAGGTAGGCCTCCCTTATTACTCAGCACTATCTGGAAAACTAAGTTGTAGTACTAACTTACGATCGTCGGTCTTAGCGGAGTTAGTGGAGATGTTACAAACATTTAAGGAAAAGCAACGGGGTTTGTTAATTATAAAACGACGAATAATAAATTTTAGTAACAATCACGCATCAAGGAACAACGCGGCAAGGGAATGTAGCCCCAGTAGTTCTCAAATCTGCTGCCTACTCAGGAAATCTAGTGCTTTTGCAAATTACATCTAAGGATGATAGCAAAGCATTCGATATGGAAATTCTTAATTTGAAAGAATCAAGATTTGACAAGATTGTCAGGAAAGAAGTAAGTATGAACTTTCGATACTTGGTGAAAATGAGAGTAGATGAACTCAGAAGTATGAAAAGTGTAGAAACGAAGCTTATAGGCGAGTTTGTGCTACCAAGCGAAGCGATCTAATATAACAGAAATATTAAATACCAAGATTGGAGCGAAGAGTCCGCGTTGAGGCGGTGGAATTAAAGTGCGGGGTTAGTCTGTATATACACTAGCGCGGCTGCTGGATCACGAGGGGTCGCAGCCGTTTCTCCTTGTTCGGATAGAATTGGAACATGAGCTTCTCTTTTCTGGGGAGACGATCGTACGCACCGATTCCGCTCTCGTAAGAACGAGCGTGCCACAAAGCTTGTGGCGGCATAGGAGCGTGTGCAAACGGCGCCATATGCGGCGGGAATGGGCCAGGGTGTGCGTGGGCCACGCTGTAACGCTTGCTGGGAACTGGAGCCTCCTTTAGAGTCAGACGCTCAGTCATCGCCGGTAAGACTTTCGCGCCATTAGTCTTCACAAAGTTTGGCACGCGCGCTCGCAGACCACAGTAGTATGGATCATCTGAAAACAAAATAAAAACAAAAATATTCAAAATCCCGTTATGACAAGCACCAATAGAAGTGTTAGTACCTGGAAACGAGTCTTTACATAACATGGTTATCGTTCACCTATTCCTATGTTACAAACTGCAAACACATTCGTCTTTAAAACGGAACGCATGCACGTTCCGTCCCATGTTCCGCATCCTACGCCTGACTCGTTCCAAATACCGACGATTCAAATATCAAGGATACGCCGAAATGCCAGCCGGCGGTTGCGACACTAGGGCATTGTCTGGTTATAACCTCTGCACTGAGCTCTTCTAAAGAATGGAAGGCAAGTGCTCTCAAATTAAAACGTGCGAATGCGATTCTTAAACGTCATATCCGATCACCCGTATCGTAAGTGGAATGCGTCAAACGTGACTTGACATTGATAGTCAGGAATCCGTGAACTGAGCTGTCTATATCAGATATTGCGTAAAATTCATTTGCATAAAGCTTCCAAATTCGAACTCATGTGTCTACGTCCTTTTATGTTAAAGCATAACAGCCTAAAGGGTATTCAAACGTAAACTGTGCTCATATTTCAAAAGAGACTGCTCTTTGTCGGGTCGATATAACTCTTTAATATTTTAAATAGTATCTACTCCTTTTAAGACTGTGCTTGTGGTGTTTGAGTAAGTGTCCCCTTGTAATCTGTGATGTATGGCCATGCTCTTGATACACTACCTAGGTACTCGTCTGTCTTTTTGTTAACAAAAAGTTTCTTAGAAACACAAAATTCCACTCTGTAGGCGCAATGCTTTAGCGACTAAGTATAAGGTAAGAATAAGATTTTACTTTATGAATTAACTTTCCATATTTTTTTTTTATTAAAAGCATAACAAGATCATCCAAAAAAAATAGGTACAGGAGTTATAGAACTGCAAACTAACCTACTAAACTACCAGTACATGATACACAAAATGTAGAGAAAAATATATATCGAGATTTTTTTTCAATAACAACCTCTGTATATCAATTTTTATCACAAACCCATCAAAAGGCATCATTCATTTCAGTTCATTGTGCCCATAACCTTACATCCATATTCCATATTTTATAAATATTGCCTTATATTACAAGGTGCTTGGACATGGGTTTATAAATGATGATCCGGCTAGAGATGGTGATATAAAGGTTCACACTAGCAAGTACAACGTGGCTGTATAAATTGCGACTCGCATTCATAAATCCATTGCATTGTCAACTGCATCGTGTTCAAATGGACAGCTGTGGTCGCAAAGGACGGTGATTGCTTGACTAATATCGCTAGTGGTAAATAATATCTTTGTGATTGGACGTTTGGAAATGTAATAGAAAGTTTTGTAATTTACTCGCAGTGCAGTAATGAATTGACAAATGTGATGTCGAGTCAAATTAATTAAAGTTGAATTTCTCGCAAAGGGGTTTGCATAAAAGTGGCGTCATTTTGAAGTTGGATGGCCACTAATGAAACTTAGATATTTTGAAAGATCAGAATAATGCGATCAAAAACTAATATGGACACATTTCTCTAAACCTTATCGGAACGGAGATATTTGGTTTTGATAGCTCATTAAACACGAAGAAGTTATTATACCTATAAATTCTTATAAACCCTTTTAAGGTTCTGAGATTTTTTTTAGTAACTACCTACTTACCGCAACCTAAAGATAAACTACTATACCTAACATGGCGCGCCCCTCCACAAATTCAAAACGTTTGAAAGTATTTGTGAAAGTATCAACGTGTACGTACTAACAAACTCACAATGTGTGCGTACTGAGACGGCTCTCGAAACAAAAACAAATTAGCGATTTGTTGCTCGACTAGCGGCGTCATTAATTACTCATTATTATTAGTATGGCGCTGCACTGACATACTCTATGAAAATGACACGTGCGTAGTCTTGTGCGGTCTTGCTAGTTATGATTAGTTGACCAACAAATCTGCCGGCCTGCTAATGAATACTACAACTACATAGAAACTCTTTCATTTGGATATGGCTACACACATTGAAATAGTAATATGGAGGGGCGCGTCATGCTATAGTAGTTTTTTTTTTGTAACTATAAGTGTTAATGTGTTATTTCGAATTAAATAACAAAAAGTCTCTAAAACACTATTATCTCGAAACTACCTTTTTGCCTTTTTGCCTTGTGTCTTTATTATTTCCCAAGACCCAAAAGTAACGTAACATTGACACATGGTCGTGAAACAGTAAAGTCAATCTCTAAAAACAACCTTCAAAAACATATCTAAGATTTCTCCAGAAATCTTAGATATGTTTTTGAAGGTTGTTTTACGCAGGACAGTAATTGAAGTTTTTATATTGACGACATTTTTAAAATCTTCAAATGCAAATATCTCAACTTCGATATAACTTAGGATAAAAATAATTGAACATATATTATGTGTACTTAACAACACAACAAAGTAACATAATAATTATTTGTGGCCACTGAAAAAAAACATGACGCCGCTAGTCCATACTAAGTTAATCAATGCCTTTTATGTCAGATTTCTGGAGAATTATGTAGATATACGTAATAACGTAGAATAATTACGAATTTATTTAAACTTTATGCAACAAAAAAGTATAAGACGGAATTAATGCCTTAGACATTTTCTACCAGTCCACCAAAGGTGGTAAAGAGACAATTAGGCAGGCGTAAATTATTGTACATTGTTACAAAATTAGATATAAAAAGAATCTCGAAAAAATTACATAAATCAATACGTTTAAATATTATTATACTTAATAAAAACTTATAAATCATCAAGATAAAACAGAGAGCAGAGTACCAATCGCAAACCCTAACATACAGAGAAAAAAGGACCCACAAACATTTGTCGGCGAAAAAATCACTAAAGTACCCGCACATTGCTATCAGCTGAACCTATTTGTCCATTACTAAAGAATTATGACCAAAGTCATGACCAAACTCGGGAGACAGTCCACCGGCCGCTCTCAATGTAGGCGCCTCCACCTCTGACTTTTAAATACTGTTATTGCCCATTCAGCAAGACAGAACACCGTGATGCTACCAAGAGAATTTGTATTGTCCAAGTAATTAAGGCTGAAATTTTTCTGTTTGTTTCTTTTTTTGATCCCTTTTGTTTCAAGAATGGGAGAGTTAATTGAAGTTCAGTAAGTTATGAACGGCCCTTTTGAATGTAATTAGACTCTTGTAATGTAATCGAGAGATTTAGTAAACTTTAAATAGTTGGAAAGTAGTTTATATTGCAAAGGATTTCGCCGTTTGCTTTGTTATTATTGGACACTGTATTATTACTTTAATAAAGTCCATTTTCATTTCTCTTTTCATCAGTTCGTCAATTTTGGCTAGGTTATCACAAAAAGTATTATTACACTTACCGTATTTCTTGTTGTCTTTGCCCTTATCTGATTTGCCTCTCGGGAACTGTGTTGGCACGCGTCCATCATGTCCTTCTATGTCGTCGTAATCAGGCTGCGAAACAAGTAACGACAGTGATTTATTAATAACAGCATTTTTTTAAACAATTTTATTTTAATAGTTTTCACTAAAATATACAGCATAAATTGCGCTGGCTTCGTAATAACATCTTGAATTAGATATTCTAAAACGTTTCTGGCGACATGAAAGCTAGATAGCGCCTAGAGGAACACCCAGAACGCAATTACATTATAATATGTCCACTAAACAACACAACTTGGATCTAAGAACATGTAAAAGCAAGTAATTCACGTATAAAACACGATGCAAAAATCAGATGCAATAATATGAACGTGTGGGCGCCGTACAATCTTTTACCTTGTAACGAACCAAAGGTGGCATCAAAAAACAACAAGCTGGGATATATAAAAGTCATAGGAACAGGATCTTATCAAATAAAGGTTATGGAAACCACCCTGGCAAGACATATCGGTTCACGCAGTATATTTTCTTAATAAACACCTAGCAGGCATAAAACTGAAGCTTAACAGACACACAAAGGACATTGTTCATTTGTATGGTGTCAGAAGCTAAGGTGACTAGGTAAACCAATAAAAGAGTAAAAGCCGACGCGACTGTACTATGTAGTCGCTATCATTTATCTTGGGAGGCGATGAGATGTGAGATACGTCAGGGTTATCTTTCCCGCTGGGCCGACCATTGTCCACTCCACACAGTTGCGATAGCGTATGTCCACAATTATCTGACAACAAGTCGGAACCGACAGGCGTTAATCGGATTGAACTTTCACCTACCTTCGATGTTTATATCTTTACAATTGTTATGATTTGAGACGTGATTTACGCAATGATCGATGAATACGTTTTGTTGAGGATAAAAGAAATATTGACGTGAATAGATAAGTACATGACAGCCACCTTACAACCCTGGATTATTATTTGATGTATGAGTTACATGGTAATAATATTGGTTATCTATTTTTTATTGTACAAACAAATAGTGACTCTAAGGACTGTTGGGAACAATCAAACAATTTCGATTAATTTTATACTATTTGATTCGCATCACATCAAATTTGTATCCACTAAGCAATCTATTATAAACTTAATCAAATGATAAATGTAATCTTTTGTGTTATAGAAAAAGCCAATTTGATGGCGATGGAAAAAATAAATGACTTGCAAAATTAACAAGTAAATACTAGAAGTGTTAATGCAGCTTATAATGTAAAGAGCCAAATAAGGAAGGTTGTTCAATCAATATATTTCTAAATCTGCCAGAAATTTAATGGCGCTTAATGAAAGAAAAGATTAAGTTAATTGGAATTTGAAAATGTATTCGGGATTTTAGCATTCGTTTTAGGTACTTATTTCCTTTTACGTGCACTTGGTTATAATTATTTTGGAATGTAATTGAGAACGTATGATATTAAGCTGACATAAGATCCTGATTCGGTCTTGATTGATAAAGTCGTATTATGGAACGGAGCACATATCTCATGTGACTTATTTGCCGATTACAGTCGTCGTCCATTATTCATTTGGAGACATTTTTGCATTTCAATTTGCATAAATCGTATCTTTATCACAATGTAGTTTTTGTGCGCATTTTATTTTTCAACTTTGTCAAATGTACATTAAGGGTTAACAAAGATTAATGGCGTTCAATTATGTTTACTTTTTCCTTAAGTTGGGAGTCAAGTACTTTGGTTTATTTTATGTGAAAATATATCCTTCATGAGTGTTGGGATATAAATGTATTATGATACTACGGAAAAGTATTAACATAAACAACGATAACGAACGATTCCAGCGCATACAGGTTGAAAATTGTTGACGCTTTACGTACAATACCATTATTGTTAAAACATTTTGTCACGGCCGAGACAGAGACGACGGAAATGCACAAATTGCTCTTAAAAAGAAATAAAAGTCAAAATAACATCTAAAAGAACCTGAATAATCAGCGACATAAAATATACAAAGATCACCAGCGCAGACGCAGGCGGTAGGATGTTTATTATAAGACGAGATGTAATAAAAATTACATGTAAATTATCGTTATAAAAATAGCCATGCCATCTCGAAAAGCACCTTGATGCACAAACTTAACAATGAAAAAATTATTCGTAATGCAATTTTCACTTCGGAAATTACTTTGTCGATGCGCAACCGCATCTTACCTTTTATATCGAAATGGAACTTGAGGGGTTCAAGTTTATTATTATTCAATCATGAAACTGTAGGCCTCGTAAATAATATCCTATTAAATTAATTCGCGAAAGGCGAAACTTTTAAAATAAGCCATTGAAAATTGAATTAACTACACGTGTCCTCGCTACCGGCTTTTAAAGTGACTTCGCATTTTGTTCGTTTTTTACAATGGCCGATATTGTATTGGCTACTTATTGCTTTCAATTCTACCATTGAGTTTATCATAGCACCGAATAAGTTGACTGCGGAATATAGCCTTTATTGAAACTGCAATAACGATCTTGAGTGATATTGCTATACTGAGCTTGCCAGGCATTATTTGTCCGAGTATGTTGTTATTAACAGAAGGAAGACTATTGCTGTTCATCTCCTTGACACCTTAGTCATCTTTAACGATATCTACGGTTGGACAATTTGCCGTTTACTAACTGAATATTACAGTAACTATACTATCATTGCTTGATATTGTTTGTCTGTCATGCATTGCACTATCAATATTCTCCATTCTTAGTCCTGAAAATTCAAAAAGTGACAATTTAAGCATGCAAGGTGCAAAAGCATGCAAAAGGTCACCAAAATCGATAACTCACTTTGTATCCACGTACCTTGGGAATATCAGCAGGCCCATAGCCATTCTCCCTGGGTGGTAGCTTCGGAGGTTTGTCACCTCTCCTCTGTCCCATCTGCATCATTAGTTGTTCCCTGGTCGCAGCTACCACTCCGTGTCCATTGTTATTATTGATTCCGTTGTGTCCATTGTGTCCGTTTATTCCGTAGCCTCCTGAGCTGCCGCTGGATCCTGAGCCGTTGGCGTTAGAGCTGGCAATGCTGTATGGGTCTTCATCTGGGATCGGGATGCGAGGACGGTTCTTGATGTCCATCAGTCTTTGAACTGTTGACGAAAAATGAGTTGTTTTAATGTGTTGATTACAACTACGGTGAACAAAATCAGACGAGATTGTTGGGATTCAACATCATTAAAGTTTTGAGGCGACAGAATATTAAATCTTTAAAAATGACCAGCCGAAAGGATGTCAATGTTTTTTTTTTTAGTTTTAATGTCAAAGTTCGCAGTATGTAGGTAGTGAATATTTTTATACTATTTATGTGACTTTGGTTGATAACAAATGGGCAAATTAAAATCCTTGTAAATGTATTATTTCAATTTAATATACGAGTCGTATATTAGCGACCTGACCATTAGTTCTCGTCAAAGGTCAACCAATCCTCATCTCAGATATATTAATGAAGCAATATAAATTCTATTGAAATATTGTATAATAACAAGTTTCCAAAAGATTATCCAACAGTTAGAACACACAACAATTGGAAACATTTAGCGACGCTTGCGCAACACGAATGTTACTTCGTGATGTTCAGATCGGATGGCAATCACTCCTCTTCACGACTTCGAACAACCTACGGTTATTAATGTGACGCTAAAGGTCTGGTGTCTTCATTCTACTTCAGTTCACCCATTATTTGTACCTTCGTCTCTAATCATAAAAATAAACGAATCGTCCACGATTAACCAACTTGACTATTACACCGCAAGGTTGAATACATAATCTTCGAACAATAAATGTAAATTCATGCGAATATTGGCTCTTTTAGTTGCGAAATATTAAAGTGCCTATAAAATTTATTGCATGAGCGACGGCGCGGCACAAAAGATGACTAGTGACAACTGCATTCATCATTGTGTAGTGTCGGATTGTCTACGTCCTAAATGTTTGTTTACACTTCAAATCATAATGAATGATCGAGCGGAAATGATTTCAAATAACTTGCTGAGTGCCACATTAAGTAATTATTATAAAATGTTATTCCTAATTGTGCCCTTTCATTACAATGATTACACAGTTTTAGACCACTTATAAAGGCTGCTATTACGATAATAGAACTAGGCATTAAACGTTGTTGTTAAATTGAAATTTAAAAGCTTTTTCAGTTAGCAATTACAGCATTTTGTTAAGGAACTTGTAGTTCTTTTGTTTTTAAAGCATTTCATAGATTTCTAACACCGACATGATAAAGATGTTGTGGAAACGATAAACCTTTGTTTCGCACATAATCTTAGTTTAAAAGATATACTTGTGTCTGGAAATACCGTAGACGCCATGTCGCAACGGGATTAGAATCCAGATTAGTTCAGCCAATGAGCTGAATGCTAATAGCCGAGGTACATACACCGACTGTTTTTAAATGCTGAGAAAATTACGTGTGTCTATGTACAAAAAATAATTTTACATTCGGTTTGATTTGTGGTATGCGATGTGAGTCAAGAGCGTCTGACTGCTGCTCCATTTGTAGTTCAATTGTAGTCTTGCTCAGATCATGATTGGATAAGACATTTTCCTTCTTGAAAGCGTTCTTTTACTATAGTATTTTAGAATTGTTTGTATTGATGACATAATCTCTTTTCCTGATTCCTTTTCTATTTCAAATTGTCATTTTCATAAGTTTCTTAACCAAGGAGGTATCTTTATCGGTACATTGCGTAAAAAACTGAACTAAATTCTGCAACCACGTCCGTACTCCGAATTAGGGCTACTAAAATCTCACTTTCGATCATCATGCTTCCTATTGTCGTCGATTCGTGTTTTGCATAACCTCAGTCACGATTTACGTCTGTTCGAGCCTTTAATGATTCAATTGGCGCTCGTTACAAATTCAAAGTGAATTTAATGGGTTTATGGGCAATGATTGCATTTGTATGATCCAGTTACGAAGTATGAACGACGACCTTCGTTTTGAAACCGAAATTCGAATGTGTGATGTGAACAATGAAGTAAGTTGGAATTGATTGGACAAGAAACATGTAAGCAATGTAGATCTTATCATACCTATATACAAGTAACGGCTTGCTACTCCACCATTGGTAAAGCAAGATTAAACGATTAACAATACATACATATTGGTTAATTATGAAAATAAAGCAAGACACGAATAAAATAACAATGTATAAGTATTTCCATGACACGAAGGTTAAACTTTTGATGCTATATCGGCAAAAGCGACCAGTCCCCACGTTTAAGTGTCACGACTTCCATACAGAAAACATTAGCTACGTTACTCAATAGATTTATTTGAGTTCCTTAACAGATAAACAGTGGCTAGACCGCGAAACCACTGCAGAAAATCTATGAACGCATCTTATCCGAGGTGGAAAATCACGGGAATCTCGCGGTGCGGTTTCTTTCCCATAGCCTCACTATGATTTGTGCAAAACCAATATTAGATGTTGAATTGCTGTTAACTTGCCTAGATGGGGTTAGTTAGAAATTTGCAGTATGGTTTGAGTGAAATGAGGTGCAATACATCTTGAGATCGATGTAAGATTGCATTGTTGCACAACAATAAGCAGGCTACTGAGAAGTGAGGCTCTGCATAGTTGATGCGGTTGCGTGCTATGGGAACTAAATCAGATTTGAAAATTATCTATATAATAATACCTCGATTCACACTTGCTGCTTGTTACAAAGGACGTGCAAATTACCTGCTATAATTCAAATCTACTCATATGAATAAAACAGGAGTAGAGATACTTATACTGAGACATTAATATGACGCACGCCTGCTAGTATCCGAATAATCAACCTGATCATGATAAATTTCCGGAAGTGTCTTTGGGCAGACAGTCAGTACATTATTACTGGCCGATCACCTTGCAACAATGAAAACCGGATCACTTTTGAACAAGTCCACAATAATTACAACAAGAATATAACTTCTGATGATCCTGGTTTTAAGGCCATCTCCTATATCAGTACCCAGAAGCATATAATTAATTTATTTTCGGACTGAACTTTCCGCACCAGTTAATTTTTTTTCTCTCTCCTACTTAAAACTTCAATAAACTCAAGGTTAATATAACTTGGTTAAACGTTCGCAGTTGCGCGTGAGAATATTACAGTGCATTATAAGAATTTAATTTGGTATATTCGTAAGTTAATGATAAGTGTAGAGGTCGTCCCATTGTTCCATAATACCTGAGCCTGTCCCGGAGGTCTAAGACAAGGTAACTGTAATATTGTCAGATCTTTGGGTGCCTCTAGTCATCATCTACGTATGCAAACATACGCCCATTCAATGGTAATTACTGTTAACGTTGATGATGCGTGACTGATGTTTGACAAAGGCCTTGTAACTGATGATATTGAAAGACCTAAAATAAACATTACAGCTAATGCCATTATTGTCTTAAATCCTATTGATGACGCTATCGATGAAGGAGCGAGCAACACAAATGTAAACAGACGTTAAACATGGAACTCCCACGCAGAGTGCGGTTTTATAATAAATACGGTTCACAATACTATATTATAATGGTATATTTTTATGTTTTCAGATAAAGAGATGGAGTTGACTCTTCACTGGACTCATGTTTCTCTGTCCGTGATATCGGTGTTAGGCAATTTATTCGCTATGACACGTATTGTGCGTTTATGTCCTTTAATGCTGCTATTGCAATTTTTCTGTTGATTTTGCTTGTTTTCTCCGCTATTGTTGCGACCAGCGTGAAATCGTTTGCTACCTCTGTCAACCTTAACGACGCGACGTGGCCGGGAACTGATTTAGATTATTTAGGACCGTGGCGTAGCTAGCGGGTTCATTTATAACATAATTTTAAACGCGGTGGAAAAGACATCGTGACACAATCTTTTACTATGGATTCAGTGTATGATTATCCAGTGTAAATATTTTTTGTCGATTATTAAAAAACAAATAGGCTGTTCTATACGTTTTGGCCGCGTAAATGTTGCACTTTGGTATAAAACAGCAGATTTATTATTAACTAGCACTCTCGTGCTTCGTTCGCGTGTTTTTTCTTACGGGTCCCTAATATTTTGTTAATAAAATATAGTCTATAGCAGTGATAACGTAGCTTCCAATTTCCGAAAGAATTCTCAATATCCGTCAGTAAATTCAGAGATTAACCCTCTACAACCTCACAAACTTTATCTCTCTATAATATTAGTATAGATAAGTGACGAAATATTTCAACGCTTGAGGGTGAAAATCATGAACTTAATCCATGGTAAGGTTTGCGTCACCGTATAAATGATCATGATCGTTTAATGGGTATTCAAATTAAAGCCATGCATGTTTAAATTATTTGTTTGTTTTTGTATTTATTAGTGGGCGTACATTTCTTTCTAAGACTATATTCAAATTGATTTTTTAATTTGTTAAACCAGTTACATTAAGTGTGTAATTATATAAATATGCGGAACGTTGATCACGTATGTTTGTTAGACATTTAATTGGTTTTGTGACCAATTTATACGTCGTATAGGTGCTCTGATGTAGATGAAATCATTTCCTGTTTAGTTTTTGCTGGGTTTAATGAAGAACTTTTGATCGTGGATAGATTTTATTAATGTGAGTCTGTGTGTGGGTCGTGCGTAGTGGATTTAATTATGGAGGTAGGAATTGCGGTGTCATTACAATACAATTGTATAAAAAATCAAAAGTGTACCAGTAGGTACCTACGTTTTTGGAATATTAATGACTAGTAATGATAAGAATTTGATGAATGGCAGCTAAGCATACCAAGTTATTCAAAAACAGAATTTAAAAACAACTGATTAGTACATGTGGGTTGAAAGGGACATCGTTACAAAAACTTTTACTATACATATAGATACATGCTCCTAGACTCCCAAGCGATGAAATTTTTTGCCAGTTATTAAAAAAAATACGCTATCTGGACTGCCGACAGAAGTGGAAACTTAACGTCACATTTGCATGTCGGTGACGCAAATCCATAAGATACGTCTCTAACGAAAATCGGTCAACGCGGCTAGAAAAGTGTTTAGGTACTTAAAACATCAGCTGTTCCATAAAAAATTGCATCACAAAAATGGTTAAAATGTACTTGTTATAATATTCCACCGGTTTTGTAAATGACACTTAACAAATGTGTTTTATGAAGCCTTGTGTATGTACCCAAAAATGCCACTTATCATCCAAACCCTGAACTTAATGATAGTTACATAATTTACCACGGCCATTACTGACCGCACCACAAATATTTTCCCAAATTCGCAACCTGCCCACCTTGACCATGCTTTACTTAATGAAGCCTATATTAAAAAAAAATAAGACAAAAAAGCGATGCGTTGCTCATTTGCTAGTTTTTTAAGGATCGTGGCTAGCCACACTAAACAACTTAGTGATGATATCGCGCTGTTTTTAGTACGGAAGTGTTTTTATTATGACGTTACTATGAAATATTGTGTTTCATATAAATATTTCGAGCGTATTGTTTGTGTGTATCACTTTAAAGTCAGCGACGTTAACGGTTTGAATGTCTTTTGTTTTAGTTTTTTAGTTAGTTCTTTAAATTGATTTTTTTTGTTAGTCTTCCTTTAGTCGTTTTCTAGTTCCTCTTTGTCTGACTGCCTTGTTGGTCTAGTGATCGCAAAATGCGACTGCTGAGCATGATGTCTTGGGTTCGATTACCAGGTCGGGCAAAGTGTTATGGGGTTTTTCCATGAGTAATTTCTCAGTAGCAGCCTCAGAATCTGGATTTGTGCCCGGCTGATGGCCATAGTCTCTGGTCTATTTCACTTTTATTCCAAAGTCAAAGTCAAAACATTTATTTCAATGAGACCATTACAAGGCACTTTTGAATTTAATTTACAAGAAAATCAAAATTGATTCTAGTTGCCCATTCCAAAAGGTAATTTTGAATGAAAAAGAAAGGGCAAGAAAATCCATAATTACTTAAAAAAAAATGGTAGGTACTATTCTAATGCATGTCTTATCTTAGGTGCATCGTATTCTCTAAGGCCATTGATAAACGCTAGTTCTCTACCCTCTCCGTAAGTGAAAACAGCGTGACGATACGCATAGTTTGTTTCAAATCTCTCCACATTAAGCTTTGATACATCTCATAAGTGCATAATTATATAAAAAGTAATTGGCCCGCTATGTATGAACTCTAATGCTTCGTGGGAAGCGTATCCATCATTTTTATCAAACTTCATCTTTTGTAGGCAATTAGTTATCCAACCTACCACTTATGTATGTACCTTCGAATATAAGATTAGCTTTTTGGGAAAAATATTAACAAGTTCTTTGTCACATCTCTTGTTTAAATGTGTAGTGAGAATATACACAATAATATGTGTAAGCAAGTTTATGAGATTTTTTATTTTCGTTTTGTTTTACAATTCTTTTACTATGAACTAACTACTGCCCGCGATCCCGTCCGTGTGTTTTTTGTCACACGCGTTTAATTACGTCTTCGGTTAGGTACTGCTCCGTTCCCATGAATCGAAGCGTGATGTTATATAGCCGATACTATTGCTCATAAATCTGGCTATCATATACAAAAAGATTGTTTGATCCGACCGGTAGTTCTAGAGATAAGCGCGTTAAAACATACAAACAAGCAGAAAAACTCTTCATCTTTATTAATATAAGGTATGATCTGCAAAGTGCATGCTTAGAAAGTGACAGTGAACATTGTACGGCCAAGGTCGGCAACTGACGTGACAACCGGATTCAAGCCCTCGTCAATGCAGATAGTGAACAAGTTGGTAATGATAATATTAATTAAATGATAAACGAAGTGGTAAAAGATGATAAAGAAGAGTTTGAAAGGGTATTTGAAGTAGAAAAACCAGAAGGAAAATTTTGTTGCAGATTTTTACGAGTTGCATCAATTTTCGGCTACAGATTAAGACTTCGATTTTAACCGTGAAGAGATTATAATTAAATTCAAAGTAAAAACGTCATAACACTGTGTTAATTTGCCACGCTGTAATAAAAGGAATATCAAGACTTTTTCTGAACAAAATAATTTACTTTTTTGCTGTCAATGTGATTCACCAAAGTGCATATTATCGCTAATCCTAAAACCTGCATTGTTTTTGTTCCTTTTTGTGCCTTCAGTACTTATAAAATCTTTTGAGAGGTGTAAAAAACCGACCCACTCCATTTTCGTACATTTTATGTTCTTACTATATGTTTTATATGTATAGAAACATTTTTACATTGGGTTTTGAATATAATGCCATTGACACCTTAAATACTTGTTATTCCATCGTATTTTAACTGCTATAATCATAATGGAATAAAAATCCTTTTGCGTTATCAAGTAAGGTTATAGGATATTTAACATCAAGCTAGGACCCTTGTAGGTCCTAGCTACTTGTGGGTGGTGGAGAGTAGCAACGTTGGTGAAACCGCGGGGTAAAGCTAGTTCATTAATAAAAAGTAGTGACTCAAAAGTTCATCATATTTTGCTGTTGCATCTTTTGAAAATAGATAAAAATATTAATTACACAGAACGTCATTATGCAAGGACAACTTAATTTGTGTTCATCTAACTGTACAGTTGTTTTTATTTGGGTTTTTGTTTGTACCTATTTATAGTCTTTATACTGCATAGAACTAATACGTTATTTTGAATACTCTTCTTTCATCATTAACGCTTTTGGACAGCTGTTTCATGGCTGATCAAACTTTTCGCAGTATTAAAGAATTCCTACCGTACTTCAATGTAGCTGATTATTGTATATAATATGTGAACTCACCCGGTGGCAGCTTAGATTTGAGCATATCCATAGCAACGACGTTGATGATGAGCACCCAGATGGGGCAGTCGAGGAGATCGGAGTCCGATTTGACGAAGGCGATAGCGCTGAGGCACTGCGTCTCCAGCCTCCTGCGATCAGGATATGAGCGACGCAGCTCACGGTTCACGTTGGATTGAAACTTCTTCATGTCGAATAACTGTAAGAGGATGAAACAGAATATAAAATAGAGCAACATTAATATAGGTTTTGCATAACGCGTTAAGTGAGGGTGTTAATCCTATCTCCGTTGAAAGTAAAGCGACTTAGCTACCTGCTGAGATTTCTGATAATGTTAAGTATGCTCTTTAAAGCATAGATACTAAGGCGCAAGCATTTGAGACTGTTAGATAGTCTGATACAAATATAAACTCAATATACTGTGCACAAGGTTTCGATAATTATTTCCCTTGAGAGTGACGTGATGAGATATCAAGATAAAGAATTAAAACAAAAAGAATCTGTACCGGCCAGTGTGACTCATAATAACGATAATTCAAAAGATGAGATAACACCAATCAAGTTATAACTAACATACTAAGACTAACAGACAGTTACAAATAACATGTACAATTTTTTCATCATAATTAACACGAGCGATGATCTAAAACAAATTGTTGGACGATCGATTGAATGCGTCTAAATTAGAAGATCTTATCGAATTAATATTACATAACAAGCCATCGTTCGATAATGAAAAGACAATCGTTCGATCAAACAAAAATCAAGCCGACGTCATGTAGGGTGCCCATCTCTATAATGAAAATGTCAAGAGTGAGCGCTTTTAATTATAATATGAATTAAGTTTCCTAAAAGGTATCTATAGTTCAGAAGCTACTCACATAATTTTATTTACGTTGGTTTATTACAATGAAAGTATTGAATGAAATTCATTGTCACGTTTTTGTCATTTCGTGTATTTTTAGACTTTCTTCTTTGATTTCATAATTTTCATCAAACATCAAAGTCACGAAACTTAAAATTCCAGCACGACGTGGTCTAAATCTATTAAGATAATCTCAAATACTTCCAAAGGTTTTCGATTCGACTGAGGAACTCCGAGAGACAAACGAAAACGCCGAGTCAGATGCATCGACGAAATTGAATGAGGCTTATAAAGTTGTTACATAACCAGTGCAAGCAGTTGTCGAGTCCGTCCGTCAGTCCGGACCAGTAGACTATATAGATGGTATCTTTAAAAACTTCGCCGACGTAATTCGTAAATCATCGGACGGCAACTTAAATAAAGGTCGTACAAGTACGAGTCAAATTGATGCATTTTAAGAATTCTAATTAAAACTGAAACATTCCATTGTTGCAACACAATCTCGTCTAGTTAATTGAGAGCATTCTGGAAAGTGATGAATTGTTTGACACAAGTACCAAATTGAAATGGAGGATTTGACGTAAATGTTTTGTTAAGACAAATGGTTTGGATGGCTCTTCCGTTCCCACACAAAGGCTTGATAGAAATGAAGTATGTATTTGCCAACATGTTGTATAACATTGTAAAGTTAATGGCATCAATAGAATAATCTCAGATGGATCATTTATTTTATTCGCCAATAAAACTGAAGTCATATGCGAAACGGTTGAGAATTAATGTCCCAACATTACCAAGTTTATTATACATTGGAAGTAGTTTAGATCTACTTTAAAAACTGTGGTTGACACTACTGATAGTATTGTTTTAAATTAATTTAGTCACAAGGGAATTCGGTGTGGGAAACGAGTCAGATCGCACAGAAAAAAATCCCAGAGATCACACAGTTTCAACACTTGACGGTATTGTTTCGAGGAAATTGGAGTCTTTTAATGAAGACGTACATTGCAATGCAACAGTGCAACGAGTGACCTATCAAGACATTTGTTGCAATGTTACAGCTTTGATAATTATAAATTATTAACTAATCAAATAACCAATGCCAATTAAATACCAAGAAGAACATTAAATTCTAAATATAAAAAGCAACGATGTCTTTTTATTATTAGTTATCTTGAATTTTAAATCAGGTAACCTACATTTTGTAACGACTAGAAAATATGTAACATTTACATTACTTGCAATATTGCTGTTAATAGTAACAGTTAAAGGTGTAATTTTTCTCACAATACCCATTAATTGAAGCATCACATTGTTTCGGCTCTGGGCACGGACAATGGTCTACTTTCTGCGAATTCGCTTTCGTTACTCCCAAGGAAATGGAATAACATCCAAACAAATATATGAGGCAATGACCATTCCCTCCCTTGCTTAATGGTGCTATCTTTCCTCATTGTTTGCTACAGACTTACGTAAAACCTTGTAGGTAATGGTGTATGAATTGGTAATGAATCTTTCGGATGCAAGGAAGTGAATTTTCCATTGTCTTGTACCACTTCTTGTACCACTTCTTGTACCTACAGTGTCAGTTACGACGAAAGTACCTACTTGTATAACAGTTAAGCCTGCTAATTTGTGATCGCAGTTAGTTATTATATTCACATTTGCGTTCGCTTTGTCATTAGTAGCGTATTTACAAATGTCATGGCCTGTACGTTGAATGGTATTCTTGTTACCGACAATCTACAATTCCATAAGAATATCGCCTTACAAACGTAATGCAATAATCGGATATAAGTGTATAGGTACTTTATAATGAATTATACAAACAATATGGAGGCAAAATCCGGGCAAGTACCAATGTAACTTTTTATTTCATAAGTACTTTCTAAGTTTATCTCGGACAATACAGTAAAGGAAAAGGAAAACATCGTGAGCACACCTGGACTAATAGTTAATATAAGTCTGAAACAGCCAATTCGCCTTGAGCAAGCGTTGTGGCCAATGCTCGTACCTTTTCTGTATGAGAAGACGTTTTTTTGCCCTACAGTGGGATAATACTAGGCTGGTATTATTATTTTATACGAATAAAGTGACAGATATTTTACGAAATTCGAAGCGAATTCTAACTAGTTCTAACAATAACTCATCTTCAAAGTACAAAATATGTCGTAACATTAAAATGTTGATAAAATGTTGAAATTACGTGGCAATGTCATGGTCACACAGAATCGTGCTCGGACACAATCTGTGCAGTCGTGATGCACCACAAATGACTGATGCACTAACGCAACACGCATTAGAGTAATGCCTCGCCCTCTTAATTTTTTTTCTACCATGATTATTGTCTTTAATAACGATGAGCATAAAGAAATTATGGAGCCAGAAGCAGTAAAAGATGAAGTAACAGACGAACAATAGCTGCCTATTGTGTGTGACCACGTTCAAAATGACGTGAGTGAAAATTTTTAATCGCTACATGGAACTTTTATGCTTTCAAAATGAGAAAGAAAAAACCAATGTTTGAGTTACAAAACAAGTAATTTCTACCGAAGACCGGACCGATGATCATCAACCAAGCAATTTAGATCATTATGTGGGCAACCATGAAATTAATAGGCAAATGTTACGACATCTTATTTCATAAACGCATCCATCTTGACGGAAATAACTACTGACGCTTGTTTGGTATGTTCACAACGAACCAGTTTACCTTGCCTGCCCATAAATTATACTTTAATATTCATATTTCGATAGCAGTAAAGACTAAAATTCTGTTTTAATTTCGTTGGACGATAATTTTGTAAATAACATAGGTAGTTGGTGCAAGAGGAAGGATAAGCAACGTGTAATTAGATGCACCTATCTACATTATGTACCTACTGGACTTGGAACAAAATTGCGGTTAGGCAAAGCCAGACCTATTAATGACTTTATTTTATTCTGCATTATAAAAATATAATTACGTTACAAGGTTTTTATTTGGTTAAGCTGTAGCTGGTGCTATGGTAATCGGAAATAGCGTTTGTTTATTTGAATAACTATGTTAGGTATTTGTGTACCTTTTGTAATTACATTATAGCGAAATATTTGGCGTTTAAGAATGAGTTCATTGAATTTTAAACGATGTTAAAAGGAAACACTATAATCTAATACCATATTTTAAAAATTGCTTCAATTTTTTAACCTGACATTGAAGTTAGCGTTTTTTGTAATAAATTCTTAAACCGCGTTATTTGTAACACTTAAAATAATAACGCCTATAAAGTTTTTTACATACTTTGTTAAATGGCTTTGTTTAGCACAATAAGCGTTGAGAATTATATATTTGTTTTTATTTGTTCTTAATGTGTTAATAACATATTTGAATAGTTACTTTAATAGTCATTACATATTTACTTTTAAATCTCGATATTATTATTTATAGTAGCTAAAAACTGTAGAGTACGTTAAGATAAAATTGTTTTTCTAATTTTAGAATTCGTCTTCTATCAAAATATTCCTATGGCATCGATCGCTTTTTGTTTAAAGGGTTATCAATGTGTTTTAGTCCAGGAAATGTTCTATCTTTGTGCCAATTTTCATCCAAATCTGTTCAACGGTTTACGCGTGATTCAGTAACAACATCCAAACATCTTCACAAACTTTCACATTTATAATATTACTAGCTGACCGGCCCACGGGTTGCTGTGGCTTAGGTTTGCAATAAAAAAATATTAAGACCAATAATTGAAATAAAAACTATCCTATCTTTCAAATTGGATCAAACTGCACACGGTGTGCAAAATTTGATGCAAATCGATTATGTAGTTTAGGAGTCCATCCCGGACAAACAACGTGACGCGTAATTTTTATCTATACTAATATTATAAAGCTGCAGAGTTTGTTTGTTTGTTTGTTTGAACGCGCTAATCTCTGGAACTACTGGTCCGATTTGAAAAATTCTTTCAGTGTTAGATAGATTAGTTATCGAGGAAGGCTATAGGCTATATACCATCACGCTACGACCTACGGGAGCGGAGCAGTAACCAAAGACGCGGGTGTAACCGCGGCGGACAGCTAGTCTATTATATTAATATTAGTAGGATAACAAAAGCTACGGAACTCTTACCTTAAATATTTTCTCCTGTTCCAGTGAGTACCCAGGTAGCTTGACTATGTCCTGTCCAATAGCCGTCTCTTCGGTGCTGGTGGCTGCCGTACTCTTCACATATACATTACTCTTGGAGTAGCGTCTGATGAGTATGTTACCGGCGTCGTCCATTTTTATTTTGACACCCTGTTGACAAAGAAATAACAATTTTTAGGGATGATGAAAGGAAAATATGGAAATCTTATGAGATCTCTTTTTGTCTATCCGGTTTTTGATGAGAAGGCTAATTCAACTAATTAAAAAAGTTCAAAATGTAGTCGCTGATCTTAGTGACAACTCATGGCAAAAATTCTAGGTAGATTGAAGAAATTTTGGAAAGATTGAGTCTGTGAATACATAGATCGCGATTGTTCCAAAAAGTTAGTTAAATTGCCCTCTGAATACAAATATGACAATTGACATATTTTCTATACAAAAGCTTATCATCTGTTATGTTTATTTCTCCGTTAAGCTATGTAACGATTCATAAGTACGTTACCAAACTATGTGTACATACACGCTTACTTTTAGGTCGTTCAAGCCGAAAGCCATAAACTCGATCATCAAACTCGAAGCGATTGGGACCATTTAAAAAAAAAAATAACAATAAAAAAACAGCTGTTCAGTACATTTATGTTCGTCTAACTCGTCAAGTGTACTGAACAGCTGTTTTTTTTTATTGTTATTTTTGAAAAAAAAAATGGTCCCAATCGTTTCGAGTTTGATGATCGAGTTTATGGCATTCGGCTTAAGAACGACCTAAAAGTAACCGTGTATAATATAATCCCCTAATGCACAAACTTTACGATTATATGAAGTTTCTGCTCATAAACGAGTGTCACCTATGACAAATGTTATGGCTTATAATATAGTTTATTAGCTTATTCCGCCAAAATGAATTAACCCACGTCTATATTTCTTCTATTAACTGAAACTTGTTATTGGTCATTTATTACTGATTCTTCTCCTTGATCTCGATAAGCATATGTTACTTTTTTATATTATTTAAACAGACACTAAACACATAATGTACTGGCTTTCAGAATTTCAGGCAATAGCTAAGGGTTTATTATATCTTAATTTTATATTCATTGCGTTTTACTTTTAATATTGTACTTAATAATTAGGATTTAAAAATCATAAATGTTAATCGACTTTTGTTGCTGACTGTACGTACATTGAACTGTTATTGATGTATAGTAATATAACTCGGTAATAAGCTTAATTATTGAAAGATAATGATCAGTTGTTATGTTAAGTATATTTGTACTATGTGTATCTGTAGATCAAATTTTGTGTAATATTACGAAACTATAATATTATTTCGTATCAAAAGTGTTATGGTCAAATTGCATAGAGCTATAAGTACTTACGTACGTACGCAATTTTATGAGTTTTTAATAGAATGATATCAAGGTTTTGGTGGTTGAACATAATAACTTGGGTTTACTTTTGTGGTTTGTACACGATTCTGTACATATTTACTGGGTTTCTACTACTTCATATTGATTGACCAGTGATTCGCTTCGGCTAGACTGCAAACCATACTAATATTATAATAAAGTTTGTGAGTTTGTGAGGATTTAGGGGGTAATCTCGGTATACTGAAGCGATTTTGAAAATGTTTCCGCAATTTGGAATCGAGCCCAAAACCTTATGCTCAGCAGTCGCGCTTTGCGATCGAGAATGAGAGCGAGATCAACGAGGCAGTCTGTAGAGTGTTACACTTAACATAATTTCCTTTGTAACAAATTAACTACTAATTTCGTATAAAATATTGTCATTAACATTCCGAACCATTATTACATCATTTTAATATACCCTTTAATTCAATATCATATTGAACTATGACCATGCACGTGGTGCAGGTGTTGTGTCATCTAATGTACCTATGTATGTTTGTCTGTTTTTTGTTTGATCGTATTCATCTCAGGAACTGCTGGTCCAATTAGTAAACATATTTTTGTGTTGAACATCGCTTTCTTCGAGAGGGGCTGTATAACATCACGCTAAGACCAACAGGAGCGGTGCAGTAATCACGTATACGTAACTTAATGCTGATGAAAGTAGCATACACATAATACGATGTATTGCTTGTATTATATATACTAGGTATATGTTCGATTGTGTTTTTTTGTTTGCCAATCACCGAAACTACTGATCCCATTCTGAAAATTCTTCCGCTAGTCTTTATTTTACTATCAAAACACAGACGAAGCCGAGGGTAAAAGCTTGTCAGTAGATAAAATACTATTACAAAGCGCAGTTCTGTGGCAGAATGCCAGATGTGACTTCTTCTTAAGTCGCGACCTTAGTACAAGGATGATGTGACTGGCATACAAAGATCATATCGACCGGATGCTTCAAAATTGAGCACTGACAAATGCAGAGCAAGAATGAATAGTGAATGTGAAATAGCACAAGGCTTTATTGGAAACAAGACGTATCTTAGTCATTGATATGGAAAATAATGAAGTATATAAAGAAATGATAAGGACACACATAGGTTAGGCAGGGGTGTACCCATTAGTACATCCACATTACGCCAGTTATGTTTAAGTCCCATGTAAAAGGGGGCGAGCTTATTGCCATCAACCGGGCACAAATCCAAACTCCGAGTCTGCTACTGAGAAATTCCTGATGAAAAAATCCAATAACACGTTGCCCGACCTGAGAATCTAACTCAAGACCTCTTACTCAGCTGTCGCGCTTTGCGACCACTAGACCTACAAGGCAGTCAAAAAGGACAATCACCTCCAAAACATACTGTCTTAGTCCGTTATATTATGACATCACTCTTTGCCTCCTTGCTCATATCTGCCATCAGAATGGTACTTCCAGATACTTACGCGTTTCAACAAACAAACAAAAAATCCTCTTCAGCTTTATTATAGATATAATATATAGATTACTTCCACCATTCATCTCATTATGATTTAAGACATGACAAAGGTTCAACAATAGAATAGGTACCAACATAACCTATTACATCATGACCTTATGACCTTAGATCATAAGTGCATGTCTGAGTATTGTTGTAAATAATTGAATTAATCACATATGCGGAAGATGTGCCATGTTTGGCTATAAAAAATATATCAAAATCAATTAGAGTTTAAACGTGTGAGAACAGATTTTTTTTTGTAATTGATTTATTACAATGGTCGCTTTTTGTGGACCTGATAATGATGAGTGACGATTAATAGGAGTTGTTTGCTTATTATACATGTCTAATGATGTTTATTGATATTGTTAAGAACTTATAGAAGAGCAGCTACTGATTTAATGTCGATGTTTAATAAAATCATTTCTGGTGTTTTCAAATAAAATTATAGTGTAGTTTCAAAAAGGAGGAGTTTTGGGACTATAGATCTCTATTTATAAGCTTTGTATATTAAATATTTCTGGTTCTACATAAGTTGCAAAATAAAATTATATTTGGGTGTTTTCATCGTTCCAAAACTGCCCAAATGATCAGTAAAGTGTACATCTATTCTGTGGTAGTAAAATTGACCTAGATTTAGAAAATGAAAAAAAAAAAAGCTCATTGACAGCGAAATAAAGGAAGGAATTACTGATTTTGAAATGCCAGCGGAATCACTTGACATACCAAAAATATTAACATTACAGGATGACCAAGAAACATGAATTTAATTGACAGATTCAGAAAAATATATACAGCATTACTTTTAATGTCTTCATATACAACTATTAGACGCATGACAGGTAACCTTTATACGACCTTGTCATTTGGAAAGATACAGAAAGCGAATGTTTAATACACGAACTAGCGTTACGTTTGTACTGATAGGAATCTAGTAGAATATGTAATGAGTATGATGCTTCCTCGTCTAGTACATTTTGCTTAATATTATTAAAGTTTTTACTCTGTTTATTATTTTACTTGGAATTTTGTGCATATGTTTTGTTAAGTACCGTTTCCTTGTTTACAATAGCAGCTAGGGATCTTTTTATTAAAGGATGTGAGAATCACGATTCTTGTGACGTCATACTAAATTGAGTACATTGTCGTACACTTCGTTCGCGTCAAAGATGATATTTTTTCCCACTGGAATCGGGATAAAAAGTAGCGTATATGCTATTCCAGACTATCTTCTTCTTCTTCCTTTATTGTGTGGGCATTAAGGTCTTATGACCCTACACCCTAGTGTCAAAATTTCTAAACCGTCTCGAGGGCCTCCTCTAGACTATAATCTATCTTTATGCCAAATGTCATCCAGATCCGTTCTGCCGTTTCGGCGTGATTGAGTGACAAGCATTCACCCATACAAACTATCTCATTCATATTAGTAAATAAAATGAATGTCATCTTGCAATTAGCATTCTCATCCCAAATACGTACAGAATCGCTCTTATTTCCTTCCTCAAATACATTTCCTCCATCCACATAATCAATGAAGGAATAATTAACATTTAATTACTAATACAACCGGTACAGGGAAGTTGCATGTGGTTTGACGAAACGCATATAATTGTCGCGCGGTAGAACCAAATTCCTTAGAGCCAGTGAGCCATTGATAATTCATGTTGAAGTCAGTGGTTTTTGTATATCGCTGCTTATTTTCGTCAAGTGGTAAACTGGAGCTAAGGTAGCAGATATTATTTTTTATTTTATTCATACATTTTTTTTCCAATCCTTCTTTTATGTTTGAAATCGCCAATCCTCCTTGAGTAAGTTTCGTGATCAATGTTCACGCCTCCTCTGTATGAGAAGAGATTTTTACTCTGTAGTGGGACAATAACAATATTCTTCTCTTATTTCTCCAATATTTGACTTGGATATAAAACTTCTTATCATGGTATCCTCTTTACAGATAATGTTCGGTTGTCGCAGTGGCAGGCTGCTGCGCTGCGAGCCCCAGGTCCGATTCCGAAAACTTCGTATGGCTTACAGATAGTTGTTCAAGGTCTGGCTGTTAGTGTAAGTAAGTTTATATGTTTGTAAACGCACCCACGATACAGGAGAAATTACAAGCGTGGCAACGTGTCCAAAAAAAAGAATGTTCCCTTCAATAAAATGTTATAACCAAAGTAACAACTCACCTCTTGTAACATTCGTTACTAGGGGTATCGTATTACCCAGTTACTGGGTTGTGGAGGTCAGATAGGCAGTCGCTCCAAAATACTGGTACTCTGCTGCATCCGGTTAGACTGGAAGCCGACCCCAATATAGTTGGGAAAAGGCTAGGCAGATGATGAACCAAAGTAACAGCTGACAGTTTAGATACATTTTTCTCAATACCATTCGTCACAACAATAAGTCTAAGGTCAAAGATCAAATTTTTGCATAAACAGTGACAGGTATGCTCACCGCCCACAGTACATAATAATTCGTCTCACAGTAATTTGTCTGTTTTGAAATCAACTACACTGTATCGAATCGATCTCCTCAATTCCATATATTAGGCCGGATACAGACAGATCACTGTGACCTCACAGAAACTTATTTGTTTCAAGAACATGACTTAGACACGGGTAATAAAAGCTGTTGTGCATTTTCTCATTAAGCTTCTGGCCTTACTCAGGTTACGATCATTGTATGTTCTATGTAATCAATCGATTCAACAGTAATCATGGTTATTATATCGGGTTCAAATTTGTTTCCAAGGTGATCGATAAAATTGGATTTGTTTAAATAATTGCAATTTGAATTAGTTTTAGGTCGATTTTGTCTTGATAGATTATGGTTGGAAGTTGTGACAGATAACGAATTATGAGTTATAAAAATACACTTAAGAAAGCCGAAAGTTAGATGTTCTTCCCATCATTGTGATCATGTTTTGTCCTGGACCAAACCTGGGAACTTTCTGAATAAGTTTGGAATGTGCCAATTAAACTTTAGGTACCCCTATGCTCTCTGTACTGTACTGTCGGATATAACCGTAAACACAAATGTTTTGCGTCCGTTAACTTACCCTTATTAGAAGTCGATTCTCTGCAATAATTTTTGTTCAATGACAATTAGTTTGACAGACAGTATGCGTAGTTAATGAGTGTGAAATATGTCTCTTTACACCATGTATACACGCGTCTCAAAATGATATCGTAAAATCTATAATGATTTTAGTCTTGTTATAAGTATAAATCTAAATAATATAACAGCAGATATACGTCTAATCAAATACGTGATTACAATTTTTGTCTATCTGCATCAACCTTGTGTATGACAGCCGATGGTTCATCTCATTTGTATATCAGGATTTTTGTTGCTATTGTTCTGATCATGATATTTATTTTCCATAGCTATACACTTGTCGGTATGTATATTAAAATGTTCTTCAACATCACTTCCTTGCGAACGACTATTGTTTCTGTTTGCAGTACTTTGTTGATCGTCCGTCAACTTTTTTGTTTCAATGTTAACATGATGGGTGGATTCAAGATTGACAGTAGTTTCATCTATTATTTTGACAGTGTGATGTCGTGGTTTTTGTATTGATGTTTTCATTTTGTATCCTGATTAGTAATGAAAATCATCATCGTGGTGGGTGGCGGGAATTATGATTGACTAACTGTTATTGATGTGTTCATTGATTTATGCTTAACACGGCAGGTATTGCTTCAAAAGAAGCATTTTTTCTTCTGAATGGGAAAATATATCAAGACAAAACTGTTTGACCCTGTTTCTCGTTTGAATATTATGGATACTGCATATTACATTAATTCAAAAATGCAATCATCATCATTATCAATTTGAACGCTTGCTATAAACGTCCAATTCGTTCAGCTCATAGTTGTTTCAGCATTTGCTTATTTATTCGTGAACTCATCATAGTTTTTAGTGTGGGTGTCAACTCTCATCAGTTGACGGTATATCAGTGTCATGCGTGGCTACATCATTAGTATTAGTTCTACGTTGACCTATCCGAGGTTCAAGATAGTTATCTTGCTTGAATTTATATACCCATTATGAGCCATTTGCCATATATGTAAGAACGTGTGTGTTTTTAGAACAATTCTGCCGTGTTACCGAAAAAGGGCACAACTAACACTTTTTGTCAAAATGAGTTATATATATATTCGGAATCAGGAAAAAAAGGCCAATCTGCCTGATTTTTTGTGGATTTTTTTTGTAAAATGTTAGTTGTGCCTTTTTTAATTACGACGGCAGAATTACTGTCTGGGATGAACATAAGAGGTTATTTGTATTATGAATAAAGAAAACTTACTTGTCCTATGTGTCTTCTTACTTCTTCTGTTTTCTGATCTCTGTGTGGGTTGTCAAATCCGCAAAGACCGATTCTGGAAAGAAAGAGAGAAAACCGTTAGATGAAAACATGAGTAAAATTTAAAATTTTGAGAAAATGATGAGGAGAATTTCCATAAACGTGTACAAAATTCAAAATAGTAATATGGAAAAAATGGATACACAATTTAAGATGTGCAACAAAGCTGCTAGTATAAAACGACATGTTTTGTATGCAGCGCACATGGTCTATATTTTTTGATGCGATGATTTTTGCATAGCTGGAACTTTGCCAAGCGAATTTAGAATAATGTTGAATGTGAAAAAAGCAATTTTAATAAATAACATTGCATTGTTTATAGGCATTGGCAACCGCAAGCGTAATTTACATGTTTCTGTACCATCACTCATAATATTGGTTTTTACAGTGGGTGGGTTTCTAAGAATTGCATTTTTATTAAAAGTTGTTTTATTATGATCTAGGCATGTGACATGGTTGTTATTTCTTTTTCTTTATTTGAGAATATCGTAAAGAATTTGGGAAGGTTTCTATATGGTTATTCAATGTTTTGTTTTTATGTTAAAACATTTTTTTTTCTATATTTCTGTTTTTGTGTTACATTAAAGAAATCTAGTCCGGTGTTCGGTTCTCATGTGTCGAATTGAATAATGACGACATAGGAATTTGTCTTCATTTGTATTTTGTCAGCGTACTATCGGAATATCGTTTTCTCAAAACCGTTCCTTGGCATTGCCCTGAGAATGTCCACATTGGTTTTTCATTGGTATTCAAGTTCGTTACCGAGGTCTGGCTTTGTGTACTGATCGGGAATTTCTATTTGATTCTTTGGGTAATGTTTCTGTAGATGATGGAAAGGCAAAATGTACTAAGCGACAATTTTAGTTGTGTTTTATATCTGTCGACGCAAGGCTGTCGTAAATACAAAAATATTAACTTTAAATTGTAATTTCGATTAATTTAACAGTTAAATTATGATTAAATAGGTTAAAATTAATTTAGCTTAGATTATTGTAGATTCCGTTATTTTTCCATTTAAAAAGCAGTGTTATGATTTGCTGTTACAATAACAGAAAACCATAACTGAAGGTTCATTTAAACTTAGGTTTAAGAACAAGTTATTTAGTGCTTAATTCATTTCTTGATTAATAAGCAATAAGCGTTAGTTTTAAAATAATTTCTGTAGAATTATTGTTTAATGAATAGTTAATTGAACTACTATTGTGTCAACCGAAAATATGGCGCGCGTTTAAAGATGTTGAGGTAAATGTTTTCCTTATAGAGAATTATTTCAGTGTTAAAATCGTGTGGTAAAAAATAATAAAACTAATTAACAAAACATAGATGGTACTCCAATCAATGTTATCTGTAATTTGTAAAAAGGAGATGTGTAATGACTTCGCAACGACAAGGCCACTGAGGGATTTGAAACAGTGACGAGTCGCTGCGAAGCCACAGTATAAAAAGAGAATCAGCGGAGGACGAAGCTCCTCTGACTGGAATATTTTGTGAGTAAGAATTTTATTATCGTTATTTAATTGTAATAAAACTTGTATTGATTTTTATTGTGTGTGTATTCATTTTTGCAATGAGTGACCCTAGTGGTGGAGATGGTGACGTCAGCTCTGCTGACGTCACTATTTTTAAAAATCCCAATGGTTCTGGTCCTCCGTTATCAGAAGTGGGATCGCCCCTCACTTCTGCCCGTCCATCTGACTTGAACAATGAAAACATAAACGCTTCTGTTAATGGGGTACCAGCGGAGTTTTTCACTCAAATGTTGCAAATGATGAAACACATGTCCGATCGTATCACGACACAGTCGGATTCCCCCAAAGTCAAAATAAATGATGTGTTTTTGCCGTCATACGATCCGGACACCAATATTGGGGTTAGAGAGTGGTGTCAACACGTGACCACAGCCATGAAAACTTATGGCCTGAGCGATTATGAAGTGAGAATGAAAGCTGGTAGTTTGCTCAAAGGTCGCGCAAGGTTATGGGTTGACAATTGGCTTGTGTCTACCACCACGTGGCAGGAATTACGTGATGTTTTGATAACGACTTTTGAACCGGAGAATCGATACTCCCGGGACATTGTACGCTTTAGGGAACATAATTACGATAATTCCAAAGACATCGCGCAGTTCTTGTCACAAGCTTGGGTATTATGGAAACGTATTACTAAGGATAAGTTATCAAATGATGACGCGGTTGAGGCCGTTATCGGCTGCATTGGAGATGAACGGTTGAGAATCGAACTGCTGAATGCCAGGGCCACATCGGTACCTGAACTTATTTCGGTAGCATCTTCTATACGGAGCGTTAAACGCCCTCCGTCGGGTACGTCGGGTACACATCCGGGTTCTGCTAAGCGATCACGTTTTGATAAACCCTCGCTGTTTTGTCAAATTTGCAAAAAGCCCGGTCATGATACACGTGACTGTCGACACCGTGACAAAAAGGATAATTCTCAACCGCATCAACAGGATAATAAAACCGCATCTCTAAATAACAAACCTACGTGCACATTCTGTTCAAGGCCAGGTCACACTTATGAAACGTGTTATAAGCGAGAACGTGCAGTGGTTTCCAACGTCAACTGTGTAGGTATATCTAAATTAAATTCAATGCCAGTGGTAGCTGGGAACTTAAACATACTCGCGATTTTTGACAGTGGAGCCGAATGTTCAGTAATACGCGAGTCCGTAGCTGCTAAGCTACCCGGGAAACGAGTTGATCGAGTTAGCTACTTGAAGGGACTAGGTCAGTTTACGGTGGTATCCCTATCGACATTGACGACTATTTGTGTCATCGATAGTTTACGGATAGAACTTGAATTTCACGTAGTGCCCGATTACGAAGTGTGCTCAGACATTCTGATAGGTATGAATCTTGTAGAGAAAAATAACTTAAGCGTGTTAGTTAACTCTCAGGGTGCAACTTTGGTTCATCAACCGGTAGTTTACCACATACAATCTCAAAGTGAAAAATTTGATAACTTAGATTGTGACTTGACTAACGACAATCAAATCGACGAATTGAAAATTTTGTTGAACAAATTCGAACACTTATTTATTCACGGTTACCCTCACACACGCGTCAATACCGGTGAGCTTGAAATACGCTTAAAAGATGATAACAAGTGTGTCGAACGCAGGCCTTACCGATTGAGCCCAGTTGAACGCGAAAAAGTTCGGGAAATAGTCAAAGAATTACTCGAGCATAAAATTATCCGTGAAAGTAAATCACCTTTTTCAAGCCCAATAATATTAGTCAAAAAGAAAAATGGAAAGGACCGCATGTGCGTCGACTACCGCGAACTAAACAGGAACACCCTGAGGGACCACTATCCGTTACCGATCATTGCAGATCAAATAGATCAACTGGCAGGGGGTTATTATTTTTCGACATTGGACATGGCGGCTGGCTTCCACCAAATACCAATTTCAGAGTCCTCGATTGAGAAAACAGCATTTGTCACGCCGGATGGTTTATATGAATATTTGACCATGCCATTCGGACTCAGTAATGCAGTGTCAGTCTATCAGCGTTGTATAAATAGGGCCCTAGCTCACCTCTTGAGCTCGGCAGACCAGGTCTGCCAGGTGTATGTTGATGACGTTTTGTCAAAATGTAGGACATTTACTGAGGGCCTAGCCCATATGGAACGCATTTTGATTGCCCTCCAAGAGGCTGGTTTTTCGATCAATGTCGATAAAACTGCTTTCTTTAAACGCTCCATCGAGTATTTAGGCAATATCATTGCAGACGGACAAGTCAGTCCTAGTCCAAGAAAGGTGGAGGCTTTAACGAAGGCACCGATCCCAAAAACTGTCAAACAAGTTAGGCAGTTTAACGGATTGGCTGGATACTTTAGACGCTTCATTCCCAATTTCTCGCGTGTGATGGTTCCTCTCTATGAACTCACAAAAAACAACGCGAAGTGGGAATGGAACGAAAGGCACGATAAGGCTCGAAACCATATAATACAACACCTGTCTACTGCGCCGAGCCTTACTCTGTTTCAGGAAGACGCACCAATTGAGCTCTACACGGACGCCAGCAGCATCGGCTATGGGGCAGTGCTCGTCCAGACCATCGGTGGTCGCCAGCATCCAGTCGCGTACATGAGCCAGCGCACCACCGACGCTGAGAGCCGTTACCACTCGTACGAGCTCGAGACATTGGCGGTGGTAAGGGCAGTCAAACATTTTCGGCACTACATATACGGCCGAAAATTTAAGGTAATAACGGACTGTAACGCCTTGAAAGCGTCCAAGAACAAAAAGGATCTCCTCCCTCGAATCCATAGGTGGTGGGCCTTCCTGCAGAATTACGAGTTTGAGGTCGAGTATAGAAAAGGTGAACGATTACAGCACGCGGATTTTTTCAGCAGGAATCCATTCACTGAAATGTCTGTCAACTTCATGACCAGAGACACTGAGTGGCTGCAGATCGAACAGCGCCGTGATGACGTGCTGCGCCCTCTTATTGACACTATGAGCGGTGACAATCCAGCCGAAGGCTACGCCCTGGAAGACGGCGTGCTTAAGAAGATTCTCACAGATTCTATACTCGGTATACATAAACCAATTGTAGTCCCTAGATCGTTCCAGTGGAGCCTGATAAACTCGTTTCATATCGCTCTGCAACACCCTGGATGGGAGAAAACCTTACAGAAGCTGAGAGAAACATACTGGTTCGACAAAATGAGTACAACCGTCAGAAGATTTGTAGACAATTGCGTTGTATGTAAAACCTCGAAAGGGCCGTCGGGTCCTATTCAGGCCCAACTTCATCCGATTCAGAAGCCCACTGCAGCGTTCCAGGTCGTCCACATGGATATCACTGGCAAGTTGGGTACGAGAAATGCTGAGGGACGAGATGAGTATGTAATTGTTACGATTGACGCGTACACCAAATACATCCTACTTAGCTATTCAAATGACAAGAGTCCAAGCAGCAGCCTGGCAGCTTTGAAACGTGCCGTGCACCTGTTCGGAACCCCTGTACAGGTCGTGGTGGATGGAGGTCGAGAGTTCCTCGGTGAATTCAAAGACTACTCGGACCGTTTCGGTATCAACATACATTCCATTGCGCCAGGAGTAAGCCGAGCGAACGGACAGGTCGAACGAATTATGGGTACTTTGAAAAACGCATTGACTATGATCAGAAACTATGACACCCAAGAATGGCAGACGGCGTTAGAAGCTTTACAACTTGCATTTAACTGCACTCCACATAGAGTAACGGGTGTCGCACCACTTACACTACTGACCCGCCGCCAACACAGTGTGCCCCCAGAACTACTAAGGTTGGTAAACATTAATAACGAATGCATAGACTTTGATTTACTTGAGCAACATGTACAAGAGAAAATAAGAGCTGCAGGACAATATGACAAGCAGCGCTTTGACAGGAGCAAGGCGAAAATACGTCCGTTTCAACGTGGAGATTACGTACTCGTCAAGAACAATCCACGAAACCAGACTTCTCTAGATTTGAAATACAGTGAGCCATACGAGGTACATAGGATCCTGGACAATGACCGATACATAGTGAAGCGTGTGACCGGCAGAGGACGACCACGTAAGGTTGCTCACGATCAGCTTCGCCGAGCACCAAAGCCAGGCGAGCAGGAAACCGTGTCGACAAACAACGAAGATGACCCTCGGCAAGTGGCTGCCCGGTTGGTTGATGACTCCTCGACGAACTTGATCGACAACGCACTACTACAAACGACATCTCAAATCATCAGTACGTCGCCGTCGAAGGAGCCACAGCCGTCCACATCCCAAGCTGCCCAGCTGCTGGATCCTTAAACAAAGTGAGTTTCTCCCTTTTTGTTGCTACGAGTATCTTGATGCTAACTGTGAATTTGAATCTGAATTATTTATAAGACAGTTACGACAGTAGGTAAGGAGTCTGTCTTTGTTGACGGGCTGACATTATCATAAACTACAAAATAATAAGACTGTACAAACTGTGTTCCCCGTTTCCCTCCTACACTCTTTTCAGAACCCCTGTGGACCACGGTCAAAATAATAAGGCCTAGGCCACAGCATCGTCCTTTCCTAATCCCTTAGAACCCGTGTGGACCACGGCGTACAAGACCGCTCAGCGCCGCACCATCATTCCCGTGAGTTTTTATCAACAAAATAATTTTTCAGAGCCCCTGTGGACCACGGTCATAAATATAAGGCCTAGGCCACAGCATCACCCTAGTACCCTTTTCCTTTAGAACCCGTGTGGACCACGGCGTACAAGACCGCTCAGCGCCGCACCATCATTCCCGTGAGTTTTTATCAACAAAGTCGCAAAATAACTTTTCAGAGCCCCTGTGGACCACGGTCATAAATATAAGGCCTAGGCCACAGCATCACCCTAGTACCCTTTTCCTTTAGAGCCCCTGTGGACCACGGCGTACAAGACCGCCCAGCGCCACAGCACCATCCCTGTCTACGAGAAATCATGCATGCGTGAAGCATTTGCATTTACATAACTAAACAAACGTGTTAGTAAGCGTGTAGCTTTACAAGCACTTCAGTATCTTCACTCACTTCCTTATCCCATTTATTTACTACGCATATTATGAACTTTGTTTTCGTGTTCACTTCGAATATGCGTAGGTAACTAATACCTAACTACATGTCCTTCTTTAAAATTACCAAGATATAAAAATAATGGCTGATAACTTGATTGTTGAAATTGGTTATCATTGAAAAGTTATGATTATGCTAAAGATACAAAACTTTTCAAATGAAACAATAAAAGTTCCGACCTCAAACAAGTTGTCAGTTAGTGTACCTATGAACGGATACCTAGCTCAGACAAACTAATTTTCATTTTCAGAACCGCGACTGGTGCAGGGCACGCACACCGTCTCGCAGAATGGCCGTGTCGACGCAAGGCTGTCGTAAATACAAAAATATTAACTTTAAATTGTAATTTCGATTAATTTAACAGTTAAATTATGATTAAATAGGTTAAAATTAATTTAGCTTAGATTATTGTAGATTCCGTTATTTTTCCATTTAAAAAGCAGTGTTATGATTTGCTGTTACAATAACAGAAAACCATAACTGAAGGTTCATTTAAACTTAGGTTTAAGAACAAGTTATTTAGTGCTTAATTCATTTCTTGATTAATAAGCAATAAGCGTTAGTTTTAAAATAATTTCTGTAGAATTATTGTTTAATGAATAGTTAATTGAACTACTATTGTGTCAACCGAAAATATGGCGCGCGTTTAAAGATGTTGAGGTAAATGTTTTCCTTATAGAGAATTATTTCAGTGTTAAAATCGTGTGGTAAAAAATAATAAAACTAATTAACAAAACATAGATGGTACTCCAATCAATGTTATCTGTAATTTGTAAAAAGGAGATGTGTAATGACTTCGCAACGACAAGGCCACTGAGGGATTTGAAACAGTGACGAGTCGCTGCGAAGCCACAGTATAAAAAGAGAATCAGCGGAGGACGAAGCTCCTCTGACTGGAATATTTTGTGAGTAAGAATTTTATTATCGTTATTTAATTGTAATAAAACTTGTATTGATTTTTATTGTGTGTGTATTCATTTTTGCAATGAGTGACCCTAGTGGTGGAGATGGTGACGTCAGCTCTGCTGACGTCACTATTTTTAAAAATCCCAATGGTTCTGGTCCTCCGTTATCAGAAGTGGGATCGCCCCTCACTTCTGCCCGTCCATCTGACTTGAACAATGAAAACATAAACGCTTCTGTTAATGGGGTACCAGCGGAGTTTTTCACTCAAATGTTGCAAATGATGAAACACATGTCCGATCGTATCACGACACAGTCGGATTCCCCCAAAGTCAAAATAAATGATGTGTTTTTGCCGTCATACGATCCGGACACCAATATTGGGGTTAGAGAGTGGTGTCAACACGTGACCACAGCCATGAAAACTTATGGCCTGAGCGATTATGAAGTGAGAATGAAAGCTGGTAGTTTGCTCAAAGGTCGCGCAAGGTTATGGGTTGACAATTGGCTTGTGTCTACCACCACGTGGCAGGAATTACGTGATGTTTTGATAACGACTTTTGAACCGGAGAATCGATACTCCCGGGACATTGTACGCTTTAGGGAACATAATTACGATAATTCCAAAGACATCGCGCAGTTCTTGTCACAAGCTTGGGTATTATGGAAACGTATTACTAAGGATAAGTTATCAAATGATGACGCGGTTGAGGCCGTTATCGGCTGCATTGGAGATGAACGGTTGAGAATCGAACTGCTGAATGCCAGGGCCACATCGGTACCTGAACTTATTTCGGTAGCATCTTCTATACGGAGCGTTAAACGCCCTCCGTCGGGTACGTCGGGTACACATCCGGGTTCTGCTAAGCGATCACGTTTTGATAAACCCTCGCTGTTTTGTCAAATTTGCAAAAAGCCCGGTCATGATACACGTGACTGTCGACACCGTGACAAAAAGGATAATTCTCAACCGCATCAACAGGATAATAAAACCGCATCTCTAAATAACAAACCTACGTGCACATTCTGTTCAAGGCCAGGTCACACTTATGAAACGTGTTATAAGCGAGAACGTGCAGTGGTTTCCAACGTCAACTGTGTAGGTATATCTAAATTAAATTCAATGCCAGTGGTAGCTGGGAACTTAAACATACTCGCGATTTTTGACAGTGGAGCCGAATGTTCAGTAATACGCGAGTCCGTAGCTGCTAAGCTACCCGGGAAACGAGTTGATCGAGTTAGCTACTTGAAGGGACTAGGTCAGTTTACGGTGGTATCCCTATCGACATTGACGACTATTTGTGTCATCGATAGTTTACGGATAGAACTTGAATTTCACGTAGTGCCCGATTACGAAGTGTGCTCAGACATTCTGATAGGTATGAATCTTGTAGAGAAAAATAACTTAAGCGTGTTAGTTAACTCTCAGGGTGCAACTTTGGTTCATCAACCGGTAGTTTACCACATACAATCTCAAAGTGAAAAATTTGATAACTTAGATTGTGACTTGACTAACGACAATCAAATCGACGAATTGAAAATTTTGTTGAACAAATTCGAACACTTATTTATTCACGGTTACCCTCACACACGCGTCAATACCGGTGAGCTTGAAATACGCTTAAAAGATGATAACAAGTGTGTCGAACGCAGGCCTTACCGATTGAGCCCAGTTGAACGCGAAAAAGTTCGGGAAATAGTCAAAGAATTACTCGAGCATAAAATTATCCGTGAAAGTAAATCACCTTTTTCAAGCCCAATAATATTAGTCAAAAAGAAAAATGGAAAGGACCGCATGTGCGTCGACTACCGCGAACTAAACAGGAACACCCTGAGGGACCACTATCCGTTACCGATCATTGCAGATCAAATAGATCAACTGGCAGGGGGTTATTATTTTTCGACATTGGACATGGCGGCTGGCTTCCACCAAATACCAATTTCA
Source organism: Hoplodrina blanda (assembly GCA_949316365.1). Classification (NCBI taxonomy): domain Eukaryota; kingdom Metazoa; phylum Arthropoda; class Insecta; order Lepidoptera; family Noctuidae; genus Hoplodrina; species Hoplodrina blanda. The sequence goes on along the minus strand of OX438579.1, from coordinate 4,579,297 downwards.
GAGTCCTCGATTGAGAAAACAGCATTTGTCACGCCGGATGGTTTATATGAATATTTGACCATGCCATTCGGACTCAGTAATGCAGTGTCAGTCTATCAGCGTTGTATAAATAGGGCCCTAGCTCACCTCTTGAGCTCGGCAGACCAGGTCTGCCAGGTGTATGTTGATGACGTTTTGTCAAAATGTAGGACATTTACTGAGGGCCTAGCCCATATGGAACGCATTTTGATTGCCCTCCAAGAGGCTGGTTTTTCGATCAATGTCGATAAAACTGCTTTCTTTAAACGCTCCATCGAGTATTTAGGCAATATCATTGCAGACGGACAAGTCAGTCCTAGTCCAAGAAAGGTGGAGGCTTTAACGAAGGCACCGATCCCAAAAACTGTCAAACAAGTTAGGCAGTTTAACGGATTGGCTGGATACTTTAGACGCTTCATTCCCAATTTCTCGCGTGTGATGGTTCCTCTCTATGAACTCACAAAAAACAACGCGAAGTGGGAATGGAACGAAAGGCACGATAAGGCTCGAAACCATATAATACAACACCTGTCTACTGCGCCGAGCCTTACTCTGTTTCAGGAAGACGCACCAATTGAGCTCTACACGGACGCCAGCAGCATCGGCTATGGGGCAGTGCTCGTCCAGACCATCGGTGGTCGCCAGCATCCAGTCGCGTACATGAGCCAGCGCACCACCGACGCTGAGAGCCGTTACCACTCGTACGAGCTCGAGACATTGGCGGTGGTAAGGGCAGTCAAACATTTTCGGCACTACATATACGGCCGAAAATTTAAGGTAATAACGGACTGTAACGCCTTGAAAGCGTCCAAGAACAAAAAGGATCTCCTCCCTCGAATCCATAGGTGGTGGGCCTTCCTGCAGAATTACGAGTTTGAGGTCGAGTATAGAAAAGGTGAACGATTACAGCACGCGGATTTTTTCAGCAGGAATCCATTCACTGAAATGTCTGTCAACTTCATGACCAGAGACACTGAGTGGCTGCAGATCGAACAGCGCCGTGATGACGTGCTGCGCCCTCTTATTGACACTATGAGCGGTGACAATCCAGCCGAAGGCTACGCCCTGGAAGACGGCGTGCTTAAGAAGATTCTCACAGATTCTATACTCGGTATACATAAACCAATTGTAGTCCCTAGATCGTTCCAGTGGAGCCTGATAAACTCGTTTCATATCGCTCTGCAACACCCTGGATGGGAGAAAACCTTACAGAAGCTGAGAGAAACATACTGGTTCGACAAAATGAGTACAACCGTCAGAAGATTTGTAGACAATTGCGTTGTATGTAAAACCTCGAAAGGGCCGTCGGGTCCTATTCAGGCCCAACTTCATCCGATTCAGAAGCCCACTGCAGCGTTCCAGGTCGTCCACATGGATATCACTGGCAAGTTGGGTACGAGAAATGCTGAGGGACGAGATGAGTATGTAATTGTTACGATTGACGCGTACACCAAATACATCCTACTTAGCTATTCAAATGACAAGAGTCCAAGCAGCAGCCTGGCAGCTTTGAAACGTGCCGTGCACCTGTTCGGAACCCCTGTACAGGTCGTGGTGGATGGAGGTCGAGAGTTCCTCGGTGAATTCAAAGACTACTCGGACCGTTTCGGTATCAACATACATTCCATTGCGCCAGGAGTAAGCCGAGCGAACGGACAGGTCGAACGAATTATGGGTACTTTGAAAAACGCATTGACTATGATCAGAAACTATGACACCCAAGAATGGCAGACGGCGTTAGAAGCTTTACAACTTGCATTTAACTGCACTCCACATAGAGTAACGGGTGTCGCACCACTTACACTACTGACCCGCCGCCAACACAGTGTGCCCCCAGAACTACTAAGGTTGGTAAACATTAATAACGAATGCATAGACTTTGATTTACTTGAGCAACATGTACAAGAGAAAATAAGAGCTGCAGGACAATATGACAAGCAGCGCTTTGACAGGAGCAAGGCGAAAATACGTCCGTTTCAACGTGGAGATTACGTACTCGTCAAGAACAATCCACGAAACCAGACTTCTCTAGATTTGAAATACAGTGAGCCATACGAGGTACATAGGATCCTGGACAATGACCGATACATAGTGAAGCGTGTGACCGGCAGAGGACGACCACGTAAGGTTGCTCACGATCAGCTTCGCCGAGCACCAAAGCCAGGCGAGCAGGAAACCGTGTCGACAAACAACGAAGATGACCCTCGGCAAGTGGCTGCCCGGTTGGTTGATGACTCCTCGACGAACTTGATCGACAACGCACTACTACAAACGACATCTCAAATCATCAGTACGTCGCCGTCGAAGGAGCCACAGCCGTCCACATCCCAAGCTGCCCAGCTGCTGGATCCTTAAACAAAGTGAGTTTCTCCCTTTTTGTTGCTACGAGTATCTTGATGCTAACTGTGAATTTGAATCTGAATTATTTATAAGACAGTTACGACAGTAGGTAAGGAGTCTGTCTTTGTTGACGGGCTGACATTATCATAAACTACAAAATAATAAGACTGTACAAACTGTGTTCCCCGTTTCCCTCCTACACTCTTTTCAGAACCCCTGTGGACCACGGTCAAAATAATAAGGCCTAGGCCACAGCATCGTCCTTTCCTAATCCCTTAGAACCCGTGTGGACCACGGCGTACAAGACCGCTCAGCGCCGCACCATCATTCCCGTGAGTTTTTATCAACAAAATAATTTTTCAGAGCCCCTGTGGACCACGGTCATAAATATAAGGCCTAGGCCACAGCATCACCCTAGTACCCTTTTCCTTTAGAACCCGTGTGGACCACGGCGTACAAGACCGCTCAGCGCCGCACCATCATTCCCGTGAGTTTTTATCAACAAAGTCGCAAAATAACTTTTCAGAGCCCCTGTGGACCACGGTCATAAATATAAGGCCTAGGCCACAGCATCACCCTAGTACCCTTTTCCTTTAGAGCCCCTGTGGACCACGGCGTACAAGACCGCCCAGCGCCACAGCACCATCCCTGTCTACGAGAAATCATGCATGCGTGAAGCATTTGCATTTACATAACTAAACAAACGTGTTAGTAAGCGTGTAGCTTTACAAGCACTTCAGTATCTTCACTCACTTCCTTATCCCATTTATTTACTACGCATATTATGAACTTTGTTTTCGTGTTCACTTCGAATATGCGTAGGTAACTAATACCTAACTACATGTCCTTCTTTAAAATTACCAAGATATAAAAATAATGGCTGATAACTTGATTGTTGAAATTGGTTATCATTGAAAAGTTATGATTATGCTAAAGATACAAAACTTTTCAAATGAAACAATAAAAGTTCCGACCTCAAACAAGTTGTCAGTTAGTGTACCTATGAACGGATACCTAGCTCAGACAAACTAATTTTCATTTTCAGAACCGCGACTGGTGCAGGGCACGCACACCGTCTCGCAGAATGGCCGTGTCGACGCAAGGCTGTCGTAAATACAAAAATATTAACTTTAAATTGTAATTTCGATTAATTTAACAGTTAAATTATGATTAAATAGGTTAAAATTAATTTAGCTTAGATTATTGTAGATTCCGTTATTTTTCCATTTAAAAAGCAGTGTTATGATTTGCTGTTACAATAACAGAAAACCATAACTGAAGGTTCATTTAAACTTAGGTTTAAGAACAAGTTATTTAGTGCTTAATTCATTTCTTGATTAATAAGCAATAAGCGTTAGTTTTAAAATAATTTCTGTAGAATTATTGTTTAATGAATAGTTAATTGAACTACTATTGTGTCAACCGAAAATATGGCGCGCGTTTAAAGATGTTGAGGTAAATGTTTTCCTTATAGAGAATTATTTCAGTGTTAAAATCGTGTGGTAAAAAATAATAAAACTAATTAACAAAACATAGATGGTACTCCAATCAATGTTATCTGTAATTTGTAAAAAGGAGATGTGTAATGACTTCGCAACGACAAGGCCACTGAGGGATTTGAAACAGTGACGAGTCGCTGCGAAGCCACAGTATAAAAAGAGAATCAGCGGAGGACGAAGCTCCTCTGACTGGAATATTTTGTGAGTAAGAATTTTATTATCGTTATTTAATTGTAATAAAACTTGTATTGATTTTTATTGTGTGTGTATTCATTTTTGCAATGAGTGACCCTAGTGGTGGAGATGGTGACGTCAGCTCTGCTGACGTCACTATTTTTAAAAATCCCAATGGTTCTGGTCCTCCGTTATCAGAAGTGGGATCGCCCCTCACTTCTGCCCGTCCATCTGACTTGAACAATGAAAACATAAACGCTTCTGTTAATGGGGTACCAGCGGAGTTTTTCACTCAAATGTTGCAAATGATGAAACACATGTCCGATCGTATCACGACACAGTCGGATTCCCCCAAAGTCAAAATAAATGATGTGTTTTTGCCGTCATACGATCCGGACACCAATATTGGGGTTAGAGAGTGGTGTCAACACGTGACCACAGCCATGAAAACTTATGGCCTGAGCGATTATGAAGTGAGAATGAAAGCTGGTAGTTTGCTCAAAGGTCGCGCAAGGTTATGGGTTGACAATTGGCTTGTGTCTACCACCACGTGGCAGGAATTACGTGATGTTTTGATAACGACTTTTGAACCGGAGAATCGATACTCCCGGGACATTGTACGCTTTAGGGAACATAATTACGATAATTCCAAAGACATCGCGCAGTTCTTGTCACAAGCTTGGGTATTATGGAAACGTATTACTAAGGATAAGTTATCAAATGATGACGCGGTTGAGGCCGTTATCGGCTGCATTGGAGATGAACGGTTGAGAATCGAACTGCTGAATGCCAGGGCCACATCGGTACCTGAACTTATTTCGGTAGCATCTTCTATACGGAGCGTTAAACGCCCTCCGTCGGGTACGTCGGGTACACATCCGGGTTCTGCTAAGCGATCACGTTTTGATAAACCCTCGCTGTTTTGTCAAATTTGCAAAAAGCCCGGTCATGATACACGTGACTGTCGACACCGTGACAAAAAGGATAATTCTCAACCGCATCAACAGGATAATAAAACCGCATCTCTAAATAACAAACCTACGTGCACATTCTGTTCAAGGCCAGGTCACACTTATGAAACGTGTTATAAGCGAGAACGTGCAGTGGTTTCCAACGTCAACTGTGTAGGTATATCTAAATTAAATTCAATGCCAGTGGTAGCTGGGAACTTAAACATACTCGCGATTTTTGACAGTGGAGCCGAATGTTCAGTAATACGCGAGTCCGTAGCTGCTAAGCTACCCGGGAAACGAGTTGATCGAGTTAGCTACTTGAAGGGACTAGGTCAGTTTACGGTGGTATCCCTATCGACATTGACGACTATTTGTGTCATCGATAGTTTACGGATAGAACTTGAATTTCACGTAGTGCCCGATTACGAAGTGTGCTCAGACATTCTGATAGGTATGAATCTTGTAGAGAAAAATAACTTAAGCGTGTTAGTTAACTCTCAGGGTGCAACTTTGGTTCATCAACCGGTAGTTTACCACATACAATCTCAAAGTGAAAAATTTGATAACTTAGATTGTGACTTGACTAACGACAATCAAATCGACGAATTGAAAATTTTGTTGAACAAATTCGAACACTTATTTATTCACGGTTACCCTCACACACGCGTCAATACCGGTGAGCTTGAAATACGCTTAAAAGATGATAACAAGTGTGTCGAACGCAGGCCTTACCGATTGAGCCCAGTTGAACGCGAAAAAGTTCGGGAAATAGTCAAAGAATTACTCGAGCATAAAATTATCCGTGAAAGTAAATCACCTTTTTCAAGCCCAATAATATTAGTCAAAAAGAAAAATGGAAAGGACCGCATGTGCGTCGACTACCGCGAACTAAACAGGAACACCCTGAGGGACCACTATCCGTTACCGATCATTGCAGATCAAATAGATCAACTGGCAGGGGGTTATTATTTTTCGACATTGGACATGGCGGCTGGCTTCCACCAAATACCAATTTCAGAGTCCTCGATTGAGAAAACAGCATTTGTCACGCCGGATGGTTTATATGAATATTTGACCATGCCATTCGGACTCAGTAATGCAGTGTCAGTCTATCAGCGTTGTATAAATAGGGCCCTAGCTCACCTCTTGAGCTCGGCAGACCAGGTCTGCCAGGTGTATGTTGATGACGTTTTGTCAAAATGTAGGACATTTACTGAGGGCCTAGCCCATATGGAACGCATTTTGATTGCCCTCCAAGAGGCTGGTTTTTCGATCAATGTCGATAAAACTGCTTTCTTTAAACGCTCCATCGAGTATTTAGGCAATATCATTGCAGACGGACAAGTCAGTCCTAGTCCAAGAAAGGTGGAGGCTTTAACGAAGGCACCGATCCCAAAAACTGTCAAACAAGTTAGGCAGTTTAACGGATTGGCTGGATACTTTAGACGCTTCATTCCCAATTTCTCGCGTGTGATGGTTCCTCTCTATGAACTCACAAAAAACAACGCGAAGTGGGAATGGAACGAAAGGCACGATAAGGCTCGAAACCATATAATACAACACCTGTCTACTGCGCCGAGCCTTACTCTGTTTCAGGAAGACGCACCAATTGAGCTCTACACGGACGCCAGCAGCATCGGCTATGGGGCAGTGCTCGTCCAGACCATCGGTGGTCGCCAGCATCCAGTCGCGTACATGAGCCAGCGCACCACCGACGCTGAGAGCCGTTACCACTCGTACGAGCTCGAGACATTGGCGGTGGTAAGGGCAGTCAAACATTTTCGGCACTACATATACGGCCGAAAATTTAAGGTAATAACGGACTGTAACGCCTTGAAAGCGTCCAAGAACAAAAAGGATCTCCTCCCTCGAATCCATAGGTGGTGGGCCTTCCTGCAGAATTACGAGTTTGAGGTCGAGTATAGAAAAGGTGAACGATTACAGCACGCGGATTTTTTCAGCAGGAATCCATTCACTGAAATGTCTGTCAACTTCATGACCAGAGACACTGAGTGGCTGCAGATCGAACAGCGCCGTGATGACGTGCTGCGCCCTCTTATTGACACTATGAGCGGTGACAATCCAGCCGAAGGCTACGCCCTGGAAGACGGCGTGCTTAAGAAGATTCTCACAGATTCTATACTCGGTATACATAAACCAATTGTAGTCCCTAGATCGTTCCAGTGGAGCCTGATAAACTCGTTTCATATCGCTCTGCAACACCCTGGATGGGAGAAAACCTTACAGAAGCTGAGAGAAACATACTGGTTCGACAAAATGAGTACAACCGTCAGAAGATTTGTAGACAATTGCGTTGTATGTAAAACCTCGAAAGGGCCGTCGGGTCCTATTCAGGCCCAACTTCATCCGATTCAGAAGCCCACTGCAGCGTTCCAGGTCGTCCACATGGATATCACTGGCAAGTTGGGTACGAGAAATGCTGAGGGACGAGATGAGTATGTAATTGTTACGATTGACGCGTACACCAAATACATCCTACTTAGCTATTCAAATGACAAGAGTCCAAGCAGCAGCCTGGCAGCTTTGAAACGTGCCGTGCACCTGTTCGGAACCCCTGTACAGGTCGTGGTGGATGGAGGTCGAGAGTTCCTCGGTGAATTCAAAGACTACTCGGACCGTTTCGGTATCAACATACATTCCATTGCGCCAGGAGTAAGCCGAGCGAACGGACAGGTCGAACGAATTATGGGTACTTTGAAAAACGCATTGACTATGATCAGAAACTATGACACCCAAGAATGGCAGACGGCGTTAGAAGCTTTACAACTTGCATTTAACTGCACTCCACATAGAGTAACGGGTGTCGCACCACTTACACTACTGACCCGCCGCCAACACAGTGTGCCCCCAGAACTACTAAGGTTGGTAAACATTAATAACGAATGCATAGACTTTGATTTACTTGAGCAACATGTACAAGAGAAAATAAGAGCTGCAGGACAATATGACAAGCAGCGCTTTGACAGGAGCAAGGCGAAAATACGTCCGTTTCAACGTGGAGATTACGTACTCGTCAAGAACAATCCACGAAACCAGACTTCTCTAGATTTGAAATACAGTGAGCCATACGAGGTACATAGGATCCTGGACAATGACCGATACATAGTGAAGCGTGTGACCGGCAGAGGACGACCACGTAAGGTTGCTCACGATCAGCTTCGCCGAGCACCAAAGCCAGGCGAGCAGGAAACCGTGTCGACAAACAACGAAGATGACCCTCGGCAAGTGGCTGCCCGGTTGGTTGATGACTCCTCGACGAACTTGATCGACAACGCACTACTACAAACGACATCTCAAATCATCAGTACGTCGCCGTCGAAGGAGCCACAGCCGTCCACATCCCAAGCTGCCCAGCTGCTGGATCCTTAAACAAAGTGAGTTTCTCCCTTTTTGTTGCTACGAGTATCTTGATGCTAACTGTGAATTTGAATCTGAATTATTTATAAGACAGTTACGACAGTAGGTAAGGAGTCTGTCTTTGTTGACGGGCTGACATTATCATAAACTACAAAATAATAAGACTGTACAAACTGTGTTCCCCGTTTCCCTCCTACACTCTTTTCAGAACCCCTGTGGACCACGGTCAAAATAATAAGGCCTAGGCCACAGCATCGTCCTTTCCTAATCCCTTAGAACCCGTGTGGACCACGGCGTACAAGACCGCTCAGCGCCGCACCATCATTCCCGTGAGTTTTTATCAACAAAATAATTTTTCAGAGCCCCTGTGGACCACGGTCATAAATATAAGGCCTAGGCCACAGCATCACCCTAGTACCCTTTTCCTTTAGAACCCGTGTGGACCACGGCGTACAAGACCGCTCAGCGCCGCACCATCATTCCCGTGAGTTTTTATCAACAAAGTCGCAAAATAACTTTTCAGAGCCCCTGTGGACCACGGTCATAAATATAAGGCCTAGGCCACAGCATCACCCTAGTACCCTTTTCCTTTAGAGCCCCTGTGGACCACGGCGTACAAGACCGCCCAGCGCCACAGCACCATCCCTGTCTACGAGAAATCATGCATGCGTGAAGCATTTGCATTTACATAACTAAACAAACGTGTTAGTAAGCGTGTAGCTTTACAAGCACTTCAGTATCTTCACTCACTTCCTTATCCCATTTATTTACTACGCATATTATGAACTTTGTTTTCGTGTTCACTTCGAATATGCGTAGGTAACTAATACCTAACTACATGTCCTTCTTTAAAATTACCAAGATATAAAAATAATGGCTGATAACTTGATTGTTGAAATTGGTTATCATTGAAAAGTTATGATTATGCTAAAGATACAAAACTTTTCAAATGAAACAATAAAAGTTCCGACCTCAAACAAGTTGTCAGTTAGTGTACCTATGAACGGATACCTAGCTCAGACAAACTAATTTTCATTTTCAGAACCGCGACTGGTGCAGGGCACGCACACCGTCTCGCAGAATGGCCGTGTCGACGCAAGGCTGTCGTAAATACAAAAATATTAACTTTAAATTGTAATTTCGATTAATTTAACAGTTAAATTATGATTAAATAGGTTAAAATTAATTTAGCTTAGATTATTGTAGATTCCGTTATTTTTCCATTTAAAAAGCAGTGTTATGATTTGCTGTTACAATAACAGAAAACCATAACTGAAGGTTCATTTAAACTTAGGTTTAAGAACAAGTTATTTAGTGCTTAATTCATTTCTTGATTAATAAGCAATAAGCGTTAGTTTTAAAATAATTTCTGTAGAATTATTGTTTAATGAATAGTTAATTGAACTACTATTGTGTCAACCGAAAATATGGCGCGCGTTTAAAGATGTTGAGGTAAATGTTTTCCTTATAGAGAATTATTTCAGTGTTAAAATCGTGTGGTAAAAAATAATAAAACTAATTAACAAAACATAGATGGTACTCCAATCAATGTTATCTGTAATTTGTAAAAAGGAGATGTGTAATGACTTCGCAACGACAAGGCCACTGAGGGATTTGAAACAGTGACGAGTCGCTGCGAAGCCACAGTATAAAAAGAGAATCAGCGGAGGACGAAGCTCCTCTGACTGGAATATTTTGTGAGTAAGAATTTTATTATCGTTATTTAATTGTAATAAAACTTGTATTGATTTTTATTGTGTGTGTATTCATTTTTGCAATGAGTGACCCTAGTGGTGGAGATGGTGACGTCAGCTCTGCTGACGTCACTATTTTTAAAAATCCCAATGGTTCTGGTCCTCCGTTATATCCAATCTTATTAAGTGTTTATAGACTAATTCAACAAGTTATGATTTTTACTCCTAACTCTTTTCTTTTGTATTAAATATTAAATGCTTTCAATATTATTCGATTGAAGGAGTACACACTATAACATTTTGTATTAATCTATAGACATCTAAATAAGGTTGCATACAACACGAACAAATTGTCGCTTGGTACATTTTCCCTTTCCAACGTCGATGTTTATTTCTATTCAATGGGTGAAACGATTAACTTTGATGGTAGTTTGAATGATAGCAAAGAGCCGTGTGCGTTAGTTTCGCATCAAGAATTTATATTCTATTATTTGACGTAGAAAGTGAAATATAGCTACGCCTTAAGGTTTTTAAGTTAATAGAAATGGTACAGTATGAGTTGGTATGTGTTGACGAATTCTTTTCTTTACGCCGATTATAAGCGTGGGAATGAAGGATGATGTTTATTTAAAGTTGGTTTATCTAACTAATAGAGTCAAAAAGGGTATACGTGATCATATTCCAGATATCGGTATCATACCATTTCTTTTAAATTCACCTTTTTCTTTGTTTAGCCTATATGTAACAAAAGATACAAAGACAAAGACATCATTACACTTTAAACTCTACTTTCAAAAGTTTAAGGCTCTAGGTATTTCTAGTTTTGTCAAGTACGCTATAATTTTCTTAGTGTGTATGCAATTTTATTGACAACAAAATATTTTTTTTTCCCAATATAATTTTATTATTATAACCTGTATTTTTTCAATATTCCTATTCTTTAAATACCGATATTGACATACATAGACGACATTATGATTGAAGGTGATAATTCACTTGAACACAATGACACGACACAGCTGTACGTGATACAACACCTTATTATTTTTCAATAAAGGTATATTTTCATTTGACCTTTGTTGGTTAGCGTGTTTGAGAAAAGAGATGTAGGTCAAGTGTCTTTGTGAGTGATATTACCTACTAGCATGTTACTATATGATCTTTTTAATTATTATGTTTGAGACAGAATTTACATTGAAAAGGGTCTATCAGCTGTAGTGTTTTCAGATGCAGTGTGTCAAATTTCCGAACGGAAAGTATAGCATAGCACTAGTAAAGCATAGCACTGCATGAAACAAAAAATCAATGAATGGCATTCAATAAGTTCTATGAGTGAATTTACGTTATCATGAAATTGAGCATAAGACATTGAATGTAAAAATGACCTTTCGGAAAAAATATTTTGATAACCATTTAGAGGCATACAGAACAATTCCGAACTTTATGCACCAGTTTACGTATTCAACAAACGTGTCTGCTATATTTTATATTCAAATTATTTTTATAGTGAAATTTTATTGCGAGGAGTGCCTTGTCGATTTCAAATTTTTGAGGTAAAAAGTTTGCGTCGTAAAGTTTGATATATTCTGCCCAAATTGACATAACTACTTAGCATTACGATAAGGTAAATGGGAAATGTATTAATAAATAATCTACTTATCTAGATATAATAAAAATGAATCGCTATATGTGTTGCTAAGCGCAAAACTCGAGAACGGCTAGACCGATTCGCCTGTTTTTTTTAATGTGCTCATAATTTCCCAGACAAGGTTTGTATGAAAGAATATTTTTGGAAAATCCACTGGAAAAGTCGGAAATTTCCACCCGCGCGATGCAGGGGCGATACGCAAGTTTTCAATACAAATCACAAACGTTACACATGTTTTTCGGAGGTATGGTTTCATGATTTTAATAGTTGCATCTGTTCTCATAATAACCTTAATGATTTGCCTTAAGCACTTATAATAAATCATTAAAATTAATCAAATCACAATATTGAACAGATCGGTCGTCGAACCATTCTGCGCAGGAGTTGAGCGGTGAGCGGCGACCTTGGCGTGCGCAAGCGCGTGCCCCGTCACCGGCTACTGTGTCATTTCTCGCGCATGCGTGCCGCCGGCCGCGCCGCCCGCCGCCCTCTCTTTTGATTTGATGTTTTGTGTTAGCGTTTGTTGCATAGTGTACATCTTATTATGGGTAATACTAGGTGGGTGTTTTATTGGGCCAACTGACTTTTATTTATTTAAATAAAATAGAGCTAATTTATCGAGGTTAAAGAGTAAAACGCCATAATGTTTTTATTGTTTTGTTGAGTTCTGTAACTGAGCAATCTAATAGAATAAAAATAATGTTATAACTGATACAGTAAAATTTGTTCACAATTTATTTTAATTATTTGGGAAGATGGCGCTTTTAGGTACTAGGTGATTAGTACTTGCGCCATTCCTCCCAATTTTGATTTTATCTTATGCTTTTTACCTTACTAAAAGGCTAATTGTCATAAAACAGTTATTTTTGTCTGTAAACATCGCACATTACACAGATAAGATTAATTCATTCTCTCATTAAATCTCTCGACCATACTTAAAACACCCACACACAAGTTTTCTATATTAAGGACATTCGTGACTGTAAGCAAGGCCATGTCAATTGTTTTAATGAAATGCTATCTTGTACCAACTGATACTGTTCCGTTATCTAATTCAATTATGTATCATTTCGTCATTACGGACAGTCACGAGTAGGTACGAGTAACTTGACGTTGAGTTCGGAATGCCATGTTAATTATAGAGTACTTTGATTAAGGAACACAAGTTGATATGGTCAATAATGAGGTACGCATAGCTACGTCGTTGATTTCATAATTCGTATCATTTAATGTAGATATATTCTCGGAGTATTGCAGTAGCTGTAATTTAAAATGTATTTATAAATATGAGGTTAGTATATTTTTGTAATCAATTCCACCTGCAGCTAAAGTTATGAACCAAATAATTTTAGAATTCGATAATACAAAATTTAATAATATATTATTAGACAAGAATTAAGTTATCAAAATTAAGTACTTTTTTTGTTTATTACGAAGACAGTCTATCCTACTATTAAAAATATGAAGATACAACCAAATACAAAAACTTAAGAAAATAAAGATCAAAAAGATACGAATGACAAAATACGTAATATTGATTTAAATAACAATTCGTGGACAAAAGAATACTGATAATGATGATGAAGGAACAGAAAAGGTATAATTTCGTGAAGCCGTGACAAATTCGGAGGGTGTGAAAAATTGGCATCGCTTAATGTAGTTTTTGTGTTAAATGATTCAGTCAGAGTACTTCGTATCTGGGGTCAACGAATGTACTTGCCATTATAGTTAGAAAAAATGGAATAAAGGGCTTAAAAAATCACAACAGAATCTCAAACAATTCTAGGATAGAAAGAAAATAGGTAATTTGATTCTTAGAAATGAATTTCGTACAACTGTGATCACAGTCCCGAGATGTGTGTGTGTTAATTTCTGCCATAATGTAGTAAAGTAGATGATGTCACTAGGAATTAAACACAATATGACATTATTGAGATGAAACTATAAATAAATCATCTAAATACATAAAATAATAATCGTTTTCCCGACAATACCTATGTGAAAGGCTTCATAGTAACCAATAGATTTTCGCCAAGAACAATAGCCTCGGGAAAGTGGCCAAATGACCATGTCCAGTAAGTTCATGGTCCAAGGTGTGGCGACGGAACTGAGGTTCAACGTGCACTGAGATCTGGTGAAAAGCTATTGTTCGTTCCAACTAAATTAAATGTTCTGTCTGATTAGGTAGCTTTCTAGTTCAATTGATATTGTAGTGTATGGTGTTTAAGAAGGTATCTTACAGGACAATGATTTTTTGTCATACTGGGTAAGCAGGTTGACAGTAGGTACATTGCATATGATCAAAAAAGTGGTTACCACCACTATAAGAAGCAGAACCATTTAAAGCAATATTAGTTCGATTTTCAATAAAGACGTCTAAAATAAAAAACTGCACGTGTTATTTGTTTCTAAGTCTGACCTTTTGGCATTTTTTGCGCAAAGACTATTAAAATAATTAACAGGTTTTTATCTCTAATCATTAAGTAGACGGTTTTGAAAGACATTTTTTTTTACACTTGGCATGGAAATGCAGCTAAGATGGCCCATAATGTGCATCAGAGATAGGTTATTAATAGCAATCTCAAGACACGTGTATAATAACGTGTTTGAGGTTAAAGATCACGCCAGTGCATGCACTTTGATCAAAAACATAATCGATTTCCTCGTTAAACCTGTTTTCACATCGATAAACTAGGAAAAAGTGAAATTATAAGTACAGGTACTTATTTCTTATTTCATCGTACTCATGTCAAGTGTTCGAAGAAGAAAGTTTTGCTGTCATTGATCAGCATACCCGATGATAAACTGTTCTTAGTGGTGCGAATATGCTGTTTATGATTATTATCGATGTTTTGTGTACCTATAAAATATTTAATGATTTGACTGTCAATTAATTTATTTTAATTGGTAATTATAATTATTGCGTAATAAAATTGTTTTAAACAGAGGTTGATGATTCTTGGAATAACTAAAAAGTATTTTTGCGAAACTGCAAAGTGTTTAATTGTGCTACAATAAGTTAGGTCATAGTCTACACAAAATACATAGTAACCACGCTTTTTCATCATGGCTTTACTAAACGCGGAACTGAATTAGATTTAATGCAAAAAAATATCGTGATCAATTATTTACAGAAAAGGTTTTTGACGCTATAGATGGAGGCAGTTTTTGTAGGTAAAAACCATAGTTGTCTTATCGCATTGCCTATAAAATATTATAGTCAATAACATATTATTATATGTATCTTAGTATGGTTTTGATTACAATCTAAGTTTATGAACATCTTTGATCAAGTGGCTAGACAAGCAAAAACTAAGCATTTTATATTAGGTCAAACTTTGGATGTTAATTTAGAAGGAAAATAAAATAACTATAAAAACCATCACGTTTTGCTCCACATTCATCGCCAAATCGGGTTAGTCATGGAGATTTTCAAGAAAAACATATTATTATCGATATCGATAAAAAATCCGCGGCAGTCACCGAAGCACTTTCGTTCGCGGAAGCAACGCAGGCGCAGTATTATTGAAAGTAAAAGCTGATTGGTGGGTACCGGATTTACCTACTTGTACATAGTTTACATTCAATCAGCAGCTGGTATGTTGCTGGTTTTAATCCTTAAGTTAATATGCCTGTGGGAGATGATACTTTCCATTTTGATTTAGGGCGTTACTAAGTACTGTAATGATGTTATCGATGTTTAATTTGTAATTCTTTACTAAAAGTGCGCTGTGTCTTTGAGTATTCTGAAAATTTAACTGTTTAATTAATAATATAAAATAATACCAGCCTATTATTGTCCCACTACAGCACAAAGGCACGAGCATTGATCACCACGCTTGCTCAGACAGACTTATGTCAGGTGTAAGGTCTAGGTTTCCTAACGATGTTTTCCTTCATCAATGATAATGGTGTCCAAGATAAACTTAGAAAGCACTTAGGAGTTGAAAACGTCACAATGGTGCTTACGTTATATTGAACCCATAATGTCAGGAATGGGAGGCAGATGCCTTAACTAAAAGTGGGTCATCACGACACGAAATAATCACTGTGGTAATAAAAAAAATATTTTATTAAAAAGACACAAGAAGTAAATGTTCATGTACTCGAAACGATGTCCCCCAATCCTTGGCATTTAATTTGAGTTTAACTACTAATTAACATTTTACAATAAGACATAAACAATGCTAAAGCTTGTAACTGTTAATAACTTTGTTTACAAAGACAAAAGGTCACCTCCACTCACTTTGTGATACTTGAATCATGGGATAATCTTTATTTAACTAAAATTATCAACAACAACGATTGATCAATCGCCGTAATTATTGATAAAACAGTGACTGATTAAGTAATTTGTGTTAATTGAATATCACTTTGAAATAAGTGTCAGAAATTATCACGGTTTTGGGTTTTATGTGAATGTAGTTATGTAATAAATTCTTGATGGTTATTTGGTGAAGGTGATGGATTTGTTATGTCAAAAATGTAGAAGGATGAAGACAGATTGGAAGAAGATAAACAGTTGAAAGATGATTTAACATTCTGAACTAGGTACAAAGCATCAAAAACTCTTTCATCGCTGAAGGCGCGTACTCTGCGTGAGTCGGGAACACAGGGTGGTTTTAGTCAGTAAGAGTTTGACAGACCCCTCCGCTTTCCCCAAGGCTAGGCAAGGATATAAATGATGAGGATTTTCCACCTCGGAACCAAAAACAAAAATGGTTAGTTACTAATACGAGATTCAATTACAAACTGTCATCCATAATCCAGGTTAGCAACTAAATATAAGGGAGTTTAACGATAGCCCTTAGATTGCATTCCACAAGCAATATATTTTGAAATGTTTCAATATATAGAAAACCATTTATTTCTAAACTTTGACGCAAAAATGAACTTAAGCTTATATCTCATGTTACTACATGTGTATGGAAAGTAAACGATTCACCGTGAATGGTAATATCAATAGCTATTCTCGATTCTTGTGTAAACTCCTTGTTTGTGTGTTTGTCTTATTCACGTTCCATAGAAATCGCTGAATACAACGGAGACCCTTTCATAGTGTCCGATGCAAAAATATGCGTTGATTTAGATGCAATATCTTTAAACAAAGATGATGTTGAATATAGTACTAAGAACTTCGAAGATATAATAGCTGGTTCCTTTGTAATACTTACTTAAACTGTTTTTGTTTGGGATATGTCGTTATGGAACAAAATAATAATACCAGCCTATTTTTGTCCCATTGCAAGGTCAAGGCCTCTTCTCAAACAGAGAAGACGCGAGCATTAATCTTCACGCTTACTTAACGCGGAGATTTCAGACTTATATTAATTATAAGTCCACTTTTCCTGACAATGTTTTTCTTCACCGATGTCAGTGATTTCCAAGATAAACTTATAACTACTTGGTTGCGAGTCTATAACCTCGTGCTAAAAGGCGAACGCCTTAATCAATGAGCCATCATAACGATGGAACAAAAACATACCAATTATTTCATCAGCTGTATCAGCTGCGATAAGTTCTTAAAAAGCTCGTTCGTTACCTTTTAAGGTCTGAACGTTTACAGCTGCATTTAATTCCTCTGTTTTGGAGTGCGATGAACCACCTTGATCTGCCGATGATTTACGTAGGTACGTCAGTGGGTGCCATTACCCATCCCATTACAAACTATTAGTGACTAACACAACTATTGTTCTGTAGGAGTCACCTCCGAACCTTGTGGGTGTCATCGGAAGTGATAGCAAATAACATTCAATTAACTCCACCCAACATCAATGAACCAGAAGTTACTGTTTTATGACGTCATAAAAAGGGTAACGATGGAAAGTCTATTAGAAATTCTGCGGCTACAAAACTGTCTACATATAAAAGAGTGGCTGTTAACAATAGCTTTTTTTAGCATGGTCGCCTAACATGTCTAAGCGAGGTAGAAGACAAATCGCCGCAGGGCCACCGAGTAATGAATACATTATCTTTGAGTAGATTTTATTCCATGTCTACATGCCTTTTACGATATATTTAGTGAGAGAAAGTGTGGTCTGTGGTTAGTAAATTAATTCAGTAAGTGCAAATTATCAGAATGATCTATTAATTACATCTAATATTGATGATGTGACAACTTAATCAGCATCTTTATCAATTTATTAATTGGCAGGTTTTGCTAAAGTGAAATTTCATTTTAACGTTGGGCCTCATGTAGCTGAATATTATTTTAATCTTTGCTATAGATCAAAATAGGATTAATTAATTAATAATTTACTCAAACTAGACAAGCCAGGTATTTAGAGAACATGCATAAGAATCTAAATAGCTACAATTTTATCCATATTTGGCTATACATTAGCTTCTACATATTACAGGTTTATTCTGTACAAACTCCATATACTATCATCCCTCCCTATACTAAGAATTAAGCTAAGCTCTTAATTCTTAGTTGTTAGTTTAGGTAAACCTAAACTCACTGCGGGTGATTTTTACAGAATAGCACCGCAGATATCTCATCCAGTAATGTGGAATCCTGCATGCCACTTGCACAAACCCATGTCATACTTTTTATTACTCCCATTTACATATTCACTTCCATGCCACCAACGACCCATGTATTCCAATCTCACACAAAATTCCTTCACAATGCAAATTCGATATTAGCATTCCAAACCATTCTATCGAATGCCCTCCACAAATCCACTCTTACGCATCATAAAGATGTTCGTTGTAGGTCAACATTGTCTATGAAACAACAATAGGGCCTGTGATGTGATCCATGGAAGTGTATTCGTTCTGTGCCAAGGACTGAGGTGATCGGATGCGCACCACTCTGTCGCCTTGCCTTCGAAATCGGGTCAATTGAACCGATCGAGATGTGCACGAATATATTTCGCAGAGTGAACATTTACATTTGAGTTTAATATGAAAGGAAATCTTTGGTACTTACATGTGAGTGTACGATAATTTCCGGTGATATAAGACCGAATTTGAATAAAACACTGTTTTCTTTAAAATAATTATATGTACCTATAACCTTTGATGTGACATAATAAATATAATACTTATACAATAGCAGTATTGTACCAACGTGACAGTTTCAATTAATAATTGTACCTACATTCTCACTTTATCTTAGACATCACTGTCATCGGTTAAGGAAAACATCGAGAGAAAACTTGGAATTATAATTATCGTAAGTCTGAAATCACCAATCCGCCTTAAGCAAGGGTGGTGATCAATGCTCGTGCCTTCTTTGGATAAGAAGAAGTCTTTTCCTAGCGGCAGGACATTAATAAGCTAGTGATATTATTATTTCTAGTATCGACAGTAAGTTTAACCAGACTGGTAACAATATCAAAGAAGGTATCTAATGGTCTGAAAGTACTTAGTTTTCTTACAATGTAACCAATATTGTCAATAGAATTAAGTCAATAGGTAAAGACACAAATGAAACTGTATGAGAAAGTAACGAAAACGAATATATCATGTTAGTAAGGAAACCAACTATGTAATTTATGAAATGAAACGAACCAAAGTAGCAATTTGTTCCTATTTATTTACTTCCAGTGGAAATAGACAA
The DNA here is from genome assembly GCA_949316365.1 of Hoplodrina blanda. Taxonomy (NCBI): domain Eukaryota; kingdom Metazoa; phylum Arthropoda; class Insecta; order Lepidoptera; family Noctuidae; genus Hoplodrina; species Hoplodrina blanda. Next base: position 4,560,026 of record OX438579.1, on the reverse strand, counting down.
CGAAATCGATTAAAATAAGACTTTACCATCAACAAGTTAAGTTTGAAAATTGAATGCTGTTTATCATTATTAGGATTGCTAACAATAAACGGTTCCGTTGTAAAGTTTTCCGTATCCCGGGTATTGTAAATCGATTACATTTATCATGCGTAAAATCAATTGATTACAGCACGATGAATCACTTTCTTTCTTTCATTTTCATTAGCTGTAGCATTAACAACGGTCTGTTTACTATCTGTTATAGCTTTATTTAGAGCAATGTCATTAATTCTACTTTCTTTTTCTTTCATTTCATTTGTTTGAGTATCGTTTAACTTTGGCCCTTTGTGTATTTTTACTCTAACTTCTATTGTTGTGTTTTAATGTTTGGGTCAATGTTGAACTTTTTTAGTTCATTATCTTTTATATGATTTATTATCTATGAACTCTCTAATAATTATATTTTTTCCCTCTCTGCAAAAATTACAATTCGAAAAAGGTTTTAATATTTTAAATAAGTATAATACTGGCAAATTAAGTAAGCTCATAGAGTATAAGAAAGTTTATTCCAAATTCAAATTTAACATTTAAGCTGAATTTTATACGCATGAAAGAAAATTAGGTACTGTACTAGATAAGCTATAATAATATAGGTATAGTTAACAATTTATTTATTATAGGTTATATGAAATTATGTCAGATCGTCATGCTATAATCTAAGATTAACATCATCAAACATTCCTTCATATTACTTAACGTAATCATTATTGCTGTTAGGTTTCCAGTCACCGTTTTGTAAGACCTAACAGATCTAGTACAAAGCTAAGTGCTCCAACCGTGCCACGCTATAGGCTATTACTAAATTACCTTGGACTGAAGTATCTATGCCTTCCTGTTTAGGGTTTGCCAGAGAAATACTTTTACTTCTAAGTACAAGTAAGTATGAATCAAGGTTTGTTTTATTGGATCGCGAAGGTTGCTAAAGGTACCTAGAGGTATGAATAATATGCCGTATGGTGTCTCATATAAACTTCTAAGTCTTGCAAATTAATGAATCGATAATTAATATTTGACAAAGACTTTGACGTCATCAAAGGTTGGATTGACAATGCCGAACCGAATGTACCGCTTATGTGTGTAGCGATCCTTAATATAATTACTATTATAAACGCGAAACTTTGGATGGATGTATGTTACTCAGTCGCCACAACTGCCGAACAAATCTGGATGAAATTTGGCGCAGAGATAGAATAAAGTCTGGAATCAATGAACCTATAGGCTACTTTTTAACACGGTAATTTTTGACAAATCAAGTCTAAACTAAAACTAATAAATGAAAGATAGTAGAATTGCCCTCCCCAGTACGTAATACTTGTCAAAAAAAAACCATTGTGGAATTTTATTGACCTTGATAACTTGTCTATATTACATGTCCATGTACATGTATCTTGCTATGTAATCGTCAAGCAAGTTTGCCAACATAAGAGATTTTTATAATTTATGCAAGAATGTGACACAGAGCCTAATTTTAAATTTCGAACCGGTTTCACCAAAACGAAATGGAATTTGTTTTTTTTTTCTTGGATTATTTTATGGCAGTAATAGGGTTTTCTTGAGATTTGCATTTTTTTTGGGTTCGGTACCCAAAGGGAAGTCCTAATTGCTCGCGGTCATCCGTCCGACTGTCTGTCCCTCTGTCACAGGGCTGTATTCTTCAAACCGTAACAGGCAGACACAGAATTTCTAATACTATGGCCGCTATAACAACAAATTATATAAATTAAATTAAAACTTATGTGGACCCCATCCAAAAAACGTCTTATTCGGCGTTTTTTTTTTTGAGCAATTTTAATATTGGATTCATGCGGCTCGCACTTGGCCGGATATTTAAAGCCTATGTGTTTCTTACGTACTTATATATACTTAATTAATTAACTGGCAACCTTTCTGGAGTAACAGTACTAGTGATTATGAACTTTTACTAATTCTGAAAAGTAAACAAAAATCAGCTGTTCCATTGCACAACTGAGATTGTTCTATGAGTAATACCTCAATAATTTATTGTTCTTGCCAAACAGTCGGAGATCTATCCTTTCATACAATTTAGTACTAAAGTTCAGGACAGGCATAAATTATGGAAACTGCACCCAGTTATTTACGATTTAGGTAAGTACTGGAACATGATCGATAAATGTTGGCTGCAAAATTAAAAAAAAAAATGTTTTAAAATGAAGTAAGAATTATTTGAGATTTCTGAATCTATCTGTGTATTATTCTAAAAAGTATTGATTTGCTAAAATAAATGAATAAATAAGTTTCGTTATATGCTGTGTATTTAAGATAGATATTTAATATTAATCAGCCCTAACATCCTAAATAACTTAAACTTTGGAGAAATGACGACTCTAACTAGATTCAATATTATTATTTTTTTCTTGTAAATGACCTTCAAAAGTCTCTTTTTGATCTTATTGAAATAACTGTTTTTATTGTAGGTATACCTTGACTTTGGATGTTGATGTGAGTTGGTTTGAATGGTTTGTTTTGGCATAGTTACCATCTCACTATCACAAAAAGGTCCCCTCTTGATGTGGTAACTATAAGTAGGTATATTCCATTTCGAATCCAAACAACAAATTAAGATACTTGTCCGTAAAAGGATGTTTGTTACACATTGCCAAGTTCTACGCTATATACGATGGATTCGCGCCAATTATTCGTGGATAACGGATTAATGGCGCCAATATAACATAACATAACATAACATCACGCCTGTTATCCCCGAAGGGTTAGGCAGAGGTGTACCCATTAGTACACCCACATTTCGCCAGTTATGTTTAAGTCCCATGTAATAGGGGGCGAGCCTATTGCCATCAACGGGCACAAATCCAGACTCCGAGGCTGCTACTGAGAAATTCCTGATGGAAAAACCCAATAACACTTTGCCCGACCCGGGAATCGAACCCAAGACCTCATGCTCAGCAGTCGCGCTTTGCGACCACTAGACCAACGAGGCAGTCCAACGAGGCGCCAATATATAATCAACAAGTATCCTTCACTGGCCATTACACTCGTCTTGAATATTTTTTACTTGATAATCCTCTTGAGACATCTTCATTTTGCATTATGTCAGTAATAAGATGTAATTTATGTCGTAGAAACAAAGAAATAAACATAACGTAGATGCCCTTAACTTCGAAATATATGAAGAAAATTCCTGTCAGAACGTGGCATGTCCGCCATTTTAAGTATCAGTAATTGATTGAAATATAGTTTATATTAAATTTATTATTTAAACTTTATGCAACAAAAGAGTACATCAGACGTACTGAATGCTTTAGGTAGTCTCTACCGGTGAACCAAAGGTGGTGAAGATATAACATGGCACGTGCAAATTATTGTGCTAACATAAAATATTTGTTACTTTTAGAGATAAAAAGAAACTTTAAATATTTACATAAATAAATTAAAACATATGGAACGCTTGGAAGCCATACTAGGTATTCTGCAACCATTTTGTGTTTCAAGGTGGCAGCTTTTATCATAGCAAGGGCCCGTCTATAGATATAAGTCAGCACATAGAAAAAACTGATTGAAAGATGCCAAGATATTGTTTTGACACGTACTTCCGTGACTGCCCATGACAGATGATACATTGTGCCGAAATTAGATGCAAATTAGAATTGTAATCTTGCCAGCAATCTTTGTTACTGGTAATGGGAGAATCATCTTTAATTTAGTTACTAGAAAATTGATGATTCAAATCTTTACTTCTACAAGGATAACAACATAATTTTATTTTGAAAATTCTGATACTGGATAGGATTTAAAATGGTCACGTAAGGTCTCTGTCCACGTCAGACTTTTTGTAGGGGCGATAATTTATTATTTTCTTAAAATTATTATTAGAACATCTGCGTTGGTACATCAGAATTCACAAGTTCAATTTCTGTCCGACAAAAATCGGTCATCAATTGTTTGACATGGGCGGAGGCTTTAAGGTCCCAATGGGACCTGACCATAATTTCCACTTCCCTCTATATCAATCAGAGGACAGAACAGAGCTACGCCGACAGGCAAGAGGGATGTGCAAGTCTGCACTTTTTTTTAATACCTTTTGTCTATGTATTTTCTGATTGACTTATTACATCTTTTATTTCTACCACGAACCAGCGTCTATTATTTTGGTAGTTAATAAGGGACGTTTTACAACTGACGGAAAATCCTATTTGTATTAGACCTTAAAGCCTTATTTAGACGATACGAGAAATATCGTGCGATTTACATTGCGAGACCGTGCGGCTGTCGTATCATAGCGACCAATCATCGACGGAAATGTACCACAACTTGCACGATATTTCTCGCACCGTCTGAATAAGCTTTAAATCAGGGAGGGCTAATCAATTACCAATAGTTTAAATAGCTTTATCTTTCTAACTTTCCTCGCCTTTATATTTACAGTAATAAGTACTATTTTACCATATCAACAGCATTGTGTTCCAAACCAAGCGTTACCGGGCGACCTTCGTCACACCTACTGAAACATTGGCACCAGGATGTCGGCTGCACGACATTTTCGACTCAGTTTTGCATTCAATTACTGTCTACAGAGACGCCACTTTTTGTCACATATTTTTTGACAATATGTCGTATGAAGTACATTATTATGGTTGAACCACTTTTCATAGGCCATATGAATATTTCTTAAAATGTTTAACCGTCATTACAGTGTTACAGAATTTTTTAAATTCAAACAAATTCTGCCATTATTGATAATTTATTTTCGTACTTTAAATGTGGATTAATAAATAGTCTAACTAATTAATAATGTTTTGTTTCATTTAGATTGTAATGTTTATTATACAGAGGTTTCAAAGCATAAGTGCGCACACTTGACCCACATGACTCTATGTAGGTTAGCATTTTTAAATGCCTAAAATATCCGCCCTACCTTTTAGGAACGATCGCAATCTAATCTCAGTCTCAATCTGTCAAAAATGCCTCTAATATTCTTCACAAACTAAACTAAATTTAGAGAATAGACATCTCTTACTGACATAAGCGAAAGAAAAGGACGGTGACATTTAAGAACTAAGTTAGAGATGTCAAATTAGTTTTGCCTTGAACTGTTCCGTATTTTTAATCTACACGTTATAGGATGTCAACTATAAATGTATGGATGTGTCAGATTGACTAAATTTGACAGCTCTTATTTACATTAATCTCTTTCTTGTTCTGTTGGATAGAAAAAGATAGAAATAGTGTAATTTTAGTTTAGTTTGTGAACAAGGGAATTGGCACCATTGTTTGTTGCTGAGGTGAAATTGCGACTAAATTTTAAACGTTTTTAATTAGTAGAGGTTGGCCTTCAGATGGTAGATGCATACATACGTGACTCCATGAATATGACTTGATAACTTTCTTACCTGTAAAGAAAGAAAAACTTTCATAAGCATATGTATAAAAAAACACAACATAGTAAAATACTCTCAGTAGTCATTAGTAATTTCCATAAACTTAGACATAAGGGGTGAAATATTTCAACAGTTAGTAGTTAGGAGTAGTTCCTACATTTACACAAATAGGAACAGCAATTTTTTTTTAATCTTTCGATTTATGTTAGCACTGAGGCGTCGTAAATCATATTCAGTAAAAGATAGTTATACTTTCAAAAGAGAGTTTTGTATGGAGAAGAATGAACACTCCATACGTACTCTTTTAAAATCAATGTTTTACAATATTTGCATTCAGAATCATACATAAATAAATACACGTAAATGCAATGTACCTTAGGTATATAAAAAATACTATATTATAATATGTAAAAAGTATTACAAATTAGGAATTGACGATTAAAATATGTTCAAATCATACTGATAATGCACATTGAAGTGCAATATTCAACCAACGCTTTAACATAAATTCTCGGACAGATTTGTATGTGCAAATATCTCCCTAACCTCGAATACTACTTACCGTTTTACACAAGTTACCTAAGTCAACAACATTTACCATTTGACTCGCAATTAGCTCTTAATTTAGACTTTAACATCCTGCAATCGGTAAATTAGAGGCATTAGAGGCAACGAACTCAAAATGTTTATAGTAAACGGTCAAGCAAGCAATTTCGAGGGTCCGACACGATAACGTTACGACATCCATGGCGCATCTCGTGATGATTTAGATGAAATTGAATGTTGTAAAGTGAATGTAATTTAAGTGATTAAAAATAAATAAGACTGACATAATGATAAAAGATGTTAGTAATATAAAATGTATTAATGCTAAGTTGTAGCACTTTTTATTTATAGTACTCTTGCAATGAAATGGCTTGAATCCTATCCTACCTATAATCGGGAATGTTTTTGAGAATAAATGGAAGGATATTTATTACTCTTTCACGCTTAAAAAAAAATTATACACAATATAGATATTGATCTAGCTAACTATATTTTTTATTCCGTTTGTGTTTTCCCGTAGGATAATTTAGGACTTTAGTTGAAGTGTACGCAGACGAAGTTGCAGGCAGAAGCTAGTTAATAATAATAATATATTTTTATATTTTTAAATGTTTTTATTGTTTTATATTAATATTTAAAAATGTAATTATATATGTATTAAAATAAATAAATGTGAATAATAATCAAAATTATTTGAGAGTTACAGTTGCAGAGATATTCGATTAAAAGATTAAAAACAATCGTTTCACTTGAACATTTGGAAGATATTAAATTGAATAAACTGGGACACAACACAATGCAATGTAAAAGTAAATGGTAGGGCTTTAGAGTCTAAGATTGACCTATCACGATTACCTAAATAGAACGTCAGACTTCATCTTGTAAAATAAATACACGATGATGAAGAGAATATTATAATAAAGTTGCTTGAAGCAGTTGGATTGTGGAGGATTCTTTGAGACAATTATGCTAGAAATTCTCAACATGAATCAATAATAAAATAAATAGGTGTCTTTTTGGCATGTTATTTTTTTATTCGAGCCAGCCATCTTGCCGCTGGGTCTAGGCAGGCGAGGCAAAAAACCGTCTCGCACAAACAACACACTGTCTTTAAAATAATATTGTATGTTTTGAAATGCTGTCAAAACATAAACAACTAAAAAAACTAGTATTTATTAATTATTGACCAGGAGTCGTAATTTTAATTATTGTTTTTTAATTTTATGACCACCTCCTAAAATGTTCTTGGATCAGCTGATTTTTTTTTCACAATAATAATTTTAATTAAATAATAATTTTATATTTTAATTAAACGGAAAATAAAATTAATACCTCATAGTAAAAATATTTCATTTAAATTATGCTGTTTACACAATGATATTATAGTAGATTAATAATATATCCGTTGACGACGAATCTTAAAGTTTAATAACAATCAATTTACATAATTTAGTATCGTTATCGATAAAATTAAAATCGATACAATCACTCGTTTTAAATGAGGAATCAAATAAGTTTCATTCTTTAATTAACTAAACTAATCAAAAAATGCAATAAAAGTTTTTATATTCATAAATTAGGTAGGTACGAAGTCGTTAATTAATTTTAATTATGTATTGATGCTTTTGGATTTGAGTATACTAGTATGAGGACGGGGTTCTGTTATCAAACGATAAACCAACTGCTTTCTGCGACTTCGTCTGCGTTAAAATTGATGTAGGTATTAATTACCCCACGGACACCGTCAATTTTTCCAGGATAAAAAAAAATCTGCCGTTCCATACATTATGATCGTTGTAAAGCATTTTAGTAGGGAACAGCTGATTTTTTTCATGATTTCAGGGTTGGTCCCATAGTAAAAGTTGTTCATAATGATGAGTACAATGACCCCTTTTCAGGTTTCAGGTAAATTTTCAATGACCTTGTATAATATCTGTGCCAAATTTCATCCAGATCCGTTCAGCCGTTCTGAGGGGATTGAGTAACAAACATCCATCCATATTATCTTTCGCATTTATAATTATAATAGTAGTAAATAGTAGGTAGTAAGATTAAAAACCTGATTCTAACGACATGTTGATAATATTTTTGTTTTTTATTCTATCCTATTAAAACCGTTGCTCACTCAGCCACTCTCATACATCCGCCGCCAAGGTCGTTCAAGGCCTTCATTTATTTAGAAAAGTTTACTTCTCGCCTCGGGCTATATATGGCGTGATAATCTTGCATTTTGATATCTACAAAAGTCGTTTGATGATCAAAATAAATTACTTACCCATTATGGTAACACGTTACTAATTGTCGTAACTTAAAGAGTTTCGAAATACGAGTATGTTTTTGGAATTAAATCTGACTGTCAATCAAAGTAGTCCCGGCGAAGATGAAAAAGATTTTGGTTTTCTGGTTTTTATTTTTTTCTATAGCCTAGTTTTTTATAATTCTGCAAATTAGAAAGAACTTTTGTCTGTATTAAGCTCAGTCTCAGTGATTGCATGACGGCTGACAGGACGGAGTGGAAGAAGAAAACATGTTGCGCCGACCCCAATTAACATGGGACAAGGGCAGGAAGATGAGATGATGATGTTATGCTAATCATCATTTTCCTTTTTTTTTGTTCAGGGATGGTAAATCCTCATGGATATGGGGAGGAATCTATCAGACTCTTACCAACTACAAACTACCCCGGTGTTCCCTTCCAACATTTACTCCGGGGATCCCTGAACCGAACGCCCGTTCCACGATCCTCGTCTGGTGGCCCACCTCTGCGTCATCATACTCCGATCTCAGTTTGTTTGGGGTCGGCACTGGTCATCATCATCATCATCATATCAGCCGTAGGTCGTCCACTGCTGAACATCATAGGCCTCCCCTACAGATTTCCAATAGGACCGGATGGAAGCGGCTTGCATCCAGCGCGATCCCGCGGTCTTTATCAGATCGTCTGATCGTATACTCGGCGCTAGTGCATCGCTATATTCTTCCACACACAAAGCCGTCATCACAAAGTTCACTACTGTTTTAACCATTCAGTCTTTCACATAACCTTTACTTTTAGTTTGCCTCATTCAGTTACGTAATTTTAACTCCAAATATAAACAAATTCGCAGAACTTTGATTTACCTGTAAGTCTGTAGCAAATATATTCAATATTCAATACAAGCCGAGTCTAAAGACATTAAAATCAGCTATTTATACTTTGCCTTAATGTTTAGGCAAAGTACCAAGACTGGTCACTTATGACACAACATAAATGTCATTTGTATAATTCTCTGTCATAATATGCAAATAAATGTTAAAATAGGATTTAATTAACATGAAGTATGTAGGGTATTTGTTGATTTTCGTAACTTATGGCTAATGATGTAGGTAATGATGCAAATTTTTGGATTCTTGATGATAATGATATTTTTTGACAAAAGTATCAAGGATGTTTGAAGTGCATCTTAGATTACAAGAAATGATTGCAAAATATATTTAAATAGCGTTCTCAGATTAAATTACTGCTTCAGAATTAAGGCCCAAGTTATTCCACGGAAACACAATCAAAAGTAACAAAACATACATCAATCGATACTCACAAAGTTTCGTGTTTATGATAGGTAAATCTTCATGGAGTAGGAATTAAGACTGAATTTTAAAGTGATCGATATTTTTTGTTTTAAGAATATTGTGTTAAATTAAACTTTGCCTCTATCACTTCTGACCTAGAATCTATAGAGTCAAAAGCAAACCCATGCACATACAAAAAATGTATAGGTTTGGTTTTCAAAGTTATTAGTTACCACTGACATGATCAAATAAATGATCTAGGTTCCAAAGAAATCGTTAATTATCTACAACAGTACGAGCTATGACCCAAAAATCCAACTATGATTGATTGCAAACCCGAAACAATCAAGTTGAAAGAACAAGGTCGATATAATCGAACTCGGTAATCGATATTGTTCCGATGCATCGATTGTCAGAAACAATTGATCTTAATTGATGTAGGTCAGACAGGAATATTTTGGTTCACAGATAATAATAGTGTTTGAAATAATAATAGATAAAATGAGTCTGTATTGAAGGATGTACCACCGAATGTTGCAAGAACAAAAATAAACATTTTATTACGTTGAAATTAAAATTGTTTATGAATATGCCATGAAGTAAATAATTCTCCCTTTTACGGAAATTATAATTACTGTCTAAACACACTATAACTAGCTTTTGCTCAAGATTTCGTTAGCGTACATTTTCATACAGATCCCTAATTTTTTTATAGTTAAATATATATATTACTCGCTGATAATGTAGCTTTCCATATGTGAAAGAATTTTGAAAATCTGTTGAGTCGTTTTTGAGTTTATCCATTACAAACAAAAATACAAATATCTCTTTATAATAATCTACCAGCCATAGATTTTTCTAAACTACGACTAATAATCAACACAAATCAATATAAAGATTTAGTCACTATTACACAAGAGGCCGCACGTTTCGCGTCGCGTGCGCATTTATCGCTTACACCGAGATGCGCGTGAGATCCACAGATTACATTGTCACTGCGTAGGGCCCACTTTCACTTCGTCATTTTCACACCGTCTTTGAGCGTGTACAGACGCGTTTGATAGCATCTTTATTGCCTGTGTAACACGGAATTACCTAGTTCTATGGCTTTTTATTTGCAGAAGTAGAGCAAAGGTTACTTTTATAATGGTTGTAGTAAAAGTTATTTGAGATGATGAAAGGGAAAACCGCTACGTCATATTTTTTATAAATATCCTTGCAGCTTAGAATCTATCAAAGTTCAATAATGATGATAAACTTGCAAATCCAACTCCTAAAAATACCATAACAGCTAAAACAGAACTCAACAAAAACAATGTAAACGTCACAGTTATAGCTCATCTCAAATTCATGATGGCGGCTGCAAGCGCGAAATTCACATCAAATAGCAACGTCTAACAAAACATGTGACATTCATCTCTAAACAAGCGACTAGCAACAAGAAATACGAGTTCATGTTGAGGCAAATACACAATGTATTGCTGTTCCTACGTTGGATATAGCGATAATGGTTTTCCATAATACGAATATTTTGTAGGAGGTACAGGGGGATTAATGTTATACTCTTCAAATGGATCAGCTAGACAAAATATTTTTATTTTAATATGCTTGTCTATATAAACCACAGAATTTGGAATTTTATATTTTTCAAAATTCTCACTAATTTTCACAACATTATCGTTGGAAATTGTTTGACCACTTACAAGTTGTTCTGCACCTTTTCTTCTACAGTTTCAATTTATGGTCTACGACTTGTGAATCATCCTTTATACAGGAACAGAAACACGGAACGCGCCTCCGTGGGCCGAATCAACACCACTAATCTTTTTATTAAACGACAGAAGCGACTTAAACTAACCCACGTGCGCCCGAACATCAGATATGCGCCATATTTGCATATATTGACAGTTTAGATCAGAGTAGAAAAGTCAATGTACGTGTCCACACATCAAACTGATTTGTTGTTCGAATTTATACGTTAAGTACACGCAATAAGTGCTTTTTAATTTATTTTTACTTTACTTCACACATTGAATACTTAAGATACAGACATTGTTTTATTATTTTCGTGATTATCTTTGATGGGATCAGGAATCTGGTTAAACGCGGCGAATGAATCGACTGCTTAGGATTTTACCAACTGACCAATTTTAATATTATCTACATCTATATCATCTGTAAGTTTAATTGTAGCTTCACCAGCATTAGAAGGGATCGTGATGTTACCGTCTGGTAGCCGTTAGAAGCAATTAAGTCAATGTCAATCAAAATATTGTGAATGTTGTCTGGCATCCTCTGCGGTGATAGACGTTGATGAATAGACGCAGCAGCAGTAGCGTATATATGTTATGTCCGACTGGATAATTGGCGATTACGGTTACTATTCTCCACGATTTCACTTTAGGGAAAACTTGGAAATTGAAATAGAATTTTACTTGTGGATATCTTTCTCTGATAATTGTTATGTCTATTACATTTTTGATTCTTCTATCGTCAACTATAGTCTATTACCATTAAAATGCGGTTTGTCCAGTTGTATTTTTAGTTAATCAGCAACTATACACATCAAAAGTGTCTAGGGATCAACATCCCTAACAAATGTTAGGGATGTTGATCCCTAGACACTTTTGATGTGTGTATGTTAGGCGTCAAGAAACTAGCTCTTGCAAGTTAAAAATCTTAATTGAGTTCTTACGAGTAGTTAGAATTGGAATTGCTTGGCGGCCATTTTTGTAAATTAGATCTAGCACGCGACTGCGATTTAAGTAAGTAAAGTGGATAATTTAAATTGTTAGAGGTCGATTAATGAAAGTGAGCCTTTTCATGTTAGAGGAACTGGTTTAAGTTTGTAAAGCTGGACTTAGGAATAGAATTGTTTGCTAATTCTTGTAGATACACAATATGCTGTAGGTCTCTAACTGTGTGTACTAAAGGTATGGTGAATTTAAAGCTTTGTACAAGATTTTTGGATGATGTTGAGAGGTTAAAAATATAGGTATTCTGTATAGTAGTGATTCCTAAAGTGGGTTGCGTGGAAAACTTATCAAGATTCTGTGAAATTATGTGTACCACTGTGTCAGTCGACTATTTACTAGTTATTAATAAAGAAAAGTATTTGTACATAAAATAAATAATTTAAAATCATTTGATATAGGGTCCATTTCTGTTTCCTTCAAAGCTCAGAAACCACTGCTAAGTTCTTCGTAACTCAAAATTAAGCAAAGATCGAAACATTTAAAAATAATTATTTTATTGAATTAAATAACACGGGAATTACTCCATCAGATGCTTATCTTAAAGCTATGAATCTAGAACTTCCTGAATCTATTATACCAAGTTAGTAAACACGCAATAAAACCTTTTCAAGAACAATGGTTCTTTTAAAACGATGATAGTCGGTAATCGATGCTCTAGTTTAGTAAGATAATGCTGTAAATTTGATATTTATGGCATCAGTTATGTTTTTATTCATTAGCAAAGCTCTTTTATGGCACGTATGGAGTTCCGAGCATTGTTTCCCATGGGTTGGTATTTATCTTGTCATGAACAATCATGTATTCAACTGATAATTAATTGATAAAGGCTATTAGGACCAGGTTTTTAATTGAGCGATGAAATTGTCGACTCTAAGGACCATTATGAAATTGGGTTTAGAAAAGTTTTCTTTGTGATTTTTTTTCTAAAATGGCATTACACTGTTTTAGTAGTATTTGATATCTATACTACTATTATAAAGATAGTTTATTTAATTATTATTTTTTCTAGAAGAACGAGTCCAGTTACAAAAAATATTTCACTGATAGGAAGCTACACTATTGCCGACTGTTAAAGATTACGTTTTATAGTATACTTAACTTCCGTGCAGGTGAAGTCGCGGGTAGAAGTTCCTTACATATAAAACACATGAACTTTTTAATTACTAATGCTACGTTAATTATAGATCCGGTTTTCATGGACGCTTTAACTGGCTTGTCGACCAATTAAATCAATCATAAAATCAAGGAAGCAATGACAGTTCTAGTCAGGATTATTAAGTCAAGATTCCTTATTGATTTCCCTTATTCCAAAATAGGCATGGCTTGTGAAAATAGGTGGGATAAGCCTAAGCAGGTTACGCAAAAGCTGTACGACCAATATGTAGTTTAGGTCTACCTAGAGTTTAAGACAAAGTCTTAATGACGTAACTGCGTTATAAGACGGAAAAAAATGTGTAAATTATATGATCGATTTCATAAAGTTAGGACCAAAATTTGGAAATCGATCTTTTAATTCTATTACTGCTACTAACAATTTTGATGGAATAATTGTCAATTAAGTCTAGATTTTTACGTGATGAAATCTTCATGACGATTGCATATAATAAAAGAAACACTAAAATCAGCATTAAACCATTCAGTATTTACAATATCTTTTGATGTGCATCTCAATTTGGTAATCTGTCCACTTTTGCAATGAATTTTACAATTAAAAAGTGATATTCAATTTGTAAACTCATAACTGCACAAGCGTTTGCGTAATGTCTGAAACAAATTCATTGACACTGACCAGCGCGATCTCTTACAAAAGCCTACCTCAATGCTGCCCTACTTTCCAAAGGTATCTACAGCTACAATTATGTGGACAATATAACAAACAAACAATTATATCACGCAGTATACCACGTTACATTTGCTATCTATTAACTCCAAAACCATCCTTAAATCCACACACTAAAACTCAAAATAGACAACCATGAGAATTACAACGAGTAAATGTAGTTGTTGCTATCGACGAAGACAATAGAATCGAGGACATTAAGTTCGTGCAAAATGTTTCTGGAATGGCATATGTTCCGGTCGCTGAATATTCTATAGCAGGCCTTGGCCGATTCAAAATAGAGTTCAGATTAATTTGCAATATCGAAGAATCAGGATATAGGACCAGTCGGCGCCACAGTGTACTTTTGGTAGTTGGTATTATGAGGACAATTACGAAACTGAAGTTGGTTTGGGCGTTGGATCTGATCTAGATCTATGTTTACAGCAATTGAGCTAAATGCTAGTGGACTGTGGTGCATTTGTCTGTCATTATAAAATTACTGGTTCAGGAGTTACAACATTACTACTTGATTATACTTTGTAACAAAGGGCTTCACAGAAGTCTACTTACTGGAATTGCCATGTTCATATTTACCTACAAAAGAATATGGAATATGGTAAAAAAATTATTAAAGTTATCACTGACATGATTCACTAATTATGGGTTAATTTTGCTGTACCTACTTTACTCAGATTCGTACGTAGTTACTATACTTTATTATTACATCCAGGCAATCTCATTTCTTTTTTCTTTTTTTCAATAACCCACTGAGCTAAAGGATCGTATTACAATTTGACGACAAATTGCTATTTGTATGAAGTAATCTGGTCTCTGGAGACTTGTCTTATTACATTTTCGTATAAAACTATGGGTTTGTAAGTTGATATTAAAATAATTGTTATCTAAATGATCTCATAAGCAATTTAAAGCATATTTTTTTTCATCAGCCTCAGTATACCAAAAGAAAAAAAAATGTGCTTAATTTTAAACAAAGTAGGTTGATAATTCTTACACCAAATTAAGCTACACTACCTTTATGAGGTTAATACTACATAAACGCGACAAAAGAAATGAAAAACTGTAAACCCTCACTATTTCTGTGCACATATTGTCCAAAACCAGTTTATTTTATGAATATTGTCAGTTGTTTGGTGAAAAATACACCATTTAATGTGTAAACCGTTACTTTTGAAAAGTTTCTTGCGAATTGGTCTACACTTTGATCTATAAAATGTGCATAATGTCATTCGTGTGGGCATTGACCATTTAATATTTAGTTGTTCCGGTTAAGAATGGTATAATTAAGTCTGTTCTGTAGTGTGACAATTACACTATGTAACGTAGTACCTACGAGTACGTGTCTACCTTTTTTAATTTAAATTTTAGTTGACGATTTTGAAAACGCACAATTATATTATTGACATCGAAATTAAAAAAAAAATTGGTCCTTTCATTCCACAAATTGGTCCTTATCATTTTTTAATCTGTATGTTAAGTTGTGCGAGGTAGATAAATACCTTTGAGATCCAAATCAATATATTTAAATAGAAACAAATAAATCAAACTAGATCCTTAACCACAAACATGACCTATCCAAAACTACAGTATGGTTCCACAAAAACCAAGGTTCTCCACCCATTGTGCACTGACACACTGGTTCCGTACAAAGAACATATCGATAAGAACACAATAAACAATAACGTTCGTGTATTGCGATTACAACACTGTTATGCGACTAACGATTGTCGGATTGTTCGAACTTGCGATTAAGCGACTTTTTTTCGATGTTATGTCAGAAATTCTTGGGAGTAACTGAATAGAATGGTATGTTTGAGTTATGCGTGAAAAAAATATTAGGAATTTTAATATCTCTCGGAATTTTTGAGGTCAAAGATATTTTTCTAGTAGATAGAAAAGGCCGATACTCATTTGTTTTTAGAAAATAAAAACAATGAAAGTTCAACAAGTAAACCATGAAACAAATCACTGATCAATAAACATGTTGTGATCCTAAAAGCAGTTCATCAGAGCAAACAAATCAGTCTTAAGCGACAAATTGTACATGAAGAACGACAGCTTGTTTCAAATTATGACCGTAATGGTTGTGTGGGCAGATTGTCGATCTAGTTTATCTACGGGGCGTTCTACCGACGGGGCGTCGTCAGTAACTGGGTCGAAGTGCCAGGTGGGTTCGTTGGTCGCGAGTATTTAGCAATACTGTTCGAGCCAATGATATTTAAGTGCTAAGTTTATATCTACGGAATGAGTTTAGTTTCATTGTCTTTATTTGGTCTACATACTATGATATCATCTTTTTTATCGCCTATGTCATTTATGATTATTATTACAACAGAAAAGTTTATTATTCTTCTTCTTCTACGATATTGTTGCCAATGTTAACTGCAACCTTATTTGGTACGCTATAAATATCGCAGTCGACCACTCAATTCAACGTTTATCTATTTTTACAAAAAATCTGTTCCTAGAGATAATTATTTTAAGCTTATAAGTAACTCAACTGAAACGTCTTTATCAAATAATGTCCACTATCTCTATCTATGCTATCATTTTACTCTATTTTGCTTAAAATACCGCGACAAGGGACACCATTCTCTTTCATTGTAAGTAGACCGATTGTTAGCCTTAAACGTAGATGATTTTATTTATTGCCCGTTTCTGTCACGCTGTTGATAGCCGGGCAATTTCTTGTACCAAGTTTGAATGTTTATTAATTTTGATAGTAAAATGTAGAACAGTAATTATTATCGGTTAAAATTGAATATTTCCAGAAATTAGGTACCGAATAGATTCGAGGCAATCATGAAAGTAATTTCACAGAAGTTA
Source organism: Hoplodrina blanda (assembly GCA_949316365.1). Lineage (NCBI taxonomy): Eukaryota > Metazoa > Arthropoda > Insecta > Lepidoptera > Noctuidae > Hoplodrina > Hoplodrina blanda. The sequence goes on along the minus strand of OX438579.1, from coordinate 4,543,116 downwards.
AGAAATTATAATTCAGTGAAAATGTGAAATCCTCCGCGAAATCTAAAGATTTAAAAATAGTAGTAGTATAATAAACAAACAGTATAAAGCTAACCCATCTTCAACAAACATAACAATTATATCTACCTCCTTTACTCTTATTTTCCCAGCTCGGTAGCGCAAGTGCACAAACTCTTCCTACAAGATAGGTCCAATTAATTCACATAAAATTAGAAGCCGGCTCACTATCAGTGGGTTGCAGTCCTAATTATTAGAGGGAATGTTCGATCTTTATTGTTCGCTGTTAGCCCGGGCTTACATTAGATCTGCACTAATTAAATGCTAGTGTAAGAGCTGGGTTTCATTAAAATGGCGATTTTCGTGTGTGTGGATCTGATAGCGCGTGCGCCGGCGGCGACACTTCCTACTTGTAGCCGGTGTAAAAACTGGAGGCGCAATACTTGCTTTAAATAAATCCTGAATTAAATGGAGAGGTGGGTTTTGAGGTAAATGTTTTAAAGGGAATTATGGTTGGTGATTAAATTCAAAGTAAATGTTTATTTGTTTAATAGTGATTTTGGTAAGGCATTTAGTTGGTGGTGTAACATTTTTGGTAGCAGCTTTGCCACATCAAATTTTAATTGAGTTAAAAGGTAACAAGATTACTTTCGCCAAAGACATAATCAAGCTTATCATAGACATATATCAAAAGGACCAAATTCTTCTCTCCTCTCTCAACACTCAAACGCTCACTCTTCCAACAACTCAATAATACACCCAACATTCCTAAATAACTCAGACTTCAAAACAAACGTATAACAGAATTGTATAAAATCACAGCGCACGCGGACAGTGCACGATGATCTACGACGCGACAGACTTCCGTATCATTACGGGTTGGAGGGAGTGCGGCACTGGCGCGCGCGCAGATCACATCGGCACGCGCCTCCACTCTTATCATCTTAATTTTATGTATTTATTCAATATCCAGTGAATAGACAAAGAATGAAGGAATCATAATGGACTTTGTTTGTGAATTATTTTTTAATTTAAGAATTCTACAAGTGAATCCGCATTAAGGTTGAATTTTGTATAATCATCTTATAAATGAAGAGGAAAATATTTACAGCGAGAAGTTTCAAAAGAAATTCTTTGTAATCATCTAGCATAATGAGTATAGAAGTTGGTTAGTATGGGGACGGTATTAGAGCATGACGATTGACATACATTCCTAACAACCTGGGAATGAAAAGGGAAATGCGATTCAGTGCAAATTCTTAGCATTTGTATGGAACTTGTTTTTACAGAAGATAAAAAAGGACTAAGTATACAGTATGTGAGAAGACTCAAATCAAGTCAATATTAAAGATAATAATAACACAAAAGTAACAGCAACAAATTTCACTAACGATCGTTATTAGCATGGGAAACGTACAATATTTGGCAACATTACGCACAAATATTGCCACACGCAAATATATTTATTACCAACCATTAAAACGGCTACAACCGACACTAAACGAACTGCAATCATTTGGTTTTCAACAGCTCAATCTGTCATAACTTCAAGGAAACATATAGTATCTCTAATTTCCAGTTTATTGTTAGTAGTTGGGTCACGAACTTACTTGTTACTTGATGTACTGGTTAATAGATCACGCTTATGTCTGTAAGTACTTAGTAAATATCCGGTGACAGCTTAGCGAGGAATGAGCGAGGGCGACGCTGTTATTAATAAGTATGAATTAATACACGATCACCTAGTAGTACTCGCTTCACCAACTATGGTGATTCTAGTACCGTTTATTATAGGTACTGCAAGTGATCTGCAGTTTTCTTTATCGTCACAATGGTCCTTGTTGTCGAACTAATTGGATGTTAATTTTGTTTTTAATCAAATCATCCTTTTTATTGTATAGTTTTCTTTTATCCTTTTTTAATTATCCTATACGATTTTCCACTTTTGGAGAAGGCCTTCTCCAAGTCCTTGAAAGTACTCTTTTCTCGTACCTCTCACTAGCACTCTTCTGGCTCCAGGAGGTTAGTCCCTTTAGTCCTATTTCTACAAAAAATATTTAACGAAGATTTCTTATAAGATAATCTGATCAATAAACAGCTCTTGTCGAAACCTGCCTGTTAACGTATCAATCCTCGTAACCTCAATGTGTGTTGGCCACACTGTTGGGCAATTGATTGCCATAATCAAAACGTTATCGACGTTTTCGCACGCGAGGTTGCCTAACACTACCTCACCGCTATAAGGGATAGGCGATATGATAATATACGTAAGGATGTTGAAGTGTTTACAACTACTGATTTGGTTGAACAAGAGGCTTGTTATTGCAGCCTCCATATACAAAGGATAATTGGACAATCAGTGCGCCTGAAAGGAGTATGGGTTTGTTCTCAATGATTGTAAGGTAGATATAGAGGCTAGTTACTGCTTGGGTATAATTTCTAATTTTGTGACGTCAGTAAACATGGTGCAGGATAATTAACAGAAACTCTATTCCAGTAGATTCCGTAGCTACGGAATAAAATATTACCGTATATTGCTTGAACACAATTTCTTTAACACGAATTTAAATCCATTTGAATATATTGAGGATCTCTTCAAATCCGCGTTTTCGAATCTCTCGTCTTATTTATCATAATTATGATTTATCACGTTTGTTTGGTTACATATTAAAAAATCAAAACATTCTCCAGCAAATTTCAAAAGAACAATAAACGAAATACCAAAGTTTAAAATAAAAATGGTCATTTGATCAAAAGTTCAGCTGACCAAAGTCTGGAATATCAATGTTTATATTATTTATTACACTATTGACCAAATCGTTTAATGGTCAAATGGATTACTGGATAAATTATTAATTATCAAATGGATTAACTGAAAAAGATAAAAATAATATTAATATATTAGCGAATAGCGCCTGTCTGATACAGATAGCCTTTGCAACAACATGATCGGTTTGCTAATACAAAATATCGAAAATCGTCACGTTTTGTAAGCGAGCGAAGCGAGCTCGGGACTTAGGGCACCCCGACATGGACAGGTTAGGTTCGAAGGGGATGGCGGGGTCTGAAAGACCCCGCCATCCCCTTCGTGTTAGGTTACTTTAAACCTTGAACGCAGAAGTAGGAGCCCCGCGCAGCGGGGCTCCGTAGACCGGGTATTGTCTACCTGCCCGCACGTCATCTCTTCTGCTTGCGTCTTTTACACACATTACGGGCTGTAGTCGACGGCACCCCGGTCAACGGAGCCCCGCTGCGCGGGGCTCCTACTTCTGCGTTCAAGGTTTAAAGTAACCTAACACGAAGGGGATGGCGGGGTCTTTCAGACCCCGCCATCCCCTTCGAACCTAACCTGTCCATGTCGGGGTGCCCTAAGTCCCGAGCTCGCTTCGCTCGCTTACAAAACGTGACGATTTTCGATATTTTGTATTAGCAAACCGATCATGTTGTGCAAAGGCTTTCTGTATCAGACAGGCGCTATTCGCTAATATTAATATTATTTTTACCTTTTTCAAATTACTTCATGTTTGTATGTATACTATTTTGAGGCACTGTTATTTTAATCATAATTTTTGAACAAATTAATGTGTTAAAATTAATGATGTACTTCAATATAAGTATACCTACATTTAAATCATTTGTGATTATAAAATTTGATTAGTTATGATTTGATATTTTAAAATTAAATCTAGCAACTTTTGATCAGTCGTTCATTTGATGTCACATACATTGGGATTTTAATTTTTTTCTAAATAAATCATTTGGTCATTTAAATTTTGGTATTTCGTTTATTGTTCTTTTGAAATTTGCTCGAGAATATTTTGATTTTTTGATATGTAACCGTTTGTTTAATACTCATTCACACTCCGCAAAACTTTCGCTATCACGCGAACTGACACGAATTATGATCTTGATAACAATTTATTCTTTACTAAAACAGGTGAAACTACAGTTACTATCGTTGTCGTAACCTTGCTTGGACCACGCTTCGTTGGCTCCGTGTCTTTTGTTAGTGGTTACTTCGGTATCTATATATAATTCACACCATTCATTGGCTTTAAAAACGTTAACGTTATTAGCCTTTTAATTATGTCAGAAATACCTACACATGTTACTTGTAAGAATTATTTTGTGATTTATTGGAATTTTGTTTATGAGCGTAAAATTGAGTCAGGTACATCGTATTGCAGTTTGATTGGATACAACGATAAATGAAATTATAACAATGATGGAAGGGAAGTTGTAATTATCGCTGTATAAGATTTGCTTGTTTACGTATTACACGAGAAACCTCCATTGAAATGGAATATAGTATAGAATCAACCTTGAAAACAGAAATGTTTGAACTATAGAATATGATTATTTAATCATTGAATATTAACTTAAGCTACTTGACCTACGACCAAAATATTTTAAACATTTCCTAATTAAAGTTACAAATAAGGTCACCCAACAGACAACTGACGAAAACGAATGACAAAGCCGCATTCACACTGGTAAAATAATGAGTTGAATGTCTCTTTATAATCGATAAGCGAAATGTATCACGACAACGTGACTCCAACAGGTCCTAGTGAACCAGAAGTACTTGCACAATAGTAATTATATTGAGTAACGATATGCCATAACGATAATGGTAAACAATTAAAAATACAAGTAGCTAATCCCATTGACATAGAAACGAATTTAGGTAATTAACTTAACGAGGTTGGGGCGGTTAAAGAAATGTAATAGTTAATTGGAGGTAATGGAAATTATGACATTTTTATATGCATGTCAAGATTACAAGTTGGGAAATAGAGATAGCAAAGTCAAAATTAAAGCATTTATTTCAATGAAACCATTTATAATACTTTTGAGTTATAAAGGAGTCGATCTGTTAGTCAGAAAGTTGTAGCTTGTTGCTCGTTAAAAAACGTAGGCAGGTCATCATGGAGTAGAACGGGCAAGAAACTACACGGACACTCTTTTCAATTAAGCGTGTAGGTAAGCATAAAACCAAATTGAATCCTGTACCATAAGCATAAGTAACAGCAGTCCTTCAAGGTTTGTCCTGAGATTAATATAAGACAAAGCAATATTGAAATTAAACTATCAACCGTAAGTAAAGACAATGGACTGACAAGTAAATTGAAAGCAACAGCTGATTAAGAAGTACAACAATGTAAACCCGAAACTATAGAAGAAATTGTTATCAGAAACGTTAAGCTGACAGTTATTGATTAGGAACAAGAAATTAATATGTTTGTAGTTAATAAATGAGATTGTTTAGAATTTAGAGCAACCACGTGCCACAATGGAGTCGACTAAGGCACGGCTGAGGCTTAGTAGTTCGCAATGCAGGCATTTCGCAATACTATGCTAAGATTAGTTTCAACTTGATTTATAATTAAAACTAGGTGCGTTTGTTAACGAGATTGAGAAATATCTGTTACCGAGTTAGATATTAGTTGGTTTCGGAAATTGTTAAAGGAAATTCGATCAGAACCAGTTTGAGATAAGGATTGGATTTGTAGTTCGTGAGTAATTTTAGTTTTTAGGAGTGTCAAGTAAGCTGCTGTTTCATTTCCTGAAATATTAAAGACGCTTTTGAACGTCACAAAGAATGAATATTACATTAGCATTTCCTATACTTCTCTTCATTATAGACTCAAACTATTCATTGTTTCGAATTAATAAAAAAAATATTGCAGTGATTCCTAAGCCTAAAGATTGATCTTTTTTGTATTGCACTGGTTCCTAAGTTATCAAATTAAATATCTTTCAGTATAAAATGTTTTCTTACCTCATGCCGTCAAATCCATCATCAGAGCCGTTGATAGTGAGCACAGGCGCACGCGCATACGCTTTGGCAACGCGTCTGTTCCTCTCGAACACTATCACCTTTGCCCATATCTCGTCGTCTATCTGTGTCCATTTGTCCAGTACTTCCTGTATGTGTTCCTGTGGACAAAGAAAAATGTGGATTTAATAAAGAATCGGAACCATTTTAATCATCTTATTGGTTATTCCTTCTTTCTTCCACGAACCGTGAGATCTCTCTAGTTGACTACTTACATATCCCCTGAATACAAATAATCTGACTGTATTATTGAATTTTAATTCTTATCACTCATGTAATTGTTTGACAATGATATTATAACCAAGCATTTACCAATAGCTTGTTACGAATACATTAACAAGTTCATTCATAAACTATTTCTTTTTGCGTCAAGCCAGTATCAACAGTGGAGACCACCAGAAAATCGTCGAGGGAAGGAAGCTCGACAAGTCCCTGAGAAACGATTAAACTGTCCTAGATTCCGAAACAAAATTAATCTGGAAAGAACAGCTAAGGAGTAAGAGAAAGACTTCATCATTCGTATAACATAATGGAAACCGTACCTACATTTTTCTGGGTTCAAGCGTATGTGCTATTCAAGACTATAATCTCTCTCTTAGCCTTTCATCCAGATCTGTTTAACCGTTCTGGCGAGATTGAGTAACAAACATCAATTCATCCAAACTTTTGCATTTATAATAGTAATAAAATTATGTGGGCGTCTTTTTTTTTTATTGGGACAAGCCCGCCACACTTTTCCCACCCACTGCAACTCCTGCAAGCCAGAATCAACAGTGGAGGCCACCAGAAAAGCGCCGAGGCAATGAAGCTCGACGAGTCCCAGAGAAACGATTAACTGTCTTGGGTCCCGCAACGAAATTAATCAGAAAAGAATAGCGGAGGAGTAAGAAAAAATATAATTTTCACTTCCCTCCAAACAAGCAGGAGACAGAACAGAACTAGGCCAAAAGGCACAAAGGGACGTTTGCAACTGGGAGAAGCCCATATTGCCAAGCACCACGGATTGCAATTATTATTAAATTAATGGGTCCTAATGTGAGCCGTTACTTTTGATTCCAGTAATAGGTATGGCAAAAACGGGGCGTGGGCGTCTGTCATTTTTTCTATTTTCACCACCTTCATCATCCACTACAATAAAAACATTACTTGACACGACCACAGTCTCATTACCCATATTTACCGAAACGTTTTCATTCATATTGTCTTGCAAAACGTCTGTTTAAGACTGACCTTGCTTTGCGTTACTTTTGTAAGGTATGATTACTGAAGTTTAGATATTAATCCTAATGTAGCAATGTTGTTGTAATCGGATGACATCGTCGCAGGCGCAACACGGGTTCCGCTCTACTAACCGACTCTGTTTTATTTGCAGTATGGTTTACATTTACATGTTGGAAGGTGTTTTGTGTCAAATAAAGTTGTTTGTAGAACCTTCTCGAAGATAAAGGTTTTTGTTTTGCAAGCCATACTGCTAAATCGATTATTAAGCCACTGCAGGGCAAAGGCTCCTTCCCATACATAGAAGGCAAGAGTACCACGCTTGTTCAAGGCGATTTTAGACTTATTTATGTTTAGTGTAAGTCCAGGTTTACTCACGTTGCTTTCCTTCACCGACGTCGGTGATGTCGGAGATAAACTTAGAAAGTCTATGACCTTGCCCGGTTGCGAACCCACAGCCTGGTGCATGAGAGGTGGGCACCTTAATTACTGGGCCATTGTGACGTTAGAAATGATTTGTTTTATATAAAAACAAAGGAAAGGCTTTCCGGAATTATCAAACTGGTAGTTAAGTTCAAAATTCGGTAAGTTAAAAGTTTGAATTGAGAATTAGGCAGTTGAAGTCGTATTGATAGAAAGAAAACTACTTGAATTATGATAATAACAGTGTAAGAATGATCATATCTATTAATGATATTGATAATGATATATGTGATGTCAGTAAACGATTTACCATTCCATTATAGTTGTGTGTGGTGAATTCCTGATCGTAATTGCTTTTGATTTCTTTATTTATGAGGATATGAATGACTCAAATACAAAACTCAATGACGGATGAGCATTTATAAATGCTCGTAATTACTGACTTCGCAAAAACTCGACACAAAGGTTCCGATGACGTAATATTACCATCAATCAATACTGCGATGATTTATATTATATTTAAAATATCGACGATTCTATAAGTATTGTTAACAAGGAAGAGAAGTATTGGAACTGAAAATCAAAGGAATTCCTGTCTTATTGTTGGAGCGATTACGACTGAATTCCCATGACGTGTTTAGTTGGCTTCTCTAATCATTTTAACGGGCATTAGCCTGTGTAAACGCGCCTCTGTTTTTGCTTACATGTAACAATAACTACGCAATTTTACTACTAAAAAGCTGTATCTTTAAAGTGCTGTATACACGTAGACACTTTTTGTTGTCGACGCAGGACACGACGCAGTTGCTGTGTTTGGTGACGTCTACTTTTGTGCTTGTTTTCTGGACATTCTGCCACCGAGCTGTGTGCGACACAGGCTACTAATGTGTGCAACAACTTTTTAACTCATACAATTTGTATGGAATCTCATTATTGTTGCTTGTGTATTCTATTAGAAGCTTTTCAGTGTCTAGTTGCTATCAAAGAATTTTGTAAGCAACAGGTAGCCACAGTGACTGCATCTGTGTATGAGTGTGTTGATTCTATACTACGATACCTACATATTATTTATCTTATCACTATTATAAATGTGAAATTTTGGACAGATGGATGGAAGTTTGTCACTCAATTACGCCAGAACGGCTAAACGAAACTGAATGAAACTATGATCTAGATCCGATGGCACAGAGATACTCGTAGATTATAGTCTGGAATAGCACATAAGCTTTTTATATTTTCATCCCGAAAAAATGTACGGTTTCCGTGGGATAAGATATCAACTTTGTCGCGGACGAAGTCGCGGGCAGAAGTTAGAATGAAAATATAATATTCACTGCTGGTTGCTAGTTGCTTGTGTCAGACACAAGACACTAAAGTGTCTTCGTTTGCGCAGCGCCTTAATAGACCGTTACGTTGATAAAAAGTATTGAAACGATTCTGGTAACCGTATTCACCAGTTAGGGTTGAAAGATCTTAAATGATCAACATTTAAGATCTTTCAACCCTAATTGGTAAATTACAAAAAAAAAAAAAAAAACACTAATTGGTAAATATTGGATTGTTTTAATTGCTTCTAAGTATTTGTTTTGTTTTTATCTTAAATTAGTTTTTGCATGTATTAAAAGATCGTGATCAACTCATCATAATTATGATCATAACATCACGCCTGTGATCCCCGAAGGGTTGGGCAGAGGAGTACTCATTAATACACCCACATTTCGCCAGTTATATTTAAGTCTCATGTTATTTTAGTTTAATATTATTGACATTATTTGACATCTAAGTACTATTGTGATTTTATCTTGACTTGTTATAATAATTTATACGTAATTAATCATTTTCTTTATTATTTTATATTTTTTTTTTTATTTTACTAATATATATTGACATTATTATTTTGTTAAAATTTTGCATGCCATGACTCAGGCAGAATGTACCCGGCTCATTATATTCTAGAATAACTTTATTGTAAAATACCTACATTCTATGCGAATAAATGATTTGATTTGATTTAAGTTTTTATTCATAAGTTTTTATCCATAAAGTTTTTACTAAATGAAAAAAACACTTTGCCCGACCTGGGAATCGAACCCAAGACCTCATGCTCATCTGCTGATGTAAACCTATAATAACGTACCTAAATTAAAACGTATAATATTGTTCTTTGCTTTTAAAATTAACTTAAGTTTTTTTATCTATGTCTAATGCCATTATTCATTAAGAAATCATTAAAAACCAATTGTCGGTTTTCATTATCTATAGAGAAAATAGAAAAGTGAGTTTGTATAGTGTAGATATTGATAACAGAATATTTAAACACTTTCGTGTGTCGTAGCGTTATATTATATAGCCTACCTATACTTTTGATGTTTAATTTATTAGTGTTATTCTGCTTGTGACATTTGCTATTTTATAACTGCAATTAAAAAAAAATGACTTAATTCCATTTAATCTATAATTTATGTGCTATTTCAATTTAATTTAATTTATTTGCAATCAATTTATTTCTAATTCATTTTAATTTATTTCTAATTCAATTTAATTTATTTTCAATCCATTTATTTTCAATTCAATTTTAATAAATTACGACTAACATAATCTTAAGATAGAATGTTACTAACAAAATATGGACATTAGTCTGAATTAAACGATTTTTTTTTTATACTATTCTTTATGAATCTGGCTATCATCATCTGCCTAGCCTTTTCCCAACTATGTCGGGGTCGGCTTTCAGTCTAACCGGATGCAGCTGAGTACCAGTATTTTACTTGGAGCGACTGCCTATCTGACCTCCGCAACCCAGTAACTGGGTAATACAATACACCCAGGTAAGACTGGTTGTCAGACTTTCAAGCTTCTGACGACTCGTAACGACTGTTAAAGATCCACGTATCCACGTAATCTGGTTATCAAATACTTACAGAAATCATTTTTAAATCGGACTGGATGTTCTAGAGTTTAGCGCGGTTAAACAAACAAACAAAAAATTAACATAACATCACGCGTGTAATCCTGAAAGGTTAGGCAGAAGTACACCCACATTTCGCCAGTTTTGTTTTTAAGTCCCATGTAATAGGCGGGCGAGCCTATTGCCATCAACCGGGCACAAATTCAGACTTCGAGGCTGCTATTGAGAAATTCCTAATGGTAAAACCCAATAACACTTTGCCCGACCTGGAAATCGAACCCAAGACCTCATGCTCAGCAGTCGCGCTTTGCGACCACTAGACCAACGAGGAAGTCAACAACAAATTCTTTAGCTTTATTATATAGATTTAAGATTGTTTCTGGTTTAATAATTGCGATGATAGTTTATAGGTACGTTTTTCTTTTTAATTTCCGCAAACCATTAGAGCCGAGTCGGTAAACTTTCGATTTCATATGAATGCGATGATTGTAGCAATTTTAACTGTTTTATTGTAATAGCGGTAACAGTGTTTACTTTCAATTTTATATGAATAGTCTGTTTCAATGACTACATATTATAAAACAAAGTCCTCCGCTGCGTTTGTCTGTCTTCACAACAAAATCAAAAACTGCTGAACAGTTTTTCATGTGGTTTTCACTAATAGATAGACTAATTCATGAGAAAGGTTCAGGTATATAATTTATTAAGGTTTATGTAATTTGGTTGAATTATAACCATAATTATTGTTGGAAGTGTCGGAAAAGTAAAGCCGCCGGAAACTTTCATCGACGATTGCACCCGTGCGAAGCCGGGGTGGGTCGCTAGTTTAATTAATATTATTTTATTCGTGTTAAAATAAAAAAAAAACATAAAAATGTTATCAAAAAATCACTAAGGTGTTGTAATCGTCCATCTTTTTGACAATAAAACCCCAAATAATTTTTTTACTAAGTTTAAAATTAATGTAACAACAGTTAGGTATCTGCCACATGAAACCAACAATAAACCTTCAACTTCCAAATGAAATTGAACCTTAGATTAAAGCAACACTATGGTTGATAATACTTTTGAATTCTATCTACAGATGAAAAGTCCTAAGACGCCATAAACATCTTAAGACCCTTCAAACAGATAAAATAAAAAAGAAAGCGAAATTAACTCATTACCTTTGTCGATCCAGCTTACCTATTCACGAACTCAAAACATCTAAAGCCATCAACCAAATGATCCAATTACTGGGCGACTTCAATAATAATGTGTCGGTCTAACGACTTATTCAGTGTACTAAATCAAATTCGCAATCATTGCTAACTTTCTCCTCATTACCGTATCTTTACATCAAATTCTAAACAGAATCAATCATAGTGGCTCTGCAATGCCTCGCCATATAGAGATTATGGTAACGAATTAAATGTATCGATATTAAACTTATTAGAAGTATCGATAGACTTTCTAGCATCGAAATAACATATCGATGTTTGCGAAATGAAGAAGGAAAACAACAAAAGACTGATACACTAAAAACCACAGCCGCATAGTAGAAAATAGCCGAAACGCTCGTATTAATTCATCTTTCCAAAGTTTGCTGTAACTCAATTCGATTTTTCTTTGAGTTATTGAAACAACGTTCCTTAACGCTGCTTGCGGTAGGAGTTATCAGGCAAAAAATGATACGATAGAAAAACCGTTATGCACCCTCCAGGCGACCTTCCTTCTCTTTCTCTCTGTCTCTTTCTATTGGTGTCAGGAACTTGGTTCTTTATGAAGGTTCCTCCACAGCACAATTTTTAATTTGATTATTTTTGCAACTGTCTTTCAAAAGCATTGGTAGACGTTTTCGTCAATTTACTATCTCTTACGCATATATCGATAGTCAGTCCCAATCCCTAGCCATAAATGCTTCTACAACGTGTACGGCAATGCACAATCCGTGGCGTCATCCTTCTCATAATCTAGCCTCATATTGTCATATTCAGTTCGTTATTTGCCTGAATAGCCTTCGTTAGTGCCATTTTGTATTTACTCGCGAATGGACAGTCAGTCATGCTTAATCATTCGACTGATTTATAGTTCAGGATAGCATATTGTGGCAACAAGATAGGGTTTGTGATGTTTTGGCAAGGCTCACTAGATGGCGTGACGTCGACATTTGTGGAAGTACAATGGTCACTAAATGATATTATGAAAGTAATGGTGAGCTTCAGAAGTTATGACAAGATAATGCACAAATATTAGTTGCTATTTTGTTTAATTTATTGGTTTCTTTTCCGAAGAAAGAGATTGGTTAACAATGAGAGGAAAGATACTAAAGCAAAAGGAAATCATGCGTTGTTACGATTACGCAGGGATGATATGATAAATGACTATTCGGTCACTACATGAGAAGGTCGTTACTATTGCAGGTAAAACCTAGATTAGGCAGGACAGGAGCATGGAAGGAGGAGGGACAGAAGATTGGAATAAAAAGGGGCGTTGGACTATAGATAATAATGATGATAAGAAGGAGCTTGAGACCGCATATACTGTTATCATTGTTTATATAATTTTGCAAAATATGATACAATATAAAACAATTTGCCTGCTGATATGATTTACAGTACCTGTTTAAATATTGCATCTGCTTCATGAATAGTTTAAGTATTAAATTCCATTGTGGTATTATTACATCATGTATGCCATTTATTCCATTCTAAGAAATCTCTAAACTATGCGAGCCAATAAACTCAACGTTTATATTAGTATCTGCACTTGATTTAACATTTTAAATATGGCTAGGTGCGAACAACGGTGCCGGCTATGCAAGGTTGGCCACATCTCGGTCGCCTTAAGCTATTTATGTTACTACTGCTTCAACTACTTACTTCTCGTCGTATTTATGTCATGTTATATCCTTATGCACTAGTTTCAAAATGAGAGCATATAAAAAAACAACTTTAAGATCATCACTTAAGAACGGCTCGATTAATTTGGCAGATTCTTTTTTGTTTTTGTCAGGTTAAGGTCAGAAAGAAAATTTGGGGAAATGTCGGAAAGGATGGTACTTCGCAAATCCGTGCGGAGCTGGGGCGGGTCGTTAGTGTTTCCTTTATTAATGTTGATGGAATATTTAAATCAGGATTATCAAGTTTGCCTTAGATGGATCTATTATTAACATTTTAGAGATCATGATTATATCATCACTGATTTGTTGGTGATGTTTTTAGAAGGTCAAAGCTTTTTCTTGTCATTGCTTTCAAATTTTTCTTCAAAAAGCTGTATGCTGAAGTTGTATACATTACCTATCATTATAATTATATTTGAATTAAGATACACAACAAACTGGCCATGGATTATTAGGTAACCGACTCTAATATAGTAGTAAAAAGGATGTTTTCTTAATTTTAAGTTTATATTTTAGACCGATTTACAGCTTTTTCTAACATTACTTTTAACGGGTTATTAATCTTCATGAAAAGTGAGATCTCCATTGAGTTATGAACAAACACACAATAGTTTTTGTGATCACGATAGATCTACATTTCGTAACAATTACGAGATTGCGTGCCAACGTTTAGCGTGTTTCACTTGTTTAGTTAAGCAAAACCAAAACTTATTGTGTAATTAAGAGATTTGTTTATCGTCTATGCACAACGAGAAACGAATGATCTATACTAATATAGTAAAACTGAAGAGTTTTTCTGTTTCGTTTGCTTGTGTAAATGCGCTGATCTCTAGAACTCTTACTCCGATTTCGAAGTCCGATGAAAAAACTTTTTTGTATAGGATAGCCAGATTTATGAGTAGTAAAGGCTATATAACATCACGCTACAATATAACGTAACTTAACGCGAGTGAAAAAACCGTATGAGCGTGAACATAGGTACAGAGTAGGTGATATTACCAGTGGTGGGTATCTGCTCTCCTTTAACAGTAAGTACCTTACAAATATATTAATTTTAAGTAACATACCTTAACAGTTTGCTTATCAATAATAACCTCTATTTACGAAGATTTATTCATATGATTTAATGAATGTTTCAAAATACATTTATTTTCCAAACATTTATCTTGTATTTGAAAGAAGTAAAAAAAAGCAGTCTGTGATCTTGTAACAAAAACCAATAAAAGACAGTTTTATCAAAAGGACGATGATATCATGCGGTAACATTTCTAAATATATTTCAAGATTATTTAATTCAAGCACTAAAACGTGAGGATTCTACCTGAGACTTGCTTTTTCCTTAAATTTCGGGACGATGACCTCTAAAACTTTTTATTGCTAACCAGAATACTGTCACACAACACATTGCTAAAAGGTTTAAAAAAAATTATATGCTATTAATCTCAATGAGAGTACATACATCTAAACTCCTTAAAAATAAAATTAGAATAGAAGGCTAGATGCCTACTAATCTAATTCTTATTTTAAAATGATGATTGATTGATGATTTTCTAATATTTTAATATTGATTAAGATTTTAAGATACCTTATCCAAAACATTCTCAGCAGTAAAAAGAAAGACTTTTCTCAATTCAAAGTGGTACAAAAAATTGGACCTGCTTTGCCTCGAACTACTTAAAAAATAAAAATAAATAGACTACCAAAAGGAGAAATCAAACATTTACTGTAACGATTTTTGGGACAAGAAAACAAAACGTTAACATAAAAGAAAAACATAGGCAATGTCCCAAAAGTTCTAAATTTAAATCAGGTTAGGTCATTGACGAAATTAGAAACTGCATCCCGCTGGGAGATGCCAAAAAGCGGCTTTAAAGTGCTGCATAATCTGAGAACACCAAAATTTTTGGCTCCATAAAGACTTATTTTATGCTGCATTAGGTCTGTACGAGACATTTTGGAACAGTGCTTTTGTTAAAATTTACTACTACTAATCAAAATATGCAAACATACATGTGTATGTTTTTTATTAACATCTTTTTTTTATAGCCAAATTCAATTAATCTTTACGACTGTCAATTAAAACAATGCTACTGTATCGTGTTCACTTGACGGTTGATTGAAATGATGACTAAAATCAGTTCTCGAATAGTCTTATCACGAATTATTGAGTAATGACGTATCATATAACTGTAATATTGAGTTGCATAAAATGCGTGCGTTAGACCATATACGAACAATCATGAATTGCGATACATTACCACCTTACGGAGGTCGAAAGCAAAGTACTAATGTAAAAGAAGGTATACATTCTTCACACTATGGTTTAGAAGTGGCATTCCATGCCCTTGCTATAGAATAAAAAGAATGAAGCAATGATTATAATCTATACTAATCTATACAAACCTACCTATACCTACCTACCTATATACCTACTTAATACAAAAAAGCTAAAAAGTATTTTTATGTGTGTGTTTCTTTAAACGCGCTTAGATATCTCAGTAACTGCTATGTTGATTTGTTGATTTGTTGCAATGTTGATTTTCGATAGTTCGAGAGACAAACCAAGAAGTAATTGTTGAGCTATCATTTAATATAAAATTCTAAACTCAAATTACAAAACTAAACTTTCATACAAAAAAAAATAACATACTGCACATTCGAAATACAATACTCCATTCAAATCTAACCCTTGAATTCTTAATTGCGTTGCACCAGTCATTAGTCTACATACGCAAGTAACAGTACAGTGGCCTTGCAAGGTCATGTTTCCTGCATTCTTGGATATACTGGTCCTAACAGTGGACAAGTGAACTTTTACTGTTAAAATATTCTAAACAAATACATATTATAAAAAGAAAACATTTACATTTTTGTTTGTAATGGAAAAATTCCAAAAGTATTTAACCAATTTTAAACCTAGGGCAAAAGCCCGTCCCGGGGTTGCGGGATGTCTTAACAGGATACCGTGGCCCCAAAACGTAAAGGGCTACAGAAGGAACAGGGTGGTTTTTTTAGTCAGTAAAAGTCTGACAGTCCCTTACACGCCACCCAGGGCGGAAGGACTCATTTGATGATTTTTACCACCTAAAAAAAAAAGGGCAAAATCTAGTTGCTGACAATGATGTAAATAAGTTTGAAATACTACAATTATATCAATATTGTAAAGAAGTAAAGTTAGTTTATAAGAGTCTTTGGAAGTGGTTCGATGACAAAAAATCTTTCGCTGATATAAAGCTACACTATTGTCGAGCGCCATTAATTTATTTTAAATAGAACGGCCGATGCCAATTACACTAAGAATAAGAATAAGAAGTTTTTATTTGTATAGAATGTAGGTAATACAATAAGATGTTAACAATGTTCAAGAGTCCTTGTACATTCTGCCTTTCGGCATACAAACATTTATGGGTAATTTATTTATTTAACACAGTCATGCATTCTTTTCACAAAAATTCAAGAATTCTGACAGTATCATCTTCCATTCATTCGCAAACATATCAAGATGAGATATACCTAGTATGCTTGTCTTCCACGGACGAAGCCACAGGCAGAAACTATCATTATTTCAATAAAGTGACTTAAGTATGACGTGTTATCAAATCACAAATTCTGACATTAATTCAGAATCATTTTCAAACGAACATGTTTTAAAGGTTCAAAAATAATGGCCACTTTAACAAATTCAATAACCGTTATTCATGTAAATACATTAAAAAACATGAAACCTAATTGCTTAAGTGATATATTTATTGTATTGGGCGATTTATGCTGCAGCTCTTTTCATTTGTAAGTTGTTGTCATAATAATTTTAGAAGTTTCATTTTTGTTGTCATGTTTTCTAATAACGAGAGCTTCACTAAATATTTTTGAAGCATATTTCACACTCTTAATAAAGTTTATTTTGTCAGTAACGTTAAAAGATTCCATTTCATTAATAAAAGTCGATGATAAATCTTTCTTTTAGGCCGACACGTATCTTTTTGTTTTCTTATTTCCTTATTTATATTTTAAAGTTAAATTCAATTTCTGTATGTTTCGTCTTGATCGTGTTGAGACGTTGAACCATTAACCCTTTTTTGGGAGTGGTTTTTCGGACTGTTAATTAACGTTTGCCTTTTTTTAGTTAAAAGGGTTCTCTTGCCAAGGTTGTATTCTCGTTTCCTTTGTTTTAGTTCCTTTTGGTAGTTTATATATCCTAAGCACTTTTTAATTCGGCACGCTTTTTGGTTTCAAGAAGTTGATTATTAGGATACTTTTCATTTGATTTGGCTATCAAAATATTAATGTCCACAAAAATATTGAACGAAAAGTATTGATAAGAAAAAACTGCCAGTATCAAAACTGTAAGTTACATAGTTGCCATATTTATCAATATAATAAATACCAACCATTTTGTAGCAACTATCAGTAATCATAATAACATTTTGCCGACCGAATTTCAGTCACAACGGCCAATCACAATGAAGACTAGTCAGTCTTGTCTCGTGCACAAGTGTGTGCGAAAACACAGGAGCACTATTCCCTCTTCTCTCACTCTAAATCTAAAGTATGGCAACCAGACACAACTGGGGAGATATCAGGCATAGGCATACCACTCGGATCCAGGGTTGCGGAATTTGTTCGAAAGAGCCCCTGGAACGCAAAGGGCATGAGGAGGAACACGGATGGGCTTTAATCAGTAATAGACTGATACTCCTTGCCACTCCGCCTAGAGTGGGAGAAATCATATGATGACTTTCCATCCTACAAAAAGAACCACGAGGATATTATACTAACAACTTCCAATATTTGGGCTGCTACTGAGCAACTCTTATAGTAAATTCCAATAACACTTTATCCATCTGGAAATTCAAACAAGGACTCCACGTTCAGCAGTCGCCATTGTAACCACGAGACAGACTAGTATAACTAGTATCAGGTAAGGACTTAATCCTAGACGAAATGAATAAAACATAGCCTAACATGTCATCTGCTTAATTTATACCGTCAACCTGCAGTTATGTGGAGCAACCTTGGTCAACCTTGGTCGCTCTATTGTCGACCTTTGATAGAATGCAAACCGTTTATGATAGTGAACGGTAACGTAGAGCTTTTCTGAGAAAACGTGGGTTTTAAGTTTAATATACAGGGTGTAGTTTAGCATCCTCGTCAAATCAATACAGTCATAGCATGAAACAAAGTCGCTTCCCGCTGTCTGTCCCTATGTGTGTTTAGATCTTTAAAATTACTAAACGGATTTTGATGCGGTTTTTTTAACAGATATAGTGATTCAAGAGGAAGGTTTATGTAGGTATCTATATTGCACCCGTGCGAAGGTGGGACTGGTCGCCATTTTAATAAAAAAATAATATGTAATATATATTATTATAATATAATTATAATATAAAAACAAAATAATATAATAGAACATTTATTTTATTTTTTTAAGTGATTTTCCTATCCGAACTAGCTATTTTGCCACTGCGATATTGGCTTCTGTGCTTTGATATAGTTGTATTCTAAAATACTGTTGAACATTAGAAGCTAAAAAATAAACAGTATTTATTAAAAATTTAACCCCTGTTTCATCCCCTTAGGGGGTGAATTTTGGAAAATCCTTTCTAAGAGGACGTCTACTCTAACTATTAACTATCTCCTTGCCAAATTTCATCTTCTTACGTCAGGCGGTTTTCGATATTTCGTGATGAGTGAGCAAGTGAGTGACGTTTCGCTTTTATATATTATATCTAGACTAGCTGACTCGGCCACGCGGTGCTGTGGCTTGAAGTAAGTAAAGATATTGAGGTCAATAATCGAGATAAAAGCTATCCTATCTTTTAAGTTTGACCAAATTACACACAGTAAGCCATATTTCATAAAAAAAATGGTTGAGTAGTTTAGGAGTCCATCCCGGACAAACAACGCGTAATTTATATGTACATATTAAGATTTATGTCTTTTATGATAACCTCCCTAAAGATGAGGTTGCAACTGCACCTTGTAGGTATACTAGCGCCGATAAAGGGAACATGTATAGCTTTTATAAAGTTAAGCTAAAATTATTGTCTCATATTTATTTTGTTGAAGGTTTGTTTAACATTTGCGGTTTAGAATCTTTAAACATTAAACTACATACAGTTCACCATGGTTGGTTTATTTAGTTTGTAATTTGTTTGACTTGTGTTAAAGGATTTGAGTTTATTTATATTTCCTCGTTTATATTGAAATAGGCAGTGATTGAAGACAGATGGCCAGCTCTTAATAGGCGAGCATCTAGTTTCTTGTTTTATTGACCTTTTCTTGAACTTGTTTGTGTTTGATTTTTGCATAGTAAGATACTACGATTGTATCATTGTTGACCTTAGCAGTCGCAATTATGAAGGCACTAGCTTTTACCTGCGGCTTAGTCTGTGTGAATTTATTTATGAATCCCAATTTTTTTTTTAAATAAGCTAGCGACCCGCCCCGGCTACGCTCCGGTGCAATGTAGATACTACACGTATAAACATTCCTCTTGAATCTATCTATCTATTGATGATACTCGCGTTAAAATCTGTTGCGTAGTTTAAAAGATTTAAGCGTACGGTAGGCGAGAAGCGACTTTGTTTTATACTATGTAGAGAAGAGCCGGTAGAAACAGGGATAACGTAGCTGTCTACTAACCAAAGAATTTTCAGAATCGGATCAGTCATTCCGGAGATTATCGCGTTCAAATAAAAAAACAAATCAATTCTTCAACTTAATATTAATATAGATTAGTAGAATTCATCTAGTTTCCATATCAGATAGAGTGACTCAATTTCAGCACCAATTTCAAAGTCTTTGAACAAAATCAAAACAAGCTACGTTGATATAAATCTGTATAATCTCATTTTAATCTGAATTTGATTTAATAGACCGTACGTAAAGCAATAATATAATGGCATACTCTGACCTCTGACGGCGGCGAGTCACGAATCGGCAAATGTAATAAATTCTTCGATTGAGTCGTTATTTCATTGAAAGTGAACGTTATACGAGATTTGGCTTAGTTGTAAATGCAGGATACAGTAATTTGGGTATTGGCTAATTTGTTTATGAGGTATGCCTCCTATTGCTAAGTCACGGTTTTATGCTAGTTAGTCTTGAAGGTAGACTATAATAGTCGGTATGTCAAATATTCAACTAAATTCTTTAGCAGATACTAGTACCCCTGAATTTTGTGCATTCCATGGATTATTATTTGAAAATAAATGTCTTGATAATAATAAGGCAATAAAACTTAACCAGAACTACTAAACAAGGCGACTTTACTTTGAGTTGCGTTTGAAAATTTGGACGTAAGTGATTTAAAGAATCAAGAAAAGAATTAGCCTAAATATGTTCAACAAATTAATAGCAAGAGATATTATAAAATACACAAAAACTTTCAATACTGCCAAATACTAAATATCTTGATACAATCTAACAATTTTACAACTGAGAAAAGTTTAGAGCGAAACAATGAAATCATTTCTTTTTATAAACGAACCATTACAGTTCCGCCATTCTTAAAGTGTGAATTTCCTAAAAGGAAATAAAAAAGAAGAACATAAGAATTAAAGATAAGTAATCTTACATCCATTACATAGCGAAAAGTGTTAACAAAATGAAATAAAAATTGCGCTTACAGAGATGTTACTTTTAATGGCACGCACTTGGCAAGTTACATAATAATTCATTCAATTGTTTAAAACTAAATTGCCATTCATATTAGATTGGCCAATAATAAATTGATCCAATTTAAATCTTACATAAGCAATTGAATCTTCACGATGAGCAGTAATTTTAATTTAAGTAAGATGTGTATGCAATGTTTCGATCGTCAGCTTCTTCATTTCTCTGACTCAATCATTGATGTAATCTAGTACCAAGATTAACAGAAAATCATTTACGAGTATATGTACTGAAAGAGTAATGGAATAGAGTACCTATTTCAAGATTAGAAAAAAATATACTTAAAGGCAAAAACATAACCAAAAAATAAAAATTAAACATGCCATTAACTGTATTAATAATGTTTCACACTAAAATGAAAATGGGCTGGTCACATCTTACAGTACAAAAGATGGATGAAGGCCCTCTAAAAAAAAATGTTGGTAGACCAATAAGTCGGTTGGCCGATGATATAATAAACGCGACGGGAAACGAAGAGTCATGGAAGAAGCTGGAGGAACCTACCTTACTTTTCCCATTTATCGAAGACGGTATATAAAATTACGCTCCCACGGGAGTAGAGCAGTAATGACAGACGTAACTATAGCTAGCTACAAATATTTTGGTAAGTTTACATGTGACATAATTTGCATTAGCAAGCTATATCAATACTTGTTGCATTTTTAGACACAGACTAAAGCCGCATTATTTTAGCATACAAACATAACTGTCGTTCTCAATGAATTGGGACATTATGTCGTCATTTCACATTTTAAGATAAATGACATAAGATGACTTAAACTTTAACAGGTGTGCGTATCACTAACACCGATTGCGCTTTTTCTTTGCCAACTAAATTTGAACCTTAAGTAAAAGTCAGAAGAGCTATTGAATTTGAAAATGATACTTTAGGCTTCTTCAATACACGACTGACTCAATAGTATCATAAGGTTGTTCATGATTAACGATTACGAGTCGAACGATTAGGATGATTACAATGACGTAAGTTTTAATTTAATAACTGTTAAGTAATATCTCTTTATGTATTATATTATTGTTGTTAGCATGCATGGCACGATGTTTATATTTAATGAACTCCGAATAATATATACTATGTTTGCTTCCCACTTGAATTATCTCCTAAATATTATTATCAGCATTGTATCGAATTGTTTTTCGTTTAGGAAAACAAGTTGTCCCTTACTACGTAGATTACTCCTGTATCGTGGGTTTACAAATAACCAGACCCAAAACAACGACCCATAGGCCATATAAATGTTTGTTCCGTACGGGAATCAAACCCGCAACACGCATCACATCACCCAATCGTACAGTATGTCTTGCTCCTTCTTCTAATTACTTACTTTTATTATCAACAGCCTTCCCATCTTTATCGCTTTCATCTTACTAAACTTAGCAAACTCTTTGATTCAACTACTTATTAAACGTTAAATTTTTTCTAACTTCACACGTCATCATGACGCATTTTTCCATAACTAAGTCTTCAGGGTTCAAGAACCGTCTAACAATATCTATTCTCCAATAGGCTTAAGAACAAGTGTTTCTGTCTTGTAAAAATGCCACAATAGTTGATTAATTACTGAATAACAAACCAGCTGTACCTCGCGCTCTACGTGACGGATGACTGACAGAACTTGTTTGGGAGTGTCCCTTGACTATTTCCGGTACTTTACAAGTGCGTGAGTACTATAAAAAAATGAGACAAAGTTTCCTTGTTTGGCTGTATGATTAAATAAAGTTGTTCAGGAACTTTAATGTTTGTATTGTCATAAAGACTTACAGTCTTAAAAAAACAGTTCATATGGCAATAGCATATGGTATAAATTAC
The DNA here is from genome assembly GCA_949316365.1 of Hoplodrina blanda. Taxonomy (NCBI): domain Eukaryota; kingdom Metazoa; phylum Arthropoda; class Insecta; order Lepidoptera; family Noctuidae; genus Hoplodrina; species Hoplodrina blanda. The sequence goes on along the minus strand of OX438579.1, from coordinate 4,520,348 downwards.
ATTGAAATTGGAAGATATATGGATCAGAAATTACCAAACCTTAAAATGCAACGATATATACACAAGAAGTTAACTCATCTGCAGTTGATAATGTATTAACAGATCGCATAGTAACTAGCAAGTTATTTTGTGATGTCTGTGAAGAAACATTAACCTTACCAAATGATATAACAAGTTTCAAAGATAGCGCCACTACTGTAAATTATCTTAAACATCTAGCAACAATAAACATCGTCGTGTGAGAATCTCTACACACATTACAAGCACGCACAGTCGTGAGCGAAAGTCTATAGAAGGCATTACGTAAAATTTTTGACGTTGCTAACCATATAATTTGAATATAAATTATACTTTAGGTGAATTAGAAACAACATTTGGCAGAGTACTATAAGGCAAATAGGTGTGAAGGTCAGAATGAAATATGTAGTACTCGTGTGATGCTACTTATTGTATGGAAGTGTCGACATACTCATCAAAGCATTTGATCGTACAGAATGAGTAGGTGCTCAAGCACGACATGACCAAATTGCGTTAACACTATCCTACACAATAGTTAATGTTTAAGAAAAGCAATGGGAAACAATCTTAATAAAACTGGTAGAAGACATTCTACAAAAATATTCACAGTTCCCAATCCCAACCCATAAAAATCATAAGGAACACCTATAAAAAAGAAAAAGAACGTGAATCGCAAGAGATCACCTACCAACATTCATCCGATACTGCCTATCAATCAAAAATCAACTTTATCATATAAAGAACTAAGTTTACTATCAATTGAGATAAAAACTGCATATAAAAGCTGCAGAACAAGACAGGTGCGTGAAAACGAAAGTTGTTCTCTTCCTGCTCACCCGTTCGCCTCGACTTGAAACCAGGTATGGGTATAACTATTTAGACTTTGATATGCAAGGACGATACAAAAATTATGTAGTAAAAGATGTATGATAAAGATGTATGGAAAAGTAGAGTTGACGTTTTAATAGATGAATTTATTATTGATAATGCTTCTAATAATGATTTACTTAAAGAAACAGTTAACTGTGTTTGCAATATATAAATGGATGCAGACATTTATTGAATATTAACACATAACATTGATGTTTTTAATCTGACGACATGCAATCTTTTGAGCAGCACAGAGTCGAATATTGCTTTAAGCTTTATTGGTTCCGGAAACCAAAGAAGCGTCGATTGCGTAAATACTGTTGCAAAGCAAATTACTCCACGCGTGATAATGTAAATCGGAAACAAATAAACATCGTTAACTTGAAATAAGTTTCAATAAATATCGCAATCAATTTCGAGTAAACAATTAAACTATTAAAACAATCGTAATAAAAAGACATGATACAGGAAATATATCAGAATGATTTCATAATTTTATGATAAAGCACGAGCCATATGAAAGGAAGAGTTGGGAGTTCGAATCAACGACTTTCACTGAACAGACGCTAAAAAGTGAAACTGGAATCGGCGTAGGCAACGGAATGCTGGCTAACCGTGATAATGATGACGTAAAAAATTATAAAGAATTGTTAATAAGTGTTGTGGAAAGTTTTGTAGTAATAGTGCGTTTGATATGCTAGACAGATTCAGCTACTGTTGAAACACTTGAAGAAGCTAACGATAATTATGAGCCAATATTTAACTTTATAATAACAATATAAATAGAGCTCGCTAGACATAATGATATAGTTAACTTGCAAGGTGTTCACAATGCCAGCCTCTATACCACTTGAAAAACTTGATTATAGAGCATATAATACTTAAAGCAAAAAGTTGTCAATACACGCATTAATGTTGCAAAAATGAACTAAAATGAAACAGCTGCTGACGCAAAGTTTGGAGGTCGTCCAGTTAACGTAATGAGGGAAAGGGAAGGACGTAAGGATAATATAATTACAGCACATCATGCAATTCGAGAACCTCGATTTGAAAATCAACAAACTGTTAAGCGAAACGTAAACGACCTAATATTGGATGTAGCAGTTGAAGATCGGAACGTTCACATTATATTCCACGAATTCTGTATAAAATGGAACGTAATTACCAATATCTCGATACTAAAATCGAAATGAAGGCTGAACTTTGCAAAGAGGTCGGAGTTAACGAAATGTCAATTGACTAAAATGGTGCGTTGTTTGCACTGTATTTAGATTTTCGTGAGATTGATGTTAATCAAACATTTGGTAATTACACAAAGAATGAGTAACGTTGTAATTAGGTTGTTGGTTTTAATCTCAAAGATTAAGTACGATTTGCAGGGTCATGTCCGAAATCGAGTCACGATGCTAGAACAAATGAAAGTGGGCGTGAAGAATTACAACAGGAGCAAGATTTTATTGCTAAAGCTATATACACGTATTATATCGCACGATTAAGCCCTTGTAAGGAAGTAAACTAAGGTTTGGCATAAGTTACGCAAAATGTACAATTTAATTTTAACGATCCCATCTGTGAATGTCTTGTTCATACTTATTTAATGTATGCATTCATGTTTAACTGCCCCATTCGTCTTGTGATCGTAAGCGCAATAGCTGGGTTTGATTTCCAGGTCAGGCAAAAAGTGTTCATTGAGTTTTTTCATTAGGAATTTCTCAGTAGCAGTCCGGAATTTCGCAGTTGGTGGTGCACCCCCGTGCCACTTAACGGTCCTGCGCCTGATCTCTCCCCGGTCGTGTCGGATTATCGTTCCATCGGACTATGAGAGTACCCCTACTCTAAGAGGGACTGCACCTGCGTTTGCGCACACATTTGTGCACTGTAATATCTTGTACGTACTTGGCTTGTCTCCATTGAGATTGGACGCCGCCGTGACCAAAATCGCTCAGGGGAATATTATTTATTTTTAATATGATTGGTTTTCATAAATCAGTCTTACTCAGCTTTTTTCATACAATGCGTTTTAAAAATTAATCATGACATTATTGCGAATAAGCAGACAGTTCGAGGAATGGAACAACTTTGATGTCTTAAGGATTTGATCTTAAAAAAATGCTTGTCATTCTGTGGGTCAATATTTTGCGAAGGGTTTTTATAAATCGATTCATGCAGGACAAGTATACTGCATCTCAATTCAAGCTCTGCAGTGGAACATTGCTTTAATTATTATTATAAGGGTACCAAAACGAAATGTGATGTTTTTTTTGTGTGATATAATATAACATAATGCCATTAACCTCCGAAGAGTTAGGCAAAGGTGTACCCATTAGTACACCCATATTTCGCCAGTTATGCTTAAAGTCCCATGTAATAGGGGGTGAACCTATTGTCATCAACCGGGCACAAATCTAGACTCCGAGGCTGCTATTGGGAAATTCCTGTTAGAAAAAACCTATTTTGTCCGACCTAGGAATCGAACCCAAGAACTCATGCTCAGCAGTCGCGCTTTGCAATCACTAGACCAACGAGGCAGTAGACCAAGTAAGCGGTATTTTGTGAGTAAACGTAATTATAATGCATTTTACATTGTTCTTCAAAACAAGTTTTGGCTTCTTATACCTCGTCTACTTTTAAAGCTACCTGTCCCTTAATTTATAAATAATATCGGCCAGCCGGATGTGGGGTGCTTTCAAGTCTTTATTTTCAAGGACAAGCCGAATACCAACTGTTCCCACGTTAAGGGCATCGGAGACTCTACCGCTTTAAGTAGTCTTTTGTTTTTGGGTGTTTCCTTTATAGTCATGTAAATTACATTGTCTTCTTCATTTTAACAAGATTTGTCTTGTTGCCTAAATGAAAATCTTGATTAACGTATTAAAACACAAAGACCACAAAAATCTTTTTCCTTTTAAAATTTTAAGTACATCAGTTTTGCAAGTCAAATAAATTAAGTTCTTAACCTGTCAAATGCTTTGCAACATTCTTGTTTATTTAAAATATAAGCCTACCTAGGTATTGCAGTAACGATGCAAATCTAGGCAAAACCTAGCATGGAGCAAGATACCTACATCATTATTTTCAAACGCACGACAATCTAATCTTCAATTACTACCAACACTGACCTTTTCTAACGCGCAATTATATTGCACGCAACTAAATATCAAGCATGCGAGTGACAACTGTAAACTTTCGTAAGCCATGGCTTGCGGAGACCCAGTGACCAGAGACGTTACGTCATTTCACTTTTAACTGCCTTATTTAAATGTCAAATATTGACCCATGACATGCATGCCGCCACTCGTCTTATTATCCGTCAGAATTCCGGAGACTAGCAAAAGTGCTATTAAATGAAGGAAATGAATGTCATTAGATTTGTCAGCATAATCAGAATTTTGCAATACTTGACACCGCGTAATGCAACTGATAGAAATGTTGATTGTGTTTCATATATGGATGCGATTGTGATGGTAATCTAAAATTAACGAAGCTTCATTGATGTGCATGATGTTAAACAAATGTTACGTATCAGAGATATTGTAGCTATGGATCATTTAATAATCCTGATGTTATGAAATTGGCATGTAAGGCATTATTATGAGTAAAATTGTCAGTACAAGATGAAGTGAATGCGATAGATAAAAAAGTTAATAATATTGCTAATACGGCATTGACTAAGTATATTGAAGTAGACATCGACAGTAGTTTAGCAAACTTAAGCATTCTTTTGAATGAAAACGCTATAACACTTATAGTAAAGTTTGTTTCAAATGATACACAGGATGAACAAGTTAATAAAAAAGTAGCTAAACTAAATACAAAGACCGCAACAGACACAGATGCCCAAACACAAAATGCAGAAAAAGAAGAAATCGCTCATGTCTTTGTTTATATTTCAAACTACACGTTTTCACTTTCATTACATACGTATGTAGTGTGTCGTGTTCGTAAGATCGTTGAACGTCACGCGGATCGTGATCTCAGTACAATTAAAGTGTCTAAAACAATTACTATCACAGAATGATGATGGGGGAAATGATAGTTATGTGAAACAGAATAGCAATTTCTTTGAAGATGGGCCTAGTATTCTGTTTTATTGAGCGCAGTGTACATAAAATATAGAATCTTATAAATAAATTGTTGCCGATAGATACTCGTATAAAACAGAAATTAAATACAGCAAACCGCAAGTTCTAAACCACGAATAAAATGTCCAACACTAAAAATAAATATCTACAAAACTTGTGCAACATCTACATGCAACGAGTGACGTACCGAATATTAATATGCTATTGATAATTTTTGTCGTAAAATCACGACTAGACAGACAGCTGAGTTGGCCAATAACAGGTGTCAAGTCTTGCGACACTGCGCAAACGCAAGCCGCTGTAGGCTGTAATAAGGACACTGTTGTATAATTGCACGCACAATCGACGACAGATTAGAGTCTTTTAGTTAAGTGCTGTGATATGAAAGATACGAAACTATGGAATGGTAAATTATTAAAGAATTCGAGATGGAAAAGGAACCAGAGCTACAATACATAAACCAAAAATAACTACAATGATTAAGCAACATCATTCAACGAAACATATTTGTACGCTAACACCAGTAGCGATGATAAATAATAAGCTCATCAAATAAACAACAACAGATAAATCTTACACACTAAGCAATAAACCTGACAAGACTAACAAACTCACAAATTGAATGGAATAATTTCCATCTTCGAAATCAAAACAGCTGTTTTTACATTTCTGTGAAAGAAACACTCCAAGCCGAATACGCAGTGACCTTGAACTAGTTTACAGTTGCATTCGTTTCTTAATTTCGGTACGGTTTTTGGGGCCTTGATATTAAAAGCAAAATTTGGAGTCAGTAAAGATTCGTGACTTCATTGTAATGCACTTGCAAAATCTTAAAGTAATGCAAATCGTACGTCAGCCTGTCGAATGATGGCGGTAGATAAAATTGTTGAAATTAAAAAGAGTAAGGTTAGATCTGCTACTTGTAGAGTAATTTATATGTAGGGAACTTGTTGATTTCAAAGCATGTGTCTCAAAAGCGATAAGATTTTTATTAGTTTTATGGAGCTGTATGAAACTTAAAATAAATAACAGATGAAATACTTCACAATCTGCATAATCATTACAAGATTACATTTCGTACAACAAAGCAAAAATTTCAATGAACCGTACAGTTTCAATCAATGTATTTTGCTGAACTGAATCCGTTAAGGTCAGTTTGGGCCTCCCACTGTCATGTCAGATCAATGCCCTCACATATTTCCGGCAATATTAAGGTTGATTTAATTATTCGCACTTGAAAACATGAGACATGGCGACATACGTCTTGGGATGTTAAGGAAGGAATTATTTTTTGACTCCCAAACAACCTGAATAAAAATTCTTGTGTTAAGAGCTTCGTTAATTTATGCAAATTCTTTATCTTAAATGATCTTAAACTCTTAATGGACCTCATCTTAAAGACTGTAATTATCAAACATGTGTAATTTATTTGTCTAGCTTAGTCTAACTTGAGTGACGCAAACCGCTCACTTATTCCTTCTTTGTTTCCAATACCTCTTGTTACAGTAATGCCAGCAAACTTCAATAAATCACTTGCAATTTGACATTGCATAGCTATAAGGTCAAAAGTGTACGCGACCAGATGTTTTCCGGCCAATTTACTATGCTGTAACTTGTTCATTGTTAGTCATCGGTCACGATCGCGATCAATGGGTCAGAGTTGACCGTACAGCGATTGACAGACAAGCAAACATTGCGAAAGGACTCCTTAAGTAATGTTTGTTTTGCAAATACTTTGGCATTAAACGTGGCTAAATGGCAACCGAAGTGAAGTTTCTTGAGAAATGTTAACCATAATTCGAAAACCTGCAATTCTAGTCGATTCATAGTTTTACGAAATGCAGAAATGATTCTGGCATCTTCATTAAAGTTTCAAGAAGATTTAAGTAAGAAATTAAGAGTAAACCTAAACCTTGCGATAGTCTGCGGTTTGTTTCCATTTAGGATTACATAATTAGTTATCCATGGCGTAACAGCAGAAACAACGGAATTCTGCGATAAAATCACAGTGTCTGAAGATAACTATTGTTGATTTGTTCCACTGATTTTGCATACAGATAGTAATCAAATAGACAGTATTAATGTAAGGGATGAAAAAGAAACAACAGTTAATGAATAAAAAAAGGAAAAATACACTTTCAGCCACAACCTCAGGAATCAATAGAAAAATCTATCAATACTAATGTTTTGATTCAATGTGGCATTCGTGCTTCCAGGCTTTCACTGACAACCGCAGATATTATATCCGCGAAAGCTTTAACAAAAACTATAAATGGAGGCGTCGAACAAACAGCATTGTGAGAGTCAATCGAGACACTATTGTGTGGCTGTTACGTCAATAGACAATCAAAGACATTTCAATACAATGCTACTGAATTTAGTGCACGCATGAATGTTATCTGTTCTCAGTTGTCGATGGATATCGAAATAGCGATGGTATCGTTTGCAATGTTAAAGCTAAATGAAACGTGGTAAGTGTCAGAGTCAGTATATAGTACGGCGTGTTCTCACGTCCTTAATAACTGTAAGCAGTCGGAAACGGTTACAAAAACGTAACCAAAGACAAAGGAAAGGAAAACGTAATATGCACGCGGAACAACTATGGGAGACAGTAGTGTTTAAGTTGCAAATTGAGTTAATTAATTTCAATTTGTAGGTACTTATTGTGTAAAACAAAATGGTGTCACTAAATTTAGCTGCTTTCACGAGAATCGCTAACCACAATCATTTAGAAACAAATTCCTAAACCACCGAAAGAGACGGAGAGGAAAAATCGTTTTAAATTCAAGTAAAGTTATTATATTTCTTCTAATATCACTTGCAACGCGTAAGTGGATACACGTATAGGTCCTAATTTGTGGAAAGTCAAAGATTTCACTTTGACAATTTGTGATAATGGTTTCTCCTATGATCTGTCATTCGCTGCTATTACAGCAGTAACTGTGTGAACTGAGCCGTGAACATTACTTACATCGGCTCGACGACCTCGTGATTGATGCATAGAAAGTTTAAATACCAATTTGGGTATCGTTCGCCTATTATGATTTGATTACCTACTCATTAGTCTTTGATACAATAGTGAGTAACGGTTCGGTGCCTATAAATTGGTTGCTGTTTGACAAGACCCGATAAAAGATAATCTAGATTTTATTTTTGTTATTCCTTAATCAGCTAATGTTCAGTCTTTAAAAAAAATCTTTATGATTCTTCGTCAATTAGTACATTGCAATTCATCACTTTATTATTCAAATTCACATCGCAACAGTGAGGAAACAGACAGGCATATTTCAACAGCAACCTAGTCGGTGTAACCTCACGTTTGTAACATCTTCACTGATGCTATAAATGCTTACACTATAAGTATTCAAGTAACTTGAGAACTTAGAATATCTTAAATAAGCTATAAAATAGAAGAACTAGGTAAAATACTCCACATGCAAATAATTATGTTGTTAACAATTCAAGTAATATTCAATACTGTTAATAAATGATTACATCTGATTTTATTTACTACAGAACTGATTTGATAACAGGGTGTCCCTCAGGGTTTAATATTAGGACCCAAATAGATAGACTCGCTGAGTCATATTGACTTTTTCATAATTATCGATTAGTTCATAATTTTCAAATTGTGTTTTTAATTGACTTACCTTATAAAGTTTATCCTTTTGATACCATACATCTTCCTCTTCCTCTACGGGCGCTGCAAACGCCTGCGTTAGATCGTCGCGGGAACGCGAAAGTATTCGACGTCGTGACACCATCTCGCCACCCACTGCCGTCTCGAACGGAACTAGGCTGAAACAAGAAAAACATACAATTATTAAAGATTTTGCCAGTCAATTTCATCACTTTATGGTAAGATCTCAAGGTTGATTTACTGTTGAACAATGTATTGTCTCCTCAAGACAACAAGTAATAAGCTCTTTTTGTACTAAAGATGGATAAAAAAAAGAGTGCTTTTTCTGCTATGTTAAAACGGTGATTTGAGTCTAGAATACAGTTTAGTTTTAGATGAAGTTTATAAGAAAAAGAAAGAAGGTTAAATCGCATAGTTTGGTCTAGATAAAATATTCCTAAAATATAAATAAATATTTATATACTAGGTATGAAACTACATAAGTCGTGAAAGTACTAAAGTGGTTCACAGTGACGTCATTGGAATTTTTGGTTCAACCGGAACACACGTTTACAATACAATAAAAGTCTATTTATCAAAACATGTAACTCAATAATATGATAATATCAATAGGAATGATACAATTGTTGAACTTTCTACAGATGATTAAAGTGATATACAAAGAGTGTTATGAAACAAAAGGTGCGGCGATAGCTATCCTTGTTTGTTTCGCTTTTAGCTCTTCATCGATGTTCATTCATATTTAATGATCTCCTATTAGGGTTGTAAAAGCCTTGTTTGTTAATGTCTATTTAAGTTTATCATCTGCATTTATATTCATTGAAGTAGATTAATGGCTTTGTGATGTGCGAAGTGTTTTCGTTTTCAAAGATTAAGGTTTAACAAGTGCGTGTTTGTCTTGCACTTCAAATAAACGGAACACCATTACGTATGAATTTTTTATCAATATTTGTAGTTACGGTATTATTCAACTCGTCTTATGACGTCATTACTACGTTCTTTATTACCTAAAATTTTTCAAAGACGTCAAATTCATTCTCCATTTCTTAACTATCATCATTATATCCATTGCTCTTCTTCAATTACGTGTATACCTCAAGCAAAGTCATAAAAACACATTAGCACCTAATTTCTCCAAGCACACAGCCCAACATCTTATCGTAGGCTCTTAACAGTACACAAAGCGTCGGTTCGCTTGCTTCCTTCCGACAGCTAACAATGTGTGGCATTGGATTCGACATTGGGGCTCGTACTGCGTGTCTAACGATCGCCTCCGTCTGTTCCTCCCATTCATTTGATACCCACTATGTTTGTTTTACTTGGGTGTTAAGATTTTGGATCTTCTTTTAAATAGTACTTTAACTTAAGTTGTTGTATTCTCTTTTCTTTATATCCTTGAAATGGATAGATTATAATGTACTAGCGGTGAATCAATGGACTATTATGTAGATGAGGTTTAGAATACTTGTTAAGTATCAAGAAATATTTATCTTAACATTCTCTTATGAACACATAAAGCAATATTGTAACACGTAAAGCTATCTATTTACCGACCAATTTCAAATGGTCAATATTGTGCATGGGTACATTAAGGCTAAATTGTATGTGTAAAGTGCTTTCTTTATTTAACGGTATAATATCTGTAAATCCATTGAACAGACCGCAGCGACTTCTAAGTCCATTAATATCAATTGCTGGAAAGTCGAAAGTACTTTTCTTTACAAGATTTTCTCTAAAGCCATAGTTATTAAGACTTGGTTGGAAACGAATTATCTGTTGATGCTGGATTTATATAGTCGTTTGTATTTGCGCTGACGCTTATTTCTTTACATGTATTTCTTACGACTTAAGTTAGTCTTCATTCATTCGTTTGTATTTAATCGAACACTGCTTTCTTTTGATTTATCTCTTTCAACTGTCTTGTTTTAAACTTAGACATTTTCTTAATCTTCGTATTTACGTGTAATTATATTATTATAATCGATTTATTATACAAAATATTGTAAAACTTTATTTTCAAAAAAAAAAAAATTTTTTTTAAGTCTATTTCAGTGACGTTGAAAAGTGGCTTTTCATGATTTAATTGAAACAAATTATTTGATTTTGACTTAAAACCATTCAGACTCATTCAAAAACATAACTGTTGATGCTGCTTCAGAATAATTAACGTTTTTAAATGCTCCGGTAAAAGCATTCCCAGGTAAAATCAAATTCTTGCTGCACTTGCGCTGTAGCAATTTTCACATGAGTGCTTCAACTAAGTTGTCGGAACTTACGTAAAAAGTACTGTATTTAACTATCCTTTTAAACAATTCGCAACAAACCACAAAGGAGCCGCGTAATCAGTAAAAGTAAAAAAAACTAGACGTAAGTTCGTGCAGTCAGTGGGTCAGCACTTTCACACTTGATTTACTTTGCTCTAAATCTGTATTGCAATGCCTGTTACGCCATTCGATCGCGATCGCGATACGTTTATTTGATCGAGATACGTTTGTACGATCTCAAGCGATTCTGAGATACCGGCATCGGCAATGCAATGGCTTGGTATAACAGATGGAACTAGGTGTATTTTATGTTATCGATTCCTATCGACAGAAATCTAGAACATTTCGACATGATAAATATGTAAGTACTGTATTTATAAATCACGTTTACACTGCATTTAGAGTTTTCTTTTTTAAATCTAAACAATTTATAAATTGAAGTGCCTGTTTGTATTGTCTAAATAATAGCTTTTTGCAAAATACAAGGTAGTACTAACAAGAAAAAATCAATTATTACATCAAAATTTTTGTCCTTGTGACAAAATTTCCGAAATGGCTGGACCTATTTTGAAGGAACTTTAACTGGCACATAACTGATGTTACAAGAACTAACTTAGGTTACTTTTATTCTAGAAAAAGAATTAAAGAACTAGGTTTCCGCGCGAACAAATAAAATGTACACAAAAAAAAAACACGTTGACGGTTTGACATTCGCGGTTTTTTAAATACATTTTTATGCAGACAATATTATTTAAAAATCTTGTACTAGATATACTTACTTACAAATTGTCTTGTTTCACCAAATTAGCATTGAAAGACATTGATTGATTTAATAGGTAATTACCTACTTTTAATGATTTATAACTTATATTTTTTAACAATAATACTGTTAACTGGTATCGAATGCAGCGCACGCGCTGTGGCATACCTGGCCAGTCGTTGATCGTGTCGCGTGCTCGATTCGCAGTGGTAGAATGTCTGCATCTTGAACTAAGTTTATATTTATGCCCTCCGTGTGTGTGACTTGCCTCAAGTCACTTTCATGCAAAACATTCAAGACCAAAACATGAAACTTAATGAACCTAATTTTATCTAAACTTGATACGTCAACGCAAAATCGAATTTCGAAATATCGAACATCAGATTAAAAAAAAAGACGTTGAAATTGTTTTTTTTTAAATAGGCGTAATTACCATCATTCCCATTGATGTATGGGAAATCCGATCGTGAAAGCCTTTACGTTTATTTTTTTTTTCACACATTTATGTAGCTATAAAATGGATCCTATCTTACTTTATAATGTGTAACTACTGTTTTTGATATCTCAATAAAATAAAACAATTTCTTTACAATCTTGTGACGTCATACACCGTCCGGTGCAAACGTCTGACTGGACATAATACATCGTAAAGGATGATCATAAAACGCACCTGCAGACGTCACAGGACCCGTTTACAGCACGCTGACCCATATCCAGGGGTGAACGCTTGAGAGACAGGCAAGTGTTGGAATCGGGGACCTATCGATTTCGAATTCGATCGATTGTTTTAGTATCGAATGATTTTATTTGCGATTTACTTTGTCGACAGCATTTGTTTCAATTTAAAATACGATATGTTATCAAAAAGTTAAATTCTGTTAATCGAATGAATCGAAGACTATATATTTATTTTGTTTTTTTCACCCGTGTTATGTTACGTCTTTCGTTATTAAACGAGGATTTTTTCCAATCCGACTGGTAGTTCTAGAGATTAGCACGTTTAAACAAACAAACACTCTTCAGCTTAATTATAATATCGTATAGATCTTCAATTTATTCATGAATATTTGCGTAGGTTGAACACTCAAAAATGACCTTGTTATTAAGAAAGATGCGTATGCCATTAGGTACCCACCCATCTAGGATTTGAACATCACTGCAGTCGTAACTGACACCTGCTATTCTAGTGTTCAGTTTTGACATTTCACGTAGGTGGTAAGCCGCACTAATAGGTGATGATCTCTTACAACATTTTAAGGCCGCACGTAAGAATTTGACTAAAATATTGACATAAGTATTACATATGTTCGCTTTAGAAGAAACTTGTAACACTTAAAAAACATGACAACCTTCTAAGTTTCCGCATTCTTATTTAAAAAAATTGGAATAATTATCTAATCAGTAAGGAAAAATTCTTAAATGTTTTGGAGAAAAAATCGATTTGCATAAGTTTTAGTTGGTATTCGAATAATCATTCGCTATCGACATATCGATATCGATTGGGTCCCGCTAACCCGCTAGAGCTAGTCATTACGGGAGTCTCTTAGTGGAACGGGTTTACACTTTTATTTTCTTTTTACATACGTGAAGGCATCCCCGCGCAGGCGCAATTACTACGGTACCTACATTAGGGTTGAACGCGGTTTAAAAATCTGGAGTTAACAATTCTAATAAAAAATTATGGATCTATTTATTATATTTTGAGAAATAGTAAAAAATGTCAAAGGAGCCATGTTTTTAGTATAAAACGTCACATAATTTTGAGTTTTAATTATGATTTTTAAAACAAAAGCTTCAGTAGATGAACACGTTCTCTTAGGACCAATATTATTGACAGGGTTACCTAGCACTTACATTAAAAAAAATAAAAAATAAAGTTGAAGGAAAATTCATTGTGTAATTGTTACACTGGAGTTAATTTCTATCCAAAGCCCTAACCTAACGAAACTTCAGAAAAATACACAGTGTAAGGGACATCGTAACAAAGACTTATCTACTATCATAGATTCAATTCTTGATTCTAGAACCCATCCCGTTGTTTAAATGTATGGAAGAACGGATCGTGGTTCTAAAATTATTTACTAAATTCACCGTGTATTTCGATTTGATTCTGAATATAAATTCTAGTAAAGATGTTCAGCGTCAACCCTGGACGCATTACATCAGGATAGCACGCGCCATGATGTAATCGCTTGATAGTTTGTTGACTCGCAACCGTTCAACGTAATTGTTGTTTACGAGACAAATGCGAAGCTCTTCTTATTTTAGTATAAGTATTATTGATCTGTGTGTGAGGGGTTAAGAGAGAATTTATGGAAATCGTGCTACTACTATAAAACCGAAAGCTTGTGAGGATGTTTGTTTGTTTGTTACTCTTTCACGCTAAAATGGCTGAACGAAACTCGTCTTTTGGAACACATAAATTATAGATAGACTAGCTTTTGCCCGCGACATCATCCGCGTACCCATACATCGTGATCGTGTTGTAAAGAATTTTTGTAGAGAACAGCTGATTTTATTTTCATGATTTCAGAGTTAGTCGTGTAGTAAAAGTTGTTCATGATGATCTCTTTTTAGGATTTTGGTGAATTATCAAATATTTGCCCTGTATATAGATTTAGCTTAGAACACTTTATTTAAAATAAGATTTCTTGAGAGTCCGCCACACGACGAAAATCATCATATTTTCGTCGTGTGGCGGACTGTCAAGACATTCTTATTTTAAACAAAGTTTATCGGAAATAAAGTAGTCAAATAACGTTCGATATGGTTGTTCCAGCCAGAGTCTCTAAAGACCAGGAACAAGTATTTTAGTAGCAAATTAATTTGGAGATATTATAGTAATAAAAGTAGGTAAAAACTATCTACCAAAAATGGTTACACAACTGTTAAACTACCTACATAATTTTAAGAAAGGCAAGCAAATTACCCAAATTATTCTTACTTGTCATTATTATGATATAACTAAAATTAACTTTTACAACATACCTTAATTCGTAAATTAAATCTGCTCTCAATTTTCCGTCGCCAATTTTGGTGCAAAAACAGTAATTGCGGGATATAGGACCAAATAAGTAGATGCCATAACTTAGAAAATGTTGAAAGTGGTTTGAAATACATTTGAAATTAATATTTATGTTTTATATTCTTGATTCTAGGTAGGGATAACTTATAGCTAATAAAAAACCGGTCAGGTATAAGTCGGACTCGCACACGACGGGTTCCGTATCACCATACAGTATTTAACACATTCCAAAAAACATATTTCTCTTCGTATGTGGACCCCCTTTAACTTATAATTTTAATTCGAGTGTCTACCTATAACGATTCAAAAAGATGCAGTTTTGTGACAGACGGTCGAACAGACAAACAGTGGAGTCTTAATAATCGGGTCCCATTTGGCATTTTTTGAGTACGGACCTCTAAAATTTATGTCCGACTCCGATAGTCATTGAGTAATCTCAAAATACATATTGTAGCTTATGGTACCTATGTATAAGACTATTTATTACAGTTACAAACGCATTACAAAATGTACTGTTAAAAAATTCAGTAGAAATTGTATAGCTTGCATTCTTCTAAACTGCTTTCCAAGTCAAATGACAACGTGGTTGCGATTCTAATTGCATGTTACTATTATGTCTCTTGAAAACAAAAACGAACATCTTAGTTAGCAAGAGTACAACTTCACTTACATAAACTCTTATATTAGCAGTCATAATGTTGAAAATGCTTTGGTTTCTGGTCCTTCGAACTTGGTCCTTTCGTCACCGTAACTTTTAAATGTTTGCCCCTATTGATGATTTGATGCGTTCCATTTTTAAAACACGTTCTCGTTTGACAAAACATTTTTTCGCAATTTGTTTCGAGAATGTGTTTTTGCCAGGTCGAGCGCTTATTTAATATTGTGAAACCGCTCATTTTTGTGCTAATTACTAAATTAGTCATTTAGTTTGCAAATTAGTTTCCTAATATTTCTGACTAGCTTTTGTCCGCGGCTTCGCTCGCATTTAATTCGGGGTGACGTTGTTCACTCTATAGAACTCTGCATACTTTTGGACCTTAGGGAGTGAAAACTCCTTTCTTAGCGCATGCCTACGTCATATCTGTGTGCCAAATTTCAGCGCAATCCGTTAAATGGTTTGAGCTGTGTGTTGATAGATCAGTCAGTCAGTAACGGTTGCCTTTTATGTTTTAGAATGATGTAGATTTAAATCTCATGAGTTTAGAATATAAAAGTACCGTGTTCCATTAGGACCAATAGGACCAGGCATTTCTAACCTGTTACCTAGAGACTAGATAACAGAAGTTTACATAACAAACCATTTAATATTACGTAACTTCTAACTTCTGGCCTTCCTCATTTACATCTATACCTACAACTAAAGCTAGACCTATCACTAACAACAATCACTAAACTGAATAAATTAAACTAATTATTAGAAACCTGTATTTCTTTTGAACTGCTGACAATCGATCATTTAAACGAGGACTAATTAAAAGAATACGAGAGTACTGGACTTAATTAACTTGCAATTATGGTTGGAACTTTCTCTCACGCATAACATATTATTATTATCAACAATTTAATGTAGGTATTGTTGTTAATGATTATCTGTCTGCTAATATCATTTTGAGAAAGTTGTACTTATTGTAAACTAGTGACCCGCCCCGCCTACAATGTAGATATACAATGTGATAGGGGTGGGACTTCTAACCCGTTAAGGCTGAGTACTACATCTAATTTTATCGACAAAAAAAATAATATGGGGGGTTGAGTAATTCGTGAAAATATTGAAAAATAGCGATTTTTTCGGTCACAATAATTCAGAAATGATTTTTTTTTCTCACCAAAACATTATCAAACATATGAAAAAAGTAATGAATTAGTTAGCCAAGGTTATTAGCTACCGTTTGTCGTTTTTTTTTTGTTTCTACGACGCATACAACCTTTGATATCAAGCGCGCCGTAGTACATTAAAAAAAAATATTAAAATAGCCATAATTTTTAGGGGGAGGGGGTTCAACCCCCCATATTATTTTTTTTGTCGATAAAATTAGATGTAGTACTCAGCCTTAACGGGTTAGAAGTCTCACCCCTATCACATTGTATAAACCTTCCCCTTGAATCACTCTGTCTATTGATGGAAACCGCATCAAAATTCGTTGCGTAGTTTAAAAGATCTAAACGCACAGATGGCGGAAAGCGACTTTTTTTTGTACTATGTAAAGACTAGATAACGGAACTGACCACAGAAATGATAAAAGACAACTCTTATTTTGTAACGGATCCCTAAAAATGCCGGTGAATTAGCAACAAAAAGTCAAGTTTTATTTATTTTGCTATCGACATTCTTAGAAGTTTGGAAATCAAACAGTAAATGGACTAAAATAAAGTATAGAATAAAATACCGCTATCAAGCGTCAATAATGCATTACATGCACATTACAGATTAATATTCAACTCATCAAGTGAAAACCGCTAACTGAACGCGTACACCATTCGATTTCAATGTCAACGCATATCGATTCAATACTCGATTACTGATCGAGTTGCGTGGGCGCCTACCTGTTAGAAACGGCAGTCTATCTGGCTGAATACAAAGAGTTTCACACCCACGTCGGTAAACAAATCGTTAGAATTATAGGTAGGTAGGTATGGATCATGCTAATAAACTGCGGAACTTTCTGATAGAACTACTTTCTCGTAAAACTTGATGATTTTGATTTAGAAAGACGGTTTCGGTAAAGATTGAATTAGTTTGTTTGAATTCTTTATAATGTGTATCGCAGTGTTGTAGCATTGTTTCGCTTATGATTTATCTGTGCCATTGTGTGTATGTATGCGTTGTGAACTTAAGGATGCTGGCCGCAAAAATGTTCTCCAAAAAACCAGTGCCTTTTATTCAATGTAACTTTATTTTAATTTAAAAAAAATGGCATAGATACAACAGCCTGAAGGTTTAATGCACCCTTATTTGCAAGTTTCTTATGTTACGCAGTAACTAACGTAATTACACTCAATAAATCAGTTATTAATCTAAAGATATTTTTATTGCAAGCTCGGTCATTGCCATAGGCACCAGTCCAAATTCAAATAATAAATCATATCACAATTAATTGCATAACCGACCCACTAAATCATTTAAATCGATTATCTATATACGACAATACATTATGTCAGTAGTTATATGCAGGGCCGGAATAACCGTTAGGCAGTGTAGGCAATTGCATAGGGGCCCCACATCAGGTACGGGCCCCGAGAATGAGAAAAAAAATATAACTAACCCTTAGCGATTAAAATGATTAGTGTAGGTACTTTAGTTAGTTATTTTAAATAAACATTGCTCCACGTTGGAAATGTATCGTGTGGGTGCGTTTTCAAACATATGAATGTACATACACAAACAGCCAGACCCGGTACAACTATCTGTAGGCCATACAAATATTTGTTCCGTGCGGGAATCGAACCCGAGACAAGCGGCGCAGTAGCCACTGCACCAACCGTGTAATCTTTACACAGCATAAGTATTTTATTCCTTTCATTTCTTTAATTGTTTTTTATTGGATAGAGTGATCGCATTCCTGCGTAATACAGTAAAAGAAACAGCGTAATAATGAATATTTTTTTAAGAATTAGAATTGTCTAGGGGCCCTGAAATCCGGCCCTGCTTATATGCAGGTCCAGTGAAATATTGAGCAATATAACCCTCGGTAATGTTACGTTACAGACAGTTATCCAATCTGTGTCACAATGTCTACATTGGAAGTTACGAACGACGATCGGTAAGTTGTAAAACATATGCATGGACAAGTGGTGTGGTTTGCAATGTGTTTGTACACGGTGTTTGGCTGTTGTATGCAAATATGTCACATTTGACGATGGTTATTATGATACTGTGATATTAAACGGTTCAGCAAGGTTTCCAATTGACATTAGTGGTAAAATAAAAGTTGGAATTGTAACTATTTATGAGATATTAGTATCATAGTCATTATAAGTAGGTATTTCAAGGGTTCGTATGTTCATACATGAAACTAACACTTGACAGGCTATTGCAGGCCCTAGGATGTGTTGATAATTGACAAATTGAATTTATTTCAGTGTTCAATTGTACCTAATTAATTAAATAAAATCAATTAAAGAAACATATAAGCTTGCTAAGTTAGTTTAGTTGTTGATAAGTTTGCTATGTTTACGTACGTAAAAGCGAAAGGTCATTTATTCATTTACTCACTGACTAAACACGAAATCTCTAAAATTTCATCATCATCTAATTTCATCATCATCTTCCTGCCTTTGTCCCATGTTACTTGGGGTCGGCGCAACACGTTTTCCTCTTCCACTCTGTCCTGTCAGCCGTCAATCACTGACTCCCCTTTCATTCATATCATTCTTCACACAATCCATCCATCTTTTCTTTGGTCTTCCTCTTGCTCTCCATCCATCCACATTCATATTCATAACTCTACTGGTCACATGCGTTTCATCAAAATTTCTTGACCTATGCAGCTGAAATTTGGCAGGTAGGAATCAGACGTCAACCTGGACCGAATTTGACTTTGGACTACGGATGAAGTCGCGTGCAAAAGCTAGTCATATTATGTATCCATGTATGAAGGTAACTAACCTTTTGACGTGTTTAAAATAAGCACCTTTGCAGGGAGCCGTGTGGGTACAACATTACGTAACGCAAAGGTCATTATTGTCAGAGTGTGGGAGTACCAACGTAATGTGGTGTTAGTAATAGTTTTAATACTAGTTCATTATGGTATTGCAATGTTTGTACAAGATAATCGTCTGATATGGTATCTTTACCGTCAGTTGATGAACAAGGAATTTTGTTTATTTTCAATTTACAAGTAGGTAAATCAAGAATCTTTTTTTTTTTTTTTTTGAGGTGGTAAAAATCATCAAATGAGTCCTTCCGTCCTGGGCGGGGCGGAAGGGACTGTCAGACTTTTACTGACTAAAAAACCACCCTGTTCCTTCTGTTGCCCTTTACGTTCCGGGGCCACGGTATCCTGTTAAGACGTCCCGCAACCCCGGAAATCAAGAATCTTCCAGTCGGATTGGGAAAAATATTTTTGTGTTTTATAGACAGACTCATAAAGAATAGTATAGGCTCAACAACATCACGCTACGATCTAAGGGATCGGAGCAGTAACCAAAGACGAAACTTTACGCGGATGATTTGATTCATTTGTTTATATTATGTTAAAAGGATATTTATGACAATGGCGCAACTGTGATCAGCTATTTGTAGGCAATTCTCGTAATTAACCGTTCTGTGTAACTGACTAATGAAGTTGTTTGCATAATTATATTACCTTCAAGAGCTTCTATCACTTTTAATATATGCTAAAGAGATTCCTATTGATGGCAAATGTATCAAAGGTTTTGGGAAAAAGATGCGCCTAGAGAGGCGAACTTTTCATACGACGCACACACGAACACCCCACGACATTTTTGACGCGTATCATCACCAATACTATTATTAGTGTGTTCGATGACCGATGGCCCTCCCCGATAGTACAGAGGTGGTTGTTCTGACCTGTGACTACACAGGTCACAACAACCATGAAGTCAAAAAGGTTTTCATTCAAATATATTAATAATAATAAATATTGACTGAATAACATTGACTGCCTCGTTGGTTTAGTGGTTAGTGTTCGATTAGGGTGTGATTAGGGTTCGATTCCCACCCAGGACAAACTTTGTGTGATGAGCATAATTGTTGGTTCTGTGTCTGGGTGTAATTTATCTATAATATGTATGTATTTATAAATTATATAAGTATGTATATCAGTTGTCTGGTTACCATAACACAAGCTCTGCTTAGCTTGGGATCAGATGGCCGTGTGTGAGTTGTCAAGATATTTATATTTAGTAAGTGGTTTAGCGCAATTGACCGCGATTATACTAATAATCGCGGTCAATTGCGCTGAACCACTTTTCAGTTTTATGGGGGTTGAAAAGAGTCCTCGGTTGTACTTACTAAACATTTATTATTATTATTATATTTGAATGAAAACCTTTTTGACTTCATGAATGACAGACCTAACACCTACGCTAACACCGATAAGGTAATCTCTTTCATACAAAAAACCAGTACCGACACGAAATGGTCATATCTGACCAAAACCTTGCCTATATTAATTCGCCCACCTATGTAGAGCAAGCCATTTTTAACCCTATGAAAAGGTAACATAACACACAATGGCATGTCCTACTTTGACAGATGTTATCTATAAAAGCGTAGCCGAAATGTCGTCTAGACATGTCTATTTAGTTGCTCAAAGTAACCTAGGTAGAAACAATTGTCTGACTTTTAAAGATCTGGTTTATGTGTTAAGTTTAAAGCGGGAAAACTAGATTAGGATGGGAGATAAAAAAGTAAAGATAGAAAATGTTGCGGTTTTTATTTACTTATTGCTTTAAGATCTATTGCAACCGCGTGGAAAAGATATACTTGAAATCTTTACTTAATATCATAAAGCTGAAGAGCGCTAATCTTAGGGAATACTGGTCCGATTTCCGATTCTTTTTATGCGTGATCCTATCGCGGTATACAGGGTTATCTTAAAACCTGACACCAGAAACCTGAAAAGGGGTTATTTTACATTTACATCTCAAAAAAAAAACTATCACAAACCAAATGTCACAGCATACTGCCATCACAATGTCATTTCCAGACCACATTTAGCTAACAAGTAAAAATTACAGACTCGAAAAACCAACCTGACAAAACAGAAAGTTAAAGAAAAGACTTCGCGCTTATCGCTCACCGCGCATCGCTTATTAAATCGCAATATCTCGCTCATAAAATAAAACAAACGACGTACGCTTATAACGGTACAACTTACAAGTCATATCACTTTACTTCGCGTGACTAACGTCCTGAATCTTGCACAGAATAACAAGGATTCTGTTCATCTTTTAAGTCATGATGATGAGCTATGAACGGTTAGTTTGGGATTTTGACTACGTGATGTAGGTGCTGATGGTTTTTAACATTGTAGTGTCGACGGACCATTAGAGTTTTTTTTTGTCTTGGCATGGACCACCAAATGTTGAGGGTATTATAAAGTTTTCGTAAAGTTGATATGGTTATTTGAAACCAAGACTAAGTAACAATTATAAAAAATAAATTAGGTACATTTATTATAGTACAGTCTGTTGGCAAAGACGTCTGACCCACCCTAAAAATAATCGAATTTGGACCCTCAGCTTGTAGCATTAAGGTTTATTCAATTTATATGAGCTTATCAAACTAGTGCTCGAGAACTCGATGAACAAACACAATAATAATACAGACACGCAAATTTGATCTTTATTACGTTAGCATTAGGTTATATATTATAACTACTTGTTATAATATTATTAGTGTAATAGCTTATTTTAATGATTGCATTCAAGTAATTCTGGTCTCGTGGCCTGTATATAAGACTGCGAAAAACAAGTTGTGAGATCAAATCCTGCGACGAACATATTGTTTTGCTTTCAATTTAGAATTTATTTAAAAACTATTTCTTATATTATTGTAAAGAACTATAGACGGATAATCTTCAAATAAAAACTTTCTAAAATGGTAATATTTTCGCATATCTTGTAATAAGTGGGTAGTTGAAAAATAAATATTAGTATTCATTATAAAACTGGTATTTTCAAATGCTACGGGTATGCAGTGACTACGCGCAAACATATTTTACCTTGCCTTACTAAATTCTGTGAACTTTAAAGTTTTTTAATTTACCCACCTGTTTACAAGATAAATTGACGTAAATCATATTGGTCGTTCTATAATAATGCAACAAATATTGTAGAAATGAAAACAAATTAAAAAAGAAACTGATAATAGGTGGACTGTGTTTTGACACCCACATGTTGTTAGTCGCCAATCCAGCATCAAACCGCTAAGCCACAAGAACTTGTTGGGAATACGCGAAATTAAAGATTAGTTTGTAATAAAATTATGTTGTGTAAGTTAAAAGCTTTTTAACTTTAATGTCAACGAGACAAGGATTAAAATAGCTTAACAAAATTATATAATATAATGCCGGTAGCTCCGACAATGTTACCTTAAAGTTACGTGTTAAAGATCAAATTTGCGTGTCTGTTTTGTTATTGTATTCGTTCATCGAGTTCTCGAGCACTTGTCTGATAAGCTCATATAAATTGAATAAACCTTAATGTTACAAGCTGAGGGTCCAAATTCGTTTGTTTTTAGGGTGGGTCAGACGTCTCTGCCAACAGACTGTACTTTGAGTGCGATTGTGTGACTGCATAATGGGTACTAACTGCAGAGTCCCTGGTTCAATGCAACAATTTTTGCTGTCAAACTTGAAAATTGAGAATAAGCAAACAGCTGTTATGTGTTTAAGTCCCTAAGATACGTCGTGGACTTGTTGTTATTTAAGAATTATATGATAACGTACTTCTGAGGCTTTCAGGGACCACCAATTGAAGAAGTAGAGGGCGATGACCTAGAGGTCAAACAAAATGGTGCAGCAGCATCAATGTCTTTGTAATTGTTATTTAATTGTGTGAATGAAACAAATAGAGAGCAGGTTACATGCATTCTCACGATGGTCGTAAAAGTGAAAGAAGGGCTAGCGATGTATTCCATATGCTGCACGCACCAATAAGATAGTTAAGAACAATTTTTAAAGAAAACGTTAAGGAAACACTCAAAAGTCCCTTTAGAAAGAAAGTAGTAATTTTAATAACAGCTGATATAGAAAAAAGAAGGATAATCAAAAACATTTATTTCAAAAAACCATTTTGACCGCTTTTCTATGGTCATCATTCATGTTGAATCTACGGATACTATGAAAAAACAATGTAACAATTCGTACAAGTTAAAAGAGGTGTAGAGTAAAATTAAAAGATAATAAAAATAATTCAAAATAAATTTTAAATAGTCGATGAGCTGAAGATAATCAAGGAGGTTAAATCTGGACCCAGTTTGTAAGAATTCAAAGAAAGTCTTACTACAATCAGTGATATAAACGAGTATCACAACAAACCGCTACACGATACTAAACCAAACCTAGATACGTATAAAGCAGCTTTTTATCTGCCGTTAACATCAGATCACATTCTGCGGTTTGCAATTTTTTTATGCGTGATCTGTTTGTGCCCCAATTGTAGTGTGCCCAATTATCCAAAGAACTTTTGTTGTAGTTTGCTATGAAAATGGAAATGTCAAGGGTGTGTGGTTTTGTAACGATGAAGTATTGTGTGGATATGAATAATTCAAGTAACTGTGTGCTGTTGGAGATAAAAGAGATAGTGAGATCATGAAGGCAGAAGAAGTTCTAGAATGATAAAGAAACGATGACGAAACCCTGATAAGGACTTTAGTAAAGTTGATGAAGAGACTTTCGATAAGTTTGCAATAAAATTGTGAATCATAATGATGGTAAACAGGTAAAGATTTATTGACTTATTTCACCAAATATGGAGAAAAGAAAGAAGAATTGGTGAAAGATGTTGAAAGAACATTAAACAACTAAAATTCTAAACTAAACTTTCTAAATAAAGTCATCAAACATTATGGCTTAGCTCTGCCGAAATATATCCATGTCAAAATTTCTCGCAGTTTTTTAAATATTTGAAAAGATTTGAATATATTTTTAACACTGATTTATTTAAATCTATTCTACGCATTATTGCTGGATACTTAACACATCTCTACATAGTATAAAACAAAATCGCTTTCGCCGTCTGTACGCTAAAATCTTTAAACTAACAACTTACACTTTAAACAACGGATTTTAATGCACTTTTCATCAGTTATGTTTGTTTCTACATTGTACCCGTGCAGGTAACTAGTTTAACAAAATTGATTCACATAATTGAGTCGGATTGTTTCGTCAGATATTAGTTTAATCAAGGGTAAGACCAAACTTCATTACAATCAGTTAAGTCTTAGAAAAGCTATCTCTAGTGGCTTCTAACCACCGTTGTATTCACCATTAAACTACTAACAATGTTATGCAGAGTTTAGATAAACACTTGACACAGTAATGTTTTCTTTTTAGTATCCAGATCTGTGATACTTTCGGACTTATCTTAATGTGTATTCTCTTTAAAATAAGCGGTTTGAAAGCAGTAACTGTTTCTGATGCTATCCAGAGCCTATCGGGAGAAATGTCATAGAAAGGCTGTCATCCCGTTTTTTTCTTTTAGCACACAATGTGACCTGTTCTGCGTATGACCCTAGAGTTTGTATCAGTAGATTGAAAGTAGTAGATTGCGTTTGAGTTTATGATAGAAGTTATCAGGCCAGATGCATAAATTATTGCGGCACAAAATAATGTAAATTAAAGAAAAACTTAGGTAGTAATTGGGACTGCCGATAAAAGTGAAAACTTAACGTCACTTTAGCATGTCGGTGATGTGACACAATAGCATGTCAGTGACGCTAACTCTTAAATTTTGGTCATATCAAAAGTTACTCAAAGCGGCTAAAGAAATTTTCACTTTCTTCATAATCCTGTAGTAGAGAGAGTTACGTTCATTTTGTCGTATCACCATATTTAACATGAACTACTAGACGGGATGAAAAGATTAGTAGAAAAGATCATATCTTTTTATCTTTAATCATTAGTCAATTTTATTAGCTGACAGTCGTTTTATTTTAAAGTAAATTAAATAATTTTGTTAACAAAGTTGGTAGCACTGACAGAATCATTACCTTTATGTTAAATAGGGTAGATGACATCACTAACCAATAATACCAAGACATAAGTTCTCTAAAGAAACACTTTATTTTAGCCCTGATAACCCAATTCATTTTCAATTAACTGTCTGTCTTGATTTTTTTATTGCTTTCTAATTTATAAATATACACATCAAAAGTGTCTAGGGATCAAAGATGTATTGGTAATAATAATATATTGATCCCTAGACACTTTTGATGTGTGTAGTTAGTCAATTGAGTCTACTCAAAAGTGACGTCATAATTATTTACACCATACAAAATCTATGAGAGAATAGCGTTTTGACAGGTTAGAAAAGTACGTCAGTTGATTGGTGGTGTCATCTACCCTATTCTGACATCTACTCCAATAAACAAATGTTGCTATACTTGCTATCCGTAAAAGTACAGTCACACTGGTCATTGACCTGCCAACAGAATAAACGTTTATTTATCCACATCCTACGAAACCCGTGTGAACTCTAAAACTTCCTTTCTAGATACTAGAAAAAAGACACCGGACACCAAACATTTTCATTCAAAGTAGTTAAGTAATTAATCTAAAAATGTCTTTAAAAATCATACAGTTTCCGTTTAAAATCACATTATCTCTATATAGTATAAAATAATAATTGGCTACCCGCCATCTGAACTACACAACGGATTTTAATGCAGTTTTCATTAATAGATAGAGTGATTCAAGAGAAAGATTTATATGTATAGTTTAAAAATTGCTTGCGGCTTTGTTCGCGTTAAATTCGGGTAACTTAGTTTACTTCTAAGTTTTTCCATACCAACTTTGGAGCTTGGATTCCAGTTTCGTCCCCCTTAGCGGACGTCTACTTACTATAAACTACCTTCCTGTCAAATTTCATTTTTAAACGTCTGCGGTTTTTGTGATGAGTGAGTGAGTGAGTGATCTTTCGGTTTTTTTTTTAATTTAGATTAGTAATTAGGTACATTGCACCCGTGCGAAGCCAGGTCGGGTCACTAGTACAAATCAGACTGTGCGACTAGTCTCAACATGGTATTCTCGTAATTTACAATTATACCTAGGCCGAAAGAGACTTTTGCCTAAAATGGACTTAGCCGGCAAGACTGTGTTTTTTATCTTACATGGTCGTGAGAACTGTCTAAGAATAGATTAAGTTATTTATTTTAAGACTTAAATCAATGTTGGTTGTTCATTAGTGGATTTGTGTAGTTTGAACATTTTGAGATGACGGAAGTTAATAGGTCAAAGTGAAAGTCAAAGTCAAATCATTTATTTCAATTAGACCATTAAAAGGCACTTTTGAACGTCATTAATTGAATCTAGTTGCCCATTCCAAAAGGTAGTTTCGTATGGAGAAGAACGGGCAAGAAACTCCATACTTACTCTTTTAAAAAATATATATATGGTTTACAATAAATAGTGGGTAGGTATCTAATGTGTATTTTATGAGTCCCCGTTTGTTAGGGTAACCTAATCTTAGAGCCAATTTAAGGCTGATTCCGGCACAGTTCCGGCACCGTACCGTATCAGTGATAAATTATTATTTCATACATTCTCTATGAACGCGCCGGAACTGACACTGAGAGCACTGTGTCGTCACTGACACTGACAGATGTGAGCGCGTTCATAGAGAATGAATGAAAGAATAATTTATCACTGATACGGTACGGTGCCGGAACTGTGACTTCACTGATAATATGTGTGAATCAAGCTTTAGCTTTCCAATAAGATTTTTATACCAAGATAGTAATGACAAAAAATTAATGTAAATAAACGGAAAATATGCAACTTTCAGATAATTAAAATTTCCTAGTCAACGGATATGAATAAATATTAGAATGGCGTAAAATTAATAAGGTTAAATAAATCTTTTTGATTGTTATCACCATTAGAAACTGCAGTCGTTACTTTTCCTAATTAAATTAATAAAGGAAGTTCATTATCTATACTAATATAATAAAGTTGAAGAGGTTTTGTTTGTTTGTTTAAACGCTCTAATCTCTGGAACTACCTGTTGGATTGGAATAAATCTTTTTGTATATGAAAGCCAAATTCATGAGGAATAGTAATGGCTAATATCATAACACGCTGTGATCCAGGGGAGCGGAGCAGTAACCAAATACGTAAAATAAGGCGGG
Source organism: Hoplodrina blanda (assembly GCA_949316365.1). NCBI lineage: Eukaryota > Metazoa > Arthropoda > Insecta > Lepidoptera > Noctuidae > Hoplodrina > Hoplodrina blanda. The sequence continues at coordinate 4,492,875 of OX438579.1, read as the reverse complement.
TGAACAAAAACACGCGGACGAAGTCACGAGCAGAAGCTAGTTATGAAAGCCCGTATGTAACATACCTAGTTCAATATTATGTTTACATAGGGGGTTAATTTTTGAAAAAATATGTCAGTTTTGTTACAAAAAATATGTCAAACCGCTATATTCACTTTTCAAATAAAAGGTATTTCATAGTTTATAATGATGTTCGACGTCAGATAGCTCATTACGGAGAAATTAATAATTATGGCAATTTGACTACATATTGTATAGAAAATATAAACCGCCATTTTGAATCTTCAGATAAAAGTTATCTGAAACCAACCCTTGTAAGTCTTTTAACTTATACTTAAATCCTTATACACAATATAAATAAAACAAATGACAACTATAGGTACTGATTAATCACAGGTGGAAGCAGTTAAGTAAGTAATTGCCACACGTCAATTACACAATTATCTAACTTGTAAGCATTAAGATATCTAAGCATGCTAATAGAATAAACGGGAAAGTTTGTATGTTTGTTGTCACGGTCATGGTTTGACGTTTATCATAATTATCTATCTTGTTAAAATCATTTGCGTATAATAATGGATGGTAACTTAGCGTTACCTTATTTTATTTTCTTCTAACTTTTTAACTTTTAGTTTTGTTTTTTGTTTTGGGAATATGTTTCAGAGATTCTGAGCCCCGGGTTTAATGGGCCTTTGTGCCTATGTCCAGTAGGTGTCATATATGATCCATTTTCTTCAGCCTGAGTTTGGGAAAATGGAGCACCTATGACATATCGTTGACTGAATTCAATAGTGGCACAAGACAAAATTCATCAATTTGAGAAATCGCACAATTTAACTGTCGTAGACAAATGCGTGCGCACTAATAAGCTCTTTGTTACTGCACTTTATGGAATATGTAGTTGATGTTTGGTTTTTGTTAATCTTAATGCATAAAATAAAGCTCCTAATTAAGAATAAGAATCTATAAATAAGTCAAAACTCCATAATTTTGACTTGTGCCACTATTGAATTCAGTCAGCGATATGCTGGTACAGTAATTAATTTGTTAAAAAATCTGATACCCAGTCGGCACTAAACTTAATTTCTACCTAAAATTAAATTAGTTATTTTAAGAAGTGAATACACGAACAAAAGCTAGTAAATCTAAATGCGCTTACGAACAACGTGGCTCAGTGAAAATGAGGCGGCGATTGTTGCAATATGCTTGTGAGAACATTTTTTATTGAGGAAACATCTTGTATTTGCTGCTTAGCTTTGAAATGTCAATCTTTGCGATGTTTATTTGTTTTTTTATTTATAGAACTGAAGGTAATTTGTCTAAAGTACTTTTTGCTTGATCTAGACGTGTGACAGCGGGTCAAGCCAAGTTCAATATGTGAGTGGTTGACCAAAAAGGGACCTCAAGGGAAAATAATTGATTTCGAGTAAATCGCGTTTGAAATTTCGTGTAGCAACGAGTTTCGGCTCGGCCCGGCTCACAAAAAAAAACATAAAAAAAAACTACGGCACCTAAAAATATTCTGGTTAGACCAAAACAAAGCTAAAAGACCACAGATTAAAAAATTCAAAAAAAAAATAACGGTTTCCAATCCCTCCAGGTCCCTTTTTGGTCAACCACTCACATATATAGAATTACGTACATGTGATAAAATCAGTGGATAATTTGTTCCAAAACACGCACGTTTGCTAAAGTATGAAGAAAACGTTTTATTACGAAGTTTATAGGCGGAAAACGAGGAAATTAACTATAATTATACGTTTTAATCACTTTATTCGGTATCTAGGCCTATGTATCAAACCCGTTTGGGTTTTCACGTTTACTGTAAAAGAAAAAGCGTAGGCGTGAAGCAGTTATTACAAAAAGCGAACACTATATTTGGGTCACTTAATGACTATTGACCTTTTCAAGTTCTAATTAAGCAAACAATTTCCTGACACAATATATCACAGAACTCATCAAAAGTATCAAAATTGGTTATACCAAAGATAATTCCCATATAGATTGAATTATTTTTAGTTAGAATGAATGATTTGAATTTATGGAAATCACATTGAGCCTTAACATTTAAAACTCATCATTTTTCATTTAAGTTTTTAAATGTCCTTCAACTTATTTAAAATGTTAATATTAACAACATTAGCGACGACGATATCTGGTAAGGAGGTACTCTGGGTTTGGAATGATATACGTAATTAATTTAAAAATAATACACAAAAAGTTTTGTTTACATAGAGAAGACACAATATTTGGTTTACCCATCAGTTTATTAAAGAAAAATATGACACTATTCTGTACGCTAACCAAAAAATAATTAAAGATTTGACTACTAAGTAAACACAAAGAGAAGCCACAATTAAAATACAGCATCTTCTACTTAAAACTAAAACCGAAATTCATTGTAAAATAATTAAAAAAATTAAAAAACAACTTCATATTAAATATTTGAAAGCCGAACCTTGAATTAAAGGACAATGGGCATTATTGTATGAGTTGTGTCCCAACCCTTGTAACAAGTTGGGACTAGTAGAAACATGTTCAGTTAAGCTTTTTTATGATCAATATGCCAAGTTTTTATTGTAATTACGTGCAGGTCAAAAGTTATTGGGCTTCAAGTGAAAAATAAGTTTTTGATTTAAATAATGCTTTAATCATACTTTATAACATTTTGTGTTACATGTAAACATAATTATTACATAAATAATAATTGTACAGTAATCACAGGCAATAATAGTTATTTTTTGACGGTTATTTATTTCCTTTGTTATTTATTTATTTTCAAATACATAAATAACAAAGGAATAATATCCATATGTAAGAGTACGGCTTAAACGTATGCAAATTGTTTACTAGTTAGTACTTTTAGTAGTGATTATTAGCTATGATAATATCATCCAAAAATGTCGCGGGTAACAATATGCTTGGCTGGTGTCTAGCCCAGCCAAGGTACCAAATAATACTCATTACGTGAGCGCAAGTACCTACAGTTCTTTTTCCCGATAAACATGAGCAATAATAATAAGCAATTGCATCTCTCGCCGTTTCTGCTCTATTTTTTATTATAATATACGAGACGAAAGCGCTAGATAAATAATTGCATGTAGATGCACCGGCAACCATCTCTTTCTAATGTATAGCGTGGTTTTTTCCACTTGATTTTAAAATCGTTGCAGCCCTTTTGTCATTAAAATATTAATTGATTAAGTTTTATTTAATATTTTTTTGGAATAAATGATACCACTATAACAGCTTCCCTGCACAAGATACAGAGTTACGCCCATACAAAAAAACATAACACTAATTGATATCTTTCAAATGATATAGGTAAGAAAATGTTACAACACTTGGGACGAAACCGCTCATTGTCCTTTGTAATCATTACGAAATTAATAAAATGTCTACCTATTGATATCAGTTTTATGATTGACAGCTCAACAGCCAACTACTTACCGTTACGCTACCGTGAAAGTTGAAAGTTTACCAACGTGATTTTTTAATATGTATATTCTTTACATTTTTTTCTGTGCAGTACCTAGTGATGAAAGGACTCGAGGCTTTTAAACCTTTTTATTTAAGACTAGCCTCGATTTTGAAGACTCGACTCCAAAAATAGGACTCGAGGCTTATTACTAATGTGAAAAAGCTCGAGTCATTAAAAACGACTCGAGTTCTTTACTAAAAGGTTCGAGGCTTATTCTGCTAACGTTCTAAGAGGCCGGATTTGACAGCTATCAAAATCCTTTGTGTAGTGTTGTCAAAACGTCTTGTCAAAATATAAATCGGCAATTAATTCGTGTTTGTGAGTGTATTTTTTCAAAATTAAGTTAAACTTAATGTTTACAAGTGATACTCGTTGTTATAGTGTATGGGTAACATAGTAATTATTCAGGATTGTGAATTGGATTTTTCAAATTATTACGTAGGAGAAACGTCAAATCCGGCCTCTTAGAACGTTAGCAGTTTAGTCGCGAGTCTTTTAAGAAAAGGACTCGAGTCTTTTAACAAAGCGAGTCGTTTAATGTGAGACCATAATGATGTAAACTTCAGTGTATGATTAAAACATATTTATTACAGATTAGAAGTATACTTAATAATAATAGTAATATAATAGTAATTTTTTATATTTTTAAATGTTTGTATTTTATATTAATATTTAAAAATGTAATTTATATGTATGTAAAATGAATAAATGAGAATAGTAATAACTTTTAATGGTACAGAAGATACCTACAAGCCCAATCATTGTAACATATTGTTGACGCGTATTTACGCGCGCGTCTCACGACTCGCGACTCGCACGACTCACGAACTGAGTCTTTTTCAAAAGGGTTCGAACCTTTTCGTTGCGCCTGAGTCTTTTAAGAACGGGAGTCTTTTTAAAACGACGAGTCTTATGTTTAAGCCTCGAGTCGTGAGTCTTAAGACTCTTAAAAGGATTAGGGTTCAGGGTTTAAGGACTCGATTGAGTCGCAAACCCTCATAACCGAGACGAGTCCTTTTTAAAGACTTAAAAGACTCGAGTCCTTTCATCACTAGCAGTACCTACTTACCTACATAAATATACTTGTCTTTTGACATTACTATTTGTTTGAAAATATCGTACAGTATCAATTTTTCCAATTCAAAACGATTGTTCCAATAAAAATTCTTAAAAATATTGTGTCATATCCATTTGATTACTAAAATAGATTCTGATTTTGCAACGAAATATAAATTAAATAAATAATTTACCTAGTAAGATTTTATTCCAATTTTTTTCCTTATGTTTTATTGAAAAATATTAAATATAACTAGTTGTATCCTATTTATTTTATTACTAACTTCTGCCCGCGGATACGTCCGCGTGGTTTTTTTGGACGCGTAAAGTTATGTCTTTGGTTACTCCTCAGCTTCCATGCGTTATAGCGTGATGTTGTATAGCCTATACTATTCCTTATAAATCTGGCTACTATATGCAAGAATAATTTTTCATATCCGACAGGCAGTTCTAGAGATAAGCGCGTTTGAACACACAAACAAACAAAAAACTGTTCAGATTTATTTTATTAGTTTATATAACTAGTTTTCCTATCTATTTTATTATTATTAATCACGCGACAGTGTCGTGAACTAAGTAGCCAAGCAAGTTCATGAACCACATGTTTTCAAGTCTCCAAATTTTTATATCCGCAATCTATAATAAGTAAAACAAGTTTGCGACATAAAAAATATCTCAAATAATATTATAATGGATAAAATTATAAAGTGGATGTTTAGATTAAAAAGTCTGATCTCACATTTTGTCCAAACGATGGTTTTGTAGATAATTTTTAGGCAGAGACTAATTAAAAACTGTTTTAGTGCCTTACGTAAACTCTAAAGACGTAATTACGTTAGAATTAAAATGAAAGTTATTATTAAGTAGGTAAAAAAGTATCGCCCCTTACTCATGAAGAATTTACTTTAAAGAATTTGTTTATTTTTCCATTATGTAGAAGGTAGAGAAAGTGGAATCTTCATAGAATATTCTACCTACGTACCTATACATTTTTTTGTTAGGTTTTGAGTTAGTTTTTAAACAAAATACATTACTTTTACGTGCAATCCTGTATACAAAATATTGTAAAATATTTTTTTTTTAAGAACTTTATCCACCATTTGGAAGGGAAAACTAGATTCAATTCTTTGTGACATTCAAAAGTGGAATAATTGAAATACATGATTTGACTTTGATTTTGACTTATGTATCAAATGATTAAACAGATTTACAAGACACGCCTCTTCCATTCATCACAATGCATGTCAATCAACACTGTCATTGTCATATTGACATGTAGACAATGTTTCAATACTAATTAGTATTGCTAATTCTCTAATAAACATAATCAATGAGCATAAAAGACTAGTTCTCCCAAAATGAGCCAACCCACAACCTCTTGATAATTAAATTAATAGCGTCAAAATAAATGGTAATATGCCAAATGTGTTATTCAACAATAACAGATCAATGTTTCTACCTACATAATTATATCTCAATTTTATGCTTAAAATAAATTTCGAAAAATGGGGTAAATTTTGACGTGGGTTAGTTCGTTTTAGCAGAATTATTATTCCCTAAGTATACGTAAAAAACACAAACAAACCTTGGAGTAGAGACAGACGACGATCGCGACAAATTCGGCTTCTTCGGCCTAAACAAGTTATGGTTCCTCAAATCCATTTTTAAATTTCGAAATTGCACAAAAAAAAACAACAAAACACACAACAGACACGACCACTCACAACCCTCTGACACTGGCAACTAGCATATTAATTAGAACATACTAATGCAATCTAATTATCATAAAATTTCAGGTTTTAGCCTTAACGAAGTCGTTAGAAATGAATTGCATTGTAATTTTGTTGGCAAATCTTACTCCGGCGTGTCGGCTATTCATATGGGGGAAGGAGATGGCGATAGTATCGTCTGAACGATGGAAAGAGACAGCGTAGTGTCGTAACATCAATGTCGTAAGCGCATGCTTCTGTTAATTAAAATATGGGTTTTAGTTGTAGCCAATGTTTGCGGATTTATAATTGACGTTGATTATATTAATTTTATAGTGATTTTTAATCAGAAGATATTGATGAAGTAGGTCAATGAAATGAGGCTAAAACTGAGTAAGAATTAATATGACTATATGACAATTCTTTCAAAGGGGAAGGGGCAACTACCAAAAAATTTTTTTTGCTAATATCGTTCAAAAGTCTCGTAGTCGTTTTGGTCTAATTGAAACAAATGATTTGACTTTGACTGTCTTAATACTGATTATTTTCCAAATTTTTAATAAATTCTTAAATAAAGAAATCGAGGACTTTTTTGATTAGAAACAATTCAGAAGGTTTGCGCTACAAAGATCATTACCTATTAAAATTATACAAATGTGTTTATCTATTCCATTAGCAATGCAAATATAATTTCGCAAAATGTCACCAAAAAAATCAATGAAACTGGCAACTTTCGAATTAAAAACAAAATAAAAGCGACGTTCCAAAATTAAATAGTGGCAAGTAGATATGAAACTAGCACCTTTTAAATTAAGAACAAAACAAAAGCGACGTTCCAAAATTAAATAATTAATGACAAGCAAAATTAATAAACTCCTTACAAGTTACAAGTTACTTATCAGTAGGTACAAAACAATTTTGTAAAATGACACCCAAGTCGCCAGATCACGTTTCAAAGAGACCGATGCAACTTTGTCCACTGTTTTGGATTGAAATGTATCAAGTTATACAAAGATACTAACATAATTGAAAAGTAGGAAGTGTTCTCGGATAGATGTCAGAGATTCAAAGCTGTGACTATTGTAGATAAATAAATAAAATGATTAATGCTCCGAGTACAAAAATTGTTTTACTGAGCGACCCTATTGCCGAGTGTCATGGTATACCCGACTTTTACGCAGACAAAGAAGCATGCAGAAGGTAGTTGTGAATAAAGTCAATCTAATATCAGTTTTAACTGTTTTGGCACAACTGTCCTGGATTCAGAGGAGGAATTAAAAACAAAAAAAATCCACTCCCATAAAGCAGGGGACAGAACAGAACTAGGCACAAAGGGATGTTTACAACTAGTAGTAGCCCAGGTGATCAAACACTACGGATTATAAAATATTACGGGCTCTAAAACAAAACTCACTAATCAGAATGTGAAAGACAATGTCATATGTCAAAATATTTAATCTAATAAAATATTCAACCAAATCGCTATATCATCCACCATAACCTTACCCTAAATCTAATGAATAGGAGTTAACTGGCGATCCACGTCACTGATACGAGGCGGCGAGCGCTTTACCGTGCTCCGTGTGACGCGAAGTTTAATGTAACCATGCGTTTAGAATATCCTACCAGGTAGGTAGGTACAGTTACCGTCACAAATGCTAACGTTATCTATTATAACTGTGTTTGCAACGAAATATGATACTGTGAGATTTTCGCATTGTTTTTCCTTGAACGTTTTGCGGAATTGTAAGTGGGGTTATGCTTTGGTTGACTCGTCAACTTGGATCGGAGTTTTATGTGAACTTTGGCCTTTTTTATCGTGGGGAAATCTACATGAACTGATTCGGGGAAGGCGGAGGAATATGCGGAGTCCTACCGACTAAAACCCGATGGTGTTTTTTTGACCGGGGCTCAAGGGTTGCTCAGAGCATTCTTCTGCATCACGGAAGGTATTGACCCGGCACCACTACAAGGCAGGTCCATTAAGACATTCTGGCATCTTGAACGTGCTATTTTTTCGCTTTTATATTTTTCACATAAATTAAAATAGTTTCACGGATGAAAAGCTATTTTTTGTCGCAAAGTGAAACGTTTCATGAACTTCAAGTAAATTGCATTTTTAACTTCGTAATTTACGTTTACTATATTTCAATTAACTATTGCACAACTGTAATAGATCGGCCTCAGTTCACTAAGTTTAAAAATAAAACAAAATAAAGCCTATACAGTTCAGTACGCAAGTAGATTAAGTTGCTGTTTTTCTTTTTACAAGCTTTTTTGTATAATAAATTATTTTGAGTAATGTTGATGTAATGAAAAGGAAAATTTATGTAACAGATGCAGAATTAAATTAAGTTTAAAACTTTAAACGTTTTGTACCTGACTGTATTTTTTTATTTTTGCGAGATGTATGGTTTGTTTGCTAGATTATGGTGACGTTTTTTGTAAATATTTTCCTTGTTAAAATATATATAAATAAATTGAATATTATGCCGTAATTATTGTGAAGATTAATCTCATGAATATTGAGTTGTTTCTTAACAAAACTCAAATTACAGTTACTTTTATTAATCAAGGTTATAAATTGACAAAAATGTTTATTCATGTTACAAAACATACAATGGAATTAAAATATTAGATACGAATACTAATACGAATACTAATTTTGGCTTTAAATAAACAAAATCTATACTAATATTATAAAACTGAAGACTTTGTTTGTTTGTTTGAACGCGCTAATCTCAGGAACTATTAATCCGATAGGAAAAATCTTTTTGCGATAAATAGCCTGTTTATCGGAGAAGGTTATAGGCTATATAACATCACGCTACTAACCACGGGGGCAGAGCAGTGACCAAAGACAACGCAGTGATGAAAGAAATACTAAAGATATACCCATAATTTTATAAACTAAATGAACCCTTGAAAATCATAGTTTTTGTCCGTCTAGTCTTAACAACGTGTTTGATAGTAGTTTTAAATATCAACCAGTTGCTAAATACGTACCAACTTCTCCTTGACAACGGTTGTCAAGGGCATTTTAACTTTTAATTTGTGTGAAGATGCTAAGTTTTTTGTCAAATATTTTTCTTTTTTATTGGTTGGCGCCAAGAAAAAACGAAATGTAACCGTTATACCTATAGATAATTATACATTTTTATTTTAACTACAAGGATTTAGTGATTTTTTTACACATTTTTAGCAAAATAGCTACTTTTACCCTTTTTATACCACCTTTGTGTTTTTATTTTGAACTAATTAAGTACGAAAAGTCATAATGTGAAAAAAAATTAGATATCAACCAAAAATCAAGTTTTAATGTGGGTGTACTAGTGGGTACACCTCTGCCTAACCCTTCGGGGATTACAGGTGTGATGTTATGTTGGGTTAGACCAAGAGAGAGACATTATACTCATCAATATAAAACTTTTACAATAAAACTAACATTCAAACCGCGAAAAAAAATTTTGCTGTTCCATACTTTTTGTCGATATTGTGTAAACATTACAGAACATCTGTTTTTTGGGAACTTGCCTATTACTTATGGATACTAAATAAAACGGTAACATACAAACAGAACTTGTACAGTAACAGGCGTGACGATTCGGTACCGCACCGTTATCGCGCGCATGTCGTGCATACGTAATGCGGCCATTGATAGGTTACTATTGTACGTAACTGTACTTTGCATACTTGGATATTTGGTGAATGAGAATTCGATAGGTATTATTTGTTGAAAGATTAAACGAAAGACTAGAACATTATATTATTGGCTGGGTGATGTTAAAGGAAAATATAGCGAAGAAACCAAGGGAGCAATTCTTTAGACATGCCTATTTTAGGAAATTTTGGAATTTTGGAAAAGAAAAGAAAAAATATCTTTAACGAACCTTCACAGTCATTCTAATTTCAAGTTCGATTAGTCTCTATTTTATTATCTACATTTTTGACACTAAATGTCACTGAGATGAGATTGTGACTAGATTTTGTACGATTTTAATTGCGAAAATTAGTCTTCTTGATTACAAGTTGACATTTGACGATTTCAGACTATGTAAGTCTGAAATCGTCAAATGTCAACTTGTAAGAACTTTACTATACGCAATTCTCCTTTGTATCAGAATGACATGATTTGGTTCATAAAGTTTCAATTATGTACAGGCTCGTAATACTTACCTACATATTAAATAAGTACGTTAAAAAATGCTCTATAGCGTCTCAGTCATAAAATAAAAGTAAAAAAATAGTTTTAAATATTTCCCCAATGCGCGAGAAGTACCTACGTAATTTTTAGGGTTACCAATAACTAAGACTGCGCGTCTGTACGTCCGTCCGTCCAACTGTCACAGGACTGTATCTTATAAACTGTAATATGTGGACGCTTAAAATTTTTACAGTAGGTATGTATTACTGTGAAAACCATACGGAACTACAAGTGCACAAAGTTCTACAGCAACTCACTCATTTATATAAAAATAGCTTTAAATAATCCTCCAATAAGCCAGAAGTAGGTACTTTTTAGGGTACCGTACACAAAAGGTTTCAAACGGAACCCTATTACTAAGTTTCCGTTGTGTATCCGTCCGAGGGTTTAAAAGGGGTCGTCATACAATAAACGTATTTTTTTTTAATATATTGTACCCTGGTACGGAACCACATCAGCCGGTATTTTTCTCCAACAGTACACTACGACCTTGTTTATCACACTTTCCTCATTCAACATGAATAAGTGCTGATCACGTGTACCTAATTACCAGGTATTACCTCAGCCGATGACATTACTACGAGCTATGTACAATGGGAACCATAGTAAAGAATGCCACCGACGCATGAGTTCATAACACACATAGCGTTATAGTGATGTGTTGGGAAAAATAGGCATTATAAATGGAACACTTATTAATAAATACGTGATTTGTCATCTTAATGTTAATTTATAACTTGTAGAAGATATGACTGATATAGGTCTATGACAAGTGAGTCATCTTACGATGTTTCTATTGTGAATCGGTTGTTAGTTTTAGATACCACGGGTTGACTTTTAATTCCCTATACATCTTGAAGGGGGTGATACTAAGTACGACAACGGACAAATCTTATTATGAGAGCAACCCTAAAATATGAATAAAACCGTATTTTTTGCATTTTTGTGGCGGATTGTTGATATTTTTCAATATTTCGGGGTCGGTCCGGAGTAAAAGTTGTACGTATTTATGAATAGTGTCTTAACCTGAAATATGACATCACGCCTGTAATCCCCAAAGGGTTAGGCAGAGGTGGGCCCATTAGTACACTGCCTGAAAGATAGTGACTCTTAACTCAGCCTGTATAGATATAGGATGCTTAAATGTTAACGTAATACAATCCTGGACTCCTAAATTGACCCACTTTTTAAATACTTTAGAATTTTTTAAATAGTCGTGTTTTAAATTTGGAACTATGACAACACAAAAATGATGGCCAGTGTGTCAGCTTTAAAACTGCTTTTTTTTAACTTTCTATTATTTTAAATATTTATGCATTTATTTCACCTCTTACCAATAAAGAAAGTGATTGATGCTTTATTCATGTAAATAGGTAATTCGATTAAGGAGCCTGGGAGTGTTTTATGTCTGACCATAAAAACATAGAAATCCTTATTGAAATGACCTTTAGAATAATATCCAAAACACCAAATTTTACATTATAATTATCGTAGGTACTAGAGGCCTACCTACCTATAAAGTTGCACCACTGACCTTTATATACTACTCCATTTTATCAGCATTAAATTAACACCTACTTTATCGCCTACAGATTTGTAACTCGCCATTTTGAATCGCGTGGAGATCAGTCTGAATAAAAAACATTGATTGTAGTTTTAGTAGGACATCGTATCTGTCTTGTAAATAAATGATTGTATCAATTGTGATACACGCAGGTAATCCATCTTAATGAGAGTTGTTTGTAACTACTTAATCTGGTAGTCCTTTGTAAGTTTGTATGGACATATGTTTTGTTTTCGAAAATGTGTTGGTGTAACATGTTTTTTCTAGGAAAAAAAAAATAGGTAATGTTTATTTTTTTTCTGTTTTTAAAATTGGCGAGACTACTGTGTAAGTTGTTTAAATACTTCTTAGTGATTAATGGCAGTGTCAGTGAGATGTTAGTGAAGATGAAAAAAAAACTTTTTAAGGAATTTACACATCCTGTATATTCCTACGTATTAAACGTAAGAGAGGAAAGGTAAGAGAAAAGTGTGACCACTTTTTAGATGACAAGTTAAACTTAAACAACAGCTGGTTTATTCTGTAAAATCTCACTCCGAGAATTTAAGTACAGTGACCTTGATATGAGGTAAATTGAAAATACACCTCAAGCTCACTTTAATTTACAGTGGGAGATTACTATAGAATGGCAGTGCAAGTTGCTATCAATACCTTTATACACGTCATTATATCTGGCACTGGAAATGCAAAGGGACAATAAAAAAATACATAATCTAGTTCGTCAAAAAACCTTCTAGCCGTCAATATCCTGTTAGTGACCGCCTCATTTTTATATATAACACAATTTTCACCTCTTTGGCATGCAGGAGGCATACCAGGTATGTATGTGTGAGTGCGTATGCCTGTCACGTCATCAATCGTCACGATACGCACACATGAAATTTGATAAGATGCCATTTTGTAACCCGCGTAATTTGACAGCCAATGTTTTTTTTTTGCGAGTCTGTGGTGAATAATTTGTCGTTTATTTTTTAAATATAAACGTAAATATCTCAATTAAAGTTTGAATATTAATTAATTTAAATGCATGAGTAATAGATTTTTTGTGCTAAATTCGATTGTTTATTTTCCTAAGTTAAGTTTTTCAATCAACAAAACACACAAATCAACATTCATTCGTTCTTCACAAAACATGTATCCGTTATTAGTTTCTATTGTTTTATCACCAATTGAATTTTCGATTCCCGTCGTAAAACTACCATTGCACTCGTCTACGCGACTGTACTACGAAGTACAATCAAACACACAAGCCGTTCCCCGAACTATCAGAACATAAAATATTCCAAGTGCATCGGTGCATCGATATTGAAGGGCTCTTTGGCGGCCATTTTTGTGGCACCTACCGTACTTCCTTAGTACCTAGTTAGTGTAACAAATATTCTGAGAAAAGTTGATAAGTACCTGTAACAAATAAAAATAAATTATTAGAATCATTTAAACGAAATTTTAGTTACTGTACGTGTTCATTTTTTATATGACTTATAAATTACTAGAAGACCCAGTGAAGTGCGTACCATCCAAACATTTTACCCTAATTATTATTATAGTATTGAGGCGAACGAAATAAAAAACAATGAAATCAAAGCCATTTTTGAGTTTTTGTGAGACTAACGCACGCCAATTGTTTTCTAAATATACAGAAAATATAAAAATAATAATTATGACTTTATTTTTAATTATAATCATTTGCGTACGTCTTCGATATAAACCAGAAAATTGTGAACGGCTGACGAATTTAAATAAAAAAAAAACATCGAATTATAAAAGAAATAAAACTAAACCAGGAAGTTTAACAAACATCACATAAATAACCGTAAAAAGAAAATGTCGTATGTTAACATAAATCATACAATATAAAAAGTCGTATATACAAATACATCAATCTTTATAGAATGCTAATAAAAACAGAACACAGTTGATAGCCGTAAATCCTTCATAATCATTATGCAACGAAGCATCATAACGAAATTATGTTCATGAATCGATCACAAGATACTTTCACCAAAACACAGGCACGTATTTGGATGCGGGGTGTGTGACAATCAATTAATTAAAACATAGGTACTTATATAATTTAGTATCAGTCTGCAATGTGAAGGATAGCCTATAGAGGCTATGATAGTATTGGATGCTGTTATTATTTAGCTACCATTTTGTAATAATTAAGAAGTAGATACACTTCTCTATACTTTTTATTATAATGAGGTAATCTGTGAAAGTATTGATCCAATTAAAAAAATTCTTCCACTGATTGAAAGCTACATTATTGGCGAGTGTCATAAGATATGTTTTATGGTATATTTGGACGAAGTCGCGGGCTAAAGTTAGTTGGTTATTATTTATCTTAATTATTTGAAGTACTGCTAAGGCCTACTCAAGTTAGAGATCACTTTTTAAAAGTAAAAAAAATTCAAAAAATATTGACAACCAACCTAAGTCCGCGCCTGGTACGACAACAAAATTGACGCTTCATCTATAAACCGGCCAATTTGAGATAAATAGCTTATCGTACACCCGAAAACAGTAATCAGGTATCATCTCAAACTATCCACTTGTTAATTTTTTTTTTCTCATAATGGTGTCCATCACACGTCACGTCTGGCTTTCGAATGATTTATTAAGGGCTCTTATCAATCAATTATACACTTTGTACATGTCAGAATAGAGTTTAAATTCAATTGTTATGTTTCCGATTAGATGTTTTTGTATAATAGTTCGATAAGTTTGATGTGTGAGATCAATCGAGCCGTGAAAGCTGGTTCGATTTCTTTTAAGTTTTTTTTTTGTAATTATTACTGTGTCCATGATTACGTTAATACTTTTCTCACATCTTGTATAAACAGCCATTACTATTTTGTGTTGCATAGAAAACATTATTTTATTAGCAATCAAAAATCGTCATCTATATCTTTCAAAGTTAGAGTCAAATCATGTATTTCAATGAACATTAAACGGCATTTTTAAACGTCATGTAAGAAAGAATAAGAAAGAATATAAAATCGAGTCTAGTTGCTCAATCCAAAATGTGATTTCGTATAAAAAAGAATGGGCAAGAAACGCCATATTTGAATTGACTTTAACTTTGAATACATCACTTTTATGTAGGTATGGCCTGTACCCCATGTTCACAGCAATTCAAACCTTAGCATGCTACTGCACTTATGACCGCTACTGTACACCAATAAAAGAACTTTCTTTCATCACAAACTGTGTCCTCAATTCACACAAAAGCATCATCGTTCCGAATCATTTCCATCGCAGTCACGTTGATCATGAGCAGAGTTTAGTTCCGGCGTACACTTCCTTTGTATTGATTGACATTATTTAATAAACCATTGACTGTTGAGTCATCAGCTATAGGTGAAATATTATGGGTATCTATATGGAATTGTTATAACGTTAGTCTTTAAAGTGGAAGGGATATCGTAACGGCGGGGTTGCGGGACGTCTTCACAGGGTACCGTAGCCTCGAAACGTAAAGGGCAACAGAAGGAGACAGGGTGGTTTTTTAGACAGTCCCTTCCACCCCACCCAGGGCGGAAAGACTCACTTGATAATTTTTAGCACCCAAAAAAAAGGGAAACGAAAACTTTTACGTTGGATGTAGGTGCACTTTTGCATGGAAAATCTGTTTTTTTTTTCTACTTATAGCCTACGAAAAGGTCTGCGGGGTATGGCTAGTTTAAAAAAAAATCTTCTAACATTCATACTAATATTATAAATGCGAAAGAAACTCTGTCTGTGTCTGTCTGTTACGCTTGCACGACTAAACCAAAGAACCAATTTTGATAAAATTTGGTACAGGGTAAGTTTGAACCTCAAGAAAGGATATAGGCTACTTTTTTCCGCGATAACCGACATAACGCGGTCGAAGACGCGACCAAAAGCTAGTTCTTCTATAAGCTGGTACTCATGTTTGAAAATCTGTCAAAAGTATGCCGCATTTCTCACTGTGTTTTCACTGTATTGTTGGAGTTTTAATATTATTAATATAACATCAGCGCATGTCAGTGACGCAACTCACCCGACTGACAGCCAGACAAACTAATCCTTCACTGACAAATCGGCCGCCGACTCAAAGCCGATTAATAAATCATTTTGAACGGTTTTTGGTATGGAAAAAGAAAAATGGAATAACCATTTTGTTTATACAAATATACCTTTGGGTAATTTCTATTGGATAGTGAAAGAAAAGATGCTTGTTTTGAAACTATTGTTAAATAATCGAGGAAGAGCGAGGTTTATCCCATCACAAGTATCTTCGGATTACTTTCTGGGAAGCCCCGGCAATTTAAATTGTATAGTTTTAAGAAAATAAACACATTTTTTTTTTTTTGTTTTATTTTATGAAAGAAGAAAAAAATAATTACTTTGATGAGAGATAACATTCTTCACATTTTTTTATTTTAACATATTTTTACAAACACTTTAAAAAAAAAATTACATTAATAGATATTTTTTTTAAATGATGAGAGATTTTTTTAAGATATTAAAATAATTTAAAGTTAAGGTAAAGTTATCACGTTCTTTTTGTCAAAGATCAGAAGGCCAATTCTAATAATTAAAAGCGTTCAAAATCAAGTCGCAAACTCATCACAGCGACAATCAATATGAAAATATAAGTAAATTGAAAGTTTTTTTGACAGATTAAGACTGAGATTAGATTGCGATCCTTCCTAAAACTCAGTAGAATTTATTGCACCCCAGGTTAAGATTTAATATGTCGAAAACCACGATTTTTTACCCCAAAACTCCTCAATTCCTCTTGAATTTTGAACAAAGTGGATTTTATGGGGCATGTTTAGCCGAAAGCGTGCATAATTCAATAATATAATTAATGTCATAAGTCAATATTATGTCACAAATGATTCACAGACATAATTAGGTACAGTCGCGGATTGCGTAAGGATGCACCTTTCACCCGTGCATGCAGTTCTTCGTGACTGTACCATCAGTTATTACAGTTAGGTACTCTTATGTCAGATGTTTAGATAGCATTTGTGAAATAAAACTTATTGAAATGAAGGAGACTTGTGATTTCGTTTTCGAAATCCGGAATATACTATGTGTATCTAAAACAAATAACAGTTATTATTTTTGGTATTATTAAAATTTGGCTGTGGTTTCTGACTACCCCCATGGGAAAAAGGCGTGAGTTTATTTATGTATGTGTATTATTAAAATTTTGTACTTAGCGCTAGGAGATCGAAATTCGGGCTCCTACTTCTATGGAATCCCCTAAGGCCTTAGGTGTTACCTAAGTATTGATAAAAACGAAGTATCCACTAAGTGTTACTTAAGATGGTTTAGGATTTCCCTAAAATTTAGGAACGTTGGTGAAAATGGGCATTAGACATGACATATAAGACAAGAATAACTACATGCATCATCATATAAACCAAACGATGTTCCCTGCTGGTCCTGTGCTGCCAGCTACTGAGCAAAATAATCTAAAATAGTATTTACACAAAAGGCACAAAACGAAGCACATTTTTGTACATCCCAAAATGTTCACAGTAAGTGAAACACAATGACTTTCTTCAAAAGGATGAAAGTGTCGACACAATTGGACACGGGCGTGTCGTCACAGTGGGAACTTCAAACCGTTTGATAAAGAATCTGTCGTGACCAACTGTCAGATTTTGTCTGATTTTTTTGTTGGTTATCAGGTCGAGATTCGTCTCAGTGTGCAGTTGTGTTGTGTCCTATAAGATTGTGCTAAAAAATATGTTGTATATATTCATCATTTTGTCGATGGTAATTGATAATATTGAGCAAACAATATAGGCTGAAGTAATTAGGCATCATCGACATTTTTTTAATGACTAAAATCTGAACTGAGGACCAGTGGGTTCTACTATCTTTTAAGAATGATCGCAATATTATCTTAGTCTCAATTAGTCAAAAATACTTCATAATTTCCTTACATTTTCTGACATTGATGGTGCTATGATGAGATTGCGACTACGAACATTTTGAGAGTTCTGTACCTACCTCAAAAAGAAAAAACGAAACCCTTATAAAATCACTTTGTTAAATAGTAGAATTCGCCTTCTGACAAACGCATTTGTATTAATTGTTAGTTATAAAATCTTTTAAATGCAATAATTATTACGCATGCACTTTAAACGCATGTTAAACAAGGCAAGAAAAAAGAATTACGTACCGACATTTTAATCGCAATAAAATAATAATTACCGCTTACATATTTTTAGACTTTCTTGTTTACGTTCTACAAACATGATATTGAATTTAGACTTTATAGCTTTACAGGTAAAGTCCACAATTATTTGTACATGATCGTTACGGTCTATGCGCCCATATAACACGACATTTGTATTAAGACTGTGAATTTCTCGACTTTTCTCTTACTTTCCAAGTTGAATAACCGAGGTTAGCGCATCTCACATAATTATATCTATGTGAATATTTATATCAAACTATTTTTATACGAATATTATGTCACGATTATGTGCGATTTCACCGGCACATAAACTCATTTATATACTTCATTATCTCTGTTTTTATGTGCAAATTAATTCTGAAATAGATTAATAGACTAATTAGTCACAACTGTCGTTATGACCGTGTGTTTGGACAACGGTGAGCAATAACATGATCTTGTTTATTGATTTTACATTATTGACAACTACTATTAATTAATTTTGAATATAAAAGAGATTTTAACCTTTTGAACGCCATTGTCACACATTTATGTGATAAACGAAATCTTACCCTGAACGCCAACGTCACAAATATATGACAAAATACACGTCGCACCATATTATGAAATAAACAATTTAATCAAGTTTTGGAATCCCTGTTTTTATGAAGGTCATTTGACAGAAAAATTGGCCTGGCGTCAGGGGTACGGCAATACGTTTATACGTTTATACTCTGGCGTTCAAAAGGTTAAAATCTGAGTGCTTTGAAAGTCGTCACATTGAGCACTTCTTACAATAGTCATTCAATTACTTATCGAAAAATAAAAAAGTCACTGTAATCCGAGTCGATCGATATACATATACGAAGGTACGTAATTAAAGTTATTCCTTAGCTTCCATTTTTTTTCTAAACGTTGCCCCTCTTTAGGAATTTATCCTATATTGAAACTCACAAACATAAACAACTAATACAACAACCCGGAACGACAAAATTTATATCGACGAGTGAAAGGCTATTTGGTTTAAGCGACATTATGGTCGAAATAGAGTTATATACATATTCGGAATCACCGATTTTTTCTGCATCGAATGAGCCTAGTTTCATGTCAATCGGAGCACTTTTTGGCGCTTAATACATTCCTGATTTTACGTTGATTTCTGAAAACATGTGTATGATCCGACATGTAATACGATGTAGTACCTATTTTGATATAGTGGCCCAACCTTTTTCACACTAAAGTATTTACCGTGTACATTTCCATATCATATTACAAAGTACAATCACAATGCAAATCAGACCACAGTGCATCAACAAGTAATCTAAACTCATCAGATGCAGTATGTCAAGGCAGCTATCATACATCACAGTAACCACAGCCTAACCTTTGTATGTAGACCAGCTGAAAATAGTAACATACAATCACTTTTACATGTAAATACATAGATCTTAAAGTACGATTAGGAATTATTTTGCTTTTTATTCATTTTTAAGCAAATGTACGAGAGAAAAATCAAACTTCTTGCGATTGCAATTGTTTTTTTTTGTTTGTTTGTTTTTGTCGTGATGGCTAAGTGATTGAGGTGTCCGCCTCTGATGCATGAGGTTGCGGGTTCAATGTGGACTTTCTAAGTTTATCTTGGACATCGGTGAGGGAAAACATCGTGAGGAAATCTGGACATGTAATTAATAAATGTTTAAAATTACCAATCCGCTTTTAGCAAGCTTGGTGATTTATGCTGGTCTTCTCTGTACGAGAAGAGGCCTTTGCCTTGCAGTGGGGCGATAATAGGCTGGTTTTGATATAATTACCTATTGACACACAAGGATGTGAAGTGGAAAATCTAATGGAAATATTCCTCAAAATAAACGACACTTTCAATGTAATTCAATCTTGATAACACTGTAAAAAACTTTTATACATAAATTAAGAGAATATTTTTAATACATACCTATGCATTTTTTGTGTGGTTATCAATTCAAGGACAACCACTCTGTTTTTGAAATTTTGATGTTTCTGTTTTTGATTTTATCTCTTTCACATTTTGAACGGAAGTATTTAATTTTTATAAAAGTTAACCGGATATCGATGGTTACGAAACACATTGACATTTAAAAAACTGATAATAATTTATGAACGTCAGTTTTATATACCTAATGATGACTTTAGGCCATTCTGAAGACACGAATATTTGATTATAATATTCAAATAAAAATAATTAATAGTTTTCTTTATTTATAAACATTTGGACTCGTGCATCATTATTTCCTAAAAAAACAATTGATTATTTTATTATGCTCACACGCATTAAAACGTGATAAAACACGGAACTAGCTTTTACAAACCACAAGTCTGGATCCAATGTTGGCCAACAAAAAAACATGAAAAAAATCACATGACAACCAACTAATAAATTGGTCCAACATTGGCTCCAATATAAGCATATTAATTAAAAAATATCCGATAGTAGCATTCCGTTTTACTGGCGACCGGAGGCCGCGACAAAGGTCGTCAGGTGTTGCCAAAATAAGAATAACAAGTTCTTAAAATGTCACACAAACATATAAAATATTGTTCGATTAATTTGAATGGGGAACCGTACCGGTGTGTGACACTTGGCAACAATTCTATTTAGAATTAAGAACTTTTTATTTTTAAATGAGCATGCTTATCAGAACTGGTAAAGGTACAATCAACAAAAGAGATAGAGATAGATATACAGTCACGAGCAATAACAAATATACACTTAGCAACATTACCAAGCAATTTTCTTCAAATATATTGATTGTAATATCTTGTTTTTAAGAACATAGTGTTTTGAATTCAATACTACTATGAAATAGGTCTTATATAAAAGTTACAACCATTATTTCACAAGAAAATCGCTTTTGAATTTTGCTAAGTGTATACTTGTTTTTGCTCGTGACTGTACATAGATATCTTCAGGTATAGTTAAAGTTTTCTTAGAAACCGAAAGATGTTTTCAAATGTAATTTAATTTAAAAAGTAGATAATTTACAGTTCATTAAAAGTTTCAATCAAAGACCAACTATATCTGACGGTCCTGGATTCCTATCTCTTTTGTTGACTGTACATAAATTATGTTATTATTATACCTAATAGAAAAGGTGCAGTTCTGCATCCTCTTTAAATTCAAGGAGGTGCTAGTGATTCTTAACACGATTCAATAATAAAATGAATATTTTATTTTGTTTTTTAGCATGTGATTATAGAATTCGAGTACTTAGTGCTCGAAAAAAATAGTTATAAGTAGGTAATATTTTTGATGATTAAAAAATCTTAATATGATGTTATTTATCTTACTTCTATTATTATATATATTAAAATATAGAAATTCAAAGGAATTGTCTGTAATTTAAAGGTAGTTGGACAAAGACTAATAATTATCTATATTGAATGAATATAGATAATTATTTCAACAAAAAATAAATTATTTTTGTCAATGCACACTGTCACTACCGTTGACATTTTAATTTAGAAGACCACGGCTTTTGCTACAGAAAATGAAATATTATCCTTTATTCAAAGCATTTTTTTTGTTATACTTCTTAGGTACTTATTATGTTAATTAGGTGGTTAATGTTGTGAATATAATGTAATTCATTGTGTTTAAAATATATTAGTGTCAGAAGGTTTGTTGGACTCATTCTTTATCTATTTTTATGTAGATTTAGAATTATGTACTTAATTATTAGTTTTTTCAATATTGTTTAATATTTATGTTAAAAATATTGTCGAAGTAAAAAACAATGTTCTAAATTATAAAAAAAAGTGTGATTGATGAATAGGCGCTCATCCATATGAAACATTAATAATTGGCTGCTCAACACATAATTATTTCTATAAAACATAATAGAACATCACGCCTGTAATCCCCGAAGGGTTAAGCAGATGTGTACCCATTAATACACCCACATTTCGCCAGTTATGTTTAAGTGACATTTAATAGGGGGCTAGCATCAACTGAATCCAAACTCCGAGGCTGCTACTGAGAAATTCCTGATTGAAAAACCCAATAACACTTTAATTCTCGACCTGAAAATCGTCCTGGGAAAAGCTGTCTGGTCATTAATAAAATTAATTACATGGAAAAGAATTTGCTTACATACGTCTGAAACAAACAAACACGCGAGTGAATACTACCATGTGAATAAGTCGTTCATAAAATTACCATCAAACGTCATTAAGGTCTGATTTCCTATTTCTTGTTGCATAAGAAAAAAATCGGGACACAAACAACAATATCGGTACTTAAAATAGGTAAGTAATAATGATAACAAATGTACAAACTTACGTAACTTTCCATTCATTAAAATAATTACAAGAATTACTAATCACTGTACATTTTTTTCTGACAATTAAAATATTTCTAATTATTAATCACATCTAATTTCTTGTCTACGATAAGAAAACGATTATTTTTTGTTCAAGCCCGAAGGCGTATAGGTTTGAATTCTATACTATTATAATGAAGCTAAAAAGTTTTTTGTTTGTTTGTTTAAAGGAGCAAATCTCTGGAACTGCTAGTCGGATTAGAAAATTTATTTCTGTCTAAGATAGCCATATTCATGAAAAGTAGTATAGTCAAAGTCAAAACATTTATTTCAATTAGACCATTTACAGGCACTTTTGAATAGTCAAGGAGTCTGTCAGTTAGTCCGAAAGTTAAAGCAAGTTGCTTGTTCCAAAACGGAGGCCTCTATGGAGAAGAACGAGCAAGAAACTCCACGGCACTCTTTTAAATTAGGTTTTTACAAAATCCTGGTTACATTATTCTTGTTGATTCTATATGTGAAAACAATGAAGATGAATATATAACATACATAGCATCACGCAACGACCTATAGGAGCAGAGCAATAACCAAAGACGTAACTTGATGAGAGGGAAAAAACCACGCGATCGAAGTCGGGCTTAGAAGGTAGTTTAATATAATTTGACAATCACTTTCTTCATATGGATAGAACCAGTTTTAAACGAAATGTGAGCTTTAATTACACATTTGATTAATTACAATCGAATAGACATTTGGTATCGATATTTCGGGATCAAATTTTTTAATTAAATGATATCGATACTTGCATTTGTGTCGTTAGAAATGACAGTGAAAATATTATTAGTTATTATCTGTTATACCTACTATACTGAATATACCTTTGTACTTTTATGTGGCATAAAGTTTAAATAAAAATAATTGAATTAGATATGGCCTTAAAAATAGCTATATATCTGTTATTGCTATACTACACGAATGCGTAAATCCAGTAGCGAGAAGACTTTAAAGTCCCATAGAAACTACAAACACTTAATAATAAAATCTTCCCAGAACAACATAATTTTATTAATTAATGCAAATAAATCTAAAAAAAACGCAATGAAATATTGAACGAATTCTTGAGATCATTTTATGAACGCGTGTTTCTACATGTGAGATTATGCTAATTATGCCAAAGTTCGTATAATTTCGACCCGTTTATGTGAGCTGTATACTAATGATGTGTAAAAATGAATAAATCGGGTAAACGTTTATGTACGAATTATTATTGTTAATCCAATGATAATGTTTTTGACGTCCATATAAATTTGACACGTGTCGATTGGTATAATAAATGATTATTGTAAATTAATTAGAAAAGATTTGCATATTGAGGAAGCTTAAGTTCGTCTCGCCTGCTAAATGAATATTGAATTAGAAAGAAAGAAAAGAAAGAAAAACTTTTTATTCACGTGAAAGTGACGCATACAACAAGTTGGTACTTAATATAAAGAAAGAATAAATAAAAAAAAACTAATAATACTTAAAAATAAAAATAAAAAAAGATTGCGCCACTACCGCGCGAAACGGCCGACGCTCAGCATAATGCATAATTAGGGTAATATTTTAAAATGTACAATGTTTTATGTACTTAGTAAAGAACTATGTCTTCTGAATCCTCCCATTCCATAAGTACTATATTATGTGCTTAAAATTTTCCAATTTCGCGCAATGAAATAAAAAATATTTTGGAAATCACTCTTTAAATAACCAAACATGAATACTACTATTTTATTTAGACGTCTATTTTTTTGGCTCGGCTCTAATTTTTTTCAATTTAAATTTTATTTTTTTTAGTTTTCTTTTTGTAATCTTGAGAAGTTCAAACTTTTTCCATTTTGAACTAAAGCTTTCTTACAGTGGTAAAAAAACCCTGTTTACCCAATACTTATTTCATTGTTTCTCATAACGCTATGTGAATATTATGATGCCTCATAAGAGTATAAATATGTAGTTAAAAGATTCTAATAGGCTGGTGGGATTCAATAATATTCCAAAAATGTCGCAACCGTATCGAAGGCTGTTTGATGATCCAAACAAGGACTGGTTTTAAGATCCGGGTGATGATGATTATAAATAAAAGTCTTCTTTTATATATATATAATTTATAACATTATATAATTATGTTATAATTTATTCCTGAATTTTAATGTGTTCTAGATACCTACTTAACATTTTTATTATTTATTACGTCACTTTAGAAGGTAAGAATTTTTGGATTCTTTACAAAACTGTTGATAGGTGTATCAAATGTTAAAATATACCTAACATTTTTTTGTAATATTTGTGTCCCGCGAAAATAACAGAAAATTTCTAGGATAAAGAGCACGATGAGAAATTATTAATAGGTGGAAAGGGCATTCTAACTGAAGCTTTTACCATGGTTTCAGTCCATGATTCTAGACCGTCCAGCGATAAAATTATTCATCGGTTATTAAAAAGAGAACAGCTGTTTCATACAAAAATACAACACCAACAGTCTACACGGGCCAAACTGTTTGATATCTAACCAAAAGGGCGATGTGGGCGCTAAGCGAGGAAACCCTTTAAACAAAAAAAAAACTGACCATAAATGTTGTCGCCCTAAGGCCTGGAATCATCGGTGTGATCACGACCCCTACCACGCCGTATTTCACGCCAAATTTCACCAAAAAGGGACCATTAATTTAATCAAAAACGAAAATAGTCTTTAACACTTAAAACAAATGAGTCATCAAAATAAACAAGAAAAATAGGTCAATCTATTTCACACATTCCATTGTCGTATAGACCTATATACAAACAATTACCTACTATGTACTAAACTGTTCAAGGACCATTCAATTTCCTTACACGACACGGCACATGTTCAAGATCACATCAGCTTCCGATTTATTTAGTTCCTAGATCAAATAATTTACTGGTCAATTTGGAATAATGTTTTTATTCGGAAGTTTTACTGTTTAATGTAATTGTGAGTCATATTGTTTAATTTAGATTTGAGAGTAGTTTTGGCTATTTGAGACAAAGGTAAAACGTTTTTTTTTAAATAAAGTATAAGTCCAATCATTTATTACAATTAGGCCATTAAAAGGCACTTTTGTACGTCATATCAAGAAAAAATGTTGATCCAGATATGGGAACGTGGACGAGCATCTGCGGATCGTAGCGGGATCTGTGGTTTATGCCTATCTCTATTGGAAAAAGGCGTGAGTTTATATATGTATGTATGTATCAAGAAAATAAAGACCTAAACAACTAGAAATAACAGAGCAAAAGCCTCTTCTTATACAGAGAAAGCACGAGCATTGATCACCGAACTTGCTCAAGGCAGATTGGCGATTTCAGACGTAAAGTGCAGCTTTCCTTACGATGTTTTCCTTCACCGATGTCTAAACTTGAAGATTTGAGAATTGAAAAAGTCATATTAGTACTTGCCTTTTTCGAACCCAACGACATAAATTGTCTTCATTCCTCCTTCTTTTTAAACAACACACAGTAAAAACTGTAAACATTTAACAAGATTTCCAAATCTGTAAGTTTAATTTGATAATCATCTAACTATCGTTGCGTAGAGACTTATAACAACTGTAAAGCTATTTTAATTAAAAAACGATTGCTTCCCGCTATTTCAACACGAGTAGCTTTCAAACGATTGTAAAATACTTTACGAGTATCCAATATAGGTAACTATTTTGTTGTTACAAAGTTATTGATGGAACTTGTACCTTCTAACTTACGGTTAAGATTAAACTAAACAATTATTGTACTATTAAGAAGGCGTTTTAATGCTGTGACCCAATGGTTAATGCGCCCGCCTGTCATGCACCGGGTACGGGAAAGTTCCAATGTGACTTTTTTAATTCATATGTAGGTACTTTCTAAAATCTTGGACATCACTGACATCGGTGAAAGAAAACATCTTGAGGAAACCTTGACTTGTAATTATTATAAGGCGCCCATTACACGGTAGGTTTTGCCATGGCAAAACCATGGCAAGAAATTTTGACTGACGGAAAACCTATCGTCTAATGCGATGATTGACGTTTGCATGACGAAAATTGTAGGCGATAAAATTCCATCATTCACCATCAGTCATGATTGATGGAAATGTGCCATGGTTTTGCCATGGCAAAACCTACCGTGGAATGGGCGCCTTAGTCTGAAATCGCCAATCCGCCTTTAGCAAGTGAAGTGATCAATGCTCGTGCCTTCTACATTTATGTATGAGAATATTGAGAATAGGCGTTTACTCTGTAATGGGACAATATAGGCTGGAAGTATTTAATATCTAGTTAGAGTTGCTGTTTAGCGTTTAGTTATTTTTTCTTGATATGACGTCTTAGACATTACTGACATCATTCCGTGCCTCGGAAAGCACGTTAAGCTGTTGGTCCCGGCTGTCATACGTGGATCTTTGACAGTCGTTACGAGTCGTCAGAAGCTTGAAAGTATGACAACCAGTCTTACCTAGGGGTACCGTATTACCCAGTTACTGGGTTGTGGAGGTCAGATAGGCAGTCGCTCCATGTAAAATACTGGTAATCAGCTGTATCCGGTTAGACTGGAAGCCGACCCCAACATAGTTGGGAAAAGGCTAAGCAGATGATGACGATGACGTATGCCTTTGCCCTGCAGTGGGCCAATAATAATATGGTATTATGGAAGTGTTTCACTAGTATTTAAGCTTGAACAAATATAACATAGTAATGAAAACAATTTTGCCACGGATTCTAGAACCTCTAGTGTTATAAAAAAATCAGCTGTTTCATACATTTTGGTTGCTGTAATATATTTATGTATGGAACAGCAGATTTTAACGACGAAACCTACGTAATAACCGAATAAGAAAAAAGTACTTAGAATGTTTAAAAAAAACCTTGCTATGTTAAAAGAATTTCTTTCAGAAAAAGGTGTGAACATTAAAAAAGCCTCCATAAAAAATGTTGTACCAGCTAAATAAAATGCAAGGGGCGAATGTTGACACAGCAAACTACGAATATTTTAATATGACACGTTGATATTGCGCTTTCAACGCTCGGGCGTCGTCGGCAAATGTCGTCAGTCCGCGGTGTCGTAAGCGGCGCGTGCGTCGCTAATTGTAATGGCGAAAGCAAACAGGTGCCTACTGTGTGTTTTATTCATTTATATACAGATGCTAGCCTCAACTATTGTATTGGGTGCTAAGAATTGTAAGGGCTTAAGTTTTTTAAATGTTTATTTAAAATTTTATGTTTGGAAGTGTTTACTTTTGGTCGTATGCGCAAATGTGTCAACTCGTGACCCAAGATTTATATTTTAATATGTTTGTTTAAGTTTTATATACAGGGTGTCCCAGCTAAGGACGTCCAAACGAAAATTTTGGACTCCTCCTTTCCTGGGGTATCCAAACCACCCCCATGTATGTTCTACGATTTTTTGCGGTTTAGGAGCTAAACGACATTTTAATATTTTTTTGGGATATTCTTCTTTACATCAGGTTTTGTAGATTTTCTCTTTTTGTGTCGCATTTTTTGGAAATATTTTAATTGATAATTAATCCTGAAAGTATGGTCTTCGATCGATAAAAACAAATGTCTGTCTTATTGTCACCCGAAATTACTTAAACTTAGTTCAAAGGCAAAAATGTTGTTTTGTAAATTTCGTTGCAGATTTTCGGCTCTTAAAGAAAAATCACAATAAGAGCCCAAATCACCTTAAAGTTATTTCAAAATCTTCCACGGACCCTCAGCTCTTTAAAACAGTACAAATAACTAGTATTTTACGGGTCATTATTCGGAGCAATTGAAGCTCGAACATGGTAAGGCGAAAAATACAATATTTTAGAACATAAGTGAAACCTAATGAAAATGAATTAAAATGAACTTTTATCAAGTTTTCAATGCAATATGAGCTCTATGTCATGTTTATTATTTGCACAATGGTGATTTGGAGTGGTTAGTAAAGTTAGGTTAGGGTTAGGTTAGGTTAGGTAGTTAGGTTAGGTTAGGTAAACCTAACCTAAGTTTAGTAATTTTTTTAAATTAGTGATGTTATTTAATAAAGTCAATGACATAGAGCTCAAATTATATTGAAAACTTAATAAGAGTTCGTTTTAATTCATTATCATCGGCTTTCATTTAAAAACGAAAAAGTGAAACCTAATTAAAATGAACTTTTATCAAGTTTTCAATGCAATATGAGCTCTATGTTATGTTTATTATTTGCACAATGGTGATTTGGAGTGGTTAGTAAAGTTAGGTTAGGTTAGGTTAGGTTAAACGAACTTTAAAGTTTTCAATATAATTTGAGCTCTATGTCATTGACTTTATTAAATAACATCACTAATTTAAAAAAATTACTAAACTTAGGTTAGGTTTACCTTTCCGGCGGCTGGCGCCCAAGTTGCTGGGCGCGGCTGGCGCGCTCGCGACGCTGCTTCCCAATTTGGGGGGCCCGAGCACCGCCTGCAGGCGTCTGTACGTGGGGGTCGTGCGATCGATGGCCCTGTATGGGGCCCCGATATGGGCGGCGGACCTGACGGCCGGCAGTATCGCCGTTCTGCGCAAACCGCAGAGGGCGATGGCCGTCAGAGCCATAAGGGGTTATCGCACGATTTCCTACGAGGCGGCCTGTGTACTGGCTGGATCCCCGCCCTGGGACCTGGAGGCGAAGGTACTCGCGTCACTGTATCGGTGGCGCGAGGAAGCGCGGGCGCGAGGCCAGCGGCCGATGCAGCGCGAGTTTGAGATGCGTCGGTCGCAGCTTCGCGAGGTCCTGGTGGCGGAATGGCGGGACAGGCTGTCTAGCCCTACCGCCGGCCTCATCACCATCGAGGCAATCCGGCCGGTGCTGGCGGACTGGCTCGGCAGAAGGCACGGCTCCCTGACGTTTCGGGCGACGCAGGTGCTCTCGGGGCATGGCTGCTTCGGGAAGTACCTGTGTCGCATAAACAGGGAGCCGGACGCTCGGTGTCACCACTGCGTGGACTGCCGGGAGGACACGGCGCGGCATACGCTGTCAGAATGTACGGCTTGGGAGGAGCCGCGTCGTGTCCTCATCTCTGAAGTAGGCAGTGACCTGTCGCTGCCGACCGTCGTCGCTTCGATGGTTAGCGGCGAGGGTTCCTGGGACGCGGTGGTCTCCTTCTGCGAAACCGTTATTTCGCAGAAGGAGGCTGCGGAAAGGGAGAGAGAGATTACGACCTCTCTCCCGGCCCGCAGCAGGCGCACCGGGCGTCGGCGGAGGGCGGACAACGCCCTCTTCCGGCCCCCCTAAATGGGTCCAGGGGCGGCGGACTTGGGGTCGTCCGTCGCCCCCCATTCATCCGGACCCGAGGTGGCGGCGCGTAGTGTTCCACGCGCGCCCCTCTTTGACGTCGCGGGGGGAGTTAAACACCTCACTCCCCCCCCTGACCAGAGGAGGCCCGCAGAGACGGGCCGGCACCAGTTGGGGATCGCGGAAGGCGCGTACGTTCCCGTGATCCCTGGCGTAAGTGTGAAAAGGGAACACTGGGGTGGTTTTTAGTCAGTAAGAGTCTGACAGACCCCTCCGCCCTCCCCAGGGCGGTGGACATCCATGAGGATTTTCCACCCCGGCAACAAAAAAAAAAAAAAAAAAGGTTAGGTTTACCTAACCTAACCTAACTACCTAACCTAACCTAACCCTAACCTAACTTTACTAACCACATAAATGCAAATAATAAACATGACATAGAGCTCATATTGCATTGAAAACTTGATAAAAGTTCATTTTAATTCATTTTCATTAGGTTTCACTTATGTTCTAAAATATTGGATTTTTCGCCTTACCATGTTCGAGCTTCAATTGCTCCGAATAATGACCCGTAAAATACTAGTTATTTGTACTGTTTTAAAGAGCTAAGGGTCCGTGGAAGATTTTGAAATAACTTTAAGGTGATTTGGGCCCTTATTGTGATTTTTCTTTAAGAGCCGAAAATCTGCAAAGAAATTTACAAAACAACATTTTTGCCTTTGAACTAAGTTTAAGTAATTTCGGGTGACAATAAGACAGACAGTTGTTTTTATCGATCGAAGACCATACTTTCAGGATTAATTATCAATTAAAATATTTCCAAAAAATGCGACACAAAAAGAGAAAATCTACAAAATCTGATGTAAAGAAGAATATCCCAAAAAAATATTAAAATGTCGTTTAGCTCCTAAACCGCAAAAAATCGTAGAACATACATGGGGGTGGTTTGGATAGCCCAGGAAGGGAGGAGTCCAAAATTTTCGTTTGGACGTCCTTAGCTGGGACACCCTGTATGTGAGGTGTCAAAACGAGGCTTGCATTTATAATATTTTTTTTTGTTTTTTACGATTTTGACAGCCTTCTTAACTTTCTTATAAATTCCTGAAATATGTAGGTATATATTATGTATGTATACAAAATGAAACGACCATTTTCTAAGTGTGTCATAAATACGGTATGTTGGTATGTCATCTCGTGACTACATCAGGGAAATCTGCGCCTGCGACGACGAGACGACGGAACAAAAACTGACACGTTCATCAAGACATCGCTTATCTTAAATCAAATACTGGTTTTCACAGATATTTACTTATTTATTTGAAGCTACCACTTTCAATATGTAAATACAGTAACATCACAGAGTTAAAATCTGTGAAGAACATTTAAAAACCAATTCTAGTAATCAAAAATGTTTAAAATATAGTCTCATCTCAAAGTCAAAAAACATTGGTGAAATAAAGGGCAATTTTGACATATTGAGACTGAAATTAGATAGCAATCTTACCTAAAAATAAGTAAAATTAGCCCCGTGAAGTTTTATGAGAGATGCCGTTTTATCTGAATTCAAGTAATTTTATGGATCATACTTTATACTTACAACAATTTTTGTGTTTAACTCAAACACACAGACGTACATGATTGATTATGAGTTACGACATCAAATAAAAATTATTAACATAAAATAATGACAATTTTATTACAACTATTTTCGTATCCAAGAACAACAGTAAAAATCTAGCAATTTATACACATTTAACAGTTTTTCAATTAACTTTGGTTGAGCAATTCATACGAATATTGCACATTTTGTTAACTTTCAAAAAGTTAACTGGCATAACATTTCATACGTGTTAGTTAAACCGTATATACAAGTATCGGTTTTACTGTTGCTACTAGAGACAAACTAAGGTCATAACTCGAACGATAAGGCAATAAACACAAATGATAATAATGTTTAAAACAACATAAAACACGCAACACAATCAATCAATAAGTTTCTTAAAAGGCAATTTAATTTTAATATAATCGATTTTCAGTAACATTGAAAAATGAACCTAAAGAACTTCTCACAGTTCATTAATTTCTCAGAATCGCAAAGCATTTTAATGAAATGTGATAAGGTTTAATTTCGTCTGGCACTTCTTCAGACTTCTTGATCATATCCTACCGGAATAAGCGTTTCTAGCGAATCGGAAAAGATAATGGCTGAAAAGATACATACAGAAATAATGTTCTTCCGTCGACCTTAATAATCGTATTCGGAAATGTTCGGGCAAAACAATGCGTGTTCGGTTACTTAGTATAGTCGGCAACAAAGGTCGTTGAACATCAATTTGATGTTTTTATAAAAAACTTGATCACTACACATTTAAACCGAAATATTTCTAACTAGCTTCTGCCTTCAACTTCGTTCGTGTGGCAGTCAAGTAAGTCATTTTCTGATAATACTAAAAGCTACACTATTGTGTAACTTTCAGTTTCAGAAAAATATTGTTTATATCCGTACCAGTACCTACTAAGATTAACTCATAAACAAAAAAAAAATTAAAGGTCGATAAGTTACTAATCAAAAATTTGGTTAGCAATTTTTGCAATATGTAATACTAAAACCGGCCAAGTGCGTGTCGGGCCACGCACAGTGTAGGGTTCCGTAATAGTAGGCCGTAGTAGCAAGCAACTATTTCATCTTAGTCACTTTAAAGGATTAATGCTAAGGATTTTGAATTTGGTACAAAATTATCCAACACCCAAGTTCAAGGACTAATACTGCTAAACTAATAAAGTTATCTTAACTGCTATAGTTTTCCTTTAAAGTTCATGAAATGCACTATCATTGTGAATTTTTCCAGATTTTTCTAGCCAGCAGTTAAGCTTTAAGAGTGGGCGAATATTTCGTAAATGAAGCATTAAAATCGAAAATTTATTTTAGCAAGCCCCAAGGCAGGTAGACGGGCATGACGAAACTATAAGGGTTCCTTTTCAGAACAGCGGAACCCTAAAAATACCAGTGAGTGACTTATGTTGCAGACTGTACCTACATAGTAAGTAGTTGTATTTTGTTAAAACGAATACCGAAAATACTTTGTTAAATTGCTAAATAGCGTAACTGTGGAGTTAATTAATTGTTTGTGTAACAGAATGTGTGTAGATATTTAATTACGTAATGAAAATATTTTAGTTCACTTTAATACTTTTTTTTTTACTTTGATTTTTACTAATTTTAAGACATTAAAAATCCATAAAATAATTAAAGTAGTTGAAGCTTTTAAACACATTCATAATTTATTATAAACAAAATAATTCAAATACAAAAATTAATTCGTTGACATAAAAGCTCATAGTAACCGATCTATGACGAGTGTTGCGCGCGGCTACTGCGTGTGCGCTTACGTGCAAACAAACACACACTCATACACATGTGATCACGTTACTCAACCTGACGACCTGTCATTGTTGAAGTCAACAATACGGCACAAGGATAGGGTTGTCAATATTTTATAATTAATGTTTTTTTTTAAACTATGTTGGTTACGTTGCTACTTTCGATAGTATTCTAAAAACGAATGTGTGAATTATTTAGATTAAGTTATAGATACTGTATAAAATGTTAAATGTCACCTAACCCATTTAAAATTGCTTTTTATTTGATTTACCCAAAATAATTTATTCAATTCTTTTTTTTTACATACCAAGCAAGATAAATGTTTATGACGTTTTAAAATACTAAATATTGATAACTAAAATGTCAATGTGCTGAAATTTCTCCAACTAAAATAACATAATTACCTACAAAAAATAATAATAAAACACTTTAAAATTTTTTGCCAAAATATTTCACAGACAAAGTTACAAAATTTCTCCGTCCGCCAACCCTAAATAGTAACGTTATTTGTAATCCATGACAAAGCGGTTAACCGGACCATTAGTTCTTTTGTAAGCTATAAAATTGTAGCTTGAACTTTAAAGTTACTATTGTGTTAAGTTTTTTTGTAAAAAAAAGTGATATGTTGAAATATTTTTTGACTAGGTGCAGCGTGGGACCACTGTGGATTCATGAATGAATGTACACATTCTGTCCCCTGTTTTATTTAATGACACAGATTTTGCATTAGGCGTGACGTGTTCATCGTGTACATTTTTTGTCCAGAAAAAGTGTGAAGTTGCAACACTGTGTTTGTCTTATGTTCCTTTTATGTTTAATGAATTTATTAAACACTTTTAGTACTGAGGTGTGAATATGTTTTTTTTTTTGTAATTTATTTAATACACGAATGCAATGTAGACACAAACTATACGTACAAACAACGGGAAGCGACTTTGTTTTATGCTATGTAGAGATAGAGAAGTAGGTGATTTTCTATATACTTAGAAGTACTTACGTATCAAGTATAAGCATAAGTGTCTCATAAATTGGAGTTAATACAGTCAATGAGTTGGTGTATAATCACGATATTGCGTCAGAAATAATTGCCCCTTATTGACACGAGATATATAGTGTAGGCTTTAATAACTGCCACCTTCTCAAAAAAAGTCAACTTTGCCTGTATATTTTTTTCCATGAACGATACAGACACTATTTTTGCGTGGTTTCACCAAGTAGGTACCTACTTATCTTGGCAAATTGGCTCATAATGTAAAACATTAATATACGTATCAAATACTAAAACCAAACTAGTCTCAACTAAAACATGAAAAAATCCCAAATTAATGATATATTTAACGAGTAATAAAGCAAGTTTTTTTTTTCTCACAATTAATTGAATAAAAACTTAAGAGTCTCAATCGAAGATGTTTTTATCCATAAATTAATTAAATTCAATCGCAATACTATAATAAATCAAAGAATCTATAAAGTGTAGATGACATAATCTTTGAATTGAGTTTCTTAATACCTGTCGTAATACTGTTTTAGGAACCTTGACAAGTACATACGCACTGCATACATTATTTATACAATACATTTGCATACTCCTGAACTTAAAATAAAAGTTGTATACTTAAGTAAATAGTTGGTATGTGTAATTATTTCCTATATTTATTTTGTAGTTCCTTTATTTTTATATTGCATTTGAAATATTTAAATTATTTTAAACGGTTTGTTTATGGAAATTTAAAATTCGAAATGGATTTGTTTGACTAATTAATCGTTAAATGATTGTAAGAGACTTAATTTTAGATTTAAATATATTTATTTAATGGCTAAGGACTACTTGCTTACCCTGAAGTACCTACTATTAACAAACCTGAATTCTATTTAATAAGGACAATAATGAAAATATACAATTAATAGATGAATTTAATATTTACAGACTTATATAGGTAAGTAGTATAATTTTTTTATTGTATTCACAGTAATAATAAGAACGCGCCTGTGTAATTTATAACAAATTGTATGTTTCGATGTATGTCAAGTATCAAATCTCTTTCGGTGCAAGTATCAACTCTATTATATTATGTAAGAATTACCATTTTTTATGGTTAAATTGTGTTTTTTTTTGGGTTTTTTCAAAACAAGCAGCAACTAATTTTAACCATTATATCCATCTGTAAGGTATTTGATACTTATATAGTCAACTTTATAAATAGCAATTACCTGACAAAATTTTAAATTGCCGGTTATAAAACTTGTATTGTGTTGACGTCTGACCTCTGTGAATTCCGTTTGCCTAGAAAAAGGAAAACTGTCTCGTTGGATTTTTCCATTTTTATTGCAAAAAACACTAAATTCTTTCGTAAATATTTTGTAAGCATTACATTAATCATTAAATAAAAATGTCGGAAAGATCTTAAGGTGATTATCACACGCAAGAAATATTAACACAAGAGTATGATTGCGTGCGGGTTCGAGAAAACGCAACGAACGAGTCGGTCGTAATATGTGCGCGGGCGCTACACTTTCGTAGCTCCGCGCTACGCATACAAAAGATATCAACGAGCGCTTTTTTAATATGCTTTATAAAATTTTCTTATAAAC
Source organism: Hoplodrina blanda (assembly GCA_949316365.1). Classification (NCBI taxonomy): domain Eukaryota; kingdom Metazoa; phylum Arthropoda; class Insecta; order Lepidoptera; family Noctuidae; genus Hoplodrina; species Hoplodrina blanda. The sequence goes on along the minus strand of OX438579.1, from coordinate 4,457,157 downwards.
TTTTACTACAGAAAATCTATCTACAAATTCTTTCGCGTAGACATTTTATTTTTATTGCACTTATTTTAAAGCTAAAAGCAGTTCCAACAAAAGGAACAAATTTCGAAACTGTCGCGTCGCGAAACGAGACGACATTGTGTAACATACCAAACTACGAACAATTACGCGACGTCTGATTAAAATGAGCGAAAAAAGCACTCACCGCTTGCAAAAACTGTTTGGTTATAAGTGAAAGTCGCTCCCGTGGACGCGACTGGGGGTTCTCTGTTAACACTTTATTATCACACAACACTGATTAGATCACTTTTGGGGGCATACAAGCACACTTTAGGGGTTAAAGGGGGTTTGAGTTCGGTGGTCCTTGGGTTTGAATTTGGCGCGTATGTGCGCTCTTCGGCGCGGGCGCACGAGACGGCTAGCGGCAAGAGACTGCGCGCGCAACTCCCACCATCGCCGCCCGAAATACTAATCACCTTGCTATCGAGACTGTGATTGAGGTGTAGGTGATAAGAGATAGCGAGTGATAAACGTAAGAAAATTGTTTTGTAAATATTATTTTTGATCAAAAAACTTCATACGATTTAGGTAATAAGTAAATGCATTTTTTGGTTGCATATTTGACTTCCTGTTTTACTTGTTAGATGACTTAGAGCTTCCTTTCTCAAATTCGTTTTTGATATTAAAAAAAGCCAATTAAGTATTTTCCTTTAATATTGATATTAAAATCTTATAACATACCTGCTGTGCAAAAATATGTACGTAAACAATATTTACAATAACTATGACAAAATTATTCAAATATTTTGCTTTAAAATAAAAAAGAAACAAAAATACCTGTCTATAAAAAAATTATACGTTACAATAAAAAAAATCTATAAAACGACCACATAATCTCTATCACTTATCAATTACACCAAACCACATACAAGGTGAGACGGATCTAGATACAGCGTGTCATTTCTTCCACAACACATCAAAGGCTAAGTGACCATCTGAGGTCGAGGGGATAGGAAACCGTGACGTCATGACCAGCCTCCAATGCTATTGCCGTATTCATCATTTACCAATAATAGCTGGAATTCGGGGGTGACCTTGATAGTAAATCTTTCGATGACTCGTTGTTTTTTTTCGTCAATTTTTACGTGCAGTTTGTCAGGTTGCATAATTGAATTGTTCTTTGTGACCAAAAATTAAAGTAAAGTGCAGAGGGGCATCTAGATATGATGTATAAATATCTTTATGTTATAATCATAACATAACATCACGCCTGTAATCCCCGAAGGGTTAGGCAGAGGTGTACCAATTAAGTAGGTACACCCACATTTCGCCATTTATGTTTTTAAGTCCTATGTAGCACGGAGCGAGCCTATTGCCATCAACCGGGCACAAATCCAGACTCCGAGGCTGCTACTGAGAATTTCCTGATGGAAAAACCCTATAACACTTTGCCGGATCTGGGAATCGAACCCAAGACCTCATGCTCAGCAGTCGCGCTTTGCGACCACTAGACCAACGAGGCAGTCGGTTATTATATTATTGCTATACTATAATGAATGCGGGATGGTAAGGTCGAGGACACAAATACGATTTTGTGACATCAGTATATTACACTAGTTTTCAAATTCCAATGTCGTGTTCGTCATCCGTTACCGATTTCTCTGTAATGTCCAATCTCGGACTTTGGGTGGATTTTTGTGACCTTATATAAATGTAATATAATGTTATGTTTAGTCAAGGGTAATTTTATTAAGCCTTGACAGACATCCTGTACTTAATCGTAATCTTAACGGTAATCAATGGTTTAGGTGAAAATCAATGTGAAACGTCGTTTAAAATTAAAGGATTAACTTCAATGAGACTATTAAAATGCACCTTTAAACGAAAGTCACAAGAAAAGCTGGCCAAGTATGAGTTGAACTTGCACACAAAGGGTTCCGTACATACATTCAAAAAACTTGTCCTTTTTTTGTAATTATAATTTTTAACATTATTTTATTTCTATAATTTGTTGTTGGAACAGCCATAGTAATACACACTCTGTGAAATTAAAAGTATCTGCCTATTACGGTTTAATAGATACAGCCCTGTGACAGACGGACGTACAGATAAACAAAGTCTTAGTAATTAGGGTAGGAGAGAAGAATAGACTGGAAACGCCATACTAAGTTTTTTTTAATAAATGTTGTACAATATTTTGAATACATCAATTACATACTTACAAATGAATTATGTACATATAATTTTAATATTAAAATAGAAAGCTGTAACTTCGAATTGCATTGATGATAATAACTGGTTTAATACTGATGACCAATTAAATAACTATTATGAGTCTCGAGAATTGTATTCACAATCTAATATCGCTAATATGACTTAAATTGATCTTATCGACAAATCAAACAGACTGACAAAAACAGTTAACGCTTCGTCAACTAAAATGTAACGACAGACAAATATTAGCAACACTTTATAGATGTTCATACATGCAAAACAATCATAAAAGAGACAATGGTGTCGATGCACGAACTAAACTTAATCTAGACTATTTTTCTCTTTTTCTTTCCAATAAAACAAGAAAGGAACGGATGTGAATAAGAGCTATCAAATTTAGTCAATCTGACACATTCATTCATTCATTCATTTATCTTAAAACGTACCTATAGATTAAAAATATGGAGAAGTTGAAGGCGACACTAATTTGACACACACATTTGACTAACATACAGCGAAAGAAAAGAAGGGTGAAATTTTAGAACTAAGTTAGAGATGTCAAATTATATTTTGCCTTGAACTTTTCCGTGTTTCTGACTTCTGACATGTCAACTAGAATTGCATGAAAGTTTCAGATTAACTAAAATTGACAGGTCTTATTTATTTGAAAGAAAATAAAGAAAGAAAGAAAAACTGTTTATTCACGAGAAAATGAAGCACATAACATAAAAAGAAAAAAAAGTAAGTAAGTACATAAAAGCAAAATAGAAACAAGTTGATATTAAATCTAAAAAAATAAAATCAAAAAATACAAATACTTAAGAAATATGCGCTACTACCTGCCTACCTATTTCCGCCCCTTTCTTGTTTTATTGGACACAAAAAGATAGAAATAGTCTAATTTTAGTTTAGTTTGTGAACAAGTGAATCGGCACCAATGAAAGACAAATGATAGACAAATTAGTAAATTGCCATATTTGATTTCGTCTGTCATTTGTTTCGACGAACCAATAGACAGTACTGTTAATGTCAAGGCAAACTGTCATTTGAAGACAATTTGACAGTTTGATTAGCTTTGTCGTGTGTATTGTAATACTAGCTTCTGCCCGCGGCTTCGTCAGCTTGGTTGCCGTGCCCGAATTTTTGTATCATACCACTAATCGCACGCATATAATTGATTAGCTACCCATGACGTACATGATCAAAGAGTCGAATGTCACGGACAACATCCTAGAAATATATGCACGCATTGATACAGGAAATCCTAATTTAAATCCGTTTGCTGCACACGTTTGCAAACTATATCAAGATGTAGGGTAACTCCCAGAGTTAGGGCCTTGTAGTACAATGACTATTGTGGTATTTTAAGAAATCCTGATTGTACAATCATAGAGTCAACTGATTTTGCTAAGAATTGTGTTAAAGATTTCAAAGTTTTCAAATATTGAATACCAAATTTTAGGTTTTTTTAACAACTTATACCTATACTAGCTTTTACCCGCGGCTTCGCCCGCGTTAGTTTAGAATTTGACAACCAATTCGGGTTGTATTGGGCTTGTTGTTCGGCCAGATCCAGAATTATTAAATACGGACCAACTGTGACTCATAAAAGTCCGTCGACGTTTAGTTTGCATTTCTGCAAGAGAGGTCCCTCTCGCCTGCGACTGTTCTGGAGTTTCTGTCGCTGTAATGGCTGATCTTGTTCTCTGAGACGAAGTTGTGTTTTAACAGGCGTCTCAGTTGCTCTTACAACTCTCTGGCTTTTGGCTTGTTCCTCCAAAAGCAATTGCGTTTGGAAGGGCGTCTCAGTCGCTCTCTGAGAAGCTTGGAGTGCGGGCGGCTTGGCTCTCCAGTCTTTCCTGACTTAAGAAAATATCTCATCAGCTCTCAAAGCTGCTTGTCGCTTCGCTTGTGCTTGCCTTCTTAATGCGGCATGAACGGGAGATTCCTGGGATTGAGCAGTAATTTTTGCTCGGGCTCGCAATGAGCTTTTGCCTGAGTTGGAACTGCGAGATATTTTAAAATAGAAAAAAGTAACCTACCCTAATAAAAACACACCGAACATACCTCGAACGAAAATATAAACAGTACTGAGGGACAGACTTAACTTTGCCGTTGGAAAACTGTTGTCTACATGCAGCGACATAGGTCACGGTTAGTGATAATAATTATTATTACTTTCTCAAAAAAGTAATTATTTGGTGATGAATTTACGGTTTTCGGATTTTTCCTTTACTTGTGCTACTTCTACTTGGCCTTGCTCCTTGCCAAATTCTAGGTGAACGGAAAATCGCCCTATAGGTTTTGATTCCCTTGCGAGCGTCAAAATATGCACCATAAACAGAGCACAAACGGCCTTGAATTTAGATTGCGTTAACTTAGAATTTTGATTTTTTCAAAACATGGTCTTGACAGACAAACAACAAAGTGATCCTATAAGAATCCATTTTTCCCGATCTATGTGCGGAATCCTAAAAACAGTCAAACTATCGAACTACCAAAAAATTAAAGATTTTTATTTTTCACCTTTTTGGCGCTTGTCGTTAATGTTTGAAATCCTTATAAAAAAACCCTTTCAAACGAAATATTTAATTTTGGAAAGTGGTAGGATAGGGGTTACGTTGAGGTACCTCCTCCCCCTCTTCCTTCAGTCAGTCATCGACTACACGTATAAACAAAGCAATTTTACTTGTTACGACAGTTATGCTGTGATCCTATGAGGAGTTCCGTTCCATATCTCCGAAGTTTATCATCATGTCATGACAATATTTCTATGGGACCAATTCATTTCATTTCATTTCTTTCAAACTAAAAAGAAGAATCATCCAAATCAATTCACAAATTGGCGGAGTAATCGCGTAACATACATAATAAGAGTTCATGGTAGGACCCCAGGGGTCCTACCATGAACTCTTATCGCGATCCATTACAAAAAACATACCGCCGAATTGAGAACCTTCTGCTTTTTGAAGTCGGTTGATAACTAACCCAAAAATAATAAAAGACAATGTTTTTAATTTTTAAACAAACTAACAATTAATGGTCGTTTCATCGATAACTCTTAAAGCTTGATTCATACATAATCAGTAAAATCACAGTCCCGGCACAGCACCGTCACCGTGTAAAGCTTGATTACATATCAGTTAAATCACAGTCCCGGCACAACACCGTCACCGTGTAAAAGTTGATTCATACATAATCAGTGAAGCCACAGTTCCGGCACAGGACCATCACCGTGATAATTATTCTTTCATACATTCCCTATGAAGGCATTCACACCAATCAGTGACAGCGACGACACAGTGCTTTCAGTGTCAGTTCCTGCGCCGGCAATCACGGACGTGATCAGCAACAACAATATTTTTTACCGGGTCACGAACGCCGCTGCATCAAAAACTTTTCTAGTTTCTGCAGAAGAATCTTGAAACGATTTTGAAAAATTCTAAAATATTCAAAATATTTACTTCTATCTTTAATCAAATTGTATGTTGTCAAGCATTGTCCTTCAGTCTCTCCTAATTGCCTTGCCCGGCCATGATTCATGCACCCATTTTATTTTTTTTCATCTTAATAAATGGATACCATAACGAAACTTGGCAGACATGTGGCCGGAAGTGTGACTTCACTGACATGTGTGAATTGAGTCACTGCCGCATCACTGTATCACTGTTATGGGACGGTGTCGGAACTGTGCTGGAACTGTGACTTCACTGATATGTGTGAATTAACCTTAAGGCTGCTGCACACTTTTTACACCCGACGCCATTCTTGATGAAATTGTTATAAGTTCGCCTTCATTCTTCCATACATCCTCTATGAATGCGTTTACACCTTAAATAAAAATAAAAATAAAATACACCTGTCAGTGTCACTGACGACACAGTGATGTCAGTGTCAGTCACGCAGTTTTTCTGTATCCCTGACAACGTATATAAAGTGGGTCACAGACAAACGCGGAATGTTGTGGCGGCCGCGTTATTTGCAAATTTTAACAACGGGCCGCGTGTACTGCTTTGTAAAATGACGCCAAATATGGAAGATGTAATAGAAATAAGTTTAATAATTTAATTACTCAAGTCCCACATAATGAGACACAATTGATTCTCTATTGTTCTGGCTTACCGGTAAGTCAGCCGGGGCTTGACCGGTATTTAATCCCACTTCTCTATTCCTAACAGTAATATGCGATGCTAATGATAATTTAGGTACCTCACACCTCAAGTGTTTAATTAAACGGTTTTTTTCCTACCTTTCTTCTCATCTTCTGAGAGGGCTAATGAGAGTAATAAGACAACGTTACGGTTAGCCATATTGACTGACGTCCGATTGTAACACAAACACCACAGCTAATGGCACTTCAGGCCGCCACTGTGACCGCGGTGGTGTGTTTTTGCAGCGGTTGGAGCCGCGGCCTGTGGTTTGCCGCAACCGCACCGTCCGTCTGGAGGCCACTTTATGCAAAATGTCAGGATGCGCTTCAGCGGTTTAGGGCGTGAAAAATTATTAAGCAAACAACTTTCGTACTCCTAGGTTGTTTATTTGACTTGACTTACTGGTCTATCGACAGTCTAGACTCACAAAAAAATACAATTAGATGCTTAAACTTAAAATTCGATCATGATTCGATAGACACGTGGCGCCATCTACTGTCATAAGGACGTTATTGTGATTTCCCTCGGGAACAGTACTTTTTTTCGGGATTAAAGGTACCCTATGCTTGTTCCTGTACACCTGGCAACGTATATGCAAAATTTCAGGATGATCGGTTCAGTGGGTTAGGCGTAAAGTGGTAACAAACAAACAAACAAACTTACTTTCGCATTTATAATATTAGTTAGGATGTTATAACTAAATTTTAAATATCCCCAAGACACTTGTACTTTTGCATGCGCCCGTAAGCATATTGCTTCGCGTGCATTCCATTGCGTTCTACGATAAAGAGTGATTTTTCACACCAAATAGTATTTGTAGAAACGGCCATGTTATGTGTCTTTTAAAGTCCCAAAGTAAAAAATCAAAATACCTATCATTGACTACCGCAAAATTATAGAACCAAAACGGGGAAACTTTCCGAAGGCCTCTTTCTATGAAAGACGAAACCTTCCAACTCTGAACGAACAGTTCAATAAAAACTTCCATCAAACCAATGAAACGAAACCACAAATCATCTAAAAGTATTAATTTCCAAACAATTGATTCATAGAATCTGATTCAACAGACAGCGAAATTGCTCCGACGATTCATTTCTGATCACAAAACAAAACATTGGCCTCGATAACGCAAACCTTGACATACTAACCCAGACATTTTATTTCCTGAACTTTGGGTTCTCTCCGAAAACCAAATCTCATAGAAATTCTTACAACGTACGTTGAATCATTGCTTGCTACTGTAATTATTGCAAGAATGGTGTAATTTAATTGTAATTCTTATGTATGCTGTTGTAAGCTTCAAAACGCTTTCTTTTTTTTGGATTCGATGATGAAAATCATAAACCCTTATTAATAAAATTGACCAACATTAGTCACTTCTTAATATTACATGGTTCCAATAGAATTTTGGTCATGGCGGCCAATCTTAATCTCAATAAAGACTAGCCAAGTACTGAGGAATAATTATTATGGTGCACTCCCTCTGCCCTCACTTTCATAGTTTGTTGGGACGGGAATCAGACACGACCGATGAGAAATCAGTCGCAGGACCTTTACCTGTTTCAGAGCTGATTACGTTCAGGCGTTTAAGCATGAAAGAGTAACAAATACATATATTCATCCTCACCAAACTTAAATTCTAAATAGGTCCTGTACTCTAAATACGAGTATTATAAAGGTCACGAAAGGTCACTTTCTCACTCACTCATCACAAAAAATATAGACAACCGCTTCACGAATAAAAATGAAATTTGGCAGGGAGATAGCCTATAGTTAGTAGACGTCCACTAAGAAAGGATTTTTCAAAACTCACCCCTAAAGGAATGAAACGGGGGTCCAAAGTTTGTATGGAAAAACTTAGGAGAAACGTAGGAGTAAACTAAGTTACCCGAATTTAATTAACGCGAAGCCGCGAACAAAATCTAGTAACATAACATAACATCACGCCTCTAACCACCGTAGGATTAGGCAGAGGTGTATGGTCGGGGTCATAAGTGTAGTAGCATGCTAAGGTTTGAATTGCTGTGAACACGCGGTACAGGCCGTTTCACAGTTTAAGTCAAAGCCAAATCATATATTTAATTAGGCCATTATAAGGCACTTTTGAACGTAATAACACACTACCTACGTAAACCTCAAAATTCGCACACGACGTCGAAATGTCGTAAGTTTAACCAAAGCGTTAATCGATTTGCTTTGTAGATTGCTACTCCACTTATGACCCCGACCGTACCTATTAGTATACCCACAAAATTAAAAGAAAAACAAACAAAATTATATGTATGTACCTATAGATAGACAAATTCGTGATTTATATAACACTTTCTTTTCTATACAATACAACAATCATTAGCCTAACATCAAAACCCTGACATGGGACTCCTCCTTGTCTCATCCCACGCGATGTGACGGCAATTAGAGGACCGTTTACTCACAACATGTGAAGTGTCAAACTGATAGGCTTTGAAGACGAATGTAAAAGACGCTACAGACTGGCGGTACATAGTAGACGTTTATTTAAACTATGTTTGTCTTATAGCGCATTTTTTTTTCAATATAATAAGAACCATAACAGACATAACATCACGCCTGTAATCTCCGAAGGGTTTGGCAGAGGTGCACTCATTAGTACACCCACATTTCGTCAGTTATATTTTAGTCCCATGTAATAAGGGGCGAGCCTACTGCCACAAATCCAGACTCCGAGGCTGCTACTGAAAAATTCCTGATGGAAAAACTCAATAAAACTTTGCCCGACCTGGGAATCGAACCCAAGACCTCATTCTCAGCAGACGCGCTTTGCGACCACTAGACTAACGAGGCAGTAAAAAAAACCATTACCTACCTCAAAATACGTATCACTAACTCACCACAGCCTAACAAAATTGACGCAGCGTAACCAGAAGTACTGTTGACGTTTCAAAACGCACGTAATCTGTAAGCGTAAAGTATAATCAAGATTACTAAGGATTACAAACACAAAGTTATGAAAGGTTAACTGCACCATATTACCCATTTCCTGACCCTCACTACTTAGGATATTTGACAGAACCATTTTTCTAATACTTCCATTTTATCTAATAGAAAAGAAATTTTCTTGTTTAACTTCAAGGTCCAAATTCAAATGACGCAACATCACGCCCGTATGTGACGTATAACGCGTCACGCGATCTCTTGGTTTATGCATGCAAGTAACTTAAAGAGAAATCAGATTTTTCTGATTTATAATGATGCATATATGACTAATATCGCTACTTTATGAATGTGAAAAATAAGTTTGGAATAAAATGATTTTTATTTTTATTTTGCCTACTTATGTCTGAAGGGGCCCGTCAATGTAGAACTAATACCAGTCGGGGACGCGGGATCATGCGTCAAGCAAATACCGGACTCCCGACTCACAATAGCAGGAGGAACTGTGGGGTTTTAGTAGGTAAGAGTCCGACATAACCCTCTATTTTTCCCAGACGGAGGATCCATCTACCCAATCCAATAGGATTTTCCCTTGAAAAAGGATTACTTATGTAGAACGTTCAGATGAACAATATTAAGTGATTTCTATGTAAAATTCCATCCATCCAAAACAGTTACAAAAATAAATATCAATACAAAGCTTAACTGCTAGTAATGTATGTGTTTCAATACCTAAACACCTACGTCACTCAAACAAGTCTTAACAAATTCAATCGCCTAAGCATCTGTAAGCACCTTAAGTTTATCAACGTGCTCATTCGTCATTGACCCACATGTCAGTATCGATATTTGGTTACAACACTAGCGTACGGTGACGAATACACCTCTATAATTAATCTGTCATTTGTATATTTTAATTTTTACTCTGTGCCCTCGACATTATTATCGAAGCAGGTTTGAATCTTCTTGATTAGAATTAGAATTAAAGTTAGGCCTTTTGTTTGGGAATAATGAGTGTAATTAGGACAATTAACAAGTTAACAGCTGACATTTCAAGGAAATGTGTTTGGCAAATTGCAACTTTGACATCAAGATAAAAGGTTGGATATAGAATGTCAGTGTTACTGTTTTGTGCTTCTATAGAGAAAGATTCTAATCGATCATTTGCTTCAATGCAAGTAGCATTAATAACAGCGATAAATGCCATGGTAGTTTATTATTATGTTTAAATATAAAAGGCGAAACTGACAGATTGACGTATTAGCACAGTATCATCAGCACAGCCGAATCTACTGGAATTAAGAACGTGAAACTTTGCATACAGCTTCCTAATGATGTAGCGAGGACTAAGAAAGGATAATTTCTATTATTATCTCACTGCAGGGTAAAAGCCTCTGGCAGGGTTGCGAATTTTTTTCGAAAGAGATACCAGGGCCCTGGAACGCAAAGAGCATTAAGAGGAACAAGGATGGGTTTAAGTCAGTAAGAGTCTGACAATTCCTTCCGCTCCGCCTAGAGCGAATGAAATAATGTGATGATTTCAAAACCCTCGTACGAGCATAATTGATCACGATATTTTCCGTCACCGATGTCAGTGATGTCCAAGATAAGCTTTGAAAATACTGTATATGAACTGAAAAAGTCACATTGGTAATTGCCCGTTATCGAACCCACATCCTCATGCACGAAAGGCCACCTTTGGGCCATCACGACGTTAAAATATACATTAGTTAGCCGGAAATGGAAACATTCTCTTCCATCAGTTACCCACTAAGATCACAGGCATTCTTAATGTGTAAATAATGATGTCATGGATATGATCTCACATAAAATTTGGTTAAAGTCACCATTCCACTACCTCATGAACCGAAGTCCAACGTCATTGGCGTGTCATAGTTAAACACCGCAAGTGATAGACAAGGAATAAATACGAAAGAGAAGGCTCAGTTTGTACTAATATGAGTAGTAGCTTATGTATCTTTCATTTAGTCAGTGATGTCAAAAAAGGATTGTTTGTTCACAACAACAACAACATAACTATTCTGGCGAAATGTGGGTGTACTAATGGGCACACCTCTGCCTAACCCTTCGAAGATTACAGGCGTTATGTTATGTGTTTGTTTGTTTCAAACGCCAGAGTTCTTTCTTCTCTTTCTTACATTTTCTTTCTTTAAAAACCTTGGCCTCAATCTAGGAATTTCTTCTGTATCGTGGGAACGTTAGTTATGGCTTAATCTTTGAACAGTAAATCATCCAATCTAGCATTCGTTTGATTTGGCGATTTGGCGATAATTACCTAACCTACACATTTACTCAATATTGATAATAATTGTGCATTTTTCTTACCTACAACTTAATTGTAAAGTTATTGTAAAATCTTTTTCACAATCCTAACTGGACATTAAAATCATTCAAAAAATTGTTGTCAAGGTCAATTTTTTAAGTAATTTAATTAGACCGATATAAAGCACTCGTAAACGTAACTGACAAGACTAAAGAATTGTATCTAGATGCCCCTTCCAAAAGACAGTTTTGTATGAAGAAGAATGGACAAGAAGCTCTGGACTTAATTTAATTGACTCTTTTATTGGTATTCTGTGAATTATCTACTCTGTGGTATGATCAAACTACGCTGGGTAAAACCCATTCAGAAAGAACTGTGACGTGTCTATCAGGAGACTGGGACATTACGATCTATATAAATTAAAATATCAACCGTAAGATTTAAAGGTAAGGTTCAAAATCGCATGTTTTTACAACGAAGAACATTTCGACCTTGGGTAATCCTTTTTAAATCGATACTTGAGGTACAGTCATAGTTTATTTAAGATGATAATTGAGAAGCTATCTCGTAATTGGTCGGTTTTTAGATTTCACGTTTTTCAATTTAAAATAAACCTAAGTGAAAGTGAGAGTAGATCCAATTTACTGCAGCAGACCACTTTTTATGTGAAAACGAATACTGTTAGGAGTCTTATTGTATATAGGCTTGTAGTAATGTGTATGGCACGATTTATTCACGAAACAAAATTTATTTTTCAGTTTGTCAATAATGACTTTACAACGGAGAGATATCTTTATTTAAAATGTTTTAAAACTTACCTTATTAAGTATTTTTTATTAGTACTTCGAAGTCATCGTAAATTGAACTACGATCCAACCACTTTTTTGTTTCGGGTTCGAAAATCCTCATGCGTTTGTTATACTCATACTGACTAAACACCACCTCCGGTATTACCTTCTCACACTTACGCCGGGGATCCCGGGCATTCAGTCGGAACTTTTCAGTAGCAGCCTCGGAGTCTGTACCCGGTTGATGGCAATAGGCTCGCCCCCTATTACATAGGACTCTAACATAAAGCCTCGATGACACTTGTCTAGTTTACAAGCTGCTAGTCGGCGAGTTTAAAAGCCAGCGACTGACACACAATCGGATATTTAAAAGCAGATTGTAAAAAGCTCAATGACACGGAGCAAGTTTACAAGCTACTCGCGAACTCGCCGACTAGCAGCTTGAAAACTAGCCCAGTGTCATCGAGGCTTAACTGGCGAAATGTGGGTGTACAAATGGGTACACCTCTGCCTAAGGCGATTAACCCACGGCACCGTACGCCGCTCCGGCATGCGGTGGCGGTGAAGCGGATTTCAATGCGGTTGTCCGCACGGCGATGCGGTTCGACCGCATGACCGCACGGATCGATTTTGACCAGTTTTGGTTTTAACCAGTTATTTTTTACCGGTTTTGACCAGTTTTCAGGGTGTCCAGGTTGGGGTTTTTTTTTCCCCCAATTTGGGGAAAAAATTTGGGGAATTTTTTTTTAAATTAAAACTGCGGGGTAAATTCTGGGGAACACATTATTTCTTGGCGTAAGTTTGGGGAAAAATGATTTGTGAATGAATTTTTTTAATGCAGTGCGCAAATATTGACATCGCGGAAGGTGGCGGAATAGAGAACAAACTGCTATGGGTGCGTTCCATTTCTCGCAATACGTAGCAACTGTGAGTACACGCTTGGATACCAACTCTTTTCTTGTTATTCCGGTCAAAATAGATATTCAAGAGTAAAAAATTCGCAACAAGCTGAAAATTTGTATGAATGTTGTGAACATCGTCATAAACAAATAACATATAACGCCCTTAAAAAAATTCCATTACATATATTTACCCCCTAAATTTGGGGAGAAAACCCCTAAATTGGGAACCCTGCACGATGATCCGCACGGTGATGCGGCGCCCCGTGTGTGAAGCACCGCACGACCGCGCGGACGTCCGCACGGTGATGCGGTTGTGACGAGAACACCGCTCGACCGCGCGGTCGTGCGGTGCTCGTGTGCGAGGTTCAAGCGGATTTCATAGAGGCTAGTGCGACGTGAGAACCGCATCACCGCATGCCGGAGCGGCGTACGGTGCCGTGGGTTAATCGCCTTACCCTTCGCGAATTACAGGTATGTTATGTATGTCAAGCTAAATGAGTCAGATTTATAATTAACCCTTCCCCAGACAGAGGGTTTAGTTTTGATTCATATAGCTGTCTACACTAAAATAAAAACCCCTGCTTAATTAACACTACTCGTGCGATTCGATGAGGAGCATAATCAATATTTACACTTATTGGTCAGGATGACGTGTATGTCAAATCTGGGGTCAAATGTCAAATTTGGACCCACTGTGTTCGGGTCCAATCGGAAGCATTTCCGAACTATACAGTTAATCAGGCCCTCGAAATAATTAGGTAGGTACTTAGTCACTTATTTTTTTTTACGATTTAACGATGATATCATGATTTCAACATTTTTTATGATCCTCGACCCCGTACTCTATAGAAATTTTATGTAAATAGGGGAACTACCACGGATATCCGTTCGTGTTGAGATCGATAAAAAGTAAAATAGGTAATAAGGTCAATGAGGTAATATTGGTTTAACTGTTTTATTATAAGGCTTTTTGACATCACTTATGTCAAGTTCATATTTGATATGAACTTGGCTTGACACCTCTTCAAGAATTTATTTATTTGAACACAGTTAAGTACGAAATACGAAATCTATACTAATTTTATAAAGAGGTAAAGTCTGTTTGTTCTTTTGTAATAAGTAATCTCTGAAATTCCTAGTCTGATTATGAAAATGCTTTCACTGAAAGAAAGCTACAATATTGTCGCGTGTCATAGGATATATTTTATGGTACATTTGGCTTCTACGCGGACGACGCGGTGACGTCGCGGATAGAAGTTAGTTGCTAATAAGACGATTATCTTGAATAAAGCCTTCAATAATTAACTTTCATTCATCAATAAATTTAACTCTATTCATCAAGCGTTCGGAATCTAATCATATACCTAGCCATCTTAAGAGGAAACGCGGGTGAACTTCACACCAGTACAAAAGCTCTCGCCTGGTCTTTTCTTTCTGGTTTATAACCGCGGTTGGTTAAGCAATGATTTATAGAGTAAAGTTTCTTATATAATATTTGTATGCCCCTATAAACATTATTTATCCTTTAAACATTATTTTTATAAGCACTCTAGTGCTACCCACAGAAAATGCTCAAAATTGCGTATTTATACCGCTGTGAACAGAGGCCTAGTACCTAAACATCAAAATGAAAAGAATTAAAACATAGAGCACAGTATTATATCCTTCTTAACCAGTTTATGAAATATCATTTCTATATTAGAGAAGGAAATAGGTGAGAGCCAAACCCTAAATTATGACTGTTTCTTAAGGTAACCAGTCGGATCTGCAGTTATCCTTTTCGCACACCGAGGCTCGCAGAGCGACAGCGATACTTTCTTCTAATACCTAATTATCAAAAATCTCTACGCCCGCCATTCCTCTTAATCATATAACCCATTTAATTCACATTCAGATAGGGTTGCACCGACCGGCAATTGAAATCGAATTAATGAAATTGAGACAGCCGTTACTACTCGATACCTAATTACTGACGTAATAATCGATAAGCAAGATGTAATGTGGTTTCGAAATGTCGAATATAGGCTGATGAGGAATTGAAAAGATGACAAGTTGATTTGGTGTCCGATTGAGAAGTTGTTTGAGAGTTGAATGTCAATGTTGTTATGTGTAATTTACACTAATCATAAAATGAGTGAGACTCATCGTATGTGTAATGTAAGACTCTGTCTGTTTGTATGTCCGTCCGTCTTTGGAAGGGGCAACTAGATTAAATTATTTCTTTTTGAATTTGACGTACAAAAGTGCCTTTTTATGGTTTAATTAAAAAGACACGAGACTCGCGAGTGTCGCATTGCACCGCATAGGCACAGTCAACAAAAGAGATTGGTATCCAGGACTGTCAAATATAGTTGAAGTTTTCTTAGAAACCGATGGATGTCTCCGATTGAAACTTAACTTAATGATTAAACTGTTTATTATCTACTTTTAAAATACATTTGAAAACATCCATCGGTTTCTAAAAAAACTTCAACTATAACTGACGACCCTGCATATACCTGCTATCTTTTGTTGACTATACATAAGCGTGTAGATAAACGCACGATTGGCGCTCGACGGATAAACTATTGGCTGATGGATTCATAGGAAAGAAAAAAACGGAAAACGCATATAACCACGCACTAAACATGGGGAGACATTTAAATGAATTTCTTATTAATGAAAGTGAATGTTAATTGTATTAATAAATGTTCGAATTACATAAAATATATATCGGAATAAACATGATCGTAAACCGCATTTACTGATGTGTGCTGAAATTATAGGTAGATTTATTTGGCTTACGCAATATGGTAGTTAATATTAATATTAATATTTCCGGTATTTAACTTTGTGTGTTGTCGTTACACTCTAGATAAAAATGGTAATTAGCTAATTCTTATTCTTTATCTTTATTACCAGAAAAAAAATAATTCTATTAAGTAACTAAACTATACAACTCTTCTGGGGTCGCGGGATGTCTTAACAGGATACCGTGGCCCCGGAACGCAAAGGGCAACAGAAGGAACAGGGTGGTTTTTTAGTCAGTAAAAGTCTGACAGTCCCTTCCGCCCCAACCAGGGCGGAAGGACTCATTTGATGATTTTTACCACACCAAAAAAAAACTATACAAATCTTTCACGTATGTATGTGATTAGGTCGTGTAGTAAGTGATGGCTCTGTGGTTAAGGCACACGTTTCTTATGCATGAGGTAGTGGGTTCGATCTAGTCTAGTCCACAATACCAAAGTTATAACCAACTTTGGCCCCAAAATAGAGTTGGCGTACTTCGGAAGGTGTGACACACGACTGAGATCCCTTTATGGTATTATGTGGTTACATGTCTATGTCAGTACAATGACCCGTTAAACGATTTTTGCCTTACTTAGTTAGTGTGACATCATTGTGTGGTGTTCTAAAACTGAGAATATTAATACGATTTTGAATACTTATTTTGTGGTACCGTATTGAGATTAAAAGATATTATAGAAAATAATTAGGTTCAAAAAATATGCTTGTCTAATTCTATCAATCAAAAACCGCATCCAAATTAGTTCACCCGTTTAAGAGCTACGGGGCCAGAGACCGACACGCATTGCGTTCAAACTTATAACTCCCCTCTTTTTGCATTTGCATTGGGGGTTAAAAAAGAAAATAAATGAACTAATCACAGGGGGGCAATTCTACTGACTTAGGAACGTCTTAGGATAATCTAATCTGTTTCAATCTGTCAAAAATGCCTATAATTTTAGAATCCACCATATTATAGTCATTTTGTGCAAGCCTGAAAATCGATGCCCGTGCCTTCTCTTCATGAAAAGAGGTCTTTGCTGCAAGGCAAAGGCCTCTTTTAGGATAATATTAGGCTTTTTTTTAAAGATGGGAAATCATCAAATAAGAAAGAAAGAAAGAAAAACCTTTTATTCACGTAGAAGTGACGCACAATACAAAATAATCTTTACAGCAGCAAGACAAGTTGGTACCTACTTACTTATCTAAAAAACTAAATACATGACAGAAAAATTTAAAAAACGGAAATTTGCGCCACTACCGCGCGAAACGGCCGACGCTCAGCTTATTGCCGTGAATGATTTCTTCCTCTCTGGGAGGAGTGAAAGGGAGTGTCAGACTCTTACTGACTAAAACATATCCGTGTTTCTCCTAATAGCGCTCAGCACACGCACAGTTCGGACCGCGGGAAACAGCACGCGCCTCGCTCCGAAAGATGTGCGGGTCATACATTTTATACAGTTCGGAGCGAGGGATTGGAACGGCGCGTGCTGTTTCCCGCGGTCCGAACTGTGCGTGTGCTGAGCGCTAATGCCCTCTGTGTTCAAGGACCGCGGTGACTCTTTCGAACAAAATCCGCAACCCTAGCTAGTATTATCATTATATCTGGACAAATCTATACTTAATATTATAAAGCTGCAGTGTTTGTTTGTTTGTTTGTTTGAACGCGCTAATCTCTGGAACTACTGGTCCGATTTGAAAAATTCTTTCAGTGTTAGATAGATTAGTTATCGAGGAAGGCTATAGGCTGTATACCATCACGCTACGACCTACGGGAGCGGAGCAGTAACCAAAGACGCGGGTGTAACCGCGGCGGACAGCTAGTTATATAATATTTAGGTAGGTATTTTACATTTCCATTAGGTACCTAGATTTATTTTAGTAGTCAAGCCAACAATGGCATTTCAATGTGATGAATAATATCGAACAGCAGTAGGAATATTCATTATACGAATATTTACACAACTTTATTGAATGCATACCTATTTAGTAGACTCGCAAATAATGGCCCAGCTAATAAACGGGTTGCCATAGAAGCAAGATGTTTTTCCTTTTACAAAGAGTAGCAAACAAGTAAAATCTTTGATTCAGTTCTGCATAGTATGGCAGACACGTTTTACCGTTATTTAGAGTAGGGTATTATGGTTTTACGGCGAATTTCTCAAATGTATGCTTAGTCCCACATTTTCTTTAGTTTATATATAACTAGCACTCTCCCCGCGACTTTGTTTGCGCGATTTACGGATCCCTAATTTTTTGATAATAAAATATAGCCTATAGCACTCAGTGATAACGTAGCTTCCAATTTAACAATTTTCAAAATCGGTTCATTACTTCCGGAGATTACCCCCTACATACAAACTTACAAACAAATGTTAGGTACCTCTTTAATATTATCTAAAAGTAGTATAGACACCTACTATTTATCAGTGGAAACTTGGAAATGGCCTTGAATTTTAAATTTTTCTTTGTGACTTGTTTTAGCTGTAAAGGTGATTTTACAACGGCGAGGCGAGGCGTGGATGAAACGGGCGAGATTTGAAAGTAGGTATGGCAAAATTTCTATCCACACCCTGCCCATCTTTGGTCTAGATGCGCGAGGATGTGCGGGACGAGAATTGAAATAATTGTTGACACAATATTGAACTCTATTGAGAACTTTATTAAAACTGAGTACAAAATATATTTTTTATTTAGTTTGATGGACAGTACCTATGCGTCAAAGTCAAAGTCAAAAACATTTATTTCAATTAGACCATTTACAGGCACTTTTGAATTGTCAAGGAGTCGGTCAGTTAGTCCAAAAGTTGAAGCTAGTTGCCCGTTCCAAAATGGAGGTAGGCCTCTATGGAGAAGAACGAGCAAGAAACTCCACGGCACTCTTTGCTTTTCCTTGGCGTAGTTGGGTATGCAATGTTTTTTTACACACTGTTTATTTTTATACTTTTCAATCCAACTACAAACTCCACTCTGATGAATTCTAAATTACGATTAAGTAAATATTAGGTCCCGTTCAAAGTTGAAGGGTTTTCCTCGAAAAACATTAAGCAAGGGGAGTACTTTTAAATAAACTTTACAAGATGCTAATAATCGATAAGACTCTTAAAATTAGCCCTTGCTTAAAGATTCACCAAAGAGGCGTCGCCGTCGCTTTGATTCGGTGCGCGTACGCACATAAATCACAATATCAATTAGAACTTTCTTTAGAAAGAATATTCAGAGGCCGGTATACATTTTAATGTTGTATGTAGTGTTGCAATGTTTAAATTGTGTCTGGGATCAATTTTGTAGTAGATGCTAATTTTGTTTCCGCTGTGAATCTATTTTGACTTACTTTGTATACCTAATTGATTTCCTGCATCTATTGGCTTCTTTATTCATGACAATATTATAAAGCTGAAAAGTATGGGTGTTTGTTTGAACGCATTAATCTCAAAAACTACTAGTCCCATTTGAAAAAATCCTTTTATGTTACATAGCCCGTTTATTCAGGAAGGTTACAGGCTATACCTATAATATCCCACTACGACTCATGCGACTTATAAAATCAAAATAATTTTCCTGACGAATCTTAAGAAAAAGTTTTATACTGCAAACTACTGCAAAGGCGCACGCACATTATTTTGAGAACCGTTCAAAATTGGAATACATTCGGGGTACATCGATATTTGGGTGATGTATGACCGCGGCGGGAGTGCATTTAAAAACCTATTACTCTTAACACGATTCCCAAATGAATCCTCAATTTGTTTAAAAAAAGAACGCGGAATCGATTAAATAATTTGAATTTGGAATAATACATAATTAGCTTACGCTGAGGAATCTTTGCTCGTGTTAACATTAATAATAACATAACTAGGTTACCAACAAGTTAAAAAGTTGTACCTACCTATATAAAATTAGTCAATCAGTGAGGCTGGTGCGGGCCACGCGGATATTTTACTTGTTGCTTTGATTATTTAGTCTTTTGTGGTGTTTACATTCACATCATCCCGAAACAGGCGTGCTGCATGAGATAATAATACAGTACTTCTAACTGCAATGTATCAGAGATTTTGCAATTTAATCCAAAATTTGTAAATTTCTCAGATTTTTACTGGTGATGCTACTCTCAGGGTATCGTCCACTTCTTCATGTAACGTAACATCAATATACTAATATATTATTCGATCGCAAATAAAAATCGCACCATCTCCACCATCGTGATGAAGCGATATTTCGTTATTAAGACCTCCTTTTATTTTGTATTCACATAACAAATTGTAGCGTTTAATTTTGTTACGTTTCTGCTCTTTAGCAATAATCGTTTTTCCTGTTCAATAATAACATTAAAAATCTTAATGGGAAAAAAATTCATAATCACGTTGTAAAACACTGGCTGCTAAATTTTAATTTATTCCATTTTTCAAATTATCCAACTAATAAAGAATAAAAAATTTGTTAAGCGAAAACGGTTTTATTTCCGCCAAAACAAGCTAAAATACGTCAAAATTTCTCCTATTTTTCGAGGTAATTTTGAATGCATATTTAATACTGATTTTAAGCCTATGTTTTGTATGGACATTTGCTGCACAGTAACGTAAAACATTCGGCATTACATATTGAATTACTTTGACGTAATTATTTTAACTATCGTGAGATATTGATTTCGATCGGTTTGAAAAAACTAAACCCTAATATTACTAACCAATCAAATTATTTGACGTAAGTGTAAGGTTACCCTTACCCAGTTATTTGAGAAAATATTATTTTATTATTAATTTTTTTTTTTTTAATCTGGTAGAATAGGTACGTCATATCCCTTCGGAGAATTAAACCAATTATAGAAAAACAAAGTATTTTCTCCGTAAAATAAACTAAAGCAAAAAGTGTGGGTGTTCCGTTCCAATCATTTCAATACTTACAAGAAAGCGTTGCTTCGGGCGATAAACTGACATCTCACAGGATTTAAATCAGTGCGAGTAAATACTTGGCGAGCCGAAGCCGACTGCCGATGCTTCCGCAAATCATCTGTCTTCCTCCAAGAGCTGATTGCGTAGGGTTGATCCTAATACTCTTTAAATCATAATACTCAAATACTATAATAATACTAACATAAAGTGTGGTGTGTTTTATGGGCCTTAGTTGCCTGAAATAAAGGTTTATTATTATTATTATTATAAACATAACATCACGCCTGTGATCCCCGTAGGGTTAGGCAGAGGTGTATCCATTAATACCTACACCCACGTTTTGCCAGTTATGTTTTAAGTCCCATGTAATAGGGGAGCCTATTGCCATAAATAGGGCACAAATCCAGACTCCGAGGCTGCTACTGAGAAATTCCTGATGGGAAAACCCAATAACACTTTGCCCAACTTGGGAATCGAACCCAAGACCTCATGCTCAGCGGTCACGCTTTGCGACCACTAGACCAACGAGGCAGTCTCTTTTGTCTTCTAAATGACAAAAGAAATTAGTTTAGAATAATTACATGTTTAGTTTATGATGAGGCTAGCATACGAGTAGTCTTATTTGTGGCCCTTAAATAAAACCAAATAAAAAAATATGTACAGGTACGGATTTAGCTTAACCACCCCTATGATGTTCATACAAAACAATCAATGTATAATACATTGCATTACCATTTAAGTACAACCTTGTTTTTCGTTACATGAAAACAAATTGCGAACAACTTCTTAGAAATTCGCATAACAACCAAAAGAAAGTACTACAGTTAATTAATTAAGTATTATCATAATATTTATCGTAAATAAATATTTATTAGTGACATATTTTAATTTATTGATTCTTAACACTGTTATACTAGTGTTTGGTGTATAATGAAGATATTAAAAATGCGTTGTAAATCATTATTTTGGAACCCGAGGTAAGGGCGCGTTCACATAGAACGTCCGATTTTACAGGATCCGTTTTAACTGATCCGTCGCTACTGGAGGTAATATTCACACAGCATTTACCGGACCGATTTTAACTGATTCGTCGCTACTGGATGTCGGATCCGTATTTTTTACTGGATCCGCAATACTGTATTCTGTGTGAACTCGCTCATACAACTACATACGCTAATAACATATACGTTTAAACGGACCAGTAAAACGGACGTTCTATGTGAACGCGCCGTAATTTGAATATTTATTCGGAATTGCAAGTGTTGCCAAAGATTGATATTGGGATATTTTTTGCGGGAATTTTTTAAATATTACTAACTAGCTTTTGCCCGCGACTACATCCGCGTAAATGTCGATTATCGTGGACACAGACAAAGTCACAGAATAAAAAGTAGCCTATGTCCTTTCTTTGGGTTTAAACTTGCCCTGCACCAAATTTCATCAAAATCGGTTCAGTGGTTTAGTTCTGAAAGCGTATCAGACAGAGTTACTTTCGCATTTATAATATTACTAGCGACCCGCCCCGGCTTCGCACGGGTGCAATGTAGATACATAAACCTTCCTCTTGAATCACTCTATCTATTAAAAAAAAACCGCATCGAAATCCGTTGCGTAGTTTTAAAGATCTAAGCATATATAGGGACAGACAGACAGCGACAGCGACTTTGTTTTATAATATGTAGTGATAGTGAAGTGTGGATATAAAATTTAAGACAAAAATAATGCAAATGAAAATCTCCATCTGACACAATATCATACAAAAATTCTGTGAAAATGCCGACTTCAGACAAAAGCAAGTAAAAAAGGACGTTCGTTTTATTTTCCTTGCACACATATTAGGCAAGCAAATACAGGGAATTTTATTGTATGCTTAACGGTTCATTGTTCAAAAACTCAAGACAAATACGAAATTTTGGCTTTGTAACGTAGGTGGTAGGAGTTTTGGGATGAATCTTAACAATCTTAATCATGCTGTTGAGACAACCTTTATTTCTTTAAATTTAAGGTTGACATTTGATGATGTTGGAGATAAAGATGATGTGGCACAGAAGTTCATTTGTTTATTTATAAGGAAATGTAGTATTCGGTTACAGGCGCGGTATTTTGTGAGTCTGCGTGATATTATTTCGCTGGTTACCGTTATTGAAGGTTGGCAAGTTACGGGAGTTACTGGCTATTTATAGACGGTTAAATATAAACCGAGGTTTAATCATACTACTGAGATTCAACCGTTTACACTAATTTGGGGTTTAACAAGAAAAAAGATAAAATAGATGAAGAGAGATGGAGAGCAGGTAACTAATGAAATACGCTTTCATATTTGAAAGAGAAAAAGTCAACATGATAATTCTTTTTACTTCTTCACCTTTAAATAAAAAAATGATAATATCAGCCTATCATTGCCCAACTAAAGGGTAAAGGGCTCTGCTCATACCAAAATAAACTTAAAAAGAAAAAGTCATACTGGTGCATTCCCGATATCAAATTCGCGACCTCTTTCCAGAAAGGCCTGTGCCATCATGACAGTATAGCAGAGATGACACAAGTATGATGGCACAAGTAGTGATCACACTACTTGTATATGACGAATTGGCGGTTGGTGGCTACTTTACCTGCCTTTTAATTTTCATCATATTATCCTTTGGTTTATTACTATCAAGGTTATTAATAACTAGAGCATTGCAATGAACAAAATTTGCTTCAACCGTAGTAACATCGTGATTCTAGTAATTACTTGTCCAATCGCAATTACCTATTGCGTTAAGGGACACTTGTTTCAACTCTT
This sequence comes from Hoplodrina blanda, assembly GCA_949316365.1. Classification (NCBI taxonomy): domain Eukaryota; kingdom Metazoa; phylum Arthropoda; class Insecta; order Lepidoptera; family Noctuidae; genus Hoplodrina; species Hoplodrina blanda. The sequence continues at coordinate 4,433,462 of OX438579.1, read as the reverse complement.
TGGCGCCCATGTTCACCTCTTGCGCCAATAAGGTGTGATTTGTATGTTAATTACTAAGGCACTCGATGTAGTAGGAAAATGTTAGAATGGTTGACAATTTCAAACGTCGGCAACTCAATATACGATACGTGTTTGGCATTAAACCAAATGTTCATGACTAAAAGATCGAGTATTATTTACTTCTCATGTGAATTTCTTGCAACATATATTTAAAAGGTCCAAGTTATTTTGATCATCAATTACCTATATTGGATTTTTTCCTTTCTGAATATTTTTTTATTTTATCGTTCTTAACTTTGTTATCACTATTGTCAGCTTCTACCACACCATGAGGTCCTTAAAACCTGAAATGTAAAACCTTATATACCCTTTCGGGTACTATTATCTACTGGAATTTGTCTCCGATATCAATATTAAGATAATTATTGGAACTAAATCTGACACATCACCTGACAGTAGCTGTACTATAATGTTGATTTAAAATTTTACTAGTTTCTTACCGCAACTTTGTCTGCTTCGATTTCAGAATAAAGCCAAAGTCCTAAAATATCCGTCTGGAACAGAAAAATAGGATAAACTATGTACTATTCCAGACTATAATCTATTTCTGTGCCAAATTTCATCCAGATCGGTTCAGCTGTTCTGGCGTGATTGAGTAACAAACATCCATCCATCCAAATGTTCGCCTTATAATAGTAGTAAGATGTTTAAAATCATCTCCATCATCTTAACTTCATGTTGCACCATCAATGTCAAATATAAACTCAACATTACCTGTTCATTAAACCATATCATCTCAAAACGGGTCAGCGTCAAACTCAGATTTATTTATTTATCCTTTAAGTACCGTAACTTCAATCTCGGTCAAAGAGTAACTGTGCCATACCACCCGGGGATCGCGATGTACGATCCCGCGAGACTAGTCGTAAATCCCGAGCGTTCCCGGTAACGTAACAGTATCTGAATGAGTCCGAAATACACTGGGCAGGTTTGTGTTTGTGTGTGCTGACTTATTGGGGGATCGATTTTGTGGTGGTTTGGTTATAGTAGTATTGTTGATTTAGGGAATTTTGTCTATTTTCCTAATTTTCTGTAGTGCATGATTTCTTGGCAATCTATTTCGCTGTCTTCATTCTTATTATTAATCTCCTTCTTCTTGTTTGCTATAGTTAGATAATTCAGTATAATTAATTTGTCTACTTTAAACTTGCTATCTTTATATTTTAAATGATTTCTACCAATGTATCTGAAACTTGCTGACTAGGGAGATATTTTAATTAATAGATTATACATTACAATGTGTAATTGAATTAACTGAAAACAGAAAACGGGTCATTATGAAAGGGTTATGTTTACATAATGTAACTCAACAAAATAGATGGATCAGATTTATTATTTTCCAATTTTAGTGTTGGTCTCAGTAAAAGTTGTTCATAATGATAAGTAGACGTACAATGTAGGTTACCTTTTTTGGAATTTTCGTTGATTCAATTACACCTTGTAAACACAACCGTAAAATCTGAAACTGGATGAAAATTCTACTCTTGACCTCATTCAAACCCACCTTCGCAAAAACAGCAAAATATTACTATGACCTTAATTTACGCATTGAAAATACCATCCCGTGACGAGTAATCGTACTCCAATGATACAGTAACAAGATTACGGTACCTCAAGTATTTATCACCGGCTTAATTTCGCTTATAATAAATAAACTCACCCTTAAGTTCGTGACTGTGAGATCCTGGCTCACTGTCAGATGTATTGATTAATATGACAGGACTGTACTTTAAATAAAACATATTTATGTTATGTTACGGAATGTTCACCATGTGTGAAGTGATGTTTAAAGATTTGACTACTAACTAGTGGGTAGTTTTTCTCAAATGAAGTTATTATAGTTTACGCCTTCTTTATATCTAGGTAAGCAGAAGACTACAGAACTACAGACGATCGCGACTAACATACCACTTGTTAAAAACGTGTTTCTATTTTATTATACCATTAAATTTTAAAAAAAGCAGTTGGTCCAACTATATGGAAAGTTTTGATAAATAAACATACCTAATTAATAATTTTAAAATATATTAAAATAAATTTTAAGTGTGGTGAAACGTAACACAAATATGCTTTTCTTACTACAGCAAAAATATGCTCTTTATACAGTATCGGTAAGAATGAAAGTGACAAAGTACTTCGATGAATTGGGACTACATAATAATACTCGTACATGTAATTTTGTTGCCAACTTAGCAACGTAATTAAAATTTATGCCAAAAATTTCCGATACCGGTGTGGATAAATTATAGCATGACTGAAAAGAGTGAATGCTTCTTGCATAGTGTTGATGAAAATCGAAACTGAAATAATGAAAAAAGATTACCTACAAGAGTATTATACGTGACATTATGATTGGCCCTTTGGAATAAATAGTAAACAGAAAAAAAGGTTAGAAGGCGTTTTCAATAAAAACCTTATTATTTTAAAACCAACTGGCTTAATATAGGTCTTTAAAAAAGAAAAACCTTCGACATGCCTTCTTAATATGAAATTATATTGATAGGTATTTAAAAATGACCGGAAAATATATCTTAAAAATCGAATTGAAGGTTTTGAGAGCGTTCCTCGAGAGCAAGAGGAGTGGTTGAAGGGTTTTTTGGGAAGTTGTATTTTTTTTTGGCAAAATTCTTTAAACGTCTAAATAATGTACATTCATGAAATATTTTTACTACGTAGACTTTTTTTAACAACGGAAATTCACAATTTAATAAAATAGTAATTAAAGACGAAAACAATAAAACAGGCGAATCCAAAAAATAGTACCAATTCAATAATCTTAAACCAACTCAAATCCGAACATATCGAGTGCAAGTTTCTAGAGAACCGCACAGCACTATCAATCCGCATGTCGCACGTAAGTAAGTAGGTGTCGAGTCCACATATCGCGTTATTTATTACATTATAAACGATATCGAGGATCGCGCGCGTTTTGGACGCGCCCCGGGTATGTGATGACGTATCTCATATTTATGGGGCATACGCGTATTGTCCCGGCGTGTAGGTCGTGATGCATGGCTGCCGGTGCCGATGGATGTTACTTACCATGTGGCACCCTAGAGTGGGTGTGGACGTGGACTTATAGTAAGGGTTGGGAATGCGCCCTTTAGGTCTGAGGAATGTATGGTAGTGAATGTTTCTTGGAGTTTGTGTCGGTATGCGGAAGTGTTCGATTAATGTGTGAGAAAATTCAGGAAGTTTCAGGGTGACTGTGGTTTTCTATGTTTACGTACATTTTGCTATTTGTGCGCTCATTTTTCATCTAATAACCCAGCACTGATATTTTTTTGATCATATCAGGTTATGAAAAACTGTAGTACTTAGGTATTATATTTATAAGCTTAAATGGATAAGCATCAAAACATAGTATCTAAAAAAAAACATAAACGTCAAAATCATACCTAATTGAACAATTATCAAGTACAAAGAGTACTAGAACCTTCAAAATAGAAAGTTTTAAGATCTATATCAGTGCCTTAAAAAGAAAAAAAGCAGCAAAATCAACAACTATATCAATCGAAACTGAAAGCACACAAATAAGCTAACACTTAGCATAACCACGCGGTGTTAACACGAGACTTCAAAGTGCGCAGGCGCGGCAGTTCAATACGACCGCATACAATACAGCCGCATCCAGTTGTCACTTGCACTCATTGAATGTATGTCACTGATGGACAATGGTTTATTTCTATGGGAGTCATTGGGTGCTGGGTTGAAAGATATGGGTCAGTTTGAGTCATCGTGGTGGTTGCAATTTATAGTCACGTAATTTTCTTTTTCTCTTTTCGTTTTGAGAAAAATACGTTAAATTAGAATAATCAAAGTAACTTAAAAAACATAGCCATCTTTATTTTATTTTATAAAATACTAGCTCCGGCCCGCGACTTCGCCTACGTGAATTTTCTTACGGATCCCTAATTTTCTATAGGTACCTTTATACCTTCCTCTTGAATCACTCTATCTAGTATTAATGAAAACCGCATCAACATCCGTTGTGTAGTTTAGATCTAAGCGTACAGAGGGTTAGCCGGCGGGAAGCGACTTTATTTTCAAGCTATGTAGAGAATCACAAAAAAAAACTTATAAAAACATAATTATTTATTACCAAAGAACATAATCAAATTAAACCTACCTAAAGAACAACTATCTAATATGGCAAATATCATTACCATTGAATTTCTTTGCTTAACAATTTTGTTGATCAAACTGCATGCAGTTTGATCAACAAAATTGTTAAGCCACAAAAGGCGAGCGAATAAGTACAAAAATCAAAAATTTATTCCACATTACCTACTTTAAATACTTTTTATCTGAAGTTCGGAAATAAATTGAAGCGCTCGTGCCACCCAAGAAACAGAAAACAAAACTCAATGTACTGTCGTCGGGCCCAGATATTCTGTACACTAGAAATATTAACCGCATCGCTACGAAAATGCCCCTCTAGAAAAGATATAAATAGATGAATAAAGTTGGAACACATTTAGCTTATGTTAGAGTAAACAAAACGTCACAACTAACACCAATTTATTACAAATTTCACAAAAATAAAAAATAAAATCGATATTAACTTTCCTACCCCGTGACATAAGCTAAGTTTGTTTTCATGTGAAATTCTAATGTCAAAAAGAACGCCATTGACGTTTTTTTTTATATTTTGACGTCACATCCTTCTAAGAGCGTAACCTAAACTTGCTCTTCTCAAGTCAGCTTCATTCAGTCCGTATTCGTAGTCCGTTCTATTATATTGTCAATTCGGGACCTCCATGCACCGTATACAATTACAAGATGTGTTCATTCTGCTGCAATCTGTCAGTCGGAACGGTCGTCTCACTATAAATAAAGTGAATTTATTTGCGTGCACTTAATTTATAGCTATTTTGGACACAATGTAGCGATGTGATATCCTACTGCAGGAGCAAGTGAGGGTATTCAAGTCCCATGAGGCTGGTATTGTTGGTGAAATATATTGGAAGTGTACTTTGTTAAGTTTTGTAAGGGATAAAAGAGGTAGCTTATAAAGTCAAGCAGGCAATAACATTAAGAGCTTCCAATTTATTTGCATGTACTTTCGTAAGTACTTGAATATGGAAGTGTAGCTGCATCTGTGAAGGCTTAACGTTAAGCAAAGGTTTAATTTTCAGCATTGTCAATTTTCTGTTTGATCTTGAGCTACCTCGTGAACCAAATATAATTTTTAATAATAATAATAAATCATTTTATTATCAGGCAACTGTGGCCCATTTTAGGTGGACTACTAATAATACTTACATTAGCAGAAACAATTACTCATTAGAATGTTAATGATATTGGCGACGCTACTAAGTAGACGGAGTACACTGAAGACGGTATCTTTATTCTACAGTCCCGGACATCTAAATCGAGCCACCTTATACTCCGTGAATTTTAATTCGTTGTAAATCTTTCAGGGGGTCAATGTACTCATGAATATGAACAACTTGTATTAAGGGACATAGTACGAAATGTGAAAAAAAAAACAGCTGATCCATACAATTTGATCGTAATGTAGTACATAATTGTATGGATCAGCTGTTTTTTTTTTCACATTTCGTACTATGTCCCTTAATAAAAGTTGTTCATATTCATGAGTACATTCATCCCCCTAAAGATTTACAACGAGTTAAAATTCACGGTGTATTTTATTGTATTCTATACTAGCTTCTTTCCGCGACTCCGTCCGCGTTAAAGTTAAGTATACCATAAAACATATCCTATGCCACTCTGCAATAGAGCAGCTTTTTATTTGTGAAAAATATTTGTAATCGGACCAGTAACTCCAGAGACCATCTCAAAAAAATACCAGCCGGAATGGTTTTCATTTTTTTTTAAAGTCGTGAGTTCTGGAATTATGGACAGTATGTCAGCTTCAAAACTGCATAATAATTATGAGGGGTTTAGGCATCTATGCTAGTATGACATGTTTGTATTTTTAAGAAAATGATTTTTGAAATTGGAATCTTGTTTTTTATTTTTTGTAAATGACGTTCTATGGTTCTATAATTGAAATAAATGATTTGATTTTGATTTTTCACGGTGACTCGATATTATATGCGTCCGGGACTGTAAAGGACGATGTACTATAAACTGTCAAGTTTCCAGTCATATCAATTGGCATTTATTAGCAAACTATCACACAACGCATCCGTCACACGTTTTCTTTGCACCACTAATGAATTCAATCAGGAAAACATTAAAATTACGATAATCTCACTTCCTAACTGCAACCGTTGTAAATATACCTAATTACAACTTAACTGTTACATATACTTTACACTCCAACATGTACGTTAGTAACACTATCTGGCCAGTGATTTAGTGCACTCGCCTGTCCACTGGCGCGGTTTACTGGCGTGCCAGTGTGTAATGACTTCAGATGTAAATACATTCAATTGATTTGTTGGTTTCGGCTTTGTGAAGTAGAAACATTGGGTGTCTGTTTTCTATATCGTGGGTTATTTATTTAACTGAGATTAATAGAGAGAGAGATTTATTGCTTTGAGTATCATTTTGTCTGGTTTATAATGAATAGCGAGCTTTATACTATGATGGATAGCATGCAAAGAAAATAATTATTTCTATAGAGACGATCTCAATTCAAAACGTGTTCGATTTGCCGATTTAACAAGTTAGACTCGGATCGAAAGTCAGTTTTTACCCGATTACGGCGAATGCGGCGAATGCGGCGGTTATGATTTTCACCGGTATGTATGTTCATCTGTTCCCTCATAACTTCTAAACTCTTTATCATAATTCGAGAAATAAGGTATCGTTAGAAGCATCTTAATCGTCACATTACATTTAAAATGGCGGCTAACAGCAAACATAAAAAAAACGTAATCAGAAAGTAAAAATAACTTAATTTAGTTTAAATAAATAAATATAAATATCTGGGGACAACTCACACACGGCCATCTGATCCCAAGCTAAGCAGAGCTTGTGTTATGGTAACCAGACAACTGATATACATACTTATATAATTTATAAATACATACATATTATAGATAAATTACACCCAGACACAGAACCAACAATTATGCTCATCACACAAAGTTTGTCCTGGGTGGGAATCGAACCCACTACCTCCGGCTTTGCAGTCAGGGTCACTAACCACTAGACCAACGAGGCAGTCAATAATATTAATATAATATTAATATTATATTTTTTGATTCCAATAAGTGGAATTTGTAATATATAATAATATTATATTTAATATCTATATAATATTATATTTATTAAGAAGTAGTCCAAGTCTTTATCCAGATCCCAAACCACAGCTATGTCAAATTATATTACCAGTTCAGTGGTTTTGCTGTCATAAGGTTACTAACAGACACAGAATTACTTTTGATACAGATATTTTGATAGATATGGATTGAGACAAATGCTAAACAATTACGCCTTATAATATACTTATAGAATAGTCAATCATTATCTCTGCTCGCAAACAACTACCATTATAATTAAAAACTATTGTTACCGTTATCACAGATGAACAAAAAAACAAGAATTTGACCTCATAATTCAAAGACTTGCAAAACATTCAGCACATACTTATCTTAGGGGTGTTATCCATGTCGCAAGACGCTTAAGCCAGCGCACGCGCCGATCTATAATGAAATCATAAGTCACGATCTTTCTCAAACGATGCTTACCTGAAACAAATGAAAATAGACTTTAGGATTTAAAACACAAAGTTGAATTTAAGATGAGGTACATATGCGAGGCTGATTTTGCCCTATATAGAGTTGGTTGAATAGATTTATTGAGGATTACAAAACATTGAATAGCTGCTGTTTATGTTCATTATTTCTTTTCAACAGAGATTTTAATTTTAGTTCTCATATAGATTAATGGCTTCTTATATTACTTTATTAGCCGCCTAATAGGTAGTTACAGTTTAGAGGTACTATTATAGATAATGCAATTTTGTACAACTTAATTAATTTGGGAACGTTCCCTTTTGTAGCGATCGAAAGCTATCGAATGTCGTGATGGTTTAGTAGTTAAAGCACCTGTCTCTCAAGCATGAAATTGGGGTTCGCAACCAGACACGGGCCTATGAGGCTTTTTACACGACTGCCCCAAAAAAAGGAGTGTTATGTGTTCAGGGTTAATGTATGTATGTATGTATGTGAGTTTCTTTATTCCACCATAACTTTTAAACGCCTGAACCGATTTAGATGTATGGGGTATCGTTACAATCCTTGCATCGTTCCGAGTAACATAGGCATAATGGAAATAAAAAGAAACCGGTGTGGTCACTTTAAAACGTAAATTAATACCAGCCTCAATTTTTTTTTTTTTATGTATCTGGTCGTGTCTATGTTTATCGTCTAGAATTAGACAAGTAGATTTAAAAAATATATTACACTGTAAATAAAAAACGTCGTAAAAAAAGTACTTAATATGTGCAATTTTTGCAGTCGTGTTTTTTAATTTTTTAATTATAGTAGCTTGTTTCATTTAATCCATATGAATGATGAAAAAAAATGTATATTTTAGCTACTTTCATAACGTTATGTCAAATGGCATTTTATTGTGTGGTCAGATATTGAAAGATATTTTCTTCTTTTTGAGTCGATGATTTTAGACAATGCTAGTAGGTGGCCGCGTTTATCGCGGCATCATAGCGTTGTTAACGTCCTCTATAGTGCAGATGTAGGGGCACTTTGGGCACTATAGTAGGTGAGCCATCGTTTGGTCAGAAGCACTGCACTCATACTGGGTATCGGTACTGGTAGAAGAGACCTGTCAGAGCCATTTACAATCTAAAGTCGAAAGAAAGAGTCGTCACGAATCATAGGGAACTATTTAAAAATATTAAAATTATGTCAGCCTTTCCAATTTCAAACAACAGTAGAAGAGGGACATATACTTCTGCAATAAAATGGACCACTCGCAATATATGTAGGTATATTCTACCATTTAGTTCCCAAAAAGGCTGTTTTAGTCAGTGATACGTCGTACGATCGGTATCACATCTCAACAATAGGGGCAGAGTTCAAATTCCACAGAGGTGACATTCACACAGTCTGTGATTGTAAAGACCATTCATTGCACATTTAGCCTTACAAAGATAGATACGTCAAGAAGCAGTCTGCACACATTATGCCTATGTGTGTATATGTGTAGATATGCCTATGTGCGCCTTCTTCGTAAACTAATTTGATAGACATATATTTTACAATATCCTCTATTTCCTAGAATATACCTAAACCCACAGACCCACAAGTAGGCAGATATAGTGTATTGATCTTATAAAATATTTTTGTATATCCGGTGCTCGTAGGTATTTATCTACCATGTATCAAAGGATAGGGTGTCTTATGGCCATGAACTTAGCGTATAATGCTTATTTGTTAGATATTCTAACATAGGGAAGCAATAGTAGTCCTGGTGAGGACTCAAAACAATATTTCTTTTCTAAAGAAATATACATGTATACTTATGTTTAAAGAAAGAATAAACGAGAATAATAATGAATAGAAAGAGGTTGAATTGAGGACCTCCTTCTTTTTTGAAGCCGTTTAAAAAATAAGACTAGTCCATAAAATGTTAATTTTATAAAAATCAAAATGTGCACCTTCGTTCAAGTCCTTGCCACCCACGTCTCCTCATAAAACAACACCTATTTGACATTAAATCAGAAAGCCTATCCCCCATCAGCCTCCATGCGTCAACGAGGACCACATAAAAATTTATTAATCTACCTGCAATCTAGACTTTTTATACCACATATTTATCCCTATGTCATGTGGTGTAATGACACCTATCAAGTTTGCAACACTTAACCTACTTTACATAAATATCAATGCTATTGTCTATCAGCGTAAATAAACTGTCAGTGAGAAAGGTTCCAATGAAAATATAGGGTTACCTTTTGACAAATGATTTTCGACTTTAAACTTGGTAAGGTAAAGTTGAAATTGCAACTTATGGTTTCTTTGAATAAAAAGTGCGCATCAAAAAGTATATTTTGCGCTTTACTTTTGAAGTTTATCACTTTTATTGCCCATAAAGCGTGTTAATGGCACGTTACCCATAGTAAATCCCATTACCTTTTTAAGGGAGAAGTCATCTGAAATTACTTTTGTATGTGATAACATTTGTAATGTTTTTAAGTGAGGACACTACCTCGTATTTATTGATATCATTATGTTTTACGTTTATTCGTTGTTGTGAATTGTTATTATTTTTCTTTGAGTACTGTCGTCACAAGGCTTATGTACTTCTTAAGTTAAGTAGTATGCAAAATCACTCATCTGTACCTGATGTCATAACGAGGTAAACTTTGATTTTATGGTGTACTTGACTTTCACGCGGACGAAGTCGCGGGCAGAAGCTAGTTTCTTATAAGTCCTACTGAGCATTTGTTCCAACTATATGTAGAAAAAATAGATAAGTAAGTATTTCAGGACCAAATTTGACTTCATCCAGGACTCTCCCTAAGTTTTACAAATTTGTGTTTAACAGCATAATTTCAATAAATGAAGGACCGTATACTTAATTAAACGCTTTCTAATAAACTAAAAAAAATGTCCTCAAAAAAAGAGTCCTGACAATGACATGAAAATACTCAAATATCATGCATCCCAAGACATTTGGTGACACATACAATAAAAACCATTTATAACGGTCTTACAAGTTAAAAACCACAGGGTTGGGCACAAACGAAAAAAAAACTTTAAAGCGACAGCAAGTAGCCACTCCATCTTCTGAGATAAATGAATGAGATTGTCCTAACAGCTGACAGACTTTGGGTACATCTACCCGAAAAATGACAACCCTATTTTGCATTAACGAAATTTTAAGCCATATAATTTTGAACCCTATTTTAATAAAGGTACGGTGTAAGTTTAGTGGTAAGTGTGAGAAAAAAAATTGTTTGCACAGATGGACAACGCGTCGAGACAAGATCAGTAAAAATGTAATTTGTAACAAAAAATGTTTAAACAATGAGATGTTAGCACTGTAAGCTTACTCGCCATTATATTTGGTGCAGAGGCCTTGAAACATTAAGATAATACGATGAAAATCTGAATACAGCAACAACCTGGCGTGAAGAGAGACTGATGTGAACAGGATAATGTGTCCTACGCCACGAGTATTAAATATTTTTCAACAGAAAGCTCATAAAGTGGCTCTTAACACACCGCCCTGTGGCACTGCTTTTAGGATCACAATGCGGTGTTTTACACACGCGTGCTTTTTTCGTTACATTACCGCACTAGTATGGTAATGAATGGGGGGAAATTTTAATTATTTAATCCAATAAATATGTATATCTGTAATTGAACGGTTGATTTGGCGCATTAAAATATTGTCCCGATCGAATTTCGGCCATGGCCGCCAATCTCATTACAATCTAGCCAAATGCGTAGGAGATACACAATCACCACACATCAGATGCACTCTGCCCTTACTATCATAGCCCGATGGGACGGCATTCTGACAAGACCCAGGAATACCATCAAATGCTAAACCCCGGGTTGCTACTGAGAAAATCCTATCAGAAAAACCCAATACCACTGTGGCCGACCTGGAAATCGAAGCCCCAGGCTCACCAGTCAACGCGTCGCGCTTGCAATCACAAGACCAAAGGATCAGTCAATTTTGCGTACAAGTTTAAATTTTGGAAGGTACAGTCAACAAAAGAAATAGGTATCCAGTGTCATCAGATAAAGTTAAAGTTATCTTAGAAACCGCTGGATATCTTCGATTGAAACTTAACTTAATTAATGAACTGTTTACTATAATATGCTATTTAAATTAAATTATATTTGAAAACTATCCATTGGTTTCTTAGACAACTTCAATTATATCTGACGACCCTGCATACCTATCTCTTTTGATGACTGTACAAAGCGAATGTGTCGCGTCCACTATATCGCCACCATTTGTTTTGTGACATAATTTGATAAACTTTTTCCTCATGCTGTGGTTTTTAGGAATTTCCGGGTAACGGCTTTCTTAGGGTCCTGTTTGACATGTAAGCTCATTTATTATAACGGGTAGAAGGGACTGCCTCGTTGGTCTAGTGGTCATAAAGCGCGACTGCTGAGCATGAGGTCTTGGGTTCGATTCTCAGTTCGGGCAAAATGTTATTGCGTTTTTCCATTAGGAATAATTTTTCAATAGCAGCTTCGGAGTGTAGATTTGTACCCGGTTGATGGCAATAGGCTCGCCTCTATAACATGGGATTAAACATAACTGGTGGAATGTTGTACTAATGGGTAGGTACACCTCTGCCTAATCCTTCGGGGATTACAAGCGTGATGTTATAAGTGGAAGGGACATTGTGACGAACACTTTTATCATAGACTAGCTTCTGCCAGCGACTTCGTCCGCGTCAAAGTTGATGTCTCCATACAAATTTTGGAAGCCTGATTCATCCCCTTATGGGGTGAATTTTGGAAAATCCTTTCTTAGCGGATGCCTACGTCATAACATCTATCTGCATGCCAAATTTCAGCCCGATCCGTCCAGTGGTTTGGGCTGTGCGTTGATAGATCACTATGTCAGTCACCTTTGAGTTATATATACAGATAGATTCAGTTTTTTTTATTTTAATAACACTCTGGCTCCACACTAGAAATTCCCCCTGTATCGTGGCTGATTGTACATACATACACTCTCATACTCAAACAACCAAACCCAAAACCACTTGGACAAAAAGAATTAGGACTAACTGTATGGAGCAGCTGATTTTTTTGTTTATAGAAAATCATCTCTTTGGAGTCTAGATTCATAGTCAATTCCTGCACCGAACAAATTTTTGTAAAGTTGATAATTGTTTGATAATTAAGTATCTGGTCAGTTGTGTATGTGAGCTTTTATGTTTGTAAACGAAAACACGCCACGGGACATTTTAGTGTAAGGCAAAAAATATTTAAAAATAATTATTAAGTACACAAAAAAGGCAACAGCCTTCAAAAACTACAAACTGTAAAATTACTTTAGTTTTGGAAGTCAGCGGCTTTGGTTTTGTTTTTTGTTTTATAGTTTCACCGGCTTCTACTGCCTACTAATTTTAATTTTACTACGTGCCTACCTGGTTTTTCCATCAGACTTGTAGGTAGCAACAAAAATCGCTAGGTAGGTACCTAAAATATGTTGACCACAGAACCGCCACTTTTAGCAAAATCGACATTACCAAACCCTTTAAATTCTCTTGAGATGACTCAATGAGGATAATGTCATCAACAATTTATTCTTAGACATTTTAATACTTCACTAATGAGTAGGCGCGGCCTCCTGTACCTACCTGACAATTTTTCTAGAATATCTTCCTGTTTTTTTTTTATTTTGGGAAATCCTCATAGACTGCCTCAGCCTTGGGGAAGGCGGTGGGGTGTGTGGGACTCCTACTGACTAAAACCCGACGGCGTTCCTCCAATTGGGTAGTTGACAGCATTGACCAATAATTTCAAGACATAACATCTTTAAAGAAACACTTTATTTCAGCCCTGAAAACCAGATAAATTTTCAATATTTACTGTAAAATTAGATTTTTTTATGGCTTTGAAATCAATAAAAAGTTAGTCGATTGAGTTGGCAAATAAGTGACGTCACAGTTCGATATTGCCATACAAAATCAGACAAGTCATAAAAAGTACTTCAATTGATTGGTGTACGTTGTCAACAAGCCTATTATCTTTCGGCCAGAGCACGGGGGTCGCTCTGAGCATCTATCCGCACCTCTGCAAGTACTTATAGACTTTTCACCACCACAAGGCGGGTACCATCACCCGGTGCGGCCGTCAACCAACGGCCGCGCTGACTCCAGAAAGGCGCGCGCGGAACACCACGCGCGCCTATCAAAAAACGATCAAGGTGGCCAAAAGAAGTTTACACTTAAAAAAAGGAATTTTGAAAGTTGTATTATTTAAATATATCCGTTATTTTAATGTATTTTTCTTCGAAGTAAAACATGTTAACCGCACCCTTGGGTTCACTGACCTAAGCGTTTGAAGTGCAACCTTTAGGCACTGATATGAAACCTTCGGGTCATCAGACAAATTGAATTTAGTTTTTGTTTTGTTTTATGGCGAGAGAAATTTCAAATTAGTCACACCTTTATTTATATGTTTAATTAATTTAATCTTTAGTTCGACTTTCGAGTTGTGTTTCAGGAGTATTTATTTAAGTTATCTTTTAATCATTTCTGTGAATACTTACATTGATACTTTTCTCTACATAACTAAACCTATATCTTTTATTTAAAAAAAGCTACGAATTTTTTTTCATCGGGGGGCACGGCAGTGCCCCCGCCAATTATTTTTACAAATAGTGCTAATATTATAAAGCTAATAAGTTATTTTGTTTGTTTGTTTGTTTGAACACACTAATCTCAAGGTTTTAGTTTAGCGTAGATTACACTGGTCCACAAAATTTTGTAACAAGAAAGGTGCTTGCTAATTTTAAATTACCTACCTAACCTCATTTTATAACCATATTTATTTTGATTCCATCAGGTCTAGTTTTCGTGTTACAGCTACTACCTACAAAATTGAAAATTACCCGTTTTTGTTTCACTTTCGCATCCAGAGAATTTGTTTATTTGAAGAACGTAGTGGTTTTTTCTGTTTTAAGAGTGAAGTGATTCTTAAATAATGTCAAGAAAGTGTAAGAATTAAATTTTCTATATATTTTCTAATTAAATTAAATTTTCTAGGAAATCGCCGATCAAGTGACTATTAATGTATTATCGCGGAGCTTTTATCTACTTATAAGGCTTTGGGCTGTAATATGTCATTGAAAATACACTTTCTTCATTCACATTTAGACTTCTTTCCTGAAAATTTGGGCGCCGTCAGCGATGAACACGGTGAAAGATTCCATCAAGACATTTCTACCATAGAAAAACGATATCAGGGCAAGTGGAGCCCACGTATGTTAGCGGATTACTGTTGGACATTAAAACGAGACGTTCCTGAAGCAAAATACAGACGAAAATCGTAAAAGTAAATCATATTCATATTAATGTAGCAATAAATCGAAATAAACTTCTTTTTGTTCATAAAAATTCAAAATTTCAAAATTGTTACAAAAAAACTATTCGTATTTGAAGCATTTTAATTTTATTTCTAGTATCCTTATCCTTGTCTTAAACATAACTAGACAAAAGTTCTCATGTTACATGCAAAAGTTGTTTTTTTGTTGACTAGTGTTATGTGTTAGTTACAACTTCTAGATAGGAGAAAATCAACTTATAAAATCAGATAGGAGACGTTAGCTATGAACGAATTTTACTTTGAATAATCCCACACAGACGAACTCTCGGGCAAAAGCTTGTCTTCCATATTACAGACATATTTAAACACAAACAAAGCATTTTTACAGCCATTAATATTTTAAAACACCGAAAAAAGCAGACATTACACAATAATTTTCGCACATAAGTCTTGCTTGCATACCGTTTACGAGATCATAAACAAACAGAGACGCACTCTGGAATTCCGTCACGGATTCTTATGTCATGCGAAGAATGATGACAGTTTGATTTATTCCTCGATTTTTTTTGGTCGATTTTCAGTTTTAGTAAGCAGTCAGGAAGACAATTAAATACTGAGTGAAATATTAACCATAATATCACGCCTGCAATCCCCGAAGGGCTAGGCAGAGGTGTACCCATTAGTACATCCACATATCGCCAGTTATGTTTAAGTCCCATGTAATAGGGGGCGAGCCTATTGCCATCAACAAGGCACATTTTTTTTAGCTAATAGAAAGTTACGATATTTCAGAGTTTTATTATGAAAATATTTTGAGATCTGTAAGGAAATTCACACGAACAAAATCAGCGAAAGCAAGTTGGTTGACAAAAATCCAGCATAGTATTAAACAACAAGGAAAGATTCGATCATTATTTTGAAATAAATTAGGTACCTAAACCTTGTATTAATATCCTTATATTAAAGGTACCTTATACGTTGTGTAACACACGTAATAGCAATGTCAACGACTGACCACAAAAGTGTGTTAAGATTCGTAAACATTTCGCCCCAACTTTGTTGACACGTTACAAATAATTCGTTGATGCGTTGAGAACGTTGAATAATTTTTTTTGTTATCAAATGTAAATTAGTTAGGTTAATAAAATCTTGTAATGAGTCAGATCTTCGGGTTTTGAAACTGTAATGAAATGAATGAATGAATCAGAAAATTCATTTAAAATCAAACGTGTTAAAATTTGTGCATAATTCTTTTCGTAATTAATCGTCGAACTTTGTTAAGAATTTTATTTTACTTAAATAACCTATCGTTTTCAGGTTACAAGGACGTCACAAAAGAAATTGAATCTCCATCAGGGAATATCCGAAAATACTCCATGTATTTTCCGCGATTCTTGATAGTTCGAGTTAAAATTATTTTATTAATATTCTTGAAAATTTTATGGTAACCTGTTTAAAATATTATTAATACCATACTATACCAGACCATACCAATAAATCTCTATGAAAATTTCCAACATAGAAACCAAAGTAAAACCTATTGGTTAGTTAAAAATTCCCATCTCGTATCTTTATAACAAACAAAAGACTCTCAATTCGCACTAAATACCATTCTTATCACAAAACCCGAATACCATTTTACAAAGGTACACGGGACACTCGCAATTAAGAATGTCGCAACTGCACTTTTACTAAAACGCGTCACAAAAATAAGAGAACTATGCATATTCAAACATAAATTTTCACTTAACCGTCTTGTCTTGACTATTGTTCAATTATCAGTTGTTATCTTGCCGCCAATTAAAAATTAGTTATTGATAGCGAAATTGCCGTATAGGCGAATGTTCATTAGGCTTTTCGTTTCTACTTTTTTATTGCAATTTTGTATTTGGCTGAGTCGGTCGCCCTTTGACAGTGCTGAAGATATTTGGACTATGTTAAGTGGGTTACATATTTAGTATTAAAGTGCTAATTGTAATCAGTTAGCCCTTTTTCACATGCACACGGTCACGGCACGGTCGCCGTTCCGTATAATATTGAAAGGCGTCGCAAAAAAATTCAATCCATAAAGGGATATCGTGGCTATCTAAAAGTTTGGGAACTTCTGAATCCAATACGAGATGGGGGCGCGGATCATGCGTCAAGCGTTAGTCGGTCAGTCCGACATTTTACCTACAGTCCGAGACAACGACAAGCCGCCGACCTACGCTGAAAACCAGCACCGTGGTTTTCGTGCCTTCATGAGTGTGAGGCAATGGCGCATATTTCAGTCTAAAACAATACGTATTTAACTGTTTTTATTTTTTTTAGATTTAATACCAACTTATTTATTACTTTGGGGCTTTTGTATACTTTTTTTGTTTGTTATGTGCGTCACTTTTGCTTGAGTTTTTCTTTCTTTTCTTTCTTCTTTCACATAACCCTCTGAACTCTCCAGACGGAGGGTATCCATGTGGAATTGGAAAAAAGGGTGAAATATCAGTATTTGAGTATAACACACATATAATTATACAGATAAGCAAGTACCACAGAACTGTGCTTATCGAACAGTTCTTGTACCGACGCCCACGCAGCAGCTAACTGCTTGCGCAACCAGTTGCAACTCTGCAGCCGATTGCTTGGCCGTTGTTCGCTGTAGATGGACACGTTGCTAAGGTATTTATAATAACTCCTTGTAGCAAGGAGATTGTTAGAAATGTAGGGACTCAAATACTATGATATTAAATTCGATGCAGTTTGTTACACCGCAAATACCTACCGCAACTTAAGTTTTTGCCAAAATTGACAAAATAATTGATTATTCAATTAAATAATGAATCTTCTTCTCTTACCCGCCCTTAGGTGGAGAATAGAGTTATTTAACATTGGGTACCCGCTTTAACGGCACCTGAGTGAATGGCACCTGAGGTATTCAACATACGGCACCTATAGATATTTTCGCAGGTGCCATAAGTGAAATAATTTATTATTTAAAAAAATTACCTACAGATCAGTAGATACTAGTGTTGGGAAGTTTAATTTTTTTTAGGGCGTCCAAATTTAAAATTCGATTATAATCAGTAGGTACAGAGTTTAATTTATAGCATGATAATAAAAATATAGTATGATTAGCTAAGTGAGCAACAGGATTTGTATGAAAGAATTATTTTGGAAAATCCACTGGTGCAGTCGGAAAGTACGAAATTTTTGTACGAAAATCACAATTCTCATTTTCTTCATTGGTAAATTGCACGTCGTTTGGGAAACCTAATGTATATCCATACAACCCAACGCCACCTCCACACCCTCTCATTTTTACAAACATACAAATCAGAGCTGTCAACTTAAGCCCTCCACACACGACACACATTGACATCATTTACGAAAAACATGCTAATATTCCCATGAATGAAGCCATCGACGTGTTTCCAGCCATAACTAGCCCCCATAGTCATAACGTGGGTGTTGCCGACATGCAAAATACTAATATTGTGGTATAAATGGACTGTTTAGTGCAACACTGTCAAATACTTGGTCGTTTTGGTATGACAAGGTTGTTAAATATAGAGTTCGTTGTTTTTGATGCTGTTGAAACTTCTTTAGCTGATGATATGAAAAATATTTTCATCTGTATTCTTTGGCTGTTAAAGTTGATTTTCAATAACTGCATGATTTTGAGATTTTAACTGAAAACTATCAATAACTGTTTGTAGCCAGATTTATAAAATATAATATAAGATATATTGCCTGTAATCCTCGAAGGGTTAGGCAGAGGCCTCGAAGGGTTACCCATTATTAGCACACCGACATTTCGCCAGTTATGTTTAAGTCTCATGTAATAGGGGGCGAGCCTATTGCCATCAACCAGGCACAAATCCAGACTCCGAGGCTGCTACAGAGAAATTCCTGATGGAAAAACCCAATAACACTTTGCTCGACCTGGGAATCAAGCCCAAGACCTCATGCTCAGCAGTCGCGCTTTACGACCACTATACGAAAGAGAGCTAGAGTTTTTAAAGATAAACTATGACATAACACGACTGTTAATTACCGTCACCTCAGTCACAAATTAACGTGAAAAACTCAAAATTTACGATCAAAATGTCCTCAACACGTATGTACTTATGTAATATTTTAGGTATTCAATAAGTGATGTTCTGATGTCACTAATATTCCCACATTAAATAAAGACTCAAGTTTTAAATGACATGCTATAAACGTACAGGTTTTGCATTTGTAATGACAATTTTGGTTAGAGAATTATTTTGATACATAGGATGCGACTTGGTCATGTTATAAAGCTAATATATTTGACTAGCTTCTACCCAACAACGCAGCAACGCAAAGAGAGGTCGCCCTAGGAAGACCTACACTGACCTTATTGGTGAGGTGCGGAGTACTCGTAACCGACGTACTTGTATGACGAGATGTATGAACGTAGATGAGGCGAAAGGAGTATGTAAGGATCGTGGCAGATGGCTTTCTGTGGTTTCTGCCTACCCCCATGGGAAAAAGGAGTGAGTTTATGTATGTATGTAGCTTTTGCCGATGACTTCGTCCGCGTCAAAGTTGATTTCTCCATACAAACTTTGGACACCTTATGTAGGCAAAGCCGCGGACGGAAGCTAGTAAACAATAAAATTTACGCCTTTAATAGACAGAAATAATGTAGCTTCTTGCTAGCGAAATAATTTTCAGAATCGGACCAGTAGTTCCTGTGATAAGCGCATTCAAACAAACAAACGAACAAACTTTTCAGCTTTATACATTATAGTATGTGCACAAAAAAGGGTAAGCATTAAAGCATGTCCTTTCTCTGCGTTCCTATACGCGTTGTAATAAAAAAGTGGAAGACGAACTACCAATAAATATCACCTACTTTAAATAAACGTGCCCCTCAAAATGCCATCAAACAATCAAGCCAACTTGACATTTATTCTCAGTCTGACATTGCAAGGCACTGCTGTGAAGTATTGCTTGCATCGTAATAACGAAGTGATGCACCTCGCACACAAACTACAACCCAATTTGACTCGATCATCGTGATTTTATGACTCGATTCAATCGCTTGGTGAATGCTAATCGTGAAGTATGAAAATTGGGAGTTTTTTGGCAGTAGTTACTTGATGAGTCAGTGCGATGTGTGTTTGTTTTGATTAAGTGGGAACTGATCGTTGTTTGACAAACTTTAGGATTATGCGGAAAACCCATTGGCCAAAAAACCCATAGATAAGCACTGCTGTTAGGCAAACATATTCAAACATTAAAGAAATGTTACTGTGTGTATTGCGTTACTTTTCCTTTAGTATTTTGACTACCTGTCCCTGCGGCTATGCTCTCGTGGATCTAACATGTACCTAAGCATATAGGTATGTAAGCATTGAATACTTTGTCATCTTATAACAATCCTCAAGTCAACTTCGTCGAACGATCGTAGTCCAACCCTCTCAATCTGTCAAAATGCCTCTAATTTACATAGATTTTTTGACATTGATTGTCGCTGAAATAACATACCTAGGTACTATAAAAAAGTCACTTCCCGCCGTACTACGCAACTGATTTTAATGCGGTTTTCATCAATTAAGATAGAGCAATTCAAGATAAAGGTTTATTACACGTATAGTTAGTATCTACATTGCACCCGAGTGAAGCCGGGGCGGGTCGCTAGGTAGTAATAAAGAATAACTTTTTATACCCGGATCACAAAGTCATTATGCCATATCATATATCAAATCGATTCCGGAACGTCAAACAAATAATACCAAATCTTAACGATACCTTTCAACACACATATCTAATGACCAAACAAGAACTACAATTGATTAGTTATACATAGCTAATTAGTGTTCAATTACCTTGAACCCATAGTCCTAAATGTAATATGTCAAATTTTAAAGATAATAAATATTTGTTCCGTATTGTTTTATTGACAGTGACGAAACCTTGACGTATAACATTAAAATATTAATTGCAATTAGTAGAAAAAACTGAGACTGCTTATAATAGGCTGGTTTCTTTTTTTTCCTGGGGAAATCCTCATGGATTATGTCGGACTCTTACCGACTAGAACCCCTTTCGTCCTGCTACCATGAGTCAAGAATATTTTCAAAATGTTATTTTGAAAATTAGAAATCTCTTCGTTTCTATGAAAAATTTCAAATCGAATTTAACTGTAACAAAATTTTTCCAAAGTTTTCTCGTTTTTTTTAGAAATATGTAGGTACCTATCCTGCATGCAAGTTTAATTAAAATCGGTTCATTCATTTCGAATAATAAGGAATTGAAAGCCGTACGGCGTAAATGTTCACAATCTCATAGTTACTTCAGTTCTTCTTAATCTCCAATCATATCGTACTCAACAAAACTAATTACTTTCTAGTAAAAACATAATTGAGTTATACCTTCTGTATGTTTTGTAATTAAGATGCTAATGCTGCCTGTCAGATGCTGTTCAGATGATCTAAGATAGATAATGGTCTGTTATGTGTTATTGAACTTTTGAACATGGCACAAAGATACCTGATCTGAAATAAAAAATTGCTAAGAAATCCATCATTGTAACATTGTGTGTAGTATTGATCGCCGCGAAGATTTTTTGTAGTACGGCTAATAAATTATGTCGTGTGATATTTTTACTAATATCTAGATACTTTTATAGCACTTTATATACTTACCTATACACATTGTTGCTAGAGTATTTTTCTACACATTATAACATAACATCACGCTTGTAATACCCGTAGGGAAAGGCAGAGGTGTACCCATTAATACCTACACCCACTTTCGCCAGTTATGTTTAAGTCCTATGTAAAAGGGGGCGGCCCTATTGCCATCAACCGGGCACAAATCCAGACTCCGAGGCTGCTACTGAGAAAAATTTGATGGAAAAACCCAATAACATTTTGTCCGACCTGAAAATCGAACCCAAGACCTCATGGTCAGCAGTTGCGCTTTGCGACCACTAGACCAACGAGGCAGTCAAAAAAATTAAGTACTTTCGAAGTTGGAAAACAAACTTCAATCACATTATTGCGGTATTAAGACTATGTAGTATTACGTCAACGCCAACGCCATCTAACGTTAGAGCGGCGAACTATGTATAAAGCGTCAAGTGTAAAGTAAAAGTGAAACGCTGCAGTTGATTCACACCGGTCCCGTTAGTTGACTAGCGGCGCCGCGGTGCTGCGCGAGCGCAGTTATTGATGTATGCTTACTACGCTAAAAGTACTACTAACTGTTTCTATGTAACGTTTGTTGAAAATACGTTACTGCTACCTAATAATAATAAACCAGCCTATTGCCTCTTATTATCCCCCAAGACTAAATGCCACCCTAAACCAAAACATATAAAATAGAAAATATTTATGATAGTGCCCGGTTGCGAATGCATAACCTGAAGCCACTGGACCATCACGATATTAGCTAAAGAAAATGTAAAAAAAATTAATGGTAAAAAATCTTTTCAAAACAAGCTTTTTTTAGTGTGATGTTACTAACCTTATCGTTTTCTACTCTTCAAGCCCTTTCATTTGATACCCATATCAAGGGGATTGAGATAAAATATGTAATCCGCCATCTTGGAACGGCGGCCATATTGAAATTATTACAATAATGAGTACTGGACATTGTATTGTCATCAGAACTAAAGGTGTATGCAAAATTTCAGCTCAATCGGATACCCACAAATGGTCGAAAAATGGTTTGCGAATTTTGAAAGGACAACTTACATACATACGAACAGTGCAAGCTAAATAAAAGCTTGTAAAAAAACATACCTTTCCCGTTTTTTCCTCTTCATCGTGCCGGTCCCTTTAATGGTTCTGTATAGGGTCATCATCTTGACTGTTAGTTACAGGACAAACAGGTCACAAAACACACGACACTATAATGATTCATCCACACAACTATTATGCACTTTTAACACTAATTATTAACATAATTTAACACTTAACGTATTTGTTTTCACTTCACAGGAGTATATCTGGAACAAAAAAAAAGAATATTAAAAATCTACACAAAAATATAAATATTAGACAAGTTGGACCTTAGGCAAATGCCCATTTTTTGGCTTTTTTTAGGCCAAAAAATCAGCATTTTCATACATCATGGCAAAGCTGCCAGCCTTTTGGGCACTTGCTTCATTGACAGCGATGCGGACGATTTTTTTGATGCCCTATAAGCTTCCTCTTGTCTTTTTTATACATACGTACGTAATTTATTTATAAGTTTTATGTTTATATTAATTATTATAAAGCAATTAAGTGTTTTGATTTAAATAAATGCCTACGCGTTGTTTTGACTTAAGTCAGATATTAAGATAGTGTCAAACTGACAGCTGACTGCTACCGCCATCGCAGTCTGAACGATGCATTTATACAGGAAAAGTACGGAATTGTAACATTTTTTTATTTAAAAAAGTCTGCCTCGTTGGTTTAGTGGTCGAAAAAAAATACATATTATTCTTCCAGCACTTTGGGTTACAGATTCATAATGTCATCTATAACGTTACATAACATTGCAATAAATTGGGTATGAACCTGAACCACCTCGTTTACCAACCTACCGCCTTTACCTACTATTAAGCCGCTTAGACATAATTATAATTTTAAGATTTCTTCACACCTCTCGCGCAACGAGCAATTGCCTTACGAAACCCTAACAAAGTTACCTGAGCATTTTATGTTCGATTATAGCAACCATTAAACAGCTTATCAACAACTGCAAGCTGTATAATTGCATCTTATTATGCTATTATATGTTTGGTTACAAAACCGATACTCGCTATAACGGTGCTTAGAGAACTTAATTTGGTATATGAAGTCTTAATGGGTAGTAAAAATCATCTCATTGACACACATTTTGAATTATTACACATCGAGTAAATGCTTGGCTGGAGAGCATAATCTCAAACAGAATACTGAATAAAAAACGAACAGAAAATAGCGACACTTATCATGCCCTCTCTTTCGCTCGCTATACTGTACGAGTGAAATGGCATAATAACCTTCTTCGTTTGGTCGCCATGCTGCGAGTTACTCACCTATTAGTGTTACATCTTTCCCCGGTCGTGTCGGATTGCCGTCCCATCGGACTTTAAGAGGGAGTGCATCTGTGTTTGCGCACACCCTTGTGTAATATAACATCCTGCTTAGCTAGTCTTCATTGAGATTGGTCAACATGACCGAAATTTGGTCGGAAGGATATTATTATAATAACTTTAGCTAGACTTTGAAAACAACCTTGTTGATCTCCTGAGTGCACGAAAGTATGAGAATCGATTAGGATAAAATATTACAATATAGACATAATACCACGCCTGTAATCCCCGAAGGACTAGGCAGAGTTGTACCCATTATTACACCCACATTTTGCCAGTTATGTTAAAGTCCCTTGTAATGGGGGCGAGCCTATTGCCATCAACCGGGCACAAATTCAGACTCCGAGGCAGCTACTGAGAAATTCCTAATGAAAAAATCCAAATACAATATTGAAGATTCATTAACTTAAAAAACAGAATCGTAAGTTCGTTGACTTCAAATTCAAAGTCAAGATCAAAATTATTCTCGAAAGTCACAGAGTAGCTTCTGCTGAATATCACGAAAAGAAAGTTAATCAATTATTATATTATAAATATTTGTACGGCTATAAAGTTGGAATTGGAACCATTAATCATAGAAGAAATTCTTGTAAGTGTTTAAATATTGTATGTATTATCTGAAATCAAAAAATAATAAAATCGATAGATAATAACACTTTTAACTCATTTACATTAAAAAATAATAATATGCAAAAAAAATTAGCTTTGATATTCAATCTCTCTGTAAGCAGAATTGATTCCCAGGTATAGTTCATAACAAAAAAAATGGTTGAAATGATGGAAAGAACATGTAACTTTTGGCTTCTGGCTAAGTGTATCCCGACTGCGCGTTGCAAAGGGTTAAAAGCTGATAAACACACTAGGTAGGCCAACATACATTGTTGTGTTTGTGGCTGTGTGCTTTATGGCGCTTTACACATTATATTCTCATCATCAGCTTACAACAGTCCACTGCTGGATATAAGCCTCATCAATAGCACTAAGCTCGATTCTCGGCAACTCTTATCCAGTTGCTACCAGCTACCCTGCGAAGACCCTCGCTCCACCGAGACTGAGCCAAGCCTGAGCTCATACCCTCAGCCAAGTTAAAATTACAAAGGTCTGACGACTCTTGGTCCATAAAATTTATCAACGAAAAAAGTTAATAACTAGACGTTATACTACTCGTTTAATATAGGAATGCGTTAGTAGGGCGGTTCGACCGACCCGACCGGTTGTCTGTCCCACTAACCGAATGCTTCCGATTAACATATCGAGGTGTTCATATTAAAAAGTTAATGTTGAAAGCCTTTTCCTTTCGTTCAAGGTGTATAAAATTAATTAAATTGCTTATGGTAATTCTGAAGAGACGGAATCAAGTTATTTATTCCAGTGTTGTAATTACAAATCTGACTTCTCCGGGCTGCTACTGTGAAAGTCATAATGGAAAAACCTAACACCTTGCCCGGGAACCTGGGAATCGAACCAAGGACTCCAAGCTCAACAGTCGCGCTTGCGACTACGAGGCCGACGGGGCAATCTTCCTTGAGTAATACTTAGGTCGACGTGAGCAAAGCCACAGGAACAGCTAATAAAACATAAACTCAATATCCTTCCATCAACACGTCAGCATCACCTGATTTCATAATTTCCCGTCACACCTCTCACTCCCACACGTCACTAACACATAAGCACCTCTTACTCACACTCAAGCACGTCCTATTACCGTATATTTATGATTTAATATTGCATATCCGTTGCAACGCATTTCACTTATAAAATATTCATTCTAAGTCACATGAGAGAAGCAATTATTGTTGTAACATAGTTAGGTTACGTTATGCTGTGGTTTGACTAAAGTCTTAAACCAGTGATGAAAGAAAAGAATGAAAGAAAGAAAAAGTCTTATAAAAGGTTATGACATAGGGCACTGAAACGTGGTGCTTTACTATGGGTCTCATAAGGAAGCTCAAAGTCGCTCAGAGAGCAATGAAGAAGGCAATGCTCAGGGTTTCTCTACGAGATCGAATCCTAAATGAGAAGATCCGCAGAAGAACTAAGGTAACCGACGAAGCTCTTAGAATTGCAAAACTCAAGTGGCAATGTGCAGGGCACATAGCTCGTAAGGCAGACGGCCGATGAGGTCGTAAGGCTCTCGAGTGGCGACCACGTACCGACGGTTGCCAGACACGATGATGATGATGGTCGCTTGTGGTATGACACCCTCGTGCCTTGAAAAGCATGTAAAGCCGTTAGTCCTGCACCTGATTCCTACCAGGTCGCGTCGGATAGCTGTCCTATCGGACGAAAATGGGAGGAATGAGGAACCATAATCCTGACCTCAATATTTTTATGCCTAAACCACCGACCACAATAAAGTAGAAGTAACAAAAATAAACTATTATTTCATGTGACGTTACCGAAGAATGTTAAACTGTTAACCGTATACGCATATTAGAATAAATACCAGCGCGTACGATCAATGAAATAACGCGTTCTCGAGTGCAATATAAAGCTGGGTGTCAATTATGTTAACGCACCTATACTGTGCACCTTGCATCTGATATGTCGTGTTAGCTGAACTTACGCAAACATAGGAGATGGAAGAAGCACAGTTGTAAATGACCCTTGTAAACGTTTAAAATCTAGTCGCAGTCTCATCTCAGCGACAATCAATGTCAACAAAATTTGAAAAATTTTAGGTATTTTTGACAAAAAGACTAAGATTAGGTTGCGATCATTCCTAAAAATTGCTTAAGTTATACGTCCTGCTTATGATGGAAGGAAGAGTAAATCATACAATTTCTTGCTAATCCGCTGTTCTTTTCTGATTAATTTCGTTGCGGGATCTAAGATAGTTGAATTGTTTCTCCGGGACCCGTTAAGTTTCATTGCCTTGGCGATTTTCTGATGGTCGCCACTATTGGTTCTGGCTTTCAAGAGACGCAGTGGTTGAGAAATTAAAGAAAGAAAATAGTTGTGGGATTGTCCCAAGAAAAAAGATGCAGTTGGTGCACGAACATAGTGTATACTTAGCTTAATGTTACACTCTAGCGATTTCATCGTATCTATTAACAGGTAAAAGTAAAAAGTTAGATTAGTATGGTAATTAGTTTTCACTGTGGTGATCTACGATCTGTGATGTATCTTGAAGCATCGCTTACAATAGGCGGCGGCGACCTCTCGCGTCCGGACCTGGTTCAGGCCATGCTCCGGGGCGAGAGGGAATGGGATGCAGTCACCTCCTTCTGCGAAGCAGTAATGCTAGCGAAGGAGGAGGCGGGCCGCGTGAGGGAGAGAACAACACCCTCCACCTCACGCCCCAGCCGCCGCGGGAGACGCCCAGGGCGTCGGACGTCGCGAGGCGACATCCGGCCACCGTAGGCGCGGGCTTGCGGACGGCGAGTAATGGGTAGCTCGCCGTCCGATCAAGGACCATGCCCGGGTCGACGGCGCGTTCTGTTCGCGCGCGCCTCAAAGAGCTGTCAGCACAGGGACGGGGCCCCAATAGGGGCCAAACGCCTGCCGGGGTTGCGGGACGTCTTAACAGGATACCGTGGCCCCGGAACGTAAAGGGCAACAGAAGGAACAGGGTGGTTTTTTAGTCAGTAAAAGTCTGACAGTCCCTTCCGCCCCACCCAGGACGGAAGGACTCATTTGATGATTTTTACCACCTCAAAAAAAAAAAAAAAAAAAAAAAAGCATCGCTTACAGAGATGATTATTCCAACATGATTCAAGAATGATAAGTAATATGTAACGTTGCTGTCCTGTTTTACATTTTCTTCTCATGTAGTTTTTGCCTTAAGATGATCTTGTTTTGTTCCTTTCCTCTTATGGCCCCCCTTGTCCTGTACTCTTGGCAGAAATCAGAGATAAGCTCAAAAAATATTGAAGATCTTTTCCCATGGGGGTAGGCAGAAACCACAGAACGCCACCTGCTACGATCCTTACCTACTCCTTTTGTCTTGTTCACATTCATACATCTCATCATACAAACACGCCGGTTACGAATACTGCGCACCTGACCTTCTTCTCCTTTTTTAGACCTTTATCTAGACTAATTTTAGAAAACTGAAGTATTGTTTGTAATAGTGTTTGTTAAAACGTCATCTTCAGAACTACTAATCCGATTCCGGAAATTCCTTCGCTAATAGAAAGCTGCCTTCCCTGAGTGCTATAAGACTAAGCCTGCTGCTTCTCTGCAAGTTTTGATCTGGTTCATTTGAGCTTACCTACTTAGTATACTGGTAAACCCAAGCTTGATAACTACTCAAAATCATCAGTACCTACCTACAAAATATGTCTAGGTTACCGCAAAAACAATGATAACCGATGATAACCGAATCGAAACACACACACAATTAAAAACACAGTTACAAAACCAGCGAACATTCCAGTCGTTCCTATAATTACTATAAAGTTAGCTATTCAATGTCGCAACGGCCTGTCAGTCACTTAGTCAATGGTCAAACCGGTACAAGATGACGTAGTATAGCTTCGCTTTGTCTTAACATTGCAAGGTATTGATTTCCGTGAAGTTTAGGATTCGACTAGAGATGGGCTGGAATATTCGGTTTGGTCGAAATATTCGGATTTAGCTGAATATTCGGATATTAAGAATGATTGTAGCTTTCTGTGGTGTGTTGGTTTAATAATGTTTAGCTTTAGGCCACGACAGGGTTGGCACAGTAGCTGAGTGATTGGCTGCTGACTGCGTGTCGCGGGTTCGAATTCCGCGCGGAGCACATTTTTGTATGCCGTACAGATAGTTGTTGTGCCACAAATCTATAGATACTAAAAATATTCGGTCTTTCAAATCATTTATTTCAAATAGACTATTAAAAGACACTCTTTTAAACTTTATTTAAGTACCAGAAAAAAATAATTAAATCGAATAGGTAGGTAGGTTATAGAGAACAAAACGCAAGAAACTCCATAGGTATCTTCTTCTTTTCGTGTCGATTGACTCAAATTTTGTCCGACCAGTATTGAGCAACCTGTACAGCTCTATCATTGGCCTCATTAAGATCTTGGATGGTGCAGGTGGTTGTGCACGACGGGCAACTGAGGAGGTGAGGCAAGTCCTGTGATGGTACTCTACACTGGCACTCCGTTTGGGATATGTGAAGATGATGTACCTACTTATTCTTTTAAAATAAAAAAAATAAAAAAAAATAAATAAATAAAAAAAATAAAAAAAAAAAATTAAAAAAAATAAAAATTAAAAAAAAACATTTATTTCAGATGTCTAAAAGATCCATATTAGTTTCAAACATTAAAATAATTGTTTTACAATATTTTGTAAGTAAACAGGATCTTCCAGTAAGTGATCCCATCTCTAGTTTCAAAGTTTCACATAGATTTTAGGTCGTCACAGCTCGGTATGTAAATATTACAATATTCCATTTGGCTCGGCTTGTTAGTTTTAGTCTAAAGCACTTTGGCTATTATAATTTCCGTGCAATTTTAGCTTTGAATATTTTAATACTGTTAGAACTTTCGCCTCGCCTGCATATGAAGTCATCATCGAATTTTGATTTATTTATTATAATAATTTTGAGTTTAAATTTTATTAATTTTGATTCATAAAGTAATGATTGTTAAGAAACAGAAAATAATGTTTTTATTTTCTTAGGGTGAATTTCTGTATGAGAATTAAAAAAATAATTGCATAGTTTGCACATTCGAGTTCCTAGACTAGACGAACTTTTCAAACATTATTCACAATATTGTATGGATTACGCATCCCCCCTTAATGAGGTAAGGTCCGCCAGGGTCAGACAGCACTAACTACTTTTAGCGCAGTCGTAAGTCACATTCTTCCTTTTTTTTCAACGTTCCATTTTTTTTTTTATTCGTTCCTTTTTTTGTGCTTTTTAACGGTTGCCAAAAAAACGTTATTCTTTTTTTGTGTTATGCAATAAGAAAACTGTTTTCTAGGTATAAAAATTAAACTGAAGAATTTAATTCTTTAACAAACGCCAAATTCTGTGCAAATCGGTATAAGGTAGTGTTAATTACATTAATCACTTCACGGACCGTAACACATCGATCAGTGTTGATACACTTAGCCGAAACACCTATATTTACTGCCAATTATTTGGTAGAAAAAAAAATACAGCAAACAACGTTGCCAAATATTCTTTGCAACACTGGTATACGGGTATACCCTTCGAATTTAAGCTGCATTATTCAAAAATGGAACGTTTAAGAAGATAGGATGATAATATTAAAAATGGAACGTTTATATAGATAGGACGTTAATATTAAAACCTCTTTTTTACGATTCTTGTTTTGATACATACCTAGGTTTTAAGATATTTATAATAGTGCACAATTGTGTGCGTAAACACAGGTGCACTCCCTCTTCCCTCACTTTTATTGTCCGATGGAACGTCAAAGTCCCCGAAGGGTTAGGCAGAGGTGTACCCATTAATACACCCACATTTTGCTAGTTATGTTTAAGAGCCATGTAATAGGAGCCGAGCCTATTGCCATCAGCTGAGCACAAATCCAGACTCCGAGACTGCTACTGAGAAATTCCTGACGGAAAAACCAATAGCACTGAATCCATAATTAAGTGTAGCGATGTCCCGTCATTGTGTATGCAAACTAAGAAATAGATAGATGATGCAAGAATCGGTAAAAGAGACAGCACTCTATGCAGGTTGCATAGATTTCAAAATGGAACAAACTTGGAAACCAGCCAATACTAAACTACGGAGCCTAGACACCTATCTATAATTACTAACCCTAACATGCCACAATTTACGCCAAAATTGCTTCCAACTATTTTAACCCTTTCGCAATGGCAGTGAGTAACTAAAGTTTTGCAAGAAAGTGGTCACCATGACTCACGAACAAGTCCGAACCTTACCGGACTTTGCCGAATCCGAAAAGATTAAAATATCGACAGCATTATTACTCAGATATGCGCAGAATTCTACTGGTTTTGCCGGTTTTACAATGGTAATATATTTATATGGCAATATTTTTGTAGATGTCGTGCCTAAATGGGGGGCCAATGTCCCATAACATGATGAATGCGGAAGATAATTTTAATATATGGATAAGTAATTTGTTTGTCCGTTTTTTATTGGTACTAAGTAATTGGTCATCGTATGATTTGCATACTAGTAGCTCATCAATTGATATGATATATTGGGTTCCTGATTTTTTCCCTTGTAGTCTAGAGATCACTGACTTTAATTTAAGGAAAATATCGTGAGGAAATCTGGACTTAAAATTAACAAGCTTCTGTCCGCGACTTGGTGCGCGAAAATCAAATCTATAGGTAGTAATAATAAAAATGCGAAAATAACTCTGTTTGTTACCCTTTCTCGACTTAACAACTAAACCGATTTGAATGACATTTGGTACGGGGTAAGTTTGAACCCCAATAAAGGACAAAGGGTACTTTTTATTAATGTTACGTATTTTTTATTATTAGGTATAAATGTAGGAACCATTCTTTTGTAATATTATTTTTGGTATAGATTATGTTTTGCATTATTCTTTAATAAAGTGTTTTAAAAATCCCAAAAAATATAGGTAGATGTGAAATTAATTTCTAGAAAGCTGCTTTTTCAATTCCGTATATTTTTATTTTTTGTAATGCATAACCATATTATCTCTTTGCGTCTTTATTGTGCATCTTACAACTATTTAGTTTGCATTGCATCTTAAATTACTTATACTTATTATATTATAAAGCTTCAGAGTTCGTTTGTTTGGACGCGCTTATCTCAGGAACTTGTGGTACGATTTAAAAATATTCTTTTGCGTTTTCTAGCCCATTTATCGAGGAAGGTTATAGGCTATATTACATCACGCTACGACTTACAGGAGCGGAGCAGTAACCAAAGACGCTAAAAGCTGTGAAAATCGCGGGGTAATCTGTCTTTTGGAAGGCGCAACTAGAATCAATTCTTTTTTCTTGTATTTGACGTTCAAAAGTGTCTTAATGGCCTAATTGAAGTAAATGACTTGACTTTATTATAACTAGTCTAAAATAATAACCATTTCTCACTAAGTATAAAATATCCGAGTTTTCAATACTCCCAAGTGAATGAGTATCTCCGGGGTTGCGGGACGTCTTAACAGGATACCGTGGCCCCGGAACGTAAAGGGCAACAGAAGGAACAGGGTGGTTTTTTTAATCAGTAAAAGTCTGACAGTCATACTTATTTGATGATTTTTACCACCTTAAAAAAAAAAAAATAAGTGAATGAGTACCTAATTTTTAATCTTCACTGTTAGTCAACAATGAACAAAGATTCAATAACATTGTAACCATTACAAAAAAAAAGATTTAATCTGTGGAGTTTATTGCCATCGCCTAAAGCAAGGTCCAATAAATATTATTTCCATCAATTCATCATACACAAGTGGGCGAAAAACGTCGTGCTATTGACCGAATAGCAAATGCCTATGACCGCTTAACTAGAAAACAGGCCAAGTGTGTGTCCGACTTACACACAAAAGGTTCCGTCCGTACAATATTTACACTACATGCAAAAACGCACGTTTCTTTTATGGGGACCCCTTTCATTTTTTATAAATAATAAATAATATCAGAATAATACTGTCCCACTGCAGAGCAAAAGGCTCTTCTCATACAGAAACGGCACGAGCATTGATCACTACGCTTGCTCAAGGTGGATTGGCGATTCCTCACGATGTTTTCCTTCACCGATGTCAGTTGAATGTTTTTTTTTTTATTATTTGATATTATAGTGGCCATAGTAAAATACACTCTGTGAAAATTTTTACTCTCTACCTTTTACGGTTCGTGAGTTACAGCCCACTGACAGACAGATTTATGCAGAACTAGGCCTGTTTGGTTCAGCTGTGGGGCATACAATATTGTTTTTTTTTTTTTATTGAATAGCCTTTTTATTATTGCTTTTGTTTGCACATGGTCTGTGTCAATTAACATTTTCCCATTCTTTCTTTCTTCTTCAGACGGACAGCAGAGGCTTAGTAATAGATGGCACCATATATGGTTGGCACCATTCAGGTATCTACGGAACCCTATAAATCAATGACAGTTAAACAGTAGCTTATATTTTGTACTAAGAAACCCTCAAATAATCAAATTATTGCACGTATGTGGAGAGGCCAATAATAGTATGTCGCTTTTATAATTCAGCACACATCCTGACCATGGTTGGAATATAATTAAGGACCAGTATCTCTTAAACTGCCTTGTTGAAAAAAATGTTTTGTTTAATAGGTCTTGATTAGTTGTTTGTTTGTTGCAAGAAAATGAACGTGGATTTTGATGTTACCCGGATTTTGTAGTTAGTCATAATCCTGTATAAGCAATTATACACACACAACATCACGCCTGATATCCCCGAAAGGTTAGGCTGAGGTGTACCTACCACATTTCGCCAGTTATGTTTAAGTCCCATATAATAGAAAGCGAGCCTATAGCCGTCGACTGGGCACTAATCCAGACTCCGAGGCTGCTACTGAGAAATTCCTGATGAAAAAACCCAATAACACTTTGTCCGACCTGGGAATCAAACCCAAAACCTCTTGCTCAGCAGTCGTGCTTTGCGATCACTAGACCAACGAGACAGCAATACAATACATAATCGCTTATTACTAATACATAGTTAGCAGCAAGCTAATTTACTGTTGTCTTTTATTTAATATTGTATGAATATGTTTCAACCCGCCAGAGTTTCTACAGTACCTACTTACCAACACAAAATTACCCCCAATCATCTTATAAACTAAACCTAATACAGGCAAATTTTCGCTTTCGACATCTCCATCAAATTGCTCGTAATGTGTGCGTATGGCAAATAAATCGCTGTCATCCGAACCTTACGTACGGATTGCAACGCAAGTCGCGTGGGTCGACCAATTGCATAGCCAAAATATATACGGTATGGAACTCACTTCTAGGCAATAAATGAAACCTCAAGTAATACTAGTCCACAGAAGTATAGCTTAATTAAATTTTAAATCGAAAACCGAAAATTAAAAAAGTAAAATTTTCAAACAAAATAAATATCAAAATAAATTCAGTTAAAGTAAACACTCTGTTGACAACGTACCTTGACGCCAGGAGCGAAGAACGGCAACGACGCATGTCGGCGCGGCTTTTTGATTCGTTTGACAATTTGAGATTTACGAAAAAAAATTGATCCAATTCTACAGTGTTTAAATTTGTTCAAAATTAAAACTTTACTTTTTGACCTAATTACTGGACCGATTTCGTTATTTTTTTGTATATCGTCAGAAAAGGCGATAACAAGTATGTCGTATAATTTATTGCATATATGTGATCCCCATACTGTATAAATTATTGGTACACACGCGATCTGTGATGTGTATCGCAATGTTATGGGCATTTTTGGTGTGGTCTAGATTGATAAACTAGTATGATTTTTTACTTTTGTGCGCTTCTTCTTCTTTCTTTATCGTGTGGGCAGTAAGGTCTTACGACCCCACACACCCTAGTGTCAGAGTTTCTAAACCTCCTCAAGGGCCTCTGACATGGTTTGAATGGAACAGTAAGTCCAGGTTTCCTCACGATGTTTTCCTTCACCGATGCCAGTGATGTCCAAGATAAACTTTAGAAAGTACATATGAATTGAAAAATTCACATTGGTACTTGCCCGGATTTGAACCCACAACCTCATGCATGAGAGGCGGGCGCCTTAACCACTGAGCCATCACGACACAAAATGCGCTTTTGTGCGCAAAATTTGGTTGATAAGAGAAGTAACATGAGTAACTACACATTGAATTAATGTACCTGTTTTTTAAAGAATATGTATGGAGTTTCTTGCCCATTCTTCTCCATACGACACTACCTTTTGGAATGGCCAACTAGATTCAATATTATTATTTTATTCGTCTAAATGACGTTCAAAGGTGCCTTTTCATGGTCTAATTAAGGTAAATTGCTAGAAAATAAATAAGGCATTAAGTCCGCCTTTGTACAGTGTATTTTTGACACGTGCTTAAAGTTTGAATAATAATAATAATAATAAATCGTTTATTTGCATAAATAAATAATTGAAATAAATGATTTAACTTTGACTTTAAGGCGGTACGCCGACAAAAACCTTGTTTTTAGTCGTTTTTCAGAGGCTATCTTCTCATTGATTAAGGGAAATAAACGACATCTAAAAACACTTTATAATTATTTGATATCTTATCATCACATTGCAAGTTCTAAATTTTGTTAAATGTGTTAAAAATACATTTAAAACCTCCTTGCAAAATAATGACTAAAATTATTGATTATATGGATCTTTTGCTTAATGCAACGTGCTATTAATTTGAGAGATAAGAAAGTGGCGTGCGGTAAAGAGGGACCGAATGCTCAAGGTCATTTGGTCAGGGAAGCGCCTTAAGGACCAGGAAAGGGTGCGCAAGCGCAAAGGAAGCACATTTTCAAACTGCAGGTAAGTAGGTAGGTATTTCAATTCTTGATTATAAGGTAAGTGCTTCTAATTTTCATAAATTAATTAGACAAAATTTACCTTAACACTACGATTTAATTGTACAAATGCATTATAATTATTGGCTAAATTGATTTAAACTGCTGAAAGCACTTATTGGATGATTTGATTACTATTTATAGTTGAAAACTTTAATCATCGCGTGTTTTTACCACTTATTTAGATTTTACCAATAAGTGTTGGATTAACAACAATATTGCTTTAGTCTCACGAACATGTTAAACAATAATTGTTCAATTCTGACAAACCTACTAAAGGTAATCTGTAAGTATACATTAAATAACAGTAATTTTTTTTTGGAAGGCGAATAAATTCTCGAAAGTTTTTTGAGAAGATGATTTTAAATTAATTCTATTCAAACAAAATCTTCTAACACTTTTTTTAATAACTAGTTGCTGCCCCCGACTTCGTACGCGTTTTTGGTTACTGCTCAGCTCCCATGCCTCATAGCGTGATGTCATTTAGCCTATACTATTCCTTATGAATCAGGCAAAAAAAAAAATATCCAATCTGAATGGTAATTCTAGAGATTAGCGAGTTTAAAAAAGCAAACAAACAAAAAACAACATAAATATTATTATATTATAATATAGTAAAGTATAGAACACTAGTAGGTATGTGAAATATAGTCCATTTACTATAAATTTCTAATAGAAAACGGAAATCAAATTTCTAGGCTACCATGTCATGTTTTAGATTCTAGACCGAATTAATGATGCAACTACTCTGTCTTAATAACAGCAATGAAAGTAAATGCTATCAACTATTGAAATAACTATAAAAATAATTGGCTAATAACATAAATCTTAGCAAAAAAAATAAAACGAATATCGGACTGACAAAGTTATAGAAAAGTGATAGATTTTTCGATCAGGTAAAAAAGAAAAATCATGAATAAGAAAATAATGAAAAAAAAATGAAATATTAAAAGAAAGTGTTGTGGACCAACAATACAAAAATATGCAGTTGGAAATTGACACGACCATTTTGTTTATAATGTAAATGAGATTAATAGAAAATGAAACCCATGCCCAAATAAAGCGAAACAGAAAGTATGTGGGAAGAGGATAAAAAACATATTTAATCAATAAAGTTTTTAGACAAATATTCACACAAAACGCGAAATCGTACCGACAAACAAAACAAACACGCCAATATTTCTCTCTATTTTTAGAACTAAACAAACATATCGTAGCGTGTACGATTCTCGTGAATTTCTCAATAAAATCTTAGAACATTTGGCTTTCAAAACAACTGTTAATGACATAAATTAAGCCATAATACCTATTATTAAGACGTTCACACTGTTCGAGTGCATTAGAATATTCATTTGTTTTGCTAAACTTATGACTCAAATCAAGAAATAAAGCGTGGGATATAATATTCTGAGTTACAATGTAAAATTTGAGGGAACAGAAGAATGCAAAATAGAAGAATATAACGCAGAAGGATACACAAAAGAAGAATACAAAGTCATAGAGATAGACAATGATAGACATGGCAATCATATGATCTTCTTCTTCTTTAACGTGTGGGCAGTAAGGTCTTACGACCCTACACACCCTAGTGTCAGAGTTTCTGAAGGTGGTTAAAAATTCGAATATTTTATTATCTTCTATCACCCTTAAACTCTTAGGCCATACACTAAACTTTTGGGGAAATAATAAACATATTGTATCTTTGGTGAAAAATCTTTACCCTCCATTTATGCTTCACCGCAGTTAGGCAAAAGCCTCCCTTTTTTTTTTGAGGTGGTAAAAATCATCAACTGAGTCCTTCCGCCCAGAAGGGGGGCGGAAAGGACTGTTAGACTTTTACTGACTAAAAAACTACCCTGTTCCTTCAAATTTTGATACAGAACCCGTCAAGAACAAGCTACGCCAGACGTATATATTTCAGGAACTTCCAAACATACAGAGCTATCATTTCTCCGTCAACAAAGTCGCTGACAGCTAATCAAAGAATGCATGAAAGCAACACCTCCTGTGCATCAAGCATGAAATACCGAAGCGACATATACGTCAAACGTTCATCGCAATAACTGTCTCATAATTAACTTAACTTTGTTCCGCGAGGAACTAATTAACAGAGGTATGTATCATGTTACAAAGTACCTTGTTTTGCTATGTTACAGGAGGAATTCGTTTTGGTTGCCTGTGAAATTCAAGGAATAAAGGAAAGAAAACCTTTCTTGGCACAGAGAAAGAACAAGGTTTCACTTAAATACTAAAGACACCTATTTTAACTGATTTAATACTAGGAGAGGCAATTCTACTAACTTTTGGGAATTGCTCGTCCTTCTTCATAGAGAGACCTACCTCCGTTTTGAAACGAGCAACTAGCTTCAACTTTCTGACTAAACGACCGACTCCTTGCCAATTCAAAACTGCCTGTAATTGGTCTAATTGAAATAAATGTTTTGACTTTGACTTGACTTTGACTTTTTCCTTGCGTGAAGATTTCTGCCAGTTAACTCCTATCACAAGTCGTGTTAAGAAACTTCATTCCAAAAAAGGTTCCCACAATAATCTAAGAACTTGAATCACTAGACGAAAAAAATCTCAACATCTACAAGTATTAAAAAAAATATCTGTAAACAAACATGTATCGTGTACCGGTGCAGACGGTACAATCGTCACGGCAGCTCATCACCGGTCACTTTCGATGTTCTTGACTTGCGCAAACGCATCTGTGCGAGCATTCCGTACGTTTTCGTTTCGTACCATTTTCTAATTCGTCATGTGCAACTGTTGTTTGTTTAAATGTCAGTTGTTAATTGTTAGTGTCAAGTTTACGATGTTTTATTGTTTTGGTGGCAAAATCGCTATTTTAGGAAGTAGTAAAAAATATATCTTATGGAAATTTTAATTAATGATTGATTTTATGATGAATGCTTATGCCTTTTCTGGCTGGTATTAATACTAGCTTTTGCCCGCGACTTCGTCCGCGTAAATGTCAGACCCCCGTTACATCCCCCTAGGGGGTGAATTCTGGAAAATCCGTTATTCCGGAAAATCCGAAAAGCGGACGTCTACTAACTATAAATGTAGGTAGTTTATAATAATAGTTAGTAAACGTCCGCTTTTTGGTTTTCTAAATTTCTATGAACTTTTGCTTTTATATAATTAGAGTAGCGACCCGCCCTGGCTTCGCGAGGGTGCAAGAATCACTAAATCTATTAAAAAAAACCGCATCAAAATCCGTTGCGTAGTTTTAAAGATCTAAGCTAATAAGCTAAAGCAAAAGATCTAAGCTAATAGGGACAGACAGCGGAAAACGACTTTGTTTTATATTATGTAGTGATTATATTAGATTTGTCCTCAATCAGTCTTAATATTCAGATCTTTTCTCAAACATTTCTGTAAATAAACTAGCTTTTTATTAGTTAATATCTACTTACTGACTGCCTAGTTGGTCTAGTGGTCACAAAGCGCGACTGCTGAGCACGAGGTCTTGGGTTCGATTCCCAGGTCGGGCAAAGTGATATTGAGTTTTCCCATCAGGAATTTCTCAGTAGCAGTCTCGAAGTCTGGATTTGTGCCCGGTTGATGGCAGTAAGCTCGCCCCCCATTACATGGGACTTAAACATAACTGGCGAAATGTGGGTGTACTAACGGGTACACCTCTGCCTATCCCTTCGGGGATAACAGGCGTGATGTTATGTTATCTACTTACTGCATTAGAAATCGCTAAACACCTAACACCTTTAAATTCCCGTCATAAATAATTCTCCTTGAAGCCCAGACACGACTCATTTAACATTTCAAAACGAAGACTGACCCGGCCTTGGTTTTCATAGATATATTTGCTAAAGGCAGCGCCATACAAGCACAGAGGCAATCTCAACAAGTTAGGTAAACAGTTACACGCCGATTCGTTAGCTATTCAATGATACATGTGAAAAGATGTTGTTACTATTGTTAGAAAACTCACTTTTGGTTAACTTCTCACATGAAATTCACTTATGACATAACCAGAGGCGTATCTAGGGTGGGGCAGGTAGGGCACGTGCCCTGAGCGCCTATCGAAAAGGGGGCGCTAAAGTAGCCTTTTTTTTAATTAATAAAAATCAAAATGTGTACAAAAAAACCATTTAATAAGCATTTCATGATGTGACACGAGTTTCATCACTGTTGGGCAATGTTGAAAAATGGGCCCAGAGTTCATATAAATATGCCCATGGTCCTTTATGACTCTTTTATTTAGTGTATCTATTTTTTGATCATTTACGAAGGGGCGCAATTATGACGCGTTGCCCAGGCGCCATTTTCTGTAGGTAAGCCCCTGGTCATAACTGCGCGCAGTGGAACCAGAAATCATGAAATTTTACTTGAAATGGTGAGAATGATAGATAACTGTTGAAATGTATTTATTTATTTATTGTAAATTACTTCACACCTCAATACTTAAAGCACATTCAAGTTACCGGAAATTTTGCCAAATTATATCAAAGAACAAAATTAGATACTCGTAGCATAGTGATAATTGAATTAACTCATTAGATTTTTCCTTGCACGCATCATTAATGAACTCATGACACCTAAATGATCATAAAATGACGTTTTAATCGTGACTAGCTTATTTAGTAAAAAAAACACGCAACAACTAAATAAATCAGTATGTTGTTTAGCAGAATTATTGCTTTTGATTTTAGGTATTCTTTTTTGTCATTTGTTTTTGTTGAGACATCGTTGCCTCTCTCTAGAAATATCTCCTGTATCATAAACGCGTTTATAAACATTTAAACTCATTTGCAAAAATTGCTAAACCGGGAACAATAACCTGAACCTAATTACTAGCTTTTACCCGCGACTCCGTCCGCGTAAATTCTTTCTTAGCGCATGCCTACGTCATAATAACTATCTGCATGCCAAACAACACAATCCGTTCAGTAGTTTGAGCTGTGTGTTGATGGGTCAGTCAGTCAGTAACGGTTGCTATATCTATACATATATTAAATTCGTAGCGAAGTCAAAACTGTACATTTAATATTTTTGAAAAAGAGTAATTGCTATGAGGTCGGGGAGTGATTCTAATGCCGAAAATATTTTTTTTTGAATTTTTGTCTGTTTGTCTTTTTGTCTGTATGTTTGTTAGAGCATCACGCGAATACTGCCGGATAGATTCTGTTCAAATTTTGTATGAATATTTCACATTGGTTATCACGCTATTTGCTTTAGGGGGTTAGCAATGTTTCATTATGACTATGCAGAAACAAATTTTGACGCGGACGAAGTTGCGGGCAGAAGCTAGTTGTATCTATACATATTATGTATATATATAATATGTATAGATAAGTTCTGGTTTCCCGCGATCTTTTCCTACACCAATGTCAGTGATGTTCATGATAAACTTAGAAAGTACGTAATTATGTACAACAACAGAAAAAGTCACATTGGTACTTGCCCGTTCTCGGTTGCGAATCAGCCTAGTGCATTTTTTTATATACCTAAATTCCTAAACGACAAATTAGTGAGTTGTGAGTTACATCTCACTTTTACCCAATAAAAAAAGACTTATAGTAATTTGTCACACTGTTTACACAGTTTCGTGGTCATTTTGTAATGGCCATACTAACACCAATGCTGTTACATTCATCTCTTAACTGTAAACTATTATGAACTTTTTGACACATAATAATAAGCATCAATAGTTATATTTTTAGAAAATTGTAAATGATGAATTGTTTACTTTTAATGTCTGTTTGCAAAGGTAGGAACCTAACTGTTTTTTTTAGATGGGTTTGACGCAGAAAATTGTGCACTTGACTCAGAATGTGCACTTTGAAAATGTGTATTTCGCAAAATGTGCACTTCTCAAAAAGAGCACTTCTCAAATTGAGCACTTCTCAAAACGTGCGCTCCTTAAAACGAGTGTGAATTTTATCACAATGGGTCAAAATAAAAACCGTTTGCTTACTATATATATTTTATTATTTTGGACGATTTTTAGCCTCTTCTCGCCATTTCCTGAGGAAGCCATTCAAGGCGTCCCGCCATCTCCTCCTCGGTTTAATTTGTTTCTTTTTTGTGTTCAAATATTTTTATTTTTAACTTTGTGACATTATTAGGGATGACGTTGTTTTGTTTTTAAATGTATACCTATTAATTTGTGTTTTCTTTTTTATATTTTTCATTTTTATCAGTGTCTTAAATATATATAGTAATTGGTTCTGTTACCGTTATAATTAAAGTGAAGATAAATTAATTATAATGAGAACTACACCCAATAGGCAATTCGCAGAGCAATCGTAAATTAAATTTCGATCGTTCTTAAGTCAGTAAAATTGTCTCCCTGCCTCTTAGAGACGATAGAGAAAGCTATTATTGTCTATGAATTTCTACAAACATTGTAACATTACTTCCTGCGTTTGCGCAAGTAAAGTGTTATTGTTTAACGATGGAGTCATACGGTTATTGACGAGTTATTACTTGTTGTACCG
The DNA here is from genome assembly GCA_949316365.1 of Hoplodrina blanda. Lineage (NCBI taxonomy): Eukaryota > Metazoa > Arthropoda > Insecta > Lepidoptera > Noctuidae > Hoplodrina > Hoplodrina blanda. The sequence goes on along the minus strand of OX438579.1, from coordinate 4,391,448 downwards.
ATGGTTGATGATAACTATTAAGTACTTATAAATAATTTCTACATAGTATAAAACAAAGTCACTTCCCGCTGTCTGTAAGCTTAGGCCCTTAGCACACGGCTTATTTTAAACGAGCAGACGACGCGCAGATGACGCGCTTAGACGCGCTTCAAATGAGATTTGAACGCAACCTAAGCACACGGGGCGATCGTGATTTATTTATTTATTTATTTATTTATTTATTTATTTAAAATTCTTAAAAACTACCATTACAGGTGATCCGTCTATACTGCGCGTAAGAGCGCAGTTACAGCCATCATCAATACGAACGCAAGCCATCATCAATACAAACGCAACAATCAGCATTTACGGCGCCGAAAACGCGCGTCGTCTGCGCGTTTAAAATATGCCCATGTGTGCTTAGATCTTTTACGCTACGCAACGGATTTTAATGCAGTTTTCATCAGTAGATAGGGGGATTCAAGAGGAAGGTTTATACATAATATAGTTAGTATCTACATTGCACCCGTGCGAAGCCGGGGCGAGTCGCTAGTACCTATAATATTTATGAATATAATGAAGCGTAGGTACGTACTAATCTCTGCAACTACAAGTCGGATTGAAAAAAATATTTTCGTATATGATAGCCAGATTCATGAGAAAAAGTAAAGGCTATATGACATCTCGCTACGATTAACAGGAGTAGAGCAGTAACCAAAAATGTAACTAAGGGCCTTATTACACTAGCGGTTTGCGAGCGGCTGCGGGGTGGGGCGGGCGCGCAGCGAATGCGCCGCGAACACGCCGCGGCTGCACAGCGAAGACGTTGCGGACGCGTGGCAAATTCGCAACGTTTCCGTCGCGTGTTTGTAGGCGGGACTGGCGGGTTTGTACGAGACAGTACAAAATGGCGTCCACGCTAATATTCGCGGCGAATTCGCTGCGCATGCGCGGCGTGTTCGTTGCGCTCCCGCTCCGCTTTGAGGACGCTCACAATCCGCTAGTATGATAAGGCCCTTAATACGGGTGAAAAAAGTCACACGTAAGAAGTCGGAGGGAGCTGCTAGTACTTAATATACTTCATAACAAGCTATCTACTTCAGTTTAATTGAAAACGAGACCATTTCCTAACGTTACGTAATGAATGGGTTCATCGATTAAATCTTTCGACGAAAGATTTAATCGACGTTTTTACATCATTGATGGTGCAATTTATGGGAATGAAAAGTGGCACTTTGACAGATTGAAACTAAGGTCAAGATGTTCGTAAAAGTTAGTAGAATTGCCATCTACGTAACGTACCTACCCACGTGGTGGGGCCAAGTACTTTATAAAAATGGGGATTTACTTAAACCAATGATTTGAAAAGAAGAAGAAAGTAAAAATTGCCCAGCCCCCCCCCCCCCCCCCCAGAAATAATCGTCTAATAAGTATCACTTTCCTAAAACACTTAACCGATCGTTAAAAACTAAACGCACATTACATAGCAACACATTGCAAAACTGGGTGTACCTAATTAGCGGGGAATCAATCATGTCATTAGGTAAGTGATCATCACTTGATAGTTGGTTATCTAACCAACTGGCGATGCAATGATTGTCAGTGCTAATAACAGACGAGTGTGAAATAGTTCTACTTTCTATGTTTGTATTTAGAGCATTTATACCGTACGGCATTTCGAACAAATTTTGAAGTCCTCATTTGTTTATTGAATGTACCGATTTTATTAAAACTTCCTACGCATGAGCGGGATACGTAGATCTAAAAATGTATCATAGAACATTTTCGGCATAAACGCTCCTAAGTGTTTTTTGATCATGAACTATATACCTACCTAGGGAAGCTTTTGTCGAAAGCTAAGCGTTTGCCTTTTTGACATTGATTGTCGCCGAGATGAGATGTCGAACGTTCTTTAATTACTAGAGTTGGTCTTCTGTTATCTATGCTAATATTATAAAGAGATAAAATAATTTTTCCTTGTAAAAATGCAATCTCTGGAAGAACTGATCCGATTACAAAAATCGTTCATTGATAGAATGCTACACTATTGCCGAATGCCATAGGTGTGTTTTACTGGTATACTTTAATTTCACGTGAGCGAAGTCACAGGCTGAAGTTATAATTTTTGTTTATTAGAAAACTAGCTATACCTAGCATTCACCGGCGATAAGTAACGTCTTTGATTACTGCTCCTCTCCCGTGACTCTTAACGTGATGTTATATAGCCTATAACCTTCCTCAATAAACGGGCTATGTATCGCTAAAAGATTTTTCCAAATCCAACCCGTAGTTCCTGAAATTAATTAATTAAACAAGCAGACTCTTCAGCTATGTATAGGTATCGGCACCAGTGGTGAGCACTGCGCATTTATTATTTTTTCGGTCTCTTTGGCGGAATGAAGAAGGCGGGGGGCGCCGATCTTGCACGCGATTGGTTCGTCAATTGATACTCGTCGTCTATTGGTCTATCGCCTGTCATTCGGCTACTGTACACTTTTGTGCAAATTTAATGAATCACATTTTAAATTTTCAAATTGTTTTTTCTTATTAATACGTATTAGTTGTTTTTTTTTAATGTAGTTTAATTTCGTTATTTCGTATTTAAAGTGTTTTTTTGTTTAATAAAGTTCATTTTTATTATTTCGTTTTATAAAATTGCTGTGTTTTAAACTTTTTTATTTTTTGCAAAGACGTTGAAAATCTATATGTGTTAGTCTTTATTTGGCCAAAAGTGTACATGCGCGAAATCGTACAATCTGTGCTCACGACTTGTGCCTACAATTATAATAATATTAATAAAGTATTGATTGACAAACAAGATTTTTCTTCACACCCCATTTACTTCACAAATTTTAACATACGGGAATTCTAATATAAAATGATAACACTTACATTAATAGATATTCTCGTAGTTACACACATACATCGTTTATGAAATCATTTGTTTACATAACGATCGGCTGGCTCAATGGGAGTATAATATCTTCCGACATGACAACGTAACGAGAATGAAAGTTTATGATGGTGTTGATGGTTCTTGGATCATGTGTTGTTTATGTGATATCGTAGTACCTATCTAAGTACTAAACGGGTAGAAGGGACATTGTAGCGAAAACTTTCACCATGGATTAAGTAGGTACACGATACTAGACCAAGGGTCACCAATTAGTTTAATTATGATAACATCACGCCTGTAATCCCCGAAAGGTTAGGCAGAGGTGTCCTCATTAGCACACCCAGATTTCGTCAGTTAGTATTAAGTCCCATGTAATAATACAATAGAATTGAAAAGAGGTAGCGCAACGTTGCGACCGATGGAAGGAATGGAAGAAGGCCTTTGCCCATCAGTGGGACATTATGAGCTAATAATAGGACAAGAGCCACGACCTCACCTAAGGAGGCTCTCGTTGGGCTTGTGGATCAAGGGCTTGATTCAGAAAGCGGTACCTACTCCCGGACACGACGCTAACGTAGACCGGGACGGCATGGCAAAGGATTTAATTTTTTGCTAATGGACATTCAAACATATTGCTATAGAAATATGACATAAATTGCTATGCTTTAAAATGATGCCGAGGCATCCCTTTCGATGCCACGGCATCGTTTTAAAGCATAGCATTTTGCATCCCTTGCCATGCCGTCCCGGCCTGCGTTGGCCTAAAGAGATTCCTTTCTCAGGAGCCCTGACCACCGGTTGCTTGGACCCTGTTCCCGATGCCAGTGGCCTACTAATTTTTATATTTTTATTTAAATGTTTTTATCATTCTATAAATATTGATAAATGTATTTATTATGAATTTATGGTATATGAATAAATAAGAATAATAAAATTATGAATAATATTAGTTAAAGATAATACACATAACATAACATCACGCCTGTTATCCCCGAAGGGTTAGGCAGAGGTGTACCCATTAGTACACCCACATTTCGCCAGTTATGTTTAAGTCCCATGTAATAGGGGGCGAGCCTATTGCCATCAACCGGGCACAAATCCAGACTCCGAGGCTGCTACTGAGAAATTCCTAATGGAAAAACCCAATAACACATTGCCCGACCCGGGAATCGAACCCAAGACCTCATGCTCAGCAGTCGCGCTTTGCGACCACTAGACCAACGAGGCAGTGGCAGTGGCGTGGCAGTGTTAAAGATAATATTTTAGGCAAAAATATGATTGATGAATCAGAAAACATCCTTGTTTACTTTGGTTAGTTTTTTATTGGAAAAACTGCACCTATTAACACATTTTGTAATACATGACCAGTCACGATACGTTTTTGTAAAATATTTTTTATTTAAAAGCGTCATTATATTAAAGAATACTTTGTTGAGTATTTGTTTTTCATTTTTCATCTCGGATTGGATTTTTAGTCTATAAATCTTGCAAAATTAAGACGTCTGGACCTTGACGTAAAGTTTACTTGATTTTTGACAAATTAGGCGCAATAAATTGACGTTGACTCATCAAAAAACATACAAATCACATTTTCAACAACAAAATCCTACTTATATTATAAATGTGATAGCTTGTGAAGATGTTTGTAAGGCATAAACCGTTAAACAGATTTGGATGAAAATTGGCACATAGATAGAGCATTTCCTGGATTAACAATTGGATTAGTAAGTATTCCCTTGGGATAATAGTTCAACTTCATCATCTGCTTAGCCTTTTCCGAACTATGTTGGGGTTGGCTTCCAGTCTAACCGGATGCAGCTGAATACCAGTATTTTACATGGAGCGACTGCCTATCTGACCTCCAAAACCCAGTAACTGGGTAATAAGGTACCCCTAGGTAAGACTGGTTGTCAGATTTTCAAGCTTCTGACGACTCGTAACGACTGTCAAAGATCCTCGTATGATAGCCGGGACCAACAGCTTAACGTGCTTTCCGAGGCACGGAATGATGTCAGTAATGTCTAAGATAAACTTTAGAAAGTACATATGAATTGAAAAAGTCACATTGGTACTTGCCCGGATTTGAACCCACAACCTCATGCATGAGAGGCGGACGCCTTAACCGCTAGGCCATCACGACATTTCAACAGTCAACTTACTTTACGGAAAGTTACTTTATACGCGGGCGAAGCTGCGGTCAGAAGCTAGTTAAGTATAAACATGAAATTCTTCAACAAAAGAATCATAAGGAAACTAAAATTTTGGCATATACCTTTTAGAATTGACATAAATCGATCCGCACGAAACTAAGCGGTTCTTTCGAGGTCATACTTTATTTGAATTATCGTCTCGTTAGGGTTTGTAACTAGGTGAGGAGTCAAGGTGTGACTCATCTAGAAAAATATTTGGTTATTCGTAAAACTAATATAAATAATTGAAGAATTTGATGGACAAACTTAGTGTGCGGCAAGTCTGTAAGATTGCTGGACTGCGGATTGGAAAATTGGATGCATATTTACCTAAAGATAATTTTTACGATCTCGAAATTGCTGCATTTTTAACCAAACCGAACTGCTTTGAAAGCAAAGTCAGAATGCAATATATCTTTTATGCGTCTAATCAATTGAAAACCACATACCTACATACACTCACGCGTTTTCCCATGGGGGTAGGCAGAAACCACAGAACGCCACCTGCTACGATCCTTACATACTCTTTTCGCCTCTTCCACGTTGATACATCTCGTCATATAAGCACGCCGGTTACGAGTACTGCGCACCTGACCTTTCTGAAGAACCTCACCAATAAGGTCAGTGTAGGTCTTCCTAGGACGACCACTCCATGCGTTGCTGCGTTGAAAACCAGTAGGTATTTAACTATCGATAATGGTCTTGACGAAAAATTAAATTATCAACGTAAGATTTTCAAACCGCTGGGCCTATTATTTTTCCGTAGACGTAAGTAAGGTACTATAAGTATGTTTAAATAAATGTTAATTATATTAAACTAGCGACCCGCCCCGGCTTCGCACGGGTGCATGTATTATACATATAAACCTTCCTCTTGAATCACTCTATCTATTAAAAAAAAACCGCATCGAAATCCGTTGCGTAGTTTAAAAGATCTAAGCATATATAGGGACAGACAGACAGACAGGGAAGCGACTTTGTTTTATACTATGTAGTGATAATTGATGTAAGACAGAGAACTAGTCAAAAACACACATCTCGTTTAAGGAAGTACTATAATATGGACAGTAGTAAAAACATGAACTGACAAATAATGTACATAACATTATTTAGAAAACCGATATTTAAGTGCTACAGATATGACTCAATATTATCGCATGTCGATTACATTACAAAACTTGAAGCTATTGAATATATTAACTTTTTATTCAGTTACATTAAATATTCAGTATGACAATAAGAATGATAATTATTATTTTTAATATTATTTAGATATACAAATAAATAAAATTTTAGGTGTTTGTTTACTATATCTAAATAACAGTTTTTAACCAAATGCATAATTATGAATGTTTTCACGGCATTTTATCATTTTTTGTCTGTCTGACTGTTTGTTTCGGCTAATCTTCGAAACGAATAGACCAATTTTAATGAGACTTTCGCTGGCAGATAGTTGATGCTTTAAAGAGTAACTTTTACTAAGGTTATAATTTTAGAAAAAGAATTAGGATTTCGCGCAAAATGATTTAAACCCTGGCACATACCCAACATTAACACAACCTAGTAATTATACATATAAATTTAACCAAATTAATTTAAAGAATTTAATTAGAAATTTAATATAACAAAACCTTTGAAACTTTCTCTTCTTGCATAGGTACCTCAACAATGTACATAATTAGCGTAGGCATTTAGATTATGTATAAAATTTAATTATACAAATTATATTATCATATTAATAGTCTTGGAATGTTATATTAGCATTAAGTACGTCAGATACTTGAAATACGTTTTATACGTTTTTGTCGTAAACGTGTAGTTTTTTTATACAATCTGTATTTTCGACGTAAACGCGTAAAGTTTTTTATAGCTGTTAGCTGTTAATTTGTATACAACTTTGGCATAATACATGATTATTCACGACTTATAATTCGTATTTTTTATAATAAATATTACGGTATAAAAAACCAATTTAGTTAGCACCTAATAAAACTATTAAAAAAAATTGGCGGAACATTAAATTTATTATAGAAATTAGTATTAGAGGTGATTACTAATTAATTTAATAATTTTAATGGAGTTTGTAATGTGTGTGTGATGTTTGTTTGTTTGTTTGTTTGCAATATTTACAGAGGTAATAAATAAGATGACCTTTAAAGAACAATAATAATAAAAAATGAAACTAAAACTAATTGGCATCAACAAATCCTCCACATCGCAGTCAACTGGAAATGTGCCCAAAAGACTGGCAGCATTCTATTAGTCATTAAGTATAGTTATGAAGTAAAAAAAAATACCTATAGTAAGTACATTAATATACGATGAATAAAAAATAAAAAATAATAAAAAAAATACAAAAATATGACCATTTCATTTAACTTTGTAGGCACGTATTCGTATAACTCGTAAAACCAGCAATATGATTTTGAAAAACAAAAACTCCATTTATAATTTATACTCATTCCAAAAAAAATATTACTTACTACAAAATCCAGTATCCAAAAAAATCTTCAATACGTCCAATAAAATTGGAAACTCAAAATCACAAGTTCACCGCACTATTCGTTCACTCACACAAGAAAATTCGGAAAAACTTTCGGAAAATGCACTCAAACACTTACAAAAAAATCGCAAACTTATATCTAGAAATTATCAAGGCAGGTTGAGCTCTATTCGCTTAAGTTAAGGTTGATATTCGCTCGTCGTAGCGGTGACAGTGATGTCCGCGTATGATGCGTGTTTACAGCGTGGTGTGTGCCGCTATTTTGCGCTTGCGCACCTGTGCTCGCCCACAGCCCCGTAAGTGGGTGACATAGAATTCAGGTAAAGCCAACAGGTTAAGATTTTGATTATAACTCTTTTTTGGATTTTAGAAAATCTTTAATTGGTCAAAAACATTTTTGAGATTCTGTTGTACACATGCATTTTTTGTCTTTTTTTATTAATGGTGATTACCGAAGTCTAAACGAGAACGCCAATATGTAAACATGCCACGTGTATTGCAAAATCCTATACATATTTTGTTGTACCAGAAAATATATACAAGTACAAATACTCATTAAAACATTAAACAAATACCTATCGCGGTGCGCTTAGATTTCTGAACTACGCAACGGATTTTAATGCGTTTTTCATGAATAGCTAGAGTGAATCAAGGGAACTGAATCGTTGGTCTAATAGTCGCAAAGCGCAATTGCTGAGTATGAGGTCTTGGGTTCGATTCCCAGGCCGAGCAAAGTGTTACTGGGTTTTTCCATCAGGGATTTCTCAATAGCAGCCTCGGAGTTCAGTCTGGATTTGTGCCCGGTTGATGGCAATAGACTCGCCCATGGCACTTAAATATAACTGGCGAAATGTGGGTGTACTATTTGGGTACACCTCTGCCTAACCCTTTGGAGATTACAGGCGTGATGTTATACTATGTTATGATTCAAGAGAAAAGCTTATATATCCACAATGCACACGTGCGAAGTCAGGTCGGGTCGCTTATTAAACATAAAATACATTCGTATTTGTTAAACTAAGATCTTCGAAATCAACACCTGTAGCAACCTTTCAACCAATTATCCAATTATAATTATTATAAAATAATTAACAAAACACTTTCTCTATATTCTCTTCAGAATACAAAACCACAGCAAAAACTAAATCTCTGACAATTTTATAAACATAATTGGTTGGTTTTGGAAAAGTTGTTACTTAAATATTTACGCTAAAAACGGTTAAGAGTAAACAGTTTCGTGCCGGTTTGTGAACATAGAGCGGACCTTATAATTACACAGTTGAGCATTTAACTTTCACTATTTTTGTCACTCTCATCTTCATAAGAATAACATAACATCACGCCTGTTATCCCCGAAGGGTTAGGCAGAGGTGTACACATTAGTACACCCACATTTCGCCAGTTATGTTTTTTAAGTCCCATGTAATAGGGGGCAAGCCTATTGCCGCAAACTGGGCACAAATCCAGACTCCGAGGCTGCTACTGAGAAATTCCTGATGGAAAAACCCAATAACACTTTGCCCGACCCGGGAATCGAACCCAAGACCTCATGCTCAGCAGTCGCGCTTTGCGACCACTAGACCAACGAGGCAGTCATAAGAATAAGAATTTGAATATTAAATAATAATAATATAACGTCGCGCCTGTAATCTCCGAAGGGTTAGGCAGAGGTCTACCCATCAGTAGACCCAGTACTAATAGGTACGCCTCTGCCTAACCCATCTTGGATAACAGGCGTGATATGTTATACAGGGTTATTTTTAAAACACCAGAAACCTGAAAAGGAGTTATTGTACTCATCATTATGAACATTTTTTTCTATGGGACCAACCCTGAAATCATAAAAAAAAAACAGCTGTTTCATACATTATGTTTGTATTGATTAGTTTTTTTGTAGGGAACAGCTGATTTTTTTTGTTGCTGGTTGGTCCCATAGAAAAAGTTGTTTATAATAATGAGTGCAATGACCCCTTTTCAGGTTTCTGGTGTTTTAAAAATAACCCTGTATAATCTATAGTAGGTAATTAGAGATAACGCAGCTTCTTATTAGCGTAAGGATCATCAGAATTGAAACAGAAGCTCCGGAGATTAGCGGCTTCAAACATAAAAACTAACATTTCAGCTTTATAATTTTGATGATTATTACCAACTAAAAAAAAAAAAAAAAAGGCCCTGGCCACAGCATGTGGGATTTAGAAACTAGTTGCAGTCACAAGAGTCGGGAGTTGTATAACATTATTTTATTCTGTGACCTCCGGGTCGACCTCACACCTACGACAAAGTTTTAATGCGCTTTTACAAAGTCAATGTTAGAAGCTTAGTAAGAGGATTCTATGTACTGTAGGAGTTGGTAAATTACAATATAATAGTCGTTAACTATGAAATAAATTGGCAATACGTCTAGTTTTATTTAAAACTAGCTTATCGCTTCGTTATCAAAGGATTTTACTTTATTTGCGTGGAACCCTAATTCTATTTCTAAAATAAAAGTAAGCCTAAGTTACTCTTTCATCAGTTGTCTCAAAGTCAAAACATTTATTTCAATTAGACCATTTACAGGCACTTTTGAATTGTCAAGAAGTCAGTCAGTTAGTCCGAAAAATGAAGCTAGTTGCTCGTTCCAAAACGGAGGTAGGCCTCTATGGAGAAGAACGAGCAAGAAACTCCACGGCACTCTTTTAAATTAGGTTTTTACAAAATCCTGGTTACATTATTCTTGTTGATTCTACATGTGATCACAATGAAGATGAATATAAAACAGTAGTTAAAAATAATAAAAATAAAGATGTAAGCCATAGCAGTTAAGAGATGACCAATCCCAACTGACAGCACCCGTTCACGAGCATGACGCATGGATCAGCACCACCTAGCTCAACCATTATGGAGGGAGCCAAATGATCCAACACATGCGCCACCATCAGCGAGACATTTGAGTGAGCATGACAAGCTCTCAACTGCCATGCTCATTAAGTCAAAACACATAGTAACTCAAAAATAAAACGCTCCATGGTACTCACATTTACAAAATTGAAATAAATGATATTAAAATTATACAATACTAACACTTTCGGTGTACTTATTGGTTAGATGTCTGAGGTAAGTAAAAAAGAAAAAGTAATCGTACTGATAACGGTACAAGTTATTCAGGTCGACAAAAAAGAGGGTTAGAAACATCATTCTCTTAAAAACAATCCTATTTAGTGAGCCCGAGTGGCTGTGGAGCAGGACTAGCATTTAGCCAAGCATTTTTGTCCGTGATATAATCATCTAACTTATAATATGCTTGACTACATAGCGTGCGTTTAATGCATGTTTTAAATTTTCTCTCATTTAGTTGGAGAATATCCTGTGGTATTTTATTATAGCATTTTACACAGTACCCCATAAAAGAAGTTTTTACTTTTGACAATCTGAAACTTGGTTGATCTAATTTGTTCCTATTTCTAGTATTAAAATTATGTCTATCACTAATTTTATTAAAAAGATGAAGGTTTTTCCGAACATGCATAATGTTTTCATATATATATTGACAAGGTACCGTCATGATGTTAATTTTTTTAAACAATTCTCTTAGAGACTCGCATCTGCCAAGATTATAGATGGCTCTGACAGCCCTCTTTTGCAGAACAAAGATAGAATTAATATCTGCAGCCCGTCCCCAAAGCAAAATACCATAAGACATGATGCTATGAAAATAACTAAAATAGACTAGTGTAGCGGTATCCACGTCAGTTAATTGTCGAATTTTTCTGACAGCGTAAGCGGCTGAACTTAACCGCCCTGCAAGAGATGTTAAGTGGGGACCCCACTGCAGCTTTGAATCGAGCGTAATCCCCAGGAAAACTGTCTTCTCGACGAATTCTAGCAAGTCCTTGTTCAATATAACGTTACATTTACTACTTCTTACATTTGGTAAAGCGAATCTTATACATTTTGTTTTTTTCTCATTTAACACTAAATTATTAACAGTAAACCAATTGTGAACCTTAAGCATGGCGTTATTTACGTCGTCAAGGTGCTGTGCTTGTCTATTTACTCTAAAAATGAGTGAAGTATCATCAGCAAATAACACCATTTGTGGTTGGTTTTCTAGTAAATGAGGTAAATCATTGATATATACTAAAAAGAGGAACGGACCCAGTATTGAACCCTGCGGAACCCCCATCTTTACTTTTAAGCCTGATGAATTTACACCGTTTATTTGAACTTGCTGTAGTCTATCATTCAAATACGATTTTACTAAGCTAAGTGCTAGATCACCGAGACCGTAATGCTCAAGCTTTAGGAGCAGTGTTTCGTGATTCACGCAATCGAACGCTTTAGAGAGGTCGCAAAAAATGCCAACAGCATCCTGTGAGTCCTCCCATGCATTAAAGATATGCTTAATTAAAGTAACACCGGCGTCAGTAGTACAACGTCCTCTGGTGAAACCATACTGTTGATCGTGTAGGATGTTGTTACAGTTAAAATGATTGAGCATTTGATTGAGCATCACTTTTTCAAACACCTTGCTGAAAACCGGCAAAACCGAAACAGGTCTGTAATTATTGGTGTCCTTGCTATCTCCGGATTTGAAGAGCGGTATAACTTTGCTGTACTTCATTAAATCCGGGAATACCCCTTGGTCAACGCACAGATTAAATATTAAAGCTAAATAGGGTGCTATTGTCTCAATAATAGATTTACAAACATTAGTAGACATGCCCCACAGATCTTCGGTAGCCTTGATCTTAAGTTGTTTAAAAGCCTTCATAACGACCACAGGGTTAATATGTTTAAATTTAAATTCCTTTGGGCAGGCCGAAACATTCACTCTTAGTAAGTCAATAGCAAGTGAGGGTGAGGAATCTAACATTTCAGTAGTTTTAATTGGGATATTAGTAAAGAATTCTGCAAATTCCTGCGCAACATCGATATTACTGCTTATGACACCTTGGGAAGTCTCCAGAGTGTAATCAGTATTATGTCTCTTGTTCCTATTTGTTTCATTATTGATGATTTTCCAAACTGTTTTTATTTTATTTTCTGCTGATTTAACTTTGTTGCTAATGTACAAGGCTTTAGCTGCCTTACACGCATTTTTAAAAATTTTTGAATAAGTAGCAACATGCTTATTAAAAGTTTCAGTATTTATATAAGGCTTAAGGCCATACAGCTCAAAAAGTCTTTCTCTGCTTCTTCTGATACCTTTAGTCGCCCAGTCGCTAAATACAAACTTAGGGCAAATAGTTTTAGATTTTTTCTTAAAAATATTATTAAACTCTGTATGCACCACTGAACAGAATTCTTCATACAAAGTATTACCATTATTCATATTAAGACCCTGGACACATAACTTACTAATTAAAATGCTATTAAATTTACTTAAATTACCACATGTTATTGGTCTCGATTGTATCTGCACTTTTTGTAATGGTGTGTCGCACTCAAATGTGACGGTTAGTCCGCTGTGATCCGAAGGAAGATAATTTACTATATCTTTAGCTAAGTAGTCGCAGCAACAAAACACATTATCAATACATGTAGCAGTAGTCGAAGTTATTCGTGTCGGTTCTTGAAACACATATGACAAATTGAATGATTTAAAGAGACTAATTAATCTACTGCTATTTGAATTATTTTCTAAAATATTAATATTAAAATCACCACAGATTATTACTGATTTATTACCAGTTGCAAGTTTAGTCAAAACATCTTCCATTATTGTCTCAAATATAGAATAATTCTGATAATTTGGGGGTCTGTAAACGCACACTATAACATGCTTATCTAGCTCAACACTGGACAATTCAATAATATGTTCAATTGATAGTTCAACTATGTCTTTACGGGGCTTAGATTTTATATTATTTTTAATTAAGATTAGTGAACCACCCCGCAGCATGGATTTCCGGTTAAAACAACTGCACACATTATAGTTCTCAAAATTAATTAACATTTCATAATCTTTTAACCAATGTTCAGTTAAACAAATAATGTCGAACATTGTTTTTTCTAAAAAAAGTTCAATTTCTAATTGTTTAGAAGAAAAACCTTGAATATTCTGATAAAACAATTTTAAGGAATGATGCTTAACCCCCTTTTTACAAGTTAATAAGTGATTGCTAGAAGATACCTTGTTGTTAATATGTTTGACTAAATTGTTACTGGTACCTTCTGTTGTCTTACTTGCTAGTTTAAATTATTATTTGTGTTTACCACCTTTACATTAGTAATATTACTAAATAATGAGGTGCTACTTGTTGGTGACTTCGACATACTAATTATGTCTGAGTTAATATTAAAAGCTAATAGCCAAGCTATCTGACGTCTAAAACTAATGGGCAGATACGCTGTATCCCTAGTCGATCTTAATTTTTCAACAAAACTGTTGGTGTCAAAAAATAAAAGCTTGTCACTATAGTGACTAACTAAGAAGTTAATGTGATTATTTAACCTATGTATATAATTATTTTTCCTTTTTGAGAGGTTCTCAAAGTAAGGAAAAGCACACAATATTATTTTGTGACAATTAATTTTCAGAATTTCAGTTATCTTGTCAGTTATATCTTCTGTTGTAACATTCATGCTATTTCCTACTAATATAGTAATAATCGAGTTTGGATCATATTCCTTGCTTATTACTGTAGACATAATTTCATTGTAGGAAGTACCAGGCATACAATAATTTAGAGAAGAATGTCTCAGGTTGTTATTTAGTAACTTTCCTAGCCCTCTCCCTAAACTATCTGAGAACATAATGGGACAGGAACAAACTTTATTACATGGGATAGAATTGCTGACTTTCTGCAAAACAATAGATGAACTATGTATACTATCTGGTGTCACTATTTCATTGGGGAGGTACTCCATGACACTTTCAGACTGAGACTGGTCTTCCGTTACCTCAGGCTGGACAGCCAGAAGATGAGATTCTGTCTGCAAGGTACAATGAATGGAGCTGAGAGGCAGCGGGTCCACTCTGTCTGTATTCAAGTTACACATATCCACTAATTCATTTGTTGCAAGGATATGTTCTTTTATTTGTTTTTGAGATGTCTCATATTTTATTGAAAGAGAATGTAATGACTTTTCAAGCATCTCAATTTGTGACTGTAAGTGTTGGGTGTCTACCTCATAAATGTTTGTACTATCTTCTAATTTAATCTGGTAATTATCAAGTTTTTTAATTAGAAAAACACGTTCTTTCCTTAATTTAATATTGTTGGAATAGTGTTTTTGTTGTTTCTTGAATTTATTGCATTTTTTAATAATTTTATTAAACTTTGCATATTTTTTTATTTTGTTATGACTCACTGTGTAGCTACTATTATTATATTTAACTAATGAATCTTCAGTGAGGTCTATTGTTATCAGGGAATTTGGATTGCAATTACTATTAATTAATTCATTGTATAAATGATCAGTTTCCTTAGCCTGTGAACATTCTTTTTCTTTCTGCAACCTGGTAATTCGCACATTTGCATGAACTAATTCCTCTTCTAAGTCCCTAACCTTACACAAAGCCTCCTCATACAAATTACTACAGTTGTTGAACCCGTCGGTGACCACCCGCAGTTTGTCCCGTTCATCGACAACATCCAGGAATTGTTGATGAAGGTCCACTAGCTCCCGCTTCAGGCTTGTATTTTTAGCAATTATGGACTTTACTTCTTCTTCACTTTCGTCCCTCTCCTGTAGTAGTTGTTGGCATTCTGTCATTCATGTCTGCCAGTGAAACTCCCATCCCATCAAAATCAGTCTAGCCGTTTTGTAGATTATACTGAACAAACGTTTTTTCGTGTTACATTACAAGTAGACACTTCAATTTTATTTATTTGTGTGTGTGTTTTGATATTTGAAAATTCAACAACAGACACTACAGACTAATATTAAAATGGTACTATTTTAAGAGATGGCGACAGGCCCTCTGAAATGCTGAAAGGCAGTGCATTGTATGATTTCAAGTCTATTTAGATAGAATATGTAGAAGTAAGTGGTTCTGTCATGTTGAGAGGATGAGTGAAAGACGATTAACAACAGGTGGCAACATATGGCAGTGGTGAGTGGCAACGCAGGGAGGGGTTGCCCTAGGAAGACCTACACTGACCTTATTGGTGAGGTTCTTCAGAAAGGTCTGGTGCGCAGTACTCGTAACCGGCGTGCTTGTATGACGAGATGTATGAACGTAGATGGGGCGAAAGGAGTATGTAAGGATCGTAGCAGGTGGCGTTTTGTGGTTTCTGCCTACCCCCATGGGAAAAAGGCGTAAGTTTGTATGTATGTATGTAAAAGTAACATGTTGATCAATTTTTATCGCTGACAGTACCTACTTCTTCATTCAGTCTTACTGGGTGGACTTGATCAATCACCCATAAAAAAAGAAACCTAGACCCGAACCCAGCACTTTCCTCGTGTACTGACCGTGGCCACCTCACTGTGAACGCCAGCATACTTTCGATATAATTGCTCGACAGTGTACAATTAGACACATGTACATTACACAGATTATCGCGTTCTGTATTAGAGATCCTTATGAAAAGAGTTTTAGGTCACGTGGTTCCTGTCACAAAATATTTTTTTAATTATGGAATTAGAACGATAGAACGTTTTTTACAGGTCTGATGAATACCAGGCTTTAGTCGATAAGAGTCCGAAATAACCTTCCGTTCTTCCCAGACGGAGGGTTCAATGAGAGTTTCCCCATGAAAAGAAAAAAGGAAAATTGACCTGCTGTTTTAAAACGGAATCATTTATTTTATTTAAATATTTAAACAAAAATAAATATTCATCTCTGACCTTTATTACATAATTTTGTGATTAAATTCATTCGTCCATCAACCGTTTGATGATATTCGTTGATGATTACCGATGGTAGTACATTCAGCACTTGACATTATTTTGGAGGATGTACTTACCTAATCATAAGATGAGCTCAGACCTTCTCAGTTCAAGAACTTTCGAGAATTATTATGAAATGACTTTAAATTGCGTTTTTTTTTACAAGTTTTTGACAGTTTTATTTTATTTACTAACTTGTGTCCGCGACTTCGTATGTATCTATGTATCTATTATATAGCATATGTATGTATCTGTGTATCAATTATAGTAATATTGTACTATTATACTTTTAATTTGCACCATTGACAACCCCCATTTCATGTCCAAAAATTCACTGTCCATTCCAAGGTTGCCTGGAAGAGATCGCAGTAAGCGATATGGCCGCCAATTGTATGTTTTGTAGTTGATAGTTTATTTTTAAGTCATATATAATCTGGTGTACAATAAAGAATATATAAATAAATAAATATGCGTATACTTCAGAATTATGAAAAAGTCTTTGATAATCCCACGGGAAGAAAATAGTATGTGTTAAGCTAGATCAATATTTATAGATATGTGTGCCAAATTCTAGCTAATTCAGCCATTTTAGCTTGAAAGAGTTACAAACATCCATCCATCCATCCTCACAAACTGTCCCGTTCTTTCTTCTTTATTGTGTATCAGTAAAGTCATACGATCCCACACACCCTAGTGTCAGAGTTTCTAAACCGCCTCAAGGGCCTCTGACATGGTTTGAATGGAACAGTAAGTCCAGGTTTCCTCACGATGTTTTCCATCACCGATGCCAGTGATGTCCAAGATAAACTTTAGAAAGTATATATGAATTTAAAAATTCACATTGGTACTTGCCCGGATTTGAACCCACAACCTCATGCATGAGAGGCTGGCGCCCAACGACTATATATACCTAGACTCCTAATAACAGACGACCGATGTCTGTCAACACATTAGGCAAAAAAGTCTTATAACCGTCGTCATTCACCAATAGTCACCAAGTTCGTATTAGTTTCGACCACTCCTGTGAGCCGTAAACATGCACTGACCTTGAGTTAGCCAATCAGAATGCATTACCCCGTCCCCCTCGTTAATCGCAGAATAGTTTTCGTGCGTTAGATCGTGTATTAGGCGTCTATAGGCTGTATGGTCTCACTGTACCGTTTAAAAAGTAGTAAGATCATCGATCGATCACAGATCGGGTCACCAGTAGTAGTATAACCGTAGACTTTGCCTCTGTCACCTCTGACCTATACTTACTAGAGTCAAGAGCAAACCCATCTTTTATAAAAAAAATCGTATACTGCGCATGTTATTAAAAAAAAAATTAAATATTTTACATGACATTGACCGACAGAATTAATTAATTCATTAATATAATGCATTTTAGAAAGTTTGCCGACAGATTTACTTTCGGTCGTAAAATAATAAAGTTGTAAATAAATTGTTTATGATTTGGCTTTGGAAAACGTCGGTTATGGAATTCCTAATAGTGATTGAATATTAAGATCTTTTGTTAAATGACTTAATTAAACTTGTCCTTAATAGCTTCTGTCATAGATGGGCAGAGCCTTGTAAACTTGGGGAAGACACATCATTACGAAAGTTTTGCCATGGATTCAGTCCATGATTCATCATCATCTGCCTAGCCTTTTCCCAACTATGTTGGGGTCGGCTTCCAGTTTAACCGGATGCAGCTGAGTACCAGCATTTTACCTTGGTGCGACTGCCTATCTGACCTCCTCAACCCAGTAACTGGGTAATACGATACCCCTTGGTAAGACTGGTTATCAGATTTTCAAGCTTCTGACGACTCGTAACGACTGTCAAAGATCCACGTATGACAGCCGGGACCAACAGCTTAACGTGCTTTCCTGCTGCTTCTTATATGAATTGAAAAAGTCACATTGGTACTTGCCCGGATTCGAACCCACAATCTCATGCATGAGAGGCGGGCGCCTCAACCACTCGGCCATCACGACATTCATTCATTTACATAAATATGCATCCCTATTCAAATCAAACATCCAAAAAACATTCTTGCCTCTATCATATGAACCAACAAAATACTCGTAAAAATCTCAAGATTAGCTACATAAACCACAAACTTCAAATACTCCACTTATCTATCTGGATCTTATTCTGCTTCAAATACCAGGTCGGTAGTATTGCAACTGTGTTCCGAGTCGTTAATTAAAATTGCGGCCAGTTTTTAAACACAAGTCAAGCAAAAACTTGTACGTTACAGTCTCTTTTGGTACTAGCCTACGTGTAGAATGTCAGGTGCCGAAAGTATAAATTTTAAGTGTGTGATATGATACTAAATCTCACGGAAAATAAGTAGTTAGGTTCATAGTATAGGTTTCAGTTTCGATATGAAATGAAGGCAGGAATTTTTGAGTCACGAAATTGGGGAGTTAAAGGTGCTTATTTTCCTAAATGCCAAAATAAGAATTCAAAGTCAAATCATTTAATTCAATTAGACCATTCTTTCTTTGTCGAGTGGGCAGTAAGGTCTTACGACCCCACACACCCTAGTGTCAGAGTTTTTACCGCCTCAAGGGCCTCTGACATGGTTTGAGTGGGACAGTAAGTCCCAGGTTTCCTCACGATGTTTTCCTTCACCAATGTCAGTGATTAGACCATTAAAAGGCACTTTTGAACGTCATTTACAAGAGAAAATTTATTTATTTAACACGCTTTTATTAGCTTCACTTGTAACTAACTATGTAGGTATGTAAGAAAATCTTGGAATCTTAATTTGACCCACTTTCCGGTCTTCGATTAGGATGAAATTTTGCACACGCTCTGAGTTCTGATGACAATACATGACTAGCTAAGAAACGTCATTACAAATCCAATATGGCGGCCTCCCCAAGATGGCGGACTGGCTGTTTGAAATCCACCCCCATGATATGGGTATCAAATGAAAGAGTTTGCTGTCAGGAATACGAAAAAAATTCGTACGTGCTAAAAGCGTGTATTTTAGTTTTTTAAACTATTTAATTTTTATAATTTAAATCTATGTGGTTGCAATATCAAAGAGAAAATTTATTCAACTAGTCATTTAATAAAATTATAAAGTCGTAAGTGAATACCCGTAATTAATTATTCCTAAACTTTAATTAAAAACGTTCAAAATCTAATTGCAATCTCATTAATGTCAAAAACAGTAAATAAATTAAAGGCATTTTTTGACAGATTGATACTGAAATTAGATTGCAATAGATTTGCCCCTCTGATTCCAAATTAGGAAATATCATTTACCCGATTCTCTTACAACCATAGACACTAATGGATTAGAAATGTCATAGTTTCAAAACCAGTTATTTGACATAAACGTTATAACTAACTCGAAAACTCCATATTGTCAATAAACTAAATGAAAAACACAGCTATTCATTATCGAAAAACCATAACAGAACCACATATAACAGACAGGACAGTACTTCAATCTAAAAGTAACTTTATCACTCAAACACTAAGTTCATATTTCCACGCATAAAATCCTCACTTCTAATCGATTCAATAGGTACTATAGGTATCAAACCATGAATGGACTTCCATCACATTGGTAACGGGAACAAATCCTTATTGGGTTGGTGAACGGTTGCCAGCGGCGCGTGCGCCGACCTGCGCGCTCAATATTTATTACTGACAGATACTGCACAAAAAGTTTTTATGAACTCATAAATCTGGGCATTCTAGGTTTAGGGACAGGGGGCTAATGGGGCACCACTACTATAATAGGGGAAAGAATGGTACCAAATCTAAGACACGGTTACGGCCTCATATACATTGTGTGCGTGTGTGTGTCTGTGGTTTTAAAACATACGAGTGATCTATGCGCCTAACTATATTGATAAGTGCACTAATAATATTTAAAAATCTTGAGCCAATCTCCTAGTAAAATGGTAAATAATTCTCTAAAAGAATATCCAAATACTCATTGAAGCTTAAAGAAGTAAAACAAGGGTTCTTGCCACCAAAAGACAGGAAAAACAAAAGAAAATAGAATACTTTGCTGAAAATGCAATAAACATGATAATTATTGTGTGCACACAACAACAAACAGCCCAAAAGGGTTTTAAGTTGATATATTAAAATATGGATTGAATGTCGAAAAAAGTTCCTGACACCCGTTCGAGAGACAGAGAAAAGTGAAAGAGAGGGAACGTCTCCTGGAGAGGGGCATAACGCTATTTCCTAAATTATCGTTTAAAATCGTACACCATTGACGAAAAACATTATATTAAAAATTAAAAAAAACCCCGGTGGTGGCCATCTTGCACCGATTTTCATCAAACATTCTCTATATTCCTTTCATTCAATATTTCACAAAACAAAATCAAAATCGTTTCATCCGTTCGGGAGCTACGATACCACAGACACAGAGACGCGTCAAACTTACAACACCCCGTCGTTTTTGAAAAAAGCTTATTAGCTTAGTACAAAGCTAGCTACTTTCAAACGCACTATTATATCAACGAGATGGAATCTGTTTGAGATACAAACACTACCACAGTTGGTCACTTTCACTGACCACAGTGATCACCCATTATCTTGTCGTGTGGTCACGCAATCTTCTGGTTTCAACATACAAGGTAAACTCATCTCTATGTCCTCGTTACAAAGTTTAATTTTGTTGAGAGAAAAGTAGAGAATAATTATCTAAAAATTTAAAAATAAACCTAATACCTAGGAAAGTAAGTAATTAACTCAGGTTAAAAATAAAAAATAAACAATTTGTAATTTTTTTTCTTTTTTTTTGTCTGGTGTTAACGTCATAAGTTTCTATATTATGAAGAAAGAATACCTACCTCCTTAGTTTTTATTTTTCCAAAACATGCAATTTTGTAGGTTCAATTACAGAAACAAACACTGTTTTCTAACTACAGTAAATACTTGTGACTACATTTATTTATGATAGCAATTATTAAACAGTTATTATAACATCTCCAGGGTTGCAGATTTTGTTCGAAAGAGGTAGGCAGGCGGTAGGCATTAGGAAGAACATGGATGGGTTTTAGTCAGGAAGAGTCTGACACTCCCTTCCGCTCCGTCCAGAGCGGAAAAAGTCATTTGAAGACTAACTACTTAACTTAGAAAGTGCATTAGAATTAAAAAAATACTTTTTAAAAACAAGCTTTTTTAATGTGACGTTACTAACTTTATCGTTTTCTACTCTTCAAGCCCTTTCATTTGATACCCATATCAAGGGGATTGAGAAAAAATATGTAATCCGCCATCTTGGAGCGGCGGCCATATTGAAATTATTACAATATAGAGTACTGGACATTGTATTGTCACCAGAACTAAAGGTGTATGCAAAATTTCAGCTCAATCTGATAACAACAAATAGTCGAAAAAAGGTTTGCAAATTTTGAAAGGACATCTTACATACGGACAGTGCAAGCTAAATAAAAGCTTGTAAAAAGTCACATCAGTACTTGCACAACGAGAGGCAGGGGAGTCTTATCCACTGGGCCATCACGACAATCAAGGATGTTACTACAATTTATTAATTAAGACCAACCCAATTACGCAACGTCTACCTACATTAAATTAACCGATCATCATTCACGACAATTATGAATATAATCAAATCCGTTACCAATTAATTTGTTATTCATAGATACTTCATTAGCCGACAGTTGTCGTTAACTAACTTCTGCCCGCGACTTCGTCTGCGTGCCAGTCAAATGTATGCATACTGACCAACTAAGTAACTTTGAGCAAAAATAATTTTATTTTTGGTGTGAAAAATCATGGTTTATGGTAGGTAGTGTGCAATGTAATGCACGTTAAATATTATACTTTTGTGTACATGCAACAGTAGGTACAAGTATATATAGTTATAACTTAAGAACTGGTTTTCGTAAAACAACGCGACAAAAACTTGGAACTTTGACCTTCAGTGGTGCTGATTCCCTTGTTCACAAACTAAACTAACTATCTTTTTCTGTCCAATCAAACAACAAATAAATTAAACCTGTCAATTTTAGTTACTCTGAAACTTTTTTTTTTTTTTAGGTGGTAAAAATCATCAAATGACTTCCTCCGCCCTGGGTGGGGCAGAAGGGACTGTCAGACTTTTACTGACTAAAAAACCACCCTGTTCCTACGGTATCCTGTTAAGACGTCCCGCAACCCCGGCAGGCGTTTGCAGGCAGTTTGATTTTAGTGTGTAAAATTTTAGTTGACATGTCAGAACGCATTGATTCAAAACACGAAAAAGATCAAGGCAAAATTATAATTTAGTTCTAAAATACTACCGTCCTTTTATTTCGCTGTTTGTTAGTAAGAGTTGCCAATTTTCTAATTTTAGAGTCGTTTGTGAACAAGGAAATCGGCACCAATATCTCCGTAACCAAAAAAATATCGCAATGATGGAAAAAATAAGCAATACTATGCGTCGTTAAAAAAAATTTGACACCCGTTAAATGATTTAATAATTCAAAACTTAAATAAAAAATCTGCACAAAAATAATAAAACCAATCGTGTGTCTATTCGTTGACCTCAACCAATCAGAATTTACATTAGTTTTTAACCAAGACCAATTTTAAATGCTTTAATTGATGACACTGTTTGATTACTAAAACAGGCTCATCAATGTACCTAGTTTATACATAGGAGGTGCAAGGACGCCCAATTACATATTTTGAGCGACCAATTGCTTAAGGCATTGTCGTATAGAAAGCCAAGCGGAGACTGAGCTAAAAGGATTCAAAAAACTCGCGTCAGGACACGTGCGCGTCAGGACACGTGACCTGATCGAAAAAGCGTAAAGCGCAGGCCACACCGCCAGCTAGCGGGCGGGCGGGCTAAGCGGGCGGGCGAAGCGAACGAAGGAAACTATACAAACTACGCGAAATATTGGCGAGCTAAACTATGGGGTTCACACCGAAAACTACGGACAGACGAGCGACGGATATTTCGTTAGCTTAGCTCGTTGAATAGTCGGTAGCTCGCGGTGTGAACCGAAGTATGTAAAGAGGTGAAACGGCGATAAAGCGCAGGCCACACCGCCAGCTAGCGGGCGGGCGGGCTAAGCGGGCGAACATCGTTTCACCTCTTTACATCCTTCGGTTCACACCGCGAGCTACCGACTAACCTAACGAGCTAAGCTAACGAAATATCCGACGATTCCCAGCTAGCGGGCGGGCGGGCTAGGCGGGCGAACATCGTTTCACCTCTTTACATACTTCGGTTCACACCGCGAGCTGCCGACTAACCTAACGAGCTAAGCTAACGAAATATCCGTCGCTCGTCTGTCCGTAGTTTTCGGTGTGAACCCCATAGTTTAGCTCGCCAATATTTCGCGTAGTTTATATAGTTTCCTTCGTTCGCTTCGCCCGCCCGCTTAGCCCGCCCGCCCGCTAGCTGGCGGTGTGGCCTGCGCTTTACTAATCTAACTGCAGAAATAAATGCTGTTGTATATTTTAAATAGACTGCGTGGTTTTTGTCATAGCATCACGCCTGTAATCCCCGAAGGGAGAGATGCACCCATTAATACACCCCCCATGTAATAGGGGGCGAACCTATTGCCATCAACCGGGCACAAATTCAAACCCCTAGGCTGCTACTGAGGAATTCCTGATAGAAAAACTTAATAACACTTTGCCCGGCCTGGGAATCGTACTCAAGACCTCATGCTTAGCAGTCACGCTTTGTAACCACTAGTCCAACGAGGCAGTAAAAATATTTAGTTTAAAAAAAAAACAAAAACAATGCTGCGCTAAACTCAGCCTTATGGCTTCTCGTAACAACTGGGCTAACACCTTTACAGCTAGAATCCATCTACAATTTATGGAAACTTGAATGACCATTTGAGGATTTCGTTAAAAGACTAAAGAGCACACGAGATTCCGACCTTAGAATACCTACTTAGTTGTTTTTACAAAAATATGCACGTTCAATTATCGACATAGCTTACTTACTTACTTGTAATAGCAATGGTAGAATTTTGCGAACAAAAATATGTAAGTATATAAAAGGAAAGGTACAATCACTCATCACGAAATATCGAAAATCTCTTGACGTACCTATAAAGATAAATTTTGGCAGAAAAATGCAAACTATAAACTGCAACTATAAACAACTATAAACTGGTAGATGTCGGCTAAGAACGGATTTTCCAAAATTCCCCCCTCACCCTCTAAGGGGATGAAACGGGGTTCCGACATTTACACGGTCGAAGTCGCGAGCAAAAGCTAGTATTTTAATTATATAAATATAATAATATAATATAATATATATATATATATATATCTATCTATATCTATATCTATACTAATATTATAAAGCTGCAGAGTTTGTTTGTTTGTTTGTTTGTTTGAACGCGCTAATCTCTGGAACTACTGGTCCGATTTGAAAAATTCTTTCAGTGTTAGATAGATTAGTTATCGAGGAAGGCTATAGGCTATATACCATCACGTTACGACCTACGGGAGCGGAGCAGTAACCAAAGACGCGGGTGTAACCGCGGCGGACAGCTAGTAATATTATAAAGCTGCAGTGTTTGTTTGTTTGAACGCGCTAATCTCTGGAACTACTGGTCCGATTTGAAAAATTCTTTCAGTGTTAGATAGATTAGTTATCGAGGAAGGCTATAGGCTATATACCATCACGCTACGACCTACGGGAGCGGAGCAGTAACCAAAGACGCGGGTGTAACCGCGGCGGACAGCTAGTATAATATAAATCTTAATAATAGGTATAATTCTCCCAACCGAAATTCGATCTCAATAGAGACTACCTAGCTAAGCACGCATGATATTTTATAGTTCACAAGTGTATGCACATCACATTTGTATGCGCAAACACAGTTGCGTTCTCCCTTTATTCTTATTGCCCGATGGAAGGGTAATCCGACACGACTGAGGAGAGATCAGGACCAATGGCTTTACGTGCTTTCCAATGCATGTTCAAAACTCCGGGCTTAAACCCAATAACACTATGCCCTACCTGGTAATGGAACCCTGGACTCTACGCTCAGTAGTCGCGCTTGCAACTGTGAGACCATGCACCATGACTATAAGACTATCAAATATCTTAGAATGGATAATGCTATACAAGAAATTCATGTTCGAACTCCAAGAACGCAAATAAAGTAAATTAAATCAATCTTATCTCACTACCTACTACGACATTTGCATATAACATTACTTAAGAGATGATTAATACAACCTGCCTACTACCTACTTGTTTTCGTCTTGTTTACATCGTGACTCAAAGGGAATCGTACGTTTGTATCTTTTCTTCTATAGGTACTATCCATACTATACTTACTTAATTACGTAGCTCTGTCTATCTGTCTGTCTGTCTGTCTGTTACGATTTCACGACTAAAACCACTGAACTAATTTTAACGAAATTTGATACAGAGTTAAGGCGGAAACAGACTTATAACACGCTACGCCACGCCTCGGCATTCAAGCGTTCTCATTGGCCACATTTCGTCTCGTGAAACTACTCTTTGTGTTTTGGCCAATAAGCACGCGTGGGATGGCGTAGCGTCTTATCAGTCTGTTTCCGCCTTAAGTTTGAACCCCAACAATGGACATAGGCTACTTTATATTCGACCACGTTTATTGCGGCATCAGTGGTGATTTTAAAAGCTCAAGGCCCGGCTGTCATACTGGTATAACAGAACAATAGAAAATCAATTGTGTCTCATTACGTGGGACTTGAGAGTAATTAATATCCTCTAATGTGCAAGTGTATGGACACCTTGGGCACTGCAGGAAGTAGGTGGACCCTAAAAAATAGAAATAAACATCAACCCTAAATCTGTGCCTAAATATTTCACTCTAATAAATTACTTTACTTAATTGTCATTTAATCATTCCAACACAAAATCTCACATCACGAAAAAACATCTTTTGAATTCCGTTTAGAAGGTGCAAATTATAAATAACATACCTTGTTATTTTGGTATACCTTTTAGCAGGTTCCCTACCTGACTTTGGGGCTGCAAAAAATAGGTTCAAAGGAATGAAGACCCAATTTAGATCTAGACTTATCCGACCTTCGCAATGTCATGACCTAGACATGAGTTGGACAAAAAAGTGTTTTATTTTTATTGCAGATTCTGATACGATCAGGTGCATCCGTAAAAAGTTAAAACAACGATTAATCTAATGGCAAAGGTTACAAGTAAAACTTGATTGGAACGAACATTGGATTGTAATGTAACACAGAATATAATATCGCGCCTGTAATCCCCGAAGGGTTAGGCAGAGGTGTACCCATTAGTACACCCACATTTCGCCAGTTATGTTTAAGTCCCATTTATAATAGGGGGCGAGCC
The DNA here is from genome assembly GCA_949316365.1 of Hoplodrina blanda. Taxonomy (NCBI): domain Eukaryota; kingdom Metazoa; phylum Arthropoda; class Insecta; order Lepidoptera; family Noctuidae; genus Hoplodrina; species Hoplodrina blanda. The sequence goes on along the minus strand of OX438579.1, from coordinate 4,364,752 downwards.
TATTGCCATTAACCAGGCACAAATCCAGACTCCGAAGCTGCTACTAAGAAGTTCCTGATGGAAAAACCCAATAATACTTTGCCTGACCTGGGAATCGAACCCAAGATCTTATGCTCAGCAGTCGCGCTTTGCGACCACTAGACTAACGTCGCAGTTAACGATGCAACACATTATGTAACAATATGCCGATATTGAATTAGTATGACGCGTGGTTTAATGTAATTAATTTAATTATTGAAATACTATAGCTGACCCAGCGAAAAATATATTTTTTAATTTTCTTTCATAAGAACCTTCTCCTTACAATAACAAACACAACAAAAACGAATTAGGGTAATTGTCCAGCCGTTCACGCCTGATGCCGTGACCAAGGGAAATAGGGATTAATTTTATAGGTACCTACCTACATAGATTATAGGTTGGCGTTATGCCAAAACCAAATTCAATTATTGTGTGCATTATTCTAGTAACTGTTATATACAAACCTGAACAAAATTATACGGATAATTGAACTAGCCTTCTGATCGCTTCATTAACTCTTAATATAAATTGCAGTTTGCTTTTCAATTAAGGAGTTTCCTTTCATTAATAACCTTTGATTTAAAGATTTGTGCTACAAAAGCTTTTTCATGGTCATAATTTTTAAGCCGACAGCAAGACCATCATATGATATTTTCTAATGAGTTAAAATACAACTCAATAACGATGTATGTTCACGTAATTAATTCTTTTGAAACCGATACATCATTATAATAATCCTTCCAATTCAAAATCACAACTTTTGTATCAAATAATCCGTGAAAAGGTCGAAACGGAAAAACATCTTAATAAAACATTAACATAGTATGGCTAATTACTTTATAGCTAATTGATTTATGGCAATAAGATGTCACAACGTAGGTAATTTTGCTCGCTTCAATTTTTATTACTGCTTAAACCTGTCTGCTTGATGGTCCGTCTGTCACGAGCTGTGTCATTTGAACCGTATTAGGAAAACATTTGATTTTTTTAACATAGTGTGTCCATGGCCGCTACGACAACGATTATAATAAAAATAAAATCTTACCACTTGGGTTTTTCCATCAGGAATTTCTTAGTAGCAGACTCGGAGTCTGGATTTGTGCGCGTTTGATGGTAATAGGCTCGCCTCCTATAGGTTTTTCCATCAGGAATTTCTCAGTAGCAGACTCGGAGTCTGGATTTGTGCGCGTTTGATGGTAATAGGCTCGCCTCCTATTACACACATATCTGGCAAAATGTGGGTGTACTAATGGGTGATGTTGTGTAATGTGTTTATTTGTGTAAAATCTTACTAATAATATAAATGTGAAAGTTGGGATAAATGGATGTTTGTTACTCAATCATGTCATAACGGCTGAAAGGATTTGGATAAAATTTAGCACAGAGAAAGATTAAGATCTAGAATAGCAAATAGGCTATTTTTAACACGCTTATATTAGCTTCACTTGTAAGTATGTATGTAAGAAAATCTTGGAATCTTAATTTGACCCACTTCCCGGTCTTCGATTAGGATGAAATTTTGCACACGCTCTGAGTTCTGATGACAATACATGACTAGCTAAGAAACGTCATTACAAATCCAATATGGCGGCCTCCCCAAGATGATATGGGTATCAAATGAAAGGGTTTGCTGTCAGAAATACGAAAAAAATAGTCACGTGACTTAAATCCAACATGGCGGACATCCAAGATGGCGGATTGGCTATTTGAAATGCACCCCCAAGATATAGGTATTAAATGAAAGGGTTTGCTGAATGGGATACGAAAAAAATTAGTGCGTGCTAAAAGCGTGTTTTTTAGTTTTTTAAACTATAAAAAAAAATATCCCCGAAAAATGTACTGTTCTCATGGGATATATTAACTTTGGACACAGCGGTCACAGTCGTAGGCTAAAGCTAGTGTAGGGACACAATGTAAGCGCGAAAGGTTGAACGCAAGATCAGCAAAAATGTACGCAAGCGAGACGAATGAACGGACGACCAGTTACTGCGCACTGGTCCGATCGGAAGGTTGTCATTACGGGTTCCTTGTGAAATAAACGTGGACATTCTTAACCTATAATCAGACTTTGATTTATGTGACTCCGCAACCTTCCACGACCAGACGAGGCAGTGCTCACTTGGGGGTACATAGACCGCGTACTAGTGCATATCGAAGATACGCTAGCACCCGGCACCACGACCCCCAAATTGGTGACCCGCGTCAGAAAGTACACGCGAATCAGTGAGCGCAACGTGGCAGTATCAGCCACACGCGAACTATATTTGTGACAATTGTGTAACAGTGAACAGTAGTGAGCAACCATGTATCACGGACAACAAACACCACAGACCCCAGCACCTCAAATCAAGAAGGAAGACGGTGAGTTAGCACAAATCACCACCAAAGAGCAAATTCCGGATTTTTGGACGGATCAACCACGACTATGGTTTGGGCAATTTGAAGCCATAGTAGCGAGTCAGAAACAAGGGGAACGCGTAAAGTTTAATCTGGTCATAGCAAAATTGAAGAAAGACAGCATACAACAAGTCGGCGATCTAATCCTTCAACCACCAGAAGAGAAAGCGTACACAATTCTGAAAGAAAGACTCCTAACTGTATACGAAGAATCGGAGATTCGAAAGGTACAGAAATTACTCAGTGAAATAGAACTGGGGGAACAAAAACCATCACAACTACTACGCAAAATGCGGGAACTAGCGCAAGATAAATTTCCAGAGGACACATTACGTATACTATGGATCGGACACTTACCAGCTTCAGTACGAGCGATACTGACCGTAAGTGAGATCGCAGATATTAGCAAGTTAGCACAAATGGCCGACAAGGTAATGGAAACGGCAAAACCAGACGCACCAGTAGCGGAAGTAGCCACAGCGACGCCATCAAGCAGCAGAGACCCACTCATCGCCGAGATATCGAGACTACGCGAAGCAATAGACGGCATACAGAGAGGCAGGCCAACGTGGAGACAGCAACAGGGCCCCCGACAGCGATCACAATCGGGAGGCAGACGGAACAGCCAGAGACGGAACCCACAATCTCCAGACTGGGTATGTTATTACCATTTCCGTTTTGGAGATAAGGCAGACAAATGCATGCAGCCCTGCAACTGGCAGAAGCAGAAGACATCATCACCAGCCGGGACGTCGGGAAACTAGGAGCGATGCGGTCCACGGCGGAGGACTGCATCGACACCGCGAATCACCGCCTATGTGTAACAGACATCTCGTCCCGCATGCGCTTCCTCATCGACACAGGCGCAAACGTATCAGTGCTACCAGTGACAAAAAAACAAAAGTGCGTAACAGATAATCCCAAGTGTAAATATAAGTTGTATGCAGCAAACGGTTCGGAGATTCAGACATTCGGCACAAAAACCCTAGAGTTAAACCTCAATTTAAGAAGGCCACTCAGGTGGACGTTTATAATTGCGAATGTAACACAGCCAATTATAGGGGCGGATTTTTTAAAACATCATAATTTACTAGTGGACCTGAATGCTCATAAATTAATAGATAAGCGAACCGAATTAAATACGATAGGTAGCATAGTAAAGTACACCGAAACCTCGGTCAGCATTTTAGATAGCAACAACACGTACCACGATTTATTATCGGAATACGCTGACATCACTAAACCTATGCCATTCAAAGACGACGACTCGCAAAACGACACTTGCAACATATTTCATCATATAGAGACAACTGGGCCACCAGTTCATGCGAGGGCCAGACCACTTCCTCCCAACAGGTATCACCAGGTAAAGGAAGAATTTAGGCGCATGCAAGAGATGGGCATCTGCAGACCATCCAAAAGCGAGTGGGCGAGCCCTTTGCACGTGGTGGCGAAGAAGAACGGAGACATCCGGCCATGCGGAGACTACAGGCGCCTAAACGCCATCACCAAGCCGGACCGGTATCCTGTCCCACGCCTGCACGACTTCACCTACATACTCTCAGGTATTAGTATTATTATAATCCTTCCAATTCAAAATCCTATTTTTTTATCAAATAATCTGTAAATAGATCGAAAAAAAAACATCCGTATACTCAATATTCTGCTAAGATTATAACACACTGGCTTTAATTAATTGGAAGATATTAAAATTAAGATTTATCATAAAGTTGGTTCATCATCTGCCCACACGTCCTCAGACAATGGATTGGAAATTAAATGTAGATAGGTAGGTACTTACTTACTTACGGTGTCAAGGTGAGAAGATGATGACTAGTGCCTTCTATTTACTTTGGCAAGTTAACTAATTAATACACTAAACTGTTTGTTTTGTGTGTTGATCTAATAACATACAGAGTCTTAACTGTAAGAACTGGGGGCCTGGTGACGCGTAACACAGGTAGGTAATCAATGCCTTCTTTGGGCACCAGTCTCGCACAAATGTTTTTTATTTAATACGAGTATTAGTTTAAGCACTTTCTGTACGGGTCAGAGCCCATTCGTCCCCTAAGATTCGCACCCTGTGCCCACTCGTCCCCTGGAACTTTTGAGGGGCCCATTCGTCCCCTGAAGAATATTTATTTTTATTCATTCTTCTAATATAAGTACATGTATATGTGTATACTGCAGCTTGGTAGTCCTGGTACAGTCGCGCAGAAAAGGCAAAAATTAAAAATATAGTAATTCGGTAGATATCATGTTTATTTCAAATAAGATTAACACATACAAAATCACAATGTCCTAGAAACTAACAAAATACAACTCTTTTACAAAAATCAGCCTTGATTGACCATCATAACATTAAATATAAAATATGCAAAAAAAATAGAACACATATCAACAGTAAATAATCACTTCTTATTTTTTTGTATATTTACCAACTACATACATGCAAAATCATAATAACTTAATTTCAATTTGTTATGATTTATTAAATTAATTCCGTTAATAAACTGTTCACAAGTGTACTATGTTAACCGTTTCTTATGTAAAATATAGCTAATTTTATCTCAGGGGACCAATAGGCACCTAAATTGGTGCCGAATCTTTAACTTATATTGTATATATATTAGAGGGAACGAATGGGTACCTTAAAAATAATATTTTTTATTAAAATATTAATTGGTCCCCTACCAGGAGACCAATGGGCACCTATATAGGGGCCGAATCTACAACTTTTATGCTGGGGGACGAATTTTAGGGGACGAATGGGCTCTGACCCTTCTGTACCTACCTCCAACATTTGTGATGAGAAAATAAATAAATTAATTTATAATTTATTTATTATTTATTTATCCATCCTTCCATATTAATATTATAAACTACCTTTTGCCCGCGACTTTGCCTGTGTCAAAGTTAACATACATTTTTCCGGGATAAAATGAAGCCTATTTGCTATATCATCGTGTTGATTTTATTTACGTAGGTACAAAGTGATTTCATAGATCATCATGTGGGTAATCCTTACAGGTAGGAAGTTAAATCCTGTAACAGTTAAGTATCAAATTATTTTACATAATGTACAGTTGTTACGTACATTACATATATTATAATTTGAAACAATTAAATAACAACAATTGTGTGGTCATTAACTACACCAGTTATTGTTTGTTATCTGTAGTGTTGTTACAACGAATTATATAGGTATGATACAAGATTAACAAATGATAGCAAAGTTAAACACCATGACGTCACAGTTGTCGTTGAAGTCAACTACGAGTGTTCCGATGTATCGATGCGTTCCTTCACAAATGTACATAACATAACATAACATAACATCACGCCTGTTTTCCCCGAAGGGTTAGGCAGAGGTGTACCCATTAGTACACCCACATTTCGCCAGTTATGTTTAAGTCCCATGTAATTGGGGGCGAGCCTATTGCCATCAACCGGGCACAAATCCAGACTCCGAGGCTGCTACTGAGAAATTCCTGATGGAAAAACCCAATAACACTTTGCCCGACCTGGGAATCGAACCCAAGACCTCTTGCTCAGCAGTCGCGCTTTGCGACCACTAGACCAACGAGGCAGTCCAACTAGACCAACGTTTCACAAATGTAATACTTTTTTTATGTCCCTACGACCTTTTTTTTATTGTTTCTACAGTTACCGGCACGTAAGTTGGCAAGAGTTTTTGTAGTGGGGGAAGTTTGCGCACGCACAATTTCATACATTTTTATATGCGCGAACTTCCCCCACTACGAAAATCTCTTGCCAAGTTACGTGCCGGTAACTGTACTACCTATTCATCTACCTACCTACCTATAGATACTTTATACTAATACTAACTAGCTTCTGCCCGCGACTTCGCCCGCGTGTTTTTTTTTGCCTATTGCACCTAGCCGTATGCAATATACGACCTATTCTCAAACCTACCAAATATACCTGGTAGAATGTACCTAATAATCCTATCTAATAATAACTGGTAATCTACCCGGTAGAGAATGCCTTAGGCATTAAGTCCCCCTTTTTACTTTTTTGTTGCATAAAGTTTAAATAAAAAAATAAACAAACACAGTGACACGAGATTGTTATACATTTAGAGAGATAAAATCGTTTGTTTCTTTGTAAGAAGTAGTATCCGGAAGTACTGATGCGATTACAATAATTATTTTACTAATAGAAAGCAAATCTATTGCTAAATGCCATAAGCTCTGTTTATGGTATACTTGTAACTTTTTAACCTTTAAAGGCCCGTCTGTCATACCCGTATGACAGAACAATAGCATCAATTGTGTCTCATTACGTGGGACTGGAAGTATTAACTAACAAAAAATCCTTAATTACAAACTAAGTAAAAATTTAATAAAATCTAGATTTAATGTTACCTACACAACATAATTTAAACAGTAAAAGGAAACCGGTTTTCAAAACCAATATTCAGTTATTATTTACGACGAATATTAATTACATGTTATGCCTACTAAAAACATTAAAAATAAGTATGAAACCGGTAATCATGATTGTTGTTTATAGATTTTTAATGAATTCATAATCAGGAAACGAAAATTGCTCATTTATTATCAAATTTTGACGTGAAAATCATTCCCTAAACGCCGTTTGTTCGCACTTCACGATCAAAACAGGGTTTTTAATCATTACATTTATGACATGATTAAATGAATTAATAATCTACCTACGCGTTTAATTATTACTATTGTATGATTTATCGCTTCGTGATCAAGAAAAAATTTTTTAGGTTAGTAGGTATTGTATGTAGAGGCTCTGGCTGGACGAGCCGTATACAATCTATTTTGTTATTATTCTATAGTAGTTATAATAAAAGACCACGTCTGCGTATCTGTAATAATATTGTATTCGTTAATCGAGTCGCGCTAGGAGATAAAAACTACATTTCAAATTAAGAAGAAAACCAGACGACGGTGTGTTGACGGCTGTCAAGCCCAGCACTAGAAGGGTTAGGCAGAGGTGTAGGTACCTACCCATTAGTACACCCACATTTCACCAGTTATGTTTAAGTCCCATGTTTAAGAGTCCGAGGCTGCTACTGAGAAGTTCCTGATTGAAAAACCCGATAACACTTTGCCCGACCTGGGAATCGAACCTAAGACCTCCTGCTCAGACCGCTAGACCAACGAGGCAGTCAGCCAGGCCAGCCAGGATGATGAAAAAAGATTGTTTAACGCACGCAAAATTGTGCTTACGGGTACATCGGACAGTTCATAAGCTGTCAAATACCCTCAGGTATTTAGTTAAGTTATGACATTTATAACTAAACATCGAATAAAAATTACATACATACATAAACTCATGCCTTTTTCCCATAGGGGTAGGCAGAAACCACAGAACGCCACCTGCTACGATCCTTACATACTCCTTTCGCCTCATCTACGTTCATACATCTCGTCATACAAGCACGCCGGATAAAAAATAAACAGTAATAAATATTTAATTCTTTCGATCTAACATACGAAAAATACGCCACAAATTCGCAGCACATTCAATATTAGAATATCTAAATAATTCATTTCATTAACTTTCGTTTTCTACATGTTTTAGTCTGAAGAACAACGACTTAATGCGCATGCGCCTCCTACATGAGAACCAACTAGGCTCCTAACATTGGACTAACTACGTGTGTGTAGCATGCTAATGTCTCCGCCCACGGCTCACACATAATTAAACAATGCTAAACTAATTGTAGGGATTTTAGAAAGGGAAATGTGAGAATAAACTGTATGGTGGCTGAATTTTAATAGGAAGCTGTGTTTAGGGTATGTTTTAGCGTACAATGTTGTCTGGAAGCCTAACAAGCATCATGATAAACTGATATTAAATAATAAACTAATTAAAAAAATATTTTTAAAAACAAGCTTTAATTTAAAATCATTACAATATTGAGTATTGGACATTGTATTGTCATCAGAACTGAAGGTGTATGCAAAATTTCAGCTTAATCGGATAAATGGTCGAAAAATGGTTTGCAAATTTTGAAAGGACAACTTACATACGAACAATGCGATCTAAATATAAGCTTGTAAAAAATGACAGATATTAGCTCTCGCCCGCGATGTCGTTTGCATTCCGGGTCTGGCTGCTTGTATGTGTATTACGTTTGTAAACGCACTAACACATAACATACCATCAAGCCTGTAATCCCCGAAGAGTTAGGCAGATGTGTACCCATTAGTGCACCCACATTTCGTCAGGTATGTTTAAGTCCTATGTAATAGGGACTCACAATACAGTAGACATTTCTAGTGTGGGGCAACGTTTATAAAGAAATAATTTTCTGATGGATCCCAGATTTTTTGATAAAATTATTAGAGTTCTTGAGATTAGCGCGATCAAATAGAAACTCTTAAACTTTTTAATGTTATAGATTCACACCAAAAGACCTGACAACTACAATATTCGGATTACAGAGTATCAAAACCCAATCAATAAGTAAGTGTTTTTAAATTAAAAGACTATTAAAATTTATATAGTTTCTTACTTATAAAAAAATATCTCCATAAAAAATCCATAATCGTTAAATTAAACAAAACTTGTTTCCATTTTTTATCTTTGGAGGACATTTTTAATTCCCATCACAAAAATGTCTCATTTTAATACATTAACAATGTCATTAGCAAAATAAATCAGTAAGACATCACCTGCTCATGAATTAATTTATTTTTAACAATGTAATACAAGAAACATTTTTATATTGTTATAAATCAAAGAACATCCTGATCAAGAATTGATTTGGATTCGGTCATCGATATTTTACGTAATATTTGTCGCAGTATGGCTAATTAATTTATGGCATGACATCACTTAATAACTTTACACTAACGCTCTCGCTTCGTTTTTATATTTAGAGCCGTAAATTTTTATGGTATTAGAATTTACGGCTCTATATTTTTCCGGTATAAGAAGTAGCCTATGTATCATGCCTAGGGCCCGATATAGCTATTTAGCCGCTCCGGGCAAAATAATGTTTGCCGCACTTTACACAAACACCAAAATTCTAATTCCTGAGCTTGCTATTCCAAAGATGGGATGATATAAATGTGATATTGTTTTAATAGTAGGTATAATAATCACATACGTTAGTCTACTACGGCTTCTGAACAAGTACGCAAGAATTCGTGAGAGTATGTCAGACTTCGTACAACCGCCCGGCAAACTTAATTTTGCCGCCCCTCATTTTTGCCGCTCTAGGCATTTGCCCTGCTTGCCCCCCTTAGATCGGGCCCTAGTTATGCCAGACTATAATCTATCTCTGTGCCTTCCTACAAGGCCAAAGCTCCATGCGAAAGAAGTCCAGCACCAAGCAAAAGCCAGTTTAAATAAAACAGCCTGTATTTATGAAACCTAACTTCAAAAGTCAATTAATCAAAGTCTATTCCTAGCCTTCGTTAAAGGTCTAGGTGACACATACAAACAAAAGATTTCCTGGTGGAAATGTGTTTTTTTTTTCACGGCTAGGCGCTAAACTCACTGATGACGTCAAATGTTAAGGCGATTAACACACGGCACCGCGCACCGCCGCCGAGGGCGGTGGCGGTAAAGCGGATTGCACCGCTCGACCGCGCGGTCGGGCGGTGTACGTGTGTTAAGGCATCAACGGATTTCTTAAAGGCCAATGCGACCGCTTCGCCGCTAACCGCGGCGGTGCGCGGTGCCATGTGTTAATCGCCTAAGAGAACTGTACCGACAATGATCTTTAAGCAAAGCGTAGCCTAGTCGACCCCTCAAGTAACAAACTCGATGTAACTTTGTATCTACGTAAGATAAGGACACTAATACTTATCTAGGTTTGTGGTTAGTCATTTTTCTGTTAAGTAACTTGATTTCAAAATGATGCACAGTATCTCAAAATAACTTATTTTGGATTACAAGTTACGTACCTATTATAATTTTAAAATTAAGATTTTTGATAGTCATTTTTCTGTTAAGTAACTTGATTTCAAAATGATGCACAGTATCTCAAAATACCTTATTTTGGTTTACAAGTTACGTACCTATTATAATTTTAAAATTAAGATTTTTGATGGAAAACTGAGTAACCTATATTATACTCGTATATGGGTATGTATTTTATAAACGTCCCGGATATCCAAAGGCCATACAAATATTTATTCTGCGAGGGAATCGAACCTGCGACATTCAGTATGTGAGCCAATCGGTCAGCCACGGTACCAACCATGCAATATGCTCTACCGGTCAAGCCCCGGCTGACTTACCGGTAAGTCAGAACAATAGAAAATCAATTGTGTCTCATTACGTGGGACTTGAGTATTTAACGCATCTACAAAATTTCATTGTGTTTGATTACTTTTTGACCACCATACAAACGTAAACGCGTCGAGAATATCCTCTTAAATAACATAACTTCGCGATTATGTTATATTGATGTCTCGTGATAGCTGCGAGACTATGATTAGTCATAGTTGCCGTCTGTCAGGGCCATAGGTCATCATGAGAATGACGCTTTTAAAGCTTTTTGTTCTTCAAGTAAAACAACAAGTTTTTTGACACATTCCTAGCTTATTAGATTTCTGTGTGCCATGGTAACACATATTTATAAATGTTCCTATATCGTGTTGGATTCTTTGGTACCTCTTAACCTGAAATAAAATTATTGGTGTAAGACCAAAGGATCGTAATTTCGTGTGTTGTGCATCGCGTAATTTACATTCAACTGAAACTCAAAATGCATTTTGCGTCACTGTATAGTGTCGAACAGGACTTTTGCATGAAAAGGGATGCACGAGTATATTACGCGGTCAAACGTTTGTCCTCACACATAGATTCTGATGTCAGACTTTCGGCCATCCTCAGAACACAACAAAGTTGGTACCACCCTTCTTTTATTGTTCTAATTTTGAATTTTCCCTTTAGCAAATGATATTTTTCCTTTTCTTCGTACGTAACTTGCTGATACAAGCCTTGAATAAACAGTTTCATATTTTTGATCATTAAAAAAATTTAATGCCAGGAAATACAAACAGAATTATTTTGCGCCTACAAAGACCATTAACCTATCAGTTCTTACAAATACACATTTTCTATTCCTTTGTTTCCATATCAATATGGCACCATGTTACAATATGATCCGCATGCCAAGATCGAACACCATACAAGTGTGAAAGCTAAACAAGAAAATATATTCATAGATTAATGATATAATCAGAGAAAGTTCGTTCTTTTGTGGTCAATATATTGATGACGTCTTGTAAAGGTCATAAGGTCACAAGGTCACTGGCAAATGTCAAGTCTAACATATACATAGTTGTCGCCGTCGGCAATTTTTTAAGTCATTTCGCCTCATGATGCGTCATCCATATGAATAGTAAGTATTAGAAGTTAGGCGTGTGCGCATGGTTAAAAGGTCAATTCAGTTTGAGATATGATTTCAGTTTTTGAATGACTCATTGTTACTCAAAAACTCATTTTCATTGTTATTTTGTGGAGAGGATGGTCAATTAGGAAGCTTGTCTCTTGCGTGGTTATTCTCTGCTCAACCTGCTTCGGACATTCAATATTATGTTGCCACTTTGTTGATTTGTATTACTAACGCTAGTTTTAAGATAATTTACTAACAAGATTGTCTTGTACGAAATAAAATTCATTCATTCGTCATTGTATTACTAACTATACTTTACTATACTATACAATAAGACTAAGACTATATAATGGGGTAGTATTTACATGAAATAAAAACTGAAACGAACATTCAATAGATAGATTTATATAATTCTTATAAACAAAAGATTTGCAATTTCGATAAGTTGACATAACATATTATAACATCGCGCCTGTAATCCCCGAAGACTCCGAGGGTGCAACTGAGAAATTCCTGATGGAAAAACCCAATAACACTTTGTCCGACCTAGGAATCGAACCCAAAACATGCATTATCATTCATTTTTTTTCATTTCATTTGCATTTTAAAATCGGTCGAATTTAGCTGTGACACATACAGCTAAATTCGACCGATTTTAAGTTTTCCCTAGAAACAGAGATTTCCAATTATCTTTTTTTAAATAACACATTTCGAAACTGTTCTCTGATAACTTTTTAGACCTGTATATCCTGCTGCGTAGAAAGTTTAATTAAAATCGGTACATTCATTTCGATAAAAAGGACTTGAAAGTTTGTATGAAATTATTCCTCTTTGAGAAACTTTAAGCTAATCAAAACTTATTCAGAACATACAGAATTGCTTTATCGTTGCAAAACGTACCATTAAACAAACGTTATTTATGTCTGCAACAATAAAGCAACTCCTGCGAGCGTCCATTTGGCAGGCTTGTCCTTGGTCTTCAAGTTGAAGGTCCACACGTAAGTTGGTCCTCGGGTACGGGTCTTGTAGACAGGGCACTCGTACATGTTGCGGAGATCTTGTTTATCTTGCGTTATTGCCTGAAATGGGATTGATGAATATAATTGATGACAAGATTGACAGCTAAGCTGCAGCAGTGCGCGTCTCGGTATCATTTGTAAGGCCTGCAGGTACTCAGGTTACTGGTACTACAAGTTCCTGGTTTGGTTGATGTCTGTATGTAAGTTTATATCAACCACAATACAGGAGAAATGCCTATGCCTATGCCTATGCCTATGCCTAGCGCAAGGACTAGGTTGCTTGTGGGGACCTAAGTCCAAGAACGATCTTTCTACGGTGGCCAGTGACTGGATAAGAAGAGCGAAGTATCAAGGCTTGCCTTTGGAGAGGCAATCCATTTCATCCAGTAGCAGTGGCGGCTGGTGGGTTATCGAACTGGTGGTGCACTTTACTAAAATATTGAAATTAGAAAATGCAACAAAACAAAAATTGACATATTAGATGTTTATTTTTTATACATTAAATCAATGCGACGACATTTTTCTGAAGCGAAATGTTCAATCACGTTTTTATTAAAATTGGGTATTAACACCATACACAGTACAGAATAAAAGTTCTCGAAAAAAATCGAAACAAAAACTAAAAACAATTACGGTAATATAAATAAACAATAATTAACGCGTCACACACTGGCTGCCGTCGCGTCGTTTTCGCCAATTCGTCAAACATCGGGTGCTTTCGGCAATCCTCGGTTCGCACGTGCGGCGCTCGAGAACCCACTCATTACTCGGTACATTTCTATGAACTATCTTCTGTTTCACGCGTCAGGCGTATTAACTCGTATCTCCTACAAGTTGTATTAGCAGTCCTCGTGCACTCGCCGAAGCGCACGAGAATTTGTCTTTACAGGAAAATAAGTCTTAATAGTTTAGTAAAGCGCTCAAACTGTTTCACCATAATTGGAGATTTAATTTTTTATACGTTTTTGTATGTTTAAAAATAACTATTAAAATGGTAATTTAAAAATAAAGATTTTGTAATTTTTGATTTTTGATTGGTGGTTCAGCGCACGAGCGCACTTAAGGTACAGCCGCCACTGTCCAGTAGTAGACTGATATAAAATGATAATGTTTTATTTTAAGTGATTACAGATATGATTACTGAATCGCCTCATTAAGTAATGACGCATAGCGAACGCGAAAACTAGTCTTACAAACAATTCTAAAACATATCCAAAATCTTTAATTGACTTTTTTCTAACATCCTCTTTGTTTCCTTCAGAGAGAGATAAAGTCTGTATTCGATAGTCTGAAAGCACTAACAGTTAAGTTTGCAAACGAAAATTTTATTCACACAAACCAAAATGAGTTTTGGGAATCGCACTCCTGTGATATACTATCTATATCATATAACAAACATTTTACCACTCACCCGAACATTAATCACAGGCATAGGCGGGAACAAATCCTTAAGCTTAGAGTCCATAATGATGCCAGCTTGCTGGTCCCACCGAGCTCCTTCCATGAGCAGTCCGTGGACGAAGGCTCCGTCGCGCGGGGCGGACCTTGTGTCCGCGATCCTAGAGGACATGAGGTTAGAGATGGGAACAAAAGACTTGATGATGGATGTACTCTGGTCTTTAGCTTTTATTAATTTATTTATTAAATAAATCCCCAAATAATCCCAATTGTTACTATTTATTAGAAAATGTAACGATACAATGAACAGTCATTGTATTGTTACATTTTCTGCAATACAGATTGCAATCAATGAGAAAGACGACGTGCACCGAGGACCTATGCCTACCGTCGTGCTGCGCCCTCAACTCCACGGCATTACAAGGGCGTCGCGACGCACAGTTTGGTAGCCCCTGCCATAGGACTTGGTATATTACCACACCGAACTGACACCAGCCCCACTGCTAGAGCAATTGCGCTATTAAACGACTTCTTAAAATGTAGTCCAGATGCAGATATTTTTTTTTGACTCTCAAAATACAATTGTTAAATATTATAATAATTTTATAGTTCCTTAATTTATGTATTAACACTGTAATGTAATTTGTATAATTAGCATAGATATTAGCGATTTGGTGTAAACTGTTAGCTTATATTTGATTAATAAATATTCCGATACATTGATGAATATTGCAGTGGCGGCTGGTGGGTTATCGAACTGGTGGTGCACTTTACTAAAATATTGAAATTAGAAAATACAACAAAACAAAAATTGACATATTAGATGTTTATTTTTTATACATTAAATCAATGCGACGACATTTTTCTGAAGCGAAATGTTCAATCACGTTTTTATTAAAATTGGGTATTAACACCATACACAGTACAGAATAAAAGTTCTCGAAAAAAATCGAAACAAAAACTAAAAACAATTACGGTAATATAAATAAACAATAATTAACGCGTCACACACTGGCTGCCGTCGCGTCGTTTTCGCCAATTCGTCAAACATCGGGTGCTTTCGGCAATCCTCGGTTCGCACGTGCGGCGCTCGAGAACCCACTCATTACTCGGTACATTTCTATGAACTATCTTCTGTTTCACGCGTCAGGCGTATTAACTCGTATCTCCTACAAGTTGTATTAGCAGTCCTCGTGCACTCGCCGAAGCGCACGAGAATTTGTCTTTACAGGAAAATAAGTCTTAATAGTTTAGTAAAGCGCTCAAACTGTTTCACCATAATTGGAGATTTAATTTTTTATACGTTTTTGTATGTTTAAAAATAACTATTAAAATGGTAATTTAAAAATAAAGATTTTGTAATTTTTGATTTTTGATTGGTGGTTCAGCGCACGAGCGCACTTAAGGTACAGCCGCCACTGGAATATTGAAGACCAAATCAACCGCTTATTTATGTTCCCTACATAGAACTTCATTTGTCAAGCCCATTTCTTGCTTTTTTACTAATGTGAGGTCATCACGACATCCAAGATGGATGTCGTGATGGCCTAGTGATTGAGGCGCCCGCCTCTCATGCATGAGGTTGTGGGTTCGAATCTGGGCAAGTACCAATGAGTCTTTTTCAATTCATATGTACTTTCTAAGTTTATCTTAGACATCATGTCATACATGGAGCTTTGACAGTCGTTACGGGTCGTCAGAAGCCCGAAAAACTGACAACCAGTCTTACCAAGGGGTATCGTGTTACGGTGTTACCCAATTACTGGGTTGTGGAGGTCAGACTGATAGGCAGTCGCTCCATGTAAAATACTGATATTCAGCTGCATCCGGTTAGACTGATAGCCGACCCCAACATAACTGGGAAAAGGCTAGGCAGATGATGTGAGGTCATTCTGAAGCAATCAGTTAATTTGAAGAGTTACTCTAAAGTTTTATGTTTTTATACTGCCTATACAATGTGTCGTTTTGCATCCTCGTCAAATTCAAGGAGGTAACTATGCTAGTGATTCTAGACCCGAATCAATAATAAAATAGGTAGGTGTTTTTTTTTTAATGTTTTCTTATTTACGGAAATCAGTAAACCACCCCGGTGAAAATGCGGCCCATCTTAAGACTAGGTTTAGGATCGCTGGCCGCGCGCACACACACAAAGAATCGCAAACGATAAAACCACAACACAATAGACGCCGCCCGCGCACCCCTCTCCCTGTGGTGCCCCACTCCCGCGCCCGGGCGCGCCGCAAAGCAAAAAAATTATTAAATTAGTTCAAGTGATTTCGCCGCCGGCCGTGAGTGTATCGCAAATTTCGTTGTTCTGTGCCTCCGTCGTATACGTGAATTATGTGATTGTGATGCCATCAGTGGAGCCATCCGGATGTTCGCAGAACGGTTTCCCAATAGGGAACCGCCAACGCAGAGCGTTATGCTGTCTGCTACACAGAGACTGCGGGATTTTCGGCAGTTTGACGTACCCCGACATGCTCAAGCTCGCGGCAGTGAAGGTCTGCCTGTCGCCTTGCAGGAAGATATCCTGGAGTACTTCCAGCGAGAGCCACGGGCAAGCACACAAAAATACCTACTAAGGTAGGTATTTTTGTCGGTCCTCAGCCCGTTAAAGTAGGAAGGGAAATTTAAAATCAACCAATTTAATCTACAAATAAAAACAAAATCATTACTAATAATTAGGTACTCATAAATCATGAATTTACCTACAATGCGCCAAGAGCGTCCCGCCGCCGCGCCGCCGCCGGCAGCAAGTAGGTACTTATCCTAAATCCCGCGCTCACAACAAATAAATGTGCCACAGCCTAGCAAAACGTCTCAGGTTGTACCTAAATCCTAGTAGGTATGTATTCTTAGCAAAATCGGTAGATTTGCAATAAAACAGAATAAAGCAAAATGGCAATACTAACATTTTATCAATCAGCTGATAGCGTAGATAAGTAGATAAATCCTAGTACGTATTCTTAGATCTTAATAATAAAAACAAGTGTTATTAATTAACATCTAAGGTTAATAAAATCTGCAATTTGCAATAAAACGTAATAAGCAAAACTAACGTTTTATTAATCAGCTGACCGTAGATACTCACGACAATCTAAGGGTCGTGAACTTTTTTTGGACGCGCATAGCATACCTACGCATGTGATACACTCACGCACACAGAGACAATTGGCGCTAAAGCGCAGAGAGTGATTCTCCAATTTCAAGTTATGGATTATTCTGAAATACGATTAAATTTTAACAACTAATAAAAAAGGGTGTTATTATTATTATTCAGGTCTCGTAATTTTAATTGATTATTTATGACTTTTATGACAACCTCCTAAATTTTGACGAGGATGCAAAACGACATATTGTATAATTAATAAATTCAATTTATAAAACCTATGATTTCCTTATGACGGTGACTTCATCACAATATTTTGATATGTCTTGTTCATCAACTGCTTTTTTATAATTAAATATTAATGAGCTAAGGGCCAGAGTACATGTTAGTATTAATGAGTACATATATACAGATTGCTTAATTGAACTTTTGTACCTATTTACAGATTTTAAAAAAGCGTACAATATAATACAATGCTGATACCCATTAAGGTTAAAAGAAGTTACCTACGATACCAAGTCAAGAAGACAGATAAGCTTAGAAGAAGAATGGCGGAAGAATGATAGTGAGGTCTTAGTTCAGATATTATACAGCCATAGGCGCCGGCAGCAGGGTACAAGGGGGTGCAGTTGCACCCCCCTTTCAGAAAAGAAAATATATAGAAAGGATTAAGTTTTATTAGGTTACTATTTGAATTAAAAAGTCAGCTGCTAGGTAGCTGTCCAATTAATTTAATTGACAAATCATACCTACATGAGTAATCCTTACTAATATTATTAATGCGAAAGTAACTCTGTCTCTTGGTATGTTTGTATGCTTGTCTGTCTGTCTGTCTTTCTATCAGTCTGTCTGTAACGACTGAACCACCGAACAGATTTTGATGAAATTATATAAGCGGTAAGTTTGAGGCCCAAGGCTACTTTTTATTTTGCAACTTTGTCTGCGTCCGCGATAACCGCCATTTATGTAGACGTAGTCGCAAGAATAAGCTAGTTATCTATAGTTTATAATTTTCCTTAGTTAATAGTGAAGAAAGTGTGTAGATGCAGAATGATACAACTTCCTGATACTAACCCTGGCGGCGCCCATGAGTACAGTAAACCTTAATATTATTATTTACATTACCAAATCTTCATACATAACTACCCTATTATCTACTTAGTCTTATCTCTTAGTACACATACTTATTGATATATTTGAGAGTGTGTGTGTTTGTAAATACGTACCCTACCTACTACACTATAGTTAAGTACTTGCAGCAAATTTTGTAACGTTTTTAAGAATCGAAACAACAGCCTCATATTATGTACAAAAAGCATGTATTCAATTGGTTTTAAGCAAAGCAGTCTGTAAAAAGGTAGGTACATCGTTCTCTCTACTGAAAAAATACTTTTAACCTTGTTCCAACTGTCTTAACCCATAGTAATTCTACTAACCCATAGTAATTCTACTAAAAGCTTTCGAAAGGGAAAAACAATATTACAAAAATTCTTCTCCATACGAAACTACCTTTTGGAAGGGGCAACTAGAATTAATTCTTTTTTTCTTGTAAATGACGTTCAAAAGTGCCTTTTAATTGTGTAACTTAAATAAATATTTGACTTTGACTTTGACTTTAACTTTGACTTACATTTCTGAACGTCAAAAATGTTACAAGAATTACATTTCTGAACGTTCTTTTATCTACCTGTGTTTAAATACCTTGTGTGCTGTTCATGTCATGCGTGTCATTTTTATGTCATTTCAGCCAATTATTTGTTAATTCTACTGAGGCACCTTTCAACCAATACAGAGTGACCGCTAATTAGCGACCGACACTCAAACACATAATTGTACTCATAATAATAAACGACTTTAACAAAGAAACGTTCTTTTTTATTTGCTAAGCAATTGCTCCAATAGTAATTAAGTAACAATTTTTATTTAAAAACAAGCTTTTATTACCTGTAAATATCTAAAAAGTGAAAAATAAGTTGATTCTGAGTTCCATTTATTCCATATAAAAGTGTGTTACACCTTTTGTATTTTTCCTAATGTAACACTCTTTTAGGATCAAAGTACATACTCGTCAAGACAAATCAAACGAGCCCAAATTCGATGGGGCCGTGTCGTTTTATTACAGAGTTCTTATGGCCACCTTCCAGCTCCATCATCAGAACAGCTCCATGTCCATAATAATATTGACCTGTTCTCTGATTTACACATGCATGCAAAATATCAGCTCAACAGGAAACCGGGAAGTGGATCAAATTTAACTTTTAAGATTTAATGAAAACAGAAATCCGGACAGGTAAATAAAAACTTGTAAAAATAACACACAATTAAATTAGGTTTAATGTGATTAAGTTACTTACCCCATTCTACAAACAAAACTATTCAACTTTTACTGTGCTTTTTTTTATTTAACTATTAATTGTACGCGCGCGTGCTTACGCCTTTGCAATGATTAATCGTTTCTTTGGGAAAGTTGTTTGTTATAATTAGTATAATTACATGTATAGTATCGATCGGTCACTCATTACCAGTCACCCTGTATAGGATTTAAATGTACAGAGTACTGTAATACTTAGTTTTCGTAGAAGCTGTTTACTCACCAGTACCTATGAAAAGTACAAAACAATGTAGAAATGTTGTTATTATTACACCCAGGTTTAGTTTAAACTCTAAATTGTGTTTTTATTTCCCAATTATTATCCTGATTTTAACATTAATTGTTTATTGATTGATTCATACGGAGTGTAAAAACACATTACATAATTATGTACTCTTTAACTGTCGTTACGAGTCGTCAGAAGCCTGAAAATCTGACAACCAGTCTATACCGTTTTACCCAGTTACTGGGTTGTGGAGGTCAGATAGTCAGTCGCTCCATTTAAAATACTGGTAGTCAGCTGAATCCGGTTAGACTGGAAGCCGACCCCAACATCGGCTCGGCTCGGTAGATAATGACATAATCTTTAAGAGGAAACGCGAGAGGAGAGACTTTTAAAAATTAGGTATCAGAAGAAACTATCGCTGTCGCTCTGCGAGCTTCGGCGTGCGAAAAGGACAACTGCAGATCCGACTGAACTCGCGACTCGACTCCGCTCTCGCCTATTTTCTTCTCTAATATTGAACCAATATAAAAGATATTTCATGAACTAAATAGGAAGGATAAATACTATGCCCCTATATTTTTATTTTATCATGAATAGTTTTTAAATATGTATACTAGGCCGCTGTTCACAGCGGCAATTTTGAGCATTTTCTGTGGGTTCTAGTGCTTATAAAAATAATGTCTCATAAAGGAAAACATAGGGGCATAAAAATAGTTGATATTTACATTTTGTTCTAAAAAAAACAGGCGAGAGCGTTTGTATGGAGAAAAGTTCACCCGCGTTTCCTCTTAACTGCCCATCAAATTAAGTAACATTGAGCAAAATTTTTGAGCGACTTTTATTATTGGTGTTACAAAAATTACTGATTATGGTATTGCGTAAAGTGTCTTTTTACATCCGTACAAACAGTGTAGGTAATCAAAAAATCTAGAACATAATTATTTTTGTGTATTTTTAGATTGTAGAACCTATTAACACGAATTCCTATTAGGCCGCGTTCATAACAGACATATAATCCGTCGGTATCATGAGCTTAAATCTCAAAATGTCTGATAAAATGTAGTCAGTCGGCAGCTGACTGCTGATTGTGAAAGCTATCTCCCTGCGGGGGTGACGCTTGGTGTGTACGCGGCCTTGTTCATGTTTACTAGTAGTTGACTGATTCTGATTATATTACTTTTCGATTCTTGTCACTTAACTTAATATTTTGAACACTTGTTTCTATTTTAATTCGAATATTAAACTTCTAGCACTCACGTAAATTCCTCCTTCATCTTCTTAGTGACGTCACACTGCAGACACATCTTGTCAAGAGGCAACTCATACCTTCTGGCAGTGCTCTGCATGATGGCTGTTAGTAAACTTTGAGGGTTGAAGAAACCACCCAGCCAGACTGACGCTGGTAGCTAAATGGTAATAACAATGAAGATCTAAATCCACACTAAATTATAAATGAGAAATGAAATGGAATGTCTGTCTATAGGTATGTTACCTCATCACGCCAAAACCACTAAACGGATCGTCATGAAATTCGGCAAAGAGATAGTTTAGAATTTTGATAAAGAAATAGGTGTTATAAACTTATAACTGACATTAACAAGAACGAAATCGCGAGTAAAAGCAAAGTATGAAACAATGTAACGAACTGAATGGAAAAGGTAGCAGATAACACTAAAATATTCTTACGACAAAGTCTGTAGCCCAAGTTTCAAGTTCTCGTAACCTCAGCGTCAGATCCACGAACCAGGCAGAAAGACCAAGCAACGATGGATAGGCGCGGCTGGACCAAATCGCTGGCACCTGTTCAATAAACACAAGAAAATCCAAGTTATATTAGTGTACAATTTGCAGTGTGAGTGGTCCTAAGTTCCAAATTCAAGAAGGAAGCATTAGTGGTATAGTTATTAAACACACCTATCCATTTACATCATTCTTAGAACGCTGGCTAGCAGGTGGGACTCACCAATCATGGCGCGGTGGATAACAATGCAAGCAGTAGTCATTCCCCAGGTTAGGCATGCCTTACCCAGC
Source organism: Hoplodrina blanda (assembly GCA_949316365.1). Classification (NCBI taxonomy): domain Eukaryota; kingdom Metazoa; phylum Arthropoda; class Insecta; order Lepidoptera; family Noctuidae; genus Hoplodrina; species Hoplodrina blanda. The sequence goes on along the minus strand of OX438579.1, from coordinate 4,342,825 downwards.
TTAGAATAGGAACTGTTAACTTTAGTTAAAAGTTTAAATTGTTGCTAACAAAATGTGGATGGAAAATCCGAAATAAATGGTCTTTATTATTTTTATTAATAAACATGATTCCCATTTGGAATCTAAAGATTATTATTGTAGAAAGAGTCAAATGCTGAACACAATTCACAAATTGCAAACTATACACATCAAAAAAGTGACTAGACTTTTTTTTTAGTGAGAGACTTTTTTGATGTGTGTATTTATTTTCAATATCTACTTACTTGATCTAAAAATAATGCGTTTTCCAAATCTTCCATATCCGATGTTATTGTTAATTCACCCTGAAATACAATATATTAACATTAACCCTCGTTTTTATAAAGAGTTTGCTAAACGCAGCCATGCTTCGCTGTGTCTCTGCCAAAAAGAAACCGGACAAGCATGTCGGACTCGCACAATATTTACAACCGTACAATATTTAACGCTACATTTAAAAAAAAACGTTTTTTTTTTAATGTACCGTTTCTTGTATACCATGGACGGACACCGGAGTCTTAGTAGTAGGGTATCGTTAGCACCCTTCGGGAATGAAACCGTAATAAAGGATATAAAAACTGTAGTCTGCTAAAATGCAATGTTGTGTAAAAATTTCAAGGTTAGCATACAAAAGTTATCCAATAACTTTTGCGTTATTGCATAAGTTTAGTATGGTAACCTTGAAATTACAATAACAACTAACAACAATAACATTACCTTTAGCCCCAAATCAAGTTCCCTAAGAGACCTCTTCATCTCCCCAGTCAGGTAGTTCATTCGCTCGCACTCCTGGAATGCTACTATCACGTACGGCGTCCTCTCCTCAACCTTCCCCATAATTTCTGTCATGTTGAACTCTTCTGGCAACTTTTCTATTATCTCGTCCAGCATTTGTTTTACCTATGTTTTGGAGAAAATGTGTTCATTATTAATATTAAACAGTTATAAGCCTTTATCATTGAGAGCCTACATCTAATTACTGCTGAATTTATTTCTCCTTACTTTTTACTCTAAAAAGGGGAAATTTTCTTGCATTTATGGAATCCGTTTGAAATGTAAGATTTTTGTATAATGTGTTATGTTCTATTATTATAATAATAAAATAATAAATAATATTACGGCCTATTTTTATACCCTTGCAAGGCAAAGACCTATTCTCATGCAGAGAAGGCATGAGCATTGATCTCCACTCAAGGCGGAATGTGCGATTTCGGACCTAGATCAAAATATAAGTCCAGATTTCGTCACGATGTTTTCCTTCACCGATGTCAGTCCAAGATAACTTAGAAAGTACATATGAATTTAAAAAATCACATTCGTATTTGCTCTCACCATCTCATGTATGAAAGGCGGGTGCCTTAACCTTTGGGCCATCACGACTACTATTATTGAGGTTTGTGGCAATACAGTAATAATGTTTAAAATTGTTTAAGCAATTTTCACAAACCTTATCCTCTCGAGTCACAGTAGTAGCTCCAGAAGCCTGGGCATCTCTCGGCTGCATCTCAAATATAGTCCTGAACAGATTCTCAGACGTTGTAGTAAGGAAGCCTATCTCAGCATTAGGATGTAAGCCGTAGAGGTATGGAGACTCGGCCGGCATGGCGTCTTCTATGTACTGGTGATAGCCTACGTAGTCTGTGTTTGGAGGGGCGGGGAAGCCAGGAGCTAGTTGGAGCTCGCCATCAACCTGAATATGAGATTGTGGTAAAGGCAAACCTTCTGGATGTGCTAATTAAGTATTATTGTTACGTCTTCATAAGATTTCATCTATTAAGACATTTTTTTCATATTCTTTCAACGAGATCTTCCCAAAATACATTCATTTTAAGATTTTAATTTGTTTGTTTGTAACTATTGGTCTAATTTAAAAAATCCTTTCGCGTTAGCCCTTTTATCAAGGAGGGTTTGGGCTATATAAAATAACTCTATGACTCACAGGAGCAGAGCAGAAACCAAAGATCTAACTTAACGCTAGTGAAACCGCGAGATATGTGTTTGAACATTTTAGTAAAATCTTTTGTGAATGTATACATATTTTTTTAAACAGTCAAAGTATTATTCAAAACATTAATTTCAATTAAACCAATTACAGACACTTGAATTGTCAAGGAGTCGGTCACTTAGTCAGAAAGTTAAGTTGAATCTCGTTCCAAAACGGAGGTAGGCTTCTATGGAGAAAAACGAGCAAGACAGGCGTTTCTTAGTCTGGTATGTACAATAAGAATTCTCAAATCATAAACTCACAAGATCAGGCTGCATCAACTCCTCCAGATAAGCATTGCAGAGCCTGCGGTCCCAATCGTCAGTGATGTGTCCTCCGTACATGATCTCACCGAATAGGTACCGAAGATCTTCCCAAGGCACTCTTGAGTTTGCTTCTAAATAGTTGTACAGTACGAACACGCTTATTGTTAGATCACCTGAAACGAAATTTAATCTTCGGAACTACTGGCACAATTCTAAAAATAAATTATTTTGCTAATAGGAAGCTACGTTGATCCTAAGTGTCAAAGGTAATGTTTTATAGTATACTTGACTTCCATGCAGACGAAGTCGCGGACAAAAGCTGGTTTAGTCATAAAGTTACGAATTCAAATTAAATTATGCTTAATACTAAATATCACTAAGGACTAAAAGACCAAAAAAATATTAAATCCTCAACCTACAATCAAAGAAAGAATATCTGAAAATAACAGTAATACATAATAAGATACTAGAGAAAAATATAAAAAACAGATTCAGTCAAAGTCAAAGTCAAAACATTTATTTCAATTAGACCATTTACAGGCACTTTTGAATTGTCAAGGAGTCGGTCAGTCAGTCCGAAAGTTGAAGCTAGATGCTCGTTCCAAAACGGAGGTAGGCCTCTATGGAGAAGAACGAGCAAGAAACTCCACGGCACTCTTTTAAATTAGGTTTTTACAAAATCCTGGTTACATTATTCTTGTTGATTCTACATGTGATCACAATGAAGATGAATATAAAACAGTAATAAAAAATAATAAAAATGAAGATGTAAGCCATAGCAGTTAAGAGATGACCAATCCAAACTGACAGCACTCATTGACCAGCATGACGCATGGATCAGCACCATCTAGCTCAACCATCATGGAGGGAGCCAAATGATCCAACACACGCGCCACCACCAGCGAGACATTTGAGTGAGCATGACAAGCTCTCAACTGCCATGCTCATTAATGTTCAGAATATACTTATTTAATACTTACCAACATTAAACGGATAAATCTTGTTCCAGCCCTGAGGACCGAATTTCCGTCTCTCAGCAACAACAGCGTGGAAGTAGCAAAGAGCGAATAATATCGCCTTGAATTCAGCCTCCTTACCACACATCTCTAGTGTTTCTTGGTTAAAATTGTCTAGAGCTTTGTGTATGTTTGCCTGTGGACATTCGAAATGTCAAATTCAAATTCAAATAAATGTATGATGATATTATTACATCTAGACTCATCAAGGTACATATTTTAACTTCGAGGTTGCTTCGACCTAAGGAAATTCTGCTTTAAGAGAAAATGATGTAGGTACCCTAGTTTTGACCCTACCCTAGTTTTTAGCTCTTAATCTTAGATCTTAATATAACATAACAATAAGCTCTTAATCTGGAATTCAATGGCTTCACGGGATTAGTTTATGTATGATCGAAAAAAAAATTCTACAAAATTCCATTGAGCCATTGAACATTATAATATTATAATACTACAGATACGAAGACAATGAAAAGCTATATAGGAAATGTATGAGAAACGTAAGTTCAAGAGATATTTTAAAACAACATTCTACCTGCATTCCAGTGGGCGGTTCATTAGTAATCTTGATACTAGACTCCAAGATCCCCTGTGGTATGATATGAGCTGCGGCCGTCGCCGCTGGTTCAGCAGACATAAACAGACGGAACTTCTCGTGGCACCCGTTTGCGAAGCTCTCCATCTTCTTTTCAAGATTTGGCAGCCATTTCTTTACTAAATGAATGTTCTGGAAAAGGAACTTAGTTGAAACTACATAACGAAAGTACTCATGAATATGAACAACTTTTATTACGAAGTATGAAAAAAAATCTGCTGTTCTATACAAAAAATATTGTAGCGCACAATACGATTAAATTTATGGAACAGCTGATTTTTGTTCATATTCATGAGTACTTTCACCCACCCAATATTTTAGATAACAATAATAATATTTCAATAAACTTGACTGAGTACAAGTAAACTTACCTAACGTTAATACATCATGTTCATGAGTATCAGATACATTAGGGATTTTAAGTGAACGACATAATGAACCCCGGTCAGCAGTTAGTTCAATTGTATTTATATAGTTTACTATTTTGAAAGAGATAACTTTTTTTCTTCATTCATTTAATTCGGTTTCAAACACTTTGAATGGTGGTGAGAATAGTACATGATTTTCAATCAAAATAGCCAGTTGCTACATATCATGTACCCAAGAAATATTTGAAAATTATTTTATCCCAAGCTCCCATTCTTTGTCATAAATTACGTCTTATCTTACCTGTAACACAACCCAATGTCCCTTCTGCAGTCCTTCATCCATGGCCTGCTCAGCCACAACCTCCTGCCCCTGACCCAAGGACACATTATGAAAGTTCCCATTATCAGCCGTGAATCCCATGATCTTGCCTAGAGCCTCCACATCCTTCAACGGGTTGACTCCAGGAGATAGGATAAAGAATATTGGCGTTGTAGAACTGGTTTCTTCGAAAGACTTGCTGAATTCTACTGTTCTGTTTTCCACGTATTTGCCGCCCATTTTTTCTTCTATGTAGGCTCTGAAGTTGGTACAGTGACAATTTTTAATTTGTTCGACAATTTCTAAAGTAAATATCAATATGTAGTTTGTACTTACGCTACAGCATACGTCATTCTGTCTGGTCTCAAAGCTCTTAACATACACAGTCTTTGAAGGGCTGGTTTGTTTTTCCATTCCTAAAAATTGACGTAAAAAAGGACCAGTTAAAAACCAAAAATATAACTGCTGTAGTGAAATAAAATTATTTTGCGATGTATTGATTGCTAGCTCAAATATTCCTTAAGTTTTCTTATTTATTTATTTACAAACACACAATTATAACGTCTTTACAGTAAAAACCAAAACGATGGTCTATGTACCGGGGTTGCGGGACGTCTCCGGGGTTGCGGGACGTCTCCGGGGTTGCGGGACGTCTCCGGGGTTGCGGGACGTCTTAACAGGATACCGTGGCCCCGGAACGTAAAGGGCAACAGAAGGAACAGGGTGGTTTTTTAGTCAGTAAAAGTCTGACAGTCCCTTCCGCCCCGCCCAGGACGGAAGGACTCATTTGATGATTTTTACCACCTCAAAAAAAAAAAAAAAAAACAAAAAAAAAAAAAATGGTCTATGTAATATTAGAACTATGCTATAAAATATCAACAACAAGCAAATCAAAAGCTATATATTTGCTTATCTAAAGCAACAACAAGATCCGTAAATGTGAAATCTTCATACCTGAGGAAACTTCTCCCTTTCAGGACACTCCACTTCCACAATCTTCTTCCATCTCTTAGGCGATGTCTCAATATCTCTATCCAAGTTCCTGAACTCTTCTTTACCAGCCAGAGAACAGATACCTCCCCAACTCTGGTTGGATAAGAAGTCCACTGGACTCGTCACATGGGGCTTAATAGGAAACCGGAGGAAGAAATCCAATTCCACTGGTGATACTTCTTCGCTCATGAGAAGCACCTGAAAAGACGTTGATTTATTCGATATGTAATTTTGTGTAACCATGTGCGATTTAGTGTATAGTTTTATAGGCTAGTTTCAATATGTATCTTGATAGGAATTATTAATAATAATACCGCCTATTAGTGTCCTACCGTAAGGCAAATGTCTCATATCATCATCAGTATTGTATCATTAGTAAATTCAGTTTGAGATCAAAATCTTTTTACATTGATGAAAATCACCTATACAACATTATTTTTAGTATAATATGCGAAACCTCAATATCGTTTGTTCAGAATCAGTAACTGATTCGATTCCAAAAATTTTTACACAATGTTATTTTTTTTTTCAAAAATATTTTAATTAAATTTTATTACCAGTTAATTACAATACAATCACCGTACGGTTAGGTACCTATTGCCAAACTACACACATCAAAAGTGTCTAGGGATCAACATCCCTAACATTTGTTAGGGATGTTGATCCCTAGACACTTTTGATGTGTATATTATCACGAGTGTATAACACAGGAGACGCGGTTTACGCGGGTGTACCGCGAAATGAGCATGTTTTTGAACGGACAACCAGGTAATATACAAGTTTATAACTTTGTGATTTTTTATGATACGGTTTTAAAATTTTGTACATAGATTCTTTACACAAAAATACTAGACAGGTGTATCGGGTTTCGCATAAACAAAAAATAATGTTGTATAATAAAGATGTCAATGATGTTAAATATTTATGTTAACTTTGATAATGTCGACTCTAACGATGTTCGAATTTCATTTTACATACCTACTTATTAATAATTCTACTGCTTACCTGAAACGTCATTTGCGAGGCAAATATAAGTTTGTCACACTCGAACAGTCCTCTAGAGGTGTATTGGTATACAGAGAAGCTGATGCAGTCGATGAGGTTCTTGATCCGAGGGCCTAGTCCCTCTGCAGGTTCGGCGCGAGATATCGCTTTTTGAAATACCACGCTGAATGCCTGAAAGAGTTATTAAAATACGAGTATAAAATTTTCAAATAATAAATAAATATTATCTATTGGTCTTAGAAAAAAGATGAAAATGTTCTTACAAAGTTTACCAACTGTAGCAGATAGATATAAAAATCATACAAGGAAAGGTACACGCAGTGTTGATCTACCCCAAATGACTTTAAACATTAACTTAAGAGTAAAAAAGAAGAGAATTACAAATTAAAATATTACGTAAAGTATAATTTCACCTTCAAAGAGAACTGGTATATTGGATTGATGGTGTTTAGATCGTTCAGGATGAAGTATAATAAGGAGGCTCTCGCAGAAGCCGGTCGGTAGAACTCACGAGCCACATCAATCTCTCGTGAAGTTATTTTCGCCTCGGCCACCTAAAAGTAGAGGACTTTAGTATTGTAGAAGTCAATGTCAAAGAAATAATCGATTTCTTGTCAAGACTTTTTATGACATTGCAACTTACTGCAGTTACTTGGCTCGTTTTGATACAACTAAGTCTTATTATTGGGTACTTGATACCACTAATTAATTGATATACATTTTATGAGCTATCAAAACACGATTCCCCCATAGATTTTGTATGGCTATAGTAAACTGTGACTTATTGGCTTATTATGTGAATATGCGCTAATCGGGTATTCATGGCTAAAATGAAGTGTTTTTTTTTTTCAAAGAATTAGTGCCTTGGAATTATTGCTTGAAGATTTATCTACTCAATTGGTTTTTTCTCACCTTTTTCTCAATATCAGCAGCAGTCCTTTTCGTTGTCTCCAAATTCTCCACCAAAGCCGTATCACCAAGAATGTCATCACCGGCCGAAGACAAGCGCGAAAGTAAATCGTCTTCTAGCGATTTCAACTGAATCTTAAATTGATTCTGCTGTTTCGTCAACTCTGCTTTCAAATCCTCTAGATCTGGTCTTTCTGCTTTTACTACTTCAGCTAGAAGTTGGTCTTCAAGACCATCGCGAGTTACTGTGAAGTTGACTAGAGTCGTTTGAGCTTGCATCTCTGGCTTGTAATGTGGGTTAGCCAGTTTCGTGTGTAGAATCAGTCTGAAGTTGGGACTGTATTCAACCTCTTTGTCACCCATTTTGATTGCTCTGTAAGAAATTATGCTTTATCAGCAACTATACAAGGTACAGTTTTGCATTCTCCTCAAATTAAGAAGGTAATTACGCTAATGATCAATACTAATATAAATAGGATATATATTTTTTTATTTTGAACTGTTTATTTTCGAATTCGAATTCGAACTAGACATCTTGCTGCTGGCTTTGGCAGGCGAGGCGACGAACTCACACGCACACAGTGATACAGCCGCGATACTGCCTACGCTATGGGGCGATTCTGTTGTTTGCAAGAGCTGTATTCTGAAATACTGTCAAACATAAACAACTTAAGAAACAAATATTTATTAATTATTGACCAATATGACAACATTCTCAAAGACGACCATGCAAAACTGCACTTTGTATAATATTTCTTTTTTTTGTGGGTATACAAATGGATACACCTCTGCTAACACTTCGGGGATTACAGGCGTGATATTATGTTGTATTGTTAGTAACTACCTATTTTATATCTTACCTTCCTTTCTTAATCAGAGTCCTTCCTAATAATGGATCTAAGACAGGGTCCACAGTCTCGCCAATGTTTTCAAAGAGGACGGTTTCTCCCTTTATGATCGCCTTTTCTATAATGTCCAAATATCCTCTTTGTCCTAATCTTATCACCCGCAGTTTGTCGCCGTACTTTTGTTTAATCCATTTTACACCTTGTAACTGTAAATGATAAGTCTTCGTGAGAATCTTACATTTACATGCAACAAAAATGTACAAAGGCAGACTTAATGCTTTAGGCATTCCCTACCAAAAGTAGTGAAGAGATAACATGCTTTTTTTCGCCTTTTCGTCTTCCCATTAGATAGTGCTGAAGAGAAAGGCGTTAGAAGGGCTCTCTTTTGTAATTTTTGACATCGAAAACTGCTGATTTTCAGCTTTAAGTGATTATTTTTTAATTCGTAGTTTATAAGATTTGTATTATTTTTATAAATATGGTCATCTAATTGATTGCCTTTAATTTTTTTGGTTTGGCTGGTACAGTTACCGGCACGTAAGTTGGCAAGAGTTTTTGTAGTGGGGGAAGTTTGCGCACGCACAATTTCATACATTTTTATATGCGCGAACCTCCCCCACTACGAAAATCTCTTGCCAAGTTACGTGCCGGCAACTGTAACATAATATCTACAATTTGTAAAGAATTAGCCGAAAGATCTAGGCAAATGAAATTGTGTTTAATAGGAAAAGTATATTCCCAACCTGAGGGTCAATCATAAGCGGCCACCTATCAGAGTTAGACAGTATGGTCGCATTCTCAGTACTCATGCGATCTGAAGGTAGACCTTCGTTCTGCCACATCGCTATCGTCGTATCGTCTGTTAGCATCGTGAGCGGATCCAGGCCTTCTGTTATTGGTATTGGTGGCTAGAAATTAAGGAGTGTTATAAATAAATATTTTGACAGTAAGTAGTTGTTCAATTGTTTCTGAGTTAATAACATCAGTTTCAACCACGAGTGTATATGTTAAACTGATTCCAAAATTGAAATCTTCATAAATATTATTCCCCCAAAAATTCGCAAAAGACCCATTTTAAGACATTCTTAATTAAGTATTTTTTGTTACTTCTAAACACTTTTCAGTCAAAATGATAACAAACCTTAAAAAACCTTGAAGTCTCATGTCTAAAACGTGCTTAAAAATTTAGGTTTGTTTCAGAATTCGTAGTCGAAATATGACGATTCGATCATTTATAAAATTAACAAAAATCTACATACATATTTATACGCCTAGAAGTTAATATGAAAAAATAAAAATACACACCTCCAAAGTCTTCAAAAACACAAGCCAATTCTTATGCATCAGGTCCAATCTGAACTGCTTAGTGAAGCATCCGACGTACGATATAAACGCACAAACTAGTAGTACATCCCCTGGCATTGTTGTACCCTGTTGCATTAGACTGAAACAAATGGATTATGAGAACATCTTTTTGCATCGCACTCCCGAGCTCCTGAATCGAACCACATTAAGATCTATAACTTTTAAATGGCTATGAATTCGAAAATTAGAATAATTGTGACACTAAAATGATGGCCAATACGTCAGCTTCAATTTTTGACATTATAAACAGATTACTTATTTATTTTTATAGATGTAAAATGTACGGTATAGCACTGTAATACGTACGGTGTAACAGAGGTTAGAACTGACGACAATTTCAAGCAAGTTAAAGTAAATAGTTATGAAATCAAAAAATTCTCTTCCACTATATTTTTAATGTGAGCGCGACTACTGATCATGAGGTCTTAGGTAAAGTGTTATTGGGCTAATGGGTACACCTCTGCCTAGCCCTTCGGTGATTACAGGCGTGACGTTGACGTTTAATGTTTTATGATGCAATTACCTAGAAACAGCTTCAGCCCATCTGACATTCTCACTAGCAAGTCCGTTGACCAGTCTGTTAGCAAGTTGTATAGTAGCGTTTGTTGCATCAGCTTCCCTCTGGCACTTCATCTTTTCTGAAGTCGCCTTCTCAAAATCTGCTGTGAGCATTGCCAGCTTTTCTTCTAGAGCCTTTGAAGGGAAAATTTTAATATTCATTTTGTATATTTATTCATTTAAAGGTTTATTACTCATCTTTCTTGGCGCGTATTGTATCTACATTGCACCCGTGCAAAGCTGGGACGGGACGCTAGTATATAAAAAAATCTAGATTACTCACAGCTACTTTGCATTTGATAGACTTCAATTTTTCAGTAGCCGCTGCTAACTCAGCGTTAGCAGCAGCCAAAGCTTTCCTTTTAGGCTCAACATCACAGAATACTTCGTAAAACTTTATAATATTGATGACCCAAGCGCAAAGACCAGCAGCTGCAGCCGATTTTGATCTTATGAACTCTAGAAATAAAATATAATTTTGATTGTTGATCTGATCTGAAAACAAAAGATGTGGTCAGGTGTTGTCGGTTGTCAGTTACCTGGCTCGAATTCTACGTCTTTCAAGTAAGGTTGAATGGCTTTGATTACGTCAGGGTGAATATTTTCCTTGTCATATTGTACAAGACACTCAAGGAACACGTCTACTTTTGCCATCACCATCTGGAAGTGAAAAAAATGTTTAATATTTTCCCGTGTAGAAATCAGATGAACTATAGACACATGTGCTCTGTACTTATTGAATTTTTTTGGAATGAAGATCCTTAACGCGGCTTGCAGTAGAAATTAACTGACAGAAATCGTCACGTAAGAAAAAAGTGTTATGTTGCGTCCAGGAGAGCTTGCTTCTATTTCTCTCTGTCTCTTTTTATTATATACGAGTATGTGGGTCTGTGTGCAAGTATCAAGATTCGAGCAGCAAGCATTGTGCGCGGCCAGCTGTATATCCTGAATTCTAAACACGTGTAAAAGTGATGGTCCAAAAATGTATGGACCAAAAACCCAGAGTCGATTTAGACAAATCTGGTATCAATAGCTTTATTAAAATGCACAATTTACCCCACCGAAAAAATTATGCCCATATCCATGGGATATAAAAGTTATAGGCTAACAAAGTATATTGGAAAAATCATGAATAACTGATTATTTTTACCAGTTTTTGCAACAGCAATATATAAATAATGAATAACTTGTTATTTTTATCAGTTTTTTCAACAGCAATATATTAATAATAATAATCATAGGACAATAATAAATATAAGTAGCGATTATATGAACCTATCAAGTATTAAATCTTATATTTCACAGCTTGTAAATCATATGTCAAGATACTTTTGTCGTGAAATCTTTTTACAGTTGAATGTGCCTATTTTGTCTCAGATTATTTATTTTTTCAGTCGCTTATTTAAAAAAAAACAAATACTGTGGAAAAAATATTTAAGTAAGCCTCTCGCTCACTCAATAGAGCGAGAGGTAAGATGAACGCATCATATTCTGAAGTATTTGTGTGTATTTGTTTAGCGAAAACAAAATAATGAATAACAAAGATAGGTAGGTAATTATGCTAGAGAACTTAAAAAATAGACGTAATCTCATTAATAAAGGACTTTGAACTTGATAGTTGCATATGATCGCTAGTTATATTTATTATTGTCCTATAATTATTATTATTAATATAATGCTGTTGAAAAAACTGGTAAAAATAACAAGTTATTCACGATTTTTCCATATATACTTTGTTTGTCTATAACTCATATACCCCATGGATATGAGCAATTTTTTTTCGGTGGGGTAAATTGTGCATTTTAATAAAGCTATTGATACCTAATTTGTCTCAATCGACTCTGGGTTTTTTTTGGACCATCGCTTTTTAATGTTTTATTTATTTTTTGTGTACGATATGACTGTTCTATAATATGCCTAATTCATATATAAATAAGAGCTAACCTTAGCAGATTTCCAGCTCCTATCTTTAGGAATCTTCCCACCTGGTGCTAACAGTACCATTACAGCTGCCGTAACATTGGTCACAGCTCCCGGCGGTGAACCGAAAGACTTCAACTCCGTAAGGTTAGCTTTATTCAGAGTGTTCAACGCATCTTGGGCAGCTACTAACGCTGGTTCGGCTTTGATCAAGTCTTCTTCACAATCTTTCTGTTTCTTTGATACTTCTTCGGCTATTACTGCTACTTTTTCTTCCTCCTCGTCGGCTAAAATATAAGCAAGTAAGTATACAAAATGCAAAATGTTTTGTGAGACTCTGTTGTAATAGTCTCAATACAAAATGATCCTAAATAGTTGTTTATAAGGATTTTCTTAGTATACCATGCAATATCATTTGATGTAATAACATATATTGATGATGTGATTATTTTATAATAGCGTTTTTAACACTAGTCACAAAAACCACATTATGTTTTGCAGCCATAGAAGACATTGACAAAAATATTTTCGAATTTTTTATGAAAATACATACATAATGCTATATATAAGCCAAATTAGCGAAACATTATCAATTTTCTATAAGATATTTATACCTACAGTAATTGATTATAATAAATAATTGTGATTATTATTTTATCAAATATGACCGATCCAGAGATAAACTTGCTGATTTTACACACATTTTGCAATTAAAGCACAAAAAATAAGTAAATAAATCCTACCAAGTGCTTTCTCGCTCTGTACTTTAGCAGTCTCTACGCCAACCATCTCAATAAGCTTATCGGCCGCTTCATTCTTCTGATGTAACTCTATCTCTTGTACTGCTAACTTTTCTTTCAATGCGTCCACTTGGCAAGATGTAGAGGCCAGCTTTTCCAAACCATTTTCGAGCCTACGAAATTAAGGTGTAAATTATAAATTATATAGTAGTTTCTAAATTATATACCAACAGCTTAACGTGCTTTCCGAGGCACGGATCGATGTCAGTGATGTCTAAGATAGAAGACTTACTAAAGGTTAGAAAGTACATATGAATTGAAAAAGCCAAAGACGAACCCACAGCCTCATGCATGAGGTGCCTTAATCACTGGGCCACCACGACAACGCGATCCCAATTATTACATTTTGTTTTGACATACCTAACAATCTTAGCACGAAGTTCATCAGTTTTATTATTCACCAGCTTTGCATACAAGCTGATCTGTTCCAGGTAACTCTTGGGTGTCGTGTAGTTGTAACGCCTTTCGTTGGCTAGGTATGCTTTCGACATCGTGTTTACTGAAGTATGGACGTACGCCATGAATCTGGATATAGAATCTCTGAGTGATATCTGGGGATTGATAGGAATGGAGGATTAGGAGAAGATTATTCAAAAAATTAAGTCAATGATTGAAAACAATCAAGATTCTATCGATCGATTAAAACAGTGGTGCTTAACCTTCAAAAAATTTTGTCAAATGGTCTCCCCATTTAGCAATTCTTCTGTCTTGAAATGGATCACCAGCTGTTTGGCGGTAATATTAATTATTATTGTTATTTAATAATTATATGACGACGTCAGGGACTACTTCTGGTGCTTTTAGGGACCACTGATTAAGAACCACTGTCAGATTCAGAGCTAAAAGGAGAGCTGAAACAAACTATTAGAATATACGAGTATTTACCGGCAGATTATGCAGCTCCTCTAAGAACCTCATGGCCACAGACACCAAAGCTTCCTGCGGCCACTCGTGGAACCAATTAATTGACGTACAATTGATAAGTGCAGGGAACTTTCTAGACCTCACTCTGAGGGTAGAACCAACAGGAGAGAAGCATAGAACCACTTTGAGTTGCTTCCGAACTCTGTCTATGAAGAATTTCCAGCAAGTTTCTCTGGTATCTGGTAGACCTGCACCTTTTACCTAAAATATTACATGAATCAAATATGATATATGTGTAGATTTTGGTACTTTTTGCAGGATTCGTTACTGACAATTTTATGATTACATAAACAATCTTAATACTATGTGCCTAAAACGTAAGGTGATACCTAAACATTTCTACACCTATACTTTTTAGTCTGTAGGCTAACTCAATTGTATTAGTTGTGACCAAGTACATATTTAAAATGAGATTCGGTCTGGCAAGTCATATTAGGGCTAGGAAATTATTTCAAAGGATCGCCATTATCGACATCATGGAGAACTATAAATAAAATATGTGTATTTTTTATCGCATTGAATATTACAAAAGGCTTTTTGACGTAACTCAGTTCGGTATATCAGAAGAATAATTACCTCATTCCTCACTCCAGCAATGATATTCTCCATTTCGTCATCAGGGAACAAGTCGGCAACTTCGCCCGAAGCCAGTAAATCATTGATAAGGACCAAAAACTGTTCATTTGCCACTTGAGCGTCCGTCATCAAGAACATTATACCGACGTTCTTAAGACCAGTCTTAATATAAAGCTGAGATAACTCGTTCTAGTAATTGGAAATAAAGATTTGTATATTAATACGAGGTCGAAGGATCGAGGTTCTTCTGTTAATTCTTACCAATATATGGAGTGTTTGGGACATTGTAACGAAAACTTTTACCATGAATTCAGACAACTCGTTCATATTTTTTGTTATTATACAGCAGTTCCATACAAAATTGTAAAAAAACATGTCCCGTGTTGGGCGCCAAAAACAAATTTGGCGCCCAACGTGGGACTATTTTTTTCAGCTACAGGAAACATAATTATATTTATTACTACAGTTGCAATCGTTATTCTACATATTATGATATCTTTACCTTCAAGTCGGACACTCCGTATCCTTTTTTAAGCTGTATCTGAAAGACTTCCAAACTGGATATAAAAGCAGCTAGTCGAGAAAGAGACTGTTTGCCGGAACCTCCTACTCCTACCAGTAAAGCGCTACCCCTTGGACTCTCTAGGATACGAGAGATTCTGCAAGATAGAAATGAGTTGAATCACCAAAATAATTTTATCATCAAAGGTCAACTACATCTTCATCTAGCTAGATTAGGTCTTAAAAACGAATGAACATGATTTTGTGTTTAAATTATATTATTATAACGGGCTGTAAGGATGAAGGGGTGAAATGAAACGAAACATTAAAAGGGAGCTGGCATTGACATAGTACAGTTTTTGCCATCAAGGACACTAAATCAAATATTATATACTTTTTTTTACATTAGAGTCGCTACGAGTTAGCAACAAATTACTATATTATTTTTAAGTTAAAATCCCTGCCAAAATTTCGTCCTAAATCACCTCTGCAATCCTTTTTAACCCGTTTTACGGTATAGAACAGTGTAAATATTTGTTTCATTCATAAAATCATCATCATATTCAAACTAACAAAGTCATATAACTAGATTTTATACGCTAGTAAATGAATACCAATACAAAAATTACCTGCAAATATGCATCATGGCATCTTCAAACAACACCAAGTTCATGGCAGCGATGAGATCGTTGTAACTGGCCATAGCTTCAGTGAGGAGTTTGTTCAGTTGTTCCCAGCTCAAGATAGGCATGTACTTCGGCTCGCCGATACCACCAGCAAAGTGACAGTAGATGTTAGGACGCTCGAATACAACACCCTCGTCAATCTCCTATGGAAAGGAGAAGTTTATGATGACTGTTACTCCTTTTATTCAATAATATTTACAAAAAAACAATTTTAATTAAAAATTAACTAAAACTAAATGTCATTCAAAAAATAAATTACCGCCTTTTTTTGTTTATTTTCCTTTTCTACGGAATGGCGACCTGTATTTGACATAATGAGCCACTCTTTTTAGCTGTGCCATTATAAAGTACTAGCTTTCGAACCCCCCTTATGTGGTGAATTTTGGAAAATCCGTTCTTAGCGGACGTCTACTAACTATAACCTACCTCCCTGCCAAATTTCATCTTTATAAGTCAAGCGGTTTTTGATATCTTGTGTTGAGGCAGTGTATGATTTTTCACTTTTATATATTTAGATTAGATTGTAATTACCAGCAATGAAACTAATTCAATTACGATATACACCTGTAGTCATCTAAATATAATAAAAATAACGTTTTAGTTACCTCAAAATTCTTCTTGCAAATATCAACTTGAACTTTAAGAAAAGCATCGATGTCCTTTTCTTCAGTTAGTTTGTCGCCGTACACTCTACTGGTTTCATGGAGCCACAAACGAAGAATATCAGAGATATTCTCTATACATTCATTTGTACTGAACAAGAAACCCTGAAAAATGTTCAGATGCTTATTTTCCAAACTAAGCAACTTTGGGAAAATAGGTATCTTGCTGGGAAACTACTTTAAATTTTTGTGTGCGTTTATGATAGCGCACAAAATAATACACGTTAAACATTGTACTTTCAGGTGATATTTAAATCTTAATTTTCTAACATTTTAAACGGATTTTCGTTTGAGAAGAGGTGACATAAAGTTTGAACTAGACTAGTTTGTCTTAGGCTCAAACGCAAAAGTGAAACTATCACTCAAAATTAAAGAGATAGTGCACATACTTACTTCAAAAGATTAAGCATTATCATATGTAATCACATGAACTGTTTTGTATCAAATAAATAGTATTCATTTATTATTTTTTTAACTTCGACCTTCAATATCTCCAAAAAGTTTCCAGGTATAGGCCAGAACAAAGAAAAATAGCGCTGTGATCGGAATCATGTGGCTATGTTAAATGTTTTTCTACAACCATTATAATTAAATAAGTTAAAAAATAATATATGAAGATTACCTGGAATACGTTTGACAAATCTCTCAAGTTGAATATGTAATGGAATTTGATCGCAGTCGGTAAAAATACTTGAGATACTTTGTTGTGAAGAGTTATTGTCGCCATCACAACATTAACTGAAATAAAGAATATTTATCATATAACTGTATATCGTTGTGACTAGCCAACTTTAGCCAAGGGAAAAAGGTGCCAAGTATCAATGCGACTATCTGAAACCATATTATGTAAGTACTTTCTATGTTTATCTTGGATATCACAGACATCGTCAAAGTAAAACATCGTAGGGAAATCTAGACTCTTAATAAATATAGGTCTGAACGCGCCAATCCGCCTTGAGCAAGCGAGGTGATCAATGCTAGAGTCTTCTCTGTATGAGGCCTATGCCCTGCAGTAGGATATAAATTAAACACTGCGACTGTCGCATCAAATCAAAATCTAATAACAATAAAATCCCAAAGATACGGAAAGTTTACTTACCTGACAATTTAGCAATCTGTGGATTAATCCTAAGCTCCGGATTGGCCAAATGCTGGCTCAAGATCGAATGATAGATGTTGTTCAAGGCCTCAGTATTAGGAAAGCTGATAGCAAACACGCAGAAATGCCTCTGCAACCTCGGGTTAATAGTGAAGCTGCCTGAAGTGGGGTTCATACAAGACACATACTGTGTGTTGTGTATGTCCTTCAGAGATAGCTTGGTACGATCGTACCAATGCCCATAGTCCATGTGTTGACGGATTATTGTATGAGGTTGGACCGTCCCATAGGTATCAACTTCGGGCATATTCATATCGTCAATGAAGTATATAAGGGTTTTGTTGCCAGGAGGCCCATAGTTTCGACCAGCTTTTTTCTCTAAGGGTTTCTCTAAGATCTTCTGCAGCATCTCCGATGAAGTATAGAAGTTGAATGGTACAGATTGTACGGCGTAGGCTTCTGATAAGCTGTAAAGAAATGATGATGTATGTTCATTGTTAATGATAGTATTGTCACTAGATACAATAAAAGACCAAGAATGTTCAAAATTTTCTTACCTCTGTAACTTTTCGTTGACTAATACTGTTTTGCCGGAGCCAGCACTTCCCACTAACATAACAGGATGCTTGTTCTTCATCAGCAAGTCGAGGAAGAATCTGACCCTTATTGTTTCTGCTGTTGGTACCAACACAGCCTAAAATAAGAAGAAACATTTAAAAATGTTCACTTTTCCTAAAGATCCTAAAAATCTGATAGCATTACAGCGAATTTTGACGACACAGTGCAGCGGCTGACCAATTGACTGCTGCACTGCATGATTCCCATACAGAACAAATATTTGTAAAGCCTACAGGTCGTTGTTCCGAGTCTGGTTACTTGTGTATGTGATTACATATTATGATTACGCACCCAGAGTATAGGAGATCTTGCAAAGGAAAAGAAAAAAAAATCGTTGTATTTTACCTGTAAGGGTACATCGGAATCCAACTCAAACTTTGGTATCTTCTCAGTCCACGGAGTGAACTGCTTTGTATCGTGATCTATGTAGTAATCGAACACAGTACCACCAGGAGGGAATTTGATGTTCTTAAACTCATTGTTCCACCATTTAGAAAATTCTACAAAAACAAAATCATTTTAAGTTAAGCATTGGGTCAGATTGAACTCTATCAATAAAAATAAAGTCTTACATAGTAGGGTATTAGTGCGACACTCTCATAGATTTCATATGGCAATAATAATTGTTAATTGTGACGTCACTTTTTTGGCGACTCAATTGTCTATTTCTTGCTTTCAAAGCAACTAAAAATCAAATTTTACAGTTAATTTAAAATTAATCTGGTTTTCAAGGCATACAGCATAAAGTGATCCTTTAGCGATGTCTAGGAACCATCGGTTAACAGTGTCTAATACCCAATTTAAGTGCAATGTTCTCGAGCACAACATAAACATCTTACTAAAACTTACCAATTCTATAATCAACACTGCCCTCATGGAACATCGCGGATCCAAAAGCCCAAACACAAGCAAACACAAAGAATATATCATGCCACTCCTTTGGACATTCCGCCGGCGTATTCTCAGGTACAAACAGACAGTTTAGCAAATGACATAGCATATGAACATGAGCCATGTCTACAATAGGAGTTATCTTCTTGAAACGAGTCCTCACTGTTTCTAAGCACGATGGTATGTACTTGTCAAAGAGTACGACTAAGTTCGACTTTTCCGCTGGTATCTTTCTTGTTTCCACCCAGCTTGTAACATATCTGGAACAATATTGCCGTTAAGTCACACTAAGTAACCTAAAAAATTTGAGGTTAAATAAGCAATCTCGATATGTGCGAGAGAGTTATCGCATTCAACTAAATCTTTGGTTACTGCTCCGCACCCGTGTGTCATAGCGTAATGTTATATAGCTATACTATTCCTCATAAATCTGGCTTTCTTATTCAAAAAAAATATTTCCAATCTGACTTGTAGTTCCAGAAATAAACGCGTTCGAACAAACAAATAAAACCCTTCAGCTTTTTATATTTGTAGGTATAGATTATACTTACGGATTCCATCCTAAATCCTGTGAATTAATATACAAAATGCCAGCCCTAGAAACTGTAGCTGGGGTAGCAGTACGCAAGTTAGAAATCTCGAACATCAACCTCATAACCGGAGTCAGAGCTATGCGCTCGTTACTAGCCAACGTCAATATCTTATTATCATCCATCACAGTATTCAAAGACTCAATCCACATCGGATCTATGTCACCATCAAGCACTATCCACTTAGGATTGTCTCCAGCTAAGTTAGCCTGATCCCTCATTATGACCGACAGTAAGCCATCCTTCCATTCTCTAGTAGCCGGGTTTATAATCCCGAACAACTCATCATTAGTCACTGCTTTGGGATTCAAATCGTTGAATATAGGTTTCTTCTTAACATTCTGATAGGTTTTGAACAGCGTTTTCCACACTTGAGTCTTCCCAGTACCAGAGTTACCAACAATGAAGACAGAATGTCGGACTTCTAACAATTCTTCTAATTGAACTACTTTTAGAATGAAATTATCTTCTGGTTGTAAAGACAGATCCATTGCAGCTTGCTTGACTGTTCTCTCAAATTCTAGATCTCGTTTCCTTGGTACTTCTAGAGCTGGGAACAAGTCTCCAATGAGGCCCATGAATACTGGCATGTCATCTGTTACTATCTTTGGTATGTTAAAATCTCGGAGAGTACGCATAAGCACTTCTTCCTCTGGCCTACCTGGATCACCTCTCTATATAAATAAAAGACGTGTTTTTATTATTTAGAGTTGAACGGTTAAGCTACATTAGACTTGACGTTAATGTGACTTTAATATAGATTTACTAGATTCTTCCAGCGATTTCGTCCGCATGACTTTTTGACCCGTGTTAGATCTTTTTTTTTATTTTTTTAATAAATTATTTAAACTTTATGCACAATAAAAGTACAAAGGCGGACTTCATGTTAGGCATTAGAAATTATAATTTATAAAACCATGTTTGGTGTAAAACTAAACATAGTTACATACATTAATTTGGTCACTGCTCAGCTTTCGTGTATCGTAGCGTCATGTTATATAGCTTATACTATTCCTCATAAATCTGACTTTCAAATACAAAAGATTTTTTCTAATCCGAATGGTTAATAGTGATCAGTGCGTTTAAACTGACAAAAACTTTTCAACTTTATTATATTAGTAGGTATACGTTTCTTACCTTTAAAGACCCAGCAACAACAAGCACAGATTTAAT
The DNA here is from genome assembly GCA_949316365.1 of Hoplodrina blanda. Classification (NCBI taxonomy): domain Eukaryota; kingdom Metazoa; phylum Arthropoda; class Insecta; order Lepidoptera; family Noctuidae; genus Hoplodrina; species Hoplodrina blanda. The sequence continues at coordinate 4,322,141 of OX438579.1, read as the reverse complement.
AGCCCTCAACCCCCAATCGTAATGATCCTGTTTCGACAGCAGCTCCTTACAAAGAGTATACAATGTAATAAACTTCCTAGCCAATATCTTCGCTTCTTGAAACCCTTCAGCAACCAACATGATCTCGCAGATCAGTTCAAAGTCAGGTACTACCATAGCACACGGTCTGAATAGAGCCTTCAGATTCTCAGGCAGTTCTGTACGACCGGCATAACCTGGGTTCATAGTGATGAAAATACCCACAGATGGTGTTAAGGATATAATTTCTCCCATAAAGTTGAATTTTTCTTTCTTGTCTCTGAAGGCAGAAAAAAAATTACAATTATTTTAAGATAATATGCTTTCGTTGTTTTTAATTTTATTAAATTACAAGCCCGCGACTTCGTTCGCGTGTAATTTCTTTACGGATCCCTTTTTTTAATAAAGTAGGTATAGCCTATGTATAGCTACATAGCTTTCCATAGGTAAAAGAACTTTTGAAATCGGTAAAGCAACTAGTTTTTGAGTTTATCCATTACAAATTTTCTCTTCATAATATTAGTTTAGAAAATGTTCTACACAACCCACAATCTTACGATGAAAATTATGACCTAATTCTAAGAGCATGAAATTTTTATTTCTTTAAAAATTTACCTGATAGCATCTTGAACAGACTTCACTTGTACAGCGACGACGGACAACACCTCAACTGAGATCCGGTTGAATTCATCAAAACATCCCCAGGCACCCGTCTGAGCCAGTCCTTTGTAAATGTTGCCGCAAGACTGCACAAAGTAACACAATTTAGTACCGCATTATATCAAAATAGGAACTTTTTCTACAAGGTACAGTTTTGCATTATCATCGAACAGTCATGAAAGACAAATAATTTATAATTAAATAAAATTACGACACCTAGTCAATAATTTATAATCTTTTTTTTTTTTTGTGATTTACGTTTGACAGTTTTTCAGAATTCACCTCTTTCGAAAAATAGAATCGCCCTGTTTCATAAGCGATAGGCATGGCGGTGTCGCGCGACTATATCTCTGTGTGCGTGCGGGTTCATTGCCCCGCCTGTTTAAACCCAACAGTAAGATGGCTAGTCCGAATTTGAAAATCAACTAAAAAAAATTGCTATTAATTTTATTATTGATTCTTGTTGTGTATCACTAGCTTAGTTTCCTCATTGTATAGCCACAGAAAATATACAAGAACAAGTTTGACGCTTTTGTTGGTAAATGTCCTGATTAGGAGTAGTTGTTTAGGCATAAAAGCAGTGGTTAATGTAACTTTTGTTCCTATTGGTACAGTTTCTTAAAAAGGAATGTGAAGTTTGAGTCATACAATCAGCTGTATACGAAAAGGGATTTGAATACGAAACACGTCATGGTCCGTTTCATTTTTCCGTTGCTGTCATTGTTTCGTTGGGTATTCCGGTTTCTTGCTTTGTACTATATTGTACGAATTTTATCATTTATTTTAGAAATCTCCCTCTTTGCACCACCATAAGCGCGTCATCAAAAATGCTACAGCATAGTATGCATTAGTGTTCTATTACAATTTTTGAAATTTTTTTCATTTACCTGATAGTCCATCTGCTCAGAACAGTTGAAGACATACACCATGATTCCTAGAGCTCTACCCAGATCTTTTGTCGTCTCTGTTTTGCCGGTTCCAGCCGGGCCGGCTGGACCTCCGCCCATGATCAGATGTAGAGACTGTAGATCAATCAAACATGAAATAAGTACATTTCTATTATTTATTATTCAGTTGGGGAGAGCGACAAGTCTCGAAGGGCCTCAATCTGACCGACTGTTTTTAAGATATTTAAGGAAGTCACAAGAAAATAAGGACCTTAAAGATAATATTACTAAGGCAGAAATTACAATTGAATTCGATCCTGGAGAGTCACTCAGCGATCTAGAACTTGTAAAGACTAAACATCTATTTGAGTTTATTGCTGGTGTTTTTATTTTCAAACAGCAACAATCTTTGAATTTTATATATGATAAACTGTCGTGCCAGCGACATGAATAAGAAGAAGAAGAAAATAAAACAAGTATGAGAAATGTCGGTCTACTTCACCTGTGTCAGTGTGATGTAGCAACGATCAGTCAACGGCGTGATGACCAGCCTCGGAGTGTTGCCCAAGTACTCATAGCTGTAAATGAACTGCGCATCACAGATATTCGCGAAACAATGGTACTCCTTCTCGCCCCATCTAGAACCAAATCCCACATTTTAGTACATCTTCCTCTACTTTTACTTGAACCGTGCTTTGTCCGGGTGCAAATTCTCAATTCCCAATCAAACGCAGAATGTAATAATGCAAATAAATGCACTAAATACGTAAAAGTTTGAATATAACTATCTTCCTAATAACTAGCTTCCGCCCGCGACTTCTTCCGCGTCAAAGTTAATATATTATCCCACGAGAACCGTCCACTTTTCTGGGATAAATAAAAAGGAGCCTATATGATATTCCAGACTATAATCTATAAACGATGAAAGGCTGAGCCTTTCACCTAGATCCGTTTAGCCGTTCTGACGTGATTAAGTTATATATATTCATGCAAGCTACCAAAAGTGTATCACCCTAATAGTAAGTATCATAAAAGGAAGTGCAAAAACTAAACATTAGCCCCAGCACCTGTGTCTGAGCTGAGACTGCCACATGAACGCCGACCCAGCCTCCACCTTCGCTTGAATCATCTTACTCACAACATCTCTTGAATGCACATCAATAGTACAAATCGTCATGATCTTCTGTCTGTCTTGTTTCGTTAACTCTCCTATTAGCAAGGAAATCAATGTACTAAGCTGAGACAGCTGTTTCTTGTAATAATCCTTTAAAGCATTGTCGTAACCCTCTTCTAGTCTCGAAAAAGCCATGTTTACTTCAGTAGTCCACCAGATTTGGGATCCGCATAGTGCTACTTGGGCCATGAAATCGAAGAGCCATTGTTCTCTTGGCTTCTCTTCGTAAGATATCATTGAATCTCCGAAATAGTGGCGGATGGCAGATCTCATCATGTCTTGAAGTCTGTTGAGCCAGATTTCCACCTGTAATAAAAAAAAACTAGCTGTAACCGCGTAAGTTACGTGTTTGGTTACGGCGCGTTCACATAGAACGTCCGTTTTACTGGTCCGTTTAAACGTATATGTTATCAGCGTATGTAGTTGTATGAGCGAGTTCACACAGAATACAGTATTGCGGATCCAGTAAAAAATACGGATCCGACATCCAGTAGCGACGAATCAGTTAAAATCAGTCCTGTAAATGCTGTGTGAATATTACCTCCAGTAGCGACGAATCAGTTAAAACGGATCCTGTAAAATCGGACGTTCTATGTGAACGCGCCCTTACTCTGCTCTCGTGGGTCGTAACGTGGTATTATATAGCTATAGGCTATATAACATCCATTTCTCCATTCCTCATGAGTTTATCATATACAACAACATATTTTAGACAGACTGGTAGTTTAAACAAACAATCGAACAAAAAAATCCTTAGTTTGATATATTATTAGTACAGACTTTGATCTCCTATGCATAATACAGTTTCAAATAAACTCGACGACAAATGAATTGGTCAACTATCGAGTGTCGCTTGTCACCGCATGCATACATAAGCGCATAGAGAAACGCGCGCGCGAACGGCGCGATGTACACGCTTGACGCATAATATGTTTATTCAATTATTGTAACAAATCCTTGTTAACTCACAGGTCCAGTACAATCGCATGTTCCGTGAAACGGGACCAGTTCTCCATCTTTGGCAATCATTCCGGACGCCACCTTCTCTCCTGGTTTTTGATCGTCTATGAATTTCAGCTTCGCAATCGAATCAAAGAGTTTTGTTAAATGCCTGAAAATGTGAACGATATTGTTAACAACAGTTTAAATGACTGAATAGTGCCAACCTTTTGGGCACTTGTCCTATTGACAGAGATGCGCACGAGTTTTTTGTTGCTCTATAAGCTTCCTACTTCCTTTTTTTTATAAATTGTACATACCTTGTTATTTTATTATTATTTATAAGTTAATAATGTATTAGGTCCTAAACAAATGCAATTTTATATGTAACATCTTTCAAATAGATAGTCTACCTGATAACCAAATCAGCTTGATTCCCGTTTGACAGGATATCTAGCAAATCCGCAGAGGACACAAAATAGAACCTTGGGAACGCCAATCTTTTCGTTTCCAAATACTCAGCTAGAGCCTTCTCGCAAATGATAAGGTCTTTCTGTATACTGTCCAGGTGCTCAACCAAACCTTCTTTATTTGTACCCTGCACCACGTTTGGAGTTTTGGCCATTTCAGTTGATAATATCTGAAAATTTCAAAAACAATTAAAATTCATACTTTTTATATTGACTGTCATGTTCGTGTACGTTTGCTATCAGTTGGAATTATTTGTCAACTCTAACCGCCATAGCAAGATTTTATAAAACTTAAAGAGTATCCGTGAAGTTTTTAGCTTGTTTGTGTCCATAAAGATCTATGAACCTACGTTTTGGAACGAAAAACTACCTTGAACTTTCTAACTAACAGACTCCTTGAAAATTCAAAAATCCCTGTAAATGGTTTAATTTAAATAAATGTTTTGACTTTGATCGTCACTTGCAGTCTCTACTAACCTTGAATTCGGCATCAATCCTATCAAATCTGGCTGAATCTTCAGGCAGCTGTTTCCGAATATCCTCTGAACTCATAAAGATACTCTCCAAATGAGTCCAAGTCCTTTGCACTTCAAACCATACTGTGATCACTTGGTCTGCTATGGATAACTTTTGCTGCCAACCTGACACTTCTTCCAAGAAATATGCTATGAATTTTGATGTTATTAAGTTTTGCAGTTGTACCTAAGAAAACAGTATGTTTGAATAAAACATTTGTAACGGTTTGATGTTCTTGAGGTTTATCAGCATTCAAGTTACCTGATTTTCTTCCAGAGTCTCAATAAGCTCTTCACTAGCCCTCAACAGTGTACACTGTGTCCTTGTATGTACCTCTTGTTCAAACTCCAATTGACTCCACGTAGTGTGCAAATCTTTCAGCACCTTCTCCATAGACATTTCTTTTACCGCTTTGTCTACAATGTTCTTCACTTCTTCCTCGCATTCGTGCAAGTTCAGGGCAAGTAAATCAGCTAGCGTTGTGTTCAAATCCATTACGATTCTTACCTGTTTTATTACAACAATATTAAAATAACGATCTCGAACGAGATAAAAAATGAATATTTACAATTTACATGACAAATAAAGTGAGTATCAACTTTATGTCAACGAATTTTAATTAATTTAAATGTCGATGGTTAAAGTAGTGTTAAATACTTACGTAGGTGTGAATTTCTTGAATACGAGAATTAAATATTTAATTTATGTGAAATACAAACTAACATAGATCCATATGCGCAAACTTGAAGCTGTGTATTAGGATATATAAAAAGAATAAGTGAAGATATCGAAGATCATAAAGTAAATATTGAAAATAATATTATAGACGATACTTATATTGATAGACACGAAAAATAATATGTACACTATACACACCGTGACATTGTCATACTTACAGTGAGCTCACGTGGTAATGCTGCTAAGCTCTGTGAATCACAAACATATTTACATTCGCATAACAATTCATTCAATGCATACTTTAAACATTGATATTGTATGATACAAAACTCAGGCAATAATAAACTGTACAGATAAGTGAATATATCATCCAAAGCAAATGCATGCCGCATTCAAACGGAGAGTTACCATCATCATTTTATTACTCTCTTAAAATTACCAAAAATTTCAAAATATATGGTAACTAGTAATTAGTGACCCATACTTTTAAACGCATGATTTGTACTCATGGTAACAAACCATTTCCAAAAGAAACGATTTTTTAAAATTTAATTTGCAAAGTGACACATATCACCCCAAACGCGTGCGCACGCGCGCTTTCCGTACAGTCCGTACAGTAAATAAAAAGCTGAATAGTTTTGTTTGTAAAAACGAATAAGTAACTAAATAAAATTCCACCTGATTGTCTGTTATTTTTGTTACTCATTTTTCTAGTGTTTTGCAAATCGTATAAAATCGTTTCTGTTTATAAGTACCATCATTAATTACCAGTTACCCTATATACTAAAACCTTAAACGTTAACATTTTAAGGTCTTAAATGATTCCAGAGAAATGATATGGTAACCCTAAACGACCATGCAAAATGCATAATTTAAAAATTTCAAACCCATCAGCTGATTCGCAATCCTGATCTCGAAGGTGCTAACACAACATTCATATTATACCTATTTACATTTTATTTATTTATTTACAATTTAGTTTATTATTTTATTTTGCCCGAATGTTAGAAAGTTCACCTTGGTTGTACTCATGAGTTGATCCCAATGTCTTTCCCTGATCGCTGGGTTTTGGAGCTCTCCTACTGCTCTTAATGATGTGAGCATATTCTTTACTGTTGCTTCCAAAGTTATGTATGTATCCCAACTAAAAACGTGTAATTATAAGTTAATTTGATGCTAATTTATCATTTCCTTGAAGGTTTGTGCCTTCTCCTCTTACCTTCTCATTTCCTTGTCTAGCAATCTGATTTCTTTGGCAAACTTCTTACATTCAATGTCCATGTTTTCAACATCAATTTTCCGCCATGGTGTGGTCTTCCAATCTTCTATGCTAGTTCGCACTATGTATACGTAATCCCAAAGTTGCTAAAATTTTGATTATAGTCATCAAATCCCTAAGTATTTCTACTTTGAAAATATGTGCATTATTTTATTCTGTGACATGATTAACACTCTCCTTTACCTTTAACATCCTCAGTTCCTTTCTGCATTGCTTTAACAGCTTGAATTCAGGTACATTTACTTCAAATAAGGACCCTGACTCCTGTATTCCTCTCATCTCTTCTTCTAAGAACAAGAGTTCATAGTCTACCCTCGACATCACATCGTATGGGTCTTCGCAATCATATTTGAAGAACTGTAAAATCATTTGATCTTGTGAAGAAAGACGCGTAACATATATTATGTAACTTTCGGCTTCGTTGTTTTTTTACACCCGTTGTACTTTTTAGTTTAAGCCCAAACAACGTATTAATCTTGACAAATCCAACTGATACCTACGCAGTTAGATTTGTCAAGATTAATACTTTCGATTGGCGATCTTACCTCATATCTCTTAAACACTTCTCTATAGTACGTGACATGGCTATCAAAAGTGGATATCTTCTTTCTAATACCGGATACTTCAGCCGCTTGCAGTGGTGCCACTTGCTGTTTCACTGTTAACGCTAGTTTCTTCGTCGCTTGCCATTGTTCTGGCAGTTCCTACAAAAGAGTGTTGTAAATATTGAATGAAACTGATTGAAAATACGAGTATATCCGAGTAGATCTTTATTTATATCAGCTGATCAACATCTAAGGCAAGCCTAATGTGATTACTACCTACGTTGAATAATGCTAGGGCAGAATCAAGGAATTGGCTCTCTCTCTATTGCTCATCACAAAACGTTAAAATAAGTTGGAACTTTAACCGTCAATATCAACGTAATCAGAAAGTTCTCTGATATGACCTTGAACAAAAAAAAGACCGCAATGATAGAGATATTAATAATATGATAATGAGGGAACAACATTTAGCTTTCGGCTGTTAAATCTATTACACCTGTTACTGATTTTTCTATGGACTATAGAGTTGTCTGAGAATAAACAGTTTTTATAACAGTTTTTTTGAATTAACAGCTTAATAGTAACTGCACGGGTGCAATGTAGGTGCATTAACCTTCCTCTTGAATCACTCTATCTATTGATGAAAACAAACAAAAAACAAAGAAATCGTTGCGCAGTTTAAAAGGTCTAAGCGTACAGACGGCGGGAAACGAATCGATGTTTCAATTAACGAAAATTCCATGACAGTTACCTGTAGCAATACGTTGACTTCTTCAGGTATATCCATGTCATAGAACTTCAACAGTTCAATGGTCTCAGTCAGCGGCTGGAACATGTCATCTGTGGTCACCGTCCGGTCTTTGACGTGCATAAGGTATCCCATTATTCTGACCAGAGCTTCATAATCGCCTTCTGGTACTGGTTGAAGTAAGCCTGAGAAACATTAGTTTGGTACAGAACTTCTTTTGTTTTTAGGCACCACAATTATAAACTATCAATAATAATTATTTTAAATCTCATTTCAGATTGTAATGCATAAAATAGAAAACAAAGAAAAAATCGGATTTTTAAGGTAACCAAATTGAGTAATTTACGATACCTAGTAGTTTTAATCTAACCAGGGGGCCTACCCCCATCTCTTAAAACAATATTACTTTGCCTTCCGTACTATTGGATTTTCAACGCTCGGCTCACCGTCGAGAGTTCAAAATCCAACATCATAAATTACAAAGTAAGTAATATTATAATAATATTGTTATAAGAGATGGCGGTAGGCACCCTGTAGGCTAAAGTAATAATACCATCTTTATTTGCATAAAATATGGTACAAAAGAGATCTTAAATATGTATATATTCACATATTTTGCTTATTTGGATGCATATAAGCCAATCCTTGAGAATACTCTGAGTAAGAGCTTATAGTACGATAATAATTTAAGTTATTAGATTCTCAGTTATCAATATAAAATTAAATATGAATAATACCTTCATCAGCATCACGTATAAAGTTGCCCAGGTCGCTGAGACTACACGTCACCTTGTTGACCAGATGTTCTTTGTACATGTTGCCCCATTTCCTCACCGTATTCAATAAAGCTTGCCTGAATGGCCGGATATCCACCTGTTATAGAGAGATAGTCACCATATGTATTTCATCTTTGATGTAGGCTTACTAAGTAAGTATGTCGTAATAGCCTAGTAGTTAAGGCACGAGGCTGTGGATCCGCAACTGAGCATGGGCATTTGGGCAAGTACCAAAATGTGACTTTTTGTAATTCATATGTAGTTTATCATGGATATCACTGACAACGGTGAAGAAAAACATCGTAAAGACACCTAGACTTATATGTAATTTAATATAATTCTGAAATCGACAATGCGCATTAAGCAAGCATGGTGATTAATGTTAGCGCCTTCTTTGTATGAAAAGAGGCCTTTGCCCTGCACTGAGATTATAATAGCCTGATATTATTATTAATTTGATTAATAAATGATTCAATTGTAAAACTTACTATTTTATACACTTACCTGAAACCAGTTACTAAAGATCTTATAAGGCTGCATATCTTCTATTTCCATGAACAAATTTTCGTAATGATCAATTTGCTCTCTAAAACCTTCCATTTTAGGTTCACAAGGTACCGGACCTTCTCCCTCTACTCGATCTTTTTCATCTAATGCAAGCTTGTCTACTTCATCAGGTGTCAATATTCTACCATATGTAAGGAATATTTCCATTACAGCATCTCTTTCTTCAAGCCATAAATAGGAATAGTTCTCGAATGTTTTGCAAAATTCATTTGCGTCTTCGATTACCTGAAAAAATATGAGAAATATTAGTGAAATGCTTTGGTATTTTAAACATGGAATAACCACTATATAGACAAAAAAATATAGTATCAAAAAGTGATTAATCACTGAGTGCCAATAAAATATACTTTCATGTGCTATTAAATGGAAAGGACATACGATTGATCTTTCTTCATTTTATCGCTTTATATATATATTCTAGGAATTAGGTAGTATTTCAAGTAATTTTATAGTGTCCACTTACCTTTTCAATACCATTGAGAATTTCTTCTTTCATCTCAAGAACATCATCACTTTCAATTATTTCTCTTTCATACGTTTGATCTTTCTGTTTGTCAATTCTTTCAGTCAGTTTTGCCATATTCATCACGTCGTCAATTAGACCTTTTATCAACGCTGTGAATCCTTTTTCATCGCTTGGGTCTAAACTTGGAGCGAATACAATGTCTGGGTCAAGAAGCTCCATTTGAGCTTCAAATAGAGGAGCCAATTTGTTTTTAGGATTCATGTGTTCTGATATGTAGCCCAAACTAAAAAATAAATAACAAATTAGAATTTCCTCTACCTAATTATATTACGGACGACACAATTGGCGCAGTGGCTGAGCGATTGGCTGCTGCGTTGCGTGTCGAGGGTTAGATTCCCGCACAACAAATATTTGTATGGCCTACAGATAGTTGTTCCGGTTCGAGCTATTTGTCTGTGAGTTTAAATGTTTATAAAATTTAGCACTTACAATATATATGAGAAATTCCTAGCATAGGGCAACGTTTTTTAAAAAAGAGAAAAATACAGTATGGTTTTATAATTTACTTTTAAATGGAGATTTTCAATACCATTGATAAATTGATATCAAGAATCTAAATATGTTTGTACCTGCAAGCAATGGTCTTGAACAATGCTTCTTCTAACAGCACATCAATAAACGCAACATAGTTCATCCAAATCTGGCTGTTTTGGTTATCTTGCATGTTAAACAGCTGCATGTTTTCGTTCAACAACTCATTGATTCGATTAGCCGTAGTCACTATATCACTGTAACGTTTGGCTTTCTTGTCGGGACGATCCTCCAAATTCATTAAAGTATCCTGTAAGAAAAAGTATTCAGGTTAGTTTCTAAACGTTTCTTAAATAACTTATTTAGGGCATTTTAAATATCTTTTCATTACGTACTTTCTTTCCCTCCTTCCTTTCAAACAAAGGCTGCACCGACCAATCCTTCATAGTTTCTTTGATTTCTACTAAGTTGTCCTGTATTTTCGACATTCTCTCAAACAGATTACCAACTAATCGATGCAGTTCTTGCAAATAATTCCATAGATCTGAATTAAAACATTTCAATTAGTCAACAAGACTTTTTATAAGCTACCCTTTAGATACGCTAAAAGAATGACAAAAGATTTGAATAAAAAAGTGATTAACAAAAAGCAATGTAAAAAAGTCACCATCAGAATTCCAATCCAGTTTATTCTGTGCCATTTCAATCCTCTGATCAATGGCCTTTATCTCGTCTTCCACTAAATCAAACTCCACTTTCTGGCTATTCTTCCTGATCTGGTTATACCAATCTATAGTTATGCCCAAATTGATTCTGTACTGTCTATACGTTTCTTGCTTCTCGAATATAGCTAAGCCCTCTTGTGGTAGAAGATCTTTATACTCTTCGTTTGTTCGTAAATGATGTACTTCTTTGAGAATGTCTAGGAGCTGAAGACAAATGTTGATGATATTTAAATTGTTGAATTGTGATTTCAAAGTTGTTTTTTTATATTTCAGTATTATATCGTTTTAAACAAGCAAGCTACTAAGTATTTTAAGTGCAAACAAAGAACTAACCATTGGATGAAAATTCAGCACTAAATCGCATCCTTGTCGTGCAAGAATCATATTTTTAGTTGTCTCCTCAATAATCTTTGCAACGGTTAACGTCCATTCGTGGAAATATTTCTTCTTGAAAGCATTGATTTTTTCAATTAATTCCTCATGTCTTACAAAAATTTTCTTCGCTTCATCCGTACCCTTTATCCTGATTTTTGAAGAAATACAATCAAATGTGCACTTTCTAAATAATTCAAATACTTAAATAGCAATTCAAATGTTTAAGACATTCATAAACTTCTGGAACTAACTAAGAAGGTAATAAAAAACGTTAAGAATCATGACACGAAGTCTAAAAAATTAAAAAATATGAAACCTTAGTACATGGAATTTTGTAAAGTGTATGGATGAGTGTAAGCCAAATAATCAGCTTTCGCAATTTGCCCCACCCAGGCTGACTTACGGGTGCGGCAAATTGCGAAAGCTAGCTATAGGCTTGGTTATCCTCGCAGCTAGCGTGGTCATGAACAGCAGGCCGCCGGCGACGGGGGGCAGGTAGTCATCCACTTCCATCATGCCGTACTTCTCCAAGCGGTTGCTTTGTTCAACGAACAGTTCCTGAAAGAGTCTTAGTTGCACCCAACTTTAACTACACATCTCTAAAGAAGCTAACCATTTCATTTATTCAAATTTTGACTGGATGAGAAGACGCACTTACTTCGCAAGTGTTAATTTCTTCCTCGAGCATTACAATAATCTCGACGTACTTTGCTGTGAATTCATTTCTAATTAGTGGTCGATCCAAGACCGAGCCAACAACATCGATCAGCTGAAATTGATACAATATTGCTACAGATTATTGATATTCGTGCAATCACTCGGTTAATTGAGTACTTAATTGAGTTTTCTTGTATAATCTTGTATGTCTGTACAAGATTATACAATCGTATTACCTTGAAAATAGACTCTAATGTCGTGCAACTATCAAAAGATTCAACTAAAACGGTTGAAAGTTTGAGATCCAAATCGATTATGTTCTCTGTGAAGTCTTTGAAGTCAACGTTGAACGTATCATCGTCTGGGTCTAGAACGTCATAGGATTTTGATGCAAAGCCAGTGAAATAGGCCTCAAATTCTGCTGATATCTCTCTTATTTGGCCACCGAGGACCCTGCCTTTCATTCCACCAATCTCTATCTTCTCCAACTTTTGAAATTCCAGAACTGTTTTGAAGAACCACTGTATGGTATTGAGTCTGTCAAGGAACCTATTGAGTCTCTCAAACACAACGTTGGGGTGAAATGTCCAAGGGATCACACGTCTGTCTACGAAGTACTTCGCCAAGTTCTCTTTGAAATATTCGAAGGTAGCTTTAAACTTCTTCATTATGTCTATCGTAAGTTGAATACGTTGTGTCGCTTCGTCTATGTCGCTGTGGAACAACGTTGAAGGGTCGAGACATTTTTTTGCCTAAAATGAAGATAACAAGCGTTCCATTAAATCGTACGCATATTTTTTGTTGTAACTACTGTAGAGATTCTGGCTGACTTTCAAACCCACCGTTTCATCCTCTTGTGATTAGACGTTTAAATTCTAAAGTAACTGAGCGTTTGGTACAGTATAGATATAAAATATAATTTAATAGTTTTATTGATTTAATATAATACGAAGTCTTATATACAAATTAATATTTCAATCATAGTAGATTGATTGATCCTGGTACTATCGGCAACTTTAATGCATATACACGAGATGGTCGACTTTCGTCTGAGCTTAACGAGCGGGTCAGTCAGTGCGTGTGCGAGTGATGTGTCAACATTCTACAGATAACACACACTAATGAACTGTCGGCGCACTAAGCGAAATAGCATGATATTTCTGTTGCATTAAAATACGCGTCTTAGTCACTGGCGCTGTTTTATTTACCAATTCATTGCTAAAACTCGAAACTACTATTTGTGCCGGTAGCTAGGTTTGGGCTTAGCGACGGGTTCACAAACAATGAGGTCTGAGTTCAAATCTTGATTACTGTGTTTTTTGTTTTTGAAACAACAATAATATTACGTAAAAACTTGTTAGTTTTATGTTTATTTCTAATTCATGCTTATAATTGTTTATTATAAGAAGCAAATATTAGTTATTGTATTATTATCTTATACTAATGTGATTTTTAATTTATCTTTTCGGTATTTGAAGGTGGAAATAAAAAAATCGTGCTAAATGATAACAAAAATGTTTATTCGATTTACTTATTTACAAAATTAACTAACTTACGAGAATTGTGACGTTACATTCCTACTTAGATAAAAGAAATTCACTTGTAACCGTTCATAAGATTTTTTGTGTTTACCCACGTCATAAAAATATAACAAGAAAAGAATATTCTAATAACACAAATATGATTGTTAAAATATCCACTTATAGGTATCGATATTTAGCAGACTTTATTGAAAACTAATATTTATTTCTTAATTATTTCTTAAATATTGATTTAGACTTTATGAATATGTTTTTTTATATGTAACGTCACAATAAATGTATTGAGGTAATAGCTTAAGTGTTCATTTTCTTGACGAAAAGATGATTGAAACTAAACCTCAATTTAAGATCATTGAATAATGACGGACATAATAATATTAATACTAAATATTTAGTTACACTGTCTAATTAATAATAACAAAACATCTAGGTTTTTAATATAGCAGTCTTCCAGTCAAAATCTTAATAATCCCGTGAGAAACGTAGTGGTTCTTGTTTATGCCTTTTTGTGAAGAAGGGCTTTTTAGCTGGTCTTCTGTGATACAAGCCTTCAGCGTGGAGGGCCCGGCGAACAGTTTGCAATGAAGTGTCGAATAGTTCGGCAAAGTGCCTCGTTGGTGTGATACCATTCGATTCATATTCGCCCACCATATTATGTCTTCGCTGCGCCTCGCTAATAAGCGACGTCCTTCCACTTTGCTGTCGACTAACTAGGCTAACCTCTTCCTCGTATCTCCTGATCCAGAGACTAACAGTATTCCTCTAAAACAAAACAAAAGTTATATTAGGCAGGTATAACAAAATACTAAAGTGACTTAATTGTTATATAATATAGTAATATTTATTTAATAAAATAATATTCATTTAACAAAACAATATTATATTAAGTCTACATTTATAACAATAATAAACAGAATTTATTTATCTTTACAGCCTTAAGATGGGTTTCAAAAATAATAAAAAGATCTAATTTATAATTATGTCACCAAATAATATTAGGTTCAAGTTACAATTATAATAACACAATAATATAATACTCACATTCAGTCCGGTTTCATTAGATATTTGCGTTCTATTTTATGACCACTTTTATGCAACGCAATAATAGTCGCCTTCGTCTCAATGTTAATATTTGCTTGCATTTTTTTTTGTGAATAATTACCGCTATATAATAATCCACACGTCACTAACCAACAACTACAACCAAACGACAACGTTTATTCTAATCGAGTATTCATAAAACTCATTATTACATTACTTATTTCTGTCTACCTCACAGAAATCTAAATTATTTGTTTAAATTTCTATGATCTACCTTTTTAACTTTACGAAATGTGTGAACAAAGCGAACAAGATAAAGAATATTATGCTTATCAAGTAAAAACTTACAAAAAGTCATAGTCTGGATGAGATTCGATCTCACGACTCCTCGATTCAAGCACCTATCTGCAGGCGTTTAGCCGATAGGCCAACTTGACTTTCTTTATAATGTTGAAATTATGAACTACAAGCATTTGTCGACGGCAATGATGATACATGTGACTGTTCTCGAAAATAGAAGGTCGTAAGTCAAACTTAACTTGAAGCGAATGTTTTTTGAGAATGTCTATCCACTTATGGACTCCACTGTACAAGTAGTAATCCCACGTATTTGGGTTGCTACAGTACCTACTTCTACTAAGCTACTGGATCGATATATTTTTTATTATAGTTAATCAGAAATATCTCCAATGTCAACAGCCAAAATAATATCACAATGTTATATGTAACTCTCGCGTGTTTTGTGCCTTCGTGATAAGTCGCAAGTTCGTAAATCGTGAATTTATTAACTTCTACATTTTCTTTATTCGTGAACATCCGAAATAAATAATTCATAGATTTTGCTATAAAATATCTAGAGACATTACTTTGACAATGTCGCGAGCTGGTACCATTTTGCACTTAGATACCTACAATGTAACTGGTTTAAATGGCTAAAATGTCGACGAAGTATGGCAGTAACGCAATCTTACCAACCGCATATGGTTCAGACATGTAGCCGTTTAAATATTGAGTAAGTTTTAGCATATAATATTAACGTACCAAATTACCAAGTATATGAGTGCAATTATTCAAGAACGTTAAGTTAATTAATGAAGCCGGATTGGACGGTACGGTTGGCACAGTGACTTAGCGATTAACTACGATGCTGCGTATTTCAGAGTCGATTCACGGACGGAATTAATATTTGTATGGCTCATAGGTTGTTCTGTCTGGGTCTCGTTGTTAGTGTATGTAAATTGATAATTATGTTTGTAAACGCATCCACGATGCAGGAAAAATTTGTAGTGTGTGTTACAAACTTATTCTGCTGATCAAGTCAAGTTATATACCTAAAAAAAAATGTCTAGTACCTAATGTCCGAATTGTCGTATTGCAAATTACAAATCAAGTTTCCAACTTTGGTATGAAGGCCTATCAAACCTCCTGATATGTATTGTGTTCGCATGTGAATGAAACCGCTTGCAATCTGTCTAGTTAATGTATCTGTTAAACATGGAAAGTTTCCTAATCAACTAAAGGAAGCGTTAGTCCGTCCTATTCATAAGAAGGGTGACCGCAAAAATGTATCTAATTATAGACCTATATCCTTGTTATCTAGTGTTGATAAGATTATGGAGAAATGTATTGTTATTCAATTAAACAACTACCTCCAAAAACACAAAATTATAGACAATTGTCAGCATGGCTTTCAGAGTGGGAGAAGTACAAACACATTATTATCAAAATTTACAGACGAAATTAATGGTAATTTAGAAAATAAAAAATTCATTGTAGTTATATTTTTTGATTATAAAAAAGCGTTCGACACTTTAGAAAGTGACACCCTCCTTGATGCGATGGGGGAGTGCGGTGTTGGAGAACCACTGAATCAATGGTTCCGTGATTATCTCGCGGCGCGCTCCTACCGCGTCAGGGTGTGTGACACTCTCAGTGATAAGGTTGAGGTCCGGTGCGGGGTGCCGCAAGGATCGGGATGCGGACCTGTGAGTTACCTCATGCATGTAAATAGCCTATGCAGGGTGCTGCAGCACTGCTCAGCATATATGTTCGCGGATGATCTGTGTGCACTGCGCGCCGGCACCGACATGTCTGACACTTGTCGCCTAGTGCAACAAGACATTGATGCTATTGTAAAGTGGTCTCACGATAATGGTATCGTCTTAAACTCCGATAAAACTAGGCTTCTCTTAATTCATTCTCCCTACTTGCGACCATCTGTACAGCCTCCACTCCTTTATACTCATGATTTTGCGTGTTTTCATAATAATTTAGCGAACTGTCAATGTAAACCCATTGAAAGGGTTAAAAATGTACTTTACCTTGGAGTTTACATAGATGAGAAATTTTCCTGGAGTCGTCACATTGACTATGTTTGTGATAAGCTAAGAGTATTGTTGGGTAAATTCTATCATTTAAGACCTAAAATCCCTATTGGAACATTAAAATGCTTATACTTATCACTAGTGGATCCTATACTTGGTTATGCTCTTGATTGCTATGGACTTACCTTTAAAACCTATATAGATAAGTTAGAAGCAATTCAAATTAGATTCTTGAAACTTTTGGTTAATAATAAAATTAAAGAACAATGTCAAAGCGACTACACTAAGTTATTTAAAATATGTAAAATCTTACCTGTCAGTTTAAAGCACAAGTATTTGCTAGCGGTAAATAACCATGGCGATCAAGATCATAACCTAACATTGGTTCATAATGCGCTCAACACCCGCTTGATGGCCTCCGGCAGCTATGTCGTACCCAGAATATTTAATTATTTTGGAGATAGAACACTTAAAAAACGCTTGCCGTATCTGCTTAATAGTTTGCCGGAGGATATTCGACGCGAAGGTTCCAAATGCATTTTTAAACGTAAGCTAAAAAAATATTACCTGTCTATTTGTTAGCTGCGAACTGATATAAGTAATCACTGTTATATAGGTATAAGGGTTATTTTGTTATTGTTCTTGATATGTTTATTGTACGGAGACTCGATCCCACAGTCAAACTGATAACACGGTTTTGTGGGGCTGTTGTTATTATGTAACTTGTCAAAATTAATAATAAATAAATAAATAATAATAATAATAATAATAATCATGAATGATTGGCATCCTACATCTAGTCACATCGCACCACTCTTCACGACTAACTAATGATCGCGATACCTATGTGCCGATGCAATTTGTGTAGAAAAGTACCGGCCAGTAGTTTCTACGATTTGTAACTTTCAAGCCATGATACTGAATACTGGTCATGTAGACTTGTAAAATATGGACACGATAAATCCAAATAAGAACTGAACATTTTATGCATTTTCCGCTTTAAATCTACAATTCTTATAAATAAAAAAAAATAAATAAAAATAGTTTATTTCTTTAACTTTGCACATACAATACATTTTAGTTGCCGGAACTGCCCAGGAAGCATGTAAAATGCTTGTGTTGGGTCGTCCCGCTCCTCCTTAAGACTAATATAATAACGGTGGTACGATGGTGCCTTAAAAAGAAGTTAAACTATTTTAGATTACTGTATTAAAAGACAGAAAGTACAAATTTATTGAAAGATAACTAAAAGAAAAGATACTGGTTTGGCTAACTGTATTTGTTTATGTGAGTGTATGTGTATATGTGTGTATGTGTGTTTGTTTGTATGTGTGTGTCATATAGTTGTGTGAATTATGCTCTTATTCGGTGTTAACCACCCCTACGATGTTATAACAATATGAGATTGGTAAGTGACATTAGAAGTTATGAATATAATTCTAACGGTCGAATTTAAATAATAAGTTCTCTGTATCATTATACCCAAGCGGCTCAAGTTCTTGGACAATTATTTGTTTACATTTATGGAGTTGCAGATTATATATGGTGTATTTATTGTGAAGTTTATTGTAAAGGTAGGCAGAGTGTGCAAGAGATTGACGCCTGGCAAATAGAGTTTTACAGGGAGGAGCAGAGGCTACATTACATTTTCTTCTACCTGTTTGGGCTTTATGTACGTAAGGTAAAGTTTTATGTAGTTTAAGTACTGAATTAACAATGTATAGTTTTCTTAGTGACAATATTTTATGACTTAGATATAATTCGTCTGTAGGAAATCTAAAGGGCTTAAAAAACATAGTCTTTATCAAGCATCTCTGGGCTCTTTCTGCTTCGAGGAATTTAATTTTAGTAGCACCGCCCCAGATAGAGATACAGTAACACATAACAGATTGTGCCAATGCAATGTAGATACGCTTTAGGAGGTCTTGGGAGGTGACATGTCTCAGCTTTTTGAAAACCCATATGAGTTTACGGATCCTATCATTTACAGCTTCGATTTGAGGGTGCCAAGAAAGTCGGTGGTCCAGTATTACTCCAAGGTATTTAGTGGATTTGACACATTCAATCTCCTCGCAACCACACTGCTTAGTATTAGTAAAGTCACAAGTATGAATACTTAATTTTAAGTTTGGGGGAGGAAGTGTACGCTTATTTATTGCAAAGCAAATGCAGTTTGTTTTGGCGATATTTAGGGTAAGAAGAGCTGATTTAAGCCAGTTTGCAACCTTATGAAGACCATGCGCAGCAGCTTCGAAGACGGAGTTCCAGGAAGCACCATTAAACACAATGGCAGTGTCATCTGCATATGAGAACACTTGCCCGCTGTCTATCTTGAGATTCGTTAATTCGTTTAGGTATATTAAGAATAACGTGGGCCCTAAGACGCTTCCCTGGGGCACGCCGTATTCAATTTTAGTGTCAGAACTAATGAAACTGTCAATTTTAACGCTTTGGGTACGGTCTTTTAGGTAGTCAGTTAGTAGTTTTAGTGGCATACCCCTAATGCCCACATGCTCCATCTTTTTCTTATAAGTATTATTACGATAAGGATTTTCCAAAATTCACCCCCATAGGGGATGAAACGGGCGTTCAAAGTTTTTATGGAGAGTTCTATAGAGTGAACTACGTTATCCCGATTTTAACGCGAGCCACCGGGCATGTCAGTAAAAATATATTTAAGTACCTACATAGTGACAATATTTTTTTATTATCGTAAAAACAAATATGAGATATTTTAGCGACATCTACGGAAAAAAGTATTTTTGTATCTACTGAAAAGTCAGTCAAAAACACATTGGCATAGGAACGATATTTCAAACTACAAAAGGTTTACCTGATAAATTAGTAAGTTCGATATCTGCCTCAACAGCACGATGAGTTTGGACGAGTTGCAGTAATACTTGGAGTCTCTCCAGATCATACAGATGACGTGGAACAGAGGCCGGAACAATGGCTGACACTCCATAAAGTCAATTTCCTCTAAACCCTGGAAGGGCTTCTCTAATGTTCGAAGATATAGGTCTATTTCACGAGCTTCCGCTAAAGCTGCAATTTTGTGATTGAAGAGACTGGTTAGTATCGTTCTTCGAAACGCTTTTTGTCAAGACGAACTACTCGTATGCTATATTAACCGAAGATGACCGTATATCGTAATGTAACCAAAAGGTGCCTAAGTACTCGTAGATGAGGTGCTAATAGTAGAAGCTAAGCTAATGTATAGTATTGATAAGTACTTCATCAGCCGGTCTATTCAGTATTTTTACTGAATAATATAATAAATAATAATATAATAATGTCTATTCAGTAAAAATCTGGTCGGTGAATTTAAAAGTGAGCTTTAGGTGAGATGTTATCTCACCTACTGACGCTAGGGATAAACCACCAAGAGATACTTTTACAAAATAGCACTGCTTGGCTTAGGTTTGCTTAAAGATCATGTAACTTTTGAATTGACGAAAAAGCTCAAATAATCGCGACATAAAGTTCGTCTAGACCTTCTAAATGAAATATCTTTCTCATACATTTCCATACAAACCTGAGACGATATTCTTGAACAGTCTGCTGAAGCAAGGGTAGTAGGCAGACGTTGTCTTCTCCAGTATCATCGCCATACATCTCACCCTCTCAGTTCGGAGCTGGTCGTAGATATAGTTAAGATTGCGCAGTCTTGATTTCCAAAATGCCAGTTCTAGGAAAAGGCGTAAAGTTTTTGTTTCTTAAAGGTTTGGTTTGATACTAATTTAACGAGAAACAATAATGGAAAATAATAGCTTAGGAAGGAGGTTTACGGCTAGCCTGGACTCTACTATTCAAGATGTATAGTATAAGGTAAAACTAGGGACGCACTTTATGAGGATTTAGTACTCAGAAAAACGAACTACTTTTAGTAAGGGACAAACCTTAAAATCGAGAAAAAATAAACAGCTACTTCAAACGTTTACTGCCGCTTAACTTGACAAACTGTAAGGAACAGCTGATATCGAGTTCTTTGCTTAATATGGAAGCCAAAGTGGCAATTCAATAAAAGCTTCCTAATAATCTACTATGCATATAATTTCTCTAACCAACACTCGGTGATGGATTCTGTCCGTTTTCAAAAGCTTGCGCAGAATCCTCCATCATGACGTCATTGATCTGCTGAGCCCACTTGATGACCACGCCTTCTATAGCGCTCTTCAAGTACAAGTCTACTTCTTTGCCTCGAAGCAGTTCCTTCTCAGCGTCGTGCACCAGTTCTACACCCACTGGCATTGGTAGAACCGTTTGGCCGTTAACTTTGCCTTTTACCTAAGGATAAATACATAGATAGAAGTTTATCAGTAGGTACAATCGTGGACGATGGTGATAAGCTACTTCTGCTCTTACGTCTTTAGTTATAAGGTTGAAAATTGGTCAAACACCATTATCCGCGGTTGTACATGTATTGCTATTAACTGATGACCAACCAATGTGTTCTTAATTCAAATGAATTTAATAAAAATCTAGTTCCGAAATAATTATTATAAATGTTTCCAACCAACTAATGTTTAGTCCTCTCTTACCTCATACACAGTACTCTTCAGATTGTGAATTTGTTTCAGGATATCTTGTGAGACGACAAGAGGCCAGCCTTCATGATTCAGTGGATTTGATAGAAGAGGCACGAACACCTCATCTACTAACGCTGCTAGTTCATCAATAAGTCTTGGTGCCAAGTCACCTACAGAAAAACATGAGAAAAACTTCAAAAATTACCAAGAATTACGATTTAAACACGATTATTTGTTTTAGAAAATGTGAGGTCCCAAAAGTTCCTGATGTATGCTGATAAGAATTTTTCAACATTTTCTCGGCAACCTACTAAAAATATGACGTAATAGTAACAAGAGAACAAAATATTACAAATCAGATAACTTACCAAAAATGACCATCTGCGCACAGTCCTCTTTCGGGATGGCATCGGGTTTCTTCTTCACAAAGTAGACAGCTTTGTTCTTCAAGTAACATGGAAACGATATAACCGGTACCAACTGCAGTGCATTCGTCAGGACAACCACCAGGAGCATCGGAAAGGGTTTGTCCACAAAGTCTTTCAATGTAGACCTGTGTTCTTCCAAACCCAGGACCCTCATCCATTTCTCCGGCTTTAATTTCAAAGATTTTACAGCGTAAGACCCTATAAAGTCGAAGCGAGGGTCCTGATTGGACGATGATGGAGCAGCTTGCTCCATGATTGGATAAAATCAAGGTGCTCAAGTCATTTTAAGGGCTTGTTACTGCTGCGCCGGTTGGAACGTCTGTGACGAACTAAGGACTGCGAAAGGTAGAGGCAAATGGCAAGTCACGCAAGTCCCAACGGCATGCCATTATGGAACGATGTCTCCTTTGTAACGAGCATCGGCATCGCTATACGTACTAAAATAGATTAAGGGTAGGGTGTACAGAAAAGATGGCTGAAGTTTAGGTATCGAGTTTTTACAATGTAGTCGAGTAGTGGCCGGTTTATTTTCCGCTTAATGTAACCGTTTTAGTTTATTTACAATTTGAAGGGTGCGCATAATCTACATCGAAATACTTATAATTTAGCCCTTATAAGTTCATCAATCAATCGACATCCTAATTCCTAACACACATGGGAGTTTGAAGTGACTAATTAGAAGTTTTAATGAAATCAGAAAGTAAGTCGTCAATCTAAAACATGTCGGTATTCCACAATCAACTGCTTCTGCGACCAGTACAGGTACCTAAGTGGGCAGAAGCGCGTACCAGGCGTGTTGCGCGCCGCCCCGCTCCGCCCGCCAGCAAGATGACACTCGCGCGACGTCGCCCAAGAATAAGGTCAACTGTCGCTGTTAAAACCTTTGTGTGCCGTCAGTTATACGCAGAAGCGAGTTAGGTATACTTACACTTTATGTAAGGTTAGGTTTTGGTTCTAACTGGTTCAGCAGATATGAATGATGAGTAAACTCATTCCCAAGCTTATTTTAAAGCCTGTATACAGACTCCCCTGATTAATTTTAAATTATTAAAAAAAAAAATTAAAATAATTTTAAATTTAGATTTATTTCACTGAACATCGCTTGGAATATCCAGGTAATACTCGTACGATATCAAAGGACTTAATTGATTTGTGTCGACTGTCATTTTTTACCTTGGTGGGTAGTTACAATATAGGCTCCGGCTGGCTGAGCCTTATACAACCTTATTTTGAGGGAAATTTCCTATGATGTAAACAGTATTCACGTCAGTCTCGAGGGCCGACAGCTCGTATTTAATATATATAATTATATAATAAAATACTAATTGATTTAATACACCTAGTTACGTGAATAATAAGTAGGTAAGTAATACAGTTTTTTAATCATCGTAAGTTGACAATCCTGTTGCCAAAACACCTAAAGAAAATATCACCCGCTGTAAGTGTATGACTTGCAACACTGTCTAAGGTTAATCGTTACATAAAATCATAGCTTACCTTCCTAAGTTTTATATAAACTGACATGAACGCTTATTAATTTATTTACCTTTCATTAAATTCCACGAATCAATCTTACTTGTCTTTTACTTGCACCAATATTTTTACATGACGAGTCATTGAAATTCAATTGTATTCTTATCACACTTTTTCAGTTTTTCTCGTTTTTATGAATAAGTAGGTATCTAAACTATCACATTAACTTATTTTTTTAATACAAAAAAAGAACTTGCTAAATAGCGAAATGTCAAAATTGGCGCCGATTTTTTGTGTCACGTCAGTCACGTTCTCTTTTTTATTTCCATCAAGAGCTGGCCACAGTTCTCTCGTATAAGGCCAATTAATATTTTTTTTTTTTTAAATTAGATTGCACGTCTACATGCCGGAGTTATACAAGCTTAGCAGTTCTGTGACTGATATAGCCATGGCTAATTTTAATAAATAAATACCTACCCTTCCATATATTTATACAAAATCTAAAAACTTAATTTTGTTTATAAATAGGTTGTTCAGTCTAGTTCAGTACGAAAAAGGAGTTTTTGTCTTTAGAGGTTATTTTCCTTTACCATAATACTGCTTTTAAATTAGCATGCAAGATTATTAGCACCCAGATAAGGATAAAAAAATCTAGTAACACTTACTCCAGAAAAATGTAATATTTTTAGTTTAAATGGACTTTATTCGCTATTAACTAAATAAGAAAGCCAAACCTAATTATCTAAATGTTTTATGGGTTCTATCTATTTAGGGTGTCTACATACTACAGGAATAAAATTCAAAAATTATATTTTATAATACATTTATTGATAATGACAGCGATGGTTGACTCGAACTTGCTACTTGGCAAAAATATTTCCACTAGAAGTGAACTATTTTTGTATTTAAATATTAAAATCTCTTTATTATGCTTTATGTGTATAGTAATGAAGATGCAACCATCTATGCTACAAAGTAGCTGCCTATTTATCACAAAAAGAATTAGAAATACATACATTACTTTGTCATTTATTTATTTTACACTTTCCAATTCTGGCAAATTAATTTACTTAAACGGTATCTACGCTAAAATAAAATCCATGCAAGACACAATTTCATAAAATAATAATAATTACATTCACATTCGTAAAAGCGTGTGATATCTTGAATTGACTGCGAATAATACACACAATTTTCTAAAATGAAACAATAATAAACAACAAATTATTTCATTTACCTAAAAACTATTTGTTTAAAACAAAAGCACAGCACATGGTCAGCTTAATTTCTAAAAATTAAATTAGGACCTACGAGACGCTGCTTTTAAGGTCACTATTTGCCTAAACCTAGGAGCCCTAGTGCACACTCCGAAACACCTGACCCGACCTGACATCTCCAAGGCGTCGTACCTGCTTCGCTTGACAGCTAGTCCTTTGCCCGTGTTCTACCAAACTACTGGACATAAGCACATCAAGAGTTTCAAAGACACATCCTACTTATTTGAAAATACGTATTATTTCATTTTTAGATTTTTTTAACGTCGACTACACATTGAGCTGTCCTAGTTAGGGCCAGATTTATTTATTATAATGGTAAATATAGTTTAACATTCAAAGTTAAAAATCGTAAAATGCAAAATAAACGCCATATAAGTCGCATTCTGTAGTTAAAAATCTAACTAATCACTGATAAATACTACTGAACGTTTGCTAGAACGATACATGTATAGAAAAAATGGAATGTTTAAGTACGACAGTCTAATAAGCATTCGATAAAATGTAAATCGTGATAACTCTATGTATGTGTGACAAATATGATGTCAGTCAATGCTTACAAATTATTTGAGCCGCTGTCCCATTGCGAGGGGTGTCGAATGACGTCATCACAAAAATTTTAACAATTATATGAACGAGTTAAGTGATCGTAGCGAAGAATTTCACGCCACGGAACGCTCGCTATGGAATGGCGGCCCCACTAAAAGTTGGCATTAAATTCTCGAGTGCATACTTTTGAAACAGCTGTTTTTAATATTTTTGAATAACATTTTATATTAATAATAACTTACATTTAAATGTAAATATACATATGTTTACAGAGGTATTCGTTGACGTCACATGTTGGAATGCAACTCAGCGACTTGTGGCGACACACAACACATTCGATGATACGTTTGACACGTGACGTGAACTACAATGTTCTACTTTGTGACGTCACAGAATGCCCTCGAGGAATGGAGGCAAGTGGCGGACTATGAATGAACGCTGAAAGTGGGACTTACAAACACTAGTAGATAACCAGGCGTGTTACTCTATTTTGTGTACTCATTTAGTGTACTTACGAACGATTACTTTACTAAAAGGATGGAATATACATTAGGTGATCTAAGACTATTGCCCCGTATTACCACGGAGCGAACAATGTGGACATTACCTAATACGATTACACGCGCACTATGCCGCTACAATATATCTTGATAATTTATCCAAATTAGGCTTTATTCAAAAAATTAAACTATAACTCTTCATATTACTATAATGGAGAGAACATCGATTAAGATTTTTGTTTCACTAATTACAGATAGATCATACCTCATCGATTTATTGTTCGAATGTGGATGGAGATAATAAATTGAGGACAATTTTTAGTAATGACATTTTAATTTACAGAATGCCGATTCACGACTACATTTACATAAAATTTCGAATATACACAACCTAATCGATATAATGTGTGAGGCGCAAGAGACGAGTGAATCCATGACGTCACAACTGTCAGAGTTGACAGCTTCTACTTGGCAAGAGAGCCGCGCCGCCACAAAAATGACGACGGGTACTTATTCGATATTTAAAATTTAATATTAGAATAGAAACGATTACTAGTACTTTTTTATCGAATAACAAGCATTTAAATGGCAGTATTGATTGCATGCTGGTTCGCTCACCACTTGCGCCGTACATCGGAGCGTCAATGTCTGAACTTGAGTTATCCGTCAGTGGCTGTTTAGTGTACTAAGTACAAAGTCTTTTACAAGGACGAAGATGTAATATTGGACGATTTCATAAACTACTTGAGATACACCTTTAAATAAAAGGGGCAAAAGCAGGCGTCGAAATTAAAAATAAAAATGTTTCTTTAATAGTTAGGTGGCAAGATACTATCACAATCGAAACTGGCAATCGTGTGTCGAACACAAAATGCACGTGAGCAGTATAAAGAATAGGTTTACAATATTATTATAAATGATAGGGTGAAGCACACAATTATGGGCGCTATGTATCGGCACGTGAATCTCTCACAGGTATAGAAAAATCTTGGAACGACTTTCGCTTTATTTAATTTCAAATTGCGTTCGGTTCTTATTAACGACCATTAATAAACGCGGACAACAATCGAACACTTCACCCTAACTTTAAAAATGTCATATAAAATGTAACAGTGAAGAGAAACAGTAAAACGTCAAAATCACAGAAGTTATATTCCCTGTGCAGAATATAAAACTGTGCGAGTCACGCGAGGGTAAGCAGATACAGTGGTCGATGAGCTACATATAAATAAGTATACATTACCGTAAAATCTATCACCACAAACTATACATTATAAAGAATTTATACAAATAACTTAATAAACGATATTCAATCACCGATGATCATTACAAATAATAATACACGCAAATCCACATATTTACAGGAATTTATAAAAAAATAATTATAAAATTAAATCACATTATAATTCCATATTTATATTTACAAATATTTGAAAATAATTTCATTTAATTCATAATACGATAAAAACAAAACGACTACAGTACAGTCAATTACAAAAATGTTATTGTGCAAAAGTACCACATAGTATTACATGTAATTAGATCTTATTTATAGTATATATTTGATTAAATTCCATTATTAATTTCAAATTTTATAAATATCACGACAAAAAGAGAAGAACCTCTTAATTTTATGGAGGCAAAATACATTAAATACATTTTCATTTCATACGAAGTTCCCATTTACATGTAACACAAGTGAAAACTGACAGTTATTATCACATTTGTAATCGACTGTACACACATCTACAGGGCGGTCAAAACTCCCGATGACTTCGTCCTTTAGGACATCGAAAGTTGCTCAATCCGGAAACATCGACATCTACATGTTTTATTGTCGTGGCCAATAAAACCGAGATTATGATTTCCCCTACTCAGTCCCCCGACATAATAAAAACGAAGGCGAACAATATTGCTTCAAGGGTAGTAAATAAACATCTACAATACATATAAGCACCATACAAGTTACATGATTGCAACAAAAAAAAATGCGGATTCTATGATACAAGTAGTTGTGGGACGTTAGTATAAATTCGGTCCGATACATTGCCGGCTTTGTCCGCGTTCTGTCAGCTGTGTGGAGGGTCGTGGCGCAGTGTGTCGGTGGTCTATTTGCTATTCCTAGTTTTGGTGCCGACGGCGTTTATGCTGTCGCCGCGACTCCGCGATCTGTGTAAGTTGTGTAGGCCTTCTCCTGGAACAAAGCGGATTCCCTCTAAAACCTGATATTGTGATAATCCTTACTATTCCCTGAATATTATAATAAAATAATAAATTTATTTACAATAATTAACCTAAACTCAAAACTTATGAATTATGTATAAGGTGCATTGGGGTAATTACGACAACCGGGTAAATTCCGATTTCTATTAATTTCAATCAAACGCTGCCACAGATTTAAACATTGCCGTGCATTTAAATAATTATACGTGTTTCATCTTTAAAACATTGTCAAAATAAGATGTGGTAGGTACGTAAATGGTGCAAATTAATAAAATCGGAATTTACCCGGTTGTCGTAATTACCCCAATGCACTATAATAAAGATGCCTATATTTGACTGTGTTTTTAAAATAAAAAATAGAGTTACACACTTTTAAACGTAACAATATTATACTGACATGTTTGGCGAATTGGGTGCTGCGCTGCGTGTCGCGGGTTCGATTACCGCACGGTACAAATATGCCTACAGGTAATGGTTCCGGTCCTAGTTGTTTATGTATGTGAATTTATATGAATGTAAACTCGTATAAGATACCGAAAAAAAATCTTAGTGCGGCATTGTTTACAATGAAATAACCGGTTAACTAGTATGATAATCCTGATTGTATTCAGTAAAGCGATTACGGACTGTTGATAATATTGATTTTCCTTAAAAAAATCAAGGTAAGAGAGAAGGTTTATATTATAAGATCTAATTGACACACGTAGTCTATTATCACAGATATATTATGTAATATCAGGAAAACGCACCCTTGCTCTGCGCTCGCTTGAGCTCATTATCGCGGAAAGCCCTTGCGCTGCGCCCGCGCCGGTCCTGCACGATCTTGTCGGGCCTCACAAAGATCCCGTGCCGCGCTCGACAATCGAAGTACCGCTGGCCACCGACGGAGCCGTCGTTTTTGCCTATAAACAATCAAGAAGAATGGTGAAATACTAAAAAAAAAATTAAATAAATATCGTTTATTGAATAACTCTCCACACGAGTAAAATAGACAGCTGTTAAAAAAAGTTATTTTAAAGAATAATAATTTCTGGGCGTATTATATCCTGAAAGTGTAGGTATACGCGTATATGAAAATACTATTCGATTTTTATGTACCTAATAGTAGTTACATATAAAAAAAGACCAGCTGCCCTACCATGAACTCTTATTGCGATCCAAAAAACTGAATTGTTCTTCAAATAAGTCAATATAACGCATCAATTTATGTCATTTATTGACGTATTTTCTCTTGTCGCGATCCAAAAACTGAACTGTTCTTCAAATACGTCAATATAACGCATAAATTGATGCGTTATATTGACTTATTTGAAGAACAATTCAGTTTTTTGGATCGCAATAAGAGTTCATGGTAGGGCAGCTGTACATACCAGTAGGCGCATCAAGTTCGATGCCGATCCACGTGCCGTGCGCGAAGTGCGTGGGCCCGGCGTACGCGATGACGCCGGTGCTACTGCTCAGGCGCAGCTGTACGCTCTCGCCGACCGTCATCCACGGTTGGAGCATCGGGGACTCTGATGAATCGTCTATTTTATCGACATCAGAGTTAGATAACGAAAATTCTAAAAAAATAAACTCAATTAAATAAATGGGTAAAGGTATACGGGATAGAGGGAAGGAATGTTATAACGAAAAATTGTACATTTGTAATTGTAAAATTATTCATGAATACAGTAATGATACGTAGACTAATGACATTTTTTGTTGGTTATAAAAAATAGGCAGTCATGGGGACAGTCGACAGAAGTGAAAACTTGACGTCACATTAGCATATAAGTGACGCGGTCACATTAGCAAGTCGGTGACGCAAACCCATAAGTTTAGCCTTTACCGAAAATTTTCACTTCAAAACTCAGCTGTTCCGTACAAAATTGCAATTCTACAGGTTCAAAAAAATATGCGGTACAGCTGTTTTTTTATATCCAAATATCTTACCACCTATTTTTCTTGTCAATAAAATAACACTTCTCATATTTTGATCTAATAATATTCGTTGACAATTGACCTCGTGTACCTACATACCTACTCTATGTGTTCAGATACCTACATTTTACAGTAACTAACGGACTACTCATAAAACTAAACTCTTTGGATTATCTTCGACCAGCTATAAGAAGACGTTTACTTTAAAAATGCTAATAAAAATATCTAACAAATCTAATACTGCATACCTACCTATTCTATACATTACTCACTATAATTTAAATATGTTCATATAATACTCGATTACAGATAGCAAAGTATACATGGCGTGGTGCCTTACCGTCTCCGATGCGCTCAGTAGAGGAGGCGGGCGTGTCGTGCAGCGCGGGCTCGTGCGCCGAGCGCGGGCGCGCGCTGGGGAACGACGCGCGCGCAGCCGAGCGCGCGCTGCTGCCCCCGCCCGCGCGACGACGCACCACCTGCGCATGACCATGGAAAGATTCAATATTTTATTGACCTATAATTAATCTACTGTACGGCAAAATGGCTAACACAAAGAAAAAAAATATCAATGGAGAGTAGCCACGTAAGCAGGAAATACTACGATGCATTCGCGCTTGCGCATACACTGATGCACTCCTCTCACTCTCACAATCGGATGGGACGGCAATCCGACTTGTGTACTTTTCGTGTATGTACAGTCAGCAAAACAGATAGGTATGCAGGGTCGTCAGATATAGTTGAAGTTTTCTAAGAAACCGATGGATGTCTTCGACTGAAACTTAACCTAAATAAAGAACTATTTATTATCTACGTTTCAAACTAAATTACATTCGAAAACATCCATCGGTTTCTAAGAAAACTTCAACTATATCTGACGACCCTGCATACCTATCTGTTTTGCTGTGTGTACATGTACATGTTTGTTTATGTACTTTTTCATTCTTAATTAAATTCAATGCTTGACTGGTACGTCTCGTCTTATTTAAAGACCATATAACAAGATCAGGTTTCATTAACATGTAATCTCACCTTGCCAGCTGGTAACTGCGTCTTCACAATGGGTTGGTCAGGTCCGGTAGAGGCAGAATCACTTTCACCCACAGACGAAGCTTCCCGGCTCCGTTCCGCGTCGTGACTCGACTGTTCAGAACTCACTGACTCAACTTCGGCTTCACCTGACATTAAAAAAAGCACGTAAAAACACATGGTCGCCACTAAAGTTGAACTTCTATACGCAAAATAGCTTGAAGACCAAGATACATAATAAATCGTTTGCTGCATGTATGAAAGATCATCACTTGAGAATGGTTCGACCCATTTGTCGGTTTTCTTTTTTGTTATGTTTTTAATGGTCAGAATGAGTCTTGTTTAAAGATTTTTCTTTGTAAAATCCGGCGAAATATTCAGATGGATGGCATTATTGTATGTTTATTTTGACTGCCTCCAATATAGACAAGTCATTATTTCATTGAACGGGTATAGTAGAGTAATTCCAATCACTGATATTCAGCTGCATCCGGTTAGACTGGAAGCCGACCCCAACATAGTTGGTAAAAAGCTAGGCAGATGATGAGTAGAGTAATTTCAATAAAATGTAAACTATTTATGTTACTTACCAAACGACGTGTCATGCGACGCGTCATGCGACACATTATTGGTCGGCTCATGCGCCGCGTCCCCGTTCACTTGCGTATTGTCAACGCTCTTACTACTGGTCAACACAGTGCTCTCAACAGGGATCGCTCCCAACGGATCTAACATCTGGACCTTCGACTCTTCTTCTTTGGCAGCCTCCTCACAATCCCTCAAGAACGGATTGATACGATTTCTTGATCCGGGAGTCAGTACGGGAGTTTTCGTTTTCTCAAACAGAGAATCGTCTAACTCATGTTTGGACTCGACAATGTCGTGTTTCAAGTCAATGATGTCGTTCCGTAGTTCTGTGATCTCGTTCCGGAGGCCCGCCATAGAGTTCTTGGTCCGACTGAGGTGGGTGTAGTCCATCGTTTTGTCGAAGTCCGGTGTCTCGTCGACCGACATGCTTCGGATCGAGAGGGTGTCGTCGTTCGTGAGGTTTGTTGATGATACTGCTTGTGAACCTGGAGGGATATGAAACAATTCTTGTACATCAACAATCGGAATATTACGAATATTATTTTTTTCGCCAATTTCGAACAATCTTCATCTAATTGACAATTCATCATTTTTTTTATATAATTTGTAAGTAATGAATCACATTGATCATTTTCAATGGCATTCAAAGCTCTACATAAATTAATTTTATTTCTTTTTTTAGAGTATTTCAGACTTACCATATCCGCTGGATGATATTGAGGGTGAATTCTTGTTGGGCACTCGTTCGCACGCCAGTTCGTGTAGCGAGTCTAATGTCTTCGATGTTGGCAAGAAACCACGGGATGTGGCGCGACTGCGCGTGCGCTGTTCATAGGAAATAGAATAGAATATTGTTTTCTTAAGGCTAATTACAGATTAAAGTTCAATTAGTAAGGAGCAGGTTCTTATGAAAGAAAATTTTAAAAAAATCGCGTTACGAAGTTCGCTGGGTCAGCTAGTTCATTATAGTCATTTAATATTTAATTTTAAATAGGAATATTTCAAATAAAATTCACATTTATGAATCTGATTTGGTTTTGCCCTCATTAGTATGAGCTGTAGGTTGACTTCAGCTGTTTACTTACATGAGACCGCGGCGTGGTAAGTTCATCGATAGGTGCCGACTCGGGCTCAGAATGTGAGTCCTCATCGTTGCGCCTGCCCGGCTCTTCGTGAAGCGTAGTCATGCGCAACCCGAGCTTGCCACTTGCCGGAGACGCTGTAACATTACACATAGTTTATTATTATGTTATAAATGGGCAGATCGACCTGCCTGTCTCCTCGTACAAAAAGATAAAACGACTGACAAAATGTGACTGAACTTTTCAATAATAATTATCATGTTAGGCCTTATTATAAAACAAAGTCTTTGCTCAAATTTTAAACCATTGAGCCAATTTTTGTATTATAAACTTGTTTAAGTTCGAAATTTAAAAACTAGCTGAAAGGTTTAAACTTGGTTTAAGCAAAGACTTTGTTTTATAATAAGTTGCGATTTAGTTCAAAAATACTTGTAATAACAAAAGTGATGGTGATGTCCAAATACTTTTAAAAAATAAGTTCTTAATTTATGTTACGTGTAAAGAGATGTGATAAATATGTTTCAATAGAAATACTTCAAGTAAAAAAATAGCTTGTGTCCAAGAGTAAGTTAGTATAAAGACAAAAATGTTGGTCCCATCTGGGCGCCAATAAGAAAAAGTGAAGTTTATACAGCTTGCTTTTCAATACTTTCAAAATAGAGTCAAATAATGAACAACTGTGCAACTCTCTTAGCTTTTTTACCAAACAGCGAAGTGCCTAGCTTAATCTAAATAAATTAATAGCTTAACTAATTAAATGATTAACAAACCATAAATGAGTTAAGTTTAACATAAATAACATCGTTTAAATGAACACTTCCATGCTTGAGATTGTACAATGATTGAGTCATGCCAATGTTTTCACTATACGAACTAACTCACTATGATATGTAGCAAATAAATAAAAATTAAAACTTATATTTTACTTTCTCTTTAGCCTAGATTCTTTTCAGTGTAGATATGCGCAATATTATTCTGTCTATTATGTTATTTTCCAACAATGTTGTGGTACAGGACAATATTCAGTATTTTACGGAAAGCGAATTTCATCTAGCTTCCGTAACTCAGTTATTGAGCAATAACAATGTACTTAGATTAGAAACTAGGGTTTTCGACTGCCTGCATCAACTGTAATAGTAACTGATACGTAGGACGGAATATCCGTATCAGTTTGATAGATCGCGACAGTTTGACGTGCGCTTGCACATGGAGAGTTTTCGAGTTGTAAAGAAAATGCATTCATTTTCGGATTAATTTTGTTGCTGCCATTTTATTTCACTCCCAGTGTAGATATGCGCATAACAGAAATGACATAGTATATGTGTACTAACTGTTTTTCAACAAATTGATCTCATGCATACTTAATATGGATCAAAATCTCAGAAAAAATGTTAGCGATAACATTTCGTTCACAATATTCATATAAGTACATGCTATGTCAATCGAGTTTTAGAACAATACACTGAAAAGATTATACAATGAGCTTAACAAATAATATAAACATTTAAAGAAAACCGGCAAAAAACAAGCGAAACTAGTGATTCTACGACTTAATAACGGGACATACACTTGTTAGGCGTCTGCAGTCGTAGAGAGTTCAGGTTCAAATTCAAGTTTAGGAACGTGGGCCGGGCTGCAATGAAAATATCAATATCTTCGTCAATACAACGCTTTAACACACACAATACACACATTTTGGGTATCCTTAAAGAATAACAGATCTCAAAATCTTTGTTAATTATAAGTAAGTACAGAACTAGAAACAAATTAAGTAAATGTACAATTTCTTGTCTTATTGATATAAGAAATAAAGGGGACTTTCACATTACAAGTTGTATTTTATTATGAACACATTTGACACAAATAAAGGGACAATTAATATATCACAAATTGAGATTTCTATTTACTAATATTGTAAATCTATTGATAAACTACATTACAATATTATTCCCCTATCATTCTGATATATTTATTACAGAAACATTGCTAAATTCTGTACATAGCATGAAAGAGAAAAATATTCACTTACACAATATTATCTAAATCATTTCTAAATTAAAGGGTACGAAATATCAAACCTACGTTACAATGTTTATTGTCTAGCACATGCGTATTACAATATCTATCCACGAGGTATATTTCTTCAAATATCTGTCTACAATACATGCACAGTTTCACCTAACACACACACAAACCTACATCCAATTTCATTGGTCTATCACTACTATATAACTACCAATACAAATATAGGACTGTTTTTCAAGTTTTTACGCATCGCACAATTTATCAAATGTACAATTATATCAATATTTGGCTGATATTATAGATCCCTAACACTTATAAGCATTATTCGTTGTCTAAATCGAAAGCGTCGTTCGTTTTTCGAATCCACAGCAAATAGATCAACGTAGAGGAAGTGGGAAGGAGAGGAAAAATCACAGGTCATGCTGGTCCATGCAAATGAAAGAGACACGCAAACAAACAGACAGTCAACACAACGACAGAAGCCTGATGCTCGAAGCTTGCTTTCCTCTAATAGCCAATACAGGGTCTAATTTTATCAAAATGAATTCAGCATCTTATTCTGTTCTCACTCAATTTCGATATGCCAATATTTTCAGATGATATTTTACAGCCAATCAATGGGTAACATACAAAAACAAAAATTTCTTATGAGTAACAATGATCACAACACATCTATTTAGTTTTAATCGTTCGGTTGCATTCGTCTAATAATTTCGCAATACAGTTGCCATTCCGATTTAATACCATATTGTTTTCTCTGTTTACCTGATAGGAACGAGCCTGAAGGTAGCGGGGGGTTAAGATACAGAAAATACAACGTTAGTTTCAGAGTTTGGGAGTCATTTTTGTGGTCCTATTCAACCTTGTTCTTTAAGATTTATTGTAATGGAGCCCAATAAAACGTGCAAATTTAAATTGAGACTTAAGAATAAAGAAATAAAATATAATTTAGAAAAGCATTCAATACTTTAGAAAACATTAAATAAGTGGGGTATTCGACTCCATTCGCATTCAAAAATATCTCAAAGAAAAAGATGGATAGATAGAAGAAATATAAGTAAACTTATAACAAGTCACATAAGATTATGACAGTGGAAGAAGTAAGTAGGGGTAAAGACAGAAGGGGAAGTTGTTTGAGCCATAGCGTTGCCACAAAGCAATTGGAAAATAAAATAATGTAATAGTGAGATCATGAAGAGTGGATGTATCAGTACCGTCGTGACAATTTTGTGAAAATGAATCGCCTGATAATTCTTTATAACTTTCCTATTAACTCCAAATATACTATGCTAGATTGTCTATCGTGCATCGATATCTGTACATACTAAATCAAATTTAATGTTACCTATTCTACTGAAATGCACTAAAAATTATAATTTGTTTGTCTAAAATACGGTTTACAACTTGATGTAAGCCTATGACGTAGTCAGATGCGCTATTTGTATGCACATGGTGCAAATACTGCAAATAACGTTTTTTATTAAAAATTATATTATAAAACTGTTAGCATGACAATGTTATGAGTGGTAAAGAATGAATGTATCGGAAATAGGAGTGTTTTGTACTGTAAAAAATATATATTTTAGTTCACAACATGGAGAAAATTTTCAGGTTTTTTTTAATAGTTTGTAACTTACCGAGTCCGAATGGTTTGGTAGGTGTTGGTATTTCGGGATCGTTGTGTGATGGGGCTGCGTACGAGTGGCGGTGCACGGAGCGGCGCGGGGTTTCGTCTGCGAGGTCCGCCATACTGCCCGCGCGGTTAGACGCCAGCCCAGCTAGAGACTCGAACGATGAATCCAGGCGCATCAGCTGGAGAATTTTTTGTAATATTAATGCTTCATAAAGAACACTGATTGGTTTATTTGTGGGGGATATTTGAAAGCAACATAGACTTTAGAGACGGTAATAAATAGTTTTCATATATAGGATTACAATTAGGCTTATTAATTAACACTGAAAGCTTCTAGATACAAATCTTTGGACTGGTCACAGAATCAGATCACAGTAGTTTGAAACTATTAGATACTAGAGCAGCATAATTATATGCTATCAGTTTTAACTGAACATAGTTGACACATAATGAAATATTACAGATGCTATGGAATTCTAAGTACGTGAACTAACTACGTGAGAATACGGTGAAAATAATATTAATTAAGGGCGAATGAAGGTTTTCAAAGAAATATAAAAGAATATGGACGTATAAAAAAATAATAAAAACCTTTCCTGTTTTAAACATTTCAACAGACGTTAAATTTAATAAAAATAATTCTATATTTATATTTTATAATTTATACTTTATTGTTCTTAATTGAATATCAAACATTTTCGGATGATATTTGAATACAGCCTTGATGATATTTAATTATAATGCAATTTTTTGATTGTAGAAGCAGGAGCTTCAAATTGAATCACTGATATTAATTAAACTAGAATCAGACTTTATCTGAAACAGATTAGAATCCAAACTCGCTTGCTCTAACAAAAACTTCTGTCTGTATCTATTGATATCGGACATCACATAGTAATATATCACCTCTACCGTGCATCACCAATACGTCATTGACACGTAAAAACTTGAAGATAGAGAACAATATTGAAGTAATTAATTTGAACCTTACACCGTGCATAACAAAGTCTCAATTGTATTGTGAAAACAGGAGCACGTAAAACAAAGTTGAACTTCGAAATTAGAACCGTGATATCGTGCAGCATAAGAACTACATTGGCTTGTGAAAGAAAATGTAAATAAATGAAATAATGCGTGTGTTTCGGCCATGCTGTTGACTCACGTTGTTTCCGTTCTTGGCGACGTTCTCGAGCGCCTGCGACAGCTGCGGCCGGTGCGTAGCGACAACACACAGGTTAGCAAGCGTACACACTGCTAAGTGACTCGAATGCTTTTCAGGGATGAGTGATATTGGACTCTATTTTGACAGGCTACTTATTGTGAGGCTATATTATTTTTCTGAGCAAGAAATGCTGACAATAATGGGCCATAGGAAATTCTCATTGATATATTTTTTAATTTTTAATTTCCTGGTGTTCTAAACCAGTAACTAACTGATTTTTGAAGTGAAAACTTCTTTAGCGGCGTTGAGCACTTTTTCTGTAATGAGTATAAAATCTTAAACTCGCGTCAGGACACGTGCGCGTCAGGACACGTGACCTGATCGAAAAAGCGTAGGGCCTACTGTTTCGTTTAGACAGCGCAGGGCGCTTGCGCGAATGTTCGTGATGTTAAACGTAAACGTAAACGTTAATAATCAAGTTTTCACTTCTGCCGGCACTCCCGGAGTGCAACCCGTTTTTTTTTTTATTTTATATGGTTTTAGTGGCCAAAAACACTAAACCAATAATAATCAAATTTAAAAAAAGTAGGTAGTTTGAGTTTTGGATAAGGACACGGGCTACGTTTAATCGAATTAATAAAAATAAGGTTCTTAATTTGGTTGGCGGAAATTTTTGTTTGGTTGGCGACTTCGACCACTTCCGTGGTAACTGACACTGAAGTCGTGGACGATAGCTAAGTCCTAAGTCTATAAAAATACAAGGACATCTTCAAAGAGGCTCAATAATTTCTAACATAGCCTATCACAGTTCCCCTGAATAGCAAACGATTCCATACTATATTGCCTATTCCTAATGTGTTATGTTTATATACATCGTGACTACGCAACTGTACTTGTGTGTGTTAATTGCAACATCGACTTTTGAGCATTAAATATTACTTGTGTTCGTTAGTTTGGTGTTTATTCGGCTTGAAAGCTTAACAACATATATAGTATAAATTAACTTACAGATAGAAGAAATCGCGCCTGGAAATTCGTAATGTTATCATCATGTATTTTTATTATTTGAAGCATCTTGCATACTATTGAAGACAATTATGATACTGGCTTTGGTATTACAACCTGGTCGAGCTAAGATTGGACCTCGCTGGAATGTGGCGAGTTACGATAACTACATAATGTATTTAAATAGGTAACACTAAAGAGTATTACAGTTAAAATAGCCGACACTTTAACAAACATTGGTTACATAAAAAATAAATTATAAAAATTATTAAATTATAAATTATAGTGATCTCTTTTTTACATACGCGAGGTGCAAACTTAACTCAATCGAGTTGTAATTCTTTTATTTATTATTTTAATTTAAAAAATATTGTGTATTTCGCTAGTATGTAAGACACTTCTAAATCCTCCTTGAAATCGCCGCTTGGCCCTATTTAAACTCATAATTTTATCAATAATTTTTTTTTTTAATGTGCGCAAAAATTCAAGTCTATCTGGCGTGTACCTACGTGCTAAACTAGCTTTGACTGTACGTGTGTCTATTTAATACTGTGGTATTTTTCAAGGACATCTTTGTACTACGTATTTGCAAAACAGTCTACGTTCATAAAGAACAAAATAAATGATATGTGTAAAAAAACGTAACCCTGTCTTTGTTGTCGCGCAACCTGGTAGTAAGGCAGTCAGAGGTATACTAAAAACAGCAACTATTCTTGTTTTTACAGCCAAGTTTTTACATCTAAGTTTTTTTTATTTTACATATTTAGTTTATTTAGTTTCACCTGCTCAGATGACTGTGGCTAATCAAATCTTACAAGTTAAATTTGACACACTTCCCGGTGTTCAATTGAGCTGGAATTTCGAATACATAATAATATTGCATGACAACGCGATATAAAAAACTTGCTTGCTTAAAAATATAAAAAGTTCTATCTGAAATATATAATTACTTTTGCGGTTATTGCTGTTAAGTACGTAGTACAAATCTGTCGTTGTCTCTATGTACGTGAGATAGCAGTGCTCGTACCTGCGAGAAGTTGGGCACGGAGGCAGTCTTGCGCATGGTGATTGGCTGTCCACGCGCCTGCTCCAACTCTTTGACGGCGACGCTCTGACGTAGTCGGTCGAGGGTCAGTATGCTTTCCACTGCGCTTACACCTCGTGTGTATTTTTCTGGAATAAGTAATTTATTTGTAGATTAGAATGGCAATAATAATAAACTGAAAAACATTTGTGATATTTTATTATCTTTTATTTTTTTTATGTTATAATTGAACCGTATGTTAAAGCTGCTAGGGTTAATTTTAAATTCAATTGTACTCTGAGCGAATTCACACGGGCCGCAATTTGTAACATTACTTTAGGCTAAGATTTGTTATCTCGTATACTTCACTATTGTATTAGGTAAGTAAGCCTGTGATGATAGTGTATGTGTGATATAAATAAATAAATAAATTGCTGTCGACTTGATTTCTTCGACAAGCCAACACGACTTGATAGTAGATAGATGTCTACAACTTGTAGACATTTTTTTTAAATCAATTTTCAGACGTCAGTACTGAACAATTTCTTCGTTTGCATGAATTTTAACATTCTAATGTAAAGATGCTCTCTTAAGAAATGAATCTCTCTCTATTGAAACATCTTGGAAGATGATGGCCATTCATTATTATTAATAAATATACACAACATACATTCTGAAACTAGCTATCCACAAATCAATGTAACATAAACTAAACTCCTACATTTCAAAAGGAGACAGCACAGATATAGATAGACATAGATAACGCAAGTATCACGATCTGTATGAAAACCAAGCGTGCCATTTTTTGACTACCTATTATGACGTCACAAGCACTATTTAGTGATGGGAAAATCAAATCGATTCAAAGACGCCGCCGCGTACGGCGCCCCCCTAGTCCTACCCCCCGCCATGCGCCAGCGGCTCACCCGGTCAGCAGTACGCTGAAAGTCTTTGTAGTGAGAGGTTGCGTGCTCGAGCGCTTGCGTTCCGACGACGTGCTAGTTTTTGGATACCTTTGCCATAATTTTTTAATAACATATAATAATAACAACAATAACAATAATAATATAAATAATAAAAATATAATAATAATAATAACATAATTTAAATCGATTTATGAATCGATTTTATGACAGAGTAATGAGATATACAGAGGAATGAGATAAACAGAAAAATGAATGACAAAATAAAATTCCTGATCTGCTTATAAGGCAGTTAGGAGTATATATTTTTTACAAAATTGTAAGTATTTCCCTAATTATTTCTTGTGATTGTTGTAGACTATCAAAATGTCGGAAACAAAGACAAAATCCAGAGAAGAAATTTAGAAGCAAAACGAAAAGCAAGTAAAATACGTTATGATAAAATTAAAATAGATCCAAAATTACGTGAGCTACGAAAACTTTTCCCTTTAACAAAGCTTGCTTCCTCAAAATGTATTGAACAAATAGTGCTATGCTTTGTTGGGAACCAATCTTTGTTTCCCGTCGCCTCAATCAATTTTTGTTTTAAATTGGGTTCATGTGGAAAACTAAAAAAATCACGAAACGTTACGATTATTTATTAAAATTGTCTACATAATAAGTACTTATATAATACAAAATCATTCCTCTGTTTCCGAAATCGATTCTTGAGAATCGATTTGTGTTGCATATGATGAACAGCACTAATCGCTAAAATTGACAGAAAAATGATAAAAGTCCCTGTACTACAAAACCGAAACGATATACGATAGTATCGCTTGTTTCGATATTCATTACTTGTTAAAACAAAACGTCTCATCGACCGCTCCAAGTAAAAGCTGCAATGTAATAGGAACGTTTTGTTTTTCTCAAATTTGGTATTACCAGGTATTACTGAGGGTATTCGATTAAAAATAATTGTTTTTTTAATTAATTACGCATAATATTAATCATAAAATGACTTACCGATGGAAGGAAACGTTTACTTTATTTTTTCTCCTCGCATTTGTACAGTTTTTACAATTTATAACAGCACAATTAACCATTTTAATATTTTTAACTGACGTCCGACTAGCGCTATGCTCCGATGCAGACTGAGCGCGAAATTGGCCACTTACGATTATTGTACGTAAGCTAGGCACGCGAAGTAGTTGCTCTCGCGTTATCTATGTCTATCTATATCTGTGGGAGACAGCCATTAATTCAGAAATAAAAGGCAGTTCAACTATCCTTACCGATATAAGTCTCTCCATCAGCGGCACTAGCCTCCTCCCCGGTCGCGGCTATCTGTGCGAGACTCTCCCGTTCCTCCAACTCCTCGGAAGCCTTCGGTATGTTGGAGACGACCTCATACGTCACGCCGGTCTGCGTCAGCTGGTCCGTCCTGTCAACGTAATAACTAACACATTTGTATATTACGTATGTCAACTTGTTTAGGTTTTTGATATTGTAAAGAAGGAAGAAGTAAGTTTAGAGATTTTAGAAATGTAAGTTGAATTATTAGTTTACGAGGCAAGACCTTTACTATTGAGATCATTGCGTTGCTCTAGTAACGCAGTCAAGAGTGAGTGTGGTTTGTGGTAACAATTAATTATTCCAGTACCCCTCATCGGGAAAAACTAATAAGAGATCAATCAAAAGCTAGGTTCGGTAGTAATAAACATAGAAGATTATTTAAATGATCATCTGATACCAAACAAACGTAAAAACTGTAAAAAGCTAACGTTTACTGAGTTATTTCAATTATTATAATGGCCTAATTAAACATCAATACCCATAACCCCACCACCAGTCATTTAAGAGCACAATTCCTTTACCCGCAAGCAAGTATGCGTACGCGCACGTTTTTTTTAAATCAGCCTTTACAATAGATAGAAAGAAAGCGAAGGAACCAGATGTTTAGCGACTAACCTGACTATCTTCTTCCGTATCCTGTCGGTGAAGCTCTGTCGCTTGTAAATGTTTAATCCTAATCGTTTTCTAAGTATGAGATCCATGGGGGCGGGGTGCGACAGACGCACTGTTGTCTTCAGTATCAGGTATACGCGTTCGTTTGCTGGGAAAATGATAGAATAATTTAAGTCATACTCAACACTCAATATCTTTATTAATTTCCATAATTATGTATTCTTAGGTGATAATTGTAACCAATACTGTTACAGTATTGAATTGATAAGAAAATCAGCTGAAGGTCAGAAAATAATGTCAAATCCTGTGTTTTTTCACACTCATGACATTCGGAGCGGACACTCGCCACGCATAACCGTGCGATAAATTTATATGTAAGGTCGTTAACACACGGCGTATTTTAGACGCACAGACGACGTGCGTATTCGACGCCGCACATGCTGATTGTTGCGTCGTGTGCGTATTATCGCCCTGTGTGCTTAGGTTACAAGGATGCGTTCGAATCTCGTCAGCGCGTTTAAAATACGCCGTGTGTTTACCGCCTAAGGCTTAAAATATTTTTGATAGACTGAGATTAAATTGCGATCGTTCATAAAACTTTGTCGAATTGCCGCTTTGTTTGCGTTTCACCTAAGAGGTATTTGAACTTTGTGCCTTTGTATACTGCTTTTTTAATGCTAGAACGCTATGCAGAAAACTAAAAGTACTGGTTACCTTCAGTGATTCGGTTGAGGTACTGCGAGTCGTGTATGGAAGAGTCCCACGAGGCCACGGCAGACACGTCCTTGTCGTGATGGTGCAATATCTGCAGCTCGTAGAACTTGTTGCCGTGTTCCTTCGGTAAGATCGAGTGCAGGCCCGCTACCGTGACTTCCTCGCCGCTTGGGTGCGTCGTTAGGTCGTCCGCTGTAAGAGTTTATGTTGGAATTAGGTATTTTGGTTTAAGAATATGTCATGTTTGTCTTCTATAAAATAAACCGATTGGTTGAATTCGAGTAACTATAAGTGCTAAGTATAGATTGACGAAATGATTTTTAATATATTTTCTTTTTCAGTGCCTTTTTGAGATACATTTTCTTTTTATTTTGCAGCAAAAATGCAAGCATTTAATGCATGACTGGTTATTTATCATTTTTTTGTTATAATTTTTATTTACCTATATTTCTTTACTGATCTATTTGTACATACATTATTCAATATTTGTAAAACAAATTACATTAAATATATGAAAAAAAAATTGCCCACAGGCATCGGGAACAAGGTCCAAGAGTAACTACTCCATTTTTATATGAATCTTCTCTGAGACCAATCAATATATGCGTACTTACCGTTGAGGTCAAGGAACAGTACAGGTATGTGATGCTCCATGCCCAGCGGTGGGACCCAGGCGGCCGGCGCGCCGGGGATGGGGCTGCCCGGGCTGGGCACCAGCACCTGCACAACCACACGTTACCTTAACTGTTCTGAACTGCACACACTTAAACTAGAACCTGAAGATGACATCATGTGAAAGTTGAATAGAGCGATTGCGTGACCTTTGTAGCACTATCATGGCATGACGTATGCTGTTTCTTCGATCATAACGGCTCCAAAGAGCATAAGAAAATGAAAATAAATGTTACACTCTGTAATGATGATATCATTATAAACACTAAATGGCATACATTTTAACTTTTTATTGCTCAACAAACAACTCCTTTAAAAAACAACTTTATTTTAGCCCTGAAAACCAGATTAATTTTCAATTAACAGTAAAATTCAATTGGTTTGTAAACAAAAAAGGGCTAGTCAATTGAGTTGACAAATAAGTGACGTCACAGTACCCTATTGTCACGTTTTGAAAGCTC
The DNA here is from genome assembly GCA_949316365.1 of Hoplodrina blanda. Lineage (NCBI taxonomy): Eukaryota > Metazoa > Arthropoda > Insecta > Lepidoptera > Noctuidae > Hoplodrina > Hoplodrina blanda. Next base: position 4,278,060 of record OX438579.1, on the reverse strand, counting down.
ATAAAAAGTATGTCAATCGATTGATGATGTCGTCATTCACCTATATTGAATAGAGGTACTATTTTAAATAAGTACAAGTATAGCGCGAATAAAGACAATGATTAGTATGTAATAAAGATATAGGTAATAACTCACGGCATTTCTCTCTTCGGTGAGTGAAACCCACTGTTCTACGAGAGACTGTTCCCGCTCGTTGTCGCGATCGTTCTTCATCGACGGCGACATGTTCACCAGTTTCTGTTGTAAGATAAAATTAAGAATATGTTAGTCATTACGTTAGTTGTAGTTAGCATAACCATGTATTAAAAAAATCGGCTGTCTGTTAAGTCGGTTTACTGACGATAGTTGAACGTGACAACGTCATAAGAAAATACTGATGGAATTATCGTTGCTATAAACAATTGACACTACATTCACTTTTCACTGGTGATCAATTTTAGTGCCTTCTCTGTATGAGAAGTGGCCTTTGCCCTGCAGTGAGACAATAATAGGCTTGTTGTAATTACTATTTTGCATAGCTACGTCGATTTTGGGGGAAATGATAACATGAACCAAGATTTTACGATTAGGTGAAACGACAATCCGCCAATTCCTATATTACAATATTGGATGACCAGATAACAACAACATAGCCTTTACTTCACATGATATCCGCCAGACATGATTGAACAGGCTTTTAGAACAGCTATGCGGCGTTCCCTCAGAGCGAGGTAACGCCGCATGAGTCATGTTTATTTGTGCGTGCAGCCGGCTCCACCGAATTATCCGGCTCCATCGAATAATAAGACGTTGTCACGTCAAAAACAAAAGCATAAACATAAATCCAAGGTAAAAAAGATCAAAATATATGTTTTCCAGTCATGTCAATGGCACTCAGAGGCCGGTGTACTAAGAATAATAATAATGCCATTATTTAATTAACTGTTGTTTCATGAAAAACCATTTTTTTCCAATGCGAGAGAGACGGAGGTAATTAAAATATCGATAGCAACATCGCTTCACATTGGAACAGTGATGGTGATACTTCATGATACGGTTCCATGTGCAGTACTTGCCTGTAACTGTGCGTGTAAATGTTGTCGCCTACGAAACAGTGCATCGCTCCACCTCTCCCGTAACACCGCTAAGTCTTCGTCTTGATACGAGTCTAGTGGCATTTGTAGGCGTGATCTGAATAATAAGAATATATTGTTAGAGAAATATATTTTGATTAGGCAAAAGCAGGCAACAGGATAACTTGTATAAATAATATTGGGCTAGTTACAATAGAGAAAAAAAAATAACAGAAATGCGTTGGTAAAAATGTAAGAGTGTGTTATTAGAAATAATTAAGGCTGCGCAAGCGCCACCCTGATATACACCACTACGTATTTTGTACATTGAAAAAAATCACTGTCAGACAGAAATTTAGAAAAATACGGAGAACTTTACGTTATTTTTTTTTTGTCTGCTGTCAGTTGCTAGACAAAAAAAAATTACGGGAAGTCAACCTATGACAACAATGTGAAAGAGTTCAAAGTCAATGTTTTTCCATAGTTATCTAGCGCTGGTGCACTCACCGCACGCTGACGGAGCCGACCTCGACGCTGAGGATCTGCTGGCACACGAGCGGCAGCGTGCCCGAGTTGTGCGCGGGGCGCACGCGCACGGCCAGGCGCCGCTGCTGCCCCTGCCGCACCTGGTACACGCCGCCCGTCCACACGTCGTTGCGCTGCACCACCTGCGGACGCGTGTTGTATAAAGTTTAAATAAGTAAATAAATAATTACTGATCGTCTGCTATGTGAGATTGTGAGTCTGTCCTTTCATATCACTCCATCTATGATTTAGATCATTTTCAGTTTTTTTACAAGGAAAGAAAATTTAACTAAAACTACCAAAACCTAGATTGTAAAGATGTCTTCTAATTAATTCTAATAAATCAAACTTCACTTAATTCACAATTAATTTTATCTAATAACTATGAGGCACTAACCTCAACAGGAGCGTATTCCCCGTTGTCGTTAAGTTCGTGTATCTCGACCCATAGCTCGATCTTGCGCGTGAGTTCAGTCCACCGGTCGGCCAATGAGCGCGCTTTGGCTAGTTGTTGTTGTTCTACTTCCCAGTTGCCGCGCGCGCGACTGAAGCCGGCGGAACGGTGACCCCATACTTCGATGGATAGGGCGCCCTCTGGCGAAATAAAAACAAAGTAAATATTAGATTTTTTAGAACAAATTAAAATATTGAGGAAAATACAATATTCTTTTTTTTTTTCGATTGTGTTATTCAAGTTTAAAATTGACAAGAGAATAGGTCTCTGCCTTACAGTGGGATAATAACAGCCCGCTATTATTAATATTTATTTAAAATATTAAAAAACTATTTAACAGGGATAAGTGTGTTGTTTTATTTTTATTAAATATTAATATATCAACTCACCAGCACAATGCTCGATAAACTCCTCAGTGAGTGGTATAGTAAAGTCCTTCTTATGATCGAAGCGGAACGTGACCAGCGACTGGTGCCTGGGCGAGGCGGGCGGCGCGGGCGGCGCAGGCGGGGGTGTGTCTGCGCTGACCACGGGCGGCACCACCACGGGCTCGCCCGCGCCTCCGCCGCCGAACACCGAGTACTGGCAGAACACGAAGTGCGACAGCGACGGCGGGAGACCTGTGGCTTGCTTTATTGCAACGCGGATTGTCACCTGAAAAAATGAGATTTATTATGATAGGTAGGTGTTTTAGGGTAAGAATTTTCACACAGGGCTTTTTCTAAAAACTATAACAATATTTCATTTTCAATAGGATAGCCAAAAAATCTATCCAACATTTTGAAATGTGATGTGCTCCAGACAAACTACATGATATAATAATAATATGTGGTTACTTGTTGCGTCGCAGAATCAGCGGGATCGTCATCGTCTCTCATGTCACCAGAACTATCGGAAGCAGCTTCACAAATTCTGTCTTGAGGAAACTGTCCGGCTACTCGACTTATTTCAACCTAAAACAAACCATAAAATCTTTGTATTCCCATTTTAAATTCACTGACAAACACCGCACAATTTAAACCGTTGATTTAGAATTTTGCACAAGAATTCTTTATATAACGAAGCTATTTTAAAAAATCGTCCTCTAAAGGTCGTCATTTGCGCTCTTGGGAAATTCCTTCGGGCTACTTCTATAAAAGACTTCCAACATGTCAACTAAACTCCAGTTAAAAGTTGACTTCTTAGAAAGGATCACAATCCATAAATATTTTGTTCGGTCTCTAATAGAAAAATTGGTAAAAAAAAAGGTTGAACATACCTGCAACCTGCCAGCGACTTCGCCCTGCTGACTGATGATAGGCGTGTGATAGTCCAGCGTCACGTCGTGGAACAGAGCCTCTAAAAACACGTTGGCCACTCCGATCAGGTTGTGATTCTCTTGCGACTCGTAGAACGGATCCAATGCCATCTCTGCTGGCTCCATCTGCAGAGTTAAAATGGAATTTAAAGATAAAAGAAGAAGTTTGTTTAGGCTAATCTCAGATACTACCCATAGTACCATACTACTAACCATAGTTACAATAATCATATTATGGCGGCCATTAATTTAACATGCGAACTATAACTGACGTATCCTATATCGCGATATCGAAGTTCTCCGCGACATTAGGGTATTTATAGAATCCCGACAGCATCGGGCATTACCCCATCAGACACAACATCCTCCCCTTTCAATAGAGTATGAGAAACTTTCCACCCTTCCAACCTTTAAAACCACATTGGTTTGGATCTCTCTCCCTTACGTACCTCTTCGCTATTGTCATCCCCGGCACACTGCTGCCTGCGCCGCCAGTCGTCGTACATGTCGCGCATGTCCACGAGTTTGTTGTCCAGCTTCTCCATGGACCACACCTGATAGCTGCGGCCGGGACGTCGCACCATTATAGCCGGTTCTGATACGAAGGCACCGCGCTGGAAGTAAAACATCATTTTATATTTTGTACTGTAGGTGTGAATGCCACTGAACTCCTGATTTTAATAAAAAACAGTGTTTGTTTGAGTAAGTTACAGGATGGTTAAGATTCACAATCGGACCCGGTAGCTGGTGAGCAGAGCAACATCTATCGGGTCCATTGTCTAATGTAAAATTTGTGCACTCGCATAATTTTATATGTTGCTCAAGGAGAACTGCAGTCCGAAGCCTGGTCGGATAACTTCTGAAATTTTTTTAACTTGTCATTATAAAAAATACTTTAACATTTACGACTTAAGGCTCTAACTTGATTGGCAAATTATTTGATGACTCATGGCCTTTAAGCTGATGGCGATTATAATAACGTTAGGGCCTTCCAATGGCATGATTTACCCTAAGCAAGATTCTTTTTCTTTTAACACCTTACCTTTCTATTAGGACTAAGGTTCTGCGGCGGTATCTGTAGCGTGACACTGAAGCGTGTGTTCCTCCTCATCTCCTCGGCTAAGAAGTTAGCTTCTTGAACCAGCGCGTTGGCTCTCAATATGTCTGCTTTGAGTCGTCCTAGAGATCTCTTGAAGGTGTCGTCGCGTTCTGCCGCCCAGCGCTCTACGCGGGCCGCTGTTGTTGGTGTGCATGCTGTCATCTTGCCTGTAACATACAATTAATTCTTAAAGAACATAACACAACATCACGGCTGTAATCGCCTGTGATCCCGTGGGTGCAGAGGTGTACCCATTTTGAAAAAAGCCAATAACACTTTGCGCGACCTGGGAATCGAACCAAAGACCTCATGCTTAGCAGCCACGCTTTGCGACTAGTAGACCAACGAGACAGTTGTACGTGGCAGTAAAGAAGACAGTAATTTAACAAGAGTAAACCGAGTGTTGCAAGGTGCCATTGTGTCCTTGTGACTTGGAGTCTGGCACATACACAACCATTATCTCCACATTAAATAACGTTATTCCAGGATCATCTTATGGCGTTTCTTTGATTTTCTTAAAGACACAGTAATGAAAAAAAAAGAAGAAATGATAAGTATATAAGATAATCAGATTAAAACTCCATTTCAAATGGTGGAGATGGTTCGCGGGCGTATTTATGTTAATTAGTTATTATTAAATATAAATAATAATTAAAGTTACCAAGTTTGAGAGGGTCGTACGCGTACGGCGGGTATGGCGTTGAGGGCGACAGTATATTTCTCAGCTGTTGGAACTGACGCTCGTACTCTTGTCGTTGTTTCTCGAGCGCCACTGCAAAACACACAATACATTCAATATTTTAGCTATACAACAGAATGTTTTGGCAGTGAAATAATAATATCAAACATTCATAACTTGATTGACACACGTCGTAATTGGCAAGTTTTTATTTTTATTTCAAATATAATAATGTATTTCTAAGGAAACGTTAAATGAATTAAATCCAATTGTTGTTTTGTATCATACAAATATTATAAATGCGAAAGTAACTCTGTTTGTCTGTTATTACGCTTCCACGACTAAAACACTGAACCGATTTTAATGAAATTTGGAACGAGGTAAGTTTGAACCCCAAGAAAAGACCTAAGCTAGGTACTTTTTATTCCGCGATTTTGTCTGCGTCAGCGATAATCGACATTTACGCGGGCGAAGTCGCGGGCAAAAGCTAGTGTACTATGAAATTACTAGTTACCTTGTTTATCTTCCTCGTGTTGTTTCTCAAGCCGCGATATAGCCGTCTGTATGGGATCGTTGCTGAGTTCATTCAACATAATCTCGTCTCTCGCGAAGTTGTAGTCGATTGGCTGCGCAGGAGTTTGTGGTTCGGACGCCGCTGCTGTAGAGTAACCAGATTCTTGTTCTACAACGTGATGTTAGTAGAACAAAATGGGATGTCAAACAAAAGTGAATTGCGGCAAAATAAAATGACAATAAGTGGGACAAATTTTTTATGCAAAGAAAATATGATTGAAAAAAGGAATTTACAGCAAAATAGCACTTAATATAGGATAATTAACTGGTTTTAACTGGTGTTTTTCACTTTAATTATAGCAAACCTAGCTATTTTAAGTTTCAAATAAAATATACAAGTTAGGCAAGACGTAGACGGGTATATGGTTAACACGAAAATAGATAAGAAAACAAGCATTTAAAAACATGCCCCCATACCTGTAGCTTTCGGACAGTTAACCCTGAAGAAGTGATGGTTTCCCCACAATATCCTGTCGGCATGTCCGAGCCGGACGCGTGATACGACAGGCGTGCCGTTGACGAAGCACCGCGCTGCGCCCAGCGGCTCCATGTGTAGGCCTCCGCCCTCCACCAGCAGTTGGCAATGTTGGGGCTGGATGCCCAGGCCGGACAGCTGGATGTCTGCTGCACTTGAGCCGCCTACGAGTGTGCGATCCTGGGACATGGATGGTTATTGTTAATATGACTTATATTCTGGGGAGAAATTCTACTAACTTTTAAGAACAATAATTGCAATTATGTCTTCGTCTCAATCTGTCACAAATGCCTCTAATTTACTAAAAAAAATTGATTTAAATCGTTTTAATTTAGCCTTCAAGTTTTTCTAAAAGATTAAGGCCACTAACTGAACTAAGGCTATGTAGGACACCATAATTTACCTACAAATAACCTAATCTCCAGTTTCTTCCAACTCTATAAAGAGTTTGATGCTTAAAGTAATCTAAACAAAAATATTAACAACTAATCGTATTAGAAGATATTAAGACTTCATTGCATGGACTTCTGTCTACCACGGATGTCCATTTTCTGCCGTGGACGTGTAAGAAGTATAAACTAACCTTGAGATAGTAAACAAGCAGTTCGTTGAGCGACGGATCCGCATTCAGGTTGACGAGGTAGTATTTGTTCTTCTCCACTTTGATACCGCTGGCTTGCACGCTGATACCCATCTTTTCTAAAGCCTGCTGACGTTCGCTTTGTATTCGACCTGATAATTACATTTTTTTATTGAATCAATTTCAGAGAGTTGAGCTTATTTCAACGTCCTCCCTGCAGTTCGATTGTCAAAGTACTGATTCCTAATGCAAACATGAATACACCTACATTTACATGAGTCATTAAAAAAAAAAAAAGTTCCATTAGGGGTTGCAAGGTCACATAGCAAAAAACAAAACCAAAACGTTATTCGAAAAAAGAATCTTATGTCGACCTAATATTCGATTTCTAAAGTGTAGCTAGTGATGGAAGCTAATGATTGAATAGCGTGTGAATTATATCGACAATACAATGTAACATTTTATACAAACTTTAACACGTATATAGTATTTTATTATACACCTTGAAGTCTTCCAAGGTGTATAATAAAATAGAAGTGATTAAAACCTGATAAAGACGTGTATTCCGAGTATAAAACTACAATAACAGTGACATAAAATAATAGAAAAATACAGCTCACATAATGAGAGCGAATAAAAAATCGTTGCTCCTAATTTTCTGTAAGAGATCCAACAATACGTTTTGACGTAAACTAGTCAATCGTACTTGATACTTCCGGTGTTAATAACAATATTTTCATTGCAACAAAAACTACTGAAACTACGACTCTTTGTTCACCATAAACCTAAAAAGGAGTCATTGTACTAATCATTATAAAAAAATATCTGCTGCTCCATACATTTATGTTCCCATAACAAGACAAAATGTATGGATTTACTGATTTTTTTACCGCAATTTTCGCGTAAAGGTTGTTCATAACGATGAGTATTTAAAATGGCCTCTTTTCTGGTTTACGGTAAACAAAAAATTAGGTTGAATAAACCAAGAAAATAAATGGATGTGTTTGGCTTTTCGCGCGCTGTTACGTTATAGAAATAAATATAAGCCATATTTGTAGTGGCGGTAAGAATGTTATTGCTAAGGCCTGGTTCACATTAGATCGAACCGACAGTTTTATCGGACCGACAAACAACTCACAACTGCTTTATGAAAACGTCGTCACAAAGCAGTTGTGAGATGGCTGTTGTAAAACGACGGTAACGACGGTGGTGTTCACATTGGGTCGGATGGGCCAGAAGACTAGAGTTAAAACATACCAGTTTCCACGAGTTTCTCCTCCCAAGTTCTTGACATCTCTTTCAGCAGATGATCGCTTTGCGCCAACTTTTCGTGAACTTCCTCACCCACTGGCGAACCCTGGAAAGACATTTCAATATTTAAAAAAAAGTCCTTCGGGAAAATTAATAAAGAACTTAATTTATATGATGCGTAAATTCTATGTCATTTGCGCTAAAATCCTGTTGCCAAGTAACAATTGTCCTAATACCACAGTAAACCTTAGGTAGGTATTAACGGTAAGCAATTACCAACAAAGCCCCAAGGATACGTAACAAGAATAGTAATCCTTCAAGAAAACAAATCGTAAATTACGATTTCGCCCGCCCCTTTGCGATTGGAAATTGGCCGCTCGGTCAGAGTACCTTATAATAGGCTCGTTTTAGGTATATTTCCAGCATAAATACAATGGACTAGCTAAGGCCGCGAATTCGTCCTCATGGAAATCTTTACCACAAATCATATCCTATGAGCCTCGACAATAGTGTAGCTTTTAAGAAGTGAAAGAATTTTACCTTTTTTAATATTATAATATAGTATGGATACATAAAGCTATTTGCGACCGCAAAAATAGTATACCTAGATCAATATTTCTTTATAAAAAAACAATAGCATCATTGAGACGACGTTGATCTTTACCCAAAAAAAATTGGTACGTTATAAAAGGCCAGAAAAAAAGAGAGGAAAATCCTTAAAAACTTACAAGAAAAAGGAAGTAACGCACAATGAATATGAAATTCATCAAGTCATTGTAACAAAAAGCCATGACACGGTTTATGACTCCCTTGAGCGAATCGATCCCCCGAGTAAGTATGCGGCAGTTCGCTTGAGATTATGCACACTTGTACGACACATGGTGTTTCTTACGGTCGTTGAGCCGCCTTGGGTACGATCTTTTTGTTTCCTTTGATAAGGGCTGGCTTGGAAACCATTTCAAATCCTTGATAGGAATCCTAGGTTCACCCTTGCTTTGTGATATAATTACTCCTTTCGAATTCAAATATGTATTACGTAACTTTCACGCTATAGGTACCTAGAGCGATATTTCTTTCATTTGAAATTTACAGTGAAATATTTACATATTAAATGACATTTTGTGGGTCCCTGATAATATCCTTCAAAGAAGTCCCATAGTCTCGCGACTTCGTCATCGTGGAAGTCAAGGATACCATAAAAAATATTCTATGACACTCTGCAATAATAGTGTAGCTTTTTATCAGTGAATTTTTGTGATCAGACCGGGACTTTCAGAGATTACCTCTTACAAACACTTACAAACTTTACCTCTTTATAATATTAGTATAAGTTGTTGGCTACTCGTTCTTTATAAAATATTGCTTGTATTTTTTAGCTTTAGTGAGTGAGACACATGCCTTTCATGCTTGAGGTTGTGGGTTCAAATCCGGGCAAGTAAGTGCCTTGTATATGACTTTTTCAATTCATATGTACTTTCTAAAGTTTATCTTGGACATCACTGACATCGTTGAAGGAAAACATCGTGAGGAAACCTGGACTTATACTGTCCCACTCAAACCATGTCAGAGGCCCTTATGGTGGTTTAGAAACTCTGTCACTAGGGTGTGTGGGGTCGTAAGACTTTACTGCCCACACGATAAAGAAAGTAGTATAGTTAGTATAAACTTCTAAAGCCACGGTTATGCAACCGTTTAAAAACCCACACACAAAAGAGTGAGTCCGACTTACCGTGCCACTTACCGTGGCATACTTCAGCATCTCCTTGAGGGTCTCTACCTCCTGCCTCAGCTCGCGAATGATACGCGCGTTGGGGTCCTCGTTGACAACAGCGTGGTTGACGATGCGTTTCGCTCGGTCAGCATACCGCAGCGTTGATAGGGTTTCCTCGTAGTTGTCCGCAGCTGGTGATATTGTGGCCACCTGTGAATGAAAAAGACAAATCAGACCATCAAAAGATCGATAAAGTATTTTTACTAATGACAAAATTGAAAACAAGACCATTTCTTTTTCTAAACTACTGAAAAGACCATTATTTTAAGGATGAGAAATCATCAAATGACTTCTTCCGCTCTGGGCAGACCGGAAGGGTGTATCAGACTCTTACAGACTAAAACTCGTCTGTGTGTCCTCCCAATACCCTTTGTGTTCCAGGGCTGCGGTAACTCTTTCGAACAAAATCCGCAACCCTGGCAGATTGAAAATACCCTAATGTAGGTATAAAGAATATACGTAGACAAGTAACAGTATAAGTGCACCAGTATTCATAAAGGGTTAAGTACCATTATACCTACGTCTACTAATATTACACAAATGATGGTGGAAAATCTTCTTTCATAGTTGCAGCATTGCATAAAACATGCAAAAATAAACAAAGAAACTCTGTTCCACATTACATTACTAAAAAGCTATAAAAGTCTTTTTTAATATAAAATGGTACTAGTTTTAATGTAGACGAGGTTTCGTAAAACATTTCTATGCGCGACGACGAGGCGTGAGTGTTTTGAGTTGGGTGACTCAAAGGATGCGACGCGACGGTCCGCGGACGGAATTTGAATTTATTTCAAGTCTGGCGAGACCTTATTTGCATTAGGTACCTTTCCGTTTTAAGAGCCATCTAAGTGTAAATTGATTGAGTTTTGAGTGTTACAGTTTCGTAAGAGCAGTTTCTTCTGGGCAGTAAATTATGGAATCAACTTATTTTCCGCAGTGGCTTTGCGATTGTCTGCAGCTCGTGTTGCATTGTATGGCCTACAGAAAGTTGTTCCAGGTCTGGTTATTTGTTTATGTGACTTTACACTGCATAACATCACGACTGTAATCTTCGAAGGGTTAGGTATAGGCGTATACCCATGCACGCCAGTTATGTTAAAGTCCCATGTAATAGGGGGCGAGCCTTTTGCCATAACCGGGCACAAATCCAGACTCCGAGGCTGCTACTGAGAAATTCCTGATGGAAAATCCCGAAACATTTTACCCGACCTGGGAATGTCCTGGGAATCCGGGTATGTGACTTTATACGTTTGTAAAAGCACCCACAATACAGGATTAACGCCAAGTGAGGGGCAACCTATACCTTGAAAAGAAAATATATATCTACACAAGAATAGTGTCTAAACTCGGCTGAACGTAGACAATATAGGAAAACGTACTTAAATATTTGTATGTGACATGACAAAGAGCTATTACGTATCTACTCGTAAACAGCCCACGAAATTCTTTCACGACGTAACAATTGTTTGAAACTATCGCTCTTCAGCATTGTGACGTACCTACAGCGGCCTATAGGAAAGTCAATAATGCCTGTTACATGTTTCGAGAGTATACTTGGGTAATATTGCCTGCCTATTTTGACCACACTCAAGGTATAAGATTATTTATTTGTGGAAACATGAGTAGGTATACCACACTAAGCATAAGATCAGAAGATCAAGGTAAGATCAGTCATGTTTAGCCTTAGTTGTATACAAATATTTAAATGTCAGTGAATTAATAACACTTTTAAGTTTAAATTATTATGATAACTTGTAAAATAGGTAGGTAAGTTAAGATTATACTTTGTGTCTTACATAGTATGACTAAAACTCTTTAACTTATTATAGTGCTGCTAACAAGAGGCTAAGTTACAAAATGTTTGAATAGGTACATAATGGGTCCATGTTAGAAGCTAACTTGGAGTTAAACGAAAACTCTGGCTAGCGCAAGAGGGCCTAATTAAGATAAACAACTGGTAAACGTCCACTTAATGTTAGTGGAACACACCTGCCACCACGGCACCACTTTCGGATGACCATCCAGGTGTCCACTTAAGATCCTGTATAAGCTAGACGCCTTTAAGTTAGGTGTACATACACAGGTGTATCTTGTCACCAACACTCTTGATTATGGTACCTTGTCATGTAAGTTTTGGCAAGAACTGCTATTGGGATTCGAGGTGGTATAGAATATTCTAGACATAATTATGTAAGGTTATCAATTTCCTTCAGTACTCTGAAATAGTTTTACCAACCCATCATTTTCAGAATACATAATCTAAACAAGAGCCACGCAAATAGATAGCATAATTTTTGGTGAGTTTACATAATATCCAGAGGTAAGTAGGGCACGAGGCCCGGGCGCCTATCGAAGGGGGCGCAAAAATCGCCAATTGGGAAGATGACAGCATTTACCAATAATTCCAAGACATAACTTCTCTAAAGAAACACTTTATTTTAGCCCTGGAAACTTGATAATTTTCAATTAACTGTAAAATTTGATTTTGAATTGCTTTCAAATTTATAAATAGTTAGTCAATTGAGTCTACTCAAAAGTGACGTCACAGTTATTTTTTGCCGTACAATATCTATGGGACAATCGCGTTTTGACAGGTCATAAAAAGTACGTCAATTGACTGTGGTGTCATCTACCCTATTAATAAAATTAAAATAAGCACATTAACCATTGGTTTATTTTTATTGTACATGGGTTCCATCACGTCATCATGTTGGAAAAATGGGCCCAGGATTTAAACAAAAATGCCCAGTACTCCTTTATGACTGTTTTATTTAGTGAATCTGTTTATTTTATATTCATAAGATAATTGACGAAAGGGGCGCAAAGCTATGATGCATGCCCTAGGCGCCATGTTCTATTGGTACGCCCCTGGTAATATCACTGTTTATGGTAGCGCACAAAGCATTGTGCTTACCGGTGCAAGCAACAGGAGTCGTATTTAAAGTTTAGTTATATCATTCAGAACTTGATTTTATAAAATAACGTTAAAATTTTTGCATCTTTGACCTTCAATATCTCCGTAACCAAAAGATTCCCAGTTACGGTTCGAAACAAAAACAATCGCAACGATGGGAAGAATATGGAACTTTCGGCTTTGTTAAGTGTCTTTTTACACTAGCTTTATGATAGACGAGCTTCAAACTCACCATAACAGTCTTACTGTTTCCTCCAAGGTTGTCTTTGAGCAGCCATGTAAGGACAGAGTCTCTGTACGGCACGAATTTGTCCTTGTTCTTACTGCCAGAAGACTGGTCTGCGAGCTTCGATATTACGAGTCCGAGCGTTGTCAGAGATCTGGAAACAAAACAGTTTACATTAGTTAGGTAGACCGCATCAATGCGTAATCGGGTGAATTCAGGGAAATGATTCTACCACCTTTAGAAACAGCCTTTCTTAGACTCGATCAGTTAAAAATGCTTTTAATTAAACTAAATTTTGAGATGAAATAGCGACTAGTTTTGAACGGTTTTAATTAGAGAATTGAACTTGATGTTTTGTCAGCTCTCTTCATGACCGGGCCCTTTTCAGGAAGAAAAAGAGTCGATAACTAGTCAGGTAATGCAGGGCTATGACTATTCATAAAATGTTTTTTTTTTTTATTAAAATTAACATCGAGTGCGTTCGATCCTTCATATTTCAAAGAAAAGTATTGTTATGTGTTTCTAAAGAAGTCGTTTATACACTTAATCCTATTTCTAACAGTATACACACACTCAAATCTCTTAGAGCCAGCCATCTAAGACCAACTTTGTATAAAAAATCGATAATATTTTGATACTTGATACTCAGCTATAATACTGCCGGACGCTAGACTAAATATACACATCAAAAGTGTCTAGGGATCAAGATGTATTTGGTAATAATAATATATTGATCCCTAGACACTTTTGATGTGTGTAGGTTACACACAATTCCATTGAGAGTCGTTCCACAGTCGAAGTTGGAAAGTGGAACAAACTCACTCTCACTTTTTAAAACGTTCACTCGTTACAGTTCAGTTTCTGAAATGGAGCAATGTTGAACAGAATGTTGAACTACTCGTATATAGTTATGTTATAAAGGCGATACACGGGAGCCTCGGAGCCTCACGATGACAGCGAGTTTAAGGGATTTGAAGCGTTATTAATATTTTAGACCTTCAAATGAATCTTACACCATCGCTTCTTGTTCATATAACATAACATCACGCCTGTAATCCCCGAAGGGTTAGGCAGAGGTGTACCCATTAGTACACCCACATTTCGCCAGTTATGTAAGGTAAGTCCCATGTAATAGGGGGCGAGCCTATTGCCATCAACCGGGCACAAATCCTTTTCCTCTTTTTGTTCATATTTACGAGTATATTTAGGGCAAAACTTTTGGACCCCATTTTCACTAGACTTTACGTCATGGCATGGCTGAAATTGTAAGAAAAGATAGAGAAATATGTAGTTAAGAAGGTACGCGTTCTTGCCAGCTTTAATGCTGTGACCTTTTTTCTTAGGTATTATGTACAAAAGGTACCTTACCTTACTCACTCACATTCAAATGAGAAGGTTCGTTTATTTGTTCTTGCGAGACACATTCAGCCATGCTAAAACGACGTGGGTCTGACGACTCACGAAACTTAGCCCAGATACCTATACATATGTATTTAAATTTATTTTTTTGAAGGCTTCGTTGATGTAGTCGCAAAGCGCGACTGCTGAGCATGAAGTGTTGGGTTCTATTTCCAGGTCCGGTAAAGTGTATTGGGTTTTTCCATCAGGAATTTCTCAGTCTCGGAGTCGATTTGTATCCAGTTGATGGCAAAAGACTCGCCCCTTATTACATGGAACTTAAACATAACTGGCGAAATATGGGTGTACCAATGGTTACACCTCTGCCTAACCCTTCGGGGATTACAGGGCTGATGGTTATATTATGTGGTATATGGATATGTTACGTGTGTATTAATTATTTTACATTGTGTCAATATTGTATTTTATTTATCATTTTAACAATGAAACGTGTAGCATTTAGCTTAGGATATCGTAAAGTGTTAACAACGTTTAAACAACAACTTACTTGTTAATATTAGAGCCTTCTTTCAGTCTGTCGCCCACAGCGCCCGTCTTCACTGCCCTTTCAGACCCTGCCAGATCGACAAGTGACAGCCGCGCGACCTTCTCGCCGGACACGCCTGTCGCTGCGTCGGTCAACGTCTGAGTCAGCACGACGCTGAAGACAGCGTGAGATCGAGATGACTCGCTATTCATGTTTGTTGCAGCAACTGTTCTTGATTTGTTGCCTTCGGTCATTAGGTTGTCGATGTCCTGTTGGCATGAAACATATTGTAGTAAAAAAGAAAACAAGAAAACTTCCAAGGTCTATATCTGTAGAGATACTTTAGCGTTAAATTAACCTTATGTAACACATATTTTGTCTTTTATACACATTTATCTATAATATGTATGTATTTATAAATTATATAAATATGTATATCAGTTGTCTGGTTACCATAACACAAGCTCTGCTTAGCTTGGGATCAGATGGCCGTGTGTGAGTTGTCCCAAGATTATTTATTTATTTATTTATTTTATGCAAATAAATTAATATGAATACAAAAAATACGTGTCTAGAACTAATGCAAGGACAATCCCTACCTACTCGAATCTGCAAGATATGTCAGCTTAGTTCCTATTTTTGTTTAAGTTAAGGTTACGTGTATACTACCTAAAGTACTGCTTTATAAACTAATGGTAGGTAGGTATACCATAAACTGTGTAATTTGGGCAAATGTGTGCAAAATCGCCCTATGTGCAATATAGGGCGATTAAAACCGATCTGCACCAACTGAGGTACGTTTAAGCTAGGCTTATTACTATGTTAGTCTAACGTTTAAGCATAAGCACCAGCGTTAACTTAAAGCTCACTATAGCTAATCCTCTTGATATCCATACAAAGGTTCAATATGAAGGTTCGTTATGCAAAGAGATCTAAAATCCGTATAACTAGAATGAATTAATTAACAAAGTTCTTAGAAACGTTCTCGTTAATACCGTAGTGGAGTATATTAAAGTTTATTTAATCAAAACATACATACGATTTGAATGTAATTAATTCAACGCTATAGAAAGGGCTGTTACGGGAAATTCTATCTATTTCAAAATCTACTAAGATGAGCTTCCTTTGTTTGTTTTTACACAGGGAATTTAAGAAAATGCTTATCAGATTGATGTGAGACGCTCGCTATCGGATTATAGCTTCCAGTTTGCTATCGTGATTGAAATCACAGAGGGTCACTTTTTTTCCAAGGAATTCTTCGTTTCCTTCGTTTTTCTGTTTTACTCAAAACCCGTAGAAAGGTGCAGGCTACGGGTTAAAGATTAAGGAGTATCTTCTTGAACGCTCGACACGGCAGAGAAAGAGGAAAATAGCGAAACGTGCTTGACTCCGAAGAAAGTTCAGGTTCGAATTAGCAGCTAAAAGAAGTACCTATATAAAAAAGGAAGGTCTGTATCCTGCAGTAGGAATACAGGCTAGATTTAATCTTAATTACACGACTGCCCCAAAAAAAGGAGTGTTATGTGTTCAGGGTTAATGTATGTATGTATGTATGTATGTGTGTATGTATGTGAGTTTCTTTATTCCACCATAACTTTTAAACGCCTGAACCGATTTAGATGTATGGGGTATCGTTACAATCCTTGCATCGTTCCGAGTAACATAGGCTAGTTAAAAATAAAAAGAAACCGGTGTGGTCACTTTACAACGTAAATTAATACCAGTCTTAATTTATTTTTTTAATGAATCTGGTCGTGTCTATGTTTATCGTCTAGAATTTGACAAGTAGATTTAAAAAATATATAACACTGTAAATAAAAAACGTCGTAAAAAAAACTGACGAGTAAACAAAGTACAAATACATATGTGCAACTTTTGCAGTCGTGTTTTTTAATTTTTTAATTATATTAGCTTGTATATAAAAGCGAAACGTCACCCACTCATCAGAAAATATCGAAAACCGCTCGACGTATAAAAATCAAATTTGGCAGCGAGGTAGTTTGTAGTTAGTAGACGTCCGACAAGAAACGATATTCTATTTAACCCCCTAAGCGGATGAAACGGGAGTCCAAAGTTTGTATGGAGAAACAAGATTAAATCACCAATAACCGAAAACGTGGACGAAGTCGCGGGTAAAAGCTAGTAGAATATAAACACAAATAAACAAAGCAATAGCTTAATTAAAACCAATCCGTAGGCAGGAATTATTTCAACCACGTTTGCGTTAATATCATCCGAAATTTCTTCAGTTAAGGCCTCGGCTGATTCTTGGAAACACAAGTTCAGTATGAATTAAATTTCATTTCACTGAGCGGAAGTTCCTCTGTGAGTAGGGTTGACAGAAATAAAAATACATTATGTTAAAAAATTACCCAG
The DNA here is from genome assembly GCA_949316365.1 of Hoplodrina blanda. Lineage (NCBI taxonomy): Eukaryota > Metazoa > Arthropoda > Insecta > Lepidoptera > Noctuidae > Hoplodrina > Hoplodrina blanda. Next base: position 4,260,903 of record OX438579.1, on the reverse strand, counting down.
GAATATCTAATTTTAAACTATTTGTGGGAAATATCCACTTCCCAGAAATATTTTAAATTCGAAAGAACTTTATCTGTCTGTTTTATAAGCTTATTGCAGCGAAACTACTGAACCGATCGTTTTGAAATTTGACAAAGCTTGGAATCTGGACTAGGATGAGGTCCTAAGCTACTTTTCAATCAGCAACTTTGTCTATGTCCACAATAACAGACATTTACGCGAACGAAATCGTTAGCAAGCCAAAAGACAACCTTAAACAATTTTCTCCTTGTCCAAAAATACCTGACATCACTGCCCCCTCCCTAACCTCGCCCTCAGGTGAGGGTGCCAGTAAATCGTCCACGATTGTTCGCAACAGGGATAATCCAGAAGGCGCCGCATGATTAAACACTTGCTCGACGTTTGTACGGCACACGTATTAGCCGTAAGCTGATTAATTTTTAAATGGGGAAAGGTAAGCCGTTTCAAAGGTCAGGAGAGTCGCATTGGAGTTTTCAGTTTCGTTTAAGTGTCTTATTTATGTTATTACAGTTCGTGTTAAAGTTTATTTTATTAGGAAAACTTACAGTTGGTAACAAAACATAGATGCAACATTTTAAAAAGAATTTAACCATACAAGTTTCCACTTACAGTATGATTGTGTAACCAAATCGAAGACAGTAAGTAGGTATAAGTACAGTACAAATTATAAAAATATGAACAGGTACCCATAAAGTTACTACAAAGAGTCCTTTTTTAGTTTACGGACCCAGGTATTAAAGAGATCGATGTCAAATACCCTCCTCGGTCGCATCATAAGTACGGTTATGAATCTATTAAGTATGTTGGTTGACTGGTAGAGAATGCCTTAGGCATTAAGTCCGCCTTTGTACGTTTTTGTTGCATAAAGTTTAAATAAATAAATAAATATGTCATCACATCAACAGCTTACCTCCATCTCAATCACGAAGAGGGCTGAAAGTACCTGACTACGAATTTCATTTTGTTGATTAACCCTCCTCACAAAACTCACAAAATTACCATACCATAAATAATACCGCAACGAAAACCGAATCAATACCAAGAAAGTTGTAAAAATGAACGTTAATTTTAGGTAAACAAATTCATATGAGAAGCAGGCACCCAATCACCTTCCGGCGAGGGTTGTTTGCGCCTCGCCCTAAAATAAAACCCAAACACAAACACACCAAGACATTCGTACTCAAATTGTGTTAGCAGGGCTGCCAGATGACCCTCTGTGGTTAGCGAGTGTTTAAATATGGACCGGATGAGATAATACAAATAATGAGAAAGAGCTGCTAAATGCAGTACGCTAAACAAATCTTTGTACCTTGAGGAGCAGAAGACCTATTATGGTTTGAAGGATTTCAGTAGGTACGCGGGCGAGAATGACACATCGGCGTATGAGCTTTAGAAAGATACTCTTACACAGGTACTATGAGTGTGGCTAAAGTAGCGAAGCGACCATTTTCCGTAAGAGAAAAGACGAAGCAAACATTGTTTAATTCTATTAAACAACTATCTATAGTCAAACCAAAAGACATGAAATTGTAATACTGTTTTACAATGTTTTTATTTGATGTATTCTAAATACCTGCAGTGTGACGCTATTATTGGGCGAATTTCAGAAGAGAAGCCGGTAGGAATGGAGTTGTAGCCCTACCTTATAAAACCTACCATTTTCAAAAACTAGACATGGATCGACGGCTTATTACATGTAAGTATGCTTTGTAAAATATACCTACCAATGCGAAAGCTTCCGATATCTGGTACCATTTCGGCGAACCGCCAACCCTATGGATCCACGGTATCGAAATTCAATTTGTCGGGAAATGTTTGTTACATCTCTTTTCATTTGGATTCGTTGGAAAAAAGTGGAATATGTATTAGAATTAGACCTTTTTATTCACCACAAACCGTATAAAGTGCTTCCATTCAATCAATATCTAGCACGCTTTGTTAGATATTCATCTTCAATATTTCTGGCAGCATTTGTGTATTGGCAATTCTGTGAGCAGGCACTTTATGGCTGCGCCAGCCAATTGAAATATGGAGTGTAGGTAACTAACTAAAATGTCTTGAGAATATGACGACTTTTTATTTAAATGACGAATGTCAATTTCTTCTTTTAGTATCGATGATACATCTATAATAAATTAATAATTGATACTACTTGGGCCCAGTAGATGGCCACGTTTATTGCCGTGTCAAAGACTATTTAAATCGCCAATGAGAGGCAGGCCATAACAACTGGGCCATCACAACTTCAGTTAAATCGATCATGTAGTACAAATCTACTACACCATGTACTTAATAGTTTATAGTTCAATCAACAACAAGGACAATCCATTAGTTCTCTCCCCACGTACAGTATTAACATATTGGCTCGCAGATCACAGCGGCTAGTGATAAATTTGCTGGCGCATACGACTGGTGCAAGTAAAATCTGAACACGGCTTCATATTTCAATATTCAAGTGAAACACTGAAAGCTACGGCTTGGCAGGAACGTAGACGGACTGTTTCAATACAAAGCGGTTTCAATATTGCAAAATGGGAGTTTATTTTACGCTTCACCTGATGTTTGTGGGTTCGCAGTACCGAGGAACGGTGGAACGAATGCTAACAGAGTTAAAGTGCTCCGCAATAAGCTTTGTGACTATGTAATTGGATCGTAGTTTTAGATGCACCGTTTCGCAGTACCGTACTGGAGCTCTAAAGAATAGATTATTCGTGTTTTCAGTGAAAAGTTCAGTGGAAATTTTGAGATAAGCTGCTGATCCAACAGTTTTGACCAACAATAACAAACACTAAGTGATTCATGTTATTACTAGGCACACTCACGATTCCGCCAGAAAAGATAGAAAGGTCACAAAGTACAATCCCATACCGCGGACCCTCACCGCGCTTAATGCTTTTCTGGATACCAGACCGGGCTGTATTTGGTTAAATGGAAGATGATCTTGTGAGAATACATTTTGTACAACTATATACTTTTTATCTACCATTGTTTCGGCAAAGCACTCGTTGTTTTTATGTGTTCCTTCTTGATGACAATCGGTTAAAATTTTAAAGCCGACAGATCAATAAATGTACAAGACGAAGTTCAATTGTAGGTAGTCAATAACATATCGGGCCGACTCGAACATCCGGTCGCGGACATATTCACTACGGTCGTAAACTCCCACTATTGTACTGATTTCCGAACATTATACCCACATGTGGTTTCCTTTCCTTTTCTAAGGATCATTCCATATTCATATAGTGCCGTATATACCTACTTATGTTAACGAAATATCCCGGAAATCTCCAAGGGACACTGATAAACTAATAAACTTCTCATCGCTTTTTAGTATCTACATAATTACATATTTTAATGAGTTAACGTCTATACAAAAACATTTTCAAAATCACTCATGTCATACTGTACAAAAAACTATTAGTTAACTTAAAAAACTTTCTAGAATTTTCTTCCATCGAAAACATAAGGAAACCAAGTCTTCGACTAAGTTTTAATGGCCGTTTACCCAAAATAAGGCAATCGCATTAAACAATTGAGCTTCCATTAGGGTTGAATTGACAGCGTGACTGACGGGTTCAAGGTCACCACTAACGCTGACGAAGGCACTGGAAACAAAAGGACAAAAGTACCACTTCACGCAATAAACGACCCTACCTCACACTTTCGGACACGGATGAAACAAAAGAATCGCGTGCATTTAAAACTGCAGTGGTTCGGTTCTGTCAGAGCCTAGAGTCGCACTGCAGGTTATAGCTTACGTGCCAGGAAGTTAGCAAGGGCGCTAAGCACGCAGGTAGGCAGGCACCGTCTACGGCGATGACATCTTGAAAGTCAGTTTTATAAATAGCTATCCAAATCCGAGGACTAGTAAAAAACAGGCTTTAAGCCAGACATAGCTTTAAACATTTCAACACTGGTTTGAATTGAAGAAGAGAGAAGTACCAAATATATATTCGAACTTTATACACGTGCTCAAATAGTAGAAGTGTGGCAGCGTGGTAGTTGTTCCGGGTCTGGTTGTTTATGTATGTGAGTGTAAATGCTTGTAACACCCACGATACAGAAGAAATTATAGTGGGGCAATGATAAAAAACCCGTGCAAGCCTTTGCGGTTATGAAACCCCTAGCAATATGGTCCGGACCTACAATTTGTATAGGTATGCATATTTTCAACCCCTTTTTGAGGGAAGCCTACTTATCTACTTTACGCCGAATCCCTCCAATGGTCGTCAAGTCGCCCTGTGCGGGATTACGGTAACGACGAGGGCAAAATTCTGTCAAGAGCATTAACCTATGATAGTTTTAGTAAAAGATATATTTAGCGGACACAAAGGACAATAATCGTGTGTCATGTTTAGCTTCTAGGGGATCGGGTCATAACGTATGAATAGTTCAAAGAAATACTTATGTACCAAACAATTGCGGTAAACCACTTTTCACCCTTACTCGCTTAGTAATAAGATTGAAATATGTTCAACCGCCATTGTCCTCGGTTGTACCAAACTACCAACAGAGTAACATAATTTCAGAGAAAAACAGGACTTCAGATAAATGGGACTAAATGTGACCAATATTAAAACTAAGGAAAGTATGAGAAATGGCAATTCATCTTGAGTTTATTTTAGAATCTAAATTACACTGTAATAACGAAAAAATCATATTTGTTTTGACAGACATGAAGAGATCCTTACTATTCGAGTTTTCCAATAAAATGTTTATACAGACGCTGTGTATGTAGTAATTATTCAAATTCAATTATGGGGTGAATATGAAATGAGACTTAGAGCTACGTAATATCTTGATTTCGGTCGTAGAGTAATCAAAATCATTCAATTACCTAACTTGGTGCACTGTCATACAATATCAATTTACTTATAACATTTTACTAATTAACCCGACTGCAGGGAAAGGGTTATCATCTGTGATATCAATTTAACATAAAGTAAAATTCAAAGCCGGATCATTTATTTCAATCATACCATTAAAAGGCACATTGAAACGATATAAACAAGAAAGAAATAGAAGTAATTTTACTAAACTTCATACATAGTCTTTTAAGGTAAATGTTATACAATATTTTTGTATACAGAATCATACAGGGATGTATCATAACACGTACAAAGTGTTACAAATTAAGAATTGACGATTCAATTATGTTCAAAGATATGTAAATAATAATAGATATCAATAAATTACGCAACATGATCATAATTCCTCATTAAGCTGAGTGGATTGGGCACATTGAGCTGTGACGCAATCATCCCATCGATCATACCAAACTGATTTTGTATCCGCGTAAAACGAGAGCTTTAAAATCTGGATTATGAAAATTAATTTTATTACCGCCTCCTGCGTTTGATGACCAGCTGAATTTATTTTGATGGCTTCATGTTCAAACGATTGAAAAGATTACCAGTGAATTCTGAAAGATTTCAAATATTGCTAATAATGTGCATTAATATCGTCATGACCCAGTGGTAAAAGCACCCGCCTCTCATGCACAAGGTTGTGGAATCGCAACCGAGCATGGGTAAGTAGGCACCAATGTGACATTTTTTAATTTATATTACTTTAAGTTTATCTTGGACATTGCTGACATCGGCGACAAAAAACATCATGAGGAAAACTAGACTTAAAAATTAATATATCTGAAATCGCCAATCCGACTTGAGCAAGCGTGGTGATCAATGCTTGTGCAATCTTTGTTTAAGGGCGGCCTTTGCCCTGCAGTGCGACAATAATAGGCTAGTATTATTATTATTGTAATGAACATTAATACAGGCGAAGGCGGTTTAAAGCAAACTGTATACTTAGAAAGGCTTTCGAACTTCTGAAAACAGAACTAAACTTAAAGGTACTTTGGCAGTACCAAAAATCATACATGGAAAAGCTTCTATATATTAAGATTTAATATAATAGCCACGTGTAGGTTTTAACAATATTACCATTAGAAATTCGGCTAAGTAGAAAACTTTGACTATTATTTCAACTTAAACCTTATCTGAGAAAGTTAATTTGAAAGCCATGCTCCCAGCGGTTAGTAAGTTTATAGCAACTTATAAGTTGCTATAAACTTACTAACCGCACTATCTCCCTATTGCAGCGGTTTTAAAATATTTCATACTAGCTTCTGCACACGGATTCTGTCGCGTGGACGTCAAGTATGCCATAAAATGCCACTCGGCAATAAGTCAGCTTTCTGTCAGTGAAAGATTTTTTGTAATCGGACCAGAACTTAAAGAGATTACCTCATACAAACAATCTTTGCCTCTAAAACCTATGTATTACATCTTGTAGTTACGAAGATATTGATGGTCAAGTTTCAACTTTTAGTTACGTTTTTTTACGAAAACAATGTTCGAACTAAGCATTAAACATCATCACCTCTGTGCTGTTGTATGCACCCATACGCACAATAATTTTTAATGATATTTTACAACAATAAAAAAGTTTGTTTCCCAGCAATCATTTTTGCTCAATGTTGCTTAGTTTCATGGGCAATATACGTGAAAATAGGAAACGACTATGTGATGAGTCTATTAACACCCCGTAATAGTCACGGTCTCCATAGACATACGATAACTTGATTTGGGATAACGTTTCGATTCTAGGAAACTAAATATACTGCCTATACTTATACGAGTATTTATGCTTTCATGAATCTTAAATTGTATATGCGAATCATCAGCCATGACCCGAGTCATTGCGTGTAATCCATCACGCGTTTGACCTGTAGCCATTTACAATATGATGTATAGCTTCGCTTCGTCTCGCCGACGCGGTAAACAGGAGGGAAAAGTGATTGAATACTTGGCTGTGGGAAATTCTACGACTGTAATATACTAATATAGCATAATCTAACGACTTCGTTCGAGTGAATGTCGATTTTCACGGGGATTTTTTCTTTTGTCGGGTCTAAAATAAAAGCCTAAGTTACTTCTTATAACATCAGCTATCTGCCAGTGAAAGTCCTCTCCAAATCGGTTGAGCCGTTTCGAATATTAGACAGACAAAAGTTTTAAAATCTGTTTTTTTTGTATAAGTATGTATGTACCGAGTCGACATTCAAAAAGCTGTTATTTTGACATTACAAACAGACATTTTAATTTAATTTATTGGTATAGATCAGATACAGATAATACAGATCACATCTTCTTCAGAGCAAAAATATTCAGCACCGAAATGATAAAGCGACCTTCATTAAAAAAAAAAAACAAAAGTTTACTAACACAAGCGTTAATTATTTCCAACCAAAATGATTACGCTAACGAATCTACCATTGTTTCCTATTCTCTAAAGAAAACAGATCTTTTGAAAATTAACAGGCGAAGCTTGATGTTAAATTAAATTTAAATACAAGACTAAATAGCCGAGAACAAATATTTTAAAATAAAATTCTTAGACGCGCGAAGAGGGATCCTCGAGAAATGTTCGAAGGTATTCTTGGAGGCGATGGTATTATTCACAGAGAACGCGTAGGCGTTGAACTGAGCCTGAGTTAATTGAAAACTAAACAAGACCAACAATAATACAGCATGTCGCACGAATATTCAAAATGGTGATTCTAACTGAATTTATTTTAAGGCAGTTCTTAGAGCTCTCGTGATACGGTTCAGTAGATGCAAAGTCAGTTATTTCGACTGCCCTGACTCCTGAGCGTAGGGTCATGGTTTAGTTTAAAAGTTCTACTATAAAATTATCAGCAGCAGCCCGGAATTTAATGGTATGATACCCAGCGCCTTATCGCTTCCCGGCAGTATCGGATTGTCGCCTCATGGGACTATGAAAGTGAGGGGAAAAGGGAGTGCATCTGTGTTCGCACAAATACTGGTGCACTATAATATATGTCCTGTGTAGGTACTTGGCTAGTCTCTATAGAGATTTGCTGCCGTGACTGAAATTCGTATGAAGGGATAACATAATTTTGAAGACCAATAATATACTCTCATTTCCATTTCTACCACAAAACCATTCAAACTTATATCATTCAGCATGATATTGAATGGTAGACGAACTTACCTCTTACTTATATCCCGAAAAATAATTCATAGATTTTGCTAGAAGCAACGAATATAAGTCTCTCTATTTGAAAATACTCAAAAAATATGCGGTAGAAAACTGATGCTTTCGTAGATATAGGTAACTCTCTAGGAATTCTCGGAAAACTATTCCAGTACCGTAAAGATATGCTTCTGATATATTTTAATAAAAAGCATTCCTCTTTTGTGTATACTATCTGGAAATTGGATGGCAAATAATATTCTTTCTTGGATGATAAATTCGGTATTTGGTTCTGTATTTGGATCGTAAACCTATTCCTTTAAATACTTATTTTATATATTTTCATTCACAAAGTCCCCTAAAAGTATATTTACCTAAATTCGAGGAAACATTTTCATCTTTCCCGAAAATAATGTTATAATAAAGCCACTTAACAATGAAAATGATTCACATCTAAATATGAATAGTGGGTAATTTATTCAACGAATATAGGTAGGTGTGAGTAAAGCGCGCACACAGACGATTCATCAAAATTAAAATGACAATAAACTTACTTTGAATAACAATATCTACTAAGTCAACGACAATACTCTTTTTGAACTCTGAAATACAAAGGTAAAATTTAAATTACATGCCGGGTAAATACGGGTTACTTTAGCCCTGTAAGGAAACTTTAGCTCAAGATTGGAAAAAACCTTTGACAAGAACTTTCCGCGGCTTGAATAAACCTTGTTCGAAACATTATTTTTTAGTTCCAATTATATTACTACTAGTTTTTGCTCGTGACTTCGTCCGCGTAAATATCAGTTAACACAGATGAAGTAGAAGTAAAAGTCAAATAAAAAGTAGCCTATGTCTTTTGTTGAGGTTCAAACTTACCCAGTAGGTTAGGTACTTTCATCAAAATCGCTTCAATCAAGAGATGAGAAAACGTTTTTCCATTTTGAACCAAAGTATCCCTACAGGTCTAAAATCCCGCATTTACGATACAAAACTTAGTAAAAATTAATTCGCAAGACGCAAAAACGAACAGTAGCATTTTATATTGAAATCAATTTTAATTTTGTACATCGATCGCTTCTATGTTGAATAAGCTACCGCCTGAATTGAAAAGTGCCTAAATAAATAAAGACTTGGAGCTTGGAAGTTTATTGGAAATCAGAGAGAAGCGTAATTTAAAATTTATGTTTAATTAAAGTTATGTAAAATAGAAATTTCTTTTTGGCAAAGAAATTTTTTTTATAGCACTTACGTTATTTTTTCGTTAATTGGAAAGTTCCGCTAGCTCTCAGCGGACTTAGTCTTAATATTAAGAGTTAGTGAGGAACTGGTGATAATTACTTTTTTCTCATATGTCACAGGCAAAGTGTAACTTACGGCAAAAATAAAACAGCCTAGAGCGGACGTACCATATTTGATACCACCTACCAAAAAAACACGTTTCTTGTATGAGGACGAACTTTAATTTTTATTAGTCTGTTGTTATGACAGTCATCCTATTAAACACTTTGTGAAAATTTTAAAAATTTATATATTACGGATCAAAAGATAGAGCCCTGTAAAAGACGGATGGCAAGACAACGGAGCCGTAAAAGTACGGTCCCGATGGACCTTTTAAGTACGGAACCCTAAAAAGAATCAAACCATATGTAACTGGAGGGACAGCATCAGGTAATTTGTGGTAAATCAATTTATTTTTGAAACTTCTGGTTTTGGTATTGCGATATCGAGAAATGTCATTACAGTTTGAAACCCAGCTTGATCGAACAGTACTTTCACGAAAATAGAATAGATTGTTGCTCGGTACTCAACGTTTTGATTGCAAATGTCATCTGGTCTCGTCCCTATCTGTGAGATAAGGTTGGCAATATTCTGGAAATGTATTCCCTGGTTGATACGTACAAACTGAAAATATTGATGTGATATTTTCATGAATTCCAAGGACAGATTTAAATAATAAAATATTTTATATCCTGTGCTTCAAGTTAAGTACCTAATCAAGCATTCTCCTGATTAAAAGTTAGGCTGTTGGTTGTTGATAGTTCAGACAAGCAATAATTATAACCTACACTCCATTTATTTAAGTGTTAAACAAAAAGCAGTAGAATAACGATAGTTAATAGGTTATACTGTTGAAATAACTGCAGTTTAAAGATATTTTAAACTATAAATGGTTTACATTTTAACTTTGAAATAACAATACATATTTATATTTTTATGAATAAAGTGTAAATTACCCAAATATTTTAAAAATAATAAAGAGAGCAAAAACTAGAGCTATCATCAAATAGATTAACTTATCAAACACGCTGATTCAGCAGAACCACACAATAATTCCCGTAATAAAGCAAAATATGGCAAAAGCGTATGATTGACAAATGATCAATAAACTTTTAGTGGACTATAAAATTGAAGTCGACTTGGATAAAAGCCGTTTAGATTTATGATGCTTCAAATTACACTGACTTGCAGAGTTGTTAGGGCAACCATGCAAAGTTGCGCTCCATCTACTTTGCTGAAATTGAAAGCGGAAATCGAAAGAGATGAATAGAGGATGTCATGGGACGCAACAAAGATGAAACGTTAAAGAACGTAAGTGATCGATGAGCTAAAACTATAGTTAGAAGTATTCCGGGTATAAAAAGACACTTACGAAGTCTAATAAGCTACATAATACATATTGGTGCCGAATCCCTTGTTCACAACTGCACTAAAATTAGAGAATAGGCATCTCTTACTCACATACAGCGAAAGAAAAGGACGGTGACATTTTAAAACTAAGTTAGAGATGTCAAATTAGTTTTGCTTTGAACTTTTTCGTGTTTTTAATCAATGCGTTCTGAAATGTCAACTAAAGTTGCATGGAAGTTTCAGATTAACTAAAATTGACAGGTCTAACTTAATTCCGCCCCTTTCTTGTTTTATTAAACAGAAAAAGATAGAAATGGTCTAATTGGCGCCATTGTTTCCATAATTCTGATCATTTTTTTGGCTCTGGACCATCCTTCTCATTACGGAGATATTAAAGTTCCAACTTTTATTAAGCTGTAAGCTGTAATACCTCTACGATCCCTGTACCGTTTGATGAGCCCAAATCACAATGTTTTGCGTTCGTATCAAAATCAGCGATTTTAATGTGTGTCCCAACAATTATTTTTTCTCAAAGTTACTGTATGATGGGCAGTAGGTATGCTTAGTTAAAAGCTATATGACGTGTCTTTTTACACTATATTTGAAAAATAAAGAAATAAAATCTGGGTAGAACCAAGATAAAAAATGAATCTTCAACAGAATTATCTCTAAACGAGCACTTTTCCTGAAGAGAGGGCAAAAACAATTTGATAACGGGCAAATCCCATTTTCATGTTTACAATATAATCAACTTAGCCGATCGTTTCTATACAAAATTGTCGGCGAGCGGCGGAACGTCGATAGGAATAAAAACAGCAAAGTCCCTCTGGCAGTTCTAAGCCATCTTAATGAACCTGTCAAAAAAGTCTGCTCGGAAAATATGATTTTAGCTAGCAATTACCAATTTTAAATTTCCCATTATGTTTTTGTATCTCTCGAAAATTTTAACAGTTCAGTCACACGACATTTTCATCTTTTGAACTTTTGATTCAAATGCAGTAACTGGAAAACTGTTCATAAAAATATTACTTTCATTTCATTAAATGTTAAAGAAAGAAAATAATCAACTGAAAAATATGTTGATTCATTTCAATATGACGATCTTCTGAGTACATATTAGCCTGCAGCGATCGCAAAGCATTTGCCAGTCGAGAAACTTTTCAAAGTATTTTATGGGGCAGTGAAAATTTAATCTAGAAGTGGAAGGTAGGCATAATGAGCGACAGTGGATCGCAATTAAGGGTAGAAACGAGCCCCAACCTTTCTCCCCGTCCACAATTAAGCAATAAAAATACCACTATAGCACTCACAGGGTTGGTGTCGGTTTCGACGAATAATGACCCAGTCTATCAATAGAACTTTATAGACAACGGATCGTTATTTCCTTTCCAACAGCTACTCGTATCAGTCAATAACCAATAAAAAGTCTGAAATGGTTTTGTTGCGTGATCCTTATTATATTTCTAAACATAGCTCAGCTTATTTATACTCAAATTCCAATGAAAGTCCATAACGTCTCAGAAAAGCTATTTGCCATTTCATTTGAAAATAAATAGCATTATAATAGTCTTCATAGTGACGTCAGGGGCGGAACATGATAAGTCGTTACTACGAACTATTTCTCGATAAAATGTACTGGCCGAGAACAAGAACTACCCTTTTTGGATCACTTAAGTAGCTTTCAACTTCATAAAAAGTGAAACGATAGACATAGACCGATAGCAGTGTATCATACATTTAAAAAATCTGATCTTACGTTCCCTAACCACAAACTTGTTAAAAATACTCTTCTTTAAAAGAATGATGAAAAAACTGAAACAGAAAGCGTTGTTCGAAACAATTTCGAAACTCAGGGAAAACACTTAAAGAATCTTTGAAACAGGAAACGTACACATATAGTCCTTCCAATATAGATAAAATCACAATATCTCCGGCGGGCAAAAGGAAATCTTTTGTTAAAGGACAAGGTCAAGAATTTTGCGAAGAGAAACTTTACTGGAAAATATTCCATCGTTTATGAGATAAGAGCGTCAATGGGCCATAAATATCGAGCTTAGGCAGGTGAGCGGCGAGTGAGTACTTTTAGCTCAACCATTGAGGATGAAAAGTGGCACTGTAAGATGATACGGCAAGACCGTAACGACGGCAAGATACTTCAGATTTATATTTATGTTCGTTCAGTAAAGGGTTCATCAGAGTTTTGTTAAGCCGAAGAGTGCAATTCATACAGTACTTAAGCGATATTCTAAGGCTCTTAACAAACTGCGCTTTCATAAATGTGTTAAGTGGTGATCGTATAATATAATAGGTCTATGGTTAACTCCAACGTTTAATGAGAAATCTGGGATTCGAGATGAAGTTTAAACGGAATATTTGGAGATATATTTAGGCATGTAAAAAGACATAAAGCCTGATTTAGACGATGCGAAAGTGCGATTTGTCGTACATTGCAAGGCCGTGCGGCTGTCGTGTCGAAATTAACCGATTATCGACGGAATTGTACCACAACATGCACTATATTTCTCACACCGTTTAAATCAGGCTTTATGGTTGTTTCTGGACATTCGTTGGCGTTCCAAAATACGAATGTCTGCAATTTTTCGAACTTTAAACTCTTTTAAATGTAATTATAATGTTTTTCAACGTACGTGAAAAGAAGAGACAGCAAGCTGCGAGAGTCCGTCCACGTAAGGTCCAAGCACGGCATGCTCGCGCACGCGCAGTGATCGCCTCGTCGTCTCAGGATCTAGCAGGTCGTGTACTCGTTCGTTGTATATTTCCATGTATGACACCTCCACCTGGTGGAAAGAAAAGTATAATGAAATATAGACTAAACAATTTGGAGATAAAAAATATATGGCTAAATTAAGCCTATTTCTACATCAGAGAAACAGGTCTTGATTAGGTTACCGAGGAATGTCAATGATGAAGCATTAGGGGTTCAAGTATAAGCAGATCTTCTGGCATGAGGTAATAAGATCATCGTTATAAAATTTTATCAGAATTAAGCAATAAGCTTTGACGTCTTAGTAAAACCGAGAACATTGCTCTTGGTTGATGTAGCAATTATATTTCATAGTCGCAATTAATCCTGCGTAGAGACAGATTGCCAGCCCATCACCTGCCAACGTCATTATAACGTTACTGTTAGTTGATTCTTCCAATTAAGACGATCAACGGATCAACGGTATATTAATCGTGACCGTAGTGTTTGCTATTACGAGGTTACTTTGTCACTTCCAGATGTCACCAAGTTATTGTGGGAAGAGACAAGATCTATACGAATACTGCCAAGTATAATTGGATCCCCAATCCTCTTGATAAGTACTGTGATTATGTTTAGGGAAGTTAATCCTTTTTCATGGCTATAGTTCAAATTATATTGTTCAGTACTGTAAGACGGTGAATAGGGGTGCAGGGATGAGTCAGGATTAAACTTTAAAATTAATTTTAGGATTAAAATAATAATAAGTCGTTGCCAAAAGTCCTTGTTGGCAACATACTATATTATTTCATAGTTTAAATCTCTATAACGTCTTTTTTTTACCGTCAAGAAGTGCTATACATAAATCCCTTATCTCAAGAAAGGTCTTACCTTATAAGTGAGTGCCGGTGGTGACTGTTGTACTTTGATCCTCTCGAACAAAGAGTCACATAGCCGCGGGATGATGCCACCTTCATCAGCCCCCGGCGAGCCCATCATCGTATATGATTTCCCTGAACCTGGACAAAAAGAAACGATTACGTTAGATATATTATTTACACAATAAAACCACAAAGGAACAAAGGGAACCAACCATCGTAGAAGATATAGTATTGCCATTATATAGTATCGACCCAAAAACGCAAAAAAAACAGATCTCTTGTTTGAGAGCCCCGTTTTCATTATTTTTAACCCTCGGCGCAAAAACGGCGGGGTGTTATAAGTTGACGTTTCTGTGTGTGTGTATGTATGTGGCATCTTAGCTCCTGAACGGAAGATTTTTGATTTTGTATTTTTTGTTTGAAAGGTGAATTAGTCGGGAGTGTTCTTTATAGCTGTTAAAAAATGAAAATCGGTCAACATGGCCACCGTCGGGGGTTTTTAATATTTTTAATTTATTTTTTTAAGGTTTAATGGAGACATCGCGAAAATATTCCTTTACGATCGAGTGATCACAGCTACAAAGCTGTAAATTATTACAAAGGTCCAAGTCTACATAAAAGGTCTCAACACGATAACAGAAGTTCACTATTTCAAAATATTACTGCTCCATTTTCCATTATAAACCGGGTGAGTAAACACTAATTGAAACTGAACGCATTCAGCTCTATCAATCAATCCAAAACATTTTGCTCGCTAGACGTGAAAGTGCTTCACTTGTAAACAAACCTGCACGTTAAACTGAACTTTATGTTCCACATAAAACTATTAATTTGAATCATAAACCAATGGATTAAAGTCTAAATTGCTATGCTCTAAGATCTAAAGGTGCGTTGAAATAAACAAATATAACGTTATGTGTGTAAACAAGATATCAAAGCAATGCCAGCGTTTCTGAAGATTTAGTTAGTCGTTAAAAATAAGTTCTGGTTGATTTGATTACATGTTAGAAAATTAAAGCTTTCGTTCATACAAAAAAACTGGCTAAGTG
Source organism: Hoplodrina blanda (assembly GCA_949316365.1). NCBI lineage: Eukaryota > Metazoa > Arthropoda > Insecta > Lepidoptera > Noctuidae > Hoplodrina > Hoplodrina blanda. Next base: position 4,245,616 of record OX438579.1, on the reverse strand, counting down.
TGAGTCGGACTAGCACATAAACGGGTTCCGGACCACTATAGCGCCGCACGATATTAAAAAATATGAGCAAAAAAAAACATTGTATGTGGACCCCTCTTAATTTTTTACTCAAAACACTCGGAGAATAAAAATTTATAAAAATCTACCTATCACGTTTCACAGCCCTGTGACAAATGGGACAAACAGACGAACGGACGGATGAGATATAGCAATAGGGCGCCGTTTAGACCCTTTGTTACAAAACGGTATACGTCAACGGTTACAACCGCTGACGTATCACACGAAAAATCTGATTGATGACTACAGACTGTCATAAACAATCTAGAACATTTCCTTCTCTAAAAAATGTCTATTGTCCAAAACTTCGTAGACAATTTACGAAACTATACAATCTGGAATAACTAATAAATAATTGAAACTAACCAACAAACTAAAATTAATAGATTCAACAAGAAGTGATTGTTAGGGAATCACGTCCAAATGTTTATTATCATAGGCCCCAAACAATTTTGGAAGTGCTAAGTTGTCCTTCTATAGCAGTTCTAAATGAGAACAATACAAAGTTTGATGTATGTACTGTACAACCGAGGACAAAGGCAGGTAACCATTTTTCAACCGTATTACTAAGGACGTAAGGCTGAAAAGTAGTTCACCGCAATGGTCCGCGACAGTACCTCTGCCTAGTTTACAACTACTTTATGTTTATAGATTACTAAACAGCAAAATTACCAACTTTGAAGAAAGTTGGTTGTTTGGGGCTTAGAGTAATATAATTTAATCAAGTCGAAATTAAACTATGGATGAATTACTTGGAGTTTAGGAGGTTTCGGGTCTAATTGTTCTCCTGTGGCTTAAAGCTTAATAAAATACAATATCTCACTTGGTGAACTTATGTTTTAAGATTGCCCGAGATTCTTAAAATAATATGTACCAATTTACAGTATTATAATGATTATTACAATATCGTCAATATAACTAGGTAATTAGAAAGTAGGTAATAATTTACACGACATTAAAGGGGCAAAATATACAGGTTATCATAACATAGGCAGTTATGTTGATTATTTAAAACTTTTAATGATTAGAATCTTGTATAATGTTGCGGTCTTGTACCTATATTAGTAGTCCGTCTATTTTTTTTTTACCCCATGCTGAGCCGCAAATCCACAAAACGTTAGAAAAATTGAATTTCGCAAGCTGCCTATTGCTTTCACATTTGCTCAGCTGAACGTTTGCGTGACTGTCGTAATCCCGAGTAAATACTACCAAATTAGGTACCTACGGTTTTGCAGGACAAGATCGAAAACTTCCAGTATCAATAACAACTACTATCGACTTTCTCACAAGTATAACGAACGTATATCAAGTAAATAACTTTCGCTAGAGATACAGTCAGTAATAAACTTCTGAGAAACAACACATTAATCTCACTGACAATAAATATAGATGTATATAAAGGAACTTGGGAGACATGCTCCTACGTAACTTCTAAAAATGATATAATCTTAGATTGAATAGAATATTGGTCAGGTAAGTGGTTCATTACCGAGCATTGATCACCACGCTTGCTTAAGTCAGATTGGCGATTTTAGACCTACATTAATTATGTTTATCTGATTAGAAAAAATAATTTTGGATATAATAGCCAGATTCATTAGGCTCACGTCATTAGAATCACGCTACGATCAACGAGAGCGAAGCAGTAACCAAAAAAAAAACCACGGGTGAAAAACCACGCGGGCAAAGATGAAGGCAGAAGCTAGTTAAATTAATAACAGTCTCTTGGAACAGAGAGACAACTGAAAGTAAAGACACAGTGTGACAGTGACTCATATCACTGTCACATTTTGTGAGACACGACGGGTATGTATTTGACACGCAATGTCAAGCTTATGTGCTATACACTATACGTATATATCTCGTAGTTTCTGACAGAGTAATACATAACTGTACCACGTCCTTTATAATTTTCTGCAACTATTGAGGAACGCCCGAGTTTTTTACCGTCACTCGTTATTTCTCCACAAGGAAAAAGCACATAAAACTTCTTTTTCTTACTCAGTTAATAAAATGAAGCAAAACTTTATTGGCTGTACGTGTAATGAGTCTCTTTGAAGGAAAAGTAAACAGGTAGGTAGATACTTAAATATGGCTGGCTTCAGACGGAAATTACTCAATAAGGTAAATACACACATCAAAAGTGTCTAGGGATCAACATCCCTAACATTTGTTAGGGATGTTGATCCCTAGACACTTTTGATGTGTATACATATAGTACTTACACGTTTAATTTCCTCGTGATATAACTGATATTGACATAAATAAACTATATAATATGAAATTCGCTATCTTTAAGACTCGATTCGATTCGATTTCGTTTAGACCGAGATTTTTTGAAAAAAATTGTAAAAGAAAACTCAATGATATTGAACATTTTGTATCTATGCCCGTAGCGTCCGTCGACAATAGTGCCGATTCCTTTGTTCACAAACTAGACTAAAATTAGAGAATTGGCATCTCTTACTGACGTAAAGCTAAAGAAAAGGATAAAAACTAAGTTGAAGTTGTCAACAACTTCAACTTAGTTTTTATCCTTTTCTTTTTTCTATTAATTTTGCCTTGAACTTTTCGGTGTTATTGATCAATACATTCTGGCATGTCAACTATATTGTAGGAAGGTTATAGGTCAACTATAATTGACAACTTACTTATTTATGACCGTCCCTTTCTTGTTTTGTTAGAGAGAAAAATATATAAATAGTCTAAATTAGGTTTAGCTCGTGCATATTAGAATAGACACCAATGTTAGACAAAGCAGCAAAATGAGTAAATACAGAGCAAACATTCGAGTCGTACAATATTACAGGCCTCGATGGACGTGCTGCAATACAAAGAGAATCCTGAATAACTGAATCACACTTGCTACAAAGGGTGAGGTAACAACCAGTAACAACGGACTATAGCACGCCCCACGTCATCAACATCTGCTACGTAATTACAATGCGCAGTAACGTAATAAGACCACAGAACCAGTGCAATTCTAGGAACGTAATTTCTATGTGTTTTCTACTTTGGTTATACGGAGAAATAATAATAATACCAACTATTGTCCTACTGTAAGGCCTCTTCTCGTACAGAGAAGGCACGAGCATTGATCACCACGCTTTGTCAAGGCGGATTGGCGATTTCAGACTCTGTTAATTTATAGGTCCAAGTGATGTAGAAAATACTGTATACAAATTAAAAAAGTCACATTTGTACTTGCCCATATCAAACCCGCAGCAAGAGTGCTGGCTAGTATCAATGTGACATTTTAAATTTAAACGTTCTTTTTATCTTATTATTATAAAGATAGTATTTTTTTATTAGTAAACCTATATCTTTCTACCCGTGGCGTAGCTAAAGCCAACTTGGCCATTCAGCCGAGCCATATAACAACATAAACGAAACCCTACTTTCCTAATTTAATTTAGCAAACACGATTCCGACAACAGAACCAACAGACAGAAGTAAAAGGAATGACATTTTATTAAACAGAAATGTCTTGATACAGGTCGAACCATAAATATTTTGCGAAAAAACATGGGACAGGGCTGACACCTTTTCCGTGTCGACAGAAAATTGCCTATGTACTCGTACAAATCACGTGGACGACTTGCAGAGTACCCACGTACTGATTGAATATTCAGCTCGCGTGTTTAACATGCAAAGAAAGGGAAATATGACTTAGTTACCTATATATTTTGGTATTAGAGTCAAGGTTACTTGAAGTTATCAGTACGCTGTGTTTTAAACGTGAAAATGAATATGTTGTAACTTATTCAAAATTTGTAGGGGTAATACAACATTTTGCAGGACGCAATCGATTTGTCAAGTCAATTGAAGCTAGATATAACTTTTATTTCTGCTTTTCACATCGCAAACTTGATGAAGTGCGCTCTTAAAATCCCATATCTCTCAACTGGCCGACTAGTTCACCAAAAACCACGACCAAAAAAACATTGTCGCAATCGGTCCCATTCTCAGCTCCAAAACACGGGGAGTTCAAAAAATAAATCACAGAAGCAACAAAAGGACGAAACACCATGGATTATGGGGTCGCATGAAACATTGTGCCGACATAACTCTTTCCGACCGCTCGCTATGGGAATGTCAACTTTTATTTGAGCACATACTTGTACGGTTCGGAAACGATTTTGTTGGAAAAAATTATATTGGTGGCCGGTGGATTTTATTGCTATTTTCCTTATTTTTTGTTTTTTGCAGTCAAATAGCGTAAGATGGAAATTGTAATGAAGCCAAAACGAGAAAGAACCTCCTCCTTTTTAAAAATAAACAAGACAAATTACGAAAAGCTCTCGATATCAACGGCAAAGATTGCCAGAGGGGAGGAGAAGATCATTACCTTATTGATAACTGATGAATAATCGACTATTCATGAAATAAAGCTTCTTCACACAAACGTTTCACTTCACAGTAATGAGACGCAAGAACGAATACGGTCATATAAATTAATGCACAACATTACTGTCTGAAACATAATCATATCTTCATATTATTGGACTAATAAAGATGAAAATAATATTACCCATCGCCTTATTTTCTTTCTATACACATTTGATTTTATTAGGGTCGCTATGGTTTTTTGCCTGTTGACTTTAAAACAAGTAGGTAGGTACGTTTCATAGCAACGCCATAAAGATAGGTTTAATAATTCTAGAAAGAAATCACTTGAAATTAATACCGCTTTCGAATAGAGGCAGAGCCGGCGGCGGCGCTATTCAAATCAGTTCGCTTCAAATCAATATTAGGTATTATTCGTCAGTAGCCAATTTGGTAGGCGCTCGAAATTGAATTATAACTTGGATGGTTGACTATACACAGATATTAAATTCGCACGTGTACTATTTGACCTAGAAATCAAAACACGTGGATTGTTTGTGATTCAATACAATAGTTTCTCCTGAAATTATATTAAACCAATTAATTTACGATTTAGCGTTTTCAGGTACAAGTCTATTAGCCGTACGAACGCTAATTGAGTTGGTAGTCAAAGCTTGAGGAGGTTAGATTATACATTGATGATTGAAGTACTAATTAAACGTTTATGGGACATGTCACTAACTTGACTTTAATATCTATAATTAAGCTAAAGAGATGTTTTTGTTTGTTTGTTTAAACGCGCTACTCTCAGAAACAAGCAGTCAAAGTATAACATCACGCCTGTAATCCCCGAAGGGTTAGGCAGAGGTGTACTCATTAGTACACCCACATTTCGCCAGTTTATGTTTTAAATCCCATGTAATAGGGGGCGAGCCTATGGCCATCAACCGGGCACAAATGCAGACTCCGAGACTGCTACTGAGAAATTCCTGATGGAAAAACCCAATAAGAATTTGCCTGAAGCAGTCGAAATAAAAAAAATATATATGATAGCCAGATTCATAAAGAATAGTATAAGCTATTATAACATCACGCTACGGCCCACAAAAGCGTAGCAGTAACCAAAGACGTAAATTAACGGGGGTAAATCGACGCGGACCAAATGTAGCCTTGCCTACCAAATAGCCTTGTTTAAAATTGTATTTTTTCTAGATTTCCCGACAAGATGTCCCTAAAGAATAGCCGGTAAACTTGAAGAAAAATCTGTAATCTTTCGAAACAAAACTGCAGTCGTGACTATAATACAGGGAGAGGGATGATCTTCCCTCTGGCGGTCGGCCAACACCAGAATATGACGCGTCAGCATCATTCCAGACACTATCATTTATCACAACCACTCCCGGAATTAAAACTTGTAGATGGAAATCATCTTTAGGTACGTAGATAGGTTAAAAGATAGGACAGTTAAGTAGATAGGACGAGTAAATGAAAATTAAACAATTTTATTTGGCAGTATACGGACGAATTTATGTTCTGGATTAATTGATATTGACACAGGATAGGTAGATCAAAATGGCGACTCCGGTGTGGTAAAAATAGGCTGGTAACAATAATTTCAAAAATTAATGCCTCCCCCCCAAGGCAATTTAAACCCAGCTTCTAATTAAAAAGGTGGGGTTAAAATTCGGTAGTTTAGTTGAATGGACAAACTTTCTGTAGTTAGTAGTAGACACACAGGGACGAACAAAACTCTGGCGATCGTCCAAATCTCCAGAGCAATGCGTCAGCGTCATCAGGGAGTCATTCATCAAGAAGCCTGGCCATCTATCACGTAAAAGCAAAGTATCTACATAATTTTGTATTCAAGAAAAAAATCACCCATCAAGAGTTTAGCAAACGTAAAATTTTATGGCTTACAAAACAATAATAAATAAACTTCAGAATTATTAAGAAAAACAGTAAAATTGTTTTGAGTATACTATGGGCTATAAAATCGTTATATAAAAACTGTCGGAATGCATTTTCGTTCGGAAGATATATGAGTGTCCGAATTGGAAATGTCGAAATCGAATTTAGTTTCAAAATATTTTTGATCACATTGTTCTACTTTATTTTATTATACACGTGTAACATTATATATTTAATCGTACGTTTCAACATACAACAGCTTTATTTTCTTCCCATGTGTGTGCCACATGCCGTTCTATTTAATTCTATTCCTTCCCACGCCAATCGTGGTCGCCGATGCAAGCACAATTGACAGACAACCAACGGTGCTATCAAAGCAATCAACTTATTCAACATATGCTACTTCAAGACCGTTCTTGACTGTGAAATATGAATAACAAGACGAGATTTTATGAAGAGAAGAGGTACAATACAGGATATTATATTACTAGAGACCCTATTTGCAAGAAGGAGATACGACGATACCTTTGCTTTACAAGACAAAAAACTGTCTGAAAGTATACGAAATTCTCAGAGAATAGTAACGTGATACCTTGAATGTATAAATTACCAGGTTCCCGGGTTCAAATTACCTAGTTCCTTGTGAATTTACATAACCTCTTCAACTACAGCGAAATTACATTCGAGCTTAAAGTGCTTGAGACGTCTTCGTCGGTGTTCCTGCACTTAACGCGGCTCGAGAATGTGGAATAATCTTACGTGTGAGTGTACCTATCTGTTATCGATCGACAGCTAAGCCCCGCACCTCGACAATTAACGAGCGCAAACATCGGATAGTTAAAACTTGGCCCCTGTGTGACGGGTCAAGGTATGAACGATTCGCGTATGCAGTGTTGATTTGGAAGTGATAATAATTAAAACGTCCTTACAAGATGCTTTGAGGATTACCAATTATTAAATGAAAACTGTATTTGTACCGTACAGGGAAACGAACGATAAAGCCTTAATTTTCTAAAAATTACAATCTTGCCTTGCATAAAGAGATGAGATTTTCTTATTCACGCAATTCACAATATGAAGGTCAATAAACGGAGAACAATGTAATATCGATAACCAGCAGCTGGAACGTTACCGAGGACAATTTCACAAATGCCTAAAAGATGTCTTTAAGGAATGTTCCTTCATCTGTGAAGTAGAATCTTTCCGACTGGTCGAACGCCAAAGCGAGGGAAATGGGCACGACCGATGGATCCAATCTTGAACAAAATAAATAAGGACGCAGGGAATTTATTCAATCACCTGCCTACAATGCATGTTTTTGATTCAATAATTTCGTGAGTGGCTTTCATGCTTAGTAATATGATTTTCTATTTATGTTAATCGAGCCTGGAAGACATGGCCTCATAAACTTAAAATTATACCCGTAACATAATAAGTGGGTTCGCGCTCACGCGTCTGCGTCAACGTGTAAAGAGCAAATGCGAAGTTCGGTACAACAATAAAGGTATGATGCGCACGCGCCTCCTGATGAACGGTTGCTCTAAGAACGTTCGCCCGAAAGAACAATTGACAAGGACTTCAATGCAGAAATAATACTACCTGTTAACCAATTGTTTTTTTTAGAAGGCCAACGGGCTTCGGTACATTTTAATATGGGTAAACGTTTTCGGGCAAGTGAACATCGCGCACTCGTGACGCACTCACTAAAAGTACCACAAGAGTTGTACAACTGTACATTTATAAAAGTCTTTCTTGTCCCACCGCTGTCAGTTTACCGCTTGAACCCGACAGCGTGACACGGCTCTGGCACCTTGCAGCTGGCACCTGCAGTTTTAGGTCACCCGGACGCGGCACCTGTCCCAGCCTCTTTGTTCTTATTCCTGTCCTATTTGTTACGGGTGCGGCCAGATAAGTGCTCCGTCCCACGTACAGTAATTACTGAGTGCTCTTGTTTAAGGCTTAGAAAAATAAATGGCGCTTGAGTGTTTACGTTGCGATGTCTTGTTAATTAGATAAAAGAAATACTGAATTTTTAAATTTTCCCGAAAGCAATCTTGCTAATAAAAGTTCTCATAAATATATGATTCGACGTAAAATTCTGGAAAATTAGTTTAAGATTGCTGAACTAAAACAAGATCAAATGATGTTAGTGGAAAGTTTTACAACCTCATAAATAAGCCTCGGTCAAGACTTAGCTCATGTTTTATGCTGAAAGTCATAAAACTGTACAATTTTCGTTTACCAAGCGGCGACCGGCAAACACCGCAAATGTCTCATTTCTAACTGATAAAAAAGAGGAGGATATCAAGTTGACGCGTGTATATTTAGTTTATGAGTTAGTACCACTAAGAAACCCGTAAAGTCCGCTACGGCGTAGCAGCTTCGTAGCAGGTACGCTACGAAACAAAATGTTACCGTACTCTGTGAACGTACATTGTACCTACAATCAAAATGAGGGTTATATTTCGAGGAACAATATAAATTCCAGATGAAAATTTATGTGTAGAGTTAAGCAATAAGCTCCGGTTGAAAGGAGCTCGCCCGACCAAGTTTCAGTGCCACCACGCCAATACGGGGACCCTTGCAAATTCACGGTGCTAACTTCTCGTTTGTATTTGCAATGCTAAAGCTTTCTAGGAATGTAAAATATATGTATAGAGCGAAGCTGCAATAAAATATACGTTAATAATGCTGTGCTTCAACTGGACACATTTATTTGACTTTAATTTACAGTTGTTAAGCTTCAAATTTTACGATCCATACTTATATTATAGCAAAACTAACTCTGTCTGTCTGTTACGCTTTCGCGACTAAACCACTGAACCGATTTTGATGAAATTTAGTAAGGTAATTTAGTTAGAACCCCAAAAAAGACATAGGTTACGTTTTTATCCCGCGACTATATTTGCATTCCGCGATAACCGACATTAACGCAGACGAAGTCGCGGGTACAAGCTAGTTTATAATAAGCGTGAAATCATAATTTGTAATCTCAAGCAATTTTCTCCAGAGCATGTGTTACCAATATTACGGGCTTTATTGAAAATTCTGCCGATAATTAAATTCAGTCCAAACTTCGCGACTAAGCTAGGGCCCAGAAGCTTTTTCCGTAGCGATTTTATTTGTGGCCACACCAAGCTATTATGTAAAGCGTACGAATTAACATCACGTTTATGAACGTTAATTAAACTCAACGCTTATGTACCTAAGTAGGTATGTATATTTATTAAAATAAGATGTGGAAATTGTCTTTCCTTTATGGAAGACAGACAATAATTTTATTAAGATCTGTTTAGAAATTAACATATTCAAAGATTTGTGTGTTTAAACGTTTATTATTGGAACCACCACTCGGATTGGAAAATATCTTTGTATATATGATAGCCACATTCATGATGAATAGTATGGGATATATAACATCACGCTACGACACACGGTAGCGGAGTAGAAGCAAAAGACGTAACTGATACCACGGGGGGTATAGCTATAGGGCCTAGATCAGGAAGAAATTCACTGACTACTAAGTCCCTTATTAAAAGGGAAAGCACGTAACTTCACACGTCATACGGAAACGAAACAGAAACAGGGTTCCCATGTTGACAAAAGACGAGACTGACGAGGGTACGGTAAACACAGGAGTTATCGTAAAATGGCGTTTATGACTGCCCACGTGACTGGCTTGAACGAATGGGTACAAAAACGCACAATAAGAAAATATAAGCAGGCACGTCTGAAACATTTGTCTTTTGTGATAGAATGAGAAGTTTTTAATATCTCTGGCTATTAACGTGTCTAGAGACAAAAGCGGTGGCGATCTGGTGGCAATTTGGCGAAATTGTACATTATGTCAAATCCATACAATTATATCAAACTGAATATGGCCGCCTCTGTCTGAATTACATGATTAGCGTAATATATTTAAAGACTTATTTTGTTGTTAAACTACATTAATTATGCTTGTCGGTACAATACACACAACTGTACGGTTGTCGAACAAATTTATTAGTACATCTTCCCTATCCTTACCTAACCCTTTTTTTCCTCTCTTTTTCTCTTGCTGGCGCTGTCCCACTGCTCGTCAAAAGTCTCGTCCAAGGCCATCCAGGACCTAAGCCCATAGGAAAACCAAATAAATCTTTGGCACAAACGCGCACCTATGACACTCAGAGCAGACAACGCCATGAAAATTGTATTATATACATAAATATTGTTAGACAGGATCGTAAGTCAATAAACCCAATATTCTTGATCTAAAATCGAAGTAAGAGCTATTTGTATCAATTCAGAGCGAAGATATACTGTCCTGAATTCGTCTTCAAAATATTTATTTCTCTAAAGAAGTTGCTTGTAACAAACAAACACATTCACCTATAAGTGTTAGTATCAAAGTCGATGCCAAAACACACATTTTACATTGAATTTATTACAGTACAATATAATTAGAGTTCTGGGCTTATTAATATTTCCAAAATTAAAGCTATGAAACACGGAATCCTCATTAATTTAGGTAGCTAATTAACCTGTCAGCTGCGTGACCAATAACGTGATGTATTACTTAAATACAACATTCACTGTTAATGGATGAACTCGCGTGGAACAGAAATATCAAATTGATGATAACAAATGGCGTTGGGCATTCTACACAATCCCGTAAAAACAGGACGTGCTAGAAGTCTAGGACCATATTTTGTAGTCCTAATACTCAGCATGGTCATGGCTGAGACAAAATCGACGATGGATGGGACGTATAATTATGATAATAATAGGCGTATGCATTGAAGTACACGAAAAATTCTCGGCAGCGAACCTCCTGAAATACTTCCTACATAAAGTAAAAACGGCAATCCTTATAAAGAAAAGGCGCAGTAAACACGAAATATAGTACAAAAGGCACTTATCAGTATTATTAAGCGTGGGTACGTGTCAAGGGAGCAGTAAGTTACGTATACCTCAATATCATGTAAGTACCGAGCCGTAAATCTCCCCTCGAGACTCGTTCAGACACCGCAACTCAACATCCGAGGAGATAGCACGAGTCACGACCTATGACCTAGATTTCTTTTTTTTTTTTCACTTTAAAATGCAATCAGCCGTCGCATTAGAGGCGGAGATTATGTTATGCGGACCGTGCTTGGTTTTCAGCAAAGAAAATAAAACATTACCATGCCTGGAACACGGGTAAAAATGGCATGTTTTAGGTTATATTTCGGGTTTTGGAAGTTTTGAAGTTATTAGATTTGCGGATTCTGTTTAAATAACAGAAAAATAATGTATAAGTTGAAAGTGCGATATCTATAGAAATCGATGAGCTCAGTCACAACTAATCTTAAAGCACATAAGTGTTAATTAGAACGTTCAAAATATAGTCGCTAATTCATCTCAGCGACAATCAATGTTATATTTTTTTTTTGTTAATTACAGGCATTTTTAATAGATTGAGACAGAGATCCGGATTAACCGGTATATCATGTAAAGAGCAACATAATATCTGAACGACGCGTTGACTGAAAATTCAAATAAAACTGTGTGTCTAAATACAGTTAACTCAAAACCAGAAGCTGCTGCAGTAGCACCTCACCATCTGTAGCATCAAATACCATAACGGAATAAACGTTCACGATTCAATATGTACTCAAGTTAAACATAATTACGTCAATACGAATGAATTGTACAAACGTAAATATATGACGGACCGTTATATCAATAGTTGCATTCGAGATTCAAACTTGGAGAATATCCAATGTGAGTCAATTTGAAGCGTCTACGTGTCCAAAAAACCGTCGAAAACTGAGGTCTCAGGAAGTAATATTCGGGAGTTGCGGCCATTATGCGTGGCGTCATGCCAACTCGTGTGCGTAGGCATTACTTTCGAACGTAACAACAGTTGTAATACAAGTTCCTGCGAATAGTATTTTGTTTGCTCGTAGACGCTGTATTTACTGCAGTGCCTATAATGAAGGAAGTTGACTGCCCATATTTCGCTGAAATGCAGTACTTGATTCGGAGGGAAGTAAGAATTATGTTTTTTCTCACACCATCGATGTTCTCTTGTAATTAATTGCGTTGCGGGATCCAAGACAGCAGTTTAATCGTTACTCCGGGGCTCATCGAGCTTCACTTCCTGGGGGCTTTTATGTTGATTCTGTGTTTCAGGAATTGCAGTGGTTAGCTATAAAGTAGCATTATTGTAATGTTAACTGTATTTCTATATTACCTGCTGATAAGCTGCTGTAAAGCCGTACATGAATAACGAATTTAAATAAACAGGGGCCATCCTCTACAATTTCGAATACCAGATCTATCGAAATCCATTCAGACAATAAAGGACAATAAGTTCCAAATTGACAATACCCAGCAAATTATCGAATCAAACATCGACAACATCCGCATGAATACACCAAATTGTTCAAATTCAATAGAATCATTGCAGACATATCGCAAACAATAAGAGATACAGAATAGCTCAATAAATAGTACAGATGCAGCGGGACCACTCAAAAGCTGAGTGCACACAGATCGTTATTGGAAAATGTCGGAAAACCACGTCACAGCGGGGAACGTATTATTGTATATGCAGTAACAATATGATGTTACCAATACGTTTTACACACACAGTTTACGATCATGGTACTGCTGTTGAAGTATGCTAATAACTTCAATAAAAGTGCTATGACGACAATAATGTTGCTGGCATTGTTATGGTAATGTTTACTTTAATGTGTTTGTTTTGAATATTTGTGGTTGTTAAAGATATTTGGTGCGGTAAACTTTGTGATATTTTCATTTTGTTTTTTTACAAAATGTTGCTTTTAAAAACATACAAGACTTTTTACTTTATAACTTCAGAAATTGAATTTGCATTAGCAGTTTACTCTTGTTATGTGGAAGAAACACTGGTCTTTGGAATTGAAAGCGTAGTATTGTGAACCTTACTTCAAACGGCTTATCTGAGACAATCTTCGTATATTTAAAAACGATCGCATTCTAAATCCATCAGAAATGCCTTTAATTTATATATTTCTGACAACGATAGTCGATGAGATTGTAACTAGATTATGAACGTTTTACATAACAGGAATAAGCCTTCTCAATCCTCGCAATTATACGCTACGCTAAACTTCCGTACATTTATCGACCTGATATGAAGCATACACTCAAATTAACCGTTGAAAGAGCATGCAAGAGCGGGACAACCTCGACTGGCATTGATTGCAGCGCGTAAATTGATGGCGCGGAACACAAAGGGCTAGTGACGTATCTAGGTGAGCGAGCCTGCGGCATAGGCTTTTGTTGTTCGTGCCGACGAGAACGAACAGCGTTAGAGGATAAACGAAGTAGGGTGCTGGCGTGGTTGTTGTGTGAATGTATGGAATTTTGAAACGGTTTTGATAGATTTTCTTGGCTAGTGGCTGTTGTTTTTCCTGCTACACGACGTGCTAGACGTTTATCATTTTCGCCTACTTCTATACTATCTATTATAAAGAGGTTGGTTAATTCTGGCGGTTTTTTTGGTTTGTTTGGTTAACTGGTAGAGAATGCCTAAGGCATTAAACTCCGCCGTTGTACTTGTTTTGCATAAAGATTAAATAAATAAATAAGAGTTCTCTGAAAGTACTGGTCCGATTACAAAAAAATCTTCTACTAATAGAAAGCTACACTATTTCCGAATGTAGGTAATAGGCTATGTTTTATGGTATACGGAAGCTGGTATTAAATATAAAACTCATTGTTATTGTTAAATAATTTTCATTTTTTAGTCATTTCTAACTGCTCGATAAATTAGGGAACCAGTTTTAGAATTTTCACAAATACTGAATCTAAATCATGTGACATCGGAATCCTGATAGATTCTGGTTAATATGATGAACTAAAAAAAAAACGGGTTGTTTTGTACAAAAATGCTAGTTGCCTATATTCCCGCTATTTCAGTAAGGGGGCGTTCCACTGAACGGATAGGGACAGTTAGAACGTTAATTGCCTCGTTATAGCCGGAACGAAAGGTAATGGCTCTCAAGAGAATAAAATGTAAGTTAGGGTAAATTACTTAATTCTGTTATCAGATTGTGTTCAACGAGACAATATAGGGTTAGGTACGCACATACAGCACGTACAAAATCGAATAAAAAAATGTAAGTAATGTGTACTTATGGTTTTTAATTTGATTTTTTCGTAGTAGTTCGATTTGTTAAGCTAAAGTACCACTACCAACATTTTTAAACATCACAAGAGCAGGAAAAAGGTTACGTCAACACCAAATATACAATTCACAGAGGCGACCAACAGTTTGCGGGTAAAAACCGCTTTACAAATACCGATTTAACATGAAAACTCGAACGTTGGCAACGCAAATAGGGTTGCCACTTTTAACGGCGTACCTTTGGTAATACCCTTTAATAAAACTTCCAACCGTAATATGGTATTAAATCAAGAAGGCAAGTTTACCCTTAGGCGACAGTACAGACTCCTTGGATTTGAGAGTTTCGTGGCCTAACTTGAGGATCTGCGGTCTTGTCCGGTAAATTACGGTTAAACTCTGTGAAAGGCGTCGAGACCGGAGATTTGACCAGCCAGACCCTAGTCAAATGGAAGTGACAGCCCTAGGAGCGGGACTCAGTTATGGAGTATGAATATTCAAAATTATTCGCGAATTTTCGTTGCTTGTTCCCACGGGGGCATCCAAACGCATGGCATGCTGGTAATGAAATTTTGAGGTAGAAGAAATGTCTGACGGTGGCCGAATGGTATTGGGAAACATTTCGTGATCGAAATGCTGGCGAGGGCAGTTTTGAAACCCTATATTAATTAGTTTGTTTATATTTTCCAAGTTCTTTCAAGTATTATAACAGCCTAAAATTTAGACTATTAGATAGGTAATGGTTTTGCAAAAAGAAAATATTTAGGACCTAAATATTGTCTCATTGCAAAACCAAAGCCTTTTTCATGGAGAAAAGGTTACCATTGGTCCCATATTCGCGTTGGTCATCAGAAAAACAACTAAGTATGTAAATATCCGTAACAAAGTTTAACAATAAGCCCCAACTCAAGCAAAAGTTATAATTAACAAAAGACAACTGTAACTCACAGCCTTTTCATCAAACCAATTTCCCATATATGGACTCGCTATAGAAACTCGACGTAACAAGTTTAGAACAAATTGTTTCCAATCCGTGACGTCACGAAGGCGAACATGGAAATGCACTTGCGCAACCAGCAGTATCGTACTATATGCGTCACGTTGATGACTGTGATAACTGCTAATAATGTTGATTTACGTACTACTTAAACGTTACGTAAACGAAAATGTTTATCTGTATTGATTTATTAGTATTTGCTGTTGTTGACGATTTGTTAAATTAATGATATCAGCGAACTTTGTAGCTACATAACCATCTCGCATTATAAATGCCCGATGTTTACGCAATTATTAATTAGGTACACGATTTAAATAGAATTATTAAAAGGGTTTTACTAACCGATGATATCTGGCGTAAAGATCGTTAAAACGCCGGACGTAAAAATACGTATAAAATATTACTTACAACGTAATATTAATGGGACATTCCACAGCCCGTCAAAATGACGTAGCAACACGTCAACAAAAAGTGGATATTAATAAATGGCAGCATCAAACGACGTTGTTTAGCAAGGCGTCCCGCGGTATTTGACATGTACGTAATTGGCCCGCCCGCCCGCTTCCCGCGAAAATATTCAACAACAGGATACAACAGGATGGCCGACTTTAAACAGCACAATATAGCCCAATATATACAATATAGCCCAATATATACAAGGATATTTGGTCGGTATAAATTACGGTCCTTTATGCAAATTGAAACAAAAAGAGCACGCGATATTTTAAACTTTATTAAGCCTTTGAACTCTTTGGACAGTTAGTGAACTATGGTAAGTATCTCGATTAGAAAAATGATTTTGTCGCGGAGACCAGAACAAAATTAAAGTATGAAAAGTCTAAAAGTTAAGGTAACAGTTAATAGTTTTAATGACAATCAGTTGATAAGTTTACCTTTATTCGCTAACATTTATATTTAGAAATACAGTCAAATATGGGCAGAGAAAGATATCGAGATCGTGACTCACAGGCAATAAATAAGGGTATATAAGACACTAAGCAAACAAAATAATCGTCTCAAGTCAGAAATAAATAGTCAATTCAAAGCAAAACATTGAAAAGTACCATTCAGCAGGCTTATTAGCTCCGTTTTAGAAATACGTTCGTAAAAAGTAAAGACCCAAGTTAAGCAAAACGGGAATCAAAATTTATTACAAAACAGAACGAAGCAAAAATAAAGCGTAACTCAAAGATAAACCGTCCAATTATGAGGAGGCGTAAATAAAATTAGAGATATTTAATAAGGTAATACATTCTGACGGAGCTTTACGTAACGCCCGGCTCGGTAACGAAATGCAATTTAAAGGAAAACGATGTCATTAACTCTGAAACATCCGAAAAGGGGAAGACTCAATTTATAAAAGCTGGAACTGATAAGTAAGTGTCAGAATGCTCTTGCTTTATAAATAGACGAATCATTGGTTAAATAACTGAAATAGAAAGAAAGAAAATCTGTTTATACACGCGAAAGTAACATTAAAAAAAAAATACAAAAGAAACAAGTTGGTATTTTATTTCAGAAAAAATAAAAAATTGAATAAATATTGTCTTAGAAGGAAATATGCGCCACTACCGCGCGAAATAAATGTTTGAAGATGATAATAATTTGAATTGAAAATAAACAGCACGCATCCTCGTACCTTTTTGAGACCTTCAGAGGTCTATCGAAAAGCATGAAATAGAATAGGATAACTCTCTATATTTGTTGAGAATGTAGATATGTTACCGGCAATCTGTATAATTCAGGTATTATATACAATGCCTAGGCAATGTATATAATACCTGGGGCATACTGGCAATGTATGAAATATTATGAATACTATTCTCCATTACATACTTTACCTAGGTAATGTATACAATTCCTAGGGATTGTATAGAGTACCGGCTGGCCCACCGGCAATGTGTAAAATAAATAGATTTTGGTCTAAATGTTACTGTATAAGCCCGAATAATGGTAAATCATAGGTTTTAAAAGTAAATGTTAAAATTGGTATTAGCCCAGTAACTGTAACCAACTTGGCTGTGGAATGGTTAGTCACAATCCTACCCCTTTTTTTTTGGTTCGGGTCTAAAATTCTTATTTATTGTATGTTACGCCAAACCCGATATCAGTATTGTCATTGGCGAAACCGGTTCATCTAAAGCGAGCTCGGGACTTGGGGCACCCCGACTCGGACAGGTTAGGTTAGAAGGGGATGGCGGGGTCTTTCAGACCCCGCCATCCCCTTCGTGGTTATTTTTTTTTAAACCACCCGGAAATAGGAGCCCCGCTCAGCGGGGCTCCGTAGACCAAGTCTTCGTCGGCTACGCCAAAACTAGATAGGCCTGGGCTCCTTATTATATGCTGTCCGCGTCCTCCCGCCCGCGTCTCACGCAGCGAAATTAAATGCAAGCAACTATACAAGTCGCAAGACGTTTAAAATTGTCTGCCTGCCCACACGTCGCCTCCTTTCCTGCTCTTTTACACACATTGCCGGCTGCGCATTCGGTATTGTATAGAATACCTAGGTAAAGTATGAAATAAATAATATTTCATACATTACCTGCCCGTTTTAGGTATTCTATACATTGCCTAGGTATTGTATAGAATCCCGGATTATATAGATTGCCGGTAACAGATA
Organism: Hoplodrina blanda; assembly: GCA_949316365.1. Lineage (NCBI taxonomy): Eukaryota > Metazoa > Arthropoda > Insecta > Lepidoptera > Noctuidae > Hoplodrina > Hoplodrina blanda. The sequence goes on along the minus strand of OX438579.1, from coordinate 4,227,574 downwards.
TACGTACAATCAGTTGTTACAATACGTATAAGGATACTTTTAAATTCAGCATGGGCACATGAGTAGATAAACGGACCAGAGGTATAGCTTCTTAAGAACGAGCAAAATTTATACCTATTTTGGTAGGGTTGTCACCATAGGGTAAGACAAATTAAACAAAACATTTGTTAAATAGTTTTATTATTCAAAATTTTCATGGGACCATTCGGGAAGTATACCCTACATCCCGAATGGACCCATGAAAATTTTATCGAAATCGGACTAGCACTTTTTGTAAAATCAGGCGAGAATTAAGTGAAATCATGTCCATTAGTTTTAAAATTACTTTCTAAAATTAATTATTTTCTTTGAAATAATTTATCTGTAAGTAAAACATTGACACACGCATACGACCTGTCAGACGGACGTCTCAAATAAGTCAACAAGATTGATTGACTTGACTTCGTAATGTCCCGTCTATTGCTCGTATTTATTTTAATGTTTTGGCTACAACCCAACCCACCCACATAGGTACTGAAAAATGCTAAACTTGTAATTAAAAAAGGACCATACAATAAAATAAAGGTAGGTAGGTACTTACTTGAAAAAGTAATAGGTAATCAAATATTTACTCACCTATTGTAGGTACCTACTCCTTGGGATAGTTAAAGTATATATAATTATCTTTATTTTTTCTGGTATTATTCATCCACACAGTACAATAAACAACCATTATTAACAATAAAATACCACGTTTTCTATAAAAATATTCAAACTTGCAACTAACAAAACAAACAACGTGCGTTGCACTAACCCTGAGATTGTCAACTGGCTGTGCAAGCGTAAACCGGTTTTTTCCAGTTTCGCCGCGTACGCGACAAGCGGCCAGTGGTCACGCACACATGCCCCGCGTGCTTGTAGTAGTGCAATCGAATCGCGCGGTTGTTCGAAGCTGGGACTCTGTATACTCTGTGGCATGGGTGTCGTGTGTGATACATTTTCTTGTCCCCAGTAAAATTCATTTATATTTTCACCGCTATGAACAGTTTGTCAATCACAAAGGTCAAATGCAATTTAATCTAGATGAGGGTCGGCCTTCAAAATGATGAATTAATTAGATCATTGCCGGATCGTCGCGTTCGCTCGTCGCTTGTACTGCCTGCCGATTGAGCGCTCAGCACTGCAGTATTAACGTTTTAAAATCAATTTCCCGACGGCTTCCAAGCCTCCCGTCAGGAAATTACCTAGAGGACGTCATCGTCCCAGAACTTTATTCAATCCACGTTATATGATTGGTAATGTGAATGCATTCCTTAAAGCAGTTTACCTATGGAAAGTTACATTATCAACAAATAAAATATAGTCAATATGTCAATAATTTAGTTTTAAAAAAAATGGAAATTATGAGACCATTACATGGACGAAGTGTTTTATAATCGGGAAAAATGTTTTACAAAATATTATGAGTCTGTGATAAAAATATATAGAAAATATAAAACGAAAATATGTTATTTACAAACTGTCTTACAGTTTGACAGAACTCGTAATCTTGTTTCATATGTATGCAATCTCTTGTTTTAAAAATTTCTTCATTTTATTTTTTATTTTTATTCATGAAATACCGCGGTTTACCTTTTGCTTTTAATGTAACCTGTTACGCAGCCATCGTGGCTTTAATACCGTTGTACAGCATTTTCCAAGTATTCACAGGATGGATGGTGCATACTTTTAATTAGCTTTATATATTTATAAACGCTGTTCATCATTTTTTGTTGGAGGCTACAAGTTAATGTATCACATAGTATGGACACGGCTCCCGTGGGTGTAGTGGGCGTAGCAATATGGTTGTTTTATGAGGAGAGCGATTCAGTTGTGTTAATGAATTTATAATGTGATCATAGGGCAACCTGACCGTTCTGTTTATTGGAATCTTTAGCTTCTGATAGACTCAGAGGACTAAATTACTATGTTATTATTTATCTCGCGTTAGTTAAGTGAAATGCATCAATAATGTGAAGCTAAAAGGAAGGATTATGATTTTAGTAGTCTGTGTAAGTAGTATGTTTGTATTTACGTACATTCCCTCGTTAATTTTATATTATTTACTGTTTGGACCCAGTAATGTAACACTAACGTAGACACGTTAATACCTAGACAGGTATCATGCCCCTCAATGACACACTCATCATCACAAATCTTTTGAATCTAGTCGAAGAGAAACATACATTTATAATGTAAAGTAATCTTCTTCAATTTGTAAAGAGTCAGCTTAGTCAACAAATGTTTTAGCCAGGTATGGACGGAACATCGTAAAAACTTTTACCATTAATTCTGTACTCTATCCATTGATTCTAGACAACCCAAAGAGATATCTCGTCGGTTTAACAAAAATCTGCTGTTCAATACAGGTGTCCAAAACTTACACGGTCTAAATGTATGGAATACACGTACAATGGGTTAATAAAGAGGCTAAGTGCGGAAACAGCGCAGCTAACCTAACCTATGTATGGAATATCAGATTTTTGTTTTTTACAAAAAAAAAGTTAATAATAGGGTATGTAGAATTATGTGCTACATCCATGGTAAAAGTTTACTAGCATATGTTATTCTAACACAAGGTACTTCAAAAACCACAGCAGACATAGTTTGAACTAAATTAATTAGAAGAGTTCCAAGACAAAGGAGGAAGTTTAAATAAGTTTTCCCATACAATTATTTACCTGAAGTTCTATTACACTGTACACACAATTATTCGGTTTAATTACACAATAAATTAAGCCGTTCATTAGACGAAAACACGAGTTCGCAATTAAACGAGTAAAGTGAAGACCACGCTTTCACCTATACCCTGAAACGTGGAGATGGCAGATAAAAACTTGCTCTTTGTTGACTTGCCGTGTTCAAGATTATTTAATCTACACTAATATTAGGTGAAGAGTTCGTTTGTTTGTGTTTTGTTTGAACACGCTAATCTCCGAAACTACTGATTCAATTCTGAAATTTCTTTCGGTAATAGGAAGCTAGTAGAATATAAGTATTAAGAGAGAATTTAGATCCATAATTCACAAGGACGTAATCACGGGCAAAAGCTAGTCTGTCAATAAAATATGTGTATGTTAGACTTTGATTTGTGAACCAGTAAGATGTTCAGAAGTGAGTCTTTTTTTTTTGTCACTCTTTATGACTCCATTTTATTGTTTAACTGACTATTTTTATCCCAAAGCTATGTTTTAAGTCAATGTTAAAAAAACGATAATACGTAAACGTACGTATAAGTTAATTTTGTTGTTTTACTCTCGTACAACAATATCTCTTCACCACCTTTGGTCGACTGTTAGAGAATGCCTAAGGCATTAAGTCCGCCTTTGTACTTTTGTTGCAAAAAGTTTAAATAAATAAATAAATATACTTAAGTCTGAAAATAAAACCAACTACCGTAACGTAGGTATCTCATCTCAATAAATCTAGATCTGATATCCCAAAAATAGCAATCTGAAATTCAGACCATAGCTCCACCAATTTACTTCTATCTATACATCTGACCCGACAGTCAGCGGGAAATTTCACGGTCGGCAGCCTAGGGCCATCCCAATTAATCTTATTCACGCTATTCAGCTACATTTGGCATCGCGCGAATGTTCGCCACTTCGGGGGCCATTGGTTACGACCACAAAATAGAAAAAAAGATAGAAGATCCATTATTTTGTGTTTTTTTTTTTTAAATAACACGTGCCGGAGAAATCGTCCACATGGTTTTTTTTCACCAACGTTAAGTTACGTCTTTGGTGTGAGTTACTGCTCTGCCCCCATATGTTGTGGCGTGATCCTACATAGCCTTTACTTTTCCTTATGATTCTGGCTAATATATGTATACAAGAAGTTTTATTCCAATCCGACAGGCAGTTCCAGAGATAAGCGTGTTTAAAGAAACAAACAAAAAACTTTACAGCTTTATTATAGCATAAGTATAGATAGATCACTTCTTTGATGTTCTACAAAACAATAAAGTACAGCGTGATTCTGTTACTTCTAACGTTTCAAGTTTTAACGTGTAGGTAAGATCTTTTTTAGAGATGATCTCTTTTTAAGCCTTCGGCATTTTCTTTGTACAATTACGGTACGACCTAGCCAGGATGTGTTGGGATCGCCCGAGGTTGATCAATTGGCAGCCAAAGAGTGCTATTTGTTACTCTTCTTAAGGCTACCGTAAATCCTAATGAGTCCCAGTAAGTTTACGTAAATCGTCGGTAAGATCCATCAAGTAATTTTATGTTATTTTTCTGGGAAGACGGGTGTCGTGTCGACGCCAAGGGGGGTCTCGGAAACGCTGGCTTGATGATTTAGAGACGTTTATCGGAGATTGGGCAGAGGAGGCTACACACAAGTATCAATGGAAGGCTATGGGGGAAACCTTTGCCCAGCACTGGGACAATACTTTGAATATCTGCTGTAATCTCAGTTGTGCAAAACTTATATCACTGCCATTTAAGTCCCAAAAGTCCTTCGACAATACAAATCGTATATTCTTATCACAAGCATTAACCTGATAAGGTTTTTTAAGACAAATAGAACCTTTTTTATTTATATCTTATTCCATCGTATCAATTCACGATATTTCCCTTAGCGAAAAGCCCAAGGGCGTGTTCCATTTCTGTTTTTCTAGATAAGGCATAAATTCACAGAAGGACCCAAGGGAACTGTGGGATATAGCAATAAAGAAATATCCTGGTTAATGTTGTATTATTTTTTCAAAGAAATTATTTTACTATACTCCAATAACATTTCAATACCTCCTGTTCCTACCTATTTTTTATTCTTTATCGTGTCGGCAGCAAGGTCTTACGACCCTACACACCCGAGTATAAGAATTTCTAAACCGCCTCAAGGGCCTCTGACATGGTTTGAGTAGACGAGTAATAGGCTGGTATAAGTCCAGGTTTCCTCACGATGTTTTCCTTCACCGATGCCAGTGATGCCCAAGATAAACTTTACCTACCTACTGTTTTAGTACCAATATCATTGAGTTGTGTACTCATACCCACATCTAGTTTTAGGGCTGTTAAAGTTATAACGATCCATAAACATATCAAATATTCAAGTATTAATTTCAGTAATGTAGCTCTCTATGTTTATCGTAGATCTTAAATCCTTTATTAGTACCGAAGCTAGTTCGAATAAGGTTAATGGATATCTTAATACAATCCTCAAACCGATCGAAAATTATGGACAAACAGAGATTTTATTAACCGATTGCTGTGTCTATTTTCTTCCAGTCGATTAACGTTTAAGTTTTGTGAAAGCAAGAATAACGTGCAGTAATTGCTGACTCGAGTACTATTCGAATTGCTGACTTGGTTTTCGTACGTCATTTTTAAAAGTGACCACTGAAGACCAGTGCTGCTGTGGTCCCCCACAATAAAGCCACAAAAAAAAAAGTAAAGGTAACTGGTAGACTGGTAGAAAATGCCCAAGGCATTAAATCCGCCTTTGTACAGTGTATTTTTTTACACGTGCAAAAAGTTTAAATAAATAAAGTATTATCCTTAGTGATGACCTGCTTATCATAGTTACCATGTGCGACTGTCAACTAATTGCCCATCTAAGCTGTTTTTTTTTTATAAGCTTTTATTTGGCTTGCATTGTCCGTATGTAAGTTGTCCTTTCAAAATTTGCAAACCATTTTTCGACCATTTTTTGTTATCCGATTGAGCTGAAATTTTGCATACACCTTTCGTTCTGGTGACAATACAATGAACAATACTCAGTATTGTAATAATTTTAATATGGCCGCCGTTCCGAGATGGTGGATTACATTTTTATCTCAATCCCCTTGATATGGGTATCAAATAAAAGAGTAGAAAACGATAAAGTTAGTTACATCACACTTAAAATAGCTTGTTTAAAAAAGTTTTTTACCATTAATTATTAACTGTTACAATAGAACATTTTCCCTTTCTTTTCTTTCTTTCGATTTTCGATATGAGCAAAACTGATAACAGTTCTATTTCATGGCCAAAGTGTTTAGAATAAAACACAATCTCCAATCCATCCCGATTAATCATATAACAGAATTCACAAAAAAAAAACAAACAAGCATAATGTACGTTACCTAAAATAGAATAATAGATGAGCCATTATGGAAAAAGCGAGAGCTAAAATTAGATTATCTGAGCTGCAAAGTGAAAACGTAAACATATTTATAAGCGCAGTCGTTTCTGTAGCTGAATTTGAGAGAACTATGTGACGTAGAGACAATAAATTTACCGGGAGGTAACAAACGACGCATTTAAGTGACGTCAGCTGAATGTATGAGTTAGATACAGACGGTTTAGTTTCAAAATGTCTTCATTTTGGATGTTAAGGTGGATGCGACGACCCCTCCGTCCATACATTTTTCATTAGAGTTATACACTAAACACAGACACTCTTTCTTTAAAACTAATCATTTTATCACTTCTTTACAATAAAATGTGCTCGCGTCCGAAGTTTTTAGCCAATAACTTCATTATTCACTGAGAAAAACAATAGTGAAATCTCGGCAAAAATTGACACTTCTTTAGTAGTGTGCGTGACACTGCGGGACTTTTGAGTACTTTTGACAAGCAAACGAAAGGCGAAGTTTAAAAATTGGCACACTAGATGGCGTGCAAAATAATTTCTGATAAATCAATATCTTAGTTCAATAATTGGATTTCCTTTCCAACCGTATCAAAACAAGAATAAAATAACATAAAACTAATGACCTTCGACATCTATGTTTTTTTAAACAATTTTACTTATTATTTATTATTGTTGTGTGGCAACATAAATACCAATACTCGTAGTGTAGGTTCTAAGCAACGTTGCCGTTCTTTCCTAAATGGAATACGTTGACAAAAAAAGCGTTGCCAAACTTCGTTCACTTGTTGTTGTTTGGGACTTGATAATACCTATGATAGAAAAATAATTCCTAATACATTCTGATTTCGGTTGTCACGCGCTATGATTTGCGCGCGGAATTTCTTGTGTATTTTTTGTATGCTATGCATTTTCATTGATTAAAATTGCAATTTTCCTCCAGTATGTATTTGAGACTATATTGTAACTAATTTATCGTAGATATAGTAATTAATTATTCTAAATACGCAATTATATTTTTGGTGGTATTAGAAACTAATAAAAAACAGCATGTTGGCCCGTGATTTTTCTGAAATATCGTCACAATACTGATTACCTACGTCATACGTGTCAGTGATGATGAGTCAGTGTTTCATATTTGAATGTGTTTGAATATGTTTTTGGTCAACCATTATAAATCGGTAAACTAGGTACCTACTAAAGTAGTCACAAAATTAAACTTGCAAACATTTGCTAAATACCTATGGTTTTGCCGGGTTACGATAAACATATTTTACGCATTTTAAAATAGTAAAAAAAAAAATAGTTTCAGACAGACAAACATTATTATTAGTTTGTTTTATTTTGTAGTAGGTACCTACTAAGCTCACGTTCACGGTAATGGTGCGTTCAGAAACAAATAATGTGTGTTGTTCATTCCAGGGTGACTTGAATTGTGCACAGCGTTAGTAGGTATGGTCGAACGTGTGACGTAGACGTTTCGCAGAATATTGAGAGTGTTGGTACCGGGTAGGTATGACGATTTTCTTGAGATGAATAATTATAATAAATTGTTTGTATAATAATAAAGCGTAATTTTAGCTCCAGAAATCAAGTTTCCGTAGTGTAGCGGTTATCACGCGTGCTTCACACGCACAAGGCCCACGGTTCGATCCCGGGCGGAAACAGTTGCTTTTTGTATTTTATTGCCGATCATAAAAAGTATCTTCACGCTTTTTTATTAATTGGGTGATCAGAGAAATCTGAAAAATAAACATTTTGTTAAAATAAAAGTAAACTACGTACTATTTCTCGCCTTGAAACTTACGTTTAGAAATCTATGATTGTTATCAAGGCCAAGTACCTATGCCGCAAAACCAAATTATTTGTCGTATCAGATTACGATAGCTCACTTTGTTATTTTTTTTTGTTGCTTTGTGGTTGCTTTGTATGAGCTACCTATGTTATGAAATACCACGTTACCGATTTGGGGTAACATGACATGTAATGATAGTTGTATTGATCTAAATAAATAAATAAAATATTTATTTAGATTGCGTCGGGGACAGTGGTCAGTGATTGACTGACGCGAGAATGATTCGAGCGGTTACACGATCAGTCTGGCATCAGTCTGCTGTCATTCACAACAGAATGATGAAAAATATTAGACATGGGTTCATGGGTTACACGCTCAGTCTGGCGTCATTCTGGTCAATCAGTCTGGTCCGGCTAAGACTGATGCCAGAATGATGAATGAAAAACACGGTTACACGCTCATTCTAAACTCAGTCTGGTTTATGGGTTACACGCTCAGTCTGGCGTCATTCTGGTCCATCAGTCTGGTCAGAATGACGGGAGAATTATCGTGTAACCGGTTGATTGACGGACTGATGGTCCAGAATGACAAAAATTAAATATTTTAAATATTTTTCATCATTCTGTTGTGAATGACAGCAGACAGATGCCAGACTGATCGTGTAACCGCTCGAATCATTCTGGCGTCAGTCAATCACTGACCACTGTCCCCGACGCAATCTAAATAAATAAATTTTTTATTTATTTAGATCAATACAACTATCATTACATGTCATGTTACCCCAAATCGGTAACGTGGTATTTCATAACATCGGTAGCTCATCAAAGCAACAAAAAAAAAAATAACAAAGTGAGCTATCGTAATCTGATACGACAAATTATTTGGTTTTGCGGCATACTTGGCCTTGATAACAATCATAGATTTCTAAACGTAAGTTTCAAGGCGAGAAATAGTACTTAGTTTACTTTTATTTTAACAAAATGTTTATTTTTCAGATTTCTCTGATCACCCAATTAATAAAAAAGCGTGAAGATACTTTTTATGATCGGCAATAAAATACAAAAAGCAACTGTTTCCGCCCGGGATCGAACCGGGGGCCTTGTGCGTGTGAAGCACACGTGATAACCGCTACACTACGGAAACTTGATTTCTGGAGCAAAAATTACGCTTTACTAAGTTATGAATGAAGTTTTATCAGTCTGCTGGTAGGTATCTATCAGATGGTGGCTTGTGATCGGTGTAAACAATGAGTTCTCTTCCATCGAACATTTTTCTGAAGTGTTTGATTGACATACCTACCTACCTATAAATTGATAAGTAGGTAGGCTAATAACTCTGTCGAACGTAGACCGTAGGTATAGGTACTGTATGAACTGTATCGCTGTTGTGTTTCGGAGAATTTCTTTGAGAAATAGGTAGGTACCTAGCCAAGCAGTACTTATATTTCTTGTTTACAAGTTATTGAAGGACAGCTCCTGCGCAGGTGTTCGTTGCGTCGCACGTGACTACGTGAGGGAGTTGGCGTCGGTTGGTGATGGAGATGGATGAGCAAACTAAGCTGCGTTTTGTACCTATGCTAACTTTACATAACTCGAATGCTTGTGAGTGTGACGCTTCTGTGTTCCACTTGATCTTTGTTTTATCTCGCTTCTTGGAATTGTGCAGGACCGCGTTGAGCGGTGCTTGTAAGTACTTATGTGATCTGCGTTAGGTACCTACCTACCTACCTACTATGCTGTCACGGTAGAAATTTATCATGCCGATAAATCTACGTAGGTAGGTCTTGATCTTGAATCGTCTCGGGTCTGGGGTAAGCAGAGATAGCAGACTTTTCCTTGTGGTGGTTTGATTCCGTTGCTTGACACTTCATAGACCAGGAACTTGAGGTTTTCTTTGCCGAAGACGCATTTTGATGGATTTATAGTGATATCATACACCTCTTATCTGCGTAAGACTTCCTGTAAATCTTTGATGTGGCTTGCTTTACTTACTTCCGCCTTCCGCCGGAGGTAGTGGGTTCGATTCCCACCCAGGACAAACTTTGTGTGATGAGCATAATTATTGTTGGTTCTGTGTCTGGGTGTAATTTATCTATAATACTGTACTTATGTATTTATAAATTATATAAGTACCTATGTAATGTAAGTATATCAGTTGTCTGGTTACCATAACATAATATTACCGTGCCATAACACAAGCTCTGCTTAGCTTGGGATCAGATGGCCGTGTGTGAGTTGTCCCAAGATATTTATTTATTTTTATTTTACTTCATTTTCAGATGCGATTATTGGGTAGGTAAGTACCTACCTACCTACCTACTTACCTACGTCGTCGATGAATGGAAATTTATGCGTACCTAGATACCTAGTCTAATCCGATAAGTAGGTAGGTAAGTAGTACTTACCTACCTACCTACTTATCGGGTACTTACTAAGTACCTAAGTACTTGATGGATGAATCGTTGGAATGTCTGTCCGGCATTCTTGAGACCTGGACATACATATTCGTGTAGGTAAACTCGAATATGCCAAAAGGTGTTGTGATGGCTGTTTTCTTGATGTCTAGCTCGTAGACTGGTAGGTACTTACCTACTTAGTTGTTGATAAGCACGGTTTAGGTCGAGTGTATTGAAGATTTTCTTGCCGTGAAGTAGGTACCTAGGTAGATAGATGAAAAAATATTGAATACCTAGCTAGTGTAATGTAATAAAATAAAACTGCGTTATATTGTAATCAAAATTAAGTGTCGTGATGGCCCAGTGGTTAACGCGCCCACCTCTCATGCATGAGGTTGTGGGTTCGAATCCGGGCAAGCCAATGTGACTTTTTCAATTCATATGTAGGTACCTACTTTGCTCTACAGTGGGACAGTAAGAGGCTGGTAGGTACTTTTTTATTTTTTTTATTTTTATTTTTTTCAATGTTGACATAATTTATTTCCCAAAATTATAAATTATGTTGCTTCAAATACTTCTGTTTTGATAAACGATTAAAATAGTGTAATGAAATAAAATAAAACTGCGTTTTATTGTAATCAATGTTGACATAATTTATTTCCCATATTTATAAATCAATAAAATAGTTTACGCCAACAAATATAACTTATTTTTACTTAGACAGAAAAATTTAAACTAGTTTTTTTTATATTCACGCCATCTAGTGTTCAATCTTCGTAAACGCAGAGGTATGTATGTGTGTGTAAACGACACTGTATTCAATGACAGAAGTTTTAAACAAGTTATGTGTCGAATTGGGTAGATTTTGAGGGAATGATATGACCTATTCAAATAAAATGTAATATCCGATAACCGCTAAGACTACTCCTATGACTTAATAATTGTCCAATTACACAAAAACTCAAATAAACTAAAAATGTTGACTTCAGCGCCATCTCTCGGGAGAATGGCTGGGAGCAGCCCGTCGGTTTCACCTTAATTACCGTATTTTAGTCTTATTGTTGAAGATAATTTTGAATACTTAATAGTGTTCTTAATTTATGCATTTGGTGAGAAATTTATAAGCGGCGGTTGACAGTTTTGAACATATGTATCATTAACAATGTAGTTTTTCAAATATTTCTTTGTACGTATCAAAGTTGATATTTTATTCTACAGCTAGGAACCCTACATTTTCCTGGGAGAAAAACCCTGTATGTTATTCCATGACAAACACGAAAGGAACCTAATAACACTGAATCCGTTTTAATAAAACCTCATTCATACATTTATTTCCCGCTTTATTCCATGTATAATAACGGAATAATTAGACATTTTAATAAGCATAACCTCCATAACACTGAGCCCGTTACTGGTTTATTCGACTAATAAGCGATAGCGCTCGATAAGCGCGCAAAACGTGAAGACCAGAAACCGTCCTAATTAGGACGCATTGCCTTTAGTCTGTGTCTGGCACTACTACGAGTGATACGTTGCGCGCTGCTACGTAATTACCATCCAAAATGCCATCGTGTGTGTTTAGAAAGTGTACCAATTACGATACCAAAGTTAATAAAACACAAGGGATCTCATACCACACGTAAGTACGCAATATACTTCGATTTATTAATATATTTCAATTATTTTCCTAATATTCTGATATTTTGAGGTTAGAAAAAAGAAAGAGATGGAAAATACATTTTTTGTCGTAAGAACGACAAGGATGCGTGCACTCCGGACATAGAATAAAAGTACAGATGCGAATATTAGGCAGTAAAGTCATCTTTACTCCAGAGTTCTAGTTTCCCTTTTAATAACTTTTCATTATAATTTAATACTTAATACTTAAAATCAATTACATAATGATAAAATACAGTCTGACAAAAACCCTAGAACATTGAAGTGTAAAAATTGTTCTTTTAACATTTTCACTTTGAACAATCGACTAAGTATAACTTTTACAATACTTACGAGATTTTTACAATTCCTTTTGTAAACCTTGTTTCTATGTGATCTTACCAAAATATGATAGAAATATTTAATATTCCTCCATAAACAAAAAACCTCATTTTCAAGTTACGTAATTATTCCTTATCATACAATTTTTCGTCAAAAACCTTTCAAATTACTATCCTACTAGACTTTTCTAATTGGATTACGCTAACATCGTTCCAATAAGACATAATACACCAATTTTGCACAAATTCCCTTACGTTATGTTTTCTAACCAGACAAGTTTTCCTAATATCCTTATCAGTAAATTAAAGTTTCTGCCTACCTAATATGTACAATAAAACATAAGAAAACAACTTTAAAATCCTTTCAAAAAAACAAATTATAGAATCCTTTCAAAAATTAAACTTAACTATAAAGTCCTTACAAAATATCACTAACTGTACTTGCGTTATAGTACGTACGTGCATGGGGTCTTCGTCGCCGACATCGTAAACAAAGAATTAATGAATCGTTTATATTACTTTACTATGTGACAACAGCAAGAGAGAGTTTATTCGTTGCATAGGCACAAATCCCGGCTACAAATTCTGTACACACGGTTTGTACCTTCTGCCTAGTTAATTTGTTAGTCTATGATGCCAACGTGCGGCGGTGATTGGTCACATTGGTGGCTCGAATAATGTCTGTTTACATTCACGCGCAATTGACAACATCTAGCTGTCACTTTTTATTTTGTAGTGAAATGTAAAATGAATGAAAAGTGTGTATGTGTGCTGCCTCTCGGCGCGGAACACTTTTTTCTGTTGTTTTGTAAGGGTATAACATATCTGTTTATTAGAATATCATTGACTAAAACGGAACCTCAATACGCGAAGAAGGTCAGGGTAACAAAGTAAGAAACAAATACTTAGTCATAAGTTCATATTAGAACATAAATGGAGTAGTGTCTGGTGTATTTATAGGTTATGCGTGTGGAATAAGTTAGTTATAAGTTAAGCTATTAATGGGTAGTTGTTTCCCTGTGGATGTTATTTTTGTTTATTAGTTTTTCAGGTTTATGTATAAGTATAGCTTTTGCCCGCGACTTCGTCCGCGTATATATCGGTTATCGCGGATGCAGACGAAGTAGCGGTTTAAAAAGTAGCCGATTTCCTTCCTCGGGGTTCAACCTTACTCCGTACCAAATTACATCAAAATCGGTTCAGTGGGTTAGTCGTGAAAGCGTAACAGACGGACAGACAAACAAAGTTACTTTCACAGTTATAATATAGTAGATTTAGTAGTAGTAGATGTGTGATTTTTCGGTTTACGTACTGCAAAAAGTTAAAATGTGTAAATGTTTGTAAGAGCTCCTCCTAAATATTCTCCATCTGTTTATTAGTATCTTTTAACACACAACAGAAATGAGATAATATATCACTAATAGGTTCTAAGAAAAAAAAAAAAATTCCCCGCTCCCATGACTTCAGGACTAAAGAAGTCATCAATATAAACATTCCAGTTACTGCAAAAGTATATCCTGGGAATCGGGTTACGGTTCTTAAGCTTTAATGTATAGGTTTTAAAGGCACAGTCGTTAAATAAACCGCTTTAGCGTACAATTGTAAATTATGCGCGAACATAAATGTGCGCTACGCTTTTCTTTCATCACCAGATGAGCACAAAATAAAAGCTGTTTCTGCTCAAAGCTTTGCATTATTAATTTTTACGACCACCGTGTACACGTGACCGCGAGTGGTGGATAACGTTGAGAAATAACGTGACCCATATCGGTTAGCCAGTTGGGAGTTCTGAACACGGCTTTGTCTCTCACATCCGGATATTCTATTGTCTGCGTGTTGACAAATGGAATCCCATATTTATTTCTATTAGAGAGGAGCTAACCAACACATCGGAAAAAGCTGCCGCTTTGTTCAGATAAATAGCAAATCTGAAATCCTATACTACTACTTTTTCTATTCTCAAGCCATTTATACTTATCCCAGCACCAGAGCCGCGGCTGATATATTTTTTTCTTTGTAAACCTTCACAAAGAAAGTTCCCGTTCTTTTATTTTGCAGGCTCCGTAGCGTCTCTAGGGAAATAGGATAAAAATTGGCTAGAAACATGAAGTATTACGCCTTTTAAATTTAAATTATGAACCATTATTGGAGGTACCAAATTCAATATCGCTTAACGATCTATTATTCAAGTTCCTTCGACTATCATAATTTATATCCTGAAAGCTCTCAGCTGGTGCTGTATAGCTTATTACGTTAATGTTGAAAAAGCAGGATAATTTTATTACGAAGGAGTGATTATTTTCCATTACGTTAGCTTCGGAAGACTACGCTCATTAGGTATACATTCAGAGTTGTTTATTTTTTGATTCGCAGTAGATTTCTGAGAATACATTATGCTAGGTAGAATATATATTTGTAGCAATATTGGTAATTTCCCCAATACACGTGCTGCCTAAATTCAGACCATTATTGTCCTAGTTAATTAGTCAAGCGTCATGGGATCAATTAGAGAGCTTGTTAGGCTAATGATAATAATATTCTCCCGACCGAATTACGGTCATGGTGGCCAATCTCTATATAGATTAGCTAAGTACGAAGGAAATATTATAGTGCACAAATGTATGTGCTAACACAGGTACACTTTCTTTTCCCTCACTGTCATAGGACTGCTTTCCGATACGAAAAATCTAAACAGTGCCGTCGAAATTTCAAAAGTGCCTGTAAGTGGTCTAATTGAAATAAATGCTTTGACTTTGACGACCGGGGAGAGATCAGGCGCAGGACCAACGGCTTTACGTATTTTTCGAAGTACCCCCGTATTGTCACACTACCAACTTCCAAACACCGCTACAGAAAAGTTTCTAATGAACCCAATAACTCTGGATCCAGCAGTCAGGCTTGCGACCACGAGACCACCGAGGCAGCTAACCAGGCGGTGCCGGGCACCGAGGCCATTAGGCTGATGATGTATAAGATACGTAATGTAAATTATTGTTATGAAGTTTGGTTATATTGTGGGTAACGTGTTAATGATTGTCTTCAATGCGATAATATTTTGGATAACCGACAATGTATACTAATATAATAAAGCTAAAGAGTTATTTTGTTTGTTTGTTAGCGACTATAAACGCACTAATCTCTGGAACCATCAATCGGATTGGAAATATTATTATGTATATGATAGCCAGATTCTTAAGGCTAAATAAAATCGGTAGGTACCAGGAATCGGGATCGGTATCGGTAATCAGTACCTAAAATCGTAACAACGCCGGTAAAGCAAAACCACGCGGCTAAAGTCGCGGACAGAAGCTAGTGGAGATAAAATAATTGATAAACGTTGGTTATCATGATATCGACCCGATATCGATGACGTGTTGCAATTAGTTGGTTACATTGTAGTTGCATAAACACTTTGACTTTATTGAAATTTCGAAACCGCGGACATAATATTCTACTTCGTAAAATTGTATAAAAGGATATTATTAAAAATCTATATCTATAATATGTCACCGGTAGGTACGCTGATAAGATTTGTGGAGAGGCATAACTAATGATCAATAAAATTCAATGATTATTAAGGTGATATTAGATTAAAGATCAGGTTTCGCAGACTGCTACCGACATTCTTTCTTTCCAAACAAAAGTATTTAAGGTTTAACTTTATGAAGTAAGTAGCAGAAAATAAAATAAAATACCGATATTACGGGTCTTTAAAAACAAACCTAAACTCGAGTCTCAAGTTTCTGCATAACACGTATAAGAAACGCGACATGGCCTCAAAAAATATTTGATATTACACTTCGCTTACATTTTTACGCCATTTTACTTGATACATTAGACGTAAATTGCACATTTTGTTACACCAAAATTACTTCGTCGACGTGGGAGCGTTAATATATTTCATACTTTAATATACCAATATAGCTTTGAACTTAAGGACATTTCACACTGGCGATTTGTAAGCGCGTTTTTAGCAAGGCGCGGTAGAAGACTTAGAAATTAGATAGACAGCCAATTACAGGTCTCCACTTATAAAATACAGAACAATACTGTATTTTATTGATCAGATCATGGGATCCGAACGGAATAACTCGTATATTGTATGCTTATCCTGCTTTCTCTTATTCACCTGCGTCAATCTCTCGTTACGCATACGCGACGGCCTCGCTGCGTAAACGCGGCATATGCAATGACCGATCACCATATTCGAAATACGCTTAGGGTTGGACCTCATCTGGCAGCACGGAATCGCCTTTTTCCGTCGCCCTTTCTCTTTCTGTCGCTTAGAACTGCCATTTGCTAGGCGGAGACAGAAAGCATAATGCGATAGCACGTGGCGGAATCCTCGAGGCGATCGTAAACGTCGCCAGTGTGGCAAAGCTCTTACGTAAGGGAAGATAATTTGAAATGTTCTGAATCTATATGAAAAGTTAATAGCAGTTGGGATTCAGTCGTTATTCCGCCTGAGTGGGTCCGCAAAGGAATGAATGAATGTGGAATAACTATTTTAAGAACAGCTTCTACTTCACGGAATGTGTCTGTGTAATGAATGGGCTTTCCTTTATGAACTGGCTGTTTCATTACATACAAGCATGACTGGTGTTTGGTCTGTAAATCATAACCCGGTCATTCACATGCGCGCTAACATTCGTACATTGTACAAAATTATGCGCGCATGTGAAGGGTCGTCAGACATTAATTCGCTTAGCGAAGGATCGAGGTTCGCGCGCTTTGATGTCCGTTAAAAAACCGACACAGCTTGGAAAACCGCGAATGTAGCGAAAACTTTGCATAATCATTTGCAAATGTCGTCCTACACTTATGGGTTTGTGTATTCGTGCGAATGTGATTGACCAGAAAACAGTAGGTATACAAACTATTTTGATACACAATAATTGTTGATAATACACAATATTGATAATAAGAAACTTAACTATTATTTCAGAAATAAACTTAGAGGCAAAAAAAAACTCACTGGTACCTACCTCTAGCCTACATTCACGCGGACGAAGTCGCGGGCATAAGCTAGTAATAAATAACCGTGCAATAACCTCACAATAACCGGCTATTCAAACTCTTCCAAATAAACAAACGTTGCCTCTGCCTCGCTGACGTCACTATTACCATATATTATGCAGAATCTGGGCAACAGATATTGATCGTCGATAAGTTTGACGGCAGCCCGTTGGATTTCGGACGCTGACGTATTCGTAGTTTCATACGTGTATTTTTTTCTTCAAATCAAATCATTAATTGCAAACAAAAACTAAAACTTATAAACTCTCCATGTTCTGCTGTCAAAATGGCATGCAATTATTTTGCATTAGATTATTACAAATAGGAATAAAGGCGATGGCCCAATGACTGCAGTGCCCAAGGTGTCCCTACCTTTGCACTTTAGAGGACATTAAAAACGTTACTGATGCCGGGATGAACATGGCCACCTACTGGGGCCAAGTAGTCTATAAAAAACAAACAACTATCGATTCGAAAAGAAGAAAGAATATTTAAAAACTATTTATTATTCGGAATCCTCTGACCTCCGCGAGAAACATTATCTTATTACATCAAAAACCGCTCCGAATTATCATACTAATATGATTTTAAATATCATATTGATTTGATTTGAAATTGAATAACCATATTATAGTATTTGTTTTCCCTAAACTGAGATCTTAGTAGGTATGGTCTGTCTAACTACGCCATATTTGTTTATTCAAAAGACAAGTAGATTTTTTTTCCCATATTCTATTTCCAATAATCCCTCAAATGTGACAGAGATGATTGATGGTCGAGGTTCGGAGACGTCGAACTGCGCTTTGACTTGATTTTATCTAAAGGTACTACCAAAATATTTTCTATCTCAAACCTTTCAGATTTCGCGCAAGATTTATTTCATGATAGTCGATTTACTGTTACATTCTTTTTGTTTGGAGTCGAACGAAAGAGTCTTTTGAAAGAATTGAAAACCGATAGAGTGGAGTCATTTATAGAATAAAAGTTTTCTACTATACTTAAGTACCTAAGATGAAAACTTTATTCTAGTCTCAGTTGAAGGTTAATTTTTATATTTCGTAATAAAGAGGTCACATCTAAATCTGAAAGAAAAACAAAACTATCCTAATATCGCTCCTAAATATTGTTTACGATATCTTTTTGTTTACATCGAAGGTGCTAAGGATCCATTGGTCCTACAAAAATAGATCTTGTATTTTGTAAACAATAGCGAATAATATATTCTTTGTTGTAGACGATCGGAAGAAAAACACGTCTTAACATGTATAGACACTCCATATCTCCATTGAAATCTGATAGGTTACGCTATGAAGGTTAGGTCTAGTAAGATAACAATCTATTTTAAGCCCGAAACTACAGTAACTTATCAACTGATTAGTTAGTTACATATGATTTTCATCATCATTAATACAATACCAGCCTATTTTTGTCCCACTGCAAGGCAAAGGCTCACATAGAGAAGGCAAGTTCAGGTTTCCACAGGATATTTCCTTCACCGACGTCAGTGATGTCCAAAATAAACGTAAAGTACACATGAAATCATCATAAAAAAGTAAAAGTAGGTATGTTTCCTATCCGTTTCCGAGCTCCACAATATTCTTCAAGGCAATTATAAAAGTTAAGATGAAAACTAATTTGAAACTATAACAAACCACACGCCTGACGTCAACGCCCAATATGGACATTTAAATAAACATTTATGTAACCCGCGTATGAAAACGCTTTGAGCATAAAGTTTTAATAAGGAGCATAATTTATTTAAAACTGCCAGCGTACTCCTAGCAAACGACTCAAGGAGCACGTATTCGTTTTACCTATGCCGGTAATGATGCTTTGAATAACTTGAGTATTGTATGCTTGAAACGTTTAAGGGTAAAATATTGCTCATTGTTAAGGTAATAAATTACAAACACCTAATGATTTGTGGCACCTTCTTTTCTCCTGTTATGTCATTGCACCTGTTCGGAGCTAATGGAATTTAAACGACCTCGACTGAATTCAGTCCATAGTACATAATTTGCTTTTCGCATCACGAATTCTAGATAAGGACCCTACCGCAGCTAACGAGACAGCTGATGACCTTGAAACAGCTGAACCGATTTTGATAAAACATGTCGAAGAATCACCGCTTCAAACGTGCTTTTGAATAGAAAAAACGGCATCCAAAAATCAGTTAACCCGTCTAAGAGCTATTTTGGTACAGACAGACACACATAGCGGCTAGCGGTCAAACTTATAACAATCTCTTTTTGCGTCGGGGATTAAAAAAAAGTTCATAAAGCAGTTTTGAGTTTATTTGAATCTACCACCTAAAAATTCCAGACACAGAACGGTCCACATTCCACATGGGAAATACAATTGTACTCCAAACAAAACCGGTCGTTGAACAATGTTTATCCTCAATAAAAAGCACTGAGGCATTCTCAGGGCGTACTTTTGAAATAAACCTAACCTTTTCTAGTTACATACAGTAAACATAGGAAACTAATATGAAACTAAAATTGCTTTCCACGTCGGCAACTTGAACAATTTCTAAAGTACACATTCGTAGAGCCAGGCGAATAATTAAGTGCGAGTCTGTAATTAAAACCTCTACAAGTGTCGCTAAGAATGTTGGTTATTTACAAAGTTAGCGAATAACTTGCTTTGCTTAAGCAACTGATAAATTTGAACGATCTTGGGACCCTACCGTACCTAACTATACACGTAGGAAGGATTTTCGTATGAAAATCAATAACAAGGAAACATAAGTACAATCAAGAGAAAATAATTTTATCTTTAATCAACCCGAAATCTAACTACCAGTATAAGTATACGAAAGTATAGATGGACGTTTGTTACTCAATCATGCCGGAACGGCTGAACGAATCTAATGTTTGATACAGAGATAGATACTTTTTGCCCCGGAAAACTCTACGGTTCTTGTGATATATCAACTATGATGCGGACGAAATCGCGGGCAGAAGCTAGTTTGTTATGTTTCCTTTTTTTTTTGTATAAAGCAAAGGCACTAATTATTCTCAAGAGTTTTTCACAAACACCTACCTACTGAGGAGCACAGACATTGTTCAGAGTAATGAGCTCAAAAATAACGTTTAAACGCGAAACTGTGAGTCGCGAGTCTTTCGTATGACGCGAAATGAGTATGTAGGCATAAATGTTTGGATATCATTAAACTTTCTGTGTCAACGACGAAACGTGCTGAATGAGGTCCTAAGGAAAGTGAAGGTGGATTTAATGTAAATTATGAACTTGGTCTACGAAATATACAGTCAAGTTTTGATTTATCTTCCTAATGGGCATTTGACTGCGATTTTATCTGTGTGATTTTATTTACGGATCCTTATTTTTTTTTTTTTCATAATGAAATATCGCATAGATCACGCAGGGATAACCAAGTTTCCTATTAGCAAAAGAATTTTCAGAATTAAACCATTAGGTCCACAGATAAGCGTATTAAAACAAACAAACTCTACAGCTTTATAACATTAGTATTGAACCAATTTCAGTAGCAGACTGTTTTGGACCCACCCACGCGGTTAATATTCCCAAAACATGCGAACTTTCTTACACCAGGTAAAGAAATAAAGGACCACCATGTAAAATTCAACAGCGGCAACATATCAGACGAGTGTAACTGTCTTGTACGTGACGTCACGGACTCGCGGAGCAGTGCGTGTACAAATCCCTTCACGGTCGGACAGGCGCCGGCGCACGTCCCACCCTTCGCGAGCCATTTGTGTCCACGTGTTGGAATTTTTAATAGAACCAGAACACCGTCCGTCCGGTAAGTGAATCATGCTGAAGCTCGCGGAATTACATGGTCGTTTTTGCTCATAGCTTTTTCGTGTTTACTATTTTTTAAAGGTGCTTTAGTAACCCTATGGGTGCTGTTTGTAGTGATGGGTAAATGCTGAATACAAATTCGTCTGTTTTGGAAGAGCCATGAGAGAAAATATTTTTTTGTTTATGTTGTTCACTTGTTTGGTTCAATAAAGCTTCACATCACATATGTGAGAGAGAATTTAGAGGACCAGTCACAAGAAGAAACAGTTTTCTCGCTTTTTAAGCTTATTATTCTATGCATTTATAAATTCTCATAATATTTGTCGAGTAATAAAGTCGGTGCTTTGTAAGGATCCAATAAATATCAAGCAACTATCTGACTTTTTCCAAGAGGAAAAGTTTTCCTATACCACTCCTAACTTTATAAATTATGCTCCGAATAATTGTCCATATCTTCGACTGAATTCGGATATTCTCTCACACTACATAAACTTGATCTCTAGGGACTAAAACCTTTGTAGTCACGCAAAAACCAAAAAAGGTTCAGGACTGGAGCACAAAAACTAAATTTTAACATAAATAATTCAGCGGGCAACATTTTCAGCAGAAAAACAAACAAAATCCTAGCACAGCAAAAGAATTATGGGCGTTATTTCTCAAATTTTGAAATAATCCTACTACATAAGGAATACTTATTTTTCGTCGGCCAAAGCGATAAACAAGATTAAAATTACACGAAGCGAAGTGGGCGAGGCTGGGACATAAATCTCAAAGGAAAGCTGGAGTTGAATGGCTAGTTTATCGTGCAAACAAAACGGTCAACAACAAAATTTAAACACTAGAAACAATGAAACAGCCACCAGGTTGCGCCATGAATATCTAATGAAAGAGAAAATGATACTGCAGAATGGGTATCATAAACCTGAGAGGACAATGAAAGTTCAAGGCCGTAGACAGATGCTGTATTTTACAGGTACGGAACATGACTGTGCTATACAAAAGACGGTCGTAAAAGTTAATACCCGTAGACAGTCGTAAACACGCGCATGATTCCGACGAATGAACAGTTAATATTATCTTATCATTTTGTTGAGAAAGTGAGAATTCTTCGAGCCAAATCATAATTACGAAACGATTTATTAATGTCACAACTTAATTTAAGGTTCTGAATAGAAAACCTAGCTGAGAAATTGCTCGTATTTTATTTGGGTTTCGCACCGCGATAAGTCTTTCGGTACGTTCGTAACAATATTATCATTAACTTAAATATACTCTCAGAACCCACATTATTACATAAAAGGTTTTTTGATACAAACATATTAAGGTCTACCATTGTTTTCGAATCCGTACAGCTGGAAATAAATACATTTTCGTCTACCAGAACATGCTTCAGGGATTTCAAACTGTCATTTCTAAATCCTTTTAGTAAAATTACATTATAATAAAGAGGTGGTTGAGAAAAAAGGGACCCAGAATAAACCTGGGCATGTAAGGCTTGCGGGAGAACATACGAATTAGGTTAACGGACCTTCCTAATGCTAGTATAATGAGTATCAACGCAAGTAGGTACGCAAAAACCTTTAGAAAGTAAACGAAAGGAAAAGGAAGTCGATAACGAGGAACGAGAATGTCTACCATTTTATTTAAATAATAATATTTGCATTTTTATATTTCTGAATCGTAAAGATTTCATGTTCAGAATTTGAACTTTGATCAAAAGCTTTTCTGAAGTAGGAATCCACGCTTTGGCCGGTATTACAGCAATGCACTTTAGCAACCTCGGGGTATTAGTTTATCTAGAGAAACTGCATGCCATTCCTAGGTCATTGCTCTTAAGACATAAATTAACATTAACTTGACAAGTCTGGACCGAACGCTGTTTTATTTTGCAAACAAAATATTCCATTCCACAATATATTGTTTGTTTATTTGACTCAAGAGACAGAGTATTTCACAATAACAGCTGAGTAGTATAAGTATGAATTTGTTGATCATTTATTATTTTGTACGTCTTACATCAACATGGTAAATTCTTTCAATTGGAATGAGCTGACTACACAAACTGCAAATAATTCATCATCATATCTTATTCATCCCTCTGTTGGAGACTGTTTTTAACATCCACCTGTACCAGGGATGGCAAACCAATGACACGCGCCAAAGTAATTCAGGAATAATAATTGACAATACAAATTGTTCACCAAAAAATAAGTTCGAAATCTCTGACGCAATTAACGATGATCAAATTAATGAAGCAAATATTTTTGGAAAGTCTAAACGTAGTGTTCTTCCACGAATCGAACTAAGCCTAATAAGAAGCCTAGTAAATATGGTTGGCAATATTTTAGTTGCTAGACAATTTCCGAGAACATTGGGCATGGTTCCCGGAATCTCATAAGCTTCGTACCCTAGGGCGGTAAAAGTGCTTGGGGTAGAAATATGTTAACAACAAAGAGAATATCAGGGAATATTGAAATGAAAAAATATTGTTGTCTCTCTGGTGAAATGTTTTCAATGCCCCTTTCCTTATACTTAAAGTATGAATCTACTGAAAGAACCTAATGCATCAAAACAAATAGAACACAGAACTAAAGATAGAATACATTTTTAAGGCAGCATTTGGGACAGACCAGGCAATTCATATTATAAATAATTTACACGATTGCTTACCTGTTTGTCCATATGCGAAGATACAAGCATTGTACCCGTCGAATGCATTGTCGAGTATATCCCTGCCAAGACATTCGAACACTGTCTTTTGAGAGGCAAAGTGAGGCAGGGATGGGTCCAGGGAGAAGAAACAGTGGTCGAACGCAAATGTCTTTGGTTGTTTTCTGAAAATAAAGAAAAGATTCCATTAGTTATGTCGTGTCAGGAGGTAATTCTACAAACTTTTAGAATCGATCGTTCTCTATCAGTCTCAATCCGTCAAAAATCCCAATAATTTACCTACATTTTTGGCATTGATAGTTGCTGAGATGAGATTGCGACTAGATTTTGAACGATTTTAATTAGTAGAATGGGCCTTCATGTACCAATTGTTTGTAATATGCCTCCTAAGGCTCTTCTTACCACCCTATCCTACACAATTTGACGCGTAGGTACCTTAATGCGTT
Source organism: Hoplodrina blanda (assembly GCA_949316365.1). Lineage (NCBI taxonomy): Eukaryota > Metazoa > Arthropoda > Insecta > Lepidoptera > Noctuidae > Hoplodrina > Hoplodrina blanda. The sequence continues at coordinate 4,203,373 of OX438579.1, read as the reverse complement.
CAATAAATGTATAACTGTGCGACAGCACTTTTAACATATTGTAAGTCGCTTCCACTAGCTACATCGCATGTGGATAACTTTACGATGTCATGCTATTGGCACAAAATAATATTTTCACTTGCAGAAAACAATGAAAATATTATACACTAGCTCTGTCACTGCCATTGTAATACAACTGTAATAAAAACTTCGTGAACACGAACACATTTGGTTCGGAGGTCGTCTTAAGTTTGAAACAGCTACAATTTCCTATTTTAGGCTAGGGTAACCTACACATAAACACAACGATTGCGTAAACGCCCCATGGACGGGCAATGTTCACGTACGTTGGTAGTCTAATCAAACTATGCTAATGGTAGTAACTTTTAATTAATTGCATGAGCAGCGAGACCTTTACTGAGTCCTACGTTTTGTTAAAATACTATAATTTTATTGAAACTACAGTTTTACACATGTAGTACGCTTTTCTATGTAGTAGTTTGAGAGTTGGATGGGGCACGGTTCTGATAAGGGATTCAATAATTTTGAGAAAGGTACTGGTATTAGTTTAGGTACGTGTTTGGCATCCCCGGAAACGGTTTGTTGCTAAACTATACCCGTCCTTCATGAAAACAAAATGGGCTTCATAACTTCTTTTAAAAGGTTGTGGCAACAACCAGGCTTTGGAAGTATCGTACAATTTGGTGGATTTTTTCATTCTAACATGTCAACATGGTGGAGTACAACTCGTCTTTTCCCTGACAACCGAGCTTAAAGCTGTGCATTTGAAACCATACTTTATATACTATTTTTACCACCTACCGAGAAAAAATGGTTTTCTAAGATAACATCCAAACCACAGGCATGTTTATTGAAGAATATAATTCACGTCTGCTTCCTTTTATAAATTTTATGGCGATTAAAAGGTTTACACAGTAGGATATGCAGTCAAACCGAATGAGAACAGTAACAATAAAATCCGATCACCGTATGACACAAGCCAATACCCTCATAATATATTTTCCTAAAGTTGAATCACTTTATACCCCTCCATAGCTAAATTCGAGCTGCGGAAATTTTCAGCCAACTTAAAGCTCCCAGCTGAACCTATTTTCCGATCCGATATATGTATATTCTTTCCCCTTCACCCATTCACATATAGAGAGGGACAGAAAAGGAATAAATTCCCTCAATACTTTTCGTTTGGATTGGATACGGGTATCGTGCCAAAAGATAATGTTATTACTTCGATTTATTGACCTAATTGTTGTTTCTTAACGATGGTAGGGCTGTTAATCCTACTAGATTTGTATCTGTTTGCCTCATTAGTTTTGAGGTTTAAGTAATGTTTTGCTACTTAGTTCAGTGACCTCAGTTTTGGCGCATTCGCTAATGTTATAAACTTTGCTAATATGCTAATGTGTGCTCGTTGCTCAAGTTATTAGTTGAAATTAGGGGCCCGGCGTTTCGCTTATAATTTAGCTTTATTAAAAGGTTGCCTAGATGCTAACATATTAACTTTAAGCTATTTAGGACAACATTATGAAACAAGGTTAACAATGCTTTTTTTTGTAATTTCTTTCGGTTCTCCTACCATGCTTCCTGATTGGCAAAAGCCTAGGTTAACCCAGATCGTACCTGCATTCTTCGGTCACTGACCCTAAAGTGCAGGAAGTCAGGAACCCAGTCCACCCACCACACTATTGCGTGTTAATAGGACGTTTTACACGTTAAACAGCTCTTTGCAGGACTAGGAAGACTACTGTTTACTCCGACATGCAAAATCGTAACTTGCTTTTTTTTTTTCTGGCATGGTGTTTACACGACACTGACCTTTAAGAAGTCATGATTTAGCTTCTTACATATTTTCTCAAATAAAGTCGAAGTTCAGTTAGCAACAAGGAATAAATCGTATTTCGTAGACCCAAGATTTATTTGTAGACTTGTAGAACTTTATTGAGTAAGGTACCTACAACAATAGTGTGTTGACCTTTCCACACAGTTGCTCGTTCTCGTGGAAATCCATTTTAACCCTTTTCACGTTTCGAATTCTCAAGTTTCCTTTCAGATGAGAGACGATACTTTTCCGAATTTCCGATCAAGTTTGTAACTTGAAACCAAATTAAACGATAAAGAGAGAGGTAAAGTTTTGTTCAATATTCGAGATGTACCTAATCATGGCTACTTTACTGGAATCCCTTTTATATCTTCGCAACCCTTAGATATCGACGTCTGTAGGTAGGTACTATGTACACATGGGATAGTAAAAACCTAAATAAGTGCATGGTGTTCGTAGAATGCATATTCACCAAATAAATTTTATTATAAATGATTTATTTACAACAATCTAGTATCTAACAAGCCATTATTATTAAGTCAGAGTCAAATCATAAATTTCATTTATCACCATTAAAAATCACTTTTGAACGTCACCTACATCGTATGGAGAACATCCAAGCCTAACCTTTAACCTAGCAGCACATCAAACTGCATCAAAGCCAACGTCACCTCCGTTTACATACACTACATGCAGGTGGTTATGACAGAATTCAATTTGCAAAAGCGACTACTACGTCACACCTACGAGCTTACACGGGTTAGTAATCAACGGCCAGACATGCTTTGCCAATTTCAGCTTAGTATTAAAATTATGCAAGATAAGGAAACCTACGCTAAGGGAATATTGTGAAAGACTGCAATGAATAGATCTTTACTGATAACTATGTGCAAATGCCTGTTACTGTCTGTTTAACATGAACGTTAATGCAAATATTCATTTATGGGGCGTTTACGGCGTCCGCGGAGCCCAATTTTTTATTATCACAAGTTACCTATAACACTTAGTGATAACGCTCCGTATGAGTGACAGAAATTATCCAATCGAACCAGAAGTCTCCGAGATTAGCGAGTTCAAGCAAACAAACAAAAATTTGGTCAGCTTTCTAATAGTAGACATAGATAAGATTTATAAATACAATAATATGCTGTGTGGGCCTAGCTCAAAACTAAAAATTGTTACTATTCGGACCATAAACTGTACAATTGAATAACGACTCAGCGAATTGTAATTATTGATATTGAGCCTCAGCCATACCTAAACGTCTCAATTTAAAGATCTTAAAATTTTGAACAAATAATTAAGCAAAAACTTTTGACATACCTTCTTACCTATTGTCTACATAGAATACAAAAACAGAAAGTCTTCCAAAAAAACATTTATGGCTAGACAAAAGACCAGTTTAAAACTAGAGCATTCACTCCAAAACAAACGATGGAACAAAACTCATTTCTGCCAGATTCGGATAATTTCAGTTAATTTGTGCAGATCTCACTGAGATTAAACTGGCTAACGACCATCGGGATCCATACTTAGATAGAAATCGACGAGCCGCTTGCAAGTATGGCAATAAGGCTAAGTTCTAATGACGAAAGCTTGACGGGCGTTTGATGAACGCGAGTTTACAACGTCTAATGAGGAACGCCATTCTAGGTGAACGCCTAGTACAAGTACAATCCGTATAGAGTTTAGTTACAAACGGGAGTCAGCCGTTCGTCGTCTGAACTTAATATGTCACATGTAGGGTAAAGTTGTAGTTCCCGTATGCAGACTTGCGAGTGTTCTGATTTTAGATGCAGGTGAGGGTTTGACATTTAGGATCGCTGTTGGAAGTTGGGAATCAATAGTTTGGCTACACTTTAGTGCTGCTCGATTTCTGTAGGATATTACCAAACAGCAGCACAGACTACTCTTTGACACCATATAATAACTGTTTGATATGAGCTGTGAATGTAGATACACAGCTACAAAATTTCTTTTGCCAAAGAAAAAAAACAGATACAAACACGTCTTGCTACAATTTCATTAAACAACATGTATTACACTTCTCATATTCTCACAATATAACACTGAACGAGAAAACTTTCAAGAGACTACGCTTCAAGACAACAAACTTTAATAAAAACCAAGTCAGCTGTAACAAAAAGCATGGATTCAATTATGTAGTGAGAGTCACGGACAAATGTATGTCGTATTGTTTCAGAGATCATACGTGAGAGAATTTGTACATGAAGTTGCAGTTTTGGCAACAATGCTCTGTTCTGACTTCCCGACTTGTAAGTTGGACATGGAAAACGTCGTATCATTTGTCACTTTTGAGTTTGAAAAGGCTTGAATCTGAAAAGACATAAGTACTTGTATTACTGGTACTCGTCTTATCGTGGTAGGAAGTGAAGTTTCTGTATTTACAGTGAGCCAATAAAGAGAAAGCTAATAAACAGATGATCGTTATTTTATTACGGACTTTTCTTCACTTTTCTCTAAGAACGATCACAGGAAGATTTATAAAGTTTTGATTGATTTATTGGCTTACTCTAAACATTTTGTACATTCAAGAGCTAATATCGTTAATGTAAAAGTAAGTATGAAACTTTTATTACTTTGTTTACGTGATCAAACAATTGCTTTTCAGGTATCGACTGCTTAAGTAATCAGGGTATACCATATGCAATGGTTTAACCAAAATTGCTTTGTTTAAGACTTTAATACTTTGTTCTGAGGTCGTAGCGCTACCTCACGTTATGCCAATCCCCTAAAGTGCTATTCAAAACAGCAGAGCACACACGAAATGGTAGTTCAATTCCATTAAAGCAGCAATTTTGCTTATAACCTTGTATATAAACTTAGTTAGTTAGGTACCACAGACTAAGTCCTGTCTAACTTCGCATGCAACTGAGACTGGCCCACTTGTTTTACAACCAATTCTTGTAGTCCAGGCGCCGCAAGGCACCTACGTAATTACTTTAAGCAGAAGTAAGACGTAAGGCGATTAACACACGGCACCGTACGCCGCTCCGGCATGCGGTAGCGGTGAAGCGGATTTCGATTTTCGAACACCGCTCGACCGCGCGGTCGTGCGGTGTTCGTGTGCAAGGTTCAAGCGGATTTCATAGAGGCTAGTGCGACGTGAGAACCGCATCACCGCATGCCGGAGCGGCGTACGGTGCCGTGTGTTAATCGCCTAAGTACCACAAAACTTAAACACGCAAAAAGTTTTAATGAAAAGCCTTGTCAAAAATTGTAAGCGCATTAAATACACAATTTTCAAGTTTCAATGCTTATTTTCGCGCAATTTCTTGGAATGTCTTCGAACAGTTCGGTATGTTTAAGAATTGGCTCGCAGTCAAATAAACCACGGGCATATCAACGAGCGCAATAATGGCGAGTGTATGTCGAAGCGGGAAGTCCGCTCGGCGGCAGGACGCCGGAAGGCTCTGCAATGTTAGCTATAAAATAACATTCCTTGGCAACAATCCAAATGCTCACTCATAATATGGATGCTACGGAATCTCAAGACTAAGCCTGTCAAAAAACTGAGATAAATTTTGCAACACAAACAATTTCTGAAGGGTTTTATGACCACGACATGGCTGAATGGAGTCGGCTAGGATAAGGATTCAGGGATCATTTAAAGGCAGACGTAAAATAGAGTTCTGAAGGAAAGAAACATTTCATGCTGGCGGTAAATCTCACACGTGAGACACCTTTTATTTAGATTAGCCATTTATTTACAGCACACTTTACAAAAAAGTACAAAGTTCGCGTCGACAAAACAACTTGAAAACGGTTGGAGGTTTATATTTTTTCATCTCAACAATAAATTACTTTGGCAAAGGCGCAGCTCTCAGCAAAGTATTAAGTACGTTGCTAACTAACTGTAGAAGCATTTTCCGACTCGCTCCAACATCGGTAACAATTAAAATTATAAATAACATGCTTGAACTCAGCACGAACGATTCTAACGTAACTTCTACTTTAACAGAATAGAAGTTTTAGCTTGGAAAACTGAATAAGTACCTACTCCTACAAACTGCGGGCTCATTAAGATATTTATGATAGTGCTAAAATCTGTGTTCTACGGATAAACGGCCACTATAACTTTGCTTAATCGACACTGAAGCCAATAAAACTGGTTTTTGAACGTGTAACTTTGTTATCGCTGCGGATTTAGCTTTGATTTCTATTTCCTTGACCCTGTACAAACTTCTCTTAACTATGATAACGATAGAATTCAAGTTACCGTTAAGTATCATTCCGCCTTAATAAATACAGGAACAGCAAATCAATACTTTGTGGTTATTTTCTCTGATAGTGGTACAAGTTATGTGAGAACTGCTGTCCTATTTTGTTAATATCTCCATCGGTGAAGTGAGCTGTCAATCTCTAGCATCGTGGGACCATAGTTTGCTTCAAACTCCATCTAAATTCAACGAGGGAGACTTTTTACAAAATAGACTGCCAGCTCATGATTTAAAGAAAAGTCGGAACAGCATCGAGTCATGTGTCGAATTCAGTTCAGAATCGTCACGCAGACTCTTTAACCCGCTGCTATTACAAGATGTAGACTTGTTTAGTAAACAAAAGAATCAAAGATAAAATAGATGAGTGCAAAGAATTTTCTTTTACAGAAACACAACTGAACAAAGAATTCATCGCTAAAGGCATATTGCCATAGCTCAAAGGAATAATGAATGCAGCTTGGAGGATGCAATTGTGCATAATCAGAAGCACAGGAAGTTTCTAGTTCACTGACTATGAACGGGACCCATAGATAGACCCACAGATATAAGGAGTTTCTTGCCCATTGTTCTACATACGAAACTACCTTTCGAAGACGCAACTAGATTAAACTTTTGTTTTTTTGTAAATGGCAGTTAAGTGCCTTTTAATGGTGTAATTGAAATAAATGAATTGACCTTTTTGTTTACTCTTGGAAAAGAGGAACCGTTTTCTATCGTTGCTAGCCTAAAAGACGTTTCTACTCGTAACTACGCCCCATCTTCAGTTTACATTTGAGGTAGATATTCTTCGGCGAAAACGCCTTGTTAAATAACTTCTTTTGTTAGGGTTAGTCTGTTAACGATAGAGGGAATATTGTACGGCCAGCAACTAACTGAAAGTTATTGTTGCTATACATTTCAGGTGGAAGCCATCCCAATTGCCCATTTGTCCGGGTCGGGGAAATAATTCCTCATTTTGCTGGCAGAAATGTGATTGGCAAAAACTTATTAGTATATTCTCTCAAACCATTAGCCATTTGAAGCGTAGTCATTAACTTAGCTTTGGAATTATGTAGGTAAGGTACGGTCCTTTATTAGCAATTCTTAGAAGAGAAAATTACTTTACAATTGCGAGCTTTGATGTTTTAAGTAACTTCTTTAATTGGTAGAAATCTTTTAGTAATATAATTATTTATTCTTAGTAGAAAGTTTTGTTCTTAAAACACGGATTGGTCGTAGAAAGAAGGAAAACATTTTTTTTGCCTTGTACAAACTCTTTGATAATGTAATTTCATGAACACTTTAGGTGAAACAAGATTGTTTTACACATAATTAAAATAGAAAGTTACCTCAGTATAGAAAACTACTATCATATTATGTACCTAATTAATAAGAATCAATGAAGTTAAAAGTAGACTAGGTACATAGGTACATTTCGCTAGGTAGTAATGTTATTTATTCTGCGATGTTTCATACACTAATTTTAGCTTAAAAAAGGTGCCTCCAAAAATACTAAACAGCTTTGAAAGCGTATTTTCAGTCCGAAAATCCGGGGTTTCAATTACATAGGGTATCAGGATCTGAGTTACCTACATTAAACACATCTACAAAACATTCGGGCCGTCTAAAAATATTTAGGTACCCAAAGTTATTTCAGTAATAACTCGAAAATCCAATCCCTTAATTATTCACGTTACATAAAACATAATCTGCTGATTTCCCGTTTTATGTCTCAAAAAAACTCGATGTTTGCTGAGCAGAATTAGTAACGGTAAAATAAAATGTACACTAGTAGATACCTAATACAATAATACGGCTCTGTCGCAAAATATTGACACACTGTTGGGCAGAGACCTCTTCTGATACGAAAACATTGATCAAGCACTATGCTTGCAAGGCAGATTGGCGGATTTTCTTACAAGGCCAGTTTTCCCCACGAAGTTTTTCTTTACCTATGTCATTAATGTCCAAGATAAACTTAGAAAGTTTAGTACTAAGAATTGAAAAGTCACATTGCAAATTGGTACTTTAACCACTAGGCCATCACAACATTCAACATTAAATACTTATGATAAGTACATAAAATTTTATTTCTACGGCCCTTTTTACCTTATAGATTCTACTTGAGTTTGGGCAGCACTATACATGGATCCCATTACGACCTCTATGATCACCGTTATAGATTTGAATGGCCTCTAAATCTATGTCGCAAGTTAGACGGTTTCAGAAACCCACATATCACTTTTATTACACATTCAGTCAAGCAATAAAATGAGGTCCATAAAATACATCTATGAGAATCGTGTTTGATATAAACATAGATTCTTTAGACGAAATACGATAAAATATCTATCAAGCGCTGAAACCACATTTAAGCTTATCGCACTGTTTATTAGCTGCTTGAATGGCAGAATTCTATAAATAATGAACATGTGTGCAATGTATAAGTGCAATACAAACAATAGAGTGATAAAAGGATAACGGACGCGCGTAAAAAGCTTTCAATTGAATTTGGTATACCTACACGGCCTTTTCGGAAAGGGTCTAATCTCATGGACAAAAACGACTGTACCATTTTCTTTAACAGGACTCGCATGACTTAATCTTGGTCTCTTACTAATGTATTTTAATTCTTCACACTCAAACACCCTTTTCTGCAATACATGAAAACATTTTTCAAACAAACCAGGCGAGATTTCCACTGCCAAGATTGATTAAATTAAAAATACAGCAACCGACGAGGGTGAAAATATTGCAGACATATTAAGAGCGCACCGAAAGCTGATGTATGAAAAGGAGGGTGTATCCAATTCGCGGGTAGTCGAAAATATTGGGGAAGAGTAATATGGTCTCCCCTTCAAGTGATAAGCTGTCGATTCTGTAAAGTTACACAGTGATAATACGGGCGATATTGCTCCCTCTGAAGATTATCATGTCTGGCACGTTGGAGGTAATAGCAAGTGGGTAAATAGGCAGGTGAATGATGTAGTGAAGGTTTTTAAAGATAAAATTGAAGTCCCGGTTTTGTGTATACTAAAGATTTTGTTGAGCTAAATTCTGTGCAAAGGAAGACGTTATGAGATAACCTATTTCGATAATAACGTAAAGACGCTACTTAGTGAAGAAGTGTACGTTTTCCTTTCATATACTGAAATTAAACTATGACCAAAAGCAGTAGTTCTCAAAAGTTACAAGAATGAAAAAGAATGAATTGAATGCTACCCTAAGTAAAAGTTGTTTCACTTCCTTTAAAGTTTTCTATGATGCTTTTTAAAAACTTTCACCCATTTGGAACACCGCATACCTGCAATGTTTGGATGTCATCCATTTTTGTCTTAAGAAATCTTTGTTGAGATTCAGTTTTGTTGCGTTGCTGGAAAGTATTAAAGTTTTCAGGTTTATCCGAGCTTACTCCAGGAGTGACGCAGAGGATCAAAACGTAAACAACAGCCATTCCTCATCCATAGCGCTGTTATGTACCTACTTGGTGAGGCTCTCAGTAATATCTCCGAGGGAAAGATTTTAATTCAAAATTTTTCGAAGTAAATGTAGAGTATTTTTAGGGATACGTTTTCCATTTTCCGATATGTATGTAGAAAATATTATCAAAGAATGCAATATCTCAACGTTATTTAAGTCTGGCTTTGTATGTTTATGTAAGTCTGTGGCCAATGGCCACGTCAGAAGATATTATCATCAGCTGACCGCAAACTATTAGCCATCCTTTTAAGAAATAGAAATCACAATAAAAGGCTCTAGTTGCGTTAAGTAGGAGACAATACAAATAAAATATAAATAAAAAAATATTTTTAAAAACAAGCTTTTACTTAAATAAAAACGTAACCTAAAAAAAAAGAAAATATAATGCGAACTAAATTTAAAAAAATAAAAAGTGACTAAATGATGTATATGAATATAAATCTTTTCAAAATATAAAAAATATATAAATTTTAAAAGCTTGAGGCACTGATGTACGCTATATATACAGGTGTACTGCACAATATACTGATATTGTGCAGTACACCTGTTCACCTGCTGCCTCAAGCTTTTAAAATTTATATATTTTTTATATTTTTATATTTTTTATTTTTAGTTCGCATTATATTTTCTTTTTTTTTAGGTTACGTTTTTATTTAAGTAAAAGCTTGTTTTTAAAAATATTTTTTTATTTATATTTTATTTTCTACTTTTTAGTCTTTTGAAATCTTGCAATCAATATTAGATTTAGCATTAGTCAAGATTAACTTAGCCACAAGGAATTTTTTTAGCTATGTGCTATATTCCAGGTCCATTATCAGGTCAGCTCCATGTCATAATAATATTGCATTGTTATATAAGATTTCTGCCATTTTGAATTAAGGATGACGTGATTTTACTCATTATGCTTCGCTCACCAAGCCCTTACATTTGATACCCATATATCATAGGGGTTATTACGGAAATTATAAATCGCCATTTTGTGACGTCCGCCATATTGGATATGCAATGACGTCACTTTAGTAATTGTGTTTCGCTAACCAAGCCCTTTTATTGGAAACCCATATCGTAAGGGCTACTGTTGAAATTATAAATCGCCATTTCGAGACTTCCGCCATATTGGATTTAGAATGACATCACTTTACTTTTTGTATTTTGCTCATTTTCCGACACTCTAGACAGGTTGCAAACCAATGTTATTGACGCCAATCTCACCAAATTACACAAGTCATGGTATACCTCTTATGCCTGTTATTACGGTTGACCGTTGAGGAGTTCCAGGGTTTGGAGCCAACCCTGGATGTGGCATCAATTTCATGGTGAACTCACCAACTGTCTATCATATCCGAACGGATATGCAAAATGTTAAGTCGCTACTGCCGACCGTTGAGGAGTTCTCTGGTTTGGAGCCAATTCTGAAGGTGGCAGCAATTTCATGGTGGACCCACTAACATCACCCAATGTCTTCCCAATGGGTGTGCAAAATTTCATGTCCCTACTATTAACCGTTGAAGAGTTCCCTCGTCTGGAGCCAATCCTGGCAGCAGCATCACGTAATGCTTATCATAAACATGCAATGTCATTGGGACTGGACCAGTATGTAAAATTTCATGTCCCTACACTTAATCGTTGAGGAGTTCCCTCGTCTGGAGCCAATCCTGACAGCAGCATCATGTCATGCTTATCATAAACATGCATTGTAATTGGGACTGGACCAGTATGTAAAATCTAAAATTTCATGTCCTTACTGTTAACCGTTGAGGAGTTCCCTCGTCTGGAGCCAATCCTGGCAGCAGCATCACATCATGCTTATCATAAACATGCAATGTCATTGGGACTAGACCAGTATGTAAAATTTCATGTCCCTACTGTTAACCGTTGAGGAGTTTCCTCGTCTGGAGCCAATCCTGGCAGCAGCATCACGTCATGCTTATCATAAACATGCATTGTCATTAGGATTACACCAGTGTGTAAAATACAAAATTTCATGTCCCTACTGTTAACCGTTAAGGAGTTCCCTCGTCTGGAGCCAATCCTGGCAGCAGCATCACGTCATGCTTATCATAAACATGCATTGTTATTAGGATTACACCAGTATGTAAAATACAAAATTTCATGTCCCTACTGTTAACTGTTGAGGAGTTCCCTCGTCTGGAGCCAATCCTGGCAGCAGCATCACGTCATGCTTATCATAAACATGCAATGTCATTGGGACTGGACCAGTATGTAAAATTTCATGTCCCTACTGTTAACCGTTGAGGAGTTCCCTCGTCTGGAGCCAATCCTGGCAGCAGCATCACGTCATGCTTATCATAAACATGAATTGTCATTGGGATTGGACCAGTATGTAAAATTTCATGTCCCTACTGTTAACCGTTGAGGAGTTCCCTCGTCTGGAGCCAATCCTGGCAGCAGCATCATGTCATGCTTATCATAAACATGCATTGTCATGGGGACTGGACCAGTATGCAAAATTTCAGCTCAATCGGATAACAACAAATGGTCGAAAAATGGTTTGCAAATTTTGAAAGGACAACTTATTTACATACATACTTACATACGAACAGTGCAAGCTAAATAAAAGCTTGTAAAAACAATAAAGATGCCACCAAAAACAAAACTTGTAAAAATTCCAAGTCTCGCAACTCAATTCTTCTACCGTAAAAAGTTGTGAGATCCATGTAATACCAAGTCAGTCGATTTATTCAGTCCCTACTTAAGGGACCTTCTGTCTTAAGTTATTACGTAATTAGCATTTATGTTTAATTATAATAGATTGACTTGGCAATCACATGAAAACACAATGTAACTCACAATCAATACATATTGTAGTAATAAGATTGTTTAGTGCGATAGCAAAATCGCGCTGACTGAGTCGCGAGACTTGGTTTTTTACAAGTTTTGTTTTTGATGGCATTGTTTTCATGCGATGGCCAAGTCAGTCTATTATAATTAAACATAAATGCTAATTACGTAATAACTTAAGACAGAAGGTCCCTTAAATAGGGACTGAATAAATCGACTGACTTGGTATTACATGGATCTCACAACTTTTTACGGTAGAAGAATTGAGTTGCGAGACTTGGAATTTTTACAAGTTTTGTTTTTGGTGGCATTTCATTTCTTTTTGTAGAAAAAAAACTGAACTGCATAAATAACTTTGTAATCCCATATGATTATATCATGTCATATGGGATTACAAAGTTATTTATGCAGTTGGTGTATCTAGAAAACTGGCCTGAAATTGCAAAATATTTTAGTTTTTCCTTGATTTATACACGAAACACTAATTGCACTCAAAATTTGAAGCTTCTATGTCTACTAGAAGTGCCTTAGACTTTTGATAATCACACCAACTGCATAAATAACTTTGTAATCCTTTAAGATTATATGATGTCATATGGGATTACAAAGTTATTTATGCAGTTGGGGTGATCATCAAAAGTCTAAGGTACTTCTAGTAGACATAGAAGCTTCAAATTTTTAATGTGATTAGTGTTTAGTGTATAAATCAAGGAAAAACTAAAATATTTTGCAATTTCAGTCCAGATTTCTAGATACACCAACTGCATAAATAACTTTGTAATCTCATATGACATGATATAATCGTATGGGATTACAAAGTTATTTATGCAGTTCAAATTTAAGAATTGGTGCATCTAGAAAACTGGACTGAAATTGCAAAATATTTTAGTTTTTCCTTGATTTATACACTAAACACTAATTGCACTCAAAATTTGAAGCTTCTATATCTACTAAAAGTGCCTTAGACTTTTGATGATCACACCAACTGCATAAATAACTTTGTAATCCTTTAAGATTATATCATGTCATATGGGATTACAAAGTTATTTTTGCAGTTGGTGTATCTAGAAAACTGGACTGAAATTGCAAAATATTTTAGTTTTTCCTTGATTAATACACTAAACACTAATTGCACTCAAAATTTGAAGCTTCTATGTCTACTAGAAGTGCTTTAGATTTTTGATGATCGGTTTAAGAATTGGTGTATCTAGAAAACTGGACTGAAATTGCAAAATATTTTAGTTTTTCCTTGATATATACGCTAAACACTAATTGCATTCAAAATTTGAAGCTTCTATGTCTACTAGAAGTGCTTTAGACTTTTGATGATCGGTCAGTCAGTGAGTGACAAAATTAAGAACTTTGACTAGTTATAATTCTTAAACTACTGGTTCAAATTGAATGAAATTTGAAATATACCATGTTTATACAATGCTTGTTTGGTAACTAGAAATACAGGCTTCTAGTTTAATCCACAACGAAGTTATAAGGGGTCGAAAATGGCCTGAACTGCTTCGAGAAAAGTATGGTACGGCCGTGCCGCTTTTTTTTGCTCGACTTGGCGGGGGCACTGCCGTGCCCCTCGATTACTTTCTAATGATCATGACCCGTGGCTTGCGCAAGCGTCAACCATGACGTTTAGTTAAAAGTGTCGTTACTCGCTTTCGTCTAATCTGATAACATCTCTATTGTTCAATGTGCTAGCTTTATTTATTACTAGCTCACGACTTCGTCCGCTTGTTTTCTTTTTTTCATCATTACTAAGTTACGTCTTTGGTTACTGCTCCGCTGCCGTGGGTAGTTCCAGAGATTAGCAAAACGTTTAAACAAACAAACCAAAAAACTTATCAGCTTCATTATATTTGTATTTGTAGATACTAAACATGATAAGATTTATGTGGTATTGACTTTCTCTTAGTATTATTGAACTAAAACATTAACTGAATTAAGTTTTTCCTGGTCTTCTAATCCCACCATCCTATAGTGAACAATAGGAAATATTGAAAAATATGTAGGTCAGTGTGTACTAGCATCGCTCCAACCACAATTGAATTCTTCCATTATAAAAATTATCTGTGAAGTTAAATAAGCATAATTTTAACAAAGACCAAACAATTTTCTTCTCCACTTCACACGTCAGACGCAATATTACCAAGTTCTTTATCTTTCCAAAAATCATTTGAATTTGAAATCATATTTCTATTAAGTTTTCTTTGTAATCTGTTCTCTTGATTCCTTTGAATTACACTTACTTAAAAAACTTTTAGACGACTGTTTAAATATAGATTTCAAACCAGATCAAAGAAGTTATAATTTTAAATCTTCATTTTAAAGTTAGCCAATTAAACTTGTCTTCGCGTTATCAATAATCCAGCTGTCGATATCAAAGTCAAAACTGATTAAAAGGGCTATTAATGTTTTAGAGAGATTCTTCTAAATCTTTTCGAAAAGAAATGAAATGAGTGAAGAGGCATAGTGACAATGATTATGATAATGACTGGGACAAAACTTATGAAACTTGTAATGGGATAAGTTTTCAGTAAAAGATCCGCATACAAATGTTTGTATGCCCGTGACAAAAGAAAAAGATATTCCTCAGAGACGAGCCTTTAACTGGAAAAGTTTGTGATCTTTTATTACATAGACGTCGTGCAGCCATGTATTTATTAAAAGATAGTTACAAAATTCACCGAATTTCTGAGTATACGATGTGACTTCTAATCGATAGTTTGGTTCAGCACAGTGTACAGAAATTCTGGAAAGTTGAAAAAGTTGCGAGTACACAATTTTGATTAGCTTTGTTGTTGGGTTCCAAGAATATGTAGATCGGGCGTTTATAAAAGAACCTACAAAAGTAGAATGGTAGTTTTATAAGTTCTTTTAAAACCATCGTTTTTTACATAGGAAAATAAGCTGTCAATTCCTAATTTGTAATACTTTGTACGTATATGGCAAGTATAGTAGTTTTTGTGCGAGATATAGGTATCGCATTCACGTATAATCCTGTATGATTCTGTTTACAAATATTGTAAAACATTTATTTTATGAAACAGTAAGTACTTAATTCCTTGCCTAGTCTTTTCCATATAAAACTACCGTTTGAAAGGGGTATCACTAGATTCATAGTTTTTGTCTTGACGTTCAAAAGAGCCTGACTTTAAGAAGATGGGATGTGATGTCTGTGACTGTTTAAAATTAAATTAAGGTTTTTGTTCAAAAATTCAAAATTAATGAATTGTTATGAATGTATCTCATTTTTTTTTTGTTACCATGTCGACGCACCCACCAAAATGGCATATTTAATGATCGTCCATGTCGATGACCAGGCCTTAAATCACATTAGGAGAAGTGTAGGCGAGTCATCGCAAAGGCTAGCAGACTCATAGTTAGCCTCCCTCAGCTTCGTCTATCCAAATCTGGATTTAATATTCGTCAATCCACCAGTGACATCATGGCCTCGCCGTTAGCGAAAAATAAAGTTAGATCAGGTTTTCAAATCAACGGTAGGCTTCAAACAGTGGTACACGTCAGGACACGAGTAAGGTAAACATGACACGAGGGTCGTGTTTACCCTATATTAAGGGTCGAATGGGCTACGGGCGAGGCGATGACGTCACGGGGCGGCGCCCCGATGGCTCGGCTGGTTCCAACTGAGCTCGCGTTGAAACTCCGCCGATGAGACGGTGACATGTAAATACGGTGCGAATTTGCATGTGCCAAAAGCAATAACGTTAGATACATACAAAATAAATACATTCATGCATTTCATATCTCCAGTTGAGGAACATGCATGACTAAAGGATTTTTTATATTTATTTGTAATACTCGTATAGCATATCGTCAAAAATATTTACAGTTACAAAACAGGAACTCGCACACTCACACAGACAACACACCAATCAATAAAAACTACTGCACCTACACTACTTCCCCTACATAGGAAAAAACGTCCCATGACTCATCAACATAAACACGATAAAATTAAACACAAAAGCTGACATCATTGATAACCAGCTCAATTTATCGCGACACGAAAACATTGTGAGTATAAAACAATTTGCTTCAACTCTCGGCTGATTGGATAATAACTTTGTCGCTAAACAGTTTTGTTTGCGTCTGTCATCTCACGTGTAACAACATCATGTCTGACACACAAGAGATTAAGGATACTAGATGTTTCTGCTAGGTTTAGGCAAATTTTTCCCGCTTTATATTTAGACTAGCTTTCGCCCGCGTCCCTCATTTATTTGATAGTAAATAGTACTCAGGCTCTGCCATTAGGCGTAGAGAATTAAAAAAAAAAATTCTTCGGCTTCATAATATTAGTATAGAAGAAGATAGATGCACGCAAATGTAATCATCACATAATAAATTATGACGGATTAAAATTTTGTTTTAATAATAAAGATAATATTTTAATCAATTCGGTCACTGCCTAGGTCAAAGAAGATGGCATCTTCTTTAAAACATGCAGATGTCTTTTTCACCTATGGAAGTGCAAGCATTTTTCGGAACTCCAAGTGAAGAGTATTTGTTGAAGTAACCTTGGAAGTTTTAATGGATGAGAGTTCGACATAACCCTTCGCATCCCCTCGGTGGAGTCCCTATGAAGATTTCCCCAAGTATAAAAGGTTATTCACCTATGTGTAGTGCGCACCTAGTGTTCGTACATCACCTCAATAAAAAGCATCAATGCAAACAAAAGGGTGGTTACGGTACAAAATTATGTAGGTACCAATTTTTTTTTTATTATTAAGAACCAGAATACACATTTTATCCTAACCTGCACAGAAAAGCAAAACAACGTCATGTATTGTTAGTAAATCATGAGTCCGATCCAATCCTGACATAAGATGACCCACATAACCCACACCAAAAAACATTTTGGTTTACGAACATAAACCACAAAGTGAATAGTCCCTAGTTGTGACCGCACGAGGTCTCTTTGTCCTTATTTAGTCAGGCTTTGAGATGTGTGACCTCTTTGCTCTTTTTTAGTAAGTTTGGACTTAGATATAAATGGCCTAAATGGGGCCTTTATTAGCGTGCTACTTTTTATAAAATTGTTGTTGCTACTGTTTTATTATAGAACTGCCTACTTTTTTTTTTGTTTTTATATTAAGGCACATTATTGTAAGTACTTAACCAATTTTGGAATGTAAGTAACACGAAGCAGTATTTTATTGTAAGCAACGCCTAATGAAAATGATACATAATCATTGTTTGAATTTTATAAGTTATTTTTTAATTCTTTTGAGAAAATAAATATCTTTACCCGTAAAATTAATCCTTCAATAAATTTTATTAACGATAAAATACAAAATCTCTGCAGAATATTTATCAAAGCTGTCTAATGAAGGGGTTAAAAACCCATAATGACGTCTCATTTCAATTGCGGAGTTTCTCTTGCTAATGAGCCCTCGACTCCATTCTTTTCAGCGAAGCGTGCCGTGGCTTTAAACCAGGAAACCCCTTTAGGGCTAAGTAGGGCATTTAACCGTCTGTAAAGAAATACGCAAATTAAATGACGCGACGCGACGCTAAGTGAACCAGACACATTACGTTACGGTAATTGATATTAAAATTTGAATAGACAAGCAATAAAAGCAAGCAGTGAAAACGTTAGTATCACTCAAACATCTTCCGTACGGGACATTTCATAATTAATGAAGGAGGAAGCGTTGTAAGTGCCTGTTTCTCAATCAAACCCGCTTTATTGCTGACACATTGACGGCTTCATTAATTTACACCAAATTGTTATCAAACGTTGTCAAGATGTGAAAAGAAAAGAAACTTTGCGAGAAATTACACTAGAGCGGGATATTACAGCCGCAGGTGAAGAAAGACCGCCTCATTAATAGTAATTAAGTCGTAAGAACGGGGCAGCCGGAGTATTCCAGCGCAGACAAAAGAATAAGCGAGTAATCGTTGATCATCTAGAAACGCCAACGGCAACTAATCCTGGCTTTGAAAGCTTGATTAAGTCTGATCAGTAAATCTGGGGTCAAATCTCTCATTATCTACTGCGATGTAGTAAGTCAAAATAAAGACAAATCATTGTTTACGCTGAAATAAACAACAAAGATTATTTAAATGAGGTTTTAAAAACCAGGCGGTTAGAGGTACAATCTCTTTTAATGAGAGTGCAAGAGTTCAACATGAGAAACATAATTGTAGACAACCCCCTAACCTTTCACTGAAAAGGGGGAACAATAGAATGATAAACGACATCCTTACGTCATAACGTTGCAAACAAGAAAGACACAACACTAATTACTATCAGATAATACCGCAATTTATCACAGGGGAGGGTAGTGAGGAGCTCACCACTCAAATTAAAGGGATAAATAGCTCGTGATGGAGAATTTGCATTAATTTTCCAGTTCGTCGCGAACGCAGGGAGCGCCGGTAATGACATGAAAATTCTAAGATGCTTGAATTACGTGGACCAGTTACTGGTGCAGTATGTGGGTTGAGCAGAATGAGAGAATACG
Source organism: Hoplodrina blanda (assembly GCA_949316365.1). Taxonomy (NCBI): domain Eukaryota; kingdom Metazoa; phylum Arthropoda; class Insecta; order Lepidoptera; family Noctuidae; genus Hoplodrina; species Hoplodrina blanda. The sequence continues at coordinate 4,184,561 of OX438579.1, read as the reverse complement.
CGACGTATTTTTGAGAAAATAGGTCACATTAACAAGATTTAAGACCTCTAGATTTCCGTAACGTGTTTTCTTGATGGGAATTTTGTGATAGATGATGTTAAAATTCAGGTAGTTACGACTGTGAATTTAAGGGAAGTTAGAATCAGTGTTGAACACAAGCTTCATTGAGATTTGAGACATCGAAGTGAAACTCAAATACGCGTGGGTAGTATGAGGTCCGTTTTTTCTAGGTTTATGAAAAGGAATGAGAATTCGATTGAGTGTCTATGTGTATTATTATAAAAAAATTAAAGGAAGTAAGCCAAACTGACTACGTTGCCTAAGCTTCTACGAAACCAAGATTATCTGATTGAATGCTTTATATTTATTTTCTATTTATATATATTTTGTTGTTTGTATATTGTATTATTGTTATGTTTTTACTTCTATGTTAATGTGATTGGCTTGTCAAAACCGTTAAATAAAGTAATTCTTACTTTTTTTTATTATTGATTTATTTTATTTGTTACGGTCTACGCTTTCGGTTTCCATTACCTGAACTTATACTTATTGCCGTTATTCTCAAGCCTATCTAAATTAAGATGAAGAAGAAAATATAATAATATACCTTACCCCTGTTTGTTCAAAGGATTCAAACTTGGACGTAATTATTCTTTGCTCACGATGTAACATAAACTTGCGTGCTTGTATGACGAGATGTATGAACGTAGATGAGGCGAAAGGAGTATGTAAGGATCGTAGCAGGTGGCGTTCTGTGGTTTCTGCCTACCCCCATGGGAAAAAGGCGTGAGTTTATGTATGTATGTGTGTAACATAAACTTCCATAAGTTATTTTCCCAACAATACTTAATATAAGTTAGATATGCCGTACACAGATAATTACTGTTTGAAGTTAGGGATATAAAATTAATAAGGTCGCTTTTACAATCGCAAAATGTGCGGCTTAAGACCAAATTCATTTGAGACAAAATCTTATTAAGAGGTTAATCGAATACTAGACAAACTTGATTTTAATCAGATTAATAAAACTTTAACTTTTAATTATTAACCATAATCTTGGTAATCCTACTGAAAAACGGTGTTTAAATTCCCTGATTGAACTTAAAGTGAACAATATTATCCAATAATAATATGCAAGTCTGGATTAAAATTGCTATTAATTAACAATTCATTTTTAAAGTTTCACAAGTAAAATACCAATCGTCATCAAAATTACTTCTATGGTATGACAAAGTCGAAACTGCCTAATGCAGCTTTCCATAAAATGTGCCATATCGTTCAAACGCCTCTATCAGGTAAATCTCTTAATAGCGGAAAATGATGCAATAGCACTGCAAAATTTAAAATGGCGGCAAGAATAGTTATCACTGTGAAAAATCGCAACATATGTTAATGTTTCGTGGTGTTTCTTTGATTTAAGACGAACATCATGGTTAGGAATATGCTACAGAACAGGGTTTACTTCTCATTCAACAGTACAGAGGAAGTAGATAAGATACTATATTTGGATATGTAATGATTGCCGTGACTATCATAGCATCGTCCATGTAGTTTTTGTTTTATTATTTTCTTTACCTATTAAAAAAAATGTCCCACACTTGAAGTTTTTCCAGTATCGCAGGTTACAAACTCACTTATACAAACAACTAAACACGAGTTAATTATAGACTCAATTATACAAGTAAAATCTGATATGCAAATTGAACAAAAATTCCCAGAAAAATCCAATGAAATTTTTTGTAGTAGAAACTAAAATAAAAATGCTGAGAGCATACCGCCCAGTAATTCGGCGAATTTCTACCAAAGCGTAGCACCAAAGGCAGGTAGTACTGCACAAACGCTACAGAGCAAACATTTTTAGAAATAGCATAATTCTGTCTGTGTTCCACCTAGTTTCAATTATTGCACGGGCTATTCCGGTTTCGTTCGTACCTAACAAGTTTTTCCACTGAATTCTGTGGAAAAACGAAAAATGCCTGAATAAATTCGTTTCGTTTTAATTGCATAGCAAACTTAGATTCTTATTACAAAAAAAAAACGTTGATTTTATTTTTTCCTTACTTTCATTTGATTACAGCAGCAAATTCTCTTTCAATAAAACCGTCGGTACAGAAGATTACTTTATACCTACGTACCTACAAGAAATTCACTTACACTTTAAGTCTAAAGTGGCTAAAATCGACTTATTGCTTTCAATTCCCTCTCTCGTCCTTCACAAACCTTGAAACTCCAACCTTGAACCACGTCCTTGGGCTTAACCTACATTTCCATTTTTCGTTCAATCGAGCACACAAAAATCATCATTATAACAACTAGAACATGATTAATATTGGCTTATCAAACGTTAGCACACAATGCGATAAGAGTCACATGCTGAATGATATTAAAAATGGCGATACGTTTATTAACTGCAATGTGCTGTTGAAGATAAAGTTTATTTAGTATTTTGCATTCCGGCCTTACTAACAACTCATCAGGTATCTTTCAATTCTGTTGCAATCCTACAAACTTCACTTTCCCTTCCACAGGTCTTCATTTTAAAATGATGTATATGATTAAAATATGTTGATAATGAGTTCGCGGAAATTCTTCTGTGAGTAATTTTCCGCTGAAACTGAAGCGAAAATTTAACACGTACTTGCTATTTACGATACAACGAAGTAACGCCTGTGAATGCTTGAAAATTCAACACGTGTATTTACTTCTCATGTTAATGTGAGTTTCTCCATAAATAAGGGGAGTTTGATACTTTATCTTACTGACGAAATATCTTTCTGGGACTTAATGAGACAGATATATATACATGGGTGATTCTACGATAAGAGGTTCCGCGTCCATAGAAGATTCGGCCAAGGGGAAAAATTTGAGTTTTTTGATCAAACACATATATTGCGATTTTAGCCCCCTTTAGTTACACATTCATGTAAGGGCAAGTCAATTTATACATATTTAGTTACCTTTTAGAAGGCCAGGGTAAAGACATCGAGCAGGGGAGAGACTTTGACGTAATAAAACAATGAATAAAATCAACTTTTAGTAAACATTGCACTTAATTTATAATCACAGTAACATTTTATATTACAGCCTTTCTTCTTCCTGCTCCTTTAGTGTTTTTGACAAAAATATGAGAAAATACCTTGACATCGTACTTTCAAGAAATAATAAAATATTATTTTATCAATACTAATTAAGTCGACTAGCGCCTTGCTTGTTATAATTAAAAGAATTTTCATATTACCTACACTTATACAGTTTTTATTATCCTTTTCTCCTCCTTTTTTTTAAATATTTCGTCTTCTTTTTGTTTCGCAATTCATACTTTTCTGGATCATTTTTAATAGTTTTATAATGTTATCTCTCTGCTTACGATACTCCTTTTCGTGTTATGATCGTTTATAACAATTTTTGACGATGTTGATAGAAGCTAGGTGTATCTGAATCATTGTACCAAACATCTCATGATCCACATTATCTCCCCTGGTCGGTTAATATCTACCCTGGCAGTTATTTTTCCAGGGGAAATACGGCAGGGGAGAGACGTTTTCGTGATAATTTTAATATTTTATTCTGTCAGAAGTTAATATTGGGTAAATAATATATCTCACCTCAACCAACACGGTATTGTTGACTTTAGGCAGAAAATGCAAATAAATTAAGTGAATTTTATCAATTTTACGACCTACCAGGGTAGAGACACTTTCACATCGCGAAGCTACTGCATTGCACATTCGTGTCGCGCCAACTAACAAATGACAGGGATCTAAGGGCTTGTTTTTTTAGTATAACTAATTCACGTTGAAACGCGTCCTTGAGCCCTAATAGCAAACATGGCCGTCTAATATTTCTGTTTGTAATTAGCATATCAAAATTGGCCAGGGTAGATACGCACAAAAACCGGGACAAAAATGAAGTTCGAAAATTATTGAAAATAAACAACTATTGTTCTATTTTATCTTTATGATACTTAAGTATACCTGTTTAAATTCATGCTAAACATACTTTAATTTGTTAACAGTGATTTTTAAGGTATGTACTGCCTGCATGTTTAACGAAAAACGGTAAGGGGACAGGCCAGGGTAGATACTTTTTCACACTTTCCTAGGGAATTTCAGGAAAATGGGCTTTAATTGGGCATTTAATCATGATGCAATTAATAAAACACATTTAGGTAATGTGATTAATGGCATAAAATAGCAAGGCGTAGAATAAAAAAGCTATTTTATAATGATTGCCGTACACATGACCTCTTATCGTAGAATCACCCACATACGTGAAGTGAGTAGAGTAAGGGAATTACAGATTACACTATAATTTGTCAGTTTCACAGATCAGTATAACCAACACATCGCTAATGAACGTAGGTTTTTAAAAGCTTGTTATTTGCAATGTTTGAGGTCATTATTTGCAAACTGAATTAAAAAGACTTCCACCTGATGTTGATTCAATTCTCAAGACAATGCATTTTCACTCAAGCTTTTATAATAGAAAAACGTATATGTTTCAAAAAGATGAGTTTTATTTACTTCAAAGTTTATATTCTCCTTTATAGAGCATTTGAATAAAAGCTTGATTCACATGTTTTCTTTTTGTATATAATTATGCCGCTGCAACATACTAATTACTAATTACGGCACACAATTAGACAAAACATTCTAGTACATTGTATGATTGTAAAACACTAGCACAGTCAATAATAAACCACACAGTGTTTGTAATTAGTTACCTCCGTCTCGACGTAACAGCCCGCAATACGTCTTTATTATTTCAATTCGACATCAAGCGTAATTACTACTTACATAATTAACGCTCTGTCTATTAACGTTATTACAATATTGCGCTGTTAATAGGTGTGTTCTGTTACACGACATTTTAATATAATTGCGAAATCACAATTCAGGAAAATGAAGAAGGACCGAAGCAGTAATATTTTGTACTTGTGTACACTTTATTTAGGTTATTATTTTGTTTTGTTCTTTTAGGCTCACACAATAATGCCTAAGACGTTAAGTCCGCCTTTATACCTTTTATTGCATAAATAAATAACAATAAAGTTTCAGCTAGCACTGTTGTACTTAAGAAACAAAGTAACGAAGTTTTTATCCTATTGAAAAACAAATTGGAGACAACAAAGTATCTTTCCAAATAAGATTCATCGTTTAACCATTATAATAACCAAAATCTCGTTAACGTTAAATGATATCAACGTAACGGATCTAATGTTAAAATCAAATTTACTTAGAGAACTTTCCTGTTCTCAAGACACTCGCCTTTCGTCTGGTTTCCAAAAAGAACTTGTACAATTAAATAATGTCGGTAAATGTCGACATAGAAGACTAATAATTAAGAACAACTCAATATTAAACAAAGCTTAAACTTGAGACAGTTTCAAGGAAAGCTTTCCAAAAACTTTACCCAAAGGACCTTTGACAAGCAGCAATGTACCGCAAAAGACAATGTACCGTAAAACTCAACGACGAAATCACGAAAAACGTCATTACGTAAAAGACAGACCCCAGCGTAATGTGCATTGCCTGAAAATGTTAGTCCTTAGTTTAAATACGTTCGTGTTCCAAATGTTAAGCATTACAGAATTGTTTTGTCTCTCACAAACATACCAAAAATATTTTAATATTAATATGTGCGAAATTAATTCAAGACAAGCAACAGATGACATTATAATGCCTTACTACCATCCCTGAGGGAGTTTTTTCGTTCGAACTTGACACCTCGCTCCTTGGATACGCAGTATGAATACTAATTCTCACGTCCCCCTATAAGGCGACGTATAAAATATCCTTAAAGATATGTTCGGTGCGTGAAAGCAGCATATTTTTATGTTTATGAAATTACACCGTCAAGCTAAATAGGGCTGAGTATGCGTATTTTTTTGTGTCGACACGATATTGCGAAATAATTCGTCTTCACGGTTCACCCCTACAATTTTTCTGAGACCGTAAGCCCTAGGGGTGTCAAGCCGCTACTTTACGCAGATCCAGAAGATTCTCTCACAGAAAGCGTAGGTAAATAAACAGTGATATAAGTCTCATGTCTAAAGCTCTGCTACTATTGATCCACACGAACTACGTATTGTTGCTGTTCCCTACGTTACTGAAGGAACTTACAATCGTATCCTTTGTGTATCCATTTACTATTGACAATATTCGAACATTTAAGATAATTATCGTATAATTTAACTATAAGAGCAAAATTAAGAGCATTGAGAAATGATCAAAACGGTCCTTTAAAATAATTATTGTTCCAATTTGTGATACCATAAAGTTTTAATTTAGTTTTACCCTTATATTGCATCGAAATACGATCTCCATTCCAAAAAGCGAATTATGTACCTGAAACAAATAATTTATTTATTAGCTGGGTCGTTCGTTTCAAACATTTCAGCAAAAACATCGATGTAAAAAGTTTTGAATAGAAACCCCTTAAAAAATAAAACCAACTTCTTCCATAAACACTCCAATGGAACATCTAAAAGTTTTATGTCCAACGAAACTTTATGCGAATGTCTAGACCCAAAACTTTACTGATACGTCATAAAAACTTGAAATCCACTTAAATCAGAATTCAGCTCAGCGACTTTCAATTCATTGAATCCAATAAAAGAACAAAGCGGCTTACACGATCATTGAACGTCTCGGTTCACAATGCGAGCTGCACACTGCACAGAGGAAATGGCGAGCCCACAAAGAAAGCCATAGCCCGGATAATTTTCAAAGTAAACCTATATAATAGTGTGCCTACGACATGCTCCGAAGAGCAACAAAACGGCAGGCAAGGAGATAATCAGAATCGAGAAAAAAAAGTTTTGCGCTAAACGATTTACTTTGTTCTTCTTCGGGCCAAAGGCAATACTCATTTTGTTTCGGATTTACCGTGACAAAATAAATGACAGCCAATCCAAGATAGAAAAAGCAATATGTTAAATTGACTGTAATAAAAGCGAATTGCCATTGAAGATAATAATAACACGTCTGATGTTATGATTATTATTCGCAGATTCATAAATTGATATAACATTGGCAGTGAATTGGTCGTTTGCCATTTGTCATTCATATCTTAGACCCCAAATTCAAATAGAACAACAGTAGAACTTAAGAAGCAATAACGATTATTCGTATCTATCGATAAATATTTGTTTGTGCAAAAGTAAAGTCGCATCATTAAGGAATCGAATCGGTCGCCTTAGAAACGGAACGTAAACATTAGTGACGTGCCACGTCCGCGCGTATCGATTCGACCGAGCACCGACCTCGGAGACGTCACCGTGTTGATACTGATACTGTTGGCCATTAAAGAATTTATTACGTTATCTTATCGATACAGGAGCGTTGTTATCGTCGGACACAGATAACTCAGATCGATTTAGGCTGAGTGTTGGGTTAGCGTGTATATTCATAAGTGTATTTCTAGTCAATATTGTTTTGGATTTATAATTCAGATTTCAGTGATTCAAATAACAGTTGTTAGATTTATAAAAACGATTTTTTATACATTTTCGTTTAGAATCCAATAAAGAAACAAAAGCCTAGATTTACAACTTCAATAGGCCAAAGGTATTTCTAAATCTTGGGATCAAAGGTTTTTCTCGGATTGAAGTCCAGGATTGTAAGCTAGACGAAATACATAATACTAGCTTTTGCCCACGGCTTTGTGCGCGTAGAAGTCAAAGACCGCTTTGATAAACTCAATAAACTAGCTACCTTTCAAATTTTAGTTTTATAGGTCAACTAGTTTTCGAGATTTCGAGTTAAGTCAGTGAGAGAATGAATGACCTTTCGCTATAGGTATATTATACTTACATAGATTATGCATATAAAACTCAATAGCTCGTTTTCAAGACGTTGCCCTTATGTAATGCTTAAATAAAAGCGCACGATATTACAGTAAATGTAATGTAATCAAAATGATACAGGAAAGGGAGCATAGAGAAAACCATAGAGGAAAGTAAGAGAAAACCCTAAAATTCGACATAATGCTTGATAAATTGTTTTTAGACAAAAACAAATGTCATTAACTAAGTACAAAAAATGATGTAGATGTGCTGAATTGCCTAAATTAGAATGAAGGCCATTGCTTTGTACAACATGAATGAATTTATTGAGAGGCCGTGTCGAGGTCGCTGGCGAACACGTGGACCATGTAGCTATACAATTTAAGGATCAATGTAATAGATGGACTCAATTTAGATCTATTCCCCATTCGAATGGCAAAGCCTCGTGAACTGACTTAATGAACAGATTTAACAAAGAGAAAAGAAACAGTTGCCGAATTCCACCAAACACAAAGCACCATTTTACGACAAGTCTTATATTCTAACAGCGACCTTTAGGACACATAAGCGCAAATTCACCATGAAAAAGCAAAACATTGTAAGTAGAAATAAAACATTGGGCTTTCCCTTCGAGTCCCTGAGGAGCGTACGTGCCCTATACCCAAACAGTAGACCCTAAACTAATTCCCCAATTTAATCCTATACAACGATTTGATCAGAAATGGCGAAAGGGCGAAAATTAACAACCGAATTTCGGCACTTGATCTGAAAAGCGACTACCAATATTGGGGTTTTCGCGGCTACTCTAAATTTTAAAATTAACTGAATTGTTAAAATTCTTGCGTGAACTAAATTATGTGGTTAGTATTGATTTTCATGGCGGGGGGTGTGGTCGAAATTCTTGTACAAAATTAGGTGTAAGAAAGGGTAAGGTACGGTAATCAAATCTTTGCTTTTCCTGTATATAGCAACCGAAAGCATATTTGGTAAAATTACCGCAATACCACACTGAATTTGAGGATAGCAAAACCGCTAGTACACGCAAATCAATTATGATAATGTAATTAACTCGGCAATTTGTTAATTACCTTCAGTGTCTACCTGACACGTAGTTACGAAGATGGATAGGTATATCGAGTGTTTTGCAAAGATATATTTTCTCCGGTTCCTTATTCAGAAGTACCTAGTTATTCTAAATGAGTTTACCTGACATTGATTGACTGAAACATTTACATAGGTAAAACGTTACAATTTAATTTTAACTAACAGCAAGTTCGTTAGTCTTATCAAAAAGAAAGCTGTTATTAATGGCGCGTGGTGAATTTAATAATAACAGGGTGGTCGGGGAAATTCCCTAAAAGTTTTCTTCCCCAAGTAAATGACTAGTGGGAATAAAAGTATAATTTCATAAGCTTTCCCCCTAAATAGAGGGTCGTAGGGCGCGCCGTCTACAAAACGCTGACTTGGAGTCACGACACCGTCACTTTGTGGCATTGCAAAGCAAATTGTTAGTACAGAGTCCATTTTTCCTTTGAATTTATTTTGTACTTGCTTTTTCTGTAAATGCGATCGCTTCTTTCTTTTTTCTCAAAGAAAGGATTTTTTTGCAAGATTTGTAGCTTGCGTGAAAAATAATAACGACATATTTATGGATAAAAATGCTGTTTGTTTATGATTGTTAACAAAATATAAACAGTCATTCGTGTTTTTATTTGTTTCGTACAACTCCGCTTGAATCACAATACTAATTAAAAATTGAAACAGCATACATTCATGAAAAAAAGGAATATTGGCGAGGTTCCAGTAAGTTCCTCACAACAATCTATTTGAGTAATAAATACAATAGCATAAATAAGAGAAACTCGGATGAATGAATTGGAGAAATAGATTAGGTATTCCGTATTCCTGTTGACGAGCCCGAGGACTAATAAATATCTATAAACGAGTGTCGTTTACGTGACACAAACCCGCCTTTTTTTTTTTCAGCACGAAATTGGTCATCAGATCTTAAGGTTCACATTTCGAGGATGCTTTTTAGTAACTTAAAATGATTTTCACTATATCAAACCGTTTCAACTGTTTATTTATACATATATATTTAAGTTCGCTGAACTGTTCCGCCTCGCGTAGGACAGATTGAAGTTCTCCGAACTACTAGTTGAAGAAAAAGATATTTAAGTTATACTAAACTGATTACAGCCAGAACATAGCATAGGTGAGACAGACTATTAAAGTTCTCCACAACTATAAGCTCTCGTAAACCAGTAAGGAACAAAAGGCAAAAAGATCGCGATAATCATAACCGAGGCTATAAGAATAACTAGTCCAATGTTCCGATATAGATAGTAAATATACCGACCGATATGACAGGAGTTTATTTGGTGGGTGCGGGCGACCGCCTAATGAAAGCCAAACACGCGAGCCTCCACCCTGCACGCACCCGAATATTGTTAATTACAATAACATAGCTTACTACTTGGACAGCCGTACTATGAAGTTATTGTATGTGACAGGAATGTTTGTTTTCTTCTTACTAAGAGCATTATTCTTCTATTAGCGGGTGCTGTCGCTGACTGTTTATGATGTGTTTAGGTTGATTATGAGTCTTTAATAACATTTGTTGGTGATTCTTGGAACATTCCTTTGTCTGTATAAGAAGTGGAAATGATAACTTTTGATTGAAATATTTACACTGATAAGATACTATAGTGTTGCATGCAACTATGAAATACTTCTCTCCCTCAATTCAGCTTATCCTGTCCAGTCGAGACTCTTACATTTTTTATTAGATCTAAATTAAATTTACCCCACACAAACCGCAAACTCTCTGAATTTTTCAGTGAGCTCATTTATTTAATCCTCTCTTCACCTAGTCGAAACGAATTAGCGTCCCAACGTTACGCCTAAGCTCCAAACGGTATTATCATGAATATAAAATTCGTGATTCTAGCTCTGAACAACTGAGACGTAAGGTCGTAACTCTTGTATCTCTCAAAGCAAAAAATATGAGCACAATTTCCATGGTCGTTACCATGAAATCCAGCAAGATACTCCTTTCATTTTATATCTATGTGTTTACATAAAACAACAACAACGTGCTCTATGTTCGACACTGTACACGTAGTACAACGAATATTAAAATATTTTTGGACGAACTTCCATTCCAGGCCAATTCACATGTGTGTCGGGACAATGGATCGAAAGCGGTTTACCGCAACCGGAAAATATAACCCGAAAAATGTCATCAAGTCCTACCGTAGTTACGGCAGTTATGGTATTTTTTTATATGTCTCATTGCAAAAGGGAGAGACAAGCAGACGCGTTTTGTAGGCGGCATTAAATAAATAAGCAGCATTCTGTACGGGAACGGCCTTCGCCATCTGTGGCCGCTCTAAAAATACCACCCCGCCACGACCGGCGTATTCTACCTCAAACGTCCCTCGAATTTCTGAATAATTAAAAGATCCTGTTATGATTCATTCCATTGCCTTTATAGCACGAAATAAAATGAGTCTGAACAATTAAGATAAAACCAGTTAAAAAAACTATTGCAGTTTTTGAAAAAAACGCACCTACCTAATGCGAAATGGAATTGCTAAAGCTGTACAGTACACAACATATCCCAAATTGACTCGTGTTTTTTATACAGAGAACTGGACGGACAGGGGAAGCACGCAAAATACATAAGGTACGTGGGATAGGTACGTTAAAATTCACGCGTGGTAGTTTTGAATAGATTTCGTTGATAATGCTTTGTTTTTGTAATGTTAAATATAGTTCAATTTATTTTATGTGCAGCTTGATATGTACATACAACATACATGACAATAATTTAATTTTTCGACAAATACGCTCACTTCTTTTTTAAGCGTGCGACCCGAAGGAAACGAATCTGCTTTAAATTCCAATTCAAACTGTTTCTCTGGTTAAAAATTCTTTGCGGGAATTAAATTTGGTCAATGTGCAAGAAAACAACAGTGGCCATTCACGAGCGATCTGAGGTCTCAGGGGATTCCGTTGCTCTTCGCACTTGGAAATTTCATTTGGAAGCTGTACGTGATGCCGCGTCGAAATGCGCCCCTTGCCAGAGGGTCCGCGATTTAGATAGAAACTCTTTGAAACTTATTCAAACGAACGTACGTAACAATACCCCAGCTCGTTGCTACGGAATTGAAATTAGGACCGTTACCATCACGCTACACTGGGTAAATAGAAAAGTTCCAATATATAGGATTCAATCTCACAAACAGCATCAATTCGACACACAGTCCGTGACCCTAGCCTTGAACGAATTACGTATCCGAATATGTACATCTCATTGTGAAGCCCTTCACAGAACGAACACTGATCTCGTTTGACACGACCTTGAAGTGCGTAGAACAATGGTTCAGTTGTTGCTGGGCAAGTAAGAATCATATCGAGATGGTAGAACCTTGACAAAAGGAAATCTCAGTTGCAGATGTAGGCATTGGAGTGCTCCCGCGAGAACAATAAGGTTGGACGTCTTTGTTGAGGCACGTAGCGTGTAAATTGGCGAGCACGTGCGTCACTCTATAGTACACCACATAGAGATCTACCGTATTTACTCACAACGAGGTCGACGACAACAAAAAACAGATTACATTATGCTAACGTTCTAAGCGACCCACGACAATTTCTTGAAAGTGGGCTCTATTCAGCTACTTTACTTCCATAAGCGCAATAGAATGATCATATTATGAGCACAATACATGTTCAGTACACAATTTAAAATGTGGGAAAGGAATACTTGACAAAGTAAATATTTTGCGGGGTGTGAAGCCAAGTAAAAAGTTTGATTGGTAGCAGTCATGTCCGAATTGGAACCAACTGCTTAAGAAGCACTAAAATCATGCCAATATAAAATATCTAAAAATTACTTTTATGAATAGAAATTCAGAGTGTCGCATAGGAATCGTGGGCTGGTAATATCTAAGTAGGGGATCGTTGACTCAACCACGTTTGCGTAGGCAGACTTGTTATGTGTTTCTATAAATGCAGTAACGTAGAAATACTGCAGAAAATGTTCTTATTCAGTATGGTAATGAAATGGATGCAATGTTTAACCGCTAAGCGAACTGCAGGGAAAGCAAACAGCAATTTAAAGGCAATAAATGGAGCAGTGGTCACAAATAAGGATTTAAACCAAAGATAAGAAACAACGATATAAAATGTCAGGAAAACATGTGTTTTCTCTTTAGAAATTCACTTGTTAGAACTCAAACAAGATTCTATTGTGATAGATCAAATCCCAACATCTCATGTATCTTTAAAATCTGCGTTGGCATTTCATCGAAAACTAAATTTGACATGAGTATGTATCACGATCGCGACATTGCAACGTTTACGGTCACATTGAATGCGAACTTGAACTCTATTCTTAACACGTGCGGTCGTGCAAATCCAATATAAATGGAATTAGCGTCCCGCGCTCGGTCAACATCGTTAACTTGTCAACTATGATATCCATGTACCAAGATTTGCGGAGGCGAAATCAGGTCTATTCGAATAGATCGTTCGGATCCTTAAGGGGCGTCGCCCACACGATTAACAGTCGAGGTGCAGTTGAGGCGGAGGCGCATAAGAGGCACGCCGCAACAAGGTTTTCTTTACAAATGAATGGTAGTGCGCTCACATACAAGAGTTGCGGCGAGGGCGAGGTGAAGGCGGGGCGGAGGCGAGTTGCAGGCGGGGCGGAGGCGAGGTGCAGGCGGGGCGGAGGCGAGGTGCAGGCGCAGGAGGGGCGCTCAAGTGTGCCCAAGCCACGATTCCACCGCTATTTTGTCATTTTGTCATTCAAAATGTATAGCCGCCTGCGCCTCGACTCTACGCAGAGACCTATCCTCGACCGTGCTGCGACGCCGCACCGCCGCTGACGCGACGTCGCCTCGACTTAACCAGTGAGCGACGCGCCTTACGTGTGGGCGAAGTGAGAACGTAACAAATCGACTTAAAGCAAAGCTGCTCTGATTGGAGTGTCGAATCTTGGTTTAAAACGATGTCATCGCTTTAGTTGCATTATGTAATACATTTCCTTTCTGTTTTTCTAAATAAGAGTTACGAAACTTTAGAGTTTCCCATTCTTCGCCTGCTTTACATCCTGTTTACAAACATTTCTAAGTCCTGACGGGCGCAGACGGTAAGTCACGTGTTGAAGGCAGTTTCGCCATTGTGGCTGGTATTCTGGTATACACTTGCGCAAGTATCACGGGGCCTCCCACGTGGCGGGAGACAGGCTGGCTGAGACTCGTGAATCACGAGTTACACCCGACTTTATATTTTACACGAATTATGTTTGTATTCACACTCACTTTAGTTTGAACGCAATTATGGAGGACCTTGCATGGCAAAGGTTTTAAAATAATCAAGGTTTGATTGTAAGAATTATTTAAGAACGTTGCAAATATAATATGAGTATTTAATCTTGAAGGAGACTCTAAAATAAAGTTACCTCTATTCTTATTTACAACTCTCTCGGTTATACAACATTTTAACCACAATAATGTTTCTCTTTGGACAACGAGCAGAGAAACCCTACACAAAGCTGCAAAATAATACTGCCTTGGGATTTATAACCGCAAACAGTGCAGTCACAAATAACGGAGTGGGAAGCAAAACCAACAAACTTAATTATGATTTTACTTCCTAAATGTAAAAGTTTGAAGCAAACACAAATGGGAGTTTAGAAGGCGAAATGAAAACAAGAGTTAATCCGGTGGCAGTAGCAGCAATCACGTACTGTACACTTAACAGTCATACTAGAGCAAACGCAGTTTCCTTAACCAAACTTATTACTCCAAGAAAACGATGTAAGATACATAAGAAGGCCAACAAAGGCAACAAATAAACTGGACAAATAAGTAACATGTCTGCAAAACTAGCGAAGAATAAAACCAACAAAAAGTAGATGTAATGAAGTTAAGTGATACAGAGTATGCAGCAGCTGTGTGCACAGTTTAAATGGGTGTTAAATATTTATTAGCCATTGATACGGCGAGCGATCCGGCGTGACGGCACCAGGACCTGATGATTGGACGCGGTAGCTCGGAAATAATCGACGTCATTATTGTGAGCATGGTGTATTTTTAAGTAATTTTTTTTATGTCCGGTGCAGAAAAACTTGTTGGTGCCCAAATTTTGGTCTGATCTAACATTTGGTTGCTCTTTAGTGATATTTTGTTTATTACCATCAGAGATTGATTCAAATCTCGGAGATAAAATACTTCTATGTTGGTAGCATTATTGACATCATCTACCTGTGTACCTTTACATTTTATTTATTTAATCAATTCCCTAGACCTAAGTAATGAGTGCAAACTATTTGCTATAAAATACTTACCAGATAAAACTTGGTTAAAAATACATAAGCTGAAGTTAACAGCTCATGCTTTATTTCATTGGTTAGCTTAAGAACTCCGCAACGTAGTAAACTTGGGTAGTTGAAGCCTGTTTATTAGCTAACTATTCGCAGTTAAGACGATACTAAGTCTTCAGCATGTTGTTTCGAGTTAGACGATGTTGGGGATTTGGCAATAGCAATCGACTTCGAAAGCTATAAAAAAACTTTAAAACATTTTATCGCAGAATTGAACATTTGTGAAGAAAAGGTTGAACGTGCGAATACCTTAACATGGAAGATATACCCATGCAATTGAACTCGAGCGGGCTTAATAACACGTAAAGGGAAACATCGGAAAAGGAAACTGGAGTAAACCTTTACAAAACTCCAAGCCTTACACAAAAGAAGTAAAAATCTTTTCTGATACACACGCGGAGGGCATTTTCATGTCAGGGATCAAGTACCTACCAAGAGCGAAATGAAAATCCACGGAACAGTATTGAAAATGTCAATCACAACTGTCTACGGCCGCGCTCGAATTGTATGGGACCCGATGTTCATATTCTTTTCCCTGCCATTCACTCTACGATATTGCGTAATGAAAATACGTATGTCGCGAAACGTTTGACTTTTATCTAGTTTCAATGAAAATCGCTGTTTGAATAGAATATCGTTTACAAGGGAATATTGTGCGTCCGCTAACCCGGAACAAATACAACTTGTTATGTTCCTGCTTATTGTGCAGTAAAGTGTTTGTTCAAAAACTAGAAACGAGACTGCTCCCGGCAGAGTTTGCGTTGTTGTATGACATGTAATGTTTTATTAATTTTGTTTGAATATAGCAGTAGTATACTATCCTTTTATAAAATGTAGGAGCTGTTCAAGTAACCGAATTTTAGTAACCAGTAGGTAATATTTAACTGTTTCTTTTCACACTGGACGTTGTGTGTTCTTTTCTATATCTATTACTCTATGGTTCTTTTACTATGGAAAATGGTATTTCATAGATTAATTGATGAAACACCCGCTTTTAGCCGACTGAAACAAGCCTTTCATGACCTGTGCCCTTTCAGCTACCTCTGAGAAATTTTACTCAGATCCTAGCTTACTTAATATACTCGTAGTATAATATATTCAAATGCTAGTCGTTTACGTGAGTGTATATCATTCCTATGGAACACATAAAGGCTCTACAACATTTCAAGATGTCAACACATCTTTGTGTAAATCCTCAGCTTGATAGTATAATACTTTACATCAAGTTTGTATATTTACACAGTGAATCAGCCGACGTCGCGGTGTGTAAACAAACGTTAATATTTAAGTACCTATTCTTGAGGTCGTGTTTAACAGAGTCGGTTTGTGACGTTTTGAGGTTATATTCAAATGCTGTTTCATGTCTGAGAAATTTCAAAGAAGGGGTGTAAGAACACATCACATAACCGTTAATTATGCCTATTGACTATCAAACTAAACATCATTTAGCGAAAATTATTACTGAGGAATAATTTCTATTTGATGTGAAATGTTACTTTTGTGGTAGTGTGCAATAAAACGCACGTTAAACATTGTCCTTTAAGTTGCATGCATCAATAGGTACATGGGTCTTGGGTATATTTAAATTTTAATTTAGTTAGAACATTTAAATCTCCGTAACCAGAAAGTTCCCAGGTATGATCAAAGGTGATTCGTTCCCAGGTATGAAAAAAATGATCGAAATGATTAGAACATGAACTTTCGGCTGTGTTAAGTTTTTTTACACCTAATGTATAAGTGCTTTTGTCAGTTTTTATGGCCATACAGAATTCGAGCTTAGTGCACCGTATAAGGAAAATCGCTGACAGTATTGCTTTGCAACCAAATATGATGTCATAATTTAAAATTAATAACGTTAGTACTAATCGAAGAATAACAATATGAAACAGAGAATTTGAATAAAATAATAAATTCATTGTTTCCCAGTTGTGTTAAGGAAATGATAATACTCACCATGACATATGAGCTCATAGACATATCCTTTATTATGTATTGATATGATATTCATGCATTTGCGTATTATTTATGATGAGCGTATTGTTCGTGTAAATTTTTAATACCATACTATAATAATTGTATATGAAAATCCAGCAAAAACTTCAAAAGGTAGGTAGGTACCTAGAAACAGGCCCAGCACAATTGAGCCACAAATCCCCGTAAGCCTGGATCAACAGTAGGATCGAACAATGAGTGCGAACAATGAAACCTTCCCGGAGCACGATAATTCTGTATTGTTCAAACACGAGTTACTTAGTTCGTTCTTACTTCCCGCTGTTATACAAAGAAATTTCGAAGGACACACTAAACGGCAAGGAGGTCCGCTGTCTGTAATAAGGAAACGGGTTTGCGAAATTACAAGTTGCCAAACAACCCAAAACGCGAAGCAGGGAGCTCTTGGGGATACTAGTAACCCGTTCTGATAAGTTTGTTTCGCACCTCGCGTACTGTGAGTAGAATTGAGTTGAAACGCAAATATTTATCATCTGGGCCTTGGACATTATCAGAGCGGAACCTACCGCAGCCTTGGTTGATGCAAATGGCATGTTTAGTTCACTTTATTGTGCCAGATCTCTCTTCACACGTAACCCTTTATGTACTGATGAGGGAAATGTATATTAGAAAAGCATCAAATAAACGACAGCAAGACTTTAATTAGGGAACAGTTACCCGCTTTCCAAATTTGTATGCCCATCTTACCTCGATTTCCAACTAATTTCAAGCCTGTTAGTTCTAACCTAATAATGCAGATGTCAAACGAAATACAATGTAACATTACGTACAATATAACCTTACAAACATGCTAATGGATGACTCATGCTTTCCAGCTTGTCGTAAAACATTGTTAATTTTTACCTCGACATTGGTGGCATGCATAAATTGTTTCTCGATTTAATGGTTTTTGTGTGTGCATGTGTTTCCTATATGCAATGACCTTTTGTTAAGTCACTTTTATTTTTATAATTTATGTGTTGTAGTTGTATTTACTTACGGCCATTTATTCGTTATTGCTTTGGCGATTATATGGACACGACCTGCTCTGAGATGAGTTACGTACGTTAGTGGACAATACTAAGAAATATTTACACTGTATGTTCATTTATAAAAATAAATAAAGAATACCTGCCTCTCATTGTCCTACCGCTGTTTGTGATGTCCAAGATAAACTTAGAAAGTACATAGATATTGGAAAAAATCACAGTGGTACTTGCCCAGTATCGAATCCATAACCTCACTGTATCGTAAGACAGTGAGAAAATTTAGAACAAAAAACGATTGTCACCAAATCATAGTCTTATGAAAGTTTTCTAATGTAATGACAAAATTGAAACTTTAACAATTATGTTAAAGTTTCAATTTTGTCACTTGA
The DNA here is from genome assembly GCA_949316365.1 of Hoplodrina blanda. Taxonomy (NCBI): domain Eukaryota; kingdom Metazoa; phylum Arthropoda; class Insecta; order Lepidoptera; family Noctuidae; genus Hoplodrina; species Hoplodrina blanda. The sequence goes on along the minus strand of OX438579.1, from coordinate 4,166,015 downwards.
CCTTAAACCTCAGGTAAGTCGAACAGGTTACGAAACAAAGGTTAATTCTGTTCTCAGATCATCTAGATCGTAATCTACGTTCTTCAATCTAATTGTTCAAATGCCTGTCGTAAGAGCAAAGGTCATGGATTCAATTAAGGACCGAGTAATGATGCTTCGCTTCAGGAGTATGCTGGTCTGCTACGGGAAATAAATTGCTACATTGAAGTGAAATGAGTGAAAAACACGTTCCATTGTAAGTTGAATGAACTTGATATGAAATACTAAGGCAATAGGTACTTGTTCCAGTCTTAAAACTGGGATAAGTTACGCTGGACTGCATGAAAGCGGAGAACTGAGTTTTATACCTCAACTTTTATAATACCATGTCATGTAGTCGACTGCGATAGATTAAGCTGAAAACTTAAGTCCCCAAGTGCCTATAATCCTCAGCTCTTCTTCAACAAAAGCCTTTTCCTGGCATACTGCCAAAGCTAAACGAAAAAATTCTAATGCCACACTAGGTAAAACTTTCTTACTACATGTTAAACAACCCTTGTTTAAAAAACCCTCTTTTTATGAATAAATAACCACTATCTTACCCTAAAGATAACATATCATCATTCAAGCTTCCGCATACCCACACTTTCATCCACTCACATCCCACAACACATTAATCTCGTGCACATCACTACTAAATCACGGGACATGCAGTTCAATCCTATGGGAACGTCAGACAAACATGGTAATACATCACTTGCGCTTCTGTTATTGATACTGGCAGTCTAAACGGATAATTGTATACGACAGGGACAGATTGGGAGGTCGTGACTACGCGTAATTTGTCTGATATTGTAGTAGTGAAGGAAGGGATCAGCTTACCAGCTAAGATCAGTGTTTTGTACGATTTTTATCACGACGAAGATACAGGGACCTCCCAAGGATAAGGATACGTCTTATTAAATTAAGCTTAGCTGTAGAAATCATAACGTTTCATCATCATCATTACCATTTTAGCCGACGTAACGTCCACTGCTGGACATAGGCCTCGCCTAAAGATAACCAGCCGCATCCAGCGGTTTCCCGCAACCTTCACCAGATCGTCGATCCACCTCGTAGGGGGGGGCTTCCAATACTGCGCCTTCCGGTGCGTGGTAGTTACTTCATAACGTTTAAAAGAAGCTAATTAGAAAAATAATCGTTACAGTCGTATTGTTACTGCACCTCTTTCAATAAACGTATAATGAGTGCTAATCACAAGATCCTATCTTAGCCAGAGGTAACTAAAACATGAAAGAGAAAAAAAGACATGTTGCGCAGATGCGACCCCAAATGAATGAGGTTACAAAAAACTGAAACAAACACCAACTGGAGCAAATGAGGAACTCGTCAAGTTCAACTCCTGTTTAACCTTTGCTATAGTGACAAATGATTGTCAATATAGAGCAATGGAGGTTATAAATAAAGCTGTTCTTGCCAACTGTACTTATTTATGGGAATTTTATTATTCATGATGATGAGTCTATCTCGTAACATTTTATCCAAGAACTTGACCACAACAAGGAATTGCGTTATTGAGTTACATCACACACCTCTATCGAGTGTTTTTCATAATGAATCATGGTTACGTTGGTAGTAACAACAGGACTTTAAAAGTTTCTGAATGTATTCTATTAATAATTTTACCGTTTTACCAGTTTTTTTTTTGCGACTTCTCTAGAAAAATTCTAAAACGAATTTATAGAAGATGCACTAAAGGGAAGATACCCTTTAGTGCATCTTCTATAAATTCGTTTTAGAATTTCGACCCAAATAATTATTTATAAATAATTTCCATCGAAACCAGCGATCCGTGCATTAATTACAATGATCAATTAAAAACTACAAACGATAAATTAAAGGAATAGCAAAATATTCTCGTTCGCAACGAGTTCTACGTAAACGATCGCTTGTTCATTTGTTTAGTCAAACGAAAAACAAATCTTCAAAAGGCAAATCAGAAATACAAACAATAATTAGTAGTTTTAATTAGTCTTGTACTTGTTTGAACAAGTTGTTATTGTAGCTTTTAAGAAAATATTAGTTGTATTTGCTCAAGATCTTTATTTGCTTACTAGTTTCTGATCCCGTCTTCGTCCGCGTAATGTTTTCACCCGCGTTTAGTTACGTCTTTGGTTACTGCTTTGCTCCCGTGGGTCGAAGCGTGATGTTATATAGCTTTCAGTATTCCTCATGAATCTGGCTGTCATATAAGATTTTTTTCCAATCCGACTGGTAGTTCCAGAGATTAGGGAGTTTAAACAAACAAACGAAAAAACTGGTCAGTTTTATTATATTAGTATAGATTTTCCGTTTGCCATCTACTGGGATTCAAGGTTAAAAGCGAGTCTTGTTAGGAAACTTTTTGAAGTCGTCCCAAAGGCAAATAAATACAACAAATTGACAAATCACTGGCGCGTCCAATTGGTCTGACAGTGTACGATCATAGCGACTTTATTTTGAAACTAGCTGTGCCCGCGATTTCGTTCGAGTAAATCTCCGTTATCACGGGGTTTTATTTTAATTGCGCGGATCTTAACTCGATTTCTAAAATAAAAGTAGCCTAAGTTACTCCTAATAACATCAGATATCTGCCAGTGAAAGTCCCGTCTAAATCTATCTACGGAAATTAGTTGGCAGTCGGCACCAACATCCCCCTCTTCCTTTAGTTAGTCATCGGCTACACGTATTAACAAAGCAATTTTACTTGTAACGACAGTTCTGCTATATTCCTATCACATCACTGACATCGGTGAAGGAAAACATCGGGAGGAAACCAGGACTTATACCAGCCTATTACTGTCCTATTCAAACCATGCCAGAGGCCCATGAGGCGGTTTAGAAACTCTGACACTAGGGTGTGTGGGGTCATAAGACCTTACTGCCCACACGATAAGAAGAGAAGATCCTATGAGGAATTCAGTTCCATATCTCTGATATTACAGAAAATATTTTTATGAGACCAATCGGGGAATATACTCTTTCCAACAAAAAGAGAATTTTCAAAATCGGTCTACAATTGAATAAGAAATCGCGTAACAAACTTACAAAAAGAAAAAGCATAAGTACTGTCGATTGAGAACCTCCTTTTTTTTAGAAGTCGCTTACAAATAGATATCACGGTATCTAGCCAGAACAACAACATCGTCATCATTTCCTCCAATAAAGGCAGCATCAACTGATCCAAGAGTCTAATAAGCAGCGATCAAAGCTGCATCTGTATCAAAGAGCGTCTGTCTCACTTAAACATCTCGGCTTAACGATCGTTAGGCTGACTGAGTAAACGTCGATACGTCCGTACGTCGTGCACCGTTGTGTAAACAAGACTGTGTATATGTAGTAAGTCTATCGGCTATATGGCACTCACATCTGTCTAGTGTACTGTTATCTTTAATTTAGGGTTGACAGAGAAGGTTCAAATACCATTATTTGCTTTACAATGAGCGAATATTATGTAAACTTTTAAACTATGAAATATACAGGTGTTTGGGCAGACAAAAGTTGTTTTTTTGTTATGAGTACCGTGTAAGCTGTTGTTTTGATATTACAAACAGATACACTTTAGAATGGTTGGTTGGTTTGTTTAAAAAATAAACAGAAATGATAATTTCAGTTGTCAAGTTCAGTGCAAACTGTACCCGCAGGTGCGCCTCAGAATTTCAGTCAATAAAGCAGATAACCATTAAGTTATCTACACGTAAAGTGTTATCAGAGGACGCACACGCATTTATCAATAGTACTATTTGCTTACTATCAACTACAAATATATCTGAGCCAGCTAACATCTATTGTTTAAGATATTAGAAAATGAGTCTGTTTTAGAGTATATTCTTTCACTACTAAGTAGGTAAAGGCCTCGCCAAAACATTCCAACAGACCATAATTACCTTTACCTGCATACATCCAGTCAAAATTTTATAACCGCCAGCCCTAACATACGACTTTTTATTATATTCAATATGCTTGTAGACATACGCTTCGAGTACAGTTTAATACTCTTTTGCTATCATAAAGTACGTCGTTTTAATCTCAACAATGAAACCTATAATCGGAAACTTATTACTTATAGACTTCTTTTGCTTTTTAGACTTTGGACTTTTTGTTTGTCTATTCGTCCTTAACGTCCTTTGTAAGTAAGCTAATTGCTTTGTGGAAGACAGAAAGTACTTCTTAATATTCTCAGCTTGTCCTCACTAGACACAACGAGCCACGAATACCAATTCTAATTGCTTGGAATTAATCATTTTAGCAGGCCATAAACATTTTCTACCTCCCCAATATTTCGCTAATGGAGATATTACTTGTTAAATCTTATCTCAGATAGTACCGTTTTTCGATTTTCATTCACTCTTTCCGATAAAACTCAACTGTAATGAAATTATCTAGCTTCATTGATGTGTTCGTCTATTAATAGCTGTGCAATCGAAACCGGTCTCACGGCAGAATCAGCGTGAATGAACAGCCATTGTATGGATGCATCGCAGTGAACCATACGGCACTAACAGCCTAGCACTAGTCAGCCTTGTAAACACTGCTAGCTACAGTTACCGGCACGTAACTTGGCAAGAGATTTTCGTAGTGGGGGAAGTTCGCGCATATAAAAATGTATAAAATTGTGTGTGCGCAAACTTCCCCCACTACAAAAACTCTTGCCAACTTACGTGCCGGTAACTGTACAAAGATATAAGATGAAATATAAAAGGACGAAGACGTAAGGTTTATTGCTTTTCATAAGACCAGCTAAGTTGTGAGACGTCTGACAGAACCAACGCAAAGCCCAGCTAACAATAAGCAGTTAGGTTTGGGGCACAAGCAAAACATTTAGAATTAACAACCCAATAAATGGCTCCACCACTAGGGATCGCTATACCAATTTATGAACTTCCTGGAACACGGTAGACATATTTCGAAATGGACTACCCAATAACGTCCAACCGCATCGATTCGGTAAATCAAACGTTCAAATATCAGAATGTCGCGTATCAACCGCTCATTAATCAGGGATTCAGCGTAAATGGGTCACCCTGTTGTTCATGTAACAGTCCTCCAATCCGTCACAGTTGGAACATTCAATAGTGGGTAATAAGGTCTTGCACCAATTGACCTCGTGGCGTATCAGCAGATCTATATTATGTCGCTTCCACAAGTTACTTATAAGGAAAAAACGTGACTAAACTCTTGCTGATGATAGTAGAAAATACGAACAATACATGTTGACCTTTCAGGAAATGTATTTTAATGCAAAGATGTACGACTTTTTGAACTTTATAAGAGTCTAAACTAAGTTTGCGAACTGAATTCTAAACGACATAATATCGAGAACTGATACGATATAATATAGACTTGTCTAAATCGCTTCTAACAACCATATAAAGTTCAAGTTTTACGTTTATTGCCCCCGATATAACACTAAAACCAACAGTAAGCTAGACGCTACCATCTGCTATTAACAGCAAGTAGTATGTAATCACATCGTTAAGACTACGGTTTGTCTGGGTGCAACTAACGGGCAGTCACGCCAGAAACGAGCTGGTACCCTGCCATTGTTTCAACTACGTCTAGCTGTTTTTGCGTGAAGCTACATGTGATGATGACATTCAGATGCCATACGTAGACATGACTTCTCAGACGAATCCAATTAGTTGGTTGCTTGTGAGTATGTAATATGGAGGCAAGGTCGCCCCTGCTTAGTCGTACAAATCAAACAATCATCATGACCGACGAATTTGTACTCTCTCAAGTCAAATGTTAAGCCCTTTTCCTATAAATACAATCCTCGGTTTTTATTCCAAGTCTAAAGCCTTTTGTACTACACCTTTCCCGAACATAAAGCTCTCAAATCCATAGCCCAAAAAATATAACCTCATAAAAATTATAAGAAATCTGTTAGCCGCTATTATTTTGTGAGTAGTCGATACTAAGATGTTTCACTTGGTCGAGTAGGCGTAAATTTTCACAGCCGTCATAAAGAGTAATGGCAGAGTCACATAACCACGCATTGGGACGGGCCTAAAGCTCAGCACTCACGTTGATGAGTAGAAATAACCCGGCTACTAGGGTTACCAGAATTGTATATATCCACGGGATTTATTCGTTATAACGTTTATTGTTAGGTTCACTTACATTTTGATGCGTTACCTGACATTTTTAACTAAATATGAATTGCACTGTGCGTCAAAAGTAAGCCGATATCTTGTACTAATGATATGATGATTGAGTACCTACGAGTAGATGGTGTTCATTGTAATTATAGACGCAAAAAAGTAGCACAAAAACTGAGCGAGATACATGATAATTACCAAATCGTTATGTCATGTAAAACCGGTTCCAACGTATAATTTAGGATTCCATAAATGGATAGTTAATGTATAGGTAATTAATTTTGACTTATGTCTAGAACATACTATTTTGTTTCGTATGGAGCCTACACAGTTACTCTTCTGAAACTTTCTGTTCTATATTCACTTAGTAAAATGAAATTAGCGTTGTAGCGGAAGAGAATAATGGGCACCCTATCCGTTCTCCTTATAAATAATTCCGCTGGACCGCGATCCTGGGCCGAGGCGACCTAATGAATAGTTTAAGCTCAGCTTTATCTGAATTAGTTACATTTGCCTACAAATGATACATCTTCCGTTTTGAATGTAATTTATTTGTTTGGCTTGAAAATGCGACAGGGTTAGTAGAATCAATATTTGCTAAACCCGTGAATGATCCCGACGAGTTTAAAACTTCTATTGATGAAGAAACTTTCATTATACTTAAAAGAGAGAAGTGTTAGAGCGAAAGAGACTAGTAGCTAGTACCAAATCATTAAATAAAACAAATAGAGTTTCGATCGATAGTGATACAATACTACCCACACACACATAACTGATTAGGTTTGACGTTTACACTGCATAAATAATGACAGGTTGGCTGACCATCTATGAACACCTCAAGCACAGTATAAATATACTACCAGTAGTGGCTCTCGGCCGTAACCTTGAATTAAGTACCTAAAATTCCGTGCGACATACTCACGCGTTAGGGCTGCCCGCACATAGTATTTTAATTTCATCAACCTACTTGAGTTTCTTTCTAGTTATGTGAATTTTTTTTTGTTTAAAAAAATAATTCGTTGTTATTGAAATAGGAAGTGTTCAATAAAAATACATGTTGCGTTGTATAATTAAAAGATTTAATAAAAAAAAATTCGCCGAAGGAAACCAAACTCCAATCCTTACAAACTTCAACATCTACTTACTCAACCAAAATGAAAGAAACATCGAACGAGTAATTATAAAATCTGTTTGCATCTCAGCTTATTAACGTTCACATTACTACCTATAGTACCTACAGCTAGGAGCACTTTGGTCACCCATCCAATGTCGCACTGCTGCAAACGTTATATAACAACCATCTCATCGCGTGTGCCGTATCTACAGCAATGAAAATCTTACTAAGTAGGCAGGTATCATTACCAGGTAATAAGTAACTAAGTACCTACGTTCATAAGTAAGCAGATAGCCGAAACTAGGAAACTACCTACCTAGGTACCAGTTGTACGGGAACGGCGTAGTTAGGTCATTCGTATCACTTTTTACACCCTATCCACAATTTATTTATGTAGGTACCTATTTTATTAATTAAATTATTAATAAATTATCAAGTATTTTACTCGGTGTAAAAAGCGAAATGTGTAGGTATTTAAGTATTAAAAAAAAACAAATTACGTAATAGTAGGTAGGTAAGTGTATAATTGTTTTTAAAGTCTCACCTCTCGTATTTAAAAAAATGTTATCTCTGGGTTCGTTATCGAAGAATTCAAGCAGCCAAACACTGCACAATATAGTTTATAATTTCTCCTTGCCATATTAAGAAATCGCACGCTCACTGCTTACAAAAATATTACATCATCCATTCGTCACTACGGCGGCGGGAGGCGCGGCGGCGCGGCGCGGCGGCGCAGTCAAGACTGTTTGTGTACCGAGAGTGTACCGAACTCGACGCGCGTAGGTATGACTCGCGTTGCGACCGTTTCTATGAAGACACAATACTGTACATTTTATTACCGTGCCTCAAGTAACCTGCTTGGTTCCCTCGTTAAATATTGTAACAAGCGTGGGCTGGTACAGCTGATACCACAACATTTAATAAATCAAAGTTACGAAGATGTCTGATCTTGTATAAACTTGAAAAGTACCTACTCGGATTTTGTACGTTTAGTATCCGGATTTAGAATCATGTAGATTCTGGCGGAATAAAGGCAATTTTTTTTTGTACATTCCCGAAAACCGTTGCTGAATAAAAGCAACGCCCCAATTTTATGGCACTACAGTTCAATAAGGAACGAAATTAGGGCAAGATAATCAGAGCAGATCTCGGCAAAGCTTTCAAATAATTCGTTTCGGATTTACGACATCTGTAATATCGATATCGGTTGCTGCGAATATACTGCTCACGTCTTACACATAAAATCGCAAGTCACTCACACACGAGGCATCCGTAAGTCACTCCCAATCCATCAAGAAATACCACCGATATATTTTATTTCCATTCACGAATACTTCCACACAACACGACATCACTACAGTTCACTATTATCCCTAAATCCTCGACACGACCCACTCAGCCCCAAGGCTCAAGTAATGCAATTAGGTCTATTTTCCGACAGAAAGGGACTCGGAATACAAAGCTAACGGCAATTTTAACAATAATGGCCTGTGCCAGCCTTGTTGCAAAATACGTTGAGCGACGTATTAAGCGAAAACGATATTGGATTTTGTAATCTGAAGAAAAAAATCTGAAATGAGTTGAGTTGGGGTCAATTTGTTTTTATTTTTTGGAAGCACGTTTTCATGATTAGATTCCAGTATTTTTAGCTGGCTGAAAATGACATTTTAATAAACCCTAAGTAAAGATCTAGAAGGAACTCAACAAGCCGTTTCATAAACTCGAGTTTTCTTTTCGGATAAAGGAAAAAGAAAAACCAAGAGACGCTTAAAAAAGAAAATGACACCCAAAGCTTAAAAATACCAACCTAGTAACTCTACAAAGGTAAAACGAGGACAGTAACGATCCAATCTGTAGACACTTTAAGACATCAAAGGAAATCAAGTGATATTTGTTTCAACCAAACTCCACAGGATTATCGCCTAACTCCGGAATCTTCGAGAGATCTAACGGCCTGGCCACAGCTAACGGCGGCGCGAATTGCGGGGCGTCTGGAGTCGCGTCTTGCGGTGAGCGACTCAAACAAATGGTAGAGAAACTATGAAGTATGCCACAGCTACCGCGGCGCGACCTGCGGCGCGTTGAGCGTCGCGAACTGCGAATCGATGAGCGTCGGGCGTTCTCGGCGGCGACGGGCGGTGCGTCTTGCGAATGAAACAAATGTACTAGCGAGTATCGAGGCGGCCACAGCTCAGAGCGGCGCGCGCGGCGGCATCGGTGGACGCATTCGGGATCGCGCGACCGAAACAAATAATTTTGTTTTTATCGCGCGTTTTTTTATAAAAGTAATGGATACGGAACAATTTATAAGCGAAATATTGAGTAGACCAGCAGTATGGATGTCAAAACATCCACATCATAAATATAGGCATGTTATAAAAAAGTTGTGGGCCCAAATAAAACAACAATTTCCTGTTAATAGTGGTAAGTATTTATTACCTATTTTTTACAAGTAATGTAGATACGGCAATTTAGTTCATACTTTTGATGGGGGCCATTTAATTTAAACTTTTGATTAATTTTAATAGTTTAGCCGTTCTCTAAATACGTCCACCGCTGACGCCGCCGCGGTCGCAACAACTCTAGCTGTGGCATACCATCGCAAATCGCGCCGCCGGCCGCGACTCCAGACGCCCCGCAATTCGCGCCGCCGTTAGCTGTGGCCAGGCCGTAACGCGTTACCACGGAAATGAACAAGGGTCTAGTATTAATGAGATTACATAGTCGATTTATTGTTCGGTAATCGAGATTTGCAGCCAAAGTATCCGCTGAAACCATTTCGGCGTTTCGCAAGTCTCTAATCGTTTGAAATGGGTTTCCTATTTAATGGGCTTGCTTTATAAGGCGATTTATTGCCTTAGGTATCGAAGCAAAACTGCGTAGATATCGACAGAATAATTTAGAGCCTAGAGTGAGAACCACAAATCCGTACCCATAGGGTGAACACGCCAGTTCGCCGACCACCTCCGACTCTCGACCACTTTGCGAAAATCAGGTAAAAATAAGGAAACCGAAGCGCGGAAAATGTTCCAATTGCATGCAAACGAACGGTCATTCAGTATTCTTCCTACGCGTCATCGTTTGTCCACCTAAGATCGTTTGATGCCGCTCAGTGAAGTAATGAACTTAAGCTCAATACACCAAGTCACCAAATTAAAGCTAAAATTAGTGGACGGGAACATTTTCTAACGTCAGTAAAACATGTTATTATTTAGTTTTGAACATAAATATTATGCTTGGTGTGTCAAAATATGTTTGTATTTACTTATAAACTAATAATCAATTGGAAATTACGAGTGTTTAATTAAAATAATTAGTGGTCGGTCAACTAGCTGCTAAAATTACGCTTCCGTTAGTTTACGACCACCTGGTCGGGAACTAGCTGAATTAGACTAGATAATTTTCAAAGATTGTGGACTTACTGCAAGATATAATGTGAAAATTTTCGATTTATTCTATTCATTTCGGCATAGCTGATTTGCTCGCCAGATTACGACCGGCTAATTGTATCAAAGAAACTAAACTGTAAGCTCTTAAAGTTCTCAAATTCTCAAATCATGGTGGTCGACAACGGATCAGTTGTCGACCACCATGATTTTACTCTGAAGAAAATCGACTAGTTTTTGGCGGTGTACAATTTTTTAATAAATATTCCTTACCTACCTTACATAGAAGCAGCATATAAGATTATACCTGCCAGTTTTGTACGCTATAATATTAAATAAAAGTGATTATAAAAAAAAAATATTAATGATTTTATTTTCGACTTTAATCTGATAGTGCTTGAGTTGTTTTTACAGTGGCTTTCTACCGGTCGGGAACTAGCGGAAAAGACGGGCGTTAACTGGCTTTAGGTGTCCGGGAACTGGAAAAATCACACTTTTCGATATATTTGTTAATTATAAAATAATACATTAATATAATTTAAAAAAATATATCAGATCGTGTAATTTAAACATTTTTCTTTCACATGTAGGCCCAATATCAAAATATTAACGCTTATTATCATAACTATCTGATTTTAAAGATGACAAGTCGACTAAGTGGTCGTGAACCGGCCTAATCACCCTATTTCACGCGGCATTATTTGATGTCAAAATAAACTACAATTTTAGTTGATTTACAGAAACCTCAGCTTTGTACCATGAACCATGATTTTAGACAAAGCCTTTGTCATAGTCGCAGAACACACAGACATATAAATTCATGTAACATATTTCGAACGCAGCACTGAATTGATTGATTACGGCACTCGAATATTTCAAATACAAAAACTGTTTGCCAAACTACATTAAATATTGTTGGTACGTTTAAGTGTACGTTTAATTCACAAAATGTGTTTGTGTTTAAATATTGACATTTACAGTAGGTACGTGTCACTGAAAATAGCCACCGTGATTTTGTGAGTGCTAATAAAGCTTTTATACAATGACTAGCCGTACTACGCGATTTTACCCGCATTAAGTTACAGCTTCGCTCCCATAACGAAATGTTATATAAATATAGCTTATAACCTTCCTCAACAAGGATTTTTCAAATCAGACTACGAGTTCCTGAGATTAACGCGTTCGAACAAACAAACTCTTCAGCTTTATAACTTACTACTATTAAAAATGCGAAATTTTGGATAGATGTTTGTTACTCAAACACGCCAGAATGGCTGAACGGGTCTAGATAAAATTTCGCACAGAGATGAAATATAACCTGGATTCGCACACAGGCTACTTATTATAAAAATAAACGTTTCCCGTGGAATAATATAGGTCAACGATAACGGACGAAGTCGCAGGCAGAAGTTAGTATTAGTCTCGATAGGTATTAAAACAATCCTAAAATGAAAGCTCTCTAACTTTTACTTAAACTGTTTAGTGCTATCAGTTCCACCTATCAGTTCATCAAAACCGTCCCATTTGACGTTATCGTGACATGACAAGCAACTGGGGCTGAAGGCGTTGCCAAATTGCGCTCACGTACTCTTTACTATCTTCAAAGTAATTAATTTGAAGAGCAGCAGTTACGGCGCCTGTACCATGGAGGGAATTTATTCGTGTAGTACCCTATTTAAATTCCATTTAGAATTGGTTGTATAAATATTTAGCACTTGATGGAGTCATACACGTTTGAATGATAAAGTCAAAGCCAAAGTCAAATCATTTATTCCAATTAGGCTATTAAAAAGCACTTTTGAACGTAATATACATGAAATAAAGGATTTAATCTAGTTGCCCCTTCCAAAAGGTAGTTTTGTATGGAAAAGAAAAAAGTAGCAATCGGTAAAAGCAGTATTCGTCCTTTAATTAACTAAAATATAACTGACATTTTAGTGCTTCAAATATCTTGTTTTAATTAGTGTAATTAAATCGTACAGTCCTTATTTATTACTTTGATGAGTACGCGTTTGCGCTCAAAATACAACAAAGACAGCATTTTGCCATCAAACACTTACCAGCAAACAGCCAGCATTGCCCTCTCGCTAAATCTGCGAGCATTTTAAATTAAGTTCGTTCAGCAATTTTCGCACATCGCAAATAATACCTTCCTAAATTATTTTTAGTAGCGCCATTATAACAGGCTCAGAATTCTTAAAGCCGAAAAAAAGTTAAAATAGAAAATTACGCCTAAATGGAATACTAATCTCATTCGTTCTCAAGTTTTATAAGTGGAGCAAAAACAGTAAATTGTCACAGTTTGCTACTTCACGTAATGTAATTAGTCTATCTTTTCTCTAGAGAGGAACTTCAAATTGAAAGAATTTCTTTTGTCTTTTTTTGTTAGAATTTGGCCGACCTCAGACGTATTCACTAACTCCGCTTAGGTAAAATACGTACGAAGGTATTTTTTGAAGTGAAAATTTCTTGAGCCTCCTTTATTTTTGGTAGGGGCAAAGTTATGGGTTCGCGACACCGACATGTTAATGTGACCGCGTCACCGACATGTTAATATAACGTTAAGTTTTCACTTCCGTTGGCAGACCCCATGACAGCCTTTTTTTTCTCACTGACGCAGGATGAAGTAAATGTAAATTTTTCTTAATATTTTTTTTTTCGTGATAATGACCCATCTCTTCCAGCCAGATAGCAGATTCCAAGGCAAGGTGTAAATCCTTCATTGTTATTGTGAAGTTCAAAATTGAAACACGACTAGAACTATTCAAAGGCAAACATAGGCATCACCTGTACGTGTAGATGTTTATCCGTCAGCGACTTGGTGGCTCTATTAAAAGCGAGCATTCAACACAAAATGAGGTCGTGCACAAAGAGATTGTTAGGGGTCCTCGGGAAATCACGAACAGCATGGCGTCTAAGCCGAGCTCTTAAAGAAAAAATGCAAGATTGCTGCGGTAGGGAAAGCCAAACAACTATCTATAAAGTGTGCCACTAGTTTAGACATTCTAGGCTATTTTAATTATAAATAAACAATAATAAAACAATACCAGCCTGATATTGTCTTACTGCAGAGCAAATGCCTCTTTTCATATACCTAAAGAAGGCATGAGCATTGATCACCACAATATATTAATTATAAATCCAGATTACCGATCTCATAATAAACTGTAACTCTCAAGAAAGTACATACCTACTACATATGAATTAAAAAAGTCACATTGGTACTTGCCCAATATAGTAGACCCCCCACCAAGGGGCCATCACGACATTAAAGTAAAGCAAGTATTCATATCATCAAAAACGTTAGAAGTAGGTACCAGAAATATTTTGAGCTTTACACTAAAATAAAAATCTGGAAAAGAATGTAGCCCCTATGTGCCTGAGCAAAGGCTTTGGGTAAGGGACGTGCAAAAAAGGCTATCCTTTGTTAATCTGGTTTATGTTCCGACATAAACCAGATAATCTACAAAGGATAGAAATATTTATTATAACATTAATAATAACTCCCTTACAAAACAGTCTTAAAAAAAGGCGAATGAAGAAAATGTCGATTACTGTCGAAATTGGTCGTCCAAAAACTGTTTTTCGTTCTTCAAGACTTATAAAGAAATTCGCCGAAGATTTTCCAGATTGAAGAACATACTTAAATTAAAATATGTACGGACTACCTTCTGGCCGCGACTTCGTCCGCGTGTTTTTCGTTTATTCAACCGCTTTAAGTTACGTCTTCGATTACTGCTCTGCTCCCGTGGGTCGTATGATCGTATCGTGATGTTATATAGCCTATATTATTCCTCATTAATCTAGCCATCATATGCAAAAAGATTTTCCCAATGCAGCTTCTGAGATAGCGTATTTAATCCCACAAACAAACAAAAAAAATCTTCAGCTTATTATATTATAGTATAGATACCTACATAGAATGTATTGTACATTTTTATGTATGCCGAAAACAGTTGCGTTTAAAAATAATAGGTCCATGATCACGTGACGAATATAATAGCTAATTCTGAGATGTGTCAAGCGAGTCATGTCATGACGAAACTTAATAAACCAGTTTAGGACCTTGGAAAGTTAATGGATTAGGTAAAAGGTCATTGTTTCCCTTTGATTAACGTCCTTTTATGTAAGAACCAGGGTTGGGAGCGTTTCATATCCAACCCCGTCCGTAAGAGGCTTACAGTGGATTGTTTTAAATATTTCAAGCCACGTACCTACATAAGAAAAGCGGTATCATGTTGGAATGTTTTTATTACTGTTAGGTACGTACCCATGTTAAAAGTAGGTACTTTTTTAACTAATATGGTTTATATCCCTGTTGTACCTATCTAATAAAGCTGATGAATTTGTTTGTTTATTTAAATGCGCTAATATCTGGAACTGAGGTGGACTGGGTCAATAATAGGCCGGTATTTGTATGTAACAATTCGAACAACATAAAAAAATTGGTCGTGTTGTTGGCGATGATGATACCATTGCTTGCTCACTATTGCTATTGTATAAACTTTTATTTATTTTATTTAAGTAAGTTTGAATAACACAATTCACAATAAAAAATACAATATGACCATTCGGCATTGATCATTACTGAATTTTTTAACAAAACAATCTTTTTTGCAAACGTAGGTAATTCATACTAATGCAAAAATAATGAACTCAATACACCAATTGACAAATTATATTTCATCGGTTAACTTCTATATTTGTGTAGATAATACTGCAACATAAAACAACACGCCTGCAATCCCCGAAGGATTAGGCAGAGGCAGTGTTGCCAATTTAGCTCTTTTAGAGCAAAATTTAGCTTCCTTTTTAATTAATCAGCTCCAAAAAAATAATTTTAGCTCTTTAGCTCTTTAATTTTACAATTTTAGCTCCATTCCAATACATGAAAAAAAAAACTTTTGGTTATTTTTTTCTTTTGGTGTATTCGAATTTCATGCTGACCAACGAGTAAATTAATACGTAGAGCCATACTTACTAAATATGGCTCTAAATACGTACTTTCCTCGTAATCATAGAGATAAGGACTAAATATTATTTAGTCCTTTACTCTATGATTAGTCTATGACTTGAACTGTAGGGAATACCCCAAAGAGTACTAGAATACCCGTATTATTTTATTTCGTTCGATCATTACTTAATTCTTTGACTTTGGTAATTGGTAGACTATCGTGTATTGGAAAGTGCAATTTGCAAAATGTCGAGTAGGCCATACACTCAAAAATTTCGAGACGAATGGCAATGGGTATCTGAGACTGCTTTTCAAGGTTGGTTGAAAGCAGTTAGTAACGAAAAAACCAAAGCATATTGCTGCTATTGTCGATGTGAATTAAATGCGAAAAAAAATGATTTATTTTTATTTATATTTATTTTTATTTGACACACGATAGTTCTGATGACGAATAATCATATTTTTTAATTTTTCCCTTATTTATCTTACAAGATATAAAATCACATTACGTTTTTCTTTAACAATAATAAAAAAAATGATTTTTAAACTTTCTTTTATTTTAGCTCTTTTTTTTCCGAAAATTTAGCTCTATTTTAGCTCTTTTTCAAAGGTGATCTAGCTCTCTTTAAAAAAATGAGTTGGCAACACTGGGCAGAGGTGTATTAGTACACCCACATTTCGCCAGTTATGTTTATGTCCCATGTAATAGGGGGCGAGCCTATTGCCATCAACCGGGCACAAATCCAAACTCCGAGGCTACTACTACTGCAAATGAATATTTATTACAAGTTCTAGGTTTAGTAACGTAAGCACATATTATCATTCAGTTATTATAATCCTATTATTCTAAGTAAACAGTAAAAGCGTCCGCGAGACTTAATTTGCAATGTCAACATGCACAATCTTAATTTATAGCCTTTCCAAATCCTTGGAAACTCGACGCTGAAGAAGCTTAATGTAAATCGTATTTTTAGTGGCTATCGGACTTCTACTTGCCAATAAAAACACGCTAAGGCAACGACAATAAGTACATTTGGGTCAATCGATACGACAAACGACTGGTCGCGTGTCGGATCGCACGACACGCACCTACACTTTAACTATGTATTATTGTATCGATAACTGTCTATTATACAAGGCTGAGAAGCTACTTCGGAAGGAAGAATAGTACCGGTACTATTCTTCCTTCCGAAGTAGCTTCTACAAGTAATTACTAGAAACGCCGCGATTTGTCGTTGATATTCGACATTATTTGCATTTTTTTTTAATTATTCTTCGTAAGTATAGCAAATAATATTGTAGCTACTATTCGATAATGGCGAATAATTAAATGCCTGGTTTAAAACCCCAGATTCAAAAAGAATTAACTTTAATTACTTGCAAACATTCAGTCCTAAACATTCAGTCCTACACAAGATTTTAATATTTTTTTATCACAAATTACAGTATCGTTTTTGATGCCGAATAATTTTGGTGAATAACTTGACTATTGGCCATGGGGAATGTCGAGTAATCGATTATTACCTCTATTTGTGGCATCTCTAGTAATTACACATCTAGCAACAAAAATCTATATTGTCTATAGAACAACACAAGAAATACATGACGTTTTAAATATCCTTCATTATAAATATTTGCATGAACCAAAGGCAAGATTTGTTATAAAAAATCTAAAGGTCAAACAAGATTAAAATATGTATAACTTGTTTTGGTCATGAAACTTTATAATATACTAACAATTACTGCAGTCTAGCTGGTTTAGAGGACGTCGCTCTTGCGACCATGAATGCCTCCTGTTTATAGCTTACGTTCAAAACAAACACTTTTATAATAAATTACAATATATTCCGCAAACAAAAACTTGGTAACCACAAAAAGTTTTATATAGGTGGTAACAAAATTGAGAGATGTAATAAAAAAATTGTTGGCTCCACAGCTTCGCAAATAGATCAATGACCTGAGATTCTCTCGTCTCGCACGATGTTGTTATACTTCAGAAGGAGTATAGATAAGTAATCTATGTTTTGAATGAGATAAATGCAGACAATTCATTCCTGTATTATCAAACAAACAAAAAACAAAACAGCGGTCACGAACCTGCGATTTCTATTGCTAAATAAGAACTAAGATTTAATACCTAAGTAACGGTACTGATGTCTAGATTCTATACAAAACTCAACGAAGCAAAGACAGTCGAGTTTTATTATACGTTTTACATAAGTACTGTTAATTTTACGTCATTTTTTAACCACGAAACACAGTTAGCGGTATAGTTTTTAAGTAACTGACGTAAGAAACTAATTTTGCTGCAAACTCGCCAACAGTGATTTGCATAATGCAGGTGCACTGCGTTTTATAGCACCCATTTTGTGTTTTATTTAGTGGATAAAATGCATGGACAATTTAATTCACGAGCTATAATGTGAGTTGAAAAAGTTTACTAAGTAACAGTAAGTAGCACCTGGACTTTGTCATGTGGTTAATATTTTAACTCTCTTTGCAAAAAACAAAATACCTACGAGAATTATGTAAAATTGTTAACGGTTTAATGATGGTAATGAGCCGGCTAATTAGGTTACACTCCACTCCACCAGACATACGAGATGTGAGATACATGGCAGGAAAGAGAACGAGTAAAAATTGTTAAAATACATTCAGTGGTAAAATAAGGTTTCCTATCTATTTGCATACAATTTTAAGACCTAATATAACTAGGCATAAGTACTTTTGTTTGTCCTAATTATATTTTCGCATAATATTATTTGCGCATAACAGCTTTACGCATAATTTTTTAAGCATAATTTCTCTAATCATAATAATGATTAAAGGCATAACATTCTAAAGCATAAATAATTTCAACAGATGGTCGCTCTGGGCGGTAAAAAAAAAAGCTGCCGCCCTATCTCCCGTCAGCCATGTCGTCGGAGCACCGGCGGCCTTCGGCCTACGCTCCTCATGTCCCAAAGTCGGACTTCTGGGGCCATAATTAATCATAATTTCAACAGATGGTCGCTCTGGGCGGTAAAAAAAAAGCTGCCGCCCTATCTCCCGTCAGCCATGTCGTCGGAGCTCCGCCGGCCTTCGGCCTACGCTCCTCATGTCCCAAAGTCGGACTTCTGGGGCCATAATTAATCATAATTTCAACAGATGGTCGCTCTGGGCGGTAAAAAAAAAGCTGCCGCCCTATCTCCCGTCAGCCATGTCGTCGGAGCTCCGCCGGCCTTCGGCCTACGCTCCTCATGTCCCAAAGTCGGACTTCTGGGGCGAAAAGTAAGTTATGCGAATTAAATTTATGCCAAAACAAATTAGCCTTCAAGATAATTATGCCAACATAAACTGTATGCCAAAAAAAAAATGGCAAAGTATTATTATGGCAAAACAAATTATACCATAACCGTTATGCCAAAGTATATTAGGAAAAAGAATATTATGCGAATAAAAGGGGAGCCGTAAAATAACTCAATGATTATATGGTGCAATAAATAGCACTACGAAATATGTAAATAAAAGCAATTTCATTTAAATTCAAATGTCATGTAAAACAGGACTCGTCGCGAACATATGAAATTGAAAGCGCAAAGACCAAAAATAGTCGTGCAAAATACACGAGGTAGAAGTAAAACGGCTTTTAAAAGAATTGAGCACAAAACTATCTCAGACTTGCGGAGTTCCAAATGGGGCGCGCTGTATTGTGGGAACTCACAGGGGATCTCAGTTTTCCGGACTAACGCCCAACTATTATACCAACGAACGCCATCTGGGAAATGGGTAGTACCTACACGTCGGACGTCGGACATAGCCTTTGAAAATTTTAGCTGCTATGTAGTTTCATAGCATCAAAATATTTAATGTTTTCATATTTTTTTTATTGCAGATTTCTATGGCATGCATAGCCTTTGAAAATTTTAGCTCCAATGTTCTAGTTTCAAAGTGTTCAACGTTTTTTTACATTATATTATTTTTTCTAGTGAAACTAGAATGAGATTTCTACGGCCTTGCTGTAAATTGTATGAATTGCACCATTTCTCACGCTTGTCAATAACCTGTAGACTGGTTGGAGTCAGTACCACCTACTTAGCTCACAATAGGCCAAGCCTATCAATTTATCTTTTCACATTGTTGTTGTTCTGCTTTAAAAGAAAAGACCTATATTTTAAAAAGGTCGTTAAAAGCTCTCTTGAAAAAATAAGTCCCGTAAGTCGCTTTGACAGTTTTTGTCCTTAATTCTAGCGCAGTTCGGTTTTCGGGAAAATTCTCCAATGTTTTATTATCCTTTGTATATTGTCAAATAAAAGTCGGTGGACTCGGTGCAATTTCACTCGGTTTATAGTGGAATAGTATTTTCAAAAGAATTTCACACAATAATCGTGTGAAATGAAATGCAAAGCTGACCTTTCAGAGCCATTCCCGAGTAACCGTGGGCGGATTTAAAACCAGGCGTTAGTGAAAATTTTAAATTCAAATACTTGGCATTGATTTATGTGTAACTGCACTTTTTAAGAAACTTTGGCTTAGATATTGTATTCTTTTGCAACAGTGGACAGGTAAAATGACATTCCGCATTTATTTTACGACCATATATACTTCTAAACTAATATAATAAAACTGAAGAGTTTTTTGTTTGTTTAAACACGCTAAACTCTAGAACTGCCATTCGAATTTGGAAAATTATTTTCGTATGTGGTAGCCAGATTCATGAGGAACAGTATAGGCTGTATAGCATCGCGCTACAACCCACGGGAACGGAGCAGTAACCAAAGACGTAACATAATATCAGTGAAAAAAAATACGCTTACAAAGTCGCAGGGGGCAGTTAGTTATTTATAATTTATGAAGACTTCAGCGAAATCTACAATAAACATTGTTGTCTGTTCTGTTATATTTACTGTTGAAATCTGAAGTACTTGTTACCGCTGTGGAAATATCTTGCCATATCAATGATTCAACCGTCCCAGTTAAATACTCATTTACAATCAAAACTCATGAATCATATTAATTACTACTTAACGACTATTTCCGCTTTCCGGATATACATATTTATGAAACGGCCTGATACATGTTTACTGAGATCAACACCTGAAATCATAAATTATTATAATTAGGTAGATAACCTCATTTTCATCGCCCAACAAGTTCTGATTAAAATCTTCATATCTTTAGAGGAGAATTCAGTAGAGGATTTAATTATAATGCGTCTTCTGTATATATTAATATTTGGTAGGTATACGCTGACGGCTGACGTGGCTCAAAAGGTTGCTTAACTTAAATGGGACTGGGCAGGACATGTCTGCCGCATGTCGGACAAACGGTGGGCCCAAATAGCGCAGAACTGGTGCCCTGAAACTGGGAGTCGAAACCGCGGCAGGCCACGAAGGAGATGGCGGGACGAACTGGATGGATTTCTCCAAAACTGGAGGGATGAGGCACTGAATCGGAAAGGATGGGAGGAGTGGAGGGAGGCCTTTGCCCAGGAGTGAGACAGAATAGGCTAACAAAATAATAATAATAAAAATCATGGCCTAGATACAAGAAAATGTGTATAACTTAACACCAGATTACCAGGTAAGCATTATAAAATTAATTGCAATGGAACAAAAAAAAATGCCCTAGTTTCACTATCTACGTACATACATAATACCTAAAACAGAACATTATGTTAACAGTACAATTACCTGAATACTAATTAAGTTTACAGGCATAGAAAATAAATCTTTACTAGACTAATTATTATAAAGTTGAAAAGTGTTTCTTTGTTTAAAAGCGCTATCTCAGGAACTAATAGTCGGATTTGAAAGAATAGAAACACGACAGGTGTGTTTTCCCGCAGTCACCGGGTAAAAGATCCAAAATAACTCCTAAAATATGTACTTAACTCCTACTTGACTCCTAAATCGTGCCATAGATGAGCCAGTAATAAAGAGGTCTAAAAGATCAAAAGAATGAGTAATGGAAAAAAAAACAGTTTTAAAGCTGACATACTGGCCATCATTTTAGTGGCATCATAGTTCTGAATTTGAATCCACTACCGTTAAAAAACTTACAGACAATTTAAACAAAAAAAAAATGGTGGGTGGCTCGATTTTACAGTCGGGAGTGTATTTTGAGAAAGCCCTCAACTTCCAAGGTTGTACAGGCGCTAGTAATTAACAGTGGGGCAACAAAACCGCGATAAGCTTCAACCGCAAACGCTTTTGTTTACTTCAAATTTTATTTTCGGTTCAAAACATTTTTGTAATTAATTACACTGGTAAACTGAGCAGCCCCCAGACCGTTTCAGCAGAATTTTCAGCGAGTAATTTTATTATTTTTAATCTACTTTTGCAGGTTTTTTAACGTCCTCATTATAATCAGGGGGGCAATTCTAGTAACTTTTAGGAACGTACGCATTCTAAACTTTCAATCTGTCAAAAATGCTCTCTGGTTTTGCCTACATTTTTGATAAGATTTGGGCATTGATTGTCGCTGCGATGAGATATGACTAGACTTTGAACGTTTTTTAGTGGATAGAATTGGCTTTCTGAAGAGTTTTTCTGTTTAACATAATTAAAATTTAATGATAATTTCCGTCATAGGTAATTCAATGTTTCATTCTTACCAATATAATATGAGTTAAAATAAGTTGGTAATACCTACCTCTTTTAATATTTTATATCTTCTTTTGATTACTCATCTTTATTACTTTTACAAATCACAAATACTATTTCTGTCTTTGGTCACATTGGCTCGTTTTTATGCGCAAGCGCCACTTGCGTAATTCAACCTGTGAGCTACGGCAGTAACGCGCCAATCAGAGCATCTCGCTCCGAAGCCAGGTATGTACTTAATGTTACCCTCTTTGGCAACGCAATTCTACTACAATTACAGAGTATATTTTGGAGGAAAAACTAATGACAATTCTACATAACTTCAAAAAACATGGCCTGAATAAGAAATATTATTCCTTTTGTAATTATTTTTGTGTGCACATGGTCTGTGTCAATAAACATTTTTTTCTTTCGTTCTTTCTTTTCTTTCTAAATAGTCATGTTGAAACAACTCTTCTTTATTTAGGGTTTTGTACTCGAAAGTTGCCAACAGAACCCAATTACTAAGTCTCCTCTATCCGTCCATCTGTCTGTCAGCGGATTGTATCTCATGAACCGTATTGTGTAGAGAGTTGAAATTTTCACAGATTGTGTATGTCTATGGCCGCTGTAAAAATTAATAATAGAAATAAAACATAGTAAAAAATAAAGGAGATCGCCATTCAAGAAACGCGTTTTTTTATAGTGTTAAATATTGTATGGTGGTACGGAAGCCTTCGTGAGTGAACCCAACTCGGACTTGGCCGGTTATTTTTCTTCTTTTTCATCTTATTTCTCCAGTTTTATCGAACGCCAAGAAGATAAGGATTAAAAGGTTTTAATCCAACAATAAAGAAAATATTGCTAATAACAAAAAAACTAAACTTCAAGTTAGTTGATTGAAGAGCGCGTTCGACCTTACTTCAGACTTCCTATCCGCTAAGCTAGTGTTCGCCTTCCATGTAGGGCAAGGATGATTTGAGGCCGATACGGAAATACATTTTTGCAACACGAAGCCATTATATTATTAAATCACATGCTTCAAACAATGATTTATAATATTGAATTTAGATACTCTACCTACAAGATACTAGTTGAATCAGGGCTGGCCAGATAAAATTGATTAGGTATCGCTCCAAAAACGAGTGAAGATCATGGTTGTTTCTATCGCCAATTCATCTAGTATAGAAAGTAGGAATTTTCAAAGCATTTTTGGTAATTTACTTATTATACCACTAACTTCCGCCCGCGACTTTGTCCGCGTCCAAGTTAATATTATGTATTATCCCACGGGAATCGTACATTTTTCTGGGATAGGAAGTAGCCAATGTGCTACCAGACTTCTGCAGACCTTCCACATTATAATCTATTTCTGCGCCAAGTTTCATCCAGATACGTTCAGCCGTTCTGGCGTGATTGAGTAACAAACATTCATCCATCCAAACTTTCACATTTATAATTATAGTAGTATGATAAAGATCTTGCAACTGGTAACTACAGTACAGCAAAGTTTTCCTTAAAATGTTCGACAAGACTGATTTTAGAGAGCAGATTAAAACGCATTAAAGAGTAGGTACCTACATAGCATTAAAAGGAGTAATTAGTATTTTATGCAAAGTATAATATCCGTTATGGTAATGAGCTGAACATAATAATTACTTTACATAAAGTAGGTATTTGGTAACCGTACCTTTCTTTCTCGTGCGTCGATTGCGGAATCTGCAGAATCGTCTGCATACTCTCCATTTCCACCACACATTGTGTACCCAGTTCGAGTTCTGGAAAAAAAAGATTTTAGTATTAACAATCAACGGAAACATTTTGATCACTTGTTTACTAGATGACGCAATATTGATCACTATTAAGAGAAAAGCGGGCGGAGATTTTAGAAAATTAGGTACACATATTAGAAGAATCTATTGCTGTCTCCTGCAAGCGCTCGGCGTGCGAAAAGGACATCTGCAGATCTGACTGAATAGCTAAAGTAAAAAGTAATAATTCAGGGTTTGGCTCTTGCCTATCTTCTTCTATAATATTGAACCAACATAAGAGATATTTCATTAACCGAATAAGAGGGATATTGTACAGTGTCCCTATTTTTTTCTTGGGCACTAGGCCTCAGTTGAAAGCAATTTTGAGAAGTTTCTGTGGGTTCTATCTAGTGCTTATAAAAATAACGTATCATTAAAAAGGGAAAACATAGGGAGATACAAATAGTTCATATAATACTACAGTAAAAATCAATTTTATCATTTATCATAAACCAAAAAGAAAACAGTCGAAAACGTTTTTATGGAAAAAAGACCACCCATAATGTCGATGACATTAGATTGACGATTGACGTACGCATAATGACGTGTCACGACGTACGTTAGTCAGTTCTATAACCTTTTGACCTAATGAGCAAAGGCCTACGTAGATTATTGATTTTAAGCGATGAATAACTTAGATATTGCAGGCAACCCCAGTTCGTCATAACGAACTGTGAGTCATTCGAAAGCTAAAAATAAAGGACTAAAACGAAAACTTTTGTCAGAAGGAACTAAACACCGGATACGATACGAAACATGTGGTCGGAGGGTATTTAGAAATGTCAGCACCGTAAAGGCTATAGTTAAAAAGACAGCATTTCAAAGCAAGATGGAAGTGGCCGAAGATCTAGTTAAATGGCGTGATTGGAGACTTCATGTCCAGAAGACAGCTGCTATCTATCTATCTACTATGGGGGGTGGGGTTTCCGCACTTACTCCATATAGTGGACCATTGTGCGTTAGCCATGGTGGCCATTATTGCAAAACACACACCTCCCTCCAAGAGCAGATTTATCTTCCCAGATTGCTCAGGGCATCAGCGAGAGATTTTGGTGAGCCCAAAGTCTCTTTCCGGATTTGGGCGACGCCTGTGCACTCGAGGAGCATATGCATAAGCTGAGAACTGCCACAGGCTGCAGTTGATGATGATGATGATCATTACAAATACGTTTTTAATCAATAAGATACGTGCTGATTCGTACTCCTAACCTCTGCTATCAACGGCACACCTTCCACAAAGTCACGCAGAGATAACAGAATGTAATCGAACCGGCAAATTTAATGCCAGTACAAAACGGGAACAACCGCCTTCAGGAATGCTAATCACCTTTAATTATTTCGTGTAAGGGTAATGGTAGACCTTAGACTAATAAATGACTATTTAGTATTCAGCCCGTTCGCTAATCAATGGTTATTTGTGTATGTGTTAGATTAGTAATACAGTTTTATAGTAAGTGGTTTACAGATAAGATTAGTTTTGTGGTCTTCGGTTAGACGACAATACGACATACCTAGAATTGGTATTGATATTACCTACTAATAAGAAACAGGAAAAAACGATGCTATTTGCTTGTTGCTTGAGTAAAGTAAAGTATTATACCTATTTGTGTAAAGTTATTATTAATTTTGTATTATGACAATACGGTTACGATTCTATGAATCGAAATGTTACGAGAGTATTTTAAAAGGTTGGTTAACTAGGTTAACTGATGTCATTAGTATATTATATAAATTTTGTTTTAAATTCCGCATTATGTTTAATCTTGATAGTATTTTTCGATAACCCTGAGCAGTGTCTAGTCTGCACGACTATTACCAAATACCTATCAGAATTTCAAATTAACCATCAAATAGCATTCCATCTTTTATGGGTTTCTTTTGAAATTGCTTTGCCTGCTAGCTTGGGCTCTATGGGTATTTTTTGTGTCCTATACTATATTTGTAGACGGTTCAGATTCCGCTTACTTAAAAGGTATTGGTCGAACTTTTTTTGGATGTTTTACTGATACAAGATAGGACGAGCTACAGGTATTCTGTCATCCGATGAGGTATGTTAGTTATGTGGTTAATACTGGAACGTGTGGGAAAAAAAAACTCTAACATACATAACTACATTACATTAAACAATAATATAGGTACTAATTTAAATAATAAGTACTTACACAAGCGGTGAGTCAAGCCGAGGTCGGACTGTACGTCCGTGGCGATGCTCTTTCAAATCCGGTTTTACTAGACCATTTCATGTACGCAAGGCTTATGTAAAGCAAACGGTATTGACTAGGCTAGACGTTGGAACAGACTGGTGTATGAGGAGTTCATTCTTCACACGAAGGTAGATAGTTAAGTACTTGTACCTAATTTAATGGAAACAAATTGTAATATTTTCCTTTAGTTTTCAAACACTCGAGTAACTTTTAAATTAGCTTCCAAAGTCAGATGCTTAAAGTTAGAACGAATCGCAACATTCGAATTTTAAAACGGGATATCATGAGATCATAACGTGTGAGCCTAATATAGCTCGAATCTGGCTAAGTATTATTCGATTGACTAATGTAAATTTGATCGGTAGAGAAACAACAGTTTTCACAATCATACTACTTACTCGGCTTGCAATTTCTGGTAATGCCGACGCGATATTTCTTTGGATGTCGTGAGACACTGAAAGATACCGAATTCCTGTGGTAAAAAAGGAAATAGTGCTCATCGAGGCGCTGCGTGTCGCAATGAACTGTCCAGTCTAGAATCGAACGATTTGACAAATTACGTAAAGAAGTTTCGCTGAAAGTAGAGCAGTGGCAATCACACCGACGAGGATTTCCACCGAGTTTATTTACCATGACGAATGCAAGTGAGCGTGCATTCTTGTACTAAAATGATCTCGGTTTACTCAACTATTTACTAACATTCGTTCAGACGTCTTTGTCAAGGTTAAATCACTTAGATTGATATTCAATTCTTTGTTTATCTTAATCGTGTTGTAAACGGAAATTATATTATTATTAACGATTTTTTTTCGGAATCAATATCAGTTAAAAATGTATAATATTATTAGGTGCCTACGATACAGACGGTCTGGTGAGAGAATTAGCAAGTTTGATGAAGCCGTAAAATCTTTACCGATTATATTCATAAACTTGTTAGAATAATGCTATCAGGATTAAATAGGTACCTATTAAGAAACAATCTCTTACCCCTCAAAGTTTGGTTTGTTCTTTTAGAAAACTCGAGAATTTTCCGCAGCATTATTCTCCATTAAAGGCACGGTCTACCGACGAAGTTGAGCAAAAACCGATAGAATTCACAATGGAGCTCATGATAGTCATGTGGGTCAGCCAGCTGTTGTTTCACAGTATCATTATGCTGATCCAATCCATCTATTTTCATTGTAGGCACACCCGAAACAGGTGTACAGTCAGAATAGGTATATTCTCTATCAGTCTTCCTGAATTGGTTTTATCCATAGTGGACGTGTGATAAATGTAGCTTTATCGGTAAATGTATTTTATTAATCTGGGCCACAAAGGATAGAACCTACTTCGTAATATGAGATAGTCATTTGCATATTATTATGGATATCGGATTTATTGAAAAATATTGGTACCTTTATAATACAGGTAACCAAAGCTTTTAAAAAAATCGTCAAGTGGACAACTTTGATCTCAAACTAGGTAGGTACCTACCTATTTAAGTACTACTGCACTGCACATTGCACTAGTAGTACCTAGTAGGTACTAGTAGGCTGTCTATAATTATGATCACGAACTTTAATAAGGCTGCTTGAATAATTTAAGTATAGGTACTTATATTTCTTAAGTTCTTAGGTAGTACCTAAACCTAGGGGTGCCGTCCGGGAGTCTTAGGATTTATGCTAGTTTAGAAGGCGTCAGGGGGTCGTCCGGAAGGGAATTAGTACCCCCCAAGCGTTTGGTAGAGGGGTGTAACCGTGTAAGTATCTAATAGGTATCAAGAATACATAGACAGTAAAATATTGAGATGCCTTTAAGGGTTCCATACCCAAAGGGTTACGGCGCGTACACATAGAACGTCCGATTTACAGGTCCGTTTAAACGTATATGTTATTAGCGTATGTAGTTGTATGAGCGAGTTCACACAGAATACAGTATTCCGGATCCAGTAAAAAATACCGATCCGACATCCAGTAGCGACGAATTAGTTAAAATCGGTCATGTAAACGCTGTGTGAATATTACCTCCAGTAGCGACGGAGCAGTTAAAAAGGATCCTGTAAAATCGGACATTCTATGTGTACGCGCCCTTACTTCTACTAAACCTACGCCGCGCTGTCTTAAACTGGGCAGTTTAATAAGTGAAATAAGTTAATAATGGTTAATTTCAATGGTGATCCATCACATAAAGCAAGTAATAACAAGTAAGTGTAACTTACAGCAGCAGATAAATTGCCTACAATATGAAACCGTTTGCAATGAGTTACTTAAAATAATTACACCTCCAATTTGGCACAAGGTTGAGTAATGTACCTATTTAATGAGAAGCACAAACAAGTTCATCTATTAAATAGGTAGGTATCCTGTTTTTCTTCTAATACAATACCTAATACAGAGGAAAATATTTTGCATAACAACTAGAGAATTTATTCACATAGGTATGTAATACAGAAATACTAATACAAACAAGCTGTTATCATTTGATTGTGCAGACAACACATAAAAAAAAGATATAAGGACCTAACTAGGTACCTTCTAGCAATAAATATAGAAGAATTTGAAGAGTTATAAATATCCCACTGGATGTGTACCACATGGGCTGCTTCAATGTGGAAAAAAGTTCCTGAAACGATTTGGAGGAGGCCTGTGCCCAGCAGTGGAAGCTAAGTCAGCAAAGTGGTAGCTAGTCATTATTTTTTGTATTATTTATACTATAAACTTATAGTATATAAAACAGAGAAAATTAATGACTTGCTTCTGGCTGCGCTTTCATCTGCATAAACTTTAGAAGTCAAAATCCTAAATTACCCTATGAAAACACAAAACCAGGACAGAAATTCTCCTGTGTTAAGCGAGGCAGGGAACCTAAACTGAATATTCTAAATGGGCACTGACCGCTGATGAGGATGTTAGACTTGTTATGAAACGTCAGATGTTACTTCAACAAAGAATTCCTTTTTATTTAATTAACACGCTAATACTAAAATGAGGCAATGGCAAAAATGTAAGAGTGATTCATTGCATACTGACAAGGCTATACTTATTTTGAAATATGAGTAACTTGTAGATAGAAATAATAATTCATAGAATATGACTAGCCAATTAGATTAGGTAAGTAATTCATGATAATAGTACACATTATGTAATGTTTAAGAATTCTATCTGCCGCGTTATCAAGATTGAGTTGAGTTTTATCTTCCTTCATAGTTCATTTTGTTGTCTATTGTGAAATTATAGAGTATTGTCATATAATACCTAGTTCAAAGATTAGTTTTATATTTTATCTAATATAGTTAATATGCTGTTACATGGGAAATACTTCAGAGATATTTTATCCTAGGTATTTCTCAAAAAATCAATACAACTTATCTAATTACTGGAAAAAAGAAAAAACAAGATATACCTAATATTGTAAAATAAAACAAAGATGACAAATGGGTTTTCACGGGAGGGGGCTGAACGGATTTCATACCTATATGATTTTGTGAATAATCAATAAAAACTAAATCTCATCTTATGTGCTTTAGTCTATAAAGTCTATAAACATTAACTTGTTAGATAATATACCAAAAATAGACATCTAAAATAAAAGTGACTAGTTAAAAAATATACCAGGATGTTCTCTCAAAGATAAGCCAAGTGAGAGTAGATGCCAACTAGTGGTGTAAAATATACGAAGCTCTTTAAAATAATCACACCATACAATAACTAAAATATTTAGAATTAGAAACAAAGGTTTTTAAAAGCAGTTGTAAATAAACAATAGATGATGTTCAGACTTAGATTTCTCTGTTTTATATCATTAACAGATTTAATGATATCTACAAACCCAAAATTTCATTAGTTTTATAATAAAAAGCGATTTTAAATCCTTCATGGAATGCTGTAATTCAAATTATTTCTTTACATTATAGTAATCAATTATATTGTTCAGAAATATGTACAACTATCACATAAATTATCTTGTATAATTTATGTACAAGGCACACAGATAAACTGAAACAACGTAGTCACCTGAGCGATAGCGATTTCTTTATTTATTAGCAAAATGAAACCAACTTACCTCGCCTGTTAAAAGGACGAACGCGAACGGCTACTTTAATCTTATCCGTGGCCATTTTCACACTTAATTAACACTAATACAATTAAAACACAACACTTTGCACACAATTGTTCAGTAGATTATTGCACATATTCACCCATATTCTAAAACAACAAAATTCATTATTTTACGTTACGATACAGACGTTCCGCGAATGACACTGCCGCCATGTTGTTTTTTTACTACGTTCGATAGTGCTTGCGTGTCTTGTCTTCTCGTGCAGATGTAAAACAATCAACTTGAAATCGATTTCGTATTTACTCGATATCTACAAATCGATAAGTTTCTTGGGTTGTCTGAGTCTTCGTTATTTATATTAGTAATGCTCGGTTGAGTATTACTAATATAAATAACTCATTCAAATAGAAGCAAAATGTACCTAAATGTCTATAGACATAAGTTTCATGCCCGGCTCCTAAGATATTACTTTATTCAGAGATCTGCTGCCAATGTGAAAGTCAGTTTATCTAGTCACTAATATTATGTTTCTGTTTATTTTATTAACGGCTAATTTTTCAATAGTCAGATAACTTGATATATTTTCAATACAAAAGCTGTCAAACCGCCATGTTTATATTATTATACCTCAGTTATGAGCTAACTGTCGAATGAAAAATTAGCCCTAAATCGATTAAATCCTATGAAAGGACAACACTAGCCAAGTTCGTCAATGTTACCAAAACAAAATATTCTCTATGTCTAATTAAACTAAAAAAATATAATATTTATATTATACAGCATAGATTATACAGCAAACATTATTTTTCGCAGTCAAATAAATAAAATAACGCAATTATAATTAATACCTAATTATTTGATATAATGACATTGACTTGGCACATCTACAGCGTAACGAAACGTAACTTATTGTGACATGACATCCAGCCGGCTACAAATGTCAGTTTGACAGCCAAAGCTAAACATGACGAGTCTTTTTCTCTGGAATTTAAACAACACATTTTACTAACAAGGCAGAAGAAAGATTACCAAAAGCAACGTAAGATATTTGTCTTACAGCAAAATACAATACGATTGCATTGAAATGGCGGCCGATGCACTATTTGGCTGGGATTTAACTTTTAAAACCGTGGAAAGAGACATCAAGCGAAAATCTGATGTTATTATAGCATTTATTCATTGGAATCTAACAAAAAGGGGATTTAGGAGTATTGGAATAGGTGATGAGGTAAGACATATGCATAACAACTTGAGCACTGACTCTTTAACCTGCTCTACAATCATTTAGATGCGAAGAGAGTATAAGTAGATAATCCGAATGATCATAGAAGTATTATATTCCAGTATATTCCACAAAATCACATCAACATACAGTACTGAGGCTATTTCTGGAATAATGAA
Organism: Hoplodrina blanda; assembly: GCA_949316365.1. NCBI lineage: Eukaryota > Metazoa > Arthropoda > Insecta > Lepidoptera > Noctuidae > Hoplodrina > Hoplodrina blanda. The sequence goes on along the minus strand of OX438579.1, from coordinate 4,134,422 downwards.
TAAAAAAACTCCAGTAGTTGACAGAACCAACTTGTTCTTCATAAAATCATGAGGATTGACAAGGTTGACATTATTATGAAACATAATCTGTAATGGGCGGATACTTTCCATAAAAATGATACGGAGAATATTTAACATTAATAAAAAGTTAGCTAATAAAATTATTGCCAACAATACATTATATTTCAGAGGACTTTATCAGGAGATGAAGAAAAAACGGAGCTTTTACCAACAGGCTGGAATGACAAGGACAACTATGCCCTCCGATATGTTCTTGAAAACAAACTCTTCATTCTACATGGACTGAATACTGACGGCAATCTCATTGTTAATCTCATGGTAATTATCATAGCAATTGATATAATTCATGTTTTCTTTCACAAACAATAATTGGATAAATTGGACCCTAACCTATTTGGATAAAGATCTACAATACCAGATGGCATTTAGCATCTAGCGGTAGTCATGCCCAGCCATCAATATATTGCCATTTAAGAAGATTGAATGAGTTTTTATTGAATTTATGGTACCTTAGACTTCTTGAATTAAAATAGTTTTATAATATTTTCAACCTCCTTTATTGATAAACTGTTTAGTGTCCCACACTGTCATTGAGGATATCCAAAAACATAAACATGACCTGAAATATTTAATATTTCTATTAAAATTATTTATTACAGCCATGACTTGACATTATTAAGTAAGATTATTGTTTTATACCTACATTAAAAATTAAACATGATTTAATTTCAGAGATCGGAAGACTTGGCGGTGTCCAACATAGCAGTAAAGATAGATGATACAGTGAAATATTTAACGGGACCTATTGATAAGATGATGCCAAATCACAAGGAGTTGATATACCACGTGAAGCGGGACCTTATTGACATAGTCACTGAGAGAGCCACTGTAACAACTGAGACTCAGACTTCGAGAAGTATGATTAATTTTTATACAATTTAATTAACCTGTTGCGTGTCGATTGCACGTTTGTCTATGCGGTGTCATGCGTCACTCGAGGGATTAATAATTATTAGTGTCCGACCGAAGGTGCAATTCTGGCCGAAGCCGAAGCCGAAGCCGATTAATCGGTATTCACCAAAACCTTCGGCCGAAGCCGAAGCCGAAGCCGAAGGTGTCATTGACCTTGAGAAATACGATAGTTACTTTGATCTCAGAATATACTAGATACATATTGTGAGAGCTTTAGAGATTTAGCCCAATAACGAGCCGAGTGACCAACATATACAAGTAGGTAATAAATAAAATATTGGCGATTCGTTTGGTCCGGTGCGGCGGCGCGGCGAAACTCTGCTGCTCTGCACACTCTCCGTCTCGCTCTAGCATCGTTCAGTAAATTTCAAATTTTGACAACTAGCAAACCTTCGGCTTCGGCCAAACCTTCGGCAAATTTTTGGCCGAAGCCGAAGATTTGGCCGAAGGTGCTTTTTTGGCCGAAGGTGGCCGAAGCCGAAGCCGAAGCCGAAGCTTCGGTCGGACACTAATAATTATTTTAGGTGTGATTTACAAATGATAGGGAACAAGATAAATGTGTCCAGAAATGTTGAACCTATTGGCTCCCTCTTGGCCAATTGGTTTTAACGCATGAAACTTGCAATTGGACAGAAAAAAATCAGTAAAAGTTACACAAAAAATTGTTATAAACTTGTGAGAGTGGCAGGCATGTTTCTCAGAGTAATTTATTTTCAATGTGACAAGTATTATACCCATAATTAAATAAATGTGCAGAGTTAATTAACGTTTCAGTGCTAATGCTTTTGTTTACATAGTTCAATCTTTGATTTGTAATTTAGTTGGAATAATACTAAATAGTACAAACATTGTTTTTTTTTTTTTGTAGGTTTGGATGACATAACTCAATATTATGAAATAAACAATTAATATCATTTTTTATTTTTATTGTAGGTAAATAGTACTTGATAACATTTATACCTATCTATATAATTATGCATTTATGTAGCATGATCATATAAATAAAAACATGTGATATGTTTTGATAACTTTCACCTTTTCTAATTAATTATATCAGTTTATCGGAAGGTCAAATTCTCAATGGAAAATAACAGAAACATATCTGTCATTCAAACACACAACGGTATCAGGTTCCTCTCATTTGTTATTCAAGTTGTATGAGTCAACTAAGGAAACAGGTTATTAAACATAAATTATATCCATCAAGACTTTTGCATAATTGTTAGTTTAGTTTAGCTGGGCTGTTTTCGCACTAAGCCTCTTGTTTGGGACATTGTATGTGTCTTTCTGTGTGGACTCCAACAAACCCAGGCCATCCCAGAAGATTAGCAGCCTTTTCAGACTGCTACAGAATTTCAGCTTGCTTTGTTGTTACCTTGAGCTCAAAATTATGCTGTCTCTGAGTGATGTGCTAGTTTTAATTACACTTGGGGTACTGTTTACCCTAAGTGTCACTGGAGGTAAGAGTTATTATCATTTAAAAATTTAATCTTTTTGAACAAAGCTTTCATAGATCTTGTAGTTCAGATTCTAGATTCTTTGGCACTAAAGGCCGTACACCAGACAAAGGGACATCGTGACAGCGCAGCCAGGTCGCGCTTCCAACAGATGTATTTAGGGTTGAGTGATAAATGAATACATAGTGAGGCAACCAGAGCTGTATACATTTTATTAGCAGTGCGACCTAGCTGCATCGTTATGTAGTCCGAGGTTGAAAAATTAAATGCACTATAACTAGAATCAGTGGTGTCTTAAAATACAAACATTTGGCAAAACGTTATTGGTAGTAGCGTGTAACTGTAATTCTAAAATGATCACCTAAGCTATGTCACATAATATAAATATCTCTAGGTGAACCCTTATTCTGAAGAATATAGATTAAAAAAAAAAACATCTATTCAGTGTACCAACGACACAGAAGCTCACAACAGATAGTCAGAGACAGGTTTCCTAAAATGTGGAACTATAAATTGTTTCAGGCGATTCAAACACAAGGAGACCACCGGAGGATCCACTGAGGGTACCGCCGCGACCAATGCCTGGAGTGAACCCAGACACCCCAGACCTATGGTACCTTTAAGTAAAGCCCGTTAAAATTGGCTACTTTTTTTTATCTAAACATTAATATTAAAGTTTAAGTTGTACTAAACTAGAATCAAATTTTTTATGCAAAGAAATGATGCTGAAGAGTGATGATTTTTGTTGGAGTTCGTACAGTTTTTAGTTGTACCCAATAAAGACTCTTGTGCACTAACATTGTATGAGCGATATTCTTTTCGTAACTGTTTTTTTTTTCTTTCACTAATAGTTTTCGCACGATTCAAGAGACGGGCATACAAAGAGGCTGTATTATTTTTCTATTTCAGGGGAATGCCACCACCCCGTCTGCCTAACATCGGCAGTTCCGACCTGGACCCATTCGCTCCCGGCGGCGGCGGTATGCTGTTCAACCCGTTCGACCCTCACAGAGACCTCGAGAACCCTGGACTTGGCATACCTGGAGGATTACCGAGGTCTTGTCAACTGTGTCCCTTCTTGTTTTTAATATATTGCATACCTTTCCACCAGGACTTATGACAACCTACTTTTTCATTTAGATATATCATGAAATAATAATAATCCGTAAGATATTTTGCTTTTAGTCTGGTCTGAAACAGTACCTACTTGTGTTTCGAGCTTGCCCAGAGAAGAACAACCTTTTGTACCTAATTATGCCACTTAACATTGTATAATCAGGCAAGCCGTCTTACTTTTTTGCCAACAAATAACGTAAAAAAACACTTCGATTTTACAGAGGGGCAGTGCCGCCTGGAGCTCGTTTCGATCCGTTCGGTCCACCCGGTGGGCCCATGCCGGGTCGTCGGCCAGCACCCCCGGATGCAGACCACCTCCCGCCCCCCGGCTTCAACGACAACATGTTCATGTAGCCGCTATAATAATACCTATACTGTCTTTACTTTTGTCCACATCAATATGAATAAAGTTAATTTGAAACTACATATTTACTTTTTGTTGTTACTTAACAAGTGATAAGATTACCTTACTTTTTACATTTCCTAAGTAGCTACCGTGTAGGTGCAGCATTTAACCGCAGCGGGTTAAATGCAGTGGAATTGGATTTGGACTGTAATCTATACTAATATTATAAAGCTGCAGTGTTTGTTTGTTTGTTTGAACGCGCTAATCTCTGGAACTACTGGTCCGATTTGAAAAATTCTTTATACCATCTATATACCATCACGCTACGACCTACGGGAGCGGAGCAGTAACCAAAGACGCGGGTGTAACCGCGGCGGACAGCTAGTTTTATTAAATACCTCTTTAAAGATAAAATCATATAAAGAATTCAGACCTTTCTCGTTAGTTATTGAACTATCAAGCCAACAAATCTGCATATTGTTACGTATTGCTATTTTACTTCTGCCAGCGATTTCTTCCGCGTCAAAGTTGATTATTATCCCAAGGAAACCGTACATTTTCTGGGATAAAAAGTAGCCTATATGCTACTCCAGATTATAATCTATCTGTGTCAAATTTCATCCAGATCCGTTCAGCAGTTCTGGCGTGATTGAGAACCAAAAGTTTCTTTTTTTTCTAATCGAAAATAAATGATCAATAACGTTCGTTCGTTTTAGTAATACCAATCTTTCATTATAAAAGTGCATAAGTACCTACCTATAAAAAGTTCAGTCTTCAATAAATAAGTTTTTGGCTAACATTACAAGATGAGTGGACTTTGAATATTCCCGCCTTATTTGAAAATCAAATTGAAATTGAATGCCACTGTCACAAAATAAAAATTACTAGGTACCCCTTGAAGGGCTGGATTCACATTTCTGTGTTTTGCGCGTCTAATGCTACGTACCTACACACATTATAAACGGTGACACCTTCTAGCACAGATTTTTTAGTGATGCATTCAAATCATTCAATACACTGCAAAATTCAAAATTGTTCACGTTTTTTTGCAACTGCAGCGTTGTTTACATTGAGAATGGATCAAAATTTTGAAGCGCGCGGCGAATATTATAATGTAGTTAGGTATTCAATTATCATCATTTAGAAACTTAGAAATTTCAAAATTATATTTTACCGCAATATGATTACATATTTTGCACATTTTTTTAAAAGTTCAAGATGATAAAAAATATTTATTATTGAGAGTTTGTTGTGATACGATTTCACCTAAACAGATTTATTTGATTGACCAATTCTATAAATCACGTCACGACAAAACATATACCTCAGTGTGAATCCGGCGGTCCGGCCTAATAAAATCGATAGAAGAAACCTGTCAGGTAAACAGGAACAATGAAGTACAGCTAGACTTAGTAATATTAGGTGATATTTTGCATTTGTTGGCTTTGTATTATGCGGTATTCTAGCATGCCATACAGGCGTAGCTAGAAAAGGAAAAATCAAAATTGGTAGTTTATTTTAGTACTTAGAATTTAAATTTATATGATGGCAACTTAAAGGTAAAATTGAAATCTCTAAAGTGGCAGCACCAAACTTTTAGTTTAGCAAGTTATTTGTGCGGTGCACACGTTTCCCGCGTGTGTAGTGAATTTCCTTGGCTGCTCACGGCTGCAACCGTTCAATTTCTATTCAATGTGTATGGCTGTGAAGGTAAGTTACATTGTTTTTACATCAAGTATGCTTATAGTCATCAATTTGTAACAAAATCACTTTAAAGGTCGTGCCCTCGCTGAGCGACTAACGTCAGCAGGCGTCACGAAACTATTTAAATTATAATACAATTTGCATTATCCTGTTGTTACTAACTTCTGTATCAATAATTATACACTTATCTTGCTTTAGTTAGTTATGATAGGATAATCGGAATGTATAATGGTCCCCGCCCCATGGAGTTTTAGTTCCTACTTAGTACCCACTGTAATGTACTTGTCTTACGCGTGCTCATCATTTCATTGTTCGAATCCTAATTCTGCCAACCAAATCGCCGGTCGATATACCGATGTCGTATTGTCGAATGAGTCACGCAATATTGTAGACATAAAAAGTTATGATGGTACTGAACAGCACATTTGCAACCTAATCTAACTAGGTAGGTACTTGGAGCACTGGTTAGGTATAACATTGGAAAGTAAAGTTGTTTTACAGTTGTTGAAACTTTCAACTCACAACAAAACATTGGTGGTGTTTGTGAATCATTGCACAGGTTTATAATTAGCTGTCTTTAGGTGGATAACTTGTTGTAACATTGCATCAATTTGTGTATCCTGTTAAAATTTTAATTAATTAAAAATAAGTACCTACCTACATTTGCAATTATAAATTAATTATTAAACTCTGTAATTTCTGTAAATTCATAGACAATATTTTAATTTATAACCTACTTTCATGATATGGCACACTTAAGTACTGCTGCCATGCCACCATGACCTGTAATTATTATGCAATGTATGATAAACATAATAAAATCTGATGTCAATTATTTAATTCTTACATAAATGTTTATAAAGAGTTTGATTGTTACAGGATTCATTTATAAACTAAGCTGTGACTGTATGATTGTTTCCATTTAAAATGTCCATTGTCTTTGGTTTTGCTTTGTCCATGCTAAGTTATCAGGAGTATTTGTCGCACCCATAATGATTTGTATGTGGCATGCCGCATGATTGATTCAAAATGTCTGTACATAGGATGTTTGTGAATATCTTGACAAGGATCTTTGTTTATTGTATTACAAAGATCATATTCACATGAAATTGTAATCTTACACTATTCCATCTTGGATGAAAGGAGCTAAATTGTCCAACCTACTTAAATTTGTTGATTTCAATGTAAAATACCTAACATCTTGTTAACTAATGTTAGCAAGATGTTCAAATTAATTATAAATTAATTAATTATATCCATCAAATTTTTCCATGATATAGGAAAAATTTGGATAAGTATAAAAATAATAAATGATTCATTTTATAAAATTAAACAATCCATTTCACGTAGAAACAATTTTTTTTTAAAATGGCAGCTGACAAGAACTTGTTTACAAACAAAAAAAATCCCTTCCTATAGAAAGGAATTCTACCTGACACACATTGGAGTGTTAAGCTACCATCTTCTGACCTTCTGGTATTTTATTTGTCAATATTAATGAATGGAATAACTTTTTTTATGCATGTGTTTTTCATGCAATTCTATAATGATTTTATTATATTTTTGCAACTGAGTAATAATGTATGTAATTAATTTCAAGTAGGTAGGTACATCTATTTATTGCTCAATTCTGATTTACGACGATTCGATATTTGATAGCAAACATCGTGAATTTTTATTTTATTTTACGTTTCTTATCTATTTAACTAGTGAGGATAGTTCTAGATGGAAAACGCGGCGCATTTTTATTTCTAAATAACAAACATCACTGATTGACGTCACTAGGCTACGTAAAACCGCGCCTGGTGCGCTTGTCCACACAATTTCCTAGACTGCAATGTTAGGAGGTAATTATTTTATTACGTCAGAGTTGCACAATGTGGTTTATCGATAGGTTGTGAAACATGAGCTGCATTGGACTCATTGTTTTAACACCGCATTTCATGCACGTGTTGAGTCCATAAATCGAGAAGCTGCGTAGTTACCTACGTAAGATTAAAACCTACTGGATGGTTATTTTGCGCTGATATTTGCGCACAGCTGCCCAAACGTATACGGATATGGCGAGATAAGCGTCGATGTGTGTGTCCTCATGCGGTTTAAGACCTTGCATGCAACGTGATCCCTTTGAAGACCGCACACAGAGTAGGTAGCGTACCTACCTACCTACCTAACTGAGAAACTGATCTATCTTAAATGTCATAACTGGAACATTTATGGGGATTTTAATGCTCCGGCGTAAAAGTCAGGACTCCCTGGATAGTGCGTCGACCCGACCTTGGCTAGCGTGTGTTGACCCTGCGCAAGCGCTGGTCCGTTACCCCGACTAACCACGCACGATCCCGCCTGACTACTCACAGAGTGCGAGTGAGGCCACACAGTTTTCTACCGATTTCATCCAACGCCGTTTTTGGCTGACAATGTTAGTTGTATTGACGTCACCACTTAGTCAGTTGTCTGGCAAAAGATAAAACGCAACTGTTTAAAGAACTAAGTATTCTTACAAAAGGTGATGTTGGTACGTGTTACCTAGTTGCTAACATTTTTCAACGAGTCGGTTCCTAGGTGTTGTTTCCACAGTTCATGGTTCATACAAACGAACGATTCAACTGTAAATTAGAGTTCATGGTTCATACAAACGAACGATTCAACTGTAAATTAGCTTTGCGTGAATAAATAAACACACGTCCTATTTCTCGGAAGCTTACATCAATCCTGTTTCTATTCGCTATTTTTCTCAGCGACTATCCTTATGTACAGACTATGTACCTACCGACTTTCAAATGGCGTGATTAATTAATGGCTGTAATTACCGTTCAGTTTATTAATATCTGTTAAGCGACGTTAAGAACTAAACAAACAAATTAACAGTCATGTACGCCTCTATGTCCGACAGACGTCATTAAATGCCTAGTAATGTGTGAATTGATTTGCACATTGAGGAATTTTGCTGTTATAATTTAAACTAGCGAAGTATTTTTATCATGATGGTGGTACAGCAAACATCCAAACATTTATGGAATTTCCGGAAAGCGCCACTCAGACTCGACTTAAAGCTGTTAAATGGCGTGGCCATTAAGCGCCACCCGCCTCGGGGCCCGGGGGAGAAGAGGGCCGCTTGACAAGCGATAGCTACGTGTAGCTGCATACCACGTATAGATATGTATAGAAAAACTCGGGCTGCTATTCAGCAAGGGCTAAGGTCATTGCTCCGAGCTCCTTGCATAGACGGGCTTTCGAACCGAAGGGCGACGCACCCAACCTCGTCCTTTTGTCACAACACGCACATTAAAAGCATGATTGATTGATTCGTTTTTAACTGAAACCTGTTTTAATTTGATTCGTTTTGGGAGTTCTAACAATATTTCTAGGTCACGAACAAAAATAAATTTATCGATAACGAGACAGCGTGAACGAAACACGTGTTTATTAATTGTGTGACTTTTGTAGGTACCTACCTACCTACTACACTGATATAAAAATAAAACGTTTGCTGAAACTTTGTAAGCTTGGTTATGAAACCGTGTAGCATCTTTAGAGCATTTCGCAATATAATGCTCTGTCTCTCTCTACGTCTTCACCTACACTGAATCATGAAACAGACTATTATATGAATTGTATACCTACCTACCATCTGTTTAGAAAATTCTCAGCTGCTTTCAGAGTTATTTTTACGAAACAGCAATTCCAAAACGTCCTCCCTTCCTCCTTCGCAAATGTTTGCCAAATCGTTTGTATACCTACATATTCAAGCAAACCTTGGTCTTGTTTGTATTAAGTCTTCTATTGCTGAATATTTAAAACTGCATTGCACCTTTTAGGTCTAGTTATGATCGTGTAAGTGCAGGTAAAGGGGGTCAGAGACGCGGCATAGTCCGCGCGGGCGGATCCGGGTCACTGAGCCAGGTCGCGTCGATGTGCCATCACGGTCAGGACGACTTTCATCCTGATACCTACCTAGTTAAAATAGAGCACAAATACAAATACATAGTAGGTACCAAATTTTTTTTTCTGTATTCCAGAGTAGGCATCTATGTCAATTTATTTTTCATCCTAAATAAGCAATTTCTAATCTAAAATCTAATCAGGCAACCAATTTATAAGTTTACAACCGGTTAATGAATTTGTTTTTGTAGGTTTTTGTGACAAAAACACATTTTTGCCGTGACCTTAAGTCACGCACCTTTTTACCGTAACTGATTGAGTAAAATGATCCTTGGAGTTTTCCAGAGAGACTATTAATACTTAGGTACTTGATACTCGAAGGGTTCTGGGAAAAATTAGTGTCCTAAATATAGTCCAACGGCCATTGCGCGTGACGTCATGCGCAGTACGTCACAGTTAATACGTCACGCCCCGACTCTCATCATCCAGTACATTCTGTTCGTAGCGTGCAGGATAATATCACACAGTAAGGTCGATAACTATCTGATTCAGATTTGTCTTTTGTAATTAGGTAAAACCAAAATTCTTAAATCACAAAAATACCGAAATTATCGCATATAACGCTCTTATCTATATAAAAAGATAAACAATTTAATTACATCATAATCTTGAAACCTTGGAATACCTTTCGGTACGTTTAACCTCTCGTTCTGGTTTTCAATCTCAAACTTCCTTCAGCACACATAAAATTGAATTACATTTTCAGAGCTATTGTAACTTTGAGACCATGACCACACTACGGACATTACCAATTATTTACAACTTTCTGCCAATAAGTAGACTAAAAATGTTATATTACTTAACGAACCAGAAAAGAGTAAGATTTCTATTTCAAGTTAACATCTTAAACATGTTTATGATGCCATAAAAATCACCCTGGCCAGAGAGCCAGATTGGTGTTGAATATATCTGGGTGAACGTAATGTGTCCTGAAGGACAAATATTTTAGTAGAATTCGGAAGCAATCTACGTCAGTGACAAATACTCGCATAGTATCTGAGTACCTACAAATACCACCTAATCATCTTGTGTGTGAAAGATCTTGTGTACGGTGTAGGGTGGTGATCTGTACGACGTTTGATGCAAAGTTCATCGTATTAGGGTTCACCCGTTATCATTCTGCTGCCAGCCACACTATGATAACATGCCATTCATCAACCGAACATCTGCACGTTGATAATTTAATAAAACTTCACACTCGATCCCCACGGATTTATTACCCATTCCTTCCACAAACATATCGAAATATTTATGTATTCTTACTTTGAAAATATCTTGCACAAGCAAATAATAATTTATCTTCAAAATATTGCATGGAATGCAATATTTCAATCAAGAAAAAGAAAATCCTCCACAAAGTCAGCGACTATTTCTGAATGGTCTCCCACACATTTCTAAATTGAATTCTCAATGGTCAAACTGCTGAAGATTTAGGCATAAGTTCAAATCCATGTCTGTCTGTAACAGACATGAGGGGGCTAGAGGCGCGGGCGGAGTCGATGACCGAGTATTGATCCTGACAAAGTGGGTCGCGACCCGTTTTCCGTTGCAATACACCCTAAGGGGAGCAATGCAACGGTCATGTCGATACAACATTGCATTAAGTTAAGGCAAATGAGGTGATGCTTACTTACTCGTGGACATGTTTCAGATAGATGACCAAACACTGCCACTCAATTACATATTTCTATACTTCCTTCAATTACTTACTTATTTCTAAATTCAACCACATTCTCTGTTTAAAGAATTTTGATATAGTTTTATTTAGAAAACAATCGTAGATTTAAAAAAATACTAATGTCATCTAGGTATATCCTACTGATAATAAAGAAAACTGCGTAAAATTCGTTCAGCGCTCCCAATTTCTGATTTATTGATTCTGACTGTATTGCCGTGACTCTGTGCCGTATAAACTTTACTTTCTATTTATAGACTTTCATAGTCTGTTTTATTGTTGAGTTACAAGTACAATACAATATAACTATAAATATATTTACAGATATGAAAGACATAAATATTTATATTGCACGTTCTGTACACGTTCATTTCATGAGCGTTGCACAGGACGGTCGATGTGCGTGGCCTTCGGACGTTTAATACCCGACTTGCTAAATGTCAGTCACGTCAATTCCGTGTTTCGCGGTAACCGGTACCGAGTTATTGCCCAGCAATCCTGCAAAATTTTCGTTAATTCTTCAATACACACCGAGCTGTAACAAACCTCTCTTAGTGGCTGCTATATGAAGACCTGTATCATCTTTTTTACCTTTTAAACTGTGCGTAAGTTGGCTTTAAATGGAAATTTTGCTATATAGAGAAAGTCTGAATAATTCATGTCGGATAATGAGGTCGGGTATCGATGGAACGCTTTCCTCCGCCGGGTTCGTTTGTGTGAATAAACTGCTGAAGGCACCTACGTCGAGGCGGTAAATCGTTGTGATTGGTTCATTGCGTGGGTAAGTAAGTATCAGTGTTGTGAAAGTTGATTTGCACCACGTATTCCCCTCCATGCTGCTTATATGGGGGCGTTCACTTTTTACTACTGGAATGAGTGTCTTTGTTAGAAAACCTACTCATATTTCAAGAAAGTGTGCATGGCGCTATATTTACGAGATTGCACGAAACGTCCCGGATCGTAAAAGAGAGTATACATCCCAAAATAGAACGGAGTTTTCCTTATTCGCGTTGGCCCAATTCGCTTCGTTTTCATCTTATCCGAATAAGAACTATTAAGAACATTTTGGACGATATAAATCATTCTGTCATTATTTTATCTAAATCGCATACTTTCCTTGTATTATCTAAAAGCAGTTGTCGGTGATTCTGGTAATCAATATTTATGACGAAATAGACAGTCAATGTACCTACCTATCCCAAAATAATCTACTACGCCAGTTGCCATGTCGTCGCGAATGGATTTGACCTTCGTACTGTTTTATTATATCACGAAAATTTTGGCGCCATAGAGTGCAGACACGAGACGTTTTTCTTTATGGTAGACAGGAATATTTAGTCTGTGGATGTCTTCCCCAAGTTTGTAAGTCTAGATTATTCTGAAGTGGAATTAAAAGATTTGAACGCATCTATGCATATTATACAATTATTTTTTTCGCAGTGCATCATTTCAGTACTAGATGGTACCTCAATTGCTGTGTTGTTAATGATATCACTGCGGCAAACACCGACGCGTTTATTAAGATAACTACGCTTTAAACACGTATTTTATCAGATAAACACTTATCAAATCTATAAATATGGACAAAGTTAGTGCGAACTGATTTTAATCTGTAAGGATTATACTCGGAACTCTAAAAGACACTAGCTTCTACCCACGATTTCGTCCGCATGGTTTTTTCACCCACGTCTTTGATTACTGCTCCGCTCCCGTCGTAGCGTATATAGCCTATACCTACTTTTTCTCATGAATCTGGCTATCATAAACAAACAGATTTTTTCCCAATCCGACTGGTAGTTCCAGTGATTAGCGCATTTAAACAATCAAATAACTCTTCAGCGTTATTAACCTGTACAGATAAATAAGCAATAAAATAAGGTAATATGCTTAGATATCTGCAAACGGTTAATTAAACGTTACTTAATACTAGGCACGTTTGCAGTAGGAGTCCAACCAACAGTGGCCCTATTTAGTTTATCCTAGAAACGCACGTTGATGCTGCCACGTGCTGAAGTCACGTGGGTGTTACATGGACACGTTGAAGCAAGCCCTATTCCAATACTAAAATTGAATTCCTATTTACTGACTCTTCGATTAAAAAAGAAACCTTGCGGATTCATTTTAGAATTCCACGCAGCTTTATACCTCCAATGCCAATTAATTAATTAGTCAAGTTTCGAAAACAACACCGTAAACGAACTTCCAAGTGTTTACCAACTGCATCAATTGGATTTTCGCAGTTCTGAGCTTTTAATTCAAGTTACGAAACGAAATATTTAGTTTTAGGCACTAAAATATGTTGACCAGTCCATAGTAATCGTCAACCTCTTGCCTTATCCAAATTTACTTGGGTTGGGCGCAGCATGGCTCCTTCCAGGCACATCTCTAATAGCCGTCATCATTAGCCACTCCCATTCGAGCCATAATATCATCTTTCACAGTATTCATCCACATTTATTTGGTGTCCTTCTAATCTTATAGCTACGTTTTTTCCCAAGTATTTTCTGCTTTTCAAGCTATTCTTTAATTCCGTTCAATCTACGTTCACAGACACGCTTGATCTTGACTTTCTATCAGAAGGCCTAATGATAATAATCAGAAATCTTTTCACATATATATAGAAGATAATCGATATCTCTATCGGCTCATGTTCTCATAGTGCCTGTATATTATCGCGTATCCCTATACTGTGATTGAACTTACAAATTGCATAACTGCCGACGGGCTGTCACTAAATATATGGATAAATTCTAGTACCTATCATTGTTTTTTTGGATTAAGTCAACACGCAGCTTCTTCTGTCTAACATAAACCAACCTACATTATGATATAAACACACATTTTGCTCATTCTATGCCATAATTCTCAATGGACTAGAAAAAATCCTCGGGCCGTGGGTGGAGCTAAATTTATCCGAATCGGGTTGTAGTCGGCAGGCTTAGACAATAACGGTAGCTGTTTCGCAAAGCCTGTTTTCTCATTTAGACGTAGGAGTAAGCGAACATCTCAGTGCACGTAATAATATTCTAAATTTGTTAAAATGTCAGTTGAAAGACTTGAGATCTATCTACCTACCTACATGCCGAGCCAGTGAGAGCGAACGAGGTCGTTTTAGTGATAACCTTAATTCCACATTTTCAGGATTGCACCGTTGTAGCCTTGTAGCTTACACGTAAATCTTTCTCAGGGGCGATGAAAAGACCTCGTAACATTTTTCTTTTACGATGAATATCGAACCGGTTTCAGGTCCCTTATAAATTCAAGTGAATCCTTGAATTGCCTTCTCTAAGATATAGGGACTCCCTTAAATCAATTTTTATTGGGTGTGTGTACACAGATAGCCACGCGTGGGAGTTTCTTAATACGAATTCTTTCTCGTTTTCTCGCTATTATTAGAATGTGACCGACGGGCGGCGCCGCGGTTGCTAATCGAATCTTCTCGGTCACAGATGCGTTGTTTGAAATGCAATTGTTTCAGTTTTATAACTCGATTTATTTTTTATCACACTAATTAGGAATAGTTTCTTGGCAAGGAATCTTACGAGGGAAAAACCCGAGGTCAATAGGTAACAATTAATAAAACAAGATCGTTTATGTAGCAAGTGTAATTTATTTGATTCAACTGTTAGTCTGGTACTGTTTAGTCTTGCACATTTTAATGAGTTTTAGGGAAAATGATTTATAATTCCAACTGTGCAAAAATGAGATCTACCAAACAGTAATTGTTTCATTCATAATGTTAGATCAGAACTTGTGAAAAGTTTGAAAACTTGTGTCAAACGTGTGGGCAGAGTTTGGTGTGCGTGTGTGCGATGTGGACAGCGGCGTGCGGCGCGGAATACGTCTGGCAAGTGACGCCAACGCCCCCGCCAGCTCCGGCGGCGCGCCGCGCGGCGTGACGTCGCTCGCGGCCGGCGCTGAGGCGGCGCGCCAGTCTCTGCACAACCGCGGCACCGACAGTGTCGACCGTTGCGATGTAAACGCCTAACCTTCTAATCTGTCTACAACGACAGCCTCAGTTGCGTGTGCACGATAGTTTCAGTTATTTTCCTCATCGGTTCATTAACTTTATTTTTGTGTTACAATAACTTTTTCATCCGCCGCGCCGGATTCATGTAAGTGAAGTTTTTGTGTCATCATTACGGTGTCCTGCATTACTGACGCGTTTTGAACGAATTCTCAAGAGTCGTGGGAGCGTGACCAAAGTAAGACAGACTGGGGAAAACTTACGCCATTTGATCCTGGTCGGCTGGACATGGTCAAAATAAGTGACCAGGTAACGTTTTGAAATTGCACAATAATGAATTATTTTGTAGCGATGCATAAATATAGAGTACCGTTCTATCATTTCTAGTGTTTGCCATTTGAAATTATTACTCACTTTTTGAATCAACAGGTGTTCAACTCAAAAGCTTGGTCACGCCTCGCACTTTAGAAGTAGCGTAAAAATAATAGTTTCATTGTCATTTTTAATGTGTTTATAAATGATCAAGTTCTTTATTGCAGTCTAAATCACACAGAAAGTGCGTTTGGTATAAATTCGTACCTATAAACAGATGACGTCGTCGTGAGTTGACCAAATAATGTCTAAAACCGTAACTTTACTTGCACCGTTAACGGGCTTGAATTCTAAACGAATGCAAACTGATAAATTCTGTGCTCGGAAAAGTGTCTTCAAAATCAATTTGTTGTTAGCACTAATCTAAAATGTAATTAAAAAGTCTGTTCTGAATTTGGGTCACGTACCAAAGACTGTGAATGAATGAAATTAATTTGTGTTTGAAATGTTTGAATCCAATAATAATTATACAATCTGCCTTTTGTAAAAATAACCAAATTGAAGCAGGGTGTGTTGTGGAAATGGAAATTAAATACGTTTGCCTAATGACCTATGTTTTAGTGTATTGTGTTCATTTAATACCACTTTAGTAGTTATTCGCGGGTGCGGCTACATACCTACATGACTTTATAGGAATTTTTATCAATACTACCTTATTTACAAGGAACTTGAACCAGTGTAACCTTTATTGTGCTATTAATATCTTTTACCGTAAATATGTCTCTCGTTTCCATTATTATTCCACTCGTATCCTTATTGTAGGAGATTTCTTTGACCATCTATCAATGTCAAGGTCAATTACGATATAGTAATAATATAGCATCTCTTTTCTTTTTTACTAGTAGATGTTGTTTATCATCCACTTTACTAATGGTCTTGCTTGGTAACTTACTAGTACTTGATAAGTTACCTTGAATGCATTCAGTTCTTCTCTTATTGTTCTTTAAGGTTACTAAATTTACATTTATTGAATAGTCAATTTTTGCAAAATGATCTTGAGTCGTTTAAATTCCAGTGTTAATTTGTTAAACAACATTTTGCATTGATGCTTTACATTCAAATAGTTATCGAGCAGTAATCGATTAGGAATATGTAATGCTCTTCGTATACCTTAATTTTGAGTATCTTTATGTATATTCTTTGTGCTCCACATCAAACTACTTACCTTTTATAAGATGGGGTGTTTACTTAAATACTATATTAAATCTTTTATATTCGACTCTAGATCCACGTTAACCATTTATATTGTTTCTATTCTTTTTATTTAAAGTCTTCGAGTGAACGTGCCACCGTCGTATGGGGCCCAAAACTCCCTTATAATAAGAAAAGGAAACCATAGGCAGAAAAAATGGCAGAAATAAAGTGAGATATGAAAGTTTTACGGAATACGGGAGGTCTTTCATGTTATTTTGACCTTCTTTTATGTTAATATTTGGGATCTAAATGTAGGGAAGAAAACAATGTACCGATAAAAACACGGATTTAAAAGAAATCCACCTTGAGTCCGGACTTGACGGCAGAATTTCGCCAAATTTATATGTCTATACTAATATAACAAAGCTGACGAGTTTTTGTTTGCTAATAATACGCGCTAATCTCTGGATCTCTCAGTCGGATTGCAAAAAAAACTTTTTGAATATGATAGCTAGATTCATGACGACTGGTATTAATAGGCTATATAACATCACGCCACGATCCAACGGGAGCAGAGCAGTAACCAAAGACAACTTAATGCGGGTGAAAAAAGTTATGTGAACTAAGTAGCGGGCAGAAGTATATTATAACTTAAGTGGTAATGAACTTTAGACAGCCAGTTATTTGTATCTTGAAGACGTTGCTCGAGTTGTTCCCCTATCGAGATAATGGCAGGGGCAGCGGAAATGACTTCATTCGGATGATTACACATAAATTACTAAACTAATAACGCTTGAGATAAATACTGATAACATTCTTGATGATATATTTTCGTAAATATTTGCATGATGCTTTCAGTTTCATCTGTGATTCACTCGTAGCCTAGCTCAAGTAGTAAACATTTCAGCACAAGTTGATGGAAGTGTTGACGCAGTTTGGGTTTTTATTTGGAAAATTATTTTACGCGTTATTTTTCTTGTGAAATGAGTCGTCGCTGGTCTGGTAGTTAATGAAAATGAAAAAACAGAATGAGTCAACTACGACATGTTCTACGCCAATGACTTTTAGTAGCAGCGCTTTTTATTGGCTGTTTATACTGACAAGGACAAATTAGCTTTTCCCCCTAATGTCCTAGACTTGTTCTATCTAGCGAACTCACTACTTGCTTTACTTAGATTATCATCAATCTAAGTTTCATATACCTACCTGGTTTTATTTTTCTAATACCGAATCTAGTCACTTAGTTACCCTATTTGGGATCACAATTTACAAGCATGATGTCATGTATGTATGAGCCGCACTCAAATAGGTAGCGAACGACGTGCTTTGGAGCAGTTCAAAGTCAAATCGTTTTCAATGTGCATGTTGCTATTATACTATATCGTCATTATGGGTAGATAATGTAGATATTAGATAAGTCCCTACTTACTGCTTGGCACCAAATCGTTTTAGGAGATCGATGCTTTATGCAATGATATTATCAAGCATGATAACCCTATAATGGAAGATCTTACCTATTCAACAATATTTTCGAGAAGATAAAAACTGTCGGCAGTTTGTGTACGTTGTAAGTTACAAATGATAATATGAATGTAGCATTAATAGCATATACATAGGTGTTTTTTTATCTGTTAGTGGCCTTCAGTTGCATAGATGGTTCGCGACTAAATCATAAGCTATCGCTATTGTTCCATCAGTTCATAATAATCCCGTGAGATAGCCGGATATCGGTATCAGATTGATCTGTTTTCCATTACCATGATAAGAATGAGTACTCTATGTGATGGGTACATCATAAATGTTTAGTGCCATCAGTTTTTAAAAGTTTTCCATGAAATGTCTAAGTACCAAAATTACTCAGCCTGTTGAAATTACTCGAGTCCTAGATCGAGTCGTGCAATGTGATGGGTAGGTTAGATGGGACTAAGAAATTGTTGTTCCAAATTTCAATTCACGACCATTTGAAACATACACTAATGGCTAGAAAAATACACGGTGGCTCGATTTATTTATCCCTTTTTTTTTAGTTCGGGCGTTCCGTAAGGCCAATTATAAATGTTAGTAGCTGCACAAGCTACTCTGGACAAGCGCATTGTTCTTGCTGGTCCAACAATAACTTGTTGCGTTACAAGTATTTGTATTCCATCTTGACGTTTTCCGGGCTTATTGTCAGAAAGAACCAGTTATTCTTGAAAGAGACGGTCGTGCACTGATTAGCATAGTAAACATACGTCGCCCAGACAGTTTCACGTCGAGGACCTGGTTTAATGACAAGCTCATCTTGACTATTTTCTGCAGCTACATGAAAGATGTTGTATGATGTAATACCTCAATTGTCTCTTACGACATCCACGGGAAGAAGTGGGATGTTCTATTCTTGGCCTGGGACTGCCCAAAAGATTTTATTTAACTGCTGAAGTTATTGCCCTGCTGTATAATTGTATCAGTTTCCCAAAACACCTGCGTTGTTATGAAAGGAAATTGGATTTTTTTACACAAAGGGAAACTGAATAACTCTTTTACCGCAAAAAGTAGTTGTGGAAGAAATTGCGTTTTAATTTGACTTCGGGTAAACAACATCAAGGTTTGTAACGACCGCTTCCTGGAATTACCGGCAATGAAGCTAAACGTGCAACTAGTTGCATAGACATTGTCGGGCGACGACCTCGCCCAGTTTCCGCCATTACTGCGATACTTGATGCACTGGAAAATCTACCCTCCGGGAGCACCTTTTTCTGTCTGCCATTTAGACTAATTAGATGATCGGTAAACCCGTGACTCATCGACTGAAATCAAGTTCAATTATAAACAATAAACATACATCAGTTGTAAATTGTGGAGTCATTCAGAAAGTCCCTTATTAACAATTTACATGTTTGAACATTACAGTAGGTACTTGTTAAATATCATTATCCACTTAAAACGTTAAAGTTAACAATAGTTAATACTTTGTGCGTGACTTTGACCAACACAATGAAGTACATTGTTTCCAATAATTGTTTGCGGTTGCAAGTACTATGTTACAAGTTCAACATGGCCGTGCTCGCCACGTGTCGACTCTATAAATTCAAGCTATGTTTTGCTAGTCTTCGTCCATTGCATTCCATAGCTAGACTGCCAGTGCTATTGATAGACCAATAACATCCGCATCCTCATGCCCTTGCACCCGTGAATCGTGCATTGTGTCAAAAATACTGTCCACATCGAATTTATGCGCAACGGAACAATCCAAAACATTAGCGTATTGTTATGAGTACAATAATGGCCTGAATAGTGATTGAATTGGACGCATGGCATTAGATTAATTGGTCGGGGTTTGCATATAATACGTTCAGAATCAGAGTAGGTGCATAGGTAGGCGTTACCTACGTGACGTGTACCATGTATGAGTGGATCAATTAGTTCCAGCTGTCTTTTATCAATAAATTGTTGTTGCTACTGTCCGAATGGGATTGCTAAAGATTTAAAGTACCAAATGTATCGGTTCGTGGTCCCGCCCGGTTATCTCGGCTAGACGTTCTCCCGGGTTCAGAAATTACAGATCAGATGTTGGTCTGACCTGTCTGCATTGTTGCACATGTGTGCCGTCTGGCTTGGGTTATCGACCGAAGCGTCTAGTTCAGACAATCTTCCCTTCGGCTGCGACTGCCGACTTTTCTCTTTGTCTCCCAAGTGTTTTATTGCTCAGTTTTTGTTTACTTCCATACGATTTATAGCACCTACATATCTTTATGGATGTTTAAGAGTACTAAAACAATTTAAAATGGAGAACTCATGGGCCACTTGGAACATAAAACAATATTTAAACTCTGTTATCTTGCTAATAGGAACTCAACAGCATATTTTGTTAGTAAATTCACGTGTTTTTTACAAAGTAACCAATGTTTTTATATTATAGAAAAAGTAAAGAACTGCGGAGAACTTCGCAATTTCATAAATCAGTAGTGTGTAAGCAGATAACATGCTATTTCGGTGACATCGTCACTCTTATTTTTATCTACGGTTGACCGTTCCCATCTAGAATAGATTGAATGGGCAATTATCTTGTGCAGCGTAATGACTCTGTTGCTACTAATGAAACCACGCAAATGGAATCGTATCTCCATTATGAAGATTAAAACCTCATTGTGTAGGATCAGACATCTATTTGCGCTCAGGGAACACTAAATTCCCAAAGTGAGGTATGTTTGCTTGCGTCCGCACGAGCCACTGTTCCTTTTGGCCTGAACCCAAGTCTGCGCCGTCTCCTTGATAAAATCTGAAGGAAATAAATAAAGCAAAACACTTCAAAATATTCGTGAAAATTTTCGAACGGCTAGGTATTGAGTGGGGGGAGGAGAGTACATTCGATTGCGGCCAATGTTTTGCATCAAGTTTATACATACACGATTGTAAATTTAAATGTAAACATATGACGTGTAGGTATATGTAAATCCCACGCCGGTATCGTGGCTGCCAACATCTCGTACGCCGCTGTTTCAGAGTCGTTTCCGCGCAGCTCCTGTAATTCGTCGTCTTTATTGTTTTGTGCTAATTGTGACAAAAAAAAAGTGAGACCCCGCCGAGTCTCGCGTAAGATGCCAAATATTTTGAGAGCAAACGATATCATTTATATCGTGCTAACAGCACTGTTCTCTGTTATACCGCATTTGTTAAATAAATTTCGTGATCTTCAGTTGTTTAGGAATGTGTTAATAAGTGTTTGAACCGTAGAAGTTAAATAAAGCATGATTGTGTTCCATCGCAGTACGTGAATAATTATTCGTTTTGTGAATGCCATTCGTCTATCACGAAGGATCGATAGGTATAGTTGATATCCAAGACAAATATTTAACAAACTGTTTTATTTATCTTGCATAACCCTTTGCAATTCATATATTATTCATATTTATATCAGTTTTACATTCCCCATTGCGCTATTAATACGTGACTTCCAAGAAGCATAATCATTGTGTGCATAGTGTAAACAACAGCATTGAGTCATAAGACACTGCGGCTTTTTGTTAATTGGTATTATTTGTTTGTCGCAGCTGGAGATCCCTTCTGTGGCGACATTGATGGAGTTCCGCTTGGACAGCGCGGAGTACTGCCAGGCCCAACACAAATAAACTGCAGGGCGTTTCGTACGACGAGGGAGCGGAGCTTGTCACCGCTGGACCCATGCTGCCGGGAGCGCGCGACTCTACGCACCCCAAGCGCTGTACCACGTACACCCACCTACAGGTAACTACACACTCTTGCTAACTGCGCTTAACCGCCATATTGAAATCAGAGTGGGGTGAACCGAAGCCGGCGTCCCACGGCCGAACTATCAGTTGTTATCTGCTCCTGACCAAGACAAGAACGCGATACCGGTGATAATAGTGTAACCGAATCCGTTTACCTAACGCGTTACATCACTATAATAATATAGGTGCACTTGTGAGCAGGTATATATCGAAATAAAATAACAGCAATGTTGTTCAGATGGCGTAGTGTTTACATATTGTGTTATCATATTGTTGTGTTGTGTATAAGAGTGCTGAGCTGTATGAGGCACGTCCACAATTGACGCGATGTTGGCTCTGGATCAGCTCGGAAATACCAATGTCGATGGACAGACATAGGCGTTCAGAACATCAGAACATCGCACGTCCACATGACCGAAACTTCGCTGAATCCCGAACACTATTTTTAGAATACATTTTTTATTCCACTTCAGTCGTTGCTCGGGGTTTGACGCAAATACGCTTTAAAAATGATATTCGTCGTAAATCATGGCGCGGTGCCGGCTGGATCACTGACATTAACAAAACTATTATTTTTGTTTCAGTTACCTTAAATTCGGAAGCCACAGTTAATTGGAGCATATCATTCAGTTGCCGCAGTTCGTGTGATAACAAAACTTATGTTTTTCGCATAATTTCTTTTAGTTCCATTCCACATTCTGAACTTTTGTTTGTTCGTCTCCGAATGCGATCAAGTGGTTGAAAGCGACATCCATGCGGGTGGTTCTCATTATCTAATTGGACCCTTTCTAAAGAAAAGTAACGAAACTGTCGTGTGTTGTGTGGAAATAGAGTAACAGTTTGTCTGTTAGACTGTGACGGACCGTGACATCTTTCTCTGACGCGTGTGACGTGAGTACCAGCCGGGTGCGTATCTTGTGTGACCGGAGAGAAGCGACTCGATCACGATGAAGCAGAAGGACATCAGGCCGGCGCCCTCGCTAATCGAGTACAAGAACATGCGGTTCCTCATCACCGACCGCCCATCCGACGTCACCATCCAGTCCTATCTTCAGGTAAACACACTTTATTTATACAATTTATCATTAGCTTAGCGCAAATGATAACTCTAGCACTTAAGTTGTCGTCATTTATTTTAACCTACGCGCTTACTAAGTAATAAAAATGTAGGCTAGTGGCACAATTTGACTGTTCTGCGATTTCTACAAGTTTGCTCGGGAAAATTATACTACAGAATTAGCAGGTGTAGGCACTTCGAGTTTTATTCTTTTGAAATCTTTGAACTTTTTCTTTTTTATATAAATCCATAAAGGCTGGCTGAAACTTTGTCAACGAGTTTTGAAGGATAAAATGAAAGGTCTCTTTTTGGTTTCTTTTAAAACTTTCAACAAACCTTGATGTTGTTTCATAAACTTTCCGTAAATCTTTTAACGTTTCAAGATTAAAAATGTCTTTAGATAGAATTAGGTCACTTAATTTTATTTTTACTTAGTTATTGGTCTATGGAAAGTTTATGAATCGACACAAAGACAGTAACATCTCTACTTTTGCAATACCTTCTTTTAAAAGAAACCTGCGTTTGGTGATTCCCATAATGGAGTCTCACGCATCAGTGACAAAAAAAAAAATGAATTAATTAACACTTCACTAACTTATAGCTAATTTAAGCAAGGTCAACGTAGTTAATGAATGACCACTCTCAACTTGGGTGTTAAAACAAATTATAATAATGTGGTTACGTTCTAAATTTAAATAAATATGATGCGTGTTTCTAACCAATAGAATTGCAATAGAGGAAGCCAGCACTTATAACCACAAAAATGTAAATTAAAAGTGGTTTCCCGGCTGGTAATACGCAATAAAAAAGTCTTATTACTGGGTAAAGAGAATAAACGGTTTAGAGTTAATGCTCAAAAGTCAATAAACGATAATTCCTTAGGCAGTAATACCGGTCTTACCAGTGTTGCTGAGTTCCGTAGTTTCGCATAAAACAATGTTTCCCAGACTGGAAGTCGATACTTGGAGGTTCATAAGGAAAATAGAGTAACTCGATATAGATGTTTTTATAGCTCGGATACAGAAGACCCTGAAATCTCTTCCGTACGAATCCTTCCTCATTACTTATTTTGATTGTTTTTTGAGATTAGAACTTGATTTGCTAACTGGGTGCCTGAGATGGAATCTTCTTTCTAAAGATCTCGAATACCATGTTGTAGACGTCCTTTTTTCTTAGATTATAAGAATCTAGACTAAACAATTACTTCTTGGTTTGAGCTAAATTAATTTCCCCGTTGTGTTGGATGGATTCTGCAGCGTCTAACGATTTTGGTGATATACGCCAATGTTTTAATGATATTAAATGTCTTTTTTCCTCTTGTACAGGAGCTGAGGAAGCACAATGTGTGCACGGTGGTGCGCGTGTGCGAGCCCAGCTACGACACGGCGCCGCTGAAGGCCGAAAGCATAGAGGTTCGCGACCTCGCTTACGACGACGGAACCTTCCCGCCTGCCAACGTCGTCGACGACTGGTTTGAGATTCTGCGTGAAAAGTGAGTATCCCTATTCATTCTAGCAAGAAAATTTGGACTATATTAAACGAAAAAAAGACGGGTCATGCGATTTTGTGTAGTGCATCTGTTACTGTCACTTTAAATGCATATGAATATGATAGGGATCCTAGAGAAGGTCGCGAGAATCCGCTAAATGTCAGGATCTGGATTGTAGTGAAGCTTGAGATAGCCCTACGTCCTGATACTAAATCATTCTATAGGAATTGCAAGGTCACGAGTTGTACTTTTTCCTCACAGTGCGATTCTATCGAATTTGCTCGCCGTTTTGTGGACATTTTTGTGTGCTATCATTATCAATATCTCTATCTGAAATACGTCATTGTGGTCGCCCAGACACCTACATACTTCCGAAACCCACGTAGTTTCGGAAAAGTGTTATTGTCATTGAAATGACATGCTGCGATGCAAGGACTTATCATCTTCGTCTTCACAAGTTATTATTTAAACCGGGTATTTGCCTTGCGTTTCTTTCCTTATATTCCCTATTCTTTCGCAAGTCGCAAGTAGATTTCATTCTCCACGTTGCTACTCTGATGCAAACTTTTAAAGTCGGCTGCAATAATATTAGTCCCTGTTACGAAATAACATTGTTCAATTATTATAGTAAATTATATTTATTATTGAGTGACGCATATCCAAAGTTATCGTTATGTAATTGTGGCGTGACGCACTGATTATGACCGACACATGTACGATATATTTCGGATTCGTCGATTCATTTAATACCTTTAAATTGGTACGTCGTGCTATTGTTACTTATGTAAATGATTTTGTTTGGTGTTGTGACCACATAATCAAGCGTTCCTCTTGTTTGTTCGGTTATTAGTACAAACACAACGTCGTAGTTTTGTTCTATTACTTTTTCCTCAAAAGGTACTGAATAATTTGGGAAATGAAAATCGATGATCTCATCTATACAAATGAATAAAATTAAAGCGTCTGTTTGTAATGTCAAAATAACAGCTTTAAAATAAATGCATTATATGAATGTCAACGTGTATCTCATGTATACATAAAATCTGCCGTCATTTTGTTCGCCTAATCTCTGGAACGACTGAACTGATATACACTGGCAAATAGCTGATGAGGAGTAACTTAAATAAACGGTTTCCCGCAGATAACAGACATTTAGGCGACCGATGTCGCGGGGATTAGCATAAATATTTTAAGAACCGTAGGTAGGTACTTTGCTAATGTGTTATGTATGCTACCATTTACAGGAAAACTTGAGTTATCTTCGAAACAAATCTCCAAAAAATATAAGAAGGCCCTTGCTTGCCTTTTGATGTTACAA
The DNA here is from genome assembly GCA_949316365.1 of Hoplodrina blanda. Taxonomy (NCBI): domain Eukaryota; kingdom Metazoa; phylum Arthropoda; class Insecta; order Lepidoptera; family Noctuidae; genus Hoplodrina; species Hoplodrina blanda. The sequence continues at coordinate 4,108,621 of OX438579.1, read as the reverse complement.
ATCCTGCAGTATCAAAATGGTTTATTTTACGTTCCTCAGAGCGCAGAACAAGCCTGAGGCGGCGGTGGCGGTGCATTGCGTGGCGGGACTGGGCCGCGCGCCCGTCATGGTTGCCATCGCACTCATCGAACTCGGCATGAAGTACGAGGAAGCCGTCGAGACTATTCGAGAGTGAGTATAGTGTCTTTCACATACATGGCCAGACTATTGGAAAATTCTTCCAGTGTTAAAAAGAGACGAAGCTTTGCAGGACTTATGACGTCATCTTTGTTTCGCATTTGAATTTAATTTATTGTGGTTGTGAAGGTCTCATCGTCTACGTCTACGCGCATAATGGCGACTAACACTATTTGACGCAAATAACATTGACTCATGTCGTCAGCCGTTCAGGAAGCTGGCTTAGGTTCGCCTGTTCAACTTTCTCAAGAAATCGAAGCGTGAGAATTCTGTGTCGATCATTGTTTCGTAGTGACGTGTGATGAGACAATTTATTGTAATCTAAGTTTTTTACAAATCGTTCTTCTAGAAAGAACGCAATATTGACGTCGCGATATACGAATATTTTTGCCATGCTAATCGAGACATCACGATTGTTCGTTGAAGTCCAATAATATTATCACTGTGCAAGTGTGCATTAAAGTGCTTGCACGATATAACGCCTTATGCGCTGTACGCAGGATGCTAAGGATCGTGACGCACATGCCAATTAATTGATAATTGAACGAGTAACGCGTAAAAGTGTATATTTATGCACATATTTAGTTCGAGGTGTGGAAATAGGAGTTGCATTACCTTACATAAGTTATGTTTCCTCCTGTCACGGTGCTCTAAGTGTTCGTTCTGTATTCCAGTCAACGCCGCGGCGCCATCAACGCGAAGCAACTGTCGTACTTGGAGAAGTACCGCCCGAAGTCGCGGCTGAAGAAGAACGGGCACAAGGGGCCCAACTGCTGCGTGCAGTAGCGTCCGTGGGAAACCGTCCTGCGCCCGTAACAGCGAATGTAGCTCTGCTTTCACACACACACTGACACAGGGGAGCATAGACAACAATCAATTAGTTTTTTTATCCTAGTGTCGCCTCTTTTTGACGACTATTTTCTTTATTTCTCATTTCGTTGGGGGGTTGTAACCGAATTCTGCCTTAACCTGCAAGAGCTTGGAATTAGCACATTCCCTTTGAGTTAACCTGACACGACTGAGAATTTGGTTATGATCTCGGTACCTTATTACCCGTCTGCGACATGTTTATCTCGGGTTTTCTATGGATTTAATTGAGAGCCTTATTGTAAGCTAATGTTTGTATGTTGAAAGTAAAGGTGTAATAACCCTTGTGCTGTAATGTGTATTAGTGGAATATGTTAATAGAAGCGAGCCACGATTTGTGTTCATAGTTGAAACAGTTAACTCAGGTATTCATATGCCTATATTGAATCATAATAAATTTCAATATCCATAATAATATGAATCAGTCAATCTCACTTAGATATCTTTCCGTTTATTAATATGTCGTTGTGTGGTGAAATCATGTTTTCCTATTATTTTTTCTTTGTAGAGACTTATATTTACCTGTATAATAATAATAATTTGAGACATAATAGAAATCGTTATGGTTTTGTGTTTCTTAAGACAATTTGACATGAAATTAAAATCAATTTTGCTTTTTTAAGATATTGTGAGAAATACAATATTAATTTGAATGCTTTCTAAGTAGCTTGAGTATTCACAAGCATTCAGCCTTTGACTAGTTGTCCGAACGTGATGAAATTCTAATTAAATGCAATATAACCTGACTCACCGAAAAGTTCCAATGAAGAAAATAGCTCTTTGATATTATTTTTCTATTTCTAATTTTATGAAGATTATTATCGAAATATATGAGAAAAGTGTAACTACAAGAACTCACATTCTTAAATAAAAATATTTATAAGCAATTGATGTTTTATTTTAGTAGTTGTATTGTTTACAAAAGTGTTCAGATTACGAGCTAAATCTTAATCAAAGTGAGGTAGTTTGTGGAGATGTTATGTTCACAATATTATTTAAAATATTGGTTTATATTAATAATTATGTAACATGTAGCATAACAAAATCAGCTTGCAGATATATAAATATGAATAATTATTCGAAATCATTCTAATAACAATATAATTAAAAAAGTATTTATAAATACTGATGATACTGATTATACATAACAAAAAATCAACAATATCAGGTATTCTATACCATTCTCCTCATTGACTTATTTTGTACCCTTTGTTTAGGTACCTAGTTTGTACTTTGAATTATTAAAATATAATTAAGTACTATGATTAGTTTGTTTAAAAAAAATAGTGCACATGCAGCACTGACGTGATGTTAGTAAACTTATCACATAGGTAATAATAATAATTAACAAATTAAAAAATAAAAAGATTGTGATACTAAAAAGCAGATCTTTTTGTTGATTCGATTTCAAATCTTAGATTCTTATTTCTTAGGTACATATTTGTGTACTTTTCCGCCATACCTGGCTATGAAGGTTTTGATGTCGAACTTGCGCTTGCAGCCGTCGTAGTTCATGAAGCGTATCTTGCCGAACACTGCCCGCTCCGCCCAGCCTTGGTCGTGTATACCACAAACCGACCACATGCAGCCTGAAAGAGATGGAACAGATTATATAAGAATCCCTTGAAAGATTGAATCAGCTTAGGCTACACTTATTGATCTACATTATGTTAGGTTAACAGGTGACATTTACGCCCTTTTCATAAAAACTTGATCTACTCATTCACTCTGTATTTCCATGTCAGTATCCTGTATACTGTTTATATATAAATTAAAATGGTCCTAGATGGGAAGTCGCCACATCTGCGCCATTTTGGCAAGGCCGAACTTTTAAAACAGACAGAGAAATATATGTAGTCTAGATGGTATGCATACTTTTTAAGTTTCGATACTGGGCCCTTTTTCGTGGGTCAAAATTTCAGTTATTCATAAATATTTACTACTAGTTGCTGCCCGCCTCAGAATTGAAGCAAACAAAGCAAAAAAATAAATATTCAAATCAGTTCAGCCATTTTCGAGTTTTTGCGAGACTAATTCTATTCTGTTCACAACATTTCAAACCATGCTACAATAACCAAGGTCTGGTGACTGTGATTTCGGTAATAATGGGATCGTAAAAATCCGACTCACCAACATAGCCATTAGGATCCCGGCCATCAATACTGTAGTGATCATTCAAGTATATCGCGTACTTAAGCGCGTCCTCGGGCGTCGGTGTCCACTCCAGGATCTTCTTGGCCCAGTACATGCGCAGAAAGCCGTGCATCTTGCCTTCCTTCACCAGCTGGATCTGGGCAGAGTTCCACAGGTCGTCGTGCGTCTCCGATTTAGCTAGCTGCTCCAGTGTGTAGATGTGTGTTCTTTTGTCTTTTCTTTAGGTCAAAAACATAAACGCACTTAGTGGAAAATCACAAGTATTTAGCAAAATTACATGCAGCACGAGAAAAAGGGGGAATTTAAATATCAGAGCTATCAGTCATTGCACAGAAAAGCAATAACTTGTTGAACAACTCTCTACGCCTTTTCAGATTCTACACATATAAATTAAGATCATAGGAATGCATGAAATGTACGAGAATCAATAGCTCAATAGCAATGGCTCTTCGGGCGTCTTCAAGTTATTTACTCTTTATGGTGTTCACGATAAAGAAGGGTTTTAGAATCTAGATAAGTAGATGTAATGGATGTGTGATGTGTGTGTGTGTGATGTGATTTTCTTGTTCTTCCATAGAAATGCATAGGATTATCTTATGTTTCATAATAAACTTTGTTTTGAGTGTCATATAATGTTATAAACTGAAAAGGAAAATCAACACAGACGTCAAACGGCATTTCAGATGTGCTCGCGCAACTTATTTGCACTCTATGGCCTTATCAATAAAGTCTTTTTCTAAATGCTACCAGAAACGCTGCTGCTATACGCTCCTGGCAACCATACGCTCTAGAATAAAAGATCTTATACCTGTGATCATCCAGCGTCTTCTGCGCCCAGTTGCTGGCACCCTTGATGCTGTCGTAATGTTCGCAGTAGAAACAGAAGTTATCTGCCAGCTCGCGACGCACAATGGCCTCCTCCAGAAATGCATTCACAGATTCTGTACACTTTGCTTTGTGCTCTTGGACACATAGGGCCACTCTCTGGACTGAGATTTGACCTGAAATTATCGAACACAAAATGAGCTGCATGTCTTAACAAATATAATAATCCTCCACTATAGGAGTTGTATAACCAGCCTCTGGGAATGCCAGATGTGGACAAGCTTAATAATTACCAGACAAAGTTAAAGCAATTATTTCATTTACAGATAGTTTTGTCAAGGAGTCAGTTAGTTGGTATGAAAGTTGTTGCTTACCTATTTACGACTTACATAACGAAACACGCAACTAGCTTAGTTGCCCATACCAAATATAGGTAAGTTTCTATTGAGAAGAACAAGCATGCAACTCCACAGACACTTTTCAATCAAAATCCTGGTTACATTACTCTTGAAAATTCCAGTAAACAACAGGATTGATTATGAAGAAAAAAAGATTATTTTTTCTAACAAATACACAGCTAAAACTTACCAAAATGAAACCATGGTGATAAGTTACTAAGTGCATCCTTTGTGGGATCATTCCTCTTTGTTGCAAACACCTTAAGTCTTTGATCAAGGAAGCTCTTCAGCATTTTTAGGGCATTATCATAGCCTGGTCTAGCCCATTCTACAGGGCCAACGTTTTTGTCTGCCTCCCTGGATACTATTGCTTCATCCCAGTCTATGGGCTGTAAAATTAACAAGAATAAGTTACAATTTATTATTTTGAAGAAGAGGTAGTTCTGAATTTCAAATAAGGAATTTGTGTTAGTATTTTTAAGAGTGTGTATGGCATTTCATACAAACTTTTAAGTCCTTTATTCTTGTACTTTTTTAAATGGAAAAACCGATTTTAATGCAAACTTCCTTCACATAAGCAGGATACATGAGGCCTCAAAAGTTTTCATAAAACATTTTCTTTAAATAACTTGCAAAAAATATATAATTTTTGTAAGTTTTGAGCAAACAAAAAGAAAAGAAAAGAAAAAAATTACTAGAAAACTAAAACAACTACGAGTTTCCCCTCTTCATTTACAATTCCAGAAGCAAACAGAGGATCAAATTGCACTTACTTCTGGCTCAAACTTGGCAGTATAGGGATGTTTGATAACTGGAGGGAACTCAGTCAGATATTCACCAAGCTTGGAGTTTATTTTGTTTCTTATAGTTCTTGCTGAGTATTCTTGTTTTTCTGAAGCAACCCAACAGGGCACGATGTTGTGGGCATCTACCTGGAAGATTAAAAGTTTGTGTTACTTATCGCTTATGCTGTAAGAACTGACTATACAAAGCTTTATTCTGGCTTTAACCTTATTCTGGATTTTAAAAAGGACAGAGAAATGAATATAATGTTTAACTCAAGTTAATACAAACCCAATTTTTTAATTTCTATTTGCAGTTATTAGTTACAAAATTTAAGTTAAGTTTAAGTTTAATGACAGCTCTAGCTGTCATTAAACTTGATCAAAGCCAAATTCAGTTTTTATGTTACTTTAGTTAATTTTGTAACTAATAGTCCCTAGGATGATCAACTACTATTTTACCTGTATAAGTGGCACATCTTTCTTCAGTTTCTTCTTACAACCATCCAGCCAGCCTAGCGGCACTCGCAAAGGATTAAAGTCACAGACCACAGCCCCTATATTATGTTTTACAACCCACTGAGGCAATACCTCTGCCCCGCTCCCTTCTAGCAAGTGAAATGATATGTTAAGCTTTTTGCAGTCTGCTGCTACTTTCTCCAAGCCTGAAAATATGATAGAACAATATTAAAATATGTAGGTACTTAAGTAACTTAGCAATGCCTCTCAAATTTTAAATATTTTAAATTATAAATAAAAATGTTTATTTACCTTTTACCAGGAAATCAAACTGTCTGACAGAGGCATCTAAATATTTGGCTATCAAACAAAAACACACGTGAAGTGGCACTTCGTTTTTGAGCGCAAGTTTTTGTGCGAATAAAAAGGCCCAGTTATCCTGCACCCGGCTATCTCGGGACATCCAGTACACCACCCCCTCGCACCTGTCAGGCACCACCTGCTCCTGCGACACGATTCTAACACGTTTTTGATTGAACTTATACTCTAAAATTGACTTTGCCGTATCTTCGCGTTTAACTTGCAACTTTTTCATAAATTCTTCGATACTCGGATTCGAAACGATTCCATTACTCTTGCTTCCCGAAGAAGTTGCTACTGTTGAAAGCTTGAGCTTTTTCGCTGCAGATGCCATTTTTAGTGCGACGGGTTGAGATGTTAAGAAAACCTCATACACCTTTTGAAAACCCTCACCTCGAAGCCCATAAAGTCGCCATCATAACAAAGCGCGAGCTTCAGGTACAGATTAAAAAATATGACAGCTTTGACATTTCATTTCGCGCAAAAATGTTGCCGTCTTATCACTAGTTGCTACTTATGTTGCTATAAGGAGTATGGTTATAGATTCTATGATGTTAGTAATTTGGTATTATATTATATTTAATTATAATTAGTAGTTATTCAGTGAACAAGACAAAGTGAACAAAATAGAAAAATATATTAAAAAATTATAATTTATAAGTAAGGCAATTTTAATCGGTAACGTTGTTGAAATGTAGGTAGTCGTATCCTACCAAGTAAGTACATACCTAGTTCGCAAATAAGTTTCGCTATTAATTAAATGTCTTCTAAAGTACTTTCAGCCTCTTCAGGGGTTGGGAAGTATTTTTCTTTCAGATAGCTACTACATGGATGACAGTTAACTCTGGCGATGTTTGTTTTTATGCAGTCAAACGTACAAAAGTCGACTAGTTTGCATGAGTCGCACGGAATCTTTTCATCAGTTAGTGGTATGGCACATTCGAAGCAAACGTTGAACTTTTCTACCTGAAAACATCAATTTATTGTCGTATCATTTAGGTTACCATTTACGTACCTTCTTATATCTTTTATTTAAGCCAGAATGGCAGACCAAAGAAACCCGGTGAAAATAATATCTATCCGAAACGTGAAAGTTGAAAATTCTGTAATAAAAAAAAGAGTAGTAAAACTACCTACTTGCTTTATCGTCAGCTCTGGTGCAACGTATGGGCGCATAGCAGGCGCCATGTCCGGAGTTGACATTGTAGCTATTTTGTGTTCACGAATAAAACTGGCTACTTCATCTTCAATCAATTCTTTTTCTTGAAACAAGATCGAAGGACGTCGCTTGACTTTCACGATGAAGGAATATCGAAAGATTTGCGATCTCGTAAAATAAAAGTGAACTATACATAGCACTTGCTTCATAATCTTTTCATCATTGTAAATATACTTTTTTGTTGTTTTTAACACATCCCAAATTTCAAGGCAGCGGACTGCTGTCAACCAAAGGCTGGCGCATTTCTTATTCTTATGTTCTTTTAGTATCATGGTCCAATGGCGATGTTTGAACCTATTGAAAATAAAAAAATAATTTAAAAAATATTTTTAAATACAAGCTTTAATTTTAAATTATTACAATAATGAATATCGGACATTGTATTGTCATCAGAACTAAAGGCGTATGCAAAATTTCAGCTCAATCGGATACTAACAAATGGTCGAAAAATGGTTTGCAAATTTTGAAAGGGCAACTTATTTACATACATACACATGAATAGTGTCTAAGCTAAATAAATTGCTTGTAAAAATTGGTAGGTATTAAGTAGTATGTATTTAGTTGTCAAAGTTAGCATCTATTCATATAGCTTCCTATGTGAATTTAGGTGAAAATTGTCAATCCCTATTATATATACTCATTGAACGCGTGCGCTGAACAAACACTGGTGTGAATCTTAATTTAATTAGATAATGGGGCAAACAGTGTTTGTTATTTAATCTACAACAAAACACTTAAGTATGTCACAACTTACTAACAAAAAAGGCCAGAGCTTTGAAAGTACAGACTTTACGAAGTATCTTGTGATGTAAAAAATATCAAAGAAGACAAAACATCTAAGTACTTACCTGTGTACAATTTCGATCAGCTCTTTCAACAATTTAGCTTGCAACCATCGTATGTACAGAAGCCTTGCGCAATCAAGCACTAGATCAAGAGCTTGTCTGTAATCGTTAGGATTATCAGTCTCGCCCATTTTTCCAGATTGCTTTGCACCCGGACCTGCTTTTGATGGTGCTGGCTTTACAGGTGTTTTCTTTTGTTTTAAATCGGTCTTTGATTTTTTTGCACTCTCTACAATTAAAAAAGGGCGAAAAATCATGTTAGTTCCTCTAGGTTCTATATTGTCTTTGGTTCAGATTAAAAACAAAATACTGGCTGGTTTACTGTATAATACCTACTTATAACTCCGGGAGACCAAAAATACATTTTAATCATAAACTAATTAAGGTTAAGAGCGTTTAAACGATGTCAGTCTCTAAGAGATATCTGTCTGCCGCGAAAAAGTAGGTAAAAGATACCTAATTATGTATAGGTAGACGCGTAGACCATAACTAAAAAGGTGTAATGTGTAGGATACTGATCCACTCCTGTGGCTCGTAGCGTGATGTTATACAGCCTATATACTACATACATACATAAACTCACGCCTTTTTCCCATGGGGGTTGGCAGAAACCACAGAAAGCCACCTGATACGATCCTTACATACTTCTTTCCCCCCCTCCTCCTCCCTCCTTTTCCTATACTAACCCTCATGAATTTGGCTATCATATTACAAGAATATTTTTCCAATTGGACTGGCAGTTCCAGAGATGAACGCGTTTAAACAAGCATACAAACAAAAAAACTTCTCAGTTTTATATTAATATGGATTATTTTGAAATTACTTGTATTAGTTCCTGTGGTGCCCGTCTCAGTACCCTTAGCTGCAGGTTCTAGGTCTTTTAGAACGTTTTTTGCAAAGACGAACAAGTTTTCATACTCTTCTTCTCCATTTTGACATTTTATTAAAGGGTCTGCACCAAAAAGCAGCAGACTCGTCAGCTGAAAATATCAAATGCGAAAGTCTGGATCCAAAACGGCTGAACGGACCTGGATGAAATTTGGCACAGATATATAGACTATAGTCTGGAATAGCATAAGGCTACTTTTTAACACGCTTATATTAGCTCCACTTGTAAGTAATTATGTAAGAAAATCTTGGAATCTTAATTTGACCCACTTCCCGGTCTTCGATTAGGATGAAATTTTGCACACGCTCTGAGTTCTGATAACAATACATGACTAGCTAAGAAACGTCATTACAAATCCAATATGGCGGCCTCCCCAAGATGGCGGACTGGCTGTTTGAAATTCACCCCCATGATATGGGTATCAAATGAAAGGGTTTGCTGTCAGGAATACGAAAAAAAATAGTCACGTGACTTAAATCCAATATGGCGGACAGGTTATTTGAAATGCACCCTCATGATATGGGTATTAAATGAAAGGGTTTGCTGAATGGGATACGAAAAAAATTAGTGCGTGCTATATGCGTGTTTTTTAGTTTTTTAAACTATTAAAAAAATATTAATCCGTAAGAATGTAGGTACTACTTACGGTTTCCGTAAGATAATACATTTAAGAACTTTGACGCAGCGGAACTCGCGGGTGAAAGCTAGTAAGTATGTTAAGCAACAAAAATAATGTAAATAGGATATGGAAAAAAAAATTGAAAAGAATAACTGAGGTTTAATTTACCATGGAGTGTGTATGGCCGACCATACCTATAGGTACCATTTTCAAAATGTAGGTAGGAAAATATTTAATATTTAATATTTTAAGGTAAACACTGCGGCATCTACAAAAGACAAAGAGTAGTTTCACGGCGAAACTACTCTTTAGGTATGCGGTAGTAGGTAATAGGAGCAATTTCACAATAAAAACGTATATAGGTATAGTCTGATGTGCTGGCGACTGTATGTATAAGTAATATAACCTACCGTTTGTATCCTTTCCGGAAGAGGTATAGTCTTGGAAAATTGCAAATGGAACATTTTCACCAATATAGTCTGATTAGCATCATTGATGACCGCATTAAGATCAGTCCGCGGGTTTTGTATGAAGATGTTAAATAAATCCAAACTTTTATTCATAGCCACTTCAACCGCTGAAGATCCATGGTATTGGGTGATCGGATTGCAGCCATATTGAAGGAGCAACTCTAGGACTTCATCCCGAAGCTAAAAAAGAAACGATCCATCTTTAAAAATGTGCCTTTAAAAGCGGAAGTGCCTACCTAGCAGATTAGGCTAAGGCTCTAGACAGACGGACTGCATTTCAACTGCACGACTGCTAAACATTTACCATGACTGCAATGAAACTGCCAACCGACCGTGCAGTCGGTATGCAGTTGGCCTGCAGTTCCAATAACTACGCGCAGTTTTGGCAGTTGGAATGCAGTTCGTCTGTCTAGAGCCTAAGTCCTAATGTAACGCGGGTCATCGCAGTTGCACTATCACTTAGCACTCAGGTGACGATGATGTTTAGAAAATGGACGTGGAAAGAAAGTTAACAATAAAAAACATACAATCACGATTGAAGAGCGCGCTCAACTAAACAATAAACGGACATTACGTACCTACCTATCAAAACGCGCGTCAACGCGCGATCGCCTGCGTCTAAAGACTTTTTCTGAGTACCGCGATTTTCTTCTTCTTTACCGTGTGAGCAGTAAGGTCGTACGATCTACGTCTAGACGACTAGTGTCAGAGTTTCTAAACCGTCTCAAGGGCTTCTGACATGGTTTGAGTGGACCAGTAATAGGCTGGTATAAGTCTAAGTTCCCACACCATATCTTTCTTTACCGAACACCGCGAGTCCCGAGTCGCAAGTCGCGCTTCCCGAGTACCGCGATAATGCTCGCTGACAAAGGGCATAGGCTACTTTTTATTCGACTTCGTCTGCGTCTGTGATAACCAACGTTGACGTGGATGAAGTAGCGGGCAAAAGCTAGATACATAAAGCTAATAATAATTATTATTTTTCTCTTACCATAGCGAGGTGAGGCTCCGTCTCTGAATCAACCTTCTTAGCAAGTACAGCATGCAACAAAGTGGGGCCATCAACCTTATTTATTTCTGGAGGTTCATGACTGGTAGGTGCTGCTTGATGCAACTCTAGACGGTGGTCTGGGTCTGCTCCACACTCAAGTAATGCGCGGATGACCTCCAAATTGTCCTTTGTCAGCGGTGCGCTAACTGCCACATCTAGAGTTGAGTATCCATACACCTGAGGAAATCATCGTAGTTTAGAAAACATACATAACATCACGCCCGTTCCCCGAAGGGTGAGGCAGAGGTGTACCCATTAGTACACTCACATTTCGCCAGTTATGTTTAAGTCCCATGTAATAGGGGGCGAGCCTATTGGCATCAACCGGGCACAAATCCAGACTCCGGGGCTGCTACTGAGAAATTCCTGATGGAAAATCCCAATAACAGTTTGCCCGGCCTGGGAATCGAACCCAAGACCTCTTGTCAGACCAACGAGGCAGTTACTTTAGAAAAGTAGGTACCTACTTTATATATACCCTTTGTTTCCCAATAGTACTAAGGGGTAATAAATTCAATACATCCTGAGAAAAAAGCCTCGGAAGAATCATGAAAATAAGAGTTACGTTAATCAGTTACTTGTGGGTAAACTTCATTGATATCAGCACCATGTTTTATTAAGTGATGTACTAGTTCTGCACAGCCGGCCACGGCCGCAATGAACAGCGGTGGTTGAGGACAGCGGACCTTCCGTGGGTCTGCCCCTTCAGACAACAGCTGTAGGATTGTCGACATTATGGCATTCAACCTGAAATAAATTGAATAATAATTGAATACGTATCTGGATAGAGAGGTATCCCAGATACACTGTCCTGCTGCCCTACCATGAACTCTTATTGCGATCCAAAAAACTGAATTGTTCTTCAAATAAGTCAATATAACGCATCAATTTATGCGTTATATTGACGTATTTGAAGAACAGTTCAGTTTTTGGATCGCGATAAGAGAAAATACGTCAATAAATGACATAAATTGATGCGTTATATTGACTTATTTGAAGAACAATTCAGTTTTTTGGATCGCAATAAGAGTTCATGGTAGGGCAGCTGCATGTGTGTAGGAAAATACGGGGTCAATTCTTTAATTGACCTCGTATTTTCCTTCCTTCTTGTAAGCTTTTAAGTCCTTATTTTTGGAAATTAATGAACCGATTTAAATGAAACTTCCTACACATAAGCAGGATAAATAGGTCTCAAAAATTAGTTAAGAACATTTTCCTCTTTATAATTTTAGTTAATTTGTTAAGAAGTTTAGTTTTCACAAAATACATAATCATTTGCAGTTAAATAACAGATGTAACATTGAATAACATCGTAAGACATAATGTGATTGTTATGAATTTTGCGTGCACCTATTTTTTTGTACCTATAATATGAACCTGCTTGCTACTTGTATAAAAAAAGTACTCTACCACAGACTCTACACTACACCTATTATACTTAGGTATAGTAGTACCCTATACTTAGTGGTAAACACTCAGACATAGATAACTTCCGAGAAAAAAAAGCCAATGACAGCTTTAATTTTGTGCCATATTAAACATAACACGTCTAATTTATTGTCATCATCATTATTTACAATTGGAACAGCTATTCCAAAAAGGACACTCATCAGTGATCTATTAAAATGGAGATTCACAGCGACACTGTTATTAATGAAATGGAACATTTAAGTACTTACTTGTCTTGTTTCGCTTGATCTATAGCATTTACTCCGGCATCTTCCTTGTCTTGCCACAAATTGTCTCTGCTCGGCTTTACCACCTCTTTAACAACTTTTGGTGCATTCTTTGCATGCTTATCTGGTGCTTTTTTTGTATCCTCTTCATTTAATGCAGCAGCTTCTTTAGTCATGTCGTTTACTTCAAAAATGTATGGTATAGGATTAACCTCACTAAGTGCGGAGAACGCTTCGGCTACTCTTATCAAATATTCGGTGTTAATATTATTATACACTCGCTTATCGTCAGACGTAGTATCAGCACTCCCACTCGCATCAAGATTACTAGGTTTTGCCAAATCAGTTTTCGAAGTTTTTTTTTTACCATTTGGCAGTTCTTTCGCAATACTCTTTTTACCTTCATTGGTTTTATTATTTGTTTTGTTAAGTGATGCATTATCTAATTCAGACGGTAAATTTCGGGTTATATTCCATTCAAGTATATTTTCATCTGGCACAGGCGGAGCTAAAAATTTACTAATATTTTTTACTACATAAATAGCAATCTAATTTTTCAATCTCAATATCAAAAATCGAATTTTGGTTATAGTCTACAAACTACTTCGAAGCTGTGTGTTTCAAAAGACATTAGTTTTCTCGTAGTAGCTACATTCTATACTTCTATACGAATATATTAAAGCTAAAGAGATTTTTTTGTATGTTAAACGCGCTATATCTCTGGAACTATTAATCGGATTGGAAAAAATATTTATGTATATCGTAGCCAGATTCATGAGGAAACAGTATAGGCTAATTTAAACTATTACGCTTGGATCCACAGGAGCCTAGCAGTAACCAAAGACGTAAGACGGGTGAAATAAACCACGCTTATGAAATCGCATGGAGCAGCAAGTAATTTATAGCTGGCGAGAAATTTATCACTTTTTTCACACGGGAATATACTTTTAGGCCGCTATCACACGGACTGCACCACTACAACCGCACGCAGTCTCTATATTCAACTGCATGCAGTTGTACGTTCGACTTCGTGCAGTCGTGATACCAACTGCACGCGGTCGGCTGCAGTCGAGAGAAGCCAATATCGACTGTATGCAGTCGAGCCTTCAACTTCACGCGGTCGGCTTGCAGTCGAGAGAAGTCAATATGAACTGCATGCAGTCGTGCCTTTAACTTCACGCGGTCGGCTGCAGTTGTAGCCGACCGCATGAAGTTGTAGCTGACCGCGTGAAGTTGAAGGCACGACTGCAGCCGACCGCGTGCAGTTGGTATCATGACTGCACGAAGTCGAACGTACAACTGCATGCAGTTGAATATAGAGACTGCGTGCGGTTGTTGTGGTGCGGTCCGTGTGATAGCGGCCTTAATAAGAATACATACCTGGTCCAGGAGAAGTAGGCGTTGGTAGCAAAGCCTGTAGCATGGCACTGTATGCCACACCACGCTTTTCTAACGCGTATCTTATCAAAGCGATGCCCAGAGGAGTGCAGCAAGCATCGTTGTAGGCGTCGACTTCAGCGCCGGCTTCCACCAGGAAATGTATTACTTCAAGTTGATCGCCACACTGACAATAACACTTTTAGCTGACTCGACATTCGATTAGGGCTCGAGTTTACTGGAGTAGCCTTTTTCGCATTCATGAAAAGTTGTAGCTTCTTATCAATACTATCCATACTGATATTCTAATTAAACTAATCGTTATATGCGAAATATATACTCCGTCAGTCTGTTCGTCTGTTACGCTTTCACGACCAAACCACTAAACCATTTTTAATGAAATTTCGTATGGGGTAAGGTAATACATATATACGCGGACGAAGTAGCGGAAAAACGTAGTAATATCATAAAGCTTATTCATACTCACTGCTGCGTACATTAAAACAGAGTTGCCTTGTAAATCAGTGACATTTGGCTCGACGTCGCATTCATTTATAAGTTGGGCAACATTTGATATGTGTCCCAAATAACTAGCCATTATTAATGTCCTGGAAATGCATCACACGTATTACCTATTAACATCTAACAAAGAGCTGGTTCACATTAGGTCGGACCGACAGTTTTCCCGTTGACCGACCGTCGGTTGTTGCTGTTCACACTAGAAGCTGCCGATCCGACCTAATGTGAACACCACCATTGTTACCGTCGTTTTACCACAACCGACTTACAACTGCTTTGTGACGACCCGGAGACGTCACAAACCAGTTGTAAGTTGTTTGTCGGTCCGACGACCTAATGTGAACAAGGCCTAAGGAAGCGAACTGAAGATGACTAAATGTTGAAGAAGAAAAAAAATACTTGGCAGTGCTTTCTTAAAAACTTGGAGGTTTTGCGTAAGGAAAGCCTCGTCTACCTAAAATGCAGATAGGCTAATTATCTTGTAGGCTGTATACAAACCTACAATCCAACTCATGTTTACCGGCCCGTTTAAAAGAAGACCTAGGCCCACAGAGTATTCTCTCGATGTTGATCAGATCGTCCTTCTGCTCTTCGTGTGTGTAGCAATGCTTCATCATGTGAATGAGAATCTTGTTATTGTTCCACGCGTAATATGTGGTTTTCTCGGTGCCATTTTCACTGCTGCTTATACTGCCATCCTGAGAAATGTTATGGTAGCTATTGTGGTAGTCATAAAAGGCATTTTTGAATGGCAAAATTATGTTCAAAGATACATAGTGTTCACGTACCTTTTTATTATTATTGGAACTGTAGGTGTTGCTGATAGAATAGAATTCCAAATGTTTTTGAGTTTTAGTGTTTTAGTATGTTAGAGTATTTATGTAGTCAGGTACATAGGTAAATGGACCCGTTAACTGCGGGCATACATTCGCTTCGCCAAGCCCGAAGTGCGTCTGGCTACACAGTTCGTGTGTTTCCCGTTGAAAAACACATATACGGTTGTGTGTGCGCCGCACTTGCGTTATTTAGTAGAAACACAAAGGGTGTGTTTTCCCGCAGTTATCGGGATTTACTCGAGGGAGGCCCTGGGCGATTGGCCTGCTCACCACCCCCTAGATCACCACTGCCGATAATACTAGGGGCTGACTGTAAATACCTTCTAGTACTGACTCAAAAAAATACCTGATCAGGCACAGCAGCTGTAACCTCATTGAGCATATTAATTTCTTTTTCGTAGTAAGCCCGATCGAACGCTTCTATATGGCAAAGTTGACTCGAGAGGTCTGTGCAGTGTTTCGAGTACAACTTGGTCCACTTGTCTGCAGCTGCTAACGGTTCACAGCCCGATTGTTTTAGCAGTTCCAATGCAGAGTTTACTTCGCCGATCTGTGAAGAGATTAATGAAGATCCTAATATGCGTGTGTTTTACTATAATGTAGACGGTTGTTGTACTACAATTGATTTGTTTTTTATATCTCTAAATTATTTAGTTGTTTTACTCTTTTACAATAATTTGCACCTGCCATGTTATCTCTTCACCACCTTTGGTTGACTGGTAGAGAATGCCTAATGCATTAAGTCCGCCTTTGTACTTTTTGTTGCATGTAGGATTATATTATCTGTGATGTAGGTAATGTTAAATGTAAGTAGTGTATAAGTATATCGCAACCCGAGGGGAACCTGTCTACGTCCTTGAATCAAGGATAGGCTAAATGTAATAGATATACATTCAGTAATCAGTCATAGATTATTCCCGTTTACCCGTTATAAAACAAGCTTTTCTTTCATTCTTTAGGTATATTTGAATGGTGTACTTACAATTTTAACATTCGACGTCAATAGTATACGATGCGGCGTCACCACGTTAGCCCCAACGGGGTTGGACAACAAGTCTATGGCAACGCTAGGTAGCGATGGGCGCCACGCCAGTCTAATCAGCTGGCACCCATACCAGAGTCCAACATCCTCGTGAAGACACGCGTGGCTTTCCACGCCAGGACCCCAGCGAATGTTCTTATACCAGATACCCTGAGATGACGAATAAATTTAACAATAAATCTTACTTCTTATCTTATTACACTACTATTGAAGTTGGGAGGGATGGATGTTTTTTACTCAATCGCACCAGAACGATACCAGAACCAGAAAGAAATTTGACTGAGAGATAGATTGTAGTCTGGAATACCACATATGCTTTAGGACTGTAAGTATATCCCGGAAAACGCTCTTCGATTAGGGTTATTAAGTAATAAACCTCATATATCGTCCGTCATCTTTCAAAATTGAATAAAACAAAAGCGGCTACGGTGTAGAAAGCGCATCGTGAGTCTTTACGACACGAAGTCGTACCGTAAATTTTACGATGCTCGTCTAAAACACAGGTAATTAACCTAAAAACGTACTAACGTTAAACACGCGTCCATCAGGATAGGACATAACACCGTAACCATGCATACAATTGTTGTAGAACCGGCCCTCGTACGTGGTCGCCAAATGGTCAGCTCCGAGGTACCGCCAGCGGTAGTCACCGACACCATGCATCGTGTCGCGCAGCATGCGGCCATGGTACCACTCTAGAGACTGTAACATTGACAATACGGGGTGTAAAAAGGGGTCTGTCAAACTCTTAAGGACTAAAAACCACCCCGGTGTTCCATTCCACGTACGCCGGGGATCCCGGGGAACGTACGCGCCTTTCACGTGATCCCTGACTGGTGCTAGCTCGCCCACAGGCCTTCTCAGGTCAGAGGGGGGAATGAGGTGAGTGACTCCGCGACATCAAAGAGGGGCGCGCGTTGAACACTATATACGCACTACCTCGTGTCCATTCGAATGGGGTGCGACGGACGTCCCACTTAAGCCCCCTACTTTAACTCTGTTTTTTTGCCCGTGCGGGTGTCCTCCCTCTGGGGATGAAGGCTTTTTTAATTCTACATTTACCTCAGCCCCCGACCAGTGATGGGCCCCCATCCCATGCTTTCTATTCTCCTCATCTTTCTCCCCGTAGTAATACTCCCTATAAGGCCACCTCTTGTCAGCATTTGTCTGCGGCGGATTGCAGGGCATGGTTTAATAATACCAATAAATATAAAATATTCAAAACGTTACGGTAGACATATGATTGTTTGTAATATATGTTTGTATAATAACATAATATTTCTATGAGTTGTTTACAATAATACATGTCAGTGAGTAACGTTTGACAGCTATTTATGTCAATTTGGAAAGCAGATAGTAAAATCTATTGGAAAAACTTTTTGATTAAACCTCTTTATTTTTCTTCTCTTCACTTTTTAGTCGTGTGTTTGATGAAAATCGGTCCAAGATTGCCAGCGTCGGGGGTATTTTAGTTAATTTTCAAGTTGCGCCACAATAAGAGGATGCAGATAAAGAGAAAAGCTATTACATTACAGTAAGTACCCGGCGATAAATATTGTGCACATCGGCCTTTATCGTATTTCGTATTTTATACAAAGAATAAAAAGAATTATCAAAAGAAGCTAATTTTAATCATAATTGTTTTAACAGCTCCTAATAGATACCGGACTGTTTGTATTTTGTGCGACAGAGATAACGCTCTACAAATCCGAAATTAGCCGATTGTCTCTTTCCAAAGGTCGATGTGCAATATTTATCGCCGGGTACTGTAATGCAACAGCAAATTACTTGGACGTAAAATTTTGCAACAAAAGACGAATTAAGTTATACCCATTTATTTTATACAAAACTTAAAATAGGAATAGTCATAAGATTATTTTATTTGTAATTAATAACAGTGGTATGATTATTTTATATTTAGTTTCTACCAGTACAAGACTTATCATATAAGATTTTATATTTAGCTTATAAATTAACAACAATTACATCTGCAGCAACTCGATTTTGCCCTCTCAAAGTAAGTGTATTCCTGGAACAATTAAACGTTTATTTTAATAAAATAATTTAGAAGCGTGAGCATGAGATCTTGAGTTCGATTCCCAGGTCGGGCAAGGTGTTATTGGGTTTTCCCATCTGGAATTTCTCAGTAGCAATTCGGAGTCTGGATTTGTGCCCGCGGTTGTTGGCAATAGGCTCGCCTCCTATTACATGGGACTTAAACATAACTGGCAAAATGTGGGTGTACTATGGGCACATAGCTCTGCCTAACCCTTCGGGAATTACAGGCATGATGTTATTGTACCTATGTGTGTGTGTGATTATTATATTTAGGTTAAAATCTTACCAAAAGGAAAGCTGCAGCCAATATCAGCGCTTTATGTTTCGGCTGCACGGCAGGGGCAGGTACCTGTACGTTGGTGGTGAAGCTGTTCAGGTCTCTGTCCCAGCCGTGGGCTATCTTGCCCACCACGCGAAGAGAGTCTCCTGTCATTATCTGGGGACGAAGAAAATCTTACTTCTTAATGCGAAAGTTTGGATGGATTTTTGTTACTAAATCATGGCAAAGATCTGGATTTGGATGAAATGTGGCAAAGACATAGATTATAGTCTGGAATAGCATATATGGACTACTTTTGGTCCTGTTAAAATGTATGGTCCCGTGGGATAATATACAATTCGTCAATTTAGTCCAATGATAAATCAATTTAACATTGGACGACTGTAGTCTCTAGCTATTCCCACAATTGCAAAAAAATTGTCGTGGACGACAGTTAATCGTGTCATCCTATATATTATGAACACCTCTATTTAAATATGCAAGCTACGACGCTTTAAGCAATCTGTCGTCACGACATTGTGGGAAGGCAAGGCACCCTTAGTTTATATACCTAAAAACACGGTAGCAGAGCTGACAACTTTGCCATCAATCACTGGACTTGAAGATCCTTACCTTAAATTCCGAGAGCAGCAGAGCACCCGTTTGCAAAGTGGCAGGTCCTTCCACCACGAACAGCACCTGTTCGGTGGCATCCCGCACCAGGAAGAAGGGCACCATCCAGGTGCACTGTTGCTGCACGCGGCCCACGTAGTCACCAGGAGGGGTTACGACTTTTATCTCCTAAGAACAGGTAGTATTTAGGATGTGGTATCATGTTTTTCTCGTTAGTCAAGACTTTGCTAGACAATGCTGTCCAGTTAGTATTGACTTTGGATTAATTTAGTTTAAAAAATAAAACTTGCAATGCAAATAATCTGTTGATCAGACAATGATAAAAAATAAAACTTGCAATGCAAATAATCTGTTGATCAGACAATGAATATTACACAGAACTATTTTTTTAAAGTTTTGTCTTTTTGCCTGTTTGTCCCAACTAATCTCCGCAACGGCTGGACTGATTTTGACAGAACTTTTACTGGCAGTAAGCTGATGTTATAAGGAGTAACTTTTATTTTAGAAAAATAATAAAGGTTCCGTGCAAAAAAGTAAAACTATGTCATATCCCCCGACATTCACGCGAAAGGCTAATTCACCTTGCTACAAGAAAACTATAACCTGTAATCTGCAAGCAAAGCAACAAGAAGCAGCTGCAAGTCTTCTAGTGAAGACCATGGCTTCTTGTCTGGTGCTGTCATGCAGGTGCATGGTGAAGGCTCGTCCAGTCCCACACAGGCAGCGCTGGGTTGAACTCGATGTCTCGCTCGCAATGTACAGCGCTTCGCCGTTCGGTATCCGGACTATGTATCGGTTTTCCGATTCGATTTTCGATGTCACTGAAAGTAGATGCAGAAGGACTATTTTATACTAATATAATAAAGCTGGAGAGATTTTTTTGTTCGTTTGTTTGAAAGCGCTAATCTCTTGAACTACCTGTATATCAATATAAACTACTTATACCAATATGTGTAGAGAATATAAAAGCGTGTTACATTACGAAAAATTAAGGATGGTGTAACACGCTTTTATATAAAAAAAATACATGGGACTCAGAATTAAATTATTTTTCTCTTTTTAGTTCCTTTTATTAACAGGTAATAAAGCTTGTTTTTTTAAACTTTTTTTTTTAATTTTTTCACGTGACTTTTTATTTTTGTTCAGACTTACATAATGTAATTATAATATTGTGAAATTATTCGCAAGTCGCAACATGTATAATGCTATCTACTATCAAAGCTTATCTACTCTGATCCTTTTGTTTACAAACGTTCGATTGTAGGCTCACCGACCAGTCAATAAATACTGTTTCTTTGTCATTTGAATTATTACTGTCCCACTGCTGGGCAAAGGCCTCCCTCGATACCTTCAAATTCTTAAGGAAGTAGTTCAAATCGTCCCACCATCTCTTTCGTGGTCTACCGCGGCCCTGTCTCGCCATTTTGGGACACCAATCTGGTGTTATAACTTTATAAGAGCCCATAGGTGGTTCATCTAAATAGGCACGGAATAATACAATACAGTTACTGCTTTTCAACATTTCAGGCTATAGTTAACCCTTGTTTCGACGGAGTTCCCAATATGCTTATTTTATTTTATTTCAAAATCTAGGTTTCTATAGCATGAAGTGTTAAATGACTTTTGTCGATGGCCGTACCATTAAAATTTGCATTGCAAGTGTAGACGTGTCGCGACAACATTAAAGCAGGCATCTAAACTAATGTAATAAAAGCTGCTTTTTTCCTTGTTTGTTGGCTTAGTGCGGTAATCTCTGGAACTGCCAGTCGGATTAGAAAAAGTCTTTTTGTATGTAATAGCAAGATTCATGAGGTATGAGGTAGTATAGGCGCACACACACACACACACACACCCTTGTTTGTATAGACGTCCATAAGAGGACTATAGACACAAGTCACCATCCGAGGACGTCCTAGAAAACCTATTTAACGACGTCATACGCATGGTTCAATAAGATAGAAAGAAACAGAAAACAATATTTGGGGTGATGAGCCTATTCGTATAGCGCTATCTCTCTTTTTTTTGGTGTAACTTTCTGTGACCAATGCGAGGACTTGAATACACACGCAAACCCGCCTGGTAAGTACCATCCGCGGACCTGTGTGTGAGCCAAACGAGGACCCTGACCATTTGACCAGAGGCACCAATCCGAGGACCTATTTTCACACACTTTTTCTTATGTCTTGTACAATGCGAGGACCCTGTGTTAGACTTTTGACGAACAATCCGAGGTCGTTTTTCCACGTAGGAGTTGTACAATGCGAGGACATTTTACGAATTTTCCGTAGCAACTTTTTTCACACTGAGTACTTAATAATAATTTATTTTGAATCACCGAAAGAAACTTAGTTCATACACATACATTTCTTATACTACGTACTATCAGAGGACTTACAAAATAACAGTTTTCTACTTGATCAGTCTTAAGAATGTGCAATTGA
Source organism: Hoplodrina blanda (assembly GCA_949316365.1). Classification (NCBI taxonomy): domain Eukaryota; kingdom Metazoa; phylum Arthropoda; class Insecta; order Lepidoptera; family Noctuidae; genus Hoplodrina; species Hoplodrina blanda. The sequence goes on along the minus strand of OX438579.1, from coordinate 4,086,665 downwards.
TGCCGTTCTGTATAGACGAAATTTGACATTGGAGTAATAACACTACTGTAGGAATTGTCTCCTTGCAAGTGAAGTATTTAATGATCACGTGAGGTATTTAAGTATTTAACGATCACGATGAGGTTTCAAGATGATACCATCTTGAAACCTCGTATAAAACATGCTTAGGTTGGATAGCAAAACGCCAATATTATGGTGACGTGAAGCTGCAGCAGGAATCGTTTCCGTGAAAGGCAAATCTTTAACAGTCACTAGTATCGTTTTGAAACTTCGTACTGAACATGTTTACGTTAATTAGCAAAATATAATAACGGTGATTACTTGAAGCTGCAGCAGAAATCCTCATCGTACAACTGAACTCTTGAACAGTCAGTAGGAACGTCTTGAAACTGTGTGTATAATATATTTAGGATGGCCAAACGTGCTCAACGTGATGAGGAGCTCCTCATCACGTTGATCACGTTTGGCTAGAAGTAATCATTTTCGTGTAAGACAACTCTTTAGCCGTCACGGGTGTCGTCTTAAAACTTGTATAATATGCAGCATGTATGTAGGAATACTTTATCTGTACCTATTGCAGTTCATAATAATAATTAAGGTGATGAATGAAGCCTAGAGAGAATGAGATGGATGAGTGTGCGAGAGGGAGGAATAGAAGGATAGAAGATGGCGGAAAGTGAAAGAAGATGCATGTGATTTGAAGATTTTATTTTTATTAAAAAGAAGTTAAAGAGATTCCATTGTCTTATTTCGGTCAGCAATCCTACACCCTCGTCCGGGATAGACCGAAATAGGCAAAAAGACGAAAAGAAGTAAAAAAGACGAAAAGAAGTTGGCACGTGGCGTCACTGCGACGTGCAAAAAGATATTCATTTTTTTTTCAAAAATTTTTCGAAAAATTTTACGTTCTTGGGTGGATTATAAGATGGAAGACCCAAGAATAAATCAATTATACAGCATGACGGAGACCATATTTTTGTAGTCATCTAAAAGTTTATTTTGTTTTATATAACGGTGTAACAAGTTATAGTATTCATTATTATTTTGTGTAATAGTAATTTTTCTTATGTTTGATTTTTTTTTAATCAGAAGTCTGAGATGTACCTTTGTAAGTGGTGGTATTAAGTTTCTTTATGAGTAAAACCTTGTAATATTGGTGTGAAAGGTTGTATGCCTGAAGAGTAGTTTATTGTGTTTATTTCTCTATTAATGTGTAAGAAAACAAATTAGTACTTAGAGTCAGTCTGAGGGCAGACTGAAAGCAGGATGGCCGAGTTGTAGGAATACTTTATCTGTACCTATTGCAGTTCATAATAATAATTAAGGTGATGAATGAAGCCTAGAGAGAATGAGATGGATGAGTGTGCGAGAGGGAGGAATAGAAGGATAGAAGATGGCGGAAAGTGAAAGAAGATGCATGTGATTTGAAGATTTTATTTTTATTAAAAAGAAGAGTATCAGCAATTAACATCTCCATAAAAGTTTGAGCTTATAAGACGATATCAGTGACCGTGAAAGAGTTGCTTTACACGGAGACGATTCCTGCTGCAGCTTTACGTTAATATAATAATGGCGTCGTAAACTTATTGTATACAAAGTTCTAAGAAGATACCAGTGACCGTTGAAGAGTTTAGTGGCACGGAGACGTTACCTGCTGCAGCTGCAAGTCAATACCATAATAAAGTTTTGGTATCAAAACGATACCATTGACCATTGAAGGGTTGCCTTGCACGGAGACGATTCCTACTGCAGCTTCACATCATCACCATAATACTTGTTTGCTATCTAACGCAAACATGTTGTATACGAAGTTTTAAAACGATACCATTGACCATTGAAGAGTTATATTGCACGGAGACGATTCCTACTGCTGCTTCATATCATCACCATAATGTTTGTTTGCTCTCTAACCTTAACATGTTAAATACGATGTTTCATGACGATACCGTTGACCATTGAAGAGTTACCTTGCACGGAGACGATTCCTACTGCAGCTTCACATCATCACCATAATATTTATTTGCTATCTAACGCAAACATGTTGTATACGAAGTTTTAAAACGATATCATTGACCATTGAAGAGTTGCCTTGCACGGAGACGGTTCCTGCTGCAGCTTCATTTCATCACCATAATGTTGGTTTGCCATCTAACCTAAACATGTCGAATATGAAGTTTCATGACGATACCATTGACCATTGAAGAGTTACCATGCACGGAGACGATTCCTACTACAGCTTCATAGCATCACCATAATGTTTGTTTGCTATCTAACCTAAACATGTTGAATACGAAGTTTCATGACGATACCATTGACCATTGAAGAGTTACCTTGCACGGAGATGATTCCTACTGCAGCTGCATATCATCACCATAATTTTTGTTTGCTATCTAACATAAACATGTTGAATATGAAATTTCATGACGATACCATTGACCATTGAAAAGTTTCCTTGCACGGAGACGATTCCTACTGCAACTTCATAGCATCACCATAATGTTTGTTTGCTATCTAACCTAAACATGTTGAATACGAAGTTTCATGACGATACCATTGACCATTGAAGAGTTTCCTTGCACGGAGACGATTCCTACTACAGCTTCATAGCATCACCATAATGTTTGTTTGTTATCTAACATAAACATGTTGAATATGAAGTTTTATGACGATACCATTGACCATTGAAGAGTTTCCTTGCACGGAGAAGATTCCTGCTGCAGCTTCATATCATCATCATAATTTTGGTTTGCTATCTAACCTTAACATGTTAAATACGAAGTTTCATTACGACACCATTGACTATTGAAGAGTTTCCTTGCACGGAGACGATTCCTGCTGCAACTTCATAGCATCACCATAATGTTGGTTTGCTATCTAACCTAAACATGTTGAATACGAAGTTTCATGACGATACCATTGACCATTGAAGAGTTACCTTGCACGGAGACGATTCCTACTGCAGCTGCACATCATCTCCATAATGTTTGATTGCTATCTAACATAAACATGTTGAATATATGAAGTTTCATGACGATACCATTGACCATTGAAGACTTTCCTTGCACGGAGACGATTCCTGCTGCAGCTTCATATCATCATCATAATTTTGGTTTGCTATCTAAACTTAACATGTTAAATACGAAGTTTCATTACGAGACCATTGACCATTGAAGAGTTACTTTGCACGGAGACGATTCCTACTGCAGCTGCATATCTTCACCATAATATTGGTTTGCCATCTAACCTAAACTTGTCGAATATAAAGTTTTATGACGATACCATTGACCATTGAAGAGTTTCCTTGCACGGAGACGATTACTACTGCAGCTTCATAGCATCACCATAATGTTTGTTTGCTATCTAACCTAAACATGTTGAATACGAAGTTTCATGACGATACCATTGACCATTGAAGAGTTTCCTTGCACGGAGTCGATTCCTGCCGCAGCTTCATATCATCATCATAATTTTGGTTTGCTATCTAACCTTAACATGTTAAATACGAAGTTTCATTACGATACCATTGACCATTAAAGAGTTGCCTTGCACGGAGACAATTCCTGCTGCAGCTTCATTTCATTACCATAATGACCAACTTGAAGGTATACTCTATCCAATAAAAAAAGAATCATCGAATTCGGACAACTCTGTAAAAAGTTATACGTGGTCAAACATTTAAAAATGTATGTCTAGGCGTCGACTTGAGAACCTCCTCCATTTTTCGTCGGTTAATAATCAAATAATCTCAAATCTATAGAATATCATACACATAGAAAATCTATCAAAACGGGGACCTGAATACACTCTTGTTCGGAAAAGCTATCAATACGAGGACTTCCATACACTTTGTGTTGAAAAGCTACCATTTCGAGGACATTTTGTGTGAAGGTTTACACATAAGTCCCCACAAGGTACTTAAAATAAGACTGAAAGTGTATGACGAGGTGTGTAAAAATTTTAGTGGCGCCGCCTGGCGGACACACACTGTCGGAGTGTGAGCATGAATTTCTGTGACCAAACCGAGGTTTGACCAACTTTTCCTTATTAAGTATACAGGAAGGCTCAAAATCGAACGTAGAGTACGATGCAATGGTCAAGTCAATCCGAGGACGTCCGAAAAAGTCCTCGGTTTGAAAAGGTCCTCGGATGTGCCTTGTGTATTCATACGCAGGTCCTCGCATGGTACTTAAAACAAACACTACGCCTCAAGGGAGCGGAGCAATCACCATACGAAAATATTACACAGACGATGTCGCAGGCAGTAGCTAGTCTTGTATAACTGCATGCAAAGTTGGTAGAATTTTTATAAAAAGATGGAAGGAATGGATGGAAGGGATGGATTTTTATAAGGATGGGTGGAATTTTCTGATGAATAACAATTATTTTTGATTATTGAATATAACCTTTAAAAGTTTAGGAATAAGATCGCATTTTTAAATCGAACCATTAGTTCCATCTAGATTACCTAGCGTTGTGAAACAAACCAAAAATTTGGCAGTTTTATAACATTTGTAGATGACGCAAATAAATAAAATATTCGACATCGGCAATATGTTTGATGACGTCAGCGTCGAACGGTAGTCGTGAGTCATTTCGTTTCAATAAATTCTTCAAGATAAACGAATTCCTTGAAAGTCAAAGTCGAATCAATATAACTACTATATTCATCAAATTGTGTAATATTTACAGACTTAAAACCTAAATAAGATAACCTTTAAAAAACAAATATAATAAAAAATGGCATCAAAAATTCCTCCGCATCGCTGTCAACTGGAAATGTGCCCAAAAGACTGGCGGCATTGCCACGTTGGATGGCAACGCTTAGTACGTAGGTAAGCAAAATATCGGTTTTCTTATTATTATTCTCCACATTCTTTATTATTTTATATAAGTATTTAGATTAGATAGATAGATATGTGCGCTAAACAGCTAATTTTTTCAGCCGTTAAAGCTTGAAAGACTAACAATCATTCATCTATCCATCCTAACTCTCGCGTTTACATTAGTAGTACAGTTACCGGCACGTAACTTGGCAAGAGATTTTCGTAGTGGGGGAAGTTCGCGCATATAAAAATGTATGAAATTGTGCGTGCGCAAACTTCCCCCACTACAAAAACTCTTGCCAACTTACGTGCCGGCCATTATACCTACTCGTAGGATTAATAAATAACTACTTACGATCTGTCAGTTCCACAGTTTGCTGGATCAGAAGGTTAGAGACTCCGATGAGGAAGTCCAGCCCATGAACTGGAATGAACTGGCCTCGAGTGTTTGAGCGCCAGTCCAGCGTGGACACCGGCAGCTGTGCACGACCGCTCCCTAAAGTTCATGTAATATAAAAGCTTTATAATGATGTTGATCCCTATAATGTCGTGATGGCCTAGTTGTGCCCGCCAATGTGAAGTTTTCAATACATATGAACTTTCTAAGTTTATCTTAGACACCGGTGACGGAAAACATCGTGAGGGAACCTTTCTTTTTTTCGTGGGGAAATCCTCACCAGACGGAGAGCATCCCTCTGTCTGGTGATAACGGAGGATTATGTCGGACTCTTCCCGACTAAAACCCCTTGGGTTCCTACTGCTATCTTCAGCCGGGAGCTCGGTATTCGCATGATGCATGCCTAGACTTATATATAAAATTAATATAAGTCTGAAATCGCCAATCCGCCTTGAACAAGCGCGGTGATCAATGCTCGTGCGTTCTCTATACGAGAAGAGGCATTTGCCCTGCAGTGACACAACCATAGGCTGGTATTATTATTCCTATAATAAGTTGTGTCCCATTATAAACTGCATTGTTATACATGGTGAAAAAGATGGCGAAAAGTTTTACTAATTATAGAACCCAGATAAAGTTTTTCGCGGGTATTAAAAATATTAGCTGCCCATACATTGTTGCCATGTAGGTTGCACTGTGTTTCAAATTAAACAAACCATCAGACTCAGACATTTTTTAACTGTTAACGAGTACCAGTAAGAAAGTTAAAGCTAGTTGCCTGTTACAAAACGTAGTTAGGTGTCTATGGAGAAGGACGAGCAAGAACCTTCACGGACACTCCTTTTAACCAAGTTTTCACAAAGTCTTGGTTACATTACTCTTGTTGCACATAATTATGCAACACCGCTCCTTGTGTAACTAATAACAATGTCTTTAGAAAATGCTTTTTACAAGCTTTTATTTAGCTTGCACTGTTCGTATGTAAGTTGTCCTTTCAAAATTTGCAAAACATTTTTCGACCATCTGTTGGTATCCGATAGAGCTGAAATTTTGCATACATCTTTAGTTCTGGTGACAATACAATGAGCAATACTCAGTATTGTAATAATTTAAATATGGCCGCCGTTCCAAGATGTCGGATTACATATTTTATCTCAATCCCCTTGATATGGGTATCAAATGAAAGGGTTTGAAGAGTAGAAAACGATAAAGTTAGTAACATCACAGTAAAAAAGCTTGTTTTAAAAAGCTTTTTTACCATTAATTTATTACACTTACCATGTGTAGGTTGCACACTTATAACTAAATCTGGTCTCACGGGTGTTCCATCGTCTGCAAAAATAATGTTATCAGAGTTTATCAGACGATTCAAGTTCAGTCATACTCAATTCAAGGTACAACCGAGGACAAACGGCGGCTGTCCACTTTTCAACCCTATTACTGAGGGTGTAAAGTAAAATTATTTTTTCTGTTGTTGTGTTGTTTAAAGTTTAAAGGGCAAAGTATTATTGGATTTTTCCATCAAGAATTTCTCAGTAGCAGCCTCGGAGTCTGGATTTGTGCCCGGTTGATGGCAATAGGCTCGCTCCCTTTTACATGGGGCTTAAACATAATTTGCGAAATGTGGGTACACCTACTAATGGGTACACCTCTGCCTAACCCTTCGAGATTAAAGGCGTGATGTTATGTTAATAGTCTAATCCAAATATACGATTTGACTTTGAATTAAAAAATCGAGTCGAAGTAAATACCTTCACGTTAGCACTCGTACGAGGCCCCGGACAACAAACTGTACCAATCTTATATCAGTGACGTAGCAAATTATTTTATTAGAACTACATTTTCCTGTCTTTTGTTTCAACAATCATTTAGTGTAGGAACTTATAATCTATTCTTTATACTCCTTATCTGTTGGAAATTAACACCACAATTAACGTGTTTACCATCAGTTGCACCAAGATTTTCAATGCCCCTACCAGCTGTTCTTAACTCAGTGTCCCCCATTTTCAAAAAAGCACAGTTTTCGCACAATTTTTCACCACCGGATTCACTTTTTAGATGTTATTTGTTGTCTAAGCGTGGTCAAACTGTGTTATCGGCAATTTTTACTCGTCGTTATCGAGTTATCAATAGAGATATCTCAGCGTTAATATTGAGTAGGTATCGATATGTTGTGCTGCGATTGGCACATTAATTACATCAACAGTTATCATGTACGTAAGGACATGCATTTGTGTGTTTGCTTAGGAACAGCGTTATTTTTTTTTGTTAATGATGTAGCTAGCTTTTACCCGCGACTCCGTGGACGTGGTTCTTTTCACCTGCTTCAAGTTTTGTCTTTGGTTACTTACTGCTCCGCTCCATTGGGTCGAGGCGTGTTCTTAATTATATATATATATATAGCCTTTACTGTCCTTCCTCATCATTTGGCTATCATAAGTAATACAATTTTTTCCCCCGATCCAGCTGGTAGTTCCAGAGATACACAAAAAGAAGATCTTCAGCTAAAAGCTTCAATAGATGCAATCAATTTTTCTATAATAACTGTTATAGTTTATTAGACATATTATAAAGTACATACATAAATAGATATATAAATAAATAGATTGCTTTTTAATTCCTATCCTATTTTTTCTTTCCACTTTTTAATAATCATTGTCGTATATTTCCGTTGTACATAATCATTTTTTTTTCTGTCTTTACTTTCTTTGCAGTACTTAGATAGGTATTCTTCTAACTTCAGGAGGATTAGTTAAATACAGGGTGCAGAAAAATTAAGATATGATTGAAACAATTTTTATTGAAAACCATTTATATTCGGGTGTTAGTAATAATTACTTGAATAAAGTGATAACTTTCAAGTTGTTAAAATGACCAGTAGGTACATACCGTACAGTATTTTTTAATAAATTACATTCATTATATTCTATCTAATTCTCATCACTTCGACTAACATTTATTGTAAATGTTGAGATAAAACGTTGTAAATTTCGCATAGGGAATTGTAAACGACGCGGTCAGATTCGGTACAAAGGACAAATTTGAAGCCAAATTTTGATCGGAAGACTTAGAGAGCGAGTGGAATATCCACTCTTCTAAAGACACTTGGTGACGTCAGACCGGAGCCGACGTCACGCGTGTTAACGAAACGATTTATTGTCCTAGTAAAGTCTAAAGTGCCGCGCTAGACGAATGCAGTATGCGCTCTCACTCAGGCCTGCTGGTATGTCCGTGGGGGCGTCTGAAGCAATACTGTTTATGACTCACTTCACCAACTCTTTATTCCTAAACATTTTAATTAAACGAATAGAAAATATAGATATAAATAAAGGTACACATCTACGTAAGATGTACCTATATGATATTTCGCAATACACTGGAATATACTTCCTTTTATAATAGTCTCATATTTTGGAATTACGTTTATTATACATAGTATTTTGATTAGTTTCAATACTTACGTGGACACACTTAAATACGAAATATACGTAGGTAAGTAAATACTTAACAACAATAAATTTACCGTCTCAATACATTCATAAACACATCGATTTTTTCGAAAACCTCACATCTAATCCTGCCCCGAGTTCCACATTAGTAATATCTGACTTACACTTGAATACAATCGCAAAAACATATCTAGCAAAAGTCCATACAACGTTCAATATAATATAATAATAATAATTTTCAAATTACATTTTAACAATGAAAGCGTAGAATTATCGCATAAATAACATCTAGCTGACGTAACTATTGAGATCAACTTTGCGTGAACCTTAACGCTATATCCCTACGGGTCTATGGCTGGTTAGACTCGTACGAATACAATACAAAGTTTTAACTAGATAATACTAATGGTGAAATGATATACCTTTAGGTGACGATTTAAAAGAAAGTACATTAAAACCATCGGATCACGAGTACAGCTCGCCGAGAGACGTGAGGAGAAAGCCGTAGTCCATTTACATGTGACGTGGCTGAAGTGATTCTCGCCTTGAGTAATGTCGCATGCTGGTGTTGATAGTCTATCGCTGGAAGGCTCGCTGCCAGCCCAGGTTGAGCTTGAGGGTGGCAGGCAGGCAGGGGCTGGCCTCACATTCTCCGTCAAGCTCGTCAGCCAGGTTGTCGTGAAGCTCTCGAAGCGCCATCAGTGCGGAGCGTGCGGCTCGTTGACAACTCATATCTCCTTCGCAAGTCGTATCGGCTTCAGAAAGGAATACCAGGTCGCAGGTCGTCGGTGGTGCCTCTCCCTATAAGGAGAAACAAAGATTAGATATCACGAAAATAGCTTTTTTTACGAATAAGCTTCTGACTGCGACATTTTTTTTCATCCGGTTTTAGTTACGCCTTTGGTTACTGCTCCGTTCTCGTGGGTCGTAGCGTGACGTTATTTAGCCTATACTATTCCTCATGAATCTGGCTATTATTTATAGACAGATTCTTTTCCAGTTTGACTGGTAGTTCCAGAGATTAGCGCGTTAAAACGAACCAACAAACTAAAATTCTTTAGCTTTATGACAGATTAGTATTTAAACGATAGCGTATGTATAAGCGATAAAAGACAAGGATTTCTTACGCAAAGATAGCAGATCTGATGCAAGCTACACAGCGGCAGGAATAGTTGTCCGCGATCGCCAGCCAGCAAGTCTACTCCTCGGCAACGCTGCACAATCTTCGCTAGAACCGGGCACGCACCTGATGCACCTACTACAAAATGGAATTTGGTAAATATTGTCTTAATTTTTCCAACGATGAGCTTTTATTTTTAAATAAATACCTGTATCCATTGCAGGAATGCGGTGCCTGCCGCTACCACCCATGTAACCTTCAGAGTACTGTTCTTCAGTTTTTCCATTCAGGTAGTGACCAGCTCCTTGCTCATCTTCGAAGTCATTGTTCCTTTCATCCGCCTTTTCGAATACTGGAATATCATTGTTCATAATTTCCACTTTCTCCTTCTTTACTGCTACACGTTTGGCTTTGGCCTCATCAGTGGGAATAGGACCCGGTTGCGCATTCGGTTTCGTCTTTTGGATTTGTAAACTTTGCTTGAATTCTTTCAATGCCTTCCTCATCTTCTCCAAGCTATAAGCGGCAGCTAAACGAGATAATAGCTTTTCTTTCATTTCCTGTTCCTCTTTAGAATCAAGCTGTTCTCCTACATTTGAATAATGCAGTGCCTCATCCACAATCATTCCTTCCATGCTTCTTAGTTTTTTGTCAATATTGTCTAGTTTGGAATCATTATCAGAAGCTGTACTTCTCTTTTCTTCATTCTGAACTGCAAGATGTGCTCTGTCTATTTGAATTTCAGTTTCTTCATTGGGCTGCTTGGTTTCAACATAGTTCCTTTTAACATTGCTGTGTTTGCGAAATGAATTCAAGGGATAAATCACTTCCTTGTTGAAGGTATCAAAGTATTGTTTTCTCAGTCGATCTTGAGTTAAGCCATTAACAAATGAAACCGGTTTGTTTGCGCGTTTGTCGATACCGAAATAATCAGACCAATCAATAGACTTCTTTCTCACAATAATTGGCTTGTCTTCATCGCTGTGGTCGTGACCCTGTCCATGGTCGTGGTCGTGATCGTGGTCATGGTCATGGTCGTGGTCATGGTCATGTGAATGGCTGTCATGGGCATGCTCATGTCCGTGTTCCACTTCTTTACCGGTAACGCCTGGATGATGAATGTTATGTCCGTGATGTTCATGGCTATCATCTTCGTGCACAGCTGAAGTGTTGTGCTCGTGGGTGAGATTGTGAACTGGTGTTAGCATTGGCGGTTTCACTTCATGCTCATGTTCTTCATGATCAGTGTTTCGTTTTACTGGGTTTTTGATAATTTCAATCTCAGAATCGCCAAATATTTTTGAAAGATCTTTTATTAGTTTCGGATCAGTGCCTGCGCTGCTTCGGAACGATTTCGCTGTATCACGTTTGTTTTGATTTTGAATGAACCTTTTCTTTTGGGTATTAAGATTATAAGAACCACTACTACGTTTGGTTACAGGAAATCGTTTCTCTACTGCATCGTATGTGTATTGATCTTCATCAGCTAGATCAGACAAGCTATCATCATCTAGTGGTTGGAAAGCGATAGCGTATTCTTCACGTAAGTCATTTTTATCGTCATCAGAAACATCATAGGTATTGTAATTGGGATCAACGGGCCCTGGAATCGGGCTCTTCCTGTTCTCATAATCAAATAAGATTGGTCGATCGGATTCTGAGTCGGAACTTCGTTTCCTCTTGAAAGCAATGGGTCCCCAATTATCGGGATATCGTTTCTTAACCATTTTCTCTTTGTACAGTTTAACAACGCCTTGAGGGGCGGTCTCGACATTGTTGGCGTGTTCTTTGTTGTATTTGTACTTTGACCAAAGTTGTCCTAAAAGTAGCGCGTACTCAGCGTCATTATCGGGCCCGTCTTCAAGTTCTTTCTTCTCCTCAACTTCATTTTTATCCATGAACAATTCTCGAAGCCTGTCATTGTCAGAGTGGTGACTTCTCTCGCGGAAAGCCGATTCTTTCTTTGACGCTGAATTAGCGATATTCTTTTTCTTGATTAGTTTGTATTCGTAAGCTTCAGGTGGTCTCTCATCGTTATCTAGTAACTTCACAATGTATTTCGAATTCGGTTCGTCTTCAATGTCTTCAACGTCAACAGCATAATCGGGTTCTAAAATAAGGAAAGATTTTAAAATGTTAAATTGATTTCATTGTTTGCTAAATATGTATTTAAAGCTATGGTAGCCCTCTTCATATAAACACAGCTATAATTATGTGTTGTTAGACCGAAATCCAAATTTAAATTGACTCGCGCGTACAAACACGTGGTGGGAATCGTTTATAATAATAGTACGATAATAATGGCTATTTTTTAATTTAAAATGATGAAGAAGGATAATAAAAAGAAGAATTATCTTCTTAATGTACAAACCCGGATAACCCTGCGGTGGCACAAACTCATAGAGCGATTCGTAATCCGGTTGCGGTAGTAGAGGTCCATGCATTCGGCCGCGCTGCCGACGCTGCAGCGCTTCAAGCGCACTACGCAGCGATGAACCTCCGCGGTCGGCGCTCGCACATGACAGTGCGCACGCCGCTAGAAGTAGCCATATTAGGCCCATTGTTGTCAATGCTTCTGAAAATGAGGTAAAAGAAAATAGATGTTGTGTGGCTCTATGTTTTTGACACAGTAAATAAATAATTTGATGAAACTTAATGTTTATTTATCATATTTTATGAATTAACACAGGTACATAGTTAATTTATTCACATAATATTAGCCATAAATACAATCGAAAGTCTTTGCCGAAACAAACCAAAAATTAGTACCGCACTAATGATGTAATGTAATATAAAAATCACGCATGTGTAATATGATGCATTATGAACCTAAAAGCGGTGCAGTAAGAGCCACTTTACGAGGATAATTGTGAATATAGAAAAGACCAATAATTTTATGTATTCTATGATTTGGTATCACAGTATTACTTATGTTTCAACACAAAATCCCTCGAGGCCAGATTCAGGGATGTTTCTTCTTATATTACGAAAATCGCAAACAAGTAGTGTCTCTAGGGTTTCCTCCACTATCTGCCTATTATCAAAATGTTTGTTTGTTTTTCGGCAAACATTTATTATTGCTTATATTAATGTTATTTAGGTAAATAAATATGAATGCTTAAATCTGTTGCTAAGCACAAAACTCGAGAATGGCGGAACCGCATTGGCTGATTCTTTTTTGTTGTGTTCTTAATTTTTTGGACAAGGTTTATATGATAGAACTTTTTTGGAAATATCGAGAATTTACACCCACGCAAAGCCGGGGCTTAAAAACCCCATTTATAACATTGTCTGTACAACAACAATAAACTGAAGATCGTAGAAACCCAAAAATTTGGTCCTTTGATACAGAAATGCTTCTTTTGATCCTACAAGAAATGATTCTTTTGCAAGAAAATATTTTTTTTAGAAAAATATCTTTTAAAATATTCAAAGACGAAGAAATTAAAATATTCAGCAGACGTAGGTATTAGTCTTCTCGCCTGTGATTTGACTCCAAGGAACGTGGAGAATGTCCTTATATTAAGGCCAGCGTACCTAAGTCCTCGACAAGGAGATATGAAGCGAAGGGTCATGAATATTTCATGGAGGACGTGATGTATTGCGTTCTAACTTCTAAATTCATGACGTCATCGATTTCAGGCAATGTTGTAAGTAAGTAATAAAGTTGTTTTGATGCTTCATACTGTTTGAATGTATCTTTGGGTTGGAGTAATTATATACTACATACAACCTATTTCGTATATTGCCATAGCAATGAAAATAAAAAAAAAATATGATTCTTTTTTTTGTACGTCATTTGTTTTTTTGTAAATTAATCAGTTAAAGACGTTTAAAATAAATATTACACTAACTGCTACTTGCGACTTCGTCCACGTGGTTATTTTCACCCGTTCAGAGATATGTCTTTTTACTGCTAGTAGCATGTTAATAAACAGCCTTTAGAATAGATTAATAAATCATCGATTAATATCCAAAATCAAAGGAAATAAAGATCAATACTTAGTCTATTACCAAAAGAGACGATCTCACAAACAGCTACCTAACTTTTAATAAGAAGTGCCTTCACAATAATGGTAACAGAAAAGAACTTATAAAAGTAAGTAACAATTGCGTTTCTTCCATTACTTCAACGACGTGTCAAAACATTTCAATATTACCTCCTATAAAAGATTGAAGTTATTGAATCGAATCTTTTATCCCTTATTTCACAAGGACCACGAGAATGTATCGGAAAATGATTATGATTTTTTTCTCAGAGTTTACTGAAGATGTAAATTGAGGGGTTTCTTTTTAATTTTTTTGTTTTTTAATTATTACGTTAACGGTTCAAACGAGCCTGAGACGACGACTGCCTCGTTGGTCTAGTGGTTGCAAAGCGCGACTGCTGAGCATGAAGTCTTGGGTTCGATTCCCAGGTCGGGCAAAGTGTTATTGGTTTTTTCCATCAGGAATTTCTTAGTTGCAGCCTCGGAATCTGGATTTGTGCCCGGTTGATGGCAATAGGCTCGCCCCCAATTACATGGGACTTTAACATAACTGGCGATATGTGAGTGTACTAATGGATACACCTCTGCCTAACCCTTCGGGGATAACAGGGGCGATGTTATATTATGTTAAATTTAGTAATTCTTGCTGGTTCACAATAAGTGGTTCATAATCTAGTTAACAGCCTGTAAATATTAAAATATTCAAAATACAAGCCGTACTTCTAATGAGATCACTCATTTTAACCCTTGTAAAAGAAAATATACCTTCAGTAACCTGAATTTTAATTAAAACCCTAACTCTTGACAAAGTGATGTACGCTCGAAACCTGAGTGCTCATTATAAAATAATGTGAGTAACGTCTCACTGTATCATCAATCATGTTGGTTTGTTCGTACAGTGATAAACTTCAAAGTACATAGGTCCAACAATATTACAGTATATTTTAAATAAAGAAAATATACACTAAGGCCGCTATCACACGGACTGCACCACAACAACCGCACGCCGTCTCTATATTCAACTGCATGCAGTTGTACGTTCGACTTCGTGCAGTCATGATACCAACTGCACGCGGTCGGCTGCAGTCGTGCCTTCAACTTCACGCGGTCGGCTACAACTTCACGCGGTCGGCTACAACTGCAGCCGACCGCGTGAAGTTGAAGGCACGACTGCATGCAGTTGATATTGACTTCTCTCGACTAGCGAGAGAAGTCTCTATTAGCGAGTTTAAACAAACAAACAACCAAAAATGTCGCTGAATAAAAAGTAGCCTGCTTATGTCCTTTCTTAGGGTTCAAACTTACCCCGTACCAAATTTCATCAAAATCAGTTCAGTAGTTTAGTCGTGACAACGTAGCAGACAGGCAGAATGACATTCGCATTTACAATTATTAAGTAGTATGGATATTATAAATACCTCTTCGGTATAACAGCCCTTTTTACAGCGAGCGGCTCCATTTATCTTTTCGCAATTTAATTAATAACATTCTGTAACATTTTGTACGAGAGACCTTTTAAACGATATCAAACGAAAATATTTATATTAAATATGATGGGAAAATATCGGGATTTCACTTAGCTCTACTTTGCTTGACATAAATATAACTGCAATATTTTTTAACTTATAACTGGCGAAATGTGGGTGTGCTAATGGGTAGGTACACCACTGCCTAACCCTTCGGGAATTTCTGTTAAGTTATTTTTGAACTTATAAAACATGGATTCAAGTATTATAAACGATTTTAACAACACGTTATTCAAGTGAGTAATAAAATTGTTGCACTGTTTTATTATAAGCATGTAAATTTTAATTTAATTATGTGTAAACAATTGTTGATGAACCTAATAATATAAATAAATAACGAAAAACTACTAGTCCAATGAGGTCGTTCAAAAACACACGCTTTAGAAAGAGTAGAAATGTTTTTGAATAATAAAAGGAAAACAGGAATTGCTTGACGGCTTTCATATGTAGCTGTCATATTCAGTTTTCACTGTACCGTGTTATTTCCAGGGCCGCATTATCCATTAGGAAGAGTAGGCCCCTAATGATTAAGGGCTCCGCATCCGGTAAGGGGCCCAAGCCCGAGAAAAAAATAAATCAAAATGAAAAATAAATCAATAAAAGAATAATTTTTAGATGTAACAAAACTCTCGATGAAAAAAATGATTTGAAAAAATACATAATATTAAGTATTATTACCTTTCATTTGTTTCAATTTTGTTATTAAATAGGGTGACGGCATACCTTCTTAATGTAGTGAAAAAAGCGCAATCAAAAATAAAATTGCGTTATGGTAGAAAATAAATGAATATTTTTGGAAGTTACAAATGGTAGTGGGACCCCGAAACGTGCATTTCCTGGGGACCCCGACATGGTCAATCCGGCCCTGGTTTTATCACGTGTATTGTGAGCCGGCAGGTACAGGTGAATGGCTGAATAAACTCATTGTTGGCAAAGAAATATGTTTTCCTAGAGAGAACTATAGAAATATTTCAGTTTCTGCCTGTAGTGTAACTACGTTTTATTAAAACACTGAAAGCTTTTGAAGATTTTTCGTAGTTAGCAAGTAAAAAAAAAATTAAAGGTAGTAATAGTAGGTACTGTGAAGGTTGTATGCCACTGTAACTTGGCTGAAAAGTTTAATTTTATCCAAACACTCAGATGACTTCTAGAAGGATTCGAATTTAAAAATAATAAGTGATTGTTTTTTTTTTTATTTGGCAGTTGTTTGCCTTCGTTCAAAATGGAAGCCTTGCAAGCTATTTTAAAGTCAATATAATTAAATAAAGAAAACTGTTTCTCACAAATAATAATGTACTTACTTAATAATTTTAGAACAATTTTCATAATTTTGTCTGTCTGTCTTTTTCTTCGGTTAATTTCCGAAACGGCGAAACCAATTTGGCGGGACTTTTACTGGCAGGTAGCTGTGCCCCCGTGATGCCGATATTCGGATGAAGTCGCGGGCAGAAGCTAGTTAAATATAAAAAAAGCCTTACAGCCACAGAGGGAATAACAGATTCTGTCCTTATTAAACAAAGCTACTTTACACCGAAAAACTCCGAAAGTAACGAACTAAAACACGAACAGGAAATGTTTATTATTTTTTTTTTCTTTTTTCTTTCGTTCCTTATTCTGTTAGGCTCCGTCTCTGTACTAAAATAACAAACAGTTTTCGCGAGCACGGGTCTGTTTTACCTTTTGTTTTATGTTTCGTCACGTCTTTTTTGTGTTATTTAATTTAATTTTTTCCGAGCATTATTTTTGGATGTATTTTATCATTCTCAATAGTGTTAGTAACTTTTACTTTTCTTTTTTAAATAAAAGGAAAATTTATGAAATATTGTTTTCGTTTAATTTTCATTTTGTTTATTTATTTTGAGTAGAAAATATGCTGTGTCATGATCACTTCAATAAAATAACAAATGAGTAAAAGTAACTAGAAATTGTACCTTGTAAGTACACCCCTCCATAACGTTTGATAAGATAAGATAAATATTAAAACACACCGCACTTTTTTTCTCATATGTACGTTTCATAACCCTTTATTTTCTGTAGGTTTAATAATGAATATTGTCCATATAAATCACCAATACTTATAATCGGGACAATTAACAAAATTTCTCTCTACGCATGAAAGTTGATAAGATAAATAAATGCTGATAAAACCAAATTCTAAACATTTTCACGTAATTTACCTACTAAAGCACTACTTAGATCGTGCGTTTATTTTACGACTGTAACATAAAACCGCCTCTACCATGTTTTATTCCCGAAGGACCAAATTTATGGGCGCCGTACAAAATACTGGCATGAAAGACCAAATTAAGTTAAAATAAAAAAAAGCTTGAAAATATAAACCAAATGTGGTTGGATTTTATAACTTCTTCCTTTCAGGAGAGGGGGTGGCTTGTTTTCAGCGGTACGCGTTTGTTGATGATATACTGAAGATTCAATCGTGGTCAATAATTAATAAATACTTGTTTATTATGTTTGACGGTATTTTACAATACATAATATTTTAACGAACAGAATCGCCCCGTTGCTTATACAGTAAGCAGTGTCGAGTGACTATCATAGCTATTCGAATACGAAAATCAACTATACAAAAAGAATATCCTACTTCTCTTAATGTTCTATTATTGATGCGATTAGCATAATTAATTACCTCCTTCAATTTGAAGAGGATGCAAAACTGCATCTAGTATTCCATTATGTTGTATGTATGTATGTATTCAAGTCTATGTGATGAATTTAATTATCACTGGAGGAAATCTCTATAAATTACCTACAATATAAAAATATCTAAGTACATACCTACGTAATATACTCTCCTAAGATTAATTCTCTGAAATGCACTCTGTTTCAAGTGTTATGCTGACAGTCCTAATAATATAACACGCTGCATAATCATCTATGTAGTATGACTGACAATGATGATAATTTATTATGATCACACGTAGGTATATTACTGAATGCGTGAATGTCGGTTTTCGCAGTCGCTGACAAAGTTTTCTGAGAAACCGATGTAACGAAGTTTAATTAGTAGAAAATAAACTGTTCATTAGTCCATTAAAATTTAAACATCCATCTATTTCTATCGAAACTTTTGGTTACTGCTCCGCTTCCATGAGTCATAGTGCGACATTATATAGCCTATCGCGTTCCTCGATAAACGGGCTATAACGTAAAATACTATTTCAAATCAGACCAGGTAGTTCTTGAGATTTTCGCGCTCGAACAAACTAAACTACTCTTCAGTTTTATAAAATTATACATAGTATAGATACATACATATATAAAGCGTAGAAAGCCTATAACCTGCTTAGAATACTAGACAATGAACCAATCTCAACTTTAAAGCATGAAAAGAAAAACTGGCCAAGTGCGAGTTGGCCTGGCACACGAAGGGTTCAGTACCACCTTACAATATTTAACGATTATAAATACAAAAACACGTTTTTTTTTTGTAAATTGTTTAAAATCTCGCAGACAGGTAGATAGACGGACAGCAAAGGCTCAGTAATAGGGACCCGTTGGCATCCTTCAAAAACCCTAAAAATTATCAAAGTTCCATCCCCATAGTGATCTTATTGCACAATTTATAAAACTAATTCATTTAATTACGTCTCTCACAGTTAGGGCTGCCATCACCTAAATAGCCGACGCCGGACAAAAACTTCAAAAACCCCGGACATTTGGGTGAAGTTGAGTTTTATTCCCGGACACACCAAAAACAAAATTTTTAATATAAAAAAATAATATTAAAGCTTTTTTTAACTAAGATTTGTTTTGATTTATCGCCTATCTGTTAATTAATCGGGATTCCCCTGACACTAAAAGTGTCCTGGTCTCACCGGGACACTTTTTGACAACCCCTCCTGGACGTCCCCCGAACGCCCTCTAAACTAGGACAAATCCGGGGAAACGCGGACGGATGGCAGTCCTACTCATAGTCCACACAGTTGGATCTCTACTATTCCCACTAGCCAGCCACCAGCAGACTAAGTAAAATGTTTGTGTCTATTACTTTAATTAAAACGAAGGACGTAAGTACTTTGTGTTACGTTTATTTAATTAGTTCTAGACAGGATGCGGCCTGGGGGCTTTTAGTCTTGACTAAGAGACTTGGTATTAATTTTACTCGTCGGTCCAAAGAGGGTAATATTTTCAGGGTTCCGTACGCGTAGTGTGCTATAACTAAGCCTCCGCTGTCCGTCCATTTGTCTGTCTGCGGGCTGTATCTGATGAACCGTAATAATTAGAGAGACTGTGTTTCTACGTATTGCCGCTATATAGTATAAGTTAAAATTCAATATTGTACTTTGGTACGTACATCATGGTAAAATTAATTGTCCTTCTGATCGATTTTGATAACGATAACCCTTTAATGATTTCCTAGCGTGTGCCCTAATACGACGTGCCAGACCGAATTTAGTTTTAAATATCCGATCACAGTTAATACAATAGATTGGCCTGCAGAGTTAAAAGTAAAGGTGTAGGAAGGTTTAGGTGTCTCTTTACGTATTAGGTGTTCTTTGAGGCTCAACTTAAATCATCCAGAACCGATTCAACTTGTACCCTGGCTGTCCTCCTCTAGCGACGCTTTAAGTTTAGGTCCGTACCCCACAGGGGGTGCCCTTAGCGTGTAATCGCTTAGTTTACAAGTATTAAACCCTGGCAGGAGGCCTTAATTTTTAAGGCACCACAGGTAAGTCCGCCTATGCAACCGACAAGTGACAACCTCACCTGCGAGACGCAATTCCGAAAAAAAAGTGAGACCCAACTCTAAGAGCAGTAGCGCACTAGCGGCCGTGGCCGCAGCGGCCAGGCCGCGGCGGCCATCGAGATACATACCTTAGTATGAAATCGCCACAGAGCGCGCGCACCTGCCCGCACGCGGCCAGCGGCCAAACCGTGCGGCCAGGTGCGCGCGCTCTGTGGCGATTTCATACTAAGGTATGTATCTCGATGGCCGCCGCGGCCTGGCCGCTGCGGCCAGGCCGCTAGTGCGCTATTGCTCTAATCAGATTATTACGCAAAGTGTACTCTGAAGTAATCTAGTAGGTAAGTACAGTGATAATTTGTGGCTGTTTCCATCCTAAGATTAAGAGAAGGACGCGTACAAAGCCGTTAGTACCGTCCTAATCCTTTGAACCAACCCCATTTGATTTGGTAGACTGCTTAAAGTCAACATTGTAGACAGGGACCCTCATTATTTCATCTAATTTGGTTCGCGGTTTAACTGCCTGGTCAGATTGTAATAAAAAACATGAAAAGCCTTTTTTACTATTTGTCGCGATGGCCTAGTGGTTAAGGCGCCCGTCTCTCATGCACGAGGGTTCACACCCGGGCACGGGCACGTTCTAATGTGACTTTTTCCATTTCATATATATATTTCCAAGTTTATTTTCTTGTGGAAAGCTGGACTTGTAATAATTATAAGTCTGGAATGGCCAATCCACCTTGAGCAAGCATGGTGATCAATGCTCGTACCTTCTCTGTATGAGAAACTAGCTGTCCGCCGCGGTTACACCCGCGTCTTTGGTTACTGCTCCGCTCCCGTAGGTCGTAGCGTGATGGTATATAGCCTTCCTCGATAACTAATCTATCTAACACTGAAAGAATTTTTCAAATCGGACCAGTAGTTCCAGAGATTAGCGCGTTCAAACAAACAAACAAACAAACAAACAAACAAACAAACACTGCAGCTTTATAATATTAGTATAGATGATTTATGCCTTGTAGTGAGTCAGTATTGGGCTGGGTAATAAGATTAAAAGCCTAAAAACATACTTTATTTATAAGTCCTTTCGATTCCGCGGACCAAAAGACCAAAAAAGTTTAAAACAATCATTAAGTGTCATACATTAAAGAAATAAAATAAAAACTGATTTTATGTTCGTATGAAACTGTAAAAAAGCTTCAATGCAAATTAAATAAATAAATAAGAAACGTAAATATGTCAAATAAGTAGTCAAACAACTTGTAGCTCGTTAAAAATGCAAATATAAACTATAAACAATATGGTTGTGTTTTTCATTTTACTCGTTCAATCTTGGCTGGCTTGTGAAGTATCCTGTAAACTTTTATTGTTATCTACACGAGCTCCTATTTGCTTGTTTTATATATTTAAGCACAAAAATATGAAATACTTCAAGGTTTGTAAAATACTGGCTTCTGTCAGCTAGTGCGCCGCATGAAAGTCAAGCATATCATAACTATAGGCAATCGGCAACAGTGTAGCTTTTTATCAGTAGTAGAATTTTTGTAATCAGAGCTGTACTTCCTGCGAATACCTCTTACAAACAAACTCTGCTTCTTTATAGATTGATATTTTGTCATATCTGCTGTATAGTTGAACTGCAAATAAACTATAAATATCTCGTGTACCAATACAAAAACAAAAAGTGTTTATAATGTTTGGATTCCAGAAGAAACCCACGTCCAATATTTCACGTGAAATAAATAAACGTAGTTGAAATATCTGTTAATTGGCGTCTTTCTAAATATTTGGAACGTCGGCGACGGGCGCTGAAAAATGGTAGAAACTTTGGATAACGTCGATAAATAAAGCAACGAAATAGGTAAACTAAACGTTTAATTGATATAGGTATACACGAGCAGTCATGATCAGGGTTTGGGCCAACGAAAACATTAAGTGAATTCGGAAAGTCAACCGTACTCGGACAATGAGGACTGTTGACGGTTTTATTTTTAACATATCAATTAATACGGTCTATTTCCATGATACACAGTAATTGTAGCTTAATAATGTAACAGCTGACCACAAACAATTACCTGGACGCTACATTCTGACCTGACCTGATTAATTACTTTTTTATTGCCCATAAAACGAGCTAACAGAATGACTCGTCGGGACACAACAGTCATAATGGCGTACGTACAAAACATCATAGAGAAATGGCTGAAAAACAAACATAAAATTTGTTAGACACTTACCTTAGAACATTTATCGCGATTGTTCACAACAAAACACTGCTGAAAGTTGTGTAAAGCGTTCGTACACTCTGGGGCTTAGAAAACAACTGAGAGTCAGTGTTGGGCAACTTGCGCGGTGCAGGATGCGCAGTGAGGACTGCTGAGGCTTCGGGAAGGAGAGAACGCGGACCGCCAGCTGCGGAACCTGACTTATGAATGATATAGCCTGCGAAAGGTATCTTGTGTTAGTCGGGGAGCGGCGGGGGCGCGCGGGGAAGGGTTATATAACGTCCCCGATCGATACTGGGGGCGGGCGCGAGCGTAGGGCGCGAGCACAACCATTTTTCCTTTTTATCGGCAAACTATACATCGGCGCGTAATACTCTTTGTTTTATTGCGACGTTTGTTACACCCCTCAGTTTTGAATGACATGCTTTGTTAGCTGTTGCACTTGCAACATGTAGTTGGTTGTTGTGGAAAAATTTCCTGAAAAGCTCAATTTAAAAAGCTTCGATTGTGATTTTTTGTCTTCTGTTAAGTAAATAAACATTTTATTATCATTCAATATTTTAATTCAAAGAACCTTTTAGTTTTCAGGTACCAAACCCGCATAATTAGTAGCAAAAAGTAAAGTTCTTTCTTTATACACGTAGTCTAACAATCGGCGATAAGGCTTCCATTTTTCCGCTTTTAAAAATAATTTAAACTTGTCCTTAAATATAACTGAAGCTTTATAGGTACAAAAGGCAGGTAAAATATAAGGGGACATCTGGAACAAAACATCCCAGTATAGCGACTGCTTCTCTCTCACTCCTAGTGCATTATTTGATGACGCTCTAGCTTAGAAGGTTTTAATGAAAATAAAATTGGTCCTGTAAATTAGAACTTAACCAAATAGCTAGTCTAGTGTGATGAAAACTACAAATACACCCCTTTGTTCTTGGCCTTTATCCAGCAATCGGCAGCTGTTCTATGTTACAATCGACTACCTCTGAAATATAAAACAATGTTTTGTTTTTCAATCAGGATCGAAGGACCAGTATTTTCAAAAACAATAAATCATTATTTTCAATCATTCAAATGTATGGAGAGGTTTTTAATTACGTTTTTTATCGCAAAACCAATACTCTTTTCATTTCACGAAACGAGGTTGACCGTCTGACATGACAGAGCTTTTAATATTTTTCATGGATTGTGTTATATTGCGCCTAATGGGAGCGCGTTAATGAAACAATTAAATATGGTTGATTTATTGCGTGTTTGTTAGGCTAATTTGAATTAATAGAAAATTATGTATCATGTTTGCTGGTCTGACAAATATCCAGTCAAAGGTTCTTCTGTAAATATGTTCATTGTTCAAAGTGTTCTTAAAAACCTGTCTTCTAGACTTCTAGATCCCTTCTCTATCCTCATGTATGTACCTAATATTATAAAGGTTTTGCAAACAAAATTTTCAAATAAATGAGGTCATCCCCATAACCACCACACTTGGCAAACGGAACGCTTGCCGTGGGTTGTTGTTCTTATCAAACAAGTGGGCGTTGCTTATAGAAATACAAAAGCCCTTGGTTTTTGTACAAGTATCAATGGCGCTACCTATCATTTTGATTAGCTCAACTGTACGAAGTTTTACTTGCAAAGTTTCGTCTTAGCCTGTGACCTTACAGTAGTGATGTCACGAGCTGTTTTTGTTTTTGTGTTTTACTAACATTGTTAGCATTGTTTGCAGTCTTGGTATTCGAAAAAAATAATTTAATATACTTAAGTACTTGTCGCTTATTTTCGTTATATCTTGTTTAATTGTCACTTACACTTTACCTACATTCAATCAATATTTTATTTTAAAAAAACTTCTTTTATGACTAGTATCATTTAAGTATAAATGCGGACTCAATGCCTGAGTAGTCCTTAGTAGTACCTTAATGTCTAGTATCATTTCATCTTTACTATCTCAAGTCTACTCTTGAAGTCCTCATTTCAATCCGTAAACTATGAAATATTTCAACGGTATTTGCTAAGTACTACTTTAAATTGAGCTTCACTAAATGAATTAGTTAATTACCAACAAGTTAATTTGGCAGCACCGTTAATAAAGTCGGCGGTATTCGCAAGCTTAATTAGTATTTTAGGTAATTTTGGTTCACGGAATAGGCATACGATAATCATGTCTGTGAAATTAGGGTAGATTTTTTAATTCCCTTAGGACCAGAGTTCATTTAGCATTGAGTACGGTTTTGGGTAGACCGTACTGTGAAATAATTTGGATAATGTAGCGTAAGGGAGGTCATTTAAGCTTCTTAGGTAATTGGGGACAAGAATTATATCCTCGACTAACCTTAACTCGGGTCAGAAAGAATAGAAATAAAATAGGACAATATATTTGCGCGTATTGTAGTACATACCTACTTAGTTATTTAGTACTTATGCCATATGTAGGTAATGTTTAATTGATGATCGTCAATGATGAGAATATAATTACAAAATAGCATTAGATTCAATGACTTTTGATTTCAGGGACCTTAGGACCAAAGAATCCTTTAGGACCAACATTTTCACAGAGCGAAAAATAATTATCTTCAATCTCTTCATCATGTTTCAGGTTTCAAAGCTTTTTTTAATGGAGTACGAGGAAAGAAAGCTGTATCCAATAGCTTTTCCTTTAAAAGTGCAATAAAACTTCTATATCGTTTCAACGGCCCTCTTAGACGAAGTAATGTTCTAATTAAATGTTTGATTAGGACCTAAGCGCCTCGTGTGAAGAGAAATTGTCGACTGTTTTCTTTTAGCCGTCCTCTATTTTCTATGTTGAGTATTGTTGAGTAGACTGGCCGTATTATTACGACAATGTTTGAGCATGCCATGTAAGTTGTGTAGTTAGGTACTTACTTAGTTATTTTTGTATGATTTTAGATTGTAGATGTTTTAATATGGGACCAAGTATACTAGTAGTACAGTAGGTACAATAAAATTAAGTAATGCGTCGCAATATTTTGGTTTATGTATCTATATTTCTGAACTACTAGTATAATATAATAAAGTTGAAGAGTTAGTTTTGTTTGTTTAAACTCTGGAACTGACAGTCGAATTGGAAAAAATCTTCTTATTTTATCGAAAATGGTCCGTCGTGAGCTCTTTGACATTCTGAGAGGGGTTCATGACTACAAAAAGTTTGAGAATCCCTGCCTTACATGATTCATTCCGGAAAAACCCTTTAAGCTGAATTTATGTTACGGAAATAATTTTCTCCTTACACCAAAGGACTGTCGGCGGTATACTTTTGGTGTTGTTGTGTAAGGCTTCTGTTATAAATGCTTACATAAGCGCTAACTATGTTTTATGTAACTGAGAACTTTGAGCCGCGAGTTTTACACGCTTATCAAACTTTGAATAAATAATAACTTTCTAAATCCTTTCTAAACTCCTTAAAGTATTTTTTATTTAATCCAATATGAAATAAGCTACTTATATTAATATAATAAAGCTTTCCGTGGCCTAAGGGCTGGGTTTTACCTTGGCCAGAGGCTAAGCATTGCCATCCAACGTGGCAATGCCGCCTGTCTCTTGGGCATAATTCCAGTTGACGGCGATGGGGAAAAATCTTTGATATCATTTTGTTTCAGTTTTTTTTCTCCTTATTACTTTAATTGTTAAAGGTTATCCTGTTTAAATTTTGTACATTTTTTTATAATTTCATAATCGTTTCAAATAAGTACTCTTATGACAGCGCGCACTTGCGCCAGCCCTACTGTTTTCATAATTACTCTCGCCCTAAGCCTGTGGGTTGTGTAAGACAGACATGTTTCCTGCGACCGTGATAATATATCAAAGCCTCCGGCCACATGCGTCATGTAAAATCTAACGTAGATGCAATGTTTTGCGAAATGATGTAACATTTTTTCATTAGGTGAAACAAGAGTTTTTATCTATACAAATAAATGAAATTTAAGTGTCTGTTTGTATTGTTAAACAAAACAGTTAACAGAATAGTAAAAAGAAGCCTGTGTGTTCCAGACTATAATCTATCTCTGTGGCAAATTTCATTCTGATCCTTTTAGCCGTTCTGGGGTGATTGAGTAACAAACATGCATCCAATCCAATCTATGAATAATAGTAGTAAGTTAGAAGAATAACGGCTGTTATTGTGTTATACAAATTGTTGTAATTATTTACAATGTAATTAATTACTTCTTTGTATACACTAAAACTGAAACAACGATTACGAAACAGCGTAATGACGTAATTTTTTAAATGTTTTATTTTATGGAGTCTAAAGGCACCTATTATAACTAAACGATCCTTTTAGGGTCAGTTCACACCGAACGCGACGCGACGCGACGCTGCGTGCACACTTCGAAAGAGCGACTCAAAATATAACTTTATTTTCTACACGAAAAGATACACATTTCATTGTAAGAATTTAGAATACGTTACACCACGCAGCACTACGTCGCGATGCGTCGCTCTACGCCGCGCTGCGCCGCGCGGCGCCGCGAGACGCATCGCGACGCAGCGGTGAATCGCCGGTACGCGCGCACAGAATGACGTGCAAGAGCGGCGACGTTGCGATGCGTCTCGCGGCGGCGAGCGGCGCAGCGCGGCGCAGCGCGAAGTCACTGGCCTCTTCAAGTATCTTCACGTTGCGTCACGTCGCGTCGCGTCTCGGTGTGAACTGACCCTAACAAGCTTTTATTTTTATTCTATCAAACTTTGACAATGTCTGCATTTTGATATGATGTTCAGAGAATATTGATTTATCGAAAAATGCTGAAATGCACTCTCAGTAATGGACAGTGTCAGCGTCAATCTGTCTCGAATATATTATGGTTTAGGTACCCAGGGCCGGATTAATTATGTCGGGGCCCCTAGCTAATGCACTCGGTGCTCCTTTACCATTTTCAAGCTTCCCAATATTTTATTTTACAACCGCGGCTCAATTTTATTCGTAGTTACGCTGTTTTGTTTAAACTAATGAAAGGAATATAATACTTATACATATATTGAATCTTCTAATCGTATTTTTCCTTAATAGTTTATACAAAACTAATACTAAATATTCACTCCAAGAAATATTTTTAATATTTTTATTACCCGGTACGGGGCCCCTATGCAAATGCCTACACTGTCTAATGGATAATCCGGCCCTGCTACATAATAAGTCCGTAGCTACTATGCCGGCGTAGTTAGTCACTATGATGGGACGCAAATTGACAGCCGCAGAGCTTAATCGCAACGTTGCATGCACCGCTAGTGAAAAGGCTGGAGTTCCGAACACTGCGCGGTGTAATGTGATGCATTATATACGGCCGCTTTTGTCTGTTATTAATCCTGAAAAAATCCTGACCTTTTTACCTACAATGTGGATGTTGATAAATTCAAAGTCAAAGTCAAAACATTTATTTCAATTAGACCATTAAAAAGTCTCATTCATTCATTCATTGTCTCAGTCATTTACAAAAAAATAAAATAATAATATTGAATCTAGTTGCCCATATACTTAGATAGTTTTTAAGGTTTGGTAATTTTATAATTGCCGCTATAACAAAAAATAAAATAAAGTTCCCAAGAAAGCAACGTGTTTTTATTTTTTATGTAGTTTTAAATATTATACGGTGGTACGGAAACCATCAGTTGCGAGTCCAACTGAAAAAAAAATTGAGCACAGAAATATTTTATGTCCGAAAATAAACCTTATATTTTTAGGCCATTCAGTCATTCAGTTATCATTTGGTTGGATATTGAGGAAATATGCTCATTTTACCTTATATTAAACTAGCCAAATATTATATATAGAGTGTACATAAGGCATAGGTATTCTTATGTCATCAGCCCACGCCTCTCTCACATGTTTTTCATTACCGAATAAAAAGAACCCTTAGGTACTAAACAGGGATGTTATGGATGTAAAATTTGGATTTAGATATGGTACGTAGTATGGATACCACTCTCAGAGACGGTTACGGATATAAAATTATTTCGAATAATCTGATAGTTTCGGATAGTATAAGGAATCGCAAAAGAAAAATACAAAATAATGGATGACTGACTAATGAGTGAATTTCAACAGGTCCTATAAAATCTTCATTTCCGTGTTTTTTTTCATCTTAAGGTTTTTTTTAAAAAAAAACGCTTTTATTAAAGTTTTTGATAATGTATATATTCTTGCTTAATGTCTAGCAGATAACTTAAAACACTAACGAGATATCAGGATTCAAAATTTCGTGCCACGGCGATGAAACATGCGTGCACGGCAATGAAACAAGCGTCCACGGCAATGAAAGAACTGTGCCATGGCAATGAAAGAATCAATCCACGGAAATTAAAAAATATTTTATTTATTGAAATAGACAGATAGATAGAATAAAAATGACTGTTCATAAGAGGTCTTGATTCCAACACTTGTATGGAAGTAAAATTTGGGTAAGGAGATATTACAAAAAAAGAATGAGAGTACAATAAGTAAACAAAGACTGTTGAATTACACTCGCAACACTACTTAGAGACTTTAATACTAGTCTTTCTTTTCTTATACATACTCCCATTCTTACTTTTGTAATATCTATCCAAATCTTACTCCCATACACAATCTGTCTGGGTTTGCATTTCCTTCTTGGAGACAGGCATGATCAGATATATTTTTGGATTCCGAAGCTTTTGTGAAGTCATTGCACTTCGAGGAACACCTACTCCTGCAGCCTTCTTTTTAACCGACTTCAAAAAAAGGAGGAGGTTCTCAATTCGGCCGCTATTTTTTTATTTTTTATTTATGTATGTACACCGATTACTCCGAGGTTTCTAGTCCGATTAGTGTGATTCTTTTTTGTTCGATGCAGTATACTTGCCATTTGGTCCCATAAAATTTCATCCAATTTGGTTTAGTGCTTTTTATTTTGTGAGAATTTTTCTAAATTAAATATATCGTGTGAGGTATTGTTTGAAAGGGCTTTTATTAAGAATTTCAAACATTAACAAACACAAGCACTAAAAAGTGAAAAATAAAAAGCTTGTTTACAAAAAAAAACAACCGCCTTCAAAAACTACAAAATAAAAAATAACTTTAGTTTGGAAGTCGGTGGCAATACCTACATAACAAAAAACAAAACCAAAGCCTCCGACTTCCAAACTAAAGTAATTTTTTATTTTGTAGTTTTTGAAGGCGGCTGTTTCTTTTTGTAAAAAAGCTTTTTTTAAGATATCCTCTTTTAATACAGGGTTGCTTCTTAATTTTTGACGTCGCTTTTGTTCAGCTAATCCTTTCCTCTCCTTTCTCTCCTCTTCAGATAATTTTGGTTTAGGCATCTTGGCATCCTAAAAATATACAATCCATTATTAAAATCAGACTGTAGTATGTGAGGGTGCTTGCGTGTGTGTCAGTGTATATACGTGTGATAGAGTACCAAATGTTACATCATTTTGTAAGGTTAACATGAAAACATCTTTTTGTAGTTGACTGTCATCATCATCTGCCTAGCCTTTTCCCAACTATGTTGGGGTCGGCTTCCAGTCTACCCGGATGCGGCTGGGTACCGGTATTTTACATGGAGCGACTCCCGATGCGGCTCTGTAGTTGACTGTACCTACAGTAAAAAACTCATCAAGTCTAAAGAGAGACCAGAGAGTCTAGAGTTAACTTGACGAGTTTTGTACTGTCAGTAATCGGTATTACCTGTATTACAGGTGATAAAAGATGTTTTCTTTGCCTAACCATACCATGGCGATGAAAACACAAGTCACGGAAATGAAATACCTGGCCACGGCAATGAAGCTAAATTGTTTTACAAGGCATGGCAATGAAATTTTTTTCATTGCCGTGTCTTTTTCTTCATTGCCATAGCAAATTTCGGCCACGGAAACCACGGCAATGAAAGCACGGCGATGAAAATCAAGGCAAAAAATTTAAATAACAAAAAATCTATTAACTATTCGAAGAAATAAACACTTCATAAATTAACATATGAGAAATGGTGTTCTATCGATTGCTTACTCATGAAGACAAACTTATTCAAATATAAGTTATACCTATCCACGGCGATGAAAGAAAAAATGTCCAGTAACATAAAAATGGAATACTTACATTTATGGCGCGAAAACGCAGGCACGTGTGTACGTCCTTCCACGTCGAGCACTTAGGTGGCACTAATATGCAACGTTTAGCATACCGGGAGGGGGGACGCAAGTCGTAGGTAAAACAATATCCTTGAACATGATTAGGACACGGCGATGAACGGTAGTTCTGGGACAAATGATTTTTCATTAACCATTCGTTGTATTGTTTAAATATTTGAATAAATGTATTCCGTAACAATACTTTAACTATTCATGTATCAAATAAAACTAGTTTTTAATATAAATAACCAATAGATTTTTATCAATGAGGAATAATACACAACAAGGTGAGGTGTGGACAGACACGGCAATGAAAGATTTCGAGGTTTAATTATTTTTGTTGGAGTATCTATTAATCCAATTAATAAAATATTTAGTGCTACACATAGATTACTATTTCACCTAACCGGAAAAAAATGTGAGAACATTATAGCTATGTTTTTTAGTACCGATTTCATTGATGCCACGCAATTTTCGGTCCCGGGAAATTCACTCTAATATGGTTAAGCAATAGTAATTTTAAAAACTATCTAAACAATGCAAGGGACTCGTGCAGCTAGTGTGTAGAAAACCCTGTCTTACCGTGTCTCATTTAGACTCCGTCCCTATCCGAAATTATTCCAAACTTTTATATGGTTCGGATAGTTTTTAATTTCGGATATTCGATAGTTTCGGAGCTCCATAACATCCCTGGCACAAAACGCTGATGTATCACATCACTGAGCCGGAGCCGCGTCTGATTACCATCGGCATTCGCGTGGGACGGTCACTTCGTCACAAGTAGACTGAAAACGTTGGATATTCACTAGATGCATGAAGTAGGAGATCTTGTATATCTTGCAAAAGGGATCTCTAGTGCTGTGGGCGGAGGTCGGAGCTTTATACAAGGTGACTTTATTTGCTGGCCTTTTTTCCAGGAGTGAAAATACCCATGAATGTGAATAGAACCAATTCAAAAATAAATCGGTAAATATGTTGCTGACCGATTTGGCTGATTCTTTTTTGTTGTGTTTGTAATTTTCTGGACAAGGTTTTTATAAAAGAACATTTTTGGAAAATCAATCGGAAAAATTTGGATTTTTGACCTGTGCGAAGCCGGGGCGGTTCGCTAGTATAACTTCTTCTCTTCTTCTAACTTCATAGATAGAGATCTATCTATCTATGTATGCGCAAGACACGAGAACGGGTTGGATGGATTTAACTGATTCTTTTTTCGTTGTTTAATATTTACTTAATAAACAGCTGTTATTTGGACATAACAAACAAAAACTTCAATTTTACATATTTGTATAGACAGGCTATAAAAAAAACGTTACAATTCTTGCTAAAAAAACTCAAAACTTACCAACAATTTCCAATTTCCGATTCACATACAAAACTCCATTTTCGCGTTCAAATATAAAGTGTTGTCGTGACTGACAGACAGTCCTTATCTGCAGCCGTATTGAAGCCGGGCTTTGACATCGGGAGAATAAATCCCGGCTTCACTGTCGACAGCGAGCCCACCCTAACACTATTGTTGAAAGATTTGAGCTCGCTTTTATCGAGGCAGAAAAGAGTCGGCTATTGTTGAAGATGTGTGGTTTGACGCGTCTTCGCTTGCTTTGTATTTATCTTATGTATTGTCGAGTGTGAAGCGCTGTGGCAATCTTGAAAACGGTTTTGCTATGTGATTTCTTTTGGTCAGCCATCAGTAACGGTTTTCATTATTTTCTTGAACGTTTTTAAGAATTGTGCCGGTCAGTGGGGCGCTGTGGTGGGGACTCGTTTCATAGCGCCTCTAAGGCTATACTCGTAACTATTGTACCATTTGTTTATGTAATTTAAAGACGAATCCAGTTGAATTTTTTTTGTGTTTCAGGATTTAATTCACACTTTTCTAATCTTTTTTCTTATCGTGTAGGCAGTAAGGTCTTACAACCCCACACACCCTAGTGTCAGAGTTTCTAAACCGCTTCAAGGGCATCTGACATGGTTTGAATGGGACAGTAGTAGTTCTGGTTTCCTCACGATGTTTTCCTTCACCGATGTCAGTGATGTCCAAGATAAACTTTAGAAAGTACATATGAATTGAAAAAGTCACATTGGTACTTGCCGGATTTGAACCCACAAACTCAAGCATGAGAGGCGGGCGCCTTAACCACTAGGCCATCACGACAGCCAATTCAACAGTAAGGCCGCCTTCACATTACGTCGCAAGCATTGCGGCAGCAGCGCGGCAGCCGCGAATTTTGTATGAAAATCCTTTGCAGGCAAATTATTGTGAAGGCGGCCTAATTGATCATCGGATCGTCGGGATTTATGAGAAATAGTCTAGGCTATATAACTTCACGCCACGACCCACAGGAGCGGAACCCAAAGACGTAACTGAACGCTGGTGAAAAAAACCACGAAATCGCGGGCGTTCTGTGGTTTCTGCCTACCCCCATGGGAAAAAGGCGTGAGTTCATGTTTGTGTATCGCGGGCAGAAGCTATTATATTAGTATATAGATAGATACGTACCTAGGTTGGCGACAGAGACACAAGATTAATGTTCCTCCGAAATAATCTACACGACCTTTCAAATTCCTCTTATAATATTAGAGATATAGGATAAAGACATACACGAGACTCTGGAATCAATATTATCGTCTTGTTAAACATTCTACAATACTGTACAGGCGACAACAAAATTCAAGAACAAATAATTGTAAATCAATTATTGAAATTGAAATGTGTTTGTTTGTAATGTCAAAATTACAGCTTTTTACATAACCATTATAAATCACCCTGTACTAAAACGAAAAAACTATGTCTGTCTGTCTGTTCCGACTAAACTCCGAAACAACTGTAGTGATTTTGACAAGACTTTCACTGGCAGATAAGGTGATGTTATAAGGAGTAACTTAGGCTAGTGTTATTTTAGAAAAATAAATTATGTTCCGCGCAAAAAAAAAGACTTTGAACTAACCGACTTTTACGCAACCGAAATCGCGGGCAAAAGCTAGTTTTAAATAAGAACCGTCGAGAACAAGGCACTGTTTCCAAGTTTTGATAGAACCCAAAATTATTGTATAATTTTCGTAATTTAAAGTTATTTGAAGCTTGAACTTCAGATGGAAACAATGGATAGGTATTTGGGCACTACAAGTTAGGAAAACCAGACATTTCGTTAGAAATGAAATATAATATTTATGATGGACAATTTCAGAATATTGCCTAAAGCTAAGTATTCACTTAAAGATAAAGTAACCTATATTTTAATGAATATTAAAGATTAATATACTTAAATATTGTGTTAACAAATTGTATGAAACTGTGAAATTTACCATGTTTAGTTTGTGAACAGAACTAATAATTTTTGTATAAAGAAGTCTGTCCACTACACCGTATCATATCACCATGAAAGTGCTAGGAACGGGTCTTCAGAGGTACGAGAAAAAGGGTGTAAAGTTTCTCATCCTCTGTTGAAAAGGGTCTCCTCCTCTGATCAGACGGGTGTTATGTCTGGTGGGCTACTGTCCGACGATTGAAACGTCAGTTGTAGTTAGTTTTGTTGTTTGACCTGTCAGTCAGCTGACGTTTACCTGTACATTTTCCAGGGTAAAATGTAGCCTATGTGCTATTGCAGACTAATCTATTATATCTCTATGTCATATTTCATACTGATTTCTTCAGCCGTGAATGAGAAACAAAAATCCATCCATCCAAACTTATTATAAGATGCCTAATCCATGTAATGTTTTTTCCGTACCTTATAAGTTCAGAGCACGGTCATAGTATGATACGGTGGACAGACTCCTTAATAGGGTAGGTATAACTAAAATAATGGAATAATATCACGACTTTCATGTTATGTTTTCATCAGTATTTTATGAACGTAATTGTGTAATAAAAGTGTTATGGTTCTTGTTTTTATAGAGTTATCGTTGTATGTATTACTTAATTAAGTTATTGCTTTATAATTTACGTTAGTCTGTTGTGTTGACCTGGTGAAGGTCGCGGGAATTGAGAGTCCTAGTGGTGGAATGTTTTGATTCAACAGAAATTCCATCACAACAGGACCTATGTATGCTTCCTGCACACTTAAGCCATTGTGTGGACATAAGCCTCCGCCTATGTCCAGCAATAGATAGACGTCTTCTGAAATTCCGACTGAGATGATGATAATTTTTAGAGAATAATCAATCTATATACTAATATATTATAAGCTTAGAAGAGTGTTTCTGTTTGGTTTGAACGCGTTAATCTCCAGATCTATTGGACCGATTCTGAAAATTCTTTCGCTTGTGCAAAGCAACATTTTCTCTGAGTGGTTATTATAAAAAAGGGATTCATTACGTAATTCATGTGAATGAGGTCGTGGGCACAAACTTGTGTATTATTAAAAACATATAAAATGAGTATAAAGTATGTACATAAAAAAAAATTACTAGGTATACCTACAAAAATCTCCATCATCGGTGATAAATAAAGTATTATCTATCTACAATTCGACTCAAGGAAATCGAAATAACATTAAGTAGATTGTAAATGGGGCTGGTTCCTGAAAAAATATTCTTAAAAAATAAAAATATTAAAAAAGCAAAAGATTTCTATTTTAAAATCTCACTCTAACAGCGTTGTTCGCGAGTGTACATAAAATTCCTGTCGCAAGAATGGCGGCGCGTCTCAATCTAATGAAATAGTCGACGAGAGCCGGCGGCGACCCTGATACCCTTCACGATTGGCATTACAGGAACACCATCGAATAACGATTCTAGACTAAAGGCTCGATTGATTACTGTTAGTCGAATAATTAAATCTTGTTAATTATTGGGAAAGGAATGCTTGGAAATGATTTCTTTGAGACTTAGTTGACTATGCAATACATTGCAACCTCCATACAACAAAGCTATAATATAATATAAAAATAGACATAATATTATATAATAAATGATTGACTAAATAGTGTGTAAGAAATTTCTATATTAAAATTGTGTTGCTGCGCCCTAACAGGGTATCATGTATGTACTTTTACCTTTTATAACACCCTATGTATCTACTCATGATCGCAATAAATATTTGAAGTTTGAAGTTTGAAGCTAAAGGGGATAAGAAAATATTCGTGAAACCAAACAATTTGTTACCATATTTTGACTTATTATAATTAGCTCATAGTGTCCCATAGCTGGGCAATAGTCTCCCTCCATTTCATAAAACGACTTGCCACCTTTCAAGGAAGCCGTTCAAGTCGTTCATCCATCTCCTTCATGGTCTACCGCGGCCTCGTCTCACTATATGATTCCGGATCAAAAATCTTGTGTTCTGTGAGCCTATAGATTCTTCGACTTGCGGCAGATATGTCCAGCCTAGTCCCATTTAAGCTGGGCAGCCTTTTGAGCAACGTCAACGATGTGTATTTTCGAGTGCAATATGGTGTTTTGCGGGCAAAAGCTTAGTAGGCTTTATAACATCACACGCTGGTGGAACCACGAAGTAAATCTGGTATAATATGCTGCTGTTCTAGCCTAAAAGGGGGTACAGACTAATTAATATATTATTCTAAATATATAACATACTAGCTAGCTGTCCGCCGCGGTTACACCCGCGTCTTTGGTTACTGCTCCGCTCCCGTAGGTCGTAGCGTATATAGCCTATAGCCTTCCTCGATAACTAATCTATCTAACACTGAAGGAATTTTTCAAATCGGACCAGTAGTTCCAGAGATTAGCTCGTTCAAACAAACAAACAAACACTGCAGCTTTAGAATATTAGTATCTAGATTCTAGATTATTCTGCAAAACTTTCCACGACAATCTTATATGAACAAACTGTCAGCTGTCGGGGTTCCCAAGACTTACAAAAGTTAAATCGAGGTTAATTGAATCAGTAATCGAACAATATTATGTATGAGACTAATCGTTTTAGTATTGATCGGCCGTATTAATTGGATGTATTGTGTCTAGTATATAGACTAGATTGACGGACTGAAACAAAGGGCTGTGTGCTCATTAGTACACCTACATTTCACCGGATTTGGTGAGGGAATTAAATAAATACACCCTTGGACTCCTAAATTAAAACCTCCTGATTGACGGCACGATTGACACAGTGGCTGCAATGAGCAATGGCTGCTGTGCTACGTGTCGTAGGTTCGATTCCCGCACGGAACAATTCTTTGTATGGGCTACAGGTAGCTGTTCTGGCTATGAGTTTGTGTTTGTAAACGCACCCACGATACAGGAGAAATTCCTAGTGTGGGGCAACGTTTTGTTTAAAATGAAAGAAAAAAGAGAAAGAAACCATCTAACAAATGAATAAAATTAAAGTATGTTTGTATTTATTTATTTATTTATTTATTTATTTACAACAGAGCTTACACTATCATTACAGGTTTTACCCTAATGCGACAGTGAAGAACTTAAACATACCCATAAGTGTAAATAGATACTTACAATAACAAAATTGTCAAAAAATAATGTCAAAATAACGCCCTTTTATTATTTATGCATAAGTACGTTTTGACGGGACTTTCACTGGCAGAGAGCTAATGCTAGGCTAGAAAATCAACAATAAATAAAATTCTTTATTGCCATGAATACAACCTGGTGTAGGTATATGTTACAAAAAAATGTAAGAACCTAGCTCCAGAGCTAGGTTAGAGTAGGTACCTGAATTTCAGGAGCCAGTGACTTCTTCCATGTAGGTTACAAACTGGGCAAGTTATTAGCAGCAAAAGATGACAAAATCAGATTACTTAAAATTAGTTTTAAAAATTAACAGTATCTAAACATTTAAATATGCACATTAAAAATAAAATTATAATAATTGCAAGTTAAATAATCTTATTAAATTAAATAATAAATCGGGATGAAAATAAAATTTATACAATATTAATTTTAAAATAAAGAAGGTGGAACTCAAGAATGACTTTTTATTGTACCTATGTTAACAAATGAATAAATGACTTATGACTTATGACTAAGAATGGCTACAATATACGAAGGAATGGTTACAATATACGAAGTCTGGTAGGAAGGTAGGAAGTCTGTAAATGCCTTCCAGTTTATTTTCCAAGAGTTTCTTGAAACACAATAACCTAAACGTCGTTAAGAACTAAGAGCACATCACCGACAATGTTTCTTGCGTATAATAAAACATAGTAGAACAGTATACCTACGTTACGTTCGCGTTATTGAAATAAAACACGTAGCCTGGGGTAACTGCTGTGTTACTGGCATATTCCGAGCGAAACTATATTTGTCGTATAGTACTTTACCTCTGTTTGGCATTTATTTGGCGTTTGTGTCCTGTTATTAAGAATTCAAGGGGACTTTATTGACAGCACAGTCCATAGAATAGTAATCTAGTAGAGATAAACTACGATAACTTGACGCGCCCTTCCACAATTCAAAACGTTTGAAAATATTTGTAAAAGTATTTACAAGACTCACAACGCATGTGTGCGTACTGAGACGGCTCTCAAAACAAAAACAAATTAGCGTGTCATTGTTGCTTTACTAGCGGCATCATTAATTACTCATTATTATTGAAATAGTAATATGGAGGGGAGCGTCATGTTATAGGTAAGTAGTAGTTTATCGGTACTCGTATTTTGTTTGAGATTTTAACTTGAAAAGAAAGAGCAATGACGTGTCTAGTTGGAGTCCGCATGGTGGCTTCTAAACCGGACTAGTACCAATGTGATTTTTTTCGGCCATATGTTTGGATTGCGTTGACTTAGAACCTTAATTTTTTTAATTCTCCGAGGGGTTGCAGGCTTGAGTGCTTATTTAATATTTATTTCAGCTTGATACCTCCGAGCGGTCCTAAGAAAAAGGGTCTGGACAGACGGATAACAAAGTGATCTTATATGAGTTCCGTTTTCGAGTAAGATATGGAACCCGTTGCGGGACGTCTTAACAGGATACCGTGGCCCCGGAACGTAAAGGGCAACAGAAGGAACAGGGTGGTTTTTTAGTCAGTAAAAGTCTGACAGTCCCTTCCGCCCCACCCAGGGCGGGAAGGAGTCATTTGATGATTTTTACCACCTAAAAAAAAAAAAAAAAGATATGGAACCCTAAATATCCGGACAAGTGCAAGTCAGACTCGTAGATACTTGGCTCGTTTTTAATGTCAAAGGTCATGTAACAAATTAGATCATTGCCTCCTCCGGTCCTTCGGGAGTCACGTAGGTATATTTCCCATGACAGCAAGCTTTGCCTGTCAAACATTCTCTAAAATAAATTATATGATAACCCTGAAATTATAGAATGTTACCATCGACATTATTTTGTCCATTACCTATATTCTTTTTGACAAAATTCACCCCTTTATCCCAGGCATGTCGTTAGTGTCTTGTTTCATAAGAGTTATAAATTGGGGGACCAGAGGGCTACAGAGGATAGCGAATTCGATACGGTTCTACATACCTTAGGTAGGCATGGCCTTTGGTCGGTCAAAGTGAAATAGTAAATTGTGTAGGGATTTTTTGTTTGTAGCTTTCAGCACTTAAGGCCGACACACATTAAAGCAGTGAGGTGGTGCACCGCCAAAATCAGCGGTGCTCACAGTACAGTGTCTTTGTAACGTCATATAGAAGTATTCCCGTTTGAGCACCTATTTTTTGAGAACCTATGCATTGAGCACCAGAGGTTGGTGCCCTTTGAGTACCTCATTAAAATATTGATTGGTGCTCTAGGTGCTCAAGCGGGAATACTCCGTCATATACGCACAATGTAAAAAAAACGCAACTCCCAAAAATGATGCTTCGTTTTGGAGTATGCAATTAATGCCATTAAAATTAGTATTAATCAGATGGTCTTAACTACCTTGAAAACTATCAAAATAAACTGCCAAGACCTACTTGTTCCGCTAGCTAAAAGAGGTAGGAAAGTTTTAATAAATTTAGATTTTAATGCATGTTTAGACATATTATTAATGTAACACATAACACCACGCCTGTAATCCCCGAAGCGTAAGGTAGAGGTGTACCTACACCCACATTTCGCCAGTTTTGTTTAAGTCCCATGTAATAGGGGGCGAGCATATTGCCATCAACCGGGCACAAATCCAGACTCCGAGGCTGCTACTGAGAAATTTCTATTGGAAAATGTA
Organism: Hoplodrina blanda; assembly: GCA_949316365.1. NCBI lineage: Eukaryota > Metazoa > Arthropoda > Insecta > Lepidoptera > Noctuidae > Hoplodrina > Hoplodrina blanda. The sequence continues at coordinate 4,047,258 of OX438579.1, read as the reverse complement.
TGTTAATGTATGTTAATGTACTTAATCAATCTTTTTGAAAACAGTTTATCTGTAAGTATATTTTTTTGTTATACCTACTATACCTGTGGCACCACCAACATCACTGTAATGTCTGCGGGCCGCCCCTAGGGTTTTCATAAGTTAAGATCCAGGTATTTTTTTTACATAAGTAAAAGGTAAAGGTCTTTCCTAATAACAAACCTTTAGATTTTTCTTTCTACTAACTTCCGCCCGCGTCAAAGTTATTTATTATCCCACGGGAACCGTTCGTTCAGCTGTTCTGGCGTGATTGAGTAACAAACATCTATCCATCCAAACTAAACAAAATGCGGACATTTATTTTTATTTCTCCTGTATCGTATAGGTGCTTTTACAAACATATAACTCATATACACAAACATCCAGACCCGGAACAATTATCTGTAGGCCATACAAATATTTGTTCCGTGCGGGAATCGAACCCACACACTTAGCGCATTAGACAATCCCTCAGGCAATGCGCCAATCTTGAAGAGGAATAAAAAAATCTATAAGATGTTGCATTTTCCTACTAAACTGTCACGTATGTTTTTTTAATGAAGTCAGTGCTTACTAAACGTCTCCAGCTAGTAAAGGTATGATTCCGAACCACGCTGCAAGCAGCAGTGCTGCCGCAACAGTGCTGCCTAGCTTGGAATGTAATCTCTTAAAAGCATATAGAGATTGTATGGGGACCAGTAGTGCCGCGACAGCACTGTTGCGGCAGCACTGCTGCATGCAGCGTGGTTCGGAATCATACCTTTATTCCTTCTTATATTCAATTGTTTTGTGATACCTACTGCAGTGTTGTTATCGGCCAATAGAGTTTTTAAGCTGCATTGACTCATTATCCTAACTAATATTATAAATGCGAAAGTAAGTTTGTTTGTTTGTTTGTTACCAGTTTACGCCTAAACCACTGAACCGATCATCCTGAAATTTTGCATATACGTTGCCAGGTGTACAGGAACAAGCATAGGGTACTTTTAATCCCGAAAAAAAGTACTATTCCCGAGGGAAATCACAATAACGTCCTTATGACAGTAGATGGCGCCACGTGTCTATCGAATCATGATCGAATTTTAAGTTTAAGCATCTAATACATTTTGTGAGTCTAGACTGTCGATAGACCAGTAACAAATAAACAACCTAGGAGTACGAAAGTTGTTTTCTTAATAATTTTTCACGCCCTAAACCACTGAAGCGCATCCTGACATTTTGCATAAAGTGGCCTCCAGACGGCCGGTGCGGTTGCGGCAAACCGCAGGCCGCGGCTCCAACCGCTGCAAAAACACACCACCGCGGTCACAGTGGCGGCCTGAAGTGCCATTAGCTGTGGTGTTTGTTGTTACAATCGGACGTCAGTCAATCTGGCTAACCGTAACGTTGTCTTATTACACTTTCATTAGCCCTCTCAGAAGATGAGAAGAAAGGTAAGAAAAAAACCGTTTAATTAAACACTTGAGGTGTGAGGTACCTGTATTATCATTAGCATCGCATATTACTGTTAGGAATAGAGAAGTGGGATTAAATACCGGTCAAGCCCCGGCTGACTTACCGGTAAGCCAGAACAATAGAAAACAATTGTGTCTCATTATGTGGGACTTGAGTAATTAAATCATTATTTAAATTCAACTTATTTCTATTACAACTTCCATATTTGGCGTCATTTTAAAAAGCAGTACACGCGGCCCGTTGTTAAAATTTGCAAATAACGCGGCCGCCACAACATTCCGCGTTTGTCTGTGACCCACTTTATATACGTTGTCAGGGATACAGAAAAACTGCGTGACTGACACTGACATCAATGTGTCGTCAGTGACACTGACAGGAGTATTTTATTTTTATTTTTATTTAAGGTGTAAACGCATTCATAGAGGATGTATGGAAGAATGAAGGCGAACTTATAACAATTTCATCTAGAATGGCGTTTGGTGTAAAAAGTGTGCAGCAGCCTTAAGGTTAATTCACACATATCAGTGAAGTCACAGTTCCAGCACAGTTCCGACACCGTCCCCTAACAGTGATACAGTGATGCGGCAGTGACTCAATTCACACATGCAGTGAAGTCACACTTCCGGCCACATGTCTGCCAAGTTTCGTTATGGTATCCATTTATTAAGACGAAAAAAAATTAAAATGGGTGCATGAATCATGGCCGGGCAAGGCAATTAGGAGAGACTGAAGGACAATGCTTGACAATATACAATTTAATTAAAGATAAAAGTAAATATTTTGAATATTTTAGAATTTTTTAAAACCGTTTCAAGATTCTTCTGCAGAAACTAGAAAGGTTTTTGATGCAGCGGCGTCCGTGATCCGGTAAAAAATATTGTTGTTGCTGATCACGTCCGTGATTGCCGGCGCAGGAACTGACACTGAAAGCACTGTGTCGTCGCTGTCACTGATTGGTGTGAATGCCTTCATAGAGAATGTATGAAAGAATAATTATCACGGTGATGGTCCTGTGCCGGAACTGTGGCTTCACTGATGTGTATGAATCAACCTTTACACGGTGACGTTGTTGTGCCGGGACTGTGATTTTACTGATATGTATGAATCAAGCTTTAAGAGTTATCGATGAAACGACCATTAATTATTTTTGGGTTAGTTTTCAACCGACTTCAAAATGCAGGAGGTTCTCAATTCGGCGGTATGTTTTTTGTATGTATGTTACGCGATTACTCCGCCAATTGTGAATTGATTTGGATGATTCTTCTTTTTAGTTTGAAAGAAATGAAATGAAATGAATTGGTCCCATAGAAATATTGTCATGATATGATGATAAACTTCGGAGATATGGAACGGAACTCCTCATAGGATCACAGCATAACTGTCGTAACAAGTAAAATTGTTTATACGTGTAGTCGATGTCTGACTGAAGGAAGAGAGGGAGGAGGTGCGTCAACGTAACCCCTCTCCTTCCACTTTCCAAAATTAAATATATCGTTTGAAAGGGGTTTTTTATAAGGATTTCAAACATTAACGACAAGCACCAAAAAGGTGAAAAATAAAAATCTTTAATTTTTTGATAGTTTGACTGTTTTTAGGATTCCGCACATAGATCGGGAAAAATGGATTCTTTTAGGATGACTTTGTTGTCCGTCTGTCAAGACCATATTTTGAAAAAATCAAAATTCTAAGTTAACGCAATCTAAATTCAAGGCCGTTTGTGCTCTGTTTATGGTGCATATTTTGACGCTCGCAAGGGAATCAAAACCTATAGGGGACTTTCCGTTCACCTAGAATTTGGCAAGGAGCAAGGCCAAGTAGAAGTAGCACAAGTAAAGGAAAAATCCGAAAACCGTAAATTCATCACCAAATAATTACTTTTTTGAGAAAGTAATAATAATTATTATCACTAACCGTGACCTATGTCGCTGCATGTAGACAACAGTTTTCCAACGGCAAAGTTAAGTCTGTCCCTCAGTACTGTTTATATTTTCGTTCGAGGTACTATGTTCGGTGTGTTTTTATTATGGTAGGTTACTTTTTTCTATTTTAAAATATCTCGCAGTTCCAACTCAGGCAAAAGCTCATTGCGAGCCCGAGCAAAAATTACTGCTCAATCCCAGGAATCTCCCGTTCATGCCGCATTAAGAAGGCAAGCACAAGCGAAGCGAGAAGCAGCTTTGAGAGCTGATGAGATATTTTCTTAAGCCAGGAAAGACTGGAGAGCCAAGCCGCCCGCACACCAAGCTTCTCAGAGAGCGACTGAGACGCCCTTCCAAACGCAATTGCTTTTGGAGGAACAAGCCAAAAGCCAGAGAGCTGTAAGAGCAACTGAGACGCCTGTTCAAACACAACTTCGTCTCAGAGAACAAGATCAGCCATTACAGCGACAGAAACTCCAGAACAGTCGCAGGCGAGAGGGACCTCTCTTGCAGAAATGCAAACTAAACGTCGACGGACTTTTATGAGTCACAGTTGGTCCGTATTTAATAATTCTGGATCTGGCCGAACAACAAGCCCAGTACAACCCGAATTGGTTGTCAAATTCTAAACTAACGCGGGCGAAGCCGCGGGTAAAAGCTAGTAATGATCTAAAGCAACAATAAATTGATAAAATATCATTATCGGTTGAAGCACTTAAAGACCTGGATTAATTACATTATTTTGTTTACTATATTTTGTAGGTAAAGAATGTTTTTGTTTGAACCGTTTTGGGTAGAAATACTGGGGGTAGAAATATGGGGTCCGAGCGCTTACCATGTTATTCGAGACATCGCCAAGTATTCTGGCCGACTAAAGAGTCGACCAGCAGAAAAAGCCAGCAAAAAAAGGCCAGCTCTCTGGTCATATAAAGATATGACCAGAGTGCTGGCCTTTTCTTGGGCCAAAGTATCAGCAATGCCATACAACGTGGCAATGCTGTCAACCTTTTGGGCACTTGCCCCATTGACAGCGATGTGGATGAATTTTTTGATGCCCTATAAGGTTCTTCCTTTGTAGGTAAATGAATTGTTTTTTAGTATGATGAAGAATTTTAAATAAGTAATAAGTAAAGTATTATTTTTCATACAATTTATTTTTTTCACTTACAAAACATGAATATCGAAAATGCATCGTTGCATTTAACTTCTATATTAAATAAGAATAGCTATGTATTACATACAATAAATTATATTAAGTTTTAACGTTAGTAGGTACTTATAATATCAATGGCATAACAGATCTTTCGATTGATTCATCGATATACTAAAATAAACGTACACAATATAATGTAATATATAATATTTTAAAACAATAAAAACACGAAATTATTTTTTTTTACGTTTACAATACTTACTTTAAAAAATGTACCAAAACGTTTGCATTGCCGTTCTCTTGCCTAAATTAATATGGCAACACATATGAAATGTTGCTACGACAAAAAATACAATTAATGTAAATTCGGCGAGGTCGTTTCCATGAAGTGTCTGTTACAGCGATGACGCCAACACGATGCCAATACTAAATACACTAATTAATTTATTTGTTCCTATAATTACTGCTTCGTAAACCCATAACAATGGCACTTTCTTGACTATTATAACAATATTATCACTTTCCAATATATTTGTAAAGATCTTTTACAAATATATTTATTCAGACAAAAAACCTATGAATATATTCAAGTGAGGAGAAAATGTTACTTTAATAAGTAGTATCTTGTTACAAGGATCTTGTTAACGAGCTTAGTGTCTACCTAACAATTTGAGGAAAGTGTAAGTTAATAACATTTTCCATGACATTAAGCCCTATTTTCCTGTAATGTACACGACAATCCACCACTCCTGTACCACCAAATTACTTAATGATTCTTCCATTAACTTTGAACTTTAAGACAAAGTTACTAAAGACTAAAGGGAACATGGAGGTAGTCTAAAACTCTTGCACAGGGTCCTCGGCATCAGCCAGCTTGATGAGGCCAATGAAGCTCTTCTCCGGCTGCATCAACGAGTGCCGGTCGCCACCAGTGTTCCTTACCGCTAGTCTGTCACCAGCTTTTAGGAACAGCGCGGCGGCTGAGAAGCAGGAGTTAGGCTTGTCGATTTGTTCCGTGGAGTGCGTCGACTGGGCACACTGGAGGAGCGTCTCCCGACCCTCGATTTCAACGTTCATGCGGTGGAGTACCCAGGAGATGATATCGTGGCTGTCCAGATAGTAGATCTGTGAAAAAAAAACCAGAAATTAAAGATGTTTATTTAAAGTACTACTTAGCTTTTGACGACTACTTTGTCCGCGTGATTTTATGCCACTCAAGGATAACGTAGGTTTATATTATAAGAATTTTCAGAATCCGACCAGTAGTTCCGGAGATATGCGTATTCAAACAAACGAACTCATCAGCTTTTAATATTATTTAGATAGTTTTTAAAAGCTATATTTAATAAATAAAATATGCAACAAAAGTTACAAAGGCGGACTTAATGCCTTAGGCATTCTCTAGGGCAACAGAAGGAACAGGGTGGTTTTTTAGTCAGTAAAAGTCTGACAGTCCCTTCCGCCCCACCCAGGGCGGAAGGAGTCATTTGATGATTTTTACCACCTAAACCTCCTCTCCTCCTCTCTACGGCTCTGAGGCACCTGAACCATTGTAAGCAAAAATTCGTAAAATATTACCCACTATCTCACTCAAACTCTTAGGCAGTATGCTAAACTACGGTCTAGAAAAAAATAAACATATCGTATCTTTTGTGAAAAATCTTTACACTCAATTTGGGTTTCGCTGCAGTTAGATAGAAGGGTCCCCAACAAATATTGATAGGGCCCGCTCAGGGTGGACTACGCCACTGACTTTAAGCCAGTAATTATAAATGGTATTATCGCTATACGCCTCCCTGCCTTTTAAGACCTGCTAATTGCCTCAAGACAGAAAGTTAGTTTGAAGTTAAGAAAACCGAAAGGCAAAGTTAACTGATATAAATCTGCCAGCTCTGGATTTGTTTATTGTCTTAACTAGTTTATTTATTTAAGATAAGAAGTTCAAAGGGATTTATAAGCCCATTTTGTACAATTTGAAGGCTCTAGGCTATTTATTGTTTACTCATTTTGGAAAGTCTAGACACCGATACTAACAAAAACCTTTTCTAGAGAATTGATACCGTTTCGTTTTCAGGGTCCCGTATCCAAACGGAGGCATACGGGACCCTATTAATAAGACTCTGTTGTTTATCTGTCATCAAGCAAGTACCAAATAATTCTCGTTTTTTTTCGAGGGTTCCTATCAGATACATAATATGTATTCATGTGTAACTAAGTACCTGCACATAGACAAGATACACGCCAGTATGGTGAACATGCACATGTCCATTTCGAGTGAGGGTGGGGCGAGGGTGTGGTGATGCCACCGTCCAGGGTGACGGGTACCACACGTCGTGGGCTGCGTCGTGCGACACGCGGATTAGGCCATTACCTGCAAGAGAGACATTTGGGATTACTGACCTACATAGAAAAATCACGCTGTGTTTTCCGTAGAAGTACATCTGTGCCTAAAACCTTAGTAGAAAAAAGGGGGGAACGGGGGGGGGGGGTCGCAATCTAATCTCAGTCTTAATCTGTCAAAAACACCTAACATTTTTTTTGACATTGATTGTCGCTGAGATGAAAATAGATTCCGACTAGAATTTGAATGTTTCTAATTAGTAGAATTGGCCTTCATGCTTAATGGTATAATATTTTGTTATTCTGACATTTCCCGAAAAGGCATCCACCAAAGAATATATAATGTTCTTTATTGGGTCTCAGTGGCTAAGAGTCAATAGTTGTAAGAGGGAAGCTGAAATAAAAATTGGTAATTTATTTCTGTAATTAAAATAAAATTAGTTGATGATGTTGGAACGACCCAAAATTGTTTATTTCTGTGTAATAAAAGTTATATGCGTTTAACTTGATGGTTAATTTGAAATATCTGCAGTGAGACTGTATGTATTTTTTGGAAATAGTAGACGCTACTGATTGAACACTGAACTTAGGAACAAGTAGAAGTCGAGTTGCATCGAGTCCTTACATTTGGTCCATGTATGCTAGATAAATTAGAAAACAAAATTGAAATAACAATCCGTTTTTTCATACTTTTAAATATAAAATCTTTCTAAGTAATTGATATTCTAGACTCGGACACAATATAAGATTACGTTCCTAGGATTTTTAATAAAAACTTTTTAAACGTGGCCTGTTTTTGTACCTATATTATTATTCAATCTAAACGCGGTACTTACATATTGATGTCATATAATTATGTAGACTAGTCTACATACGAAATAATTATGCGACATTTTATGAATAATCTCTCGTATAAAATACTCATAAATATGCAAAAAAATTGCTTTTTAATAAAAACGTGTTCTTGGTATTTGGCTTCATTAATATGTAAGGATACTAAGTATGTATTTATTTTTGAACCATGAATGGATAAAATATAATGAATGAATGATTTAGCTTTTGCATAAAACAAGGTCGTAATAAAAATTACTTTAATGAGGTTTTTATCACGATTGTAAACTGGTGAAAAGATTTAATAGAAAAAGAAAAATGGGAGGAAATAGCATTGATGTGACTACCCTAAAAATATTATTCTAATTAGACAATTAACAATTTATGGTAAAGTAAATCGCAATTAAAGTATTTCCGAAAATGATAACATAACATCATAACATCACGACTGTAATCCCCGAAGGGTTAGGCAGAGGTGTACCCGTTAGTACCTACACCCACATTTCGCCAGTTATGTTTAAGTCCCATGTAATAGGGGGCGAGCCTATTGCCATAAACCGGGCACAAATCCAGACTCTGAGGCTGCTGCTGAGAAATTGCTGATGGAAAAACCCAATAACATTGCCCGACCTGGGAATCCAACCCAAGACCTCGTGCCCAACAGTCGCGCTTTGCGATCACTATACCCACAAGGCAGTCAGATGTTTTTATTTATTCCATTAAATATTAATTCTGTTAAGTTATACTTTCAACACGTTATGTATGCATTCGTGTCACAGTACGCATGTAATACCTTGTTCTCATCTTCAAACTAATGTATGCCGTCAGTAAATATATTACCTTTGTAATGTTCGTGTATCTCTGGGTTGAGGTGCGACGTGTTGCCGTGGAAGTGAGCCGCTATGAACGGCCTCCGAGCTCCGTCCTGAAAGGGATTTTAGTTACGTATTAGACACCTCTTGTGGGGTACTAGATCTACCTACTAAAGTGCTTACCCTGTTGTGGATTATAAGGAGCGGAGAAAGACAGAACTTTGAGCAAATTTGCTAGGAAACGACCTTTTATTGGAATGAGAAAGCACATTTTTGGAAGTGCTCAATATAATGCACGCAAAACTTTCCAGTACATGCTTTCTATTTAAATTACATTGCAGGGGTCGTGGCAGTATTTAAAGTTCATATAAAGGTACCATAAAACTGATTTTCCTAATAGAAAAACCCAATAACACATTTTGCCAGACCAGGGAATCGAACCCGACACTTACAACCATAAGACCAACGAGACAGTTTTAAAGTACTCTAACAACAAAAACATTCCTACACAAAAAGTGTTGTACACTTTTTGTGTAGGAATGTTTTTGTTAGAAAAAAATAGTTTAGATCCAATTACATTTATTCCTCTACAAAATAATATTAGGTACATACATCAAAGTCACTGTTCCTGACAGTTCTGGTGACGGTATGCATCGCCATCTTGGCAGCTGGGGCGTGATCTACGCTCGGAGAGAACTTCTTAGTCTTGCGTCTGAAACAATATTACAAGTTAAATAACTTTCTTAGAAGTTACTGCCAATATGTCCAATAAAGCCGGGATACAGTGCGAGAAATAACTCACAAGTTTAGCTTAGGATTTATGTCCGGTGGTATACAGGCAATCTTAGATTCTAAGCCATTACATTTACTGTCGGAATTTCATTGCCACGTATTAGAACTAGCATTAAAGTTGACAAGTTATTTCTGTATGACCGAAATTAAAGGCAAGAAGATTTAATAAGTCTTGTCTTACCATTGCAAGCATTGTTTGTTATAAAATATTAATACCAGCTTATCATTGTCTCATTGAAGGGCAAATGCCTCTTTTCATACAGAGAAGGTATGAGCAACGATCACCACGCTTTGCCAAGGTGGATTGACGTTATGAGAAAAGACTTGAATTTTTGCTTTTAATACAAAAACGAATCAACAGATTTTAAAAACTATTTTACAAAGTGACATTATCGCAGCACACATGAATTGAAAATATCACAATGGTACTTGCCCGGATTAGAACCTAAAACCGCTGGGCCATTGTTTGTAAACTTATATTAGTATTATAATTTTAGGTCGACTGTAAAATTAACATTATATACAATGATCGCGAACAATGATGTCAAAGGCACAATACAACAACACACGAAAACATTACTAAACATCTTCAAGTTCAGTATTGTAACCTCTCGAACAAAGATCATGAATATTCATAGGTACTTGTTCAACTATGTCTCATCTTGTTGACGTTCCTTCTCTCCGTCTCTACCAGGGACGTAACTTATCCTACATGGGCCGGATCGATGGGGGGGGCCTTCTATCTAACTGCAGCAAAGCCCAAATGGACGGTTAAGATTTTTCACTATAGGTATGTTTATTTTTCTTAGGAAGTTTAGCGTATGACCTAAAACAAGGATGGCGAACCAATAGCACGCGTCCGAATGATGGCATGCTACAAAACAATTCGGGCACGGCAATAATTGACCAATCTATGTATTTGATCGAATCTAATTTACAACAGAAGAAATCACACTATACTTTTTATTTAAAATACGTTTTATTTTTCTCCCCTTAATCTCCCCGTCAAAGAATCACATTATTATGTGTTGATAACAAATGGCACGTTACCAATAAAGGTTCGCCATCTCTAAGAGTTTGATTGAGATAGGTAGTAGATAATATTTTACAAATTTTTACTTAGACAAATTCGGGGCCCCTGCAGCGGGCCCACATCTTTGATATACCTGGTACGATCGTAGCTACGTCCCTGGTTCCTACATTATTACAAACTATAACTTTTGCTACAGCTTCACCTGTTAGCGATACAAGTTAGCGCCCCCATTTCCCGGCCAAGCGTGAGTTGCGCCAACTTGCCTCTTCAACATCCTTTAATTAAAATCACGAAACTAAAAAACGAAGTTTTAATTACTTTCACTCGTCTTTAGCTGGCTTTGTAAAGATCGTTGGAAATCATAGTAGGTTGATAGGTACTTATAACATGTCGCTTATAACGAGCCGATTCGGAGGAGTGCTACCACATAGGTACATCATGACATGATTTTTTTAATAATATTGTATACTAGCTGCTGCCCGCGACTTCGTCTGCGTGACCCCAGGTGACTGTCCAGGTGTTCCAGATCTTCAGAAAATGCTCATCACATGGAACAATTTTTGCTACGGTGCCATTTTTGTATCTCTTATAGTTTAGCTAGTCTGTTGCGGTTCTGCATCAGGTGTTCAAGTTTCCAAGATAAATTACAGCCTATTATGTTGCCCAGACTTAATACCTATACAACAAAAAAAAAACATTCAAATCCGTCCAGTACTTTTTGAGTTTATCCTGGACATACATTTGACTTTCCCATCATTTTATTATATGTATATATAGATATTATCTTATATGTCTGTATAATCTCTGCTATAAATATAATTTGGACTAATCTACCACGTACACCCTCAGTGTTCTAATTAGAAATTAACCTGAAATGATACATTTTCAGTTTAAGAACAATGCTAAAGCGAGCAGTGACTTGGGGAACTTCGTCTTTCTAGAGAAGTTGCTTATTCTTCGAGTGGAGCGAAGAAAATTGGGGAAATTACATTTGTAGACTAGGGAATCCTTTCTGTTGGACTAGAAGTTACAAAGATTAACGCGTTTAAACGAATAAACAAAAAAACTCTTTAACTTTATAATATTATTAAGGGCTGATTTTACAAGACATATAACTTTTATCCAGAGAACAAATATGACAGTAGACATATTTTCTATATAAAAACAAATAAACAAAAATACTCGTAACTTTATTTTATTATTAAGGGCTGATTTTTCAAGATATATAAGTATGTATAACTTTTATCAAAGAATACTTTAGACAGTTTGACATATTTTCTATACAAAAGCTGTCAAATCGCCATATTTATCCCTCCGTTAAAAGTTTTCTGACGATTGAAAAGTTTGCCCAACGTATAGATTATTTTATTGGTAGTTTCTTCAAAAGGAAAGAGTGCATAGCTTTGGTGCAAAATGCGCGTAACAGAACCCGGTGCGAGGCGACACGTGACGCTAATAAGCGCTCTTAACAAGTTTACCTACAATGTTTGCAGTTAATTAGATCGCTTTGAGTGGCGTTACTTTGTGTGTGCTCATAAGCCAAAAGCACCTAAGTGCCTCTTAAAAGTCAAATTAGACTAAAGCATGTTTGGGTAGCAAAGTTTATAATTGCAAGTGAACATGTGTGACAGTGCATTGATCTTTAACATTAGCTGGGCTGATGCGTACATGTCAATTGCACGAACGACCAAAACTTTTTTGGTCCTTCCAGACGCGGACTACAAATATGATCGCTTGCGAATTTACAACTCTCTAGAACTAAATTGTCTTGTTATTGTCGAGGTTTTTATTCGACGGAAGAGTACTTAGAAGGTTGTCTTAATGTCAAGTATCATAACTGGCACAAATATTTACAACAGCATCAAATGGTCGACTGACTCTACCATATCCAGTGATGTATCGATAATTCGCTTCCATACATAGTTACGTTCTAGAGTGGTAAATATTTGTGATGTGTCGAAGGCAGAGTGCTCTTCACAGTAATCGTGTTACTAGTTCATGACACCTAGTTTGAAAGGAGTAGCTAACGATATATTTCGGTTCACACACAAACATCTCTAGTGGCGAAATGGCACTTTTCATTGGTCATTGTTCTTCAAGATCGTATTATTCTTTCTTTTGCCCGTTTGTTTTTGGTAGAGGACGTTTAAATTAGTGACGCTATGTTCGGTCAGTTATAAATATGTATTCATATTTAGTTGTGTAGGTATATTGATGATCTGAAAAGCAACTCAAACATATGTGTACTTGATACAGTACTGAAAAAGTTAGAAATAATAATGATGCTACGGTTCTAGAATATAAAATGGGGAACGAGGCACATTTCAAATAAAAGGACCACACCGAATGCCCTCAATAAACATCGTTAACGCCATCTTTTGCTGTGAGATCCACCTGATTAACAAGACCCGTGCGAAGATGGCGCAATAAAAATAGCAATAAACATTATAATAATCCATGAATATTTCTCATGATGAAATCCGAGACCGTTGCGGTCGCATTCCTGATTGCTCGCCGAGCTGACGACGGTCGCAGTCCTCTTTATACATGCATACATGTTTCTGCTATCTATCTATACTGGAATTCGCGGTCACCACAACGTTTAGGACTAGATCTTCAAGTTGTTTGGCTATTAAGAAGACAGGATTAAGTTTCATAAGTGGAAATATAGAAGTTCTAATTCAACATGGGGTGTCAACGGAGTGCAAAAAGACACATCACATAGCCGTCAACTACGCATAATGCCCATCAAACTAAGTAACATTGGCCACACGAGCACTTCAGCTACGAGCTGTACTAGTTACCTTTCATCAGTCTTAGCCATCATTCTGGGTGCTGCGTACTCATCAACAGAGTCTGCTGAGGAGTCAGGGAAGACGCTGCGTTTGTTTCGTTTTCCTTCTTCGTCAGTTGGCTTTGTGGGATGAACTGCTGCTGATACCGGTTGCAGTTCTGGAAGAGGTTTCAAACATGAAATAAAGATAACAGTAAAAATAGCTGGTTCTAAAAATGAGCGGATGAAAAGACCAAAATTTGAAATAGCAGGAAAACAATAATAATATGTTATAACTGTGCTGTACCTACTTATATGATCTATATTTTAAATCTATACGGATAATAAATAATAATAATATAATATAAAAAGGTGCTTGTAAGAATATATTTTTTTCCATCAAAAACAGAAAACTTAATGGAATTTCAAAATTTTTTCGTCAAGAATATTATGAATATTTGTTTTATTGGGGTGACCGAAAACATCTATTTAATCATACTCATCCGCTTTGTAAGTTTTATTGCACCTGTCATTCGTTTCTCCAGAACCAGACTGTAAACATTTATTGCACAGGATTCCCATGGGAGCAGCTTCCTTCTCGTCAAAGCGAGTGCTTTCAATCTAGTACTAGTCTAACGACATTATATTAGACAGGAAGCGAGCGGTTTATAACATAAACATAGACTTTATTGCGAAACAATTTGGCAAAACTGCAAAAGGAAGTCATAAAGGTTTGACTATCTAAATGTTACAGCTGTGGTTTCAAAACGGCGATATTTATGCTTCCTTATGACCTTGAACAGTTTGGAAGATGAAAACCACCTGGGTGTAGAATTAGCGACTAGTTTTCTCCTGATAATATATCATTCTACTCCAGATTGTTATTTATGCTCATATTAGAGCATTAATGGTACAAGGTATCTCATATAAACTTTCAAGTTCAAAAGCTTGGAAATTGTAAAAAGTTTGTATAAGGTACTGTGCCCGTGTAAACGCTTTAACTCCTTTAACCATTAGGCCCAACAAATACGCCTATAAAAGCCTCAATTTCTTGAAACCCTTCAAGTCTGTCCAATCTTCAAGTTTCTTGTAAACGATGGCGAACTTTCAAATATTGTTTAACAGACTTCTATCTACTCCGAAGTGATCACTTAAAAGTGGAAAGATTTTAGATAGTATCAAAGAGTAGCTTTACTATGAATAGTTAGGACCAGAGGACCAAATTATTTCAATTAGGACCACATTATTGGAGACATAATTGGATTGGTTTGCTAAGTTTTCTGAGCTCATTATATTTAAAATCGTCCTTTTAGCTTAAAATAAATATTGAATGACTTATAAAAGCCCACGGTAAAAGTATCTTCATCTTGTTGAGACGGTACAGACTAGAAGTAACAGTATATGTCTGTAAGAAGCTTAACTACCATAGCAACTTTGCTCGAGTTTATACCTAGGTTTTTATACATAGACATCGACGGAAAATTTTCTTGATACTTTGAAAGTTTTACCTTATTTCTTTAATATAAGTTTGAGTTTAATCGAAATCAATTTTTCAAACTTCGGCTGTTCAGGAACTTGTCAAAAGTCATACTATGAAAAATTCGTTCTTACCAGGCAAGTCAGGGTCTTCGGGGTTCTCGTTCAGTCTTCTTTTTATCTCCCCGATGTTGGACATCACAGATAAGTCCATCCCCAAGTCGCTGTTCACGAAGTCTTCAGGTCGGAGGTGTATCATGTTCGTTGTGCCGATCTGAAGAAAAAAAAATTATATAAGAATCTTCGAATATTTCATGATACCTACTTATAGGTATGAGATTTAAATACTTACAAGGCAAAGACGTACAAAAGTAATCAATTCAACAAATTATTAAATGGAATGCTACTCGTGCCAAACTAGTAGATTTTAATATTGACATTTGAATTCCAAAACAAAAATCATCAAATCCATTCATTTATTTCAGATCTATGTTAATAAGGAAATGGTTTACATAATCTCATTCATAAGGTTATTCTGAATGAGAATTTATAAGTAATTATGACTAATTTAATTATACAAGAATGTCAAAACAGTTTTAAATAATATTGTATTCAATTACACCTCTTAAGTAACCCAAATAAAGTAGGCACCTAAAGCTTTTCAAATAATTACTTTAGATTAAAGAAAGCAATTTTCGCAATATGCTTCAAACGTGAACAATGACCCAAATTGTTCTACTGAAACAAAGCTTTAGTAAATCGTTCATAAATAAATAGGAAAAAGGAAACAACAAGAAACTCTTAAAAGAAATTACAAAGTATTGTACAGAAGGACCACTTTTATTTTTTACTCGTTTTGGTTCACCAACCTCAAAGCATGTGACATTGATTAAATCCGGTAAATAGGTTGGTAGTAATAAAAATATTCTGATTGCTGTATCTATTTGTGATACTTTCGTAAGATAGTTATGTAAGAGATAGACACTAACATAAGTAAATAGTTAGAAAATCTTGATGATGTAAGAAGGCTTTTGTTTACCATCTCCTTGAGGAAAAAAAAAAGAAATTTGTTTCTTTATGCAATGACTTTAAAAACGTTCCCCTTCTAGTTGTTATTTATTTATAATTTAGTATGACTCAATGGAAAGCCCGCAGATAAGTGCTTGCGATGATAGCAGTTCAGTAAAAGTACAAACAGACGATGTCTGAGCATTAAACGATAAATATGTATTCGGACCCGTGCTGAAACGTTTATCGAAACAGTCAAAAAAATATTGTGAGTTTATGCGTTTGGTGCTAAATTGCTGCAGCATTGGAGCAGTCAGGGTGCGACACCCGTACAGGACCCGTGCGACGACAATCGTCACGTGTCAACTGTATACAAAAAGACAGCTGTCTGTGTTCAGTCCTACACACATACTAAATTGAAATTAAGTTAGTAACATTGCATTGTTTATGAGTAGCGAATTGCCTGAAGACGCCTATATCCTAAATGTAAATCAATGTATATTAAAGTTGCTTTGTAAGCACATAGTAACCGTAGTCTATACAAAACCATAGCTGGTCCTTATGTACAAAGATCTGATGAAACGATTCGCAGCATTGAAATCATTTTAAACTAACTAGACTTAGGATACGCTGAAAATCTCGCTGGATTATTAATGTAACAAGATTACGAAGAAAATGAACTTTGTTCTAAGGTTTAAAGACTTCCATCTTATCTAGAATGGCAAACCGATGCTGACAATGGAATACTGGTAGGTATTCTGGTCAAATCCGCTTGTAAATTCATAATGTTCCAATAAATAAAAAGTGTTCCACAAAAAGCACTCAAAATAAGCGATTGTCGAAAGAGACACGTCAAAGCGTCGTCGGAACGAGTGCGATGGACGGAAAAGTACCACTCGAAACACTTGCGCCACTTTTAAGTACCGTCAGAGAGAGGTATTAAGATGTATTACTGACAGAGACACTACTTGGAAAGACCGAAACAAATTCAGGGTTAAATTTCGAAGTTCAGTATGCCTCGACGGATCAAAAACATAGCGAATGAATGTTACGGAATTCTGATGGATGCTGGCTGGCGATGCTTAAACATTAATAGTTTTTCGACTCAGATAATGATGATCAGAAAATCTGATCTGCCTTTTCCCAACTATTTTAGGGTCGGCTTCCAGTCCAACCGGATGCAGCTGAATACCAGTATTTTACATGGAGCGACGGCCTATCTGACCTCCACAACCCAATATGGTTGGAAATATCTAGGATCCTAGGAATTTTTATTTTATTTGCACTTTATACAACAAAAAAGTACAAAGGCACTATTAATGCCTTAGGTATTGTCTTCCAGTCAACCAAAGGTGATGAAGAGCATGTCATGTATGAAAGATCATCACTTGAGAACGGATCCATCGATTTGGTAGTTTTTTTTTTGTGTATTTGTTACTTTAAGGACCAGGTTTAAGAATATTGTCAGAAAATTTAACGTTTGTGTGTTATTTTATATAAAAAAATACATTTGAGATACTAAAGTCTTACCTATTATGTAAATACACTGACTATTAAAAAAATTTATTCATTCATCTTCGCGTAAAATCGATACTTTATTAATATTTGGTTGACCTTCTATGTATATTCTCAATGTAATTAGAATCATTTTAAGTATTGCTTTTCTTCCTAAATAGCAAATTATGACTATTTGTATTCCAAATTGAATACTTAAAAAGCAATTTCGGAAATTTAGATTTCTACGTGCTTAAACAAGAAATCCCAATTTACTCGTACATAATTCAAAAGTTTAAAAGTTAAATTAGCAGAAGATTGACATAATAGTATGGGAGAGAGAGTCGCCATACCTACGTCATTTAAACATGGTTAAAATTTTGAGAATAGATAATAAAAGGAATACCTACGTAGTGAAAAGACCCTTTAAGGTGGTTGGTGGCAGTAACGAATAATTATTTATAACTATATCCTGTAAAACATGTAGATATACAAATCAGCCGTCACACTTGAACGTAAGAGAGTAAGGTACCTTTCATACCCGATACATTACTGGAAACTAGCAAGTACGTACCACCGTACGTACGTACCTTCTTAAATACATTTTTCTATATTAAAACTTTAGCCATAATAAAATGACACGGTGCTCTTGACATAAGCCAACTGGCCTAAAAGAAACGAAATACACCTGTTTAGGGCGATACAGCAAATCTTTGTTTGAAAGAAAAAAAGAAAAAAACTATTTATTCCCGTGAAAGTATCGCAGGTAACATTAAAAAAAAATCGGTTATAAAAGCTTTAAAAGCCAAAAAACAAGTAATAAATCTAGAAAATATAGACAATTATTATTACATACAGGCTACTAAGTACTATTATTATATTTTTTTTAAATAGACCTGTGGTTGATTCAACTGATTTGATTTGGTTTTCTACTAAACTTCTCAACACTTCTGGTAGACTGTATAGCTGTTACTTAGCTATAGCTAGATAGGTACATTACCTTACTCATAATATCATTCGCTTAATTTAAAATAACTACTTAAGTACAAAAATAATTTACCTACCATTTTTAATGCCATCTTAGACAAGATCAGACGAAATTCCTAGCAAAAAACGGACAAGAATACTAATGAAATATTCATGAAACTAAGGCTTAAGTACATACACGTGTAAAACAACGTGAAACTAAATATTATTATGTAGATACCGTTCCCTAAACACGAAATAACAACAAAGGTAAATTCTGAATCCCTAAGCGTGGCTGCGGGCGAGTTGCGGCCATCTTTGCTCCATCTTAGCCGTGTAGCCGTTTATAATGTGTATCGATTTTCGTAAATTAAGTGCTTGACGACGAAGTTTTAACTTTTATGCTTGACAGGTTTTCTTTGTGATTATTTAATTGTATCAGGTTATTCCGTGGCCCTTTTATACAGATATATTTTTGTATAGATTTAAAAGGTACCTTACTCAGGTTGATTGGTCTAGTGGTCGCAAAGCGCGATTGAGCTTGAGGTCTTGGGTTCGATTCCAAGGTCAGGCAAAGTGTTATTGTGTTTTTCCATCAGGAATTTCTCAGTAGCAGCCTCGGAGTCTGGATTTGTGCCCGCTTGATGACAATAGGCTCGCCCCCTATTACATGGGACTTTATGGGACTTAAACATAACTGGCGAAATGTGGGTGTACTAATGATACACCTCTGCCTGACCCTTCGGGGATTACAGGCGTGATGTTATGTTGCTTACTCAGTTTCAAGTATAACAGCTGGTTGCTATGTATATCGACTACCCACTGGTACCTACCCACTAGCGCGAGTGTTGGGCGTGGGGTTTTGTATTCGATATTGGGTTTTTCCTTTAAGAATTCCTCATTAGCAGCCCGAAGTTTTGAACTTGGTGGTGTGACACCCCCGGTTCCTTTTAACAAATTAAAATAAATTATAAGACTTTGACTTTTGACTTTTAACTTTGACTTTTGACTTTGACATTGTTAAAAATCTCATCATACTTCAGCCAGATGCTTTTAAGGTTAGAACTTGTTACTACGCAATCCTTTCTATCGACATTATTCCTCTAAATATCTTCTTCAATATTACAGCTATGCAAAAATGACGTAGGTCTGGTGATTCTGGGATCTTGGACCATGAAGGACGATCAAAGTTTTCGATAAAGATACGCCCCTTAGAAACGTTGGAAAGTATAACTCCATAAAGGTCGGTAGGTCGAATCACTCGATCAAATCAACTTCTCAAGAAAAACCATCAATGCCTTCCATCATTATTATTATTATTCCAACATTACATCTACCTGAAACAGTAACTATCTAAAAACACTGAAATCTTTAAAAAACATAAACTATGTATCTAAAAACATTTAAATCTACCTAAATCACTAAATACCTATCTAAAAACACTAAAATAACCAAAAACGGTATCTAAAACACTAACAATATAAAAACACAAAATTCTACCTAAAAACACAAAAATCTACCTAAAACACTAACAATTTCTGAGGTTTACCAACCAATTTAGTAAGGAATATTCCAGACTTTAAAAGCCAATATGATCGAGGTACCTATGTGGAATGTTTTCAGTAAAATGTGTAACGTGCCCGAAGGGTGACACGGTTGATTGCCCTGCCAATAAAATTCAGTCTACCTATGTCAGTCTGATACGTACCTATTAACGTGGTCCTTTTAGACGAAATTAGTGTTTATATCTATAAATATTTTGTACCAATCAATCTAATTATTTATTTAGGTAATATACCTGTACAATATTTACAGATTTAATAATTGTATAAAAAAACAATCAGAAAAAAAACTAAAACTAAATGGCAACAAAAAATTTTTCCGCATCACCGTCAACTGGAAATGTGCCTAAAAGGCTGGCCCCTGGTCCCTGAACTGGTTTTTAATCTACCTTTATTTTTGGAAAAAAGAATAAGGGGTTCCGCGCAAATCAATTAAAACTCGTAAGATAACCGATGTAAGCTGGTATAAAAACATAAAGTAAACTTTGCTGTCTTTGTGATATACAAGGTTGAATCATATTGAACTAAATAAATTGAGTAAAAAACTGAGAGACGGGTTATAAAAGAATATGTTTTAATATTACATGAGATACTGTAAATAGTATTTTTTTATTTTATTATGTACTTAATAAGCTTCATACAACAACTTTATGCTAATACTTTATAATAAAGTTTTTCGACAAAAAATATGACTTTCACATTATCTTTTGGCATTCATTTTTGGGACAAGCCCACCATACTGTTCCCATCTACTGTAACTCATAAAAGCCAGAATCAATAGTCGCGACCACCAGAAAATCGCAAAGGCAATGAATCTCGACAAGTCCCGGACACTTCTGCTTGTTTGGAAGGAAGAGGAAATTATGTTTTTATCTTATTCCTCCGCTGCTCTTTTCTCAATAATTTCATCCAAGACAGTTAATCCGTTACTCCGGGAGTCGTCTAACTTCATCGCGTCGGCGCTTTTCTGGTGATCGCCACTGTTGATTCTGACTTTCAGGAGTTGCAGTGGTTTGGGAAGTGTGGCGGGTTAGACCCGTAAAAAAATAGAACGAAAAATATATGTGTTCGAGAAACGAGGGTAAATTCATTACATTAGTATCCATCAGTCAAAAATTCCGTTACTTAAAACAATTTCGTTTAAAAAGTATTCGATTACAGATGCTTAGCAAAAGGAGTCGCAATTTTCACAAAATCCGGAATAGGTATTCCAGAACATTCTTCGTTTCGAAGAAAATACTGAAATAACTTTTTGCTTTTCCTTTTTATCTGGTCTTGTTATTCAGTGTTGTAATGTTGTTCAATTACGTTAAAATATTCGGTTGTCATAATCTGATCAACTGACAGAAAAGTAATTAATCAAATTTACTTGATGCTGATAAAATCTATATTGTGTGTATTCAGCAAAAAATCAATACATGTGAGAACGTTCCTTATTTTTTTATTCCATTTGTTCCACGATTGACACTTAAAATAGTGTAAATAAATTGTTTATCACCCGATGTACTTTTAAAAGCAGCTCTTTTTAAGCCACTATTAAAACTAATTTTGTATTACGAATTCATTTACTTATTAATCGTGCTAATAAGTCTCAAACCACGACAAAATTTTGTTAAATTCATTATAAAAGGAATATAACCAGTCTAAACATGTTATATAGAAATGTCAACTGAACCTAAACGACTTGACGAGTACGCATGTAACTAGACTAACCTTGACCTCTGACCTCTGCATCACTACTCAAATTAGGTAATCGTTAATAATTCACTCGATTTCACGCTAATTTTATATCACCTAGACCGATCAAAGAAGTTTATTATTTATAGTCACAAAAGAGCTGTTGCTAAGGTCCGCGCTGTTTACAAATTTTTGGTCCTTTGTCCCTAAAAATGCTAACTAGTCCACTGGGCCCTCTGGCCTACTTCAATGCTCTAATAGATTCTTTACATAAATCAGAGAAACAGGAGCCTTTAAATTATTTATAACCACACAACGAAAATTTACAGTTGGTCCATGTTACCTTACAACTTGTCATGGAGCTCATAGGCAGTCGCTAGGACAGCATCCTGTTAGACTGAAAGCCGACCCCAACATAGTTGGGAAAAGGCTGGGTAGATGATGACGACAATTGGTATAAATTATTGGCTCATTTAAAAATACTTACATGTTGAGCTCTCTTATCGTAGTCAGGATACCAGTCCCCGCTCTCGGCATCCTCGCCAGCGTCCAGCAGATCCTCATCGTCTCCAAGGTTGTCGTCTTCTAACTCGGTGAGACCATGCAGTTTCTGCAGAGAGTCGTATACACGATCCTTGGCATCATCTTTACTGTCTACTATACTGCTGATGTCATCATCTGCGTAGATCTGCGGACAAAACGAAATGTGTTGAAAAACATGAGAATTGTTTTTAGTACGAGAAGTGTTTGGGATTATTTTGCATAAAATAAGCCCGAAGACCGGCTAAGCCGAGTTGGGCCCGGCTTTTGGTGTAAAGACACCTTAATAGACAAATAGATAACTCTTGATATAAATATAAAACTTTAAGCAGTAGCAGCTTGATAGAAGTTTCATTTCTTTTTTTTTTACAGTCGATTAGGTTATTATTGTTTGTCAACATACTCAACACCACAATTTCTATGGTCTTAATTTAAGTTTATCTTAGACATCACTGATATCGATAAAGGAAAAGGTCGTGAGGAAAGCTTAGCTTAAGTTATAAGACTGAAATTGCCAGTTCGCGTTAAGCAAGCGTGGTGATCAATACCCGTGCCTTCTCTGTTTGAAATGAGCCCTAGTAGTATTACTATTGGTTATAATCAACACCACGTGTACCAGGATAAGTCTTGACTATTAAGAAATAATAAAGCTCCATTTCAATTGTAATCAAAATTTAGAGGCTACAAAATGTAGACCAGGCCACAGTCGTGTGTTGAAACAGTAAAACAACTTGAACAACCCATTACTCTCCATTAGCGGTTACGAGTACGACACACGAGGAGGAATTGTATCGCACTATACGTTCCTGTTTTCCTTTACTTTTCTTAACAAAATGTTGAACAAATAAACAGAAAGTTTATTTGAACGTAAGAAAGAGGGAAAATGAGGATTTGATTTTGTATTTTGAAGAATACTGATTTAAGTTGTGTACCCACTTGACTTTGAATTAATATTAGTGCAAAACTGTTTATCACTCCGAAAATGTTTTGTCGAGTGAAGTAGGTCCTTGTATATTACACTAGTTTTACCTGCGACTTCACCCGCTTGGATTCTCTTTACGAATTCCTGATTGTTTTGAAAATAGAATATAGCCTTTGTTATTCGCTAGTAATGTAGCTTTCCATAGGTAAAAGAATTTTTCAAATCGGTTAATTCGTTTTTGAGTTTATACATACAAACAAATAAGCAAATCTTTTCTCTTTATAAAATTAATTTTGATTGTTATTGAATAAATAAGTGTTCAAACTAAATAGCCTTTGTTATTGCCTGTGTCGTGGGGTATTTCAAATTGATATTTAAAAAAACAACATAAACAAAGTTGGAGTTTTCCCAGATATGGACTGGGACAAAAAAAGAATCACAATGATAGAAAGAACAAGTAACTTTCGGCTTTGTTATTTGTCTTTTTACACCTGTTATAACAAAACTACTAGAGCCCAAAGAATAGACTTATTTTATTATTCTATGTTCTAACTACCTTACGTTGTCGGTATAATTTTTATGGCAACTGTGAGCCATTACTACAAGAGTCACGTTCGGAACGGCAAAGTGGTTAAGTTTTCGGTCAGGGTCAAAAGTCAAGAACTTTAGCAGTAGCAGTGATGATCAGAACTTAGTCTACTTATTTGTTGCATCTCCCGGCACTAATGGTCGTACTTCTAAGTAGCTTCATATAGGTTTTATTGAAGCCAAATTATTAGATCATTTTTTATACATAGACTGACTTCAAAAAGTAATCATAATATATTCAGATCACCCATTTTCAACTACGGTAACACCGATGACGAAAGGGCTCGCCCCGATGTGACATATCACTTAATTAATTTAGTAAATATACCTACAGATAATCTTACTAAAAAGCAAAGTCGACAATACAATGGATTTATTTTATACATATTTGGTTAACTAGAAATGTTGTAAATACCTGAATGCAAACAACAGTAAACATCTTAAAATATACACTACAACAAGAATTTCAACATGCAAAACCCTGTTAGATAGGTGATTAAAGCAATTTGTCATCTCAAGTGAGCCACATCAGCCACATGTTCCTACAATGCTCTATGTAATTGATGTGAAAGATATGACGGCACATCACAAGGAATATATGGACCGAAGGACCACGTTAGTGAGGAAAAAACTTGTGCTCAACTACAATAAAATCTCAACTGACAGATCGTAAAACCAACTATTTTTAGACAGATTTTAATAATGTCTAAAACTATTTTATAGTTATTGTAATTAGTAGCAAACGGGAGACAAGAAAATGTTTATATGCCTTCTTATGATTAATATAATTTACCGAATATGCACTATACTGTGCACTGTGCGCATTTTCACTAGCAATCTTTTGTCCGCAGTGAATCTTCTGCGTCTTTTTAAATTATGATAATTCGGGCTATCAATCATAATAAATGATTGTACGATCGTAATATGACGGCCCTTAAAATATTCCTTCAGGGTACATATCTTTCTCGAACAGAATTGTTAATAGATTCTCTTGAAAGTAGTTCGAACAATTTGGTTAGGGAAAAAAAAGTTTGTACCCAAGTCCCATAATATCAGATATATTTTTTTTGTTTTCTAATGATACTTTCATGAAATGTGTTATTTCATTCATCCTTTCTTGAATTAGCGATAAATAAGTTAAACAAAAGCACGCCTACATGTTGCAAAACCTAATAAGGGTAGGTAAATCAAACAAAATTTGTGCCACTAATTAATGTAGCATTGATTGAGAATCCCACACGGACAACTTAATTAACTTTACTAATCCTTTGAATCGCGAAACGTGAGCTGTACAGTATCACATGACTTCATTAGCAACCTTTGAACAATATATCGAACTCATTCACACTTTGTCCAGAATGCTAAGAGAAAAAGAGATGAAGTATGTTAGTTGAAAGCTCAGTGTCGCATTAAACGCTTCGCTACAAAAATAAAACGGTTATCACGGTATTTGATCGCAAGCTGGGCGAGGCTGGAGATTTTATGCGCGTGTTATTTTATCAGATGCAATAATGTAGGAGCAGAAAACAGCACGAGTAATTTATCCTAATAACATAATAAACAGCGCATAGTTATCATTCAGATCACAGAAACATGATGTTTTTTCGACCCCGTCCGCGTCGTGCCGCGTCTTTAAGGACCAAGGTCCGCAGCAGCGCAAGGGAAGATAATAAAAATCAAGTAAAAAATACTTCATAAATGCTAAATACGTTTTAATGTTACATAATCTAACGGCACATTAGTTACATTTATATTGGTACTCTTCCAATGTAAACACTTAATAATATTTGCTCAACTAACAGCAAAAGAGCAAGACGTCACAGCCTTGATGGGGTTAGTCACAAGTCATTTCATGGTGTATTTAACACGTCCCATTTAGACCGAGTACGTTAGCGACATACGCCAAACAAATGTACCTAAACACAGTACATACAACGTGTTTATAAAGACTTATACTATACACTTCCACTCTCCCACGAATAACAAGGGCAAAGTACAAATATTTGTCGCTCGCTGTAATTATGTATTGCGATAATGATGTGGGAACATTTTTGTATATTTAGGTGGGTACTCAAAATGGTGCAAACAACCTGTCATTCACAAGATCAAGTTACCGAATATGCGAGGTTTACTATGCCGAATGTTCTGCCCGTCGTATGAAAATCTAATGAACGAGCTATAATTTGCCTAAAGACGCTTACATATTTGGTACCAATCATAATTTATTATTCGATACATTAATAAATTTAAACAAATACAAATAAAAATGAAATTATCTAATATTCGAATGCAAGAGATACCAAAGACGTATTTTACAATACATTTAAAAGCGTTGCCAATTAATAAAAGCACGTCTCTAAATACTAATGGATAAGACACATGGCCCCAAGCTGTACCTGACATATCAATTTATTTTCGTCACGCGACGAGTAGTTAAGACATTGATCGGAGGACCAACCATCCGTAACAAAAGGTTAACACGTGAATTCGTGATGGATCATGGATCCACTCTCAATATAGACCTTTGAACGACTCGTCACTTTGTCCGTCGTCACGACACCTTTCCAGGAACAGTCCACAGAATAATAAGTATAAAGTACGAGGAAGTATAAATACATAATATTTAATAGTCAATAAGTAGAAAATGACAAATAAAGAAGTGACTTCATTATAAGCTTCGAAAAACAATAGTATAAATTACTGGTTACAAACACAAAAGACAACAAAAAATACTAGCAAGTACAGATAATTATAATAATACAAGGTGTTGTTTTGCATCCTCGTCAAATTTCAGGTAGTTGTCCTAACTGACATAAATAATCAATTGAAAATACAGTACCGGGCAATAACTAATAAGCGCGCGCGGGAGCGCGAGCGTGGCTAGGCACGTGCGCGAGTAGTACCTACGAAATTTTTGAATGATCGTTGCGTATGCGTTGTGTATGTCATGTTTGCGTTTGTTTGTGTGTGAAAGCGCGGTTATAGCTAGTAACAGACGGGCCGCTTTTAAATACGGCTGGTTTACAATTATGGATTTCAGTAAACAGGAAAAAATATAAAAAAATACCTACTCATTTTATTGTTGATTTGGGTCGAGAATCATTAGCATAATTACGTCCTTGAATTTGACTAGGATGCAAATCAACAGCTTGTATAGGTACTACGTTCTGACTAAAGGATCGAATACAGTTCCAAGAACCCAAAGCAAAGTTACAATATTACCATTTTCTATACAGATATTTCCTTTTGTCTCGAAGGACCAAAGTTTTCTAATTAAGAAGCAACTTGTCAATATTATAAGGCGGAGTTTGCGGAACTACTGTATACGAACAAGCTCTAATAGACATTTAATATTGTTCGCCAATCGATGATGTTAATGCACGCGGAAACGTGTGGATGAATAAGGTGAATGACCGGCAATTGTGGCGCCTCATCGGAACTATATGTAGGAAGGTATATGCGATTATGTCCCACAATAGTCAATCTATAATAGACTTCGGAGAAATTACCTCTAATATCTGCGCGTGACATTTCTAAGGTGACAGTTTAGTTAGAGAAACACGGCTAGTTGACTTCCGCTTGATTAAACTTCTTGTTAGTTTTAACAAGATTACTCGAAGGAAAAGTTTATGAGACAAATTATCAATTACTGTGATTGGTAGTTGAAAATTCAGATGAATAATCACAGCAGTATTGCGATTAATTGTGAAATCTGTATAATAAAGCACAGATAATTATTGACATTAATTTTTCGATCGAAATATCGGGGGTTTGTCTCTTTTATTGTTAACATAATTGAAATTGACTAGAAGGGAAGAAAAGGTCGAGCCCTTCGGGTAGGTCAGTGCCGTACTCACCAATGCACATGTTAAATAGATGTCGCAGGCATTCTTAAGGTTGAGGTCAAACCCGTATGTTATAGAACTTGAAGATGTGATGTATAGCGGTACAGTGCGGTCAAAATACATTCAAAAAAACTCGTTATTATTTTCATAAACCCTGTCAAATCAATGACTTTAACACAGTATTTAATCCTATCAGTAATCATTTATAAGACACAGTTGTTTATCAATTCATTAGCCCAGACATTTTCATATTTCAATCCCCAACTCTTATATTATGTACCTACGCAGTAGTCTGAATCAAGGTGTTTATAAATTAGACAGTAATAAATCCGAATGTCACCCATGATCAATGTAACAAATTCATTTAGAGGAATCTTAAAATATATCAGAGACAGTGAGGTTAATAATGACAGAGTGGCGGCTTTGTTACTTTTGAGAAGATTGTGAATTGAGATATTTTAACACCAATATTTTTACTTTTTTGTCCAAAATTCTTGACGTTAGCTGTTTTTTTTTTATTTCTTTAAAATAAACGCCTTTATCTCTACAACGAATCCCTTCTTACCTATGGTATAATTATTTTTGTATAAGTACATCTTATCTTCTCGTAAATTATAAACCAGCGCGCGGTAAAATAAAAGGCCTTTGATTTTAAAGCATTAAAAAAACGAATTAAATCCTTGCATAAGAGCATTTACCGCCAAACAAGACCGACGCGTAATTACGAGCGTATTTTTATCACAAAGACGCAAAGTGAATTAAAGGCGCATGAATTTATGTCTGCAATCAATTCACGTCTAAATTGGTCCTGACAGCCGTGGGCTGCCACTAAGGACCACGTGGTTGGGTGTTTAATTATGTTGTCATATTATGCAAGTATTTGCTCTTTTCCGGTTATGCTTGCATTTCATTGTTTGTGTCATATTCATATTGGCACAGATCTTCGTACAAACTTCCTGCCTCAATGACCTTTTTTCGT
Organism: Hoplodrina blanda; assembly: GCA_949316365.1. Lineage (NCBI taxonomy): Eukaryota > Metazoa > Arthropoda > Insecta > Lepidoptera > Noctuidae > Hoplodrina > Hoplodrina blanda. The sequence continues at coordinate 4,019,075 of OX438579.1, read as the reverse complement.
GTTTTCTGTTAATGCAATTACACCTTGTACCTATATGTGAAGATGAATTTTGTCATAACCTATTCCCTTAAATTAAACTTCTATTGTGACCAGATTAATGTATCCCTCGTAAAATTTTAAGGCTGGCAATACGTGTAGTATGTAGTAGGTACGTTGGTAATGAAAAGGAGTTTAAAAGAGAATAAATTGCTCCAAGCCACCCTTAAATTCTGCAACGTCAGAACACAAATTGCATGACGATGAACAACTAAACGTTACGTTTTATTAATACATTCTTTGTCGATTTTCCTAATAGATTTTCGGACCAAACCTACCTACATACCTATTATTCTAAAAGTCTGCCTTATTCTACAATAATAGAAGTCTTATATTACATATTAAATGCAAAATTACCAATAATGTCATATAATAGGCCCGTGTTAGTAACTAAACCGGAGTTAATAAGATAGCCCTAGCTAGCACAAGCGGGTTTAAGTCAGACTAAATATCTTCTTAAATTAATAAACCCAGTTTATACCACTACAGGGCAAACGACTCTTCTCGTGTAGACAAGGCACGAGCATTGATCACCGCGCTTGTTAAATGCGGATTGGTGACATCGAATTTATATTAATTTAAGGGCAGGTTACATAATGATGTTTTCCTAAGGCCGCTATCACACGGACTGCACCACAACAACCGCACGCAGTCTCTTTATTCAACTGCGTGCAGTTGTACGTTCGACTTCATGCAGTCATGATACCAACTGCACGCGGTCGGCTGCAGTCGAGAGAAGTCAATATCAACTGTATGCAGTCGTGCCTTCAACTTCACGCGGTCGGCTACAACTGTATGCAGTCGTGCCTTCAACTTCACTTCACTAGCTTCTCGACTGCAGCCGACCGCGTGCAGTTGGTATCATGACTGCACGAAGTCGAACGTACAACTGCATGCAGTTGAATATAGAGACTGCGTGCGGTTGTTGTGGTGCATTCCGTGTGATAGCGGCCTTAGATTAATTTATAATATGAATAGTGTTTAATTATAGAAGCCTAGTATGCCTCTTGTCTTAATAAATATTTACATAATTATGTGGTAGCATTACTTGCTTCAATTTACACATAGCTCAGCGACACGACACGTATGTCTTCACAAAATGATCCTATTCACAAGTTGTTTGCTCACTCAATTGATCTATACAATATATCCAAGAACAAATTGAAATGCGTAGGTTAAATGTACGTTTTATATATGTCAAACGAATTACTTAGCTTGTATGAGTACTATAATAAAATAGAATACATTTGATGAATTCCAAATTAATTTCATTTTTAGAAGCTTCAATTTTGTATAAGGCACCTTTAACCAATAATTTCGAGACATAACTTCTCCAAAGAAACACTTTATTTTAGCCCCGAAAACCCGATTAATTTTCAATTTACCGTAAAATTAGGTTTTCAGTTGTCTTTTGCCATTCCAATATGGGAGAATCGCGTTTTGACAGGTTATAAAAAGTACGTCAATTGATTTATGTTATTCTAAACCCAATTGGTTTGTGCTTTTTTTATTGTTTGTTTAGCAGCCAGTGTTACTATTCCGTTTTTTTTTAGGTGTGAATGCTTTCTAAGTAATTAAAGCTACTATCGATAAAACCTCTGTTTTGAAAAAAATTCTATCGATAAAATTGTTTTCATCACTAGCGTAGCGAAGGGTAAAATTTTCATAAGAAGGAAGCCGAAGCAAAAATTGCTTAATTGTATTAAATACTTAGTTTGCCACTTTACTTTTCTAATAAAAATACCATCTATCGTCAACCAAAAAGGCAACAATATCGAATAATATTATTTTACTGAAATACTAAGTATATTCGACCTATTCTCATACCTAACAAATATACATAAAAAATTTCATAAAAATACAAACACCGTGATACGAGATTTTTCACGCCGCAAACCCACAGGAGCGAAGCAGTAACCCAAGACGTAACTTGACGCGGTTGAAAAAACCAAGCGGAGAAAGTCGCGGGCACACACTAGTACCTATAATGATACGATATCAGCCAGTATATGAAAAAGTAATTAAAAGTATTCGAATCACGTATTGTTTATCTCGGTTTAATGGAAACTGTCCAAAACTCAATATTTACTTTGATGAAAATTGAAACATTTTAATATATCAGACCGAAATTTCAAATATAGGTCAGGCTACCATTGTTAACTATAGCCCTATTATATATTAACTATTCATTAAACAACAATTGCCTGTTATTCATGAATATTTATTGTTTCGTTTTTAATTGTATTTGTTGTTTAATTAAACATAGCTATTTTGCAATAGTAATAATTAATTAGTGTTGATTGTAAATAATTGTACACTTAACATCACGGCTGTAATCCTCGAAGGGTTAGGCAGAGGTGTACCCATTAGTATACATTTCGCCAGTTATGTATGTTCAACTCCCATGTAATAGGGGCGAGCTTATTGCCATCAACTGGGCACAAATCCGAGGCTGCTACTGAGATATTCCTGATGGAAAAACCCAATACTTTGCCCGACCTGGGAAACGAATCCAAGACCTCATGCTCAGCATAATTGTACTTTATAATAATTAATTAATTGATAACATGTACTTTAAACTCTTAACATTAGGTACCATACTTGATTAAATTCAGAATTACGTGCGTCGTTTAAGTTCTACCATCACGCGGTAAGTCAATTTGGGTACTAAAATACAGACATCAAAACGTAGGTATGCCTAAGATGTCGAGTAAATTATATTTTTACTAAATAATAACAATCCTGATATAGTGGTGGTGGATTGCTTAGAGAGGCGCGCAGTAATTTTATTGTTGACTCAAGCTAGCCCAAAAAGCATCTGAATTCTTCCGTTCTGTGCTTTTTTTTAGTACTTTGTTAAAAACTTACCGGGGTCAAGCCCCTCTAAATCGACAATCCTGGATCCACCACTGGTACGTGGTGTTAGAACTTAAACGACAATATAATAACGCAGACGTTTGCAGTCACCGCTAAACTCATAACTCTTCATTTACAATTTGCCGTAGTGGAATAAAATGAGAAAATATTTGACAGCGGTTTCCTCGCAGACTTCAAGACAGTATTGCATTGCAAGGAGATTACTTTTTTAACTTGTTTTGCCTCGCTGTAATCTTACCAGTACCTAACTAAATGAGGACTGCATTCATTGAAATAATGTCTTCTTTTTTGTATTGGTCTTTTCCATTACATTGCTAGGTTCCGCATTGGTTAAAGCAACCAGTTCTGAAATGGAATGTTTCTGGTTAAACGCGAATCGACTCAACTGTATACAAAAAACTTTTATGTATACAGCTTGATATAATGAATGTTCTTTATTTTTTTGCGTAAACCCTTCAAATAATCATGTTAAAGGCAATGAGTACAGATGCGAAAATTTCATAAGCCAAGTCTCAAGATTACACGCCATTGAAGCTCAAAGATAAGATAAAAACAAAATTTATTCGTGTACGGATTATTTCTCAATGGATTCCATTCTTGTACGGCAACAGAATTTTAAGCACGTTGTATATAATTCGATAATCCCAAAATCATGTGCTGGATTGATGTTTATCTCATGTACGTCTGGCAAGAGATCAGTGAGCTGATAAAATACGCGAATTTTGTACGCAATATTGTTTTTTCGGGGCACACCGTCCGGGGTCTTTGACCTACACCGCCACGCAGAAACACATACATTTTCAGGAATATAATCGGTATTCCCTTACATTAAGGCGCTTCCCTGACCAAATGACCTTGAGCATTCGGTCCCTCTTTGCCGCACGCCACTTTCTTATCTCGTCTCTTTCTCATCTTTTTCGTTTTCACGCAATTTTTCGGAATTATTGAAATATAAAAAACACAGCGAGCTTCTTAAATAAAATAAATCTTGTATTATTTAGATTTTTTAATTATCTAATGATTAGTACAATTCTCAAATTAATAGCACGTTGCATTAAGCAAAAGATGCAAATAATCAAAATTTTTAGTCATTATTTCGCAAGGAGGTTTTAAATGTATTTTTAACACATTTAACAAAATTAGATCTTGCAATGTGATGATAAGATATCAAACATTAATAAAGTGCTTTTAGATGTCGTTTATTTCTCTTAATCAATGAGAAGATGGCCTCTGAAAAACGACTAAAAACAAGGTTTTGGTCGGGGTACGGCCTTAAGAGTGTCCAGCGCAGTACTATTCTGTTAAAATTAATTTACGTGACGTGAGTAACTCTCCACTGTCCCTACATAGGTGGGATGACATCTCATCTTAAATACACTTCATCTAAATATTCACCAAGATATATTTTTACAGAATATCACTGCTGATTTCTTATAAAGATAATCTAAACAGTTTTATGGTGTCACCTATTTGCTACGTTTAAATTTGCGACAAAATTGAGCGGGTAAGTGGATTGGTACCATTTTCCATTTCCCCCGGCATCCCTGGTGACCCGTAAATGCAAAATGGCTGCCGGGAATGCAAGAAAATGACCGCTTAACTATTTTAATACTGGAGAAGCGAAGGAGTTTTACAAAGTATGTTGTTTATTTGGTATGTTACCTGCTTAGTTTGAACGTAGACTTTGAACGTTAAATTATGCAAGAATTGCGTAGGTAGGTACCTATTTGTATTGTAGGTGAAAGACGAAAGTTTAGGGTCATAATCATTTTTAACTCGAAAACCTTTTGCCTCAAATCTATACTAATATTACTTATGCGAAAGTGTCTGTCTGTCTGTTACGCTTCACGATTACACCACTGAACCGATTTTGATGAAATTTTGTACGGAATAAGCTACCAAGGAAGGATATAGGCTACTTTTTAATTCGCGACTCGTCTGCATCCGCGATATCCGACATAATTATGTATATACACGGACGAAGTCGCGGGCTAAAGCTAGTAAAGTATAAGTTACTAGCTTCTGTCCGCGAGTTCATCTACGTACACTTCAGAATAAAGTCATTTAGGTCTTCAAAAACCTAAATTATCCCACAGAAATACAAAAATAAGATTAAAATTATGCTGGATCAATATCCATGTGTGTCTTTCATTTTATTCCGTTCATCCGTTAAAGCTTGAAAGAGTAACAAACATTCATCCATCTTCACAATCTTTTACGTTTATAAACAGTAGCAGGATTGTTTTGTAACAGTGACACAATTTTCTTAAAAAAAATAGAAAAAAGTACTTTTCCATTTCACAACTCTGTGATATTTCCGCCATAAACAATAAAGTTTCACTCTGGGCATTTCTGGGTGGTCCACAAAACGTTTTACGAGTATTTCCGTGTTACAGGCGAATGATACGAATCCTCCTCGATCCAATTTACGAAATGACTGACATGTTTTGGCTGACCCGCCGAAAATATCCTTCATCGACTCTCCGATGAATATAATTTTATTTTGGGTGTTTTGAAAACAAATGTCGTGAGTATCGTGATGGCCTAATGGTTAAGGCACCCGCCTCTCCTTCATGAGGCTTTGTCCATTCATATGTACTTTCTAATTTTATTTTGGACGTCACTGACATCGGTAAAGATGAAAAACATCGTGAGGAAATCTGGACTTATAGGTAAACAAAAGTCTGAAATCGCCAATCCGCCTTGAGCATGCGTGTTGATATGCTGGAGCCTTCTCTTTATAAGTAGGACAATAATAGGTTGGTATTATATTTGAAACTAGCGACCCGCCCCGGCTTCGCACGGGTGCATGTATTATACATATAAACCTTCCTCTTGAATCACTCTATCTATTAAAAAAATCGCATCAAAATCCGTTGCGTAGTTTTAAAGATCTAAGCATATATAGGGACAGACAGACAGACAGACAGGGAAAGCGACTTTGTTTTATACTATGTAGTGATAGTGATAAATTATAATACTGTTGGACAATGGAAGATCAGTTGTTTGCGTATGGTAGAAAGATCATCATTGTGGTAGAATTCGATAGAGGACAGTAACTTAGCTTAGCTGAACCATGACATAAAAAAAAAGTAAAACAATGGTATTTCTATACAAGTATTTCTGTAGCCACCAACTTAGGTAGGGCCAACTTTCAGAAAGAGGTCAATCGCCGAATCCAACTCGGTTGGGCAGCGTTCGGAAAATTGCGTAACGTTTTCTCGTCCGAAATACCTCAGTGTCTCAAGTCGAAAGTTTTCGACCAATGTGTGCTACCAGTGATGACTTATGGCACTGAAACGTGGTCTCTTTCTGTGGGCCTCATTAACAAGCTCAAGATAGCCCAACGAGCTATGGAGAGGGCTATGCTCGGAGTCTCTCTGCGTGATCGAATCAGAAATGAGGAGATTCGTAGACGAACCAAAATTACCGACATAGCCCAGCGAATTAGCAAGTTGAAGTGGCAGTGGGCAGGCCACATAGCACGCAGAACGGATGGCCGATGGGGCCGTAAAGTTCTCGAATGGAGACCACGCACCGGCAAGCGCAGCGTAGGACGTCCACCCACAAGGTGGACGGACGATCTGATTAAAACCGCGGGATCGCGCTGGATGCAAGCCGCTTCCATCCGGTCTTATTGGAAATCAGTAGGGGAGGCCTATGTTCAGCAGTGGACGTCCTACGGCTGATATGATGATGATGATGATTTCTGTAGCAGTAAGCTGAAGGGTGTATTGCGTTTATTCAATACAGTGAAATGTAACACATGCTAAATTAAGATACCTACCTAATAATTGAAATGCAAAACAAAGCTGTTGTTATGACAAACCAGTCAGAAAAAACACACATGGCTTGGCGCTGGATCAATGAACTCGTATCATTTAGCGATGCAACTCATTTAAACAAAACAAAAGGCTGGCATGAATAGTTTGCGTTGAGCTTTGCTATTAATATTGTAGATCTAGCTTATAACCGTGAATTGTAATTGTAAATTGTAAATGTCGGTGGTCTGCGGAGTTTTTTTGCGCGATACCCTTATCCTATTTCTAAAATAAAACTCTAAGTTACTCCTTATAACATCAGCTACATATATCTACCAGTAATAGTCTCGTCAAAATCGGTCCAGCCGTTTAGGAGCTCAATTTAGCTTCTCAAACCATGTCAGAGGCCCTTGAGGCGGTTTAGGAACTCTGAGTGTGTAGAGTCGTAAGACCTTACCGCCCACACGTTAAAGGAAAGGCCGGCACAAAATAGATAGACCAATAGACAGACAAAACGCTATTATTTTAATTTTACAGACACATCAATTGTTTAGATTGATATCTTTAATATTTCAACATATCTAAGCACCTACGCCTACGAGTTGTCGGAAAACCCGAAATTCTGACAACCAGTCTTATGAGGGTATCGTGTTACCAAGTACTGGTTTTCAGCTGCATCCGATCAGACTGAATGCCGAACACAACATAGTTAATGAAAAGGTTAGGAAGATGATGTTTAATTAGGAAAAAAATCAATTAAATATTTATAGATGAACTGGACAAAAGGAGGAATCCACTTGGAAATAATAAAGCACTACTTAGTTTATTAAATTGCCATTACTTTAAACCTGAATTTTTTTTTACGTAAAATGTAGGAAACCAACACTAAAGACACGGGTTGAAGAAAAGAGAGATAGTTTTAAACTGTAAAAATAGTAATGTCTTAACCAAAAAAAAATTTAAAAAACTTTGACCATAAAACACTCATTTTTCACGATTTATCCTTTAAAGTGGTACAAAACAACATCATGTACAGTCTCTTGAAAGTCTTTTGAAATTGGAACACGGGTATGTGTTTCTGTTTGTGTGGCAAGGGAAACAGTTTCATTACTTAAGATTGCAGGCTGACCTTTGTACTACAAGACTACTCCCACGCACTCTTCCCTTTTTTCATTTAGGTATGGAATTTAGATTTGGATTGTACAAAAAAGAAATACAAATAATTTTTTTCTGTTTGCTTCTCGTGAAGGTTTGTTCCAGTTTAATGTATTTATAACTGAACGGAAGTAAGGCATTATAAATATTCAAAAATTTCGACAAAGATGTCAAGAATAAGTACAAGAAAAATATTCTAATAATTTTAAAAGAATAATCGTCTCTCTTATCTTTGAAAACCGTTAAATAGTTAATATGGTCGCGAATAGCTCAAATAACAGTCCCATTTTATAGAACAATGTCTCTGTCAGCACCTACCTTTTCGACGCGATCTATTTTTTGGTCCTAATGTCCGAAGTCTATTCCGGTACTTGTTATTCTAAGCGAATGACGCATGCACTAGAATTCTAAGCACGCATGTAACTATTTATGCTAGGTATTCCTTAGAATTGTAAACTTACAATCACAATTTATATAGTACCATTGCAGAGTAAGTAAATTATTTACCTACATAAAGTAGAATGTAAAGTACATAAAGTATAAAGTAGAATGTTATAGAATGTAATTTAAATAGTGTTTAAACTGTGTTCGGAACCCTCGAACAGAACACTGGGCTGTTTGGTTCAGGAAAATGTTGCTTTCAAATCCAAAAGCTCTAAATGAATTTTATCTTGAATAAAGTTCACGCCTTTTAGTAGAAGATAATTTTGTCAGTGGACTCAAAGGACCAGTTTTACAAGCAAACATCGTTAACAATAATATCCATAAGCTTGCTGTAAGCATAGTAACCGTCTTTAACCCAGCTATAATTTTAACAATAAAAAAAATTATATCTTATTATTGTAATTTCAAATCACACGTCGAATAAAATACCGCTTTGATCTACGCGTCACATGAATAATTTACATTCACCGCAGAGTATGCAAATTGTTACTCTTGTGTTTAATAAACGTCACTGGATCATTTTAGCGGTGTGCCGTTCTCTAACAAAGTTTATTCGTAGGAAATGGAGCGGTGCCAGCGATTGTTTCGTTACTTCCCATCGTTTTAATTTTGTTTTGATCGCATAGCTTTCGGCGACGAGCGTCATTGCGGCGTGTTTTCATCGGAAACTAGCACATCTTGGCTAATACTAACTGCATATGCATAGCTATGAGGTGCACCGGTGGTCTCCATCTTTAATATGCATGGGTACTTAACGTGTTTCAATTAAGACAAAAGATTAACACAAAAAGCAAATAAGTACACTCTACTCTTACAGTTAATTTTGTTCAGTATTTCCGTGTAAAAATTAATGTATTCCAAACCATAATATTTCCTGAGGAAAGTTGTACTATTTTTTATCGAATAATGAAAACAAAAAGCATTACCCCTGAAGAGAAAATTGAATTGAAATTCTTAACACTTGGAATTTAATACAGTTCACCTATCCTATTGACCTGTAGATATCTGAAGAAACCACAAGAATGCCAATACCATCTGCATCTCTTCACATAAAAATAGCAACAATAAAGAACTACCTATAATGCTTTGCACATACGATGTATTGACGCGCGAATCTGCCGTGCGCGTCAAGAGAAGATACCATTGTGAATGATTGACGCTTAATTTAGACGTTGAATTACTGTCAGTTTATCTGTAAACAGATAATGGAGGATTTCAACTTCAATGAAGCTTAACGGGCGAGCTTCCAGGGCCAGTTTTGCACTTCGTTTTCTATGGACATAAACAATTTAAATCGACAGATAATAGGCTTTTACTGGCTAGTTACTATGATAGCATCTGCACAGCTTTCAGATAATCTTGTACTTTAGCATTGCAAAGTCTATAGTTTATTAAGAGATTAAATAGATAAATCACTTTCTTAATTTTCCATTGTCTGGAGATTTTGTATTATGTAGACTCTACTCATCAGCTCCTAATATTTTTTTAGGACACTCATTATTAGTTTAGCAAAATACCTACGACTGAACTAGTCAATTATTTCACAAAAATAACGATACGAAAACAAAATAAGTAACAACAGCAATATTTACTTTGGAATAAGATATGACAACATACAAGTAAGAGAATTTTCCAACATTGTACACAATTTACTCGTCCAGCGCAGCTGACATTCAACTTTCCGCACTTGTAGATACATAACACCGTCATATTGAACCGTATAATATTAATATGTACCATTACATAGGAACGTGCCGTAGTACGTTCTAAAATTATTGGAAATGTTCCTATTTCAAGGTTTGTTGACGTCAAACGTAGAAATAGCCAAACATGTGAAATCTTACAAATATTATGATAGGTGGGGGATTGAATATCCTCGCAGTAATTGTGTTTGTTTCCTACTCTAAGGTCTAATCAAATTTAAGTACGAAGGTGGTTCCCAAGATAAATACGTTTAACTTAGTGGGGCGGAAACTTTGCACTGGAGTAAATAAACTGATTTCAGATACCAAGTTTATACTGTTAATGTAGATTTCAGTGTGAACGGGTCTTTACATTACCTACACGAGAAATACATGATTCACTATGTTACATTACAAATATAGATTCGTCTGCTGTTTTTAAGAAATCTAAATAAATCACAAGGTAGGCAAAAATATCAGCATTCAGATATAAATAAAAAATAAGTACTTAGATACTTGAAGCTTTGAAGATTTGATTTATCAAGACCTTCAAACATATACGCTTACGAATTCGCAAAATAATATGATTTACCTCATAGCTAATATTATTTATATAAAATCTATAAACACTGAACCTACGCTTACATAAAAATATACTCGTATCAGATACATGTAAACATTTAACAGATAAGTATGAAATAGTACCTATTTCATAGTAGATAAGACTTATTCTGCATTATACTAACCTTTTTTGCAAGGCAAGGCCAATTTTTTTTCAATTAGTCTTTCATTCAATCATTTATCTTGTAAAACACGTGGGTTTGCAGGTAGTATAGAGTTAAAATATATGCTGTATTTTTGTTTTCTTTTATGTCAATAAAATACAGTAAAACATGTGAATTTAAAATATAGTCAATTAGCTAAATACAATGTCATAAAAAAATTAATTCTAACATTGCAATGTGGTGCAGCAATTGAAGACATTGTATCAAATAATATTGCAACACAACCACTCGTGGTCCTTAGTTCCGCGGTTCCAGACCCAATCAAACTTCGTTGCATCAAATATTGCAGCAATCCCGAGGGTATGAGCGAAACCAGGGTATAGCATAAAATGTTATTTTATAAAGGAGATGTTTACGAAGCTTTTGTTCAATTTTCTTAGCTTTTCCCCAACTGTTTGGGTTGAACATTTGTAGAATACTATTTTTGGTAAACCTTCAGTAGCAGTGACATCTTTAACAGAAATACGGACGATGGAGGGCTGTTCAAAAGAAAGTGTCTCCTTCATATCAGAATATCATGTCAACTGTTTTTATATTTCTTTTTAAAACACTGTCTGTTGGTAAAATTAATGCAATATCAGATATGTTTTTTAATTGTTTAGGATTCAAGTACCATCTATAACTTTTGTTTTTTCAAGTGGCCTCTGTTATTATAGAGCTACAATTCCGTAAAGCTGGAATGCCATATGCTAACATGTATAATGTACCTAAGTATCTTAAAATAACTAAATAAGTATCAATTTAGCAGAAAATCCTTAAAAAACAAAGTAAATAATTCGGAAAAGCAGGCACGAGAATGAATTTCTGGGAAACCAAAAACGCCATGATACAATTTTCCGCTCCTGATATCAATCTGTCTACCATTTCACACAGAGCTATTTGTATACTAAGAAGCTATAAAAATACTTATTAAAATACAGTATCTTTTTAGATATATAATGTATAATATTTCAATATAATATCCTATATTATATAATATAGGAGAGATTTTTTGTTTGTAGGTATGTTTAAACGCTCTAATCTTTAAAATTCCCAGTCGGCTTGGAAAAAATCTTTTTGTATATTAGAGCTAGATTCATGAGGACGAGTATAGGCCATATAACATCACGCTATGACTCACGGGAGTGGAGCAGTTACCAAAGACGTAACTTAATAACAAGGTTGAAAAAATCCTCGCGTACGAATCAGCTTTACTTTGTAACACGTGTACAGTAAATTAAAATCGTTGGCGCAAAAGCGTTGGTGTTGCGATTACGCACCCCTCGACTTATAGAAAAGCTGCTTACCTTCCTATAAGTAGAACATTTCCACTCAAATTCAACCTACCAAGGAAAATTCAAAGAGATTAATCTAATTTCAGTAGTTAGATCGTACGTCATTTAATATTATTTTCTAAAAATGTGTACATTTATATGGGATTTACTCCACTAATACTACGTGGGATGCGTGCGGTAAAAATATAAAATATCATTTTGATCTCTCTACGGCTTTTTTTTTAGGTGGTAAAAATCATCAAATGAGTCCTTCCGCCCTGCGTGGGGCGGAAGGGACCGTCAGACTTTTACTGACTAAAATACCACCCTGTTCCTTCTGTTGCCCTTTACGTTCCGGGGCCACGGTATCCTGTTAAGACGTCCCGCAACCTCGGCAGGCGTTTGGTCCTGTTGGGGCCCCGTCTCTCTACGGCTTAGCGAGAAATTGTTGTACAGTATTATTCTATCTCCTAAGTGATTACTTTCAAAGCTTATCTTGGACATCACTGACATCGGTGAAGGAAAATATCGCGAGGATACCTGGACTTTCTGAAATTGCCAATCGATTCTGCGAGCATTCTCCGACAGTCGTTTCTCTTTTGGACTGATCACCGACAGGACGTTTCGTTTTTGAGAGATTCGTCGATAGAACGTTTCACCTATGGATGTTTCGCCGAAAGTCAATGTCATGTCAAATTGTTATGAGCAAGCGTGGTAATCTATGCTCTTGCCTTCTCTGTATGAGAAGAGGCCTTTGCCCTGCAGTGGAATAATAATAGACTGGTATTACTATTATCTATACTAATATTATAAAGCTGCAGTGTTTGTTTGTTTGTTTGTTTGAACGCGCTAATCTCTGGAACTACTGGACCGATTTGAAAAATTCTTTCAGTGTTAGATAGATTAGTTATCGAGGAAGGCTATAGGCTATATACCATCACGCTACGACCTACGGGAGCGGAGCAGTAACCAAAGACGCGGGTGTAACCGCGGCGGACAGCTAGTGTATTATAAATTATGCCCGCACCACACCAAGAGTTAATTAATTCGCGAAAATTGTTACGTTAGGTAAATTCAGGCATAGTTTTTGCAAAATAAACCTAATACAGAAATAATTTTAAACTAACTTTACCTTAATAGAGCCAAAATCAACTGAATACTTCAATATTAATTTGTTTATCAATTACTTTAGCAATACTTCTTCAAGTACTTACCGAACTTTTCGGGGAAAGCAATTTTCGAAATATAACTCGTTTCAAGGCTCGATAACACCTGAAAATACTTTGTAAGTAAAGTCAAACACTCGACCGGGTATCCATGTAAACATGGGCTACATTTTTCAGGCAAGTATATTTTATTAGAGCTTATCCGGAGCAACTTGAACAGCTGTCGCCATTGGCTGACGGTTGATAAACAACTTGTAAGTGTTTTCTTAGGCGTGCTGTACAGTAAGACGGGTCGAAATGTTCGGTTCGGCATAATTCGGTTCGGCATCGTTAATATAAATATTTCAAAATTAAACGTAATGCAAAGTCTTCTGTGAGATGTAAAAAACATAATAATCACTTTAAAACAGTTCTTTGAGTAACCATAAGTATACTAACTGTTATAGTATACAAAATGTCTTCGAATTTAATTAAGTACTTATGGACCAGGCGCCGTCGATAAGTAGGAGTCGGTGTGTAGCACGCCTTATAAAATTTCACTATAGTATGTTATTATTACAATTTAATATTTGTGAACACTTTAAAGTACCGATATTTGAGTAGGATTCACGATATTTTTCACAAAATGTTTTTTTTTTTATATAGAGATTTTTTTGTTTTTTTTTTTCGCAATTTAGGAGCCTGAACGTTATCACTGAGTGCTATAGGCTACACTTTATTATACAAAAATTAGGGATCCGTAAGAAAAATCACGCGAATGAAGCCGCGGGCAGAAGTTAGTATGTAATAAGAAGCGAGCTTATTCCTATTTCATCAAATACTGGCAAACAACAAAACAAATCCAATTTTGTGAGGATATATTTTATTTTAATTTAAGACCTTTTTGTGGCATTTGATCCCTATTCAGACTTTCAGAGGTTCGTTACTAATTGGATTGAGTTCATCCCTCAAGCTCGCCGAGTAGGTACACAAAAAGTTTTCTAATTTAGACCTATGTACATAATTTATCTACATTTACGTAAATAGCAACTTCTAATGGTTTTCTGAAACTTAATATTTACCTAAGGGGTTCTAATCTAGGTACATAGTAATATAGGTATTACGGAGTTTGTGGTCGCAATACTCCGAAACGGCTGGACTGATTTTTATGTTTTTTTTTAATGTATTATTGGTAGGTATGAGAATGTAGGTCGTAAAGTATACATATTTCACAATGCACACTGTACAGTGTACAGGTGCGCTAGGCAAAAATGTTGGGAAAATCCTAGGCGCATCATGTATTTTGGACTTTGCCTAAATGACGGATGGAATTTTCCGGTACGTAGTAGAAAACAAGTTAGGTATATCTCAAAGTAGGTATGTATAGACTTTGTTTCAGCCTCATCTTCCTTGTTTACGACAAGTAACAATTAAGGTCATAGCTCATTACAGCAGCACGTCAAATAATTAATTTTCCATTTATATCTATACTCCTTTAACCAGGGCTGTCTTTAACCTATTGTGGGCCCTGGGCACTTATGAATCTAAATATGAATTTCTTTCAATGAACGTTCTATAAACCTAATTGGATTATATAAAATCAGTAAAAGAAACATAATTCTAATAGGTATTTCATAAACTTGGGGATAGAAGCTTATCGTAACTCGCACTGAAAATCAACAACAACTTACATACATACATACGAACAGTGCAAGTTAAATAAAAGCTTGTAAAAAGAGAATAAATTCCTTTAAGCCACCCTTAAATTCTGCAACGTCAGAACACAAATTGCATGACGATGAACAACTAAACGTTACGTTTTATTAATACATTCTTTGTCGATTTTCCTAATAGATTTTCGGACCAAACCTACCTACCTATCTATTATTCTAAAAGTCTGCCTTATTCTATCTGTCTACCTTATATTCGCGAGCGGCGCGCATCTAAAGGTTGAATTTCGAGGCGATTCCAACCGAGCTGTTACAGTGTCGGAACGGCTGTCATAAAGAGCGAAGACCTTTAGTATATTTTGCTAATGAATAAGCGGAAATTAGTCACAATGATAGAACACAATGGGAATAGCACTATTAAGAGGTAGTCAATAAGTTTTACTCAATTTAATTTTGAAACAATATGTTCGACCACAAAATGAGCAATATTGTGATAAACAACGTGAATCATTAGGATTGAGGTCAATTATTTTATATGTTTATACATGTTTAATTATATACAGGGTAATTGAAAATAAACCCGAAACCTTAAAAGTATACACATCAAAAGTGTCTAGGGATCAAGATGTATTTGGTAATAATAATATATTGATCCCTAGACACTTTTGATGTGTGTATATCCAATATAATAAACTTGAAGAGTTTGTTTGTTTGTTTAAACGCGCTAATCTCCGGAACTATCAGCCGAATTAGGAAAAAATATATATATGTATATCATAGCCAGATTCACGAGGAATAGTATAGGCAATATAACTTACAGGACAGACTTGTAGGAGCGGGGCAGTAGCCGTAGACGTAACATATGCGGGTAAAAAAAACGAAGATAAAGATTCTTGCCACATTCTAACTATAAGTTTACTATTATTTCCGACAACTAGCTTGATAGTTTATGAACCCGTTTACCACCAATTTTATAGTCAATTAAAATTAAATTGTATGAATAAAACTATGATGAAGGTAAATACTAAATATATGCTTTAATTGCTTTAAATTGTGAATAATTACGGGTAACTTACCTAAATATAACAATAAGGATAATGAGGTACCTACATTATTGTTAATTTAATTTCTGAAAAGTTCATAATTAGATTCTACGACTAAGAAACCTGGAATTACTAACCATTTCATATTTTCAGTTTAACAGTAGGTTAAGCAATTACGAAACTAATTTATTATTGTCTAGCGACACGCCCCGGGTACACACGGATACAATGTACATAAACCTTTGTCTTCAATCACTCTATCCATTGATGAAAACCGCATTAAAGTCCGTTGCGTAGTTAAAAAGATCTAAGCGCACAAACGGCGGGAAGCGACTTTGTTTTATACTATGTAGAGATTTATTTATTTCACTTAAAACGGCCATTGGCCAATAATATTAGTTAAAGACTTATTATGTTTATACACGATATTCACTCGCTCATTTCGCAATAGTAAAAACATACCAATAAAGTCTAATATTTAAAACCTTTTTTGTTTAAGGTGGTAAAAATCATCAAGTGAGTCCTTCCGCCCTGGGTGGGGCGGAGGGGACTGTCAGACTTTTACCGACTAAAAAACCACCCTGTTCCTTCTGTTGCCCTTTACGTTCCGGGGCCACGGTACCCCGGAATATTTAAAACCTAACCCCAATAGTGGCGACCACGGTCGGAAGACCCCCCACATTGCGGCCATCTTTAGCCTAAAGATGGCCGCTAGCTTTAGCCTATACGATGATGATGAACCCCAATAGTTAGTATTTTAATTATCAACATAGGTACGTAAATTCCTAATTTCCACAACGTCAAACCTAATCTAATCTAAATATACAATGGGTTTTCAGAACGGACTTTTTTCCGTCATTGCGGTGGCGAATTTTTTTCCTCACATTTAACCCAAACCAAATGCTTTAGACAAGACGCTGTAAATCTAATAATTTGTTAGGCGTCCTTTGAAACACAGTACTTTCGGAAAAATATTTTTTAATAAGTATTTATAAATATTATTTACAATTAACTTGCTTGCGCCAGCGACTTATACCGTCTCAAAGTTATTATTACTATCAAAGGATTATCACATTGGAAATGTACATTTTTCCGGGATAAAAAGTAGCCTATGTGCTATTTAAGACTATAATCTATCTTCATGCATAATCCGTTCAGCCGTTCTGGCGTGCTTTTGCAACAAACACCAATTCAAACTTTCGCATTAAACATAGTAGTACCGTAGTACGATCTCGAAAGTCAGTAATTGCCAATCCGACTTGAGCAAGCGTGGTGATCAATGTTCGTGCCTTTTCTGTATGAGAAGGGGCCTTTGCCGTGCAGTGGGACAATAAAAATTATAATTAATTAAGAAAATATAAAAAGTGATGCGCGATTACTATCTAACACTAGCTGACCCGCCACGACTTCGTTCGCGTGGTATCCTACCCCTACCCCTACCCTACCGATACCCCCATCTCTACACTACCGATACCCTACCCAAACCCTACACTACCCCTACCTACCCCTACCCTACCGTACCCCTACCTCTACCTTACCCCAACCCTACCCATACCCCATATTTTCTCACCGTTTAAACCTTCCCTGGACTACGACAAACATTTCAAAACCAAAATCAGCTAAATCGGCCCAGCCGTTATCGAGTTTTAGCGAGACTAACGAACAGATTTTTATACAAAGATTCAAAGATTGTATAATATGTTAACACACAACAATGTTTGTTTACAATTATGAATTTACTACATTCCTTCGGTTCTCTACCCAGAGTGTGATTAATACGTACCCAAACAATTGCTAATCTAATCAAAATGTAGGTACTTACTGTTGAACAAGCTATTTGGTTTACAGACAACAATAATCTTTCTGCTACACTGCCATTCATTGTTATTTTGTGTTCACTTTTTAACCTGAATTAAAATACTCGTTCGTACAATATCAAACTATACACATCAAAAGTGTCTAGGGATCAAGATGTATTTGGTAATAATAATATATTGATCCCTAGACACTTTTGATGTGTGTATATCACTGCATGAATAGAGTATAATTACATAATTATACAAATATTTCTCGCCTATCCATCTAATCCATTCTTCGCCTCGCATGAAACAGCCCTTCTAAAGACAGACAGTATTACGTAATATAACTTTGTATATACCTACCTATTGTATATAGACGATACAGTAAAGATATTGTTTGAGTATCCCTTCAAAAGTTTCGAGGACCAATATAACAGACCAGAGGCTTTTATTACGAACGTCTAAAGGACGAACGAAGGACTAGAATCTGTGACTAGAACGTATCAATCGACAATTGTAATAAGATGCCCCATCTTTGTACTATTATACAGGGTCATTGACAATTTAGTCGTTATGTATGGAACAGCTGATTTTTTTTCATGATTTCAGGGTTGGTCCTATAATAAAAGTTGTTCATAATGATGAGTACAATGACCCCTTTTCAGGTTTCTGGTATATTTTCAACGACCCTGTATATTGCGAATGCGATAGAGTTAGATTATAGTCTGGAATACGCGGATGAAGTCAGTGTCTCATACTTTTAATGCAAAGAATATTGTTTTGTCTTACACGGTCCTGGCATGGTTTAGTGTAGTGTGCAAACTGCTGCATAAGTCCGTGGCGATTGAAAATTTGGAGAATTTCATCATAAACCACTTGTGAATAAGGTTTGAGGGGGGTTTCCAGGTATGCTTAGATGGTTCGGTCATATTGAGAGGATGAGTGAAAGACGATTAACAAAAGGTTAGGTATATAGCAGAGTTGAGTAGCAAGTAGCAACGCAGGGAGGCCTACACTGACCTTATTGGTGAGGTTCTTTAGAAAGGTCAGGTGCAGAGTACTCGTAACCGGCGTGCTTGTATGACGAGATGTATGAACGTAGATGAGGCGAAAAGTATGCACTTAAGGATCGTAGCAGGTGGCGTTCTGTGGTTTCTGCCTACCCCCATGGAAAAAAGGCGTGAGTTTATGTATGTGTTACATGTATATCCCGAATCGATACTTTTTCTTTGTTCCCTAAGTGCAGGTGCTTTAAATCAAGGATTAGTGACGCAATTTGTGCACATGAAACATGCAGAATTACGTTAACCTAGATTTGTGACTGAAATAGCTCACAGGCCCACAGTGCATTCGCGAGGGAACCAATTCCTATTTGGCATTCAACGCACGGACGCGCGTGTTCATTTGCAAAAGAGAATTTGTTATGAAAGTTTAATTATAGCGCAATATGGAACAGCTTTTCTACGGAAATTACGGTCTGGTATTCAAATTATCCTGTACTATTATAAAATGCGAACGTTTTTTATGGATGTTTGTTAATCAGAAACGTCAAAACGGCTGAACGGATCTGTATAATTTTTTTTTTTTTTTTATTTAAACTTTTTGCAACAAAAGTACAAAGGCGGACTTAATGCCTTAGGCATTCTCTTAACAGTCGACCAAAGGTGGTGAAGAGATAATAACATGGTAGGTGCAATTTGTTGTACGAGAGTAAAACAACAAAATTAAAGATTAAAAAAAATAAAAAAAAAGTACTTAAAAAAATTTTACATAATAAAATGAAGTGTACACAAGTACAAAAAAAAATTGACATAGAGATAGAATATATTTATAGTCTGGAATAGCACATTGGCTACTTTTTATTCCGAAAAAATGAACGGTTCCCGTGGTATAATTTAGAACTTTTGGCTTATTAGTTATTTCTGAAATCTTACGCAGACGGAATCGCGGGCAAAAGCTAGTAATTATGTAAAACCTTTTTTTTTGTTAACGGAAAGGGCATGGGCTCAGGGTGGGGCAGCAGTCTGAAATAATATGTAACTAGCAAACTATATACCCGCGGTCTTACGGTGGTATACGCGGGGGGGCTAGCGCCCCACCCTGCCCCATCGTGGCATGGGAAAGGGTCTTTGTGGCCTTGCCTGGGTATTAAAAATAATAACAAATATTAATACAAAATAAACATATTAATTTTCTTTTGTTATTGTTGGATCTACTCAAGAGGGTCAAAGTAGACAAGTATTGTCATAAAGCGTGTAAGTGTTGCCAGAACAAACAATAGAACTTCGACACAAACATGTATTGTTCGTTAATGTTGCCAGTATCATGTTACAGTTTCTATAAGACATCCTGATTACCTTTATTATCTTTGTTTCATGAGATATTATACAAAAACAAGCGATGGTTATCACCTCGTTTTATACCGTACTAACATCATTCTTTTGTAGGTATTGTTGTGATATGATGGAAACACTTATGTCTGGTCTTGGTGCTGCCCAGGGCCGATGTAGCTATGTAGCCGCTCCGGGCAAAAATAATATTTGCCGCCCTTTACACTAACGCCATATAAGTTATGAGCTTGCTATTCCAAAGATGGTATGATATAATAAGTGAAATTGATTTAATTGTATAATATTTAAATACGTTAGGCCGCTATCACACGGACTGCACCACAACAACCGCACGCAGTCTATATTCAACTGCATGCAGTTGTACGTTCGACTTCGTGCAGTCATGATACCAACTGCACGCGGTCGGCTGCTTTATTTTTAAAAAGAAATAAATCTGTATTCAAAGATTTTTGAAAATTCGCTTTCCACACTCGGAAATTGAACTGACTAAAATCCGAAAAATCTATAGAGTCTAATAAAGGTAACATTACGATTCCAACGGGAGCGAGGCAGTAATCAAACACATAACGCGGGTGAAACTGAAGGGTATACCTAGTCCTAGACCTATAGACTTAGTACTAGAAACAGTATTTTTAAAAGTAAATAAGGACAGTGTTTACTTGTTGGTCTTGCTGTAACCATAAAATAAAAACTAATAAAATGTTATGTCGACGGATGGTGAATTTTCCATCGTAGAGAAAATATTTTCCACAGCAATTTATCTAAGTAAGTACCTACGAGTATTTCTATTTGAAACATCTTGATACTTTTGTAAATAATGTTTACCAACGCTTCTCTAAAAATACCAATTCTAGGTAAGAAGTATCTTGTTTATGAATTAAATATTCCTTTACTGAGAAAATGGTTTCCATTTTGCTAGGTGTGTCACTGAGTTTATTTATTAATTCTTTGTTCTTTTGACCTTTCAGTCTGCATAAATAAATACCTAACTAATTGGTGTGTCAATAGAAGACAGACTAGATGGAGGCGCGGATCATGCGTCAGGTGTAGTCCGGTCTCCCGATTTAAGCCCAACACACACAGAGAGAGGTAGCGAGACGTGAGCTTGACGGGAGCTTGACGTGAGCGGGACGAGAGCGTGTGGTCGGGTGGTATTCCTTGTTAAATTTCCTACACATAAGCAGGATACATAGGTCTAAAAAGATAGTTGAGAACATTTTCAAAAAATTGTGTTAAGTACAGCTAAATTAAACCGAATTTAAGTTTTCTATAGAAACAAAGATTTCCAATCATCTTTTTTTAAATAAGACATTTCGAAAATGTTCTCAACTATCTTTCTAGATCCTGCTTAGGTATGTGTAAGAAGATTCGTAAAAATCGGTTTTATCATTTCCAAAAATTTGGACTTTAAGTTTGTATGAAATGCGGTACTGGCGTGAACGCTCTTAAGCTAGCATGGTCAAATAAACAAAATCGCTCATAAAGGATAATAGTAACTCCTGATATTATGGCCACGTATCGTATCGTCATTCGTTATTTAATTGTAGGTATAAGTAATTCACGTCACGCCTAACGCTATTTAAGCATAAGCACTGCGCAGCGGTCCATACTTCACTGTTCAGTCTGAAACATTACTCAACTATCAGCATTATCAAAATGTCGACGGGATCAACAGTTATTCTTTTGGTGATTGGTGTTAGCTTGCAATGTAAGTACCTATTCAACTTCGAAATTTTTCTCGTTTGTTTTTTAAAATGTCTATATAATCCGCCTTGAGCAAGCGTGGTGATCAATGCTCATGCCTTTTCTGTATAAGAAGGGGCCTTTGCCCCGCAGTAGGGACAGTAATAGGCTGGTATTATTATTATTGGTATACATTTTTGTATCCCGGTTTTGATGTGCCGGTTTTAAAGGGTAACACGGGCCGAAGCCAAGTGCTAACCTAAGTGTTAGATGATATTAATATGTGGTGCGATGATGTGGTGGGAGGTTGGGTTGCATGACTTTGATCGTGTACGTGGGTGAGTGGCGATAGTGAGTGTGTGTTATTTGTGGGTCATTGTCGTTTTGCAAGAATTTTCGGACAATTCAGGTTAAGGAAGCTAAGTCCAAAGTTTTTAAAGAGTTGTGCAGTTGTTTGGGAATGACACCCGTAGTTGAGAGTAAAGATAAACTACCATAACTTGGCGCGCTCTTCCACAATTCAAAACGTTTGAAAGTATTTACAAGACTCACAAGTCACAACACATGTGTGCGTACTGAGACGGTTCTCGATACAAAAACAAATCAGCGTTTTTTTTTTTCGGATTGGCATCTCGCAGGTCTACCTATGAGGTTGTCGGCTGCTTAACCGGGCTATCCTATGGTGCCTTAAAGAAAATTAAGGCCTTCAGCCAGGGCTTAAAAACTTACAAACTAAGCGACTACAAGCTAAGGGCACCCCCTGTGGGGTACGAGCCTCGGCTTAGGGCGTCGCTGGGGGAGGGCAGCAAAGGGACAGGCTGGATCGGATTATAAGACAAATCAGCGTGTCTGTTTCAATTATTTACTCTTATTATTGAAATAGTAGCACCATGTTATACATATAAGTACCTACTTAGTTTATCTCTACTACAGAAATAATGGCAATATCACTACCCGGAAAAAAGTTTTAATTCACTCAGATAAAGTCTAAATGCTAACCTAATTTTAGGTTAAACATAATAACATTCGACATTATTTATTTAGAATTGGCTAGATTTCTATTCGTTTAGATATGAAAATTGCGGACCCGGTTCAATAATTATTTTTGGTCAAATATCGCTTGCATTACCTACCTTCGTCGCCAACACCGCAAAGGGGCGAACCTCATACAAAGTAATTGATTTCGTTAAAACAATTCTATCGTTTGTTTTACCAAGCTTATTAATCTGATTCGATCACGATTGATCGGAACAGACCTGTTTTTTTTTGTACAGTCAGCAAAAGAGATAGGTATACAGGGTCGTCAGATATAGTTTAAGTTTTCTTATAAACCGACGTATGTCTTCGATTGAAACTTAATTAAAGTACTGTTTATAATCTACTTTTTAAATTAAATTGCATTTGAAAACATTCATCGGTTTCTAAGTAAACTTCAACTATATCTGACGATCCTGGATACCTATCTCTTTTGCTGACTGTACATAAGCATTAAGGCAATAGAATGGGTAAAAAATTAAAAAAAAGACGTTTTTAAAAACAAGCTTTTATTACCCGTTATTAAAAAGCACAAAAAAAAATCATAATTTAATTTAGATAAGAAATAGTCTGGTAAGAAACAGTCCCATATTTTTAATAAAAGCGTGTTACACTAAGACGTTACGAGAAATCAAGAAGGTGTAACACGCTTTTATTAAAAAATTGGGGGTGATTCTTACCAGACTATTTCTTATCTAAATTCGCTCCATGTACTGGAAGCCGACCCCAACATAATTGGGAAAAAGCTAGGCAGATGATGATGACCTATGGATTTGAAGTCCGCATTTCATCCGTCATTGCCTGTACAATTTTCGATTGATTTCAATTTGAAGTTTTATTCAGGCTATCATTCAATAGGTACCTATATGATTTTGACTTCGAAACCATTAATCTTCTTTTTCTTTTTTCGCAGCGTTATTCAATGGGAATTCGATCGGATTCGCAAACGCTAAGCCAACTGAAAGTTTAAGCGATTATGACGGAACTGTTCCTAATAGCTATTACAAAAATCTCTTTAGTAAAATTGAAGATTTTTTATCGAACGGAACCAAAGATTACCTGGATCAAAATACCGTCCAGCAACATGACTCGTATGGTGAAGTGAATATTGGGTCCAGAATTAAATATTCAAATAATACCGAAAGTGGAGGAAATCCATTAGTGTCGACATTTGCAACACACAATACTGTACAATCCTCTCACTCAAATATGACTATTAACATGGGCTCATCGATTACATATGATGGCAACGTCTATAGTGATTGTTAAAATGTTAACCCTTAGTTGCTATTAATGGTATTTCATTATATCTGTGTGTAGTTTTGTTTTTTTGTTTTATTGTCAGAGTCAATGTATCCCAACTTCCCAACTATATCAACACATACATATACATATACATTATCTACATCTACACTAATATTTCTATAGAGGAAAACTTTGTATTTTTGTTTGTTTGTAATGGATAAACTCAAAAACTACTGGACCGATTTTAAAAATTCTTTCACCATTAGAAAGCTACATTACCTGCGAGTAACATAGGCTATATTTTATTTTAGAAAAAATAGGGATTTTAGAAGAAATAGGGATAAAATGAAGTTAATTAGAACATTTTATGGTTCTATCTTTTATAGTTTAGGCGGCGTACGCCAAATAAGGAACTTTTTTGGATGATTTTTTACACCTTGGGTCCGAAAAATCCAAATATCTTACGGACCCCTATTTTTTCTTCAATAAAATATAGCCAATGTCACTTGCAGATAATGTAGCTTTCTAACGGTGAAAGAATTTTTAAAATCGGTCCAGTAGTTTTTGAGTTTATCCATTACAAACAAACAAACAAAAAAACAAACAAAAATACAAAGTTTTCCTCTTTATAATATTACTAGCTGACCCGCCGCGACTTCGTTCGCTTGGTATCCTACACTACCAATACTCCTACCCTAACCCTGCATTACCCTACCCCCTACCCTACCCCTACCCTACCCTACCCCTACCCTACCCCTACACTACCCCTACACTACCCCTACCTTTGAGACCGACTTCCCGACTTCATATTAAAAGAGCTGTTTTAGGGACTTCGTTCGCGTGGTATCATGCCCTACCCCTACCCCATATTTTCTCACTTTCAAACCTTCCCTAGACCTCCACGAACATTTCAAAATCAAAATCAGCTAAATCGGCCCAGCCGTTCTCGAGTTTTAGCGAGTTTACACCTTGGGTCCGAAAAACCCAAATATCTTACGGACCCCTATTTTTTCTAAAATAAAATATAGCCTATGTCACTCGCAGATAATGTAGCTTTCTAATGGTGAAAGAATTTTTAAAATCGGTCCAGTAGTTTTTGAGTTTATCCATTACAAACAAACAAACAAAAAAACAAAAATACAAAGTTTTCCTCTTTATAATATTAGTATAGATTATATATAGTGTAGATGTAGATGTAGACATATCATTACTCCTTATAAAAAAAACTATTTTGTCACAAAGTACTGTTTATGTAGATAATATTTAATCTTTAATTTATTAAAATTGGACGTTTGGTTTGAAAGTTATGGCGAAATCAATATAATACTATTTGAAATCGCTTGACGTACGTTTAGCAGGGAGGTAGTTTATATTTAGTAGGCGTTCGCTAAGTACCTACGGATTTTCCATAATTCACCCTCTAAGGAGATGAAACGGGGGTCAAAAGTTTGTATGAAGAAAACTTTGACGAGGACGAAGTCGCGGGCAGAAGCTAGTATTATATAAATATGTAAATGCGAAAGTAAGTTTGTTTGTTTGTTACCTTCGCACGCGTAAGCTACTGAGTCGATCATCCTGAATCCTGAAATTTTGCATATACGTTGTCAGGTGTACAGAAACAGACATAGGGTACCTTTTATCCCGAAAAATAGTACTGTTCCCGAGGGAAAGCACAATAAAGTTCTTATGATAATAGATGGCGCCACATGTCTTAATAATAAATTATAAGACAAAAAAAACGTTTTAAAAAAGCATGTTACACCTTCTTTATTTCTTGTAACGCCATGTAACACGCTTTTATTAAAACATTTGGGACTGTTTCTGTGTATGAACGTGGATGAGGCGAAAGGAGTATGTAAGGATCGTAGCAGGTGGCGTTCTATGGTTTCTGCCTACCCCTATGGGAAAAAAGCGTGAGTTTATGTATGTATGTTTCTTACCAGACTATTTCTTATCAAAATTAAATATTTTTTTTTGTGCTTTTAATAACCGGTAACATCTTGTTCTTAAAAACTATTTTTTTTTTCTTTTATTTTAATTTTAAACTTTTTTGTATTTATAATGCGGAAATATCTACGGCGTAGCAGCGTTTTTCCGTTATGTATTTTTTTTTTAAATAACTTAAGTACATCTATTTTATTATTAGGACTTTTAACTTCTTCCCACAGTGTCTTCGAGAGTGTCAGAGTGTTGGGGTCAGCTTCCAGTCTAACCGGATGCAGATAAAAACCATTTTACATGGAGCGTGTGCCTATCTGACCTCCACAACTCAGTAACTGGATAATACAATACCCCTTTGTAAGACTGATTGTCAGACTTTTGGGCTTCTGACGACCCGCTACGATTGTAAAAGACACACATTACGACATTTACTACACTAATTAATTTATTATAAGTAGGTACGTTCATGCAATCCTTATCAAAGAAACCCCTTAGCTGAATCAGAAGCTCAACTTTGACATATTAATTATTTTAATAGCAATCATAAAAGCAATAGATACTGCGACTCAATTAGTTCCTATTGCACTTCGCACTAAAAATAGAGAATTGAGATCACGGGGCGTTTGTCATAATTGTTGAATGCACTTTACTAATCAGTGGAAATTAAACTAGTTACGTACGGTTTCTAGGAAGTGATGAACGTTAGCTCTTATTAGAGGTGACGTTTATATGTGCTATTAAATTGCCGGCGGAGTAATGCTGAACGTTATTATAATGTTCGGGTTTTTTCTGAGAAAAATGTTTGGGAAAACCGGAGAGTTCTATACAGGGTCATTGAAAATTTACCCGAAACCTGAAAAGGGGTCATTGTACTCATCATTATGCACAACTTTTACTATGGGACCAACCTTGAAATCATGAAAAAAAAATCAGCTGTTCCATACATTAACATCGTGTTGTGTAGCATTTTTGTAGGGAACAGCTGTTTTTTTTTACAATGGTTGCTTTAATTATGGTTGGCGCTCTTTGGGGGAGGCCTACGTTCAGCAGTGGACAGCCATAGGCTGATATGATGATGATGATTATATTATTAGAGTAGGGTTTGAGATTTATCGTCAGAATTTATTGATGTGACATTTGGGAATTGTGGTGGAATCGTGGAGCTAAATGGATGTCATTCATACTGAGTGCTGTCACAGAACAATTAGTTGTAACAAACAGAACAATTACTAAAGCCCAACTCTAATTAAATGCCATTAAATCTCCAGCCTACGCGAATTGTCTGCCGTCATTCCAAGATAAATACTGTAAGCAGAAGGTACCTTAATCTTAAAAAGTATATTCCGTAAGTCTATTCTGTGAAAATCTCTTTCTTTGTTTTGAAGTGAGCTTGAAGTGAGAGCATGCGGCGTCAACTCCTAGCTCACCTCAACTAAATTCATCAGATTTATGTCTTAAGAATTAAATTCTTCTGCAAAGCAAACAGATGCTTGTGTTTCTGCTTAATAGATTTAGAATTAGGAGTCATTACATTTTCAATTTATTCATTTTTATTTCGTAAATATTTCTCTTCCTTGAGACACTAACTGACTGTATTGCAGTTTTAGAAATGAACTTAATGAGCTTTTGTTGCTTCCAAACTCACCGTATGTCCTAATACAGTAAGTGCTTTGTTCTTTGCCTAGGATTTTATTATGAAAAGGGATCGGTAGGTAAGAAAAATCACGCGAACGAAGTTGCGGGGAGAGTCCTAGTAAATAATATTTTTGTATTGACGAAATGTGGGTGTAGGTACTGATACGTATACCTCTGCCTAACCCTTCGGGAATTACAGGCATGATGTTATGTTTATGTCTGTATACATGTTAGGTACATCGAGTCTTGTTAGGTGAAACTTGTGACGAAACCCGTGGGCGTAGGTCAGCGGCCACTTTAATTGTTAATCCCTGTTAGCTCCATCGCCCATGATTCAACTGAACCTAATGCCTGGAATAGCAATCAAGCTTCATCAGTTACTTTTGTACTTGTGTATCGTTATTATTTCATTAGATAGGTAGGTTGGCTGCCTTTATTTTTCCTGTTCGTTAACAAAATGTTTAATGATCTACTAGATTTTCCGAAAACAAAAATAAATCTAATGAGGTAACTAGATTTCATTTTGTTTTGTTAACGGAATAAATAAAAAACATCACAATGCTTAAGAACACGTGATTAAAAGTATAGGTATGTGTGTAAAGAGAATTTCTTCATTTAGTTTTTATTTTATGGTATTCTGGTTGTTTGACACTGACAGAGGAGGTTTAGGCGATTTTAAAAATTTGAATGTTGTAATTTTGTAAATTAAAAAATTCATTTTATTATAGACTAGCTGTCCGCCGCGGTTACACCCGCGTCTTTGGTTACTGCTCCGCTCCCGTAGGTCGTAGCGTGATGGTAGCCTATAGCCTTCCTCGATAACTAATCTATCTAACACTGAAAGAATTTTTCAAATCGGACCAGTAGTTCCAGAGATTAGCGCGTTCAAACAAACAAACAAACAAACACTGCAGCTTTATAATATTACTAGCTGTCCGCCGCGGTTACACCCGCGTCTTTGGTTACTGCTCCGCTCCCGTAGGTCGTAGCGTGATGGTATATAGCCTATAGCCTTCCTCGATAACTAATCTATTTAACACTGAAAGAATTTTTCAAATCGGACCAGTAGTTCCAGAGATTAGCGCGTTCAAACAAACAAACAAACAAACTCTGCAGCTTTATAATATTAGTATAGATAAAGTATAGATGGGATAAATAGATACATACATACATACAACACAGATTTTTTTTATGACATGGATTTGCCCTTGACTCTAGTCTAAGTATAAGGTGACAGAGACGAAGTCGATTATTTTTTTTTTTTTTTTAATTAAGTATCTTCTTGTCGGTCATACAAATATTTGTAACGTGCGGGAATCGAATCAAATTGCTTAGCCACTGCGCCAGCCGTGCTTATATTACAACTAGGTAAACGGATAAAAGCTCATATCCTTCCGACTAGGAATGAGTCCTCCGAATTTGGTCGTCCCAGACTGGTGTAACCGGTTTAAAGAGCAGGTTTTCTGAACAATACCATAATTTGGGCGATGATTTTTATGCAGCTACAAACTGGCTGGAAATTCGAGCGCGGCAAAATGTAAATTGGTGGCGCCATTTTGGGCAGTTTGAATTTAGAATAGAATAAAATAAAATGGCTTCTGAACTCGATCGACAATTTCACATAATTTTAACGTCTATTTGGGTGTTTTTAACCTTTTAACCGCCCGACTTCATATTAAATTGTCGTGCCCCCAGTGCCCGGCACAGTGAGTCTAAAAATAAATAGCTAAGTACAACAAAGAAGGAAGTGCAATGCTTAAATTAATTAAAAAAACATTAAACGAGCTGTGGTATTTTGGTTGTATCTACGACCCTGGCGAAATGGACCTGAAAATATTTGTCGAATTAATCCGCAATAGGGTAACACATCGATCATTCTTCGAAGTATACCAATAGAGCAGCGAGGTATATTTTTTTTCTAAAGAAGGTTATTGTGTTAATAAACTTCGACAACATTGACGAGACTTTTTCAATCGTACCTACTTACAATGTATGATAATAGGCTAGTTGACACCACCATATCAATCAATTGACGTACTTTTTATGACCTGTCAAAACGCAATTCTCCCATAGATTTTGTATGGCAAAAGACAACTGTGACGTCACTTCACTCAATATTGACTAACTATTTATTAATTTGAAAATAATTAAAAATCTTTACAGTTAATTCAAAATTAATCGGATTATCAGGGATAAAATAAAGTGTTTCTTCAGAGAAGTTATGTCTTATAATGGTGTCAACTACCCAATTTATTCTGAGAGTTAGATATAAACTACAATCAAATAGAAAAACCCTTGAACTACATCGATATTAGACGCATTTGATTTCACAAATGAAACATAACAGTTTTCTATGCCAAAATCGTAAACAGCAGTTTAAATAGGACAACCTTACCTATTTTTAGAACATGATGATAATCCTACCTAATACATAATTATAAATGCGAAAGTCTGTTTATGTATCCTTCTTTTACGTCACAATGGAGCGACAGATCGATATGATTATTTACAAAGAAATAATTGGAGGGCCAATATACATAAGCTTTACATATACATAAACAATATACATAAGCTTTTCGTAGTACTTGCCCTTTGACCACGCAAGGGAAGCCGCGAGTAATAGTTAGTAACACCTAAATAAATAAACATAACTCATTCTGGATGCCTGAACATCGACTTCATCACACATTAAGTAAAGTGACAAAGGACTAACTAAGCAGATAACAAATTACAATGTCCATCTTAATTTCCACACAAACTCTCGCCTTTCTCCCATGGGGGTAGGCAGAAACCACAGAACACCACCGACTACGATCCTTACATACTCCTTTCGCCTCATCTACTTTCATACATCTCATCATACCAGCACGCCCCGGTCACGAGTACTCCGCACCTGACCTTTCTGAAGAACCTCACCATTAAGGTCAGTGTAGGTCTTCCTAGGGCGTACCCTACCTGCGTTGCCATTCACCTCTGCCATATAAATACCCTTTGTTGATCGTCTTTCACTCATTTCCATCTTTATTCAAAATCACACAATGTGATCTCATATTTGAGTAAGCTCAAGGCAATGCCATAAAAACCACGTTTTATATCCTAAACCCTACCAATAAACATTAACACCAAATGTTATTGCTGAAGTGTGCTGAATAATTAAATAATTTATTAACTATTAATGCATATTTTACGAGAATAAGTACACACGCTTACACTAATGCTCTGTTTGTCATGACAGTTTCGTTGTCATATTTGCGATAATGACAAAAACATATGGGAATTATATTTTTTGGCAGCAACTTGAATGTTTGTCATCAACTTGTACCATCAAATTAATAGCCACAAAATATTTTCATTTTCAGAGAGGACTTGGGGTATACGGTATACCGACACGGACAGTTTAGAGTCTAAGGGAATGGCGGGGTCTAGTGAAGTGGAGGGAGGCCTTTGCCCAGGAGTGGGACTGAAAGGCTAACAAAAAAAAAGTGAGGAAGCGAAGCGAGCGAATTCAGACCCCGCCATCCCCTTCGTGGTTATTTTTTTTTTTAAATCATTACCGACTACGCCTTTTAACCAACTTTCAAGTGATTTGAGGTTGATACTTGATAATATATCCCGATGATTGTATATAATTTATTCTAATTTTTTTTTTTATATTGTTTAGCAAAACTATATTTTGGCGACAGTTATTTAACCAATTAAATTATCAATAACTTAAATTATACCCAAAAAATGTATTGTCGTTATCGTGAATTTTATTTCTGTGCGAAGCTGCGTAGGCGAATGCACATAAAATCCGCGATAATCCGAATCTGGTCAGTTTTACGATTGTGCATCCGAAATGGTACTTAAGCAAAAAGACATTTTGATTATTTACATGTCGCTTTTTACGATGAGAAACAGAATTTGTTTTACCAAATCTCCTACCTACAGCTTTTGCTCTGTCTATAAATATCTGCTTTTAAGTAAGATATCTCTTGCAAAAATATTTAAAAATAACATGAATGCATTAACTGCAGCAGCTCCAATTAATTAAAGATACTTTTTTGGACATGAATCATGTTTACACCCGGTTTATAAATATAGACCGTTTCTCTTTTCAATTAAGCTGATACTTAATACTTGACTGGTCCTTTCAAAGTTTCGAAAACATTTTTACAAACTAAACCAACAACTTTAATTGTCGTATAAACTTACCAGTGAATCCGTATTTAAAATCGTATCACAAGTGATAAAGAATAAATTACCTGAAAGTCCATTGCGGCCGCGAACCTTCGAAAATACGACCATCGAGAATGTCTTTTAAAAATAAAATGCAATTTAAAAATAGAAGCACACAGACTGCCTACTTTTTGCAACCTTCGTGCCAATTAGTCGTTTTTTTTTTCAAGCTAGTTGAATTATATAAGTACGACGTTGGTATGTTTTATCTTTACAAGGATGTAAAAGAAATACAAATTAGCGGGAGTTACTGGGAAAATACTAACGTATTTTTTATTCTATTTTTAACATCAAGCGAAAAAAGACGAGACTTTTCCTTATTTTAATATTGATACACTTTTCTTTTCAAATTATTCGTATTATTTTTTCCCAAGTAAACGTACCTATCTAGTTAAATATTTCTATATACATTTTCCTTCATTTCCATAATTATTAGTATTCTCGTTAGAATACTGATAATAATTACGTTGCCTCTTATTATTTTATCGTAACACGTGTCACAGTTCTACCAGAATACTGGCCTGTATAAAGCTCACCAATACAGAATACTGGCCTGTATAACGCTCACCAATACAGAATACTGGCCTGTATAACGCTCACCATACACAAAAATGGACAAGGGCCTGTGTTTGAAAAAAGAAAATTCTTTTTTCGTTTTCTGGTACGAAACAATGTCGTTGTTAATATTATTAGCAACTATTCCGTTCAAAATACAAACCAATAAAATCTAATTCGAGAAACTAGCGATAAATCTTTCGTAGCATGCTATTTACTTTGTAGCCCAATATTATGCTTTAGAATGTCGTCAGCAATCGACCTGGGCCCCACGATACGGTCTGTCAAAAATTGGCGCCAATCCAACCTGTATGTTTGTAAACTTTCATCTTATACGTTTCTATATTTATTCGGTGAATTTTATGTGCGGCTTCGGACGACCTCGCCAAACAATTTTTAGTTACAAAATACGCCAACAGTTTGGTTGGATTCTGAGCAATGTATGGATTTATACATCATCGTCATCATCTGCCTAGCCTTTTCCCAACTATGTTGAGGTCGGCTTCCAGTCTAACCGGTTGCAGCTGAGTACCAGTATTTTACATGGAGCGACTGCCTATCAGACCTCCACAACCCAGTAACTGGGTAATACGATACCCCTAGGTAAGACTGGTTGTCAGACTTTCAAGCTTCTGACGACTCGTAACGACTGACCAAGTTCCACGTATGACAGCCGGGACCAACTGCTTAACGTACGATCTATACATATATAGGTATATATTTTTTTTGTAAGATACTCGTAGGTTTGCTCTAGACTCTAGTCTACGTCAGAAGGGACAGAGACAAAGTCTACGATGGAGTGAGGGTGAGCTTACACAGAAGAAGCCGGTTCACTCTAACTTTGAAAAGATTAGTTTCAGAATGCGTTCGGAAATACAGACGCAGTTAGAGAGTTCCACTCCTTTGCTGTGCGCATTACAAAAGACGTTTGGAAACGCTTAGTGCGAATAGGTGGATAAGCCACAAGGTAAGGATGGTAATTTGCAACGTGCGACTAGATGTCCGATGGTGGAAGGGGTCGGTGAGATGAGTTCTTTTGCACACTCACCGAAGTAGAAGAATCTTAAGCAGTGTCTTATTGAGAATAATGTGTATAAGGTACGACTCTTTGGTAGTAGTGACGTCTTTAAAATGTGGTCCTCCTATATCCGTTATAATAAACGGGCCTCCCTCGTAAACGTTTTATGTCTGTTCACACAAAACTGATGCGCGTAACTTTCTGCGAAATCTTGTCTGAAATTATCTTCCACTACCGAATCATTTTGAAGTGTTATGCACCAGGAGTATTTTTCATGCTAACCATTATTCTACACTGAAACTTTGTACTCCTAACTCACAATTATTAGTACTTGACACCAATCAATTGACATACTTATTGTGATCTGTCAAAACGCGATTCCTCCTTCGAACTGTGACGTCACATTTTGCGAAATCAATTGATTAACTATTTAATGATTTTAAAGAAACTATAAATCTAATTTTGCTGTTAATTAAAAATTATTAAATAATCGGGTTTTCTGGGCTAAAATAAAGTGGTTTTTTTTTTAAGTAAGTAGTTGCGTCTTAGAATTATTGGTTATTGGTGTCAACTACCCTTTTTATTCGAACCGACTCTGCATTTGTCAAAAAAAAAAGAAAACATTCTAATTTTAAATTTTAAAACATAACTAGGATATCTTAAAGTACATAAAATCCAAACGCAAACAAGCTTTAATAATTCTCTCAATCCCTTAAGTGCCATTATGAATACATAATACGAATAAGATTACTACAGTTGCTATTATTATGGTTATTATAACCATTTACGTGTGTTCTAGCCTCAAAAGGATCATGTAACCGGTGTGATTTTAATTACTTTTCCTTGTTTTTATCGTTCATAGCAACATCATTTATATAATTCCCTTTAGCGTTGTGCACAAACAGTGATGTTAATTTATTCATAGATTGTTATGTAATATTGGTATAGTGGTCAACTATTACGGCCTAATTTTTGTTTACTGGAGAAGGAGGGAGGGTAGGGAGGGGGGTTGTTTTTGTATGTATTTGTGTGATACAGGGTGGGTGTATAAAGAACCAGATTTTGCCCGCGACTTCGTCCGCGTAAATATCGGTTATCGCGGACGGAGACGAAGTTGCTGAAATCAAAGTAGCCTATGTCCTTCCTTGAGGTCCAAACTTACCCCATACAAAATTTCATCAAAATCGGTTCCGTGGTTTAGTAGTGAAAGCATAACAGACAGACAGAGTTACTTTCGCATTTATAATACTAGCTTTTGCCCGCGACTACGTCCGCGTGGAACTTGTTTATATCCTACTTGCATACAAAGTTCCACCCCCCTTTTCACCGCTTTAGGGGGTGATTTCCCGGATAAAAACTATTCTATGTCCTTCCCCGGGTCTTAAACTATCTCTATACAAAATTTCACATAAATCGGTTCAGCGGTTTAAGCGTGAAGAGGTAACAGACAGACAGACACATTTTCGCATTTATAATATTAGTATGGATATTACTACTCATTGTAGAGGATCTCTGAGGGACCTCTTAAGTCAACAGCTTTGGTAGTAACTGGCCATCCACTCACAGACTCCTAAGCTTCTTATAGTGGTTCTGTCAGAAATAAAAGTCTCTAACAGAACGAGGGCAGACTTGGTTTCAACAGCAGTTACAACTTATTTAGTTTCTTTGTCATGGCATTCACTAATTTGCTTATCGATACTGGTACTTTGTTACTAGCAAATATAAGTATACGATTGTACCTTCATGCATGATTACGCGAATTCCTTCCTGAATCTAAAGTGATTTTTGTTTGTCTAACCTAATTGATTAACCATCCACATTTTGTTTGCTCATTTTAGAGTGATTAGGAGGACAATTCTCTGTCGGGGGAGCAGTGAATGCTGCGGCTATAGGCAGAGCTGGAACACTGTGCATGGTGGTTTTAGCCGGTAAGAATCCGGCATGCCCCTCCGTAACCCTTACTACGGAGGAACTCCATGAGGATTTCTAACAAGCACAAAACAAAAACTACAAAAGGGGGACAATTCACGTAACTTTTAACAACGTTCGTATTTCAGTCTCAGTCACATTCTGTCAAAAACGCCTCTATTTTTTTTTACCTTCATTTTTGACATTGATTGTCGCTGAGATGAGATTGCGACTAGATTTTCAACGTTATTATTTTAGTAAGAGACGGGGTCACGGCAGGCCACAAAGGAGATAGCTAAATGAATTCCTCCAAAACTGGAAATCGGAAATCAAAAGAACGGCATCGTGAAAGATGGAAGAAATGGAGTTAGGCCTTTGCCCAAGAGTGAGACAGAAAAGACTAAAAAAGAAAATAAAAATATAGGTATTAGTAGAATTGGCCTTCAAGTGTATTATAATATTTCTCACTGCTTAAGCATCAATATTTTCTTTATGCCATTAATCGTGTGATCGATCATCTGCCTCTTCATCCTCACAAATTAAAGTTCTAACATAAACATTTTACAGTCTACGGAAGGTAGCTCTTAGAATCTAATAATATTTTTAATATCTCGTTAATCGTTCAAGTGGTGTGCGGCCGACCATTAAAAATTAAACACCCATACATTTTTATGTTCTGTTTAACTTCTCACGGTGTCGAGTGCTTTGTTGCTATTAATATTGACGATCTCATTAGCGTTAAATTTATTTACATCTAATCTTGAGTAATTAATGGGAATTTTTGTAGCAGTCTGGGTAATTTTCATTATTGTATTAGACTTGTATGTCGTCTTTACAAATTTGATCATTGAAATCAAAATCGTAAGTAAAAATAGAAATAATAATACCGGCCTTTTGTTATCTCACTACATGACAAAGGCGTCTTCTCATACAGAGAAGGGATGAGCATTAATCACCATGCATGGAGTCAAGACGGACTGGCTTTTTCAGACTTACTTGTTAATCATAAGTCTAGATTTTCTTACGATGTTTTTCTTCTAAGATGTCAGTGATGTCCAAGATAAACTAACAACATATTTTATGAATTGAAAAATTCAGATTGGTACTTACCCGATGCTCGTACATGAGAGGTGGACACCTTAATAACCATTGGCCATCACGACAGTGGGTAAAGAAGAATAAATTTTCTATAAAATATTCTATAATCTAGTAATGTTGAAGGGTCTGCAAATTCTAATAAGGAACCCGTGTCAACAATTAGCAAAAGCAAAACCAGTAAGAGTTTTGATCAAGGGTATGGAATACCTTTTCTAGACGAGCAAGGTTTGTTATGTAATGATTGTGTTGTCGTTATCATTGTTTTGTCTACAAGAAAGGCTCGTTTGTCTTCTAGCTGTCATGTCACACAGTTTATAATGACGTATTATATAATGAAAATTATTCAGTATGGGAAATTGTCACTTTAGTCCAATTTAATATTTTACTGTCAGCTTCCAACTTTCATATTCCCAGTGAAACTACAGCTTATAAATATAATGCTTATATCCTAACAACAATAAGTTCAAATTAACTGGTTAGTGGCACTTTGAATAGTAGCCAAGTAAACCTCGAGGCATCTTTGAGTAACTAAAACATTAAGTGGATCGTAAAACCGAATGGTTTGCTTATTTTGCAAAGCAATAGTACTTAAGTAGTTTGATCTCTAGTTTATCTCTTTAGTCGATAATCCCTACAGATATTTCATCATACAGTTAATTAATTCAAAATGCAATGTGTGTTATGAGCAAGTATAGCACTAAAGTTTCTTAATTAGGGAATCAGAACCACAAACATCTCAATTATAAACCCTCAAGTACTTATACAGATAGATGATCTTACAAAAGGAATGAAGACCTTAATGAAAAGATTTAATTGTCGTCCAATTAATGAGACTATGCTACAAATGATATGTGTTGCGCAAGATCGGCGCCTGCGCCGCCCGGCACGTTTTTGTTTACATTCATAACTGGTTGTAGTGTTAACAAAACCAGTTTTGTGTTCTCTAGACCCACGCCGAAGTCCTCCCAATATCCTTTACGTTTTGCGACAAAAACAAAAGAACCTTCGGACTATTCAATAGCTCCTCGTTCTCGTCAGTTCGCGAAATAGAGTGCCTATTGAGGATACAAACCGTTTGAACGTCGTCTATTAAATTGCTGCCATGCCAAACGATCGTATCACTGCTCACTCAATTGACTATAATCAATGATATTTTAGTAAACAGATATGTTATAAGCGCGCAAAACGTGAAGACCAGAAACCGTCCTAATTAGGACGCATTGCCTTTAGTCTGTGTCTGGCACTACTACGAGTGATACGTTGCGCGCTGCTACGTAATTACCATCCAAAATGCCATCGTGTGTGTTTAGAAAGTGTACCAATTACGA
Organism: Hoplodrina blanda; assembly: GCA_949316365.1. NCBI lineage: Eukaryota > Metazoa > Arthropoda > Insecta > Lepidoptera > Noctuidae > Hoplodrina > Hoplodrina blanda. The sequence continues at coordinate 3,981,410 of OX438579.1, read as the reverse complement.
TACCAAAGTTAATAAAACACAAGGGATCTCATACCACACGTAAGTACGCAATATACTTCGATTTATTAATATATTTCAATTATTTTCCTAATATTCTGATATTTTGAGGTTAGAAAAAAGAAAGAGATGGAAAATACATTTTTTGTCGTGAGAACGACAAGGATGCGTGCACTCCGGACATAGAATAAAAGTACAGATGCGAATATTAGGCAGTAAAGTCATCTTTACTCCAGAGTTCTAGTTTCCCTTTTAATAACTTTTCATTATAATTTAATACTTAATACTTAAAATCAATTACATAATGATAAAATACAGTCTGACAAAAACCCTAGAACATTGAAGTGTAAAAATTGTTCTTTTATAACATTTTCACTTTGAACAATCGACTATAACTTTTACAATACTTACGAGATTTTTACAATTCCTGTTGTAAACCTTGTTTCTATGTGATCTTACTAAAATATGATAGAAATATTTAATATTCCTCCATAAACAAAAAACCTCATTTTCAAGTTACGTAATTATTCCTTATCATACAATTTTTCGTCAAAAACCCTTCAAATTACTATCCTACTAGACTTTTCTAATTGGATTACGCTAACATCGTTCCAATAAGACATAATACACCAATTTTGCACAAATTCCCTTACGTTATGTTTTCTAACCAGACAAGTTTTCCTAATATCCTTATCAGTAAATTAAAGTTTCTGCCTACCTAATAAGTACAATAAAACATAAGAAAACAACTTTAAAATCCTTTCAAAAAAACAAATTATAGAATCCTTTCAAAAATTAAACTTAACTATAAAGTCCTTACAAAATATCACTAACTGTACTTGCGTTATAGTACGTACGTGCATGGGGTCTTCGTCGCCGACATCGTAAACAAAGAATTAATGAATCGTTTATATTACTTTACTATGTGACAACAGCAAGAGAGAGTTTATTCGTTGCATAGGCACAAATCCCGGCTACAAATTCTGTACACACGGTTTGTACCTTCTGCCTAGTTAATTTGTTAGTCTATGATGCCAACGTGCGGTGATTGGTCACATTGGTGGCTCGAATAATGTCTGTTTACATTCACGCGCAATTGACAACATCTAGCTGTCACTTTTTTTCTTATTGATTTTATCAAGCTATCCTTTTTACTCCTTTTCCTTTTGTAGTGAAATGTAAAATGAATGAAAAGTGTGTATGTGTGCTGCCTCTCGGCGCGGAACACTTTTTTCTGTTGCTTTGTAAGGGTATAACATATCTGTTTATTAGAATATCATTGACTATAATAGTGTGGAGTGTTTATATTGTAGACCTTGGACACTAACTACCGAGCTCCTGAGGTACCGAGCGACGAGTGAAGTGACGACTTATCTACATCATCATAATACCATGCTAATTACATAAGAAATTCTCCGCACGTTCCAAACCTTCGCTTTACCTGGAATCTGATTGACTATTCGGTAAAATGTTGTTTACCAGTTCCCAATGTAAATCAAGTCGAGCCTAGTTCTGTTTTGGGTTTGCCCAAAGGCCAAAAGAAATTGAATTTTTTATCCTTTCTATTATTTTTACCTGACACCGCCATGTTGTTATGGAATTAAATAAACATCCGTTCATAACGATAGCTCGGTCGAAATAAAAATGTGCATTCATTTACTATTTTAAGTAGGTAGACCGTATTACTTTTTGTGTTTTGTCTTCTTTGCGTTATTTTTGTTCAAAGTCGTTGTAATGTTGACACCGAGTTTTGTAATCAGACATAGGTAATCTGCGAGTAAACAAACGTGCTGCCTTATGATATGGACTCACCGTGTCCTGCAAGTCCTTGAACTCGTTGAACAATTTGTTCTTCTCGATCTTCTGGCTGAGAGACTTGACGATGGTGGTCGAGGCGATCGCGTTTACGGTCAGAGTGTCGACCTCATGACGCAGCTGCCGGATCTGCACCTCGCGCACTATCGTTAACACCAATAACCACGCCACCAGCGCACCAACCACCACGGCCAGCGTGATCAACCACGTCTGCCATCGCCTATCCGTCTTGTCAACCATCGCACCCCTAAATTGTCTCTCAAAATCACCGCTCATCAAGTTCTTCGATATGTCTTGCGACTCCTTCATGTTCGTCTGAGTATACATTGAGTTGGCTTCAGGAATAAGTGCGTGATTCTCAGCCATCACAGCCCTGACACTGCACTCGCGAACCGTCACCCGTCACTTGATCCCTAAGTGGCAAACTACGCGAGTAATTAGTCTTTATCGGCCCATTATTAATGTTCGTGGAAGGCCGGGTCGAGGGGCCCGTGAAAGAGATAGAATAACACGGTGCACGTGCCGAGTAGTTCGGGGGAGGGTAACGCGCGTGCACAACGAGACGGATCAGAAGCGAATGCGGAGCTGCAGCTATGTAGATGGGTGCGCGCGCGGCGGACGACTGGACACGGAATCAGAAACACGGCAACCGGCGCGCGCGCATCTCTCGGACCGATCCACCCCAGTCTGTGAATCCAGTAGTTCCACACCACACAAAACTCAATCGCAAGTTCACGCACACATATAACGCCAAATAAAACAAAAATACTAGGTATTATCGCGTATTATAAATGCGACTGCAATTACCTATATATATAAAATTGTCGATGTTACCTGCTTTATGGGACTCAAATAATTATGAGTTTTATTTTTTTATTGTATGACGATGTAACAGACCTTCGTTGTATAACATTTTAAGTTTGGGGGACCGGGATGATCCCGCATACATTTATCGGTGAATACGTCGTATGCATATATATAATAACCTTTATTGACCGCTCGAGAAAGATAAAACTTTAACACCATTATGGAAATGAGGTAACCCGTTTAGGTAAAATTTCGACAAACAAAACAAGAAGACTCGCGGTTACAAATACAGAAACGATTACAATTCTAATTAAAAAAAAATACAAACTTGCCGTTTTCAAAATTACATTTTACCGACGTTTACAACAGCAGACATAATTACATCAATAAAACATAATCTTGTTGACTAGAAAAGTTACGTAACGAAGAGATAACCATAATTTTAATAGTCCTTTTATTATGAGAATCAGACAAAGATCCCTTTATTTCTAGACAAATTTATGAACAGACCAGACTTGCCGACGCACACAGAATTCTAGTTAATTAATTACTGATAACATACATGAATACGTACCTACCTACATGATGTTTATTCAATAAATGACTACGTCATAGTGAATGCGGTTACTCCACTGATAAGAGAATCAGTAAACAATATGAACGTATTCTAAACCATTCTGAATGAATGTGCATGAATTTATTCATTAGCTTATATTAATTAATGACGATAGACTTAGTAAAGTACCTAATGGTGAAAAAAATAATAACTAATTATTGTGGTTTTTACACTTAACATACACATTAAATACAATATAAAGATTGTTACGTAGTGCGAGCAGAATTTTTGCAGTAAGTAAATTATACTCTCATTTATTCTTTTATTTTCTGTAGTTTTTGCTCTTAAGTATACAGAAATGTCCATCCATAGAATATAGTATTGTTCTGTACCTAATAGGTTAAGACCTGTAATTAGCTGTCAGTTCAATGTTCTCAATTTTTTCACCTGTAAATGTTTATTAAATAAATAAATTAAAATTAGAATGCTCTTGACTGGGAAAACTTAAAAAAAGCACGAGTGCATTCAGTATAATGTTATCTGGGTTAGTATTGTGTTACTTAAAAATCAAATTCTAGTTATGCATCATTGCTGAGAATTTTTTGTATAAGTCTGAGGCATTCGATACTGTGTTAATTGTGTTATTACCTATGTCGTGAGGGAACTTGAGTATGAATGAGGAAATTCGATACTTGATAGGGGTATTTGCTATAATGTTAACCTCGTGCAGTAGCAATACATGAAAGTGAGACTGTTAAACAACTACCGAACTACTCTTTTCAGGATACCTCATGGCAGTATCTTGGGACCCAAACTTATCCGAAATACAACAATATTCAACGGTGATCTTAAACTAATCAGTCAATACATTCAATGTAAAATATAATTTACAATGCACACAATCGTGACGATTTAAAACTTTGTCAAACTGAATGTGATAGTCTTATGATAACGTATGGAATGACTGAATTTCAAACAATCCAAATACATTTAATTTTGAAAATTGCTTAAACTGCGTCTACAATTAGGGAATGCAAATCTCGCGAGATTGGGGCTCAAGCGAGATCTCGCGAGTTTGTGAATAACTATACTGCGAGATCTCGCCAATTTCGAGATCTCGCGAGATTATTAGTTTTATGTGTTTTTTTTGCAAACAATCACAATATAAATAAATTAGGAAAAAAATTATAAGTATTATAAGATAAACATTTATTTTCACGATTTTTTTCCATAGACTTTTATGCATCAAACATTGTTTGACGTATCTGTCTATAATTTTTTAATAAACTTCTAAGTAGTAAACTTCGACGTATTTTATTTCCATACTTCCGACACACTCTCATAGTCTTTTTATACTATATTCGCCGACATCGTTCGTTATTCCACTCGTAAATTACATAAGAAACTTTTTTTTGTATAAATAACCAAAAAAATACTCGAATGTAATTAAACTCAATCACGTTAGCTAGCCACAACTATTAGTAACGTAACAAATGCGCGCTGATGACGCTGCACGCCGGCTCAATTTTCGACCAATCGCACGCACGAACGAATCTAAGAGACACCTCGCCCCGCGACCGAAACGCACCGAACGAAACCGACAGATCGCAACTCCGTCCGTGTCAGTCCGCGCTTCGAATAAGACGTTTTTATGCTCGAGTGCAATCTCGTTAAACTCGCGAGATCTCGTCTTTTTTTCGTCCGAGATCAATCTCGCTAAAAAAGGCCGAGATCTCGCGAGAACGAGATCTCGCGAGAACGAGATTGCATTCCCTATCTACAATAAAATTACTATATAAAATTAAATAACCTAGTAAGGGAATCGAAGTAACTCCCTATCGGCGATGAACACACATGGTATTGGACCATGTGTGTAGACATAGACATACCTACACATTACATTTAGAGAATAAATGAATGAATGATAATGATAATATATGAATTATAACTAATACTGTTGGAAAAAGAGAAATTATTAAAACGCCCTTCCTCTCTCCTACTTATTTAAAAGTTTGCTGTGTCCGATAAGGTCTATAATCGTTTTTATATTAACACCTACCACTTGTATGGATTGCAATATGAGATAGTATGATATAGATGATAGGTACGAGATAGTAAAGAAAAAGAAAGAAAAAAAAAGGTTTATTTGACACAGTTAAAGCTAAAACGACTGGACATAAAGTGCCAAAACACCACATAAACTGCGAAAATATAATTTAAAATGAAAGTAGGTCAATTACTAAGAACTGTAATCTTCAGCGTAGTGCGTAGGTACACTGTGGTATGTTTCATGAGATTGATGGGTAAAATCCACAAAGAACATCCTTGTATTTTATTGACGTCAGTCGCTTAGCTACCTGTTTATGTATGTGTGCATGCATACCATACCATAATTCGGGGATATATTTTTTTTCTTCTGGTTCTGATGCATGGTGTTTTAATTATGACCAAATCAAACCATGATCCATCCATCTTCCGTCTCGCTCTGCACGCAATCGGGAGGAATTAACGAACATTGCCGAAAACGCTGTCCGTCGATATCCATTTCATTGCAAAAACATTTGATTATAATAATAATAATCCAGCCTATATTACTGTCCCACTGTAGGGCAAAGGCCTCTTCCCATACAGAGAAGGCAAAAGCATGATCACCACAAAAACGTTTAATTGAATAAAATTATTTACGGTAATTAATACTATTTTGAAATACATATTAATTATTACCTCAAATCGAGTGTCTATACCTCGATTTGAAAACAATAATTAGTCATGTGTGGTCATGACGGAAAATGTATTTTAAAATATAATTATTTAGCAAAACTTGCGTAAGTACATGGCAGAAGTTTGCGGTTATGTACTTACATACCTAGGTAGCAATCTACTACTCACATACGTTTGAATCACGCAGCTTGATTGCATCACCTACAAACTTTTTTATAAAAATATATTTTTATCCTCATTTTGCGCATAGCAGATGGTGACAGCGGACTAGCAGGTTGTATTGGAAAAGCCACTTGAACTGTTAAGGCGCTTCCCTGACCAAATGACCTTGAGCATTCGGTCCCTCTTTGCCGCACGCCACTTTCTTATCTCATCACTTTCTCATCTTTCTCGTTTTCACGCAATTTTCAAAAACAAAGCGTGCTTTTGAAATAAATATTTAGATTTTTTAATTATCTAATGATTTGTGCAATTCTCAAATTAATAATTTTAGTCATTATTTTGCAAGGAGGTCTTAAATGTATTTTTAACACATTGAACAAAATTAGAAAGTGCAATGTGATGATAAGATATCAAACATTAATAAAGTGCTTTTAGATGTCGTTTATTTCCCTTAATTAATGAGATATTATCTCATTAATCCTCATCATGCCTCTGAAAAACCACTAAAAACAAGGTTTTGGTCGGGGTAGCGCCTTAAGTGGGTTTGCCCTGCAGTGGGATAATATAATATTATGCTGGTTTTATTATTATAACTTGTGTCTGCTACCTGACAGTGTAGGGTCACTGTGCAGTACTTAATCTTGAACTCTTGACATAATTATAAAAGGATTTTCAATTTAAAACCATCATGTTCAGCTGATTAATATTAAATATGATAGGTATATAGTATATGTATACGTATATAAGTACTTGCAATCAACAATAATCAATAGCTAGGATATTAAAATTATGACGCAAACATTCCGATCACAGATCGGTCCATTTGATTTCTAGCACGGATGCGCCTACGCCGAGCGCATCGCTTCTTATACCAATTATTGTGTAATAGAGACGCGCCCGCATACTATCCTCATATTATTGATTATTATCTATGAATGAGTATGGGAATAAGTTGGCAACACTTGTGGGCTGGGTTGCCAGGAATCCCACACACAAAATGAATACTTAAAAAGTGATACGAGTACCTACCTACGTAGCATTCTTGATTCTTTCACCGAGTGTGTCAATACCTATTTTTTAAATAATGATAATATCTACACAAAAATAATATTCACATGTGATCGTTTTATATGAATAGGTACTTTTATTTTTCATTCCCATCTAGTGCAAAAAATACGAAAGTTGTTTTAGGAAAATTGAATTTTCCACATCATCCACTATTCAATTTTAAAAGTAAACAGTTTCAACGTCCAACAGTTTTACGCTATCAAAAACACATTCAGAAGAACGTTAAATACTAGGTAATATGTATCTATGTCCCGAAACAGCAAAGTAATAAAATCAAAAATAGAATTCTATTGCATTTTGTAAATAAGTACTTACCAAAAATTACCCGCGAGTAGGGGAACATTTTTTTCAATTTATACTGTGACGGGGGTCACTCTGAGCATTCTTTCGCACCCTGGCAGGTATTGACCCGCCACCACCACAAGACGGGTCCCATCACCCGGTGGGCGACGGCCCATCTCTGTTCTGACTGACCCCGAATCCGCCGTCCACATTCTTTCATGATGGTCGGAAGGTCTACGGCGAAAAGGGGACCCTGCCAATCTGTTGGCAGCACTTGTCTTTTTTTTTTAAAAGTACCTTTGGTGTGCGAATTCTTTTTACGCGTGCTCATAAAAAAACCATGAATCTCTGACAGAATCGTGTAACAGCTATATTTTTAACGTTCTATTTTCAAATGCGCCAAAAACGTAACGTGATGCATGACATGAGCCATCACGAAAACCACGATGCCAATTTTCTTTTAGGTACGACGGTTGTTTTTTTTTTTAAATTCATACAGCACTTTAACGTGCAAATGTCTTCATTAATATAATTATTTCACTTTTCTGTCATTCCATAATAGCTGGCATACCTCACTGCTCTTTCAAAGTGTGCCAGAAAGCTATAATTTTAAAATACGATTCTTTTACTGCTTTTTATATCAAATGAAACCAAAATGAAATGGGTAAACGTTAAAATTTTTGTGAGTAACAAATACATTTAAACGAATTAAAATAGATATAATTAAAATAATATCTCTTAAAAACCTTTTACAAAGACACAGAACAGGTACCTGAGTATAATTTTAAAACAAGTCTAGTTTTTTACGGATTATATTCCACTGAAAAACCTGAATTACCTGCCACAAAAAGATTAATTTTGCTACACAAACAAAGCCTTTGGGGACAAAGCAGTGATTTCACTCGAAAGCACATGTCATTTAAATTAAGTCGGTATGTGATCGGTTTAATAACGTATGTAGGTTACTGTAAAAGCATTTTATTTACTCTTTGATATGCCTTGGTAATTAAAATGAATACCTACCAACGTTAACTGTCTCTTTAAAATAGTTTTACATTTTCTGTAGTTTTATTTTTAGTTAAAACTAGTGACCCGCCCCTGCTTCGCACTGGTGCAATCGTCGGTGGAAGCTCCCGGCGGCTGACATTTTCCAACACTTTCAACAATTATCGTTATATTTATACCAATTTACACAAAACCTTGATATATTATATACCTGAACCTTCCTTTTGAATCTCTCTATCTTATAATGAAAACCGATTGAAAATCTGTTCATAAGTTTTTGAGTTTCTCGAGAACTTTGTTTTAAAATATATTTAGTCATTAGTGATAGTGATTTAGCGATTTATTTATTTGCACCTGCTGCCTTTTAATATATTGCCATTTCATGGGCTTATGGTTGAATTGCCAGGTTTGATTTTTCTTTCGATATATTCTCAGAGCAGCCTGGAATGGGGCCCCGGTTGAAGGCAATATTGAAGCTCCTTAACTGGCCCTTTGAAAAATGCAGGCGTGATATTATGGTAGCAGGAGGAACCGTGGGGTTTTAGTCGGTAAGAGTCCGACATACCCCTCTGTTATCCCCAAACGGAGGGCCTCCATAAGGAATAACCCACGAAAAAAAAAGGCGTGATGTTATATTTATTTGTTTCCTATAAAAAGTAACCATTTTTAATTTTAACTTTAAAGCTAGTTAAGATTTAGAGATAAATTTTGTATACTTAGACCATAGTGTAATGATACACTATGCTAATACCATAGCTGGTACTTACTTCTTACTGTAGACAGTTTAGATAATTTTAAACAAGTACATTCACAAGCAAGCATATATGTTTTCAAATAGGCGGCGGCTGCATTCAGTCCAGATTCCGCACTGCTAATAGATTCGTGTAATACAAATAAAAAGAAACGTAACTAACTAAACTCTATTTGTAGACTAGGTATTCTAGACCAGCTAATTTGCATTCTCTAAACAGGATACCTAGGATTAGTACTCGTTTTGTACCGCTGCATGTCTTTAACGTAATCACGGAAGGTTAATGCATTTCTCGTAGGTCTACAGGTAACCTACGGTAGGCTAGAATAGGGGTTCACAACCTTTTTTTACGGAGACTCCCTTTACAGCAGCCTTTCTCAAAATGGGCGATAACCCCCCCTTGTGGGCGCTGCAGGTCTAAAGGGCGGTATGAGACCCAGAAAATCGGGGCGTTGTGTAAAGGGTTGGGGAGCGATTTGTAATTAAATCTACTAGGTGGTTTCTAAGTAGCTAAAAAAATGCGGGTGCTAGAAAATAATTTATTCTCAAAGTGGGCAGTAGACAAAATAAGTTTGGGAACCTCTGCTTTACTGGATGTAATTTTTTTGTTCTTGTAAGAGAAGACGTGTGTAGCTCTAAGAGACATTAGGACAACTTTTTTTTTTTATTTAGTTAAATAAATATAAAAATAATAATAGTAGCCTATAAGTGTCCCACCAGTGGGTCGCGACCCATACTTTAGGAACTGCTGTTCTTTAGACATTTCTGTAGCCTACAAGTACAAACATAACAAAACATTAATCCCTGAAGTGTCTGTAATCCCGGAAGGGTTAGGCAAAGGTGTCCCCATTAGTACACTTACATTTCGCCAGTTATGTTTTTAAGTCCCATGTAATAGGGCAAAAATCCAGACTCCGAGGCTGCTACTGAGAAATTCCTGATGGAAAACCCAATAACACTTTGCCCGACCAGGGAATCGAACCACAAAAAGAAGAACAAAAGAACACCAAAATAGTACACTATGATACAAGTGAGGTAAAGCTTCTAGTTTAAAATTGGTACAGTTAGCAAGTTTCTTCAATCTACAAATTGAACCAAAACCACAATAATATTACTGTTATTAATAGCGATGACATAATATTGTCATCGCAAGTAATCTTCGTCGTTTGCAAAAGTTCCGACACACTAAAGTAGGGAAAATCCCTTTGCAATATCTTGTAAATGAGGTATCCATTCTCACATATCAGGTAAGAGAGGATTCTCTTACCTTATATGTGATAAGAACTTCAAAGTGTTATGTGAGTGCCGTAGTGCTGTGTACTTGAAGTTTCACAATCAAAGTAACATTTCGCGTGCGCCTGATATTATTGGAACAGCAAAACTCCTGTCTGCGTTATTTTTAAAAGCCAGCTTCGTTTGCACTAAGAACGATATATATGCTTGGAGTATCGCCTGTATTTTGCCCGGAATGAAGGGAACTCAGTAAAATCAATATTATTATTAATTCAGGTAAACATAATCCATACACACAACAATACGTACCTAACATTAAAATGAAATCAAAATTACAATTAAAATCAAAAATTAAAATTAAATTAAAAATACCCTACCCTACTAGGGTAGGATATTTTTAATTTTATTTTAATTACCATACTAATATTATTAATGCGAAAGTAACTCTGACTGTCTGTAACGCTTTCACGACAAAACTACTGAACCGATTTTGATAAAATTTGGCACGGAGTAAGTTTAGACCCCAAGGAAGGACTTCGTCTGCGTGCGGGATAACATTTATGCGGACGAAGACGCGGGCAAAAACTAAAGCTAAGGCTAATTAATATTGTCACTGGAAAATGGTAATGTATTGCACATCTTTAAATACAGTTCTCCGTATCGATTTTGGTAACGACCGTTTAAAATTATTTCCTAGCGTATGCCCTAATACGACGCGCCAGACCGAATTAAGTTTTAAATATCCGATCACAACTAACGTAATAGAGTTGGACTGCAGACAGAAGCGGATACGGGAAGGGGGTTGCTAAAGGGCTCAAGTCGCCCTAAAAGCATCTCAGTTAGCAGAATAAGTGGAGAGGGATTTAGGTCTTTCTTTACGTATTTAGCGTTTTTGTTGCACATTTATGTTCTATCCGGAGTTACATTACAAACCGGTAGTTTTGGAACGTGGATTCGAGGATTCAAACCAATACTTACAGCGCGTACACATAGAACGTCCGATTTACAGGTCCGTTTAAACGTATATGTTATTAGCGTATGTAGTTGTATGAGCGAGTTCACACAGAATACAGTATTCATACATACATACATAAACTCACGCTATTTTCCATGGGGGTAGGCAAAAACCACAGAACGCCACCTGCTACGATCCTTACATACTCCTTTCGCCTCATCTACGTTCATACATCTCGTCATACAAGGACGCCGGTTACGATTACTCCGCACCTGACCTTTCTGAAGAACCTCACCAATAAGGTCAGTGTAGGTCTTCGTAGGGCAACCCCTCCCTGCGTTGCCACTCACCTCTGCCATATAGATACCTTTTGTTAATCGTCTTTCACTCATCCTCTCAACATGACCAAACCATCTAAGCATACCCTTTTCTATCTTTGTCACTACATCCTCTTTTAATCCGCAACCAGTAAAAAATACCGATCCGACAAATATTACTTCCAGTAGCGACGAATCAGTTAAAATCGGTCCTGTAAATGCTGTGTGAATATTACCTCCAGTACCGACGGATCAGTTAAAAAGGATCCTGTAAAATCGGACGTTCTATGTGTACGCGCCCTTACATGAACTAACATCAATACTAACTGTAGAGTAACGCCTGTATTTAATAATTCAGCAATCGATTGCTAGATAGTAGTAGTTGTAGGTACAACTGGTTGGTTTACATACTGTAATTGTTGTTATGTTCTAATTCCAAACAGTTTATAGTACACTATACACATAAGATCTTTGTACAGAGTATATTATTTATTTAGTTACGGTTCTCGGTTTATGACATCGAGTAACCCCTTTTAGAAAATTTATAGCAAACTGTGAAAAATGAACTTGCTCAGTTTTTAAGTATGACAAAGCAATAAGCAGTGCATTAGTACTTGTATTGAACGCTAAATTAATAAATAATACATTAGTTACTCATGATTATGATAACAACAGCACGAGTTTGAGTGGGTTGTACCAGGGGGCCTTTTCAACGCTCGGCTCAGCGCCGAGAGTTGAAAATCGAACAACAGAAATTACAAAGTAATATTAAAATAAGTGTATGAACGTTGATGAGGTGAAAGGAGTATGTAAGGATCGTAGCAGGTGGCGTTCTGTGGTGTTTGCCTACCCCTATGGGAAAAAGGCGTGAGTTTATGTATGTATTGTTTTAAGAGATGGCGATAGGCCCCCTAATAACCAAACCATTTCATTTTTTTATCATTAGGTATTACAAGCTTTTACACTACTATTTTATACTAGCTTCTGCCCGCGACTTCGTCCGCGTCAAAGTTAATATATTATATTTTGTCCCACGGGAAGCGTACATTTTTCCGGGATAAAAAGTAGCCTATGGGCTATTCAAGACAATAATCTATCTCTGTGCCGAAGTTAATCCAGATTCGTTCAGGCCGTTCTGGAGTGATTGAGTAACAACCATCCATGCATCCATCCAAACTTTCACATTTTTACAAGCTTTTATTTAGCTTGCACTGTTCTCGTATTGAATGTACTTAAGTAAGTTACTGTTGTCCTTTCAAAATTTGCAAACCATTTTTCGACCATTTGTTGGTATCCGATTGAGCTGTAATTTTGCATACACCTTTAATTAGTTCTAATGACAATACAATGTCCAATACTCAATATTGTAATAATTTTAAATTAAAAGCTTGTTCTTAAAAATATATTTTTTTAATTAGATAGTTTATTATAGTCTCAGACTTTATTGGTCTGAGATTATAGTAAGTAGAGATGAAGTGTAGAGAGTAGTAAGTGAAGATGTTAAGATCAAATCTTGCAAGCCAAATTTGCACCAGTTCCTCTGAACTTACGACTTTGAAATTTTACATGCTTTTGTACAATACACTAAAATTCAAATGTAACCTGATGCCGCTTCCAGCATTGTCTCCTTATGAGGGCTCTCCTCAACAGTTAGAAGCACGAGCACGCAACGTTGAATATGCGTTTATTGTTGATAGCGAAACTTGATGTTAACCATGAACTGATGCTGTAGCCAAGATTTTCTCTTTATGAGGACTCCTCAAAAATAGTAGCAAAGGTATTTTGCGCCTCCATATTGGGCCACGTTAAATTTATCTTCATAAGTTTTTAGTCTTCGGTGGTACATGGTCTGATGATGGATTCAAAAGGTGGCCATAGGAACTTCTCAGCTAAACAAGATCCTCGTTGTGCCTGGATTCGTTGGATTCTTCTTGATAGTCTTTTCATGTGAAAGCGGTGTGTCAAAAAATTAAAAATATAGATGCAAAAAAATAGAAATAATGAAAAAATAAAATTCTTTTAAATTAAACACAAGCTTTTGCCCTTAGCGAGAGCTTCTTTTTAATTTAAAAGATTTTTTTTCGTATTGTCACGTTTATATATTACTTAATATCGTTCGTTATCGTAACGTTCATTAAATAGAATCCATTTTTTGAAGCTTGAGGCTTTTTTTTAGTGTTGAGATTAGGTGTTTATATTTCACACCTCGTGTTTTTGATTAAATATTACTGACGAACATCACTTTATTTACAGATTACAATACTAAATATTAAACTAAACTAATTAACATATTACTTAAATCAAGTTATATTGTCAGTTTTATTATGATTGCAGAATCTATTCACCGTAGCCAGCAGCAAAAACTCCAATAATCAAACATTTCAGCGCTGAACGATTGATTTACAAAGATGCAGCACCTTTTCACAATTTTTACCTTTTGTGAAAACCCAACCCTAATCGAGCCTTCAAGAAGACCTTGCTTTGTATTAAGGTACTAGCATAAAAGTTATTATTCTTTGGTACTGGCTGGTAACTACCCAGGTACCTATTATTCATTCGTCTACATAGAATTTACGAAAATATGAACGACCATAGACAATTTCGAAGTGTAGCAACAGCAAAAAGGTTCCTAACTAGGCGCCAAAGACAAATATGGAGTAGCGCTAAAATGGAGATAAATATGATTTTACTTTTCAGCCTTGATCTGAATTACAACAGCCTTGAACTATATCCTATTCCTAACGCGTTCATGAGTACCTATCTAAACATGATATCATCGTATCATGGCTCGGGTGACACGTGGCGCGATGGTCATGCGCTTCATGTTGTTGTTTTAACTAGGTATTACAATGTCCACTAAAACTGTGGTTTCAGTTCCTTGAAACGCGTATGGTGTTAGATGAAAAATTACTTCCTGTTTTTCAAATTCCTAACGTAAAATTTTAAATTTGGAAAGAAAAATTTTTCTACTCTTTAATTGTGTTTTAAATTTCGAATGTGTTGTGCTGTAAATGGCGCCAGTATTTTTTTTTTGAGATTTGTCTATGATTTTAAATAATTGATTTACTTACTTATTGTATTGGTTTAATTAAAATATTTATTTCATTGAAATTATTTCTAGAAAAATCGAACAAAAAGAAAGTGCTACAGAAACGGTTACGTCTCAGTTTGTTTATAAGCGTAATGAAAACTGCAACTGTAACAAAATCTTTTCTCGGAGTCTGCTTCCAGACAGCACGGCACCGCACAGTTTACCATTCAACAGAAACCTTTATCGATTCTTAGATCGATCAACTTACGTTAATCGATTATTTTCATAATAATCAATTCTTCAGAAAGATGCGCGTTTAACCTCACAAAGTTAACACTACAATCCACTGACTACATACCATCCCTATTCTGAATGCATAGAGTTAAAAATGGCGCGGAATTTGAAAATTCTTTTTTTAAACGACTGAACACGAAAACGTTGAATGAAGTTACGATTCTTTGCGTGCGTGACTCATAGTGGAGTATCGAGTTACGAATTCCTAGGCATCGGTAATGGCCAGCACGTGGTGAGAACACGGCATTACAGCTCCTGAAAAAGTCAATAGTGCGTAACATTGCATTGTACACAATCGGTTCGTATGACAGTCATTAGGCGAACCAAGTTAAGGCTTTAACTCAAAACAAGTGCTTGGTTTCAGAGTTATATGGGCTGAGTTGGTACCTGTAACTATAATGATGTTTATACTGCACCTGTAGGTAATAATGATGCTGTTTATTATGAATTGTTTTTAGTTTTGTGTGTGTTGTCACAATATATCTCTCAATTCAATGTGGCTTTTAACAAAAGCCTCCTCTGGCTCCCTGTAGGTACTACAGTGAAAACAGTATAACTGAGATCTCAAGGATTTTTTATCACTCAAGTATAGAGACTTTAGATAACATAAAATCACATCACGCCTGTAATCCCCGAAGGGTTAGGCAGAGAGGTACCCTTACTACACCCACACATTTCGCCATGTGTTATGTATGTTTAAGTCTTATGTAATAGGGGCGAGCCTATTGCCATCAACTAGGCACAGATTGTGTTTCTTACACAATCTATTGAGCTATAAGGTCCCAATTATAGACGTAAACAAGAAAAACATCTAAGAAATCAAATCTCAATTAAATTAAGGTTTAATTTCTGTCAATTAAATTAAGGTTTAATTTCTGTTTTGGATGTCAAACAACACTAAGTTGAGTGGCCTTTGGTGTGTTGATTATCTCATTGCAAAGCTTGGAATTTCGTTAAAACTGACTTTCCCTACTACCAAAATCCACACGGAGAGAAAATTTTGTGTCATAATTACAAAATGATTTAGTATTTTTCTTTTTTGTGTTTCTGAGCAAAATTTAGTTTTTTCGACAGGTGTTTAGTCATTCAAGCAATGGTCATGGAGTAATCGCAACAAATCGGTTTTAGTAAATGTTGATTTTGTAATAGTAGCAATACAATATTTTTTTCCAGTAAAATGTTTTGTAATTTCAACCATAATTAGAAATCACGTCTGACGTCATATCTATTACTAGTCTGTTATCTATTTCTACAAAACACATTTTGTACATTATTAATTTCTAGTAATACGTTTTGTAATTACTGCAAAAATATGGCTCATGTCTGACGTCATTAGCAATGACTAAACTATTACTTATTTCAACAAAACATGTCTGGTATAATACTCGATTTTACTAAACAGTTTTGTAATTGTAGCAACAAAACGTTAGCTAGCTAACTACATTTTACATGTCATTACAAGACACTATTAATTTCAACAAATGAGTGTACTAACTTTATCGAAACAATGTTTTTGACAATTCGTTTTGTTATTTTTATGAAACGAATGTCAAGTATTACACTGTTTTAGTTAATGTTTTGTATTTTTTACAATTTATTTTGTAACTGGCTTGAGTTGGTCACCGCACGCGCCCATTATTTTGTTCGATTCGTTCATTCCGTTCGCATCCGCTGGACCAAGCATAAGTACGCTTAAAATAAAAATATGTGTGTTCGAAATTAGTGTGGCACGGGGGGATTAAATTAATAAAATTAAAGTAAAATGTGTTGAGTGTTAGCTTACATAACAGTGTATCTACTATAAACTGTGCCAGTCGCTTTACGCCGCCGCCGTCGCCACCATAATCGTCATTTTGTCGCAACACACTCACGACTTACGGGCAAGAAGGAACATGATGAAAATTTGAAATGGATAAGCTAACCAGAGATTTATTAATGAATTGGGGCTTGTCCGAATACATTACCACATTTAAAGGTAAGTGTTTGGAATTTCTTTAATATTTACTTACTTCGATCAACAATAACTAAATAAGTATGTATACCTACTCTCACCGGGTCTCAAAAATCAAAGCTATCATCAGAAAACGTCATAAGGCGCCTTCAAATTAGCCGCAAGGTGCCGCGCTGCTTTGTAAATAGTAAGTACCTATGTAAAAAAACGCGCGTCACGGCCGCACATCCATACGATTCTCGTGCGCAGTGCCGCTGCAGCGCGGCTAATTTGAAGGCGCCATATCAGTAAACTTCTAATCCGCACCCGGAAGGCCGCTTACATTTTGTACTAGACCCCTTCAGATCATCTATCATCTTAGGCCTGAAGAAGTCCACTGCTGGACATATACATGCCTCCCCTAAGTATACGTTTCCAGGATGAACGATTCTGAGCCCTCCATCCACTGACTTCCCGCATGTGTCATGAGAATAATTTCTGAACACACTATCACTAACTATGCTAAATCAACTCGTTCTATTTTATGAAACTAACTTATTTACCTACTTACCCAAAGATGGCAGAATTGATGGTGGGACATTAAGGTTGCTTTCGCATGATGAAATAACACAGGGCAAATTTAGAAAATTTGAAACTTGAAATGGCTTCTTTAAACACACCAGAACAGCAAGAGGTGCGTTTGTTGTTTAATGTTCCTTTCTATCCATGCCCTAATTAATTTAATTTTTATACTTTCAAATAAATAATTATTTTGCATTCCACTTTACCATGTTTTTAACCGACTTCAAAGAAAAAAAGAGGATGTTCTCAATTCGGTTGTATTTTTAACTGACTTCATTTTTATTATGAATATTTTTTATGTTTTTTATGGCATAACTTCGTCAATTATGAGCCGATTTGATAAAATCTTTTTTAGTGTTCCGCACCCAAAGGGTAAAACGGGACCCTATGGCGCTTGTGTACTCCAAGGAATTTTACTGTCTGGCTATAGTAATTTTATCAAAATCTGTTCTGCCGTTTGGTTAGAAGTCGGTGTCTCAACATTTTTAAACTTAATTTACAATATTTTCTATATCGTTTTCAGGTGCATGAGCATAATGCTTCATTTTCTCTGCTTGATGTAAATACAGAATTGGACACATCTCTTGGCAGCATTGGCAGACTGTTAACGGAAACAACCTACTTTGAGGCTTCCCCAAATAGCTTTGCAACCACCAAAGAAGTATACAACTAGATGAAACATTAACTCCGTCAAGTTCTACACCACATTCAGCTAAGCCAAGAAAAATACAATTTAAGGCAATAGCAAGAAGAGACATCTCAACAACAACCAGGAGGTAGTCTGCAAATTGTTCAAGGTGTTGATCAGCCAGGGCTTCAAGCTACTAAAGAGACGTTTAGGAACAAGGAAAATTGTCAACAAGCTGTTCGAAATATTGATTACACGCAGCCAGGATATGTAAGCAAAGCTGTTTTACCTGCTTTTATTTAACTCTCCGTAGATGTAATGACTATGTTACTCTTGTTTCAAAAATTATTCAATGTAACATAGGTTACGTTAATGGTGAAATATTTTTGAAATTGGTCAAGTAGTTTTTCAGTTTATTCATTACAAAAGTACAAATCTTCTCTTCATCATTTTAGTGTAGATTAAAAAATTAATGAGTTGATCCTTGATCAAATATACCTGATCATAGGTAACATACATAATAAATATAGGAACACACCTAATAAATATACCTATATAATATTTTTCTTTGATTCTAGGTTCTAAAAACTTTGCACTGTTCACTAGATGGAAAAGCAATATTAGCGCAGGGGCAGAATTTGGGCAAATTGACTGACAATTCATTTACAACAGACGTCGCATATTGAGAGAACGAGGAATACTAGAAACTCGTTCCCGTTCCTCTTCAAGAGCTTCATCAATAGGTTCTGATCCTGCCACTGCACTATCTGACATAGGTAAGCTTATTTATTTATAGACGAGCAGCTTTCGCTAATACGAGTATGTTCATGTCACACAGTGTTGAAGTATAGTAATTTCGAGTCACTGTCCTAATCACACTTTTTTTTAATATACTTTTTTTCATTTTTTTTTTCATGTTTTTTATTGGCTTACGTTGGCATTTTGTCAATTTGGTGTTCTATAGTACATCACTAACTTGTCAGTTGTCGAGTTGTCAAAAAACCATTAATAAAATGGACAAATTAGAGTACTTTTTAGTTTTTGTCTACAACCTGAATTCTGCATCCAAAAACAAAAGAACATACAACAATTTTGTTACAGATCCTGATGAAACAACAGCTGAAAAGCTCAACTGGCTACGTAATTCCCTCGAACCATGGCATCTTGTGGAAGATAACTGGAATGCGACAGCTAAATGCAGATTGTGTTCCAATTACTCTGGAGGTGGCAGCGTGCAAGAATATTTTAATGAATACCCCGTCTTGAAGCGCCCCACTGGCTTTCAACTACTACTGAATGATTTTAAGGTGCTATACGAGGACAAGTCTGACGCCCTATTTACTAACATTGTTCCTCTGCGTGAGAAGATTATTGCAAATGGCCAAGGAGAAATTCAAGAGTTTACGTGATAAAGACGTTAAACAAACAATCGGAAAATACTTGTCTATAGTTAGCGGTAAGTCTTGCTTATTGATTGAGTGAGCAATGATTGTTTTGTATTGTTTTGAGATACTAATATTTTATACCATACCACGCTTGTAAATTTTCAGTCTAATTTTTTTGTTTTATTTCAGATCCAAAGTGTCCAGAGGCGATTAACAACGCAGCTCTTCTACTTTTGCCGTACTTGACATCCAGTGTGCCGATAAAGGAGAAGCGCAAAGTGACTTGGAAGCCCTCCAAGTCAGAAGTTAGGGACGGTTTCCTCACCCAAATTGCTTCAGACTCTGAAATCGAAAAAACAATTGCAAGCCGGAAAACAAAATTAGAAAGGTTTGGAAAAACCCTTCAGCCTTTTGTCATTTTTGTAGGGCTAGATGCTGCAAATGTATTACACTCTTATGTCATTGTAGCAGACACGATTTATAAATTTAATACAATACTATCGGCGGTTGATGTTTGTTTCAAAATCATCCAAGCCACTGGTGCCCGCTATCAAGACTAAGCGTTAGTAGTTTGGATGGTGATACAGAAGGCTTTCTATCGGATAAAAACTGAACATGACAAGGAATTTACGACAGTAAATAGCCTTTTAGTAGAGTTAGGCATTGATGATTAATCGATATCACACATCAACTGTGCATTTTTTATATAAGTTCATATTTTTTAAATTCCTTTAAAATCCCGTTGCCTCGTTTCTATAGCCATGTTTAAGTGTTTCGAGTGTAGGGTTGAATTTGAAACTGTAAAAGATCTGTCAAATCATATCCGAACATCATGTTACTTAATTAGGAATAAAACTTCATATAGCTGTGGACAAGATGGTTGTTTAAGACATTTTAGTAGTCTGGCTTCTCTTAGGAACCATTTATATAAAAGTCATTCAAGTCGAGTACAGATTCAATTTTCTAATGCTCTAAGTTCTATTGACCAAGAAGTTGTTAACGATTTTGCAGAGCCCAGGAATAGTCCTGAAAATGTTTAAGAAATGAACAAATTGCAATCAGTTGAAAATCCTTAAAACTTTTAAGAAATTATTAATATACAATTAAAGGAAATGCCTAATCAATAATATTAACTTATTAGAAATTCATAATAAATTTACCAAGGCGGCGGCGATGCATTTTCAAAAAAAAAAGCATTTGGTATAAGCACAGGGTGTCCCTCACCAGCCGCCAACAGCGGACTATTAAGATTTCCAATTCATACAACAAATAATGCTCGCAACGATCAAATGAATGACAAGCCAGTGCATTTCTTTATTTTTTTACTGTTAGTGAATAAGTATAGATCTATGGTTATTGTATTTATGTAATCTATTAGCGGCGTTGTCATAACAAATACTGTGGGCCCCAAGAGGCGTTTACTTGTTATTGCAGAGTAGGTTGTCATGGCAACCACCCTTAACATTTTATAACTCTAAAACCTTATAAAAACAATGTCAAGTCGGACCCTTGAAAAATAGGTGTCCGCAAAATAATGTAATGTGTGTAATGTGTATTTGTGTGTCATCCTATCATTTGCCTATTATGTAGGTAGGCTATGAAATATATAAAAAGTTTTTTGTAGTGTTCTAGTTAGGGCCGATTTCATGGATGGCTAATCAGCCGATCAAATATTTGACAGATTGTTCTTAAATTTTTGAAAGTAAATGTGAAAAACAACTGTCAAATGTTTGATCGGTCGGTTAGTCATCCATGAAATCGGCCCTTAGTATTCTAGTTAGTAGTCTTTTTTTCTGAGAATTTACGGCGGCGCTTTTTCTCAAAAAAGACACATTCGGTATGAGCAAAGGGTGGAATAAACAGTGATCATTACTCACCCGCCGGTGTATTAATAGGCGACAAACAAGTTGTCTACTGACTAAGGAACCACGTGATCTGCGCAGAACGAAAATTTATATAAGAAAGGCGAAAATCGAGAAACATTGTCGTAGATATAAATAAATAAGTACATATATAAAGTAAAATAATATAGGTACCTACCTACCTTAGTAACAATATGTGAAATAATGTAAAATACTTATATAATATACTTACAAGGTTATATATATTTGTAAGGTTTCTTGAAATAAATTACTCGTTTATTAATTATTAAAGTTGTTATTATTTTTCAATATGTCCTACCTCAATACTGGTAATTCTTTTCTGTGTCACGTTGCGAAGAATCAACCAATCATGTGATTCCTAGTATTGTTTCAGTGATTTCAACCAATAGTTGTAATTTCTGCAAAAATTAGATGATAATTAAAAAATGTACTTAGCGCATATTGTAGATTAATAGCCAAAGTATTTTTTGAACTACTATATTGTGCTTTATGTTTTCTAGTTTGATGAAGTATTTTGGTGTTGGCAGAAGTCGCCATATTTTTCAATAGTTAAACACTTAAGGAAACTAGAAAGTACCTACAAACCACAATATGTTGTAGTTCAACAAATACTTTGGCTATTTATCTACAATAGACGCCGAGTAGATTTTTAATTATCATCTTATTTTTGCAGAAATAACAAAACTATTAGTAGTGATCACAGAAAAAACTACTAGGAATCACATAGATATTTGCTGACATTACAAAACGATTAGTAAAAACACAGGAAGGCATTACAGTAGGCTTGCAGAAATCACAAAAGTATTAAGAGAAATCACAGAAAAAATACTAGAAATCACATAGATATTTGCTGATATTACAAAACGATTAGTAAAAACACAGGGAGGCATTACAGTAGGCTTGCAGAAATTACAAAGTTATTAGTAGTAATCACAGAAAAAAATACTAGGAATCACATAGATATTTGCTGATATTACAAAACGATTAGTAAAAACACAGGGAGGCATTACAGTAGGCTTGCAGAAATTACAAAGTTATTAGTAGTAATCACAGAAAAAAATACTAGGAATCACATAGATATTTGCTGATATTACAAAACGATTAGTAAAAACACAGGAAGGCATTACAGTAGGCTTGCAGAAATTACAAAAGTATTAATAGAAATCACAGAAAAAAATACTAGGAATCACATTTTTATTTGCTGTAATAACAAAACTATTAGTAAAACCCTTAGACCTAGACCTAAGCTAGAGACTTGCTGTAATTACAAAACGATTTAGTACTTGATATTACAAAGCCAGTTTACTCGTTATTACTAGGTTGCTTGCTTGTTATTATTAAATGCAATTACTAAAGTCGCATTGTCGTATTTACGAAACGGTTTGTCATCGTGGGAATTACACGTATTTTTGTTGGAAAAAGTGGTTTTTTAGTAAAATTTTCTCTCAGTGCAGGTACATGGCTGTGCTGTGCTTAAATGTATATACCTAGTGGGGATTTCTGGAAAAAAAGTAACAATAATCCCCACTGGTGGGGAGAGGTCGGTGGGTATGGGGTATTTCTGGAATAAACCATAATATAGTATGTATATATTTTTTTATTTTGTAAAGCTATTCTCGTAATCTTCTAAACTCAGCGTTTAAAAACCACTGAATGCATTTTTTTTTAGATTTAGCATAAACGATACACCTGCTCCATATTTTCAAGTAGGTAAACAAAGTAGATACTTAGATAAGTGTGGCTTTAAAATAAACACCCACATAAGTACCTAAAATTAGTGGTAAACACAAATGCGCAAACGCAGTTACACAGCACGTACAAGACGCCAATTAGCTTACTAGTGCAACACCTTATGGCCTCAATATCTTAAAAAAATGATAGTAACTCAAATTACACTCCTAGGTAAATTCTAGCAACAGTGTTCATTATTATCCATTATAGTAAACAAAGTCTCGATATCACCGGCTCCTATTTCATAGATCAATCAATAATATTTCCAATAATTCTATAAACACGCCGGAATGGCCGACGCAGCTGTGACATAATATTATTCAATTGTGTACATAAGTATAATTGGCGCGGAATGTTCTATTTTTTTTTTCTCACTATACAAGCTGCTGTTTTGCATCGTCATCAAATTCAAGCAGTAACTTTGCTAGCAGTGATTCTCAACACGAATCTTCTTCTTTGTTCTGAATGACTGACTGGCTGACGGATCAACGCACAGCCTAAACCGCTGATCGTAGAGACCTGAAACTTGGAGGGTGTGTTCTTTGTGTGACGTAGGCATCAGAAAAGAAAGGATTTTTCGAAATTCTGCTCCTTAAGGGGATGAGACAAGGGTCCAAAGTTTGTATGAAGAAACCAACTTTGACGCGGCCAAAGTCGCGGGCAGCAGCTAGTCAATGATAAAATAAATAGGACTTTTTTTGTTCTTTTATTAAGATGAGTGATTTTAGAATTCGATCTAGCTATATTGCCGCTGGGTTTAAGATGGGGATGAACCTAGCACGCCCAGAATTTATTTAGTCGCGCAACACCGCCTACCGCATACCGCACAGGGCGATTCTATTTTTTGAAAGTGGTGTATTCTGAAATACTGTTAAAAATAATAATAACTATAAAAACAAGTACTTATTTATTGATTTCGACCAGTTATCGTAATTCTATTTGATTATTTATGTCGTATTTGACTAGGACGCAAAAACCTTGTATAATATCTGTATTAACATAATATTATTATGAAACGTTTTGTTTCATTACAATAGTCAGCATCCATAATACTAGAATTAACAAAATCAGCATTTACTACTTAGGTAAATATTTTCGAATAGAATCAACTTTACTGCGTCTATCTCACGGGGAAGGTCGTCGCTTGAAAGAAATGCATCGTTTTATTTACTGCTTCATAGATATACGTTGAGGTAGATCAAAACAAACAAAATCTATGTCATAAACACTGCTAAATAAAAGTAATAAACATTGCATAGTTACTGTACTATTTTCACAAGGTCAAAGCCTTGCCTGAGCTTAGTATGCATGATTTATACTAAAATATTTACTGTCCCACTGCAGGGCAAAGCCCTGCCTGCCGGGGTTGCGGGACGTCTTAACAGGATACCGTGGCTCCGGAACGTAAAGGGCAACAGAAGGAACAGGGTGGTTTTTTAGTCAGTAAAAGTCTGACAGTCCCTTCCGCCCCAACCAGGGCGGAAGGAGTCATTTGATGATTTTTACCACCTAAAAAAAAAAAAAGGGCAAAGCCCTCTTCTCATACAGAGAAGTCACGAGCATTGATCATTACGCTTGCACTAAAGCAGATTGACGATTTCAGACTTAGATCCAGAGAGAGAGTCTAATAGGTTTCCTCACGATGCCTAGATTAACGTAAAAATTACATGCGAAAGAGACACATTGCAATTTGCTTTTTAATAAAAAAATAACAATAATAATAATAATATTTTGATATAATAATAATATTGAACACCTTAGGAGGCTCTCGTTGGGCGGTTGGATCAAGGGCTTGATTCAGAAAGCGGTACTCCTGGTCACGGCGCGTATTGTTAGGACATTCCTTTCTCAGGAGCCCTGACCACCGGTAGCTTGGACCCTGTTCCCGATACCGGTGGGCTACTATTTTTTATGTTTTAAAATGTTTTTTATATTAATATTTTAAAATGTAACTATAATGTAAGTAAAATAAATAAATGGAATAATAATTGATATTCAAAGCTATGTATTTAAGAAGGCAAAGAACCGGTTTCAAGCCCACATACGACCATCAACCGTTAAGATCACCAACGGTAAATATAACAAATCAGCGGTTCCATACACTTTGACCGTGTGGGTGCAGGTGCCTGGTGGTGGGTACTTTTGTATGGAACAGCAGATTTTTTTTTTAATTGGTACCTATAGAATAATAATATTGACTGTGGGGGTTTAGTATATCATGTATTGAATCCATGGTTAAAAACTAGAGTCAAGAGCAAACACATTTTATATTTAAAAAAAAATAGCTGAAAAGCACACACACAGCTATAACTTTACACATACATAATATAGCTATATTGATCTAGCTTAACACATAGCTTAACATAATTAAATGTTTACCCATTTTCTTATTTTGTTTCCGACTCCCCGTTGGATAGTTTAAGAATTTTGGCGAATTCAGACACCCACGCAGACGAAGACGCGATCAGAAGCTAGTTAAGCAATAATAACGACATTTTCATTTAATATATTTATTCAATAATTACTCTAAGACGTCTAAGAAATGAGTCTTCCGAAATAAATCAATTAAAAACAATCTTCCGTTACCCATAGGCGCCAAAACAAACCTCATTTTAATTTACAAGTCTGCTGACCTGAATGCCGCGACAATATTCTCGAATTAGAGTTACCGTGACCGCCATTTTTTTCAACTTTTTGTTCTCGACCAGGCTTTCACCGAGGCAAAGGAGATGTGACTGCGAGCCTAACGGTCTGCCCTACTTACACAAGGACCACAGTTAAAAGAATCCGCACGGTGTAAATGAGCTACGAAATTAATTTACCGTTGGTCCTGCACGATTGTATTCCACCATGATTCTATAATTATGTATATCCGACTGTAGCCTTTTAGCCAATCAAATCAAATAAAATTATTTCGTTCATACTATATTTTTTGTGCCCTTACACTTTTTGCCCTTTCACTTTTTGCCCTTACACTTTTCTAAATCCTAAAATAGTCCTCATAACTGCACCTATCTGCCAGGGAAAGTCCCGTCAAAATCGGTCAAGCTGTTTCGTAGATTAGCCAGAACAAACAGACGTCTGTCTGTTTGTCAAATTGCTAGCTTCAACTTTCTGATTATCGGACCGACTCTTGGGAAGTGGCTGAAATTAGCTTGTAAGATTTAATTAGCCACACACACCGGACAGGTGGAAGTAAATAAAAGCTTGTAAAAAAAGGTTGTATTGTTTAACTATAACAAAGCGATCCGATCAGACCATAAACATTGAAGGCTTTTTGTTCGAAAAATGTGGCGCATTTTACGTGACAGGTTGTACGTACTTTATTTCAGTGCCCATGCACTGAAATAAAGTACGTACAACCTGTCACGTACACTCACGTTTCCGCTGTGTTACGGCAGCTTCGTTATTGACGGCATAAAGGTTCTAAATTTAATTAAAAAACACAGGAATGTTGGTACGTTTAACGTTGGTAGATACTTCAATAAAGTTAACCAAAAGCATATTCATCTAAATATATCAAAGCGAAAAGTCACGAAAATGTCGAAAACCGCTTGACGTATAAAGATGAAATTTGGCAGAAAGGTAGTTTATAGTTACTTTACCAGACATCCGCTAAGAAAGGATTTTCTAAAACTCACATAGTCTAAGGGAATGAAACAGGGGTCCAAAGTTTGTATGGAGAAATCAACTTTGACTGGGACGAAGTCGCGGGCAGAAGCTAGAATAATAATAAAATGAAGTCGACGGCCTTGTTGGTCGAGTGGTCGCAAAGCGTGATTGCTGAGCATGAGGTCCTGCGTTTGATTCCCAGGTCAGCCAAAGTGTTATTGGGTTTATGCATGAGTCTGGATTTGTTGACAAAAATTCATTCACTGATATTAGAAAGCTCATTCATTGCTCATTGATTGGAGTGTCATTGGCATTTCATGGTATAGGTACAGATAACAGAAGAGATCACAGGGTCGTTAGATAAAGTTAAAGTTTTATTAGAAACCGATGGATGTTTTCAAATGTAATTTTATCAAAAAAGCAGAAATTAAACAATTCATCAACTAAGTTAAGATTCAATCAAAGACATCCATTGGTTTCTAAGAAAACTTCAACTATGTCTGACTACCCTGCAGGGGCGCCGACTCCGTGGGTGCTCGGGTGCTCCAGCACCCACGAGAGGTAAATTAGTGGGTGCCGAGCAACCACGATTATGAATATCTGGAATAATTCTCTTTCTCATCTTTTAAGATAAATAAGATATTTATTAACAGGTGCACATGTCAAACTGCTGTGTAATACAATAAATTATCTTTTCTAAATATCTTGTATTTTCTTGTGTCTATTAAATAACAAAAATATATATAAGTAGCTAGGTATGTCATTAAAAAAGCTGGAGCACCCACGGGAATTTTAAAAACTCGGCGCCCCTGCTACCCTGGATACCTATCTCGTTTGTTGACTGTACATGACTTGAACGCGGACGAAGTTTTGATTGATTCGAAATATTTTGTTTAGCTCACACCTCAGCCTCACACATAATAAAGATACATTAAGATAATGGTATGTCCGCTTCTGTTATCTACAAAATACTAAATGTACCTTTGTTATGTTGTATTAGTTTTCAGAAACTGGCAGGAAATGCTAGTACGAATGCTTCGGCAACGACTTCCGATAGTCCTAACATAAACTAATCGCTGTACCTCTCTTGTTATAAATGTCGTGTAGGCTCAGATTTTGGCACTTTGAGACACATAACATAACATAACGCCTGTAATCTCCGTAGGGTTAGGCAGAAGTATACCCATTAGTGCGCCCACATTTTGCGAGTTATGTAGGTGGTTAAAATCATGAATTGAGTCCTTCCGCTCTGGATGGGGCGGAAGGGACTGTCAGACTTTTACTGACTAAAAAACCACCCTGTTCCTTCTGTTGCCCTTTACGTTCCGAGGCCACGGTATCCTGTAATGACGTCCCACAACCCCTGCCAGTTATGTTTAAGTCTATATTGCCTATTGGCGCGTTGAAATTGTTCAAGTTTACGACCGTCCTACTAAACGCAACTCAGTTTAATGTCACTGTTGTCTCTTCTATTTTATGGTGTTTTTAGGGACAAATTCAAAGCATTTACCTTAATAAAATCATTTACTTACAGGAAATTTTGAATTATCAAGGAGACAAGGAGTTCGTTCCAAAACGTAGATAGGTCACTATGGACAAGAACGAGCAATAAGAAACTCGGACACTCTTTTGAATTTTAAGGTTTTACAAAATCCTGGATACATTATTGAAAACAATGTAGGTGAATAGCGATATAAAAACAATAAAAAAGCCAATCACCAATGACCAATCCTAACTGACAGGGCCAGTTCACGAACATGATCAGTGGATCAGAATAGAAAATAAGGTACTTGTTTTTGCGTCGATTTATACAGAGAAATTATATTAAATTAGTAGTACTGCTTTTGCCCGCGACTATGTTAGGACATAGGGTACTGAACCGATTTTGATGAAATTTATGGTAGGTACGGAGTAAGTTTGAACTCTAAGAAAGGTCTTGAAATCGATTCAGTGGTTTAATCGCGAAAGCATAACAGACAAACCGACAGGCAGAGATACTTTCGCATTTATAATATAAGTAGGTAAGGATTTACAATTTCCTAGTTTTTACAAAATTATCTATATGTAACTAAAGTATGTATAGGTAATGAAGCTAACACAGCGCATTAAACGAGGCTTTATTCTACGGTTGCATCACAGGTATGAGAGGTATGTGGGTCAAGTAGGCACACAGTCACCTAGACACATATTTGTACTGTAATTAGAGTAACGAGAATGATTTGCTAACTTTTGATAATAAAAAATGACTAGATACTTGACAGATAACGCTTTATCTGAGGAAATTACGATGATCTGAGCAATCCTAGATGACATAACCCTGAAAAAATTGTACGTATTGCAAAGGCGCTTAGCTTGCTAGAGCAATAAAAAAAAATAACAGTTTCTGACATCCGTATATAATAGAAAGAGACAGAGAGATACAGAGGGAAGGTCTCCTGGAGGGAGCATGACGCTTTTTCCTTACGTGACGATTTCTGCCAGTTAAGTCCTACCGCTAGACACGTTAAGAAACTTCGTTCCAATAAAAATCAGAGCAATTACCATTTTAAATCTCATTTCTTCGAACTGAGAATGTATATCTTCAGAAGTCGGTAGTAAGACTCATGTTGATGTGCAACCAATAAGTCTAGCATAAGGGTAATACTTAACGTAAAAGCATTGATTCCGATCGATTCTCGAATTGGAAATATACGACATCACCCTATAAGGTAGGTATTGGAAACATAACTAATGCTTTATGAGCTTGGGGCTAAAAGGTTCGCACTGAAAATCTAATATTTTTTCATTGAATCGGGTCCTAATAAAGCGTAGAATTGGACGGCAGCTGCAAAGAATGTTTATTTTGAGGGCAGGCCGTGATGGCCCCCGGCGTTCGTAGGGCCTAGGGCACTTGCCCATATTGCCCAGTAGAAAAGTGGGACCTGGGGGCCTGCCACAACCTCTTAAAACAATATTATTTTAATATTACTTTGTAATTTCTGTTGTTGCATTTTCAACTCTCGGCGCTGATCCGAGCGTTGAAAATCCAACAGAGCGGAACGCAAAGTAATATTAAAATAATATTGTTTTAAGAGGTTGTGGTAGGCCCCCTGCACCCATCATTTTTACAATAAACTTCCCATTGATGTTCGAAACTTACCGATTAAAAAATTTAAAAGTTGTATTAAAACCAAACTATACAAAAAGGGCTACTATAAAATTTCGGATTATTTAGATGATAAAAAAGCTTGGGATTGAACTGCTCGCTCTGCTAAGCCTTGTGATTATGCCCTTTGCAAATTACATTTTTCCTTTTGACACATCTTACGTAAACATGACATTTAGAGACTATTTTATTTTTTCTTTTTTTTTTTTTCTTCTCATCCGGATATACTTTGGCAAGTATATTTTTTTAATATATTATATTGTAAATATGTGGACTATGTGGGTTGTTGCATTTTTTCTGGGATTAGATTTCATGGTTGTCTGACAGTTTGAGTATTCGATGCGGCCTACCCAAATGTCCTTTCTGTGGTATTGTTCGTCGTGTCGTTGAGCTCCTTAAGTTCTGAGTCGAGCTTGACGATTTCTGACAAATGCGTGCACTGACTGGACAGGCCGACTCAAATTTGTGTGCCTCTCTCCTCAAGAGACCACCTCGGACATTAACCTACTTGGTTCGCATATGATTTGACCATTACAAGTAATTGTATGGACTTTAAAAGAGACTTTGACCTCTGAGTTTGTTTCGGTGTTTCTTCTCAGAGCAGTCGGCTAGGAAACACTGGACTCATCTAGTTACAAAAAAAACAAATGTGACGTGTAAAAGTGTTATTTATAACCAATTTACAATTTAAAAAAAAAAAAAAAAAAAAAAAAAAAAAAAAATCGATATGCATAAAGCATTTAGCCTTGATAAAGCTAAATGAATATTATTTATTTATTTATTTAAACTTTATGCAACAAAAGTACAAAGGCGGACTTAATGCCTTAGGCATTCTCTACCAGTCAACCAAAGGTGGTGAAGAGATAACATGGTAGGTGCAAATTAATGTACGAGCGCTAAACAGCAAAATTATGTGTGTGTAATTATGTGTTATTAATATGTGCGGGACCTAGGTATATGCAATTTTAAAATCCGTTCGATTTTTTGTTAGATAGGCACCTACTTTTACTCCGCGCGCTTGTATTTGACCCTTTATCTATGGTGTAGACAGCATCATACCCAGAAGAGGTCCACAATATCGCACCACGCATTCCTCATCCTACATCGATATTGGGCCAACATTGGCCATTTTAATAGCCAACCTATAGACATTTATATCGTACCTACTTTATCACGTAGGACAAAAGCCTACATGACTAAGATACCGTTTACTTTTTATTAGAAAATTCCTCGGTCATCACTTTCGTTCATTCAACTTCTTTTTTCTCACTGACTCACAGGCCACTATGCAAACTTGTAGTTGGCGCTATTTCGTAATGAGTAACATTGTTTGTTTCATATGAATCTAGCTGAAGGAATTTGCTGAAATGCGTTTCCGTGCGTTTCGCAGCGGATGTCACATAGACCCCCGTGTGACCAAAAGACAGTTAAATTGAGTATATAGAACTTTATAGAAGTAATGGAACCAAGAAATTTACGTATTGGAAATAAATTATATACAAAACGTAACTTTTTCCCAGAATTTCATCTCTTTACTGTTAGTAGAATAGGTCAAATACCTCCATCGAATTTGATAAAGGTAAGTTTATAACAAAATTTAAACTTCGAACAAGTGAAAAACGGTTTTCAAAAAAGTTTCTTTCAAACAGTTTTATTTCTCTTTACGAGCGTCAATTAGGTCAATTCATGTTTTTTTTTTAACTTCTGACCTAAATTAGAAAAAAAAACATTTTCAGATTCAGGTCACGATTTGCAATAAAACGATATCTTTTCACTATAATCATTAACGCTGATTCAACAGGTAAAAAATTGCAATCACATCAAAGTGAAATTGGTTCATAAAATGAATCAGAACTCTCTAAAGTCTTGACTGATAACGATAAAGATTTGAGGATCAAATAGAACTCTATCAGTGGTTGATTAATCTAAGTAGGTGAGTGTGTATCTCTATGGAAATACCGTGTCAACATTGCCGTAACTGGAAAGTAGGGCGGTGGCAGACGGTCATCGGAACATCTGCTAGCCAGGAAACAGGGCAGTCCACATCAAATGCTGCCGAATTTAAAAACATGATTGGTTAATTATTGCAAGTATTGCAAGAAACTTACATCGGCTAACTTGCTGTTACCTACCGCTATTTTTAACGGTAAATGTTCTAAAATTAAAAGTGCTAATGATGACTCAGCCAGCATCAACACTATTATAGACACTTACTTTGCAAGGTAACTTCTAAGAAGTTTACTTACTATTTTGAAAATCAGCTGATAATTAAAATATCACACGCACTATTTTTCGAAACTAATAATTCAGCATAGGCCAATCCTATGAATAAAAAATATAATAGTTACTTAGTAACTTTATAAGGCGAGGGCGCGCGCGGCAGACCACGAAGGAGATGACCGTACGGCTTGGTCGGCTTTCTTGAGAATTGGCAAGATGTAGTAGCGTTAAGTTGCGACTGATGGAAAGAATGAAAGGAGGTCTTGCCCAACAGTGGGACAGTACGGACTAGTTATAATAATAAATGAACCCTTTTATTTCGGGTTGGAAAATCCTCATGTACCTACTTATGTCCCCCGCATTGGGAGGGCTGAGGGGTCTGTCAAATATTTACTAATTAAAAACCACTCCGATGTTTCCTTTCCACACTTTTCTTGAGAATATAGACGGAATATGACGATCAAAAGTGCCTTTTAATGGCCTAAGAATTGAAATAAATGATTTGACTTTGACTTAGAGAGAGTACGCGCCTTCCGCGACTTATGCCGTACCCGTAAAAAACTTTGATTTTTATGGCATCTGATAACTTAGGTACAGTAATACACATCTAATAACTAAGCCAAATAGCGGTATCTTATAGGTATAAAAGAGCAAAATACATACAGACAGAATACATAGAGGTTTTTCGGAGAGTTTTTGTTTTTTGGTCTATTTGCACAGTATTTAGCCAAAATTCTAGAATCTGTTCGAATGAGACCAAGCAAGTCAAGTTTCGATCAAGCTAAGTTTCATTGTTCACAGCGGAAACATTTCCGAGATTTTTTTGTTGTCATTACCGAAAACAAAAGAGGTCAGTGTAACAAAGCAGGCACAACTTCTTTATTGGAATAATGACTGTAAGCATATTGCAGTGGATGCGTGAGTCAAGGCAGACAGTACTCCCCGTGACTCACACAAGCGGGCTCCAATTTCTTCACCAAACATACATTCATTAATTATTCTAGGTAATTATAAAAAGAATGTCATCAAGACGATTATCGTTTGCTAATTAACTGACGCTTCATTTTTATTGCGGCGACTTAATTTACAAACGAATAAGATTATGAGCACTTTAAGAATGTAGGTATGCCTTTTCGTTTATAGTCTCTCTCTCTCTCTCTCTCTCTCTCTGTCATCTTTAGTTATAAAGCAGATTTTTTTTCTGTACCCCTCCATTTAGGAATAACCTCCTTGATTAGTCCTCCCTCCTTGAAGCAAATAATAACTATTATGGCTGAAATCGATTTCATCTTTGATAATGGGAAAATTACATAGGTACAAG
Organism: Hoplodrina blanda; assembly: GCA_949316365.1. Classification (NCBI taxonomy): domain Eukaryota; kingdom Metazoa; phylum Arthropoda; class Insecta; order Lepidoptera; family Noctuidae; genus Hoplodrina; species Hoplodrina blanda. The sequence goes on along the minus strand of OX438579.1, from coordinate 3,947,979 downwards.
TAACGGCTGCAAGAAGATATTTAACGGAACCAAAAGTAACATTTTCTTCGATATTTCTGTTCAGGACCATAGCTGGGAGCTTTCTGATTACGGAGATACTGAAAGTCAAAGTTCCCACTTTTATTATGTTTTTTTGCGGTGTTATTAGTAAATTTTATATACCCTACCCCCGAATTTACGCACAATATTTTTTATGCGTTTCATTGCGCGCTACAACAGTAAGATACCACACCAAAAATAAAAGTAGTTTCCCAGCAATCATTTTTGCTCCATAATTACTTAGTTTGATGAGGGTATGGGTAGTTAAAGGCTATGACTTACACTGAAATAGATATACCTTCGGCAATATAAAGGGTCATTGAAAATTTACCCGAAACCTTACAAGGGGTCATTGTACTCATCATTATGAACAACGTTTACTATGGGACCGACCCTGAAATCATGAAACAAAAATCAGCTGTTCCCTACAAAAATGCTACGCAACACGATCGTAATGCATGAAACAGCTGGTTTTTTTTTTCGTGATTTCAAGGTTGGTCCCGTAGTAAAAGTTGTTCATAATGATGAGTACAATGACCCCTTTTCAGATTTCCGGTAAATTTTCAATTACCCTGTATATTGTAAATAGCAAGTTGGCGATTCTATAAAGCCTATTTTCAGCAGTCAACGGAAGACTAGTAAGTGCCTAGTGATAGCGAACCCCCTTGAAAACTTCAAGAAAGCCTTTCCGGTAGGGTAGTAAAACACTCCAAATTGATGACGCTATGGAATATTAGCAGCGTCCAGCAAGTGACAGATAACCATGAAAGGTTCTTAAAGTCTTTACAAGTCTTAGTTTGAATTAGTATTTAACGTAGATAAGTAGATAACAATCCATTTATGTTATCGGATGCTCCAAATAATAATTGTAAATACCTACCTACAAAACCATAAATTCTATCCGTACAAATACTTAAATAATTTAGATATCAGTGGTGAAGGTCGGACAAATTTCAAAATATGTGGTGTTCGGTTGAGAAATGTTAGTACTCCTAAAATCATAAACACTAGTTCCTTTTTTATAGTTTTCAGGCTGTAGATGGCGGCATGTCCATCTTTTATCCTACCTAATAACCAATTTAAAAAAAAGGAACTTGTAAACATATCTATAGGTACCTACTTCAAACAAATACTAAAAATAAAGCTGAAGTGTTCATTTGTTTGTTTGTTTATTTGTATGTTTGTTTAAACACGCTAATCTCTGCCACTACCTACTGGTACCATTGTATTGTAAACCATTTTTCGACCATTTTTTGTTATTTCAATCGTACTGGATTGAAATAACTTAATTTACAACAACAAATGAAAAAAAAATGAAAAATGGTTTACAAATTTTGAAAGGACAACTTATTTACATACTACATGCATACGAACAGTGCAAGCTAAATAAAAGCTTGTATAAATACTTATAATTATGACAGATATTTTTGTACATTGATAGTCAGATTCATGTAATAGTATTGGCTATATAACGTCACGCTACGACCCACCGAGGCGGAGCAGAACCAAAGACATCGCGGGGAAAAAAAACCATGCGCACGAAATCGCAGGGACTGCAGGGAGCTGCTGTTTTAAAATACAATTGGACTTTAAAAAACCGTATGCAGTCATTTATCTTAACAATAAGGTAAATACTTAGGTACAAGCGAAATAGATCCGATACAATTAAGTTTGACCTCTGTTTGAACCCTCATAACAGTAAATCCAGTGAAATCTGAGTCTATTCTCGCCATAGCTGTAAAAACATGGCCGGTATGTACATAACTTCGCAAAATCTTATGGTGTAGAGTTTGGCTCGTGCAGAAATAGACCGGCCATGCAGGGCTGGAACTAACACGCCACTGGTAACACTACATAATATGTCAAAAATGACAGTATTTTTTTCGCAGCACTAACGCTATACCCTACCATTTTCGCGTTGATTGGATTTGAACAATATCGACTATGATCTAATGTTGCACTTGCACGAGCAAGTCAAAAGGCCAAATCTAATTTGGTAAAATATGACCACAGAACATATCCTTAAAGGAGGTGTTTATATGTTCTGTGAATATGACGTTGCAGCAACACCAAACAATTTCAAGATTTTATAGAAATTGCCTGCAAGCGTTATTTTAGATTATCATGGAAGTGCACCTTAGCATTTCCCCATGAATAAGATTTCCATAAACTCAGCCTGTTAAAGTCTGAAGCTAAAGCTACAAGCATCTCTATCAAATAGGATAGATGACACCACCACCACCAATCAATTGACGTACTTTTTATGACCTGTCAAAACGCCATTCTTCCATAGATTTTGTATGACAATATCGAACTGTAACGTCACTTATTTGCCAACTCAATTGACTAACTTTATTGATTTCAAAGACACATTTTTTTTTTACAGAAAATTGAAAATTAATCGGGTTTCTTCTTGGAAATTATGGTAAATGGTGCCCAATTAAACTATCTAGTGGTTCGTTGTTTGTTGCCAATGTTCCATCCATTTGATTTTAGGTTCATTCTCATTATCATAATTGTACTACGCAGCTTTCATAAATCCACGTGGACCCTTCCACGTGGATTTATGAAAGCTGCGTAGTGCAAAGCTATGTCCATTGTTTTTGTTTTTTAAATGGTAATCTAGCTATGCAGTTGAGTATTATTAATTTTCCTTAAATTAATATCATCATATTAATTAAAAAAAATAATAATAATGACAAATTAATTTAACATAACCCATCAACCCCACCTAAGTAGATCGACTGAAGTCTAAAAACGCAATGGAATGCACATTCACAATTTTATTTAGAAAATGGGAATTCATAAAAATAAAACTATAAAAAAGTATTTATTCAGTCAAAAATTTAAGCACTTTACATTACACACAGGCAAAAGATAAGATTTAAAACGGAAGCAACATCCCTAAAACAGACTATTTCCGTCGCAGCCGAGATAGCTCAGACTGAGACACGAGCAGCTGGTCCCGCATACCAGCGCGGATTCGCGACAATGTTTCTCAATGTGGAATACTATACAACCTCAGACCAATACCTTCCCAAACGCCGCAATTGTTTAGAGAGCCAAGCACGTTTTAGTTACACTTTACTACCGTTCGGTTAATTGGGTACCTGGCAAGATAAGGGTTTCGAGAAACAAGATTACCTTCACAGGTATTATTCAGGTAAAGAATGCACCAAGAATTTCAAAAACGGCACTGACCTGATTTGGTTTATCTTTATAAAGGTAGGTACAATACGATACTTATAGATGACGGAGGAAATCCCCGATTTTAAAAATTTGAATAAGTAGTCTATTTTTGATTTATGTAACGATCTTGGGGACATTCCGTTCTGAGAAATAGTTCCTATCTTTGGTATTTATTTGATTTGATAAAAAAATTGCGGTCAATATTAGGCTAACTTATGACATAGTAATTAAAGTACTTAAGTAAATAAATAAATAAGAAAGTAGGTATATAATCTTCGTAATATTTTATTCGTCAGCATCGCATATTTGCTGAATTGGTTCAAATTGAGTGTGTTCTTCGAATAAAACCGATAGAAACATGCACGCCTGTACCATTAGTAAATAAAAGCTACCCATCGTCCACTCACCACCGGTGAATATATCCCAGCCTGCTAATCGCGGTCATTCCGCATTCACTCGCTAGCATCGCATCGCTGTTCGCAAGTTTGCACGCTCAGTTCGAATTTGGCGCGCAACCGGTACCGGTCAGGCATCCAGCGACAAGCGCGCCTTTGCCCAAGGAAGTTGTATCGAAACGAAACAAAGTGAAGGAGCGAAAAGTTTTAGTTGTTGTTTACTTTTTTATGGTAGTCAACGAACTGGTTTTACTTTATAATGTAACATTTTAGTGTAAATGCAAGGTTTAGTGAAGAACAATATTAAATAAGTAACAAATATAGTGCCAGCGGATACTTAAATGGTATGTAAATTGTGTTGTGTTTTTTTATCAACTCGCGGTTATCATGTGCGGTCAGTGCGAACTTATTTGATTGAGCTTTACATCCTTTGTTTAGGTATCTTCGGCGACGCGTACGCTTACGGCCGAATAGTAGTAGTAACTCGTACTATAAACAAGTTAACGTAGTAAATAATGGACGGCGAAAGGAAAATCCACATGAGCGAGGGTGTTCCCTTGAACTCGTCAGGTGCGGCTAACATTTTTCTGAATACTGGTAAAAATACGAAAGTAAATTCACCCGAAGGGACTGTCATACATCTCAACACAGGTGACCTATTAAGTTTATAAAATGTAATATAATTTTAAGGCTTGAATATGTAAATAACGTGGTATTTTATTGATTGCAGAGAAACCGTCAGACCTCGGCGTGCATATAAATACGACGTTCTCAATAGCGTCTTCCAAGAAAATAAAGCTTTTGTTCGTGTTGAATTTTTTGTTGAGCGTGATATGCATGGTGTTGAGCTGTTCGATAGCGTTCTACTACTGGAACGAGATGATATCGATGAGGAGACAACTTGACATGATAAATGACCATTTTATCTTGCACAATGGTAACCAGGATAGAGGGCCAGTACAGAGTGCCCTGGTGGCGCGCCCAAGGACGCCGAACGGAAACGAGCCGCGCGAGCCCCGTACAAGGTCCTTCGAGGACGACGAAGTCCAACAAAATGCCAGGAAATACTATGTTGAGGACCTAGGGGAAGACATGCTGCTAGTCGACTCCAAGAAAAAAAATGCAAGCAAAGATAATGCTCCTGTTTATGACTTAACAGTACTACAAAAAGGTATTATATATATTCAGTATTTACTTTGTTTATAAATAAATATTGTGCGTCATATTCGTCACAATAATGTTTGTTTATAATTAATTGCAGAGTTAGTAGTGGCTCAATTCAATGGTGCTATACGAGAAATCAATATGGGGATGCAATGTGAGTTTTAAAATATTTTTTATAATTTTATCTTTATTTTAGAAAGGTCAATACCAACAGACCTATGACATTAACCCAGGATATAATGTTAAAAAGTTATCTTGAATTAAACAAGAATTAAAATATAAAAACTTTATTATAATAAAAAAAACCGCTGTTGATATCTGTAGTGACTAAGAAATAATACTTTATATAGCTACATACTTTGTTATATAATAATAACTATAATAGGCAGATACCTAAATTATTGTTTAGTAGGTTAAACTAAAAATAGGTCTTATTGCAAAGCAACAAGCTCTGTATTGACTTGATAATTTGTTACACATGTTTACTAGGCAACGGAGAGATATACAGGAACCTCTGTCATTACTACAGCACAGACCACATTAATCACAGATAGATACTCTTTATTCAAATAATTTATTTTCTGTATTAATGCTAACTGGTGATTATTTTCAATAAGTTACTTATGCAGCCATATCTAAGTTTAAAAAAGTTTTTTTTTTGTTTTAATAATTTCAAATAGCTTGCTTCCTATTCTATTGATTTTCAATCATGTTGGATATCTGGCAGCTTTTTAAACAAGGGAAACAAAAGAACAATAAGATTTAAATAGATCTAATACAACTGCAAATATGTGATTAAAATGATAATTTATGTGTATGTGACACAGACAGGATACGCCTAGATATTTGCATTGTGTACACTACAATTACACTCAATTTTCATCTCTAAACGGAAATAATAAGGTTGATAATCCTAAGTACAGAAAAACTCCCAGCCTGACTTAGTTACTTTGTGTAAAGAAACTTGGCTCACAACTTATATAGGATCTGTTGTCGTAATTAATCTGCTCATAATAATTAAGCCTCCAGACAATGTTACATAATTCCTTTTGTATCATCTGCATTCATTAATAATTGTGAGTACCAATTTATAGCTAGCTCTTAATTAATAGTTATTTAAGGACTTAGATTTGAACGCCGACATTCTAACGGTTTTATTCATGTTTCTTGACCTTTAAAGCCAATGATATTTTAGTAAACAGATACCTATGTTATAAGCGCGCAAAACGTGAAGACCAGAAACCCTCCTAATTAGGACGCATTGCCTTTAGTCTGTGTCTGGCACTACTACGAGTGATACGTTGCGCGCTGCTACGTAATTACCATCCAAAATGCCATCGTGTGTGTTTAGAAAGTGTACCAATTACGATACCAAAGTTAATAAAACACAAGGGATCTCATACCACACGTAAGTACGCAATATACTTCGATTTATTAATATATTTCAATTATTTTCCTAATATTCTGATATTTTGAGGTTAGAAAAAAGAAAGAGATGGAAAATACATTTTTTGTCGTGAGAACGACAAGGATGCGTGCACTCCGGACATAGAATAAAAGTACAGATGCGAATATTAGGCAGTAAAGTCATCTTTACTCCAGAGTTCTAGTTTCCCTTTTAATAACTTTTCATTATAATTTAATACTTAATACTTAAAATCAATTACATAATGATAAAATACAGTCTGACAAAAACCCTAGAACATTGAAGTGTAAAAATTGTTTTTTTAACATTTTCACTTTGAACAATCGACTATAACTTTTACAATACTTACGCGATTTTTACAATTCCTTTTGTAAACCTTGTTTCTATGTGATCTTACCAAAATATGATAGAAATATTTAATATTCCTCCATAAACAAAAAACCTCATTTTCAAGTTACGTAATTATTCCTTATCATACAATTTTTCGTCAAAAACCTTTCAAATTACTATCCTACTAGACTTTTCTAATTGGATTACGCTAACATCGTTCCAATAAGACATAATACACCAATTTTGCACAAATTCCCTTACGTTATGTTTTCTAACCAGACAAGTTTTCCTAATATCCTTATCAGTAAATTAAAGTTTCTGCCTACCTAATAAGTACAATAAAACATAAGAAAACAACTTTAAAATCCTTTCAAAAAAACAAATTATAGAATCCTTTCAAAAATTAAACTTAACTATAAAGTCCTTACAAAATATCACTAACTGTACTTGCGTTATAGTACGTACGTGCATGGGGTCTTCGTCGCCGACATCGTAAACAAAGAATTAATGAATCGTTTATATTACTTTATTAAGTGACAACAGCAAGAGAGAGTTTATTCGTTGCATAGGCACAAATCCCGGCTACAAATTCTGTACACGCGGTTTGTACCTTCTACCTAGTTAATTTGTTAGTCTATGATGCCAACGTGCGGTGATTGGTGGCTCGAATAATGTCTGTTCACATTCACGCGCAATTGACAACATCTAGCTGTCACTTTTTTTCCTATAGGTTGTATCAAGCTATCCTTTTTTACTTGTAGTGAAATGTAAAATGAATGAAATGTGTGTATGTGTGCTGCCTCTCGGCGCGGAACACTTTTTTCTGTTGTTTTGTAAGGGTATAACATATCTGTTTATTAGAATATCATTGTTTAAAGCTATATAAATGAGCCAAATTGCGCATGCGTCAAAATAAACAATGTAGGTATTCAACCTACTGTTTATTTAGTTAGAAATTAGAACTATTTGAGTCTTGATTCAAGTCTATCGATTCACCTCTTCCATGATACAAATTGACCCCATTGAAACAAGCCAGTTTATACAAGTACCTACTCTATTAAAACTAGTCAAAGTTTAATATGCTTTATTTAAGAAGTAGTTGCTATGTTGCTTTCCTATCTATACTTTCAAAAATGCGAAAATAACTATCTGTCTGTTTGTCTGTTACGCTTTCATGACTAAACCACTGAACCGATTTTGATGAAATTTGGTACAGGTTAAGTTTGGAAAAAGAACATAATCTACTTTTTATTTGACTTCGTCTGTGTCCGCGATAACCGACATACGTGATCGCAGTCGCGGGCAAAAGCTAGTAGAAAATATTTGTATACAAGTTACGCACATATTATGTTATCTACATAATAATTATGAATTATTATTTCATAGCTACTGTTCACTGTTTTGTTATAGGGGACTCCCCTGTAGGAAGTTATTATTAGATACTTATATCATACAATAATAATGACATTATTTATCTGAATTATCAGTTATATCGAAGCAGATTAAAGAAGTAAAACAGTAATTCCCGCTAAAACATAAATTATTTTCAATGTTGCTAGTAAAGAAAAATGTAGCACTCAATACCATAAGAGTTACCATCTTCATAATAAACTAGTGCGATTTTGTCGATTTTGTACGCGTGGTTTTTGTCATCCGTGTTACGTTTTGTCTTTGGTTACTGATCCACTCCTGTTTGTCTTAGCGTAATGATATATAGGTTATACCTTATGAATCTGGCTATAATATCCATAATTCCATACTATACTTACTCCCACCCCAAAAAAGGACATAGGATAGTTTTTATACCGCGACTTCTGCGTCCGCGATAACCGACATTTAAGTATTCGAACGAAGTCGCGGGCGAAAGCTAGTACAATTTTTTTCCAATCGGACTGGTAGTTTCTGAGGTAAACGCGTTTAAACAAACACACAAACAAACAAAAAAATCTCTTCAACTTTTCTATATTAGTATACATTGTTTGAAACGCAATAGTCTTAAGTATACCAATGAGTACTTATGACTTTTCAGATAATTTGTTATCAAGTATACCTAGTACTGTTGTTGTAAGAATGATAACTGGCACATATAGTATCTTATGTCATTGCAATATCGTATCTATAGTCTTATGCGGCGTCCTAATTGGGAGCGATCGTACGATGGCGCGATGCGTTTTTCACTCAAAAGAGATCTGTTGCTTTGATTACATTATGACCGCACGATCAAACGCATCGTATTAAGCATTTCATGTGCTCGCACGATTACTTGCGAGGTTCAAATAGGACACTGTGATGAAATCTGTATGTTTGAACTCATCGCACGACGAGAACGCATCGCGCCATCGTACGATCTCCGCCAATTAGGACAACGCCATAGTAATACGTAGTACAGTTACCGGCACGTAACTTGGCAAGAGATTTTCGTAGTGGGGGAAGTTCGCGCATATAAAAATGTATAAAATTGTGCGTGCGCAAACTTCCCCCACTACAAAAACTCTTGCCAACTTACGTGTCGGTAACTGTATACATTCTGACGTGCAGTTACATGTTTCTTTGTTTGTCACTTCTTGACCAATAGAATACTTAACTGATTTCAACGTTGCTTATAACTTAGGATACCTACTTTATATTCGGGTAGCTTCTCTGGGATGCAAGGGGAACTGAAAGTAACTGCTAGTTTGTCGATGCTCTAGAATGTCGGTTATCTGAGCGAATCCCTTATTCGTTTTCTTAAATAAAAGTAAGCCTAAATAACTCCTGTCGATTTCGATTCAACCGTTTTGGAGATAAGTCGAAACAAACAGACAGACATACAAATAAAAATGTTAATTCTGATAGTTAGTAGCACAGAATATGGTTAGTAGCGTTTAAACATTCATTTGCCCTCGTTTGTGTGTGGGCGTATAAGTAGAAAAATAGGTTTAATTGTTTAAATTAGGTACACAACCTTAATTTAATCGAGTTTCAAGAGTCCTTACATACAAACGAAACATAGTAAATTGCGTTTTGTATAAAAAGTTTTAAAAGTTAAACATATAAAATTACCTTACTTCTAAAGTGGCTTTTAACAGTGTACGGAATATTTTCTTATTATTTCGTTCCAAAGTTCATAATAACCATTTCTTTAAGTTCTTTAACTGAACACACTTTGAACTCGCTTATGAAATGGTAAAGGTTTTTATTTTTTCAAAAGCTAAAAGATGCATTGTAAAAAGCACGTAAAAATTATGTTGCTCGTTTTAGCCGTGCATACCTACTACATGAGCATTTTTAGGGTTGTACGGAACCCTAAAAAGGCTCAATGCCTCAAAGGGTAACAGGACCCTATTACTAAGACCCCGCTGTCCGTCCGTCTGTTATCAGGCTGTATCTCATGAACCGTGATAGTGAGACAGTGGTTTTTTTTACAGATGATGTTTTTCTGTTGCCGCTATAGCAACAAATACTAAAAAACAGAATAAAATAAATATTTAAGGGGGCTCCGATACAACAGACATGATTTTTTTGCCGTTTTTGAAGAAAATGCTGATTATTGCTACGGAACCCTTCGTGCGCGCGTTTGACTCGCACTTGACCGGATTTTACGAGCACCATTGAGTTGATTGTACCGTAACATTGTAATAATACTTTAAATTCCCTTTGGAATACGTGGCAATGTCCTAAGGCGTATAATATAATATTCATAAAACGTTCAAATGTTAGGTAAAGCTCCTCTTGAGCTTTTGAACCTTATGATTGACGTTTTAAGATAAACAAACGAGGCTGAATTAATTTGATATTCGTTCAAAATGTTTGACTAAATTATTTTTCTTTAATCTTAAATTTTTTTTTAATCTTACTGCTTTGAAAAAAAAAAATTAGTACTTTTTTATTTATATCTCGAATTTTGTTGTTTTACGCTCGTACAATAACTTGCACCTACCATGTTATCTTTTCACCACCTTTGGTTGACTGTTGGAGAACGCCTATGGCATTAAGTCCGCTTTTGTAGTTTTGTTGCAGAAAGTTTAAATCCTTACTAATATTATAAATGCGAAAGTAACTCTGTCTGTCTGTCTGTCTCGCTTTCACGCCTAAACCACTGAACCGATTTTGATGAAATTTGGCATGGAGATAGTTTAAGACCCGGGGAAAGACATAGGCTACTTTTTATTAGACTTCGACTTCGTCTGCGTCCGCGATAATCGACATTTGCGCGGACGAAGTCGCGGGCAAAAGCTAGTAAATAAATAAATGCGAAAGTTTGTAGAGATTGATGTTTATTACTTAATCACGCCAGAACGGCGATTATTCTCTGAACTAGCACATAGGCTTTTTATACCGGAAAAATGGACGGTTCCTATGATAATGTATTAACTTTGTCGCGGACGAAGTCACGTGTAGAAGTCAGTTTAATATAATTATGTAAACTGACCTATAAGATCCTAGTCTAGGGCGTGAATTATTAAATGATTAAGAGTTAACTTTTCAATCATCAGAAAACTCCTAACGGAGGGATAAATATGGCGGTTTGACAGCTTTTGTGTAGAAAATATGTCAAACTATGCTACTACACTACACTAAACTACTACAGAGTAGGGCATCCAGTATCGGAAGGTTTTCAATTCCGGAGTTAATTTACGATATTGGGCTCTCAACTCCGGAATTCCGGAATTCTGGAACTGGATCCGAAATTATTAAAAAAAAAAAACAAATACCTTGAGTAACTTTTAATCGTTTTTAACATTAGTCTTTAACTCAGTTTTGATACGACATTGCCAGTTAACTTTAAGTAAGCCAGTTAACAATATTATTAAAATTGGGAAAGTCTAAACTTTTTAAAAACTTAAAAATTAACAATTTGAGAGCCTTAAAATATAAGTGAAACTGAAAAATAACATAATTAAATTAACACAAGAAATATCACGCTTTAGAGTAGTTTGATGGACATTACTAGGTAGTTAAAATCAAAATATTAAAATGAGCATTTAAGTCTCTCCTCAGATTTATCATGTTTAACAACAATCTTGACATGACATAATCACTTCACAATTCACATCTCAATCAATAAAATTTAACAAGTCTAATTAAACTTTTTAAAACAAATCAACAAATTAAGGGCTCAACAGCAAATATTATAATTAAAATTATCACTGACTATGACTGCCTCGTTGGTCTAGTGGTTAGTGACCCTGACTGCAAAGCCGGAGGTAGTGGGTTCGATTCCCACCCAGGACAAACTTTGTGTGATGAGCATAATTGTTGGTTCTGTGTCTGGGTGTAATTTATCTATAATATGTATGTATTTATAAATTATATAAGTATGTATATCAGTTGTCTGGTTACCATAACACAAGCTCTGCTTAGCTTGGGATCAGATGGCCGTGTGTGAGTTGTCCCAAGATATTTATTTATTTTTACAAAAAACACTTAAAATGAGAACTCACTATCAAGACTTGGTAGGGCAACTAATCGTGCGACTGACTGGCCGCTGGGAGTCTGGGAGGAAGGGGATGCGCGGGGGCGGTACCATAGGATAATCTAGTCACTCGTCTAGTTAGTATAATGATACACGCGCAGGAACAATTGCGCGTAAAACGATGAGTTGAAAAATTAAACACATTTTTAAATTAAAAATAATGAATATCGAAATACGATAAATTGAGCCCAATTCCGGAGTTGAAATATTGGAAAAACTATCCGGAATTCCGGAGTTGCGAAATTCCGGAATTCCGGAATGGATGCCCTACTACAGAGGCGGATACGTTAAGAGCGCCATAGGCAAGTTTCTCATCGGATCCCCTTTATTGAAAATAACTCGCGCTCCTGTATTGAAAATAACTAACTTAACAGACGCAATTAATTTTATGCTATATTATATAGTTTTTCATTTTTTTTTTTGCAACTCCGCCCGCGCCCCCGTTGTACCCTCGCGCCCCTAGGCACGAGCCTAGTTTGCCTTAAGGGTAATCCGCCTCTGAACTATCATATTTATTCATTGGATAAAAGTTATCTGACTATTGAAAAATCAGCCCTTAGTGCTATAAAGAATGATTGTACGCTAACATAAATTTTTAAACCTATTTTTTTTGTATTTCATTCAACACGCAGACAAAAGATTGAATCTCCGAATTAACCTAAATATTTATATTTTAATTATGCGTCAATATTTAAACAACAGATAGGTATACCAAAATATTAGCTGCTTATCTGCATTCTGCGTCTGCGCACTTTATAAAGATCGAGAACTATGCCAGTAGGCTATGGCTGTGTCTCTTTTTATTATCGTTACTATCGAAACAGCGATATTTTCAAAAATATTTTACATTAGCTTTTGCCCGCGACTACGTCTGCGTGGAACTTGTTTAAATATCGTACCTGCATACAAACTTCCACCTCCCTTTTCACCGCCTTAGGGGGTGATTTCCGGCATAAAAACTATTTATCCTTCCTCGGATCTTAAACTATCTCCATGTCAAATTTCATCAAAATCGGTTCAGCGGTTTAAGCGTGAAGAGGTAACAGACACTTTCGCATTTATAATATTAGTATGGATTATGCGAAAAGATAACGCACTTATGATTGATAAGGATAAGAAAGTACATACGGATAATGTTGCCTACCCTACATCCAACACCTAAATGGTACACGTTCCTCTAGATTTGGTCCTATGATCTACCAGTCATGCGTCAAGTGTATACCGGGCTCCCGTCTTATGGCTAAACTCCCACGGTTGCTTCTACCAGGAATTGTGGGGTTTTAGGCGGTAAGAGTCAAACACAACCCTCCGTTTTCCCTAGACTGAGGGTATTCATGACAATTTCCCCACGGAAAAAAGAGAGCTAACTTTTCAAGGTCTTTTCTTAGGAAAAGTTTTTTATTGTGTATATTTCGAATGTATTTCGAATATTTCGAATTACGACGTGCCATATTGTTGATCATGTTATTGTAAGCTAACCTCTGCCCGCGACTTCGCCTGGCCCTCTGAGATAGAGTAGCTTTCTATCAGTTAAATATTTGTTCGGATTCGTATCTTCACTTCTAGAGATTACCTCTTACAAAAAAAACTTTATTAGTACTTACACAGTATTTATATATATGCAACATTCTCTTAGTTGGTATAATTATCCGCAGATGCAACTAATATGATACCTACCTTATCCTCTTACATATTATCTCCTTTTTTTATGTAATCAAACAGCAATTAAAATTGTTCAATAATCGTTCAATTTATCTTATTTCAAATTTCTTGTCCACAGCTTTCATGGGTCCTTGGGTACGCGACAAGGAGGTCTCCTCAAAGAACAGCGAAGACAAGATAGAGCTGAACAGTAGCCAGAACTACGTCACCATCAAAGATGGCGGCCTTTACTTAATTTATGCTCAGGTATGTATCTACTTACCGTCATTACTACTGTACGAGAAATGAGGAAATCTTCGCTTGATTTTTTATACGATTGCTGTGACAGTCACGAGCAAAAACAAGTACCTACATTATACATTTAGCACTTAGCGATTTTCTTGTGAAATAATGGTTGTAACTTTGATATAAGACCTATTTCATAGTAGTGTTGAATTCAAAATACTATATTTCTAAAAACATGACATTTCAATTAATATATTCGAAGAAAATAGCTGCGTAATGTTGCTAACTGTATACTTGTTTTTGCTCCTGACTTTACATACATGTTGCGACTTTGTTACATTACAAAACGCGCGCCAATCATTGCAATTTAGACCTTATTTAAAACTTTATATTGAATGACAAGAGTCGCATAATACTCTCTCGTGAATTACCGGGACTATACATAGGTAGGACCATACGAGGCCTCTGTTTGTAGCAATGTTTTGCTTATAATGATAGAATTATGGTATCATGTGACAGGGTCGACGTTATCACTACTTTCCGGTTTCCGGGTACAATTTAAACCTCAAGATAAGAAATCTCTTCGCCTAAGTATCCAACCTGGGGAACTACCGCCGTCTCTTTAAATATTATTGTTTAAGAATTAGTTTTGCGCATTGTTGGATTATCAACCCTCGACTCGACAATGAAAATTACAGTAATTATAAAATAAATACTGGTTTAAGGACCCCTGGAATCTCACAATTGCTAGTTGTGCTTAATTAAATTTTAGGAAGTGAACCAATAAGGAAGTTTAAAATTGAAATCTTCATTCAGAACACAAATATCGGTGCAAGAATAATCTCTAAGGCCCAAAACACACACAAGCGACGTAAGGCAGCAGGCGTGGAACAGGCGTGGCGCAGGCGTGCGCCGCTTCAAAACGATTTCATACAAAATGTATGCAGGCGACGTTTTTGAATTATACTGAAGCGACGCGGCGCAGACACGGGCGTGTCTGCGCCGCGTCGCCGTCGCTTCAGTATCGTATCGTCGAAATCGTTTTGAAGCGGCGCACGCCCGCGCCACGCCTGTTCCGCGCCTGCTGCCTTACGTCGCTTGTGTGTGTTTTGGGCCTAAGGGTACCTATATTTATAAAGGGACAAACAGACGGACAGAGTGACATCCTATTCATTCATTTATTATAGTACACCGATAACTATTTACGTTCCATATTATTATGATAAAAAGCTTATTGTTATTTATCGGACACTATAGGCACAGTTAACGACTGATAACAAGTAGGTAATAATAATAATAATATTACTGTTCGATTTAAAATAAGAAACAGGGATTTTGTAACCATAGAGTATGTAATTTAATAGATTATTTATTTTTCCACGAGTAGGTACTTTTATACCTACATGAGGTTACTGCATGTAATAGGCCAGTTGACACCGCCATCAATTGACGTACTTTTTATGATCTGTCAAAACGCGATTCTTCCATAGATTTTGTATAGCAGCCTGTGACATCACTTATTTGGCAACTCAATTGACTAACTATTTATTGATTTCAAAGCCACAAAAAAACTAATTTGACATTAAATTGAAAATTAATCGGATTTTCAGGGTTAAAATAAAGCGTTTTTTAAAGAAGTTATGTCTTGGAATTTTTGGTTAATGGTGTCACGTACCCAATTAGTGACCGATTTATTGAAATGATTGTACTCATGATAACAAACAACTTTCCCAAAGGAACGACTTTTTTTGAAGGGCCCATTGCCACAATCCCTACTCAAATTAAATTATAAAATGTCAAACCTACATAACACGGACTCACCGTGTTAGGTACTAGGTAACTCGGAGTTAAACGGGTTACCAAAAGGGTCGAATTGGTACCATTGTACCAATACAAGAGGCATAACAACCCTAACATGTAACATGACCTAATTATCAAATAGTTTGGTCAACAGTTTGGCAAACAGGTAAATAAATAAATACAAAATATAATTTATCAAAGCAATACAATAACCACAATTCATTACAGACTCTATTTTTTGGGGTTAACGTTACAATAATAGGTGAACGTATGTTGTAATTGTAACTGAAATTTTACAAAGTAAATTCCTCATTTGTAAGCAAAATAATTATGTTAAATCGTAAGCGTACAACAGCAATGAAAAGTAGGTCTTTACAACCGCAAAATGAGGGGATTTCAGCCAGTTTAACTAGACCGACGTTATACCCAGTGATTGTGCACGTCATCATTAAACCACGTGTTTTGACGTCATATTTATTTTATGGGTGCACTGCCCTTTACTGTTCAAATGCTGACCACAATAGCATCAGTCCAACAACTATAGCAATCATAAAAAAAACTAAAGCTGCGGGGTACAAGGGCGCAGGGGTAGGACGCGGCACTCGTAGCGTTATACACAAGAGGCGAAATGTACACTGGATAGTTCTTAAGATATGTGACGTCACAGTGGTCAACGAGGAGATTTAGCTATAACAACCAGCTTGTCCATACTAAATCCCACTTTTAATTTCCCCAGGTGGTCTACCTAACACAGTCGCCGAACTGCTTCTTCATATGGGCGCGGCAGTCCGGCAAGGAGCCTCGTTTGATATCAACTTGCGCAACTGGCGACGACTCGTCCCAGAGACCACTGGACAAGTCCCAGATGTCGTGCTCCGTTCAAACCGTCGCAAGACTGTACAAGGGTGACGTCGTGAACATCGCTCAAAGGGAACCGAACAGAACGGTATGGTTAAGACCTGGATACAGCTACTTCGGTTTCGTTAAACTTAGTTCCTAAAAGGCTGTGAATTATTTAAGAATGTTAAAGTAAATGGAAGTTTTGATTGAAGCCCGGAGCATTCAATTGTGAGTCAGACGTGAACGTTATGCAAACAGTGATAACCTCAGCTGTGTGGTGGGGGACTTTACTTTCCTTATTAAGGTCAAAATGTTAGAAGTCATGTTTGTTATTCAAAAAGGGAATAACGAATTTGGTAGACTGAAGAAAAATTCCCGTTAGTAATGCCAACTAAGAAAACTATTGGTAAGAATAGGGTTAAGCATCTATCAAAAGTCGGAAAATTAACAAAAAAATCTATGTCCAAATGTATGTCTGTTATAGCAGATGAAGAAATAAACAGTAGCCTATGTCCTTTCTTGGGATTCAAACTTACACCGTACCAAATTTCATCAAAATTGGTTCAGTAGTTTAGTCGTGAAAGCGTAACAGACTGACACACAAACAGACAGAGTTACTTTCGCATTTATAGTGTTAGTTAATACCTATACATTTAATTAGAAACATATTCACATTAGCAGCTCAAATATTTAGTCCCACTATGAATCATTGCCTGCCACGTTAGTCACTATTTGCATAATTTTCTCTTAGTTAATGGGGTGTGGTAATTTATCACTGCCAGTGAGAGGATTGGTGCTAGATAGGTATTAGGAATATCCTTGTTACACTTCCGTACCGTAAAATGGGGTGAACAGAGAGGCAGGGGGGAATCGGGATAAAACTTTAAAAGGGATTTTAATGTTGTGTACGGGAAGTAATAAGAGACACATTAAAACGACGAAATTTTAGATATGACTGCCATTTATTATAATAAACAATGATTAAATAGAGTATAAAATAATGAGGTTACACGTGGAATATATAAAGGGTTAGATTGGATACATAAATGTATACCTACTTAATCCCTACACTACAGTTGGAATATTACAGTTTGTTGGCAAAAAGGACTTTATTGTTTTTACTGAATTTTAATTTACAAACCAGTGTCCTTGTTGGCGAAAAACTTTATTAGTTTAACGTTAAAATCCCTTTTTAAAGCTTCGCCCCAATTCGGCCCTGCCTCTTTATTCACCCCGTTTTACCGGTAACGGGAGTGACAAGCTTAAGAAATACGAGCTCAAGGCAAAACTCAGTGTATGTTTAAATATTTAGGTGATAGCGCGTGCCATAATGTACATAATGAATTACGAACACATCACACTTCACGTGTATTGTACTTTTTAATTCATAATATTGATGTATAAGCAATGAACGATTCGGATTTCCCTTCCATTCAGTACGGGTGCTATGTATGTTGTCAATTGGGTAGTTGACACCAAAAACCAATAATTCTAAGACATAACTTCTCTAAAGAAACACTTTATTTTAGCCCTGAAAACCTGATCACTTTTCAATTTACTGTTAAATTTGATTTTTAATAGCTTTCAAATTAATAAATAGTTAGTCAATTGAGTCAGCACAAAAGTGACGTCACAGCTGTCTTTTCCATACAAAATCTATGGGAGAATCGGGTTTTGACAGGTCATAAAAAGTGTGTCAATTAATCGGTGGTGTCATCTAGCTTATTACCAGTTCTTTGATCTCCTAATTGGTAAGAATAATAATCCCACTTTTTTTGTACCAAATTCTTGTGTTAAAAAATGACAAATGTTTATTTCTTTACTAAAATGGTTAATTATATTGATAGTCAGTTAGTATTTTAGTACATATTATAGTTAAGTTGTAGTTTTACGAACTACTTCTGTTGCTCAAGAGCATTATTTGCATTGACTCATATTTTTATGTGTACATGTATACATTTTGTAGTTAAGTTTTTTTTTTATGCAATATTAATGCTATACTATGCTGAGTTCTAGGTTAGTATAGTTGTAAGGGTCAGTGCGAACAGAGCAGCAATACTATATGTTCGAGCCGTTTTTATTAGTTATTTAATAATACGCAATTTTCGACTCTATTGCTGTTGAAATTCAGCTCTAAATGATTAATGGAAACTTGTAGACTATTATGCTGCTCCGTCTGCTCTGACCACAAGTTACCAATATTTGGTATTTACCTTTTAAGGTTAGGATAGTTGTGGACTGAGATATAATGCCGCGACCGAAACTAGTTTTTAAGGCCGAAACCGACCTTCGGCTCCGGTCTCAGTTTTGGCCGTAACAGAAACTTCCATATAAGTTCAAATTAAGTTCCAATAATGTTCTAGAAGTAGAATACCCGTATTTGCCTAAAAGGACATGTTTAGCTTATCACCTACCGAATGGTGCTTTATTACTATTGGAATACGCTATGTATGACATTTATGACTTACCAGTAGGTATTCATTTCAGTCATCAATTACAAAACTTAATTTAAAATAGTCTTGGTTTAAACCGTATGTTAAATAAAAAGTTTAAACCAAGACTAACGTTTAATCAAGTTTTGTTTACATTTAATACATGTATATTATAGTCAGTTACAAGTAGCTACTATTTATTGTGCCTTATACTTAGTAGTTCGTATTCTATTTGTTTTGGTAGAAAAGTTAAACATAATACATACTTACCTACCGATATTGTTGAAAAAAATATGTTTAAGCATAGATATACGCGTGTTTAATATATTCTACGCGTTTTTGTGTGTAATGTTAAGCCGAATCCACATGAATGCACAAATACTCCATAGTTTTTTTTTTTTTTGTATTCTTGAAGAACGAGTTCTAAGCTCGTGTTTGCTCGTGTTCGCTCGTGTAGACTCGGCTTATAGTAGAAACCCAGTCAGTATGCAATACATTTCCAGCGCAAGTTTTTTTTTTTATAATGAAAACTTGGCACACGTTCGATCTCTGGTCCAATAAAAGCTTAAGTATTTGTGGGTAAATGGGATTAGTGATTTTTCATAATCTTCGACTGATAAGTCCAAAATGTATGAGATTTATATTTATTATCAATTTCATACATTTTATTTTTTACTGACGTTGATGATTAAAGAATTAGGCAGTTGTTCCATTGGTCGATCGTCGGCTCGAAGCCTTATAAACGGAACAAAACTTAACACAAAAATTTAACTACCAAAGGCATGGCAAATTGGCTATCTGAATTATCAATAGCCAATCAGATCTCTTGACATGAGTTTAATTTTGACACGGTTGATTTTAGTTTCAAAAACGGAGTGTAAGTATCGATTCATATTAGGAATCTATTATAAGTAACGTAAAAAAATAAAACTAAGTTTTATTTTGCGTTAATTGCGTTTTTTATTGATAAAAATACATGTTTAATTTTACATTGAGTAGTTATTTAATTATAAGTCCTTTATATCGAAAAATGTGATATCTTTAGTAATAAAATTTAATTTGTATGATTTTGTGAAATTCAGAATGTACAGTTATGTTCATTGTCTACTTAAAATTATTTTGAATACATGTGTATTTCTTTGTATAATATTTTTGGAGATGACTCCCGTCCACAAATAAATGTGCCTTACAAGTGATTCTGTTCTGTTTTTATTTTTCCCGCACGTCTGTAGTAAAACTTGAACCACGAAAATCGTACTTACTGCTACGGAATAAAGGCGTTGTCAATGATAAATAAAATTGTTATCACTCACAGCGACGTGAGGTTGACTGTACTATGCCAGATGTGATGGCCGGTCACCCTCTCGATCTCAATTTTATTAGCATGAATTTATTTACTTGTCATTAGTGACCAATTCTTTTACCAACGCCCATTGCATATTATAAAACGGTTATGAATGAATTCGTTTCTACTGCTTTAAGAATCAAAATTAAGTGATTTTATAATATCCTAATCCATGTTTATTTGCATCATCGCTAAAAATCGACCTAGAAATGCCATGCCATTTATGCCAAAAATTGGTCTGATATTCACAACAGCCGAATATTTTCTTGATCTAAACCTGCCCCGCCTTTGTTTGAAGAAGTAACCCGAAGTCGTTAGTCTGCATATAATAAATTTAAAAGTCCGGCATGCCCCTCCGTCACCCACACGACGGAGGAAGTTCAAAAGGATTTCCCGAAGTCCCGAACCTGGATTAAAAAAAAGAAATGGTACCTAAACGTTTCGTTTCGCAGAAAAAGTTCCTTTTATTCATTTCTATACTTTCAAAGTTGACGTTTCCAATCCAAGTGTCATTTTCAGTGAAACGGAACGTTATAACCTCAAAAATCTGCAATCACTTGTGTTGTTAATTTTATTTATTTGTAAACTAAAATTAGCTATAAGATGCTGACCAGGTACCACACAATATATTAAATTACTGACTTCATAGTCGACACATAATATAGCACTCATACATTTCGTTTATTTATATCTGCTTTATTTCAGGCTCCGATTCAGACGAGACTTTCGGCTTATAGCCAGATGTTTATCAGACAAACCTTCAGATGGCGATGGACAAGTCCCTGAATCTAAGCCTACACCTGCAGCACCACAGAAGTCATCAGATAAGGCGACAGAAAAGATCCAGGAACTCCTAAAATTGATGATGGCTGAACCCAAAATAAAAGAAAGTGAATACAAGGATAAGTTCGCAACTGCACCAACGATTCAAAGAAAGAAAAAGAGTGATGTGATTGAAGTTACAACAGAGAAAATAGGTTCGTTTTTTTAAATATATTTGCGATTATTTCAAAGAATTTCATTATTTTTGTAAAAAATTCAGAAAGTACTGCTTGATAGACAATATTATTTATTGTTTTTAGTAGATAAAAACTTAGTTTAGACTTGTTGAAACTTAACAGAGAGATGGTGAAACTTCAGATAAAGTAACTCAAGCTGAACTAGTAATTAAAACTAAAATATCAATTTATTTTCAGAGGAAAGTATCACAAAGGCAGCAGGTGATGTAGCACAAGCTCTGGGGGGCGACGTGAAGCAGACTGAGGCAGAACTGCTGTCCAGAGTACTGGGCAAGATAAACCAGTCATCAACTACCCTTAGGTACTTAAATAAAACAACAACTAAATTCTAAGACCGGTATTACAGAAGCTTAAACACAGATTTCTGGTTTGAACAGAGAATTATAGACATTTTATTGATTGAAACTTGTTTTAAGTAATGCTACGGTCTTGAGTAAGGTTTTGTAAGACCTTTAGGCCCACTTACACCAACTTTATGAGTTAAAGTTCAATTCAATATAACTTCATGTTAGCATCCTAATAGAATAAATGGATTTTATTTGTTAATACAAAAATTACTTATATTCACAATTAAATTACTTAACCGGTATGGATGTATGGCATTCAACTCTGGGGTAGTGCCTGCAACTCAACCATCTCGTGCTTGCAGAGAATGCAAAACATAATACTCCGAACGATCAGCAATGTCCCATGGTATGTGACCAACCAAGAAATTCACGAACATCTGAAAATGCCCACGATAAAGGAGGAAATCCAAAACGTCACCTTAAAATACCGGGAGAAGCTAAAGAAGCACCCGAATACGCTAGCAGCACAGCTCACGATGCGTAGCTACGTAAAGCGTCTTAAGCGAAAGGACATCATATAGATAGACGATGAGGAGACGTTCCCAATGGGGGACGCACTCAAACCGACATAATACACGCACCAAATTTGCTCATAGTGTCAAACACTGATCGCAGATCTAATGGAAAAAAAAAAAAAAAAAAAAAAAAAACAATTAACTTGAGAGTTAAAAATATAACCCTGACTGATGCAAGCTGGCCTAAGCAAGACTTATTTTCTGGAACAGGCAGAATACTTAACTCTCAAATTATAAGATTAATGACTTATGTAGCTATGTGTTGCCATGCAACACTCGAGAGTTTAATGAACATTATTTAAATCTTAGAATGAACTTAAAAACAAATTATTGCTGGAAAACAAATAACTAAATCTATGCACTAATTTCCAGTGACCTCCTAGTCGGTATGAAAATAGATCGTACACAAGAGACGGAAGACATGAAAAAAACAGAAACGAGAGGGCAGCAAGTGAAGCGCTTCGTCAATAAAGCCAAGGTGGAAACACCACAGACCAGATACTCCCAAAGGAAAGGCAGGCCTGCAGAGGGGGGCGAGGGTGATGAAAGAAGAGAAGGGAAATGGAGAACGTAAGTTACTTAGTCTTATTGAATTTATGGAGGGAACTGAGGAATAAGCTAGTTGTAGTTGTCATCATGACCTATGAGAAGGATGTTACACGAGTAATATCCTTCTCTGAATCACTGTATATTTATGTATGGCAGCAAAAAATTGTAATACATATAAAAGACAAATATTTACATGCTTTCAAAGGAAAGTTTAAAAGGGGGATTTCGGTTTAGATTAAAGTTTTGTTAGAAAATTTAAAACTTGTTTTCGTAAAAAAATTACAGCTTTGATTATTAATATCATAACCAGAATGGAACAAAAAACGATAGCAATGAACAGGTAGAACATGATAATTATATCTGGCTTTGTTAATATCTTTTTAGTCACCTGTTATTCACATCGTAATAATCTACATTATGATCTCATGATAATCAATCAACCTATATTCTAGTTACACCGTCTTTCCTCTTACAGATCCCCTCAAGCACAACCAACAGTAACAACAGTGAACATCTTCAGCGGCGAACCTCTAGGCATCTTCAAAGCTAAGGAAGCCAACTATGGCACAAAACTGGATGTGTGGGAGAACCTACAACAACGTGAACTGACGTTGGCGACCTCGCAGCCGCCTGTCAACTATTTCCAGAAGATGGTGCTGTGGACAGAACAGGGGAAGATTTGGAAGTTCCCGATCAATAATGAGCAAGGTGAGTTAGTGGTGTAAGAGAATTTTTGTTCTTTTTTTTTCTGTTCTACAGGTTTCCTTGGTTTTCTGGCGTAAATAAGAAATGCAAAACAAAATAAGCATACCACTTTGGTTATTTAAACCTTTACGTAAATTGGCGGTGTATATGCATTGTCAATTGGGAACGCGACTGCCCATCCGTCGGACATCTAGTGCTATTTTTCTACAACAAAGTAAAATCAATAATTTTTATTGAATAAGTCATTCTATTTAATGTAATTTTAATGAATATTATTGCGGTTTATGCACCGTCCTTTGTGACCGATTTGTACACCACGATGTGTGACTGTTTATTTACTAACAATATAATATGAGCCATTTTAACTGTAACTACATTCTAAGGGTCCGTTCACACAGACCGGGATCAGATTCCTTATCATTAAGACAAATGACTAAAGCAGTGCACATTCAAAAATAAACCTTACTACAAATACTAAAAACTCTGTTTTCAACGTGATAAGAATCTGATCTCCTCTCCGAGCCGGTCTGTGTGAACGGACCCTTATGATCACTGACGTTAGAAGGGTTTTATTACTGTCATCTCTTATTTGGCTATTAATTCTGTTCTAGGCTTAGAAGAAGAGCAGAATGTCCACTTCTCAGAGCACATATTCCTGGACTCCCACCTAGAAGGCTGGTGTCCCAAGAAGGGTCCCATCAGGCATTTCATGGAGCTTGTATGCGTAGGTTTGTCCAAAAACGCATTCTACACAGTAAAGGAAAAAAGAGACCATATCCAGTGGTATAAGGAGTATTTTGAGTCTAAGAAGGATTTACTCACAGAGGTTGGTGCTTGGAGCGAGCAAGCAGCCAGTGCTGAAGCCACACAGAGTTAATTTGTAGTTGTATTTATGTAATAAGAAATATAATTAGTGTTACAGTCACTATTGATTTTTAATATTGACCTTGTTCTGTTCAATGCAACAAGAGCTGTTTATTTACCAAGATAGATTACGTGAATTACGTAAAGTTACAATACCACAAAGTTGTGCATAAGACGGGTCGCAAAATAAAAACACATGTATAATTTTACTTCACTTTATTGCACCTAAGGAAGTACACTTCGTTGCATATTTCGTTGTTTCGTGTCACTATTGATAGTGACCAATCAAGTTAGTTTACAAATTACAAATATTATTATTATTACGAGTCCTAAGACTCACTTGGCATAATATTGGACATCAAAAAGTCAAAATTGACTTAAAACTATGGATCAAATCTTAATTCTACCTCTACGTCGAGAGAGCATCAAGACACTACAAAATGTATAATATACATAATAACAATTACCTTTACAACATCATGTCGATAATGACATTAATACAAAGTTATTTTAGTACAAAAAACCTACCCAATCGTTTGTATTTAAAAACAAGGAACTCGTTATATCTAAGTACATATACTTACGTTAATCTTCGTATACTTTATAAGCCTCCAAAAACGTTCCAATATTTAGAGAGAGAAAAAAAAACAAATGTACAAAATAAATGTACTTAAAAATCTCATAATTTTGTACAATATGTGCGTAAACACTGAGAATTTCCAGTTTGAATAATCTTTATTACCCAAAGAAATAAAATCAGAAACTATATAATTAATAGAAGGGATGGAAATGTTTTTGAAGTCTCAGGAAGAGAAAATACTAATTGATTTTGTAAATTCTAATGTATATGTTAATGATACAGGAGTATACTATTTGCCTCCATACGATATGAACAAAGTATTTATGCTAGATAGTTAACCTGTTGACTTAACTTTTATAACAATAAGTTACTAAAGTGGCCTGAGTATTACTAAAAGTAATGTTGAATCTTAAAAGTGATAAAAAACTGAATTGACATATCCATAAAAGGTACAGTTTATATCTTTACAAAGTGTAAAACAAAGTCGCTTCCCACAGTCTGTAGGCTTAAATCTTTCAAATTACGCAACGGATTTTAATGCGGTTTTCATCAATAGATAGAGTGATTTAAGGGGAAGTTTTATGTAATTACATTGCACCCGTGCGAAGCCGGGGCGGGTCGCTAGTACATAATATAGTATACAAAATACCATTGAATATTTCATCCTTATTATAATGGCGAGATAAACGGAAAATTACGGAACAGAACTTGTTTTTTTAACACCTCCCAAACAAGTATACAAAAAGTTTATTATTATAAAGATCTGCCTTCAATTAAGAAAACCTGCTTACATACGAGTACATTTGTGCACAATTTAGTAGAAAGAAAGTGTTAAAGCAAAACTGAGGTACCTTACAGCTAAATACTTAGAAAAACAAACAGAACAAATGACAACAAGTGTAGAAAACAGCGGAAGACAGAAGAAAGCTAGTTGTGTCAACATGGACACGTAACAGATTATTAACGAACAATTGAATTATTAATTTCATAATGGATTAAATAAATGGTGTCGATTGACCATACATAATCAACAATACATCAAAGAATTGGAAGAGACTTTAGTAAACTTGGCTGAAGCAGTCCCGTAGCTTCTAGCGCGAAGCACACTATTAAAAACATCTGTAAAATTGGCCATTCGTGGATATTTTGGACAGAGCGCAATTTTATCAAAAATATTAATTTCGAAAACAGAATTTATTCTCCTTTAATATTACTGAAATAAAAACGAAAAGAAGAACACGTTTAGACACCATTTGGCAAGATTAAAACAATTATTATAAGCTGCAATAGAAACTTAACCTCCACTCAGTAAACAATAATTAAAATGTATCTAATGTCTTTTTTATTTCGTTTCGATTATCATCTTATCGTATAAAATTTGAACTTGGTATGCTCGAGTAAACACCTGTGAGTATAAATATAAATGTATATACAGCGCGCCCAAAAAACATAACAATTATAATGTTTGTCAGTGCGAATTTTTAGGCTTGGCAAGCAGCATCTCCTTATTGACATTATATTGGACACCCTGTATATTTGTTATTACGTGAATCGTTCAATTTTGAACCTAAACTCAAATAAGAAAGTCAGAAATCGACAACACAAAATATGAGCAACCACAGATAGTTTTCAAAAATTCAAAAACGCATTTGGCTTTCACCTTTGAAATCATAAATCAAAATTATTTAAGGAACGGAATGAAACCTGAGTTATGCATCGTAAAACTATAGGAGCATTATGCGAAACTACAAAGTAATTGTACATTCGGAATGATTTAGTTAACATAATGGGGGCTTGGCGGGAAAATTTGATGATTTTAACATCGGAATTTCTCTTGCTTTGACAACAATGGTTTATAATGAATGTATCACCGTAAAATTGTAAATACCGTTAGATAATCTAATGCGTTAAGTTGTTAGCAGTATGTTAGGGTTCACAATGTATCGACAGTTTATAATCTCGCATGATAGATTATAATCTAACAGTATTTACAATTTTACGGTGACAAATATAACCAAAATCGTAGCAGACAAATGCTAATATTGTACTTAAAATATTACAGTAATTATGATACCTACTGTATAACTGTAACTCATATTGTAATTACAATTATTCATAAAAAAAATATTTAGTAAGGTTTTTAAACCTACGATACGTTATATTATAAAATTGACATTTAAATGATTTTCTACGGATGATGTAATATACACCTATACTAGTATTGATGATTTATGAATATTGAAGCTACAGTATTTCCAAAAGTACAAAATTACTGGGATACTAATGATTACTGGTTTATTATGTTAAGGATTCTGTAAATCTGTACACAATGGGCGACATTTTCTACCTAAAAACCAAGAATTGTTTTTCGAACTTTGAAAATAATTCGTTCAGTCCTTTTTGTGGTATGACGAAAGCCAGTAGTGGACATTTTTTAACTGAGAAGATACTATACCAGCCTACCAGGACTCGACGCTTCTTCCTGTTGACTGCGGAAAAACACACCCGTTGTGTTCTGCTAAAAACGCAAGTGCGGCGCACACTCAACTGTATGTGTTTTTCTACGGCGAACATCCATACTAATATTATAAATGCGAAAGTGTGTCTATCTGTCTGTTACCTCTTCATGCTTAAACCGCTGAATAGATTTTGATGAAATTTGGCATGGAGATAGTTTAAGACCCGGGGAAGGACATAGGCTACTTTTTATTAGACTTCGACTTCGTCTGCGTCCGCGATAACCGACATTTGCGCGGACGAAGTCGCGGGCAAAAGCTAGTATAAACTATATAGCCAGCCGCACTTCGGGCTTGGCGTAGCGATTGTTCGCCCGCAGTCAACGGGTTTAACTTACTAATTTGAACGTAGAACGGCCAGTATCGCCCATTGTGTACAGGGATTGTGCGTAATAGTCGTAACCTACAGCCCCCGACTACGTACTGTCAGCTAAGTGGAATGACGCGGACACCTCAATTGACTTCGCTCCTGTGGACGGCTGCTTGAGTGTGGGACGCCAGATCTCTTACATCACCTGGAATAACGATAATAGTCATTATTTTCAAAAGCCGAACGTTTTATTGTATTGTAATTGGGTAGTCAACACATTCTAAAAAATATTATTTTTAATTGTAATATAATTAGCTCTGAAAACTCGAATTGCTATTAATATAATTAGCTCTGAAAACTCGAATTCATTTTCAATAAACTCTAAAATTCGTCTTTTTTAATGCTTTCAAATTAATAAATAGTTATTCAATTGAGTCGGCACAAAAGTGACGTCACAGTCACAGTTGTTTGCCATACAAAATAATCGCGTTTTGACAGGTCATAAAAAGTACGTCAATTGATTAGTGGCGTAATCTATCCTACTGTGCTTGACAGCAGAAATGGGAAGTAAAACCTTCATATCGACTTCTACTTCTACTAAACTGAATCGTTTTCATTTTCAATTCGGTAAATAGTGATCCGTCTGTACGTGTAAGATGACGCTTTTGGCCCCGCATCCTACCTGCAGTATCTGGCTAGCCTCGAAGGCAGTGCCGGGCAGCAGTACGATGGGCGTGGCGACGCGTCCTGCTTCCACACACACCATGTTCGGGAACTCGTCGTCTCCGAAGTCGGGGATCTCTTTGGCGTACTCCGCCCAGGGGTTCCAGATCACTGCGGACAGAACAAAAAGAACATTAATTATTCAATAAGACAATCGTTATAGACAAGGATGAATTCGAATCTGGTGTTGGTCTAACTTAGGCGTTTGTCGCACGTGTAAGCAGCGTAGACGCCGCGAAAACGCGACACTAACGCTGCTTCAAAGCAAAGTAGTTTAGATTCATATAAGTGCCTTAGGATAAACTATGTAGCATTGATGTACATACTATGTGACATTACAGTAATAAACGTGTTTCAACTTTTTTCAAGATACTAGCCTAGTTTGATGATGCTAACTATACTAAACCAATTTTGATGAAATTCAGTACAGACTAACTAAGCATTTAACCCCAAGAAAAAACATAGGCCACTTTCTAATCCGTGACTTCGTCTGCACCCGCGATAAACGACATTTACATAAAATCACGCCTTTTTCTTATGGGGGTAGGCAGAGACAACAGAAGTCGCGGGCAAAAGTTAGTAGTATAAGATTTGTAATCGTTCTCAAGTAACGTAATCGTACCGGTATCAGGGAAGTTGTACTTCTGTATCCTCATCTTGCGTCCGCTCACGACGTTGGTGATGATGTGCTCTTGCATGGTGTTCTGATAGATCCTGTCCGTCCACTCGTTGATCGTCACCACTTCCCTGGTCTCCTGGTACACGGTGCCCTCTCGCGTCTATAATTAGAACACATTTTATTTATTTAATTTATGAAAATAATTATTTGCCAGTTCTGGGCTAGTTAGTTATTGAAATACAATCATAGTAACCAAGTTTCAACTTCAAATTTCAACTAAGTAACATATACAAACATACTATACATACATAAATAGTACTTGTCAGCTTTGAAGGGTCAAGTGTAACTCAATTCTGACTATTTCAATGATTTTAATAAAAAGTATTTTTAATTAAAATCAGGATTTTGTCATTCAATTATTTTACTAATACATTTGGTTGTACCTATTTGAAATTCGAACACAGTTCCTCACACATCATTAAAAAAAACCTTAAAGCCAAGGATACACTAGGGGACAAATGTCGTGCAACACGTGTCGCCAGCGGCGTTGGGTGAAGTAGCACGACGTTGCCGGACTACGGTCGACATGTCTAGCAACATCGCGCGACACGGGTCGCCAGCGACATCAGATGAGCTAGCGCGACGTTGCCGGACTTCGCTCGACATGTCTGGCAACATCGCGCGACACGTGTCGCCAACTACATCGAGTGACGGACTTAAGTCGCGCGATGTCACCAGATATGTCAGGCGAAGTTTCGCGAAGTCGCACAACTTGGTCTGAAGTCGCTGCGGACATAAGTCGCGCGTTGTCGCTATATTTGTCAGGCGAAATCGGCCGGCTTCGCTTGACATGCCGCCGATACATGTCGTGGCACATTTGTCCCCTAGTGTATCCTTGGCTCTTAAGCTTCATTAGCCTTAGCTAATGAAGAAGTTCATAACAAATTAAAATTAAGAATAAACGCCCCCAATGACATTGACCCTTGGAACTGTCACCTGTGATTGATTAAACAATAGCTATCCGCCGTAGATCATTACTGATTACATAATTATTTGCATAGGCGTGACAGATAACTACAAAAGATATTGGCACGTGTAAACCTCATGTGGCCCTGTGGCCGCACACGGGCCACACGCGACAGCCACAAGCGGCGCCACCTGAGACTAGAAACGGCGTTGTGGCGACCACCGACTTCCACCGTGTGCGGCGAGTCCATATGAAACGTATGAAAACTACAGAAAATACGTCAGTAGCGGCGTTTTGTAGCTGCGGTGTTCAGTGTGCGGCCAGGCTTAGTTCCACCTCGCAGACCACAAGTCACGAATTTAAGACGCTGTCAATCTTTACAGCCAATTATTTAAAACAGTGGTTCTTAACCAGTTGTCCCTGAAAGCACCAAAAGTGGTCCGCGACATCATCACATAATTATCAAACAATACCGAGTGGACGACGCGTTTTAGGGGCACAAAACACATAATTACGAACCATGCGATTCTTACAGTCAAACATTTGGTGGTCCATGGCAAGACAACAATTTTGTCAAATGGGCCCTCAGCACTAAAAGGTTAAGAACCACAGATATAGAAGGTGTAAAAAAGGGGCTTAGGGGAGCCGAAAGTTACACGTTTTCCGGGCGAATTTCAATTCCCCCCCTTGGCCCTGGTACTGTTGCATGCACTCATAAAGTAAGTACAATTTTCTTAGTGCACTTAAATTGCGCGTTACCATAAAGAGTGATTTATAAACTCATTCTAAAAAAAGGGTTTCTGATTTCTGTCAAAGCCCTGGCTTATGAAGGCCAGTTAAAGTGGAAGAACCTCCTAACGTCATTTAATAGCTCACCTTATCAATAAACATGCAGCCATGCATGCCAGTGATCTGGCAACGTCGCACGTCGGGTACTTTGAAGTACGTGTGGAGTAGGAGCTGGCAGCTGAACGTGAGCTCCTTGCTCGGGTTGTACACGCCGATGTTGAAGTGGAGCTCCTTCTCGCGCAAGATCAGCCTATATGTCAGTCTGAACCTGGATTTAAGAAAAATAAGAATTAATATTGAGCTTCACTTCATTTGCCTACCCTTTTAAGATCGATATGTCAATGATATCAACCAGGTCTATTTTCATAGAAAGTAAACACCAAAGCATACTAACTGGAAATGCCACATGGACCTAGTGAAGTCGTCATCCATAAGACTGAAGACTGCCTCCACATCGCCGCTGGGCAAGCGCTCCGGCAGCTTCTCCACGTGCCAGCGCGCTATCCGCGCGAACCCGTGCTGCGGACCGAAGGCCCATTGTCCGAATTGAGCTGCAATGAACAATAAATTTTAGTATTGTGTTCCGTAAAAACCGAAAGTAGCAAGGGTCCGAAAGTGTAGCTTCCAATGCGCTATGTATGGGAGATTAAAGAATTTTAAAACTTGAGCTCCGAACCGAAGGACCATGTTAAAATTATTCAACTTTTCGCTACTGCTCCCGTTCCCTCATAAGCACTAGAAAATAGGCTCAATAACGATGTACTGTATAAAATTGTGCTTTTCATATGTAAATACAGAAAGATCCCGTACTGCGGAGCGAAAGACCATTAAAAATATTAAGTTACAAAATGAGTTTAACAGAACAAGACTCATAATATTAATAGCTAGTTTAAGCTTGTCGAAAGTTGTCATAGTAGACTTCCAGCTTCCAAAAATAACAACTTTAATAATTAACTTACGGAAAACAAACGGTATCCCTCCTCGTATCGCCCTCTTGCCATCAAATACTGCTTGTTTACTGCAAGGAAAAAAGAAACATGTAATTAATGGCAAACAAATTGCAGCGACAAAGTTGTCATCAAATCGATACACATCGAGAATACTAATGCGCTTCGTTATTTTTAAAGAAAAGACGTCTCCTATTCACTAATTTGTACAGTCATGCTTGCAGCACCTAATAAGTGACCTATAATTATTGTTTCTTTATGCCTTTAATTCAATTAACACAACACAAGACAAATGACGAACGTTTAATTTCTTTGACAGTTTTAAAGTTCATTGCAATGCGTTTCTAGTACGCAGATGTTATAAGTTTGCAATTACTTCGTTATAATGAATACTGTAGTTTACTGCTGTTTCAATGGTATATAAAATATAGATCAGGGATGGCGAGCCATGACACGAATGGCGGTGGTGGTACGCGACTAAATAATTCGGGCACGTCAATAATTGACCAATATATGTATTTGATCCAATCTGTAAAATTTGTAACAGCATGTCACCCTTCCTTTTATTTGATAAACAGTCGTTAGCATTGATATGCTGGCTGTAAAATCGCTCCTATTCCAACCGCTTATGATGCTGTCCGTATAAAATGTCGATTTCCAAATAAATAGTTTAAAGTTACTAGCATCTAGTTTTATTATCTCCATTATGAATGTTACTAAGAAAGATATTCTTTATATTATTCTTAAAAAAATGGCACGTTCACAATGAAGATTCGCCTATCCTTGATACTGATAGTACCTAAATATAACCAATACTTATTCAAGAGTCAGGATATTTTAATTATGTAGTCTTATATTAAAATACGAGTATTTAGTCAAAGTCTTACTTATTTTTTAACTCCTCAAATATCTATTATTGCCTTTATACTTATTAGCCAAAAACTAACTAAACTTCAAATCTGAACAAAAACAATAGAAAAATTGCTACAAAACTCTCGATGGAAAACTCCCGAAATTGATAACGAAAATATTTATACTAGAATATTGTTACGAAACATTTAAAGGGTTCGTTTCATTGTTTTTAATCAATTACCAGCCTTTCATTTTGTTTTAAAAACAATCTTCGAAAACAGATCATGATTTTGGCATAATCATATTTATTAGATAAGCAATACAGGGTCAGACGTATATTAAGAATTGAGCGTGCTAATGTATTCAATGTAAAGTCATGCTTTATATCCAAATAGGTATGTAATAATGGCAGGCATAACTAATGCCGCATGCACGTTTCACGAGTCGTATCGGCTGTTACAATACATACAATATTACTCGCATGCATTAGGCTGAACCGCAACAGTTTAGCCTGACCGCACTGAGCAAGCAGCACCAGCATTACTCCTTCAGCTCACGTTTGAAACATGATCAATTTTAGCGGTTGCATTCCAGCGCCGCCGGGGGACGATGCAAAAAGCACCCTTATATTATAAATGCATCAGTGGACAGGTCGGCCGCGACAAAAACGGAGCTCGAGCAAGCCACGTATAAATTATTTATGCCATTTTTAGCATTTCGGAGTTTGTGAAACGAGTGGTCGCGAATGATGACCACGACGCAACGGGTCGTCATCGAAACGCGTCGCGCCGGGAATTTGCACTTTGAGTCAGCGAGCTATCGCCAAATGTTAAACGTGCCATGCCATTCCATATGCCTACTACCAAGATTGGGGTTGGCTTTTTATGTAATCCAGTAGAGACAGTTCTAAATCAACGCTTATTTGGATATAATTCCCCCTCCTATGTAATCAGACTGACTGCTTAAATATACAATAATACAAAAGAACGATGAAAGAACGGCAAACATTTGATTAATTGATTACATACAAGCTGAAGTAATCAGAGCGAAAGGATCTTGAATATTTGAATTACGTCATTTAACAAATTAGCTAAATACAAACGGAAATTAACTATCGATCTAGAAATCGGTTCTAGAAATTAAATCCATAAATCATAACTCCCACGTTACCAACAAACTGTGTGCATGTATTTCACACGGATTATCTACAGTTGAACAAACAGTACGCGCAAGTTTCAACGAATTCTATGAATATGCAAGTGAACAAAATATAGTTGTTTGCATAGAAACCTTTTTAGTAATACTCTAGTTATCCACAAAGTAATTGCTGTGAAAAATGTTAATTGACGCACAAATATTAATAAACGTCTTGGGCGTAATGTCAGCCACCTTTTAACTGTTTACCATATATAGAAATTTAACCCTTACACAATTGTAAGGATGCAAACCGGTGCACCGTTAACACTCATCCGGCAAAGATACGAACCGTTTATTACCGTACAATGTCTTAACGATAATTGCATTTTGACATTGATAATACCCAGCGGTAAAGGACTCAGTTGATTAAACTGGAACCAATAAAATAGAATAAAATGTAACGGAGCAGGAGTGGATAAGCGAACGGAATACCAATGACGCCTTCAATTTAAAATATTTTAATAACTAGTAAGCTCACTTCGAAATGGCAATTCAATAGTACGTTTTACACGAATCGGGAGAGGGACTAGATAAAGTTTTAATTAGAGATTCCGGATGAAATTCCTCCATGAGTCGACGGGAGCCGATACATTCCCGCTTCGGCACCAGCCGAGTTTTTACCACCACGCAAACTCGTTCCATCCCGCCATTCTCCGGCCAGATAAATAGCGACAATAAATATACCATTGGAGCCAATTGCTTTCTCTATATAACCGTTACAATAAAATTTCCCAAATCGTGTGATTTTTGAACCAATTAAAGGCTTGGTATTTGTAACGACCCCCATAAATTCACTCAGGCCCCCGCAATGAAGTAAATATTTTTGGTCCTTTTGCACACAATAGCGAATGAGCCAAATCTCTTTTATCACTGATGATTTTTTACAAAGGGATCTTTTATGTGGATTTTACCGCGTATAGGGAAATAATCGCTTGTTACCCTACCAGACGAGATTAATGTCATCAGCAACATAGGACTGAGATAACTACGTATTGTTTGATAACAAGCAACTGATGCTGCCACGATCTGTTCTCAGTGAATCCAGATAAAAAGCTTCAATAACTAAATTAACGTGACATTTATAATTGATTAAGTTTTTGCTTCTAAGTAAAATGTTAATCAGCATTTTATTGGGGCGCTCAAGCGGCCGCGCAGATCACAATATTGTGCAAAAACGCTACGACCCGCGATAATTTCTCGCGACTAGCTCTCATAGTCATTGTTCTCGACTTTCATGTTACTATTGATCACATAAGCTCGTCACGTTTCTCAACATTGTTGTGGAGTTCTCGTGAGATGGGCGAGCACACCCTGCCACCGCCGGGGGCGACACACACGCACCCCGCACGATAACATTATAATTAACTAGACGAGCATTTTTATGTGCCGCATCAACCAGTTATGTCCATGAATGGAATTTCATTAATATTGCCTCAACGCGCAAGTCTATTCATATCACATTTGCAGCCGCAGCAGAGGGTAAGGACGAGAAATTATTAAGGTAATTTAAAAAACAAAGCACGCTTGAATAAAAATGCAAAATTAACCAGTTTTCATTACCAGTCCCAGAGACGAAGAAAATCAACAATATTAGTGTTCACCTAGCAGAAAGAAACATTGATAAGAACAGCAACAAAGCACTTGCAAAGTTAGTCGCAGACATGTTTCAATGGACACCCTTCCTCATAATGAACCCTCTAATTATTTTAACTAGCGAGCTGATGAAAAAAGTGGCGTTGCTATCACAAAAAGCGTAGAAAAACCTATTTGAAGCGCTACCAAGTTAATGACTCGGAGCGTGTTACTTTGACATATTAAGAGAAGACAGTAAACTGGTTTGGAGAAAAAACTGTGGATAAAGGCAGGAGCTCCTGTGCATCAACAAATTAAAGGTCGCATAAACGATGCGACACTATAGGACGCAATTAGATCTTTTTAGGAGCAGCGATCCCGCAGCCGGCTGGGTATATCATTATCTACTGCAAATAACCGGTAGCTGCAAAAAAAAAAACTCTTAAAAGCAATATGACATTAAAGCGCACTTCATTTTGCTAGGGGATCAGCTCGCTACTATGTAATGACTAGTATTTAATCCGCTACAGCGACTCTACTAGAATTAAACACGATTTAAGATAATGATTGTCATATAATGCTCATTATTGTAAGATATTTTTATGTGCACAACTTGTAGATCAATAATAGTAAATTGGCTCCTTAATTAACATTGAGCTAAGTATCTGTTATAAATATTGGCTTAATGATTACGTTCGATATTAAAATTGTTCAAGATAATGTTTACAAATTAATTGGATGAGGCTGAAAATACCTACGTATGAATTAGTGGCAACGGGCAATATGAGGTCCATCCTGACATTGCCCCTTGCCTAGAAACTCGTGTGAGATACAACTCATCATCATTAAATTGATATAAACTCAAGTACTTAAAGGAAAATCACGCAAAAACTTAAGAAAATCTCAAGTTTTAAAAATACATTTAATAAATCAGCTTTATGTGCTAAGGCGCGGTGTTTCAATTGATTGTGTTTTATGTGTCCACCTCAAAATATTTCCCGAGGTGTAGTCGTAACATTGCGTTACATCGCCAACGCGAACGCCTCAACCGAACAAACCACAAAATAGATGCGTACAAAAGGACCAAATTCAAGAATGACAAAAAAGTGAAATTTATTTCTAGATTGGTCTGTTAATATGAGAGAACCCTACTATACATCAAATGATCTTGTAAATCTACGAGACGGAAAAGCCAAGGGGAGTTCACTTCCCGTAACTCTTGTTAAAGGGATTATGTCAGGACTTAACGCCGGAAATCGGTTGAATGCCACAGGACCGGTCTCTGTGAAGGTTTAAGGGAGGTAAATGTCCAATAATGGACCTGCTACAGTTGAACGATGATGTTAGGACTTATATATGGAAGTTTGCGAATATAGAAATATACCCCTTGTATCGTTTATTGCTTTTATGAGAAGATTCACGTTCAGAAGTGAACCTTCTAACTAAATGTTTCATTATAGAACATTAAGCGCCATTTATTCTCGCTTGAAACTTAGACATCTGGATTAATGTTAACTGGGGTCATATTACGTCACCAGAGTTAAAAGTTTGAAAACATTTACAATTTCTTGAATACCCAATACACGTTGAATAGGATTCACCCTGCTGAGGGCAATGGGAATTAAAATGTAAATTATAAAATACGAGCTTCCGTCCACGATTTCGTCTGCGTAAACTTTAGAATTAAGCCAGTCTTAAATTATCCCATGGGAACACAAAAACGGGATCGTCACTTCTACGTGAATAAATGGTTTTTCTTTCTTTCTTTTCTTTCTTTCCTTAACACAGAATAATTCTATAAATCTACATCTGTATGCAATTTAAGCGTCAAAGAGTATGAAACTTACATACATGCATAAATCCTCACAAACCTTCGCATTTATAATAGTACATAGTAGAAAGTGGAACTGACCAACTCATCCTGCGATGAGGAGAGAATGTGTCGTTTAAAAAACATGGAGTCCCTTTTACTCTGATTGATGTGGTATACAATAGGTAAGTGTATGTAGAGTGTTAAGTGATAAATGATAACCTCCTTATCGGTATCTCAACTGCAGTAAACCGCATAGTTTAGATATGAATAGTAGGTACCTATATATACCTCAGTAGTCTAAACAAGGTTAAACAAAGCCTCTGGGCATCATGAGAAAGATTAGTTTCTAATGATATGACAATCCTACCGCTCCTTTAAACATAGAGATTGTATGTAAATTTCTTCTCCATGCAAGAAATTATGGACCCTCCTCTGATACCGTTATTCTATCGTATTATAGGATTTTTTTTAAATCGAATGGCTTATTATTCTAGAAGAGTCTGTTGTCACGAGAAGAACTATTCAAAGACTGCTTCTTTTTGTGCAAAAAGTGCATGATGTACAAGGTGTAAAAAGACGCTAATGACGCATATTGCTCATCAAACTAAATAACAGAAAGTAAAAATTATCGCTGGGTGACCTAGGAAGCGACCTTTATTATTTGTGTGAAAAATCACTGGTGGTAGAGCGCAATGTAATGCAAGTTTATGGGTCCATCAATATAAAGTTCGTCAAACACCTACTGCACAAAGCTTACTTACTCGTATGTGCAATGTAACACTACAGCATTCATAATGAACCATCAATCAAAGACACAGATCATAATCAGATGAATGAAGCGATCAGTATAACACGAGTAAAACAAAAATCCCTTCGTTACATCAACGTACATCGTGTGCCACGATAACATAGAGGTGATATAACCTTGCGCAGTGGCAGACCAGGGCCGTCCAATGAAAGTGCACGCTGCCGGAACACGCGTGGGCGCCGGAGGCAGCCTCGTAAGTACTGAGCACGTGCCACAAGTAAGTAAAGCTATTGATAGCCACTTCTGGGTTTTTAGGAATGCTGAATAGTAACCAGTTTGGTAAAAAAACATACGAGCTAAATAGAGTTCAACAAGTTAATACGAGTTACGCCTAAGCAGCAGCAGTTCATGGCTCAAGAATTTTTAACAGTTACTTAAAAGTTCAATTTTAAAAATGAGAGGGCCTAGGATAAAAACCCAGTGTTCTGAACTTTTGAGCCAGTATCAATTCATAACTGTGGCTAAAACCTGCCATTAAAAGTAACACCTCGTATTTTTTAAAAAATTGTAACAATTTGCGACTAACTCTGCCTCAAACTGTATTCCGACTAGCACCGACCTAGTCCTAAGGCATTTCATATCTATGCTAGACAAACAACTGGACGGAAACTTTTAGTACGGAACTATTAATTTCACGCGACATTGTTACGCAATGTGGGTAGTACCTAATCCAGCTGCTAAAATATGGTATAGCCTACCGTGGAACTACCACTATACCGCTTCATTGAGTATTAGTTATTATTTACCTAACCCAACACGAAGTATTTTTAGTTATAAGGGGTTTTCTTTTTGGTCCTGCGAGTCGGGATTCTGACTACGAAAATGTTGTAGTTTTTGCTATTATTATTTTTCAGTCCTAATTTAACAGTCACGAAATAAAAACAAAAAGTCCCACCAATATCCTTCTAGATAAAGCAACTAATTACACATTAATTACGTTTATAAGCTCATTATATTTAGTAAATTTTTCATTGGCGAACACTGATTGATAGCGTGAGTAACTTCCTTGTACCCTATTAGTACAGTTACATGAATAAAATGTAATTACCTAAAACTTTTTGCATTAAAGCGAAGCGGCAACGTGTAATTTGTTAATACAAGATTTAAGTTGTGATTACAATCAATTATGTATACGAGTTATATGACCTTAAAGTTGAAATTAACTATTCTATGTTCGGCGTCTGCATTTGGAAAACGGAACTTAGTAAATTAGGTAGTGTTGACTGCTTATTGTTATCATAATAATTAGTGTTGAACAGATTTAAAACTTTGCGATGCCGTCATCAACATTGCATCCGCCACAAACATTTACTTACTCATATGTTTTGATTAGTCGTTCTATCTACATGTTAAAATTGAAGTGTCTGCTTGTAATGTCAAAATAACAACTTTTTACAAAATAAATATAAATGGTTACAAGGTACTTAAAAGAAAAAAAAAACAATTTTTAGAATTTTTCGTCTATACATATGTTCCGGCTAATCTTCGAAACCGCTAGACAGATTTCACGGGACTTGCACTGGCAGATACCTGATGTTATAAGGATTAACTCAAGGTACTTTTATTTAAAAAAAAAAGAATTAGGGGATTTAAGGCGCAAATAAAAACAACGTGATAATCAACATACACGCGAACTACTCGTAAATCGCGGACATAAACTAGTACCAAATAAAAGATTAGAATCCCTCCCCTTTAAGATATTGAGACAGCTATAATTAGATTCACTTGCGTCAAAAACTTAACTGAGTGTTAGTTGCTAACACATATATACATAAACTCACGCCTTTTGCCCATGGGGGTAGGCAGAAACCACAGAACGCCACCGATATATCTCGTCATACAAGCACGCTGGTTACGAGTACTGCGCACCTGACCTGTTGCTAACATGACGTTAAATTACTATTATTAGCAACTAACTTGGAGTTAAAAGATAACCCTGGCTGGCGCATGCAGGCTTTACTAGTTTATTTTTCAGCCGTGGCCTAGAATAAGCAGAGCCATTTTGCAACTTAGCCAGTGAAGCGGAATCCCAAATAGTTTGGGCTGTTACTGCCTTTTTACAGCACAGCAACTGAAGTTTCAAAATAAATGGTGACGATTCTATTCTTAAATAAAATAGCATTGAATACAGTATTTCCACAAAGGTCTCCCAGACCAAAAAACTCTGCAAAGGTTCTTTTTTAAATTTGGCCAAAAAAGCTAGTTTCAACTTCACTCAACAACAAACTAAATAAACTTTGCCTTAAACAGAGATAAGTGACTCAGTTTAATCAACCTACATTTTATAGTCTATCCATCATTACAGCTACCGGAACAGAATCAATAAAATTAACATGAATTGTACCATAAATTACTATTAGTACTTGTTACATTACGTAATGATCATTCAACGTACAATTTTCATGGTACATTTATTATCACATTAAATTAATAGTCTCTGTGCTTAGAACTTCACACAAGGACCACAAAATATCATAATATAACTAAGGACCAATCATGAAAATCTGCAGAAGGACCGGTTTTATTAACAATATGTTAAGAATTAGGACTCAATAAAACATTAGTTAATTAAAAACTGGAACTAGTCGCAAATTGTTTACAAACGATGCCATCACGCAATTATTTTAAGAAAGGATATTTATATAATTTATTATTTATAGATTATCGTGTTATTATTTCTTTAAAAATATTTTTGTTTTGTTATGTTGACCTATATCAACCAGTAGCGAGGACTTCATACAATTTGATTCGAACCGGCATTCTATGAAAACTGCAATGCGATTTTTCCTTCGGCTTCCCTCTTTTTTTGCTTCTTACGAAAATGGTCCTTTCGCCACTGATATCTATAATTTGGTCCTTCTGTTTCTTTCCTTATCTATTCCTCTCAAGATTTACGGGCCTCACTTAATTAATGTAACGTGTTGTTTGAAAATGGGACAGAGACAAACGTAACATACAAGAACTAAGTGGTCTTGCAACAAAACTCCTTTTGCCGACAGGGGTCAGCGCTGTAAATAGCGCCAGCAGATGGTCCGGACAGCCGATTAATAAGACAGGGACTCCGCCCCGGGGCTGCGGTGGCGACTTAACAGCGCCAATTTAACAAACACCACCCTACCAGATAAGCCGCTTACCCGAATCTGGGAGACAAACAGACGTGCTTACGGTGAAGATAATGTGGCTATGCTAATTGTGGACAGCGGCACTGATAAACGCTTGTGTGTTTATGTTATGCTGGTATCTGTACCGCTGTAAGGTCGAGATTAGTGCACTGCATTATCTTGTACTTACTTGTCCACTTACTTCTTCTTAACAGCTTACTTTTGTTGATCTTCAGCTTGAAAATACTAACAAACAAAATGTGTTAAACGTAATCAATATTAGGTAGAAGTTTTACTAATTTTAATATTATAAACGCGAAAGTATGTAAGGATGCTAGATGGATGGATAGAATAAGATGGATGTTTGGTACTCTTTCAAGCTTTAACGGCTGAACAAAACGTATACCTATAGACATTGATCTAGCCTAACACGTAGGAAAAAGTTAATTTAGGACTTTGGTTTATTTCAGAAGTCTCTTAACTCAGACAGATTAGCTTACTAATGATAATTCTGCCGGCATCACAACAAATTCCCCTTTCCCGACAAAGGTCTCTTTAATACAAATTCATGACACCAATAATAGACACGTAGGTACTTAGGTACTGCCTTTTATAATATCTACTTATACGGTTACACTTGAATTTTAAAGGCTGTTTCATTATAGCTAAATGAATAAAATATCAAATAAGGTTCGAAAAATAAAAACACGCTGACGTAAATTATGTGATCGCTTAGCAGCATCTTGCAAACGGACTCAAGATTAATGCTGCAATGCAAAGTACCTAATAAGAAACACAAATTAGTGGGCTTATCGTCGCCTATTCTTAAAAAAAAAGGTGCAATGCTGACACAATGAGAAGCAAAAAAAAAAGTTTGACAGCACGCGTCGAATCAATGTGACCATATTTAGTCGTATCCCGCACTAAATATCGCGTCACGATCATTATCAGCTGTTACAAGTGTGTAGCCAATAGATCATACGCGATGCGACCATGTAAGGTGGCACGAGACATATTCTGATGATGTCATGCGCTTCGCTCAGAGAACTAACGCCCGGTACCCATGACGAACAACTACTCGGTTAAAAAAAATTGAAGCGGTATTTATTTCCAACCAAAGTTTGGTAAGTAATTGATATTTTATAAAAATAATAGCTATACACCGTGTGAAGTTACGTCTTTGGTTACTGCTCCGCTCCCGTTTGTAGTAGCGTGATGTTATACAACGCATAAACTTCCTCAATAAACGGGCCATGTATGGAAAAAGGATTTTTTCAAATCGGACCAGAAGTTCCTGAGATTGGCGCGTTTAAATTAACCCTCCAGCTTCATAAGATTAGCAAAGATGAGCGAATATAATGTCAAGGATAAATAACAAGATTCAACCCTTCTCCAGTCAGAAGAGCATTCATAAAGTCCTGAAAGCAGGGTTGCCAATAATTGTGAACAAATGACACGTAATTTGCATCTCAAAGAGTCATGCTGGCAAGTACATTCAAACGATATTAAACGGTTTCCCACAGCGTAGTAACAAAGTGGTTGCTTCATCAAAACTCACTTCAGTTTCTTTCAAGTCAAGTTTGAAATAGACTTCAAAAGTTGGGAACTTTCAATTCGCACAGAGACTTGTCGACAATTTTATTAAGAACAAGTTGCGACTGCATGTACTCTTTATTCAAATGAGTTATTTCAACATCTGGAACGATTGGAGGGTTAAATATCTTCTTCATGTAGCATTTGGAAGA
Source organism: Hoplodrina blanda (assembly GCA_949316365.1). Lineage (NCBI taxonomy): Eukaryota > Metazoa > Arthropoda > Insecta > Lepidoptera > Noctuidae > Hoplodrina > Hoplodrina blanda. The sequence goes on along the minus strand of OX438579.1, from coordinate 3,905,139 downwards.
ATAATTTATGAATTGTATTAAAATTGTTACTCTTTCCATTGTAACAGATGCTTTGAGCGTTGTCCAGGTAGCGTGCTCACTCTTACCCAACTTACATAATTACACGCCTAAACAAAATCAGGCAGAGCCATCAAGACGAAAATTGTGATCACCACGCAATGCAAGCGTAGGATGATAATAAGATAACTAATGATATACACACAGCCAACCACACAAAGTAATTTCTTTAATACTATGATCTTAACGCGATTTGAATTTACCGTTCTTAGTTCTAGCCACGATCATTTTGCCACTTTGACGTTGATATTCCTTTATAATAATAAATCTTTGGAAATTCCTACTCATAAGTGACTTTGAACAATTCAAAGGTCAAGTTTGTTACATTAAGAATTCACGTCAAAATTGTAAAGATGTCTTAATTGTGATAAATCATCTTCGTAACCGTTAATTACGACTCCGGCTAGATACAGTCACAGTGGGATATAAATCATGTCCGAGTTAGCAAACCTGCAGGATAATTGTACTAAATCACCGACTAAGCAATCAGACAATGAATATTGTAGGTGGGTGTTACTTGGATTACTAAATTACATATCGGTCGGCTAAATCTGCCGCGGTGGAAATGACTAGAGCGGTTCGATCACTTCGATCCTCTAATATTTCACCGCAGCTGTGTAACGAGTGGAACAGTCTTTGTCTTGGTTGTCATTGGAGACGCCAAAAAAAAGCGCAACATGTGTACACTGTCGACGGTAATGGAGCAAGCACGTGCAGTGGACAGACTTTGTGACGCTTCTACTTTATTAATGACAACATAGCGAAACGACTAGAACTTTATTTCGGACAACTGAAAATAGAAAAAAACATGAATCGGAAACGTTCCAGCTTCTGTTGGACTCTATCTCGTTGGGGTTAGGTATAATTAGCGTTAGTCGACACCCCGAGCGTTCAAATCAAGATTTATCAAGTGAGCCGAAGGCAGGAGATAATGTGACGGTAGCGGAGCGGGCCTGACTATTCAGCGGAGTCAATGGCGTGTGACCGACGGCGGCGGTAGAGAGGTTGCCGGGCGCTGGCCGCTGGGTGACGCTGACATTCTTTACCCACGTCTTATTTCATTTTGTTTTTTTGAAATATTAGACCAGTCAATTGTTAAGCACGTAGCATCGCCAGTCGCTACCGGTGCTACCGATTAGAAAATGCTGTCAGATATCCATCCAAGTCGATCTAGCTGTTGTAAAACTTAACAACGCCATTGTATTTTGCGTCGGAAACGTACAACCAGAGAAAATAATTGCGAGCATCATCAATTTCCACCTAATGGAGCGATAAACCCGTCTCAGCCATCGTTGATCCGTGAAGCTGAGCATAAAATAAAGCTTGCACTCATTGACGCGCGTCGACGACGATCGATGGGGTAATCTCGCGGTCATCCCATCCCGGCTTTGTCTGTGCATCGGGAGCGGCATAAAATTATCTGGGCATTAGCGGGCCGGGGGCGAGCGGGGTGTCCGGGGACCATTTGTCATCGGCGGTGTGCAGGGGAGTAGGGGGCTGCGGGAGGGGGCGGGAAGAAAGTGGCGGCGACTCGGGGCGGCTGCAGACGCGACCACAAAAACAAGACGCGGAGAGCAGGGGCGGGACTCGCAGCCACCGCGCTGCCACTGCCACCCGCAGGGATGTGCCGTGCCGTGTCACGATTCTCTTATGTACAACATGCTGTTTGGACACTGCTTACTTTGAATTATGGCCCAACGTACAACTTTATAGTTACACGGCTACAGTATTTACTCAATTGCAATCTGCCAAGTTCTGTCTGAAAATTTTCGCGTAGTGGTTCTGTAATTCATCAATGTCATCGCTAAAAAAACTCTATTGCCATATTACGACCGCACACTAATCATAATTTTGACCAAATGCTATGACGTAAATGGGCACCAAGAGACATAAAATGATATAATTGTAGGAAACGTAACGTTGTAATGAAGGTGGTAATGACCATCACGGAGGTTTCAAATGAGTTTAATTGTAAATTCAATTAAAATGGCATCGTAATTTTTTTATGAATTCTCATAAAACATGTTATTTTTTGGTTCTACATACGCCTACTTACATACACTAATCCTGATGCAAAAAGCTGTCCGTCATTTTGGTAATCTGACGAAAATTCTTTGGCCAAAGCTGTCGCTTTCATCCATACTGTATGGTCGTCAGTTCCAAAACTCGGAGCCCTCGAAAAATCCCGCAGTCATAAAAGGGTCAAGCGGTTGCGTCACGTCGGCTCAGCGGAGGCGCAAAAACACCAAGAGTACAAACTATATTGGATATTAGAACAGAAGGCGCGTGCCGACAAGTTTTTGTTGGCGACCACAAATCCCTTGGACATCGCTTATTTAATTTACTAAATTCCGTGCGAATGATAGATTAAAGTGGTTTTTAATTCAACGGACAAATATTAAAACTGACCATTAAAACAGACGACAGTAACGCAGCCGAGGGTAAGGTTCTAATGAAGAATGAAGCTCAAAAGAAAAGAAATCTAGACAGAAATCCGGCACAAGCTGCTAACACCTTTTTACATGACGTATTGATTGATGATGATTGATTAAACGTACAACAGACAATTTAATGCATTGAAAACGGTGAAGATTTAGTGGAAAACCCAGCCATTGTACAACACAAGCTCGCTTGATCTACTCGTATTAATATTATCACTCCATACCTAATCAAAAAGTAATTAATACCCAAGGACCACTAGCTGTCGTAAAACAGTATATTATCGTTGAAAAATTAAACCTAGTTGTAATGAAACTAAATTATCTTTAATGTTAATGATCCTATTAGCTTTTCACTCAATTTGTAGGTAGGTAATGATACTGGCATCAAATGTGTGACTACACTGGCTACTGGTTAGCTATATGTAGTATATATATATTGTACATAGAATCATTAGTGGCAGTCGGTCGTTTGTTAGAGCCATTCGCGGCCCGGAGACGGGTTTTTGTCTCAACGCCAAATTGCATCCGCACAATACGTTGTCAGTAAATTGATTTGGAATTAATTGCGGTAACATAAGAGATGGTGTGACTTGTACAACAGTCATGAATTAGGATTTTATTAATGATCGTTACTTCTATGGAATTGGAAATAATAAGACACATTAAAGGTTATTCTAAGTGTAGGTTTAGACAATGAAAAATGGCGCGCAGATGAAATTATTTAAAGGTGAATTTAGTTTTGAAAGTGAGATTAATCTAAAGTTAAATTATGTGTTTTTTTTTTCAAAGACAGGAATATTCAGTCAGAAATATTGTCGAAATCTTCGGCAATATAAACAAAAGGTTAGGGAATACAAGAATATGTTTTAGCTGTTTAAAATGTCTAGACAAGAACATTAAATATCCGCAACTCATTTTAAGTATTTTCAATTATCGTCTGTTCCATTAATATTTCCCATACAATCGTATAATTATGGAACTTCAAAGACTAATGCGCCCACGACCAGAAAAGGTATTACAAGAAGCACTATAAATGCATCACGAATTAGAGAATTTCTTTTTAGAGATAAAACTGGACTCAATAATGTAGAAGTATAAGAAAAATTCATTACAGCAGAAGTAACTAAGTAGTATGATAATGAGCAGCGTTAACTAGTGGTTGAGTGAAGCTGCAGATACCAACTAACAATATCCATAATCAATGTATGTACATTCGTAATATAAAGAGATAAGCAAGCACTTCCATTGTATTCAATTAACTAACGGATATGGAAGAACACTGAATCGCATTGTCTCTATCGATACATCGATATTAATATGATTTAATGAATTTCCGATTGCTGTAATCAACGCGGTTCTGAGAGCTTTTTGACTTCAATGAGCTATTTCATAGTCATTAGGTTGAATAAAAGAAACCTTGGAATAGAACTGGTATAAGGCTTGCTTTTTTTTGAAGTCGTGGGCTGGTTTAATCATAGGATCAGAGGGTTCAGATTAAGAATTTTCTCAGTTCATAGATTAAAGGTCCAAGTGAGACACGTCATGAAAGCAGGCGGCAGTCGATGATAACAATAGTGAAAGATCTAAAAATAATGGCGAATTAGGTGGAGATTATTAACAGTAGGTTATGTGCGTCGAATAAGTTATTAGGTATCGTAAATTACAATACAAAAGTGATAGTGGTCTTCCGTTTCGGTTTAAGTAAATATGCTCTAGAATGTTTTGGTAAATCTTGAGTTGTTATCAACTTAATATTTACCAAAATGTCCAATGTCGGAGTAATTATTACTTTCAGTTCTGCTCTCAATTAGTTAGCTATCAAAAACTAAAGCTGATAACATCATAAAATACTTAAAAAAGCTGTAACAGCAGAAAATTTCAAAGTACTACATTCGTCAGACAATATTATCCAAAATTCAGGCTCCATTTTCCTGCAATAAACTAGCCGGGGACCGCCGGGCCAAAATCCCCACTAATCGAGCAAGGATCATTAGCGAAAGACGTTTGTTCAACGCGGATACACTTATGGAGTGTGTTTTTAATGTTCTCACCAACTTGGAAAGCGTTTAATTGCTAGGCTGTTACATTTTAACTCGTTATTATGTAGATACTAGCTTCTGCCCGCGACTTCGAGCGCGTCAAAGTTGATGTTTTATCCCACGGGAACTGTAAATTTTTCCAGGATAGAAAGTAGCCTGTGTGCTATTCCAGACTATAATCTATGACAAATTTTATCCAGATCCGTTTAGCCATTCTGGCGTAATTAAGTAACAAACATCCAACCAGACTTTCGCATTTATAATAGTAGTAAGTTAGTAAGATTATTTTACTGCCCCGTTGATCTCGTGGTCGGAAACGCGACTACTGAACCTGGGGTCCTGGGTTTGATTACCACAAACACAACGTCACGCCTGTAATCCCCAAAGGGTTAGGCAGAGGTGTACCCATCCCAGGGCGTCGGACGTCGAGAGACCACATCCGGCCACCGTAGGCGCGGGCTTGCAGACGGCGAGTAATGGGTAGCTCGCCGTCCGATCAAGGTCCAGGCCCGGGTCGACGGCGCGTTCTGTTCGCGCGCGCCTCAAAGAGCTGTCAGCACTGGGACGGGGCCCCAACGGGGCCAAACGCCTGACGGGGTTGCGGGACGTCTTAACAGGATACCGTGGCACCCACATTTCGCCAGTTATGTTTAAGTCCCATGTAATAGGGGGCGAGCCTATTGCCATCGACCGGGCACAAATCCAGACTCTGAGGCCCGAGGGATCCTGGCGATTACCAGGCCGGGCAAAGTGTTATTGAGTTTTTCCATTAGGAATTCCTCAGTAGCAACCCGGAGTTTGGAAATTGGTGGTGTGACTCCCCCGTGGCTCCAAAAACACGTAAATCCGTTGGTCCTGCGCCTGATCTCTCTCTCGTCCCATCGGACTATGAGAGTGAGGGAAGAAGGAGTGCACATGTGTTTGCGCACACACTTGTGCAATAGGGGTTGGACCTCATCTGGCAGCACGGAATCGCCTTTTTCCGTCGCCCTTTCTCTTTCTGTCGCTTAGAACTGCCATTTGCTAGGCGGAGACAGAAAATATAATGCGATCGCCTCGAGGATTCCGCCGCGTGCTATCGCATTATGCTTTCTGTCTCCGCCTAGCAAATGGCAGTTCTAAGCGACAGAAAGAGAAAGGGCGACGGAAAAAGGCGATTCCGTGCTGCCAGATGAGGTCCAACCCTAGTGCACTGCGTACCTGACTAAATTGGACGCTGTGACCGAAATTCGGTCGGAAGGATATTATCATTATTGTTACAACAGCCCGTTAAGGTTTATGACACCAAATCATATGTAAATTAGTATAATGAATAGCCGTCGTGATTCCAAGATAAAGTTGATATACATTAAGATATCGATTTAACACGGTAGATAAGATAGAAATCGGGTTTACAGGGAGAAATTGAGAGAGATTTCTAAGAAAGCTTCCAACATTTCACTTTATAAAAGCAATGATAGTCCATTTTAATTGACTTCTACTAAACTAAGGACTAACTTAAGTACCTACCCATTTAATTTTATTTGAGGCATTTATTAATTCTGTCTCATTACATTTGGACCCTGCTATAACACATTCTTGAAGTACTCGTTTATATCCCCGTTTATTGTTAGGGTACCGTACTCAGAGGGTGCTAAATGGGTCCCTATTACTAATACTCCGCTGTCTGTCTGTCTGTCACACAAGGCTGTATCTTTTGTATCGTAATAGGTAGACACTTAAAATGTTCACAGTGTATATTACTATAGCCGCTATAAAACGGATAGTAAATCTATCTTCTAACCTATAAATATGAATGTCTAAATGTGTTGTTAAGCGCAAAACTCGAGAACGGCTGCACCGATTTGGCTGATACTATTTTTTTTTTTGTTCGTAATCTAATAAAAAAAAAAAAAAAAAATTATACAAAAATGAATAAATGTATCATCAAGACAAAGTTTATATGAAAGAAAAATGGAAGATCCACCGAAAAAGCCGGAAATTTGAACCCGTGCGAAGCCGGGGCGGTTCGCTAGTATAAAATAAAGTTCCGGTTCAATATTGCCCGATGATATACCTTTCCTCTGCTAAGTATTTCGGCTCTAACTTAACCGGCTTTTTAAAAACCTTTGCTAATTCCGGATAAACGATCGCCTGAATGGTAGATTTATACAAGCACATTCGGAACTCAGGCCGTCCATTCTCTAGTCGTCATTGAACGGACATCTTCATGGGCGAACTATTGTTTATGATCTAACCTTACTCATTCCGAAAGTTGCTCTTTGTTCATGTACCTAGAATTTGAATTAATACCTGTCTAGCTAAAGATCCAAACCAGATTCACAGCAATGTACCTACGTTAGGTTAAAAGCTAATCTAGTGATGCTAGTAGATATAATTTATTGGAAAATGAATAGAGAGTACCTAGATCAAGCTTTTTCTAAATGTTTTATGGGAAAATTACCGCAGGCGACAGCGGTATACGCAACTAGCGATCAGAGATGGGGTGCAACCAGATCGCGGGTAATCGACTACCTCAAAAAAAAATATTATTTAATTTTATTTCGTTAAAAGATCGTCGATCGATTAGGCTTGCCCCCTATTACATGGGACTTAAACATAACTGGCGAAAATGTGGGTATGCTAATGGGTACACCTCTGCCTAACCCTTCGGAGATTACAGGCGTGATGTTATGTTAAAAGATCGTATTAATTTACGTAGGCGGAGTGTGAATAACAAATCTATATTAATAAAGCTAAAGACATTTTTTGTTTGTTTTAAACACGCCAATCTCAAGAAGTACCAGTCGGATTGGAAAAGTTCATTTTGTTTTATGATGAGCCAAATTCATGAGGAATAGTATAGGCTATATAACATCACGCTACGACCCACGGGAGCGGAGCAGAAACTAAAGACGTAACTTAACGCAGGTGACAAAACCACGCAGACGAAGTCGCGAGCAGAATGTTGTCTATACTAATCTATACTACCTATAATATTATAAAGAGGTAACATTTGTTTGTAAGTTTGTATGTAGGGGGTAATCTCCGGATCTACTGAACCGATTTTGAAAATTCTTTCGGAAATTGGAAGCTACGTTATCACTGAGTGCTATAGGCTATATTTTGTTCTCAAAAAAATTAGGGATCCGTAAGAAAAATCACGCGAACGAAGTCGCGAGTAGAAGCTAGAATTAAATAAGCGTAAATTACATTCAAATCAAATGACATTTCACGAAAAATTATTAAATTAAACAGAACAACATCGATCAAACTGCCCTGCCCATTCCATTGGCATTTTAAATATTATAATTTATTATTCAAATATAACTTCTAAGACCTGTTAATTAAAAGTTCATTTGTAAAATTTAGAACGAAATAATTTTGTTATTTTACAATGTACCTTACAAATTAACAGGAACCAATCAGGAAGCTTTAAGTAGTGAATTATAACTATTCTGTGAGTATCCCAATGCATATAATAATTAATGCAATTACAAATGGCATATGTAATGAATGCAAATCAAATTACAAGCACAAAGACTAATTACACGGTGTCAAAGATGAATTAATCAGTCAATGGTAATTATAACTTACATTGCTTGAAATGTAAAATGTGCATGTATTTGGATGGCTAATTGTTAGAATAGAATAGAATAAATTTATTGTAAAACATGAGTGTATTTTTGAGGGTTCTTTAAGACCGTAACATACTTTTAATAGTTATTCTAGTATAATTTTTATTCAGAGTATATATTTAGGGGTTTCCATAAATATATTTGTAATTAAAAATGGCACAAAATCTTTGCTGTTTTAAATAGTTTTCGTAATTTTGTATAATAATATGTTACATAAAATAGTTATTTGCATGTCTTTGAGATGTATAAAATTGTTTGTTTGGGGTGCAGTTTTTTAGTCTGATTTTAATGATGTTTACATAATTATTGGCTAGTTGACACCACTAATAATTATTGGCTAGTTACTTTTTATGACCTGTCAAAACGCTATTCCAACATAGATTTTATATTGCAATATCAAACTGTGACGTCACTTATTTGACAACTCAATTGACTAACTATTTGTTGATTTCAAAGCCACGAAAAATCTACAATAAATAGTAAACTAAAAAAATAATCGAGTTTTCAGGGCTTAAATAAAGTGTTTTTTTAAAGAAGTAATGTTTTAGAATTATTAGTTAATCGTGTCAACTACCCAATTATTTGTGTTTTAAAAATTTTAATTCTTACCTTACAAATAACTGTTCTTGATTGTTCACTCTCCATGATACTACCGTTGCACCTAAAACAAAACATTTTTTTATAAATATAATTAAAAACTTTTTTAATTTAAAACAGCTTTTAGAATGTTTGCTGTTGCTTTTTGTGAAGCAAATTATTATGGAATATTATTTATTAATTAGTAAAATTACTTTTTTAAATTATAAATCTATGTTTATAAAATTGATCAACAATTAAATAAACATCAAAACTAACTTTAAAGCTAATCCCACATTGATGATCTTCTTCAGTACCTACCCAAGTAGCACATGACAGCCGCATAGTGACTTGATTATAGAATTTGTGACTACTCAAGGCTGTTTTAGTTTCCTGCTTAAGGGCTGTGTAGTTAGCTACACAACCCTTGTAATTCTAATTTGGGCCCCAAATTAAACAGCCTTGAGCATTACAGTGACTGGTTAACGGCAGTATAATAATTGAAACAGCTGTACGAGGCCTGTACAATGGCTTATACAGCTATACAACAGTCATTGCAGCCTAAGATTCAGCTACTTTAATTCTCTTCAACAGCTTTTAGATGTTTCGAGGCTTGGCAACAGCTTTTATTAAAGTATAAATAACCAAACAAAAAATATTTTTTTATTTCTTTTGTGTATTTATGTGACAGATGACATTTATTGTTTGTTAAAGTGCACGGGCGGACATATTTAAATTAAAATATTTTTAATAGATTTCATGTTGGTTTTGAGTGTCCTGTATGTAAATTGAGTTGCGAGTACAATTTTACTGTTAATGTGTATAGGTAATTACATCAAATATTTCACGCGCCATCAGAATAATATCGCTTTAACGAAAAAATTTCACAAGATTATATGGTGTACGAATACTTAATAGATTTATCACTCGAATTATTGCTTTCTAACTTAATGTATTCTACTAGGAAATAAGCGGAAAATATATTGTTTGAATTAAAAGCTATCAAATATCCTTGAAAACTATAAGAAATCATTTGGATATTTAATAACAAATCGTTTCTGTAATGATAAAATGGCGTTAATTTGTTATCCAGTACAAATTCTCCATAAATTCTTTTGAAAAGTTATTTACTGTACAGTGGTGTTACCAAATCAATATACCAGCTTCTAGCATTATGCTGGCTGGAGAAAGGAGCATACAGTAGCTATTGTCAGTGGCATTATTCGAAACTTTAATGCAGCCCGCACCATTACAAGAGAGTTGATTTTTTCTATTAACCAGTCGTTAACAAGCTTGGACTTCTAAACCAGCTAGTAGTATCTCATGCAGCCAAAAGCTGGACTAGATCATTTTAAAATTCTACTTAAATGTTTTTAGCATACTTTTTCGCCATTATCAAGTCATTAGTCAGCTATGCCGTTTAATAGTGTATAATCTTTCCATAATACAGTCTAAAGACTCGCCCTATCCTTTAGTACATCTGCATAAAAGCTGTAGACTGTAATGTAGCTTGTTTGTGACCTAATTCATCGCTAATGTGCTACTTGGGTAATGTATTAGCCAAATTATTGCTAGAGTAGGTATGACTTATGATTATTTTTTGTGAGTACATCAAATACCAACCTACAATTTAAAAGCAAGTATCTACAGTTTACTTCCTACAATCCAATAGCCAAGGTCAGAGCCGCCGCAGACAACTTATTCTATTCAATGTGAAAAAACTAGTTACCTATCAACTAAACACCACTAACTACACTACGTACGTCTTACACAAACACTTTAGCTGTACTTTAAACTCATTTAGGCTATGATATTTAATTTAAACAGAAATTATTATAATAAATGCATTAATATTTTAAGTTACGCGCGTCCAAATTCAAAAATAAATAAAGAAGTTAAGGTTAGGCGGCCGCTGCTCAAAATGCTGTGATAATTTGTGAAATCATAGAATTTTAATAATAACACATCGTAGTTAACTTAAAAAATAATTAAAAACAATACTTACCGAAAAGATTTACGGTACAAGTTGTATTGTTGCCTCTGTCGAGAACGACAACACTCGTCGCTGCCATTTTCCGTTTGACAGCGAAGCTAACTGACAAAAAGCCAAGATATTTGTGTTACCCCAGGCAGGAATAAAGGATACTACTGATAAATAAAAACTACCATAACATTTTTACGATAGTAAAATCCAAATTAATTCTTGTATGTTCTTGTATTATTATTTTTTTATTTAGGGGGCAGCTTATTTTCTCATGTCATTATTTTAATTTCATATTACATACTGACATAAAATTTCTTAGTCGTGATAGCCGTCATTATCAGTAAGTTGCGGTTAGATCATTAGAAAATTGGGTTGTTATTTCATTCTGTGACCTCAAATCAAAATAAATTCAGCACCTTTTTTATGTAACTCATTAACAATCTCCGTAACCTTTACCGTTTGAGAAAAGTATACTAGAATTGTACGTAAACAACGCAATGGGTTAAGTTCAACCATGTGTTTTTAATTTTCAAAATGAAAGGTATGATGATTGTGAGTTGAGCATAAGGTGCTAAAACAATTACGGAAGAAAAATCTTGATGTGAGCAGGCATCCCCAATTGGTAGAAATTTTTGACATAGTAGTTTTACCAGTTATGGAAAAATTAAACCAAGACCTTATTTTTATAGAAAAAATTGCTATTCTTGTTCCATAATTTTGTTTGTAATTTGTTAGCCTATATAAATTCTCTATTTTTATTATGTCTAAAATCCAATTTCTCTGTTCAAACTAACATGAATTTCAGAACGATTCTAAAATAGACCAATCAGAATCAGCCAACGCTGTGCCGGCAAGTGTCATCATCGGCATCATACGTGTATTTTTCCGGTCCTTGTCCTCTCTTTTGGCCCTGCATAGTACTCTTTCCTCAGCTCGACTTGGACGGCGAAGAATCGCGCACGGTTTTACGAAAGTGGCGATAAAAAATTAAAGATGTTGGGATCACTGAAAATTGTATTATTATTAGGTGTAATTTATTTATGCAGAGCTGCCGAAGAAGATGTGTTGGACCTTACAGATTCTGACTTTTCGTCGGTGTTAGGCCAACATGATACCGCTCTGGTCATGTTTTACGCACCATGGTGAGTAATTAATAATGTATCGTAACTATAAACTTATGAATGGCGTTTAATGAGCTGGTTCTTTGATTTGTGTGTGTAATTGTTTGTTAGGTGCGGTCATTGTAAGAGATTGAAGCCTGAGTACGCTGTGGCGGCCGGCGTGCTAAAGACCGATGACCCTCCTGTCGCGCTGGCGAAGGTGGACTGTACCGAGGGCGGCAAGAGCACTTGCGAACAGTTCTCTGTGTCGGGATACCCCACACTCAAGATCTTCAGAAAGGGAGAGGTCTCTCAGGAGTACAATGGCCCCAGAGAAGCAAGTAAGTTCTAGAACATGTACTAAGTACCTGTCTCCTCTTTATGAATAAAAAATCCTCTTGGAGGTAGTTTGATAAATAAAAAGAGAAACAAAAACTTTCTCTTATTGTTGAACAAACACTAATCTAAATAATTTAGTATCCATTTATATTATTGTAAGAAACATTTGGTCAGTGGGTCGTCTTAGGGGCGGATTTTATAAAGTGAAATTCAGTCACTTCATTATAATGATCAAAACTTTTCTGTTAAAAGAACTTGACCCTCATTCACAATCAATAGTTTGGGGTTAGATAAAAAAAAAAGATAAATTATTGCATGATGGACAACCCATCCATTTTATTGTAACAACAACAAAATCATTGTCATTCTTTTGTCCATGTGCACATGATTTTGTTGGAAATTTTAAGACTTGCTGGCCTAAGACCATGTGATCTGTCACACACACACACACCCACAGAGGAAAACATAACCCTTTCCTTGCAGTCAAGTAAAAAATATAGCCACATACAGTTGACCAGAATAAAAAAATGCACCTTGGAAATCATGCACCACAGACACAGAGTAACCCAAAGACTTCTGAAGCATTTTCTTGTAGATCTGTAAAATATCTGTTTGTAGCAGTAAATACAGTTAAAAGAAACTATTAGTAGATTTCACTTTTATTATAAACTAGCTGTCCGCCGCGGTTACACCCGCGTCATTGGTTACTGCTCCGCTCCCGTAGGTTGTAGCGTGATGGTATATAGCCTATAGCCTTCCTCGATAAATGGACTACCCAATACTGAAAGAATCATTCAAATCGGACCAGTAGTTCCAGAGATTAGTGCGTTCAAACAAACAAACACTGCAGCTTTATAATATTAGTATAGATTCTAACACTAGACCTAATAACACTAAGGCTTATAATAGTTAATCAGCTAAACTTTTCAACCGACTTCAAAAAGAAGGAGGTTCTCAATTCGGCGCGTGTTTTTTTTTTTTTTTTGTATGTATGTTACCGGATTTCTCAGCCAATTATGAATAGATTTGGATGATTCTTTTTTTGTTTGAAAGAGTATACTTCCGAATAGGTCCCATAGACATATTGTCATGATCTGATGATGAACTTCGGAGATATGGAACGGAACTCCTTATAGGATCACAGCTTATCTGTCGTAACAAGTAAAATTGCTTAATTGCTTTGTTTATACGTGTAGTCGATGACTGACTGAAGGAAGAGAGGGAGGGGGTACGTCCCACTACTTTCCAAAATTAAATATATCGTGTGAGGTATTGTTTGAAAGGGCTTTTTGTAAGGATTTCAAACATTAACACACAAGCACTAAAAAGTGAAAAATAAAAAGCTTTTTTACAAAAAAATAAAACCGCCTTCAAAAATAACAAAATAAAAAAAAACTAGTTTTGGAAGTTCTGTCATAGAAGGAAAGTCACCAACAAAAAAAAAAAAATAATTTTATTAATGTTGTCAGCACTGATAAAGGCAAACATTTTAATTTCCTGCCGTATTGATAACTCCCACTGAATACACATAGCTAGTGATTAACACTAACTATGTGTATTCAGTGGGAGAAATAAGTAAAATGCTGTGTTGATATTACATCAGATCAGTATTTGGCCCAAGAGTATTTCCATACAGGATTACAAAATAATTACAGTAATTAATATAATTAAATACTGGTTTTCAATAATTGGTTACCAGTGTTTATTTTTCAATTCTTTGATTAACCAGTCTTAATTGAATGAACCCTCATTATTAATTTACGGTTAATTAAAAAATTAACTACAATCATGTGAACAAAGTTGAATAGATGATAAAACTGTATGTTTTCAAGCCGAGAAACACACTTTTAAATTATAATAAGCAAGCTTCTGCCTGTGATTTTGTCTGCATTTATGTTGATATATTATCCAAGGGCAACCATACATTTTTCTGGAACAAAAAGTAGTCTATGTGCTATTCCAGACTATAATTTCATCCAGAACTGTCCAGCTGTTCTAGTGCCTTTAGCCTTTAGCCTTTCATTGAACACTAGCTGACCCGCCGCGCCTTCGTTCGCGTGGTATCCTACCCCTATCCCTACCCTACCCCAACCCTACCCGTACCCCATATTTTCTGACCGTTTAAACCTTCCCTGGACTATGACAAACATTTCAAAACCATAATCAGCTAAATCGGCCCAGCCGTTCTAGAGTTTTAGCGAGACTAACGAACAGAAATTGATTTTTATATATAGAAGATGTTATCTATCATTATTAATGGGCACAATATTCCGTCAGCATAAAGCTAATGTGCCTATACTCTACTAAACCCCTTTCCCTTAAACTGACAAAACTGTCTTCCCCGACAGATGGCATTGTCAAGTACATGCGTGCGCAAGTGGGCCCAAGCTCCAAGGAGCTCAAGACTGTTGCCGACTACGAAGCATTCCTGAACAAGGATGAGGTGGTCGTCATTGGCTTCTTTGAAAAGGAGACAGACCTCAAAGGTGACTTTGTCAAGTCTGCTGACAAGATGCGCGAAGAGGTCACCTTTGGACATACTTCGGCTAAGGATGTGCTTGAGAAGGCTGGATACAAGTAAGCAGACCTTTTGGTATTCTTTCTTTTTACAGACTTGCACTATAGCAAGCAACAGACAATTGAATAAAAATCATCCTGCTAGAAAATCAATGAATTATAGGTAAAAGAAAATTTAAAAAATTGAATTTATTCCTTTATCAAATCAAATCATTTATTTCGGATAAAAATCCATAGTATAGTAGAGGTCATAAGTGGAATTGCAATCTCACAAAGCAATAGTTTGACACTTTGGTTAAAATTACGACCTTCCGATGCCGTGTGAGAATTTTGAGGTGTACGTAGGTACTGTGTTAATACATCACTACACAGATGTAAGTACAGCCTGTACCGTATATTCACAGCAATTCAAACCTTAGCATGCTACTGCACTTATGACCGCTTACTGTGCATGACATAATTGATACATGACATTTTATGGGTGATTGGCCAAAGACACACACAGGGAAGAGTGGAAGGCTATGGGGAAAACCATAGCCCAGCAGACAAATAAAAAAATAAGAAGTTTGTTAAATTTTATTTAAACGTTATAAAATAACGCTATTTATCATCTAATTAATTCATCATTGATAGTATAGCAACAAAGACTTTTAACAGTGTCCTTATTTTAAGTGTATTTTTATCTACAGTAATTATAGCATTCTCTATGGTAGCATTCTCACCTTGCTATTGGTGTTATCTATTGACATCTAGCATGTTATAACTAGTTATTATACTGCATTTCCGTGACGGAATACTTACATGTGTGTTATTGAATGGTTCTATTATAAAACTACATACACACTTATTATCTCATAATTTTCAAATGCTTTTGTTATGTAAAGGAAAATGATGCGATTTTTTCTCTGAAAAAATTGTGGAGGATCAATACATTTTTTTAGTTCTAAAATTGAGTATTTTAATTAACTAAATGGCCACTCAATATTAAATTCTAAATAATATTCGAAATAAATTAACATTTTTTCATTATGACTAAGTAATATATTTGAACACCTGTCGACGTTTGAATGTCACTCATAATAATTAAACAAACATACATTGTAAACCTATATGTACACAAATGTTACATATCCAAGCTATTTTTTAACCTTTAAAGTCTTTTATGAAAATTATAGGACATTGATGTTACATGAGGTAACTCTTGATGTGGGTACTGGCCATTTTGAACTACTACTATTAGTAGTGGTAGTTAGTATTAGTAGTAAGGTTAGTAGTCTACTAACTACTACTACTAATACTAACTACCACTATGAACTTTTATAATGGTACCAAACCTGAAACATAAAAAATAAAAAAGTTTTCCATACATTTTGATGATGTTTTAGTGCATTTTTGTTGGGAACTGTTGTTTTTTTCTTTCATATTCGTGAGTTGTTTCATTTCTTGAATAGCCAGAGCGTTAAAACTAGCTTGTATTTTTTTACTCTATCAACCGTCCCTTTAAATATAACTAGCCTTTGCTCGCGACTTCGTCCGCGTAAATAGCGGTTGTCGCGAAAATAAAAGTAGCCTGGCCAATTTTGGGCTTCGAACTTACGCCGAACCAAATTTCATCAAAATCGGTTCAGTGGTTTAGTCGTGAAAACGTATCAGACATACAGAATTACTTTCGCATTTATAATATTAATATCGATTACTTTTAGGGACGAATAAAGCACTACAGGAAATATAAATTTAACTCTATTGAATAAATGTAAACCAGAATTTATTTGTATGGCCAGGCTTCCCCTACGAATTATTTCATAGTAGATAGATTAATAGAGGGGCATTTGTTGCTGCCTCGTTGGTCTGGTGGTCGCAAACCGCGACTGCTAAGCATGAGGTCTTGGGTTCGATTTCTAGTTCTAGCAGTGTTATTGTGTTTTTCCATCAGGAATTTCTCAGTAGCAACCTCGGAGTCTGGATTTGTGCCCGGTTGATGGCAATAAGGTCGCCTCCCTATTACATGGGACTTAAACATAACTGGCGAAATGTGGGTGTACGAATGGGTACACCTCTGCCTAACCCACGGGGATTACAGGCGTGATGTTATGTTATGTTGTCCCACTGCATATGCGTATGCTGCACTATAATATATCCTAAGCTTGTGCAAACCTATAGGTTCCATTTACTAACAACGCTTAATATTATCCAATAAAAGCGTGTTAAAAAAAAGAAACTGACCAAATACAACAAACATGATCAATTAAACAAGCAAGAGTTTCCAAATCGGACACAAATACATCCTTTTATATAGGCAGCAAGTAATTATATTAATAAGTGTGAAACTGCGGATAATTGCATCAAAGGCGAAACGGCAGTAAATTACCGTCATCCATGCGTGACTTGACACGTCATACGTATTGATACTATCGTGACGTGGTCATGTTACTCTCTGACAATAATAGTGGACTTATTAAAACGCTGTTGGATATACCTCGCTGTCCACACCACGGAAGAACGTAAGCCCGGCTTTGGAAGAATTTATAGCCAGACTTCGACAGTGGTTTCGTTTTTAGTTGACGATTGAAAAATGTAGAAACAGAAGATATACCTTCTGTTTCCAGAGGTTCCTAAACTTTTTTCTTGTAGAACACTTTCAAAATTTTCGTGATTTCGGTGGACGCTTTATCCCACGAAACCGTACATTTTTCCGGGATTAAAGGAGACTATGTGCTATTCCAGACTATAATCTATCTCTGTGCGAAATTCCATCCAGATCTGTTCAGCCGTTCTGGCGTCATTGAGTAACAAACATCGATCCAAATTTTACATTTTTACGAGCTTTTATTATCAGTAACTAACATTCACATAATGTAGGCAATCTTCAAACATTGAACAAAAAGTCAAGAGAAACTACGAGTTCCTATGCTAAAGATATGTTTCAATAAAATTAGCTTATCATTAAAACCACGTATATTATACTGTACTGGCTTCAACAGACAGGTTTACACGTACGACGTAATTTACATTCATGTCATTGTCAATATCTCGTTTATGGAGTTTGAATAATTAACACCAGTTTATAATGTAGCGAAAATGTATAGGTATTTTTTCTTTCGTTCGCTAAATATTTGGCCAAGAGTCTGCCCAATTTGGACTGGATTATTATTAATAATAATAACTCATTTATTGCAGGCGACACAGGCCCATAGATATATAGGTACCTTAACCTAAACATACATAATTATATATATATTTTTTTTTTAATTTATTTATATGATTTTTTTTTTCCAAACTGGGGGCGTGGAGCATCAGTGTAGTTAAGAACCTTATTTACAGATTACGAGTATTTACGCCGTAATTACAGCATTTCATACAAAATTAGTAAGGTTTAAACATAAGGCTAAATGATAGTATACACCTCTGTTTCCCCTTTATGGTATAAATACATCCGTGATGTTATATTAGGCTAAATATACAGAAATCAGACTGTCAATGAAATATACCTTAAGTACTTCTTGTTCAGTAAACCTCTATGAAAATTCAATAGCTGTGACGCGAGTTAAACGATTTTCCACGTTTCACGTTAATTTGAAACCGTTAATAAGTTATATGACCTTACTGCACCGACTGTGTGCTTGTACAGCTGTCGAGTATATAACTTGGATATCGATAACGATTTTCTCGTTCTTGCTAACACCCCTGTGCTATTCCGTAGAAATCTCCCTCGTTGAATTTAGGTCAAGTGAGGTGGAAAGGCACCTCACGAAGTCACGAGGTGGACTAACGACCTGGTGAAGGTCTCGGGAACCGCTGCATGCGGACAGCGCAGGGAAAAGATAGATCTGGTCTGGAAAAGCACATAGGCATTTTTTTTTAAGGATGGAATATCATCAAATTACTTCTTCCGCTCTGGGCGGAGCGGGAGTGTCAGACTCTTATGCAGGCCATCCACGATCCTTCCTATCGTCCAATCGGCAGGACGCTGCAGGCATGATCCAATCTGCAGTTCGTCTATATACACCACCCACGATCAGTTTAATTGTCCAATCGGCAGCGACGTTTAGTTGAAAAGTTCCAGCAGAGTGGTGCAAACAGTGGCTAATGAAAAAAAAAACAGTTTTCTCATACTAATTTATTAAAAGAATTGAGGGCTGCGCCTCAAGATTATCTACGATCGCGCAGACCGCCATCCACGGTCCAATCGGAAGGATCATGCCAAAAGAATCGAAATTCGATTATGCCGTCAATTATAACTGTCATGCTAATCCACTCCCATCCACGGTCCAATCGGCATGATCCAATCGGTAGCGTCCTGCCGATTGGACGATAGGAAGGATCGTGGATGGCCGGCATTACTGACTGAAACCCATCCGTGTTCCTCCTAATGCCTTTTGCGCTGCAGGGCCGCGGTAACTCTTTATAACAAAATCCGCAACCTTGATAATTCTGATATTTTTTCTGGAATAAAAAGTATGCCAATGTCCTCATAGGCATGCTTTTTATCCCAGAAAAATGAACAGTTCCCGTGGGATAATATTTGACATAAATTACCTTAATTTTTATTTTACTAAATAACTTTAAAAATAAAGCAACTGTTAACATTTCCGCGATTTTGACGATTCTTATCCTGGTTGACACATTTTAGGTATGGCAGCTCTAAGTATAAGTACCTTATTCTTATTTTTCAGCCATTTGGGCACTTTCCCCATTAACAGCGACGCGGACGAATTTTTTGATGCCCTATGAGGTCTCCTTTCTGCCTTTTTTTTTAATAAATTGTACATATTTTACATTTACTTTAAGGTTTTATGTTTAAGTGTAAATTCCTTATTCTTAAATACTCGAAACACTAGTACTCAAGTAACACATTGTCAACAGAAACGACGTTGTATTGTTCCGTCCTAAACGCCTGCAGAACAAGTTTGAAGACTCGTCCGTCGTGTACCAGGGAGAACCCGAGACGTACTCGCTCAAGGCTTTCATCAAGGATAACTTGTAAGTTTGTTTTATATATTACTAGCTTTTGCCCGCGACTTCGTCCGCGTATATGTCGGTTATCGCGGACGCAGACGAAGTCGAAGTCGAATAAAAAATAGCCTGTGTCCTTTGTTGGGGTTCACACTTACCCTGTACCAAATTTCACACAAATCGGTTCAGTAGTTTAGGCGTGAAGAAAAGACAGACAGACAGACAGAGTTACTTTCGCATTTATAATATTAGTTAGCATTTTGTTTATAACCCGTTAAATGGCTTCGTGCGTGAAAAATGGTACGGGAATAAATTAGTCAAATGATTTTATTGATTGTAATTAATATGGACTGAGGGAGTTTTTTGACGACACGTTTGGTGCTGTGGCTTAGCGTTTGGTTGCAGCGCTGCGTGTCGCGGGTTCGATTCCCGCACGGAATAAATATTTAGGTGTCAGGGACTTAATTATAAAATCAAACCGTTACCGGGTTTGATAAGTCAACGAGTGTCAGGTGAAGTAGGTACGACTACTACCTACTCATAATTACTTCTATCTAGCAGCATTACTGTATTCCAATTTTAATTGGAATAATTGGATAGCTTGTTTAACAATTACTTTTCTTCAGATGGAACTGCAACCCATTTGCCAAATTATACCAAGAGTAAAACCTTATAAAAAAAATCGATTTCGATATTTTATAAGTTTTTGGTATGCCTTGTCATTAAATAAATTATTTTGTTGTTTAAAAGCTATGAACAGTTTTCTAATAAAAAAAAACAAACAGCGAACAAATTCCAGGTGTTCCTAGACCTGTCTTATTACGGTAAACATTATTGTGGCAGTACCGGACTACTTCCGAGCGCACCTTGTGATCGCCTGGAGGCTAGACTAGACTTGTACACCTGCAAAATGTTATAGTTATTATGTTAGTTTTTAATATATAGAAAATTAAGTACATTAGCAGGAATCCAAGCTTTCGCAATGTGATAGTTTCTACAAAATAGGATACATTGTCTTCTATGCTATATATACATATAAAATATTTCATAGCTTAGTCTTGCCAGAACTACTCAACCCACAGTCTACTAATAATTCAATTAAATACGTTTAGCAAATTCAATATTGCAATTCCGTTTCACTACTTTTCAGCAATTACAAATCAATGTACAATAAAAATAATCCTCAAACTTATGCTATAGCGTTGTATATCCAACTTATTACAACTATGAACTTCGAAAAATGGTAGAAATTTTGACATGGTTTAGTTCGTTTTGGTTAAACTAAACCCAATTAAGACTGACAAATATTTTTTTAACGTACCAATAAAACTAGTCAATCACTTAAAACAAAAAAAACGCAGAACAAAACTGACGTTCCCATGAAGTTGCAAGGTGAACATCAATTTCTATCAGATGTATAATTCCTCAGCCACGGTCTGGTCGGAATCCGCCAGAAGGACAACGTGCGCGACTTCACCGACCCCCTGGTCGTCGCCTACTACGATGTGGATTACGTCAAGAACCCCAAGGGCACCAACTACTGGAGGAACCGTGTGCTTAAGGTAAGATGAGTTTATAGGTAGAACAGCGCTGTCAGACGTCTCGAATTTTGACGGGACTTCCCGATTTTTAACTTGAAATCGCATGTCCCGATTTTTTGTGTTGCGACAAGAATTTAGCATTTTTAAAACTTTACAAAAATTTAGAAAAGTGTTTAGAAATTTAGAAATAATAAGTATAAACAGAATAATCTTCTTAGTTTGGTGTTTTTGTTTTCATAAAATATTTCAAAACTTGGGCGAAAGCAAAACCAAGGCAAAAGCGGGTCGGCATTTTCAATACAACGTTATCAAGAGTTATTTGAAAATGCCGAACCAAATGCGCCGACCCGCTTATGTGTGCGACCCGTAGACGGTACAAAATTATGAAGATTTTGAGCGCCTGCAGCTTATTTGTTACAAGTCCTAGTTTATGTAGGCGTGTTAGAAATTATTTTATCTTTCGTCACGACGATAAATAATATTTATCGGTCGAGTATAACTTAACTATAAACGTTACGATAGTGGAACTTTATTCGAGTACCTACTTAGCTATCGTATGAAGTAAACGATTCATGTCATATTATAGTTTTTAAACAACATATAAAAATGAAATATGAATTAACTTAATGGTCAATTATTCTTGATTAACCTACTAGAACCTAGGTTTCATTTTAACGTTGTTTAGTTTTGAATGTGCAGTAAATTGTACACAATATTATTAAAAATTTGCAACTCTTAAAACAATTTAAGCGAGAAAAAAAATGTGTGTTTCTAAATTAATTCTAAATTTTACAACATCGATAAGTTAACATCATGGAAGTAGGTAAAACCAAACGACATTGCGTGTCGTGAAAAATCGATTCCCATACCATGTACCAAAGTGGTACTTGTGTATTTAAATTTGGATGACGTGTTAAAGTTTTAACTAGGTAAAACCTTTTTACAACTATTTAGACACTATTACTACTGGAAACCAACCCTACTTATTGTTTATTAGCAATCCACCACCTACCACGGCTACCACTAGGGCCTTTTCGATTGCACGCCATTGATTGACCCCATAAGTTTTTAATTTTATCCATCTTAAAGGTAGTTGTCCACGGGTTCAGTCACATTCTAAGGGGTTTCCCTGACTTATTTATGACGCACCCCCTTCTTTGTAGAAACAAAGAATAAATAACATAAAAGATTTTTATTGCGAAAATGTGTAAATGTCTAACTTTGAAACCTAAAGTTACTTAGTTAATATGAAATGCCGTAGGTACGGCGTTAACGCTCATAATAAGGTCCTTAACTACACTGGTAGTCCATGCCCCCCCCCCCTCCTTTGCTGCTCTCTGCGCCCCCCACTTTAAAATCCTGTTCTAGAGGTATTCTAGAAGTGTTCTATCTGTATTTCACATCCATTCAGCCGTTTATGCCTTATTGAACATCCAAACAAACTAACAAACTTTCACATTACGACCCGTACTTAAAACCAATGATTCTGTCTACCCAGGTCGCCAAAGAGCTGTCCGAGGTTACGTTCGCAGTGAGCGACAAGGACGACTTCACCCACGAGCTGAACGAGTACGGCATTGACTACGCTAAGGGTGACAAACCCGTCGTCGCTGGCCGCGACGCCGATGGCAACAAGTTCATCATGACTTCTGAGTTCAGGTAAATATAATGGATGGATGGATGGATTTTTACGATGGGTCATATATGGATAGTCAGAAGCTTGAAAGTCTGACAACCAGTCTTACCTAGACGTATCATATTACCCAGTTACTGAGTTGTGGAGGTCAGATAGGCAGTCGCTCCATGTAAAATACTGGTACTCAGCTGCATCCGGTTAGACTGGAAGCCGACCCCAACATAGTTGGGAAAAGGCTAGGCAGATGATGATGATAATGGCGCTGATTCCCTTGTTTACAAACTAAACTAAAATAAGACTATTTCTATCTTTTACTGTCCAATAAAACAAGAAAGGGGCGGACATAAATTAGACCTGCCAATTTTAGTTAATCTGAAACTTCAATGCAATTTTAGTTGACATTTCAGAACGCATTGATAAAAAACACGGAAAAGTTCAAGGCAAATCTAGACTGATATTCATACAGTTCACAGTTTCTATGCATAAAAAAAAACTAGGTGATTCAGTAAGTTCCTTAGAAAATTGGCAACAGCAATCTGATTCATTAACTTAATTAAACCGTCAGGTTTCTTATTCATCATTATGTCTCGATTTCCGGTACAACATTAAATAGGGGAAGAGAAACGTTGGTACCCAGGCATAAAAATAAATAACATTTCATACGCCCAAGAATTCGTATCCAATACAATGAAAATTGTTTGCACACACCTCACCGGGGATCCTTAATTAATTAACAAAAGTTTGGACGCATGCCAACACTCCAAAATAACACAGTTGTGTTATAAAACTCATTCCACGTACAACATTGACTGCAATCTATAACAGGTCTTAATGGCGCGACTCGTGTGCGATCGTCCAGGATTCATATCGGGTTGACAGAAAGTGTGTTTGGGTAGTTCCATTACCAATTTCCAATTTCAGTTGCATGCAGAAGTCAGTTTAAGGCTTGTAAGAATTTTATGAGACTTGAAACATAACGGGCGAAAAATGGGCACTATACAATTTTTCTTTTTTAATCTTTCTATTAAAATATATTGTAATAGTTAAATTGGTACTTGCCCGGTATCTTACCCACAACCTAATGCTTAAGAGGCGAGCGTCTTACCTTAACCACTAGGACAGGGATGGAGAACCAATAGCACCCGTGCCAGTGGTGGCACATCGAAAAAATAATTCGAGCACGCAAATAATTAACAAATCTATGCATTTGATCGAAACTAATATGCAACAGCAAAATAACACTAAACATAAAACAATATTTTTTTTTTATTATCTATACTAATATTATAAAGCTGCAGTGTTTGTTTGTTTGTTTGTTTGAACGCGCTAATCTCTGGAACTACTGGTCCGATTTGAAAAATTCTTTCAGTGTTAGATAGATTAGTTATCGAGGAAGGCTATAGGCTATATACCATCACGCTACGACCTACGGGAGCGGAGCAGTAACCAAAGACGCGGGTGTAACCGCGGCGGACAGCTAGTAATATATATCACTAAGTCAACCTTGACTTTGATGGCACGACTATAAAAAATGGCACGATCCAATAAAGGTTCGACATCTCTGCACTAGGACATCACGAGTCACGACATACATTTTCATTTTGTTTTTACATCTATTTTTTTTAGTTGACATCTGCCTATCTATACTGACCTTTTGGGTAATACAAGCGCAATTTTCTGTGTCACATTTGAAACATAGAGATTTAATTCCATTGTTTATGGAACTGTATATTTTTATGGTCATGTATGTTATCGTGTGGCGTTGTTTCTTACAATTGTGTTACGCCCCGTTAACTATGTTTTAATGCATTACCTCCTTGCTGTAATGATAAGCAGGCGATACCAACTAGACTCCTTTTGCACTCATTATTGCCTTCTGGTGTTATTTAAAATACAATAGTGGCAGGAAATTATTCGAATTCCGACTTCGTTGTATAAATTATGGAAACTTTTATGTATTTAACTGGTTTGGAGAAGTACCTAGTTAATTTCTCGCATCTTTATGAACAAAAAAACAATTATTATAAAAGGCATGCGTTATTTCCATTTGTTTTACACGACTGATTACTGAATTTTTTGTCCAAACAGTTAGGTATTCGGACACGATAATAGAAATTGCAAGGTGGCTGTCCAGTTTATCGCGACCTACTAGAAATGTCAGCTGCCTATCTCATACCTACGACGTCCTTCAAAATGTACACTTTATTTAACACGTTTTTCCATTTCTTACAGCATCGAAAACCTGTCGGTGTTTACAAGGGACATGCTTGATGGAAAACTGGAGCCTTTCGTCAAGTCCGAAGCCATTCCTGAGAGCAACGACGGCCCAGTCAAGGTCGCTGTCGGCAAGAACTTCAAGGAGCTGGTGACTGACAGCGGACGTGATGCCTTGATCGAGTTCTACGCTCCGTGGTGCGGACATTGCCAGAAACTCGCCCCCATCTGGGAGGAGCTTGGTGATAAGGTAATTATTACCAGCTATTACGTTAAGTAATTGGATAATTGACTCCATTTAACCAATAATTTTAAGGTAATACTGCTTAAAAAAAACACTTAATTTTAGCCCTGAAAATACTATTAATTTTTAATTAACAGTAAAATTATTTTTTTTGTTGCTTTGAAATCAATAATACCCAAATAGCTGATCAATTGGACAATTAAGTGACGTCACAGTTTACTATTGCTATACAAAATCTATGAGGGATTCGCGTTTTGACATTTCTGTTAAGTGATGTCAAGTACCCATTATGTCAAAAAAATATTTCTGACGTGAGAACATATTTTTTTCAACTATTGATTATTGTCTAGATAATAAATTATATATTTTTGTCGGCTCGTATCGCATTCGCACCGGAATCGTTAGATTGTTGTCAAAGCGGAAGTTCATAGTGAAAACACATTCTTTTTAATTCAATGTTATGACAGTTTCATTCCTGTTTATGCCATATTTGAAGCATAAGTGTAAACTATCTTTTGCCCACGACTGTCCGCGTAGAAGTCAAACAGCCAAATCAGTTTCATAGGTCAAATAGTTATCGAGATTTCGTGTTTAGTCAGCGAGTGATAGAACTTGACCTCTGCCTACCCCTGGGGAGAAAACAGGCGTGATGTTACGTTAAAATATGGATTAATTATGGTATCTAACTATTTCATGAAAACCTATAAAATAGATAGCTAACCAAATTATATAGACATGTCAGGGACAGAAAGATTACAATAAATTAAATTATACTTCATGCACACTAACTCAAAAATAAAATTGTATTAACAGCTGAAGGAGGAATCTGTGGACATCGTGAAGATCGACGCAACCGCCAACGACTGGCCCAAATCACAGTACGATGTGTCCGGATTCCCCACCATCTACTGGAAGCCTGCCGATAACACCCAGAAGCCCGTCAGATACAACGTAAGTTTGAATTGAGTTGCTCAATGAAAATTATTACTACACTACCGTCTGCTCACGACTTCGTCTGCATGCAAGACAGTAAGCAATACTGTAGATTTCTATCAATAAAAGAGTTTTTGCAATCAAACCGGCACTTCCAGAGATTATCAAACAAGTCTTACCTCTATAAAATATTAGTATAGATATTTTTAAATTCCAATTTCTATGAAAGTCAGTCACTTTACTTAGTTAATTAAAAACAACCATTCGACCATATAACCATATTGATTGGATTTGCCCACTATAAGTGCGTTGCTAGTTGTGTGTTACATTGGCGGCCACGAATATAAGACTATAGAACTTATTGGTGGCCGCCAATGTAATACTAGCAACTAATAGTTTAGCGGCGGTAGTGGTGTGAGCAGTGTCGTGTTATACGAATTTATAAACTATTATCAATTTATTAACCCATTGACTAAGGGCGAACATTCGCTACGCCAAGCCCGCAGTGCGGCTTGTAACACAGTTCGTGTGCTCGCCCTAGAAAAACACACACGGTTTTGTGTGCACCGCGCTCGCGTTTTTTTTTTTGTAGAAACACAACGGGTGTGTTTTCCCGCAGTCAATGGGTTGAATTAGAAATTGAATTCCATAATGAAATGACGTCTTAACTTTTTATCTAATAAATGTAATGTTATTTTCCAGGGCGGCCGCGCTCTCGAAGACTTCGTCAAGTATGTAGCCGAGCAAGCCTCCAGCGAGCTCAAGGGCTGGGACAGAAAGGGCAAGCCCAAGAAGGAAGAGCTCTAAAGAGTTGTGATGTAAAACTTTCCATGAAAGATCTGTGTGCGATTGGGAGAGTGTGTGAGTGTGAGTGACCGTGTTATAGAACCACTGACATGTCAACTTGCCGTTATAATCCATCCAATTGACGCTCAGTTAGACGTGTTGGTTTTATATAAATCTATTTTAGATTGATCTAAATACAGTAATTTTGAATGCATTTCTTTATATAGTGTCGGTGGAATAACAAATAAATTAGGTTGTATTTATAATTTATGTTGTTTTATTTTTTGGGCACCTGAAACATCTCCTTAATACAAGCTGCAGTTTTTCATCCTCGTCAAATTCAAGAAAGTAAATGCTAGTGATTGGTGACACGAATCAATAGTGAATGAAATATACACATCAAAAGTGTCTAGGGATCAACATCCCTAACAAATGTTAGGGATGTTGATCCCTAGACACTTTTGATGTGTGTAGTTATTTTTTTTTTTTTTGTACTTGGTAATTTGCGAATTTGAACTAGGCAAAGTGGCAGATGGGGCAATGAACCTGCACATGACAGTGATATAGTCGCGCGACACTACATACGCAACCGCAAAATCACTTTCTGGCCAGAGCCTTGCCATTATCCCAGTTAATTTCTTCAAGTGTTTTTTATCTACCTACATACCTAATCTAATACTAAAATTCCTGAAAAACACTACAAACAATAGTGGAAGGAAAAAAATAAAACAAATTATTAAATAATCTATATATTCTCCTCCTTCCACCTCTCTATCCACTCCACAACAGTCTCAACATTCTTCTGCAATTGTTCCTCTGTGTCGTTCTGTAGTTGCATCACTATCTCTGGCTTGTATGAAGATTGTGCCTCTTCCA
This sequence comes from Hoplodrina blanda, assembly GCA_949316365.1. NCBI lineage: Eukaryota > Metazoa > Arthropoda > Insecta > Lepidoptera > Noctuidae > Hoplodrina > Hoplodrina blanda. Next base: position 3,877,286 of record OX438579.1, on the reverse strand, counting down.
GCAATGTCTCAAATATCTCACATTGAATATTATCTTCTAGTTTCTTTCCTGTGTAGCCTCTGGAAGCATTAATTAAAATATCTCATGTTATTGTATAATTCCAGGCAATAATATTATTTAATTAAATTATATTTGTTTACATTTTGCTAATTAACCAAACATACTTTTTATGATCAGTCAAAACGTCATTATTTGATTTCAAAGCAACTAAAAATTTAATTTAATTGAAAATAGGTTTTCAGGGCTAAAATAAAGTGCATTTTTAAAGAACTTGTGTTTTTAAATTATTGGAATGAAATTGACTGCCCCATTGCTTATCTGAATGAAGTATGCTAATTTTATTTAGGGTCTGTGTCAGAAATCTTGGTATCCATTGCTTTGTCTTTTCTACTCTGCCACCTATTTAAATGCCAGGAAACCCCTGCTGTAGCTATTATGCTAATTTTTTTCCGTTATAACTTGAAAGTTAATAAATATGCCAAGTAACTGAATGCAATGAATAAAATAAATTAACCTGGCTGATAATCTGTCAAACAGTGATGTGTTGTTGGTCCTGACAACAAAAACACCATCAAACCACCTCTCCGGGAAGAAATCACAGCCGTGGTAGTCCACAATGTTGCCGCCTTTAGCCATCATACCTTCCATGATGTCTAGTAACTGAAATCATGAGTAGGTAGGATACAATAAGAACTTTTCTGAGTTTATGTTTATAGTTATTTTTATCTGGCATAAAGAAAAATAGCAAAAAGAGTATCCATACATATATCTAGTTTTAGCAATCTTAGTCTTTAGATTTATTAAATAATTAAGTGAAGATATTCATATTAAGATCTACAAAATGCTTAGCAATAATACAGCACTGATCTGTTTAACAATCAAAGGCTATCAATGTTTTTTGATTGGTTTCGAGCGGAAACTATAGAAGTGGTCAGTTAGATTATTGCACCCTAATAAATAACGTGTGCGCAAGCATTGAAATTACCTTGTCTTCGTTTAAAAATGGGCACTGATACTCTGGATCATATTCATCCAAACAACTGTATTCCTCAGCTAACTTGGACACTTCTCGCCAAGTAAACTTTGTTCTGTCAGCCAGTAGACGAGAAATAGTAGATTTGCCGACACCTGGCGTACCTTGAAGAAGAAAAATACGACATAAAAACCTGTGTAAAAACTATCTCTGAAGATGTCTTACATTCACACGTGGGTTTGTAGGTAATGTTAACAAATCATATTATTAAAGCTTCATAATATAGGTACCTACCTGTCACGAGTATGTTAGGCACCATCCTTTTGGTGTTAGCCATGTTCACTAAATAAATAATTATTTACTGTAAATCTATTATTTCTTTCTTTGTTATTTTGGTTATCCCGTTGTTTTGACATTTGACAATTCAAAATATTATTTACCAAACAAATGTCACTGTCAGACTGAAATTTGTAACACCGTGCTTACATATAAGGCGACTAAATCTTAGTCGAGATTTATTTTAGAGAAAAATGAAACGGTGTTTTGTTTTCACAATGCTATTATAAATCTAGACTTCAAGAGACTTCATCGTCCGCATCCGTGATCCAACACATAGTTATCAGTAACATAAAATATTTTTTGTGTTAAAAGTGTACCACAAACACCTGGGGGCTTACTATCACCTCTATAGCAGGGCAGAAGTTGCCCGGATATTGAACTGCCTCGCTATTTTGTACTATGACATCGTTATAGCAGGCCTGTAACAGGCCTGCTAAGTTAACGTTTACAAAACCGTTCACCTTTTTTTTTGTATAGACTTTCGTACTATGACGTGCTATTTGACAGCAGCAAAATGATAATGGAACGGCTGTAATGTCAAAATTAGCGATTGCTAAAAAGTTACTATGGGACTAGCTTTTTCAACATCGTTTTGTAATCTAAAATGATATTCGTGGCAACATGTTAGGTTTATATATATAATAAGAGTTTTTAAAGTGGATAGTGAGAATTGTAAGCGAATTAAACCAGACTTTTTCATTTTTGTAGCTGTGTAACGAGTACGAAATATGTAAATAATAAAATTGAAGTGTGAAAATCGTATGGAAAAACATACCAACGGCTTTGCATTTGGGAAATAAATAACAATAATGAAGTTAATGACAGGGAATAAGAATCAATTAATATAGGTAAGAAGATATAACTTAAAATCATCAATGGTAACCAAAACCTATGAAAATACGTAATGTAAGTATAAATAAAAACCTACTCTACAAATCTACAATACTCAATTTATTTGTATTTTACAGGCCTTAGAAAAGATTTAGTCCCCCGTTTGTGCGAGGGTTTTGAACCTATAATGAAAATAATAAATCCTCCAAAGGTTTAGTGATCTAAGCAGAGACTAAGGTGAGTGTTATCAATTCATCAGATTTTCTATTGTGGAGCATAACTACACTAGTGTGTTTCTTGTGTATGTTCCTTGCTATTAAACATAATTTGCTGTGTATTAAAGTGACAATGAAAAACATAAGCAAGTGTAATCTTTTAATCCATTTATTTCAGGAGATTCTCGGTATTGACTCAGAAACACAATAATGACATCAATTTTATTTGGAATGCAGAACCAGTCTCCAGAAGCCTTTTACACTGAGAAGCATAACAAGACCCGAAACATTATTGAGAGGACCATTGATGTACTAAAGGCTCGATTGAGATGTTGATTAGCCCATCAAGTGCTACATTTCCAATCACAAATGTTTTGCAAATGCATGTGTTTCTACACAACATAATGTAACACAGTAAATTTATGAAAATAAAACAATGACCGCATCTAGTTTAAAAAAATGTGTTTAATTTTTACCTGTTTACAAATTAAATTATTATCATTTATCACATGATACTTTCTTATGACTGACTGAAACATATATACATATAAGTAGGAACCCATATTATCCATATTCATATTCATATTCATTTATTGCATACCATTTGTTTATAAAGATGTTACATAATGCTTAAAGCTAAAGTACATCCATATAAATGCAATGAAAGTTTACAAGAACAAAAACTGGTAACAGAGATGACTGCCTGCAGGAACCATAAATTCATATGGTGTACTTTGTTGGTTTCTAATATGCAGGTATATGTATATAAAAACACATCATGAGTATTATTCTTTATTTTAATTTTCATCCTAAATACATAGGTATGGATAATGATTAATTAGTTAGGCTCTCCACTGGATGGAATTACTAGATATATTATTTTTCAGTTTAGTAGAGGAGAGTCTAGGAGATGTCAAGAATACTGGGGCTCCGTTGCATTCCTGTAAAAAGGTTATGTTTCTTGGATTATGGGCATTGCGGTTCTTGTATTTCGATATTTCAATAAATTCCTTTACTACAAATGTACCCATGTGTGTATTTTTGTAGGAACAACACAACAAAATACTTTTTTACAATAATTGTGACTGAAACAAAATTTACCAAAAGCACTCTATACCGCAATAAATAAAGTACTTCTTATCGACTTTAATGTCTAGTAGGGCTTTGAACATTATATATTACTTTTGTAAAAGGCTGTGAAAATCATTAAATTTAATCAAGTGAAATGTTGTTTATATTTACGCGCTGACAGTGTGTCCCTTCGTCCAGCATACTCACCATGGAATCCTGATATTTCATGAATGTCAAAAAACTGTTCTGAAATAGTGCTAAATAGTGCCCAAAGGAAAAAAATAGTGCTCTTGTACTTGCGAAGTTATAGCCATAGTTCGATGAGTATGCTGGACGAAGGTTTCGCCCAGCATACTCACCTCCGTCCGGAGAATCTGTATACGCTTCAAACATAATTCATACTTCAAAAAATAGTTCCCAAATAGTGCCAAACGGTGCCCAAAAAGAAAAAACAGTGCTCGAATAACTTCGGAGTTATAGGCTTCGTTCAGTGAGTATGCTGGGCGTAGGTTCTACGCCCAGCATACTCACCTCAGTGCGCGAATATCGAACGAGCTATAGGTACAATTTACGTCTCAAAAAATTGTGCTTGAAATAGTGCCCAATATCAGTCCAATTTTTGCTTGACTTTTGACCTAGAAAACCATTAAATTTGATTGTAAACTTCTACATACATTACATTGAGTACAGTCGAATACAATATTATTAACTTTCTTTCTAACAATTTTTGTCTTGTGTAAATTATTAATTGTCTATGTAAGGGAGTATTTACTTTAGAATCGCAATATTATTAATTACACATTATTTTAATAATACTTTATAATAATATGATTAAGCCTTCGCGCGTCGCATGGGACCCCGGTAGCTAGGAACAATGATTTTATATATTTTGTCTAGATCACGGCGCTTGAAGGATTAAGATATCAAATGAAGTAAATCATGCATGAAAAATAAAGTTGCTGTTATTAATGCTTACATTACAACTGACAAAATTATTCAAAATAATCATAAACATTTTTTTATATGTATATTATATACAATATTAAAACTACAATTTTTTCTATTTACATTGATTATATTATGAATGTTAACAAAAGCTGTGAACTAGTTAACTAGAATTCTGATTACTTTGGCCCTTTAAATAGTAATAAATAACGTAAGTAATTAAAAATGTTTTTTATTGCTAAACCTTTCATTGATGAAACTATTGGAAAGAGTTTTAAAAATTTGTATAACTATGTCACAGTACTAGTTTTGACTGGTTATAAGTTTTGCCTGCAACATATATACAAAAAGAAACTGTATAATTTCCTTTTTACAATTTTTCAAGATATTAATTTTATTGGCTGCAAATGACTGTTTTTATTCAGACAAACACACAATGCAATGAAGTAATAGACTTCATTTACGCTTAAAGTTTCATTCATTTATTATTATTTATAAAATATATAATAATGCATTTAATCGAAAGTTTTTGACATGTGAGAAAATACCATAATTATTTCCAATAACATGAAGTCTACAATTAGAAAGTTTAATATTTTTGTCCAAAAACATGTGTCGACGACTGTACCCCATTTTACGTTAGTATGTAGAAGTTTACATTAAAATTTAATGGTTTTCTAAGTCAAAAGTCAAGCAAAAATTGGACTGATATTGGGCACTATTTCAAGCACAATTTTTTGAGACGTAAATTGTACCTATAGCTCGTTCGATATTCGCGCACTGAGGTGAGTATGCTGGGCGTAGAACCTACGCCCAGCATACTCACTGAACGAAGCCTATAACTCCGAAGTTATTCGAGCACTGTTTTTTCTTTTTGGGCACCGTTTGGCACTATTTGGGAACTATTTTTTGAAGTATGAATTATGTTTGAAGCGTATACAGATTCTCCGGACGGAGGTGAGTATGCTGGGCGAAACCTTCGTCCAGCATACTCATCGAACTATGGCTATAACTTCGCAAGTACAAGAGCACTATTTTTTTCCTTTGGGCACTATTTAGCACTATTTCAGAACAGTTTTTTGACATTCATGAAATATCAGGATTCCATGGTGAGTATGCTGGACGAAGGGACACCTGACAGTTGATGAACGTAGGTGCGTTCTGAATATCACATTGTATCTTTAAGAGTTAAAAAGGTTTTTTTAACGTGACACTTGTGCTATTAGAGCTTTTAGATAATAAATCATGGTAAGTTGTAATACATAATCTTAGTTATAACGTGTATTTATCTAAGAAATTCAAGTTATGATCATTAAAAAAAAAACCGGTAATGTGTTAGAGAATTATATCGTAGTTTTTGAACGTTGTTTATTCACAAAACTAAGACTAAACTTCATCATCAAAGCAGGCAGAGACAAGCATTGCCGTTCAAAAATCGTTCACCTTTAATACGGTCATGGTACGATTTTTAGCGATTCCTAAGCAGGCCTGCTTTTGAATGGAAGTTGACTGACAGGCATTTGAACGTTTTCTTAAAAGGTGATGGTAAGCCCCCTGCTCTAAACAAACAGCGTATTAGAGCTCACCTCTACTTTCTACAATGCTAAAAAATGCAACATCGATGTGTAAGCAAATTCGGAACGCGATATCGATATGACATAACAACATTCTCAAAGAAAACCTAACCTAAAAAAATCAGAGAAAAGCTTTAAAATGAAAACTAGTTTTTCTAGCTATATCTGTTGTTTTTTTATAACTTATAATGCGCATTTATAGACCGAAAGGAATTACAAGAGGACAGATTGTGTTAGTGACAGTATTAGGTTTTTTCAGCGGAATTTATATTTGGAGACCGCTTTTTGACGATTATTTCAGAAAACCCAGGGTTGCAAAAGCTGTAGAATCCAGTGAAGCTAAATAATGGAGCATGTCAAAACGTGGATAAGGACCTCCAGTCCGATGGTGAAGATGTTGATGGCTATATCCGTAACCTCAGGAATAGTAGTTTTTCATAGATCATTTTATGCTCCTTACGTAAGGAGGCAGAGGTACCGGCAGGCAGAGGAGTGGGCCAACATGATCATAGAGCAAGAAGAGGCTGGAGAAGGCGGCACAAACAATATCTCATATTAGTTGTTTATGTACAGAGAGATTTAAAGATACTTAGATAAATAGGATTTAACTATATTTAAATGTCTTTGTTTATGTAAATAGTAGGTAGAATAATAAAAATTAATTAATACAAAACCTATATTCGTTTATTTGCTGTCCTACAAACACTAAATTTTCTTGGAGATGATGGACCCTACATTCAAAATTTCTTTAAGTATATTATTTTCTATGCCCTGAACTTGAGGCCCTGAACAAAATGTTCTAAAATATTTTAATATTTTCATAACACCTCCAGCATGTTACACCTGATACAACTTGGAACCAAAAAAAAATTATTTACATTTAAGCAGAAAGATAAAAATAGTCATGGGTATAAAACTATAGAACCGGTATAGGTACTAGGTACAATAATAATTATAAAATAAATAAATCTAGTTCAAGTGTATGACTTCTTGAACTACCTACCATTCGGATTGGAAAAGTTCTTTTTGTACATGATAGTCAATTTCATGAGGAATAGTATAGTCACTTATCATCTCGCTACGACCCACGGGAGTGCCTCGTTGGTCTAGTGGTCGCAAAGCGCGACTGCTGAGCATGAGGTCTTGGGTTCGATTCCCGGGTCGGGCAAAGTGTTATTGGGCTTTTTCCATCAGGAATTTCTCAGTAGCAGCCTCGGAGTCTGGATTTGTGCCCGGTTGATGGCAATAGGCTCGCCCCCTATTACATGGGACTTAAACATAACTGGCGAAATGTGGGTGTACTAATGGGTACACCTCTGCCTAACCCCTCGGGGATAACAGGCGTGATGTTATGTTATGTATGTAATTTTATTGCACACTTTAGAGAAAAGTAACTTTTTCTCAAAACTTTCATCATTGTGTGGGTTGATTCCGTTTTGCGTAAGTAGGTCCAGTTTTTCCAATAAAGTACCCAAGTTGTGTGTTTGAAACTGACTTTAATAAACTTCACCATAGTGTGTGTGTGTAATAGTGTGTAATACCTAACGTAGGTACGTACAGGTACACTCGTGCCAGTACTGTAGCGCACGTGGTGTTCCTGAGTGTTCGTAAATAGGTACCTAGTTACTACCTACCCTGCTATTCCTTGAAACCAGAATGTTATCACAAATGTGCCCATTGCAGAGCTCCGTAATCTCTAGGGTAAATCCCGCATGCCGCATGGGCTTACTTGGGGGGAGCTTATCCGATCAGATTGCTAGTGTATTACGCAATTGTACAGTTTTCATGTAAAAATAAAAAAAGGTCATGGCAATTTTCACGTATAATAGTCTATTGTATACCTATACATAACGATCGGGCCTCTAATTCTTCAAGGTCGCGGTCATGTACCTACCTGCTATCGTACAGTCTGCAAAAATTCCACGCGAAAGGGGCAATGACCCGTCTTAGAGATGAAACAGTAACTTCGGAAGCAAAATCAATACAATACATTAGTACAGGACCTATTTACATAACAAACCTACTAAAAGATAATAAATATCAAAACTTGGCTCTTGTCTGAATCATGTATGAATGTATGCCGTTTGACTAAAGAAATATTGCGCAAGGTTTCACATTCATTTAATTCATGTTTTTGGGTGGGTTTCACTAATGCTGCACCTACGGAGAAAGAGGAGTGAGCAATAAAATTGTAAGTGTGGAAAGTAAAATGAACATTATTTCTGGTCCGCACCACACGTCGAATGGTTCCTAGGGCTCCGCTGTTCCCTGGGATTTTCTCCTAGATTGGTAGGTACCTACCTACTGGTGCCAAGTGTCATTGAACCCAAGGTTGAGAACAATAAATTAATCATCATCAGATACTCATTCATATTGAAATATCTATCGCAATGGATTAGTGAGCTCTGCACGAGTATGTCATTACTAGGACGAAAGAGGATACCTAAGCTGCTAATTGCTCCTAATGACCTTGGAAAAATAAATCTCTTTGTCGTCTGAAACCTACCTACGCTTGGGACGAAATTCGTGGGTGTACTAACGTGGGGTGAGTGCGTGACCCGTGAGTCCCGTGACCTTTTCTTCCAATGCATAAATTCATGACGCAAAATACCCTTTTGTATAATATACCTATATTTTGAACACAACCCTTTGACCTGTCTACCAAGCAATTCATAATACGCACCTTTATCTTAAAGTAACCAATTAATAGGTTAATTAATAAAGATCTAGATTTCACTACAATTATTAGTCCATTTACTTAATTTATAATGAATTAAAAATTTATATTGCATTATTTTAAACTAAAAATATGTATTGTGCAACATTATGAGTGTCTGAACATGAACGTGACTTATGCCCACGGGATTTCACGATTGCACAATAAATGATAAATTCTCTTATCCGAACGAAAAAAACAACTCATTATCTGAATGAAAAACTAGACCACCTAAGAACGAACATAATCGAAGGTGCCTTTCTTCGTAATCGTAAAAGTGATGATAACATTTCGACGTATTGAACTATTGCTATAACTTTTTTAGCAGGCACGTTGCAACGCCAACGTTCCCCCAACATGCGCCACGTGAGATCACAAGAGCGAGACTTCAGTGACACGTGTTCTTGACGTTGACACATCGTGTAAAATTATTGCGAGATTATTGAAATCTTTTGAAATAGGTACAATATTGCACAAAATATAAAAATCCTTATCTTACGATTCATCGTCCAAAACAGGTCAAACAAAACATCCTGAGACAGGCCTTTGTATTTTCATAATCATAATAATATATTATGTACTTATATAAAGTCACCTACAGACAAACCTAATTGCTAATTCTCGTTATGACGCACATCCAAGACGTGACTGTAAGTTTGTGACGTTATGTATTGAGGTGAGGTGATTCATTCACCTCTGGTAAATCCAGTTAGAAATTAGAATGGGTCCATGTCTATTATGTATTTATTCTCTTACTGAAGAGGGCCTACATCTTTCACATCAAATACTTTTTAATCTTAGTGCGAATTATTCTCTCCAACTTGGAGAATAATGTAGGTATGTTTTGTATGCAGGTACGAGAACGCTACCTAGTTAGTATAATAAAATAACTGAAGCGCTTTGTTTATAAAAGTGAGAGTAGACAAAAAATATAACAGTACCTACGTACAGTTTAACTGCTGAACTCTACGAAACTGAATAGTTTAGTGACTCACCAACACACAATGCACTTTAGCCTAAAAACTCAAAATAGTTTAACCGAAGTTATAAATTGGACTAGGTATATTTATTTAGATATCATTTAAATCTGTTCACGTCAGTTCGAGTGCATTTTTGACGCTATAAAAATAAAAGTACCGGTTTGTAGGTAAAATTAGATTTGATAAGATGTTTATCTACTTACCATGTTATTATTCATTATAACAAGAACTAAATACTTCCATCGTTTAATTGTTAGTATGGGCAGATTTGAAATCATGTAGGCTCCAGTGACTTACCCACCTAACTTAGTCAGGAGAGACTCTAATCGACCAGAATATTGCTTGGATACCTACCGGTATTCCGAAGTTTGTTTTTATACATGCAGATAGTATTTTTAGAGCCATCTTGAGTTCACCTATTTCCTGCTTTTTCAGAAATAGTTTTGAGTTCATTCACCTTTAGATATTAGAACGTCAACCAGACTGGCAATTGAAAGACACCACAAACAAAATCAAAGCTGTGTATCTACATTGCCTGTTTTATTACCTAGTTTACAATACGGCCGACGTATCTTGGCGGCTCTGAAGTTAGCCGATTGCTGCGCAGTAAACAATTTCGTTTCTATAAGATCCATTGCGCAGCCAAACAGCTAACTTCATACCGCCAAGATACGTCGGCCGTACTATAGCTTCTTGAATTAAGGTAATCTTGGGTAAAATTGACAGGTCAGTACCTATCCAGCTAATGACCGATTATGGCACCCTATATACCTACGTTTTTATAGGTAAATACAATAGAAAATATATGAGTACCTATTGTGTGTATGTATGTTTGTATGCATGTACCTTCAGTTTTATCATGGTTGGCAAGATTGAATTCTTAATTGATTTCTTGTGTTGGTTATTGGGTAAAATAAAAATGAAATTAATTTTTACTGGAGGCTACCTTTATTCTTCTATGAATTTACACATTAGTTTGCAGTTATAACAAAATAGTTCAGATATAACCTTATATAAATTATAAAATAATGTTACAGTATAAGCCTTGTAAAAAATATAGAAAAGGAATGAGTTTGTAGCCCTTCTTTCCTTCGGAACACCTTGCGGTGAATGAAGTATCGCAGTTGAATGAAAAATTGTGCTGTTAACAGCGCTAGCTACTTCTTGCCCTTGGTGGCCTTCTCGGCGGCTTTGGTCACCTTACCACCACCGATTTCCTTGAAGTTGACAGCCTTGATGACACCCACAGCGACCGTCTGCCTCATGTCACGCACGGCGAAACGACCGAGGGGAGGGAATTCCTGGAAGGACTCAACACACAGAGGCTTGGAGGGGACCAGGTTGACGATGGCGGCATCTCCAGATTTAATAGACTTGGGGTTATCTTCAGTGGATTTACCTGTACGACGGTCCACTTTCTCTTTGATTTCGGCGAATTTGCAGGCAATGTGAGCTGTGTGGCAATCCAACACAGGCGTGTATCCGTTTGAGATTTGACCGGGGTGGTTAAGCACAATAACCTGTGCTGTGAAGTCGGCGGCACCCTTGGGTGGGTTGTTCTTGGAGTCACCGGCGACGTAGCCACGACGCAACTCCTTGACAGACACGTTCTTTACGTTGAAACCAACATTGTCTCCGGGGACAGCCTCTTGGAGAGCTTCGTGGTGCATCTCCACGGACTTGACTTCAGTGGTGATGTTGGCAGGGGCAAAGACGACAATGGTACCAGGCTTGAGGATACCAGTTTCAACTCTGCCTACGGGCACCGTACCAATACCACCGATTTTGTATACGTCCTGTAGGGGAAGACGCAGGGCCTTGTCTGTGGGGCGAGCAGGGGGCAGGATGGCATCGAGGGCCTCAATGAGGCATTTACCTTCAGCCTTACCTTCCTTGCGCTCAACGTTCCATCCCTTGAACCAGGGCATTTTGGTTGAGGGCTCCAACATGTTGTCTCCGTGCCAGCCAGAAATGGGTACGAAAGCGACAGCAGCTGGGTTGTAACCGATCTTCTTGATGTAAGAGGAGACTTCCTTCTTGATTTCCTCGAAACGGGGTTCGCTGTATGGGGGCTCAGTGGAGTCCATTTTGTTCACACCCACAATCAGCTGCTTGACACCGAGTGTGAAAGCGAGCAGAGCGTGCTCACGGGTCTGTCCGTTCTTAGAGATACCAGCCTCGAACTCACCGGTACCGGCGGCGACGATGAGCACGGCGCAGTCAGCCTGGGAGGTTCCAGTGATCATGTTCTTGATGAAATCTCTGTGTCCGGGAGCGTCGATGATGGTGACATAGTATTTAGCGGTCTCGAACTTCCACAGGGCAATATCAATGGTGATACCACGTTCACGCTCAGCCTTCAGTTTGTCCAACACCCAGGCGTATTTGAAGGAACCCTTGCCCATTTCCTGGGCCTCCTTCTCGAACTTCTCGATGGTACGTTTGTCGATACCACCGCATTTGTAGATCAAGTGACCGGTGGTTGTGGACTTGCCGGAGTCGACGTGTCCAATGACGACAATGTTAATATGAATCTTTTCCTTGCCCATTTTTGGTTAGTCTAGAACAAAACAAAAGAATCTAGTTAAAAACTATTATTGATAAGAAAAGTGCAAGAGGTAGTGTGATGCGAGCCGGCATCTGCAAGGTCGCAACCTCATGTATCGCGCGGCCGGCAATATGGCGGCCGCATGGCCGCCTCGCCCTATCTTGACATTTCACAATGGATGTCAGCCATTACGGCGAATGTATGAAAATTAACAATTTATTGTCATTACATACATTCTATTAACTTTGAAGCTTGTTATATTTGAACGGACAAACTAATAACATTTAGGGAAAAGAGAAAACAAGTGTGCATCAACCACGTGGTGGCGAGCCGGTCGGTGAACAAGTGTGACGCGTAAGCAAACGATAACTTCTATAATTCCAGATTTGAATATAATCGAGAACAATTTAATAATAAACAAATGAAAGAGTTAAATCTTTTGCCAAGTTAACGTAACCATACGTTGGATGCAAGACGTGTAATTTATAGGTTTAGAATTACACCACACTATGGATCGAGTTAGTAAGTATGAAATAGACGAGAATTCTTGCCAATATTATTGGGAAACACAATCGTTAATGCTTACGGTAAACTTATATCACTTTTAACACTGCACTAAACAATTTCTTCTGACACTCACCACGGATTACAATCCACGTGTAATATCCGAGATAGACTCCAACAGAATGGACGAGAAATGGTTGCTCTTTCAGCTGGCTGGAATAAAAAGAGTCACTTCCGGTACTTGGTGTGGCAGTGCTTTATTTTAAAACTCCCAATCTAAAAATTAACGCTGGTAATTCTGAAGAGAAAGTTAGATAAGAATTCGTGTTGTTTTGCGTGTAAAAGCGGTTGCCCTCACAAACACTTTTTATGGCGACGGCTTAGCGCAGCGAGTTAAAAGTCCCACAGGGCTCTTTCTTAACGCCTTTGAAAATAAAGGACGCAGAAATTGATCTTCCTCTGACATAATAGTGCCAAATCAGGTGACTTTCATTTTAAAAACCAATAGTCTTCTCTTATCGCTCACCGGATTCAAACGATTGCGCCAGCTATGCTGTAGGTTCCATGAGCGATTGCTTTGACTAAGTGCTATTTCTAACTGAGACTGAGTGTAAAATTTTCTAAAACAACCGTATTTTGAAGCATTTGATGATTATTACAGTGTATGATGAAGAACTTGAAGTGTGGAATTATTCAAAAGGAACTGCATTGTGGCATCATCTGCCTAATCTTTTCCAATTATGAAGCTGTCTACTGAATACTACTATTTTTACATTTTGCGACTGCCTATGTGACTTATATAAGACTAGTTGGTAGACTTCTTGGGCTTCTGACTGGTAGATCTACGGCCTCTTGCAATTCTACTAACTTTTAGGAGCGATCGCAATCTAATCTCAGTCTCAATCTATCAAAAATGCCTCAAATTTACCTACATTTTTTTTATTGTAGCTGACATGAGATTGTGACTAGATAAGATTACGAATGACAACCAAGAGCTAAACATGCTTTTCTGTACTTGAGCATGGTAGAGTCTTGCTTTGAAATGGCTGCTGGTCACAGGTCACTTATCCGTCGACTGAACTCGCCAAGCGTAGCTTTAAGGTTGATTTTGCTGCAGTTACTTAGCCACGAGCCTGAATGTTTTTTTTTAATATTTTTAAAAACATAATTGAGAAGAAGAAAGAGAATATTATCATTGGGAGAACTAATTTGAAATGTTTTCAGGAAAATTGTTTTATTTTTCTTATAAGAATTAAATACAACAGTATTGTAGGGATGTTGTCTCAAGTCTGGCAACTTCAAGCATTAAAAGGATATGACGATTCACTCGCAAATGCGTTCAGAAATATAATTCTATAAATCATTTTAATTAATGACAACACTGTGCTTAAGACTAAATAGAAAAATTAGGAATTTACTAAAACACTTTACACTTTATGACTTAATTATTGGAATGTAATTGTTGTGTTTACGAAAAAACTTCAATAAGATAACATTTTATGAATGTAATAAAGCTCGATAGCAAAAAGCTTTCTTTCTAGTCCCATTACATCTAATCTATTGTACTTTTTGTCTAGATTTTAATGAATGAACTAGAAAATATTTAATTAAATCGTTCATTTAAGTTATCACATTATATTATTTAGCTGGAGCCATTCAGCAACCTGTTTCTTTAAGTATTTTTTCTAAATGTAAAAAAAAAATAGTAAACGTAGGAAATGTCAAATTTTCTCACCCCCGCACCGCACTGTCCGCACCCCATTCAGGTTACTGTGTCGAAATCGAAACGAAACAAATGAAAATTTCTAATGAACTCATAAATGGAATTAAAATTAAGTTAACTATGCGATAATTAATTAAAATGTTTCATTGGTAGGAATATTTAACGGGATACTGCGGTAAATAAACATTTGACAGCATGTTCAAAAGTCGCGGAGATATTGTTTATAAATGTACAGTGAGACTTTTAGAAGATACAGAAATATTAGAATGTGAATTCCACGTGAGTATTATAATATAAATAATTAATTGTTCCTTTTTCTATGAATCTTTAATAAATGACATTTGTTTTCAGCCAAGTTACAAGGGCAAGTTTCTGTTGGAGCATGTATGTCAACAGTTGAATTTAACTGAGACTGATTATTTCGGGCTTCGGTATGTGGACGCCGGTGGTCAGAGGGTGAGCACCTTTTTCGTTCCTTTTGTAGCAGTATGATAACACATAGTGACCCTGAAATATTTGATATGAAAGAAGAATGAGCATGTCTTACATTGACAGCGAATTTTTAAAATTAGAAGCCTCTTATGTTGAATTTTTGAATGCTGGCTAGAATTGAAGGTCTATCCAAATGGGTTTATCATAAATACAGTTAGTGTGTCTAACTAAACCTAACATTTTATCAGTAGTAAAGGTGAAATTTTCAATAGGAAGCCAATTCAAAAGGCAAGTTATTTATTTTATAGTAATTGCCAGGTTGAGTAAGGGGTGTTAGAAAAAAATACATTACAGTCATAGTCTTGGTATCTTGGTGATTGGTACCCATAATATTTTCAATTGAGGAATAAAAGGTAACAGTACCCCATAGTCTTGAATGGCTGGGCAGAAGTGCACCGTGTACCTCTTAGTCTACTACTAGTATCCCGGCTCAAACCCTGTTATTGAAGAATTCTTAGAAGAAAAAAAAAATTAATCTTTACCTATTTTGAAACTCAGGGTCTCTTCATAGACTATGGACCAGATGTTTTTCTTAATCGGAACTTATTGAAAGGTGGTAAAACAGGCCCTCAGCCCAGGAATCTTATTCAACCACAGACAGCATGCTAAGTGAACACTCTTGTTTCGAATTTTAAGACCAAATTCCTGGAAAGATCTTTCTCTCTCTTCTTAAAGACTCCTAACATTATGATTTCAGTGTTTTTTACAGTTATTCCTAGTTGGTCACTGTTCAAGTTTTTCATAAAAACAAATGATTTTGATTCTCAACTGTTTTAAATATTCATTGCCTGTACTTTGAAAGTGGGTACACTTAACAAGAAAATCAATTAGGTATTTTTTTTAATGCAAGTGTGAGTGACTATGTTTTCTTTTTGTTTTTAGCATTGGCTGCATATGGCAAAGTTAATACTTAAACAAGTTAAAGGTATGTGTGATGTTTACCACCCACATCTGTTGTTCTGTCTATCATTCTTGAATCTTGATTGACTAAAGCAGTCTCAATTGATAGTATTAATTTATAACTCCCACACATTAATTATTTCAATTGGAAAAATAAGTCTGCTAGCTAATATTTTGTTTAAACTTATTTCAAGCAGTATGTTACTTACTGCCTACCATTGTAATTAACTGTTTTTTTTTTCATTTGTATTAAAGAAAAAAAAAATAGGCCTGCGCAATAAATGATCAAAGCCTTTTTTTTTTGGTGGGTATATCTTCATGGGTAGGTACGGAGAGTACTTACCCATGAAGATATCCCCATATCTGCAGAGAATGTAGCATTATCTCAGACTCTTGTCAACTAAAACCCCACATAATAAATTATGTCAATTACTATTACATCATGTAGGTAGTTATTGTAACTCACCGCATCAATATCGCATCGCAAATGTCGGCGAAATCACCCAAGTGCTTCTTGAAGGATTTGTCGCAGTTTTTGCACTACATTGTTTTCAGCACTAATTCCACTTTTCTTTTTACAGATGCATCACCAATACTATTTAGTTTCCGAGTGAAATTCTACCCGCCAAATCCTCTACTTCTGAAGGAAGATGTGACTAGGTTCCAGATATACTTGCAGCTGAAGAGAGACCTCTTGCATGGGAGGCTGTACTGCACGGCCAATGAGGCAGCTATGTTAGGAGCCCTTATTATACAAAGTAAGTTAATGATGCAGTTTTTTAAGACTGCAAAAGTCGATTAGTAGTCATGATTTATTACAACAGCACTGTTCCATTACGGCAGTGGCCCGGCAAGAATCGCACGCCGCCTGCGAGCCGTCACCTTTTTATCTTGTCATTATTAAAAAGATTTTAACGCACACAACTTAACGTTCTAATTTGAATTGCAAGGTATTTGCTGTGTCGGAGCCGTGATGTTATAATGTGCGATGATGTTATTAACAAGAAAAAAAAATTAAACTAGTTGGCCCCTCCAAAAAATAGTTTTGAATCTCCAGTATAGTAGTGTTGTCCCACTCTATCAAATTCTCTTTATGATAACAGAGTTGAAAGCATTTATTCATCCTATTCAGACAAAAATGATAAAAATATGCAGAAAAAATTACTTTTGCTCTTGCCTTTGCATAAATCGGCAAGATTATAAAAGCAAGTATACCTACACTTGTATACCTACACTTCCATATCCACAAATAAATGTTGTTGGTAAGGGGTCATCCATACATTACGTCACACGAATTTCATGACTTTTTGCCCCTAGCTCCCCCCGTCCTTGTCACAGATGGTCACATTTGTGAGACTCCCCCTCCCTAGTGTGACGTCACATATTTTTTCTACATTTAGAAATTATTGAATGAAAACAGCGGTTCCGAAATCAGTTTTATTTCCATTCAATTTTCAATTAAATGAACATCAAATCAAACAATTAACAAAACCAAAATCGAATAAGTATTTTAATAAAAAAAATTGATTGAATTAATTGATTTAAACTTTATTTTTGGCGCATTGTTTTTGAGGACACTTAGATTATAAAAGATTTTGAAATGTGACGTCACGAAATTTAGGACCCTCCCCCCCCCCTTGTCACACAATGTCACACTTCGTTGACCCCCTCCCTCCCCCTTAACGTGTGACGTAATTTATGGATGGCCCCTAATGAAATAATTAGCCAATGCAATATAAGTAGATAAATACACCATCATGTGTTCAAAGGCCATGTGTTCAGTAAGAGGTTTCAATATTTAAATTCACACTTTACTGATAACAATATCATGGAGTTTTTGAGCTAATAATTTTCGTCAGCATGGTAGGCTGACATCACTTCAAAGGCAAACTGATAAGGCCACAGGAAATGACTCATTTTGCACACAACAGCTTGCAACTACATGCAAGTATAAAATGTTAGGAGGCTGTCAACACCAGACTAAAACTTAAAAATCTCCGAAACTTGAGTGAATTGGTCATATTTTCCAGGTCGTATACCCTGAGAAATATATTTTTACATAATATTTTTCATTGCTTATCTTGCTATTAATCGGATTCCCCTAAAAAGTTGTTTTGTAAACCCCTTCCGGATGACCCCCAGACGCCCTCTAAACTAGGACAAATTTCGGGGAATCCTAGACGAATAGCATGGCAGCATTGGCAGCCACATGTATAAAGCCATTTAGCACATAAGTGGACATTGTACTCTTTCCTATATTGGTAATTGTAGTCTATTGAAATTGCATACATTGTACAATCTAATTGAAATTGATCATGAACTCGTTCTCAGTAAAATTCTTGTATAAAATGTATGTATTGATTGCTTCACGCACGAGTTAGCAAATTATCACCTACTGGTATATTCCACATGTATTTTATGTGGGTATGTCTCTTTTAAGCAGCCATAAAATAGTTACAGGATTATTTTACGGCTTATCAGAATTTAGTATTTATTCTAGAGAGTATTAAAGTTTATAAGTTTTTTTATAATAAATAATCTGTTTATTTTATTATTGGATAGCAAGCAAGCTGACGGGCCACCTAATGTAATGTGGTGACCGCCGCCAATAGGCATCTGCAATACCACAGGCCTTACAGACGCGTTGTCATCCTAAGGAGAAAGTTCATTTATTTATTCAATAACAAAAAAGTACACTAACAGCATATTCATCAAGTAATAAGTTGAAATGGCTTACTTATGTGCCAGTAATTATATACTTATATTTATAGATATACACACATCAAAAGTGTCTAGGGATCAATATATTATTATTACCAAATACATCTTGATCCCTAGACACTTTTGATGTGTATATGTGCTCATAGAAAACTCCTTTACATACATACATAAACTCACGCCTTTTTCCTTTCTTTCCCAGTCGAACTAGGCGACTACGACCCGAACATCCACGTTGGCAACTATGTGACCGAGATGAGGCTACTTCTGAGACAAACGGACACCATCGAAGGCAGGATACAGGTGACTATAAACTTTATTATTCAACTCAATAGGTGTGGAAATAGAAATACTACTATGTTCTGGTATTTTTGGCGAAGGTGTGTGGGGCATACAATAATGTTTTTTTTTCTTTGCCTGCTCTGTTGCGACTGCCTCGTTCGTTGGCCTAGTGGTCGCAAAGCGCGACTGGTGAGTATGAGGTCTTGTGTCATGCGACTTCGCTCTCAATGACTAAAATACTTAGTCAAAATAAAATTATTTAATCGTATTTCAATAGGACCATTAAAACGCTTTTTTAATTGTAGTCAACTAAAAAGAAGAATTGAATCTAGTTGCCCCTTCCAAAAGGTAGTTTTGTATGAAGCAGAATGGGCAAGAAATTCCATACCTCCTCCTTGTGGGACTCTTGATTAAATATTTCCTCATATACATAACATAACATCACGCCTGAACCTAATCCTCGAAGGGTTAGGCAGAGGTGTATCTATTAGTACACCCACATTTCGCTAGTTATATTTAAGTCCCATGTATTAGGGCACCAGGGCGTCGGACGTCGAGAGACGACATCCGGCCACCGTAGGCGCGGGCTTGCGGACGGCGAGTAATGGGTAGCTCGCCGTCCGATCAAGGACCATGCCCGGGTCGACGGCGCGTTCTGTTCGCGCGCGCCTCAAAGAGCTGTCAGCACAGGGACGGGGCCCCAATAGGGGCCAAACGCCTGCCGGGGTTGCGGGACGTCTTAACAGGATACCGTGGCCCCGGAACGTAAAGGGCAACAGTCTGACAGTCCCTTCCGCCCCACCCAGGCCGGAAGGAGTCATTTGATGATTTTTACCACCTAAAAAAAAAAATGTATTAGGGCACAAAATATTTTCTCATTCTTAAAAGATTTCTATTGCATAAAGTCTTTTTAACTCTGTAAAATGAAGTAAAAACAAATAATTAAATACAATAAATGACAGTTTTATCATGAATTGTTATTAAAATATTATTATCAAATGACATACATACATAACATCACGCCTGTTATCCCCGAGGGGTTAGGCAGAGGTGTACCCATTAGTACACCCACATTTCGCCAGTTATGTTTAAGTCCCATGTAATAGGGGGCGAGCCTATTGCCATCAACCGGGCACAAATCCAGACTCCGAGGCTGCTACTGAGAAATTCCTGATGGAAAAACCCAATAACACTTTGCTCGACCCGGGAATCGAACCCAAGACCTCATGCTCAGCAGTCGCGCTTTGCGACCACTAGACCAACGAGGCAGTCAAACAAATATCAAATGAACACCCAAGATAAGAGTTGTGAACTTGTAAAGTTTTCTCTGTTAACAGGTCAGCACGAGAGGGCAAAGTTGACGATGTTTAGATAACTTATACAATGTTGAACTTGTTACTCATTCCGTTTAATGCGTGTATTATCAAATCATAATTATATATTTTGTAAATTAAGGGGGGTGGTGGGGGGGGGGGGGGTTAGTCGATCCAGAGATTACTCTGGATCTACTGAACCGGTTTTAAAAACTCTTTCGCAAATTGGAAGCTACGTTATCACTGAGTGCTGTAGGCTATATTTTATTACCAAAAGATCCGTAAGAAAAATCACACGAACGAAGTCGCGACCTTCCTACCTTCGACCAACTAACCAATGACAACAATATTATTGATTAAATCATTTGATTGTGTTTAGGAACTACACAGGGAACCTGTCGAAGGTACTCCGGGCGGCAGTGGCGGCGTGAAGGGCATGTCGACCCAAGAAGCCGAGCGTACCTTTGTGAAGATCGCCTGCCAGCTCGATACGTATGGGGTCGACCCCCATCCTGTCAAGGTTTGGGTATATGTGTTGCCTTCCTTTAATGGGTATTTATATCTATATTAGAGCTTTTAGTGAAACTATTATTACAGAAGTTTATTTGTTTCCAAACATGCATAATTTTCAGTTTGTATATTGGATGTAAAAAGACACTAATGGAACCGAAACTTAGACTGGTAGACGAAAGTGGATTAAGTTAGACTGATAGAAAATGCTCAAGGCATTAAGTCCGCCTTTGTAAAGTGTATTTTTTTACATGTGCATAAAATTTAAATAAATAAATTAAGTTACATGTTGTTCTAATCGTTAAGATCATTTTTTGTTCTAATCATTAAGATCAGTTTTCGTTCTGGTCCATACCTGAGAACCTTCTAGTTATGGAGATATTGAAGGTAGAAGTTTCAACGTTTTTTTTTACGAAAACAAGTTCGAATTGGTCTAATTAAACTTTAAACAATTCCACAATCCCTGTACCGTTGCTTGCACTAGTAAGGCGTTACATTGCGCGCTACAATAAAAAGCGAAACACACAAAAAAAATATTGTTTCCCAGCAAACATTTTTGCTAAAAGTTACTTAATTTGATGGTCCATACGCGATGTGTCTTTTTATAAAAAAAAAAAACAATTGTTTCTAAAAAAACTATATTAATTCAACCACTACTTAAAACAATCAATTTAAAGTTTAAAACATGTGATTCCTATATCACTGCATTTTCTATTCTCTTGGCTTATTTTCAAGACTTTCATACTTCGTCCATGACCACAGAACATCCCACTTAACATTATATTTCTATCCTCCAGGACCATAGAGGTAATCAGTTGTACCTGGGCATCAACCACAGCGGCATCCTTACGTTCCAGGGCAGCCGGAAGACGCATCACTTCAAGTGGTCGGAAGTGCAAAAGATCAATTTTGAGGGACGCATGTTTATTGTACATCTTAATTACCCAGAGGTGAGATACTATCATTCGATGGCCGCATCGAAGAAATGTGCAAGAGCCATTGCATGAATTTTTTTTTTGGTGTTTTCGGTTTCTTTTCCCATCCTCCAACCCCCTATATTTTTTTTTATACATTTTAGTCTAAAAATAATTAAGTAATACATTGTATACATTTGCTTACAAGGAACCCCGCGTTATTAAGGATTAAACGTTTTTATTTTCTCCTGTAAAGTTGACGTTTTTCACTTGCACGTTTATTCGATGCGGCCATCGAATATTTTGTTTAAAGTCATATTTTAAATGCAAAAGAGTTTGTCCGTTTTCTGCGTTTCCTAATTTTTTTAATTTTTTAATGTGCATCGTCTTCACATTTATTCACACTAATATCATTCTAGCCTTGGTAAGTCAGTTTCCCGAAAACGAGACTTGAATTATTAATCATTATGAAATTAAGTCATTTGAAGGGCTTAATCGAGTTCGAATTACTTATTATCCAAAATATGTATGACTAGACTACTGTTATTATAAAGAGCGCAGTTGGCAAAGTCCCCTAAAACTACTTACAAGTAACAAAAACCCAGACATTGAATTCAAACAAATCATATTCACAAACTGCGGGGTCAATTCAAAAGCTTACATCTGCCCGATAACCTTGAATTTCGGTGGTAACCTTGAATCTTTACTTGAGATGGTTTGGGGCACAAACAATATAGACCGGTATTCCAGTATCAAATGACCAGTACTTAGCTCACAGACTCTTTGTTGAGGAAACACGTGTAGACATTGAATGTAAATACTGAATAGCTCCATATACTTGACCCCTTTAAATAAATACATTATAAACGGTCAAAAGATATTGTGTTGGCAAATAATGACCATTTTAAATGCGTAAAAGGGTAAAAGTAAAAACCAGTATAGTTATTTGTATCGTGAGTGAAATGTACAGATTGTGATCTCGCGCTGTTTTAAGAATTTCTGAAGCGAATATTTAACCAATTAACTTAGTGTTTGGTAAGTATTTATAGCTGTACTGAATTATAATAGTGTTATGTAATGCAATGTAAGTAATGCGTGACATTCGTAGAAATTTTGATAGGTAAATAGATTATGAAAGCAAACACCGTGATAGGGTATCACGGTGTTCAGATCAAGAAATCAGGAAGGACTGTGTATTCAAAATAGCTTCTGCCCTGTATTTCGTCCGCATCAAAGTTGTTGTTGTAAAATTAATTGTTTTACTGTAGGTTTGAGTGTTGTTGAGGTTCCACAGTCAGCCTAACTGTCAAAAAGGACAATGTTTTACAGTGTGTAGATGATTACTAAGGTCAAGCGAAACGATCCCACAACCTTAAAACTTAACTATATTATCCTACGGAAACTGTAAATTTTTCCACGATAGAAAACCAACGTGCTATTCCAGACTATAATTTTTCTTGGTGCCAAATTTCATCCAGATCCGTTCAGCCGTTCTGGCGTGTAATTTGTATTGCAAGACAGCTGTGCCTTTACTTTTGTGCCGACTCAATTGTATAATTATTTATTAACTAGCTTTTGCCCGCGACTACGTCCGCGTGGAACTTGTTTATAATATCGTACTTGCATACAAACTTCCACCCCCCTTTTCACCGCCTTAGGGGGTGATTTCCGGGATAAAAACTATCCTATGTCCTTCCTCGGATCTTAACTATCCTTATGCCAAATTTCATCAAAATCGATTCAGCGGTTTAAGCGTGAAGAGGTAACAGACAGACAGACATATTTTCGCATTTACAATATTAGTATGGATTTGAAAGCAGCTAAAAAACAAATTTTTCAGTTAATTGAAAATTAATCAAGTTTTCAGGGCTAAAATAAAGTGCTTATTTAGAGAAGTTATATGTATACTAGCTGTCCGCCGCGGTTACACCCGCGTCTTTGGTTACTGCTCCGCTCCCGTAGGTCGTAGCGTGATGGTATATAGCCTATAGCCTTCCTCGATAACTAATCTATCTAACACCGAAAGAATTTTTCAAATCGGACCAGTAGTTCCAGAGATTAGCGCGTTCAAACAAACAAACAAACACTGCAGCTTTATAATATTAGTATAGATATGTATATAATTATTTGTGTTTCAGAAGAAACACACTGTAGGATTCAAATGTCCGAACGGGCCCGCCTGTAGGCACGTGTGGTGCTGTGCTATTGAACAGATGCTGTTTTTTACGTAAGTACACTTAATCATACATTGTTTTTTTTTTTTATGTATAGTCTAGTTGGTTTTTTACCTACATTAGTTGTATGAGTCAATGCCCGTATGACCTCAACATCTTACAATTTTTATCGCTTTATAATTAATGTGTCGGACAAAAACTACTGCTGCTATTTAGAAATGTATTTTCAAAAATGAAATGTATCTAATTATTTTTTTTTTCATCGCACGTTTCTTTTTTTAAATTATGGCTAAATTATTATTTTATTTTACAACATAACATCACGCTTGTAATCCCGGAGAGTTAGGCAGAGGTGTACCCATTAGTACACCCACATTTCGCCAGTTATGTTTAAGTCCCATATAATAGGGGGCGAGCCTATGACCGTACTAGTATTTTATTTATTTGGTTGAGAACATAGAACATTGTAAAACTGTGTGATTTAAATCGCAGAAATGAGATATTTAAAACTAATATTATAAAAGTTATTGAATTATAATTACCAAGAGATATTATAAAAATATTGGGGTCTCTTGCGAACCCTTATAATTGGTACCGCAGTAAAATAAACAGGCTAAGCGCGCACTACGATAAAAAATCGTTGCGAAAAAACATCGCAAATCTGTGAACCACAGAAATACACTACAATCCGCGCATTGCGAAAATAATTTTTTTATAGATTTTATTTCGCATTAAAAAAATCGCAACGATTTTTATCGCGGTCCGCGCTTAGCCTTACTATAACCTGTTCCTATTCATGGCTCTGACAGGATGCTCTAAATTTGCACACAGATAAAAATAAAATCTTGATTCAAGACTCGATTGCACAGAGATAAAAATAAAATCGCACGGTACATCAGCTACTGTTTTTATCCGTGTGGAAGTCTGGTGTACCGTGGTCACTTGTATATGTCAATGAGGTACTGAATTTGGCTTTGGTACTATGTGTAGGGCTCAAACTACATATTAATGTAACAAGTAAATGGTAAAGCTGTGAGCACTAAAGTCAGAATAACTCAGAATTAGAGTGAGAGTTTAGAAAATCTTTCAGTCAGGTTACCTTTTTTATATAAAGATGTTTCAGTCTTCTTCCATAACATCACGCCTGTAATCCCCGAAGGGTTTAGGCAGAAGTGTACCCATTAGTACACCCACATTTTGCCAATTGTGTTTAAGTCCCATGTAATAGGGGGCTAGCCTAATGCCATCAATCGGTCACAAATCTATACTTAGACTGTTACTGAGAAATACCTGATGAAAAACCCAATAACACTTTGCCCGACCAGGGCATCGAATCCAAGACGTCATGCTCAGCAGTCGCGTTTTGCCAATAGGCCAACGAAGAAGTCTTCGTACTTATAAAACGAAATGTATCTTGTCTCAGGTTACCGTCGTCATCAGACGCGTGTGTGTACTCGGGGGGCGGCTTGTTCTCCTGGGGCACGAAGTTCAAGTACGTGGGCCGCACGGAGCGGGAGATATTGGAGAGGGATGGTCTACTGGCGCCTAGGGACTCACAGGTATAACCTGATCTTCTTTTCGGATGTGTGTGCTTTAATTTTCGTCCCAGGGCTCATTTTGCGCAACACAACCAGGCATGGGCGTACCCAGCTTCTGGCGTAGGAGGGGGCAAGTCAGATTTTTTAAGTCGGATCGTCCGCTTCTGTTTTGTCATACACACCTACATGAATCATTAGGTGTATGTAGTGTAGTGTGAAATAAAACGTGTGAAATAAAACAATAACATGTCTAATAAAATAAATGCTAGTCGCTCGCAAGTCCTTATCGAAGATTACCGAATACAGCCGAGCCTAGATTCGGTAATGTACGTCCGCCATCGTCGCGCGCGGTTTTTTGGCAATTGCATCGTGCATTTTGTCAGTGTCTACTGCGCGATTTATTTAAAAGTTAGAGCATAAGGACCCGTTTACACTTTAATTAGTAATTAGGCGAGTTCATACATGTTCTGCGAGATTTCCAAGGGGGGGCAGCTGCCCTCCCCTGCCCCCCCCTGGGTACGCCACCAGGTAAGAAATACGAATCTTGGTATTGGAAATAATATTAATGGAACTTGTTTTGAATATCACTGACAATAATACTTACCCTAATACTAGCCTATAAAATGTCCCACAGAAGGCCTCTTCTCATACAAAGAAGCATGAGCATTGATCACCATGCTTGCTCAAGAGAAAAAAGAAAAGAGTAGGTAAAGAGTTCTTGGCAGGACCTGAGGTAGGCCTTTGGCCAGCAGTGGGACAGCGTAGGCTGAAAGGGAAAAAATAAAAAGAATTAACAGCTCATTTTTATGTCTTTTTAGCTAAGCCGGAGCCCTATTTAACTGACCACATAAACCAACAAATCAACAGAAAATTTTGTGAAAAGTTAAATTTAGCAGTGGTTACAGAGATATATTAATTACAGAAGGAAGGTTCGAGCACAGGTGGTAAGAGGAAAGCGTCCAGTGTGCCGGCCACCCCCTCCACTCCCATGACCGGAGACTTCGGTATTTATCGTACATATCTATTTCATTACACTTTTATACCTTAGGGAACTATCCTATAGTGTATTTTTACTTTCGTGTCTTTTTTTGGTAAACAAACGACGAAAATAAACGAGTTTTCATATCAATCATTCATTTTATCTCTCCAACATCGTACAAGATGAATGACCTAAGAAAACGCTATTAACAATTAGCACTCTCCCTGCGTCTTCGTTCGTGTTTTTCTTACGGATCCCTAATATTTTGATAGTAAAATATAACCTATAGAACTCAGTGATAATGTAGCTTTCAATTTCAGATCCATAGATTACCCCCTACAACCTTTATCTCCTTATAATATTAGATACATATTACATACATTAGATTTAAATACATATTTTTGTCCTTAACGAAATCTAGGTCCGCGATTATTTGTTTACCAAAAAGTCAACTAAAGAAAAATACACTTTACCCTTGTACCTGCCTTATTACTCCACACTAGCTTAAGATAAACGTCGAATATTTTTCTGAACATTGACCCCCCATGTCCAGGTTACAGCAGCCTCCCCCGGTCAACGCACAGTGCGCCTTTAGAGGAGAGTGGGGGCGACGATACTTGTAACGGCGCGTGTTTGTTGAGCGGGCCGGCCGTAGACATTGCGTTAGCGTGCACCGACCATCTGAGAACCGTGCAGGAGGAAACCAAGCCGCCCGGTACGTTGGTCTTAATATAAATAATTTATAAAGGAGTACAGAGTGAAATCTGAAGCTAATAGCATTAGAAATAAAGGAAGTGGTCAGGGAGTAACAATTTCGATCGTAAAAATATCTGCCAATTTCATCTCTCTTCTTTTTATTACTTATTCTATAAATATGGCTGATTAACTTTGAATACAACGGCGCCTCAAATATACTAATTGTGTTCGTAATGATACAGCGATCCCAACAGAGTACAGCCTACGCGACTCGTTCGAGCACTCGTCGTCGGAGTCGGGCGTGACGTCGGCCACGCTGGCCCAGGCTGGCGAGGAGTGGGGCGGCGCGACGGCCCTGCCGGCGGCGCCGCGGCCCTTCAGCCTGGTGCGCGCGTTCGTGCCGTCGTTCGTGGTGGTGTGGCTGTGCCTGGCGCTGCTGGCGCTGCTGCTGTTCGAGACGGAGTGGGCGCCGCTGCGCGAGCTCAAGCGCAAGCCCGAGCTGGTCGCGCTGCGGCGCCACTACTACGCGCCGCTCAAAGACTATCTGAAGCGCAAAGTCGTGGAGCTGTTCTGATTCGGCCGGCGGGCGCGGCGGCCGTCGCTCGTCCACTTCCCGAGTGTCAAATTTTTCCGGCCCGTACCTTTAAGTTCTTAAGGGTAAAGTGATTAGCCTCGCTAGATAGACGTGAACACAGCTTCGGCAAAAACTCGTCTATACGTTACTGAAAATCTCGCTTTCAGCACTGTAGGCACTTATTTCTACAAAATAATTCTGAAATTCTGTCCAATTAGTAGAGGCTGTGTTTATGTATTGCCGGCGAGGACGTTTCAATGAGTCTTATTTGTACAAACTCTTCGCGTACCTAGACGTAAGTCACCGCTATACGCTTTCTTATAGTACAATTAATTTGTAAGCTATCACTACTTTTCTCGCACGGCACAAGGATTTGTGGGGTCTCTACGTTCCTAATTGTTTTTCATACATGGGCCTACTGCTTAGATCGGCCTCATGGACGTTACACCGGCGGACGATGTCCAAACTTACAAAATATTAGATCGGTTATTGTAAATTTATAACGTTCTGCTTACAAACTGCGATATTGTGAATCTCATAATTTTTATACACTACAATTTTCACTTAACATTCCACATAATAATTTAGTCTTCCAAAAGTATTGTTTGTAGCGTTCAAATAATTATTTTTATAGTACCTATTTAATTAATGAGTAAGTATTTGAGCACAAAGTATTTAATAATTTAATTTTTAGATGTGCCATAATGTTATATTTTAAACCTAGTCATAAACAGCTGGTTCTATACTTTCTGCACAATTATTGTATAAGTTTACAAATACTATGTTGTCTAAGTGTTATTTATAATATTTTTATTAGGAACACATTGATTAAATTATTTATTTATTATGACACAATTCAATGTTGTTAATGCCTTACTAGAGTGAGTGTGATAGGTGTAAGTACTTAATTAGACGCTTCATTTTGCCTAGTCACTATGTATGTAAATGATTCTCAAACATTAATTATATTAGCACTAGTTGGTAAGGTACATGGCAGTTGTAAATCATGGCGATTTGAATATTTTTTACAAGAAATATGGAAACTATGTACTTAACAACTGTGTGATGGTCACAGCTGTGTGTAAAATGAATCTTCGTGCGCTTCGGACACGTGGTCAGAAGTCCAATTGGAAAGTTGACACCATTAACTAATAATTGCAAGACACAACTTCTTAAAAAAAAAACCACATCGTTTTAGCCCTGAAAACCTGATAAATGTTCAATGAACAGTAAAATTAAATTTTTAGTTGCTCTAAAATCAATAAATAGTCAATCAATTGAGTTAGCTAGTGAGTGGCGTCACAGCTGTCTTTTGCCATCTATTGAAATAGAAAAATCTATAATATAATCTAAAGAAAATCGTGGCACTTGCCGCCGCCCCGCCGCCCGGGGCCATGGACCCCAAGCTACGCCACTGCACTGGACAGTTCTTAAGATATGTGACGTCACAGTAGTTAACAGTGAACAGTGTCAGTAGGCCGTAAACCGTATACCGGGTGTCGTAAACCTAGTCTCGTGTATACCGAGCACTTCAACTATCTTTAAATTATTTAATGTTTTCGTATACCAGCCGCATACCGTGTTACGTAAGTGACTGAATTATCAATTTAAACCGGCTCTGAGGCTCTGACTCTGTGTCGGGAGCGCATTACCTAAAATGATTACTTTGGGAAAGTTATTCCCAACTGAAAGTTTATGTTGCATTTATGTTTCCAGTAATTTTGAACTAATTTGGACCAAAACGCATCTTTCTGGAAATAAGTGCCATTCTCAAAATCAAAGTCAGAGGCTATATAATTTTATTTAATCATTTATAAATTAGCTAAATTATGCCAAATCAGGCCAATCCACAATCTCTCAATAATTAAAATAATTACGTCAAATTAATTCAATGCCGAATGTGTTGTATTACAATCCAGCAATAACAGTACAATGACCGTCCCAATTTTATGCTTAGAATAGATTTTAAATTAATCAACGTTAAATATCCAAAATCATTACAATTATTTAAAAAAATGAGAGAAATTCCGACGTAGGTTAGTATGTTTTGGCAAAACTAACCCCAAATGTAACTGTTGTGGCCAGCTCAAGTACCGTGAATTGAATAGAAATGATAAAATTAATCTATAGCTATCTCGTCCTGAAGTGACAACTCTGCTTACCTCCACATCACGTCGCATGATCATAATTTATTGAAATTGTCAATTAAAATTACTAAATAAACTGTCAACAAGTAAACAAGTATGGACTGCATTGCATTTAACTAGAATAACTTGTAAAAATGACAGAAATCTAACTTGATTGTGGTAGTCTTAATACTCGTAGCCAATAAAATAGTACATTTATTTTTTCTTTGTGGACCAACATGCTATGGAGTTAAGTTTGTACCTAAAAACTTATTTTTATACAGTTATTGCTTTTTCAACTTATTACGCTTAGAATTAAGAATCTCTTTATAATGTTATAAACAGGAATGAAAGTTGGTAATGTTTTGGAATGTTATAGATGGTTTATTTCGACAATGTTTAGATGCCAAACTCAGTTTTACAGATATGTATTTGTTTCACTCACTGTGCAATGTCTGCCGACTGCTGTGCTAGTGAAGGGAGTCGGGCGCGCCACCTCGGACCACTTCTTACAGAAAGCAGAACGCCAGTACTCTACCACCATCGTGAACTTGTTATAGATAATGTAATTGTAGTCTAAGAACAAACATAGCTTTTAGTTAACATTTTTGAAAAATCATAGAGGTTTTAATAAAACATCCTGCCGAAATCGATTTCATCTTTTATTATTAAAATACTTCCAAAATAAGCAACAAACAAATAACAATGTAAAAAGAACATTCTATGGTGCTATATAGACCTGCTATTTTAAATTAACACTGTAATGATTATTATTATATGCAATTTTATCACTGTCAACTTACAGTACATTTTATATCCATTCATATTTAAAAAATATGGCACTTGGAAATTGTTTAAAAAGTAAAAAAAAAATTACAAATATTAGGTAGCTTTTTATTACAAAACAAGTATAATGCTAGAAGTGCTCTTACATGTTGGATGTCTACTACGCCTGCGCAAACTATTGTCATTCCTTGTCATTATTGATATAGCATTGCGAAGTTTGCGAATGTGGGTCCTAATCGATTACAGTGTTGGAAAGCAGCAAAATTGACATTACGATCACAAAAAAATACTCTTATAAATTCAGATTCACCCTTATAATCATAATGTAAAATATACATTCATTTGAGCTACGCGGCGATAGTTTTCGTATACAGACGACTCGATGCGCGCACGCAGAGGACAGGTGGGGGCGGCGCAGGGGACTACAGAGCCGCGCCGCCCGCACCATCGGTCCACAAAAATCACCACCGCATAAACGGTATACAACTAATATAATTCCATATCCACCCATAAAATACGTAGGAGGTACCTAAGCATACATAACGTGCGAGACGGGCTCGGCGGTCAGTCCACGATGGAGATCTGCGCGAAGCCGAGCAGGCTCTGCTCGTCCTCGGGCTCGGGCGGCGCCGAGCTCAGGCGGAACGTCAGCGAGCGGGGCGGCGGCTGCGCGGCCGGAAACAGGAACTCGTCCACCAGCCGCTGCAGCTGGCGGGCCGTGACGTCAGCGTCGCGCGCGTCCAGCAGCCCCGCGCCCACCAGCTCGGTGGCGATGCCGTCGGCAGAGTCCTTGCCGGGCGCGAACTCGAAGCGGATGTCGTTGAGCTCGTTGCGGGCGTTGCGCATGCGCAGCACGAGGTTGATCTGCGGCGCGTCGGCCCCCGCGCCGAGCGAGCCGATGGTGAAGGCGGCGCCGCGCTCGTCGCTGTCGCTGTCGGAGCTGTCGGCGCGCTCCAGCGTGTTCATGGGGCGGTCGCGCGCGGCGTCGTCCTCGTCGTCGTCGTCGTCCTCCTCGCTCTCCCACACCCACTCGCCCGTCTCCATGCGGTGCAGCCGGCCGGACGCGCCGGGCTGTCGCCGGCTCGCTTTGTGCACGCGCGTCTCCATGCTTGGCCCGATCGTCACCAACGTCGATACCAAATACTTGCGGTCGCGCGCCTTCTTGAAGAAAGAGTGCTTGAGCAACTCTGTTGCCGTCGGCCGCTTCGCCGGATCCTTTTGCAGACATTCGAATATCATTTTCCTGAACGTCTTGCCGTAGGCCTTGTACTGGTCTTTCTCTTCGGCGCCGGTGTCGAGCGTCGGCGGATCGTTCTGTAGCGTGAGCATGAGCACCTTCATCGGAGGATACTTGTGATACGGCGCAGTACCGGTGGCCATCTCTATGGCCGTAATACCAAAGGACCAAATATCGGCTTTAAAATCGTAGCCGTGGTTCTGTTCCATCACCTCTGGTGCCATCCAGCATGGGGTGCCTACGAATGTGTGCCGTACCTTCTGCCGCGAGATGTCGCGTCCCGTGGCCAGCCACGCCGATACGCCGAAGTCGGCGATCTGAACGATGCCGTCGTCTCCTAGTAAAATATTACCGGCCTTAATGTCTCTGTGTATCTGACCGTTCTGGTGAAAGTACTCTAGTCCTTTGAGCACCTCTTTCAATACGGTGGCGATTGTCGCCTCGTCGAACACGCCATGTTTGCAGTTGGATATCCTCATTTTATGTTTGATGATATCGAGCAAGCTGCCGCCCTCGAGCAGTCGGAGTACGAGCCACAGCTCTTCTTTAACCACGAAACTGGTGTAGTAGGTTACGACGTTCTCGTGGTTGCAGCTGGACATGGCCTGTATCTCCTTGAGGAGCTCGTCCATGGAAGTGTTCCACTTCTCGAGGTTGATGCGCTTGATAGCGCACTTCTCCCCGCGCGGGCGGCAGAAGGCGGCGTGCACGACGGCCGTGGCGCCCACGCCGATCACGTCCAGCAGCTCGTAGTCATCCTGGCTATTAGGCCACGTGTGCCCTGAACCTGCCATTTTTACCACCACCTAATGTATCTACGACTGAATTAGCTATACAGTTACTACTTGTTCTTATTTGTACTGCTAATAAGGCCAAGCTTTAAGGCATGAACTGGAGCTACAATGTGTATATTAAACTGCAGAAAAACCTGGGTAGGTTTTGTCTTCCATGATGATGTGATGTTTAGGTTTTAAATTTCTAATTACTAAATGCTTTTTCTCCTTTCCTGATTCAATTCTATGAAGAGTTTGAGAAGCTTCTCTCAACTGGAGTGTAGTTTGGTCTATATAATTAGCTGTATTGATGTAGTAGTCTACAGTTGAAGGGTATAAGTCATCACCTGAGGAAGAAAACAAGTTATTAGTTACTTTAAATTACATTCGAAGAAATAAACAAAACAATTAGTAAATTAAATAATTACCCGGTAGTAAAAACAAGCCGCCATCTTTAACTTTAACAAATACTGGGAATGCTAAGTCAGTATCATGTCCACTCCTGTCTCTGGCGAATTTGATGAGCTCCTCCGTGTCCTTCACATGGGACAGTCGGTTGAGCTCGTACAGCTGAGGTACTTGTAGTTTCCTGTCACTGTGTAATACTTCGCTAGGGTTCAACCACTGAAATAATAAAATGAAAAAACCTTGAGCATCAGAGAAAATAAATCTTGAATTTAGTTCAAGATTTATTTTCTCTGATAGACAGACAGCTGACATAGTCTTGATTAAACTGCCACACTACAAAAGTGAATGATTTATTACAACCTTGATTACTTTTAAAGACAAGGTAGAAATCGACTTCATAATTTAAAAAGTCCTAATGTTGGAGATATTGGTACTCTTCAGATAATTATGTTAAGCAATGAGCACACAAAAGTGTAACATATTGGATTGTGAAACAGCAAGAAATCCAACAACATTTACAAAGTAACAAAGATTAAAATTATTGTTTACAATAAACCTGTATTTTTTTTTAACTTCTTATTATGCAAACCCACTGTCAAAAGTCAATATTGCACAATCAATTACATGGGACTTAAAAACATAACTGGCGAAATGTGGGTGTACTAATGGGTGCACCTCTGCCTAAACCTTCGGGGATTACAGGTGTGATGTTATGTTATGCAATTACCTCAACGTCAACAACTTCAGAGCTGCTTCCAATGTTCTTCGGTTTTTTTTCCAAGGCAGACACAAAGAAGGCAGTGTTAAACCTCTTCGGGATCTTGATGGGAGACAGCCAATTGCTCCAGTAGTGGAGGGACCAGATGTCAGGGTAGCACTGGTGCTCCTCACACAGGGTAAACCAGTCACCAGGATCCTTGTTCACCTGGAACAATATAATTTTTTAGATAAATATTGGCATTTTGGCTTTAGGAGGGAAAATAATGTTTAGGGGATTACATACCCAACTAGCAAAATAATAATATACTACTACTATACATTCACCCCCTGAAAGATTTGTATCAAATTAAAATTAAGGTTGTATATTTAATATAAATAAATGAATAAATAACATACTAATGCATCAAATTGAACACTATTATAAAAGTGTTAACTGTTACAAAACTATTTTAAAACCTTTACATGTCTGTTAGTTGTATAACTCAAATAGTTTTTGCTAGTTGGGTAGTTAATAATAAAAGTCGTGGAAAACAGCTGGATGTGAGCAGCGCAGGACCGGTCATTGTGGCTATCTTTAGGGAAGGCCTTTGTCCAGCTATGGACGTCAATCAGTTGATATGATGATGATGATGAAACTAATTATTTGAGTAAAAATGTTTTAACTCCTCATCTGTCTGTTTTTTACTTTTGTACCTATGCGGTGCAAAAGTGAACGCTCCAAATGTCAACTGAAAACTTGATTCAACGCGAACGGCCGCCATTGGACGATGATATTTTACGTTTATTTTACTTGTCAAAGTTAAGACTTTTAATTCTATTCCCGACAGACAACGGGTTAAAGTAAGTGTTAATTAATAATACAAATTATATTACATGACAGTAGATGGTATAAAAACCGATTGTATTGCAGTGAACAAAAGATTTATAAAACATGAAGTTGGAATATTCTACTAATTAATTAAACTGTTGGCGTCGTCGCCAAAATGATTCACCTAAAAGGAAATCATTTGCATACTGACTTATTCATCTACAGTTTTCTATAAATTATGTACCAATTAGTACACCCACATTTCGCCAGCTATGTTTAAATCCCATGGTAATAGAGGGCAAGCCAATAGGCTTGGCATGGCAATAGCCATTAACTGGGCACAAATCCTGATAGAAACACTGCCCAACCTGGGAATTGAACCCAAGACTTCATGCTCAGCAGTTGTACTGTATGTAGTCGACTTGTATGTATTTTACTAGAATTCTAGAACTGTCTTACAATGTTCTTATAAGCACTATCCATTCAGTAGTTTTGAAATTATCTGGTAATTATCCAAGGTGTTGAAACCAGCCATAAGTGATTTAGCACAATTATCACTATTTCAATAGTAAAGTACAACAAAACCCGCATACTTCTAGCATCATTGCTAATCCAACAAGAATTTTAAACAGAACTAGCTATGATCTAAATTTCAGCAACGCCTTATAATAAAACTTCACCTTTTGACTTTATTGATACAAATGTTTTATGCATAACAAATATTGATACAACTGTAAAACCTTACAACCATAGATAAAAGAAAAACTCACCCGACTTTGCCAGTACTTGACATCAATATCTTCTATAATATCTGCCCATAGCCCAGACCTCTGCTCCTTCTTCTTTCTGCTGCAGATCAACAGGCCCAACTCCTCGAAAGTCTCCCGAATTGCTGTAATCCTTAGTTGTAAATGTCTATAAAAACAAATATATTATTTATGAGAGCAATTTTATTAGTAAAGTAAGGCCAATATTGGCCAATTTTTGTTCTGTATTTATTTTTTATCAAAGTAGTTGTATCATGTCAATGAATGCCAAAATTGCTCCAATATTGGTATATTGGAGCTATAATTGAGCGTAATATTATGAGATATTGTTGGAGGCCAATATATTTAGTAAGTACATGCTAGTTAGTTTATATGATTGTATTGACAACATCTCTGTCGGCTCAATTAGGAATCAAATGTCTTCATTCAGTCGTGGTTTTGTGGTTTTGGTTGGCATAAAAACCTATATGATGGCAAGTTTGCTACAATGAAAACAGAAATCTTACAGAGATTACTAGGAACACATCGGCAATGGCAATATTTAAAAAATGTTCACATAGTTGATATTTAATATGCTAACACTTGATCATCATAACTAAATTACACAAAAATATTATCAAATTATAGCCAACCATTAACACACCAAATAAAGTCTTAATTAGCGCTCTGGCATTTATATTTATTTTGCATAACCAGTTTCTGTTCAAGAATGCATAATTTATGTAAAAAAATATAAGGAAAAAACTCACACAACTGCTACAATAAACACAAGATATACTAGAAAGTATAAGTCATTAAAAAATATGTATAAAGAAGACCACCACAGTAACTAGTATCAGTACAAAACATAAATATACAAGTTAGCTAAATGTACACAACACATAAAAATGATTGCAACAGCACTTCACTTTGAGTTAAATATAAAGTGATATACAAGTGTACAAGCATAGTGTTTACTGTCGTTATCATTTAGTGTGTGACTGACGAAAACGTCAGCCGAGATGTCAAGGTCCACAAATATTACCTTTGTATGGGATTATTTTGGAAAATCGGCGCGATAACACTATCGGGGCGGTGAAATGCTTCCAAATCTTGTTTCGTGTAGCCGAAGGAGTGGAGGAACTCCAACCAGCGGGGGCTCCCGTCAACGGACTCGCTGACTCCGCCGGGAAACACCACGCTGTTGGCAAACGAAGCACTGCGCGTCCGAGTCTGCAACAATATGTCGTAATTAACACCGCCACGATCTTCAACGCGCGATAATAACTCGCTATTCCGCTTTGTGAGCACTATTAACGAAGCAGAGTCACGCCAACGTTTTCCAATAATATTTTTCATGATGAGTGATTATAAACAGCGACAAACAGCAAGTAACAAGGTTTAAAATACAAGGTCGACTTACGCGTTCTATGTTACAAGAAAGTCTATGAGTGTAATCAAGTTTTCTGTCTTATCGTTGGTGATAAATTGTTTTGCGACAGCACAAAATGGAATTATAAATATAAAAATAGCACAAAATTGACATTCACTGCACTCACATTTTTTTTGTGTCAGTCAGGCCGACCGACCGATGTACTAGTGTTGTTAAATAATCGATATATAATATAATACATGTAAGTACGAATTATTTTCTAGGTAACAAATTAATTCATTTCTGTACACCATTTGGATGTATACGAGGTGGATTTATTTTATTTCATTTATAGTTTGTTATTTCATATTTCACAACACAAAATAATGTTAAGAAAATCGATTGCCAACTTAACAATGTCACCAACAAATAAAATCGAGTGTGCCACCATCACTTCACTACTGCAGTAGCGATTACTTTTTAAAATCGAGACACAGGTCTTTTAGCTCCCCAAATATAAGGCTTTTTTCTTTCTTGTGGTATATAATTTTGCTTTTTTAGATATTTATATTTTATTTACGGTACATACCGATACGATTTTAAACTGTGATTGCCTTGTCTTCCGCTGGGATGACTTTTCTTCTTTTTTGTTAATAAAAGAAGAACTACGCAATTATCATTTATTTTGTCTTTCAAGGGGAGTCTTTTGACTAGTTATCTTGGGAGAACTCGCCGTATGAGTTATCTTGGGAGAACTCGCCGTATGAAACTTTTAAAATTAAAGCGCATAAAAAAATAACTACAGGTAGGTAACTTGTGTAGGTATATTTTTATTATCAATGAAGGTAGGCACAATAGGTAAGCAATGCCCGCCTATTTATTTGTTTGAATCCTGGCTGCAGTGGGAGTTGGAAGCCATTAACCACGAGTGATTCCTAGTATGTACATCTCGAGTAGGTAGGTCGGTAAGTGCCTGGTGATTTCTTTTTATTTTAATGGTGATAATCTATACTAATATTATAAAGCTGCAGTGTTTGTTTGTTTGTTTGTTTGTTTGAACGCGCTAATCTCTGGAACTACTGGTCCGATTTGAAAAATTCTTTCAGTGTTAGATAGTAAGATAGATTAGTTATCGAGGAAGGCTATAGGCTATATACCATCACGCTACGACCTACGGGAGCGGAGCAGTAACCAAAGACGCGGGTGTAACCGCGGCGGACAGCTAGTACAAAAATATTAAGAGTAGGTAGGTTACCCACAGGTAGGCCAAAGAAACGATGGATGAATTTTGTCAAGTAAAATAATGATACTCCATAATAAAGTACCTATGAAGACAAGCTGCGCCCACCCTGAAAATAAATCGGTAAGTGCATAATTGAAAAGTTCTATAGCCTGACCCATTAGTAGTCCGTCCCACACAGCTGTAATATCTCGCCCGACATTATCGAAACACGATAATTCTGATATGTAGGTAGGTGTACTTATCAATTCCAGTAATTTTTTTGTTTAGGTAGGTATTAGTACTTAGGTACCGTGTGCCAGAACCGTACGCGACATGTACCTAGTCATGTCGGTTACCTATTATCTGTGTCACTTACAAAGTAAATCATCGTTTTGTGTAGCATGTGCATTTTATGAGACATATCTATACTAATATAATATTATAAAGCTGCAGAGTTTGTTTGTTTGTTTGTTTGTTTGTTTGTTTGTTTGAACGCGCTAATCTCTGGAACTACTGGTCCGATTTGAAAAATTCTTTCAGTGTTAGATAGTAAGATAGATTAGTTATCGAGGAAGGCTATAGGCTATATACCATCACGCTACGACCTACGGGAGCGGAGCAGTAACCAAAGACGCGGGTGTAACCGCGGCGGACAGCTAGTCCTTGATAAAAGTACATAATTAGCCAGTCAGCAACGTGGCATTGGGCCTTTGGAGTCAGTGCGATCGACGGGTGACGGCCGCACCCATGTCGCATTTTGGCTGGCTCGTTGGTTGCAAGCGCGACTGTTGAGTGTAGGGGCTTGGGTTCGATTCCCAGGTCGAAAAACTGTTATAGGGTTTTCCATTAGGAATTTCTCAGTAGCAGCCCGGAGTTCTGAAATTGGTGGCTTGACACACCCGTGCCCGTGCCTCGGAAAGCACGTAGAGTCGTTGGTTTTGCGCCTGATCTTTACCCGGTTGTGTCGGATGACGTCCAATCGGACTGTGAGGGGAAGAAGGAGTGCAGTGTTTACGCACACACTTGAAATAGAAAAAGTCGTATTGGTACTTGCCCGTGCCCGGATGCGAACCCATAACTTCGTGCATGCGAGGCGACCGCCTTAATCACTGGGCCATTAACACGATTCACGACTGTATAACTTACTATACTTAATACTTAAAGTCTTCAGCACATCAGACCATACTTTTTTGTTGTAAAATCGCTCTTATTACAACCGCATAAGATGCCGCAGTGTTTACCTTAATGCGCTATCGTCCGTATATTATTTTACTTACTACTTATTTTAATTACTTTTTTTTCATAAGTATCCAATTAACGCTATTTTCCTATAGGTCGTGCCCCAGACCTCCAGTTTTTATTTTGACCTTTTACGTAGCGCTCGCACAAAAACCATGACTACTATGTGTTTTGTAACCCCTGGACGTGGGTAACTGTACCGAGATGATCAATCTACGTGATTGAAACACTTTCTTAGTCGTTATTTCGTTTATTGTGCGAATTATCTTCTAATATTATATTTTTAGCTACATACTAGGGAATGCAGAACCGGTGCTGTTTTAAAGAACCGGGATTTTTGGGACCTTCTGGCTTAAGAACCGGGATTCCCGGTACTATCGATACTTTTGATACTTTAATAAGTCTTTGTAAGAGAGTTGAAAGTGTTGAAACGGAGAAAGTAAAAAAAAGACGAAATGACAGGGCAAAGTAAAAACATTTTAATCAAATCAAATAAAACGTTTTATTTCTTGTTTTATAGACACTAATGCCCGTTTTCACCATCAATCCCTAATTTTTAAGTATCCCCTAAGACATATTAGATCAAGCAGAAACGCACTCTAATTAATATTAATAATTATATATATATTAATAATATAATTTAAAACTTACGTCACGTAACATCTACAAAAAAAGGAACTATGGAGTTTTAGCGTAGCATTAATCAGTCTCAATATTTATTGATTAGATAATCTTAACAAACATTTTTTAAATTTTAATCTTATATAATAATTCAACAATAGTTTGGAACAACTTCAATCGACAAATACTTTAAATCAACTTGACTCTAATTATAAATTTAAGAAAAAAATAAATAAAAATATAACTTTAAACTTAAATATTTTTGCAAAACTTAAACACAGATATTCATCCTTACAATACTATAAATAAAAATACCCAACCTATAAAATTATAAAAATTTGGAATACTTGCTCAGACCAATATTACATTGGTCTGATTCTTATAGTTACAATGGGGGCACTCAATAACCTAGGTTAGGTACCTGTTTATTTATTTTTTAGAGTATTTCTCTCCTGCCTATATGTATAATGATCTTAAAAATATAAGAGCGTCCAAACTCTTATCACTTAAACGTGATCTTATTTTATTACAAAGGTACCCAGCGGAAGAAAATACTCTTTCCGGCTCTACACGTGTCGGTGGAATTGATAAAAGAAAGTCGAAAGCCTGCGACAAATAACGTCCACGATCCCCTCCGTTCTCAAAAAGAGCCATTTCGATCCTCACATTCGTATTAAGATCTTCACTGTGAGTCATTCTTGTTCTTTTACAAGCAGTAGCTTTTTTAAGCTCTGCATTAGGGTCCTCTTTTTTGATTGAGGTTCACTTTCTATGTCTTCATCTGTATCTGATGGCATTTCATTTCATTTTGCCGAAAGTACCGAAAGAACCGGGATTTGGTTTTGAAAATTCCGGTTCCTAAAACAACGCAAATTTCCGAGATTTCCCGGTACTTTCGGTTCCGGGATTTCCCGGGACTATTCACTACTACATACGTCTTGTCAGCTGTCAGCCCTCGTGTCGGACTGTCAAGACTTTCATATTTGGAACAGAGTTTATTTCATAATAATTCATAATAATATAGAGCAAAATAAGGTTCGATATGGCTAAACCAGCCAGAGTCACTACAGTACCTACTTATCCATAGATAAATAAAAAAGGCACTAAAAGATTTTTTACATTTTATAGCGCTCTTGTTCGCATAGGAAAATGCATTTTCGACTGAATAAAATTGAAAAGGAAATTTTAAAAGAAGCCTGAAAACTTTTAAACGGAAAGTCTGTGCTGACAGCTTAAAATAGAGATAAAACCGGTTTTCCTATATTAAAAGGCGTTGGTTTTCAAATAAATTGTGAAAAGATTTATCATTTTAATTTTCGAAAGGTTTTTGTGTTTCTCCGCGTCGTGTCGAGTTTCATGTGATTCCAGGTAAAGTAGGACTTCCCGGTTCTCGCTCACATGTGTCGTAAAAGCCGCCTAAAGGATTACAGCATTTAAGAGAATGAGCTGAGCCATAATTATCTACTTACAGCGTGGGTTCGATTCACAGGTTGGGCAGTGTTATTACAAATATTTTTTTTTTTTTAATTTCTTATTACCAGCCTGGAGTTAAGATGTTGGTGAACGAAACGTAACTGGCGAATTGTAGGTGTACTATTGGGTACTCCTCTGCCTAACCCTTCGGGGATTACAGGCGTGATGTTATGGGGTGTGACAACCCCGTGCCCATGCATACCCGTTGGTCCTGCCCCTGATCTCTTTCCAGTCGTGTCGGATAACCGTCCTATTGAACTACGAAAGAGTGAGATTAAAATAATTATGTCCTATTTACTTAGCTAGATCTACAGAAACCCCCGACACGTAGCGCAGCAGTCAATCACTGAACCACTGAGCCAAGCCAACCGTGTTGTTTTCCCAAAGAAATATTCCAAATCAGTCGTACATCTACTATTCACCCGAAAAACAAATGAATATCATAGTTACCTATTACTTTATTCACATTTATTTGAATAAACTGTCAGAATCAATCAGTTTGATGCATAAGGTGGTGAAGGGTGCCTCTTTACTCGTAATATTGTGATCTTATAAGCCGATATGATACGTTCCGAGACTCCGGTCGATAAGTACTCGTAGGTACAGTTGAACAAGCTATTTGGTTTACAGATAAAAATAATTTTCTTTTTGATACATTGCCATTCATTGTTTTTATACACTATGTAACAAAAATCCTGTCAGATCAGTGTTGCCGTTGATCAGTTTTTATGTTTTATTTTAATTTAATTACTCCTTCTTTCTTCTTTTTTTTTTCACTGGGGAAAAATAATAATCTCAAATCCATTAAATGGTTACGTATATGTGTACGCAGTACGATGCCGAATAATACCCTTAAGGATCGGACAGGGTTTTTGTTACATACAGTATGTTCACTTTTTAAGCTTGAGTGTCTAATAATTTTGAAACCTATTAAAAGTGATTAAAAAGAATTGACACTTCGAAACCTACTTCGTTGGTCTAATGGTCGCAAAGCGCGACTGCTGAGCATCAGGTTTTGGGTTCGATTCTCAGGTCGGGCAAAGTGTTATTGAGATTTTCCATCAGGAATTTCTCAATAGCAGCCTCGGAGTCTAGATTTGTGCCCGGTTGATGGCAATAGGCTCGCCCCCTATTACATGGGACTTAAACATAACTGGCGAAGTGTGGGTATACTAATGGGTACACCTCTGTCTAACCCTTCGGGGATTACAGGCGTGATGTTATGTTACACTCGAAACATTGTTTATAAGTAGTTGCAAGTTAGCTGCCTGTATACCAAATAGTTTGTTCGCCAGTACATGCTTCATATGCGGGCTTATCCTTCTCATATCTTTTAAGTAAAGTACCTATTTAAGAAGAACAAAAGCGCTTACTGAACTTTATTTAGGAAAATCTTTTTAAACAACTTTTTCATTTGTGAAAAGAGGGTTTAGTTGGTTAATTTAGATTATCCCGACATGACGTTATGGGTTAATGACATGTATCTAAAGCCTAAATAAAAAAAATAGTAACATGAGTACCTACCTATGTCATGAAGTCTTCGTAGTTCGGCCTCTGGGTGTAAAAAGAAACATGCATGGCTTTTGATAAGTTTTTAACAGATGTAACAGGTAAAATCGTGATTATTTAGACATCTACTAAAGATTAGATTTTTATACAGTGGTGCCGATTCCCTTGTTCACAAACTAGACTAAATTTAGAGAATTTTCATCTTTTACTGACATATAGCTAAAGAAAAGGACGGTGACACTTACACACTAAGATAGAGATGTCAAATTAGTTTCGCCTTCAAATTCTTCATATTTTTAATCGACACGTTTTAGATGTCAACTATAATTGGTATGGATGTGTCAGATTAACTAAAATTGACAGGTCTAATTTATTTCCGCCCCTTTCTTGTTTTATTGGTCAGAAAAAGATAAAAATAGTCTAAATTTAGTTTAGTTTGCGAACAAGGGAATCGGCACCAATGTCAATTAACCATGGAAATAATACCTACCTACTATTTAAAACTGCTTTTTGGAATGAACTTCATTCCATTCATAGAAAAAGGTACTTCATTCAATGAAGTGCCTTAACGCGGCGCGTAGGTACAGTAGGACTTAACTGGCAGAAATCGTCACGTAAGGAAAAAGCGTTATGCCCCCTCTAGGCGACCTTCCCTCTCTATTTCTCTTTGCCTCTTCACTACATATTATAAAATAAAGTCGCTTTCCCTGTCTGTCTGTCTGTCTGTCCCTATATATGCTTAAATCTTTAAAACTACGCAACGGATTTTGATGCGGTTTTTTTTAATAGATAGAGTGATTCATAAGAGGAAGGTTTATATGTATAATAAATGCACCCGTGCGAAGCCGGGGCGGGTCGCTAGTTCTATTATATACGGGTGTGTGTGTGTGTTGGGGTGCGTGCGAGTAAATTCTGAATTTAAGAAGTTGGTTCGTGACGGGGGACCCCCAACCGCAAAATTTTTTCGTCTTTTATTGAAGCTGAACCAAAACCTCAAATAACAAAAATAAATCAACTTTTGTCACTGATCTTATTTATCTTTATTACGAATGTCAAACCATGTTATATCGAGCGTGTCCGTTCATCAATCAGTGTTCAGTATTGGGTTCTCAATGTTACAGTGCGCGGCCAAGCGAGAGCTGAGTTCCAATCACCGGCTATAATTGACAATTTGCAGATAGGAAGATCCAATTAGTGTACTGTGGGGACTCTGACTTGAGACCTGAGAAACGTGTGCATTGCTTGTTCGACTTCACGAAGGTCGTAGAACAATAGTTTATTTATAGCGAGTGGATTTACGAGTAGTAGTAGTAGGGCTGTCAGCTTTTTAAAGCTACCTATTAAAAAAAAGGTGGCAAAGTCAAACTCAAGGATAAAGACAAATCATTTATTTAAGTTTTGATGCCCTATGAGGTTTCCCCTTTCTGTCTTTTTATAAATTGTTCATATTTTATAATTAATTAGTTTAGTTTAATATTTAGTATTGTAATCTGTAAATAAAGTCCTACTCTATTTAATTAAATAGCTAATGTTTTTCCAAATAAAGTTTTTAAATATTTATTTAAGTTAAACTATTTTAAGGCACTTTCGAATGTCATACACATATAAAAACATTTAAATCTAGTGGCTCCTCAAATGGAAGGTTCGTATGGAGAAGATTTTGAAAGACACCTACTTACTTGCTCTTTTAAAATAAATGTTTTACAATATTTTGCATACAGAATCCCACGTGTAATCCACACGTGAATATTGTGCACTAGTTGCAGTATGTGAAATAAAATATTTCACGTACTTTAATTGCGTAAAATATTTAATTTATA
The DNA here is from genome assembly GCA_949316365.1 of Hoplodrina blanda. NCBI lineage: Eukaryota > Metazoa > Arthropoda > Insecta > Lepidoptera > Noctuidae > Hoplodrina > Hoplodrina blanda. The sequence goes on along the minus strand of OX438579.1, from coordinate 3,832,917 downwards.
ATATTATTATAAAGTACGAGTGGCAACCCTAAGTAGAGGGTCTAGTCTATGTCTATGGTACTTGTAAGTACTTTGACGGTCTCATATTAAGCGATGGCTTATACATACTGCACATGTTTACCAGCAGTAAGGTTTATGTTTTTGGGACCTTCATACTTCTAAACCTCACTCACAAATATCTCTTTACGATCTAATAAAAATGTAAAGAAGCTTCCAACATAACTTCATGTAATACCTAACCTATAACATTCCTCTGATGACATCATTAGGTCTCAGATAGGACGCAAGACGAGACGAGAGGCGAATTTCAATTCAGACCTAGAGATGTGAGTTTTCGAACAGACCCCAAGCAACACATAAGTGAGATAATAGCAAAATTAAACACCAATTAGCAGTTTATAGTTTCATTACATCTTTATAAAAGCTGACGTGATAGCTTTTTCTTGAATAATACAGTATTTAAATTTTAATTACACTGAAAGCTTGATAAGTTCTGCATAAAATTGTTTTTCTTAAATATCTTATTACTGTATGTTAACGTTATTCAAATAAAAGTGACTGTGACAGCTAGTAGCTACATAACAGCGGAAAATTCAGCTTTGTGCTGTACAACTTCGATAAATATTTCGATTATACAGCTTGATTCTGAATAGTCTATTGTTTGCTTTCTTTAAGCTGCACAACCCGGCAAACCGTACTCATTTATTCAGAATATATATGGATATTGATTACCTACTCTTTAGCGTTTAAGCAGCTAACTACTGCATAAATGAAGATGACTACGATCTTATGACAATCTTATAGCGAGAGAAGCGCACTAATCTTTTTTTGTGTAGCTCAAAGTGGTAGGTAAATATTATGAATAATAGATATCTAAGTATCTAATAACTGGTTATTGAAGAAATACAATGTTTTTATGCAAGAATGTCACCCCCTCCCTTCCGCTTAACATGCGACGTAATTAATGGATGGGCCCTTAGCTATAATGTTTGTGTAATAAATATAATAGGTAAATTAAAAACTAATTGCAATTTTAAGAAACTCAATGGATTTTTCTTCAATAGAACCGATGATTGTAGAACCCTAATAATCTGAATAAGAGTACTGAGACGGGCAGCTTTAGAACCGTTTATCAGAACTGCGATATAAAACGTACTGTTAACCTAAAAATATCTGGATAGGACAGTTACAAGTGACCTGTTACGCAGAAATGTATAACAAATCGTCTGCGTGAACAGCTTATATTGAAAATCAACATCGTCGCCATTATTTATCCTAACATAACCTTTCTTTTCTAAAACTAAACGATGTTATTACAAATAATAAATAGATGTTTTTATTAAAAAACATCTGGGTAGTATTCTAATAACTACCTGATTGTTTTCTACCACTTTGATTAGTAACAATTGAATAAAATATTTTATTCGTCGAAAAGGGTTATTAAAAGTCAATTGTTTATTTTTTTAAACTGGTTTTATGTGGCGCTCGAAAATTTTACCATAAACTCATATATATTCTCACAGTAAAGTAGCATGCGTTGTAATAATTGTATTATTAACAAAACATTTTACCAAACATATACTTAGCAATATTTATAATTTCATCCAGAGAGTGATATTATGCCACCATCACTTAAATTGGAAATTTAACGCAAAATATATGTGATCACAAATACTATAAGAAACAAAAGTTCTTTATAAAACAACGAAAAAGATCTGAATTATGAATATTGTCTGAATGTCAGAGTTTGATATTTTCATCTGCTTAATAGAGTTTTAAATTCTGAACAAAGGTTCGATCAGCTTTTATGCAGAAGTTAATCAACCTTTCTGTTTATATATCCAGCTGGTATGCAGCTATTAACAAAATGTTATTCAAATTAAAGCGATTAATTATGTGCCCAAATTGCTTGAATATTGCCTGTATAAGCGCTTATACAAACCTTATCCTACATCTTTTACAGCATTTAGTCATCAGAATTGTTATTATATAAAAGTTAATCAGCTAGTTTGTGTTGCTTGGGACTCCAATCCGATTACCAAACCTTTGAATCGAACTAGACATTTTTCCAAACCTGAAAAAAAAGATTGCACAAATATGAAGGTATGCGAACAATTTTTATAGCTAGCAATCTTTTCTATCGGCGAATAATACCAACGTCAAACTATTTTCATATCCACGAGAACTTTTACCCCTGCTCTGTATAGAAAAAGCATATTTGAAATACTTTTCATTCATTCTGTATACGTTTTTAATTGATTCCAATGGCGCAGAAAAAGAAAACAAATTGTAGAACAATCCGGAAATTTATTTTCGCATGATTTCACAGTGAAGTATTTGCTGCTTCATATTTTTCTACGTATTATAAAAGCCTTTTTGCGCCTTTGTCCCGCTTTACATAAAGTCTGTGCGGATTGGAAAATATTCCTTTGACTAGCTTCGACTATTTTATTACGAGATGTTGATTAATTTTCATACAAGAACGTGGTGGGATTAGGGTATTTTTATTTAAAAAACTTGTTCTTTTCAGTCAAATAGTATTTTATCATAAGGTGCCACCTTTTTGTAGGTCTTCTAGGTACAAAATAATGCCTTTGTCTAGGAATTAACTGCATTAGGTTTAGTTGATGACTGGCAAGGCTCTGTAGCTCTAACATCATGTATAATTTTATGCAATTCTAGTTACAAATAAGCAATTTCAACGGACACCTTGATAGTCTAAAATTCTTGGTGCTAGATAGGTACTGTGTCCGTTTAACTAGGGTGACCATAAACTCGACGTCTACAAGCATCCGACTTCGAAGGCGTGTCAAAAAGCCCTCATAGTCCACTATTTAGCCTCAGACGACTACCTCGTGTAGTAGTCTATTCTTAGCTGCCAGTCGATAGTTGTAGACCACACGGGGACCTAACATTGTAGGTACGTATTTAATTACAAGATCAACTACGAGACTCAATCTATTTTCAACAATAGCGAAGTTACACAGTGTCCTTGAAGATTGCCGCTTGATGGCAGGTGTAGGTGTACCTTTGTTCAAGATATGTACCCAAGATATCGGTAACGCTAAAAGGTACAGAAGCGAACAAAAGGGTGCATAATGGCACGGTCATCATCGTATCTTTATCGCTGCTACGTTTATGGGAGCCTGGTACTAACGCGCCTGATCGCACCCGCGCTTCGGAGACATACAGCCAGATATTACCTAATACATGCTCAGCACACTTCAGGAAACAATGCAACGTTATATGCGCGGCTATTATAGAACTAATAGGGGAAGGAATAAGGGCGGTAATGGTACTCGGGTGGGCTTGCATTTGTTTGAATCGTGCGCGCAACAAGTGCGGCGCAGGTGGCGGCGAGGAGTGCGGGTCGCGGGGGATGCTCATTGATCAGCCGGCGCCTGTTGCTCGACCTGATACCCCCCACCCCCCACTGACCTGTCCTCCCCCTCGATGGGCTCGACGTGTGTAATCAAACTGACATGTGGGGAATAAGGGTAGAAATAGATTGCTCATCATCATATTTTGAAACAAATATTTGAGTCGTGTGGAATTTTGATTTAGGTATAAAAAATCGTATCAAATATGCATGAGTGGCTGAAACAAAGAGATATTCGGATACACCCTTTTTTAAAGAGATGTAGCTTTGGCTAGCTAATTAATTATTCCCTTTGGTCCAGTATCAAGTTATTAATACAGTGTAACAGGCCAAATGAGTAATTGTCGGTATGTAAACAAGGCTTTGATGAGCTGCTAAATAAACAGTTTATTGGGGGATAATCGTCGAGCCAAATGTGTGGTTTCGTTGAGTGTTTGTAGACAAATAACATGTCCAATATTGTCTAATTAATTATGCTTGGATATTTATTATTTGTACAGTTTCATTGTCTTATTACGCTGCCGTAATATGACAAATGAAAAATATGATAAATGCCGTACATACGTGAAACTTTCCACACATAAGCCTAAAACATAGGTCATAAAAGGTCAGGTCATAGGTCATTAAAAGGTAGGTATGAAAAGGTCATATAGGTACATAGTTCTAAAAAGCTAGTTGAGTACACTTTAAAAAAATTGTGTTACAGCCAAGTTACAGCTAAATTAGTCTGAATTTAAATTTTCTATAGAAAGAGAGATTTCGAATTATCTTTTTACAAGCTTTTATTTAGCTTGCACTGTTCGTATGTAAGTTGTCCTTTCAAAATTTGCAAACCATTTTTCGACCATTTGCGGATATTCGATTGAGCTGAAATTTTGCATACACCTTTAGTTCTGATGACAATACAATGTCCAATACTCAATTTTGAAATAAATTTAAATTAAAGCTTGTTTTAAAAAAAAAAATTTTTTTTATAATTATTTTAAATGAGACATTTCGAAAATGTTCTTAACTAACTTTTTAGAACTATATATATATCCTACTTTTGTGTAGGAAATTTCATTAAAATCGGTTCATTCATTTAGAAAAATAAGGTTTCGAAAGTTTGTATGAAATGCCGCATGGCGTAAACGCTTGGGTATACGATATCCACATGAATCCGCCGAAATTGTTTATGTCTTATACAGCTAACATTGTAACAAGCCGGATTTGACAGCTATCAAAATCCTTTGTGTAGTGTTGTCAAAACGTCTTGTCAAAATATAAATCGGCAATTAATTCGTGTTTGTGAGTGTATTTTTTCAAAATTAAGTTAAACTTAATGTTTACAAGTGTGATACTCGTTGTTATAGTGTATGGGTAACATAGTAATTATTCAGGATTGTGAATTGGATTTTTCAAATTATTACGTAGGAGAAACGTCAAATCCGGCCTCTTAGAACGTTAGCAGTTTAGCAAGCCATACACGTGAAACTCTTTTCCACGTTTGTCTGTTCATATTTTTTTCAAGTGACAATGATATTAAGTACGTGTTGTTATTTCCGGCGCAACTGCTGGCGTCGCCGCGAAGCAAAGGAGGAAAATCTTTGAACTGTCGTAGTGAATACTAAATACATTATATACAGGCTAAGTTTATTTCATTCACCGGACGTTTTTCTGGAGATGTAAAACTAGGAAATACTCCTGAATATGAACACCTTGACAATTAAAAAGTGCATGTAAATAGTCTAATTGTAATACATATTTTTAAATGCTTATTATTCAGGTTGTTTTTTTTTTTAATATTTTTGTTGTTAAGCTTGTAAATAATGTAAATATTGATTTGAAAAAATAAATAAATATTTACGATCAAATTAAATGCTTTAGTTTATTTTATTCGAAAAACTTACAGCTTTAAACAAGATATAAGATAAAATAAACAGTTTAAAAAGAATATGGCTAATTACAAGTTTTTAGTTAGTAAGTTATAGAAATCAGAAAAAAAAAATCAGAGCTTTTTTCTACATTGCACTACAGTACTTACCCGATCGACAATGCATTTGTAAGCAACAACAGATTTTCTTTTCATATTTCAGGGTTTGGTCATATAGTACCAGATATCCGCATTCATGAGTACTTTACACCTCCTGAAAAATCCCAATCCGTCCCAATAAACATTGTTTCTGAGACTTACTGAATATTTTTTCACTTAGGAACCGATTTATATGAAAAATTCAGTGCTCAATAGGCTCGGTTATGGACCGCTTGAGAAAATCGGTCCATTTGTATTTTACACTTTTTCTTCATCTTCATGAAGTTCAGTAAAAGTATACCTGAAATTCAGTACCTATATGGAGTGGAAGGGATATCGTAACTAAAACTTTTGCCATTGATTTAGAAGGTACATGTTTTTAGACCCCCAGTGTTAGCATTTTTAGTCGGATTTTAATGAAAAAATCAGCTGTTCCATATAAAAAGCAATACCTCACACAAAATGAATGTATCAGCTGTATTCTTATAACGGATAAAAACATCAATAAGCCGTCTAAAATCATGCACTGGGCGCCTACCCCCATCTCTTAAAACAGTACCTATTATTTTGACATAAGTTTCCCGGACGAGGTTTTTGTGGAAGAATCCACCAGAAAAGTCGGAAATTTGCACCCGTACGAAGCGATGCGCTTGAGAATTTATAGAATAATAAGTACTTTGCATTGTGCACTGTTGGATTTTCAACGCTATGTACTGAATCCTAGTAAAAGTGTCCATTAGGATGTCCCTTCCACCCGTTATTGTAAAATAAGTACTATAGCGAAAGCCCCGGATTTCCACGTGTGTAAATTTTCGACATTTCACAGTAGATTTTCCAAATTAGTCACACAACAAAAAAACAAACAGCGAAATCGGTCTAGCCGTTCTCGAGTTATGAAAAAGATTTAAAACCTCATTGAAAATTCAACGAGAAACAAGATGATAAAAACATTTTCAGCATAACTGGATCCCCGCTCTGCGATACAGAGACTTGGCTAATTGCATTTAGATTAAGAGAAAGTAAACTGCATATTGTATCGGCTTATCCCACTGGCGCTCAGGTGCTGCCTCATTAATAGACGGTCTGCCCAGTATACACGATGCTAGTGAGCTGGCAAATAAATAATATATACCACTGTGACATCACATAGCTTAAGAACTATCCAATTCACATTTCGCCTCTTGTATATCACGCTACGAGAGGCCGCCGCCCGCACCTCTCCCGTTACTGCCATTAGCTTCAACTTTCTGACTAACTGACCGACGACTCCTTGACAATTCAAATGTGCCAGTAAATAGTTTAATTGAAACAAATGCTTTGTGATATGGGCTTTGTTTTCTTTTTTTTGTAATGGCTTAATTGTATTGATTTAATCTCATTTGGGCAAAAGTCTCTAAATAAATAAAGAGAAAAAAAATGCCAGTACTTACTATCTTGGCCTCCTAAAACTTGTTTCATGTACACCAGGCATTAAGTATGGCGTGCGCAGGAAAATGGTGTGAAACATTACCTACTGATAAATATCACTAATGGACCGTATCACTATAGCATAATGGAGAACCAACTGATTTCCCCAACACGGCTCCTGATAAATGAACGCTCGTTCATACATATTTATACTTCGTTAACTATCGGAAATGAATGTGTCGCCTTTACGGGCGTAACTGTGATAGTATACAAAGAGCTCTGATTTATTTCTGTCACTTCCCCCGCTTCCGACAAAATGAGGAATAAAAGTCACACGTGGATACTTAAGTGTGGTTTCGTCTTATTTTATTATATTTCCTCCCCGTTCCGTTCATCGTTGTGACGGAGAAAATATCCCCTGAAATGAATTTTCTTCTCTATTCAAATGCAATAAAGCCTTGTGTATTTTACGACCGCGTCAAAATAGAATCCAGGTGAAGTCATTTTAAACGAGCTCATCTTACTCGTACTTTACATTCGCAGTAATCTCAAATTTCCTGAAGGCTCTACGTTACGAGCATTTAAAATATATTACACCCATAAGCTTCGTCTAAAAAAAATCTCGTAAACAATACTGGCTAGTTACCCACTTTTTGTTCGTAAACCATTTTTCCCGAAGCACTGTTGACCGCAGTGTTCTCAATAACCTCGTTGAAGCTACAGACGAGGGTACTTAAGACATTCAATCTAGACAAAAAAGGGATACAACGGACCTGAGGGCACTGCAGAGGGCGAGGGATGAGGCAATTAGGGAGGGTTGACGTTCCGCGCGGAAGGATACTTATACTACCTACAATATGACGAGACGGACTGGGGCCAGATTCACTGCCTGCTGAATTAATTAAGGCGCCGAAATTAGCCACGTGTCTCCTCAGGGAAGCTGGAATTATAAAATTCTCATTACCTAAGATTATAAAAAAGGTGTTTAAAAGAAACTAGTTCAAAATTAATTAGATTTCCCTAAAGAAAACCGAGAGAAAGCGGATTACGTAAATTGCCTGATCACCACGCCTAAATAGCAAATAGCCAAACCGAAATTGTCTAAATTGCTTTCTCTAAATCAGGTGCGAAGTGTCATTAGTTAGTAGCTTGTTTGTGCTTTGTGGGCTATCCAAATTGGTGGAGGTCGTAACAGAGAGTGCAACGACGTCTGGGTCGAAAGGACGTCTCCAGCCGGCCGCAGCGGCCAGCCTAGTTAGACGTCCAGAGACAACAAATGTCCACAATTTATGGGACCTTAACAACCTGGTCCACATTTAACCAGAATTAATGGTTACGATGAATGAATAGGTAGGTGCTCAAGACGTTTGTTACAAGACGTAAGATGGGATACCCTCGTTAAGTTTGTATAGGTTTATTCATTTCGTGGGCTCAAATATTTAGTTAGGGGTGTTTGGGACTCAATTTATTTGCGTCGCACCGATAGTTTATGCGCAACGTGACAAATGATATAAATGTCCTTAGGGCATTGTACATATATTACGTTATACGTTTCGTGGAATACTTTCAAGATGTTCTTGTTTAGGTACTCTTTAAATGAAAAACGTATGGTACATCGGGGATCGAACTTTGACGTTGCAATAACACGTTTCTCTACAATGAACTACGTGGAGGGGTTACAACTTCAGTTTTCTTTCACATCTAACTGTTATTTATAGCTAACAGCAGTGGTCAATTTAAAGAAAATATTTTGTAGATGCTTTTCAGCAACGAAACAAAATCACGACTTTACCGACTTACTGTAGAAGTTCAAAACTTCAGGGAAATAAAAAAAGGAACTCCTCAAAACGGCAACAATATTCTCGCACTTTTAACGCCGCAAAATCTCAAAGTTTCTCACTGCAGTTTCGCCTTGTCTTGAGAAAATTTGGATTCCAATGTGGCGAATAATACAATCAAAACTTTTACAACTGTCGTTATCTTTATGACAGGACACGAGTAAAGCCTGTAAACTAGAACTTGAGTGGTACATAAAAGGAGTTCTTTGTATCCTAGATAGACGTTTATTTCCTGGATAGCGCGTAACATGTTGTTATTTTCCCCGCTGTGTGTGGAACGAGCCACTTCTCTCATATTATGTGACATTTTCTTATTATATTATGTTAAAGAGAAAAGCTGTAGGTACTTTGCACAGATTTAATGTCATTCCTTATAAGAATGATATTAAAGTAGATATTCTATTATCATATTTTACATTTCTGTGGTTATAAGGGTTCTGGTGTAACCACACAGTGATATTTTATAATTCTGGGAATTTTTGCTCATTGTTAGTTAGTTTGATGGGCAGTATGGTTGGTTAATGAATATGTGATATGTTATACTCCGTTTAATATGATAAAATGTTGAAAAATAAACTATGCAATAACAGCGAGAAATAATAATCAAAATCTTTTCATGGAATTATTAATAATTCATACTAATATTAGGTAAAAATGCGAAAGTAACTCTGTCTGTCTGTCGGTCCGTTAAGCTTTCAAGACTCAACCACTGAATCGATTTTGATGAGGTAGGTACGGCTACGGGGTAAGTTTAAACACTAAAAACGGACATAAACTAGGTACTTTTTATTCTGCGACTTTTACTGTCGGACGACTTTCGTCATTTTCACGGACGAAGTCGCGGGCAAAAGTTAGTACTAACATAACATAACATCACGCCTGTAATCCCCGAAGGGTTAGGCAGAGGTGTACCCATTAGTATACCCATATTTCGCCAGTTATGTTTAAGTTAGTACCTACTACATAAAGTATTATAAAGAAAGCTAGTAATTTGACATAATCTTTGGGTACTCGAGCAGTTAAAGCTACGGCGCGCGGCGTGGTCTTTAGATACTTAAAGATATGCTCTCGACCCCACTTAAATGACTTCCAGGTCCGGATATGGCCGTACGTGACTTTCACCCATTATTGGGTCGCAAACAACCTACCTACAATCAGAAGGTCATAAATAGATATAAACTTGAAGGTCTGAAGCCATATTCCTTCTTGTATTGGTAGAATAAATTCCCATTGCCGAATATATAAATAAACGAATGATGGCTTTTGCGATTCCGCCTGCTTAATCTGTCATTAAATTAAATTCTTCATTCTTTAAATTGTTTTAGGTAATCCAAGATGTCTGTTATTTTTCTTAGCGTTTTTTTTTCGGTTTGCGATGCTTATAATTATTACCTTTTTTGTCTTTATTAAATGTAATCTTGTCTAGTGGTCTATGACCTTCCAAATTTGAAATCAAACTGAGTAGGCTGGTTGACACTACCAATCAATTGACGTACTTTTTATGACCTGTCAAAACGCGATTATTCCATAGATTTTTTAAGGCAATATCGAACTGTGAAATCACTTATTTGGCAACTCAATTGACTAACTATTAAAAAAAGCCACAAAAAATCTAATTTTACAGTAAATTGAAAATTAATCGGGTTTTCAGGTCTAAAATAAAGTGTTTCTTTAGAGAAGTTATGTCTTGGAATTATTGGTTAATTTTGTCAATTACCCAATTATCGAAGATGCTCAGAGTTGGGTTGTGTGGGGAGAGTTTGACGGTTGTTTACCGACTTCGGAGTTGTGCGGGTATTGTGGGCACCGCAGTTAACGCGTCGACATGCGACTAGTGCGAAACGTAAAGTTACGTAAAGTTGCGTAAAGTAATCGAAAGCTCCGACCCCTAAGTAAGCACGAGTCGGCTCCGTTGACCCGGCACGCTATAATAAATTCAAAACTTTTGACGCCCGACAAATCTGAGAAGCCAGCACTCTAATTACTCCGAGGGGCCCCTAATATCCTGATATCAGGTCTGGTCCTATATTTCCAACATTTTAACGAGACCACAAAATTATTATTAACTTAATTATATTTTTTTTCGAGCTTCCGACGATAAACTGTAGGCATCTCGGCACCCCAACCAAATTACGGAACGAAATATTGAATTGGAACGTCCGGCAGACTCCCGCCCGCCCCGCCAGAATGAAAGTAATCTGTGATTTTATATTTGCAGTATTTTTTAAATACGAAGTGACAAAATTGTCCCATTTCTCAGTAAGTAGGTACTTTATTTTATTTAAGCGAAGGCGGAGATAAGTGGTGTAATATTTATTTCATTGGCGCTTTTTAAAAGATACACTCCGTTGTTTTTGCTTTGAAATGTTAACCCTGACGGGTGTATTCTGTACAAATCTCTCTAGGTGAATTTACAAATAATTAAAAAACACGACTCCAAAATTGCATATATTTGTACTTTGTTTACTCGTCAGTAATTTTTTACCACGTTTTTTATTTACAGTGTAATATATTTTTTAAATCTACTTTTCAAATTCTAGACGATAAACATAGACACGACCAGATTCATTAAAAAAATAAATTGAGGCTGTTTTAATTTACTTTTTAAAGTTACCACACAGGTTTCTTTTTAACTAGTCTCGGACTAACTAGACTAACTAGTCTCTTACTCGGAACGATGCAAGGATTGTAACGATACCCCATACATCTAAATCGGTTCAGGCGTTTAAAAGTTATGGTGGAATAAAGAAACTCACATACTTACATACATTAACCTTGAACACATAACACTCCTTTTTTTGGGGCAGTCGTGTAAAAAGTGAGCTTACGGTGAGTTGTCAATCCTGAAGCCCAACAGACAGCGGGAGCGGATCGGGCGCGTGTCACGGCGTGTACGGCGGGCCATTATATGCTCCAGCTGTGTGTCTTGTTGAGCTTTAGCAAACGGTTGAAAGACAGCTCACGTCAAACTCACTTCACCTTCAACGAGCGAGATTTTTGCAGAATAGACCTGCTGGAATTTCATTAAATTAAATAACACTTTTATTAGTCTAAAAACTCTTTTCATTTAAAAAAGTAACAGTGATTACCTGTCTAATAACCTGACTTAATACCAGGGCGACATAAGTTTCTAGTAGTTCTTTGGATTATGAAAAATGTAATTGCTGTAACGCCTCCAGGGTACACTGACATTTCGCGGCTCATACACGTAAAATGTGATTATTTATTCGCTGTCTGGCTTTTTCATTTGTTATTCGTCTCCCGAAGGCTATATTAATATTAATAGTCGTCGTCAATCAATTTGTTTCAATTCACGTAATCAATGACAGTGGGCTTTTGTTGAAAGACAATTGGTATTTTTAGAAAGCATTTCTGAAAATATATGATGTGGCATCACTTTAATTAAAAGGCATGTTTTTAAATAGAAAGATTTATTTAGCTCAACGTTTTTAAATTCATTTTGCGAGTAGGTTGTAGGGTTGGTAGGTACCTATACTTTCTTTTAATTTGAAAGTATTAGAGTTTATAATGTCAATAATTATTTATGATTAGGTATGTCTGTCCGATAAAAACTATTTATTTGTTATTTAAATTCAGATCAGTTTCAGTTCCAGTTAAGTTCTAATTTTCTTTTGTTTTTTTTTTTCATTTTTGTCTAAATATGTAACATACTGTACTGACTTCTCGTTGGTCTAGTGGTCGGAAAGTGCAACTGTTAAGCATAAGGTTCTGGTTTGAGTGAAAATGTCAAAATGTCATTGGGTTGTTCCATCAGGAATTTCTCAGTAGCAGCCTCATAGTCTGGATTTGTGCCCGGTTGATGGCAATAGGATCGCTCCCTATTACATGGGACTTAAACGTAACTGGCGAAATGTGGGTATAGGAATGGGTAGGTACACCTCTGCCTAACCCTTTGGGGATTACAGGCGTGATGTTATGTTTTGTAGTGATGTTTTTCTGCAGCATAGTTCATCAACATAACAAGAAAAATAAAAAAATGGAATTACTTACTCATTCATTATCCGATCACGACACACATAACAGATATAAATATTAAACCTCAAACAAATAGGGGTACGTATGAGTGTTTTGGGGTAGGCGGAGATGCTTTACTACCAAGGACAAGCAGTATCCAAGGGCTGACTGTTTACTTATGCATAGAAGCCATCCTTCATCGGGCGTACTTTACGTTGTTTTATGGGACACCAACATCCTGTAACTTCGTTTACCCCGTAAAAAGAAATGGGGGAAAGAAAATCTAATTTTTTTTAGATATTTATTAGGGTTGTATACGGAAAATTTGTAATACGTTCGTAGTATAAAACAGAAGACCAATGTTATTAGTACGTTTAGAATCGAGTCGCAATCTCATCTTAGCGACAATTAATGTCAAAAAATTTTGGTAAATTAGAGGCATTTTTGGTAAATTGAGATTAGATTGCGATCGTTCCTAAAAGTTAGTAAAATGGCCCGTCCAACTTTTAAAACTACGAGGCCTGTATTCATAGTATTTCAGTAATGTAAACAAACAAAACGAAAATGTCCCGTATTTATAGTCAGGTTCTGTAAGTCATACATAGTCCAATTAGTGTTGTATTGATTCGGGTTAATAGGATTATTTTCATACGACTAAAGGTTATGTACATATTTATAAGTTCATTTCAAACACGTATGTACTATAAGACGTAAAATATACCAAGTAATTTACATGTAAATAAGTAATTTACTAGACATCTCTGGCAGAGGAGTTGAGAAGGCTGGTAATTTAAATAAAATGTAATTTCTGGCAACTCTGAGCTGTGATGTAGTACTATGTAGAAGATTTTATTACAAGAGACATGGTACTGAATATATTAGGTATCTTGTCTCTGGATTTTAGTGTTCACCTATGTTAAAAGCTGTGTTTAACAGCGAGCTCGCTTCAACGGGGTGATTTTATATAATATTTCACTAGATTTAGCCCGCAGTGTCAACTGGACACGACGAACGCTTTTTAATTTAATTTAAAAATATTTTGTCTGCTATTGTACTTCCAGAGATAAGCAGGCGTTTTAATATTAGTCAGTTGAAAATATTTAAAGACTTAATAAAGATAACCTATAAAAAACATTAAAAAAAAAGAAACTAAAACTAAATGTCATCAAAAAACAACTGAATATGTGCCCAGCGGCATTGTCACGTTGGATGGCAATGCTTAGCCTCTGGCCAAGGTACAGGTCGGCTCTTGGGTCACGGGAAGTGTCAGTCAACCGTTTGGACAATTCTTTAAAAAGGCTATGGGCACACGGACCCTACGACCCGAGGGTTTCTACCCCAAAGGGCTCGAAAATATAGTTACCAACAAGGATACTATACTTTCGCCGTTTGAGGTTTTCTGCAGCCACAGCAGAAAATAGTTTATTGTAAAAGATTATAACTAAAATGTAAGTTTTTAACTTGATTAAAACAATTTTAGTCGTAATTAAATAAAGATATCTATAAAATTCATCTCTTTGACTAAGACATAAGGCAAACTTTCTAATCCAATTATTCTTAGATAGCAATCTACGTAGATAGCAACTAATAATTCTTAGGTTAATTTCAACTAATGATTATTTGATTCGATGAATTCAATGAATTGGAAAAATGAGGCCGTTTAAGAAAATCGCTTTGAATTTATCGAAGACGAAGTTTTTATTGAAAAAGATGAATGTAGCACGATTTATCAAACTTTTGTCAAACTCGTACGATCTTTGATAGGTTCTTTTCTAGTTTAAATGATAAATCTCAAGATCGAAAGTTTTGACGTGCAAATATCGTTGATCTAGTAGGTACCTGATAATATATTTGTTCATCACAAAATATTTAAGTAGATAAGTTGTTATTTTCAATTTTAATTTGGAAATAATTATTTTTTATGTTATTAATAGTTCTTAATACCTTTAATGTTCCTAACAAAATAATATCTATTTAATTATTTTTCAATAATATGTCGTACCTATCCATTTTTTTTTTTAAGTTTTTGGTGGATATTAATCCAATTTTTTATAACCACCCACTAAGTCAACTTCATAATTTATTTATTGAATGAACCCATAACCCATCAGTAGATACTTGTAATTGGCCAATGACCGCTTTATGTCAAAGTAAAATAAATACCTGTCAGTCACCCCCAAAACAACTACAACATTTAGCTTGGCCGCACACGGGCCACCGACCACAACCACAAAACGCCGCCACCGACGTATTTCCTGTAGTTTTCATACATTTTATATGGGCTCGAAGCACGCGGTTGGGCAACGCCGCTTCTAACTTCAGGTGGCGGCGTTTATGGCGGCGTTTGTGGCTGTCGCGTGTGGCCCGTATGCGGCTGAGCTTAGTGTCCACTATCACGTCATTATCGTGGCCCATTTGTCTTTATCAACGAGTTGTGATGGCCGACTGATAGGAACGAGTCGTCATATTGATCATAGGAAGCGGACATGAGACAAGAAAATTGTTATTTATTTGTAGTAAACGTAGTGACCTACATTTCGTTGTCTGAAACTATTTGACCTAACTATAAAAGGGATGGGTCAGGAGGATGTTGATATTAACCAGCTTAGTATTATCCCACTGAAGGGCAAAGGCCTCTTGACAGAAGCGTAGCGTACCTTGGCGGGGCCCCGTATAAAAATTTGTTTGGGGGCCCTTAGGAAGGGTAAAGATTTCTCAAAAAAGAAAAAAATGTTTGAATAAAAAATTAAAAGAAATATTTATTCATCATAATTATTATCTTTGTATTACAATGCAAAGCTTGGTTTGCGCCTCGTAAATAACTTAAACGGGAAAATCCCGCAGCCCGCTTTAACCAATGTAGGGTGTTGCCAACTTTTGAACGCACGCTTTACTCGGGAAAAAAGAATTTGTTTTTTTTAACTTTTCTCATTTCTGAAATTTAAAAAATTTCGGAAGTTTTTATTAATTTTTGCTTACGCACCATGGGGGCCCCCGTAGGCCGGGGGCCCCATATAATTGATACGGCAGATACGGCGGTAGCTACGCCCCTGCCTCTTGACCTCTTCATACAGAGAAGGGATGAGCATTGATCGCCACACTTGCTTAAGGCGGATTGGAGATGTCAGGCGGTTTCCTAACGATTTTTTCCTTTATCAATTTTATTTTGAAAATAAATACCTATTTAAAGTGATATTTTATTCACTAGTCAGACAGCGTCACTGAATTTAGGTTAACAATACTTAGAGTATAATAAATAAGTTTCTTATATTATTAACATCTCTCTTCCAAATGCCAAATTCATGTGGCACGTATAACATATCCTAACTAATATTATAAATGCGAAAGTAAGTATGTTTGTTTGTTACCTTTCCACGCCTAAACCACAGAACCGATCATCCTGAAATTTTGTACATACGTTGTCAGGTGTACAGAAACGAAATAAGTACTGTTCCCGAGATAAGTCCCTATAACGTTTTTATTATGATAGATGGCGCCACATGTCTTTTGAATCCTGATCAAATTTTAAATTTAATTTGCGAGCGAAGCCGCGGCCTAATTCTAGTAGTTTACAAAGTTAAGAAGCCTTCAAAACGTTTGCGGATAAATGGCGCGCACCCAGACCGGATAGTTTCAGGAAACTGTTTATGTTGGAAGTCTTAAACTTTTCCTTATAGGTACTCAAATCAGTCTTTAGTATGTAAATAATCGTAATACACATAACATCACGCTATTATCCCCGAAGGGTTGGGCATAGGTTTAACCATTAGTACACCCACATTTCGCAAGTTATGTTTAAGTCCCATGTAATAGGGGGCGAGCCTATTGTCATCAACCGAGCACAAATCCAGACTCCGAGGCTGCTACTGAGAAATTCCTGCAGGAAAACCTAATAACACTTTGCCCGACCTGGGAAACGAACCCAAGACCTCATGCTCACCAACGAGGCAGTCGAGTAGTCGATTATATCTTGATACTAAGATTTAATTAACAGCGTGTCACCGTTTACTCTCGTCGATTCTGATTGGCTGTTGACATGTAATTTAAATGTATTAAGTGGTCTTGGCTGTTGACAATTTAGTCGCACAGCTTTACTATTAACTTGCAATTTGTCCGCGACTTCGCCCGCGTAGGTTTTGTACATACCGCTACAAATTAAAATCCACCTAAAACTTATTTGAACGGTATTAAAAAATACTAATAACGTCACACTTTATTATTTACCTAGTAAGGTTTGTATTCGTGCTAAGTTTAAAGTTGAATTTTCATTCGAATGAAATTCCCCCTTTAAAAATTTTAGGGGTTGAATTTCCGTTAATTATTTCTTAGTGTTCGTGTATACAACATAATAAAAGGAAGCCGTGTGCAAGATTGGATGAATGTTCCTTACTCTTTCAAGCAAAGACCACAAAACGGTTTGATGAAACTTTACAGTAATATAGCTAACTAGCACTCTCCCCGCGACTTCGTTCGCGTGATTTTTCTTACGGATCCCTAATTTTTTTATAATAAAATATAGCCTATAGCACTCAGTGATAACGTAGCTTCCAATTTGTGAAAGAATTTTCAAAATCGGTTCAGTAGATCCAGAGATTACCCCCTACAAACAAACTTACAAACATACAAACTTACAAACAAATGTTACCTCTTTATAATATTAGTATAGATAGTATAGATAACACATACTTAGGCAACTTTACATCCGGAAAAAAATTACCGGGGTATAATTTAGAACGTTTTCCTTAATTCTAAAATTTACGCAGACGAAATCGCGGGCAGAAGCTAGTAGTTAATATTACAGTTATTTATTTAAAGTCAAAGTCAAAGTCAATACATTTATTTCAATTAGACCAGGGGTGTCAAACTCAATTTTGCAGAGGGCCATATATTAGATTAAGAATGTGTAGGCGGGCCAGGTTCAAATTAAAAAACTAAAACATACTGAACTATTATAACACCTTTATTTATTTAGTTATATAGTTGTTACAAATCATACCAAAAGTAAGAAAGAGGGTAATTATTTTGAGCTCGAGGATCGAGGAGAGAAAAGCATAACTAACATAACACTCTCTCGCTCGTCTAGTCAGGCGCTACTCTTGAAATTACTTTTAAGTAAAGCGCGCGCATTTTTAATCCTGCGTAGAGGCATCGAGTGCAGTCTAAAATCTCTAAAAAACAAGATTCATTTATTTGTGATATACCTATTGTGATCGCGGGCCGTATCGAAATGGCCCGAGGGCCGGATTCGGCCCGCGGGCCGTATCTTTGACATGACTGAATTAGACCATTTACAGGCACTTTTGAATTGTCAAGGAGTCGGTCAGTTAGTCCGAAAGTTGAAGCTAGTTGCTCGTTCCAAAACGGAGGTAGGCCTCTATCGAGAAGAACGAGCAAGAAACTCCACGGCACTCTTTTCAATAAGGTTTTTACAAAATCATCGTTACATTATTCTTGTTGATTCTACATGTGACTATAATGTACACACACAATTTAACTACATACATGTTATGAATTCGCCATCCAACTACAACATCAATGACTACCCGCTATTGTCAGTATTTCTACGGATATAGGACAAGGCAAACGCAATTTATCGGTAACAATCCAATCCTGAGTTGCAACTGAAAATTTTCTATCCGAAAAACCCAATTGCACTTTTCCTGACCGGAGCGAGCCGCGCGATCGAATCGATTGAGATGGCTTTAACAATGCCATGAAGTATTTTTTGGTATAGTTGTGTTGTTACCTCTATCTGTACTAATATACAGCCTGTAACAAAAACCCTGTCCGATCCTTAAGGGTATTATTCGGCATCGTACTGCGTACACATATACGTAACCATTTAATGGATTTGAGATTATTATTTTTACCCAGTGAAAAAAAAAAAGAAGAAAGAAGAAGTAATTAAATTAAAATAAAACATAAAAACTGATCAACGGCAACACTGATCTGACAGGGTTTTTGTTACATAGTGTATAAAGCTAAAACTGTGGAGCTTTTTTGTTTGTTTGTTCGTCTTACCTCTGGAATTACCAGTCGGGTTGGAAAAAATCTTTTGATTTGACAAAATATATAGCCAGATTTATAAAGGATAGGCTATATAACATCACGCTACGACCTACGGGAGCGGAGCAGTAAGCAAAGAAGTAACTTGAAGCGGGGGGAAAAAACTTTGACGTGCACAAAGTCGCGGTCGAAAGCTAGTATCTATCCTACCTCTGCATCTCTACTTCAGAGACAGGATTGATTTATGAGCTAGCCAATGTTAGGGGTACTTTGGAACTATGTATTTAGTTACTTTGTTGTTGTGTTCTGATGGTCCAGGGATTAAGGCGCCCAACTCACATACACCACGTTATCGATGTGACATTTTCATTTCACATGTATTTTTTAAGTTTATTTTGGACATCACAGTTAAGTTATCAGTTTAGGGGTTACTTATTACAAGTCTGAAATCGTCAATTTAACTTCAGCAAGCGTTGTGATCAATGCCAGTGCCTTCTATGTATGAGCAGAGGCCTTTGCCCTGCAGTCGCATAAAAAAGATTCTGTAAAAAGTCGTATGAAAAGCACACTGAAGAAAATTGCGGAAATATATACCTACAGTCGATGGTACAGTATATCGCACGCTAGCTAATGAGCCTACGAACGAACCACTCGACAGAAAAGACAGACAATACGCCGGGAAAACGCGCACAAGAATTGCGCGTAGATAAGTAGCGTCAGCGCGCCATTATGGGCCATTGTCTACAAGCATCACAACAACCCACTCACCTCACTTAACTTTTACAACTGCCACCAAATGACTGGCATATTTTTCTTTTTTTTCCGTCGTCACGGAGCCAATCCAGCCAGTATTTATTTACTAAGTTCTGTTACTATGTAAAATTACGTGTGTAATTTTTATTTATTTTCAGAAACATGTACAATAAATATTTACACAGATAATAAATAAAATAACCTGTACCGATAAAAAAAAAAAATGGTGTACAGAAATTCCTTCGCATCGTTGTCAACTGGAAATGTACCTAAGGCTAGTGGCATTGCCACGTTGGATAGCAATCCTTAGCACCGGGCCATGGTAAAAATCCAGCCCTTGTGTCACAGGAACTGTCAATCAACCGTTTAGACAAATTGCTTAATACGGCTATGTAAGTACACATGACTCGAGGGATTCTAAGTTTCAACCTAAAATATCAGTCGTTAAAAACTAAAAACAAAAAAAACTGACTTGAAATTCATGACAGCCCGGTAATTAATTCGAATCGGTACAGAATTCAATTTCGTACCTCAATTAGGTCTTCATTGAGGCCCAACTAATACCAAGGCACTGCTCCGGATTTTTAAGTAGATTAAAGAAAATATTACGATGAATTATGAAGAATTTTATTTTGGAGAAAGCTTTTGATGTTTCAATTTATTTTTAACTAGCTGAAACCTGCGGTTTCACACGCGTGGATCGTGGTACATAGCTTATCCTATTTTTATGAATTCGGCTATCATAGACTTCCCGCTATAAAATGCGGTCCAGATCAAAGATAGAAAAAAAAAGCTTAACGTTGAGAAACAGTACTTCTTGGTTATGTTTTCCTAGTTGTTTTACTGAATTTTGTAGGCAAAACTTTGCTACTTTGGGTTAAATTATTGCAATTTTCTTAAGGATCTCTAATGCTTTTGAAATTAAATTATAGCCTATGTTGGTACCTGATATTTTAACTTTCTATTGGTAAAAACATGGTTCATATCGGTCCAGTAGTTTCGGAGCCTAGCCTTCGTACAAAACTACAAACAAACAAAAAAAATCTTCCCTCAATATAATATTACATTATTTTGTATTATTTATATTAGTATAGAGTATAGATACGTCGTAAGACTGTACGTATTGTATATTCGTTGTTATTTATCGTGGGTTCTACTGCCCGGAAAGAAATTAATTTGTGTACAACCCCCTGCGCGGTGGTATGTTTTATAGCCCCTCGGGAACGGGAGGGTTATCTTTGCGAATCCGTTTTAAACCGAAGGATTTCCCAAGAATTTGTGAACACCATATTTTATTGCTAACAATATTTGCGAAGTTGTTGCTTAAAGGTATGAAATATGATGAATTTTTACCCGACAAAGTTATAGGGGGGTTATGAGAGCAGCCTATGTGTGTCCATTTATGTACGTATATCTCCTAAATTATTTGTCGTATATTAACGAAGGAGGTATCTTTAAGCGTCATGATGTTCCACTAGTTATAGACTCTATGACGTCACATAAAAATGGCGGCTTACAGCGTACATAAAACACGTAATTAAAAATGTAATTAACGTAATTATATCTTGTTTGGTGTCTAATGAAAGGTCTTAATTAGCACATTTCAGTTCTTTTAATATGATATAACCCAATATAATTTATATAAAGTTATAAATGAAATAATTTAATTACCTAATGACGTGTGACTGCGGCTTAAAAACCATTATTCTTTGTCGAATTTTATTTTATATTAGTTTTTGCTCGCGATTTCGACCGCGTAAAAATGTCGGATATAGCGGTCACAGTTAGTAGACGTCTGCTAAGAAAGGATTTTCCAAAATTCACCCTTAGGGAGATGAAACGGGGGTCCAAAGTTTGTTTGGAGAAGTAACACCGAATATACAATACGTACAGTCTCACGAAGTCACGACGTATTTATACTAATACAAATAATAATAATAATGTATGTCGGAGATTGAAACCTTTTTACTGCAACGCCATCTGTTATTGAAATACAACGAGGTTGCATCCCATGATCCCATCCCTAAAGGCTGATTTAGACGGTGCGAGAAATATCGTGCAAGTTGTGGTACATTTCCGTCAATGATCAGTCACTTTTGACATGACAGCCGCGCGGTCCCGCAATGTACGTCAAATCGCACGATATTTCTTGCATCGTCTAAATGAGGCTTTACTGAAGTAAAATCATTGTAAACCAATACCATTTGCTTGTCCGAGTTACCCAAAGACTGGAGATTCGCCCACGCTTCGACATGTATTTAAAGAGGAAACTTTTTTTGTTTTGTAACGAATAGGCTCCGAAACTACTGGACTGATATTAACCATGTTTTTACTAATAGAAAGCTAAACTTACACTCAACTTTGACGCGGACGAAGTCGCAAGCACAAGCTATAATAATAACACATAAATGTAACAATTTCAAGTCTTGTTAATAGCTTTTTGGTGGACGTTTTCATCGCAGTCGGGATTAAGTTTTATAATCATATTTACTAGTATTTCTATCGTTTAACTCAAATAGTTCTAGTAGTCAATGTTTCATGTTGACGCATGTCTGAACTCCATTAACGGATTACTAACGACTTTGGAGGTCGGGTACTTTATTAGCCACACTTAGACGCCTCTATTACATTCAAGTGGCCGGCGATTGAGTGTTAATATTATAAACCATCGTTTGAAGATGACTCTATACCAGGGGTCGGCAACCTTTTGGTAGGCAAGGGACACAACGTGGCAAAATAAACTAAAGGCGGGCCGCAATTGAGGAGCCCAATATACCTACGTATAATTATTGGTCATATCCCATCGAAAAAACAAGAAACTATTAAAAAAAATTAAAACATACGGATTGAATTCGTACACGTAATACTGTTACACGCGGGTTGCCGAAAGCTGCTCTATAGTATGAACATTCATAAAATATTTTTGAACTAGCTTCTGCCCGCGACTGCATCCTTGTAGTTTTTTTAACCCGCATTAGGTTACTGCTTCGTGAAGTTAAATAGCCTATACTATTCACCATGAATCTAGCTATAATATACAAAAATAACATGACTAAGGGTTAGGCAGAGGTGTACCCATTAGTACACCCACATTACTCCAGTTATGTTTAATTTAGGTATGTGGTCGAGCCTATTGCCATCAACCAAGCACAAATTCAGACTCCGAGGCTGCTACTGAGAAATTCCTGATGGAAAAATCCAATAATCGAATCCAAGACCTCATGCCCGGCAGTCACTCTTTGCGTCCACTAGACCAACGCGGCAGTCAATTTACAAAAATATTTTTTCCAATCCGACTGGTGGTACTTCCTGAGATTAGCGCGTTAAAAAACGGACAAAAACTCTCAGCTTTATCATACTTAGGCAGATACAATTATCAAGTCACAACGTTCCAAGTAGGTAAGTACCAATTTGCTTGCCTTTTTAGCAGAACTTGCAAAACGCATTCAGTTGTATATTCTAATTGGGAAAACCGAGTGGTACCGTAAATTGGGGTGAATAGGGATGCAGGGGTGAATCAGGACGAAACATTAAAAGGGATTTTAATGAAGAAATAATATAATTTGTTGCCAAAAAGGACTGTTTTGACTGAATTTTACAATTTAGTGTTTTTGTTTGCAACTTTTAAATATACGTCCTTATTCGCCCCTTTATTTGGTACTCTGAAAGAGATATATAGATAGATAATTATGTTTTTATTCCCCTACTATCATTCACAAAGCAGATACAATCATTTGTTAAAAAAACTTTGTGTTAAACGTTTCTATAGTACCTTCCAAAACATATTGACAGTGAAATTGTTGTTAAGTCGGAAATACAATACACAACTCTACACAACATAACTCAACATAACAACAACAACACAACTCAACATAACATAACTCTATCCGTTTCTCAAGCCTCAGCTTTCTGTCTTACTAGACGCTGAATATATTAGAATTTCACGGAGCGACTGCCATCTGACCTCCAACCATAATAGCCTGCATAGCTAACTTGATGTAGAGTGTGATCTATCTTGTCTATGCGTACATATTACGGCGGCCGTAACCTCTCACGTGGAAAAATTGCCCGGCCCTTTATAGCCCTGACGGCCCACGGCAGTCCCACCAATATTAAGGCTGAAAGCCAATATTAATAACTTAAGTTTTCTAAGAAATAGCAAGTAAGTACTTAGACCTACCCAGCTATATGTTTCACAAAGGTCAGTTTGGTGTCAAATATTTTTTGTAACAATGTCGGGTCAGTTGGGTCACACAAAACAAAGCGGTTTAATGCGAGGGTATATTAATATTATGTTACCATAAACACGCAAGTCTAATGTTTAGTTATTTTCGTCGTAAATGATCGTAATCTTACTATTAAATGTGCCTAGTTATACTGTTCAGTACGGTGAAGGCTTCAGGCGTCCGAGAGCCGCTGGACTGAAACAACCGGATCTAGGCAGTTAGGTTAGTTTATCCTTTGTGTTTGCTCATAAAAGAGGTTTTGTTTGCTTCTCGTTACATCTTATAAAGAAGGTTTCAAGGTCTTTTTAGGGATGAAAAGATTACCTATAAGCATTATTTGAATAACATAGTATTATTAGATCCTATAGGTTGAGGTACCTTAAAACATTTTCCAGATTTAGGCATCTAAGAAGGTATTCAACGTGGGTAGTGTAGAGGACCTCTTTGTTATATAAACACATATTCAAGGTAAATGGGCAAAGTGGCTATTAGAATACGGATGGGATAGCGGAGCGGCCATGTACTTTGTCGTAAAAATCATTATAAAGAGTCAATGCACGCATTTTCCAAGCAAAAGGTTTTCATGCCTAAAGGCTGATTTAGACGGTGCGAGAAATATCGTACAAGTTGTGGTACATTTCCGTCAATGATCGAAAGCCGCGCGGTCCCGCAATGTACGTCAAATCAAATGAGGCTTTATAAACAACTAATGAAACATGAAACCTGGAGTTCACAACCTTTTAGTAAGTTATTGCGTAACAAATTGTACGATTAAACTAATTGAACCGTTTGGGTGAGTCGGACATAATGTACGCTTGTACTCAACCCTCAGGAGCTAAGTGTAATTTTCCGTAACCGACCCTTCTGTACGTTTCCGCGTAATTAAAATTATAACACGTGCCAAACTCAATCAGAACTTAGGCTTTTTATTTCGATGCCTTGTTGTTACGATTCTTTTTTCTTCTATCACGTCACGTTTTTAAGTGGCTGTCAAAACTTCGTGCGTTCTAAATTTGAAAATTTTCCGTGTTCTGACCGACTAGGGAATAAACCAGTTTCAGTAAGTTAGTTCAATGACCCCCGAGAGTAATTGCTTGGTATATTTTTTAATTTCCAAGCTCTATTTGCATAAAAATTCGTAGCAGTTTACTTAGCCCAAAGAATAAAATGTTACGAATACCTTCTGTTTCCAAGTCTCCATGAACTCTCCCATCATTTTTCCATTTCAATGTTGATTTTTGAATATAAAATCATTTTCTCGACGTGTTTGCATTGTTGACAGGCGGACACATATTTGAGTAACAAATGTTCCGTGCTACAAAAGATAAAAACAAAAGTGGATCCTTGTTTATCTACGCACCCTCTGTTACTGGGTCATAATTTACACAAACGAATGGGGAAATTGGAATATGAAATTAGTGTTTGTGACTGTCGGGAATTATGAACGAAAAACACAAAGTTTGGAACAGATTACATGGAAATTAAACCGATTCTATCGGAATATTCGTAAAGTGGATGATTTAAAGCTCAGAGCTCAATGGGGGATTGAGCTAGAGTGAAATTAAATGTGATAAAGCTGCGAGGATTCGAACGAAGACGTTCTACATTCCGACATGTTTGGTGAGATTGTACGAATATTTGCGCTCAATATATAGCACTGAATTGAAGTAGATTTAGTATCTACATTTATTAGCTACGAACAGGATCGGTTTAACTAAGACAAGAAAAAAGAAAAAAGGGTTCTAAGATAGTAGAGTTTAAGTTAAATAAAATAAGTTTGCCATTATGTAAAGTTAGATATTAAGCAAAAAAGAAACTGCTGACCTACATAAAGCATATTGTTAAAGCTCCTGCAGCCTGTGATACAGGATTATCCTAGTTCATTATTATACCTACATTGTTAATTTTAGAT
Organism: Hoplodrina blanda; assembly: GCA_949316365.1. NCBI lineage: Eukaryota > Metazoa > Arthropoda > Insecta > Lepidoptera > Noctuidae > Hoplodrina > Hoplodrina blanda. Next base: position 3,807,410 of record OX438579.1, on the reverse strand, counting down.
TCATAATGTATTTTATCTTTTAAGACTCTGAATAAAGATTTATTATTTATTGTAACTATATTCCGTTCGATTTTCAGTTATAAATAGAAGGGTATACTAAGCGTTTTCCTATCCTTGAGTTAAATCCTGTGAGCTTTCCTTTCGTTGACTAATACGATTTGCGGCGTTACAAACATCTGTTATATACGATTTAACAGAACTTTCCCGACACATGCGACTAACTGGGTACTTGTACTTGGATGTGTGGAGAGGAAAACGTTTGAACATCCATATCTATTGGTACCTACGTTTATTTTTATACCGAACGATGATGAGAATGTACAATCAGCTACAAAAGTCGATTAACATTTATGATTTTTAAATCCTAATTATTAAGTACAATATTAAAAGTAAAACGCAATGAATGTAAAATTAACATGTAATAAACCCTTAGCTGTTGCCTGAAATTCTGAAAGCCATTACATTATGTGTTTCGTGTCTGTTTATATGATATAAAAAAGTAACGTTGTTAATCGACTTTTGTTGTTGACCGTACCCACCTTCACCCTCAGTATGAAGAAATTGCTCGAAATACGAAATGACTTTGTAAGGTTCGATTTGGGAGGCAAATTATCCTTTATCGCTATGCCATCGTACCTGAGTGTGCTATGGGGACTTTATCAAAGATTATAAAATTTCCTCTCAAAATTGAGAAAGGTTTGCAATGGGCCCACCTGATGTTAAGTGGGTAACCAAGGGTAGCGGACCTTCCCTAATTGTTGAGTGATACTTACAAAATTTTTAGGGACCCCCAAAATAGTACGACCTTCTAACGTATCTCTTGGGTGTCTATTTTAAGAAGGCTGGTTAACTCACCCTTGTTTTTAGAAGACATTCCAAGGCTACGCATTGGAATTAATATTAAATTCTAGTAAAAGTGAGTTTAGCTGAGCCAGTTTCTCGGCAAAATTGTGTTAAAAATATTTACTAAATCCTTATCAACTCATAACTTTCTGAATGTAGAAATTCTAAAAATATTTTGCAGGCTATCAGAATTTAATATTTAGTCCCTTAATTAATTCGGCATGCCTACAGGTCGTTAGATGACACGGCCTAGACAAGGCCACAAAGCCTTCAGTCAAATAGCTTAGCTTTCAGAGTTTCAGTTAAGACTTAAGATGATTTATTAGGAGTCAGAGACTCTCGGGGTTTGTTAGTGGTTAGGTTGGCTATTATCGCGCTCAATGGACTTCAGATTGCAACATAGAGATTTTAATTAAAGTATACAGCATTTCGTTAAGATCTCTTTATGATAGGAGGTTATGTATGCTAGTTTTAGCTTGCGATAACGGTACGTCTGTGTGGAAGTCAAATCCGTTCTTAGCTGATGTCTTCTATCAAAAGATTAGTCGAAAAATAAAACATCCTTGAAAAGCATGCAAAGTCTCAATTTAACGTTTTGAAGTGGGTGGAAGGTTTGACGATTCCGTTTACATCGATACAAGTAAAGCTACTAAAAGCGTTTAACAGTCTTAAACTGAAAGCAAGTTAGCTATCAAATAGAATAAATTAACAATATTCAGCTGACTATTTATTTAATCTGCAAACTCTCACAAATAATGAGACCACAGACTATGAATAACTGTCAAACATCGTTTACGAAAACATTTTCTGCTGCATCATCATAATTTTGCCTTTATCGCAATTTATTTGGGATTGTCGCAGCATGTCCTTTTTATTAGTATATCTATCTCCTTATGTGGTCATCTCAGTAATATGTCATCATTCAGTCACATCCCTATTTTAGCTATATCATCTTTCACGCAATCCGTCCATCATTTCTTTGATCTTCCTCTTCTTTTATAACCATAGACATTTGTGCCCAAAACTTTCCACACGCCATTTCACAAAATCTATATTATTTCATTGCAAACATGGGTAAATTGTACGTACTTAGGTGTATAACTTTTTTATTGAAGAAATCTATGCTCAGCTGATTATTTTATATTAGGTTATTTTACATAAGGAAATTTCTCAGGTACTACTATTGCTCAGAGATAGATTACAGTCTGGAATACGTAAAAATGGTTCCCGTGGGATAATATACTAACTTTAAGTAATTAATAATGTCAACACAAATGTCAATACAAAGTATAATAAAATGTAATTTACAGGACAATACCTAATGAAATAAAATTGGAATTTTAACGAAATAATTTAATACAGTTAAATAGCAGCTAAATTTTATTATCATTGAGAAAGTTGTTAATTGCTCAAATATTTAGGCTACATCTAACCCTGTAAATGAAGTTCCCTCTACAAAGGAACATTGAACAAAGCGACCCACTATTGAGTTCAGCCATTTCATCTACCGAAAATATGAAACAAAAAGGGCATTCCATTTTTAATTTTCCACGAAATTCTTACTATGAAAATGTGCTGTTGATATTTCACGGTCAATTTAAGTGACGTCATCTGCAGCCCTTTCACCTCGCTTCACCCTCTACGGAAATGTTCTATAGGAAACATTTCATTTTCGAATGAAATTTTATTTGGGAGGGTGGATCCTTGCGTCTCCTTTGTTCTTTATTACAATATAGGTCGACAGTGGATTGGGTACAGTGTAAAGTGGATTGTATGCGCTGGTTTTGAATGCAGTAGTTCTGCTTGGAATTTCGGGCAGTACAACCGAGGATATGCATAGTGAAGAGGATAATTTATATGACTTTAAGACCCAACTGAGATGCAAAACGTTTTGGAGATTTATCTCTCTCGTAGAATGCGATGATATTGGCTTTTTGAAAAGATGGTAAAAGGGTGCGGTGAACAGATTGGTGACCACGGAATTTTGTAATCGAGCTTAGAAAGATACTGCTAGTCATGTTCTTGTCATAATCCCTTTATCGCCATTGGGACACTCACGAAAAGCGGAAGCTGCTATCCTTAGCTTTGGGATGTTTTATAATTGTGAGTTTCGCACTACGTAAGTACACTACATCTGCTACCGTCACTTGTATAAATAAAAGGCAACCGTTACTGACTGAATGATCCGTCAACACACAGCTCAAACCATCAGTGGTTTGCTTAGTTTGACAAGCAGATAGTTTTTATGACGTAGCTATAGGCAGGCTCTAAGAAAGAATTTGCCAAAATTCATCTCACAAGGAGATGAGACATTTAAGCAGACAAAATCGCATAAAAAAGCTAGTTTATAGCATATTTCCTCTTAAAAGATTATCTTTTACTACAAAGAATTAATTAAAGAAACTTTTATGTCGCGGGACTTGGAAATAAACCATTCTATCTTTCCAACTTTGCCGGCAACCACAAGAGAGTAGTTAACACAATCTATCGCTATTCTCTGATAGAGAACAATTAAAGTAAGGTAGTACTTAGTAGTTCTCTTTCAGTTCCAATTAAAATGTGACCACTATCGGCCACTGTGTAGCCAGCTGCGGACCATTCATAAAGAGTATCTCACAGAGATTTATCTCAGTATTTCAGACGAGCTGTGTCAGCCATTTTTTAATACTTAACAGTGAGGTACACAAACTGTTTTCGTGAACAAACTTAGTATAATTAATTTATGTTGGTTGGTGATAACTTTAATATGATTCATTAACATGTTTAATTTTGTTAATAATGCCAGAGTCTGTAGTTTGTTCTGAATTTATATACATTTTTAGGGTTCCTTACCTCAGCCGGCAAAAATCAAAACCCTTATAGGATCACCTTGTTGTCCGTCTGTTTATTCTGTTTGTCTGACAAGATCCTTTTTCGTAGCAAGCTGAAATTAATACCCCTTGGAGCAAACTTCTAAGTCTACGTAATCTAAAGATAAGGCCGTTTATGGCGCATGTTTTGACACTTGCTAGGGAATCAAAACGTATAAGTGACTTCCCGTTGACCTAGAATTATGAAATTTGGCAAGAAGCATGTAGCATAAGTAGAAGAAGAAATCCGAAAACTTACAACCTAAAATAATTACTTTTTTGCGATTATAAACTTTTTTTTTTGTACGGAACTTTTCGTTTGCAAGTCCGACTCGCACTTGGCCGGTTTTTTCTGTTTTATCTTGAAACTTAAGATTAAATTCAAGTAGAAGCAAAAGAAATATTGAATTTTTATGAGAAATATCTCAGTTTTATGTATAAAACTCGGGAAGTCGGGACTGAATGAAATATTACGTTAAATACCGCATGGAGTCAACAGCAGACACAGAACCCTGCTGTGAATAAGTAGGTGCTACTCACACTGGAAGCGTCTCTTCTATAAATTGAAATATATTTAATTTTTCGCGTTCATAATAGGTGTTCCAACTAGCCACGAAAGTTATAAATTAAATATGCTTAAATTGATTAGAGCAAAGCAGGGTTTTAATAACTTCTGGCTAAATACACAATTCATTATAGGATTCGAAAAACGTCCAAATAATTGTGTTATATTGTTATAATTATTGCATTTTAACGTTATTTTTAATGGATGTAGCCATTAAAAACGTTAAAATGCTTTATATTTATCGTGAAATAACGGAGCTGCATGCTTATACGCCAACATTGAAATAACGATAACGTTATAATGTTAATTTTTCATTATATATTGAATGGAGTATAGTTAAAGTTACACAAAATTAATTATTATAATTTACAGCACTAGATACTACTATTATAAATGCGTTTTGATAGGTGTTTGTTATTTAATTACGCTAGAACGGCTGAACGGATCTGCATGAAATTTGACACAGAGATAGATTATAGTCTGGAATAGCACTAGTACTTTCTATTCAGAAAAAATATATGGTTCTCGTGGGATAATATCATTGACGCGGACGAAGTCACGGGTAGAAACGAGTGAATAATATACCGAGAATACGTAATAACCTTCCGCTTCATCTGTCAAATGACACTTGCCAGTCTGAACCACTTACACAAGCCATACAACACGACATTTCATATAATGTTGTTGTTCATAATTCCGGTCGTTTGCCTGTAATTACGGGCCGAATGCGGCGATAAACGTCGGAACGGCCGAATTACGGATAAAGCAATTATATTCGTACTCCGGTTGAAGTAGGGTTAAGTTGTACAATATGTCGGACTTTTAAGCCACATTTTAGCACCATGCATTATTAAGTTATTAAAAAATTATAAAAGCTGATAAGGGATAATTAAAAGCACCATGCAGTGCTTTTCTAACAAAATCGTCCTCCGTTTTAGGTAAAAAGAGCTTCAGATGAACAATTCCGAGTCTAGGGTGGGTGGGGTAACCGATTTTTCCTAAGAACGAATTCTGAATAGACTCAGAAGATAGAGGAGAATTTTCAACAGAATGTGCCGGTTGAATATTATCGTTCGTTTCAGCGAACCGTCTGTCTTTTATTTCTGAGAAGTGCGACGGATAATCCGATTATGTATTTCCGTGCTCCGGTTAGCATAGGGTTAAAACTTGCACGACGGACTTGAAAACTAAGTACAGTAGCGTTCATAAGTGAAGTAGCAATCTACAAAGCAAATCGATTGACACTTTGGTTAAACTTACGACCTTTCGACGTCGTGTGCGAATTTTGAGTTGTACGTACTGTGTTATTACGTTTAAAAGTGCCTTATAATGGCCTAATTAAATAAATGATTTGATTTTGACTGTAACTTTGAATACATTACTTATACACACAGATGTAGGTATGGCCTGTACCCCGTGTTCACAGCAATTCAAACCTTAGCATGCTACTGCACTTATGACAGCTACTGTACTCGCAGCACAATGTTCCACTTGGCTTAGTGTTTAACAGTTTCTACAATTCTTCATCTTAGTTATTTATGAGTCTCTTTGAAGTTGCTGAAAAGTGCAACGGTTAATCCAATTATTTCCATTCTCTCTGGTTTGTTTGTACAGTGTAAGACATAAGAGACCTTTGACTCTCACTGTTGCATCGGATTTTAAACTTTTATGTTTAGAATTCTCCGTTCTAGCGTTAGTCTTTGTTCGGAAAACTAACTTACAACAACACGGTCGAGTTAAGTTTGAACCTCGCGTAGTAACCCTTCAAAAAAAAAGGGTTACCTACTATCACAGAAATCTAAATAAAAAGCCTAAGCCTTATTATTTAGATTTCTGTGGTTACTATGTAACAAACATAACATACATAACACCACGCCTGTAATCCCCCGAAGGGTTAGGCAGAAGTGTACCCATTAGTACATCCACATTTCGCCAGTCATGTTTAAGTGCCATGTAATAGGGAGCGAGTCTATTGTCATCAACCGGGCACAAATCCAGACTCCGACGCCTCTACTGAGAAATGTCTGACGGAAAACCCCAACAGCACTTTGCCAGTTCTGGGAATCGAACCCAAGACCTCATGCTCAGCAGTCGCGCTTTGCGACCATTAGAAAAATGGAATAAATGTTTGTAAAAAAGTGTCGGCTATTTTAACTTTTAGACATAATATTGTATGAATTACTACTCTTTAGTATTAGCTATTTAAATACATAATGTGGTTATTGTAGCTATAGACACATTCCAACTAGGTACAGTCTTAGCTCGACCGAATTGTAATTATAAGTACTTATAGGTATACTTTTCTGTGGGATTGAATATATTATTATTTCCGGCTATTTTTTTCCGGCTTCTTACCTCAGTTTTTTAGCAGTAGGTATAATAATCATTAACTTTTACTGTTACTGTTATGTTATTTACCATCTTTGGGTGACTGTTAAAAACGCCTTAAGGCATTAAGTCCGCCCTTGTATTTTTTTGTTTCATTAAGCTTAAATAAATAAATTTTAACTGTTGACTGGTTCACATTATGACAATAAAATACGGAAAATTCATTAGGTATAAGTAATTAAGCGGGATTAAAAACATAAATTATGTGCAGCAAGGGATTAAGCCCAGCTATTACCCAGTAAATTGATTTGCATCTGGTGCTGGAAAATACGACAGCTTATACAGTTTGTATAAATTACCATGATGGGGTCAAGGGTCAAGGGTTCCATTCCCGGGTCGGGCAAAGTGTTACTGGATTTTCTATCGGGAATTTTCAGGAGCAGCCTCAGAGTCTGGATTTGTGCCCGCTTGATGAGACTTAAACATAACTGGCGAAATGTGGGTGTACTAAGGGGAACACTTCTGCCGAACCCTTAGGGGATTACAGGCGTGATGTTATGTCATAAATAAATTAGTATTTTCTTGCTGTAGCAGGTTCGCTTAGATTTACAACGTGTTACCACAAACACGCTCTATGCACTCGCATCCTGAAAGCCAGACACTCCGAAACCTATTTTTTTCTTTGGCTCTTTTTTGGGGAGACACTGCAGAATGCATGAAGCCTGGGGCCTTTTCTGCTCCACTGAAAGCAAGTACTGATTTCCTTCTAGCGTATAGCAGCCATAGGTACGTTCTTTTTTAACCTAACCTTTTTCAGTTTTAGAATGAACTTTGGGTAAAGAGAAAGGATTTGTAATTTGTTTGTAATGGATATAAACTCAAAAAGAGTAGGAGGAGGGGGGGGGGGTAGGAGTATGTAAGGATCGTAGTAAGTGGCGTTCTGTGGTGTCTGCCTACCCCCATGGGAAAAAGGCGTAAGTTTATGTACCTATATACATAGGTAAACACAACAACTACATTACTACCGATTTTAAAAATTAAATCACGTGTGGAAAGCTACATTATCAGCGAGTAACAAAGCTACCATAGTAAAATATAGTAAGTAAAGCATTTAGTATATTTTACTTAAAAAAAGTTAGGGTTCTTAAGAAAATTCACGCGTCACAGGCTAAAGCTAGCATTCAATAATTCGAAAAGTCTACTCAAATGATTGTGAATGAATATCAGTATTTTTCACAAAGCGAGTACCTACCTACCGGCTGGTTTCCGCACCAACTAGTAGAACTACCGGCGGCGGCAGATTAATGCATCTGGAAAGCCGACGCGACCGACACGACAAATGCCTATTTCCTCCACTTATAAGAATAGTTTAGTCAGGCTTCATTTGTGTTCATTCATTGGAACGATATCGAGAAAAGAGGTCTTCAATTGTTGTAAGAATAGGTAAGTTCGTTCATGTTTCCTAAATAATGTGAACCTATTTATTTTTAGGTCTTGGAAATTGAAGCCAAGTTTCTAAAAATTTTATTAATTAATCTTCCGTAAGTTTTAAGTAATGGATTTTTGATAAAATCTTCAAAAAAAGGTTTCTATCTCAATGTCCTCCTCATTAGCTCGATTTAAAAAAGAAACAGAAACACAGCACGTAGTTTATATGCTTTACAATTTTATTATCTGTTAAGCGGGAGCGCCGTTTTATGGACCATCCCTGTTTGGAGAATTTGTAATTAGCAAAATTAAATCAGCTCCGTAGACTAACATTTAATTAAGAAGCTGACGTACCAACACCAGAGTAGTGACCGCTTAGAAAACGTTTACGTTTGTGAGCAAATGAACTAGAATGGAGACCAGCAATGGGGGAAGGGGGGGTAGACCAGTGTAGATAAGGACCTTATTTACAGATTACGAGCGTATACGCCGTTCCTATTGTATTCAATACAAACCTATTTATTTTAGGAAAACCAACAGTTACACACATTTCTTAATTTAGTATAAGAAAACTTAAAAAGTATGTTTACACGTGTAGCTCAAGACGTTCTTCTTCATCTTAAAACTTAGTTACATACTTATATTTAAAAGTAATATGTACAATATTTACAGACATAATTTAAAAAAAAAAACAGAAAAAAAATTAAACGAAAACTAAAAATGGTATCAAAAAATTAGTCCGCAGCGCCGTCAACTGGAAATTTGACCAAAAGACTGGCCGCAATGCCACGTTGGATGGTAATGTTTATAACCTCCCTTTGGTCACGGGAAGTATCGACCAAAAGATCTATAGACATTTAAACATTTTTGCGATAAAAAACTTTAATGTTTTTTTCTATCTGTGTAATTTTTGGCAGTAACCTTAAATTATATTATCTAGGCAGCGGGGAGATGCGGATATTTTTTCTTTGTAAAAACTGACGTGCCCCCTACGTCAACAAGCTACTATAATTAAAAAATTAAAAAACACGACTGCAAAAATTGCACATATTTGTACTTTGTTTACTCGTCAGTTTTTTTTTACGACGTTTTTTATTAACAGTGTTATATATTTTTTAAATCTACTTGTCAAATTCTAGACGATAAACATAGACACGACCAGATTCATTAAAAAAATAAATTGAGGCTGGTATTAATTTACGTTTTAAAGTGACCACACCGGTTTCTTTTTTATTTTTGAGCTAGCCTATGTTACTCGGAACGGTGCAAGGATTGTAACGATACCCCATACATCTAAATCGGTTCAGGCGTTTAAAAGTTATGGTGGAATAAAGAAACTCACATACATACATACATACATACATACATTAACCCTGAACACATAACACTCCTTTTTTTGGGGCAGTCGTGTAAAAATAAGTATAGAATAGGAACCCCTGAACGAAAATGTTTCACATCATTCATGTGAGTTAACTAAAAAACTTGTTTCGACAATGTAATTTATTGTTTTCCGGTGGGGAAAATGGAGGAGGTAAAAAATACGTTGTTCCAGACAATGAACTGTTCCCCCTTTACCCACTTGTAACATTGTTATAGATAATAAAAGTTGGTTGGTATTTTCATTTCGGATTGTAGCCATGCTTGAAACAGAGTGCGGCCCGTCAAGCGCCCTCTTCGACGGCACACAACCGGCACAATGAAAATTTGAAAAGTTTCGCACAGAATATCTTCAAGTTATGAGAAGTTAAGGTTTAATTTCATCTACATTCAGTATCTACAAGATTGTATTTAGTTTTATTTGCTCTGCGAATGTAGTCTTGGAATGTTATTTGTATTTTTGTTAGTAATTAACATAACATCACGCCTTTCTCCAAAGGGTTACGCAGAGTCGTACCCCACATATTAGTACTTAAACCCACATCTCGCCAGTTATGTTTACGTATGTAATAGGGGGCGAGCCTTTGCCATCAACCGGGCACAAATCCAGACTCCAATGGTGTTACTGAGAAATTCCTGATGAAAAACCTCAATAACACTTTGTCCGGCCTGGGAATCGAACCCAAGTTCAACAATCGCGCTTTGCAACCACTACACCAAGACAGTTTGTTGGTAATTGAGCAGAAAATTGTTACTTAGTTTGGGTAAAACAAAACCGGACAAAAAACTATCCGACCTCGTTTAGGAGCGCTCTTAAGTTACTATTTTGTTTGTCTCGCAAAACTACGTTAAACTCCTAAAATCTGTTGCTAAGCCGTAGAGAATTCACAAACTATTTGGATTGAGTATTGATACCACATTTGTCGTTGATACAACTTAAAATTGGCTCGCGGCTCCCAGAGCGCAAGGTCCTGCGAAAATAGATTTTAGAGCATTTTCCAATAACATCTCGTACGTCTAAAATATATGAATATGTTACGATATTACTTATGCACCAATAATGACCTCAAGTACTTTAGACGGTTGGAGAAAAAAATAAAAAAGGTGGCCAACATTTATGCTAATAACATGGAGCCGTAAAAAAAACTATGAGCCGCGCGAGTACCGGCCAGGAGAGGATCCACCCTCATGGTACATAAAAAATGCAATAAAACATAAAATTATGGTCCGCTTCAATAAAACTGCGTGAATTTCTTTTTCTTTGCGACCATTGTTCGAGTCGTTTGCACATGGCTGTGTTTGGGAAGTTGTGAAAGGGTGCCAGTCAGGGCGTCGGATCCGGCAGCGTGGCCCGTTCATCCGGCACGGGCCAGTATCTTCCGGCATTTCCTCGCTCCACAATCTCTTTTCCCCCTGCTTCATTATTCGGCGCCCGGCCCGGGTCGGAGGGGTGCGGGCGGGTACAATGTTGCCAATTTACTGCTTTGCTTTAAGTCCCCGATTAGACGGTAGGATTTCCAATAATTTTGACAAGAACTTATACTTTTAAAATACTACAGGTTTACTACAGTCTTAGAAATGTTTATGAATTAATTTTAATAAAGAAATATTTTCCAAAAATTGGACAGTAATAAAACTAGTCAAAATGTGTCCAGTGAGCAAAGAAAATGTTTTAAATGTGAATTTATACAATTACTGAAAGATTGTTTTTATTATTTAACAAAATGTTGATATTTCAGTTACAGGGAAAATGTGAAAAGCGTGGCAACACGTGGCGTACGTCGAGGAGCGATGTTGGCGGCGCGCGGGTGCGTTAGTCCGCGTGGAGCGGCGCGCTGGCTTGGCTCGCCAGTTTAGGGAGCCTCGGTCCTCCCCGCACCCGGCGCCCGCCTCAGGTACGCTCGCATGCATGACGCGCCACCCTGTTGCGCACTGCACTACAATGTTTACCTAAATGCACCTTCCGATCTTTCTTAATCTACCTTCGGCTAATTTGGCGGGATCTTCTCTCTATCTACCGCTGCTGAACTTCTCTCAAAATTTGATATAGCCATATCGATAGGTTTATTTGCTCTCGTACTTTCAACTTACCTGGATCGATTCGCTCCTCCAAACTTGTAGATTTACACTAGATAGAATAATGTATAGGTATGTTACTATTCGCTCCGAACACCTTCTGTATAAATAATAGGCTATTTGATGCCTACGCACGCTTTGTGTTGTAAAACAAGGAGTCCGCTCTGTGAACATGTAATTATTGTGTAAATAAATAGGGTAGGAGTCTCAGTTTTCCCGCGTAATTTCATGACAACATACGAGCGGAAAGGCGGTAAAGAAAACAATTCGACATTCGAAAAAATCTGAGTATTTTCTTCGCAATTTTTTTTTTCTTTTTTACTTTTTTACTTACAGCCAGAATTTGGTAATAGAATTCTGAACTTTTCAATCAGTGCGACATAAATATACAATGAAGGAGAACAAAAACAACAAGTACTAACTTTTTGATCAAAATAAATTCAGTTGTAAATAAATTGGATTTGTTTGTTGACGCAATAACTGACACAATATCCGTCATAAATCAACATAGATCGATGTTTTTTATCTAATTGACGTCAATTTGTCACACAAATTCATATTTTAATGCTTCCTGGTGCGGCTAATGGCTTTTTAATCATTTCGAGCTTTACTTCAATGTGACTATTTATAATTCTTGTCATGTGTTACAATGCTTCTACGTAATAGATGTTTATAGTTTAAAAAGCTTTCAGAAAAGTACAGCGAAAGCTTTATAAATATTTATCAAATTCCTGAAGAGAATTTTCTAAAAGACAATTCAATTTTAGAGGCGTCAAAGTTGAAATGTGTAGTGGTAGTTAAAAGAAAGAAGGTAAGAAATAGCCTATTATTGTCACGTCGCTGAGCACTAGTCTTTCTTGAAGTTTGTCGTTAACTGAACATTGTGAAGGCGGGACTTTTCTCTTGAGAAAAATTTCTCGCAGGATAAAATGAAGCGAGCCAGCAATTGGAGGAAGTACCTTCTGCAATAATCTGCAAGTAAATGATTTCTTGATTAAAATATTAGAAAAAGATGAATATTTTTCAAGATTGCGTTTCTTCGGTTTTCTTTGTTACTTTCTTTGATATCAATCTTTCAGGGTGTGAGAATACAACATCTTTTAATTTGATACTAACTCTATTTAAATGAAATATTTTCTTTTGTTTTCTATTACATTGTTGCATAGGTAACTGAACAAAACAATGCTTGAATATAAAATACTAACTTTTGCCCGGACTTCGTCCGCGTCATAGTTGATTTCTCCATACATATTTCCATCCCCTTAGGGGGTGAATTTTGGAAAATCCTTTCTTAACTACCTCGATGCCTAATTTCATCTTTATAAGGTAAGTGGTTTACGATATTTCGTCATGAGTGAATGAGTGACCTTCCGCTTTTATACGTATACTAGCTGTCCGCCGCGGTTACACCCGCGTCTTTGGTTACTGCTCCGCTCCCGTAGGTCGTAGCGTGATGGTATATAGCCTATAGCCTTCCTCGATAACTAATCTATCTAACACTGAAAGAATTTTTCAAATCGGACCAGTAGTTCCAGAGATTAGCGCGTTCAAACAAACAAACAAACAAACAAACAAACACTGCAGCTTTATAATATTAGTATAGATATAGGTATATTAAGCAGATAAGATAGATAAATCATGAATTTAGAATATAAAAAGCAACAGTGGATCTTTGTCAATATTTCAGTGTAGGTCCCATTCCGACGATAAAAAATGCTGTATTTTCATGCCTTCTGAAGATTTTCAATACATCAAATAAGATTGTTTACAGCTAGGTACAAGTTTTCACGTGTAGGTTCTTACGTCAATGCAAAACTACGAAATTCCTTAACGATGGCCCTTAGTCATATCGAATACTAAAAGCAATGTTTATGGTTTTCCTCCCCTCGGACCCTGTAATAGGCTGTTAGTAGTCGTTATATGGGCTCGTATAATGCTTTGGTAAAGTTAGGTAGCTGTATGCTGCCGTAGCGCCATAAAAACACATTTGTTTTCAGTTTTTCCGAATAAAATCCATACTAGTATCATAAATGTGAAAGTAACTCTGCCTGTCTATCTGTTACGCTTTCACGACTAAACCACTGAACCGATTTTGATGAAATTTGGCAACCTCAAGGAAGGACATAGGCTACTATTTATTCCGCGACTTCGTCCGAAATAACGTACATTTGTGCGGACACAGTCGCGGGTAAAAGCTAGTCTTCTATTTATTTTAAACCCGTGACTGAAGTTACATAACGTTGAGTTCAATCTCGAATGTTATAGTATACCTAGCACTTATAAATCCGCGTTAGAAGGGTGGAAGTGGGAGAAGTGGGACATTATGTATTTTTGTCGTAAATTGGAGTAAACAAATTTTGAAGGGGCGTGCGTATACACTGTATAAACTGTATTTAGGGAAGTACGCGGAGTACCTTTGTTGGGGAAGTATGTATGATAGGTACTTGTAATGCGCTGTTTATGGGAGAATTTGCATTAATGGACCTACTTGTATGTAAATGACTGATAGTGTAATACTTTAGGGAAATCTAGGAAAAGTCTGAAAAAACTTCAGGCCTTTTTTATTTCTACACATTTTTATCACAATCTATTATTTGAAGGTATTTTTTTAAAATTTATTATAATATCAAAACTAGATGTTACTTCATAATAATTAACCTAAGCCTAAAACTTTTAAACAATAATTAAATTACAAAGTATTACAGTTTATAACAAAAGCTAGTCTCTTATAAAAGAAAGGAGGAAGCTTATAGGACAATAAAAATATATTTAAATATATTTGTATGTATGTATATAATGTATTTATTATTATAATGAATTCTCGGAAATTTTCTGTATCTGTGCACCTACTATGCTTTGTCTCTGCATCACCCTAAGGTAGACTGGTAGAAAATGCCTAAGGCATTTAAGTCCGCCTTTGTACAGTGAATTATTTTTTACATGTGCATAAAGTTTTTTAAATAAATAAAAATCTAGTCCGCCTTGCTGTCAATGGGACAAGTGCCCAAAAGGTTGGCAGCATTGCCACGTTATATGGCAATGCTGGATTTTTGACCCAAGAAAAGGCCACCCCTCTGATCATGTAAAGAGCCTATCAGTCGTTTGACGATGTCCCGAATTTTTCATATTGGTAGGTAATTGAATAAAATAAAAGTGGCATTCCTTACTTGAAGTAGGGGAATAAAAAAAAGGTCTAAGTAATCATCTACTCGAGTAGGTACTTGTAAAGAAAATTACAATATTTCCTGAAGACTGCGTAGTGAGTTGTGCTTAGCATACTATTAATATTCTAATGTATGTAACAATTAAGTCGAAGTAGTTCAGGTCATAAACTGAAGTCGTAAATGTTTGCTTCAAACATCGATTTGTGAATCACTCTGCATCTAGTAAAGCTATTTGTTTTTAAATCTAATAATTTTTGTTTTTAAATAAAGTTGAAGAGTGTTTTTGTTTTTTTTGTTTAAGCGCGCAAATCTTAGGAACTACCATTCAGATTACAAAAAACCTTTTTGTTTACGATAGCCAGACTCATTAGGAATAGTACAGGCTAAATAACATCACGCTAAGACCTAAGGGAGCGGGGCAGTAATCGAAAATGTAACTTAACGTGGGTTAAAAAAACCAAGCGGATGGAGTCGAGGGCAAAAGCTATTTACTATAAATGTTTAGGGCCCTATTGCCTATACCTAATAAACTATAAGATCATTTAACATACTTTTTATGATCTGTCAAAACCCGATTATAGATTATGTATGACATAAACTGTGACGTCACTATTTTTGCAAACTCAATTGACTAACTATTTATTGATTTAAAAGTAAATAAAAATCTAATTTTACAGTAAATTGAAAATAAATCGGGTCTTCAAGGCTTAAATAAAGTGTTTCTTAAGATAAGTAATGCCTTGGAATTATTTGCTAACGGTGTCAATTACCCAATTCATAATTCCTTCATGAAAAGAGATATTCGCACTTCCGCAGATTGTCACTGACAGACCTAGTTCCCACGTGACAGGAGCCGAGGCTATTGCTATTTATCGGCCACAATTCCAATTCCCGGCCATAATTGAAAATGTTTGTGACAGATATTCCAATTATATTGTGGGTTCTATAGATCGAGGACTCTGAATTACAGCTGTTGTGGTTCCTTTAAGACTGATAAGGTGATTTTAGTGTTTGTGTTACAAATTGGTAGGAAATTAATTTGCCCTACTTATTTTGTAGGATATGTTTTTCATATTTCATGGAAATGTCGCAAGTTTTTAAATTACATCGTGTTTTTTTTTAACTCCTAAAAGTTTGTACTGAAACAAATCATAATGAATGTTGGTTTTTGCGGATGTTGGATAACTTGTGAAATAAGTATATTCTATGTTCTTTGTTGGGGTTCAAGCTAACTCGTTTTAGTAGTTTAGCCGTGAAAGCGTACAAAAGGACAAATAAACGGACCATTGCGGATTATTTGTTTTTATATAAAAAGTGATTTCTAATTCGTTTTCGTATACAATATATTTCGTTCAATAAGTCTTAAATTTTATTTACATGACACATCTATTTAGAGACACAATAAGGAAAACATTCAAACACAAAGCTGTTTACAAGTCAAACAAAACAAAACCTTCATAATTACTTTCTTAAATTTATATTCCAACACAAACTCACTTTCACATTTATAATCTTATATGTATAGGTATAAAAATCTCGTATCTCGTTTGTGGTCGTAGGTACTCCTTCGAAACGGCTCGACCGATTTATAAAAAAAAAATATGCATATGTATTTGGTAGGTATGAGAATGGGTCGGAAAGTATATTAATTTAATACCGGTGGGTGATAGGAAGCAGCAGAGCAGAAGCTAGTATTAGATAATATGTTTGTCTCTAGTTGTGGAGTCGTAAAAGATTCGGCATCAGAGTATAGGTTTTAGTTGTAAATCTTCATATTTCTGTTTTAATCTGAAGGATATCGGTGTCTTAAGCCCAACACACACAGACAGCGGGATCGGGACGGGAGCGGGACGTGAGCGTTGAATGTGTGGACATCCTTATACATACAAGGAATACAACCCGACGACCGACGACATATGCTCCCGCTCTCTGTGTGTGTTGGGCTTTACGTAAAGAAATGAAGTGTGATAAATAGACTCCGCCCATTCGGTCCATTGATCTATTGCATCATGAATAAGTAATAGAAGATTCCTTGCTAACAACTCTAAGTATCTGGACGCTAAAGTGACAAATGGGAGAAGACGTCCTTACAAATTGTGCGGACAAGGTAACAAGTAGCCGACACATTAGGCTTAAGAAAATCCCTTAAACATTTTCTTAAAATACTTTCAAGGCTAATTTAAAAACGTCAATCTCAATCTAAACAAACAGAAAAGTGAAATGGACATAAAATACTTGAAGCACCCATTTTCTTCTTAAGGTCGATGTGAAGTGGGTTTGTTTATCTATACTATACTAATATTATAAAGCTGATGAATTTGTTTGTTTGTGTGTTTATCGCGCTAATCTCCGGAGTTATTGGTCCGATTCTTTCGCTAATAGTAAGCTACGTTATCCCTGAGTGCTATCCATACTAATCCATACTAATATTTTAAATGCGAAAGTGTGTCTGTCTGTCTGTTTCCTCTTCACGACTAAACCACTGAAACGATTTTGATGAAATTTGGCATGGAGATAGTTTAAGATCCGAGGAAGGACATAGGATAGTTTTTATCCTGGAAATCACCCCCTAAGGCAGTGAAAAGGGGGGTGGAAGTTTGTATGCAAGTACGATACAAACAAGTACCACGCGGACGTAGTCGCGGGCAAAAGCTAGTAGGGTAAAACCAGGATAGTTGCCCCACTTTTTGAAATTACTTCATATCTCTTAGTATAAAAAGCGAGATTCTTTATTTGTTAAACGGGTTACTACTTTGGTTTATTATCTTCAAATTTATGAAAGGAATAAATATTATCTTTGATATTTCCAGAGTTTTGGCGATTTTTGCGGACCTCTAAATTTTGGGACAACTATCCCATATAGGGGATAGTTGCCATCTCTATATAAATTACATTTAGGATAGATGCCTCGTCGCGACAGAGGACATTTATCCCGCAAAAACTTTGATCGCACCTAGCCGTCCCATGCAATCGCACAGAGACATGCAACACGGTCAACTTAGTTGTAGTTGCAGAGTCTCTCGATAGATAAATAAAATAACATGTGTTTCATTCGCGAAACTAGAGTAATTGCAATCAGGCAACTATACCCCCGGGGCGACTATCCGGCTTTTACCCTATTATAAATGCGAAAGTAACTCTGCCTGTCTGTCTGTTACGCTTTCACGACTAAATCACTGAACTGATTTTGATGAAATTTGGTATGGGGTTTGAACCCCAAGAAAAGACATGTGCTACTTTTTATATTTCTCGACTTCGTCTGCGGCCGCGATAACCGTCCTTTATAGACTATATTTATAATAAAAAAAAATTAGAGACCCGTACCTAAGTAAAGCTATAAATAATATAGAGACAATAATATTGCTTTTTATCAAAGACTTGAAACTTTCGCAACACTCGGGTGTTATTAAGAAAGTTTGTCAGCTTCCGCGAAATTATATTTAGAGTCAATTGGGAGAAAACAAATGATTAATGTTTATTAGTGAGTCGAAATTAATATGGTGTTAATTGAAATTAATTATTTGTGGTCGGAGTGTTGCGGGTACGCGGAAAAGTGATTGGATTTTAGTTGTTTGTTTCGTAAGCTTTTCTCTTTTATTTGAATACTAGCTACTGCCCGCGATTTCGTCTGTGTAAATGTCGGTTTTCGTATTTTTCTAAACGAAATTTCGACCCCGATTTCGTACCCTTAGGGGCTGAATTTTAGAAAATACTTTTTTAACGTATGCCTACGTCATAATAACTATTTGCGTGCCAAATTTCAGCGTAATCTGTTCAGTTGTTTGAGCAGTGTGTTGATAGATCAGTAAGTCAGTAACGGTTGCTTTTTATATTTAAATTTGACTAGCTGTTGCCCGCGGCTTTGCTCGCGTTAAATTTGGGAAACGTCCTAGGTTTCTCCTAGGTTTTTCCATACATTCTTAGAACCCCTCTTTCATCCCCTTAGGGGTAGAATTTTGGAAAATCCGTTCTTAGCGGACGTCTACTAACCATAAACTACCTCCCTGTCTTCACCTTTGTACGTCAAGCGGCATTCGGTATTTCGTGAGTGAGTATCTGATTATAATCAAAGTCTTTTAACATTTTTTATAGAACAAACGACGCTTTTACTCACAAATAGTAACGTTCAAAACAATCAAGTATGTATCAAACACGTTCAATTGTTTCGCAAGCTACAATTTAAGTACGTTCTCCCACAGGACTCAGAAGAGTTTTCTGTTTGCGCTTATCTAAGAATAGATGTTTGTTCTATGTAGCGAGATTGTCTAACAAAGAAAATAGGCGACTCTTTGAGTTAGACGAAGATATTTCTGAATTATAGACTCTATTGCTGAGTGTTGCTTTGTTTGAGACTTAGGACATAAGAGGGTCATGAAAGTATTCATATACGCGGTCCCTCATAATCCTAATAATGTGACAATGAGCCCCCACTCACTCTAATAGCTATAAATAACATTTTAATTTAAGGGTCTCAAACGATCTCCCTTTAAATAAATTCACAAAAAGATCTTTCATTCCGTCGTTAAGTAATTCATGCGAATGTGAATGCGAATGTATGGTAGGTATGTATAATTTGAATTAAAACGCCCAATTACTTTAGTCGGGAGTACTTAACCCTGCTAATCTGCGGGGGTAAAAAGCATGGGTGATTCGTTACCCTGTTACCCTAACGTTAGTACAAGTGTACTTATATTTTTTTCGTGTTCCATAACAAAATCTCTGCTTGTCTGTCGCAGCTTTTTTCAGCTATTGTTCAAATAAGGTTTTAGTGTATTTTTATTTCTGTCTAGACTTAAATGTCCAGTAACAAACATTATTCAATTCAAATAAAACCTGAAAGATAACTTTTTCAATTGTTTTAGCAGACAATTGTTATTTGTTCTATGATTTTTTATTTTTAATATTCGAAATTTCGTTGAAAAGTAAATAATAAATGCAAAATTCAATTCTGTTTTTTCCGAGGAACATTTCAGAACGTTCAATTAGATGTCTAATCAGATAGCGACGGGTTGTCGTTGTTTTGGACAGCCAATCACAGGATAGGTAACTAATATGAGATTTGACAGTTTCGAAGATTTTACTGAGTGACTTGACTTGGCTCTCAAAAACCGCTGGTAAGTTTATTTGTAGCATTCCCTCGAGGATTTGTAAAAATAACGTCAGGAAAAATCATGAATGTATTGAGGAAAATTTTACAGCAACGCCAGCAAGAAAATATATTATGTATGACGTAGTAACTTCTTTTTCTTTTGGAATCGTAGCCGTAATGCAATGTATGTACAAATAAAAGAAGTTTTATGTAGTTTGTCCTGAAATGAAGACTAAAGTTCTAAGTAAGGACCTACTGCGAAAAATATACGATACTTGAAACTCTACACACGAAGTTATTTCAGTGGCACTTTAATTTTATTTTTCGTAAGTCGTCGTCGTATCGTGACAAAAAGAACGAATGTTGTGTTTTAATAATTGTAAAAAAATGTTGCAATGTTGACTTCGTCACAAAGGCTATTCTGAAACTTGAGTTAATTAGCCGCCTACTAACTTTTTAACGATGTGGTGTGAGGTAAAAACGCGAACACAACGCCTGTAACATTTCTCTGTCATATTTTTAGATGAGTCGCAAAAGCTTCGTAATTTGAATAAAAAAAGCAACTTCAGCAGAGATTATACTTGAGTAAAAAATGCGCATAAAATCAGATTATGGCGGTATTTGTTTTTATTATAAGCCATTCCCAAATCGTAAGAGCGGGAAATAAGCTTCCAATTTTAAATATCTTTTGCAAACTCTACAGAATGGTCCTCTTTGGTTGATATTCACTTCCATCGCTTCATTTGTATACCTACTTATCTCAATGATCGATCAACGACGTCATAATCCATCAAAAGAAATTAAATTTATGCCAACGTGTATGTGCTTGTTATAAAGTAACAGAAAATAATTTAATATATTTTTGCTATAAGAAATAACATTTTTCACACACACCTAAAATTATATTAAAAGCTGTATATTTCGTAACATACTAAAAATAAGGTTTTGTACTCTTTACCAATAAAATAACGTACCGTGTCACAGGCTGGTGACAATACGGCATGGGTTATTACTCCATTATGCTCGGATTTTTCAATCGTCAGATAACTCTTTAATAAATATGGCGGTTTGACAGCTTTTGTATAGAAAATAATGTCAAACTGTTATATTTATTATTTGGATAAAAAATATCTGACTATTGAAAAATCAGCCCTAATTGAAAGTAGGTAACACATAAAATCCTCTTTTATTTATATATTCATCAGTTCTTCTATTAAAATAATTAAAAAACATGGCGCCATGAGGCCAAGCGGTCGTAACAAACTTTTATTTTTAATTAAACTTAAATAAGTTCATCCCTTTTTAATATAATCCTTCGTGTTTATACAAAAAGTAGATATTTATACTAACTTTTATCTGTGATAAAGTATTTAAACCAAACTTTATCGTCTTATTGTTAAATAAATGCCAGTAATATTTCTGTTTCATGAAATTTGTAACAGCTGCTGACAAATTACACACTTTCTGCCTTCAGTACGAAATATTTTTTTATATTGTGCCTAGTTTATTTTAGGTATATCATTCAGAATTTAAGAGCATTAATTTTAGATTTAGGTACAGACCTACGTGAGTGACGAATGACATCTTTTATCTGCTTGCTCGGTAATATTTTATATTTATTCCATTTTAAAAATGGAGCTAAAATTTTTGAATTTAAGATATTATTCTTTATTTGAATAGGTATGGATTTAAGAAAGTGATAGGCTTTATGCATTCGGTAATGTAAAGTTAAGTACCGTAATAAAGAAGTTAAGTAGTAAATCGGTGATGCTAAGCTTTCTTCTCGAAAATAATTCAGCCTTTCTTTTCTTATGAGCGAGATTAGAGCCAGATTTCTAATGTATTATTTTGCTAATAACAAGATTTACGTTTTGTGGGAAAAGGGAAATTCCTTCGCCTAAGGTAAATTATAAGCGTGGGTGGCTTACGTACTGACATTCAAATCCTCTATAAATAATCTCCAAGTCATTATAAGAAGCTGTTCGCATCTCAAATATAAATATAACTCTTAAAACAAAACAGATAATACATAAATTGATATCAAACCTCCTTGCATAAAATAACGGCTTTGTCACTGTCAAAGTCTTACTCAAGTACTTACTCAAGTACAGACTTTTTTCAAAAAAGGAACAGCAGTTCAAATAGATGTACCAGTGTTCCAAATAGGACATTACAGGACTAGCGGGCTGCTCTTTCTCAACTTCTACCTAAATTATAGGGCTTTATTTAACGCGAAACAAAAAGCTTGAAGGTACCACCGGGAAAACTAATTAAAGTCAGTTTTTTATAGCCTATTTTGTGGCTTCCATTTTAAGCTCCGTTTTATTGGTAATAAAACAAATTTTGGGTCACAAATGGGCACGTGAGCCGTATTATTGAATATCGTTTTCTTTTAACTTGATTTAATTTCCGACTTACAAATAAATATCGGTTCTAAGAATCACTCAGTTTAATAGGAATAAATTGTTTCGGCTTCCTCCGTTTTTTAAATCTGGCTATTTTATTCTGTAAAAAACTCCCTCGGTGTTATTGAGCATGAGGTGAACTGTCATGCTGGGGATTGATAACTCATCTCATACTCACTTCACCTAAACTCTTACCAGTTACCCTTGATTTTGCCTTTAAGGAGTTGCAGTAGTTGGGATTAGTGAGGCGAGCTGTTTCGAAAAAAATTTTGATGTCAGATTTCTTATTTGTTAAAAGAACAAACAAACATCTATTCAGTATCGAAACTCTAGTAGGGGATGATATGCATGCACCCCACCCGATCGATAGATAGCTAAGCTAGGTGTGAGATAGCCGTTCAATTTCCCCTACACTACATGATCGACAAATAGAGATGTGTAGCTGCTAGATAGGCATCAGTGGATGATTGGCATCTCTAATTTCCTAGGCTAGCTGACCGGGACTGCGATAAATTTGTCTTACGTTTATAGGGATATTAGGCAAATAGGTATATTAGTTGTCTTTAATATTGGTAAGAGTAACAAAGATTTATTTTGACACTAGCTGTGCCCGAAGCATGCTCACGTGGCCCTAAGTGTAACCTATGGAATTACCTAAGTATTGAATGCCATTATGTCATCAGAATCCTCTAAGCAGGACGAATAGTTGTAAAGGTGACTGCTAAAAGTTATAAAAGTGGGTTTTCCAGGAATTTAGTTAGTTTTTGGCTTGCGCTATACATCGATGCTCAAACACAAACACAGATTCATAACACTATCTTGTTTCAAATTGAATTTTGTCTGTGAAAATGCTTCTATCACTGATACAGTTACCGGCACGTAAGTTGGCAAGAGTTTTTGTAGTGGGGGAAGTTTGCGCACGCACAATTTCATACATTTTTATATGCGCGAACTTCCCCCACTACGAAAATCTCTTGCCAAGTAACTGTACTAATAATTATCATTGAGTTTAGTCTATACTTAAATTAGTGATAAAGTGCAGTTTTGTATCCTTGACAATATTTCAGAATATACCTCTTTCAAAGAAAAGAATCGCCCCGTTGCGTATGATGTGTATATCCAAACGTAGTGTCGATATGATACTATTCGCCTCAATGTGTTTTCTTCGTTTTTCGGAACTAAATTTGAATAGTACATATTCGCTCAGTCCCGTTCCATATCCATTAGCAAGCACATTACCTTTGTTTCTCCTTTTCAGAATATTTTATCAGGGTTAGAACTATTTACACACTTCGATAGCTCTCCGAGGGGTAGATGTATTGTTTACTTGTGATTATACGTTAACGGGATGGTAATGTCATTCTTCCCAGGGGTCAACTTAGTAAAAGCCGAAGGATGACTTGTTCAAGCGGCTCGGAACAGTTGTGTCAGCCTTGAAATTTAGGTAAAATTATAGAATTGGGTAGTCAACACCAATAATGTCAAGACACAACTTCTATTATATTATAAAATGTATCAAATGTAGGTATGCTTCTATTAATGTATCTATAAATTATTATAACCATTTATAATTATTGCAGTAATTGTGTAGGTATGTAAAACATAAATTAAAGGCTCGCCAGCACACAGATAAACCCTGAGAGGTTTCCGTTGTGCGGCTAAAACCATACTGAAAAATAGATTTGTTAAATATTTTAGAAATAAAAATAAATAAATAATTTTCAAAAACACTTATCTTCTATTTTGGCACTGAAAACAAGTTATTTTTTTAAATTTATCGTATATTATTTAATTTTTTTTCGCTTTGAAATTAATAAATAGTAAGTCAATTGAGTTGACAAATAAGTGACGTCATAGTTTTAGTTTTCCAATCTCGTTTTGACAGATCATAAAAAGTATGTCATTTGATTAATATTGATGTCTACTAGATTATCTAGGTTCGAGTGAGAGAAATGAGAAAAAGACTTAAATTATGACATTCTTTGAGTTATCTTAATACTAAATCAGTTTTAAATGGTTGTCAAATCAGTCCCGCTCAAAACTGATTAACTTCTAGTTGTAATGAAACAAACCAAGATGGAATTGGCACTTTAATTCCAGATTATATGTCGTAAAACAATGTTATGTATTAATAATGACTTTCTAGATCTCGAAATAGAACTACAATATACTATATGAGCGTCATGACTTATGCAAATCGGCTGAGTAGTTTAGACATCACTTGAATTCATACATACTCTCTAGGTATATATCCTCCTGAATAAGTAACTGCGTCCCTGATATCTTTGACGGTTTGTTGTTGTTGTAAATTGTTGTTACTCAGGCGAAAATAAAGGCTTTTACTTGACTTTGTCCAGTGTACAGTAACAATAATAGATGTTATTTATAAGGTGGCATCAATTAATTATGTGTATATTTCGACCCCCTTCTACGGTTGGTGAGATGTCGTGAGATTTGAACCCCTCTCCCCTCCCCTAATCTCACGTGAGATTTTTCAAAATGGGTATTTATAATGTATGTAATTATTGTTCTTGATTGCGTTGGATTAATTAAAAAAAAGGTGCTTTGATTATTTTTATTTAAGACTTCTAAGAACGTAGTCTAGAATCACAGTGAGACCAACAATAAAATACTTAAGTAATACTAAAATTAAACTAAAAAAATACGTGAGATTCGGCTCGACCCCTCTCTCTCAAACGCTTCACGTAATTAATGGATGCCCCGTAACCTGGCTTATGTGTCCGAGTGAATGTCAGTTACGTGTGGAATTTAATTTGTTTTTGGGCGGAATTGAAATTCTTTTTCTAAAATAAAATAAGCCCAAGTTTACTTCTTATACTTACCTTATAGATTCAGCTATCTGGCAATAAAATCTTGAGGATAAATAGAGCAATATGTAGTTAAGCAGGTATAAATACTTGCTAGCTTCATTATTTGGCCATTTTTCAGTTATGAGGTTTATTACCTAAAAGGTAACTTACTCACTTACGTTTCAGTGTGTCAGCTGATTTTTATTAACTAACAGCTTCGTAAAAAGTAACTTTTTTAAAGTTAGTTAAACTATTATCCGAAGGGTACACATAACATCACGCCTGTAATCCCCGAAGGGTTAGGCAGAGGTTTAGTACACGTAGTTTACGCGTGATTGAGTAACAAACATCCAAACATCCAAACATCTTCACGAACTTTCACATTTATAATATTACTAGCTTCTGCCCGCGACTGCGTTTGCGTCTAAATTGATTTCTCTATACAAACTTATTTAGACCCCTAGAAAATCCTTTCTTAGTGGACATCTTCTAGCTATAAACTATACAACCTTAATTTTAATTTGATACAAATCTTTCAGGGGGTGAATGTACTCATGAATATGAACAACTTTTATTAAGGGACATAGTACGAAATGTGAAAAAAAAAAACAGCTGATCCATACAATAATGTACTACATTACGATCAAAATGTATGGATCAGCTGTTTTTTTTTTCACATTTCGTACTATGTCCCTTAATAAAAGTTGTTCATATTCATGAGTACATTCACCCCCTGAAAGATTTGTATCAAATTAAAATTAAGGTTGTATACCTCCCTGCCAAACATCTTTATATACGTCAAGCGGATTTCGATATTTCGTGATGAGTGACCTTTTGGTTTTATATATTTAGACAGTAGGATTACTGGACATGCATCACAACATCATATATTATTCCTCAATCTATTCCCAAAATTTTAGCCACGCTAAAATGACGCAGGTCTGGCTGGCAACCTTGGGATCTAGTATAGATACCTGCCTACACGCATATCGTATATATACGTAATATATTGCCGAATTAGCTGCTTTACAAAACTGTTAGTTGATTTACAATACAATTGGATTGCCATTAATTACATAAAAACATAGGTATGACAGCTTTAATTCAACGTAATCTATACTTAATATTATAAAGCTGCAGTGTTTGTTTGTTTGAACGCGTTAATCTCTGGAACTACTGGTCCGATTTGAAAAATTCTTTCAGTGTTAGATAGATTAGTTATCGAGGAAGGCTATAGGCTATATACCATCACGCTACGACCTACGGGAGCGGAGCAGTAACCAAAGACGCGGGTGTAACCGCGGCGGACAGCTAGTCGTAGATATATTGCCGAATTAGCTGCTTTACAAAACTGTTAGTTGATTTACAATACAGTTGGATTGCCATTAATTACATAAAAAATATAGGTATGACAACTTTAATTCAACGTAATACTACAACATTTCTTAGTCAAGCGCTAAAAAAGTCAAAGTCAAATCATTTATTTCTATTAGACCATTAAAAGGCACTTTTGAACGTCATTTACAAAAGAGAAAATAATATTAGTAACTAGCTTTTGCTCGCGACTTCGTCCGCGTATATGTCGGTTATCGCGGATGCAGACGAAGTCGAATAAAAAGTAGCCTATATCCATTGTTGGGGTTCACACTTACCCTGTACCAAATTTCACACAAATCGGTTCAGTAGTTTAGGCGTGAAGAAAAGACAGACAGACAGACAGAAAGACAGACAGAGTTACTTTCGCATTTATAATATTAGTTAGGATTAGTTAGGATATTGAGTTTAGTTGCCCATTCCAAAGGTAGTTTCGTATGGTGAAGACCGGGCAAGAATCTCTTAAAAAAAAAACTTTAAAAATAAACAGGCTGTATGTTTTACAAAATGTAGACTGTTGATTTCTTTAGTATGTAACTGTTTAAAAATACTTTATTGAAAAGAATCGTAACATCAATTCTCACGTGAATGTTATTTCGTATTGTATAAGTATATTATTCGCGGGTCACCATCCCCCCATCGTTCACCAACAGAATGCACCGCGTATCCTGCGGTTACCCCTTTTTACGCTCCATGAATTTTCAGGCTCTACTACCTACACATTCACAATATTGGGATCACTCTGACGTATTATAGTGGAATGGTTGGGCATTTTAGTGGTGTAATGAAAATGATACGGTAATCAAAGTGATGGATATAAATATATGGAGTGTAAAATACACATTACATAGTAGTTAATTTCGCATAGGTACTGCCCTTCCAACTAAGTAAGTTTGAGCATAGAATTTTGCTGATAAACGACTTTTATTTTTAACCGACGTCAAAAAAAGGAGGAGGTTATCAATTCGTCTGTATTTTTTTTTTTATGTTTGTTAGCTCCTAATTTGCGACTGGGTGAACCGATTTTTATGATTCTTTTTTTTTTTGAAAGCTGGTGCTTCTCATGTGGTCCCATTGTCACCATTTCAATATCTGATGATGAACTTCGGAGATATGGAATGGAACTCCTCATAGAATCACAGCAGCAATATCGTAACAAGTGAAATTGCTTTGTTTATACGTGTAGTCGATGACTGACTGAAGGAAAAGGGGGGGGGGGGGGGGGGTACGTCAATCCCCCTCCTACCAGTTTCCAAAATTAAATATATCGTGTGAGGTATTGTTTGAAAGGGCTTTTTGTAAGGATTTCAAACATTAATACACAAGCACTAAAAAGTGAAAAATAAAAAGCTATTTTACAAAAAAAGATAACCGCCTTCATAAACTACAAAATAAAAATAACTTTAGTTTTGGAAGTCGGTGGCAATACTTACCTACATAACAAAAAACAAAACCAAAGCCGCCGACTTCCAAAACTAAAGTTATTTTTATTTTGTAGTTTATGAAGGCGGTTATCTTTTTTTGTAAAATAGCTTTTTTTGGGGTGGCTACTTACTGTGATTGTCTCGTTGGGCTAGTGGTCGCAAAGTGCGACTTCTGAGCACGAGGTTTTATTAGGAATTTCTCAGTAGTAGCTTCGGAGTCTGGACTTGTGCCCGGTTTATGGCAATAGGTTCGCCCCCTATTATTTGGGACTTAAACATAACTGGGCGAAATGTGGGTGTATTAATGGGTATACCTCTGCCTAACCCTTCGAGAATTACAGGCGTGATGTTATGCAACGTAACGCATGTAAAACATTGTGCATATAGGTGCAACAGTAAAAGGACCGTGGGGATATTTAAAGTTTAGTTAAAACAATTAAAAGTTGTTTTCGTAAAAAAATAACTTTGATCTTCAATAATTCTGTTTTTTCCCTCTTGTAAATGACGTTTAAAAATACCTTATAATTGTCTAATTGAAAAATGATTTGACTTTGACCACGACATAGATTGAAAAAAAAAAAAGCAATTTTACTTACCAGAATCAGCTATGCTATTCTCTAAAAGACTCGACGACGAACTCGTCGACGAAACTAGTATGGTCCCCAGTGGATTTTCAACTTTATGCTGTAGATCACAACGTTGTAAATCTATTAAAGACAAACTGTTTCGGAACTCGTCGTAGAGACAGTTTGTCGTTAATGGATTTTCAACTAAATGGTCTAGAGCATAAAGTTCAAAATCCACTGGGGACCATACTAGTTTCGTCGACGAGTTCGTCGTCGAGTCTTTTAGAGAATAGCACCCCAGAGCGAAAACCTACGGTAACCTATGGTAGAATTTAACAGCAATCAACAATCATTTTTCTTTTAAGCAACATTCAGCAAAAATGTACCCATCTTTTATAGCAAAAAGAGTGCCATACATATTTCATAGCAGAAATAAATTCCACCGATGAATATTAGTCTACCGGACACCTCGTTTATCTGCTGGACTTTTTGTTTTCGTTTACATACCCAATTTTATTGTGCACGGGAATTTAGACAGTGCCTAACACAGTGAATTGTCGACGGTTTTTATTTATTGAGCTTGTACTCTTTGTTTTTTTATGAGCGAGTACGAAAAATTATCTGGCTTAAGCCTTTTGGGAAAATTCGGATATTGATTTACCTATCTGTCCTGGCTGTAAAAAAATTAAATAAGTAGGTACTTCGAACACTGTGCAAGTGATCGAGGTACCGCGCTTATGTGTTTCATGTGTGTGCGGTGGTCCAACTTGTACTTGAATTAAAACACTTTTCTTTATAGTATAGTCAAATATGTATATTGGCTTTAAAATGGCGTACTCACACCTTGAGCGAAGGCAATTAACCGCCCAATACAAAAAAAAAGTAAGCGCCTATTATTTTAAAATTCGAATCCCTTCTGAAATTCGCCTATAAATTTTATTTAACTTTTCAGCCAGGTTGCATTGTTATACAACCTTCAAAGAACCTACACTACTATAAACGTCATCCATACTTCCATACTTATAATACTTAGTATAAATGCGAAAGTATCTCTGTCTGTCCGTACCGCATTCACGACTAAACCACTTTACCGATTTTGATGAAATTTGGAATGGGATAAGTTTGAAGCCCAAGAAAGGACTTAAGCTACTTTTTAATTCGCGACTTCGTCTGCAAAGTCGCGGTAAAAGCTATTTCTAAGTATATTCTGAAATTCTAAACTTAGTTTAACTTAGGTAGTAATATTACTCAGTACACAAGAGACCATACTATGTATGTACTATGTACATCATTGAATATCAAAACAAAACACACGTAACAGTTTACGAACATAATTTAATTACAAAACAAGGCATAATTTGGCGCGCCTCTCGCCTGAAATATCTCTGTAGCTAGCTGCTACGGAGCTAATTATAGCAATGTAGGTATTATTTATTGTAATTAGGTCCTTTGCCGTGTGTCTGGTACATATCTGTCTCTTCCTGCCGATACAAAGGAGGAGTGCGATTTTGTGAAGCGTTTAACGGGTGCAACCATTAATTCAGTACATGATTCTAGACACCCCGACGATGGAATTTGTCATCTACGCCAATGTAAAGAGAAACGATTTGTATTTTTGTATGTTTGTAACGAATTAGCTCAAAAACTACTGGACCAATTTGAAAAATTCTATCACCATTACAATGCTAAAAAAAACGGGTTGCACTCCGGGAGTGCCGGCAGAAGTGAAAACTTGATTATTAACGTTTACGTTTACGTTTACGTTTAACATACACGAACATTCGCGCAAGCGCCCTGCGCTGTCTAAACGAAACAGTAGGCCCAGGCATACATTTTCGCCGCGCCGTAGAGAGGGGATAGCTGTCTACTCTCCATCCGTCTTACGCTTTTTCGATCAGGTCACGTGTCCTGACGCGCACGTGTCCTGACGCGAGTTTAAGATTTTATACCCATTACAGAAAAAGTGCTCAACGCCGCTAAAGAAGTTTTCACTTCAAAAAAACACACAATATAATACAACACAACAACAACAATATTTATTACACCCGTGCGAAGCCGGGGCGTGTCGCTAGTCAGTTATAAAATGCATATCAATGCGAAAGGAACTCTGTTTTTCTGTCTGTTACGTTTTCACCGCTAAACCTCTAAACCAATTTTCATGTAATTTTTGTTTTTAAGCCCAAAGACGTAGGTTGCTTTTTAATCTGCGTGTTATTTTACGTCCGCGACAACCATCGACAAAGCTGGCTAGCCAAGAATCTACCCACTGCTGGGACATAGGCCTCCTCATAGAGAGGGAAAATGGCCAAATATAGGAAGGTCACAAATCTTTGAATTTTTGTTCTATGACTCACCGATGTCCACACGACGATTTCCTACTTCGTTTTAAGAGCAATGTATCTTAATACATCTTTTCAATGTACACACAGCAAAACAGATAGGTACCTATGCAGGGACGTCAGATATAGTTGAAGTTTTCTTAGAAACCGACGGATGTTTTTGAATGTAATTTAATTTTAAACGTAGATAATAAATAGATAGTTCTTTATTTAGGTTAAGTTTCAGTCAAAGAGGATGTCTTTGACTGAAACTTAACCTAAATAAAGAACTATTTATTATCTACTATCTACTATCGGTTTCTTAGAAAACTTCAACTATATCTGACGACCCTGCATACCTATCTGTTTCGCTGACTGTACCTAACTATTTAAAGTCGTATAAGAGACCTGAGTTTAACAATAGCCTAGGCGAGCTGAGTTATTCTTCGTTATTCAATTCCAAGAAATCAAGCTGTAAAGATAAGTTTTACTACCTCGGGAATAATAGATTACAGTTAACATTTATATACTTACTTGTTATATTTCACCAGAACTTTTTACGACAACATTATCGTGGAACAAGAAACAATAATCAAACTTAATGTTATCATTACTCCTTTCAGGGAACATAGACCCTAAATCCGTAGACAAGTAACCTTTGAAGGCGTTATAAAAAAAAACATGATATGAAAATATCTTTGATGCGATTCCACCCTGTGGGCCCAACGCAATCAACCGAGGTGGTTACCTTGCGTATGCCTTCTCAAATTTAAATGTATTAATATTTTTGGGTTTCACATCAAAAAGAGATTGAAATGGATCATGATTTGAATAATTTTACATAGCTAGCAAAGTTATACGTTCTATGCAAATGGGATATTGACTTAGTACGAAACGATATAGCTAACCACAGGATACGATGAAGTTATGATCTAGAAATGCCGTATACATTCCTATCGTCCGATTCAACCTTGGTTTCGCCTGACATTGTTCTTGTTATTAAACACTTACAAACACATACACAAAACATAGGTAGGTATAGGTCCGTGTTTCTAAGAGCTCGGGAATATTCGGAGCTCCGAATTCCGGAATTAAAGCCGATGTTTGTCTATTAAGCACTAGTGCTCTTCCCGACTTGCCAGTACTATGCGGTTCGCAATCGCAAGCCAGTGAAGTTGTATCGTCGCAAATATTCGACACGTATCCGCAAAACGTCTTTACATTTTAAATACACGCTACGTTTTCAACGAATAAGGATGTAACATTTGTCGACAGTGAGATAAAATCTAGCGGAGCGAACTACCTTTCAGATTTTTCTCTTTTGTATCTACGTCGTACACAGCTTCCTATCTTGAAAATTTTATGTGGAATTGTGTACTTACGTGAAATAGATTGTACTATTTATTAACCGACTTCAAAAAGGAGAAGGTTATCAATTTGGATGTTTATATTTTTTGTTGTTATGTATGTTCGGCCATCCGGTCCCATAGAAATATTATCATGATCTGATAATGAATTTCGGAGATATGAAACAGAACTCCTCATAGGATCATAGCAGAACTGCCGTTACAAGTAAAATTGGTTTGTTTATACGTGTAGTCGATGACTGACTGAAAAAAGAGGGGAGAGGGTCGAATGTAAGTGGGTAGACACTGAAAATTAAAAAATTACAGAAAAAACTTTTTTTACAAAAAAAAAGCAACCGCCTTTAAAAACTATAAAAATTAACTAGTTTTGGAAATCGGTGGCAGTACATAACAACAAACAAAACCAAAGCCACTGAATTCTTATTTTTTTTTGTAAAACGTTTTTATGTATTCTATATTCCTATCAGTTTCATGCACCGCTCGTTTATTAGAGCGCTCATTGTGTTTGCACAACACAGTACCTACAACAATAGGTTACAGTCAATCATCAATTAGCAAGCCTAAATTGCTCACGGGCTTGTTAACTTGTTGCCATGTTTGATGCTAAGTACCTAGTTATGTGACTACCTACGCATATATCGATTCTGTTCAGTGTTACTTATGCATGTATAAGGTTTCTGCCTACATTTGGAGCTAATAGATTGCAATCTGAAATGGTGAATTAGCAGAAGCGTGTAATTATAAATGGCGTGTCAAGGAATTATCTGCGAGCTTCACATAAGGCTTACGTTGTTAATTAACTTTATATATTTACGCTTTTCAATTACGATGCGAGGATATTGCCGTTCATGGTTTTGTTTTGACGTTAAATCCGTCATATAAAAACAGGAACTGGAATCAACTAAGGCCTGGTTCCCATTAAGTCGGACCGACAGTTTTATCAAACCGACAAACCTTACAACTGCTTTGTGACGCCCTCGTCACAAAGCAGATGTGAGTTGGCTGTGGTAAAACGACGGTAACGACGGTGGTGTTCACAATAGGTCGGATCGGCAGCTTCTATTGTGAACAGCAACACCCCACAGTCGGTCAACGGTTAAACTGTTGGTACCGACCTAATGTGAACCAGCTCTAAGTACCAACATCAGACAACATCTAGATACTGTTATTCTATCTATATTTATCTAACCGCAACGACCGATCCACGATTCATTAAATAAATTGCATCCGACGAGTCATTCGAGTTTTTCCAAGCTAATATTTTATTGAAAAAAAAAAATGCCTGTACTTATTCAACTTTGGTTCTTTTCGTATCTACTCTACTGCGATACCATTTCATTTCATTAAATATTACGGCACCTTTTAACTTTTACAGCGCAAAAGTAGGTAAGCCAGGTGCAACAGATTTAAATTAACTGTAAGTAATACTTCAACGAATCATCCTAAGTAGTATGAAAACTTTGGCCGTGACAGACGGACGTAAATTAATAAAAAATTAACTAGATACAGCCGGGCAGTATTGCCCGCCTCCACTCACAGAGATTTACGGAATTTCAGCAAATCCAAGGAGTCACGTAAACGAAATATACTTGGAATTAAGGTCAAATGAAACAGATAGAGTGAGCCTGAAATTACTTGGACATATAGGTTACCCTTAATGTAATTGCACAGTTTTGTACAAATGTTATTGCTTTCTTATTACCTACTACACCAGAGATGTTGAACCTTCGTCATATGACAGAATATTCTGGGCATGACATTGGTTATATGACCAAATCAAATCTCACATTTTTTTCATAAATTTAAGACCGATAAATATATAAATCGAAAGGTCACTCATTCACTCACTCATCACGAAATATCGAAAACCGCTTGGCGTATAAAGATAAAATTTGGCAGGGAGGTTGTTTATAGTTAGTAGACGACCTCTAAGAAAGGATTTTTTAAATTTCATCCCCTAAGGGGATGAAACAGGGGTCCAAAGTTTGAAGAAAAGAAATCAACTTTGACGCAGACGAAGTCGCGGGCAGAAGTTAGTATTACAATATGTACAAAGTGTTAAAAATTAAGAAATGAAGACCATTAAATTATAGCAAGATATAAATAACACCTTCAAAATAGGACAATCAGAAAAAGTTTTAAGTTTAATGTCAAGATTAATATGGCACGATATAACACATTTAAAATAGGATCATAAGAAAAAAAAAAAAGTTTAACGGCAAGCGTGTCTAAAACTGTTCTTCATCCCTGACCTATACGACCCCCATCCCTCCCTGACGTATACCTAAGTAGTAACATTTAGTCGCCCAGGGGAATTGCTAAGTGATTAGATCAGGATGCATGGAGATTTTCCGCGCGGAAATGCACCTTCAATCCCAAACCTCGGTTGACTAGCGTCTAGCTACCTACGCTCATTTGCCGGATGCGCTTCAATTTAGCTACTTCTATAATTCAGGTCTGGAAGTTGCAGGAAGTCTAATTTTCCGTCGCGGAGCAGAGAACAACTTTGTTAGGACATAGGTATTCCAAGGTAGAAGTTTCGGTAATGCTATCGTTGTTTTAAGTGATTGAAGATTTTGAGTTTTAGAAGCTTTCGGTATGTAAACTGTGTGAAAGTTCAGGTAGATTTAATGTGGTTTTAATGCTTGGAAATGATTAAGTGCTTTTGAGATTATGTACGAGCGCCGGTGGTGTAATTTACAGTGAAATGATACAGACCCTATATTTTCGTACAGAACTATTTAACATGTATTTTAACATAGGTTTATGGTACTTTGATACTATTATTATTACTGAAAATTAGTCTAAGAAGTCTAGCTATTGTAAAAAAAATATCAAGAACCAAAAAAAAGACACCTGTCAGTTTTACGGCCTCACTATCAAGTCTTCATAATTCAACCACATGAGTAGAATTCAACTTCCGAACAGTGCTTATTTCATTATTTAAATTCTAAGTAATAGACTATTAAAATGAGGTTGTACCTACCAGGTTAAACCAGCCGGAACCTGTAGCTACCTACAGTACCTACCAAGGCATAGCTGAAGTGTCAGTTACCTACTTGTTCCTGGTATATAAGGAATGTTCCATTGGTGAATGTTTTACCCTCTTCTGGCTGGGATCCCAACAAATCTCTCATATTCCGCTTAAATTACTTTTTATGGAATACCAACTTAACTATGTACTTCAATGCAAAAATAACCAGTAGACTTTGTCCGGTCTACAACATAGTGCATGAAATAATTTTTGATAGTTGTTGTCGACAGGCGCTTGCGCAGGCGGGGCCCCGGGGGGCGGTGCGCGCGGCGCGGGCGCATGGCGCTGCTGTACCGCGCGACGCGGCTCAAGGACCGCGCCGACACCCATGTGTTCACCTTCGTGGTAACGCGCTCCGCCACGCGTGAGCCCGACCGCGATGTCACCTCCAAGGACTTCTGCTGTGCGCACCAGCGCTGGGCCGTTGCCTTCAGTCGCACAGACGCGTCGCTCGGTCAGTACCTAATGATTACCAAACTGACGATACCTCTGCTAACTCGTAACCTGACTAAAGGTATTATTGTTGCAGGTGTGTACTTGGTCTGGAGGGGTGCGTGCGAAGGAATGCGGGTGTACGTTGACTTCACATTCACGCTCCTTAGCCGTGACCACTTTACGGCAAATGAGGGCTTTTCCGGTAAACAGGTGCGCTTCAGCGCAGGCTGCGCAGCGCAGGGGCGCGGCCGCTGCGTCTCCATCGCAGAACTCAACACCAAATTCGCGGATGCGCGCGGCGAGTTCCAGCTGGAACTCAGCATGTCTCGAGTACGCACACTATACTCTTGTGAACTACGCGCGCCTCGCCTTGATACACCGCCCATAGCGTTCGCCGGTTTCGACTGGCAGGTGTCGGCTACTGGTGGCGGTGGCAAGGAGCCGTTGACACTGAGGTTAATGAGATTATCTGGGGAAGGGCAGCGCTGCCGCGTTCGATATGCGCTTGCACTCGGCGAAGGCGAGAGACGACTACATTCAGGGCCGCTAGAGTGCGTATGTGACGCTGATGGTCGCACACCACCTTGGAACCCGCGACCACCGTCGCGGCTATTAACTAAAGGAGTCCGACTGACAGTAGAGCTAGTATGGGCGCGAGCGCTGGCAGAGCTTGCGGTACCAGCGGCGGGGCGCGCCGCCACGTGCTACGACCGCGACAAGCAGGCATGGGCGGTTCGATGCGACATGCATTCGGAGATGGTGCGACTGCACATGCTGTACCGCGATGTCCACCACGTGCCGCGCAACCACCTGCGCTATGTGAGCTGGTCAGCGTGGCTAGTGCGCACAGGCGTCGCAGCCGGCGAGCCTGACGCCGAGGAACTGCCCGGCGCGCCCTTCGAGCACTACTACGCTCAAGATAGTGCCGACGAGGGGCTCATGATGGAGACGGCTCTTCGCGTTGAGGACATGTCACGACCCGGCAGCAGCGCCTTCTTGCATCCGGGCGGTGAACTTCGTGTTCGCCTCGAGTGGGGCGATACATATCTACTCTTTCAAGCTACTTATCATGTCTACGATGACCTTTGTCGGCTACACGCGCATCAGATGAGGTAGGAGAGATTATTGCTACTATAACTGAATAATTTGTGAATGTTTTCACGAATAATGACATGGTTAATATTTTCAGGCGCGAAATTGCCGTTCTTCAGGCGGAGAACTATTCACTGGAGCGGCAACTGTTCAGCTACCAGAAGAGCCTGGCGTACGCGCAGGCGCAGGCGGGCGAGCCGGCGGTGGCGGAGACGAGCGGACGGCGCTCCCCCGCGGAGCGCTCGCTCTCCACCGACACGGAGTACGCGTGAGAAGGGCTTGAGGACCTACCCTCGTCGTCACCTTTGACGTCGCTCGTTCTCTACTCTTCTATCTTTTCGACTGATTCTGACGTTTTTGAGCGATTTATCTATTTTTCTAGACGTTTTATGGCGAGGTGCGCCCTCGTCCGCACCGCTTTCCGCCGGTCGCCTGCACTCTCGCCGCTCGATTCTATCGATAGCCGATATACTCGACTACTTTTCTATTTGTCTGTACATAAAATATATTTAGATGATATTATATATTATGTATATTTCTTAACTTGAAACTTGAATTCATATACTGCAACAGTCGATTTATGAATAAAAAAAGTCCGTAAAATAAATAAGAATTTTGTCTCTTTATTTGTATCTTTATTCATTATCCCTCGACATCATTATTAATTTCAATTAAAAACTTTTATAGAACGTAAAAACTAAATTGTCAATCTATCTGTAAAAAGGAACGCTTCTGTCATAAATAATTAATATTGTAAGAATGTACTAAACTTTCAGCATGAAAAGAAAACACTCTTGTTACATCTCTTGCACACGATCTCAGTTTTTTTATCAGCACTGAATGCTTTGAGTCAAACCTATTTAGATACGGAACGCCCGAACGTCATCTGTCAATGTCAAAATGACATTCTGACGTCAAGTCAAAGTCAATCAAAAGTTCAAAACCCACTCTGACTCTGTCAAAACCACGTTGTTGTGAGTTTGTATTTGTGCGAAAATAAATTATTAGGACGTACAAAACATAGACATGGCTCAAGGCAAACTTAAAGTAAAGAGTAAATTGCCTGCTGGCGCAAAAACAAAGAAGAACAAGGGTAAAGCAGGCAAGGCGGTGACAAAACGCCCGAACGCACCAGCAAAAAGCAAAAGTGCTGCAGAACGGAATAAGTTGAAGTCAAATGTTACGAAGATGGTGAATGCTGCAGCTGAGAAGCAGTTGCGAGCTTTAGCCACCACCACACCGCAGTTGTCCGCTGCACAGCAACGCGTTGCCGCTGCCCCCACGGCACCTGCCCCTGCCAAGTAACCTCACTCTAAATTTACTAAAAATGAGGAGGTTCGCTTCGTGTTGACCACTGATAAGAGCAGGTAACTCTTTAAACTAAGTTCTACAAGAATATGATGATGTATGATAGTCATACACTTATCAAATGTGTAATGAAGACAAAGTATTCACTAAATAGGCAGTATAGGTTTGAAAATGTATAGTAATTTAGAATAATCTCTTTTAAAAAACTTAGTAGTCATTATTACCCGTCAGTATCTATTGTTATAGCTGTTGGCCTAGGCACAATTAATATTTTGTGAAAGTAAGTTTTGTATGGGC
The DNA here is from genome assembly GCA_949316365.1 of Hoplodrina blanda. Lineage (NCBI taxonomy): Eukaryota > Metazoa > Arthropoda > Insecta > Lepidoptera > Noctuidae > Hoplodrina > Hoplodrina blanda. The sequence goes on along the minus strand of OX438579.1, from coordinate 3,769,261 downwards.
CTAGCAATTTCTTCCTACATTAAAACTCATTTTTATATTTTTTAAACATGATACTGAACTTAAAAGGGCCATCAATATTGACCAATTTATTATGAGGAAATGCGTAATGATGTAACGTATCATAACAACATATAACTTTATTATTATTAAATTAATAAACTAGCAGTTGTATTCAATATTTTTCGATTAAAAATCTATGTAAAATAACAAGAAAGAACTGTCACTTTTTTGTAAAACTTTTAATGATCTTTCCTGCTCTTAATTTCAATGTGTCTTAATTAATATTGTAATATAAACTTGTTAAATATACTTATTTAAGAAAAGTATAGTCTAAAAATAAATTATTTTATTTTATTTATTGTTTTCTTTTCTTTATTAACTACAATACATCTTCTCCTTTGACTTAAGAAGTAAAAAGTGATTGAAATCCATTCAAGAAACGGTTAATTCAAATAGGACTGTGCGTTGAACAATGAGTTAGTAATAACCATAGCCATTTTACTGGCTAATAGTCATCACTTATTAAAACTGCACCCCTCTGACAAGGCAACAGCCTGGCCAAAATTGCCTCGAAACCTACAGCTGTGAGAGTTTGCCTTTTTTATCTTTTCACAGTAAAAACTATTTTAACACACCATGATTTAAGGCCCTAAAATGAATAGCAAATTATTTGGTGTGTCGGAGCCTCTGTTATAATGAGCTGTCTTTTAGCGTCGTCCTGTTCTAGACTCACATTTAAAATATAACATTTCAAATTAACTTGATAATAATCTATGCTATGTGTAGGTTCTTTTTTACTATTATAGTGTTGCCGTCTTAGACTTGCAGATGAGAAGAAATCAAAATGGCTTTCAGAGCAAAATCTCCTATGGAAAAAATTATGTGCAACTGGTCATTTTCAGAATATTCCTTTTTTATTAGTCTATGTATTGCTGGAATAGTGATTAGAGACAATGTGTAGGTCCATAAAAGTTTTGTTTAGACTCCATTTTGAATACATGGGCATGTTAATAGTTTTTAGTGTTCAGGTGTCTAAATTCAAACACAAAGATGGGTAATGTATGTTAAAAACAAGAGCATGCGGTTCACTAGGATCCCTGCAACTTTAAAAGATGGAAAAACTTAAATTTTGTTTAACGAAAAAATCCTTAGGAAATCATTTATGAAAAAAAGTCTTATCAGTAATCATTGTATTGTATTGTAAAGTCTTTCCAAGAGATGAAAGAAATTAAAAAACCATAAAACAAAATATATAAAAACAACACACTATTTAGTCTGCAAAAAATACTTAGTACCTACCCAGTGTTACTTGTTGAAAAGTTTATTCACAAGCCTGGTTTTATGATTCCAGTTCTGTAACATTTTATGGCTTATGTTAATTAAATATTGATATTGAAAATGCATTATTGTTGCTTTATTAACAGACCAGTAGGTAGTTAAAATTTCAAGTCGTTTTTAGGGATAAGTAGTCACATATGGTGTTAGGATCCCATATCCAAAAAGTAAAATAAGGACATTTTTATTGCCTACCTACGCCGTCGTCTGTTCGTCTGTCAGGGTATCAGAAGGCCTACCGCCCGCGCCATTTCTTAAAACAGTACCATTTTAATACTACTTAGTAATTTCTGTTGTTTGATTTCTAACTCTCGGCGCTAAACCGAGTGTTGAAAAACCTACAGTACGCTAGGCAAAGTAATATTAAAATAATATTGTTTTAAGAGATGGGGGTAGGCCCCCAGTACAGTACAGTATCTTTTTAACTAATAATATAGCCAGATAAATTGTACAGAGAGTAGGAAGAAGACATGTAAATATAGCCTCTTATTGGACTATGAATAAGTAGAAGGTAAATTGTGAAAATAGGTACCCATAAATAAAAGGTGGTAAGGACCCCTTAGTGCGCAAGTCCGACTCGCTCTTGACCGATTTTTTGCCTTATTAATTCAAGAATTTGATTATGTTATCTTGGCGAATAATTTATACGCTTCAATCGAAATATAACATAATTTAGATGCTTAATTTTTTATTAAGTTTATTGTGGTGACAGCGCGTAAAATATCTCATAAATAAAATAAAATGTAGATATAAAAATATTTAAAAAAAAAAAATTACTGTCTTATTGAATTATAAAATATTTTAAAAGAGGTATCGCCCGCTTACCGCCATCTCTTATAACAATATTATTTTAATATTACTTTGTAATTTCTGTTGTTGCATTTTCAACTCTCGGCGCTGATTCAAGCGTTGAAAATCGAACTGCGGAAAGCAAAGTAATATTAAAATAATATTGTTTTAAGAGGTTATGGTAGGCCCCCAGACTGGTATTAAAAAATTCATATGCACCTGATAAATCTTACTTCTTACTACTTTAAATAAATGCAAAAGTTTGGATAGAAGGATGTTTGTTACTCAATAACGCCAGAACGGCTGAACAGATCTTGATGTTCGGCACAGAGGTAGATTATAGTCTGGAATCCCGTGGGATAATATTATCAACTTTGACGCGGGCAAAATCTAAAGATAATATAGACCTTTTTTTTTGATTTGGTAAAAATCATCAAATGAGTCCTTCCGCCCAGGAAGGGACTGTCAGACTTTTACTGACTAAAAAACCACCCTGTTCCTTTCCTTCTGTTGCCCTTTACGTTCCGGGGCCACGGTATCCTGTTAAGACGTCCCCGGAGACGTCCCGCAACCCCGGATGAGTATAAATTATGAGTATATTTACCTACGAAATAAATTGTGCAATATTTTGTAATTGGGCGAAATTGCCAATTGTCTTGTAATCTTTCTAAAATTAAACACTACAATAGCGTAGTTCATGGCTCTGTGAAACAAAGGCCTATTCATTTGAATTATTTTACATCAATAGGATATTATTAGCAAGATTGTAGGAAAGATCTCAAGTAGAAATCGTGAAAGCTACACAAATGGACGGCCGTTCACAATTTACTTGTGAGTAAATATAATTTAATTACAGTCTTAAAACTTAGTGGACGTGCAATTTTGCGAAGCGCATGAATTGTTTTGACATATAGGTACCTACTTATTTTACATTTAAGTGAAGTTCAGGCAGAGGTAAAACTATTGTGAAACTCTCAATTTTTGGATATCGCTACATGTCTATTTGAAAAATCCAAAACACGGTAACACTGCTCAGACCGGGAATTGCGAATTTTAACAAAGATTTTTTACTGAATAGCGGAACTTACAACCACTAAGGGTGAATTTCACCAAAATTTTAGGTCTATTACAACATAATAATTTGAATTTTTGACAGTTTTTCTGTACAAAAACTGTCAGACGTCAATTTTTTCACTTATAAAAGACATATATTGATGACTGATATTATTGAGTTTTCTTACGGGACCCTAATTTTTCGATAATAAAATATAGCCTATAGCACTCAGTGATAACGTAGCTTCCAATTTGTGAAAGAATTTTCGAAAATCGGTTCAGTAGATCCAGAGATTACCCCCTACATACAAACTTACAAACAAATGTTACCTCTTTATAATATTAGTAAGATAAAAGTTTAGTGAAATTCGCCCTAATTACTTTATTATTAATTATGTTCCAAAACGATTTAATTGCTAACAGAGCAACAGATACCTACATCCGGCAATAATGACTGTAAGTATCTAGTTCACAACGGAAGTGCTGGCACGTCAGAAGCCTGACGACCTTGGGTACCCAGCCTCTAGGTAAGAATTGAGTACAATCGACAGTCGTGGAAATCAAACAAATAACTGGGTGAAGTGTATAGTATGAACAAAGGAAGCTCTCCACCTGATGGTACTAAAGATAGAAAGAGAGATAAAAAATAATTGGCGGGGAAAATAATTCAAGCGCGGATCTATCGTTGTGGGCACAGTGGGCATGCTAACAACCCAAATACGCGAAAAAAACCTTAAGCACCTAAACAAATTATTCAGTTGTAAAATGTATACCATCTTTGAATTATTATAAATCTGATATGCTTTCAAGCTGTAAACGTTTCATTAAAATCTGTTCAGTGGTTTACTGCCACACTCAGAGATGTTTAATGGTTACTTAAGTTGTTCCTTAGTATAGATTTAATATATTAAACGTCCGTACCATTAAACGTCTCTGAGTGTGGCAGTTAGTCTTGAAGTGGTATTGTTAATAATTTGTGATACACATAATTGAGTCCATAGTCCGACTCGTACTTGGCCGATTTCAGGTGACCGTGACACATCCTTTTTTGAGGCCTGGATCCACGCCTGAAATAATTCGTCAATCTTTGATATGAGTACTATTACCAAGGGGTATCGTATTATCCAGTACTGGGTTGTGGAGGTCAGATAGGCAGTCGCACCATGTAAAATACTGGTATTCAGCTGCATCCGGTTAGACTGGAAGCCGACTCCAACATAATTGGGAAAAGGCTAGGCAGATGATGACTTTGATATGAGTACTATCGCTAGGAAGCGCTTCTTGCATCAATCACCTAAATCCATTTTTTATATCAATTCACTTATTATCAAAAAAAATTGGTGAAAATCCAGAAAGAAGTAATGGACTTTCATCAATATTTTCTTGGTCGTTAACTATGTTTTCTACTGTCTATATGTGGGTCTATCTAAAATGCCACTTTCTACTTTGTTAAGCGCGTTTTAAAATTGGTTTGGTGTGTAAAAATAAGCAGTGTATATAAGGCCAGAAATCGATTATGTGTAGGTGCCTATAAATAAATACATATGTATCAATTCAAGGCGATGTCGCACGGTGAGTGAACGGGCGTACCGGACACTGGGGTGTCCATGAATTTGGCCATTCCAAATCGAGATTAGGTCCTTTTTGGGACGTCTAGATTATTAGATATTTTGGTTTATATTCGATAGTAAATGCTTGTTTTATGATCAATGAGATAATATTGTAATGGACTGTTCAATCCCCGATAATAGCAAACATTTAGATGGACTAGGTACCTGTTGCCTTTAGATAGTTGGCTTTTTTTCAAGTTTACATAGCAATATCTTAAAATGCGTTTCTACTAGACTAAATATACATTCATTCGTGAAGTTGTGAGCCAGTAAAAAGTTGTTGACCTTTGAGTCTAAATACCTATCTAATTAGGCACTTATGTCAGCGCACAAAACCCAACATCTTTAGCTCCTAGAAAAAAAATTGTAGGTACGTCCAAACGTTCTAACATCATCAAATAGCAATTTCGTCTAATCTCCTGCCAATATCCTTCTGAACTCTTGGTATCCTTGCGGTGCGCTGGAGGGGAGCGGGGCAGTCTTGTGATGCGTCGATTTCTCCGAATAAGATTAATAAATGCAGGCGGGGGCTGGGGGAGCCGAAGAGGGGGGACATCGCGGCTAATGACACGCGCCGCTGCAGATATTTTTTTATCGCGAATTTAAAACATAAACTGGTTGCGGTAGCTACACGTAGTGGGCGAACAGAAGGTTGATTTGTAACAAATCCTATTGAGAAATCCACTCCAATCTACATTGGCATAAAGTAGCTACATCAAAAGATTCTATTCAAAGAATAGGAAAATTGTTTGTTCCTTTGCGAAGCCACCTTTTGATCCGAATACGCAATCATCCAAAGTTCGGAATAGATTCAATATAATACTTTGTTTGGTAAGCTTAGTGTTTTCAATAACATTGTAGTACTTAGTGTGCTGCTTTTGTTAGGTACCGTATTTTTAGTTAGAGTAGGTAGGTAGGTAGATATGTAATCTTTAGGTGATCAGTTTAGTTTTTATTACAAACTTGCAAACTTTATTTACTATTATACTGGTACTCAGCTGCATCCGGTTAGACTGGAAGCCGACCCCAACATAGTTGGGAAAAGGCTAGGCAGATGATGAATTATTACAAACTTATGCTACGGGTAGATTGGTAACCCTGGTAAATCAGCGATAAACATTTTTTTAAATTTTAAGTTTTGCATTTGTATTTTGTTCCATTTACATGTTGTAGTGGGCCTTCTTCCCTTCCCTTTAGCGGTAGCAGTCCGCGCCGCAGCCTCCGCCCGCGCCCTACGCCCTGCAGCCTGCAACTCTGCATAGTTCACCGCTCTGCGCTCGCGCATCGATACTCAACACTGCACTAATCACGAGTTAACACCTATTGTTAGAACTTTACTTCAGTCACCATTCGTATTCTTAGTTTTATGTCGTAATTTCTGATTGAGTTTCAGTAGGTAGGTATGTAGCGAGAGTACCTTAAGTATTCTCAAGGTAAACGTAATCACAATGTTATCCACACATACCATTTAATAACTACAATTCCAGAAACATATAATTTGAAACCAATCAGATGTCATTGGATATGCACAGGTAATCTTTTCATCTTTAATGTTAACTTATGTAAGATTTTATCTACAGGTAGCAATGCAGCATATCTATTAATTTTCTACCAGGAAACTCGTAATAGTAGGAATTACTTGTTAATATTTAATAATACAAACGAGCCAATTTGTGAGTGTCGTAGCCAAGTACCTAATTTAACTTCTGTCCACCGATTAGAAATACATTCACAATGATTTGTAAAGGAAAATTCTAGTAGCAGTAATACAACCACATGTAAACATAAAATGAATACAATATTGAAGTAAGAAACGTTAATAACACAATTTTCTCCCTTTAAGCGGTTAAATTGTTGTGTGAGCGTTCAATGTCTTCATATAAAGGGTCTCATATTACAGCGCGCGCGTTGATGTCTTTTACAAGTGTGTCGACGCCTACGAATGTCACTCTTGCGCAGGTCGCAATTCCAGCCATACCCCGACACTTAGGGCTGTCAATAACAGTTGCAGTCTTTCAACAACTAATCAAGCCAAGCCTAGGACAACCGGTTACGGTTCGTTTACGGAACCCTGGTCGATTTCTCTGGTTTCCCATCAACGTCGAGGTGATATCGACCGGGAGACAATAAATCCGGTTCTGCTGCAGCGGACGGGTTGCAATTAAACTAGTGTCGCGACGGGGTTCGCGGACCGTGCGAAAGTGAAGCACGTGAGGGGTGGGGGGAGGGGCTCTGTCTGCACATGCACACAGAGTAAGAAGTACAGTGCGGTCAGGGCCTGTCGCCTTAAAGCTCTCGGAGAGCTTTCGTTGTGTTTGGTGGATTTCATTATTACAGCTCCAGATTTCTTTGATAAACTTGGTGTAGATTCTAAAGTTTAAGGTCCTTGAGAACCGAAGGGGACCCACTATAAGCTTCAAGTACTTTGCATTAGCCCCGGCGCGTGGTTTTCGTCGATACTTTTGAACCCCAAAAGTTTTAAATTCGAAGTAGGTGGTCGTAGCGATCAGAGCTACTCTGAGAAAAGGTGTTCCTGTCGATCCCCTTAAAGGTATACTTATTAATTTCTTAAATACACTGGTTATTTTACTCTGTGTCTCTAGAAGCTCTGCGTGTGTGTCAGCGTGTAGGTGTTTGCGAGTGTATTCAGTCCGCGCGCGACGGCCGACGCAGACGCACGCGCCGCTGCCGAGTGCCATGTCGCGCTAGGCGCGCCCCCATGGTGTACCCCGAGGCGTCCCGCTGGGGCGCGCCAGACGCCGCGCTCGCCCCCCTCTACGATGACGTCTACAGAGGTCAGCTGATATTTGCAACCTCACCTATTTTTAACACATTCCCGCTGTGACTACCAGACAAAGTGACTTTCTGCAATCGTAAAGTGCTCCAACAGCCTGATTTCTTCATCTCAGCCTGGCGTCATTAATCCCGGCTTTTGCTAGGGTCAGACTGATTTAACAGATGATAATTGTCTGGTACGACGCTAATTGTCCCACGATGAAATGTTGCAAGCGAATGCCGATAGACTTATTATCATCAGATAAATCAGACTTTGCATTGAGCAATTTAACGTAAAGAAACATCAGCGAAATGTTTGGGATTGACAAACACTTTCAGAAAGGTACGTCGGCATTGTCTTTGTCAACTCCATTCTCTCTAATGAAGTTTCTATTCGTTAATAATTGTTAAAAGTCACTTTATCTAGAAGATGCTGTCTCCTAAATCAAGGTTCTCTAATGATAAACGCTGAGGGAATTAATTCAACCGTCTTAGCACGAAACGTAATGCAACCTCCAGCTCTGCGAACCTTCTTTGTGTGTAACCTGTGTCCCTTAGCCAACCTGTCGGCGATCCCTTACCACTTGAACTTTAGCACAATCATTTAACGACCCTTACGCGTGAATGTAATTATCAAGTTGTTATTAACATTTATAATTCAAAACCGGTGCTTAACGACTCTTTTATTAGTTCTCCTTTTTTGTTTGACCCTAATCACAATATACTTTTAGCGTGTTTTAACTTTTCAACATTTCAACCCCGGCTTTAAAATATATTTCTTTGTTCCGTGGTGCTTGTTTTAAAAGCTTGTTTAAAAAATTCACACTTGCTGAGACTGGTCGCTGATGACTCAGTCGGCAGACATCTGTTACTTAACAATTATATTTACATTTCAATAGAGCCAGCTCATAATTGTAATGGTTATTTCATATTCGCCGCAGTGTTCACAGTGAAGGGAGTGTTAAATATTTTAAATCCAGTTCAGTAAGTTTTGTATCAGCAATAATAACATACCCACTTTTGGTGTTATAATATTCACAGCTGAGAACGAAATGCCGAAAGCTTTTTACGGTATTACGTACAATTACTTGATTAAAGTACAATTTTTATGAAGTATATACTTAATGCTCTTACAAAATCCTTTTACTAGTTGAGAAGTTTATTCCGAGCACGTGCGGTTCCTAATAAGATTGGTTTGCAAACATTTTCTTTGTTTGGATCTATTAAAGCTTTAGCCGCCCGATCAAATTATAAATGACCATCGTCATTACAGTTAACGGCAGATACGTTTGAACAATTGTCTATAAAATCTTTTTGTTTGTAATTCAGTCAGTTAACAGTAGAAGTGGAGACTGGTCTTCATCGCGTCTTTATTGTAACGTTACGAGAACAGAATTTGCGAGTGTATCCTCCACCTGCGTCCAACCTCGTCTCGGCTCATTTTATAATGACATTACAGTAATTCCATACACCAGCGTAGGAGTATTATGTTCATAATGTTTCGACGTTGTTGGGTCGTGTTGAACGGTTGTTTTATTGATAATTGGGACCTACAGCTCATGTCGGTGCTTTAAAGCTCAATTATACCTTGAAAATTGAACTGTCTTAAGGAAATTCAAATTGTGATTTTATAGTAGGTATCTCGTTTACGATCGTCTATAAAGTTTCTATACGGAGTGGTCGGGTACGATGCGAGATGCGAGATGCAAGATGCAAGAAGGCCTATCACATAAGGTACGAGTTATTAAATGACCTGCGACTTTCCAATCGGCCTACTTCGCTATCGCGTGTTTAACATTGAGATATCTGCGATTTCACGATCGTTTATCGCATGTGTGGCTTGATGGTTTTTATGTCAATTATTAGTTTTAATTGGTCGTTAATATTTATAATTCGGTGGTCCCATGTGATTAGCGACGTAGGTAGCTGTTAATAGCGTGTTTTATGAGCTTCTTAACAATTTCGTGAATATTTTCCCTTTTTATTATAGTCGTTTTAAGAAATGTTTAGAATATTTTTTTATGTTGTTTTTATAACTTTTTTTTGCACACATACCTACTTAAGTAGTTATTATTTTATTAAAAATAAAGTGGGTGTCAGTCGTAGGTAAATGAACTCGAGTTTTTCTCGCTCATTGTGTGAAAGTCAGATTTAGGCAAAATGTAAATTGTACATATTTTTGTAACTTCTCCAAAATACTAAAATTTACATAATGAAGTCCAGGGTGAAGGAATTTGTCCCTTTCATTTACATTTATTTATGGGCCATGGGAAACTTTTGGGAAGTTTTATACCAAATAGTATTTTAAGACTAAAATCAAAATTATTTTAGAATTGGTTTGGTAAGATGATATCGAGTTTAGTTTTTATAATTTACACCTAATGTATATTAGAAGATTATTTAAATTGCCATTATTGAATTTGGCAAGTCAACTTTGTACTACCTAGTACAAAGTTGAAAATACATTTCATTTAGTGAGTAAGCGAAATTCAGCATTCTCTGATGTCTCTCTAAAGCACGGCGGAGATGCTGCGACCGTTAGCATCGTCTGCGCATGTGGGGCTCCCCACACGGTGCAACATGCACGGGACAGTCTCAGATGCAATCATTATTATTCTTGAAACTGTGCCTCAAGTATAACTGCACTTTATCAAGCTTTAGACGAACCTTGTGATTTTTTTTTTCATGGAGCAACAATGTTTCTTTTCGGAAATACGTTTATGTAAGTTTTAAAAATCCTTTTCATTTTCATTAAATTATGAAATATTTCACTTATGAATTATAAAAAAATACAACCGTTTTTATTATAACAACATAAGGTGCAGTTTTGCATTGCAAATTCAAGGAGGTACTATACAGTGATTCTCAACACGAATCAATAACAAAATAAGTAGGTTTTTTATTTAGTAGTTGATTTTCGAATTCGATCTAGCCATCTCGCCGCTGGGTTTAGGTAGGCGGGGCGATAAACCCGCACGCACACAGTGATATATTCGCGCGACATTACCGCATACGAAACGGGGCGATTCTTTTCTTTGAAAGAGGTGTATTCTGAAATACTGACAAACATAAACTATAAAAAAACAAGTAGGTATTTATTATTTAAGTATTACGACCAGGAGTCGTAATTTTATTTGATTATAAATATTCTTTATAACAACTTGTATAAAAATATTACTGAATATATAGAAAAGCTAGCAGTGCGGTAGTAGGGTTTTCTCTTCAAGCCTTCCAATAAGAATTCGCCTGAATGTTGCTACAATAGAAAGTCCAGCTGCCCTACCATGAACTCTTATTGCGATCCAAAAACTGAATTGTTCTTCAAATAAGTCAATATAACGCATCAATTTATGCGTTATATTGACGTATTTGAAGAACAGTTCAGTTTTTGGATCGCGATAAGAGAAAATACGTCAATAAATGACATAAATTGATGCGTTATATTGACTTATTTGAAGAACAATTCAGTCTTTGGATCGCAATAAGAGTTCATGGTAGGGCAGCTGAGCTAGATTCACATTTAAACACCATGGAAATAGAAAATAGACATAGGATTGGATACTTGAGAAGGGAGAAAGTGTTAATAACAACACTTGATCTTACTTATCGGATAGAATGAGGTTTCTGTATCTATGTATTTGTGCGGTTAACTTCATTCCTTTGCTCAATTGTTTCAATCAATTCTCTAGCAGTGATTCCTAAACTTTTAAAGCAACGGAAAACTTATTTTTAATCAAATAATATAAAAATATGACTGTTTAAAATAAGAATTATCTATATTTTTATCTATATTAAGGGCCTGATTCACGACCTTTGATTAAACGCTATTCACCAGATACTTTCAAAAACGGAACAGAATTTGTATGAAATAATCTGCCAAAATTAAATACCTAATTTAATCGGAACTTATTCGAACATTGTGAAACAGGCTCGTAATATTATAAAGCTTAAGAGTAGGGACGTAAAGAGTAATTTGTAACGTGCTAATCTCAGGAAGTACTGGTCCGATTTTAATTGTTTTTTTATCCCGTTTATCCAGAATGGTTTATAGACTGTATATTGTATAATATTACGCTATAACCCACGGGCGAGAAGCATTAATCGAAAACGGAACTAAAAATAAAATTAATAAAAATAAAATAGCCTTATATTAACTGCAAAAGAAACAAAATAATAACTGCATGCAATACGCAACTTAACGCGGATGAACCTGCGGGATATTGCTAGTTAGAAATATGTTTAAAGTAGGTACTTTTAATGTAAAGAATGGAATTATTTTAATAATAATTCTATAATAATTGAACGATTTTGCGAAAGCTTGGTGACTTTTCAACGGAACCCACTTTAGGAATCGTTGATGTATCGAACAATTCAAAGTTTACATTTAGTTAGAAACGTTGTATTGGAGAAATATTCTTCTTCAGTCTAAGATAAAGGTTATCGGAGAAAAGAATAACAATCCATCTTTGAGTTATTTTAACTTGAATCTATTATTTTTATTGAAGAAAACTTGTCGTTTTATGTTCCGTAGGGAAAATGGACAGTACTTTGTCGTTCTCTATTATTTTAACAACGTTTTAAATCTATATAAATAAATTAAATTGAATTGTCTGTTAATAACGCTCACAGTTTTTTTTACTGAACCGCAAATTATATAAATACGCGGAATTTACACCTAAAAAGACAATTTTTAAATTTTTCTTTTGTTTGTTCTGGCTAATCTCCGAAACGGCTGGACCGATTTTGATGGGACTTTTACGGGCAGATAGCTGATGTTATAAGGAGTAACTTGGACTTAGACTTTTATTTTAAGAAAGTAAAAGGATTAGGGTACAGCGCTAGAAAACATACCTAAAACCCCAGATAATCGACATTCAGGCAGACAAAGTCGCGGACATACGCTAGTAGACAACATAGATTGTTTGTTACTCATATCTTCTGTTCGTAGGCTGTTAATTAAGACACCTACGTCCGTTTTAAAGATGTTTATATCAGACATCCATAAACTAGTAACGTTAAACCATTAGCTAGTTAATTCATTCTTGGGTGTTCCGTTATCTAGCTGTATCCTTTAACTTAATCACAGTAGGCACAAATATCGACTATAAAAGATATGACGAAAAAAAATCTGTGAACCTATATAAATATATAAATAAGAGATACTTTTTACTTTATCTTTAACATCCCTCTGTACCTTATTTACGCAAATAAATGATTTTGATTTTGATTTTGATTTTGAAAATAAACAAACATAGAAGTTCCTTCTTTTTTTGAAATTTGTTTAATAAAAAGGGTATGATTTGATTTTGCGGTTACGCTATTTGTACGAATGACGTGTTTTACATCGCGTAAGCTAAGTTTACCTCGCAATCTGCATGTATACAGAAACCCATCATCAACCGTCGGGTAAGTATCCCACCAGACACAATACCCCTCTGGTTTGAGGATCCTCGGAGTCTTGTAGGCAAATTCTACTAATTAAAAACGTTAAAAATTCAGCGCCAATCTTATCACAATCAGTGATACATTGAGACAGATTAGATTGGAATCGTTTCTAAAAGTCAGTAGAATCGCCCCCCTGATGTTTCTCTTTCTTCATTTGGAAAGATGTTGACAACTGACTAAGTGTGCTGTAATTTTTATTATAGAACTTTGATGCACAACCCCTCAAGTAGCGGTAGAAGACGTCTCTCTACTCTTGCTTTCACATCTACTCCCTACCAGCTGTCTTGGTAACATCGTGGTCTACTTGGTTAGGTTCCATGACAATTCAAAAGTGCCTGTAAATGGTCTAATTGAAATAAATGTTTTGACTTTGACTTTGGCTTAACATCCAAAATGTTGGGTTTTCCGATTAGACATTTAACTCGTTCCGTCAATGGCCGTCGTTATTCCGGGGCACACATTGCGAGCAAGTGAAAATTCCTGAATCTGCAACCGTGTAGGTATGTCTTTGACATCGGTTCTTTTCCGGAAAATCACAATGCAGATTCTTTCGTAAAATTCCAAACATAGGCCGCCCCAAGTTAGGGAAACATTGAGGACTGTTTCCCCAACTTTATGTTGAGCTGTGAAGACGTAATTTAAGTTATAATTACATTTTGAAACAAGCACTTTGTTCAAAATATTTTACCGAACTGTTTGTATTACTTATTGTGATCCAATTTGAGGAGGTTTTACTCTGAAATACTTTAGTGACGTCACCCTTCTCTCTTATGGATTATTTCTGATGTCGCTCGTCTGCTGTCAGCCTTAATCTTTTCCATTTTCTGCACTCAATAGGATCCATTGGTCCTTGCCAACTTTTATTTTTCTTTCTTCTTCAAATAGGCCAGTCAATTTGAGAATGGTAGACATTGAATAACATTGATTACGATCAAATAACATGACGATTGACCCTTTTGTCAGAGTAATCATTTTACTAATGTGTGCCAAAATTCAAATATTTTTGCAAAGATCCTTTTTCTCGAGTTACAATTCTTACCATTCGTAAAAGAAACGAATCGTTTCTTTGAAAATTGGAATCGGATAACTAGATATAAATTTTGTAACATACTCATTAGTTAAATATGTATAACATCACGCCTGTATCCCCCACGGGTTAGGCAGAGCTGTACCCATTGGTACACCCACATTTCTCCAGTAATGAGTCCCATGTAATAGGGGGCGAGCCTATTGCCATTATTTCATTATTTTCAAGGTAATTATAGTGTCGACATTTAACCTTAGGCACTCGTGATAAACGCCTATCAGTTTTATCTAGGAAGCGATTGTTTTGCACCTTATTAAGATAATTAATGAGATAACACCTCTGTTTAAGGCAAACGTCTCCATTATCAGCTTTGTGTGTTCGTTCAATAGGATTCTGAGTTATGATGCCAGTTATTGCGCCGTTTACCCTAATTTGTTTTACAGAGTTTTACTGGTATTAATTTTGGTTGCAATTAATTTTATCTTGTTGTGTCTATACCTACCCACGTAATGTTTTGTTTTGAATCAGCTATTTTTGGAACAGGCTGGCTATTGTTATTATCAGCAGTTACTTTAGTATCTGTAATGTCAGATTGGTTGATCTTGGCATACTTTTTATGAGCTGTCAAAACGCGATTCCCCCATAGATTTTGTATGGCAAAAGTAAACTGTGATTTCATATTTATGCTAACTCAAACGACAAACTATTTATTGATTTCAAAACAAAAAAAAAATTGAAGTTAATTTAAAAATTAATCTGTTCAACAGTTTACGCGTGAATAATAAATAATAAATAAATAACTTGGGACAACTCACACACGGCCATCTGATCCCAAGCTAAGCAGAGCTTGTGTTATGGTAACCAGACAACTGATATACATACTTATATAATTTATAAATACAATGAAATGAAGAAACATCCAAACATCTGAATGAGTAAGAAACATCCAAACATCTTCACAAACTTTCACATTCATAATATTAAGTAGAAATAGTAGGATAGGATGGTGTCTAATACCCAATTGTCAGGCAATGGATATATACCATACTCAATACTCGTCAATAACGTTTGCTATAATTTGATGAACAATATTTACTATGTACCAATTGTTAACGCGTCAAACATTGTTAAATATTTCCGAATAACGTGAATGTAATTATGAACGTTGTTAATGAACTTGCGATTAAAGTTGTTCAAAAGGGGTTTGCGTAAAAGTGGCGTCATTTTGAAGTTGGATGGCCACTAATGAAACTTAGATATTTTGAAAGATCAGAATAATGTGATCAAAAACTATTATGAACACACATCTCTTAACCATATCGGAACGGAGATATTTGGTTTTGATAGCTCATTAAACACGAAGAAGTTATTATACCTATATATTCTTATAAACCCTTTTAAGGTTCTGAGGTTTTTTTTAGTAACTACCTACTTACCGCAACCTAAAGATAAACTACTATAACATGGCGCGCCCCTCCACAAATTCAAAACGTTTGAAAGTATTTGTGAAAGTATCAACGTGTGCTCGTATGCGTACAAACAAACTCACAATGTGTGCGTACTGAGACGGCTCTCGAAACAAAAACAAATCAGCGATTTATTGCTCGACTAGCGGCGTCATTAATTACTCATTATTATAGTATGGCGCTGCACTGACATACTCTATGAAAATAACACGTGCGTTGTCTTGTGAGGTCTTGCTAGTTATGATTAGTTGACCAACAAATCTGCCGGCCTGCTACTGAAGACTACACAACTACATAGAAACTCTTTCATATCCAGGATATGGCTACACACATTGAAATAGTAATATGGAGGGGAGCGTCATGCTATAGTAGTTTTTTTGTAACTATAAGTGTTAATGTGTTATTTCGAATTAAAAAACAAAAAGTCTCTAAAACACTTATCTCGAAACCACCTTTTTGCACTTAATGACTTCTTGCTCTACAACGAGGTAATGTGTCTTTATTATTTCCCAAGACCCAAAAGTAACGTAACATTGACACATGGTCGTGAAACAGTAAAGTCAATCTCTAAAAACAACCTTCAAAAACATATCTAAGATTTCTGTACGCAGGACAGTACTTAATAGAAGTTTTTATATTGACGACATTTTTAAAATCTTCAAATGCAAATATCTCAACTTCGATATAACTTAGGATAAAAATAATTGAACATATATGTGTGTACTTAACACAGCAAACAATGTAACATAATAATTATTAGTGGCCACTGAAAAAAAACATGACGCCGCTAGTCCATACTAAATTAATCAATGCCTTTTCATGTTTTTAACAATACCTACTGCTGAAATTAATTTAAACTTTTTGACACGTGTTAAATATTTAACCAACGATGTTGAAACATGACGGCAAGTATGAACCATTTTTGTGACAGTAATTTTGTTGTCATTTAATACTGAACTGCTAAAACTATTTTTTTAAAACGGATTCAGAATTTAGGTAAAACTCAGTTAGAAATTAAAGAATAGTACCTACTGTTTATTATGGTAGTTAGATTGTGGCTTCAATACTGGAGAGGTATCAATATACTTTCTAAGTTTATCTTGGACATCACATCGATGAAGGAAAACGTTGTGAGGAAAGGGACTTGTATTTAATATAAAACCGAAATTGCCAATACACCTTGAGGAAGCATGATGAACAATGCACGTGCCTTCTTTGTTTAAGAAGACGCCTTTGCCCTGCAGAGGAATAATAATAGTCTTCTTCTTCTTCTTTTCTTTTCGAGTCGATGATTTAAGGCAGTCCATAATAGGCTCAAATTAATATTAATGTTTGTCTCTATCTATATTTCCATATTCCCAGTCTGCAGTGTCACTGTTCAATGAATTCGTTCCCCACAAAGGGGCGCAGAGGGTCACAAAGCGACCCTGATAATGACATAATTACTACTCGGCAGGTGGGTAGTGGGTGACGCTGTTCACTGACCATCCACCTGTTATAAACTTATGATCCCTTAGTATGGCTGTGGCGATCGTCTTTTGTTTTGTTATGGTACTTTCTTTTGACATAATTAAATGTCATTAATTTGCGTTTGCTCTGCTTAAATAACGGTCGCTTGAGGGTAAAGTTCTGCCAAAATTCCCAATTTCTTAAATTTTAATAATTTTGTTAATGTTAATGTTGATTAATTCCAAATCTAATCTAAGCATAAATTATGGATGGTACAGTCATCAATATAGATAGGTATGCAGGGTCGTCAGATATAGTTGAAGTTTTTTAAGAAACCGATGGATGTCTTTGACTGAAATTTAACCTAAATAAAGAACTATTTATTATCTACGTTTTAAATTAAATTACATTCGAAAACATCTATCGGTTTCTAAGAAAACTTCAACTATATCTGACGACCCTGCATACCTATCTGTTTTGCTGTGTGTACATTTAACGAATATTACTGAATAGTAGTGTAGTAATTATTTATTTATTTAAACTTATGCAACAAAAAGTACAAGGCGGACTTAATGCCTTAAACCCTGTCTATGCCTTGCCTTACCTGCCTTTATATAGGCCTTGTTGAATTAGTTTAAATATAATTTATTTAATTATTGAGAGATTGTATGTTGGCTCGTTTTACTGATGATTTAGAAAAACACTTAAGTCATTGTATGTTTGCTTAATTATTGAAATCTGGAAGTTTAGATATCGACAGTGTTTTTGAAATTATAGTGCTTACACTATAATTTCAAAAACACTGTCGATATCTACCTCAACCCTTAGGTTGAGAATTGTTCAATATAATGATAAGAATGG
The DNA here is from genome assembly GCA_949316365.1 of Hoplodrina blanda. Lineage (NCBI taxonomy): Eukaryota > Metazoa > Arthropoda > Insecta > Lepidoptera > Noctuidae > Hoplodrina > Hoplodrina blanda. The sequence continues at coordinate 3,751,451 of OX438579.1, read as the reverse complement.
TTAGAATCTCAAGCAAGAATGTGTTTAAAAGCACGTTCTTTTGTTTGTTTTTTTATTTTAAAATTGAGTGCTGTCTTTGGCATGTTTAACTTTTCATCTTCAATTCATCAACTAGGTATTGGGTAAATAATTTATTTTTAGATTGTTCATGACAATTAAAGACAATAATATTGTATATTTTATAATGACGGTTATAATATTCAATACTTAATTTAGGTTAGGGGGGGATTGGGGGCGTTAGATAAGTTGGGTTTTATGTTATTTTCCGTGGAACTCTAATAAATAAAATAAAAAGCCCAAGTTACACCATATAAGCTATATGCCAACAGGACTTTCCTGTCAGAATTCAGTCTAGCCATTTCGGAGATTAGCGGGAACAGACATACAGACATAAAAATGGTTAATTTGGCATAAGCACCGCGTAAACATTCATAACGCATTTAGTTGAAAGCTTTGCTATTACAAATAGACATTTCAATTCCATTTATTTGTATACATCTTTCTCTCCACCAACAGCTCCACAAGAACCCTTTCCGAAACGACTAAATAGAAAATACATTGCACAGTCAGGAAAACAATAAAACAGTGGAACTGAGCCCATAAATTGAGTTTCGCGATAAACTATCTTACGATATATCCGCGACATGATACGCTGACTCACATATTACGAATTCCTACGCCACAGGCATACTGAGCGTACCACAGATCTACCGCCCACTAGTAATCGCTGAATATCGATACTTGTAACACTAGCTGTGCAGTTGCGATTTTGCGAAGGGGGGGTTAATAAAAAATGGTGGAAGTTTTTCGCGCATTTTCGCGTTTAGTTGATAGGATACCTGAAGGCAAAAATATCACTGTCTTGCAGCCCTGAAATCCCGATTAATTTTGAAGTACTTATACAGCTAACATTGTAACAAGCCGGATTTGACAGCTATCAAAATGCTTTGTGTAGTGTTGTCAAAACGTCTTGTCAAAATATAAATCGGCAATTAATTCGTGTTTGTGAGTGTATTTTTTCAAAATTAAGTTAAACTTAATGTTTACAAGTGATACTCGTTGTTATAGTGTATGGGTAACATAGTAATTATTCAGGATTGTGAATTGGATTTTTCAAATTATTACGTAGGAGAAACGTCAAATCCGGCCTCTTAGATCGGTATCAGTTTAACATTAATTTTTAATTTTCAGTTGATTTTGTAAATAAGTGACGTCATAGTTTACTATTGCCATACAAGTCAATTCAGAGAAGTCTATTGAACAACTATTTGTTAATTTCAACTAGTTGAAAATTCATCGGGTTTTCAGGGTTGAAATACAGTGATTTTTAATTAAATTTTCTTTAAATTATTCGTTAATAGTGTGAACTACCCAATTCTTTAATTAAAATCTAGTCGCAATCTCTCTTTAATTAAAATCTAGTCGCAATCTCTTGGCGACTTAGGCCTATATCTTGCTGGACATTGGCCTCTCAAGCATCTGCTGTTGAAACCTATACTTTTTGTATCCAACAAAAAATCGCGCGACCAAGTCGCAACCCTTGCGGCAGTCCTAAACTGCTACCTGTTTCATTATTCTGTCCGCGCTTCATACGATTATTTCGCATAATAATTCAGGGATTATTTTGGGTGTTAATACTAGTAACCTAGCGTTAGGGTATGCGATGCACGTACGACCTCTACTTCCTTTGCCCGAGGATTAAGACTTAATATGTAGATGTATGAGGTGTTATTGAGGAGGTGTAGTGTCAAGTTTTGGAGTAAGAATTTGAATATGAATTAGCTGTTTCAGGGGTTACGGTTTTGAAGTAAGAATAAGTTACATTAAGCTAACCTGTCTCGTTAGAAGTTTAAGTTAAGAGGTAACTTGGATTATTGAGGACTAGCTTTCGCCCGCGACTTCGTCCGCGTAAATGTCGGTTATTGCGGACGCCTATGTCCTTTCTTTGGGTTCAAACTTACCCCGTACCAAATTTCATCAAAATCGGTTCAGTGGTTTAGTCGTGAAAGCGTAACAGACAGACAGACATACAGAGTTACTTACGCATTTATAATATTAGTAAGTATGGATTATGTTATACTAACTTTTGCGACTTTGTCTGTTTCGTCTGACATCTCCTACCAATCTAACTTCATAGGTCGTGTAGGTAGTTCGCATCTATACTAATATTATAAAGCTGCAGAGTTTGTTTGTTTGTTTGTTTGTTTGAACGCGCTAATCTTTGAAACTACTGGTCCGATTTGAAAAATTCTTTCAGTGTTAGATAGATTAGTTATCGAGGAAGGCTATAGGCTATATACCATCACGCTACGACCTACGGGAGCGGAGCAGTAACCAAAGACGCGGGTGTAACCGCGGCGGACAGCTAGTTTATAATATAACAATAATGCATTTCCAAGACACATACATAATATACATCTCTTTTTACATGTCCACAATTTCTTGGTCTAATTACTAGGTTAGTCTGAAATTATTTATTTTGATTTTAACTAATCAATTAACTGGTGTTTTGGTCATCATTTAATTTATAAAAATCGGCTAAGCCGTTGAGTAGTTACGAGTGGATATAGGAACGGACATACATACATACTTACAGGTCAAACACATTACCCTCCTTTTGAGCTTTGCAACAGTCAAAAATACATTGACTTGAATAGATTTTATTTATTTAAACTTTATGCAACAAAAGTACAAAGGCAGACTTATGTCATAAGCATTCTCTAACAGTTAACCAAAGGTGATTATACTAGTCTACAATGAACCTACATGGCTACAATCAAACTGCTATCACTAAACCAACCGTAAGTACATTGAATTGTTAACTGCCTCTCAAAGACCGTTTAGTCCGATCAACGAGGCTTTTGTAACCCGAATAATTCCTCCGCCTATGAAACTTGGCACATGACGAAAATAGGTAATACACATTATAGATATACAATTATCCAACAACTTTTATTATGAGAAGTTAGGTATTTTTACCTAAACATGAAAATCGTTTATAGCTCTCTGTGAAAAATTCCTCAGACTGAAATTATTTCTGTATACGTACCTATGTATTGGTTAGAATAGGTAAGTACAGGCATCCAATATTTTTTCGATTTCCGAGATACTCCAAATTCAACTTTTAGCATTTTGCGCTATAACTTCTACCGAAAAATTTGTCTGCTCATTTTTATTTTCTAATATGGTTTTATTTACTTAAATAAATAGCTTTAATAAGTTATCCAAAAGATTTTCCTTTACAATATTATAATTCTTATTTTGACGTAATTACTTCGTGTGAATAATTGCTCAGGTAAATTAATTACGTTTCTTAGTTAGGGGTCGCTCTATTGTAATAGATTTTTCAAGAATCCAATTGAAATTCACCGAAATACCAAGTTTCTAAAATATCAGTAATTGCTAAAACTAAGTATTGCCGCCGCTTAGCAGCGACCGGGCGCGCGGGAGTGCAGAGGGGTGCGGGGGCTCGCTCCTTTTGTTACAATTTCAACCTTACTGGAGTAGTAATAAGAACGTATCGCTGACTTTAGCCCGCGAACTGCATCTCGTCTGCGTTTAGTAATCCTTAATAGTATATGAACGTTCGAAAATTTGTTGGATAATTAATAAATCTGTTTTAATCTACAATCAAATGACCAATAGATATATAAGAATGGACGGAGTTATTTTTACATTACGTAATTAAGCAAAAAATTAAAAAAAATGTGTTTCAATAAGAAAAACTTTTGGATAACTGAGAAAAGCTATGTATTTGAACATATAAAAGCATATTAAAAAATTAAAATCAGCAGAGCAATTTTTCAGTAGAAGTTATAGTGCAAAATGTTAAAAGTTAAATTTGGGGTATCTCTGTGATCGAAAACATTTTGGATACTTTTACATACATATTCTAAGTAGTACATAGGTACGTATACAGAAATAATTTCAGTCTGAGGATTTTTTCACAGAGAGCTATAAACGATTTTCATGTTTAGGTAAAAATACCTAACTTCTCTTAATAAAAGTTGTTGGATAATTGTATATCTATAATGTGTATTACCTATTTTCATCATGTGCCAAGTTTCATAGGCGGAGGAATTATTCGGAAGTCTCCATACAACGAATCTCCTCGTTGATCGGACTAGTTCGTTGTTGTAATCTATCGTTTAGGGCCGGTCCTTAGGGACGCCTTCCTACCGGCTGGTAGGTAAGTACGAGTCGTTATCACTACGATTAGTTATACCCTTATTATAGAAGGTTATAGTAGATACAAACTAAAATGTATTAAAATCCGTTTGCACTAAAATATGTTACGTCAGAGTAAAATAATAATCCCAGCCTGTTAATGCCCCACTGCAGTGCAAAAGCCTCTTCTCATACAGAGAAGGCACGAGCATTGATCACCACGCTTGCTCAAGGCACGATCGCATTCTAATCTCAGACTCAATCTGTCAAAAATGCGCTTAATTTACCTTCATTTTTTCGAATTGATTGTCGCTGAGATAAGATTGAAATTAGATTTTGAACGTTTTTAATGAGTAGAATTAGTCTGTCATATTGTGTAGGTATTTAATCTTTGAAGGTAGATTCAAGTGATGACGAAGTACCTATGACGTCTAGATCGAGACTGATCCGTATTATTAATAACTAGCTTTTGCCCGCGACTTCGTCCGCGAATGTCGCAAATGTCGCAAATGTCGGTTATCGCGGACGCAGACGCAGACGAAGTCGAAGTCTAATAAAAAGTAGCCTATGTCTTTCCCCGGGTCTTAAACTATCTCCATGCCAAATTTCATCAAAATCGGTTTAGTGGTCTAGGCGTGAAAGCGAGACAGACAGACAGACAGAGTTACTTTCGCATTTATAATATTAGTAAGGATTGAAATTCGTCTGCCCTTCTAGCTAAAATCCTTTCACAGCAGACACTAAATGAATTGGGATAAGGGCAAGAGAATGATATACCACATTAGCAGTAATTGTATTAAGACGATTCTCGATTTGACTTACCATGTGGCAACAAAGTACCAAGGTACTTAATAGCTTAAGGAAAACGAGTCCAAAACTCTTCGTAGCGATGTATTTAAAGTGCTTACAACTGTGCCTACATCATTATACCTATATCAAAGAGTCTACTTCGATCATTATACTTAGGTATAATTATGTTCGCATACAAGCACGTGAGCCAGCAATATTATTGGCACTTTGTTTGCTACCACATACTGAATTTAGAACTTTATACCTTTGATCTTAAGAGTCTATTTGCTTTGATTCGTCGATGGATTGATCGGGGTTTCGAGTAATATTAAAACTAGTTGCATCGTTGGTTCTGTATGCTGTATATTGTAGCTATTAACTAAGCTTATAGCTTCTTACACATAAATATGTGTGTACGCATTGATAGGCCATTTACTGAAAATTTAATTGCAAACGGTAGAACATGAAATTCAGGAAATGTTCCAATTTCAATGAACGATCATTGATAAGGGAAACGCTTTATTGCTTCAGAGATAGGAACTAAAGTAGAAGGAGGATAGATAAGGCACAAGATTAACGAAAACAATTAAGTAAAATTATTTTCTAACTACTTCAATCTCATTTTTTGACTGCCTCGTTGGTCTAGTGGTCACAAAGCGCGACTGCTGAGAATGAGGTCTTTGGTCCGATTCCTAGGTCGGACAATATGTTTTTGGGTTTTTCCATCGGGAATTTATCAGTAGCAGCCTCGGAGTCTGAATTTGTGCTCAGTTGACGGCAATAGGCTCGCCCCCTATTACATGGGAGTATGGGACTTAAACATAACTGGTGAAATGTGGGCGTAAGAATGGGGTACACCTCTGCCTAACCCTTCGGGGATTACAGGTGTAATGTTATGTATGTATTTTCTTGCTTTTTGTGAAAAACTGTTGCGATTTATCCTACTATCCTACCACTATTATAAATGCAAAAGTTTGTGATGATGGATGGTTTGATATTTGTTACTCTTTTAAGCTTAAACGGCTGAACGGAATTAGCTGCAATTTGGTACCTACACATCTAGGTGATTTATATAGCTTATTATATGATTATGATTTTTATCTTATTTTGTGTATGTATAGCTTATTATATGATTTTTATCGTGTTTTGTGTATTTCCCGTGGTATATTTTAGGAATCTAACTTAATTCGGAGGTCTATGCACACGATTAAATGTAGCTTTTACAGTTTAGTAGGAGGATATCTATTTTAATTATCAATGTATCAATGAAGAGAATAGATAGCTGAAGAGAAGTTTAAGAAGAAGCTGAAGAGATGTTTATCTCTTCAGCTTTATTATATTAGTATTGATACATTGATGACGAGAATGTCTGGAAGTAGCAGTCGTATTGGTGAAATGATTTTTGTATATTATAGCCAAGGTACAGGTGCGGAGCAGTAGGTAACTAAATACGTAACTCCACGCGCACGAAGTCACAGGGATCAGTTAGTATACTTAGTATACTATTATAATAAATAGATTTTTTTTTGTTTAAACGCGAAAATGTCTAGTACTAGCAGTCATATTGGTAAAATTATTTTAGTACATGATAGCCAGATTCATGAGCAATAATCTAGGCTGTATAATATTACGCTACAATCCACGGGTACGGAGCAGTAACCCAAGACTTAACTCAACGCGGGTGAACAAACAACGCAGGCAGAAGTTAGTTATACAGGGTCATTGAAAATATACCCGAAGCCTGAAAAGGAGTCATTGTACTCATCATTATGAACAACTTTTACTATGGGACCAACCGTGAAATTATGAAAAAAAAATCAGCTGTTCCCTACAAAAATGCTACACAACAAGATCGTAATGTATGGATCAGCTGTTTTTTTTTCATGATTTCAAGGTTGGTCCCATAGTAAAAGTTGTTCATAATGATGAGTACAATGACCTCTTTTCAGGTTTCGGGTAAATTTTCAATTACCCTGTATATTCATCGAAGTACTCAATTCTGACAACAAATTAGACATCTTTGAGTCGTTTAATTTCCTCCATCGAGACAGTTACCCCAGCTGTCATTCGTGTATTTGATTAGACGAGAATTGTTGATTGCGAGGGTCGGTGCGGGGTCGATACTGATAAGGTCACGACTAGGAGCAGTTTACAGAGCACCCTGTTCGTTATATACCTTGGGTTTATGTATTTAAGAATCATTATCGAGGATTTGGTAGTTCTTGATTCAATTTGAGTGTTGCATGACTAATGAGTAGGACTGATTTAGGTACAGTTGAACAAGCCATTTGGTATCCAGTCAGATAGCTTGGAACTACTTTTAAACAATGTTTCGAGTGTGTCAATTCTTTTAAGTCACTCTAAATAGATTTCAAAATTATTAGACACAAGCTTAAAAAGTGAACAAATAACAATGAATAGCAATGTAGCTTGTTCGACCGTACCATGTATTTAGTGGTATAACAAAAGCTTTAAAAAATAACGTAAAAATGTCATGTGTATAAGTCTGGGTTAATTTTTGACTACGAGTTAGTTGCTAATATGGGCCCTACGGGAAATTTTGTAATTTAACTTCAACTAAAACTGTTTTTGGCGCAAGTGGGCCAGTCTGCCGGCGGCGATAGGACTGTCAGGTAGGTAGGTACCTACATTATACCTACTCCTCTATAACCAAAAATTGTTGTCAGGCAGAAATTAGTACCTACAGAATTGGTACCTCCCTGTTGAATTCTTCCATTAAGAACTCTTTAGTTGCTGCTAGGTACTGACACTGACAAAAAAACCCTTTACACCAACTTTTCCATAAGACGTACTTACACTTCGGATATTAAAAAAAAAAACTTGCGCAACATTAGGAAATTCTCCTGTATTGTGGTTGCGTTTACCTCAAACATGTAAACCCACAAACACCCAGACCCAGAACAACTATCCGTAGGTCAAACAAACATTTGTGCCGTGCGGGAATCGAACTATACACGAAGCGCAGCAGCCAATCGCTAAGTGTGGTAGCTATTACTTACTACCTATTACTTACTACTTATTAATTTCTTGTTCCCTGAAGCCTTCACCAATATTGACTTAAACTCGTCCGTACTTACGTGCTCCAGAAATGTCAAACTTTGACATTTCATTGACTTTTGCTTCGTTTTACAGAAAATATGTATAAGTATATATTCTGTGGGAACAGGCCATTTGCTGATGAAAACTAAACATGGACCTTATAGTGGTTTTAAGAAAACAAAAGATTTGAAGAATCGCTTGGCGTAATGGGCTCCGGACTTATGACTAGTTTGTGAGTCAGTCGCATAGACCACTCAAGGCCCGGCTGTCATATCGGTATGACAGAACAATAGTTAATCAATTGTGTCTCATTACGTGGAACTTGAAGTATTACCTACACATTGAATTTACCTCAACGTGTATACTTAGAACAAGCTATTTGGTATACAAGCAGCTAACTTGCAACTACTTTTAAACAATGTTTCGTTATAAATAAGTTTCATAATGATAGACACCACAAGCTTAAAAGTGAACACTAAATAACAATGAATGGCAATGTAGCAGGAAGATAATTATTGTTGTCTGTGAACCAAATAGCTTGTTCGACTGTACAAGAAGTGATTGAAAGTGACTGAACTGTCAACTAAACTAACCTGCAAACTGGCTTCGTCTCCGTTGAGTAAAAGTTCAATAAAAAATAAATTTTGTTAAAACACACTTTTAAGATTTTAAGCCCATTTGTTAATGAGTACCTATGCAACATCAGCTGATTTCCCTCTAGTCTGTTAGTGGCTGAATTCATCTAGGTTAGGGTTACCATCTGTCCTAATCAAAGTCAAAGTCAAAACATATATTTCGATAAGACCATTTACCTGCACTTTTGAATTGTCAAGGAGTAGTTCAGTTAGTCAGAAAATTCAAGCTAGTTGCTCGTTCCAAAACGGAGTAGAGGGCGTCCGGAAAGAGAATCTTAGAAAATGTCCGGGATTTTCGGACTTATGTGTTACGGGAATCCCGATTTATTAAAAGAAAATCAATAAATTAAAACAAAAAAATTAAGATGTACTTAAACGATGTTTTCATTTTTATTGTAAACATATTTTTCTCAGTGACTGTTGGCGAAAAAATCAAATGATCTAAGATTTTTTGAATTTTTGTCCGGTGTCGACAGTTTATGTGCTGACAGCCCTAACCTAAGATAGGTATAGATCATGACATATTATGAGTTATGACACGAATTCCGAAGCATTTATGAGACGTCTAGAACTTACATCATGTGTGATATGTCACAGCAAATTTGATACCTACGATATAGGGGTAATCTAAATTAATGTATGTCATTCAGACGTGGAACGGAGTAGACGTGTGAACTATAGCGTTTAGAGGTTATGATGGGACGATTAAGATTAAATTTTCATTACAGATGTTAGTTTAATTAATGTTTACCTAAGTATTAGGTAATTGATGACTATTACTATTACATCAAAAAGAGACATCAAAATACTAATTGGTTTGCATCGGCAACTGGTGTCAAAAATAATGTCAGGCTTTATACTTTTAGGCAGACTAAGTATGTATTAGTATAAAACCTGACAGTCTTTTTAACCGACTTCAAAAAAACAGGTCATCAATTTGGTTGTATTTTTTATAATATTGTGTAAAGTTTATGTTATTCAAAAGGATATACTTTCAGATTGGTCTCATAGAAGTTTCATCAAAATTGGGTTAGTAGATCGGTTTTTAAATCAAAATAACTCTTGTGCCTCTTTTTCTACTCACAACTATTTTTTTGTCAATATATAAGTAAGTATACTTATACTCGTATATTTTATTATTTTCTTGCTGTGTTTCAATATTATAGTAGACACTGGCTATTTAAAATAGATACAAAACGGGCAAAACACTTTAAAGTCAATAAAAAAAAAGCTTGCATCACCTCAATAGTTCGATTTCCTTTCAAATCCTCAGCGTTACAGTTCATCTAAACGACCTTATTTTTTACAAACATAAAAAAAATATATCACGCCGTCAGTAAGTCCAGTTAAATAATAAAAACCGCGATGTCGGCGCATGATTGGATGAATATAATTATTTATTGATGTCGTAAAGTGATCAATACAAAGTTAAACGTACATAATTAACGGTCGACTAATTCTTTAAAATGATTGGCTTGAGTTTTGTTCCCTTGTGAACAACTGGTTTTTGTAATGTGAAGCAGTTTCGGCCAGTGTTGTTATTTTTGGTAGATTGAGGTGAAGTAGGATTATGAATTTATGGTTTTTAAAAAAGTTTGTGTGAGTCATAGACGATTTTAAAATGTGAATCCTTTAGAGTTGATTGACCTTTGAATGTTCTTTTCTTTTTGTTCATATTAAAATGGTTTTCGCAAATAATTACATTTTGAACTATGTGCATAAAAACACTAGATCTAAACACATATAAAATGCTTTGTCCTGAATGACTGACGGATCAACGCACAGCCTAAACCGCTGATCGTAGAGACCATCTGTTAAGAAAGGATTTTTCGATATTCTACCCCTTAGGGAGTAAAAAAGGGGGCAAAGTTAGTATGGAGAAACAAGATTAGATCGCCAATAACCGACATTTACGCAGACAAAATCGCGGGCAAAAGCTAGTATTAAATAAGAACAGAAGGTAATGTGACAATCAAATGAATACGACGTACACTTTGTGATGGACACTTGGCAAGAGATATGTCCAACTGTCTACGATTCTGTGTCCACTTCACGCGTCTGTTCGCACGATGTGTCTCTATTCTGCGAGCGAGCGACAGACGGACGTCCCATTTCATATCCGACACGACTGTCGTGCCATCTGTTGCCGTTTCCATGGCTCCATCACATTTTCGTTTTATTTATTTTTGACACTTGCTGTTTCCTCGTTTCCGACCGTATTTGAATTTAATAAGTTAGATTGCGTGTAGGTAATTGTTAAGTCGTAAGTTTGATGCTAATCCTTACTAATATTATAAATGCGAAAGTAACTCTGTCTGTCTGTCTGTCTTTCTGTCTGTCTGTCTTTTCTTCACGCCTAAACTACTGAACCGATTTTGATGAAATTTGGCATGAAGATAGTTTAAGACCCGGGGAAGGACATAGACTTTTTATTAGTCTTCGACTTCGACTTCGTCTGCGTCCGCGATAACCGACATTTGCGCGGACGAAGTCGCGGGCAAAAGCTAGTTATTTATAAAACAAAGTATGTTCTTATATTTACGCTGCGGACTTTAAAACTTGTATAAGTCTTATAATTTGTGTATTGACAGTATTTTTGTATAAAAACTGTCAAATGTTAATTAAAAATTTATAATCGTTTGGTAAAATTCGCCCTAAATCGTGTTCTAATATTAAAACGTTTGTTTATTTTTTAGCTTGTAACAGATAACAGATTATTTCTGAAAGTACTGATCCAATTACAAAAATTCTTTCACTGATAGAAATATTTTATGGTATATTTGACTTCCACGCGAACAACTTCGTGAGCTGAAACTTGTAATATTAAGCCTGGATTTTCTATACCCCTGTATTACCTATTTCGGTTTCACATAATACGGTATATCCGGATGCATTAGGCCAGGGATTCCCAAACTATAATTCACGGCGCACTTATAGGTTTAGTTGTCTCGGCTCCGCGCCCTTTGTTTAGCTTGTCGAAATAGGGTACTATAATATGAAGCTGAGTTTTTATATTTAGCCAGTGGGCGACATATGCAGCGCGCATGATAAGAACTGTTTATTTTGTAGCTGCGTATACCTAAGTTTATTTTCTGGAGTATGGTAAAAATAACGCCTCACGGGTCCCTTTTAACTAGGCCATCGCGGCTAGGAATTGCAATCCAGCACTGTTTTTAATCCTGCGGGAGTTTGGCTGGATTGACTACGACAGGATCCGATGGATCCGGGATCCATCCACACTTTGGGAATCCGTATATTAATTAGTCCGTATATAGGACCTCTCAGTGGTCCTAAGGTGTTCCAACCACTCACCATTGCTAAGACGATTAACGCAAACAATTAGGTACAGCATCTTCCCTCCTTCAGCTTATTTTCCTTATAGAGCTATCCAACAATTACATACTCTAAACAATAATAGTTATTCTAGCATATGGTATCAGATTTCTGGCTAATACCCCACCACAGCAACGCTGGTCTGGCTTTTAAATAATTAATTCGGTTTCATTAATTGAATTGGTATTAGAACTAATTGATTTAGTAATGTAACCATTATGATTTGTGTTTTAGTGAAATGATCTTTTGCTATTGTTATTTGTATCTAAAACAGAATGAAATGAATTTTTCCTCGGTGAAAAATGGTGGTAGTTTACGGATGAATGTTCTTATACAGCCTGTAACAAAAACCCTGTCCGATCCTTAAGGGTATTATTCGGCATCGTACTGCGTACACATATACGTAACGATTTAATGGATTTGAGATTATTATTTTTCCCCAGTGAAAAAAAAAAGAAGAAAGAAGTAATTAAATTAAAATAAAACATAAAAACTGATCAACGGCAACACTGATCTGACAGGGTTTTTGTTACATAGTGTATAATATTACAAGCGACCCGCCCTGGTTTTGTACGGGTGCAATGTAGATACTAAATACACTATGTAACAAAAACTTTGTCAGATCAGTGTTGCCGTTGATCAGTTTTTATGTTTTACTTTAATTTAATTACTTCTTCTTTCTTCTGCTTTTTTCACTGGGGAAAAATAATAATCTCAAATCCATTAAATGGTTACGTATATGTGTACGCAGTACGATGCCGAATAATACCCTTAAGGATCGGACAGGGTTTTTGTTACATGCTGTATAGGTAACCACCTTTCTCTTGAATCACTCTATCTATTGATAAAAACCGCATACAAATCCGTTGCGTAGTTTATAAGATCTAAGCGTAAAAATGGTGGGAAGCGACTTTGTTTTACACTATGAAGAGATTTTTTAATACTAGCTTTTGCTCGTGACTTCGTCCGCGTGTAAGTCAAACACGGAAGCATATTTTCGACTTTTTTTTGGTGTTTTTTAAAAAAAAATCATTCTTGAAAACCTCATCCGGGTTTACGAACACAACAAAAAAGTATCAGCCAAATTGGCCCTGCCGTTTTTGAGTTTTGCTCTTAGCAACATAGGTATTTTGACATGAATCATTTTTATATTTAGAAGATAGATAAAGAGATAAAGATAGATTGATTCTAAGTACTTAGGTACTGTATTTCTATATAAATCACACAGTAAGGAAAACTTTTAACGATTTCCATTAATAGCATTAATTATTATGCTACTTCATGAGCGCGGAACGCTCTCACGAGTCCTACTTTATCGAACAGACAGAATTGCTAACTTACTTTTGCTTGTGGGCGAACAAGCGACCGACATCCAGTATAACATGACCCACGGTAAAATACAGAACTAAATAAAAATGTACCATTTATGACATTTGCCTTTGACAAACAGCGCACGCATGATATGCCAAGATATAGTTGGCCTTTTCTATTTTTCTCATTATCGATGCAAATTAAATTTAAAATTAACTACAACGTTTAAAATATCGTTTTCAACTGTTCCTTTTAGGTATTTAATAGTTCGGAAGCTATTTATTCGATATTATGTTGACCCTCGAAGGTGACTCTCATAAACTAGTTGGATCCTTGAGCGTAGTATAATGAAAACGTCCATTTATGGTAATTAATGTGTTTATATCAAAATTAATGGAAGTCATTAGCTTTTGCAAATTATATTTATAATAAACTAGCTTCTGCCCACGACTTCGTCAAAAACTCTTCAACTTTATTATATACACGGCCATCATTTTTATATTTTTCTCTTTTTGAAGGTCAAAAGTGTAATTTCTTGTAATTTTTTTTACGAAAACAGATTTTACTATCTAACCAATTAACTAATACCCCCATGAACTGTACTGTTGCATGTTACCATAATCAGTGATATTAACATCAACAAAATAAAAGTCAAGTCCCAGCAATAATTTTTGCTCTAAGTTACTTAATTTCCTGATGGAAAAATCCAAGAACACTGCCCGATCTAAGAATCGAACCCAAGACCTCATGCTCAGCAGTCGCACTTTGCGACCACTAGACCAACGAGGCAGTCTACTAAACTATTTTATCAAACGTCCAATTTTCTTTACAATACCAGCTGAAAGTTTGTCCTTTGTAAACACTCGTTTTCTATTCGTAAACGCGCTTTCAAGTTTGAATTTGGACCCTTTAACTTTTCTATCTGGGTCATTGGTCAATTTTATTGGATAACGTAGAGATGTGCCTTGCCTTGACCTTTAATCCTGATTCAGACGATGCGAGAAATATCGTGAAAACCGTCCATTGCGGGACCGCGCGGCGCGCGGCCGTCGTGTCATAAGTGACCGATCATCGACGGAAATGTACAGTACTAGTGGTCATAAGTGCAGTAGCATGCTAAGGTTTGAATTGCGGTGAACACGGGGTACAGGCCATACATACACCTGTGTGTATAAGTGATGTATTCAAAGTTAAAGTCAAAGTCAAATAATTTATTTAATTAGGTCATTATAAGGCACTTTTGAACGTAATAATACAGTACCTACCTACAACTCAAAATTCGCACACGACGTCGAAAGGTCGTAAGTTTAACCAAAGTGTCAATCGTTTTGCTTTGTAGATTGCTACTCCACTTATGACCGCTACTGTACCACAACGTGCACAATATTCCTCGCATCGTCTAAATAAGGCTTTAGTTTCCACGGATACGACCTTCAGGTTCAGGATCCCTGAAGTTTTCATTCCCCTTTTATTGCGAATCCCTTTTTGACATATGACGTTGTGATATGGGAATTATGATTACTTCCCTGCGTGTAACATGCGAACTGAGGGGGAACGAAACGAAGTGAGGTATAAAATTATAAGTATGCAGAGATATCGCTAGGCCTTTGTTCTCCATGTCGAACGGCGGTATACAAAGGTATAATCGTGTCGTTTGCGTAGCCGCAATTATGGTAGGAGGGATGGCATTTACCTTTATCAAGATATCCTTGCAGCAATTACCTAATATAAAATACTGTACCTTTAACTTTTAATAACCCTTTTCGTAATGTATTAGAAACGGCTTTGAAGATCCCTTCGAGGACCGCATTTTTGCCAAAGGATGTTTTTGAAGCAAAGGATGTCATTGAAAACCTGCTAAGTGCGAGACGGACTCGCACACAATCACATAAGGGTTTCCGAATTACCGCACAATATCGTTTCTTGTAAGGTTCCCCTTAGATTTTTAAATTTAATGCGAATTTCCGACCTTTCCGTGGGATTTTCCAGATTTTTTTTTCCAAAATATCAGCCAAATCGGTCCACCCGTTTTCGAGTTTTGCGCTTAGCAACACATTTAGCCATTCATTTTTATTTATATATGTAGATAGATATATTTTGTTGTTAGCTACCATAGTAATGTGAAAATTTCAACTTTCTACCTATTACGGTTCATGAGATACAGCTAGGGTTGCCAACCGTACTATAATATATAGTATTGTACTGTATTTAGAGTCTCCGTACTATATACTGTTGAAGAAATATATAGTACGCGAAAATACTATATTTCAGTACAATAGCTCAATGTTTATATTTTGCAATACTAAAATTAGTAACATAAAAAAAAACTTCATGCAATTTTCTAACGCGTCTTTAGTTCGACAGAAGTATTGTGCGTGTGCGTGTAACCGAACGCGTCCCTGTCATATTTCGCTCTTAATTGATACGTCAATGTCAAACTTGACAACATCAAACTAATGTTATTGTTTATTTATTCTACTTGCTTGCCTTTTTTGTTTGTTTTGGATTTCGTTAATTTTATTGAGTTAGTGGAGTTAATACAGGGCCGGTTTTAGCACTACCGGCGCCCTGGGCGAGATTTCCAAGGCGAAGGAAAAAGAAGGAGTGAATGAAAAAAAAAACATTTGTTTAAAAAATCTAAAAAAAAAAAATACTTTTCTAGGGTGTTGTCCACTTGTTTTGCAGACAGATATTTCATAGAATTTTATTGCGCAGATATAATACGGTTTTAGTAGTTTTAGTCCTGCATTAAATTACGGAGTAAAATAATGGAAAGTTGTAGCGATAGCGAAAGTGTCCCACTGACACCCACTAAAAAGAGGAAAATACAAAAAGGCTCCAAAAATATAAACCTGAGTGGAAAAGAGTGTATGACTGGGTTACTGAAGATCCCGGAAACGTTTACAATGTTAAATGTAATGTTAAATTAAAAAAAAAAATTACTTATGTCTTTTTTTTTGTCTTTCCTACAAAAATACTATATTTTTTTGAAGCGTACTATATTTTTTTATGGCTTTAAAAAAAAATACTATATTTAGACAAAAAAATGTTGGCAACCCTAGATACAGCCCACTGGCAGACACACGGATTGACACCTAAGGTTTAGTAATGGGTTCCTGTTTGCACCCTTGTCGTACGGAACTCTTAAAACCATTATTCAATTATACTATCAAACATAAGAGAAGATTTAGGTAAAGGGTCATAAATCATCATTGTCTTAGTTGTGAGTTTGCGACCTTAAACCTTCAATCAGACGTTACTGTTGTTTAGAAGATACCTACGACCTGTCAATCTTTCACACAATTAAACTTAATCAATGCCTACAAAACTTAGCTTTATGTTAAGCTCGTATTTAGTCACGTAAGTTTTAGTAAAAGTATCTAAGTAGAGGTCTTTGTGAAAGAGCTTGGCCGGAGAAGTAGATCTGCTGCTTGCATAGCTATTTCTGCTGCCAAGATGCGCTGTAAGGATGGACGTATAGCCGAGATACTGCCGCGTCTGGTGGCGTAACGCCAGAACAGTCAACTAACTTCGTTTCCTCTCATTACTTAAAATAAGACAGTCATCATCATAATCGTCATATCAGCCGTAGGACGTCCACTGCTGAACATAGGCCTCCAGATTTCCAATAGGGCCGGTTAGAAGTGACTTACATCCAGCGCGATCCCGCGGTCCCCATCAGATCGTCTGTCCACCGGATGGACCGGGTGGTGGTCCTACGCTTCGCTTGCCGGTGCGTGGTCTCCATTCGAGAACTTTACGGTCCCATCGGCAACTTTCATTCGTCTACGAATTTCTGATTCGATCACGCAGTGAGACTCCGAGCATAGCTCGTTGGGCTATCTTGAGCTTGCTTCTATTAAAATATATTGCGGAAATACTCGTACACTAGATTTAGAAGGTTTTTAATTACAAGAATTGACCTTCCGGTGTGGCTTTCGCGCTTGTTTTCCATCATAATAATACTTATAAAAAAACTGAACTTCAAAAGTTCATTATAAAACCGTCACATATTTATGTAGGTCAAGTTTCATTTGTAAAGCTACATTAGGTACTGCTTCGTCACCATATCACCGGCTCCAGTCAATCGACGATTTACGAGCCTGTCGACGTCTATAGGTTTTCCCTGGAGATACAGACTCAATTGTTGCCATGACAACACATGTATAGGGACTTGATTTGGTACGTTTGCAAATGCGAGGAGTAATAATATGGAGATTCTAAATATATAAAAGCAAAAGGTCACTCACTCATGACGAAATATCGAAAACCACTTGACGTAAAGATAAAATTTGGCTGGAAGGTAGTTCATAGTTAGTAGACGTCCGCTAAGAAAGAATTTTCCTAAATTTACCACCTAAGGGATGAAACGGGGGTCCAAAGTTTGTATGGAGAAATCAACTCTGACGCGTTCGAAGTCGCGGGCAGAAGCTAGTTCATAATAAACCTCTTTGTATATACCTATGTTTCGTAACATTTCAGTTCAGAATTTCAGCTACACAAACAAAGCTACACTCAAAAGTTTGTTTACAAAGTGTCACGCTAATAAATTAACGAGTTGACCTTTCTGTAAAATAATCTATGACGCGAAACCCGCTTTAATGTCTGAGAAACTCGCAGATTCATCAGTGCACAGATTTAATCTACACGTTAGCAAAATGACTTGCAAAAAAACGGTGAATCATAATGAAAAAAACGTGTTAAAATCCCATACACGCAGCTTTCAACACATTGTTGGAGAGCGCTTCATTAAACTCCCACGAACTTTCTAGAATGTTTCAAATAAATTGTCATAACGCTACAATATTCTCGTGTGAACAATATCATCTGACGGCTTGTAGGTAATTGTTGTGTGATATGAAACGTTCGTCAATTATGGTCGGTTCGCCATTTACTGGTCTGGACGCACACGGCTGATTGATTGGTCCAACGGTAGTTTGGCTAGCAGTTAATGACGGTTTCAGAATCAATACTATTGCACACTATGAAACTAGCGGTGAACGTAACTATGGGCTTATAGATGAACTAAATGGCTACGTACTTACATGCAACGAATATTCGTATTCGCATTTCAATCGTTAGCAAAACTCAAAAATCTAAATCGTTTATTTTAAATAAATCATTTGCAGGCACTTTTCAACTGTCAAGGAGTTAGACGGTTAGAAAGTTGAAGCTAGTTGATCGTTCCAAAGAGTAGGTTTCTATGGAGAAGAACGAGCAAGAAATTCCATGAGCACTCTTTTAAAATAAAATATTATATTACTGTTGTTACCTATAATAATGTTGATGTGAGAAGAGAACAATGTAAGAAGTAGTGTAAAAATTCATAATATGGATTTCTTGCGAATATAAACATTAGGAAAACACTAATTCTAACCTCAAAATTCTCTTGTTTCAAAGAGTAAACAAACAGCCATCGATTTTTTACAGATCAGCTCGACTATTTCCGAAATAAGATGCAAACTGTGACAAATGAGTGCGTGCGATCCGCGCGGCAAGTCAGCTGTCAAATTAGAGCCATAAATAAATGGCGCCACTACATCACTAAAGCTTGTCGACACTGTGCCGTGACGCCCTGAACAATCCACGTTTGTGGGCCCTCCTATCTATAAGAAAAGTAGAATCGTTCTTAAAAAATGTACGAATTTAATACCTACAACGAGATAGGTCATTACGTACCTTTTTTAAAGGATGGAAAATCATCGAATGTCTTTTTCCGCTCCATGAATGAATCATCGAATGAGTATTCCAGGGCCGCGGTAACTCTTTCAAACAAAATTCGCATCCCTGGATCATTCACCTTAGAATATGTATGAAAGACGAAAAAGACAGCACCAGAATTACAGCCCTTTCATGTGGTTTTTGGTACCATACAGTCATGATGCCTTAAGCAATTGCTTAATTTGCTTCTGGGCTAATCCGGCACTGCTTGTTTCGCGCGGTAGAGGCGCAAATATCCGTTTTTTAATTATTATTTTTTTTGTTGTTTTTAGTTTTTTTAGATTAAGTACCAACTTGTCTTGTATAAAAATTATTTTGTATTGTGCGTCACTTTCACGCGAATAAAAAGTTTTTCTTTCATTCTTTCTTTCTTTCTTTCTTCTTTGCTTGTCAGTTAAGAGTTAAACCTCCTTGTCACCATTTCCAATCTGTATTTAGTTAATCTTCGTTTATCACAGTTTTGATGAATTTTTGTTGTTTACTTACTCATTTTAAACCCCTTTCGAGTCTTGGAGGGCACGTCAAGTCGTGCCCTCGAATATTAATAACAGTTGTCAGAGACAGACTGGGTTCTTCCTGAACTGTAGATATTTGAAGGTCATTCACTTCGTGTAAAGTTTGTAGGTATTTTGGCAGCATCTGTGTAACTAAGATGAGAACTAACTCCAGGAAAGTGCTAGTTTAAATTCAAACTAGATTTTGCCCGCAGTTTCGTCCGTGCGGATTTTGGAAACACGGGGAGTTAAATTATCGCTCACGAACTTAATTACCCGTCACATCCCCTTGGCGGCTCAGTTCCTTTCGACCCCGGGTTCTAAAAATCTGAATCTGTGTTAGTTCCACTTATTTTCAGTGGTTTGAGTTTTCTCTGTTTCGTATGCAATTCATTCATTTAGGTATACTTACTATTCTTAAAATAGTAAACTTTTGCCCGCGACTTTGTCTGCGAGAATTTTCTTGCTGATCCCTATTTTGTTCGAAAAAAATATAGCTTATGTTGCTCACTGATAACGTAGCTTTCCATAGATGAAAGAATTTTTAAAATTGGTTAAGTAGTTTTTGAGTTTATACGTTACAAACAAATATACTAATCTTTTCATTACTTTTAATGCTCACGTACACATAGATACATACATAGGTACACGAAATAAATAAAAACGACTTCAATATCAACCAAGGCGAACGATCTCTATTAAACGAACGCTGTTCCCTCAAATGACATCGATATTGGCACAATAAACGTTCAGAGGCTCAAGCTCGTATGAAATGAAACTAAATAAATACGTACGACTATTGCTGCAATCTCCCCTGTCTGAATGGATGCTGCGTGTCCCCCTTGACTGGGAACGAATGTTTTATAGAGATGTGCTATTTGCCGACTATGACTTTGGCCGACTAGCCGACTTAATCGGCCGAGTAGTTGGCAAAACCGGTTACGGTTTTGGAGGTATTCGGCAATTTCCGTGGCGCTTCGTTTACAGCTGATTCGCGCACATTTCATTGAGAAATACATACAAAGTAACAAGCCGGATAGTGAGCACTCTTTGAGAATTTTCGCCGACTACGAAAGTTGCCGGATATGTAGTCGGCTTTACCGAGTAGTCGCCGACTATTGAAAGTAGCCAGATATTAAACAATAATGTAAGGTATAACTTTAAATACAAGTTTTGTTAAATCTATGTCAAGTTCACCTATGATTTGCGCTTGAACTAGGGTAATCCTGTTTTTAAGGCGATTGGAGGTAACATTAATCGATAAAATGATCACATATCATATCAATCTTATTACACATTACATAAACTCACGCCTTTTTCCCATGGCAGAAACTACAGAACGCCACCTGCTACGATCCTTACATACTCCTTTCGCCTCATCTACGTTCATACATCTCGTCAATCATAATTTAGAATCTTATTAGTACAAATGTAAAAAAAGGTGTATAAAAAAGCTTTTTTACAAAAAAATAAAACCGCCTTCAAAAACTACAAAATAAAAAAAAAACTTTAGTTTTGGAAGTCGGTGGCTTTTGGTTTTGTTTTTTGTTATGTAGATATTGCCACCGACTTCCAAAACTAAAGTTTTTTTTTTATTTTGTAGTTTTTGAAGGCGGTTTTATTTTTTTGTAAAAAAGCTTTTTATTTTTCACTTTTTAGTGCTTGTGTGTTAATGTTTGAAATCCTCACAAAAAGCCCTTTCAAACAATACCTCACACGATATATTTAATTTTGAAAAGTAGTAGGAGGGAGGTTGACGTATGACTGACTGAAGGAAGAGAGGGGGGCTCTCTTCCTTCAGTCAGTCATCGACTACACGTATAAACAAAGCAATTTTATTTGTTACGACAGTAATGCTATGATTCTATAAGGAGTTCTGTTCCATATCTCCGAAGTTTATCATCAGATCATGACAATATTTCTATGGGACCTATTCGGAAGTATACTCTTTCAAACAAAAAAAGAATCATCCAAATCCATTCATAATTGGCTGAGAAATCAGGTAAAATACATACAAAAAAAAAACAAACATACGCGCCGAATTGAGAACCTCCTCCTTTTTGAAGTCGGTTGAAAATTACAATATCTTTACTTCGCTAAATAATTTACAAAACTTAATAACAATAGTACGGTGAACAATATTATATTCGGCTTTACCGACTAATCGGGACATCTCTAATGTTTTGTTTCCCCTGGCTGTTGCAACACAGTAACCACGGGACTAACTAAGCTTCATTTAGCGTTTACATTTTGTTTACGTACGGTGGCGTTCAATGATTTTCTCTTGCTGGGGGTCAGCACCCGAAGGGTGCATTCGGGACCCTATTACTGAACCTTTGCTGTTCGTCCGTCTGTCTATCAGCGGGCTATATCTCATGAACCCTAATACGTAGAGAGATTAAATTTTCACAGCGTTTGTATTTCTATTGACGTTTTAATAACAAATAATAAAAAAAGTTACTGAAACTTGCTTTTTTTAATGTACGTAGTCTTAAATATTTTAGTTATTATAGTTTGTTTTACATTCTCATACATTTTCCCGTGTAAACTATAAGTACATCAATAACCGGGATATCGTATAATAATATGTATGTCAGGTCTTCGTGTTTGTGATTTACGATGGGAACGTTACAACTCTCAGTTTGCGCGACGCTATTGAGAGTATGTACTAGTTTTTAGTTTATTGCCAGTCCGTGAAATTATAATGGACAAATTTCGTTAATTCTTTGTTCCTATGGGGGGGTGTTACCGTCTTTCCCTAACATTCTTACACGTGAATACCACAGAAAACATACCTACCAATACCAGGGAAACAAAGCACCCAACCATTTCGTAATATTTGCATCATTTTTCACTCCACTTCTTTAATAATGAAACTCCGAATCCGTCTGACTTGAAAATGTCTTTAAAATTGCCTTCCCCCGGAAATTTCGCGGTCGTTCAAAGGGGAAAAATCCTGTGAAATCGTAACGGATGGGGACAACAGAGGAAACTGACAGAGAGCTCTCGCTACCGTCGCTTTTCAGAAACAGTCGACTCATTGTGAGATAATAATGTCTACAGAGGAAAAGCCGTGGAAGCGGACCGCAGAGTGCTTTAATTTTTACTTCTGTTTGTACTCTCATTACTTAAAATAAGAGGGTGCTTTATAAAAATACTAGTTTCTACCCGTGGCATCGCCCGCGTAAAAAGTAACTTTCCGTGATGTAAGTGGAACTATATTAACTATAGATAAAAAGTATCTTAGGGTGCGTCCACATGCATGCATGGTGGTCCATTCACCAGATGTGGACGCACCCTTATGTGTTAATCCAGGAAATTGAATGGTCTATTTTCCAATTTTCACAAAAATCTGTTCAACGGTGTGTGATTGAGTAAAAAACATCTAAACATCGACTATACTTCACAAACGTTCACATTTATAATATTACTAGCTTTTGCCCGCGACTTCGTCCGCGTATATGTCGGTTATCGCGGACGCAGACGAAGTCGAAGTCGAATAAAAAGTAGCCTATGTCCTTTGTTGGGGTTCACACTTACCCTGTACCAAATGTCACACAAATCGGTTCAGTAGTTTAGGCGTGAAGAAAAGACAGACAGACAGACAGAAAGACAGACAGACAGACAGACAGAAAGACAGACAGAAAGACAGACAGACAGAGTTACTTTCGCATTTATAATATTAGTTAGGATAAGTAAAATATTACGGAAATAGCAAAACACTTGTATTACACGTGTTTTTGTAAGTGAGTACAAGGGGTGATCAATGCTCGTACCTTCTTTGTATGAGAAGAAGACTTTTCCCAGCGGTATAATTTTATTATTAAGCTTGTACAGATAACATTTTTATAAAACGAGTTTACGTCCGGTCATTTACCAAGAAAAACGTAAACCTGAGGCTATCCTTAACTTTTTGTAAACTGAAAAACCCAATTATACTTCGCTTTCAACATCAAGCACTACGCTAAAGGCCCGAAGCTCCGCTTGATATAAAGTCAAGTTTTGTAAACTTCTGTATTGCACGTTACTCGTTCAGAAGCAATAATTATTCTGGACGAATACTCGCGGATTTGACGTTTGCAAAGTGATGAATATTACACGAGCGATTCATAAATTAAACTCGTGCTGTGATTTGCATATTTTCTTCTTTACAAAGCGAGTCGAAAGTCAAACTCATTCATTTATGTAACAATGTTGAGCCTTTATTATAAAATAATATTTATCAGTCTGTAGTGCCATAAAATATCATAAAGACCCAGTGGTTGAGACGCCCGCCTCTCATGCATGAGGGTTCGACTTCGGGCAGGTACCAATGTGACTTTTTCAATTCATATAATATGTACTTTCTATGTTTATCTTATAGATATCACTGACATCATTCCATATGCCTCGGAAAGCACGTTTAGCCGTAGGATCCGTCTGTTATACGTGGATCTTTGACAGTTGTTACGGGTTGTCAGAAGCCCGAAAGTCTGACAACCAGTCTTATCAAGGGTATCGTATTACCTAGACGGATAGACAGACAGACAGTCGGACGGTTTTACCCTAAAAATATACGAAATTAGAAAAACGAAAATAAAGAAGAATCGGTAGGCGTGTCTTAAGAAGACTTATCTATGTAAAATACATTACAGCTTGTTTACTCTGCCTCTGCATTGTGCTGTATCCCCAGCAGACCACTAATGGACAATCATAGAGGATAATGCCATAATCGCCTTGCGGGGATACTCGCCTGAAACGGATTAGCGCTAACGAACATAATTACTTTGCATTGGTGCACTATAATAGATTTTATGCCAGCTGAATAAGGTATTAAATGTGAATAACCTGTAACAGATCTTCTTTATAAATAAACTAGCGACCCGCCCCGGCTTCGCACGGGTGCAGTGCTGATACTATGGCAAATATTTTACTTACTATTCGTTCGACTAAGAACAAAAGATTATACAATTATCAACAAAGTGAAAAGATACCTTTCTATTCAGTTATTTTTTTAACTTAAATACCTACCTTACATTAAACTACGATTTTTGATTCGTTCAGTGAAAAGGTAGGCTATTCTATTCAGTTATTTTTTTAACTTATCCTACCTTTCATTAAACTATAATTTTTTATAATTAAAAATACAGTACTAATAATTGTATTTTTCCTCGGTACCGCCCGCCGCCGCAGACGCTATGTACCTGCGTTTTAAATCTGTAATATCTTCGAAAATATTTATTTAAATTACATGCTGTAAAGGGCCATAATGATCTATATGAAATGCACAATGTTTTTAAGGTACTTAATTGGATAAGGATTAATGCTGTATTGCCTAAAATTGCTTCTTAAATAAGCCATTATTTCTCGTAAAAAGTTAAGGATAAAAAATGGTTATTGTAGGTGATCCTTAAGAGATAGACATATACCATCGCGGACTTTTTTGTAGACCTTTTTAAGGTGTACAATACTGTAATACATTATTTTGATCCATCTCCAAGGGTTCAGCCAGCGTTTGCAATGTAAGCGCAAAAAAATGTGTTTATTTACGACATCACATTAGAAACCTCTAAAATTATCAGTGTTTCTCTTCTATATTATGCATGTATTATACATATAAACCTTCCTCTTGAATCACTCTATCTATTAAAAAAAACTGCATCAAAATCCGTTGCGTAGTTTCAAAGATCTAAGCATATATAGGGACAGACAGACAGAAAAAGCGACTTTGTTTTATACTATGTAGTGATAAAATTGACGTGTCTGTTTGTAACGTCAAAACAGATATTTAAATGAAAAAGACAATTAAAAAAAAATTCAGTCTGTCTGTTTGTTTGTTCCGGCTAATCTAGTAAACAGCTGGACCGATTTTGACAGGACCTTTACTGGCATATATAGCTGATGTTATAACGAGCAAAGCTACTTTTATTTTAGAAAAATAATAAGGATCTGCGCAAAAAAGAAACCCGTGAAAACCAATATTCGCGCGAATATAGTTACGGGCATAAACTAGTTTCTAATAAAAGCTAGGATCAATAAGGATGTCAGCATAATAAAAGCACTAGCATCCTTATTAACAGAACCAGTTTTAATGAAGACTCATTAGCGTGACGTGTGATGGTCTACAGGCGCAGGAATAGTTGTGTTTCCACCTTAATATCCTGGCGTTATTAAAGCCATAACCATTACGGTGTAGCCAGCGGAAATATGAATAAAGCCGAGGCTTTTACAAATAAATTGCTTGCACTGATTGTGGGGAAAATGTCGAGACAAATTGGATGTCTTATTTAAAACGGGAAGTGCTTGATGCTTTGACATTAGGGGCTGAGATGCTAACGATTTTTGCTCAAACGACGCGCAAAATGTATAGGTTTCTGTAATCATGCGGGCCCGTTTGATCCTGATTATTCTTTAGCGTTTACTGTAGACTTTTGGACGTTCCCCAATTGTGAAATGTTTGCAGTTCGTTGGCAGGGAATGTGGGTCATTTTCCCAAATCCCCTTGTCAACAACTTTTGTGTTTTGTTGTAAAGTTGACAAAAATAGAATGATTTAAGGGTTACCTTCCCGAATTAGGAGTGTCTACATTAAAAGTTTTATATTGATATTACCCTTTTTGATGTCTGGTTTTCTACCCCTCAGGTATGTTCCATTATTTTCTATCCGACGGTGTGAGGAAGAATGCTCAGTTCGCCCGGAGCATTCTTCCTCACACCGTCGGGTTCCTCCAACCGGAGCACGAAGGTCGCCCTCCGTGCTCCGGTTGGAGGAACGCCGTGGGGTTTTAGTCAGTAGGAGTCCGACACATCCCTTCGCCTTTCCTGAGGCGGAGGCAGTCCACGAAGATTTCCTCATAAAAAAAAATGTTTCATTTTCTTAACTATCCTTGTAATATGCTGAGCTGGAGATTGACTATATGCTTTTGATTCTGTGACGCTTTAAGTGAGACTGAAAGTAGCATAATTTTGTTTGAGCCATCTAACTGTATATTTTTCTCCCACCCAGCTGACGGAGTTCTATCAACAGTAAACGTGGTGGAAGCACTGCAAGAGTTCTGGCAGGTGAAGGCGGCGAGGGGCGGGGGCGCGGGGAGCGGGGGCGGCGCCCTCGTCATCTACGAGTCTGTACCGGCCGCGCACCCGCCCTACGTGTGCTACGTCACGCTGCCCGGAGGAGCATGCTTTGGCAGTTTTCAGGTACCATGTCATGTCCTCTTCAAGGTATCCCAAACTTGATATATAAAAGTACCCATGGAGTTCCATTCCTGCTGCTCTCCATGGTAAACTCATACTCATAGCCATAGTGCTGTAAAACGTCAACAGTGCTGTTATATTTACCCTCAATATTTTATGACGCTATTTCTGATAGGATCCCTATCAAGTCACACCAGTGAAAGTCACTATCTAAAGCTCAATTGACATATTTACGCTCAGGCGGCTCAGGTACTGTTATAACGTCTTCCCAGTAGTGTGCAATCGATTTCATCACCACTTAACAAAACGGTGACGGGAAACATCGTAAGCTGGCAAGTCCAAAAAACCAAAATTCTATGACATGTATTGACCCCCAATAGACCTTTGTAGCAGATTACGCCAATTCCTCGCACATAAGAAGGCGTTGGAGGAGGATTGGGGACGTTAGAGACTGATTATGCTGTGCTAATGAGCCATTTTCTCCATCCAGAATTGTCCGACAAAAGCCGAAGCGCGCCGAAGCGCGGCGAAGATCGCGCTGATGAACAGCGTGTTCAACGAGCACGAGTCGCGGCGCATCTCCGAGCACTTTATAGAGAAGGCGGTGGCGGAGGCACGGGCCTCCTTCGCGGGCGACGCCGCCACCCACCATCAGGACCCCAGCGCTGGGATTGCAGCCTTTAGGTGAGCTTGGAGCTTATTTGATGTGGTTGTAGACCAGTTGTAATATGCAGGGG
This sequence comes from Hoplodrina blanda, assembly GCA_949316365.1. NCBI lineage: Eukaryota > Metazoa > Arthropoda > Insecta > Lepidoptera > Noctuidae > Hoplodrina > Hoplodrina blanda. The sequence goes on along the minus strand of OX438579.1, from coordinate 3,724,032 downwards.
TTTCAGAGTTGTTTGTGCTTGAACTTCTGCACTATCAAAACATATAGGTAATTATAGTAGGAGAGAGCTTAATCATTCTTCCTACGTAGAGCGCAATTCTAAATATGTGAATAGTTCTCTTTTACCTGCACTGCCCTGCTCTCAATATTACGCTGACTCCAAGTAACTTAAGTAACTACGCAAATATAGTTAATAGTCTTGGTTAAATATTTGCCTGTCTGTTGTCGACTGCCTATTTAATACACCCCATTTTGATTGATCGTGGAGCTAACGAAGCGGCCAGGTTTACAATGAAGTATTAAAACCAACACTCATTAGTACCTAGTCTATGCGAAATTACATTGTTTCATGATCTATTGTTATACAACGCGACTGAATGATTAAAGTCGGATTGAAAGAAGGATTATTCTTTTATCTGCCTGTCCGAGATCCGTCCAACTTCCAAGACAAAGGAACCGTGGCGAGCTTTCTTTTCATTGTTAGGGTTACAGTCTGTATATGTATGAGCTACATTATTTCCATTGTTACCGAACATCAGAATCAACATATATATTTGTTCAGGTTCATGCTGGAAGCAAACAAGGGCCGGACGATGCTGGAGTTCCAAGAATTGATGACAGTGTTCCAGTTGCTGCACTGGAACGGATCGCTACGCGCAATGCGCGAGCGGCAGTGCTCGCGGCAAGAGGTGGTCGCGCACTACTCTGCGCGCGCGCTCGATGACGCGATGCGCGAACAAATGGCGAGGGAATGGGCCGCGAGGGAGCGCGACGCGGCGGCGACGGGCGGCGGGGTCCTGCGAGCAGAGCTTGCTCGAGCCGAGCGCGAGCTACGCGCAGCTCGCCTGGCCGCACGAGAGCTTCGCTTTCCTAAAGAGAAGCGCGACATCCTCCACCTAGCCGCGCGGTTGGCACCGCCGCAGCAGCAACAGTGATCTCATCGCGCGCCGCGACACGCGTCCTCGCCACACTCACACTTTTGTTATTTAAGTATAGGTTTATAGTCTAAGATGTGCGTGTTTTATTTACTACTATAACCCTACTCAGTTCCTTGTCCCATACAGCTTGTCTTGAGAGAACTTTCGACAACATCTCTCAAGGGAATTGTTGAAAATAATAAGCAAAAGTTTCAGCAAACCTGAAATTCTCTCTACATACATTACATTACGAAAACGATTGTCGTAAAAGTTTACTTACTAGGTACTTATTACATATAATGCCTCTCCAACTGAGTGTCACAGTCACAAACAGCTGTACGCATATTATCAACACTTGTTAGCGAGCTGGGAAATTCGAAATTTCACAACAGAATTCATGCAACATACACGACTGAATACTCCAAAAAACATGTGTATTTTGTTTGAATATTTCAGCAAAAAGCACAACAAAAACTGTTGTTAATTATCGCTCACACAATAGAATAATTATAACATAGAACGATGCACGTGCGCTATCGCTGTTACGTTTCGATCGCCGGCGCGGCGCATCGAGCAATTAGTCTGTAATCGTTTTAGATGCATGAACGCATTCATCAATTATTCCATATAATTACGTGAATTTGAATCACAATCGGTAATCGGTAATACTGTGTAGTTTTATTTAATCGGTATTGCGTCATTGCTACCTGCATTGATGTCACTGTTTGAATGATTAAGTAGGATTTAGCTTAATCCCTGTAGTGACCTATATTGGACTCATAAATAAACAGTGCTCTATTAGATACTAGCTTTTGCCCGCGACTATGTCCGCGTGTAACTTGTTTATATCGTACTTGCATACAAACTTCCACCCTCCCCCCCTTTTCACCGCCTTAGGGGGTGATTGCCGGGATAAAAACTATTCTATGTCCCTCGGATCTTGAACTATCTCCATGCCAAATTTCATCAAAATCGATTCAGCGGCTTAAGCGTGAAGAGGTAACAGACAGACAGACAGACAGACACACTTTCGCATTTATAATATTAGTATGGATACTACACGGTTTTATACACGTTATGTTACATATTTGGCTACTACTCAGTTACAGTGGGTCCTAGCATGATATTATTTCGCCTGTAACCTTTATTGATAAAACGGCATAATACAAGGTGCAGTTTTTCATTCTCGGCTAATTCAAGGAGATAACTATGTAAAGTGATTCTCAACACGAATCAATAATAAAAATTATATAGTATTTTATTTTTCATTAGGTGATTTTCGGATTTGAATTAGCCATCTTGCCGCTGGGTCGCGCGACACTGCCTACCGCATACCTACGTAACGAGGTGATTCTATTCTTTGAAGGAGGTGTATTCTGAAATACTGTCAAAAAACAATAACAAAAAAAGTTTTTATTCATACCAGGTGTCGTTATTTATTTGATTTTTGTCTTTTTTTTAATCCATTTAGGGGAGAGTTGTATGCACAAATGGTACCTATTATAAAGTCTTGTTGCTTATTTTATAAGACAACCTTATGTTTGCACCTTGTATAACACGGATCAGCAGTTCCTGAGGGCTGAGATTAGCACGTTCAAACAAAACAAACTCTACAGCTTTATAATATTAATGTACAATATTCTTCAGCATTTTTATTTTAAACGTGTAACCACTATTTTCAAACCGCCCCTCGTTTGCAAAAACATATGCTACATTTTGCAACGCACGTAACAACACTGAATCCAGGGCTCATAATAAATCTCCGTGTTGACGTAGTAATGCATACATTACAATGTTGCATTGTAGCAAGCTTTAATACAAAGCAAATACAAACTTATTTTGTGTACCAGAAACCTGAACTGTCACTCATCATTTTGGATAACTTTCATTCTGTCGTGGGGTAGGTAATTCTTCTCTGTCTATGGGATGACGGGGGGGTGTACCGGACTCTTACCAGCTAAAACCATCACGGTGTTCCTCGACAGACCTTTGGGCGGGGTACGGGAGTTAACCCTGAAATTGTAAAAAAAATCAGTTGTTGATTAATGTTCGCTTCTTAATAAAGTGTGTGGATCAGCGAATTTTTTTATGGCAGGTAAGTATATCAGATAGTACACACTATCTTGTCTTTAAAAAAAATTGTGCAATCGAGGAAATTCCTTATCACCTGTATACAGGGTTATTTTTAAAACACCAGCAACCTAAAAGGGAGTCATTGTACTCATCATTATGAACAATTTTTTGTATGGGACCAACCCTGAAATCATGAAAAAAAATCAGCTGTTTCATACATTATGATTGTGTTTGCATTTTTGTAGGAAACAACAGATTTTTTTTCATAGAAAAAGAAAGAGGGTAAGAGAAAGAGAGAGAAATTACCTGGAGGGGGGCGTACCGCTTTTTCCTTACGGAATTCGTTTTAATAAAGTGCGCTAGCTTAAAATAGGTTTGACGTTTTTCAGTTAGAAAATTACTACTATCGGACGATTTAAATATCTTCTAACTAAGTCATTCTAAAAGAAAGATTCTAATTTGCATTCTTCCATTAAATTGTCATCTAAATAAAAACAAACCACTACCCACCACACCACCACCACCACCCACTACCCTACTTAGTCTCTATTATTTTATTTTAAATAAATATCACACATTATTATCCGTTACCCGCAGCAAATAAAAAGCAAAAAAAATATTTAAATTAGCAACACTAAATTAGGAAGAGGGTAGAATATACTGTTTTCTCTTTTTTTATATTGCTACCCGCTATAACTTCAGTTTATCCGTGAACATGGCGCGTTCAGTGCTGAAATGTTGGAAACCCAAAACAAAAGAAAATATCGTAAATATCGGGCTAATAATAGTGTTAGTGAACATAAATTACATGTAGGTACTTACAACACGCACCACGAAAGATGAGACTTGACAAGCGTCAGTAATGGGGAGCTTGCGCAGGTATGGATGTACGAAATAGTTATCCATCATTAATTTGTGTATCTATTCAGGGACTTTTCGATGACATTTAGATTAAAATTCTCAACAATACTATAATATTTTTTACAAAATAATAAAGTTTGTGAGGTGTGTCAAGTTTTATCTTTCATGGCGTGTACAGTACGGCCGTCGTATCTTGGCGGTTCTGAAGTTAGCTGTTTAGCTGCGCAATGAATCTTTTAGGAATGAAATTGTCTACTGCGCAGCCTGCGGCTAACTTCAGAGCCGCCAAGATACAACGGCCGTATTGTATTGTACTTGGTTTAATAAAATGACTGGTGACGGGTGTAAAAATATTTTGAAAATTTTTCGCAAATTGGAAGCTACGTTATCACTAAGTGCTATATTTTATTATCAAAAATTTAAGGAACCACAAAAAAATCACGCGATCGATGTCGCGGGGAAAGTGATGTGTCTTTTTACACCCTGTATATTAAAATGTGTGCTATGTACGAAAGAAAAGAAAGAATGAAAGAAAAACTATTTATTCACGCGAAAATGACGCACATACCTAACATAAAAGAAAAATTGAACACTAAAGCAAAATAAAAACAAGCTGGTATTAAATCTAAAAAATTAGAAACAAGTACCTAAATACAAATGAAGAATTATGCGCCACTACCGCGCGAAACAGCTGACGCTCAGCGTAATGCCGTGATGGGTTTTCAGCGTAGCGTTAAATGTGTCCAGCATCTCTGCTTATCCACCAAATGTAAGCGTGATGATTTTCTTACCATTATCGTTAGCCTTAGGGGTGCACCGCGTATCTGTTAACGACAGGGGGGAGCAACCACCCCCGGTGTTGTTGCGCAGCGGTAACGATCATCCTTTGTTCAATATTTTGGAAACGGGAGGATTGCGTGAACGTGTCAAACATATTGATGGGAGCTGACGTTGTATAAGGATTGGCGGTCGCAGCGATGGGCGATCCTCAGCGTCAGCTAGCAATTTAATGCTGGACTGGCTTTCCAATTGCTCGATAGTTAATCATATTCGCACATTCCGGTTTACACACTCTTTTGACTCTCGGACTGCCTCGTTGGCCTAGTGGTCGCAAAGCGCGACTGCTGAGCATGAGGTCCTTGGGTTCGATTCCCAGGTCTATATATATATAAGACTCCCTGAGCATAACGTCTTGGGTTCGATGACTCTACACCACTAGACCATCGAGTCAGTCTCTATCAGTTTGTGTTCAAATGATTGTAACTGTCAGGCCAATTACAATTACCTCGATACAGGAAAAATTCCTAGTGTGGGGCTACGTTTAAAAAAAAAGACTTAAACACAAATTCAGGCTACTGGCTGCTACTGAGAAATTAATGTACCTTCCTGTATCTAGGTATCTATATCGAATTATAATGTCAACATTCGAGAAACATTGACGTATTCCCAATTCCCATCTCAAAATTAATACGACCGAGTAACGTCTCTTTGTTAAGCATTTGGGAAACACACGCTATGATTGCGTGAACGTGTAACCCATACACGAGGGTTATTGTTCCGTGTATCTGATCTAATACGTAATGCATATAAGGTCGCTAATGGAGGCGTCGGGGCGCGTGTCACGTAAAGGCTCATTTACACAGCACGTGATTCTCGCACGGCGAAAGGAGAGATTCTCGTACGTCGAGAGGCGATTATCGCACTCAAAGAACACATGAAACTTCCCATACGAGACTTGTGGTAGACGATTTTCTCGAAAACTGAAAGCCAAAGCATTTTTTTTTTTCAATTAAACAATTTACAGGCAGTTTTGAATTGTCAGGGAGACAGAAGGGGGAGAGGGTCAGTTCCAAAAGATAGGTCTCCTCTATCTATGGAGAAAACGAGCAAGAAACTTCACGGACACTCTTTTTAATTAAGCTTTTACAAAATCCTGGTGATATTTTTCTTGTTGCTTGATGTGATTTTAAAACTCGGAATGTGTAAGAACGGTACGACATTCTCTTTACATGGACGCTTCCAAATTTGAAAAGCCGGGCCGATTCTCTTTAAACCCCTTTCGGTAATCAGATACTAATATAATAAAGCTGAAGAGATTTTTTGTTTGTTTAAACGCGCTAATCTCTGAAACTACCAATCGGATTGGAAAAAATCGATCTATTTTAACTAGGCTAATATTATAGGCTACTAGCTTTTGCCCGCGACTACGTCCGCGTAGAACTTCTTTATATCGTACTTGCATACAAACTTCCAAACCCCTTTTTACCGCCTTAGGGGGTGATTTCCGGGATAAAAACTATGTCCATCCTCGGATCTTAAACTATCTCCATGTCAAATTTCATAAAAATCGATTCAGCGGTTTAAGCGTGAAGAGGTAACAGACAGACAGACACACTTTCGCATTTATAATATTAGTATGGATATATGACATCACGCTACGACCCACGGGAGTGGAGCAGTAATCAAAGCCGTAACTTAACGCAGGTGACAACGCGGACGAAGACTAGTGTTAATTAATATAGTAGACGAATTTATTGCCCTCGTGTAAAAGAGCTTTCCGCAGTTAACTATTGATGTGAACGTGAAACACCACGTTTGTGGACAGTATGAGTTGCTGGTGATACAGAATAGGTATAAAAAAGCTAATTATTATAATATGTGGGTGTATAGACATTAGACAGATATTGAATATGATGCCAATTACGCGAGCTATAAGTATTCTATGAAATAATATTAGTACTGGTAACACGTTATGTCGTGATATCTGATATTTATAGATGAACTAGCTTTTGCCCGTCTTCGTCCGCGTAAATGTCAGTTATCGCGGACGTAGACGAAGTCGCAAATAGAAATTTCCTTCCTTGGGTTTTAAACTGACACTCACATGTAGAAGCAACAAGAATAATGTAACCAGTATTTTGTAAAAACCTAATTGAAAAGAGTGCCGTGGAGTTTCTTGCTCGTTCTTCTCCATAGAGGCCTACCTCCGTTTTGGAACGAGCAACTAGTTTCAGCTTTCGGACTAACTGACCGACTCCTTGACAATTCAAAAGTGCCTGTAAATGGTTTAATTGAAATAAATGTTTTGACTTTGACTCTGTATCAAATTTTATAAAAACCGTGCCATGAATTCCGTCTCTGTAAACGATGCTTCAGGAAAACGCCGACATTCGATATTTTTGTTAATAGTAACATTGAACCCGTTAACAAGTCTCTGAAACTGGATATGGTTGTTAGATGAAATTCGTAATACTTATGAAAATATTCTTCGGACACGAGGCCAGTTTGCGAATTACTTCAATTGACTGCCTGATTGGTCTAGTGGTCGCAAAGCGTGACTGCTGATAAGGTCTTGGGTTCGATTCCCAGGTCGGGCAAAGCGCTACTGGCGAAATGTGGGTGTGCTAATGGGTACACCTCTGCCTAACCTTTCGGGGATTACAGGCGTGATGTTATATTTGAATTAACTGTTCAGTGACTGGCTTTTTAATAGCCTCTTGTGCGTTACAATACAGTTTAGTGAGTAAAAGATGATTTAGACGGTGCGAGAAATATCGTGCAAGTTGTGATACATTACAGTCGATGATCGGTCACTTATGACAAGACAGCCGCGCGGTCCCGCAATGTACGGCAAATCGCACGATATTTCTCGCATCGTCTAAATCAGCTTTAGGTCAGACTACTTCGTGTCGCTGGCACGACAGTTTAGGGGTTTGCGTAAAAGTGGCGTCATTTTGAAGTTGGATGGCCACTAATGAAACTTAGATATTTTGAAAGATCAGAATAATGCGATCAAAAGCTAATATGGACACATTTCTCTAAACCTTATCGGAACGGAGATATTTGGTTTTGATAGCTCATTAAACACGAAGAAGTTATTATACCTAATATTCTTATAAATCCTTATAAGGTTCTTAGGTTTTTTTTAGTAACTACCTACTTACCGCAACCTAAAGATAAACTACTATAACATGGCGCGCGCCTCCACAAATTCAAAACGTTTGAAAGTATTTGTGAAAGTATCAAAGTGTGCGTACAAACAAACTCACAATGTGTGCGTACTCAGACAGCTCTCGAAACAAAAACAAATCAGCGATTTGTTGCTCGACTAGCGGCGTCATTAATTACTCATTATTATTAGTATGGCGCTGCACTGACGTACTCTATGAAAATGACACGTGCGTTGTCTTGTGCGGTCTTGCTAGTTATGATTAGTTGACCAACAAATCTGCCGGCCTGCTAATGAATACATATGAACTCCATAGAAACTCTTTCATATGGATATGGCTACACACATTGAAATAGTAATATGGAGGGGCGCGTCATGCTATAGTAGTTTTTTTTGTAACTATAAGTGTTAATGTGTTATTTCGAATTAAAAAACAAAAAGTCTCTAAAACACTATTATCTCGAAACTACCTTTTTGCACTTAATGACTTCTTGCTCTACAACGAGGTAATGTGTCTTTATTATTTCCCAAGACCCAAAAGTAACGTAACATTGACACATGGTCGTGAGACAGTAAAGTCAATCTTTAAAAACAACCTTCAAAAACATATAATTATCTAAGATTTCTGTACGCAGGACAGTCTGTAATTGAAGTTTTTATATTGACGACATTTTTAAAATCTTCAAATGCAAATATCTCAACTTCGATATAACTTAGGATAAAAATAATTGAACATATATTATGTGTACTTAAAAACACAACAAAGTAACATAATAATTATTAGTGGCCACTGAAAAAAAACATGACGCCGCTAGTCCATACTAAGTTAATCAATGCCTCCAAAACATTGCTACTTCCACGGCATCGTTGGTGACAGCACAAAAGGTCACTTTGGCTGCATGTTTTGGGGTACAGAGGGCAAGATAGAAGGTGGACCATGGTTTATTGTGTATCGGCTCCACATCCACGCCATGCAGAAATAGAGCAATAGCGCACTAGCGGCCAGGCCGCGGCGGCCATCGAGATACATACCTTAGTATGAAATCGCCACAGAGCGCGCGCACCTGGCCGCACGCGGCCAGCGGCCACACCAAGCCGCAGCGGCCAGCGAGATCGAACGACGCATGTGCGAGTCGCTGGCCGCTGCGGCCAGGCCGCTAGTGCGCTACGGGTCATAGTCAGTATAAGTCTGACTCGCCAACAAGCCTCGGGTCTCGAGTTCTTAAGTAAAATCATGTCAGGCTGTAGAGATTTTTTTAATATCAAACTAAATTAATTTATTAACTAACTTAATAACAAAATTATTAATTAGTATTAATTAAATTAATTATAAGTCCAGGTTTCCTCATAATATTTTCGATCACCGATGTCAGTGATGTCTAAGATAAACTTGAATGAAAATATCATATTAGTTAGTAATACCTGCCCTGTATCAAACCCGCAACCTCACGAATGAGAGGCTAGCCTTTACCACCGAATCGAAACATCGTATAGACATACTTAATTCCAAAAATAAGTACTGCTACTAAATATAGGTACAGTCATACAAAAGAGGTAGGTATCCAGGGTCGTCAGATATAGGTAGTTGTTGTTTTGCTTAGAAACCGATAGATGGTGTCTTCAATTGAAACTTAACTTAATTAATGAACTGTTTACTATCTACTTTTTTAATTAAATTATATTTAAAAACATCCATCGGTTTCTAAGAAAACTTCAACTATATCTGACGACCCTGCATATCTATCTCTTTTGTTAAATGTACCTACTTAAAGAAAATTATGTTTACTCATACTTAACACCCTATAAAATCAGCAATCGAAAACAAAGATAAACTTTTGAAGCGTTTACGAACTCCTTATCACCCCTAACTGCTAACTTAGAAGATAAATTCGATAATGTTACATTAACTTGAGAACAATATTAATATTAGGAGTGTAATATTTCACACAGATATACAGACAACTGCACGCTTACGGTGGTACATACGCGCCACGAAAGATGAGACTTGACAAAAAAAAAATACAAACATCCGAATTGAGAACCTCCTCCTTTTTTAGAAGTCGGTTAACAACACAAACTTTATTATTTTGTAATAAATTGTAATAATATTGGTGTCGATTCCCTTATTCACAAACTAGACTTTTAGAGAATTGGCATCTCTTACTGACATACAGCCTTCTTCATATTTTTAATCTATACGTTCTAAGATGTCAACTACTTATAATTGTATGGAAGTTTCAGATTAACTAAAATTGACAGGTCTAATTTATTTCCGCCCCTATTTTATTTTATTGGACAGAAAAAGATAGAAATAGTCTAATTTTAGTTTAGTTTGTGAACATGGGAATCGGCACCATAGTTAATAATTTTCTAAAGAATCTAAATGTCATCGAAATCTCCCTGAATAGATACACAAATTATGAATAGCTATTTCGTACATCCATACCTTACCTACCTTTAAAATCCCTTTAAAAGTTTCGTCCCAAATCAGCCCTGCATCCCTCCCTATTCACCCTGTTTGACTGTACGTCGTGCAAACTTTACTTATTGAGTGCATACACTATTCCTATTTTTTTTCCAAATAATAAAATAAAATAAAATAAATTAGGACAGTTAATAATGCTATGATAATTTAACGGCTATTTATAAACTCCTATTCCTCGATTAATGCCATAGTTAGCGCAGCCCACACTCACATAAATCCGCAAACAACTTCACTTACTTCACAAAATCATGCCATTAAAACATGCACAAGACATTCACACCAGCATCGAAGCTTTTAAAAACATTATCTTACACTGGTGCATCCATATCGTAAGATAATATTCCGTGTGCGGTGCGGTGTGTGTGATCAGGTGGTGTTCCGGAGAACGTCGCACGCGCAGCGGCTAAATATTGACATGACCTGTCCCGGACACGCTGTGGGGAAATGCAGAAGGCTTACTAAAACTCCGCAGGGCAAATATATATCGTAGGGTAACTACTATAAATGTGAAAGTTTGGATGGCTGTTTGTAACGCAATCACGCCAGAACGGCTGAACAGATCTAAATGAAATTTACCACAGATATAGATTATAGTCTGGAATAGCACATAAGCCAATTTTTATCCCGGAAACATGTATGGTTACCGTAAGTCGCGGGCGATACATAAAGAAATGAACACGGGTGTAATTCTAATTGAATCTGTCGAATAAAATTAAACCAAAATGCCATAAAATACTTCTACGTAGGCACACTACGTGCTAGGCCTACAGGGAAGCTACTTGCTTGAATCTGCATTTGCGAATACATCTGAGCACCTTGTGGTACAAGGTGTGGATCTTCTGAGTAACCTATGTTTTCTTTTCCCTCTCCCTTCGCCTCTCCCCCAGGCACAGTCTGGTTGCCTCTTGTTTTCTTTAAGCTTTAAGTTGGAAGTTATTGTTGGATTACTTACATGTCATTTATCTAAAAGGTTCCGGTACCCAATACTTGGCGTACAATCATGTGTGAACACTGTTATGATGATTGGCTTAATAATGGATAAGATTGGGATGGCGCCAGAGTTTTGGAAAAATGTGGCGCTATTTTTTCAGGGTTGTAAAATGGCGCAGTTAATTTTTGTAGTTCAAAGTCGTATAAATAGGTTAGGTACCTATAACATAATTAAAAATACTAAGTAAAACATCGTTATCTTTTTTGAGTAAGCGCGGTGTCAGTTCTCGTGCCTTCTCTGTTTGAGAAGAGGGCTTTACCCTGCAGTGGGAAGTATTTGTTTTCTTTTTTAACACGCTTATATTAGCTTCACTTGTAAATATGTATGTAAGAAAATCTTGGAATCTTAATTTGACCCACTTCCCGGTCTTCAATTAGGATAAAATTTTGCACACGCTCTGAGTTCTGATGACAATACATGACTAGCTAAGAAACGTCATTACAAATCCAATATGGCGGCCTCCCCAAGATGGCAGACTAGCTGTTTGAAATCCACCCCCATGATATGGATATCAAATGAAAGGGTTTGCTGTCAGGAATACGAAAAAAATAGTCACGTGACTTAAATTCAACATGGCGGACATCCAAGATGGCTGGCGGATTGGCTATTTGAAATGCACCCCATGGTATGGGTATTAAATGAAAGGGTTTGCTGAATGGGATACGAAAAAAATTTGTGCGTGCTAAAAGCGTGTTTTTTAGTTCTTTAAACTATTAAAAAATATATATTACTAATTAAACAGGGGTTTAGCTTAGTCCTTTTTTTGTCAATCTTTACTTTCAAAAGTACATCTTAAAGATCCAAATAAAACAAATGAGTTGACTTTGACTTTAAACTTTGACATTGTCAATGCCTATACCAACTTCAAACATGTTTTAATTAAACGGGTGCATATTCATTGGAGTAACTCACGTTAACTTGCCGCTGCATCAAGTTTTAAGACCACACCATAAAACCGTCGCTAAAACTAGCTTCTGAACTTAATTAATAAAACAAAACCACTATAGTATGAGTTAAGAGAGTTGAATGACTGCAAAACTACATTACAAATCCATATTAATATTATAAATGCGAAAGTAACTGTCCGTCTGTCTGTTACGATTTCACGACTAAAAAACTAAACCGATTTCGATGAAATTAAGTACGAGGTAAGTTTGAACCTCAACAAAGGATATAGACTACTTTTTTTTCCGCGACCTGCGTCTGCGTCCATGATAGCCGACATTTACGTGGACGAACTCGCGAGCAAAAGCTAGTTAAATATACTTAAGTACGTATGAGGTATAAAACTCTATGAATTAAAATTCATACGCCCTGTACCTTTCTCAAGACCTCTAACATTTGTTAGAATAATGCAATAATTATATTTTGCAAAAATTAAAAACTTTTTGCAGATAAAAATCGTGGTTGTATAAAAAACTTTTAATTAGGAGACTCTTTTAAAAGGTGATTAAAAAGTTGTGTTTTTCTTTTTTTTTCGTGGTGCCAGTGCCATATCTGCGGTTCGTTATGAGGTGCTTAAAAATAAGGGGCGGGTCTTATTAAGACTTCTTAGTAAGTTGGTGAGCAGAAAGGGCAGTTTACCGACTCATAGTAATTACTGAGTACTACTAATATTAAAGATTTGGAATTTTTTGTTTGTCTGTGTTTTAACATTTAATTTATTTCACTGACATGTTTTGTAACTGTCGATTGTGTATGTAATTAATTGAAGTACTTACTTATAATAATTTTGTTCATATTGTGCTTATCCTTTTGTTTTTTGTTAACGTGATAATTTGTACGCCTAAATGGATGAAACATGTGCGGAATATGATTAAATACTGTAACATCCTGCATGTTGAATTTGCATAGTATACCTATGTTTTGACAAATAAAATTATCTTTATCTTTAACGTGCTAATCTTTGGAACTATCAGTCGGATTGGAAAAATCTTTTTGGTAAAAAAGTTATATACAAAAAATAGGTTATATACCATCATGCTACGACTCATGGGCGCGCAGCAGTAACTAAACTAAGTCGCGGGCAGAAGCTAGTAATAAGAAGAGATTTTTTTTTGTTTGTTTATTAAACGTTCTAATCTCTGGAATTACTAGTCACTTTTGAAAAAATCATTTTGCTTATAATGGACAGAATTATGGGGAATAGTATAGGTTTACATCACGCTACGACTCATGGGCGTGGAGCAGTAACCAAAGATCATCAAAGATGTTACTAAACGCGGTTGAAAAAAAAACGTGGACGAATTCGCGGGCAGAGACTTGTAAGGGCAGCTTGTAAGATTATTATAGTTAGCCAGTTCTAAGTGCAAGTTGTAACATTCGTCTGAGGCAAACGAGTTAGGGAGTACTTTGTTGCACAAACGGTGAAGCTAGGCAGTGTTTGTCATCATCATGTTAGCTCATTACTGCTGAGTGGTGGCACTACTGTACATTAACTATACTCTTATGGGTGCCATAAATAACGGTAGTTAGTCTTAGGTAATGCAATAATAATGCTGATCCATAAAATGGACGACTTCTAAGTACTTATCTATCTATCGATCTATACAAATAAATACAGCAACGTTGTAGAACTCTTTACCTGCGTCTGTATTTCCGAACGCATTCGACCCTGAACTCTTCAAAGTTAGAGTGAAACAGACTTCTTCACACACTACACACACTATGTCACAACCATAGGCGTACCCAGGGGGGGGGGGGGCAGGGGAGGGCAGCTGCCCCCCTTTAGAAATCTCGCTTGGAGATCCTCGAAAATTACTTTTAAAGTAGAAGCGATTTAAATAAAATCAAAATGCATGCATAGTCAATTTAACTACCTATAAAGCAGGATCATTTGCGGCTGTTTGCCCTACACACTACACTACATACACCTAATGATTCATGTAGGTGTGTTTGTGTAGTGTGTATGACAAAACAGCCGCGGACGATCCGACCTAAAAAATCTGACTTGCCCCCTCCTACGCCAGAAGCTGGGTACGCCCATGGTCACAACGTTTACTTTCTACTTTTATATAGTTATCTAAACGGACACACACCTACCTCCCTTTGTGTTTATTATTTTAGCGTACGGCACTCGTGGGTTGCAGCTGAAAATCAGCGTCAGGTGGTATACACCTTGTGTTGTCATCTGACATTATGCTGAGCTGTGGCCCTTTTGGCATTATAAATTACTAGCTGTCCGCCGCGGTTACACCCGCGTCTTTGGTTACTGCTCTGCTCCCGTAGGTCGTAGCGTGATGGTATATAGCCTATAGCCTTCCTCGATAACTAATCTATCTAACACTGAAAGAATTTTTCAAATCGGACCAGTAGTTCCAGAGATTAGCGCGTTCAAACAAACAAACAAACAAACACTGCAGCTTTATAATATTAGTATAGATTAGTATAGATTGTTCTCTGTTTTTATAGTTTTAATTTATTAATTTTGATGTAATGCCAATAATAGTAGATTATTAACCAAGGGGATAAAGCAGTGTCTTCTGTCGCGGGTGACGATTTAAATCGCGAGCGTAACGAAGGACTCGAGGTTTACTCCCGAGCGTAGCGAGGGTGTTAAAAACTTAAATCACGAGCGAAGCGAGGGATTTAAGGCGAGTCCTGAGTGTAGCGAGGGATTTAAGTTCACCCAAGACTAAGACAGCTTTATCACCGAGGAAAATACTCTACTTTTCGTACCATTTGCGAAAAAATTAACACAATAATAATATGAGATATGCATTTTAGAACATTAAGTTATTTATAAAAATAAATTAAAATATACTTAACGTTTATGTATTTGAAGAAAACAAAAACGCGGTAAATTCCTAGACTAAATTTTTTTTGTCGGAAAAGCAAACGCATCAAGCTCATACGGCCTCGTCGGTTTTCGTAATTTTATTTAATAATCATAACTGCCTATTAAATGCGTATTCCTTTTTCAAAAAGATGTATAATGCTTTATATACAAACTCAATGGTGTAAACACAAATGTAGTGCAGTACAAATTTCGGTATCTAAGTATTCCAAATTTAAATCACATTCTCTCCCTAGAGGATAAATGAAATTCAGTACAATTTTCTTTCCCTGTTTTTGACAGATTAATAATGACTATTGTTATGTTCGCTTTTTGTGGCATAGAATGTCACTTTTTTGAGCAAGTGGTACGAAAACGCATTTTTCTTTCTTTCTTCTGGGTAAGCTAACTCCATCGTAGACTTTGTCCCTGTCATCTCTGACCTAGACTATACACTATGTAACAAAAACCCTGTCCGATCAGTGTTGCCGTTGATCAGTTTTTATGTTTTATTTTAATTTAATTACTTCTTCTTTTTTTTTCACTGGGGAAAAATAATAATCTCAAATCCATTAAATGGTTACGTATATGTGTACGCAGTACGATGCCGAATAATACCCTTAAGGATCGGACAGGGTTTTTGTTACATGCTGTAGAGTCAAGAGCAAGCTTATATAAGAAATTAAGTTTAAGTTTCTAATGTCAAAATAACAGCGTTTTACTAAATAAATAAGAATTAGAAGAATTTACACGAAAAAACCGTTTTTTTTCTTATTTTTGTCTGTATGTGTGTTCCGGCTAATCTCCAAAATGGCTGCACCGATTTTGAAGGGAGTTTCACTGACAAATAGCTGATATTATAAGGAATAGCTTACGCTACTTTAATTTTAGAAAAATAATAAGAGTTCTGCGCAAAAAAAAATGTCGTGATAACCGACATTTACACGAACAAAGTAGCGTGTACTTGCTTGTATGTACACACAGCAAAACAGATAGGTATGCAGGGTCGTCAGATATAGTTGAAGTTTTCTTAGGATTCGATGGATGTCTTTGATTGAAACTTAACTTAAGTAATGAACTGTTTAATATCTACTTTTTAAATTAAATTACATTTGAAACCATCCATCGGTTTCTAAGAAAACTTCAACTATATCTGATGACCCTGCATACATATCTGTTTTGCTGACTGTACCTCCTACATAACTACTAATACTAACCTACCTTAAACAATTTCAGTGCTGCTAAGGCAAGCCTTGGCTTCCGTATTGCACGTACGTCACTCCATTAACCTGTGTGCACGTAATTAATTCGCCAACTAAAATGTATGCACACCTGCCGCGCGAAGCTTAGGGGTTAAATCTAGCGATGTATAAAGGTTAATTTTGTTAAAAGTTATGCTGCGGTTTTTATGGTTAGTTGTATGGAACCTTCTTAAATATACACACATACATAAACTCACGCCTTTTTCCATGGGGGCAGACAGAAACCACAGAACGCCACCTGCTACGATCCTCACATACTCCTTTCGCCTCATCTACGTACATACATCTCGTCATACAAGCACGCCGGTTACGAGTACTCCGCACCTGACCTTTCTGAAGAACCTCACCAATAAGATAAATTCCACCAATAAGGTCGGTCCTTAAACATTTATTATATTCTGTTTTTTAGTATTTGTTGTTATAGCGGCAACAGAAATACATCATCTGTGAAAACCTCAACTGTCTAACCTAACTGTCAAGGTTCATGAGATGCAGCCCGGTGACAGACAGACGGTCAGCAAACTGTAACTGTAACAGTACCTAATACGGTACCGTTTTACCCTTTGGGTACTGATCCATACCATACCATAATAATTCCATTCAGACACATTCTGTACTTACCCACATATGTATAAGTGTTATTATTGTACAGCCAGATACTAATTAAGATTAAATAAAGCCTTAATGAAATCACTGGCGCCAACTAATTAGATATGGATCAACCCTGTTCATACGAAGATTAATGAGTACGATAGGGTTGAATGCCTACATTCACTATGTGTTTTTTAACCGCTATCAGATTTAAATTGATTGGATTGGATATCAATAGTGGTACCTAAGTGATTAACATATAACATCAAGCCTGTAATCCCCGAAGGGTTAGACAGACGTGTGCCCTTTGGTACCTACACCCCATTTCGCCAGTTATGATTAAGTCCCATGTAATATGGGACGAGCCTATTGCCATTAACCGGGCACAAATCCAGACTCCGAGGTTGCTCCTAAGAAATTCCTGATGGAAAAACCCGATAACACTTTGCCCAACCTGGGAATCGAACCCAAGAACTCATGCTCAGCAGTCGCGCTTTGCGGCCACTAGACCAACGAGGCGAGAGTAAAGAGCATTAGGAGGAATAAGGATGGGTGATTTACGGATGTTTCACTTTCAAAACTCATCCTGTTTAATATTTTTTTTTATTATGCATGCATTTAGTAGTTAACGTAATTATTTACGAGCAGCATTCAGTTTAGCCTAGATGAAGTAAAGTGAAACTAGGTTAAACTGGAAGTTGACCAGTAGGTAGCGACGCTGTAAGTGTTATAAATGTGTAGAGCTAACTAAAACATAAACTAAAATATTTTTTGAGTCAAGTAAGTAGGGTACTTTTTTATTTTATTGAATGGCGTCACATTCTGTAACAAAATTGATTTAAAACGATATGCGGTTACAGCGCAAATTTTACCACAGATATAATATGAGAATAATATAATAGAATAAATGATTTTGTTTTATTTTTATCAAATTGACTGACTTTTTTATTTTTATATAGGTATCGACTGTGGAAAGGAAAAATTTACCAAGCGACAAAAGTACTAACTATAATAATTATACATTTATATTAGCATAAATTCTTTTTGTATTAGTTGATACACACTTAGTAAGGTCAGATTTTTATAGGTCAGAATTTAATAAGTATTTTTTTTCCTCTCCACTGTGGATGTAATATCTAGTATAAATAGAATTATTTGTAATACACATTATTACAAAACCAAACATTCTCCGCCATCTTTGTTCAATACCTATTTATATTCTTACAGCGCCATTTCCGACATTACTAAGTACTCCACAGACCTAGAAAAAATATAGGAGGTATCGGCTACCTATCTCTCTTTATATTTCCTCGGAAGTTGTAAAAGTCTCGTGAAATGTGAAAATAATGTATGGCATCTAAGCGGATAAGAAGTAGCTTAGGATGCGGGCGCCGCCGCGTGCCGAACATAGTGCATTACGACGGAAACTGATAACAGACACACTGTATTGATATCGCTGAAAGTGTGTACCAGTATCCCGATGTTGTTATAAAGCCAGGATTGTACAGAAGGATGTCTCTCATACCAAAGCCGGATCAAAGCTACAAAAACCCCGGACATTTGGGTGAAATTGTAATTTTTTCCGGACGCTCATTGACTTAAATATATACATACTGCTTTCTGCGTATCTGTTAAGCTTTCACGACTAAATCGCTGAACCGATTTTGGTGAAATATGCCACGGGGTTAGTTTGAACCCCGAGAAAGGACTTAGGTTACTGTTATTCTGCGACATCATCTACTTCCGCGATAACTGACATTTACGCGGACGAAATCGCGAGCAAAAAGCTAGTTTGCAATAAAAAGTCCATTATTGGAGCGAAGTTCTTTAACGCGACTTGCGGTAAGAGTTAACTGGCAGAAATCGTCACGTAAGGAAAAGAGTTATCGGAGAACATTTCCAAAATGTCTTGTTTCTATGGAAAACTTAAAATCGGTCGTATTTAGCCGTAATACAATTGGACCTACTTACGCAAAACGGAACCAACGCACGCAATGAAAATTTTAGGAAAAAGCCATTTCTGCCTAAAGTGTGCAATATAATTATGTATTTAGAATTTATAAAGAAAAATGGCTTTTTCTCTAAATTTTCATTGTGTGGGTTGGTTCCGTTTTGCATAAGTAGATCCAATTATCCTCTAATAACTATTTATTAATAAGTTTCACATTCATTAAAAAAATAAGGACTTAAAAGTTTGTATGAAATACCGCACGACGTAAACGCCCTTAATCAAAGATGGTATAAAATAGCCAAAATATTCTGGTTCAAATTCTACATCTGCATAATGTCAAGTCACTTAAAATTATCATAAATAAGGTGAAGTTTACACTTGATGACGCACACGAGGGAATATGACGAGATTAGGAGTAATATGAAGCGAGTGAACAGTTTCTACCCACATACAACACGTGTGACTGAGTTCAACATTGATGTGATTACCGCTTTACCCTCAAACGGACTCGTTGTAGCGATCAATGGGATTGTGTGCGGGAATCGACGCTTGCCAACTGTAATAATGAGTTTAATGACTATAGTCAAACAAACAACTAAGCCTTTTTTAGAGTTCCGTACCCGATGGATGCTAAAATCACCCTATTACAATACGCGCCATGAAAGATGAGACTTGACAAGCGTCAGTAGTAGGGAGCTGGCGCAGGTATGGATGTACAAAATAGTTATCCATAATTTGTGTATCTATTCAGAGATTTTCCGATGACATTAGATTAAAATTCTTAACAATATATTTATTACGAAATAATAAAGTTTGTGTGGCATCTTTCGTGGTGCGTATTGTACTAAGCTTTCGTTTTTCGTCCGTCTTGCAGCGACTGTATCTTATGAACCGCGTAATAGCTAGAGTTAAATTTTTCACAGAATGTGTATTTCTATTGCCGCTATACCAATAAATGATATTTCATTTCATTTCATTTATTTCAGTAACAATTTTTACATTGTATCGAAATTTTACACTTAAATAATAAAGAAAAAAATTAAAATTAAAAGAATAAATAAATAAGAAATAAATATAAATAAAAGTTAAAAACCGGTGGTACGAAACGGCCGGTGTTTTAGTATAAGTATCGCCTAAACATTAATAAAAAATCTATTTAGTAAAAAGCTGTTATTTTGACATTACAAACATACTTACACTTAATTTTACTTTTTAGTATAAATGTTTGAACAAACTCACCGTTATTATTTATTGCTTTCAAATGCTTAAAGTTCAGTTTACAAGTTACTCATATATTTTTTTGTTTTCTACATACAACATAAACTCCCTTTTTCCCATGGGGGGAGGCACAAACCACAGAATGAAATTTTGTTTTAAATTATTTTTGTTTTCTGACCTAAAGAAATAATAATTTCATTGAGTAAAATAGAAAATATGTTTTCCCTCTCGTATATTTAATGGGGTTTCACATTATATTTCTCGAGTACATTTCTCACCTAAGCCCACACGTTACCATGGCTAAGAAAATGTGCTCAAGGGGAAAATTGAGCCGCCATTGTGTCGTGGGGTAAGAGGAACTAATATTTATTACCCCCTGCAGGCCCAACCTCACTGTGTTTACATGATATTGAACGTAATTGTGTTGTGTGATGACGAAATATTTAAACGGAAAAGCGGGCAAAGAGAATTTTTAAAATTAGGTATTAGAAACAAAGAAAGAAAGAAAAATTCACGCGAAAATGACGCACATGACCAAAAAAATCCACACGAAAGTAAGAAATATGCGCCACTACTGCGCGAAACGGCTGACGCTCAGCATAATGCCGTGATCCGTACACTAAGGCACGAAACCCACGGCGCTGGTTTTCAGCATAGCCATCGGCGTAGCTCGGACTATCATTCACCTATAGTTCCGAGATATAATTATAAGAAAGTACTGGTAGCTTACTGGTAGCTATATTTTCGAGCCGTTTGGGGTAGAATCCCTCGGGTCGTGGGTTTCGTGTGCCCATGGCCTTTTCAAGGAGTTGTCTAAGCCAGAGAGCTGTAAGAACAACTGAAACGCCTGTTCAAACACAACTTCGTCTCAGAGAACAAGCCCAGCCATTACAGCGACAGGAACTCCAGAACAGTCGCAGGCGAGAGGGACCTCTCTTGCAGAAATGCAAACTGAACGCCGACGGACTTTTATGAGTCACAGTTGGACCGTATTTAAAATAATTCTGGATCTGGCCGAACAACAAGCCGAGCACAGCCCGAATTGATTGTCAAATCCTAAACTAACGCAGGCGAAGCCGCGGGTAAAAGATATTTCATAAACTGTCATTATGTCGTACATACTGTCATTATGTCGTACACTAGGCCTCTGTTGGCAGCGGTATAAATAGACAATGTTGAGCATTCTCTGTGGGTTCTAGTGCTTATAATAAAAAGCTTTTTTACAAAAAAAGATAACCGCCTTCAAAACTACAAAATAAAAATAACTTTAGTTTTAAAAAGTCGGCGGCTTTGGTTTTGTTTTTTGTTATGTAGGTAAGTATTGCCACCGACTTCCAAAACTAAAGTTATTTTTATTTTGTAGTTTTGAAGGCGGTTATCTTTTTTTGTAAAAAAGCTTTTTATTTTTGACTTTTTAATGCTTGTGTATTAATGTTTGAAATCCTTACAAAAAGCTCTTTCAAACAATACCTCACACGATATTATATTTAATTTTGGAAACTGGTAGGAGGGGGGTTGACGTTCCTCCCCCCCTTTTCCTTCAGTCAGTCATCGACTACACGTATAAACAAAGCAATTTCACTTGTTACGATATTGCTGCTGTGATTCTGTGAGGAGTTCCATTCCATATCTCCGAAGTTCATCATCAGATATTGAAATGGTGACAATGGGACCACACGGGAAGCACCAGCTTTCAAAAAAAAAAAAAACATGAAAATCGATTCATCCAGTCGCAAGTTAGGAGCTAACAAACATAAAAAAAAAATACAGACGAATTGATAACCTCCTCCTTTTTTTGAAGTCGGTTAAAAATAATAAATCATTAAAAAGGAAAACATAAAGTACTTACCTCTAAACATTTACCTTTTTATAATATTAGTACAAAGTACAACCGTCCGGCCCGTGCCTCGGAAGCCACGTAAAGCCTTTGGTCTTACGTTTAACGTTTGATCTCTCCCCAGCCGTGTCGGATTGCCATCCCTACGGACTATGAGGGTGAGGGAAGAGGGTGTGCACCTGTATTTGCGCACACACTATCGCACTATAATAATCTCCTCCGTACTTGGATAAGTTTCATTGAGATTGGAAGCTGCCGTGACGGAAATTCTGTTCGGGAGAATATTATTATTTATTTAAAACTTTAAGCACGTGTAAACAAAATTCACTTTACAAAGGCGGACTTAAGCCTAAGGCATTTTCTACCAGTCTACCTTAGGGTGATGCAGAGACAAACATAGTAGGTGCACAGATACCGAAAATTTCCGAGAATACATTATAATAATAAATACAGATAAACATACATACAAACAAAATATATAAAGTGGAGAGAGATAAAATACATAGGTAGTGAAGTACAACAAATTAATTGTGGGACGAGTCTGCCAACTTCTTATGCAAGTGTTCGCGAGCTTTTACCTTGAATGTGAACTGACTGGTGGCTATCCATTATCACGCCTGTAATCCCCGAAGAGTTAGGCAGAGATGTACTCATTACTACACCCACATTTCGCCAGCTATGTTTAAGACCCATGTAATAGGGGGCGAGCCTATTGCCAGGAACCGGACACAAATCCAGACTCCAAGGCTGCTACTGAGAAATTCCTGATGGAAAATCCCAATTACATGTTGCCCGACCTGGCAATCGAACCCAAGACCTCTGTTCAGCAGTCGTAGTTTGCGAGGCAACCGAGAATGATGTTACTTAGGTTTAAAAAAAAATAGAGATGAAGAAGATAGAAAGATTAATAACTAAGGGCTAGGATTTGACAGCTTTTATATGAGAAAAGTTATATGACTATTGAAAAATCAGCCCTTAATAGTAAACAAAATACTTCAATTAGGCATTTAGACACCTCGGTCGGACTAATGACCACAAAATGCCCAAGTTTCAAAGTTTTTGCTAACAGCTTTAAACTTTCTAAATTACAATCTAACGTTTCTATTGTTACTTTGAATCTAGTTAAAATATCTAACTTTAGGCAATACTAATAGAATCAAAACCCTTATAAATTTACTCTTTACTCAACTATTTTAACGTAAACAACTTAGAAAATTAATGAAAGTTCATCAAACATGGCGCTTAGACCTTTAAGTGGTCTGTTAATTAAATAGTGGCACAAAAACAAACCAAAGTAAATAGCCGTAAGTGCACGATGTAATATAAATAAAGTTTTGTTTGAAATAAAATCTCGGTGTCCGTTATATTGCATAGTATTGTAGCCTCGGCTGCGGTGTCCAGCTCTTGAAACAGATTTTTACTTCCCGTGTTCTCATTTACATGAGAAAAGGCAAGTTCCCGTTGTTCTAGTTTTCTGAAAGGATAATAGACGTTATAATGTATCCGAGATTAATCGTATACGATTTGTTCGCTTGGGAATATCGCGGGGCTATTTATAGTATTGCTAAGTAATGGGTATTGGTGATTAGACTATTCTGTATCTATTATGAGGTAAAGATTGTTTGTGTTTTTGTTTCTAAGAGAAGTACTTTGGAAACACATCCGAAGGACTGATTACAATATATTTTTATTCTACTATTTTTTAGCTAAAGTTTATCTTGGACATGGAAGACATCGTGAGGAAACCTGGACTTATAGTTAATATTAGTCTGGAATCGCCAATCCACCTTTAGCAAGCTTGGAGATCATGATGCTCTTGCCTTCTCTGTATGAGAAGAAGCCTATGCCTTGCAGTGGGACATTACAGGCTGGTATTATTTTTATATTATTTATTTATTTATTTGAACTTTACTTTATTACCAGCTTAGTGCAATAGTCTATGATTTGTAGTAAGTACATACACTTGTCTTTCGCGCGGACGAAGTTGCAGAAGCTTGTAATGCTTTGGAAAATGTGTTTAATAAACAATCTATATACCTAGTTTTGGAAGTCGGCGGCACTGATTCTGTTTGTTGTTTCCTATTGCAACTGACTTCCGAAACTAAAGTTATGCGAATTATGAAAATCAGCTCAGAAATCTCGGAGAAATCGTTACATACATACCAAAAAAAAAAAGTTTAACCTCCTCATTATTCTAAAACCGTTAAAAAGAATTATAAAGTACCTTTGACTAGAAAATAAGATACTTTTTGTTCAGTTTACAGTCTCAGACGTTACGGCTCATCATTATTTTGCCTCGTATTCACTGAAAACTTTTGTCGGCTGTGAATATGAATGAAGTTATTACTTTTTGTTACGGAAGCTGTTGTTACGAACTTATCAGCTTATCAACTTCCAAAATACCCATAATTTATCTCCCCCAACCCGTACAACACCGTTCTATATCACATAAACATCTCAAAGGTACAAGCATTCAAAGATGGAGTCCCGAAGTGGTTTGTCATGTCAGGAGCGACGCAATTACCTCGACATC
The DNA here is from genome assembly GCA_949316365.1 of Hoplodrina blanda. Classification (NCBI taxonomy): domain Eukaryota; kingdom Metazoa; phylum Arthropoda; class Insecta; order Lepidoptera; family Noctuidae; genus Hoplodrina; species Hoplodrina blanda. Next base: position 3,699,590 of record OX438579.1, on the reverse strand, counting down.
TCGCCGGATTCGGCTCCCGTCGCAAAAACGAGCCACCGACCGAAAATTGCAACGACCATCTTTGGCACAATTACCACTTTTTATCCGTTACACAGTAACTGCATTTTTGGCAGTGAAAAAAATTGTTTCATCAGACGATACATCAAGGGCTCGTATGATGGAATTTGAGCTCAAAAACTTTTCGCCAGATTGCTGTTATTTTTTTTTTGGTGCTGTGCTTTTGCGGCGTGTTTTGTTTTTATTTTAGTTTCGCGGTTGATGTGATTATGGTTTTAATGACATTTTTATTTTTAGGCAGGTGAACAAAAAGTATTTTTTAAATTAATGTGCGTAGTAGCCTCCCGAGATGATTTTGTTTTATAGCATCTTGCTTTGACCACAATGTTGGTGCATAATTATAATACCAGCCTATTTTTGTCCTACTGCAGGGCAAAGGCCTCTTCTCATACCTACAGAGAAGGCACGAGCATTGATCACAACGCTTGCTCAAAGCGGATTAACAATTTCAGACTTATATTAACTACTAGATTTTGCCCACGACTTCGCCCGCGTAAATGTCCATTACCTATTGGCGATCTAATCTTGTTTCTCCATACTAACTTTGCCCCCCTCTTTTTCACACCCCGAAGGAGTCGAATTTCAGAAAATCCTTTCTTATCGGATGCTTACGTCATATAAAGAACACACCATCCAAGTTTCAAGTCTCTACAATCAGTGGTTTAGGCTGTGTATCCATCAGTCAGTCAGTCATTCAGGACAATGCATTTTATATGTATAGAGACAAGTCCAGGTTTCCTCACGATGTTTTCCTTCACCGATGTTACTGTTTATTTCATACTTACTGTTGCTTCATATTTCTTCCCAAATACATAAAATATCAACGTAAGTAAGTAACTCTGTAAGTGATTGATCTCTTGCTACCCTTCCATTTATCTTTCACTATAAAAATAACACTGCTGTGCTCACTTTCAAGTACCAGGAAGTGTGTATACGCAATAGGTACGTACTACTTACGTATTGTAGCGTCGGTTCAGTAACTAAGACGAACCTTCTACAACTTCACCTATACATTACATAATTATACGCTCACTACATATTATATGGCTAATTAGATATACCCCGCGGTTTTACCTGGCTTCAGTTACGCCTTTGGTTACTGCTGCGCTTCCTTAGGTCGTAGCGTGATGTTATATACCCTATACTATTCCACATTAATGTGGATATCATATACAATTTTTTTCCAATCCGACTCGTAATTCCAGATATTAACACGTTTAAATCAACAAAATAACTTTTTGACTTTATTATTACTCGACTGTGGCGAAGCCCAAAAGGAGGATTATGTGTTTGACCTGTTTGTATGTCCGTTTCTATGTCCGCTCGTAACTACTTAACGGCTCAAGCGATTTTGATTAATGACACGTCATTAGATTCATCTTGCTGGCGCGAGTGAAACATCAAATTCTAAAAAAATCAAAATGGCGGATTAAGTTATAGTTAGAGCTGATTTTTCAATAGTCATACAAAAACAGTTACACTTTTATCCAAAGAATAAATATGACAGTTTGACATATTTTCTATACATATAGAAGCTCTAGCTGTCAAATCGCCATATTTATCCCCCGTTGTTTTACGACAGTTGAAAAATTAGCCGTTATAAGTGTAATATTAGTACCTATAGATTGTCTTAACATAAAACTTGGTGGGTTAACAATATGAGTGTGTAAGTTCGGTAACAGTTTACACTTTTACGGAACATTCTACTTGGTTGGCGTGCACCGAACGAGTTTGCTTTACGCCCGACCACCTGACTTAAGGCGCTACCCCGACCAAAACCTTGTTTTTAGTCGTTTTTCAGAGGCTATTATCTCATTAATTAAGGGAAATAAACGACATCTAAAAGCACTTTATTAATGTTTGATACCTTATCATCACATTGCACGTTCTAATTTTGTTAAATATGAGATAAGACCTCCTTGCAAAATAATGACTAAAATTATTGATTATATGCTTCTTTTGCTTAATGCAACGTGCTATTAATTTGAGAATTGCACTAATCATTAGATAATTAATAAATCTAAATATTACACGTTTTATTTTATTTCAAAAGCTCGCTGTGTTTTTTATATTAAAATAATTACGAAAAATTGCGTAAAAACGAGAAAGATGAGAAAGAGTTGAGATAAGAAAGTGGCGTGCGGCAAAGAGGGACCGAATGCTCAAGGTCATTTGGTCAGGGAAGCGCCTTAAAAGGTCCGAATGAAAACATTTAGGCGCCTAAGTAAATAAAAGTGAAAACGGCTTTACTTGCGTGTATTGTGGGCTAAAGCCGACATCCGTTTATTGCCACAAACGTCACTTTGCCGTCAAAAAGGAGTAAGTTTGTTAGGTACTTACTTGTTTTTAGGGTTCCGTAGTCGGCAAAAACGGAACCTTTATAGAATTTTAGAGGAATGAGAAATAGAGTGTAAAGTTTCTCATCCTCCGTTGAAGAGGCGGGATCCTCTGATCAGACGGGTGTTGTGTCTGGCGGGCTACTGCCCGATGGTCGGGATTTTGTATTGCGCGATGTAGGAATTGTCAGTTGTAGTTCATATTCTTTGCGATAGATGTCACTACAGTATCACTTTGTTCTCCGTCTGTCTGTCTGTCAAGGCCCTTTATTTCTGGAGCGCGTGGAGGTATCAAGCTGAAATTAATTTCAAAAACTCTGGTTTGCTACCCCTTGCAATCAAACTTCTAAGTCAACGCAATCTAAAGATAAGGTCGTTTATGGCGCATATTATGTTGACGCTCACTAGGGAATCAAAACTATAAGTAGGGGACTTCCCGTTGACCTAGAATAATACAGTTTGGCAAGAAGCATTGCCATGTAGCACAAGTACAGGAATAAATCCGGAAACCCTTTTATATAGTTACATCAGAAAATTATTTATGTTTTGCAATTATAAACTTATTTTTTTGTAAGTTGTATTAAATGGTATGGTGATACGGAACCCTTCGCGTGCGAGTGCGGCTCGCACTTTCGCGTTTTGTAAAGTATGTTACTTGCTACCTTTTCTACAGTATTTGAATAAAAGATAACGCGAATGCCTTTAATTCCCTAAGGACATCCTCGGAGGGTCCCTTCGATCGATTATGCTACGAGTATCATTCGAAGGTCATTGACAGATGATGCGAGGCGAGGCACCATTTTTCCATTACATTTTCTTTTATTTCTTGCGTCAAATAAATGAAAATACACATACACATACATAAACTCACGCCTTTTTCCCATAGGGGTAGGCAGAAACCACAGAACGCCACCTGCTACGATCCTTACATACTCCTTTCGCCTCATCTACGTTCATACAAGCACGCCGGTTACGAGTACTGCGCACCTGACCTTTCTGAAGAACCTCACCAATAAGATCAGTGTAGGTCTTCCTAGGGCGACCCCTCCCTGCGTTGCCACTCACCTCTGCCATATAAATACCTTTTGTTAATCGTCTTTCACTCATCCTCTCAACATGACCGAACCATCAAACCATACCCTTGCAAGAAAATATAATGGAAAAATCTATCTAATAACGTGGTTTGGAAACACTTAAGAAGCTGCCAATACCCGCGACTGCTACCATTAGTTTAATGAAATAGCAACTTTTAAATGTCTTCGAGTAATGACATTCAAAAAAGATTTTACTAACACTTAGATATAAAGTTTAAAATGATAATATTACATTGAACCAGCTAGCATCATCATCATTGCCACGTTGAATGGCGATGCTAATTGAGGTTTTTTTTTTATTTAATTTCAAAGTCAAAGTCAAAGTCAAAGTCAAAACATTTATTTCAATTAGACCATTTACAGGCACTTTTGAATTGTCAGGGAGTCGGTCAGTTAGTCCGAAAAATGAAGCTAGTTGCTCGTTCCAAAACGGAGGTAGGCCTCTATGGAGAAGAACGAGCAAGAAACTCCACGGCACTCTTTTAAATTAGGTTTTTACAAAATCCTGGTTACATTATTCTTGTTGATTCTACATGTGATCACAATGAAGATGAATATAGAACAGTAGTTAAAAATAATAAAAATAAAGATGTACCTAAGCCATAGCAGTTAAGAGATGACCAATCCCAACTGACAGCACCCGTTCACGAGCATGACGCATGGATCAGCACCACCTAGCTCAACCATCATGGAGGGAGCCAAATGATCCAACACATGCGCCACCATCAGCGAGACATTTGAGTGAGCATGACAAGCTCTCAACTGCCATGCTCATTAAGTCAAAACACATAGTATAGATAACTCAATAAATAAAACGCTCCATGGTACTCACATTTACAAAATTGAAATAAATGATATTAAATTATACAATACTAACACTTCAGTGATTCGTAAGATGAACTGTGGTATGTAAAAAAGAAAAAAGTATTAGTAGGTACTGATAACGAAACAAGTTATTCAGGTCAATAAAAAAGGGGTAAGAAACATCTTTCTCTTAAAATTAATACTAATTAGTGAGCCCGAGTGGCTGTGGAGCAGGACTAGCATTTAGCCAAGCATTTTTGTCCGTGATATAATCATCTAACTTATAATATGCTTGACTACATAGTGTGCGTTTAATGCATGTTTTAAATTTTCTCTCATTTAGTTGGAGAATTTCAAGCGGTATTTTATTATAGCATTTTACACAGTACCCCATAAAAGAAGTTTTTACTTTTGACAATCTGAAACTTGGTTGATCTAATTTGTTCCTATTTCTAGTATTAAAATTATGTCTATCACTAATTTTCTTAAAAAGATGAAGGTTTTTCCGAACATGCATAATGTTTTCATATATATATTGACAAGGTACCGTCATGATGTTAATTTTTTTAAACAAATCCCTTAGAGTATCTCGACTGCCAAGATTATAGATGGCTCTGACAGCCCTCTTTTGCAGAACAAAGATAGAATTTATATCTGCAGCCCGTCCCCAAAGCAAAATACCGTAAGACATAATGCTGTGAAAATAACTGAAATAGACCAGTCTCGCGGTATCCACGTCTGTTAATTGTCGAATTTTTCTGACAGCATAGGCGGCTGAACTTAACCGCCCTGCCAGAGATGTTAAGTGGGGACCCCACTGCATCTTTGAGTCGAGCGTAATTCCTAGGAAAACTGTCTTCTCGACGAATTCTAGCATCTCCTTATTCAATATAACGTTACATTTATTACTTCTAACATTGGGTAAAGCGAATCTTATGCATTTTGTTTTTTTCTCATTTAACACTAAATTATTAACAGTAAACCAATTGTGAACCTTAAGCATGGCGTTATTTACGTCGTCAAGGTGCTGTGTTTGTCTATTTACTCTAAAAATGAGTGAAGTATCATCAGCAAATAACACCATTTGTGGTTGGTTTTCTAGTAAATGAGGTAGATCATTTATATAAACTAAAAAGAGGAACGGACCTAGTATTGAACCCTGCGGAACTCCCATCTTTACTTTTAAGCCTGATGAATTTACACCGTTTATTTGAACTTGCTGTAGTCTATCATTCAAATACGATTTTACTAAGCTAAGTGCTAGATCACCGAGACCGTAATGCTCAAGCTTTAGGAGCAGTGTTTCGTGATTCACGCAATCGAACGCTTTAGAGAGGTCGCAAAAGATGCCAACAGCATCCTGTGAGTCCTCCCATGCATTAAATATATGCTTAATTAAAGTAACACCGGCGTCAGTAGTACAACGCCCTCTGGTGAAACCATACTGTTGATCGTGTAGGATGTTGTTACAGTTAAAATGAATTAGCATTTGGTTGAGCATCACTTTTTCAAACACTTTGCTGAAAACCGGCAAAACCGAAACAGGTCTATAATTATTAGTGTCCTTGCTATCTCCGGATTTGAAGAGCGGTATAACTTTGCTGTACTTCATTAAATCCGGGAATATCCCTTGGTCTACGCACAAATTAAATATTAAAGCTAAATAGGGTGCTACTGTCTCAATAATAGATTTACAAACATTAGTAGACATGCCCCACAGATCTTCGGTAGCCTTTATCTTAAGTTGTTTAAAAGCTTTTATAACGACCATAGGGTTAATATGTTTAAATTTAAATTCCTTAGGGAAGGCGGAAACATTTACTCTTAGTAAGTCAATAGCAAGTGAGGGTGAGGAATCTAAGATTTCAGTAGTTTTAATTGGAATATTTGTAAAGAACTCTGCAAATTCTTGAGCAACATCGATATTACTGCTTATGACACCTTGGGAAGTCTCCAGAGTGTAGTCAGTATTGTGTCTCTTGTTCCTATTTGTTTCATTATTGATGATTTTCCAAACAGTTTTTATTTTATTTTCAGCTGATTTAACTTTGTTGCTAATGTACAAGGATTTAGCTGCTTTACACGCATTTTTAAAAATTTTTGAGTAAGTAGCAACATGCTTATTAAAAGATTCAGTATTTATATAAGGCTTAAGGCCATACAACTCAAAAAGTCTTTCCCTGCTTCTCCTGATACCTTTAGTCGCCCAGTCACTAAATAAAAACTTAGGGCAAATAGTTTTAGATTTTTTCTTAAAAATATTATTAAATTCTGTATGCACCATTGAAAAGAATTCTTCATACAAAATATTACCATTATTCATATTAAGACCCTGGACACATAACTTACTAATTAAAGTGCTATTAAATTTATTTAAATTACCAGATGTTATAGGTCTCGATTGTATCTGCACTTTTTGTAATGGTGTGCTGCACTCAAAAGTGACGGTTAGTCCGCTGTGATCCGAAGGAAGATAATTTACTATACCTTTATCTAAGTAGTCACAGCAACAAAAAACATTATCAATACATGTAGCAGTAGTCAAACTGATTCGTGTTGGTTCTAGAAACACATTTGACAAATTGAATGATTTAAAGAGACTTAATAATCTACTGCTATTTGAATTATTTTCTAAAATATTAATATTAAAATCACCACAGATTATTACTGATTTATTACCAGTAGCAAGTTTAGTCAACACATCTTCCATTATAGTCTCAAACATAGAATAATTCTGATAATTTGGGGGTCTGTAAACGCACACTATAACATGCTTATCTAGCTCAACACTGGACAATTCAATAATATGTTCAATTGATAGTTCAACTATGTCTTTATTTAATGAAGCATGGAAGACTTACTTTTTTTTCCTTTAACAATCATCAAATGACTTCTTACTTACACGGATGGGATTTAATCCGTGTTCCTCTTAATGCTTTTTGCATTCTAGGACCGTGGTGACTCTTTTGAACTAAATTCGTCACCCTGGCAGCTGCAGCATAGCTAAAGAGTTTTTTGTGTTCGTTTGTTTGTTTAAAGGCGCTAATCTCTGGAACTGCCAATTGGATTAGAAAAATATTGTATATGATAACCAGATTTATGAGGAATAGTTTAGGCTATATAACCTCACGCTACGAGCCACGGAAGCAGGACAGTAATCAAAAAACGTGGTTTAAAGTAGGTGAAATAATAAATAATAGTACAAAAACTTTTTTAAAAACAACCTTTTATTTAAATTCCCTAAAAAGATAAGCTCCATCATCAGACGCTGGTTACCATCTAGAGACAAACTAGACAAAGTACTCGTCAAGACGAATCAAACGAGCCCAAACTGGATAGGGTCACGTCGTTATATTACCAAGTTCCTATGGCCACCTTCCAGCTCCATCATCACATCAGCTTTATGTCATCATAATATTGCATTGTCACACGATATACATATACATGCAAAATTTCAGCAAAATCGGATGAAGATATCTGCTTCAAAATTGAGTTGCAAGATGCGACCCGAACAAATATACACACATCAAAAGTGTCTAGGGATCAAGCATTTTTATGCAGATTTCTTGAGATTGAGATGTGGCTTTGTAATAAATTTATGATTTTATAAATTTATATGGATCCTTTTTGGTGCATTTCATAATTTGAATCAGGAACTGTGAATCAAATTCGAGTAAAAGATGAAAATCAGCTGTCAATATTTTCCCTATAAAAACATACAACGCATTGAAGACATTATTAGTGCTACTGTTTCCCTACTACTGATTAAAACCAACGTTATTATGGAGCGGCGACGTCATTTAAGCAGGGAAGAAATGCTCAGAGCCGTGGGAATGATAGAAGCTGGTTCCCGGCAACGTACTGTGGCTTTAGCTCTGAATACAAGTCAGAGTGTTATCAGTCGACTTTGGACACGTTACCGAAGCACTGGTACCGTGGCTGAGCGCCATGGAGGACGGTATCGCTGCACCACACGGAGACAAGACCGATACATTCAAATCTTAACTCGAAGAGCTCCAACAATAACCGCCATGATGTTAGCCGTGAGGCTTCATCACTCTTCAGGGAACTTAATTAGCGACCAAACAGTCAGAAACCGCTTGCATGAAGTGAACCTTCATTCCCGAAGACCGCTACGGGTACCACCTATAGCAATGCACAATCGTAGGATTCGATATCAATGGGCTCTTGAACACAGAAATTGGGCAGAAGAACAATGGCGTTTCGTGTGCTTTTCTGATGAGTCTCGTTTTGGTATGAGACCGGATACAAGACGTATACGACACTGGAGAACCCCTGGACGCCAACAGCGATTAAAATCCTGCCAGGAAGTCCATCCTTATAGTGGTGGAACCATCATGGTATGGGCGGGTATTTGGATCGGCGGAAGAACTGAGTTGATTTGGATCAGAGGCAACCTCAACGCTCAAATTTATGCTGAGACGATTGTATCAGACGTCATCGTTCCTCTACAAGTGCAAATCGGTCCCTTATTTCAGTTAATGCATGATAATGCACGACCGCACACCGCAAGAGTTGTAAGACAGACTCTCGCCGCAGCTAACATCAATGTCCTGCCCTGGCCTGCTCAGTCGCCAGACTTAAATCCGATTGAGCATGCATGGGATATGCTACAGAGAAGAGCTCTGCCGAATATGGAGGGTATCCAGTCGCAAGAAGACCTTTTTTTGTTGTTGCAACGAACATGGGCGGCCATTCCACAGCGTGATTTGGATGAACTCATTTTGAGTATGCCAAACCGATGTTCTTGTGTTGTTAGTGTTCGCGGTAGAAACACGGATTATTAATTGTTTAAGTTACCCAATAAAATTTTAAAGAAAACTGTTATTTCAGTCTTTTTTTCGAACTTTTGTGTTAGTGGTTCAAATGTCAAAAATCCCTTTATTAGGAAAATGGCAAATTTCTTTATTAATGCAAAGGTGACTTGGTTTATCGTTACTGTGACAAACGAAAACACTTTATTTGATGAATCCTTAAAGAAAATTTTAATTAATATCAATCAGGAGAAAAGTTATTGCAAAAATATATGTTGATCCCTAGACACTTTTGATGTGTGTAGTTACATACATACATAGCAAGTTGAATAAAAGCTTGTAAAAACCAAGCAGATGAATTCGCGGGTAATACCTAGCTAGTAAGTTTATAAAGTCGTTGAAAAGGTACGTAGTACTGAGTACCCGTAAGCGTAGCGGTGCGGCGTGTAAGCGATGTCATGATAACCGCGTGGTGAACAACATTTGACATGGTTGTCGCAAGCGATGTGATAAGCTATTGATTGGTTGCCGCTCAACCTAGACGGTTTATATGGTTTTTAGAACGGTTGGATAGTGTTAGGTTAGAATTTTAAGCCAAGCTAAGCTTTGTAATTTTGATAGATAAGGATCCTTGTTAATCTTTGACAGTCGTTACTGATAGTCAGAAGCCCAAAATTCTGACAAACAGTCTTGTCGACGTGTACTTTTTTTACGCGCGTTAAGTTATCTCTTTGGTTACTGCTTTGCTTCTGTGGATCGTATCGTGATGCTATAGTAGATCGTAGAAGATATACCTAATTCTTTTAAAAAATAATGTATGGATGGAAATATTTTGCTCCCTGGCAGTGGATGGTAACTAAAGGCTGGGCGCAAACGTCCGGTTTCCGGATCGGGTTTCTGAATCAGGAGGCGTATATGTACATACACACACATGCATAAATTACACATACATTCACTTTTTTTACATGTGTGTGTAATTTATGTATGTGTGTAGTGATTCGAGAATCTGATCCGGAAACCGGACGTTTGCTCCCAGCCTTTAAGAAACAAAAAAACAAAAGAAAATTCTTCCTGTTTGACCGTACCGGACGACGGAAATGACAATATTATTTCATAATTAAAACGGCAGAAAGACAATTCAGATTATTATTACATAATTTACCTTCAAAGGATGACATAACTCCGGAATATTTTAATTATAGAAACAGGCTTAATTTTGTTTCGTCCATTTTGGAGTTACTCACAGTCTATAAAAAAAGCGTTGCAAATTCGTAAATAATATTTCGGCGCAGTATCGTTATCTAGAAATTAAAACACAGACTAGGTAGGTAGATACCTAATACATCTATAAACAGATGAAGTCAGATAAAAATAGACCAACATTTGAATAAAATAAACTTGTTTTTTCCTCAATCCTATTTAGAGTTTTGTTTCTCTGACGGTATTGCAGTTCGCATATCAATGTAGCAAGAAGTGCTCGTGGCTAAGTTTCCGGGGTTAGTCCATGGATGGGTGACTATCTTTACACACCGAGACTCCTCCGTGCTTTGAAAAGCACGTTAAACCGGTGGTCCCGGCTGTCATACGTGTTTTGGCAGCCGTTACTGGTCGTCAGAAGCCCGAAAGTCTGACAACCAGTCTTACCAAGGAGTATAGTATTACTCAGTTACTGGGTAGTGGACTGACTCTATCTCTTTCTCCGGTTTGAAACTATCTGAATAGTAAATTCGCTTGGTTTCTTAATACCCTATTTTTAATGAAGTAAAATATTTTTTTTTTTTCATTTTATTAATGAATTAATCGATTAATTACATATATCATTCATAACAACTTCAAACAAAAACACATCCACTCATGCGCAGTGTCATCACATAATACACATAGCCGGTATCGTTTAGCGGTCGATCGTCAATCGGAATTCGCGCAGAGACGGCATCGTTATCACACTTTAGTCAATATTCGTCAAATTAGCATCGATGCAAGGCGGCGAGGTCAACAACCCTGTTCGGCGAGCGTGGGAGCGGTGCGCGGCGCGGGCGCTGTTTTTGCAACTACCCGACTAACTACCCGAGCGCGGCCCGACAGGTAGTCCGCACCCGAATCTTAAGTATTCCACTCCGGTCCTGCTTCGGGAATTATTCATTGGAACTTGCGTTTTAATCGAGGAATATTGTATTATCATTTTTATTCTCAGAAACATACATAAACACACAGAAATCACAGTCTATTTTCATATACTTGAAAGGCTGCGTTACTGTAAAAATATTGACGCTGAAAATATCTGAAATTAAACACCCATTTTCACACACACTCAAGATTTACACCCTCTTTTATAAAGCCGAGTGTCACTGTGTAATGTATTACCTTGAGCACTTTAGCGAGTGATGCCTATCTAAAGCCTCTTCAGTAATGTTGACTTCACTAGCTTCGCTTAAAGTCCTTTTAAAAGGACTGATTAGTTCAGCGTAGCGCTGGGAAGCAAGCCAAATGGGATAAAATATCAGATACAACTATGCATTTTATTTGAAACTAGGTTTATAAGTAGTGCCGGGGTTGCGGGACGTCTTAACAGGATACCGTGGTCCCGGAACGTAAAGGGCAACAGAAGGAACAGGGTGGTTTTTTAGTAAGTAAAAGTGTGACAGTCCCTTCCGCCCCACCCAGGGCGGAAGGACTCATTTGATGATTTTTACCACCTCAAAAAAAAAAGATATAAGTAGTAGAGAGCGGATATAAGTAGCCCAAGTTACTCCTTGTAACATCAGCTAATTGACAGTGAAAGTCCCGTCAAAATCAGTCTAGCCGTTTCGGAGACTTGCCGGAAAAAACACAGACAGTCAGTTAAAAAAAAATGGTTTTTTGTTGTACAGTTGTGTTAAAACTTTAAAAGTTGTTATTTTGTCATTGCAAACATGGACACTTCAATTTGATTTATTCGTGTAGATTGTAACCAGTGCAATACACGTTTTTAATAATGAGCTGTTGGACGCTTTTTCTGCTACTATTAATGCTTTATTTGGTGATGTTTATAATTAGGTGTTACCAGATTTTATTTAAAGACATTCTGATATTGGTAATACTGGTAAGTAAGTGTTTGGAAAAACTAGCAAATGACTGATTTTCTTTTTTATGTAAGAGTTTCGGAATCAATTTAACTTGCTGCTGCTGCTGACCGCGACTGCATAGACTTCAGAATTAAGCCTAAGTCTAAATTGTCCCACGGGAACAAAAAACGGGATAATATATAATATATATACTTACTTAATATAAATTATCTTATAAATATATTCTATATTTGTGCCAAACAGCTTATTGCGTTCAGTCGTTAAAGTATCCATTCATCCATCCATCCTCACAAACTTTCACGTTTATAGTAATACTAGCTTTTGCCCGCGACTTCGTCTGCGTAAATGTCGGTTATTGGCGATTCTTCTTGTCAAAATCAAAGTCAAAGTTAAAACATTTATTTCAATTAGACCATTTACAGGCACTTTTGAATTGTCAAGGAGTCTGTCAGTTAGTCCGAAAGTTGAAGCTAGTTGCTCGTTCCAAAACGGAGGTAGGCCTCTATGGAGAAGAAGATAGCAATAAACTCCACGGCACTCTTTTAAATTAGGTTTTTACAAAATCCTTGTGTCTCCATACTAACTTTGGACCCCCGTTTCATCCCCTTAGGGGATGAATTTTGGAGAATCCTTTCTTACCACATGTCTACGTCATAAAAACTATCTGCGTGCTTTTATCCGTTCAGTGGTTTGAGCTGTGTGTTGATGGATCAGTCAGTCATTGACGGTTGCCTTTTAAAAATATTAAATTAATAATTAGCGTCAGAAGCCTGAAAATCTGACAACCAGTCTTACCAAGGGGTATCGTATTATCCAGTTACTGGGTTGTGGAGGTCAGATAGGCAGTCGCTCCATGTAAAATACTAGTATTCAGCGGCATCCGGTTAGACTGGAAGCCGACCCCAACGTAATTAGGAAAAGGCTAGGCAGATGATGATGAAATTAATAATTAGTATGTTCTTTAGCTTGGGAGTTTGGCTTCCGCAGTTAAACCTTTATAGTGGACCTTTATGCGTGTGGTACAGTTATTAAAGAAAAGTGAAGTCTGATGTAAACTATCCTATCTAAATATATAAAAGCGAAAGGACACACGCGAAAGGATCACGCTCATCACGAAATATTGACGTTTGACGTATAAATATGTTTGGCAGAAATTTAGATTATAAAAACGGATTTTCCAAAATTCCTTCCTCCCCAAACTTCCTAAAGGGACGAAACAGCGGTTCGACATTTACACGCGGACGAAGTCGCGGGCAAAATCTAGTCTTTACTAAAATTGTACAAAATCTGCTAGAAGCGAAACAGTTGAATGACAACTTACAGAAAGCCTTCGTCGCCAGACGTTCACGCACGAATAAGTTTAGACTTGTAGGAACTTGTTCAGAATGCATTTAGCTCTTCTCACTCACTATTATTAAACCAATAAGCACCTGAAAACAGCCTACATTAAAAAACAGGGTTTTCTCACATTTTCAGTAAGGTAACTTAGAAAAGAACTAAAATTAATGGCGTTTTTACAAGCTTTTATTTAGCTTGCACTGTTCGTATGTAAGTAAGTTGTCCTTTCAAAATTTGCTAACCATTTTTCTACCATTTGTTGGTATTTGATTGAGCTGAAATTTTGCATACACCTTTAGTTCTGATGACAATACAATGTCCTATACTCAATTTAAAAAATTAATTTATTAAAGTTTGTTTTAAAAAAAGATTTTTTTAATTATTCAGATAGACCTCCAAGCTTTATCTTTTAAATCTTTATTCACTTCCATTATTTACACAAATGAAGTAAAACGAAAACCTAACCAGTTATGCGTCATGTTTGTTATAAACAAAATCGTTATAAATAATAAAAAAAAACAAGGATCTAAATTGCGAAGTGCAGTTTCGCGGGACTCATGCGCCGCGCGACACACTTCGCTGAGGCGACGTCCACACTTTCATGCCAAACCTGTTATGTGCTACACACAAGCCTACGCTCGTGTGTTCGCGGCCTTTGTCGTTCCTAAATCAAATTGCACTCGAGCGTTTAAAACTAATACATTTGAATAAGTCAAGAAACCGATTAAGGACCATACGGCTAGATTCGCGTCAGAACAGAATGTTAGAACATTCTTTTTAATACTTTCTTTGAACAACATCAACGTATTTATTATGTATCGACAAACCGTGACTAAACTAATAAAATTGTTCGTGAGAACCTAACATTTTTTTAATTGCTGATTGATAGTGAATTGATTTAAAAAAGTTTTTATTCTGATGTCATTATACTGATAGAAGAACTGAAATAGGTAAGTTAGTGTTTTATGTCCTTTTTAAGAATTGAATCATCAATTCAATCGATCAATCTGTCTAGCCTTTTCCTAAAAATGTTGGGGTCGGCTTCCAGTCTAACCGGATGCAGCTGAATAGGTACCAGTAATTTACAAAGAGCGACTGCCTATCTGACCTCCACACAGGGTAATACGATACCCCTTGGTAAGACTGGCCGTCAGACTGTCAAGCTTCTGACGACCCGTAACGGCTGTCACAGATCCACGTATGACAGCCGGGACCAACGGCTTAACGTGCATTACGAGGCGCGGATGGGTCTCAGTGTGTAAAGATGGTAACCCATCCTCGAAACAACCCCGGCAAGCGTAGTTTAACCTGATGGATAGACCCATGCGGCCGTTATTACTTAGCCACGAGCTCCTCATTGAGTTGTCTACTTTCATCATAAACAATACAAAAACACTTAACTCTACAAAGGTACTTTCCTATTTATGAAAATGAGTACCCACACAATAAATCTCCATTTCATTAAGTAACACAATAGGCTAGTTTTTCATTGTCCTAGTTAAAAACTTTGTAGTATTGTAATAAGCGGCATTACAATAGAAAAGTTTCAACTTCCTTTACAGGTACGACAAAGGAATACTAAATCAAAAGCTCTTTTTTATTACACTATTACATAACTGGCTTCAGAATTCCATTGCAAAGGCCTCAAAGGTTTGAAAAAAAAAAGAAAACTTTCTAAATTAGAAGTTAGAACTGTCAATTTTCCCGCCAATAATTTGCACCACAGATTATCGAAGCCAATTAGAACGGCCTGGGTACACGAGTCCAATACATGTCTGATCGTTTTGCCGTGTATATTCGCGGTATTTACATAAATGCCAGCTACGCTAAATGATTTTATCTAGCCGCGACATGGTTCTCTAAATGCTGTGCATTGCTGACGGCCCGCCATTTCCAATGATCCCGAGTCTCTTTAGAGACGTTTTTACTACGCGTTTCACTGTTAACAAGACCATAGATTAGCTTATCGTGAACGTGATATTACTGCGAAGGGAGTGCGTTATGATATTGGGGGGAGTTAATAGAATGGGGGGGGACTAAATATAAATGTAGCTCGTTATACTGAATGGGTGTTTTGCTCAAGCATTTGGTTTTTATAGGTGTAAGTAGACTTGTAGTAGTCTAATATTCCACTAATATTTTTTTATGTCTCTATAGAAAAACTAGCTTTTGTGTGTGTGTGTGGCCAGTTAATGTTGGTTATTGCTGACGCAGACGAAGTCACGGAATATCTATATATTCCGTGACTTCGTCTGCGTCAGCAATAACCACCTTTCTTGGGGTTCAAACTTACTCCGTACCAAATTTCATTAAAATCGGTTTAGTGATCTCGAATCGTGAAAGCGGAACACACCGACTTACTTTCGCATTTAGGTATAATATTAATATGGATGTTAGTGGAACATGAAATAACCAGTAGGTAGGTACAATAATGAATTTGATATAAAATAAAATTTATTATAGTTCGTTAACGAACAGAATGTGATTTAACAATAATCACCGTTTTGAATAAACAATCGCTGTCTTTTTAGTCGAACACAAAAGAATTATTCAAACGAAAACTTATTCAATGAAAATTGATTCGATGTCCCGAGATTAGGCAAATACAAGGAGGCAGATAAACATCCATCAACAAACGTTAGAGATCAAAGGAAAAGTATTAACAAAGGGATCTGAAACCAGAATTATTGAATTAACTAATTTATGGAACTTACCCCGAGCCTACGCGAAGAAAAACATTTACGGAATTTCTCTTAGTCAAGGTTTCTAAACCTGTGGTCCATGCACCCCCAAGGGGTCCGTGTAATAAACGCTGGGGGTCCATAAAGAGCCTACCTAACAGAATGCATAAATAACATAACATCACGCCTGTAATCCCCGTAGAGTTAGGCAGAGGCTGTACCCATTAGAACACCCACATTTTGCCAGTTATGTTTAGTCCCATGTAATAGGGGGCGAGCCTATTGTCAACAACTGGGCACAAATCCAGACTCCGAGGCTGCTACCCAGAAACTAGACCAATGAGGAACTACAAAAGCTGGTAAAAGCTAAACCCCGTTTTTTTTTTTCTTTCTTGGAACGTGTCCGTGAGCTCTTTGAAATGTTCAGAGGGGTCCATGAGTAGAAAAAGGTTTAGATTCCCTGCTTAAGTGATAAAATACCTAATACGCTTAGATCACATAAAATAGAAGATGTAACAAAAAGGAAAATAGCACGGAGAATGTATGTTAGCCTTAGACACTTAATGTATATTGAGTCATTCGTCTATCTAAGCTCGCGTCTGCGACGGTTCACACCTGACCTAGCAAACCTTCCTACATTTTTTCCACATTTTTATCTATCGAGTGTGACAGCGGCAGCGGTCCTCTAGGTTTAGAGCTTATCTGACGCTTACACGTAGATTACTTACCGTAATCCATTCGATTTGCTAAGAAAATACTTTTCGCAAACCTCTTGAGATACATTGCGTAGTTTCTAAGCGAGTAATATGATCGTTTGCTGTTGGAATCGCGCAATAGGTGTTGAAGTGTGCAACTTTGTGACTGGTGTGTAGTAATGACGAAACCGCTAACTAACTAATAACGTGTAGCTTAATTTAACTGTCGTCGTGAACGTAGATTGAATTAGTTTTCCTACTTAATATTTTAGTGGTCAAAGGACCACAGAACTTTCGATTAATTGAAAGGCCTAACGCTTGTGACCAAAATATCAATGAAGAGGTGGGATACAATCGACTCTTTTTAATCTACTAAGTAAGATTATTTAAAATGTCTGTAAGTCACTAACACAAATGAAAAAAAAGAAGGGTACGTAGAAATACCTCAGGAATCCTGGATTTAATTCATACTGAAATCGCTAATCTTCCGTAAGCAATAAGCATATAGTGATCAATACTCGTGCGTGCTCGTGCTTTCTCTGTATGAAAAGAAGTCTTTGCCCTGCTGCAATGAGTATTAGGCTGGAATTATTTTAAAAAGAAATAAAAAAAAATGCTTACTACTTGAATTGTATGCGTATTGCGTGAATTTGTTGACTTTGTCTGAGAAATTAAATAAATAATAACTATTATTATGTTAGAAATAACAAAGACATACTTAGGTGCATTGTTTTGTACTAAGCGCATGCAGCATTTCTCTATCCAAACATGACATGGGAAGATACAGATTACATTCATACACAAACATTTCTGCAGAACAACATTATTATTCTGAACTAACTCCCAAAGGACCACTAGTTGCACTTTGCAACTAACCTGTAGAATTAGAGTTTCAAAATGTACCTACCTAGTAAAATTTCACACAAAGTCGGGAAAACAAAACAAAAACAATGAATTGTAAATTAAACTAGGAAACGTAATGACTAAAGTCGTTGTGGCGAGGTTGCATACAGGGCCCTCTTTTCCACTGGGTATTAGGGGCCCAGGGCCCCACGAATGCCGCCCCCCCCCCCCGGCCTGCCTTCAAAATAATCATTCTTTGCAGCCGCCGTCCCATTCTACGCAATATTAGGATCTGATTCAATTGCAAAATATTTGATTTTCAGTGCGATTTACAAAAAATTTTTAGCCCCACGCTTATAAAATATTAGTATTATGTTTCTTCTATTGATTTTATATCATTTAGTTAGCTCAGCACAGCGCAGTACTCGTAACCGGCGTGCTTGTATGACGAGATGTATGAACGTAGATGAGGCGAAAGGAGTATGTAGGTAAGGATCGTAGCAGGTGGGGTTCTGTGGTTTCTACCCTGTGTGTAGTTAGCTTTGATTAACATTGAAAGAAACTCAATTGTTCAACTATCATAATTCGTTAAAAACACAGGGGCCCTATGATCGGCCCAGCTGGGCTTCTAATAGGTTAAAGACGGCCCTGGCTGCATAGTGCCAAGCGAGGTCCTACACTCCCCTACCCAAGCGAACGCGCTAAGCATTACGTTTCGTTTTGCGTTAACGTTGCAATCTCAACTAATTGAATTTGAGTAGACGACTCACACAATCGCCACGGAGCGAGGTACATGCCACATAAAGATGTTTTATTATGCACGTGTGTGACAAGTGCAGCGAACGAATGCGGTGGGGTTAGGCCTTGGTGATGGGTGAAGCGGGTGAATGGCGTTGGGGATACGGGGTCATAGGACCAGCCTGTGATTCAGGTTGGGAATACTACTTACCTTTACATTTTAAACGTAGTGAACGCTATGTGCCAAAATCGAAGGCTGTATGAAAATTAAGTTTTAAACTTAAATGTAGAAAAATAAGTAAACTAGCTTCTGCCCGCGATTTCGTCCGTGTCAAAGTTAATTTATTATCCCACGGGAACTGTGGATTTTTCCGAACTAAAAAGTACCTTAAGTGCTATCTATCTGTGGTCCTTTCGTGATGGAGCAACAAATATCCGACTTTCGTAGTGAGATATTTTGAAATACTACCAGTCTCTAAGTCCAGATAAGGCAAAGTATGAACATACCTTGTTTTTCTCTAACTCACACTGTCCCACTTGTGGGCAAAAACCTTCACCAAGACCTTCCAAGCCCTCGAAGTATGCGTCCAGGTAATTTCGTTATCTCTTTCCGGCAACGTTGAAGACATCCTATTTATTTATAAACATAAGTATCTACTTGACATTTTGAAGCACAAACTCTGTGTTACATATACAAATGTATAGCTCTGCAAAGTTCTAAATAGCCGATTATAGACCCAACTAAGGTTTTGAAGGGAGGGCAAAACGGTTTCGTGTGCTGGGGGGACGAAATAAGTATTAAACTTTTTTAATGCTGCACATATTTTGTAAACTTTTACTTTTATAAGTAGGTAATCTTAAGGCTTCTTAACCTTTGTTTCTCTGCCATTAAAAATAATAAAAAATATAACATCACGCCTGTAATCCCCGAAGGGTTAGGCAGAGGTGTACCCATTAGTACATTTCACCTGTTTTGTTTAAGTCGCCATGTAATAGGGGGCGAGGGGCTTATTGCCATCAACCGGGCACAAATCCAGACTCCGAGGCTGCTACTGAGAAATTCCTTATGGAAAAATCCAATGACACTTTGCCCGATTTTGTCGTCTCTGGACATTCAAAAATCATCTCCAAAGAATCTTTAGATAATTCATAAGACTGAGTTCAACAAAGAACGCCATTTAATCACTTTCGCAATCAATAATTAATTTTGTTAGATTAGCTGTTCTCTCTCTGTCACGGAAAATTGATCAAAATAATTAATATTGTTACTTTGAAAGTGATGCCTACTGTTATACAAAGGATCTTTGGGGTCGTCAGAAGCCCGAACGTCTGACAACCATTCTTACCAAGGGGTATCGTATTACCCAGTTAGTGGGTTGTTGAGGTCATCAGATAGGCAGTCGCTCCATGAAAATACTGGAAGCTGAGTCCGGTTAGACTGGAAGCCAACCCTAGCATAGTTGGGGAAAGGCTAGGCAGATTAATTGAAAGTGATACCTACCTACTTACTGCGAAAGTTACGCATATTGAACAGTAAATAGTTTATGTGTTTAGTGGATATATTTATTTATTAATTACTAGCAACCCGCCCCATCTTCACATTGGTGCAATGTCGATACTAACTATACATATATATATACCTTCTTCTGGAATCATTGTATATGTTGATAAAAACCGCATTAAAATCGATTGAATTCAAAAGATTTTGAGAAGCGACTTTGTTTTATACTATGTTGAAAAGAGATGGTACTTATGTTATGTTATAACAAGTGCAACAGAGCAGTTACATTTAAACACAAAAAGAAAACACCCGCTCCCGCTCCTCCAGCATGTCCTCACCCTTGCATGCGCAGGCGCACCGGAGACAACAATGGCGGGAGTCGGGAGGTCGCGACACAGCGTCACGCGGCCCGCTCGTGTTTGCTCGACAAACCCGCCGCGCTCGCTCCCTGCTCAAACACCGCCACAAGAAGCTGTTTCACATACTACTTCACTTTTTTACCTTCTTAAAAGCCCCGTGACACACGGGTGGTGATCTGGTTCGGTTAGATAATGAGGAAAGCTCTGAAGTTAGCAATTCAAAATGTCTACTTTAGAAAACATACAAACTACCTTTTAGAAAGGGCATCTAGATTCTATATTTTTTTTCTTGTTTATAGCGTACAAAATTTCATTACATAGGTAATGGTCTAATTGAAATATACTTACTTAAATTACTTATTTGACTTTGAAAAAGTAAAGTAGCTTTAACATGTCAATATAGTTTGCTCGCTGACTAGACGCAGACATACTTACCTCCCTGGAACAGTGCAATTCAATGAACTTTTCAACATCCAGCTGTCAAGCCAATGCTGAAGCACTTTTCTAAAAGTAACACGGCGAAGTAAAAAACAAAAACAAAATACAAGATGTGTGGAAGGAAAAAAGTTAACTTTTCTTTTCACGAGTTGTCTTCAGAAGACATACATGATTTAGAACTCTTTGTATTATTTGGAAAGCTCTTGTTTTCTCTTCCAAATCAAAGGTGCAAACTTCGAAAACACATCAAAGTTTCAAATGTCGCGAACTAAAACCACTACAAACTTTGAAAGCGACAACTCTCAACACTTTCAGATGCCTGAAAAGACGAAAGAAAATTGACTTTGTTTTCATCCAGTCTCGTTCAGTCTTGAATTCTTGATCCCCGGTGTATCACGCGGTTAAGGACCAATCCACAGGTGAAACAGCGAGGTGTGTGGCCACACTTCACACTAGCCTAGATGGGCGGTTGAACAAATTAATGTTCCAGGGGGCTTTTAAGCCGTTCCCATTAATGGTACGTGGCCCTTCTCGCCTCGAGGTGCTCACAATCCCATCACTCTATTACAATAAAATCGCGATGTCAATGAACTAATTATTTCTTTGTTAGGAGCGTTTGGTCCTTAGGTACATTTTTCGCGAGAGAAAACGAATATCAACGAAATTGAGAGGCTGTCAACGCCAGGCTTTTGCATCATACGTACTTAGGAATCTTTTCTGTTTTATTGGCTATCGCTGTTTTATTCTAGGAGACCTTTATATTACTATAAAATAAGATTCAGTATTGTGATGTAAATCAAGCAACACAAATAGACTATAAATACACTATGTAAGTGGTGGGAGTGAGCTGAAAAGCCTTTATTATGATAGGTGTACTGTCGCGTCACGGTATTGTATGGCCGTATCTATCAGGAAGTAACACGACATTCCCGGCGTGCACAATGCCGAGTAGCGCGCGTGTGCCGTCGACTTGACATCTATTGAAAAGAAAATTCGCTTAAACACTAGATAATATCGAATCGATATTAGAAAACCATCAGTCTAAATAAAAGAGCTCGATTGTTATCAGGTCTAGACGACGTTAATGAACCGGGGAGAGATTGGTCCGTTTTTACCTTTCGGCGCGACGTCGAATCTTGACCGTATCAATCATAATTGGCCGCTTTTTGCGATTTCGAGAATCGCAGTGCTGCGTGCACGCATGGTGATGGCGGGGGCGGCGCGCGGCTCGCGGGGGGGTGTCACTGTGCAAATGCACTCGTAAACCTGGCCCGAGGTCAACGCACCCCCTCTCCGCGCGGCCAGCCCCGCCCCGCGCACCCCCGGGCCTATAAAACGTTTACCGCTACAATATATTTATTTTATTATAGACGTAGCAGGTCTACGGCTACGGGTGGGTCGCCGAGCCAACCGCATCATGCACTTTTGTCTGCTTCTACACTCGTGGTCTATTGTAATTGGCAAACGAATACATCTCGCCGCCTCCGAGCACAACAATCATGTTTTTTGTGTTCATATAAATTCACGTAATGAGCTATATATTTATGCAATAGCGATAGGTAGGTTTGGTATATGAATATTTATGACTCTTATCTGCAATCGAATGGTCTGTTTTAACACAAGCTTAAACACTAATGATACCTACTAAGGCCAGTAATTCTATTACTGGCCTTAAAATTAATATAAATAAATTGTGTGTAAAATCACCAAAGTATTATTTTATTTACCTAATGAATTAATCTCCATGTAGAAAACTGGTATTCAGCTGCAAGCTGACCGACAGGAAGCCGACCTTAACATAGTTGCGAAAAGGCTAGGCAGATGATGACTTAGAGAATTAATCTCTAGAAAATATTGAGTCGTGCTTGTGTTATGTGAAAATGATCAGATAATCGCTCAAACATGAGTTTGACACTAATAAAGGCAATTCATGCTATTATGGCGTCTTCATAGCTTGATAACGTCGTACACTTTGGAGTTGTCATTCCATTACACGCAGATTATAATTTGGATCGATCGCTTTGAAGATACGAATTTTAAGTGTTTCTGATTTCGTTATTAGTTATTCAAATGTTAAATATTCATTCTCTTATCTGTAGGGACCTATCTTATCTAGAAACTTTTAAGTTAAGATGTTTTTAATTGGCAAAGTGTTTTGATTCGGCAATAGTTTTGCGAATGGTGAATGCAGAAGTACTTAATATTTTATGTTTTTATTTTATTTTGAAGACATAAATAGGTAGATACATAGCTACAGTCAGTATTATAGTATGCCATTAAAATGATAGGTTTCTAAGAAAACTTCAACGATATCTGACGTCTCCGGATACCTAACTCTTTTTTTAATTGATTGTAGGTACATCAAGTTACGAAAATTTGTTTCATTTACATCTTCCTACTACTCACAGGTGAGACAATCTATACATATATGTACAGTCAGCAAAACAGATAGGTAGGGTCGTCAGATATAGTTGAAGTTTTTTTAGAAACCGATGGATGTTTTCGAATGTAATTTAATTTAAAACGTAGATAATAAATAGTTCTTTATTTAGGTTAAGTTTCAGTTATTTATTACGGTTCTGCGTAAAAAAAAAATTAAATTCGCAATTCATATGGATAAAGTTGCAAGCACAAGCTAATCTCTAAAAAAGCTCGATATGTCATAATCAAGTCATAAAAAACGATCAATCTTTCTTCACCAATGAGAAAATCTTTCAAAAAAGGTTTTCATAATGTATCATCTGAAGATGACAACGACAAATTATTACCAGTACGTTTATATACGGGTTTCACCGCTCCTTACTGCATCGTATTCCCTCGGGGCCTCAGGAGCGGGACTCCAACATAAACCACCAACTTTAGGACTCGTTACTTATTCTGAAGCAATTTTGTATTCACGTAAAAGTTAATTTCTTATGTCTTCCGTACACAAGGACCAGTGTTTTTAACACTTTCAAATGCTATTCGTTTTTAGGACGTCTATTTGAAATAAGTGAGTGGTGTTGCTACTGCGGACTACAATTTAATAAACTACAGATTTTTTGCTATTTTTATTACAATGTTTTCGACTCCACTTCATAAACTGGTGCCCTACATTGTCTCCCAAAAGACCTCCTCATTTTGAGTTTTCATAATATATAGTCCCATTAGCATTATAACACTGGGCAAATGTTATTTAGGGTATCCCTACTGTTCTTCTTTAAGTTTGAGTATACCCTGAAGAATGTAGAATACTCCACATTTTTGCAAGGATCTAATAGCATTTGAGAATAATATCCAGCACTTACATTCTGGCTATTTGGCTACTGATATAATAACACATTCTACAGGCATTCCAACAGTTTTATCATTGTCATAATAAAAGATTTTCATGCTACAAAGAAGTAAAGCCAGCATGGACCATTGTATAACCTCCTTAGTCCTTCGATCCTCCAACATCACTCAAGAATGTCAATACACCATCAAAAGTACAAGCTTCCTAAAAGCTTTCCATTTTTGTGTCAAGTGCTGCCCAATCGGGCAGAAGTAATCGCTTCACATTAAATTTAAGAAGGTACAAAGTTAGCCTTTTACATAAAAAGTTGTGCTGCGTGATCGAATTTAATAAAGAAAAAATATGCGACAATCTTGACGAGGGTGCTTCATTGAAACTTATAAATAAAGATGGCGGACACAATTTTGTGTTCTTAAATTAAAATTAGTTCCAACGGTTTTTTTGAAGCTTAATGAATTTGAACCGGCAAAATTATTGGCTTAAAAGTGTTTTTGTGTTCTGTGCGTTCAATTAGGGTCAGAGGTATTTAGACATTGTGGACTAAAAATTGGTCTTCTTTGGTCTTTTTTCTTTTGATCGTTTTCTTTTATAATCTGCTTCTTCTTTCCGATTTCTTACATTTATTAATTAGTATCACTTTTGTCTACAACACTTATCTAACTTCGTATCGTACTTCGGATTCCTGCAAATGACCGCCTTTTATGGGTGAAAATGAACAGCCGCCTAAACGAATAACGTAGCTTTGTCTTCATAAACGTAACTCATTGGAAGCACTTTCATGTTGTAAAGACTTTTGCAAATGCTATGGTACCTACATGTGCAAAAGCACATGTAGGTACCTGAAACAAAGGACCAATTAAAACTAGTCCTGATCAAAGGTCCCCTGTTACCTGCTGCACACTTGTAACACCCGACGCCATCCCACTTGCGCTTATTAGCCAAATTACGAAGAGTAGTTTTACGAGAGGAAATGTGACCAATGAGTACGCTTTACTGACGTGGTGTGTTATAAGTTTTCGTCTACTCGCTATAAAACAAAAGCACATAGTAAAAAGTGTCTTACAGTCTTCATAATTATTATGATTAAAGAGACAATCTTACCTTGCAGTAACACAGTCTTTGACTAGCGCGGGAGGTAAAGAACTTTTTCTGTATACATAACGTTAATAAACATTTAGTAATTATTATGTATAAGTTTAATATTTATTTATAACATAAAAAAGAACAGTTAGGAAAACGTTCCTTTTTTAAAACGTGCGAAAACACTCAATTTGCATATTAATTAGACCCAGTGGCGGATTTACCAGCAGGCTGAGTAGGCTTGAGCCTAGGACGGCAGATTTTAGGGGCGGAAAAGAGAACCGAATTTTCTCCTTTATAAACGTTGTCCTTTGTAAACGATTTTCTGGTGTATTGAAGAAAGAAGTTCCGATGACATACCATCTTCCTTTTCATCGTTACATTCAACGGTACTTCAAACTTCTATATCCTATGATAAAACACCTGACACCTGACAATTGTAGAGGTAGGTAAAGGATATAGAAGTTTGAAGTTGCGGATTTACATTCGCCACTGATTAGAGCCGTTTATTTAAATTCATATAAAGAACTGCTTCAGGTAATGTTTTCCTACTTAATGCCCCCACTACGATAAAACTTACACCTTCCTTTCTCTGACACTTAATTTTCCTAGGAAATCAAACAGGTGAAGCAGGAACCATAATTTCTAGTTAATTATAAAACAAATTGCGTAAAGCTAACTGAATATACAACATTATATTTCTACATATCTGGTCACGTAACTAGTTGTCGCTACAACGCCTAGGTTTACTAATTAAAACTGTTATGGTCAAGACCTTTTTATTTAATTCAAACCCTTTTAGAAATAACAAAAAACATGAATGAAAATGCATGAATTTTTGTCCGACAGATTTGTGAACAGTTAGAGCCAAGCTGCCATTTTATGTTTTGATGCAAAATATAATTAATATTTTTTAATTTAGATTGATAATTTTTAATTCTATGTAATGAATAATTTTTAATATACCTAATGTAATCTTTAGTTTGATATAATCAATGTTTTAGCAATTAATAACAATTAATAATTTTATCACAATTATTGTATGCCTAACATGGTGGAGCAGTGCAAGAGCACAACAACCTTCAGAACATCTTTTTACCGCTGTCTCACAATAAAGATCTTTTGACTTTTTGACTTGATGAATCTCGATTCAAAACTGACAATTCAAACGTAAGTAGATACTCAATTCTATTTTTAAATTAAATTTTTCCATTTTTCATGTTTCAACTTATACGGTATAGGTACGCAAATAATAGTTTAACAATTAGATTTTACTTTATTATCGTTCTATTTTTAAATTTAGAAATGCTATGCTATTATCAATATATTTTCAGTGTTTCCACGCATAAAATAAATGTTTCATTAAAAAATGGTCTCGAATTCTTGCAGACGCAGGAAAGTAAAAGAAGCAAATTGTGCCCGCTTACAACACAAAATAGGTACTTAACAAAATAAAATGCATTTTCGCGGAACTAGTATTTTATTTTGAAAAAAGAAAACACGCCAATTTATCTCCACACTTTTTATTTGAAGTAAGTAGCAGTCCGTAAGAACAACACCACAAACATTTACACGAAACATTTCTAACATTAACACAAAGGTTTTCTTATTTTCTTTTTCGTTTCCTCGTCAAGCCAATAACCCACATTTCACATGCCAATCCTAACTGAAACAGCCGTAGAATTTTGATTACCCATCAACGCCCGTTCTTGCAAACTTTCGTTTATGGATGAACAATTTTTCCATAGGAACAAGGCGAAAAATTTCCACCGTACGTGCGTTGGTTGGTCTAAAGCTGTGAGTTGTAAAGTTTGCACCGTTGCTAATAAGTACGCGATTTGTTTTTCGATTGGAAAATTTTGTAAAATATAGATACGAGCCCTAGTATTTTTTTTAACAAGCTTTTTATTGAGTTGGAAATTAAGTGACGTCTAGTAAACTGTGACGTCACTTATTTTCCAACTCAATTGTTATCCAAATGAATTATTGGTTAATACTGTCTACTAACTAATTATTTATTTTCTAATGCCATATTTATTGGTTGAAGAGGAATAAAAAGCTTGTTAAAAAAATACTTGAAGATTAGATTATAATTATGAACTTCTTACTCTTACGAAAAATAATACACAGTTTAGAACAATAACATTTTTAAAACAACTTCTATTTACCTCCTATGCCACAGAAATAGAACAGCCTATTCTCAGGTCAAAGTGTAGTGGAAATAATAAAAGGTTTATTGTTTGTCGCCAGTGCGTTCGCCCCGACACGCGTTGCTGCGCACCGTGCGACCAACTCGACGGTGCCTGCTGGCCGGACCTCGACCGGACTAACAATAGAAATTGCTTCAAACACTTCCACTTACTATAGCTTAGAAAACATGCATTCCTGGTACCTTTATTGGAAATTTTCCATATTGCTGTAGCATTTATTGCACTTTTAAAGTGGAAAAATTGGTACCTACGTGAGAACCGCAGTCTGTGAATGCCATATGTGAAATAAGACAACTATTTAATATGATGAAGCAATAAGTGGGGCTCTTATTTTGTATAAGAAAGAAAGACCACTTCAGAAAAATAAGTGGTCCTTCGGTACGCGTAACGCGTTTCGATTATTCTAATTTCAACTCTCGCTCTATTCTGTATTCAAAACTCCTTTGGTGGATTCGTGAAGTGAGCTTGGCTGTCAACACGCCATATGCTAGAATTACACAGCTCACCAAAAGCTCACCTGAATTCACCGAGCAAGATTTTTACAGAATAGTCCAGATAAATAAACGTTATTTTATTACAATAGTTTACGTTCTAACTCGTGACCATATTTTTACCTTGAAATATTTACAATTGGAACAGCTGTTATCACAATGAATACCAAGGAAGAACCAACATATAACCTATTATTATTATAAAATATGCAAGAATTAATCTACTACCTAAGTATAGGTGTAGGGATACCATAGACAAGGTGCTATCTTTAAGAATCTTCGAGCACACGTCTAGAGCCGGCTTTAGCTCCGGTGTCAAAATGCCATTTACGGCATTAGAACATTCATAGGCTGCAACCTACTTAGTAAGCTGTCCGGTGTAAAGATTAGCAGTACTTAGCCGTACTTAGCCGTAGTTGGTACTTAACGCTTCTAATGGCAATCCTTTATTTGTCCACTGTCATGTTTGATGGCACAACAGCTAGGTACACAGGTGCAAGGTGCATAGGTTACCTCTTTAATGGGCCAATCAATGATGTGTGTTTAACGTTACTAATTACCAACTACAGTAAGAATAATTATTACTAACGGTCTTCATAATTTATTGTTCATAAAAATAAGTACCTACCTCACTTGGGCCCACTTGTGCCAAAACCATACATTCATACAAAAATTTAGTAGATAGCTACCTACAGTATAGCAGGGCAAATCAAGAAACTTTGTAAGAGATTTCTACGTGATACTCCCAAACGTTTTTATCGCCAAAAGACTTTACTTTCTATATATTGACGAATATATCAATGCAAAAGAAATAGGTAAATACCTAAGTCGCTTTGCGTCTCCAATGCCTTTTACTTAATAGATTTATGAATAAGAAACTCATTTGCGAACCGATTAAAGATTATTTATGAGAAACTAAACGATCCTAAAATAAGTTCGTTTCAAAGTTCGGATTAAATTACTTGGTAAATAATTTCATCCTTTGGTTCCATTTTTGAATAGATCTAGTGAACAGTGTCTATTCAAAGTTGGTGAAACAGATCCTAAGAGTGACAGACAGAAAGTCTGACAGACCCCTCCGTCCCCCCCTTCCCCTCGGGCGGGGGACATCCTTTAGGACGTTCCACAAAGGAACAAAACATTCAGGCACTCAGAGAACCTATTAAATACAGTAGGCACAGTTAGTATCTACCTAGATATTCAGTTTTATTGCGAAACACACTACACGAAGTACCAACTGTTCTAACATCTTACCTTTTAGCCCAAATGAAAAGAAGATTGGCTAAAGTAAAGACACGGAAAAAGTTTTCATTTACACAAATGCAATAAAATAAAGTCTGAATCAATCATTAGGTGCTCGTCAGGCCACGATTAGCTATGCGCGACACGTAATCAATTTCCTTCTCTTCTCTCGATCCGTTTACTTACAAGTGAATGATAGAACACACTTGGGAAACGTTTAGTACCGCTGACAGGCTGACTGGCTAAACACATTACAGTCTAGCTCTGTTGTCGGGTAAAAAGGGACTAGCTACCCACTCCGGCTTCGCATGGCTGCAATGTAGATAATCTATACATAAAAAATGCACTTTGTCCTGAAAGACTGACTGACTGACGGATCAACGCACAACCTAAACCGCTGATCGTAGAGACCAGAAACTTGGAGGGTGTTCTTCGTATGAAGAAGGCATTTGATAAGAAAGGATTTTCCGAAATTCTACCATTTAGGGGTTGAAAAAGGAGGGCAGAGTTTGTATGGAGAAATCAACTTTGACGCGGACGAAGTCGCGGGCAGGAGCTAGAAGGTAAATAAAAGTTAATGCAAATTAAAATAAGAACAAAAACTTTTATTAGAAACATTTTCTTAAATAGAGTTTCATCTGTTTCATTAATAATTGTTTAATCAAACATCTTAATGATAAATGTATTTTAGTGGAAAGTCTGTGACTTTCAAGAAATTAGAATTTTGACAGCCTCGCAGCGATTGCAAAAGTTTCTAGGAATAGCTGCTGACTATAAAGGCGCTCCCTCACCGGGAGCATTCGCGTGTAATGAAACATTATAGATTCGACTTTGAGCATTACATTACAATACTACCTCCCTGACTGACGAGCATTCGCGTATAATGTAACATTTAGTATAGATTAGAATTTGCGAGCATTCTGCTTTAGTTGTTTCCGTTGTATCAAAATATTACACATTGTATCATTACAAGGTGCGCATTGTAATGCTCGGTTCTCCTCCTTCACTGATGTAAACTCGTTTTGTATCATTACAAGGTGCGCGCTGTAATGCTCAGTTCTCCTCCCTCACTGATGTAATGCTCGACTCTGTAACGTTACATGACATTACACGCGAATGCTCCGGTGAGGGAGCGCCTTAAGATTTTAATTTTTTTTTTAGTAAAACAAAACATACCTAATTAAATAACCTACTTATTTCTGAAGAGGAAATTCGTTAACGTATATCTAAAGTAGGTAGGTACGTGCAGTTCCGACACCTCATTTACCAGAAGTGTTTATTTTCTGTAAAAGAGCAAGCGAAAATGTCGTACGAAATTAATTTTTCCCCAACTTAACTTGAATGAGCTCTCTCGATTAGCGTAATGAAATCGTATCTCCTTGGTAAATGTCTTGCTACTTACTTAGCGATGACAATCTAATGGCTACCCAATCTACCCCTGATATGAAGTGGCATTATTAAAGGAGCTGCGTTATAATCGAAGATTGTATTATGAGAAAGTAACTCTGTATGTTCGTGTCTGTTACGCTTTCACGACCAAATCACTGAACAGATTTTGATGAAATTTGGTACAGGGTAAGTTTGTACCCTAAGATAGGACAGATCCTTTCTGTTTCGCGACTTCGTCTGCCTGTACGATAACTGACATTTACGCGGACGAAGTCGCGGGCAAAAGCAAGTAGTTTATAATGTTAATCTTTGCACTCAAAAGTATGGATAGGAAACAAGTTTTATTTATGGTGTAAAAAAATATTGTTTTCCGTTGGTTGGGAACAATGGGAGTAAGTATAATATATATTTAAAGTTTAGTCAAAAAATAAAAATAAAATTTTCGCAGTAAAAAACAACGTTAAAAAACAATTGAAACTTTGACCTTTATTATATCCGTAACCAAAAGGTCCACCCACAGGTATTGGTCCAGAACAAAAATGTACCTATAGTGCGTTTCACCGAATAGTTCCTATGGCGTTATGTTGGCAGCAATATTTTTAAGTGTTATTGTTCAAATTAAAGTGCGTTTCACCGAATAGTTCCTATGGCGATACGTTGCCTACTGTCTGTCAAAGTCATTGACGAGAAGATGCTCCCGCAGATTTTGTTTAATTTGAACAATAAAACTGAAAAATATTGCTGCCAACATAACGCCATAGGAACTATTCGGTGAAACGCACTATAATCGTAATGATGGGTAGAATACCTAACTTTTGTCATCGGTAAGTATTTTTTACATCCTTTTTTTAAGTAATTTGGTACATTAATTACTTAATGACGTCAGACATATAATTACACAAATTAAACCGCTTCCCGTATCGTCCTCATACAGCCTAAAGCAAGTATACAGATAGACAGAATAAACAGACATCTGTCATTAGAGGTTGCCGCGGGCTATTCTCAAATCAATGAGTCACGTCTACGGTCCACCAGGGTCTTAACAACCTCTTAGCTGCCACACAGTAATTTGAATTGCATGTCTCTTTGTATATCACAGGCTTATAACATAACTTAGTCCTGTTTTACCAATAATTATGTCATTAAAATGTGTTAGCAAAAAAAGCTTCTTGTTTCTTTGATACTATCGCTTTATCCGCGACTTTAGCTGTTCGGATTTCGAATTTTACAATTTGCACAAAGCACGTCATTCTCTTTAAGATAAAAAAAGAAAAAAAAAAATTGGTCCTTCGGTCCTTCGTCAAGGTTCAAGCTTGTCTTGAACTCTATCTGCTCCAAATTTTATTAAAATCGCTACAGCAATTCCATATTTCCATGGAAACGTAACAAACTGACAGACAATAAAACAGTTCAGCATTTTTATAATTTTAGTTGTGGTTGGATGATTTGAATAGTTTGTCTGTGGTCGAAGTGACTCATGGTTGGCTCGTATTTTCAAACCTTGTTGGAACTAATTTATAGGTAGGCCATATACCTACTTACATAAGTACTAATAATTCTACATGTTGCTTATGAACCTGACACTAAAATACATGTTATAATATTATTCTACCCGAGCAAAACAATTTTGTAAATAAAAAAGGCCTGGCTGTCATATCGGTATGACAGAACAATAGATAATCAATTGTGTCTCATTACGTGGGGCTTGAAATATTAACAATGAAAAAAATAAAAAAATCTACAATAATATTCTACTTTCATGTCCAATTAATATATATCTGAGAAGAGGTGTCAATACTAAAAACACTTACTTTAAAAACAATACAAAATTGTAAGCAATGTAAAACATGCAATGAATTTATTTTTCGTGCAAAATTATTGTGCTGCCATCTGTGGTTGACGAGAACATTTGAATAATTTGATAAACCGCCATCTGGTATTACAAACGTGTACTACCAACAAAGCTGCTGTTTGTGTTAGTACGTGATTTACTCCTTTGAATTGATGTAGCGCTAGTAGTAGAAGTTACGTGTTGCCAGATTAAAATAATCTACCATATTAGAAGTAAGCATACGATTGGTTAGGCCGTTATTCATACCAACCCTCTCAATATCGTAATCTTGAACATACATCATAAAATAATGATGACCGGCATACAATTAAATATAAAGCTATAGTTTACCATAACTTAGTTATGATGATGTGATTATGTTTGACATAGTTTCCTTCCTTAGCCAGGTGATGTCAAACCAGCCGAATGGCTTTATCCTGAATCGAGTATTTTAAGGTGAAATATTTAGGTTTTAGACTATCAAAACCATTTTAACTAGTACGTAACATAAGAATTGATTGATTGAATGAAATAGATTTGGAATTTTCAACTCATAGTAGCACTAACGTCTTGCAATGTCTGAATAACTATGTCTTCTAAGCACCAATTAATACAACACATCTGTCTGTGTCAATCTGTCTGTGTCTACAACAATCTAAAATTCATAATAGTAAAATGTAGAAACCGCTTCTGGCAACACGTTTTGTTGCTGTCAAAATGACATTTCGCCGTACGTTCCGTACCTAACTTTGTTATGTCAAAACAAAATGTCAAGTAGCAACAGCAAGCGTTCGAACGAAAGTCGAATCAGTTGTCAAATGTATTTTTGTGAGCGATCGCGAGTGGCTAACGGCGCTGCTTCATAATTACCGCTTTAATTAAAACACGATTGTTTATAACACATTTAAAAGCCACGCGTATCAACAGTGCGCTGGCAAACTATGAAAATCATGCTCGTTAGCTACTAAAGAGAATAATTACGTGAGCATAACAATAAAATCGGTTTATCTATCCACAATGGTGAAAGATGGACGTAAATATCGGTCGTTGTCGATCTAGCCTGTCGATTTGATGCCGACGCTCTATGAAATGTGATCTAGTGCAACGAAAATTAAGGATTTTTTAAACCACAGTAAGTATTGCTTAGTGTAATATTTTTATTGCAATGCTTTCATTGGCTTTATGGCTTGTTTTCTTATCACATTTCTATGATAGATAATAATTCAATGATTGGGTCTAGTTGGATTTGAATGCTTAAATCAATTTTTGTTTATACTGTACATTACAACACAATTTAAGGGATTGTTAAAAGGTATTCTACATTAATTAATGACATCTAATTAAGTATCTTGATTGTTAACATCATATGATCGCACTGTCATATTATTTTCTTAAAATGTCCTTTTTATGTGTTATTATTTTTTATTAAAAGCTTAATAATATTATAGCAATGTATAGTTCAAAATCTTTTTGTATCAAAGAGACAAGTATACAAGTTGTTTATGTAAATACAAGTTGTAATGTGTGTGTTTGTTAGTATGTTAATACTTGTGTAAATGTTTACATTATAATGAAGGAGAATATGTAATTAAATCTGTTTGTTGTCATTTTTTAAACAAGCAGGAAACATTTTTTCAAATCTGGTTCAATAGTTCTTGAGATTAACAAGTCAAACAAACTGATAGATAAGGCTAGTCTCTTGTCTCTTGTCTTTGCGTGTGTAAATTATATTTCTTAGAGGTGCATGATTTAAATATTTTTTGATTCTTATTTTGAATATAAACAATTAAATTCAAGCCTAAAAAAACATAAACAAATGACCATTATTGCAGTTCTATTGAGGTAAGAATACAATATAAAAAAAATTAAAGAAAAATAACATGATGATTGATGGCAATAGGTTCGCCCCCTATTACATGGGACTAAAACATAACTGGCGAAATGTGGGTGTTCTAATGGGTACACCTCTGCCTAACCCTTAGGGCATTACAGGCGTGATGTTATGCAATAAGCAAAAGAAGAATATAGTAACATGAAAACACTTCTCTCACAGCTTTGAAAATTAGTTTAATTTCTTCAAGATATTAATGATATGACAACCGTTATAAGATTAAGGCATAGAGGTTGTGTTAAATTGTATAAAAGATAAGATAGTGTTGTCAAAACAATAACAAAACAGATAATAAACTTACAATTTTAGTAGTAATACAAGTTTAGTGTGCATCACAATTTTTTTTGTTGCACAATAATTTTGTCTCACATATTAAATCGCAATGAAATAAAAAAATTATGATTTAAAATTAGTACTGTAAAACCTCTTAAAATTAAGTAAATAAAAAGATATGTTTGTTTAATGCTAAATAGTCGTGAAAAACGATCCTAAGATGTCTTAATTAAGGAATTATGTAATAATAAACTATTTTTACCTGTCAGTCATAATTTTAATTATTATAAAAAAATCGAAAATAATTCTGTTTGTCTCTTATGCTTTCACAACTGAACCGATTTCATTGAAATTTGGTATGGGGTAAGTTTGAACCCCAGGAAAGGACATAGGCTACTTTTCATTCTGCGTCAACAATAACCGACATTTACGCAGACACAGTCGTGAGCAAAGGCTAGTTAAAAATAAATTGACACAACAATGTCACTGTTTTATTATTAAGTACAAACAAAAAGTATAATGCATTCTTACAATACCATTGTATGTCTGAGAATCAATCAATTTTGTTATTATTGCACGCCATCCATTTAATCATTGAGTTTACTAAAACCTCATTTGACACAACAATGTACTATTTAAATGGTTTCATTCAAAACATTGTTGTGTAAAAGCTTGAGCATAATTTATTATTTGCTTGCTGCCAAAACTACAAAGAAGGTGACTCATTTATATTCATTAATTTTAAATTTTGTGTTGACAGGATCAACATAATTTAAATAGATTAGTAAGCAATCTGATTTAAAGTAATAAGTTAATTATATTATTTACCTAATTTAGTAATTTATAAAGGCATTCATTTTCCGTAATTTATAAGCGGAAGGTATTAAATTATTAATATGTACTTTAAAATATATTTTTGTTGCCTAACTGGTCCAAAAAATCTGATTACTGAGAGCAGAATCTCATAAACGTATATTTTAACTGTTATTTTATTTCTCAAATACTTAAGTGGGCCTTATTTTTTTATATAAATATTTCTATTCTCTTTTTTGTTACCTAATATTCTTTAGTCGTGAAATAATATTAGTAATAGAAATATGGTTTGAATCAAATATCTAACACAAAGATTGTGTTTTCGCAGGTGCACCGCGCAGCCATGGCTGACGAATCCAGCGTGCGAGTTGCTGTCAGGTATGTTACCAAGCTAATCCTCCATTGCAATAATAATTATTCAGTCATTTAAATATTGCTAATGGCTCTGAAAGTTGCACGCTACACATGTACGCATTATTGCAATAACTAAACGTGACTGAAAACACAATAATTTATGTAAATAAATCTGACCCAAAGACCCAGCTGATGTGTGAAGTATTAACTAATATCTATGTATGTGTGTGTTAGTACATAGATTGTTAAAGTTTCATTGTATGCGTTCACAATAGGACTGCTTCTTGAAGACATTATTATATGTACAAACGTAACGTGTTTTTGACACTTCGTTATGTCATGTAATAGTGTTTGGCCATTATGCTATTGTAGTCTGTAATATCATTGTCTTGTTTTCAAGTCGTATTGAAAGAATGATCGGCACTGATTATTAAACTAGTTGTCAACAATTCAAGAGGGGCCAATACCCGTATTTTTATCTCTGTCTAAAATTAAATTTAAAATTGGAAAATCCCCCGACACAAACAACAACCTCTAAAAATAAAACAATTAAAATCGGTTCAGCTGTTTGTGAACTTTATGTCACAGACAGACACACTGTATAACACACCTCTCTGTTTTCGTTGGGTGTAAATATTCGTATCATTATGTACCTAAGTATTTTACATTGCTTATCGTGTGAAATCGCGACAAGAATTTTAGCGTTTTTAATTACGGGAATTAGCCCTCTGATGTTAACTGTTAATCAAATAACAATAACCAATCATAAAGCTTGACACAAAATTAGACCACGTAGATATCGAAATATTAGGTTTAAAAAATACGGGGTTTAGGGTTGAAATTACATTAGGGTGCTATATTATTCGTAAATGAAACCCCAGGCACCTTCCTAACTTAAGTCAAGTAGCAGGCTTTCCTCGCGTCCCTTGCTGATTAGGGAGTCAAGTAGGTAGGCACTCAAATAAGGCCCTTACGAGCCGAAATCCACTCCCCAGAACGACAGACGCGCAACTGGCGGATGTAGAGCACCCTTTTGTACCTTTGTAGGGTAGTGTACCCACCCTTACCCTTTCTACATGTCTAAAACAATCCTCGGAATGCGTTTTAGGGAAAATTGTACCAAAACAAAATTGTCTTGACGACATAGCGTATTTTCTATACATAGGTACTTATACAAAATAAATAGATACTTACTATTGAAAGTGTCTGTTTGTAAATAACAGCTTTCTACTCGGCAGATTAAAAAAAAATGGTCCGTCCATTTGTTCCCGCTAATCTCCGAAATGGCTGGTCCGAATTTGACGGGACCTTCATTAGCACCTAAGTAATGTTACATACAGTAAATTAGGCGAACTTTTATTTTAGAATAAGAAATAGGGTTTCGGGCAAGAATAATAAAACCCCGCAAATAACAAACCCTCTCGTGGACAAAATCGCAGGCATAAGTTAGTTTTTTAATAAGCCTAAATGTACGACAATATGGAAAACGTTTTACCTAAAGCTACGCTGCTATGCCGTAATGATTGCAATACGTTACTCGAAAGTGTTACATTACCTGAGTTACATATAAATGTATTACTTCATGTACCTACGTATCTCAGGCCCATCTGCCATGGTCAGTGATATTGACGTACTTGGAGGAGGTAAAGCGTTATTTTGTAAATACAAAAAACTAAATATTACTCTATAACCTACGTTATTTACCGGGTTACAATCGGCTGCTTCATACTTCTGACAACACAGATTGGCATAATATTTATACCTACATCTGTCACCTTTTGTCGATGTCCTGGACCCAGAGGCCCTAAATCCTTTTGAAGCACACCTCAAATATCCACAAACAAAATACAATACTTATTCCACTGAAGATCTAAAAAATCGGATCTAGTCTTGACAATCCAAAACGTAACTGCCTAACGAAAATTAGCTAGTCCAACTTTAAAAAGAACCTTGATTCGTTAAGAGATAATTGCACTAAATGTTAGTGTTTTTGGAAGTCAAAGTCAAGTCCGTTCTAAGATGACGTCTCTTACTTATAACTTACCTAACGCCACAGAATTCTGTGCTTACGCCTTTCAGCTTCATACGTCAAGTAATTTTCAAGATTTCGTGGTTAATCAGTGAGCGTTTTTTAGCTTTTATATTGGGTAGGTATAGATTTATTAAGCTGTTAAATCATTCCTCTAAAATAGACACCTATCTAAATCCAAACACTTTGAAGCATCAGTATTGAAACATCAAAAATGTTTTATGATTAACTACCGGTAATAACTTCGTAAACAAAAATAACGACCTTTCATAAAAATTAAGATGTTAATAATAAATCACTTCACACATCGTGCCTGTCTAAATCGGGCTTATGATGATCATAACACGTTGTTATACATTTAAAGGAGTCTGCCCACCAGTGGCGGGTATTTTAATTCAACTCAATTGTTACCGGGTTCCGGTACCGTTATTGAAAAATGGTACAGTCGGTCGTCTACTGCCGACTATTATATTGCCAAATGTTATAGACATTGCCGGCATTTTTATAACCTAAAGTAGGGGTTCCCAAACTGCGTCATGACACCCTGTGGCGTCGTAGAGCTATCCTGGGTGAACGTGCGACGGTAGGCACAGGTCGCCGGCACACGACGCCCTTTTCTCCATTAATAAGCACACTAGGCGCGATTCTCCCACAAATTATGTATGGAGACAGCTCTGACGTCGTTCACGCTTGTGCTGACTCAGTTAATTATTTATTAATCTGAAAGCAATTAAAAATCGATTTTTACAGTTAATTGAAAATTTATCGGATTTTCAGGGCTAAAATAGAGAAGTTATGTCTTAGGATTATCGGTTAATCATGTCAACTACCCAATGGACGACGTTCCGTGTATGGTACGCGATGGTGTTAGTTAGTCGTTAACGCAACGGTCGGAACAGAAAAATCTTACATTACAAAGATTTTTTTGCCTGACTTGCTCCTAGCACGGTCATGTTACAGTGTAGTGGGCAAACTCCTTTATATGTATCTTTAGTTCATCTTGACAGAGGTCGTTTACGACTTAACGGGCTGCAATACAAAAATGATCAGAGCACAAAAGGTGTCATACAAATAATGGAAGCGCCTCATTATAAATGCCACAATTCACAGGCGATTGTCTTCGTAGAACTTGCCGGCGTCGCCTTTACAATAACTCGTTGCATTTAAAATGCATCACACGTAAATAATATTAATACCATCCCATTATTGTCCCATTGCAGGGCAAAGGCCTCTTCTCATACAGAGAAGGCATGAGCATTGATTAGCACGCTTAGTCAAGGCAGATTGGCAATTTCAGACTTACTTTTAATAACTGTAAGTCCAGGTTTCCTCACGATGTTTTTCCTTCACCGATGTAAGCGATGCGAGTCTCAGAGTTCCGTAGTTGCCGATCACGATAATGCGGACTAAGAAGAGGGCTTTTCGTCTAATTTAGGAATTATTACTAAGGATGTTATGTTTGTATTTTAGTATATTTTTACATGGTTCATAAACTTATATTTACTACCTGTTTTACGTAACTAACAACGTCATTAATTTTCAATGGAATTTATACGTTTTTTTTACTTCATTTTATAAAGTTGCTCTACTCGTAAACTTGTGAAGTCCTTAGCTGTGATAGTTTTTCTTTTAACTTCGTTATATTGACTACAAAACTATAAACCACACCAGTGGAAATTATATATAATCATCCGCTATTCTTTTCTGATTAATTTCGTTGCGGGATCCAAGACAGTCGAGCTTTATTGCCTAGGCGCTTTTCTGGCGGTTTCCACTGTTGATTATGGCTTTCGGAAGTTGTAGTGGATGGGAATACTGAGGCAGGATTGTCCCAAAAAAAAAACACCACAATACCTGTTTATTTACTGTGCATTTTATCATAAACTGTCGTTAGTACCTATCAAAGGCTTGCACGCAGGTGCCCCTTTTTCTTTTTTTTCAATCGGTGTTGCGTGACGCAGAAAGATACGGACGAAACTGCGCTGGGTCGACGCAATTTGATTTATGGCTTTACACTAACGAGCATAAATAAATTTCAATTCCCTGCTTATTCATTTCCACCATTAGACTGTGTTTGTGTGAACCATGTTGCTTTTGTTTGGGCTTTATGCATTAGAGAAAATTAGGTGTGATGGTGACATGACAGCAAAATATAGATGGGCAATCCTATGGGTTTAAACCCGGTGCTTTGGTAAACACCCGATAAATACCCGTAAGCACCCATAACCACCCAGAAAATTGGGTGTTTATTGGGTTTACCAAAGCACCGGGTGGATTACCCATCTATACTGCGAAATATGATGGACATAGCTTCATTCTGCCTACGACTTCACCTACGAACACCACAGGAACACCAAAACGGGATATCCTATATGTTAAGCTAGATGGATATCAAGATGTGTTCCCAAATTTCAACTAATTCCGTTCACCCATAAGCGGGAAAAGACTGACAAACATCCATTATTCATATTTGCTAACATTCGCGGTAGGTACCTAGTAAGATATTAAATATTCTCATAACCCAAATCTTTTGATAAATATGCTTTCAGATGTACAGCATAAAGTTTATATTCGCGATATATTTAAAGTGTGTGTAATGTTTACAGCTATTACATGACATGACATCGAGCTATACCTACATGACATCACTGCCTCAGCTAGCTTTAAAAATATCGTCGTCATCATCACACAATCACACATCTAGACTCAAATTGTGTTACTAACGTTAGTTGGCTAAATCTGGGGGATGACTGACAGGGTCATTGTACTTAGGTACTTTTATTTTGAGAAATAATTTATTGTTGGAAATATTACTCAGGTGACCAATAGATATTAGATATTTTTAAAACTTGAATGGTCTGTTAAAAATACTCAATGGAAAACAAAATTGATACTTCTTCTCTGTAAGTATATGAAAATCTCGTGTCACGGTGTTTGTGGTTGCACTCCTCCGAAACGGCTCGACCGATTTTTATGAAATTTTGATGTATATTTGGTGGTATGAGAATATATTTCATATCGCTAGGTGAACCAACTTTGACGCAGACGAAGTCGCGGGCAGAAGCTAGTAATATTAAAAAGAGACAAAGTTGTTTGTTTGTTTGTAAGACGTAAACTCTGGAAGTAATAATTCAATTGCATTAAATCTGTTATAGAAAGCTACACTACTTATTGCCAAAATGTATTATGGTATACCTGATTTCTACACGGACAAAGCCACAGGCATTTGCTAGTGGTAAACAATCATATTGCTCAAATAGAAAGGAACCACAAACTGCAATAACAAATATTAACAGTAGTTACGTAATCAAAACACAAGAACCCACAAGCAGCGATCAAAAACGAATTAATGCAGTACGTGAAATCAAAACAAACACTAGTGCGTAATGTCTGCATCGAGTAATATTGACGGAGCACTGTAATCATAGAAGTCCTCGACATCAATGTACAACGTGAGTTGGTACTTAGGTACTTACATTTTAGGGTACCGTAAACGGAACCCTATTACTAACCTACCCAAGGGCGGATCCAGCCTTCAAGTCAGGGGGGGGGGGTCATATAATAAAGTCTAGTCACTGACTAAACTTTATTAAACGGAGCCTAGCCTGACTAGTAGTCAGGACAGGCTCCGTTTCGATTGCATTAATAATTCTAATTAAAAGAAAATAGTTAGCCCAGGGGGTGTCATGACCCACATGACCCCCCCCCTGGATCCGCCCTTAAACCTACCTTTTGAAATTGGCAACTAGACTCAATATTACTAATTTTATTTTCTCTCTTTGTAAATGACGTTCAAAGTGCCTTTAAATCGACTAATTGAAATAAATGATTTATTTTGACTTTAGGATTCCGGCTCTCTGTCCGTCTTTCACAGGACTCCTGCGAAGGATGTGATGATGTCATAATTGGTAGGGAATTTTCACACAAAAGTGACAAAAAACGATATTGTAAGAATAAAAAGCAGCCGTTACTGACTGACTGATCCATCAACACACAGCTCAAACCACTGAACCGATTGCGCTAATATTTGGCTCGCACATTGTTATTATATCGAAGGCATGCGCCAAGAAAGGATTTTTTAAAATTCATCCCTTAAAGGGATGAAACAGGGGTAGAAAAAATTCACGCGTACGAAGTCGCGGGCAGAAGCTAGTGTAAAATAACATAGAATATAACATCACGCTAGTAATCCCCGAAGGGTTAGGCAGAGGTGTACCCACAATTCGCTAGTATAAAAAAGTAAAAAATTAGATTAGTTAAAAACCAGTACAGGCAACATGTTTTTTTATAGTAGTGATAAATATTGTACGGAACCCTTCATGTGCAGAGTCGCACTTAACCGGTTTTTGTACTCTACCGGATCTCATCCATACAGATGTGATTGATGAGCTGCCTATGATTACTGTCATACTTTTTGTGATCACTTTGTTGAAATAGGTAAGAATTAACAATTAGTTTTATATTCAACTGGACTCCTGCTGAGTTGCTTATTAGTGTCAGATATTTTTAAACGTCTGTTGTTAATGCGTTCAGTGAGTTAATTATAAAAACAATATAAAATTAATCGGCGGTTTATCAAACCGCGCTAGTCGTGAAATACGTTTGAGGTGAAGGGTTACTGGTATAACTAATTGATAGGCGATAAATTCTTTTATATTAGGACTGTACTTTGTATAAACAAAAAATCTTTTAAGGGTTTCTTTCAGTGGTACGAAACGACCTAAAAATAGGAAATGCGAATAAAGATACTGAGTTTTGGAAAACAATGCCTCTATGCCTTATTATATCTTGTATGACAAGATGTATGATCGCGGACGAGGCGAAAGGAGTATGAAAGGATGTGCAGGTGGCGTTCTGTGGTTTCTGCCAAACCCCATGGGAAAAAGGCGTTAGTTAATGTATGTAAGATTTGCATAGTATTCACAGAAAACCATCTCGACCAAGTTAACAGTAGGTACGAGTATTTTACAAAATAAAATCAACGCTAACTTCTCAATGTTCTAATCCTCGCATGAGGTAACTGACAAGAAAAACGTTACAAAACTAGTCAGGCTCCTTGAACTGTGCCATGTCAAATCTGAGACAATCGCTCTTTGAGGACAAGCCACGACCTATCCTCGGCTTGATTCGAGATTACTATCACACCGAAGCGTGTCTAGTAGACGTAAACCTTGTACCAGGAATGGAACGTCAGTGACAGAAAGAGTACGAAGAATAAGCGTATTGTGTGAAAGAAAAGGATGAGAATATGTGGAACTATATTCTGCTCGCGACTTCGTCTGCTGGACGTCAAATTATCCTAATCCTAACTAATATTATAAATGCGAAAGTAACTCTGTCTGTCTGTCTGTCTGTCTTTTCTTCACGCCTAAACTACTGAACCGTTTTATGTGAAATTTGGTACAGGGTAAGTGTGAACCCCAACAAAGGACATAGGCTACTTTTTATTCGACTTCGTCTGCGTCCGCGATAACCGACATATACGCGGACAAAGTCGCGGGTAAAAGCTAGTACAAAAATAAATCCTGTGACACTTAGTTTTAGTGTAGCTTTCTATCAGTGAAAGGTTGTTTGTAATCGAACCCATACATCCAGAGATTACTTCTTACATACAAAAAATAAATGATATCAGAAGCTAGCTTAGCTAGAAGATATTATATTGTTTATGTTGTGTAAAGCGCAGGCCATACCGCCAGCTAGCGGGCGGGCGGGCTAAGCGGGCGAACATCGTTTCACCTCTTTACATACTTCGGTTCACACCGCGAGCTACCGACTGACCTAACGAGCTAAGCTAACGAAATATCCGACGATTCCCAGCTAGCGGGCGGGCGGGCTAGGCGGACGAACATCGTTTCACCTCTTTACATACTTCGGTTCACACCGCGAGCTACCGACTAACCAACGAGCTAAGCTAACGAAATATCCGTCGCTCGTCTGTCCGTAGTTTTCGGTGTGAACCCCATAGTTTAGCTCGCCAATATTGGCGAGCCAAACTATGGGGTTCACACCGAAAACTACGGACAGACGAGCGACGGATATTTCGTTAGCTTAGCTCGTTAGGTTAGTCGGTAGCTCGCGGTGTGAACCGAAGTATGTAAAGAGGTGAAACGATGTTCGCCCGCTTAGCCCGCCCGCCCGCTAGCTGGGAATCGTCGGATATTTCGTTAGCTTAGCTCGTTAGGTTAGTCGGTAGCTCGCGGTGTGAACCGAAGTATGTAAAGAGGTGAAACGATGTTCGCCCGCTTAGCCCGCCCGCCCGCTAGCTGGCGGTGTGGCCTGCGCTTAAGAGACACGAAAATAATTATTATTTCGCAGTTTTATTTTCATACCAACGTAATCTTTTGATAACGTTGGTTAAGCTTTTGTGTGAGCTTAAAGTTCATATCCAAAGATTGATTGATTCCATATTGTGTTTTCAAACTTATCAAGACGTTATAAGTTTCAGAACTTCATAAATCATTTTCCTCATTCTAGGGTTTCCCTAGAATGAGAAAAATGAATAGTTAATATTTATATTTTGATTTTCTGAAGTACGCTGACATAGACAGGTACTGCAACTTTTGTGATAAACTGGAAACTTGGTAGCTCCTAAAGAACGTTGAAAGCCAAAACTTTACCCATTCATTTATAATTTAAATCAATCAAAGACGTCAGCAAAATGTAAATATTCCGTGATGTTACCAACAGGACTTTGTTCCAAACTACGAGCCATTAGTATCAAGCAATTAAATTGCTGAAAGGGTGAGGGTTGGCGGTAGGCACAAGGGTAGAATACTGGCTCTTGTAATACACATCGATTTTAGTTCCCCCAGGACCATATATACCCCTCCGACATTATTT
Organism: Hoplodrina blanda; assembly: GCA_949316365.1. Lineage (NCBI taxonomy): Eukaryota > Metazoa > Arthropoda > Insecta > Lepidoptera > Noctuidae > Hoplodrina > Hoplodrina blanda. The sequence continues at coordinate 3,655,149 of OX438579.1, read as the reverse complement.
TTCTATTCAAATCGTGGCTCATGTCAGAATAAAAATGATCCCAATAGTCAATTCGGTAATCCTGTTGTCAATTGATGAGGATCTAGTAGCAGGTTAAGCTACACTTGCCGGGGTTGGTCTGTGGACCTGTGACCATCTTTACACACCGAGACTCCTCCGTGCCTTGGACTGGACGTGAAGCCGTTGATCCCGGCCGTGATCTTTGGCAGTCGTTACAGGTCGTCAGAAGCCCGAAAGTCTGACAAAATGTCTTACCAAGGGGTGTCGTATTACCCGGTTACTGGGCTGTGAAGGTCAGATAGGCAGTCGCTTCATATAATTATGTAAAATACTGGTATTCAGCCGCATCTGGTTAGACTGAAAGCCGACCCCAATATAGTTGGGAAAAGACTAGGTAAATTGATTGAGTCAAGTCTATTATTATGCAGATTTTCAAGATTAGTGTCACTTTAAATAAATGAAAGTTGTTAAAATAAGCATTAAAACTTAATTTAATTACTGACTGTTATCATATTGTTTTACAAAATGTGTTAACACAATAAGCAGTTTAAATTAACATGAGAATGTTATACAAACAGTAGGTACTTCAGTGTCGGTTAATTACAAAAAATATAAATAAAATGTGAGAATTTTCTTCTCAACTGTTACCGAACGTTGTGAAATATTTGATTTGTTTAGGTTTTCTAGGTTATTTCAAGGTTGTCTAGGTCAAAGTACACAGTCTAATCAAAGCCCTGTTAATTATTTAAATGCCTTTGAAATATAGTGGACTACAAAAATTGTGCATTTAAAATTTTTATTTGTTAATTTTTAGTCACATATTTTTTTCAATAACCGCTTGTCCGATTTCGATAAAATTTTCATGGGAATTTGGGACCATTTGGGAAGTATAACCTTTCCAACAAAAAAAGAATTTTTCAAATCGGTTGGCAAGCGACGGAGTTAAGCGCGAACAAACCTAAAAAAAAATACAAACATCCGAATTGAGAACCTCCTCTTTTTTTAGAAGTCTGTTAAAAAAGTCTTTTTTTTTTAATTTTGCACCGCACCAGGAATTTTTTCTGTATCGTAGGTGCGTTTACAAAAAAAATCACCTACTCAATCAGTCAGACCCGGAACAACTATCTGTAGATCATACAAATATTTGTGTTCCGTGTGGGAATCAAACCTGCGACACGTAGCGCAGCACATCGTCATTGAAAGAATACTTTGCCCAAATCACTTATCAAGTTCATAAAACTAAACACCTTGTTTGTGGTTGCTAAATAACACCAGAAAACGATCACCTAGATGAGCAACCAGAAATCAAAAATCAATGGCCATGAATGAACATTTCAATCTAAATAAGAAAATTTAAATCTGCGTACAGAGAGAGAAAAAACCAAGAACACAATTATGACGACACGAACTAAGGCCAATAAAGAAAATAACTACGAGATAGACAGAATAATAGGTGTGACTGCGCAAAATTACGCAACGGTACACAAAGTGTCAGACACAAGTCAAACAGATTTCGCACAGTGTCGCACTGCGTACAAAAGTTCAGGTATTATAGGCCTAGTTCCAATGTTCCCGTCTGTCGCCCACCTAGGACGAAAGGTTACGCAACCGTGTGACAGTCGGCCAGAGATAATCAGTTTATAGTCATTAAATTGTTCTCCCGTCTCACAGCTTGTTACTGTAATAGTCTTTATCTTACATCTATTGTTTTTCTAGTCGGTTATAGTGGGCTGACCTGATTCTCGGTTCTTTATATTTATGTGTTATAAATCTGTCTGATTGGAACAGCTCATTCTTTTGAGATGTTTTATCTAGAAACAATAGGTAGTGACATCCAGGCTCTATGCAGGGTTGTCAACCAATTTCGACGGTTTAACATTTTATACTTACTACACAGAGAATTAAGTGTTAAATCTAATACAACAATGAGTATCAAGTACGTGCACTGGATGTAACGGAAGGGTATATCAAAGGCACGGATTCTGTGGTAATAACGATACTACTACGTGGCAATATTTTTTTAATATGTACACCTACATAATTTTATAAAATTAAGTATGGATATATATACCCTTTCCGTGACACGCTGTATAAAGATGTGCTTCCACATTCTCCAAGTCGACGTGTATCAAACGATATCAAATGAAGTTACCTCAGCATTGTCCATCGTGTACACTGACCATTACAATTTATAGTACAAGTACGTACTAAAGCATCTGTATAAGGAACATAACGGCACCCTGTCGTACTACGGTACACCATCACCGGGCCCGCCTGGTCTGTCTACTAAGTTTTTACCAAATCAATTTATTTTTTGCCAAAGACTTAGACGGTGTTCTGGTATCGGAGGTAATTATTTCACTGAACTGGACCTATGCTTCCGCGAGCGATTGAGTCTAGCATTCCATGAATTTTTTGTTGTGCGAAAATCGACACAGAGATTGTTAGATCATTTCTATCTTGAGACAGTTTCGCTCGCTTCTGAAATATGTCCATGCGGCATTGGATACATTTCTGAATTACTGTTTCCCCGAACAATAGGTCAAGGTTGTCAGATTTATTTTAAGGGTTATAACGGCTGAACGGATCTAGATTACAGTCTGGAACCTTGTTACCTCGGAAAAAATTATTGTTCCTTTGGGATATTATATCAACTTTCACGTGGGCACGAGCTGGTATAATTATATTTATTAAGCTTATGCCCGTGACTTTGTCCGCGTGAATGTCGGTTTTCTGCGAGGCTTTATTTTTTTGCGTGGAAGTCTAAGTTACCCCTTATTACATCAGCTATCGGCCAATGAATGTCCCGTTAAAATCGATCCACCTGTTCCAGAGATTAGCCGGAACAATCAGAAAGACAGACAAAAATTGAAAAAAGAATGGTATTTTTATAATAGAATATGTACCGCTTAAACATTCATATGTATGTAGTAAAAAGCGGTTATATTATATTACAAACAGACGCTTCAATTTTATTTATTTGCATGTATTAGAGTATAGATGAAGATGCCTTTACCAAAATCAGCTTCACAAGATTGTAAGTACTAATGAAAACAGAACCAGCTGTTACCTAACAGTAGCCATTTGAAAAGATTTTTATCGTACACATCTGTTACTTAAGATAACTACATTGTACATGCATTCTTTGTGACCGCAATACGCACTGGGATAAAAGAAGTAACGCTTGGCCGAGCAAATATTAATTACACGCGTTACAATTACCTTCTGTGAGTCATTGTTGATACCGAATCGGGTTATCGTATAAACGAGTAGAAAATATCTTAGAAAAGTGTCGTAAATGGGTGACAATAGGATTGATTCTGGTGATTAGGGCTAAGGAAGGAAACGGTCTCAAATTTCCGATGTTATAGCGACGTTGCTTTAGCCTTTGTGTTCTCAACATACATGGTTGGGGAACTGGCTTAACTACCAATGGCGAGGTCTCCATGCAACTCGATTCCCAGCGGCTTTTCTTTGAAAGATTAGAATAACAACTGTGGCTATTGAAAAATAGCACAATCAGTAGTCTAGTACTGCCTACTATTGAGTAGGCAGTATTAGACTACAAATGAAATGATGACAAATGAAAACAAAATAAGACTTTTTTGACTTTTTGTCAAAAAAGTCTTACGAAAATTAACCCTACGCCAAGGTTTCTAGTGAGCCTGAGAAGTATGCCTATGACCTGTCACACTCCAAGGCTACTCATAGTTCATTTTACAGAACAAAGTGCAGAATTGAGTATTTAGCACACGAACCTTTAGATTACCGACATGCATATCAGAAAGACGATCCTTTGATGAACGTATTAAGCCCTACACCGTCATCTAGGTCGACTAGACTATCGATCAACATACTAGGACCAAGTAACTAGGTAAACATTCCAGCAATCAACCGATTAACATTAATCATGCATTAAATAATTTACGTTAATGATATTCCTTTTGAACCTTCAATTTATGTAACTCATGAATGTTGTTTTCCTAGTCTTCAAATTGTCCTTCGCTTAAAGTCAGCTGTTTCTTTCAAAAGTTGCGAAAGGCGTTGTATTTGATTGCCAAGTGTTCACTCCGAATTTCCCTTTGGTAAATGGTGTTTGTTCTATGTGAAAAGTGTTCCTTACTAGTTGAGCTAGCCAAAGTTTTTCGAAATCGTGGAAGGCGCTTACGCTCACGTTTTTAGTCAGTAAGAGTCTGATAGACTTCTCCGCTTTCCCCCAGGGCGGGGGACATTCATATGGATTTTTCCATAGGCATAGTGTTTAAAATTCTAGTATTTTTCCTTGAGTCAATATAATAAAAGATGCATCACTAGCATTCAGTCTAATTGCTGGCGTAATAGTCTAATTGCCTTGCGTTATTCCAATTGGGTTTTAGACATTAATACTCGTAGACCAAAAAAAAACTTCTCTAAAGAAACACTTTATTTTAGCTCTGACTACTCTATTACCCTATTATTTTCAATGAAATGTAAAATTAGACATTTAGTTGCTTTGAAATTAACAAAAAGTTCGTCAATTGAGTAGGCAGAATTGTGACGTCACATTTTGCAATTACCATACAAATTCTATGGGGGAATCGCTTTTTGACAGGTCATAAAAAGTGCGTCAATTGATCGGTAGCGTCTAGTACCCAATTGTGTCTGTGATTAAAAGTACTTGTCTGATGTTGTCTAGATGTTTTTCATTATTATAGTCGTCTCTTTAGCTTTGATGCCATCCTCCAGCTAAACTGTAAACATTTTCGTTTACGTTTATGCTCTAACCATGGTTACCAGTGTCACAATAATTCATAGGCCTCTTTAGTTTCTTGTCATTTCACTGTAGCGAGAGTTACATTAGAGAAACCGGTTGTTGTTTGTCTCGTTAGCGTCAGGCAAATGTCTTCTAATTATGACAAAGTGTGATCTTTAACCTAAATCACGCGGAAGTACGAGGTTTACCTGCTGATGAACTTAATTTTGTTACTGGTTTTGGGTTACTGGCTATTTTATGACGTACTAGCTTTTTTTTTCTTATATTTGTTTTTTATTATGTGCACATGGTCTGTGTCAATAAACATTTTTACTTTCTTATCCTTATAAGCCGCTATCTTACGGGTCCCTAATTATCTTGATAGTAAAATATAGACTATAGCAGGGAAAACGTAGCTTCCTATTAGCGAAAGAATTATCAGAGTCAGCAGACTAGTAGTTTTGAACATGAGCGCGTTCAAACAAACAAACTTTTTAGCTTTATAATATTATTAATTAATTAACTTCGGATTTCGCTTCGCTTGTGCTTGTGCGTGACTATCCATGTCAACAAAACTCATTTACCGAAACAATTTTACTAGTCGATTGAAGGGTATACCTTCACCAAAATAATAATCAATCTGCCTAGCCTTTTCCCAACTATCTTAGGGTCGGCTTCCAGTCTAACCGGATGCAGCTGAATACCAGTATTTTACATGGAGCGACTGCCTATCTGACCTCCACAACCCAGGAACTGGGCAATACGATATCCCAAAATAACAAGGTGGTTATTATCAGACATAAAGAAAATGATGCTTGTTCTTAAAAATCGTCACTTGTTTTCAGTTGTTTCTGTTCTGATTGCTCTCATCTTGGTTGAGTCGCGTAGCTTGACCAAGGACGGCAAAGTAGGGTAGTAATCGTTTCAAACTTTACGAAGACAATGATTAAAGTGTTTATTTATTTACCTTTGCCGATCGATGACGGGATCTAGTGAGGTCGCGACACCTACTTGCGTCCAGTCAGTTATTTTAAATATTTTATTAGTTTGCTCAGACGTGGGAGGTGAATGTCAATTGGAACATGTGTTGTATCGTATCGATTTAACATTACAAGTTCGACTGTTATATATGGATAAATTATCTATTATTGCCGCAGTTTTTGGATGTTATGACGATTTCGCTTTATAAGGAGTGGCTGTTATGAAATCGTTTGCAGAACCGGATTAAGGATTTCGCATATGCCTTGAACTGGAGCCTTGCAATTTTTACTTTACTTATCTATAATTAACAGGTGACTTTCTAAGTTTATCTTTGACATCACTGACATCGGTAAAGGAAAACATCCGTGAGGAAACCTGGACTTATAATATCAGTCTGAAATCGCCAATCGGCGTGGTGATCAATGCTCGTGCATTGTCTGTAGGAGAAGATTCCTTTGCCCTGCAGTGGGACACTAATTGGCTGTTATTATTAATTAAAAGGTGAAATGCAAAAATAAAACGTTTCCCTTTCACCTAAAGGAGTACTGAAATCAATATAGAAAAGAGAAATTCTAAAATGCCTCACCTAATCGGAAAAATATTTTTGCAAACTGAAAAGAATTTAATGTTACGTGTATTAATTGCCATACCCAACACGAAATTATGAATCGCGATTAACATTTCAGCACAAAAATTTACGATTACGTGTTGCTCACGCTTTTCCGTAGAGATAATAGTGAAAAGCGCAATTGCATTATGTTAATGGCAGGTTGTTGGCCCTTTACCAACACCTCACTGACCCACTTGCTTCGGCTGATGGTGTAGGATGATAACTAGTACATTCACCCTGTTCATGTTCCTGTCTTGGTTAGAATTTTGCAAGGATTTGTCTTGGGAAATCAGCTATGCTATTCTCTAACAAAATCTTTCGGTGAATTTAGGTGACTGCCTCGTTGGTCTAGTGGTCGTAAAGCGCGACTGCTGAGCATGAGGTCTTGGGTTGTATTCCCAGATCGAGGAGTGTTATTGGGTTCTTCCTTCAAGAATTTCATAACGAACATTGATCACCACGTTTGCTCAAGGCGTATTGGTGATTTTAAACTTATATTAATTATTATAAATCCAGGTTTCCTCACGATTTTTTCCTTCACCGATTACTTTTCTGCTAATACTAATAAATGCTCTATAATTTTTCGAGTCAATTGTACGACTGAAAAATATTGGCTGACATTAAACCAAAGATACTTTCTATTGCAAACATCATTGTCTTGCCAAGCTGACGCAACGAGACATCGCCTTTCTATATCGCTGCGAGATATAAGAAAATACTGAACATTACGTTTACCGTTAGATACATTTAGTTTTATTGCGTTCCGCTGTTTGTTAGGATGTGGTCGCCGTATGTTTCAGAGATTGCGTCTTCGAACACATCTGCAGATGCTAGCGGATTCTCTCGCTTTCCTAATTTAATATTACGGCAAATAACTCTTGCAACAGCGTATTAATTTAACTAGAATTAATGTTTCTATTTACAATAACACAGAAGAATAATTGTGTACCTATACAGGGGTATAAAAAGGCACATCACAAACCCGTTAACTACGCATACTTGATGCCCATCAAACTATATGTATCATTGAGAAAAAGTTACTGCTAGGAAATGGTTTTTTTTTTTGTGTGAAATATCACTGTTTATGGTGCCATGTAATGTAACACACGCAAATTATTGTGCATAGGGTGCAAATGCGTACAGGGGTCGTGAGGGTACTTAAAGTTTAGTTTGAAAATTTAAATCTTGTTTTAGATTTTTTATTTAAAACCCCTATTACATGGGATGATGGGACTTAAACATAACTGGCGAAATGTGGGTACTAATGGGTACACCTTTGCCTAGCCCTTCGGGGATTGCAAGCGTGATGTTATGTTTGTTTTAGTAAAAAAACGTAACTAAAAATTAGAACTTTGACCATCAATATCTTCGTAACCCAGGTTGGTATGGTCCGTATCAAATATAAAGATAGCTATAATTAGAAGAACAATTTTACTTTTGGTTCCGTTAAGCGTATTTTATACATTCGATAATGACTCTTATCTTCCTGTAATAAACGGGCAAGTGTAATAGATAATGTATTAGACATTATACAACTGTAGATAATGACTTTTAAATATTCAGTAGCTTGTCCCCAAATTCTAAAGAATGTTTTATAATCCGTCCATTTGTTTGTACGGCGTTGTCCCGTACGTTATATCCGTCTATTGTTACACAGCGTGTTGTTTTTTAAACTATAAAACCGACATGTTTATTGTTTTTTCCGCTCGCCTGCATCCCACAACTATATTCATGCATTCGACGAAAACACACAGTTTGAATTCTCATCGAAAATTCCTAACGATTCGATCGCAGCTTTATTTGGTACCGGTAAATGTTATTTGGTTTATTATGCATGGTGTGCGTGCTGTGACTTGAAAACCGTTAAATTTAAATGACCCAGTCCTTATTTCGAGGTGCTACGACCTATAATGCTATAATTGCACGTACTTATTTTGAATATGGCACTATTGGTCGCATTTAGAATTGCATTGGTGCAAATGATTGCCACCCTCGCGCTGACGAGAATGTTGTTCAATTATACAACTTGTTACTGCTTTTGTGCTCGTAAATGATAATGGACACGGAACTCTATAGATTAATGTTAGCTCACGATGATTTCCTTTTCTATTATACCTACAGCCAAGTGCGAGTCAGACTTGCGCACGAAGAGTTTCGCACCAACAATATTTGATACTACATACAAAATAACACGCTCTTTGTATGGGGACCAACCATTTTTTTTACACATTGAAAAATTCAAGTGTCTGTTACGGTGCAAAGGATACAGTCCTGTGACAGACGGATGGACAGCCAGTAGAGTCTTAGTAATAGAGTTCTGTTTCACACCCTTTTGGTACGGAACCCTAATAAGCGAAGGGTTAGGCAGAGGTACACATTAGTACACCCACATTTCGCCAGTTATGTTTAAGGGGGCGAGCCTATTGCCAGTAACCGGGCACAAATTCCGCCTCCGAGGCTGCTACATTCCTGATGGATAAACCCAATCTTGGCCCGACCCGGGAATCGAACTCAAGACGTCATACGATATACGGTATAACTATATGGTACAAAACAATTTCGTTTTAGCTTTATCAAAGATTATAAAAGCCGTTGTATAACATGCCAGTAAGTAGTTGTTACTTTCGTCAAACAAATATTCGATAAACTCCGCTTCAGAATCCATCCATTACACAGACTAATAATAAGTAAAGAATTCGTAAGCTTCCTCTTACATTACCAATGTTGCAACATATTGAATATCATTATGAAGTACTAATTTATTCAAAGGTTATAGTTTTCTATCTGCCCACACCGCGCCAATGGGAAGTGGGCGACGCTCGCTAAATATTTGGACTCTTATCAACCCACGATTGTTCTACATTGCCTTATGCACTTGGCAAATATTCGCAAATAGATAATATTTATGATATTTATGGAGATGTTTTATAATAGTTATCCCAGACTAGTCATAAAAAGCCAATACCATAACCGTTTTGTTTTCATAAGCTTCTTGCATAATAATAAAGCTGAAGAGTTTTTTGTTTAGCCAGATTTATGAGCAATAGTATAGGCTGTATAAAAATACGTATGACCCGCAGAAGCAGAGCAATAACCAACCATACGTAACTGAACGCGGTTACCTACGCGTAAAGTTGTAGAAGCTTCATCTTAGTTACTAAACGGACGTTACAATATATACCTAAGTAGTATTAGTATTTTATATCACTTATTACATAGGTATACACTTTGGTACCTGGAAGTGAGTACAAAAGCGTTATTTTTATAGTGAGTCTTAAATGAAAGGGTAGCAAGAGATCAATCACTTACAGAGTTAATTATTGACACTTGACTTAGTTATGGCCAGATTCATGAGGGATAGAAGACTGTATAACATTACGCTACGACTAACATCAGGAGCGGAGGAGTAACCAAAGCGGATGAAACAAGCACGCATACGAAGCGACTACAAGTTAATAGATATAATAATATTTATGGAAATATTTTATCATAGTACCAGATTAGTCATAAAATAAGTTAAAAATAACTAAAACCCGACTACGACAAAGTCGCGCACTGAAAAGTATAAAACAAGAACAATATTCATTTGACCGATATTTTCGAAATTTTTAAGTAATAGCCGTGGTCGTATGCCACCTGCGGTTGTTTCACACAATCTTTATTGAATAGGTGGCATACGACCACGGCTATTACTTAAAAATTTCGAAAATATCGGTCAAATGAATATTGTTCTTGTTTTATACTTTTCAGTGCGCGACTTTGTCGTAGTCGGGTTTTAGTTATTTTTAACTTATTTTTTATTTACACTATTTTGGGGGTTACTTATATTATTTGGGGGTTATATTATTTGAAGGAATAACTCTATTTAATTATTTGATATAATAATAAAAGCAAAGTAGCGAGTGAATTTCAAATGTACTCATTAAGCCTTTTCATTTGATACCCATGTTGACACTGTTAAAAACAGGCAAAGTAGCTAGTAAAAGCTATATAATGTATATATATTTCAAATGTGCTCATCAAGCCCTTTAATTTGATACCCATGTCGATATTGTGCGAAAAAAATTTTTTTTTTGATAACGACTTCACATCCCCTGGAGGGCGCCATATTGGATTTGGTGACACGTCACCTACCCTATAACCAGCGGACAACTGAGACGCTTCTAACGACACCTCATTTGTCATGTAATGATAAGTAGTTTAGAAGTTACGAGGGAACAAACAAACATACATACAAACATACATACATACAAACATACATACATACATACCGGTCAAAATCATAACCCTCCTTTTGGCTTTGCCGTAGTCGGGTAATAAAAAGCCAATACCATAACCGTTTTGTTTTCATAATCTTCTTGCAATATTAGATACATAAAAGACATCTGCTGAATATAGCTCTGTAAAACCAAGAAATTACCTAAACACCTGACACTAGCCGTCCATCTCTATTGATTCCAATTAATAAAATGGTCGTGAACAGCTACCATCAATCAACATCACACAAAACAAAGAAACATGAAACCTTGACGAAAACTGACACAATGAACTCGTGGGAAATGATATAACGTCTTAATTAAACTCATTTCCCGTTGTAAAGCATAACAGTACATGCCTTTGTGAAAAACCAGCTGACTAAACGACAAATTGCGATACAAAAAGCCTGATAGCACAATGTGCGGTGATATCCGTTTATAAGCTAAGCGGGGTTTAATAACAGCGAGTGGCTCTGCCATTGTAGTACCACTACGTATAATGGTAGCTACAACAAACAGCGTACAATAGAAGTCTTACATGCACCTACCTAGCCTGTAAATAGCGATGTTTTCTTAGAACATGCGACTGATTGCTGTTCGTCTGGTGTGCTATTTTCAGTGCGTATTTGCGTGTGCTGGGTTGATGTATCATTTTGCTATCCATTTCTTACTTTAACGTAAGTACCTCAAATATTTCCAAGTAGGTCTTTAGAGAAGATGGTATAATAATTATTACTGCCCTGCTCATCATTATAATCTTCTCAGGCGAACGAAGTCCACTGCTGAACACAAGTCTCCCCTAAATATCGCCCCAATGACAGCCCTGCTATCAGTAATGAAATCTTTTACTTAGATTTACACTGCCCATCGTAATTGGGTCAAGAGTTTATTACCTGTGGCCTATTCCGTAATTCTCTGATATGTTTTCTTCCAGCGTCTAATCTAGTTACAAAGCTATAGATTATTCACGGTCCAACTGATATTTAACTTTGTCAATCTGATTTATTTGATTGTTCTCTGGGTCTTTTCCGTTCCTTGCTTACAATCCCTTAACAGAATAACAGGAAAAGCAACTACACTTATCCACGTTCTTCAAAGAAAAATGATCTTACTGCGAAAATTAGAATGGATGGATGTCTGTTACTCACAAGAACGGCTGAACGGACCTGGATGAAATGTACAGAGATTGATTATAATCTAGTAAAGCAGATTAGCTTTTTATCCCGGGAAAAATTACGGTTCCCGTGGGATAATATACTAACTTAATAACAACTTTAAAGCGGACTAATTCTAACTCAAGAAACACTGCATAACAACTGCAACACCCAAAACAGGAGAAACAAAAGTGTAACTCCACGTAATGACTAAGGACTAGGTCATTAAGGGGCATGCACCGCAATTTGAAGTGTTGAAAGTCTAGCTGCGAGTATTAGGAAGATGGCGTGCCGCGACGTCGGTGTTCCACTCGGACGCTCGCGTGCTCCATTGTGTAACGTCAGTACAATAGCCCCTGTATGCCGTACTCACAATATAAGTGCACGGAATTTTGCACTGGATCGTATAGGTGCGGAATAAGAAGGTGCATTTGTATTGGCTGCTCAAACTTGCAATACATTTTCGACGTTAAAAGTCAAATGGAAAATATAACGCTAAGAGCTAATATAGCAAGCGTTGGTTCAAGAACTTCATTGAGTTAATATGCCATTTTTGTCTGCATGAAATAGGTGTATGCATTTGGCAAGTGGACCTTTTGGACAAGCTTATTTTGTGATTCAAACCTCAAGCAGTTCGAAGACAAAGGCGCATTTGTTGTACTTTAAACATAAAATTATTAATCTTCAAATGAAATCTAAATTAAGCGGCATTCGGAATAAAGACAAAGACGGAGGTACTTCCCAGGATGTCTCGTGTCCTAAATTTGACAGAAAATGTCGGCAATTACGAGGAAAAGAACCAGCATGACTAACTTGATACTTGATCCTAATTACAGTTCATCATGGTTATAATCTTGGCAGTGACATGCGAGACGGAAAAAAAAATGAATCATGTTCGAAATATGAAAATAATAACGCTTCCATTTTTATGGTAACTGTCACATTGCGCACGCGGCGAACGTCCGCGGTCGACGGTCGGTAATGTTCCCTTTTGAACTGTTAATTGGTACTTCCGTCCCTCATTGAATTGTGGTGGTCTAGCTGCATTGCAGCGGTGCAATAACATAGCATAATAAGCTGTCAACTTTTTATTACCTTGTATATTCTCTAGAGGCATTCTGAAATAATGAGAATTGCTGTTAGCACATTCAAGTTTATGTCTCTAAGAAACGGCACGGGTTAAATGGCGACGTCGTCTATAAAATATGAAGTAAATTCTGTATTTAAGAAATTACAATTGTTTTGTGTCATACTTAAGTAATTGCTTTGGATGAACAAACCCATAATAACGAATGGAATCGACATTGGAAAGAAAACTTACAATACATTCTGTACATGAGTCGAAACCCCCCAAGAGTTGGAAGTTTTCATCAGTGGTAAAAAAAAAACTACTTTTTCCATACATTTTGACCGTATTGAACTGCAGATTTTTTTTTTTAATTAATCGATCTTGTACTAAATCCATGATAAACGTTTTTAACGATGTCCTCTCCACCCCGTTTATAGAAGTTCTTAGATCTTCAACAGTAGGTCTGTAGGTAATTGTGCTATTGCAAAAACATTATTGTAGACACAGATATAGATAGACATTGTAGACAATATAATTTCCAATAGAAACATGAATCTTTCACGCAAAAAGAAAATAGGTTGACTTGCTAATTTGCAAAAGCAACTACAAACAATGCTTAAACTGGCAGACTATCTATGTATGAGTCAATACCATTATGGATGCCACATAGAGAACTTTGCATGGCAACTACAGAATCCAAAATCTAATCTCCCATTTGTTTTTCCCTTCAACCTTATCTCACCATCGATCAACAGTCAGCTGTAGAGCACAAACATACTCGTAGATAACCTTGAACGACATCACTAGACCTTCGCGAGAAGTCTGTATCTTATACTATGACCAGCCTTGATGAGACGCACCTTAACGTGATGTAGTTGCGTTCATAAATTAACATTTTATGATGTTGTTTGAGGTTCTTGCATATATTCGCTCACGTTATGTTACTGGTCTAGGATTACTCAGGTGAGATCTTGCTGGCATCGGTATAATAATGACAGCCTATTGGGCAAAGGCCTCTTCTAATACAGAGATGGCACGATCAATGATGGCTTCTCTTGCTCAAGGCGGATTGGCGATTTCAGACATTATATTAATTTTGGAAGTCCAGGTTTTCTAACCGTTTTTTCCTTCATCAATGTCAATGATGTCCAAGATAAACTTGGAAAGTAAAAGAGTTGAAAAGAATTGAAAAATTCTCATTGGTATTTGCCTGGTACCGAACCCCATTTTTTTTTCGCATCGCATACCTAGATACTGTTTTTCTTTGGGTTTTATTCGTGGAAGAAACCATATCTTACGTCACCGAAAATACGGATTTGAATCCGGTATTAGCTACTAGCAATAAGCTGCTCCTAGATACACACGTAATTCTTATTTAAAGATTGTAACTTTGTTCACGTTTACATATCGATGTAAAGAAATAAACTGTACGTGACCAATATGTTAAATTGAAGGACGCTTACAGAATTGATGGGCATAACACGAGCCCGCAGTTTTATGACACGATTATAACTAAAGGTCCACTCAAAGATATCTAAAATAGGTTCACTACTTATTGAAAAGGGTTTTATGGCTACGCTTTGTCCTAGATGCAGTTTAAAATTGATAGCTCATATTATTTTAGCCTTCAACCTTTGGGTTTTATCGCGTCAGCCAGTCTATATGTGGCCGAGGCTTCAAAAACTGTACAAGAAAACGTTTAACGAGAAAAAACAGATTAACAAATTTATTGATCAAAAAGAAGATCTTAACGAGGCCAATGCTAGAGCTGTACAGCTTGCTCAATACTGGTCTGACAAAATTTTAATCATTCGACACGCAAAGAAGAAGACGGTAAAAATGAATAACAAGTCACAATTTTTAAGTCCATTTTATTGAATTAGGCGGTACTTATGTATTTAATAAATAAGTACCGCCTAATTCAAATTAAAGTACCTACCTAAATAAATTAAAAACTTAGTAATTTAAAAATAATTAATAAAATCATTAGAATAGTTGATTCATTTACCACAATTTTCATTTAAGCTATATTTACATGTGCGTTAGCTGTCAAGGTGAATAAAAACAATAGTTACTCAAAGTAAGCGCCAAGCCGTCGTTATGAAGCGCCACTTGTCTCGTTGAGTGCAAACTGCACGTTCAAAGTATTGAATGTCAAAACAAGTGCGCCACTTTAATTTCACACGCCATAATACACCTATATTATTAATTTACTCGTGATTTTATCACAGGTACATGGCCACGTTTTGAGTATCAAGTGCGAAAACTCAAACAAGTGCGCCACTTTCATTCTCACGCGATCGTAAAGATAGTTGTTTTCTAAATTCAGTCCGAATAGTTTAATTTTTCAGTATTTACTTTACATCGAATCGGTTCTAATATCTGCTTTCACACTTGTCAGGTATCTGCTGCATTAGATATTTCTACGAAGCTGTCATCATTTGAGAAAGATACATACCTATGCAGCGGATGGAAGCGGGCTTTGGGGGGGGCCTACGTTCAGCAGTGGACGGCCATAGACTGATATGATGATGAGGATGATGATGATGACATACCTATAACTTTCCTAGAATAACAATAATTAATTTGCAAAAATATAATATTAAGTAATAAATAACAATAAATAATAAATATCTTGGGACAACTCACACACGGTCATCTGATCCCAAGCTAAGCCAGAGCTTGTGTTATGGTAACCAGACAACTGATATACATACTTATATAATTTATAAACACATACATATTATAGATAAATTACACCCAGACACAGAACAGACAATTATGCTCATCACACAAAGTTTGTCCTGTGTGGGAATCGAACCCACTACCTCCGGCTTTGCAGTCAGGGTCACTAACCACTAGACCAACGAGGCAGTCAAAAAGTGTTTGTACTTAACAAATAGTAGGTAAATTAAGCTGACTAATATATCTAACAAATGTTGAAATAGCGTCATACTCTACCAGGACATGTCTGTGTGCAAATATTATTATTCGACCGATGTTTGTCACAATTAATATTCTAGATTTGAGAGAGAATTAATGGCGCATTTTCATTAGACGATAGGGCCCGCATGCGGGGAGTCCCCGCATGCGAGATAACAACCAATGAAAGTTACAAGTCGTTACACCGCATGCGGGGATCCCCCGCATGCTTTATACCGACCGTGATATCGACATGCGGGCCCTATCGACTAATGAAAATGCGCCATAATGAACACGGTTCCCCGAATGCGGGCCCTGTGGCATGCGTTCCAGAAATCTCTCGCACCCCTCATGCGGGCCCTATCGACTAATGAAAACGGTTCCCCGAATGCGGGCCCTGTGGCATGCGTTCCAGAAATCTCTCGCACCCCGCATGCGGGCCCTATCGACTAATGAAAATGCGCCATAAGTCTCCTATGCTTTGTACTTGATGATTTACCTTATGTTTTTCTATTAACATTGCCCCTAATTTTAGCTCCATCAACACCTATTAAAATTCCTTCGCTGATGCCTTTGGTCCTTCTTTCTAATATTTCTTCATTTATTTTCCAGGATCCGTCCGCAGACACCGGGCGAGGTGGTAGAAGGATGCGGAATATGCGCGCGCGCTGGAGGTGCCGCGGGGGAAGGCGGGGTCGCCCTAGGGTCAGAGCGCGCGTTTACATTTGACTACGCCTTCGAGCCTTCCTCGTGCCAGCAGATCGTCTATGACACCTGTGTTAGAAAACTGGTGGAATCAGCCTTAGATGGATACAATGCTACTGTACTCGCGTATGGGCAGGTTAGTACATCTGTCAAAACCTTTTGGAACGCTACAAGTATAGACTCGTAGGGAGTGCACTACTTCAGCTATAAAGTTCTCCGTTACCTTGGGTATAAACTTAAAAATTTCGAAGGTTCTTGCTTATCGATCTAATTCCGGATATTTGTAGAGAAAGTCTCAATGTGACTATTGACCTTTCAGCAAAATGGCATCGCGCCAGTCTATCGTTAATAAATGTTTACAATGTGTACCCTGAAATCGATTTGCTCTGGTTAACCTAAGATTTTCGCCAACAATAAACTATCGATCGTCTTAAAATGCAAAATAAACTTAACAGATACATTTTTCAATACAAACGAACGTTTAATAAAGTTCGATTCTAAAAGTGCAACGACCTAACAACTAACCTCAAAAGAAAGTTAGCGTTTAGTGCATTTTCTGTTCATGCCATTTAAAAATGCATTCATCATGCGAACTTTCAGTCTATAAGCTCGTTGTTTGGTGAAACTCGTCTACTATTGACCTAGTTTGGCTAAAAATATGAGCGAAGAACACTAGTCTGTAGTGCAATTGTGGCATCTCATGAATGTGTTGACGCGTCGACGATTCCGTTTCGCTCTGGGAGCATTGTGTTGTCTAGTGCCTAGGTTAAGGTTACTGAAGAGTTTCTAGTATGTATTTGTTGGCATGTGGTCACGCTCTTTTGAATCCTTCTATTATAAGAATGTTATTAAAGACGGAATTATCCCGGTTGATAGCAAAGAAAAACTTCCAGCAAATTACGTTTTTAGCTACACTGCCTGGTTTCCTAGTATACTTTCATTAAGCACATATTTCAATGAAAAATGCCAAACCCCATTAAAATGCCCACAGCCTACTCCGGTAGTAATTCTACTCATTTAAATTACCATGGGTTACCCCCATGAATCACTGGCTGCTAGGCTTGGCAAGTTGACAGGACTCGAGCACCGTACGAATAAAATAAAATGTTATGAAATTGTCTCCTGCTACAAAGGCATTTGACATTAGAGAAAATTAATTGGCTGGAACTTATTTGTAGAATCCAATTAGTCTCGAGAGCTATCTCTAATAAAATAGTTCTACTTGACCGTGGCATTTCCTTGGATGGCTCCTATAGTAGTCAAACATTAAATATAATTATGTAGCTTCATCATTGATATACAAAACTAACAAGATACACATTCAGCGATACCAAAATCGTTCTCAAAAATGAGCGTATACAAAGAGAATTTGCGTTCACGTGCGCGTTTCAAAACAGATATTAGGTATGTTGTTTAATTTAAACCATCCACGACACTTTTTCACATTTGGGGGGGGGGGGGATATGGCGTATAGTCACGATGCTTTGTCGCCATTTAACACGCCCACCGATACAATCACCTTGATTGAAGCAGTAGCACATATATCTTAAGCCCACTCTGCATCATACTTTTACCACGCCAAATGCAAACACTTCTTATAAAAATGTTGGAAGCTATAGTCACACTCCTTGACTCCATTATAAAGGAGGAGGTAGGTAGAAAAATGAGTAGATACCTGTAAGGGCACGGTCTGATGGTCCAGACATGTTGAAAGAGTATTCTAAAACAATAGATACAGTTACTGCAAGAGTTCAAGGTGGAAGGATGAAAAACGAATTCATTGCAGTCATAGTTCTTTGAAAAATAGTTCTTATTGAAAGAAGAATAGTGGTTATTTTAGAGCTACTGTCGTTAGATAATGTCGTCACTGCCCATAAAGCCTTTGATTTTTTTACTTTTGATTGTCGCGTTGTGTGATAACGATAAAATTTTGAACGAGTTTAATTACGAGAATTGACTTTTAGGAGTCAGGAAAAACATCCAGGTATGGCAAACTAATCTTTTACGTTTGTGACCACTCATCCCTGCGATGTCGTAAGGGAGTTAAGTTGCTAAGTAAGCCGCCTAGCCCATGCCCATATAGAGTTACCACAAGTCCACAACAATTCAATTAAAACACCGTGAAGGCCGCGACACCTAGGGTTGCCAACCGTACTATAATAATTATATAGAATTGTACTGTATTTAGGGTCTCCGTACTATATACTGTTGAACAAATATATAGTACGCGAAAATACTATATTTCAGTACTTACAATAGCTCAATGTTTATATTTTGCAATACTAAAATTAGTAAAATAAAAAAAACTTCCTGCAATTTTCGAACGCGTCTTTCGTTCGACAGAAGTATTGTGCGTGTGCGTGTAACCGAACGCGTCCCTGTCATATTTCGCTTCTAATTGATACGTCAATGTCAAACTTGACAACATCAAACTAATGTTTATTTATTCTAATCTTGCTTGCCTTTTTCGTTTGTTTTAGATTTAGTTAATTTTATTGAGTTATTGGAGTTGATACGGTTTTAGTAGTTTTAGTCCTGTATTAAATTACGTAGTAAAATAATGGAAAGTTGATTGATGAATAATTGAAAGTCCCACTGACACCCAATAAAAAGAGGAAGATGCAAAAAATGCTTCAAAAATATATACCTGAGTGGGAAAGAGTGTATGACTGGGTTACTAAAGATGCCGAAAGCGTTTACAATGTTAAATGTAAAAAAAATAATTTGTCTTTTTTTAGTCTTCCCTACTAAAATACTATATTTTTTTGAAGCGTACTATATTTTTTATGGCTTTTAAAAAAAATACTATATTCAGACAAAAAAATGTTGGCAACCCTAGCGACACCTGACATTAATTACTCGACACACATACAGAACACTATGGCTGTAACTTATCATTTTATAGCAACGACGCGCCGCGATTTCGTTCTAGTTTTGGGCATTTTGGTATCTATTTTAATACATTATAAAGCTCAAGAGTTTGTTGGTTATTTGTCCGATTCTGAAAACTCTTGCGCTAGTAAAAAGTTACGTTATCCTTGAACGCTACTGGCTATATTGAATTAGCAAAAAAAATAGGGATCCGTAAATTTCACGCGAACGTAGTCGCTGGTAAAACCTAGTAAATAATATATTTCAGTGTCTCCATTCGTTTTTCTTTAAGGAAAAGTTTGAAAAGTCCAATTTCTAAAACATTCAAGGCAAAAGATTAGTCTTTAGCAGTTATGTAATAGAATTTCGATAGATATCTATCACTGTTTTGCATAGAAGTTTGTTGGCTGTCTTCAATAGTGCTTTTAGATCCGCAGAAGCAGGTTGTATAAGTACCTCTGACTAGTACTTAGTACTGCACTAAAAAGTATCATTTAACAGCATAATGAAATAAGAATCTGTCAAGTTACATGTACGCCGACAATAAACTTTAATAGAGTTGGATTTAATAACCCCTCTGAGCTTAGGGTGAACAACAGAGGAAGAAGCCATATTAGGACGAACTTGGTCCGATTTGATGCGACCGAGTGGTAAGCTGCAGGACTTAGAACCTTTGTTATGTAAACAAAAAATGTATTATCCTTTAACTGAGGAAATCCCGGGGCAATAGTGCAATATCATGTTGCATATTGTGGATTTCAGGACAGATCTAGGTCCGATTACTTCGTCCGCTTAGACATTTTTCACCCGCGTTATGTCTTTGGTTACTGCTCCGTTTCCGTGGGTCGTAGCGTGATGTTATATAGACTATACTATTCTTCATAAATCTGACTATCATATACAAAAAGAAAAAAAAATGGGAGTTCCAGAGATTAGCCCGTATAAACAAACAAAAAATCTCTTCAGCTTTTATTAGCATAGATTATTTTTACACATAGTCCTTATAACGCTATATAAATCTATATAGCTATATATATATATCAATTGCTGTTCGTTAGTCTCGAGAACGGCTGGGCCGATTTAGCTGATTTTGGTTTTGAAATGTTTGTCGTAGTCCAGGGAAGGTTTAAACGGTGAGAAAATATGGGGTAGGGTTGGGGTAGGGTAGGGTACGGTAGGGTAGGGGTAGTGTAGAGTTTGGTTAGGGTATCGGTAATGTAGAGGAGGTGGGGGTATCGATAGGATAGGGGTAGGGGTATTGGTTAGGTAGGGGTAGGATACCACGCGAAAGAAGTCGTGGCGGGTCAGCTAGTAATATAAATACAAAACTAAGTGACTATAAAATATCAAAGTTCCAGTTTTTCCAGCATTTTTCTACCGAAATTCTTGTTCGAATACTTTAATCTGATTATCCTTGCTGATTTTTACAAAATAACCTCGTCTTTTGAAGTCAGAGAAACCGATTGACCTACACTCATTTGAATATATGCCCTAGTAGAGCCGTTATTAATTTTATTACAAGGTGACGTAATTTAGGCTAACATTTTTACGTAATCAATATTTATAATTAGAGATTATTGGGTCAAGTACGTAGGTACTTACTGAAAGGTTACGTTACGTGAAAATTGAGGACGGCGTGGGCAGTAGGCATATTGTACAGGGCTAGAGGAATACCATCTAATTCATTGATTTTGGGGTGTCCCTTGTTCAGTATACCTAGCGGTTACAAAGTAAAAAGTCAAATCATTTATTTTAATTATACCATTAAAAGGCACGTTTGAATAATAAGAATAAAAAGGTAAGAGACAAATTGATTGCCCGTTCCAAAAGGTAGTTTTGTATGGAGAAATATGGATAAACTAAGGGCAAATCCGGGTATACTCTGTTAAAAAGATGTTCAATGTCTTCTTAGCGTGTCGACGGCAGTAGACTACGGCCAAGAAATACAGGGTTAAAATGTTTTTTATTTATTCCATCAAATAACGCAGACAATGCCTTGCCAACCTGTCAGTCCTCTATTGTGTTTGAAACTCACTGTGTTCTCTGTTCCCTATTCATTTCCAGTGGAGTCTGTCCATGAAACACGTTTTGCGAATCTATGTCTATCTATTACCCTCTGTGAAGATAACTACACGGCATGATTTTAAAAACACCAATATTTTAGAGGATAACACTATGTATGGGTCCATACTGAAATATGAAAAATAAATCAGCTGTACATGGGTACAGCTGATTTATTTTTGATATTTCAGAGTTGGTCCTATAATAAAAATTGTTCATAATCATGAGTAATTTAACCGCCCGAAAATGAATAGTCTATTCAGCCTGTATATCTGAAATCGGGAGGATGTTCCTATTGATGTCTATAGAAAATATTTTGGGAACAAAGATATTAGTGCAAAAAATGCCTTGCCTATAGATCTATACCTACCAACACATTGAGTAGTAGACAGTAACAGATATGCTATGCTACTCATCGCTAATCCTCTAATGCCACAAAACCTTAACTCCGAGTTAGTAGCAAACACGAGGTTAAATTACAAAAGAAGCGGGCCTTAATTTCCCTAGTAACTCAATTTGCCTACCAAATTAAGAAGGCACATACATATAATCATACTAAAGAATGGCGCTGGTTGTATGAGTAAACCAGAAAAACTATAGGAGAGTGCGATCGCAAAAAAACTCTGCCTTGTATTGCGTGTGTAGCTCTCATTTCCTGAGCTACAGTAGCCAAATTGTTCATTAAAACTTGTACAATATGCGAGTAATCTAAATCTACTGGAACATCATTCTTAACGTAGATCGAAAACTTTGCAACAAAAACTGTTAGTACAATTTATTGATGCTGACACGGTTATCGGCGATGGTTTTTTTATTATTATTGCGCGGAATCATAATTATTTTTCTAAAATTATCACCTAAGTTACTTCTTATATCATCACCTATCTGCCAGTAAAAGTCTCGTCAAAATCGGTCCAGCCGTTTAGCAGCTTAACCGAAATAAACGGAAGGGCAGACAAACAAAAATTAAAAATATTTTGGTCTGTCTAGTTTGATATAAAAACCGCGTATACATTCATGTGCTCAAGTAAAAAGCTGTTATTTTGATATTACAAACAGATACTTTTACATCATTACTTTGTACCTGTACAAGATCGCAAAACATTGCAACAAAATTTGATAGTAAAATTTATACTTAAACTTTATCAGAGATTCACAAGCAGGAACTAAACTATTTGAGTTCCTTGACTCGTAGTTTTATGCTTTTATATTTATTTTACAGTCGCATGCAACTGCTGATGCCATTGATAAGATTTATTACTTTGGTACCACAGACGATTATCATCCAAAATAACCGCCAGATATTGAATAGCGAGGTACTACATATTTCAAAGAAAGTAATAACTTTTTTGAGCACGTTTTGATCCAAAACTTTTTATGAGGTTGAGCAGTTAATAGCATATTGAGCAGTCGTGGTGATCAATGCTCGTATCTTTTCTGTATGAGATCTCTGTAGTATTATCATTATCAAGGAGAGTCAAATAATTTCGTATACATTGTAATCCTTAACCCGTTGACGTCGGGCGAACATCGCTACGCCAAGCAACTGACTACATAGTTGGTGTGTTCGCCGTAGAAAAACACATACGGTTGTGTGTGCACCGCATTTGCATTTTTTATTAGAAACAACTGGTGTGTTTTCCCGCAGTCAACGGGTTAATTCGTAATTCTCCATGTAGTATCAAATTAAGCAGCTGTGTTTTTGCAGCGCCACTAAAAATGAACTTTACAGGCCTATTGCCACTGCATCACGCTCAATTTGCAGTCGTTTCGACCCATTTCGTTCAAACACTGGCGGTGTTAAACCGGCACACATGCTAATATCGCTCGATTGTACACCCACGCTTGGACCTCATAAATTATGGTCGCCCCTTTCAATATATTTATATGTAACGCCAACATTTATAGGGATAAATTGACAGGAAGTTTGCGTAAAAGTGCTGAGGGGGAAAGGGCTTCTGTTATTTATTACTTGAGCCTGTTGGGAAATATGAGTCGTGGGTACCGTTAGAAATTGTCTAATGTCCATAGTCAACTCTTTGGTGTCATCATCACTTGGCTGACAATTCAGTTATTTTGTCCCATTGTTGGATATATTCTCATCAACTAAACGTTCCACATTTCAAAAACACTTTCCTAACATAAATCTGCGAGACGATCAGATCAAAATTCTTTGCTAATGACGTAACGACCATGCAAAACAGATCAATGTTCAATGTGGTCTTTATCTAGCGTGTAAAGTGGTCTCACCATATAGGTTCGTACTAGCCTGGCGGCCCACGTGCGTCCACTAATTATGTTACGTTACAAAAACTCAATGACAGAACATATTATGATTTGCATGCGGTGTTAACAATAAAAGTTGAACGCAGAGGGCGGCGGTCCTTGCCGCGTCAGCCCGCCCACGGCGACCTCCTTGCGGTACAAACTTATGAGCCACGCCGCTAATTATGTGCCTGAGCAGAACATGATTGCTTTATATTAAGTACTTATCCGATAAAGAATGTCTGCATAAGGTAATTCATAATTGTCCAATTTACAGTAGGTACAGATTATATCTTTCACTCCGTTCAAAATTAATTGGACGTTGTTTGTCGCCGTTAATGATCGAGTCGCTAATGTGTCTTGTTTTTTCATTACTGCCTCACGTGGAAAACATTATTTACTTGATACTCATACTTAAACATCTCGCCTGTAATCTCCGAAGGGTTAGGCAGAGGTGTACCCATTAATAAACCCACATTTCGCCAGTTATGTTTAAGTCCCATGCAATAGGGGGCGAAATTCCTGATGGAAAAACCCAATTAACACTTTGCCCGACCTGGGAATCGAACCCAAGACCAGAAGACCTGATACTCTTGAAGTTCAATTACGCAAAGTGGTTTAATTCTCTTTGAACTGCATTTAACCAATCAGACTTAGTATTGATTTGTTTAGACAATATGGTAGTCCGTACGGTTCCCCCTTTTTTCATCGTCCGCCGGAACAAATATTTATATTGTATTGGAACACTGACTTCAGTGAAGGGAAACATTGTGAGGAAACTTGGACTTATAATTTGTGTAATGCTGAAATCGCTAGCGTAGTAATCCATATTCATGCCTTCTCTGTACAATAAGAGGCTTTTACATTGCAGTGGGACAGTAATAGGCTGGTATTATTTATTTATTGGAACAGTTTCTGTCTATGCCTTATTGACACATTTATCTATACAACTTCCTGATTCGTCATATCCTTTACAATATTACGAGGCTCATTTAAAAATATATCTGAAGGCCAATTAATTCTACTTATTAAAAAAGTTCAAACTCTAGTCGCAATCTCATCTCAGCGACATTCAATGTCAAAAAAAATTGAGGCATTTTTGACAGATTGCGACTGAGATTAAAATGTAGACTTTGCTAAGAGTATACAAAAATGGCCTCCCTAATCAGTTAAAAGTTTTACGAGTATTTATTGTCAGTGCAAAGTTTTGATGAAATTATAGTAGCATGACTGCCTCGTTGGTCTAGTGGTCGCAAAGCGCAACTGCTCAGCATGAGGTCTTGGGTTAGATTCCCAGGTCGGGTATACCTAGTGTTATTGGGCTTTTCCATCAGGAAAAACTGGATTTATGCCCGGTTATGGCGATAGGCTCCCCCCTATTACATGGGACTTAAACATAACTGGGGAAATGTGGGTGTACCTCTGCCTAACCTTTCGGGGTTTACAGAATGGTCTTATGTTGTAGGTATTATAATAGTAGCATTATTAATTCTAATTATAAATCTACTCATCCCAATCGAAACTATGAAAGCATTAAGCTGAAAAGATCAAACGACAGCAACTGGACACTTCTAAAGAGTCTGTCGTACTCGTTACTCAGTTCGTATATTCCAGAAATAAACGAAAAAAATACACGAAGTACATTCAGCTTCACCTCACGTGAATTGTCACTTAACCTACTTACATTTCTAAAGCATGCATTTCCGAAAGCATTTTCATACCTGAAATATATGACTAGCTTCTGCCCGCGATTTCATTCGCCTGCTACGATATACAGGGTAATTGAAAATTTACCCGAAACCCATAGTAAAAGTTGTTCATGATTATGAGTACCTACAATGACCCCTTTTCAGATTTCGGGTAAATTTTCTATGACCCTGAATTTTTTTTTTCTAATAATAAAAAAGCATAAATTACTTCTTATAACATCAGCTATCAGCCAATGAAAATCCCGTCAAAGTCGATCCAGCCGTTTCGGAGATCAGCCGGGACAAACAAACAAACAACAATAATATAACTTCCTTTTAAATAAATTTTTCGTGTAATAAGCTGTTATTTGGACGCTACAAACAGAAAAAATTGTTTATTTGTATAGACTAGTCTACGGGTTTTTCATTGTCATACTCATGAGTCGTGCTGAGCGTCAATTGAGTGGATTAACTATTGCCTCGCCAGATGAGTACGTCGACCTTGCACGTGAACTTGGATAGAGATGTAACAACTGGGTTATCTTATCTTGACGTTAAACTGTTCGTTAATTGCTATAATAAACCTGTTCGCTTTAATTTATTGGCAGTCGTGAAGGTTTTAAGGAGCGCTGTTGTTCCGTTAGGTGGGAAACTGGTGTTTTTGGTAAAATTATTGAGACTTCTGCACGCTGTTGTTTTTTCTCCATAAAAACTTTGCACCCCTGTGTCATCCCCTTAGGGGGTGAATTTGGATAATCCTTTCTTATCGAATGCCTACGTCATACAAAGAACACTCTTCAAGTTTTGGTCTCTACGATCAGCGGTTTAGGCATTTTATATGTATGTATACCTATTACCTATATAGAAGATTTTCGGAAATTGATTCAGTTTTATATGTATCGTTGTATGAAAAATAAAATGAGGGCCTCTTGTTCAGTAGCAAATCTTAGATCGTTCCGTGACCATAATCTCCAAACAAAAAAAAACAATTAAGTACCAGCTTAGGTCAAGATCTTTGTAACAAAAAATCGTGATGATTTTCAATATTACAACAACAATTACGACGAAGTACCTTCCCAGAAACAAACATAATTTACCAATGATATAATGATAAAAAAAATACACGATGTATTTCTAATTAGCCATATTTATTTCAAATTAGTCTGGTGTCACTGCCCCGTTCCCGTTGGTCGTAGCGTGACATTCTATAACCTACACTATTCCCCAAGAATCTGGCTATCATATAGATTTTTTCTCTAATTTTGTTGTCTAACGCTCGTACAATAACTTGCACCTACCATGTTACCTCTTCACCACCTTTGGTTGAATGCTAGAGAATGCCTATGGCATTAGGTCCGCCTTTGTACTTTTGTTGCATGAAGTTTAAATAATTAAAATAAATAAAGTTTTCCAAAACGACTAGTAGTTCCAGATATTATCGCGTATAAACAGACAAAAAACTCTTCAGCTTTAGTATATTAGTATAGATTGCATACCACGTCGTCCACGATGAGACAGCTAAACGATTTAACACCGACATGTTTTGATAAATGCTTCCTTCAAATAGTACATCGGCTCCTTGTTTTCTTTGTCTAGCTGTTATCGGCGGATATCCGGGCCTTTGACAGGGCCCTTTTGTGCAGATAAAGGGCTGACACACTTTCACAAATTACCCATTGAACATAATATCTAATCTATGAATGAAAGGGCTGAAGGTATCCAATAAAAGAGTTTTTAGGTAAAAGCATAGATCAAATAAATTGATTTAACCTAATTGATCGGTTAGTCATTGAATAAATGAATGATGACAGTGTAGATACAGTACCTGCTAAGCGTGAGCGTAATAATAAAATGGCACCAATATTCAGGGCGGACATTGATGATACTAACACAGGACAAGATGGCAAAGCAGAAATTACATTAAACAGTGGGTAGTGCCCCAGATTTAATAATAGCACAGTAGATAACTGTGGGTTTAGCTGGCAACAATATTGTTCTAGAACAGCCAAAGGACAAAGTAGCAAATAATATTCGTACAAAAGTAACGTTATAAGTTAAACTTCTTAATTAATACGTAATTAGCTTCCAATAACCTGATCTATTAATTCGACGGAATGTCGCTCAAAGTAGCTTCTTATATGAATATTAATAACATCCTTTTCGTTATAAATATATCTGGAAAAACCGAATGTAACGACGCAAAACGGTTCTTCTCGATATAGCATCTACAATCCGTCGATCACTTATTTTTTTCTAATGGATCATAATATGCGTGGTGCTATTGACCTGTAGCCATATGCCTAGGAAGGTCGAACATGATACCGGCCTCCAACCGTCCATAGATATTAAGAACCAGTTCGGAGTTCAAGCCATTATCTAATCGATGGACCGAGTAATACAAAAATTCCGATTTCAAGGCGTTCTCCATTTGGTCACTTGAAATATGAATGGAGTCAAGACAGGTGTTGGTGAGACAATTTCCGTTTTGCGATTGCTTCTTGCGGTTTTCGCCTACTGCTTTCCGAATTCGGATTATTTTTGGGTAAAGCGTCGTTTCGCAAAGCTATTTATCAATATGTTTTTTGTCCTTGGACTTACTTGGAGAATTGCGTCTTATGCTCTTATGATATTTATTATGGAAATAAAAGGGGGAAAACCTTTAAAAATATCTGAGATGATTTTTGTTCTGTTGTATTAGCGTATTACCGAATGGTAATCGATTACTTTTTCACGAAGCTATAAACATGAAGGTTAATAACGAAAATGTTCAATTTTTTTTTTAAGATAGCACGAATGAATGTTCTCAAACCATCGACGAAGTTTAAATTATAACTAAGCAGATTAAAGAGTCCACATGAATCTAAAGTGTAGAAACCTAGTAGCAGAACAGATTAGATTTGAATATTTAAAACCGAAGACCAAGTTTGCAAAGTTCACTACACTTGGTAAGTTTTTTATGAACCAGTCTAAAAAGATTCATGCTCCAAAGTTGTTCTATAAACGGATATAAAGTATGATTTATTAAAACTTTTGAAACAGTTCAAACAACTCATTAAGCCACTAGGCATCTGATTTATGATAATAATCTCATTTAATTATATACAGGCTGATAAAGAAGCTACATAATTTATATTTCGAACTTTACGACATGTATAACAGCAAATAAATTCTCTATTATTATCATCTGTAATATTCAATTTATTATCACTTCTACTTAGTTTATCACAGTTCAGGATTGGGGCAAAGTGTTGTCTTAAAGAATTTCTTGCCGATTGGTTTAAAGAGCGAAAGTCAAAGTCAAAGGCAAGGAGTCGGTCAATTAGTCAGAAAGTTGAAGGTAATTGCTCGTTCCAAAACGCAGGTGGGCCTCTATGGGGAAGATCGAAAATCCACGGACACTTTTGATTAGATCTTTACGTCTCCATAACATATTGCATCCTGGTTACAATATTCTTGTTGCTTCTATATGTCAAAACAATGAAGGGAATGATCTCTTCTCATCTTCTTACTAAGCTAGTTTAGTTTTCCTCATATCTCCATAACTATCTTCACATTAAACTTGTTCCCTTTGTGTGGTTAGAAACACAGTCTATTGAAAACAGCATGAAACGTTTAAGGGCAGCGGGTGACGACATTAGCGCCTGCGCCGTAAATGGGCGGGCGGCGCGCGCTTGTGATCTATATCTGTGCGTCCGCGCATACCGCACCGTTTCCTACATATAAAGCGTTAGGGCGGACACACACTTGCTGCTAGATAATTCTATCGTTACTAAGCAGTTGAAGCCTGTGTGTTTTGACCTCTCTCTTGAGAAGGGATTTACATTCTCGTCTCGTATTTACGAATACCTGGACTGTCACTGATTATTTTCTTTCTGACACTGCTTCAGTTTTCGTTATCCTATATATTTTTTTTCTTTTCTATAACGTTGCCTCACACTACGAATTTCTCCTGTATCATGGGTGCATTGACAAACATATAAACTCACATACACACCCCACCATCTTTAATTATGTCTGTCATGTTGAGTGCGGCAGTGCGTCGTTTTCATGTCTTGTGATTGAGTAAACTCTAGGTCCCCGAAAGCTGGATTCCTACCTGAAACTTAAACCTTACTGCCTCCTTTGCTATAACCGCATGGTGGTCTTTCCAGCAGCAAGTTGGTGGTGTTGACTTTGATAAACTTTTTCCACAGTCATCAGAGTTTGTTTTTGAACACGCTGAGCTCAAGAACCTAGTTGTAATTGAAAAATCTTTTTGCGTTATAAAGCCCCTTTATCGAGAAAAGTTATAGGCTATACCTAATATCGCGCTACGACCCACGGGAGCCGAGCAGTA
Organism: Hoplodrina blanda; assembly: GCA_949316365.1. NCBI lineage: Eukaryota > Metazoa > Arthropoda > Insecta > Lepidoptera > Noctuidae > Hoplodrina > Hoplodrina blanda. The sequence goes on along the minus strand of OX438579.1, from coordinate 3,625,499 downwards.
ATTAGACGTAACTTAACGCGGGTAAAACCGCGGCGTACTTATAGCTGGTAGCTTTATATACGACATTAAAACACGGTGTGTGTGGTCTACCTTATTGTTTATGTTGATTCATTCTCTAAATATGTAAATGCCGTGGTGGTCCCATTTCATGCCTTTTACAGCATCGTGCTCTTTGTCCACTATTGCACGTAATAGGGAGAAAAATGCTCCGGTCGTTAGCATAATGAGCTAGTTAACGCCACTTATAGCTCAATTTATTCAGTAATCAGTACAAATTGAGTAATGATTGAAGAGATGTCGACCTTGAAGTGCTGTTATTGCATAGAAATGTGGCATTGTCTTGCGATTTTTTTTGTGGGCACTACCGCGAAAATCTGACGAAATTTATACATTCGTATTCAAATGATACTCATTGCACATTAGAATTCAAGAATGCGGTATCGTGCCTTATATGTCTATCTATTTATCTACATATAAATAAAAATCAATTGCCGCATGTATGAAAGATCATCATTGAGAACGGGTCGACCGATATGGCAATTTTTTTTTTGGGTACGTACTTACACCATTAAATTAATCAATAATTCCAAGACACAACTTTTCTAAAAAAGTAATTTATTTTAGCCGATTAATTTTCAGTTGAATGTAAAATTCGATTTTTAGTTGCTTAGAAATCAATAAATAGTTAGTCAATTGAGTTGACAAATAAGTGACGTCATAGTTTATTATTGCCTTGCGAAATCTATGGGGTAATCGCGCTCTGAGAAAGCATAAAAAATCAACTACTCAAATTGTTAGGACAAGATTTACACCAATTAATTTTTTTTGAAAATCCACCGGCTCAGTCAGGTATTTAGACGGTATTTTTGTATGACAATCTTAAAAAAAGAATGTGACGTTTAGTAATTTGCACTCAAAGCCACGGCCGGCAGGTCGCTAGTTTAATAAACATAAAACCTAGGTGCCTATCTGCTTCGTTTAACTTCGTCACCGCAGTGTTAATGTTTGTGATATAACCGAACGTGTATAAACTTGAAGGGGCGACGAATGGTCAGGCCATTTGTCACACTGGACATTTACTACCTCCGTAACGGATGCGCCGCACGTCAAGTATGCCCCATCCATTACAAAAGCACACGCTTTAGAGAAGATGAAACGACAACTCGACTATACTTTCTACCGTAGACTATTATAGGTATACATATATATCACACCTTTTGACAGCCCCGTTCATCTCGTGGTTGCAAGCGCAACTGCTGAGTGTGTTCCTGGGTTCGATTCCCAGGTCGGGAAAAAAGTGTTAATAGGATTACCGACGTAGGACGTAGATGAGGCGAAAGGAGTATGTAAGGAGGACAGTAACAGTTGGTATACATATAAAAAAGTCCTAGAAGAATACGTTAGAACTAAGTACTAGCACCGAATGTCATAATTATATTTAATTCACATTTATAGGTCATAGAGACTGTCTAAACTTTTATTATTATTTTATTTACATTTCTCAATATGTAAGTGAACTTTAATGTTCTTTTTTTGAGAAATAAATGTCTTTAAACCGAAGGATCGTAGCAGGTGACGTTCTGTGGTTCCTGCCTACCCCCATGGGAAAAAGGCGTGAGTTTATGTATGTGTAGGATTTTCAATTAAGAATTTCTCAGTAGCAGCCCGGAATTTGAAAGTTGGTGGTATATGCCTCAGAAAACATGTAAAGCCGTTGGTCCTTCGCCTGATGTCTCTCCGGTCGTGTCGGATTGCCGTTCCATCGGACTATGAGAGTGAGGGAAGAGGGAATGCACCTGTGTTTGGGCACACACATGTGCACTATAATTATCTCCTACAAACTTGGCTACTAGCAAAAAAGTTGTATAGTATTTGAATTATAGAACTAACAGACATGTAAAGGTTTTATAATAGTTTTGTAGCAGTTCAACAGTTTTATAGTAGTGTTCAATTCGACGCATAGTTATACATAATTATATTACTTATTTATTTTGCTAGTTGGGTAATCTCCATTGATCTAGAGGATATTATACATAAATCAGTACTTTCCATATTATTGCTTAGATTTTTGACGGTTTGCTCTTGCTTTCTCTTTTTAATTTTATTATCTGTGGTCTTTCAAAGATTTCAATCTTTGCTACCGACCGCTTCCTGTCGTTAAGCTTCGCCTTTTGCCGGCCACGATAAGCTCTTTATCATGAAACAATTACTGCTAACCGTTTATTATTAAGACTTAAATGTCATTCAGATAACGTTTATATATCATTTTGTCTAATCGATGATATCGAGGTATAACCGTATAAATGTTACTCGAAATATCGTTCAGATTATCTCTGTTATGTGTGCATTGTTAGAATTACCTACAATACAAACATAACCCTTGCAATGTAGGTTTAGACAGATTGAAATATTCACCTAAGAAGGATCTAACGTTTTAACTAGAGGCTCGGCCTAGTTTAAGCGTTAGTTGCCACTTGATTTGTGTTCGATTGCAGAAATCAGAGAATCTGAGGTGACAGAAGAAAAGTCTACAATGAAGTGAGCTTATCCCATAAGAAGCCTGTTCACTCTAACTTTGATGAGATTAGGGTCATATGTTCAACTCCTTTCCTGGGTGGATTATAAAAACGTTGAAACGCTTAGTGCGAATTGGTGGAATAGCAGCAAGGTAGGGATGGTAATTTGCACTCCGTTTAGATGTCCGATGGTGGAGGGTTTTCCCTAAAGAAACGCTTAATTCTTTCCCTGAAACCCCGATCAACTTCAATTAACTGTAAAACTAGATTTTTGATTGCTTTGAAATTAATAAATAGTAAGTCAATTGAGTTGGCAGAAAAGTGACGTCACAGTTTACAATTGCCATACAAATTCTATGGGAAAATCGAGTTTTGAGTGATAAAAAGTACGTCAATTGACTTGTGGTGTCTAAAACCCAATTATTGTACTGTGTACCTACCCACAGCAAAGTGCACATTATTATGGTGTCAATAAAGCTTGTTTTTATATGATAAAGTATCCAACTGGCATACTCATTAAATCCTCTCTTACGTCATCAACAGGAGACTAGGTCGTCTATTCTTAGCTTAGTACTAGACATCATAATAGTTTACATAAGTTTTAACCAACAAAAACAGACTAGATCCACAAACATTATCACAACAGTATGAGTACATGAGTCATTGTAGGCGCCAAATAGATAACATCAAATTTTCGTCAGCACAGCCTGTAATCCTGCCAGATAAGACCAAGATAACAACAACAGCTTTTATAGTCAAGGTGATAAAGACCACATTTCCGTGTACTGTCTCAGGGTCGGTAATGGTCCGGGAGACTCATGGGCAGGCTGCACCTGACCAAATACTTAGTAATGTATTTGTTTTGCGGAACCTTGGGTTTAAGTTACTGGTTAATTTTCTACTTCAAGCTTGTTAGTTAATGAGGCTTTTAGTAAGAACTCTAAGGCCATTAGGGTTGCCAAAACAGACAAAATTAAGGAGACTTTAATCTGATGATTATTTTGCCAATCATGGACAAAAAGGAAAATCTTTTCGGTATTTACATATCGCAAATACAGAATGCCAACTCGTGCCAATTGCAATATAAATATTTTGAATCAAGGTTTACAAGTATTAATATGCATATTGTAATTTAACTCAAGAAAATCATCTAAACGCAATCTCAACGGCGGCCGATTACATAACCTTACTTTATGATATCAATACAATCTGAGAAACTTAGATACGGAGATAACAAACCGTTATAAGTACATACTTGATTCATTTGAATTGAATGATTTGAAAGCCGATGTGAGAGGATTTATGACCGTAGAAGAAGCATCCAGGCAAGACTTGAAGGAAAGTAGACTCATGAAACAAGACAAGATTTGTGGCCGAGACTAACTCTCGCTGCTTTAAAAAGGAAAACAAGATTTAACTATTTAAAGAAGACAAGAACGAGACGGTCTTGCACATGAAAGGTTCCGTACTACGGAACTACCGAACTATCGAAAAAAACATGGTTCTTGTATGAGGGCCACCAATCACCCTATCTGTTGAGAAACCGCATTAAAATCCGTTGCGTAGTTTAAAAGATCTTAGCGTATAGACGGCGGCAAGCGACTTTGTTTTATACTATGTAGAGATGATACATATTTTAGTACATAGTAATAAACACTCCATGATTATGCAAAGTATCTACCTATTACGGTGCACAGGGGCGGATCTTGAATTTTCCGCCCCACCCAGGGCGGAAGGAGTCATTTGATGATTTTTACCATCTAAAAAAAAAAAAAAAAACGCTGTTGGTCCCGGCTGTCATACGTGGATCTTTGACAGTCGTTACAAGCCGTCAGAAGCTTGAAAGTCTGACAACCAGTCTAACCTAGGGGTACCGTGTATTTTCCAGTTACTGAGTTGTGGAGGTCAGATAGGCAGTCGCTCCATGTAAAATACTGGTATTCAGCTGCATCCGGTTAGACTGGAAGCCGACTCCAACATAGTCGGGAAAAGGCTAAGCAGATGATGATAGTAATATTATAAACCGACCCATACATTGGATAAAACGTACACCTGTGACCACACGTGACAATACCTAACAAACTATTAAATATATGTATATTTATCTAAACGATATAAACCCAAGTATAGTCGTAGAATATACTTATCATATTAAACAGCGCCAACTGTATGGACATACGCTATTTCCATATTATTGTAAGTCGTGTACTTAGTCAATATGTATAATTGCATAATTATTTAAGGACGCGTTACTCCGTATAATTTACGTATAAGTATAGGAAAACTAGTCGCCCGCGTGGGTTTTATTACGGATCTCTAATTTATTTGATGATAAAATAGTACTTAGGAATAATGTAGCTTTCCTACTAGCGAAATAATTTTCATAATCAGACCCGGTTGTACTGGAGATTTTTTAACAAACGCGCCTCAAACAAACAAACAAACTCTTCAACTTTATAATATTTGTCTAGATTTCTAGCTTCTGCTCGCGGCTTCGTCTGCATAAATTCCTAAATTATCCCACGGTACTACAAAAACGGGATAAAAATTAAGTGCGTATAATTATGTCAAAATCAGCTGATTCTGTGCAGCCGTTTGAGCGTGATAAAGTAACAACCATTCATCCAACCATCCATCCTCACAAACTTTTGCGCTTATTATAATGCCACCAAAAACAAAACTTGTAAAAATTCCAAGTCTCGCAACTCAGTTCTTCTACCGTAAAAAGTTGTGAGATCCATGTAATACCAAGTCAGTCGATTTATTCAGTCCCTACTTAAGGGACCTTCTGTCTTATGTTATTACGTAATTAGCATTTATGTTTAAATAAAATAGATTGACTTGGCAATCGCATGAAAACACAATGTAACTCACAATCAATACATATTGTAGAAATAAGATTGTTTAGTGCGATAGCAAAATCGCGCTGACTGAGTCGCGAGACTTAGTTTTTTACAAGTTTTGTTTTTGATGGCATTGTTTTCATGCGATGGCCAAGTCAATCTACTTATTATAATTAAACATAAATGCTAATTACGTAATAACTTAAGACAGAAGGTCCCTTAAGTAGGGACTGAATAAATCGACTGACTTGGTATTACATGGATCTCACAACTTTTTACGGTAGAAGAACTGAGTTGCGAGACTTGGAATTTTTACAAGTTTTGTTTTTGGTGGCATCTCATTTCTTTTTGTAGAAAAAAAACTGAACTGCATAAATAACTTTGTAATCCCATATGATTATATCATGTCATATGGGATTACAAAGTTATTTATGCAGTTGGTGTATCTAGAAAACTGGCCTGAAATTGCAAAATATTTTAGTTTTTCCTTGTTTTATACACTAAACACTAATTGCACTCAAAATTTGAAGCTTCTATGTCTACTAGAAGTGCCTTAGACTTTTGATAATCACACCAACTGCATAAATAACTTTGTAATCCTTTAAGATTATATGATGTCATATGGGATTACAAAGTTATTTATGCAGTTGGTGTGATCATCAAAAGTCTAAGGTACTTCTAGTAGACATAGAAGCTTCAAATTTTTAATGTGATTAGGGTTTAGTGTATAAATCAAGGAAAAACTAAAATATTTTGCAATTTCAGTCCAGATTTCTAGATACACCAACTGCATTAATAACTTTGTAATCTCATATGACATGATATAATCGTATGGGATTACAAAGTTATTTATGCAGTTCAAATTTAAGAATTGGTGCATCTAGAAAACTGGACTGAAATTGCAAAATATTTTAGTTTTTCCTTGATTTATACACTAAACACTAATTGCACTCAAAATTTGAAGCTTCTATATCTACTAGAAGTGCCTTAGACTTTTGATGATCACACCAACTGCATAAATAACTTTGTAATCCTTTAAGATTATATCATGTCATATGGGATTACAAAGTTATTTATGCAGTTGGTGTATCTAGAAAACTGGACTGAAATTGCGAAATATTTTAGTTTTTCCTTGATTAATACACTAAACACTAATTGCATTCAAAATTTGAAGCTTCTATGTCTACTAGAAGTGCTTTAGATTTTTGATGATCGGTTTAAGAATTGGTGTATCTAGAGAACTGGACTGAAATTGCAAAATATTTTAGTTTTTCCTTGATATATACGCTAAACACTAATTGCATTCAAAATTTGAAGCTTCTATGTCTACTAGAAGTGCTTTAGACTTTTGATGATCGGTCAGTCAGTGAGTGACAAAATTAAGAACTTTGACTAGTTATAATTCTTAAACTACTGGTTCAAATTGAATGAAATTTGAAATATACCATGTTTATACAATGCTTGCTTGGTAACTAGAAACACAGGCTTCTAGTTTAATCCACAACGAAGTTATAAGGGGTCGAAAATGGCCTGAACTGCTTCGAGAAAAGTATGGTACGGCCGTGCCGCTTTTTTTTGCTCGACTTGGCGGGGGCACTGCCGTGCCCCTCGATAGTCGTATAAGTAAACAAGTAATAAGTATAAATTAAATAATTAAACGAGTACATACACGTTTCCGCATCATACAGTCTTGTTTCGCGCAGGTGACATCAGAGTAAACAGCACGATCGTGTGTGATTCGTACGATTTATTCAAGCCCTATTTGTTACAAGGCATAAGCGACAGCGATATGGTTTATGTCAAAGTCATTTAAGTCAATTAGACCATTTACTGGCACTTTTGAATTGGAGTCAGTCAGAAAGTTGAAGCTAGTTGCTCGTTCCAAAACGAAGGTAGACCTCTATAGAGAAGAACGAGCAAGAAACTCCACCGACAATCTTTTCAATTAGGTTTTTACAAAATCCTGGTTACAGTATCTAGTTGCTTTTATATGTGAAAGCAATAAATAAAAATAAATATAAACAATAAAAAAAAATTGTAGAGATGTTAGCCATGGCAGCTAAGAAGAAACATTTGAGTGAGCATATAATAATTATTTTATCTTCAACCACTGTTACACAAGCTCTTTATCGCCACAGTGTGTACTGTTCTTTGTTGTGCATCTACAACAACATAGTTTGGCCATAATAATCCCGTCATGTCAAAACACAGCTTCTATTTTGATCACAATCTACATGCCCTTGTCCCATGATACTTAGTGTCAAAACACGTTTTCTTCTTCTGTCAACTATCAAGCTATCATTGACTCCGTTTTATTTTAAATCGTACTTTAAGATAAAAGTACAAAAGGAAAACCACATGCTGAAAGCTTGCAGCTTATACAGATCAAATTATGTAAGAGCACCTCAAAAGGAACTGCTAGAAACAGGTTATTAAAAGCGTTGATATAATACCTTGAACAGTGATAAACCAATCAATTAAATACGCACCTACGGTTAAAGTGTTTTGCGTGTCAAATTAGTTAAGTTTTTATGCAGACAGTGATAAATTGGGAACATTGACAAAATATCAGTTGGCCGGTTGGCCCCTTTGCTTATTTGGCAATCACAGATAGATTTGGCTATTCCGTAACGTTAGAATGTTCTGACTATTAGGTAATTGTACTTATGATTGCTTTGTTTAATATAACCCATCAATATAAACTAATATAATAAAGCTGAAGATTTTTTTGATTATTTGTTTTTACGCGTAAATATCTGGAGCTGCCAGTCGAATTGGAAAAAATCTTTTTCTATATGATAGTTAGATGCAGGAGGAATCGTATCATCATGCTACGAAATATGGGAGCGGAGCAGTAATCAAAGAGGCGACCGAAGCTAGTCTATTTATATAAAATGCTGTCAAGATTTGCCTAATAACGTCTCTTGAATTTGACCTATAACGGGCTGTAGGCGCTTCATAAATAGAACTCTAGGAAAATGTTTCATGCTAAATACAACTATTGGCTTACAAGGCGTATTTATGATTATAACCAAATACTTCCCCGCCCACAGTCAGCCACACCTCGTTTTCACAACGGCACTCGCTCCATGACCTATACATATCCTACATTTTAAAGCAACATATCAATTTCTTGTGCGTCCTTGTAAACGTTAGTTTAACGTTTATTCACACACATCTGATAATTGTTTTGCAAACATGTACGGAATCCGTTTGCTCAAGTCGTTAAACCGGCACAATAGAGTTACTTAACTTTGCTATGAACGGTGTTGTTCGTTTCTGGGAAGCAAGAACATGGATTTAATAGGTACTCTGGCGTTCAGCTGCCCTACCATGAACTCTTATTGCGATCCAAAAAACTGAATTGTTCTTCAAATAAGTCAATATAACGCATCAATTTATGTCATTTATTGACGTATTTTCTCTTATCGCGATCCAAAAACTGAACTGTTCTTCAAATACGTCAATATAACGCATAAATTGATGCGTTCATGATAGTTCATGGTAGGGCAGCTGGTTGTGTCATGCTTTTTACCTGATTGTGCGACGCAATGGTGGTATTATTGGGATGATTTGACCCGGTCTAGATTTTTAATGAGTCCTGACTGTTCAAGTCGTTAATTCCGCATTAGAATTTATTATTTGTTTTATTGGTGTATTGATCATTAAACTATTTTAAAAGTATAGTTACTCAATATTACTTAACAGAATTCTGGACTACTGGACTTGTTGTTACGCAGTTCGGTTTTCAGAATTTTTGTTTAAAGGTTATTTTTTGATTTTTTGTGTATAACTTGAAACCTACAGAATTATGATGTAATCTGATACATACTTAAAAAATTACAAGGATGGACACGGACACTTTAGCTATTTTGGCGCAGTTAATCGGGTGGCGTAATATTTTTAAGCAACAAAATCCAGTTTGAGTCTGAAGGAGCCTAGCAATGAGGTTTTAAGATTACTACTTCTATTGATTTTCCCTATAGATAGTTACAAAGTAACAGTGAAAGGGAAAGGTGTCTAGATTTCGCTTTGAACTCATTTTGCTGGCAATTCAATGGTTGCTGATGCAGATACATAGTTGCTTAGCGCAATTTTGCTGTGTACCATTTTAAAAATTCATGCATCAAATACGGTCCTTCGGATCAACCTTGAACAAACCCTCTATACCTATTGGTGGACTCGGATACACAAGTGATATCCAACCTTTTGTATGAAGCTTTAATTAAGGTCACCTTCGTAGCAAAATATGTATATGCTGGACATTGAATGTGATATAAAACCAATGCAAAGTCTTTATGGACACAAGATTAGATCGCTAGTAACCGACATTTACGCGGACGAGATCGCGGGCAAAAGCTAGTCTTAACGTATTCTGCCAAAAAGGTCAAAGCTAAAAAAAGCCGTCTGGATAAAATAGTAAAACCTTTTTCATCGAACCTTGGTGGTATGAGAACAGTTCCAATTTAGGATTCCGTCACGACAATGCTTGATCCTTACCTGGCGATATGACGCAATTGGGTTCCTTTAACCAAGATGAGAAACAATACGACTAACTGCAAACCAATGTTTGCATGCATGTTTGTACATATGCATTGTTATAGTCAAACAATGCTCACATGTGATGCTCAATTCGAATTAGACTTTAGAGAATATTTTTATATCTAAAAATTTTAATCATAATCTAACCTCTATCTGTTGATCTAGAGAAGAAATTAGAGATTCCTTCCTTTAATATTGAGATGACCCAGTGGTTAAAACGCCCCTTTCATCTATGATATCGGGTTTGTACCAATGTGTCTTTTTCAACTCATTTGTACTTTCTAAGTTTATCTTGGATATCGTGACATCGATGAAGGAAACCAGGACTTATAAGTTTTAAATCACCAATCTACTTTGAGCAAGCGTAGTGATCAATTGATGCTCGTGACTTCTCTGTTTGAGAAGAGGTCTTTGCCCGGCAGTAGCTGTAGGACAATAATACTCTGTAATTTTTATTCGGCGCGAAAGTTTCCGACTGCAAGGAAGAAATGTGCAACCAGATCGTAAAGACAATGGGATATTAAAGGAAATTCTTAAGCCTGGGATATTTAGCATGTCCATTGTCTACCACTTACCGAATACCTCATAAAGAAATCGTAACGTCCCACCTTCTAATTAAGCGGTGTCCATTTTCCAAGTTTTATCTCACAATTATCAGCATCAGTGATTAGAGACGCATCACCGCTCACTTTCTCTCTTTGTTACACCTGATCTCCACTTATCTGATTGTGTTAACTATTCTCTGTCACGTCAAGAGATTTTTTCGATAAATTATATAATTGTAAAGCTATGGAGTGTCTCACGGCATCAAATCCGTATTGCAGTCACGCGTCCGCGGCGGTAGACGTGTTGTCGCCTCGTGCGAAGTGCAAAACATATATAACAATGGCTATTAATGTTTTGCTTATATGTAATTGAATGTTTTGATAGGCATCTCTATTTAATTCAGTAATACATCCGTCTTGTTAATCACCTATTGCCCGTTTCGTTTATAAACAAGTTTATGAGGATATTTTCCACAAGCATAATACTAAAAACCAATACCTAACTATGGCAATAGGCTCGCCCCCATTACATGGAACTTAAATATAACTGGGGAAATGTGAGTGTACTAATGGGTATACACATGATGATCACATGTAGATTCAACAAGAATAATGTAACCAGGATTTTGTAAAAACCTAATTTAAAAGAGTGCCGTGGAGTTTCTTGCTCGTTCTTCTCCATAGAGGCCTACCTCCGTTTTGGAACGAGCAACTAGCTTCATCTTTCGGACTAACTGACCGACTCCTTGACAATTCAAAAGTGCCTGTAAATGGTCTAATTGAAATAAATGTTTTGACTTTGACTTTGACACCTCTGCCTAACCCTTCGGGGATTACAGGCGTGATGTTATGTTATGCATAATGCTAACGTACCATCGTGTCCGTTGAAAGGAAATTGAGTTTACTTTATCCGGCTTTCCATGAATGAATAATCAAATCGCAGCGCAGCGATAATCATACTTTCGGTTTCTGTTTTGCTAACATACACTTGCCAACATTGTACTGGGAATGAATAAGTCATTTCTAGTGTTAGGTTAGTATGCCAATAACAGAATAAGAGTTTCATAACATGATGTGGATTAATGTAATGTAAACTCGAAATAAACTCGAAGTTATTGATAATAAAACTCTTGATAATTTTTGTGGGATCATCAATAGCATAGTTTGAATGTCAGTCAGATAAATGGAGACTGAAGTACATATTTATATACCACCTATTTTCGCCGTGTCCTCACGGAGGCGATAGGCGGCGGCGACCTCTCGCGCCCGGGCCTGGTTCAGGCCATGCTCCGGGGCGAGAGGGAATGGGATGCAGTCACCTCCTTCTGCGAAGCAGTAATGCTAGCGAAGGAGGAGGCGGGCCGCGTGAGGGAGAGAACAACACCCTCCACCTCACGCCCCAGCCGCCGCGGGAGACGCCCAGGGCGTCGGACGTCGCGAGGCGACATCCGGCCACCGTAGGCGCGGGCTTGCGGACGGCGAGTAATGGGTAGCTCGCCGTCCGATCAAGGACCATGCCCGGGTCGACGGCGCGTTCTGTTCGCGCGCGCCTCAAAGAGCTGTCAGCACAGGGACGGGGCCCCCCAACGGGGCCAAACGCCTGCCGGGGTTGCGGGACGTCTTAACAGGATACCGTGGCCCCGGAACGTAAAGGGCAACAGAAGGAACAGGGTGGTTTTTTAGTCAGTAAAAGTCTGACAGTCCCTTCCGCCCCGCCCAGGACGGAAGGACTCTATTGATGATTTTTACCACCTCAAAAAAAAAAAAAAAAACCACCTATTTTGTGGATTGTCATAACTGGTTGTTTAATAATATTATGTTTATTTCTTTTTTGTAAGAAAATAAGTTAGACCCCAACCTGCGTTTTTCTTTATTACTTATGACAGAGATGAGGATCCTAATTCATCGAATTTGGTTACAGAGAATGTTGCCCTAACTCCTAATCTCGCCACAGCTAATCTTGAGATATTATTTGGATACTGATTTTTTCCATTGGGGATTACAGGCGTGATGTTTTGTTATGTGTTATGTTAGACTTCATAGTCCGTGTGAGAAGGGAACACCGGAGTGGTTTTTATAGTCATTAAGAGTGTGACAGAACCTTCCACCCTACGGAGGGTGGAAGGTGGTGCACATTCATTAGGATTTTCCACCCCGGTAACAAAAAAAAGGCTTCATAGTCCAAGTGGTCGATCCGTCAAAATCTACACGTGTCATCGCCCTGCACCAATGATAAATTACCACGTTTCAACTTCAAATTCATTCGTTTCGCTTCTAGGTAACAGCTGATCTTTGACGAATTACTCTCACATACTCTATGATCTCGGCGAGATTAACAAAAGTACTTAAGTCAAGAGTTTAGAAAGTGAATTTCGTGGTCAGACAGTGTGACCGTGGGAACTTGATATCGTTACGCCCATCCGTACGTTTATTAAGTAATTAATGTACCCACAGTTCCGTATGTTAACATTTCCGGGGTTCTATTTAAAAAGACAGCTGCACTGGCTGCACATGCATCTGGTCGCATGTTTTCGAATCATACCTAGTAAAAGTGATGTAGAAAGACACTTAACAAAACTGAAAGTTATATGTTCTTCCCATCATTGCAATATTTTTTTATTTAGACCATACCTCGACACCATAACTCTTATTTGATTATTTCTCATGTACAATTTTTTGCACCTGCTATGTTATCTCTTCACCACCTTTGGTTGACTGGTAGAGAATGCCTTAGGCATTAAGTCCGCCTTTGTGTTTGTACTTGTTTTGTGCATAAAGTTTAAATAAATAAATACCTAGGACACGTTTGGTGTTGGGAATATTGAAGATCAAAATTCCAACAAGGTTAAAATGTTATAACTATACTTAAAATACCCTTACGACCCTTGTACTGTTGCCGTTAAACAAAATTTTATTTTTTAAACATAACTGGCGAAATGTGAGTGTACTAATGAGTACAGCTCTGCCTAACCCTTCGGGAATTACAGGCGTGGTGTTATGTTATGCAAAATTTTATTTTAACCTAATATTATAGGTATCGCCAAACTTCTAGTTCGCTCTGAAGTTGCAATGGCCGCGTGTTTGCGCCGCCAGCGCCGCCCCCGCTTCCCCGCGTGTTCCGGTGACGCCTGTTTTGTTGTTACTGCGATTCTATTCGAGACAACTTCAGAGCGAACTAGAACATTGGCGATACCTTTACTTAGTTTGATAAACAGTATACGTAGTTAACAGCTATATAATGTATCCTTTTAAACCCCGTTTTTTTTTTACATTGATTATAAACAATATTTTATGTCAGCGTCAAAACCTTTTTCACATCTAATCGAATAGGTAATATCTGTGTCAAATGATCTCAAAGCTGTGTCATTCATGAATTGACCTTTAACGCCTATTAAAGATTTATTAGCGTTCGAGGTCAGGTTGTTTCCTGCCATTGCAAAATCCGTAGTTTGATGATAACGCTTTATTTAGTATCATTGCTTCTATTTTTTTTGTTCGTCCAGTACCCCAATTTTATCTCGGCCTACCCACTTTTATCTCAATATGTATCTCAGTATGTCCTGCTTCATTGGTCTAGTGGTCGCAAAGTGTGACTGCTGAGCATGAAGTCTTGCTTTCGATTCCCAGGTCGGGCAAAGTGTTATTGAGTTTTTCCATTAGGAATTCCTCAATAGGAGCCTCGGAGCCTGGTTTTGTGCCCGGTTGATGGCAATAGGCTCGCCCCCTATTACATTGGACTTAAAATAACTGGCGAAATGTGGATACACCTCTGCCTAACCCTTCGGGAATTACAGACGTGAAGTTATGTTTATGTATCTCCAAAACTTTTCATTTTTATTTTCTATAGAACACAATTCCACTTAGAAGACCGAGGGGGTAATCTTATTAAAAGTTATCTAAGGATTTGAAATAAGTAATTTCTTTCTTTTTTTCCAGACTGGCTCTGGCAAGACCTACACAATGGGCAGCGGCTGGGAAGGCGAAGGGGATGGTGACGAAGAACGCCGCGGCATCATCCCGCGCGCCATCCGCGACTTGTTCGCAGGCGCAGAGGCGAGGGCGGATGAGGCGCGTGCGCAGGGTCAGCTGCCGCCCGAGTTCTCTGTGCAAGCGCAGTTCATAGAGCTGTACAATGAAGATATTGTGGATCTACTCGATCCTGCTAAAGATCCTTTTGCTAAGGTTGGTTTTGTCACGATGTCTTACCAAGTTACGGGGTACCTACCATTACTGATTAAATTACACCTGACTGTAAATAATAGATACCTATATTATGAGAAGATCTAACATGGAAGATTTTACGATACGATTCTAAAGAATGTTTACATTGATTGTAGCTGCAAAATTAGGGGTATAAAGTTACACCGAAATTTACGCAAGTGAAGCCAGGAGCAAAAGCTAGTATAGTTATCATAAAGCTGAAAAATTCGTTTGTTTGAACATGCTATTATACTGATCCGATTCTAAAAATTATTTTGCTAATGACCGTAAGAAAATTTACACAGACGAAGCCGCGTCCAAAACCCAATTACAAATAAATGTTGCAAGTCAGGACAGCCGATGGCTTCATACTTGCCGTGTCACCGCGATTACGGAAGCATTGTACACTTGTGCAAAAAATTACAGAAACACTTTATTTACTCACACTTGTTCGATAACATTGAGCTGTCCAAATATTAGCACTGCGCCAACTGTAATTACGAAAACCTATGCAGTTGTACGAAATTATTATTTGCATTATTTTGACGGCATTGAGTTAATGCAATTGATGAAAATACTGACCTTTTATTTTGCTTTCTTATTTGATCACCTGTTAACATAGTAAATATTGGTCTTTATCATTTGCAGCTATCGAACGACCTCGGTCCTATGTCCTTGCGATAGCTATCATAACACTTTCTCTTCTAATCTACAGGAATTTAACCCCTTTTCTAAACAAATCATTTTTTTTAAGTGGATATGCGTATGAACTTATGAAGATATACACATGCACATCATATTTCATGCCCATATCTTTATACTAGACATGTACCGGGTAATAGATTTGCCAGGTACCCGCCTGCCGGGTACCTGGCAAAGAAAACGTCCGTACTGCAAGCGCGCTTGCAGCCTTGCAGCCTTCGCCTAGCAGCTCAGTATACAGCGAACGACTTTTCTCAGAGGCTGGCAATATTTACGAAACAAAAAGAAGCCGATTAGATCCACACAGAGCCGAAAAACTGGCGTTTCTACACCATAATTTACCCCTTATAAACTTTGATTATTAATGATTATTGTTTCTTTAATAACAATTTCTTGTTCTGTTTCTGTCGATCATTAAACAACATATTCGATTTAAAAAAGTGTTATATTTTTATTCCCAACAAATTACCCGGCATGACCGGGTACCCGGTGCTATTACCCGGTACCCGGCCGGATCCTAAAAAAGTGCCGGGTCCACCGGGTACCGGGCCCAAACCGGGTACCCGGTACATGTCTACTTTATACTAGGTAAGTTCGTGTGCCATGTCACTGAACTCCTTAAAAAACGGCTGTACTGAATGTACCTATGTATTTGTGTTTGTCCCTGGATGTTTAGATTCACAATTGAACCCGGTCGGTGGCGTAAGCCAACGCGAGGGCAACTACAGTCGGGTCTGCCAGTTTTAAATTAATTGAATCCAAAGTCTACGAAGACATCGCTTTTGAATTTTGCCGAGCGTTCGAATTCTTTTTGCACGTAACAGTAGATTTTTTATTGGTAACCTAAATAGAAGACCCCATTTCTACACATTTCCATATATTCATTGCCTTATCATCCACTCTAAGGATAAGATATCTAATGAACCATATGTAAACCTCTTCCCGAATCGCTGACTCGTATAAACGCTTGCGCCAAATCAGTCCCTCGCAGTAGGTACCAATAAAGGTATAATCTAATTGCTTCCCTGAAGTGTACTGAAGCGTGCTATCTCTACGTGCCCGCATGTTTCATATTCATTTATCTGCTACGTCGAGTGCCAATTGACTCTTCAAACGTATGCCAGTGGAAAGTGCGGAAAATGTACATAGACATTCTGTTATGTTTCTTGGAAAAGGGGAAAAATCTAGACTTTGTTTGCAAATTCACTGAATTGACAGAGTTTAATTTTCCGACATGATTATGAATTAACCCTATTACTCTCAGTTACCTTTTCTAATATACACTCTTTTGCAAAAAAAACGGGCACCTAAGGAAATTTACGTTCTAAGGTCGATTTGAGTTAATTAAATGAAATTTATTTCTTTGACGTAGTCTGTATACTTATAATCGTGTAAATTAATGCGCGTGAAGTGAATTCGGGCAATTAAAAGAAAAAAAACGATGGATTCTTTAAAACCGATGTACACGCCCAAACAATAAGAAGTGGTCGGCAAATAAGACAAGACTTTTTTTTTACTTTTTTTAATTAAACAAAGTTACAAATGTAAAAACCTAATAACGAGTGTGACATCCTCTTGCCAAAATCACAGCTTGAATCCTTCTGGGCATGCTTTCCACGATGTTTTTAATAACGTTTTGAGGAATACATTCGCACTCTTCTGCAATGACTCTTTTGAGCTCCCTGATGTTTTGTGGAGCAGGTTGCACTGATCTTACCCGTCTCTTTAGAACATCCTAGACATGCTCAATTGGATTAAGGTCAGGACTTCGAGCTGGCCAATCTAATCGACGGATCCCAACTTCTTGCATGTACGCTTCCACGTCGCCAGAACGGTGCGGGCAAGCATTGTCGTCCATAAAAATGGAATCTTCCCCAAGTGCAGTCAATGTGGGTTGTGCATATGAAATTAGGACTTCCATTATGTACCGGTGTGCATTTAATGTTCCATTTTCTATGAAAACTAACTCCGTACGCTCCGTCGAATTAATTGCTGCCCAAAACATAACGGAGCCTCCGCCATAAGGAGTGATTTCTTCGAAACACACTTCCGCATAGCGTTCCCGTGGTCTTCGCAGCACTCGCCGGCGTCGGTCCTCTCCACACAAAGAGATTCTAGCTTCATCAAAAAAAAATCCTTTATTCCAGTCCCCAGAGTCCATGAAGCACAGTTCCGAGCAAACTGAAGTCGAGCAACACGGTGCTCACGGAGTAATTTAGGGCCCCGAGCTGGGCGGTAACTCCTGATATTGGCAGCCAAAAGCCTCCTCCTGACCGTCCACAAGCTAACTTCTGCTCCTCTTACTTCTTCAAGGCTCTTCTTCAGGTCCACACTTGACGCCTTACGATTCCGCAACGCCTGACTCACCAAAAAGCGGTCATCTCTTGGTTCTGAGCATCGTTTTCTTCCCGAACCGGGTCTTCTTTTGACCGAACCGGTCTCTTGATACCGTTGCCAAGTCCTCTGGACAGTTGAACGACTCACATTTAGCCGCTGAGACACGTAAAGTTTGCGAACAACCTTCTTCAAGTAGGGCTATAATTATACCGGCCCTTATCGCTTTATCACTCATATCAAAAAGTGGTTTTTAATGTAAAAAGAAAGATTAAATTGTTTAATTTGCAGAAAATATCCAAAAACTTTAAAAATATCGTAATCAGTTAAAAATCGTTTCAGCAATTCGCGCCATTAGTAAAGCAATTTTAGAATAATCCACAATAATAATTATTTTTATTTTATTAATTTTAAATTTGGAACGTAAAGAATCATGCCAGGATGCTTCAAATAACATGCCAATACATCGTCAAATTAATAAAACCTATTTCTTGTTCTTCTTCATTGAAGTAAGAAAAAAATCTAAAGTGCCCGTTTTTTTTGCAAAAGAGTTTATATCATAATCGGTTCAGTAATTTAGACATGTTGACTAAATCAAAAGTCAAATCACTTATATCAATTAGCCCATTATAGGGCATTTATGAACATCGTTAAGAAAAAATAATTGAATTTAGTTGCCCCTTCCAAAAGCTAGTTTAATATGGAGAAGAATCGGCGAGAAAGTCCTTACTTACTCTCTTAAAATAAATGTTTTACAATATTTGTGTATAAACATACAGGATTACACTTGACATTAAATAGATAGATAGAAAGAGAAGCAGATAGTTTTAAGGGTTTCTTGTACAATGACGCAAACATTGTAGCTTCCCAAAAAAGAACTGTAGCTTTCTTGAGATCCTTAAAAAAACCCGAAGCTTTTTTTTATTAACTTCCCCTAATTTCACGTCTAATTTCAGGGCGCTCTCAGGATAACAGAAGACGGTTGTGGCGGCGTCCGAATAGTCGGAGCTTCAATGCGGGCCGTTAGAGGAGCGCCGGAAGCGCTAGGAGCCCTCCGAGCCGGTGCCTTAGCCCGGACCACGGCAGCTACTAACATGAACTCCTCATCTTCCCGGTCACACGCAGTATTCACCCTACTTCTCCGACAAAGAAGACTAGCACCAGATCAAGACGCCACTGTAGAAAGGGACGCGGATTCAGAAGCACCTGAGCAGTATGAGACGCTTACTGCGAAGTTCCATTTTGTTGATCTGGCTGGGTCGGAGAGATTAAAACGAACTGGTAAGGTTTTAGAACTATTTTTCATATTAATTCCGTTTTCGATCGATTTTTTAATTGGAAGTACTCGTTTCGCACTTATTTATTTTGTTCGGAGGCTTTATTGATTATTCATATTATGTGTGATACTTATTGTGCTTGTTAAAATGAAACCAAAATGCTTTATGATAGCTTAGTCCCACACACAATGACAAAATAAAAATACAATCCAATAAAATTAAACATTAAACGCAAAAAAAAAACCAAATAGAAGGTAACATCACCCTACATTTTATTATTATAACACAATTAATAATTTATTGGTAATCATTGAGTTACTGTGCCACAGTCACATATGCCGATGACGTACGTTTCTGGGAATGTTAAAATAGACGTCATCGTATTCTTCCTAATACTTCTACTGCTTTTCTTTTGCTATTTATTTATTTATTTTATGTGGCTCTACAACAATGAGTACGTACACTATTACATGTTATATGTTATGTTACATTCCAATCTTAAGTTTAAGTGCCCCATCACTTAAAGGAGAGCACTGCATGCACTATGTTTAGCGCATCATAGTCTCTGATAGTTTTTTCTTTCTACAGGTGCAACCGGCGAGCGCGCAAAAGAAGGCATATCAATAAACTGCGGCCTCCTAGCATTAGGCAACGTCATATCAGCGCTCGGAGATCGATCTCGCAAAGTACTGCACGTTCCGTACCGAGACTCGAAGCTCACCAGGTTACTCCAAGACTCGTTAGGAGGCAACAGTAACACGGTCATGATAGCCTGCGTATCACCAAGTGATAGGGACTTCATGGAGACGCTGAATACGCTGAAGTATGCGAACAGAGCGAGGAATATCAAGAATAGGTGTGTGGTCAACCAGGATCTGACTTCAAGGACTATACATCAGTTGAGGCAGGAGGTGGCTAGGCTGCAGCTTGAGCTTGCGGAGTACAAACAGGTATGATCTTATTTTATCAGGAACTGACTTCTGCCCGCGATTACATTCACGTAACAAACAGAGTTTATCTTTTTCTAATTTTAGTTTATACTCCATTTAAAACAGCATTAAAAAATTACGACACCTTTTATTATTGTGGAATGGAGTATAGGTTACCCCCTAGTTACTCTCTCGCTTATATAGTTTTATTGAAAGGTTGCAATATTAAGGGGTTCCTTTAAATCTGTTAGAGAGTGTAATATTTGTGTTTTTTAGTTTCCAATAAAATATAACGTAAGAATTTAACAATAAAGAAGTTAAGAATTTCGTTGTAATGAATTCGAAAATGGGTATGGGTGTTAGTATTTTAATTATTAAATACTGGTGTACAGTCAGCAACAAAAGTCGATTAACATTAAAAGTTTTTAAATCCTAATTATTGAGCACAGTAATAAAGGAAACACGAAATGAATATACAATTTTATTAAGATAGAATAAACCCTTAGCTATTGCCTGCAATACTGAGAAGTAGTGCATTGTGTTTTTAGTCGCTATTTATAGGATATAATAAAGTAACATTGTTAATCGACTTTTGTTGTTGACCGTACATTTCACTTTATGTTTTATGTAATTATTTTGAATTTAATTTCTATTTTTTTTTTATGCTCATACAGTAATTTGCACCTGGCATGTTATCCCTTCACCACCTTTGGTGGATTGGTGAATGCCTAAGAGCCCAATTGATTAAGTCCGCCTTTCTACCTTTTGATGCATAAAGTTTTAATAAATACATATATCTTCCAGGGCAAACGCGTAATAGCAGAGAACGGAGAAGAAGGCTGGAGCGACGTGGTGCAAGAGAACGCGATCCTCACAGGGGAGGTGGAATCTTTGCGTCGAAGAGTGAAGGCCATGCAGGGCACCATCGAGCAACTGTCTGCGAGGAACAGCGAGCTGATCGCGGAGAAGGCGCTCGGCAACTGGGGGCCGAAGGATGGGAGTCCTGATGCTAATGATTGCTCTCTGACGTCACTTGTGCAGGTGAGAAAGTAATCTTTACCCATAAATGTACAAAAAACCTATAAATAAGAAGTGTTGGGGTTGATTGTAATTAAACAACTACTGTTTTAGCAAAATTTCGACCTTATGCTTTATTATTAAAGTTCTCTTTCATTAAAGTGCTTTAAACTAAATTAAATGAGTTCATCTTCCCGGATTGTGTGCTCTATTTTTGGGAATGTTTTTGAGTCACTGAGAGTATATCTTTCGTTTTTTGTAAATCAAATGATACATCAAAAATGTTATTGACGGATATTGGCTATTCGTTCGTTTGAGTTACAATTATATTCTTCTCAGGGCTACGTAAGCGAGATAGAAGACCTACGAGCGCAACTACTAGAATCAAACGCGATGTACGAGGCGAGTCGGAAGCGCGAGGCGACGGTCGCGCGGACCCGACACGACTCCGTGCAGGACCCTTCGCTTATCATCGACGATGCTAAACGGGAGCTGTATAAGGTAAAACACTGTTGTTGCAGAATGTTCTATTTAATAATACCAGCCTATTATTGTTCCACTACAGGGCAAAGGCCAATTTTTATACAGAGAAAGCACGAGAATTTTTAACCACGCTTGCTCAAGGCAAGTTGACGATTACAGATTTATTTTTGTAAGTAAAGATAACATAAAAACTTCTTGGCCACTTGGCGCTGTGGTTTTATTTGTCATTCTATTTTAATTGACCTAATTTGCTATCTCGTATAATAAACGTTTAAGGGATATAATTTCTAAAATTACGAGTCCGGGTTTCCTAACTATATTTTCCTTCATGTCCGATGTCTGTGATGTCCAACGTGAAATAAGAAAATATATTTGAAATAGTAAAGTCACATTGGTTGCGGAACAACAACCATGAGAGGTGGATGCTTTAACCTATTCAATCATTAATTCATTTAATAATTTTTTAATTACTAAACCACAAAACTTTGATGACAAAACAACCTTTTAACCTTCAGGAAAAAGAGTTGCTCGCGCGCAGCATGGGCGAGCTGGAATTCCAGCGTAAATTGAACATGAGTGAGAGTATGACAAGCGCGGTAGACGAGCACATCGGAGAGAGGGAACGAGCAGAGGGAGAAAGTGCGGAGGACTCTGAGCCTTCTGACGGAGACGCTGAGGTGGAGCCCAGTGATTCGGAGGAAGAGGACTCGGAGGCTAAAGGTAGGTTTAATCATAGATGATAAAAAAAAGATAAAATATCGTTTCCGAGTATTTTTTACAATAGTTAGTGATAGGACCCTCTTTTTAGCTAATACCTGAATTAGGAGACTCCGATTTTTAATAGTTTAGAAACTTTTAATATTTGTTTTTGACAATTCGATACAACTTTCCATTGATATGCGCCCGCGCACGCCTGTCTCTGTGTATGTTCTATACAGAACTTAGTGAAGCATTTGATTTGATTTAGAAGAGGTGTGCTGATAAACGAGTTACTTTTGAACTAACACGTAATATACTTTTTTCAGCAACATTATCCATTGTGGATACAATAATACAGGGTGTTACCAATAACAATTTAATTCCAAAAAAAAAACAACCATTTTACCAAAAAGAACGATTATTTTTAAACTCTCTCTTAACATGCTGCAGTCCCAGAATATTTCGGTACTATAAAATTGACGTCCTCGTCCTAACTTGTCCAGGTCAACGCGTCCTCTCAGCGCAACTTGCAGCCCTAAGCGAAGATATCGACACTAAGGCCCGTCTGATAGAGCAGTTGGAGCTGTCACAACGTCGCCTCGCCGCCCTGAAGACGCACTACGAACAGCGGCTTGACACGTTACATCATCAAATTAAAGCCACCAATGATGAGAAGGATAAAGTACTGGCTTCACTTGGTAAGTTAAACTGGTTTTTTTATTTTGGGTTCGAAATTTGAAAATAATGTTGACAAGCATTGATAAATGTAGATTAATTCTTATGTATATCATGTGACATAAAAAAATTCTTGCCGTATTCAAAAAATGTAATAGCTAAATATAGATCCGTTTCATAAAATTAAAAACATGGCAAAAGAAAATGGCATCGTTTATCATTTGTGCTCTCTGTCGCTCGCTATACTGTGCGAGTGAAATGGCATGATAAGCTCCATCATTCGGCCGCCATTTTCTTATATGGCGCGCGCGAGTTATATCTTATTTCAATAATACAGATTGGAACGTTTTAACAGACCCTGAACTGGAGGAGTGCCCTAGGAGTACTTCCCTCCACTCCAAGATTTGAGACTGTAACATAACATTAAAACATCACGCCTGGGTTAAGCAGAGGTGTGGGTACACCTCTGCTTAACCCAGCCGTGATATTAGTACTAGTATTAGTACACCCACATTTCGCCAGTTATGTTGATGAATTTAAGACTGTATACATATAAATTTCCCTTCCACCTTCCAGCAACACAAGCGTCCCCGCCGAGCGAGAAGCTGAAGCGCGTGAAGGAGGAGTACGAGCGGCGCGTGGCGGGCATGTCGCGCGAGCTCAAGCGTCTGCAGGCGGCGCAGCGCGAGCACACGCGTCTGCAGCGCTCGCAGCAACACACCGCGCTGCAGATCAACACGCTGCGCGCAGAGCTGCAGAACATGAAGCGGGACAAGGTCATGCTGATACCTTATCTTAGGGCTATACTACACGGGCGGTTCTCCCGCCGCGGGAATCCGCTTGACAAAGCTCCCGCAAACCAGCAAACTACACGGGACGCGGTTTACAGCTGTGTTTTGTGTTCATTTCAACATGGATCCGCCAATGATAACTAGCCACGCAAGCGCACACACGACGAATGAGCGAGAACGTCCCGCGCAGAATGACGCAATAGCAGATAACCGCCCGTGTAGTTTCAAACGGCGGTTAACAGCGGCGGTTTGACGCTGCATGCGGCTGTCGAATTTCTCCCGCCTGCAAACCGCGGCGGGAAACCGCGCAGTGTAGTTTGTAGCATACAATGTCCATATATAATTGAGTCTAGTGCGGTTCAGAAACGAATTGCCGCGGCGGGAGAACCGCCCGTGTAATATAGCCCTTGAAGCTTGTTAATAGCCGGGTACAGTTCGGCCGTGCTTCTGTCCGTTTGCCACCATTGAATGCATATACAACTTGACTTTTAATTTACTCATTTTGGTTGCGTTGTAGTGCCTTTTTGTAGGAAACAGCAGATTTATTGTTTTCATAGAATCGACAGTGAATATATAAAAGCGAAAGGTCATTCACTCAATGAATAAACACGAAATCTTGATATCTACTTTAACTACTTGGCACATGAAGCTGTAATAGGACACTTAAAGATAAATTGAATATTTTTTTTACAGGTCAAGTTAGTGCAACGCATGCGCGAAGAAGCTAAACGACACGCGCAAGCTGAAGCAGTGCGAGCTAAAGAGGTATTTATTAATATACGTTAAGATTGCATTTTAAAAAATTGATCCTAATCTTTTTTTCTTGTATATGATTGTCTATAGTACCTTTAATGGCCTAATTGAAATGAATATTTGACTTTAACTTTGAAAACTTAAAATAACATTTACCCTAAAAACGAAACACTGTTTACGAAATGTTTAAAACCTTTTTTTTGCATTATATGAGATGAATTCCTAAAACATGTATCTTTTTAATATTATCAGTAATAAAATGATATCTATTTCTCTTAGGTGGCACAACTGCGCAAGGAATCTCGTAAGAACGCCAACTTGATACGGTCACTGGAAGCTGAAACTAAGATGAAGGAAGCGGTGAGTAACATCAAAACCTCAATTCATTTAATTTAATAATCATATAATAATAATATTTCGTATTTGTGTACAGGTTTTACGGCGAAAACAAGAGGAAGTGTCTATCTTAAGGCGAGGACATCGCGATAAACTCAGCAGTCGAGCGGCGGGCAGGCTACATGGTCAGTACAATTTTATTTATTATACACGGTTACTTTTAGGTCGTTCTTAAACCGAAAGCCATAAACTCCATCATCAAACTCGAAACGATTGGGACCATTTTTTTTCAAAAATAACAATAAAAAAAGACAGCTGTTCAGTACACTTTGACGAGTTAGACGAACATAAATGTACTGAAAAGCTGTTTTTTTTATTGTTATTTTTGAAAAAAAAATGGTCCCAATCGTTTTGAGTTTGATGATCGAGTTTATAGCTTTCGGTTTAAGAACGACCTAAAAGTAACCGTGTATATACGCTAAAAAAATAATCACTTAAAATAAACAGACTGTCTGTGACTTTCTTGCTCGTTCTTCTCTGTAGACACATAACTACGTTTTGGTACGAGCAACTAGCTTTATTTTGTTGACTTATTAACCGACTCCTTGACAATTCAAAAGTGCCTATGATTTTTTTTTTTTTGGCCAATAACAAATCTTAACTTATATTTAAATGTGAGCAATAAACATACATGCCGTCGAAGGTACTGATTCCTGAACACGTTGACAAACTCAGCCATTTTTTCATTCGTGTTTTTTTGTATATCTGTCTTTGACAAGATAATCTAACAGCCTAATGTCATAAACTATCGACACTTTTATTAAAAAGTTGAACTTCATTCCATACAGACCGCACTCGTTCCCGCAAGAGCACATCATACCGCGAGGCGTGGTCGCGCCTGGAGTGCTGGGTGTCGCGCGCATGCGCCGCGCGCTGCACGCTGGGCGAGCTGGAGGCCGCGCTCGAGCGCCTGCTACAGCAACGCGAGCGAGCCAGGAACACCGACCAGGATCCTGACGCTAAACATCTGCTGCGCTATCTTAGAGAGTCCATTGCTGATACGCAGGCGCAGATTATGCAGATTGAGGTAATAATTATTATAATGGTTGTAAAAATACACTTAGCAAAGCCAAAAGTTACCTGTTCTTCCCATCACTGCGATATTTGTTTTTGCTCTGAACCATACAATCTAGATAGATTGTATGGTTAAAAGCAAAAAAAATATATATAAGTAAATATAAAAATTATTTCCTATTTCCCCTGGTCACAGCATCACGCGTGAACGTCTGGACCTATTTCATTAATTCTTTTTGTTGCGTTTATTTATTGAAAGCAGAAGGTTCTTATGAAAGAAAAAAAACAATAGATATAATTTAAATACCTTTCTGGTGTTGTTGTAGCTTAATACTGGGCCAAACAAAAATGGCAATCTATACGCTAAGAAGAAGAATACCTGCAAGTCGTAGTGAACGTGATTGCTCTGCCCCCACGTAACCTCACTATACCTTCCCAGGAGGAAAACGACGAGAACATGCTACCCCGCCTACTAGACCAAATTGACTCAGTGGAGGCGGGTCGCTACTCCCTCGAGCGGATGGCAGCACTGACGCTGCAACACGCGCAGGACGCCGCCAGGAACCTCAAGATGTTGCAAGACACGCGCGCGCAACTCAAAGAGGTAATAAAACCTTGTGTTTATAGTAAAATATAAGTCTTTTCATAAATTTTTGATGTTGCAAGAAATATTGTTGAGTAACTATTTTAACTTTGGTTTACCTGCAAATATCTGCAATAAAATAGCGCCGAGTGCATCTCCCTCAACTTGTATGGAAACGTGCTTAGTGTCCTTTGTCGCGCATATTGAAGACTGGGTTTTGCTCGCGTGAATTTTCTTACGTATCCCTTTTTTTATAGTAAAATATAGTGCTCTGGGATATCGTATAGCTTCCTATTAGCGAAATAATTTCAGTATCGTTGTATTCGTTACTAACCGGTTAGTAATCGATAAGTGAAAGACGATTAACAAAAGGTATTTATAAGGCAGAGGTAAGTGGCAATGCAGGTAGGGGTCACCCTAGGAAGACCTACACTGACCTTATTGGTGAGGTTCTTCAGAAAGGTCAGGTGCGGAGTACTCGTAACCGGCGTGCTTGTATGACGAGATGTATGAACGTAGATGAGGCGAAAGGAGTATGTAAGGATCGTAACAGGTGGCGTTCTGTGGTTTTTGCCTACCCCCATGGGAAAAAGGCGTGAGTTTGTATGTATGTATGTATTTATTTATTTAAAACACATGTAACTCAAAGACTTATCTTAATTTAATTATTGTTCATCCTCAGCTAGAAACAAGTACAGAGCGCACGGCGAGCGCGCTGCGGATAGCTAGCACAGAGGACCAGAACCTCAACCCGTGGGGCGGCGTGCCCGCGGCGCTGCACGCGCTGCTGGCGCACGTGTCGTCCGGCACCTCCACGCGCTCCGTGTCGCCCGTCGACAGGTAACTGGCGAGACAGAACGCTCGTGGACCAGCAGTATACCTACCTATTCTTCGACCAATATAACCAGTCCATTGTCATTGTAATTTCTTTATTTTGTGGCCTATTATTATTTATTTATTTAAACTTTATGCACAAAACAAAAACAAAGGCGGACTTAATGCCTTAGGCATTCTCTACCAGTCAACCAAAGGTGGTGAAGAGATAGCAGGTGCAAAAAATTATACATGAGAAATAATCAAATATAAGATTTAAAAAAACATTAAAAACAAATGGCACTACTACTACACTACTATTTTAGTCGGATTACCATATTTTAAATTCCATCCTTCATAAAGTTGGACAATTTTGAATAACCAGGCGTAATAAGTGCCCACATCTCGTAAGCTAATATAAACGTTACTTAGCACATACTGGGCTCTTAGTTATGTTTCCGTCTCTGTCTTGTAATTTTAGTTTGCAAGTTGTGTGACAGTGACAGAAATACTGAGCAAGGCTTCATCTTAGCCTTAGTCTGTAGGCTCAGTGCAATTAGCCTAGTTCTGTTCTGTCTCCTGCTTGTTTGGAGGGAAGTGAAAATTATATTTTTCTTTACTCCTCCGCTATTCTTTTCTTTTTGGCGAAAGCTCCTGGTGTGGGGTAACGTTTTATAATAAAGAAAGATAAAATAATGCAACTCTAATTACATCATCAGTTATTGGCACAGTGCGCTGCAGGACAGACCTCCGAACGGTGTCCGCGAGTCTAACACGGCGCCCACGTCACCGCCTGACGACAACACCACGTCGCCATTCCAAAGGAACACGTAAGTGCACCTATTTATACTACTTTCAATTATTATTATTTTTTCTAGCCGTTACTGTCCCACTCCTGGGCAATTAATTAATTAACAATAATTGTGTTTTAATTCCCCTTTTTGTACAGTCAAGGAATTCTAAGATTGAGCACCTTGAGGTAAATGTTTAAACCGTAAAAATATCACGACTATTACTATCCCATTGCAGAGCAAATGCATCTACTCATACAGAGAAGACACGAGCATTGATCAACACGCTTGCTCATTTCGGATTGGCTATTTCGAACTTATATTAATTATAAGTCCAGGTTTCCTCACGATGTTTTCCTTCGCCGATCTCAGTGATGTGTAAGATAAACTTAGAAAGTAAATATGAATTGAAAAAGTCACATTGGTATTTTCCCGGTATGGAACCCACATCCTCATGCATTCGAGGCGGGTGACCACACTTAGACCGTAAATGAGACTTAATTTATATGGTGTATGAATCTTCATGTAACAAATGTGTGGTTCCCTTGTCCACCAGTGTCCGGCGCGGCTCGGTGCGTCTGCGCGACCTGGGCGTGATAGGTCGCGAGGAGGACCCCATGACGCAATCCATGGTGGAGCCCACCTCCCCGCGCCCCATACCCCTCAGCCGCGTGCCCAGCGCGCCCGGCAGTCTCAGGTAACATATACCTTGTTTTAAAAAGGGCCGCTGTATACATAATCGGGTCGGCACATTCAGTTCGTCATTCTCAATACTACGTAATCAAAAGTTGTATTGAGAATGTCAATTCGAATAGGCTGACCCGTTTAAGTGTATAGCGTCCCTAATTAACGAATCAAACCATCTTCATCCTGTGGAGTAGAACACGCTTGGTACGATATCATACAGGACAAGACACACAACATAGCCGTTAACTACGGATACTGCCTTCAAAGTAACATTTTTTTTTGTGTGAAAATCGCGGTTTATTGCAGTGCGCAATGTGAGGCACGCAAAACATTGTAATTATGGGTCCATGTTCAGTTCAACAGTTCAGGTTCAGTAGTAATAAAAAAGATAAAACTTATTTTCGTAAAAATGCTTTGACCTTCAATATATCCGTAACAAAAAGGTTCTCAGGTCGAGAATAAAAAGAAAATTGCAATTATGGGAACAACACGTAAGTTTCGGCCACGTTAAGTGTCTTTTTGACGACAGATAAACATAATGTATGACTTCCACAGAGGTCTGCAACCACTAAATAACACATCGGGTGCGCTGGCGTCTCCTGTGGCCCCGCGCCGCCCCCCCGCGCCCCCCGAGTCTCCGCGCCCACCCCGCCGGCACCACAACCTGGCCAAACCTGCCTCCTTGTACGTATACAACACCCCACTCTACATACCATAGAGAAAGAAATAGTGGAATTTAAGATGTACACTCGCGGAACGAAAGGGTTAAGCAATTTTCAAATCAATTAATTGGTCACTTTTAACCGCATTTTCGAACTGTAATTTTTATTTTTTGTTGTTGGCAATGTGGGGGAATAAGTATGAAGTTTAACCCTTTTAATTCCGCGACTGTACATGTGTGTATACGCAGCTATGTGACGTTTTATACTAGAAGACCGAAACTGAAATATTTGATTGTCCTTTGTTTCAAACGTGTTTTTTAATCAGATATAAAAATTTTATGATTGGGAATTGGGTATCTATTTATTTTCTTGATATTTATTTTACGGCTCATTTTTTAATCGTCGAATATTCTTTATTCAAGAAATAATAATGATTTGTTTAAACTTTTTCTGAAAAAAATCAGCCAAACGCCAATATTATTCCTCGGATTTAAGATATATGACGCCCTAAATGTACTACTTATTTAACAACCAAAAAGAAGCTTGAGTAGTTAGAAATATATCTGTCTCTTTCACTCTGGTATCTGTGCGATATCGTCGTCCCTTTCTGCATGGTACACTGCTTGGGTATATGTGCTACACTCTAGATAGATGGTGTGAGGTAGACATTACTGTAGTTGTATTTAGAACTGGGACATGTGTTTATATGTTTTTAGAAAGAATATTATTTACTAAAGATTTTCTTAAAATACTAGATTTTGAAATGACATGACCTGTAATAGTTCGTCTCATCTCACTCACACACACTCTTTGCGAGCGAGACATTAAACTAAACGTCAAAACTTTTGACAGTCGCTGTCTCAGTATAGAGCCTCATGCTGTCCCTCTCGCACGTTTTATGATCACTCTACGTATATTTGCAGTTATACCGTCATTTCTAAATCTATTTTAAGAAAATCTGTCGTACTTTGTACCGTCTCGTTGTATGTGCAAACTTTTTAACTATCACAATGATCACGGAAAACAACTTATACCGTTCAATTTTCACTTAGTGTCAGTTTGAGCTCAAATTGACTATAATTAGATAGTTGACACCATTAATTGGTTAAATTCCAAGACATAACTTCTCTAAAGAAACACTTTATTTTAGCCTTGAAAATCCGAAAATTTTCGAAAATTGCTTTCAAATTATAAACGACACAAAAGTGACATCACAGTTGTCTTTTGCATACAAAATCTTTGGAAGAATCGCGTTTTGACAGGTCATGAAAAGTATAGGTATCGCCAAACTTCTAGTTCGCTCTGAAGTTGCAATGGCCGCGTGTTTGCGCCGCACAGCGCCGCCCCCGCTTCCCCGCGTGTTCCCGTGACGCCTGTTTTGTTGTTACTGCGATTCTATTCGAGACAACTTCAGAGCGAACTAGAAGATTGGCGATACCTATACGTCATTTGATTGGTGGTGTCATCTACCGTATTGCGTTGAGTTAGAGTAGGAATTCAGTTGGCACATACAACAGACGAGTCCTACCGGTGATGGCACTCGGTGGGTGGGCCGGCGTGTCCTGCTGACGCAAGTTTCGCCTTGCAGCCTGCTGACCGAGCTGTCCATAGTGGAGGACTGACCGGCCGGGCCCGCCGCGCCGCAAGCCCCGCCCCCCTCTCACGTCCTACGACGCTCTGCATGCTTTATCGTTATTTATTGCTTTTCCTACGTAATATTAACTTTTTATCAACGCTATTTTTGATGGTTTTAGAGATATACTTATTTGTGCTATTTTCAAGTACCGTAAATGCGGGTTGCTTTAGCCTTGTAGGGAAACTTCTGCTCTAAAGAAACTCGAAAAATTACAGATATAGTAATAATTGAAACTAAAAAAAGAATGTCCCCAAAAAGAAGGTTTACTATCATTCAAAAGGTGGGAAGTTCTTGTCATAGGTTTTTTTTTTTCAGTTTTAATCTATTGTTTCCCTCCATTTATCCGGCACTTATTGTTTGAGACTTTGAAAATGAGGTTCTAATTCAAGTACGAACTTACGAAGTAATAAAATTAAGCATAGGTATAATGTTTGTGTCAATTATTTAAATTATTGACAAGCCTATAAAATTCGTAAATTAAGTAAGTATATTTTCTAAAACCATAAAATATTCTGGTTGTATTTACATAGAAAAGTCGGCGTGCTATTGTTAGAATAATAAAATTATAATTATTTGCGGGCGCGCACGTATTATACGTACGTACGTGTCCATATTTACGTTGAAAGTATATTCTATAACTTTGTATATAAACATTAGTATTAAGCTAAAATATTAACTACATATTTGACTCGAAACGAAATGTAAAACGTTAAAAGTACAATATTTAGGCACTAAACATACGAGTATCGAACCAAAAATGTCTAAAGACGCTTGATACCGCTTAGAATTTTCTTCACTGCAGCTGCAATTTGAACTTTTCTGTGATGATCTTATGATCTAATTTTGTATAACTAACAAGGAGGACTGAAACTTTCTTCCAAGCTTCAGTATAGTTTTAAGGGAACTTTTGCATTTAAGAAGTGCATAAATGTTAATTAATAATACTAATATAATGGAATTGTTTAGCTTCTTGCATTTTACTGTAATATATCGAGTAGTGTGTAAGGATATCGTCACAAGTGTAACTTAAGCTTTAACTCGCCAGATAGTTATAGCACGTATTACATACTATACAGATGCTCAACTTATAAAGTCTTTGAAAGCATGCAGTCGTAGACTAAGAATGTTTATCGTTAGATAGATTTTTTTAACGATTTTTTTTATATTGTGCAGAATAGTGGTAAAATAGCAGTAACATATTTTTTTATCCTAATAGTGTGTCATTTTACAAGCATTTTTTTTATTCTCTGAATGTCAGCGACTAAATAAAATTATCTACGTCTAATAAATTAGCAAGCGACATTATAAAAACTCGGAAATGTATTAGCACTAATAAATTATGGGGTTGTAAACATTTTTAATATGCTACTGCTAATATGCATCGTTGGTCGTTCGTATAGTTTGTAATCTGTAAGTACAGTGTATGTACTAGTATATGTATATTATGTAGGCACAATAAACAGATGCAATACAGCTTGTGTTTTGTTTGCAACCGGCATGTCGCACCCCCGCTATATACTGCATGACGAAATGTTGAATACACAACGTGCAAAAAAATTAGGGCACTCTGCAACTTTCTAGAGCAATTTCCTCGTAGACTTTATTTAAAGTGTACTTATGAAGATGTATTGCGCATGTGCCTGCGATATGGATACTTTAAATATATGTATATATTGAATTAACGAGAAATCGCTATTGAATTTTGTTAAAAGGCGAAATTGTTTGCACTTTAGTTTATATTGATGTAAAAAAAGGAGATTTAGTAATGATGCGTGAATTCCATAGAGAAGGAGGATACTCTACGCTAGATGCAATGGTGTGGAATAGCTTATGGGTCATAAAGTGTACCTAGGTTAATTTCTTATTAAATGCATTTACAAGTACAAATAGTAAAAAATCATTTTTACAAATGCACGAAATACGTAGTCAAGCATTTACTATCGCCCGATCTGCATGAGTTCCTATGAATTCTTCCAATAATTTATTGTGCTAATAAAAGAGTATGTATGAATATTATTTTCTTTATTTGTTCGATACACCGAGTACTATATTTTTATTTCATGTATTTGCACTATAGCACCTGAAAAGATTTTTAGTAATTCACAAATAATTAGCACTTTGTTTTTAACCTACCTCCTACTTTTATTATAAAAATACCAATGGAATAAAGACACATGACCACATAAAGATGGCACATGTAGCTGATTTAATTCAAGAAATAGTTTCCACTACAAACCAAAGACATTGTAAGTATTTTTTTTTTGTGTTGTGGTCCATGTTTTCATTTGTAATCCATATCCATGGCATGGCTACCATTGTGCCCCAACATAGCCCATTAAACCATTTGTTTTGTTGCTACATTTTATTTTGTAATGTCCTAATAGTCAAATCCTTAGCTTATTAAATTCCTTAACAAAATTTTCATTATTAAATTCATATTTGTTCATATGGGGACAGCCTATTATGGTCCATACCTGGACATAGTCCTCACCCAAGTTACGCCATAATATTCAGCCATCTTAACGAGTAGTAAATACTTTAACTTGCTTAAAAAAATAAAGCATGAAGTGTTCTAAATTAAAAATAAAAAACTTAATACTGTATTGCCAACTTGACAATTGACAAAACTTCCGTTTCAGTTAACTTTAGCACAATCGGGATATATTATAATTAAGGCACAAGCACTTCTCAAAGGTACTAACTATTTCACAATGTTCACACTAAGCCGTAGCCAGAAATATCTTTTAAATGGGTTATTTCAATAGCACATTTTTTCCACAAACCATTTTTTTTTACTGTAACTAAAACTGATAATATCTAATTTCTACACTTTATTGGAATCCAGATATCATTGTCCTATAAGCATATTATGCACAATCGCGGAATAATAAAGGATACCTTTCCCCGCGTATTATCATTTTTTTTCTGTCGTGGCTACGATAAGTATTCGGAAAAAGTACGTCACTTTTTAGTACTTCGAGTGTACAGTCAACAAAAGAGATACCAGTGTCGTCAGATACAGTTAAAGTTTTTTTAGTAACCGATGGATGTTTCCAAATGTAATTAAATTTAAAAAGTAGATAATAAACAGTTCGTTAATTAAACTAAGTATCAATCGAAAACATCCATCGATTTTTAAGAAAACTTCAACTATATTGGAGAACCTTGTTTACCTAGCTCCTTTGTTGACCGTACATATCATATCTGGGCCCAATTTTCGGCTACGGCTTCTTCATATAACATCCTTATGTCCCATGTCCCGCTTGCTAACGCGCGCACTAACGCAGAGAGGCGAGCGCGACCGTGGGCACGCCGCCCGCGTCTCCGGGCGCGTCGCGTCGTGCGCGAGACGATGACGTGTTCCTACGACTTGCGGGCGCGGGACATGATAACACGCCGCAAGGAGTCGTCAAGGAAATTGCACTCAAGGTGGGTCATAAAAGATTCTTGAAAATAATTATATGCTTTGTTCTAATTGGGTACTTATTAACACCACATAGAGTCTTAGCTACAACTTTGGCGAACTGCGAGTTTCTACACCTCCATTTATCCTACAATCTTGTAACACAAGTGTTATGGTATTTAGAACAGTGTTGAGTATTTTGATTCAAGTATTTTTATAATGCAATAACTTTCTGAGATTTACAACAATGCATATTTTGGAGTTGTTTTAAAAAGAATTATCACTAATAACGAAAAATGCTACTATTTCTAGCGGGTAAGCGGCAGCGGCGGTAACAACACAGGCGCGTGGCTGCAGTGCACGCACGTGGCTGAGGGACACGCGGGCGCGGCGCTCGCGCTCGCAGCCACCTCGCACATGCTGTACAGCGGTGGAGTGGGTGAGTGACACACTTACTTATTGCGCACGAGACAAACGTGTGGTTAACAGTAAAGTGAGATACCCACGGTAGTGGATGGAGATGTACCAAAACAAAAATATCTAAGTCAAATCATTGATTTCAATTAGGCCATTAAAAGACACTTTTGAACGTCATATAAGGCTTCCCGTAATCAATATACAGTCAAGGAACTTGATTGTTGAGCAGACGACACAACGGCGACAGTTAGCCGCGGTATAGCCGTTTCATTCGATTAATTAAGTCATTGTAATTTGATTGGAGTCCATATTAATTTAATTTACTTATAAATAAAATTTGCCTAATTTTACAATTATTGGTATTATGGATTTTAAGAAAAATAATGTTTTGTTACTACATCGTTTTGAAATATTATGCTACGTCAGATATAATCATATGTTTTCAATAATTTCCTTATATTTGCCGAGTAAATATACGGAAATATCTTTTGGATTCAGTTTTTGTCAGCAAATGAGCTATACAGCTGTTCAACTACATAAGCTTAGTAGTCTACATAAGCTTGACATTACTTCTACCTGACCGGTATGTCCTCTCTTGGAATGCAGACCGCACAGTCCGCGGCTGGGACTTCACGGCTGGCACAGAGGCGTGGCGCGGCTGGTGCGGCGCCAGCGTGGGCGCGCTGGCGGCTGGCGAGCCTGACGCGCGCGGCTCGCGCCTCGTGCTGGCCGCCGCCGGGGCCGCCGTGCGGATGTTCGACACCAGGTCGCGGACACCTGTCACTACTCTCTGGTAAGACTGGTTTACTGGTCTTTCTTCTTCTTCATTCTCTATCGTGTGGGCAGTAAGGTCTTACGACCCCACACACCCTAGTGGCAGAGTTCCTAAACCGCCTCAAGAGCCTCTGACATGGTTTGAGTGGAACAGTAAGTCCAGGTTTCCTCACGAAATTGCGATCTTTGATATTCTCATCATTAAAGACGTTTGAAATCTAATTGCGATCGCACTTCAGCGATGAAATGTCAAAAATGTAAATAAAATTCGAGGAAATTTGGACAGATTGACACTGATTACAATTTCATAAAATTACAAGAATGATCCCCGATATTGTGACAAGCTTATTTAATCATGCGATTATGATATTCCCATAATACGAAGTCGTTATCGAAAACATGATTCTGCAATTTTTTCATCAAGCCCAAACTAACCAACAGCTGAGCAAAAGCCTCAACCAGGCTTTTCTTTTTCCATACCACCTCGAACTAGCCCCCCATCCAATTCAACTCCACCTCTTTCCAAGCCTTCATCGCCACCGTCCATCTTCAGGCACCCATTGCATGGACACTAGTGTATTTTCCTATTGAAATGTCCCCATTTCTTCCCAGGTCATCAGGAGCGACAGGTCCTTGCCCCGCCAACCGCGGCGTGGGGGGTGAAGTAGCGGTTACAGCGCTAGCGCTCACACAGAACCACCGGCTATACACCGCTGCAGGAGACAAACTGAGATTATGGGATTTGCGAATGTAAGCCTGTTTTAATTCTGACCTTGTACGATGTATAAAATATTTAAAATGTGTATTGATGGGTTATAATATAATAACTAATGACCCAGCCTATAATTATGCCACTGAAGGACAAAGGCCTCTTCTCGTACAGAGAAGGCACGACCATTGATTATAAGGCCGCCTTCACATTACGTCGCAAGCATTGCGGCAGAAGCGCGGCAGCCGCAAATTTGGATTTTCAAACAAAATTTGCGGCTGCCGCGCTGCTGCCGCAATGCTTGCGACGTAGTGTGAAGGCGGCCTAACGCTTGCTCAAGGCGGGTTGGCGATTTCAGACTTATATTAAACATAAGTCTAGGTGGCCGATGTCAGTGATGTCCAAGATAAACTTAGAAAGTACATTGGTACTTGCCCGGTATCAAACCCACAGCCTCGTACATGAAAGGCGGGCGTTTTAACCACTTGGTCATCTCGACACTTACCGACACCTTTCACTGATTTTTGATAATTCATCATTGTATGCAGGATGGAGTGCGTGTGCAAGCTGTGGACGGGGCACGCGGCCGCCGTCATGTGCCTGAGCGTAGGCCGCGCGGCGGCCGGGGGCGACCTGGTGGCCACGGGCTCCAAGGACCACTACGTGCGCACTCTCGACATGCTGCCGCAGGACACTGGTATGTGACCTGAGTGCTGAGTGCTAAGTGTGAGGTTTTTCGCTCACGTTCGATTGCGAGCTCGTTAGAATTTTATATGGGAAAAAGTTATAGCGCCATCTGGTGATCACTAGGAAAACCTTATTTCCCATACAAAATTCTAACGCACTCGCAATCGAACGTGAGTGAAAAAACTCACACTTAGCACTCTGAAGGTCAAGAATACAGGCCTCAGAGATCTATACTAATACTAGCTTTTGCTTGCGACTTCGTTCGCGTAAATGTCGGTTATCGCGGCTGCAGAGGAAGTCGCGGAATAAAAAGTAGCCTATGCCCTTTCTTGGGGTTCAAATTTACCCCGTACCAAATTTTATAGACAGACAACAGACAGACAGAGTTACTTTCGCATTAAAATGTTAGTATGGATAGTTGAAACTGGATTTCATTAAAAAAAGTTGTAACTTTAAACTTAAATATATATAATCTGTATAATATTTCACTTTCACTTAAACTTGGATAACATTTGTTGGGAGTAGAATTGGGTAGATGACACTATTAACCAATAATTCCAAGACATAACTTCTATAAAGAAACATTTTATTTTGGCCCTGAAAACCTGATTAATTTTCAAATCACTGTAAAATTGGATTTTTAACTGCTTTCAAATTAATAAATAGTTAGTCAATTGAGTCTACTCAAAAGTGATGTCATAGTTATTTACACCATACAAAATCTATGGGAGAATAGCGTTTTGACAGATCATAAAAAGTACGTCAATTGATTGGTGGTGTCATCTACCCTATTCTTTATTTACGATTCGAGATACATCAAGCGTGCTACTTTAACATAAACAAGTATCTGAAATTACAGGTAGTTGGGAAGCAAGTAATCGCTGGCTACTAGAGCCGCCGCACTACGACGGAGTGCAAGCGTTAGCGCTGTGCCACGACGACGCAGCGCTGTACAGCGCTTCTCGAGACACCAGCCTCAAGCGGTGGAGTCTCACAGACCATACGCTCACACACGTAAGTTTTACTTATTATAGTGATTACTGAATCTAATGATGGTTTATTGGATCTCTGGGAAGGATTTTTATTTCACATTTTACTCTTGTGTTTTACAAATGTCCGTCAGTGGTTTTGATGTAGGCCAGTGTACTTAAGTTGACTTTCAATCTTCATTGTAGATTTTTATCATTGAGCATATAGTTTTCAGAACTACTCATTTTATCTAACTACTTCGTTCTTTTGTTAGGTTTTTACTGTATTGTCGTAATGGACGTGTTTCGTGTTTCTGGATATGTAGATTATACCTTTCGTTTTTGTTTAAATAGAATATAGCCATATTACCTTTGAACGCTACGTATGCTTGTACCAGGGTGTAATGAACGCGCACAAGGGCTGGGTGACGGGCGTGGTGGTGGTGGGCAGCGGGCCGGCCGCGCTGGTGGCCAGCTGCGGGCGCGACGCCGCGTTGCGCGTGTGGAGCGCCGCGCTGCGCCCCGCGGCTGCGCCCGCGCAGCTGCCTGACCTGCCGCACGCACTGCGCGCGCACACCGACCATAGTCTGCGCGCGCTCTACACCGCCGGCAAGTGAGTATACCTGGACTGCAAGAAATATCTTCATAATAATTTGTTAAATAAAGGTGCGACTGCATTACAGATGACCGCCATATACTTAACTACGATTTGTATTGAAGAGTTGTGTTTCTTATTACTGTCACTATTTCCGTTCCATACAAATTGTACGTGAAATTAATTCATCCCAATTGGTAATCGCATTAAGCACTCTGAAAACAAAATAAATAGTCAATTTAAAGGCACCATACTGGATCGATCTGAAAATATGAACGATTGGTGAACCCTAATCTAGTTGCACCTTAATATTTGTTGGGTTTTGTTTTGTCTGTTAAGTTAATTTTATGATCAATAACGATCAATATTTTTTATTGTAATATGTCCTTCTAACTCATTGAGGTCTTAAATGACATAAATGTTTGTTTGTTAATCCAACGTTTTCAGATAAAATTATTTGTTAATTTTAACCACAATTTAGTTTTTTAACCTACACTATTTTTTTCAATTTGGAACAGATTAAGAAACTAAATTGTCTCCATATGTCAAGTCTTTACTTTCAAATGTATACACATCAAAAAAGTCTAGGGATCAACATCCCTAACAAATGTTAGGGATGTTGATCCCTAGACTTTTTTGATGTGTGTATAAATGAAATATTGTATTAAAGTTAGTGTAGGCAAAGGTAACCTGTGAGTGTGTTGCAGCGGCGGCGAAGTGCGCGCGTGGCGGGTCACCGTCGAGCAGTGAGCGACCACAGGTGCTGACACACACACGCATACAACACATACAGATAAACTACGACAACTTGACGCGCCCCTCCACAATTCAAAACGTTTGAAAGTATTTGTGAAAGTCTTTACAAGACTCACAACGCATGTGTGCGTACTGAGAGGCTCTCGAAACAAAAACAAATCAGTGTGTCATTGTTGCTTGACTAGCGGCGTCATTATTATTGAAATAATAATATGGAGGGTCGCGCCATGTTATATGTAGTAGTTTATCTCTACATATATTTATAAAAAAAATATTCATACAGCACTGCACACTGCCACTTGTTCATTACAATTCACACCTGCGCACAACGGCCTTTGCAGCGCCGGAACTTAGTTTTCAATGACAAACAAATATGTGTCTTGCCAACGTTGAAATAAAGTCGAAAATAAATTAAAAAGTATTCTTTTAAAACGGGGTTTCCAACCTTTTACCTGCTTCTTAGGTAGGTAACGTATGATAAGTAGGCTGGTATGGATCAATTTTTTTATAAATATGCGGTTTATTGCCCCTCCCCTGATTATGATAATGTACAAGTGATTCCCCATACGATAAGGTTCAAAGTCATAGTCATAGTCAAATCATTTATTTTGAATTAGACCATTAAAAGGCACTTTTGAACGTCATTTACAAGAAAAAAATTGAAATATTGAATCTAGTTGCCCATTCCAAAAGGTTGGCCCCACTGTTCTGTTTGTAACTGTTATATAAACCTCAAAGGACTTCCAACATTCCTCCTCTACCAACACAAACACGGTAGTTCCAACATAACAGCGAACAACACAAAACACTTCTACAATCATTCCTCCTATACAATAGTTTTAAATGTCGCTAAAGTATCACTAACCAGAACAAATCCGAATGCAATATTAGCTACATGCCTACATATTACTTATATGTATAAAAGTCAGCGCAAAGAGTAGTTTACACTATATCAATTGATAATGAACTTTAAAAACATTGCAAATACAGTTGAAAATTGTGTGCAAGAATTAGCAGCGGCATTTAAGGGTCATCCATTAATCACTTGAGGTCTTCCAGCAACTTTTACCTTTCCCCCCCACCATACCCTAAATCACGTGTATTTTTTTTGGAACGTTATAACATGTAACTTTTAATACAGTTTTCAATTTAACTCTGAAAAATTTAAATTAATTAAAATACTACACCCCCCCTTCGCCATTGTGATATCTCGCCATTGTTTTTAATCGACCCCCCCCCCCTCCTTTCAAACCTCAAGTGATTATTGGCCGATCCCCTTATTATCTTGCACGCAACATTCAGCCCTATTCTAGTTCATTTGCTGCTCTGTCTGACCGTAACACTTCATATTCACGTATTTATACAAATAGTAAATTGATTTTGTCATCTGTACAAGCATACATATACTAAAATGGCTGAAGTCATTGTTTCATTATATACATACATACCATTACATACATTATTGGAAAGCAGCTACTAATATACTTAGCTTACCTCCAGTTTCTCGTGCGAAAAATTTATGTATATTTATTGTCAAGTGCCCGTTAAGGCAGAAACAGACTTATAACACACTACGCCACGCCACATCAGTAAATCTCGTACTCTTCGTCGTTTGTCCAATAAGTACGCGAAATGTGGCGTCGGGTGTTACAAGTGTGCATCGGTCTTTATGAGCAGTGATTGACTGGCTAAATTATCAACAACCAATCACAGTAGCTTATTTTTCGTTCGAGAAACCCGGAGGTTTATCATGTAGTTTGTTTTCATTTTCAATTTGCAAATTCTTCTTTAGGAAATATTCTCTTGAATGATAGAAACAAAAATGGTTTGACATGTTATATGAGGTCATCAATCACTGACTTACCGACATGCTGTGTGAGCCTGCTGATGGAATAAATATTTTAAGCAGACAATACTATAGTTCTGCGTTCACCTAGGAACTTCACATTATCAAGGTTTTCAGAGGGCCCTCCGCTCACGTCAGACAATCGGTCACCGATTTTTGTCGGAGAGAAAAGTAATATATGTATTCCAATATACTAACACAGACGTCCAACAAAAAGTTGGTCCTACGAAACTATGAAATAATCGTCCGATCCGATAAATCTGTCCTACAAAAAGCTTGACGTGGTCGGAGGCCTACAAGGACCAATATTATCTGTCGTCGACTGGCAGCAGACTAAAAAAAAAATCAGGCGATGGCTATATGCACTATTACATAGTGCGCTCATTTGATGTGTGAGATGTGTCGCACCGTCTCGCTTGCGCACGCGCCGCCGCTTCACCCCCACTCACACAGGCAAAACTGCGCTTCACTCTTTACTATTTGGACAGGGCTAACGTGCATGTAACAAAGTTTTGATCTCGCATTTACATAATTGGATAGTTAACACCACCATTCATTGACATATCATGTACTTTTAATGGAATGTCAAAGAGCGATTCCCCCATAAATGTATGGCAATATCGAACTGTGACGTCACTTATTTGCCAACTCAATTAACTTACTATTTTCAAAGCCACAAAAAATCTAATTTTACAGTAAATCGAAAATTAATCGGGTTTCTGCTGAAATATACAGATTTTGTTATTTTTTTAAAGTGTCTTGAAATTAATGATTAATGGTTTCAACTACCCAACTCATGCGTCGTTTTGGCACAAGATGAAGTGACGACAAGATTTTGTTACGCTGCATATATTATGTTAGCCTGACAGGTTCGGGTTCCTACAGATTGTTTATTTAACACTACTCTTGTGTGCCTTTATAATGTGTACCTTCATGTTATCTGTATTATACCACCCTGGCTTAATGAAAATGCTTGTATGACGCTCCTTCAAAATTAACCAATATGAGTTTATAGATTTCTTTCCATAGACTTTTTGTTGCTCTAAAACATTTATAAAGGTACTGGCAATAGTACTATTTACACCAGCTCAGAATAACTTAAGACGCTGACAACAGCTAAAGCGCGGTCACTTTCAAACTGCGTAGAAAAAAAAGAAGCGCGATGACACTACCGTTGTTAGTAATTTGTTTTAAAACTAGCTTTTGCCCGCGACTTCATGCGCGTTGATTATAAATAAAAATTATTTTGTTGATTGTATTAGTTGATTATAAATAAAGCTACATTATCAGCGAGTAACATAGGCTATATCTATGTTACTCGCTGATAATGTAGCTTTCCATAGGTGAAAGAATTTTTGAAATCGAGTAAGTAGTTTTTGATTGTGAGAAACAAAAATACAAATCTTTTCTCTTTTACAATATTTAAATAAGTTGAGTAATGGAAAATTTTAAACTATCAAGTTCTTTATTCAAATATAACACGTTATTGTTATTATTTTTGACAACATACGTTGATTATGATATAGATCTTAGATCCTGATATAGATTTTTTTGCTGAAAGGTGGTTGCTTTTCAATGTTTTTGTATTAAGAAAAATAAGTGTTTTAAAAACAATTGAGTTTTCAGAAAAAATGTTGAAGAAAAACATATTTTTTCAGCCGCCACAAATTAAACAAAATTAGCCAT
Source organism: Hoplodrina blanda (assembly GCA_949316365.1). Taxonomy (NCBI): domain Eukaryota; kingdom Metazoa; phylum Arthropoda; class Insecta; order Lepidoptera; family Noctuidae; genus Hoplodrina; species Hoplodrina blanda. Next base: position 3,582,770 of record OX438579.1, on the reverse strand, counting down.
TAAAAACGTTTGAAATTTGGATTTCCGGTCTTGTCAGCTTCTTAGCAGTAGCTGGTGTAAACTTTATTACTGCCAATAAGAGTCAAAATCCTTCAAATCAATGTTTTTTCTGTGAGTGTTCCCCTGTTCTAACCTTTTTCTATTGTTCTACAGCTTCACCTAGTAACTAACTATTTTCAACCAGGTTGATGTCATTTATTTAGCTGTACAAAGTTTATTTCATTGACTAACCTGCTTTAATTGTTGTGTGTAGTTTTCTAGTTATTCTCCTGAATTTAATCCCTATTTACTTTAGATAAATTGTATACTTACTATTTAAAAATTATATCATTAAACTGTATTTTCCTATCTGCCAACTTTTGGTTAAAGGCTAGAGTAATTTGGCTATATTAAAGTCTGTATTCACCACATTTTTAATCAAACGATTACATAAACAGTTCTATATTTAAAATTCCTTCAAGTAATTAACTATACAACTGTTTAAAAATGGAACCGCTTGATTAAATGTTGGTGAACACGGGCCTAAAGATCCCTGATTTTTCTTTCTATTAATGCTAAAGGTGGAGGCACAATATTGTAATAATGCACGTAACTTTTCCTGTTTTCAAAATTTTACTTTTAGTTGTACACAAAAGATTCAAAACACATTCTGTGAATTTCATTAGCACTAAAATACACACTCCATTCAATATGACATTAGAAAAATAACGTTACAACGCTATCGTTATTTCAATGTTAGCGTATTATAAGCTTTGTTATTTCATCATAAATAGAAAGCAATGTAGAGACTATTAGCTATTTAAAAAAATATGTACTCGTATATCACAAAAATACAGTCGTTTCAATATAACACAATTTCAATATTTTTCAAATGCAGTATAAGTAAATGGAGATAATACATTATTGTGCTTCCATATCCCGATCACATACTAACAGTATCACCGACCAATCATAAACACCATCTACAATAACTATTCCCTCCCCAGTGACGGACGCATACGGTGTTGGCGCATCCGGAAAACGAGGTGACCATCACCCGCGTGCTCCGCCGGCCCGACCGCGCCGAGCACGCCAACCACGACTCCCACGCATGCTGTGTACCCCGCACGACCACAGCGCAGGGCTTGGAGGTGACTGTCACCCGCGTCATACAGATACTCTCGCCGGAGACATGCTTATAGATGACAATATGCTAAACGCGAAAATGGTACAATTTCAAGGTAGCATCTATAGACGCCTTCATTGATTTTGTACCTTTTACTGTATACTTTAGAAAGAGGTGGTACCTAATAATGAAGGTGTCTGTAGGTACTGCGATAGGAGTAAATTGTACCTTGGGAAAATATGTACAGTTAACAAAAGAGCTCTATAAAAAATAATCAATAGTTACTTAGTTAAAAAAGTTATTACGTACACAATAACAATAAATAAATAGTCAACGTAATGGAAATGAAATAATTTTTGGCCTTTGTACCTAACTGTTTTGTTGACTGTACTACTCCATGTTTATTCTATTGTTCGTCTTATGTACTTGTGGTCGTGATACAATAAACAGTTGAATTTTAGCATAGTCAAGAAGCTGAATCGTAGAAAAAAGGAGACTTGAATCTTTATTCGTTGTCCTGTAGAGTTGATAGTCGTTTGTAAGATTGTTGAAAATTTTGATGGCCTAATCAACTGCTATGGGAATGATTAAAAAATATTTTTTAAATAAAAGACAATTATTGCATCTGATAGTATCTAGTTAGCGAATATTTGATCTCTAAAACTTATAAAATATACTGAAAAGAACAAATTCTTTAAGAGATGAGCCGTTTCCGCCGATAATAAAAAAATACAACGATTTTCACGAAAGATGGCAGCACTATTGTTGAATTTATTTTCTTGATAATATCAAAAACAAATTTAAGTATTTTATTATTTTAAAATCTTATTGCATTTTAAATAACGACCTAAATATTGTACCTGGATTATTTTAAACTTGAGAGAATCGACTGTCATAACAAGCACATTCCAATATTAAATTCAAAAGACATTGTCTAACATAATATTTCAATATTTCTATAGTCCCCGTCACGAGAAGCTATAAATTTTGTAAACATCCATACAGGAGATCGCAACCCTTGGATCAATAACTGCATCGCGTCAGCGTGGCCCAAATGTTTACGTTCCATGTGTCAGACGCGCTCCAGACGTACCACAAAACATTAGACGACAGTGCTTTATATCGCTATAATATAACCCCAGCCCCACCAAGTGAAATTGCTCGTTAGTTTCGTATTACACTTGTGTTACTTTGAGTTGATTGGATTTGGGATTATTTGTTGTCGATTGTATTGTCCTTATTTACATAATTTATAGCTTCTCGTGGCGGGGATAATACAGACAGGCCTAACAAAATGTTGATTGACAGTTGGCTTCATGTAACTTAGACGTAAGTAATATTTAAAATCACTCATCTTATGCAATGATTATGAAGTAATAATTAAAGAAACATAGATTTTATCGTAAAAAGACACTTGTGTAGCTCCACGAAGTTCTGATTTAGTTCGGGAAATCGTCGGTAGGTATTAATGGCGCTAGTGTGCCTAATTGTGGAGGTCGTTTGCATAGAATTGGCCAAAAGGTTAACATGTTTTTTTATAGTAGGTAATTTGAACCTTAAGTCTTTTCTCACCAATCGTGACTAGATACTTATTTGTGCAATCTTTTGGCCACTTTTGCCCAAACGATTTGATACATTACGAAAAAAAATGGCCGCTAAAAATAGTTAAGTTTGACTGATTTTTTTTTTTTTTTTAAAGCACACGATTTAATGTCGTAATTTGAATGGCAAATTATTTGCTGTGTCGAAGCCGTGCTGTTATAACCGTGCGATGACCTTTAGGCTCACTAGCGCTATACGTAGACCAATGAACAAAATACGAGAGTAGTGTGATTATCAGTATACTGCTAGAGATGGCCTTTATGTAATAACATAGTATTGTTATTGTTGTAACCGAATTTATTTCAATGCTTACGCGATGAGACTACGATTTAATGTGTTTAGGGCCCATATAAGTCGTCAAAAACTCCCATTGTTCGTTGGATAAGGAATTCTATAATTATCATAATAGCTCTGAGTTTTGAGTGCCGCTTTATCTAATACTAGCTGACCCGCCGCGACTTCGTTCGCGTGGTATCCTACACTACCAATACCCCTACCCTAACCCTGCCTTACCCTATCCCCTTCCCTACCCTACTCTATCCCTATCTTACCCTACCCCTACCCTACCCTACCCCTACCCCACCCCAACCCCACCTCTACCCCTACCCCTACCCTACCCCTACCCTACTCCTAACCTACCCTTACCCTACCCCTACCCTACCCCAACTCTACCCCTACCCTACCCTACCCCTACCCCTACCATACCCCTACCCTTGACACCGACTTCCCGACTTCATATTAAAAGGGCTGTTTTTAGGGACTTCGTTCGCGTGGTTTCCTGCCCCCACTTTACCCCAATCCTACCCTTACCCCATATTTTCTCACCGTTTAAACCTTCCCTAGACCTCCATGAACATTTCAAAACCAAAATCAGCTAAATCGGCCCAACCGTTTTCGAGTGAGTTTTAGCGAGACTAACAAACAGCAATTGATTTCTAAATTTATAGAGATAGAGATTGATTTCGCCATAACTGTCAAACCAAACGTCCAATTTTAATGAATTGAAGACTAAATATTATCTACATAAACAGTCCTTTGTGACAAAATAGTTTATTTTGATAAGGAGTAATGACATGTGTAAAACGCATTTAGCGTTTAAATGAAGTCCTAAAAAAATTCAAGATTTTTAAATAAAAAAATGGTTGTTGTGTTTAACTCGAAATAGATAGGTATAGTGTTTCGCGGACTTTTTTGTAGATATTTTTAAGGTCTTTAATTCATTGGAACATTTTTTGGTTCTATCTTTTATAGTTTAGGCGGCGTACGCCAAATAAGGAAATTTTTGGGTTGATTTTTTACACCTTGGGTCCGAAAAACCCAAATATCTTACGGACCCCTATTTTTTTTTAAATAAAATAGCCTATAGCACTCAGTGATAACGTAGCTTCCAATTTCCGAAAGAATTTTCAAAATCGGTTCAGTAGATCCGGAGATTACCCCCTACATACAAACTTACAAACTTACAAACTTACAAACTTACAAACAAATTTTACCTCTTTATAATATTAGTATAGATTCATGTTCAATACGTTAATTCTTATTGACTGCGGGAAAACACACCCGTTGTGTTTCTACAAAAAAACGCAAGTATGGCGTACACGCAACCCTACCAACCACCAATTTCAATATTAAATCCATGTTTCATCGCGTAAGCTAGTCCTCTTAGAGATTTTATTCCTAATCATTAGGAACAAGTTTTAGCTTAAATTCCTGTAAATCATTTTAAAGCGATATAAAGCTGGCTTTACACACGTCGGCGAACTGTGAACGAGAGACTATTGGCTTCAAGCCGTTCAGAGTTCATGCCGCGAGTGTAGAACTAGCTTTTAGCTGCGCTTCCACTTGAGCTAAGCTAAGCTGTACGGTCTTCAACTGTACATACTTTTTGATGACACTGCGGTCGGCACGAGCGCGCGTCACTTTTGCCTAATTATATAAGTACATTTGCTACACACACAGTTCAGTGTGCGTTTTTCATCCATAACATAAACTACTTAAGAGAAAGGAATCGTCAGTATCGATAAACTTGTGTGTTACTATCAAAATAAAACTTAACTTCTGTGACAACAACTTTGTGTTCTCTTCTCTTCACACTCAAACAACCAACTACAATCTGCAAGTGTACGAAGCCGTACATTTTATGGTCCTTCGAGCCGGATTTTCACGCATACAGGAGTGGACTTCTCCGGATACGTGGAGGTCAAACATAACAAGGGTAGAGGCGTGAAAACGTCAAAAGGGTACATAGCGATATTTATATGTATGGCCACGAAAGCCGTCCATATCGAGCTAGTATCGGACCTTAGCACAGAAACTTTTATAGCTGCTTTTCAAAGGCTATGTGCGAGGCGTGGTACACCAAAGCATATGTACTCGGATTGCGGAACAAACTTCGTTGGAGCAGCAAAGGTACTTCGCCTGGAATTTGAACTATTCAAACAAGTATTGTCACCGGAAGTTTTTAGCGAGTTAGCAAAAATGGAGGTCGTGTGGCATTTTAACGCTCCAGCTTGGCCTAGCGCAGGCGGTCTGTGGGAAGCCGCCGTTAAATCAATGAAGCATCATTTGCGACGTGTTTTAGGCAACCAGAAACTAACCTATGAGGAATTTGCTACACTCTTGGCAAAGATCGAAGCTTGCATGAACTCAAGGCCTCTATGTCCTCTTACTGAAGATCCGGAAGAGTTCTATAATTGCCTTACTCCAGGACATTTTATAACAGGAAGCTCGATACTGTCAATGCCACTATCCGATTATAATGATGTAAACAACATTGACTTACGTCGACGGTGGCAATTATGCGAACATATGTTTCATCAATACTGGAAAAATTGGTCTAACGAATATTTAGCGACATTACAAACTCGCAGCAAGTGGAATAAGCCCACAAGAAACATAAAAGAAGGGGACTTAGTACTGGTGAAGGAGGATAACCTTCCGCCTGGAAAATGGGCTATGGGACGGGTCTTGGAGACACATCCTGGCTCGGATGGCTACGTTCGAGTCACTACTATCAAAACTCAAGCGGGAACCGTCAAGCGCCCTGTAGTCAAACTGTCACCGTTACCTTTGGATTACGAAATTCAAGAAGAGCGGGATGACGACAAGAAGAGCAAGGAGTCTTTGAAAACGAAAAGACAACAGCGGACAAAAGGAATCAACACTACATCCACTTCACTTTTAACCATACTATTGACCCTGTTCACATTGGTATCCGGAACTTACGGAGCCATTGACAGTGCGCGCAACGCATCATGTGCTCAAATTACAAGTTTGGAACCGGAGCGCCCTGTTTACTATGACACAATCGGTGAAATGCAAATAGAACATGATGAATGGACATTAATTATGTATTACAACTTAACTGCCTACTGGGAAGGCATTCGTCGCATTGAAACTTACTTTGAGAATTTGAAAAACGCTTGTTACCAAGCGAAACTACAACATTGCAGAACTACAATGGACCAACTCGGTCATGAAATGGAACTGCTTAGCTATTACAACACTATCCTGATCAATCCGCATAAGCATCTCAGCAACCGTAAGAAACGAGGCTTAGTAGATGGAATCGGGTACGTAGCTAACAGCCTGTTTGGGATACTGGATCAACGCTTCGCTGAAAAATATAAAAACGACATTCAGTCTCTTCAAACAAATGAGAACTATCTACTGGATCTGATTAAAAACCAAACATCTATTGTAGAACTGGAAAATCAAGTCTTAAAAAAAAGCGAAAATAACATCAAGCGGCAGTTCGACATAATTGATAGCTTCGTCAACCAAACTAACTTGAATCTAGCTTCTATCGAAACGGAAATGGAAATAATATCTGCTACGACTTATATTAATTCAGCCTCCTTGACAGCGTATCTTCTGATTAACAGCTTGCGGACGTTTCAAGAATTGCTGTTTAACACTCTCACCAACGTGTACCGAGGACACATAGATGTTCATTTAATCAGTCCCACGCATTTGATTCAGCAACTAGGGGAAATATCTGGAAACCTCCCGAAGACTGTGGCATTCCCAATTAAAAACTATAAGGAAAATATCAAGGATCTCTACAAGCTGATTAATGTAAAAGCACGGGTCACAGAAAACTATTTCCTTTTCGAAGCACATATACCACTGGTATCTAATGAAGATTATGTTATTTATAAAACAATACCATTACCCATCAGGACAGCTAAACAAGCTACTTATGTACAAATATCAACAAAGTACATTGCTGTTAATCTCAAACAAAATGTTTACATCTTACTGACCGAAGATGACTTCCAGCATTGCATACAACAAAGGTCAACCAACTTCCTGTGCAGAAAAAACTTACCAACCTACAACTTGCATAATAGCAATGCTCCATGCGAAGCAAAACTGCTGTCGCACCATAATACCGCGCCTTGTGACGTAGAGCGGGCAGCATGTAAAGACGCATGGATCGAGTTACATTTACCGAACAGCTGGTTGGTGATATGTTGTAATACGTGTCCATTACGGGCAATTTGCAACAACGACATCACATCGTATACTATGTCGTCATCAAGCCTAGTGACGTTAGCTCAGGGATGTGTACTGCAGTCAAAGGACTTAACTATCTATGCCCATCGTCAGTACAATAGTCAAGTAAAAATAGACTATAAATTAACACCTGCTACTTCACATACATCAATAAACCAACTAGTAAATCTGAAGTACCGCTACGCTCCGAACACGCTTCAGTCTATAACTACAGATCTAGAAATTACGAAGATTGAAGATAAAATCAAGACGCAAAAGGAAAATGAAGCTCTACCAAGTACAATTTCAACACACGATGTCCATCTATACGTGATCACTTATATTCTGTTGATATCAGCCATCGTGGTGGTACTTCTGGTGGTTTGGAGGAAGCGCTGTCCGCACTGTTGTAAGAAAAAGCCCGAAAATTCAACTATGGGACAACAGCATAATGATATTGAACTTCAAATTATGAGTAAGAGCAATTACGAACAGAAGGAAACAGCAGAAACAGCATCGCCAAGCAAGGAGACCGGCGTGGAGCCTCACCCCGGGACATCTCGCCAACGTCTCAAAACCGGAACTAGGAACATAGCATTCAGCTTTGACTAATTAAGATTTATTTTTTTGCTTTGTGATGGCTTTTCCTTCTCTCTTTAGTTACTGTTATCCCTCTGGGGTTGCCAAGATGTACGGTCTTCAACTGTACATACTTTTTGATGACACTGCGGTCGGCACGAGCGCGCGTCACTTTTGCCTAATTATATAAGTACATTTGCTACACACACAGTTCAGTGTGCGTTTTTCATCCATAACATAAACTACTTAAGAGAAAGGAATCGTCAGTATCGATAAACTTGTGTGTTACTATCAAAATAAAACTTAACTTCTGTGACAACAACTTTGTGTTCTCTTCTCTTCACACTCAAACAACCAACTACAATCTGCAAGTGTACGAAGCCGTACATAAGCTATGTTGCTAAGGAAGTGTCTGATTTACACCAATAGGATTGCTTTATTTATTCTAAGACTCCACAACCGCGACATATGCAGTCTCATCATGGGCGTAGCCACGGTGAGGCAGAGTGGGGCGCTTGCCGCACCCTAACTGGCTCATGGGTGATTAGTTGCTGCTTTCATAACGTAGTTTCATGTAGAAAGATAGGCAAGAAAATGTATAAAAAATTATACCATAGTTTTGTACATTTGAATACATTATTTATGTAAAACTTTATATGTATTTATCAGTATTGCCCCACCTAAAATTAAAACTTAACTACGGCGATGAGTCTCATCACCGATGACCGTAGATGATGCATCCAATATGCCGTCAGCAGTTTACGGACCCTCCTAGCCAGGGCGTCAAGTTCCGTTAGCTTAGAAAATAAAGCAATCCCATTGGTGTAAATCAAACACATCCTTAGCAACGTAGCATAGCTTAGCTCAAGTGGAATCAGCCTAATAGTGCAACGCGTGTGGTAAGGATGGTACAACGGGGGTGGAAAACAAAATGGTAGCGTCTAGCGCAAATGTATTGGAATTTATTAGGAATGTTAACCAGAATACGGTTTATAAGTAGTGCCATCCCCTCGGTTTGCCAATGAGTGTGAACTATTCGTTAATAGGACTTTTGGACAGTAATTTAACCCTTCTTGCCAAAACGTTTACCGTCTCATTGCATCTACTTCTAATTTTAGTTCAAGCTTGATCCTATAAGCTAGTTACTGTATTTTGTACTTTATTTAAACTGTAGTAAAGTTCTTATTCCAAAAAAAATACTTTAGTACCATGTCTAAGTTGTCAATTTTGTATTAGAAACTTTAAATCAATCGGATTAAAGTACAAAATACAAAAAACTGGCTCCAAAGGGACTAAACTTAAAACTCATTTTGTAATGAGACGAATAATCCCTAGAATTCTCCATTGACTGCAGTTTATGATAAAAACTTGTAATTAACTAAACTGTTCACTGCCATTACAGTTGACGTTGTCTAAAAGTTCAATTAATGAGTAGACTCGGGAATGATTCAATAGTCATTTATAAGCCAATGCATGCCAAATTGTTCGCACAATCCCTGGCCATTATTATAATATGGAAGCCAACGTTTTTGAGCCCAATTTAGCCAACATAACGACATAACTTTCTGGTTTTAGTCCAATTCTGTATTTTTTTTATCATAAACATATTATTAAAATCTTTCTGATATAGTTTTTTCTCTTGACTGGTTTTAAAATAACCCAAATAAAAAAGTAAATTCCATTACTCTATTCATGGAACAGGGGACCAAAACTTACTTTGCTTGGATCTATTCTTCGAAAAATCCAAAATATTGGAAAACTTAACATATTGTAAAACATTTGCAGAATTAGACTTACGCCACAAAGTAAACTGTTAGTTCCCATCATCCGGTATATTCTGTAAAAAAAACGCCAAAAATTAAAAAAAAAATTAAAAACATTAAAATGACAGTTTTCATCAGCTGTCATCTTAATGCTTTTTTTTTAAGGATAAGAAATCATCAAGTACCTTCTTCCGCTCTGAGCGGAGCGGAAGGGAGTGCCAGATTGTTACTGACTAAAACCCATCCGTGTTCTTCCTAATGCCCTTTGCATTCCAGGGCCGCGGTACCTCTTTCGAACAGAATCCGCAATCCTGGCAGGTTATCTTAATGCTAGGGATTGACAGATGTCAATGTGACAGATGTCATTTAAATTCACCGGGAGAGCTTTTTTACAGAATAACACTGCAGGTTATGTTTTAGCTCTAAACTTGAATCAACACGTCCACAATCACATCGTAGAAGTAGTATTAGATACACACACATTATTTAAGAGCTAGTTTATGGCTAGAAATTTATAACCTGTGGGAACCAGCCCTAAGTAGTCTGTTGAGATAATAATCCGTGACTCAAAATAGAACTGATATTTCAATTATGATAGTCTGTGATTAATGTAATAATTATATTTTTATACATTCCTGTGCTACGGGTACACATAGCAATCATAAAACATGTAATCACATTTATTAGACAAGTAGGTCAACGTCAAATTATGTAGAAGTAATTTTTTAACATTGTATACTGTCCAAATATAAACCTTATCTTAAGTACACGAAAGGCTATGATTATCAATCTAATATCTGTTTTATTTACAATAGTTGAAAGTTTTATTTTGTGTGTTTCTCTCCCCAATGCGTTTTTCAGTATTATATTTTTAATGGCGATAATTATTTTTAAGTAGTATTGAATAAGAATCACAAATCGAGGAATTTAAGTAAATAATCAATTTAAAAGTTATTATGTATATAATTTGTATGAAATGCAGTTGAATGCGCTTGCGAGGCTATCAAATAATGCTAGGAGCTTTATTAACAAACAAAGATATATTGTTATGTTATATCTGAATAGTTATAATGTATGCCTTATGAGAATCCTTGCAATAATTACTTGTAAAGTTATATTCCGCGTTCTATGAACACGTACAAGCAGACGAAATCATTCGACCATCTCATTTAGATTTTTACTTATAAGGGTGGCACCACAATACCTGCAATTTTCGTCGTTCAAAGTGATCGAAGCATTTACTTTCTGTCGGATACCTATAAACTGTATTATAATGCTGTCTTTACTATATATTAATATTATAAACTACCTTTTGTCCGCGTAAATATCGGTTATGGCTGATGCAGATGATGTCGCGGAATAAATAGTAGCTTCCTTATGGCGCATTTTCATTAGTCGATAGGGCCCGCATGCGGGTAGTCCCCGCATGCGACATAACAACCAATGAAAGTTACAAGTCGTTATACCGCATGCGGGGATCCGCCGCGCATGCTTTTTACCGACCGTGATATCGACATGCGGGCCCTGTGGCATGCGTTTCAGAAATCTGTCGCACCCCGCATGCGGGCCCTATCGACTAATGAAAACTGTTCACCGAATGCGGGCCCTGTGGCATGCGTTCCAGAAATCTGTCGCACCCCGCATGCGGGCCCTATCGACTAGTGAAAATGAGCCATTAGGCTTCAAACCTAATATAATACATGGCATATAATAATATGTAAAAGCTAGTATTTTACAATAAGTACCTACCTACGTGTTTCGGCGACTCATTTTCAACGACGCAAATTGCGCCAGGTTCAGCCTTATATTTATAAACTATTATATTTATAAGAAAAAAAATACTATGAATTATGTAATCGTTTTAGTTACCAAGTCGATGAGTTTGCGTTAGTACTGTGTTCTGGTGGCTTGTGAATGAGCCTAGCTAGTCATGTAGGGTACGCGTCTTATGTATAGTGTCAATATTAAAATATTAGTTATTTGGGATGTTTGTAAACTGAATTTAACTGAAACATCAAAAATCATCCGAAATAATATTTAACTTTTTGACCGCCACGGACGCCTATATGAACGTCAAATTAAAACGTGCTCTCGACGGACGGCATGGCACGTCGAAAATAACACTTTTTTACAGTTTAAAATAAACATTAAAGAAATTTAATTGTCGCTTGGCGTAGAGAGCACAGAAGTTGGTCAAAAGGTTAAGGGCCACGTCCACGTCAGATTTTTGTAGGACCGATTATCGTATCGAACGATTATTTTATAGTTTCGTAGGACCGACTTTTTGTGGGAAGTGAGCGTTGCACTGTTGCCATCAGTACGTTCCATTTCTCTCCGACAAAAATCGGTCACCGATTATCTGACGCTGGGCGGAGGCCTCAAAGTAGAAATTTTACAACAATAGGTTAGTACGCGAAAATTCAAGTAAATTTTTTAATTTTTGTCCAATGATTCAGTTTACAAACTAAATTAAAATTGACAAAACTAACTTTAATTGACAATGTACGAATATCTTTTATAATGATCATTTTTGTTATTTCTGCTATTAGATCAGGGAGTCATAAAATATATATGAGATTATTATTCTTAATAAATTATAATTTGTGTTCTCAATTATTTTGTAACGGAATGTTTTGTACTGTTTAGATAATAATATTAGGTGTTTTTATTATAATTTTATGTCGATATGAATGAAATGTTTAATAAATAAAATTATACAATACTAATAAAAGTACTTTTATTGACGTTTTTATTACTCTGAAATCTACCCTCAAATTTTGAATTTCGAACGAACGAGCGCCACTTCAGTCTGCACCGAGGTCAGTTCACACCGAGACGTGACGCAACGCTGCATCAGCGACACAAGATCGGACCTTGCCCACACAATATTGAACGTAGTTACTACACGATATGGTATACGCCGGAAACAGTGTCGAAGTTCGCCGGTTCTGGGTTTACCCCGTAATAAAGTTTTTAGTATTCTTAAGTGTTTTAAGTCTCTTAAAAATGGCCAGTAATTTAAAAATTAACTCGTATTACAGTTCAATATCGAAGCAAGCAATTTTTTTTCTTTTTAACACGGTTTTATTAGCTTCACTTGTAACTATGTATGTAAGAAAATCTTGGAATCTTAATTTGACCCACTTCCCGGTCTTCGATTAGGATGAAATTTTGCACACGCTCCGAGTTCTGATGACATACATGACTACCTAAGACACGTCATTACAAATCCAATATGGCGGCCTCCCCAAGATGGCGGATTAGCTGTTTGAAGTCCACCCCCATGATATCAAACGAAAGGGTTTGCTGTCAGGAATACGAAAAAAATAGTCACGTGACTTAAATCCAACATGGAGGACATCCAAGATGGCGGATTGGCTATTTGAAATGCACCCCCACGATATGGGTATTAAATGAAAGGGTTTGCTGAATGGGATACGAAAAAAGATAGTGCGTGCTAAAACCAAGCGTGTTTTTTAGTTTTTTAAACTATTATTTAACAATGTTTCGAGTACGTGTCAATTCTTTTAAAGCACTAATTAGGTTCCAAATTTATTAGACACCACAAGTTTAATAAAAAGTGAACACAAAATAACAATGAATGTCAATGTAGCAGAAAGATAGATTTTATTGTTGTCTGTAAACCAAATAGCTTGTACGTCCGTACATAAATAAAACGACTATATTATACATTATAGTTATATTTATTAGCTTAAATACATTAGTCAGTGCATTTCACTTTACTCGTCGGTCAGTACTTATACTTGGGATGTTTGCTATGTTTCCGGTGGTGGTGCGGAGGGGGCGTGGCTGGTGACCGTGGTCGTCGCCTATCCCTATCCCTGTCTCGGTCCCTCTCCCTATCTCTTTCTCGCTCTCTCTCGCGGGAGCGTTCGCGTTCTCTTTCCCTCTCGCGCGATCTTGAGCGTGATCTTGACTTGCGATCACTGTGGAATTTCGGAAATATTAAAGAACATTGTTTGTATGAGAAAAGTATTGACAAAGTTTTAGACGTCAAATGTATTTATAACATCATTTCATCTCTGTCTTATTTTATGAACTTGACAGTAACAGAATGATGTTTTAAAAAATTGATAGGTATGTTCAGTGATTTGTGGTGGCCGTTCGCCCGAATTCGATTGCCTGTGGAATTCGGGCGAACGACAGTGTAAATGAACGAGGTCGAGTGTTCCCGTCATTGGGCAATCCCGTCCAGCTTCATCATTCCCGAATGTGGTTGCAGGTAGTCGACTTCATTGAAACTCTTCAGTCGTAAGCCTGTATTGCAGTGCGATGACCAGTGTAATTAATGCCCGATGCATTTCCCGAATTTTATTAGTTTTCCGAGCACCCGAATACGAACTTACGACCAACTGTAATTGCGTCATAAAGATAGAGATTTTAATGAAGGCTGTGACAAGCAGGCCACTTCAGTAAATAGTCTGTCACAATCTCACCTCAGCAACATACAGTATAAAAAAATTGTCAATAATATAGGTAAATTATAGGCATTTTTGACAGATTGCTATACGAGAATTGCCCGTAAGAACATGGGAGACAAAATTGCAGCAATTATAAAAATATTGTTACCTGTATCGGGATCGCTTCAGCGGCGGTGGTGACAACGACGGTTCACGAGATTTCTTAGACTTCTTAGACGATGCTCTGCAATACAAAAAGCTTCATTAGTTTATGTTCTCAGTTAGCCTTGCTAGGTAAAGTAAGCGTTTCACACAAATGTGAACATTATCGTGTTTAAATTAAGGTTCATGTCCGTTTGAAACGCTCGTTCACATTCGCTTATACGAAAATGTAAATTATTACAATTACATTAAGGTTCATAATCGTATAACTCTAACTTGATTAAATTGAAGTCGAACCGCGCCTTAAGTCGCTCCTTTCTCCTAAAAAAGGATGTAGCTGCAAAATTACAATTTAGGCAGTATTGCACTATAGTATTTGTAAAATTTGGATTGTTTTTTAGCCTCCTCCGCAAGTTCATTGGTTGTCGATCGCGCTACTGCAGTAATGATCAACACAGTAGTATGCTGTTCCATTAGCCAATTATTCCAAAACATAACTTCTCTAATGAAAGACTTCATTTTAGACCTTAAAACTTGATTTCTAATTCCTCCCAAATGAATAAATAACCCCCCTCCCCCCTCGTCAACTTAAGACTTGATGAAGTCTTGGGTTCGATTCCCAGGTCGAGCAAAGTGTTACTGGGTTTATGCCCGGTTGATGGCAATAAGCTCGGCCCCCTATTACATGGATGTACTAATGTGTACACCTCTGCCTAACCCTACGACGATTACAGGCGTCATGTTGTGTTAAGTCCTAAGTTCTACACATTCGATACGCACGTGTAGAACCAGGATAAGACTTCCTAAGGAGATGAGACGCAGAACAGTGGACGTTAATGGTCTATGTATTCAAATATCACCTCTCCGAAGCTAGCGCGGCGGAGGATCTTGATGTCCTGGGTGCGAGCCCCAGCACGGGCAATACTTGTTGAGTTTTTCTGTTAGAAAATTTTTAATTATAGTCTAGGATTTCATTTCTTGCAGTTGGGTCGGCTCACCTATCCTTAGAGACCTAATACGTTTGTATTGGTGTACAAATGTACACTGCCGGGGTTTTTGGAGTTGATATTTGTACAGTCAACAAAAGAGATAGGTATCCAGGATCGTCAGATATAGTTGAGGTTTTCTTAGAAACTGATGGATATCTTCGATTGAAATTTAACTTAATTAATGAACGGTTTATTATCTACTTTTTAAATTAAATTACATTTGAAAACATACATCGGTTTCTAAGAGAACTACAACTATATCTGATGACCCTCTCTTTTGTTGACTGTACACCGTTGTGTAGGTGGTTTCACACCGGTGAGGGTTGGAGAGGATTGGATGGGTGAGTATTAAAATTTGTTAAAGTAATAAATATTCTATGCCTGCAGCAATATAGTTCAGTATTGTACGGATAAATGTTTCAATTCATGTCTCGCCAATGTTTTGTGTGAAAGGTCTAAATACGAGTGTGTGTACGAAGCGAGAATTGAAAAATTATATCGTACAACATTGAACTATATTGCTACATAAAACAGAGTATTTATTACTTTGCAAAATGCATAAGCAAATCTCGCGCGAGCCGGAGCGTGCCAGCGCTGGCTGGCGCGGTAAACTGTCGGCGGGGAAAAGTCCCATCTTCGCCTCGCCTCGCCGAATTGAAACCATCTCTAAACATCGTTGTAGTTGGTGTAAGAGTGTATAACTCTAGTCAGGTTTCACGGGAGGTATATGTAAGTATAATTGAATAAATAAATAAATAAATATCTTGGGACAACTCACACACGGCCAGTTGATCCCAAGCTAAGCAGAGCTTGTGTTATGGTAACCAGACAACTGATATACATACTTATATAAATTTTATAAATACATACATATTATAGATAAATTACACCCAGACACAGAACGAACAATTATGCTCATCACACAAAGTTTGTCCTGGGTGGGAATCGAACCCACTACCTCCGGCTTTGCAGTCAGGGTCACTAACCACTAGACCAACGAGGCAGTCAAAAAAAATAAATATATGTTTAAATAGAATAATTATTATTGTTTACATACGTGGAATACGTGTCATCTTCGATGGGTGATCTCCGCCTCGGTTCTGGTGATTCTCCTCTCACTTCTTCTACGGCCTCTTTGGCTTCTCGGGACGCCTGACGGGACAAAGATTAGTTTGATGACTTGATTTAATTACATTTATTGCTGGGTAAAATAATAACTCCGCCTTTACCCATGTCGCCTAGCAATGGTGTTCTCTCTGTCTAATCACACGCACCTTCTTGATGAGTTTCCTGCGGTAGTGATGTATCTGCTGCGTGGTGGAGAGGCCGGCTCGTCTTGCGCGCACGCCTGCCTCCAGCTCGTCCGCGTACTTCAGCACGCGCACCTCGATGTCACGTAACGTTTCACGCTTTAGAGCTTGCTCCTCACTGACACAAAACGAATATGATTTTGTTAGAGGATGAAGAAATTAAGTCTGTGTTAGTAGTTGAAAGTAAAATTTTATTTAGAAATAAATCTTTTGGGTGCATGTTTATCTAACGGAAGATGCTCTTCGCTCCGTCACAACCGACCTTATATAACCGATGATGCATTAGTGCGATGTGCGTTAACCCTTAGGGTACATATCCATTGTAGTATGTATTTTACTTTCATGCAACTGTTATCTTAAAAAGCGCGTTTCCTTCGAAGCTGAAAAAAGCGGAGCGGAGACGTGCAGGATTCAACCAATTCACAGATATAGACACAAAAATAATAAATTTTGTTTATTTTTTTTTTTCTTTGTTTATCCCAGTATTTAGCTATGTAATAATCTATGTGGAGTACTTGTCATGCTGCTGCTGCGACATGGGCGTGGTGGGCGCGGGCGCGTCGTCGTCGCTGTTGGGGCGCGGCGCGTCGTCCGCGGCGTCGGGCTCCACGCTCTCCCAGCGCGATGGCACGAACGTGCCGCCTGCGCGGGCGCGCCCTGCTGAGCTGTCCGTGTCCAGGGGCACGCCGTCTATGTCCTCGTCCACTGGAATAAAAACAATCATATTTAATAAGGATTATTTGAATGTGTTCTCTCCCGCAGCGTAGCAACTAATAGCTCAGTCACTGCGCCAACCATGTCTTTACCTACTATTGATTGATAGACTAATTTATATACATTTGTATATAAATAAATATTTAAGATTGAGTGTACATACCGGGTATGCCATCGATGTCGTCATGCAGTGCGTGCGGCCTCGTTTTAGGCGTGAGCGGTTGTCGTGCGAGCTGGTGCTGCGCGTGCGGCGCGTGCTGGTCGGTGAGCAGGTTGGCGCGCTCGGCCGCGAGCCTCCTGAGCGCGGCGCCGTCCAGCGGGCCCCCCGCCGCGTTGTCCCACGACTCCTCGGAAGCTGATGAATGAGCGGGAGAGGCACCAGATTCTGAACCACCTCCCTCTTCACCTTCTGCGGGACCTAAGCCTGGGACCACATCTGTCTCCTGCAAGGGAAACATCATAAAATATCTCAGTATAAAAATAGTTTAATTGTTTTGGTTCGAAATATCTATAAGTACTAGATTACTTACTACTATTATAAATACGAAAGCTTGAATTCGATACTCAATTTCGCCAAAACAGCTGAACGGATCTGGATGAAATTTGGCACAGAGAAAAATCTGGAATAGCACATAGGCTTTCTTATCCCGGAAAACCGTACGCGTCCCGTGGAATAATATACTCACTTTAACGCGGCCATAGTCGCGGGTGGAAGCTAGTGATTTCGTAAATATAACCATTTTTTTATTTATTTATCAAATTCTTGCACAACACAGATGTACGAAATGTACTGTGCGCGCGACTTGCAACTTAGTTCCAAGAAGTTTAAAGACTGATTTACCTTATCATGTCCTAAGAAAACATCGTTGATATGTAACAAGAAGTCTGTGGGGTACACGGCCCAGTCGGCCCAGGCCTGCAGGATGCGAGTGACGCGCGCGCGGAAGCCCTCCTGCTGCAGGCGCGACGACATGCGCGAGTACGCCACGTGACAGTTGCGCATTATCTCTGTAAGGCGCTGCTGGAAACTGAACAAAATGGACTTATGTTAGAATATTGTATAAAGTGACTTCTTCTTCTTTTTTTATCGTGTGTCTTACGATCCCACATACCCTAGTGTTAGACTTTCTAAACCGCCTCAAGGGCCTCTGACGTGGTTTTGAGTGGAACAGTAATAGGCTGGTATAAGTAGATGGTGGTAGGCGGGTATAAAGTGGCAAAAGGACAATTTAAAAAAAAATGCATCATAAGACGTTCGACAGATGTGACAATTCTATGTTAATATTAGAATACATAATAAAACAAAATTGCAGTAAAATAAACAAGGCATGACAGCGTCACGCCGTTTGCCGTCACGGCATTCGATTCGGTTTTACTGCTAAGGCGCGCCATTGTTATAAATAACGCCTTCGCAAGTAGCATTGACGGAATAGAAATATGTTCTTTTCATTTATTAATTGACAATGTAGTGAAAATTATGATAAGTCCCGAGCTCTATTATCACTCACACGCTCCTGTAGGCGCTGGCGTTGGTGAGCTTGGCGCCCGCGTTGTGCAGGATGTCGGACAGCAGGTACAGACGCGCCACGCGGCGTGCGGGGGGCGTGGCGTCGCCCGCCAGCGCCTCGCCCAGGCACGCCGCCACCTCGCCCGCCGCCTCCGCGTGCTCCAGGCACCACGCCATGGCCGCGCCGATGCTGCAGCGGGACGGCGTCAGACCGCGGATCAGCTCCTCCAGGCGGTCTCGTTGGCTGGAATGGGAATTATTAATAATCACAGATTCTCAAAGTACCCAAACTTGCTTAAATATCTTTTTATTCCACTTTTTAATTGGAATAATGCAATTTATTATTAATCTTAAATTATAGGTACTGTAAGTATTACAATATAGGGAAGATACCTCCCAAACTCAGGTTGCTGGGAATATTGTAATGAAAATCAACAAACCGGGTAACAATAAAAAAATTGTGACCATATTTTGCATCGAGGCGACCATATTTTGCTCACAAGTAAAATCAAGTATACACTTAGCAAAATTCAAAAGCGATTTTCTTGCGAAATAATGGCTGTAACTTTGATATAAGACCTACTTCATAGTAGCATTGAATTCAAAATACTATATTCCTAAAAACATGACATTTCAATCAATATATTCGAAGAAAATAGCTTCGTAATGTTGCTAAGTGTATACTGTACTAGACCTACTGTAGGCTCAGCAAGAAGAAGTCCAAAATGTATAACGTAAGCAAATATTCATCACCTAGACACACGACAGAGTGTCAGCTAAGTTCGAAATCTACACTACATCTCTACACTCACTTGTTAGACAGTGTTCCTCTTATGTTCTCTTTAGCGTCTTCTTCCTCCACCAGCTCATCCGGCATGCCGGCAGTGTACAGGTTCATAACGGGCGGCCGCCATACTGAGCCACCTGGAAAAAAACATTTCATAATTATGTTCGAAAGCCCTCGGTTCGGTGATGTGTTCAGTGAATACTCAGAAATGTCTGACAAAAATAATAGAAATAAAAACGTTTTTTCTATATCCTTTCTTTTTTTGATAAATTTTAGTTGGTTCATAAGAACATGAAACAACAAAGAATAAATAACAGATAAATTACAATTACAAAAATCACATCATTTTTTTACTTCTTTTAACGACGGCCCTAGTACTACACTACTACATGCACGCGTAAGCACAATGTTTTGCACGTGTTACATTATGCTCTTCCATCAGAAGCCTAAAAGTTCGACAACCAGTCTTACCAAGGGGTATCATATTACCCAGTTATTGGTATGTGGAGGTCAGTCGATAGGCAGTCGCTCTATGTAAAATACTGGTATTCAGCTGCGTCCGGTTAGACTGGAAGCCAACCCCAACATAGTTGAGAAAAAGCTAAGCAGATTGACATTACGCTCTTCCATAAACAATGAATAAAAAAAAAAAAAATGAATAAAAATAAAAATAGTTTCGTAGCAATAATTTTTGCTCAATGTTATAGTTGGGGAGGCCAGGAAGGGATTTCTGGATTTACTCGAGCGCGGCAGATTAATATAAGGGGGGATACCTAGCACCCTGTTAAGTACCTCCACCATATATGAGCCCTGTATATAGGGCCGCGCGTTTCAAACCATCAGATTAAAGAAGTCCCTGCACATAATTGTCAGATTAAGGGTCAGCACGACAAGGACATCAAGCTGAACTGTCTGTATATTAATTTGACGCGCTCTAGTATTTCAATGTCATATTTTTTTCTTCCATTTGTAACCATTTTCAGCCCCTTCGTACGGCCACCCCTACCATGCAAACCGGCAGATTAATATTCCTCGGTTATTAAAAACACGTGGGGCGCATACACTATTAATATCGGACACGCTCGATTAGTGGTTCGTGATTTTTTTTTTTCATTTTTTTAAATATTTACTTATGCGCTTCCTCCACCAGTGAAAGGGTCCTATCTGTAACTATTTTTACTTTTTAGCATCTAATATTCACAATCCAAAAGGTTCCCACGACGCTGGAGTAAATCCAAATTTAGCATCTTGGGCTCCCCTACTATTAGTTTCTTGGGTAATACGCGAAGTTACCGGGTGTGTGACATGTTTTTTTACACCGCGTATATTAAAAAATAAACAGCATTTAAAACAATCCCTACATACCTTTAAACATTCTAAAGTCTTCAAGCGACCATTGCTTCGGCGAGTCGCCCTGAAGCATAGAGAACAGCTTCCACCGATAGTAGACGTGCGCCGGCGACTGGTTCTCGAACAGGAACCGGAAGAACGGGTTGTTCATCTCTTTGTTCATGATTATGGCTTCGAACATCGGACCTTCGCGGATCACGAACTCGACCATGCGGTGGATTAGCATCAGGATGTTTCTGGAGACCAGCGAAAAGGTTTGTTAAGATAAAGAAAGGAGTAATTTATAAATTTGCTCACATCTTTCGTCCGCGTGGACGGCCAAGCCCCTTTAATTCGGCAGTATTTGAATGGCCTACCAGGGGTCGGCAACCTTTTGAAACGGTAGAGAAGTTTCAATTTTCAAAATTTTAGTTTTAAAAGAGCCACAAAAACAAAACGAATGACCGACGCCACGACGCACGGGGGCGGTGTGAGTGAGAAATGGAAATGAGTAAATGAAAGTACCCATATCTCAGTTATACAGACTACATATATTATATTATAGTTTCATTTGTATTTAATTTTGAATAGATTTAACGATTTGAAGGGTTTTGATGAATTTTACGTATAGAACTGAATATAGCCTCATCTTTACATTGAAAGAGCCGCATGTGGCTCGCGAGCCGCAGGTTGTCGACCCCTGGCCTACACAGATAGTTGTTTCCGAAACGACTATCTGTCTTCTAACATTCGAAAGCTGATTTTTTATACACATAAAGCTTGGTGCAGGCACTTACCTCTCTGTAGGAACCACGACTTTGACTATTGATTGCGATAGAATCTGTAAAAATTAAACGACAATATTTTGAATACATAAACCATAACACTAAGTATTTTCACGTGAGTTTAAAGTAGTAATAAAAAAAATAAAAACCTGATTTATTTACCTGTTCATATAGTTTCCTGTCATCTGGGTCACTTGGATAGTACTCTCCGGGTCGCACTCGGGGAATCTGTATTAATTTAAAATAATCCCGGTTATCTCTTGAAAAAAGTAAAGCCATTTTGTGCAATAATTTTAAATGTTGCAAACAATATTGTACCTTATCCACAAAGAATCTGAGTTCTCACTTAAACTCATCGAAAGAAGGTTTAATATTGCATGTTAAGGGTCTTGTTTTTTGTTTCTCTTTATTTTTGTTTTTGTGCTAGTAACACTGCAACATTTCAAACAAGTTGTTGCAAAATGCAGAAACATGTTGCTCAACATTTGTTTACCATGCACACAAGTACAAAATGTTACCTTATTAGCGAGATGTTTGGGCGGCTGCGCGTTGAAGGGCAGACCCGAGGGCGGCGGCGGCTTGCTGGGCTGCTGCAGGGCGGGCGGGATGTAGATTGGCACTGGCGGGATCACCACAGCCTTACCCCAACCCAGCTTCATCTCGTAACTCATTATCTCTTTACCTAGTTATTGTTTTTTAAAAAAGCTTGTTGTGAAATGATTGGTTTGTGTGTAACCCGCTATACAAATCAGGTTATATCAAAATTTTGCTAAATTTAGCTTTCTAGACCGTCGTCTCTGTCATCTATCTCTCATTATGACAGTCATACTTCTTCCTGGGTACTGTATTCATCATGACTAATGTACTAATTATATGTACTAAATATCTTTACCATTAATACATCTAAGTGCCCGCTCCCCGTCCTTGCGCGACATGAAAGCAACGAAGCCACAGTTGCGCCCGCGCGCCTTCTCCTCGTCGGAGCGCGGCCACATGATCTTGATGCTGGCCAGCGGACCGTAGCGACCGAAGATCTCCATCAACTGTTGTTCTGTTATCTGATGGGAAATTACATAAAATATACTAATTAAAAACGTTCAAAATCTAGTCACAATCTTATCTAAGCGCCATTAAAAAAATTCAGGTAAATTAGAGGCATTTTTGTTCTCAGGTAAAGTGAATCTTTACTTTTATGATCTATTTTTGACAGATTGCAAGGTTCCTAAAAGTTAGTAGAATTGTCCTCTTATTTTTAGGTAAAGTGAAACTTTACTTTTATAATCCCTAGTTTCTGAATGGCTATTGAATTTAATTTGTTGTTTAACTATTAGAAGGCTTGTGATTATCTGAGTTGATTGCTTATTAATTTGTGCTATCTACTTCAGGGGTTAACATATTTTAGACTGTAAAATTACATACCTTAGGGTTGAGATTGCCTAGATACAAGTTGGTGGTATTAGGGTCCCCAGTATCATAGGAGCCAACATCTGGGATGATATCCAGCGATGGCTCCACGCCCACCACTCCGCGCTCGCGTAATACATTCTTATATTTGTGACGTTCTGATCTTTCCTCCTGTATCCTGTAATACAATAACATAAATAATACATATTTTTCAGGAAAACTCAGTCATGAAACAAATGACTTAGTATGAAATTGGGAGTACCATTGCTAAGTCAAAAAAGAAAACAATAACAATTCACTAATCATCAAGTCAAGAACACTGAAACATCTATAATTGGGTACAGTTTGCGCATATTCATTTATTACATTTTTACATGCGCGAACTTCTCCCGCTACGCCAAAACTTTACTAAATTATGTGAAAGCATCTGTACTTCACACAATCAATCAATTATTGACATATTTTTTATTAGCTGTCAAATACAAGTCTCTTCATGATTTTGTATAGCAATAGTAAACTGTGACGTCATTGCTTATTTGCCAACTCAATTGATTAACAATTTATTGATTTCAAAGCAATAAAAAATTTAGTTGAAAATTTATTGGGATTTCAGGGCTAAAACAAAGTATTTTTATTTTTAAGTTGTATCTTAGAATGATTGGTTTATATAAACCATACCCAGTTGTTTAAAATATAAGGAACCTTATTAACATTGATTAGGATTCCTAAATAGTAACATGGTGCTCTCATTTTAAAGTTAATAGTTAGCTAGTGTGGTAAACACATTCTATTTATAACACTCACTGTCTCAATTCTTCTTTAAAAAGTTCCAAGTTACTCTTCTTCTTGTCCTGTCCCTTCTTTTTGGGATGTGGCCGGCCAGGAGGCTCAGGCCTCGGTACAATAGGGCGCACCACATCAACCTCAGAGGAGATGCTCCGCTTCTCATCCAAGCGAGAGACAGGCTTGTAGAGCTTGCCTCTCTCTGATGTATCTTCCTCTGAAAAAGGATGAGTAGGTAAACAATTGTTTGTAAATTAATGAGGTACGGATACTTAACAATTTATTATAAATCATATCCTTTCCTACTATTATTATAATAAAAGTCACAGTTTGTGTGGATGGATGGATGAATTATGTTACTCTTCCATACTTAAACAGTCTAATGGAATTAGCTGAAATTCAGCACACATATCGTCGGTGCGCTTCTCAAATCTGATATGTGCATTTGAAGGACTTTTCTGAATAATAATATACAACAGAATATGGCAAAAAATATCTAATTTAGTCTATTGCAAATTTTGTTCCAGTTATAATTTTCACAATGACAGTTTTTGCCATAGATGTGTCGATAAAAATCAATGCCATCTGGCCTAAAAACGAATAAATAAAAATGCACATATCAGGTTTGGCAAGCGCACCAACGATATAAATATTGATCTAACTTATCACTTAGTATACTTTTTATCACATGATTGTGTTCCTGTGAGTTAATTTAGGACTTTGGATTAATTCTGAAGCCTTATGTGGATGAATTCAGAGGCTGAAGCCTAGTTATTGATAAAGCAGTGTGTTGCTATTAAAAGCTTTATGACATTAATATTTGCAACTACAACAAAGACACAAAGACTCTTGATTAGATATTGATTAAACAGCAAGTTAAATAATTATAGCTTTTTATTGAGAGTTAAGGATAATTACAATTTCCTAATATGTGAGTAAACTTTAGCTTGCCAATGGCCAAAGTAGAAAATATAACTCAGTAAAAAATTATGTGACTCTAAAAAGTTGCTTACTTCTAGCTCCCGCATCATATGTTCCAGCTTTCACCCAGACCTTGCTTGTGGTGCTGGGAACCTCCTGGAAGGTCTCCACAAACTCCTTGAAGACCTGTAGTGATTCAATAACATAAGAACTTACTTTATTAACATAAGGTTGGAGTTATCCTGTACACAGCTTTTTTTTTGTAAAACTGCATTGATTTCTTTTTTTTTCAAAGCTGTTGTAAAATCTATCTATGTTGAGCAACGAACTTCCTTAGGAGTCCAGCAGATAAAGTAATAGCTGAGGATCAAGGTGTTATGGCATTCGATTGGTAAGTCCTGTGCATGTTCCTACAGCATACAACCTGGCTACCAACATCTGTTTGCTTAGGAAGCATAAGCTACCTACAGCTTTTTCAAAGGAGACTTAAAAACTACTATATTGTAAGTATGTGTGCTACTAATAAACTTTTATATCGGAGACTTAACTTTGTTTTGAATTTGACCATTTTCGAACGTATTTCTTATGGCGATAGTTTGATTTCAAGCGATACTTTAATATTACTTACATGAGCGGCCGCTTCTTCTTCTTCTTTCTTTTTCAATTCCTCTAGTTCTTTCTTTGAAAGCCCCCGAGAACTCATAATGCCGAGTCTTCAAAAAGGTGCTAACAATACAGTTTAAGTATTTGTCAATAAATTAAATCGTACGCGATGATGAACCATTATTTCTCTAGAATTTATGCCAGTTTGTATTTTTGTAACACATGAACTATTCAAATATATCCGAGAACATTAATTCTTCATAAAAGACAAACTATTCGTTTTTTATAATACATACAAGTACTATAACATAACCTAAAACGATAATGACGCTTACTTGACAACTTGACACTGACACTGACATCAATCATCATCACAGAGCAGTAATTTATGTTTGTAACTATGACACTACTGTAGTACAGGGTTGCCAAAAGTGATTTTGTATTTCTCCCAAAATATATTTATTTTTATTTGTGTATGAAAACTACACTTTATATAAAAATAGGCACCCACAGATATTCAAATCAAATTAATTGCCCATAGTCTACAAGGCGGACTACCCGAAACTGCTCAAACTTAACGTTTGATTAAATTATTAGTTTCAGTCAGAATTCCGTGTCCACCAAAAACTTAGAAGACTTGTGTCTTCAAACACTAAGATTTATGTTGCGTAAGCTAAAAGAGATTGGACTAAAAATAATGCCTTATTGGTTGTCCGAGACATCTCTTCTTCGCTATGGTATAACGATTCAAAGGTGTACGGGTATAGGCAGGCGGCAGGCACCAGTTCGGTACTTGCAACTCCCATAATGGCGCGAATATGTGAGCGTTAAGGTAAGAAATAAACAACTTCATTGGTTACATAATTATTTATTGAAAAAAGTACATCAAAAACATTTCGATGTAAAATTAAAAAAAAAAGAACGTGTGCGATTTGACATTTAGTGAATGAATTCTGCACAGGATCAACGGTGTAATACCAGCCACAGTTGAAACCATCTAAATTCTAAACTGAACTTTATTACGATTACCATAAAGTTTTAACTGTATTATAAGTAGTGGTTCCAGTATGGCTAGTACTTACATCGAACATATTTGGGTATTGGACAAAGTACTAGCTAAAGATTTAACATACAGAGTTATCTTTACAGCCAAGTGGTAGTATACAAATAGAAAAGTTTTCATTTCATGTGTAAATTACATTTGTGCAAGGAAAGTAAAAAAGTTAGCCTCTGTTTAGTATAAATTATGTATATTAAAAATGGCTAATTGTACTTAGAGTATTGTGCCAGCATAGGCCATGCTATAATTACCTATTGGCTGTAAATTCCACTGTTTCGTCTTTTGTATTTTGTTCCTACTATCAATATTACATATTGTTATGTTCACTTAATACTTACATTTAAAATACATAAATAATACAACTTGATAGTAACCGAAACACCGAATAATTTAATGCATTGAAACGTTATTTTTGTGAAATTAAATTGATAGGAAAACAAGCGATGAGACCTAAGCCCCCCGAGGAGGTCGCGATAAGCGTGTCCCCCACACTAAACCTATAACACGGGATAGCTCAGAAATGAGAAAACTAAGGATTAAAAACTCGTACAAAATTATCACAAACGAAACCATTGCTCGGAATATTTACGTATTATACGACAAAAAAGAGCTGGCTATCTGATCTACCTACAGCCCGTCCGAGTAGAATAGAATACTTTTGTGCAATATAAAGCTTATTATACA
Source organism: Hoplodrina blanda (assembly GCA_949316365.1). NCBI lineage: Eukaryota > Metazoa > Arthropoda > Insecta > Lepidoptera > Noctuidae > Hoplodrina > Hoplodrina blanda. The sequence goes on along the minus strand of OX438579.1, from coordinate 3,555,765 downwards.
ATGAAACATGCCACGTAATATACATAACTATTATACTGTACACAGCGAAACTAATGTCACAGAACGAATATCATAAGACGTTAGTGTGTACTTGCCGCTAGATGACGTCATCACAGATTACACACTATAGCTCCTGTACACTTTTTATATTATTGGATGGCAATACTAGTGGCACCGCAGTGTTGCCATCCCAGAGCCGGAGCTGAAATATCTATACAGCCTACCCCCTACTCTACAGATCGAGCTTTCAACATGCATCTATATCAAAGGACCTATAAAATTGAATCTGTGACGTCACGTCCCGACCGCGCCATCTACACAGACGGAGTCAACCTATAACATAAATATACTAAAATATACTTTTACATAATTTATTTGTTATCTTTTTATACATTGGTGGTATACGAAGCTGCATTTTATTAGTCATCAATAGATATGCAATTAAAAATCTTATTGGCAATAAAAGGTTATGATACAAAGGTTTGTGTAGACTTGTATTTGCACTATGGTCGATGAACTACGGCAGCCAATCAAACGAACTGTCACATGACGTACTCATGTCTGATTGGCTAATACAGCCCGGTTACGGTGATCGGATTGGCTACCGTTGGAATTGAAGTTTTTGTCTAGAGCGTTCAGCCAAATTCAAATTATATGTAGGTATTATTTACAAGATAGTCCCATAGTTTAGCGGCGAAGCTGAAGAATTATGATGATGAGGATATGTAAGCTTACAAGCAACAGACTGTTGTATTGTTTTACTTGATGTGTGATACAAATTAGAGCTTATAGAAATAAAGCAACAGAGTATAACAGCATATATATTGAATTGCCGTATCAGAAGGTCAATTCTACATTCAAAACGTAGTCGCAATCTCAACTGAGCGACAATGTCAAAAAAGTCAAAAATGAATGTTCATTTAAGGCATTTTTGACAAATTGAAACTGAGATTAGCTTCTTATAGTCATTGGAATTGCTTCCCTAAATCATAGAGCTGCGACCACCTGTTGCTTCCTAAAGGTGGTATAGAGACAGAATAATCTTTAGAAGTTTACTTAAAACTGTTATAAAATTTAACATGTTGGTGGTAAACGATGAAAATAATAACAGTAATATAAACTTTCAGCAAACGAAATAGGACTCTAATTCATATAACACAGACGTGTTACAAATACGATGAACTAACAAACAGTACACTTGTTCAAGTGTTGTTACATAACGGTCATCTCAAACACAGCAGCAACTTGCTCTTGTAGTAAACTGATAATGAACTTTAATGAAACAAAAATAAAGTTGAAATTTGCATAATAATAACGTACAAAATATTAAATGCAGCGCGTATTTATATCTTGCACACAATTTTGAACTTAATTTCTGTAGGATTTAAGTTCATTATCAATAAATAAATGAAAATTGGTCGAGGATATTGTTGCTTTGTTTGGACTGACTCTTAAAAGGCCTCATGCGGTGCATACCGCGTGCCAAACACTGCGATGACTTTGTGAACATAAGTAAATAACCATAAAGAACAACGAGACAGAATTTTACCTCTTACTTACAACAAAAATTAAATAATGTCAATATTTTTGTGGACGACACGATTGGCGCAGTGGCTTAAAGATTAGCTGCTACGCTGCGTGTCCGTGTCGCGTGTTCGATTCCCGCACGGAACAAATATTTGTACGGCCTACATGTAGATGTTCCGGGTCTGGCTGTTTATGTACGTGAGTTTATATGTTTGTAAACGTACCCAAGATACAAAGATTTTTTTAAAAGTTCAATTATTTTTTCTTGTATATAACGTTTAAAAATTTGACTTTGACTTTGAGAGCAACTGACGAGTTAATTTCTGTTTCAAAATTAAAATAAATATATTTCCACCCAACAACTGCTACACAGAAATACTCGGCCAGTCACTAGAGTGTTGCTGTTAGAGGCAAAAAGGCATTATCCCATCGTATAAGGTATTATGAACCTTATGTTTAAGTGCACAAATACAATTTTACATTACACTATTAGATACATCTACATATTCCCGCAATTGGCTCTCATTCTTTCACAAAGTCAACACAATCAGTATACAGGATGGAACGGAAATCGGTACGAAAACTACCATGGAATCAGTACATGATTCTTTACCTGGTAACATCGGTAAATAAAAAACAAGTGCATACATTTCAACCGTGTAGGTGTAGAATTTATTTTTTAATAATCGACGAAACCTTTCGTAGCTGTGATGGTTAGTAGCGGATCCAGGGGGAAGGCTAAGGAGCTCATGCACCCATCCCCCCTCTCCCCCAAGCATCTGAGTTTTTTCGTGACAAATCTTAAAATTCAAGCTTTTTTGAAAATATTACCCTCTAAGGTATTGTTGTTGTCATTAATTATAAAATGTAGGCTTTTTGAGTATTTACTTCGATTAATCAACCCTTAGCGGGGCCAAGCCCCTCTCAAATGACAATCTTAGATCCGGCACTGGCCCTGTCTAGAATCTTGTACTGAATCCATGATAAAAGTAGTAACGATGTCCCTTCCATCCGTTATATATAATCTTCAACATCAACAATAAGACATACAACGCTACCGTTGAAAAGTAAACATTACGTTACATAGATATAACACTTCTTTTACACTATTAAATGCATTCGTCGAACATTGTACTACTCCTAAAAATCAATGGCCAATGATAGTGAAAAATAAATGTAATTAAACATTGTACTCGCTTATTTGATCAATAGACATCTATTAAAATAAATTTTCACATACAATATACATCGAATATAATATAAAATTCTTTATTATATAACGCTAGTTGTTCGTGTACGTGTGTCGGATATACGTGACGTGAACGTCGGACATGTCGGATGTGCGGCGGATATTAGAGTAGTGCGACGAACTTACATCGTATTGTATATCCGACAGGCGCGCACTGTTTTGTGAATAGTCAAATCCTCTCGATTATACACTGTACAGGGATTGAAAATGTTTATGGACAGATTGTGTTCATTGTTTTTTGCATTCGTTTTTTACGCGACGCTAATATTTGGTGCGATACGACCGACTTCTGCATTATAACCGGCCAGTATCTTTAGTATACTCATTTAAATTTAAATCCCAAGTTCGATCCCTAAGGGGATTCAATTTTCAAAATTATCCCTACGTCGCTTGAAGCCTAGGTCAAAATAGTATTTAATCGACCTTTAAGAGAAAGCAAGGAGTTATTATTTCGCTTTTAGTTATTCATGAAGAGATTGTAGAACATCATTAAATCAGCGTAGGTTGGGATTCGGTACCCGAGCGGCATACACATTGGGGAGACGAAGGGGCTGGCGGGCGGGGGCGGCGGGACCCATGGGGGCGGGGTAGGGGCGTGCGGGACTAACAAGGGGGCTTCATACAGATGCGTTTGTGGAAGTGCTGGGTTGGGCATCATTTGAAGTTCAAAACAATTAAAATCATGACCTACTGCGTGTTTTCCCAAGTGTTTGTGGATCAAGCGCCGCGGGAGCCACTTTCCGTTCAATTGTTTTACCGCATAGGGCAGTGCGAGTACGCGCGGCCCGCACGGGGGGCCGAGGTCAGGGTGGGGTTGGGGGGGCGCAGTGTACTGGAGGATGGGTGTATTACCGGGAACCGCGATATACGCGAATTGCGCATTATGCGCGAAGGGCGTAGGGTAAGACGAGGCTGAATCTCAGGCATCCGCGTCCGCACCTTTCAGTCTAAGCCGTGCGAAGTCCTCAAAGATTATATCGTCATCCTGCTCTTGGCCGTTCTCGTCGCTGTGGGGAAAAGAGAAAGAGTTAAGTGACTTTGATAGGCCCACTTTGTAATTTAAGATAGGTAACAAGACTTATAGTAAAGAGCGAGACGGATCATAATGTGTGTGATGGTGGTACGTACGGGTGCGGGTCGAGCTGTATGAGGTCGTGGTCGGCGGCGCGGGGTGCGTCGGGCGCGGCGCGCGGCTCCTCGTCGGGCTTGGGGTGCATCAGGATGAACGGCAGCTCCGCGCTCAGGTCGCTGGGCAACGAGAAGGAACATCAAAAAAAATGTTCTTCCCATCATTGGGATTTTTTTTGTCTTTTGGATCATATCCGAAAACCTTCAGTTACGGAGATATCGAAAGTCAAAAGCACGTTTTTTACGAAAGAAAAAAAGGCTTTTGTTACCCCCTCGACTCCTGCAGTGTTGTATTCCCGCATATATAAGCGCAATGGCGTCACATTTCACCTACTATTAACAGTGTTTTTCACACTAAAAATAAAGGTCGTGTCCCAGGAATAACTTTTGTTCAGTGTTACTTACTTTGAAAAGCAGTACCTATACGTAGTTAACGGCAATGTCATATGTCACTTTGCATATCAACGAATTGATCTGCTATGACGTGGAAAGTAAAGTAAAAGGTAGATAGTGCAATGCGTTCAGGGTGCTTTTGGGGCTCCCTCGCTTTTGTAGCGCGTCAGAGATGTTCACTGACGTGGGGGTGAATTGTTTCTATGCTACAATGCGTAAGAGGTGTGCATCCCTGGTGCGCAGAGTGAGAGAGGGCTCCAACAGCATATGATAGCGGACAGACTGGACTGCAAGTATGTGAATCGCTGCTGTGCAGTTTCCCATGGGGAAGCGCAGCAGTGTTTTGCTTATTTTTATTTTTTTTGTTTAAGTGTCTATTTACTTTCCTTTTTCTTTATAACATAGTTATAAGTTTCTGTTACTAACTAATGAGTCCTGGTTACTTGAATAAATTATTATTATTATTATTATAGTACTAACCCGCCCAAGGGGCCGAGACACAGCTTCACTTTGACCTTGTATTGCACTATGATACCCAGGTTCTCTCGCTGCGACGGGTCCGCGATTCTGAAACGGTTTTATAAATATTTAAATTACATTGCCCAATTGATGGCAACAGGCTCGCCGTATTACATAGAACTTAAAACATAACTGGCGAAATGTGGGTCTACCAATGGGTACACCTCTGCCTAACCCATCAGGGATTACAGACGTGAGGTTATGTAAATTACATTGGATTTCTTCATGTTGACTTTGGTTTTGAGATCGGAACCTAATAACCAGTTACTGCGTTGTGGAGGTCAGATAGGCAGACGCTCCATGTAAAATACCGGTATTCAGCTGCATCCGGTTAGACTGGAAGCCGACCCCAGTAAGTCGGGAACAGGCTAGGCAGCAGCAGATAATACACATACAAACATCACGCCTGTAATCCCCGAAGGGTTAGGCAGAGGTGTACCCATTAGTACTCCGACATTTCACCCACATTTTGCGTGTTGGTCGTCGTCGGTTGGTAGTGTTATTGGGGTTTTCCATCAGGAATTTTTCAGTAGCAGCCTCGGAGCCTGGATTTATGTCCTATTACACAGGCTCACCCCCTATTACATGGGACTTAAACATAACTTGCGGTATATGGTCGTATAGCAGATAATATGAGTTCAGATTGTGTGTCATACTCACAGTGTGCTGGAGGCGAGGTTGGTGTCCTCGTGCTTGAGCTGTCCGTCGAGCGCGAGCCCCCACTTGTCCTTGTTGTTGGCCAGCAGAGGAGTCACCGTGAACACCTTGCTCAGCGTGAAGCCGGGGCCCACCGGACAACCCTCCCTGCGCACAAAACATTACATAAATACTTTGTATAACTTGGCATAAAAAAGGGATATTTTTAAAAATAGTAGTATTCTGAACATATAAAAATATTTTTATTTTTTGTGTAAAACCCTATTACAAATGATTTTCAGGTAGGGCTTTATTTAGGGCATGGCATAAAGGACACTATAAGTACATCAGTTCTGGTCTCCGTTTAATACTAGTTCAAGGGCCAAGGATTTCAAACAACTAAGTCTTAATGAAATGCCACAAAGATTTTTTTTAATATTCTATCCATACTTCCATACTAATACTATAAATGCGAATGTAACTATGTCCATCTGTCTGTTACGCTTTCACGACTAAACCACTAAACCGATTTTGATGAAATTTGGAACGGGGTGAGTTGGAACTCCAAGGAAGGACATAGGCTACTTTTTATTCCGCGACTTCGTCTGCGTCCGCGATAAAAGACATTTTTGCAGAGGAAGTCGCGGGCAGTAGCTAGTATGAAAATATTTCCAACACACCATGTCTTTATCGCCAGTACAACGAAACCACTGGTTCATTGCGAATTATTAATATACAACCCAAACCACGTGCATTCATAATGAGAATCTTTCGCCATTGTCGCTATTAACTTTAATGGGTTCAAATCAGGCACTGAAATGGTATTATCATCACAATAAAACTAAAAATCAATGCACTAAAAATGTCGGCCGTCATGGGACCTTCGGCAGATGTGAAACATATATTTTTATATTAGAATTTATAATAAAAACTATAAGGCCATAATACACGGCACCGCGCACGGCCGCGGAGGGCGGTGGCGGTAAAGCGGATTGCACCGCTCGAACGCGCGGTCGTGCGGTGTACGTGTGTTAGGCATCAACGGATTTCTTAGAGGCCAATGCGACAAGAGATCCCCTTCACCGCCAACCGCGGCGGTGCACGGTTCCGTGTGTTAATCGCCTAACGAAATATGGAGTAAAATAAAGAAAAACGTAGTCATGACAGCGTCGTGCCGTTTACCGTCACGGCATTAGAGTCGGTTTTAATGCTAAGACTTGTCAATAGATGTTTCACATCAAAACTCTAGAACAGTTAGTAAGAGACAATTCACCACAACCGTTAATATAAAAACGTCAGTCTAATCTATATTTTGTTCTATAACAGAAGTTTAGGATAAAAGGCTATTATGCCAATAAGTCAATTTGTTCACAGAGATTTAATGATTTTTAATCATATTTTTACAATATAATTAAGAAATATCTGCAAAGAAGAGTAATGTTTTACTATGTTTTGTATCGAAAAAGCAAAGTAATATATTTCACGAATATAATTACAAAAGTTTATTAATCAAACTTGGGGTAACCGCTAATTTGGCGGGGAGGGGAGGCAGGGTAATTTCTTTGCTTTTTTTTTATATATTTCGTGGAAAAACTTGAGAAAAACACAATCTCAGGTGTCGAAAGGCGACGTATTAATACGAGTCCGTATGTGATGGGTATATGTATATGCAAGTGTAACAAAATCCAGGCACTCTGTAGGAAGCGAGAGGGGTCAAACAAGGTCATCATGCAGGCATGGCACGCTGTACTTACGCGGACTGCATAGACAGTTTCTTAGTGAATATCCCGATAAAGGGGAATTTAAATAGTCTCGCCGCCATCGATTTTGGCTCCCTGAATAAGAAATGGACACAACTCAGGTCTGGAAAGTAATATTGAACATGGTTGGAGAATTATATTTAGTGCTTGGTTTAATTTGAACTGTAGTGTACTTTCAATTTTATGTCTAGAGCAATAAAGTTGATATTTATTTGTGTTACTTAAGTACTAAGAATACCTATGGTAATACGGTTGATAAAATAATGCAGTGTCCAGACACACCCAAACCAAAAAATAGACCGCACAATGAATTGAATAGGACGACACATTGGAAACAAGTAAATGTGGGCTGTAATGTCTTTTACTTTTAAGTCCAGAATTTGTTATAACAAGTCCATTTGTATAAAAAATATAATCTTACGTACGACAAGATTATAAGTTTTTATACAAATGTAAGTACTTTGTTATTACAAATAAGAAGACAGCAAGACATATTACACAGCCCACATTTACTTGTTTCCAATTTGAGTTGATCAAACACTTACCCGCCTAGTCTGGTGGACTGATCTAACTTTTTGATATCAAAATTTTATTACACTCTATTTTTATAGAAATAAGGTCGCTACTCACTTGTACTCTGACTCGATCTCCCGGTTTTAAATTATCTTTTGAAACAAAATCTTACGTCTATAACAATAAGGTCAGTACTCACTCGCTCTCGGTCTCAGCGACGGTGCACTTGTATTGCGCGGTGGAGAACAGACAGATGTCAGCAAACTGACGTACAGACACCTTGATGCGTTTCACTGATCTGTTGGAATTGTTCGCTATGTGTACGTTCACTGCTATGTTCTCTCCATGATGGTATAACTCCTGAAAATTGAGTTAATTTTATATATTATTACCTAATATGACAGGATTGTTCATAATATGTACAGTCACCAAATAGATAAGTAACTAGTCTAATATATAAGATGAAGGGTTAGGGAAAAGGGAGTACTGGTAGCGTTAATGAAACGTCGAGCTTTAGAAAGAGACACACAGATGTGAGTGAAGGAGACGACGACAAAGCCATTTTGTTCCTTAAACTCGATGAGTCATAACTAGCGATTCTAAAATCGAATACTGTTTATCTAAACAGATAAAACTACTAGAAATAATTGATTTGAAGAAAAAACATCCCAAGTTTCCGAGATCGCACAATAAATGAAATGCATATTTACTTTTAGTTAACTGTGTTTTACCATTTAAATAAATAATCACGCTTTTGACTTATTTTCATAAGAGTCAACTATTACCCCTTTAAGGTACTTAATAATAATAGGTGCCAAGATAAATAAAATAATGTATTTTTAAACATTATAGTACAATCAAATCATTTATGTAGTCATCGGTGAAGGAAAACATCGTGAGAAAACCTGGACTTATAGGTAGGTACCAGCCTATTACTGTCCTACTCAAACCATGTCAGAGGCCCTTGAGGCGGTTTAGAAACTCTGACACTAGGGTGTGTGGGGTCGTAAGACCTTACTGCCCACACGATAAAGGAAAGGATTTATGTAGTTTCACTTGTTATTTCTCTTGTAAAATGATATTCAAAAGTTTTAGTGGTCTAATTGAAATAAAAATTATTTGACTTTGACTTTTATGATTTTACTCGTCGTATATTAACGGTCCCGAAAACACTTTTCGTTGCTCAATTTTCTTAAGTAAATCTCGGAATCGCGGGATTTTTCGATTCAAAAGTCTATTTCATACTAACCCAACACTCGAAGTTTAGGTGAGTAAACATCACATGATTATCTGATCCATGGTCACTGTACAGTACTTATAGACGATAAACACAGAGTGAAACGTTACCTTATCTAAAGAAGCTTCAAGATACAGTTTGTTGGGGCTCATCATAAACTCTTTGGACACTTCGACTGACGGCTGCTCGCCTTGCTTGCTCGGAGCATACATTATCTTCCTGATTGCTAACCGCACTGAATTTCTGTAAAGCAAGTCATCAAACAATAAATAAACCAGTAAAAGTCTTAGCCTTATATTGAATTTGTCTAGACAAGCATTTCCACACAATCGTTTGAGCGCCGCGCATGCCTTTGAAAAAAAAATATCTAACTTCACCCATACAAGGTGGTATCAGCTCATTCAGCAAAACTTAAAGGCGTTAGCACAATGACGCTTACCGTTGCGATTTCGTTGCGCAACGCGAAACATTTTCAAACATTTTGTCCTGCTTCCGGAATGCTGTCGCAGCCGGCTGCGTTGGTGTGCTAACGGCGTAAAGTAGAAGAGATGTGTGTCAGCAAATGTTGGGCAAAAACGAGGGCACTCTAAGTTACACGTCTTCTTAAGACGATATCAGATAGTACATTTGGACGTTTATTCATAGAACGTTTATTTAAAATTTTCAAGAGTTACTCCCGGTTTCTCGAACGTTAATTAATGCAACAGATTGTTAAGCGCGCGAAAGCTGCTGTGATTAATTAATAAGCAATTTGTCACATAAATTTTTCGTTACAGTAACCGGAGGTTAGTTGTCCAAGTCACCACTTATTGGTCAGACGCATTTGAGTTTTAGAATATTAGTTTACCAATCAAACTTTGTTAAGACTTTTCACACATACTTACTACTTCATAAAAGATGAAAAGTCTGAACACGGACTCCACATTTGGTCAAACAAACTCATCTGCATCCTATAGTCGAGAGAAAGAACTAGTGGATATTCATTCCTACGGCAATGTTTGTGCCGTCCGAACAAGAAGTGAATCTCCACTGGAACGTTCGTCCTCCCGAGTGGTCTATCTGATATCGCCTGCATACGTTGTTTATTGTTTGCAGACCTACCTCTTGTGCGGTTTATCATCCTGTGAGTCGGCGACGAAGGCCTTCAGCTCGTAGTCGACGCCGCAAGGCTTGCCGGTCTCGCCGGGCGCGGGCTGCAGCGTGACGGAGGCGGGGCAGTGCGGCGGCAGCTCGAAGTAGAAGGGGTGCGCCGCCGCGCCCAGCTTACGCACCAGCCGCTCCTGCAGCCGCGTCAGGGGACGCTTGCTCGTGCCCGTCGCTGGGTATATCTGTACACAATACGCAAATACACTGAGCTAACCATAGCTAAGGGAGTCTTAACGGTCGGTACATATCTGACAGAAGATACCCCGCGTATCGTTAGTCGCGTAACGCAGAAACAGTCAAATAGATAATAAAATATCCAACCATACACACATAACCGATGATGCGTTAGTGCGTCGGCCATACTAAAGACGATACGTTTGACGTATCTTCCGTCAGATGTGAACCGACCCTAAAAGACGAGTTTTATGCTGATAATGTGAATAAAGCGACAAGTATCAGAGTATAGCCTAGATTGCGTAGAAAAAAAAGAACGAAACCAAAACTAGAGTTAAATAATTTCCAGATTAAAAGAAAGAATACTTTTTTTACTTTTCAAAGACCAAGGAAAACACAATAGTTAGCAAAACATCTATAGCCATTTAACTTACTTCGAATCGCAATTAGCGCATTCATTCGCAAATCAAGGCGTTAATTTATGGTGCCGATTGCTTATTCAAAACAGTGTGAAGAATCTGCGATAATATCCCGATGCTATCAAAACGTGACTAATTCGAAACGCGATTTTGAGCTAAACGAGCATTTCATGGGAAAAAATCAATGAACGCGATATTTAAAACCTTATCGTGTTGTGATAAGTCATATAACTGGCTGTATGACCTTTATATTCTGATTGTTTTATGAAACAAGGCGGGAGTTGCATTATGAAGTTTAATTGTGGATAATCTAATCTATACTAATATTATAAAACCTGCAGAGTTTGTTTGTTTGTTTCTTTGTTTGTTTGTTTGTTTGAACGCGCTAATCTCTGGAACTACTGGTCCGATTTGAAAAATTCTTTCAGTGTTAGATAGATTAGTTATCGAGGAAGGCTATAGGCTATATACCATCACGCTACGACCTACGGGAGCGGAGCAGTAACCAAAGACGCGGGTGTAACCGCGGCGGACAGCTAGTACCTATATAAAATTCTCGTGTCGCAGTGTTTATTACCAAACTCCTCCGAAACGGCGGGACCGATTTTTATGAAATTTTGTGTGCATATCGGGTAGGTCTGAGAATCGGCCAAAATCTATTTTTCATACCAAAAAAATATGACGGTACGAAGTTCGTTGGGTCGGTTAGTTACGTCATATAAAAAACAAAAAATAAGAAAAAAAAACATTATTGTGTGCCCCATAGCTGCGCCAAACAGGCCCAGTTCAGCATAAATGCCAGTACCACAGTGTTTGTAGTAAGTAGTGCCTGATGCTGACTATATCATGAAGGTTAATTACCTGTTCAGCGGCCAGGTATAGATCCTTTCTGAAGGTGAGACCCAGTACGTCCAGGTCTTCTCTGCCATACCTGAACGCAGCCAGCACGTGGCCAAACACCTTCCTGTCTTTGACATATTCTGGATCGATTAGGACTACGCCGTCTGGAAATAAAACATGGATAAGGTAAATTAACATTTTGAAGAAAGGGGCTTGTCCGAAACTACGCTACATACATTCCTAAATTCTTAGTCACATTAAAGGAGAACGGGCGGAAGCGGTCCAAGTGGCGTCGGCTGATGAAACCTAGTCTATATAATAGTTCGTGAGTGTAGGATATTTTTTTACTATGGGCACCAAAAAATTGGCCTATGGGGAAAAAAGTTATACAGTCTAGAAAAATGAAAATATTGTAGACGAACAATGAAAGTTTGCCTTCGGGCGGAAGTGTTCCAAGTAGCGTCGGCTGATGAAACCTAGTCTAAATAATAGTTCGTGAGTGTAAGATATTTTTTTACTATGGGCACCAAAAAATTGGCTTATGGAGAAAAAAGTTACACACTCTAGAAAAATGAAAATATTGTAGACGAACAATGAAAAAGTTTGCCTTCGGGCGGAAGTGTTCCAAGTAGCGTCGGCTGATGAAACCTAGTCTAAATAATAGTTCGTGAGTGTAAGATATTTTTTTACTATGGGCACCAAAAAATTGGCTTAAGGAGAAAAAAGTTACACACTCTAGAAAAATGAAAATATTGTAGACGAACAATGAAAAAGTTTGCCTTCGGGCAGAAGTGTTCCAAGTGGCGTCGGCTGATGAAACCTAGTCTATATAATAGTTTGTGAGTGTAAAATATTTTTTTATTATGAGCACCAAAAAATTGGCTTATGGAGAAAAAAGTTATACACTCTAGAAAAATGAAAATATTGTAGACGAACAATGAAAAAGTTTGCCTTTGGGCGGAAGTGTTCCAAGTGGCGTCGGCTGATGAAACCTAGTCTATATAATAGTTCGTGAGTGTAAAATATTTTTTTACTATGAGCACCAAAAAATTGGTTTAAGGAGAAAAAAGTTAAACAGTCTAGAAACAATTAAAAAATATTGTAGACGAACAATTCCGATTACTCAAAGACGCCTGAACCGATTTGGAAAATTCTTTATTGGTTTGAAAGGGTATACTTCCCAAGTAATGCCATAGAAATATTGCCATGGTCTGATCATGCACTTCGGAGATATGGAACGGAACTCCTCATAGAATCATAGTAGAACAGTCGTAACAAGTAAAATTGCTTTGTTTATACGCGTAGTTGATGACTGACTGAAGAAAGTGGGAGAGGGGGTACGTCGACCCCCTCCTACCACTTTTCAAAATTAAATATACCGTGTGAGGTATCGTTTGAAAGGGCTTTCCCTAAGAATTTGAAATATAAACGACTACTTGTCCTATCATATTGCACTAAAAGGTGCAAATAAAAAACTTTTTTACAAAACAGATAACCGCACCAAAAAACAAAACCAAAGCCCCCAAATTCCAACACGAAAGTTATTTTTCACCTTGTGCTTGTAGTTTTTATTTTTTACTTTTTAGCGCAATATTTATTATCGTCCTTACAAAAAGCTCTTTTAAACAATACCTCACACGATATATTTCATTTTGAAAAGTGGAAGGAGGGGTATCGACGTACCCCCTCTCCCACTTTCTTCAGTCAGTCATCAACTACGCGTATAAACAAAGCAATTTTACTTATTACGACTGCTCTGCTATGATTCTATGAGGAGTTCCTTTCCATATCTCCGTAATTCATTATCAGATCATAGCAATACGGGATTACTTGGGCAGTTACCTATGCCCTTTCAAATAAATAAAGAATTTTCGAAATCGGTTCAGGCGTCTTCGAGTAATCGGAATTGTTCGTCTATACAATGTACCATTTTTCTGAACTGTATAACTTTTTTCTCCATAGGCCAATTTTATGGTGCCCATAGTAAAAAAATATCCTACACTCACGAACTATCATATGGACTAGGTTTCATCAGCCGACGCCATTTGGACCAAACGATACCTCACACGGTATATTTCATTTTGAAAGGTGGAAGGAGGGGTATCGACGTACCCCCTCTCCCACTTTCTTCAGTCAGTCATCAACTACGCGTATAAACAAAGCAATTTTACTTATTACGACTGCTCTGCTATGATTCTATGAGGAGTTCCTTTCCATATCTCCGTAATTCATTATCAGATCATAGCAATACGGGATTACTTGGGCAGTTACCTATGCCCTTTCAAATAAATAAAGAATTTTCGAAATCGGTTCAGGCGTCTTCGAGTAATCGGAATTGTTCGTCTATACAATGTACCATTTTTCTGAACTGTATAACTTTTTTCTCCATAGGCCAATTTTATGGTGCCCATAGTAAAAAAATATCCTACACTCACGAACTATCATATGGACTAGGTTTCATCAGCCGACGCCATTTGGACCAAGGTCCATACTAAAATATAATTTTGGAAAGTGGTAGGAGGGGGGGTCGACGTACCCCTTCTCCCACTTTCTTCAGTCAGTCATCAACTATGCGTATAAACAAAGCAATTTTACTTGTTACGACTGCTCTGCTATGATTTTATGAGGAGTTCCTTTCCATATCTCCGTAATTCATTATCAGATCATAGCAATATTTATACGGGATTACTTGGGCAGTTATACCCTTTCAAATAAATAAAGAATTTTCGAAATCGGTTCAGGCGTCTTCGAGTAATCGGAATTGTTCGTCTACAATGTACCATTTTTCTGAACTGTATAACTTTTTTCTCCATAGGCCAATTTTATGGTGCCCATAGTATAAAAATATCCTACACTCATGAACTATCATATGGACTAGGTTTCATCAGCCGACGCCATTTGGACCAAGGTCCATACTAAAATGTCCGATCTCCTTTCGTTTAGTTTAGTGGATTTAATCGAATTTAAGATATTGCTTTGGTTTACTGGAATCTGTTCTTATAATTGAAGAGTTCGTTTGTATGTTTGAACGCGCTATTCTCCGAAAATTGGTCGGATTTAAAAATATCTTTTTGCGTTATATAGCCCGTTTATCGAGGAAGATTACAGGCTATATAACATTACGCTAAGAGCCACGGGAGCGGAACCAGAGACGTAACTCAGCACTGGTGGTTTTTATATACTGGTGTTTTAATGGAAGGAGGTGGGGTCCTAAGATGCTTTTTGACTCTGGGACCTTCAAATATCGGTAATTAAGCCTATAGAACTGTTAAACTGATTCAGATCCTCAATAGTTGTTACTTTGTTAGTATACCTACACATACAGCCGCATGTACCTATATGATGGGTAAAGTTAACTATGTTGATAGTACAATTAACGATTCGATATAGCGCTGTACTACCATAATTACACGCTTTGATCCAAATCGTGTAGATGTAGAACTACAACCGCCAATTCGAATCCGTGATCGCATGCAGATCTGATTAATACACGGAATAGATGCCTTCCGGGCTTCTAGCACTTTGCGATGAACCTACACACGATTAGTAATAGGATGCATAACATTACATGACGCCTGTAACCGCAGGGTTAGTCAGAGATGTACCTATTAGTGCACCTACATTTCGCCAGTTATGTTTAAGTCCCTTGTAATAGGGGGCGAGCCTATTGCCATAAACCGGGCACAAATTCAGACTCGGAGGCTGCTACTAAGAAATTCCTGTTGGGAAAACCCAATCACACTTTGCCCAACCTGGGAATCGGAACCAAGACCGGTCAGTCGCGCTTTGCGAGCACTCGACCAACGAGGCAGTTAATATGATGCAGTGCAGCCAAGACTAAACGTCACTGGAGGAAGGTAAATACCTCGTCAAATCACAGGAAAAGTTCATTGAAAATGAACTGACGTATTTAGATTCTTGTATTTACCCCAATTAATGGAACTCCACGCGCATTTCTTAAAGCGCTCGTCGTAAACAGTAGTAAACACTTACTCATAGTAAATTACAATCTTTGCTGAGTCTAGATTCGTTCCATTGAGAAAATTATTTGCGCGTCATTATGATTCATTTATAAATAATTGCATGAATTAAACCTGTGTTTATCATATTAACAGCGTGGTGTATACTTATGCTGTGGCAGGGTGTAGCTCAACAGATAGGTGTGAGTGATGTGTTTTTCTAAACAAACGTAGAAATTTTTGATCACACCAAATTTTCTTAAAAAGTATATAAACTTTCTTCTATAGATACTGCCTTACCAGGGCCGTAGCTACCACCGTATCAGTTAGTATACGGGGCCCCAACCCAGCAGTTAGTTAGAAGGGCTCCAACAAATTTTGAAACAGGGCCCGTCTAGTGCAAGCTACACCGCTGTCTCAATAATATACTAATCTGTTTAAAGTGATTTATATTAAAGTAAAGGATTCAATGCCTCGTTGGAATAATGGTAGCAAAGTGCGACTGCTGAGCATGAGTCCCAAAGTGTTATTGGGTTTTTCCATCAAGAATTTCTCAGCAGCAGCCCCGATTAGGGCTTTCATCCCGGGAGTCTCGGTCTCGAAAATTTCGAGACTCTCGACGTTTTTTTGGAATTTTCGAGACTCGAGACTAACACGTTCGGTCTCGGGAATAATGAGACTTTTGAGACTTGTCACATAATTAACAGTATGTATTAAATAAATCTACTAAACCAACAGTATTTTTATTACGGTTACATGGATATGGCAATGGCGACGCTGTAGAGTAAAGATTGCAGAGCTCACAAGTTTAAGTACAGAAGAACAACTGGAATTTCAGCTAAACAATTTGTAAATCCTCGTAAAATACTCGTATTCAGTTGCATCCGGTTAGACTGAAAGCATACCCCAGTGTTGCCAACCCCAACCGAGACTAAAACTGCAAATAAGCTTTCATAAAGCTGTAGAAAACTGTAAAATTCTATTTAAATCTACAGCTTTTCTTATTTTGAACTATTTAATAACTTTATTATTTTGAATTATCAATAAAACCACATAATAAAGCAAAAAAATATCACTTTGATTTATTTTACATTATTTCTACTAAAATACTGCTTCGTTTTCAATTTGCACATCCTTTTGGTTTTTAGTTTAATTTTATTTTATTCAGGGCAATTTTTTTTTTGAAATTTTGAAGAATTTTACTTAACATTTATGTGTATTTGAAAAGTACAACGCATCAAATTATCCACCGTGCCAAGAATAGGGTTAAAATCGTACATATTTTTATCAAATTAGCGTAGATTTTGCTAAAATCGAGTTGGTATGGGATACGCAGCAAATAAAATAGAGGCGCTAGCATCATAAAGAAAAAAACTGTAGATTTGGAGGTCTGAACTAAAAACTGTGGAGATATCGAAAAAACTGTAGATCTACAGTTAAAACTGTAGGGTTGGCTACACTGGCATACCCCAACATAATTAGGAAAAGACTAGGCAGATGATGAATTTGTAAATCCCCCAAGAAGACGAAGGACAGAATATAACTTCCATGTCTATCCAAATCTTGTAGTAGCGGATCGCTAAGTGGCTCAAGACCAGCGTGACAAAGCTTGAACTACTTGAACTTTATACTATTCTAATAATTATTTTTTGTATGCATTGGGGTAAAATTACGTCATCTTCAATTAATGCTGTACCTATCCAATAGTCAGTATTGCGCCTCATGGAATTCGCAGGACTGTAGCAAGCCGCACAGAAAGGGCGAAATTAGAAAATGACTCACTCCACCCAATGCACAACTATACTTCTGCGCACCAGAGACTTAAAAGCCGGAAAAGTTTTCTTGGATGCGTGAGTCCATCTGATGGCAACACTACCTCAGAAAGGTACGATCTTTGGCGGGAGAAACTGAAGTCTCCTGATCAGTTTATTGAGCCATCGGAGAGACTTCCACCTGGGCACGCGTTGCCGTGGCCGACTTGGAAAACTTTAAACAGACTCCACACCCAGGTCGGCCGCAGCAAAGGGTATTTCCAAAGGTGGGGCCTCGCAGATGGCACCGATCTTCAGTGCCTATGCGGTATCTCTCCGCAGACCATGGCCCACCTATTACGTTGCGCCGCATGCCCAGTCACCTGTACACGTGAGGACCTAATGGCTGCGTGAGCGGATGGTGTTATGGTAGCTAAATTCTGGGCCACACAAAAAATTCAACAAAATTTATTATCTATATTTGCCATCGATACCCTAAGAAGAAGAATGTTGTGTGCTATTTTAATTGTTAACTTTGATATAAACCTACCCTCAGAGCGGTCAAGCCAAACGACATACTGGAACCTTGTACGTATGTAGAAAAGCCCTCTTTGAAAATGGGGCCAACAGAGGGAAATGCCCAAATTATCAAAACCTGTTTCCCCCACTAGCGTAGAAGCAGAAACAGCTTTTTCTAGCGCGGGTTACTTTTGTAATAAAATTAGGTCTGAAACCACATTAAACGCCCACTGTATTGTACGTGCCCATTGCACCCAATGAAAAAACTAAAGCCAATAATTTTTACTTTTTTAATTTGCGTTTGTTTAATAAAGTACTTGATTGAAATATCTTGTTTTGACTGCCTTATAAGTAAGAAACATAGTTTTGAAATAGTCTCGAAAGTCTCGTTTTCTCCGGGAATTTCGATACCGCCTCGAGTCTCGTTTTTTTTTCCCGGGACTGAGAAATGGATCGAGACTGAAAGCCCTAGCCCCGATGTCTGGATTTGTGCCCGGTTGATTGCAATAGGCTCGCCCCCTATTACATGGGACTTAAATATAACTGGCGAAATGTGGGTGTACTGATGGGTACACCTCTGCCTAACCCTTCGAGGATTACAGGCGTGATGTTATGTTTAAAGTAAAGGATTTAATTTAATCAGTGCAACTGTTTTCAGCTACCAAACAACTCACAATAAACCCAATACTCATTACATTACGTTTACGTTTCAGCCGAACAAAATCGTAACGCAAGTCACAACCTAAGTGAACTGCTAGGTAACTATCAAGCTAAACTATACCCAATAGAACCGAGGTTGGATTGGCAATTTATTATACAAAGATCGGCACTCCCTTTACGACCAGAGCGAGGTCCACTTTAGACAACTTGATTCATGTGCTCAAATACTCTGCAACTTTGATCAATTGGAACAATGGGGTCTTTGTCCGAGATCTTTGTTATATCTAGGTATAGAAGAAAAAATGGGTACACCTCTGCCTAACCCTTTGGCGATTACAGGCGTGATTTTATGTTATGTAGAAGAAAAAAGTACTTAGTACTTACCAATCGGGTCTACATGTGTGATGTGGTCTACGAAGTCTCTTTTCCCTAAGTATACTGTGATCTGAAAACAATAAAGACAGTTAAAGGATAATGAATAATAATGTTTGGGCTGACACACTTTATGTCTAGGTTTTAAGAAAGTCGAAGAAAAAAAATGTGTTTATTAAAACTATTAAAAGTTAAAATCTGATTGACTTCTCCGACTTTTCGTAATAATTACTTAATTCCCTTAAATAATATCTTAATGATAATTGGGTAAAATAGGAGGTTTAGTATCAGATCAAAGATATAAAAACACCAATAAAATAAGTTCAACACATGCATGTTACACTAACTAATAAACAATTAATCTAAGGTTTGAATTTACAAGTATTTTTTCTCAAAGTGAACTCTATCGTAAAGGTGCATGTTTTTGCACCTTTATGATAAATTAAACTACTCCATAAGAGCAAAAAGAATAAAGACAGTACAAGATAGTAAAATCAACAAAGGAGATAGGTATGCAGGGTTGTCAGATATAGTTGAGTTTTTTTAAAAAACCGATGGATGTCTTCGATTGAAACATAATTAATGAACTGTTTATTTTGAAAACGTCCATCGGTTTCTAAGAAAACTTCAACTATATCTGACGACCCTGCATACTTATTTATTTTGTTGACTGTACGTAATGCTACAATTACCTTTGTATCTGGGTACGCTTTTACCGATCCTCCTTTCTAAATTCGACCTCGAAAATGGACATAATTGAAAGAGCCCGTTTGGCAAACTAAGTCAAATTAAGTAAAAGAAATATATCGGAAGTTGTCACAAGATTTGGCAAAGTTGGCGAATTGGTTGTATGGCACACAATGCTACTACGTTTTTAAATAACCGGACACAGATCGCGTGTCTCATTGTCATTGTCAAGTCAGTGAGGATTTCAAATATAAAGGGTGTAGAAAAACACAACGAAGCCGAAACTGGAGATATTGTGGGACAAAGTTCCAACTTTTTAAAATATTTTTTTACGAAAACAAGTTTGAAATGTTATAATTAAAGTTTAAATACCCCATGACCCATGTAGGTACTGTCGGATTCATATAAAAAGTCTATCAGAACTTTAGAAGATTCATTATTCCACTAGAAAAGGCTTTAAATAATCTTAAAACAATTTAACAGCTTTTTTGATACAATATAGCTAGCTTGGTTAGGTTACTTAATCGATTCAGCCGTTTGGGATGCCATGCATCGCCACGATGCGACAAACAGGCACACACGTTAAACTAACACCCCTCCGTTTACGGCGAGGGTTAAAAAAGCTCCGGAATTTTAATTAAAAAAACGTCCGCCAACTCAAAAGGTAACAAAAGATAATGAAACCATATCCCTTGCTTCTTGAAATCAATTTGAAGAAAACGATTGTTTTAAATCGGTCCGATTAATTTGCCTTAATTAAGATTTCGGACAAGTTTAAATGCTTTTATCCGGATAATGTTACATTTTCAACTTTCAACCTTTCAACACAACCTTTTGTGGAATATTATAGCCTCCTGAAAGGGAAGTAGGTAAAGGCTTGCCCGAGGCATTTTGTTGGTCAATCCTGTAACAAAATCCTTCCCAGGAAATACCTAAGATAGGACTACTGTAGCTATATTAATTAACTTGTCCGCGTGAAACTGGAAGACCCCCTTAATTAGCCCTGTCGTAAAATCTGTTCTTAGCTAACGCCTCCTACCTATCAACTATCTACCTGCCAAACAGCGTCGAGTCAAGTTTTTCTTTCAGATTTCGTAAATTAATGAGTAACCTTTCACAGCTTTTAGATAAAAGGCAACCATTACTGGCTCAACCACTAAACGGATTTTTTCTTGTCTGTGTTTTCATGGGACGTCATAATAATATTGAAACCAGTGCCACTTCTGTTGATGAGTGGGGACAGCTCCCATATAATTTTATGCATGGTCCTTTGGGACGCAGATAGAACAGTTATTATGACGTAAGCATGCGCTAAGAAAGGATTTTCCAAAATTCACCCCCTAGACAGGGGCCCAATATGGATAAACAAGATTAGCTTAGACCGCCAATATCCGACGAAGTCGCGGGCAGAAGCTAGGATGGGAGAAGTTAAGATATAAAGATAACGGTGCCGATTTCCTTGTTCACAAACTAAACTAAAATTAGACTATTTCTATCTTTTTCTGTCCAATAAAACAAAAAAGAGACTAATGTAAATAAGAGCTGTCAAATTTAGCCAATCTGACACATCCCATACAATTATATACACATCAAAAGTGTCTAGGGATCAAGATGTATTTGGTAATAATAATATATTGATCCCTAGACACTTTTGATGTGTGTAGTTGACATCTTGAAACATATAGATTAAAAATACGGAAAGGTTTTAAGGCAGAACTAATTTGACATCTCTAACTTAGTTCTTAAATGTCACTGTCCTTTTCTTTCGTTGTATATTAGTAAGAGATGTCAATTCTCTTAGTCTAGTTTGTGAACAAGGGAATCGACACCAATAGCTATGTAGTGGTTTTTTAGTCAGTAAAAGTCTGACAGTCCCTTCCGCCCCACCCGGGACGGAAGGACTCATTTGATGATTTTTACCACCTCAAAAAAAAAGCATATCTACCTTGCCATTCGGCGAGCTCTTCTTGAAGACTCGCGTGGCTTGTCGCTGCTTGTTGCTGCCGGCGTCTTCCATTCTGCCGCCGCGCCCTCCTCAACACTGAAAAATAAACGTTTATTTGAAACTTTCTTCATTTAAAACTATTTACCCAGACTAGTTTAGTCAGATGAACATATGTACAACTAAAGTAGATTGTGACCGTAAGATAGTAATGAATCGCTTTCGTATAATAGTTATACGAAAGCGATTATACGAACTTATTACGAGTTAAAGTAATATAAGTTATAGTATAACTTATATCCCTAGGGATATAACTAACATACGTACTTAAGCGACAAAAATATTATTGCCTTAATAATACACATAATATTAAGTCATTAGCCAATGACTCCATTTACATACAGTAATTTACTAAAGGCTTCAATTAAATCGTTTAGTCATTAACTTAAAGAACCATATTAGGAAAAGGTAAATATTATGAATCGTCATTATTTACCATAACATGAGTGTCGGCCCGCATCCGCGTCAATACTATGACTACAATTTACTACGAAATGTGCAGCAAATACGTGCTTTATATGTAGGTATATTTCTCATCAATGACTTATCAGGAAGTTATTGTAAAGGATAAAATATAATTAAAATTAAGTATAGCTGACGACACTGAGGAGTACAGATATTACACTTACAACTACAATATTCTTGAAGGACAAACAATAAATCTATTCGATATGATACCATATCAATACTTACCATATTCTGTCTAAGTACCTACCTACTCCCGAAAATTTAAATTTTATTCCCGAATATTTTTCTATCTCCCGAAAATTACAAAACAGATACTTATACTTAACATCTTTTTAAACCGATACGACTGACTGATCTATTAACACATAGCTCAAACCACTGAACGGATTGCGCTGTTTGGCACTGCCAGTAAGTTTATATGACGTAGGCATGCCCTCAGAAAGGATTTTCCAAAATTCACCCCCAAAGGGGATGAAACAGGGGACCAAAGTTTGTATAGAGTAGCAAGATTAGAATCGCGGGCAGAAGCTAGTCAGGAATAGAACCTTTAACCTTGAGCTAACGAGTAACTTTCTAACCTAAAATATACGTAAACATCAAAAATAAAAAATCGTTAAAACATTCGGAAGCACAAGCATAACATTAAATTGATTTAGACAAGTTTTATTACCGAGAACCCGGGAAGATTTGAAAGACAAACGGAAGAAAGCAAAAGTTTGTCTCTCGGAAAATGTTAGTTATGGAGAATTTTCTCGCAATTTAACAGAGTACTTTTCTAACTAACCTAGAATAATCTCCACTGAGGGTTGTTCTTTCCTATAGCTATATGGAAATAGCTTATGTATGCCGTGGTACAAGAAGCACAAGAGGACCTGTAGGACTGTCCGAGAGCGCCGCACTTACTGATGTATCATCATCCGAAGACGCTCTATAAGTACTAGTGACTTTTAGGACATGCCTCTGCAATTCTACAAACTTAGTCACAGACAAGTTTCAGACGTCGAGATACAGCGTTCGTGTTTGTGTAATTAAAGCTCTAAGCGACGTTATCAATTTCCTTTGAGGTTCTTTGAACAATGTTGACGTAGAATGTATCGTCACATTATTAGGGGAAATGTTTATTTTGAACGAGGAATAATACCAGTTAGGAAAAACATCGTCGTTGAAATTACATATATAACATTGTTAAATACTGTGTATGTACACTTTCGCAGATTATACATTTTTGCCGAAAAAATAAGTTTCTAAAGAACTAATCGGCTGAATTTTGAACAAAAAAAAAACTGTCATACGGGTCAACGCCAATCGCTACAGCCGCGAAATCTCATTTTTGCTTTTTTGTACATTCGCGGTTTCTGCGATATTAGACATAACCACGACGCTATTGAAAGACTACAAGAAATCGCTGTATTTGATGACACCCATTGTTTGATCATATTTGTGTATTTTTTTCTTTATTTAGTATGCAATAAAGATCATTATGTCTAGGTAAGTATCTCTGTATCTAATCTACACAGATACCGACACCCCACATAGAAAATTACAATAAAATTCTATTAACACCCCGCATCCTGTCTCCTCGTGACCGTGTAATCCTGATCATAGGCCTCCTAATGACTGCTAACGTGAACGGCCACGGGTGCAGGGTCACGTGACCAAAAGAAAGAACAGTGGCTTACGTGATGATAAATTCCTTCAAGAATGTAGGAATTCAAAAAAATCTGTAGTATATATAAGTAATCTAAACTACTATAAGTAGTTGTTTTGGTTTGCGATTAAAAAATCTTCTAGTAGGTATATGATAGCTAAACTCATAAGTAGTAATAAACTATAATATCACGCTACGACTCACGGAAGCCAAGCAGTAACTAAAGACGTAAGATAATAAGGATGAAAAACACATGCGTAGATAGGTACGAAGTCACGAACAGAAACTAGTCTTGACAGACTGATCCATCAACACACAGCTCAACCCACTGAACGGACTGCGCTGAAAGGCACGCAGATAGTAATTATAACGTAGTCATACGCTAAGAATAGTCAAAAATTCACCCTCCTAGGCCCTAGGAGGATGAAAAGGGGGTCCAAAGTTAGACGAGAGAGTTAGAGTTGAGTTTATCTTAGCCATCACTGACATCGTTCCGTGTCTCGGAAAGCACGTAGGTGTTGGTCCCGGCTGTCATACGTGGATCTTTGACAGTCGTTAGGGGTCGTCAGAAGCCCGAAAGTCTGACAACCAGTCTCACCAAGGGGTATCGTATTACCCAATCACTGGGTTGTGGAGGTCGGATAGGCAGTCGCTCCATGTAAAATACTGGTATTCAGCTACATCCGGTTAGACTAGAAGCCGACCCTAACATAGTTGGGAAAAGGCTAGGTAGATGATGTGGGCAAAAGCTAATATATAATAATCACGATCGAAAACCTTGGATCTGTGTAGCTGAAGTAGGTACGTTTTCTGGTAAATTTACTCGAACATTTCCTCTAAGTAATCCGCATGATAGCGTATTATTTGAAATGACAACGGAACCCCGCGGAGGCCGTGGAGCGCAGACAACTTTATTTTCCCTCCCATACATACATGGTATGATGTAATGACATCGTGGAAACAAAATTGACTTTGGATAACATTGAAATGTACAGTCAACCAAAGAGATAGGTATGCAGAAACCGATGGATGTCTTCGATTGAAACTTCATCATCATCATCTGCCTAGCCTTTTCCCAACTATGTTGGGGTTGGCTTCCAGTCTAACCGGGTGCAGCTGAGTACCAGTATTTTACATGGAGCGACTGCCTATCTGACCTCCACAACCCAATAACTGGGTAATACAATACCCCTAGGTAAGACTGGTTGTTAAGACTTTCAAGCTTCTGACGAAACTTAACTTAATTAATGAACTGTTTATTATCTACTTTTTAAATTACATTACATTTGAATACATCTATCCGTTTCTAAGAAAACTTCAACTATATCTGACGACCCTGCATACCTATCTCTTTTATTGACTGTACGTAAAAAATTTAGTATGTAATAACATTCTTCAGACCGATATCAGTCACGACGGCTAATAGGTATCAATGAAGAGGCTAAGTACGCATGTACGGTACAAGTGTGTGCACAAACAGATGCACTCCCTCTTTCTCACTCTCATAGTCCGATAGAGACGGGACTAGGGTAACCAATCTCTGAAGAAATCTATACTGACTTAAGAAGTAAGTATCGTAGCAGGTGTAGGTAGCAGGTTCTGTGGTATCTGCCTACCCCCATGGGAAAAAGGTGTGAGTTTATGTATGTATGTCTGACTTAAGAAGTAAAAAATGCCTGATATTACATACACTGCTACATTATCAACGAGTAACATAAGTTATGTTTTAAGGGGCTCCCTCACCGGGAGCATTCGCGTGTAATGTAACGTTACAGAGTCGAGCATTACATCAGTGAGGGAGGAGAACTGAGCATTACAGCGCGCACCTTGTAATGATACAAAACGACGTTACATCAGTGAAGGAGGAGAACCGAGCATTACAATGCGCACCTTGTAATGATACAATGTGTAATATTTTGATACAACTTGTAACATCAATGCGCTTTCCTAATTCAAATCTATACTAAATGTTACATTACACGCGAATGCTCGTCAGTCAGGGAGGTAGTATTGTAATGTAATGCTCAAAGTCGAATCTATAATGTTACATTACACACAAACGCTCGTCGGTCAGGGAGGTAGTATTGTAATGTAATGCTCAAAGTCGAACCTATAATGTTACATTACACGCGAATGCTCCCGGTAAGGGAGCGCCTTTACTCTCAAAAAAGTTATAGTAGGTAGGTACCGTATGATGTAAGCGAACGAAATCACGAGCAAAAGTTAGTAGGTACTAAAAAAAAAATAATGGAAACGCTATAATAATTACCAACCTAATACTTATTATGTATCAAACAACGGATACAAAATCAATGATTTCCAAGACCTTCAATTTCAGCCAATCATAACTGATAAATTATGTACCTACCTACTTACATATTCCGAAGAACATAAAATTGAAATGAAAACAGGTACCCTTCAACTTCATTACATAAGGTTATATTCATGAATTTGAGTCTAGTCTAGGCACAGAATATCTAATAGTACGGTCAACAAAAGAAATAAGTATCCAGGGTCGTCCGATATAGTTGAAGTTTCCTTAGAAGTTGATGGATATCTTCGATTGAAACTTAATTTAATCTATTGAACTGTTTATTGGTGCCAAATCCCCTGGTTCACAAACTACACTAAAATTAGACTATTTCTATCTTTTTCTATCCACTACAACAAGAAAGGGGCGGAAGTAAATAAAACCTGTCAATTTTAGTTAATCTGAAACTTCCATGCAATTATAGTTGTAGTTTAAAAACAAGTTAAAGGCAAATCTAATTTGACATCTCTAACTTAGTTATAAAATGTCACCGTCTTTTTCTTTCGCTGTATGTTAGAAAGAGATGCCAATTCACTAATTTTAGTGTAGTTTGTGAACAAGGGAATCGTCACCAATATCTACTTTTTAAAATTAAATTGCATTTGAAAAATTAAATTAAGTTTCAATCGAAGACATCCATTGGTTTCTAAGAAAACTTCAACTATATCTGACCACCCTGGTTATTTATCTCTTTTGTTGACTGTACCTCTATATACACTGAAAACTTCGTCGAAGCTCGTTACTGAGATAACTAGAACATGTACTCGGAACAGGTGTCAGCATCAGTTCTGTTCCCAGCGTCATGTTACACGTATCGCTAAAGCGAACAGAACCACGAAAGCGTTTCTTCTCCACTTGATTGGAGATATGGGGCTTGTGAACGAGATATCGATGTCATTCGATGTTTCGGACGCTTAGCGCGAGTGGTGTTTCGTGTACTGATTTCTGTTTTATTATTATTGTATCCATTTGTGTATTGGTTTTTGTACAGAATCATTTTGGGAATGGTGGGCTGTGATTTTTTCTTGCTTCTTTCTAACTGCTACCGTAAGGACTGATGCGTATTAGCAGTGAACCGGAATGTGTATTGGGGGAGGGAGGTTTTTGCCTTACATTTTAATATAAAAATGTATATGATTTATTCTCTCTTCACAATAAGTGGTCTTATGATGAATGCAAACTACTGTATATCTTTTTCCACCTTTTTGACAGACAGTGGCGTAGCTACCGAAGTGCTAGAGGTGCCGTGCACCGTAGCCCCAAGCTCAGGGTATCATCGAATTGAACTAACTAAAAAATAAACCACCTTCGGAATATAAATAAAAGAGGTTACAATACGACATTATACATGTCAATTCAATTGAAAGAATACAGGATAATTTCTTAGGGGGGACTTTAGGATCTATATTTTGGCTTGATAAAACCTAAACAGTTTTGTTAGGGCTACCTATCTACGCCTCTGGTGACAGACTGGTGCCTGATGTAGATTTCAGGAATAAAACTTGTGTTATAGGACACCAGGACCCTCATCTCAACAAAACAATTAATTCATGTTACAAACCGCTGCAAAAGCCTTGTACGCTATAATAATATGTTCTTATTAATATAGATAGCAGTATCTCTCAAACTTAACGCGAAGCTAATATTAATAATGATGAACTTTCGAAAATGCTAATTTCTGAGTTTGCAAAATGTGTGTTGTTTCAGTTATGCTGGAATTAATGTTTCAAACACATGAAACCACGGTTCTGGGGTTAGTGGGATTATACTGATATTAGAGCCGTTTTTACTGTTTTTGATCCTAGATAAGCATTTGATCTTTTAATGGTTAAACGAAAGATGAATATGAGAGAGTGTAGAACGGTTAAACAAGCTATTTGGTTTACAGACAATAATATTTATCTTTCTGCTACATTGCCATTCATTGTTATTTTGTGTTCATTTCATAAGCTTGTGGTGTCTAATAATTTTGAAACCTATTTAGAGTGAGAAGAATAGTAGTGTAGTATCAAGTAGTTTCAAGTTAGCTGCCTGTATACCAAATGGCTTGTTCGGCTGTACCTACTAATGAAAATGATGCGTAAACTTTTACTTTTTGGTTGCCTAGCTGCGTGTAGCTGTTTTGATTCCCGCAAGGAACAATTATTTGTATGGCCTACAGATAGTTGTTCTGGGTATAACTGTTTGTGTATGTGAGTTTATGTTTGTAAACATGCCTATACGACTTACAGGAGAAAATCCTAGCTTGAGGCAAAGCTTTAACAAAAAAAAATAAAAAAGAACTCTATCAGCTGCTCCATATTAAATTATATTCGTATCCTGTATAGTTATCCGTTGTTTTTAATCTAGTCACAGCGATACTTTTATCATGTTTGTCGTAACGACTAAAACAAAGTTTTATCGGTTCTGGTATTTCTGGTGTCAGATGTCACGGGGCGGATTTCATTGGGATTTCCCCCCTGATATAAGATTGACGGATGCTGATTAGAAGCAGACTCTACGTCATGACAAGAGTTTGAACCCGGAATACTGAAAGCGTAGGTACCTATTTAGGTATTTAATGTTATGTTTTGTTTATGTCCACAATGAGTGCGTCACGATTGCCTGATTTTTACTCAAACGTTTGTTCGACGGAATGTTCTTCGGGCGAACGTTTTTCGATCAATCGTTTATTTGGGCGAAGGTTTCTCGATCAAAAGTTCATTCGCGTAAACGTTCTTGGGCAATCGAGACGACAAAAGTACCGTTTAGGCAGAAACGGTGGCGGCAGTGGGCGGTCTCTTGTCGTTTGACATAGTTACTATGTCTGTCATATTATGTCAGATCAGTACAATATTGTCAAACTGTCACTCACAAGTGACAGCGCTGCCACCACCTCTATACGTACGAAGCTTTATGGTTGGTTGATTATTTTGATTAACCTGTAAAATACAGCAATCAGCGGATTAAAAAACAAGTTTCTCAAGTTTCATAATACATTATTTGAATTTTACACGCATTTTCAGACAAAATATTACGTTTTTGGCCAATTACTTTCGGCGGAAAACGAAATCTGGCGTTTAGCCACGGAATAGGAAAGGGAAGACAAAAGCAAGACAAACGAATTACGTAACAAGGTCAATTGAATCCCTCCTTAAAAGATTCCATTTATATAAATTGTGTTCTTTATTTATTCAATGGCGTTCTAATAAAAATATGGAAGTGCGCTACCAGCCTTGACGAGTAGGAATCTCACTTCATTACAAATCATAATACTCTGCCGAACGTATGTACAGTCAGCAACAAAAGTCGATTAACATTTATAATTTTTAAATCCTAATTATTAAGTACAATATTAAAAATAAAACGCAATGAATATAAAATTAAGGTATTATAAACCCTTGGCTATTACCTGAAATGCTGAAAGCCAGTACATTATGTGTTTAGTGTCTGTTTAAATAATATAAAAAAGTAACATTGTTAATCGACTTTTGTTGCTGACTGTACCTATGTACATATTATAGTCCTTTTAATGTATTCCTTGTACAATATTATAGGAGGTATTATTACCATATTCGGCAGCGACGTAATGTAAGATTCGTTACATATTTAAAGAGTAGGTATACGTATTTGATACAGACATTATACATAATGTATTACAAGATCGTATTGTAAATTCAAACATAAATTGCCTGAAGATTCATGATAAAGTAAACAAAGAAGGATGGCAAGAGTGGACCCAAAATGAACGGAGCGATGTGCACGGTCTACTTTATATCAATTATAATATCAAGTAAATAAGTGTTGTACAAAAAAATACTGAGTTATTACAAAACGGGAATCAAAAGTTATTAATTATTCATAATAACCAAAAAATAATCATCGTGCAGTTTCTAAACGAAACATATAGTTACATTCCTTTCTAGGCTAATGATTAGATAAAAAGTAGTTCGTTTTCGCTTGGTGATTTTCCTTCTTTTATACTTATACATCTTGTTAAATATTCTGAAAACCCATAACGATGAAACATACGAACCATGTAAATAGACCGTAAAAAAATAAGACTCATTATTTTGCTACATACGTAATGGATTATATGAAACGGAGAAACGGAACGTCATTATCAAATTGACACTGACGACATTTTTGTTGACATTTGCAACTATTTGTCTAGAGTTGCCCAACTATCGATAGTTTTTCTATCGATAGATCACCTCGAAATCTAGTAACAATGCTAAACCACTGATACTATCGATATCACAAAATAACTAAAACTATTGATTGGAAGCGAGAGAATCGATAGGATCGATACTATAACATGATAATATTATCAATAGTATATCGATTTTTTAAAGTAATACTATCGATACTAATGATAGTTTGTAAAACTATCAATAGTATTACAACATCGATAGTTTTATCGATAGCTAACACTATCGATACCATCAATACTATCGACAGTATTGCTCCTAAACATATGCTGGACTTCGATAGTATCGATATTATCGGAACTAATGCTTTCGATACTATTTTTGTATATGATTATAAAAATACGTAAACTGTATCATACTATCAGATAATATGGATACTATCGATAGGCTATCGATAGTTTAGCGATAGTCGACTATCGATAGGCAACACTAATTTCAACGGTTAGCGTTGTAAAAAACAAATAATATTTCGGCGATTTTGTAAATTCTTGACGACTTGGCTTTACCTTTGGACTGATTATGCTGTATACCAACCTAAATTACGGCATTTACTACTGGATGACGATTTGCAAGTGATTTGGACTTTGTCAAACTGTTCAAATGCGGTGCTTTATTGTAAATTATACAGAAGACATCGCTTGTCCGAAAAAAGTCATCAAATTGTTAAAAGAGTTCAGAGATGGATATACCCTCGCGATGTGAGTATATATTTGAACTATTTTGTTGAATTTCTGAACAAGAAACCCTGCAACAACTAACAACTCGACCATTGTAATGTCTGTGCTGCATGTGGCAATCTATTTTGAGAATAAGGAGTAGTTGAAAATCAGTTTCTTCGTCTTGACATGACTGAAATGGTAATCCGAATAGAAAACATTATAATAATATCTGAATATAAGACCCCGTGTTTAATGTACCCCGTGTTTATGTGTGTGTGTGGTGTATTTAATGTGGCTTTCTTTTTAGGTTTTTTTCAAGCATAAATACTTTTTACATATTAATGTAAAAAGTATTTATGCTTGAAAACAAACCTAAAAAGAAAGTAAAGTATAATGTCATACCGTAACCATGGAAACTATTATATAACAAAGATGTCAAATTAAGATTAATTATTTTACAACAGCAATAAAAATGGTTTAAGTTTTATCAAGCAGTATTTTTAACTATTTATTATTGACCAAAAGTTATGGTCAAACACCCAGACATCGACAGGTTGGTTATGAAATTAATAAATATTGTACTTGCCTATCCATATTATAATTTTTACATTTGTATTTTTGACAACTTTTTACTAACTTGTATATTGTTTCAGTTAATCTTTAACAATAAAGTATGCGTGCCATGCTATTTGCAGGCAGGGTGGTGGACAGTTTTCACAGAAACTCTGTTCTTGTTGTTGTTATCGACATTGCCTGTTGGAGACATGAATGTGGACTCTTGCTCACATGGTATGAGCATTTTGTGGTACCTACGTGGATTATCCCAGACACCAAAGCTATGTCGCTGCACCAGCTAGCTTAAAATACAATCATAAAATACTATCTAGGAACGCAAAACAAGATTAAAGGAAGATGCAATGTTTGTATGTCTTGAATATTTTATAAGTAATTACAAAATAAATAAAAGTTTTAAATAAATAAATGTTGTTTTATTCAATAAAACTCTGGTAAATGTAGACAAAAGTACATCAACTGTGCTTTTAAAGAATATTCCAGGAGATATAAAGCTGCCTCCTTATCCTGTGATATTATGCAAAAATATTAATTACAGGTGAATCTGGCTAAACGGGTATATGACTGATAATTAGCATCTGAATAAAAATAAATAATAATATAGTATGTATAAATAAATAATAACCAATAATTGCGAGTCTTAGTTTACTTTTAGATTATTTTAGGTTATAATCTTCCACCTTTCATATTTTTTTTCTCCCAACTTTTTCAAATTACTTTCCATTTGATTTTTGGTTAGCCATAAATCGTTCTTTAACTACAAATCAGTTTCAATATTACACACTACTTCTATCACTGGGTCCCAAATTACATGTGGTCTCGCCATTCTCCTTTTAAAAGAAAAGCTATTTAGGTATGTAAAGCAAACACGTTCCCTCAAAAATAACCTTTGGTCTACCTCCCTGTGTATCCAACCTCATTACTAAAATCCTCTATTGTATTGTATACTAGCTTCTGCCCGCGACTTCGTACGCGGATCCTGTTGCTTATGCCAGCGACAACGGAGTCGTCAAAATCGAAGATCTGAAACGTCTGATGTAGAATTCTAAGGCCTGGGGACGGGAAAACAACGGGTTTAGCGAGATTTCATCGAAAATCAGTCCTAAACTGTTACCGCCTTCACCGCGTGGAGGTACTCCCAGCTTATGTTATTTTATAATTATACAGTGAAATTGAGCTTTGATTTCCACATCAGGTGTTCCAGATCTTCAATTTTTAAACGTCAACAGAGAGTGCTCATCAGGCTGAACAACTGTTGTTAAGACGTCATTCCTATATATGTTATAGTGTAGCTGGGCGCTTGGAATTTCACAACGCGTGTGCCAGATCTTCAATTTTTCATACGTCAACAGAGAGTGCTCATCAGGGTGGACAACTTTTGCTAGCCGTCATTCCTGTATACTGGGCGTTAGTGACAGGTTGGCAAAAACTGAAACTGTAGTTTCAGACCACGATTTGTGATTGAAAATCGTTGGAATTTTTCTCCGGAAAATTCTCAAAATTTTCGACCGATTTTTCACTTGATTCGTGATATATTGATATGTAAGTACCAAGTCCAGGCCTCTAAACATAAATTTAATGAAAAAAACAATAAAAACTTAACTCGGCAATGTAAACACAACAAAAATAATTCTAGGTACCTACATTTAAGCTATGTAGGTTTAGGCACAAATAACACGCGCCGCCCGGCGTCGCCCCATCGGTGCGATGTCCTCTGCTAGAGCTGTATCGAACGAAACTTTAAATAGTTTTTAAAGTTTCGTTCGGTTTTCTTTTAATTTTGAGAATTTTCCGGAGAAAAATTCCAACGATTTTCAATCACAAATCGTGGTCTGAAACTACAGTTTCAGTTTTTGCCAACTTGTCACTAACGCCCAGTATATTATAGTGTAGCTGGGCTCTTGGAGTTCCACAACAGGTGTTCCAGATCTACAATCTTTATACGTCAACAGAAAGTGCTCATCAGGCTGAACAACTCTTGCTAAGACGTCATTCCTATATATGTTATAGTGTAGCTGGGCTCTTGGAGTTCCACATCAGCTGTTCCAGATCTTCAAATTTTATACGACAACAGAGAGTGCTCATCAGGCTGAACAACTCTTGCTAAGACGTCATTCCTATATATGTTATAGTATAGCTGGGCTCTTGGAGTTCCACATCAGCTGCTCCAGATCTTCAAATTTTATACGTCAACAGAGAGTGCTCATCAGGCTGAACAACTTTTGCTAAGACGTCATTCCTATACTATGTTATAGTGTAGCTAGGCTCTTGAAGTTCCACATCAGGTGTTCCAGATCTTCAAATTTATTCTCTTAGCAGAAAATGCTCATCACGTAAAACAATTTTTGCTATGGTACCATTTTTGTATCTCTTATAGTTTAGCTGGTCTGTTGCGGTTCTGCATCAGGTGTTCAAGTTTCCAAGATAAATTATAGCCTATATGTTGCCCGGACTTAATACCTATACAATAAAAAAAAAATCATTCCAATCCGTCAAGTAGTTCCGAAGATTAGCGTGCACAAACACACAGACAAACAGACAAACAGACAAACAGACAAACAGACAAAAAAAAAATTAATTACAATTTCGGGTTCGGCATCGGTATAATAACAACCCCTGCTACTTTTTTTTTATATATTTCCATTGTACAGACACCACTTTTCTACAATTTTATTATATGTATAGATGAAGCTTGTGAAAACAGAATAGAGCTGGTCCGAAAATTTCAATTCAGGTCAATCCTTTACCTTTTCTGTTATTGGTTGTGTATACAATACATAGCTGCGGTGCTAGACTCCCGATTTTGGCAGGGCTTTCTGATTTATAATAGTAAATTGAATGTCCTGCGTAGGACAAGCACTGTCACGATATTTTTAGTTTTTCGACTTTGAAACGGGAATTTAGAATTTTTGTTTGCCGAGTTTTATAACTGTACGAAATGATAATACCTAACAAATTTTTGAAAACAGTCAAATGTACAAGAATATAATAAATCCCAAGTATAAGCATAATGAACTTCTTAGTTTTGTCAATTTTATTATGCCCGCTTTCATAGGATTAATCCCGATTTTTTTTACTTGACAGATTTCAAAGTCCCGATTCGCCCGATCAGAACCTGGCGACGCTCTACATAGGTACGTACAAGCAGAAGGGCTGGTCGCACGAACTCACTGCCTTCTATGAACATCTACAAGACCATCGCAAAGGTAAAACAGTTACGTCTCATGTACGTAATACCCATTCCCTTGAAACCGGAACCAGGCCGCTGAAAAAGGTATAGAGGTAGTATAATAAAGTTAGCCTAATTGTTTTACTCACGTGGAACCCAGTGCGGCTCCAGTGTGCGCGTTCCCGCTCCACCCTACCCCTGCGCTGCCACGCCGCCCTGCAACAAACACAAGTACACCGCTGTAGTAGCTGAACAACACACACATACCCGTATACTAGGCTATAGTAATCTGATTACCACTCGAGTAGTTGCGTCTGACGACCAGTCACTAATGGAATCAACATCAGCCATTAACGCTCCGTAAACATTGTTTCTGGGAATTTCACCCGTTTAAAAGATATACCACGTATGTGGGAAAACCTTTTCATAAGTTCAACAAAATGCTAAATAATCGGGATCGAGAGCCATTCACTTTCTGCAACGGTCGCTACGCTGAAGTACAATACTTTTGTTGTCGATAGGCTATTGTTATTGAAAATGTTTTCAATATTTTTCCAAAGCTTGAATATTAACAAAGCTTCGAGTCCCGATATAGTTAAAATGTTTGTACAACAATGAACTGAGTGACACGAAATAGATTTTTCCCGATATTTCGAGCATGGGTGCGGTTCATTCGAATCTTTAGAAATTAAGCAAGAATATTCCCCAAACGAGCATTGAAATAAAGTTTCAGGAGGCGACACCGGCGCTTGTAAATAAGTAAGTGACTTTGTGCTCTTGTATTTCGTCACCTTGCTGTAACTTAAGACAATTAACCGTCTGTCTATTCAAACCAATTCTCAAAACGAGCTCACTAATAAAGGCAGTTTAGAATTTTGAAAGCAATTGTGTTAATTTCATCCTTTTATTAAAATGGATATTTTGCAGTACTAACCATAGGTACGCTACTCATAATTCCGCGGGTTCTCCCAGTGGAGATGCGAACAGGATAATGAGATATCACGTCATACATTTTTCATTCGGAAAAATTAACACGTGTGGACCTAGGGAGAGGTATGTATCTAGGGATTATATTTAACGAGCTAAGCTAATTGTACTTTTTAATGATTTTGTTTATTTTAGGCGCTTTCAGTTGTCAAGTACGTTTTAACGCAGCGTGAAATTGCTTATTGTGGGATTTCATTATACATATACAATTGAGGACTCACTGATCACTTTTCAATCTTATTTTGTCTTAACCTTATCAACTAAGGGCAAAGTGAAAAGTGATTCACCGCTATTGTCCGTGATGGTTAGGGTTTCTCTTCGGGAGTTCTCGAACCGAGAATTCCCGGGAAATTTTGCCTTACTCGAGACGAGAAAAAAGTGGTCAAGAAATCGAGAAATCGAGAAATTCAGTCAAAAACGCCAGTCTCCATTTTGAATTCAGCGGCGGAGCGCGTGTGCGTCGCGTGTGTGTCGTCGTCTTCTCAAAAGTAAGTAATTTACTAAGACTAGTATAATAATAATTATGTTGTTTTAGGTTATTTGTGGTATTGAACAAATTAAATGATCGTTTGAATTTCAGTTCAAATAAAAGCAGCGTGTCAAAGAGCCAAGTTCAAGAACGACTTTAGTTTTTAGTATTCATATGCTAGTCATGTTATGTAAGTAGTTGGTTTACTAGCCGTTAAAACTAGCCAAGTCAATGTTCAGGTTCAATAAGTCATAAGTTATTTGCTTTGTGTAAATAATTCTACTATCTAAATTTAAAAGTCATATTTTTAAATAGCAAACATTGTTGTAGCAGTAAAAAAAACAAGTGATTGTGTTATAAATTTACTTAATGATGTTATACGTTATTATCAATAAATTTAAGGATTTATTTGATAAAGAAACTTGATACAAAGACTAAACTAAGGTACCTGTTCCTTACTCGTAATTATTAAGCTAGTCTGATTGTTATTTTTTATACCTAATTGAAAAACTGTCGTTTTATGTTACATAATTGAAAAGTTTGTAGTACAGACAGAGAGTAAAGTAAATTATTTAGTATGTAAGGTACTAAGTCTTATTGTGGGACATGATGACATTGTTTTTAGAAGATATTTTATTTGTTTTTTCCAAAGAAAAAGACTATTTTTTTAGTCCTAATTGTTTGTAGAAATAATGATAAAAAGATCTCGCTAGAGTTTATTTCGCTTAACTAAAGTTTTCTATCGTTCAAGTCACATGAAACTAAAAATAAACGTTGTTGATTGATAATTGTGTGTATATTGCATAAAAACCGTAGTTTTAGTGTTAAATCACACATATTTTAAAAAAATTCCATATTTCTCGACAACCCGAGAATTCCCGGGAAATAGTGATCGAGAATTCTCGTGCTCCGGGAAATAAAAAAGGTCGAGAAATGAGAAACCCTAGTGATGGTACATTAAACGTTCCGTAGATTTTATTTCCAACTAGCGAACCGGTGGACTTTTCAAAGATTTTCTTTCTTATGAACCATGTCCGGAAAATTACGAACAAAACAAAAATTGGATCAGCCAAATCGGTCTAGCCGTTCTCGATTTTCGCGCTTAAAAACACATTTAGCTTTTCATTGTTATTTATATAAAACATAATATGTACGTACTCCTCTGCTGGTATCCAAACATTCCATATTTCTCGTTACCAAGAAACCACTAAACACATGGAAAATGTTATGTACAAGACGTATGACGTCAGATATCCGGAATCGAGCCCGAGGCACACCTTTCTGTAACTTCGTGCGAGAATTCGAGCATTTCGTGTCTATCGTTTTCCTGCAAGATGTCGATACAGCCAGACAGACTTAAACCTTGAAAGGAAACTACTTACTCAAAACTTAAATATCAAGTTAATTGAAGAAACGGTATTAGGTTCTGAAAACTTTCCGAGTCGTACATAGCTTTAATTAACAGAGGATTATTGTGACCTGAAAAGGGATGAAACAGAGACGAATTTCGTAACCACGCGTATAAAAGCGAATGCTAGTTTAATTACAAGATCCTATTCATTAATATTCAGTCCTAAAGGCCTTAAAAGATCGAATGTCAATAAAATTCCTTGGAGCTTTAATTATAAATTGGATGGGAAGAAAGAACGTAAAATTCTTTGTAACTAGGCCGAGTTCACGTTACT
Source organism: Hoplodrina blanda (assembly GCA_949316365.1). Lineage (NCBI taxonomy): Eukaryota > Metazoa > Arthropoda > Insecta > Lepidoptera > Noctuidae > Hoplodrina > Hoplodrina blanda. Next base: position 3,518,115 of record OX438579.1, on the reverse strand, counting down.
GCTCATGAAAATGCTTTAACTCTTTTCAATCAAGCCTTTCAACGCGGACGAAGTTTGTTTTCTAAAGCGCCCTGTATATTGAATATTTTCAATTGAATTCATTGAACGGAAAGAAATTTGTGGTTTATAAAGCTTTTCAAAACGTAATCAGAATAACGTCTTATAGCTGGTGTAAAGACGGTGAAAGTTACTTGTTGTTCCCTTCATGGCAATATTTTTTTTTTGTTTTAGATACCCCGCACTCAACCTCGATGAACCCTCTGATAACGGAGGTATCAAAGTTCCAACTTTTTAACACGTTTATTTACAAAAACTAGTTTTAAATATCAAAATCAAAAATAATCAATATCTTAACTTAAAACAAATTTATTTTGCTAGTGAAGTGAATAAAAGAAGCACCGGATAAGTTTTAATTTTTCTTTACGATGCTGTTTATCGGGAGTTAAAGTAGTTTTTCGGGAATTGTGAGAAATAACGAGAGGATCCAGACAAATACCGACCACCTGGCTACCCTAACTCCGCCTGTCTAGGGCAATAACTAGCAATTTCAGATATTATTATGCAAATTGTTGATCGAAGCAATGATTACTAGCAGACATCAATATGCAAGTTAATTGAACCGACACGTATGTGGACGCGGCCCCTTCAGAGAACCATACCTTCGCATTCATACATGAATCTAAATCGTTATTTGGGGTCGAGTGAGCCCCAACAAGTGTGTAATCGAGTGGGCGGTCAGTATTCTTGAGGGTACTTTTACTCCTAGGTATTTGGTACCCTAACAATAGATATGAAAAGACTGTTCAGTTATCGGATACAAAAGATTTTTTTTTTTCAACAATGCCTGAAAAGAAAACGATTTTGATGTTTCATTTGAAAAAAAAAGTAAATAATAAAAGTATTATTGTATGGCTTGTATACAGATAGACATAATAAGGCTTTCAATACAGTCACTTCTCATTCTGAAGTAGTGATAACAATAGAAATGACAATCATATTATATTCACCACCACTTATTGAACGATAAAACTATCTAATAACCGATACTTGTGTTGAAAAGTTCGGTACAATAAGAAAACTCGTTAGCGAACTTCACTAAAAGACTTGATACGAAATAGGAAAAAACCGGCGAAGCGCGAGTCTGACTCTGTTACACACGAAAGGGTTCTGGTACCACAGTAGAATATTTAATACTACATACGAAAAAATAATTCAGGTTTCATGTAGGTATCCTATTTAATTTTTTTAGTTTATTTTTTGTTCGACGGACAGAACGACGGACGAACGGACGACCGGACAGACGTATCAATGACGGACGGATGGACGGTCAGACAACGGAGTTCAAGTAATAGAGTCCCATTTGGCACCCTTGGCCACTGAACCCTAAAAAAAGAGCTGTCAAAGCATTTAAGTTTCCGAAGTATTCTTTTATTTTCTAGCGCTGAAGCTGCTTTTATGTTATGGCTATGCATTAACGCTGTGTTCTAGGGATATCGCCTCATATAATTTACGCAAAGCAGTTTAACAAGTCGTTATAAAGGAGCGTTGGACTAAATTGGACGATATACGACGGAACTAACGGTCCGAGGAACGTTTCGCTAACATTAACTTCTATCATGTTTTATTACGATTGTACGAAATTTACATGTTCACTTGTTCAGGCTACATACAATACTGGACTATCTCACTATATTTAACTTATTAAAAAATAATTTAAATTATTGAATACTAGCTTCTGCTCGTAACTTCGTCTAGGTACCTACGTAAACTTAAGAATTTAGCTAAAGACTTCAATAATTCCATGGGAACACAAAAACAGGACTTAAATTTTATCGTTTTGGCGTGGAACAGTAACAAACATCTAGTCCCTTCCGCCTCGCCCAGGGCGGAAGGACTCATTTAATGATTTTTACCACCTTAAAAAAAAAACCTGACCAACTTTAGAGTTTGTAATAGTAGGTAGTAGGATAGGACAGATAAAATGAGACTAATATTAATATAAATAACACATATTAAACACGCCTTAAAAACCTCTATCATCCGGTTACCTATATGTCAAAAACAGGAAAAATATCGTTAATATTTCGATATTCCACCTTTCTCACTAAGCACTGTCGAGTGTCGACAGATCGTATTATTTCTAGCCGGTACATGTCAGCGTGGAAATAGGTACTTGATAAGAATTGACACTGCCATGATTACCGAGATCCGGGCTCCATTCGGCATTGAACCGGTGACGGGGGATCGTATAATCGGATTGCCAACCATCCGTACTCCTAGTGCCGGCGGGGTCGCCACCGAACACGATAAAGCGAGACTTGACTCCCAAAACTTTAGCATACCGTTTACGTCGAAGCCAGAGGTAACTCCCAAATCGATTACCTACATATTTGGATTTCTAAACTCGAATTGGGGTGGCCTTGACCGTTGATAACTGGATTGATATTGAAGATAAGGCAATTTAAACTTGTCAAACGCACCAGAGGACACTCCCTGTAACTACGAGACGAAGTAGAGTACCTAGTTAGTTAGGTACTCTACAAACCATTTACTCATTTAAGACCATTTTTAGTGCCTTTTGGCTGGCACATGGTCACCATACCGCGCCGGGTCGAGCTCGAGATTGACCGTCAATGCCTTGTTTACTTTTCCATTTATACCTCATTCCCTCGGATTGTACATCACGCTGTCGACCCCAGCTTGATTGGAGTTTTCCCGATCTACCTACTTTACGACGCCTCGTGTTCTAATGTTTGTGTTAGAAACTGATAATAATTAGGTTAGATTACTGAATTAATTTCGTGGTAACTCAGTGTTACTAGCTAACAATATCTGTGCCAAATATTAACACAGTGGAAAGATAAATATTAGTCGTAATGGTGACCATAGAGTGAGAAAAAAGATATTGCAAAGATAAGATAAACACCCAACGCAAGTACATTCCAATGAGCAGATACTTTATTAAGATTTACTTAGCCATTGACGTCAAAGTAATGAGATACCAATAAATTCAATAAAACGTGGATCCTGTGTTTTTATTCATGGTAGGTATAAATCTGACAGATTTTTGGCATACTTCACAAAACTTTCCAGAATCTGTACAATATTAAGTTTGCTTTTCAATCGGTATGGATCAAATATATGCCCAGACATTTTTTCATTACGTTCGAGAAAGAAAACACATAACTCGAGCATGACAAATATTTACTCACGCGTGAACGTTACAAATGAAAATAGACCGAAAACGTATTATGCGTCGTAAAATGTTGTAAAACATTAAACCAATTGTAGATATAGGTACTGTACCTATTGTAGAATCGTAACAGTCGAACTATTTGGGGAACGTACGCAGTATATGTTAAACATATACACTATTAATTACAACAGAACTATTTACGTGTGTAATGTGCGAAATACGGCGCACGCGCCATTCCAGTTACCGTGACTAATGACCTGCAATAAATTGATGAGAAAAATTGTGCAGGGTGGCGAGGAACATCCATCTCATTGTGTCAGTGAAGCGTTTTTAATATACTCAAGATGCGCAAGTCTCCGGCATGAGAGGGAGTCGCCCAGGTGAGGGTGGTACTGCGGGCAGGGGTGCGCCTCCCAGACATTTTCAATAAACAACACTTCCTCCCGTTCCACAAATGCAAACAAAGCCTCATCGACGCGTAATTATGTCAATATTCTATACAAACACTGCGGGAACGTGACAGATCACCCTCTTTTCCCTCGGGCTAAGTAATGTCATCAGAACTGCGGCCTGAGTGGCAGTGACTTGAGCGATATAAAAGCGAGTGACGGAAATGTCGATGGGTAACCAAACTTTTGAAACAAACTTGTTCGTTCCTCGGTTACGATATTTATGACATCTTTATTAAAATAGGAATCGCTGAATTAAAGAAATATTTAAAAAGTTTTACAATCACATCTGATTGTCAGGTTTAGTCTCAGGGTCAGAGTCAAAGGTGCATCGCCTATCGTACTCCTAAGAGTTAGCTGATAACTCCATTACGTAGGTAGCGTCTGATAGCGAACGTACCTAATACTTATAGCGCACGTTTCTAGATCTCACCCTAAAGGAGACTTGTTCTATAAAACCATAACGATTATGCTTGAGGCTCGTCGTGAGCAGCCAACGACCTATTGGTCTACTAGTTGCCAATTTGCCACTCCTCTTCATATTAAATTTACTTTCATCGCAGCATCAGAATTGTGGCAAATACCCGAACAAACTTTGTAAACCTCGTTCATATTTTGACGGACAAAGCTTACCACTACATGTATAATTCAGGAGTTAGCATCTGTTTTCGTCACCCGTAGCTGGATGAGCTCGCCTGTTCATAATGTATAAGTAACGTCGACGAAAGTGACGACCAAATTCATTAGCTGCTCAATGTTCACAGTTGTGCTCAACCACGGAATACATTTAAAGGTCAGGTTTACTTGACACCTTCCGCGTATGTATGACGTGAAATGACGTCGACAAAATTCTAGTTCCTTGAGTTTTTCTATCTCAAAAGAAAAAATACAAATTAATCAACCACTAAACGGTTGAAAGGTCACGACTTATTAAAGACGTAATTGAAGTACATTTTGTGAGTCTTTTAATAATATTTGAACAGCTAATCGTTTTTTAACAGGAAAAGTATTTAATTTTCCTGGTAAACATCGGCGCACATCTTATCACAGTTCAAATATGTATTTCGACTAGCTAGAGGTACGTGTGCTACTGCTACTAACTCAATAACAAACATTTTCAATTAACTGACGCACAGTGTTTCAGGATTGCTTGGGAGCGGACATGTTTTAACTAATAGCATATATCGATGTAGTAAGACCTAATAACAAAAACTGCAAAAGAAACCCTATGTCAAATATTCTTAGTTTTCGAGAAAAAAAATGCTAAAGTTGCTAGTTCAGAGTATGTGTCAAATAGTAAAAATTTATTTTTTTCTTGAAGAGTCAAAACTAAAAGTAATACTTAATAACCTCGTTTTAACACATAAAATGATATGTTATTTAAGCTTTACAACAGCTATGAAATCTAAGTAATTACGAAGATATTAGCAAAAAATCTAATTTTCGTTTTTATTTTTTATTATGTTAATGACATCATTTCCGCAACAAATTTTCTCCTAAAGGGTAAGTTGACCTTTTGTTCTTGCTGTATAAAAAAAATCAGCCATATAACCCGCAGAATTAAGAAGTTATTAAAAATGTAAGAAAACACTCAGCGCCCAATGATATTTTAGTAAACAGATATGTTATAAGCGCGCAAAACGTGAAGACCAGAAACCGTCCTAATTAGGACGCATTGCCTTTAGTCTGTGTCTGGCACTACTACGAGTGATACGTTGCGCGCTGCTACGTAATTACCATCCAAAATGCCATCGTGTGTGTTTAGAAAGTGTACCAATTACGATACCAAAGTTAATAAAACACAAGGGATCTCATACCACACGTAAGTACGCAATATACTTCGATTTATTAATATATTTCAATTATTTTCCTAATATTCTGATATTTTGAGGTTAGAAAAAAGAAAGAGATGGAAAATACATTTTTTGTCGTGAGAACGACAAGGATGCGTGCACTCCGGACATAGAATAAAAGTACAGATGCGAATATTAGGCAGTAAAGTCATCTTTACTCCAGAGTTCTAGTTTCCCTTTTAATAACTTTTCATTATAATTTAATACTTAATACTTAAAATCAATTACATAATGATAAAATACAGTCTGACAAAAACCCTAGAACATTGAAGTGTAAAAATTGTTCTTTTAACATTTTCACTTTGAACAATCGACTATAACTTTTACAATACTTACGAGATTTTTACAATTCCTTTTGTAAACCTTGTTTCTATGTGATCTTACCAAAATATGATAGAAATATTTAATATTCCTCCATAAACAAAAAACCTCATTTTCAAGTTACGTAATTATTCCTTATCATACAATTTTTCGTCAAAAACCTTTCAAATTACTATCCTACTAGACTTTTCTAATTGGATTACGCTAACATCGTTCCAATAAGACATAATACACCAATTTTGCACAAATTCCCTTACGTTATGTTTTCTAACCAGACAAGTTTTCCTAATATCCTTATCAGTAAATTAAAGTTTCTGCCTACCTAATAAGTACAATAAAACATAAGAAAACAACTTTAAAATCCTTTCAAAAAAACAAATTATAGAATCCTTTCAAAAATTAAACTTAACTATAAAGTCCTTACAAAATATCACTAACTGTACTTGCGTTATAGTACGTACGTGCATGGGGTCTTCGTCGCCGACATCGTAAACAAAGAATTAATGAATCGTTTATATTACTTTACTATGTGACAACAGCAAGAGAGAGTTTATTCGTTGCATAGGCACAAATCCCGGCTACAAATTCTGTACACACGGTTTGTACCTTCTGCCTAGTTAATTTGTTAGTCTATGATGCCAACGTGCGGTGATTGGTCACATTGGTGGCTCGAATAATGTCTGTTTACATTCACGCGCAATTGACAACATCTAGCTGTCACTTTTTTTCTTATTGATTTTATCAAGCTATCCTTTTTACTCCTTTTCCTTTTGTAGTGAAATGTAAAATGAATGAAAAGTGTGTATGTGTGCTGCCTCTCGGCGCGGAACACTTTTTTCTGTTGCTTTGTAAGGGTATAACATATCTGTTTATTAGAATATCATTGTCAGCGCCTATATTTTTAGAAATTGCAAAAGTACTGTGTGATTTAAAATTTGTTTGCTATTAAAAGTAAGACACGCGTACAATTTAACTTAGACGATCAAACAAATATGATTATACCTAATCTTATCTTATTAAACCTAATGATCGATCATTAGCTAAAATTCTCATTTATTCTATTTTAAAGATTAGGTATAATCATATTTTATTTGTTTGATCGTCTAAATTAAATTGTACGCCTGTCTTACTTTTAATAGCAAACAAATTTTAAATCACACAGTACTTTTGCTATTTCTAAAAATGTGAGTACATGTGATGCGCTGAGTGTTTTCTTAAATTTTTAATAACTTCTTAATTCTGCGGGTTATATGGCTGATTTTTTTTATACAGCAAGAACAAAAGGTCAACTTACCCTTTAGCAGAAAATTTGTTGCGGAAATGATGTCATTAACATAATAAAAAATAAAAACGAAAATTAGATTTTTTGCTAATATCTTCGTAATTACTTACATTTCATAGCTGTTGTAAAGCTTAAATAACATATCATTTTATGTGTTAAAACGAGGTTATTAAATATTACTTTTAGTTTTGACTCTTGAAGAAAAAAATAAATTTTTACTATTTGACACATACTCTGAACTAGCAACTTTAGCATTTTTTTTCTCGAAAACTAAGAATATTTGACATAGGGTTTCTTTTGCAGTTTTTGTTATTAGGTCTTACTACATCGATATATGCTATTAGTTAAAACATGTCCGCTCCCAAGCAATCCTGAAACACTGTGTGACGTGGTCACGACTAGACAGCTGTGACAGACACCAGACGCTATCTACAAACAAATTCAAACAATCAAATTAGGTACTTACTTATTTATTCAAAAGCGCGTGTCTCACAGGTAGGTAGACCCCGATATTGATTTTGTCTTTTCCCAATTTATCGAGACAAAATGACTAAAGATCTATTATTAGGCCTGGAATGTTATCCTTCTTCGACCATGAACTCTGAATCGAAGTATCAGTTACGATTCACATCATATCTCCGTCATTACAGTGGAGTTGGCAGGGCAAGTCACAAGTGTCAGCTACGTGTCAAGAGCGACTTGACTACGGGTCAGGTCCGACTACGTCATAACGAGCACGTTTGCGAGACACCGAGCCACGTGCACGAATCACAACCGGCTTCTCTATTCAAATGTTCCCTTCACATTTTTACGAAACTTGCCCTTCTGTTTCAATAAAAGGTCAAATAAATGAGGAAAATCTGTTGGAATCACGTTTCCCTGAAATGTCGGGAGTGACTCGTTGCCTTTTTGTAGAATTTAGTTTATATGTAGGGGCTGAATTGAATTGGTATTGGCATATAAACATTGTGTTGCCTTATAAAATAGTCCAGAATTCGTTGAAACTTTACTTTGCCTGTAATTTTACTTTGAAATGCCCTTCGATATAAAAGCCACAACGATATTTACCCAGAAGTAACCAACATAGACAAATAGACAGTCACTATAGAACAACCTCTTTGAAAATCTGAAAGTAGAACACATAAATATTATAAAACTTCCACTGTTCTCTACCATAAGTAAAACCAAACTTTTTTTTAAGCTATTAGCGCACTATTTTGTCAACGTAGCTAAACGTTCCATAGGGGCCATAGGGCGTAGCGTGGGGAACATGCTGGGTGGTACATATGTCGAGAGGTCACGAGGCGTAGTTGACACCTCTCGCAAAACACTCTATCGCATCTGAAATGGGTTACCGTGCAACTAGATGCGCAACGTTCAAACGATCAACGCTTCAGCTTTGTGAATTAATTTGTGAAATTTTATCCCGGCGTATTCTACGAGAATTTGTTCCGCAGCAAGGTAAACTTACGCTGTTATTTTCTTGTTAAGATTTTTACTAAACCTGAAAACTCAGTGCTTAAAACGTTGGGATTCTCGCTTGAGATAGCACTAGACTAAACCAATGAGGCGTGTTTTAGTAACGATGGGATCACGGCAGAAAATGTTTCTGCTCGAATTCATCACACTTCAACCGCACTACCAGTGCTTTTCCTCGTTTTTCTACCAACTTTTTAGGAATCCTTTTTTTTAAGAACCTCTTGTGGGAACGCGGGTACAGAATCGGCTGCTGACGACAGCTAATTAAATTTGATTAAAAAAGGTTAATTACTACAAGCAACAACAGGGACTCCTGTGGGCGTTTCAAATCCCGTTTTATGGACACTCTTGCCTCAAGCGGAATTAGTGGCATTGTGAGAGTAACACCCTCTGTTGAGGCCCAAGATTTAATGTCTAATTCTTTGCAAAGCAATAATAACGTTATGGCGCTCATAAAAAGTGCGAAAATATCAAGAGCGACTTTTATAACGAATGTGTTTCTGTTTTCTGTCAGCCATACTTTCTGAATGTGGTGTTATTATTAGATTTAAGATGTACGTTCGGACTAAACTCCTGATACGTTTTATTCTGGAACAATTTACTCATAAAATATCATCCGATTTCCAAAATAAAGTTATTATGTAAACATAGAACAGTTTACCTTTCGCTTTTTTGTTTTTGCTCATAAAATATTTGGAAAAAATACTGTTGAATCTCGACGTCAAATGATGATTGATGGATGATATTTTTAAAAGTTTTTTCGCCACTGGTATCGTTTCGTGTTTGGAATTTAAAAAGCTTCACCCATGATGTAGCGTTCCCGTTGAAATATACCCGGTATTATGTCAACACCCGATACTGGCTGGTGGACGAAAGTAAAATATAAAAGATAAAAACGATAACTATTACAAAACCGAAGAGCAAGTTCCTGACATACAGAAAATTAAATTTAAAAAATATTTTACGTATAATAGGAGCTTTCCTCGCTCGGGGAACTAATGTCATTATAATGGTAGCGGTGGTGTAGTACACAGTAAAGGCGCGGGCCCACCGCGGCGCATGCTGTGCACGGGCACGCGACGCATTTTAGCTGCGTGTATTAATTTGTTTGACAACGTGGGTCTACGTTTCCACTGGAATACCTACACGAAGACCCACGACTATGTATAGCGTGGCATGGCGCACGGAGAGGCTACACACGTGTCACTGGAATCCACGGACACGGGCTTCACTGCGGGTGGTGGGACGGGCGGGGAAGCGAGCGACGCACAGTGTTGCCGAGGCCGGACAAAGACCAAATTGCTCTGCGAAAAGCGAGCTGTACATAGTCATGGGTCATATTCGTGTACTCCAGTGGAAACGTAGATCCACGTCGACAGCGTTGAGCTATGTAACCGCCTATTCGAGCGAGCCACGCATGTATCAATGACGTCAATTCATGCGTAGCCTCTCCGTGGGTTGCAGTGGATACAACCACATACATTTTCTTACAAAGCGAAGCTTAATACACGTGCGTAGCCTCTCCGTGCACCGCGGTGGGCCCGCGCCTTAATACCCCGTAACTAAGTTTGTCTGACGTTGTCATTAATATTGTTGCCTTGTTTCTCTACAAAGAGAGTGGAGCCCAGCTCTCAGCCGAGCTTCTGAAGCATTTTATGAAAGTGATAGAACGATTTTTACACAAACGTGCCATTGTCTGGTCCGTCACTTTGGATTTTTGTTTTGGAAAATTAATTGTGGCGCGTATTAAGTCTCAACGAGTTGTTATATTATAATGATGCCACGTCTGACACACTGGGGCTGTGAGCCTCGCTACTACGATCTTGTTCACCAATTTATTAACGCATGAGCTTGCTATTTAGGAGTTCTGTTCGTGCCGAAAGAAGCCCATTCACCCGATCGTCAATAAAATCCAAAGCCAGTTTATCAGCACATAAAGAGGGATTCTATTTTATTTCCTTTGTATTGAGAAATATATTGCTAAACGGATTTTAATTGCTTATTGATCTGGTATAAAGTGGGACGATAAAATTGGGGGCGAATTCTTAATCGGCGTGACGGGCTTGTCCAAATTTAAACGAAGCGGCGATAAACTGTGGCCCAAATAATTATTTCATGATTTTGTTATTATCGAGCGCTTTTAAGCTGACAATATTATAGGATAAATTAATGTTCTTCCAATTTGGCAATGCGAAATTATCGCCACTTTTGTTACGTGAATTTGTAGCTGATGCTAGTTATTTAGTAAGATACTAACTTGGCACTTTGCCAGGTACTTTATTCGCGTAGATTTCGGGTTTTCCCTTACTAATGTTTATTTTACCCTTACTTCTGAAAATCGAGAACCTGTTCCATACTGTTTCACCGAAACCTTAAAAACTATTTGTTATTCTTTTAACTTTTAAATTGATGGTATTTCACGAAACACTTCAATCCTATTTCTTCAGTCTTTAGTATTTTTAAAAATTCTGATTATATTAATAACACCTTTCAACCAAAAGTTTAAGTTTAAAATTTTGTTAATTTTACTAACACTTATGGATCCTATAATCCTTCATCCTTATTGAACATTACGGGATTTTAATATCCAAAAATTTTGAACACGTGTTTCTTCTCACATATCTTTGAATGTATAAATGATGCCTGATGTCCTAGTTTTTGGACATGGATGGATTATGGTAATGTTTTATAACTGGACAGAAGCCTTTTCAATGTTGACTGTTTGACGGAAACGAGAAAAAGCTTAAACGAAAATAACGCTTTTCATGGAAAGAATCACTGTAAAATGTAAAAAGTGATGTATCACCCAATAGTTTATTCATTACCCTGAATCGATTGTTCAGAGACTGCTTGTTATACTTTGTTCATTCTGAATTATTTTATAAACACTACGTAGTTTTGTTCTTTTGTTCAAAGTTGGTGGTTAGGGTGGTACACGTAGGCGAATGCACACTCATCGTACGTCAGAAATTAAAATTGCGGTTGCAATGTGCTGCGTTTTCGTACGTAAGTAATAATATGAATAATCTATAGTCCTTCCATATTACCAGGTAAACGGTACACCTGAGCCATCAAAACCTACAGTCCCCCATTCTGTATTTCCGTATTATCCTGCAATAGTCTTACGCCAACCACGGGTTATCCATGGATGCGCTTGCATAGGGATAATAGTCGCTTGGTGTTTCATTTAATCTTAAAGCAGTCTGTTTGTTTTAACGCGCTTAACTGAGAAACTACTGGTCTAATTTGACAAAATCCTTTTGCATTGTAAAGCCCGTTTATCGAGTAAAGTTAAAGGCTGCTATAACATCACTTAACGCGGGTGAAACCACTGGGTATAGCAAGTATTTGATTTGGATGAAATTAATAATTTAGAGTAGTACTCTAAAGCGAAGTTAAAATGTGGTTACGAGACGGTTTGTTTGCAGACCTTGGCTGTAGTAACGGTTGCCTTTTATACATGGAAAACTGTATTACGAACGGTTAGTGTTCCTCGTCCAAAGAACAGCACAAACGTAAGTACAGCTAACATGCAACAGGCATTTTAGTTTGACGTCATTGAATGCGTCACCCGCTATATTGTATCGTCGAAACACGGCTCTAGATTTCTGTTTTGCATATTTCTACATTCACTGAATATGTTAAATGTAACATGGATTTATCTTTTACCCTTTTGGAAGTGCTAACCGTTATTTATCTCGCCTGTCGTCACGTTTTATTGAAGAGAAAATGACAATGACTGATAACACTTATCAGGTGTTTATGGATGGTTTAAAATGTGAATAGTATTAGTTTGGGATTTGCTCACGCTTAGACGATTCTGGTATCATTATTGGTTTTAAGATTTGCGCGTGCGGAATATAATAAAGTATGTTAATGTAAATTTTTGTTGTTAGTCTACGATAGCAAATTAATGGTGAGAGCAAATATAATAATACTAACCTATTAGTGTTCCACTGCAGGGCAAAAACCTCTTCTGATACAGAAAAGGCACCAGCATTGATCACCACGCTTGCTCAAGGCGGATTGGCCATTTCAGACTTATAAGTCTAGGTTTCCTCACGATGTTTTCTTTCACCGATGTCAGTGATGTCCAAGATGAACTTGGAAAGTACATAAAGTCACATTGGTACCCCACTACTTCGTACATGAGAGGCGGGTGCTGAACCACTGGGCCATCACGACATTTGACAATGGTGAGTGCAAACTTGGTCTAAATTGGCTTCAAGTTGGATAAAAAGTACAAATACAGTCAGAGATACAATAAATATCTTTTAGGCAGAAAGCTGCCTAAAAGATATTTATTGTATAACCCTTTCCAACTATCATTTACAATCATAATGAAGTCTATGAACTGTGTGCGTAATATAACCCCAAAGGTACTTTTTCCATTACCCGATTGTACAAATACTCTGATTACTTTTATTGTTACCGAAATTCGAATAGAAAATTGTAGATAGATAGAAATAGAAACTAACTAGAGTGCTCGATTGTCAATGCCGGATAAGGGAATTTGTCGTAGGCCCGACAGCGACCGGAACTCATACAATGGACCGTTCCGACGACTGATGATGGTCCCGGCACTACTTGTACCTACGTATTTCGATTTACTCTCTGTACCGGTAAAGCTTTATTGTTTACTTAAACTCGTATTCGTACCAAGATTCAAGTTAATTAAGCCCAAAAAAATAGGATTTTTTCTTTCAAACGAAATCCCTCTTTTTCACTCTTTTAGGGTGTGAATTTTTAACTTCTTTTCTTAGTCCAAATGCTAAAAGGAGACCTTTCACGTTCCTAGTTCAAGCAGTTGCGGCTGTGTGCTGATACGTCAGTCAGGTAGATTCTCCATTTGTATTAAATATGGATTAATTCTCTCTACTCCTAGTTATATCGAAAAACTATTACAGATACTGGGGATTCAGCGACCACATATTTCATAAAACGCAATACCGGTAACATGTATTACATTTTATCCAGTGGCTGGATTTGTGAGTAGTCTGGCGTATGGATTTGTTATAGTATCTTTTATACTGGGAAAACCGTTTTTTAAAAGCCTATCTATTACAGTGGTATTTTGAAGAAAGTAATACGACAGTTCTGTATAACAAAATTTAGGTACAAGGTAAAAGAAAGAAAGCTCACATCTCAATGAGAAGCCAATCTAAAGTAAGTATAGTATGGTCCAACAAACCATTTGGTATACAGGCAGCTAATTTGCAACTGCTTTTAAATAATGTTTCGAGTGTGGCAATTGTTTTAAATCACTCTAAATAGAATTCATAATTATCAGACACCACAAGCTCAAACTTGAACACGAAAATAACAATGAATGGCAATGTAGCAGAAAGATAATTAATGTTGTCTATAAACCAAATATGTACGTCAGGCTGGCGTCATATAGGTAGCTTGTTCGGCCGAACGTACCTAGTACGCAGTTCATGAAAACATTTAAAATGAACACGAATAAGCCATAAATGATTTATAGCTGTTAATAATATTGATTAAAACGCTTTAATTAAAATGCTCAGCGATTTACCGGCACTGAATAAAAGCTTTTATTATCGCAAGAGATCATTAAAAATGTTCAATGTGTCATAAAACAGCGAAGCGTATGTTTAATCCCCTCGACGCACGCAGCATGGTGCATGTTGCAGTGACGATGCGACTTTAGAGTTTACTGAAAGTTCTAGAAAAAAATCTGATAAAAGATATCTGACCAAAAAAAGGCGGAGATTCTATATAAAATACCTACAGATTATCTTGGATGATTTTCTTTCTTTGAAGATTGGAAACGAGTTTCTTATGTTTATTTATTTTTAAGAGGATTTAGGTTAAATATAAAGGTTCAGAATAACATGAAAATAAATAGAACAATAGCGGCCCGCCCACTGAATTCTATTCTATAAAGATTGTTTAGTACAGTGAGCCTTTCTGGCCCGGTGGCTTTGAGTAGAACTAACGAAGCTTTTATGAAAATAAACTGTCAATTCGACAAGATCTGTCATTTTTCGTTTACCGACTATGCCACCGCCACTGGATTAAATAAGCGTGCTTTAGCATACAAAATTCCCACAGTAATTAACGTTAGCAGTATGGGCAATATGTTTTGCATAACCCGTGTGATGCTAAAGATTTTCATTACACTATAACTGTGTAACGGTGTAACGTAACGAAGCCGAAAGTTAATGTTCTTCCCATCATTGCGATATTTTTTTTTTGTCCTGGATCATACCTGGGGTCATGTTGGTTACTGGGATATAGAAAGTCAGTTTTAACTTTTTTTTTACGATACCCAGTTTTAAATCTAAACTTCAAACATTCCCACAACCCCTGTACCGGGTTAATGCCCCCGAGAGCACAAAGTTAATAGTGATTTATCACACCAAAAATAAAAATACCAGCGATAATTTCTGCTCAATGTTGCTTACTTTGATGGGCAGTAGGTATATGACGTAGTAAACGGTTATGTGACGGCTCTTTTTACACCCGTATACGTAAATGAATCCATCGTATTCCGTACCAGTACAGCTGGAAGTTTCTAAAACGTCTGATGGCATCGCAGTAACTGCGGCGCATATAAGGACGTTTGTTTCGTTCCTGTTGATACAGCGTGCCATATGTTCTACACTAACACGTTATAGATAACGCGAACGAGGTCAGTTTATAAAAAAAAACTTGTTTGTTTTGTTTAGGCTCTAACAGTACGGGAGTTCTCACGTTGTACGTAAATCGTGGTTAGTGAATGCTCACGTAGACCGCTTTTTAAAAGTATGGGTAATCATTGAATGACTTCTTCCGCTCTAGGTGGGGCCGAACAGAGTGGGAGACTCTTGCTGACTAAAACCAATCCGTATTCCTCCTAGTACTAATATCCTTGGCGTTCCAGAGCCGCGGGTGACGCTTTCGAACAAATTCCGCAACTGATAGGCACTCGCCCTAGGGGGTCCCGGCTACTATGCTGACATCTCTTTGAGGCGCGCATGGAACACAACGCGCCGTCGACCCCGCTTGGTTCTCATCGGACGGCGAGTCACTCAGAGCTCGCCGTACGCAGGCCTCTGTGGTCCAACTTTTTAGGTTATTATCCTTGCACAATTGTGCACCGAAACACATTCCAAGGTAACTATTAAAGTAATAATGAAATACAAAATATGCTTTAAAAGTCTGCATAACAGACTTTCAATCACAAAAAGCTTTTATCATGACATTTCAACATTATCAATCACGTAGATATCTGTCAAGCTGACGGATTGTTCCGTTGGATTTTTCGAACAGAGGAAAAAATGGATATAATTGATTTATCAAATTGCTGCTGTTAATTAGTTATTTAAAGTAATTACTAGGTTTACAGGTCATACTGAAACTCTTAACTTATGTTAACAAATAATTAATTAAACCCTAAACTTTCTTCGATAAACTTGTATGGTGGTGCCTTCATTGAAATATAGTTTAGTTAAGGCAAACAACTTTGGCTTGTTAAACTTGATATTTAATTAACTTACTAATTAAGGAAAACCTGTTTCTGATGAAGGTCTGCATTTGAAGACTTCAGAGAGTTCAGAATCATCATCATATCAGCCTATTGCCGTCCATTGCTAAACATAATAACTGACTATAGGAACGTAGAAATTATTTACGAATTAATGAACTCTTATTAGACCACAAGGGACTCGGAACGGAATAAAATCAACAGCGAAAATTTGAAGTATGACAACCCCCACCTAGCCCTGGGGGAATCATAGGCGTGACCATTATGACACTAATGACAAACACGGTACAAAAAAGTCATTTGATATTTAATATCTAACGTCACCCCAGCTGGTGATTACGTGGTGGTTCGTGGTCAATTTCGATATTATATAAAATTGGCTTTTGTCCGCAAATTCGTCGGTATGATTTTTTTTATGGATCTCTAATTATTTTGATTTTAAAATATAGCCTATAGCACTCGGAGGCACCGTAGCTTCCTATTAGCGATAGATATTTTCAGAACCGGACCAGTAGTTCCGAAGAATAGCGTATACAAACACTCTTTCGCTTTATAATGGGGTCGTTTTGTAAAATGTTTTTTTTTTTCTAGGAATCTTATGCAGTCACCTCAAATGTCAGCGCCTACACATCCACTGCCGGGTCAAAAATGTTGAAGGTCAAACCTCCACTAGCGTCATTCACATGTGCCTGACATGGCATCTAACGGGTTAAATTAGTTGCCATGTAAATAATGAGACAACAATACAAAACGGGACTATACTAAAATTAGTTTGTAGTTAGTTAAATCACGAGCTAATATTAGTATAGTCCCGAACGTACGTGAATTAATAAATGGGTTTACGTCATGAGTCATTACATTATCTTTAAGGTGAAACCGACGGGCTGCTCCCAGCCATTCTCCCGAGAGATGGCGCTGAAGTCAACATTTTTAGTTTATTTGAGTTTTTGTGTAATTGGACAATTATTAAGTCATAGGAGTAGTCTTAGCGGTTATCGGATATTACATTTTATTGGAATAGGTCATATCATTCCCTCAAAATCTACCCAATTCGACAAATAACTTGTTTAGAACTTCTGTCATTGAATACAGTGTCGTTTACACACACATACATACCTCTGCGTTTACGAAGATTGAACACTAGATGGCGTGAATATAAAAAAACTAGTTTAAATTTTTCTGTCTATGTAAAAATAAGTTATATTTGTTGGCGTAAACTATTTTATTGATTTATAAATATGGGAAATAAATTATGTCAACATTGATTACAATAAAACGCAGTTTTATTTTATTTCATTACACTATTTTAATCGTTTATCAAAACAGAAGTATTTGAAGCAACATAATTTATAATTTTGGGAAATAAATTATGTCAACATTGAAAAAAATAAAAATAAAAAAAATTAAAAAAGTACCTACCAGCCTCTTACTGTCCCACTGTAGGGCAAAGTAGGTACCTACATATGAATTGAAAAAGTCACATTGGCTTACCCGGATTCGAACCCACAACCTCATGAGAGGTGAGCGCGTTAACCACTGGGCCATCACGACACTTAATTTTGATTACAATATAACGCAGTTTTATTTTATTACATTACACTAGCTAGGTATTCAATATTTTTTCATCTATCTACCTAGGTACCTACTTCACGGCAAGAAAATCTTCAATACACTCGACCTAAACCGTGCTTATCAACAACTAAGGAGGTAAGTACCTACCAGTCTACGAGCTAGACATCGAGAAAACAGCCATCACAACACTTTTTGGCATACCTATTCAAATTTACCTACACGAATAGGTACATGTCCAGGTCTCAAGAATGCCGGACAGACATTCCAACGATTCATCTATCAAGTACTTAGGTACTTAGTAAGTACTTACCCGATAAGTAGGTACTTAGGTAGGTAAGTACTACTTACCTACCTACTTATCGGATTAGACTAGGTACTTATCTACGCATAAATTTCCATTCATCGACGACGTAGGTAAGTAGGTAGGTAGGTACTTACCTACCCAATAATCGCATCTGAAAATGAAGTAAAATAAAAATAAATAAATATCTTGGGAGTTGGGACAACTCACACACGGCCATCTGATCCCAAGCTAAGCAGAGCTTGTGTTATGGTAACCAGACAACTGATATACATTACATACTTATATAATTTATAAATACATACAGTATTATAGATAAATTACACCCAGACACAGAACCAACAATTATGCTCATCACACAAAGTTTGTCCTGGGTGGGAATCGAACCCACTACCTCCGGCTTAAGGAAGGCGGAAGTAAGTAAAGCAAGCCACATCAAAGACTTACAGGAAGTCTTACGCAGATAAGAAGTGTATGATATCACTATAAATCCATCAAAATGCGTCTTCGGCAAAGAAAACCTCAAGTTCCTGGTCTATGAAGTGTCAAGCAACGGAATCAAACCACCACAAGGAAAAGTCTGCTATCTCTGCTTACCCCAGACCCGAGACGATTCAAGATCAAGACCTACCTACCTACGTAGATTTATCGGCATGATAAATTTCTACCGTGACAGCATAGTAGGTAGGTAGGTAGGTACCTAATAACCTAACGCAGATCATATAAGTACTTACAAGCACCGCTCAACGCGGTCCTGCACAATTCCAAGAAGCGAGATAAAACAAAGATCAAGTGGAACACAGAAGCGTCACACTCACAAGCATTCGAGTTATGTAAAGTTAGCATAGGTACAAAACGCAGCTTAGTTTGCTCATCCATCTCCATCACCAACCGACGCCAACTCCCTCACGTAGTCACGTGCGACGCAACGAACACCTGCGCAGGAGCTGTCCTTCAATAACTTGTAAACAAGAAATATAAGTAAACTACTGCTTGGCTAGGTACACCTACCTATTTCTCAAAGAAATTCTCCGAAACACAACAGCGATACCACACAACGATACAGTTCATACAGTACCTATACCTACGGTCTACGTTCGACAGAGTTATTAGCCTACCTACTTATCAAACTTCAGTCATAAACTCATAACTTAGTAAAGCGTAATTTTAGCTCTAGAAACCAAGTTTCCGTAGTGTAGCGGTTATTACGTGTGCTTCACACGCACAAGGCCCCCGGTTCGATCCCGGGCGAAAACAGTTGCTTTTTGTATTTTATTGCCGATCATAAAAAGTATCTTCACGCTTTTTTATTAATTGGGTGATCAGAGATATCTGAAAAATAAACATTTTGTTATAATAAAAGTAAGCTACGTACTATTTCTCGTCTTGAAACTTACGTTTAGAAATCTATGATTGTTATCAAGGCCAAGTATGCCGCAAAACCAAATTATTTGTCGTATCAGATTACGATAGCTCACTTTGTTGTTTTTTTTGTTGCTTTGTATGAGCTACCTATGTTATGAAATACCACGTTACCGATTTGGGGTAACATGACTACATGTCATGTTACCCCAAATCCAAACCGCTCGAATCATTCTCGCGTCAGTCAATCACTGACCACTCACCACTGTCCCCGACGCAATCTAAAAAATATTTTTTTTATTTATTTAGATCAATACAACTATCATTACATGTCATGTTACCCCAAATCGGTAACGTGGTATTTCATAACATAGGTAGCTCATACAAAGCAACAAAAAAAATAACAAAGTGAGCTATCGTAATCTGATACGACAAATAATTTGGTTTTGCGGCATACTTGGCCTTGATAACAATCATAGATTTCTAAACGTAAGTTTCAAGGCGAGAAATAGTACTATTTCTCGCCTAGTTTACTTTTATTTTAACAAAATGTTTATTTTTCAGATTTCTCTGATCACCCAATAAAATTAATAAAAAAGCGTGAAGATACTTTTTATGATCGGCAATAAAATACAAAAAGCAACTGTTTCCGCCCGGGATCGAACCGGGGGCCTTGTGCGTGTGAAGCACGCGTGATAACCGCTACACTACGGAAACTTGATTTCTGAAGCTAAAATTACGCTTTATTATTATACAAACAATTTATTATAAATTCATCTCAAGAAAATCGTCATACCTACCCGGTACCAACACTCAATATTCTGCGAAACGTCTACGTCACACGTTCGACCATACCTACTAACGCTGTGCACAATTCAAGTCACCCTGGAATAAGAACAACACACATTATTTGTTTCTGAACGCACCATTACCGTGAACGTGAGCTTAGTAGTACCTACTACAAAATAAAACAAACTAATAATAATGTTTGTCTGTCTGAAACTATTTTTTTTTTTTTACTTTTTTAAAATGCGTAAGTAAAAGATGTTTATCGTAACCCGGCAAAACCATATTTAGCAAATGTTTGCAAGTTTAATTTTGTGACTACTTTAGTAGGTACCTAGTTTACCGATTTATAATGGTTGACCAAAAACATATTCAAACACATTCAAATATGAAACACTGACTCATCATCACTGACACGTATGACGTAGGTAATCAGTATTGTGACGATATTTCAGAAAAATCACGGGCCAACATGCTGTTTTTTAATTTCTAATACCACCAAAAATATAATTGCGTATTTAGAATAATTAATTACTTACTATACCTACGATAAATTAGTTACAATATAGTCTCAAATACATACTGGAGGAATATTGCAATTTTAATCAATGAAAATGCATAGCATACAAAAAATACACAAGAAATTCCGCGCGCAAATCATAGCGCGTGACAACCGAAATCAGAATGTATTAGGAATTATTTTTCTATCATAGGTATTATCAAGTCCCAAACAACAAGTGAACGAAGTTTGGCAACGCTTTTTTTGTCAACGTATTCCATGTAGGAAAGGACGGCAACGTTGCATATAACCTACACTACGAGTATTGGTATATAAGTTGCCACACAACAATAATAAATAATAAGTAAAATTGTTTAAAAAAACATAGATGTCGAAGGTCATTAGTTTTATGTTATTTTATTCTTGTTTTGATACGGTTGGAAAGGAAATCCAATTATTGAACTAAGATATTGATTTATCAGAAATTATTTTGCACGCCATCTAGTGTGCCAATTTTTAAACTTCGCCTTTCGTTTGCTTGTCAAAAGTACTCAAAAGTCCCGCAGTGTCACGCACACTACTAAAGAAGTGTCAATTTTTGCCGAGATTTCACTATTGTTTTTCTCAGTGAATAATGAATTTATTGGCTAAAAACTTCGGACGCGAGCACATTTTATTGTAAAGAAGTGATAAAATGATTAGTTTTAAAGAAAGAGTGTCTGTGTTTAGTGTATAACTCTAATGAAAAATGTATGGACGGAGGGGTCGTCGCATCCACCTTAATGGTTAAACGATGCGGTTAGCGTCAGTGGCGCTATAACATTGCGCGTCATACAGAGCACGTGGAATATTAAAACATAACTGATTTCAGCTGTGCCCAAGTCTGGAAATACTAATATACCTATAATATCAGGAAAACCCCTGTAGGTTTTCTTTAGAATTGGCCATTGAATCAATTACACCACCACTGCAACTCCTGAAAGCCAGAATCAACAGTGGCGACACCAGAAAAGCGCCGACGCAGTTTGTATGTGCTACTGCTACGTGACTTCAGTGGCGTAAACAGATTTATCCTCAAATCCTCATGTGCCTACTCTGTGCTAGCGCTGATAATCACACCACTAGTTTCCTGCCTTAACAATCCACGTGCCATTTATTGTAATGCGATATTTCAATCTAAACGAGCCCGATATATCCGACATTTCGATTCTATCTCAAGCAATTTTCTGCCAATAAATCTGTAGGCTCGTTTCGCATCGGCAATCTGTCAATCAGGCCATCAGTTAGGACTGACGTGCACGCGTCACTAAACTGCGCCATAGTTCTGCCGCTCATCGTAACATCTGTTCAGTCTGTTAGCGCCTCAACAAGTTACCTACATACATGTAAACATTTTTAAAACGATTTATTTTTACGAGCGTTAAAATGTGGGAAAAATAATGGGAGCTATAAAATAAAGGTTTAGATAACTATTTATTTTTGTCTTGTAGATATTTTTTAAGCCTTATTTATACGATGTAAGTTTCTTACCTGTATAAATGAAAGCAACTAATGACTCGTATGGTCTAAACACTGTATTGTTGCTCCAACGTATTGCTATTTAGTACGCAACTAAATTGCGTCATATGAATGGAAGCCGCATTTAAATGGTCTGTCTTATAGCAAAGGAGATGCTGCGCGATCGATCAATGCCGGAGAGTCAACGAAGTCGCAGCTAGTTAGAAATAAAATAAAATTAATTTCCGCGGAATTTATGTACATTCAATTATTCATTCCATCAAACGGGAAGCCGCCTTCAACGCTTAATATCAAAGATGAATGCTGAAGAAAATTCCATCCAGTGATGAGTTACTACGAAAACTCGAAGTGAGTTCTAATCTTATTCATATTTTCCGTTCATAAAGTAAAGAGTACTTTCTTGAGTTTTGTTTTTTATTTTTTTATGTGTAATTAGGTTAGATATTTTCTGTAGCAACGTACATAAAAGAGGGTCACGATTATGTAGATGAGACAAATAGAATAAAAACAGGGTGGTTGCGGGAGATTAGCCCAAGGGAGGTTGAGTCTGAGTGCTTATAAAGTATTAAAATAATTTCTCTCGTCTTAGAGACGCGTTGCCAAGTCTTTGGTTTTTAAAAAACATTTAAATACTTTAGTCTTATTACTTAATTCTAAAGCGCTATGGGCTATCTGTTTTAATTTTGCTTAGAAAGTAAACTTAATGTTGAGATTTTTATTTATTTTAATAACAGACATTTTTGTGTCAGAGACAGGAAAGCCTTTATTCAATGTTTTTTTAAAGGATGAAAGCTGACATTTTCTTTTTTTGGGTTTTGTACCCGAAGGGTGCTAACGGGATATTACTAAGCTTCCGCTGTCCGCCCGTCAGTCAGCGGGCTTTATCTCATAAACTGTAATAGCGAGAGAGTTGAAATTTTCACAGAATAAACGTACGTATTTCTATTGCCGCTATACCAAAAAATAAATGGGCTTCCATACAAGACACCTGTTTGTTTGCGTTCTCGCTCGATACTGTTATGTCAATATTATTATATCTTCTACGAATAGTACGAAAACATTCGTGTGCTCGCACTTCACCGGTTTCCTAAATTTTATTCAGAAAATATAAAACTTGAGTTAAAAATATTGAAACAATATTATTCTGTTCGACCTTATGTTCTCCGTCAACTCGGAAATAATAACTAAAGCGAGAAGAAAAATAACCATGCTACGAGTCTACGTCCGTAGCGCTACGTAATAAAGAAACGAAACTTGAACAACTTGAATTAAAAATATTGAAACAATATTATTCTGTACGACCTTAATGTTCTTCGTCAACTCAGAAATACCTCCAGCGAGAAGAAAAATAATCATGCTATGAGTCTACGTCCGTAGCGCTACCTAATAAAGAAACGCAACTTGAAAACTTGAGTTAAAAATATTGAAACAATATTATTCTGTTCTTTGTCAACTCAGAAATACCTCCAGCGAGAAGAAAAATAACCATGCTACGAGTCTACGTCCGTAGCGCTACGTAATAAAGAAACGCTACGGGACGACGAACGTAGCTCGGTAATATAGGCGAGGTAATTAACGCTAGAATGTAGGTTACTCATAACTATGTTACCTGTGCAAGTAAATGCATTTATTACTGAAACATGTATTTATAAAAAAGTATAAAGATGACCCTGTAGTTAAGGCACGAGATCGTGGGATCGTAATCGGACACGGGCTAGTAGCAATGTCGCTTTTCAATATCTATATTCAGCAGTGAACGTTGTTTGGCTGATAATTATAATGATGATGCATAGGTAAGGACCATTTTTGATTTCGTTGAAATTGAAATTTTCTTCAGTAGGATCACGACAAGGTTAAGCTTATTAATTGATTAATATTATTAGCTGTTTTGTGTTGTACCACGCAGAAACAAGATTTTTTGAGAATATTTTCCTTGTTGCCCGGAAGTCTGTACTGTGAACGTGGCCTTTAATTACGTTCCCAGCCATTAGCTATTTGTTTTCTGTTAATAGCCCAGGGCGAGAATGTTAGGAGAACGGGAAGCACGCTGGCTGCCGCTTACCTAAATGTAGAAGTACTTGAATTACATTGTATAAAGCCCTCTGCTATAGCTAAACTGCTTAATTGAGTCCTCGCCTGCGGGTTACACGGGGATAGGACGAGAACGGGGACCGGGAGCGGTGCGAGCTTATAGCGTGATACACAAGAGGCGAAATATGCATCGGACAGATATGTAACGTCACAGTGGTATACATATATTATTTATTTCCCGCTGGTGATAGAAACCTCACTACGTAGGTCGTTCATCGAAGGTTTTATTTTATAAAAAAAATAACGAATACGAAAGTCGAGATTTTTTATAAAAGAATAAAACCTTTTCAAAATACCGAATCACGAAATTAAATGACTATGCCCTAAGTTAAACATTTTTGTTTAAACGAGTCCTTTTATAATACCAAAAAATATTTGCTTAGCAAACTATTTTCACAAATAAAACTGTAATAACAATTGTTTGAATCTCGTTTCACAACGCTCAAAGCAACAGAGGTTAAGCAAAAGAGAAAATAAAAGCTGGGATAAAGCAATTTTATGCGAATAAAAACAAACGAATCGAGACGGTCTACCTACATAATATTAGTTTGGACAAGCAGAATGTTATTTTTGTGTTAGTTTAAGTAACTATTATTGTATTCACCAGACCGATTGATTTAACAGGAGTGCCTGTCAGTGATTTCTACTACAAATGTGTCAGAAATAGCTATTGAATAAGTTGCTATCTCTACATACTATAAAACAAAGTCGGTTCCCGCCCTCTGTAAGCTTAGATCTTTTAAACTACACAACGGGTATTAATGCGGTTTTTATCAATAGATAGAGTGATTCAAGAGGAAGGTTTTATGTATTACAATAATCTACATTGCACCTGGGGCGGGTAGCTAGTAACACCGAAATAAAATTAAAGATTTAGCACGAAATTTAGGTCACCCTCACGGCGCGGCGTTTAGGGCGTAAGTCAATATTTCTTGAAAATTTTGATCCGATTGCACAGGCGAAGGACCAAAAATTATATCAACTATGCGAGCGACGTTTACGTTTATGAAACGCACATCAACAATTTCAGAATAGCCTATTAAAATCAGTGAAGTAAAAACAGATAGGTACAGGCAAAAAAAAACATTATAAACGACATTTACGCGGTAAAAAGTCGCGGGCAAAACCTAGTTTTAAATATAGTTCAAATTGAGCAAAGACTGCCTTACAATTTAGTATAATTTGGGGTACCGCACACACATAAACCCGGTAATAAGATCACGGCTTAGTGATCACCGTACCGTATTTTCTACAATGGACAGAAAATTATTAAGGTATTTCTTAGCTTTCTAGATGAACCTAGATAACACACTTTTCGTTTTGCTACCTCAGCTAGTATAGCAGTAGATTAAACGAAACACCGAATTCAATAATCCAATGGAGTTTCATTTTGTCGAGTGCTGAAGTTATAACCTTATAACAGAGAAATGTTAC
Organism: Hoplodrina blanda; assembly: GCA_949316365.1. NCBI lineage: Eukaryota > Metazoa > Arthropoda > Insecta > Lepidoptera > Noctuidae > Hoplodrina > Hoplodrina blanda. Next base: position 3,492,483 of record OX438579.1, on the reverse strand, counting down.
GACCAATTACTTAACCGTATATTGAACGTTTTAGACAAATTAAAACGAAAATATTATATTGTACTAGCTTCTGCCCGCGACTTCGTACGCGGATCCTGTTGCTTATGCCAGCGACAACGGGGTCGTCAAAATCGAAGATCTGAAACGTCTGATGTAGAATTCTAAGGCCTGGGGACAGGAAAACAACGGGATGAGCGAGATTTCATCGAAAATCAGTCCTAAACTGTTACCGCCTTCACCGCGTGGAGATACTCCCAGCTTATGTTATTTTATAATTATACAGTGAACATGAGCTTTGATTTCCATATCAGGTGTTCCAGATCTTCAATTTTTAAACGTCAACAGAGAGTGGTCGTCACGCTGAACAACTGTTGCTAAGACGTTATTCCTATATAAATGTTATAGTGTAGCTGGGCGCTTGGAATTTCACAACGCGTGTGCCAGATCTTCAATTTTTATACGTCAACGGAGAGTGCTCATCAGGGTGAACAACTTTTGCTAAGACGTCATTCCTGTATATATTATAGTGTAACTGGGCTCTTGGAGTTCCACAACAGATGATCCAGATCTACAATCTTTATACGTCAACAGAGAGTGCTCATCAGGCTGAACAACTCTTGCTAAGACGTCATTCCTATATATGTTATAGTGTAGCTGGGCTCTTGGAGTTCCACATCAGCTGTTCCAGATCTTCAAATTTTATACGACATCAGAGAGTGCTCATCAGGCTGAACAACTCTTGCTAAGACGTCATTCTATATATGTTATAGTGTAGCTGGGCTCTTGGAGTTCCACATCAGGTGTTCCAGATCTTCAAATTTATTCTCTCAGCAGAAAATGCTCATCACGTGAGACAATTTTTGCTATGGTACCATTTTTGTATCTCTAATAGTTTAGCTGGTCTGTTGCGGTTCTGCATCAGGTGTTCAAGTTTCCAAGATAAATTATAGCCTATATGTTGCCCGGACTTAATACCAATACAACAAAAAAAAAATCATTCAAATCCGTCAAGTAGTTCCGAAGATTAGCGTGCACAAACACACAGACAAACAGACAAACAGACAAACAGACAAAAAAAAAAATAATTACAATTTCGGGTTCGGCATCGATATAATAACAACCCCTGCTACTTTTTTTTTATATATTTCCATTGTACAGACACCACTTTTCTACAATTTTATTATATGTATAGATGTTTTACACGTGAATAGAAAGGTTGAAGTAACACAAGAAAGAAAATGGAATAAAAGGAAGACTTACCATGTTGGTTTGTTATTGTGGAGCTGTCAAACGCCAAGGCGGAATATATATATTTTTTTCTAATTTAAATTAAGAACATGTTGTGCGGCAGCGCGGATCAAAGGAATTGGTTCTGAAAACGTTGTAGCCACAGACTGTACTGCAGAGAAAAAGACGCAAAGTATCAATGCGTTTTTCAATCTTCAGCCATGAATCAACACGCCGCAAACGTACGTATATCACGTAAACTCGTACATGTTAGGTAATATAAATATTTCATTGACGTAACAGCCATTGTTGCTCATGAATAGAACGAGGAAAAAATACATTATATTATTATTTACTTTAATTAAGTAGGTACCAGATTGAATGCTATGCGGCAGGCAACAATTATTTTATTTATTCAAGATAATTGTACCTCCCCGACACCAGAAAATATGATGACTAGCTAATTTCGGTCACAGCGACTGCAATTCGGATTTCCCGTTACGGTGGTTGGCGTAGATATGCTTCTCTTTCATGTGCCCTTCTGTGAATGGCATATCCAACTTCGGCTAAGACACTTCGAACACATAGTGAACATGTTAGCATACCATTAACGAAATTATTATTAATTTTATTAAATTATGGTTATTATTTTAGTTGCAGCTGGTTTAGCTTTGAGGTCGTCACGTTTATTGTCTAAGTCAGACCTTTCTTCAAAAGCAGCTAGCCGACCTGCCGCTATACGATTTTGTGCCTGCTTCTCCTAAACCGAAGGCTCAATGTCGTATCTTTTCATGAGTCTTTGTGTCCAGAAAACATAGTCAAGTTTATTATATTCTATATTTTGCATATTTTATTCACAAAACATCATAAATCTATACAATTAAGCGTGAAATTCCTAAAACAAGCACGTTCTATCTAAGTATTTCCCTAAAGAGAGACTATATTATCATTATAAAAATTAATTCCCTTTTTAATTACGCTGATCTGCTTACAACAGATGTGAGAATTAAAGCCCCAAGCAATGTGTGCTCGTATTAAGTAACGAGATTTCAGTTCTCGTAATTACTGAGATTATTTCAGTGTTGATATAGGCACCGGAATATTAATAGGTAAAGTTATGTTGGAAAATGGGAACGATATATTTCAAAACTCATATTGAATTTCGTACCCTGTAGTTAGTTATGCCTAATATAATTATGTAGGTACGTAACAAGTTTTAAGTGCGGTTTTAGGACACAAGAGGGATAAAAGCTAAAAGCTTTAGGTTATTTTATCTAACCGCATAAGTGATAAAATTGGTAATGTAACAGCAGCTGACGTAACTGAAATATTTTCATTTACGATTTTTCAAACACTCAGAGCTGGTTCACATTAGGTCGAACGGACAGTTTTACCGTTGACCGACTGTCGGTTGTTGCTGTTCACACTAGAAGCTGCCGATCCGACCTAATGTGAACACCACCGTTGTTACCGTCGTTTTACCACAGCCAACCCACAACTGCTTTGTGACGACCCGGGTTTGTCGGTCCGACCTAATGTGAACCAGGCCCCAGTGATACCTGTCATGTCTACCAAAGTTCCCTAAAGCATACCTAGATGTGAAAGAAGATCATGATCGTTCAGTATATAGTACACAGAAATCTATATCTATACTCTATTATAAAGAGGTAAAGTTTGTTAGGTTGTAGGGGGTAATCTCTGGATTCTCTGAACCGATTTTGAAAATTCTTTCGCAAATTGGAAGCTACGGTATCACTGAGTGCTATAGGCTATACTTTATTATTAAAAAAAATAGGAATCCGTAAAAAAATCACGTGAACGAAGTCACGGGGAGAGTTCTGGTAATTGATAAAACATAAGTGTATAATATTATGTAATATTCTATATCCATAGCACATAATTTCATTAAGAAATTCAAAAAGAACGTAAGGACCAACGCAACGCACCCGAGTTTCGATCTACACACTCCTGATTAAGGTCGTAAGCCGCAAAAACTTTACGCCTGTGGCGACGCCTGTAAAATTTTACTAAATGGTAATTGCGATCTTCAGCATAATTAATCTGGGCATTTCGTCCGCAATTTTTCTCATTTAACTAAGTACTAGTTAAAAGGGGAGAGGGGCGATTAAATGATTAAGATTACATTTTAATTATGCGAAACTAAATCATGTCTATCAGGGAAGTTTTTTGATGAAAATTAAACGAGTTTTGCAGCCCTCTCTAATGCCTGAGAACAGACAATGTTAAATTGAAAAATGTTACGGCAGGGTTGAATTTCAGCACGAATTAAATAAAAGGCCTACAGTTAGTTGTTCCGGGTCTGGCTGTTTGTGCATGTGATTTTTTATGTATGTAACGCACCCACGATACTGGAGAAAATCGTAGTGTGGCAAACCTTAAAAAAAAATTAAAGGAAACAATATCTTTAGTAGTGTTATTCTATCTCCCTACGGTGAATTTATCCGAAGTGGGCTTAAAGTTGAAGTGTCAAAGTGGGCCTCGACATCGGTCGCTAGCACTTAGTGACGTAGCGACAAGGAGGCAACATATTTGAGGTGCTTGAGGAGTGGAGAGGTATTTCACAGCTATCAGCACAATCCCGGAAGTACGGTCGAGATCCAAAGGACCAGCACCTTACTGAAATACTTCCTTCCCCCGAACACGTTTGCTCTTGCGATTCTCCATTCAAATCGGCCAATGAAGGCAAGAGAGAGGTGGGAGCTTTGTTCTTTGTCAGTGCTCAAAGTGTCCCAACATCTGCACTTTTGGAGGACGTAAATAACACAACTGATGTCGCGATAAACGCGGCAAATAAATGTTTATGCAGATGGCGGTTATTGACGATTCAACGGATTTTGATACTTTTTTTTTTTCTAATTAAACTACTTCTATAAATACCTTATAAATTACCTTAGAAGTCTTAATGTTTCTAGCATATTCCGACACTCCAAAAAAAAAAGTATCAAAATCTTCTTCATTTACAAAGTATGTCGACTGGACGCGAAAATGAACTAGCTAATTACATTAAGTACTTAATTTCCAATTTAGATTATTTCTATTTTAATTACACGTGTTGTTAATTATAAAAGTAGTTTTCAGTGCCCCTTGAAAATCAAGGTCTTAAATAGGTCGCGTGAATATTCTATAACCCTACAACTCCGATGACCAAGCATCAAAATGTCAAGGAGCATCGTTTTCGCTTCACAAGCGACGCTATCCCTCTTCACTCCTGTCTTAAGCGCCTTAAATGCAAATTATGTTGTCCTATCTTATCCCTAGTCCCTACTACAAGATTATAGAAGCGTAAGTTTGGATTTTTATGAAGTTTTCGTATGTTTTTTACTCTTTTTACTTGTTGCTTATAGGAGTAACAGTAACTAAACTTGTTCAGTTATTCAGTTTTTGCCTATAAGATACACCAAGTTTGTATCGCATCCATTCAGACATGGAAAATCGAACAGATGTGTACGCTTCACATACTAAACTGGAGTTTTCTATGGACAAAATCTACATTAAGCAGAATATTTTTTCATGGGACACTACGCCTTCTGAAACCCAGAATCAACAGTGGCGACCACCAGAAAAGTCCTGGAGAAACATTCCAACTGTCTTGGATCTCGGAATGAAATTAATCAGAAAAGAAAAGCGGAGGAGTAAGAAAAAACATGATTGCCAGTTCGAGTTCCCTCCAAACAAGCAGGAAACAGAACAGAATTAGGCTAATGGGCACAAAGGGACGTTTACAACTGGGAATTGAGCTAAATAAGTGTAGTTAATAGTCGCTAAATCTGTAACGTGGATTCAAAGGATATAGCTTAGTAATTTCCCCAGCGATAACTAGTGTATTATAATTTACCACATACACTTTCAAGCTGCGATAACAACCGCCCCACTTCCAGGTTTGATTTCCGTTTAATGTTATATCTCATTGGTTTGTTAAAGTTCACCCAGTTGCTAGACAAAGCTGTATTCACCCCGAGGTCACCCCATCTCCCTCCGTGAGTTAGCTCAATAAATCTCAAAACTATACGAGAGTTATACGAACACAATTCGGCAAACGCTACGAATTTTTAATGTATTTTTTCCACAGAAGTCGAGGCAATTAGAACTAGAATAATAATCATAGAATTTTAATTTAAGTTTTGACATTTTCATATGACGCATCTCCGTACTTAAATATATTGCTTATCAGTTTGTTTTCGTAAATATTTTCCTGCGAAAGCTGTGGAATGTTCGTTCGTGTCCCTTAGGACAAATGTTCGGCGACATGATTAACGCAAGTATTCCTTCCTTCTATTTATACTCGGTGGAAGGGGCGTCGTAACAACAACTGTTACCATGCATTCAATTCATGATTCTAAACCCCCATGAAAATAAATTTTTCGACTATTAAAAGTAAGTACAAAATTCAACCTCATGTACACGGTCAAAATGTATAGAACAATCCCGCCACACTATTCTCAAGCACAGCAACTCCCGAAAGCCAGAATCAACAGTGGTAGCCACCAGAAAAGCGTCGAGGCAATGAAGATCGACGAGTACCGGAGATTCAAGTGTCTTCCGCAACGAATTTAATCAGAAAAGAAAAGCGGAGGAGTATAAAAATACATATTTTTCATGAAAGCATGTATAGAACAGCTCAAATACCAGCTTTAATACCTCATTTAATTATGTTAACGCTGTGGGTCTAGAATCACTCACTGAGGCCATATAATGTCCTTTCCACGCCATATACGAAATAACTATGGCCAGCAAAATACTACATGTACCTGGGTAAAAAGAATCCAATGGTGTTAATCTAGGTTTTAGTCTACATATGCTAATTTTCATACAAATCTATTAAGCCGTTAAAGCGCCAATGAGTAACACACACACTCACATTTTTTTATTAGTAGTAGGATGTCGGTATTTGTTCCTTTAGCTGTGTTTGTTAAACCAACACATCCTTGTATAGTGTGTAAGCTTTCATATCTTCAAGGAGATCAGTGTGCGGTGTACCTACACAATATGGTGGTGAAAACGCGATTGTGAGTCAATAATTTAACACCTACATTCCTAATTAATTAGAGAGATAACGTTGAATGTAGGACGCCCACACATTACGATAATGTGGTATGCATACAGGAATTTATTATTTGATAAGCTCATAGTGTATCTAATGCTCTGTGTTTTCTGGAAAATGATATGATAACCCCGTCTCCTACTAGGGAAGTGAGGGGGTCCACTGACGGCGGGCCAACACCAGGCGGGGGCGCGGATCATGCATCAAGGATATACCGGGCTTCCAACTTATAGTGGCAAGAACCGTTAAGTCGGAATCCGACATAACCCCCAAGAGCAGAATATCCTAATGGGATATCCTAATGGATATCACATTAGGATTACGATAATCCAAACCTGGTCACGGAGATATTGAAGATAATAAAAATACCAACTTTTAAACTGGTTTTTTTTTTACGAAAACCAGTTTTAAATGCCATAAATATTGCCACGACTCCACGAGCCCTATACTGTTGCATGCACCCGAAAGTACAATGTTTTGCGTGCGTTACATTTCATAGCGAACTATCATAGTGACTATTTACTAGTGCTTTGATGGGCAGTATGCGTAATACGGCTATGTGATGTGCCAATCAGAGGAATCCGGAATCAATTAATTAAATATCACAATAACCAAAAGATAGGTAAGTACATTTTCATATCGATTTTAGTACTATTCATACTGATTCGTTTGCCGCCGACCTCTTAATTAAAGTAATTAATTGATTCGGCCAGTTAAATTCAATTAAACACTGATAACTGGCGATCAGATTCGATACAGATTGGGGAGGCTTATAATTTTCACTGCTGATGATAAAGTGAACAATAAAAGTTTGTATTATCGATAATCGATTAGTGATTTCGCATTTTATGAGTAAACCTTATCGTACATTGTATTTGCGGTATGGGATGTCTTCGTGAGTCGTATAGATTAACTTTTATGCGAATGTAGCTCCTCTTTTGACGTAGCTTCAGGATTATAATTTTATGGCTGAAAGCGGAATCGTGGTTTCTTTTATTGTATTCATACTTGAACTCTTATCGCTTAGCGAACGAATGCGAACTTTACTAGAGCTTTATGTAAAAAAAATTAAAAATTATTTAAATTAGCTGAAATTCGGCATCGAATTAAATATTGTAGCGCATTTAGTAACGCGCATGCTTCTTACAGTCCGAAAATGCTCATTCCTGTCACACGGCTCGACATCTGCCCTAAGCTTTATAAATTGTGTTTCGGATGATGAGCGCTGAAAGCTTTTCCGTTATGACCAAAGCGGTAATAAAAATACACATAATCTCCTATATTCTCAAACTGTAATGGAATGTTTTATGGACCTTTCATATATTGGAAATATGTAGTACAAAGCCATTCCCCAGAGTGTTTGGTTCAAAGGACCAATTTAGAGTAAAAAAATTGGTCCTACGGTAAGTATAGAAATGTTATTCTATCCATCATAACCATAATTCTTATTTCTCTTAACACAGACTTTTAAAAGGATGTTTGTAAACCTGTCTAACGTCAAAACGTTAATAACAATTAAATGTTATTAGCAGTCAGCACTGTTTACACAATTCGGCACAGAATCGTAAATCGATTCCAATGAAACATGCTCGATAGTTCGTACAGCGAACATTAAAAACTGTAGTTTATCATGCACAAGACATTAACATCCTTGTACTGATGGTAAATCAGTTATGTGCGGTAAATCAACTCGCTCTGTCTTTCAATAAAACCGTTTACTCAATTGGCAACGTGCCTGAATTTACGTAATAATATTTGGGGCTTTAGCAACGTTCTGTTTAGGCATAAAGATAATCCTGTGTACGCAGCCAAGCAAAAATGTTTAAAGAACTAACTCTGACGCTGTTGAAAATGAAAGGATAGAAGGACCAAGTTTTAGATTCAAAAAGTTTAAGCCATTTTAAACAATTTGAGCCGTGACAATGCGGGTGGTGTACATAAGCTAGCAAATGTCAACGTCTGACTAAGAATAACAATATTAATATAAAGTTGGGAATGCGTGAGCATGTCGCCGGTCAAAACATTGCGAACTCGCTCATGACGGGCGGATTAAATAGGAACGATCGAAGTTGTACCAGCGAGCAGACGAAACTTGCTGCGGAATGAATATTCAACGTTAGCTTTCTATAAACCAAACAAAGTATTCTTCCACAATCTGTTGTGTTCAGCTACACTCAGAAAGTGGATTAACATTCTGGATATAATAACACTAAGTATACTGTATGTAATTAATTATTCTATCAGTGATGGAAAATGCTCGAAGCTTGAATTACTACCATGCGTGTTTCAGTCTTAAGTGGTAGATTATAAACTGTTGGTATGTATAAAGATCTCTTTCAAATTCTTACAAATATTTACAAATCTGTTATAATTAAAACGTTTTATAAAGAGGTAAAATTGTTTGTTTGATTGTAAGAAATAATATTATCTGGAAAAAGATACTGGTCTGATTACAAAAATTCCTTCACTGATGTTTTATGGTATACTTGAGTTATACAGGACAAACTATTATAGGTTTCAATTCAAGCCACGCAGTCGCATTGCCAATTTTAAATCCTGAATATTTATATTGAAATATTTAAAATGTTTCGCACGGGTGCAAAATGTCCGTCTTTACCGGTGGATTTTCCAAAAAAAATTACAAACACAACAAAAACATAATTAGCAAAATCGGTCCATAACAACATATTTATCCATTTAAGTTTATTTATTATACACATAGATATAGGGTTATTAAAACAGTTCATGCTCTATTCAGTTCCTTAAAAAAACTATGCAATAAGAAGGTATACCTACTCCTTGAATAATAAAAAAGTGTTTTTTCCTTTTTCCCGTCAGTAATTCCCGTAGAGAGGGCCCGGAGGTCCCAACAAGGGAAAAACAATTTGATGAAATAAACGCAAAGTAATCATAAAAGTTTTGCCTTGATGAATATGTATCGATTTCGCCAATATCAGGGAAAATTATTATTATATAACCGGGATCACGTTTAAAGAACAAGAACAACTTTTTTTATTAGGATGATTACTTTATTAGGAGGTAACCATGGAGATGAAGCAGGTGAGTGGCACTCATTATTCAGTCATTACAAAACCAATTCAGTCAACCAGTTTTCAAAACACGAATCGATGAGTTAAATTATTGCTTAATAAAATACTAGATGCTTCCTACTACTTCGTCCGCGTGTTTTTTTTCACCTGTGTTAAGACACGTCTTTGGTTACTGCTCCGCTCCCGTAGGTCGTAGCATAATGTTATTTAGCTTGTACATTGTACCTAATATTACTATTAGTTATGAATCTGGCTATTACATACAAAAATATTTTTTCCAATCGGACTAGTAGTTCTAGAGATTAGCGCGTTTAAACAAATACACAAACAAAATTTAATTCCCTTCATCTTTATTATATTAGTTTAGTTAGATGGTAGTAGTAGCATTCTTGGGTTTAAATAAATAACTATTTAGTAGGAAAAGGGTCGTCCCAATTCCAACGTAGTTTTGATAATTTTTTGCCTCAAAAACTTTAGGGAAGTTTTTGAGGCAAAAAATTACTAAATTATATAACTATGTAGGTAATACAAATACATAGGATAAAATAAATAAGCACACAGATCTGGCTAGAACTTCAGTCAGCACATTATACGTTGTTTCTATGAATCTTAAGACGTCTTGCATTACTTCTTAACATTGTACTATGCAGTAAGGTAGTATGATGGATGGCGCACACTGTGTGGATCACATTTGCACGTTGTGTAAACGCTCGTCGTACATGAACAACAGACCACTACATCATGTGATTATGTTCTGCGACTCAACTGTAAACATCGCATCGACGCACATACACAAGGTACCTACTATGAAATGAAGTCTATGAATAACGTTACACATTCGATTCCACCCTTGAATTAGGATTACGTACCGTGGATGCGATATCCAAATCTTATGCAAAAACAACCAAAGGCGGAAGGATTTCCCTTTCAAAATATTTGTTAGGAAGCGAGATAAGACGACACCGAGGGCAGGAACGCCAAAAAGGTAAACGAATGCAGCTTTTACAACTTTGCCATGTATAGAACAATCATCTTTAGAATTGTGGTCTTTAGGTCCATCACACTAATATTGTCTACAGCAGTATCAACTTTGCTCCAGACGACGGCTCATTTATTACAGTCCCTAATGTGTTCCTACACCTGCACTTTAGAGTTCATTAAAAACTCTACTGTTGCCGCGATAAACGTGGCCACATACTGGACCCAAATACTTAACAAAAAAACGAATTGCTTTAATCCTTGACCCGAAAAGAAAAACTATTGATATTGTTATTATTAAAGTTTCGGGTGAACCCGTGGCAAAAACACACCCTCCATCAGAAAAATCTCAGGAAATATATTTATAGTTGAGTCAACTTACGTTTTAAGGAGCGGCTAGGCGGCGCGGTCTTTGCGCAAGATACTCAAAAGCAATAACAACTTTATAAAGGTGCATAATCGAGGAACTTCAACGCGCTGAAATTCTCATGAGGTAAGTTAGGCGCACTTTGGGCAATCAACCTTGCTAACTGGGTAATCTTTTTTCAGGAAATGAGCTATGCTCGTATACTCCAACTCTAGACAAATCCTTTTGTCTCTTACTACATAATCAGCCTTTATGACAGATCGGTCATCAAGTTAGAATTTTACGAACATAGTTATAAACCTTTGACGCACAGAACAACCATTAAATGTAAATAAGTGGAAATTAATTATATTTAATGTCTTTCTATTCACGTGATACCTATTAGCATACCCGCATGCTACCTAAAGATAAACATCATGGACGACCTTAACATATCTGAAGGTTTACTATTCCTGATAAAGTTCATTGCAATGTTATGGTGCTGTTAAATAGAAAGCCCGATTTTCAGCTGAATATCCAGGGATATCCGAGACACCCCGACTGACAACCGACCGACCTTGACTGCTTCATTGGTCTAGTGGTCGCAAAACGCGACTGCTTGGCATGAGGTCGTAAGTTGGATTCCTAGGTCGGACAAAGTGTTATTGGGTTTTTCCATCAGGAATTTCTCCGGAGTCTGGAATTGTGCACCGCATTAAAATTCGACGCATAAATAAGAGATCTAAGCGTACAGACGACGCGAAGTGACTTTGTTTTATATTATGTAAAAAAAAATTGACTAACAGGCTGTGCCTGCGGCCTGTTTGGAAAGTAGAATATGTTATATGTTTCAGGCATTTAAAATACCCTGTCTATTACCAGACCTTATTTCAAGCTACATTTCTATCAAAATTAATGCGTATAAAACCCAGAATCAGAGTCACAAAAGAAAAACATTTTCACAGATTGTTGGAGAGTGAAATTAAATCCAAGCTTCGAAAATCAGGGTTTTCTTATCACATTGTTGTCGAAAGTACTCGTATTAAGAGATTACTAGAACTTAGACTAGACTAGAATAATGAGCCATGAAAATGTTCTTATTATTTATCTGTATAAATAAATATTAATAGCCTCCATCTTCGCCATCATCAGGCCAAGGTTAGTAAGAAAGATAATTTTTTTTAATCCTCCAATGTTGGACCAATGGCAGGTCGCTAGTTTCATAATAAAAACCCCTAACAAAATATTAAGTTTTTCAAATCATCTATACCTATGAGAAATATGACGATGATGAAATAAGACGCTTTAACTTTACCGAGGAATGTCAAACGTTGGACGCTAATAAGCGTTATTAGATATCTAAAATGGACAAGTCTAGAATTCTAGATATAGGTAAGCTAGTTCAGCTATAAGAACCATATTTTTGCAGAAACTTAGATCGCACAAAGATTCATTTGATTTATTATTTTAGTCGTACCTACCACTTATTACTACTTTTAAAAGTTCGTCGAACCTGTTTTCAGCTTATTCAGGAGCTCGTTTTTTTTCTGATATAATAAAGTAATTAACTTTGTAATTATTAACAATTCAGTTGCTTGAAATTTGACAGGGTGATAATTACAGTGAGACCCATTTTGGGGTGGTTATCTCTGAGATCAATGACCGATCTGGTTGGTACCTAATAAGCACATACCTACATTAATAGCAAGTTGAAGGGACATCGTAACAAAAACGTTCACCATGGATTTGAAGTTTTTCGTCGATTATTAGAAGGAAAAATAATACGGTGGGATTCTAGAATCAAGTACTCACTGTCCCACCCCGTATTGCACATATGTCATCTCTCTCTCTTATTATTAGATTCCCTCTACATCAATACGGGGTGAAGCTTTTACCGGGAAAACCAATAACCGACCTTCCTTCAGGAAAGGTCCCTGTCATGAAATGTCCTTATGCCGCGGCCGGCACGTTTTGGGCACAGTATAAATAATATCATTATAATGACTTACGTGCGATGCGAAACGTAATAACTTTTATAGGATTTCACGTAAAAAATGGGAAAAGTACTCATTACATGAAGCGTAGGTTTTATTAAGACGTAAGTACATACACAGCGTCTGGTCGTTTTTAATTATGGATAAATAACTTTTACGAGCAATCTTCACTAGACTGTGAGAATTAACATTAAGTCTCTCTAAATAAAACATCATCAAAATATAACTTAGAAAATGTATCTTCTACTTATAGAAATAAAGAAAATGTTTGTAACCTCAATAAGTCTTAATCAAGATTGATTTACAAATAGGTATACCAGCGAAAGGGATCAGGTTTACAAACGAGTCACTTCTTGGTCCTTTGGGACACAACCAACAACCCTGCTCAAGACTCGATCATATACCTTCTAAATGCCTTCCCAGTACAGGATTTTTCTCTCCCTAGAGACCAGATTATTCGTCTTAGTCTTTTTGTGCCTAACGTAAATAGAATCGGAATCCGTAATCTAGTGCTGGCGCCATGTTATTGCCTCGAAAACCTGAATTATAGCGTCGTTTTAAACATCCCTATGCATTGACGTCATTACAGATTTGAAATTTGAATAACCTGTTACAAGTAATACAAGAAATAATAATAAAATATCTAAAGTTGTACCAGGTAGTTGGAACATGCCAAGAAAATGTAGATGTATATATCATAATTTCCCTCTAGGGAAATAATGGCTGAAAGCTGTACGTACTGTCTATTACAGAGGTATAAAAACTCGACCTCCCACGTGTTGACCGATCGCTTCTATACTCAGTTCACGCACAACAAACGCATAAGAAAACGACCTCGCCGGATAAACATCAGTGACGCAAACAACTTGTAGATGATTTAAATTGTATGCACACTGCACTCGACGCAGAGATGCGAATGAATGCATAAAGGACGCCATTTTTCTTAGTTAGAAAGTCGCAACAGGTAGAACGTGTATCTATTGTGCTCTTGACAAAGTCATGTCCTTTGCAATTCGACTAAAAATACTACGTTTTGTAAGGAAACCGGATTGGCCACATCTATAACTTCTATGTATACAAATATTGTAAAGGTTAAGTTTTTTTTTTATAAGTGTTAGTCTCTGGTGTCTCTGAAAGTACTGGTCCAATAACAAAAATCGTTTTACACGGGTACAAAGATACACTGTTTCGGAGTGTCATGGATTATGTTTTATCACACATAGAAGCAACCAGGATGTTTTTAAACTTAATAGAAATGGGTGTCCGTGGAGTTTCTTGCTTGTTCTTCTCCATAGAGATCTAACTACGTTTTGGAACTAGCAACTAGCTTAAACTTTCTGAGTAACTGACCGACACCTTGACAGATTAAAAGTGCATGTAGGTAAATTGTTTAATGAAAATAAATGCTCTGACTTTGACTTATCATTTGTGTATTTGTCTTCCATGTAAACGAAGTGATTGAGTCGAAATAACGACTTAGGCAATTACAACTTCCCTTTGGTCTATCAAAGTCTACTTTACGTACATTAAACGTACTATATCAACCCAGTTCTGCAATTTGAAATGTCAAACTTCGGACAAATGTTCATTACACGGATGATTAATTGTTCTTCAACTTGATGTTTCAGAATTTGGGATATTTAAACAAACGTCAAACGGATATTAATTTTAAAAGGTATTAGAAACATACTTCGGGTGGAAGTAATTTGTGGATAGGGAATGTACAAAGACGAATGAGGCCTTTGAAAGGATTAAATAATTCGAAATAAGTAGATTCGTAATCACAAACTTTACCTCCCTACTTATTCTCTTTCATCTTGCTTTTGTTTTCGTAAATGAAATAATAAAGTCATCGAACTCACCAAATCAGATTGGTCTATAAGTACCTAATAAAGGTAGTACTAGCTCAGTTCCTAAGTTGGTCTTCGGGTCCGCAAAATAAATATCGATATGGTATCGATGGCAAACAATCAAAGAGCTATCAAGCCAAAGTGGGCGCGTAGTGGTGGTGTAACTGCGCAACATGCGCCGACGCTGGCATTTATCAACAACCGGCCGTATGCACTGCATCGCGCAGATAACGATACTTAATACTCTATGAATATGCATCACGATTCTAGATGGGTTTTATTAGGTCATCTGTTTGTATATTCCTTTTTAATATTATAGAAATCGCGGCATCAGAAGCTTCACGTGCTATATTATAGTGGTATCTATAAAACATTATTTTTATCGACCCTATCATACAAACATGTGTACATATTAACATGTGCGTTAAGTATATGTATAGATAATCTTCTATACTAATACGTACTAGTATGAAGAGGTAGTTTGTTTGATTTTTGTTATGCTCTTAAGAGGTAATTTCTGAAAGAACTGGACCCAATTACAAAAAATATTTCACTAGTAGAAAATTTTATAATGTAGGTACTTGACTTCCACGTGGACGAAGTCGCGGGCAGAAGCTAGTTATTCATAATTCAAATTAGAATTGTGAAGAAGATATAGATTGCTATGGTATGTACGAAAGGACCAATTTGATCGCCGCAGGCAACACTTAAAATACAATCAGGACTATTTTACAGGATCTTATTTCACGACTCAACGATGTCTTACATTACCCAGTACCCGTAAGTATTTGATAAAACCTGTGAATATATCATTTCCAAAAACACTAAGGGATAATAATATTACCGAACAACGATCCATAATAAAATTCGCAATGGTAAACAGCGGACTGAAACGAATCCCCGTAGGGTGAGCGCTCCAAATAAGTTATATCCGTCGAGTTACAGTGAGCACTGGTCTTAATTCAATATGAATAATGAATTAAAGCGAAGGCCGGCGCCACTACATTGTGGTGTGTACCTTACGACAGCAGACCTTTATTTACCATACAATTAATTGCTCAAAGGACACTTAATGAGGGCGAATACTAACACCTATTTTGTGGTCAGTACTTTAGATTGAAATTCTTGTTTTATGTATCTAACTTAGTCGTGCCTAAGAATTGTTTTGTAAATATCATCACAACAATTAGGTAAGTAATTTGCGAGAACTGTCTCTCGAGACAGTAAAATTATTCAGTTGTAATTTAATAATAATACTCGTAATACCAGCCTATTACTGTCCCAATGCAGGGTAAAGGCTTCTTCTCACACAGAGAAGGCACGAGCACTGAGCACCACGCTTACTTAAGGCAGACTGGCGATTTTAGACTTATGTTAATTATAAGACCAGGTTTCATCACGATGTTTTCCTTCACCAATGTCAGTGATGTCCAAGATAAACTAGAAAGTACATATGAAATCATGCTCGTCGCAGAGCCGGGCGCCTTATCCATTGGGCCATCACGACATAGGTCTAAGAAGCATACCTACTTCCTTTGGGTATCTACATCAGAAATAGTAAAAAATGTGTTTATAAAACCTGGCGTATGTTTTACGTACACAGTCACACGCAAGGACGTCAGCATTAATTATGTAGTCAAATTCCGTCAAAGTTCGCACTGGGACCGCTTCCAGAGACAACCGCAATCTCGCACTCATAGGGATGCGGAGGGACCTTTATTACAATTTGAGTAAAAGCTTACTACATTTGCGAAAAATAAATTCGCAAGCGCGAGACAGAATGCAGATGGGTTAGAATTGACACTTTTCAAAAGCCACTCTTTGCCATCAAACATTATAACAACAACTACATAACAACAACTATCAGGATTCAGAATGGATAGATACACGTCAACGTAGCTAGCCAGATGTCTAAATTACTTGAAATTGAATTTCCCGTACGGGACAAGCTCTGTCCCGATTTTTGTGGTTTTTCGACTTTGCAGCGGGAATTTCTGTGTACTGAGTTTTATAACTTTACAAAAGAGAAAAAAGAAGAAAACTTTAAAAGCAGTTAAATGTACAAGAATATTTAAATGATAAATACAATATAAGAGCATAATAAAAATCTTGGTTTGGTGTTTTTATTTCCCGCTTTCATTCAATGATTCCCGACTATTTTTTAATACAAAAATTTTGAAATCTCGATGTGGTCCAAAAAAAATCTGGCGACGCTGGTACACATCCAAGACGATGTCATCGGCTTTGAAACAACAAAAAGGAGACCCTAAAATCGTTTGTCAAGTTTTTAATTAACCACACGACAGAGCCAGGTCCACTTTATTGTATGTAGGTATATTCGTTGACAATGTGTATTCAGAATTCAGAGGACGATTCGATTCCGGTCTATCGTGTTTGTATATGAATTATGTATGTGTAGTGCAATCAGTGGCGTCGGTAACGACAAATTACTACACGTATATCTGGACAATGGTATCGGGCGGTATCGCTAATGTATAATGTAAGTATGGCCGCCCACTGATAGTAATGTGCATCATTGTTGATTTAGTCCCGCCAACATTGAACGCGATAAAAGTGTCGTTGTTTTATGATTGTAGGAAAGAGGAAGGTATGTAATAGGCGCTAACTACTATTCCGCCGTGCCAAGCTCAAAAGCGGTACCTATGTCAAAAAAGCTTGTGAAAATCGTGAAGTGATTTTTGTGGCATGGGATAGGTTACAGAAAAATGCATCTACGAACTAAGTCAAATAGCGTTATCTTGTTTAAACCATTTAAGTCCAGTTAATAAGCAAAAAATGAATATTATGTAAAACAAAGAAAATATGGTTGATATTTTCAAAACTACAATTTTCTCGAAACTAGCTTTCCCTGAGATACCGCTTTTGCGTTTAGCACGACAATATTGTCACTTCAAAACGTCAACCACATAAACTGCTTGAACACACTTGACATTTTGACAACACAAACATAGGCAGGATAGCAATCAAATCTAATCATAAGATTGTTGGTTATTAGATATAATAATATCTTAGGCATTCCTGTGACGAATTTTGGACGATTGCAAAAAAAAATGCTGCAGTACAAACTCATTCTGAAACGTCTGAAGTATTTAATAATAGGTGCATACTAAAAGGAAAATAATACCAGCCTTATTGTTCTACTGCAAGGACTGCCAATTCTCATACAGAGAAGGCACGAGCATTGATAAAGTTTGTTAAAGGTGGATTGGCGATTTCAGACTTATGTTAGTAAGTCCTGGCTTCCTCACGATATTTTCTTTCACTGATGTCTAAGATAAACTGAGAAAGTGTATACCTATATGGAATAGAAAATGTCATATTGACTCGTGCCAGGTTGTAAACACACCACCGCGTGCGTGAGAGGGACCGAGCCACGGAACACCAGGTACTTACATACAAAAACATAACACTAACAAACAAAATTAATGAAGGATAAAGGAAAATGTAATTTATATAATTAATTCCGCTTGAATCATTTAAAAGTAATTGATTTTCCCGTCATTGAACCGCGTCAAAGTATTGGGTAGCCAATAGTTTAGGGATAGAAATGTTATTTTGGAAATGGGTCGTGGTGTGGTGAGGAAAACGAACGGGAATTTAGAGCAAAAACATGTTATATACCTACGTCAAAATGTTTGACGTATAATGTTTGACCATCGGGTGTGGTTTTAAGCATAGCGACGCGATTTTAAACATAATTGAAACAAAAAGAATAGATTCGGACCTCGTAGGTGATGCAGTTCTGCATGGAACACTAGATTTTGTTTTATGGTGACCAAAAACTTCAACCCTAGCTCTAGAAACCCTTGGTCTAGAATCATGTACCGCATCTATGGCAAATATTAGCGCGTCGATGTCCCTCCCATTGTAACTGTAGAGGAAATCAGGAAACATGTTAATAACATAATTATGCATTTGCCAATAACAACGATATTTTAATTAAAATTAAAAATATATTAAATTACCAAAGCTGGCATTTCAAGTAAAAAAAAAAAAAATTGGTATTGAGTTCAGTTCAACCATTACAATTTAGTGGTCAAATCACTTTAAAGGGCAATCGGCGTTCTCATAACAATTTAGTTGACTGTTCCAAAGAAAACAATAACAATCAAACGGCTCTAATAGACTGCCAATATTCCAAGATTTCTGCGAAAACATTGCAAAAATTCCGCGTTCAAAGAAATTCAAATTGAGGTTGTGCAGAAGTCAAAGACAACATAGAATTTATGTAATAATTAGGGCTGCTGCAAACTAAACCACTAGTGGCCACTACTATAGTGGATACGACAGGTAAAAAGCGATCAATATCACAGAATTCCGGGGAGTGAATAGACATGTTACATAGCCGTAACTACACACACAGACCATAACACTAAGTAATATTGAGTAAGAATTTATTACTGGGAAACAACTTTTGGGTCTATAAAAATGTGAAAAATCACTGTTTATAACGCACGCTAAACATTGAGTTTTCGGGTGCATGCAACAGTAGGTACAGTCGTCCGAAACTTTCCTAGATGAGGTTCTAAATAAATCATGGCAATGATAGAAAGAATATGCATGTAACTTTCGGCTTTGTTAAGCATTCACAGCTTCTGGCGGCTATTAGTGGCTTAATGTGCGACAGCACTAATTGGTCAAGCACTACTACGCATTTAAATGCATATGGAACCTATTTTCTGTCTATAAATGTAGTAGTCTAGACGAATATTATAAAGAGGAAAGATTTGTAAGTTTGTATCGAATTAGGTCAAAAACTACTGGACCGATTTTAAAAATTCTTACTTCCCTGAGTAACGTAGCCTATTTATTTATATTATTATAGATTACGTTACATCGAATTTAACGTAAGCGAAGCCGCGGGCAAAGGCTAGTAGGTAATAAACAGTACGAGAGACATTCGTGTTTTTGGTAGTACCGCCGTGAAACCCCCATAATCCATAGGCGTCCAAAGTGATTATAATAATCCGGGTATCCATTATCACAGTCGATGTTTGCACGACCGACTACGAAATGAATACTCAATTAACATTAGGGAGGGTTAGGCCAACCTTTTAAACAGTTTTTTCTTTATTAGATTTTCCGTTTATCTTCTCCGTATGCGGAGGTTTAATATTTGCCAGTTACGTGGTAAAACGCTCAGCGGTTTTGTGTAAAAACCTCCATTGTACAATACTCCGTCGTCTCGCATATGGTTCGCTCCGATTTAGACCAGTGACCACCCTTTTGATAACACATCCTGTTAATGTCCATCGACTACATCATGTTTCTTTTTAAAAGCAGGTGGCATTTGCTTTTATCAGCATAAATAATATCGGGCCTCTATTATAAACAACATCTTTATTTTTATTAGATCTGACTCAGCACTCGCAAAACCACAAGTTCAGTGCATTGACTCTGGCCATAACTTCCTCATATCCAGAGTAGATGACAAATGTATTTTTAGAAAAATACACCATCAGGGATGGTGAAGTTCAAGAATAAAAAAGCATAAGATAAAAATAGCGTCGACAGATGGCGTTAAATGGGCAGGTGCGCGCGCGCCGGTCGTGTCAAGGCTCATCTTTTTATGGTCAAGGTTGTCCCCATAGATGTTTTATGAACGCTTATTTGACTCAATTAGTTGCTCTGTTGTTATTCGCAATAATTATAATTGTAAATAGCGTCCACATACCTACTGACATATGATACTAGCCTAATTGGGTGGTTTTACATTAATTAATTTTAATTGTCTATGTTGTTTCCCTTCTAGTCTAAGGCATATCGTTTAGGTCTAATATGTTAGAATAAAAAAATTAAATACAAAAAAACATCGGCGCCATTAAAATTGACCCATATTCTCTTGGCATGATATATTTTCACAACATTCCACCACCTAATAACATTCATAACGAAAACAAACTTTCTTGACAAAGAAAAATAAAAACTACTCATAAAAATCTACATAGAAACTGCGAAACGCGAGTCCCAACGGAAGTCTTTGAATGAGAGACCGCTGACGACTTCCCTCAGTAATGACACGAATTCTCTAAGAATAAAAATAATGAACGACGTCAAAGAAAATCAAAGGAGTGAGGATGCGGTTACAAAGGACTCTATAGCATTACCGTTTGTTAAGCATAATAGAGCATAGTTCTCGCTCATACACTGAACTTTGAAGGAACGAAAGCATCAACATCAGACATTAACCTTGTCTGAATGCCTTTACTTATTAAAGAAACCCATCGGGTTAAAGTAGATCAGACAAAGGAGTGGCTCATGCGTCAATCGAATACCGGGTTCCCGACTAGAGATGAAAATTGACGAATGTTTCCGAAACTTACCAGGAAAGTTTCCAATATTGCCGGCAATATTGCGCAATATTGCCGGAAAGTTGCCAAAGTTGCCAGATTAGATAGAGTTTTTCAAATGCCATTTTCAATGTTTATGGGCTCATGAGGTTTTATGTAATGGTGTAATTATACGTATGACTAGTAAGTCTGTATAATTAATTGTTCACTTTAATTAATTTATAATAATCCAGGGAAATATCTGAAGATAAAGTTAAACAATGGCAGTGGTGACTTCGTGATAGTTGAACCCATAGTTTTTTAAGAATGTCACCTATAAATGTTATAATAAAAGTAAGAGGGCATTAATACCGAAAGAAATAAATATAAATCATACAACTGTGTAGTGTCATTTTGTAATTTTTTTGGACTTTTCTTCAAGTAACTTCATCTGTTTGTACTAATGTCGATTTTAATCTTTAACCTGAAGGCCTACCCATCTCTTAAAACCAGTGTTATTTTAATATTAGTTTGCCTTGCGCACGGTTGGCGCAATTTTTTTTTTAAGTGCCGGGCGATCTTCCAGTTTACGTATCGTTAGGGGCAAAGGACTTCATCGAAGATTTCTTTTTTGGTAAAGTTGACGTTTTTATTGCTGCACCATAATAACCGTGTCCAAAGAAACCATATTCACCTCTTTTCCATCTCTCACATTAAAAACATTCCCCTCTCCCCCCCCCCGCAAAACCGATTGCCCATCGTACGGAAGACGCACCCTTTTCGAGAAAAATAAAAATCAAAAGCCCATAACTCGGAAACGGTGCGTCCTAGGCGAAAAAGAACCGAAATTTCACTCCCCCCTATAACGCCCGTGTCAGCAGCACCACTATTAAATTTTTGGGTTTGGGGGGGGAAGAGGGGGATTGTTTTTATTTGAATGTTTTATTTTGTTTAATGTTTCGATTTCCTTACATCATCTCGGTTCCCCATGGGAGCAGCACCACTATTTAATTTTTGGATTTTGCGGGGGGGAGATCTTTAGTTTGTCAGTAAGAAAATAATTGTAAAAGCTAAAATTTTCGATTGGATATTGTAGATAAGCATACGAACTACCACCCTGCAGACCGCAATTTTAACCTACTAATCAATTACATTAGTATAAGTTGTTTTTTATTTATACGTTTCTTGCCCAATGTTGCCGGCAACATTGGAAACATTCCCGGGAGTTTTGGCAACTTTGGCAATATTGCCGGCAATTTTCATCACTATTCCCGACTCATGATAGTAAGAGGAATCGTGGGGTTTTAGTTGGTAAAAGTCTGACAAAACCCTCCGTTCACCCCAGTCGTCCAGAAGGAGTATATGGATGAAGATTTTCCCAAATTAAAAAAGGGGTAAAAGAGACGATGCAAATACAATATTGCATCGCGAAGGGATCAATTCCTATGACATTAAGAACGAAAACAGCTCGCATCATACAGCTGTAAACACGAATTTACTAGTTTGTCGTAAATACTAGTATGACGAGTCCACTACCTATGAATTCAAGTCGAATAGGTCGCGAACAATTTGCCCGAAACTCCTTACTTTCTCACTTGCTCTTTTTGTTTCGTCTCGAATTTTGCTTCAAGGATCAAACTTGAAGAGGGATAAATAGAAATACGAATATTCTGGATATAACGTTTGGCTTACCTTAACCGTTGGGTTACCGAATAATAAATACATTATTGAATATCGCATGTGAGTAAGGCAAGATGCGACTGAAAAAAATATATATATGTCACAAAGCAGCGTTACTATGGTCCAGTTTTGAAGGGTAAAGGTCGGGACTGCCAGTAGAGTTACGGACACACGAGACATTTCAACTTTTCTGGGATGGCATCGCATCTCCAAAGCCTCTGGTGCTGCAGAAGATGCGTATAGGCATCGGTGTCCACTTAACATCAGATGAGACGTCGGCTTGTTTACCATCAAATGACAAAAGGAAAATGGAAAATACCGTTCCCAAGGTGAAATAGCTTTCAATCTTTCGGGTTGGCATGACCTTTAACTACCTGAAAGCAACAGATGATTAATCTTTTTGCTTCCCAAAAATAATTTGTATACCGACAAATATAATGGAGTAGGCATAACCAAGGACAACAGCGGTTGACCAATTTTCAACCTTGTTCCTAAGGGCGTAAGAGTGAAAAGTGGTTCAGCCCAATTGTCTGCGATGGTATAATCAATTGATTATCGGATAACTGCCCAAGAACTACTTGTACCAACTAATATCTACATTGTAAGAGAGCTAAGAACGTCAGTAGCAGCTGTTTGAAGTGCACAAGTTGCTGCGGAAAAAGGGATCTTTCTATAATATTTGATAACTGAAGAAGCAGCGTTTTAGTACCGTTATCATAGGGATCATAAAAATAATGCCAACAGTAAAACGAAAACGAGACAACTTATAATAATAAAGGTGCTTGCTGGTAAATAATATGAGGAAATATATATCAGGGACTAAATATTCTTGAAAAAAGGTTTTTATTTATCAGCAAGGCAAAGGTTCTCCATTATTTTTGATTATGATTCAGAGACAGCACTTGTAACAAAATAATATCAGAACACATTTACAGTAACCTACATAAAAATCCAAGCCATAATAACGATAATCCGCTCGTAATTGGATGCTTAGCAATATTTTGCCAAATTCTACGTTTTGGTTTTGCGCAAAATAACTTTAAGGAAAATTCCAGATTTACTTATCGTTTTATTTAATGAGATTGAATTTTAGAATACAGCTTCGAATTGTGTGACGCAAAGTTATTTCTTCCACAATAAAAATTGAGAGAATTCAATGAAAGGAGCGAAAATGTAGAAATGAATTTAACAAGAGAAATGTGGCAGGTTTCCGTTCTGGAATTTCAATTTCCTGTCGTTTGGAGAAAAAACCAGGAACACGACAATCATTATAAGAAAATATTGTAGATATTATAAATGTGCCGCTACTGTTGTAATGTGTTGTCGGGTCAGGTACGATCAATACCTGAGTATGTACCATCCCGAATCCTAAGTAAATAAAGGAACTTTCCCCAATTTTTCATAAGATATCCGGGTATGTATGTAAATTGAAATATTGTCGTTCTTTTGTCAGAATTACGGCACGTGCCAGTATACGATCAATGGATTTATGCTAGCTACCAGTATCATGTTTTACGTTCGTATATTTTACATAGAACAAGACAACACCTCAGTTTAAAAAAAATCTATCTCTAAGAAATAATTATTAACAAGAATAATTATATTAATATACCTATATATTAGCCTGTTCTGTCCCAATCCTGGGCAAAGGCCTTCCTTCAATCTTACCCTCCTCTTCTCCCTTCCCCTCTAAAAAAATATATGTACCGTCATTATTATCTTAGTACACTGTAACAATTTATACGATGGTTGTAGGAAACAAAACTGCCTTCATATAACAAACGATTTACGGAGATCGAATGTGCCATAATACATTATGTTGACGGTTTATGTACAGAAAGGGTGATAAAAAGGATTTTCTGTCACTTTCATCCTTACAAACATTCACCAACGGAAAAGGGAAACGAATTATTTCTATTTCGAGATAACTTTGATACTGTTTTGACCGTGAATGATGGAATTAAGTGGAGGAAAATTAAATTTAATAGGAGATGGCAGTAAATAACATCTCCAGGTTTTGGAAGATTAACAAGTATAAATAAAGGTCGTTATCAGAATTTCGAAGGATCTGGTTCGTACCGAAAGTAAGTCGTTTTTACTTCATTACGTAAACGTCAAATAAAAGTTGTTTTCCGGAAGAATTTATGATGAAAATTTGCGGAATATAACGGTTCGCTCGCTTCGTAAATTATAAAAGTACTACGAACGGTTGCCTCGGCTCCGTTCAGAATCTGATGGCATTAGTGATAATGTTATTTGATTATGATGGTAAGTACATTTTTTTCATATTCTGAGTCCGTTTCTAGGCTCTGAAGTTTTGATACTGCGGCCGTAAATTATTATTGTACCTGCCTGTGTAACCAGTGTAACATACAAATATATTCCTAATATTATAAAGTTGAAGAGTTAGTGTATTTGTTTCAACGGGCTGATCTCTGGAACTACAGACCCCATTCTGAAAACTAAAAGGAAGCTACGTTATCCTGGGTGTTACAGGCTATATTTTATGGCATTCTTGACTTCCACGTGGACGAAGTCGAAGGCAGAAGCTAGTACGATATTAAACATACCTAAGCAATCGAAAGAAAAGTTTTATGATAGAAAAAATCTACCAAAACTACCAACCACCAAAACCTACACCTAAACTTGGACCTACCATGTTATCTCTTTACCACCTTTGGACGACTGTTAGAGAATGCCTAAGGCATTATAGTCCGCCTTTGTAGTTTTGTTGCATAAAGTTTAAATAAAGTGAATCAGTACCTTCCAGTATACTCTACGAATTAATAATAACAGGATGAATTTTTAATAAAATGGGACTTCAGCACCTTCAAATCTAGAGTTTTGCCCTAACGTCCTATTATTTAAAAAATATCCTCTCTATTATATCTTCTAGCCGGATGTATCCCACTCCTCTAAAATATCCTTATCACGACTTCATAATATGCAGCGCATGAGTGTATGAAACAATTGCTCTTATCTGCTGGTCATTATCGTAGGAAGTGATAGATAAATATTAGGTATGTACACAAGCGAACATTACTAATACACCGTAATGCAGGCCATCCACCATCCAATCTATCGTCCAATCGGCAGGACGCTACCGATTGGATCATGCCGATTGGACCGTGGATGGGAGTGGATTGGCATGATAGTTATAATTGTCATGCCAATCCACTCCCATCCACGGTCCAATCGGCATGATCCAATCGGTAGCGTCCTGCCGATTGGACGATAGATTGGATGGTGGATGGCCGGCATAATTGTCCTTATTATAGAACACATGAAAATGAATGAAGGTAAGGATGGCAGTCCAGTCTAGAATAGACGACAAGTACGGCAACCAATGAAGATACCATGAGATATGATAACTTTGAGAATATAGTTCTTTTCTTGTTTGTAAGAGGTAATCTCTATAAGTACTGGACCGATTACAAAAAAAAAATAAACTTGACTTCTATTCCGACGAAGACGCAAGCAAAAGCAAGTGGTATAATAAACTTTTTAAAGTTGTTAATCCAAAAGCAACATAAAGCAGACGAAAAAGAAGAATTGTTTGGAAACACAGACAACACCCAAAGTCCTAATCTTAACTAATGCTTCATGTCTTCGTCAATATTAGATGAGTTATCACGAAGATCTTTTGAGCCATGGTTAATGCGGATTTGTGAAAACTGTGCCAGGAAGATTATGCTGTAAATTCAGCAAAGAGAATATAGTTATGTAGACAGGCCACGCTTGCGCCCACTACAAACACATCCCAAGGCACGCCCTCTAGTAACGTCCACAGAGAAAGCGCAAAGTTTGCCGCCCTAAACAAACTTGAAAAGCTCCCTCGGTATGTCGGTAGCGAAGAAGCAAGGAGTACGACGGGAAGAGTTTTTGGCAAAGATTACGGAAGGGTCAGTTCTGTCAACAGTTCATCTTTGTGTCATACAAAGTTTCCTAATCCCCATTTTGGCGAGATGTCCTATTTTTGTTTCTTGAAATTGAATAGGTATCCTGCGCGGGACATATGCAGTCCCGCTTTTGTGTTTTTCAACTTCAAGCGGAAATAGTTTTAACAGCTTTACAAAAGAAAAGAAGGAATCTCTAATTTTAGATATTGCAACAGCTTTTAAGCAGTTAAAGCCAACCTACAAGATGTTTAGTGTTTTTATTATCTCCCGCTTTCATGAATCTCGATGTTTTTACACGACTGCCCCAAAAAAAGGAGTGTTATGTGTTCAGGGTTAATGTATGTATGTATGTATGTATGTATGTATGTATGTATGTGAGTTTCTTTATTCCACCATAACTTTTAAACGCCTGAACCGATTTCGATGTATGGGGTATCGTTACAATCCTTGCATCGTTCCGAGTAACATAGGCTAGTTAAAAATAAAAAGAAAGCGGTGTGGTCACTTTAAAAAGTAAATTAATACCAGCCTCAAATTATTTTTTTAATGAATCTGGTCGTGTCTATGTTTATCGTCTAGAATTTGACAAGTAGATTTAAAAAATATATAACACTGTAAATAAAAAACTTCGTAAAAAAAAACTGACGAGTAAACAAAGTCAAAATATGTGCAATTTTTGCAGTCGTGTTTTTTAATTTTTTAATTATAGTAGCTTGTTACTTGAAGGATATCAAAATATTTGACAAGAATCTGGTAACGCTGGTGTCATATCACTCACACCAATTTCGATTCGTTTGCTCCATCACCGTCGTGTACTCGCGTCCCTTCAACTGTGTGAGTGGCTCTAGATCGTATTATACACGACGTAAATAGGTATATCTCGCCTCTTTCGTCGAACAATTCATCTTCCTCATTCCTCCATGTCATGTAGCACGCCCTGATTTAATAACGTCGTAAATGTTATTTCCAATCTCCGTTTACAGTTCTCTTCGGATACGTACGATAAATGAGCTGAATTTATAAGAATTTCGTCTTGAAAATCATAGCTGGCTGATCTCAGACTTGCAGTATTTAATTAGCATATTTGGATGGCTTACGTAATGGTGCTAAGGAAAATATGTTTGAATAGATTAAGTCATTTTCCAATATGTGTCAAGGTACAGCATGGCAACTTTGATTACAGAACTTTTCAACATTAATATTGATGTTATAACTAATCAATCTATATAGGTAGATTGATTAGTTGACATGTACGCAAGCCTGTGAAATAAATGTTGAATCGATAGCAAAAAAAGCAAGATCGACGACAAAGTCGTGCGCCGCCCAGAAAATTACGGTCCCAAATTTATTAGCAACCAAGGATTAATTAACTATAATTTTTATAGGCATATCTATGCCGAGACTTATTTAAAATCAAATTTCTTCGGGCTAATCAATATTGCGATCTAGTAGGCCCTAAGTAGATGAGACACTGTTCAGACTGATACGTCAAGATTCGGATTTTCAAACGAGGAGAGATTTTCTTTTGTGTACAGTAGCTGCGGAATAAATAAAACCTTTTATCTAACTTTTCATATTGCTACTCTATTTTTCGAGAATCGTGAGTGACACGCCAATGTTACATTGGGTGACGCACCCGCCGCGCCGCTGACTTGTGTCGAGCTCGAGATGGGTACGTGTGTTAATTTTTTATCTAATCTAAGCATTCCTGGAGCAACCAATGTACGTAGTTCTGTCCACATCACAAAAAAAAAACTTCTTTTTCTAACTTTCCGTGCGTTGTAAACAAGAAAACAGAACAGGTCTTCACGAGATATGTTACAATTGTTGGTCTTGATTAAAATTGGCTGTAGCGAATAAGAGATGGTTCACATTAGGTCGGATCGACAGTTTTACCGTTGACCGACTGTCGGGTGTTGCTGTTCACACTAGAAGCTGCCGATCCGACCTAATGTGATCACCACCGTCGTTACCGTCGTTTTACCATAGCCAACGCACGACCCGAGGTCGTCACAAAGCAGTTCTGAGTTGTTTGTCGGTTCGATAAAACTGTGCCTAACATATTTTTTTTTCAAACAAACATTATTTAACCGGGACGGTTTCCAAGTGAATGAATTCAAGCTGACAGTAATGAGAATTTTAATTATTAAAAGTGCTTCACACGGGTCACCAGTTCACATAGTTTATATTCACTTCCATGTTTGCAGTCAAATGATATAATTAAAATACACAATAACATGTTATCTAATCTAGACATTCTAGGAGCACATCAAATGTTCTTCTATACTACATCATAAAGTGCGCACTACGCATAAAATGGACACTTATTTGCATAATCTTATCATCTTACATCTTATGCTAAAACTTGGACTTATGAATATTATCAAGAGCATAAAGATATAAAAACGTTAGTATTGCGAAAAGCGGAGGTTGAGATTATTAATTTGTTCAACGTCCCGTTATTGCTAGTCGGCTACAGAACTAAAAAAGGAATAAAAACTTTCATTAAGTTTCATTTCCTGCGTTGTTCGTTTTTTATGGACAACGCTCTTTGTTTGCAGGATGCAATAATGAAATACATGGTGAAGCTACGGTCGACCAAATTACGAATCAATTCTATAAAGTTTCTATATAAGTTACTATACTATATTTAGTGAAGTACTTACTTCAATATTCCACTTGAAGTTTCTTTAATCCCAGATCAACCGGATATCAAGTGGACACAGAGGCACGCAACAAAACGGTGTAAAAATATTTTATGCGTCGCTAACAATGTTGTGAACAGATCTAGATATCGTCCGAGATAAACGATGACAATAGAGGACAATTCTTTTATGTCATCTTTCGTAGGCGGCTGAGAACTGCTACAGAAATAAATTCAATTTTGGTCCTTTTGTACGAAAATAAAAATAGCCTTAAGTACCCAATTTATTTTTGATACCTCTGTGTTCATGCAATTGGGCATCGTTTACAAATGCAACATAAATCATTATTTCAATTCGTGAAGAAAAAACTTTTCATACGTGGAATTTTATTTAAATTACTGTTTATTCCTGAGCGTTTATTAGAAACTGTTTGATGTAAAAATAATAAGTGAATTATTGTTATTTTTTAAATAATAAAGGTAGGTGTTGGTAAAAAGTTTTTTTTAAGAATCGGATATGTATTTACTTAATAGGAAAGTTATTCAGTATGCAGAGTAGAATCACTCGCTCAACTCCTGCAGGTGACAAGATCGCCAGCCTGTATAATGTCAGGAAATCAATTTAGGAAAAAAAAAACAGTTATTGTTTTGAAAAAACAACCAAAGATTTGAAGAAAAGAAAAAAGGGTTACTTCAAAAAAAAAATGATTAAAGAAAACATTTTTTTTTTTGCTCTTTTATGGACAGAAAGGACCAGGGTTCCCTTCGTGGCATTGTACCTCCAAACACATTACGATTGATGAGCGGATGAATAATAAAACAGTTTCTAGCGAATCGGCTCGCTGTCATAACGAAACGTAGGTACACGAATATGTCACGTTGACACTTATTAATGGCTACCACGAAATTTAATCTTTACCTGCTAAACCGAGTTAAGTTAATAATAGTTAATAAGTAGTACTAGACAAACAGATTTCACGTGAAAAAAATAATTAAAATTCTATTCGATTTCGTCTCAAAGGACCATTACCGGAACATACACACTGAATTCGCCAAATTAGTACCAGTTTCCATACTTTCAGGGTACATAGGTTAAATAAGAAACTCATTTTAAATCAGTTCCATCATAAAACATACCGCCCTGAACTCCACTGCAGTCGTATCAAGAACCAAAATCATTCTGCCTAGCTTTTTCCCAACTATGTTCTATGTCTAACCGGATGCAGCTGAATACCAGTATTTTACATGAAGCGACTGGCTATCTGACATCCACAACCCAGTAACTAGGCAATACGATACGCCTTGGTAAGACTGGTCGTCAGACTTTCGGGCTTATGACGACCCGTAACGACTGTCAAAGATCCACTCATGACAGCCGGGATTAACAGCATAACGTGCTTTCCGAGGTAAGGAGGAATCTTGGTGTGTAAAGATGGTCACCCATCCACGGACTAACCCCGGCAAGCATAGCCTGATGGATCGGCCCGTGCTGCTGTTATTACTTAGCCACGAGCAACATCTAATAATATTATCAAAGTCCAGAGGACGTCAGAAGTAGAGTACCTACTTACAAACATTACGGATATGGTGAGCAGTACCTACAATAGTGACGTCAACGGGCATGTGGAGTGTTCGACGGATTGCATCTGTTTTCAGACCGCAGTGCATTCCTCGCAGCAAGTATTTATTATCTTGTTTAAAATGTATGTATGTAGGCTGTTGAAAACTATTATAAATTGTCATAGTTTAATCAGGCCATCTTGAAAAACCAGCCAAATGAGTCAAAAGAGCCGGACTCTCACACGAGGGGTTCCATGCCGCCAATTTTTAACACTACATAGGAAAAAACACGTTTCCTGTATGGGGAGCCGTTAACTTTAACTTTACTTTACATTTATTTGATGTTTTAGTGGCCATAGTAAGACACATTGAAACTTAAAAGTGTCTAGCTATTACGTTTCAAAAGATACACCAGTGGCAGACGGACGGACGGTCAGATAGATACCGAAGTCTTTATAATAGGTACCCTTTGGATACGAAACCTTATATGTAAATGATCAAAATGTGGTTTCGAACCCTTAAAATTTTACCTTGGCTTCGATAATAACGAGAGGTAGAGCAAAAACCTAAAGAACGGTAAAACAATGGTCCATAAACGAAATATCTCGACGTGAGAGACATCACGGCGCGGTATTTTTATCAGTTTGGATACGTGCACGTCGCCGTGGCGGAAACCGTCGTTCATGCATACTTGATGACCCGTGTCTGAGTCCCCTCCATCCATGAGACTTTGGGCTTGGCTTCTCCCGGGACCAATTATTGTCGACCTTTCAAATACATTCACATGCACATCAATAAGCTTTTTTTCAACGAT
Organism: Hoplodrina blanda; assembly: GCA_949316365.1. Lineage (NCBI taxonomy): Eukaryota > Metazoa > Arthropoda > Insecta > Lepidoptera > Noctuidae > Hoplodrina > Hoplodrina blanda. The sequence goes on along the minus strand of OX438579.1, from coordinate 3,461,089 downwards.
TCAATCGTCCAAACATTTTCAATATACATTGGACGTGATCCAAGGTAACACGCATTAAGGAAACACATTTACTGCCCTTATTCCCTTGAAGTTTGTCAGCTAAAGCAGGACGCGTCGAATGGTACGTCAGTTACGTGACACGAATTCCCATGATGAACGACAACATCTTTTTGTAAGTCTTTAAAGGAGATCGGACATTTTAGTATGGACCTTGGTCCAAATGGCGTCGGCTGATGAAACCTAGTCCATATGATAGTTCATGAGTGTAGGATATTTTTATACTATGGGCACCATAAAATTGGCCTATGGAGAAAAAAGTTATACTGTCCAGAAAAATGGTACATTGTAGACGAACAATTCCGATTACTCGAAGACGCCTTAACCGATTTCGAACATTCTTTATTTATTTGAAAGGGTATAACTGCCCAAGTAATCCCGTATAAATATTGCTATGATCTGATAATGGATTACGGAGATATGGAAAGGAACTCCTCATAGAATCATAGCAGAGCAGTCGTAACAAGTAAAATTGCTTTGTTTATACGCGTAGTTGATGACTGACTGAAGAAAGTGGGACAGGGGGTACGTCGTCCTACCACTTTCCAAAATTATATTTTAGTATGGACCTTGGTCCAAATGGCGTCGGCTGATGAAACCTAGTCCATATGATAGTTCGTAAGTGTAGGATATTTTTTTACTATGGGCACTAAAAAATTGGCTCATGGAGAAAAAAGTTATACAGTCTAGAAAAATGAAAATATTGTAGATGAACAATGAAAAAGTTTGCCTTCGGGCGGAAGTGTTCCAAGTAGCGTCGGCTGATGAAACCTAGTCTATATAATAGTTCGTGAGTGTAAGATATTTTTTTACTATGGGCACCAAAAAATTGGCTCATGGAGAAAAAAGTTATACAGTCTAGAAAAATGAAAATATTGTAGACGAACAATGAAAAAGTTTGCCTTCGGGCGGAAGTGTTCCAAGTAGCGTCGGCTGATGAAACCTAGTCTATATAATAGTTCGTGAGTGTAAGATATTTTTTTACTATGGGCACCAAAAAATTGGCTCATGGAGAAAAAAGTTATACAGTCTAGAAAAATGAAAATATTGTAGACGAACAATGAAAAAGTTTGCCTTCGGGCGGAAGTGTTCCAAGTAGCGTCGGCTGATGAAACCTAGTCTATATAATAGTTCGTGAGTGTAAGATATTTTTTTACTGAGGGCACCAAAAAAATGGCTCACGGAGAAAATGTTATACAGTTCTACTATGATTCTATGAGGAGTTCCGTTCCATATCTCCGAAGTTCATGATCAGACCATGGCAATATTTCTATGGGATTACTTGGGAAGTATACCCTTTCAAACAAAGAAGAAAGAATTTTCCAAATCGGTTCAGGCGTCTTCGAGTAATCGGAATTGTTCGTCTACAATATTTTCATTTTTCTAAACTGTATAACTTTTTTCTCCATGAGCCAATTTTTTGGTGCCCATAGTAAAAAAAAATCTTACACTCACGAACTATTATATAGACTAGATTTCATCAGCCGACACCACTTGGAACACTTCCGCCCGAAGGCAAACTTTTTCATTGTTCGTCTACAATATTTTCATTTTTCTAGACTGTATAACTTTTTTCTCCATGAGCCAATTTTTTGGTGCCCATAGTAAAAAAATATCTTACACTCACGAACTATTATATAGACTAGGTTTCATCAGCCGACGCTACTTGGAACACTTCCGCCCGAAGGCAAACTTTTTCATTGTTCGTCTACAATATTTTCATTTTTCTAGACTGTATAACTTTTTTCTCCATGAGCCAATTTTTTGGTGCCCATAGTAAAAAAATATCTTACACTCACGAACTATTATATAGACTAGGTTTCATCAGCCGACGCTACTTGGAACACTTCCGCCCGAAAGCAAACTTTTTCATTGTTCGTCTACAATATTTTATTTTTTCTAGACTGTATAACTTTTTTCCCCATAGGCCAATTTTTTGGTGCCCATAATAAAAAAATATCCTACACTCACGAACTATTATATAGACTAGGTTTCATCAGCCGACGCCACTTGGACCACTTCCGCCCGTTCTCCTTTCTTTCAAGTGTAAAGTTTATCTTGAACATTAAACAAGCGCTTGTAAGAAAATCTGAGATACGTAACAATGTAGCTATTGGGTTAACGACTTACTGCACACGATGTTAAATTGTAACCGTTATGTCATTCTCAGTTTAGTTTGTTACAATCTGAGTCATGACGCGCTGCCTAGAGCGGCATATTAGGTATTTAGGTATATCATGAAATCTTGCTTCTCCGGACTATTGTTTGGCTAAACATAAATTACACGCTAATTACATGTAACAATGAGCCCAGACATGTTAACTATACAAATTAATGGAAACACATGCTGCTGACCGATCGTGCCAAGATTTTCTGCGTCTATTTTGCTTTAGAAAAGGGAACTGAAGACTGCACGCACGGCTTTGAAGTGGGCTTTCAAACGTTTCTAGGACATACAAATAGGAACAACGGGTAGACAAATAAGCATCTGTTCCTGCGCTATGAGGTGTCTCGTTTGTCGATAGTATACGCTTTGCGTACCTACTGACTGACGCCGGTCGACTGGCGCCAGGTGGATGTAAACAAAAAATAAAAGGAGCAGCCCACTTAAAAATAAAAACACTTAAATTGGAAACACGTCGTGGAGCAAGATCAAAGGTGACACGGGTGACACACAATAGTTGTAACACTGAAAGTCCAAACGCAACAAAGGTCAACTTAACATTTGGAACGGAATTCGGAACAAATTGAGCAAAAGGTCTAACCCGAAAAGAAAAAATAAGACATTACGTTGAACAAATTCCATAAATGGAGTAAACTGAGTAAAGTGCTCTTGAAGTCATCGTTCAAAAATAAACTCAAGTGTTTAGGTACGTGTCCGTGAGTTTTCTAGTTCATAAAATAATTCTATAGCTATAGTAGTGATCGTTGTACGTTGGTAAATAAAGCGGAACAAATTATTGTGGCCGCCGCCTTCGATGTGGGGTACAGGGAACAGCGCAAAGCAATCACAAACCAATCAGATCCTTAATCCACGGAGTGAAGGGATAAATTAGTTTGTATGGCCCCGTGGGAATGGCCGGCACGATATGAGATGACGCAGCACACGACTGAATACTTTAAATACTTGGCTTCTTCAAACTGCATTAAATTGCTCTTACGGTAACCAGAGCAAGTTGCGAAACTATCTTGTGCTCGAAGCGTGAACTTTTGAATTATTTCGCCATCAAAAGCTGCGGAAATATAAAAGTTTCTGTACTATGTTTATTATTTTATCTATTTTCAACACATTCCTAGGCCTGCGTGAACTGCCGACTTGGCTGCGATGTGACTAATCACTTAACGATGAAATCTCGTTCGAAAACCAAACAGGACCCAGTGACTCATAGATCAGATAGCCGTGTGGACTGACCACACTGATTGATTCACGACTTTGAGTGGAGTTTTAATGGTAACTCCTTGAGTAACTGGCGAGTTTCTTCGAAGTTATGTTACTTAGCACAAAAGGCAAAATCAGAATAGCGAATTTCTGGGATCAAACAGATTTTGGACCTTTAGAATAGTTATTATTATTTGGCTTTAGTGAAAGGAATAAAGAAATAATCTTTCGCTTGTGTCGTATAATACATTCAAAAGATGAGTTAGAAGATCAAAGCAGTAGGGACGATTACACACACTCGTCTGCCAGAGCCTGATCCAATTACCCGGGCGAGGATGTTAACTAACCCACTTGTTACCCATCCATTGCATAACGAAGTAATCTGAATTGGTATCCCGCTAAGCTCTGTGGGTATTTTGTGACGTACAGTTAGTGTTACATCAATGTTGCGTGCTCTCAATGTGTAGTTTGGCACGAAAAGTGCACTAGAATATACTAGTATTGTTGAAAACAAGTGGCTTAGAAATTATGGTTTCGGAAAGAAACCTAGTCATGTTGTTATGACCTTGCTTGAAAGCTTTTACGTGCTTTCATAGTATGTACAATATTTCCAGAGTCATAATATAGCATAAACACCGAATTGCAGCTCATATCGTTTTTAAAACTGACTGTTTTCTACCCTTAATGTTGTTAGACAGCGCAAAACATTTTTCCGTGTGATGAGGATTTTAGCACCTCCTTTATAGGATTACGTTCGTGTCGGACGTCCCAAACAAGATGAAAGCCTATACGTTCCGGGGTAGTTACGACTGGGTAACAAAGGGATTAAAACCAAGTTTAAGCATAACGGTAAGTTAAATTAACACGATTTGGTGATGCAAAGAAATAGAGGAAACGATTAGAGTATTGCGCAAGATCACCAAAAAGGCGCATTGATTACAGTACCCGGCGATAAATATTGCACATCGACCTTTATCGTATTTCGTATTTTATACAAAGAATAAAAAGAATTATCAAAAGAAGCAAATCTTACCTAATTGTTTTAACAGCTCATAATAGATACCTACCGGACTGTTCGTATTTCGTGCGACAGACATAACGCTCTACGAAGCCGAAATTAGCCGATTGTCTCTTTCCAAAGGTCGATGTGCAATATTTATCGCCGGGTACTGTACCTGTCTCTTTGATAAAGCTGGATGAAAATTTAATCCATAGAGTAGAGGTATAGATAGACCATACGTTTTACCGAGTACCAACGCATAGGTACTTAGATCATCTTATCATTAATTCGTCATCACTGGAAACGTAGACAATAAAACAGTCGCGCAAAAACTATACTATGCATTCTAAGTATCTATCGTAACCCATATTATAGTCCCAATGGCGAGCTGGAGTAACTAGCATAAGTACTTACCTACTTTATACACAATCCGAGGTACGAAAGGCGTCGAGCGATGACGAGCGTAATGCACTCGTGTTCAATGCGATGTAAATTTTAATTATAATAGTCGCTACTCGGCGCCTGTTCTTATACGGGTGCAAAATAAAACAGCACTGCTTTAAGAACTAGGTATAATATTTATATGCTGACACGACTGTACTTACTTCGCTATTCGTACTTTGGCTAATTAGGTATAGTATGATGAAAATATTAGTTCGTAAAATTTTTATTGCGTCGCGGCTTTTCGTCAATCGTTAATTATTTAGGCAAATATGGGTATTTATTACTAGATTAGCACACATCTAGTAACTGGATATTTTCATATGATGGCAATGATTTTGCTTGATAAATGTTTAGAATTATGCGAAAGATGTTTTTTTTGACAGGTTTTCTAATGGTAAGTTGATTGGATGAAATGGTTTTGCAAGATTTGTTTTGTTACCAGTCTAGAGAAGCATGTTGACGTTAAACTAGACTAAAAGGTTCTTTAGGTCTAAAACTAAAATTACGCATTTCTTTTTATCATACCTAATATATTTTATGTGACATAATATATTACTATGATACTTAGAGGAATAACAGATTAGAAACTAACAAAAAGTGTGTTTTTATTGAGTAAACTTAATATTATTGTCATATTGATATCAATTCATGACCCCTTACTTTAAATGTTATAAATATGTACATAATTATGTTGTTAATCAATGAAACATAATATTTGTTCTGATATAAATACCAGATCTATTATGCCACTGTTATCATTATTATTTCATCGTTATCAGTGTTTTTCAATCAAGTGCTGATTAAAGAAATCCATCAAAGATTTTTAACATTTTTATTTTTATTATCAGGGTCATCTATATAGATACTAATATTATACAGCTGCAGTGTTTGTTTGTTTGTTTGAACGCACTAATCTCTGGAACTATTGGTCCGATTTGAAAAATTCTTTCAGTGTTAGATAAATTAGTTATCGAGGAAGGCTATAGGCTATAAACCATCACGCTACGACCTACGGGAGCGGAGCAGTAACCAAAGACGCGGGTGTAACCGCGGCGGACAGCTAGTATAATATAGAACCAGACTTAAGACTAGTTCAAGGCCATTTGATTGGTTAAAACAAGTTTTAAGTTATGCTTAAATCTTGAGTTAGGTTCTGTATAGTCTAAATGTTGCTCTATTGCTGTAAAAAATACAGGTATTATTTTTTACTTACTAGTAACAAAGTTTAGAGAAGTGAAATTCTCTTTTTTAAAGTTTACATAAGACAAATTGAGATGATACAAGCTTATTCTTAACTTAGTTAGATTTTAGTGCAACTAACTGCACCCACATAGCTAAAAATAATTGAAAGCATTTTGTAACTTGTTGCTGTCTCGTTTTTTTGGTAGCAAAAACTAAGTAATATTACGGTTTAGATTTGAACTTTTTTAAATAAAAAAGTTTAATATAACTTTTTTTTAAATTAAAAATTAATGTATTGAACAGAGAATTTATATAATTAAAAAACCCCTCTGAGATTCAAAGAATAAACCATGCTGTACTGCGAAAAACTACATGAATAATGTATCAAAGCTAATGAATTACTTGTGCTTGGAACCTACAACATGAAGTCTGCCAAAATTGTTGAGATAACCTTACATGTTATAAGAAATTCTGCTTATTAGCTTTGATATGAAGGCGTGACGCACTTTATTATGGCATTTTACCAAAACCAACATTCACAATCGTAAAGATAACATTACGATTGCCCTTTGCAGTCCGGCAGAAATTATTATAACCATGTAAAAAAAACATTATCAGGAAAATAAACCGGATAATTTGATACAGGAAATAATATAAGCTTCAATGAATTCAATAGGAATACTTACGTACAACCGGTCCAGAAGAGTTGTGCGTAGGCTTCTCTTTATTTACCACTAGTCCGACATGGAACACATCGTGTTGTTTCCAGTAAAATTCTGTAATTTTGTGACTCCACAGCTGACTCTGTCGATAAACTAACGTTTATTCAGCGATAAATACTACACAACACTGAAAAATAATATAGCACAGCGTCACAGGAATATATACTGTCATATAAAAATTAACTTTAAAACATGAACGTTCACTCTACGATCTCATACCACCCAAATTCACATCACCATTATTTGCGCACGCAGTAACAAGTCATTCGACGTTCACATCGGCGGGTCGGCCATTCGGCTAACGACGGCTGACATTAGGAATGTTGCCAGATTGCGAAAACATTTTACGTTCATGGATATGGTAATTTTTTTTGGCGTGTAGCGGCGGCGGCGGCGGCGCGCGGCGCTGTCGGTGAACAATAAAATGACAGTTCGTGTTAATTTCGTAGCAATTCATTAAAAACCCAGGCCATTCAAAGGAACTCCTTCAAATAAGATTGATGCACAACACAACATCAATATAAATAAATGAGAAATAATATATTGTGGAGATCCGTCAAGATAACCCGTGGTTGCATTGAAGAATTTCAGATTGATAGTTTATATTTTTGGGTTTTCAATATAGATCTCAAAGACGAGAAAGTCGATTTTTAACGAAATAGTAACCAATTATGGACTTTATTCCTAACGAACTGTCAGTACGATCGTTTAGTTAATTCCAAAAAATGATTAGATTCAGACTAGGTACTTATAATCGACTAATTGACTAACTAAGAACACAGCAATCGATTAATTATTTTTCTCTCAAAGTGTCTCCAGGAAGCATATTATTTTAAGTTTCTTGTGTGAAGTTGTGTGTTTAAAAAAAAAAGGTAGCGAACGATAGTGATCAAAGTCAAAAATGTCAAAACAAATTAAGTCAACAAACTGACGTGTACTTTACTAATATTTAGATACAAATGAAAAAAATCAATTTTATAATAATTTGGTTACATTGAAAATGTCGGAGTCGGAGAGACTTGTACAAAATGAGGCAGGGCCAGCTGAGGGTGCAGAAATAAGAGGCGATGGCGATGCGCCGCCAGTTGGGCCCGTGTCTGAACGGGAAGCATATTTTCAAGCTCTTCGATTATGGATTCAGCAAGCGCAGATGTATCAGAACCTGTCAACATGTTTTCCTTATTATATGATGACATTTCAAGGATTACAAAATAACGCTACGAATGTTCCATTGTTGAATAACAACTATCAGTTCCAAGTGCCTTTTCAAGTTCCTAACGTACCTCGGAACGCTGCAGAAACTCAACCACAAGCTGAAACTCTCACGCCCGCTGAAGGTACTGAATTAATTGACTGAACTACAATCAAACGTTGTTATTGTAAAGTAACTTTATTGTGTGGTGCAATACATTTTAGAGACTACTGTTTGAAAATGTTAAAATTCCCTTTAAATAAAGCCACAATTTATCGAAACCTCATGTTTTTTTTTTATTTATCTCATATTGCAATCAGTGCAGTAACTGTGCATATGAGCAAATTAGTTGGGAGATAATCAGGCTGGTAAGCATGTATGTTATAATAGGCAGTTTACTACAAGTTATGTATTTGTTGTTGAATTCTGGTATTGGGAGTTAAGCAGTCCCTCCAGTCTGAATTTGTTTTTATTTTCCTCTTTGACTGTATTAATATTCATGTTTATGAAGAAGAAGCCTGCCATGCCTTAAGAATGTTAATCCGTTGATTGAGGGTGAACATTCAGTACGCTAGGCCTGAAGCGCGGCAAGTTACACAGTTGGTGTATTAGCCATAGAAAAACGCATACGGTTAGGTTAGGTATGATGATTTATGATTTTCTGCATTCAACAGGTAAACTTATATAACTAACCATATTTCTTACATAAGAACCTTTATTTTTCAGTGATAGCCCGACATGGTGGGTTCGAGTATATTATACCACCTCTACACAAGCGTCTCGTTGCTGAATTCATTGATTTTATGCTACTGTTCATTGTTAAACTTATAGTAACGTTTATGGCTGTGGATATGTTTGAATTGATGTAAGTAACAATAATAATATGTTGATTGCATACTTTCTAAGAGTTATAGACTTGTTTTAATATGAACCTGGTGACCTGACTACAGATTTTGGAAAAAAAACTTAGTTTAGGCACCAGTCTTGAACAAATTATATACAAAAACTAGCTTCTGCCCACAACTACTCGAAAAACGTCAATGATGTAATGGCATTATTATACAGTACCCGGCGATAAATATTGCACATTGACCTTTGGAAAGAGACAATCGGCTAATTTCGGCTTCGTAGAGCGTTATCTCTGTCGCATGAAATACAAACAGTCCGGTATCTATTAGGAGCTGTTAAAACAATTATGATTTGCTTCTTTTGATAATTCTTTTTATTCTTTGTATAAAATACGAAATACGATAAAGGTCGATGTGCAATATTTATCGCCGGGTACTGTACATCTATTTATTGATTTAGATAGCACATGGAGTTTTTTCCAAATTCTACCCCTACCAACAATTTGGAATGGGTTAGTTTAACTCTCTGACTGTTTTTGACAATTCAAAAGTGCCTGTAGAAGGTTTAATTTAAATTAATGCTTTAACTTTGACCCATATTATCCTAACTAATATTATAAATGCGAAAGTAACTCTGTCTGTCTGTCTGTCTTTTCTTCACGCCTAAACTACTGAACCGATTTGTGTGAAATTTGGTACAGGGTAAGTGTGAACCCCAACAAAGGACATAGGCTACTTTTTATTCGACTTCGACTTCGTCTGCGTCCGCTATAACCGACATATGCGCGGACGAAGTCGCGGGCAAAAGCTAGTTTACACATAAATTATTTGAAATTGAATAACATTTGTGCATCAAAATTAACCATATTTTTCAAGACAGTTTTATTGTTATATTACAGTGACCTAGACAAGTTTGACTTCTACAAGTTCAGTGAACATTATGATGACTACAAGTATGCGATGGAGCTGACATCTGAGATTCTCTTCCTTGAAGTTATCTACCGAATACTTGTGTGCATATTCGAGGTAAGCATTGGTTTTAAATATGTTTAACTAGCACTTTTCCCGCTACTTCGTTCGCGTCATTTTTCTTACGGATCCCTATTTTTTCTAAAATAAAATATAGCCTATGTTACTCGCAGATAATGTAGCTTTCTAGCTACATTATCTGCGAGTAGAACCACCACCATCCACCACCATTAGAAAATGGTGAAAGAATTTTTAAAATCGGTCCAGTAGTTTTTGAGTTTATCCATTACAAACAAACAAATTATATAATACAATAATTATATAAAAATATAATATATACTTATATACATGTTGTTGTTATTGTTTCAGGCTTTCTGCTTGTCTAGCAGCGTTGGTCGAACAGGAGGCGCGACACCCGGCAAAGCATTACTAGGCATCCGCGTAGTGACAGCTTCAGCCGTCATACCAGTCGAGGGACGGCCAAAGGAAACTGTACTACTATACCCTGGTCGAACACTTTCCTTTACTGTTGCTTTAGTCAGGTCTCTAATGAAGAACTTCCTCATTTCCCTACTATTTCCTCTATGTGTGGTTCTCTTCGTTTTCCGACACAACCGCACCGGATATGATTTACTTTGTGGAGTAATTGTTGTTGAAGAAAACATGTTTCCCCCGAGAAGACATGCACCTTGATTTGTGAGTCATCCCTTGTATTCAGAATCTATGTAATATTGATCATGATCGTGCTTAACATCCAGTTTGTAAAAGGAAAATTATCAACATGTCAAATATTAACACAGTCAAGTGATCTGATTGGCTGTTGGTAAATCGGTCAACCAATCACAGCTTACCCGTTGATTTTCGTTTCAGAAACTGGATTTTAGTCAAGTCTAAAGCACGAAGTGATTTAGGTCGCTTTCAAATTTGCCAGTAAGATATATTTTTCGGGCTTACTTGATCTCGGCAGCTATGCCATAGATGCTGGATACTGACAAGTCTTAAATTGTTTGTTCTGTTGATATCAAATTAATGAAGCTGTAAGTATTCATTGTGGAAACAAAGTTGCGCAACAATGTATTACCAAAATGTTTTTGTGATACAGTGTTGCTGAGTCTATATTCATTATAAACAAAAGAAGCGCAACTTTGCTATCAGCCACCATTTAAAATTGTTGACAACAATGTTGCACAACAGTTTCTCAACTTTGTTTCCAACTAGTTTCTGCCCGCGATTCATTCTCCTCCGCTTCATCCCCTTGGGCGAATTTTGGAAAATCCTATCCTAACGCATGCCTACGTCATAACAAGTATCTGCGTGCCAAATTTCAGCGCAATCCGTTCAGTGGTATAAGTTGTCTGTTGATAGATCAGGTCAGGCAGTAACGGTTGCCTTTATATAGTTTGATATGCGACTTTAAATAACTAAACCACCAAAACTCAGTAGTCTCCCCAAGAATGCAGGCGTGAAGTAATGATACCAAACGAAAACCAACACCCCACTACCAAAACTGGAGCGTTCTAAGCCTTGCTAAAAAAAAACAAACAAGAAAAAATTAACCTTTCCGATTTTAAATACCCCTTTAGCTATGTCCAATTGTCCACACACTATGTTCATCTTGCCTTTTCGTCTGACGCATGCACGAAGCGCAATAGCGCATGCGCTAAAACTAGTTCAAGACAGCGCATGCCCGTAGCGCACGCTGATCCGACACCGCGCACGGCGCGCACAGGTGTAGACCATAAGCTGCATGCGTCTTAATGGCAATCAATATTGCATGCGCTTGACGCGAAACGCATTGAATATTGAAGACGCAAGGTGACCGTGAAAGCGCACTGGTGTGGACATAACTTATAGAAATTCATGAAAAAGTCAATAGCGCTCAGCACACGCACAGTTCGGACCGCGGGAAACAGGACGCGCCTCGCTCCGCAAACTGTACGTGTAGATGTGCGGGTCATACATTTTATTCAGTTCGGAGCGAGGGATTGGAACGGCGCGTGCTGTTTCCCGCGGTCCGAACTGTGCGTGTGCTGAGCGCTATTCACTGTAGTCCAATCATGATCTTGTTCCGTAGCTGGGGTCCAAATGGCCTCATTATTATTTTTGTACGGTACTTGTAATTGTTTGTATTTAATATTCTAAAGTATAAACTATAGAGTTCAAATTAAGTGACCCGTGCAGAAAAAAAAAACAAATGCAATGAAAAGGTTTGAATAAACTTTTATGTTCATGTTTAGCTACCAATAAATAATAGTTATGATATAGGTAATTAGATAGCTTTATTATAGTCACCCGCGAGGGTCAGCTGCCGTGCGTTTGACGCGATGGCGACGCACCGTACGCACCAACCAATGATGTGACGGTACGGCGCCATAATTATTGACCGCTATTTCTTCTAAATGTTATGTTTCCTTATTTTAACCTCATTGTATGGTGACAAATTATAAAAGTACAGAATAACCCAAAAATAATAATCGCGTACTGGATTTACAATTTTCTTGTACTTATAAAATTAAATATGCTTTTCATCTTTATTGTGTGGATAAGCTATTATAGCTTATATTATTAGAAATTTTATGATTGCCTTCAAAACGGACACTAAGACAAGAAAAACTTTGAAAAGGGGGTAACTACTAACTAAACTAGTTGTTTCAAAAATTTTATTTATAAAAGCCAATGTATTTGGGTTATAAAGATTTATTTTTATGTGTTCGGATAAAATATTATTCCTATTATGTTTTAAATCTACATTTATAAATAAATGTACAATATGTTGAATATAAGAGTTTAATGTTCATAAGTTATTCATACTTTTTAGAAGCGTTTTTTTTAGGTAGAAACGCCAGAAAATAAATATTATGTGTGTTTCGTGCATGAACTTTTCATAAAAATGTTATGGCCCATTGCAAAATATTTTGTATTGTATAATTGCCAATTATTGCAAATATTTTTAGTTCGTTGACTGCGGGCGAACATTCGCTACGCCAAGCCCGAAGTGCGGCTTTCTACACAGTTCGTGTGTTCGCCGTAGAAAAACACATAGTACAGTAATTGTGTGATTGTGTGTGTGTTTTTTTTAACACAACGGGTGTGTTTTCCCGCTGTCAACGAGGTACTTTCAAACATGTTGATGTATTTTCTGGTTTGGGTTAAACAATGGAATAAATTCTTGCTTATTTGATCATGATCATAAAACACTTATTAGGCTAGATAATACCACCAATCACGTCTTTTTATGACCTGTCAAACCGCGATTCTTCCATAGATTTTATAAGGTAATATCGAACTGTGACGTCACTTGTTTCCCAACTCAATTGATTTACTATTTATTGATTTCAAAACAGCAAAAAATCTAATTTTACAGTAATTTGAAAATTAATCGGGATTCCGCTGAAATAAAGTGGTTTTTTTAGAAGTTGTGTATTGAAATTAATGGTTAATAATTTTATTATGGTGTCAACTACCCAAATAGACAAGTTTATTTCTTGTTTACCGAAGTTGGGTTGTTATTACCATGAAGGTATAGATAAAACTGGAGCCCAGACTGAATACCTACTTGAAGCTCAAAAAATGTATCGCTATCTCGCTCTCTGTGGTCTCACTCTCTCTTTTTAACTTAGGATAACCTCCTAAGTTAGAAAGAGAGAGTGAGACCACAGAGAGCGAGAAGTTTTGTAGGTATTTGACTCAAACTTTTGTTCGAAGTCTTGACTCCAGTTTTATCTATACCTTCATGGTTATTACTCATCCTCAGTAGTAATTAGGGTCATATTCTCTATGGGCATATTCAGCATTTTTGAACAGAACATTACACAGAAGCAGAATATGATTTCATCAATGGGCAAAAGTGTGTATAGAGTTTAGAAATCAACTTCTTTTTTGTAATATCGATTAAAATCCTGAGTTAAACATTGTGATATTTATTTTTGTGTTTTATATTGTAAATATTAAATTGAAATTGAAAAATCGACGATTTGTTTTATTTGTAGACCAGACAAAAATAATATACTTAAGTTTGGTTTGTGGCCTAAGTGCGTTTCTCCGTGTAAACGCAGGTACATACCTGTAATAACTGTAATTCATTTTACATGAGGCTTATGATTCCCTTGGCGGGGTTTTCTTATTATACATGGTTTTGGTATGATTTTGGCAGCTTTTTGCTATTTCGGTATCCCGAAGTGCATAGGCAGCAAAAAGCTACTAAAAGTAAAAAGACGGTTAAGGTTTAAAAGACTAAGAAGGTAGGTAGTTCTCTGAGTACGTACCATAAACACTAGTGTTACAGCACTTATAGCTACGTTCATGTATCTACCAGGTACCTAACTAATTTGTACGTCAGTGGCTACAAAGATTTCATGCCTCTTGAAAGAATATAGGATGATTCCCATGATTTAAGATATAAAAAAATTACTAAACTGATTTAATCTGACAAAAAATCTATACTAATATTAAATTTTTAGTCGATTTTATTAAACTGCCTCTCTTTCGTAGTTGAATTTTCTCTACCCTGACAAAGTCACATCACTCAATTTATGGCGCGTTCAGAAATTGAATTGTCATTATTGACAATTCGAATTTAAAGATAATTAAAAAAGTTAATCTAAATATTGTAAAAAATATAAAAGTAATAATAATGTATTTGCTGTAAGTTCTCAAAACATAATCATTAAAGGTTTATGGAAAAGCAAAACATTTTTTTACATCAAACTAATTTTGCTGAGTTGGCTTGCGCGTCGCACCGTCAGTCTGCCGTAACGTGGCGGCGCTGCGCTCGTGTGTGTGCTGCAGGAGTGGCTCAGTGGCTCGAACTGTCATTGTTCATGTAGTTTTCTGTGATAAGAATTACTGTGAAATTATAGTTTAGCGAACTAATTTACACAATCACGATGTCCGCCTCGGGTGAATTCGGTAATCCTTTACGCAAGTTCAAGCTGGTTTTCCTAGGGGAACAGAGCGGTGAGTACAGGGTGAATTATCGCCCCTCCGTCGTACATTTTTAATATATAGTTTTGAATTTAAGATACGTAAGTATAGATTCGTCTAGACTTTATCGAATTACTGACCTACATAGGCTCGGGGAGGCGTAAGTTGCGGGTTTTGATCACGGATAAAGTGTCATTACTTTGTAGTCGTAACGTCTGCCGCGTCTGTGACGAATTACGTTATGCTGAGATGTAGGTTACACTCTCCGAGTACATTGTGAGCGTTGAACCGCTTCTATAGTATGTTCTCACGCGTATCTGCCGTTATCAATCACTGTATTTGATTAGAAACGTATCGCGGTAATGAGATGGTGTACTGACACGCAGATTTGTTTTTTTTTTCAGTGGGGAAGACGTCGCTCATCACTAGGTTCATGTATGATAGCTTTGACAACACTTATCAGGTGAGTCATCATGTTCCCATGACAGTTAGACTGCTAGACTGTCGCATTTCTAATAGAAAACGCATAGAAGTTATGTCTGTGTGTCCAGTTATAAATTACATCACTGGTTAGTCATTGAAGCTCATGAATATGTATGTAGAGAACTATGTTGTATCTGCATAACATCTGAACAAGGTAATGTTCATAATTTTTGCTCTAAAAGAGAACTGCAATGAAAGTGACTGAGCTCAAAATTGAAAGTTCTTTTTTTGCCTGATAACACAAAAATCTATCGGACAATAAAGAATGTTCTTGATGAAATAATATAAACGGTTTAATAACACTAGCAACATTAGGTGTTCATTGTTGTTTAATTAGCATCGCTCATACACACTTAAACCAGACTTAAATATGACTTTTGTGACCTATCATTAGTTTACCATAGACACAGTAATAAAAACAATACCTTTAACCATTTTAAAAAAACAACAGGTGCCAACTTTTTACAATATCTTGTTTTTGCCACACCTTTTAGGTTTTAGAAAAGTAACACAATCTCCATTAGTGATGGTAAATGAATCAGAAAGTTAACCTTTACAAAATATCATACCAAAAATTAGCATCAGTCAAAAATCTCCAACGACTTATATCCAAATTAGAAATGAGGTGTGCTTTATTTATTTAAACTTTATGCACATGTAAAAAATACACTGTACAAAGGCGGACTTAATGCCTTGGGCATTTTCTACCAGTCTACCTTAGGGTGATGCAGAGACAAAACATAGTAGGTCCACAGATACAGAATTTTTTTGAGAATAAAATATAATAATAAATATTATGTCTATTTATTTATTTGACCAGTCATAGATAGACCTCATATACTACATTTCTTAAGCACATTTTATGAGATAACATGGTGACACAGAAACAGGATGTTATCATTAAAATCATAATGATCTTAATTAACACACAACAGTGACAAGTTACCTTTTATTATTACCATTAAAAAATGAACAATGAATAATCAATTCTATCAATTGAATCTATATGTTTAAATAAAAAGCAACCGTCACTGACTGACCTATCAACACACAACTCAAACTGGTACTTAACGGATTGTGCTGCAATTTAGCATGTAGATAGTTATTATGACGCAAGCAAGCATGGGCTTGAAAGTATTTTCCAAAATGAACCCCCTTAGGGGATGTATTAGGGTCCAAAGTTTGTGTGGAGAAACAAGGTTAGATATTCTTTCCATGCAAACGAAGTTGTAGGCAGAAGCTAGTAATAAATAAGTAACTAAAAGCAAATACTATAACATACATTTTGTGCAAAACATTCAAAAAAATCTAATAGGAAAACTATTTTTGTCATTCAATGCCTTTGTTATACTGTTTCGTGTTTCCCATTATTTTTTTCTTTATTTATATTTTTATACGGGACATTGTAATTTGGAGCTTATATACATTTATGCTTTACAAAATACATCATCATTAAACAATCATAAATCTTTCTATTTGGCTAAGACAAAAAGTCATCTCTAAATGGTATTTAAAACAAAATTCTGTCTGTGTGTTGACTCAGTACTTTTAAACTACTTGATAGATTTTGATACAGCATTCACTATCAAAATCATTTAAGATAATTCCACCACCAAGGTTAGTAGATAGTATCCATGTCGTATACAATTTAATTGCACCTGTGTGAGGCCAATGTTACCAGTATAATAAATTAGCTGATTAGGGAGACTAAAACAAAAGTAGTATTATTGCCGGCACGTATCTTGAGCACAGATAGTACAACTTCGCGCATGTACACTTTTGGCCAAATAAAGGCTAATACATATTCATTTTCAATGTCTATTTAAAAATTAAAAAAGTTTATAAATAACACATCAATTTTATAAAAATAAATAATAAAAATGAACTTTATTAAACATTAAACACAACAATGACGAAATAACGAAATTAAACTATATTAAAAAAAAACAACTAATACGTAATAACAAAAAAAAAACTATTTAAAAATTCAAAACGTAAGTCACTAACATTGCACAAAAGTGTACAGCAGCCGAATGACAGGCGATAGTCCAATAGACGATGAGCATCGATTGACGAACCAATCGCGTGCAGCGGACTGCAGCATCGGCGCCCCCCGCCTTCTTCATTCCTCCAAAGAGACCGAAAAATTAACAACTGCGCAGGTGACATTTGTGCTCACCACTGGTGCCGATACCTATACCTAATGTAAAGTTATATCTCTATGAAAAATTAATAATAATCTGACTTATGGTCAGCATAGATGGAGCAGCAATCATAAAGTAACTAAATAGTACCTATTGAAAGTTGCATAATGATTTTTTTTTATTATACAATTTTCATCTCTATTTGTGAGGGAGTATAGTTCATTGTCCATGAAAAACTGGTCGAGAATTTTGCTTCTAAGTTTGCACTGACTCTTAGGACTCAAAAGTAAAATACCTTCTGGTGTTATCTTTATAAGATAATTAAATTTATGGCTGACAACAGCTTGCTGTAAGTTTTGTCTATAATATCATGATTTAGCACTCATTTATTGTACCTTATAAAAGTAAAGTGATAAAAAAATGGTTTTGTTTTTATAAGTACAGTCAGCTACAAAAGTCGATTAACATTTATGATTTTTAAATCCTAATTATTAAGTACAATATTAACAGTAAAACGCAATGAATACAAAATTAAGATATAATAGACCCTTAGCTATTACCTGAAAATCTGAAAGCCGGTACATTATGTGTTTAGTGTCTGTTTAAATGATATAAAAAAGTAACATTGTTAATCGACTCTTGTAGCTGACTGTACCTACATGAAAATTACTGTACTGTCAAGGTCGGTAAGTAGTAGAAAATATGTTACAATTGGACCTACTTACGCAAAATGGAATCAACTTACACAAATAAAGTTTTAAGAAAAATGGCTTTTTCTGTAAAATAAAAAAAAATTGACATATCTTTAATTTTGCGTAAATTTTACCTATTTACGCAAAACGAAATTATACTTACCGTTTTGCGGAAGTAGGTCCAATTTCAAATTGCACGCCCCTTCATCAAATTCTCTAACAAATAATTGAGTTGGGTAGTTGACACCACTAACCAGTAATACCAAGTTTAAAACCTAACTTTAGATCGGAAAACCCTATTAATTTTTAATTAACTATGCTATTCGATTTTTTGTTGCTCTGAAATGAATAAATAGTGAATTGAGTTGGCAAATAAGTGACGTCACAGGTGCTATTGCCATACAAAATCTGTGTGACAAAATCGTGTATTGACAGTTCATAAAATACCTGTTTTTTTTTTCAACACGTGTTTGTAAAACGCCTGGATTGTTCTTCGCTGCTTGCGCTCAAAATCCAATATGGCGAAATAAAAACGCGGCAGTTAAAAATTGCTTCTGTGTTAAGAAGTTTCGTAGAACAAGCGTTATAAAAGAATGAGGGCTAATAATAACATCACGCCTGTAATCCCCGAAGGGTTAGGCAGAAGTGTACTTACCCATTAGTACACCCACATTTCGCCAGTTATGTTACGGTCCCATGTAATAGGGGGTGAGCCTATTGCCATCAACCGGGCACGAATCCAGACTCCGCTCCGGCTAATAATAATAAAAAAACAGACAGATTCGAAAGCAGATTTCATTATCATTTGGGGAGCTACCTACAATATTGTTGTATGTAGGTACAGATTCACATCCACTGTACCGGAAACTGTCAAAGTTGGCCGCAAATCCAGAATAATGATGTGTTTGTTAAATAAAAACATTATTAACGTTATCAGTTATCTGTACTGGCAAAACAACTCCGATCGAAAAGTATGATAATAATGTTTTATCTATATTATTTTTTATCTTTAACATATAAGTGTAATTAAATAGTCGTTTAGGACATATCGCGAGTAATAAACTATTAGGAAATAACGTTGAATTACCGAGTACAAAATAAAAAGGGTTTCCTATTACTTACCTATTTGAAATATCTTGTATGTTTTAATGATAGTACTAGATTGCTAACACGCTTTTTTTAAACATTAAACAATAAGGATTGGTTAACAACAATAATATGAGATAACATAAAAATAATGTTATTCTTAATGTTTGTTATGTGTTTTGGAAATAACTAAATGATTATGCTTATTTTGTATACTCACTGTGAGCAAAACTGCTGTAATCTCACTTCAAAGTTCGAATATAATTGATAGTTTTAAAAAAAAGTTGCTCCACACTAGGAATTTCTTCTGTATCGTGGGTGGGTTTACAAACATATAAACTCACATACACAAACAGCAAAGAAAGAATAATATCCACAACTACTCGTAAATATTTAAGAAATAACTAAAACGAAGACTACTAGGCACGACATTTGGACTCAAACAAGGGCTTCGTTGGATTCTGAATTAAATTAAGAGTTCTGTACCAATAGCTTACTCCATATAAATGTAGTAAAGTCTTGTTTTGGTCAATAAGTAGTTTTTGATGAAATTTTGTAGATAGGAGACCCTAAGTAATATGTCAGTTTACAAATTTAGTTACAGTTACCGACACGTAAGTTGGCAAGAGTTTTTGTAGTGGGGGAAGTTTGCGCAGCACGCACAATTTTATACATTTTTATATGCGCGAACTTCCCCCACTACGAAAATCTCTTGCCAAGTTACGTGCCAGTAACGATACCGTATATTATTTTAAAATTATTAAAGAGGGTATGTGGCCAAATAGATTTATGAACATTTCCAAAATTCACCCCTTAGGGGGATGAAATGGGTTCCGACATATCTCGGACGGAGTCGCGGGAAAAAGCTAATTAGATATAAGACAAGCATGCCTGTCGTTTCGTCCGTTTAACTGTCATAAGATTCTTGCAATAACGAGAAATGTTTTAATTTATTTGTTTTGAAGTGTTATAGTAGCAGTTCGTGCATCAAAATATTCCTTTATTACTGTTTTTTGGGCAGTTTTTTATGACTATCAGTAAAAGTTGTCTCGACTCAACCATGCGTTGAATGCATTTACTTCAGCTGGCATGCAGTCTAATAAAAAATATGACACAACGTTTTGTCTGTGTTTTTTATTATTAAGTACTAGCGACCCGCCCCGGTTTCGCACGGGTGCAATGTCGATACTTAAACCTTCATCTTGGATCAGTCTATCTATTGATGAAAACCGCATTAAAATCCGTTGCGGAGTTTTAAAGATCCAAGCGAAAAGGCGGTGGGAAGCGACTTTGTTCTATCCTATGAGAGAGATGTTGTTGTGTCTTTGTCTTGTAGGTATGACACGGATAAAAAACAACGGATCTGACTTGACTAAGTCAAAAATTACATACTTTTCACATCATTGCGATCATTTGTTTTTTGTTTTGTACAATTACTTATCAAATACTAATATAATAAAGCTTGCCAAGTGGTATCGTATTACCCAGTTTCTGGGTTGTGGAGGTCAGATAGGCAGTCGCTTCATGTAAAATACTGGTATTCAGCTGCATCCGGTTAGACTAGAAGCCGACCCCAACGTAATTGGGAAAAGTCTAGGCAGATGATGACTTATCAAATACTAATATTTGGTAAAACCGAAATCGATCTCAACATAACTCAAAAATTTACCAATAAAATTAGCTTATATTTGCGTTTTCTGCAAATAAATGGACATAGGTATCGTGATAATGAATTTGAGTTACCTGCTCTGGAAGTAATGGGGATTCCTATTAGAAACCTAGCGACCAGTAATTTTTTCCTTAAACTGGGATACTTACGTGAAATTAGGAGCGCGTTTAATAGGTCTTGGCCAATTAGGCATCGTTGAACGATACTGTCCTAGATCTTGCACGGTATATGAGGTACTAAACTTTTTCTATGGTATATGTTAAATTTCGAAGCAGGGTGACTTCACAGTTCCATTGAGATGCAAGGCTAGCCAACTGATTTTCTAGGCGGGCCAAATCTTCCAGGCTCTTGGGGCCACTACTTAGTCAATCAATCTGCTTAGCCTTTTCCCGACTATGTTGGGTTCGGCTTCTGGTCTAACCGGATGCAGCTGAATACCAGTATTTTACATAGAGCGACTGCCTATCTGACCTCCACAACACAGAAACTGGGTAATACGATACCCCTTGGTAAGACTTATATAGTGGTAACTACTAAAATTAAACACGAAAAAGTTACCTCATGATATTTACTTAATTGATTAGAAATCTTATGTCAAACAAAATCACTGTTATGATTGGTTGACAGAACTCTCAAAACATTATAATTTAATTTCATAGTAGATGGAATTAATCTGACTCTCGAATCTGTGTAGCATCTTGAAACAGTTTTTTTTTCTCGTTTACAATCATTTATACGTCTTTATTACTGTTTGTTTTTTTCTATACGCGGAAGCTTGTAATTAGCAATTGTATTACCCATGTAAAACTGCTATGTATATTGTTACTAGCTTTTGCACGCGACTTGGTCCGCGTTAAGATACTGCTCCGCTCCCGTGTGGTGAAGCGTGATGTTATATAGCCTCATGAAACTGGCTATCATATACAAAAATATGTCTTCCAATCTAAATGATAGCTCCAAAGATAAACGCGTTTAAACTTAAACAAACAAAAAAAGTTTTTCGGCTTATACATATATTTAACGGTCTTCTAAAATCGATTTTATTTACTCGTAATAAGATGAAGTTTCATGAAATGCCAGTTAAAACCTGCCCTTGGAACTGCAAATTAAATTATTATATTTTTAAATCATTATGTTCGACAGCCTTCTTGATAACAGGCATATAGGAATCTGTTTAACCGAAGTTTTAATTTTCCTTCTTATTTATGATATGGTCAATTGGTCACTTCTATGATGGATCCGCCATAATAGATAAAATTGGTCACTTTCTTTACAGATTAGTCAAAAATGCTTACGACGAACTTATAACTTCAACTAACTCTTCACTTTGGTAGAAAATTTCTCGTAATTCTAACTGGACACTAGGACAGACTTATTAAATTAGTTATTCCTTAATAGTTATTCCATAGAAATTCATAATTATGTCATATTTCTGCGATAAAATAATCGTGCGATAAAAAATCGCATTGTGCGCTGCTAGCTATTATATTTAATTAATATTTTCAGCATTTCATTATTTAAATTTGACCTAGTTCGTTTTAAAATGTGGCTCGAATCTTGTTCCACAAAATTAATAAATGTAGGTATAGCCAACAAAAGAGATAGGAAGCCAGGGTCGTCAGATATAGTTGCAGCTTTTAAACCGAAGAATGTCTTCGATTGAAACTTAACTTAATTAATTTACTGTATATTATCTACCTTTTAAATTAAATGACACTTGAAAACATCCATTACTTACTAAAGCTTTGGTTTCCTAGGAAAGCGGTGCCGTCATATAGCGGCCGTAATAATTATTACAGACGCAAGAAAGCGGCCGTCTTTACGGTGACGACGTGTGGAAAGTTCCACGGCCGTTTTAACACACCGACAATCATTTTTTTAAAACAAACGTTAAACGAAAAGTATCCAAGATAGAAAATGGACGACCTTGATTTAGCTTTGGAGGATGAACTATCATCAGAAAAGGAAAATAGTCGTATGGCGAAAGACGATTTTTTCAAATCTCGTGGTACTGAAGGTGCATTTTGAAATTTTAATACGTCACTACGTCGCCGTTTACTGAGCAATGAAGAGAAATGAAACACAAAAAAAAAAAACAAAAAAAAAACACAAATACGTATTAAAAATAGCTTCACCGCTATCAATGAAACGTTCACGAAACCATCTGACACCGTCAAGACGGCCGTCATGCAAATGACGGCACCGCTTTTTGACGTTACGGTGTCAGTTACCGCTCTCTAGGAAACCGCGCCATTTTGTTTACATAGACAACGTTCTAGTGACATCATTCACCGCTGTATTACGGCCGCTTTAAGACGGCACCGCTATCCTAGGAAACCAAAGCTTAAGAAGACTTCAACTATATCCGAAGACGCTGACTACCTATCTCTTTTATTGACTGTACCTACTCTTAAAAGCCATCACCCATGCTTCTGACACAGCCTCCCAACCCACTATGAATATTTTATGTAACACTTGCTTGACCAGGAATTTTAGAACGATATCGGCTCAAGCATGCCTCTCAGTTTAAGTATAGATTACTACCTTCTGCCCGGGACTTGTCTGCGAAGACTTCAATTATTCCACGGAACCACAAAAACGGGATAATAAGGATCAATCTATACTAATATTATAAAGCTGCAGTGTTTGTTTGTTTGTTTGAACGCGCTAATCTCTGGAACTACTGGTCCGATTTGAAAAATTCTTTCAGTGTTAGATAGATTAGTTATCGAGGAAGGCTATAGGCTATATACCATCACGCTACGACCTACGGGAGCGGAGCAGTAACCAAAGACGCGGGTGTAACCGCGGCGGACAGCTAGTATTTTGATAAGCTGGATCAATATTTATACATATTTGTGTCCAATTTCACCTAATTCCGTCATAATCATACAAACTTTCACATTTAAGGCTGATTTAGACGGTGCGAGAAATAACGTGCAAGTTGTGGTACATTTCCGTCAATGATCAGTCACTTTTGACATGACAGCCGCGCGGTCCCGAAATGTACAGTCAGCAACAAAAGTCGATTAACATTTATGATTTTTAAATCCTAATTATTAGGTACAATATTAAAAGTAAAACGCAATGAATATAAAATTAAAATAAAATAAACCCTTAGCTATTGCCTGAAATTCTGAAAGCCAGTACATTATGTGTTTAGTGTCTGTTTAAATGATTTTAAAAAGTAACATTGTTAATCGACTTTTGTTGCTGACTGTACGTCAAATCGCACGATATTTCTTAAATGAGGCTTTATAATTTAGTAAGAAATAAGATATGAATTTGTATTAGCTATAATTTTGATATAGATAACGATATTGATCTCAAATCGATGCTTGAGTACCTATCGTTCTAGATTGCGGGCTTAAGAAGTGAGATATCATCTTCCTGCCCTTGATCTATTTTATTTTTTAAGCTTTTTCTTTCATTCAACTCTATCAGTCATCATCTTAGAATTCACTTTCTTCCTATCGATTCTTCTCAAGTGTGTTTAAGCTTTAAAGTATGTGTTTTTCTCAGGCAACGATCGGTATCGACTTCTTGTCGAAGACTATGTACTTGGAAGACCGCACGGTCCGACTGCAGCTTTGGGACACCGCCGGTCAGGAGCGGTTCCGCTCCCTCATACCTTCGTACATCAGGGACTCCACAGTCGCTGTTGTGGTTTACGATATTACCAGTAAGTATGTTTTTCCCTATTTTTGTTACATAAGTTGGAGTTCATGGAAATGAGTCAGTTTTGTGAAGGTTCTTTTATAAGAGCCTCTATGGATGACGATACTACAGCAGGAAATTGAGTTGGCCATATCTTTTGCTTTCGTTAGCATCTTAAGTGAAAAGATAATTTTTCTTTAAGATGGGACATCGAAAAACCTTTTTTTTTTTTCAAACTACTTTGGAATTTATGTCCTGTGTGCACAGAAATAGCTCTTTTCTCTCGTTTTCATTGTTTAAAATCTTCTGAATAATCTTCAGCGTTTGATTGGCTATGACAGTACCTATCTACATCATAATATCTCTTACACAAAAGCCATTAACTGAAAGTTAAAGTAAACAACGACTAGTACAAGGCCGATCAATAATGCACCCAGAAAATTAAACATTTATCATTTCATGTTTAGTCTCGATAGGTTACCGTCGCTGGCCTTCGCGATCGATCCGCGGCTGTACTGTTGTGCATGTCTATCGAAGTTCTGATCACTTCGGGAGTAAGCATTAAGTTCGGTGAACATTATCTATTCCGAAACGCTTCAGTCTGATAAGCCATGTGTATTGTGTTAATTTGCCGTATCTTATGTTTTTGTTTATTTGAGCTGTAATTGCTGGAATGTTTTCGCCAAATCCATAACTTAAATATAGCCAATCGGTCCCGTTATCATATTACACTCAGACTAAACTATGCTATTATCTTAAACGGGATTTTATAAAACTCGTTTCTCATTTTAATCTTACAAAAACTTGGAGATACGCGAAGAAATTGGGTACACAAGTTTGTTCTTGAGAAAGTTCAAGTAGCTACATAAAATATTGCTGGAGTCCAACTGTGTTACGCGAATTGAATCCCGAGGTAACGATATCTTAAACCCTCGGGCCTCGCTCGCATCTGGCTAAAAAATAACTCCATTATATTTTACGAATGGCACACAAAGTAACAGATATGTTGTCATGCGGTGAGAAAGGGTGTGTCCTCTAGCTTTATCTTAACGGTTCTCTGGCTTTTTGCATGGTTCACTTAGAGGACTTGTCGTGCGTTGGTTAGCAAGCATACGACTGAACGATGCAGTCTTTCAACCATGAAGTTTCTAGTTTTTGGGGATTTGAGAGTCTGTAGTTTGACCTGCAATATCCTGCATCAAAATGGCGGATGAACCGTATCGAACCGCTCTTCATGTCCCAGACATACCACGTTGATCGGATTTAATGAAAAGTGAAAACTGTTTCCAATTGTGTTTTTTGAAAGGAAACATATTATTATGTGTGATCTTATAATGGCTGCGTGTGAAACTATTAAGCGAGCAAATGAAAACGATAGCCAACTCAAAGGACGTGTCTGACAACTTTGACATTGACATTTGGAATGCATTTCAAACCACAACACCTTGATTTCCAGTATGTATTGCGTCCATTGGTTTCTATAGAGTTTTTCAGCGTATTTCATTTTTTTTTCGACTAATCGGGAAATGAAAAGACGTGGATACAGCTGTGTTGCACATTGCGTAGTTCTGAAAGGCCGAAAGTGGGCCAATGGCCCGCCGGTCAGCGCCTCAGGTTACAATTTACGCTCGATCGTATATCGGGTTTACTGTCGTGGGTTTAGCTAGGTGCTCCTCATCATTTTATTTGTCAAAAGATACCTAGCCATTTGAAAATATGCTATCAAGTAATTCTACTTTATTATTAATCTTTTTTATGTCTGTCCCCGGCCCAGCGTTGCCAGATACACTGTAATTACAGCAGATTTACTGTATTTTCACACGATCTACTGTCTACTGTAATACTAAAATTACAGTGTATGGAGAGCACTGTAATTTTTCTACAGGCAAAATTCAAAATAGTTTAATGTAAACTGAACGCAGCCTTTGTGAAAAGAAAAAATAACATAAACATAACAAAACGCAACTGGCTAGTAGAGCTCGCGCCACCTCTCTGCATATGTCACAACCCTTGTTTCTATTGAAATAAGAACGAAATGTCTTACTTTAAACGGGAATTTCCCGTCATAGAGTGTCATAGACTAAAAACCACTTCTTAGTATTAACCACCCAAATTGTGTCAACCGTGTTTTAATTTAGTTTTGAAGCCTATTGGGACTAACTTAAATTAGTATGATTGTAAATTGGTTTCGTATGCAATGCATTACGTTTTTATTTGACTCTTTCAAGCCTTTCTGTGAAACTGGTGCAAGTGGTTATTTTGTTTGAGGACTTGAGAATTAAAAATGCCTAATTCATCTGATGATAGTGATCAAAGCGGACCATCAACTCCAAAAAAAGCAAAAAAGATACATTATAAACAAAAATTCAGAGACGAGTGGTTAAAAGACAATAGTTTTAAAAATTGGCTGAAACATGACCCAAAAGACCCGTATCGTGCAGTTTGTGTTCTGTGTGATGCAAAATTGATAGCTGACAGAGTAGTGATAAAAAGACATGGTGAAGGTGCTAAGCATGTAAAAAGAACTACAGCAGCTCCAGCTCAATCTTCGATTGCTACTGCATTTGAAAAGGTTAAGCAGTCCGATGATGATAAATGCAAAGCATCTGAGATAAAGTTGGCCGCTTTTATGGCAGAGCATAAAATATCCGTGAGGGTGATGGACCACTTAGTTGATTTATTGCCCACTATGTTTCCTGACTCTCAGATTGCAAAAAATATGAAAATGAAGAGAACAAAATGTCAAGCAATAATAAACAATATTCTAGGAGAATCGGAAAAACAAGATTTGTGTGCAGATCTAAAGGAGCAAAAATTCTCTGTCATGATTGATGAAAGCACTGATATCGGAGCAGTAAAAACTATGTGTGTTGTGGTCAGGTATTACTGTGCAATAAAAGGTCAAATTGTGAGCAGATTTTGGGACCTAATTCAAATACATGGGGAGGAAAACTCTGCTCCAGTAGCTACCGCCACAGCGCAACATCTTTTCGAAGCAGTAATAAAATCCTTCGAGGAAAATTCTATTCCTATTGAAAATATTATAGGATTTGGATCAGACGGGTGTAATACTATGATGGGGTGTCACAACTCTGTTTCGAGTCGATTTAGAGCAAAATGTCCCGGAATTATCGTTCTTAAATGTGTTTGTCATTCCCTGCATCTTTGTGCGAGTGACGCATGCAAACAGTTACCAGCTGAATGTGAAAAGCTAACACGTGATATTTACAATTATTTTGCGACCAGTAGCAAAAGACAATCGCTATTAAAAGAGTTTCAAGTATTCACAGAAACAAATATACACAAAATTTTGAAACCGGCTCAAACGAGATGGTTATCACTAAGTGCTGTAGTGCAAAGAATTTTAGAACAGTGGAATGCACTAACACTGTTTTTTGATGGAAGATGGCTTGAAGACAACGAATGTTCCGAAATCCATATGCAGTTGAATGATCCCATAACAAAATCATACTTTTTCTTTTTAAACTGGATGTTACCTAAATTTACTGAAACTAATACGCTATTTCAGAGTGAGACTCCAATGATCACAAAACTTAACGCTAAAATGAACGATCTCTTTCACGAACTTTTATCGACATACATGACAACGGCACATATTGCAAACACGGAACTAGAAAAAATTGACCCAACTGACGAAAACAATTTCAAAAATTTGGATGACATCTACCTGGGCTTAGGAGTATATAAACAGTTTTCAACAAATGAAATAGCAGCAGAGAAAAAAAATGATTTCAAAAAGAAATGCCGAAATTTTTTGATTAAAGCGTGCGTAGGCATTCGCAAAAGATTCGCGCTAAATGATCCAATATTGGTTGGGATATCCAAATTGGATCCTGAAAAATGTCTCAATATCTCAGATCGCGATGAATCAATTCAAAATATACTAAGCTTAATGCCAAGATTGACACCAACTTCTATGATAGAACAACAAGCTTTGGATGACCAGTGGAGAAAATTGCCAAAGTTAAAAGGAAATTTCGATGCTGCAATACGGCCTGATGAATTCTGGCACAAGGTTAGTAACTAAGACTATATTTTTTTTTAGAAATATATTTCTTTCGTTTGCAAAATACAATATTTTTAATACTAATGTTGCTTTTCAGGTGAAACAGTTGGACGAGTTCCGCTTGATTGGAAAATACATGCTCAACATCTTGGCTCTTCCTAACTCCAATGCGGAATGCGAGAGAATTTTCAGTCAAATTAACGACACCAAAACTAAGAAACGAAATAGATTAGTAACCAGGACAATAAGAGGCCAAATGTTAGCGCAACAAACCATTCGGCGTCACAGCACCAGTTGCGTTAACTTTAAACCAACTGAGAAAATGATAAAATCATTTAATTCTGGGATCTACAAAAAAGAAGCGGATATCGGGCTACATGATAGTGACAGTGATTGATTAATGTATAATTATAATAGGTATTATGCTTATTCTAAATGACAAAATGTGAAATTAAAACAGTATTTTAGTTTATAAAAGTTAATAAAAGTTTCTTGAAATCTACTGTAAAATTCACTGTAATTTTTTTTTCCTTTTACTGTAATTTTGTCGTAAACACTGTAAATTTGAGCACGAAACACTGTAATATCATTTTTCTCATCTGGTAACACTGCCCCGGCCGTAAAGTTATACGCGTTACTAAGTAACGAGTAAGCACCTACTTTGAAAATATAATAAGCTGTTTTGCTCTCTTATTCACATGAACATGACGTGAAGGAACACAACCATTCAGATTTCATAGCGGTCACAAAACAATTTGAAATCTTTAATTAAGTCAATTGTTCACGAGTGGTGTGCGAGCAAATATAGACTTTATGCTTTGGGGTGAAGGTTAATATTTGGTTTGTGGGTTGTCTGTCGTCTGTAACAAATATTTGCTTGCTCCACCCCACGACGAACATTGGGCTAGGCTGTTTATGTCTAAGTACATGATATATGCGAGCCTAGTCTAGTGCTCTTTTGTTTTCTGGTTCTAGACCAATTAAATGTTTTATTTCTTAACTCCGCAATCTTTCCCGGGATCGCTTGCAGTAATTGCAACCTTTTTCCCCATCAGTGGTTCTGACTAATTTACGGATCAACATCGTGCTGAGTAGTTTTCCGTGTCAGTATTGTCATTGTAATAATGTCCTTTTTAAAACGCGTTTGATATTTGTCGTATCACTTGACAGACTCCACACATTACTGGCTTCAGTTTATTCACATACATTATCTGCGTCATACTCTTCGTATCAGTTTCACTAAGATTCTTGAAAACATAACAACTATCCTAATGTTTATACATACATTCGTATGAGTATGCTGCTCATAGCATGTTGAACCGTTTCAATATCGATTGAAAATTACAGCTACCGATTGGCACAAATGTAGTTTCATATTGTTCAAGGTCTGACTTCAGAATATTCATAATTGTTTGTATTTCCGTAATTAAGGTTGTTGTAGATTGATATAATGTTTTACTTAAGAGTGTGAATCATGTCTTTGTTTAATTTTTTGTGTATTTAGCAAGTTTAGGAGTTAGGAAGTTAGGCGAGTCAGATAGTCAAGGAGCATCCTGCCGGCTACCAAAATCTCTGAAAACGATATTATTTTAATATTACTTTGTCTTGAGCTCTATTGGATTTTTAACGCTCAACATTAGAGTCTAGAGTTGAAAATCGAACAGTGGAAATAACAAAGTAATATGAGAGTAAATAATTATGTAGTTTCGTGCACATTCTTCTCTATTTGGGAGGGGCATCTTAGTTCATTTTTCTTTTGTAAATGATGTTCAAAAGTGCCTTTTAGTGGTCTAATTGGAATCAATAATTTGACTGTGACTTTATGATAATGACGAATTATTTCAGCTCACAATAGTCTTTATAACTTACTACATAAGGCATTCATTAGCTTGTGTTGCTAGGCATACCATAGGTATACAGCTCGGCTATAGCTTGAATGATTGTACCACGGTTAAAAGTTACAACCGCGCGAGGAATAAAATGTCTTGGTCGATACCGCCACAGCACTTCGGTTTCACGTTTCCTTCGAGACTTAAAACTTTCATGTGGAACGCGAATGTCTGACGTGTGATGATGACACAAACTTTTTAATGCATAACAAGGTTATAATAATTACCGACCAACTTCCGGACGTTACGTGGCCTATACATATTAATGATAAATTCCGTTTTATTGTCTTATTTATAATACAAGGTCGCGGAAAAATATTTATAACGCGATATCTTTTACTATCTATAGTAGCATAGTTTTTAAAAATAGGAGGATGTTCTATGTTCGACTGTATGTATAACTATTTTAATAATGTATTTCATCGATTTTCCGCCAATTGGAGACCGTAAACAAATTTTTATTTTTTAGTTACGACTATATTTGTTTAAAAAGATTATTTAACGAGTGCTAAAATTCTGTAGTAAAAGCGATAAACCCAGCCATTGCTCGTAAAGCTACTGGCTGGAAACGATAACGAAAAAGAAATTATGTTTAACGAACTCTTTCGTCTATAAACATAGCCTTATGACTGTGGCGTGGGACACAGTTCAGTGGCATGCCTGACAGTAACTATGCTTACTGTTGTTTTGAGTAGACACATGTGTGCGTGACAGTGACGCGTGCTTGACTGTACCCACACACAGGGTTGCCAACCATACTCAATAACGTATCCTACTTTATTTTGTTCCATTATACTTTGTAATAGAAAAAAGTATCGAAAATACTTTATTTCGACTTATACGTAGAACAGAGTACTTACTTGTTATGAGATTTTATAACTAACAATTATAGCTTGAATGAGTCTGGATGGAAAGCAAGCGCAAAACATTTAAATAAATATTTTTTCTGATATTTGTTTGCAATTATTTTTTCACATTCAGAAATAAATCATTCGTTATTTTCCTTTAAAAAGTTGGCAGCCCTACCGCAATGTGCATGTGTGTGTTGGAAAGGAAGAGGCTTGACGCGTTAGTTCCTCAAATCAAAATCTCTAATTGATAGGCACACAGTCATAATACGCGACTAGATATCGGTAATTACGTACAAATGACTTTAATTAACGTATAAGTAGGTACATGTAAGGTGACAGCGCAAAGATAGGTCGATGACATCATTCATGGGTTCATGAGTCATACATATTAGATGTGAATGTCCGGCTTGAGATTAAAAAGGCGTTTGTGTATTACACGTAGGTACAGTCAGCAACAAAAGTCGATTAACAATGTTACTTTTTATATCATTTAAACAGACACTAAACTCATAATGGCTTTCAGAATTTCAGGCAAAATGCTAAGGGTTTATTTTATCTTAATTTTATATTAAAATTGCGTTTTACTTTTAATATTGTACCTACTTAATAATTAGGATTTAAAAATCATAAATGTTAATCGACTTTTGTTGCTGACTGTACAGTTGAACAATTTATTTTGTATACGAGTGGTAAAGTTGAAACTTCTTTCAAACGATGTTGTTATTGTGCTGAGTAGTCAAATCTTATACATCTTCACTCTCATAAGTTCATATATGCCACTACAGGCTTTGCCGCACGACTTCGTCCGCGTGATTGGATATTAATGGACACACCTCTGCTTAACCCTTCGGCGATTACAGGCGTGATGTTATGTTATCAAATAGCTTGTTCAACTGTACTTCTCGCTCTTTTATCATAAAAAAATCTTGTTTCATGTTTGTTTCAGCCATTGTTGTAATAAAAAAAATTGTTAATATTATATGGACTGCCTCGTTGGTCTAGTGGTCGCAAAGCGCGACTGCTGAGCATGAGGTCTTGGGTTCGATTCCCTGGTCGGGCAAAGTGTTATTGGGTTTTTTTTTTTGGTTTTTGGGATTTGTGCCCGGTTGATGGCAATTCTGTGGCAATAGGCTCGCCCCCTATTACATGGGACTTAAAAATAACTGGCGAAATGTGGGTACACTAATGGGTACACCTCTGCCTAACCTTTCGGGGATTACAGGCGTGATGTTATGTTATGTTGATTATATTAAGTTATACACCAGTTTAAAAGCCTTACAAATTCACCTGCGCACACAAGCGCACCCACACAAAAATGGCCGCTGACTTGAACGACAATCCATTTAAGGATGTGAAACTAATGAATGGAGTATCGAGTGGCCATAGCTTAGGGTTATGATTCGTATTATCGCTTAGGCATTATGAGAACTTTATATGCTCAATGTTTATGATTGTTTGAGTTGGTTACTCCCATCGAAGAGGTTAAGTCTTAGTACAGTACAGATATAGGTAATGGCCAAAAAGATTAGTAAAGAGAAGAGAAGAGAAGAAGACTACTGACCATAGTTCCTTTTCTTGAACGTGTTCCCGATTTTTATTCCTGGATTTTAAGTCTAGTGCAATAGATTGTATTACTAACTGCTAAATTCGACAGATTTTAAGTTTTCCATTTATTTTTTTAATACTTAACACATTTTATAAATCACACTCGTATGTATCATAAATTAAAAAAAAAAAATTAAAGTCCTCGACGGCGGCCATCTTGGACCGATTTTGATCAAACATAGCTTTTTTTTTTTAGGTTGTAAAAATCATCAAATGTCTCCTTCCGCCCCGGGTGGGGCGGAAGGGACTTTTACTGACTAAAAACCACCCTGTTCCTTTTGTTGCCTTTTACGTTCCGGGGCCATGGTATCCGATCAAACATAGCTAAGAACACTCCCGACTAATTCACATTTCAAACAAAAAAAAAATGACAATCGGTTCATCCGTTCGGGAGCTACGATGCCACAGACAGACACACACACACAGACACGTCAAACATAAAAATTTGCGTCGGGGGTTTAAAAAAATTGTATTAGTCCACTCAAAGAATATTTGTTTTAAAGCCGCAGTCACATGTCTTTAACTGGTATTATTTCTATAGATCATACAAATTTAATGATTCAGTAGGTTTTGGGTAAACTTGGGTCGATCTTTTCCCAGTTATATATTTCTTAAGTTTTACATAATGTATTTAATTCTTACACATATAACCTCGACAGATGCAAACTCATTCCACCAGACGTCTAAATGGATCGACGACGTCCGTACGGAGCGTGGGTCGGACGTCATCATCATGTTGGTTGGCAACAAGACCGATTTGTCGGACAAGCGCCAGGTGTCTACCGAAGACGGCGACAGGAAGGCGAAGGAGCTCAACGTTATGTTCATAGAGACTAGCGCTAAAGCGGGATACAATGTTAAACAGGTAATTAACTATCATTATCCTCTAGTACATTAACACCCGGTAACTCAAAGGAAAAATAGTGTGACAAATCGTCAAGCGCGCTTAATCTACTGTGATTGGTCGACTGATTTATTAACAACCAATCACAATTGTTACGCGCTAGCTTCGCCATTTTCCAATAAGTTTAGATTAGACTGGCCATTTCATAAAAATGCTGTTCCATTTTTGACCAGATATTTTCAACAATGGAACAGGATTTTTTCTTAATTTTCTATTAATAGGTAGTGAAACAGCCCCTTAAACTATGAAAACCACCCTTACTCCTACGGTAAAATGATGCTGTCAATGTCAAATTGTTGTCATTGAGAATCAGATGATTGTTTGACGTCTTGTTGTTCCGTTCGCTTCTGTCATCTCAGCGTTCACTTTCATTCAAGCTATCTTTTCTTTAGTACCCAAGTTTTAATCAATTCCACACTAACCCAGACACATCTTCATTACAAAAATCAATGTAATGATTAGGATCGATAGTTTACTGTTAACGAGTGTGTACCACGGCCTGGGTAGTGATGACGTCACCAATCGATGGAGGTCGTATAATACGACCTTTGCCTTGGCTGTGGAGGATAACAGATGGTACACTTGACGACATTAGGTATACATTTTAGTACCAGCTGACTTGACTGTATGTAAGGTTTGGTTATACTTAAAATGTATAGCGTTTTGTGATCGTGTGTACAAGGAGACAGTCAACTTTGAGCTTAATATCTTTATTTAAATTATTGTCGGCTTTTGGTTAATCTTTGGTATATCTCGTAGAATTAGGTAGTTGTTACCATTTACCAATCATTCCAAGATATATCTTCTCTAAAGACTTTTTAGCCCTGAAAACCAGATTAATTTTCAATTAACTGTTATATGTATTTGAGAACCCGATTAATTTTGAATTAACTGTAAAAATAGATTTTCAATTGTTACGAGTATTAAATTGAGTCAGCACAAAAGTGACGACATAGTTGTTTTATGTCATATAAAATTTTTGGGAGAATCGCGATTTGACAAGTCATAAAAAATACGTCAATTGATTGGTAGTAGGTAACTTATTGTAGGTCCTTGGATTGGTACTAGAAGATTTACAAACAGGTTTTAAGTTAGGTCTGTCTAAGAAATCTAGACTGGTACCTAAGTCTTCAGCCTAATGTGGAAGTTGCAATTTACAAAACGTCAACAGGACATTACAATTTTTTTTTTATGCCGTTTGAACATTTTTTGACGACACGGTTGGCGCAGTGGCTATGCGATTGGCTGTTGCGCTTGCGCTGCGTGTCGCGGTTCGATTCCCGCACTGAACAAATATTTTTATGGCCCAAAGATAGTAATTTCGGTTATGGTATCGTGTGTATGTGATACTATATTTTGTGTTTGTAAACGCACCCGCGATACAAGAGAAATTCCCAGGATCGTGCAAAGTTTAAGAATAAATCATTGTTGTCGGATTTATCTTGAGAAAGTTCTCACGTAGTTTTCCAATTTCCGCTTGAAAGAAACTCTATTATAATGGTTTTAAGAAATTTCGCATTTATGCAGACCGATAATAAAGTCGTTATTTATATTGTACAATATTTTTTTACTGCCTTTTGTATCTTCTACATAAGTCTGACATAATCGTACTGTATTTCAGTTGTTCCGGCGGGTTGCGGCCGCGCTGCCAGGCATGGATTCTGCCGAGAACAAGCCTCCGGAAGACAGTATCCTTTACCAAATACGAACCAACATGACCCGAGTACAGTCAGCGACGGGTGGTTAACAAAAAACGAATAATTTATGAAGTTCCGAATTTTTTATCAACGTTTGTCGCTCACTGTACGGACGGACCGGACCGTGTGATACGAAAGCATACGGCATGAATTGGTGATTTGTTGCATGTACGGTGTATCTGGGACTTGTATTGGGATGAAGAGGTTTTTTTAAGTGTGCGTACCGTCCCTATATCATACTTGTTGTCTTGGTAACTCGATGACAAAAATAAAATATCTGTCAATATCAAAACACTTCACAATCGCGGACAATTTTCGCCTTTACGGCCTTAGAAATAAGGTTGAAAAGTGGTCAACCGTAATTGCACTAGGTTGTACGAATTCATAATAAAATAAAAAATATATTACGCGGAATTATGTGTATAAAATAGTGAAAGTTAAGTTGTGAATAATTATTATTACGCGATTCGAGTTGCCAAGTTAACCCAACTACCCAAGTGTGCCAACCTTTGGCCAAGAATGAAGAACTAATGTTTTTTAACTCACTCAGATCTCCACGCTCGTTCATACACGCACGTATATATGACGTATTTAAGTAATATATTTAGTGTGAACACGAACCATATAATTGCTAGAATATGTTTTTGTTCCGATACGGCAGGACATTGGCGGATTGTTTTAATGGCATTCATTGATATATTGTGTGGAATCAGCTGCGTTTATAAATATATACATTTTTTTTTAAATATTTAACTCTTTTTTACCGAATTATTTTATAAGCGGACAGTTACGGTGTAATCTCATAGATCAAGGGTTACCAAATGACGGACAGCGGTCCGTACCCAGACCGCCGACGTATACTGTGCGGCCCTCAAGAAAATAGCAAACTTCATACCTAAAAAAATATTAAAATATTATGTCAGAAAACTTCTGGCATTTTAGTTTAGCCCAGTCTTCCTTAGTAAAAATGTGTAATTATTTTATTTGTTATCAACAAATGGACCGCGGCATTCTCAAATTTTCAAATACGGACCTCCAATAAAACTTATTGGTGACCCCTGTCATAGACAATTCCTTAAAACCTTTACCGATTATTGCAAATCTGCGTTTAATTTAAAATTAAAACATTGTAATGGGAATTTTGAGCGTTAAAGACGTTTAAATAAAGGACATTTTTGTCTAAACTAGGTTTGATCATAAAAAATCGCTTAGCTGATTTCACACGGCGTTTATAGACGTTCCACATTCAAGTGACGTGTTCCGGACGAGTTATTACGGTGGTGGTTATAACAGTCTAACGTCTGTGTTGTAAGTAAACTTAACGTTACTAATATTATGTGTCTATGTGCTCCCATCTACTTGTCTATACCATCGCTCGGTAAGGCCGCATTTTACAAATTTACTTATAACTTGTGCACACATTTACTACCTTCTTAGTTGAAATCTTTCGTACGCCTACACTTGTGGTGGTTGCGGTCATAAAATTTGCGAGCGAGACTTCACTTCGACACGCCGGCTTACGCTGACGTTCACGGGCCACGGCATTATGCTGAGCGTTAGCCGCTTCGCGCGGTAGTGATGCATATTTTCCGTCTAGGATATTTAAAAAAAATATATACCCACTTGTTTTTGTTTAGGCTTTTGTTAACAACAATTTCACGTGAATAAATAGTTTTTTTTTCTTTTCTTTATTTCTAAAAACTATACTAGTCTCGTATCGTCACGCTCCAACATTTTATGACCGTACTTGCTATGGACGTTGGCGTTTATAGCGTTGTGTTTAACTGTGCCTGTATATGTAAATTATGTAATCTGTGGCCTGGGCCTGTTCCAGCGAACACTTCTGTAATCATGCAACTATAAAACAGAGAAGCATTGCCAGTGAACAGGCCCCTTATATTATCATATAATATTTATCTACAATAACATCGCTTTATAACCATGCTTATTGATATCTAATATTGTGCAGCTGGCAACGTTGACGTCGAGATTAAAAAAAAAATGCCCGATGCATACTGTTCTATTTTTAAGCGCGACAACCCTTTGCGTGTTCGAAAATAAGTAAGAGCTTTTTATGATCATTCAAAGACTTTGATTTCGAGAACAAAGACAGTCTAAATACCATATTTGGGAATTTAATAAAAAAAAAACTTTATGTTGCCGACTGTACGTCACATGCCTAATATTTATGATAGCAACGATGTCCTGCTTAATATTTATGAGTTGTTGCTATTTTTTTTATTTTTTGCGCATTTTAGGGTTACCTCAATGAAAAAAAAAAAAACATTAGTTTTCTTACTTAGAAACCGCATGTCGAATGCATGGTTCGGACCAATCGGTGTTTCAACTATTACTGTCTCACTTAATGTGAACTGACTTCACAT
Organism: Hoplodrina blanda; assembly: GCA_949316365.1. NCBI lineage: Eukaryota > Metazoa > Arthropoda > Insecta > Lepidoptera > Noctuidae > Hoplodrina > Hoplodrina blanda. The sequence continues at coordinate 3,423,285 of OX438579.1, read as the reverse complement.
TGACATTGTTTCTAAGTGAAACAACTTACTGTATCTTCTGTTAAAGCCTATTTTCGTTTGACGAGTCCGTTGTTTCGGTTTTTGAGCTCGGCTGTAGATTGAAACTGTTCTCGTTCTTCGAATTGCTTGGCAGCGTTCGAAAGCTTGTGTGCTCTACTGCTGAACTTTGAAACGGAGCAATGTGCTCGTGGAATATCATGGGCAGGTGTCGGTAAACTTCGTGGAGAAACTTTAAAGGAAACTAAGTTAATAATTACTAGCTATAAATGCAGTGGCGTTACTATCAGGGGCGGATCTACTTAAAGGCTTTTTGGGCTGCAGCCCAGGGCCCCGTGAATACAGAGGGCCCCCAACCGGACTGAAAACAATAGACGGTATTGTCAATAATAAAAATTATCTTAAATTAAAAAAATCCGATTATAAGGTTGGCAACACTGCGATCAAATTATATATACCTACATCACTACAGAAAACAGTTTTTTGACAAAATGGCAATTGATTAAGTATTTAGGTAGGGCCCCAAAGCAGTATTAGCCCAGGGCCTCACAACTTCAAGATCCGCCCCTGGTTACTATAGGGTGGCAGGGCTGGCACGGGCCCCCCGCCTAGCAGGGCTCCGAGCCCGAGAGGCCGCGGGTTTAGAAGCAACCTAATATTTTTAACAAAAATTTGTAAAAAACTATTACTTAATGTTAGACACAATTAAATTTTGTTATTGATATGTAATACCTACGATAAAAAGTAGTCTATGTTCTTCCTTGGGGTTTAAACTTACCCCGTACAAAATTTCATCAAAATCGGTTTAGTGCTTGTATGACCAGAAGTATGAACGTCGACGAGACGAAAGGAGTATGTAAGTTCTGTGGTTTCTGGCTATGCTTATAGAAAAAAGGCTTGAGTATGTATGTATGAATGTATTTTAAAAGTTTGATTTTGTTTAAATAATATCAGCGAAGAAAATTCAATATGGCGGCCGTTAGATGTAACGAGAAAATCCATACTTTCAGCTCGTTTTAGTCCATTCTAGAACGAACGACTTATCGAGCAAATTATATCGTATGTTTTTGATAGTACATTTTTAAAAGTATCAATTAATGTTGATAACAGACAGAACGATATCGATATGATGTATCGAATTGATAGGTATAATTTATGAGGTATAGTACAGTTACATTGTATGATTGCGGAGCGATACAATTTTGATTAGTAACAAATGAAAGGACGTATAAAGGGGCATTACACCATATACGTGAGACGATTTTGGCGATTCCCTTTTCTTGGTGAGATATCGTGAGATTTGACTCGACCCCCTCTCCCCTCCTTTTATAAAGTAAATAAGTTTATGTTTAATTGCGTCAGATGTATTTAAAAAAACAATTTGCTTAATTCTTTTTATCTAATACTAGTATTTAAGATTTTTAAGAACGTAATCTTAGCCGTGAAAGCATAACAGACAGACAGTTACTTTCGCTTATTTAAAATTTTAGTAATGATAACAAAAGTCATGCGAACTCTTCACACGTATAGTTACAGTGAAGTTTCTCCAGTTTGCCGACACCTCCCTTCCTTCGACCTGTATCTTAGTACCATTTTATTTTCCTTAATGTGATTGTACAGTGCACGAGGTGATTCTGAGGCAAGCGCCTGGAGACAACAAGGAGCCGGACAGCGGCTGCGCGTGCTAGTGCGCCGACCGCGCCGGGACCGGTCGGACCTCCTGCCTGCACCCTGTCGCCCGAATACCGCACCGACCGACATTCTACGCCGTATACTCTCCGATATCTTAATGATTGCAAGGCTCGATTCCGATTGTCCTGTTACGATTTTAATCGTGTAAAAGTACTTGAGGGGTCTGCTTATAGACAATATTGTAGCGACCAAATTAAGACTCTAAATCAACAGTAAATAGGTCTTAAGATAGGTCGGATGCTATACGCCGCAGTGAGCGGCAGTGCGTCGGGCAAGCGACGGCGTGTTAGAACCGATCTGATACGAGCTAGCGTGCTTTTGTGTGTTTGTCTACAGTGATATTAGATTTTAATGTACATTCAACTAGTTTTCAAATTATAACGAATTAAGGCATAATATTTATGTGACTCCCAACTGTTTTATATAGACCTTTGTTCCTAGAGTCGTTACTATATCTGACAATGCCATAATAATGTGAGAAGGGCGGGTTGCACCAACATCTGTTACGTAAGCGACAGTTTAAGTTGTGGAGGATAGCAGTTGCAGCAAAGCTTCTTGTGCATTGACGCTCGTTAGTGCCATATATTTAATGTATACGTTTCTGTGATGAAATATGGTGCAACCCGCCTCGAGTAATAATTGCTACAATTTAGTTATTGTTGGGAAACGCTGACATGTCGTCCTATGTGACTTTAAAGCGAAAATACCAAACCGTAGCTCTTTCCATTATGTTTTTTTAAATACATTTTTGTTGTTTTTCGTGTAGCTCACACAAGACGACGGTCAATGAAAATATTTATGAATTAAAGGTCTATTTAAGACAGTGATGTGCTACTTTGACTATGCATTTACACAAAAGCACTATGTATTAGCCGCACTAGGAAAATGAGTAATATGTGGGAATTTATTTACTCACGCTCTGAGCTTTGTTTTAGAATAAAAAGTTTATAAAATGCTAAAACAAGCTTGGTGACGTTTCAAAGCATTGCAGATCCAATCCTGGCGTTCTAATATCAATTTGTAGCTTAAAATTCAACAGCAATCAATATCTCTGGTATTCGTGGCCCAGAAAGTGGAATTTAAATTCCCCCATTATTTTATCCCTTTGATAATAAAATAATTATATAAATATATTCTAAGCAAGTTTTTATATTTAAGTTCGTATGAGACTGAGACTGCATGCACGCCCTCTATTGTCACCGTAAAGCTTAAAAACTAGTTTGGGTAGTAAGCAGAACTTCTTATGCGAAACTGAACTGACAAGAATATTGTTACTGAGAGAGAATTAAATTGTTTGTTGCGTTCGATGAAAGAGGCGTTTGTAATCGTAACGTTATTTGTTTGCGGCGCCACTCTAGTGTCCCGAAGCACTCGCAAGGACTCGCTAGGACACGCTAGGCCTCGCTAGGACTCTCTAAGACTCACTAGAACTCGCTAGGCCTAGCTAGGCCTCGCTAGGATTCGCGTTGATCTGCTTTAGTTCCGAATACCGCCGCAATGGCGCTGCTCTATTATTTTATAAACTTCTTTCTCGACATAAACCTATTTTGATCAGACCTTTGCTTAAACTAAAAACTTTTTGGTTTGTGCCTGCATTACCAGTTCCTAACTCATTTGATTAAACAAGGAAAGTAATATTATTTAATCATTTATATGAATAACCTACTGTGAGATTTGTTGCTTTATTACTTGATTAATAGTTAGTAGTAATTGAAGTGACTTAAATAAAAAAAATATTTACTGAGCTGAGTCTGACTAAGGGCAATTTTTCTATCGTCAGATAACTCTTAACGGGGGATAAATATGGCGGTTGGACAGCTTTTGTATAGAAAGTTATTTGACCATTGAAAAATCAGCCCTTAAATAAATAAATTATTCACTCTTTTTTGTAGATTACTTATTTTGATCGAAATGATACTCTAGTGGTTGAACCAAGTACGCCGAGTGGAATAAATGTTACTTGTCGCGTGCTTTGGCTGTACGTTGTTCCTGTCACTATCGCACAGCTGTCAAACTACAAGTGTACGATAGAGACGGGAACGTATCTAAGCCAAAGTATGCAAAGTAACATTTTTTAAACTTGGCCGAAGTGTTAATGTTACGTTTACGCGTCTCTATTTAATTTTATGATATAAAGCCCAACACACACAGAGAGCGGGAGAGGAACGTGAGCGGGACGTGAGCGTTCAGTGTGTGGACATCCTTAAAAATACAAGGAATACAACCCGACGACATGCTCCCGCTCTCTGTGTGTGCTGGGCTTTAGAGTTGCTCCGTATTGTACATAGCATGTGGTGGCGAGACTCCGCTCTTCCTTTTTCTTCAAAATCACGGTTCCTAATATTTTAATCGGAAAGTTATTATATTGTATCACCGCTATAGAAGTTAGACGATTAAAAATTGTTAGACTTCTAGACAATCAGTTTTCTTCTTCTTTTTTTATTAAGAGGAGTCCCGCGGTCTTTGTACATTAGTATTATTTATTTACTTAGTGCTTAAGTGCATGAACTTATGATTCTTACAACTAAAACGATTTTAGTGAGATTTTCACAGCTGGCTTTTTTATGTATCGACATCGATAAACCCATAGATAAAGTATAACACTATTTTATAAATGTATCATTCCAATGCTTTGTTAATGATATAATCAATACATATTAGCAATTTGCAATAATTTTGAATAACGTTTGGCCTCGTAAAGGATATATTATTTAATAACTTTAATGCTTATTTATAATTATTATAAATTATTTTTATAATTTATTTTAGGTGCAATATTTTTTGTACTATTTTACTGATGCAGCTGTTTTTGAACAACATTGAAATTTCGACTGTATATTGTTAATTAAAGTAACTGAACAGCAATAAATAGGTGCATAGATAATAAGGCTGTGTACAGACAAGTAGCATTTTGCTGTCGACAGAGCTTACTTCAGCAGCTTCCTCTGTCGACAGTTAATCTTGGCTGCAAAGTGTTGCTCGTCTGTACGCAGCCTAAGATAACTCGTAGGGGTTATCATACTGAAAATTTTGATTTACGACATTTATAAGAAGATGTGAAGGATTTTTATTCCCAAATGTAGGTGTAATGCATAAATAGAATATTTAATATACGTTTACAGTCGAATTATTCTTGTTAAACCTAGACCATATTCAGTGTTACACGTAGAAACTACCGCATCATGTCACAGTCGTGGTTGCACTCAATATTTACATGTTAGTGGGTATCTAACGTTACTTTACCGATTACTTGGCAACGGCGTTAGTATAAAAAAAAATATTGACTACTAATTTTATATTTTTCAAAAACAGAACACCTGAACTTCTGATCATTATCACAGATTTACCCAAAAGAAAAAAAAAACCCATTTTTTTTTTTGGAATTGGAATTATTTTTTATAAGTAAGACTTAAATTAAGTGCATTCCACGGCTGTTATATCTGTCTTGAAATTGTAAATACCCATATCACGCTGGTTTATTTTGAATAAAATGTTTAAAACACTAAACTGTAATTTATTTAGTTACACTATACATCCTATCCAATATAATAATATGATATAGTAAATGCAAATTAAATTAAATTAAGGGTTTTAAAATAAAGGTACAGTGCGCAAATATGATCATCTGTAAAATATACCTAAACAAGTTGATGTATACAGGCTGATTGTTAAAATCAACAATCATCCTCTGTGTACTCATCATTATGAACAACTTTACCCTTTTGAACGCCAGAGTATAAACGTATCGCAGTACCCCTGACGCCAGGGCACTTTTTAAACTTTTAAATTATATAAATAAAAACACACAAAAGTAATGATTAAATTGTTTATTTTTATAATATGGTGCGTTGTGTATTTTGTCACATATGTGACAATGGCGTTCAAAAGGTTAAAATCGTGAGTAACGTAAAAAATCTATGGCCCTAATATAATATACAATGGAACTTTAGACACGAAAACAAAAAAATAGTCCTATTGTACAATAAGGGAAAATAATTGTTGAGATCGAACAATGACATCATTAACCAATAGTTCCAATTCCAACACACATCTCATAAAAATCACTTTATTTTAGCTATGAAAAGCCAATTAACTTGCAAATAACTAACGTCACAGTTAGTTTTAGTTTTAATCGCCATGCAAATTAGGGGTAATCACATTTTGACAGTTCATAAAAAGTATTTCAATTGATTAGTGGTAGCAACTGCCCGTTTGTCATTTACACCAATTACCTACATAATGCTATCATATCACTGTCAAAAAACAAAAGATTTAAAATAACGGCCAGTCCAAGTAGATCGTCAATTTGCTAAGCAATAATTTTCCCTGAGTACATAATAAGCAGTAAAACTAGTTTACCTACTATATGGAATACATAAGCCACCGAAGTGATTGTTTGTTCACCGGGATTAGAGCTTTACCGCCTATAAAAAAAAGCCTTTGCAGATTAAAACATCTAGCCAGTTTTTGAATTTCGAACTTTATTTCGCAAATAAAGTTTGTAATACAAAAATGGGCTCAATGGTTTAAGCAAATACTATGTTTTATAATAAGGCCTTTAGAGTTTTGGTAACTGAAATTTACGACGACACACTGATAAACAAATGCTTGCAATATTGGGCCAAGTCCAACTGAGTAAGCACCATAATGACGATGAACGCGACGTTGCATGCATGTTATAAGTTCTCGCCAAGTTCGGAGAGTACCTAGATGATGTCCTTAACTCTTGGTACAGCGGTGGACCTGCAGACGCAGTCGCCCATGGGCTCGGAGCAGGAAGGCAACGAGAGCGGCTGCGTGTGCTGAAGACCGCGCGCCCCTCCCCCCGCACCGCTTCACGCACATGTATCGGTACCTCGGACACACACTATCGATACATTCTATCTAAATATTTTTACGTATGTACACTCTTTTGCAAAAAAAACGGGCACCTAAGGAAATTTACGTTCTAAGGTCGATTTGAGTTAATTAAATGAAATTTATTTCTTTGACGTAGTCTGTATACTTATAATCGTGTAAATTAATGCGCGTGAAGTGAATTCGGGCAATTAAAAGAAAAAAAAACGATGGATTCTTTAAAAGCGATGTACACGTCCAAACAATAAGAAGTGGTCGGCAAATAAGACAAGATTTTTTTTTTACTTTTTTTAATTAAATAAAGTTACAAATGTAAAAACCTAATAACGAGTGTGACCTCCTCTTGCCAAAATCACAGCTTGAATCCTTCTGGGCATGCTTTTCACGATGTTTTTAATAACGTTTTGAGGAATACATTCGCACTCTTCTGCAATGACTCTTTTTAGCTACCTGATGTTTTGTGGAGCAGGTTGCACTGATCTTACCCGTCTCTTTAGAACATCCCAGACATGCTCAATTGGATTGAGGTCAGGACTTCGAGCTGGCCAATCTAAACGACGGATCCCAACTTCTTGCATGTACGCTTCCACGTCGCCAGAACGGTGCGGGCAAGCATTGTCGTCCATAAAAATGGAATCTTCCCCAAGTGCAGTCAATGTGGGTTGTGCATATGGAATTAGGACTTCCATTATGTACCGGTGTGCATTTAATGTTCCATTTTCTATGAAAACTAACTCCGTACGCTCCGTCGAATTAATTGCTGCCCAAAACATAACGGAGCCTCCGCCATAAGGAGTGATTTATTCGAAACACACTTCCGCATAGCGTTCCCGTGGTCTTCGCAGCACTCGCCGGCGTCGGTCCTCTCCACACAAAGAGATTCTAGCTTCATCAAAAAAAAATCCTTTATTCCAGTCCCCAGAGTCCATGAAGCACAGTTCCGAGCAAACTGAAGTCGAGCAACACGGCGCTCACGGAGTAATTTAGGGCCCCGAGCTGGGCGGCAACTCCTGATATTGGCAGCCAAAAGCCTCCTCCTGACCGTCCACAAGCTAACTTCTACTTCTCTTACTTCTTCAAGGCTCTTCTTCAGGTCCACACTTGACGCCTTACGATTGCGCAACGCCTGACTCACCAAAAAGCGGTCATCTCTTGGTTTTGAGCATCGTTTTCTTCCCGAACCGGGTCTTCTTTTGACCGAACCGGTCTCTTGATACCGTTGCCAAGTCCTCTGGACAGTTGAACGACTCACATTTAGCCGTTGAGACACGTAAGTTTGCGAACAACCTTCTTCAAGTAGGGCTATAATTTTACCGGTCCTTATCGCTATACCACTCATCAAAAAGTGGTATTTAATGTTAAAAGAAAGATTAAATTGTTTAATTTGCAGAAAATATCCAAAAAGTTTAAAAATATCGTAATCAGTTAAAAATCGTTTCAGCAATTCGCGCCATTAGTAAAGCAATTTTAGAATAATCCACAATAATAATTATTTTTATTTTATTAATTTTAAATTTGGAACGTAAAGAATCATGCCAGGATGCTTCAAATAACATGCCTATACATCGTCAAATTAATAAAACCTATTTCTTGTTCTTCTTCATTGAAGTAAGAAAAAAATCTCAAGTGCCCGTTTTTTTTGCAAAAGAGTTTATTTTTTTATTTAAATTAATATAAAAAAAATGAGAGAATTGTTTTGAGGAACGCGCAACGTTTAGAAATGGCATGTGACTTTAATGTTTATCTGTGACATGTGTGTAGGTACTATAGAATTGGGGCGCGCAATTTTGTTATAAACTATAGTTTGACCGGAGCCGCTGTATCGCTATACCGCGGCGAGGTGGAGGCCAAAGAAAAAAGATTATCAGTTCAGCGTTGGCGGCAGACTGACGGAACGAAGCGGCCAATACTCCCCCCCTGTCTCGCCGCCCGCATACCTAAGGCGCGGTACAGCGGTTTCGGTCAAACTTAAAATCAGTATTGAAAGATGTATGCACAATTCGAATTAAGAAGTTCAGTTCAAGTATGTGCAACAATTATGTAGTTCGAATTAGCGCCTTACATGTAGTACATGCATGTTGTGGGTTTATTCAACTTTTGTGATTAGGTAAGTCTTTCAAAACGTTCCTATAACATTTCAAAGATTAAATATATCGGCAGAGGAAAGACTGGAATAAAACGTTTATTGTTTTATTGCTGAAGCTGTGATGAACTTGGTTTTTTGTGCGTCTACCATGTTGCTTCAACAAATACTTTATAATTGGGGCAATTTATTGTTTCCTAGATAAGTGCTACTGCGTTCGCTTAGATCACAATGTAAAGCAAAACACAAACGGAGTGGTAAATTGAATAGTCATAAAATAGATAGAATGTGAGTTCCGTAGAACAAGGACTTAGTTTAATTTTCGAATTTGATCTAAACTTCCTTTTATATGACTTAACCGTTCAGGGATTACAGGCGTAAAGTTATGTTATTTAAAACTTTTATTCGTAAAAAAAAAACAATAAAAGCTAACTCTGACCCAACTTTCATCTACGTAACATAAAGGGTCCTAAGTATGGTCGGAACAAAATGGAAAGAACTTGGTAGAGATAAACTGCGATAACCTGGCGCGCCCCTCCACAATTCAAAACATTTGAAAGTATTTGTGAAAGTATTTACAAGACTCACAACGCATGTGTGCGTAATGAGACGGCTCTCGAAACAAAAACAAATCAGCGCGTCATTGTTGCTCGACTAGCGGCGTCATTAATTACTCATCATTATTGAAGTAGTAACATGGAGGGGCGCGCCATGTTATAGTAGTTTATCTCTGTGTCTTTTTACAACCGTTATTATGCTTTAGAAACTGAGGTCTGTTTTCTGTTTTGGGCACTGAGTTCGGAGCAGGACTGTCGTGTTGTCTGCGTTGAAAGCAATGTTAAATGGTAGGTAGTAGGTACCTAAACGAGATGATGGGCTTCATACAATTTACCTACGTGTTCCAGCCCTGGCGTCTCTGGACTTGGAACAATTTTTATAAGGGTTTTTGCCACATTACAAAATACAAAAAAAGTGTTTTCTTGTTGGAAAATTTCCGGTTTGTAATTCAAAATTCGAAGGTTTCCTCGATAAAGGTTTTAGACGTTTGTCGATATCTTATTCAACATCGAACTGTTAAGGTAACTAGTATAAGTTATACCGTGTTCAGTTACATCTTTGGTTACTGCTCCGTTCCTATGGGTCGTAGCGTGATGTTAGCCATGCTATTTCTCATGAATCTGGCTTTCATGTACAAAAATAATGTTTCCAATCCCACAATCTGACTGGAAGCTCCAGATATTAGCGCGTTGCCCGTTCGCCCGTCAAGTGTCGATCGCGCGTTTATCTATGCGCTTATGTACAGTCAACAAAACAGATAGGTATCCAGGGTCGTCAGAATAGTTAAAGTTATCTTAGGAACCGATGGATGATTTCAAATGTAATTTAATATAATATTTTTTTTAATAGTTTAAAAAACTAAAAAACACGCTTTTAGCACGCACTAATTTTTTCGTATCCCATTCAGCAAACCCTTTCATTTAATACCCATATCATGGGGGTGAATTTCAAATAGCCAATTGATTGGCGGCATCTTGGATGTCCGCCATGTTGGATTTAAGTCACGTGACTATTTTTTTTCGTATTCCTGACAGCAAACCCTTTCATTTGATACCCATATCATGGGGGTGGATTTCAAACAGCTAGTCCGCCATCTTGGGGAGGCCGCCATATTGGATTTATAATTACGTTTCTTAGCTAGTCATGTCAATACATGATGAATGATGACAATTCATCAGAACTCAGAGCATGTGCAAAATTTCATCCTAATCGAAGACCGGTGGGTCAAATTAAGATTCCAAGATTTTCTTACATACATTGTTACAAGTGAAGCTAATAAAAGCGTGTTAAAAAGTAGATAATAGACCGTTGATTAATTAAATTAAGTTTCAATCGAAGACCCCCATTGGTTTCTAAGAAAACTTCAAGTATATCTGACGACCCTGGATGCCTATCTGTTTTGTTGACTGTACCTACCTATGCGGTGGCATGCGACACTCAATCAGATAAACAAGAAACCTATTTAACTTTATTATATTAGTATAGCATCAAAGGGTGGTTAAATATAATTATAATAAAAATTGCGCCAAGTCCGACATTTAATTAGTATTGTACATAGTTTATTTTACTTGTTTATTTAAATAATATGTTTAATTATTATGTAATGTATGTTCACAAACGAACGGTATTGCCTTGGGATACTTCACCACAATATTATGCAAACACTCACTGCCAGAATTGGGTAGTTGACACCAATAACCAATAATTCCAAGCCAAGACTTCTATAAAGAAACACTTTGTTTTAACCCTGAAAAGCCGATTAATTTTCAATTAACTGTAAAACTTGATTTTTGTTTGCTTTCCAATTAATAAATTGTTAGTCAATTGAGTCGGCACAAAAGTGACGTCACCGTTGTCTTTTGCCATACAAAATTTATGGGAGAATCGCGTTTTGACAGGTCATAAAAAGTACGTCAATTGATTGGTGGTGTCATCTACATCTACCCTTGTATAAATTATCTAGACATCAAGGAATGTAGGTGCTCAGTGGATATTAAATTATCTACTTACAAAGATAATGAGTAATAAGCAATATCAGATACAGTACCTACCCGGCGATAAATACTCGTATTGCACATCGACCTTTGGAAAGAGACAATCGGCTAATTTCGGCTTCGTAGAGCGTTATCTCTGTCGTACGAAATACAAACAGTCCGGTATCTATTGGGAGCTGTTAAAACAATTACCTATGATTTGTTTCTTTTGATAATTCTTTTTATTCTTTGTATAAAATACGAAATACGATAAAGGTCGATGTGCAATATTTATCGCCGGGTACTGTAACTCGCTTATACAAATGTATCTTTACGCATAATAGTGATATAAACGTAGCAAAACAATACAACACCTATATAAATATCATGTACATTTGCATAATTTCAAGTTTTACGACAAATCGTTTATTTGTTCTATTTGTAAAGCCTGATTAAGACGATGCAAGGAATATCGTGCGTTTTGTCGTTCATTGCGGGACCGCGCGGCTGTCGTGTCAAAAGTGACCTATCATCGACGGAAATATACCACAACTAGCACGATATTTCTCGCACCGTCTAAATCAGCTTTAATTCTTAAATTGTAATGTTATCATGCACTAATGGATTTCATAATTTCTATAATATTGAAAAGACTTGGAAATTAGGTTTCGAAGTTTGGCATTTGGAGGTGAGATATTCAATGGAACAGACGCGCGTAAATGTTGATTTAGATATATTCATATGTAGACGGTGCGAGAAATATCGTGCAACTTGTGGTACATTTCAGTCAATGATCGGTCACTTTTGACACGACAGCCGCGCGGTCCCGCAATGTACGGCAAATCGCAAGACATTTCTCGCATCGTCTACATACAAATATGGGGTGTGACGTTCTGTTTGACGCAATATGGCACGCCATAATTAATTAACTGCCTAATGATTTTTAGTTTCATAGGATTTAAATAAAAATTGTTTATGTCTCAACGCGAATAAACGAATGTCTCGCCCGCGTCTATGTAAAGTCAGGACACTTGATTGATAAGAAAAAAATACAATTAACTAATCTGACTGTTCACGAGGCAGGCGGCGTAATAAAGGTTGCCTAGCCTGGGTTCTACAGTTCAGCAGACGAGGTTTAACTCCTTTGATAATTTTGATACCTACATTATGTAAGAAATTTTATGATTATATTAATAATAACGCTCTCGTTTATTATTTTTAAGCACAACTTGTGAAAGTTTCAGTATTTTTAGTGTCTATGTTTTGGCAAAGGAAATGTTATAAGTTGTCTCATTTTAATTTACATTTAAATACCTGTTTTTTTTTAATACAAGTTGTATTTAAAACACTTTTATCATTAGATGGTAATTGGTATACCTAAATGTAGATTAAAATGCTTCGCCCAGAGTTAAAACGTCTTTAGTTCTAATTAATTTTAATTACATTCTATTATTATTATAATTGTAATAATTATGATGAAACTGTAATAATATTATACAATGTACACGCGCAAAAAATAATTTATACCAAGTGACTGGTAAAAGTTGTGACGAAGCTTCAGAAAAACGATTGTAGATGTGATGGTCGCGCACTTGACTTCCTTATAACTCATTAATGTGTCGAAATACAGCTGTGAGCTTTGTAAAAATGTAAATGTGAAGAACTGCTCATTGCCATATAATAAAAAAAAATATAATGTCAAAAATAGTCAAAGGGGCCAGTTTCACCATCTTGTGTTCCATTTTTCAATAATCGACAAGGAGTATTCAAAAATGGAATAGAATTTGCATGAGTTTTATCTGCTGAGTAATTTAATACGAAGATGGTTAAACAGGCCATATGTGAGGTAGTCACACTCCTGACTAGAGTAGTCAAGTATTGATTATTATGATGACCGTTGATGTTGATAACGTAACAGTAATGTACCCAGTACTTCTGTTTACACACTTAACTACTTTCGTATTTAACTGAAATAAATTTTACTATCTTTGAGTATCGGGGGGCACGGCAGTGCCCCCGCCAAGTTTTGTTAATTTACTCTTAAATGCCTATTCAGAGCGTACATTGGCGATGCACTTTCTGTGAATACCTAATATAAATTCATAAGAAAATAAAACTCACTTAAGCGAAAATTAGCATTTTCATTAGCAAATTGGCTCATAAGTATAGCTCACGCATTAAAATAATTTGGAAAATGGGTAGGTGGTACCTGATAAATTCAGCCTTATTATGACAATGACTGGGTCGACTGGGGCTGACTGCCCTAAGACCATGTTGCAGCACGATAGTGACTCGGGAGTATTCTTACACCTTAAAAAATCCTTATGACATTTTTACTTTTTTTATAAACGTCATAACTTTAATACAAGTTATGACGTTTCAACGTCAAATTTAATCTGACAGCTGTCAAAGGGTATTTTTTTTTAGATAAATTGAAGAATTACGTATTGTCCTATCTACGCATTTGCATGTGAAGGGTATTGTAAAGGTGAACGCAGACTTGGCCGCACCGCACGCGCCGCAGTCTTCGCATTCGAATTCTTTATATGAAGTTCTATGCAACCTCGCACACGCAGTCGCCGCAGTCCCTGAAGCAAAAGCGATGACTGCGGGGACTGCGGAGACTGCGGTGCGGCCAAGTCTGCGTTCACCTTAAAAGAACACGCGATAGTGTGGAGAGTAGACCACAAATTTTATATCGAAATACCGAAAATAGAGCTCAATTTTTATTCCGTTTAGGTGTCGGATCTGTCTTGACGACATTTTACCGAATATTTAGTATTTATAAATGTTGCTTGACAAAGATTAGTTTTTATTTATTTTTAGAAGTATATTGATGTTTTTACAAATTATACAATAATTCCAAAATGTGGAAACGTACATTATTTATCTGTATTAATATAATTTCCCGATATTAAACGTGCTATAAAATATTCAATAGGTTTTGGAATGTTGCCCATATACCTAACCAATACTTTTCAACTCAGGCAAGTCAACTATTGATGTAAATTATATTTCGCCATCATGACCTTACGTAGGTACCTAAGTTCAATTTAAAGTCTTATGTTCTGGATAACGTTTGGACATGATACGCATATCATCACTACATAGTATAAAACAAAGTCGCTTTCCCTGTCTGTCTGTCTGTCTGCCCTATATATGCTTAGGTCTTTAAAACTACGCAACGGATTTTGATGCGGTTTTTTTAATAGATAGAGTGATTCAAGAGGAAGGTTTATAAGTATAATACATGCACCCGTGCGAAGCCGGGGCGGGTCGCTAGTAATTCATAATACATACATACCTATACCAATTTAATTTACGTGCCTACCCTGTGTTATTCAGTAAAATTCTGATAAAGCAACATTTATAGGTAATAAATGGAAAACAATATTAAAACTATTTTACATTTTCATACTTAAGTAGTTATTTCGGCTAAAGCTAATCAGAAACAAGATATTTGTACTTTTATTAGACTTGATATTGCAATGTGGATTAAAATAATGCTTTATTGCCGTTTAGACAAAGTTTTGTTTTGTAAAAAAACTTTAAATTAGCATGATGTTCTAAATATTAAATGCGTTTTGATTACAATGATATTTTTGTTTTCTTTTCACCTTATCGTCTAAACAATCCTGTGGTTAGTCCCATGTACCTAATATGGGGCGAGCCTATTGCTCATCAACCGGGCACAAATTCAGACTCCGAGGCTGCCACTGAGAAATTCCTGATGGAAAACCCAATCTATACTAATATTATAAAGCTGCAGTGTTTGTTTGTTTGTTTGTTTGTTTGAACGCGCTAATCTCTGGAACTACTGGTCCGATTTGAAAAATTCTTTCAGTGTTAGATAGATTAGTTATCGAGGAAGGCTATAGGCTATATATCACGCTACGACCTACGGGAGCGGAGCAGTAACCAAAGACGCGGGTGTAACCGCGGCGGACAGCTAGTATATTATATTAACTAGCTGTCCGCCGCGGTTACACCCGCGTAGCGTGATGGTATATAGCCTATAGCCTTCCTCGATAACTAATCTATCTAACACTGAAAGAATTTTTCAAATCGGACCAGTAGTTCTAGAGATTAGCGCGTTCAAACAAACAAACAAACACTGCAGCTTTATAATATTAGTATAGATTCAATCAATTTAATATACTTATGTATATTTTTATAATTTTCCCAACGGTAAAATTATTTGGCAATAGGCTCGCCCCCTATTACATGGGACTTAAACATAACTGGCGAAATGTGGGTGTAGAGTCATTCGGGTCAACTGTGCGCACTTTGCACTTTTAAGCCTCGTTGTGTCTAGGAATAGGAAAATTTCGGAAAGAAAGACATTGTTGCGAGTAGAGTTTTTATTTGGCTATCAATTGCAATAACAAAAAAATCCATCAATTTCTTATTTATTTTTATATTTAACAATAATCACAAAAAGTCGGAATGCGTACACTTGCCCCTAATTGCGGGAAAGTGTGCGCACCCTTGTGGGGTAAGTAGGCGCAGTAGGGGTAAGTGTACATAATACTTAAATTAACATGATTAATGCTATATCACGACATCTTTTAAAGTAATTAAGTATTTCTTTGGAATCATATAAGAATATCACGATATCAAACATAATTTTTTACTTAAAATCATCAAACTTATAATAATATAATGGGTAGGTACTTATAGTAACAATAGTAATTTAAGAAACTGAAAAAATGAACACAAAATTATAACAATATTCAGACTTTAATTCAGACTTAAAGTAGAGTAGAGTAGAGTAAAAAAAAAAAACTAAATCATATAATATTAGGCCACGCGCACGCGCACACTTACCCGCGCACACTTTACCCGAGTAGCCAAAATTCAAACAAATGACAACTGAGTTCAAAATATTTAACATAACCTAAAATAATGTGTACAATTTTCAAGCTAAATATGTGTTTATTCAACAAAAATGAACTTACCTTTGTAAATTTATAATCTCGTATGTGACAATGTTTTCCAGGACACAGAAAATTATCGATTTCACACCGAGAAACACTTTTTAGCAAATAAATTTAAAACGAAACGTGGTGCGGCGTCCGAGTTTGTTGCGTTTGTATTCCCTCCCTGTGGCCTCTGATTGACCGGAACTAATACCCCACCCCCCGCGCCTCGTCTAGGAGATATGTGCAATTCGCACACTTGTTTGATGTTTCTAGAAAAAACCAAGTTTGATATTGTTTGTTTTACCGAACATTGGCTTAAAGATAACCAAGTAATGTCTATTAATTATGAAAATTATTGTGTAGTTAGCCATTTCACCCGGAAACAGATGATACATGGTGGCTCATTAATACTTATTAAAAATTCAATTAAATCTAAAGAACGTAAAGACATTGTAAGACTATCAGTTGAACACACTATTGAATTGTCCTGTGTTGAGCTTGATAAGCATGTTATAGTTTGTGTATACAGACCTCCCAGTTACCAGAATTTGTCTGTGTTTGATTCTGTAATGGAAGATGTGTTAAAAAAAGTTAGTATTGGTAGTAAATCAATCATTATATGTGGTGACTTTAATATTAATTTGTTAGAAAATAACTCCAGTAGTATCAGATTATTAAGTCTTTTCAAATCATTTGATTTGTCAAATGTTTTTAGTGAGCCTACCCGAGTGACAGCTTCTTCTGCCACTTGTATTGACAATATATTTTGTAATTGTGAATACCTACATAAAGAAATTGTAAATAGGCTGCCATCTGATCATAGTGGACAATCATTTACGTTTTGCGCCTACATACCACTACAAAAAACTCAAATAAGGTTTAGGCCAATTACTTGTAAAAGTTTAGAAACATTTAATAATTCTTTGTCTAATAAATTATGCACTCATAGTTTTAATAATATAGGTGACCCAAATGAGTTTTATGCCGATTTTTTTTCAATTTTAAAAAACCAATTTAATGACAATTTTCCGCTAAAAACTAAAAGTATTTACACGAAGTTCTTATTTAGTGACTGGGCGACCCCAGGTATTCGTAAAAGCAGAGAAAAATTATTTGAACTTTATGGACTGAAGCAACATACAATTAATACAAGTTTTCATAAGTATGTTTCCAAATATTCAAAGCTTTTTAAAAGTGTTTGTAAAATAGCGAAAGCTCTTCACATAAGTAAAAAAATAAAGTCAGCTGATGATAAAATAAAAACTACTTGGCAAATAATAAACAATGAAACAGGTAGGAAAAAACAGCGTAATACTGAATTTAATTTAGAGACTGCACATGGCCCTATAAATTCAGATATAGAAGTAGCCCAGGAATTTGAAACTTTTTTTGCTAATATTCCCCTTCAAACTACTGAGGCTTTAAATTCCTCCCCCACTCTTTCTGCTGCCTTACTTAAAAAAAATGTTAAGGCTTGTCCTGTGGAATTTAGATTTCAACATACAAACCCCCAGGCTGTCATAAAAATTTTTAAAGATCTTAAAATTAAATCAACAGAAGATCTTTGGGGAATGTCTGTAAAAGTTAGTAGGTCTATTATCGAAACTATTGCGCCCTATTTAGCCGTAATATTTAACACCAGTGTAGACCAAGGAGTCTTTCCCGATCTGATGAAACACAGTAAAGTCGTACCATTGTTTAAAGCGGGTGATAGTAAGGAACCCAACAATTATAGGCCTGTGTCGATTCTACCAGTTCTCAGTAAGGTATTTGAAAAGTTAATGCTCAATCAAATGTTACGTCACTTTAATAAAAATTCCATCTTTCATGAACAACAGTACGGTTTCACCAAAGGGCGTTGTACAACTGACGCTGGTGTCACCCTACTTAAGAACATTTTTAACGCTTGGGAGGAAGCCCAAGATGCCATTGGAATCTTTTGCGACCTCTCAAAGGCGTTCGATTGCGTTAACCATGAGACACTTTTGATGAAGCTGGAGCACTACGGGATTAGTAAAATATCTCTTGGTTTACTAAGGTCATATCTGATAGGTAGACAGGCTAAAGTTCAGGTAAACGGCGTAAACTCATTAGGGTCTGAAATTACTATGGGCGTTCCTCAAGGTTCGATATTGGGTCCATTTCTATTTCTAGTTTATATAAATGATTTACCTCAATTACTGGAAAATGAACCGAAGATGGTGTTATTTGCAGATGACACCTCATTGATTTTTAAAATAGACAGGCGGTCACAAAATCTTGACGATGTGAATAACTCTATTCTTCAGGTCCAAAATTGGTTTACAGTTAATAATTTAGTACTAAATGAAAAAAAAACTAAATGTATTAGATTCAGTTTACCAAACGTTAGAAGTAGCGAATGTGATATAATATTGAATGGAGAAAAACTGGAATTTATTAATCAAACAGTTTTCCTAGGAATCACGCTAGACGACAAATTACAATGGAGACCTCATATAACATCTATTGCGGGACGGTTAAGTTCAGCAGCTTATGCTGTTAGAAAGATTAGACAGTTGACAGATGTAGAAACTGCGCGATTAGTCTATTTCAGCTATTTTCATAGCATTATGTCTTATGGCATTTTATTGTGGGGTCGGGCTGCTGACATTGAAACCATTTTTATTTTACAGAAGAGAGCTGTCAGAGCCATTTACAATCTACCTCGTCGCGAATCTCTTAGGGAACTATTTAAAACGATTAATATTATGACAGTGCCTTGCCAATTTATTTATGAAAATATTATGTATGTGAGAAAAAATCTAAAACTTTTTAAGAAAATATGTGATAGACATAATATTAATACCAGAAATAAAGATAAAATAGCTCAACCATATTTTAGATTGTCTAAAGTAAATACATCTTTTATGGGGTACTGTGTTAAATGTTACAACAAAATACCTCCTGATATATTAAAATTAAACGAAAGAAAATTTAAGACACATATTAAAAGTACACTTTGCAACCAAGCATATTATAAATTAGAGGATTATATTCAAGATAAGACTGCTTGGAAACATGCTGGTCCTGCTCCATAGGACAATTACTATTAATTCCAGACAAAATCAAGCTTGTTAATATTATTATTATTTTATTTTTTTTCTCTTTTGACACTTATTATATTTTATTTTCTATTTGGTTTTTACTATGGAATTGCACAGGCTCACACACTGTTGCATTGTTGGTTGAGATGTTGAGAGTGGTCGTCTACAATTCCAATATTTGTTAACATGTGAACACTATGTAACTTTAAATATATTCAATTATTCAATTATTCAATTCCTAATTTGTAATATAAATTCTTTTTGTGTGTTATTATATAGTAGTTTTTATATAAGGTACATTGCATTCACATGTAATTACGTATGACTCTGTATACAAATAATAATATTGTAAAACATTGATTTTAAAAGAGTACGTATGGAGTTTCTTGCCCATTCTTCTCCATACAAAACTACCTTTTGGAAGGGGCAACTAGATTCAATTCTAATTTTTTCTTGTAATGACGTTCAAAAGTGCCTTATAATGGCCTAATTGAAATAAATGATTTGACTTTGACTTTGACTTTGACTTACCCGCTGCGTACGGTTACCCCGAATGACTCTACTAATGGGTACACCTCTGCCTAACCCTTCGGGGATTACAGGCGTGATGTTATGATGTTATGTTTCCCAACGGTATATTTTCAATATTTATGGTCAGGTATTTTATTAAAGATTACAGAATCCATACAAATAACACTTTGTTTCAAGCTCGAATCTTGTGAACCTGACTATGCTGAATGTATGAAAATAAATAATACAAAAAAAGACAAAGTAATATTTTATTCAGTTAAAAAAAAAACTAAATAAATAGGTAACAAACCATGATTTGTGTAACAGAATAAACGCAAAACCCGTATGTTAAGTTTTCACGAAACAATCTTTTATTTAACTAAAATAAAAAAAAAAGAATGAAAGGTATTAAAATATTTTTAATTATTATATATACATATAT
Organism: Hoplodrina blanda; assembly: GCA_949316365.1. Lineage (NCBI taxonomy): Eukaryota > Metazoa > Arthropoda > Insecta > Lepidoptera > Noctuidae > Hoplodrina > Hoplodrina blanda. Next base: position 3,403,186 of record OX438579.1, on the reverse strand, counting down.
TTGTTGTTTTTTTTTATTCAATTTACTATCTGGGGTGTATGAGGTCTTGCGCATATTCAGTTAAAGTAATAATTATGCCAATATTATTAAGAGCTTTGCTGTTTGTAACAAATTCGGCCAGTAATAAAAAATGAAGTGTAATGTCGAAAATTGTAGTAGGTACCTTTCGGTATTCGGTATTTAGTCCAAATTTTAGGTCTATAAGTTCAAACAGTAGCCAGAAAAAAGCAAAGTCTAAATGCAAACAAAACGTAAAAAAAAATCGTCAGTGTCATCACGGTCTGACGAGGTCAATGCAGCAGGTCTTTCTTTATTTAGTACAACATCTACAAAAAAACCCAGAGTGTGTACTACGTGTGAAGGTACTAAGTATGAATCTCACAGCCATTTTGTCGAACTTCGTAGTACACTCAAAAAGCCAGATTGCCAGTTATTCGTCCCAATAAGCCGCGTCAATTGTCTGTAACCAAAATATTAATTTTTCAGGTATCTATTAGGTATTAGGTACTTTGATATTTGATCTGATTGAAACCAGGCTCTCACGCTCGGAAGGGCAATTCTACTTTTTAATTCATCCGTTCAAAATAAAGTCACAATCTCATTTCAGCGACAATAAGGTCGATGACACCACCGAATTGTTCTCCCTTAGATTTCGTAAGTATGGCGAAAGACAATACTGTGACAGCACTTATAATAATAATGTCGACGCAATTGACTATTTATTAAATTGAAAGCAATTAAAAATCTACACTTAATTGAAAATTAATCGGGTTTTCGGGGTTTCTTTAGATAAGTTATTATGTCTTGAAGTTATTGGTCACAACTACTCAATTATTGTTAACTTTAGGCATTTTTGACAGATTCAGACAAATTAGATTGCGATCGTTCCTAAAAGTTAGCAGAATTGCCAACCACTACATTATCCTTAAATCTGCCTGTTTGTAACGCTTTCACGACTAAACCAATAAACCGATTTTGATGAATTTTGGTACGGGGTAAGTTTGAACTCCAAAAAAGAACAAAATACTTTTATTCCGTGACTTCGACTGCGTCTGCGGTAATTCATGGGTTAGACATGGGTTACACGCTCATTCTGGCGTCATTCTGGTCCATCAGTCTGGTCCGGCTAAGACTGATGCCAGAATGATGGATGAAAAACACGGTTACACGCTCATTCTAGAATGACAGCAGACTGATAAAATTTGGTTTTGCGGCATACTTGGCCTTGATAACAATCATAGATTTCTAAACGTAAGTTTCAAGGCGAGAAATAGTACGTAGTTTACTTTTATTTTAACAAAATGTTTATTTTTCAGATTTCTCTGATCACCCATTAATAAAAAAGCGTGGCGCGGGCAATAAAATACAAAAAGCAACTGTGCCCGCCCGGGATCGAACCGGGGGCCTTGTGCGTGTGAAGCACACGTGATAACCGCTACACTACGGAAACTTGATTTCTGGAGCTAAAATTACGCTTTACTATGTTATGACTGAAGTTTTATCAGTCTGCTGTCAGTCTAGAATTAGCGTGTAACCGTGTTTTTCATCCATCATTCTGGCATCAGTCTTAGCCGGACCAGACTGATTGACCAGAATGACGCCAGACTGAGCGTGTAACGTGTAACCCATGTATAACCGACATGTATGCGGACGTAGTCGCGGGCAAAAGCTAGTTGAATATACACACATACCTTGACAACATTGTTATAATATGTGTCATCCGGGTACTCTCTACCGCGACGCCTCTTCTTGAACACTGCTACCGCGTCGCGCTTACAGTCTTCGTGGTTTTCACGAGAGGGCCTCCACTTCTGCCGACTTGTCAATACGCTAAAAAAATTCGTGAAGGCTGAATATCTAGGCGGTTGAATCTTGCCCATTTTCATAGTATACAGCCACACGGCTTGCTCCACTGCTCGCTCGTTGTTGTACTCGTTGATGTTCTTCTGTTCAAGGAAACGCTTTTCAAGGGTCTGTAAAATATAGGTATATAATAATCATTTATTTATTTCAAAAGTGTGGTATAATCTCTTATTAACAAATTCAAGAATGGTTCTGGCGTCCTGGTTTGGTTACAGAGTAACCTGCGCCTCCCAGATTCCCATAAACTAGCAACCAGCTTCAACTTTTTGACACTGACCGAGTCCTTGCCATTTAAGGACTTATTTTTTTATGCACATTAATAACTTATCAAATTGTTGCTAAAATTATAAAATTTTTGAGATAACTAGGTATTTTATTGAGCAATCAGTATTTTTGATTAGGCTTGGGATATTTGAAATAAAAAAATAAGTTTTTTGATTTACAGTTAAATACTATCCATTAAAAAGTGCCTGTAAATGGCTGAATAAAGAAAAATGTTTTGAATTTGAAGCGGAGATGTCAACGATAACCAAGATGAGAACGTGGAATACTTGCCTCCATAACTTTCGCCTTTAATTCGTCGTCCACTTCATCCTCGTCTCTGTCAGCAAGGCAGTACTCGAGCGTCTCCTTCACGCCTGCCTCATGTACGTCTACGAGAGCCCGCGGGTGGAAGCAACACATCAGGGGGCCCCACTCCGACGCCATATAGTTATTGTACTTGTTCTCAGCTGCTTGTAGGAAGGCATCCTTATTGTTTTTATTCGCCTTCGCGATTTCCAGAAAGCGACAATCTATTTCCTAAAAAATTTAAGAAGGTATGCTAACTTTTGGGATGGAAACAGACTAAAGTACCTAAAGAGGAATTTATTGCGTTCCGTTAAATTCGATAAGAATGTTTAGTGCTTCAGAATGTTTAATGATTGTGCATCAAGTGCATGCTTACATTTGTGTGTGTGTGTCTTTATGGGGGCTAACGCAGTCGCAGCATAGGTGCCTAGGTACCTTCGGTTACGATCGTGTGTCGCGGAAGATGCCCGCGGTCAAATTGCTGTGCGGCTTGGTAATATAGACTTTAAATACTGTGTAGGCTGTACACGATTTAATATCATTAAAGTTAAACCATCCGTAAGTATTCAAGTTTTCGATACTGGGAAACATGACATGATATGTAAGGGACAGTCAAAAATCTCATTTTCGACCATATGTAAGGGACATTTGGTCAACAAACAAACAAACTATTTGACCGAAAAAGTAATGAAAACTATCAATTAGAACAAGCAATTTCAAAAGAATCAAGTGCATGTGTGATTGTTAGAATCTCAGCTTGCATCCAAACCTCCGGATTTCTTTACGAATGGCCTGGTGGCGGAGCTACAATGAGACGTACTTGGAGCAGTTCCTCCACGTAGGGGTCGAGATCGTGATGCGTGGAACGGTTCCTCTGTTTGGCGAGGAATTCCTCAGCGTCACTGAGCGTCTCCTCGTGCTGAGTTCGCAGCCTGTCGGAGCTGACACCCGCCTGCTGCAACTTGTTCTTCATACGCGTCTCGTACAAGTCGCACGCCTCCTGAACGGCTTTCTTGTTGTTTTGCTTGTTGATGACGCAGAAGTACTCGTACTTCTGTTCCAAACTCTGCAATGTTTATAGTTTTCAAGCTTATTCTTCACCTATTGGACTATTAATACTGGGGAGAAGTCTGCAGGTACCTTACTCTTTTAAGAGTTACAGTAACGCAGTGCACGACTGGTCGGACCTTGGGTCGAGCTAGTCGGATACATACAGACATAAAACACGATAATTTATTTTATTTTATGACTGTTCAAATTATTTTTATTTTTACAAAATATTTGAACGAGAATCGCGTGCCTTCTTCAATATGTCCAATATTGGTACAATAAGTTAGAGTTTACAATAAAGGGACCTCACCTGCTCCAAATCCGGTCTTAGTTCATCTTCATAATCTTCAAGAACATCTCTCGCAGCGTCGAAGAGCGAGAATGCTGCCATGCTGGCCTCAGCGTGCAGGTCCTCAAGCTCTTGTGGGTGTAGGCAGAGAAGTGAGTGCTCTCCACACACACAGCTCACGACGGCGTCGTATGTTTTCTTGGCGAGGGACAAAGTCTCTCGAACCTTCACATCGTTGTCCAAAATATATTTTGACAGACTCCCGTCTAGCTCCTGCCAATGTTAAACATATGTAGCTTACTTCTACTATTCAATGATAATGTTTAGGTACACTGAATAATAATTGTCTTAGTTTAGGAGGTTTTATCTAGATGTTAATAATTTGTAAGTAATGTAATTGGGTATATAGCCCAGTAGTCCAAATACCTAATTCACTCAGAAATTGGCATGACAAAACCAACCGAACATAAATCGTACCTAACATAAATTATAATCTTATCAAACCAGTCATACCTTGATAAGGTCTTGGAGCCGAGTATCAGCGTCTTCTTGCGAGCTCAGCTTTTTCTTCTGCGTGTAGCAAAGCACGGCGTCAGCGCGAGCAGCGGCGTGTACGGCATTCAGCGCGCTGGCAGGGAAGCTCCGCGCGCCGCGCGTTCTCTCCTCCATGCGTGCCGTGTACAACGAGCGCGCCGCGCGTGTCGCCGCTAGCAGGCACGCGTCCGCTGTCGCCTGTGACGAATACAAACATGCCTAATACTGCACGCCAAGTATTGAACTACATCAGTTTCTCTTACTTGTGAATCTTCTATTGGGTTACCTTAAAAATGGTGACCGCCTCGGGCACTTCATCGCTGTTGAAGATGTCGACGTAATTCTGGAAGTACTCAAACAAGTCTTGAGTCCGGACTTGATCACCGTTGATAAACTTCGGAGTAAGAAACTTCGGATCGAACAGTGAAGGTACCAGCTCTAGAAGTGCTAATCTGAACTCTTCTGTCAGGTCTGTGAAAATTAATATAGGCATGTATGCATTAACAATGTCTATTCACCAGCGTCAGCTGCCAGCTGTATCATACTTACCACGAATGCATCCAGCAAAGGTTGGCTTAGTAACAGTAAGACCTGGATGAGGCATCAGGAAGCACTTGACCAGCTCGAAACTTGAGTTAATGTGTTCACGCACCTGACGCAACTCTGACTTCTGGTTCGGATGCGACTGGTAACATAAATAATTACATAGTTCCTTATTATCTAATTGTTATAAAAGTTATTACTAAATGTTATGCAGTGCCGTTATTTTTTTGAATAAAACAGTGTTTGGTTATTTTTGCGCCTAAAAAGTGTTTCTGTCCATCCTTATTCTCAGGATTAGGGTAAACAGAAACACTCCTGGGAGGACCCAGGAGGTGAAATCAAATATAAGTTTGAATAGTAGAAAAAATCAGATTCCCAGCCTTTTATCTTAAAAAAAATCAAACGCACGTAATTAAATTGCCTTGTGCAGGAACTTTTATAGAACTTTTTATTTCGGCTAAAAAACGGCGTTGCTGAGTTCTGGTTTGAACGCCATGGGTGACGGTGTACTTCTGGCACCTGAGGATTTTAGCTGTGTCTCTGCGTTACCTCTGGTATTGCAAATATTCATCGGCAGTATACCAAATCCACGTACCATCAGATTGTCCGTCGATGTTTTGTTGTTCGTCTTATAATGTAAATTGAACATGGTAGTTTCACCTGGAGCCTCTTGCTGAGCAGTTCAGCGCCACCGGCGTAGCCGTACGCGTTCTCGTGGGAGTTCGGCCAGTCTCGCACCAGGAACGTCAGCGTCTGGAATGCTTTACCCTGTGACTCGGACACCAGCCTGCCGTACTCCGTGAACAGCTGCCAGACATAAAAAACGATCAATATTTAATAAAAACTCATCATCATCACCCAAACCTCAGCTTTTACCAAATAGGTATCGTCACAACGACCAGTCCTGTACTTTTTGCATTCAGTGGATTCCCGCAACCTTTGCCAGGGTCATCAGACCATCGTGTTGCGCACCCACACCACACGCACCCCCGTTGACAAATATGCGACTTAGTAGATCGGTGCTACTACGAAATCTAAGTAAACAGAATGATGACGCCACTTTCGTCGTCAATGTCATAACGTCCTCGTTCAAGGATTTAAGACTTATTAATTGATGATATACCTCTCCTCAAAACTTTACACGTATTATATAATTAATCCTTTGCCAAAATAACTGTTTTCTATACTCCTCATCAGGGAAAAACTAAAACTCTTAACCATCATTGCGTCAGTTCGATAAAGTTTCGATCCCTTGTTAATCTCATAAGTTCGCCTTATGACCAATTTAATGGTGTTTGAACCCCCCTCTCACATTAATACTATGAACATTACTAACTGTTCTGGTAAAAAACGTTAATGTGACTTAATTGTGAAAGATTAAAATTAAATATCCATTCAAATATTGTATCTCTTCAGAGGATAGAACAATAAGGATACCTGTAAGTGCTGTAAATCATCTTCTTTAATATTGCAGGACAGGTTGTAGATCTGCACAGACGATAGGAGGGTAGACAGCGCGAAGATGGTGGAGTTCTGTCCAATGGTGCTCTCCGAGTCGAAGGTGCCCTGCGTGTCCATCAGCAGCACGGCAACCTGCAACCACATGACTTAGTACCTGCCACCGCAATCGCAGGCTCGGTTGTTGTGCATGGTAATGGTGGGCCAACTGATAAAAGTGTGCTTTCAGGATTTAAATCTGTGACCCACCTTCTGGCCGGTGGCTGCCAGGGTTGTGATGATGGGTTCGGACCACAGGTGGATGCCTGTCGTATCCCGGTCGCCGCCTCCTCTCCAGTGGAAGCCCTTCAATGGATCTTCTTCATTGCCAAGCCATTCCCCATTCAGCTGACTGGAACGCTAATAAGTACATAACAACATTTAGCACTAGATAAATTTATCCTCGTAGATAACAATTAAAAGTACTTACCTATTAATATTACTTAAAGGAATAAATATGTTATTTATCCGTCGGAAACACAGCTACACAATACTCACAGGCGCGTTGAGGTATCTGAGGAAGAAGTCCAGGATGAAGGACTTGCCGCCGCGGTAGGCGCCGGCCACGCTGAGCACCACCACGGGCAGGTCGCGCACGTCGGGCCGCAGCAGCAGCTGCCGCAGCGCCGCCTCGTCCAGCTCGTAGCGCCGCTCGCCCGTGCCCAGTCGCACTACCTGCACGCCATCACGCGCCCCACAATCCTCCGCGCCACCGCTCATCACGCCTGATACTGCAAGCATACAACACTCTATCCTTTAACTAAACTAGGCTTACCGATTAGTCCGATTCCCATAATGCGGCCGCACCCAGCTTCGAGTAGCGCGCGAGGAACACGGCGCCGCCTACTCACGTTTCGGAAACCTGGACTTATAATCAACATAAATGTGAAATCGCGAATCCACCTTGGGCAAGCGTGGTGACCAAAGCTCGTGGCTTCTCTGTAGAAGCGACTTTTGCCTGGTAGTGGAAGAAGGCGATCAACACAAGGCGCCGCGTATCGTCGCGGTTGGCGGTGAAGCGAATCTCATGTCGCATTGGCCTCTAAGAAATCCGTTGATGCCTACCTAACACACGTACATCGCCCAACCGAGCGGTGCAAATCGCTTACCGCCACCGCCATCTCACCCACCTTTACCATGCACAATAACTGAGGATGGATACGCAGGGCACCTTTGACTCGAAGAGCACCATCGGGTAGAATAACGAACAGTTTAATTGTAAAATTATTACTATCATCAATGATTTAATTAGGTACTGCAAAATTTAGAAAAATATTTCACAATACATAAGTACTTCGGTACTCACCTGAGTTATTAAAAGGGAAGTATAAAATCACTAAGTACGGTGAGAGAAAACAATAATGTTTAACAACTATCAAATTGAATCACAACTGGGAAACGTGAGCTGTTTGGAATGGAAAAGACTGACTATAGTGATTAAGCATTGAAACCTAGTTCATATAGTCCTTTAATAAAAAAATTGCAGGTCGTATGTGTAATGCTACAAAGTGCTTTTCAATAACAATCTATATTGAATCTTATAATCTCATTGGTAGAGTCTATATTTCATTGTTTACGCTTGCCTCTTACAGCGTTTTGCAGTGCGAATTCAATCTACACTAATATTATAAAGAGGAAAACTTTGTATTTTTGTTTGTTTGTTTGTTTGTTTGTAATGGATAAACTCAAAAACTACTGGACCAATTTTAAAAATTCTTTCACCATTAGAAAGCTACATTATCTGCGAGTGACATAGGCTATATTTTATTTTAGAAAAAATAAGGGTCCGTAAGATATTTGGGTTTTTCGGACCCAAGGTGTAAAAAATCATCCAAAAAAGTTCCTTATTTGGCGTACGCCGCCTAAACTATAAAAGATAGAAGCATAAAATGTTCTAATTAATTAAAGACCTTAAAAATATCTACAAAAAAGTCCGCGACACACTATACCTATCTATTTCGAGTTAAGCACAACAACCATTTTTTTATTTAAAAATCTTGAATTTTTTTAGGACTTAATTTAAACGCATTTATTTTACACATGTCATTACTCCTTATCAAAAAAACCTATTTTGTCACAAAGTACTGTTTATGTAGATAATATTTGGTCTTTAATTCATTAAAATTGGACGTTTGGTTGCAAAGTTATGGCGAAATCAATATAATACTATTTCAAATCGCTTGACGTACGCTTAGCAGGGAGGTAGTTTATAATTAGTAGACGTTCGCTAAGAACGGATTTTCCATAATTCACCCTCTAAGGAGATGAACGGGGGTCAAAAGTTTGTATGAAGAAAACTTTGACGCGGACGAAGTCGCGGGCAGAAGCTAGTGATAATATAAATAGAACAAATTGTGATAGGGACATTTTGCACTGCGTAATGTTACCAGTAAAATAGTTTTCCTACCATCGTAGTAAAATCGTTATAATTCTGCATCGAAATAAGTATTTATTTTTAAGTAGGTATAATGGTAAAATTCGCTTTTATTTTAGAAGTAATTTTAAGTTCTTTCAGATTTTCTTCTTTTAAAAATAACCGAACAAAATACAATAACAACACTAAGATTTTTTCGAGTCTTATTTTCTTATTAATTTATCTCGATATAGATGTTCATTGTTATGTCTTACTTGAGATGCGTTTTATAATATAATATTTATCATCGTCTACTAAGTTTAACTGATAAGAATAAGAGTGAGTATATTAGGTATGAGTACTAATGAGTAGTAACTTTCGAAAAAATACCATTTTTTTTTTCTGAATATCTCACGGACTAAGTCGCAATCAGAAGCAATAGGTAATAAACTATTTAAAATAAGGAAAAAAATACGAATGTCATTTAAAACAAATGGTAGAAATTAAAATGTGTGTATGGCAACATTGTGTTATTGGGTTGGGCCTTTCCCTTACACGTCATGACTTCACGATAAACTAGAATGATGTAATTGTGAACAATCTACATTTTTTCGATAAAATAAATGTGTTAAATATTTTTCATTTATTTATTAACATTAACACACTTTTACTAGCTTCGTCTGTAATTAACTATAAGTAGATATAAAACTATACTACTTACAAACTATACTACTCAAAACAAAATAGGGCCCACCACTACTTATTTTTAATTTTTGTCTTAGAATTATTCAAGAGATACTGATTAGCAAAATGAAGCATTAAATTATGTAGTTGACTTGTTTGTGAGTCTTTATCAATGTTTCGAGCGAAAACTTGAGGGTTTAATTCAAGTGGGAAGTCGGAAAAAGTAAAGTGCTTGAAAGAACGTAAATTGCACAAATTCTTTTACTTGTGTTCTCAATGTGACTGTAGTTTTTGTTGTAAATCGTTGCTTTCTTGGACAGTTTTATTTGAATTTTATATTAATAATGATTATTATGGCTGGTTCTGGACGTCATAAGGACATGGAAACCGCAGCGAGAGCAGTTCTCCTTCTTCAGGGGAAAAATCTCAGAGGTCTGTAGCAATACATGTTGGTGTGTCGCAAAGAGCTATCCGAAACATGTAGGAGTGGTACCAGAAAATCGGGAGTGTAGCTAGGAGTCTTAGAAAAGGAAGTCCTAGAACTAAAACTGCTCCTGAAGATCGCTATATCAGGTTAACTGCACGTCGGGAGAATATTTTAACCGCCCGGGCTTTACAAACCCGATTGTGGCAATCAAATGGTACACAAGTCAGTGATTAAATCATTCGTAATCGACTCCACGAAGATGGCCAATGTTTCAGAGTATGTGCTGTTCGACTTAAACTGACAAGGGCTCCTCATGCAGAGCGTTTAAGATACGCTCGCCAACATTTGTACTGGACCAAGGTTAACTTTGGTGCTACTCTTTATAGACGAATGTAAGGTCAAGTTTTATAGTGATGATAAACAAATACAAGTGTGGAGAAAACGAAGCGAACGTTTTTCGGAACCATGCATCCATAGAACAGACAGTTTCTGGGGTTCAAGTGTTACAGTGTGGGCGGAAATTCACTTGGCGTGCAATACAGAGCTGGTAATTCTGAATGAGGGTGCTGTAACTGCTACCAGTTATGGTGAGCGAGGAGTCTGACTTCATATTATTCCATTTTCACAAAGAGTGGGTTCTGGTTTTGGTTTTATGCAAGATAAGGCTTGTCCACATACGGCCGGTATTACACAAAGAGCTCTTTCTGACACCAGTATCCCGGTTTTGCCATAGCCTGCGTCAGTCCCAACCTCAATCCCATTGCGTATTTATGGGATCAACTGAATAGAAGCCTCGAAGAGAACAACAGTCGAGTGAATAGTCTACAGGAGCTCATAGACGCGCGTAAAAGTCTGTTGTAACGAATACTGGAACAAAACGTTACCCATCTGATTAAAAGTGTACCTGATAGGCTCAGCGAGTGCATACGGAGTAGAGGAGGCCCCACTCTCTTCTAAACATAACATCGCTCAAGCCACAGGCACCAAAAAAATTGTGAAAAGTGAAATTTACTTTTCTCATTATTTTGCTACAATTTCCCTAAAAAGTGTTTTTGTGTTTGATTTAGAAAAAAAATAACAACTTTAGTTATTGATTACGTTTAAACACTTTCTTAAAACCTAGCCTAAACACATCTGTCCATAAAAACATGATAAACATTAATACTTTTTAATTTCACCCTAAAAACGTGGTGGGCCCTATTTTGTTTTGAGTAGTATATAATATATAAAAAATTGACAGTCGCATTTAACCAACTTCTTATTGCGGTATCGATTTGAAACTTTGCAAATATTTATGTAATATCCATGAAAAAAAAAAACAATGATATGGTGCCATCGAGCTGAACTGATGATGGAGCCGAAAGGTAGGCATTGGAACTCCATAACGGAACCACGTATCCTAGTCGTGTTTGAGCTTGTTAGAATTGTCTTGAGATGCACTTTAGCCATGATTGGTTTTCAAGGTCTGATGATGGAGCCGAAAGGTAGGCACTGGAACTCCATAACGGAACCACGTATCCTAGTCGTGTTTGAGCTTGTTAGAATTGTCTTGAGATGCACTTTAGCCATGATTGGTTTTCAAGGTCTGACGATGGAGCCGAAAGGTAGGCACTGGAACTCCATGACAGAACCACGTATCCTAGTCGTGTTTGAGCTTGTTAGAATTGTCTTGAGATGCCATGATTGGTTTTCAAGGTCTGATGATGGAGTCGGAGGGTGAGCAATGAAACTCTATATCCAAGCAACGTATTCTAAAATCTCGGAATTGCTTAGGTCCCATGTAATAGGGGGCGAGCCTATTGCTATCAACCGCTTCTGAGAAAGTCCTGATGAAAAAATCCAATAACACCTTGCCCGACCTAGGAATCGAACCCAAGACCTCATGCTCAGCCAGCATTCGCGCTTTGCGACCACTAGACCAACGAGGCAGTCAAACAATAAGTTATCTAAACTAGTACATACATAAACTCACGCCTTTTTCCCATGGGGGTAGGCAGAAACCATAGAACGCCACCTGCCACGATCCTTACATACTCCTTTCGCCTCATCTACGTTCATACATCTCGTCATAGAAGCACGCCATATTTGTGGTGTAACTATCTACAATTGGAAGGAGCTGTTTAGGGTAAGTCCCTATTTCTGCCACAAAGTAAGTTGTGCCTAAGTATGTACCTAGCCTTGCTGTGTTTCGGTTTGAAGATAATTAATGATGTCGATCATTACGGGTACATGAGACATTGTGGTCAAACACCAAGGTCACACATAAGGTTATTGACCTCAAGGACAAGGTCATCACAATTTTATGTTAATACGATTTTGACCTATAAACTTTCTAATTAAACTACTTAAAGTTAACTAAAGTTATTTTTTATTTTGTAGTTTTTGAAGGCGGTTGTACTTTTTGTAAAAAGATTTTTATTGATGAGATCGAGGTAGTTCGGTGCTTATCTTGTCAACAGAAACTCAGCGCGTCAGAAACACTGCACTAATAAATCACCTGCATGTGCTGTAAATGTTTAAAAAAACCGTTTGGCTATCGTTGCAGGTCTGAAGACTGTTCCACCTTACCTACCTATGAACAAAACTCGAGCAACTAATCCTGAACACTTAACAATTGATAAGATGCTTAATTTAAAAATAGAACAATCAAATCTTCATAACGATAGAGTGGCGACTTCCGGGTTAGATAAATTAATCATCGATGAGACATAGTACTTGTTCAAGAGCAATATCAAAACGTGTGCTTACGTCACAAAGTAGTTCAGCTGGATTGCTTAGGTACTATTATTACTTTACAGCAACATAACATCACGCCCGTAATCCCCGAAGGGTTAGGCAGAGGTGAACCCATTAGTACACGCACATTTCGCCAGTTATGTTTGAGACTCGTGTAATAGGGAGCGTGCCTATTGCCATCAAGCGGGCACAAATCCAGACTCCGAGGCTGCTTCTGAGAAATTCCCTGACCTGGGAATTGAACCCAAGATCTCATGTTAAGCAGTCGCGCTTTGCGACCGCTAGACCTGCTAGCAGACAGTTGGCTCTCTTGTAGTCTCTAATATGTATATTTAAAGTAGGTATAGCACCATCATCTAACATGTTGCATTAGAGTACATTCCAAGCATTTGCATCACCACTAATTATAAACGTTCAGTGTAAAGTATTAGTTGATAAATATTTTTATAGTGTACTTGAGTTCCTAGATTATAAGTTGTAATTAGTAGCTTCATATTTTATTACAAATAATTAATTGTTAGCAAATAAAAATCGATTTAATAAAATTTACTAACTGCATGCATGATTCAGATTAATTCTTTTTTCTTTTGACATTAATTAATTATGTAAAATTTGCACGCCGACATTATTGGCAGAATAAGAGATTCATATACTTTATCTTTAATATCCCTCAGAATCCCTCTACCTTATTTACGCAAATAAATGATTTTGATTTGATTTGAAAGCTAAAAAGTCATTTTGCTTCGTTCAGGGTGGGCCGTACGGGTCGTGCGGCTTAAGTGGGTGCAGCCGTGTTGTTCCTGCTGCCTAGTGAAGCGCGCTTCATCAGGCATTTCGACTGCAGCTGAGTGTGGGCATCGCATGCGAACCAATACAAACGTTCTAAGCACTCATATTGGAATATCGCAGGACGAAGGAACGCAAGCGTTCTACTTCTATTGCGTCGTTATTATCGCAGTCAGTGTGTAACTTCATAGCCGTCCTAATACATAAAGTACAGTATAGCGGTCATAAGTGGAGTAGCAATCTACAAAGCAAATCGATTGACACTTTGGTTAAACTTACGACCTTTCGACGTCGTGTGCGAATTTTGAGGTGTACGTAGGTACTGTGTTATTACTTTCAAAAGTGCCTTGTACATATAATGGCCTAATTAAATAAATGATTTGACTTTGACTTTAACTTTGAATACATCACTTATACACGGATGTAGGTATGGTCTGTACCCCGTGTTCACAGCAATTTAAACCATAGCATGCTACTGCACTTATGACCGCTACTGTACTACAAACAGATATCGCATCCGGTATTATCGACCGATAATAACGCGTCTATGTGGGACCCAAATTGGACCCAATTGGACACTTTAAACCTAAATTGTCACAGATTATTAAATGCGTATCCAGCTGCTTACCAATTAGACTGTCCAATACCTTCACAGTTCTCGTCGCCAAGGAAACAGGCCTATAGTGTGTTCTTGTCACTTGAGTTTCCAGTCTTGTTCTTAATTATACGTAGGTACTAGGTTTTCAATAGTTTTCATTAAGCTGCTGGTAGAGTGACGTGTACAAAAACATTGTTGCACTAGAACTCGCGGTAAGTACCTGCATAATAATATCTTAAGGGTAGGTACTCAAGCCGACGTGATCTGGAGATTTTCCGCTTTTCAAACAACCTACTTATTACAGTGCCTACTTCCTTAGCTTTAAACTATGCTGAAATGCATGAACATAAATAAAACCAAAAAGTTTTAATAATAATGTTTAATTCAGATAAAAAAAACAACTTAAATCTAACACACTTACATGTATTTCATACTAATATTATAAATGTGAAAGTAACTCTGTCTGTCTGTTAAGCTTTCACGAGTAAACCACTGAACCCATTTTCATGAAATTTGGTGCGGGGTGAGTAATAGTGAATACCAAGAAAGGATATAGGCTACTCGTTATTCCGCAACTTCGTCTGCGTCCGCGATTACCGACATTTACGTAGACGAAGTCACGGGCAAAAGCTGGTTATAATATAAACGGTTACTTTTAGGTCGTTCTTAAACCGAAACCCATAAACTCGATCATCTAACTCGAAACGATTGGGACCATTTTTTTTTCAAAAATAACAATAAAAAAAAACAGCTTTCGGTTTAAGAACGACCTAAAAGTAACCGTGTATAGTAAAGTAGTGTGAGGGTGTGTGTAGTATTATGTAGTAGTTTTAAATTAAATATTGAAAAAAGTTATTTCAATCTGTCAGGTTTATAAATTCCAAACGGAAAAATATAATAAATACTTAAAAAGAGTAGATATAAACTACTTTAATATACTCTATCTCCGATACGGCGGGACCGATTTTTATGAAATTTTGTGTGCATATCGGGTCGGTCTGAGAATCGGCCAACATCTATTTTTCATACCAAAAAACAAAGTTTAGTATCGCTAGCTCCGGTACTAATGAAGCGCTGTGCGATTTAATAATAATAATAATAATAATTCATTTATTTTCAGGTTACAAAGACCCATAGATAAACCTACCGACCACCGACCTACCGATTTCTACCTACTTCGGTACTTAGAGCCCCTCCACACTAGTATTTGTGCAGCGTAGGCATAACGTATACGCTGCGCAGACGTCGACTAGTGTAGCGGATGCGCGACGCATGCGCCGCGTTACTGCCGTGTCATGTAAAATCCTGTTCAGTGGCGTAGCTTGGGGGGGGCCGGGGGGGCCATGGCCCCGGGCGGCATATGTCAGGGGGCGGCAAGTGCCACGATTTTTTTAATTTTAAATTTAAAAAAAAAACTAAATCGCGCCCGCAATGTTACGTGTCAAGCAATTTCAACATCAGAAATTACAAAGTAATATTAAAATGGTATTGGTACTTCCCATAGCTGATAGATGTATGTTCCTTTCGAAGCTGTGGTAGTGTGGTCAGTTGAATAGAATATTTAAAGTTTAAACTAATTTTTACGGGGGGGGGGGGGGGGTGGCGCAAAATTTCGACCGGCCCCGGGCGGCAAAGACCCACGCTACGCCACTGATCCTGTTCCCATTCGACCTCTCCCCGCCACCCGCCCGAAACGACCACGAAATTGTGTGACACGCCGCGTATGCGTTCATCGAGCGTCTACGCTGGAAAAACGCTACAGTAAACGGGCACTATAAGACCGAATTATAGGAGATCTATACGTTCAAACACAAGTAGACAGAAAAAAACGAAGTCAATTTGACTTCAATTTGATATTTCTTCCAAATGTTAAAAACAAAACTACTTAGTCAGTTTCATCACAGTCTGGCGAGGTCAACACAGGTCCTTATTCAGTACAACTCTCACAAAAAAACTTGGATGCCAGTTATGAGTCGCTATAGGCCGCTTCAATTGTCTGTAACCAAAGTATTAATTCGTTAGGTATCTAGCTAGGTATAGTTTTTCAGACATTAATGTCTGATCTGGGAATTAAAACAGTCGTGTAACAAGGCCCTCACGCCCGGAAGGCCAATTCTACTTGTTAAAAACACAAATTGAGAGTGAGATTAGATTGCGATCGTTCCTAAAAGTTAGTAGAATGGCCGTCCTGGGTCCTTAGACAAAGTAACATCGCTTTGTAGCGAAACTATATCTAAATTCGTCATCGTCTCTGACTTGCTTGTCAGTTGTCATGTCTTGCTTCATGTCCACGTGACTTAACGCGGCTTATGTCAATCCCATACATTTTAGTCTTTTCTAACTTCGTTATCGTTTTGAAATTGTTACTTTGTCTAAGCCCCCTGCAGTCGCGCGGCCGCTAGAACAACGATCATACATACCCTAATAACATTGTTATAATATGTGTCATCCGGGTACTCGTTACCGCGACGCCTCTTCTTGAACACTGCGACCGCGTCGCGCTTACATTCCTCATGGTCATTCTGACTGGGCTTCCACCTAGGCTTGCCTGCAATTGCTTCGATAATCGCCACAAAAAATGGACTCCTAGGCGGTTGAATCTTGCCCATCTTCATAGTATACAGCCACACGGCTTGCTCCACTGCTCGCTCGTTGTTGTACTCGTTGATAACCTTCAGCTCAAGGAATCGCTTTTCAAGGGTCTGTGAAATATATAGTACCTATTAAGATTGATGGGTACCCAGCGTGCTAATTTCTAAGTAAGAAATAACAGAATACTATGACAACGACTGATGAAGCTTTTTCGTGAATTGCGAAATTTCCTTTGAAGCCGAAATGCCGACGACAACCAGACGAAAACGTGGAATACTTGCCTCCTTAACTTCCGTCTCAAATTCGTCGTCCACTTCATCCTCGCCTCTGTCAGCAAGGCAGTACTCGAGCGTCTCCTTCACGCCTGCCTCATGTACGTCTACGAGAGCCCGCGGGTGGAAGCAGCACATCTGTGGGCCCCACGCCGACGTCATATAGTTATTGTACTTGTGCTCAGCTGCTTGCAGAGCGACATTCTTGCTGTTTCTATTCGCCTTTTCGAATTCCATAAAGCAACAATCGATTTCCTGAAAAAATAAACGGGGTTTAAATACCTTTCGGATTAGAAATAGAGATTAAAGTAAAGACGTACAGTCAGCAACAAAAGTCGATTAACAATGTTACTTTTTTATATCATTAAACAGACACAAAACACAAATGTACTGGCTTCCAGAATTTCAGGTTATAGCTAAGGGTTTATTATATCTTAATGTTATATTCATTGCGTTTTACCGTTATGTACTTAATAATTAGGATTTAAAAATCATAAATGTTAATCGAGTTTTGTTGCTGACTGTACAATTCGATATGAATATGTTCTGACTTGCTTTTATGATCTTGGGTCTTCTACTTTCAGAAATTGATCATACGGCAAGACAGTGCTTTCCTACTACTACTTCTATGTGACAGCTTAAAACTACTGGTTAAAATAGCCGTTCAATCGCAGGGCCTAAAAGCCCCACATGAGTAGAATAAACCCTAGCCCTTTGATTGAACAGCACCATAAACTTCGAGTAGCCGACTGGCTGAACACAATATTCAACCGTACATCGTAAACGCTAATCGAACTAGTTAAATGTCAAATTACTAATAGAGTAGGATCGAATCTAACCTGCAGGCCTAGCCAAGTTACAAACGCTTCGTATCTAATCTCTTTCTACGATCGATAACGCTTCGGCATAAGCGATTGTAGAAAGCGCTAAGTCGGTAGCCAAGATGAAATGATTGAGTCGATCGCTCGTTCTACGACGTTGTTCGAAAAAACTTTACTTTAGTCTATGGTGAGCGATCCTACAGACGTCAAACCTACGTCAAAATCACAGTTGTGTTTATAGTGCGCGGGCGGAACTTTGTTTTTGAATGTTTTATAACTTAGATAAAACTATAAAGTGTTAAAAAGTGAAATAACATACATGTAAAATGTATGTAATACTTACATGTATGTCTTTTAATAATTAGTTTATTATATTAATACAGTGCGAAATGTCATTTTAAATACCTGTGACTCGAAATGATAAAGATCTTGCTTATCAATGAAGAATACCTTTTATGAAGTGAATATTTTTTATAGGATGGTATCTAGATCTCGAGCAAGCCCGGAACAGTTCGCAGCTTTAATAGAATTCATGGAAAAGTGCGTAAATTACAAATTATTTCGTAAATAACTTCTTTTGCTTGTTGAATTTCTATCACACTTAGAGCACTTGAGACTAGTTGAAACATAAACAATGACGTGGACCCGTCGTGAACTTAAACTCGTACCTACTTATGAAACAAAGAAATCAATTGTGTGGCTTAATCACTAGACCCTTTGGATATCTAAAAGGCGGAGTTCTTCATAAAGGGCCTGGAAAGTATATTTGTTTAGCCGAAATTGCTGCACAATTAACTTTCCGGCATTTCCTGAATTGTCTCCATGCACTGACGATTTATGTCTCTATTTAGACGTCTAAGCAACACTTCTTCATTATGAGCACACCACAACATATTTAAAGCATGCATTGTTTGTACTAAAAGTCCAAAATTATTTTTTAAAAAACAAATCACTTCTCGGTATCGCCACAGCTGACTAAAGAGACGCCATTTTGTAGCGTTTTCTATTGGGTCTTCGTGATCGCTCGGCTAGCGTTCAAAAACTACGAAAACGTTTCGTTAGCGCTTGTCAAAAGTGTAACTTGGCTAGCATTTGTACAGGATGTAGTGATTAACGTCGTAGAAAGGATCAAATTTCAATCTATCATTACGAACGCTATGTTAAATTGTAAACTTGTCTACGAATTATCTATTCGCTTGTTCTGACCACGTGATTTAGCGTTGAGGTAGTTTAATTCCCATACATTATCATTGTTTTCTACAAGCGTTAACGATTGTAGATTGTCAACTTGGCTAGGCCTGCTGGCCAGTATCCAGTGTCCATGACGCGGTGCCTCAAGATTCGGATTCCTAGGCGTGTGGTTGAATGGCGCTGTTCAATGAAAGGGCTAACCGTGCAATTAAATGGCTATTTTAACTTAGTTGGCTGCGAAGATCTACACGTAAGACCCAAGTGTAGACTTCAGGT
The DNA here is from genome assembly GCA_949316365.1 of Hoplodrina blanda. Classification (NCBI taxonomy): domain Eukaryota; kingdom Metazoa; phylum Arthropoda; class Insecta; order Lepidoptera; family Noctuidae; genus Hoplodrina; species Hoplodrina blanda. Next base: position 3,384,104 of record OX438579.1, on the reverse strand, counting down.
TTTCATAAACCGGATCAATTTACGTTATAGTGTGAATGTGTCTGTATCAAACGTATTAAAATAGTGATCTACCTTGGGTACTTACGTGGCACTTGAGTTGATGATTTCTCGTTTTACATTAGTTAAGCGTTTAAAGATAGTACCTACTTGAGGTGGTAGGGCGTTGTATTAAATTAAGTAATAGCTCAATGAAAAAAGAAGTAAGTAGAGTAACATTTATTAAAAATAATGTCTGATAATCTATACAAATAAATAAAATTGAAGTGTCTATTTTTAATGTCAAAATAATACCTGTTTTTTTAAATGCAAATAAAAGTTTACACAGTACAGAAACACAAATTTTTAAAAGTCATGTCTGTCTGTTTGTTTCGGATTATCTCCGAAACTACTGGACTTATTAAGACTGTTGGATACCTAGCTAATTAATATTATGACACACTAACAGCCTGTTTCACAATCTTCGAATAAGTTCCGATTAAATTATTTGGCAGATTATTTTATACAAATTCTTTTCCGTTTTTGAAAGTATCTGGTGAATAGCGTTTGATTAAAGGTGGTGAAATAGGCCCTTAGGCTACTAGTGTTTTAGAAAAATAATTATTGTTTCATGCCCACCAGACAGCCGACATTCATAGAGACAAAATCGCAGGCATAAGCAAGTTTGTAATAGAAAAAGGTATGAAAGATGAACAAAAAAAATTGCCCAATTGCACCGAAGCCCATATCGAAGTACCTAATGTGCATACAATATTAGTAATGCGACCTATCAAGATACTACTGAGCGAAAGTTTCTAATAAATTGAAGGTTCGTCTTGGCCTTGCAAGTTGTACTGGCTTGTGAAGAACGATCCTTACTTGCAAGGAGGTTATCAAAGAGAGGCATAACAGGCAGATATAAATGTTTTCCTGTTAATGCGAATATGGTTCCTTGCGAAAGTGAGAAAGTTTTAATACTTCTTGACCGAAAACCAAATGAATTAAGTACATGACATGACATGTGTGATTGTTAGAATCTCAGCTTGCGTCCAAACCTCCGTATTTCTTTACGAATGGCCTGTTCGGCGACTTTAATCGCCACGACGCGTACTGGCGGTGGCGGAGCTACATTGAGACGTACTTGGAGCAGTTCCTCCACGTAGGGGTCATGTTCGTGATGCGTGGAGCGGTTCCTCTGTTTGGCGAGGAATTCCTCAGCGTCACTGAGCGTCTCCTCGTGCTGAGTTCGCAGCCTGTCGGAGCTGACACCCGCCTGCTGCATCTTGTTCTTCATACACGTCTCGTATAAGTTGCGCGCCTCCTGCACGGCTTTCTTGTTGTTCTGCTCGTTGATGATACACAAGTACTCGTACTTCTGCTCCAAACTCTGCAAAGTTTATAGTTTTCGTGCTCATTCTTTTCCTACTGGACTACTATTACTTTTAAAATATCTGTTTAATGTGTGCGTTGGTGTTGCAGTGCACGACTGGTCGGACCTTTAGTCGGACTGGTCGGATAGATACTGAACGACGTGTTAATTCGTTCGCATGGCAATAATAAAAACTTAATGAAATTATTTTATTAGATGACTGATCAAATAATTATTGATTTTTTTTTCAGAATATTTGGAACTACTTTTCCAATATGTACCTAAAATAAAAGGACGTCACCTGCTCCAAATCCGGTCTTTGGTCATCCTCATCATCTTCAGGAACATCTCTTGCAGCGTCGAAGAGCAAAAATGCTGCCATGCTGGCCTCAGCGTGAAGGTCCTCAAGCTCTTGTGGGTGTAGGCAGAGACGTGAGTGCTCTCCACACACACTGCTCACGGCGGCGTCGTATGTTTTCTTGGCGAGGGACAAGGTCTCTCGAACCTTCGCTTCGTTGTTCAAAATGTATAGCGACAGGCACCCGTCTAGCTCCTGCCAATGTTAAATATATGTAGCTTTTACTTATATATTACTATTCAGTGATGACAACGACAACTTTGTTTAGAAAGTACACAGATATCAAAATTCATAATATAGATGTATCGCCTAAACCTAACCGAACCTAATTTACTCACAAGTTCACGTTACGAAACCAACTGAACTGTACACCTAACACAAATGATAAACTAGTTAAATCGATGATACCATCGGTTGAAGTCGGAGTCATACCTTGATGAGGTCTTGGAGCCGAGCGTCAGCGTCTTCTTGCGAGCCCAGCTTCCTTTTCTGCGTGTAGCAAAGCACAGCTTCAGCGCGAACGGCGGCGTGTACGGCATTCAGCGCGCTGGCAGGGAAGCTCTGCGCACCGTGCGTGCTCTCCTCCATGCGTGCCGTGTACAACGAGCGCGCCGCGCGTGTCGCCGCCAGCAGGCACGCGTCCGCTGTCGCCTGTAACGAATACAAACATGCCTAATACTGCACGCCAAGCAGTGGACTACACCAGTTTCTCATATTTATGAACAGTGTTGCCAACCCCAACCGAGACTAAAACTACAAAGAAGCTTTCATAAAGCTGTAGAAAACTGTAAAATTCTGTTTATAGAACTGTAAATCTACAGCTTTTCTTATTTTGAACTATTTAATAACTTTATTATTTTGAATTATCAATAAAACCACATAATAAAGCAAAAAAATAATTCTTTCATTTATTTTACATTATTTCTACTAATACTGCTTCATTTTCAATTTGCACATCCTCTTGATTTTCAGTTTAATTTTATTTTATTCAGGGCAATTTTTTTTTTAAATTTTCAAGAATTTTACTTGACATAATTATGTGTATGTCTCTAGATTTTTGAAAAGTAGGTACAACGATTCAAATTATCCACCGTGCCAAGAATAGGGTTAAAATCGTACATATTTTTATCTAATTAGCGTAGATTTTGCTAAAATCGAGTTGGTATGGGATACACAGCAAATAAAATAGAGGCGCTAGCATCATAAAGAAAAAAACTGTAGATTTGGAGGTCTAAACTAAAAACTGTGGAGATATCGAAAAAACTGTAGATCTACAGTTAAAACTGTAGGGTTGGCAACACTGCTTATGAATTTTCTATTAGGTACCTACCTACCTTAAAAATGGTGACCGCCTCGGGCACTTCATCACTGTTGAAAATATCGACGTACTTCTGGAAGTAGTCAAACAAGTCTTGAGTCCGGACTTGCTCACCGTTGATCAACTTCGGTGTAAGATGCTCCGGATCGAACAGTGAAGGTACCAGCTCTAGAAGTGCTAATCTAAACTCTTGTGTCAGGTCTGTGAAAATTAATATAGGCATGCATGCATTAACGATGTCTATTCACCTTGGTCAGCTGCCAGCTATATCATACTTACCACGAATGCATCCTGCAAAGGTTCGCTTGGTAACGCTAAGACCTGGATGAGGCATCAGAAAGCACTTGATCTGCTCAAAACTTGAGTTAATGTGTTCACGCACCTCACGCAACTCTGCCTTCTGGTTCGGATGCGCCTGGTAACATAGTTACATTAATATCTAAGCGTTAAAAAAGTTATTAAGTAGGTAGGTACTGAGTGATATCCAGTGCTGCAGTGTCCTGAATTTAAAAAAAGAAATGAAATTGAAATTGATTTAGTTATTGAAATGAGCTTCCTTCACAAGGAGCTCGTTCGGAAAAAATCTAAGGCATATCTACTATTTGTTATGTTGAGTTCCGGTTTGATCGCCATGGTTGCCGATGTGATTATAGGTATTGCAAATATCCATCGGCAGTATACCAAATATCTACGTACCAAACGTAACGTAAATTGAACATGATAGTTTTACCTGGAGCCTCATGCTGAGCAGTTCAGCGCCGCCGTCGTAGCCGTACGCGTGCTCATAGGGACACGGCCAGTCCCGCACCAGGAACGTCAGCGTCTGGAACGCTTTACCCTCCGCCTCGGACACCAGCCTGCCGTACTCCGTGAACAGCTGTCAGACATCAACAACGACGAATATTTAATAAGAACCCATCATTTTCACCATAGGGCCTTCCTCAAATATCGTCACAACGACCAGTCCTGTGTGCTTTTCGCATCCAGTGGATTCCCGCAACGTCCACCAGGGTCATCAGACCATCGTGTTGCTCAACCACACCACATGCACCCCCGTTGACAAAATGCGACTTAATAGATCGGTAGTGCTAGAAATCTTAGGTAAACAGAATGATGATGCCACTTTCGTCGCAGAATCTCAGATCGACATGACAACGTCCCGGTTCAAGGATTCAAGACTGATAACAACCTCACCTCTAAACTTTATATAATATCCAATCAATTGTACCTCTTCAGAGTAGAACAATAAGGATCTCACCTGTAAGTGCTGTAAATCATCTTCCTTAATATTGCCGGACAGGTTGTAGATCTGCACAGAGGACATGAGGGTAGACAGCGCGAAGATAGTGGAGTTCTGTCCGATGGTGCTCTCCGAGTCGAAGGTGCCCTGCGTGTCCATCAGCAGCACGGCAACCTGCAACCACATGACTTAGTACCTGCTACTTAGAACTGGAACACGTGGTCTTCAGGTTCATGTGGAACAAATGCTAGGTACCCCTACAGTGAGCACAGTAAGACGCAGCGTGCGCGAACGATTGACCGAAGAGGGACAGAAATAATATGGTATGTTCCAAGACTTGCAGGAATGCAGGTGTCAACATGAATGGCACAGAGCTTAGCATGAGTACCCGATTAAGACAACTCGATGCCCTAAAACAATTCACGCCTGTGAGGTTTGAGATAACTTTATTCTTATAAGAAATACACATACATGAGAATTTTAATAAAACTATACATAATTTGTTGGGCGTATTGCAAGAAATAAACGTTGTTAAAAAAAATATAACTGGCCCCCTCATCCATAAGTAAAATGTATCTATTTTATTTGGCACAGTGCTTGGTTCTTGTGCAACAGGCACAGTAACCGAGCCATCCATAGGAACATGTATTCCTATGGATGACTCGGTTACTGTGCATAGTTATGGTGGGCTACTAATAAAAGTGTGGTTTCAGCTTTCATGATTTAAATCTATGACCTACCTTCTGGCCGGTGGCTGCCAGGGTAGTGATGATGGGTTCCGACCACAGGTGGATGCCGGTCGTATCCCGCTCTCCGCCGCCTCTCCAGTGGAAGCCTTTCAATTGATCGTCTTCATTGCCCAGCCATTCGCCACTCAGCTGACTGGAACGCTAATAAGTAACAATATTTACGGCCTTTCTCCGATTAGCAAGTTTTACTTGTCCGGGCTTGCTTAATCCGTAATGTTATCATATTCAATCATGCAAATTTTTTTATATGTTAGATAGCATCTTTAACTAGCTGTAAACAAAAAAATTGGCTTCTGTTTTAAGTAGTTAAGACTAAATTAATTATCTTATGTTCAAAAAACCTCTGTTCTCTAATTACCGTGGCTTGTCCGCACACCGACTTATTGTTGAAACTTGCCCGTAATTTTTATATCGTACAGATTTTCATCCATCCATTTAACGTTTTAAACGGTATTAAGCAACGTGTATCGCATAACAAAATATCGGCTCAATAGAACCAGTCTATAAATAATTATTATTAAGTAACCGCATGTCCGATCGAAAGTTATAATTGCCGTGACATTTTCTGTTCTCGGGTGCAAATCCCTAACTAACAGTATTTGGCACATTACTACCGTACACGTCGCGTCTCCTCGTGTGTGCCGTGGCCCATCAGCAGTTGCACGCCTCTAACGTTAGTGTACTGGCAATGAAGCACGTGAGTATATAATCACCGTAGCCTTGGTTAAAAACTTTTCTAATTGCCGTTGTACTTATTTTAATACTTGATTTTTAAGTTAGACCTAAGTTGATCATGTAAATAGAGACAATACTTTGGCCTCCGTACATTGTAATAAGCTAGTATTTGCATACTGTGTCGGTTTTCGACATTTTTTAAGAAAATCTGTCGTTTTCTAATTACAGTATACAAATTACCATATGTTTATAATTACCGTTGTATGAAAAATAAATACAACGTTTGTTTTATTTAGTTTGTTTTTACCTAATTTTCATTGAAAGTGTTTCATTTTTAATAAATTATAGCGATGACAAAGTGTCTTTTTTACTATTGGTTATGCCTATGAGGGACATCGTCAATTCTGTTGCTTTAATTATAATTATATGTGTACAAATTATTAATGTGTGTTATTATCATTTCAATACCTATCATATTTTACATAGACTTGATGATATTTTCTAATCACCGTTGTATTAAATATTAAATTTTTCTAATTACCATACTTATGAAATTTTTAAGTCTCTTTAACTAGAAAACCACCATTAACTGTTACATGCCAAATTAATTATTGAACTCGTATCTTTGAATTCTTTCATATTTTCATGTGTTTAAATCAAATTTGTGAAAAATAAAAAAGGTTACGGTAATTAGGCAAAGAACGCCAAATTGGAGAATGACCGTTTAGCAATAATTTAATTGATATCCTCGTACTTAAGTTTATTATATACCTAAAAGGAATAAATAAATAATAACATCGAGAAATATGTCTTTAAAACCAGCGAGTTTCTTATGTTCCTGTCAACTATTATTATAACACTAATTGCCCAAATCTTTTGGCAGAGTGTAACACACAGCATATAGACAGGATGTAAAGTAAGCAGTCATAGGTGCAGTAGCATGCTAAGGTTTGAATTGCTGTGAAAACACCTCAGAATTCGCCGATGGCATCGAAAGGTCGTAAGTTGAAAATTTTCAATCAGTCAATCTACTGCTTTGTGAAATTACTATCTACTCCACTTATGGCCGCTACTGTACCCTAACTACCTATTTAAGGTACTACATACTTACACCCACAATTTTCCCATTTCCCATTTGCTTACTTAAGTCATATTATAGAGGCTAGGCAAACATTTAACGGACTAAAATCCACAATCTGGGTTCCATTCTAAAAATAGTAAAATTTTATAAGCCCTGAAATACCTAAATGTCCAAACTCTTTAGGTACGAGTACCTACAGCAGTTACTGTACACAGGACATATTCCATGTCATTATCTGTAGGTGCCGTCTTGATATTGACCCGCACAAATCACTTTGTTTGTTTCTGTGATCTGTGTTGAACTCTATTCTCATATTTCACTTAATGTCAAAGCTAGACAAACAGTGGTTCAATAAATGCAATTGTTATTTACCCGGCTACATATACTCACAGGCGCGTTGAGGTATCTGAGAAAGAAGTCGAGGATGAAGGACTTGCCGCCGCGGTAGGCGCCGGCCACGCTGAGCACGACCACGGGCAGGTCGCGCACGTCGGATCGCAGCAGCAGCCGCCGCAGCGCCGCCTCGTCCAGCTCGTAGCGCCGCTCGCCCTCGCCCAGCCGCACTACCTGTACGCCATCACGCGCCTCACAATTCTCCGCGTCGCCGCTCATCGCGCCTGATACTGCGAACACCAGTTGACTGCCTCGTTGGTCTAGTTGTTAGTGACCCTGACTGCAAAGCCGGAGGTAGTGGGTTCGATTCCCACCCAGGACAAACTTTGTGTGATGAGCATAATTGTTGGTTCTGTGTCTGGGTGTAATTTATCTATAATATGTAGGTATGTATTTATAAATTATATAAGTATGTATATCAGTTGTCTGGTTACCATAACACAAGCTCTGCTTAGCTTGGGATCAGATGGCCGTGTGTGAGTTGTCCCAAGATATTTATTTATTTACCAGTCTCTATCCTATTATCATGCCACTACAAGACGAACGATTATCAAAGCAACCTAAGCTATATCTGTAAGACTAGGGCTGCCATCATCTCAATTGCGGACGCCGGACAACACATATCATAATATAACATCACGCCTGTAATCGCCGAAGGGAAAGGCAGATATGTACTCATTAGTACACCGTCATATCGCCAGTAATGTTTCAAGTCCTATGAAAAGGGAGCGAGCGGCCGCGAGCCTATTGCCATCAACCGGGCACAAATCCAGACTCCGAACCCTCCCCTGGACCCCCCTTCTGGACGTCCCCTGGACGCCCTCTAAATCAGGAAAAATCCGTCGAAACCCGGATAGTTGGGCCCTATGTAAGACCAAAGGCCAAAAAAAAAACAAGAACCCTTTGAAGCAACTCTTTCAAATGATACCTAACACGATATGGATGTACCCTTTTTTTAATAGCTAATTAAATGACTATTTGAGCTAAAAGCTTTATATCTAATATATAATTAAAACATGTTTTTTACTTTACTGGCGATATTTGTGCCCTATAACAAGATGGAACTCTGTACTAAAATTCAAACTACGTAAGGTAACGGTAACGTAACTAAAAAGCACCAAAAACACTACCCTCCTTTTGGACTCCGCTGTAGTTGAGTAAGAAAGGAATCAATATTTTTTTAATCCTTTATTTATTAAATTTAACTGCTACGTACGTTTTAACGAATGAAGAATGCTGTTCAAGAACTGCAATTTTTATTGATGACAATTGTTAAATATTTTTCTTTATTGTGTTTTAACTATTAATTTATTGTTGCTAAAATGTTATTGTTAGATGTTTAATTGAAAAATCCATTCAGATGCAAATAAATAAATAAACGAAATCAACGCCTAATTACTATGACTACCCGGTGACCAACACGGGGCTGGAACCCAGTAGCCGTTGCTTAGCTGTAGAACAAAAGATTTGTGCACGCCGCGCGTCGGACGTTCACGAATTCAAAATATAAACATAAGTTTTATTTAACTTCACTATGTATTAATCCTTTGTAATTATTAACATAAAAATGATGAAATTGTGAACAGTGTACGGGATTACGTCCCCGTTTCATCATACAGGCTGTTCATTTATTTCATCACTATCATTTTGTTTCATGCATCTTTTAAAAACAACAACATTGCAACAAAGTTAGGTACTATTAAAACTTTATTAGGTACTTAACTCACCTGATAATATTATTTAAAAAGAGAAATTGTAATCTTATCACTGTTTAATAGTAGAAAAAAACACCTCTCGAATACAAGCAGCTTCACTACAAGCAGAATACCAACTGAATACTGATCGAGAAGCTATGAGTGGCGGCAGCGAACAATCAGGGATTGAGTCATTGAGACAACTCCTTAGCAAAATCGCGTATTTTATAGCGTGTGTTAGTAAAATATTCACGTCCGCTTCACTACTGTATAGTAATTCTCAACCTTACGACTTAAAACACAAAGTCTATATTTACCTGTTCACGCTTGCGTCATATTACGTTTGGCAGTGCGAACTGATACATCAAAAATAGAACAAATACTGATAGCGGGCATTTTGCAGTACGCAATGTTGCCAGAACATTGTTTTTTTTACTATTTCGGTAAGAAAATGGTAATTTTATGTAGCAGTAGAAGATCACTGATTTCATCATAATAGGTAATATAATAAGCATAAAATTCTTACAGATGTTTTGCTTTTTTTCTTTTTAAGTATAACGTTTTTACACGAATATTATAAAGGTTGTAAAAGACTCTTAACGAAGTCGACAGAAACATTATTTCAATGATTGCTCTTTACTATACCTGGGAAATTTCTGCTTACGCAGATATCGAATGTCAAAATTTCTTCTTGTCACTGTTTTTTACGAAAACTAATTTTGAATGCTAAAACTAAACTAAACTTCCACGACCCTGTTCTGTTGCATGCACCCCAAAATACAATGTTTACCGTATAGTAAATTGCATAAACATGATTTTTTAAATAATGTTTAATTATGAATCACTACATATTATAAAATAAAGTCGCTTTCCCTGTCTGTCTGTCCCTATATATGCTTAGATCTTTAAAACTACGCAACGGATTTTGATGCGGTTTTTTTTAATAGATAGAGTGATTCAAGAGGAAGGTTTATATGTATAATACATGCACCCGTGCGAAGCCGGGGCGGGTCGCTAGTAATAAATAAAATGGAATTCGTTTCACCACATTTAAAGCTTAGGCTATATGATGTGTCTTTTTACACCCTATAAATAATAACGTTTTCAAAAATTGTCAAGTATCAAAATCCTTACAAATGGATGTAAAAAAATTGTACCTTCTGTGACGTAATTTTTTATCAACATCAAACCACATTAAAATAACTTTTCGTTTTGAAAATAGGGAACAAGAAAAAGATAATCGTAGCAAATGTGTTGAGAAGAATACGACATAAAACAGATATTAAACTCCAAACCCGACGTGCTCTGTTGGAGTCAAAATATTCAAAAACTTGTGATAAGAAAATTACCAACACGGTAGACGAAATATTTTTGTTTCTAAAATCTAGCCTGTACTGCAAGCAATATGAAAACAAGAAAGAAGTTTTTAAAGCAAGTAATTTTAATACAAAATTTCTAATTGGATAGTAGAAATTAAAATCAGTGTGTGGCAACACAGGACATATTAAAGCATGCCATTGGGCCTTCCCCTGTATTACAAAGCTTTATTTATTCTGTCGTGACGCGTCACGCGCTTTGAGACGAAACAAGTGGGCAATGTATCAAAATTATGGTCGGGTTTTTTTTATTGATATGACTACTCCGAGTTGCTTGCTTCTTGTTGCGTCATTCATACATACAATATATTTCATAATTATTTATGTACGTTATTGTAGAATGCGGTTAACTGTTTACATTATAATTAGTTCATTTATTTTTATATTTTGCTTGTTATCAACAGGATGATGATGACATCAGCAGGGTTTTGGTTGAAGTATTAACAAATACGAATTAGTCTCTATAATGTTAGAGTTGATAGGGGCATAAAATACAAATCTACACCGTGTATATTACAAAGTTGAAGAGATTATTTTTATTGAATGCGCTTATATCTCAGGAACTACTGGTTCGAATTGACAAAATCTTTATCATAATATAGCACGTTTATCGAGGTTATCGGTTGTATCATCACACTACGACTTAAGGGAGCGGAGCAGTAATCTAAGACAAAACTTAACGGGAACTAGTACCTCTACCTATACAGGGTTATTTTTAAAACACCAGATACCAGAAAAGGGGTGATTGTACTCATTATTATGAACAACTTTTTCTATAGGACCAACCCTAAAATCATAAAAGACAAACAAGCTGTTCCCTACAAGAATGCTGTAAGTACTATAGGTACAACACAATCATTATGTATGAAACCGCTAATTTTATTTTATGATTACAGGGATCCCATAGAAAAAGTTGTTCATAATGATGAGTACAATGACCCCTTTTCAAGTTAAAAATAACCCTGTATACATAGATATACTTAAAAAACGGGTTGCACTCCGGGAGTGCCGGCAGAAGTGAAAACTTGATTATTAACGTTTACGTTTACGTTTAACATACACGAACATTCGCGCAAGCGCCCTGCGCTGTCTAAACGAAACAGTAGGCCCAGGCATACATTATCGCCGCGCCGTAGAGAGGGGATAGCTGTCTACTCTCCATCCGACTTACGCTTTTTCGATCAGGTCACGTGTCCTGACGCGCACGTGTCCTGACGCGAGTTTAAGATTTTATACCCATTACAGAAAAAGTGCTCAACGCCGCTAAAGAAGTTTTCACTTCAAAAATAAGTTTCAAAACTAGTATGCTGAATTTAAATGTCTTCGAATAAACACTCTGTGTGTCTTCGTGTGTGTTTTAACGCATATCGCAGGTAGGTTCATTTTTCATCGATCGCTAAAAATAAACTAAAATGTTGATTGGGCTAAATAAAACGGACGAGGATAACTGAATTTTTTGTCGGTTATTTTTATATCAGTTGTTTCTGTAAAATTCTACAACTAAAATTACAAAGTAATATTAAAATGGTAATGCAGAGATGGTGGTAGGTCCGCTGGGCCTGGGAGCAACATTTTTACAAGTTATTTTTTTATGAGGTGACCTTAGAGCTAGAAGGTATCAATTAACCTTCATGATGGGAGATGTTATGACAAAAAAATTCTACCAAAATAATATTACCTATACCTACACATTATCTACATCTTTTAAGTAAGTATTTATTTGATTTTACTCTTTGAGAAATTTGACCATGAAGCGATGTCCTTGACTTTAAAGATTACTATAATATAGGTTTTTCAGACTTTGAGATTTGACCTTGATTTGAGGTCAATGACCACAAGGTCATTGACCTTGGTCACACATAAGGTTAATGACCTCAAGGACAACCTTGAGGTCATTAACCTTATGTGTGACCTTGGCATTTTCTACCATTTGACCACAATGTCTCATGTCCCGTTATGATCAACATCATTCATAATCATCACCGGAACACAGCAAGGCTACATAGGTACTTGGTAGCAGAAATAGGGACTTTCCCTAAACAGCTCCTTCCAAAATAGATAATAATAATACCGCTAATTTTGATAAGATAATTTATTGTTCCGTCTTACAATCCCAAACTATACACAACAATCTATTAACATAATAGTCACGAGTTCACGACAATTTTACCGATATTACCAGTCTAAAAAGTTAGATGAGAACATTTTAGAAATGTCATTAAAAAAGACAATTGGAAATCTCTGTTTTTACGGAAAACTTAAATTCGCTAGAATTTAGATGTAACACATTTTTTCGAAAAAAAAAACGATGTATCCATATAGATCGATAGTAACATTTATATAAAGCTGTTCATACGTTCCGAAAAATAAGGATTTGAAAGTTTGCATGAAATAACGTAAGTCGTAAACGCTTTTAATGAGTAACTAACCATGTCCAGCAAACGGTATAAATAAAGAATTCCTAATACATACATAAACTCTTAAATAAAACTCGTCTGAAAGGATCTTTAATAAGTCGAATTATTTTTGTGATTGTTTTAAATTGTCTTGGGTTGGATTCCCAAGTCGAGCAGAGTGTTATTGGGTTTTTCCATCAGGAATTTCTCAATAGTCGCTAATTGGTAGTAGTAACCTTGGAGTTTGGATTTGTGCCCGGTTAATGGCAATAGACTTGAGCCCTATTATTACCTACATGAGACTTAAAACATAACTGGCGAAATGTGGGTGCACTATAGGGTACACCTCTGCCTAACCCCTCTGGGATTATAGGCGTGATATTATTTATGTTATGTTTTAAATAAAGTAATATTTTGTCTGAAAGACAAACTAACAAAAAATGTTAAATATCCAATTCAATGTATTTTTGGCATAGTCTCAATTTCATTCAATACATTTATTTTTTAAAACACACAGACACCGAGTTCTGCCTAAACAGATTAAAAAATGAAGTAAATAACAATTATGTTGCTATAAAAAAAACACGGTTTAGTAGGTATTTTACTAAAAATAATAACTATGCAACACCTAGTTTTATTACTTACTACACCTTATTACTGTCCCACTGTAGGGCAAAGGCCTCTTCTCATACAGAGAAGGCATGAGCCTCGATCACCACGCTTGCTCAAGGCGGATTGGCGCTTCCAGACTTATATTAATCACAAGTCCAGGTTTCCTCACAATGCTTTTCCTTCACTGATGTCAGTAATGTCTAAGATAAACTTTAGAAATTACATATAAATTGAAAAGGTCACATTGGTACTTGCCCGGATTCGAACCCACAACTTCATGCATGAAAGGCGGGCGCTTCAACCACTAGGCCATCACGACACACTCACTGTCTCATTATTAAAGATATATTTGTGCTTTGAGCAATTCCGAGATTTATTGCTACTAGAATACGTTGCTTCGATATAGAGTTTAATTGCTCACCCTCCGGCTCCATCATCAGACCTTGAAAACCAATCACGGCTAAAGTGCGTCTCAAGACAATTCTAACAAGCTCAAACACGACTAGGATACGTGGTTCCGTTATGGAGTTCCAGTGCCTACCTTTCAGCTCCATCATCAGACCTTGAAAACCAATCATGGCTAAAGTGCGTCTCAAGACAATTCTAACAAGCTCAAACACGACTTAGTTACGTGGTTCCGTTATGGAGTTCTCATGCCTACCTTTCGGCTCCATCATCAGATCAGTTCGATTGCACCATATCATTGTTTTTTTCATGGATATTACATAAATTTTTGCAAAGTTTCAATTCGATACCGTAATAAAGTTGGTTAAATGCGACTGTCAATATTTTTATATGTTTGGTAGTATAGTTTTATATCTACTTATAGTTTATCATAGACGAAGCTAGTAAAAGTGTGCTAATAATAATGTTAATAAATAAATGAAAAATATTTAACACATTTATTATATCGAAAAAATGTAGATTGTTCACAATTACATCATTCTAGTTTTATAGTCAGAGTGGGATTATTCTTAAAAAAAAACAATCAGTCTTAACCTAGAACTTTAATCACAGATTTTAAACAAACAGAAATTCACTAAAACCTACCCAAAAATCAAAAGAGCACTTGAAACACAAATTGAAAGGAAAAACAAATAGAATTTAGGAAAAATAAGATGGCTCACGCAATACTCCTGGAGTCGACCAAAACTGATACTCTCACGACCGTCCGTCCCGAGCGCCACGAGCAAAATGAGCTCTACGGCGCACTGCAGCGCTTTTTATAAACTAACCCGTGTGCGAGGGAGATAGTATGAGAGCATCAGCTTATACGGCCTCTCCTGACGTCAGGTCGTCCTCGACCCGAGCCTAACTATCCGAGTCTTCATCCAGAAGGGGCATTGAGAGACCAGCTTCAGGGACCTCTTCAATTTGCTCAGATGCTCTGCTAGGACCGGGTGTTGGCTCCTCCTCTTGATCCAGGGGCGGCATCACAGGGTCGGGTTCAGGAGCCTGTCTAGCAAGATCAACCTCGGTGTCATCGTGATCGTCACCTGAAAGCAATAAAGTATTAGAAACCGTCGTCCAATTTCTATCATTCCACACATCAAACATACTCTTTCAAATTCCTTTCATTTAATTCATTCATCTTCAGTTATTTACTGCAATCAAATTCCTTTTATACAACTTCCTTGTATACAACGTCTCTAAACCAGACTGAATTTTTCCCAGTCTTCTCTCCATGACTGCAGCAGCAGACTCCCGCTGTAGTCAGCTTACTGCAAGGCAGGAACACCGAACCTGTAGCAACTGACGACGTGACGCAAATGCGCCAACGCCAGTACAAAGCGACTTGGCAACAAATACCAACGCTAGTGCGACTTGGCAACGAATGCCAACGCTAGTGCGACTTGGCAACGAATACCAACGCTAGTGCGACTTGACAAAAATATGCCAACGCTAGATGTGACTTGACAAGTAAATGCCAACGCATCTTCCAAACATACCACGACGCCTTGACTTACAGCCAACGTCTACACATGTTACATTGTAACACATCCACAGTTTTTACTTTCATAGTTGACACCCGTATACATCCCGTATCATCATCATTTCATCATCGTATGTGTAAAAATGACCCCAAATCTATATGTGTGTGGTGAATTTAAAGTTATAAAAATGTGTACCTATGGATTGCAACGAACAACCATGCAACGTTATCAAAACTCATTTTCGATGCTTACTTGCAAAGAAAGCAGCGCATGACTCCGGACACCATTCGCCACGCCACAACACCATATGTTGAGCTGCAGCCTGAGTCGTCTTTCCGTAACTTCCAGCCAGAAGTTTCAGACCATAACGTCCGCTGGGCAAGATGTCCACCACCTTGTACGGGCCTCTCATACCCGGGTCGAGTTTTCCCGTGGCCTGTGAAAACTTTATCACAAAAACAAGGTCATTTAAATTAAACTCGCGTGGCGGCCTTCTGTTCTGGTTCACACGTTCGTCTTGCTGGACCTGATTATCTCTCAGCATCTGGCGAACTCTTCCTCGGGACATCTCACGTAATGCCTCTCGGTTGGGTGCGGAAGTTTCATGAGTCAAGTCACGCACCAGTGCCTGAATGACCGGTGTACTTACTTCTGTCCCAATTAGAATGTGTAACGGTGAAGCTTGGATTGTCTTCTGTTTAGTGATATTTAACACCAACTGGAGTCTCCACAGGGTTTCCGACCACGCTGCATTTTTGTGGTTGACCTCGATGCGTATCATGTTAAGGACCGTTCGAACGTACCTCTCTACTTGGCCATTTGCATGATGCATCTCCGGCGTTATGTGGTGGAGTGCACAACCCATGTCGTTGATCCATGTCACAAACTCGTTCGACTCGAACATCCTTCCTTTATCGGTGACCATGAGTTTGGGAACACCGAACAGAGAAACTGCCTGCGTGACAACTCGCTTCAGCTCAACTGCTTCTTGTCGCGCTATAGGGTAAAGTAGGACAAACTTCGAGAAGGCGTCAACTATAATAAGGACGAACTTGTTGCCCTCTGATACTGGTAGAGGTCCCAGGGCGTCAACGTGAACCGTGTGAAACGGTACATCAGGCTTCTCCCACGACGTGATGTTCTGCAGTGGGGCTCGAGGAACACGTTTCTTGGATACGCATACCAAACAGTGGGCAGTGTACTTTTTTACAAATTGGCTGAGACCAGGGAACCAAAAGTGGCGAAGAATAAGGTCAAGAGTTTTCTCCGGGCCAATGTGCTCGTGCTCATCATGAAACACACGAAGCAGACTGAGGCGGTGTCCCTTGGGTATGTAGCATAGCAACCGAGGCTCCTCTCCCGCTGGTGTGTATTTATAATAGAGGAGGTCATTTCGTACCACATACCGATTGGCGTCCAGGGTACCATCCTGTAGTCTTTGCATCAGTTCCTGTGTCTCATTGTCAGCTGCCTGAGCGATTTGGGCCCAGTTGCGAGGTCTGGTGATTTGATTCACACTTACCGTCGGGTTTCGGCTCAGATAGTCAGCGTGTGGCAGCATTACTCCTTTGCGGTATTCGATGGAAAAGTTGAAATCCTGGAGATAAATCCACCAGCGCGCGACTCGAGGTATGAGGTCCTTCTTCTTTTCCGTCGATTTTAGGGCGTTGCAGTCAGTAACCACTACAAAGGAAAGTCCGACGAGGTAATGCCGAAAGTGTTGGAGAGCTTTCACCACGGCGAGGGTCTCCAGTTCGTAGGAGTGGTACTTCCTCTCGGCACCTTGAGTGACTTTACTGAAATATGCCACCACGTGCTTCTTACCGTCAGTGTGAGTTTGTAGCAAGACAGCTCCGTATCCTGCACTGCTTGCATCCGTATGGACTTCAGTGGGGAGCTTGGGATCAAAAATAGCGAGCACAGGTTCGCTGGTTAGTTGTTTTATAAGATCCTGGCGAACCGCTTCACATTCTGGACTCCAGTGGAAAACAACTCCTTTTCTAGTGAGCTGCGCTAGTGGAGCAGTCTTTGTTGCATACCCTTTTATGTAGCGGCGGAAGTATCCCGCGAGACCAAGCAGTTGACGTACCTGTTTAACGTTCTCAGGAGCTGCGGTATTGATGAGCGCTTCCACCTTTCGAGGGCTCGGCCTTACCTGACCCTGACTGATCACCCTTCCTAAATATTCAATTTCCGTAGAAAGAAAAGTGCACTTTTTGAGGTTAATTGAAAATCCAGCCTCTGTCAGTGTCAGTAACACTCTTCGCAGCAAACTAATACCCTCCGATACCGTATTACTCAAAAGGAGTACGTCATCAACGTACACCAAAACTTTTCCCTCATCGATCAGGTCGCGCAACGTGTCATTGATAATCCGTTGATAAATTATTGGCGAATTAGCTAAGCCAAATGGCATTTTAACGTACTCGAAATGATCTTCGGTTGTAACAAATCCCGTTAAATGAATGCACTCTTCTTTAATTGGGATTTGGTGAAAACCAGTTGCCATGTCAAGGCTCGAAAAGAACTTATAGCTGCCTAACCTATCAATGTGATCATCGATCAGGGGCATTGGGTACCGATCCTTGACGGTAATACGGTTGAGAGCACGGAAATCGACACAGAGCCTATCAGATCCGTCACGTTTCTTGACTAAAATGATAGGACTTGCGTATTCGGACTTAGATCGCCTAATCACGCCTTTTTCAAGGAGATCTTTAGTAATTTCACGCACTTTAATCTTTTCCTGATAGGAAAGCTTATAGGGTCTATAAACCACTGGCGTATTACTTGTAAGTTTTATTTCCATCTCCCCTGTTTTGACAGTTGTAGCTGCCGTACCAGTTATTAGAAAATCCGAGAACTCATTTATGACTGATAGCAAATCGTCGCGCTCTTTGCCTTGGAGCTGCGTATTAATTTCGTGACCGTCAACCTGAACCACGTCGGGACAATGCATTGACATAACTGAACGCGTTGGTACAAGAAATTGTGTGTCTTTAGTCCTGATAAACACTATCCCATCGCGGTTGAGAATGTCAGTACCGATGATAACTGGAGCATTCATATACTCAGTTGGTACGACAACTAAATCCGCCTCGATGGATAACTCACTAAACACAATTGTTACCGTAATGTAGGTAGAAGCGATAATCTCTTTATCACTTAAACCTTTTAAGGCGCAAACCCTATGTTTTGGTTGGCAAGATAGGTATTTGAGAACGTCTGATGAAACCAGGGACACTCCGATAGCACCGCTGTCTATAAGAACATCTACCGGAACTCCATTTACTACAGCCGTAGTAATGTCATTATTTTTCATAAACTCGGGTGGGTACTCTGTGCAAAAGTTGACTTTCGATTGTTGAGAATGAGTCTCTGAACGCGCTTTTAAGAAGCACTTGCTATCATCGTGCCCGGGTTTCTTACAAAATGAACACGTGTTATTTGTTTTTGTAGAAGTCGTGTTTGGAACTGACTTCGGTGGAATATTAGATTTTTGAGCTTTAGGACAAGCACGCCGTGTATGACCTCGTTGATCGCACAAGAAACATTTAATATCTGAGTTAGGGTTACGCTTTTGGAAATTAGATTTTTTCTCTGTTGTTGAAGAGCGGTTATCGTGTTTCGTGCGATTAGGCTTGACATATATCGACAGGAACGATACTAGATTGTCTACGGACAAATTTGAATTGGAAGCCGCCGCACGAATCTGCGGGCTATCAATTCCACGAATCACGATGAGCGTCCTTAATTCGTCACTAAGTCCCTGAATCATTTTCAAGCGTAAAAGAGTACGGCGGGCATACTCAGCGTAAGTGGTGAATTTATCAGAAGTAGTGTTCATAGTGTCCAGCAAAATATTGGCATAATCCAGTTTAGAGGGACAAAGTGATTTGAATTCACGTTTAAAGTTTGACCAAGTACGATCGTTCGTAACCCATTCGCTCAGCCATACTTTCGCGTCACCTTTTAAGCATGACCCTACACGCGACAAACATTCCTGATCACTCCATCCGTTGGAGTCTCTGGCGCGGTCTACTTCTGCACACCATGCCTCTATATTGTGTATAGAAGGATCAAAATTCGAGATAAAGTAATTTTGAGACTTTATAGGCTGAACTGATTTAATTGCTTCCATCAAAGCGTGTGCAAGAGTAGACGCCTCAGAATTTTGACCCGTGGATTGCACAGATCCTTCAAGATTGCTTGCATGAACACAGATTCGACTTGGTTCACGAACTTTCGGCAAAGTGTCCTCTCTACGAATACGATTATTGCACGGGGGCAAGGGACTCGGAGTCCTAGGCGTAAGTGACCGACGGTGACGTGTACGACCGCTTGATCGTCTCGTGGCGCTACGTGAACGTCGCGGAGAGACCTTGTTTTTATCTTTATTTGTTGTTTTCTTACGATCATGAATACTGCGTGACCGTCGGCGTGACGGGGAACGTGAACTTCGGTGATATTCCCTACGCGTATACCTTTTCGAACGTGAACGTGATCTGTCACGAGATCTAACGCGAGAATGCCCGCGGCTACGCTCGTCACGCACTGCACTACGTAAACGTGAACGTGATCTGTCACGAGATCTAACGCGAGAATGCCTGCGGCTACGCTCGTCACGCAATGCACTACGTAAACGTGAACGCGAGCGAATACGGGAATGAGATTTGCGTCTCCGATTACGCGAGCCATCCCGTGAACAAGTTCGAGTTCTACCACGCGATTTACTTCGCACCATTTCAAACGTAAACGGCGACCGTTAAAGTTTAACACTTCGTAAAACAAAGAAAATATTCGAAAATGGCGGTAGATTTAAAACAAATACAAGTGCTTTTTTGTTTTTGGCAATTGTGGGACGTGTTTTCTTTATCCCACTTCTGATTTTATAGTCAGAGTGGGATTATTCTTAAAAAAAAACAATCAGTCTTAACCTAGAACTTTAATCACAGATTTTAAACAAACAGAAATTCACTAAAACCTACCCAAAAATCAAAAGAGCACTTGAAACACAAATTGAAAGGAAAAACAAATAGAATTTAGGAAAAATAAGATGGCTCACGCAATACTCCTGGAGTCGACCAAAACTGATACTCTCACGACCGTCCGTCCCGAGCGCCACGAGCAAAATGAGCTCTACGGCGCACTGCAGCGCTTTTTATAAACTAACCCGTGTGCGAGGGAGATAGTATGAGAGCATCAGCTTATACTAGTTTATCGTGAAGTCATGACGTGTAAGGGAAAGGCCCAACCACATAACACAATGTTGCCATACACACATTTTAATTTCTACCATTTATTTGAAATTACATTAATATTTAGTTTTTCTAATTTTAAAATTTATTATAGTTTATTATCTATTGTTTCTGCTTGCGACTTCGTCCGTGTGGAATAAAATAAAAAACCAGTATATCAAGAGTTACTACTCATGCCATATACTCACTTTATTTATTCTAATCAGATAAACTTAGTACAGTTACCGGCACGTAAGTTGGCAAGAGTTTTTGTAGTGGGGGAAGTTTGCGCACGCACAATTTCATACATTTTTATATGCGCGAACTTCCCCCACTACGAAAATCTCTTGCCAAGTTACGTGCCGGTAACTATAAACGGTGATAAAAATTATAAAATAAAACGCATCTCAACCAAGATATTTCTTTACTGAATTATAACAATGAACGTCTGTATCGAGACATTAAAATAATCCTAAGTGTTGTTATTGTATTTTGTTGGGATATTTTTAAAAAGAAGAAATCTAAAAGAACTTAAAATTACTTCTAAAATAAAAGCGAATTTTAACATTATACCTTATATATACACATCAAAAGTGTCAGGGATCAAGATGTATTTGGTAATAATAATATATTGATCCCTAGACACTTTTGATGTGTGTACTTAAATATTTATTTTTATTATTTATATTTATTATTTTGTTGCAGCATTATAACGGTTTACTACAATGGTAAGAAAACTATTTTACTGGTAACATTACGCAGCGCAAAATGTCCCTATCACAACTTGTGCTATTTATATTATCATTGAATTCGCACTGCTAAACGCTGTAAGAGGCAAGCGGAAACAATGAAATAAGACTCTACCATAAAGCTTATAAGATTGAATATAGATTGTTATTGAAAAGCACTTTGTAGCATTATATATAGAGGCTGCGTTTTTTTTAAAGGACGATATGAATTTGGTCTCAATGGATAGTCACTATAGTTAGTCTTTTCCAGACTTTCCTTGACAGCTCACGTCTTCCAGTTGTGATTCAATTTGATAGTTGTTAAACATTATTTTTCCCTCACCGTACCTACAGTGATTTTATATTTCCCTTTTAATAACTCAGGTGAGTACCGTAGTATTTTTATTTTAGTGAAATATTTTTCTAAATTTTGCAATAATTAAATCATTGATGATGAAATATTTTTGCAAATAAACTGTTCGTTATTTTTATGCTAGCCGCTTATGAATCGATAATGACTTAATGAGCCAAAATCAAACAATGCTAACTTAACATAATGTGTTTCGTATATTAATCGTTTCGTTTACTGAAAACCATGTGTTTGTGTGTGTGTGCTGAACGTTTCTTTGTTTGACGAATTATTTTTTGTTTTTATGATTCAGTTTTGATAGATTTTATTTATATTTTCTATATTTGCACGCCGAAATTAAAGGCAGAATAAGAGAATATTTTTTTTTTAAATATATGTTACCAACCTTACCTTACTTATGCAAATAAATGATTTTTTTTTTGAAGACAAAGTTTTTCTATTATTATTAGCAAGGTGATTAATATTAAAAAAAAAAAAATATTTGTAAAAGCACTCTCTCCTTTTCGTTTCCGTGGTTTTTCTTAGGCTAAGAACTCACGGAGCGATTTTGAACCGTGCCCGCCGCGGTGGCGGAACTGCGGTTTTATTTCCAAACTCACGAGACCGGTTATTTGCGCGGATACACAGCCGTCGCGGTTGAGATTATCGCCCGCAAATGTGGCGCCCGCCGCCCTCCAGAGCTGCGGGTGACCGTGGCCCGTGCGATTCTAATTCTACTAATTGCCCGCCGGTGCAGCGGGACCCGCAAACAAACGCGCAGACTGCGGGCACACTGCGGGCGTAAAACGCGTCGTGAAATGTGCTTTAATTTTTTACATGTATATCTGCACTCTACAGAAGCTGCGGGCCCGCAACCGCGGCGGACGCGGGTGAAAACCGCTCCGTGAGTTCTTAGCCTTACGGATCCCTAATTTTTTATTAAAAAAATATAGCTTACAGCACTCATTGATATCGTAGCTTCGAATTTGCGATAGAATTTTCGAAATCGGTTCAGTAGATCCAGTGGTAATCCCTTTCAAACTCACAAAATTTACCTCTTTATAATACTAGTAGATAAGTCTGAAATGGCCCACCCGCCTTGGTGTGCGTGTGGTACGAGTGATCTTTTTTAAAAGTTCATTTGATCCGGTTTAAAAAAAGATAAGTAATTGTGCATATTAGTTGAAACATGATGGTAAAGTGAAAAAACTGTTAAACCTGAAGTAAAAAAGTTATGATGAAAAAACTAGATCACTCAATCTGCCCGTTTGAAGAAAATGTCATAACACGTATCTCAGAACATACCACCTTCGCGGTTTTAAATTTCATCTCAAAAAACTGTAGATAACATATCAAAGCTAGTAATAATTACTCGTTTCATTGGAATGTCGTGTCACAAAGTTATAACGCTTAATGTGGATCACTCAATCCACACATGTGGCGGTCTGAGTGATCTTTGATTGACCGCCTTAGACTAAATAAGTACGTAATATTTCTTTTGAATATTATACATAAGCTTGAAGATAAATTGTTGAAACATAAATCGTGACTAAATACCTATTAGTTCAAGAGCTAATGAAAGTTGAAAATTTGATAAACTGCAGACCTGAGTGATCTTATATTTACGAAATCCAAACTCGTAGCCAAACGGAGCTTACATTCATAACTGCTAATGAAACTGTTAAAACTTTTGATACATCATCTGCTTATCTACGTATTATACTTTAAGAGTTATCGCATATTTTACATTCTCAAGGAAAAAATTTGTAGGGTGTCCAAACGTTTGCGGCAATTACGGCGACCCATCATAAACTAGTAGCTGGAGAGACTACTAAAGACGGACATGGATGACGGAAAGTACTCGTACCGCATAGTCCGGGAGCCGTCGCTTCGGTTGCCACCATTTTGGATACCATCGACAGCACATTTAGGAGGAGTGCCTAGCTTGGGCAGCGCAGCTCCGTGACCTTGTCGCGACGGTCGGTGCTGCATATAACCTCTCGCTTCCGGTCGTGTTACTTACAATCCATGGTTGAGGCATAGTCGTGGGACAACATCGTCGTCTCTTTGCAAGGAAGTGACATAGAATTTGGCGCGGGATCCGTTCCCGGACGGAACAAATAAGTAATTGTATTGCCTACAGATAGTTGTTCCGGGTCTGGCTGTTTGTTTAAGTGAGTTTATACACGTGAACTATGCAAACGCACCCACGATCGCGGATATACGATATCGGGTACATATTGGACTATCGGAACTTTAGTAAACTTTTGTACCTTTGATAAATACCATCAGTTTTTATTCTTCGCGCTCTATAGCGCAAGTAGTGGCGGGGGTAAGATTTGTACAGTAAAATGTTAGTATTAGTTTTTGAAAGGATTTAAAGTTTGTTTGAAAGGATTTGAGGAGTGAATGGTGCTATACATGCGGTTGTGACCAACCAGTCCATGCCCAAAAAGGCTCGACTGGCTGTTCACAATGGTGTGCTGGTGCCTACGCTTATGTATGGAAGTGAATGTTGGGTATGGCAAACGAGGCATGAGAGTAGGATTAATGCTGTGGAAATGCATTCCTTGCGGAGTATGTGTGGTGTAACTTTGAACGATAGAGTGAGGAATGAGGTTAAACGGGACCGTTTCGGATTAAAAGAGGATGTAGTGACAAAGATAGAAAAGGGTATGCTTAGATGGTTCGGTCATGTTAAGAGGATGAGTGAAAGACGTTTAACAAAAGGTAGCAGAGGTGGATATGGCAGAGGTAAGTGGAAACGCAGGGAGGGGTCGCGCTAGGAAGACCTACACTGACCTTATTGGTGAGGTTCTTCAGAAAGGTCAGGTGCGGAGTATACTCGTAACCGGTGTGCTTGTATGACGAGATGTATGAACGTAGATGAGGCGAAAGTATTATGTAAGGATCGTAGCAGGTGGCGTTCTGTGGTTTCTGCCTACCCCCATGGGAAAAAGACGTGAGTTTATGTGTGTGTGAAAGGATTAAAAGTTTAATTATTTTGCTTAGAGTTTCAGCTAGTGCGATACTCGTAAGAATATGTAAAGTTTAGATATTAATTATAAGGATAGTAGGAAATAACACTTGTGTACCTAATTTGTTTCTAGTTAGAAAATGTTACTTATGAGAATTTGTGCAAACATGTGTATATTGTATCCTATTAGAATAATGTTTGCATAATTCCATACGATACCAATTTGAAAAAAGCAAGTATAATACTAATTAGAAAGGTTTTTTAAGAAACATTGTGTCACAGTGTTATAATTACGTAACTTGAAAATAAGATTTTTTGTTTAGCAAGGAACATTAAATATTTTTATTGTATATTATAAAGACTGTTTAGAAACTAAGTTTCCAACAAGAATTGTAAAAATCCAGTAAAAATTGTGGAAGTTATAACCAATTTTAGAAAGTGAAAATGTTGAAAGGGCGAGGGCATGGGAGACCGTCCCCGGACTACGGTTGGTCGTGGACCAAGCCCCGTAGACCGCCACTAGTACAGTTATCAAGGCTGTCATATCGTTGCCGTTATTTCTAGCCTCCTGATTCAACATTTGTTTAGTAACCAGAGCTATAATGAAAAGGGGACCGAAACTACAGGTTACAATTGAAAAGCAAATTGAATTATTTATTATCTGCAGCACCGACCGTCGCGACAAGGTCACGGAGCTGCGCTGCCAAAGCTAGGCACTCCTCCTAAATGTGCTGTCGATGGTATCCAAAATGGTGGCAACCGAAGCGACGGCTCCCGGACTATGCGGTACGAGTACTTTCCGTCATCCATGTCCGTCTTTAGTAGTCTCTCCAGCTACTAGTTTATGATGGGTCGCCGTAATTGCCGCAAACGTTTGGACACCCTACAAATTTTTTCCTTGAGAATGTAAAATATGCGATAACTCTTAAAGTATAATACGTAGATAAGCAGATGATGTATCAAAAGTTTTAACAGTTTCATTAGCAGTTATGAATGTAAGCTCCGTTTGGCTACGAGTTTGGATTTCGTAAATATAAGATCACTCAGGTCTGCAGTTTATCAAATTTTCAACTTTCATTAGCTCTTGAACTAATAGGTATTTAGTCACGATTTATGTTTCAACAATTTATCTTCAAGCTTATGTATAATATTCAAAAGAAATATTACGTACTTATTTAGTCTAAGGCGGTCAATCAAAGATCACTCAGACCGCCACATGTGTGGATTGAGTGATCCACATTAAGCGTTATAACTTTGTGACGCGACATTCCAATGAAACGAGTAATTATTACTAGCTTTGATATGTTATCTACAGTTTTTTGAGATGAAATTTAAAACCGCGAAGGTGGTATGTTCTGAGATACGTGTTATGACATTTTCTTCAAACGGGCAGATTGAGTGATCTAGTTTTTTCATCATAACTTTTTTACTTCAGGTTTAACAGTTTTTTCACTTTACCATAATGTTTCAACTAATATGCACAATTACTTATCTTTTTTTAAACCGGATCAAATGAACTTTTAAAAAAGATCACTCGTACCACACGCACACCCCGCCTTGAGCAAGTGATCAATGCTCGTTCCTTATCTGAAAGAGAAGAAGCCTTTGCCTTCCAAGGGTCAATTATAGACTGGTATTATTATTATTCGTAAGGTTCTTTATTAAGGTACTAATTAAATAATAAAACAACTTTGTCGTGGCAATCAAAGCTCATGCCTTCACTGAATGAGAAGAGACTCTTTATTTCATATTAGGTACAATTTCCTTGTTTTTTCACATTTTGAATGCGAAAACTTGTTTTTCAACGGACTCAGAACCAACATTGCATGTTTATTTTTTATTTTTTTCTAAGACTACCTTATAATTTATAATTTTTTAACAATGTTTACTACTTGCAATACGCCCATCGTTTTAACATTCACATGTCAGTGAATGTATACTCTTATATGAAAATAAAATCTCAAACCTCAAAATAATTCTCTGTCTGTCTGTTTGATGAAAGGTAGGTACGGGGTTACTTTTAACCCTAAATAAAGGATAAAGAGTACTTTTTATTGCGCGACTTCGTCTGCGTAGGTACGTGATAACCGACATTTACGCGGACGAAGTCGCGGGCAAAATCTAGTAAAAACATAGATAAAGCAATGCAATTGAATTCATACTGTAAATGATCGTAATCTTAAGAAGTATTTTACTAATACTATATCTACGTAAATAAGGGTATCTTTTTATAGATAAGATAAACATTTGTGCTAAAGGTATTTTAGTGTATTGTTTACTCTTTGGCTTCAGTCGTTTCTTAGAGTTAGTGTTGCCAACATACTTAACGTGAATCCTATCAGGTTGTGGTACTACTTCTGTATTTTGTCAAAGAACAACACACTTTTGTAAACGAGTAAGTTTCGTAAACAAATTGATTCATTGCAGAATCATAAACCGCAAAGTCTGATACTTTAATTGGACTTTGCGGTTTTTGACTGTGTTATAACTGGATTTAAATACGTATTTACCCAAGTATTACTTGAAAATACTGTTCATTTTGAAAGTGTTATTATTAGGTTGTAAACAGTTACTTAAGTAATTTCAATGCGTCAAAGTTGTTTTTCAATATAATCAAAATAAGGAAAAATATATCTTATCATTCAACGGCTCAAGGCGATTTTTGTGAGACAACATTTAATGGCCAAGTCTGCACAAAAACATAACATCACGCCTGTAATCCCCAAAGGTTAGGCAGAGGTGTACCCATACACCAAATGCAGAAAAAAAATGAAAAAAGATGCACATCTACATTTCGCCAGTCATGTTTAAGTCCCATGTAATAGGGGGCGAGTGGGCTAGCCTATTGCCGTCAACCGGGCACAAATCTAGACTCCGAGGCTGCTACTGAGAAATTCCTGATGGAAAACGCAATAACACTTTGCCCGGCCTGGGAATCAAATCCAAGACCTCATGCTAAGCAGTCGGGAATACGTCCTCAACGCGTCGGCAGTTGACTGAGGGGGCTTTTAGTATAGGTCTAGTCAGGACAGGCTCTAACAATTTATGAAACAAATTACTTTTGTACTCGTTTGGTTCTCTTGAGAGAATTACAGATTCTATTATTTGTTTCTAGATGAGTACTAATATACAATGCTGAATGTGTGAGTGTTGTGTTGTGTGCAGTGGCAGGCGTGATGAGCAGTGCGACGAGTTCTGAAGCGCCCACGGGCGTCCAGGTAGTGCGACTGGGCACGGGCGAGCGGCGCTACGAGCTGGACGAGGCGGCGCTGCGGCGGCTGCTGCTGCGGCCCGACGTGCGCGACCTGCCCGTGGTCGTGCTCAGCGTGGCCGGCGCCTACCGCGGCGGCAAGTCCTTCATCCTCGACTTCTTTCTCAGATACCTCAACGCGCCTGTGAGTATATGTAGCCGGGTAAATAACAATTGCATTTATTGAACCACTGTTTGTCTAGCTTTGACATTAAGTGAAATATGATAATATATAGAATAGGGTTCAACACAGATCACAGAAACAAAGTGATCTAAGTATGAGGGACAATATAATTATACAGTTTAAGTACATATACGGCGCGGCGGCCACATCAGAATATAAAAATATGTCCTGTGGCGACACAATAGCAATTCCAACCGTTCTACTTGAAATTCGTTTGGCTTAGTGTAACCGAAATCATTGATTTTTTAGCGTTCCAGTCAGTTGAGCGGCGAATGGTTGGGCAAAGAGGACGATAAATTGAAAGGCTTCCACTGGAGAGGCGGCGGCGAGCGGGATACCACCGGCATCCACCTATGGCCGGAACCCATCATCACAACCATGGACAACGGTGAGAAGGTGGGTGACACATTTACATCTTTATATCTAAGTTTATCTTAGACATTACTGACATCGTTCCGTGCCTCGGAAAGCACGTAAAACCGTTGGTCCTGGCTGTCATACGTGGATCTTTGACAGTCGCTACGGATCGTCAGAAGCCCGAAAGTCTGACAACCAGTCTTACCAAGGGGTATCGTATTAATTACCTAGTTAGTGATAGGCAGTCGCTCCTTGTAAAATACTGGTATTCAGCTGCATCCGGTGAGACTAGAAGGCGACCCCAATATAATTGGGAAAAGGCTAGGCAGATGACGATCTAAAGCCAATAAGACATACCAAGCGTATCAGTTTCTCTACCTTTAACTCTGTCCTTTTGGATTTCCTCGGATTTGCCCTAGTTATAGTGACAATGGGTTTTTAAAAAGTTCACTCTTTTTCTGTCTGGCGAATCCCAATTAATTTACAGAGAAAAATTCTCAATCTCACCCAAATGTCAGGGATTTTTAAAAATTTTGCCTGACGTCGGCGATTTAGATTGACCGCATCACATTTCCAAATGCTTTTCTCTTTCTGAAGAGAAACCTGTATCTCTTGAAATCACGTGAATCCATGAAATGTCATATTGATGCTGATATTTCGTTTTTTAGGCCGTAAATACCTAGGTACACCTTGATGTCTCACTGTGCAACTACTGTAGCTGCCTGGTATTTGTCCTACATGATTCACGTGTCATGTGGTTGCAGGTTGCCGTGCTGCTGATGGACACGCAGGGCACCTTCGACTCGGAGAGCACCATCGGGCAGAACTCCACCATCTTCGCGCTGTCTACCCTCATGTCCTCTGTGCAGATCTACAACCTGTCCGGCAACATCAAGGAAGATGATTTACAGCACTTACAGGTTAGACCGTTAGCAGCTTATTGTTTTATACTATTAACATGTAGAATTAACCATCAGCTTTCCAATTTAAGTCCGGTAAAATAAAACTGAACGATATGTATCATAATTATGTAGTAGGCATCTGTATTTGTTCGCTATACAAAATATTATTTCGCTGAGTCTTTAGTTGGCTATTGATGCCGGAAAGTTTTGTGAAGACGACCGCATACCGTAAAACGTAGTGAGAGTAGGCAATAAGATGAACTGATGGCCTTAGTGAAGGTTGCAGATATGTATTGGACGCGGGACGCTTAGAACTGGTCGTGTTTGGGGAAGGTTTATGATGATGATTACTTAGTAAATATTGATCGTTTGGCAGCTGTTCACGGAGTACGGCAAGTTGGCGTGCGATGCGCAGGGCAAGGCATTCCAGACGCTCACGTTTCTTGTGCGGGACTGGACGAGTGCCTATGAGCACGCGCACGGCTTCGGCGGCGGCGCCGCTCTGCTCAACAAGAGGCTTCAGGTAATACTACCATTAATATAACATTTTAATATGCCATGCCGAGACAAAACAGAAATATCATAATTTTGTGCTTGTACTTACAGTAGAACTAATCGTGAAGTGTAACCCTCCACGGTTTGTCACCATGTATTTTACATCTGCCTGCCTTAAAAGTATCAACATTGCGATTTAATATAACATATGCAACGACAACACGAACATCATTCACGAATATCATTTGAGTAAGTAGGTAATACTTAAAAATAAATATTTACATAAAATTAAAGGTAGTATTTTTCTTATGTTACCAGTCGAAACCAAACCAGAAGGCGGAGTTGCGCGAGGTTCGTGAACACATTCGCTCGTGTTTCGACCAAATCAAGTGCTTCCTGATGCCGCACCCCGGTCTCGCCGTTGAAAATCAATACTTTGCTGGATGCCTTCGTGGTCAGTATGATCTAGCTATGGGTGCAACAGTACAAACACTATGAATCATTACAACGTGCACTTTTTATTGCATTGCAGACTTGACAGAAAAGTTCAGATTAGCACTACTGGAGCTGGTACCGTCATTTTTCGATCCGGAGCATCTTACTCCGAAGTTAATCAATGGTGAGCGAGTCCGGACCGAAGACTTGCTAGAGTACTTCCAGAAGTACGTCGATATCTTCAACAGCGACGAAGTACCCGAGGCGGTCACTATTTTTAAGGTACCTAATAGAAGATGTATGAGAAACTGGTGTAGTTCTATGCTTGGCGTGCAGTATTAGGCATGTTTGTATTCGTCACAGGCGACAGCGGATGCGTGCTTGCTGGCGGCGACACGCGCAGCGCGCTCGGTGTATGCGGCGCGCATGGAAGAGAGCACGCGCGGCGAGCGGAGCATCCCATCCAGCACGTTGGACGCTGCCCACGCCGCCGCTCGCGCTGAAGCCGAGCTCTGCTACAAGCAGAAGAGGAAGCTAGGCTCGCAGGAAGACGCTGATGCTCAGCTCAAAGAACTTATCAAGGTATGACTTCTCTGATAACAGTGTTGAGTTAAGATTCATTACGTCATTGTACGTTGTCATTAAAAAGTGTATTTTTGCCTAATTCAATTTTAAAAGTTTAAGTGAGTAGATTCTTTCGAACTTCTGTAACTGCTACTAACAATACGAGTATTGTTAAGTAAGCAGTTACAGAAGTGACGCTCACAGCTATGTTCGGCAGGAACTGGACGCGAGTCTGTTACTATACGTGATGAACAACGACGCGATGGTTCGACAAACGATGTCTCTCGCCAAGAATGCTTATGACGACGCAATTAGTAGTGTGTGTAAAGAACACGCTCGCCTCTGTCTACACCCAGACGACCTGATGGAACTTCACGCCGAGTCCCTGCAGACTGCACTCACGCTCTTTGACTCTGGGAGAGATGTACCTGAAGATGTGGAAGATGACCAAAAAACGGCTTTAGTGCAGGTGAGGACTTCTTTAGTGCCGACAACGTAAAATGAATCTATGGCCGACACACAAAAGCTGTGTCACGTCGCAAAACCAAAACTTCGGGTATTCCCTTTAGAAATTCCTCGCGTGATGTCGCTGATTTCTGCACATTGTGCGAATATCGTAAGCTTTTTATTAGTTTAAAAGCTAGGGTCCAGAATAGAGATTTGCAAAGACCTTAATGTAAGGAAAACAGCAGGCGCCTTGTGATGCGACGTCGCAACGTTCTGTCAACTTACTTAGTTATTTACAGTGACACACAATTGGATATGGTAGGTATCTTGGACATATCTTCCAAGATATCGTAGGTCAAAACAAGAGGGTGTTAAGTAAAATTTTACCTGTTTAATATGATTATTGCAGAGTTTGGAGCAGCAGTACGATCACTTGTGCGTCATCAACGAGCAGAACAACAAGACCGCGGTGCTGGAGGCGCGCAACGTGTACGTGACGCGTATGAAGGTTCAGAGGGACCACTCGGGCGTCAGCTCTGACAAGCTGGAAGCACAAAACCGAGAAGCACTCGACGACGCCACGGCATTCCTAATGAAACAGAGGAACCGGTCCACCGAGCACCAAGATGACCCCTACGTGGACCAACTTCTACATGTACGTTCCTATGCAGCTTAGATCCTATGTCGTGTTTACTTTGTTCTCTTTTTACGTAACGAGTGGTAAGCATAATTAAAATTTCCAGGAAATCAGCGGTTGCTTTGCGGAATTCGAAAAGGCGAATATTAACAGCAACAGGATGGCGATGCAGGCGGCTGAGTTCACATACAACAACTACATTACGTCGGCGTGGGGCCCGCAGATGTGCTGCTTCCACCCGCGAGCTCTCTTGGACTTACATAAGGAGGGAGTCGAGGTGGCTGTCAAACAGTTTATTGCTAACAGAGAAGTGAGCGAAGACGATGATTACAAGGCAGCGGTGGAAAAGGCAAGTAGTGTCAACGTTTATTTCGGCTTGTTTCATATGGGCAGTAGTGTCCGACCGAAGCTTCGGCTTCGGCTTCGGCTTCGGCCACCTTCGGCCAAAAAAGCACCTTCGGCCAAATCTTCGGCTTCGGCCAAAAATTTGCCGAAGGTTTGGCCGAAGCCGAAGGTTTGCTAGTTGTCAAAATTTGAAATTTTCTGGACGATGCTAGAGCGAGACGGAGAGTGTGCAGAGCAGCAGAGTTTCGCCGCGCCGCCGCACCGGACCAAACGAATCGCCAATATTTTATTACCTACTTGTATATGTTGGTCACTCGGCTCGTTATTGGGCTAAATCTCTAAAGCTCTCACAATATGTATCTAGTATATTCTGAGATCAAAGTAACTATCGTATTCCTCAAGGTCAATGACACCTTCGGCTTCGGCTTCGGCTTCGGCCGAAGGTTTTGGTGAATACCGATTAATCGGCTTCGGCTTCGGCTTCGGCCAGAATTGCACCTTCGGTCGGACACTAATGGGCAGTCAAAAGGTTAATCACCTGAAGTATTAATATTGACTCGGTTTCCATACATTAATCGTACCGTTTCCTTCACAGAACCTTGAAATTCGTTTCTCAGACCTGCGGTCTATTAACGATTTCAATAACGAGCAAGCAGTGGAGCAAGGCTTCATGTTATACACGATGAAAATGGACAGGCACACCCGGCCGTCAGTGTTGTCCCTTCTTGTGGCACCCTTCTTCATCAAGCTGCTGGCGTTGCTGCCTGCACACCATGAGAGGTCTAAAGATCTTGCGACGACTGAGTTCAGGAGCAGACGTCGTGGTCGTACCTACGATGACGACTATTATTATGACGACCTTATGCAGGTTTGTGATATTTAATGTTCCTTAGGGGATTAAGGGATAAGGTGTGCTCACAAGCTCATCACGCTTGCTCAAGGAATTTTGTTTTCCTTCACCGATGTCCGCAGGGCTGTAGCTAGAGTCGAATTTGAGGTAGGGCAGCATTGGTTACAGGTAGGGCGAAAGTAAAAAAAATTTCATAATTGATCTGCCCTCGAAACACGGGCTCCTATAATCAATCACCATGTATATCTGACATCTTATGATGACTCTGAAACTATGAACAAACCATTTAATTATAATAATTTATCTTATTTTTGGTATTTTTAAGGTAGGGCATTGTGATTTTAAGGTAGGGCATTGCCCCACAATGCCCCCTCCTAGCCACGGCCCTGGATGTCCGTGATATTTAAGATAAACTAAACATTGATTACTTGCCCGTGCCTGATTGCGAACCCACAACTTCGTCTATGAGAGGCTCACAGGCTTTAACCACTTGGCCATCACGATATCTAGGAACTATGCACTATGATCTATGAACTATAGAATTAGAACGTCATACTGTCAGGTCAAAATTCAAAAGAACTCCCGCTTTATCTGAACAAAAGAAAATACAAAAGCTTATCAAGATGGTGGTTTTTTTTTAACTTTTAAATACAATAAGTAAGTAATTATGTTTTGTTTACAGAAAATGGAAGTGGCCTATGCGAACTACAGAAGTCCTGTTCTTGCTTTTTTGCGGGAGTTGGGTATTAATGTCGATTAGGATCTGCGCTCTCGCTCCACAACGCGCTCGCCACGCAGAATGTTGCTTGTACTTCGTTGCTGCCTAGTTTTCTCCTGTCTCCTGCTTGTTTGCAGGGAAAGAAATAATGTATTTCTCACTCCTCCGCTGTTCTTTTCTGATTAATTTCGTTGCGGGATCAAAGACAGTTGAATTTTTTTAGCGGGACCCATCAAGCTTCATTGGCTTGGCACTTTTCTGGCGGTTGCCACTGTTGATTCTGACTTTCAGACGTTGCAGTGGTTGGGAACAGTGTGTCGGGTTCTATTCTAGAAGTGTCTAGCTCGAACTCCACTTTAAGACAGTAATTACGGACCCAGTAATGTGCAATATAGTTTAAAAAGATGATCTTAAAAGATATATTTTTTTACTGATGACTAAACTTTTAAATGTTCATGATAGGTATATATTACTTAAGTGATTTGTATTGTTTACTTACTCTGTATTATAGGATTATGTTACTCTTTGTATTTTAAGTATTCATTCATAACATTATATTCATTATACTCAAAAAAAATAGTTTTTTTTTATACTGGGCGTTAGTGACAGGTTGGCAAAAATTGAAACTGTAGTTTCAGACCACGATTTGTGATTGAAAATCGTTGGAATTTTTCTCCGGAAAATTCTCAAAATTTTCGACCGATTTTTCACTTGATTCGTGATATATTGATATGTAAGTACCAAGTCCAGGCCTCTAAACATAAATTTAATGAAAAAAACAATAAAAACTTAACTCGGCAATGTAAACACAACAAAAATAATTCTAGGTACCATTTAAGCTATGTAGGTTTAGGCACAAATAACACGCGCCGCCCGGCGTCGCCGCATCGGTGCGATGTCCTCTGCTAGAGCTGTACCGAACGAAACTTTAAATAGTTTTTAAAGTTTCGTTCGGTTTTCTTTTAATTTTGAGAATTTTCCGGAGAAAAATTCCAACGATTTTCAATCACAAATCGTGGTCTGAAACTACAGTTTCAGTTTTTGCCAACCTGTCACTAACGCCCAGTATAGAATCTGCGTTGCGTTTACTCTTTACTTTAGAACAGGTTAGAGGTGACAGCATAGATATAGTAAAAAAGGAGATATGGCGTGGAGTTCAAAATGTATAGAAAACCGGTGAAGCCACAATTGCCCCTCCATAACGCTAATATTGCACACACAGTTCTGTCAAAACAATACTACGAACAAGTGCACACACGCGACATCGATAACTCAGTCATTTAAATATAAACCTTATTCCTTAAACCACAGCGTACTTTTTCCGTATAATTTACTCACACTAAAACAATTATCATTGTGTGTTGTCGGGACTAGGGGGGCGGGTCAAATTACGGCGGACCTGAGCAGCGGACGCACCATGCGACATTACGGCTTATCGAGGTTTCGTTATGTCAGTTTTACATTGCTTGTTTAGTCACTCAGTGACAAACTGAGGTGGTTGTAAAAGAGCAATGTATTTAATGCAAAAATAATACAGTCGGAGTAATATAAGAAAACAAAAATAAAGTAGTACAAGTGAAATATATTTTACGGATTGTTGTTTTTCGTGATTTTTAAGACAAAAATTGTAAAATACTTGTACTTAGCTGTGGTAACTGATGCCATGACTTCTGAAATTTTTGTTTTGGCTTCTATTTTTACAAGAAACCACTGAACAAGACGGCATAATCGTTTTTTTTAAGCGGTTTTATCACGATCGCGGTTGACAACACACTAACTCGCGGTGACGGTTATTTTTTCAATAGCTGAGCAAAACGCTCAGCACCGCGTGGTCACCGACACGCCCCCTTGCCACTTCTCCTGCTTTTAATATTTCTGCTTTTAATATTTCTGTGAGTGACAGTTACTGGCTATATTTATTACTGAGATTTACCGGCTATATCACTACATAGTATAAAACAAAGTCGCTTTCCCTGTCTGTCTGTCCCTATATATATATGCTTAGATCTTTAAAACTACGCAACGGATTTTGATGCGGTTTTTTTTAATAGATAGAGTGATTCAAGAGGAAGGTTTATATGTATAATACATGCACCCGTGCAAAAGCCGGGGCGGGTCGCTAGTTTTCTTATAAAAAAATTAGGCATTCGTAAGAAAAATCACGCAAACGAAGTCGCAGGGAGAGTTCTAGTAAAGATACAGTTGAAACTTTAAGTGAATTTATTTTAAAATTATTTACAAAATTTAGGTAAGGGTACCTACACAGTACAGTAATTTAGATATATCAATAAACACTTGTTGATAATAATTATTGTATTACATGTGCCTGTTATCTAAAATCAGTTATACATTTTACAATATGAACAGAGTAGTGTAATTTAGAGTAAAACAGAACTAGGCGCACAGTAGTGGGTCAATAGGCTAGTTGACACCACCATCAACTGACGTACTTTTTATGACCTGTCAAAACGCGATTCTTCCATAGATTTTGTATGGCAATATCGAACCGTGACGTCACTTATTTTTAACGCAATTGTCTAACTATTTATTGATTTAAAAGCTACAAAAAATCTAATTTTACAGTAAATTTAAAATTAATCGGGTTTTCAGGGCTAAAATAAAGTGTTTCTTTAAAGAAGTTATACATGTCTTGGTTTGACTGCCTCGTTGGTCTAGTGGTTAGTGACCCTGACTGCAAAGCCGGAGGTAGTGGGTTCGATTCCCACCCAGGTCAAACTTTGTGTGATGAGCATAATTGTTGGTTCTGTGTCTGGGTGTAATTTATCTTTTAATATGTATGTATTTATAAATTATATTTAAGTATGTATAGCAGTTGTCTGGTTACCATAACACAAGCTCTGCTTAGCTTGGGATCAGATGGCCGTGTGTGAGTTGTCCCAAGATATTTATTTATTTATTTATTGGTTAATGGTGTCAACCACCCAATTATGATCGCACGACATCATCATCATCATCATCATACCAGCCGTAGGACGGCCACTGCTGAACATAGGCCTCCCCTACAGACTTCCAATAGGACCGGTTGGAAGCGGCATGCATCCAGCGCGATCCCGCGGTCCTCATCAGATCCTCTGTCCACCTTGTAGTACGTATGGAGTTTCTTGCCCATTCTTCTCCATGCAATGCTACCTTTTGGAAGGGGCAACTAGATTCAATTCCTTTTTCTTTTGTATTTGACGTTCAAAAGTGCCTTGTAATGACCTAATTGAAATAAATGATTTGACTTTGACTTTGACTTGACTTTGACTATGGGTGGACGTCCTACGCTGCGCTTGCCGGTGCGTGTTCTCCATTCGTGAACTTTCCGGCCCCACCGGCCATCAGTTCTGTGTGTTCTGTTCAGTATTACGAAATTTTCAAAATCCAATATAAACATCTTATAACTATACATTTCAGAAACTTACAATACATAATTATGTATTAGTAGAAATTATTTTACAAATACTTAGAGAGACCCGTTACACTTTATTCGATAATAAGATAATTATAAAATACATAATTATGTTACTTCGTTTTGGCAATATTATTGAAAATTATCTATCTAATGGGTAATATGTACATCTATGCAATACTTATCTATGTTATTAAGTCTTTTAACATTAGTTTGGTTGTAAAAAGAATTAAGGCTTATTTAGACGGTTCGTGAAATATCGTGCAAGTTGTGGTACACATTTCCGTCGATGATAGGTGATAGGTCACTCATGACATGATAGCCGCGCGTTTCCGCAATAAACGACAAATCGCACGATATTTTACGCATCGTCTGAATCAGGCTTTAACATTAATATGAAAAAGGAAGTAAATAGCATAGTATATGGCACTACCTAATTATTACTGAAAGATTTTGTGAATAACTCACTCATATTTGGCAATGATTTGGTCCGCTTAGCCAAATGAGTGTTACTTTAGCTTTTACTTGACAAACCGGCGCTCTTCCAATCGAGTCTGCATCATTTTATTGTCTGTCCCGAAAGATTTTAAAATTGGATAACAAAAATTGGTAATTTAAAAAAAATATCTTTTGACGGCCGCTGTCATGTATACATGACAAACCAAAATGCGCCCAGCACGCCACTGTCACGGCTACATGACATACTTTAAATACGTAAATAAAGCTCATTAAACAACATTGCTTTTTTATTTCCTTTGCTGACGATCCTTGACTCATCCTTATTATTTTATATTTGAACTTCTTCCTTCATATTTCATCTAGATATTAACATAAGATGAAACTAATAGGTACTAATCATAAAGTTTCGAATTCGTAGCTTGGTGCCGAGGGCACGATTTTGCTTTTTGACGGCGATCAAGATGCTATAACAAAATAAAGATTTTCAATTATTTTTTTAAATCAATTTTGAAATTATTATTCTTCCGTGGGACACCCTGTACTTACTTTTAAGTATTTTCTAATATTAAATGTTTTGGTATACCTACTACCGTTTTGTTGCAAGGGTATGTTACCTTACTCAGAATAGTCAGAATGTATTATATTCGGGTTTTATTGGCAAACTTGCAAACTTGTAAGTTAGGTACATAGGTGCCTTAATTACGACGATAATGAATAACGATAATACTCGTACTAATTGGAATTTGGAATCACTTACATAGTAAAATCTCTTCTCAAAGTTCATGTCACATTATATATCTAGATATTGGTTTAGGTACATTTTAGCACGCACGTACCTAAAGTATTGTTTTCATAACTCCCTTCAAACGATTCAAATTATCTAGGTAACAAACAGATCTATGTTTACACAAGTGGATCATACACGTCCTCAAAGTACAAATGTATTTTATTAAAATCCGTAACTACTATAGTTCAATCAACACTCATGAAGTGTTTTGTCACACTCGAAGATCTATCCACTTGGCACGTGACGGAAGTGACGTGGCGAGTTCACCAGCGTGCACAGTGACGCGGGTCGGTACAAGTTCCAGCGTTTCAAACGTCGAAGAGCAGCGCGATGTTGTGCTGCTCGGCGCGTCGCTAGTAGTGGTCAGACAACGTGTGTGGCGGCGTGTGCGGCGTGTGTGCGGCGTGCGCTGCGTGCGCGGCGTGCGTGGCGTGTGCGGCGCGGTAGTGAGGCGCGCGCGAGTACGTGCCGTACGCGTCGTCGCGCCGCGCCCCCCCCACCGTGCCTACAGACGCACCGCTCGCGCTCGTGCCGCCCACGCTGCCACTGTACACCGACTCGCGTCGCTCGTTCACTGCTGCACCTGTACCCCGAAAACATTTGTTACAACATTTACATTTACTTCTTGAACTTGCTTTCTATTCTCTAATTATTATTTATTAATTTCACCTTGAAGGTATAAAAAGTATTGCAGACTAGATTTAAGTCAAACCAAAGCTTGAAAGCTAGAACTCACCGGCAGGTCCAGGTCTAATTCCGTTGGCGGTGCCATAGGGTGGGTCCCGCTGTGCGTTGTGTGCGTTCTGGTTGTGCGCGAGTGCGTGATGCGCATGCGTGTGCGCAGGGGGGCGCAGGACTAGGGACGAGGCCGCTACCAGCGGGCCCCCTGCCCCTGTGACCGTCGCCGTCGCACTGGTCGCACCACTCGTTGCGGAGCTGCCCTTACTGTACACCGACTGAGACCTGGAAATGTAAACAAAGAATTTGAAAATCACCGAATGGCAACTCAGGTCAACAATAACTTATGCATTCGAGCCCTATATATTTCTCTCGCGACTCATTAAGTAATGTTAATATGTTTTGGTTTGAAGGGTTTCCGTGCAGGGTGTAGGTACCAACATTATTTTTTTCTTGGAGATGGCAACCATCGGCCCTTTTGCTGCCCAATAATATACAAAGCTATTGAAGAGATCATGTGTACGCGATGATAAAAAAATCAAGAAAAATCAAGGGTAAACAGTAACCTGTGCAAGCCATGCCGTGCAGGCGGCGGTGAGCGGCAGTACAGCGACTTGGTGCCGGAGTACAGCGGCTCGGCAGTGTCGGGGCGCGGCGCGGCGGCGCAGTATGTAGGCGCGTGGCGGTAGTGATGGTGCGAGGGGAAGGCGGGCTTGTCCAGCTCGTCCAAGTCGCGAGGAGACGAGGCTCGGGAGGAACCGCCCCGCGTGCGTCGCCCTCCCCACTCGTGCAGCAACGCAGACGCCACACCGCCGCCCAAACCGCCGACCCAGCACACCCAGTGACTCTCCCAGCGAGACAGCACGAACGACGGACCTAGGGAGCGCGCTGGGTTAAGTGATGGCATCTGTGAAAATAAATCAAGTTCTATGTAATTTTCATTACGGGATCTAAGCATGCATTTTTATAGCACGATAACTATTTGACAATGGGACTTTTGGTGTGATTACTCATAATTCAATGAATACTTCTTATGGGTAATTGTGTCATTAGGGACAGACTAACACTCAAAACGGATGTATTAGGACTTGTAACAGATAAGTTAAAAGGCTTAATGACATGAGCAATTAAAATGACAAACATGAATACAAAACAAATCTACCTATAGATAGAGCCTCTCAAACAAAATTGTAGGTACTCTTCATCTATTCCTAGACCTACAATACAAAACTGTTTCTTTAAATCTTCAAAGAAAAACTGTCATTCGGATTGATCGGCACAAAAACATGTAGGTTTTTTTATCGTTTTGCAAAGATATATTTCATCAATAGACACAAATAGTACAAAGGTATTGCGTAGGTAGTTGTTTTTTCACGTAAGTACATACTTTGTTCTGAGAGGACAGATGGGCATGCTGCAACAGCAGCTGTCCTTAAGGATTCTATGCACAAAAGGCAGGTAGCTCGCTGTAATACATTCTACATAATAGCGCACCGGCACACAATGCAGGAGCTCGTCTTGTGTCTCGCCTATCGGGTACCAGATTTTGTTGAAGATTTTATGATCAAACGTATGTTGATTTGGCTAATTTGGCTGGCCCATTGCCACTTCAGCTTGCTGACTCCGACTCTGGCAACGATTAAGGTGAACGAAAGACGTGCCGACCAGCGCTGGTGCGCGCCATTCGCGCGAGATTGGCGTATTCACTTTGTACAGTAATATAAACTCTATTATTTTGTGTTCCTAATTCTCGCCTCGCACATCCACACACATATGACCTTTTACACTAAAGATTGGAAAGACATGAATTGAAATATTTCTTCGTACAACATTAAACTATATTGCTGCATGAATAGAGCATTTATTACCTATACAAAATGTAATTATCACCTAACTAATCCGCTCCTCGCCTCTCCGGTGTGAAACCGCCTTTGTTCTTTATTAATCGTAGGATGAATG
The DNA here is from genome assembly GCA_949316365.1 of Hoplodrina blanda. Classification (NCBI taxonomy): domain Eukaryota; kingdom Metazoa; phylum Arthropoda; class Insecta; order Lepidoptera; family Noctuidae; genus Hoplodrina; species Hoplodrina blanda. Next base: position 3,343,163 of record OX438579.1, on the reverse strand, counting down.
AAATAATAGATACTTACGGAAACAAAACTAGCGGCACAGTAAGCAGCGCCGAGCAGCGCCGGCGCAGCCCCGGTCCACCGGCGTTCCATGGCGGCGAAGTGTGCGGCCGCCACCAGAGCCGACAGCACCAGCTCGGCGCCCAGCCGCTCCCACGCTGCACCAGTCACCCCGCCGCCTCCTGGCAGCGACGCGGACAGCCCGCCCGCGTACCCTGGTACACTCACACTGAAACAACAGTCACATTCATTAGGGTTACGAAAAGATCGGTAGTCTGAATTCATCAACAAAGTGATGACATAGGGGAGCGTGGGGCTAGTTGTAGCAGGGGTAAGTAGTAACAGCTTAATTACTCAGCAGTTTTCGAATATTTTGTTTTAAATTGACACTTAATCTACTCCTTATGACGAGGCCTACGACATAAGCACAGCCAGGGTGGCTCAGACGAGCGCAGAGAGTAGTTATGAGCAGACCCATGATTTTTGCTAAGTGACGTAAAAAAATTAAATTCCTAAAGTTTGATTCTAAATAACTGCAATGTCTTAATAAAATCTGTATCGTTTGATTTGTATAGTCAATCTATTAGGCTATCTTATATAATTACTTTTATTTGACAATAATATAAACTTTTTTTTAAATAATTAAAAATGTTCAATAATTTGGCATGGGGCTTGTTGTAACGAAATTTCGGGGCACGTTGTAACTAGTTACAACTTGCCCCTTCGTGTTTTTATATGAGCATTTTGTCGTTATATACACAATCGATTGAATATAAAATGAACCAAAAAAGAAAACATTGATAAAGTGCACAAAAAGGTTTTCAACGACGGATCAGAGTGAGTGGTTTTGTTTAATTAGTGGAAAAGAAAACAGCAGATGACGGAGAAGCCTGGGGTCGCCAGTTAAATGTGTTAAAGATGCTCCTGTATCTGCTGTGCTGTGTATGCTCGTTTGTGAGAACTGTGATTTTGATGAAGACTGAATTTGCATTTAATAGCAAGCTAGACTAGTTTGTCACGTTGATTGTGATAATTAAGTTTCAAAACTGATTAAGGATGATTTTTAACTAGTAGAAGTTTAGGGTTAATGATGATTTAGGTAAAATAAAAAAAAAAGCAAGATTAATGACCAAAAATTAATATAATAAGCTTCAGAAATGATTTTGACTGTTGATAGAAATGTTATAACTTTGTTTATAAGACTAAATCGATACTATACGACAAGAAAGATCTCTAAATGTTAATAAAGAAACAATGTTAACCTTATTAGTTTGTAATAAATACGTTATAAGTAATATTTCTCATATTCATTCACAAAAAAGCCTGAAAACCATATAAGGGTGATTCTTTGAAACATAGTTTTTATGTGTTTTTTACCGAAGAACACATCAAGATAATCTCCAATTTAAATAGCGATTTCAGGTTTTATGGTAAAGCTAAATGTCCATCGAGGCCTCATGTAGATAATTAGGATTTTTTTAAATGAACTTTAATTATGTCTGCAGAAAACAGTAAAACCTAATTAATCTGGCGTGTCCCAATGACGCTTTTTGTTAAATTATTTAATTTTCTGCGATGTTTTGTCTCAATAATAATAAAAATAGTAAATTACAGTGATATTTAAATATACGTTTTTTGATATTTTGATATTTAATTCCAAAATAATTGTATATTTCCGTAATTACATTAATTTGAAAAATGTCCCCGACTAAAGTAATCATTCAGCTGGCGCAATTTGTTCAAAGCATGATTTCACGTAAACACGAATATTTGATAGAATAAGATCGACTCGTGATTGGTGGCGCTAGTCAGTGCCGATCTGTAAATACGGAGTGCTCGTGCGCGGTGTATTTTGGCGAAACAGTACGATCGTAACTTGTGATCTGGCGTTTGTAAGGTAAGTAGCCTAGTTAATCTGTCTTCATTGACGGATTGTATGTATTTACTTACGTTTTGTAACCATATCAAAGTCTCTTATGAGGTTGTCTAATTATATTAATTACACCTTTGATTATTTACGTTTATAAATAAAGGAGCAGGATTTGATAATCTTCCAATTCCTCATTGGTCTGGACTCCATTAGTCTGGTTTCATCTGGCTCTTAAGAGCAGATGAATTTGAACGGGGCATATGAATTAGGTTTCATTTAAATTAGGGCGGATAGCACAAGACCTGACGATTTTTTATGTATCAGATTATCTTAGGTCTAACGAAAAAGTAATTGTATATCATGTCAATTTGTTTTTGTTTGTTAGTATGAGTTTGTTTGTAATATGTACCATTTTTTTTTGTCAAAATATTGTGGAATCGGAAACATTACCTTTGAAATAGAAGTCATTCATTTCACTAATATTTTATTTATAATTGAATAAAAATTGAGATAAAATTGCTTAATAATATAATAAAAGAAGATTAGAAAACCAAACCGTGAGAAAAATACCTGTATAAATGGATATGTTACCGGCAATCTCTATAATTCAGGTATTCTATATAATACCTAGGCAATGTATAAAATACCTGGGGCGTACAGGCAATGTATTAAACATTATAATAATAATAATTTGTTTATTGAGACTACAAATGAGGTCCACTCTGTTAGTAACAATTTCTTAGACTATGTTAGTACTTAATAACTAAAACAGACCTTGTCCGAACGGCTAATGCCCTCACAAGCGGGCTATCTGCCCGGGCAGCTATAGAGTTCAGCAAGATGTTAGGACTGTCACGCAACCTGCGAAGTAACGAGGCAGATTTACTGCGTCAAAGCAGTCAGTGCGCGCATCGACAAACATCGCCGATGCACTGCAGAAGCGTGGCAGTCGCAACAGCACCCTGAACGCATTGTTGTACTGGATGGGTACGCAGAGAATTGTAAGCCTTTTGGGTATATCTGAACCACAGGGACCCTGAATACAGTGTTGTGCAATATGCCTTAAAAAGAGCAATTTTAACTGCGACTGTACATCGAGAGAACCTGCGGACCAGCATGTTCGCCCGGACTGACAACGCTCTGCGCTGCCTCTCCAAATCTGAATCGTCTTTCAGGGAATCTGTTACCAGAAGGCCCAAGTATTTAAATTTATACACTCTGTTTATTGTGTGACCTTTAAGTATCAGAGGAGGGACCGTAGGTGGACACCTGGCATCAGACCTGAAGACGATGTACTCCGTCTTTTTGGTGTTGTATATCAACCCATGAGACTCCGCGTACGACTCACACACGGACAGTAACTTTCGGAGAGCATTAATCGAGGGAGCCAGCAGCACCATGTCGTCCGCGTAGCTCAGATTATTAAAACAAACGCCATCTACGTAGCAGCCGACACGCATGCTACTGAGTCGCTCGACCAAAGCATTCACATACAGACCGAAGAGCAAGGGAGAGGACAGTCCCCCCTGTCTCACCCCACACTCCGGCCTGCATGGCTCCGAAAGCTCCCCTACCTATCTCACCCGAGTCTCTTGGTGTAGATACCAGAACTTGACAAGAGATGCGAGCTCTGGTGGCAGTGTACTGTCTCCTAGCTTCTTCCAGAGTAAATCTTATGAGACTAGGTCAAAAGCCTTGGATAGGTCCAGAAAAACCGCGGAGACTGGTGTTTATCTATTCGTGTAATACCTAAGAATGGCCGTCTCCGTTGACAGCCCTGCTCGGAAACTGGGCATTATGAATATTATTCTCTATTACATACTTTACCTAGGTAATGTAGGTATACAATTCCTAGGGATTGTATAGAGTACACTTATAGAGCATACTTTTGGACAATAAGTAATGAAACAGATGCACGAAAGAATAATAAAAATAAGAATAATAATCAAAGTCAAAAAAAGTCAAAAGTGCAAAGTCTCATTCTTCTGCGTGTATCATCATTAATCTGGCTCATCAATTAATCAGCACACTCTAAATCCTAAACTACTTTGTGCAAATCAGTGCGTTTGATATATGTTATTACATTTAATGACTCGGACAAACTATTATGTTAATTTAGATCCAAAGGTAAAAATAAATTTAAGCCATATGAATGAGTCAAAAACCCTCGGTTTCAAAGAATCACCCATAAATATGTTGTTTTATTATTTTGTTACTACTTGCTCCACGCCTGTTACAACTAGCCCCAACTACGGGGTAAGTTGTAACATGCTACTTCTTTCACAAAAAGTCATTTTATACAGATTCCTTATTTTAATTTAAGCCCAGTTATCATTCTAATCGATACCTGAATAGATGCCCTTTCATTTAAAACTGCTTTATCATGAAAACACTCAATTTTTTGAGATCCCCATCGAAAAAACTAAAAAATGTTACAACAAGCCCCCCGCTCCCCTACTGCAATACACAAATGATACTGCTAGAGTCAAAGATATTAGTTTTGGTCTCCCCTTCATCCCCCGGGGTGAACAACAATGAGGATTTTCCACTCCAGCTAAAAAAAAGACACACGTAAACAAACAAAACTATGCCCAGTTGCTGGTTAATTATATGAGCTATTCTGTATCTCCTAAACCAAAAAAAAAAGGAAACCTGAGCCGAACCACCGTCATTACTATAAATTCAATAGCACGATTACTGCTTCACTCTAATCATGTCAGAGGCCCTTGAGGTGGTTTAGAAACTCTGACACAGGGTATGTGGGGTCGTAAGACCTTATTGCCCTCACGATAAAAAATCGCACGATATACAAGTAGGTAATACAAGATGATGTAATTATTGATAACAATCACGCGAGGTTTGGCTTTACATAAAATACCAGGTGAGGTTGTGTTTATTTTTATCGGGATCGAAGACTCTTGGCCTTTAGTTATTATTAGATCCGACTACGCACACGCAGGGTCCCTTCCATTCACTAGACTATGCAGGTGATTACACCTGAGGCGGTAGCCCATGATTATCACACACTTTGAGACAGTGAGAGCAAACTCCAGGTCAGTGAAACAGAACAGAGTGCTTAGTGTGACTCAAATTTTTCAATTTTTTTGATTTTTGATAGATGACTTTATTTCACTTTCACTAAGCATTCTATGAAATACTAGCTGTCCGCCGCGGTTACACCCGCGTCTTTGGTTACTACTCCGCTCCCGTAGGTCGTAGCGTGATGGTATATAGCCTATAGCTTTCCTCGATAACTAATCTATCTAACACTGAAAGAATTTTTCAAATCGGACCAGTAGTTCCAGAGATTAGCGCGTTCAAACAAACAAACAAACAAACAAACACTGCAGCTTTATAATATTAGTATAGATTATGTAAGTATACGTTAACGTTTAAATAACATAATAAACCAATCTCATGAATTTTAAAGTAATATTTCAGCTTTTAGAGTTGTAAATGGACGTCTACGGCTTAATTTTTTTGTTTAATTAAATGGTTTAGGAGGCTGTAAACGGCTGACGGCGAATTAGTCGTATCTTTCCTTTATTGCGGCTATCTCGTAAACATCTCCTAAGACGGGGATTTGCTCGATTCAATATATTCAGCAGTTTCAGGTATGCAAATAGTACCTACAGTCATAGTAGGTATAGACAAAAGGTCTTGGGTAAACAGAAAGCGTGTCAATAGTTAGTGTTACCGCGACTGCTGAGCATGAGGTCTTGGGTTCGATTCTTAGGTCAGGCAAAGAGTTATTGGGTTTTTTTAGTAGCAACCTCAGAGTCTGGATTTGTGCCCGGTTGATGGCAATAGGCTCGCCCCGTATTACATGAGACTTACCTATACATGGCCCAAAAAAAGACTGGCTTCTCTGACGAAGGAAGAGCACGACGGATTATACGGAAGCAAAAAAAAAACGACTAATTACTTATGTCTTTAATGCGAATATTATATTTGTTTGATATTTTCATGAAAACAGTTGCAATTACTGCACTTAACTTTCAAGTTTCAGTCAATCAAACCGTCACATTGACCAATAATATCTCGAATGAGGTCAACCAGTGAGCAAGGCACACGAGTACTCAACGACTATGATGGACGACGTGCCAACTCATATTCTCAGTAATAAGAGTAAGAAAGGACTGCGAGTTACTTTCCCTTGTAATAAGTCAAGTTTACTTGGTAATGGGAGGTTTTTGTCGGCTCTATAACAGCGATTGTTATAATATATCACTACCAGTTAAGGTTGTTTGGCAGTATAACAATATGTTCCTCAACTCTGTGCATACCGTATTCATCATTATATACTATTATTTTCCTTCATTCAATAAATATACATATGAATTACATCAATGGAATTATATGTAAGGATCGTAGCAGGTGGCGTTCTGTGGTTTCTGCCTACCCCCCATCGGAAAAAGGCGTGAGTTTATATATGTAATACAATTATTCAAAAATTATAAAAATAATAGCCCACCGGTGACGGAAACCAGGTCCAAGACACCGGCGCGCGCGGCGGTCAGGGCTCCAAAGAGATAATCCTCCTGTGACAATGCGGGCCGTGTCCAGATGTACTGCTTTTTTAATCAAACTGCCTAACGAGAGTCTCCTTAGATTTTGCGAGCCCGTGAAATTATAATACTTAGACTTGGTAGGTACTGAAATGAAGAGCTCGTAAGCAATAACAGTCGCACGGGTCGATTCATCAGGTTACGCTACGCTTTCCGGGTTGGTCCGAGAATGGGTGATCATCTTTACACACCGAGACTCCTCCGTGTCTCGGAAAGCACGTGAAGCCGTTGGTTCGGGCTGTCATAAGTGGATCTTTGACAGTCGTTACGGGTCGTCAGAAACCCAAAAGTCTGACAATCAGTCTTACCAAGTGGTATGGTATTACCCAGTTTCTTGGTTGTGGAGGTCGGATAGGTAATAGTCGCTCTATGTAAAATCTGGTATTCGGCTGCATCCGTTCAGACTGGAAGCCGACGCCAACAAAGTTGGGAAATGGCTAGGCAGATTGATTGACACTGTATAGCGAGCGCAGGCAATGATATTACAATATCTGCTAGGTAGGTACTGAAATGAGATTTCACAGTAAACACAACGCCTCGTTATAGTTACATACATTGGTTGGTTAACAAACAGTGTCATATACAGTACTCGCTTCATCGCTTGATGTCTGTCGGGAACTCAATAGCTATTGTCGAGCGCCGACCACTTCAAAGTTGCGCTACACTATGAAGCATTACTGTGACCACATCAACGCGTTGTCCTACTTGCCGGTGACCCGAATTTCAGTGCTCACTGTGTACTCAGACCTTAGAGGAAAAGAGAGGCAATAATCTGTGAAAAAGTATTACCTTTTCTTTTGTATAGTTGGGTTTAAACAAAGGAACAGCACCTTTAGGGTTCCGTACATCAGTCGGCAAAAACGGAACGCAACGCAGACGACGTGAACTAACTATTAACTGTTAACTATGACACACTGGTAAAAAAGGCCACGCATAGGTACGAAATCGCAGGTTGCAGCTAATTATGACATATTTTTAAAATTGGAATTGCGAGAAAAGAAGCCAGCTTTGTCAACTGTCATACTTTAAAATTGGAATTGCAATAAATGTTTGAAGTCTTATAGGCTACTTTTAGTTTAGAGAAGAATTAGGGTTTTGCGCAAACAGTGTAAACAGACATTAACGTGAACAAAGTAGCAGGCGATAGCTAGTTTAAAATACGAGTTCGAGTACATTTAGTATTCAACAGTGTGTATGCTTCATTATCCACAGCGTTGACTCATTATTGAATGAAAAGAAGCTGAGACTCGGAACAATTTAGCGGTTTTTAATTAAAATGAGAAGTGCGGCGCCGCCCACCGGTTGTTTATGAGCGAAACTCAGGAAATTAGAAGCCTTTTTATTCTTTAATTAACATTTTAGTATTGAGGTCTTCATTTACGAGGTAAAAAACGAAGTCGCAGTTAGTTAGATCCACAATATCTAAAATTAGGCTACTTATATAGCTATATATTATATAGGTATATAGGTAAAAGGCAATCGTTACCGACTGTTATTGATCCATCACCACACAGCTGAAACCACGAGATTAGATCGATTAAGAAAGTATACAGGGTCATTGAAAATTTACCCGAAACCTGAAAAGGGGTCATTGTACTCATCATTATGAACAACTATTACTATGGGACAAACCATGAAATCAAGAAAAAAAAATCAGCTGTTACCAACAAAAATGCTACATAACAAGATCGTAATGTATGGATCAGCTGTTTTTTTTATTCATGATTTCAAGGTTGGTCCCATAGTAAAAGTTGTTCATAACAATGAGTAAAATGTCCGCTTTTCAGGTTTCGGGTAAATTTTTAATTACCCTGTATATGAAATAGGAAAAGACACTTAGCACTAACTCGTGCGCCGTTACAAACCAACAAAAACTACTAAAAATATTATACCTAACTAGCGACCCGCCCCAGCTTCGCATGGGTGCAATGTTGATATTATTTCTACGTATAAACCTTCCTCTTGAATCACTCTATCTATTGATCAAAACCGCATTAAAATCCTTTGCGTAATTTAAAAGATCTAAGCGTACTTAGACAGCGGGAAGCGACTTTGTATTTATACTATGTAGAGAGTAAAATCGATTTTTTATTAAATTTATAAATAACACGTTATTTAAAACAGTTCAAACATTGTTTAAAACTTTCATTATAGTGCTTAGAAAATTTTAATCAGGGCTATAAATGCAAAGCTGCACCTGGGTAGATAGTATCAGTAAACAAATTCTAACGTCGATTCTAATGGGCACGTTACACGATTACGATTCTAATGGTTACACGATTATGTATTTTATCCAGCTTTTTGTTCATCAATATATGCGTAAAAAAGTATTTGGGGGAATATTAGAGATTTTTAGCGCGATAAAAGCTACTTAGAGAATTCTAATTGTAATGCTTACTTATCTAATCGTTTGTAATTCTAAATAATTGAGATAATATCAAATAAAAATACGGAGCACGGATTTAGCGAACGTGTTCCTATTTTTTTTTTGCAAGGCGCATATATTTGAGTGCAACAAAATAGGTCTTTTTCTAACTATTGATAAAAAAAAATCAAAGCGAAAGGTCATCACAAAATATCGAAAACCGCTTGATGTAAGTATACACATCAAAAGTGTCTAGGGATCAACATCCCTAACATTGATTAGGGATGTTGATCCCTAGACACTTTTGATGTGTGTAGATGTTTGGCTTTGGATAATATGTTCCTGTTAGATAATTTAGGACTCAGTCCTGAAGTCCACGCAAACGAAGTCGCGAGCAAAAGCTAGTTATTGCATAATTTATACTTTAGTACTTTTATAAAGAGCTTAGGTTTTATTAAATCGCTCACAGTTAGCGCGTCGGCTATAATTCCACATAATTCAGTGAACGCACTCGATATGCTGATGATTATGCATAATTTATGCGCCCGAGGGGGTCAAGTGGGCCAAATGGGGCACGCGGGTTTATAGGGGCCATCTTTTATACTTGTTGTCAATGGCCAGTAAATTGGAGAACATTCACACCTTATGTTGAGGCCGGACCCAGCGTTTTTTGTCCTTTTGTCAACTTTAGGAAATATTTGCTTATCACTAAAGGACAATAGGCTTATTAGCTTGCCGAATGTGCGCTTTTTATTTGATTTACGCAAAAAAGAATATCCTTTTTTATTTATTTTCTTGTCTGTAGTTATATCGCCGTGGGACACAGAATAATGTTTAACCTATTTATAGTTTTTCATTCATTTTTGTTTTTGTGTGCACATATTATGGTCTGTGTCAATAAACATTTTTTTCTTTCTTACTTTTTTCTTTATTTCCATCGCATTCATTTTGTACTAGCTGTCCGCCACGGTTACACCCGCGTCTTTGGTTACTGCTCCGCTCCCGTAGGTCGTAGCGTGATGGTATATAGCCTATAGCCTTCCTCGATAACTAATCTATCTAACACTGAAAGAATTTTTCAAATCGGACCAGTAGTTCCAGAGATTAGCGCGTTCAAACAAACAAACAAACAAACAAACAAACAAACACTGCAGCTTTATAATATTATAGTATAGATTATTAATATTTTAATTTCGCTAATGAGAATTGTAAATTAAATGTGTTGCAAGTTTCCTTTGTTTGAGTAATGTGTTGGTAGAATGGCGCAGTTAAAGCTCATTTAGAATGCAGAAGACGAGCGTCTCTGCAGCGGTACACCGCGTGGCTGAGAGAAGTAATCGGCGTCTTCTAATTACCGCATCTTCGTTTATTATTATAAAACAGCATCTCTATTTTGCTTAGGCGCTTTGCACATGGAGCAAATATTGCAGCAACTGGCAACTGGCAACTAGTTGGCAACTAGCTGTTTATATATATTTCAATTGGACACATAGCAACTCGAGTTTCGAGTTCTGGTGATCGTCAACAGTTTTCAGTTGCTGCAATCGGTAACTAAGTTAGTTAATAATTGCCGTAACTAGCAACTGTTAAATATACCGGTTTTTAAAGTTGCTGGTTTCCTCAACCGTCAATCGCAACGCGTCGGCTCCCTCGCTCTCCCTCTCCCTGTGCCCGGCAATGCCAGTGTCGCCACGGCAACTCGGCTATGAAAGTTGCTCACAGATTGCCAAAAAGTTGCGGCAACCGTAAACGTTATAGCAACTATGTATCAACTTTTACAGGCAACCTTTAAGTAGTTGCCTCAACTTAAGTTGCTCCATGTGCAAAGCGCCTTAAGGCCCCTAGCACACGGCGTATTTTAAACGCGCAGACGACGCGCAGATGATGTTCGTATACGCGTTTCAAACGAGATTTGAACGCAACCTTGTAACCTAAGCACACGGGGCGATCGTGAAATCCGTCTATACTGCGCGTATGAGCGCAGTTACAGCCATCATCAATACAAACGAACCAATCATTTACGGCGCCGAAAACGCGCGTTTTAAACGCGCGTCGTCTGCGCGTTTAATATACGCCGTGTGCTAGGGGCCTTATACGACCGCTTTTTACAATGTCGTAATATCGAACATTGTAATAGAAACACTGATTCAATTAACTCGTTGCCAGCGACCATCAAATTGACCTAAAGTGTAATAAAGTTAGTAATAAAACGTTATCTATGTAAGTCAAAATCTTATTAAAAGTTTACGTTGAAAGCGTTAATTTTTTTCAGCAATCTTTTAAATTAAAAAGTATTTTTTACGAGGTAAAAAAATCTTTAGTGCTTAAATACTTTACTGCTAATTAAGTAGTACACAAACGTTAACGTAAAAAAGGCCGTGTTTGTACTCTTTGTACAACATTATACAAAAGAACGTAAAATTTATAAATTCATTTCTTGTTTGACATTTTCTTTTAGATGCTGATCTATCAATTGGCGACCTGCCCCAGCTTCGCACAGGTGCAATGTAGATACATAAACTTTCCTTTTGAATCACTCTTATCTATTGACGAAAACTGCATTGCGAACTTTATAACATCTAAACGTGCAGGCGGCGGGAAGCAATTTTTATGTTTAAAATGAAGATTGATGACTGATACTTTAAAAAAAAAATAGTTCGGTAAGTAGGTAACTAGTAGGTATTAGATAAAATCTGGACAAACCTTCAAAAATAAATAAAAATCTATATAAAATCATTAGCTAACTGCCAACGAATAAATAAAAAGAAAAAAAGCACATTGAGTCCCCTTCGGTATGGTTAACAAGCGAACAATTACATTTAATTTACGGATGAGTTTTTAAAGTGCCCCAATATGGCCCGCCGGGGCCACCCCGCGACATTAAACCGCTATCATTTTGTATTCGGATAATCGACCGCGACATTTGTTAAAAAATAAATTTCGAGAGGGTATCACGAACTGTTACTAAAAATTCAATTGTCCTGAAGTGCCACTCGTCATCCTACACTGTATAGTCTAACAATTTTACCAATCATTTAGATTGTTGCAAATGTTTCTTTACTGCCTTTACATAAGGATTATTTTAGTATACAGTAATGTCGAAGGACATGCAAAACAAGCGACTGTCGAATTTAATGTGCGGCGAAACAATCGAGTGCATTATACGGTATGAAGTATACGATTTAATGTACTATTGAAGAGGTTTTAATATTTAAAAGATGAGTTTGATTATAATCTGTAGCTGATAATAATTTACCTAAATGGACTTAAAAAATAAAACTTTCGCATAAATATATAAGCTAGAAAATAATGTTAAAGATAAACAGCAATATCGCAATATAACATCATAATAAACAGTGCATTTTATTATGTCTAATGCAATTCACATAACTGGTTTTTTATCCAAAATAAAGGCCAGTACCCACTCTTAATAAAGACATCAAATATTTTTCCGACAATAATCCGTTTTTAACCAAAAAAGAACAACGGCTCAGCGGGCGGTAGGCGCGAACTTGTTACCCTTTGCCCTTTGTTTAGCTAAACCATAAAGAAAACAACAGTGTTTTAACCCTTAAGTTAACCCTTGCGCCACATGTCGTCACACAGCGGTCGTGCGAAACCGCGAATCAACTCAATAGGAAGACGAACTCATACTGTGCGAAAGACAATAGCCATTACAATTCCAACCTTATTGTAAAGCATTAGAGTTCATGTGTACATCGTTCTACTCATTTTGAATAGGCGCAATAATCGTTGTACGAAAACGGTGAAATATGTGGAGTGTATTTTTACGTGTATTGTGTCCGCAATGGGGTTTTTATTGTAAATGTCTGCGCGCGCATTAGTCGGATTGTTAGCCGAGGATGTTGCATATGGTGCGTATGCGTGTGTCATGTTTTTGTGGGTTTGATATTGTTTTGTATTATTCTTATAAAAAATAATCTCTAACGTACGACTGTATTACGAATGGAAACAATTCGCCCTTCGTGTACCTTTTCCTTAATTCTATTCATGCATTCTGAAAGTCAAAGTCAAAACATTTATTTCAAATAAAACCATTTACAGGCACTTTTAAAGTCAATGAATTGTTCGTTTAAAAACGTAGATCTTTACGGAGAAGAACGACCAAGAAACTCCATGGATACTCTTTTCAAATAAGTTCTTACAAATAAGCGTTCCGGAAATCCCCGAATACGTATAGAAACAACGGAATCTATGGAGTGCTCCTTGGAAAGTTGAATAAAAACTTTCTTTTGCAGCCAATTGGAAATGGAACGTTCGCAGTTCCACTGAGCAATCCATCTGTAGCGGACAAGAATCGAAGTTTTTCAGGCTCCACGCCTTCACTTAAGTGCAGTTTTCCATTCTGTTTTATAGCTCGTTACATCTAACGTCGAATCTTGAGGTATTAGGGAAAAGGTTTTAGTGCCGAAACCCTTTAATTTCCTACTTTTAATTAGGGTCCGGCGCGATAACGTTCTCCGGTCCGGAACGTGTGTCGATAAGTGCCGGAGAGGCACGCAGCTTCCTTATCGTTTGTGACAGTTTAACGCAAAATGTGGCTTTGACTTTTGTTACTCATGAAGGTTCATTCACGTACTTAATCATTCTTCTTTTTAGCGTCATCATCTGCCTAGCCTTTTCCCAACTACGTTGGGGTCGGCTTCCAGTCTAACCGGACGCAGCTGAATACCAGTATTTTACATGGAGCGACTGCCTGTCTGACCTCCACGACCCAGTAACTGGGTAATACGATACCCCTTCGTCAGACTGGTTGTCAGACTTTCGAGCTTCTGACGACCCGTAACGACTGTCAAAGATCCACGATTGACAGCCGGGACCACGGCAAAATAATTATAAATAATTCAATTTTTCTTCTTAGTGTGTCGATGGCAAATATAAATACTAAATAATACAATTTTGCATTCTTAGGGTTTCGTACCTCAGTTAGCAAGATCCTTTTTCTCAGGACCACGTGGAGGTATCAAGCTGAAATTAATATCAAATACGCTACACCTTGGAGCAGTGCGGACGAGAACGGCGGGGACCGGGAGAGGTGATTGTCTGAATAAAGCGAATATTTTCATTGTATTAGTAGGTACAAAAAAGATTTTTAACAGACTCCGCCCTTTATTAGTCTAAGTAGTAAGATTCTGTGGAGCAGTTATACGATACCTACCTCGTAATTGAAATACAGAAACCTAAATTCCGTACATACATATATTTCACATTCCACTTAAAGTACCTATAACATAATAAATCATAAGTAATACGTGTGGATGATTAATTGGTTATTTGTGTTTTTCTATTATAAATGCGAAAGTTTTGATAAATGGATATTATATTACACAATCACGCCAGAACGGCTGTACGGATATGGATAAAAGGCACATAGACAGCTAGATTATAGTCTGAAATAGAAATAGCCTACATTTTATCCAAAATTCCACAATGCCTGAAGACCCGTCTCTATAATCAGTGTGTTCTGCCCACCATGACGTACGGTGCTGAGACGTGGACGATTTCACAGGAGGCTGTGTACAGACTCAGAGTAGCACAGAGAGCCATGGAACGTTCCATGCTCGGCATAAAATTAATAGACCGAGTTCCCAACGTCGAAATCCGAAGACGAACGAAGGTATCCGATATAGGCAATCGAGTTATGGAACTCAAATGGAGTTGGGCAGGACACCTGGCAAGGCGCGGTGACGGCCTGCCGTCACCGCGCCAGAGTGGCGTCCAAGAAATGGAAAAAGAAGTGTTTGTCCAAGAAATGGAAAAAGAAGCGGACGACATTGTTGCCATTGCGGGAGTGCCCTGGATGAGGCTGGCGCAAGACCGTGGAGCTTGGCACAAACAAAGAGAGGCCTATACCCAGCAGTGGGTGAAGACGGGCTGTGGATGATGATGATGACATTTTATCCCGCAAAAATTTACGGTTCATATATCTATGCTATTCCAGATTATAATCTATCTCTATGCCTTTCATTCAGATCCGTGCAGCCGTTCTACCGTGATAGAGTAACTAAACATCTATCCGAACTCTCGTATTTATTAGTGAGATTAACATTGATTTAACATAACATAACATCACGCCTGTAATCTCCGAAGGGTTAGGCAGAGGTGTACCCATTAAGTACTACACCCACATTTCGCCAGTTATGTTTAAGTCCCATGTAATAGGGGGCGAGCCTATTGCCATCAACCGGGCACTAATCCAGACTCCGAGGCTGCTGCTGAGAAATTCCTGATGGAATAACCCAATAACACTTTGCCCGACCTGGGAATCGAACCCAAGACCTCATGCTCAGCAGTCGCGCTTTGCGACCACTAGACCAACGAGGCAGTAACAACAACAACAACAACATTGATTTACTGTAAAAATAATGCCCTATACTGAAAACAAAATGTCCCAGGCGCATTGTTGTAACACCCGTACCTACAAGATTTACTGGAGCGTAAGTTATTCCCAGCAATCGTATTGTAACTCTTCGTGTTGTACTAACGTGACCATACGTCCCGTTTTATACGGGACCCTCCCTTTATTAGAAAGAAAGAAAAACTATTTACTCTCGCGAAAGTGACGCACAAAAACAAGAAAGAGACAAGGCTTATCAAATTTGACATCTCTAACTTAGTTCTTAAATGTCACCGTCCTAGTCTTTCGCTATAAGTCAGTAAGGGATGGCAATTTTCTAAATTTAGTCTCGTTTGTGTCCCGTTTTGACTTAAAATAGAAATGGTCACATTAGTTATATATACCCAGTAAAGGTAGTAGCTTCGTACAGCGTACACTCAAATCCTCTTAGTCAATAACTTGCGGCATTAAATGAAAATTTAGAATCGAGGTAAGTGCTTACCGTTGTTTTGAAGTTAATCATGGTTTTAAAAGTTTATGAAAAGCGTAAATACAGGGAATGTTGCTTGTTATTAAGGTTTCCGATTTAAAATATATTAGTACATAATCACTTAATGAGAAACAATGTTTTAATAATAACATGTAATTAACTGATAGCCTGAAAGTCTGACAACGAGTCTTACTAAGGGGTATCGTATTACCCAGTTACTGGGTTGTGGAGGTCAGATAGACATTCGCTCCATGTAAAATAGGTATTCAGCTGCATCCGATTAGACTGAAAGCCGACCCCGACATAGCTGGGAAAACGCTAG
Organism: Hoplodrina blanda; assembly: GCA_949316365.1. NCBI lineage: Eukaryota > Metazoa > Arthropoda > Insecta > Lepidoptera > Noctuidae > Hoplodrina > Hoplodrina blanda. Next base: position 3,327,194 of record OX438579.1, on the reverse strand, counting down.
GCAGATGATGATGAAAGAGCAGTTAGGTAGTTATTAGTTTATTTTAGTAAATCTAGTGAGTGGGCGATTTATAAAGCCGGATTTAAGTACATTAATTGTCTGACGTGTTGTGTTGTGACGCATAAGGACGGTATCGTATCGGTTTCATTTACATTTGTGTGGTTAGATTTACATTTGTGTGTCGCGATCTGTCGTGATGGCTTCTGTCAAATGTATGAAACTGACACAACACAACACAACACGTCAGACAAATGTGTAGCCACCGTTATGCTGGTTCGGTATACTTATATGGATTAGGGATGTTGAGAATATTGGCATTCGTATCCGCAATTAAAAGAAAGGAGGAAAGAAAGAGAGTAAGAAAGAAATAGAGAAAGAAAGCAAGCCTTTTTGACACCCTGGCAGAATTAATGATGACCTATAATGTTATTTTGCGTTTAACTATGTAAAATGCAAGCGTAATGGTAAATAATATCTTAGTACTACTTAGTGTAAACTGTATGGAACTCGTAATAACTGCGATGCATCAATTTACGGCTGCCAAAGTTATAGATCGATTGAAATCGAAACTATTGTGTAGTTTGCAGAAAATTTAACCCTTCCTGTGTGTTCACAGCCGCGCACGGGCAGATACAAATTTAACTTTGTATTCATTTGTACTTTGTAAGTTTACCTTGGACATCATTCATACGCGTTTTCAGTTATTGGCGATTTAGTCTTGTTTCTCCATACAAACTTTGGAACGCGGTTTCATCCCCTTAGGGGGTGGATTTTGGGAAATTCTTTCTTAGCTCATGCCTACGTCACAAAAGATATATCTGCGTGCAAAATTTTAGCGTGATCCGTTTAGTGGTTTGAGCTGTATGTTGATAGATCAGTCAGTCAGTACGGTTGCCTTTTATAAAAGACTCGACTCTTCCCACGACTACGTTCGCGTGATTTGTCTAAGGGATCCCTATTTTTTTAAACATAATATAGCCTATGTCACCCAGGGATAGCGTAGCTTCCCAACAGTGAAAGAATTTTTCAAATCGGTTCAGTGATTTCAGAGCCTATTTAAAGCAAACAAACAATCAAATCTTTCCTCTTTATAATAAACTAGCTTTTGCCCGACTTCGTCCGCGTAAATGTCGGACCCCCGTTCATCCCCTTAGAGGGTAAATTTTAAAAAATCCTTTCTTAGCGGACGCCTATGTCATAACATCTACCTGCATGCCAAATTTTAGCCCGATCCGTCCAGTGGTTTGGGCTGTGCGTTGATAGATTACTACATAGTGATCTATCAACGCACAGCCCAAACCATGCTGACTGACATCAGTCAGTCAGTCACCTTTGAGTTATATATATTTAGAAGTATAGATTTATCTTGTGCTTTCAGGATCCTTGGAGCTTCATAGCTAAGGCAAGTGCTTCATAGGAGGTGATTAGCAAATGAGTAATTAGGGGCTATATCGAGCGGACGACGAGCAGTGCCCACCTGTGCACTGTGCAGTTACTATATTACACTATGGTCATCATCCTGCTAAGAGTAGGCCATAAAGTCGTGCACCAGAATAACGATACATTCATGACTTGGATAATAAATTCCTCCTAGATAAGTAGGTGGAGAGGGTTTTTTTAATTGCACTCCCCTCTACAACGTTTATCGATAGTTTGTCAGAGAATTTAGTGTCTACTTACTTTTTTTTTAAATTGGCGTTTAGTATTATAAATGCTAAAGTTTGGATGGGTAGATCATGTTTGTTAGTCAATCACGCCAGAACGGCTGAACGGAACTGGATGAAATTTGGCACAGAGATAGATAATCTATCTCTGTAATAGCAAAGCCAAAGTCTGGAATAGCAAAGGCTACTTTATCACATTTTTGTGTTCCTGAGGGGTAATTGTCGCTCATTTTTAAAAAATACAGCTGTTCCCTACAAAAAACAACACGATCGTAATGTATGGAACACCTGCAGCCCTACCATGAACTCTTATCGCGATCCAAAAACTGAACTGTTCTTCAAATACGTCAATATAATGACATAAATTGATGCGTTATATTGACGTATTTGAAGAACAGTTCAGTTTTTGGATCGCGATAAGAGAAAATACGTCAATATAATGACATAAATTGATGCGTTATATTGACGTATTTGAAGAACAGTTCAGTTTTTGGATCGCGATAAGAGTTCATGATAGGACCCTGAACTTTTTTCATGATTTCAAGGTTGGTCCCATAGTAAAAGTTGTTCTAATGATGAGTACAATGACCCCTTATCAGGTTCCGGTAAATTAACAATCGTCTTGTATATTTAGTTACGTATAACAAAAAAAGGAGTATTCACTTCAAAACATGAAATACTTAATACATTTTTAAATCAGTGGTACTCGTACCGATTTGATTTAATAACATTGCGACCGCGGGGCTTTGGTTATACGTGAACCCAGAATTATTTTATAGCGATAACAGTCTCCGTATTATTTAAAGTAGTTCCCAGCCCGCATGGGGAAAGACAAATGAAATATTGGAGCTTACTCGTAATTGAAATATCCTGTTAAACCTAAGGGTCAACCAAATGAACGTTAATTTAAAATCGTTCATTATTTGACTGAGTGCAGCTTATGAATGCTGTTTGTTTAAAATCCCCGAAGATTCCGACTTTAATTGGGTTTGTGTTATTATAACGAATCATTTTTGGTACTGATTATATTGCAATCACAACATCTACTTAATCTAAATATCTACACTAAATAATATTAAAAAGAGGAAAACTTTGTATTTTTGTTTGTTTGTAATGGATAAACTCAAAAACTACTGGACCGATTTTCAAAATTCTTTCACCATTAGAAAGCTACATTATCTGCGAGTAACATATGCTATATTTTATTTTAGGAAAAATAGGGATCCGTAAGAAAAATCACACGAACGAAGTCGCGGGGAAAGTGATAGTTAGGTATAAAAGCGAAAGGTCACTCGCTCACTCACTCATCACGAAATATTGAAAACCGCTTGACGTATAAAGATGAAATTTGGCACAGAGGTAGTTTATAGTTAGTAGACGTCCAGGAAGAACGTATTTTCCAAAATTCACCCCTTAAGGGGGTCCAAAGTTTGTATGCAGAAATCAACTTTGACGCGGACGAAGTCGCGGGCAGAAGCTATTAGTTATAAAATAAGGTTTTGTACTGATCCTCATGGTAAGCGTATCTAGAATGATAAGGGTTACATTATATGGGATAAAGGGATTCTTCGAGGGACTTGGTTAAGTCATAAAGCTCATTAGCTCACCATTTTATTGTACAGTCAACAAAAGAGATTGTAACCAGGGCTTACCAGGGTCGTCAGATATAGTTGAAGTTACTGCTAAACTTAACTTAATAAATGAACTGTTTATTATCTACTTTTTAAATTAAATTAAACTTGAAAACATCCATCGGTTTCTAAGAAAACTTCAACTATATTTGACGACCCGTACTTATACCTATTTCTTTTGTTGACTGTACATGTGTAAAACTATGGCGCTAATGTTTGGGATCGTTTACAACCATGGTTACTATGATAGTTTTTGGTCCATTCTAGCTGTTTATGGCCAGCATTTGGACTTTATAGATTAATAAAATAAACTAATTCAAAACATATTTTTAAAAGCAAGCTTTAACAGTATTGACACCAGAACTAAAGGTGTATGCAACATTTCAGCTCAATCGGATAACAGGGTCAATCAACTATTTTACCCACACTTTGGACAGATTAGAAATTTTTTTTTAAATAATATTATCTTTTTTTTTTAATATTCTGACTCGACTAAGGCATTAATAATATCATCTACTTTAATGATTTAGAAAAGCAGCGAAGTTAATTGAAAATTAACATAGTTTTTGTAGAAAAATACAACACATACCCTCAAAAACTGTCTCCAGTGTTACCTGCATTCAGCATCAGATAAATGGCGAATAAAACACGATTTAAAAAAGAAAATATATATATTTACTCTTACATGCATAATTAACTATTTTGGCATAATCAGTCTTCAAGTATTTTTAATTTTTAATTTAAAACTAATCAAAGTTATGTCTTTTGCGTTACCAAAATAATAAAAAAAGAAGGGGTCTTTTCAATAAAAGTAACTGTTAAAGAAATACTACTGAGAATTAATTTTGTTATAAAGGTCGACAACCGTGAGAATTAAGAACTATTAATATAAACTTTATACAATCAAATAATGAGCATGTTATAATCTAAAATGATGTTTTTAATTTGGGGACAAGAAGTAACTCCAGAGACAAATTTGGGTAACGCCTAAGACATACAATAAAAAAATAACAAATGGATGGCAATCGCGGCGGTAAAACCCCTCTTTGAGGAGTGGCTGGAGAGGCGCTACGGCGTTCTCACCTTCCGGCTGACGCAGGTCCTCACCGGACACGGTTGTTTCGGGAGGGTCCTGTGTCGGATTGCGCGGGAGAAAACACCCGGGTGTCACCACTGTGTGGACCGCCCGGAGGACACGGTGGAGCATACGGTGCAGGTCTGCCCCGCTTGGGCAGAGCACCGCCGTGTCCTCACGGAGGCGATAGGCGGCGGCGACCTCTCACGTCCGGACCTGGTTCAGGCCATGCTCCGGGGCTAGAGGGAATGGGATGCAGTCACCTCCTTCTGCGAAGCAGTAATGCTAGCGAAGGAGGAGGCGGGCCGCGTGAGGGAGAGAACAACACCCTCCACCTCTCGCCCCAGCCGCCGCGGGAGACGCCCAGGGCGTTGGACGTCGCGAGGCGACATCCGGCCACCGTAGGCGCGGGCTTGCGGACGGCGAGTAATGGGTAGCTCGCCGTCCGAACAAGGACCATGCCCGGGTCGACGGCGCGTTCTGTTCGCGCGCGCCTCAAAGAGCTGTCAGCACAGGGACAGGGCCCCAATAGGAGCCAAACGCCAGCCGGGGTTGCGGGACGTCTTAACAGGATACCGTGGCCCCGGAACGTAAAGGGAAGAAGGAACAGGGTGGTTTTTTAGTCAGTAAAAGTCTGACAGTCCCTTCCGCTCCACCCAGGGTGGAAGGACTCATTTGATGATTTTTACCACCTCAAAAAAAAAACCGGCCGACTTTATGGTAGTGTTCACGGTGCTTTCTTTTAGCCTCTTCGTATTTTTCGGTGTTCTGTTAAGTCGTTCCCTGTTCCTTCTTTGCTTTTCAGCCGCCGTCAGTCGCGCCATTTCAGGACGGGTAATATTTCTGAAAAGAATAGTGTAGAAGTATTTACGTCGTATTTATGTCTTAGGAGTTACCAAGAATGTCTGTGGAGTTACCGCCAAAGTAACTCAGTATACAAGTAACTCAGCAGACACTTGATATATTTTCATCGAAAAAGCACATTACTATTTGATTAAGATACTTGGCGTGAACTTTAGCCGAAAACACATGTTACGTACTATAAAACAGCTGATTATTATAACTGAATATTATAACTTACATCGAGAAATCGCGGTCACTCAGCAGACGACACAAAAAGGCACGCACTCTCTCCGGACGTACTTTGCGGAGTGGCGGCTCGAAGTCGCTATCAAAACGTCCCGTCGCGCCGTGTGAGAAAAGGCAAATGAAATTGAAGCTACTAATAATAAACAGAGCCATCTATGTGTTTCCTGGCGGAATTCTTGAGCGTAACTCAGTATACGAAAGAAAAAGTATTTTACCAGGGGACACAATTTTGAGATTTTTTTTTTAAAAAGTGGTTTGTCTTTTTAAAGATTTGTATTACACACAATAAACTGTGTTATACCGTCTTTTTCTATAATAAAATTCAACTGAAATCGAGAAGTAGAAGTTCATTTATTATGAAACTTCACAAGTTAATGTGGACTCTAGACAGGAATATTTTGTATGGTGCGAATATTTCGTATCCTGAGTTACCATAAAAAATTATAGAAATTAAAGATTTTCGAGAACGTGATCAAGTTTTCCGTTATGCCTAGCAATCTTAGATGCAATTGTGACATCTCATTTGTGTATATCTATTGTCAATTAGTGCATATTTATAATGAAGTGTCGGGGACAGCAAAGTGTGGGTAAAATAGTTGATTGACCCAACAACAAATGGTCGAAAAATGGTTTGTTAATGAAAAGACAACTTATTTACATACAGACATACTTACATACGACCAGTGCAAGCTAAATAAAAGCTTGTAATATAGCCTCTAGCACTCAGGGATAACGTATCTATCTATTAGTGAAATAAAAATCTTTTCTTATCATTCAAAATTACAACAAAAATCACCATTAAATCACGACTATTTTATACCAGCGACTTTTTATGGAAATATTCTCCCTTGTTACGATCGCTCATTGTTGGCATCTTTCCTTGACGTTATTGCTGCCTTTACGACTTCCATAAGTCGGGATGACCAAGTCTTGGTACCGACAAACGGCTTTGTAAAGGAATCTTGGATCTTTCATGCAGGTCCACGAATGATGAGACTTGACAAGCGTCAAAAATGGGGAACTTACGAAAGCATGGATGTACGAAATAGAACTTATCCATAACTTGATTATCTATTCAGGGATATTTCGATGACATTCAGATTAAAATTCTAAAGGAAATCCTGAAGGGTTAGGCATAGGTGTACCCATTATTACACCTACTAAAACCCCACGGTTCCTCCTGCTACCATAAGTCGAGAGCCCGGTAGTCGCATTACGCATGATCCGCGCCCCCGACTGGTATTGGACCGCCATTGGCGAGCCCCTTGACCATGTGCGGCCTATTAGTACCTACACCTAAATTTCGCCAGTTACACACTACAAGAATAACAAACACAACAGCAACAAAACAAACAATAATACCAAATTTTTTTTTTTTTAGGTTTGTTCGCGCTTAACTCCGTCGCTTGCCAACCGATTTCAAAAATTATACCATACCATACGGTTGGATATAATATCCTCGGTCTTGGCACCGACTCCAAAAAATTGTAAAATAGTATAGGTTAATCGTAGGTTAGGTTAGGTTTATTAATATAGGTAGGTTGTAGTATTATTTTTAACTTTTTAGTGCTTTTTTTTGAAGTCGGTTTTTTTTTTTGCCAAAAAAAAATTATAATATTTATTACGAAATAATAAAGTTTGTGTGGTGTGTCAAGCAACATTCAAGTCTCATCTTTCGTGGCGCGTATTATATACGTCTGTCGTAAATCAGGTGTGGACATATTGCATAGTAAGCGTGTTCCTTTGTACCAGTTTATTCCACATCGTTTGTCCGACGGGTTCCTTTACGATTGCTCGTTAGGCGTAAATTGAACGCTCACTATTGATGGCTGTGTTAACATGTATTTTTAGGATCTTATAGAAAGACGAATAAGGAAGTTGGGCGCTGACCTTCTACTTAGTGACTTGAAAGTAGGTAGGTGTTACAAATAAACGTATTGAAAGGAAAAACAATTACCTCACAAACACACAAACTTTACCTCTTTGTAATATTAGTATAGAAGTGCATCCAAAGACCAATGACCACCCAATGTGACTTTTTCAATTCATATGTACTTTCTAAAGTTTATCTTAGATATTACTGACATCATTCCGTGCCTCGGAAAGCACGTTAAGCCTTGGTCCCGGCTGTCATACGTGGATCTTTGACAGTCGTTACAAGTCGTCAGAAGCTCGAAAGTCTGACAGCCAGTCTTACCTAGGGGTATCGTATTACCCAGTTACTGGGTTGTGGAGGTCAGATAGGCAGTCGCTCCATGTAAAGTACTGGTACTCAGCTGCATCCGGTTAGACTGGAAGCCGACCCCAACATAGTTGGGAAAAGGCTAGGCAGATGATGAGAAGTGCATCCAAAGACGAAGTATTCCCGTTTGAGCACCTACGCATTGAGCACCAATCAATATTTTAACATGTGTTAGAAGCACCACTCAAATGAGAATACCTTTGGTGCTACAGAAATAGGTGCTCAAACGGGAATACTTTCCAAAGACAAACCCCGGTTGGTGCAGGACTATTCCAGGACATGGAAACTAAAAATACTGAACTACGGGAATGGGTTGCTAAAGTGACTTGGTTACCAGAAACTATGAAATAAATATTGGCCTCTGCTTGACCAATGTTTGTATACACGGATAAAATGGCGTATACTTATTAATATTATTAAAATAATACCTAATTGCTAAAGAAAGTAAATAAGTTTTTCTCCTATAAATTGTCGTAAAGTGAGTTACGTAATACTTGTACATATTGTGCTAGGGATAGCGAAACTTTATTGGTGAACGTGCCATAAAATCTTGACTTCATGATTTTATGGAGAAAAATAACACTAGAACCTTTAAACTCTTTATTTGCAACTCGTTTCAACAACAATCGTAATGTTAACTGTTTTATGTTTCTTTTGATACATAAAAGAAAATGTCAGTGTGATTTTTAGATTCGTTCAAGTATGGAAGATAGCGCGTTTTGGTAAAGGTAGGTCTTATACGGTTGTAATAGGAGCGATTTTACAACAAAAATGTATAGTCTGATGAGCTGGCGACTGTACAGACGAACAAGCTATTTGGTATACAGGCAGCTAACTTGCAACTACTTTTAAAGAATGTTTCTGATGGGTTTTGGTTAATAATAACAGTAATCTTCAGATGTAATAAGATTTATTGTAAGAGACAAGTAAATCGTACAGAGCTCACAAGATGACGAAGACAGAGACGGGCAAAATAAAAAATAAAAATTATGACGTTTCTTTTCATACTGACATTGACAGATGACAACTTAATATTGACGTTTGTTTATTTCTAATAGTTTCGACTGTGACAATTCTTTTAAAACCACTATACTTAAATAGGTTTCAAAATTATTAGACACCACAAGCTTAAAAAGTGAACACAAAATAAAAATGAATGGCAATGTAGCAGGAAGATAATTATTGTTGTCTGTAAACCAAATATCTTGATCGACCGTACACAGATTTGTCAATTATTGGCGTGCCTAAATTATACACATCAAAAGTGTCTAGGGATCAACATCCCTAACATTGATTAGGGATGTTGATCCCTAGACACTTTTGATGTGTGTATTTGCGTGCTACCACTGGCATGCTTGACATTGGTTTGCTAACCCTGCCTCATGTAGTCCCACTTCATAATGCCGAAATTATTAGTCTTGTGTTGCGACTTGCAGACTTGAGACTTGCTTCTTGTCAACATATTTTATTATTTTGTTCATTATTCTAGATAATTTAATTATGGTTATTTTAATTGATTTCGTCTTTTTTTTTAACAAACCCATCGAACTCTAGTTTGGCTCTGAGTATAACTAAACGCAAACTTCAGGTCATAACAATTTCAATTTGCAAGTTGCTTTGCTGTGTGACGAGCATATTGCTTTACTGTGCTAAGCCATCAAATTTAAAATGGAGGGATTACATGACGGCTTTATGTAAGTTCTTACGGCTTATAAAAGAAACTTGGACGATACATAGATGATACGATAAGTGAACAGAAAACATTATAATATGTATACCGTATAGACACACACATTGCTGTGACAATTCCATGATTAGTAATTAAATTTTAATTTCCCATTACAAATACACATGGCAGTTATCGGTTATCGCAATGTGGGTCATATCCAACAGAATTCGCGAATTTTATTTGTTATCTTGTTATAGGTAACAAAAGAAAAAACAACGCCATAACTTATCATGTCAGCTGAAATACAAATTACGGCCAACTTCAGAATGAGGTCTCTGATAAGGAGTCGTAAAAAGCAAAACGTAAACTTCAAGAATGGCGGGGTATCTACATTTATCTTGAGTATAAAGAGACACCAGCCCTCTTACACTATAAATGAGACTTAAAAGAATTTTTCCCTGTAAATTCTAAAGTTTAGAAGTTTCCCCAGCATCGGAGGAGCGTCGTTGAATAAATATCACGGTACATAACTTCCCGCTTTTGTTTCCGAGCCTCCGACAAAGTGCGCATCTACCTTTTTAAGACAATTTGCTTTAAAAATTCAGCAGTACTCGTGGTAATTGAAGTCAGGCCAGGGCCTCGCACAAATATACTTTGTTAGCCACCTACCTAATTTGTGGAATAAAACAAAGAAAAAAGAACGAATTTGCACCCAGACTTTCTGGTACAGTCAACGAAAAAGATAGGTATCCAGGATCGTCAGAAATAATCGAAGTTTTCTTAGAAACCGATGGATATCTTCGATTTAAACTTAGTTAATAGTTAATTTTAAATTAAATTACATTTGAAAATATCCATCGATTTCTAAGAAAACTTCAACTATATCTGACGACCCTGCATACTTATCTTTTTTGTTGACTGTACCTATACATTTTACACGGAAACATTTCGCCGCAATGTTTTGTTTGAATTTTAATTGTAAATGGAGCTGAAGTATTTAAATTTTTAATCTTTTGTGTTTGGGAGAAACAAAACAAAGGAAATGTCTCTTGTAAAATTAGATATCTTACTTATTTTTGCGCTTTTTAGCAACAAAAAAGGCTTTAGCTTTTAGGAACCTTGTTTATAACTAACTAGGTGACCCGGTGAACTTCGTTCCACTAAAGTTTTTCTTCTTTTAATTTTAGTTTACCTAAGCCTCCCCAGTAATGAGGCGAACAAAAAAAAAATTCTAATCGGTCGAGCTTTTTTAGAGTTTTCGCGAGACTAAAGTTTGGCAATTAATTTTTATATTATATTATTATATCAGATGTAAAAAAATGCTTAACTGCGCCGAAAGTTATAGCATATTATTCTAATTGTTTTGTTCTGGATCATACCTACGAACCTTCTGGTTACGAAAATATTGATGATCTTTCTTACTTTTAGTTTTGTTTTTCAGCAAAACAAGTTTTAAATGTTCTAACTAAACTTTGGAATAACTAAACTTTCGAACTTTCGAATACCCCGACGACCCCTGTACTGTTACATTGGAGCCATAAGCAGTGGATTTTCACATCAATAAAAAAGTTATTTCTCAGACGTAATAATTCTTTCCCAAGTATTCTTATTTTGATGGGCAGTAGGTATGCGTAATTAACAGGTATGTGTTGTGTGTGTCTTATTATACCACGTATAGATTCCATACAAAATGTCGGCTAGTTGACAAATACGCACTTCAATTTTTTTAAAAATTCAATTATTCCCAAACAAAATCGAGTCACATTTGCCTGAACGCGCAGCCGGATTTCACCGGTGCGTGTATAACTAGTTAAAAGCGGATATAACCGCATAAGCGAATTCGCTTCGGCTCAAACTGGATTACGTCTGGTGATGCACACGAAAATAATGGAGTTACTACGTTGTTCAGGACACCATGTTTGTTAATTTACAAACGAACTTCCACACACAATTTGCTATACATCCTTACTAATATTATAAATGCGAAAGTAACTCTGTCTGTCTGTCTTTCTGTCTGTCTGTCTGTCTTTTCTTCACGCCTAAACTACTGAACCGATTTGTGTGAAATTTTGTACAGGGTAAGTGTGAACCCCAACAAAGTAAATAGGCTACTTTTTATTCGACTTCGACTTCGTCTGCGTCCGCGATAACCGACATATACGCGGACGAAGTCGCGGGCAAAAGCTAGTACTTTAAATAGATAGAAAATACCCAAGACATTAACTCCGTCTTCGTACAGTGTTTGTTACATGGGCATAAAGTTAAAATAAATAAATAAATATTATAATAAATGTTACGCTTTTACGGCTAAATGACTGAACCGATTCCCACACGAAACAATTAATATATTATGTTTGGCCTACAGTAAAGTTAGTTGTATTGTACCGGGTCTGATAGTTTGTGTATGTTTGTAAACACACCCACAAAACAGGGGAAACTCATAAAGTGGGGTAACGTTTTATGTACAAAAAAGTACAATGTACTAAATGCGAATCTTCAATCAAAATCAAAACATACATCCACAATAGATAAACGGTATTCAGAACGTATTGAAAAACATCCAATTGAGACGGACATTATAAAGAAAAGATGAACCGGATGCTCCATATTAAAGCAGGGAGTTGTAACGAACGAGCTGAATGGTATGTTCAAGGATGTTGAAGATATTCAGGGTCGGAAGATAATAAATACCTATTATCCTGTCCGTTTTTCGCAATGTTTAGCGGATAGTTTCTGATGTGGAAAAAGTGTGTATTGTAACACCCCGACGTGGGTTGTTACTGGTACCGGGATATATTCAATCTACTTGATTTAAAACCTTATTAATATTAAACTTATGTATTCACTTTAAATTATCTATACTAATATTATAAAGAGGTAACATTTGTTTGTAAGTTTGTATGTAGGGGGTAATCTCTGGATCTACTAAACCGATTTTAAAAATTCTTTCACAAATTGGAAGCTACGTTATCACTGAGTGCTATATTTTATTACTTATAAAAAAATTAGGGATCCGTAAGAAAAATCACGCGATCGTAGTCGCGGGGAGAGTGCTAGTATTATTATATTCTTTGCTAATGCTTGATAGCCGTTGACACACGGTCTGCTTCTATTTTAATTAAAAGTAATGTTTATCTCATATAACAAATAGGTTGCATATGGCTCAACCAGCCAGGGTCTCTACAATATCTTACATACACGGTTGAAGGGACATCGTGACGCAGTTTTACCATGGATTTTCAGTAGGTACAGTCAAACAGCTATGCCACCTACTGGGCACAAAAACTATAAATTAAAATAAAAAAAGGGATTGTCTTATATCATCGACTCGAAAAGAAGAAGAACAGCTATTTGGTTTACAGACAACAATTATAACCTTTCTGCTACATTGCCATTCATTGTTATTTTCGTGTTAACTTTTTAAGCCTGTGTTGTCTTATAATTTAGAAACCTATTGAGAGTAATTTAAAAGTTTTGACGCACTCGAAACATATGGATTATAATTATATACAAAAGTTATGAATAATTATAAAGTAAAAAAATAAAATTATAAAGTATGTACAATTTATTAAAAAGAAATAAGAAAGGAGAAATCCTATAGGGCATCAAAAAATTCGTCCACATCGCTGTCAATAGGGCAAGTGCCCAAAAAGCTGGCAGCATTGCTACATTGTATGGCAATGATGATTCTTTGGCCCATGAAATGGCCAGCCCACTGGTCATGTGAAGAGTCGGCCAGTCGCTTGGCGATGTCCCGAAATACAAGGAGAGCGCTTTGACCCCATGGTCATAGTGTTTCAACCCCAAACAGCTCAAACATAACTTCCAAAAAGGTTGTTATATTTGCGAAACATTGTTTGAAGGTATTTGCATAGACTAAGTTTTATGTAAGTACGATTGGTGACAAGTGATAAGATACAGGAGGTGCTTTGTTGTGAGTGCTTACCTTCATAAGTCGTGACAATCTTTCTGTCGCCATTCATAACACTGAAGGGATGAGTAGGGTCTGCCTATTCTCAGCCGGGACTCAGTATCAACACCTAATATACGTATGATTTGTTAGGCCAATTTCTGCCAAATACAGTATCAAATATTGTACTAAAAAAAATTGCGGTGGAATACAATCTACAAAGAATTCCCTGACCGTCGTCAATGTCCGACAAAAGTGCTGAGCACAGATATTTTATCATAAAACTTGCTGAAAAGTGTTATCGTGAACAATTTTGAGCTGCTTTATATTACACTTTAGCCAGTTCGGTGTCCGACTTCAAAGTTATCTTTTATAAATTGAGTTTTGAAAGATGTAGATAATGAAATGGATAGAAAACGATTGTACCTCTAGCTACTTCAATTTGATGAATTTTGGAAAGTTTATAAAGTGGAGCTGAGAATAATTGTTAAGTTTTAGGTGCTTTTTAGTTGGCCTAGCTCCGTAAAATAAGTAATTAAGTGTGAGCTACGTAGACGTACATTAAGGTAAGTAGTGTATTTATAGTCCAGTATTCTGAAAGCTATCCTGCAGGATAGCGTTAAACTATTTCATAATGCATATCATTCTAGCTGTACCTAAACGCCGCATGATGACTCTCATAATGACTAGGAAAATGTACTTAGAAGAAATCACACTAATCTTTATTTAAATAAACATAAAATACTAAATATTACTATTCTTGTACAAATTTTGAGTTCCAAAAAAAAAGTTTATAGCAACTTGATATAAGGGAGAAAAATATAAAACTAGTTGCAACATCGTACGGTACGTCAATGTCACATTATTGTGTTTTGATAAAAAAAATGGCGCCAATAAAGGTTCTACATCCCTGGCAATAGACAATGTAGAAAGCAGCAATATTATTAAAAAAAAATTGCTGCTGTTACGAACACTGGTTGCATGGGTTTTGTCAGATTTAAGAAAAAAGAAATCACTTCATCGAATACTGGAAACATCATCAGATGGTTGCAAGGCAAAACTGCGTATCATCGTAAAACCATTTCAGTACTAAAGTACGTTTATTGGGTCATGAAGAAGTAATAAACATTGAGCGATGGTTCCTTAATGGCAGGGTCTCATCAAGGACTTGACCGCGGTTCCGCAGCTGTATCTCGTGAGTAATTAAATAGATTGCTTCGTGCGATACAGCCTGTCTAGTGAAAAATACACCTACAATCCTACAAAATAAAAGTCAAAATCCGAAGAAGGGATTTGAAGCATTAAATAGGCTGTTGATTTCAAACCTACATTTACATTCAGTGATGTCTGAAATTGACTTTGAACGTATGAAATTGAATAGCGTGAAATGGAAGAGGATTCATAATATATGGGTTGAAGAAGAGAGAGGAAAGTATTTGGGGGTCTAGTTTCCGCACTAAGTCCTCGATAGTGGACTTTTGTGCGTTAGCCATGGTGGCCGTTATTCTAACCAGCCCACTAAAAGCAGATTAATCTTCCTAAAATGCTGTCCGCAAGAGACTTTGGTGAGCCTAAGGTCGCTTTCCGGATCTGGCTGACGCCTGTGCACTCAAGGAGCTTATGTTTAACCGTTTCTTTGGCCGCCTTGCGAGGGAAGTACCTAAGTATATTAAAAAAACCATATCTGCTTAGCCTTTTCCCGACTATGTTGGGGTCGGCTTCCAGACTGCCTATCTGAGCTCTACAACCCAATAACTGGGTAATTTGATATCCCTTGGTAAGATTAGTTGTCAGACTTTTGAGCTGCTTATGATTGACAAAAATCCACGAATGACAGCTAGGACTAACGGCTTAACGTGCTTTCCGAGGCACGGAGAAGTCTTGGTGTGTAAAGATGGTCACCCATCCACGGACCAACCCCTGATTGATCGACCCGTGCAGCTGTGATTACTTGGCCACACAAGTACCTCCGAGGGTACCTTCATGCGAAGGAAGTATACTAAACGAAAAAAAACATCGTTTGTTCTGAAGTTTTGTATCCTTAACTTCATGCTACAAACGACTTCACTTTGTCAAAACAATGCGACAAACAGCAGCCGAGATCTTAATCCAATCTCCAAGCGATCATACGTTAGTTGTACAGTAAAGTTGTGAGCCGAGTGACGTATTTAGGCCATATTAGTTAGGAACCGAAACCCCGAGATTATGACGGGCATCAAAACTTTCCCAACGTATTGCTATTGTTCCATGTTTGCATTATTAATTCAAATAGTTTGCAGACGGCCTACGCTTATGTACCTACTAGTTTATGTTTGTTTGTTTGACTTTCGTAAATTCAATAGGCCTGATAGCAATTTATACGAAATATGAGGTAGGTACGTTATTATTGATGGTTTGAGTGTGTTGTTGTGAATAATTAATACGGTTTGGTATATGGATTTAATTGAGTTGAGTGTGTTTACTTAACAATTTGTATTTTACGTAGTATATTGCGACGGTTGCTCTGTAAAACACTGGAGAGTGAATTTCCCGGGACCGAAAATTGCGTGGCATCAATGAAATCGGTACTAAAAAACATAGCTATAATGTTCTCACATTTTTTTCCGGTTAGGTGAAATAGTAATCTATGTGTAGCACTAAATATTTTATTAATTGGATTAATAGATACTCCAAAAAAATTAATTAAACCTCGAAATCTTTCATTGCCGTGTCTGTCCACACTTCACCTTGTTGTGTATTATTCCTCATTGATAAAAATCTATTGGTTATTTATATTAAAACCTAGTTTTATTTGATACATGAATAGTTAAAGTATTGTTACAGAATACATTTATTCAAATATTTAAACAATACAACGAATGGTTAATGAAAAATCATTTGTCCCAGAACTACCGTTCATCGCCGTGTCCTAATCATGTTCAAGGATATTGTTTTACCTACGACTTGCGTCCCCCCTCCCGGTATGCTAAACGTTGCATATTAGTGCCGCCTAAGTGCTCGACGTGGAAGGACGTACACACGTGCCTGCGTTTTCGTGCCATAAATGTAAGTATTCCATTTTTATATTACTGGACATTTTTTCTTTCATCGCCGTGGATAGGTATAACTTATATATAAGCAAGCATTCGATAGAACACCATTTCTCATATGTTAATTTATGAAGTGTTTATTTCTTGGAATAGTTAATAGATTTTTTGTTATTTATATTTTTTGCCTTGATTTTCATCGCCGTGCTTTCATTGCCGTGGTTTCCGTGGCCGAAATTTGCTATGGCAATGAAGAAAAAGACACGGCAATGAAAAAAATTTCATTGCCATGCCTTGTAAAACAATTTAGTTTCATTGCCGTGGTCAGGTATTTCATTTCCGTGACTTGTGTTTTCATCGCCATGGTATGATTAGGCAAAGAAAACATCTTTTATCACCTGTAATACAGGTAATACCGATTACTGACAGTACAAAACTCGTCAAGTTAACTTTAGACTCTCTGGTCTCTCTTTAGACTTGATGAGTTTTTTACTGTACAGTCAACTACAAAAAGATGTTTTCATGTTAACCTTACAAAATGATGTAACATTTGGTACTCTATCACACGTATATACACTGACACACACGCAAGCACCCTCACATACTACAGTCTGATTTTAATAATGGATTGTTTATTTTTAGGATGCCAAGATGCCTAAACCAAAATTATCTGAAGAGGAGAGAAAGGAGAGGAAAGGATTGGCTGAACAAAAGCGACGTCAAAAATTAAGAAGCAACCCTGTATTAAAAGAGGATATCTTAAAAAAGCTTTTTTACAAAAAGAAACAGCCGCCTTCAAAAACTACAAAATAAAAAATAACTTTAGTTTGGAAGTCGGAGGCTTTGGTTTTGTTTTTTGCTATGTAGGTATTGCCACCGACTTCCAAACTAAAGTTATTTTTTATTTTGTAGTTTTTGAAGGCTGTTGTTTTTTTTTTGTAAACAAGCTTTTTATTTTTCACTTTTTAGTGCTTGTGTGTTAATGTTTGAAATTCTTAATAAAAGTCCTTTCAAACAATACCTCACACGATATATTTAATTTAGAAAAATTCTCACAAAATAAAAAGCACTAAACCAAATTGGATGAAATTTTTATGGGACCAAATGGCAAGTATACTGCATCGAACAAAAAAGAATCACAGTAATCGGACTAGAAACCTCGGAGTAATCGGTGTACATACATAAATAAAAAATAAAAAAATAGCGGCCGAATTGAGAACCTCCTCCTTTTTTTGAAGTCGGTTAAAAAGAAGGCTGCAGGAGTAGGTGTTACTCGAAGTGCAATGACTTCGCAAAAGCTTCGGAATCCAAAAATATATCTGATCATGCCTGTCTCCGAGAGGGAAATGCAAACCCAGACAGATTGTGTATGGGAGTAAGATTTGGATAGATATTACAAAAGGAAGAATGGGAGTATGTATAAGAAAAGAAAGACTGTAGTATTAAAGTCTCTAAGTAGTGTTGCGAGTGTAATTCAACAGTCTTTGTTTACTTATTGTACTCTCATTCTTTTTTTGTAATATCTCCTTACCCAAATTTTACTCCCATACAAGTGTTGAAATCAAGACCTCTTATGAACAGTCATTTTTATTCTATCTATCTGTCTATTTCAATAAATAAAATATTTTTTAATTTCCGTGGATTGATTCTTTCATTGCCATGGCACAGTTCTTTCATTGCCGTGGACGCTTGTTTCATTGCCGTGCACGCATGTTTCATCGCCGTGGCACGAAATTTTGAATCCTGATATCTCGTTAGTGTTTTAAGTTATCTACTAGACATTAAGCAAGAATATATACATTATCAAAAACTTTAATATAAGCGTTTTTTTTTTTAAAAAAACCTTAAGATGAAAAAAAACACGGAAATAAAGATTTTATAGGACCTGTTGAAATTCACTCTGGAACGTTGGGCTGGAGCCCACGATAATTATAACTACATAAGCTTAATACGTCCAATTATGGGCTGACACCGTATTTGACCATCGCGTCCCGTACAGGAATTTTCAGTTTCAATAATTATGTCACAATATTAAATAACAATTTAAAATGACATGCGCCCAGTTCTATTATTATATTAAAAATAGAAAACGAGATCGTTACAAAAGTAAAATCAAGCTTAAAATATGACTGGGCCAAAATAAACGTGTTAATTTAAGTTCAAAATCTTTATAAGCTGTCAAAACACGTTGACGTCACTTATTGATCAAGTTCATTGATTAACCATATTTATTATTTTTAAGCAACTAAAAATCCTATTTTACCGTTAATTGAAAATCAGTCTATGGCTATAAAGAAGTCGTGTCTTGGAATTTTTGGTTATTGGTGTCAACTACCCAATTGCAATGGAACAACAAATATTATGGTTTAACTCATTCTTAGAGACGAACCAGTCTTGAACCTATTTAGAATTTGGTAAACGACTTAGCCAACACTCGTTCACTTGCACCACAAGACCCCACAAAGCACTGTTGTTGTTGATTGTACACTCGTAAGTTTGTGACGTATTGCCCTGTTGTGCTCTCCGTCTCCGGGTACAGACACTCTCTTATCGCGCGAACTTTTAAGGGCTCTGCATATTTTATGCCGAAGTACCGCAATCTTCCTTTGTCCCCCAAAACTCCTTTTAGCAAAACGCTAACATGTTACATTAGATTACGCGTATGTTGGGAATCTTCAAATGAAACCATATTATGAAGGCTTACGCAACTGTTATTGTGGCTCACTGGTATTTGGATAAAACATACTCTTCTGAACACAATCCAGTTTGTATCAGAAAAGCTTGTTTTACTGTTTATTTTATTTATACAAATAAGTAAAAAAATGACCATTTTGTAATGTCAAAATAAACGATTACTATAAATTATGTGTCTGTCTGTTTGATTGGCTAATCTCCAAAACGCTTTAGTTTGAAAGGGTATCCTAATTAATACCCTTTCAAACAAAAGAATTTTCCAATTCGGTTATATTTTCCATGCGTCTTCGAAGAATCGGGGAAAATACATAAAAAAAGAATATTCCCACTAATTAAGAACCTCCTCCTTTTTTGAAGTCGGTTAAAAACACCAGCAGCTTTATCAATTCCGTGTTTTCGTCAAAAACATTCAAATTACTGTACAAAATGATAATCAAAAAAAAAATTTTTTGTTCTAAAATCCTAATAGGGGTAGCTGTAGCTACCCCTCTACATTTTTTGTGGTAGCTGATGACCTCTTTCCAACATTCCACGTCGTTACTAAATTTAGAAAGCTTTAAAGCAAAAAATGACTTGATTGAAGCTGGGGAATTTCTGAGCGGAAGGACGCCGCTTAACAACCCACGAGCGGAAACTAAAGTACCTATATACCGCTTATATACCACGCCTTTAAATAATAAAAGGCCTGACAGACCTGAGAATCTCATTTCTAATTACATCTAAATTAGAATGAGTGTATTACGCTAGTACCTAGAGTAGATAATGAGATGTCTAATACTAATAAGTATTAGGAACAATCGCCATCGAATCTTAGTCTCAATGTATTCATTAATGCACCTAATTCACATACACTTTTACAGACTTATAATACGCTACGCCACGCCACGTCAGTGAAACGTACTTATTGGCCACATTTCATCTCGTGAAATCACTCTTTGTCTTTTGGCCAATAAGCACGCGTAGGATGGTGTAACGTGTTATAAGTCTGTTTCTGCCTTTATTGTTGTTAAGATGAGATTGCGACTAGATTTTGAACGTTTGAAATGAGTATAATTGGCATTTGGAGGTCCTTAAGTACTTTTATTAAATCTTTGCGTCAAATATTTCATTGATATTTTCATAAAAGGAAATCGAATTCTGATATTTGTAGGTTGACAAGCGACTGCACACGGGACCGCCATATATCATATTGTGTGCCACCAGCTGCGTGCAAGTGCGGATATTATGGATAATATCCGCACAACGCGACTATGGTACCACGCGCCGCGGGCGAAGGGTTACCTGTCGTTAAGACAAGCAAAATGGTGTAACGTAATGTCAAAATAATAGTTAATATAAGCAACAAATACGTTTAATATTCACACATTTTATAAAAAAGAAAACTTTATAACAATTTAAATAAAAAAAAACTGACTAAAAATGGCATCTAGAAATTGCTCCGCATCGTCATCAACTAGAAATGTGCCCGATTTTAATTATCTATACTATTTATACTATAATATATTATTAATTTTAATATATTATATATATAATATTATAAAGTATTTTATGTATGTACTTATTTGTATGTTTGTATGTAGGGGGTAATCTCTGGATCTACTAAACCGATTTTGAAAATTCTTTCACTAATTGGAAGCTACGTTATCACTGAGTGCTATAGGCTATATTCTATTATCAAAAATTAGGGATCCGTAAGAAAAATCGCGCGAACGAAGTCGCGGGGAGAGTGCTAGTTAGGTACCTATAAACTTTAGTGGTTACTTTCTAATTTAATTATTTACATATTTTTTACACATGAGAAAGATGTGTGTTCCATGCCATTATTGAGGAAAAAGGAAGCTTTTCAAAGTTCATTGCTTCCCTCTGCAACAAATGGTTGAAAATCGAGTGTGAGTGACATGCCCATGTCTCCCTAATCGTACAATGATAAAAATAAAGGAGAGGTTACCGCGGGTTATCGCGCCCCTGATACGAACGCACCCAGCACCCCATGCGCTTGACTTGACACAGATTAAATAAATGCGGGATATAAACGTTGTAATAAAAAAGTGTTTAAACAATTAATTTAAAAAAAGAATTTTTTGATGCCATTTGGTTTTTGTTTCTTTTTTTTATTCTGATTGTTTAAGTGAAATATTGTTCATGTTATATAAAAAAAGTTAATCAAATATTTGAGAAAGTAAATATAAGTTTTTATATTTTTAAATCTAGTTTTGTTCTACCAAAACGTACCGACACACGTCAAAGTTTCTCTTGGCTAGTTTTAAGCCAAGCCAAGAGACAGAGTTTACAAGAGTTTAGGGTATGTTAATTAAACTGTAATTGCTGGATGTAAGGTAACAGATTTGGCGAATTTAATTAGTTTGACACAATTAATTGAATTATTGTGAGATTGTGGGTTGGTTCGTTTTAGCAGAACAAAATAATTGGTATCGTCGGTAATAATGCTTTACAAAATTATTTGGAACACTTAATTTTTGCGTCCAAGTTCTATGACCCAAATCTTTGATGAAAATCTTTAATAGGCAAATAAACAAAGCAGTGAGATAAGAAAATCTTGATTGTCGCAGTGCGGACTAATTAACTGTCAATATTAAACAGTATTCACTTATTTTTCCGGACGTCAAGATAAAGGCTTGGCAAAGGCTTGGCATGAGGTAAGTACCTACAAACGAGAAATAACAAGTGCCAAGTGCCAAGCCTTCGTCATTGCCGAAAGCCTGCGACGAAAGCCCGGCTTTTAATTTACGTGTTTTACGCTACCATTGGGTAATAAAGTAATGTTAATTAAAAGCCGAATTACCTAATAAGTTGTGCCTTATTTTAATGGAAATAAAAATCTTATCCGACAAAGGTAGCTTAGTAAGTTACCAGTTTAGTTGAGTAAGCTATGAGTTTCCTAAAGGCGATGATTTCACTAGAGATTTACCTATTATGACTTGGGGCGTAATCCGCGTAATTCTACTAACTTTTAGAAACGGTCGCATTCTAATTTCAGCCTCAATCTGACAAAAATGTCTTTACTTTACTTATCTACATTTTTGACAAGATTTTTACATTGATTGTCGCTGAGATGACATTGCAACTATGTTCCGAACGTTTTTAGTTAACAGAATTGACTTTCTGTTTTATCTACACTCAAAAGTTTAATAGAGAAAATGCCGCCACATTAGAAAAAAATATCAGATTACTTACACAAGTTATGAAAAAATGACGCAATTTTTTATCAAAACTAATTACGCAAAGCATAAACCTCCCGTAATGCAAATGAACAATTATTTTGATAGTCAATCTGCATGGCAGCACAGAAGTCAAACGATAATGATTATGACATTGTAATTAAAACTAATTACTTCACAAACGCGTTATTCAAATTAAGTGCCGTTTTATTGAAATCAGTTCAATTTGAACTCAGAAACTAAACTTCTAGAATTCAAATTACTTTAACATTAATGGATTTCAAACTTAGCCATTGATCCGAGGTTCCACATCTTTCTTTAGTACCTACTTTAACAGTGAATTATTCAGACATTACAAAAAGACGGGAATGAAGAAACGTCGTTAATTCACAACAAACCATTAGTCAGCAAAGTTCTGGTTGTAGCAACTTCGTTAGGTAATCAGCAATAT
Organism: Hoplodrina blanda; assembly: GCA_949316365.1. Taxonomy (NCBI): domain Eukaryota; kingdom Metazoa; phylum Arthropoda; class Insecta; order Lepidoptera; family Noctuidae; genus Hoplodrina; species Hoplodrina blanda. Next base: position 3,304,564 of record OX438579.1, on the reverse strand, counting down.
AAAATATATAAGTAAAAATACGTAACGAGCAAAAATGTGTCCTAAATGAGATGGCCTGGGGCCGCGTGAATAGCGCGCGCCATGAATACTGGCTGAAAGGACAGCGACAACCCCGACGTATCCTAGTTCCTCGACCGCGCTCTCAGAATGGCATATATTTGTGCCAGACGCCAAAAAAAGTAAAAAAAAATAAGTATTCAAAAATAGAATGCACCGTTAATGATGATGAGACATGAAGATGTTTCGGATAATAATTTGGTGGGTTTCGAAAAACAAATGAATGTTTTTGCATTGCTGAAATTGACGGAAATATAAATATGTATAATTTTCCCGATTTCATGTTTGTATTACTATCAAAAATAACAACATTAAATTGTGCTCATTGAATTATAAAATGTACCAACATTCCAAAATCAATATTTGCAAATCATTAATTTGTAGCAGAGAACGCAAGAGGAGAAAAATTCATCACAGCGCTTTTCCAATAAGAATTGTAATAAAACATTCGAATAAACTGAGAAGCTAACTGAAATTACTCAACTCTCGTCCAATAAATCAGACGTAGTGGACATTTAACTCTGGAATATTGAAACGGAATCATTGAAAGGGACCATTAACATTTTTAATTAGAGTAATTTCTAATTTAATTAAAACTTGGTCAGGGTTGCCCTCGTTCAATTTGTTCTGGCCCACTTCACCGAGCATTCTAGCACTTTTATAACCGCTTCTCTCAAATGTGCAAATAGAGGGAAAATTTTGTTTTTATTACCTCCGCCGAGCGATACCTAAGAGTGCGCTAGAGAGTTATTATTAGGGCAGATTTACACCAGACGAGCGAATTCTCATTCTATCCCCACTTTATGAAATTAGTGAAAACAGATGTAGAGCATTCTTTCGTCGCGCCGGTAATCTTCGAAGGGCTAGGCAAAGGTGTACCCATATTAGTACACCCCCATTTCGTCAGTTATGTTTAAGTCCCATGTAATAGGAGGCGAGCTCATTGCCATCAACCGGGCACAAATCTAGACTTCAAGGCTGCTACTGAGAAATTTCTGATGGAAAAACCCAATAACACTTTGCCAGACCTGAAAATCGAACCTAAGACAGCAGCTCAGTCCGAAATCTAAGTCGCGAGCAGAAGCTAATATTAATATTCCCAGAAACTCCCAACACATTCGTTTTCAATGGTACCATGGTACCAGGCAAACAGAGGACGTAGAAGATCGTATCTTCTTAACAGTAACGAGCGTAAGAGCTCGATCGATCAGCCCCAACTAAGCCACAGTTAATCTCCGACATTAGAAGAAGTACCGACTTTGCTCCTTGCATTTTAAGTCGATATTCGTTCAATTTGATTTATCTTTGGATGTCAAAGGTCTTTGAGTCTCTAAGGATTTTTTTTTGTTCCTTTTTCAAGTTCAGCAGAAGCTGTCACTGGTTTTAGGGTTGCGTACCCGAAAGGTGATAAAGAGGAGGCTTCTACTGAAAATTGCTGGTGGAAAAACCCAATAACACTTTGCCCGACCTGGGCATCGAACCCAAGACCTCATGCTCAGCAGTCGCGCTTTGCGACCATTAGACTAACGAGGCAGTTGAGGCAAGTAACGTATATATCATCATAATTAATACCTTATAAAAAAAATAGAAAAAAAAACAATAAAAAAAAAATGGAATTTTCTTTTTTATTTCCCTTAAAAAAACTCACGCCTTTTTCCCATGGGGGTAGGCAGAAACCACAGAACGCCACCTGCTACGATCCTTACATACTCCTTTCGCCTCATCTACGTTCATACATTTCGTCATACAAGCACGCCGGTTACGAGAAAAAAAAATCCAGTAAAGTTTTTTTTTATTTTAAATTTTTACAAATTATTTTAGTTGCAATACAAATACCTACCGCAAAATGGAGGTCTGAATATAAATATTTACATTATGTTGTGCAGTTACGAGCACACAACAGATGTTCCCAATTAATAAGATCAACTCTTGTGTTGATTATGGAGCTGTGCAATAGGGTGGAGCGTTTATGTATGAAAAAAAATTTTTTTTTAGATATTAATTTGTAATAGGGGGGAAAAGGTGCATTATATTGTAGTAAAAATAAATGTGATTATTCAATTACTTTGGCCAGCATCTTCTGCCTCCGCACTGGCCTCAAACAATCTAAATTAAACTAAAAAAGAGTAGTACACATTTTACCAACTATTGAGCTTAGTTTAATGGTATATGAGTGATAAATGACGTACAAACTTTAATTAAGACATTTATTAAAGAACTGCAATCAAAAACACAGTGACTTATTAAGAATAATTATTTAAAAAAAATATTAATTTGCTTTAAAATCTCTTTTTGTCTCAGGCATTAAATTTCGAGATTCCAATTTGGCTTTTATTGCACCTAATCGTGCCTTTTCCGTGCATTGAGACATGGCTGCCTCTGTAGTCATTTTTACTGCTCGTTCTACAGCTTGAGTATGGCACGGAAGCCTTTAAAACGTCAAATGATCCTCATCCCCAGTTTCGACGACGTGCCGAATTTCTTGGTCAGAAAAGATTTTCAAAATAGGGGGTTCTGTTATTTTTTCCTGCCAATTTATTAAATCAATGTATGTCGCAGCATTAAAATTTATACAGGGTAACTCAAACAGTCTAGTTGTTGAAGTTTGCTGCGTACTACGTGCTTTTAATATGCGCCTGGCTGCCAGTTCTCGAATATGCTTCTTGTCATCAGTTAACATTGCAAGAAGCGTGTTCTCCGGATGCGCAAAGTAGCTATTTCGTTGAATGACAGGATCAATTATCTTTTTAAGATCTTCTGACAGGTATCTGGAGGCCGAAATTATATAGAAAAGATGTCGCGATCCATCCTTGCAAGAGGGCTTATTTTTAATTAGGAACCAAGATGGTGCGTAAACTTTAACAACAAATGTTGCCAGAGTTATCAGTTTCTCTGATGGTGTTTCGGTCGCTACATACAAACGCAATATTTTATTGGCACGTGTGACCCAACGAGCATGTGAAAGTTTGCCGGGAGATTTATTTGACAAATCTTCTGGGAAAACACCTGTAATTACCGCTGTGACAATGTTATGCAAGTACTGTTTATCTGTACTCAAATCTATGGCCATTTCTGTAAGCATCTCTCCATCGATAGGTTGAAATATTTTAACAGGCAATTGTTCACAGGTCTCTAGTGCTTTTCCCAAAGGTCCAGAGAAAGACTTAGGCCCCGAAGTACACCCGTCGAGATGAAGAAACAAGTGTCGCAAAGGCAGTCCCTCACTCCCCTTATTTTAAATTATGAACACAAAGTGACGCTTTTATTTTGTATGATATCGAAAATAGATTATAATAATAGTGATTTCGTAAAACAAAATTGTTCTATTAATTAGAATTTATTATATTTATACGGCGTCAAAACAGGTGCTAAAATAAGAATTTTTTTAAATTTCAATGACATTGCGGAGGCAGTTGCCGTAAATGAAATCAAATAATATTTTTTATGGTTCAATTTGGACCTAAAAGGCACCATATTTTTGCTATTAGATTGCCATATAACAAAAAAAAAAAAACGCTCCACCCTACTGTGCAACCGCAGTTAGTTAATTAACTTTGAAACTAAATGTAGTTGGTACCTATTAAATTAACCACATGTCAAACAGAAGTATAACTTCACACAAACAGAATAAAGCTGCGTTTATACTTAACCTTGCCCCGTGTCGCCACGCGTGGTTAAGCTATCGGTTTCATACATTTAGCAAGTTTCTCTACGCCACGCGGGGCGGGATTATGTGATCAGTTCTAAACTAAAGTAAATCATCTAAATGTATGAAACCGATAGCTTTCCCACGCGTGGCAATACGCGGGGCTGATGGGCGTTTTTAATTTTTAACCCTGATGTTTATTGTGACAAGATCAATAACAGTCAAGATTCTTGTAATCATAAAACACAGCATAAAGCACTCGAAAATAGCAAAGCTTTCGGTCAATCACAGAAATTTTATGATCTGCCCAGTATTACAACTAGCTTCAACTTTCTGACTAACTGACCGACTTCTGACAATTCAAAATTGCCTGTAATTCGTCTAATTTAAATAAATGTTCTGACTTTGACTTCCAGAGAGACAATCAAACAAACTACCTCTATAATGTGTTAGTGTAGATAATGTTAACTAAACTATTAAACCACACAATAACATATCACATCTCAGAAACAGAACTAAGCAAAACCACTTCAAGTTACTTACGCAGTGACAGTTGCCCAAGGGTCTACTTAGCTTGCATCAAAGTTCATTAAGGGAGCCCTTTTCTCGTAAGATGTTTAGTCAGGCCACCACGTCTTCACGCATTGTTTACATAGTAGTTCGCAGTTCATACTAACACTTTGAGTAATTAACGTTTAGAATGGTGGGTATTTTAGTAAGAGAAAATTGCTGTGTTTAACTTAAGATATCATGTTTTGTTAAATCATGACAGGAAGGGTAGGGCAGAAGTGACAAGATTACTCGAGGATTCAGTAGCGTAATTACTAAAGCTCAGTAAATTAGTGACGATGACGACATAGTAAAATATTGTCGTACAAAATCTATTGATGAATCTTGTTTTGACAGTTCATAAAAAGTAAATGTCAATTGATTGATGGTATAAAGTACCATAAAGCTTGCATCTACCGATCTACCAGCTATAACGGGTGAAAGATACATCTTAAAGAAATTTTTTGCCATGGATAAAGTACCTACTTCATTAAACACATAGTGATGAAATTTTACAAGGACCATTTTTTCAGCGAATTTTTTTTGACTGCCTGCGAAATATTTTAGCCCTTTGCGTCCCGTATAAATTGAGCAAACAAAAACCAACGCGGACCATATACCAACCTACCTAGCCAAAACTAACGCAACGTGAATTGGAAAAACGTTTAGGTATAGCCATATTGACTGAAAATCGTTTAAAACAGTGGGAACACAAAGCAAAATCTGCAGAAGGCTGATATTTGGTCGAAAATAAACAAGCACGCCGGTTAGGAGTACTCCGCACCAGACCTTTCTGAAGAACCTCACCAATAAGGTCAGTGTAGATCTTCCTAGGGCGACCCCTCCCTACGTTGCCACTGTTTTAAGAGATGGGGCCGGGTAGGCCCCCTTTTCATTTTCGACTTTCGGTTTGAAATACTTATCATATCAGCATAAGTTGCTGGCTGTAACTTAAACTTCAGCTTAACGAAAGACCGATATAAGGATGCCGGTTGATGATGTGTCCGTTTTATATCCCGGTCATCATTTACATCAATTACGATTTATTAATTCGATCATTGTTTGTACAGTCTCACATTCACACGACAATTAAAGCTTGATCAACTTTTGATAATTATAGTTTGCATGCGTTTGTCTCTCTGTTATAGCACACACTTTTATAGTGGATCTTCTACCTACCTATGTTGTGTTGTGAAGCTGTAACAATTTGCGACGCAGTGAGGCAGATAACCGCTCGGTTTCGGCTCCCAGTAGCAGCGGCAACCCAGCACATTTTCACACAACTTTTATTAATTTATACAGTCTATTTTCCCCTCAAAAATTTCGATTTCAAACCACACCCTAGCTATCACCGCGGCCTAATGAAAAGTTGTAATGTTTTTATTATTCTGTTTAGTGCCTCATTTCGTTTGTTACACAATATCCACGAACGAGTTCCGACAAGGAGACCTCAACCAATAACGTTTGTATGAAAAAGATTTTTTTTTACCTACTTTCAGAGTTTCATTCACAAAGAAAATCACGCTTCATTGAGCTCGTCAATATCTTGTATCACGTATTTAGTACTAGGTATTCAATAGTCTTTATTTATTTGTCAATAAAGTCTTTATTTATTTGTCAATACATAAGGAATTCTTAATTAGAAGTTGCGAGACGACATTTTAAAATACACTAAGGTCCGGAAACTACAACTTTGATGGTGACCGAATAGTTTTACTTTGATCTGGTAGTGAGATGGCGAGCCTCGGCTAATTAATGCGGTTACCTGAGCAGGGAACGGATCAAATTCTCGAAGGCCGAGTAATTTATAAAATTGTGCCGGCTTGCCACAAATGAGCCGAGGTAAAGTCACTAACGTGGGCAGAAAAACCTTTTTCTCTTCCTTCAGACTATTAGGATCGCCAGCTATTATACCGCAGAACATAGTAATTTGGACAAACAGGACTAATTTGGGAACTATGGCTTATTTAACAAATTCGAATCGGTCAGACATTAGTGGCGTCCCATTCTGTAACCGAAAGGACTTAACGACCGAATGTAAATGCCATTTTGGGTGGTTCACATTTATTCGATTCGCATTTGCCGAGGCCGCTAACGATCAAGTGTTATGGAACCCTAACATATCCTCGTATTTAGGGTAATCATGCGTGAGCTTCTTTTGTTTTCAGTTCAGTGAATATTGTATCGCCCTTTATTAGGTGTGTGAGTTTTCCTGTCCACATTCTGGCTATGTTTTGTACTAATAACAAGTCGTGTACAGCTCCAGTATTATTTTTCTTGTAAATATTTCCTGTTGCCGAAATTGTACGTGCGTAGATCCGGAGGTCTTTTGTTTCGTTGCATATTACTCCTCTTCGTTCTCATCTAGGGAAGGAAAAATGTTGTCTATTTTCCCTTACGTTATAACCCATGACTTTTTAACAATTCACTAGTTTAGGTATCTATGTATATGTATAAAAGGCAACCGTTGCTGACTGACTGATCTATCAAACCCAAACAACTAAACGGATTGTGCTGTTTGGCACGCAGATAGTTATTATGACGTAGGCATGCACTAAGAAAGGATTTTCCAAATTTCACCCCCTAAGGAGATGAAATGGGGGTTCAAATTTTCTATGGAGAAATAAGATTAGATCGCCAACAACCGACATTTACGCAGACGAAATCGCGGGCACAAGCTGCATTTAAAGTTAAAGGCACCCGGGCCCCCTATTACATGGGACTTAAACATAACTGGCGAAATGTGGGTGCACTAATGGGTACATCTCTGCTTAACCCTTCGGGGATTACAGGCGTGATGTTATGTTAAAGGCATGCTGAGGTGTAAAGCTCCTCAAAATTAAATATTACAAAGCATCAACAGTCAACACACTTGAAACTTTATCCGCGGTTAGACCATAGACAAATAAATAAGTATATACCTACAAGAAGTCTGTAGTTAGTTTAACGGCTTATGTTACTGGCACATGTGGGGCACATGACGGAGAAAAATAATCACAGTCAACCTTGTTTATGATCAACGATCTTCAACACATGGGGATTTTAACAAGAAGTTTGTTAATCAATTCTTTATTTAAAATACCACGATTTACTAGCAGGCTTATTCTTAAAAAATGCCTTGCTTAAAAGGTTAGCTGACAAACTAATGATGTTAGTTTTTGACAGTTCTTCTCATGCTCACTTCACCTAATATCACCGAGGGAGATATACAGAATAGCACTGCAGATAAAATAATAATACCAGGACTGCAGGGCAAAGGCACTTCTTATTTCGCGATTTCAGACTTATATGAATATAAGTCCTGGTTTCTGTAGTTTTACTGTAGATGTTATAAAAAAAACGAATTTGAATTAGTATGACAATAATATCTGTCAGGTTATATCAAAAATTATAGCCATTAACCCAAGCCCCTGCGTCCATTCTCATTTTATTTTGTACTAGCTTCTGCCCGCGACTTCGTACGCGGATCCTGTTGCTTATGCCAGCGACAACGGGGTCGTCAAAATCGAAGATCTGAAACGTCTGATGTAGAATTCTAAGGCCTGGGGACGGGAAAACAACGGGATGAGCGAGATTTCATCGAAAATCAGTCCTAAACTGTTACCGCCTTCACCGCGTGGAGGTACTCCCAGCTTATGTTATTTTATAATTATAGAGTGAAATTAAGCTTTGATTTCCACATCAGGTGTTCCAGATCTTCAATTTTTAAACGTCAACAGAGAGTGCTCATCAGGCTGAACAACTGTTGCTAAGACGTCATTCCTATATATGTTATAGTGTAGCTGGGCGCTTGGAATTTCACAAAGCGTGTGCCAGATCTTCAATTTTTATACGTCAACAGAGAGTGCTCATCAGGGTGAACAACTTTTGCTAAGACGTCATTCCTGTATATGTTATAGTGTAGCTGGGCTCTTGGAGTTCCACAACAGGTGTTCCAGATCTTTAAATTTTATACGACAACAGAGAGTGCTCATTAGGCTGAACAACTCTTGCTAAGACGTCATTCCTATATATGTTATAGTGTAGTTGGTCTCTTGGAGTTCCACATCAGCTGTTCCAGATCAGAGCTTCAAATTTTATACGACAACAGAGAGTGCTCATCAGGATGAACAACTCTTGCTAAGACGTCATTCCTATACAAGGTGTTGTTTTGCATCCTCGTCAAATTTCAGATGGTTGTCCTAAAAGACATAAATAATCAATTGAAAATACAGTACCGGGCAATAACTAATAAGCGCGCGCGGGAGCGCGAGCGTGGCTAGGCACGTGCGCGAGTAGTACCTACGAAATTATTGAATGATCGTTGCGTATGCGTTGTGTATGTATTTTTTGCGTTTGTTTGTGTGTGAAAGCGCGGTTATAGCTAGTAACAGACGGGCCGCTTTTAAATACGGCTGGTTTACAATTATGGATTTCAGTAAACAAGAAAAAATATAAAAAAATACCTACTCATTTTATTGTTGATTTGGGTCGAGAATCATTAGCATAATTACGTCCTTTAATTTGACTAGGATGCAAATCAACAGCTTGTATATGTTATAGTGTAGCTGGGTTCTTGGAGTTCCACATTAGCTGTTCCAGATCTTCAAATTTTATACGACAACAGAGAGTGCTCGTCAGGATGAACAACTTTTGCTAAGACGTCATTCCTATATATGTTATAGTGTAGCTGGGTTCTTGGAGTTCCACATTAGCTGTTCCAGATCTTCAAATTTTATACGACAACAGAGAGTGCTCGTCAGGCTGAACAACTCTTGCTAAGACGTCATTCCTATATATGTTATAGTATAGCTGGGCTCTTGGAGTTCCAAATCAGCTGCTCCAGATCTTCAAATTTTATACGACAACAGAAAGTGCTCATCAGGCTGAACAACTCTTGCTAAGACGTCATTCCTATATATGTTATAGTGTAGCTGGGCTCTTGGAGTTCCACATCAGGTGTTCCAGATCTTCAAATTTATTCTCTTAGCAGAAAATGCTCATCACGTGAAACAATTTTTGCTATGGTACCATTTTTGTATATCTTATAGTTTAGCTGGTCTGTTGCGGTTCTGCATCAGGTGTTCAAGTTTCCAAGATAAATTATAGCCTATATGTTGCCCGGACTTAATACCTATACAACAAAAAAAAATCATTCAAATCCGTCAAGTAGTTCCGAAGATTAGCGTGCACAAACACACAGACAAACAGACAAACAGATAAACAGACAAACAGACAAACAGACAAACAGACAAAAAAAAATTTAATTACAGTTTCGGGTTCGGCATCGATATAATAACAACCCCTGCTACTTTTTTTTTATATATTTCCATTGTACAGACACCACTTTTCTAGAATTTTATTATATGTATAGATTTGTAGGTACCGTTACTTATTAAAATTCATAATGAAATTATCATGGTTAAAACCTATATAATACAGTCGTGGAATATACAATTGGTAACATAAAATATGAAACGGCAGATAAACCGTATTCGTTATCAGCGGATTATTTCTGTCAATAATGTCAAACGCTGGACACTTTTATCGAAATTGGTAACCATTCGCTGCTCGACAGCCATTTTTGATGCGACGCTTATAATATAGGGACATGAGGCCTTATTCAGTAAGGTAGTTTATGGGGCCTACTGGCCTACCGCTACCTCATAAAACAGTACCATTTCAATATTACTTTGTAATTTCTGTTGTTGGATTTTCAACTCTCGGAGCTGAGCCGAGCGTTAAAATATTTTAAGAGATAGGGGTAGGCCCCCATTTACCCGCGAAGACTTAAAACTCTCACTCATTGAACTGTCTCCAAAATTCTGATAAGAGCAGTGACTGAACTGTCAACTGATAAACAGGCCTCGTGTTCGAAGCCTATTAAGTATTCAAAAATATAATTCCATTCTATTTTTGAAAAAGTTTCAAAGACAAAGAGTGGCATATGGCTTGTTGGTTCTTAAGAGGCCTGATGACGTCATCTAGCCTTTTCAACATCTAGACAGTGTTCCTTTCAGCGGGCAGACGCTATAAGATTACAAGGGCCGCAAGCGACGCGATAAAGTGAATGCCTAAACACTGCTACTCAACCAAGTACTTTTACTAAATGAAATCTCAGAAATCCAACATTAAAACGGACACATTTTTAAAAGTGTGGGTTTAAATAAATAATAAGCTGTGCTCATCAGCATCGTAGCGCTGAATTATTAACTGAGTGAGCCTCGGAAGGGCTGTCGAATCGTCGACTGTGATTCGGGTCGCATTTGATGCATTTCGTTTTGATAATGCACTTACTTATTATATATCTATCGAAGACGACAGTTAGATTTATAAAGAAGAATTAAAATAATTTGAAAAACTACCAGAACATAATTATATTAATATTTTGTCGTTGTTTGTGTGATTTTAGGGAGGGTTTCTAGGGAGGTACCAACCGGACCCTATTACTAAGTCTCCGTTGTCCGTCCGTCTGGCAGCGGGATGTATCTCATGAACTAAGTAGAGAGTTGAAAATTTCACAGTGTGTATTTTGATTGCCGCGGTGACAACAAATAAACATAAAATAAAGTTAAATAAAACCTGACGCATCATATACCCGTTAACTACGTATACTGCACATCAAATTAAGCAACATTGAGCAAAAATTATTGCTGGTTCATCATAAAAGTCATTTTATTTTACTTTTATTTTTGATGTGCAAAATATATAAATAAATAATAATCTCTCACGCTCACGTCCCGCTTACGTCCCGCTCCCGCTTTCTGTGTGTTTTAGGCTTTACGGTTCAAAAGACATAGAGACAGAGAGTTCTGTGACAGACGGACGGACGTACAATACGGCCGACATATCTTGGCGGCCCTGAAGTTAACCGATTGCTGCGCAGTAAACAATTTCGTTTCAATAAGATCCATTGCGCAGCCAAACAGCTATCTTCAGACCGCCAAGATACGTCGGCCGTACTATAATACTTATAGGATTCCATTTGTCACATTTTGGTTACGAAGCTCTAAAAGCGTATCAGTAGATGCAAAACAACGTACTATAAATTATAAGAATTTGTCAGTAGGTACCCAAATATCAGTTTCTTTTTGTTTGACAATTCCTTATGTAGGCACCTTTTTCATATTTTATAGGTTCACGTCTACTGCTACCCTTATGGGATTACAAAGCAATTGGTGAAAGCTTTACGTTACGTAAAAATCACTATTATTGTAACACTAGCTCCCACTCGTGGGTTCATCCGCCTGGATTTTTCACCCGCGTTAAGGGCGCGCCAAAAGCCAGCTAACTAATTCACCCGCGCGCTCCGTGTTAAGTGTTTTATCGTAATAACTCCAAAAATAAAAGGAATTACCTACCCTCACTCATGTATATAAATACAATCGTCATATAGTCATTATAATATCGTGTATAAATCGAAAAAAAAAAACAAAAAATTAGAGGCTACTTCGTGATGTTTTTCTATCGAGAAAATGTTATTATTTTATGTTTTTGATCAATGAGAACCCTCGAAAATATCATGTAGTTTTTTATATATTTGTATTTAAAATACAAATATATGAAAACTACATGAAATCTAGAATTGTTGCCTAGAAATCTAAAATTGTTCATGTAAAATAAAAAAAAGATTGGTAATTTTGCTTACTGCTGCGCTTACGCAGTTCGTAGTAACATATAAGCTAAGCTATGTATAAAACAAAGTCGCTTCTCGCCGTCTGTGCGCTTAGATCTTTTAAACTGCGCAACGGATTTTAATGCAATTTTCATCAGTAGATAGAGTGACTCTAGAGGAAGGTTTGTGTGTCTACATTGTATCCGTGCGAAGTCGAGGCGGGTCGCTAGTACACTTTTTTTTAACTCTAAATAGTTGATGAAGTGTTTTTATCCACATGGATACATCAGCTCTTAGTATACTTATATAGCCTATACTATTTTTCATAAATATGGCTATCATATACAATTTTTTTCAATAATTTTTCCAGTCCGATTGGTAGTTGCCAGGCTATTGTCGACGATCCGCTAATAGCTACGGGCTACCTAATTGTGATGCATGTCTGAATGTTCTACATTCACAGACACACTCGCTAACAGTTCGACTGTGAAATGTAGCGTTTCGTATGCCATTTTGCATTGTACAGTTGAACAAGCCATTTGGTGTACAGGCAGCTTGCAAGTTCTTTTATTGAAACATTGTTTCGAGAGTATCTTTTAAATCACTCTAATTAGGTGTCAAAATTATTAGATACTACAAGCTTAAAAGTGAACACAAAATAACAATGAATGGCAATGTAGCAGACAGATAATTATTGTTTGATATAATTTTTATACAGATACATAACATAACATCACGACTGTAATCCCCGAAGGGTTAGGCAGAGGTGTATCCATTAGTGCACCCACATTTCGCCAGTTATGTTTAAGTCCCATATAATAGGGGGCGAGCCTATTGCCATCAACCGGGCACAAATCCATACTCCAAGGCTACTACTAAGAAATTCCTAATGGAAAAGCCAATTGATAACACTTTGCCCGACCTGGGAATCGAACCCAAGACCTCATGCTCAGCAGTCACATTTTGCGACCACTAGACCAACGAGGCAGGCGGGGTGTTTTACACAGATAATTATTGTTTATTGTATCTTACCATCACGGAATAGTGCAAGTAACTGTGCCATAAAAGTACAGTATTATAAACACAAAACCTATTATTAGAATCCAATTCATGAAAACGAAAATAATCTCCATTAGGCTAAGCACTGCGGTCTACAAAATTGAATCGGTGGGATTTTTTAAATGCGAATTTCAATCTCAAACGGCAATCATTTCTTTTCGCAGTGCACGAATTCTATATATCGTTTATAGATTGGCGATTATTATCCGAAATGTAGTAAGTAAAGTAAGACAAAATCAAAGCTTTTATTTCAATTAAATTGACAGGCACTTTTGATTCGTCAAGTAGTCGTTCAGTTAATCAGAAAGTTGAAGCTAGCTCCTTCCAAGACATAGGCAGGTCTGTATGGAGAAGAACGAGCAAGAAACTCCAAGGTTGTGAACGCTTACCTTAAAGCCTTAAGACTATACACAAAATAATCTCGTCTCTTTATTCATATGAATAAATACTTATTATTATAAATGGCCTACCTAGCTGACAAGGCCATATTCCTTCGCAATTATGAGCCATTCCTACATGCCAATACAAGAAAAGAAAGAATAAAATATAACATTTTTGTAACCTTCTGTCTTTCGCAATAAACTAGAAAAGGAGTTACGATAAAATTCCGTGGAGAGCAACAGCTGTTATTTCTGACACGTTTTTCCTTAACAGCTGCTTAGATGAAGAGAGAGTACTTAATAAAAATCCGTCCGTTTCTTTAATATTAATAGCAGTCATCCCTGTCGTCACCCAGTTCTGAGTAACGCGCCTCGTGTCATATAACGCAAGATGTTGCCCGCGGCTTTGCTCGCGTTAAATTCGACTCCTGAGTTTCTATTATTTTACCATACATTTATAAACTTTGAAACTACCTCTGTTTCATCCCCATAGGGGGTGAATTTTAAAAAATCCTTTCTTAGCGGACGTCTACTAACTATAGACTACCTCTCTGCCAAATTTCATGGTTATACGTCAAACAGATTTCGATTTTTCGTGATAAGTGAGTGACCTTTCGCTTTTATATATTTAGATTTGATTAAAGGTTCAGAGTTCCTTCAAGAGTTATTACCGGCCTATGATTGACATTGACATTGTTATTCTTTTCTTTATTTAGGTAAGACAGACAATCGACTGAACATCTTAATACAAATTCAAGTTTTGCAAGCTCTATTACTTTCAAGCACTAGATTATTCATGTAAGCTTTGCTTTTCGAACTGATTTTAGAACGTTTCTTAGATAAGGTTTCTCGGTTGTAAATCTGTAAACTCTAAAACAGACGCGGGCACGTACATGTGCCTTTTTCAGTTTCATATGTAAAGTAGGTTTACTTTGAACATCGTCGACATCAGTCAAGGAAAACATCGTGAGGAAACCTAGACATATGTATATAATCTTAAATCGCCAATCCGCCTTGAGCATTATGATCAACGTTCATGCCTTCTGGTTGAAAAGAGAGGCCTTTGCCCTGAAGTGCGGCATACGCGGGTATTATTATGATACTATCATCCTCCTGCCTTACCACAATTTATTTAAGGGCTAATTTTTCCTAATAACTCCAAACGAAGGGATAATTATGGCGATTTGACAGATTTGACAGAAAATATGTCAAACGGTCATATTTATACTTAGGATAAAAGTAATCTGACTATTGAAAATTGATTTAGGGCTGATTATTCTATCATATTAAGTAAGTTAACATACCCCTACTAGCCAGTTTGTGATGACGTAATTTTAAAATAAATTCGCCTTCCTCTAAAATAAAATGGCCGTCTAAGAATTCTAAGATTCGATCGTCCTACATCGGATTGTCGTGTAATGCGGCTTCTCGGTATCCGTTGAAGATATCTTACTGGGTTACGGATAAGATTCAATCAAATCAATAACGTCAATAGGAAATGAAACTGTCACAAGCTTTCGCAAAAAAAGTATCTGGATATTTTTAAATTATATCTGATGGAAAACACGTTGTTTGTTGTTTGAACTTTCTTAGCAGGAGGAGGTTCTCTTCAGTAATGAAGAGAATACTTGTAGCTTTGGCCTTTTAGTTAACTGTAACATGTATCAAAGAGTTGAGAAGAAATAGTTTATACCTACTTATGGATTTTTTGATGCCATTTAGTTTGAGTTTCTTTTTTTTATTCTGATTGTTTTTTTTTAATATTAAGTCTGTAAATATTGTACATACTTATTACTGTATAAAAATAAATCAAATACTCTGTTTACACTTATTGATAAACATATATGACTCTCAAATATTCTGATTATTACATTTGAAAATGAATCCTATTAGTATGCCAATTGCAAGCTAAAGCAAAATAAATAAACCGCACGCACAAGTAATTCAGTACTTATTAAAGGTATACCTAGGGATTTTAAACTCACTGGGAATTTAAAGGGCCTATTTTCTTCTCAGTTTAAACTCTAATAATATTAGGAGAGCAATTTGTCTAACGATCGATTGGAATCTAATCTCAGTTAAAACGCCTCTAAGTTACCTATAGATTTTTTTTTTAACATTGTCGCCAAGATGACATTACGACTAGATTTTAAACATTTTTTTGAACTACAAAATCTTCCAATTAAGTCCCTATTGCTCTATTTTCAAACCGTGCTATACTCAGAGGAACTTATTAAAATAAGGTTGAATATGGCTAAACCAACGAGTATCTCTTGGTGCAGATTATTTGTAAACATTATCAAAGACGCCGCCAGTCGGAATAAACATGAACTATTGGCGCCAAGTAACACTACATCAAATATTTATTACGACAGAGCATCCTTGCTTTCTGTTCTCCTTTTTGTGACACTTGTTAAAGAAACCATTATGTGACTGCTAATGTAGATTTTTTAATTACCTACGTCAGTAAAATACGTAGTAAAGGTCAATTAGCAATTTACATTGCTGTTGGCGAGCAAATTATCTTAAATTAGCAATTAGCTGTGAAAGAATAATCTGAATGATGAAAGTTACTAATGATTATTAAAAAAAGGTTCGTATTCGGAATATAAATTACAATTTCCGGAAATCCGCTGAACAATAAATCGTAGAAAAAAAAATGCAGCACCTGTGAAACACTCATTTATTTTATTATCATACCAAGCATTGTTGGATTTAAATATGTATCACCCATTGCAGAATGTACATTTTTCAGAAGCAGTGACGGATTCATGTTAAAAACATATAGGAGTACATAAAATATGAAACTCGTATGTTTTTCAATCACATAAAACACGTTAACTGTCGAAACTCTTGAAAATCTCGCGGAGAATCATTGAACATGTAAAAATATTTTTATTTGACACGTAAAACAAATAGGCATGTTTCCATCTACATTTCCGTTCAACGGTTACATAGCCTCGTGTTTGCTAGTTAAAATTCTGCTCCAGTTTGGTATTTGGTGCTCAGTTTTATTTATTTTATGTCTTTCGATTCTATACCGCTTTTGTGAGCATTCTAGGCTTTGTAGACCAATTACTCAAGTGTTTTTTATTTGCCACATAATATACTCTTTACACGATTTACAAGAACGATCGTTCCAAAAGATTAGATCATTTTATCAACAACGTTCTGACTGCTATTCTGAATTAAGACTGCCATCGTGGCCTAGTGGTCGCAAAGCGCGACTGCTGAGCATGAGATCTTGGGTTCGATTCGAAGGTCGGGCAGAGTGTTATTGGGTTTTTTCATCAGGAATTTCTCAGTAGCAGCCTCGGAGTCTGGATTTGTGCCCGGTTAATAGCAATAGGCTCGCCCTAATATATGGGACTTATTGGTACATAACTGGCGAAATGTGGATGTACTAATGGGTACACCTCAGCCTTACCCTTTGTGGATTACAGGCGTGATGTTATATTATCAACATCAAACGAAGAATTTGATTAGGATAGGAAGCGTCAATTTCTAACCAATGTCGGTAAGGTTATAGGAATCGGACAATGTGAGATCCAAGAGCGAAGAAGTATCGTTACCTACATAAATGTAATGGATACTTTAATACTTATGTGTGTGTTAGTAGTTCAATATCTGGTTTCACGTGAGCCTATAATCATACTATTATTAACTTGATCCTCCTTCCAGACTGTCAAAGAACAAAAAATAATAAACGAGAAATAAAGGTCACACTATCTAGGGGCAATTCCACTAACTTATAGGAATGATCGCAATCTAATCTCAGTCGCAATCTGTCAAATATGAGAGAATACAGAATATTACAAACAAACATACAAAGATAGGCGACAAACGACAAAGATAGCTGAAACAAACATATACTTAAAACATAACCCTTTCCTTGCAGTCGTGTAAAAATGTCTCTGATGTGCCTTCTTTTTAAAGCTTTTATTTAACTTCACCTGTATGTCCTGGATTTTTTTTTGTTTTTCAATCAATGTCATTGATTGTCGCCAAGATGAGCTTGCGACTAGATTTTCAGTATTTTAACTTAGTAGAATAGGTCCTCTGTTCTCACAGTAGGCAACTCCCATCATTCGGTCATTAAAGTTTCATAATAGACGCAATTAGCGTGAATAATTGATGGCTGTAATCTTCAGCTAGGGCTGCCACCCGTCCGGGATTTCCCGGAATTGTCCTAGTTTAGAGGCCGTCCGCGGGACGACCGGAAGGTGATTTTCAAAAACTGTCTGTTTGTAGTGTCAGTGGAATTCCGATTAATTGACAAATAAACAATGAATATTAAAAAAATGCATAATACGACATTTTTCTCAGGGGCATTGAGAAAAAAACCAGTTACTGGGTTGTGGAGGTCAGATAGACAGCCGCTCCATGTAAAATACTGGTATTCTGGTGCATCCGGTTAGACTGGAAGCCGACCCCGACAGCCGACATAGTTGGGAAAAGGCTAGGCTGATGATGATTAAGAAAAAATCTAAACACCCAAATATCCTTTAGAGGGTGTAAAGTTTCTTCATCTTCCGTTGAAAAGGGAGGATCCTCCGACCAGACGGGTGTTATGTTATGTCTGGTGGGCTTCTGCCCGACAGTTGTCGGGATTTTGTATAAGTGCTAATTTCGCAGCGAAGTTTGATTGCACGATGTAGGAATTGACAGTTGTAGTTCGTATTCTGTGCGATAGATGTCGCTACAACCGGGTTTTTTCTTAACTTTTGTCCGGCGTCGGTAATTTAAGAGATGGCAACCCTTTCTTTACCTCATATCGCTGTGTCAACTTGTGGTGTCGACCCGCATTGTACAACAATGTTCTATGTTACAACGAATATGTCACACGCAAGACGAGCGAAGATTCCTGAGAATCTCTCCTCACACATTCTCGCCTTAAAGTGTCGAGTTCGCTTTAACAAAGGTTGAATAAAAATTACTGCCTACCAACCAGATAAAAAAAATGTTTTGAAACATTGCGTTGTGTCAAGTTTTTTTTCCGATATCAGCGTGTGTTTATAAACTTTACAAATCTTACCGAGGTGCTGGTGGGCATTGTATGACCAGAACTTTAGGACAAGGAATTATATTGAAGTAGATAATCTTTCTTCCTATATCTCGTAGATTGGCCCTCTATTACATGGGACTTAAACATAACTGGCGAAACGTGATGGGTGTACTAATGAGTCCACCTCTGCCTAATCCTTCGTGGATTACAGGCGTGATGTTATGTTATGTGGCTACTGCGTTTTATGTTTTACTTCCCCTTTCTTATTCAGACTTCCGTAGCTCTGTTTGCTGGGCTACTTGAGATATTTTGACACAGCATTCGACCTGCTAAATCGGACTGACCCGTAGGACCTGTGTTTGCAAGCACCTCTACTAAGTGTGGGTTTCTGGGGTGGATTTCCAGGTCGGGCAGTTTCGTTTTCAATAGAAGCCTGAAGTTTGAAAGTTAGTGATGTATAACGGCTGTCATTCGTAGATCTTTGATAGCCATTACAGGTAGTCAGAAACCCAAACGTATGACAACCAGTCTTTGCAACCAAGCGAGGCACCTGGTGAGTTGCCACTCTGGCCCATCTGTCATTGTTCATTGTGCATACATGGCCTGCCCAAGCCCACTTCAGCCTTGCAGACTTGTGGCTCAGTAGGTAGGTAGGTAGGAAGACAGTAGGTAAGTAGATATATCCAACGCCAAAGCTAAGAAACATATTTCATCTTGAACATTCAAAGGGTTATTTAAACAGCTCAGCTTCAAACGTGTGATTACTTCATGTACAAACACATATAAGTATCGTGCAGCTGTCTACTAATTGTAGTAATTACGTACATAAAGGTAGAAATGGAATTCCTTGTTGCGCATTGCTCCGTGAACGTGCAATAATGGAACAACAATTTATGCAAATGTAGTAATGTTTGCAGCTTTCCAGAATGGGTTTTATCACAGCAATATTTGCGTTTGTAACATTAGTTGTTTGTATCTTTGGGATTATATCAGCCTGTACAATATAAAGCCTTCTAAGGCCTAATAAGGGACGTGTAATCAAGAATAGTTAAGGCTACCATCCGTCCGGGATTCCACGGACTTTTCCTTGTTTACAAGGCGACCGGGGGTCGTCCGCAGGGTAACTATTTGTGTCAGGAGAAATAGGAAAATCTAAATGCTTTGAAAGATAAAAATAAATAAAAATAATTTTAAAAAAATGTTAACAATGCTATATTGTTTTATAGTTAAAAAAAATCTTAGTAGCGTTCGAGAGTAAACCTCCAATTGCACTTAAATGTCCGAGGTTTTTAAAGTGTTTGCCGGTTATCGGCCGTTCAGGTGATGGCAGCCCGGAGAATAGTGTAAGAAAATATGTAGGTACTGATTCGCATGAAATAAGTATTTATACGTAAGTAAGTGGGTGTTGGCAAAATTATAACGGTTGGTAAAATTATTGATGAACATTGTATGCTGCATCTCCATAAAAGAGAAAACACGAAAAGAGAAAATAAAAGTGTACTGCTTTAAAAATGCAAACTATGATTATATTCAACAAAATTGGCAAGTGAGAAATTCACAGCAGAATCCATTAAAATGCAATGTTATTTATGCAGCCATACATTCTTAACCATTTTACTTACTTTACTTATTTTATAGTAGGTAGCATAAAAATCTAGGCCATGCATTATTTATCCCTATTTCCATAATGATCTATCGCCAGCTACATTTAAAACAATCAACCGCTGAAAGTGTTTGGTTTCCACCAATTAAGAACTTTTTCTTGCGATGCGAAACTTAATTTAATTGAAACAAAACCTCTTTTAATTAAAGCCTACAAACAAAAGACGAGTTACCCCACTTTGGATCTTAGAATTTATTCGTAGACAGGCAGCTAATTTACATAACCACTAACTTAATTTAAAAAAAAATGTTTTTGTAATCTAATTTGTACCAACATAAAGTATCAAGTTTTTGAATAGATAATATTGAATTAAAAATTAATTTACCTACGAACAACATTGAATACATTAAAACCGATAATTTTAAAGCTTCAAAGATGCTTGTATTCGAGCAAATTTAATTATGTAAAATGAGGAGTAGAATCGCGTAGGCACATAACTCGGTCACACGTCGTTTCTCGTCTGTATTAGCGTTAGTGTTTGGAGTGGGCGGGCCGAGGCGAGCTGCGAGCTAATGGGTGAGTTTATTATTATTTGTTCAGTGTAAGTTCGCGGCTGCACACATCGCTCCTCGGTCCACACCGTGGGAACCATCTCGCCTACTGCATCGTTACACTTTCATACGATAACAAATCAATCTACTGCTATCTATACACCCGTTTACTTGTTTTATAGACTATTAGTGGAGATACCAACATTCTTATAAGTTACGCAATAAAGCTATAAGCAAACAACTGCTTTTATTTATACAGGGTGATTGTTTATTTACCAAAAACTTAGAAAGGGGTCATTGTACTCATCATTATGAACGACTTTTACTATGGGAGCAACCCTGAAATCACGAAAAAAAATTAGCAGTTCGCAACAAATGCTAGGTATGCAACACGATCATAATCTATGGAAAAAGCAGTTTCTTTGTTCATGATTTCAGTGGTTGGTGTTATAGTAAAAGTCGTTAATAATGATGAGTACAATGACCCCTTTTCCAAATTTTTGGTAAAGTTTTTTCTCTTTCCATTCAAAGTTTATTTATCGTTTATTTCATTCGATTCGGTTGCCTAGCATGTTGTACAATGTAATAAACAACATTAATTCGTTCCGCCTCGTTGTAATTGGCGCGGTAAAGAAAGACAAATTACACACAAATTCCTTCAGATAGCATGCAAATTTACTAAGCATCATAATAAATCTTCAGTGCTTGACAAATGTACTGTAAAAAGTACACGTTTCAGACCGCTTTGAGTACTGAAATTAAGTTTTTGTCGTGGGAAATAGATTAAATGTCACTCAAGTTCTGCCGTTGACGCAATTATTTTTTAATATTAAAAATTTACTGCCTCGTTGGTCGCAAAGCGCGACTGCTGAGCATAAGGTCTTGGTTTCGATTCCCAGGCCGGGAAAAGTGTTCTTGAGTTTTTCCATCGGGAATTCTTCACTAGCAGCCTCGGAGTCTGGATTTGTGCCCGGTTCATGGTAATAGGCTCGCCCCCTATTACATGGGACTTACACATAACTGGCGAAATGTACTAAGGTACACCTCTGCCTCACCCTTCGAGGATTACAGGCGTGATGTTATGTTATTAAATTTTTATGCGAGTAAAAATGTGAAATCACTCGCCATCACCGGCTGAAGAAGGACAATAGAGCTCATTCTACTCTCGTTGACAAGGAAACAAGGCGTCACGAGCGCTGCCGAGCCGCCGCGCCACGTCACGAGCGAGCCGAGCCGCCGCGCCACGTCACGTAGCGCCAAACTCATGCAAACAATAAAGTTTGTTCTCGCTTAACATTGAAAATGTATTAAAAGTAATTAAGAACTTCAGCCTCTTAAACATTGTGTAACTTAATTAGCTATAGACAAAACTGACACCATTGTAAATCTATAAATTTGTTTAATGTTGCTTAAGTTTGTTCTTAGTTTTATTATCTAGTAGCTTCTGCCCGCGACTTCGTCCGCGTCTAAAGCCGGCCATTGACGATCAGTTCAAACATAAAACTGCGGCATAAAACTAGGGCGTCACTCCAAAATTTGACCGTCAATGGCGAATCATCACTCCAGAGTTCGCCATTGACGGTCAAATTTTGGAGTGACGCCCTAGTTTTATGCCGCAGTTTTATGTTTGAACTGATCGTCAATGGCCGGCTTAAGTTAGTTTGTCCATAGGTACAAACTTTGAACCCCTGTCTCACCTCCTAAGGAGTAAAATTTTGGAAAATCCGTCATATAAAGAACACACCCTCCAAGATTCAAGTCTCTACGATCAGCGATTTAGGCTGTGCGTTGATCCGTCAGTCAGTCATTCAGGACAAAGCATTTTATATGAATACATAGAAGATAACTTTATCGCATGCTTGTCTTGCTGTGAGTCAGCTTCCCATACTATTCGGTTACCGTGTGTAGGTAGGTACTATTTTCGGCTTGCTTAGTTAGTACCGCTATTCTTATTTGTAGTTCGGAACAGTAGAGTAAGTTCCCAAGAACATGCATGCCCACTCTCCTCCCACGTTTAGTGAAACACTATGTTCACATGTAGTTCACACAACCAACCCACGAGGCAAAGCAAACCGAAACTTTTAATTATCCGTCAAAATAAACATGATACAGGAAATTTTAATTATGAAACTTCATTGACTGCATTCTACTCGTGGTATGTGCCCACTAGGTAGATACAGGTATTTGGTTCCTACTACAAACCGTGCTTTACGAAAAATGAAAATTATAAGTAAATGTAAGTTGTGTACAGTCAATAAAGAGATAAGTAATCAGGGTCGTCAGATAATAATAATAATAAAAGTTTATTTGGAACAAGTTAGAAATCACAAAATTTACAATATGAAACGAAGATAGCTACAAAAGTTAAAACTGTGGCGCAGCTATCAACGCCCAGGTCAAAAACATGGTGCATTTGCTCCAGACTAATAATTATATAGTTGAAGTTTTCTTAGAAATCGATGAATGTTTTCAATTTTAAAAAGTGGCTAATAAAATAATTCTTTTATTTCATTAAGTTTCATTCGAAGATATCCAGCGTTTTCTAAGAAAACTTCAACTATACCGAACGACATTGGTACCGTACCAATTTAATTTCCGGCAAAAACTTGAACGAACATAGCGTTAAGCACTAAGTACCTACAAAAAAAAACATTTAAAATTACGTAGGTTTTCGAATTTTAAAAATTCGGAATAGAGCTGAACGCAAGTAAAATATTGCTTACTCGTGCAATCGAATCAAATAAGACGATCGGCGGTCGGGCGGACGATTTCATTGCAGAAAATGCAGAAATTCAGCAGTACAGATTCGTGCATTACGGTACGCCGTAGTAAATTACAAACTGCAGCGGCTAGACGGCGAAATCGTCACAAATGTAGGTATATAAAATAAAGTGCAATTTTATTATTACGTCAGCCAGTCGCCACGCAATTTAGATATAGTTAATGAAGGCGCACGTCACCGCTCCAGCGCTAGCAAGCCCTCGTTAACGTTATTCATTACAGTTGAAAATGTGGGTTTCACCCGAATTAAGCTTAAACTGGGCTCATGCAAGCGCTGCAGCGCTGCAAACGACAGGCTACACGCAAACATAAACTCATTTAAATTCATATTATAGCGCTGCATGTGAGTACGTTAACCAAATAGTTTAATAACTAAAAAACGCATAGTTTAATTAATCTGAATATACTCCATAATGAGGTGGAAGGGTCATTATAAGGGAAACTTTTGCTATGGATTTATGGATACATGATTTTACATATTATGAGGTTGAACACCGCGGTGGTTATAGCCGTTAGAAGATTGGCATGCCCCTTCGTCACCCCAACGACGAAGGAAGTTCACGAGGACTCCCAAAGCTCAACAAAAAAATGGTACATGACATTTAGATCCCCAACCTTAAAATTTTTCATCGGTCATAAAAAACGCAAATCAGCTGTGTTTCATCTTGACCGGGACAGCTGATATTTTTTTTAACAGATAGAAATTAAAAAAAAAAAACAAAAAACATTCAGCTTAAACTTAACACCACTTCAGTATTTCTGTAAGGTTTAGGCAGAGGTGTACCCATTAGTACACCCACATTTAGCCAGTTATGTTTAAATCCCATGTAGTAGGGGGCGAGCCTATTGCCATCAACCGGGCACAAATCCAGACTCTAAGGCTGATACTGAGAAATTCCTGATGGAAAAACCCAATAACACTTTGCCCGACCTGGAAATCGAACACAAGACCTCATGCCCCATGACCACTAGAATCCTAGACCAACGAGACAGTCGATGGTAAAAGTTTTCGTTACTTTATCCCTTCCATTCATTATATCACGCTGTACTTACATTTGCCACATTGATTGTACTTAGCATAATAAACGAATACGTACATAAAATGGATAGTTTATTCGTTGAACAAACGCTAAAGAACTTTGTGTTACCGCGATAACATACTTTTTTTCTCATTTTCCGCAGCAACATTTCCCAATACATAAACAAAGAGACGTCCATGAAAATTGGAAGCAAGATCTTTGTCTGGGATAAGTAAATATTAGGGTTAGGTACGTGTCTATGATGCGGTGGCGCGGGGAAAGCCAATATTATCCTGTTAGTAGGATTTTTTGGGCATACGATGTCGTACGCAGCTAATAAGTTCATAATATTGCAACTTTGACTTTATATTATTATGTACTTAACTTCTGCCCGCGTCTTCGACTATAGTTGATTACTGCATAAAAACTTTGGACCCCCCCTTTCATACCCTTAAGGGGTGAATTTTAGAAAATCCTTTCTTAACGGACGTTTTCCAACTATAAACTGCCTCCCTGAAAAACATCTTTATAAGTCAAGCGATTTTTGATATTTCATGACCTTTCGCTTTTATATATTTAGATTGGGTAACAAGAGTAAGTATGCCCATAATAAAACAATTATATAATGTTAATTATTGTCTGAAGTGTTTATCAACCTTCATACATATTTTAAAACAAAGTACCTAAGTACTAAAAGCTTTTAAAGCTTCAACTAAGTATAATGTACTCCACGAAACTCAGGCGATTAAAAGTCGATCGTGAGTGTCAGTCCTAAGACTTCCCAAGACTCGAGAGTACGCCTGATTCGCTAGGATGCTAACTTTAACAAAGGTCTCGTCAAGTTTCGTAGTAGTTAGCACAAAGGCTCGCTCCGAAACCTCGAATGTTTTGGAAACTGAAGACATTTCTGTGCGACAGCCATTTATCACTGTTGGTGACGTACAAACAGATACATCCCGTCACTGTTGGCTCACAGATTGCCGCTGGCTGTCCACAAATATACCTTAGATCTATACGAGGTTAAGTTTGAAAGCCGTAACATTTCTACTGTGAACAATTTATCATAAAATAAATCCGCTTGTAAAATGGTTTTGATTTTCAATCCTGTCTTAGTACAGCGTCCACGCGACGCCGATGTCCCGTGGGCATGACGTCCGGAATGCTAAAAAAGCAATTCTGTTCTGTTCTGAGTATATTTTTAAAAGAAAAAAGCAAAGAAGATCTGTTAATGTAGTATGTGGCTGTGCAAAGACAATTGAATGTAGAAATAGTTCTGGGAAAGTAGTTAATATTCTGAACGAAGGTAACGCCCACCTGACTTCAACGTACGGCGCGTTTCTTAATCGGGGCCATTAAGCACGACATTTGAGTGAATTTCCCGGGACCGAAAATTGCGTGGCATCAATGAAATCGGTACTAAAAAACATAGCTATAATGTTCTCACATTTTTTTCCGGTTAGGTGAAATAGTAATCTATGTGTAGCACTAAATATTTTATTAATTGGATTAATAGATACTCCAAAAAAATAAATTTAACCTCGAAATCTTTCATTGCCGTGTCTGTCCACACTTCACCTTGTTGTGTATTATTCCTCATTGATAAAAATCTATTGGTTATTTATATTAAAACCTAGTTTTATTTGATACATGAATAGTTAAAGTATTGTTACGGAACACATTTATTCAAATATTTAAACAATATAACGAATGGTTAATAAAAAATCATTTGTCCCAGAACTACCGTTCATCGCCGTGTCCTAATCATGTTCAAGGATATTGTTTTACCTACGACTTGCGTCCCCCCTCCCGGTATGCTAAACGTTGCATATTAGTGCCCCCTAAGTGCTCGACGTGGAAGGACGTACACACGTGCCTGCGTTTTCGCGCCATAAATGTAAGTATTCCATTTTTATGTTACTGGACATTTTTTCTTTCATCGCCGTGGATAGGTATAACTTATATTTGAATAAGTTTGTCTTCATGAGTAAGCAATCGATAGAACACCATTTCTCATATGTTAATATAAGAAGTGTTTATTTCTTCGAATAGTTAATAGATTTTTTGTTATTTATATTTTTTGCCTTGATTTTCATCGCCGTGCTTTCATTGCCGTGGTTTCCGTGGCCGAAATTTACTATGGCAATGAAGAAAAAGACACGGCAATGAAAAAAATTTCATTGCCATGCCTTGTAAAACAATTTAGTTTCATTGCCGTGGCCAGGTATTTCATTTCCGTGACTTGTGTTTTCATCGCCATGGTATGATTAGGCAAAGAAAACATCTTTTATCACCTGTAATACAGGTAATACCGATTACTGACAGTACGAAACTCGTCTAGTTAACTTTAGACTCTCTGGTATCTCTTTAGACTTGATGAGTTTTTTACTGTACAGTCAACTACAAAAAGATGTTTTCATGTTAACCTTACAAAATGATGTAACATTTGGTACTCTTTCACACGTATATACACTGACACACACGCAAGCACTCTCACATACTACAGTCTCACAGTCTGATTTTAATAATGGATTGTTTATTTTTAGGATGCCAAGATGCCTAAACCAAAATTATCTGAAGAGGAGAGAAAGGAGAGGAAAGGATTGGCTAAACAAAAGCGACGTCAGAAATTAAGAAGCAACCCTGTATTAAAAGAGGATATCTTAAAAAAGCTAAGGAAGTCGGTGGCAATACCTACATAACAAAAAACAAAACCAAAGCCTCCGACTTCCAAACTAAAGTTATTTTTTATTTTGTAGTTTTTGAAGGCGGCTGTTTCTTTTTGTAAAAAAGCTTTTTATTTTTCACTTTTTAGTGCTTGTGTGTTAATGTTTGAAATTCTTAATAAAAGCCCTTTCAAACAATACCTCACACGATATATTTAATTTAGAAAAATTCTCACAAAATAAATAGCACTAAACCAAATTGGATGAAATTTTATGGGACCAAATGGCAAGTATACTGCATCGAACAAAAAAGAATCACACTAATCGGACTAGAAACCTCGGAGTAATCGGTGTACATACATAAATAAAAAATAAAAAAATACCGGCCGAATTGAGAACCTCCTCCTTTTTTTGAAGTCGGTTAAAAAGAAGGCTGCAGGAGTAGTTGTTCCTCGAAGTGCAATGACTTCGCAAAAGCTTCGGTATCCAAAAATATATCTGATCATGCCCGTCTCCGAGAGGGAAATGCAAACCCAGACAGATTGTGTATGGGAGTAAGATTTGGATAGATATTACAAAAGGAAAAATGGGAGTATGTATAAGAAAAGAAAGACTGTACTTAGTATTAAAGTCTCTAAGTAGTGTTGCGAGTGCAATTCAACAGTTTTTGTTTACTTATTGTACTTTCATTCTTTTTTTGTAATATTCCTTACCCAAATTTTACTCCCATACAAGTGTTGGAATCAAGACCAAACAGTAAAATAAACAGTCATTTTTATTCTATCTATCTGTCTATTTCAATAGATAAAATATTTTTTAATTTCCGTGGATTGATTCTTTCATTGCTATGGCACAGTTCTTTCATTGCCGTGGACGCTTGTTTCATTGCCGTGCACGCATGTTTCATCGCCATGGCACGAAATTTTGAATCCTGATATCTCGTTAGTGTTTTAAGTTATCTGCTGGACATTAAGCAAGAATATATACATTATCAAAAACTTTAATAAAAGCGTTTTTTTTTTTAAAAAAACCTTAAGATGAAAAAAAACACGGAAATGAAGATTTTATAGGACCTGTTGAAATTCACTCATGTATAAGAAAAGAAAGACTGTACTTAGTATTAAAGTCTCTAAGTAGTGTTGCGAGTGCAATTCAACAGTTTTTGTTTACTTATTGTACTTTCATTCTTTTTTTGTAATATTCCTTACCCAAATTTTACTCCCATACAAGTGTTGGAATCAAGACCAAACAGTAAAATAAACAGTCATTTTTATTCTATCTATCTGTCTATTTCAATAGATAAAATATTTTTTAATTTCCGTGGATTGATTCTTTCATTGCCATGGCACAGTTCTTTCATTGCCGTGGACGCTTGTTTCATTGCCGTGCACGCATGTTTCATCGCCATGGCACGAAATTTTGAATCCTGATATCTCGTTAGTGTTTTAAGTTATCTGCTGGACATTAAGCAAGAATATATACATTATCAAAAACTTTAATAAAAGCGTTTTTTTTTTTAAAAAAACCTTAAGATGAAAAAAAACACGGAAATGAAGATTTTATAGGACCTGTTGAAATTCACTCATTTATTTATTCCCTTTGCCATTGTGGCGCAATGAACAAAGGATTCAGCCGGAATGCAAGGCATTTGCGAGTACCACAGCCGTAAATACGACTAATGAATAAATCACTGGCTCAGTGGCTCCACAGGTTACACAATATTTCAATGAGCGCATAGAAATTCGAACAATTGGTGAGCATAAGGGGGCGTACAGTGTGCTGTATCGATCCGCCCCCTCCTCTCCGCCACCTGCAACTGTATTTAGCTGCAGATCGAGCGAGGACCTGTGAAATTATTTCGCTACGTTATTAAAAATAACGCTGACGCGCCACAGATTAAAGGATTTCGCGCGCTAGATAGACGTTGAAAATAAAGAACGCTTATTGTAGTTGAGCTCACTTCATCATAGTGTTTCATGAAATATTTTGCAAAGAACGTTAAATATTAGTGGAGAATTTTCCTGTGAACACTGCGAGTATCCACGCGCAGTGTTTCCACGCCGGGCCGGCTGTCAAAATGTCCTTCAGGAGAAAGGATTTGTTTTCCAGTGAAGCGCGCTTTAAAGCGCTGCTTCGTCGAAAGGTGATTGTAACAGTAAAAACAAAGAACCG
Source organism: Hoplodrina blanda (assembly GCA_949316365.1). Lineage (NCBI taxonomy): Eukaryota > Metazoa > Arthropoda > Insecta > Lepidoptera > Noctuidae > Hoplodrina > Hoplodrina blanda. Next base: position 3,275,485 of record OX438579.1, on the reverse strand, counting down.
CTGACGTGCTGCAAAACAGCGTTAAAGCTTTTACTGTTTACATCCAATATCTTTATGGACTGGTAATAAATTGAGAAATATATTTCTTTAAATGTTCACGTTTTATATTTGCTTTACGAATGATGGTTGTTTTAGTGGATTGAATCTCACGAATGTTATTCGGTCTCGATGCAACCGCAAATCAGCAGCAGCAAATTTCATTATCGCTTAATTATCTCTATGTCACAATGACCCAGCGGTTAAGGCAGCACCACCCACCGACCCTTTAGGCACGAGGTTGCGGGTGAGATATCGGAAAAGCACCAATGTAACTTTTTCAATTCAAATATACTTTCTAAGTTTATCTTGGCCCAGTAAAGGAAAACATCGTGAGGAAACCTAAACTACTAATATTGTAAATGCTAAAGTAATTCTGTCTGTCTGTTACGCTTTGACAACTAAAACCACTAAACCGATTTTGATACAGTCTGCATCTGCGATAACCAACATTTACGCGGACGAAGTCGCGGGTAAAAGCTAGTACTAATATGAATCTGCAATCAATCAAATGCACCTGCCTTCTCTTTAAAGTGGCCTATAAGCAATGAGTCAAAAATAGGCTGGTATTAGGTGTATATTATCCCAGTACCTACAGCTAATCAACTCCACTGACAGGTTGACCCACACCGCAGGGTGACCCTCTAACACAATTGATTTACTCGATCAAAGTTTCATTACGGCGGCAAATGGAATCGCCCACCTGTAAATGCAACCTGGCACCCCCGACTACCCCCCACCCCTACCCAACAGCGAATATTTAGAGCCATGGAAACGCGGACACTTCTTTATAGCCTTATAAAAAAGTAAATTATTATTTTTGAAAACGATTTTTCGTGTAAGACGATTAACAGAAGGTGAGCGAAAGGTGGGCAGAGGTGATTGGCAACTTAAGGAGGGGTCGCCCAAGGAAGACCTACACTGACCTTATTGGTGAGGTTCAGAAAGGTCAGGTGCGCAGTACTCGTAACCGGCGTGCTTGTATGACGAGATGTATGAACGTAGATGAGGCGAAAGGAGTATGTAAGGATCGTAGCAGGTGGCGTTCTGTGGTTTCTGCCTACCCCCATGGGAAAAAGGCGTAAGTTTCTGTATGTATATATGTGTATTTTTCGTGGAAAATCTGGATGTATCTTAGATTTAATATACCTAACGTAGAATGTGGTAGATTTTTTTAGCTACTTGTATATTTAGAAAAAAGAAAAAATGTTTATTGACACAGACCATGTGCACACAAAAAATTAATAATAAAAAGGCAATAAAAAGAACAACAAAAGCCGAGTGTATTCCGTGTGTATTTGTATAATACACACGGACATATTTTTATAGTAAAGAAAAATTTAATGTATTACCCATATTTTTAAGGATGCATTTAAATGTCACCTCTATGTCTTGGACTGCCTCGTTGGTCTGGTGGTCGCAAAGCGCGACTGCTGAGCGTGAGGTCTGTGGTTCGATTCCCAGGTCGGGCAAAGTATCTCCGCGCGGCTTGTTGCAGCAAATTTGAAGCCGCCCTAAGGCTCGGTCTCCAACAAAATATCGGCTTGCATTATTTTCACATCACGCCGCTTAGCTTCAACACAACACAGTATCTGATTGGTCGTTATCGAGACATCTCATCTCCTCTCCGCTTTGGTGGAGTCAGGGCCTTAGTGTGTCGAAACGAGACAAAAAATCTTAACAAAGCATCCTGGCTTTGTCAGCGTTTGTCAAATGTTTTTTGTTCTTGTTGCAAAACAGTTTCAGAATACCGTCCAATAAAGAGTTTCGTATGAACCGTTGCAGTGGAGCTCTGAAAAGCTGGCTTCGAGGCACCACTAACAAAAAAAAACCGCCAAGTGCGAGTCAGACTCATAGACGAAGAGTTCCATACCATCGAAGAAGAAATAACAGTATTGCCATCATAGTATTGAACCAAAAACGCAAAAAACAGGTCTCTTGTATGGAGACCCCCTTTCATTTTTAACTTTTATTTATTTTATTTGTTGGTTAAGCGGCAACCCGTGGTGCTTGGCAATCTGGGCTTCTCCCAGTTGCAAACATCCCTTTGTGCCTATTGGCCTAGTTCTGTTCTGTCTCCTGCTTGTATGGAGGGAAGTGGAAATTATATTTTTCTCGTTGCGGGACCCAAGACAGTTAATCGTTTCTCTGGGACTCGTCGAGCTTCATTGCCTCGGCGCTTTTCTGGTGGCCTCCACTGTTGATTCTGGCTTTCAGGGGTTGCAGTAGGTGGGAACAGTGTGGCGGGCTTGTCCCAATAAACAACAAAGCGGCAATAGAAATACACATTCTGTGAAACAAGTTTTTAGCTACGCGCTGATAGACGGACTTAGTACGGAGCCTAAGTAATAGGATCCCGTTAGCACCCTTCGGGTACGGAACCCAGAAACCCGCTCATATATCAGCTGCCTTCATCCTGAATGCAATACTATTTACTCTTTAGTCCGTGGTCGTAACAGTATAAACTCTAAAATCATTTATCTTGCTTAAAATGCTTGTATAAATATAAAAACCGGTACGGATTTCGGTGATTGAAGATAATGGAATCTTTATTAAAGGAACAGATTTTATTTAGGAATTTTAAACTTTTTGTATATTCTTTTTTCTATACTAATTTTATATAGAGGAAAGGTTTGATTGTTTTGTGTACATTGAATAGGCTCCGAAAGTACTGAACCGATTTCAAAAATTCTTTAACTGTTGGGAAGCTACATTATCCCCGGGTGACATAGGCTACATTATAGGCTAAATTTTATTATAAAAAATTAGGGATCCGTAAGAAACATCACGCGAACGAAATCGCGGGGAGAGTGCTAGTTTTTAAATAGGTATAAGTAATAATAATTTGTAAGGAAAGCCGGCAAATGAATTTCATTTTTTTCATTTTTTGACAGTGTTTTCCTTAAAAAACCGTTTGGCGGTAATTTTATTACACGGCTGTAGGGCAAAAACCTTTTCTCATACAAAGATGGCACGAGCATTGATCACCCACGCTTGCGCAAAGCGGATTAGCGATATCAGACTTGTATATTATGAAGCCTCGGTTTCCATACGATGTTTTCCTTCACCGATATCAGTAGTAACCAGAAAGTACATACAAACTGTAAAAGTCACATTGGTACTTGCCCAGTATATACTAAAAAAGATACACATAACATAAATCACTCCTGTAATCCCCGAAGGGTTAGGCAGGTGTACCCATTAGTACAGCCCCATTTCGCCAGTTATTTTTAAGTCCCATGTAGGTACCTAATAGGGGGCGAGCCTATTGCCATCAACCGAGCACAAATCCTGACTCCGAGCCTGCTACGGAGAAATTCCTGATGGAAAAGCCCATTAACACTTTGCCCGCGATGCTCAGCAGTCGCGCTTTGCGACAACTAAACCAACGAGGCAGTCAATCAAGCAAGTTAGATGAAAATCGCCCTTAATCAAAGTCAAAGTCAAAGTCAAAACATTTATTTCAATTAGACCTTTTACAGGCACTTTTGAATTGTCAAGGAGTCGGTCATTTAGTCCGAAAATTGAAGCTAGTTGCTCGTTCCAAAACGGAGATAGGCCTCTATGGAGAAGAACGAGCAAGAAACTCCACGGCATATAGGTATCTCTCTTTACTTTGTACTAATTAACCGCCCGTCTTTGTCTCTCTATTATCTACATATGTAAAGCGGCTATAAATAATTAATCTACACTTCCTATACTCAATTCCAATTTCAATAACTTACATAGTTTACCTGGCACTGTTTGAATTTAAACTAAGAGCTAAAGCGTAGACTTCCCTTGTTCAATTGTTCATTGAATGTGCAAACATTAGCCCGCGTAGCTATTGCCTAATGTTGTGTAATTAATATGCATACTTTAACTGAGTAAGAAAGGGTTACCGTCATACCATTGGTTTATTTTATGTGTACAAAGAAATGTCAATAATAAGAGAGTTTGTACATGTTTGTTAGCAGTAGGTAGGTACCTACACTTAGGAATGGCTGAACAGATTTAGATGTAAAATCGAGGTAATTAAATTGTATTTTTTTCTATGGTTAGCTTAGGCCCCGTGAATGCTGGTTAGGTATTGATTTTAGTTTTTTGAGTGCGGAAACCTAATTATTTTTCTAAAATAAAAGTAAATGTAAGCCTAAGTTACCCCTTAAAATATCAGCTTTCTATCAGCGAAAGACCCGTCAAAATCTGTCCAGCCGTTCAAGAGATTAGTCAGAACAACAGATACTGAGACAAAAATTTAAAAAAAATGTTTTTTTCATACATGCATGTAGTAAAGCGCTGCTACTCTGACATTAACCAGTCTACCCCGGCAGACATACCGATGAGTCAGAACAATAGAAAATCAATGATGATCAAATCAATGGTGTCTCATTACGAGGGACTTGAGCAATTAAAAAAAGACACGTCCATTTTATTATTTTATTTCTTTAGATCGAGATTTTTATTTATGAAAGTCGGGTTAAACAAAGACAATTTATCCGCGAGAAAAAGCAGCAAATCAAATTACAGTTGCATACATAAAAACTTACTTCCTTATTTAATATTTTAAACCCAACATATAACCCGTATACTCAGTAATAAACTTCCTCATATAGCTGCGCCATATTTTCTTCTTTTATTTGTATAAAAATCAGTGTGTGACTTCGGGGACGCGAGAAATGAAGACAAACGTGCAACGTGCGCTGCGCCACAGAGTAGCTAGTAACTGATGTATTGCGTGGGTGTACTGTGTATGAGTATTTACTTTTGTTGACTTTTTGTTAAAAAAATATGGCGTACTAAGTAGTTCTTGCTCGCGATTTCGTTTTCATAAATGTCGGTTATCGCGGACGAATGAAAAGTAGCCTACCTATGTCCTTACTGGCAATTCAAATTTACCTCGTACCAAATTGCATTGAAATCGGTTCAGTGGTTTAGTAGTGGAAGTGTAACAGACAGACAGACAGCGTTATTTTCACATTTATAATTTGAGTATGAATTAGGATATGAAAAAACATGTTACATTTTAAGAAAACTCATGTTTGTTAATTGCTAGATTGAAGCAATTTCTGTATATTGTAGTCAATATTATTATCGTATGTGTCTTACAGTAAATACCTAAATAACCTGCCAAGTGCGAGTCGAACACACACACGACCGATTCAGTACCACCGTACCACAGACCGTTCAGTACCCGGCGATAAATATTGCACATCGACCTTTGGAAAGAGACAATGGGCTAATTTCGGCTTCGTAGAGCGTTATCTCTGTCGCACGAAATACAAACAGTCCGGTATCTATTAGGAGCTGTTAAAACAATTATGATTTGCTTCTTTTGATAATTCTTTTTATTCTTTGTATAAAATACGAAATACGATAAAGGTCGATGTGCAATATTTATCGCTGGGTACTGTACAATATTTAACACTACATACAAAAAACACGTGTTTGTTATATCGTTTGTGTTTTTGTTAAATTTTTGTTTTGTTTGTTGTTGTGCCCTGTTGATGGCAATACGCTCGCCCCCTATTACATGGGGCTCAAATATAACTGGCGAAATGTGGATGTACTAATGGGTACACCTCTGCCTAACCCTTCGGGAATTATAGGCGTGATGTTATGTTATGTTGTTATATCCACAATAACAAAACATACCTACTCTGTAAAAATTTCAAGTCTCTACTTAATTACGGTTCATGACAGCCCAGTGACAGATGGACTGACAGTGGAGGCTTAGGCGCTTTGCACAAAGAGCAACTATTGCAGCAACTGGCAACTAGCTGTTTACATATATTTTAATTGGACTGCACACACATAGCAACTCGAGTTTCGAGTTGCGGTGATCGTCAACAGTTTTCAGTTGCTGTAATCGATGAGTAAGTTAGTTCATAATTGCCGCAAATAGCAACTGTTAAATATTATACACCGGTTTTTAATGTTGCCGGTTTCCTCAACCGTCAATCGCAACACGTCGGGAGATTTCACACCCTCCCTCCCTCTCCCTGTGCCCGGCAATGCCAGTGTCGCTACGGCAACAGCATACGGCAACTCGGCTATAAAAGTTGCTCACAGATTGCCATAAAGTTGCGGCAACCGTAAACGTTATAGCAACTATCAACTATCACAGGAAACTTTTAAAGTGTTGCTAGTTGCCTCAACTTAAGTTGCTCCGTGTGCAAAGCGCCTTAGTAATACCTAGGCTCCCATTAGCACCCTTCATATACGAAACCCAACCAACTCGCAATATTCTGTATCGTATTTATTTGTCAAATAAATAAGGTAATTATGTATCTACTTATAAGGAAAAATGCCAAACACTGTCATCTTACCTCGTACAAGTAAATGACTGTTTTTACATGAAAGCTCTTTCCTTTCTTTGACTTAATGAGTCATTAAGCAGGCGATACATTAGCGCTTGCGTTTCGCGTGTGCTTTAGTAAAGAACTTGTATTTTATGGGCCTGTCGTTAGCATACGATTTTTTAATCATATTCTCTCCATGTCTTACGTTATATATCACGTATTATGTAAATAGGATTTCATAACATACGTTTACAAATTGTGCTTCAGTTAATTTATTATGCAAATGTCACCTACTTTAAGTATTATATTGTATGTATTTATTTATTAAAACTTTATGCGCAAGTAAAAAAAGACACAGTACAAACACGGACTTTATGCCTTGGATATTTTCTACCTGTTTACTTCAGGGTGATTTGATGCAGAGATAAAACATAGTAGGTGAACATGTACAGAAAATTTCCAAGAATAACATATAATACATACCTACACAACATAGCCTGTAATCCAGGAATGGTCCGGTTAGTCAGAAGTATACACATTAGTACACCCAGTAATTTTTAAGTCTCATATAAAAGAGGGCGAGCCTATTGCCATCAACCGGGCACAAATTCAGACTCCGAGGCTGCTACTTCGAAATTCCTGATGGAAAAACCCAATAACACTTTTCCCGACTTGGGAATCGAACCCAAAACCTCATGCTCAGCAGTCGCGCTGTGCGACCACTAGACCAACGAGGCAGTATTGATGTGAATAAGGCCTTGAAAACTTAATAAACATTATGTGTGAAACGGGTACATAGAATTTAAAAATCGATCCAATTTACGCCACATTTAGTCAGCGCTAGGCCCGTGCTAGGCCTTCGGCGATTAAAATGATAAACACGTGCCAACATCAAAACAAAAAACGTACGAATTAATATAACTCACAAGGGAACAAACAACTAAGAACAAACTTGAATCGGACATAACGTGGATAATCCAATTACATGATTGTTCGCCTATAAAATGTAATATTCTTGCCAAACACCACGATTGTAGCTCGTTCAATAAGCGTTTATTCGTCGATAATGCCACAGTATAACAGATTTTGGTACTGAATGTGGTTAGACTGGAATTACACAAGGAATATTATACTAAGTACACACAATAGTGTAATCGTAGTATTTAAATTCGTAGCACAGCTGCGTAGCGACGTTGCTACGAATGCTACGCTGCTACGAGCTAATGTTGTTTCTAGGAGTCGTAGTAATTTAATATTACTTTCAAACGTATTATTGTGGTTTGGACAGACGCAATCGTGTTTATCCTATCCTACTACTATTATAAAGTCAAAGTCAAAACATTTCTTTCAATAGGCACTTTCGTTCAATCATTTATTTTAATTAAGAAACAAATGGATGTTTTTCAAATGTAATTTAAGTTTTAATCGAAGACATCCATCGGTTTCTAAAGGCTCCTACACACAGTGCCGGCGGCATTGCCGCCGGCAAAGCCGCGGTGCTGCTGGCAGCATAAAAAGCCGCACGCTTAACCGCACAAAGGAGCCGCCGGCATGGCCGTTTGCCGCACAAAGATGCCGCCGGCATGGCCGCCCGGCTTGCAAGGACAGTTCGCTATGGAAAAAACAACTGAACGCGGCTTTGACCAAGTTTCTGCGGCACATGCCGGCGGCACTGTGTTTAGTAGCCTTAAGAAAACTCAGCTATATATATTATGAGTGACATTAAAACAGATACAATATAAACCTCTCTATAATCTTATTATATCATCCTCATGAATCATCTTAGTTTCAGGTGGAAGCTGCTGGCTCATTCACGTTAAGTGCATTTAATGCCTTTATCGAATATCACACCTGCACAAGACGATATGATACCTGTGTGGACTAACCGAGCTCCGAGAAACAGAACCTAATCTTGATGGAATTTATGTCACAAAGCTGATTGATGTTTGAGCTAAGTAGTGTGTTATCATGTGGTACTTATCAAGATGTACTTTTGGGGTAAGTGCCGCAACAAAACACTAATAGACGCAATTTCTCAATTTTTTTGAAGTCATTGTAATGATTTTGAGTACCTTGAAACGCTCCCACAATACAGGAGAAATTAGGTATTATAATTAACTAGCTTCTGCCCGCGACTTCGTCCGCGTCAAAGTTTGTTTCTGCATAGTCATAATGAAACATTGCTCACCCCCCAAAGCAAATAGCGTGATAATTTATAGCCTATGGACTAATTTAGCCAATGTGATATATTCATACAAAATTTTTTACAGAATCTATGCGGCAGTATTCGCGTGATGCTCTAACAAACATACAGACAAAAAGACAAACAGACAAAAATTCTAAAAAAAATATTTTCGGTATTAGAATCACTCCCCGACCTCATAGCAATTACTCTTTTTCAAAAATATTAAATGTACAGTTTTGACTTCGCTACGATTTTATTATGTATAGATAGATTTAATAAGATTTTGAGAGATTGTGCGAGAGTATCTCGTATTGGTAAAACTAACTTCAATTGTAAACGTGACTGTAATTATTATCAGCGTCCATAAATTGTGATATTATGTAATACGTAATACAACAGCTCATTAATTAAAAGCCCAGAATTGCCAGCGCTGCCCAGAATTTTAGAAAAGGTCAAAAATATCATAAATATGTAAATGGCAACATTAGGGGTTTCCATCAAATCATTCAGTGCAATGTTTATTGAACGAGCACGGTGAATTTCGGAAACATTGCCTATACCCTATTAGTGCCATAAGTAGGGGGCCTACCGCCTTTCTTAAAACAATATTGTTTTAATATGGCTTTGTAATTTTTGTTGTTGGATTTTTAACTTTCGGCGCTGAGCCGAGCGGTGAAAATTCAATAGTGCTGAAGCCAAAGTAATATTAAAATAATATTGTCTTAAGAGATGGGGTGTCGTATCATACATTATTGTAATTGTTTTAAAATAAGATATAGTCTACAGCACTCAGGGACAACGTAGCTTCCTATTAGAGAAGAAATTTTCAAAATTGGACCAGTACATGAGTAGATTAGCGAGTGCAAACAGAAAAAACAATTAACTCTTTAGCTTTACAACAAGAGTGTTTGCACCGTACGCATTTCATACAGACTTTCAAGTCCGTATTTTTTCGAAATGAATTAATGAACCGATTTTAATGATACTTATGATCTAGAATCTCCTCTCTCTTTCACACTTAGGTATACATAACCCCCATCATATATGCTTTACCACTCTCACACAAAATGTTGTGTGTCTCAATAATGTAAAATGTAAAGGTTTCATTAATTATTTCAGCCCTTAGACACTTTCAAGTAGTGAAACCTGCTTACTTTGCCACTTTTTCATGTGTCAAAAAGTTTCATTCGCTTTAAAAAAAAAAATTATATGAAAACATAATGAGTAATCTACACCTAGACGTAGTAAATTTCATGAAAATTTATATTATTACCAAATATCTATTTCATTTTTGTAAATTAAAATATTTTAAGCATAAAAACAAATATGGCAAAGTCAGCTGTCACTTCTGGTAAATTTGCCATTTGAAATTAAAAATGAAATTTTTGGAGTTTAAGAGGTTAAAAAGTAATATATTTGCACTCTTCCTATATCCCGTAAAATAAAAGTGAAAACTTTATATTATTTAGCACTGGTAATTTATCTCTCTAAGAAGGTGGCAAATTCACCAACCTTTCAAAAATATTTCATAGTAATATGAAGTTAGGGTTAGGGTTGTCAAATAAAAATGTTTTCACAGTAGGAAAAATTTAATAAAAGTAAAAAAAAAAACAATCAATTTTAGTGAGATCAACAACGTTCTGTTGCTCTGTTCCCTAAAAAAGGTCGGCGGCGTCGTTTTTCCATCATCTAAAAAAAAAAAAATGTTTATTTAGTCAATATTTTGTACACAAGGTACTCATGAAATTAACCTGAAGGTAAACTGAATAGCGACTACAGCATATAATGACTTATAAACGTCCCATCAATGTTAAACAGTGTCTAGGAAATTGCAACGCTATACAGTATTTGCGCAAATAACTAAATCACACTTCACTTATTTAATTCATACTGACCCAAATAAAAAAAAAAATACTTTTTAAATTACCCACCACCCTGTGTACCTTTTGTAAAACAACCTTCATTTTAAGCACATGCACTGTGTATTTCATATCTGGATACCTACCTACTTATATTATAAGTAGGTACTTACAACGACATTTTAATTAAAATATTCATAAGAAATTTTGTGGCAGCCCTAACCTCCAACAAAACATGGCAAAGTCACCATCACGGACGTTGTGATTAGGGTTGTTGAATTTACCAACACCAATTGCGAACTACAGGTAGCTTGTAGCACAGTAAATCAGCTCATAATTAGCTAAAGAACATTATGCTAACATAATATCCAAAAAGTACTTACGTAGGCAATGCTTTTCCCATTTGTTTTTGTAAAAGTTCAGGAGCACTAAGTTTTACGCCACCAACATTTGAAAAAAGTAACGGCCGAAAATGACATCTCAAAAACAAGCTGGGTTGCCACATCTCATTCGGTGTTGCCATTTAACTCATAAATTTTACTATAAAGGCGTACATACATGACAAAAAACTGTTATTAAGAAGTAACTACACTTTTTCCCTCAGAAGTTGGCTATGGCAAACTCAGCAACCGTTGGCAAAGCTAGCAGGTTTTACGTATATATCGCAGTTGACGGGGTGGCTTCAAAAGTAATGCAAACAACTTTGACTGGCGTAGGTAGTAGCTACTCAAACGCTAATTTCTTGAATATATAGATCAAAGCTTCTAAGAAACTCTTTGATCATTTCAAAACTATGTTTTTACTGTTTTATTTGTGGCTTGGCAGTTCTTTTATTTTCATGTAATTGTGTATCTGTTAATATTATTTTTGTACAAGTCAATGATCTCTCGTATAACGGCTCTGCCTTCTGGGTTGTTTGATATTTGGTTGAATTAATATTGCATCAGAATGCATAACCTTTCTAATTAAATATCAAATCAATCAAACCTCCTTTTTTTAAGAAAAACAATCATAGAAAAGGCATCATGAAATTCTTGGGCATCGCCGTCAACTGGAAATGTACCCAAAAGATTGGCCTCTGGCCAAGATATTGACCAGCCTTTGGGTCATGGGAAGTGTCAACTAACCGTTTGGACAACTCCTTAAAAAGGTCATGGGCACACGGATCCTACGACCTGAAGGTTTCCAGGGAACGGCTCAAAAATATAGTTACAAGTAAGGGTATGATACTTTAAAAAATGACGGATTGTTAACTAAAAAAAGTTACATAAAAATAGTAAGTAAATATAAAAACTCAATCAAAAGTCTAAACGTTAACAGTCGCCCATTAAAAATTTATACTAGCTTCTCAATAATGGCTGCCAGCTGTGAAAGTCTAGACTACAGTATTTAAAGTCTAGAGTAGGTACATATGTACTTGTTTTTATCTTTTTAATTCAAGTTCATTTTTTACCCACTACTGAACAAAAATCTCACTCAAAGTGCCACAGTTCCCAGTGTTGCTTTCTCTATCCAATCTCACATAAATATCATCATCTCCTTTGGGAATCAGAAATAAAATAAGTTATCATATCACACGAGGGAATGCAATGGCCACCGGGGTTTTATTACGAGTACATTCGGATCGCATTGGCGGCCATACTATGTTTTATGAATAATATAACAGAATGTATATACTACAGTCCACACGTTACGACTTTACTGTCAATAGATATTGAAAGCAGTAACAAGTAATATTTATTATTAACCTTTTGAACGTCAGAGTAAACGTATCGCCGTACCCCTGACGCCAGGCCACTTTTTCTGTCAAATGACCTTCATAAAAAAGATTCCAAAACTTGATTAAATTGTTTATTTCATAACTAGCGACCCGCCCCGGCTTCGCACGGGTGCATGTATTATACATATAAACCTTCCTCTTGAATCACTCTATCTATTAAAAAAAACCGCATCAAAATCCGTTGCGTAGTTTTAAAGATCTAAGCATATATAGGGACAGACAGACAGACAGGGAAGCGACTTTGTTTTATACTATGTAGTGATATGGTCCGACGTGTATTTTGTCATATATTTGTGACGTTGGCGTTCAGGGTAAGATTTCGTTTGTCACATATATGTGACAATGGCGTTCAAAAGGTTATACTAACTGCTTCCTGTGACTTCGTACGCGTTGTGTGTTTCACCCGAGTTAGTTGTTATTACGTCTTTGATTACTACTTTGTCCCCTTGGGTCGTAGCGTGATGTTATAAAGCTTATACTATTCTTAATGAATCTGGCTGGTTCTAGAGATTAGTACGTTTAATCAAATACAAAAACCAAAAAACTCCTCAGCTTTATATTACTAGTATATTAGTATAGATGTAATTTGGTTGTACATAATTTACTTTTTTTTGCAATATACAGTCTATTCAAAACCTAAGTAGAATTTATTAAATGTAATTGGATTGTAAATATTGTTTTTTTTTGCCATGTACTGTGTATTAAAAATGTATGTTGCTTCTAATAATATTGTATTGTCAGTTATTAAATAGGAATAGTGGACCTATACAGGGTGACTTTTAATTCACTGCACACATTTGTGAGGGTTGAAAGTAAAAATAACTGAACATATTCAGAAGTACGTTTACCCTCTGAAAGATGCACAGAAAATTTTAACTCAGCCTATATACCGAATACGTAATCATTCATCATAATATATTAAGCTGCCATTATGTATGGATACCAAACACGGTATTTACGACCATAAGCCTAGGAAACGATCCCAAACTATCAACTATCATAGAAGAGAGTTATGATAAGCCTCACAGCAAACACAATGATGTATGATATAGTTTATGTAGATTTGCCAGAAGGTGAATTCTGTTAATTTAAACGTCGTGATCTCATAACAGCGACAATCAATGTTAAAAAAAATATTAGACGGTTAAAAGTTAGAGGCGTTTTTCACAGATTAAGACGTGAGATTAGAATGCGATCGTTCCTTATATGCATTAGAAATGTCCTACTGATGTCTTACAAGAATTACTTTAATATACCTAACATCAATTGGATTTAGTTTTCAATTTCCCCATTGTTTAAAGTAATTATGTTTATTGAAACTTTAAATCTATTCTAAGTATAAGTTTTGGATGTACATTAGTTAGAGTGTTGGATTGTTATTGCTGGATAGTAACGTTTACTTTGAACGTATTTGACATATTAAATAAGTTTGGCACCATTAATTAATTTATGGGTTGTTTTGGGAGATTAAATCGCACGTGAGGTGAGAAAGAGGTGATTATGCGAAACGAAGAGGAGAGAGACTAGTACGCCCTCTATTCGTTATATAACGTAGAGCAAGCTATAACAAAAAAGGCCACCGTGCTGCTGAAAAAATCATAATGGAAAAACCCAACAACATGACTGATAATTTCCCTCAATATTTCACAAAGCACATCAACAGAAAATCGTTACGAATAAATCTAGTAATAACAAAGGAGGCGGGAAATGATGGGAACAAGCCTACATCCATCACAGGAGATGTATTGACGTCAGAGCCGATACATTGCCTTATCACTATTATGTATTGAAGGTGAACTACGTGTGCACTGAGCAGGGTATGGTCATCAATTATTTATTCTCAGGAATATGGATAATGTCAGTATGTAAGATCAGTGGTTCTCAAAATTTGACTCTCTCTCTCTGAATTCTCATTAAGTATTCCACTTTTAGGAACGTTTACATTCTAATCTAGTGTCAATCTGTCAAAAAATGCCTATAAATTACCTACACTTTTCACATATTGATTGTCGCTGAGATGCGATTGCGACTAGATTTTAAACGTTTTTAATTCGAGGTAAACGAGAATTGTCTGTCTCGGTTTTCATATAAACTTTTTGATGCTTGAAGCATGAAACGTTTTTGGAACTTTGAACGTATTTGACATATTAAATAAGTTTGGCACCATTAATTAATTTATGGGTTGTTTTGGGAGATTAAATCGCACGTGAGGTGAAGCAAGAGGTGATTATGCGAAACGAAGAGGAGAGAGACTAGTACGCCCTCTATTCGTTATATAACGTAGAGCAAGCTATAACAAAAAACGACACCGTGCTGCTGAAAAAAAAATAATGGAAAAACCCAACAACATGACTGATAATTTCCCTCAATATTTCACAAAGCACATCAACAGAAAATCGTTACGAATAAATCTAGTAATAACAAAGGAGGCGGGAAATGATGGGAACAAGCCTACATCCATCACAGGAGATGTATTGACGTCAGAGCCGATACATTGCCTTATCACTATTATGTATTGAAGGTGAACTACGTGTGCACTGAGCAGGGTATGGTCATCAATTATTTATTCTCAGGAATATGGATAATGTCAGTATGTAAGAAGGTTCTCAAAATTTGACTGGACCGCGACCCACCCGGTAAGTGACGATCGTGCGTCTATCTATTCGCTTAAATGTACGTAATGCGGTGCGTAGTTTGTGAGGATGGATGGATGGATACTTGTTACCCTACGGTTATATGGCTGAACGGAATTAGCTGTTTGGCATATATACATAGGTATATTTTTGTGTTCCTATGAGACGCTATTTAGGACTTTGGCTATAAAAAAGTACTCTGTGACTTTGGCTTAATTCTGAAGTCAACGCTGAATGATTTGACTTTGTGTGTGATTTTTTACGCAGACGTACTTACTACCGGGGGGTCGCGAGTCCTATTTTGGGAAACGCTGCCTTAGATTAGTAATTGGACGTTGTGGTGACGTCCCACGCTAGTTCAATCAATAATTTAATATTAATAATTTTGTTTAAAGTTTTTAATAATATTGTTTTTTAAGAATTTCAGATATTCTAACTTGGTTCTAATTTACCTAGTTACCTTGCCTGTTTTTTATCAGGGATGGGTAGTAATTTGGAGTTTTTTTTTCAAACTACAGAACCGATTTTATTGAAACTTTTACTGCTTGAAAGCATTAGTATCAGATTTAATTAAAAGTTAGTATACATTTTACACTGAATAATTTTGTTTAGGTGCAAACAAATTCAAACTTAAGTTATTTTTCGTGAATCGAAGTAAGTTCCACGCATATATATTTGAAGCATAAAACGATAGGTATATAATATAAACAAAATACAAACTAAAATATTATCAATATTTCAGTTTACATAAAACAATTCTGTAATGTAAATCAAAATAATATAACGTTAAAATAATACCGCATTTAATTTGCATAATATTATGATTGGTTGATTTAAAACCATATCAGTGCAGCCGTCACGTAATTAAAGGTAATTAATAATGTAAACTAGTATTTAAAGCCATTTTGTTTTCAATTGCCATTCAAAATTAGACTTTACTGTTTTATCTTTACAAAAAAAATGTGATCTACTATCCCTTTAATTAATATCCTGCATTGCCACACAGTTGACAACTGGCTTCCTTCAAGTGATGAAGAACTTCACACTTACAACCTCATACATTCAATTTTAACCCTTATCTTAACCACTTACGGTACATATAAGTTGCGTTTATATGTTTGTCAAATAAATAAATATCTCATTCGATATAGTGCCTTATTGTTAAGACAGTAAGATGTATCTGACGTTGATAAGTAAGTGGAACGGTATCTGCACGTGCGGTGACGTCAGGCCGGTGCACGTGCACGGTGCGCCTGCGCATCTGCCGGCTAAAAGTTCAGTGCACCGCTCCCTAAAGGATCCTCAAGATGTTAAGGTCTGTAGATGATCTTTTGTGTCGTGTTATTATTATTTTAAGTAAGTGTTTATCATTTCCAAGAACCTTTTTGGCTGGGTTGTTATTGAGCACTTAATGCAGCTTTTAACCCGACCGTTATTTTGTTTTTGGCTTAATAAAACTGTCCTGATTTTTAATTAAGAAATCTTATTATGCGATATAAAAACCAATTTGCCGCGTGTAGTGAACAAGAACTCGAAAATGGCTCAACTGAGTTTTTTTTTAATTTATTTTTTGTTTCGGTCTTCTCCATGCTGACTCCATACTTGAAAGAACAAGTACATAGGTACAAAGGTGGTTTACGAGAATAAAGCATTTTTGGTGGTATGAAGTTCAACGGGTCAACTATCTTCTATCTATATAACTTTATCTCAATAAATAAAAAAATATTGCTAAATGTGTTGCTAAGCGCAAAACTCGAGAACAGCTAGACTGATTTAGTGATTCTTTATTTGTTGTGTTCATAATTTCCCGGACAAGGTTCACATAAAATAATAGTTATGAAAAAACTATTATTTTATGCAAAGCCGAGGCAGTTTGCTGCTTGTAAATGAAAATACCTAGTATAGTACAGCTCGAGCGAGATTTAGGTACCTACATTTCTGTTTTTTACATACACAATGTAATCTAATATACTTAAACGCGTTATATCTTCACCAAACAAAACAACTAGGTAGGTACTTTTATTCAAATTGCTCAACTTGTTTTGATCAATCTCTGAACAAAAACAGTACAATAGCTACCAAGAAATACATATATAAAAGTAAGGAAAAGTCGAAACAATTCCGTTAACCGCGACAACTTATATGAGAAAACGAGAACGTTCGTAGAAAAGGTTTTATTCATAAAGTTTTTATAAGTTTTACAGTTTTGCATTGCCGATAAGACTGGCAACTTGTATAAAAATAATACCTTTTTATTTTCGTTCAAAATAGGAATATCACAAAAGTGTGATCATACTCTAATAATAATAGCAGTATAAAGGTAGTTATTGCGCTATATATTATTAAAATTACTGCATTTAGGTGATACTTTTTTAAGGTCTAATAATTTACAGTCCTTTATATTTATCGTAAAATAACGGAGCTATAATATGCTAACATTGAAATAACGATATCGTTGTAACGTTATACTGAATGGACTATAATAGAAAATTGTATCGTCTCAATATTCACAGCCTAAATAAGTTTTTGCTGTCAAATGAGGCTATGATGATAAAAAGAAATGCCTGGATTTATTTTAGTATTAAGGTTTTTGATTATAAAAGTGTACTTATAACATATATTATACACTAAAATCAAATACGTATCTATCATAAATTATCAACTTGCTGTGTGATTTCTATGTAAGAATAAATTTTAAAGGAATGCACAATTTTTTTTCATTAAAAGTTATTGAAGCGCGTAAATTGGCTGCAGGTAAAAATCCCAAAGGTTGTTGCACAAAAGGAATTCTTTCCAACGAGGTTGGAGACCAAAACGCTTATTGTATAAAACTCTTTTGTTAAAACAACGTCATATAAATAGGATGGAGGTGTGTTGCGTGGGACAATACGACATAACTAAACAGTTTTAGGGACAAATGTTCGTACGACAGGAGGTATCAATCGTCTTTGTTAAATATATTTTCTCAGAAGAATAAATCATGCTTATTGTAGTACGTTACGAGTTCACACACAGATGTAATCATATAAATAAGGTTACAATAGCACTGGCTGATACTGTTTCCATTTTCAAAATTATGTCATTGTGGCATTGAGAGATACCTACCAATATATTATATCCTTAAAACGTCAAATTTCTTTTGTTTTAATAACGTTATCGTTGACGTTACGTTTTTGTTATGTATTTTGAATTTTGGCCTTTGGTAATGTTTTTTACATTTCTTTCTTTGTAGCAATAAAGTAGCTTTTCAACCAAAACTGCATTAATCCAACCTCTCCCCGAAAAGTAAGGCTATTTGATTTCACATCATTTCCTTCAAGTTTTAGAGAAAAAGTCACGTTCCTCAAAGTTAGCAAATAAAAAAGGTTCGTTTCATACACGTTCAAAGTAACAATAATAATTCATATAAAACTTTTCCACCCTACTTTATGTGAATGGGAAGTGGCGCGATTTTCTTTTATTTCAAGTCCTTGCAAACCTATTGAAAGCATCCGCTTTCCTCGTAGGAAATTACTGGCCCTGTAAGAACCCACAAAGCATCCTAACCATTATAAATTCGAAAGTAAGTTTGTTTGTTACTTTTGTTTTCTACGCCAAAACCACTTAACCGATCATCTTGAAATTTTGCATATACGTTGTCAGATGTACAGAAATGGACATAGGGTACCTTTCATTCCGAAAAAAAGTACTGTTCTCGAGAGAAATCACAATTACGTTCTTATGATGATAGATGGCGCCACATATCTTTCTAATCATGATCGAATCTATTTTTAAATAATTATTTATCATTTTTGGCCTCGTGATATTTTACAAATGGCAACTTCTAAAAACATAACTACGTTTAGTTGCGTTTAGTTTAAGATTATATTACGTTTAATTACTTAAATCTTTTAATTGATATTAATTAATTATTTCGGACCTTTAAAAATACTAATGTTACATGAAAATGAATGGTTAAGTTGCCTTAATAAGTGATACAAATTCTATCACAGAACAACATAAAAAGTATGTTGTACAATTCTGCCGTTCGCCTTTGCGAGCGAAGCCGCTTGCGAAAGCTAGTAGGTAGATAAAAATGAAAAGCAGACAAAGAAAACGATCATGACAAAGCTAAAGTACAACAACAAGATAACCGGTGTAAAGAACATCATAACGAAGTCTTTTACCATAGATCATCATCATGTTCATCTCTACATAGTATAAAACGAAATCGCTTTCCGTCGTCTATACTACGCTTAGATCTTTTAAACTACGCAACGGATTTTAATGCGATTTTCATCATTAGAAGATTGAAGAGCAAAGTTTATACACGTATTCTTAGTACCTATCTGTACATTGCACCGGGGTGGGCCGCTAGTTAATCTACATCTATACTTCCAAGGGATGAAATACGACGTCATTTATTTTTTAAAAATCAGCTGTTCGCTGAATACATAATAAAAGTTATTGTTACGGCAAAAAAAAACAAAGTTTAATTATTTACTAGCTTTTTCTACGACTTCGTCTGCATAAATATCGGTTATCGCGGACGCAGACGAAGTCGCGAAATAAAAAGTAACCTATGTCCTTTCTTAGGGTTCAAACTAATCCCGTACCAAATTTCATCAAAATCGGTTCAGTGGTTTAGTCGTGAAAGCGTAACAGACAAACAGAGTTACTTTCGCATTTATAATATTAATATGGATGTTTTTATATCAAGTTCTAAGCTAGACCGTGAGTCCGGTTCCACAAAAATACCCTTATGCAGCAAAATTTGTACAAGAAACTTTTTTTAACCGATAAAGCATGACGAGTAGGTATCCCGTCTGTCATATCAATCAAAATGTATATTGTCATACAATATTCAGTACACAACCAATTCCAAATTCCTGATCTGACGGTTAGTAAACACAATCCGAGCGGGTATCAGTTGTGAACTGTATCAATAGATCACTTTAAAGCAAACATGTCACTCTGTTGGTATTAGTTCGACTGCGATATCTGGATACCATGATTACCATGATATCTTTCTAGTCATTGCATGATATCCTATAACTTTATTTAATTTGAGAATTTTGTGGGAATCCGACTTTATTTTTTTTAAAGCTGTGCTTTTTAATCTCTAAAAAGAGGGTTATGTGTTTGATCTGTACGTAAGTATGTCCGTTTCTATGTTCGCTCGTAACTACTCAAAGGCTTGACCGGTTTTGATAAATGATACGGCCATTAGATTCGTCTTGATCTCGTCTCTCCTCCGTCCTCCTCCTCCTCCGTCTCTCCACTTTATATATTTTGTTTGTATGTATGTATATATGTATTTATTATTATAATTTATTCTCGTAATTTTTCTGTATCTGTGCACCTACTATGTTTTGTCTCTGCATCACCTTAAGGTAGACTGGTAGAAAATGCCTAAGGCATTAAGTCCGCCTTTGTACAGTATATTTTTATATTTGTGCATAAAGTTTTAAATAAATAAATAAAAAATAAATGATACGGCCATTAGATTCGTCTTGATGGTGCGAATGTCAAAAGCTAAAATGACGTATTTTTTATTATTAACTAAAAAACCTGACTTGTTAAAAAAATAACTTATAATTAAAAAATAGACTTTAACAGTGGCGACCTACCTACTTTAAATTAAGACCGGTTTTCCAATAATGGGTCCCAGGTGTAAAAGTCTAGATAACAGAAGTCTAGACTACTAACAGTCTATAGCTTAAAGTCTATATTACTTACTTAAATTAAAATTTATTTTTATCTACCTAATATTTCAAATACATTGTAGGCGGCGAATATCCTTCTGATCCTTAACCGAAAGTTGTCCAGCAGAAAACGCCTCGAGCGCCCACAGTACAATTCTGTTTTTCATAACAAAATTCTGTTTTAATTTTCCCTTAACAGAAAAGAAAATTGTATCGTAAATAAGGGGTATGACGGGACATCGTAACGAAAACTTTGGATGGATGGATGGATGAGCTTTCGCCCGCGACTTTGAACCCCTGTTTCATCCCCTTAAGGGGTGAATTTTGGAAAATCCTTTCTTAACGGATGTCTACTAACTATAAACTACCTCCCTGTCAATTTTTTTCTTTTCGATATTTCGTGATGAGTGAGATAGATAAGAGAGAGAAGATTCAATATATTGACCTTATTTTTTGTCTGTTATTATAACTAAAATATAGATGAGCTCATGGCTATGTGATAACAGCCGCACGGGTCCATCCATCAGGTTAAGCCAACGGGTTAGTACGGACTATGGATGGGTGACCAAACCTTTATTTTAATTTAAAAATCAGTTTTTAAAATAGGCTCGTCCCCTATTACACAATAGGCTTGCCCCCTATTACATGGGACTTAAACATAACTGGCGAAATGTGGGTGTACTAATGGGTACACCTCTGCCTAACCCTTTGGGGATTACAGGCGTGATGTTATGTTATGTTTTTATTGCAGTCAACTGTAATTGTATAAATCACACCAAGCACTTAGAAAAGAATTCTACAAAAGTAGAAAAGAATACATACACCCGTAAGAAAAGAAAAATCACACCCAGTGCAATCGTATACAGCACTGAGCCATCCATTTCCCTTCATGACTTACCGAACGAAAGAGAATAACACACCCTATATTATATCCCCCCTCCTTCCCCTTTATTATTCTTCCATTTCCCGATAAAAACGGCAACAATGGATGAAACAAAAGATCTGTGGGGTAATAACACTTGCAATCTCAATTCGAAGATTGTAACGGAAATTAATAATCCATAGCTTCATATGTGCGAAAAGATCGTCTGTTAGACAACATAAAAAACGCAATGGATTTTTTTAATTGCCAAAAACGAAAGGCATCGATTTTATTGTGTGATACGCAATTAGGATGCTGGATGTGACACGTACAGATCAGGGTATCATGGGACAAAAAAGAAAGCCAATACAAATAGAAACTGGTTAAGTGCGAGTTGGACTCGCATACGAAGGGTTTCGTACCACCCTACAATATTTAACACTAGAAACAGACAAAAAAAAATACGTTTTACCTTACGTTTTACCTTTATTTATTTTTTATTGTTATAACGAGATAGTAAAAAAAAATGTGTGAAATTTCAAATGTCTACAGTTCAAAGGCTACAGCCCTGTGACAAACGATCAGACAGACAGCTTTGTCGGTACCCCTAAACAAGAAAAGCTACCAATGATGATGAAAATCACAGCTCTAAAATACGATAAACCAACGTTGCTTTTCACAAAGTCTCATTAAAAAAATAATGAGGTTGACTGAAATGACCAACGTAAGCTCATTAATAGCTCAATAATAACTGTCACATTCAAAAAACCTCACGAAATATATTGCCCGGATTTAAATAATAAATAACATTGTGGTCGCTGATAAAAAAGCCGCAAATTAAAACACACAGTATTGGGTGGGCGAAGATATTCGTGTATTCATCCCGAAGGACGGTGAATAAATTTCAATTCGAAATATTAATTTATTGGACGCTCGAAAACCATTCGATAATAAACGATTAATTTGCCTAATTAATGTTATCTGACTTCTTCTTACTACCTACTAAATTATAAATGCGAAAGTTTTTTCGGGTGTTTGTTACTCAATGACGCCAGAATGGCTGAACGGTTCTGAATGAAATTTGGCACAGAGATGGATTAAAATAAATGAAATAGCACATAGGCTACTTTTTAACCCGAATAAAAATAAAAAGTACTCAAAAATTTTACATTACCTATAAAAAAGCAAAATTATAATTATCCTCTTTGTCTATAACCCTTATGTAGATAAACCCTGACAGCTAAAATATTTACAACGCCATGATTAGAGCCAAAGTGTATGCCTAGTAGTTATGCTCAAACATGTTATTAACATAAATAATTAATAACATCAATTATTATAATGTGCTATCGCTGACTGACCGACCTAATTAATACGCTGATTTATAATTGACTAGATGAGCTCGCGGCTCCGCTCACGAGGCCACCCTAATCAAACTAAACCTTTTTTGGTGTGGAAAATCCTCTTGGATGTCCCCCACCGTGGGGGGAATCCCTTTCCCAAATTACATGGTCCTGGGAGCGCATGCGGCTTACATAAAACCATGAAACCAGAGCTAGCCTACCCGATGTCCTTCTTTGGGGTTCAAACTTACCCCGTACTAAATTTCATCAAAATAAGTTTAGTGGTTTAGTCGTGCAAGCGTAACAGACAGACAGACAGACCCATTCTTCTACATACAAAACTCCTTTTCAGAAGGTGCAACTAGGTGCAACTCTTTCATCTTGTAAATAAAGTTTAAAATTGCTTTTTTTTACTTTGTTTCTTCAGTAGATCCAGAAATTACCCCCTACAACCAAACTTTACCTCTTTATAATATTAGTACAGATAATAAATGACTGTAGAGAGAATATTAAACATGGCTTTCAAACATGAGCAAACAGTGATCAGTTTTGGCGAGCGCATGACATTTTAATTCCCAAATGTCCATTTGGGTGGTGGCGTAGCACAGTGTCGAGCGAATCTGTGTGGTCGGCACAGAAATACTAATTTCGCAAATGTCGTCACAACACACACGACACTTCAAATTTTTAATTGCAAACTGGGAAAATTGGATAGACGTCTAATTCTGAATCTACATTGACAGTAGCCTCCGCTACGCCGTAGCACGACGTAGCTGTCGTAGCAGTGAGGCTACGAAAGACTAATCTATATTCCAATTTTTTTTATCAAAGTATTATAATAGTTTCCTTGTTTTCTTCTTTGTTCTTCTTATACATTATCTTAGTTTAGTAAACGTGCCAATTCGATACCTTACCCAAATCTACACTTCGAATCTTGAAGACACCTAGTACACATAAGTTAAGAAAAAAAACCGTTCTTATAAGTAGACTTACCCATATATAGCAGCTGCACCTGCGATGGCCCCGCCACACTGCGCAGCGACGTAAAGCGCTGCACGCAGCGGCGACACGCGCCTGCGCACGCACAGCGCTGCCGACACCGCCGGGTTCACGTGCGCTCCTGTGCCACATGTAATATTCATCTATTTAATTTATAAGTCTATGTAGAATGTTGATACCACACTTTAGAATTATTATAAAACATACTGATTAAAAAAGGGGGGGACCTCACGAGTTAAACAATAGGCCGCTGCAAACATATCCTAGTGCGGTGGTCCTGGAGGTACTCAAAGTGTTCCTACATCTGTAAGTACTTTAGAGGACGATAACAATGTTACTAAAGCCGCGATAAACGTGGCTACCTACTGGGCCCAAAACTTAAGAAAACAAGTTTTAAATGTTATACCTAAACTTTAAATACCCCCACGACCCCCGTACTGTTGCGTACATTCTTATGTTGTATATTAGAAACGTTTTGCTACTACCATAAACAATGATTTCTCAAAGTCGCTTTTCAAAAGTGTTAACGGCTTTTACGTAGATTTCTAAATATCA
Source organism: Hoplodrina blanda (assembly GCA_949316365.1). Lineage (NCBI taxonomy): Eukaryota > Metazoa > Arthropoda > Insecta > Lepidoptera > Noctuidae > Hoplodrina > Hoplodrina blanda. Next base: position 3,251,268 of record OX438579.1, on the reverse strand, counting down.
TAACTAGGTAAATAACACCTTAATATTTATAATTTTGAGAAAACATTCAAGAAAATCCAATAAACAAGAAATGAAGACAAACACGGTCGTCTGTAGACCGATGAACAGCAAAATGATTACATTGAATTTGTTGTGATCCATATTGAAATCTGGGACAAATGCTCCGAAACAACAATAGGTAAGCCTTCGCTCAAAGTCTACGAATTGTAGAGAAAGGTAAGCTTAACAAATTGTGAGTCATTTGTTTTGGAAAGTATTACTGAATCATAAACCGGCCAAGTACGAGTCGGTCTATCACACGTAGGGGTTCCAAAAATTCAAATTTCAAAATTATTTATTTTGGGACAACTGGATCCAAAGGTTAGTAAACAAAAAATAACTTAGGAACTATAGTAAGAACTTTAATCTATACATATAATAAAACCGTAGCGAAGTCAAAACTGTACGTATTTAATATATTTGAAAAAGAGTTATGAGCTATGAGTTCGGGGAGTGATTGAAATGGCGAAAAATTTTTTTTTTATTTTGTCGGTTTGTCTGTATGTTTGTTAGAGTATCACGCGAATACTGCCGGATAGATTCTGTTCAAATATATGAATATTCCACATTGGCCAAATTAGTCTACAGGCTAAAAATTATAAAACAAACTTTGACGCGGACGAAGTCGCGGGCTGAATCTAGTTTAATATCCTAATTACAAAAAGACATAAAAAAAATCCGTACTACAATACAATATTTAACACAACATACTAAATATACACATCAAAAGTGTCTAGGGATCAACATCCCTAACAAATGTTAGGGATGTTGATCCCTAGACACTTTTATGAGTGTGATGTGTGTAGTAATTATTTTGACCAATTTACGGTTTTCAGATTTCTTCCTTTACTTGTGCTTCCATGGCATTGTTTTTTGCCTTTCATGATTCTAGATCAACGGAAAAATTACCTATAGGTTTTGATTGCCTAGCAAGCGTCTAAATATATGCGCCATAAACGACCTTATCTTTAGATTGCGTTGACTTAGAAGTTTTAACTTTTTCACTGCTCCAAGTGTAGCAAATCTGAGTATATACATACACATACATGAACTCACGCCTTTTTCTCATGGGGGTAGGCAGAAACCACAGAACGCCACCTGCTACGATCCTTACATACTTCTTTCGCCTCATCTACGTTCATACATCTCGTCATACAAGCACGCCGCTCACCAATCTGAGTATTTCATATTAATTTCAGCTTGATACCTTCACGCTTTTATGAGAAGAAGGGCCTTGATAGACGGACAGACGGACGAAGAAAGTGATCCTATAAGGGTTCGTTTTGCCGACTGACGTATGGTACCCTAAAAATGAATGACCCTTTGAGATAGGATTAGAATGTTCGAGGACATTTCACTTTGCGCTCACGGCCGGCGCGGGGATGTGTTCCAAATAGAAATCGGGATCGATCCTGTACAAATTACTGCCATAGTTAAAATTAAACGTGCAGAGGACACGTTATTTTTGTAATATGTATTTTTTGTTGGTCCGGTTCCTATTTCTTTTTGATTACGTGAGAATTGCAAATTTAGGAAAGGAATAAAGGAAGAAAAGTCAGTCTTTGCAACGATATTTTCCGTGAATTTAGGTTCCATGTCACTGATACTAGAAATTGTCCACTCGTCTAAAACTCACTTCACCTTAAAATCGACAGAGATTTTTAATTATTTAATAGATATTTAATTTGTAATACTTTGTGCATAGAGTAGTTTTATGCAAGGCATAGGTATCGTATTCACAATCCCGTATGATCCTTTATACAAAATATTGTAAAACATTTATTATATTTAAGAACGGAGTTTCTTGCACATTATTTCCCATTAAAACTACATTTGGGAAGAGACAACTAGCTTCAATTCTTTTCTCTTGTATATGTCGATCAAAAGTGCCTCTAAATGGTCTTTAATTGAAATAATTGCTGGTTTACAAATCGTCAATGTGGGCTTTTGCTAAAAAAGCGAAATTCGTTGCCAATAAAATTTATGACGGCAAAAAAAGAGCCACGTGCCAGTGTTGTGCTCCTAGCTATGCCTCCTACGCCTCCTACCCTTGTTTGGATAACTAATGGTTGGTGGGTTGTAGGTAAACCGTACCAGATACAAATTCGCAACCGACGTAATTTGGTGTTAAAAGTAATTCTGACCTTTTTCTTCATTAAATGAAAAGGTCTTTATTGCAAAAAGCACCATAGTCCCATCTAGATAAAACATATAATTGCATACCCACAATGCATTCAGAGTTAGTGAGTACATAATTAATTCCATCCTCGATCACCATCTGTTACGAAGCTACTAAGTACTGTACGATAATTCCTTCTAACATTATAACATTGTTTTCATAAAATCTGACTTATCTCTGAGGCGTACGTTTGGAATTACAATTTCTGCGTTCCGATAAAATCATGTCACTTGAGTATGCTCGCCGAATATTCGTTGGTCCCATACAAATCAGCATGGTGGCTACGCGATAATGGGTGGCCGGAAGTTTACCTGCGTTCGGAGTAATATAATAGATAGAAAGATAGCCTTGAGGTGTGGCACCCCTGAGTATTGCAGAGAAATGCGATATCATGACCATACTATAGAGTGTTTTAGTACGTGAGGTGTCAATACGAATTTCGAACACAATGCGTAGACCCGAACGGTATTGTTTTATCTTTGGGTTCGACGATGGGTACTTACGACCATAATAATAATATTCTCCGACCGAATTTTGGTCACGGCGGCTAATCTTAATAGGGACTAGCCAATTACTGTTATATTAGATGTTATAGCGCACAAGTGTATGCGTAGACAAGGTGCACTACCCTCCCCTACTCTCATAGTCCGAGAGGACGGCAATCCGATACGACTGGGGAGAGATCAAGCGCGGGACAAACGGCTTTGCGGGCATTCCGAAGCACGAAAATGTCACACAAATAACTTTCGAAGTCCGGGTTGCTACTAACTTAATAATGCAAACAACCATATGATTTTGCGAGACCTGTCAATCGAACCCAGAACTCCACGCTCACCAGTAAAGCTTGCGAACCAACGGGGTACTTAAAACCATACAGGTAGGCTAATCAATATTCAGAATCAATTTGCGCGTTAAACAAACAAACCCGGCATCACAAAGTAGCGTATATACTACGTAGGTATCTACCTACCAACACGGAGAGAGAAACACAAAAAAATAAAATGGAACAGGTGGATCAACCGACACAACGCGACGCAGATATATCGAATGCAAAGTCGCACTACTACGCCTATCGATTATTCAGATTGTGTTACCTTTCAGCGAGATAGAGAATATTACCAGATGTTTATACAAGCCTCAAGCTTGACGCGACCTCACAAAAGGAACAAAGGTGTTGTTACATCACGTGTTTTACAAGAGTTAAGGTGGAAACAGACTTATAAAACGCTACGCAACGCCACAACTGTGAAGCACGCTCATTGGCCACATTTTATTTTGTGAGGGTACAGAAACAAAAACATAACATCACGCCTGTAATCCTCGTAGTGTTAGGCAAAGGTATACACTCACATTTTGCCAGTTATATTTAAGTCCCATGTAACAGGGGGCAAGCCTATTGCCATCAAGCGGGCACAAATCGAGACTCCGAAGCTGCTACTGAAAAATTCCCAATAACACTTTGCCCGATCTGGGAATCAAGTCCAACACCTCATGCTTCGCAGTCGTTGCTTCGCGACCACTTGACCAACGAGGCAGTCTTGTGAAGGTACTCTTTGTCATTTGGCCAATAAGCAAGCGTGAGATGGCGTCGGGTGTTACAAAGAGTAGAGCCTATAGAGAAAGAGTACCTATCACGAGATGAAACTGTGGCCAATGAGAATGCTTAAACCCTATTCTTTAAAAAAAAACATTTTTTTTTAATTTTGAAAAATACTTAAAATGTGTCCATTCTTGTACGTTCCTAGATTTTTAAAAAGTATCAAACTATCCACCGTGCCAAAAATAAGGTTAACTGAGGTGACGTGGCGTAGCGTATTATAAGTCTGCTCCCACCTTTACTCTTTACATTGTACGCTACCATTTCTTACGTTCAAGTTCTCTGACATAATATTTCTGATAAAGAACTTTTATGTTGTACTCCCGTGAGACGCGAAATACACTCTCACAAAAATCTTCTCGATTTAAAACACATCTTTCCACGTTCCATAACATCGCAATGAAGACGAAATTTTATTTATCGTTCTATAAGAACTTTAGACAAGTTAAAGGAAGCTCTGTTGACAATACAACCTCGTGCAGTCTACTTCCTGAGTACGCATTGATAAATGAATACAGCTTCGAGCGTCCAAAATAAAAGAACACGCACAAAACAAGACTAAAAGGTACAAGTACAGTAAGAACTTGAAAAGACGGCTTGACAATAGTGCCTTAAATGCCAGCGCTGGCATTCATTGCTTAAACGAAGCTTGTGTAGTGAATAAATACAAATCGTCGTTGATAGTTCAATACCGCGTAACTAACATAACATCACGCCTGTAATCCCTGAAAGGTTAAGCAGAGGTATACCTATTAATACGCCCACATTTTAAGTATAATTTCAATCGGTTTCCAAGAAAACTTCAACTATATCTGACGACCCTGCATACCTATCTCTTTTGTTGACTGCACAAGTGCACACACGTGGTATACTCGTATACAATGTTATTGCAACGACAAAATCTCGTTATAATTTATGCATCGTTCGAAGCTCTGCTGCATAAGTCCGTGCTCTAAACCAGGGCTGTCCACCTTGTCCGGTCATTAGTGAAAATTAGGGCGAACGGTCGGGGGGTGTATACTAAAAATTCATCACGGTAACATTGTAGATGCAAGAATTGGCGCCTGATTGTGAACGAGAGAGCTTTCTCCGAGTTATTGTTATTATGATATAATTTAAAATGTTATTGTCCGCACGTCATGTGATCGCCATTATAAAGTTATAGCGTGGGGACAAAGGGTGAAGGGTGCACGTGTTGGATAAGTTATAATAATCCCGCCTAATGTGCTTATGTGTCGTGTAGTTTTATGGGAAGTGATGTCAAACTTGTGTACCTATCCGTGATAATTGTTTGTGTTATTAGTTTTCATTTAGAAATACAAATTAAAAAAAAAAATAGTAAGTACTTAATAAAAAAAACTGTACTTTATTTCAGACTTTAATTTTATCATATGACGTTAGTAATACACAGTACTTACTTAAATACTACATTAGCAACAAATGTAATAGAAATGAAATAATAAAGTAAGTAGTTGGATATAAATGGTTTAGGTATAGTTAGTAATTTTTTCCGTACAAATCTGATTATCGATAAAAAAAAACAAATATTAAAAGACTAGACTTCAACTTTCCTAGACTTAAAATCAACGATCCTACGTCAAAACATTTCTTAAAAGAAATAAAAACTCAACGTTAAGGCGCTTCCCTGACCAAATGACCTTGAGCATTCGGTCCCTCTTTGCCGCACGCCACTTTCTTATCTCATTTCTTTCTCATCTTTCTCGTTTTCACGCAATTTTTCGGAATTATTGAAATATAAAAAAACAGCGAGCTTTTTAAATAAAATAAATCTTGTATTATTTTGATTTTTGAATTATCTAATGATTAGTACAATTCTCAAATTAATAGCACGTTGCATTAAGCAAAAGATGCAAATAATTAATAATTTTAGTCATTATTTCGCAAGGAGGTTTTAAATGTATTTTAAACACATTTAACAAAATTAGATCTTGCAATGTGATGATAAGATATCAAACATTAATAAAGTGCTTTTAGATGTCGTTTATTTCCCTTAATCAATGAGAAGATAGCCTCTGAAAAACGACTAAAAACAAGGTTTTGGTCGGGGTACGGCCTTAAGAACCTACTTGGCAAGTAAAAAACTGAAGACTTTCGCCTCGCAGCCGCCGATCCTTTAAAAAAAAAAGCGGATAATTGTGAACATCTGCACGCTGCGGCCGCGCGGGACGGTAACTCATCCGAGCGACACGGGCTGCTATCAAACGCGTATAAATTACCAAACAGTGCTGGCTTAATTGGACCCTTTACAAAACACGAGCCATTTCGATCCCAACTATGTACTAAAAATACAGAAACATAGGTACCCATACTAAGAAAGCCTTTACGTTTTATACGCCATATTCCAAATTCACCCACAAAATGAATCGTAAAAGAAAACACACCCGCTGCTGTAACAGGATCATATTGAATATACGAAAAAGATTTATATACAGCAACTTATGTAGGAATATATCAATACTAAGTCCAGGCTTACCTACTGAAATATTTTGTGGCTCATAAAGACCCCACGTAAATGTGTACGTACCTAAGTAGGTACATAATAATATGGCCTAATAAAAATATGATACGAACGTAGCAAATAAAGTATGAAAGATGACGCAAAAGTACCATCTGCAGTAAAATTAACAAAGGAGTTTTTATCTCGCTGTTACCGGTGTAAAACCTGCGTTCAACATGAAATCACATTTGTAAAAAAAAAAGAAATAAAAATGCAAATGAGGGCAACCCTGTCCCACCCGACCTATCCCACGTTACATTGAACATTATAAGTTGAAATAACATTGTTACACACGTGGGTGTTTAACTCTTTTTATTTTCCTTGCCAATTACGGCTGCGCATACCTCGTATCTGGTACTTCCAAGTTCTCACAGTACCTACCTATTGGAGGATTGTTTTTTTATTTTATTAAACTTGAGTGCTATTTTAGTACTAGGTACCTGTCCTATTTTAATCGCAGTATTGAACGGTTATCTCTGACGAGGATCTTAGTGTTACGCTCCACGGTATTGTGGCCATACCGTTAGCGATTTGAAAATGTCTAACGTTGTGTGCTACTCTAGACGGGTAGCATTTATCACAGATTTATCTCAACTTAAAAAATGGGAATTTTTGAAAGTTCTAGAACACTATTTGAAAAAGGAATAACAGAACTGATGTAAACAGTCTTGACCGTATACGAAGGCAGGTGTGACAACAAGCAAAGAAATAAAAATATAAGTATCACCTATATTTCTATGGGTGACTGTATAAAGTCCACGGATGGGGTACGTGAAATACTTAGCTGTATCTAAATAACACCGTATGTAAGTAAATAATTTATCTCCATTATGAAATCTTTATAAATTGCCATTGTTTTCCATCTCAATTTTACATAATAGTCTAGTATTTTATGTATTAAAAGAAATTAAGGTAAAGTTTAGAGAAAGCGATAAATGGAAACATAATTCACAGAAGCTGTATCTTACCAGATATATTAGCAAAGCACAAAGTCAGGGTCGCGATGGCACAGCCGGAAGCGAGCGCGGTCGACAGCAGCACAGCTGAAGCGGACGCGCCCACGCCCGCTCCGCCTGCAGCTCCGCACACGATGAACACATACAGAAAAGAGGCCGCACACTCCGCCACCACGGCCTTCCACAACGACAGAGTCCGCACTTCCACTCGCGCGGGTATCCTCCCTGACAAACCCCCATCACCTGAGTTCGCATCCTTCCGTAAACACTCCAATTTTTCAAACAATGTAACAATATGCTGTTCTAAGTTCTCATCCGAGATATTAAAAGCTTGTTCCCCCATTTTTTAAAAGTAAAAAAATTAAACACTATGCTGAGCTATGCATTTTTGAATCGCGCGCGATTTACTTACGAACGCGTTCGGTATAAAGGCCGGTTAAGAGACGACGTGAACGGCTCGGCCGTCGGTCTCGCAATGCCGCCAAGCCAGTGAATGAACAGCGAGTGAATGGGAGGCAAGCGGGGGCGCCGCACATGTCCCGGGCGCCCGACACTTGTTACACCCCGCCCCCAAGACCTGCACTTTCAGCGAGGGTGTAATCAAATCGTCAACTTGGCACCGCACTATCATAACAATGGTCTATAATTGGTAAAAGTTTTTGAATCAGATTTTTTGAAACCATCATCTGCTGTTTTTTCTTTTTTTTTTCATTTCATTTAATGGTTATTTTGAAAAGTAATAATATACATAATTTTCTTTTTTCTGATTTTGTTTTGTAGCTAGAAGATGTTCATGTAAGTAATCAGAATAATGAGAAACTAAAACTAATAAACCTGTTAGCAAAATTGGAACGAAAACTTTGTACCTACACCCGTACTCTATACCATATACCATAACATGTCTTCTTATCTATAAAAAAGCTTGTAATAAAAAGGCATCCGTTACTGACTGACTGATCTATGGGGCGCCAACTCCGTGGGTGCTCGGGTGCTCCAGCACCCACGAGAGGTAAATAGTGGGTGCCGAGCACCCACGATTATAAATATTAAGTAGAATTCTCTTTCTCATCTTTTAAGATAAATAAGATATTTATTAACAGGTGCACATGTCAAACTTCTGTGTAATTCAATAAATTATCTTTTCTAAATATATGTTGTATTTTCTTGTGTCTATTAAATAACAAAAATATATATAAGTAGCTAGGTATGTCATTAAAAAAGCTGGAGCACCCACGGGAATTTTAAAAACTCGGCGCCCCTGGATCTATTAACACAAACCATTGAACGCTGTTTGGCACGCAGATAGTTATTATGACGTAGGCATGCGCCACGAAACGGTTTTCTAAAATCCACCCCAGGGGATGAAACCGGCGTCCAAAATTTGTATAGAGAAACCAGATTAGATAGACTTACCACACATATAAAGTCACAAGCAGAAGCTAGTCTAAAAATAAAAGCGTGTGACAAGATAATGGGCCCTTTAGAGAAGTGATTACATTATTACACTTCGGTTACGAGTTCTTAGTTAGCGTAAGTCACAAACACCGTAAATACTCCGCAGCCGAGCCAGCATCCGGGGTGAGTGAAACGATGTAATCCGCGGAGATCCTAACAATCCTAAGCCGCGCCTTTGTTAAGTCTTTAAAGCTGCAAGATTCGAATAAAGACGAAAACAAGATTAAGTATATGTGCCTGAACTCAGACAGAACTTGGTGAAATTGAAAAGCACGGTAATACGGTTTTGAATGAGAAGAAAAAAAGAAAGAACGGCTTTTATTTGGCAACTTACATGAAACCGAGCAGTAAATATAAGGTCGTGCATGAAATACACAAAAACAAAAAAAAATGCAATATTTATAAATGTTCAGGATAGTATTATAAAAATAACGGGCAAATAACGTCATTAGGTAGGTACTAGCGAACCGCCCCGGCTTCGAGGTTTGGGTTAGATTCCCAGGTCGGGCAAAGTGTTTTTGGATTTTCCCATCATGAATTTCTCAGTAGCAGCCTCGGAGTTTGAATTTTTCGCGGCAATAGGCTCATCCCCTACTACATGAGACTTAAACCAAAACATAACTGACGAAATGTGGTATCTGCCTTCCACAACCCAGTAACTGGATAATACGATAAGTACCTCTTGGTAAGACTAAATGGCTAAGTCACTCTAGATATTGATAGCCGCAAGACTCAGTTCCTTTGACCAAAACGAGGTCAGTGTCCAATCAGGCGCAATCGAGTCCTCGCATCACAAATTAATGAGTGCGTCCACCGCAACGGTATCGGTCAGAGTCGCTCGTAAATCCATTGATCATTTAATTTGTACCAAATTGTACAAAGAGTCGAACTGAGTCATTGGTATTTTGTTTTGTTTGTGACTGCTTCGTTGGTCTCATGGTCAGGGCCCGATCTAAGGGGGAGAGGGAATAATAAGGGGGGAGCGGCTGGGCAAATGCCTAGAGCGGCAAAAGTGTGGGGCGGTAAAATTGCCAGGCAGTTGCACGAAGTCCAACATACTCTCATGAATTTTTGTAAACTTGTTCAAAAACTAACTAAAGTAACGTACATATTTTAATACTATACAATTAAAACAATATCACATCAGTAATTATAATAGCATCCCAACTTTGGAATAGCAAGCTCATGACTTATTATGGTGTTAGTGTAAAGAGCGGCGAATATTATTTTGCCGAGAGCGGCTAAATAGCTAGATCGGGCATCGGGCCCTGCTCGTGGTTGCAAGCGCGACTGCTAAGCATGGTGTTCTGGGTTCAATTCCCAGGTCGGGCTAAAATGTCAATATTATTGGTTTTTCCATTAGGAATTTCTCAGAACAAGCCCGGAGTCTCAAAGCTGATAGTGTGACACCCCCGTGCCTCGGAAAGCACGTTATGTCATTGGTCTTGCTCCTGATCCAAGGGCGGATCCAGCCTTCAAGTCAGGGGCAGGGCCGTAGCTAGGGGGGGGCATTGTGGGGCAATGCCCAACCTTGAAATCACAATGCCCTACCTTAAAAATACCAAAAATAAGATAAATTATTATTATTAAATTGTTTGTTCCTAGTTTCAGAGTCATCATAAGATGTCAAATATACATGGTGATTGATTAGGAGCCCGTGTTTCGAGGGCAGATCAATTATGACATTTTTTTTACTTCCGCCCTACCTGTAACCAATGCTGCCCTACCTCAAATTCGACTCTAGCTACAGCCCTGGTCAGGGGGTATACAGGGGGCATACAGGGTGACCCAGATAAGGACGTCCAAACGAAAATTTTGGACTCCTCTCTTCTTGGGCTATCCAAACCCTGATCCTTCTCCGGTCGTCTCGGATTGCCGTCCCTTCGGACTATTATAGTATAAGTATATCCTGTATATCTCTTATCGATTATATCTTGCAAAACTTGTAAAATTATTAACCAACTTTCATTTAAGTAGTGGAAGTTAAAGTCCCTAATAGGAATCTATTGAGCAGAAACGTGACTACTGAGCATGAGGTAGGTACTTCGTTCTGTGGATTCGATTCCATATTCGGGCATATTGATAACTCGAGATTAGGTTCTGCTCATTATTTACATCAAACCAATACATCACTGACAACTTAGGGTTATCCAGTTATCCTCACGTTACTAATCCTACTGATTTTTTTATGGTTTAATGTACACTGTACGACATCTATTGCATCAATTAGGAACTTTGGTTCCGAAAATTGTTTGTATCCTACGCTAGATGTCGCTAGGTTTATATTTTCCTTAAAAGTAAGAATAAGTGAAACAAGACTTTTTCAATTCCAAGAAACCCGCATACCCTGCTTGTCTTTTATCCTGAGTCTCCCTTGGTGAAAACTTTATTTTAGAAAGAATCTAATAAGATGTTGTCTTTTTAGGTGACCATTATTACCACTCTGTGCAGGTTTATGTAGAGAATCTCTAAGATTTGCATATTGCTAGACTTATGCAAATCTTAGAGGTTCATAATAATCTAAGTTAGGCTTAAAATTAAAAAATATGACAGTAAAACAAACGCACCCATAAACGGAGTTAGAATACATAATTAGAACACACCTTTCTTTTTTTGACGTTGCCTGCAGTTTGACATTTCTATTTACATGTGCGCCCTCTATCAATAAAATTGTAAAACTTATCTTAATGGTGGTGATTCTAGTAAACTACCGACTGATTGCTTCTATTTTTATTGATATTTTCTAAATAATTAGCATTATTCGTAATATTCGTGCTGTGGCTGCGGCCATAGGATGCTTTCTTATGTCGGGCATAGCTAAAACGCCAGTTTTGGCCGAGGAGGGTGGAAACAATCAGAGTAGAAAACGTTCTCTTCACACGAGCAGCGAACAGTGCAATAATAAAAGAACAAAATCCGACGAAATGAGTGCCAATGAGAAGAAATCAAACTTTTCCTTGCTGACTCCCAACTCTAATGGGACAGTAAAGATGACGTCGTCATCGATGAACAAGCCTGGTGCCGCGACGAAAAAATTGGTTATAAAGAATTTTAAAAGTGTGTTTACGCTATTATCATAGTCGTCAATGATTATAACCTATTTGACATCTGCAAAGGTAATGGCTGGATATTGTTTTTAGGTAAGCCGAACCTTCCAGAAAACTATCAGGAGACGACATGGAGCAAGTTGCGGGAGGCGGTGATCGCCATTCAGACGTCGAAGGCGATCGCGTACTCGCTGGAGGAGCTGTACCAGGCGGTGGAAAACATGTGTAGTCATAAGGTGAATACACAAACATATTGGAAGACTTAGGGCTGTCACACACAGAGCCACATGTACTGCTGGACACTGAGCCCTCAGGGCAACCACAGCTAAGCCATTAGTAGCCACCACCAAGTAAATTAAATTTTTCATACATTGGTATCAGTTGTATTGCTACCAAACGCAGCTGCTAGTAGCCCAATGTGCAGAACCATCTTACTAGCCTACTGTAATGATGGCTAGCAACAAGTACTCTGTGTGCATGTTTGATAGAAATATCACCATAAAACATTAGTTTTATGCACTAATCACTATGTCAACATCATTGCAAAATAATCAAAACAATTCACTCAGAAGTATTGTATTAGGTGACTCAGCCCCTTTTAATATCTTTGGCTATTGTAAATGCTTGGAAGCCGGTACCAGGTAGGCAGCTAAGACAGTATTGAAAGCACAACACACACACACTTCTGTCATAATTCACCTGCTTTTGTTTGGATTTTACGTAGATAAATAAAATTTGATATAGTTTTTGATTTTGATAACACGGATATGACCAATCAGAGATCTGAAAATTGTAAATAAAATTAGCCCCCCTTTGATCTCCTGGGTTTCAAAAATTAGAATTTTGATTTTTTTGGTTATTTTGATATTGAGCCAAAGATTTAAAGAAAATAATAGCTGTTTGTGTCCACGTAATAATTGCAGAAAAAAAATCCTTTTTACCTATAAAGCTTAGCAAGCCAGAAGCCCTTCTATTAAGACAAGTGGTCAGTATTGATCCAGAACCCTTATTGAGCAAAGCCAACTTGCTCTAGGCCAGTTTCATAAAATAATAGCATTCCTTTGAATGGTTTAGCAGTAGATGTTTACTCAATAAATCAATGATGATGATATCTTAATGTTTTCTAAAATCAAGAGTAAACATGTATTGAATATCTTTGTAGATTTGTAAGATTTAAGGCTAGGTGCACATGTCCAGTTGCTTGTATATACTGTATGTATGAAACCGGACATGTGCACCCAGCCTAAAGTAAAGCAAGTCTAGTGAGATTCCATGAAAATTTACTTAAAGATTTGAACAGTTAATCAACTGAATCTAAGTTATCCTCTTGACCACGATGTGGATGTTAAGCTAGAACATGGTCAGGTCTAGAAAACAGTGACTGCCTCATTAGCTAAGTGGTAGCAAAGCATGACTGCTGAGCATGAGGTCTTAGCTTTGATTCCCAGTTTGCACAAATTGATATTGGATTTTTCCATCAGGAATTTCTCGGTAGCAGCCTCTGAGTCTGGATTTGTGTTTGATTGATAGCAATAGGCTCGCCATCTATTACATGGGACCTTAATATAACTGGCGAAATGTGGGTCATACTAATGTGTACACCTCTGCCTAACCCTTCGGGGATTACAAGCGTGATGTTATGTTAAGTAAATAAAAATTATCAGTAACAAATGGGTCAGCAATGTGAGTCCACATACAGTGTAGTCTTTACATATACAAAGTTGATACGACAGATGGGTTTTCCTTTAAACTGCCTATACTAGGTACCATTTTCAAGCTCTGTACCAAAAATCAATTAAATAGGAGCAGTAGTTTAGTCGCAAATGATTTTTTAAGTTTTTGACTGACCGCTTTGATACGAGAGAATACACGCGCGCCGCGCGCGTGCGACGTTGCCGCTTATACCTAGGTATCTAAGGTCAGTTAAATTTATTTACAAAGGGTGTTTGCGTTTTACTCTGATTTGTAAGCTATTTAGTTTGTTTGAAAAATAAAAAAATATATATTTATATTTTATTTTAAACCGTGTCAAATTAATACTAAACACGTATAGTATACGTAGTTTAATTTAATGCCCCTCTGTCATATCAACTCTGTATTTGTAATAACAAAAAATACCTCTGGCATTCTTGCATGCTGGCCCTTGGAATGTTTGTCAAAATATTCTCGTTACACTTTGACAATACAAAAGAAACCCCACAGTTATTGTAATAAAGTTTGTTAGGTATTAACAGAGTAAAGCAAAATCTATTTATGTTTTTAATAGAAACCAACAGCTATATTTAACTTATATAAATCTTAAGGACTAACACATCAATTTAAAAACTATGTAAATCTATACTTCTATACTAATATTATAAAGAGGTAACCTTTGTGTGTAAGTTTGTAAGTTTGTATGTTTGTAAGTTTGTATGTAGGGGGTAATCTCTGGATCTACTAAACCGATTTTGAAAATTCTTTCACTAATTGGAAGCTACGTTATCACTGAGTGCTATAGGCTATATTTTATTATCAAAAATTAGGGATCCGTAAGAAAAATCACGCGAACGAAGTCGCGGGGAGAGTGCTAGTTAATAATAACTGCTAACAAACAATAGGAATATGCTAAATGTTAATATAAAATTGATATTCCAAATCCAGATGGCATCACAACTATATGTGAATCTTACAAACTTGGTGGAAGCCCATGTGAAGGCCAACATCGAGCAGTTCCTGTCCGAGAGCATGGACCGGCAGGTGTTCCTCAAGCGCATGGACGACTGCTGGCGCGCGCACTGCCGCCAGATGATCATGATACGCAGCATCTTCCTCTACCTTGACCGCACCTATGTACTGCAAAATCCTAGTATACATTCTATATGGTAAGTAATTATAGTTATTTTTCTCTCAGACGAAGGTGTTGAACCCACGATTTGTCGGTCGCCAATTTAATGTCATACTTGTGTGAGATTTCTCAGTAGCAGCCTCGGAGTCTGGATTAGCGCTCGGTTGATGGCAATAGGCTCGCCCCCTATTACATGGGACTTAAACATAACTAGAGAAATGTGGGTGTACTAATGGGTACACCTCTGCCTAACCCTTCGAGGATTACAAGCGTGATGTTATGTTACTTGTATTTAAAATTATAACAATTACTTTGAAACTAAAAATCGGAGAAATTTCTATGATTTCTTCATGGAAATTAAACTCATTATATCTCTCTAGTAACATGGGGTGAGACTTTCTTTTATCGTCATAATGATTTATTCCATAACAAATCTTATAAACCAATTCAATTGATCTCATTTATTTCTCATATTCATGATATTCTGTTTAAATTCACACTCATTTACTAAAATAAACTTTAGAGTGAATAATTATTATTATGTAAACTAAGAAATTAAACATCAACCTGGGAAATAACTCACACATACAGACAAACTCAATTTATGTGGCTTTATAATGCTATCAGAATGTGGTTGATCGAAACGTCTGGCCCCCTATGACATCATAATAGGGTAACCACAAACAGAATAGCAATATCCTCAATTTTTTTTTAATTTCCGTTACTACTAATCGGGAGCTATGTTATCTCTGAATGCTCAAGGTTATAATCATGTATGTATATAATTATAATACCAGCCTATTACTGTCCCACTGCAGAATCAAATACCTCTTCTCACACAGAGAAGGCAAGTACTGATCACCACTTTTGCTCAAGGCGGATTGGCGATTTTAGACTTATGTTTATAAGTCCAGGTTTCCTTACGATGTTTTCCTTCACTGATGACAGTGGTGTCCAAGAAAAACTTAGAAAGTGCATATGAATTGTAAAAGTCACATTGGCTCTTACCAGCTATGGAACCCGCAACCGTAAACATGAAAGGCGGCATGAAGGCCTTACCCACTATGCTATGCCGCTTTCAGAGTATACAGACTTCCAGTCGGGAGCGCAGGTCATGCGTCATGCGAATACCTGGCTCCCGACTTATAGTAGCAGGAGGAACCGTGAGGTTTTAGTCGGTAGGAGTCCGACATAACCCTCCGTTATCCTCAGACGGAGGGGATCCATGAGTAATTCACAACAAAAAAAAAGGTATACAGGCTTAAATGTATGTTATAATTTCAGGGACATGGGTTTAGACTTATTCCGTCACCACATAGCGATGAACACGTTAGTTCAGACGCGGACTGTGGACGGCTTACTGACGCTGATCGAGCGGGAGCGCGGCGGTGACGCCGTCGACATCTCGCTGCTCAAGAGTTTGCTGCGGATGCTCTCCGACCTGCAGATCTATCAGGATGCTTTTGAACACAAGTAAGTTTGACGCAATTATATGATCATAAGGGAGTCTGCCCACTACACCAACTCTAATCATGGTAGGAAACGACTCGAGCCACTGCAAATAAAAGTTGAAAGTGAATTAGAGGATTTCAGTTTTGAAGCCCATTCTCTTGCTGCTTGCTTTTTTTTTGTTTAATTTTTTTTACACCTACTTTGTTTTCACATAATATAGAATAATGTAATCAGGATTTTGTAAATTATTAATTGGAAAGTGTCTATAGAAATCTACATTTTGGTACAAGCAACTTGCTTCAATTTTCTGACTGACTGATCAACTCCTTGACAATTCAAAAGTGCCTGTAAATGGTTTAATTAAAATAAAAGCTTTGACTTTGATACAATACGCTTGATCGTTACATTTCATAAGCACAATATTTTATTTGCAGGTTCCTCCAAGCCACGGAGCGCCTCTACGCGGCCGAAGGGCAGCGACTGATGCGCGAGCTAGCCGTACCGCAGTACCTCGCACACGTCGAGAAGAGACTCCGAGAGGAGAACGAGAGATTGCTGCACTATCTAGACCCATCCACTAAGTAAGTGTAAGATACGCGCTAATCTCAGAAACTACTGGTCCGATTTGAAAAAAATCTTTCTGCGTTGTGTAGCGCGTTTATCGAGGAAGGTTATAGGCTATACAGTATGTTAACTAACAGAGGGCGTTCCCGTTAAACCGCAATAGTATAGCATCCATACATGCTAAAAAAAATAGTACCATTTGAAAACAAAATGTTTTTATTTTTTTTTTCAATATTAAAATATTGACTAAAAATGTTAAACTAACACGTAAAAGAAACACTCTATACATTATGCGTACTTGAAGAACGGCAACGTCGCAATGCTACTTACGCTAGGTACTATTCCGCGCTACTATTTTGATTTTAAACAGGAGGTTTCGAATTTATTGTCAATTAATTATTTTTTTTAATTCGGATTATTTTATGCTTATTTTTCTATGCTGATATTTTTATTATAATCTCTTAATGATATAGATTAACAAGTTTAATGGAACGCCCTCTGTTATTTAACATACTGTATATCATTACGCTACGACCCGCGGAAGCGGAGCAGTAATCAAAGAAAATACTTAACGCGTGTGAAACTGTGAAGTATTCTCATATAGCTGCGACAAATAAATAAGAAAAGCCAGGAGGTCAAGTTCTGTGTGTACTTCTACTTACACTATGTTCTCTTTTTCCAGATGGCAGTTAATCCATACGATAGAGCGACAACTTTTGAGCGAGCACTTAACAGGCATTCTGGGCAAAGGCCTGGAGGCCCTGATGGACGGCCCACGGCTTGCAGACCTCACCACGTTGTACGCACTCTTCAGCCGGGTCAAGGACGGGCTCAGTGAACTTTGTAACCACTTCAATGCTTATATTAAGGTCAGTGAGGTCAATCAGTTAATAACTCTCCCCTTGTTTTGTGGAGCTTGAAGTATGACTGTCGGTTTGAGTAATTGATATTGATTGTTTAATAAAAATATATGTGATGGGCGATTTATGATTGAAATTCTGTAATGACCCACCTTTGCTGAGCGTTGGCAAACTTGAAGAACATTACAAAACCTGGAAGTAGTCGTGTCCTTCCAGGTTTCCTTTCTTGGCTGGTTGGTTCGAGGTGGCCCTCGAACCAGCCTTCCTGGGCCGGCGACGTCGACCTTCCTCCCGTGACGGCTAACCCTTTTTTATTGTACATACTTGTATCCAGGTACGGAAAAGTCGCAATTTTGATTATAATTGATAAACTAATTGATCATATTTTTTGGTTTTTATTACAGAAAAAAGGTCGTACGATAGTGATAGAACCGGAACGCGACAAGACGATGGTGGGTGAACTATTGGAGTTCAAGGAACAGCTGGACCACGTGGTCAACACCTGTTTCCAGAGGAACGACAAGTTCCTCTACTCCATGAGAGAGGCATTCGAGTACTTCATCAACCAGAGACAGAACAAGCCAGCTGAACTTATTGGTGAGCTTTTTTTGGACTAAAAATATAATGGCATTAAGACGCTGATATGAGCCTAAAGCTGCGTACAAATTACGCGCGGCAAACCCTCGAACATTGGCGCGCGCGGCGGCCGCGCACTATGTAGACGGGGACTCGAACATCGCCGCGCTAACGTGCCGCGGGGCGAACCGCTCGCTGTCGGTTTTTGCGACCGCATCAAAGAAGCTTCCGTCGTTCGCTCGCGCGCAATTGGGACGGCGCGCGAGTCTGGGCAGTGGATGGATCGCCTGCCGCGCGCGGCAGGCGCGTTCTACAAATTTTAAATGTACGATTTGGCTCGCGAGGCAAATTAACGTCAAATCTGGTCGAACATTGGCTCGCGCGGCTGCCGCGCGTAATCTGTACACAGCTTAAGGGTCAGTTCACACCGAGACGCGACGCGACGCGACGCTGCGTGCACACTTTAAAAGAGCGACTCAAAATATAACTTTATTTTCTACACGAAAAGGTACACATTTCATTGTAAGAATTTAGAATACGTTACACCACGCAGCACTACGTCGCGATGCGTCGCTCTACGCCGCGCGGCGCTGCGAGACGCATCGCGACGCAGCGGTGAATCGCCGGTACGCGCGACGTGCAAGAGCGGCGACGTTGCGATGCGTCGCGCGGCGGCGCGCTGCAAGTATCGTCACGTTGCGTCGCGTCTCGGTGTGAACTGACCCTAAAAAGGCTTATTTCCTTATGTTATAGTAAAATCTGTGGCGAACCGATATCTGATTTTTTTAATTTATAAAATACAAAATCATGATAAATGTAACCTTACCTTTCAGCAAAAATATAATCATTACATACAAAAATAATAACAATCATGTATTTTTTCAATGAAGAACTTGGTTATTTTTTAAAAGCTCTTATTTAACTTGACTTGTATTGAAGGTGGATTCTTGCAAGTTAAATTTGACCCACTTCCCAGTGTCTGATTGAGCTGAAATTTTTTAGTTACTAAATAACTTGTATATTTTATAATAAATTACAAGCGTTATATCCTTGAACAGAATCGCCCCATTGCGTATGCGGTAGGTAGTGTCTGTATTATTGATTCGTGTTAAGAATCACTAGTATAGTTAAATATGACGAGGATGCAAATAAATGCATGCTTATTTACGTAAATATTCAATTGTTTTCCAGCCAAATTTGTGGACGTGAAACTCCGCGCGGGCAACAAAGAGGCTACGGAGGAGGAGTTAGAGCGTCTACTAGATAAGATCATGGTGTTGTTCCGGTTTATACACGGCAAAGACGTGTTTGAGGCTTTCTACAAAAAGGTATGGCTTCGCATTTATACAGGCCGACAAGGCAAATTGAACTGTATTGTTAGTATGTACAGTCAGCAAAACAGATAGGTATCCAGGGTCGTCAGATATAGTTGAAGTTTTCTAAGAAACCGATGGATGTCTTTGACTGAAACTTAACCTAAATAAAGAACTATTTATTATCTACGTTTTAAATTAAATTACATTCGAAAACATCCATCGGTTTCTAAAAAAACTTGAACTATATCTGACGACCCTGCATACCTATCTGTTTTGCTGTGTGTACATTGCACGCGTGCGAAGCGGGACCGGTCGCTATAATTATACATGAACGTAAGTAAGTAACGTATCTTTTTGGTTGGTTTATAAATACGTTTTACAGGATATTGTAAGTCTGAATAATCGGAATTCTACTGTCACTTATAAACTGGGGTAATATTAATAAGGTTTGTTTTTTTTATTTCCAGGACCTTGCCAAAAGGTTGCTGGTCGGCAAGTCGGCGTCGGTGGACGCGGAGAAGTCGATGCTGAGCAAACTGAAGCAGGAGTGCGGCGGCGGCTTCACGTGCAAGCTAGAGGGCATGTTCAAGGACATGGAGTTGTCGAAAGACATCAATATTACTTATAAGCAAGTATGTGTGAAAACGAGCTCGGTATTTTTTTATTTCTTACTAAATTAACGTAAGTTGAATGTTCTACAGGATCTTGTAATACATTTTTGCTGCCATGACGATGATTTCAGAGATTCCTTGAGAGGAGACAGGCTGAAGATGTCAGCAGACACAGCAGAGCCACAGTTGGACGACATTTGTCTCTATATATCCGTGTTGTGTCTACGACATAATAAATGTTTGTATTTAGCACTTAGCGGCGTCTCAGGAGGGCGGCGGGCTGGAGCTGAGCGTGTACATCCTGACGATGGGCTTCTGGCCCACCTACCCGCCCGTGGACGTGCGGCTGCCGGCCGAGCTCACGCGCCACCAGGACCACTTCACCAAGTTCTACCTCGCCAAGCACTCCGGCCGCAAGCTGCAGTGGCAGGCCACGCTCGGGCATTGTGTGCTGCGCGCGCACTTCACACAGGTACGAGTTATATGCATTATGCATTCTTTTTATAATTCACTAACAGAATGCCAATTTTATTAATTAAAAACGTTTAAAATCTCATCTCAGCGACAATCAATGTCAAGAATGAAGGTAAATTAGAGTAATTTTTGACAAATTGAGATTGTTCCTAAAATTTACTAGAATGGCTCCCTCTAGGTTTTACCGACTGAAACGCTTTTTCAGAAGAAGTAACCAATATCACTGCGGAATAATGCAATTTTCCGATAGTAAAATATTTTTTGTAATTGGATCAGTTTTTCCAAAGGTTATCTTAGACAAGCACTCAATCAATTAATATTACTTATTCTTTATGTTTTCTGAAATTATGGTTTCAGAAAACATAAAGACAGCAACAGGTAAACAAATCATTTGTAATATTCCAGGGTAACAAAGAGCTGCAGGTGTCGCTATTTCAAGCGCTCTGTCTGCTGCTCTTCAACGACGGAGATAATCTCTCTTTCGAAGATATCAAGACTGCAACTAATATTGAGGTATCGTCATTGTAATATTTCACCGAATAATGTAGCAATAACGTTGCTTTACTAACTTGCTAGCGTTGGTCCCCTGATCGTGTCGGAGTACCGTCCTATCTGACTATGAACCTAAGGGAAGAGGAAGTGCTCCTGCGCAGTTAGTTAGTCTCCTTTGTCATTGGCCGCTCTGACCGTAAATCGATCGGGAGAATATTATTGACTTGCTATCTTCAATATCTTGACAGGCCCATTGCCCAGTCTTAAAAATTTGTCAGTTTGATCCATTATGTTTTATTTTTTTGAGAACGCAATGTACGAAGATATCAAATTGATGAACTCCAGTTCAGAAGCTTCAAAGACTTATCCTAGTTGTCCCACATTGCAGGAGGGCGAGCTGCGTCGCACGCTGCAGTCGCTGGCGTGCGGCAAGGCGCGCGTGCTGAGCAAGACGCCGCGCGGCCGCGAGGTGGACGACGCAGACCACTTCGCCTTCAACGGTGACTTCACCAACAAACTGTTCCGCATCAAGATCAACCAGATACAGATGAAGGAGACGGTCAGTATACTAACTATATCACCTTCTGATTTACCTACGTAGTAAACAATTTTCACACAACTTCTAAATGCATAATTTCACTTTTTTGGCATAAAATTTCTCTATATTCAGTCTCCATAGCTCAAAAAGTGATTAGGGAAAGTAACGGTTATGTTAAAAGTGTTGTGTGAAAATTGATCGTGTATAAACTCGCCCTCAGCTCTAAAACCACGAATTACTAGGTGTTGTTTTACAAAAACAAACAAAACATTGAGAATTGCCGTGCAGAACTATATGATTATCTTGTTCGCAATTTTCAACTCAATTCCTATCATATTTTAGTTTATAATAAATTGCTTGAGCATATTGCTGTTCTACGTGCACTGACCCTTACGTGGGTTCCGTTATCAAGTACGGGACGCAATAAAATAAAATAATTGTGAACATTTGTATTTCAGAGCGAGGAACAAAAAGCGACGGAAGAGCGAGTGTTCCAAGACAGACAGTATCAGATCGACGCGGCCATCGTCAGGGTCATGAAGATGCGCAAGGCACTCTCACACAACCTCCTCATATCTGAACTGTACAACCAGCTCAAGTTCCCCGTCAAGGTACGTAGTTTTAGAAAGAGATATAAAAGCATGTGTGACAGAGATGGTTCTACAAATGATGGCTCTACAAATCGGAACTGTTTTTACAACTCAATATGCCAAATTATCGGGAACAACTGGGCTATTCTAATTTCCTAGTTTAATCAAAATCAGTGGTCCCACGCGTTATTGCTGAGCCTAAGATCCTGGGTTCGATTTCCCAGTCGGATAAAGGCCTATCGACGTTTTTCGAATACATGCCTAGTTGTCAACGCTCCGACACGGCAGCGGTTAGCTCCAGCGAGCTGTCACATTTTTTATCTTGTCACAAAAAAACATTTAAACGCACATGATTTAAAGTTCAATTTTGCATGGCAAATTATTTGTCTGTTATAATAAGCGATGACCTCTGTTTGTCCATTTACAGCCGGCAGACTTGAAGAAACGCATCGAATCCCTCATCGACCGCGACTATATGGAACGTGACAAGGACAACCCGAACCAGTACAACTACGTCGCGTAATAGTGGCCCAGCCGCGGCCATGCTCGCCCAACCGCGTTCACACTACGACACCACTAATGTTCACTAATAAATGTCTCATGATGATACGATGTTTGAACGATAGGCGAGCCTATCATGTGGACCTCATCGGCTAGAATGTACTGTAGTAGGTACATAATGTGGCAGTTAAAATCTAGGAAAGGGAAGTGAAGGATTGAAAGGCTTAGGAAAGGAATGGACGGTATGAGTCGACATAGACCGTCTTGGCAGTTGATTTTGCGTGAATACCCGAGTGACGGCCGCTCTCTATAATGGCAAGTTTTGTATCCAACTGGCCGATTTTGCAATCCATGGATCGATCTACAGATAGCATTATTGAAAGCGGCCGTAAGTCAACTTAATATTTTTTGTGACCAATTTATTTGACGTGCAGTCGACTGCTACAAGTATTGTCTGTTCCCGTCCTAAGACTGTCTTTGCGGAGGTTAATTGCTCCGCTAAGAAAACACTGATAATGAGACGCATCAGGTTACACTAGCGACCGAGATAACTTGGAAAGTTAAGCCATCATTGTTCCGTTGCGAGAAAGAGATGGCACACTTAATAACTTCCGTCTTTGTCCCGCATTTGAACAATAATGGCTATGACGCTTCGTAGTACCGAGTATGGACGGTAAACTAGACATAAAGCTTAGCCTAATGCCGTGTCGTAGTGTCAATGCTCACGCGCCGCCTTGAACTTAACGCTGTATATATGACAGACCGCCGGTTATGTCCGTAGAACGAGCAGCTTAATGAAACACTGCCGATATAAAGATTCGTATAGAATACAAAATAGAACGCAGGTTTTTTTAAATGGCTCAGTATACTTACTGTAAAATGGCCTTGGCACACCTAAATACACCAACTTGACTTAAAATAAAGCATTGTAATGTGAACTTTATTTTGTGTGACGTACAGTGACATTTACAAATTTGTTTGGTAGTAGACACCAATCAATTAACATACTTTATGAGCTGCCCCATAGATTTTGTATGGCAACAGAAAACTTTAACATTATTTATTTACCAACTCAAAAAAGCAACTAGAAAATCAAATATTACAGTTATATCAGTTTGAAATTACTTGTTAACGGTGTCAACTACCCAAATGACAATATACGCTATATCAATGTTTTAAAGCTCACATTTCAATGCTTCACTTTGAGTCAAGTTGTTGAGGTGTGCAACGGCAGAGAGTATATTGCCGTCTCATTTCATTGACTTGAAAATGCTAAGGACTGTAAGTGTTTTGCAATAAGTATTGTGAATAAGGGGTTCTTCTAACCGCGATACAAGTCGTTATCAGGTAGAGTGAAGCTAGTGTTTAATTTAATAAAAACTACATGATTCAAGATTTTATTATTATTCTTTTTCTATGAAGTAACCTGCTCAAGTTATTCTTGATACAAAGTACTCCAATGACAATTTATAGCCCGCGGTTTGTCGAACGAAAAAATATTATGACAAAATGTCATGCGCGCGCAAGCAGCTGTGATTGGTCGTTGATAATACAGTCAACCAATCACAACAGCTTATGGGGAGGAGAAGAAACGGGGGGGTAAGTATTGAAGTAAGTGACACGACTCGTTGGCTACATTTTGTCCTTATGTAGTTCTCATGTCATAAATATCTTTTTGTTTACTGGATGGTAACTTTCAAGAATATATTTCCGAAATAACATTAATTGCAGACTTATTTCCGGAATGGTTGAGAGTTTATTTCATAGCTCGTAAGTGAATCGCTGTCGACGAGATTTTCTGCACTCAAAGATACTAACATGCATACATTTGTGAAGAAACCCGCTTATACTGTGAAATGAATAGTTCAATATTAGAAAACAAATCTAAAATGAAATAAAACAATAATAATATTTACTTTGAGAGTAGAAAAGCTTTCTTTCCGAACTGGCGGTCGGAGGGCAGACAAGAGGTATCACATCGCCCGACTCCTGCGCATATACAAATATAAAATAACACATTAGAAATATAAAGTGTGATATTAGAGAATCGATTACCCTCCGCTTGAAACAGGCTACCTATGATTACAAGACGTACCTATTCATTCATTAATTTTTGAGTATGGCTGGTACAATACAGTATGATTTGACTGATTATATTGCAGTACTTATTTTGCTTATCTTATTATAAGGCTAAGAACTCACGAAGCGATTTTGTTGCGGGGCCGGGAACATAATTTATCGCGAGCGTCATTTTGAAATTCCCGTTAGGCGTCCCCCACATTAGGCGTGAGCATTCCTCGGGCGAGCGAGCGATCGCCTTGGCGTTTAACCCCCTTTAAAGTCGTCCCAGTCGTCCCCCGTCAAGTCAGTCACAATTTGGACAGTGCCGTGTTAGCTTTTTTTTTTTTTTTTTTTTTTGAGGTGGTAAAAATCATCAAATGAGTCCTTCCGTCCTGGGCGGGGCGGAAGGGACTGTCAGACTTTTACTGACTAAAAAACCACCCTGTTCCTTCTGTTGCCCTTTACGTTCCGGGGCCACGGTATCCTGTTAAGACGTCCCGCAACCCCGGCAGGCGTTTGGCCCCGTTGGGGGGCCCCGTCCCTGTGCTGACAGCTCTTTGAGGCGCGCGCGAACAGAACGCGCCGTCGACCCGGGCATGGTCCTTGATCGGACGGCGAGCTACCCATTACTCGCCGTCCGCAAGCCCGCGCCTACGGTGGCCGGATGTCGCCTCGCGACGTCCGACGCCCTGGGCGTCTCCCGCGGCGGCTGGGGCGTGAGGTGGAGGGTGTTGTTCTCTCCCTCACGCGGCCCGCCTCCTCCTTCGCTAGCATTACTGCTTCGCAGAAGGAGGTGACTGCATCCCATTCCCTCTCGCCCCGGAGCATGGCCTGAACCAGGCCCGGGCGCGAGAGGTCGCCGCCGCCTATCGCCTCCGTGAGGACACGGCGATGCTCTGCCCAAGCTGGGCAGACCTGCACCGTATGCTCCACCGTGTCCTCCGGGCGGTCCACACAGTGGTGACACCCGGGCGTTTCCTCCCGTGCAATCCGACACAGGAACCTCCCGAAACAACCGTGTCCGGTGAGGACCTGCGTCAGCCGGAAGGTGAGGACGCCGTGGCGCCTCTCTAGCCACTCCTCAAAGAGGGGTCTTACCGCCGCGATTGCAGCGTGCCCGAACCTAGGTTGCGACAGTCGCATCTCCCATTCCGCCATGAGATCGCCCCGGAGCTCGAGCCGCAGTGCCGCGATTTGCTGCGGCAGCGGGTTTTCGCCCCGGCGCTGCGCGTCCACGCGCCACTCATAGACGCGCTGGAGGACTGTAGCCTCCAGATCCCACGGCGGTAATCCGGCAAGGAGGTTTGCCGCTTCGCCGGAGACCGTGCGGTATCCCCGGATCATCCGGATGGCCATGACCCTCTGGCAGGCGACCAACTTGGCTGGTGGCCGCCGCCTGATGATGGGGGCCCACACAGGGGCCCCGTAGAGGGCCATGGACCGCACGACCCCCGCGTACAACCTCCGGCAGGAGGCGCCTGGTCCCCCGAGGTTGGGCAGGAGCCGCCAAAAAGCAGCCCCAGCCCTTTCCAATCGCGGAGCCAGGCGTCGGAAGTGTTCCTGGAAGCCCCACCGGCTGTCGAGGACGAGACCCAAATACTTCATCGTCGTCCCGACGCCGATGTGGACCCCTCCCACCGTTATTTGGGAGCCCGGCGGTGGCGCGTTCCGAAGACCATGAAAGCACATGGCCTCGGACTTGTGCAATGCCACCTCGAGTCCCAATTGCCGGATCCTTGCGACGACTGTCGCAACCCCTCTCGTCGCCAACCCAAGTAACACAGACATGCTGAATAAAGTTTGAGTAATAGCAATTCGCAAATGTTTACAGCTATAAGCTACATAATGTGTGAGTAAATGGCTATTGAAACAGCCAAATTCTGAATAATATTCTCTTTCGGCCTTTATAATTCTTTAAGCTTAGTAAAAGTTGTGTTAAGTTGACTATTTTTCTTAAAGCTTAATAATGACTTATATACCGCGTATAACACAGATGTTATTAAGCCTAAAGCATTACAGATGACTTTTATTTGAAAAAGAGTGCTTGGGACAGCATTTATCTGTATAATAGTACAAGTAGCTGAATAAACGTAGTTAACTAATATCATTATACAAACTTTACTCAGTTTATTGCTTATGAAACCACTAAATACTGTAAAATAGTGTCCTAACCACCTGACTTCTGAATATTGGTGTAGTTAATTTCTATTAAAAAGCTTGATTTTGAATAACCACTTTTATTTTGTCTATAAGTCACATAAGGTTCCACATTTCATTAATTATTCAGCTACTGTATAAAAGTGTTTTCTGGGTTCTTTATACAGCTTATTTCGGTATAATGGAAATAAAGTCATAGTTTATAGCCAACTAACACAGATGGAAGCTGAATGATGTATTCTTATTCCGCAATTACTTGTAAAAGTATCAATTTTTAACAAGTTATACAAAGTTTTTCTGGGTAGTAATTGAATAAGGGACGTTTTAAATCATTGTTGTGTCGTTGCGTATTGTTGTACCGCAAGTTTGTTGTGAACAGTTTAATAAAAATGGAAAGTAAATCATGGAAATCTAGGAGAAGAACTGGAGGAATTCGTCGTAAATATATTAAAGAGTATATGAAGTTGAATAATACAGTTTTAGAGACAAATACGAATGCACAAACGAATCAAATATGTACGAGAACAAGCTTAGTCATACGCTGAGTCAAGTCCGAACAGATCCAGTTTAACAGAGTTCCGTACCTTCAAATATAGTTGATATTGATTTTGTACGAAATTCAGAAGACGATGGTTCCGCATCTAGTGAAGATGAATTAAATGTGAATTTCATTGAATTTAAAAATATAACCTTTTATTGTAAAATTAAAAAAATGGGTTCTTAGTAAAAATAAAGATAGTAAAGATAGGGTTGATATTTTTTTAATAATTTGTTGTGTATATTTTATTTAAGTACCTACCTATAATAATTCACTAAGTATCTACATACTATACCTATTATAATACGTACAGTCAAATACAGCAATTAGCTGACCCCCTTTGCATAAATGGTTGGGATTTTTAAGAATACAAATCGATAGAATTATATAATACTTTTATATTTTATTTAAATACATAGATTAAATCTACCCAAATCCAGAAAAATATTAAAATCGTACGATTTGTTAGTAAAAAAATCTCAGCAATTTGAGCAAATGGGGGATCAGCTGCATTGATTTAACTTAGGTACATGCTACAAAAAAAAAATTGTATTATTTGCATTAATAATTATGTGGACTCTATAGAACTGCTGATTGATTTGTAAGTATCAATTTTCCTGAGAAATTGGGTCGACTGCATATTATTTTGAACCCTAATTAGCTGTATTATCAATCATATTTAGTAACTTATTCGAGTGTTATTCAGATATTGGTACTACCGGATCAGAATTTCTCAAATAAAAGCTTAATAAATAGAAAAGCGTAACTTTTATTCAGAGTTGTGCTGAAAAATAGCTGCGTGGAGAGTTTCTATCCAGTTTATAATGAATCGCCATTAAAACTTATTTTTATATAATTATTGAATCATTATGTATATCAAATGCCTAATTTTAGTAGTTCATTACAGTTAAAATTCAATTTAAATTTATTTTTGAATGATATGCATTAGCTGCTTTATCCTAATTATTTTTTTCACTTCTAAGAGTCGTTATTTATGTCTTATTTACCATCACTAAACTTGATTACCTACGCGGCCCGTGAAAAATATAGCGATAATTCATATACTATTCACGATAAAACTACTTGCGCAGTAATATTAACGTGTATCATGGTTATAATACATAATAACATTTACTTTCCGTTTCTCAGTTTCACCGTGCTTGATTTTATTTAATGAAACTAAACTATGAAGCGTCAAAAAAAAGACACATTGCAAGATTAAACACCAATTTTTTTCTATTTTACAACTTAACTCTTAATTCCGTCTGAAAAGTATTACGCAAATGTACTTAATTCTTAATAATTTCTGAATATCGGTATCTACATGCATTTTTGTCTGAATAAATGCTGATGCTGAGCTTTTTTTCAGATGTTACTAAGCTATTTCCCAGACATTACGTCGCTGTTATACAGACTCAAGCATTTAAAAATGTGCCCAAATTGCTTGAATAACAACTGAATAGACGTTTACTCAGACATTATCCCGACATAGTTTCAGCTTATAGTTTCGCTGATCGCTATTACTCAAATTTTATTCAGCATGCCTGTGTTACTTGGGAAGTCGGCCGCCGCCTGGTGCGACTCTCCCTGTGCCAGGACAAGCGTGTCGTCAGCGTAGCAGACCACGCTGACGCCATCAGGGAGGTCGGCGCGCAGCACCCAGTCGTATCCGATGTCCCACAGCAGCGGCCCCAAGACCGATCCCTGTGGGACACCGCACGACATTTCTCGCCGGTTCCACTCCCCCCGTTGGCCGGGGTAGATGACGGCCCTATCCGTCAAATAGTCCTCGACTACACGACGGAGGTAGGTCGGCATCCGGTGATACCGGAGTGCCTCCCTGATGCAGCTCCAGGGCAGGGTGTTGAAGGCATTGGCGATGTCGAGCGACACCGCCAAGACGACCCTGCCCCGGGTCACTACTTCCCCCGTCGTGAGGGCTCTCACGCGCATGATGGCGTCCACCGTGGAGCGCCCCCTGCGGAAGCCGAACTGGCTCTCCGCTAGGTCCGGCCCCGATCTCCCCAGGTGCCCGACGAGGCGGTTGGCAATAACTCTTTCAAAGAGCTTGCCCACCTCGTCGAGCAGCACGATGGGCCGGTATGCGGACGGAGAGTCCGCAGGGCGCCCCGGCTTCCTGATGAGGACCAGTTTCCCCGTCTTCCAACGAAGCGGGAACTGGCCCCTCTCCAAACATGCGCTTAGGAGCCCCCCCAGTCGAGGACCGAGAGCCCCCGAGGCCAGGACCCAGGCTTTGGCAGGCAAGCCGTCGGGTCCCGGGGCGGTATTCTTGGCCTTAAGCCGTTGTACCGCCACTCTCAAGTCTACCTCGGCCACCTCCGGAGGCCGTGTTAGCTCACGTCGCATTGCTGTTTTGGCGACGGGGATAGCGGGCGAAGGGGTAAGAACGCGACGTGCGCGCCGCGTGCACTCTCCACACACGCCGCAGGGCAGCAAAACGCGGCGCCAGCGCTACTCGCACGCCCTAGGAACCCGCACGCCTAATGTGGGGTCAGCCTTACCTTACCGGTAATCGGGTGTAAAAAGACACATCACAGCCGTTAAACTAAGCAACATTGAGCAAAAAATTATTGCTGTAAAAACATTAATTGTGCTTATGGATGCAAACGACAATACAGGGGTCATTTTAAATACCCCCAATTTATTTAAAGTTTAGGTATAACATTTAAAATTGGATTTCGTAAAAAAACGTACGAAAAGTTGAAACTTTGACCTTCAATATCTCGGTAACCAGAAGATTCCCAGGTTCATTAGTGGACCATAGTCCACTAATGAAAAAATGATCGCATCGATATGTACTACCTATCATTGCGATCAATCAAAGTCTATAGTCTACCTTCTAGGTAGAATAGTGTCGTGATGGCCCAGTTAACCAATTCGTTGCGGATGGCGCGCCAGTCGTGTCATGAAATAACACAGCAAGAAGTTTTCGAAACTGAGAGCCGCAATTAATCGGTTAAGGCGCCCGCCTCTCACGCATGAGGTTGTGGGTTCAAATCCGGGCAAATACCAATGTGACTTTTTCAATTCATATGTACTTTCAAAAGTTTATCTTGGACATCACTGACAACGGTGAAGGAAAACATCGTGAGGAAACCTGGACTTACTGTCCCACTCAAACCATGTCAGAGGCCCTTGAGGCGGTTTAGGAACTCTGACACTAGGGTGTGCGGGGTCGTAAGACCTCACTGCCCACACGATAAAGAAAGAGGTAGAATATAATACAATAAATACAAAGCTTTCGGCCTTTAATAAGTGTCTTTTTACACGCGATATAGCTCCAAGAGTTCTTCGCCTGCAATTGACAATTGAACGTAACGTTGATATTATTTTAAATCACTTTGTCATTTAGGAGAGATCGTATGTCAGCTTCGCTGTACCGAGGCAATTAATTTCACCTTAACATTAATTAATTCCTATAATAGATGTTAGGAATATTTAGATTGGAAGTTAGTCATAAGAAGTTTTACGTGAGGCAGCCGCGCTATATTAGGTTATCTCGCACTGTCTCGCGCCGAAACAATTCAAAAGCCATGTTTTGGTGCGAGATGATGCGACGATTAGATTTTGTCGCTCTGCGCCGCGTGCGCAACACGCCTGGCTGCTGCCACGGGTACAACGGAGTTGATTAACTGATGTATATGTTTCGTAATATCCTTTATTATCATAATCCATTATAGTAAAGCTTTGTTTGTTGTGATATTCGGGTTGTGTTTGTTTCTGTCAGTTTCAGGAGGGATCACTAATTAAACTATTTATAATTTTCCGACATTGTTTTATTTGTCTTTCTCGTGTATGTAAGTACATTCGACCTACGAAAACTTTGACCATACTTAGAACCTTATCATAATATAAATGTAAATGATGACGTCAGAAACAATGACATAAATAAACGCATGACTTAGATAGACAAGCAGCGAGTTTAATGTGACAAAGTCGTTTATGTGATCAAAGTTTTTGTATGGTGATTGTACTGGCAAGAATTATCAGAGATGTGTGAACAATTAGAAATAGAATAGGTATTTAACTAGTTGAATTTTAGTTTATCCATTCGCAAAACTTCATTATTTGGAATATGGTCAACTGTTTTTTTTTATTATTACATCCAGAGCTATAAATAGTGATTTCGCCTAATACTGAAGACAAATTCTTCCCAACGAAATACACTACAAATAATTTATTCTAACATTTACAGTATGTACAATAGTTACATTAAAATTTGTAACATAAATAAGTCAAACAATTTTAAATAGGAGGACATTGTACTATAATATACATTCAAAATGCGAAATCCTTTCCAATGTGCCTACGAACGACTCACATTAAAGTGGTGCGGGGCCGCATCGCCAAACGCAACACAAAAATTTGCGACATCAAACCCGGCATTTATTGCGGTTAGGAAAATTAATTACGCGATAATCAGTAAGGCGTTGTTGTGGCACCGCGCCGCACCACTTTTATGTGTATCGGCCCTTACAGAAAAAGGCAAGCTAAGGCCTGGTTGAACCACAAACCATAAATTATTACCATGTTTCCAATTCTGTCGATCGTTAGAAATTGACAGTGGCTTTTTTTATTAAAGCACTTTAGTAATTTGTGGTACAAGCGGGCCAATGTCACTTTTCAATAAGGATGTTACGAAGAATTTGGACTCCCGATTCCGAAAGGTCGGAACTTCCGATTGATTCTACACCACCGATTCCGCTATAACTACCTCCGTAACATCCCTAGTATTCAAAGTTGCCTATAACTGCTATCCAGTCAAAATTATTGCAACATTACAGATCAGACATCAGTCGATAGTTAATACCTACTAGTTTAATGGAAGCATTCGATGATGTGTAATAAATGCGTCACAATTTCACAAATTGAAGATGCACAAAGTAACTCACACTACAAAAGGCCAATCAAGTCTCAGTTGAAAAATATATCACGTGAGTTTTAGCTGTGGTGATTGGCCCTCAGAAATAACAAGAACCAATCAAAGTACTTGATTTTACACAAAGTTAAATTGAACAGGCTAATCAGAAACTTTCCCATCGCGTATGAAACAGTCCCAAAGCGGACTTGAGTATCCGAGCGATAGAATACCTAAATATGCCAGACGACGCTTGACAAAGCCAGAATTTCTACAACTCCAGGTGAGCATTCAAATATGAGCTTAAACCCGTACTCTTTAGATACACTTTACAGTGGCAACATAAAAAAAGCAAACAGCGAGCTTGTCGCAATATAGTCACTGTAAAGTGTATCTACAGAGAACGAGCTTAAACCCATATTTAAATGCTCATATTTCGTATTGCATATATTCCATGGAACCTTAAATGTGCCAATTTTTCGGCCAAGTACTCTAATTAAAGTAGGTAGTTCTCAAGAGATAGTGACGAGTGAACGAAGATCATTTGGGGAATATTTTGAACACGGTGTCCAAGTGGTCCTTGTGGTAGTCTAACTCTTCGGCGAGCGCGTTCGCTAGCGTGGTCGGCGTTACCTTCTCTTGTAGGTACTCTTGTAGTAAGAGCTGTGGAAAGGACGGTATATGAAGTCAGCATAATTATTTATTTATTTGCATACCATAATGTGTTTATAGATGTTACTTATGGCTCAAAGCTAAAATTACAGGTATGGATGTTAGGGCACAGCAACATTGTAATAAATTAACTAAAAAAAATAAAATAAAAAAATAAAAAAAACATTTTTGTGTGAAATTCTAAATTACTTTAGTTATAACTTTATTGAGATCATAGTCGCAATAACAATTATTTAACAACTGTTGAGTGAAGCTTTAGATTGTTCGTATTACGTATACTTGTCCCAGGCCCTGGGACAAGTATAATAATAAATATGCGATTGGCTGCTGCGCTGCGTGTCGCGGGTTCGATTCCCGCACGGAACAAATATTTGTATGGCCTACAGGTAGTTGTTCCGGGTCTGGCTGTTTGTGTATGTTTGTTGTGTGTGTATGTTTGTAAAACGCACCCACGATACAGGAGAAAATCCCAGTGTGGGGCAAGGTTTAAAAAAAAAAAAATATCCCTCGAGATACACCGGGGCCTGAGGCTGTGTACACACATTAACATACATACATACCTCTGGGGTCCAATCCTCTCAGACCGGTTAAACTTTAATAATAAAGAAAAAAATTATGTACCTGAGGTGGCACAGCTCCTCCATGCCTCAGCAAGCCCTGCCGCAGGTTCTCTCCAGCAGATCGACACAGTGGCTTGTCCTGGAAGTACTTGTGCCACACCGACCACGCGATACCGCGCGAGATCAGGTACGAGTAGTACTTCGCGCCGTAACCAATCAGGTGGCTAAAGCGGTGCTGCCATGCCTGATAGACAAACGAACGTGGATTTATGTCTTACTAGCTTTAGACTGCGGTTTTGTCTGCGTACATTTCAGAATTAACACAAAGTTTTAATTCTGTGCGTTTATAATAACGCGCGAATAAAGAAGATAAGAAACTGAAATAATTCTTCGTAGACAAATGAAACTTACGCAATAAGTTTCAAGGCGTATAATACGCACTGTTTAGCTTTTATGCGTAGTATTATTTCGTTGCAAATATCCTTTAGGATTATTTATTTATTTTAACTTTATGCAACAAAAGTACAAACAACAAACAAACATTAGAACTCACAGTATTTTGAACGTAAGGCAATCCGTAGTACTGCTTTTGCACTCGCTGCAGTACTTCCGTGGTGCTGCCGCGCTGCGACGCGTCGGGCCCATGATAGTGCTGATCTAATGCTGAGTAGAACACCTGACGATGATATCACAAATTATGACCTCTAAATCACCTATCAGAAAGGATCAGATTAC
This sequence comes from Hoplodrina blanda, assembly GCA_949316365.1. NCBI lineage: Eukaryota > Metazoa > Arthropoda > Insecta > Lepidoptera > Noctuidae > Hoplodrina > Hoplodrina blanda. Next base: position 3,217,077 of record OX438579.1, on the reverse strand, counting down.
TTAACGTTTTAGAATTGTTATAAATGTGTCCAAAATGCCTCTATTACACCTACATTTTTCGACATTGATTATCGCTGAGATAGGATTAAATTGCGACAAACTTTTTATACGCATTTAATTAGGAGAATTAGCCTTTTGAGCTTCGAAAGTAGATTTAGTGTAAAAGTGTTTGGTGAACTTAAATAAAACGTGATGGATTTTCGCATGTAAATCCCGTTCTCTGCGCATAATGCATTTATAAATGAGAAGCGTAACGTCTATACAGATTTGTCTCTAGCAAGTGCAGGGTGTACCTGTAGTTGCATCTCGCTGGCCCCGAACAGATGCTTAGAGGCGCAGAGCCGGTGCAGCATGTCCTCAGGCATCGGCTCGCGGGTCTGGAAGTGACGGGCGAAGCGACGGATAACCTGCAATGTAACGGTTATCAATATAACGGCTGTAAAAATATAGTTAACGAAGTAAAAAACTATTTTCCCGTTATTGTGATATTTTTTTATTCTGGCCCACATCATCGTAACATTGCACGATGTAGGGCACGACGTTGTATCGTGTTTATAAGATTTAGTCTTTAGGCCATTCTCTACCAGTCAATTAAAGGTAGTGAATATATAACATGCCAGGTCAAAAGTCAAAGTCAAAACATTTATTAAAATTGGACCAATTACAGGCCCTCTTGAATTGTCAAGGAGTCGGTCAGCAGGGCCCGATCTAAGGGGGAGCCAGCCGGGCAAATACCCAGATCGGCAAAAATAAAGGGCGGCAAAATTAAGGGTGCTGGGCGGTTGCACAAAGTCCAACATACTCTCATAAATTTTTGTATACTTGTTCAGAAGCCGTAGTATTATACAATTTTATTATAACAATATCACATATATAATTATCATCCCATTATCGGAATACCAAGCTCATGTAATAATATATGGTGTTAGTGTAAAGGGCGGCGAATATTACTTTTGTCTGGAGCGGCTAAATAGCTAGATCAGGCCCTGTCGGTCAGTTAGTTAGAAAGTTGATGCTAGTTGTTCATTCCAAAACGGAGATCAAATAAGTTGGTCCAACATCCAGGTCATGTTACCTGCGGCGAGCTGGCGAAGTACTCCATGAGCACGGAGGGCACCTCGGCCAGGTCGGTGGCGCAGCGCGTGCCCGACACGTGCTGGTTGCGCGCGCGGCCCAGCATGGAGTGCAGCGCGTGGCCCAGCTCGTGGAACAGGTTGTCCACCCCGCCCGCCGACAGCAGCGCCGGGCCCGAGCGGTGCCCGCCGCTCAGCGACAGCATCACCACCACTATCGGGTTCTGGATCAAATAATTGAAATAAATGTATTTGTTAACTTAAATCGTTATGGACACGCCTTGCGATATAAACGCTCGGAATGTATGTGGAAACGCCACGCATTGCGGGTACGCATCCACACTGGCTAGAGCGGTTCACTCGTGTCGTGAGACTGCCTCGCGACTTGAATCAACCAGTACAGACTCAGCTAATCAACTTCATATAAAACTTCAATTTAAAACTAACCGAAAGTATAGATTTGGATTAAGCAGAAATCCATTAAAAATATCTCGCGTGGTAATGCACTCATCAGCCCATTATATGACCCAAGGTCACATGAAACTCTTTTCATCACAATACCACAAAGTGTCCACGAACCTGGTAACTGCCATCAGGCAGCAGCTTCCCGCCCTGTATGGTGAAGTGGCAGTCCTGGTGCGGTTTGCCGGGCCGCTCGTACAGGTCGCAGTAGATGTAGCCCAGCAGCCCTTCAGACTCGTGCACCACGCCCAGTTTGTACACGTCCGGGGACCACGACTCACCTGAGATAATATTCGATGGATATTTGAATTACAGACTTGGTTGTAAGAGCAAACTAAATTACTTATTTATCGGAATCATTTTTAAATGCTACAAAAGAAACAAATTAGCTTAGGCTTTTTTCGGAGAGTAGGTATTTACACTTTTTAGGTTAGGCAGATATCCAGTACCTTTTTATAAAGGATGTTATTATTATTTTTTTTCAATTATTATTTATACTCAAATCATGTGCAAGAGGCTTTTACAATATTTCAACTCACTAACAATAACATACAAAAAAAATACAAGAATAAATGACTTACCCGGCAACATATCTTCAGACTTCAAAGTAATCCCATACAGTTCCTGACACAGCATATTAAGGCCTTCCATACACCCGCCTAACGAGAAATACGGACTAAAGTCTGAGTTAGCAACGTTGAGGAGTTGCGTCTTGGCCTTATGTGTGAAGTAGGGGGTGTCCCAGCACATCAGTTTGTCCTGGTAAGAGGTTTCTTGCTTCTTCATTTTGAGCATAGCATCGAAATCTATTTTGGCTCTGTCATGGAGATTATCTGAGAGTATATCGAGGAATTGTCGCACGTTTGCTGACGTCTCCATTGTACTTGCTTTTATAGCCCTGTGGAATAAGGTGGTATATCTGATAATAACTTACAGATTCTATACTGACTAACATTGTACAGTTGATGAGTATGTTATGTTTTTAGTTAGGATAATCATCAAACAATAACGGGATCGCGCTGGACGTCCTATGGCTGATATGATGATGATGAATAACAAAAAACTGGTTCAGCAGTCCCTTTTCCATTCTTGACTCTAGAAACTATCACATAGTTTTGATAATCGATCTGACTAATCATTATTCATTTATTTATCAAAATAAATGAATAATGATTAGTCAGATCGATTATTTGGGATCAATGCGAAAAAGATGCGACTTTTGGATTCTAATTTTTCAACAGATCACACCCCTATTTATATCTTTATTCCTCTCCGACTATCTCTTTCTACTGTCATACTTTCACTCATACAATGGTTTCATACGATATCTTGCCATTTAATTCCTCTCACATTTCCACATGTATATGTATTGGTGACTTCGATTTCATATAGTACATTACCTGTCAGCATAGCTCTGGAAGCCGCATATGGACGCCATCTCATGGCGGGCCTCGAGCGTGGTGGACAGCAGCTGGTGCTGCATCTCGTCAGGTGCGAGATACAGGCGGTAAGCAGCCTCGCGCGCGGCCGCCTCTCCGCACTCCGCGTACACACCGCTCACTATTATATTGTCGCCTTCACTGCTGAAGCTGATAACCAAAATTATTATTATTACTAGCTTTTGCCCACGACTTCGTCCGCGTATATGTCGGTTATCGCGGACGCAACGAAGTCGAAGTCGAATAAAAAGTAGCCTATGTCCTTTGTTGGGGTTCACACTTACCCTGTACCAAATTTCACACAAATCGGTTCAGTAGTTTAGGCGTGAAGAAAAGACAGACAGACAGACAGACAGACTGACAGACAGACAGACAGAGTTACTTTCGCATTTATAATATTAGTAAGGATTTATATTTCTATCAAAGTCAAAGCATTCATTAGACCATTTACAGGCACTTTTGAATGGCCAAGGTGTCAGTCAGAAAGTTGAAGCTAGTTGCTTATTCCAAAACGGTAGGTAGTCCTCTATGGAGAAAAATAAGCAAGAACGGGTTTACAAAATCCTGGTTACAATATTCTTGTTGCTTCTATATGTGAGAACAAAGAAGGTACAACAATAAAATAATAACAATAATATAGATGTTGGCCAGGCTGTTAAGAGATGACTAATTCAGACTGCCAGTGCCCATTCTCGAACATGATGTGTGGATCAGCACCATTTAACTCAACATGATCCAACCCACATACCACCATAAGCGAGACATTTGAGTGAGCATGACAAATCATCATCACACCTGTGGATATTCTCTGAAGACCAATAATATTATTATGTACTTACAACTGTCTGACATTTGCTGGCACAGCGGACCGTGGTACCCTCCTGGGTTTAGCAGCCCCTGCCATGAACTTCTGCCCAGTCTGCAGGATGAGGTCATTAAGAGCCACCACTCTCCGCCTACGTTCCTCTGGTAACTGTATGCCGCTCTGTTCAAAGTCAAAGAGGAACAACTCCGCTAAATGCTGATCTCCTGATGTACCTCGCCTTACAGAGTCTCGTAATGCTTCGTAAAGGCCCTTGTGTGTGTTTAATCTGGACAATAGAAGATTGAGAATGAATTCCATTATAAACTTAGCTCAATCTAAAATTTCAATCACTTAGCTTTTAATCTTTACAAATAAATAAAATTAAAGTGTCTATGTTATAAGGTAGGTAATTTTCTTTTTTTGTCTGTTTGACAGTTTGTTTCGGTAAAAAGTTAAAACGCCTCAGATAACCGACATTCACGTGGACAAAGTCTTGGTCGCTAGTTGTCAAAAAAAAAGATAATTGAGTAAAATTAATTCATGTATATATTCTTTATTAAACTCAAGGATAGGTATTACAAATTCCTTCAAATTGATGTATTAAAGTCTACGACATACATATCTAGTTTATTACGATCACTTACTTCTCAACAACACCGCTAACACTAATACAAGCCTCTTCAGCTGCACTGGCGAAGTGAGACTGTGGATGAGCAATCCTGACAAACTCTGCCAGGTCGGCGACCTTGCATAAAGTGTCAGACAATTCGTCAAAGACTTCCACCATAGGGCGGGAGGGGTTTGAAGTGGCTTCCTCTATCAAACTGTCTGTCGCAGCAATCGCCTGGTCTCTCAAGTTGGAGAACCCTTCAAAACTAATTAGTTCTGGTTTATTGAAGAGTCCCTGGAAAGAGTTCACAGGAGTTAGAACTGGAGATGGCACAGTAGAGAAAGACATTGTAATTTTTTCCAATCCAGAAGGATAGGTACTTTTATATTTGGTCTTTGGTAAATCGTACATGCAAAGGGGGCAGGGATGGTGGAGGCAGAGCTTATTATGACTGTATTAACTAGCCCGTAAGATATACTTATACTTATTAGTTACATCTTCGGGTATGACAACTCATACTTTGATATGGTTCTAAAGATTTTTACATTTACAAAATCAAAGAGAAAACATGTTTTGAAATTCAAAACATGTTTTCGCTTTGATTTTGTTGAATAAGATTAAATTACTTGGTGATCAAAGACATAACAAAATGTGGGTTAAAAACACCATGCAGATGAAGTCAGGGCAGAAGCTAGTTATAAAAAAAAAAAGCACGGGTTGCACTCCGGGAGTGCCGGCACAAGTGAAAACTTGATTATTAACGTTGAGCATGTTTGATATTTTGGAATGGTTGGGGAATAATTTTGCACCAATTGCTTTATCAGTATAAAAGTACTATCATTTATGTGGTAGAATACAATATTCATTTATTGCGCTATCGTACACAAACATGACAATATATTACATTAAAAATTTAACTTTAAAACTATTACAATTATAAACATTCGCGCAAGCGCCCTGCGCTGTCTAAACGAAACAGTAGGCCCAGGCATACATTTTCGCCGCGCCGTAGAGAGGGGATAGCTGTCTACTCTCCATCCGTCTTACGCTTTTTCGATCAGGTCACGTGTCCTGACGCGAGTCGAGGTCACGTGTCCTGACGCGAGTCGAGGTCACGTGTCCTGACGCGAGTTTAAGATTTTATACCCATTACAGAAAAAGTGCTCAACGCCGCTAAAGAAGTTTTCACTTCAAAAATTCGCAAGCATTAATTGCAAACCAGTAATAATTATACAATACTTACAGTCCTTTCTCTCATTGAGTCAAACATGGGTTTTGATGTAGGTCGAGTGTTGAACGCTGTGGCCAGTGGAGACCAAGTGCTGACACTTCGGCTTAATTTCTTTCTATGTCCATACCATGAGTGTTTTAAGAGCTTCATTTTGAATTAGTTTGTATCTGAAATAAGTTTTGAATTAAGAAAATTTTCTTTACACCACACCACTGGAGTGGTCACACCTCGCCTTCTGAGGCTGAGGACCAGATTTGCCCTACGGAAGGGACTATTTCGAGAAATACATGCACCTTATACGGAGAATTACTGATGTAATCAATATGTGCCTAGTTTTGTTTTATACAGTATTATTAATACAGGAAGTAGGAAGTCTAGCCTATCATGAGTCTATCTAAAACAATAATTTTCATCAGAAAACATTCAATAAACTGAATGAATAAAATCCCGATAGCCAGAGAGTCTATTATTGACATGCATTAGTGCACAACTTTCACATGCAATAATACGTTGTATTGCATATACGTAGAGGCTAAATTAGAAAGGGCGACAAAGTTAACGGTACAACTCGATCTACAACACTACCTACCTACCTACTTATATTTTTTTTTCATAAAAGGAATCATGCAGTAACGGAATATTACGGTAAGGTCATAAGAATTTTACGATATTTGTTGAATTTTTGTAGTAATTTCTCGTTTTTCTTTTTCAATATTCATAACCAAAAAGGTAGATTGTCTGATCAACATACCAAATAATTATGTCCTCGCAAAAGTCCACTGTTGTAATCTTGGGTAAGAAATAAAAATAACGTAAAAAAATAAAACACCTTTCAAGTATAAATTAACATCTTTTTCCCGAAACCCCGTAACCTTTCGAAATTCTGTTTCAATTTTCATTTATTTATTTTTATCTGTGGTCTGTGCATGCCACAGACCACAGATAGATAGAACCATAGAGTAAAGTAATATAGAACCAAGAAAATGTGGCCTAAGGAGTGTCGCAGTGTTTGGGAGTTTTTCGATTTTTGTAAAGAGAAAATTATTACCTTTAAACTCTATAAATTAAAAGTTCTTGTTACATTTGAATTTTACCTACATTAGTAATTTCAGCAAATTAAAATGAACAAATGTATTGTTGAATATTATAGGAGTATTATGTCATATGTCAGTCATATGTGGTAGTAGCCTTTTGGACACGCCTTTGGCAATATGCAATGGACTTAAAAACCCAAACCGTAAAATAAAATTACCCCAAAAAAACCGCATCAAAATCGGTCCATTCGGTTCCATTGGTAATCTGTGATTCTGTGCCTGGTTGACCGTTCTGTCAAATACCGACTGTCAATTTTTATTGTCAAAGTCAAACAAATCCATGCACGCGAACCTGCTCGTATTCGAATTTTTAAGGCTCTCGTTTGCAATGCGAAGAGTGTTGTTGTTTTGATTACTACTTACTGCAAACAATGACCACGTAGTTTGCTCATACTTTCTGTGACTGTGAAATTTTTCGTGAACAATCACCTCAAGTGACTTGTTTTCTTGTCATAATGGTGAGGTTAAAACTTATTTTGTATAAATTTAGACTTGGCGCGCTGTGGAGCCTATAGAAATATGATATAATGATATTGATTGATGTTATATCTTTCAGTCAACCCCACCGCCCCCGCAAGCGCGTCGTTCATCTGGAGAGAGCAAAAAGGTGATTCCACCTGCTTCTAGCATTGTGACCAGAAATGGTGCTCGCAAGGCCAAGATCCAGACTCGCGCAATGTCCGCTGGGGCTAAGGTAATAAATTAGTAATGCAATGCGGCGCCGCCTACACACAAGCCGTGACTTATGTATTTTATGACAAACTGCAATTTCTGCTACAGATAAATTGCCTTTTTGATTGGTTCTAAATTTGGGTTGGGTTTACAATTACGTCGCCTGAATTTGAGGATTCTGACATTGTGGGGGGGTCAAGGGGACTTATCTTAAGCACCCTCAAGCAATTTTAGCCGCCGGAGCGGCGTTAAATTATTTAAAACAATTTTCAAAAAGATCGATAAATCACTAACTATTGCTTGAAACGAAACGTAAAATTCACTAAATTCTTACGTTTTTGAAAGTTGCGTCTGTCAAAATGCGTAAAAAGAATCGCAAAGCGCCATTTTGCTGCCATTGACAGTGACAGATAAACACGATTTTGTTGTTTTATTGTGCGTAAGAGCGAGCGAAGCGAGCTCGGGACTTGGGGCACCCCGACTAGGACAGGTTAGGTTAGAAGGGGATGGCAGGGTCCAGTGAGCGAGCGAAGCGAGCGAACAGACCCTGCCATCCCCTTCGTGGTTATTTTTTTTTAAACCACCCAGAAGTAGGAGCCCCGCGAAGCGGGGCTCCGTCGAGCCTCTCTGGCGAGGGGAAAGTCTGGAGGGACTCTACCACTCTTCCCACCTTCCCCGTCCGCCATACGACCCTATTAAGTAACTTGATACAAAGCCCTAGTGGGGCTCCGTCGAGGAAAAACATCGTCTTTCCGGCGGGGAAAAATGGTGGGGGGCGACTCCACTAGTCCCCCATAACCTCCAACCACCGCCCCCACCCCCCTATCAAGGCGACGTAATTGTAAACCTTACCCGTCCATCCATCTATACCAATCTTTAATAAGTTATATCCTTAATAACTCATACACAAAAAAAATATATAAAATTTTGTGGCATACTTAGTAAAATAACAACAATAAAACAGTATTGAACCTGGAACACTGCACTGTAATTACAGAACTATCCTCGCTTGGAAAAACCTTAATTATTTGTACAAAAGATAATGAATTCACATCTTCAGTGTTAAAGATACCACATAGATATACACAGTGTTATCTTAATAGTGATACATGAGTACATTATCTTACTAAGTACCTATTATTTATATGATTATGTAGCTTGCGATCAAGTAACATGACATTAATATTTTATTAATTAATGAAATTAATGGTATTTAACTTGTGTCTAAGTTCTGGACTTGACTAACAAAAAAAAAATTTTTATTTTTTTATTTATTTATAAATATAACCTGCCTGAACTGATTATGTGAGTATGTTTGTATTATAAAAATACAAAATAAGTATACATAATGACAATACTTTCAACAATTATTTGTTTACATTCTAAAATAAAATAGTATTTATTCCCAGAAGCAATGTTCTTGTCTGTTAGTACACATTTTCACTAAATTAAAAAAGGTACATTTCCATTTTAATTAGCACAAGTTATCTAGAAACATTTATACTTTACCTTTACTGCTGTTAAACAAAATAAACAAGTAACAGAAAAGTTTAATAATAATTTTATTTGAAAAGGAGTTTTTTAACTTCTGGTGTTATTTGAACCTTTTTGGTACTTCAGAATACTGGTTGACGATAATGCTTTGTGTTTATGGTCTCCTGACCTTATGCTTAGCTGTCTACTTGAAGTGTTTATGAATGAACTTCAATACTTACTATTATTTTAATATTTAATATTTATAATTTCTTAACTTACTTTATTCAATTTTTTTATTACTTTAAATCAACCTTGATTATTAGCTTTGGAATTGATTTTGTGTTGTATTATAGAAAAGCATTGTAGCAGTTGTTCATTCATTACTATTGTATCATGGATTTATTAAGTATATGTGTGTTGCAGCCATCTGCACTAGTAATTGCTGCGAAACGGAAAGCACAACAGAAGAAGAAGCACAGCTTTGAAATTGAACTAAGAGATCATTATCAAATTGTAAGTATTACATACTGTACTAGCTTTAAATGTCGGTTATCGAGGACGCAAACAGAGTTGAAGTCAAATAAAAAGTAGCCTATACGTCCTTTATTGGGGTTCAAATCGGTTCAGTAATTCAGTCGTGAAAGAGTAACAGACAAAGTTACTTTCGTATTTATAATATAGTATGGATTTATAAGCAGAAGAACTAAATTAATCAGACACATACATTGTTTTGCCCTATGATGCAAGAATTCACCTCTAGTACAGGAGAAAATCCACAAACACACCTTTTTTCTCATAATATAAGACTACCAATGCACCTTGAGCAAGTGAAGTCTGTCTGTCTGTCTGTCTAAGAAGAGGCCTTTGCTTAGCAATGGGACAGCAATAGGCCAGTATTTTTTATTTTTTCGTCAATAAATATTTGTGTCAATTATTATGTAACTGGTTATCTTATCACGAATTAAACTTAACTATGATAGTAAATGATAGTAAGACGGACTTAGACAATGTATCTTACGTGCGTTGAGTTTTATAGCACAATAATCATGAACATGTTTATAATTGTTAGTTTTCATCATTATGTGCTTTAGATTATGATTTAATTGTCTTACATGCCAAATGGTCTATTTTCATTTAAATTAATTTGTAAAACAGTGAAAGTTGAGTGTTTTTGTTGGAGATTGTATTTAGCGACGCACAGTGTTTCAGGATTGCTTGGGAGCGGACATGTTTTAACTAATAGCATATATCGATGTAGTAAGACCTAATAACAAAAACTGCAAAAGAAACCCTATGTCAATTATTCTTAGTTTTCGAGAAAAAAAATGCTAAAGTTGCTAGTTCAGAGTATGTGTCAAATAGTAAAAATGTATTTTTTTCTTGAAGAATCAAAACTAAAAGTAATATTTAATAACCTCGTTTTAACACATAAAATGATATGTTATTTAAGCTTTACAACAGCTATGAAACGTAAGTAATTACGAAGATATTAGCAAAAAATCGAATTTTCGTTTTTATTTTTTATTATGCTAATGACATCATTTCCGCACCAAATTTTCTCCTAAAGGGTAAGTTGACCTTTTGTTCTTGCTGTATAAAAAAAATCAGCCATATAACCCGCAGTATTAAGAAGTTATTAAAAATTTAAGAAAACACTCAGCGCCTATGTTTTTAGAAATAGCAAAAGTACTGTATGATTTAAAATTTGTTTGCTATTAAAAGTAAGACAGGCGTACAATTTAACTTAGACGATCAAACAAATATAGAATTTTACTTAATCCGATGATTAAGTAAAATTCTATATTTGTTTGATCGTCTAAGGCGCTGAGTGTTTTCTTAAATTTTTTAAAAACTTCTTAATACTGCGGGTTATATGGCTGATTTTTTTTATACAGCAAGAACAAAAGGTCAACTTACCCTTTAGGAGAAAATTTGGTGCGGAAATGATGTCATTAGCATAATAAAAAATAAAAACGAAAATTCGATTTTTTGCTAATATCTTCGTAATTACTTACATTTCATAGCTGTTGTAAAGCTTAAATAACATATCATTTTATGTGTTAAAACGAGGTTATTAAATATTACTTTTAGTTTTGATTCTTCGAGAAAAAAATACATTTTTACTATTTGACACATACTCTGAACTAGCAACTATAGCATTTTTTTTCTCGAAAACTAAGAATAATTGACATAGGGTTTCTTTTGCAGTTTTTGTTATTAGGTCTTACTACATCGATATATGCTATTAGTTAAAACATGTCCGCTCCCAAGCAATCCTGAAACACTGTGCGACGATTACATGAAGGTACCATAAGGTTCTGTACCACCATACAATATTTAACTCTACATAGTATAAAACTTAAAAACTTCTCGTCGTCAGTACGCTTAGATCTTTTGAACTGCCCAACGGATTTTTATGCAGTTTTCATCAATAGATAGAGTGATTCAAGAGAAAGGTTCAAAGTTTTAGTAAGTATCTACATTGCACCCGAGCCAAGCGGGGACGGGTCGCTAGTTCTACATAAAAAAAAACATTCCTTGTATGTTTATTTTAATTTTCATTCTTTGCTGTTACAGTGGCAATAGAAATACATACTGCTAAACCTATTACGGTTCAAAAGATACAGCCCGTTAACGTACAAACGGACGAACAGTGGAGGCTTAGTAATGGGGTCCCGTTGGCACCACACAAACAAACATAGATCTTAATAAGCTCGTCAACAGACAGAAAGACAAGTCAAAGACATTCATAATAATTATTAATATATTTTAATTGTTTTAGGCCATGGATTCTAAGACAAAGGTGAAGGGAGAGACAGGGCTGGTGACAGAGCCGCGCATGGCGGAGCACCGGTGTCTGTGGGACGACCAGTACCCCGAGTGTCCGGAGCGACTGACTAGCGTTATAGAGAGGTGAGAAACATAGTCATTAGCCTTTATTAAGGTAAGCGTCCACTTGTCGGTATCGTACGCATCGGACGGATCGCACGCAACGGATCATAGTATTCTTTGTATAGAAACTCATATAAGTGCGTCCACCTGTCCGCACCGTACGCATCGCACATCGGCAATGCCGACACCGTTGCTCCGAGAGGCAACTTTTGCGATGCGTGCCGATGACGTCATACGGAATGCCGCACAGATATAGATAGACATAGATAACGCGAGAGCAACTACTTCGCGTGCCTAGCTTACGTACAATAATCGTAATTGGCCAATTTCGCGCTCAGTCTGCATCGGAGCATAGCGCTAGTCGGACGTCAGTTAAAAATATTAAAATGGTTAATTGTGCTGTTATAAATTGTAAAAACTGTACAAATGCGAGGAGAAAAAATAAAGTAAACGTTTCCTTCCATCGGTAAGTCATTTTATGATTAATATTATGCGTAATTAATTAAAAAAACAATTATTTTTAATCAAATACCCTCAGTAATACCTGGTAATACCAAATTTGAGAAAAACAAAACGTTCCTATTACATTGCAGCTTTTACTTGGAGCGGTCGATGAGACGTTTTGTTTTAACAAGTAATGAATATCGAAACAAGCGATACTATCGTATATCGTTTCGGTTTTGTAGTACAGGGACTTTTATCATTTTTCTGTCAATTTTAGCGATTAGTGCTGTTCATCATATGCAACACAAATCGATTCTCAAGAATCGATTTCGGAAACAGAGGAATGATTTTGTATTATATAAGTACTGTGTAGACAATTTTAATAAATAATCGTAACGTTTCGTGATTTTTTTAGTTTTCCACATGAACCCAATTTAAAACAAAAATGGATTGAGGCGACGGGAAACAAAGATTGGTTCCCAACAAAGCATAGCACTATTTGTTCAATACATTTTGAAGAAGCAAGCTTTGTGGAAGGGAAAAAGTTTTCGTAGCTCATGTAATTTTGGATCTATTTTGATTTTAATATAACGTATTTTACATGCTTTTCGTTTTGCTTCTAAAATTTCTTCTCTGGATTTTGTCTTTGTTTCCGACATTTTGATAGTCTACAACAATCACAAGAAATAATTAGGGAAATACTTACAATTTTGTAAAAAATATATACTCCTAACTGCCTTATAAGCAGATCAGGAATTTTATTTTGTCATTCATTTTTCTGTTTATCTCATTCCTCTGTATATCTCATTACTCTGTCATAAAATCGATTCATAAATTGATTTAAATTATGTTATTATTATTATTATATTTTTATTATTTATATTATTATTGTTATTGTTGTTATTATTATATGTTATTAAAAAATTATAGCAAAGGTATCCAAAAACTAGCACGTCGTCGGAACGCAAGCGCTCGAGCACGCAACCTCTCACTACAAAGACTTTCAGCGTACTGCTGACCGGGTGAGCCGCTGGCGCATGGCGGGGGGTAGGACGAGGGGGGCGCCGTACGCGGCGGCGTCTTTGAATCGATTTGATTTTCCCATCACTAAATAGTGCTTGTGACGTCATAATAGGTAGTCAAAAAATGGCACGCTTGGTTTTCATACAGATCGTGATACTTGCGTTATCTATGTCTATCTATATCTGTGAAATGCCGACTAGTGGACGCACCCCGCGCGCTCGCTATTGTTTGTTCTTCATCGCTTTCCTCCATTCTCAGTGTCCACACGTGCGCTCACTACGAAAATCCGAATGAACTGGCATCGTCAATCCGTATGCTGGTACTCACCGTCAGTAATCCGTACGCTGCCGAAATAGTGGACGCACTGTGAAAAATTTATCCGTTTGATGCGATCCGTCCGATGCGTACGATACCGACAAGTGGACACTTACCTTTAGTCTAGTGCAGGATTATCCCCGAATGGTTAGGCAGAGTACACCCACATTTTGTCAGTTATGTTTAAGTCACATGTAATAGGGGGCAAGCTAATTGCCATAAACCGAAAATTTACAGTAAATTGAAAATAAATCGGGTTTCTGCTGAAATAAAGTGTTATTTATTTAGAAGTTGTGTTTTGTAATTATTGGTTAATGGTGTCAACTACCCAAATGGAAATTTCAACCAGTTTATATTTTATTTTGCAGGTGCCATGAATTAAATCTAATAGAACAATGCAAACTGTACCCACCTAGAGCGGCGACTAAAGAAGAGTTGTGTGTCTTACACTCTCCCTCCGTTTACGACATGTTAGAGAAGACTCACCAGAATGATAATCTGGAGTATTTGGAGGAGATCTCTGCGAAATACGACGCGATCTACATACACCCAGTGAGTAGAGAGCAAATATTTCTTTTTCATGTTTTCTCCTTTAAGTAAGGGGATATCCAGTTTAATGAGGCAATTTTGGCGATTTTTCGAAATATATTTAAATAGTAAGTCAATTTGTTTTCAATAAAGCATTATTATTATTAATTGAGTCGTCACAGTACATAGTATTATTCTGTATCTTATAAGTGAAGACCTGTAATTGGCTGTCAGTCTAAATTTCTGTCACTAGTCTGTTTTTTTCTAGCTGTAGGTCTTCCATGTCACTTAAATAAATAAATAAAAAGTGATGTCACAGTTGTCTTTTGCCATACAAAATCTATGGGGGAATCGCGTTTTCACAGATCATATAAACATTTATAACTATTTATCATTCCCGACGGGGTACTCCGAAAATGAATTCCGAAATGAATAAACCGATGTTAATAAAACTTTCTACACAACAGCCAAATTCGAACGAATTTAAGTTTTCCATACAAACAGATTTCCAATTATTTAGATATACTTATAAGAAACTATGAAAATGTTCTCATCTAACTTAATTTTTTTTTTAATATGTAGTTAATTTACAAGTTCTCATAACTTTATAAAAATTGTTATACTTTTTAATTTTAGGTTAATAATAATTATGTTGCTGTCAGGGTCCATAACTGTACTTTAGTTTTAAGCATTATGTAACATCTGTTATACACATTATGAAATGCAAAAAAAAAAAACGGGTTGCACTCCGGGAGTGCCGGCAGAAGTGAAAACTTGATTATTAACGTTTACGTTTACGTTTACGTTTAACATACACGAACATTCGCGCAAGCGCCCTGCGCTGTCTAAACGAAACAGTAGGCCCAGGCATACATTTTCGCCGCGCCGTAGAGAGGGGATAGCTGTCTACTCTCCATCCGTCTTACGCTTTTTCGATCAGGTCACGTGTCCTGACGCGCACGTGTCCTGACGCGAGTTTAAGATTTTATACCCATTACAGAAAAAGTGCTCAACGCCGCTAAAGAAGTTTTCACTTCAATAATAAATAATATGAATAAGAATAACTTAAAAAATAAGAACTTAAAAGTTTTTATAGAATGTCGTAAGGCGTAAACGCTCATAATAACTCATCCACACCATCAATTACTCTTTGCCAGACGACCCACGAGCTGGCCCTCTTGTCAGCGGGCTCTACCATCGACCTGGTGGACCGCATAGTGTCCGGCGAAGTTCAGAACGGCGCGGCGCTCATACGTCCGCCCGGACACCACGCCATGAGGGCCGAGCCCTGCGGGTACTGCTTCTATAACAACGTCGCGTTGGCCGCTAGACATGCCATCGACAAGCAGGGTGTTAACAGGTACTGAATGTATGATATATACAACGTGTAACGGAAAGGGTATATACATACCAAGAGCAAGGCATCTTTGGATGATAACTAACGATATGGCAAGGGTTTTTTAATCCTATCTCTACATGTTCCGAAATAATGATCAACAAAGAACACCGCCTGCAGTAGGCTACTATGCGGTACTAGGCGCGCAGAATTACGGAAGAGATTTATCGTGATATTAGGCAAGTAACGTGGAAAGTTTTTGACCCATGTAGTACGGTTTGACACGTTTGTTATGATTTGAATTTAAGAAACATATGAAACCGAAAATTTGTTATCATCCAAAGAAGCCTTACTCTTTGTATGCATATACCCTTTCCGTTACACGTTGTATAATAATATTAATTCCATGATCAGTGTTCAGAATTTAACCTCTTCACCACCTTTGGTTGACTGGAAGAGAATGCCTAAGGAATTAAGTCCGCCTTTGTACCTTTTGCTGCATAAAGTTTTAATAAATAAATAATTATGACGTAAATATTTAACTAGTTCTTGCCCGCGACTTTCTCCGCATAAATGTCGGTTATCGCGGACGCAGATGAAGGCGCGGAATAAAAAGAATACAAGTAGAAATTGACGTAAATGCTTTAACATTAAGTCCAATTTTCAATGTCATCTTAAAGTTTTATAAATTTTCAGGATACTAATAGTGGACTGGGATGTGCATCACGGACAGGCCACACAACAAATGTTTTACAATGACCCCAGGTTAGTAACTATCACAAGTAACTCACTACCGGATCCGAATCTTCGGATTACAGATTACTTTTGGGTCCTATCCGAATCTAATGCAAGTAAACCTATACTTGCTCACTACTACCGGAAGGACCAAGGATGCAGTGAACCGACGATAAAATTATAGTCATTTATTTAAAAACTAAATATGAGAGGGGACGCGGCAGGCCAAGAAAGAGATGGCCGATTTGGTCGACTTCCTCGAAAATTGGTAAGTCGCAATAGATGAAAGAAATGGAGGGAGGCCTTTGCCCAGTAGTGGGACAGTACGGGCTAGTTATAATAATAATAATAAATAATTATTTTAAAAAACAGGTGCTCTATACAAACGGGCCATTATTATGTGATAGGCACTTTTGTATTGTTTTGTATGGAAAATGTTTTTTTGTTTTTGTAATAAACTATAAAAAATTAAAAACCGTGAGGAGCTTAGATGTATGAGGAATCTATGTTAAAAATGACCAACTGTGAAAAAAAAGAGAATATTTCAACCTTTTCTCAACTTTTACTTATAGCTATTATGTATGTTTTTGCAGGACAGATTTTTTCGCTTCCTTAAAAGAAAACGTTGCACTTATCCGTCTTTCAAATAAATTGCATACCTTGATTTTTCGACCAATTTGATAATTCTCTTTTACGCGTCAATAACCCTTCATCCCTGTACAACATAAGTACATATCTTCCAGGCAGAGGCGAATTAAACGTTGAGAGCGCCATAGGCAAGTTTCTCATCGGCGCCCCTATATTGAAATTAACTCGCGCCCCTGTATTGAAAATAACTAACTTTTTCTTTTTTTTTCTTTTTTTTGTTGCAATTCCGCCCGCGCCCCCCTTTGTACACTCGAATTTTTTTTTGTTGCAATTCCGCCCGCGCCCCCCTTTGTACACTCGATTTTTTTTTTGTTGCAATTCCGCCTGCGCCCCCCTTTGTACACTCGAATTTTTTTTTGTTGCAATTCCGCCCGCGCCCCCCTTTGTACCCTCGCGCCCCTAGGCACGTGCCTAGTTTGCCTTAAGGGTAATCCGCCTCTGCTTCCAGGGTAGTATACTTCTCAATACACCGCTATGAGCATGGCGCGTTCTGGCCCAATCTGCGCCAGTCCAACTTTAACTATGTGGGCGATGGCCGCGGCAAAGGATACAACTTTAACGTGCCACTCAACAAGACTGGAATGACCGACGGCGACTACCTAGCTATATGGCATCAACTGCTAATGCCTATGGCTTTGGAAGTAAGTGCTAACTGGAGAAACGGAAATTAGGTATATTATTTTTTAATTAATAACTTCGCTCGCTTGAATCTCGGTTATCTGCAGGATCTCAGGTTCTTTTGCGCGGAACCCTTATTCTCTAAAAGATAAAAGCAGCCTAAGTTACCTTTCTGTCAGTGAAAGTTCCGTCAAAATCGGTTCTGCCATTTCGGAGATTAGCCGGAACAAAGAGACAGACAAAAATAGAACCCTTAGGGATTTGTCACACTGCATGCGTTCTGCGGTCTCCGGTCAGGTCAAAGCGACAATGTTGTTCATACATGATGCGGGCTGCGTTCGTTTTGACCTGACCGGAGACCGCAGAACGCATGCAGTGTGACAAATCCTTTATTCTTTTTCTGAAAGTAAAAAGTCTTTATAAAAAAGTAGCCTATAGAAGTGACTTCATATAAAATCTGCTATCTGCCAGTGAAAGTCCTGTCAGAATCGGTCCTACCATTTCGGAGATTATCCCGAACAAAGACAGACAAAATTTTTTAAATGTGTAAGTTACCGTCTAAACATTTATATATGCATATAATAAAAAAGCTGTTATTTTGACATTATAAACTGACAATTTTTAACACGCTTATATTAGCTTCACTTGTAAGTAATTAACTATGTAAGAAAATCTTGGAATCTTAATTTGACCCACTTCTCGGTCTTCGATTAGGATGAAATTTTGCACAGGCTCTGAGTTCTGATGACAATACATGACTAGCTAAGAAACGTCATTACAAATCCAATATGGCGGCCTCCCCAAGATGGCGGACTGGCTGTTTGAAATTCACCCCCATGATATGGGTATCAAATGAAAGGGTTTGCTGTCAGGAATACGAAAAAAAATAGTCACTTGACTTAAATCCAATATGGCGGACAGGCTATTTGAAATGCACCCTCATGATATGGGTATTAAATGAAAGGGTTTGCTGAATGGGATACGCAAAAAATTAGTGCGTGCTAAAAGCGTGTTTTTTAGTTTTTTAAACTATTAAAAAAATTATTATATGTATATCATAAAAAATCATCATAAAACATTTTTTTTACAACAGTACCAACCGGAGCTCATCATAATATCGGCCGGCTACGACGCGGCGTACGGCTGTCCTGAGGTACATACACCCATCTCTTTCTTTCATTAGCGTTTTGTATCTCTCTGTTTCTTTCAGTTCGCCCCCGAACTCGTTATCGTGTCGGCTGGGTACGACTCAGCATTGGGAGATGAAAAGGTTTGAAATAAACTAATCGGGACTAATTTTTGTGCGTGTGTGTTCGTCTGGGTGGTCAATGTGGCTTGGCAACATATGGACCACAAAAAACTGAACATATTTAGTTCTTCAGAGCTTTAATTGAAGCGGAATTTTCAGCGTATCATTGCGACATTATACCATCTGGGGGGAAAGGGGGGATGCCTGTGAATTTACAGCTAGGTACAATCAACAAAAGAGATAGGTATGCACGGTCTTCAGATATAGTTGTAGTTTTCTTACAAACCGATGGATGTTTTAAAATGTAATTTAATATAAAAAGTAGATAATAAACAGTTCATTAATTAAGTTTCAATCGAAGACATCCATCGGTTTTAAGAAAACTTCAACTATATCTGACGAACCTGGATACCAATTTCTTTTGTTGACTGTACACATTTGGAACATTTTAGACTTTGTTTAAGCATCCCAACACATCTGCGATGCTTCTGGTGTAAAAGTCGATGGTGACCACTTACCATAAACCTGTGAAAACTTGCTTGTTTACTACCAAATAATAAATAATAATATGTATTGGAAATTCTTAAACACACGACATACTTGTGAAGCTTATGCTTACGATGAGAAACAGTCGCTGAACATTGTTGTGCGTAAGAACAAATGTTGCTAAAACAATGTTGTCCAACTTTTGTTTACCATTTATTTTTAGGGTGAAATGGAGCTAACTCCAGCAGTGTACGGCCACCTCACCCACAGCCTCATGTCCATCTGCCCGCGCGTGTGCGTGGTCCTGGAGGGCGGATACTGCCTCGCATCCCTGGCGGAAGGCGCGGCTATCACGCTTAGGACGTTGTTGGGACATCCACCACCGGCACTTGAGGACGTGCCAGAGCCCAGTGATGAGTTAGTATATTGCCGTTCTGAACTAAATTCAAATTACTATTTACGAAATTCATATTTCTTTATTTTATTACATTAAGTAATAGCAAGGCACAGCTAGTCAAGTGAATTATGGTAGGTAACCAACTGTAAATTTGGTCCATGAAGCATAAGAAAACAAAACAGCTTTCGGTTTCAAGAATAGTCGTCAGAAGCCCGAAAGTCTGACAAGCAGTTTACCTAGGGGTATCGTATTACCCAGTTACTGGGTTGTGGAGGTCAGATAGGCAGCCGCTCCATTTAAAATACTGATATTCAGCTGCATCCGGTTAGACCGGAAGCTGACCCCAAAATAGTTGAAAAGGCTAGGCAGATTGTTTGGTGTCAAGTACTCAATTATATTAAAAATATAAATGAAAGTACAAGTTAATACCAATACTATTAAAATGCTCGAAATTTTATAGTTAGAAGTTAAATAGTAATATGCAGCTCTATCATATTATTATATTTGCGCCCCATTACCTGTTCTTTTTAACGTTTCATGAAAGAAGTCGGTGCCCAAAGGAAAATTTATCAAGCTTGTGTCCATATTTAAATTCTAGTCTTCAAAACAGAATTCTATGCTCCACAGAATAAGAGACACAATCCTAAACTGCATATACGTACAGAAGCCCTATTGGAACTGCTACAACTTCCAGCCTACGTACTCGACTAGCGGGCCGCCGAATGTGGAAGATGAACTGAAAGAGAAACATACGGTCACGGTGAAGTGGGAGGGAGATGAGACTAGACCTGACACCTACGCTACTAGGGACTGCTACCCGCTGCAGGATATTGATACGAAGTTGAAGATTGCTGAACGATTGAATCATCTTAGATTAGGTGAGTGTAAAAGTTGTTTATATTTCGACTTTTAATTCTATTCAGTAACTTGACAGTTCAAAGAAAAATAATGTTACCATACTACAACTAATAGTGTTGGGGTAGTGAACGATTTTGCGTAAGGAACGAATGATAAGAATGGTTTAATACCAATTAAGTACATTATTTAAGTTCATTCATTTTCGTTCATTCTTACACCTTTTGTCAAAACTTGGTAACCCTTTATCTGTCAAGTTACTGAATAGAATTAAAAGTCGAAATATAGTTGAACGACCATTGGTATACAAAATAACAAGATACACAGATCCTTACAAGTATCACAATAAAATGTTGTGGACGGTTAAAAAACAACAAAACTAATTTAAAACAAATTCGATCTTACGCTCTCTGGATAAGGTCCTTGTTTAACGCCTGAATGTAATTAAAATAAGTCCATATTCTCGGATTGTACGCTCATTTTTTGTAGGCGATTTAAAAGCCCTTTGTGAGTATTATTTACCAATGCAGAGCAAAATCCTCTTGCCATATAAGGTATACAAGCATTGATTACCACGCTGTTCAAAACGGATTACCGATTTCAGACCTATATTCATTATAAGTCCAGGTTTTCTCACGATGTTTTCCTTCGTCGACGTCAGTGATGTCCAAGATAAACTTTTAAAAGTACATATGGATTGAAAAAGTCACATGTTGATGTTCTATTATTATTTTATAATGTGGTTGTTACAGTGACCGATCTGTCGATACCGCAACATGCAGTGGGCTACATATACGACCAAGCGATGTTGAAGCACAAAAACATATGCGAACCGTGAGTGTCTCTGTATTTAATTTGAATAATCTCCTGAATCGATACTTTATGAACCGTCAACTACAAACCAATGGGAATATTCGAAATTATAAAAATCGCCTTTATTACTACGAAATAAAGGCGCTGTCAATGTGACTACGCCCGACACGATCGTGTGGTCCATTCATTCGTTCGTCTATAAAGTTGGTAACGGTATGAAACACGAAGGATTAAAGAAGATTTATGATTGAAAATACTTACACTTTTTAGTCACTATCAAACAAAATATAACCTTATGACGTTTACTTTAGAACACAAATTCAACTGACCACTACAATCCGTCCGACCTAACTGTGCACCTGGCGCTGTGACGTGACTCTGTCAGTACTGTTAAAGATGGTATTTCTCCTGAACACGCGAGGCGAACGTTGAGCGGTGCGCGGGAAAGCGAGAGTGGGATCGCATTCCAGTGAAGTTTCTTCTTTCGCTTTCTTCGCAATCAAGTCGGACGGGTTGTAAGATTTTTAACTCATACATATAAATAATAAACCCTTTACATTCACACAAGAGCATAAAACCGCAATCAAATTCAAACACCAAACATGCTTTTAAAATTGAACTTTACGCACATAACATTAGAGCACACATTGCAGCGGCCATGTGGAGTGTCCGGAACGAATCTTGCGCATACACGAGCGACACCGCGACTTCGGACTGTTGGACAGGGTACATCAGTTGACTCCGAGGACAGCCACGGATCAAGAAATACTGGCTGTACATACTGAGAAACATTTGAACAGGTTAGATTATTATGTTATTGGGTTTTGATAGCCTAATGGTTGAGGACCCGGGTCTCATACACGAGGTGTGAGTTTAAAAACTTATCTATATTTATAAAAGTTATTATAAAACTATTATAAAACTTATTATAAAACTTATCTTAGATATCTCTGACATTGGTGAAGGAATACAATATGATAAGAAAACCTGAAGTTATTATAATGGAAAATTGCCAATCCGTCTTGAGTAAGCGTGCTGATCAATGCTCATGCCTGCTCTGCATGAAAAGCCTTAGCCCTGCAGGGACAGTTAAAAATTGATGGTCCTACCCTTTCCAAGGAGGTTAAAAATATAGGGAGTGCGCGCTTCAAATGAATGAAAGGCACCGAGTTAAGCGTTCTGTTTCTTTCTAATACACACAATACTAATATATTATATAATATATATATATATAATATAATATACACAATTTTTAATACTCTTAACAATGCCAGAACGAGATAAAATACAAAACTCAGTGCCTCTCTTTCTAAGAAAAATGAGGAACGGTTACAATGTTCCAAGCGCTCGCTCCCTGTATTTTTAACCTCCTTGACCCTTTCTCATGCATGTAACAACAACCGTCGGGCAGTAGCCCACCAGACACACCCTTTTTAATGGAGGATGAAAAACTTTACACCCTGTTCCACTTACCTCGTAAACATACCGCTTTTGTTGGCCATACCGAGCTGATGACCGTAGAATACACAGTATAATATTTAATAATCATCTGTATAATGTGTTTATACCACAGATTAAAAGAGCTGGCCTCAACGACTCTGAGAAGTTTACACATTCAGAAGAAAGCGTACGACTCCGTGTATTTCCACCCTGACTCACTGGAGAGTGCTGCAGTGGCCACGGGCTGCGTGTTACAGGCAAGTCTACTACCTAAATATAAAGAAAACATAAGTAGGAACAAGTTTTGGATTAAAACTTGTTACATTTAAGTTTGTTATACCAAAACGTACCAATCCTCATCTTTTCTTGCAAACCCAATGATTTGCATCATCTGAACTCCGTCAGTCAGCCACAGGACTGAATCTTTTGAACCGTTATCTATACTAATATTATAAAGAGGTAACATTTGTTTGTAAGTTTGTATGTTTGTAAGTTTGTAAGTTTGTATGTAGGGGGTAATCTCCGGATCTACTGAACCGATTTTGAAAATTCTTTCGGAAATTGGAAGCTACGTTATCACTGAGTGCTATAGGCTATATTTTATTTTAGAAAAAATAGGGATCTGTAAGATATTTGGGTTTTTCGAACCCAAGGTGTAAAAACTCATCCAAAAAAGTTCCTTATTTGGCGTACGCCGCCTAAACTATAAAAGATAGAACCATAAAATGTTCCAATTAATTAAAGACTTTAAAAATATCTACAAAAAAGTCCTCGACACACTATACCTATTTCGAGTTAAACACAACAACCATTTTTTTATTTAAAAATCTTGAATTTTTTTAGAACTTCATTTAAACGCATTTATTTTACACATGTCATTACTCCTTATTAACTAACTATTTTGTCACAAAGTACTGTTTATGTAGATAGTATTTAGTCTTTAATTCATTAAAATTGGACGTTTGGTTTAAAAGTTATGGCGAAATCAATCTCTTCTCTTCTCTATATTATATAAATAAAATCAATTGCTGTTTGTTAGTCTCGCTAAAACTCGAGAACGGCTGGGCCGATTTAGCTGATTTTGGTTTTGAAATGTTCGTGGAGGTCTAGGAAAGGTTTAAACTTTGAGAAAATATGGTGTTGGGGTAGGGGTATTTGTAGGGGTACGGGGTAGGGTACGGTAGGGTAGGGGTGGGGGTATTTGTAGGGGTAGGGTAGGGGTAGGTAAGGGTAGGGGTAGGTAAGGGTAGGGGTAGGGTACGGTAGGGGTAGGGTAGGGGTAGTGTAGGGGTAGGGGGTAGGGTAAGGCAGGGTTAGGGTAGGGGTATTGGTAGTGTAGGATACCACGCGAACGAAGTCGCGGCGGGTCAGCTAGTAGATAATAAACACTTGAAATACAGAGGGTACTGTGGCGGGTATCAAATAAATAAAATTTTAAAAAAAAAATTACAGCATTTTTTTACAGAATAGCTGCAGGCCTAAAGGGGGATAAGGGACCCAGAAAAAAAAAGCGGGGCGTTGCGTAGAGGCTTGGGGAGCGATTTGTGATTTCATCTACTAAGTGGTTTTTAAGTAGGTAAAAAATGGGGGCACTAGAAAATAATTTATTCTCAAAATGGGCAGTAGACAAAATAAGTTTGGGTACCCCTGGAATAGACCAACTGTTTTTGCTGCTATAATTAATGGTTAGCAGTTTGTCAGATAGATCGTTTAAGCAAACTAGCTCCAATTTATGTCATTCAAAAATGAACTTTGTTCCCGCAGATGGTAGACTCAGTTTTGTCTAACGAGGTCGGTAGCGGTGTCTGTGTGATCCGACCACCTGGCCACCACGCCGACGAGGAGATACCAAGCGGGTTCTGTCTGCTGAACAACGCTGCAGCCGCTGCGAAGTACGCCATACACAAACACGGACTGAGCAGAGTTATCATACTTGACTGGGACGTACACCATGGCAACGGCACGCAGAGAATCACTTATGATGACAATAGAGTAAGTTGTACTAATTTATCTAAATACACACATCAAAAGTAGGTCTAGGGATCAACATATATTTTTGCAATAACTTTTCTCCTGATTGATATTAATTAAAATTTTCTTTAAGGATTCATCAAATAAAGTGTTTTCGTTTGTCACAGTAACGATAAACCAAGTCACCTTTGCATTAATAAAGAAATTTGCCATTTTCCTAATAAAGGGATTTTTGACATTTGAACCACTAACACAAAAGTTCGAAAAAAAGACTGAAATAACAGTTTTCTTTAAAATTTTATTGGGTAACTTAAACAATTAATAATCCGTGTTTCTACCGCGAACACTAACAACACAAGAACATCGGTTTGGCATACTCAAAATGAGTTCATCCAAATCACGCTGTGGAATGGCCGCCCATGTTCGTTGCAACAACAAAAAAAGGTCTTCTTGCGACTGGATACCCTCCATATTCGGCAGAGCTCTTCTCTGTAGCATATCCCATGCATGCTCAATCGGATTTAAGTCTGGCGACTGAGCAGGCCAGGGCAGAACATTGATGTTAGCTGCGGCGAGAGTCTGTCTTACAACTCTTGCGGTGTGTAAATTTGAGCGTTGAGGTTGCCTCTGATCCAAATCAACTCAGTTCTTCCGCCGATCCAAATACCCGCCCATACCATGATGGTTCCACCACTATAAGGATGGACTTCCTGGCAGGATTTTAATCGCTGTTGGCGTCCAGGGGTTCTCCAGTGTCGTATACGTCTTGTATCCGGTCTCATACCAAAACGAGACTCATCAGAAAAGCACACGAAACGCCATTGTTCTTCTGCCCAATTTCTGTGTTCAAGAGCCCATTGATATCGAATCCTACGATTGTGCATTGCTATAGGTGGTACCCGTAGCGGTCTTCGGGAATGAAGGTTCACTTCATGCAAGCGGTTTCTGACTGTTTGGTCGCTAATTAAGTTCCCTGAAGAGTGATGAAGCCTCACGGCTAACATCATGGCGGTTATTGTTGGAGCTCTTCGAGTTAAGATTTGAATGTATCGGTCTTGTCTCCGTGTGGTGCAGCGATACCGTCCTCCATGGCGCTCAGCCACGGTACCAGTGCTTCGGTAACGTGTCCAAAGTCGACTGATAACACTCTGACTTGTATTCAGAGCTAAAGCCACAGTACGTTGCCGGGAACCAGCTTCTATCATTCCCACGGCTCTGAGCATTTCTTCCCTGCTTAAATGACGTCGCCGCTCCATAATAACGTTGGTTTTAATCAGTAGTAGGGAAACAGTAGCACTAATAATGTCTTCAATGCGTTGTATGTTTTTATAGGGAAAATATTGACAGCTGATTTTCATCTTTTACTCGAATTTGATTCACAGTTCCTGATTCAAATTATGAAATGCACCAAAAAGGATCCATATAAATTTATAAAATCATAAATTTATTACAAAGCCACATCTCAATCTCAAGAAATCCGCATAAAAATGCTTGATCCCTAGACACTTTTGATGTGTGTATATAAAAATGAATCCCTGTTTCCCTTGGTCACGGCATCACGCGTAAACGGCTGGACCGATTTCACTTTTTTTTTTTTTGTTGTGTTTCAGGAGAAGGTTCTTATGGAAAAAAAAAAAGTCGGAAATGTCGGTCTCAAGGGTAGGGGTAGCGTAGAGGTAGGGGTATCGGTAGGATAGGGGTAGGATGCCACGCGAACGAAGTCGTGGCGGGTCAGCTAGTACTATATAATACTGTGAATAATGCATAGATTTATTTATTTTTTCATTAATTACTAATTTCTGTCCACGAATTCGTCGCAAAGTTGATATTTTCTCACAGGAACCAGGAGGTTCTCACAGGAACCGTAATTTCTGGGGAAAAAAGTAACCTATGTACTATTCCAGACTATAATCTATATCTGTTCAGACCCGTTCAGCTTTTATAGCATGATTGAATAACAAACATCCACTCATCCATACTTTCGCATTTATAATAATAGTAAGATTTATTTTAGGCCTTTATGGAAAAGAACGTGCACGACGCGTACCACGTGCGCGCGCGTGCCACGGAAACCCTTTTCAATTAGGTTTTTACAACATCCTGGTTACAATATTCTGTTGCAATAAACAATAAAAAAAATGTTGGCTTTACACTTCCCACTAAGCTTTTTATTCCGGGTTTTTATTATTTTAATCTTTGTTTGCGCCACTTTCAGATCCTGTACATGTCGATACACCGCTACGACCACGGCCTGTTTTTCCCGAACTCAAAGGACGCGGACCATACCGCGGTCGGCGAGAGGTTGGGGGAGGGGTTCAATGTCAACGTGCCATGGAATTCGGTATGTATCATTACTTCTTATTACGCACATTGAATAATAAACTTCATTGTCAGTAGTATAAAGTCCAAAATTGTACGGTGCCTTTTCTCTGACGGGCGTTCGCGCGGGTTCGTTTGCACTTTAAAGTCTAGAAATAAGGTTAATTTCTTGTTGGTTAAGGTTTAAGGTTGGTGTCTTTAAAAAAATCATGATCCGCCCTCTTCTAGGTTCAGCTAAACCGCAATTAAAAATACAATATTGCAAAATCACAGATTTTTATTGCGTTCTTCATGTAAACAAAGGTCCCCCCCCCCATAACCTTCCACTGAAGTCAAAAATATTTGTGTTAATTACAGCGAGGCTTGGGCGACTCGGAATATTTGACAGCGTTCACAAAGGTGATACTACCAATCGCGTACGCATACAACCCGCAGCTCGTCATCGTGTCGGCTGGCTTCGACGCATGCGTAGGAGACCCGCTCGGAGGTAACAATTACTTGTGTTCTATATCAAAGTTTGTGCGTTGAAAAATATTTTTATAATGACAAAGGTGACAGCTTGCGTGCGGCGCGCTCACAGCTAATATAGCTGATTCTAGCCTGAAAGGACGAACCGCAGTACACAGCTCACTCCAACATTTCATCAACAACTCCATTTTAATTGTAGGTTGCAAAGTAACACCAGAATGCTACGGCAGGATGACTCACTTGCTGCGCGGCC
This sequence comes from Hoplodrina blanda, assembly GCA_949316365.1. Taxonomy (NCBI): domain Eukaryota; kingdom Metazoa; phylum Arthropoda; class Insecta; order Lepidoptera; family Noctuidae; genus Hoplodrina; species Hoplodrina blanda. The sequence goes on along the minus strand of OX438579.1, from coordinate 3,189,425 downwards.
TCGCCGGAGGACGCGTCATCCTGTGCCTGGAGGGAGGGTACAACATCACCAGCATCTCCTACGCCATGACCATGTGCACCAAGGCACTGCTCGGAGACCCCATACTCCACCACTACGACCCCAAAACCACCTGCGCATGGCCCGCATACTACTCCATACAAGACGTCATCAACACACACAAGAAATACTGGAAATGTCTCAAATTCCAAGTAGCTCTGCCAGCTGACAACGTACTAGAACCACCTCTACCATCCAGAGGTCTCATCCTAGATCAAAATGATCTAGAAATATCAGCGTGCAGTGAAGATAACGAATCTCATAACGAATCAGCGAAGTCAAGTCCTACTAGCTCGGAGACATCGCTTGAAGTCAGCATGGGAAACCTGAATTTAGAAAGCAAATGTTCCGACGGCGTCCATTGCGGCACGGATGATGAAAATGACGGAAAAGATGAAAAGCCAAAATGCTCTAAAAGTAACGAAGCCATTGCCGGTGCGAGTAGCAGTAAAGAGCCAGAGAGTCCTAAAATAGAGGCGGAAACTTGTGGCCAAGCCATGACGGGGAAGAAGGCCACTTTAGTCGAATATTTAGCGGAGAACCTGCAATCGATTGTCGATGGTGATATGTTCGCGGTGATACCTTTGCAGTGGTGTCCGCATTTGGACTCGCTGTTCACGTTGCCAGATGATGTGAAGTTCCAGCAGGGAGTCAAGTGTGTGGACTGTGATTCTACTGAGGAGAATTGGGTCTGCTTGCATTGCTACGTGGTGAGTATTGACCACTTAAAATATTAAGGCTTCTGTAGTTTCCCATTGTTTTGTAGGGTAGGTACCCATTTGGATACTTATTCCATCGCCAGCAAGAAAGCGACTCTATCGACTATTTCCTCGTTCAAGGAATGTACAATAGATCTAGATCCATCACGTTGGGTCAGGTGCCTTAGCGTAAGTAGGAGCGAGTCTGGGAGTAGCCGAAAATAGGTCAGGGAGAAACCTGTGCATCTCTATATTTCGACTTTTAATTCTATTCAGTAACTTGACAGATAAAGGGTTACCAAGTTTTGACAAAAAAAAAGATAGTGAGGTGGTGTAAGAATGAACGAAATTGAATGAACTTAAATAATGTACTTAACTTGGTATTAAACCATTCTTATCATTTGTTTCTTACGCAAAATCGTTCACTACCCCAACACTATTAGTTGTATAGTATGGTAACATTATGTTTCTTTGAACTGTCAAGTTACTGAATAGAATTAAAAGTCGAAATATAGCAGCAAAAACTGATTATAATTTGTAACTTAGAATAGGTTACTGGCAACATTGCAACACATCTTAAAATTCTTTTTTTCTCTTCCAGACTGCTTGCGCTCGCAGCATCAACGGGCACATGCAAGCGCATTTCTCAGCCACGGGCCACGCGCTAGTGTTGTCTTTAGTCGATTTGTCAGTGTGGTGCAACATCTGCGATGCGTACGTTGACAACTCACTGCTCTACGACGCCAAAAACAACGCACACAGATGCAAGTTCGGTGAAGATATGCCCTGGTGTTATAAGACTGATTTACATATGCAATAATGTTATTTACAGAAGTAGGAGAAGAGTATATACGATTCGGGAGAGTGTGAAGGGTATAGAAACATATAAATATATGTGACGTCAATCGTCAACTTTATTGATAGCATTCAAGATCGTTCTAAATAGTTATGCCGACATATCTATATAAAATAATGTTTATCTGGGATAAATCATTTCGTCTCGATTCCATAGATTGATAGGTTTCCATCGTTAACCAGTGACTAAATTGCGTAACACACAATAATCTCAGTGCCTTTCATTTTGACAAATAAAGAATATTCATTGCGTTTTTACATTGTCGAGGAAAGGAACTTTTCGAACTAATGAAGCAATGGATCAGTAATTTCCGTCAAAATCTTTCGGATTGAGATTGCGATGTGTTACATAATTGCCCCATTTATGTATCAAGCAAGTTCTTCTACATGTTTTTTATCAGACTTGTTACAAGTATATGTATAGTCTTTCAATTTAAAAAAAAGACAGTTATATAGTATTGATGTTTTTCACACTTACAATAGATATTGTAATAATGTAATATTTCTATAGTCTTATTTATTATAATCATCGTTAACTGACTAATGTTATGTAATTAATTTAACTTTTGTTTGTTATAACCTAACAATAGATTTATAGTGTTGTTTTTAAACTAAACATTCCAGTGTCTGACTCGACTAAAACGGTTTCAATTTTTTTTTTTAATTTTTACTCTCAGTTTACTTTTTTTTCTCTGAGTATCAGTCTTTAAGGCCGTCAAAACTAATGTTTTTTTTTTTAATGCTGGACATTCAATAGTATCCACATTTTGACTTTGGGTGTAACCCCATCTCAGTACAGTACAATATTATGGCCGTTATAGCAACGTGCATGCAGCACACTTGTATATTTATGTAAATAACTATTATTTGTACCTTTATACAATTTTGTATTTATTTTTTATGTATCTTAGAATAATTGGCCAGTTTTTATTATAAGTTTGTCAATAGTTGCTAATATTCTCGTATAACAGTGTGTTAATTTCCAGTGAAGCTAACTTTTAAGTTGTTTTGAAAGTCTATTTTATTTTAATCTGCTAATTAATATGTGTCTTTTGATTACAAATGCACAAAGAAAATAATAATACACACTAATACATGATAATTTTACAAATATTAATGTTGCCATAGATATAGTTCAATCATGTATCAAATAAACTTGAGTTCGACCATTGTAAAAAAAGGTTGGTTAAAAAGACAAAATCTGTAAAATAGGTATTAGACACCGTTAACCAATAATTCCAAGACATAACTAAAGAACTAAAGAAACACTTTATTTTAGCCCTAAAAACCCGATTATAGTCAATTTAGTCGAAACAAAATGTGACGTCACAATTGTCTTTTGCCATACAAATCTATGGGCGAATCGCGTTTTGACAGGTCATAAAAAAGAACGTCAATTGAATGATGGTGTCTAATATCCAATTATTACCAATTGTTGTTTTTATGAATTCAGTAATGTCTCCGGTTTTTGTTTAAAATACCAATAACCTAATGTATAATTTAAGTTTACACATAAAAGATTGTATTGAGACCTCACATCATTATGGTAGCTACAGTCGACCGCACGTCCGTGGTAGCAAAATTGTATAAAGAAGCTACACACACACACAGGCATGGCAGCTCTACCGCGTGATTCATATAATTATGTAATCTACATAAATGTTGTAAGTATAAAGCCTGGGATACATTAGGGGGCAAATAAAGAAACATGTTGCGGAACATGTCCCTCAACAACTACGTGAAGTGTCCCGCGACAATTGTCATGGAACATTTTGCTGGCTACACTAGTCAGTGTAGAAATGTCGTCGTGCGCTCGCTCTCGAGGCGGGAGCAAGCAACATGCCCCGCGTCACGTACAATGTTGCGGGGCATGTTGCGGGACAATGTGCAACGTTGCAGCGTCACGTAGATTGAGTGTTGCGCGTCATGTTGCGGGACAAAATGTTCCCTAGTGTATCCGGGGCTTTATAGTTACAATTTTTTGCCGATATTATAGACTTGTACGACTTGAATTTTGAATTTCGAATCATAAATTTTGATTTGAGCACAGCTCAGTCCTACAGCAGTTACCACATACACAAACATATGGTGTTCTTAGTAAGTGATAAGACTTCGTTTGTTTGTGGGTAAGCCAGCTCATGTTCAAAGTGTTACCACAGACGTGTGATCGAACCATTATTATTAACATTCACATTATTGGCAGTTTGTGTGCCAAAACCTTGTTCATAACTAAAACAAAAGATGTATTAACAAAACAATAATAAAATCATATCATATTACTTGTATTCGTTTTTCTTGCTTGTCCAAAGCAGCATTAGTGCAGTAGTGGTCTGGTGTGTACTGGGTAAACCTGCCTGTTACTTTTATCTATTTCTCTTCGAGCAATAGTTTCGTAGGAAGATCTTGACTCTTCCGCAGAAGGCGTACGGGAGTAATATGAACTAGTGATCAAATTGCAGAGTGATTTAAAAGAGAGGAGGGAGATGGTTTGGATGATCTTTTTATTTTTACCAATGAGCGAACTTCTTTTTTTGAGGTCTGAAGATGACATTGCCCTCTCAAGTCTCAGATAACTTATAAATTAAGTTATATGCGAACGTGTTCATGAAAAGTCTTAGAACAATATAAAAATATCCTCAAATTAAATGAACAGAAATGCCAATGAAATATTATTTTTTATTAGTCGATTATTTTTTCGATACAAATAATCTTAGCTCTTTACATCACTGTGTTCTGTATTGCTCTACTCTAATCATAGACCATAGAGTAAAGTAAGTCATAGACCCTGAACTGAAATACTGTCAGTGTCAAAAATACATCAACAGAAGGCAGAGGTGCTTGTCCGTCCCAAAAATGTTTTTCTTTATTATTATTTAACGACAAAAGTAGAAGACCTACCTATAAATATTAAATACCCGACTGGTGCTAACGTGTTAACTTAACCAACATGTTTTTGAAAACCGAAATACTCAAAGCCATTTCATTTAGTAATCAAGTTAGATTACCTTTATCGTATTGGGTGTTGGTATTTTTGAGATTTGCGCTCACGATCCTGCCGCAACACGGTTATATACACCCTGACGAGTTTTTTCAAAATGTTGAGGTCATTGCAGGTGAGATTTTTGTCTAAACCAAATTCAAGCTATTTATTTAATAATATTATAATTTATAAGAAAATAAAACTATCACCTAATTTTTATTTTTCTGGCGCTAAAACCGCTTTTTTCTAGTTTGAGACATCGTACTAAAAATCTATACTTAACTTACCCTAGAACATTTTTGGGTTTACAAACTAATAACGCTATGCCCAGAATGTGGTTTTAATTTTTATTGTGGTTTTTTTTTATTATTATTTATTTGCGAAATACAGTAGGCTCAACTTATCATAAAGTACCACATTAACCTCTGGAGTTTGTGCAGTATCGGATTAAGACTACTTGATGCCCTAAGCAGTCCACACCTGTGGGCCCCTTATCCATAAGTAAACTATTATCGGTCTTTAAAAAACTTGTGACCGACTCCTCGATAATTCAAAAGTGCCTGTTTATGGTCTAATTGAAATAAATGGTTTGACTTTGTTTTGACTTTGACTTTGACTTTGTGTATGTAATTTACGTATCTTAATTGGCCCCCTTAGGTCAAATGCTGGGTATGCCGTATGCCTATCACTTATTGTGCCACACTATGATATAATATTGCGCTGGATTGCTAAATATTGTTTTCAAGATACAAGTAATTAATTCTGAGCATATTATAGAACAAAACATCTATGCTACTTTTACTCCTGAGATAAGAAATAAATTGCCACATTTTAACATTCTCTTTTCATTTCAGGAGACATGTTTGCAATCGACATCTCAAGAACATGGGAATTCAATCCAAAATTCCCAATCAGAAACATCTTCATACCAAAAATGATACTGGGTCCACCGCTCCACTTCATACGCCTAATCAACCCCTATGCCAAATACTATCTTAATGTAGATCTGAAGACACCATACTATTTGCTAGTCATACCGCGACTCTTTATATGTTTTCTGTCGCTCATAAATGATTATTGCTTATACAGAATTTGCGTTTTATACGGACAAAATTTCAGAAACAGACTGATTATTTTCGCGAGTTCTTACGTAGTTTTTGTCTACTGCTGTAGAAGTTTTTCAAACTCATTTGAAATGATCTTTTTCTCTTTGCTCCTCTTAATAGTCGCCGAATGCATGCTAAAGTCAGACAAAGTGATTTATCACAATGAATTTCTCAAAGAGAAGTACGAGCAAGCAGCGTCGACTGTCGAAAAAGTAAAGATTTTTAAGCTAACCACACATTTGCCAAATCATACCTTGAACAAAGTCATAGTTTTGTCCACAATTGTGGTGATAGGGATATTTAATCGGCCTACGTTTGTAGGTTTTGCGTTTCCGCCCGTTTTCTTCTGGCTTCACAGGGGGTTAGGTTCTAAAGTGGTGGGGTTTAAGGACTTCCACTATCGCATATTTACGTTTATAATATGTGGTGTGCCGACGGCATTGTTACTTATACTGGTGGATTCTGGATATTATGGGTACATAACGATGGCTGATATCGAGTCGCTGAAGGTGTCGTGGGACAATTGGGTGGTGACGCCGCTGAACTTCCTGCGGTATAACTCGGACATGCGCAACCTGACGCAGCACGGGCTGCACCCGCGCTGGTTGCACCTCGCCGTCAACGTGCCGCTGCTGTTCAACGTGCTGGGGATTCTCGCTGTTGTCACTCTAGCTGTTAATACATACCGGTGAGATACTTTATTATTTGCTGGCTTTTTTCTGCGACTTCGTTCGCGTAAATTTTCGCAAAGATGTTTTTTTTTTTAGAAAAATTATAGCTTGTATCCCTCAGGGATAACATAGCTTCCTATTAGCGAAAGAATTATCGGTATTGGACCAGAAGTTCCGGAGATTAGCACGTTCAAACATAAATACATGGAAAAAACTAATTTCTTAACTTCAGAATATTAGTAATTTAGTATAGACTTGCTTGAGAAAAAAATCCCCTGTTGAAAAATAAACGCTTTTCTATGTGTATAAGATAGAGAAGCCTTAGATTAGCCCTAGATTCCAGTCACATTCACACTATGAAGTAGAAATACCTACTTTCCTATGCACTTGTAAGAAATCTAAGAACTAAATATGACTTACATTCAGTGGCGTAACTCGTCCTTGTCCTGTATTTAAATTAATTGTTGGGGACTATCTAACTGCGGCGAAGCCCAAATGGAAGATAAAGATTTTTCTCAAAAACAAAATTTTTTATGTTTATTTTTCCGGGAAGTTTAGTGTACGGCTTAAAAGTTTGAGTGTAGATAGTAAATAATATTTTTCGATTTTTTGCTTACACGAACCGATACCGCTAAAACGGTGGTAGCTACGCTACGCCCCTGCTTACATGCTTGAAAATACATTTCTTACAGAAAACACATAATACAAAGAAATACACGATTTCTCTACCGACTTGGTGAGTCAAGAACGTAGCTATAACAACAATGTTTCCATTTCAATACCTTTTACAAATTAACAATGCCTTCATAAACAATAGGTCGTAACCCGCTTCATCGTTTTGCAAATTTAATTAGTGTGAAGAACATCTTAACATTCATCGTTTACTACATTGCAGAGAGGCTACTTAATAATACGCTTGGTAAAGCTAAGTTATGCTATTATTTTTAGGATTCCGTAGGTACTCAAAGTGTGTCGAACAGAACCTTATTACTAATCCGTAATAGCGAGACACTTATTTCCATGGCCGCCGTTAGAACGACAAATAATAATATTGAACTTTATTTATTACACACAAGAAACGTGTTTTTATATTGTAAGGTGGTATGAACCCTTCGTGTGCGACTCGCACTTGGCGAGCTTTTCGTTTTTATTTATATCATAAATTCTGTGTTTCAGATTTGTTCGCGGCCAGTACAGCAAGTTGCCGCGAATCCAGAGCATCACTGGTCTCATGTTATTCTCTCTAGTCATCCCGATAGCTGTGCTGTCACTGTTCCCGCACCAAGAGGCGCGCTTCATCATCCCAGTACTTATCCCTCTGATATACCTGTTCGGAAACCATCTTCACACCAACGAGAGTGATGGACCGAAAACCAGAAGATTTAAAACAACACTTCGATACACTTGGTATGCACTGAACGCTTTCCTTACATTATTTTTCGGGTTCATCCATCAAGGCGGTATATACCCCTTTGCCAACAGCCTCTATCACGAGATAAAGAACAACTACGGAGTACATACACACGTTATAACGACGCATAGTTACAGTATACCAACGTTTTTGCTCCAACTGGAGAGCACTACCAAAGTTTACAAAGACAAAAAGACAGGACACAAATATAGACTAGCTCCCACCACATTTATACATAAATATGGATCAATGCCAATGCAGCACTTATTCGTGAAGGTCGATGACGTCTTGACTAACGCTGAGATGTTACTTCATGATTATAAGAAAAAGTACAGGTTTTACATTGCTTCTCCGTGCTCTTTGGACCAAGAAATACGGTCGGCAGCTGCAAAGTATCACTACTTTGTAATTGTCGAAGAGTTTTCCTATTACCCACACTTTTGTACGGAAGCTTTCCCCAAATTCCCGTCGATTCATGATCAATTTTGTCTCGAGAATACCTTTGTACGAACGAACGAATCTCGCGCCGTAGATCTTAATATGTTACAAAGAATCTCATGCTTTTTGAAAAAGTTCTGTCTTAGAATTTATAGGGTTAAACCGAATACGGAATATCGAATATGAATGAATTATTATAGTAACTTTTACAATTCCACTAAGCAATATCTAAGTACATATTATGGAATTAATTAACGTCGTAAACATAAACACCGCCTATTTATGATTATTTAATAACATAGTGCTCAATTTAAGTTTATCATTAAAAGACATTTGAAATAATAACGTTAATATGTGTACCCGCGTATTTTAAAGGTATGTTTTAATATACAGGGTGTATGCTTCAATCAGTTAGCTTCTGAGTGACATTCCACGAATCCGTTGGTAAAAAATAAAGGCCTGTTCAAATCTAAGCGGTATCCGCTACCGGTACCGGTAGCGAAAATGAGTTCTTCCATGACAAATGTTAAAGTGAAATTGATATTATTCTAATTAATCTTTTTTGCAAGCATTACCCTACCTAAGGTACAATTGTCATCAATTATAAAATTCTGTGTGCTTTTTTAGTATTTACATTGCTAAAAACCTATCCTCAGCAGTCAGCTCCTCCCAAACGACAATTCTGGATCCGGCACTGGCGGTAGCGGATACCGCTTAGATTTGTATAGGCCTTTATATTATTGGCCTACTTGTTATTGTTTAAGGTTATTGAACTGCCCCAATCAGACTAACTGCTTTAAGTATTCGTAGCGTACCTGTATACGCGCTATGTTGCCATCATAAAACCCAGCGATATTAATGTACAAACAATGTTATTTGGAATAGGATAAGATTGCTTTTAGGGTACTTGCGAAAATGATGGTCATTTTGTGCTTTTTAGATGACGTTAAGTGCATTTACTGGATTTACATCGATAAGATATCGTGATCTATTGCATTCGTGTTATAATAGGTCAGGATAAATTTCGGTTTAGTACCTAAGTACATAGCACATAACGATCAAAATCATCGATCGGTGTCGAAATCATACATAACACCCTTAGGGCCGGACAGACCTGGTGAAGCGCATTAGGCTACGGTTTCTCCTGCCAAATAAATATCAACGTTGCTTCGCTAATAATAAAGTCGAAAATAAATAACCTTAACTTTTGCCCTCTATGAATCTCTCTCAAACTAAGGGTCTTAGCTTAGAATAAACTGAGGCAGCTCCAGTAAGTTACAATAGTACTTGCGTCGGAAAAAACCGGAACCGGTCCGGTCGGTTGCGTAGAATAGATGAAGAAAGTTCAGCGGATGTGTTTCCTATGGACAAAAGCTGAATTCAGATGAATAAGTGTCTAGCGACATCTATAGCACTACAAACGAACTACAACTGACAATTCCTACATCGCGCAATCAAAGTTTGCCGCGATATTAGCATTACAAAATCCCGACAACAACCGTCGGGCAGTTGCCCACCAGACATAACACCCGTCTGGTCGGAGGATAAGAAACTGCCTTTTCAAGGGAGGATGAGAAACTTTACACACTCTGTTTCTCATACATCTAAAAGTGTACCAGTGATGAGCGCTTGACCAAGTCTACGATAGCCTTAAAAACCCAAAGCAGCTATAATTATATTATTATGTATATTAAGATTTTTATTAGGTACCCTAGCACGTCTGTTGTTACTTATAATCACATGCACTTTACTTAAATAACATTTACATAGATTTATTTACTTTAGTTTTAATTTATTATTTGCTCAATTTATTTTATTCTACACATACTGATTATATTTTAATTTTTATTAATAACTGACTTACTTGGTATCCATTATTATTACTTAAATTGTTTATAATTATTTATAATCTGTTGTTGATAAAGGTACAAGGTATTTTTATCATTTTATAAATTACTTAAGAAGTATTTCACTATTTTGTATTTTGAATACACTCAATTTTATGTACTTATTACTCTTTGGGAGAGGTGAGTCCACCCAGAGTCGTATCTAGGATGGGGCAAATAGGGCACGAGCCCCGGGCGACATAAGGGGGGCGCAAAAATCGCCAATTATTAAAATTAAAAATCAACACTACAATAAACCATTTCATACTGTTATATGTATTTATTTATTTAAACTTTATCTATGCAACAAAAGTACAAAGGCGCATGAAAATCGATGACTACTTTATTTAGTGTATTTTTATATTAAGACTAGCTGTCCGCCGCGGTTACACCCGCGTCTTTGGTTACTGCTCCGCTCCCGTAGGTCGTAGCGTGATGGTATATAGCCTATAGCCTTCCTCGATAACTAATCTATCTAACACTGAAAGAATTTTTCAAATCGGACCAGGAGTTCCAGAGATTAGCGCGTTCAAACAAACAAACAAACAAACAAACAAACAAACTCTGCAGCTTTATAATATTAGTATATAGATAGTATAGATTTTATTTAGATAGAGATGTTACTTTGTAAAAGACAATTTGAATGAAATGATGTTGAAATCTCAGAATGAAATAAGTACCGTAGGTATGTCACATCCATAATTAATAATTTTATCTTTTGTTGTTATTTATAAACACATGCACTATACTTAAATAGATTTACATAGGTTTATTTACATCACATTGTCGTTATGTGACATAAGGATTCATAAAGTACTTAAGGTTTTATTTGCTACCCTACGTACCGAGAATATGGTTCAATATTGCTCGACGAGCTCAATGATATGGATTGTAAGATTTTATCTGTACCTTTTAAACACCTCGTTGTATTTAATTTGCATTTGTGTTAAATTTAAAAGTGGTATCAACTTATTTTTATACGACTTATCTACTTACTACATTCTCAGTAGCACATAGATCTTTTTTTTTAAAGAACATTGCATTTTTTTGAATCTCGAACTGCGATCTGTTTAGTAATATGTATTACTTTGGACTGCTATGTAGGTACAGTAAAGGCTTTAGTGTGAGTGTTTACCAATAAAGACATCTTTGTTATTAAATGCTGTGTTTTTTTTTTTCATCTGGGATTGGGGAATAACAATAGTCATAACATTCCCGAACCTCAGCCTAGGTACAGTACATTCAAACGCCCGTCTAAAGAAATATATGAACTAAAAAAATGGCTATAACGAGAAATTAGTAGTAATTTTGAGATAGTAGGATTAATTTTACGTTCCATTTAAATTGTGTTACAGTCTGATGACTGCGAGACGGCAAAGTTTAAACAAAACGACATTCCTAATACCATGGATTGACCAAAGGTCAATTTGTGTTAATTAGATTAGTTAAAGGGACTTATAATTCCAATGCAGTGGTTACTTATGACGCTACAACAGTCTTACTAATTGAACAGTGTATTTTTTTGTGCTTTTCAGTACGTTTTCCTTCTGCACTAATAATTACAATGCATGTTAGAAATTCTATTTTCTCATTTCTATAAAAACTTATACCTACTATAAACACGAAAAGTTGTGATGAATGTGATGATAGATGGATATTTGATACTCGTTCACGAAAGCATTCAAAATGGGATGGAAGAAAAGGGAGGATGATTCTATCTTTTGGAAGGGGCCACTAGATTCAATTTTAATTCATTTTTCTTCTGTAAGATGTCGTTTTTGCCTTTTAAACTTTGATTATTTTTTATTCCGTAAGTGTGTTCCCGTTAAATATTTTAAGACCTCGTTAATTCTGAAGTCTACGCAGACTAAGTTGCGAGCAGAGGTAAAGACATAAATCGACTATTATTATCCCAGATTTTCGCATCACTATTTTAAAACTTTTTGGTTTGACATTGACACTACGTGACAGTTGTTGTCTTAACATAATAAAAATAAACAAACATACCTTGATTTATGTAAACGTGGGTTTGTTGTTGATTTTTTGCAATGAAAAAGAATGTCTTCTCAAAAGCAGTGTGTGGAATCTACTCTTGATATGTCGCTCAAAGTGATACGGATGTACGACTGGTTGTTAGACTTGTATGTTTTGGTAAGATGAACTTCAGAATTTTTGCCTATGTTATAGATACTTATTGAAAATTCTTAAGACACATTTCGGTAGATTTACTATTTTAAGCCAATATAATCTTTAAAAATAAGCAAACTAAATTACTTAATTTATCTATTATTTTCTTTTAGGACTTCTTCGTCGACAATCATTGGAATAAACTGCCGGAAACGTGGCGCTCCACTTTCGAACATATGGACCCCCAGCATTTAGGAAACATTCTATCGAACAGACCATCGAACCAGTTACTACCGCTATCATTCTTAGCTCTAATAAAGACTGTACAGGTGCTCACATTACCAAGAGATAAATACTATAAAAAAGAAAACAAAAAAGAATCTAGTAACTTAGATACATGTAAAAATCATCCAAAGTTAAAGAATTTGTTTCTAAAACATGTGAAGTTAAAGAAGAGACATGAGATAAGCCTGATGGCTGATGTAGTGGTGGATACTGCCTCGCAATGTGGCTGTAATTCCGTCATAGACTTTGGGTCAGGCTTGGGACATTTAGTGCGAGTACTAGCTTACAGGGATGACATGTACGCTGCAGGGATTGAGAGCCAGACACAACTGACTGAGGAAGCTAGGTCTGTACCCTTGGTATGTATAAAAGAAAATGGTATGTTGAGAAAAAGCAACCTTAGATAGTTAATTGGTTGTCTGTGCCAATGCTTGTCCAAATAATAATGTAAGCTAGATTGCAATTTAACGATGAGCCGGGACCAAAGGCTTAATGTGCTTTCCAAGGCACAGAGGACTCTTGCGTCAGTGAAGTTCTAACAGTGCGTAAGTCATTTTGTGAGTGATTTGAGACTTGAATTTGCATTGGATAAAGCGTTGTGGCGCGCATCGTGTCGACCAATCAAAACACGATTCCTGACCAATACCAACGCGTTATTTGAAAAATAGTTACACACAATACGGCCTTATGCGTAAGTTACATTCATTTCATACAGTTTTTTCACTCTCCTGTAAAGTAGCTATTTTTGACTTCTGTACTGTTAAAACTTCACTGACGCTTGGTGTGTGAAGATAACCCATGCACGGCCTAACCTGTCATGCATAGTTTAACCCAACAGATTGATCCTTGTGGCTGTTATTACTTAGCTTCAAGCACCCCTCAAATGATCAAGAAATCAATTTATCAAAGTAAAGTTTTTAATTTCAGAAAACTTGACCTTCAATTGGAATATACAGTGAGAAAGCATCTCTCTCCTGAAGCTACATCTAAGCTACGGCACCCTCTACACTTCAACATGACTTTATCAGACCACCATCAGTTACTCTCACTCCCTCTACCTGATTATATGCAGAACTACGGATTAATAGGCCTCCATCCCTGCGGAGACTTGGGACCGTTATTATTGAAACACTTTGTTGAATCTCATAACATAAAGTTTATATGTGTGGTTGGCTGTTGTTTTATGAAGCTTACCTGTGAGGGTCCCAACAGAGGGTACCCGATGAGTTCCTATGTGAAGAGTTTAGATAGTAAACTGTCGTTCCCGAGTAGGGAGATATCTTGTCATGCTATTGAGGTGTACTGTGAGAGGCTGCGAAAAGGCAATTATGAAGATTTGAAGGTGAGTAAAAGCATCAGTCAGTCCTCTGTGCAAAGCTTGCATGGAATTTTAAGAAATGGTTTCGCATGTGCACCTCAAGTGGGCAAGCATCGCCCAGATCTGAAAAAAAAGAGACCTTAGTCCCATCATAGTCTCTTGTAGACACTGAGCTGGGAGGATTGATCTGCTTCTTGGGCATGGCAACTATGGCTCATGCAGAATGGTCCACCATCGAGGACTAAATGCGGAAATGAAACCCCTATGGTATGATAGATAAGCCTGAATAAAATAACTAAAAACATATGTAAAAAATAAACATAACATCACGCCTGTAATCCCGAAGGGTTAGGCAGAGGTGTACCCATTAGTACACCCACATTTCGCCAGTTAAAATATTTATTTTATATTTTGGAAATGAAACATTTTATTTTTTTAATAATTTTTTATTAGTATTGCATATTACCTATCTTATAGTACTTATTGCTTATTTAAATTTATTTTCTTTGACATATTGAATATCTGAAATAAACAAAGTATTAATTGACACGTTACGTAAGAACTTTATATGAACTTCTCAAAATATTTATTTAGCTTTTTGCAGTCCAAAAAAAATATACAAAAAGACAACCGATTTTTATATAGATAATCTGATATTTTTCAAAGTGGGATCGGACAAGGGTAAGATATTTACCACATATTTGAAACATCTAAATTATATGAATAAGTCAATTGCAAATGCTGCTAACACGTGATATTAGTCAAAATATGTTATAGTTTTGGAATTTGCGTCGAAAAAGTACTTACCAGATTTTTTCTTGAACCAACTTTTAAAATTTCTGAAAACACCCGCCAAAAACTCGACTTTTTTCACAACAAAACCGTTGAGCCAACTTTGACATTACCTTACAGTGACAAATGACGTTGATAGGTTGTCAAATGAAATAAAATAGATAAACAAATTATTATAGATTATAAATAAGTGATATTTATACCTTTAGTGTTACCGTATTAAAAGTTAGAGTGCATTATTTAAAAAAATACGATGTGGTAATATATATACCTTTATTTGAATAAGGGTTAAGTCCCATGTAATAGGGGGCGAGCCTATTGCCATCAACCGGGCACAAATCCAGACTCCGAGGCTGCTACTGAGAAATTCCTGATGGAAAAAACCCATTAACACTTTGCCCGACCTGGGAATCGAACCCAAGACCTCATGCTCAGCAGTCACGCTTTGCGACCACTCAAAAAAAACATATAAACATATTGTTGAAGTTATATTATTATATCATAGAAATGTGAACCTACTATTTATTTACAGATACATGCATTCAGAGCAGCCTTAGAGCGGATTTTAGTCGAACATGACCCGAAACTACGACACGCGCCGGTTAGGAGCATCAAACATTCAGATACCATGACGTTTGAAAAGTAAGTAAGATATAACAAGCTACATATTTTTTAAGGAGTTACAAAAACTTTTAGATAGTTATTTTTTTATATAGTTCATTTAGGAACCGATCTGATTTCCATTAGCATGGTAAGGTAATCAATGAATTGAAAAGAAAATAAAATCATAAAAGAAAGTAAGTGCAAAGGCGGAATGAATGCTTTAGGCATTCTCTAATTTCTCTATCAGTCAACCAAAGGTGGTTCATAATTAAAATTTTAAATATGAAAAAATCAAAATAATAGGGTAGATGACACCACCAATCAATTGACGTACTTTTTATGACATGTCAAAACGCGATTCTCCCATAGATTTTGTATAACATAACACAACAGTGACGTCACTTTTGTGCAGACTCAATTGACTAACTATTTATTAATTTGAAAGCAGTTAAAAATCCAATTTTAGAGTGATTTGAAAATTAATCAGGTTTTCAGGGCCAAAATAAAGTGTCTCTTTATAGAAGTTATGTCTTGGAATTATTGGTTAATAGTGTCATCTACCCAATTACTCAAATAAGGTACAAAATAATTACATAATAACTATAAATATTTTATTGTAAAAATACTTTTTTTGTTTAAATATAGGTACTATTCCCAAGCCATTGAGCGTGTGAACCTCCCCCTACCAACAGCGCCAGTGGTGTGGTCGAGGGGCCACGCCGACTTGGCCCAATGGCGGCGCGTGGTCGTAGTGTACACACTGCGGCTTGCGCTGGCGCCGCTTGTCGAGACTGTGGTGCTACTGGACAGGGTTCTGTACGTTTTGGAGAGAGGTAATTAAGTGCATTTAAATTATAAGTTCTTTGTTCAAACCCACGTAAGCGCATCTATAAACTTTTTAGGTTGCAACGTGTCGTCACGAGTTCAATTTCCATCGCGCATAAAAAGGGGGGGTGGTCATAACCTCCATGAACCCCCCTGGATCCTCCCTTGAGGCTTCTACATACATGCAGGTGGCACGGCGGTTTTTTCTACGCGGACGTCGAGTGCTTTGAGTGCGGCACGTTCGCCGGCATAAATGCTTAGGAAGGAGCTTAAAATCAAACGTGATCGAATCTAAACTACAATATTTAAGTAAAACGAAAGTTCTCTTAACTAAATTAATTTAATTGTGGAGACAAAAATACACTTATTTGACATAGAATTAATTTACAAATCATACAATTCGTATGTACAGACAACGCTTCATAGAAATACATACACGATTGAAAGGAAGCTACAAATAAAACTTAGGACTAGATTTCATCTTTGGCACTTTATAACTAGAGATATTTGTACAAGGATGTGCAAGACAAAACAAAACAATACAATATTTCCTGACCGAATTTTGGTCACGGTGGATAATCTTTATGGAGACGAACCAAGTACGCACACTCTCCTCCCTAGAAGATGGAACGACAATCGAATATACGACACAAGGCGAAATCCTGCGCAGGACGAACAGCGACACGTGCGCACATAGGCATGTGTTACACCACCAACTCCCAAATTTCGAGCCGCCACTGAGAAATTCCTAATGGATAAACGCAATAACAATGCCCAATCTGGTAATCGAACCCGGGACCCGACACTCAGCAGTCACGCTTGCGACCACGAGAACAACCGGTCTGCAAGGTTGTGCGAATTATATATATTTTATACCCAATGATCATTGTTTTAAAGTTGATTTTGTATTAGTGAAATGTCTGAATATTTGCTTATTACGCGAATTGAAAAACTAGCATAACATACAAAACGCAAATTGTCATTGATGAGCTGGATATCAACAAATTTGCGTTGTGCATACTTTATGACGATTTGATACATTTTTTTGTAAACTCAGGTTTAGTCTCTCAACTTTAATTCAATCTTTCTCTTTGTGATGGTCTCCATTGTGCGTATTTAAACTGTGCAGGTAGTTCGTATTTTACGATAATATTTTAACTACATTAACACACGATTTTCAACTCTATAAAGTGTGGCATAGGGTATTGGCGACATACCTGTTTGAATATCTTTATAATTATAACTTTTTATTTCACTTCTATCAATGAAAATAGGGTGCAGAAGTTTAGGCGTAATATCGTACTATATACACACAGACGAGCCACCGTTGCATTAGCAATAATGTTGACTTACCGAGTTAGGAGTTCTTATAAATATTAGGTATAATACTTGGAAAGTTTTCCAAAATATCATGTCATTAAATGAACTTTTTTATTTCAGGTCTGTCGTGTGAGATTCGACCCGTGTTTGACCCAAAGCTATCGCCTAGAAATCATATTATAATAGCGAAAAGACTATAGTTATAATTAGACTTAAATATTATTGGTTAGGGTTGATTTTTCAATAGTCAGATAACTTTTATTTAAAATATAACAGTTTAACATACAAAAGCTGACAATCCGCCATATTTTTCTCCGTCATTAAAAATTATCTGACAATTTAATAAATCGGCCTTTATCAAATGAAATAGGTGCATTATATGGGTGCTTATCATGTTTTATAAGGAATTTTGTATCAAATAAATATGGCTTTAACGTCCTACTAAATAGAGTTGTTTTTACTTTGCTAGGTCGGGCTACAACTTTTGTAAGATGACATAATAAATAATACTTACATTTGTCTGTCTGCGTTGATGAAACTATAAATTAATAGGTACCTAGTACTTATCAGGCTACGGTGATCGGAACCGTCTGAAGTACGCCCCTTTTTGAAATAGGTATATTCTTAAGTAACTCGCCTATATTACATTATATACTAACAAGAGCAACAATAGGGGGTGTAAAAACACATAATATCACATAGTCTTTAATATACAATGTATATTGTCTATCAAACTTAGAAAGAAGCTTATTTTTATTACATTTTTAAAAGCTTTTTTTATTTTCACTGCGAAAAGTTACTATTTATGGTAGCGCGCAATGTTACGCACGCAACAAATTGTGCGAATACTGCAATGAACAAAAAAAAATATGGAAAACCATATAAAATCATCGTCGAGAGTCGCGCGACCAGTACGTACACCAGTAGCGGTCGCCTGTCGCGGTCGTCGGTCGCCAACATCGGAATGCTACCACTGTCGGCTGCGTTATATGTCTTTTTACACCCGTTTTTTTTTAAACGCATACATTCACAATTTCAATAAATTATACTAAATACATAGCATATCTATCCTGTATAACAGGGAGGTCTAACAGAAATGTACATAATATAGATACAGTATAGGAATATACATATGTATATGTATAATAGATATATACATTTTTTTAATTCATTCACACAAAGCTCGTATTTATTAGACTAGTGATAATTGTACGACTGTGCTTATAACATTCTTATAATTTAATTTTCAATTGTAAACTGACAGAAATGAGAGAAATTTTTGTTTTAAATTAAATAATTGGATACTTGACACCATTAATCAATTAACATACTTTTTATGATCTGTCAAATGCGATTATCCCGCAGATTTTGTATGGCAATAGTAAACTGTGACGTCACTTATTTAACAAGTCAATTGATTAACTATTTATTGATTTTGAAGCAACTAAAAATTTAATTTTACTTTTATTTAAAAATTAATAGGGTTTTTTTATGTTGTCTTGGAATTATTGGTTAATAGTGTCGACTACCCAGTTGTGCGAAAAGTGGAAGGGATTTGTCTGATAAAATTATGTTTATGCACGTCGAAAATTCTTTTAAGAAAACAAACAACACACAAAATAAATTTGTTTGTTGTAAGTACCTAAGTTTACCTACATAATGTGCCAGTAATAACAGATAAGTAAGTACATTATTTTGAACAAAAAAGTGATAATAGAAATCGCTTCCAATTGGTTCTGTTTCTAATTCAATTTGTAACAAGAAAATAAAAAAAAAGAAACTTGATTCAGACGTCCACAAACATTCCCACTTATTACACAACATTTGGGTTAACTATAGCCTTGGTTTAAGTCGTAATAACAACCAAATCTTCAAACATAACTAAATCTAAAAACTTCGTTAAGTTTTACAGGCTCCTGCAGTTGTGGCGGATCCAGGGAGGTAAGGGGATCAAGCCCTCTCCAAAGCATCCGAGTTCAAGGCTTTTTTTAGTATTATTTACTTTCCGAAGGGAAGCCGGTAGGAATTGTTTGGAATCCCCACCACTGCATGGGCGCCTACCGCCATCTCTTAAAACAATATTATTATAATGTTACTGTTATTTCTGTTGTTGCATTTTCAACTCTCGGCGCTGAGCCGAGCGTTGAAAATTCAACAGTGCGGAAGGCAAAGTAATATTAAAATAATATTGTTTTAAGAGATGGTGGTAGGGGGGCAGTACCCTAAATGTTACCAAAGTTGACTGGACCGCGATTCACCTAACAAATAAGTATCAAACTCGGGACTCACCTCTTGGTTTTCATGAAGGAAAAAGAGGCATAACTTTAGGACTGCAGGACTATAAATTCTGGCCCACCCAGTTTTCGCTTGCTACCCATACTTTGGGAACTACTACCCTAGACTATAGACTTAAACCGAGACTATCATTAAACCATGTTCAGTAACAAGGGTCGGGTCCAGCATTCTCGCTCGGTTCACATGTGGCATTGACTGGCATGGCACTCGCATAGGCATCATGCGTTGGCTGGCACGGTCTGTGGCAGCATCGGCGCCGGTTCCTCATCGGAGTCGTCGGAGTGCACGCGCGTGAAGCGGCGCCGCTCGAGCAGCCGGCGGAGCTTGAACTCGCCGTGACCGTACTCCCAGCGGCGGCGGGTCACACCTTTGCGACCTAGCAACGTGTTAGCTAACTTACTAGCCGACCAAGACTGGATAGAATACAGCCGCGAGTCTGTTTATCGTCTCAGGTATTAAAATCTGCTAAATATTTGCACGGGTGTCGCGTTAAGGCGGGCGTGCGACGCGACTTGGTCATCTAGTAGTCCGCTGTTTAGATTTGAAATATAACTTGGCTAAGGGGCATTCTGGCCTTACAAGTGGAGAGTGGTTGTTTAAAACTGCCTAAAAATGAAGGTTCCACTTGCTACTATTTTAATTGCTAGTCTTTTTTGAGCTTTCTTTGAACAGCATATACCTAGTAACTCCTTGTTCAGATAAGGCGTTCTACGCACATTGCTGGGATACTGGGAAAATTCTGTCCACATGAGTGCGTAATACGAACGAGAACCAGACACACAAAAGAGGCCTCGTTATCGCAAAAATACGTGCGTTAGTACGTTTAAGTGCTTAAGTGCGACCAATGTTTACTGATATAAACTCATGTAGTTTTAGAGTGATAAATAAAGTAGACATGTTTCAATTTAAAACTGCACTCCTCTCGACCATATTTTCTAACGAATAATTCAATTTTGCACAATATATTAACGTTTAGGTGCAGAATGTCCAATTCGCAAAATGTCCAGCAATCCAGTTCGCAGAATGTCCAGTTCACAGAATATCCAGTTAGCAGAATGTCCAGAACGCAGAACATCTAATGTTCATCATAACGTTGTTCCATTCTGCGAAATGGACACTTTTAGACTGCGAATTAGACATTCTGGGCCTACACCTACACGAAGCGGGGACTTGTGCAATTTTAAAATAAAATATCTGTGACAGAGCAAGTATTTTAAAACTTCTCTTAAAAACGTATTGTCACCCCTCGTATCACAAGATTGGCGAATAAATATATCTAACTAATATATTTTTTAAGAACAATTGACTACTATTATCAGCCAAGCTTTAATGAAATGATTTTTAATTAAAAATATCAAATTAGCGTACATTTGTGCTTGTGACCATAATACTGAAAGCTGAACTAAAAAGGTGTAGCATGCATCGGTGCTTAAATAAAAATACAAAAAGCTGCTTCCGATAAATATATTTTTACAATTCAACGATATAAATTGCACATCACAACTCCTCACATCACATTATTTGAAAGCGCAAATAAATATTAAAGTGAATTTGTGTAAAAAGAAATAACAGAACGAAATAATGAGAGGTAAGTAAATAAACGACTAGTGTAACTAGTTAGGCCGAGGTTACACTGGCGGCGATAACGATGCGATATTTGTATGTCGATCACGTGATGCAAACATGATTATGTTTCATAGGAACTTGTTTAAACGGAATCCCCGTCGCATCGCAATCGCTTTAGCAGTGTAACCGCGGCCTTATTTTTATCACCGCCAGACAAATAATTGAACATCGTAGAATAAAAACAAATTCTTTTTAAATTTCGAAGTGGTAATTTCCTTTGCTCTAATTTGGTCGTTAGGTTTCAGTTGAATGGCGGCGAAAACTACTAATATCTCTGAGATATAGGTTTTATGTAAGATAGTTCATTTTAATTACGATTAGAAGGTTATACCTCACTAACATGTAGGCAATTCTTAAGGAACTTAGTATTTTACACCAATTAAATATTTATTACCTCATAATAATCTCTTGTAGGTAGCGAGTTTATACTAGTACAGAACAAAATATACAAAAATAAATAAACATCACTATTGTATTCGAGCTACGAAAATAAACATTAAAAATAACATTAAATCATTGTGATTAGAGATCACAGTCAGTGATGAAACTCATTTCATCTTAAAATAAATTTATTTTACTTATAATTATTTTTTAAAACACATCAGATCGCGACTAAGAGATATTTCGGCTATTTATTATTATTATTATTCTCTTTTATTATTTTTATATACATATAAATTATTATTTAAATATTAATATTAAAATAAAAGCATTTAAAAATAGCCCGGTATCGGATACAAGGTCCAAGCTACCTGCGGTCAGGGCTCCAGAGAGAGAAGCCTCCTAACAATATGGGCCGTGTCCAGAAGTACTGAACCAAGCCCTTGATTCAGCCGCCTAACGAGAACCTCCTTAGATGTTGGTCGAAGCTCTTGGCTATTATTATTATTGTTGTACATTATTATGTTGTACATTAAAATATTAAAATACTTATTTACTTAACTATTAAATATATTTCTTTTTAATTTTTTTTAAAGCTTAGGTTTTTTTTTTAATTGGGGTTATCCATAGTTAAATGCTTTTTCATAAATACTTTCATAAAACTGGTTTTCCTTATCATAAAATATTAAACTATACAACTATAAACAAGAAAAAAAGCAACAAAAAAGTAGTAATTTAATTAGCAAATTAATACAAGCGTTTACGTAATATTTATTATGATAGATTAGAATGTTTAATTTGAGCTTGTTTCTTTTCTATAAAGAAAGGCGCGGACGGCTTATATGTAACCCTAAAATTGGCAAGTTTTTTTTTAAGGTTTTACTGGGTATACGTGAGACCTAGCTTATATTGGATAAGCAGAATTTAAAATATTTTTAGAAGATTGATTATTACTGTTTGCAAAACTGATTTGTTCCTTTAAAAGAAAAAGATCGTTCATAACGATCTGGGGGCCTACCGCAACCTCTTAAAACAATATTATTTTAATATTACTTTGCCTTCCGCACTGTTGGATTTTCAACGCTCCGATCAGCGCAGAGAGTTGAAAATGCAACAACAGAAATTACAAAGTAATATTAAAATAATATTGTTATAAGAGATGGCGGTATGCGCCCTGAACATCTCAGATATAATTTAATTATATATAAACTTTTATAAAATAAACTTTATCTCAATATTTTTTTTTTCAGAATGATAGCTGTCGTGGTCGTGGTGGCCCCTTTTGTAATTAAGATACAGTTTATTTTCCTAATTTTCCAAATCATTTACTTAGAGCCTTTAGATTTTTGACGATGACTGTATAATGGCCATCTTTGATTGTCGGTTGGAATTATGATAGAATTTCAGTACTATTACTATTTTAGTCTGCGCTGCTAAAGATACTGTTGGTAGAATGTAGTAAGTGTATTGTAGTGTGTATCAGTGTACGAGCGGCTCGGCCTCGTAGCCCTTACCGGTGTTGCGCGCGCGCAGCAGTGCGAGCGCGGCCAGCGCTAGCAGAGCGGCGGCGCCCGCCCCGCCCGCGCCCCCCAGCGCGCCGCTCCACCACTCCCACGCGCTCCCGCTCGCCGCGCCCGCCTGGCCCGCCGCACTCGACAGCTTGGGACTGCCCACCACCTCTGAAAATTACATTTTGGTTATCATGCCAGTAATCAATTCTGTCTAATAACATGTAAGACCAATTTTTTTGATTAAAATCGTTTAAAATCTAGTCGCAAATCTTATGCATGAGGTTTGATACCGGGCATTTAAACTTTCCCCGCCTTATTAAAAAACAAAGTCATTGCTTCCGGGGTCCTTCGAGCCTTGAATTTCGAACTTCATTTCGATAAAGATTAAGTTTGTAATGCAAAAATTGGCTCAATGGTTTAAACCTGGTTGAAGTAAAAACTTTGTTTAATAATAAGGCCTTCCTAGTTTATCTTAGACATCATCATAAGTGAAGGAAAACATCATAAAGTAACCTGGATCTGTATTAACGTTAGTCTGAAAACGTCTATCCGCTTTAAGCTCCGAGATGATCAATACTCGTGCCTTCTCTGTATAAGAAGAAACTTACCCTGCATTGGCACAATAATAGGATGGTATTATAAAGTATTTTTTCCTTCTCCAATATTTAAACCGTAAGCATCTAAAAATAACGGGTCACATTAATAGAATAATATGAAAAAATAAAACAGTAATTGTAACGAAACGTGGTTTATTCAATTTCAAGTAGTTTTATCGTACCAAACTCCACGTGCAACAATTCTGGGTTAATTATTCAAATTCGATTACTGAAATAAAAATAAATAGTTGAAACTATGCACAGCACAGCTATAGCCAAAACGCTTAAATGAATCCTCGTAATATTTATATCACTGCGACGTCATATATCTTAAGAATTATCCAGTGCGCATTTCGCCTCTTGTGTATCACGCTACGAGCGCCCGCCGCCCGCACCTCTACCTGCGCCCCTGTACCCCGCAGGCGAGGACTCAATTAAGCAGTTAGCTAAACCTGCTTCTCCAAAACGTATATTGCAACATAACAAGTAACAGTGCCTCCAGTAGGCTAATTGACACCACCTTCAAATGACGTACTTTTTATGACCTGTCAAAACGCGATTCTTCCATAGATTTTATTTATTTTGTGACGTCACTTAACAAATATCTTTGTCCAATTATGATGTTCAATATTTGATCAAATTTCTTTGAAGGACGCTCATTACACTTGTCCAATATCTGTGTCCAATATTTTGCGTAGTGTTAAGAAAATGGAGGAACATGGAGCATCTTTATGTTCTGCTATTGCGTCTTTAAGTGGTGCTATTATCTTAATGTTATTATTAAAAAAGGGTGAAGCCATGGATCCAAAGTCATTGGAATCGTCCACGATATCTTGTTTGCAGCCATTTTTAATTAAATGTCATTAATATTTGATCAAATATCGGTGTTGCCAATACATTTGATGAAGTCGTCCAACTTCTTTGATCAAATGTACATTGGACCAAGATATTTTATAAATGTAATACCACCCTTGGCAACTCAATTGTCTAACTATTTATTGATATCAAAGCTACAAAAAATCTCATGCGCAAACAAAAAAAGCATAACACAACAAACAGACACAAACCTACTCACCGACAGTCGCAGTAGGCTTCACGTGTGACGTCACATTCTTCTCCAACCGACTTTCATTCTTGAGCGTCTCATCCACGAACTTGTATACTCTGAACGGATTCAGTTCTGCTACATACACCTTGGAACCATCAGCTGACGTGACGATGTCGTGGGGGTTCTGTAAACCTTCCTCAGGAGCGAAGGTTTGGATCAGTCGGCCGGTGGAGAAGTCAATCACGAATCCACGGACAGGCACCGGGTTTGGCAGGGGACTGTCGGGTCCGTTTACTATGTAGAGGCGGCCACCTGAAGATTGAGGTTTTGTTAGTGGTAGGTAAAATGATAAAACAACATGAATTAACTTTTTGAAATAGTTTTTTAGTTCCATGTGGTAAATAAAATAGCCAAGTTATGAAAAGTAAATACTTCTGCTTATATAACTTTGAGACTAAATTCTGCACGCGATTTCGTCCACGTGGATAACAAATATAATGTTAAACATCGCCTCTAAGGCACACTACAATAGCCTAGTTTTCTATGAGTGAAACAAATTTTGTTTCACTAAAATTAATTACCTCTTACAAATAAAAACACAAACTTTAGTTTTGACTACCTACCTACTAAACCTCATATCTATTCAGCATTGCAGCCGTGAAAACGTACTAGAAAATATTAGTATGGATCGAGGGCGAAGTCCAAGGTCATGGGGGTCATGACCCCCCCCCCCTGGGCTAATTATTTTCTTTTAATTAGAACTATTATTGTAATCGAAACGGAGCCTGTCCTGACCAGACATTATTATATGACCCCCCCCCCCCCTGACTTGAAGGCTGGAACCGCCCTTGGTATAGGTAAGAATTTAGACTTACCATGAACAGGAGCATACGCGACACTGAACAGTCTGCCGCCCATTAGCCAGCTGCTGAAACTGCCCTCGTAGGTTCCATTGTCATGTCGGAAGCAGGCCACTCGGCCGCGCTCCCGGTCGGCCACGCAGACCAGGCCGCGGTCCTCCGCTAGTGTCAGCGCGTGAGGCACGTTGAACGCGAACGGAGAGTTACCGTGACCTGTGGGACAATTTATTGATCATAAGTTGGAAAATCTAACTACAATATTACGAACGCCTAACCTTGCATTCGAATACACAAGTCCCTAAAGGCAGGGGGGTTCCTAAACGTTTTTATACCGTGACTCCCTTTACGGGTTGTAATTTTTTATTTTTGATGCCTTGCTATTAGAAGATACAATACAAATACAACAATAATACAATATTTATGTGTAGCGATAGCAAACACTAAGATTAATTTCTTTATTTATTATTTTTATTTAACTTAATTATTACTATTTATAAAAATTATAAGAAAATATAACAGTATAATAATTGTACTACAATCAATGCAACTTGTGCTTAGCGTCGCGCGACGCCCGCGCCCCCAGGATAGCTCTATACGAAGCACAGTTTGGGAATCTCTGACTTAACTCTTAAACCTGACAGCTATGGTATGATAAAAATGCTGAAAAGAAAGCCTCTTTCATTAATGAGAGGAGCAGCATCTGGTTGCCCCACCAAAATTTCAAATAATTGTAAACAAATTCGTTTATGTTGTACGACCTCAAATTGACAAAGGGGGAAATGACGAAATGTAATTGGAAAATCGATTTTAAAACCAGTTATAATAGTGGCGACCTGCTTTTGTATATCAAGCTAACAACAGACTAGTTCATAATTAACATAACTTGTCTGTAATGTTGTTCATGTTTAGGGGTTTGCGTAAAAGTGGCGTCATTTTGAAGTTGGATGGCCACTAATGAAACTTAGATATTTTGAAAGATCAGAATAATGCGATCAAAAGCTAATATGGACACATTTCTCTAAACCATATCGGAACGGAGATATTTGGTTTTGATAGCTCATTAAACACGAAGAAGTTATTATACCTATATATTCTCATAAACCCTTTTAAGGTTCTGAGGTTTTTTTTAGTAACTACCTACTTACCGAAACCTAAAGATAAACTACTATAACGTGGCGCGCCCCTCCACAAATTCAAAACGTTTGAAAGTATTTGTGAAAGTATCAACGTGTGCGTACAAACAAACTCACAATGTGTGCGTACTGAGACGGCTCTCGAAACAAAAACAAATTAGCGATTTGTTGCTCGACTAGCGGCGTTATTAATTACTCATTATTATTAGTATGGCGCTGCACTGACATACTCTATGAAAATGACACGTGCGTTGTCTTGTGCGGTCTTGCTAGTTATGATTAGTTGACCAATAAATCTGCCGGCCTGCTACTGAAGACTACAACTACATAGAAACTCTTTCATATGGATATGGCTACACACATTGAAATAGTAATATGGAGGGGCGCGTCATGCTATAGTAGTTTTTTTTGTAACTATAAGTGTTAATGTGTTATTTCGAATTAAAAAACAAAGTCTCTAAAACACTATTATCTCGAAACTACCTTTTTGCACTTAATGACTTCTTGCTCTACAACGAGGTAATGTGTCTTTATTATTTCCCAAGACCAAAAGTAACGTAACATTGACACATGGTCGTGAAATAGTAAAGTCAATCTCTAAAAACAACCTTCAAAAACATATCTAAGATTTCTGTACGCAGGACAGTAATTGAAGTTTTTATATTGACGACATTTTTAAAATCTTCAAATGCAAATATCTCAACTTCGATATAACTTAGGATAAAAATAATTGAACATATATATGTGTATTTAACACAGCACAACAAAGTAACATAATAATTATTAGTGGCCACTGAAAAAAAACATGACGCCGCTAGTCCATACTAAGTTAATCAATGCCTTTTATATTATTATTTTCTGTAGCGTAGCCTGACCACAGCTGGGCAAAGGGCTAGTGTTTCGAGAAACAAAAATAATAATTATTAAATACAAAAACTATTTTGTTGAATCTGGTAAAATTTATGACATAGCTACCCAACCCCTTGGTTGAGGTGACGATGCCGATTGATAGAAGTATGGAAGAACACATGCTGCGCTGATCCCAAATAAAAAGGAAAGATACATTGGTCAACTTCAAAGTAACATAACCGGTTGGACAGACAACAGCTCTAAAACTAAATGTAAACACTGCAACATCTTGTGTGGTTGTTGTAATACGAGCGATTTTACAACAAAAAGGTATAGTCAGATGTGCTGGTGACTGTGCATACTAGGGGTTGCGTACAGAAACAAAACAGGATAAACTTACACTTCTCTCTAACAGAATCAGCGCATTTTGATCTTTAAATCTAAGTCGATAGATACTCACTGGTCCCCCATTGCAGTATGATGGTCCCGTCTGCTGAATACTTGAGGATCCTGTGGTTGCAGTAGCCGTCCGACACGAAGAAGTCGCCATTGGACAGGACAGCCACCGCGCTTGGCTTGCAGAAATGCTTGTCGTCATTGCCGGGTATAAATCTATAAATAACATGATAAAAAAAATAAGAGTAAATATAACACACACATAACATCACGCCTGTAATCCCCGATGGGTTAGGCAGAGGTGTAAGTACCCACATTTTGCCAGTTATGTTTTAAGTCCCATGTAATAGGGGTGAGCCTATTGCCATCAACCGGGCACAAGTCCAGATTCCGAGGCTGCTACTGAGAAATTCCTGGTGGAAAAATGCAATAACACTTTGTCCGACCTGGGAATTGAACCCAAGACCTCATGCTCAGCAGTTGCGCTTTACGACCACTAGACCAACGACCCAGTAAAAAAAAGAAAATAATAAAGAAAAGGAAAAAAAGAAAAAGTAAATAATATATTTAGGTACAATTTTTTTTTGTATGAATAAATTAGCAGTTACTTCATTTTCCGTACAAAATCACTAACACGTGTATTTGAGCTGGTGTAATGGACCAATTAGCGTTGAGTTCTGATACATGCGTGTTTGATAAGACTGCTAACAACACAATAATATAAAAGTCATCACACAATTATGCAGCTACTGTAAACCAGTGGCGGATCCAGGATTGTTGTTTAGGCCCCACCCATATAACAATCCTAAATCCATGACCTTACGGCAGGTTGTTAGCAAACTAAACACACAACATTTTATTAAAGATTTATTAGGTTAAGGATAACTGATGACAATTTTCCTCAATGCTTGCAAAAAAGTTTTTGTACAATAATATCAAGTTCACTATAAGATTTGACATGGAAGAACTTAGATGCTTTTAGTGCTGAACTACACGGGCGGTTCCTCGCCTGCAAACCGCGGCGGGAAACCGCGCGCCGTGTAGTTTGTAGCATACAATGTCCATATATAATTGAATCTAGTGCGGTTCAGAAGCGGATTCCCGCGGCGGGATAACCGCCCGTGTAGTATAGCACTTAGAGGGGGCTTTGGCCCCTTAGCCCACCCCTGGATCTGCTAGGTACTACTGTGAATTCCACTACTTAACATTTACTGTTCCGGAAAATATGCAAATGTCTGACAGACAATGCGCAAGTATAGGAAGGTTAAAAACAAAAAACTTACTTCTCTCCCAAGGTCATGTTGGGCTTCTGTTTGTCATAGGGTGTAAATTTGAAGACCTGATGCAGGGCGACGTCTGTCACCCACACATTGCCCTCATAATCTACAGTTATGCCATGCGGAATGTGGAACCTAAAAGAATGTTTTTATCATTTTTTAATCAAATATGTTGTGATGGCTCAGCGGTTAAAGCGCCCACCACTCTTGCATCAGGTTGTGGATTTGATAATGGACAAATACCAATGTTACTTTTCAATTCATATGTTCTTTCTATATTGCTGACTTTTGTTATGGAAAACATTGTGAGGAAACCTGACACTAAGGATTTCCATCAATCATTAATGATGTTTGAATGACGGAATTTTATCGCATACAATTTTCGTCATGCAAACGTCAATCATCGCATTAGACGATAGGTTTTCCGTCAGTCAAAATTTCTACCATGGTTTTGCCGTGGCAAAACCTACCGTCTAATGGGCGCCTTATAATAATTAATCGTCTGAAATCGTCAATCTGCTTTAAACAAGAGTGCTGATCACTACTTATTGTGCCTTCTCGGTATGAGAAGAGGCCTTTGCCCTGCAGTTGGACAGTAATAAGCAAAACATCAGTAGTTATAAAATACTCACAAGTTCTGCCCCCAAGAGTCGACCAGCTCCCCTGTATCATTTATTACTAATATTGTGGGTTCTGGTATAGGGGGTTCACCAATTCCCTGGTACACATCCCTGCTGTTGAAAGTATTGGCATCCCACAAGTTGTGGGATCGGTGGAACACCAGCACTTGGCCTGAGTTGTCGATGGCCACACCTGATACCTGGCCCAATCTGATGGACGGGTCTGGCCAGTCATTCACCCATTGTGGTGCTGGAGTGGAAGAAACAGTTTTTAATTGATATACTTTAGGGGGCAATTTTATTCTATGAATATTTAGGAATGGACACCAAAGAGCATGATTATAATAAGGGAGACCGTCACAATCTGTCAAAAATGCCTCTAATTTAGTCTACAATGTTAGTTTGGAACGTAGGGTTGGAAACAAACAAGCAAATTAATCAATTGTCTATATTTGCTCTTGGGGAAAACCCCCAGGGAAATCACTAGCACAAAAGCAGGTTTATAAAGAGTAAGATTATTATTTATTGTATATTTGTTATTTTTGTATTTGTAATATAACAATATCAGCCTTATTATGTAGAATTATTTTAGATAATAATAATTTTGATTACTTACGGTTTACGC
Organism: Hoplodrina blanda; assembly: GCA_949316365.1. Classification (NCBI taxonomy): domain Eukaryota; kingdom Metazoa; phylum Arthropoda; class Insecta; order Lepidoptera; family Noctuidae; genus Hoplodrina; species Hoplodrina blanda. The sequence continues at coordinate 3,158,836 of OX438579.1, read as the reverse complement.
TAGATTTTACATACCATGTTCCAATTTAGTAAGCGCAGTTTTTATTTTCTCGTATTGAGCTTGTTGGCTGTCATAGTAGCCGGCTGGATAGTATCCTTCTTCACCAAACTGCATACGACAAAAATAATTAATTAATTAATTTTCTTCTAATCACAGAATAGACAGAAAATATTGCCGATTTCTTACCATTCGTCCGCAAATCGAATTTATGATGCATAATATTACAATTAACTGGAATTTTGGTAGTACACTAAACATAAACGACTTCATTATCAATTTTGTAAGCTCTAACTAAAAGTTTTGTTTTGCTATTGATCAAAATGATTTTATCAAATCAACAAGTACGAAGCTTATCAATTATCACGAATGACGTACGGCCGCGGTATGCCATCCATGGTTTTGTTTGATGACGTAGACGTGTCTACTCTAGACTCTAAATAGTGTTGTACCGTGCTTGTTTTATTGCTGAGAATCTTACTAAATCACTCACTATTTATCCTTATTTTAGATAAAATATTATAAAATCACTTGTAACGTCCTGTGTCTGTCCATGTAAAGTCTAGAATGATAATAATAGGTTTTGTAGCGAAATGGCCTTGTGTTAGGTCACATTGTATGTGCCAATTGAGGATTCAATAGGTGCAAACGTGTTCTTTGAATATAACTCGTATAGATAGAAGTCAATTGGATAATAATGTTATATGATGCATACAAAGATCTCTTACATACGAGATTAATAGGTTACTGCGTTTTATATCTAAAACTTTATACCAAAGTAGGATCGGCCGATCACCAGCCTGAGCCGTATTTTCTTGGGTTTAGATCTGCCGATTAGACCAGTCATGGATAGGGATTCCAGGTACCTACCTATTTCACGATTTAGAGCTGTTTTTTTTTTCTATAATATTATGTTTGTTTAATCGCGCTAATCTCTAGAACTTCCAGTCGGATTGAAGATATTCTTTTTGTATAAGAAAGCCAGATTCATGAAGAATAGTAAGGTTATAATAACATTACGCTATGATCCACAGGAGCGTAGCAGTAACCAAAGTTAACGCGGGTGTAAAAAAAAAACACGCGTACGAACTCGCAGGGAGCAGCTAGTCATAAATATGGCGGTTTGATAGCTGGTGTATCTGACTATTGGAAAATCAGCCCTAATCTTAAAGTAGGAAGGGTGGTTTTAAAAGTAAACACAGGAATGCTTTACACTAAGAAGTTTAATAATTCACACGCACGATAAAGTGCCATTACACCAAACCGGCAAGTTAAGACGCACATAAAAGTGATCCCAATCGGGGACCACACGTAGTACATGGCTCGTCTCACGCCGAGCACGCCTCTGATTGGCGCCAACGTAAAATATTTATCTCCTAATTATATTTTATACATTAGACAAGAACAGCTGCGCCTGTTCTTGTAGCTTTTTGACCTTCTTCATGTTTTTTGAAGACATTTTCTCTTTCCTGAATAATGAGGCGATGGAGGAGTGCAGCCTCCTCACGAGGTCGCCTCGCGTCTTCTTGAGCGCGGCGCCGGCCGGGCGCGAGCTCATGAGTCGCTTGTGGTAGAACGCTAGCTTCTGCATCGTGTGCGGGTCGCTGCACGGACCCGCCGATGGATCTCGCTTCTCCCTAATGCCGTTTTGTATAGGTTGTGTTGGAATGCTGTTTACTTTAATCTTCAATCTGTTTAGTTTAGGATTGAGTTTCAACGCCTTCTTCTTCTTCCTCCTCATCGGTACAGTCGACTGTTTCGACATTTGGTACATTTTCAGTAAATCTAAGTAGTCGTTCCTGGGTAGTGCTGTAAATATAAGCACGTAATGCTGTGCGATCTCTTTTCGTAAATCGTTGGGTATAGTTTTCTGCCTCGAGTTCATGAGTTTCTCTTGGAAAGAGTACAGCTCAGTGACGTGTGCGGTCCCTTCGGCGAGGCCAGCCTGTCCGATGAGTACCATGTTCAGTTTCTTCAGCATTTGGTTAATGTTGCATCGGTTGTTGTTCAACTGTTTGGGGCTGATAACTTTCTGTTTGAGAAGTTGTTGGTGACGATTCTGTAGGAATATCAACTCTTTGTACAGCGCGCTAGGGTCTCCTATGTCCTCCTTCAATGAGTTCAGCGCGTTGCTGAGTTGGCGCAACATATTGTTTCTGTTCTTGGGTAGGATGCTCCAGGCATTTTGGTCGTTAGTATGTTCGGTCAGTGTGTCGCCCTCACTGCTTGGTTTAGGTCGGTCGTCCGCCGCATTAGGCTTGAACCAGTCCCTAAGCTCTGCTTGGAAAGCTTCTTGGTCTTCAAGCTTGCCTTTAATACTTAAGAAATAATTAATTTCTGCGTTCTCGACTTCGACACAGTGTTTATCCGTGGTTGCCTTCAGCCAGGCCTTGCCTTCTTCAGATTTGAGTTTATCAATAATATCATTAGTGATGTAGATCCTTGCGGATGTGACAACTTCATTCGAGTCTGAGGAGATTTCATTGTCTTGAATCATGTTGCCTTTTTTGTCATGGTTGTTGGACGAGATCGGAATGAAGTTGGGCGCTTTTTCTGTGGCACCTTGGTTTTTATTCTCATTCTGTTCCTTTTTCTTAAATTCCGTTTTGTTAATTTCTTCTGCAGTATCTTTGCTGACGGAAGTCTTTCTTTGCGGCGCGGGGCTCTTAGTGTTGCGCCGTTCATTTTCATCACCTGCAGAGAGGTTCCTCTTCTTGTTGACGTGTGTTTCGTGTGTGGTGGGCGACTTGGACTGTCGCTTGTTGCGTTCATTGCGCGGCGTAGTGGGTGCGGGAGCAATAGCCTGGTTGTTGGGCGCAGGTTGGTGCAGGGGCCGGTAGAGACACACGTAGGGCGTGTTGATGGGCAGCCCGGAGAAAGGCAGCGTGACGCGGCACGTGTGCACGAGGTGACCTCGCCGCGTGCAGCCGCTGCAGAACTGCTGGTAGTGCTTCTTGTTTTGGTTGCAGCGCTCCAAGGGTGAGTTGTTGTCAATCTGTTGAGAGAATAAATGTTTGTTAGAAAGTTGTTACTTGTGATGCCTTGTCATACCTAGTGCTATATGCTGGGTTCAGAATTGGGGTGGTTATTGAGAATTTTTGAACAGAAAATTAATCTGTCTGACCCTGCAGGAACATAGGACATAGGACGGTCTCGGGTAGCTTGGACCTTGATGCCGATTACGGAGTTTCTTATCGCAAGTAATAAATGAGAGCATGCAAGAGGTGCAGTACAAGTTATATTTTGTATGTTCTACTTTTAATATTGTATTAAATTATTCTCAAACCAATGTTTGAGAAGTTTGTATTTAATAAATAATAATTATATAGAGAAAGTATCTTTGTTCTAGCCGACTGTCCAACGAGAGGTGTTCTCTTTTTTTATAGCAAGAAGTTTTAATTTATTATACAAAAAAATTAAAATGCTTACAGTATTATGGTATCTGCGCCAGAGGTCGGGGCAGTGGCTGGCGGGGTGTCCGTTCTGTCCGCACTCCACGCACCGCAGCGCGCCCCAGTTGCTGCAGTTGCGGCACATGTTCGAGTACATCTGGTTGGGGGAGCCGCACTGGAAATAACACAATTAAAGATAAATATTACAGTTTATACACTCTTTTGCAAAAAAAACGGGCACCTAAGGAAATTTACGTTCTAAGGTCGATTTGAGTTAATTAAATGAAATTTATTTCTTTGACGTAGTCTGTATACTTATAATCGTGTAAATTAATGCGCGTGAAGTGAATTCGGGCAATTAAAAGAAAAAAAAACGATGGATTCTTTAAAACCGATGTACACGCCCAAACAATAAGAAGTGATTGGCAAATAAGACAAGATTTTTTTTTTTACTTTTTTTAATTAAATAAAGTTACAAATGTAAAAACCTAATAACGAGTGTGACCTCCTCTTGCCAAAATCACAGCTTGAATCCTTCTGGGCATGCTTTCCACGATGTTTTTAATAACGTTTTGAGGAATACATTCCCACTCTTCTGCAATGACTCTTTTTAGCTCCCTGATGTTTTGTGGAGCAGGTTGCACTGATCTTACCCGTCTCTTTAGAACATCCCAGACATGCTCAATTGGATTGAGGTCAGGACTTCGAGCTGGCCAATCTAAACGACGGATCCCAACTTCTTGCATGTACGCTTCCACGTCGCCAGAACGGTGCGGGCGAGCATTGTCGTCCATAAAAATGGAATCTTCCCCAAGTGCAGTCAATGTGGGTTGTGCATATGGAATTAGGACTTCCATTATGTACCGGTGTGCATTTAATGTTCCATTTTCTATGAAAACTAACTCCGTACGCTCCGTCGAATTAATTGCTGCCCAAAACATAACGGAGCCTCCGCCATATGGAGTGATTTCTTCGAAACACACTTCCGCATAGCGTTCCCGTGGTGTTCGCAGCACTCGCCGGCGTCGGTCCTCTCCACACAAAGAGATTCTAGCTTCATCAGAAAACAATACTTTATTCCAGTCCTCCAGAGTCCATGAAGCACAGTTCCGAGCAAACTGAAGTCGAGCAACACGGTGCTCACGGAGTAATTTAGGGCCCCGAGCTGGGCGGTAACTCCTGATATTGGCAGCCAAAAGCCTCCTCCTGACCGTCCACAAGCTAACTTCTACTCCTCTTACTTCTTCAAGGCTCTTCTTCAGGTCCACACTTGACGCCTTACGATTCCTCAACGCCTGACTCACCAAAAAGCGGTCATCTCTTGGTTCTGTGCATCATTTTCTTCCCGAACCGGGTCTTCTTTTGATCGAACCGGTCTCTTGATACCGTTGCCAAGTCCTCTGGACAGTTGAACGACTCACATTTAACCGCTGAGACACGTAAGTTTGCGAGCAACCTTCTTCAAGTAGGGTTATAATTTTACCGGCCCTTATCGCTTTATCACTCATATCAAAAAGTGGTATTTAATGTAAAAAGAAAGATTAAATTGTTTAATTTGCAGATAATATCCAAAAAGTTTTAAAATATCGTAATCAGTTAAAAATCGTTTCAGCAATTCGCGCCATTAGTAAAGCGATTTTAGAATAATCCACAATAATCATTATTCATTATTTTTATTTTATTAATTTCAAATTTTAAATTTGGTACGTAAAGAATCATGCCAGGATGCTTCAAATAACATGCCAATACATCGTCAAATTAATAAAACCTATTTCTTGTTCTTCTTCATTGAAGCAAGAAAAAAATCTAAAGTGCCCGTTTTTTTTTGCAAAAGAGTTTATAATTATTATTTGGGTATTGACTCGCCAAGAGATGTTATCAAGACTATTCAAGACCTAATGTTTCAAATTCTTACTTTGAATAAAATCCCCTTTGTTATAGACGAACAAAGAGTAATCTTATCAAGGTACTGTTTTCTTTTCCTTTGGTACCGTTATTTGTGGAGGGCCAAAAATTATCAACGTTTGTGACAGGTGTGGCGAGAAAACGTGGGATCAAGATAACATGAGACTCAGAGAACGAACGATCACTATTTATGGTAGTAACGCACGCAAAACATTTTGCTTTTGGGAAGTATTGATATCCCCTTTATAATATACCTTCAATAATTACCTCCATAACCAGAAGATTCCCAGGTATGATACAGAATAAGAAAATGATCTCTATGATGGGAAGAACAATTTTTTTTTTAAGTGTTTTTTACACCTGTCATTTATTAAAGATATAAGATTAAAGCCCGCTTGCGCCAGCCAGGGTTATCTTTTAACTTCTAATTAGTGGCTAACACAGGCCCATTATGTATGCCACTTTGTAATTTAACCTCGATTAAGTTTAGTGAATTCAATAAAACGACACTGTGACTACAAATTATAATTATTGCGCCATATTTTAAATGATTAATATCATTAACGATTACGAAAAATGTTGTGGGGATACGAAAAGGATTTATTTATTATGCAATCTTAAGTAATATTATGAATTCGAAGAGTTTGTTTATGTGAATGCGATAATCTTCGTAACTACTGGTTCGATTCTGAAAATTCTTTCGCTGCTAGGAAGCTACGTTATCCTAGACTATTATAGGCTATATATTATCGTTAAAAAGTAGAGAATGCACCTGTGTTTGCGCCTCCTGCGTACAGTCTCCATTGAGATTGGCCGCCGAGACCAAAATATTATTAATCGGATTTTTTTGGTACCCTTTCGTCCATTCCTGACACAACATGTTTCCTCCTATTAGCTACACCAAGTACTTACATTAACACAGATCTTCCTAGGGCACCTCGGTTCGAAGTGTCCCGTAGAACCGCACATGTAACACACTGGCGGTTTCATGCGACACGTGTCGTCTCGGTGGCCCGCGCGGTTGCAGTAGTTGCACCTGTAATGTAACAACATGTGTGTAATGTAACATGTGAGATGATAGTTATGTAACTTAATGTAATATTTAGTAAGTAGGGACTAGTTTAAGCATGCGAATATCTGTTATTACAGACGCAGACAAATTCGCAGAACAGATCCCAAGCTGCTTTTATGGTTATAGGCGGCGGCGACCTCTCGCGTCCGGACCTGGTTCAGGGCATGCTCCGGGGCGAGAGGGAATGGGATGCAGTCACCTCCTTCTACGAAGCAGTAATGCTAGCGAAGGAGGCGGGCCGCGTGAGGGAAAGAACAACACCCTCCACCTCACGCCCCAGCCGCCGCGGGAGACGCCCAGGGCGTCGGACGTCGCGAGGCAGACATCCGGCCACCGTAGGCGCGGGCTTGCGGACGGCGAGTAATGGGTAGCTCGCTGTCCGATCAAGGACCATGCCCGGGTCGACTGCGCGTTCTTTTCGCGCGCGCCTCAAAGAGCTGTCAGCACAGGGCCAAGCCCCAACGGGGCCAAACGCCTGCCGGGGTTGAGGGATGTCTTATCAGTATACCGTGGCCTCGGAACGTAAAGGGCAACAGAAGGAACAGGGTGGTTTTTTAGTCAGTAAAAGTCTGACAGTCCCTTCCGCCCCACCCAGGGCAGAAGGACTCATTTGATGATTTACCACCTTAAAAAAAAAAGCTGCTTTTATGGTAAAGTTCCCGTAATGCTAGTATTTAATTTAATAACAATACACTTACGTGATTTTTCTTTTAACCAGTGATGGCACCCGGTCTTTAGGATCAATCACCCACAAACTCTTATCACCTAAAAAGAAAATAATTATATTATAATTAATTAAATACTAATTATTGTTTAATGATGTCATAAAATGAGCTCTGTTAATGGTACCTTAATGTGTTTTAAGAATAGAGTATTATTACTTAACTAGCGACCCGCCCCGGCTTCGCACGGGTGCATGTATTATATATAAACCTTCCTCTTGAATCACTCTATCTATTAAAAAAAACCGCATCAAAATCCGTTGCGTAGTTTTAAAGATCTAAGCATATATAGGGACAGACAGAAGAAGCGACTTTGTTTTATACTATGTAGTGATTACATATGTTGATATTTTGTTTTTGTACACGTACATCTGCCAAACCATTCAGAGAAAACCAGCATGATGTTATGTTGTGCATGTACTACAGGCGTAATGCCTAAAATTGTACAGCACAGTTGAAATTTCAACTCTCGGTGCTGAGCCAAGCATTGAAAATCCAGTACACAAGACCTACGGTTTTAAGAGATGGTAGTAAGCCTGCAAGTTCTTTTTGGTATTCCTTTTTTAAATTCTTTAGCAACCCATAGTCAGGAGCAAGGCAACACACATGGTACCCCTTGACCAATATGATTATATTGAATGCTATACATTGTTTCTGGGGCTGATGTAAGTAACTTCACATCCTAGCCATCAGTTTACAAAATAATGCCTTTAAAAAAAAAAAAATAAGCAAATACCTACAGAAATATACAACAAACAAACGGATTACTTACGTGACATGCTTTTCTGTATCTCCCTGTGGTTAAAATTCTCTCCGCCCCAGCTCTCGTTGTAGAATTTCTCCATTTCAGCACGAAGAGTTGTCAGAGAGTATCTTCGTCTCTTGCAAACCTTGTCTATGCCTTTCAAATTGTCAAAATCGAGGTTCTCATTCAAAATTGAAGGTATATTAGTCGAGCCAAATTTGGAAATGTCGTCAGACAGGTTAACATCTCCGTAGTCTTCGTATTCTGTGAATCCAGACACATTTCCCATAATGATGCTTTCTTGGATACCTGTTTCATCAAGAGTCACAAAACCCTCATTGCCTGTCAAGTCAATTGAAACAGTAGTGAATGTATCATTTGAGACACTGGATTCATTCTTTTTCGATGTTTTTGAAGGTTGATCACTCGGTTTATGCAGAGAAATGCTAGCGTCTACACTCTTAACACCTTTATACTGCATTTGCTCTGGAATCTCTTTCGCACATTCAGACAGGTTAGAATCGGATTCATACACATCGGTGCTAGGTAGGCTTTTCTCTGTTACTATGTATGTATTTCTGTTTTTATTTGTTTCCATTGACTGGTTGCTGTCCGAGTCATACACATCGGCATTAGGAATACTTTTTTCTGTCACAGCGTACAATTTGGTTTTTTGCCTTTTATTCTTGGCTTTACTTTTTGGTGTGGCAAAACATTCATCGTTAGGAGTAGCCTTGTTCGGTGTCACGGCAACAACTGGAGTAGAAGTCACAGCTTCCTTAGTTTTCTTCTTTTTCTTTTTTTTTGATGGAGTACTTTGTCCAAGAAGATCAGATCCATGGAGACTAAAATCAAAGCTGGGATTGTCCAGGTGTCGGGAGGAGATGTTCAATGCTATACAATCACCACGGATAAATTCATCAGAGACAGACGAGACTGCTGAGGGTGCGGGACTCGCTGAAACATCCCTTTCTCCACTTATAGCTGTTGTCTTGTCCACATTGAGTTGAGTTTTAGCTGGGGAGATTGGGTTGATAATGTGGAGTTCATCTTCATCTGAGCTTTCAATAGTAATGGTAGGCTTAGGAGGTAATGCCACTTCAATGACCTCATCTTCATCACTAGAATCAAGCAGTACTGCTCTTTCATCTTCCTCTTCAATAATTTCAATGGTTTTCCTAAATTGGTGTGGTTCAGATGTCTGGAATATGGACAGATCGACAGCGGGAGGCTTGGGGGGTGAGTCACGTTTTTCTTCTTTGGGCTTTTGTGTTTGGTTAGTTTGGATAACATCAGTTTGTTTGTTGTTGTTTGATGGTGCAATGGGATCTTTCTGAACGTTCACCTTTTGATACGGAGTAGTGGGCTCGCTGGTGCGCCAGTATCGACGCACCGTGCTCCTCGGCGCGTTCTCCAATATGTTGAACCCATTGCTGTGGTTCGATGCTAAGTTACCCTCTGTCTCGTCCACATGATGTAGCATAGCATACAGCCGTTCCTCCAAATCATGATCGTTAAGTTCCTAAAAAACCAATAATTGCAAAATAATCACACAATAACTTCAGTGTATTGTGACACAACAAAAATATGGTAACATTGGTAACCTAACAACTCACCTCTTCCATGTTTCAGCAGCGAATTTGAACAAAACAAAACTTCACACGAACTTAACATAATAGTAAATGGTATTTGGATTAACTGTTAAAACGGTGACAGCATTACAAGTAAATAAAAAGGAAATTTTGTTTTTACGGACACGTCCAACACTCCATTGCGAAAGGTGACAGATTCATTCAGGGTTGCCACCCATAGTAACTTACAAAAGAAGCATGGTAGTGGTCATGAAGGTATAGATCCTTCATGGTAGTGGTAGCGCTACGTTTTTTTAACTTGCAACACTCGTTAGAGATGCACAAAGTTAATACGTTTATGAAATCGCCTAACTTGAAATAGTTTATCGACTTAAACTTTATTCAAAGGGTTTGATTAAAAGCTCACATGCGACGTGTATAGTTTACGCTTTCTAAAGGTAATTTCGGTGTCTGACACAACATGAGACCATGTTATTTTATCCAACAATGCATGCAGAGGGTAACATTTCGCACTTACTACATCTCTCGTCTGTGGCTGTTAATTAGCAAGTCATATACCTAATAGGTATTTAATGTTTAAGCTTACAGCAGTACTTGGTTAAATAAAACAACATTTATAAGTAACTATAACACAATTTATTTATTTTATAAAATACAATCGTAACTACAGTCGTACCATTTTATTAACCGAACGAAGTTACAATAAAGCTTTACAAAAAGTTCAATTTATCTTACAAAGTGAAGAGGTAATATTATCACGTAACTATTTTCAGCCACCTGCACAGGTATTCTCCCACTCGGTGAGCAGCATTCCTGTAAAATAGGAGGATTATTATATACCTTACTTTTCAAACTTGACGTCCATTTATTTTTGTGCAAAATTAGTTGTGCCGACTAAGTTTAAGTATGGATCGGCTTTTACGATGAGGTGTAATAATCTTAAAAGTGGCGCGCAGATTTTTAGCTTTCCAGAATGTCGATTATGACTTAATCTTGCCCAGCTCACGAGTTCATAACATTTTAAGTTCCCATTTGAATCAGATTCTAATACTAATCTTGTTCGTGTAATCTGAAGATGTCATGAGTAATCCAGCGATGTCCAATCGCAGAACATGCCTACTTCCCGCGTAATCTAGATAAATAGATGATTATTTAGTCACCTAACAGAAAATCTAGAAGCTTGTGACCTCTCGTCACCGGTGAGTAGTGCGACGACCATTCGCTCAGCCGCTTGTTCCGCCCCCTCACATCTACCTACCCAAATAGGTTCACAGTGAGAACTGAAACATACAATCAATAATTACATATAAAACAGTTGGTTCACTCACAAACGTTGAAAAATTTATCAGCTGCATGACCATTTTCACAAACACTTTGCGGCATTATTAAAACTGTTGGATTTTCAACTCTAAACGCTGAAATCAACGTTGAATACCTAAATGTGCTTTTTGTGTTATGCAGGCCATCCACCATCCAATCTATCGTCCAATCGGCAGGACGCTACCGATTGGATCATGCCGATTATAACTTATCATGCCAATCCACTCCCATCCACGGTCCAATCGGCATGATCCAATCGGTAGCGTCCTGCCGATTGGACGATAGATTGGATGGTGGATGGCCGGCATTAGCGATAACGGGCCATCTCTATATTATTTGGTTGGATTAGTATTTCTCATCATGCATCGATCACTAAGTTCTGTATTGGTGATCGATATTTTCGTGTATTCGATTACCAATTTTGCCTTAACACGGTACCTCTCTAGTTCGGTTTTCCGTTTCGACCATAGAGTAAAGAGTTAGAGAGTTACATTTTGTTTTTTAAATGTAAAATTAGAGTTTTTAATTTTAATTTAATACGAGTAGCAATCGCTTTACGGGAGATTAACGTAACTGTTCTTACACGATTGCTAGGGACTTGTATCGTTAAAATTCACGGTGTTTGTAGTAAAGTCTTGGGTCAAAAACGTCGAGGAAACCGATTTTATTTTAAACTAGCTGACCCGCCGCGACTTCGTTCACGTGGTATCCTACACTACCAATACCCCTACCCTACCCCTGCCTTACCTTACCCCCTACCCTACTCTACCCTACCCCTACCCTACGCCTACCCTACCCTACCCTACCCCTACCTTACCCTACTGCTATTCGGGACGGAAACAAATCCAACAAATCAAAAACCATGGCAATCGGTCCAGCCGTTCTCGAGTGTTGTAACAAACACGACTTTCTTTTATATAAGTATATTATAGATTTGAAATAAATTGGTTTAATTCTGGCCTAAGGAAGAAGTGAAAAAGCCGTTGCAAGAGAAAGAGATAAATAACGCTCTTGTTTACAAAATGTCAACGAACACCCCCGCTGAGCCGTGAGCGACTTGGTTATGATTAAATTATTTTATTGTTGACAGTCCGACAATATTATGCAGAGTCGAAGGCAACCGGCCGGTTTCTGTTTTAAAGCCTTGATTGAATAAACATTACACTAATATATGATTTTTGTTTTATTTATTCATAACGGTGTATAACCGGTCCATGAGAGAGTTAGGCCTCCTCTATTATAATGAAGCAAAGTTGCCCAATGTTGTTTCATTGAGTTTGCACAGGCGACCAAGCGCGGATCACAACAAAAATTTGCAAGAAAACCTTTAGTTTGAATTTGTTATTTTAAATAAACATCTAAATAAAATTGTTCCGTGAGTAGGTACCTATAATTATACCTTTTAATTAAATCTGATATGCTTTCAACTTCATGCTGTAAAGTTTGAGTGATTCCAACTTGCACTGTATGACCAATTTCAAGTGACCGTGACTACATCCTTTTTTGAGGGCTGCATTCGCGCATGCAGGCGACATGCACTTGCGCAAATGTTTTTCAACTTTATTTACTAGCTACTACATAATAATATTAGTTCTGCGCACGACTTCGTTCGCGGGTGAATTTGATTACTGCTACGCTTCCGTAAGTGTTAGCGTGATATTATATAGCCTAAGTATACTATTTCTCATGAATATGGCTATCTATTACAATAAAAATAATATTAAAATATTTTTTCAAATCCGACTAATAAGTAGTTCTAAAGATTAGCGCGGTAAACAAATAAAAAACTCTTCAGCTTTATTAATATTAGTATAGATAAACATGCGGTTTTTATCTTTATTATTTTGTTAGACTCACTGGCCTATTAAAATACCTACCTTTTGCTAGAAACTCAAGACTCTTAAGGAGCAGTGATTTTAAAAGGCAGGTATAGTTAGTTACACTTTAGCGATATGTTGGAGGCTAGCCCGCAGGACGCTGTCGAAGGCTGCGCCGGCGTCGCTGAAGGCTCCGGCTGTCACCCCCGCGTCGCCCGCGCACGCCCAAGCGATTCTACCGCCGGGATGCACACGGGACGATAACGATTCTAACAGCTGAAATGATAAAATAGAATGAATAATTATGAAACTGTCGAGTTTTGGATGATAAGATTGTGTTTCTGGTGGAAAGGGACCTACAACATCTAGATAATTATTATGCCTGCAGGACCCGATATAGCTATTTAGCCGCTCTGGACGAAATTAATATTCGCCCTTTACACTAACACCATATAGGTAAGTCATGAGCTTGCTATTTCCAAAGATGGGATGATATATTTAAGTGATATTGTTTTAATTGTATAATATTCACATAGGTACGTTTAGTCTACTACGGTCTGAACAAGTATACAAAAATTCACGAGCGAGTATGTTGGACTTCATGCAACCGCCCGGCGTACTCTATTTTGCCGCTCTGGGCATTTGCCCCGCTTGCGGGCCTTGGATCGGATACATGTGTATACCCTGGATACCTATGAACTTTCAACTGAAAGGTTGTAAGTAGTAACTAAAATGCTGAATGTTGAAAACCCCCAATAACACTGCCTCACCCGGAAATCGAACCCAGAAGGCCCTCTCGCCCAGTAGGCTACGCTTGTGACTACAAGAGATTAATGGGGCAACTTTCACTTTCACTTTTAGGTACTTAACGAAAAAAATTGCATTAGATACCAACTAATCCAATTATTGTTTGTTTACTTAACAAAAATCTAATTATGTTTATGTACACGACTCATTAATGACTTGACCCACATTATACGAGACAACTAAACGTTCAAAATATTACCTCGACATTCCTGCCCCCTTCACAATATACCCAGTAGGCCAGTTCGTACGTGAGCGGGTACGGTCAACAATGAAAGTCGATCAACACCGTTACTTTTGCATAACAACATAATTCACACTAAATTATTCAATACGAATTTTATGTCATGTACCTAATTGTTATGAGTTTTATTTTTATATTTTAGTTTTACATACGATATTTTTTATACAGACTTATTGCAAAATATGTAAAAACTGAAGTGTTTCACTCTCGACGTCGTTACTGGCTGTAATTAATGAATCCATAATTCCACACTATAATAGGTATAAACGCGAAAGTAACTCTGTCTGTCTGTCTTTTACGACTAAACCACTTGTGGCTGAATCTGGACTAAGTTTAATATCTTGGACTCAACCCTAAACACGTACGTACTATCCACAACACCATATACATCACATACACTAAACCGATTTTGATGAAATTTGGTACAGGGTTAGTTTGACATAGGCTACTTTGTATTCCGCGACTTCGTAAGCGTCCGTGATAACCGTCATTAAAACCGTCGGCAAAAGCTAGTGAAATAAATAAAACTTAATTAGCATTATATTTCTTAACAGCAGCAATAAAAGCAGTTTATTCGCTCTAATTACACTTTACCTTTAAGTTATCGTAAACGTCTTCAGTGACGAGTGTGGCCATGCCGTCTAGGCCATCTGCTTTGGGTTCTGCACCAACGACCACAATCGCGTCGACCTCAGCTCCGCTTCCCTCTCCGTTGGTCGTTCCGCTTAGCGCTCCGTTGTTCGCTCCGCTTACCGCTCCGTTGTTCGCTCGGCTCGTGTCTTGGTTTATAGTGTCCACTTCACAGCCTCGTTCCTCCAGTCGCTTTTTCAGTTCTCTTCCTAATAAGTTAGTCGTGTTTGTTACCTGTAATGATCTTTGCTAATAATATCTGCCTACCGGATGAGTCTCATCAAAATGACGTCGAATTCTATGAAATACGTGTCTTGAAAGATTTTATAGGGTTATGTGGAGATAAACAATGGACTTATAACTTTATTTAAGACTAGCGTATTGCCCCAGCTTCGCACGGGTGAAAATTATTCCTTTCGTGTGTTAAAAAACCTTGTCCGGAAAATTCCGAACATAACAAAAAGAGAATCAGCCAGATCGGTCCAGCCGTTCTTGAGTTTTGCGCTTAGCAACATTTACCCATCAATTTGTATTTATATAGATATAGCTAGTTTAAAATGTAATCAGGCCATTTTGATACCAAGCAGTAGGTTCAGAAGATAATTAAGTAGTATAATATTTATTACGATATAATTTTTATTACAGTTACCGGCACGTAAGTTGGCAAGAGTTTTTGTAGTGGGGGAAGTCCGGGGAAGTTTGCGCACGCACAATTTCATACATTTTTATATGCGCGAACTTCCCCCACTACGAGAATCTCTTGCCAAGTTACGTGCCGGTAGTTATACTAGTGTACAGTGCACTAGTAATAAAAATTATGTCGATTATTATCATGTTATCATCATTTTGTTTTTGTTTACGATGGAATCATCGAGAAAACGTAATCTCCAAAACAATTTTAGGTACTTCTAAGAAACCATACCATAATGACTTGTTAGATACTTGTATATAACTATACATACCCATATTCAAATAACATAATAGATTAATAGCTAGTTTTTATTGTATAGAATTATCATTGCACTTTGCACCTAACGTGAATAGGCAAGTCCGGCATGTGATGAGATCATAATGGTATTAACTAAGTTTCTATGTTATGATAATTTGATACTTTATGATATGATGAACTACAAGTCGCCTCCCATGGTTGTGGGTGCAAATCTGGGCAAGTACTCAATGTTTTTCATTTCTTAAAAGTGCTTTGGTTCTAAGTTTATCTTAGACATCAGTGACATTATTCCGTGCCTCGGAAAGCATATTATGCCGTTGGTCCCGTCTGTCATACGTGGATCTTTGACAGTCGTTACGGGTCGTCAGAAACCCGAAAGTCTGACAACCAGTCTTACCAAAGGCGATCGTATTACTCAGTTACTGGGTTGTGGAGTGGAGGTCAGATAGGCAGTCGCTCCATGCTGGTATTCAGCTGCATCCGGTTAGACTGGAAGCTGACCGCACCATAGTTGGGAAAGGGTAGGCAAATGATGATATGATGAACTGAAAGATTCATGCTAAAGCTGCAGCTTTTAACCTTTCAGATAGCCATGTCAAAAAAGCAAAAACGTGCCCTTGATGCCAAGCTACGAATTTAATTATAGATAAAATATATAGGAATTAAAAAAACCAATGTATGAGCTTTATTACGTATTAAAAGTCTGTTATGTAGTCGTGACCATGTTTGTCATCTATGTATAAAGTCCATTCTTGGCAGTCGCACCTGCGGCCACGTGTTTAACTGGGCAGTCAACCTACCTATTTAACACTATAGGTATAGGACTAAAGAAGGAACAAGCGGAGATTTGACACTAGGGTGGGGCAAGTAGGGCACGAGCCCCGGGCGCCTATCGAAGGGCTGCCTTCGAAAATAAAATAAAATTCAAAACACACCTTTTCATACTGTAACATTTACTTTTATGACAATTATTGTTTTGTATAGTGTAGGTACCTATCTCTTTTTTATATTACGATAAATATACGAAGGCGCGCAACTATGAGGCGTGCCTAAAGCGCCACTTTCTGTTGGTACGCCCCTGCACATTAATCATATTTACCAGAACGCGTTGTATATGCCGCCTTTCCGTCCGCTTCGGTCCAGCTATCTTCTTTCGCACAGTATAGGCTAGGAGTGCAGAGGTCGCGAGAAGCAACGAGCCTCCTTCAAGCGTCGCGAGTAACCGCCACGCTATCGCTGCGCCACCTTCCACCGCCTCTGACATGTCCTCTGAAAATAGAATAATAATATTAGCCTATTAGTGTCCCACTGCAGGGCAAAGGCCTCTTATACAGCGAAGGCAGCATTGATCACCACGCTTGCGATTTCAGACTTATAGGAACTAAAATGTCGAGGTTTGCTTACGATGTTTTCTTTCACTGATGGCAGTGATGTCCAAGATAAGCTTAGAAAGAATTGAAAAAGTCACGCTGGGTCTTGTCCGGGCCCGGTTGTAAACCCTCGTGCATAAGAGACGCCTTAACCGCTGGCGCATCACGACATAAGAAAATAACCACCATCATCTTTTCACCGTTGGATCATTCGGTTCCTTTTAGGATGGTTGAGTTTAAATGGTGCTGATCCACGCGTCATTTCCGTGAACGGGAGCTGGCATGGATTACATCTTAACTTTTTTTATTTTTTTATATCGCTATTTCCCTCATTCTTTCTTTCTTTTTTTTTCTTTTGTTCGCAGATCGGTGGATCAGATTCGCCGGTGATGCAGAGGTGGATGCAGCTCCACGCTAAAGTGTAGCTGTATATTTTAGTTTAATATGTCTGTTTGTACCTACTAACACTAGTTTTTAAGTAAATTGTTACTAACCCTATATTATTATTATTATATGGAAGCAACAAGAATAATGTAACCAGGATTTTATAAAAACTTTATCGAAAAACGACAATAAGTAAATTCTCTGGCAAAATCTTGGATTTCTGCACTTTGATTTTCAATGGACAGAGAGGCTAAACTAGTTAATCTCGTTTGGGACATATTAAACACGTAAAGTTTGTCGCCTCCCGACGTCATTCGCTCTGAAATCCTAAAATCTAACCGTATCGTGGTGAGATTTAAAACCAATTTCAGCAACGTTGATATGAAATTAAAGCTACTTATGTCCTTGCATGTGATCGCTCTATGTAACATAATAGGCAGTTGTGGAATACATGAGGTAATACAGTATCTAGGCACTAGCAGACAGCAGTAATAAAATTCTAAGTTTATTACTTTGAGGCCATATCGTCATGATCTCTCATTACTGCAGATCGTTCGAGGTGACGTAAATGGCCCATTTGTTTACGTGCCAACAACAAATATAAATAAAAATGTAAACATTCAGGTTTGTCAAGTTACAGTTACATAATAAAATTAACTAACCAGCCTATTAATAGACATAAACTTGGTTCGTGTTAGAGAGACCTCAATCTCGAGACAGTTACCGAACGCAACGTCAAGACTCAAGTTCAATAGTAAAACATGACCCTGAGTCTGCCGCCGGCATGTTTTTGTTGCATAACAACCAATTTTGATACTTTATTCTGTTATTTACTTACTGAAGTATCATTTCCTTGTGACCGAGTGTGAATCTGGTAATACCTAAGTGTGATAATAATGGAGATTTGAACCTTGGTTGTCTATTGTTCACTGTGGTAAATAGTGACATACATAGGTAATTGGTTAAATAAATCCTCCTTTTCGCATTGGACTAGGTACTGTAGAGACTCTGGCTGGTTTTTAGCCGTGTTCCACCTTATTTTAGTACATTTTAGTTTGAGATAAAAGCAGATTGTAAATTACAAATAGGCTTTTCACGACGGAGGATTTTTCAAAATGGCGTCCTTCTTACCTCAATTGGTGCCGTGCGTGACCTTGACAGGGTTACAAGTACTTTAAATAAGGAGATAGGTAGGCCTAGGCCTAGGCCTCTCAAACCCCTAGGAAGTTGTGACAAACAAACCTGAAAATGTTATGTTACTATGATTCATTTTTAAATTGGTTGAAGACGATTGAAAATGCATAGTCGTTTCGAGTAAAGTAAATAAACATAGAAACTGAGATTCGCGTAGCCAATAAATAGTGCCTACTATGACACTTTACATTACAGAAAGTATAGGTACAGATTTATCTAGCGCGGCTGGTAATTGAAAATTCGTCTAACAATAATTTTATAGATGAACACTGACAGCTTATAAATCAGTGAAGCAATCGAATGATTTATGGAACACATGGCCAGTCCACATGAAATAATTTATTATGTACGCGAGGAAGAGAAGGTGTACTGTAATTAGGGTTGCCAACCCTACTATATAATATTATATTAGTATCCTACTAAATTAAGGACCCGACTACTATATTTCTGACTTAAGGTTAAACTACCTACTATATTTTTAAAGGCATCAAACTAAAAGCAATAATATTAATTTTAAACTATTCCTGGGCATTACTCTGGTATATATATCAAGTTGACAGTATGTTCACTTTGTCCACTTTTTACCTGCATACTATTTTTTTTTCCATCTTTTCGCTATCTGCTATATTTTTATGGTTAATCATTTTAGAACTACTATTTTTGACAGACAAAGAGTTGGCGACCCTAACTGTAATCGTCTTTTTAGTAATATCGGGGGACAATGGATAATCCAGCTTCAAAGGACTTGAATGGCTCTTTCTTGCCATTATGTAGTCTAGCCACCATTGTTGCATTCAAAATCCGGACGAGATTTTTGTCTGCACCTGCGTTTTATTGATTACTAGCTGTCCACCGCGGTTACACCCGCGTCTTTGGTTACTGCTCCGCTCCCGTGGGTCGTAGCGTGATGGTATATAGCCTATAGCCTTCCTCGATAACTAATCTATCTAACACTGAAAGAATTTTTCAAATCGGACCAGTAGTTCCAGAGATTAGCGCGTTCAAACAAACAAACAAACACTGCAGCTTTATAATATTAGTATAGATATCGGGGTATTACCCGCGCTGACCGACGGAATCTTTTGAAAAAGATATTGTGACCATCTCAGTGTGCGAGATTTGACCTTCAACACGGACAAAAAGGTCAGGAATACCTTTTTTGTCTAGTAATTTTATTGTCTAGACAGAGATGCTGGAAGTTTCGGTAGGAATTTAGTTTCCAAGTCTCTATACATAGGTAAGTACCTACTAGCATTTTATATGGGATTTTATACGATAATAATCATGTGCACTCAGGTATGCATTTTCTCATTCATTGTAATTGGTCATCTAGCAAAGCAGCTAAATGTGCATATTACAAGTCATGTTTATTTTAGTATGAAAAATTGACACGCATAACTGTTTTGAAATTATTCAAATAAATACTATTAAGATAATAATAGTTTCACAATACAAATTGATGCGAATTGTTACTTATTTCTACATCTTTTATCCTGTAAAGGTGGACGCACATCTGACGGAAGACCGGACGATGCGTTCGACGTATCGTCAGCGTCGATTAGTATGAGTATGCTCGACGTACTTACTCATCGTTTTTTAGATGCTTTTTTATCTATTTGACTTATCTGGTGTTACGCAAGAGACGATGCTTAGCGCAACTTCCGTCAGGTAATCGTCCGTTTTTTATTGGGTTAAAGAATTGGTGTAAAAAGATACTCAACGAGGCCTAAAATTTCATATTCTTTCACTTTTTGGTCTGGACCATACCTGGGAACATTATGTTTACAGACATATTGAAAGTCAAAGTTACATTTTTTTACATACATACATAAACTCACGCCTTTTTCTCATGGGGGTAGGCAGAAACCACAGAACGTCACCTGCTACGATCCTTACATACTCCTTTCGCCTCATCTACGTTCATCACATCTCGTCATACAAGCACGCCGGTTACGAGTACCGATCGAGTATCTTTTTTCTTAAGTTTTATTACGAAAATAAGTATTAAACGTTACAAATAAACTTTAAATGCCTATGACTTTGGTACTGTTGCACGTTGCACGCATCCATAAGCACAACACTCTCGTTTTATTGCGCATTACCATAAAGAGTCACTGAGTCATCCGGCAAAAAAAAAGTGGTTTTCCAGAAAAAAAGTAGGTAATTGCTCAATGTTAATTTGATGGGCAGTTTCCGTAGTTATCGTCTTTTTACTCAAGTCCCACGTAATGAGACACAATTATTTTGATTTTCTATTGTTCTGACTTACTGGTAAGTCAGCCGGGGCTTGACCGGTTAAACTCCGTATATTTAGGAATTCACTATTTATTCATTTATTGACATTTGATTCAGGACACACATTCAATAGGATTTGTTAGTAATTAAGTACTTAAACTATGTTAAGTAGTATGATACACTCAGACTTCGAAATAGACATAGACATAATACAAACGGTACAAAAACTACCATCTTTTGTATCTTGGCAACAACACATGCATAGCATGTATGTATACACATATGTTAGTTTTATGAGTGTGATACGTGACTTAGAAAAGTGTATTATATACATATGTATTTGTTTTTATGGGCCTTAGTTGCCTGAAATAAAGGTTTATTATTATTATTATAGCGCAGAATTGCCCCATCAAGTAGCCCTCATACGTACTCAGGAGACTGTAGTTATTATGTTCCATTTTCTCCGACAAAAAATCGGATACCGATTGCCTGCTATGTGCGAACACGTTAAGGAACACAATTATAGTAGGTAAAGTATACCTATCAACATAAACACCTAGACTCTTGGTAGATTTTAATCGTTTAACTGTTAATAATTACTCGTTCATGCGTCCTTAGCCCAACTACTGTAGCCAATGAGAAGTTAAACTGCTGTATCATTAATTTTAATGACGTAGTTTTCCCTGTTTACATTGATTTACGATTCACTGGCTTGAATTGTTGGTGTTAAGTATGCCATTTTATAGTAACTATAAATACCTAGTAAAAATTAGCTACAAGTACCTACTTTGTAGGCCGAACCGCCTCTCATTCGTGAGGTTGTGGGTTCGAATCCGGGGAAGTACCAATGTGAATTTTTAAATTCATATGTACTTTATATTACCCCAGCTGGGTTGTGGAGGTCAGATAGGCAGTCGCTCCATGTGCAATGTATTCAGCTGCATCCGGTTAGACTGGAAGCCGACCTCAACATAGGAAAAGGCTATGCAGATGATGAGTTTGTAGGTCAAAGAATTTCCTGTAAGAACGTATGCAAAGTAATTATTTGAGTAATTTGTAAAATTCTAATAACGAAACAGCAAAGTAATTAAAAGTCAAAATAAATGTATCGCGCGTTGATGTCTTTAAACAGCCAAAAGCAGCATATTGTTATTCCGCTACTCAAACAATAATTAATTGAACTAAAAGTTTAATGACCTTTTGCCTTGTAATACTTCGTCATGTAGAATTTAAACGCTTTTTTATGTATTGATTTAAACTCTCATGTGTTAATCGTATTTAATGAGTGGCAATATTTACTATTGAAGGATATTTGCATTTCTTGCAATGTTTGTATATTTGATGATGGTTTTTAGTATTGACTAACTATCTATGGTGATTTAAACTCCAAATATTTTACAGTAGTAGATTTTTCAATTATTTTCTTTTGTCTACCTATTAGGCTGTATAATCTTAGTGACAGTAGCTAAACCCATCTTAGAGACAATTCAAAAATATTTTCTGATAACTTTTTCGAACTAAAAGTTTCATTAAAAACAGTTCATTCATTTTGAAGGCTTCAAAGTTTGTATGATCTGCCGTACGGCGTTAACGCTCATAAAGGGCTGTCGTCCGTACTTTATATTCATGACATTACAATTTGTTTTATCACTATGTTTATTAGGTTGTTACTTGTTAATGCAATAACCAAACGTCTTGCGGAAAATTCCTAAAAAAATATGAATAACTTAATTAAATAATAAACAAAGCAATGTGGAGCAGGGTTATAAAAACGTAAGCAGTTAAAACAAATAATGTTGGGTTATCGTAACACGTATTTGTCATAACGCACACAGGTTTTTGTTGAAAAGTTTGTATTTGTTATTTATTTTGAGAGCTGTTTTAAGTGCGTTTACGCCATACGGCATTTCATAAAAACTTTTAAGTCCATATTTTTCGAAAAAAATAAACCGATTTTTATGAAACTTCCTACGCATAAGGAAGATACATAGGTCTAAAAAGTTATGCGAGATCATGTTCGAAACGTACAGTCACGAGTAAAAACAAGCATACACTTAGCAAAATTTAAAAGCGATTTTCTTGTGAAATAATGGTTGTAACTTTAATAAAAGACCTACTTATTTCATAGTAGTATTAAATTCAAAATACTATATTCCTAAAAACAAGACATTGTAATCAACATATTCGGAGAAAATAGCTTCGTAATGTTGCTAAGTGTATACTTGTTTTTGCTCGTGACTGTACCTACCTACTTACTATTAAAAAAATGGAAATCTCTGTTTCTATGGAAAACTTAAAATCGGTCGAATTTAGCCGTAACACAATTTTTCTAAAACATTTTCTGATAACTTTTTCGACCTATGTATCCTGCGTATGCGTTGGAAGTTTAAATAAAAACGGTTCATTCATTAAAAAAATAGGGACTTGAAAGTTTGTTTGAAATGCCGTAAGGCGGCGTAAATGCTC
Organism: Hoplodrina blanda; assembly: GCA_949316365.1. NCBI lineage: Eukaryota > Metazoa > Arthropoda > Insecta > Lepidoptera > Noctuidae > Hoplodrina > Hoplodrina blanda. Next base: position 3,135,998 of record OX438579.1, on the reverse strand, counting down.
TTTAAGTTGAGTGGTTATCAAGTAGATCAAGGTTCAGTAAGTAGTAGTTACCTACCGGTTGGGCAGTGACCGGTTAAAAGGATTGCCTTCAAGGATGTCTGAGGCCGGCTGTGTATATAGGTATTCTAACCCTGCATTCATACGTTGAGTAAACCTGTTCTTAGTACTGTAGATATTCTGAATTTAGCTGTGTTCAACTTTATTTTAGTACCTAAGTAGTTTATAGTTTTAGTTTTTTTCCTATAAAAAAAAACATATATGTTCTTTTATAAAAAGAACAAGCATTCGACTGCGATTTTGTTCCTGTGAATTTTCTTACGGATCATTTTTTTTTAAATAATAAAATAAGGCATAAATTATAGCACGCATTACGTAACTTCTAATTAGCGAAACAATTTCTAGAATCGGTCGAATCGGACCAGCGGTTTCGGAGATTAGTACGTTTATAATTACTTTAATGACGGCACGGTTGGCGCAGTGGCTGAGCGATTGGCTGCTGCGCTGCGTGTCGCGGGTTCGATTCCCGCACGGAACAAATATTAGTATGGCCTACAGATAGTTGTTCCGGGTCTGGCTGTTTGTGTATGTGAGTTTGTATGTTTGTAAAACGCACCCACGATACAGAAGAAATTCCCAGTGTGGGGCAACGTTTTTTTAAAAAATAAAATAAATAATAATAATAATTAGGTATCAAAGGATAAAACAAATCACGAAAGGTGATCCACTCAGAGTATTGTCCTGAAAACATAGGCAAGCCAAATTAAGGTAGTTTTATATTGCAAGATTCATCTGAGTTTTTTCTTGCACCAGGCTGTGATTTACAAAGAAAATTTATGAATAACTAGCACTCTCCCCGCGACTTCGTTCGCGTGATTTTTCTTACGGATCCCTAATTTTTTGATAATAAAATATAGCCTATAGTACTGAGTGATAACGTAGCTTCCAAATTGTGAAACAATTTTCAAAATCGGTTCATTACTTCCGGAGATTACCCCCTACATACAAAACTTACAAACTTACAAATATACAAACTTACAAACAAATGTTACCTCTTTATAATATTAGTATAGATGTATTCAGAACGCTCAGTTTAAAAGTGATGTTGTAGTAGTATTACAAAATGGATTTCGAGACTTAAGAGCTAAAAATGATTTACAAAACCAGAAAAAAGAACGAAAATTGTAGATAGTGGTCACTGCCAGTCTGTGAACGAGGCGGAGAACTAATTTCTGTTGGTCGAATGTGTAACAACAATATTATTTCCATTACATAATGCATTTACAGAAAGCGCCATTCACTTCTGAACAAATAATACCTTAATTACGTCAGAACGCTATGAGTGATATCTTAAGGGCAATAAAATGAAACGTGTCCAAACTAATATAGCACTTTACCTTACCATCACGTGTAATTGCCTTCACTTCTGTCAGATTATGTGTAAAAGATAAAACAAAAAAACCGTCCAAGTGCGAGTCGAACTCGCATACAAAGGTTTCTGTGCAACCGCATACAATATTTAACACAACATTCAAAAAAGATTAATTCACAATCGCAAAAAGTAATTATTTTAGTATCATTTTTTAGTGATATTGGGTAATTTTTCTATAGCAGCCTTGAAGTCTAGATCGGCGCCTGTAATAGCAATATATAGGCTCGCCCCCTTCTACATGGGACTTAAACATAACTTGCGAAATGTGGGTGTACTAATGGTTACACCTCTGCCTAACCCTTCGGGGGTTACAAGCGTGATGTTAAGTAATTATTTTGTGATGTAACTAAAAATTTACGTTTTTCGGATTTCTTTCTTTGCTTGTGCTACATGGCATTGCTACTTGCCTTTCATTATTCTAGGGCAAAATAAAAAAAAACAGCTGATCCATACAATAATGTACTGCATTACTAGATCAAATTGTATGGATCAGCTGTTTTTTTTTCACATTTCGTACTATGTCCCTTAATAAAAGTTGTTTATATTCATGAGTACATTCACCCCCTGAAAGATTTACAACGGATTAAAATTCAGATTGTATACGCCTTATACTACTACTATATTATAGTTCGTGGTGCCACAAAAAGTAATCACAATAAAGAATGGAGAGCTCTGAGTTAAACAGCACCTTTGTGGAGTGATTGCGAACGGTTGCTCCACAATTGGATAGTTACAACAGGTTGTTTTGGCACTAAAATAAAATTAAAACAAACCCTAAACTATTGCGTCGTGAAACACAAAAAGATTGCGTTCGAGTCAGTGCAGACAGACCTGCAATATGTTGGAGCACTTTCATTGATAACTAGATTTTTCCCGCGACTTCGTCTGCGTGATTTTTGTTACGGATCTCTAATTTTTTGATAATAAAGTATAGCCTATGTTACTCACTGATAATGTAGCTTTCCATAGGTGCGAGAAGTTAAAAAATCGGTTTAGTAGTTTTAGTGTTGTAGTATTGGGACTTACCTACACATAACTGACGAAATGTGGTTGTACTATAATGTGTACACCCCTGCCTAACTCTTCGGGGATTGCAGGCGTGATGTTATGTATGTTAAGTAGTTTTTGAGTTTATGCATTACAAACAAAATTATAAATCTTTACTCTTACAAGTTTACATGAACAACAAAAATAAAGTAAAAAAAGTTGCTTCATTGCGTATAAGTTGTCTTGCACACAATTCTTAACTCTATTCGATATGCATATAATATTCATTATCAATTAATAAATGAAAACGGCTCAAACATTTTTTTTGCTATCTGCGCTAAACCTTAATCGTTACCACAAGCGCAGTGCTAGTAAGGTGTCGAAATTAGGCTTATTTTTAGACGTAAAAGTTTCAGCTTGCAAGACTCAAATAGATGTATTACTAAATATTTGATTGATGCTTCGTCTGCAGTCTTTTGAAAGCCTACTGTTTTTATTTTAATAATTGTTACTTATGTAAAAATATCTACATATTAATTTCATGCTGTTAGTGGTATAATAAGTAGGTGGGTACTGCGTTTTATGCAACTATATTATATGCTATATGTACGGTGTTTTTGAAGTGAAAACTTCTTTAGCGGCGTTGAGCACTTTTTCTGTAATGGGTATAAAATCTTAAACTCGCGTCAGGACACGTGCGCGTCAGGACACGTGACCTGATCGAAAAAGCGTAAGACGGATGGAGAGTAGACAGCTATCCCCTCTCTACGGCGCGGCGCGGCGAAAATGTATGCCTTGTTTCGTTTAGACAGCGCAGGGCGCTTGCGCGAATGTTCGTGTATGTTAAACGTAAACGTAAACGTTAATAATCAAGTTTTCACTTCTGCCGGCACTCCCGGAGTGCAATTTTTTTGGAGAGGTGAATCTATCTCGGTTCACCGACTATGGCTATGAGAGGCATCATTTTTAATTGGGTACTACCTACATATACATACGTCGGAAACTCACGCCTTTCTCCCACGGAGATAGGCAGAAACCACAGAATGCCACCTGCTACGATCCTTGCATATTCCTTTCGTCTCGTCTACGTTCATATATCTGGTAATACTTACATGATTATAATTGGGTAGTTATCACCATTAATCAATAATTCCCGAGTTGCGGAATTTTTCGAGTCACCGCGGCCCTTGAACGAGAAAGGCATTATAGCAGAAACACGGATGGGTTTTAGTCAGTAAGAGTCTGATATTCCTTACCGCTCCGCCCAGAGCGGAAGAGGCCAATTCATGATTTCCCATCCTTAAAAAAAAATACAATAATTCCAAGATTTTTCTAAAGAAACACTTTAATTTATCCCTCTGAAAATCAGATTAATAAAAAAAATTACGTCAAAGCTATTATTGCCATACAAAATACATTTAGGAGGGAACTTGTGCGTTTTGACAGGTCTTAAAGAGTATCGAACTGATTGGTCTTAAAGAGTATCAACTGATTGGCAATAGTGTCTAATACAAAGTAACAACTAAAAGTAATAATTGAAAACCAATATTATCGGTTGTTTGTAATATTTTAATAAAAACCTATTGAATGGACAATTCAGGTAATTCTCAACTATTGTTTTCATGAGCGTGGCATTATAATCACAGTTTCCCATGCCAAACGACTTTTCCATAAGTATTGTTCTGCGTATTTATACGACTATTTTAATTCAAGGAAACGTGTTTAAACACTGGTTACATTTACATGGGGACAATGGTTGTCCGTTACGCTCCTTTTCCTTTGGATTGGTTAACTTCGTGTAATTAACTACACCGTAGAACGTACTTTATTGTACTGAGCATACTGGGCCATGAAACAGACTTACGTCGTACTTACTGGGTTTATATGTTTTAATAGTATGTATATTATAATACAAGTGAGCAATACAATTTTGTAAATGTCATCATACTCGAGGCCGGATTGTAGCGCGAGCCGGAGGAGAGGGCGAAATGGAGCTGAGGGTGTTATTGATTACGAGTTTCATACGAAGTTTTTGTGAGAAAAAGCATTGATAGGTATTTATAGGTACATTGATTCAATAACAAAATGCACCTACCGTGTTATCTCTTCACCACCTTTGGTCTTTGTTATTTTGTTGCATAAAGTTTAAATAAATAAATAAAATATACATTGAATTTTCTTTTAACACAAGTGACGTTTGTTAACACAATTTCTTGAAGAAATCTTGAAGAAATTGTGTGAATACAAGTGCTATATTATAGTGTGAACACAAGAGACCCTAAAAGTGGTGCATTAAGAACCACATTAAGCGCAAGTGTGTTGAAAAGAGATTTTGGCCTTATGGTGATTCATAAAGCGAGCTTATTTTGGATAGCACGCAGACAAACGCAGACAAAGATAAAAAAGTTGTATGCTCGCATTTACGAAAAGTAATCGAATCATTCACGACTACACTTAAGCGTTTCTATTATTTACTTGATTTATAAAGTTACTCATAAAGAATTTTCTGAGATAAAACCATTGGGCTTTTTTTAGACTTGTTTCAACATTGTTCAACCAGTTTCACTACCATTATCTCGGGGACATCGTGTTTTCATTTCTTTACTAAGTGCATAAACCGTAAATTGTGAAATATTAAGTACATTTTTGTCCAGCCAACAGTGTCGACTAGGTCATCATAGTCCAAGGCTGCTTTTTAATATTTAAGCTTTACTTAACTAAACTATTGCGTTTGTTTGTCCTACTTGATGCCTTGAAAATTGTACTCAAGAGAAAATTTTACATGTTAAGGACGGCTCAAATTGATCCGCGCTGTTTGTTGGGATTGGTCAATACTCAATACCCAATACGCAATTTTTATTGCTTTCCATATGTAAGTACCTATTACATTATACGATATACAAAGTAAAAAAATAAGTTCATCTTTAGTACCTAAGTGAAATAGGTATTTTTCTCAAACCATACTAATATTACCAAAAAATGCAAAAATAACTCTGTTTGTCTGTCTGTTACGATTTAACAACTAAACCACAAAACCAATTTAGATGAAGTTTGGAACCGGATAAGTTTGAACCCCACAAGAAAGGAATTAGTTTACTTTTTATTCCGCGACAACCGACACGAAGTGACGAGCAAAAGTTAGTATGTAATAATTTTTTTAAACCTAGACCTAACTTTCTTGAATAACTGACCGACTCCTTGATAATTCAAAGTGCGTATTAATGGTATAATTGAAATAAATGCTTTGACTTAGCCGAAGACCACACAAAACACTTCCGACAAGATGTTGTAATTGTATTACCTATTAGTTAGAAGGTTACTGAAGAATATTCATCCCAGCACCTATTAAATACCCATTATTATTGTTTTTCTCACTTCCCTATGTTTATCAAATGCTCAGTTATTTTCTGTCATTACCTCACAGTTTCTCGAACGAAAAAGTTATGAGATAAATTGTCAAGCGCGGATCAGCTGCCATACCATGAACTCTTATTGCGATCCAAAAAACTGAATTGTTCTTCACATAAGTCAATATAACGCATCAATTTATGCGTTATATTGACGTATTTGAAGAACAGTTCAGTTTTTGGATCGCGATAAGAGAAAATACGTCAATAAATGACATAAATTGATGCGTTATATTGACTTATTTGAAGAACAATTCAGTTTTTTGGATCGCAATAAGAGTTCATGGTAGGGCAGCTGCTTTTATAATTAGTCGATTGATTTATTAAGAACTAATCACAGCATTTAGTTCTGCGTTAATTTTCGAACTAGAAATCTGGTAAGACTGACAACAACGTTATGATTATTATAATAATGTATACCTATCTTTACATACCTAGTATAAAACAAAGTCGTTTCCCGCAGTTCTGAGTGCTAAGTGTGAGTTTTTTCACTCACGTTCGATTGCGAGCGCGTTAGTATTTTGTATGGGAAATAAGGTTTTCCTAGTGACCACCAGATGGCGCTATAACTTTTTCCCATATAAAATTCTAACGCGCTCGCAATCGAACGTGAGTGAAAAAACTCACACTTAGCACTCTGTAAGTACGCTTAGATCTTTTAAACTACGCAACGGATTTTAACGCGGTTTTCACGAATAGATGGTATGATTCAACTTGATTCAAGGTATCTTCATTGGACTCTTGCAAAGTCAGGGCGGGTCCCTGGTTATAATATAAATCAAAACTTAAACAAAGTATAGCCTCGATTATACAGGTAGTTCACAATGACTAAACAGTGAACATGAAGATTAAATTAACTTTTTTCGTTAACATCTCAAAGTGCAAACTGTTTGAACAAACCAAACATTCAGAAATCTTCCTATATAGATAACGTAATCTTTTGTAACCGTCTTAGTGTAACTTCCTTGTCAATTATGTAGTTATTTAGCGTATTAGTGACCGACAAATAATTCCGCAAGATTGAATTTTTCAGAATAAAATCTAAATTAGCTATGAATTTTGATAAAAAAATTAAAACGTCTGCAAAAACCGGTATATCCGCATAATGAAATGACCTTTGTTAAAATATGTAATATGCTTTCGAATTACTGAAATCTAATAAAATGCAGTTCTACACCTGCATTAAAATACAACTATTTTAAATAATTTATGTATTTAAAAACAATAATGCGGACGGCGTTAACGTCGGTTGTTGGTGGGAATCCTAATTTATTTTTAATAGCTTTTATTTAAATAAAAGTAAGCCTAAGTACTCGGTAAAACATCAACTAAAGTCCTGTCAAAATCGGCCCAGTCGTTTAGGAAATGAGCCGGAATAAATAGACAAAAAAAAAATGGTTTATTAATATATGTATCGTGTAACCATTCATATATGCATTTAGTAAAAACTAAAAAGCTCTTTAGACTTTACAAACAGACACTTTAATTTTATTTATTTGTATAGATGTAAGATTTATCAACTTAGCCTTCTTATACTAACCATGTATAGCTTTAAGTTTGAATAGTCTAGTATCAAAGAGGCCAAAGCTTGCAACTTAGAGCTCTATTCCTATTATACTGCCTGATTGTACCTATATTAAGCAATGGTAGATCTAATCGATAAGTGCGCTAGCTTGCTATGGTATTAAACGCCAACGAGACATTAAAACCGTTATTTTTGCAATGAAAGTGTTTGAACCAAAGAGATTAAATATACAATGTCTTTGGTTTGAACGATGCCTAAGTATTTCACGTTGTTATGCTGGATTCATTTCTGGCTAGTGATCCATTTTAAGTTTGTTTCTTTGTAGAAAGAGGGCGCGTCATAAATAAGTCAGGAAACCCTTTTATCCAATTAAGTAAATAGTTTACCCGAAGACGTACATGAATAGTAAAAAAAAGTAACGTCTGACTGGTATATTCTCAAGTGTTATGTCATTTCACTTCTCGAGTAGGCAGTGATCGTTTAACTGGCACAAACACGAGTAAACCACGTAATAACCTTGAACCTTGTCTCTTGTTATATGATGCACGATTGCCACGTCACTTTGATGTTAATTTTTTACGCGGACGAGTCCTAGCCTATTGCCATCAACCGGGCACAAATCCAGACTCCGAGGCTGCTACTGACGAATTCCTGATGGAAAAACCCAACAAAACTTTCCCGACCTTGGAATCGTATCCAAAACCTCATGCTCAGCAGTCACGCTTTGCGACCACTACACCAACGAGGCAGTCAAAAGAAAAAATATCACAATAAAAATAAACATAATAATTACGGAAGACACGGACCAATTAAAAGAGAATAACTATTATAGAAGACACGTGTGAAATTCAAATTAAATAAATTACTAAAGCAATGAAATGTTAGCATTATTACAATTTTGATAAAATGAGTCGTATATTTTACTAGCTTCTGCTCGCGGCTTCGCCAAGCGTACAAAGTAACTTTCCTTAAGAGTGGGTAGTAAGCAAAATTACCAATCTTTTTTTTTATTTTACATAAACAATTCTAGATTTCTAGGGTTAAAATACAAATGTATGAAAACTACATGATATTTACGAGGGTTCACATTGATCAAAAACATAAAATAATAACATTTTCTCGACAGAAAAACATCACGAAGTACTTAGCCTCTAATTTTTTGTTTTTTTTTATTTATACACGATATTATAATGACTAATATGACGAAAATTTGATAATTAGTTATATTTATACATGAATGAGGGTTTTGTCTAGGCATTTTAGGTAATTCCTTTTATTTTTGGAGTTATTACGATAAAACACTCAACACGGGGCGGGCGGGTGAATTATAAAAGTTTGCTGGCTTTTGGCGCGCCCTTAAATTAAGTTGAACTATTATCCCAAGGGTACATTACCGGGATAAAAAGTATCTATCCTATATGTTGTTAATCCAGGAAATGGTCCTATCTATATGCGAATTTTCATCCAAATCTGTTCAACGGTTTACGCGTGATTGCGTAACAAAAACCCAAACATCTTCACAAAAAATCAGAATTATAATATTAGTAGGATAAAAAAATAGATGGCAGATAAGAGATGACCAATTCCAACTGGTAGCGCCCGTCCTAATATCACGTACCTGTCATACCTAAATAAAACGTTATTAATTTTTATTTTAAAAACAATACCTAGGTGGGTATATTCACAAAAAACATGTTTAATTAAATTTAAATATCGTGTTCGTAGGGTTATTGAACCCTTTGCCTTGAAAAGTGAGAGTCAAATGCAGGTGCACCTAATAAGGTCACTAGTTATGCACATAAATTCGCTATTTGCTGATGTAAATTGTTTTTTTCCTGTTATTTCGGGAAATGTTGTTATTTTTGCGCCTTGAGCAAGCTTGGTAATCAATGCTCGTGCCTTCTCTGTATGAGAAGAAGCTTTTGTCCTGCAGTGGGACAGTGTAATAGGCTGGTAAGTATTATTACATATTATACTTACAAACACATCCAGATTTTTTGAAGTTTAAAATATAGGGCGTCTTATTTTTTATGAGACTCAATTAATTGAAGTTGTTTTTTGGACCAGAGTAAGGAAAACGTAGGTAAGTATACGTACTTTATTTAAGTTAAATATTTTATACGGATCATATAATGTTTTTGATTACAATTCTAGGCAACTTCTACGGATTATTTTAAAACCGTAAACATAATTGCAACCGTAAATTGTTTCCATTTAAAACACGTTTGTTTTAAATGGATTTTTTCATTAACTAGTACGGCAATTTTTGCGTGGAATCCTAATTCTTTTTCTAAAAAAATAAGTAGATAAAATGACACACTTTTTTGACCCCCTTATTTATGATGACCCCTTATTAAGTAATTCTGTATGATTAAAACATTGATTTTAAAAGAGTATGTACCTATGGAGTTTCTTGTCAATTCTTCACCATACGAAACTACCTTTTGGAAGAGGCAACTAGATTCATTCTTTTTTATTTCTTATTTAAGACGTTCAAAAGTGCTTTCTAATGGCCTAATTAATGCAATCAATAACTTTCAAAAATCCGTATCTTATTTATGCACAGACAGAAGATTTACAACTTATTTATCTGCAAATAAACTGCTAACACGCTGTGTTTTTTATCTTTATTTTATACTTATGTAAAATAAACATATTAAAATTATAACTTATTTTAATTTTAGATAGTATCTTATTTCTGACTTAATGTTAACTTATTTATTTTAAGTATGTATGTATGCATTTTGTGTAGCCTAAAACACAGGTTCAACCTAGTTTACGCAAATAAACAACTGTGATCTATTTGAATTGGTAAGATATTTAGGTATTTTAATTGTTAATCTGCCCCTAAAGATTATTATTATTATTATCAATGATTTGACTTTGACTTTATATTATTTCTAGCCTACTTACATATAGTACAGTGACCCACATAATATTACTAGAGTTCATGGCAATATTTAATTTAACTAACCGTGTCTGCTGTCATTCACGTACGTTGTGTATTAATTTAATTAAGTAGGTACCTACTTAAGTTTGGACGACTGAGTTTTATAAAAATATTTAAAACAACATTTAAACAATAATAAGATACCAAGTTATCATCAATGTTCGTTGCGTTCCCTAAATACCTAAATACCGTAAATACTTAATTGAGCCCTGTAGGGAAACTTTGGCCCAAAACGGAAAAACGTTTAAACTTCTCATCTCTTGAAAAAATACAGAAATAATAATAAAATTAAATGAGAAAAAAAATGCCTCGAATATTATGGTTTATTCTCATTCAAGAGGCGGGAAGTTCTTCTCAAACGTTCTCTTCCGTTTTGGGCCAAAGTTTCCCTACAGGGCTAAAGTAACCCGCATTTACCCGGTACGTCTTTTTTAGTGACGTGAAAAGACATAGAAGTTTCTATTCTTTAAAAAAAGTTGCCCTAGTTAAAAAGTTACACTAGGAATTTCTCCTGAATCCTGGGTGCGTTTACAAACATAATATATAAACTCACATACACAAAGAGCCAGACGCGGACCAATCTGTAGGTCTAAATAATTATTTGTTCCGTGCGGGAATCGAACCCGCAACACGCAGCACAGCAGCCAATCGCTTAACTTCTACGCCAAACGTGAGTGCACTACGTGAGTGCGACAAAATGCTTGTGCGATTCACGCTAGTGCGACAGTTCTGTACCGCGACACACGATAGATCGAATGCACGCTTGTGCGACACCCTTCGACGCCACCGACACCGCTTGTCGCACTCACGTAGTGCACTCGCCAAACGTGCCGTTAAGGTGCAAAACTAAAAAGTGGCAGGTTAGCAACAATATAAATATGGTTCATTTTTAATAACAGTGTTGCAATATGCAAATCACTGCACAAAATATGATAATCTACCTATATGTTGATTAGCTTCCATGGGTATTAGGTTTTTAAAAATCTAGATTTTAGAATGTCCATTGCTAAAACTGTAATTTGGATCTTGCATAACGCTGTTTATTTTATTTTATTTATTAACATTTCAAACAAGTTCTATGTGAAACATCTTTGATTTTATACATTTATGAAACTTTCCATAAGTTTTCTGCTGTTATCGCTATCTTACTTCTATATTGCTATTTATATGTGTATAATGTTTTTATATTCATCTTCATTGTGATCACATGTAGAATCAACACGAATAATGTAACCAGGATTTTGTAAAAACCTAATTTAAAAGTGTGCCGTGGAGTTTCTTGCTCGTTCTTCTCCATAGAGGCCTACCTCCGTTTTGGAACGAGCAACTAGCTTCATCTTTCGGACTCTGACCGACTCCTTGACAATTCAAAAGTGCCTGTAAATGGTCTAATTGAAATAAATGTTTTGACTTTGACTTTGTTATTTTTCTGCCCTGTTGGTCTCATAGCAGCAAGCGTGATTGCTAAACGTGAGGTTTCGGGTTTGATCAACAATTCGAGTATGTAAGTTGGTGGTGTTACACCCCCATTCGTCGGGACTCGGGAAGTTCGTAAAGCTGTTGAACTCGTTCCTTGCCTCTCCGGTCGTGTCGGATTAGGTACCATCCCATCGGACTATGAGAGTCAAGAAAGAGTGAGTGCACTGTTTGCGCATACTCTTGTGCACTATAAGTAATATCTCCTCCGTACTTGACTTCTCCATTCAGATTTACCGTTTTCTCAACTTTTATTTATTTATTTATTTAAAATAAGCACACCAACAGCACTGTCACATACAATTCAATAAAACGTAACATCTTTAGGGCCTGTGCACACCGCGTTTTTTAAACGCGCCGTTGACGCGCGTTTGTAGCTATACAGGCGCGAGTCAGTCAGTCCACAAACTGATCTGTAGGTTAGTTTCCAAAACGCGCGTCAACGGCGCGTTTAAAAAACGTGGTGTGCTCAGGCCCTTAAATCGGCATTGTAGTAACCATGCAAATTAACTAAACAACAACTATTAACTAAATAGAGCAGTATTTATTTGAAAATTGAGATTTTTTCGATGTTTTTTCATAACGCTTTATTAATATTGCTAACGTAAAAACAACTGTAATTAATACTTTTTAGTATGTACATAATTACTATGGTTGGGCAATCTTTAATAAGTATTGAAACTAAAGCCTGTGTCAAGGATCTACTTAAAAACCATACATTTTTCTTGTGTATAATTTTTCTATATTGTGTAAGCGAATCTTAGATGGGTGTGGCAAAAAATAAAATATGAATATATTTAATGACTAGTTGCTGCCCGCGACTTCGTCCGCGTAAGATGTCCGTTATTGTCTATCTAATCTTGTTTCTCCATACAACCTTTAGACCCCTGTTTCATCCACTTGGGGGTTGAATTTTAGAAAATCCTTTCATAGCGGACGTCTACTAACTATAAACTATCTCCCTGCAAAATTTCATCTTAATACGTCTAGCGGTTTTCGATATTTCGTGATGAGTAAGTGAGTGAGTGACGTTTCGCTTTTATATATTTAAAAGATTTGTAATATTTCATGTGCTTGTAACCTATTTACTTTACTGAGCGTCATATTTAAATGTATCTTTTAGTTACTTTACCAATATTTAGCAAAACCGCAAATAATTATCGAGGAAGTTACAATATTTATGTCTAGAACCAAACATCCGTAGCTATGTATGGAACATGTGCAAGGTGAACAACTTTTATGACTCATTGGTTTTTACCGCCCTTTTTCGTCGAAAAGTCAGTGTTTTTTAGGGTTCCGTACCTCAAAAGGTAAAAACGGAACCCTTATAGGATCACTTTGTTGTCCGTCTGTCTGTCTGTCTGTCTGTCTGTCTGTCAAGACCTTTTTTCTCAGGAACGCGTGGAGGTATCAAGCTGAAATTCATATCAAATACTCAAGTCTATGGTCTCTTGGAGCTGTGAAAAAATCAAACTTCTAAGTCAACGCGATCAAAAGATACTCCCGTTTATGCCGCAAATTTTCGACACTCGCAAGGGAATCAAAACCTACAGGGTACTTCCCGTGAACTCAGAATCTTGAAATTTGGTATGAAGCAACGTCTTATAGCAGAGATATAGGAAAAATTGCGAAAAGTATAAATTTTTAGTTACATCATATAATAAAAATATTTTTAATAATTTTAAACTTACTACCCCTTTCCTCATGAACGCGTAGTGGTATTATATTGAAATTCTTAACAAATACTCAAGTCTATAATATCTTTAAGCTGTAACAAAATCAAACTTCTACGTCAACGCAATCAAAAGATACAGCAATTAAAGCCGCATATTTTGAAACTCGCAACTACTCGCAAGGGAATCAAAACCTAAAGGATACTTCCAGACGACCTGGAATCTTGAAATTTGGCATGAAGCAACGTTATAAAGTACACATATAGGAAAAATTCCGAAAATCTTAAATTTTTAGTTACATCACATAGTATATTTTTTTTAATAATCATAAACTTACTAGCTGACCCAGCAAACGTTGTTCAGCGATTAAAAAAAAAAACAGATGTTGGCCGATTCTCAGACCTACCCGATATGCACACAAAATTTCATGCAAATCGGTTCAGCCGTTTCGGAGGAGTTTGGAAACAAACACCGCAACACGAGAATTTTATATATTAGACTTGCTGACCCAGCAAACGTTGTTATGCGATTAACAAAAAAAAATAAAAAAATAGATTTTGGCCGATTCTCAGACCTACCCGATATGCACACAAAATTTCATGCAAATTGGTTCAGCCATTTCGGAGGAGTTTGGAAACAAACACCGCGACACGAGAAATCACTTCTCTTCTTAAAGAGATGAAGATTTTTCCGAACATACATAATGTTTTCATATATGTATTGACAAGGTACCGTCAGCTTTCCACATTGTTATGTTATGGATTTCATTTAGCAATAAAAATACCATAACTTTTACTTATATACCTACAGGTTTGTACGGAACCCTCGGTGCGCGAGTCTGACTCGCACTTGGCCGGTTTTTTCATATTATTAGGCATCCACGTCAACTGCGAAAGTATTTATAGGTTTAAAAACTTTATTTCTCATAAGAACTTAAATAACAGTTCGCTTAAAATGAGATACTTAACCTCTCGAATGTCTTATGTTACACAGTTCGACATAAGCCATTGTCTTACTATTGTGTTACTAATTAGACATTCAACGGGTTAACCCGTTGAATGTCTAATTAAGTGATTATAACTAAAAAAAAAAGAATAGCATTTGCTAGATGTCGAATCACAAGACCGGGAAAACAAGATCATTAGAAGAAAAAAAATAAGGCAGTTTTATATGAAAAATGACTAAGTAGCACATGCCTGCGACTTCGGTTATCGCGGACGTTGAGGATTAAAAAGTAACATAACAATACATCACGCCTGTAATCCCTGAATGGTTAGGCAGAGGTGTACCCACATTTCGCCAGATAGGTATGTTTAAGTCCCATGTAATAGAGGGCGAGCCTATTGCCATCAACCGGGTACAAATCCAGACTCTGAGGCTGCTCTGAGAAATTCCTGATGGAAACAGTAACACTTTGCCCGACCTGGGAATTGAACCCAAGACCTCATGCTCGAGCAATCGCGCTTTACTAGACCATCGAGGTAGTAAACAGTAACCTATGTCTTTATGAAGATCGCAAGCTATACCTCTTCGTCCAATTTCATTACAATCGGTTCAGTGGTTTTGCCGTGATGAGGTAATAGCCAGACAGAGAATTACTTTCGCTCTACTTTTTTATTAGTGTGGATACGGTCAATTTATTTTATTTTGTTTTTTTTTAAGAAGGCTTACAGACTAATAACATGATAGGTATCAAAAATATATAATTAAGTTGCTTATAATAACAAGCCTCCACAGATATATAATAATTACGATTAACTAATGCTTGAAAGTTGAAGTTATGGTATGGTATGGTTGAAGTTATGGTATTATTATTGTACTAGCTTTTGCTCGCGACTTCATCCGCGTAAATGTCGCTTATCGTGGGCACAGACGAAGTCGCGGAATAAAACTAATAATAACCCAGTAACACTTTGCCCGACCTGGGAATCGAACCCAAGACCTCAGCTCAGTAGTCGCGCTTGGCGACCACTAGACCAATCAGGCAGTCAAAAATGTAGATATGAAGGTGAAAGGTTGTGAAAAATTCAAAAAAAGAAAAATATCATTTTTCTTTTTTTGCTGACCCTAGAACAGCTGATCCTGTTGTGAAGGTATTAAACCTGTTAGCAAGGTGGAGCAACGGGACTGACTGCCTACATTGAAGAACCACTAGTACAGTCCAACAATCCATTAGGTATACAGTCAGCTAACTATACAGTCAGCTAACTTGAAACTATACACATCAAAAGTGTCTAGGGATCAAGATGTATTTGGTAATAATAATATATTGATCCCTAGACACTTTTGATGTGTGTACTTTTAAACAATGTTTCGAGTGCGTCAATTCTTTTAAATTACTAGAAATAGGTTTTAAAATTATTAGACACCACAAGCTTAAAAAGTGAAGTCAAAATAACAATGAATATGATAATTATTGTTGTCTGTAAATCAAATAGCTTGTACGACTGTACCTTATGAGGGATGTATCATGAATTCGTTACGATTTAAGCCAAAAATCGTAACTAAGATCATAGATCTGATCTGACTACACATAGATAGAGTTAATTTATTATGACAACTAAGTACATTTATTATTATATTGGGTAATTACGACAAACGGGTATAGTACATACGATTTATATTATTTTCTACCTCTAATCTCTATTTAAAATAATTGTAAAACGTTATAATGTTATTTACCTATTTAAACTGTTTATCAATATCTTATTTTTAACTGTAGGCTTCTTCCTAACAAAATAAAAGTAAAAGAGTAAGTAAAAGATGAATTTATATTTTTTTACCGATGGCGCGTCGATATGTTGTTGCGTTTTGGTAGAAATTAATTTAAATCGGAATTTATCTAGTTGTCCTAATTAACCTAATGCACCTTATAAAACAAGCAAAACTAACCTTGAATCCTGAAATCCTTTCCGAACCACATCACACACTAACGATAATAATTTGAACAATTTTACTGTAGATCGTCATTTTGAATAATAAAAAGTTTTCCCGCCACTGATTGTCTCGTACAGAATAACAAAATCAAAACACAGTTTTGAAATCAGAACCTTTTTTTTCTCTTTTTATTGCCGGCCGGTGCTTTCCGTGTCGCGTTCGATTAACGAATGCAGGCAGGCAAGCAACATTTTCCTTCGGCGAAGGCGCCAATCTATACAGCTACTCACCTTGATTTTCCTGAACGCGTATTAACGTATTTAGGACATAAAGTGGAATTTGCAGTTCTATAGCAGGTTTTGTGCTACTTTTACCCAACGAATAGCGGATAAGAATACCGAGTAGGTATTCGACATCCGAATCTTAAGAGATTTTTGGGTAGCTAGGCCAGATATTAATTCTGAAAGAAAAAACTAATATTCGTTTCTCTGTTTACTTTTTCTGGGTAGATCTCTAATTCAGCTCTTGTTATGCCTTGAGGAAGGACCTAAGTAGGTGCACCCTAACCTAATACAACGAATGCAGCGGTACTTAAATGTACTACTTATCTATTTAAAAATAAAAATATTATTATTTTGATACCTAATTACTTAATTACTACCTACTACTTAATTACTTAATTATATTTAAAATCTGAAAAAAAACATGGTTTTATTTCACGATTTATTATTATAATGATTACATTTTCAGCAATTTTATTGCTCGATTGATTTAGGAGGATTGCATCTGATGGTTACAATCGTCGTCAGCTTTCTTTATGGTCCCAAACAGACAATAACGCTCTTGTATAAAACCTTCTTTACTATCCTACTACAAGTCTAAAAAATTTACGACAAAATAGTTCCTAATAGATTAAAAACCAAAGAGTATACAAATAAAAACTTTTCTTTTGTTTAACCGTTAAAACAATCTTTTTTTTATTTTCTACAAAGTAACTCGTTCATTTCCACATGGCGGACGTTACGCTAGGCTGTCGTAAAATTCTTAGGTATTTACCTACTATGTAAAATGCGATCAGTAACTACACTATGTATTACGTGTACCTAATCGAAGCAGGAATTACTATTACACGCCTTACGTAAGTAGGAGCAGGACCGAGTTGAGAAAGCCTTGTAATTGTATATCAGGTAAGTATTTATCTGTTTCTGACACAAATACACGAGAATAGGTAGGTACGTAAACAGGTTATGAGCTTATGGTTGTAATATCTCGATTTTCTGGTTTTGTCAGTCTGTCAAATCAGGAACTGTTTATACGCAGAGATATTTTTTATATAAATATACATATCTATCATGTTTTTATATGCGTATGCTCATCCTAGACGTCCTTGCAGGTATGGTTTTTTATGAATGTATCTCTCTCTTTCTCAGTTACTTACAAATGTTTTAGTTTTCCTTCAGACTAATAACACTTTTTTTACAAAACAACAATAACAATAAGGCATAAAGACATTTTTTTCGCATTAAGTCTGCCTTTGAACAGTGTAAGTATTTTTTATGAAGGGATGGCCAGAGGTTGATACCGTACATACATAGTACATCTTTTTATTATTTGATCTAGTAAATTAAATTCATAATAGCTAGTTGAAGTTGGGTAGTGTTACATTATACGTTATGGGTGTCGTTTCCGGGGTTGCGGGACGTCTTAACAGGATACCGTGGCCCCGGAACGTAAAGGGCAACAGAAGGAACAGGGTGGTTTTTTAGTCAGTAAAAGTCTGACAGTCCCTTCCGCCCCACCCAGGCCGGAAGGAGTTTTCTGGGGTGGTTTTGCTGAAAAAGACCAAAATCTAAGATGGTAGTAGAGAAATTTTACGACATGCGTCATGCCGTTCGTGTTTTGCCGTCATTTTCGGCACCTCTGAAAACCATGGACATGACACCTATGATGTATGTATCATACCTATTTTGCAAAGTGTCGTGCCCGCCATCTTGGATCTTTTGATCTTATCTGTGATACAAGCGTAAGCGTGATATTAAGTCTGTTTGGAACCTCATTTTTCGAAAATATATTTCGCGCTTAACTCCATTCGCGCTAGTGGATTCGCGGAATACTTACCTTTCGCGCAACTATATTCGCGATCATAGAAAATCATACGTGTACCTTTCAATGGTTCAGTAGAACAAATGGGCTGTGACAGACGGACGGACAGACAGACACACGCGTGATCCTACAAGGTTTCCGTTTTTCATTCGGACGTACGCAACCCAGACAAATGTGACAGCCCCAGTCAAACTATTTAATTGAATTATGAATTTTGATGCAAATAATTAAAGTTATGTTCTATTAAATGTGTGAAAGAGGCGATATACCTACACCAATCTGAGATATTTGTATACTGGGCACAATGTATCAAACCTTAAAAAAAAATAGTTACTGCATCAAAATAAAAATGATTAATTTAGAGCTAATTGTTCAATAGTCAGATAACTTATCCAAAGAAAAAATATGACCGTTTGACATATTTTCTATACAAAAGATGTCAAACCGCCATATTTTATCCCACCGTTAAGAGTTAGGTACCTACCTATCTGACGATTGAAAAACTAGCCCTTGATCAAATATTTTAGAAAACCGCATTCCAAATTTAAAAGAAGATAAACAAGGTTAAGACGAATCGATTGACGTAAGAATTATCAAATTCGGCCTACGCATTTGGTCTCTTTATCGCCACGTAGAAACAAACCAAATTAAAAAAAAAAAAAAATTAAAAAAAAAATTATATATAAAATAAATATATTAAATTACTCCATCTTGTAATACATTATGGTACGCAATAAAGATATTGAGTATTGAGTATTGAGTAAAAATACATACATAGACTGATAAACACAATCACATCCTAATCCTGTATGTCATTGGTAGTGTTGGTAGTGTCATAAAAGAGAGAAAACCATAAATAATAATTGCAATGTTGCTTAGGTAAATTATTTATGTTTTTGTAATATGAATTTTAAATTTATAGTTATTAATTTATACGAATCGATTTCGGATATGCATTATTTAAATTACTCGAATCAATTTAAAAAAAAAAAAAAATTGATTAGCATAATCACTTTAGCATAGGTAACAATGCATAAAAAAAAAGTAATGATCGGCAACATGTCGGCAATTTCTAACAAAAACATTAAGAACTGGGCATTTTCTTGTTGTTTATCATGTTTATATAACAAGAACATTATATAACAAGAACAATAACATTTGTAATGTCTTTAATATCAACTAAATGTGTAAGAGTGATATTTGTGAAAAATAAAAATGTAAACACTCACGATGAGCGCGAAGTTTCGACTTTAGATATCAAATACTTTATTACCAAATGTATTACCACTACTAATTTATGTTGAACATATGGATGAAATCGACAAATAATTAAATGATGAGTTATTTACTTCTCCTGTAGTGGAATTTGAATATCTGAAATCCAAAATTTTTATGTTTTTTAGCTTCTACTACCACGGTTATCAAAATGGCGAATTTTTTTAGGTTCTTATATGGTTCTTATAAATTAGCTTCTATTTTTTATAAATTGTACATACCCATAAACTCTATAATTTTATTACTATGATTAATAAATTTTGTGTTTTGGTTAATTGTTATAAAGTAATATACATTATACGTACTGTACAATAATGTACTGTGTTTGTGCACACCCTTGTGCACTATTAATCTCTTTATAGCCTCCATTAGGGGTTGCCAACCCTACTATATAATATAGTAGATATCCTACTATATTAGGGGCCCGACTAGGTACTATATTTCTGACTAAAGGCTAAACTACTATACTTTATAAGGCATCAAACTAAAAGCAATAATATTCATTTTAAACTATTTCTTGACATTATTCTGGTATATGAGTTGACAGTACGTTCACTGTTTACCTTCCTAAACTGGTAACGTTCTAAGAGGCCGGATTTGACGTTTCTCCTACGTAATAATTTGAAAAATCCAATTCACAATCCTGAATAATTACTATGTTACCCATACACTATAACAACGAGTATCACTTGTAAACATTAAGTTTAACTTAATTTTGAAAAAATACACTCACAAACACGAATTAATTGCCGATTTAAATTTTGACAAGACGTTTTGACAACACTACACAAAGGATTTTGATAGCTGTCAAATCCGGCTTGTTACAATAATAATAATATAGGTACTATTTATTTTTTCATTATCGCTATCTACTATTTTTTATTTGGGTAATCATTTTAAAACTACTATTTTTGACAGACAAAGAGTTGGCAACCCTAAATTAAGACTGTCCACCCGAAATTCGGTCGGGATTATATTTTTTAAACGAAAACATCGTGTTTTTTTTTTAATTATTTTTGCATTCCGTTAACTGTCTTTAATTAACTAGTTGCAAATTGGTTACTAAATTCTTAACTAATCCTAACAGTTGTAATAAAATTTATCGCCTGCAGACTGCACCTTTCTAACGCGCATTCTGGTCGAACGGAATACTTTTAAACACTAAGCAGTTATTAGGTACTCTGTGATTGCATGTAATATTCAAAAACCTATCATTAGCCCAGGTAGGTAATCACGACCTCACTCATGTAGATCCAGTATCGAAAGCGGTGCCCGTTTCGATTTTTCTGTTACAACGTTACAAGACGCACCGTTGCAGAAATAAGCGGAAATTCTCGATAATTAACTCGCCTTGAATTAAACATGTGCATTTCCTGTGTAAACGTACACTGTAACATAACTATTGTGTTTACAGTTTTTGTGCAGTATCTATTAACTTATAGTGTTAAAGTCAATATCAAATCATTTAGCAAACGTTGAACGTTCTGTACAAGAACAAGTTTTTATATTGCACTAGCCTTTTTCCACGACTTTTTCCGCGGAAATGTCGATTATCGCAGACACAGACGAAGTCGCGGAACAAAAAGTAGCCCATGTCCTTTCCAGGGGTTCAAACTTACCCCGTACCAAATTTCATCAAAATTGTTTCAGTGGTTTAGTCGTGAAGGCGTAACAAACAGACAGAGTTTATTTTCGCATAAATAGCCCTAATATGGATTGTCATGCAATGTGCATATTATGTATTCAAAATTCCAGCGGAATCGAACACCGGGAAGTGGGTCAAATTTAGCTTGTAAGTTTTGATTTTGTTCTTCTGCATGGTCACTTTCCGGCTTTATCAACAGACCGGCTGTGACATCATTATATTGCATTGTCATGAAAATTGCACATTTACGCAAAATTTCAGCTCAATCGAACATCGGGAAGTGGGTCAATTTTAACTTGTAAGATTTGTTAGCCACAGATACCGGGACAGGTGAAAGTAAAATATATGCTAAAGTGATTCTCGATACGAAGCAATAATAAAATAAAAAAATATTTCTTCTTTTTGTAGGAGATTTTCGAATTCGAAGTAGCCATCTTCATGTGGAACGATGAACTCGCATTCAACAGGGCAATTCTGTTCTTTAAAAGAGGTGTACCTATTCTGTAATTCTGTCAAACATAAACGTCAACAAAAATCAAGTATATTTTATTAATTTTAATTGATTTTTTATGTCTTTTAATGACAACGTCCTGAAAGACGAGAATGCAAAACTACATCTTGTATTAAAAATTGTACAAATATACATAATGTTATTCTTGTTGTACCTTTTCCCAAAAATAAAGAAATTGTTTTTATTCCTGAAACCTATAGCCGCAAGAAATAAATCAGCTGTTCCATAAACATTTGACAAAATGTACTTAAGTATATGAAACAGTTGTTTTTTATTTTTGGAATTTAAGATGTTACATGTTGATGTTGTGTATCAGCAATAATAAATTATGTTTATGTTTTTTTTTTGAACACAACTGTAAAAAACTATTACCTTGACTTTTTTTAAATTCCGCGTAACCGGTTTTTGTGCTTGTTCTTGAAAGTTATTTTGCATCGTAATTTGGCTTCTTGCAACATGATTGATTCTATTTTTATACAATTTGCAGTTTTACATTCTCATCAAATATCAGGAGGTGATCATAAAAGACATAAATATTTAATTAAAATTACGACACTGGCCAATCTCTACAGACCTAGTATTAAACAAATCGCTTCCTGCCGTCTGTAACTCTGTACGCTTAGATCTTTTAAAGTACGCAACTAATATTGATGCTGTTTTCATGAATAGATAAAGTGATCCAAGGAAAAGGTTTATACGTATATTTAGTACTCCGGCTTTTTCAATATTGCACTCGAAGCCTATTAGTTGTTGTTGTATATTGGTGTTGTAGGTTGTTGTTGGTGTTTGATAGTATTTCAGAATACACCTCTAAAAAAACCTATTTATTATAATTATTATCTACTTATCTATATTTTTATTTTAATCAAAACTGTACATTAAGTTATAATAATTTAACTTTAACAGAAAACTTATACCTATAAGTATATGCCATATAGGCTGCTATATGCTATTTTCTATTTTTACTGTGTTCCAGTCCAATCTTGAACCTTGCATTCATTTTCTGCTCATGCACGTTTTCATTAACCGTGAAAAGCCTATGTATAATCAGGCCCCTTTTTTCCCATTGGGCATTAAGGGCAAGTGCCTAAGGCCCCAAGGACGCGGGGGGCCCCGGCCTGCCCTCAAAATAATCATTCTTTGCAGCTGCCGTCCCATTCTACACATTATTAGGATCCGATTCAATAGCGAAATATTTGATTTTCAGTGCGATTTACAAGAAGTTTTTAAATTGAAGTAAACTCAATTCAAAACTGTCGAAATTCGTACGTAAAAAACTCAGGGGCCTCGTGATGTGCCCAGGGTCTCCACAGGTTAAAGACGGCCCTGTATTTGAGTAGGTACTAAGGAATACGGCTTTTTTTGCCCTTGAACAGTTTCTATTGCGTGTGGTGCTGCGCCTATCGGTTTCGCTGGCGGTGCCGTGTAGCATGGACGACTGCACAACTGCATTCATGCAAGACTATTCCGTTACTCAATTAGCTTCTTTCTGAATAACTGACCGACGTCTTGGAAATTCAAAAGTCCATTTAAATCAATGGTTTTGAACCATTGGTCCGCGGACCACAGGTGGTCTGAGCTGAAAGCACCAAAAGCATTCCGCGACGTCATCGTAATTATATAATTAAGAAAATAACTAATAAATAAATAAATAAATATCTCGGGACAACTCACACACGGCCATCTGATCCCAATCTAAGCAGAGCTTGTGTAATAAAATGAATAATATCCAAAATTAAGTGTCTTCAGTCATAACTTGCACGACAAAACGAAAATTCTTCTCGAATTATTAGCTTTTATTTTGTGGCTTGCGCAATGCCTCCTTTTACCCGTCTACTGCCTTTAAAATAGTGCTATCATACCATGATAAAGATAAAAACTAGATCGCCCTGTCTCTGACTGAATTTTGAGATCACAAAATACCTTCCACTTCCTAACATGGTGCATGCATTCCTACAGAAACAAAATTGTTTCTATTGCTACTGTATGTATCTACTGCTTTACGTCTATTAAAATAAAACATCTTAATTGCGTTGCGTTTTTTTTCTTTCTTTCTTTCTTTAAATTATTGTCGCTTGATAAGCCAGCAGTGCTATTCTGTAAAAATCTATCTCGACAGTGGCGGATTCAGGACTGTCGTTTGGGACCCCAAACGACAACGCGGAGGGTAGATTTTTAGCAAATTAAAAACATTGAAAAAGCAGACAAAATTTTGATTTTAAAAACATAATACTTTAGGTAGGTATTGCAAAACAGTTTAATTGGAATATTATCAAGTTCACTTTAAGATTCGCAATGGAAGAACTGAGATGCTTTTGGGGACCTTAGCCCCCCTGGGTCAGCTACTGTTCCTCGACGAATGATGAAGCCTGTCAATCCCCATAACTCCGTAGAATGACAGCTCACCTCGAACTCACTTCACTTAATTTCACCTAGGGAGAGTTAGGTACAGAATAGACCGGCTGGAGTATCGTGTTGTCGCGAATTACCGCGCACATTATTAAGTGGTGCCATTGTTAGATGCTTGTCGCTAATTTGTACGCATTGTCATTTCGCAGCCTCTGCGTTTACCTAGATAATTTGATTGATGCACTTACCTTCGTGTGTTTCTTCATGTAAAGTTTAACCGCTCAAGGTCCGGCTGTCATACTGGTTCCTATGACAGTACAATATAAAATCAATTGTGTCTCATTATGTGGGACTTGAGTAATTAAATCCACGTAAGAACTGAATAAGTAACATAAAATAACAGTAAAACACACCAAGTGTGTTTTCCCGCATTCTTAGACGGAAACACGCGTTGCGTGTGAGCCGCACTGGTGGGCGTAACTAGGGTTGCCAACTCTTTGTCGGTCAAATATAGTAGTTCTAAAATTATTACTTACCCATAAAAATATACCAGTAGGTAAGGAAAAAACAAAAAAATATATAGTAGTTTCCAAAATAGGTAAGTACCATATTTCTTAATTAAAAGAATATTTTTTTGCTACTTTTAGCCTTGACTAATAATATTAATTAACTAAGTAGGTAGTTACAAAAACACGAAGTCGAGAGCGCGAAAATCGAAATTGCCAATCTGTCAAACTATCTATTGAACGTAACTGTCAACTTGACATTCCAGAATCGTTAAGAAATAAATATTGACTTCTCGTTTTACGCTTAGACATTATGAATGAATATTATTACTTAAAAGTTTGATGCCCTTAAAATATAGTAGTTTCGCCTACTACCTATATCTTTTTTTCAAAAATATAGTAGGCGGGGGCTCTAATAAAGTAGGATACTATATTATATAGTAGGGTTGGCAACCCTAGGCGTAACGTACGGCAGCCACGCGACATTATTTGTGTGCGACGCACTCGCGTTTCATATGGCCGCCACACGCAGACCGTGTTTTGCCATCGCGTACCTACCTATTCAGAGTTATTACAGTGATTTTCCAATCGACTTAAAAAAAAAGGAAATTCTCATTTTTATCTGTATGTTTGTCCGCGATTATCTTGCGTTTTTTACCCGTTGACTGCGGCAAAACACACCCGTTGTGTTTTGTCTTGTATTGGTTAATGATGCCAAGCACGCAACAACACGACTGTAAAATAATATTCATTTATTTTCAGTGTCGCAGCCTTCGCATCGATTCTCAAGATTGATACAAGCTGACGATTCCTACGTACAGGCTGCGCCATGATACACGTATCTACTATGTCCTGACCTCACATTGTACGGAAACCCTATAACATGCGAGACCAGTTTATACTGGAATTGTACTGTATAGTCAGCGATAAAAGTCGTTAATATTTTTAAATCCTAAAAGAAAGATTAACACAATATTAACTAAGTAGATAAAATAAACTTTCAGCTAGTACCTAAATTGCTAAATATCAGAGTATTATTTCGTGTCTATTTAAATGACATTCTAACGGTATCAATCAACTTTTATCGCTGGCCGCACCGAATGCTTACTTTTTTTCAAAATAGCGCTCTCTATAATTAAGAGTTGCAAAAAAAAAACAACAACTTTTCGAGGTCTTTTCGTAAGGCCAAACTTTAGCCTTAGTCTATAAAATAATGCAAATCTATGTGTGGTGTGGGTACTATCTATACCTTGGAATTGAAAGGATATCTATGCCGAATATTGATTGAATAAATATTACAGTTGAACGCAACAACTTTCATACGTCTAGACGCTTTCTAAGAATTCAGGGCCAATTCCATTACATACACTACACATAATCAAAATCGTTCAAAATCTAGTCGCAATCTCATTTCAGTGCCAAAAAATTTCAACCGCAAGACCGGTCATTGTCGGGCACGCCGCAATCGCGGCGATAATAAGACCCCTCTTTGAGGAGTGGCTGGAGTGGAGAGGCGCTACGGCGTCCTCACATTCCGCCTGACGTAGGACTGGTAGGACGCCTCACATTCCGCCTGACGTAGGACTGGTAGGACGTCCTCACCGGACACGGTTGTTTCGGGAGGTTCCTGTGTCGGATACAGCGGGAGGACTGTCACCACTGTGTGGACCGCCCGGAGGACACAGTGGAGCATACGGTGCAGGTCTGCCCCGCTTGGGCAGAGCACCGCCGTGTCCTCACGGAGGCGATAGGCGGCGGCGACCTCTCGCGTCCGGACCTGGTTCAGGCCATGCTCCGGGGCGAGAAGGAATGGGATGCAGTCACCTCCTTCTGCAAAGCAGTAAGTATGCGAGCACACGGTGCGTTGCGGCGGCGGTCCGGCGCCGGAGCGGTGTCGCGAGGCGACATCCGGCCACCGTAGGCGCGGGCTTGCGGACGGCGAGTAATGGGTAGCTCGCCGTCCGATCAAGGACCATGCCCGGGTCGACGGCGCGTTCTGTTTGCGCGCGCCTCAAAGAGCTGTCAGCACAGGGACGGGGCCCCAACGGGGCCAAACGCCTGCCGGGGTTGAGGGACGTCTTAACAGGATACCGTGGCCCCGGAACGTTAAGGGCAACAGAAGGAACAGGGTGGTTTTTTAGTCAGTAAAAGTCTGACAGTCCCTTCCGCCCCACTCAGAGCAAAAGAAAAAGACCGGTCATTGTGGCTATTTAGGGGAGGCCTATATTTAACAGTGGAGGTCGTTTGGCTGATATGATGATAATGATAAAATGTCAAAATATGACTGCCTCGTTGGTTTAGTGGTCGCAAAGCGCGACTGCTGAGTATGAGGGCCGAAACTGCGTTAAGCGGGCACCCGCGCGGGTTCATACAAAACTGCTCCGTCGCGGGGTCACGCGCGGGCGTCCGTCACGGGGAAGCGCGCCCCGCACCCGCGCAACGGGGCCCGCCTCCGTGCGACGGGACCCGTCGCGGGGGCACGCGCGGTGCGGGCTTATTCAGTCAATAACGATATGTGATACGGGTCGTACGCACGCTCGGAGAAAATCAAGGATAATAATAATAACGACTGATACATGCCACTGTTAAAATTGTACTAGCGACACTGCGTAAATATAAAAGGCTTTTTTACAAAAAAATAAAACCGCCTTCAAAAACTACAAAATAAAAAAAATAACTTTAGTTTTGGAAGTCGGTGGCTTTGGTCTTGTTTTTTGTTATGTAGATATTGCCATCGACTTCCATAACTAAAGTAATTTTTTTTATTTTGTAGTTTTTGAAGGCGGTTTTATTTTTTTGTAAAAAAGCTTTTTATTTTCCACTTTTTAGTGCTTGTGTGTTAATGTTTGAAATCCTTACAAAAAGCCCTTTCAAACAATACCTCACACGATATATTTCATTTTGAAAAGTAGTAGGGGGGGGGGTTGACGTACCCCCTCCTACGTACCTCTTCCTTCAGTCAGTCATCGACTACACGTATAAACAAAGCAATTTTACTTGTTACGACAGTTATGCTGTAATTCTATAAGGAGTTCCGTTCCATATCTCCGAAGTTCATCATCAAATCATGACAATATTTATATGGGACCTATTCGGAAGTATACTCTTTCAAACAAAAAAAGAATCATCCAAATCTATTCATAATTGGCTGAGAAATCAGGTAACATAAAAAAAAAAAAAACATACGCGCCGAATTGAGAACCTCCTCCTTTTTGAAGTCGGTTGAAAATAATAAAACCGGTGACCGCGACGGTCCCCGCGACGGGACCCGTCGCGTGCCCACGGAGCCCGCTCGCGTGTCCACGCGCGTAGACACGCGACGGTTGCCCGTCGCGGGCGCCCGCTTAACGCAGTTTCGGCCCTAAGAGCTGGGGGCCTGGTGACCCGTAACACAGGTACTTATTCAATGCCTTCTTCAGGCACCATTCTCTCACAAATGTTTTTTATTTAATATTAGTTTAAGCACTTTCTGTACCTATTGTGATGAGAAAATAAATCAATTTATTATTATTATTATTAACCTGATGAATCGATCCGAGCTCAGTATAAAAAAGATTGGGAGCCCCCTGATTTAAACTATTTTTTCAGTGGATATAAGTTGACATATATAATGATGAAATAACACATTAAAATATTCATACAACTTACATGACTTTTACTCAATTGCTTAACTTTTTAAAACAAATTAGGTATTTACTTATGACATAAGTGCAAACATGGCCCCAATTAGTACATAAGAACAAATAATCAAATAAGAGGTGCAGGGTTTATTTTAACACATTGAAAAGACCTTGTAACGATTAATATTTATTTAAATTAAATTTGAACACCAATACATGTAGGTAGCTATAGCTAGGTAATAACAGTTAACTGCGTTGGGGTTAGGAAACGCAAGTGCGTGAGAGTATGATTCTGGGCTCGATTCCCAGGTAATACAAAGTTTGAAAGTTAACATGACTAATAGGATCAATTAAAATAAATGTAATTTAATTAATTTTTAATCGAAGACATCCATTTACGAATTTAAATTAAATTTAATCTAGATTTCTAAGAAAACTTCTAATAGATCGACCCTGTTCACTTATATTTTTTGTTGACCGTACTAACCCACAGTTTTTCAAACAAAATTAAATCAACAATAAGTTGGGGCAGTTGACACCACTATTCAAAATTATTGATATACTGACTCGATTGATATACTCAGAACTGTCAAAACGCGATTCCCCAGCGATTGTATGGCAATAGCAGTTAGGTACACCACTTTTTTGCCAACTAAATTGACCAACTATTTATTAATTTTTATATACAGGGTGTTTGGTGCATCGTTTGCCAAATCGAATTGGCCGATAGGAGAGGTCATTTGCTATCTCTTCACGCCCAATAACTCAATCTTTGTCACACCGGTTTTTTTATAACAATTTTTTTTATTTTAATTTTGAAATATCCAAATCACAGCATTTCAGTTTAAATTAAAAAAAAGTTATTTGTATAGTCTTCAAATTTCTAATTATAAACTACTAATTTTATTCATTGAATATAATCCTATTGTTTAGTTTCAAAAAGCCCTAAGGAGTCGCCGTAGGTTTAAAGAAAACACCACGCTCAGGACGGGAGTATTTTATTATATTACTTAAGCGAAAGGTCATGTTTTGGCGGAAAATCTTGACACCGCAATTCTAAAATTGCGTCATTTGCACAACGCCTTCTATTGACTTTGAATTAAATTAAGGTAGGTATTAATGTGAAGACTTAACTCCTATCAATAGTAATAATATACATATTTATAAATATAATAAATCATTATACTAGATTTAAAGACCCCGACAGGGTCCATAATTGTTTCTCTATAATTTACCTACCAGCCTTGTATACCTACATTATGGAATGCAATAAAGTATTGAGTATTAAATTGAGTATTAATTATTGTACCTACTTAATATGTTTCTATAAAAACTACAATCCTTTATAAGTACATAAACAACGACAATATATATATTATACACAGCCGACAAGTCGGTACTTACATAATATACGAGTAACATCACGCCTGTATAATCTCCGAAGGGTTTGACTGCCTCGTTGGTCTATTGGTCGCAAGGCACGACTGCTGAGCTTGAGGTATTGGGTTCGATTCCCAGGTCGGGAAAAATGTTATTGGGTGTTGGAGTCTGGATATATGTCCTGTTGATGGCAATAGGCCCCCATTTACATGAGACTTAAACGTAACTAGCGAAATGTGGGTGTTCTAATGGGTACACCTCTGCCTAACCCTTCGGAGATTACAGGCGTGATGTAGAAGGTAGTTATTTAGAGGATCTCAAACAATTTTATGCAAGTATACTCAACACAATTAACTGTCAAACAATACAGGTTAGGTTAGGTAACTGAAATTCAGATGGGTTAAAATAATTGTACTTTTCTTTTGGATATACATATACTGCCATTATGTCATGCAATTGCCATGCCCCGTCATTTCTACGATAACCACCAAAAACAAAAACAAAACTTGTAAAAAAACCAAGCATCGCCACTCAGCGCGATTTTGCTATCGCACTAAACAATCATATATGTATAAACCTATGTATTGCTTGTGAGTTACATTGTGTTTTCCTGCGATGGCCAAGTCAATCTATTTTATTTAAACATAAAAGATTTTTAATATTAATGTGGTCACTATAAGATGTTGTTGGATTAGATTTGCTAATTACGTAATAACTTAAGACAGAAGGAAGTACTTAGGGACTGAATAAATCAACTGACTTGGTATTAAATGGATCTCACAACTTTTTACGGTAGAAGAACTGAGTTGCGAGACTTGGTTTTTGATGGCATTTACATATAGGATAAAAAACAATTGTGAGGAAACTATGCAATTATTTCTGTTAAGTGATAATATTTGTAGTAGATACATACTTTACATATAATTATGTTTGTAGGCTATGCTAATACAGTTTCATGAGTGATCTATTCATAAGTAATCGTATCATCATTTCTTTATTGTTTTTAAAAATCGTTGCCCCATACTAGGTATTTCTCCTGTATCGTGGATGCGTTTATGCAAACATAAACTTACACGCAAACTGCCAGACCCGGAACAACATCCTGTTGGCCATACAAATATACGTTACGTACGGGAATCGAAATCGCGACACGCAGCGTGGCAGCCAATCGCTCAGTTACAGCGCCAACCGAGACGACAAAATTTAATATTGTCTGAAGAAAAGAAGAAATAGCAATGATAATATACGGTTACTTTTAGGTCGTTCTTAAACCGAAACAATAAAAAAAAACAGCTGTTCAGTACACTTTGACGAGTTAGACGAACATAAATGTAGGTACTGAACAGCTGTTTTTTTTTTATTGTTATTTTTGAAAAAAAATGGTCCCAATCGTTTCAAGTTTGATGATCGAGTTTATGGCTTTCGGTTTAAGAACGACCTAAAAGTAACCGTGTATAAACAAAAAAATAATTGTAGGTGCACTAGATCTTAGATACCTAAGTAGTTAACAAAACTGGTATTTGGGTGGTTCTCTGATTTCGGATCAATTTAAATAAAAAGAGAGAAATTTTAGATTTTGAAAATCTTAGTTTGAAACGAAAATATGATGGCTTAATAATATTATGTGTAAATATTTTCGAATTGCATCGATTAATGTCCGAGATATAAGTAGCTAAAGTTTAATATTGTGATGGTAATGATTTTTCGTGTTATGGAAATGATTACTATGTACAACGATTACATGAAATGAGATACAAACTAAAATATTTTTATTTATTTTCTTAAATTAAGTAAAGCACAAGTATTTCTCATTTGTTTACTGTAATAATCGTTTACCTAAGTATATTACTATTAAAACTACACAAATTGTAAAACAAAATAACAACCAAGGTGTAATCTAAGCAACTAGCCTCTGAGTAATCATTTGTTTCGTTCAGTCTCCTTTTCCTCTTTATTAGTACTTAGTATAATAGAGAAGAAAATGAGACTGAACGAAACAAATGATTACTCAGTGGCTGAAAACTGATGGTAAAGACTATCACAGTAATGACATTTTATGTTATTTGATTTTTAAATCAATTATGTTAAAGGCTATTTGTATAAATATTACTCTCGTAATAATATTCATCAAGACAAACATTTCAGAGGTACATTAAAAATATTAATCGTGTGACTTATCTAAAATTTCTCAAATACGGTAAAGACCACTAAACCGAACAAAGGTAATTTTTGATAACAAATTCGTAAGTATTTTTTTATTTCTCGAGAGCGCGGGTTTCTTGCTCAATGGCTCTGAAGCGACCGGTCGCTGCGGAATTGTACGGGGGAAGGGTAAAAGAATAGGATTTCCATGTAAAAAGTTGTGTACATTTCTTTTCCTGCTTACGGTAGTGACTATTTTTCGGTGACAAAGACAAATATTTTTTTTAAAAATTAATGAATTAATTCGTATGTGTGATATTGAAGGCAAGTAATCCTTAGTATTAGTTTAATGAATTGAATAAATTACAGATACATATAACTATAACTTCTTAGAAATTTTGAACTCTAAAGTTAAGAAATCGCTTAAAGGACATCGATGGTAATGACATTTGTGAGTGTTTTTCATTTTTTATTATTTTTGTGTCTATAATAATATCTACGTTATTCTTTTGTTGGATACACCTCGCTAAATGTCTTCAAATTAACCAGCTTTAATCGAAACTCCCTAAATGTTAGTAACTATTTTTTTATGCAACCGGACATGTGATTGGTACGAAATCAGAGAACCACCCATTTATTATAGCAGTTTTGTTAACTAGCTCAAAACATAACATAACTAGATCATAAATTAAAAAATGATCCTTTAATCGTATCATTATTATCAGTAGATACTAGCTTTTGCCCGCGACTGCGTCCGCGTAGAAGTCGAAGATAAACAAAAAATGAAATAACTTTCTACTCCCTTTTAATCTCGCTAGGGGATGAATTTCAATAAAACACAAAGCACGACTTCCATCAATTCTAGTAATAAATGTTTATACTAAAGAATTAGATTGGATCAAGGAATCATGTTGACCCATACAAACTTTGCCTCCCTTTTTCATCCCTTAGGGGGTATAATTTCGGGAAATCCTTTCGTATCGGATGCCTACGTCATAAAAAGAACACACCCTCCAAGTTTCAGGTCTCTACGATCAGCGGTTGAGGCTGTGCGTTGATCCGTCAGTCAGTCAGTCAGTCATTCAGGTCAAAGCATTTTATATGTAGGTATAGATAGATTTTGAGCTTTAAGCTCAGAGGTGCAGTAAGAATATCCAAACTATTTGCAACTTCTTTACTAAGTACTCGGCGAGTAAACGATTTAGGTACCTTGGCAGGCAACGGTTAAAATAAGCAATAAAAACACGAGGTTCTGCAAAAAAACGTTTTTTATTGCAAAAATCTAAATTTTAGTACCAATCTGTAATAATTAAATGCTTCAAGTATAACATTAACACAGTTATCTTGACTTGCATCATGGCCACTCGAACGATACGATCAACATTATGTTTAATGCAATTCCATCTTAGATGCACTAATTTCGACAACATTAGATGCCATGCAGTTGCTTGATTATGTGTCTGGTGACATAAAAATCCGGTTAAACAGAAATAAATTAAAAACAAAGATTTCATCTTTATACGAGTATTACATCTACAAGATTAAACAAGTAGTCTCCGGAAACAAGTTTGAGCCATCGGTTGTGTTATTGAGCGCTCCGTTGGCCTTGTGACCGCAAGCACGACTGCTGAGCCTGAGGTCTTGGGTTTGATGTCCAGGTCGGGCAAAAAGTGTTATTGGGTTTTAGGGTTACCTACATATTAAAAAATCAAAACTTTCTCGAGCAAATTTCATAAGAACAATAAACGAAATATCAAAATTTAAATGACCAAATGTATTATTTAGAAAAATTTTAGAATCCCAATGTATGTGACATCAAATGAACGACTGATCAAAAGTTGCTAGATGTAATTTTAAAATATCATAATAATATATATAATTTCAAATCATTACTAATCAAATTTTATAATCACAAATGATTTTGATCGGTTTGCTAATACAAAATATCGAAAATCGTCACGTTTTGTAAGCGAGCGAAGCGAGCTCGGGACTTAGGGCACCCCGACATGGACAGGTTAGGTTCGAAGGGGATGGCGGGGTCTGAAAGACCCCGCCATCCCCTTCGTGTTAGGTTACTTAATTACTTTAAACCTTGAACGCAGAAGTAGGAGCCCCGCGCAGCGGGGCTCCGTAGACCGGGGTTCCGTCATATTTCTCGCACCGTCTAAATAAGCTATAAAGGTAAGCCTTGCTCTTATTATGAAATTATGGCTCGTTGTACGTGTACATAAATGCCCGGTGTCAACTGTTAAACAAAAATGCTTTTGCCTTGTTCACAAAGTTGACAATTTGGAGGCCATGCAGCATGGCATGATTTAAGGCTTGTGGTCAAACAAACTGGTGCTCGTAAACCGAGATAAGAATCTAATTGCTAACATTTGTTAGTCTTTTTTAAAAGTTTTAAAAATGTCTTGTATTTAGTAACAACAACCGGTGCGCGTGTTTTAGATCTCCAAAAAATGTGAAACAAGTAAAAGAACTAGGTGACTAGGTAGGTCCTATACTGCCCTCATAAGCCAAAAAGCGGTAACTCAAAAAAATACAAATTTCGGATTTTTGTTGCATCTGATAGCTTAACAAATTCCCTACAGGTTGAATGAAGTTGCATGGCGCTATCTCAACCAGAAACCACCTAAAACCTACTAAGAAAATATTGCATATCTCAAATTTATACGATATTACTAAGGAGTTGAGAGGTATATCATTATTTTTAAACACAATGGCCGTATATTTACTTACGGTGGAATCGCTTAGAAAAGTTCTTATAATTGCTGGTTTAAATTTCTAAGAACATTGCACAAAAATAAACGCTAGCTGATGGACAATAAGGGCGATTTTTAAATGCAAATCTATCAATCATCATAATAATGTTTACTAACAACAATTTTACTTGGGGAAATTTTAAATCGGGAATAATTAATTAGTGATAATAAAGTGATAGCCAGTGTTTGGTTTTATGAGTGTGATACTTGGTGTTCAGGTGAGTTACTATGAAGCAATTTGTAGTTTTTTCTTGTTTAGAGATAAATCACAATTTAAAACCATTTTTACACGACTGCCCCAAAAAAAGGAGTGTTATGTGTTAAGGGTTAATGTATGTATGTATGTATGTATGTATGTATGTATGTGAGTTTCTTTATTCCACCATAACTTTTAAACGCCCGAACCGATTTAGATGTATGGGGTATCGTTACAATCCTTGCATCGTTCCGAGTAACATAGGCTAGTTAAAAATAAAAAGAAACCGGTGTGGTCACTTTAAAACGTAAATTAATACCAGCCTAAATTTATTTTTTTAATGAATCTGGTCGTGTCTATGTTTATCGTCTAGAACTTGACAAGTAGATTTAAAAAATATATAACAATGTAAATAAAAAACGTCGTAAAAAATGACGAGTAAACAAAGTACAAATAATTATGTGCAATTTTTGCAGTCGTGTTTTTTAATTTTTTAATTATAGTAGCTTGTTATGCCTACTTATGAACTTTTTTAACCCATAATTGATTTAATTCAGTTTCGTTTTAATAATTTACCGTAGTAGTCTTCAATATATTAAAGTCAAAGTCAAAGTCAAAACATTTATTTCAATTAGACCATTTACAGGCACTTTTGAATTGTCAAGGAGTCTGTCAGTTAGTCCGAAAAATGAAGCTAGTTGCTCGTTCCAAAACGGAGGTAGGCCTCTATGGAGAAGAACGAGCAAGAAACTCCACGGCACTCTTTTAAATTAGGTTTTTACAAAATCCTGGTTACATTATTCTTGTTGATTCTACATGTGATCACAATGAAGATGAATATAAAACAGTAGTTAAAAATAATAAAAATAAAGATGTAAGCCATAGCAGTTAAGAGATGACCAATCCCAACTGACAGCACCCGTTCACGAGCATGACGCATGCATCAGCACCACCTAGCTCAACCATTATGGAGGGAGCCAAATGATCCAACACATGCGCCACCATCAGCGAGACATTTGAGTGAGCATGACAAGCTCTCAACTGCCATGCTCATTGTCAAAACACATAGTAACTCAAAAATAAAACGCTCCATGGTACTCACATTTACAAAAATTGAAATAAATGATATTAAATTATACAATACTAACACTCTCGGTGTACTTCTTGGTTATATGACTGAGGTAAGTAACAAAGAAAAGTAATCGTACTGATAACGGTACAAGTTATTCAGGTCAACAAAAAAAAGGGTAAGAAACATCATTCTCTAAAAAAAAACAAAAAACAATCCTATTTAGTGAGCCCGAGTGGCTGTGGAGCAGGACTAGCATTTAGCCAAGCATTTTTGTCCGTGATATAATCATCTAACTTATAATATGCTTGACTACATAATGTGCGTTTAATGCATGTTTTAAATTTTCTCTCATTTAGTTGGAGAATATCCAGTGGTATTTTATTATAGCATTTTACACAGTACCCCATAAAAGAAGTTTTTACTTTTGACAATCTGAAACTTGGTTGATCTAATTTGTTCCTATTAAGTGTTATTGTGTAAATAATAGTGCAAGTGGAAGCTACGAGAGGTAGTTTCGATTTTAATTACAAGACATCCTTTGATAGTGAGTATATAACTGCTAGTATTATTGGAAGCAAGATTTTAAAAACGAATGCTCTTCCACCTCCAAAGAAGAAAACCATGCTTAACGGAATTTCGCAAGCCAAGAAGAACAATATTTTGAAATCCCTTCAAAATATAATACCAGGCAATAGACTGTCCTTCTGGTGGGAGCTCCCTACTTCTGAGTGATTTATGACATAGATGCCTATTTTCAAAATTTAAAATTTTCTAACTAAGTTAATCTTAAGTTAATTAAAATTATTTAGAAATGCACTTTTTTCGTGTTTTATTTTCTTATAATATATGGATTTTTAGCAAAAATGTATAGAAAAACATTTGTATGAAAATTCCTATGAACACACTATAACTAAAAGCGGTTACTCATATTATTAAACATATTATTCGAAGCCCAATGGCGGTATCTCAAAAATGAGGTAAAAAAAAACATATTTTTCCTGTTTTTAAAAACATCAATAAGAAATATGGGTATGAGTATCTAATTAATATTATGAATGAATAATTTTAAAACTACTTTACTAAGTTGACGCGAAATCAAAAAAACTAAAACATGAATTTTCTCGAGTCTCACTTTTTTGAGATGACGCTTTTTGGCTTATGAGGGCAGTATAGGTAATTTAAGGCCTACGCGGACCGGGACGGGGCATGGCAAGGGATTTAATTCTTTACTAATGGACATTCAAACGTATTGCTATAAAAATATTGCAATGCTTTGCAATGATGCCGAGGCATCCAGCCATCATTTCAAAGCATAGCAATTTATGCAGTATTTCTATAGCAATACGTTTGAATGTCTAAAATTAAATCCCTTGCCATGCCGCGCCGTCCCGGTCTGCGTAGGCCATAAAGGGTCGTGTTAAATCCATATGTGTGTCTATGTTCTAGGTATGTCTGTTATTATTTGTAAGTCCATACTAATATCTATTATAAATGCGAAAGTAACTGTCTCTTACGGTTTCACGACTAAACCACTGAACCGATTTTAATGAAATTTGGTACGAGGTACCTATTTTGGAACCCCAAGAAAGAACATACTACTTTTATACCGCGAGTCCGCGACTTAGTCTGCGTCTGCGACAACCGACATTTTTTCGCGGATGAAGTCGCGGGCGAAGGCTAGTTTTCAATAAACTAGACAACAAATAATAAGAATATAAAATTGCGTAATAAAATAGTAAAAAGGAAGCTAACTTTTATTTCAACTGAATATAATTATTTTCGGCGACCAGTGACCAGTGCTGCCATCTCTTAGAAAGAAAGTACAACCGCCGAAATTACAAGGTGCCTCAACTCAACACAATTTTAGTTGAAGGGGTTATAGCATGCATAAAACTTTCAAGCTATACCCCTAGATGTCGCTATTTAAAAATGTATTTTTTTCAAATAAAAATTATCACATTTATGTATAAAAATTAAGAATTTTATTTAACATAACATGCACATTTAACAAATGGGTTTTAATAAAATTAGACTACTAAATGCCATAAAACCATAGAATCCACTAGATGTATGAATATAAAAAAATGCAACTTTCAATAATGTTGCTTGTCTCAGTAACAATGCATGGATAAAATAATTGCTATTTTATTTAAAAACAATAATGGTCTCGCGAAAGTGATGCTGAAAAGGTCTCAAGACCCGGATGATAAACCATGTAAGAGGAAAAT
Organism: Hoplodrina blanda; assembly: GCA_949316365.1. NCBI lineage: Eukaryota > Metazoa > Arthropoda > Insecta > Lepidoptera > Noctuidae > Hoplodrina > Hoplodrina blanda. The sequence goes on along the minus strand of OX438579.1, from coordinate 3,097,885 downwards.
GGTAATAAAGGTATTGATAAATGAATATTTTAACACTTTAGCTGTCCAATGTACCGAATACAGTACACGCCGCGAGGTTCCATCACGTCCGTGTACCGTAAATGGTACACTCGCCCCTGTCTCTTTCTATGCGCTCGATTTGAGACAGAATATTACAAAAAATGATTTAGACATTTGGGGTTATCAAAAATTATGTATGGGGACAGGTACCTAATGTGTTAAGAATTTTTTAAACATAATTGAAAAATTAATAATTTTATTCATTTTTGAAAATAAAGGTTAATTAAGTTTATTTTGTACTTGATTAATCTGTATTTTTTTTATACTGGAACCTAAACAAAATAAAAATTATGATTGACAATACTTTATTTTACAACCTTTCGTCTGATACCTAAAAATTCTCCTTATAATGGTTTGAACAATAACTAATAGATGTTAGCGAGGTACTAAAATATAGGCAATAAAAGGGTGATATTTATATGACCTGGAGTGTATAATAATATCCACATTTTTGATTTATGTGAACTGTTTGACATAAAAATATTGATGATTTAAATAAAATACTGTTTATTCTGTGTAATTTGATGAGAAGTTAAAAAACCTAATTATTTTAATAATTCTTCAGATGAGACATAGTATTTTTTTTCCCTTTTGTTCCGACGAGATGTTGAGTATTATCTATGAACACTCAATCAATCAATGAAATATGTCTATTATCCAAATAATGAAGACTTGTTCTAAACTTAACCAACATTCCATATTTAAGTGTTTGTTGAATATAAGCATATTGTCTGCGAACATTTTACCGGACGAGAACCAGTGTGTTAGACATAGTATGGATATTGGCTACCTCAGTCATTTCACCAACATAACAAGAGCTAAAGTACACAGTACTAACAAACCTTTCAACACCTTTCCGTAATAATCCAGTTACATTAACAAGCAATAATGTCCAGTACACAAATCATGTTTTTTAGTAAAACCTTGGCAGAATAATTTGTGTATGGCACTGACACAAGGTGTTGTGACATAAAATGTAATGCTAATAAAGTTATAAGTATCCTATACATAACACAGCTACACTACGTCAGTCTTGTTCATTATTTTCAGAGCTTTCTTCACTAGTTTCCTCCTCACTAGATTCTTCGCTCGAATCATCAGATTTACCACCTTTTGCAGCCTTTTTAGCCATCATTTCTTTGAACTGCTTCACAGTTATTTTCCTAGGCATGATCTCCCGTAGAAAGTCCAACGTATCATCCTCTTGGACGACTTCTGCGATATGTTTGTATTCCAAAAAGGTGTTTTTGCTATTTTTGAATGCTCTTTTGGCTAAGTCTGTGACAAATAACTCCTGTAATGTTTGAAAATTAAAGCATTTAATAACACTCAGTTTAATTACCCATTTCATGAGAATTAACAGCTTTTCACCGGCAAAAAACGCTATTGTTTGAAGACAATAGGTTATAAAAGCGGCAAAACAAGTAGATACTCACGGTGACTTTCGTAACTAAATACAAAGGTTCAGCGCCAACTGCCTCGACGTCCGGCGAACTTTTCATTATAGTTTTTACTCTGGATAATGGTAAATGCAAGTCTTTCTCGGCTTTTGGAGTAGCCATTGTTTCTTTGAATAATTGGAAATGAAAATCCAAAACCGATCAACAACAAACCGTTTTGGCCTGTTTTGGTTTTATTGACATTTAGGCATCAGTGTTGCTATTATAGGTATAAAATTTTACCATACTTCATGACCTAACATGATGCCATGCAATCATTGCAGAGGTAGGTACATGGCATGGAATTTAATTAAGGTCTCGTTTTGACAAAAGATCAACTAATTAACAAGAATAATGCTAAACTTGAGCAAGTATGTATATTGTAGCAAGTGTGACTATCATAAGCTCAAGACTAGTCAGAAACTCGTAAACATAAATCCAGTTTGAGGTTCATCCAGTAGGAAGATTACTATTAATTTGTAATATTTCATTAATTTTAATTGTTATGATACATTACTGCCCAATTCCAAAAAGCTTAACTATGCGTTAAGGAACAAAGAGGGTAATTTCGGAGTTTTTAATGGCAACATTTGTTTTTCCCCCGTTCCAATGAGTACCGTTGAATTTATTTGTATTACAGTTATACTTAATTGCAATTAAAAATAATATTGAATCCAGAAGTTAGTGTTTTGTGTGACTGATGAGTAGGGATTGAAAAAAAATAGTCATAATGGTCTTAACGCTAGCTGTCTTTATTTTCCATTTCCTTATAGAAAATACTTTTACGAAAAACAGTATATAGGGCCGCTTGCGTGGCCGGCCACACTCGCGGGGCGCTGACTAGTGCCGTCTGCCGGCCCAACCAATCCGACATCCAATCAATTCTTACGTGAAAACGATAAATAATACAAAAAATACTGATAACGCGAGATCGTTAACCGATTTACAAAGACTTCTCAATTTTGATCAGTTCAGCAATGCCATCGTACATCTCCTTGACGGCCTCGTACTCGGTGAGTCCCATGCGCCTCTTGTTGGAGATGTCGTAGACTCCACCCTCGGCCTCGGTGTGCTCGCCGCGGGTTCCGCGCACCTGCAAGTGGTACTTGGACGCGATCTCCTCCAGCTTCGCCTTGTCGGCCGCCAGCTTGGGCAGCGTGATGTGCACGGAAGCGCGCACGGTCGTGCCCAGGTTGGTGGGGCAGAATGTCAGGAAACCGAGTCTGTCGTCGTGTGAGAAAGGAATACGCTTCTCAATGTCGTTGACAGCAGTCACCAGCCTCTTGTATACCTGCTTCAGGTCACCGCCCATCTGCATGGAGATAAGACGGAGGTGGTCCTCCTCATTGCACCACACCAAGAAGGTCTTGTTCTCATTGTGGTAGATACCACGGCCAGAGGGCCAGAAGCGGCAAGCGTTGGCAGCCTGCAGGAAACGGTCACCCTCCTTGAACAGGAAGTGGTCATCAATCAGCTGCTGCTGGGTCTCCTTGGACATACCAGTCAAGGGGTAGAAGGTACCCTTGAGTTCACCCTCGAGTCCGGACAGGGTAGTGGAGACCTTGTCTTCCATCTCCTTGTACTGGGCCTCGGTCAAGCAGGGGTTGAAGGGGTAGCCCTCCATGGAGCGTCCGCAGCGCACGCGGGTCGATACCACGAACTCGCCGGCGGGGTCCAGGTTGCCGAGGGTCTCCACGTCACCCCAGTTCTTATTGGGGTGCTTGTCGGTCTTCTTGAAGCCATTGTGATAGTCTTCGATGACGGGGTCGAACAGATCGGCAAACACTGTGTACGCCTCAGCGTCAGGGGCGTAGATTCCGACACCAGAGTCCAAGTTCTCGAAACCTAGAAAACATTACGTAACAACATTAGCTTCATTCACTCACTGCCTTACGTAAAAATAAAATTAAATGTACTTTAAATACTTACCTAAAAAACATCTAAGAATCAATAGTATTTTGAAAGGTAACTGACTGAAGGCTAAAGGACTAAGTTATTAGGTTCTTACCTATAGCCGCCTCATTATCAATATTACTTGTACAATAATCAGATATTTGGTTCTAAGTTATCTATTGACGCGAAGTGCCTACGTGCGTATCTAGCAAGTACCTACATTATTACGAGATAGAAGTATCAAAGTCTACTCACCAGACTGGACGCAATCCAGAAGAGTCGAGCCGAAGGAGGTCTTCTTGTTCTTGAGAGCGTCGAACACCTCCTTGGTAAGGTACTTCTTCAGCAGCGACTTCGAATCAGAAGCTTCAAGCTTGCTGAAACCAGCTTCCAACTTCTCGATGGTTGCGGCGTCCACCATTGCTGCGGCTTTTCTGTAACGATACACACAATCGTCAATGATATAATTCAACTTTTCTTATTCCCATTATCAAGGTATAATTGCGATTCTAACGCTTTTAACGCTGCACATGTCGCCCTGGTACACATTTTTAATAATTTTGTTGAAAACACTGAATTCATAAAATTCTTGCGAAACGCCCGACCGAAGCCAACTGTTGTAAAAAATTAAAAAAATTCAAAAGTGAAATAATAGTGACGTACCCATCGACTTTGAAATCGAGCGGTGGAAGTGTAAACCTAAGTCAAGACATCCAAAAAGTTTTTATTCTAGATTTGATCATTACTCCTATTCTATATTGTATCACTTGGAAATGAATACTTTAAAACTAAAAGAGAAATAATTATATCAAAACAAAATAAAGGGGAAAGAAACAGTTTAATTTTATTTTTACAAATATTACGAACCGCCTGATGAGGTAATACGCGAGAACGGCGCCACCGCAAACCACCACAGGGATTGTGACTTTCAGTTTGTAATTCATACTGATGGAATTAACTAAAGCCACTAGTTATGGTTAGAACAATGGGTGCAACAACTATTGGTACTGGAGATGTTTCGAGGACCGGACCGGGTTTAGGATTGTTTTTAACCGAACACACCCAGGGATACACTAAGTTTTGTGGTGGAATTACGTAATTTAGCTAGAGGTCGCCTTGACCGACACGCGCAAGTCGAACGGATGTGTCAGCTCACTGCGCACCGGTGCTTCTTCGTCGCGCGCAGCCGTACCTCCCACTCGCGACCAACGAACGAACATGTTATCGCGAGTTTCTTGTTACTTTGCATTCATTTCTATTCGAGAAGGTATTGCAGTAATTAAACATCGTCAGATTACGGAATCCACTTATCGTTCCATGAATTACGCCAATCGTGATATTGGATATGAGTTGATATGATTATGTATAATGACTGCGTGTACTTATTTGCGAAAAAGACACTGGGTATCTTGCACGTCATTTAGGTAAATCAAGTTTAACATACATCAGCATTAAGATCAGAGAATTTTAGTTATTTGAGAGGTAGTAGGTAAAAGAATATTTTTATCATGACATTTTAATTTTGACAAGGGAATGCCTGAATATCAATTACATTATTATACCTATTGAAAAACTAAAAGGTACAACATACATAATATCTAATGAATGACAAGAGTTTATAATAGTTAGACGGCCGGTCAATCCGGAAACGCCATAATTTTAACGTCCCGTCTAGGTTCAATGTCCGTCGGTAACATTATAGAAACGAATCAAGTTGAGAGACAACATTTTTACGGCACAGTTATCAATATTCAAAAATGGACACGATTAAAAAGGCAATTTATAACAAAGTAACAGTGATTTAAGCACAAAACCTCTGTTTAACTATAATAATTGGCAGCGGGCACCGGAGATAAATGCCGGCCGGAGTAATACGCACCCGTCGGCATCTTCAGCCGGTTTGTTTTCCTTGTTTTCTTTCGTTGCACAGCCACCCATTTTCACAAATATTATTTATTAACTAGCGGCTAAAACATGCACTAAATCACTAAAACTACTGCAAATAAATAAAAGAAACGGAGAATACTAAATGCAATGATGGAATGGTATTTTGTCCAAATGAATGTATCAGAGCCGGGAGTGGCGAGGGCGAGGGGTGGCCCGATCGATGCGCGACACGCAGTACGCACGCGGCCTCACGCTTCCCGCCCTTCGGGAACCGCTTCAAAACTTTTTGGAGGGAAAGTTCCCCCGATTTGCGCCACCGGTTACCTTCGCGGGTTATATTTAAATGCAATTCCGACTTCTTCAAACGAGTGCGATAATGATCTTATCGGCAAAATAGAACACTTAACGTTATCGAAGCACATCTTGAATAGGGATTTAGATATCACACAATAAGTTAGGAACATTTTTCAAATTCAGGAGCGGCGGTGGTGTGTTGGTGCGACGCGGTCTAGATGAAACTTTACGTCGGTAGATTAAATATTTAAATGACCACCGCTTACCTTGCGCTTGTACAACCGTCAGAGTCGACTGCGAGGTGCAGAATGGTCCGTGCGGGTTCGAGCGGAGCGTTAAGCCCGCGGCAGCGTCCCGCACCCCCCTTCCCTGTCAACCTTGGCCTTGGTGATGCTTGCCTGGCCGGCAGATCGCGAGCCAGTTTAGCTTCTAGTCGTGATTTGGACTATTGTCATTACAGTTATTTAATCTCATCCCAATCCAAGGATAATTGCCTATCATTTGAACTCGGAGCCAGGCAAATGCAAAAACTAAGGTATAATTAAAAAAAAATTGTTACGATTACGGTACCTAACTCTTTGAGAGTTATCGAATTCCATTGAGACAGGTAATTATTTCGAAAATGATAAAATACGTAAATATGAACATTGGTGCGAAGAGTGCGAAATCTAACACTTAAAAGTCACCTATGTGGATATAAATCTACTTCTGAAACTAATTCCAATTCAAAGTTTTGACTACGTGCTGATTTTTTTTTTAGGAATTAAATATCCGGGATTCTTCCTGATGCTTATTATTTGGCTTAGAATTCTTATTATTTCCTGAAGACAAATATTGAGAAGGATCTTGGGAACATATTTTTTGAAGTTCTATTAAATTTTTACCCGGAAAACTAGCATTAAAAAAAATACAATACATGTTATTCAGGATCATTAGAATAAGCGCCGCCAAAAGATACAATTATATTCTTATACTTCTAATGTAAATAATTTTTTTGATTAGTTTCAAAAATAAATAAATCATAGCAAATGTACAGTAAAATAAAACTTCATAAAATCGCAAATAATTATAATCGATCGATTATAAGTCTGCGTCTCGCACTATTACTTTTCAACGATTAGGTGGGAAATTTAAAAATAGAACGTTGCTGGTTCTTTTTCGTCGTCTGGATCGTATCCAACGCGTCTTCTTCAACGTACCTACCGATCTCGACGATGCCAGTGTCAAGTTTGTTATTTTTCACTTTCATTGCATAACTGTGGCGTCGAGAGTACCTACCAAAATAATATTGTTTTTAAACCTCTATCTATAATGTTAATATTTACGGTACGTATCTAGTACCTACCTGCCCATTAGTAAGTAGGTGAGTACCTACTAAATTGTTTTCAGAACTTGATCAAACAAACGGTGTTTTTTCCGAAACAAAATGCCGAGGGTTGTTTCCTAATCGACCTTCACCGTGTCCATAGTCCTTGACCCAGAGATTAGAATCAGGGTAGCGACTACGGACTGGTGGTCGATTCGTTCACCTACATTCAAGGAAACCATAAAAGTCCCCTGGCTCAAGGTAACGTTATTATTTTCAAGTAGGTACCTCACTAAGTACAACGAACTGTTTGATCGATGGATATAGATACCTACCTAGGTACCTAATCAGTTTTAAAATATTTGATGAGATTAGGTAAATTGTTGTTATGGGGAAAATAAATGGACGTAAATAGCTACATAAATAATGGTAAACATAGGATTTTGAACGAAGGAAAATGTACCCATGTCATGTGTCACAGGAGGAAGGATAAACTCATTACAATGATTCTTCTAAGTACGGGTTTATAATGTGTCTATTCTGGAAGTCATTGATTTGAACATTTCAATATTAGCGGAAAATAAAATAACAATATTTTATGACTCAATTTTGATTGAGAATACTTTTATTGATAGACCTAGGTAGGTACCTAACATTAACGCCCGGATTTTTAATAAAAATCTCAATTCGAATTAATTCGTGTACGCTGCTGTGATTGGTTATTTACTGTGATTGGTTATTTATTTGGTAACAGCCAACAGGATTAATTACTTTTTTTGACACACCGTTGATTTTTTCGTTCTAAAATCAGGGGTCCGAAACATTGTGCTCAGACCTTAGATTATATAATGTCGCTCAGACATCTTTATTACAAAATTGTAAAGTTACGCATACTTAGTACGCCTACTAGGTTGGTTTTATTATTATTTTTGCAAAGTTTGTAGGCCCCTCATGGTCCATATCAATTAAAAATAGGTTTGATTGCCTATATTAATTCTATGAATTGTTCGCTTTCAAGCTCGCACATCAAGTTCAAGGCAGTTTTTGAATTCCGTAAATCGTCGGTAAAAAAAAATTGCGAATTTTCCAGAAAACCTTGGCAATGACTGCGGACAGCGGCCTTGTCTTTGGTTCAAGACTATTTAAATATGTACGAAAACGACGCAAGCACAGAATCGCGATCTTTTGTAATGATCATTAATTATGCGTAGGTGTGCGGTGACGAAAGACGTCTTCCTATGTAGGTTAGCATTCGAACTATAAAAAGAAAAGTTAACTTATATTTTATACTTTACATATCTGCTGGTTTGGGTATGTACTGATTTATTGCTTGATTGCAGAGAGTATGAAATCGGTCATGGCCTGGCAACTTTATGACATTTTTTTTTGATGTGGTAAAAATCATCAAATGAGTCCTTCCGCCCTGGGTGGGGTGGGGCGGAAGGGACCGTCAGACTTTTACTGACTAAAAAAACACCCTGTTCCTGCTGTTACCCTTTACGTTCCGGGGCCACGGTATCCTGTTAAGACGTCCCGCAACCCCGGCAAAAATAAACAAACTAAAAACATAAAATAAATGTACGTAACTTGTACGTAACAATTTTAGTTGGTGTAATAGGTATATTTTTTTGTTACAATTTTTTGTAATTTCTTTGAAAAATATATTTATGTTAATGTTAAGAATACTGAGGAAATGAGTTGGTATAACACTCATTGATTAAAACTAGTCTGTTTTATTATTATTACATGCTTATTTTCTTACGAGCTTTTATGTTTGTTAGTTAGTTTGTATTTGTCAAATCTGGCAAGCTGAATTAGAACTACTTCCTCGTATCTTACGGAGTTGAAATTTTACATATCGGTTCAGTTTCAAAGACAATACATTTTTATGATAAGCATGTCCTGATTCTACACCCAAGTTTGGCTCCAGGCGAGGAAACTCCTTAACGGTCAAAAGCACAGACACAAAATTTTTGTACTTATAGGGAAAGAATAATGATAGCCCGTAAATAAGTTATATAACGACATGACTGCTGTACTCAGAGTTGGCTTCTGACGAGGGAACTCCTCCACGGTTAACAGCAAGGAAACGGAATTACCTATGTTTAATAAAAGTCGCTTATTAAAAAAAGTAGCCTATGTTCTCCCTTAGTGTTCAATCTTACCTCGCACCAAATTTCATTCAGGTTCAGTGGTTTAGTTCTTTTACCTTTATAATATTAGTATGGATTCAATCATAACATCACGCCTGTAATCTCCGAAGGTTTAGGCATACCTACCCATTAGTACACCCACATTACGGGTGAATTAAATCATTACAAATAAAATCCGCTAAAGCCTTAAAAAAGTACCTACTTGCTTTTGTTAAAAATATATGTAGGATACTATCCTACTTCACAAAATTAAAAAATAAGGTACCTATACGATACTATTAAAGCTCTCAGCATCACGACCTCGCGAGAAGGGCCAATTAGCTCAGCTCAAGGTTCACTTCACAAACCTTTATACAACGTCTCGCCTTGAGGCCGACAGCGGGGAAGGCTGAAAGCTCTAGGGAGCCGTACTGTGTAGTTTTACGTTGATTATCTCTGTACTAGTATGTATTACCTTTGTTGAAAGCTTTTCTGTTTAGCTTTTACATAATAAACTTTTTTGATGACGAAATTATTGTGGTATCTACTCTTCTATATTATAGATACTAATATAATCAAGCTGAAGGGTTTTTTGTTTGTATGTTAATACGCACTCATTTCTGGATTGCTGGATTGGAAAATGTCTTTTTGTACGTCACGGGAGCCGAGCGTGAAAAAAAGCCGCGCGGTCGAAGTCGCGGGCAGAAGCTAGTATTGAGAGAAAATTTGGTTAAAGCACTGTTAGAGCTTTAGTCAGCGCTTAAAATGTTAAGCAATTTTTGTCATGCTATTTTGTGCTATAAGTTAGTATATTTTATTCAGTGATAAGTTCTACTTTACTTGTGGTATCTTTTAGCAGAAAATCACACCTGTTTTCTATTTCTAGCATGCGCTAGTGTGTTCATTATTATCTATTCTGATTGTTTAACGTTCTAGATATAGGCAGCTATCACCTGCAAAGGTGTCGTAGGTTTCATAATTCACAATACGCCTATTGTTTTGTAATTATCAGATTAGATAATTGTAATTAACTGTAGGAGCAAATATAATGATTGTTGTCAAGTGCAGCCTATGGCGCAATGTCGTTGGAGATTGTAGGTGTGTAGGTACTTATATTATAGTAGTTTCTGCCTGCAATCTCACCCGCGTCAAAGCTGATATAGTAGGTAGGTAGTTATAAGGTACCTATCCCACGGGAACCGTTCATTTTTCCGGGATTAAAAGTAGCCTATGAGTCCTTCTAGATCTCTGTCTCTGTGCAAAATTTCATCCAGATCCGTTCAGCCGTTCTTGCGTGATTGAGTATCAAATATCCATCCATCCAAACTTTCACATTAATTTATATAACTAGCTTTTGCCCTCGGCTTCACTCGTACTCGTAACTTAATTTACTCCTAGATATGTTTCTTTTAAGTTTTTCTATACAAACTTTGGACTCCCGTTTCATCCTTTTGAGGGGTGAATTTTGGAAAAAACGTTGTTAGTGGACGTCTACTATAGTGTAGGTACCTCCCTGCAAAATTTCATCTTTATACGTCGAGCGGTTTTCGATATTTCGTGATGAGTGAGTGAGCTAGATATACATAATATTATTTAGATAGTACCTAGTATGATGTATTGAATATTGGAAATTTTCTTCGTACAAAAGTTGTTGGAATGGCCTTGTCGCAATAATACGTTGCTGATAGTTTTATGACCCGATTTGTTTAGAGTAGACACGTGCTGTCGATCGTAACATCATAGTTGATCATAGTTTTGAACATGTGACTTTAATAAGTCCGTTTTCATCGATTACTCTCTGTTTAGGTGCTTTTGACTGGGATATGATGAATTTCAATAAGAAAGCTTTTTGACAGAGAGAGAGAGTTTTTGCTAAGCAATGACAGAGTGAGAATATTACGCAGCAGTCCTATTCTGTAAAAGTTAATTTAATTGAAGTGAGTGTGAGGTAACCTGTCAATTCCTTAGCATCATCATCATCATCTGCCTAGCCTTTTCCCAACTATGTTGGGGTCGGCTTCCAGTCTAACCAGATGCAGCTGAGTACCAGTATTTTACATGGAGCGACTGCTGTCAATTCCTTAGCACAAGAGTTAAATGATAGCTCACCACAATCTCTCTTCACCTGACTTGACCTAGGGTGATTTTTACAGAATACCACTGCAGGTTCAAAAAAAATAAACTTGTGTGGGTGAAAACAAAGGCGAGTGAAATATTTATGATACTTACCCTTTTTTATCAACCCTCGTATGAAAAGGAATACTTTTCAATTTCGTCATGAAACGAAGCAGAAAAATCCCGCCCGAATATTCCGGCGCCGGAAAACCATTCGCACGACCTTCAAGCTTATTATTATTATTATATCTGCTATCTACCCGCCCCCGCACGCAACATGAACGATACCTACCCTCAATAATCATAACAATTTTCCATATCTTTTGGGTCCCTCTACCGTCATTACGTAACGATTGAAAAGCTTGGCCTTGTCCTATTTCCGTCATGGTCGGCCAATGTCAGTGTCGAAGCCGGGTCGAACCTTGACGAGGACCGTTACGTGCTTTTGAAGGTCTGACGTCAGAATATCAGATGTTACGTTTACACGCTAATTCCAGATGTTTAGATGTAGGTATCCAACAGGTTTTAGCTAAGACGTGGTTTAACGCGTAACTAGATAAGAGAAGGTAGCTATCAGTATTCTGAGTACCTATATTTTAATAGTTTTCTCAAAAAATTAATTATATATTTAGGAATCTGAAATAAAGTATGGACGAGCACTTATTAGGCGACTATAATTGAAGTAAAACTCATCTTAACGTTATTTTACGGGCATATTCGTTTTTGTATCGTATCAAACTTTACGGTGTTTACTTACGGTCCTCGTTTTTATATCTGTTGTGGTCACTGACGCTGTAAAAAGCTCGAATAGATGCTGGAAACAAAAACTTAACAAAAACTTGTCTACTATTGGTTGTATACAACCAATAGTAGACAAGTTTTTGTTTCCAGCACTAGATATTTTCTCACTTCAAAATTGGTTGAAGTGGACAAATCTTCCCGTTTTACTTCATGATCTTGATAGATGTTTCTATATTAAATTCAGCATTAGGTACCTACCTAAACAGTTCAATTATATTATGACTGAAAAAGAGAAAAAAGAGAAGGCCTTTTTCAAGTGAAAAAGGCTTACGCTAAGTTTTAAAAACTTACTCAAAGCTTACGTTAGTATCTGACAGAATCAGTGCATTTTGCAATGACATTAATAGATTGAAGCGTAAGTTTACTTACGTTTCTGAATCTCACTTTTAGATTACTGCTTCCATAGCCGCAGGTACGATTACGAAGTCTTAGCAGGCTAATCTCTAGTCTAGACTATTTAGCTATAGGCTTGAGCGGGTATCGCTCAGCAGGACTCGACAAGGATGATGGCATAATCGTGTGACTCAACTCAAACAGCGATAATAATTAGTAAGCCATAACAATTTATGTAAATGAACGATCGTACAGTCCTTCATTTTGTTTACTGGCTTTTACCTACATAACTGCTTGACATAGTAAATCGATTATGTTTGACCTAATTCTTTTATCTTTATTTATGGCATGGTTGCATTACGGACATAGTTACGGAGCTTCTATCTACTGATGTGCTGTCTCTCTTTTACCGACGTTAAGATTTTTTGCCAAAATGGTTATTGGTTAACTGGCGAAATGTGGGTACTAATGGGTACACCTCTTCGGTCCACCTTCAGGGATTACAGGCGTGATGTTATGTTATGTTATGGTTATTGGTTTTGCTTCCTGTTGATCTGATCTGCTAAAATATTGTCAATTTCTTCTGTATTTTTATTGCTTAGTGACGCATCATGCTTCTGCTGTCATGCCAATTCGAATATATTGTCTACCTCGCTTTATCTTTTCATTCAATTCATTGATCTTTTCTTTGGTCTGGGGGGGAGGAATACCGGTCGAGAAGGACCAGTCGACTCGTGGTATTAGAAGGAACCGGGGTTTTAGAAGTAGGGGTTTTAGTCGTTAAGAGTCTGATATAAGTCTCCCTTTTTTCCAGATGGAAAAATGAGGATTTATGAGGATCAACCCATGATAAAAAAATGGAATGTCTATCTCTTAAAGTGAACCTATCTATGTAATATAACGCTTTCTGGGCGTTTGACCTAATGCTTGTGACTTATATGGTAAGTACGACAAAAATCCATAAAACAAAAATTTCCGACGACGATCCACATAAAAATATTCCATTACTTACAACAAATATTTAACATCGGAAAGTCGATCATTATGATGACTAAATCCATCGCCTTATCGTTACTGATAGATAATAATCTAAATCGACTTGACAACATCGGCGAAAACAAGATTTCTTTTTTTTATACTGCAGGCCTCAACATTATCAATACTCAAAGATAAGTTATAAATAAAAATAATCCGCCGCATGGATTTTTGGATTTTTATTGGTTACTATTGCAGGTATATAATAATAAAATAAGTACTTTTAGGGCTCCCACACAAAACCACCCTGCCTGATGCCGCATTGCAGGAACTTCGGGAACTTTGACTTCACAGGGATTCGTAGATATTTGCGATGCGATGCGAATTCGCGGTTTTGTGTGGGATCCCTTATACATATAGGTATCTATACAGCCTGTAACAAAAACCCTGTCCGATCCTTAAGGGTATTATTCGGCATCGTACTGCGTACTCATATACGTAACCATTTAATGGATTTGAGATTATTATTTTTCCCCAGTGAAAGAAAAAAAGAAGAAAGTAGAAGTAATTAAATTAAAATAAAACATAAAAACATACATACATAAATACATACCGTCAAAATCATAACCCTCCTTTTGGCTTTGCCGTAGTCGGGTAAAAACTGATCAACGGCAACACTGATCGGACAGGGTTTTTGTTACATAGTGTATACATGCAGTACCTATCTTTAGTTATGGTACAGGCTTTTGGTACAGGCTTGCTTTTTTAAAATAAGGATGGCAAATCAATAAAATAATGAATTCTTCCGCTCTGGGCGGAGCGGGAGGGAGTGTCGGACTCTTTTTAACTAAACCCCATCCGTGTTTCTCCTAATGCCCTTTGCGTTCCAGGGCCCTGGTTATTCTTTCGGACAAAATCTGCAACCCTGGATGGTACAGGCTTAAATGAATAAATGGACAGGTTTGGCTCATCCATTCCAGGACGACCAAATTTATTTAAGGGTTACTTATTTTTGTGTTCAATTTTTTTGCCAGCAGAAAGTAAGTAAGTGGGTAGGTACCGTACAGAAATAAAACACCTAATTATGGTTATCTTAGGTTCTTTGTTGAGCAACTGCATTTTTGTTTTAATCGACTAATGCATTTATGCAAATGCCGTACTTAGTCACAGGCTGTCTGCCTTTTTGCTGTCAGCTAATAAAAGTTATGTAGGTAGGTACCTAAATATGTATCTACCCACCTACTGCACTAAACATTTTTTTTGCCCATTTTCGTGCAACTACGACTCGTGAAATCGTGCGAGCCACATTCGTTTTTTAACGATTTCTTTTTGTATTTTTACCAAAAAGGAGGTCAATAACTGTAAGAGTCTGCGAACCTTGCTCATTCCCGGTTTCTCGAACGAAAAATTAATGTGACAAATTGTCAGGAGCGCGTAAGTTGCTCTGATTGGTGGACTGACTTATCAACAACCAATCTCACAGCAGCTCACGCGACTTGACAATTAGTCACAATGTAATTTCCTTCGAGAGAAACTGAAGGTTAATATTGACTCACCTGATATCCGTCTGTCGAAGAATCGAGAAGACGAGGAAGATTAAACTTAGAACGCCGAAGACTCTAAACCATTTCCTAGGAAACACTATTGTAGCCATGATGTTAATATTATCAATGTAGAACTTTCGCGAATGATAAGTAATCGGTCAGTTCGGCTTGGTACTCGACTGATTGTTATCGGCGACAGTTTTTCATTACCTATCAGCGGATTCTGATATTATTATCAACGTGTTTTTTGTAGCGTGGTCGATTGAGTTGCCTTACTTTTTGAGTTTACATAGGTGTGTTCAACGCAAAAATTGTATTAATCTTTATGAGTTACTGCGGGTATTTTTGAATGGAATCGAGTGAGTCTTGTATGGATTTTTAACTTTTTTTTGGCTTTCGTTATCGTCATCATAAATTTCTTATATTGATAAAAAAACGCTAAAACCAGATATATTAAATTTGCTAGTTGGTACAGTGTTGTTTTATAGATAAGTATATTGAATATACTTCACCATCATCATCAACATATCAGCCGCAGGATGTCCACTGCTGAACATAGGCCTCCCCCAAAGATTTCCAATATACCTACTCATCTATGTATATTCTAGAAATATCAGCCAAGCCTTGAAATATCTCGAGTTAAAAGTCACGCGGTTTCATGAAAGTACTCTTCATTTGCCACTCGACGTTTGATCTCAAGTACTCGGCTACTTTCAACACAAACAGTCTCAAAATCTTCGACAAGTGATTTTCAGAAATTCCTAATCTTATTGATAAACTAATCCTCTGCTACAATGGCGCATGGCGCATGTACCACAGGCAAGTGATGTTAGGTCGTGCAAAAATTGAGAAATAGATATCTTGAGTGGGATTGCTAGCTTACTGGACTAGAAGCATGTTTCTGATAAAATCTTGTAAGATATCGATGACATATCTACGTACTACACGTGTACGTGAGTATCGACTGCAATGACGATAGTTAAGCCCAGCACAGACGAGGGATAGGAAATCACAATTTGCAAGTAACCCTCGAGAGTATAATGCGTGGAAGGGATATGATATCGTAACGCAATTTTTTTTTACCATAGATCCAGTATATGAATCCAGACGCCTTAGTGATGAAGTTTCCCGTGAGTTTCAGTCAAAAAAAGTCAGCTGTTCCATACAAAAGTGGAACACCTACACGGTCAGCAGTTTTTTTTAAGAACCGACGAAAAATATTTCCATACGATGTCCCTTCCCACTTTTCTAGAGGTGGGAAAATATAACAGAACTAGGTATGAGAAGGCCAATCCATTATTATCCTTTTACAGTTCACTGGATGAAAGCTGCACCAATCTCAAATTATTGATCCGCAGCAATTCTCGTTCAGCTCTTAACGTTACCAGCCATTCTCTGACTATCATCGCAACACCTACCCTTAGATACAATCTGAGTATTGGAAGACCTAGCTGCCTCTCGGCTACGCCGCGCTTAACAGGCATTGTGTTCCCCAAAGAGAAAGTACGTCATTCAATTGTCCGCGGTTTTTGCGCAGACCACACTGGGCACGAATTGATTGCAATGATTCGCTCCAGTTGTAAACGTGATGCTAATGTTGGTTATCATTTTGAATAACAAAAACATTTTTACATTCTATCTTGACCGACAAACTGTTTTTATTATTTTTTCGCTTTTTTATGATTGACTGAGGAGGTATAGAGCCTGAACTAAGAGCGAATTTACGCAAAATCAGTGTGCACACTGCTCATATTTGTATTTAAGGACAATAAAAGATAAGCCAAGCCTAAAGTGGAGGACATTGACGTAAAACTTCATCAACGATTCTCAAGTTTGTAGATGGGAAGTAACATCTGCCTTCTTTTCATTATAAAATTGAAATGAAATTGAGCTGGACATAATAATATCATCTGGTCTAACTGATGTAAAATTAGAATAACTAGGCATTTGGGTAGATTTACTCTATTTCAGCAGTCGGGGGCGCGGATCATGCGTCAAGCGTATACCGGTCTCCCGATTTATGGAAAGAACCGTGTGGTATTTTAGTCCGACATAATCCTCCGTTTTCCTCAGATGGAGGGCATCCAAGAGGATTTCCTCAAGGAAAAAGAAGGTCTATATCATTTAATTATAATTTAGTTGGTGTGTAGATATAACTACAGTAGTACCTATTAGGACTCAGATTACCAAGGCTCAATGCACTGCACCTTCAGATAATAATTATTGCCTTCCTCCTCGTAGGTAGCGATAACATCTGGTTGTTCACAACATTAATAAGCCATTTCCTTAGCTTTTAACACTTCGGGCATTCTTGTTTGAGCCTATTTTAGAGGTAACCTATCCGAGAATCAACTAGCGTTATATGCAGTGTCCTTGACTTCACAAGCACAGCAATTTTCTCTTCCATCCTGCATCCATTGTGCTATTGTAACTGCCTAAGTGCGCACTGCAATTCTTGTTGTAGCTACCTATACCTATATTGTTGTGTACACTGGACGACAGGGCGAGTCGCCATTGAAGATGAATACGAGCAATATCCGGCCTCGCCCCGTCAGCGGTGAATCCACGGCCCCAGGAATGCTTCGTAAATGTGATGGCGGATAAGCGAATTTCCTGAATTGGCGAATCGAATGTTCTGCAGGCATCTAGGGTCTTAAGTGTTCTTAATTGAATTGAATTTGATTTGGGCATGTGTGCTAATTTACATCGAACCAGTGTCAACTTGACGATAATCCGTCTACCTTTACTGCCATACAAATGTTTATATTTCTAGATTTTGCGAGAATTGTCTGGGGAAATGATATGCGTTATTTTGCATCAGTATTATAACCTTTTTTTTTAAGTAGTAATAATGCTATGATTGATTATGATATGAATTTATTCATCTATGAGTAAGTATACAATTATTATTTAAATTGGTTAATTAAATGATTTACAATTAAAAAAAAATTATGAAGTTCAAAGTCTGATTAGAGGCTGCTTGACCTAAATCTAAAATATTTAGTAAGAATAACATACGTCTACGTAAGGCCCTAAAGATTTTCCTAAAATGCTACATATTGATTACGCGTACTATAGCCTCAATAGCTAGCAGTTAAGTATGATTTCTGAAGACCTGGAGACTGGTACTGCTCCCCATCTGGTATCCTGGCTCGTTAGGTGCTTGCTTGCTTTGATTGTAGAATGTAGATTATAGAAGCGTCGACACATTAGCAGTAGGTACTATAGAGACTGGCTGGTTTAGCCATATTCAACCTTATTTTAAAGTTTCATCTCTACAGTTTGGAATATTATGAGACAAACAGTATTCGAAAATAGAACTAGAGGGGCTTGACAGTCAACCGGGAGGACTGACAGGCGGTGTTTTTAAAACCATGAAAAATAATTCAATGTTCTAAATATATCACAAAGTACCGTACTACGCCAGTCTGTCTTTCTGTTGTGTAGGTTGAGCCCCAACCGGTACTGTGATCATGTCAGGTTGGTCACAGTACAGTACTGTAGAGGCACTGGCTGGATAAGCCGTATACAATCTTATTCGTTTACTTTAGGCTATGAGATAAAGACTATTTTAAAATAAGAAGGTATTGACAGATCGTATCTACGGCTGACAGGCAAAAAAAAAACAAAAAAGTTTCCATATACGAAGTCAATAATAAAGTGTTTCAATCACGCGATCACGGTAGATTGAATAACTCGGTACAAGTAGTGAGTGATCCCGCGTCCAGGGATTGCTACAGTACCTACCTACCTACTGTCCGTAACTCCGTACAGTCTAACAAGCGATATGGTATACAGGCAGCAACGAACAACTTGCAACTAGTTAATTAAACAATGTTTCGAGTGTGTCAATTCTTTTAAATCACTCTAAATAAGATTCAAAATTATTAGACACCACAAGCTTAAAAAATTGAACAAAATAACAATGAATTGCAATGTAGCGGAAAGATAAAATTATTGTTGTCTGTTAACCAAATCGCTTGTTCGACAGTACCATAAATTGCTCATACCTGCTCGCTCAATTGCTTGGCTATGGAAAAGTTTGCAAAGTTACACATAGGAGAGCACGTGAGCCACATGACGCATTATAAAATTGATTCATATCATTAAGGCCAGTCACATTTACGTGGAACTTTAGCAATTTTGAGACTCCGTGGTGAAATATTATGGGTTTTTTTTAAGATGGAGGAAGAATATTAAATTGTCGTTGTTTGAAAGGAAGTGATGAAGATTTTAATAATGTTTTAGCATTTAAAAATCTTAATGAAAGAAATTAATTAGGTCCCCAATCAAAATAAATGAATTAATAGGCTTTTTCGTAGCAATTAAAATATAATTCCAAATTTTAAAAAAATATTGGTTACTACCTACTTTAACAATTATATTTTTCACAAGTACCTATAATAAAAAAATTATAGTCTGCAATATTATAGATACTTTTTAAATTGTTGATAGTTACCAACTAAATATTATACTTAATGTGTGTTTGTTTGTTTCTTTCATTCGTTCGGCGTTCACTGGCACCACACAAAGCTCTGTTGTATTGGCTACTGGAAATAAAATAAAGAATTATTGTACAAATTGATAGTGAATGTATCTACATAATGCATTCATGGAAAAGTTTATTTCAATGTAGGTTTGTGATAATGATCTGTCCAAGTTTGCATGCATACCAAAGTCACTTCCCGCCGTCTGAAGCCGACCTATTATAACATTCCATTAACACGAATTTCCACATATTTAGGAAAAAACGAAAATTTTATCAGCTTAGACAGTCACATGTCCTTGCTTAGATCTTTTAAACTACGCAACGGATTTTAATACGGTTTTCATCAATAGATAGTGATTCAAGAGGAAGGTTTATACGTATAGTTAGTATTTACATTGCACCCGTGCGAAGCCGGTGCGGGTCGCTAGTCACTACATAGTATAAAACAAAGTCGCTTTCCCTGTCTGTCTGTCTGTCCCTATATTTATGCTTAGATCTTTAAAACTACGCAACGGATTTTGATGCGGTTTTTTTTTAATAGATAGAGTGATTCAAGAGGAAGGTTTATATGTATAATACATGCACCCGTGCGAAGCCGGGGCGGGTCGCTAGTTATTTATAAGAACGAAAATGCTAAAACTAAAATATTCGTTAATCATCCACAAAAAGGATATTCGTATCACAGTTTAAAAAGCACTTCCATGTAAAAACTTAAATTAATTTGAGAAAATCAGGCCATTGAAAAGCTGAAAAAATATTGTAGTAATCATTAATTATTACATAAACAATTTCGCAATAAAGTTGAATGGGGGCGAGGGGTGAGTGGAGCGGTCTGGGAGAGGCGGGCGACTCTTGCGCAGACATGCGACACCCCACCCTTATTACGGATATTGATAGACGAAATCGAAACGGTGTTGTAGTGTTATCTTATGAGATTTACATGCGAAATATTCGGAAGGGGAGAAATAAATTTGGAACAGTTACGCTTTCATTTCTGGACAGAAATGAAAGAAAAAAAAAATATTGCTGGGAACTAAACTACATATTTAAAGAGGTTATGACTTACATAGATATACTTCAAGTATCGTCTGAGGGGTATCTATAAAAAAATGGAAACAGCAAAGTCCACACGAAGATCATCATTACAAACCAAGAAACAACAAAAAGAAAGGATTCATCTTTCTCCCACCTTTGAAGGGGAACAATTTGTATAATTTCGCACTGATTGTTTGTCTGACAATCACTTCCCACATTAGCATAGCTCGTTATTCGACGTGACGTGATCACGTGACCGCTGCACCGTAATAGGCGCGCGAGTGACTCAGCCGAGAGGCGCGCGGCCGTCGACCCCGCTGCACTCACGCGCACCCGACTACCAAGTGTCCAATACACGTCCGAAAATATTGAAACAGCACTTCCGATTTTAGGGTCTACTTGTGTGAAGTGACTTCTGGCCTTCAGAATCTTTTTAATTTTTAATTGAATTGAAGGTAGCAGGAATAGAAAGTTGGCATCATGTACAAAATTTCACAAGTAATTTCAAAATTTGTGATACCCTGAGTTCTTCATCATCTCTCGTCACGGTTAAACACGATGAAAGGACATCGTTACCATGGAGAGCCTTCTAGAGCCCCCAGAGTTGAAAAGGACAAAAAAGTTAATTCATCGGGGTTTGGCCCAAATGAATGAGTAGTTCAGCATACATAAAAGCTATCGGTACTGTGCGTATATTCCAAGAAATATGTCGTATGCGAATGTCACAAAGTAGTCCAAATTATTAGTCATCGCAATGCAGTTGAAGTTGGTCTTATGGACGGAAGCGGAGACTGCTGAGCAAAGTATTATTGGAATTTTCCATTAGAAATTTTGCAGTAGCATCCCGGAGTGTGACACCCCTGTGCCTTGGAACGCTGTTGGTCTTGCACCTGACCTCTCCCCAGTTGCGCGGGATTGCCGTCTCATCGGGCTATGAAGAGTAAAGGAAGAGGTGGTGCCCTTGGGTTTGCGCACACTTATGCACTATAATGTCTTCTGTGTACTTGGTTATTTTCCATTGAGATTGACCGAAAGATGATTGGGTTTTACCCGATCGAATTTCGGTCACATTTCCGTAGATATTACTAAGTACCAACAACAAAAGACGACTCGGTCTTAGGATCAACCATCAGATGGTAATAGATGATGATCTCAGACCAACTAAGATAAAGTTACACTGTTAGTTCTCAAGGGCAACTCAATGATTAGAAAAATTCCAAGAATGATAAATGGAATGACAGTCTGTAGTGACAGGTTGTCCACTTATCGCGCGGTTATCAGTGGGTACAAGAAGGTGTAACCAAGTACTTAAAGGGGCTTGGTTGATAGATAAAGATATTGGCTGGACGATAACCGCGGTCTATCATTGATTCTCTCATTATAACATAGTGTCGGATGTCCCAGCACCAATTTCAAAATTGAAATGACCCGTTTCGCACCTTATAATTGTTAAGTTTCAGGGCTTTAGTAATACTGTAAAACTGTGCTAGTCGTGTGTAATTAAAACGAAATTCTACAAGATAGCTGGTATATCAAATTCGCAAATCGACTTCAATCGAATACTTTTCGCCTCAGACTTAGAGCGTTCAAAATACTTTCGTTAAAATTACTAGAAATTCATTCCAGATTTCACTTGTAACTCACATTCTAAGATCCCTTCAGATATTCCCCTACCGTTAGTACAAAGTCTCACGATTTTAGTATCCAAGAGCAACGGAGCTGCGCACACGCCCGCCCAAACCGCATTCTGTTCGCCGCCATTGCTGTCAGTGAAAGTTGAAGCCTTTCACGAGTTCGCCGCATTTTTCAAACGATTTCTATTAGCACGAGTCACGGAAAATCTGTTGTGCTCCATCAACGATAACGAAATTATCTAGATTTAAGATCGTGGAAAAAAATTGGTACTCCCGGTGTTAGTCATGTGAATCGGAAGTTTTAAAATTCCTTGCTAAACGACTTGTAGTTTTATTACATTTGTGACAAAGACCGAATTCATTTAATATGGTTTCGACAGATTTTAGGCCTTTGACACTTCTGACAGATGACAAATTCTTCTTCACACTCTCATTCTTCTCTTCTCATTCAACGACGTGTAGTCGCAGTACCTAGTAGTAATGAATGGTCCATTTTTGTTTCTTTAGAAGCAAGAATAGGTATTGTCATGTAAACGTTTCGTTCTCAATCCCGCAAAAATAACGGCTGCTGGAAACCTAATGTTGGCTTCGGAACACAGATCTAGCAGTCAACTATTTAAACTGAATTACTTTTGTCACTTTTCCAAAAATATCGATTTACTTTTTGCATTTTTGTTAGGTACTTTATTATTCATACAAACTTTCACTAAAGTTTTCGTTTTATAAAAAAAGTAGGTCGTTCCTACCGTTTACACCGTTTTAGATTGCTAAAAGTTTTCTCAAACTTTTTTTTTTTAATTTAAAAATACTTTTTGATTTAGTTGATAAACTGCTATTAGCTCTTATGTTGCATTGTCATGCAATATAATGTATTAAAAATTCCAGCTCAATCGAATACTGGGAAGTGGATCGAATCTTTAGCTTGTAAGATTTGATCAAGTTCATAGGAACTTGATCAAATCTTGTGGCCATGGCATAGAGCCACTTTCCAGCTCCATCATCAGACCAGCTGTCATCATCGATATCATTATATCTTACATGGTCATGCAAATTGCACATTTACGAAAAATTTCAGCTCAATCGAACATCGGGAAGTTGCTCAAATTTACTTTGTAAGATTTGATGAACCACAGACACGGGACAGGTGAAAGTAAATAAAAGCTTGTTTTAAAGCTTGTTTGCTCATTAACTACAAAATTTAAAGCAATATTTACAGATTATAACGATTGTATAACACAGATCATCGGATATGTTGACGTTTGACGTGTCGAGCCGTGCCCCTATTGGCCGTGGGCTGGAGCGCTTGCGTCACCAATCGCTAGCTGCCGTTGAGATGCGCAGCGCACACGCCACTCAACAACACAATGTTGTTTACCGCCGAATTAGCTTCGCTTGGCCCGTAGCTTGGCAATCTGTTATAATTATGGAGGTTTTTTCTAGAGCCGTCTAATAATAGATTTTCTTAACAATGGAGTTTAATTTCTATTAAATATCTGTTCGAAATTTTTTAAACGTATTGCCTCACGACCAAGAGGAGAGTTTACACCTAATAAGAAAATAAATTGTGGTGATGAAAACATGACGAGACAATTATCTATAAAGTAAAATATTTTAAGGTAAAGTTTGTGAGATTAGAGATTAGAGAGTAAAATCTCTGAATCTACTAAACCGATTTTAAATTCGTTAAGGATAACTTTCATAAAGTTGGGTTTTAATTTTTTAAATTCTGGCTTTACGCTTTTATGGCTTTTAAATAAAAAATAATTATAATCTGACTTAGTACTGGTGCTACTTGGTATCTTTTTTAAAATTAATATGATACAGGAGTAGAACTTGTCATTATTATTCTTTAGACGAATCTAACTACCTACTAGCGATAATCTGTGTATGTCCTGCCTCGAATAATAAGTAACTAAACACATTATTTATTATTAATTGACTAGTTTCTGCCCACGATCTAGTATGCGTAGATTTCAGAATTAATGCAAACGTTCCAAATTATCCTACTGGAGCCGTAAATTTTTCCGGGATGAAAGCAATAAGCATGCAAGCGAATTTCATCCAGATCCATCCAGTCGTTCTTGCGTAAATGAGTAATAAACATTTATCCATCTAAACATTCGCATTTATTATAGTACTTACTTAGTAAGATTATTCTGGTAAGACCCATACCAATGACTAAATAATTACCAGACACGGAAATAGTGCCGATTCCCTTGTTCACAAACTACACTAAAATTAAAGAATTGGCATCTCTTACTAACATAAAGCAATAGAAAAGGACGGTTACATTTTAGAACTAAGAGATGGCAACTTAGTTTTGCCTTGAATTTTTCCGTGTTTTTAATCAATGCGTTCTGACATGTCAACTAAAATTGCATTAAAGTTTCATATTAACTAAAATTGACAGGTCTAATTTATTTCCGCCCGTTTCTTTTTTATTAGCCAGAAAAAGATAGAAATAGTCTAAGTTTGTGAACAAGGGAATCGGCACAAATATATAGGGTGCCCGGTAAAGAATGGATAGTCTTGAAATGGGTCGTGGTAAAACTAATGACCATTCAGAAAAAAAATACTTAATAAAAAAAAAAACAAGTAGTACCAAAGATATGATTCATTTAATAATATTCGAAGTTTTTTGTTACCTTATTTTACATTCTTGTACACCACGACCACGAATTAATGAATTCCATCGGTTTTTTATTGTTAAAGTAATTTACGTTAACTAAGCTGATAGATAAGTAATCAAAAAAAGGACTGCTATTACGCGGTTTAAAAAAAAAACAACTTGAATTATGTTCTTTTGAAAAAATTCGTGAAAATTTTTCTTTTTGACAAAGTTTAAGCGTCCGTAGTTTAAAAAAAATGTATCGAAACACAAGTGGCCAATAATTTTGTAAGATCATGTGCTTATAGCCGATTCCAAAATGGTATGATTTCTTATTGTACCTAATGTAAATAGTGAATTATTGCTATTCGTTTTCAAAAGGAGTGAAATTTGGTTAAACAACAAAGTTTGAGATATTGGAATATTTATTTACATTAAATGTACCTGGTCATTCGGGTTTAATAAAAAACATCATTTGATATTAACAACACTGTTTTTGACTGCTGAGCATGAGGTTGGGCAGTGTTATAGGGCAAAGTGTTATAACTGGCGAAATGTGGGTGTACTAATGGGTACACCTCTGCATAACACTTCAGGAATTACAGGCGTGATGTTAACATTGTATTCGTTGTAAATTACAATAAATGTTCAAATTGTCTGCCACCCATTCTGATTCAGACCTTACATCTTGGAATAAATGCTCTCCTAAGAAGTGGCTTATCACGTCGATTGCTTATTTTCGATGTGGTTGACCGGACACAGCTTCGTAAGTCTTCCAAGGACCGACTTCGCGTAATAATTTTCCTTAGGATAGCCCCAATAAAAAAAAATCACGGTCACATCACATTTTCAAACCCACAAGTCCCACAACAGGCTAACCAAGCTTTCCTATTCAGTACTAACATCTACGAATCATTTTATTTATACCCATGCAGATGGTCAGGTTCATCTAATGTTCATATTTTTGTTACAATATTGTAAACTTTATTGTTTTACTAATTTCACTTCTTTTGAAAACGAATAGCAATAATTCCCTTTTTACAATAGGTACAATAATGAATCATACCATTTTGAAATTGGCTATAAGCACATAATTTTTTAAAATTATTGGCCACTTATTTTTCGATACATTTTTTTTAAACTACGGACGCTTAAACTTTGTTAATAAGAAAAATTTTCACGATGTTTTTTAAAAGAAGTTGGTTTTTTTCACAACCGTGTAATAGCAGCCCTACTTTTGATGACTTATCTATCAGCTTAGTTAACGTAAATAACGTTAACAATAAAAAACCGATGGAGATCATAAATTTGTGGTCGTGGTGTACAAGAATGTAAAATAAGGTACCAAAAACGTCGATTATTATTAAATAACTCATATCTTTGGTTCTACTTGGTATTTTTTTTTATTTATTTTTTTCTGAATGGCGTTTAGTTCTACCATGACCCATTTCAAGATTATCCATTCATTACCGGACACCCGATATACTTAAATCTCTACAGGAAAAATAATAATTTAAATACCTACCTAATTATAATGTTTGTCTTCCATTTGACCGTAGAGAACAGTCTGTGAGACGATACTGAGATCAGAACTTAATTGTCAACAACCTTTTCTATAATAACTTTTTGATGAACATATTGTAGCGACATCTATCGGACAGAATACGAACTACAACTGACAATTCAAACATCGCGATATTAGCATACAGGGTAATTGAAAATATACCCGTAACCTTAAAAGGGGTCATTGTACTCATCATTGAACAACTTTTACTATGGGACCAACCCTGAAATCATGAAAAAAAAATCAGCTGTTCCCTACTAAAATTCTACACAACACGATCGTAATGTATGAAACAGCTGATTTTTGTTTCATGATTTCAAGGTTGGTGCTGGTTGGGTATATTTTCAATTACCCTGTATACAAAATCCCGACAACAGCCGTAGGGCAGTTGCCTACCATCAGACATAACACCCGTCTGGTAGGATGATTCTCCCTTTTTAACGGTGGATGAGAAACTTTACACCCTGTTAATACCTCTAAAATATAAACAAAAACAATCAAAACGCAGGTGATACTATAGTGCACAAGTGTGCACAAATATAGGTGCACTCCCTCTTGCCTTACCCTCATAGTCCAATGGGACGGCTGGACCGAAGAGAAATCAGTTGCAAAATCAACGGCTTTTTGTGTGGTGTCACATCACCAACTTCAAACTCCAGGCTGCTACTGGGAAATTCTTAATAGAAAAACCCAATACCACTTAGCCTGACTTGGGAATCGAACCCAGAAACCCACGCTCAGCAGCTTATCTCGCATTCATTTAATAGTAAGTACAACCCTATATAACACATTTTTGTTTGTAATTTATTCAAAACCCTCTTACACTTATTAAAAAGTTACAATACTTAGTAATTTTAAGTTGAAGTAAGTTACCTAAGTAGGTATAACTGCCTCCGCCCATGTCCGACGTTTTGTATGACTGATTATCGGATCGGACGATTATTTCATAGCTTCGTAGGACCGACTTTTTATAGGACGTGTGAGTTGCACTATTGCCATCAGTACTTTCTATTTCACACCGACAAAAAATCGGTCATAGACTGTCTGACGTTGGCCGAGGCCCTAAAGTATTCTTCTTTGTTCTTTGACATGGGGATGTCAAACTTTAGCAACAAAAAGACAGATGGACAGACAGACAATGACTTTGTAATAGAGTTCTGTTGACACCTTTTTTTTAAGGATGGGAAATCATCAAATTACTCTTTCCGCTCTGGGCGGAGCGTAAGGGAGTGTCAGACTTTTACTGACTAAAACCCATCCGTGTTTTGCGATCTTTGCGATCCAGGGCCGCGGTAACTCTTTCGAGAACAAATTCCGCAACCCTGGCAGGCGCTGGCCCTAGTGGGTCCCATCTTCTGTGCTGAGTGCTGACAGCTCTTTGGGCGCACGGGCCGCACGTGGAACAATAACGCGCCGTCGCCGTCGACTTGGGCCTGATCCTTATCGGGCGGCGGGCTACCCATTGCCCGCCACCCGCAAGCCCTTCCGTTGACACCCTTAAGGTACTTACGAAAATCTAGAACAAGCTACAGAAAAAATAATAGAAAAAAAACCAGGTACCAATTTTATCTAGTTGAAATCAACGGTTCATGTGGCAACGGCCTGATAGGCACTTTTTTCTTCGTTCCTGGCACCGATTCATCCTCAGGCATTTCAGCAAGTGGTAACCAGCCCCTACCACAGAAACAAAAAACAAAAATGTTGGGTGAAATAAACCCCCTGGTGTATCATTAGTTTCGTACCTAGATTTTTTTTATAAACGCGCCTTTTTGAGTTCATGTCCAACGTTCTTGGAACATTGGGCCACTATTATAAATAAATTAATTGTATTGACATCTATTGCACTACAAACTAACTACAAATGACGTTTCCTACATCGCGCAATCGAATTCGGTGCGACGTTAGCATATAAGTATACAAAATCCCGACAACAACCGTCGGGCAGTAGCCCACTAGACATAGCACCCGTCTGGTCGGAGGATCCTCCCTTTTCAACGGAGGATGAGAAACTTTACACCCATATCAAGCAATGGGAGCAAAATCTTGACGATTTCAGTTGTACGGTCAATGCCTAGTATTACTTGACCCCACTCTTAGAAAGAAAATGTAGGGAAGACGGGTCAGGTAATACAGGGTAATGACGTAAATAAACCTCTGTTACAAATACGCAAAAATTTTACGGATGCGGAGGTACGCGTTCTGGCGGAAGTTCCGCACTTACGGAGGTGGAGGCGAGGTTCCGTAACAACCCTAGATCTAATGCTGCTGCCCAAGTGCCCTCCTTTTTTTGTGATTAACATCCAACGGTCTTCTACGACATGCACGAAAACAGGCTTTATCATTGAGAGAAGGACATGACAGAAATTGTCAATATTACAAACACACTTGTCCTTGAAAAGTGCAATAAATAAAAATATGGCGACCGTATTGCAGCGGCTGCGCAAACAATGCAACTCGTACTATTTACTGTGTGGTAAGCAGCAAGGCAAAACTTAGTATTACAAATTATCGCTTGGAAACTATCAACAGTTTTCATGTAAAACACTGATTTGTCAAATTGGGTTTTTGACACCATCAACCAATAATTCCAAGACTTAAAAACACGATTAATTTTCAATTAACTGTTAAATTAAATTTTCAGTTGCTTTGAAATTATTATAAATAGTTAGTCAATTGAGTTGAAAGAAAAGTGACGTCAAAGTTTATGTGGGAGAATCGCGATTTGACAGCTTATAAAAAGCATGTCAATTGATTGAAAAGTGCGTGAATTGTCGTTTATAATTGATTGTTGGTGTCAAGCTGACTGAATTATCAATTACGCTTAACAATATCAATCAATTGGCAATTTGTCAAACGAGAAACCGGGACTGGCAGATTAGAATGACATTATTTTTAATTTTGTCAATTAAACAATGCGTTACTTTAATTTGCTAACTGCGCTTATTTTATAGAGCTGACTTTTTTTAAAGAATGTATAAACGGTCACTGGATAATTGGCATTCCGAGTAATTCACTGTCAATAATGTCACTAAAGATAGGAGACAATAATTTCTTCATAACAATATTGGTAAACCAATTAATTTTAAGTTAATTGACCATATTTCACTTTCTGCAACTGCATACATTAAAACAAACGTAAACAATACAAGTTATTTTTGCGGTTATCCTCATTTTCGAATAGGAAAAATCGACGCAATTGAGCGAGACACATTCAGCCATATAGCGAAAATATAAATTGACAAATAACTTGAAGGCATAATGAGGTAACTTAACTGTAGACTTTTACTTGGCGCATTGTGAGCAAATATTGATAAATTAATCCCTATTTTAATCTGCCTCACGTCAAAATCAACTAAGAAACAGCTACATTAAGATTGAGGAAGACGTATTACCTTGTAGCGCTTATTATAACTGGTAGGTACCTACCGAACTGTAGAAAATAGAAGAAAAATATCCCGAATAGTTTTTTTTATGACTTAAAAAATGAAACAAAAAAAAAGAATTCAAAATATATGCGACGTAACATATATAACATCACGCCTATAATCCGCAAAGGGTTAGGCAGAGGTGTATCCATTAGTACACCCACATTTCGCAAGTTATGTCTAAGTCCCATGTAACAGGGGGCGAGCCTATTGCCATCAACCGGGCACAAATCCAGACTTACGTGGCTGTCAACGCGACGTGTATTATAATTGAGTAGTTGACACTATTAATAAATAATTCCAAGACATAACTTCTTTAAAAAAACGCTTTATTTTAGCCCTGAAAACCCGATTAATTTTTAATTTTCTGCAAAATTAGATTTTTTATGGCTTTTAAATCAATAAATAGTTAGACAATTGAGTTGGCAAATAAGTGACGTCAAAGCTTGCTAAGTATTTCCATACAAAATCTATGAAAGAATCGCGTTTTGACAGGTCATAAAAAGTACGTCAGTCGAGTTAGAAAGGCAAGTAAGATTGGAGCATACACTTACTATTTATACACGTTACGATACGATATTTTGGTTTTGAACTTGACCTTGACTTTCAGCCATGTAGACAGTGTTTGTCTTTTTTATTATTTGACTCATCCATCAGGCCAATGTGTGAAGTGGCGTGTTTTTTAAGGTATATTATTGCATCAATGTTCGTGTTATTTGAATTGAATATTTGACACTACTAAACAATTGATAGGTACATTTTTTATGAGCTGCCAAATCGCGATTCCTCCATAGATTTTGTATGGCAATATTAAACTGTGACGTCACTTATTTTCCAGCTCAAATGATTGATTGAAATCGATTTTTCAGGGATAATAATAAAGTGATTTTTTCAAAGTTGTGTTTTTGAATTAATGGTGTCAACTGCCCAACTATTCCATCTTTTTGAAGTATCGTTGCGTCACAGAATTACTGACTTCTTGAGGTTATACTTTCAAGTATGTATGTAAGTGTAAGTATGTACAATATTTTATACAAATAATATACAAATAATATTCTTGTGAAATTCAACATTTCTTGAGTACGTTTTTTGTTGCATAACACGACACGCACTAAGCTGTTTTACGGGGATGAATGATTAAAAGGTAACATAAAAATGATGATGATGATTTTTTTAATTATCATTATTTAAAACACCAATATATCTTAATCTAGAAAATTTATTTGACAGAAATCGACAGGTTACATCGTTACAAATGTTGTCATTGACGTTATAGTCTTATTTCTATCAAGATATTTTCCACAATTTGTTGTTAGCGCTACAAGGATAAGTCTTCATGCTATCCTTCTTTATGATGAGTGACATGAGTGTGTAGCAGTTTCTTAGTTGCTTTTTACAACTCTTATGTTTTGATATGTTGCATATTCAAGATTAAAAAAAGAAGTTAATTTACCAATGCAAGGTTGGCCCACAATGCACCAGATCCAAATGTGCAGTGCTCTTTTAGGCAGACTGAAATCTAAACAGGTCTATACTTATGTAAATACAGTTGGGATTTTTTTCCTTCACGTACAAATATTACGTATGTTACAAATTTCATTATTATCACTATCCGCATTCATTTGCGCCCAAATGCGTCTCGCTTCGACAATGATGTTAGCGTCAATTTTTTTTCAATACAAAAAGAATGACAAATCCGCAATAATAACTTGGACTGTTTGTCTAAATATATGCAGTTGCAGAATATTAAACGAATAGGTTATAAGAAGAATCTATGGAAACAATGATACACTTTTCCTTAGGAGTTTATTTTACTTTTTAAACATGTTTATTTTGTTTCTGTGGTAGGGGCTGTAGTTACCAGTATAAAAAAAAAAGTTTCTGTATCAGTCGCACCAGATAAGGTGCTGGAAAGACTGCAAAAGACAATCGGTAATAATACAATAACAATCGGCAATCGGCATTATAGCAAAATGGCTAAAATAAAATCAAAATGGTGTCAGTTATAATTTCGCTAATAACAAGTGATAATAATTAACACTCCAGGCAGCTGGTGTCAGACAAATGAACTGACATACATGCGCTTAATGCAAAATGAAATTAAAATTTAAACATTAAGAAATTAAGTCCTTTTTAAATTGGAACAATAGATTTCACAACAGCTGATGTAGAAGGTCCTACGAGTAAACACTTTAATATAACGTTGATATTTACAGTTGCAGTAATAGAATTCAATTTCAATTGTCGTGCTCAGAGGAAAATGTTTATACTTGCATCGCCAAAGCAATGCGATACCACAATGAGTTTCCTATGTTTGTTATCAGGAAAACTGCAGTGTAAACTAAACAGCGTAATGTAGATCAGAAATAAAAAGATGTATTCTATACCAACAATATTATAATTATGGAAAACTTGTGATACTCATAAAAACTGTACCCAGACTGTACACTATTAAAAACTGTAAAAACAACAGTAAAATACTTAATAAAAAACGTAATGTCCTCTAAAAATATACAATTCATAATACGTCAAGCACCATTAAAGGAGTATATTTTAGTAGGATTTAAAAATACTAAATACCTACAATATTTCGATCAGATCGACTGGTTTTAGTTAATGCATTACTTTGCAATGTGGTTCTAAGCAGGACTGGTCGGGTCCCCCATGTCGTCGTCCGAAAGCCCTCCTCCGGTATCTTCAGGTTCTGTGCCTGGATCTTCTCGTATGTCAGCCTGAGCTACTCTTTTCACGTAGGTTTTGTTATTTTTTTTGTTGCGTGGAAGCTGGTGTAGGTGGCGGACCTCCTGAGGGCGGCGCCCCCGGGGGTGGCGGACCCGGTGGTGCCCCCGGTGGTGCCCCCGGTGGTGCCCCCGGTGGTGGCCCCGGTGGCCCCCCCGGTCCCGGGGGTGGCGGACCTGCTGGTTTGGCCCCTTCCTCGTTTGGTAACCAGCCCCTACCACAGAGACAAAAAATAACAAAATAAACATGTTTATAAAAAAACCCTCTAGGCAAAGCGTATCATTATTTTTACATATTGTTTTTATAGTAGTCCCCTTTTCGAATTCTCATTTAAATATTCTGCAACTGCATATATTTTGACAAAATGTTATATACTTCATTCTATATAAGAAAAACTCTTTACAAAAAGACACCAAAATGAAAAAATCTTAGGTAAGTACTTTTAGTTTTGAGGAGTTCCATTATTTATACCTAAAGAGTAAATTAGGTACTAACTGCATTTAAAATGAATGAAAATAAAATTAAAGACCTGTATAAGTTCTAGTCTGTCTAAAAGAGCACACATTTGGATCTGGTACACTATTAGGTAACCCTATTTTACAGGGCAAAATGCGCCATAATAAAAAAAAAATACTACTATTTAATCTGTAGATATATACAGTATGTTAAATAACAGAGGGCGTTCCATTAAACTTGTTAATCTATATCATTAAGAGATTATAATAAAAATATCAGCATAGAAAAATAAGCATAAAATAATCCGAATTAAAAAAAATAATTAAGTAATTGACAATAAATTCGAAACCTCCTGTTTAAAATCAAAATAGTAGCGCGGAATAGTACCTAGCGTAAGTAGCATTGCCCAAACCGGCCGTTCTTCAAGTACGCATAATATAGAGTGTTTCTTTTACGTGTTAGTTTAACATTTTTAGTCAATATTTTAATATTGAAAAAAAAATAAAAACATTTTGTTTTCAAATGGTACTATTTTTTTTAGCATGTATGGATGCTATACTATTGCGGTTTAACGGGAACGCCCTCTGTTAGTTAACATACTGTATATTATTGTCAAAGCAACTGTGTCTCCGTAAACGATAATTGGAGTACGAATATTATCTTTGTAGCGCTAATAACAAAAGCGAAAAAGACCCTCTAATTAGATTCTTAATTAGTATGGAAAAAAAAATTGTAGAACACAATATGGCGCCCAAAAACAGCCATTTTGATTTTCAAGTCACCTACCCTAATTTACCAGGGTTGCGAGGATAATTCCAACGACACCTTCATTGAAGAAATCCGTCCTGTTTAGATGATACAAACTATTAAAAAACAATAATAAGCGCGAAATACAAAACTTTTCGTAGCCGGGTATTTTTTTTTCAACACTCAGTTTGTACCTGGCTATTGACATGATATAAAATAATGAATGAATGAATATTATTGACATTTAACATTATTATTATTTTCTTAATTTTTTTATGACATTATAAATAGTTTTTGCAGTCATTTTTTTTACTGACACAAAATTATTTATCATTATTACTTTATACAGAAGACTGTTTCAGTTTCAGTAGTCGTATGCGATATACAAACATGAGTACGCTTTCTGGCATAATACGGAGTCCTATTGTTTAAGCTAAACTGTATATTATTTTGATTTTATCAAATAATAAATGATTTGATTTGAATTTCTCCGAAAAAAGAAAGCCAAAACCGGTCAGTAAAAAATCCAATAGCTTTAGACCTGTAAAAAAAACCTTTATTAAAATTATATAATGCAACAACATGCATCATTATGATTGTGTTAGGTAATTTAGATTGCAGTCAGTATATCAAATTCGTAATACGATATACGGCTTTGAACTTGACTTTGACGGCCAGCCATGCAAACAGTGTTTGTTATTATTAAGACTCATCCATCAGGCAATGTGTGAAATGGTGTGTTTTTTATTACCTGACTAAATTATTACATCAATGTACAGTCAACAAAACAGATGGTCGGATGCAGGGTCGTCAAATATAGTTGAAGTTTTCTTAGAAACCGATGGATGTTTTCAAATGTAATTTAATTTAAAAAGTAGATAATAAACAGTGGCGCATGTGCTCCTCGAGTGCACCGGCGTTGCTCAGATCCGCGAAGAGACTCTCGGAGCACCGGGATCACTCGCGGATGCCCTGAGGAGACCGAGAAGATTGATCTGCTTCTGGAGGGAGGTGGGCTGGCTGGAATAACCGGCCGCCATGGCTCACGTACAATGGTCCACTTCAGGGACTAAGTGCGGAAACCGACACCAATAACTAGAAACAGTTAATTACTTAAGTTAAGTTTCAATCAAAGACATCCATCGGTTTCTAAGAAAACTTCACCTATATCTGACGACCCTGCATACCTATCTCTTTTGTTGACTGTACATATTATTGTCACTACATTTTATTATTCTATCTTTTTTAAATGCCGTTGTTGCCGATAGGAATATCTTATTAGCTTGCGTCCGCGACTTCGTTTTTAGCAAAGAACCCTTATTGTTTTTCTAAAATAAATAAGTCAGCTATCTCCAGTGAAAGTCCCGTCAAGATCAAAATAAATAGTATTTACTTATATTTTGATTTTGTTTTGTAAGTATAGATATGGCAGTTAATTGAATTCTTTAAATATAACACAAAATAAGACGGTCAAACGGCAAATAAAATGATTATGTCATAACCAAAATAGCGTCAGAATTTCACTAATGACTCGGTCGGCCAGTAACTAAATTAACACTTCAGGCGGCCGGTGCTAACAAACGAACAGACAAACATGCGCTAAATGCAAAATGTTGTTAGAATCTATGCTGTAACTTGCAGAAGAGATACAGTTATGTAAAATTAAATCTTAAACTTACAAGAAATTAAGTCTAATTTAAATTGGAACAAGAGATTTGGGAATCAACTGCTCATGTAGAAGAAGGTTACTTGAGTTTTAATTAAAGGAACATTTTTGCAACATCATAATATTTTTTTAATTCTTTTCCCTTTGTAAAGCTACATTTTGAGTGAGTAAAATGGGATATATTTTATTTAAAAAAAAAACAGGGTTCCGTAAAAATATAGACGCGGACAAAGCTGCGGGCAAAGGTAGTCCGAAATAAAACGATAAAATTCTATACCAACGATTGTAATAATGTAAAACGTTTAATACTCATAACAACCCTACTTTATAACTGCAAATAAGAACTGTAAAATACTTAATAAAAAAAGCGTAGGTTCCTCTAAAAATATACATCGGTTCATAGTACTTCCAGCAATAATATTAGAGAGATACAAAAATACTAAATACAATATTTTGATGACTTCGTTTGGTTTAGTTATCGTTACTATTACATTGGTGCCGATTCCCTTGTTCACAAACTAAATTAAAATTAGACTATTTCTTTCTTTTTCTGTCCAATAAAATAAGAAAGAGACGAATGCAAATAAGAGCTGTCAAATTTTGCCAATCCGACACATCCATACAATTATAGTTGCAACTGAAAATGTAAAGATTAAAAAAAGCTTTTTATTTTTCACTTTTTAGTACTTGTGTATTAATGTTTGAAATCCTTACAAAAAGCCCTTTCAAACAATACCTCTCACGATATATTTAATTTTGGAAAGTGGTTTACCTACCCCCTTCCCCTTTTCATTCAGTCAGTCATCGACTACACATATAAACAAAGCAATTTCACTTGTTACGATATTGCTGCTGTGATCCTATGAGGAGTTCCATTCCATATCTCCGAAGTTCATCATCAGATCATGTCAATATTTTTATGGGACCTCTTTCAAACAAAAAAAGAATCGTCCAAATCTATTCATAATTGGCTGACAGCTGATCAGGTAACATACATACAAAAAAAAAAACATACGCGCCGAATTGAGAACCTCCTCCTTTTTGAAGTTGGTTGAAAATATGGCAAAGTTCAAGGCAAAACGAATTTGACATCTCTAACTTACTTAGTTTTAAAATGTTGCTCTATATTTAGTCTAATTTGTCAACAAGAATCGGCACCAATATGGTTCTAAGCACTACTCTGATTCCTCATCATTGTCAGTCGTCGGCTGGAAGGTCTGGGAGGACGTCTTCCGCCTCTTCATCTTCATCAGACATCCTTAGGTTGACTGCATCATTATTCATAACAGCGTCAGCTATTGTTTCTGCCAAATCTTTTTCGACCTTATCGTCCTTTTCAACCTCATCTTTTTCAACGCTATCATCCTTTCCATTTTCATCATTAGGTGACGTTGGAGGATCATCAGAAGGTTTATTACTGTTATCATAAGGCGGTAGGTCGCAAGAGTTAGATGTAGACATACACGGAGCCCGTCGACAATGACATTGGTATTTTTCCTGACGACGGCGTTCGAAAATTGGAGCCCTGTAAATCAAGTTTTGCGTCAAATATTTGCTGAGTTTGGTAGCAAATACTTCAAATACAAAAAAAGAACAACAACAAAAAAAAACAAACAATAGAATTAATAAAAAAAATACGTACCTTTAAAAAAATATCGTGGATAGAGAAAACAAAAAAATAAATAAGAAATGTTTATTGATAGAACGACATTGAGGAAGATAGAAAATTTATGTTGTTTACTCCGTGCAGTGGTTAATAGGTACGGGTTGAAATGCCAAACGGGATTATTATTGGCATTGTACAGGCAAGAATGTTGCCGCGATTTGGTTAGCAACAATCAGCTGATTTTAATGTCCTATTAATAACTTTGGAATGCACCCAATATATTTTAAAAATATTTCCACCGTTCTACTGATATTAATAACGATTTGAATTATTAAACTCAGGAAATTTTCCGCTTCCGTGAAAAAACATTGACAACAACAGCTGTTGATGAATTGCACAAGCACAAAAATAAAATTATTAAATTGGTCTAAAAAATACAAACATTTCAAGGGCATTCGGGCAGGGAAACATTTCAAATAACCGAATTAACATTTTCCCACTGTTCGCCGAATCACGAACTTCAGATGTTATTTACTTATTTCATTGTTGCGAAATGTATTGTACAGTCGCCGGCACATCAGACAATACCTTTTTGTTGTAAAATCGCTCCTATAACAAGCGCATAAGACGCTGCAGTGTTTACCTTAAAGCGCTGTCTTCGTTAAGTAATTCTGGCCCAAAAAATCCACAGCTTTAGAGCCCCCGCAGACTGCAGAGTTCCAATCGGCCGATAGTTTGGTCGGGATGGGCTGCTAGTGCGCACACCGAGTCAACTAAACAGTTTGGTTAGTGAAGAGTGCGCAGACTAGCCAATTTAACAGTCTGCCGATAGTCGGCAAACTTTTTTATCGGCCGATACTGAATCGCTGTTATGTGCGCATTTCATACTGATTAAGAAGCCGACCAAACTATCGGCCGATGGAAAGTGTGCAGTCTGCGATCTGCTTAAGCTACAATAGCAAGCCTACAACGACACCATTTATAATATCTATCACAGTAAAAAATCAGACACTTAGTAGTTTCAGCAACAGATAACCTCGGTCACACGGTAACGATATGGTCGATAAATGATAACACTGGGAACATTGGCGGACCCGCATCCCAGACTTACACCACAGATGCGATCTAGATTTGTAGCCCTTACAATGTCGAGACTTTACTGTTGTGTACAAAGTAAAGACAATGCCGATAAATACTTGAACTGGTTCCAAAGCGGTTACTGTTCTTGTTGTCGCTGTATTTTAAGATTTTCGCATTAGATACCTATTCGCAGTAATGAAATTAAGTGTTACCATTGTTAGGAAAAATAAAGACTAAACTCTTTTGACAGCCAAAAATGTTTTAAGCACGAAATAGCTTCAGGCTTAAAACTGGCCAGTAATTTTAAAGGTAAGTACATAAAAGATGATGTGAGAGTACTTCCGAAAGTATCAGCGTAGAGGCTAAAGCCTGCTTGGGATGACAATTCTTTGAAAAGGAAGGAAGAAGGAAGGATTCATTAAAAAGACAAGGGTCCAACACAACACACGTAAGCTATCAAAGGGTAATGGTAAATTCCAGTAGCTGTTTCTACTTAATCAAACAAAAGAAGTCTGTCAAAAAATCAATGAATAGAAAAACAAAACGAGGGACAATACTCACACACAGACCATATTCGCAATTTAAAACGATCAACAGATTAAATACGTTATCGCAGCATGCGCAGGAGTGGCTGGTGGCGAGCCCATTTGTATGGCACCGGATGTACGCCGGCGATCCATTACGTTTCGTGACGTACCGTGCCATTTGTTATAATATAGAAGTACATAAGTACAAAGGCGTACTGCAGATTCGCAGCATTCTTTAGGATGGAGTATGAAATATTGCGCTAGCGCATAATATCTTTATAGACTCACTCATTCTGAGTTTCAGGGTTTTCAACCTGATTTGAATAACATTGTAGCATTTCATTGATCCAAAGAAAATGTTTGGAAAATCCTGAAACTTCCACGATTATTTTAGGGGATAGCATTTTTATGCAAGCAAAAAACCTAGAAGTTTCGTATATATTTTCAGCACCTAAGAAAATACAGTAATATAAACATTTCAATTTTTTATTTGAAAAACACGAATGAAATAGTACAAACAAAAGCGCATGGGCATCTGTTGCTACGAATGCATTTTTGTTCGGCGGGGATTTTTTGGAGAATAGTGAATTTAACTTCTATGTACTTACACAGTTCTTTTTTTAAACAGTCAACAGTGCTATCACTGGCCTAGAGTTCTGCGTAATAAAAATTGGAAGTGGCAAAAACAATAAGCACAGTATTCCTCTACCCGTCTTGGCTATAGGCCAGTATTGACCGCTGTAGCATCTTTGATGTCAGTTCTATATTCAAGTCGTATCTTTAAAAACAAGTGTTATATTTTCAACCAGTTTATTAGCTTTCGTTACAGTTACCTAGAGAAATAGTTTTATTTATTTGAATGGGCATCCATCTTGCGTCACCTGATTGGGTTTGAATTTCGAATGGCATAAAGAAGTGATATTTGAGCCAGTTCTTTTTTTGATGTGTTCTTTTAGTAGGTGTTGTCAGTGGCCAGTATCCAAGGATTTTTGATTGAACTTCTTTGTATGAATGTGGATGATTTTGAGACTAGGGATAGACTAAACAAAAACAGTGGGATAGACGTAGTGAGGGTCCAGAGACGCGACTGACGCTATTTTAGCATGGCCCATATTTTGAAGACAGGACATAGAGGATTATGTCAGCCGACTAAAGAAACTGGATTGGAGATTAGGTTAACGTAAGTCGAGACCATCAAAGAAACTCGGCGGCCATAGAATATAATCACAATTTAGCTCCCACTTATTGTGAAGTCCAGGTAAATATTACAGTCTAGTCTAAGTAGTATGCTTAGCTCTTCATCTGGCGCTAAGATTTGTGGTCTGCCAAACAAATAATAATTAAAATACACGGTGACTAACATGATGGGCCATGAGCCATAGGCCAAAGAGGCTTGTAAATTGGGCTCATCATAAAATATATCTGTTAAAATGATGTTGCAGTCTACCCAGAGTTAGTCTCACATCCAACCAGACAACGAGGACTAACGACCAACTAGACCAGGGATCGGCAATCTTTTGAGAAGGAAAAGCCAAAAGTTAGAATTTTCAAAATTTCAGTTTTTAAAGAGCTACAAAAAAAAAAACAAA
Source organism: Hoplodrina blanda (assembly GCA_949316365.1). Lineage (NCBI taxonomy): Eukaryota > Metazoa > Arthropoda > Insecta > Lepidoptera > Noctuidae > Hoplodrina > Hoplodrina blanda. The sequence goes on along the minus strand of OX438579.1, from coordinate 3,057,941 downwards.
TGGTGCAGGTTAGAAATGAAAATGGATGAATGGAAGTATATCACAGTCATACTATATTATAGTAATTTAATTATGGATAGATTCCACGATTGTAAGGGTTTTGATGGTAAAATATTTTTTTTTTCATATGGAACTGAAGAGCCACAACTTTACAATGAAAGCGTCACATGTGGCTCGCGAGCCGCAGGTTTCCGACCCCTGTACTAGACTGATAATCATCACTAATAGAGATACTCTTACTACCTACAAAGATCCAGGAAGAGATAACATCATGAGATTTATCTAGCGTAAAGCAGAACTGAACTAAACTGGGCTCTCCGACGTGTCATGGCGTCGGTCGGCGTCTGTGCATCTATTTGGCTTGTCTATTTGCGTGTGCGCCGCCCGGCCCGACCGGCATGCAAGTGCAACAACCCCAGCTGAAGTAGCCAGCTTGCAAGTGTAAGCGGGATTTAAGAGTATTACGTGTTTTTGATTTAGAGTCGAGGGAATTTTTCGAAATTCGAAAAAGTTGACAAAATATGTGAGCTGTTTGCAGGAATTCTGTTTAGAGAGAGGTATTGTAATGTGGCTATAGAATTGGATTGATTCGAGTGGACTTCATACAATTCGATTCCTATCGGCATCCCATCGGCAACATCTACTTTACCGCTATTGAAACATGTAACATGTGCCGTTGGGAATTAGGCAATTCTTGCGTTGGCTTCCTCTTACGCCAACTGACCTTTTGGCACTGCTACCTCCCTAATGCTGAACTTCTCAGTCATCATCAACAAAACCTTCACACAGGGAGAAAGGATGTCAGTTTAGTTAAACAACCTCACCGAGATCACTAATATCGGTGAAGGTATAAACATCTTGAGGAAACCTGGACTGTCAGAAACCGCCAATCGGTCTTGAGCAAGCGTGGTATCAATGCTCGCTCTTTCGCAATGGGACAGTAATAAGCTGGTATTATTTATTTTATTTTGAAACCTAACTGACGATACTAATATACCAGTTTTATCGTCAAACTTTCAACACGTGTAAAAACACAAAAGAACGCTCCGATCGATTCTAATCTACTTACTAACACCGGCAATATTGTAGCTTTTACAAGATTACAATCTATTTTAGTTGTTGGTCGAAGATAAGTAGGCATTTATTATTATAACACGAGCGGTAACAGCGTTCAAAACACGGTTATTTTTAAAAGAATTAGTGCGTCATCGAAGAAATCGTTAAGGTATACCTCAAAACAAATAATTTTATAAGGTACAACATACATAAACTCACGCCTTTTTCCCATGGGGGTAGGCAGAAACCACAGAACGCCACCTGCTACGATCCTTACTATACTCCTTTCGCCTCATCTACGTTCATACATCTCGTCATACAAGCACGCCGGTTACGAATACTGCGCATCTGACCTGACCTGATAAGGTACAAGTAGATTCAATAAACTATTTATAAGTACAGGTAAAAGAGTTTTCTAGCGAGCTAAGTAAAACGGTAGAGACAAATAGTTATAATAATGTACAAGTCGATTCAATAAACCACTCATACGAAGAGGTAGAAGAGTTTCCAAGAGGCTTAGTTAAAACGACTAAGAACGATTAAAATAAGACAGCAGATTCAATAATACAAGGGACATCGTAACGAAGCGAAAAGTTTCACGATGGATTCACTACATGATTTTAGATTCTCCCAGGTAAAAGATTTCGTCACAATGTCACTTCTACTTGTTGTACAAAATGCTTGCGTTGATGGCACACCTACGGTGCTAAAGTAGGTATTAGACTAATATAAAGCCACTTCAAAAAAATACTTAGCATAAAACCAGCTAAGCCGTCGCATACTCATTTGAAAATATCTGAGGAACAACTTCCGTACTTAAACGAACGTTTGTAATCTAATCGAATTTAATATGCATCAGTAAAAAAAATTAAATAGGTACCTATATTTTTAACAAGGTTTATATTTTTAATAAAGGAATTGGCCCACTGAACTCTTAATAATGAGTACTTTAAAAATTTCACGTCTATGTGAAAGACGGAAAATCCTCAATTGACAATTTCGACTTCGATTCAAGAAACGTATCGACGTATAGTAAGCATGACAAGATCAATATCAATTGGTGGAAGTCCCACAAAATTCGAAACATTTGGCTGTCCTCCCAGCATCCGACTATGCAACACATTTACTACAAGTGCACCGACACTAACCTATCCCACTACGCATATGTCGACGTCTGGACTGGATCATAATAGTCTAACGATTTGTTATCATCACGCCTGTATGGGAAGTGGTGGGCAGAGTTAAATAGGCCTGCATAACCTGTTGTAAGTTCCATGTGATAGGGAGAGTGTGAGCACAAATCCAGACTATGAGGTTAATAGGAAAAACTCAAGAATACTGCCCGCCTTCTAGTGTTATTCTGGAGAAATCTTTAGTGCATTTATGTAGAGTAAGCTTGAGGTCAGATGTCATCTAATCTGAGGATGGATTAATGAGGGATGATTCCAAACGCAGGTTTTAGTCATTCGACCAACGAAGCAGTCTGACGATATATTCATGTCTATCTTGTTACAATATTGACAAATGTGTCATTAGAACACTGTAGAGGACACTGGAGCCGATTATCAATGTGAGTCATCACTGCAATGAGTTCTAATGGATTTTAATTAGTTAAGAATTAAAATATAGGACAGCGCGTGGTTCTCGGAAATCAAGTATTCAATATCTTCCACGGTCTATATTAATATAGTTGAAGACAGTGAATAAATTTTAGAATGAGGGTTTAATTATACATGATTGTGTACAATTTGTAGATGATTACGGATATCATCGACTATATGGTGCATTTGCATCAAGAGAAAACGCACATAAACGATTTTGAAGACCACGCAAGTGGAATGAATGAAATGTTAAATGAAAAATTATGCAGTTGATGAGTTCGAGGCATATTGAAAATTATGCCTGCGACTTTCTTCGTGTGAATGTCAGCTATCACGAGGTTTTATTTTTTTAACGCGGACCCCTAATATTTTTTCTAAAATACACGTAGCTTGAGTTACATTTACAAGTCCCGTCGAAATTGGTCTAGTTTTATCAGAAATTTGCTAGAAAAAACAGATCATAGATAGACTGACAACAGAAAAAAAAATGTGAAAAAATATTTTTTCCGTGTAAGGTACCGTGCTGTGAAAAGCTATTTTTTACTTTGATTTGACATCACAAATAGGCTTTTTAATTGTATTTCTTTTTAAAGACATTGTTACTATCAAGAAGAAAATTGCGACATTCCAACAACCTAAAACAAAACTCAATTTCAATTCCTAGTAGCAAAACAACACTGAATCCTCAAACGACAGATCCGATATAAAGACCCGGCCCTAACACAAAGTGCAATTATCGTAAAGCGAAAGAAGGTTTATCGTACAACATACATCAGTGATTAGGATCAAAGCTGTGCCTACTGGAATTTGCAGTGTACTCGGGAATAATAGGCAGCCAACGAAATAGCCGGTATCGGCGCGCCCACGGCATTGCGTTTTATAAATCAGTATGACTTTAAAGGAAATATCTTCAGAAGATCAATAATAAATGTAGTTTTTAAAATAGCGTAGAATGTTGGAATGGCACACATTGATGACGCAGACAAACAGTCAGCTAAAGTAGCAGTTAAAGAGACAGATTCATCCAAAGAAAGTTCAGCTAACATAAATGATTAAGTTATTATTATATTTATGTTTAAGACACCTTTGTGAGTGGCAACGCAGGGAGGGGTCGCCCTAGGAAGACCTACACTGACCTTATTGGTGAGGTTCTTCAGAAAGGTAAGGTGCGGAATACTCGTAACCGGCGTGCTTGTATGACGAGATGTATGAACGTAGATGAGGCGAAAGGAGTATGTAAGAATTGCAGTAGGTGGCGTTTTGTGGTTTCTGCCTACCCCCATTTATATGTATGTGTAAGACACATTTGGGGAGAAATTAAAAAAGATTGATAGACATGAAATCATCGTGCGTTACATTGTGTTTTTCACACCAAAAATATAAGTCGTTTCCCAGCTATTATAGGTATGTATACATTTAAATAGGTAAATGATGTGTCTCTGTACACCCCGTCTAAGATTTTATGAGACAACAGCTCATTGAGGCAGCAGACTCATCGGGTTCAAGCGTGCTCCCCTGAGGCATTCCTAATAACCATCGTAAACATTGGGAGATAGCAAGGTTGCTATACATTGTCGAGTCTCACAATATGTAGTGGATCTTCTGCCATCTTCACAGTGTGATCGGGTTTTGTAGTAAATCAGTAACGGACGGAGTCTAACGAGTGCATTATGCGCATTTGTAACGATATCCGCCCACTGACAACGGGATGGATGCATTCTGCAACCATTGTGGGTTTTCGTTAAAAGCTTGCGATTTATTGGCTCAGGTTTAAAAGGGAACGTTTGTTATTAATGGTTGTTAACTAGTGATGGTTTAACGAGTGAAAATTATGTCCTGAATTGAATTCGACTAGACTGGAAGGGCAATTTTCGTAACTCTGAATATTCAAATTAGTCCCAATCGATCAAAAATGTCTCTAATGTGAATGACTGTCGCTGAGATAAGATTGCGACTAGTTTTTAATGTGGTCTTCAGTTATGTCCACCGATGATCTTGCCAACATTTTTGGCATTTAATGTTTTATTATAACTATAATTGCCAAAAATATATCCTACACATACATTTTTAGTGTTACTAAGACGTTACGAATTTGTTTTATAATTGCAGAATAGTCTTGAAGAATAAATATCTCAATCTAGTAGAAGAAAACACATTTTAATTAAAAAGAGGTCCATTCCACAGCACAGAATTTTCGGAATATTTTCAATAAATTTAAGTAAAATCTTTATGGTCATAAGAATAGCCCAGGGTTATTGTATTTGCAAGAAATAATGAAGGAGGCGGGAAGCAGCGATTTGTCGCGGCGGGAGAGCCGCGTCTCTTCCAAATGATATACATTCGCTGTACCCACTCGCACGCCCTCGCCCAACCACAGTAATTGGATCCTGACTCGACAGAGTTTAGTGGGAGTCCTGACTAGGCACCTAATTATTATTAGACAGGAGATTAACCTTAGTTTGGAAGGTGGAACAAACTAAAAAGATAGCCATGGTAGGTATCTATACATACTAATATTTGATTGTTTGTTTGCATTGAATAGAGTCCGAAAAACTACTGAACCGATTTGAAAAATTCTTTCACTGTTGGGAAGCTACACTATCTCCGGGTGACATAGGCTATATTATATTTTTTTAAATTAGGGATCCGTAATAAAAATCACGCCAACGAAGTCGCAGAAAGAGTGCTGCTTTAAAATATTTTGTTATCCAGGATTCACTCAAAAAGTTCGCTTAATTGGTCTGCCACATGGGCGGAAAATATTGACGAACCATACGAACACGTTACTTATATACAAACATACATAAACTCACGCCTTTCCTATGGGGGTAGGCAGAAATCACCTAACGCCACCTGCTACAATCCTTACTTAAGAACAAGAACACATTCTTGCTCGTATATTCACCCACTCATGTGGTGGATAATATTGTCACTTATACTCAGGTAGTCTTCAACACCAAGTTAATCTGGCCGCAGCTTTAGCTGTCTCCGGCTTAATACAAATGTACAGGAAATTGTATAACGTAGGGCCGGGGAGCCATCAGCGTTTGTGTTAGTCTGCAGTTGTTCGACGTGATTGAACATCGCAGGAAATCGAGTTCATTCGTGCCGAAGACCAGCGTTAATGTAGTTAGCACGTCGGCCTATTAAGGTCTGAAATCGGTTCTTGGAATATTGTCTTCATAAAAAGAATTAAAAAGGCCTTTTTTTAATGATTTAATTCCCTGCTGTGAGAGATGAAAGTATAGGATAGTTGACACCACCATCAATTAACGTATTTTTTTTTGACCTGTTAAAATGCGATTCTTTCATTGATTTTGTATGGTAATATCGGACTGTGACGTCACTAATTTGGCAACTCTTTCGAATAACTATTTACGAATAAATTAGATTTTTTTGGATTCCGAAATCATTCAAATCCCCAAAAATTCTAATTTTATAGTAAATTGAAAATTAATTGGGTTTTCAGGGCTATAATAAAGTGTTTCTGTAAGAACATGTCTTGGATTGGTTAATGGTTTTCTAGTACCCACTTGGAGTTGCCAAAGAGAGTAGGTACGTACCCTACTGATTTTTGAGGAAGATAGCCAAGGTACGTTACTTTATAATCTGTATCCGTGAAAATAAATGGAAACTTGGAAACAATAAAACCTTATAACTAGAGAACATTAATACTTGTGACAGTACAATGAAATAATCGATCCATGGTGCTACTATACAAATAGAATAATCGATGTAAGTAATCGGTTCTGCGACGACGTGGTACGACCCACCACCGCGACACAAGCATTGCTGCTTGCATGCCTAGTTTAATATTCAATTCAGAATTCCTTATGACTTATTACTTAAATAACGAAACAAAATGCTCAATTTAGTATCATAAACGGGTCCAAAGGTCTACAAACAATCCAATTAGGCTGATTGACGTATGAAAATATTTTCAAGTTTAGAACAGCAAGGAATAAAAAAAAAATACAGAAATATGAAATATTTGGCGCTTGCAGCGAAGTGAGACAGACAGCTTGACGAATGGATGTTCACTGGCCAGTTACTGTCGCTCTATGACGTCATGTGTCATGAGACCATTCCGCATGTCGTTAAAGCAAGCGTCACGAAACGAATATTAGCTGATAATATTTGTTTTTCATTTGTAACAATATTTGTTGTGAAACGTGCGGTAACGTTTGTTTCTGTTGTCAAGTTGTTAGAATAGTTATAGCATATCTCCATCTTGTAGAACTTAGTGAGGCATGTTTCAGAGGTATAAGTGCTTGATGCCATTTAATATGACATTTTGTTTTTAACGTGGATTCTGAGCATAATATACAAAATCTTCGCCCAATTTGTCTGCTACAAATTGGAAACAGCAAACATGTTGGCAATATTTAGAAAAAAAGATACCAGCGTATTATGGTTCCACTTTAGGGCAAAGGCAGAGAAGGCACGAGCATTGATCATCACGCTACTTATGTCAAGGCGGATTGGCGATTTCAGATTTATATTAATTAAGTACTAGCTTTTGCCCGCGACTTCGTCCGCGTATATGTCGGTTATCGCGGACGCAGACGAAGTCGAAGTCGAATAAAAAGTAGCCTATGTCCTTTGTTGAGGTTCACACTTACCCTGTACCAAATTTCACACAAATCGGTTCAGTAGTTTAGGCGTGAAGAAAAGACAGACAGACAGAGTTACTTTCGCATTTATAATATTAGTAAGGATACGTCCAGGTTTCCTCATGATGTTTTCCTTCATCAATGTCGGTGATGTTCAAAATAAACTTAGAAATAGAAAAAGCCACAGTGGTACATCCCTGTGCCCGGTTGAGAACCCACAGGCTCATGCATGAGAGGCGGGCGCCTTAGCCACTGGGCCATCACAACAAAAAGAAAAAGGTTTTTATAAAACTAAAGTAAAATTATGAATGAGTATCTATTGATCAGTTGAAACATGAAAATCAGTAAATCATCGATATAAACGTGTTTGCAACGATAACATTAACAGTACCTATTCCAATTTGCTAAAAGGATCACTTCCGTAATACTCGTATATCATCTAGAAAATTGATAATAAAACATCAAAGCTACCAAAAGGAACACAGAAAGATATTCAAATCGAGATGGAAAGCAAACGACATTCTAAAATAGTTAAGTTCATCTTACTCAGAACTGCTAGGCAAGCGTACCGTTACCGGGTGCGCATGAGCAATGTTAAATTTACCAGGCCCTGGGTAGAGACAAAGAGATCTAAGTCTATATTGGGTGTGACCATGTATGGGCTCGGTGGGGAAGCGGGCTGTCCCGGAATAGTTGGTGCATCCTTACAGGGTTTGCATCGAGAGAAATATCGATAATATCATAATAATGATGACAAAAACGTTGGTAATAAAAATCCTATAAGGTCGGTTGGAAATGCCACTAAAATATAAGCACCTAACTTAGAAATACTTTAGATAAATAAATAAAAATAAAATAACTACGAATTTTGAAGTCAGACAGTAATAAAGAAGAAACGGAAAATTATAAAAATGAATCCCTATTTCCCTTGGTCACAGCATCACGCGTGATTTCGCGTGAACGGCTAGACCAATTTCACTAATTTCTTTTTTGTTGTATTGTAAGGAGAAGGTTCTTATGAAATAAAATTTAAAAAAAAATGGCGGAACCAAGTTCGCTGGGTTATAAGTATACTTAGTAGTTATAAGTATAATCTTAAGTTACATAATATACGTGGATGCAGCAGGACAAGGATGAGACTAAACAAAATACGCAGAATAAGAGAAAAGATTTAGGAGACCAAAACAGATTGCAGACAGTGCTTCAATTTATTCCCATGTCTAAGAATTTCAGACGATGATGACCATCATCCCGTTTCAGTCATAAAAGTTAATTGAGTGTTGTTATGATGTTCCTAGGCAATAAATCGACGTCTAGAATGGCAGTCATAATAGTAATGACAGGTACTTCTGTCCGATATGATCTGAAAACTCTATGCATTATCATCACACATGATTTCCGTAAGCTGTAAAACTCAATCGAGCGTTTGTAGGTGATGAATTGATTGACTAGAATGAGGAAACCGAGGTTGTTTAGCTATACCGATCTTTCGAACTTCATATAATTCCAAACAAAATATCTGGTCAAACTATAACAGGCTTTAATACTCGGGAATATGGATAACTTTTATTATTTCAAGGCTGGTGATGTTAGTAGAACGTTCTTCGGCTGCCGTGAAATAGGGCGGCGAACTCGGGGTCGTCTGTCGCCTGGACAGAGACAGGCCCGAGAGTAAGACGGTATTCCCCGCGCACCTTTCTGGAGTTAGAGCGGCTGCTGGGTGACGGCAGCACCAGGTGATGGGACCCGCCTTGTGGTGGTAGCGGGTTAAGAATGCTCAGAGCGACCGCCGTGCCCCGGCCAAAGGTAGTTGGAGGAATACTTACTGTGAAGTTTTAGTCGGTAGGATGGGACCATCAAGACCACCAGGATTCCCAACGAAAAAAAAAAGTTGGTCACCCTGATATAATTATGAAAAACAAAATCAGCCCTCCAAGATCAAGATATATGGAGCAGCTGATTGTTGCTAATGGGATGATCAGAATACAATGTCTTTAAATTAAAGAGACAATACGTACCTATTTGGCCTAGCCTAACAAGAGTTTGACGTAGAACGTTTATTGATTCCATTATGCGTATAATCGATTGAACTAAATTGTCTTTATGGCAGAAATAAGTGACCTATTAACGCAGCAAAACGTCGAATTAGTTAATAATTAAGTACCTTAAGACATATTAAATTACGAACTTAGTGTCAGTTACATACAAAAATACTCAAGATGATGTAGAATTAATTATATCAAAATAAAAATATAATAAAATTTACAATAAATTATTATTTTTCTCCACGAAGCAGCCCTGATGCACCACGTCCAATGCAAATAAAGTTAAACATGGCGGGCCGGGCGATGTGCGCGCGCATTTAGAACGTACCGCGTCGTCTCAAAATTAACTACAAAACATTTGCTGTTGCCATGCGCGTGTCAACGCTTAGATATGCCCATTAGTTAGAAGAAAATAGCTTTCGCTATGGCTTCGTTTTGAAGGAATAGAATAAGATCCTATTTTGTTTTAGAATAAAAAGCTATTTTACAAAAAAAGATAACCGCCTTCAAAAACTACAAAATCAAAATAACTTTAGTTTTGGAAGTCGGCGGCTTTGGTTTTTTTTGTTATGTAGGTAAGTATTGCCACCGACTTCCGAAACTAAAGTTATTTTGATTTTGTAGTTTTTGAAGGCGGTTATCTTTTTTTGTAAAATAGCTTTTTATTTTTCACTTTTTAGTGCTTGTGTATTAATGTTTGAAATCCTTACAAATAGCCCTTTCAAACAATACCTCACACGATATATATAATTTTGGAAACTGGTAGGAGGGGGATTGACGTACCCCCCCCCCCCCTTTTCCTTCAGTCAGTCATCGACTACACGTATAAACAAAGCAATTTCACTTGTTACGATATTGCTCCTGTGATTCTATGAGGAGTTCCATTCCATATCTCCGAAGTTCATCATCAGATATTAAAATGGTGACAATGGGACCACACGAGAAGCACCAGCTTTCAAATAAAAAAAGAATCATAAAAATCGGTTCACCCAGTCGTAAATTAGGAGCTAACAAACATAAAAAAAAAATACAGACGAATTGATAACCTCCTCCTTTTTTTGAAGTCGGTTAAAAATGAAAGTGACTGACTTATATTCATTACCTAGTCTAGGTTTCCTCACAATGTTTTCGAACAGACGTGTTAGATGTGTTTTGTTGTTGTTTTTGAACTTGTATCCTAATTTATTTGAAGTAGATAGAGAGGCAAGTATGGACGATATTAAAGTAGCTTTTAATAATATTACTCAGTTATAAAATCTTTTTTCAGTTTTCATACTTCATTTAAACATTTCACCATTTCTTTTCCCAAGGATTATCGATCTTTCTAGGAATAAACGAGTTTTTGCACAGATGGTGGGATCCCATACGATCCTAGCATGTGGTGGACATCGCTTCGCCTATTACTTGCAAGGTTAGCTAATGACTATACATTCTGGGAACTGATTGAAAGAGGTTTAATACCGATTTTTCTATAATTTGCTTCTACTTTTCCAAGTATGAATTCCTATTGATTAGAGAGTTTCTTTTAGGTTGAGCTGCAAATCTGCAGGGTGTTTAGGCAAATCATTATGTCAAACCCAAAGTACTTCTATATCAAGTCCATCTGCTGTCGAGAATTTCATTTTAACAAACAAGACAAGTTCTTTTTTTGTGCGTAATCCTCATGGATTTCCTCCACCTTGGGGAAGACAGAAGAGTGTGTCGGACCTCTACCGATGGGGGTCAGAGCATTCTTTCGCACCCCGACAGGTATTAAACCTTATCTGATTAAAGGTTCTATATCACCTTATGCGTGATATTTGAAACACTAAACCAGGGCAAGATCCTGAAAATCAATCCTCGTCAAAGACCCAACCACGCACGACGTGACACGATGCGATCAATTTTCTCAGGCTTCAACTAATAAGCGTGATTGACGTATGGGTACAAAGGTCCCTCCGTCACGGCACATGACCTTTTCCCACGTTATCAAGGACGCCACTGAAGTGAGGGATGTCATTTTATAAAAACTTATTAATACACATTTTTTTCTGATGTTTTAACAGTTTCAGTCTATGAGTAGAATGGATGAAACTTGGATGAAATTGGTACAGGAGTGTGAAGATTGGTATAAGCAAAGAGAGCCTCAGAGAGCAGCAGAGAGCAAGGTATATCCTTGCGGAATTTGTTAGAAAGAGTCAACGGAACGCAAAGGGCATTAGGAGGAACACGGATGAGTCAGTAAGAGTCTGACATTCCCTTTCGCTCCGCCTAAAGCGGAAGAAGTCAAAGGTAGGCGAAACAGAAGGTGAAGTCGAGCTGTGGATGATGTCGATGCCTTTGAATGGGCTGAGAAAGCAGACAGGTGTAATAAAAGTTATAATTTAGCTAAGTGAATGATTGCAGAAGAATCACAGTTAGTAGATCGATATGTGCGATGAAATGACCTTCAGTGTAGACCACAGTGTGGTACACTATTATTAGTAATGGACTGGGAAACGTTTAATGACGGAGATACAATTTATCAATGTTAGTATCAATTGGAATTGACATCTATAATTAAATACGGATTGTCAGCGACGTTGTGTCTGTCTTGTGAGAAGTTAGATGTTATGTGGATTTTGTGGGAATCTTAGAGCGGATGTTTTAGTCAATGGAATTACTGAGGTGATAACATTACCCTCTTGTAAAGGAAGCATGAAATGGTTAAGCTTCCCTACTAGTCGTAGAGATTCGAAAAAAAGACGAAATCTATACTGATATAATAAAGCTAAAGAGTGTTTTATTTGACTAAACGAGCTAATCTCTGGAACTAAATTAAGTTCTGTAACATTACGACGCTTAGGAGTGGACGTAACTTAACGCAGGTGAAGAAAGTCACGCGGATAAAATCGAGGGCAGACGCAAGGGATAATAAGCATAATAAATAATAAAATACTTTGGATAATTTAGTTAATGGACCACATAAGACCAATATTTCAAATTCACCGTTCACCAGCCCTACGCAACAATATAAGTCAAACAATATGATACATAGAACACGGTTGCCATTGAACTTGCTACCAAATGGAGGACAATAAGCGATAAACTTGGTACATAACATAGTATTTACTAGTCAAGGGAACAATGCTGCGAATATTGTCATACGGTTGCTACGATATGGAGTTGTGAGAACGTTATAATTATTGATTTAGCTTCTGACCGCGACTTCGTCCGCGTCATAGTTCATATATCACCCACGTTATTTAGAAGTATTTATCTTTTTCTATGCCACATAGTTCTATGACTACGGTCAGTGCACTTATCTGCTCTCTGCTCATATCTTGATTTACGCATTGGATCGTAATCTCTTAAGCTAGAGTGAACAGGCTTCTTCTAGGTAAGTTCACTCCATCGTAGACTTTGTCTCTTTCACCTCTGACCTAGACTAGAGTCAAAAGCAAACCCATCTATACTAATATTATAAAGCTGCAGTGTTTGTTTGTTTGAACGCGCTAATCTCTGGAACTACTGGTCCGATTTGAAGAAGTTATCGAGGAAGGCTATAGGCTATATACCATCACGCTACGACCTACGGGAGCGGAGCAGTAACCAAAGACGCGGGTGTAACCGCGGCGGACAGCTAGTCTCAAATAAAAGAAAGCATCAGTCAGGGCAGAACAACAATGTATGACTTCTTCATACATCATTATTAAGGGTCCTTGTAATTCCCGCATAAAACTCAACAACCATTTCACTGAAGAACAGTGCGCCCGTATCAATTTAATTGACTGGTCTGTCTCCGTCTGCCATCACTTTATAATTCAATTAATCAGTTAATTCAATTGTGACGGTATTAGTTAGTTCGCGCGTATTCATTTAATTACCAAACGGATCGGTTCGGTCTAGGTCAAGCGCCGACTGCCAAATTGGCCAGTCTTCACTGGATTTAATGAAGTCTTACGAGGCTATTGGCAGAATAGCATAGTTTCTGTTGAATGTGTTTCGAATTCAATATTTCGCACTATTATTTTGCTATTTTGGTCTGCCTGGCTAATTTATGAAACCGCGCTACTACCTACCTTATTACGTCTGCCGCAATGCGTCTTGTCATTGTTGGAACTCTATTTTACTGTTAATCCATACTAATCCATACTTAATGTTATAAATATGAGAGTAATTCTGTCAGTCTGTCACGCTTTCACGACTAAACCACTGAACCGATTTTGATGAAATAAAAAAAAAACACTTACGAGGTTAGTTTGAACCCCAAGAAAGGGCATAGGTTACTTTATATTCCACTCAAAAATCACGGGGAAAAGGTAGTACGAAATACGCTCAGAATAAGTCTGTATAGCAATCTCAATTAATAGTTGTTATAATAAAGTGGACTAGATACTTAGAGATACTCTCTGAGTTTATCTTGGATATTATTGAGATCGGTGAAGGAAAAAATATCGTGAGGAAAGATGGACTTAAAATTAATGAGTCTGAAATCGCCAATTCGCGTTGAGCAAGCATGGCGATCAATGCTCGGGCCTTCTTCGTATGAGAAGAGGCCTTCACCGTGGGGCAATAATAGGCCGGTATTATTATAATAAAGAGAAAGAAAAAAAACGCTTCTAAAAACAGTCTTAGTAACACAAAAACTAACAGGAAAAATTATATTGATTGAACCACAAATCCCTAAGGAACAATAAGGAAAACAATTTCGAACACACCAATATCTTTGGCATGTACAAAATTAGTATAATGTTACCGATCTCAAGGAAAAATAATAACCTATAGTACTTTAAACCCACAATTAGATCCAGCAGCCGTATGTATGACGAACGACAAAAACTGTGGAGCACAATGATTGTTATTGTGATGCAAATGACTCATAAAATTATAGCTAGGTTCAAGGTTACTTTGGGAAAAACACTCGGTTAGTAGTGGACACGAAATATCTTAATATTGTTTTGCAATCTTTCTACAATTGTAAATGCAAGAGTTTGGATGGATGGATGTTTGGTACTCAATCATACCAGAATGGCTGAACGGATCTGGATGGAATTTCACAGATATAGTATAATAGCACATGGGCTAATTTTTATCCTGGAAAATTGTATGCTCCCGTGCTTAAGTATCCGGAGGAATAGACCCAATATAGCTCTCATTTTGTGGGGAAATTCTAATGTATTCCTCTGTCTGGAGAGAACAGAGGGTTAATAGGAGGTTATAGGACTCTTAACGACTGACTCTGCCGACTATACAGTGGCCCGGTATTCGCTCGACGCAAGATCCGTGTCTACCGATATACTCCTAGAAATCAGAATGATGTTTGAAGAAGCGATGATAATCCTCAGAAAGAAAATGAAGATGATCAAGTGTAGAATGGAACAAAGAAGATTTAAAATTAAAACCTTCAACTGTTTCAAGGCCACACTGCAAAGTAGCTACGATCGTTCTTACACTTGAACAAAGTAATACCTTTTGTATCAGCGATTCCCACAGTTAAACCTAACACAATACAGTTACATGGCTTCAGGGATTACTTGGTGTCTATTTAAAGTTCCCTCGTGAGGGTGAAAAGGTCAACGTCGCATAGCCCGCATATAAACCAACCCACTGACTCAGGCATTTAAATTCACACAAGGACATAATTAAATGAACTGACCCATTCTTGAAATGAGTTTTTCGTGTTAGGTTTAAAGGAGTATCTCTCTCAATTGGACGATTTAGTTAGTCAGACAGACTGGAAATAGTCATTTTATAAGACGAAACAAAAATGAAACGTGCGTAAAATAATGCTCTATAACATATGATCTGTCTTAGATCACTCAGCCGGACGGAAATTCGTTTTTATGCGAATCTTTGGATTGGCAAATTCAAATATGTACGAGTAGAAACGTCTCAATTGGTGCTTTACCCAATTGACAAATTATTGACGCTTACTGATAAATTAGACGAATCCTTACAATAGAACAAGGTCAAGGGTCAATCAATTAGTAACAAAATTAAATTAATTTCAGACTACGAAGCTATAACAGAAAGTCACTGGTTTCAAAATGGGAAGATTTGGTATCGATATTATAGTAAAAGTGAACAAAACTTTTCTTGATTCTTGAAAGTGAATTCTGTTTTTTCCCTTTACGAAAATTGGTGTTTTTGCATTAAAACTTTATTGTAGACTACAGAGTCATAAGAATAGTAAGTACTGCAGTTCAGTCCACTTGTTCGTCTGCCTCGATTGGCTTACCACGCATCCGGTGCCCTGACTCATGTCCTGTCGTGCTTCCTGTCTTTGGGGTCACCGAGTGACGCGAGACATTGCAAATCTGATTAAGATTTCGTATGAGGGACAGTCCCTTTCAATAAATATTACATCTACAGTTGGCTATAATCTCTTTTAAACATAGCGATATTGATCAATGTAAGGAAATTTTACTTTCATTTTATTTCATTGTTGTTCCAAAGCTAATATAAATCTTATTGAATTTTACTGATAAGCAGGAATAGAAACAATTTTCTTCGAGATTACGTAGCCGATGAACTGCTTTACACTAGAGCCCTATTTGGCGGAAAATGTTCGAAGCCAGGGTAGTGTGAAGACACTTATAATTTATAAAGCTAAGGATGAATCAGATCATGAGTAAAATTAATGACGCCGAAGAAGAAATACCAAAAAGAGTCGCAGTTTAAAGGTTACGAAAACAGTAATGGCATGTAGTAAAGAAATGCCACCTGCATTGCAGATATTTTAGCATTACCTAGCAAGCTTGTGAAAATAAATAAATTATAAGTTTTGAAGACAAATATCTCAAGAACTCAAGGCTGCTACCTGCCTTTTCCACTGCTTTTGGATCTATGCCCAAACACCTCGATTTTAGACAAATATTAGTTAGAGCATTCATGCATATCTATTCAAATAGTCTATTGCAAAAAATTAAGGCAAAAATTCCAAGGTGTCAATTTGGTTGGCTTGGAATGTGCATCTCCTAATAGGTGTATCCGCTTTAGTTACTTCACATCGTTCTCCATTGAGTCACTGATGTGAGTACTTACTGTTTTCTGTATGTCGGTCTGTCTAGATGTTATCTGAGTTTGAAGAGTTTATCAACCGTTTATCAACCTGTCGATAAGTGTGTGACAGCAAATGATCACAATTAGAAATAACTCTATCACCTGAACGTTCTATTTTTGTATTGAATTTAGTATTAGGAAAGCGTATGATATTATTATTTGTTAGAATCTCTCTTTTCACATGCACACGGTCACGGCACGGTCACCGTGCTAAGTATAGAGTTTCTTGCCCATTCTTCTCCCTAGGAAACCACCTTTTGGAAGGGGCAACTAGAATCAATAATTGTTTTCCTTGTATGACGTTCAAAAGTGCCTTTCATCGATCCAATGGACATAAATGAGTTTGACTTTATATTGGGGGAACTATTTTGATCTTCACTACATAGTATAAAACAAAGTCGCTTTTTCTGTCTGTCTGTCCCTATATATGCTTAGATCTTTAAAACTGCGCAACGGATTTTGATGCGGTTTTAATAGATAGAGTGATTCAAGAGGAAGGTTTATATGTATAATACATGCACCTGTGCGAAGCCGGGGTGGGTCGCTAGTATTTTATCAACGATAAAACTATTGAAAATATTATGACAACTGTCTCTTCTTATCTATATATTTTGAGTTACTCGATAACATCACGAATACTATCTATCTTTTCTAAAGGCGGGATAAAAGTGTTTACGCCAATAAATAAATTAGTGTAAACGCACGTAAATATTGCGATGTGGTTTTCAAGAAGCTGTGCTATCGAGTTCTGGGCCTCAAATAAATATTTACACGCGAAAAGATCGATCAATGCTAATGATGATTGAAACACATAAAGATCTTGATATATTTTTCCTGCCGCACCGCGCTGGGTATAACTTTGTACACGTCGAATTTGTAGGTACTTTGGCGTATTCGGTGAAATAGGGTATTGATCGGATCTGAGTGCTAATAAGTGAGAGTTTTTGACTCACTGAGTTTTACTGCGAGCGCGTTAGAATTTTATATAGGAAAAAGTTATAGCGCCATCTGGTGTTAACTAGGAAAACCTTATTTCCCATAAAAAATATTAACGGGCTCTCAATCGAACGTGAGTGAAAAAACTTACACTTAGCACTCAAGCCGATAGTTTGGTTAGGATTTTTTTAACATTAACAGAAGTCTTGATACCTATTCATTAGTTGTTAAGGCTCAATTTTGGCTAGAGAGAAGCTAAAGTATAATTCTTTAAATAATTAAAAATATAATAAAGTAATGTTTTTACTTGACAGTGTATTTAAAAATATAAAGGGTTCTTCCGTCTGTCTGTCAATCAGTGGGATGTATGTCATGAACATTAATATGTAGAGAGTTAAAATTTTCACAGCGTGTGTATTACTGTGAGTGTGTGTTGCTATATCGACAAATATTAAAAATGTAATAATGTCAAAAATTAAAAAAAGAATCCCCACACAAGAAACGTATTTTTCTTTTAAATAAGCATCAAATATTATACGGAACGATACGGTTTTTTATCTAAATAAGAAGTTGGTACAAAACAACAGCGAAAAGCAATAAAATTAATACAAATGACGCATGCGCATGCATGTCTTCACTATTATGATCACACATTGTTGTCCCATCAACTAGCCAGTATTAACAGAACCTCATACAATATTCCTACAGTAAAGAGCTGAGCCATTTAATATTATAACAAAGCGTGTGCTATGTTTGTGTGTGTAGGACTGTTACGTATATTATAAAGTCGGGGCTGGATATAAATCTGTGTTGAGTAGATGGCATACCGTCCAAACTTCTATTCACTGTAAACAGCGAAGTGCTGGGTCCATTACACAGTCAGTCACGATAATCATCAACTACACTAGCACCCTCCCCGCGACTTCTTTCGCTTGATTTTTCTTACGGATCCCTAATTTTTTGATACTAAAATATAGCCTATAGCACTCAGTGATAACGTAGCTTCCGATTTGCGAAAGAATATTCAAAATCGGTTCAGTAGATTCAGAGATTACCCCCCAGGGCTGTAGCTAGAGTCGAATTTGAGGTAGGGCAGCATTGGTTACAGGTAGGTCGGAAGTAAAAAAAAGGACATAATTGATCTGCCCTCGAAACACGGGCTCCTAATCAATCACCATGTATATCTGACATCTTATGATGACTCTGAAACTATGAACAAACCATTTAATTATAATAATTTATCTTATTTTTGGTATTTTTAAGGTAGGGCATTGTGATTTCAAGGTAGGGCATTGCCCCACAATGCCCCCCCCCCCCCTAGCTACGGCCCTGTTACCCCCCTCCCCCTACAACCTCACAAACTTTACCTCCTCATAATAGGTAGTATAGAAGTATGTAACAAAGAATGGATTTGGATGAAATTTAACACAGAGATGGATTATAGCCTGGAATACTAGACTATAGGCCCATGTCCAAAAATGGTGGGTCATATGAACCACCAGGTGACGTATATAGGACGATATAAGAGCATAAAATAATAAGATTCAGCACTATGCCGTCACTTGTAAGCTGTCCAACTGAGTGCTGATGAGAATTGAAAAGTGCAGGTAGAGTGAGTACATTTTGGTCATATATTTTTGTACGGCATTTTTACCATCGATAGATCCATGAAAAATAATAAGAAAGCGCGCAGTGCCGTACAAAAATGTTGGGCCACAAAGTCGGTATTTTATTTGACTTTCTGACAATTTCCAGAGTAAATTTGGTCATTTGATTCTGTACGGCATCAGTTTCATACTGTTTCAATACAGCTTCTAATCCATTATTCCGCAACGCCGTACAAAAATCATGCGACAAGGGGAAAAAATCGAGGGTTGCAACCCCCTCTCTTTCCGTGGTCCGGGGGGCGATTTGAAACAACATAAAATTAATTTGTTTTGAAAGTATTTTATGCATAGATAATATTTTTTTACATGCCGTACATTTTCGTTGGTCCAAAGGTTTGTAGGGGAAAAACAACTCAAGGAAAAATCCATAGAACGAAATGATATGAAAAGATATGGTCTGCATTAAAATGTACGGCATCATTTTTTCCTAATTTATTTATCTTAATACTATTTAAAACAAGGGAAAAATGTAGAAAATTGCTATAGATGATTAATCTATGAATATTTAAACTTTTGCAATAATTCAGTTTTTGTATTTCTCTATAATTTTTTTTAGAACAGTTTCTTTTGAACGGCAATACTATATAACAATTGTATTTTACAATATCATGTTAAAAAAGAAGTTGCCGTACAGAGTCAAATGATTTTACAGCTTTATAAATCAAGTATACCATGAAATTAAGATAATTAATTAATTTACATTCAAATGAGCAATAATTTTTTGACGGCATTATTTTTAATAGTACTTTTGAGTGCTAGCTAATGTTTTGGAACCGAAGCCGTACTTTTTCAAATCACCCCCCGGACCACGGAAAGAGAGGGGGTTGCAACCCTCGATTTTTTCCCCTTGTCGCATGATTTTTGTACGGCGTTGCGGAATAATGGATTAGAAGCTGTATTGAAACAGTATGAAACTGATGCCGTACAGAATCAAATGACCAAAGGACCATGCGACATTTTGGGCCCACTTACAACATTGCTCAACAGTAATGAGACCTATATCAAATGAAAGCTCTTAAGATAGGCTTCATTTCATTCTATGGCAGCTAAGTTCAAATCGAGCGCGAAAATGGTGTTTTAGTGCATTTTGTCCTTTTTATTAAAACCTTGAGCCCAGTTTTTCACATTGTTCAACAGTGGTGAGACCCATGCCAAATGAGAGCTCTTAGGGTGTACTTCATTCCATTCTAAGGCAGCTAAGTTCAAATCCAGCGCCAACATGGTGTTTTAGTACGTTTTCAAAAAAATATATATATTTGTAACTACTATAACTGAAAAATATGATAGTGCTTCTCAACAGTGATGAGACCTATGCCAAATGAAAGCTCTTAGGGTGTACTTCATTTCATTCCAAGGCAGCTAAGTTCAAATCCAGCGCCAACATAGTGTTTTAGTACGGTTTCAAAAAAAAAAAATATTTATAACTATTATTAACTGAAAAATAGGTATGATAATGCTTCTCAACAGTGATGACACCCATGCCAGATGAGAGCTCTTAGGGTGTACTTCATTTCATTCTAAGGCAGCTAAGTTCAAATCCAGCGCCAACATGGTGTTTTAGTACGTTTTCAAAAAAAAATATATTTATAACTATTATTAACTGAAAAATATGATAGTGCTTCTCAACAGTGATGAGACCCATGCCAAATGAGAGCTCTTAGGGTGTACTTCATTTCATTATATGGTAACTAAGTTCATAAAGTTTTATCTAATATTGGAGTTCTGGCTAGCAAGTCACATTCATCTGGAATATGGCTAAAATCAATGTCCACATGCATGACATAAAAGGTTTTAATAAAAATCACAAAATACACCAAAACACCATTTTCGCGCTCGATTTGAACTTAGTTGCCTTAGAATGAAATGAAGAACACCCTAAGAGCTTTTATTTGGCATGGGTCTCATCACTGTTGAGAAGCACTATCATATTTTTCAGTTAATAATAGTTGTAAATATTTTTTTTTGAAAACGTACTAAAACACCATGTTGGCGCTGGATTTGAACTTAGCTGCCATAGAATGAAATGAAGTTCACCCTAAGAGCTCTCATTTGGCATGGGTCTCATCACTGTTGAACAATGTGGAAAACTGGGCTCAAGGTTTTAATAAAAATGACAAAATGCACTAAAACACCATTTTCGCGCTCGATTTGAACTTAGCTGCCATAGAATGAAATGAAGCCTATCTTAAGAGCTTTCATTTGATATAGGTCTCATTACTGTTGAGCAATATTGAAAGTGGGTCCAGGCTTGATACAAAGGTGCCCATGCTCCTTTACCCTGGAAATTGTCAGAAAATCAAATAAAATACCGACTTTGTGGCCCAACATTTTTGTACGGCACTGCGCGCTTTCTTATTATTTTTCATGGATCTATCGATGGTAAAAATGCCGTACAAAAATATATGACCAAAATGTACTCACTCTACCTGCACTTTTCAATTCTCATCAGCACTCAGTTGGACAGCTTACAAGTGACGGCATAGTGCTGAATCTTATTATTTTATGCTCTTATATCGTCCTATATACGTCACCTGGTGGTTCATATGACCCACCATTTTTGGACATGGGCCTGTAGTCTATACCTAGCACATAGCTATTTTTTATCCCGGAAGAGTGTACCGTCCCGTGGAATAATATATCAACCCTGGCGCGGACGAAATCGCGTGCGGAAGCTAGTTAGTAGATAAAGAAAAAAGGTTTTTCAGCAAAAGCGTTTTGTCTCCTTCTTTTTAACCGACTTCTAAAAAAGGAGGAGGTTATCAATTCGACTGTATTTTTTTTTTATGTTTGTTAGCTCCTTACTTGCGACTGGGTGAACCGATTTTCATGATTCTTTTTTATTTGAAAGCTGGTGCTTCCCGTGTGGTCCCATTGTCACCATTTCAACATCTGATGATGAACTTCGGAGATATGGAATGGAACTCCTCACAGAATCACAGCAGCAATATCGTAACAAGTGAAATTGCTTTGTTTATACGTGTAGTCGATGACTGACTGAAGGAAAAGGGGGGGGGGGGGGGTACGTCAACCTACCAGTTTCCAAAATTAAATATATCGTGTGAGGTATTGTTTGAAAGGGCTTTTTGTAAAGATTTCAAACATTAATACACAAGCACTAAAAAGTGAAAAATAAAAAAAGCTTTTTCACAAAAAAAGATAACCGCCTTCATAAACTACAGTTTTTACATTTTAGCGTTGTCAATTTAACCAAAGTTATGATATTTTTCGAGGATCGATATTGAATAGTATCAGTAATAAATCATTGTTTTTGTGTTTAAAACAGTGTGCATTTGTTCATATTTTTGTGACATTAATCAATTATAATCTATTTTATAGTCCGAAGGTCAATTGAATTAAAATATCCATTTTTTTATGAGTCGGTAATACAATTTATGTTTATACTTACATACTTTATTACCGACCCATGAGGGTCGGCAATAGCAACTATAAGAAGCTATTACTGATCGTATATAGATTCTTTAGTTTCTCACCTTACTTTTATGATTTAGCTGATTTTGGTTTTGAAATGTTCGTGGAGGTCTAGGGAAGGTTTAAACGGTGAGAAAATATGGGGTAGAGGTAGGGCAGAGGTAGGGCAGAGGTAGGGCAGAGGTGGGGCAGAGGTAGGGCAGAGGTAGGGCAGAGGTAGGGTAGAGGTAGGGCAGAGGTAGGGCAGAGGTAAGGCAGAGGTAGGGCAGAGGTAGGGCAGAGGTAGGGCAGAGGTAGGGCAGAGGTAGGGCAGAGGTAGGGCAGAGGTAGGGGAGAGATAGGGCAGAGGTAGGGCAGAGGTAGGGCAGAGGTAGGGCAAAGGTAGGTCAGAGGTAGGGCAGAGGTAGGGCAGAAGCAGGGCAGAGGTAGGGCAGAGGTAGGGCAGAGGTAGGGCAGAGGTAGGGCAGAGGTAGGGCAGAGGTAGGGCAGAGGTAGGGCAGAGGTAGGGCAGA
The DNA here is from genome assembly GCA_949316365.1 of Hoplodrina blanda. Classification (NCBI taxonomy): domain Eukaryota; kingdom Metazoa; phylum Arthropoda; class Insecta; order Lepidoptera; family Noctuidae; genus Hoplodrina; species Hoplodrina blanda. The sequence continues at coordinate 3,035,059 of OX438579.1, read as the reverse complement.
GGTAGGGCAGAGGTAGGGCAGAGGTAGGGCAGAGGTATTGCAGAGGTATTGCAGAGGTAGGGCAGAGGTAGGGCAGAGGTAGGGCAGAGGTATGGCAGAGGTAGGGCAGAGGTAGGGCAGAGGTAGGGTAGAGGTAGGGCAGAGGTAGGGCAGAGGTAGGGCAGAGGTAGGGCAGAGGTAGGGCAGAGGTAGGGCAGAGGTAGGGCAGAGGTAGGGCAGAGGTAGGGCATAGGTAGGGCAGAGGTAGGGCAGAGGTAGGGCACAGGTAGGGTAGAGGTAGGGCAGAGGTAGGGCAGAGGTAGGGCAGAATTAGGGCAGAGCTAGGGCAGAGGTAGGGTAGAGGTAGGGCAGAGGTAGGGTAGAGGTAGGGCAGAGGTAGGGCAGAGGTAGGGTAGAGGTAGGGTAGAGGTCGGGCAGAGGTAGGGCAGAGTTAGGGTAGAGGTAGGGTAGAGGTAGGGTAGAGGTAGGGTAGAGGTAGGGTAGAGGTAGGGCAGAGGTAGGGCAGAGGTAGGGCAGAGGTAGGGCAGAGGTAGGGCAGAGGTAGGGCAGAGGTAGGGCAGAGGTAGGGTAGAGGTAGGGCAGAGGTAGGGCAGAGGTAGGGCAGAGTTAGGGCAGAGCTAGGGCAGAGGTAGGGTAGAGGTAGGGCAGAGGTAGGGTAGAGGTAGGGCAGAGGTAGGGCAGAGGTAGGGTAGAGGTAGGGTAGAGGTAGGGTAGAGGTAGGGCAGAGGTAGGGCAGAGGTAGGGTAGAGGTAGGGTAGAGGTAGGGTAGAGGTAGGGTAGAGGTAGGGTAGAGGTAGGGCAGAGGTAGGGCAGAGGTAGGGCAGAGGTAGGGCAGAGGTAGGGTAGAGGTAGGGTAGAGAGATCATCACTAGCTTATACATTCCATTGTTGGAAAAAGGCCTTCTCTCATACACGATCGGGAATAGCTGCATAAAAATCGTTAATAGCTTCACAGCCGTTTTTATGGGTCGGTAATAGCAACAATCGACTAAGTCACTTTGTAAATTATTTTTTACAGGATAATCCTTTATTTAAATGTATTTGATTCAGTAAATACATTTTTTATACATAACACTAGCATATAAAATTAAACTATCAATCTTTAGAGGAACCAGTATACTAAAAAAAAATTGTTGATTTTAAAATTGCCTTAGGGGGGTCGTTATTACCTGCGTTTACCTTATTTGGTTTACAGACAACAATAATTATCTTTCTGCTACATTGCCATTCATTGTTATTTTATGTTCACATTTCGAGTAAGATAATTTTGAAACCTATTTAGAGTGATTTAAAAGAATTGACACACGAGAAACATTGTTTCAAAGTAGGTAGTTGCAAGTTAGCTGAAGTCTACTACCACATGCAATGGACTGTACCTAGTTAAAAATACGAACCAAGCTCCAAAATGACGAAGGTCCCGTGCGTGGGTGGCGCAGCAGCCACTGACCAATATTTATAAATGGCCTACAAATAGTTACTGCGGGTCTAGCTGTTTGCGAGTTTATATGACTGTCAACGCTCCCACGATACAGGAGAAAATCCTAAAGTACAACGTTAAAAGAAAAACTAAAAAACTTAACATAAGTTGGAATATTTCAAAGCAAAAAATTACATTAAAGGAATATGCTTTTTGCGGTCGAATATAATTTAAAATTTGTCGTGTAACAATGGACACGCGATCATCAATAAAACAAATATCCGTTCGTTTTGGCAGCAGCTGGTGTTGTCTTTATAATTCTGTTATTATAAAGGCCACTGGGTTTGTAGGGAAACTGTTTGAATAAAAAACTCTTCGCGATATTCTTTCATTCTTTTTTCAAATAAAAATACTGTTCGATTATTAAAGAAACGAGCTTTTGCCCGCGACTTCACCTGCGAAAATTACGATTATTGCGGACGCAAACGATGTCGCGGAATATTAAGTAATTTTTTGGGGTTCTCGTACTAAATTTTATCAAAATCGGTTCAGTGATGTAGTTGTGAAAGCGTAACAGACAGATAGACAGAGCTACTTTTGCATTTATAATAAAATAAAGAGGTAAAAATGTTTGTATGCTTGTAAGAGATAATCTCCGAAAGGACTGGACCGATCACAAAAAAAAATTCACTAATACAAAGCTGCAATATCGTCAAATACCATAGGCTATGTTTCATGGTACTTATACTTGACTTTCACGCAGACGAAGTCGTAAGCAGAGCCTAGTATGACATGAACCACGAAAACAAACCTTCACACTTCAGTGCAACTAATCAATTAGCAAAAACAAAGGTTTAGACAAGCAAAAACGTGAACAAAAACTTGCTCATTATCAAATAATTAACAATGCAGTGCAGTGTGACGTCCAAGGACGTGTGTTTTATGCAAATCGCTTGTGTTATGAGTTGTCATAGGCTTTTGTATAGCGTTTCAGAGAAACAGATTGTTTGTGGCATTATGTGTGCTTATTACATTTCCAATCAATAGTACAAAAGGAATATATCGTCCGAAACAGCATTAAACAAACCTACCTCAAACTAACTGACCCGAAAGACATTTTCCTGTCAAATCCCACGCGAAGACAGACGAGAATTTTATCGATTTTGATTTTTTTTTGTAAATAAAATATGGCCTGCCTCGTTGGTCCAGTGGTTGCAGAGTGTGACTGCTAAGCATGAGGTCTTGAATTCCCAAGTCGGGCAAAGTGTTATTGGGTATATTTTCATCAGGAATTTCTCATTAGCAGCCGCGGAGTCTGGATTTGTGCCCGGTTGATGGTAATAGGCTCGTCCCCTATTACATGGGACTTAAATATAACTGGCGAAATGTGGGTGTACTTATGGATGGATGTTATGTATGTGTGTAAAATATAGCTTCTTCCATTCAGGGATAAGGAAGCTTACTATTTGTGAAAAAATTTTTAGAAATGAATAAGTAGGTTCAATCAAAAAAAACCTTGCATAATTATATAAGGGTTTTTCACCTCGAACCAAAGAAAAAGAAGTTTTATAGGTAAGAAACGTCCGCTAAAAACGGATTTTGCAACAGGGCCGAATTAAGGGGGGTCTTTGACTTCCACATCGACAAAGTCACGGGCAAAACCTAGTCCAATATAAAAGCTTTCCACATTGGCACAGTACCTATCCTGATGAGAACTATAACTAAACACACTCGAAGCCAAATAGATCGAGCTCCTTGGCGTTCAATCGTAATACAATATAAAATGTACAGAAAATCAATTACAGCATATCAATACCACACTACTTAAACCAATTCTCAACAACGCTCCATTATCATGGGGGTTTGATTTCCCTACTTAGTCCTCAATGGTAGATCATTGTGTTGTGACCATGGTGGCCGTTATTCTAACCAGCCCACCTCCCTTTAGCAGAAGATTAATCCTCCCAAACTGCTCAGGGTTCGAGTACGTTCCATTCACCAGCCAATCAGCGAAGACCCAACTCCAACCGTATTGTGATACCCTGTCTTTGCTGATTCGTGGTCTTAAGTCTTCACTCGACTACATAGCTAGTGGAGCAGACGGCCATTGGGGTCGTAAGGCTCTCCAGTGGCGACTGGCGAAGCAGTGTGGGAAGGCCCCCCACGAGAATTCACGAGATAGACCGATGACCTGGTGAAGGTCACGGAAAACCGCTGGATTCGGGCAGCGCTGGACCGGTCAATGTGGCTAGCTTTAGGGAAGGTCTATATCTAGCAGTGACCATCGTTCCACTGAAATGTTGATGACGATGACTCGAAGTACATGGTAATATACCCCAACGGTCTTCGGTTCTTAATTTGAATTTCCTTCTGGTTGTTTGAATTTTTGTGTAGCGGTGTTCTCTTTTGCTCCGTCATAGACCCACGTCATAATGCTCAAGGAATGGTCCTCTGTATCTAGCTCTATGTTGTGAACGTGACGTCAATAAAATATTCATAGTGAAGGCATCCAATGAAGTCTTCTGAATGTTATTCATAGTCGAGCTCAGACAAATTTATAGTGTCCACTCTCGATTTCTTTAGGGACTGATGATAAACAACTTATTTATTTCTCATTAATATTTCAGCGTATGTTGCCTTTACTAGTAGGTAAGTATAGCAAATCAAACGCTTTGTGTATGAATAAGTCAGAGTAGGTAGCTCGTACCTAGAAGACTTCCACTTTGCTTGTTAATTTTTCATGCTTCACCAAAGAATTTTAGCAAGTCGGGAAGTTTGCTTGCAAAAAAATTCCTTATTGAATGTGGTCCTTATTGAACGCAGATTATAATTTATATCTACCTGTATTTAAAGATATTTTTTAGAAAGGGAAACAAAATTTTTAGTCAGTTTCAAAAAAAAATCTGCTGTTCCATACGAAAGTGCAGCACCAACAGGGTCATAATGTATTTAACACTGACTAATAACCGACAAAAATTGTTAACGCTGTGGGACGGGGGGGGAGGGGTCTCAAATCATGTACAAAATCCACTATTGTATAAATTCGTTCGTTGTGAAGAACATTCCACCCCGTATAATTTCTAAGTCTGACTCTAGCTGGTTTAACCATATTCAACTTTGTTGTAAGTAATAGTTATAATCTCTTCACTTGAAATACTCTCACACAGGCCAAGTAATCTTCAGAATTGTGTTAACCGTCACGACTTACAATTCAGGGAAACTATTTAAAACAATAATGTATGAACAGTTTTATTTAAATTGACTTTCATGTTATCTAAGGTCAAGAAATTCTTGGGCAGTCTGAATGTGGAAAGCGCATGTTTTATGTTCAATTTAAATGAGTCTCACTCAATTTATAGTGTAACAATTAGTGGCGTCACTAGCTATTAAAATATTTTACAGACCAAGTTTATAGAAAATGGCGGGATTAAGACGTTTTACATATTATTAAATTCGCTATAATTGATAAAGGACGATATCGATGGTCACGGATCAAAAAAATATTGTGGTAAAAGACTCAAAATTGCAGTACTTGTCTAAATTTTTCATTCTTTGGTTCTGTTTTTACTTCAGGCGTTGTTTTAGCAATAACAGGAGGTCTTCTAGGGGAGGGGGGGGGGGTGTCAGGGGGTCTTTTGTGTCTAAATATCTGGACAAGAATCGCAAATTTGAGTACACCGTTTCACGGTGGCGGCGCCGCACCACGGTGATGTTAGCCAGGCCCTTAATTGTTGGTGCAGGTCAACCAAAAACTAAGGAAATGTATTGTTTCGTAATCTTAATTTTATATACAGGGTGGACCAGTTCCCGACATCCAAAAAACAAATTTTGGAAATGAATTAAAACGTACTTTGCAATATGAGCGCTTACTCCCACAACTCGTACCGCAGCCGATCTACAATAATTCGAGCGCGGGCGCATTCTACAGCTAACTGTTAGCCGTTATCGTAAACACCGGCAACCGCACCCGCGCCGACTCTGCCTCCTCTGGACCATCGCCAGTGAAATTTTAACGTGCATAGACGCCGAGACTATCAGTAACAGTGGTCGTTTTATTGTCTGTAGCTAGCATACCTCTGTTAATTTCTGTGCGGTCTTTAGATTTTTTTCAGCTTGATAAGAGGGACATTTTGAATCAGGGGGGAAATTTTAAATCTTTAGGAACGATTAAAATCTAATTTCAGTCTAAATCTGACAAATATGCCTCTAATTTTTAATTTTTTTTAGATTGATTGTCGCTGAGATGAACTTGCGACTAGTATTTGATTGTTTTTTATTAGTACCTAGAATTGACCTTCAGATCGATCACGCGTAACATGTTTAGTGGCTTTTGTGCATGCAGTAGGTAATTGAGTACCACGCATCTATCACTGCGCTGTTCCAAGTCCAACAGCGAAATCCCTTGTGAAAAGCGTTACTGGTTGTAAAATTAAATGTATCATGCCCGCGTTTTCTGGATGTGCTAAAATACATACTTAGTAGACATATTCTAAAAAATATTATTACAACATTAAATGCCTACGTTACATGGATCTTGAGAAAAACCCTTCTGTGACAGACGGACAAAAACTGATCTTACAAAACAACTCTTATTATTTTTAAAGTACGGAACCCTAATGACACACACGCCATGTTTGTGGTCACTGCCCAAACCTTTACTACTAGCACTGAGAAGTAAATAAAACGATGTAAACTGTAATATTTATGATAAAACGATACCATCGTCATAATCCGTCGTGTTTATCAGGCACATTTCCAAGATCCACTCATGATCAACACATCTCACGATCATTCTGTAAACATAATAGGATTCAAGGTCTTGCTATAAACTAATAGATTTTTTGGTACTTTGCTTAGCTATGCACCAGCCACTCATGCTCGAAGCTGTATGCGAGCAAGTACCAATATGACATTTTCTAATTCATATGTACTTTCTAAGTTTATATTGGACATTACCGACATCGGTGAAGGAAAACATCGTGAGGAAACCTGTGCTTTATAATTTTGATAAGTCAGAAATCGCCAATCAGGCTTGCCAGCGTGGTGATCAATGCTCGTGCCTTCTCTGTATAAAAAGAGACCTTTGCCTTGCAGTGGGACAATAATACGCTGGTAATATACACATCAAAAGTGTCTAGGGATCAACATCTCTAACAAATGTTAGGGATGTTGATCCCTAGACACTTTTGATGGGATGTTGATCCCTAGACACTTTTGATGTGTGTATATTGCTTAGTCAGAGTTGCAAGACCAGTTTCCATATCATCCTTTGCCTAATAATAATAGGTCACCACAAATGAACACTTGAACAGGCATAAAAAGCACAACAACCTTCCACGTTTTTTTTTTGTGGAACCTTTTTGTGCTTTCAGCTTTCCAGCTTCATTATTCCAACTTAGTACTAGTACTTGTATAATTTGCCCCAGATTTGCGCGTAGAGCGCGCAGGCGCGTGTTGCATAACACGTAACGACCCAGGAAATAGAGGTTCAGTCTACATCTAGGTTGGTACAGGCACGAGGAAGGTCGCTATCGATCCAGCTTGCGTAACTCAGCGGTCGCGCTGCCGATAACGGTCCTATGTACTGGGTATTGAAGAAATGGATACAAGTATGTGGGCATATGTACAGGGACTAGCTTCTGCCCACGACTTCGTCCGCGTAAATGCCCTTAGAGAGAGAATTTTTGAAAATCCTTTTTTAGCGGACGTTTACCAACTATAAACTACCTCCCTGCCAAATTTCACCTTTATACGCCAAGTCGTTTGCGATATTTCGTGATAAGTGATTAGATTATTTAGTACGAAGGCAGGAATAGAAAATATGAGCTAGCCTTGTACATAGGTCGATATGGCTAGTATGACGAGACTTTCAAGCATCTCTAAAACCGGGTAAAACGGGGTGAATAGAAAGGCAGGGGTGAATCGAGACGGAACTTTAAAAGAGATTTTAACGTTAAACAAATAAAGTTTGTCGCCAACAAGGAGACCAATTTGTAAATTACAAGTCAGTGAAAACAGTAGAGTCTTTTTTGCCAACAAACTATATTATATTAACGTTAAAATCCCTTTTAAAGTTCCGTCTCGATTCACCCCTGCCTTTCTATTCACCCCGTTTTACGGAAGTCTATGAACCAATCTCAAACCAATAGTCATAGAACCATCCAATTTTCTGATCAGACCATGACCCGTATGTTGGACTGTCACAATTGTCCGTTCACCTGCATCCTTGATGACTTGTTCAACGTCTCTGACGCAGCAAGAAATGAGGGCGGACCTACTGGGACCAAATACCTTACATTATTATAGATGTAGGTATCATTGACACGAAAAAAATAAGGCTATGAATCAATATCATAGATTTATTCCTTATAGTTAGGTACTTGACAAATCCATTGGTGACCGCAGAACGCATGTTAACTCTCTTGACATAATTCTTCAGACATCCAAAGACTTTTGCTATAACAGCGAAAGTCTTTGGAATGTTGTACCAACTAGCAACTTTACTTATTACAGGTCAATTCTCCTGAGTACCACAGCCGATGCGAATGCCAAGAACAACTCCCTATTCACTAACAAAAAGACACAGCGACCTTAAAATGTCAGGGTTCAAAGCATTACGTAAAAGTGGGTGGTTGGGTGATGCTACGTAGCAAAATGTTGTAGTAGATATGCAAATCGACTGCAGATACAAATATTGGATAAGTAGGACTGACTGAAAGCATGAGCGCTAAGTAAACGTAACGTAAATTTGATCGATTTTGAAATTGGAAGTAGGCTTCTCTCTTTCTTAAGCATGAGAGGGTTCAATACCTGACAAGTACCATTTATGTGACTTTTTTAATTCACATGTACTTTCTAATTTTATCTTAGACATCACTGACATCGTAATGAAACCAGGACTTATAATATAACATAACATCATGCCTGTTATCCCCGAAGGGACAGGCAGAAGTGTACCAATTTGTATACACTCACATTTCGTCAGGTATGTTTAAGTCCCATTTAATAGCGGGTGAGCCTATAGCCATTAACCGGGCACAAATCCTGACTCCGAGGCTGCTACTGAGAAATTCCCGATAAAATCCTCAATAACACTTTGCTCGACCTGGGAATCGATCCCAAGGCGTCATGCTTAGCAGCCGCGCTTTACGACCAGTAGATCGAGAGGCAGTGATATAATCTGAAAAGAAGTCGAAAAACGCCAATCCGCCATAAGCAAGCCTTCTCTGTAGGAGCCTTTGCCCTGCAGTGGGACAATAAAAGGGTAGTTATATTATTATTGATTAAAGTCTTTATTCATATCAATGTATAAAACGAATCGTACTTTTGTCGTAAGAAATAATCCTCCCAGTCGTATTTCGGTCGAATATTTTTACCTCTAAGCTATAAAACATTTATAGTACAGAACACGAGAATAGCAAACCATGAACTGTCGTAGTATTTCATAATGGGCTCTACATAAGTACACTAGCTCTCTAAATTATCAATGGAATTCAAAGACTTTCGTAATGCTTTGAATTCGGCGGGTAATAAATTTTCTACCAGTTTATTGGCTTGCAATAAATTATCGTCGTTCACGTCGTAACGAACGACGTAAATATTAGATTGAGTGTAAGCTGGTACCTAGTACTTACCTGGTGTGTACAATGTTTTATTGAACGGAATTACTTTAGATAAAAAAATATGGAATTGAAGTAAAGTTAATCTTATTGAACAATTGATAACAGGCTGAATAAAAGTAGTACTGAAGTGTAGAATTGATCACTCATTGAGAGGGTGATAAATAATACCTATGCCATTCATTATTTATTTACAACTTCATGCAACAAAAAAAGTATAAAGGCGGACTCATTCTCTACCAGTCAACCAAATGTGGTGAAGAGATAACATGGCAGCTGCAGATGCCATTCTATTAATGAGGATTTGGTTTCCGCAGTTAGTTATTGTAACCAGTCCAGCTCCCTCCAGAGACACATTTAAACTCCCAGACTACCCAGGAGACCGCAAGAGACTTTGGTGAGCCTAAGGTCTCTTTTCGGATCTGGGCGACGGCTGTGCACTTAAAGAGCAATTACGTGATCGTTTTTGCCTGCATGCATGTTCTGCATAGAGGACTGTCTATGATGTCTATAATGTGAAATTGTTGGGTTAGCCAGCAGTGTCTGGTGATGAGGCCACCAAGCGTTGGCTGCTTCTTTCAAAGCGCATTCAATGAAATCTTCTTTTTAGCGTATCGATAGCAAATATAGATTAAAAAAATGAAATGAAATAATATGCCATCTTCTGGTAGCAGAAGTTATTTTTGACATTAGATCCCTAACAATGGACAACTAACAAGAAAAGAATAATAATATATTCCAGACCAAACACACGCAAATTCACACAACTAATTTGAAGCGCAAAAATACTTGAGTGTCAACTCGTAAACATTGAAATAACCTCTGAAATACCCAAAGTTAAACGCTACCAACGTTATTTAGTCCCAACCGCAACATACCTGCTTGGTTGATGGGCTTGATTCATTTAAAAGTTACCATGTAATATACAAATTTTCATTCGTTGGGGAGCTTAAACCCGCAACGTTGAAAGGTCGAGTCCCCAAGCCACCAACCACCCCCCGGGGTGTGGGAACTCACTTACATAACATGACCTACATGGACGGACCAGCTGGGAATCAAGTTGGATGTAGAAGGTACATATACTTCGCAAGTTATTAAGTTATGTTTCTGTTTATAGGTCTACTAAGAGCCTAGTACAAAATATCATTAAGACGGTATTCCTCGTGGGATGAGGCAGAGTACCTACCTAGACGGAACCGGCATAAAAAGATAAATCACATACCTAGCTATTAAACTACGCATACTTACTGCCCATTTAATTAATATTGAGCAGAAATGATTGCGTGGACATGAATTCCATTTTTTTTAAGAAAAGTCACCGTTCAAGGTAAAAGATAAAATAAACTTTACCAGTTTAGGGCAAAATATTTTCAAACAACGCCAAGACACCGAAAGATTCCTCTTAAAAAGTAATAAACCAGTCGACGACAGACTCCTTCCAGACAGTAAGAGTTAAAAATAGCACAGCACACATGTTGACGCCATGATGGTAATGGGCACGTCATGTCATGTGAAGTAGAATTAGCGTACGAGTAATTATAATAATTATTATGTATATTAATCATTAGACTGAATTCAGATGGCAAGAAACAAGAGGAAGGGACGAAGTGGGAATTTAGTTTTTTAATGGGATAAACGACGCAAATAAAAAAAATGTTACGACTGCCAAAAATAATTTCTTCGTTGTTATTTAAATAATTAACGAAGAAATAAAATAAAAACCGCATAATGATTAATTAAAGTTTTGCTATCGCATTTACTTAATTAACTTGATAAAACAAAATGGTGTTTGTTGAATGCTCATTGATTTGAGTAGGTAGGAAACTACTATACCTACTTTTAATGAAAATAAACTCCAAAAGAAAATTAGGTATACCAAGAGCTTAATTCAAGTAAAATGAATTAAAAAATAATTTATAGTCTGTCATAAAATAATAAACCATAATAGTCAAAATAATCTAAAAAGTTAATTAATACAAGGTGTAGTTTTGCAACATTGTTTTTTTAAAGTAATTCGGAAGTAATTCGAATAAGTATGGAATTCGAACTAGCAAGATCATGCCGCTGGGTTTAGCGCTCTTACGCACTAGCGGTTAACTGCGGGGGCGGCTAACCGCGCGGCTAGCCGCTTTTCCAGTTAAATATGCAACCGCTTTTGATTTTGTGGCGGTTTAGTGCTTACAATCATAAGCGGTTGCATATTGGCGGTTAGCCGCCCCCGCGGTTAACCGCTAGTGCGTAAGAGCGCTAGGTAGGCGGGGCGATGAGCCCGCACGCACAGTGATATAGCTGCGTGACACTACCATACGAAACGGGGCGATTCTGTTCTATTAATTAGGTGTATTCTGAAATACTGTCAAACTTATACGACTATAAGGGGCGTCGCCCACACGATTAACAGTCGAGGTGCAGTTGAGGCGGAGGCGCATAAGAGGCACGCCGCAACAAGGTTTTCTTTACAAATGAATGGTAGTGCGCTCACATACAAGAGTTGCGGCGAGGGCGAGGTGAAGGCGGGGCGGAGGCGAGTTGCAGGCGGGGCGGAGGCGAGGTGCAGGCGGGGCGGAGGCGAGGTGCAGGCGCAGGAGGGGCGCTCAAGTGTGCCCAAGCCACGATTCCACCGCTATTTTGTCATTTTGTCATTCAAAATGTATAGCCGCCTCACGCCTGCGCCTCGACTCTACGCAGAGACCTATCCTCGACCGTGCTGCGACGCCGCACCGCCGCTGACGCGACGTCGCCTCGACTTAACCAGTGAGCGACGCGCCTTAAACAAGTAGTTATCAATTATTGACTAGATTTTGTAATTTTATTTGATTATTTATGTTTTATGGCCTCATAAAAATTTGACGAGAATTCAAAACTGCACCTTGTATAAAGAGATAGACATTAATAGGTGCTACATACTTGGAAGATGTAATATAAAAAAGTGTACTCACATGAAATAGTTGAAGGCGATTCCCAAATACCATAGCGTGAAGATAATTATGCCCCCTCCTACGTCATCGGCCATGATTTCAGCTTCCGGTGATTTTGAAACTGTGCCACCGCGGAGGTACTGCTAATACCGCCGGGAAGCTGCTAGTGCCGCCAGACACCACAGATTCCACTGTCAATGCCAATGGTTCGGCGCTGATGCCACCCAAGATGCCACTGGCAAAGTGCTAGCGCCACTAAAGATGACACCGGCAACGATGCTTGATTCTCCGATCTAGTACGACAGGGGTTGCCACCAGCGAAACTGCTAGCGCCACGTGAGTTGCAGTCGAAGGAATTCCAGATCTTGCTAGTGCTTTTGATGAAAACGATATTGCTCTAGTACTCTCCAGCTACGATAATATTGGCCTGTGATGAACGTGTCAGTGGACAATCATACCACCAAGTTTGGCAGTAGCATTTGCTTTATCTTGGTTCTTGTATTATCTTCTTGATAGTTTCGTATTCTTCTACGTCTTCTAGGGCAGGGAAGGTACGTCTGTAGGTAGGTGTTATGAAATTAGTAAGATATTTTTCGACTTTCTCTTTAGAGGGGTTCATTATGTGGTGGCGGAAGAGGCTGGACACAGGGTTAGATAAATACTGAATGTACCAAATAATAATATGAATAAAGAATAATTTTATTATTAATTACCCGACCGAATTTACCTGACTGCCTGAATTCCCAGGTCAGGCAAAGTTTTATTGGGTTTTACCAGGAAATTCTCAGTAGCAGCCTCGTAGTCTGGATTTGTGCCCGGTTGATGGCAATAGGCTCGCCCCCTATTACATGGGAGTATGGGACTTAAACATAACTGGCGAAATGTGGGTGTATTATTTAAAGTGCAAAAATTCTTGCTCCAACAAAGGTCTATTTCCATTTCACTCACTCTCACATTCGATGGGACGGTAATCCGACACAAGAGGGGGAATTAGGCACAGGACCAACGGCTTTTGCGTGCTTTCTCAGGCACGGGGATTCATACCACCAACTTCCAACCTTTTTTTTTTAAGGTGGCAAAAATCATCAAATGAGTCCTTCCGCCCTGGGTGGGGCAAAAGGGACTGTCAGACTTTTACTGACTTAAAAACCACCCTGTTCCTTTGTTGCCCTTTACGTTCCGGGGCCACGGTATCCTGTTAAGACGTCCCGCAACCCCGGCAGGCGTTTGGCCCCGTTGGGGCCCCGTCCCTGTGCTGACACCAACTTCCAACCTAACTTTGCATTTGCGCAATGCGTAGGTGATTACATAATACATTGTAGGGTTCACATAAGATAAAAAGGGTATTTTTTGTTTACTCACTTTAAATGTATCATTTATGCAAACTTTTCCATGGATTGTTATGGATCTTTTTATAACATGTTGCTTTATAATACTGGAAATTTTGTCCTAATTTTTTATTTATAAAATTGTTGGTTCATTTTTTTGATAGTTTTGTTATTTTGACGGTAGATTTTTGTGATGTTTTGTCACTTACTTATAAATTGACAATACGTGCCTATGGCGTGTCTATGCTATTCAATGAGGTTTTAAGTGGAGGAGGTACCTACCTATCTTACTTTCTATTCTCAATGCGGGAGTTTGGATGAATATCAACGCAAGCGTTTCAGAGAGCAGTCGTTCCAAACTATCATAGTTTAAACCATCATTTAATTAATAATTCTAACTTTCAAGAAATTTAGTTAGCAACACAAATCTTACTGCTATTTTAATGCGAAAGTTTGGATGGATGTTTGTTAATCAATCACGCCAGAACGGCTGAAGGGATCTGAATGAAATTTGGCACAGAGATAGATTATAATCTTGAATATTTTTATTCAAGATTATAATCTATCTAAAATATACGGTTCCCATGGGTTATTATTAACTTTGATGCAGACGAATACTCTACTACGACAAATCTTCATTAATTTTTAAGCATCTTTTTGGTCGTACTGCGTACTACCCATTGATTGCTAGCGAATACCCAGGTTCAAGCATATTTTAGCGATTTTATACGTGCATACTGCAAGGGGCATAGGATCTCCCAATATGACACCTACCACGCGACGCTGCATGTCCATACACACAAATACGGTCTGTTCGTTTTAATATCATCAGTTCTATAGATAGGTACGTATTTAATATGATAATAATACAATAATTATGACTTACTCATTGTCCCGATGAATTTACATAATGTGCATGACATAATTATTGAAAACAAATCTATTTGGCTATGTATGGACACTTCATTCACATACAAAGTTACTATCTTATTTGTGGAAACTGCAGGCCACACATGACGTAGGAATATTTACATACAGACGGTACTGGACAAATAAATAATACCAGCCTATCAGCCGTTCCAATGAAGCCCTACATTGGAACGATAGGCCTCCTCTCATACAGAGAAGGCATAAGCATTGATCACCACGCTTGCTCAAGGCGGGTTAGCGATTCCAGATTTATATTTTAGCCGGTACTGGGTACTGGAGTTGAATTTTCTTTTTATTCTTATAAGAGAACTATGCAGATGACAACGACAAGAAATCTATCTTCTATCTATCTATCTTGTTGCGGGACGTCTTAACAGGATACCGTGGCCCCGGAACGCAAAGGGCTATAGAAGGAACAGGGTGGTTTTTTAGTCAGTAAAAGTCTGACAGTCCCTTCTGCTCCACCCAGGGCGGAAGGAGTCATTTGATGATTTTTACCACCTAAAAAAAAAAACTATCTATCTTCTATATAAATAAAAATGAACGGCTAATTGAAAACTCGAGAACGGCTCGACCGATTTGGTTAATTCTTTTTTTGTTGTGTTCGTAATTTCTCGGACAAGGTTTGTATGGAAGTTTATTTTTGGAATAGCCACCGGAAAAGTCTGTATTTTGATAAAATTTAAAAATACCCACAGCTTCGACCCACTGTGAAAAAAGTATGCACCGACTTTAGTTATTAATAACTAGTTATACCTCGCTGTTACTGCTCCGCTCCCGTTTGTCGTAGCGTGAGGCCATGTTAAGATAATTATATGCCTCGCAGTTGTAAATATGTTTTCTTTCTTCTTCTTCCGTCCGACATAAGAAAACAATATTTTACATTGTAAACAATATTTTATTATAACGTAGGTAGATATTATAACAGTATTATATAAAAACTATTTAGTATTTATTACATATTTACATCAGTAGCAAAGGGCCTCTTCAACATGTGGATTGTCTTTCACCTACTAAGGTTTATAAACATTTAATATCATTTCTTTTGAAACATTTTGCCCATGCTAATGATAGACTATTATTACAGATATGTATACAATTACAAAATATATATTACTATACAAGAACTGTTACAAAACAAGCCATAACATTTTCACTTGCTTCAAGTTTTCATTATACGTTTGTTTGAGCAAACTTTGCGTTTTTCAAGTGTGTTACTTTTATTCAATTTTATAAATAAAACAGTTACTAAAGTACAGTCAGCTACAAAAGTCGATTAACAACGTTGCTTTTTTATATCATTTAAACAGACACTAAACACATAATTTACTGGTTTTCTGAATTTCAGGTAATAGCTTAGGGTTTATTACATCTTAATTTTATGTTCATTGAGTTTTATTTTTAATATTGTACTTAATAATTAGGATTTAAAAATCACAAATGTTAATCGACTTTTGTAGCTGACTGTACCAACACTTTTTTACTTATTTTTTCTTACTGCTCTTATCTGACTATTCGAATTTGTTTTATTTAAATAATTATGTAGTATAATGTTGCTACTTTAAAGTAAAATCATGGCAACACGGCAATGGCAACTTATTTGTTTCTATTTGTATATTATAAATAAATGAATAATTATATTTTCACAAATGATAGGTATCTTTACATTAAATAATGTAACAATGGAATTTTTAATAATATCACATACTATATTTAGGTTTTATTTGACGTGAAAGTGAAATTTTCATGAATTAAATGGACATGATCTCATTATAGTTTTTGAGTATTTTAGCAGTAAGTATGGTATTAGTGGGCAGAATTTGTTACTCCATTTGTGATCTACTCCGTGTTTCACATTTAACAGGCAGTGACGGTGAAACCTTTCTGCAGTTTCTCCACGTATTGCTTGCGGGCCTCCATGTCGTCGGCCGGCCGGTTGTACGGCAGCCACACCGGTTTGCCGATGAATAAGCGCTTGGTCCTGATGTAGTCCTGGAATGGAAAGGTTATGATTTATTATTTATTTTGTTTTTGTTTTGTTTTCTTGATGCATTAAAAAAATAATTTTCCTTCTACTGTAGACCCGGCTTGGCACGGGTGCAATGTAACATAACATAACATCACGCCTGTAATCCTTGAAGGGTTAGGCAGAGGTGTAACCATTAGTACACCCACATTTCCCCAGTTATGTTTAGGTGCCATGTAATAGGGGGCGAGCCTATTGCCATCAACTGGAAACAAATCCAGACTCCGAGGCTAGTACTGAGAAATTCCTGATGGAAAAACCCAATAACACCTTGCCCGACCGGCGAATCGAACCCAAGACCTCATGCGCAGCAGTCGCGCTTTGCAACCACTAGGCCAACGATGCAGTCCAATGCGGCGAAGCAGGTACAATGTAGATACATAAAAACAATAATATGTATTAGTTTATAGTTAAGTTGTGCTTATTTATGTATTTGTGTTTTATGGGCCTTAGTTGCCTGAAATAAAGGTTTATAATAATTATTATTATTATTAACCTTCCTCTTGAATCTAAATCTAAGCGCCTCTAGATCTAAGCGTACAGCTGGCGGGAGACGACTTTGTTGTATACTATGATGAAGAGATTACTTAATAAAGAGATTTTTATCTATACGGAAGCGCCAACCCCATAAGTACCTCATCAATTATTATGACAAGTATTATCGGACAGTAGTGATAACAATTGCGTCAAAGATGGAATTATTGATAACGCATCTTTATCATGTCTTATGACCACTTTGCAATCGCCGATCGCGAGGGTTCCTCAAAATAGAAGAAACCCAATGTCCAAAGAGTAAAGTCTAAATTCCCTAATCAATGATTCCCTTTCATTCTTGTTCTTAGTATACTGTATACATACATATACAGTTGTACATAATAGTAGTTACTGTATAAAAAACAGCTAGGTGACATAGCTGGTATGGTTTTGGTAAAGTTAGTCTACCCCCACTTTTGACTTCTGGCATTGTTCAAAACATATTTAACACCAAAGGAAGATGCTCCATTAG
Source organism: Hoplodrina blanda (assembly GCA_949316365.1). Lineage (NCBI taxonomy): Eukaryota > Metazoa > Arthropoda > Insecta > Lepidoptera > Noctuidae > Hoplodrina > Hoplodrina blanda. The sequence continues at coordinate 3,017,815 of OX438579.1, read as the reverse complement.
AATCGTGGCCACAAGAATAACTGCTAAGGGTGGGGGTTTCGGGTTTGTGTCCCAAGTAGGACAAAGTTTAATTGGGTATGGTACTTGGTTGACATCCCTGTACCTCAAAAAGTATGAAAAGAAAACAGGCTGCGCCTGATTTCTCACAGTCCAATTGGATTGCTGTGAACTGTGAATGAGGGAGGAGAGATTTATAGAGTGCACCTGTGTTTGTGCACACACTGATGTACTATAATATAACCTGCATTGGCTAGTCCCCATTGAGTTTGGCCACTGTGATTGAAGTTAGAGAATATTAAAACTATCTTCCTTTGTAAATCTCTAGAGATCATACTACGCGCCCTTTTTCACATACTACCTTATATGGTCACGGCACGGCGACCGTGCCCTAAAGTAGTAATATATGATTTACAATAAGAGCTTTCACATAGCAACTGTGACGTGATCATGTGCATATAACAAGCAATATAATTAAAAAATTAAAAAACACGACTGCAAAAAATGCACATATTTGTACTTTGTTTACTCGTCAGTTTTTTTTACGACATTTTTTATTTACAGTGTTATATATTTTTTAAATCTACTTGTCAAATTCTAGACGATAAACATAGACACGACCAGATTCATTAAAAAAATAAATTGAGGCTGGTATTAATTTTCATTTTAAAGTGACCACACCGGTTTCTTTTTATTTTTAACTAGCCTATGTTACTCGGAACGATGCAAGGATTGTAACGATACCCCATACATTTAAATCGGTTCAGGCGTTTAAAAGTTATGGTGGAATAAAGAAACTCACATAAGTACATACATACATATATACATACATACCATGGGTGGCCAAATTATTAGGGACAGCACTCATAGAAATGTAATATCTAGTTGAAACATTATTTTGAAACAAAGTAATAGATTTATTAGGGGTTTTTTTTATTTGATGTTATTACTGTTTGATGTATGTTTTGATGTGAAAAAATTGTAGAGCTGGAACAATTTTTTTGAAAATTGATGTGACTTTCTCATTTCGTTGATTTTTGTTGAAAATTCCTCTTATTACAGCAGTGTAAAAAAAAATCAGATTGACATTGTAAGTTTATTTCAGCTAACCGTAGTCAGAACGTGAGTAATGTTTCGTATAGTGGTACTATTTTTAATCTTAATACTTGAATTTTAATTTTATTAAAGCTATAACTTGAAAACCTCAAAATTACTTTTTTTCTAGTATGGGCAACGTTTCAGACACGTCTTCAAGAAAAATTAGAGAAATAAAAACATTAATACTGCACTCTACACATGCCCAGAGAGGTATAGCAACTATTGCAAGTGTTTTAAGGTTTGTAGTTATTCTAAGAAAGACAACCCATTTCCCTGAAAAATTTAAACAAACTAGAAATTATTAAAATCTCGGCGCTGTCCCTAATAATTTGGCCACCCACTGTACATACATTAACCCTGAACACATAACACTCCTTTTTTTGGGGCAGTCGTGTAAAAAGGGGCAAACATTTTGTGATTAGTATCGTAATTTTTACACTTACATTAGTATCAAGCGTGAAGCGGTGGTAGATGCCACTGGGGATGACGATCATGTCTCCGGCACACACAGCGATGCGGATCCACTGGTCCTTTCCATCACGCACGTCGAAGTAACCTGACCCATCCAGAATAAACCTGAAATGTTTTAAGTATTTGTTTTAAACTTCTATCATCTATGGCGACTTTTTATCATATTGTCATATTTGTATGTGATATTTCTATAATATATTTATTGGAACGAAGTTCCTTTTCGCGCGTTGCGAAAGGGGGACGGAAAAAATGAAGACTAAAAGTTGTAACGACACTTTTTGCTATAGTTGTGCGGCGTGTGCGTGTTTCTCTGTCTGTCTCTGTCTGTCTCTCTCTCTCTCTCTCTCTCTCTCTCTCTCTCTCTCTCTCTCTCATATAACTTCGTTCCATCCGGGTGTCCCTTGACACCTATCAAGTTTTATTTCAGATACATGTCCCATGTAATAGGGGGCGAGCTTATTGCCATCAACCGGCACAAATCCAGACACCGAGGCTGCTACTGAGAACTTCGTGATGGAAAAGCCTAATAATACTTGAACATAGCTTGCGAAATGTGGGTGTTCTAATGGGTACAATTCTGCTTAATGCTTCGGGAATTACAGGCGTGATGTTTATGATGTTATTTTAGACATATCATGTTCTTCTTCATTAACCTTTTGAACGCCAGAGTATAAACGTATCGCCGTACCCCTGACGCCAGGCCACTTTTTCTGTCCAATGACCTTCATAAAAAATAGGGATTCCAAAACTTGATTAAATTGTTTATTTCATAATATGGTGCGACATGATTTTGTCATATATTTGTGACATTGGCGTTCAGGGACAGATTTCGTTTGTCACATATATGTGACAATGGCGTTCAAAAGGTTAACATCACTTTTTTGGTGTGGACAATAGCTAGGAACCTTCTAGTTCTTTTCACACAATATTGTATAAAATTCCCAGCAATAATATTTGCACAATGATATTTAGTTTGATCGGCAGTATGTGGAGGTGACACTTATGTAATGTTATTGAAGGTTCATATTTACAGTCATAATATGTACAGTCACGAGCAAAAACAAGTATACACTTAGCAACATTACGAAGCGATTTTCTTCGAATATATTGATTGAAATGTCATGTTTTTAGGAATATAGTATTTTGAATTTAACACTACTATGAAATAGGTCTTATATCAAAGTTACAGCTATTATTTCACAAGAAAATCGCTTTTGAATATTGCTAAGTGTATACTTGTTTTTGCTCGTGACTGTACCTCAAATACACATTACATATGGCGATAGAAAACATTTTGACTGGAATTACCATCACAGTGAGAATACATGGTTACATGGGGCCTACCACCAATTGTCTTAAAACAGTATTACAAGTATTTTAAGATTACTTTGTCTTGCACACAGTTGGATTTTCAACATTCTGCACAGCCTCAGGGTGCGGGCACACGATGTGTTGCGGCGCCGCACCGTGTGTACACTATGATTATTAGTATGTAAAACGACGCAACGGCAGTGCTGCGTCGACGCAACGGAGACGCAACGCACCGTGTGCTCGCGCTCTCAAAAGTTGAAAATCGAACAGTGGAAATTACAAAAATATACTGTTTACTAGCTGACCCAGCAAACTTCGTACTGCCGTTATTTTTTATTAATTTCCTTTCATAAGAACCTTTTCCTTACAATAACAAACACAACAAAAAAAGAATTAGTGTGGACCAATTCTTTTTTCGTCGTTTACGCGTGATGCTGTGACCAAGGGAAATAGGGATTCATTTTTATTTATATATGTATATAGATAGATAGACATTGTAGTAAAGTAGACCCCCTATGCTTTTTCTGAGCTTAATTGTACTATAATATTTTGTTAGAAAAAAAGTACCTACCTTATCTCCTCTTCTTTGTGCAGATGTTCAGTGTAGAAAGACTTCAGTGTCTCCTCATAGTTGGGCATGCCGTCCTTGGAGCATGAAATCTCGTCTTCATATGTGTATCCGCGCTCCAGCTTCAGCTTGTCCAGCACTCCATCAGTTGCATATGTGTCAATGTTCAGCTGGAAATATTAATTAATTGGGGAAATTAAAATGGATGTTGGTATTTACTTTGAATGGTGAAAAATGGCATTAACTAATATGATAATAATTGTTTATTCAGTTAAAAGTGACATTTAAAATAAATATTTTACCATCTAAATTAAAACACAGTTGCATGTTTGCCTGAACTGGGTTGAACCTAACCAAACCGAATATATTGGTAATTTGGTACATAAGTAGTTGTTTAATATGAAAATTGAGTGAACTGAAGCAAAATTTAGTATTAAATCTAGAGTTCTAGACAAAGAAATGTCTTGGTGATTTTGGAGAGTATTACTTAATTTTGAAATCAATATTGTAATGTCATAAAAACATTTACAGCACACACACTGTGAACAGAAAACCTGTTCCATTTACAGTAAGTATCTAATCCTTACAATAGGTTTTATTTTTAAACAAATAGTCTTAAAGTGTTTGTTAAACATGATTGTTATAAAGAGGGCCTGGATTTATAATGTCATAACAATACTATTTGTAGTACCTAAACAGACAAGAACAAGGAACAGAAAAATAGGTACAAAAGAAATTCAATCAAATTGTCTTCATAAATAGGTAAGTAACTAAAAATCCCCATTTGAAATTTAACTTTATAACTAACATCAATGTAGGTACTCATCTTCATTGATATTAATTTATCTAAGTATAGACATATCAACGAAGATGATAAATTAGTTATTACGACATGCAGATAATACTTCATGATTTGCAATTTTTAGCAAAGTATCATCCAGAACTTTTAGCTACTATGCAAGATAATAAGGGTTATCAACTAATTGTCTCTATTCAATGAGAAAAACTATACTGATAACATAGCCGTTACGTTCTAGAAACTACGCAAAAATAATTGTACTCACTTTGAAATATTCCACGCCAGTAATCTTGTACAATTCCTCAAGAGAAAGGAATTCTGGTGGGTTTTTATGGTGTTCCAAACGCTGGTCAGTTTCCTCTTTATCCATATACCACGCTTGAACCATTTTTGAAATTTATTTGTTTATTGAATAATGATAAATACTTGTAGCGGAGTAACGTGAAATTCCCGTTCGCTCGCTGATATTGACGTAAATAAAATGATTAAGAATATCAACAGTCAAGCAAATTGCTTTTATTCAATTTGACAATTGATTGACACTGACAGTTGCGTTTCGTTTAACGCAAAGAGAAACTTGAAACTTATTCGAGTATATATGTTATCATCACGCATTTATTCCGTGTAACGAGAAGCCGTATATAGACACAAAAACGTATGATCTTCTGTTTCTCCGTTCTCGTATCATACTCATGTTTTGCAATATTTTAAATTACAAATTATAATTCTTTCCGCTTATGAGATAGTGTAGTTACTGGCAAGTGCAAAACTACTTAGAATATAGCAGAATGAGCGTACCTACATACCAAGAAGGGGAGGGGCAGAGAGCTGGTAAATTATTATGTTCTAAAGAATTGGTATAAGGTTCGTTCATAAGGAGAAACTTCTGAAATTGCAATGAAGAAGCAAAGTATTCTATAGGAAAATTAAATGCTTGAACATACAGGCTGCATTTCAGTTCAGGCAGACCCTTCATACGCAGTCATCATGGCCGATTGGCCGCCCTTTACCATTGATGTGTAGGTATGCAGTTTGCGTTTTAATATTATGGAATATCAAAAGCATGTTGCATGTTGTCACCTTTTATAGTCATAACACTGGATTTCTTTTTTTTTGTATTTTCAAATATCGAAATAAAATAAAAAACAGGTTTCCAAGTAAAAATATATTTAATGATACTAAAGTATTACTATATTTTGGCTTATAAACCAATTACACATTACTGTGATCTACATAAATTGGGGGTTCGTTTCTTTCTACTGACACATAAAAATCTCCTAGCACCTTGTACTGGGAACTTTTAACATCATTTAAGATCAGCGTGGACCGAAAAGAGTAAATTTCTGATCACATTAAATAATACACTTTATTATCAGTGCCACAAAGTGTGAAAATGTACGGAAATCGATGAAGATATCGTACGAGGAATCCACAAACGTGCTGGTTGATAATAAGGTTCACTTTTGAATGTGATCGCAAAATCGTCTTCTTAGCATTCTCTTCGGACTGCGCTGACCGTTAAATTAACTTTCACATTTAAAACAAAATCATTATCTATGGCATCTATTATTATAAGTACAGGTTACTATGGGTAGTTTCAAAAACTATTAAAATATTGTATCTCACAACACATTAGTATTATTTAATAAAATTAAAGTACATTCATATTTTTCTTACAAGGAAAATGGTTCTGGTAGTTCCAATGCCAGTCATGTAATATTTTACAGTCAAGTTTCAAATTTGGAACATCTTTTACTATTGAAGAGATTTTCACCTTTTTATACATTGAGTTATAATGTACTACGTACTAGAGAAGACACCTCAACTCGATTGTTTGTAACACAAGTTAGAGCGCGTGCACTCCAACTCACTTAGTCTATGCCGAGCGTTTGCTGCAACGTGACACATTTGAGTGAAGTTTTGTTTTTTATATTATGCCTTCGTGCGTATTGAGATACTGTACAAATAACTCCAGAAACATAAAAGTCAAGGAGTGACTTTTCACCAGTAAGTTCATTAATTATGTTTAAAACACGCTTAATTTTTAATTATAATTTTTCAATTGCAACGCGTCACCGCGGCGGCGCGGCGGCCATGTTTACGTGAATGTCAAAGAGTAAAACATTTGTATGCGCAGACTTGACACTATCGACGTATAAGTTTACATAATTAAGGGCAGTAAAATATTAATTTTAAATCACGATAATAATGTTAATGCAATAACATTAATATTTTTTTATTATTATTTGGATTTAAAGGTTTCCTCGGCGGTGTCATGAAACAAGAGAATCATAGATGTTCAGAATAATCGCAGCGATGAAACGTCGTTACCTTCAGATTATTCACAAAACGGCAGAAACTAACTAAACTTATATTACTTAAAGGAAATTAAAATATTATTACAGCATAAATACTTTTTTATTTATTCTTTGAGTAAGTACACAAGTAGGCAGAATAATAAAATTATGTCGCATCTGCACTGCATTGATTGTTATCTATGAGAACATAACACCCCCCCGCTTGTCCCGCGCATGCCCCGCTGTCATCAAGTGCGCCCATCTTTTGTTTGAGATAGCTTCTCTAGTACGTAGTACATTATAACTCAATGTTTTTATAGTGCAAATTAACTGCAACTTTTTCATTGAAAGGCATCGGAACTGTCAGACTAAATAATGTTAAGTAAATAATTATGTTATATATGGTGCAAATAGAACAACAATATACTCAAGCAGTTTTCATTTTTGTTAATTAAAAATGAACCGAAACTTAACAGAAATAGAGTTGAAAATTGCTTAATCCTGTGCAAGATAAAAAAGCGGCGCAAGATTATAACTTGCACACAATTTCCAACTCTATTCGTGATGTATTTGGTTCATTATCAATTAATTAATGAAAGGAGTATATTACTATTCCATCTACACTGATCGTAAGACTCCTTGAATATTTCACACAACATTTATTATTATTACACACATATATCAGAAATATTTATTTACAGACAATTTGATATGATTGACGATGACAAATTATAATTATGTTGCTAAGTTTACGTTTTTTTTTTTGGAATTATTACCGATTAATTCATAGTTGTTTAAAACATTGCCAATAAAAATGAATAAAGAAACCAAATCTCAATCAATGGACGGACATAGAATCACAATTAAAATATTCATAAAATAATAAAAACAGAGATTGAAGAATTTGAAATCGAAAAGAGTCAACGTAATATTATGCATTAAATTAAATTACATATTTTCATTTATTTAACATTGCATGTTAGAAAGATTATCTCATAAAAAAGGGCCCGAACTACGTTATTTTAGGATAGCTAAAATTTCGAGGATAGATAACATAACATCACGCTTGTAACCCCCGACGGGTTAGGCAGAGGTGTACCCATTAGTACACCCACATTTAGCCAGTGGGGGGCGAGCCTATTGCCATCAACCGGGCACAAATCCAGACTCCGAAGCTGCTACTGAGAGATTCCTGATGGAAAAACCCAATAACACCATGCCCGACTTGGGAATTGAACCCGAGACCTCGTGCAGTCGCGGTTTGCCGAGGTAGTCGAGGAAAGATGAGTGGAAGTCAGTAAGGTACCTTTTATCCGTATACCTGGAAAGGGCCCAGCGTTCAAGCTACCATATACACAAATCACTTCAAGGACAATTATTCATCTATCTACCCTCAAAATTTCAACTCAGCCAAAATCACAGGTATGGCAACATTGAAAAAAGCCTCTAAAAGATTTATAGCATTATAAAACAAAAAATAAACCATTATTTTTAGTAATGAAAAGTGAACTCATATTTAAATTACATACACAGTCAGCTATGTTTGCTTAGAATTTTAATTAAAAAAATTAAAACGGAACTTTAAAGCTATCACACACATAGAAATTCCACGCTTATTTAAAAATGATATATTGAGATCACATTCTTACGTCTAAAGCTTCCCATTCACACTAAGACAAGACGTTCAAAATGTCTTGAAGATATTTATTTGATTAAAATACGCATGATAAGGAAGTTTATGATTGATTTAGCGTGAATGGGGCTTATAAACTATGTTACATGAATATTGATGGTGGAATTTATTTGGAAAAAACGTTAAAGAATAGTAATCTTTAATCTTAAGATCTACAAGTTTTATACATAACACTGTATTAGAAATAACCTACAAAACAGCGACAAAACCACAAAAAAATATCTGTAAAATCATTTTACAGTTTAACTTTTCGGTTTTCACATTTATTTGTGAATTATACATAATACAGTGTTATGTATAAAGTTTACACAAAGGGAATATTACAAAAATATGAAATTTACACATACATGTCTAATCTACTGGGACAAGATGTACTACCGTGTTCACACGATTGCGATTAAATTGTCGCAACAAGAATAACACAATATTCTTTGCGACATTTTGATCGCAATCTGTGGACATATCTTTAGGCAGTGGTTTTTAACATTTGCTTTTTTAAATGTACCCTATTTTTGCTTGTTTTACGGCAAGAACTTTTTGTAAATAGACAAGCAAATTAGTTTATTTCATTATAACTTCTAAGGTACCCTAAACCTAGCAAATGCTAAAAACAACTGCAATTTCATCTAAAAAATAATGTTCTAAGGAAAATTATCACAACAATAATAATTATTATGTATTTACAATTTAATGACAAAAACATAGATTAAAATCTAATATAAATTAAAAACTACACGTAGGTATGTATATATTAAAAATATTAATTACTTTAAGTATCTTACATAAGATTGCATCGTACGTTACTAGTTAAAATTTACACACAATCAAATTTTAATATAGAAAAGTCGTATGATTTTTTTGTCATTTCTCAATCTAGTACAATGTCGTACTTAGGTACAATTTGTCATTATTCATTTCTATACTCTTACATCAACAATTTATAAACGATTAAGTTATTAAAATAATTGACAAAAAAATAATTAAGGAAAAAAATCAGAAATAGGTACTTCGGTTAATAATAAGACAAGTGTGGTTCGTAAATAGAATGGAAAACAAAGCGAAGTCCAATTATTAATTTTAAGATATATTTTGATAGTAAGACTACTAGCGCCACCTGTATGTCCAAATATGTATTATTGCTTTATACGTGCACGTGGCGGCGTTTCTACTGCAAAGGAGTAAAGACGTGTAGGAATCCACCAATCACATTAGCTGAAATCCACATCGTCTCTCGCCTCCTCTGTGATTGGTCGAGTGTCTCACTACCAACATTTCTAAATTTAAATAAGAATTCGTTATAAACTGTTGATGAAAATTGACCCTTTTTAGAGCTTGGCAAGTTTTTTAACAATCATACTTATTAAGCTGATGTTTTTCTTATCATAACTCCATGAAAAAGGTCGGAGTATTTAATACTTTGTCATTTTTAAGTCGGGGTTATATTTCAAGTCCTATATCTTCATTCCTAGGCCTATATGTGGTAGTCGAAAGTTCACTAAAATGTGATTCTAAAGAAGTCCTAAACAGATATAATATTTTGGCATTTAGTCTTTCATTGATCAAAATAATGTTAGTTATCTTCGGATAATGCATAATTTGTCATGTTATATTAGAATTTTGTTTTCCTCATTAATATTTAGCACATTTTTATGAAAAAATAATCATTTACCATTTGAAATAATCACAGATAAACAAACATGAAACTAATATCTACTTATTTTGATCAAACGAAACGTCATGTCGTATCTTTTCTATAGCAAAAACAAAGTCAAATCAATCAGACAGTATTATACTTTTATCTAACGGATGTTAGATAATCTTATTTTCTCGTTCTATTTGTTGTCATGTCAATTCCATGTGTATCTTTGACAGTACATAGTAGAATGTAGATAGCCCATCAAGTCTCAATGACGTCACGGCGCACATTAATATCGGAATCATTTCCATCAATTCCTAGTCGTTTTGACAGTTATAGATTAAATCGGTCGTCAGCTCGCGTGTGGGTGACGTCATATGTCATGTGATCACAGTTTGGTATGCTTGACGGTATCCGTCCAGTAGTTCTGTATAGTCATCGCCTCCAGAGAGTTGAGGAACGAATCGTTGTCCAGGCTGTACATCTCTTCGGAGTTGTCCTGGAATTGAGAAAAAAAATTGTTAGAAGATTTTAAATTAAGTGTTTGTTTGTATGTAAGTTTTAGTTGTAATGTAAACGCAACCACGATACAGGAAAATATAAAAGTGTCGAGCGAAGGTATTAAAAAAAACTTAGCAAAGTAGAACGTTATTTATAACTGTGACAGTTGCAGGTTTTTTTTTATAAAACACAGTAAGAAATTAAATCTTCCAGCGTGTCTAATTGAAGTGGACAAAAGGTAATAATGTAATTTAGACTGTAAAAAAACTGGCTTGAAAGAAAAGCCATGACATCTGTGCAAGTTCATAAAAAGAACACACATGAATCATATTCAGTTTTTTTTTTTTGAAAAATAATGGTAATATGGTGCATTGGGGTAATAACGACAACCGGGTAAATTCCGATTTCTATTAATTTCAATCAAACGCTGCCACAGATTTAAACATTGCCGTGCATTGCTAATAAATAATTATAGTGTGTTTCATCTTTAAAACATTGTCAAAATAAGATGTGGTACGTAAATGGTGCAAATTAATAAAATCGGAATTTACCCGGTTGTCGTAATTACCCCAATGCACTATACTTACTCTTATAGTACTGTCATCGAGATATCCGCTCGAATCAGGATTGGAGCACTTGTCATTCAGAGTCTGCGGCTTGTTCAGGTACCTCCGCCGGTACAGCACGAACGCCGTACTTCCAGCCAGGGCTGCGAGGACCAGCGCAGCAAATGATATGCCAGCTATAGCTCCAGTATCCATCCCCCCATCACCCTGGTCTATCACTCTTCTAGAAGATTCCACGTTCGGTGGTATTCGCGTCTGCAGGAATGTAGTCTCTAATGACAGTGGTTTCTCTGTCACTATCCTGCTTTCCGCCACATTTCCACCACCGTCTTTAACGAAATCTGGTCTAGTCAGATTTCTCTTTTTGGACACAAACGTCGTGTTCTGCGTTTCCGTCAGATTAGTGAATGGGGTAACCGTTACGTTTGCGGTTGGGGTTTGTGTTGTGTTTGTCATGTCTGTGATGTTCACTACCGTCCATTGTATGGAGGGGTGTACTATTTCTTCTGTTTGATTTGTTTCTGTTGTGTTCGTTACTGGGATTATTTCTGGAGGTTTGTCTGTTTGGTTGTCTGTCGTGTTGGAGGTCTGTGTGGTGACTTGTGTTTTCGTGTAATACATGGCTCGGCTCTGTCGCTCAGAGAGTCGTCGGTCCAGCTCTGTGTCTCTCTGTGTCAGCTCTTCTTCTGACTGGGGCGCCGCGTAGCTTCGCCCGCTGCTCGCTGAAAAAGATAACAAGTCATTGAATCAAGTGCTTCAATTTATTGAAGTCTAGATTAGCATTGTAAAAGATAATAAAATCAATAGATAATAATATAGTGTCCGTGTTTGTAAATGAAGTAATGTGCTCGGTGAATCACGAAACTATTATTAATCATAAATGTGATGAAACAGGTGCAATAATTTGATCATTGATGTGCGTCATGTTCGTGAACAGGCATCATCAGTTGTGACTGGGCATCTCTTAGCTGCTTCGGCTATTTAAAATTTATTCTGAAGTATTTTTATATATTTTACTTAAGATCTTTAGACCTGTAGATTCAACAAGAATAAATATAGACTAAAGTAATAATTTGTTGATTTCAAAAGAGTGTTCATAGAGTTCTCCATAGAAAACTACTGTTTGAAACGAGTCTGTCTGGAGTTAGAAGTAGCTTCAACTCTCTGACTGACAGACTCCTTGACAATTTAAAAATGCCTGCAAATTATTTTAGTGGCTAAAGAAAACGAATGTTATTGTAGGTACGAAGAGTTTGCTACACAGAATAAATCTTTTGGATTCGTACTTCGCAGGCTCAGGAAGCAACAAGAGACTTTATAACAGAACACCAGAAAATACTAAAGACAAATGATCGTTAGCGTGAAAAAAGGTTCAGCAGAAACAGCTGAAATTAATGAAGGTGGCTATTTACACAAACGTAGGCACTGTAGTCGCCGGCTAAGTAAACAGCGCTGAACAAACTGAAACGTTTTACACACAGAATTTTAACAAAGCTACTTGTTAATTGGATGGACTGTATAATGTCAGGGTGGAATTTTTTAAACTGTATGCCTTTACTTGTGAACCTAACCTTTTGTCATGCCTAACCTTTTTAAAAAGAGTAAGAATGGAGCTTCTTGCACGTTCTTCTCCATATGAAACTACCTTTTCAGGCAGCTAGATTCAATATTATAATTTTTCTTTTCTCTTGTAAATAACAAAAGTGCCTTTTAATGGTCTAATTGAAATAAAGTCAAAGTCAAAGTCAAAACATTTATTTCAATTAGACCATTTACAGGCACTTTTGAATTGTCAAGAAGTCAGTCAGTTAGTCCGAAAAATGAAGCTAGTTGCTCGTTCCAAAACGGAGGTAGGCCTCTATGGAGAAGAAGGAGCAAGAAACTCCACGGCACTCTTTTAAATTAGGTAAATAAATGGTTTGACTTAGACATTGTCATCTTTAATTATGTGGTAGTACCTATCCTTTGCTTTAGGGCCCAATCTCCAGTTAATATTATATTCTCCTAGCCGAATTTCGGCCACGGCGATCAATGTCAGCGGAGACGAGTCAAGTGACTTGACTCGTCGACTCAAGTCTGCAGGGGATATTTTAGTGCACAAGTGTGTGTGCACAGTTGCACACAGATGCACTCCCTCTCACCACGAGACCTACAGTTGTCATACAAAAGTATGATGTACTTACTAGCTTTTGTGCGTGACTTCGTCCGCGTAAATTATCTTACGAGTCTTAAATTTTTATGAAAATATAATATATCCTATGATACTCGCTGATGATGTAGCTTGTAGCTTCCCATAGATTAAATAGAAATATTTTTTAAAATTTCTCTTAGATTTTAACTAATTATTAATTTACAGGGTGGCCCAGATAAGGACGTCCAAAAGATAATTTTGGAAGCCTCTCTTCTTGGACTATCCAAATCACGCCCCATGTAAGTTCTATGATTTTTTGTGGAGTAGGTTACAAAATAATAATCTAGTAGACGTAAGGTGTTTAGGCAAAATCACTTCAAAAGTATTCCAACTACTGAAATTGTATTTCAAACTCGGTGGAATGCTTTTACCGAATATTTCGTAGTCTGCTAAAAGCGGGGAGGACGAAATGTGAATATTTGTAGTGAATTCTCAAATGTCTACTAGCATTATGATGTGGCTATGAAATAAGCGGGGCAGTTTCATGGTACCCTTTACCATGAACCTGAGAATACTTTAGTATACTTATTATGCACACACTACACACAGAAATAAAATACTATAATTTATTTAAGATTTCAGGTAGGTATTAATAAATTAACGCAAAATTTATTAGATGGTAGTTGGTTTATGGACTTGGGCAGAAATTCAAAAGTTTCTTCTACTAAAATTGGTTAGCAATCAAATGATTAATAGCAATTGCTGCACTTCATTTCAATAAACCAAACACAACAAAGAAGCAAAACTGTCAACTAATTGGTATTTAAAAAAAAAATTTTGGAGTTATTACTGTATTATTTTTGTCTCATCCAGTTAATTATATTGTAAACTTAGTCTAAATATTTTTGACTTGCAATTTTTTTGTGTCTGTGAAACATTTTTTGGTATACAAATAAATAAATAATTTTAGCTACACTGAAAATATTGTGAAAGCATTCCAAGATACTTTACAAGAACGAAGTTATTGCCCTTTTGGAGAAACTTAACATTCACAATAATATTCTAACATTTGTGAAATTGTGACATTTCGAAATCCAGGTTAGCACACTAAGACCCTAGCCAAACGAGTTGCAGGTAAATAGGTTATTAGTATATGTCAGAAAGAGACACGATATTATTATTATGGTGTTAGAAGAGGATGAAAGGGCTTTGAAAGGAGCTTGCCATTTATTTGGCCTGAAATGTCGAGTAGGTATTTGTAAGTCAGGCTTCGATGACCTCTTTATTTCTTCCGTGAGAAGCTAGCTTACGGGCCACGGCAGTGTCAAACGACACTGCAGGTACTACTATTCTATACTAACGCGAAAGTTTTTGAGGATGGATGGATGTTTATTACTTTCACGTTTTGACTGAACGGAATTAATTTTTGCACACATATCATAAGTAGTTATTGATCGTGCTTGGCACATAGGATATGTTTTATTCCGTTTTTGTGTACCTGAGGGATAATATCAATCGACCAATTTTGATTGCGTGCGTAAAGTAGTATTTCATATTGACTACATTTTTAAAGTAGGTAGGTAAAATATAATTATTTTCTATCAGTCTTCCGAAGAACAATTTATGTTTTTCCGAACATTTTAGTTTGTGTAAAAAACCGAGGGTTCAAAAAAAGATGGCGGACAGGCGCGGCGGCGTCAATCTTCACGACAGAAAAATACGATCTATTCTTTTTAAAAGCTTTACAACAAAAACCCAACTCCATCAATACTGATACTGTAGTTCGTTAAACTATAATCGCAGAATGAGGGAGAGGCCTCGTGCCTTTATTTTTGCGGCGAGGTTGGGTCACAACTAAGGTTGCCAAAACTTTGTCTGTCAAAAATAGTAGTTCTAAAATGATTACCTACCCATAAAAATATAGTAGCTAGCGATAAGATATAAAAAATATATAGTAGGTAGGTAAAAAGTGACCAAAGTAAACGTACTGTCAACTAGATATACCAGAATGTCCAGAAAAAGTTTAAAATGAATATTATTGCTTTTAGTTTGATGCCTTCAAAAATATATTAGTTTAGCCTTTAGGCAGAAGCATAGTAGTCGGACCCCTAATATAGTAGAATACTGTATTATATAGTATGGTTGGCAACCCTAGTCACATCAGGTCGAGGACGCAGTTTCATCGAAAATGTGCAAAAAACCTCAGTTCGATACCTACCGTTCAATTTATTCAGCTTGTTTTTATGTCGTAAATAAAAGAGTAATGAGAGACAGTTGCTTTGATAAAGAAGACTTTGGAATTACTTGGATCCCCCAGGGTCGTCCGTCTGGTAAGTTGCTTAGGACACGATATTAAGGACTTAGGAAAGGTAAATTCTGGAAATTGTATTATGTTTCATACATAGGGTTGTCGTATTCCGTTTGTGTGTCTGGGGATAGAGAGTTGGTGATTTCTTCGGAATTTAGAGCGTGGTAAGTTTACCAAGTTGTGACGAAAAAGCTCGTTTCTATTTTCACTTTTTGCTATACCTAAACCGCTTAATTGAGGAGGCACAGGGGGGGGGGGGGTTGTTGCGTGATACACAAGAGGTGAAATGTGCACTGGAGTTTTTAAAATATGTGACGTCATAGTTGTATATTATTTATTTCCCACAGACGATGACTAATACTCCTAGGTAAGCATGTCATAATTTGATCAGCCAAGAATAACATTAACTTGATATGAAAAAAACCGGCCAAGTGCGAGTCAGACTCGCGCACCGAGGGTTCCGTACAAACCTGTAGGTATATAAGTAAAAGTTATGGTATTTTTATTGCTAAATGAAATCCATAACATAACAATGTGGAAAGCTGACGGTACCTTGTTCCAAACTCCTCCGAAACGGCTGAACCGATTTGCATGAAATTTTGTGTGCATATCGGGTAGGTCTGAGAATCGGCCAACATCTGTTTTTTTTTTTAATCGCTGAACAACGTTTGCTGGGTCAACTAGTAAGTTTATGATTATTAAAAAAAATATACTATGTGATGTAACTAAAAATTTAAGATTTTCGGAATTTTTCCTATATGTCTACTTTATAACGTTGCTTCATGCCAAATTTCAAGATTCCAGGTCGTCTGGAAGTATCCTTTAGGTTTTGATTCCCTTGCGAGTAGTTGCGAGTTTCAAAATATGCGGCTTTAATTGCTGTATCTTTTGATTGCGTTGACGTAGAAGTTTGATTTTGTTACAGCTTAAAGATATTATAGACTTGAGTATTTGTTAAGAATTTCAATATAATACCACTACGCGTTCATGAGTAAAGGGGTAATAAGTTTAAAATTATTAAAAATATTTTTATTATATGATGTAACTAAAAATTTATGCTTTTCGCAATTTTTCCTTTATCTGTGTTATAAGACGTTGCTTCGTACCAAATTTCAAGATTCTGAGTTCACGGGAAGTACCCTGTAGGTTTTGATTCCCTTGCGAGTAGTGGCGAGTTTCAAAATATGCGGTTTTAATTCCTGTTTCTTTTGATTGCGTTGACATAGAAGTTTGATTTTGTTACAGCTTAAAGGTATTATAGATTTGAGTATTTGATATGAATTTCAATATAATACCACTACGCGTTCATGAGGAAAGGGGTAGTAAGTTTAAAATTATTAAAAATATTTTTATTATATGATGTAACTAAAAATTTATACTTTTCGCAATTTTTCCTATATCTCTGCTATAAGACGTTGCTTCATACCAAATTTCAAGATTCTGAGTTCACGGGAAGTACCCTGTAGGTTTTGATTTCCTTGCGAGTGTCGAAAATTTGCGGCATAAACGGGAGTATCTTTTGATCGCGTTGACTTAGAAGTTTGATTTTTTCACAGCTCCAAGAGACCATAGACTTGAGTATTTGATATGAATTTCAGCTTGATACCTCCACGCGTTCCTGAGAAAAAAGGTCTTGACAGACAGACAGACAGACAGACAGACAGACGGACAACAAAGTGATCCTATAAGGGTTCCGTTTTTACCTTTTGAGGTACGGAACCCTAAAAAGGAAAGTCTTTTGTAGATCTTCACTCTGTCGAGTGCCAGCCCTATTGTTGTAGATAGTTAAGGTTTTTCTGTCGTGATTTGTTTGGATCCTTTGATAAACAACACAAGTTCTAATCTAATAAAGTTACTGAAAGGTAAATGTATGTGCGGACTCTGGGATTTATTTATTTTATTGCCCCGACGACGAAGTATTGCCTTTTCTTTTTTCCCTCGAGTTGGGTAAATACAGGGAAGGCTTTGTAAATAATTTATGACAAAACAATAGATAAAACCTTTATTCTACTTATATCAATAAACATTTCAATGTTAGACGGTTTGTTTGTTTTTATTTTATGTTCTCTCTTTATGTTTATGTTCTCTGTGATAGGTAGGTACTTTATTCATCTGTGATATTTCACAAGACACGATCGAAATTCTTGTAACTGGCCTTTTACCCTGTTTTGTATTCGTTATATTGCTTCTTAGACCTGGTAAGCTGAAACACAGGTTCTTAGAACAAATTGACATTTTAATAGTAGCAAAGAATTTAATTGGATTTAGTTCTGCTAAAACGTCAAACTCATACAATATGCTAAATGTGTTACATTACTATAACCAGCACTAACAGTTCGATATGCATTGAACTTAAAATTAATCACCGTTAATTATCCAGGCCGTTAACCCGTTAAGCCGTTGGAGCCGCCTGTCATCCTAGATTTATGACATTCCTTACAAATAGTCGGACACCCAAAAGTGACACCCAGTCTTACTAAGGGGTCTCGTGTTACCCAGAAACTGGGTTATGGAGGTAGGAGAAGTACTGGCTTCATGTAAAATACTGCTATTCAGCGGCATCTGGTTAGACTGGAAGCCGACCCCAAGATAGTTAGGACAAGGCTGTGCAGATGATGAAAAAGCAATCATAAACCAAAACCAAATTAAACAAATATTTATCAAATACAAATGTAATTACAATACGGCTCTAGTTGGTCCTGTGTTTGTTCGGCAGGGTCTCCCACAAATTGGTGCGGGCGCAATTATAACAAAGTTTAAACTAACAGGGCGACAGGACTCTGCGGGCACGCTTAATTATTTTAGAGGACATGACATTACTGTACAATGGTTGGAATTAAACTTTTGAATATGATAACTGCGTAGTTACCTACTGTCAATTAAAATTAGACGCACAGTGAGGTATACTTGGTTTGATATTCAGCTGTTCAACATACTCATACATAAACTCACGAATTTTTCCCATGGGGGTAGGCAGAAACCGCAGAACGCCGCCTGCTACGATCCTTACATACTCGTTTCGCCTCATCCACGTTCATACATCTCGTCATATAAACACGCTGGATGCGAGTACTTACTGTGCACCTGACCTTTATGAAGAAATAAGATGAACTGGGCTTTCCTAAAGTGTGGCGCAGTGTGGAGGCCTCCCAAGTGATGGACCGACGATCTGGTAAAGGTCGCGGGAAACCGCTGGATGCAGGCAGCGCAGGGGCCTACCACAACCTCTTAAAGCAATATTACTTTGCGTTCCGCTCTGTTGGATTTTCAACGCTGGGATCAGCGCCGAGAGTTGAAAATGCAACAACAGAAATTACAAAGTAATATTAAAATAATATTGTTTTAAGAGGTTGTGGTAGGCTCCTGGACTGGTCATTGTGGGTATCTTTAGGGGAGGCTTATGTCCAGCATATCGTTTGGCTGATATGATGATGTACTTAGCAATAGTGTAGTAAAAATCATTGACGAAAAAATACAAGACACAATTATTCTAAAAACACAACTTTACAATCTCGTTTTTTTTAGTTAATTATAAAATTAGATATTTAGTTGCTTTAAAATCAGTAAATAATTATTTACTTGAGTTGGCAAATAAGTGACGTCATTTCGCTAATTGCTACACAAAATCTATAGGGAAATCGCGTTTTGATAGCTCATAAAAAGTATTTCAACTGATAGGTGGAGTACTACCACTCAATTTTGTTAATTCGTCCGGCTATCAGAGGAATTTCTTGTAGAAGTAGTATCTCATTGGTCACTTTGGACAAGCAAAGACCTTAAACAGAACTTTTTCATGAACATTTCAAAGTCAAAGTCAAACACTTTTGAACGTCATAATATGTATTTCGAGAACTTCTACATCTATACTATACCTACTAGTTGTACGTATAACCTAATTCTTTTCAAAGAAATGTGCTTCGCTTTGGTAACCTCATTTCAAAATTGTTAGAAAAGCTTTAATAATAGACTAGTATTTACAGTCTATTTTTACTGTGTACGCTTCAAAGTCAACAAAAAGCTGTGGTATTTAAAAAGTGCCCTAGAAAACCTAATCCATTTGAGTGCAGGACTGGAAACATACGGAGAAGGAATATGAACGGTGACGCTTGTCCAAGGTATTATAAATTACTAGCTTCTGCCCATGACTACCTCCGCGTCAAAGTCATACATTATCTCAAGGGAATCGTACATGCCGGAACGTAAAGGACAACACAAGGAACAGGGTGGTTTTTTAGTCAGTAAAAGTCTGACAGTCCCTTCTGCCCCACCCAGGGCGGAAGGAATCATTTGATGATTTTTACCACCTCAAAAAAAAAAGGGTACCGTACATTTTTTCGAAATAAAAAGTAGACTATAATCTATCTCTGTGCCAAATTTCATTCGGATCCGTTCAGCCGTTCTGGCGTGATTGAGTAACAAACATCCATCTAAACTTTCGCATTAATAAATAACTCTAAAAAATTAAAGCACTAAATGACGTACCAAAGTATGGCAGTTTGGTCCAACTGTTCTGTGAAACATTTACGTTGACCTACTGTAAAGAGTTGACAAAGGTACGCTGTGGTATAGTCATAAATATTTCTACTTTTTAAATTGTTGAAAAGAAACCAAAATGTACAACCGAAAATTTTGCGCATGTGCAAAAATAAAGCTAAAGGCACACAAGACTGCATAATGCAATAATCGTCACGCTCGAGGAAGCCTAATCAAAGAAGCTATGTAGTAACGAGATTAATTACTTTGTCTATAGTTATGTGTATCTTACTGCTAGGGATATGCGCATAATATGCATGTAATGTAACACAAGCCTAGCATTACACATGTTGATTAAATGTGCTGTAAACCTCTTATTATGATATAATTTTAATTGCAGAAGCAACGTTGTGTTCTCACGTAACATTAGACAATAATGACGCATCTCTTTACCCACGATGCTGGTTTATATAGCGACCATTATTTATGTCTGTCAATTTTAAAAGAAATTAAGTTCTTAGATAGAATGTTTCATTATGATTAAAGGCCGATATTTCAACCGTAAGATACTTAACGGTTAAATAAATATGGCGGTTTGACCGCTTTTGTTTAGAAAATATGTCAAACTGTAATTTTTACTCTTTTAATTTTTACTAATAAAACGTCTAAATCTAATCGCAGTCACAATCTGTCAAAAATGTCTCTAATTTACCTGCATTTTTTGACATTGTTTGTCGCTGAGGTTTAATTGCAACTAGATTTTGAACGTTTTTAATTAGTAGAATAATATTTTTCAGTTTGAAATGTTTTCTGACAGATTGCAATTAGATTGCGATCGTTTCTAAAAGTATTGAAAAATCAGCTATTATAGTTAATACATTTTTAGATTTTTTGCATTTACTGAAGTAACTGGCCATGGAAGGTTACCATTCCCTATTTGTTACAACATCGTAGTGTTAATCACTTTTTTTTTTTTTTTTTTTAGGTGGTAAAAATCATCAAATGACTCCTTCCGCCCTGCGTGGGGCGGAAGGGACTGTCAGACTTTTACTGACTAAAAAACCACCCTGTTCCTTCTGTTGCCCTTTACGTTCCGGGGCCACGGTATCCTGTTAAGACGTCCCGCAACCCCGGCAAGTGTTAATCATTTAACAACAAAATGGCGGCGCTCCCATCCACACTTTTATGTCCCGTGTATATTTCCACATAACTTCTACAAGAACTGGATCACTAACAAGATTAAAATGTGTGTGAACACTAAAATAGGATTCTTAGTTAGTTTTACTGTAAGGGTTCGCTCACATGCGAGAACAAATGTATCGCCCGCCGGTTGTCCCGCACCCACGCAACGTATGCATGAATCAAGAAAAGTAGCACTTTAGTGTTCGTTCGGAATCGTGAATGTGCACACATCCTAAATGTGAACACTTTTGATGTAGGTCAAACGATGAGTTATAAATAAATATAAGCGATATCGTTAACGTCTTAAAGTTTATTTTTGTTTAATAGAATCATGAAGAAAATATAGACATGTTGCCATTTAAAAATATAAGAATATACGCCAGCATTTTCTTAAAAAATATAGAAATACTAGCAGCGCCGACAGACGTTGTCCTACTCGAACGTTGGCTTGCAGCGCCACCTACAGGATCAAATTGTTTTCAAATCCAGGAACCCATTGAAATATACACACAAAATTTCATCCAAATCGGTCCAGCCGTTTAGGAGCAGTTAGATGACAAACATACGTAAAAATTCAAATTAAAAACATTGATTTCAGACTTTCCGGTCCATACAGTGTTAGTAGTACATTCAAATAGCCTAAAGCTATGTTAGTAACATGCAGAACGATGAATCGTAAATCTTCATAAACACTAGCGTGCAAAAGTGTAAATTTTATTTATTAAATGCAAGATTACGTTACATGTTTCATGTAAACTCGTGTAATTAAATGAAAGATGAGTCGTTAATCTTGTAATTTGTTCATTTTTATGTCGAATTACATCAGAAAGAGGGTAAACAAACTAATAAAACATGACGTCACGTTACTTTCACTTTAAATTAAAGTCAGTGACATGTAAAGAAACGAATTGCTTGAATTTAAATTAAATTATGGTTTATATGAGTACGAAAATGCTCGAATCGACAATCTCGTAAACCAACGTTTACTGAGTTTTTAGTCATAATATCATTAAAATACTTAGCAAAGGTAAGTGAAATGGGAAACCATCAGTACGAAGTCAGAAGGTAAATTCTTTTAATTATTATTTTTTAATCTTGTCGCGACTGCTGAGCATGAGGTCTTGGGTTCGATTCCCAGATCGGGCAAAGTGTTATTGGGTTTTTCCATCAGGAATTTCTCAGTAGTAGCCTCGGAGTCTGGATTAGTGCCCGGTTGATGGCAATAGGCTCGCCCCCTATTACATGGGACTTAAACATAACTAGCGAAATGTGGGTGTACTAATGGGTACACCTCTGCCTAACCCTTCGAGGATTACAGGCGTGATGTTATGTTAATCTTGTCGCAATCCCATCTAAGTGACTGTCAAAAGCTTGTCAAAAATATAGATAATTAGAAGTATTTTTTTATAAATTGACCCTCAAATTCTCAAACGACACTTAACTTGAAGTCGTTTTTAAATATATCTTTGTCGCTACAATACACCTCAAAGTGACAGAGACAGCATAAGATTTTAAGACGACTTAAAATTGAGTTGCGTTTGAGAATTTGACCGTGAGACTGAGATTAGAATGCGATATTTTTTTTAATAAGGTACTTGCCTCTCTTGTCTGTCAGTATTGTATATGGACGTACCTTTATACTCGCAAAAGATTAAGTAGGTACATTACCTACGTTTGGTAAGAGGAAATAAGAGATGTTCAGTATAATTGACGTGAATCTGACACTTGCGAGAACTAGTTAAATGACGTGGCCGGGTACTACCCATCTTTTAACGTCATCTACTCGTATTCATATTTTATGTAAATGATGATAGAATCCATAAATAAATGCGAAAACTCTGTCTGTCTATCTGTTACGTTTCCACGACTAAACCACTGAACCGATTTTGATGAAATTTGGTAGGTACGGGGTAAGTTTGATTAGCCCGATAACAATCGTCGGGCAGTTAGCCCACCAGACACAACCCCCGTCTGGTCGGAGGATCCTCCCTTTTCAATGGAGAATTAGAAACTTTAGACCCTGTTTCTCATTCCTCTAAACTGGTGACTCCGAGCATGAACATCAGCGCAGTCTTCGTGCAGCTACTTCATAAAGACATCATCGCCATTACTTCCTCAGGCTCTCTCTTTTATGATATTTCGGTTTGGTCCATCAGTAACAGTTGTTCGTATTCACGAGTATTAACTGAACCCTCTAAAAATGGCTAGTACATTTAAACTCAGCCCGTATGTATCTGCAAACGAAAGTGACAAAAAAAAACCCACTCTTATTTGTATCGCTCGTTAAATTGGAGCAAATGTCACTTTTTATTTCACAATACGTTTTGCATAAGCAGTTAGTTGTACCCCTATAATTTTAAATAGGTATGTACCTATTTTTATTTCAGTAATCGAATTTGAACAAACTTCGAACAAAGATGATTAAACCACGTTTAGCAATAATCACTGTTTTTATCCATATTATTCTATTAATAAAACCTGTTATTCCTAGATTCTTTTGGTCTAAATATTGGAGGAGGGAAATACTAAATAATACTAGTCTATTATTGTCCCACTGCAGGGCAAAAACCTCGTCTCATACTGAGAAGGCATGAGCATTGATCACCACGCTTGCTCAAGGCGGACCTGTATAAGTCCAGCTTTTCTCTCGATAGTTTCTCCTATGCCCAAGATAAAGTTAGAAAGTATTTAATTAACAACTTAAAAAGGGGCATTGTTACTAATCTATGACCGGTTGTAGACTCGCAAACCGTTGATTTAAAAAAAACGGCGCGATATTATATTAAAAAAAAAACTTCTAGCAAATTTTAGCAATAGCCTCGAGTGAAGAGAAGAACGACACATTCTTATTAAGTTTTCTGAATAGCAGCGTGGAGGAATTTGAGGCTATTCCATCTGTTCCTCTCTCACTCCACCGACAAAACGTTGTAACTGACATTCGACTAAGCATGTCCACTCTTGGGAAATAAGCGTGATGATACTGTACTTCGCATGGTAATGGAACATCGTAATGCATAAATACATGGTAGAATAAATCGTAATGAAAACTTTTACCATGCGTTCAGTTCATGATCTGTTTCATACATAAAA
This sequence comes from Hoplodrina blanda, assembly GCA_949316365.1. Classification (NCBI taxonomy): domain Eukaryota; kingdom Metazoa; phylum Arthropoda; class Insecta; order Lepidoptera; family Noctuidae; genus Hoplodrina; species Hoplodrina blanda. The sequence goes on along the minus strand of OX438579.1, from coordinate 2,993,694 downwards.
GTGCATCAGTGCTACCTATTATTTTAATAACTAAAAGATAGTCACCTTAATGGTAGGGATTGACATTTACACTGAGGGATATTTTTAAACAATAGCACTGATACACCCCAATAAAAATAAGCAATAGGGCAAAGCCTCAATAAAAATAACTTTTCAACTCTATAAAGTCATAGAACACTAATTAACTTACAAAGTCAACTCCATTGTTCCTACCTCAATTAAAATGTCTTTCAGCAAACATCATTAAGTCTCCAAATATATCTATTAGACAAAGGTAAACTCGTTTAAACGTTAATGGCCACCGGGGCCCGTCCGGCCATTACACCTATCAGTGCCGAGGTGATTGGCCTAATCACTGAGCCTAACCAGTAATCAGAGGGGTTATATGCGTCCTCGGGGTAAAATGGCGCCTGGAAGCAGACCCCCTTAATTCTTTTAAAAGCCTAGGGAAAGTTGAAATATTTTGTGAAACACATAGTAGTTAGTTGTAATGGTCCAGTGTTTAAAGCGTTAAGGGCGTGTAGGCCAAACGAAATAGGTATTAAATGCTACCAAGAGTTGCCCGCGATTACCGCAAAGCGAGCCGTGCGCTAGCGTCGCACGGAGTGTCACATTACAGATAAGCAGGCAGTAGGTCAACTTCTCTGACGCCCACTTGCACAAACCCGAGTTATCCTTTAAACTCAGAGTTAGTCGCCGGGCTTGTGCAAGCGGGCGTTATTGATTTATTTTAAAAATAAAATAAGAGATTTGATTCATTTAAAACTCGTTTTATTATAATTTGTAGTACCTAATAGCGAATGTGTATCTCTGTTGCCGCTAAAAGAAGAAATACGAAAGATTTAAAAAAAAATTGAACTCGATATTTAAATGGAGACCTCATTCAAAATTCGTATATTTTTTAATACAACAACGCTAATATTATCAACTCTGTATCTCAAGCATAATGGTAATCATCAAATGTGTCAAAATTATTATTCATGTACTACATTAATCATCTTAAAATTCTTCAAAATTTTTTTTCTCTTGAACTGGTGGCCGGTTGCAATTCTGATTGTGTCTCAGAAGATGACAGGGCTATGGACTGTACAGAATTGCCGATTTGTTGCGCAGGTGATGGCATCGTTGGAGAGTCCACATAATTATATTAGTTTCTTCAGGCTGCCCAACTGAACTATAACAAAAATGAAATGGAGTAAGTACTGTAAAGAGTTATTACTAAAACTCTTTAGTAATGTGCTGCTGGCGGGTGTGAAAAGAAATAAACTGTTCGAATATTCTGAATGATATTGTTTTTAGACAGATGTGTCATCGTGAAAAGAAATCTTAGAAAAATATGAGGATTACTAGCTGACCCGTGCCCACTTCGTTGGGCGGTAAACATTTTAACTTGTGATGAAATTATGAGTGTGGTTCGGTTAGTACTGAGTGCTATGATTTATTTCCTGACTGCCAAAAGGAGGGTTTTTTTTTCTAGCGGTCGCCCGCGGCTCCGCCCGCGTGGATGTCAGTTTTCGCGACAAAAAGTACTCTATGTGTTATTCTGATTTATATAACCTATAGCGGTCCCCGCGGCTCCGCCTGCGTGGATGTCGATTACCGCTACAAAAAGCCTAAGTTTGATCCCATGTGTTCAACTACCCAAAAGTAAATTCAGCATTTTAGCCGACAAACAGGCAGATAAACAAACAGACTTTCGCATTTATTGCGTAAGGAGCCGACCACGCGTCTGAGCCGCGCGGGTACCTTACTCATAGACCTAAACTCCCCTCCCGCATCCGCACCCCCGCCTTGGTGACGCCTACTCCGCCTGTCGTCACGGGCCGCGGAGCGCAGAAATAGTATTATATTGATTTCGCCATAACTTTCAAACCAAACTTCCAATTTTAATGAATTAAAGACTATTATCTACATAAACAGTACTTTGTGACAAAATAGTTTATTTTGATAAGGAGTAATGACATATGTAAAATAAATGCGTTTAAATGAAGTCCTAAAAAAATTCAAGATTAAAAAAAAAAATGGTTGTTGTGTTTAACTCGAAATAAATAAGTATAGTGTGTCGCGGACTTTTTTGTAGATATTTTTAAGGTCTTTAATTAATTAGAACATTTTATTGTTCTATCTTTTATAGTTTAGGCGGCGAACGCCAAATAAGGAACTTTTTTGGATGATTTTTTACACCTTGGGTCCGAAAAACCCAAATATCTTACGGACCCCTATTTTTTCTAAAATAAAATATAGCCTATAGCACTCAGTGATAACGTAGCTTCCAATTTCCGAAAGAATTTTCAAAATCGGTTCAGTAGATCCGGAGATTACCCCCTACATACAAACTTACAAACAAATTTTACCTCTTTATAATATTAGTATAGATTGTATCGGCCGCGTCCATGTAAACACCATTATGATTAAACGCTAGATTCCGTGCCTCATTGTATTTCTGAGCTCCCCCTCCTTATAGTACCTATTTCATAGATGAAATTGATAGGTACCTAGATATAGTAATTACTGTTCGTTAGCAAACGCCAGGTTCAGATGGTATAATTTTATCAAAAATCTTATCATTCTGTAGTAGTTCTGATATTTTTGTACAGTGGCTCGCCATTCGCCAGGCAGGACACCGAACGAAAAGACAAAATATGAAATATCCAAAATCGTAGCGATCCTCGGTACTAATATTCATAAACTATAGTACAATATTCATAAATTTTACATTTACCAATCGGAGACTGAATAAAATAAAATTTAATTTTGTGACAAAATTACATTGCAATACAAATAAAATATTTACGTAAGTACTTACTTCTTCACATATCTTTGGAGTGCATTCTTTCTGTTTGTGTCTTTTATCACTTTACGCGACTTTTTTCGCCTGCGTTGTTTATTGCCCATTATAATTTATAACTGAAAAGCAACAAATTCTCAAAAAGAGATGATTTGATGCGCGTAGTTGTCGCTGAAGAAACTGACACAGGTCCGTCGTCGACAAGCGCCAACGCGCGACTGAACAGACCTGTCTGAGCCGCCGCGACCGCTTTTAATTCTTATTAAAACATAGTAATTAAGAAAATCATTTTATCAATTCACACTCTGCGAATTTGTCTGTAACTAATTAGTTTCTTTATTATAGTACAAAAATTAAATGTAAAAAATCAGTAATATAGTCATAATATTGAAAAAACGTTTTAAAAAGGGGTAACTTTGCGATTTTTTTCTATCGAGTGAAGTTCATCAGGTCTTGCAACTGAATGCGATTTTGACTATATAAGATCCTTAACTAACACATATATTTTTTTTTCAATTTAAAACACTGTAGTTTTTGTCTCAGATTGTTTTAAAAAACTAAAATTTGGGCCCACCTCGTCTTAAGGCAAGTACTAATGTGTACAGTAGGGGTCATAAGTGGAGTAGCAATCTCACAAAGCAATAAATTGACATTTTGGTTAAACTAACGACCTTCCGACGCCGTGTGCGAATTGTAAAATGTACAGTAAGCGGTCATAAGTGCAGTAGCATGCTAAGGTTTGAATAGCTGTAAACACGTGGTACAGGCCGTACCTACATCTGCGTGTATAAGTGATGTATTAACACAGTACCTACGTACGGGGTGTACGTAGGTACTGTGTAGGTACAATTCATATGTGCTATCTAAGTTTATCTTGGACATAACCGACATCGGTGAAGGAAAACATCGTGAGGAAACTTGAACATAATCACTACATATTATAAAATAAAGTCGCTTTCCCTGTCTGTCTGTCTGTCTGTCCCTATATATGCTTAGATCTTTAAAACTACGCAACGGATTTTGATGCGGTTTTTTTTAATAGATAGAGTGATTCAAGAGGAAGGTTTATATGTATAATACATGCACCCGTGTGAAGCCGGGGCGGGTCGCTAGTAATTAATATGTCTGAAATCCGCCTTGAGCAATGGTGATGATCAACGCTCATGCCTTCTCTGTATAAGAAGAAGCTATTGCCCTGCAGTGGGACATTCATAAGCTGTACGCAACCCACTACAAATAAACGATTTGATTTGATGTAATTCTTGATCATGCTTTCAGAAAAGAAGGACTCTTTCGCTATCAAAATTCTAATGATGACGTCACTCAATATGGTACTGTGTTAAACGTGATGTTCTTATTAACATACAGATTAAATACTCGTCACTTTTAATTTGTTTTTCAGTAAGCCGTTAAGAGGAAATGAGGTCGGAGAGACTTTTGAAAATTAGGTATTTGAAGAAACTATCGCTGTCGCTCTGCGAGCGCCGCTCGGCGGCCGGCCGCCCTATCTATGTGTGTGTAAGTTGACAGTGTGTGCGTGTAAGACGCGCGCTGCCGATGCCGCCGCGTGTCGTGTAATTATTGTCCGAGTCAGTAGTGCCCAGTGTTTCCACAATGAGAGGAAGTTCCCCATTTGAGGGGAAATTAGGGTCCATAGGGGGAGGAAAAGGGGAAGACATTAAAAGGGGAAATCATGGGTAAAACCTAGCTTAAAATATTGCGGTAGAGCGCCAAGGACTTGAAATAAAGTCAAAGAATGACGTCATAAAACAATTAGAGATGTACCTCATTTCTTATGGCTCTAATTGAGTTATGTATTTGTTTCTTTGATACTTATAATTTATATTGTTTTTATTAAAAGTTAATTATTTTTATTATTAAAAGCTTTTATTTAACTTCACCCGTATGTATGTATGTATTATGTCCTGGAATTTTGCAATCAATATTTCACCCACTTTCACTGAAGCTATTGAGCTGAAATTTAGCACACGTATTTAGTTTTTATGACAATGCATGTTTATGATAAGCATGACGTGATGCTGCTGCCAGGATTGGCTCCAGACGAGGGAACTCCTCAACGGTTAACAGTACTGACATGAAATTTTGCATTCTACATACTGGTCCAGTCCCCATGACAATGCATGTTTATGATAAGCATGACGTGATGCTGCTGCCCGGATTGGCTCCAGACGAGGGAACTCCTCAACGGTTAACAGTAGGGACATTAAATTTTGCATTTTACATACTGGTTCAGTCCCAATGACAATGCATGTTTATGATAAGCATGACGTGATGCTGCTGCCAGGATTGGCTCCAGACGAGGAAACTCCTTAACGGTTAACAGTAGGGACATGAAATTTTGCACACCCATTGGGATAACAGTTAGTGGGTCCACCATGAAATTGCTCCCACTTTCAGAGTTGGCTCTAAATCAGAGAACTCCTCGAGGGTTTGCAGCAGGGACTTGAAATTTTGCATACCCGATGGAGGAATCAGAGTCTCCTTGCAGATTATTAAATTGCTTATAGAAAGCTACTATGACGTAGGCATACCCTTTTTTTTTTTAGTTACTACACTATACGTCTTCTGGTGGTTCATATGACCCACCATTTTTGGACATGGGCCTGTAGTCTATAAGAGCTCTTAAAGTATTTGTATTTTCCACTAAAGAGCACATGCAAAAAATGTAAATGTGTTTATCGATAACTGTTTACATCACTAGTTTATCGATATTAATTTCAACTACTACGCATCACTTTTCCCATCTGTATACGTTAAAGTATTTGTATTTCCCACTAAAGAGCACATGCAAAAAATGTAAATGTGTTTATCGATAACTGTTTACAACACTAGTTTATCGATATTAATTTCAACTACTACGCATCACTTTTCCCATCTGTATCCGTATAAGCAGACCGTCCCGCGACCCCGCCTTCAAATTCGTGCGACAAAGACAACTGCAGATCCGACTGAACAGCATATGTAAAAACTCTTAATTCGAGGTTTGGCTCTCGCCCATTTCCTCATCCAATATTAGACCAATTTAAAAGATATTCCGTAAACTGAATAATTAGGATATATACTGTGGCCCTATGTTTTTCTTTTTTCAATAACAGTTGTCAAATTTGTACACTAGGGCTTTATTGACAGTGGTCTAAATAGGCAATTTTGAGCATTTTTTGAGGGTTCTAGTGCTTTTAAATATAATGAATCTTCAAAAAGGAAAACATAGGAACATACAAGTAGTTGATATTTATTTTACTGTAAAAAATCTTTGCTCTAAGACCGTAAACCAGAAAGAAAACAGGTGAGAACTTTTCTATGGAGAATTAGACCACCGCATTTCCTCTTAATTGCTTTTGCTTGGTTCAATGGGTATGCGCAACTATGTCAGCCTTTATATTATTTTGCAGAATACATTGTACTTATGACAGAAAGGTTTACAAAAAAAAGTTATTTCACTTTGTCTTCTGGAAATCTATGGCTTTTCAGAAAAGGTAAGGTAAACGGGTTAAGAAAAGGTAAGTAATTAAGGTAAACGGGTTCGGGGGGAGGGGGGGGGGGAAGCTAGGGCCAATATGACTTTACTTTCTACGTTTATCATGGACTTCACTAAGGAAACCTGGATTTATAATTAATATGAGTTTGGAATTGAAAATCCGCCTTCAGCAAGCATGGTGATCATGCTCGTACCTCTCTCTACGAGAAAAGGCCTTTGCCCTATCATCATTATTATCATCATATCAGCCGTTGGATGTCCACTGCTGAACATAGGCCTCTCCCAAAGATACTTAACACGTTCACTGCCGGGCCAAAAATGTTGAAGGTCAAACCTCCACAAGCGTCAGGCACATGTGCCTGACGTGGCAGTTAAGGTGTTAATAATAATAGGCTGGTATTATTAAATGAATGTAGATAAGTACATTTGTGATGATAAAATATTTATCATATCCATAACCCATGGTATTCTCTCGATAATGACACGATATTTAAGCCCATACAAAGTCCTCAGTAATCGTTGATAGATGCAGTGATTAGCTTCATGTTATTTTATTATGGTGATACCTTACATTGACGTCAATGCAGGCTTATAGCGGTTGTAAACGATAAAGCTCTTTCACACAGAAGAATGCAAATTAACAGCGATTATATAAAGAAGACTTTATTATGGGACAGCAACGGAAAATTTTAGTGTAGTAAATGGCTTTAAATCTATGAGGCTATAAAATATATAATAGAGACTGAGAGAAAAAGAAAGATAGCGAAAGTCGTCAAGAGGGGGAATAACGGTTTTTCCTTACGTGACGATTTCTGCCATATAACTTGTACCGCAAGCTGCGTTAAAAAACTTCGTTCCAAAAATCAGTAAGAAACATTCAATATTAAATAACTGTCTGCTTCTCTTACCATCACAATCCCTAAAACACAAGCATTAGTCTAAATTTGTATCATGTCATAACAAATTGCTTACATTGAATAGCTGACAAACTCTTATTGTATTGCATCGGTCGTTGCATGCGAACATGAAACATGACGCGGCCGTCGACACGCCTCAATGGTCTAAGACCAACGATCTCTGCAGATTGATCAACTATTAGGCCGTTTGTCCACCGCCGCCGTCACCGGAACGTCAACGAGAACTAGATGACGGCGCCGAAGTACTGATACATAGACTACTATAGCCGCGTGTCCACCGCAAGTCCGTCACCCGAGCACCGTCATCCCGGCCGCCGAGTTTCGAGTAGATCGGCGTGACCTGTGCCGGCAACGGCAATACAAAATACGACTGAGCCACCGATATATCGGCGCGGTGGACAAACGATCGCCGTCACGTCATCTTAAACTCGGCCCTAAATAATCTCGTTCTCGGTGACGGACGGTGGACAAACGGCCTTAGTCGGTGTTAATGATTGATTTAATGACACATTGCGTGTATAGGTAGTGTAAAAGTAGTGTTGAGAGTGTAGTGAGAAATTAATGCTTGCATGTGGCAATCAAGGATTATGACAAAGAGATGGGACATTACAAAATGTGACGAGTGTCTGTTAAATGACAGTATAAGGGAGGGGGGGGGAGGGATCTATACTCAGCTTTGAACATCTTTGGGTAACGTAAAGTATAGAACGGTCGACGTATCTTAGCGGTTTGAAGATAGCTGTTTGGCTGCGCAATTGATCTTAATAAAGAAACGAAACTGTTTACTGCGCAGCCATCGGCTAACTTCAGGGCCGCCAAGATACGTCGGCCGTATTGTAATGAAGAATACGGCCTTCAATACTGTGTAAATTGATCACTTATAGACATTAAAAAGTAAACAATTAATTAAAATATTACGTTAAATCCATACTAATATTATAAATGCAAAAGACTAAACCACTGAACGGATTTTGACGAGTGTGGAGTAAGCAGGTTAAACTCCAAGAACAAACATTTATGGTACTACACGTGGACGAAGTCCTTGGCAAATGCTAGTTCGAAGATAAAATCATTAGAAATAAGGAATTAAAATTATAAACCTGACGACGATGATACAAAGTGATATTGTATGCGAGCTTATAAATGCTCAGAGCATGTGTACTCTTGAACAGCCAAACTTAATATCCATGACAATTGATACGGATAGCCTTAATCCCGAATCACTGACCACAGAGTTGAGCTTTCCATATCAAATTCCGAATTCCAATATCTGACCACAAGTAGTGCAACCGTATAATATTAAGTTTAGACAAGAAACAGATCTTTACTTAGGAAAAGGCAAGAATTATTATAATGTGGTTTACTGCCAAGTAGCTTTGTTTATCACAGATTCATAAATAATAACAGCACATTATTGTTACGCTGCAGGGCAAAGTCCTCTTCTCATACAGAGAAGTGCATTGATCACCACGCTTACTCAGAGCGGATTGGCGATTTCAGGCTTATATTAATAATGAGTCTAGGTTTCCTCACGAGGTTTTCTTCCATCTTCGTCAGTGATGTCTTTGGTAAATTTGAAAGTACATATGAATTGAAAATGTCACATTGGTGGATAGGCGGGTGTCTAAACCACAGGCCCATTACGACTTTTTCACCGAATTATATTTCACTTAATTGTCAGCTCTAAGTGGACGATGCACAAGTGAAATTCCAATAAATCTGAAATTAACTCTGTCTGTCTGTTACGCTTTCACGACTAAACCACTGAACCGATTTTGATGGAATTTGGTACGGGCTAAGTTAGAACCCCAAGAAAGGACATAGGCTACTTTTTATTCCGCGACTTCGTCTGTGTCCGCGATAATCGACTTTTATGCGGACGAAGTAGCGGACAAAAGCTAGTACTTTATAACTAAACATTAAACAAGTGACTTAGAACGAGTGTGAGCTAGCAAATGAGCGGAGCATTGACCTAGCAGGAGATTGCACTAAATAATCTTAGAAGTAAGAATACTCCATTTATGACAGCATTATAAAACAACGGCCAAATAACGGCAGTTAGTGTTATACTGTTGAAATGCGTGCATTATGATGATACTCGTATTATTATTTTTGTAAATGGCTAATATTCTACTACATTGTTTTATATTTATCGTGAAATTATACATATAAGCTTAATATACGCTAACATTGAAATCACGATGGAGTTGTAATGTTATATTGAATGGAGTATAAGCACGGAGTTATAAACCGTCCTTGAACGGAAAAAAGAGATAAAATGGCTGAAAATTAGACAAAAACGGTTGTTTTTTGTATAGTTCTATAACATTTTTGTGCCTATTCATCTCGTCCTCAGTTTGGTGTAATACTGCAAAAAACGTTTTGTTGCCTCACATTATATAAAGACACAGGTAAAAAAAAGTATTCTTTGTATTGTTAGTAGTCCAAGTTACGTTTCTTACCGGCCTGATACGACAATTTACACCATACTATAACCGTGCTGGTCATGGTACGGTGTAGTAGGCAGACACCTTAAGTCATATTTGAACGTGGAGACAACTTGATTGCAACAACTTAAAGACACGTTATATACAGAATGACAAGACGAAGCGACTTCAAAGATGGTGGAAGAATCAGGATAGAACATAGTAATGCCTTCTAGCTTTGAGGTCGTGTTTTGTAGAGCTTGAAGTGAGACCGACGTATGCGCATTGTTTACACCTTTGTACGTTATATTTCCGACCATTGATTTTAAAAACATTAAACCTTTTCAAGTGGTATACTGTGCTGTCCAAGCCTTTACTACCTTGCTGACTGGCTTATATGCCGAAAGAACCACTAAAGTAAAAAAAAAAGCTAAGCGCAAGTCGAGCCCGCAAAATGAACAGTCAAAAACGGCCTCTGATCTGTAAAAAGTGTGTTATATTTGTGAAATGAAAACTATACATCAAAATAACTAAATCAAAGATAATATCTCCACTTTGATACAGAAAACTAGGATTAAAAAAAAATAGTTGAAAAAGCCTTGATGAGAGACGGAGAAACGGTAGCCTTTTACCTTTCAAATATGATACCCTAACCAAAACATAATATCTTTAAACACGTCTAAATGGAAGTAAAACCTATTCAAGTAATACGAGTACGATAAGCGCTGCTTATGACACGTCTAAAATACCTCCATCAGCCGACGTAAGCGCGAAACCTTTCACAGTAATCTATCATTACGCTGACTCACACGTTACGTATTGACAGACAGGTGATTCCTAGCGTGACAAGGTCAGGTCATAGACTAACACAATTTATAATATTACTTATCGACATCGATTCTAATGTCTCTGCAGAAATCAATTAGTTTATTGACTTTATATGTACATATAATTGTTTTAGTAGGATGCTGCAGTCAGTCTTTTCTTATTGGTAATCAATTAGTCGCTTTCTTTCTTCGTATTTTGATTTGTGCATCAAGGCAAGGCTTTTGCCTTCTCTGTATGACAAGAGACTTTTGCTTTGTAGTGGCACAATAATAGGCCTGTATTATTATTTACTAGTTCACCAGAATCTTAGCTTTTATCCCAAACTACGCGGTTGTCGGAATCCAGGGGAACGAATGGCTCTTTTAATTTAAGCGTTTGGGACTGGTGAGGTGCCGAAGCGGTGCAAGTGCGGTGTTACACACGGACGGTTGCCTCAGTTGCCTGCTACCATAAAGTTGATGTGTGACGTTTTTCATGCCGTCGCGAGTGTGCGGTACGGGTGCAACACTACGCACGGCAACTGTTTGACAAAAAAACAACCGTCTGTGTGCCTGCGCAGTACGAGACCCGCACCACTAGGCGGCAGCAGTCCGGCACCAAACGCTTTAATTGATAGTAGCTCCGAATGTGTCATATTATTGCAACTTTCTAAACCAATACTTGAACAGGAGATCGATCAGACTTTAGGTCCTTATATGTATTACCTGTGGTGATAAATGGTTTGTATGCCTTGAACTCTTCGAGTCTTAACACGATGCTGTTTGCCCAAAGAACGACTTAATAACTACTTAAGAACTGTCACCTCTGCTGGAAGCTCTTGAAGACCTTGGCTTGTTACAATTCATTACGAACATAAAACCTTCATAGTGATACATAGTATTTTATCGTACCATGTCCTACAACCAGGATACCAGTACCAAGGTCGAAGCCATTAGCGAAAATATAGGGTACAAGTAATTTATTGGTATTTCCTTTTATTTATTCCGGTATCGGTTTGCAGTAATAGTTATCGATCGCTCTGTGGGTGTTCATTTAGTTGCTGTTTAAACGTGCGGTAATTGAGGTCGTTGATTTGTTTAGATTGTAAAGGTTAGTGCTATCAAAGGTTTTATTGTTTGGTAAAAAGGGTTTTTGGTTACATGACCTTGAGAATGCCTTAAGTAATTACTTGCTATACTTACTTATGTACCTATTATATTCAGAAGCTTATATTTACCAGCTTCTGCTTTGCGACTTCGTCAGTTTCTTGCTTGTTTTTCAACTTTCTGGCTAACTGACCGACTTCTTGACAAAAGTGCCTGTAATTGGTCTAATTGAAATAGATATTTTGACTTTGACTTCAAGTTGATATATTATCCCATGGGAACTGCACATTTTTTCGGGATAATAAGTAGGTAGTCTATTTGCTGTTCCAGACTATAATCTGTCTCTTTGTTAAATTTTATTTAGATCCGTTCCGCTGATCTGGCGTGATTGAGTACCAAACATCCATCCATCCAGACTTTCGCATTTATAATAGTATATATTCATAAATCATTATCCATAACAGAGCTCGCACTGACAAGTTCTGTTTCTCTGAAAACTAAACTAAACATTGGAACTATTCCAAAGGCCATATTCAAATTCAAATACTTTGTATAATTTAGAGAACTGAGCTTGCCAGCATGACGCCTAAGCTATATCACTATTTTCTCCTGATAATGTTCTCAGCACGTGGCTAATAATATTCCCTTTGTATTGGATCAATGTTATTGGTAACATTAATCATTCGTGTTTCGCCATTGCCACATGAATGTCAATGCATGACCGCTCAGAAATGTCTGTATGTATCTTATTTCTATGATATACCTATGTTGCTTTTTGTTCTACATTCTTTTATTATGAGTGTAGCAGAATTCACATTATTATTATTAAAATTAAAGTAAAAGTCAAATCATTTATTTCAATTAGGCCACTTAAAGGTACTTAATAATGCACTTTTGGACGATAACAAAGAATTTTAACTAGTTGCCCCTTCCAAAAGGTAATTTCGTAAACGGTCCTTGAAAATCATAGAGAATTATAATTAGCCCGTACTGTCCTACTGTGGGCAAAGGCCTCCCTCCATCCCTTCCATCAGTAGCAACTTGCCGATTCCCAAGGAAGCCGACGAAGTGGTCCTGCTATCACCAGAATTTATATAAATATTTTCATTTCTTATCTACCTACTTTGTTTACATAAAAGGGTTTTAATTTGTAAAGGTTAGTCAATTAATGGAGCTGTCTGTTCGTTCTTACTTCAGACATGACTAAATTCGAGTAGGTAGCGCGTAGGTAATACAGTAGGTTGAAAAATGAGACCAATTCCTTTAACAATAGAAGTGTAGAACTAAGACACTGTATCCTAGTAAACTGTTCGAATAATTGTTTGTTAAAATGTACGTACTCATCCCACTACATACATAAAGAACCACTTTAAACATAGTCACGACTCACGATTAATTGTGTAAGTGAATCTTGAGGTTTACAATGTTGCAACATGTGTAACTAACCTAACCTAACCAAACGTGACCAAACTACGTATGCAAAGGGTATAGACAGTATGTTTTAAATTTGGAAGATAGATAGGTACTCATGAATACGGCTGTTTGAATGTAGCATTCAAAAATCGAATATATCAAATCCATAGACGTTTGAACATGTAACGTTGAGGAAAACAATATGGCGTCGTTGCTCATCCTGCAAGGATGCACGTCATTGAAGTTGTGGTGGGCTTTATTCCCTATTACGTTAGGATTTTCATAGTTACGCGCGTCTATGCCATGTTTCCCAGGACTTTCCTTATCTAAACTAGCAACGACCGCACTTGAAGCCCTCATGGAGATAGCATAGACGGATCGGCAGATTTTTGCTTATGGATGACCCATTCTACTAGATATTTGGTGGTTGAAGTGTACGTATATCCAGCATTGGATTGCTAAGAGCTAATATAAGATACCTTATACAAAGTCTTTATTAAAGTCAAAGTCAAGTCAAGTCAAAGTCAAAACATTTATTTTAATTAGACCATTTACAGGTACTTTTGAATTGTCAAGGAGTCGGTCAGTTAGTCTGAAAGTTGAAGCTAGTTGCTCGTTTCAAAAAGGAGGTAAGCCTCTATGGAGAAGAACGAGCAAGAAACTCCACAGCACTCTTTTCAATTAGGTTTATACTTGGAGTAATACTTAGAACGAAAATTGTTAAAACATTATGAGTGGTGTTATATCTCTACTAAATACTCGTATATAGTACAGACAAGCATATACCTATATATGCACCACTAGACGTGGTTCTCAGAGACACTAGTTTGTTTGATGACTTAACTTAGCACTTAGACTGTGACACGGCTAACGATAACGGTGTTGGGAAGTTTAATTTCAGTGGATTTAGTATAATGTTAGCGAGTTAGGGACTCGTTTACACTGACAGAGTGAAGAAGTAAGCACGGTCTGTGAAGAACTTTCTGCTGTGAATATTGAATTTCGTCTACGTAGACAGTTGCCAGCAACTGCGCGCAACATCATCTGCCTAGCCTTTTCCCAACTATGTTGGGGTCGGCTACCAGTCTAACCGGATGCAGCTGAGTACCAGTATTTTACATGGAGCGACTGCCTATCTGACCTCCACAACCCAGTAACTGTGTAATACGATACCCCTAGGTAAGACTGGTTGTCAGACTTTCAAGCTTTTGACGACTCGTATTAACGACTGTCAAAGATCCACGTATGACAGCCGGGACCAACAGCTTAACGTGCTTTCCGAGGCACGGAATGATGCAACTACGTGCAACATCACATTTAAATGAGTCTCATGTTTTTACTGACGGTTTCAGCCGCGTCAAGTTACATCTTTGGTTACTGCTTTGCTCCCATGGGGCGTAGCATGATGTCATATAGCTTATACTATTCCTTATGCATCTGGCTATCATATACAAAAATACTTTTTCTAATACGACTGGAAGCTCCAGATATTAGCGCGTTTAAATAAACAAACAAATAAACTTTGCAGTTTTATTATATTGAAAAAAAGTATAGATCACGCGCAGCAACTCACAAAACTGTTTTATACATCAAGCTAGAATCTTTCATCTAAACAAAAATTGTCAGATCAAAATTCTGACTATATTTTCAATCTCCTTGCGAGAGGAAATTAAAAACGATAATTATTTCAAGAAAATGCTCGTTATTTTCAGTGAAGATTTTATAAACAAAACCGTAATTCATTATTCAACAATAAAGGACCTTTTTCAGATAGCGCTCGACGCGGCTGTGAAAGACATTGGAGTAAGGCTTTTAACGTGAGTACTGGAGGGATTGAGGGTGCCAGAAGGGCTAATGGGTTTTTATATATGTGGCTGTTTTGTTGCTAAGCTGTTGAGTGGTGTATTATGTTTGACATCACTGAGTCCTTGGCTTTGCTTGAAACGGTTTGTCTTTGTAAGGATGTACAAAGACTAAATTTAGAAAATTGGAGCGTTTAAGCGGCCTTCAAATGTTTAACCCACAAAATGTCTCATTTATTTAGAAAGAACATATAATCTGGTAAGTACTACTTCAAAAAGCATCTAATATTTTAATAGAACATGCCTAGCATTCGCTCTTTAGTAGAAACTCAATGGGTGTTACAAAGGACCCTTATTTTCAACAAAATTGCGTTGGTGTTTCCTTTCAAAGAACAGTAGTGACTAATAAAAATAAATCGTAGGTTTTTTCTCTATTTCAGCATTTTCACAAAGAAAAGAAAGTCCTTTTATAAGCAACACAGTTATGTATTGCTGCCAAGAAAAAGATGACATAAAAGATAAATATCTCTATCATTCTTTTACAAAAAGAACATTAAACGTGACAAAGAAAACTATTGGAAAGCCCAAGAGGGATTATTATATCAAACTGTTCTACGGTTTCAAAGGAAACCTCTAAGGACAAGTTATAATTGAGTTGTGATGGATGAAAAATTACTTTTGGAAAAAATGGAGGACTTTACTATTTGTGAAGCAGAAAGTCCTTAATTGGCATTTAGTAAATATTGTCAGATTCAAGTAAATAATTTGAAACAGTAACATTTTCTTGTTTATATTTTCTTTTACTTCAATCTACGAGTATTTATTTCGACATTCAACAATGAGTAAGGGCGCTTTCAATTTATGCGTTTCTTGGCGGCCTGCCGCGGTGCCGAAGCGGTGCGTTAGACGTACAGCGCACGGACGATCCTCTTTTTTCATACAAAACGCACGGTGCGGCAACGGACGTTATATATCCGGTTGTCGAGCGTTCGCGGTACCGGCGCCGCACTGTTAAGAATTAGTTGTCAGACATGTTATGTGTATTTGTCCATTGGCAAGTCCGTTTAACTATTCAGTCTATAATAATAGATCCTGAGGGTCTTTTTCTTTTGAGCCTTCGGGAAACGGTTGGTTCATCCATACGGATTTTTGCAAGTATACACATCAAAAGTGTCTAGGGATCAAGATGTATTTGGTAATAATATATTGATCCCTAGACACTTTTGATGTGTGTATGTTAGGATTGTGCGGATTCTTGCTTTACCTGTATTCATTTTTTTGCCCTTAAATTCTGTTTTTGAAGAATGTGTTGTGACTCAAAACGTTGATATATGAAACATCAATTATTTACCTATGTATTGTTGGCAAGCAAGCTGATACACAAAGAGCTACTGGCTTGGTGGTTCCATACATAAATACAGAATTATCAATCGAAAGCAATGCAAGATGAGCCAACATCAACACCATCCAACATCTGAAGGTAATGGTTCAACACTTAAAGATGATTTAAACAATACTCCTGTATTGGCATTCACAGAAAACCAAAATTACACGTCCATACCAGTAATGTTTGAAGTTTCCTTATTGTTCGTGAACATAATGAATAATTTGCGTATTATTGGCATCGGGGAGCCTTGGCCCAATTGCTTGGAAACGGTTGTCTTTGTGAGCAGTATAGTTTGAGCCTATGGTACATTGGTACCTTATGTATAGCAAATGGTTATTCAAGTTGGAATTTGTATGGGGTTTTGTTGGAACTGGTTTGCTTTTGTAATAATTCTACATCAAAGGGTCCATAACTTAATTATGTAAGTGTAATACATTATGTTTTAAGAGGTGATGTTGTGCTTTCCAAGTTTTAAAACTTCTGCAAGATGTGGACAGCCTTTGCCTACTTTTCTTAATATTCCAAACTTTTTATGTAAATTCTCGTTATCAAAGTTTTACTGGAATGCTGTTGCAAAATCTTTGAATAGCTTTTTTGAGTATACTTGATGGTTCCCAGTGTACTACCTCCAACATGTTCGTCTCCGCTCTAGAAGAAAATTTGACACTCGTCTACGTCGTAAATCGTTTTCTGTATCTTTACGTTATGTAAATTCTGAAATGCTACAAGCAACAATAAAAGTTTCCCAGCTTCTTTTATACTTCTATTCTCAAAAGAGTTGGAAGGTTTACCTGTCGCCATCTTTTGGCAATTTGCCTCGATCGAATATACCCCTGATGTGGAAAATTAAATGAAATGACTCCAGTGACTTTGCGATATTGCCAATAGATACTTGTAAGTTTACGTTAGTTGCAACCTTGAACTTATGTAGACATCAATCCTTCAGCAAGACAGCTTTAGCACTTATGTTGATAAGCTTAAGTGATATGGAAATGGGTGTAATATTGTAAAATAAAACTGTTGCCCTGCCGACTTCAGATAAGGCTTTAGTGGTACACTTACTTGATAACAATAAAGATATAATATTCTATATAACATTATCGTATTGCAATTTTCATAAGTAAGGTAATAACAATACAAAGTTCCAATGAAACTGAATCTTTATTAACTTTGTTTCAGAATGTCAACGAAAATATGGGGGAAACAATATGTAGTAAGCGGAAGTTTCGTCGCCTCGAGTACATAACAATCTAAGAAAACAAGTCAATATGAAATACAAGTTGAAATACAAACAGTTAAAGGTAAATAAGAAAGCGTAGTCGTTGAGGAAACAGAGATTTCGAATGTTGTGAGTCGCACTGAACACAACAATTCTGATTGAAATATAGTCTATCTAGATGTTAAAGTATTTGGTTTCGCAGGTTCATCATTGCTATAAATAGCTTAGTATAGACGTTTTCCAAAAAAAGTGGTCGAAGTTTTTTACGCCTTAAAAGCCATCAATTAAGTAAAGTAACGAACGAACTTAATCAAACTTTTCTAAAAACATTAGCAGACTTCAACATTTTTAATTACTATAGTAACTTTCTTATTAGCATAAAACTTGACCTAGTACTTATCTAAGGATCCATCGCTGATCCAAGACTAAGGGCTTGAGATGATGAATGTGTTATATCTGAAGAGGCTGAGTGGACGTAAGAACCTTGACCTTCGCGTAAAAATCAATTATGAAGAGAATGAAGTACCCTTCATCGGTTCAGTTGATTGAAGTGGCATAGAAAATGCTTAGTAACGTAATATTATGAAAAGAGATATTGTATTCGATAGAAGCACTTTTATATTGGGTAGTCTATTGTTCGGGAATTTTACATTTTCTACAAGAGATTGTGCCTTGTTTTGTAAAGAAGAAAACATGTCCAAAATCTTAGTATAACAATGGGAATTTAAACACGATTAGCTTTTTAATCTACTTTGAAATAAAGGAATTTAATTTTATTCTTATGTGAACTCTTGTTGTCAAAGGCAAGAATGCTTTAATGAATTCAAACATTCTTGTCTCCGTGAACTCAAACGTTATTGGCTAGAGATATTTAGTGCTTGTGATGGTCTTACCGTGGATGGTGAGCAGCGTCGTCACCCAGAACCAGTGCATCCACCAGTGTAATGTCATGACGACAGTTTGATACGACTCTCTGACTTTACCGACCTGAAACAAAGATAATTGCTATTTTATTATGAAATCTATTAGAATATTTATTTCTGCCGCAAAGCAGCTTTGCTTTGCTGTGTTCCGGTTAAGGGTATGTCCAGTATAATTATAGACTCATTAGACGTTTCAACTCTGTTTCTGAGATGGCAACGCATCTGCAAAGCCTCTGGTATTGCTAAAGTCTAAGGGTAACGGTGACCACTTAACTTGTTTGCCATACAAGATTAGAGTAAATATAGCAAGTTATTCCTCGTACTAATAGGATTTCGGCTCTAAAGACCAAAATTACATTTATTCAAAGTAATGACCTAAATGGTTGCTACTATAAGATTGAAAACAAAATATAACATTTAAAATCACATCACATTCAAATTCGGGATAATTTCATATTTATACAAAGCATTCAGATAAAATAACGAAACGAACGAACCAATTATTATTCCTCATTAAGCATTCTATAATATATTGTACACCAATTAATGAAAACATCAACAACACAATGTACGCAGTTAACCAACCGAAAAAACGGAAAACAACATTCATAAAATATTATTAATTCAACATTTTGTGTTTGCATCTGAAACCGGGGATTTCATGGAAGCGTCCGCAAAACTGCCTTGTATACGTGTGGGATGTATATATATGAGGAGTGTGGCTATAACAAAGGGTATTAACCATCCCCGCATTTCCGCAAATACCGTCTCCTTAATGAGAGCGACTTGTTAAGTTATGAGCGGTGGCGTTTAAAAGTTGGTCCTTAGATCCGGACCGCTGCGGGGTTAAAGTAGTGCGGGTGTAAGGACTGCAGACGGACAGCAAAATAATCTTGTTTCATACAGTTGACACGTCGAGACAGCCGGGTGACGCGGCAGGACAACAAACGTAACGTGTCAGAATTAAACAGCTTTTATCTAGACTTGAATATGAAGCAAGATTAAGAAGAGAGAAGAGTAAATCTATCACAGACGAGAACTGGTATTCCGAAATGATTGAAGAATGTTGACTATTGAAGTAGTAATTTAGAGCAGTTAGTTAGCATTACGATAAATATTGATTTAAAAGGGTAAATGACATTACAGATACTAACCAAAACAGACTTTATAGTTTGGTGAATAAAGTTTCATTATTAACAACAACCATGTTACACCAGTTTTTGTAACGATTGTTAGAAGTCATTATTTTAGTAATGATTACAAATTGCTTCATGTTTAACAAAAAGCGACTCCTTAATCTTATGATTTTGTTGCAACCTTGAAACGGACAAAAAGATCGTTACACTGCAAAAACGACAAGCTACTGTTTTGTAATGACACTGCGCATTAAATTGTGTCTCGCTTGTACTCGAAACTTACAGAGAAACAAAGAACTGAGTAATTCATATTACCTGAGTTTCAGCCCGTACATTTTCGTTCATTAGAGAGATACGGCATTGCGATGGTAACTCTCGGTTTTAATTAAAATTTTATCAAACTTTATTTTGACAGAACTTTTCCAGATTTTAATCCTTTTGTGGAAGTTTGCGAAGTGCGTAATTGAATATGTTTTCCACCTCGACGTTTTTTTGTGTGTGTTGTTTACTGTGTTTATTCTTTTTATGTGATATGTGAAGTTTTACTGCTCTTTTAATCCAAATTTTGGCGCTGTGGGGCTAAGGACTCTTCTCATGCAAAGAAGGCGATTTCAGACTTCTATTCATAGAATTTATTTAAAGCTGAAGAATTTGTTTGTATGTTTGTTTGAACGCGTTACATCTCAGAAGCGAAAGTCGAAAAAAGTCGAAAACAAAAATATTTTTGAGCTACAAAGCCCTTTTATCTAAGAAGGGTAATAGGCTATAAAACATCACGCTACGACCCACGGAAGCAGAGCAGTAATCAGAGACGTAACAGGAGTGAATCCGTGAGGCATTGCTAGTTTTTTATAAGTCCTGCCGTTAACTATAAGAAAAACTTTAATCAAAATAACAATTGACTGCAAAACTGTCTCCTACAATCACACTTTTCTCTCGCGGACACATATCGTGACAAATGATCGTTAGCAGAGCATATTGTCGGAGCCATAGCAAGCTTCGTTACCTCCCATTTACAGCAACAGCTCGTGAACACTCCCCTCCCCCTGGTAATTTGAGGGTACACGCCGGAAAATTACAGGCAAGCGAATCTTATAAGATGGTACGTGAGGTGATGTCATAGTGACACGTTGAAGCTCCTGTGAGGAGATTTTTTACCTTTAAATTAAAATGTATACTAGTAAGTACCTACTAGCTTATGTTTGCGATATTGTGTGCGTGAATGTCGATTATAGGTAGGGTTAGCCTAAATTACTTCTAATAACGTCAGCTACCTGCCAGTGAAAGTCCCTTCAAAATCCGTCCAGCCGTTTTGTAGTTTACTTGGAGCATACAGACAATTTTTAAACCATGTAAAAATTCATATTATGTGTATTATGCATTAAGTAAAAAAGCTGTTATTCTGACATTACGACAGTTTAATTTTATTTATTTGTATGATTACAAAGAATTCAAGTTTGTTTTTGTTTGTAAGAGGTATTCTCTATAAGTTCTGCCCCAATCATAAAAACTCCAAGCGGCAGAAACTAATATACAACTAGGGTTGCCAACTCCTTGTTGGTCAAATATAGTAGTTCTAAAATTTTTACCCATAAAAATATAGTAGGTAAGGAAAATATTAAAAAAAATATAGTAGGTAGGTTTCAAAATAAGTAGCTAGGTACCTACTTTATTTCTAAAAAAATCGAAAATCGAGATTGACAATCTGTTAAACTCAAACTATCTACTTATTGAACGTAGGTAACTGTCAACTTGACATTCCAGAATCGTTAAGAAATAAATAATTACGTTTCGTTTTACGCTTAGACATTTTGAAGCAAATATTATTGCTTAAGAGTTTGATGCCTTTAAAATATAGTAGTTTCGCCTACTATATCTTTTTTCCAAAAATATAGTAGGCGGGGGCTCTAATATAGTAGGATACTATATTAGTATAGTAGGGTTGGCAACCCTATATACAACACAACACAACATAATATAACATAACAAAACATAACATTATCCTCCTATGGTCTCATAGTAATTGCATAGAGTAATATAAAGCCAAGACTGGTATGTGTAGTGTCTAAAACACAATAGACAAGCAAAAGTGTCTTTTGACAACGTAAGCGAAGTGCGCTTAGATGCCTTTGTGCGAACATTAGGTTTGTTAGAGGTATGACAGGGCTGACCTTTCGCAAGGGGAAAATGTTTTGAGATTTATGCCTTTTTCTATTTGTGAAAAGCTAACTGTAAATACTTTTTTCATATAGTGCAAAATCAATTGAGAAACACGTCGAGATTATTATTTGAGCATGTCCAAATTAACCCTAATTTGAAAACTATATCCAATGAAAACTTGTTAAAAGTTTATTGCCTCGTTGGTCTAGTGGTTAGTGACCCTGACTGCAAAGCCGGAGGTAGTGGGTTCGATTCCCACCCAGGACAAACTTTGTGTGATGAGCATAATTGTTGGTTCTGTGTCTGGGTGTAATTTATCTATAAGTAATATGTATGTATTTATAAATTATATAAGTATGTATATCAGTTGTCTGGTTACCATAACACAAGCTCTGCTTAGCTTGGGATCAGATGGCCGTGTGTGAGTTGTCCCAAGATATTTATTTTATTTTTATTTATTTTCATTAGCTTCCACTTGAACGTTAAAATGTTCTGATAAACATAACATCACGCCTGTAATCCCCGTAGGGTTAGGCAGAGGTGTACCCATGAGTAGATACACCCACATTTTGCCAGTTATGTTTAAATCCCATGTAATAGGGGGCGAGCCTATTGCCATAATGTTCTGATATTTTCGCCTTATCATGTTTAAGCTTCAATTGCACCGAATAATATCCTGTAAAATACCAGTTATTTGTATTGTTATGGAAAGCTGGCGGTCCGCGGGGGTATTTTGGAAACCCCTATCCAGGCACACTATTCATACTAATATTATAAATGCGAAAGTAACACTATCACTGTCACTATCTGTTACAATTTCACGACTAAACTACTGGACGGATTTTGATGAAATTTGGTACGGGGTAAGTTTGAACCCCAAGAAAGGATATAGGTCTACTTTTTATTCCGCGACTAACGTGTCCGCGATAACCGAAATTTACGCGGACGAAGTGGCGGGAAATAGCTAGTCTACTAAAATTGAGCGATAGATAAAAAGCTTCCTCCGTACTTCTGACACACTTTCCGTCAGCGGAAAACAAGAAGTTCTAACTTATAAACTTAGAAAACGGCTAACGACAGTTTTTTTGTTGCAGTAAAGTTTTATTCCCGCAGTTAAAACTCTTGGAAGAACAGCTATCGACTGGGGAGGCTTTATTTGATGGAAACATTTGTACGAATATAGGAGACAGAAGAAGAAAATGCGAGTTTATACGTATAGACGATCAAATTTAAGAAAATCTACGCTAATATTATAAAGCTGCAGTGTTTGTTTGTTTGTTTGAACGCGCTAATCTCTGGAACTACTGGTCCGATTTGAATGATTCTTTTAGTGTTGGGTAGTCCATTTATCGAGGAAGGCTATACCATCAAGCTACAACCTACGGGAGCGGAGCAGTAACCAAAGACGCGGGTGTAACCGCGGCGGACAGCTAGTGTATCTATAAATTGGAGTTGACTTCTTACCAATCCTGTCTGCATTTTCATTTCTTGGCAATGCTAGATCCTAAACTAGTGTCAAATTATACATGATGCGTAAGAAATATTATTCGTAAAACAAACATTGATAAAATGAGACCTAAAGCTGCTCTTAAGAGTCATCATCATCTGCCTTTTCCCAACTATGTTGGGGTCGGCTTCCAGTCTAACCGGATGCAGCTGAATACCAGTATTTTACATGGAGCGACTGCCTATCTGACCTCCACAACCCAATAACTGGGTAATACGATACCCCTTGGACCCGTTACGACTGTCAAAGATCCACATATGACAGTCGGGACCAACGGCTTATCGTGCTTTCCGACGCACGGAGGAGTCTAAGTGTGTAAAGATGGTCACCCATCCACGGGCCAACCCCGGCAAGCGTAGCTTAACCTGATGGATAATCTGCTGCTGCTGCTGGTGCTTAAGCTGCTCTTAAGAGTAATAGGTACTTAAGTTCAAAATAGATTTTAGGCCTGATCACACTGGAGCCGACATGTACACGAGTATGTTCTAACACAAATGCACTCCCTCTACCCTGAATCCGATGTGACGGTAAGCTGACACGAAGGGGCGCAGGACCATTGGCTTTATGTACTTTTCGAGGAATGGGGGATTCAAACCAACAATTTCCAAAGTTCGGGCTGCTATTGAAAAATTCGTAATGGAAAAATCCTTGGTCCGCCTGGGAATGTAACTCAGGATCCCAAGCTCAGTAGTCGCAATTACGACCACGAGACCAACGGGGCAGTCAAGTATTATATGTTAGAAAGAAAGAAAGAAAGAAAGAAAGAAAGAAATAAAGAAAGAAAGAAAGAAAGAAAGAAAGAAAGAAAGAAAGAAAGAAAGAAAAAAAGAAAGAAAGAAAGAAAGAAAGAAAGAAAGAAATATGATTGCAGTATCTGACCGCGCCCGTTACTTATACGCTCCGCGTGGAAATGCTTTTAGTCTCCTCAAGTGCGCGATACGTAGGTATCTAATGCGTAGGCGACAGCTAATAACAAACATGAGAGGAATATAGGGAGTCTACTACCATCTACTAAAACAGTATTATTTTAATAATACTATGTCTTGCGCACTGGATTTTAAACGCTTTGTTCAGCGCCGAGAGTTGAAAATCCAGAAGTAGTAGATAATGTTAAAATAATAGGTCCCGTTTTAAGAGATTGTAATTTGTAGTAAAAATATAAATGGCAGGTATTGTATATTCAGGCATACTTGAACTAACACTCCATCGCGTATCGCAGACAGAAAAAGTACCTCATTAAAAGTAACGAGAAATAAAACATACAAGACATTATTAATGTTTGAAATAGTAAAACTCTCTTTGAAGATGTAATTAGTTCAGTTACACGTGAAACAGCTTCTATTTTTATTATTAAATTTCTTGATCTGAGTTTACAAATTAATGAAATGTTTATAGAACGTTTACATGAAAAAACACAGCAACGTTTTGAAATATAAGTTTTAGAAAAGAGATATACAAGTCGTTATTATATTTTTTAAACGTTGCTGTGTGGGTACGTTTACAAACATATAAACACACATACACAAACAGCTAGACTCTGAACTAGCTTAACTAAAATAACAAAACCTAAAGAGTTTGTAGACAAAAATACCAACGCAGAACTTTTAAAAAGCTGGTTATCACGAAGACAAGTGTCTTGAAAGCAATCTATGTGCTCCCACGCCGCTCCTTGAATAATAGATAAACATTGAGTGCTGACTGCTGTGCCGTAAGCTTCTTATCGCCCTTTTACACGTGGAAGTGAAAACTAAGCTGCGACAGAGCTTCTGTTAACACTTATTTTGTCCTTGTATTACCAGAAAGTATATATAGGTAAATACTAGTAATATACAGATTTAGAGTCGGGTTGAGGCGGCCGCCTCTCATGCATGAGGTCGTTCCGAATGGTTGGTTCGTTGGATTCGAATCCGGGCAAGTACCAATGTGACTTATTCAATTCTTATGTACTTTCCATGTTTATCTTAGGCGCCCATTACACGGTAGGTTTTGCCATGGCAAAACCATGGCAGAAATTTTGACTGACGGAAAACCTATCGTCTAATGCGATGACTGACGTTTGCATGACGAAAATTGTAGGCGATAAAATTCCGTCATTCACCATCAGTCATGATTGATGGAAATGTGCCATGGCAAAACCTACCGTCTAATGGGCGCCTTAGGCTATCATGCGTGGATCTTTGACAGTCGTTACGTGTCGTCAGAAGTCTGAAAGTCTGACTGACAACGTACTAAGGGGTATCGTATTACCCAGTTACTGGGTTGTAGAGGTTAGATTGTCGTGATGGCCGAGTGGTTAAGGCGCCCGCCTCTCATGCATGAGGTTGCGGGTTCAAATCCGGGCAAGTACCAATGTGAATTTTTCAATTCATATGTACTTTCTAAAGTTTATCTTGGACATCACTGGCATCGGTGAAGGAAAACATCGTGAGGAAACCTGGACTTACTGTTCCACTCAAACCATGTCAGAGGCCTTTGAGGCGGTTTAGAAACTCTGACACTAGGGTGTGTGAGGTCATAAGACCTTACTGCCCACACGATAAAGAAGAAAGAAGAAGAGGTTAGATAGGCAGTTGCCCCATATTTGTATAAAGCTGCATTCGGTTAGACTGGAAGCCGACCCCGACATGGTTGGGAAAAGGCTAGGCAGCTGATGATGAAAATACAGATCTACTGGAATAGGCATGCGCGATGCTGGAATATTATAAAAAGCTGTTACAACAACGAAAATAGCATGGAAGAAATAATTTTCTAGAAACTTTGTAGCGCAACGTTCGTATTACTAATTCGAAAACACGAAGATTTTCAGAGCATATAGGTAGTTTTTCTGGTTCAAAAGTAGACAAGTAACGTACATTTATTTTCGCCTAGCTTATAAAACCAAGAGTTGAAATATAGTGAGCATTTGAAGATGAATTTTGTAAAGTGTAAAACGCCAATTGCTTTGAAGATATTGATCGAAAAATGGTTTTAAAATTTTGTTTGGTATATGTATCCGGAGTGTTTGAACTCGTGAGATTCGCCGTAAAGACATTTGAGAATCTAAATTCATCTAATTGCATCGTTACAACGAGGTTTATAAAGGCGGAATAGTCATTAGGTTCATCTCCTTTTGTTCTTTGATAGCGGTTCTCCCAAGAGAGACCGTCAGAAGCGCTAAAATATGATACCAATCTAAATATAAAAGCGAAAAGTCTCTCACTCATCACGAAATATCGGAAACTGCTTGACGCATGAAGATGGTCTTCTTTCTTTATCGTGTGGGCAGTAAGGGCCTGAGCACACCACGTTTTTTAAACGCGCCGTTGACGCGCGTTTTGGAAACTAACCTACAGAGCAGTTTGTTGACTGACTGACTCGCGCCTGTATAGCTACAAACGACCCCACACACCCTAGTGTCAGAGTTTCTAAACCGAGTCAAGGGCCTCCGACATTGTTTCGGGAGGTTCCCGTGTCGGTTTCGGCGGGAGGAAACGCCCGGGTGTCACCATTGTGTGCACCGCCCGGAGGACACGGTGAAGCATACGGTGCAGGTCTGCCCCGCGTGGGCAGAGCACCGCCGTGTCCTCACGGAGGCGATAAGCGGCGGCGACTTCTCGCATCCGGCCCTGGTTTAGGCCATGCTCCGGAGCGAGAGGAAATGGGAAGCTAAGAACGGATTTTCCTAAAGGGGGTGACCCCTTAGGAGATGTAACGGGCGTCCAAATTTTGTATGTGGAGAAATCAACTTTTTTGCGGACGAAGTCGCGGGCAGAAGCTAGTAGAAATATTATGAGTCTCATTTAAAGATTATTCACGGCGGTTCGCACGTAACCGGATACCGTTCATCCGGTAACATTTTCACAAGAATAAATACGTACCAGTCTTGTGGTGCCGTGAACGAATATAAAAGGCTTCCGGAAAATTTACGTGCTGGATTCGGAAAGGTTGAACGTGAATCACCCTTTACATGAGGTTGGGTCCGCGAGTGGGTAGGTACTTGTACTAATGTATTGTGTACGGGATAACGTCAATAAAACCGAGTTTTTGTGACTTCAACGAGTGTCTGCGTTAGCATATTATGCTTATTTAATCGTGATAAATCTTAATTAGAAAGGATAGTGGGCACAAAAGTATGGACGGCACACCCAAGTCCGCCACAGCTTAGACTACTTTTGTTTGGAAGGTATCACAGCCATGTGCCTCTGTGCCAATGCGCATCAAATTCTATCCCGGGGTTCTCTTTTTATTTTAAGTCGAATGGGTTTAACTTACTAAGCATTATTGAAACAAGCATAACAAATAAACCATTGTTTAAATTGCAATTTAACATAATATAAACTCAGTAATTACGTTATAAACTAAAAACAGCAATTAAACAGTGTTTAACCCTTAACTGTCGTGGTGAAAAATAGTAACGTTTCTACAGTCAAGGGTCCAGTGGACCTACATAAATGTTACAATAATGATTAAAGTAAAAGAATGTTGTTTTTTTTTTTGTTTTATTAATAAACTTAGAAAAATAAAACATTTTTCTAAGTAACTTTCTTACATTCAATGTCAACAGTAGTATGGACGGCACACCCAAGTCCGCCACAGCTTAGACTACTTTTGTTTGGAAGGTATCACAGCCATGTGCCTCTGTGCCAATGCGCATCAAATTCTATCCCGGGGTTCTCTTTTTATTTCAAGTCGAATGGGTTTAACTTACTAAGCATTATTGAAACATGCATAGCAAATAAACCATTGTTTAAATTGCAATTTAACATAATATAAACACAGTAATTGCGTTATAAACTAAAAACAGCAATTAAACAGTGTTTAACCCTTAACTGTCGTGGTGAAAAATAGTAACGTTTCTACAGTCAAGGGTCCAGTGGACCTACATAAATGTTACAATAATGATTAAAGTAAAAGAATGTTGTTTTTTTTTTGTTTTATTAATAATAAACTCAGAAAAATAAAACATTTTTCTAAGTAACTTTCTTACATTCAATGTCAACAGTAGTATGGACGGCACACCCAAGTCCGCCACAGCTTAGACTACTTTTGTTTGGAAGGTATCATAACCATGTGCCTCTGTGCCAATGCGCATCAAATTCTATCCCGGGGTTCTCTTTTTATTTCAAGTCGAATGGGTTTAACTTACTAAGCATTATTGAAACATGCATAACAAATAAACCATTGTTTAAATTGCAATTTAACATAATATAAACTCAGTAATTGCGTTATAAACTAAAAACAGCAATTAAACAGTGTCCCTTAACTGTCGTGGTGAAAAATAGTAACGTTTCTACAGTCAAGGGTCCAGTGGACCTACATATGTTACAATAATGATTAAAGTAAAAGAATGTTGTTTTTTTTGTTTTATTAATAAACTTAGAAATATAAAACATTTTTCTGAGTAACTTTCTTACATTCAATGTCAACAGTAGTATGGACGGCACACCCAAGTCCGCCACAGCTTAGACTACTTTTGTTTGGAAGGTATCACAGCCATGTGCCTCTGTGCCAATGCGCATCAAATTCTATCCCGGGGTTATCTTTTTATTTTAAGTCGAATGGGTTTAACTTATCTACTACCTAAGCATTATTGAAACAAGCATAACATATAAACCATTATTTAAGTTGCAATTTAACATATATAAACTCAGTAATTGCGTTATAACTAAAAACAGCAATTAAACAGTGTTTAACCCTTAACTGTCGTGGTGAAAAATAGTAACGTTTCTACAGTCAAGGGTCCAGTGGACCTACATCGAAGTCAATCGTCTTATGCGCAATATGGAGCGATTGCAAACCAAACAAACTGTTCCACGACTAGGAAGAAACATAATTCCACTTCAACAAAAACTAAATCACAAAGCAGACTTTGCTTTTGAAAGCGTACTTAGTCAATTATTTAAATAGGTATCGTAATAAGAAACCACTGTCACTGTCACAGTGTCAGCAGCAACGCACTTTTTCATTGACTTAGTTAATTGTACGTAGTTACGCAAAAAGGATCCAACCCACAATATCCTCAAAAGGTATACATACTAAAGCGTAGATCGGTCTATAAGGTCGATATTTTCGTTCAGTTAAAATGACCCGGAGATAAACAACACAAAGTACCATCCACCAAATGTACAAATGTACACGTACACGTTTCGTTCATACATCTCGTCATACAAGCACGCCGGTTACGAGTACTGTGCACCCGACCTTTCTGAAGAACCTTACCAATAAAGTCAGTTTAGGTCTTTCTAGGACGTTCCCTCACTGCGTTGCCACGCACACCTGCCATATCCTTCTGTTTTTGGGACGGCAATTTGACATAACCGGAGAGGGATCAGGCGTAGGACCAACGGCTTTACGTGCTTTCTGAGGATTGGAGGTATCACACCACCAACTTCCAAACTGCGGGCTGCTACTGAGAAATTCGAAATGGAAAAACCTAATAATACTTTTTGCCCGACCTGGGAGTCGAACCCAGGACCCCAAGCTCAGCAGTTGTGCTTGCGACCACGAGAACAACGCGGCAGTTAAAACGAGGCTCGTATTGCCATTATAATATTAAATTAAGTAACGGTGCCTACTAGTAAAAATATTTTAGTTTTTTATTAATATCATTTAACCTCCGGGATATTTTTTTAAGCGTCTTAACTAAAAATGCTTAGTTTTGATATGTCTTTCGATTCATATATAATTAATGGCTGGCGGAGCTGGGTGTCTTTTGCCCACTGTCTTTTTATTATCTTTTTGTTTAACTTAATGGATAAGGCACCCGCCTCTAATGCATTTTTACGGGTTAGATATCGGGCAAGCACCAATGTGGCTTTACAATTCACATGTAGGTACTTTCTAAGTTTATCTTGGACATCACTGACAACGGTGAAGGAAAATATTGTAGAGAAACCTGGACTTAAAATTAATAGGTATAAGCCTGAAATTGTCATACGCCTTGAATAAGGCCTTTGCCCTGTAGTCAGTGCGACAATAAGCTGACTTTCGGGCTTCTAACGACCCGTAACGACTATCAAAGATCCACGTATGACAGCCGGGACCAACAGCTTAACGTGCTTTCCGAGGCACGTTGTCACTTTGGTACTTGCCCGGATTCAAACCCACAACCTCATGAGAGGCGGGCGCCTCAAACTCTGGGCCATCACGACATCCACTGGGCCGACGATGACGTTTGTCTAATTTATCGATGCTAAAGGAAAAATAGGTTGGAACAAACTTACCCTACAAGTACAACGCAAGGAATATGTAGAAAGGTAAAAACTCTAATTTGAATCAATATAATGAAACATACAATATTAATTATCCTGCTGTGAATCGAAACAGCGACCCTGAGCGCAGCAGGTGGTTTCAAGTAACTCAGTGTCATTTATAACCAACTTCTGCCCCGCGACTTCTTCCGCGTCAAAGTTGATATATTACGACGGAAGTCGCAAATTTTTCCGGGATAATAAGTAGCTTAGTGCTAGTCCAAACTATAATCTATCTCAGTACCAAATTTTATCTAAATCCGTTCAGCGGTTCTGGCTTAATTGAGTTACAAACATCCATCCTTGCAATAGGAGTATGATGGTACAAACAAGACCGGCCACTTATTATGTTTCATACTCCCCGATGATTTCATTGCAATAAAAATTGTGTGAAGCTACAATGAATAGGACGCTTGCTCATTTATTTAACTTAACGTAGACTTTAGAACATTTTCTATTCAAGTCATTTTTTTTAAAAGGCTGGCCGTTATTGCTTAGGTAATTGAAAGTCTTTTATACCCGTTGAGAAGACAAGGGAAAAATTATATCTAAAGTTCTTTTGATGTAGCTCAATTTACTAAGGCGGTTTCGAATACAAAAAACTATAGACTTAATAAGGATTTTGTGGTTATAGTCTCTATAATGGAACTCAACATAAAATAACATAACGCCTGTAATCCTCGAAGGGTAAGGTAGAGGTGCACCCATTAGTACACCCACATTTCGCCAGTTATGTTTAAGTCCCATGTAATAGGAAGCGAGCCTATATTGCCATCAACCAGGCGCAAATCCAGATCCCAGGCTGCTACTGAGAAATTCCTGATGGAAAAACCCAATGACACTTTGCCCGACCTGGCAATCGAACCCAAGACCTCATGCTCAGCAGTCCCACTTTGCTACCACTAGATCAACGAGGCAGTCAGTCAGAATTGCATATAGTTTAAACAAATAAATGTCAGAACAACAGTTAATTAATTATCAGTACTCCAACACACAGTAGCTTATGAAATTTCAGCTGCTAAAATAAAAGCAATCAACACAAATATATATAAAAACAGAGGCATCAACAGACTCAAACACCCACTTACAATAAATCACACATGTACAATGAACATCTTACACTGCACAATAAGACAGTGGAGTCCACAATTACGGAGCATTTGTCTGAGAGTATAGACCGTGAAGTGATTAACTTTTTGGGTGTACGTACGACATGGCTGGATACGCAAGACCTGGTCTGAGACATGCTTAAACTGCAAGCAGTGTTGAGTGTAGTGGCGAATTATCTTAAGAAACTGGTAAGATAATGAGAAAAGTATTTTTTTAAATTATATTGTACAAATAAATAAAGTTGAAGTGTCCGTTAGTAATGTCAAAATAACAGCTTCTTAAAAATAAAATAAATATTAATGTTTACATGGCACTAAGAAGAGGAAAATTAATTTTAAAATTTAATGAATTTTAAAATTATTGTCTGATTATCTGTCTATATGTTCCCGCTAATCTTCGAAACGGCTGGACAGATTTTGACGGCTGATAGCTAATGTTATAAGATGTAACTTAGGCTACTAATATTTTAGAAAAAAATTAGTGTACCGTGGTAAACATATCAAAACGCGTGATAAACGACATTCACGCGAACGATGTCGCGGGAATAAGATAGTAATTAATCTGTGTCCGTTGTGTCCCTTTTCAGGCACATGCCTACCTTCCTTCTTTCCATTTTTCTTTATATTTAGCAAACTGTGCTCAAGTTTTTAGGAAAGCGTTCAACTCGTCAAGCATTGATTTGATTGATTGACTTTTTCTGCCTAACCTTGTCTCGGTTCAGTAATCATTAAAGTACCATTTCATTCATATTATGTCTCATACAATCTAGCCATCTTTTCTTTCGACTCCCTTTCTCTTTCATCACGTTCATATTCATATCACGGTCAAGCAATAAATGCCCAAATAGATGAGTTGCAAAGCAGTCGCAAACAGCACGTGTGTCTGATCTGTATGCTCTAGTCTACATTTTCATAAAACGCCAAATAATTGACCTTCATAACTAAAAAGTAGGTAGGTGTAATTCAATTCTCAGTTATATCCCATTTTGCTTTTGCTATGCCCCGATACGCATGACCTGGCCTAAGAGAGGCTTAACTAGCCGCCGCGCGCCGCCCCGGTCTAGACGGCAATTATCTAGCGAAAAAAAACCGCTTCGACTAGACTTGTTTGGAGAATGGATTGGTTTTGATCGATAAGGTGCGTATTTTTACCATCCTGTAATTGCTTTTGAATATCTTCTAGCTTTAGGTACACCAAATCCTTGGATAGAGTCCAAAAATATGGTTAAAATAATCAATATTGGACCCCTCAATATTGGTCGTAAACTCGTAATCACGTTTCTAATTTACGATATCCTCTAATTCTGTTGGTAGCTATAATTTCGTAGCAATAATTGGTCCCAGCCTAATATTACAACGTGCCCGGAATTATAAGCAGTGGGGTGTTATTGTAATTATCACAAATCCTATCTCTCATATCCTCAATTTACTACAGCAGAACTTAATGAAAGCAAATTATATACCTGGCTATAAAAATAATGGAGAACGAATCTCGGGTCAGAGTTATGTAGAGAATTTTGTCTCGTAAAAAAGGCCTTATAATACTAGCTTCTCTACGCGACTTCGTCCGCATCAAAGTTAATATATTGGAAAACGTACATTTTTCCAGGATAAAAGTAGTTTTTATGCTATTCCAGACTATAAATCCATATGTCAAATTCAATGCAGACTCGTTTAGGCGTTCTGGCATTATTGAGTAACAAACAACCATCCATTCATCGCATTTAAAATACTTAAAGTATAGTGAGATAAGGCTATGAGGAATTGAAATGTTTGTGTAAGCTTTGTTCTCCGTGTGAAGAAACTCTACTAGCAGGAGTAGTACACTCATAAAAGGTAAAAGCTACAGAAATAGGAGCACTCCACCAGACTGTGAGGCTAGCAAATACAGTGGGAGTGAGGCCCTCAATCTTGGCTTTGAAGCCATGCGGGTGTATACGACTCGAAATAGAAGTTTTTTTACTACTACAATAACTCGGATAAGGAATTTTATTAGACGTAGCTTTTCGCCAATATTTTGGTATGACCTCAATCAATCAGTGTAGGTTATGACAGGATTCAATTTGGGATCTTTACGAGTCGATGGTTCAAGTTAATCCTTTTTCTTTTGTTAGAGCGCGTGAGCCCTTTAGGTGTCCACGTTTATCGCGGCATTAGTAGTGTTTTTAATATCGTCAAAGTGCAGGTGTAGGGACACTTTGGCAGTGTAGTAAATGGGCCATAATTCGGGATACATAACAACTTTTAAGTTATGTCAAAGATTTTGTCTTCAGCCTTTCGTAATATTGCGATTTGTCCGGCTATCTACTGAAGTAGATACTGCACCAGTTACTTGAAAATAACTGGTGCAGTTCAATGCTCTCACCTTGGTTTTGCAATATTTTGTCTCGCCACGTAGTAACTTGCAATAACTGGAACGCGTGAAGGATAGCTGATGTCAATAGAGACGCAGTAGATTTAGACTTTAAATAAAAAAGTTACTTCAACAGGTCTATTCTGGAAATATATCCCTAAGCGAATTAAAGTGAAATGAGCTGTCATTCCCTGAAGCATAGGGTTGGCAACTCACCTCAAGATCACTTCATTTATTAACCGAGAGAGGTTTTTCCAGAATACCACTGAGTTTAACTTGTTCCAGTGAGTTCGTCCAACAGTAGGGGACGTCTTTTGTTTGTCCAAGTAGTTTCTGCGGCTGTCGGTGCGCTGTGATAACGCTCCGAGTCTGAAGATGTGCCGAATATAAGTTCACGAAGAGAGCGTACATTGTTTTGTGTCCTCTTTCTTTATACAGGTGGCTAGAGTGTTTCAGGCTGTATATACTTTGCTTGTTTTGTTTGAAGTACCTACTTGTGTTTTGTTCTGTCTAAAAGTTATAGTAATGGGAAATTAATGTAGACTCAGCACCATACTGTATGTGTTTTCCTAAATTGGTTACTGACCTTATAGAAAAACGATAAATTTACTTTAACGGGTGGAAAAGACACGAAAACTTTTACTATGATTGTATTACTACATAATTCTAGATTCCGCAAGCGATGAAATTTTTCCGCAGGTTATAAAAAAAAACAGCTGTTCCATACAAGAAAGCAATACCCAAGGTCAAAATATATGGAATAGCAGATCAGAGGTTTTAAAATAACCTACGAAAATTGTTAACGCTGGGAGCTTTAGAATCATGTACTGAATTCTTAGTAAAAGTTTACATTACGATGTCCCTTCCAGCTCTATATACTATAATGTTTGATATAGTTGTAATGCATAGCATGTCCAAATATCTTGGGTCCGTACCGTAGATTGCAGATTGAATGTTAAACAATGTTTTCTTATTCTTTACGCACTTGTACTATTGGTCCTTTGACGCAACTTCTTTGAGAGTTAGGACCAAAATCTAAACCATTTTAAGATCCACTTAAATAAATGGCAAAAAGGGTCATCCAAATAAGAAAAGGGATTGCGTCCTAATCCGTAAAGCGACTAGAAAAATATAACGGTAAAATTACATCATCGCAATTATTGAAGCTGGAGGGTAGATCGATAATCCTCTTAGCTCCTATGTCATTGGCGCGTCCGTCAAATGAGGACAGTCCCTCCAGGACTATTATACTTCAATTATTTTAGCATAAGAAAAATAATGGCCAAATAAGGGCAGTTATCTTTATTAATTGTAATGTTTGTTTGTTTAACCGCTTTTTCTAATATTATTTTGAATAGAGTATAGATACTGGTTAAGACTTGTAATTAGTTTGCTACGGTCGACTGAAGCTCAATTTTGACTTTTGGCTTTTGACATTTAAATTACGGGACGACTCTTAAAATTTCTACAAACTTGCTGTTTATGAACATTTCATAATTCTAACGATTATTTCGAGACATCCCGATTAATTCCTTAGAACCGTTTATCATCAGCGATTAAAGGCGTGTCAGTAACATGCTAATCCCTAACCGAACCGAATTAAATCACAAATTCTGGAACAAGTCCAAGAGTCCAGTGGCAATGAACTGTTACTGGAATATATGAAAGCTTTTGAGACGTACATGTTTATTGTGTACTTGGCAGAATTATTCGGCATGGTAAAAAATGCATAAGATGGAGAACTATAATGGTTTTTTTGGATTTATGGGCAGTTATTTTGCAAAAGTATGAGTAGGCGTGGTTTGTGAAGTAGCTAGGTTCGAAATAATGTAGTATTTATAGCTACTTACTGTCTGGAAATTCAAATGTATTCTCCGTGGGAGTCCCTTATCATTTAGGACCAAAAGCTGTCATCGGAGTGTGAGTGGTAGGTAGTTGATTTCCACCTTTGGTATATTATTTTTCGTTGTCAGTTACTTATTCAAGTAGATAAATGTGACATGACAAGACGTGTTGAGTTTGTCTGCCCACTCTGAGGAAAACAGTAATTTTGGAGATTATAAACGTCGAAATAATATCTTTAGCATTATTTGTAGGGATAACCGAATTATGTTTATCTAAAGTTCATTTTTCGCTAAGAAAATATGGATACGACTACTATAAATAATTTATTTGAAGAAAAAAATAAATGACAGTCTCGGAATCCCGAGTATTTTCGGTACTAAAGTCTATTCCATACATAAGTACTAAGCCAACACCCGAAGTTAAGGCGAATTTGCGACCATTCGATGTTTGGTCTTTAGTGACGTGATTCATTTTTTGAAGACAAAAACTAACTTAATGGAAGATAGGTTTATTGTCATATCTATATATTTCTTGAAAACAAAGAAATAAGAAGATATACAAGTACTTACCGACTACGATCGGCCGAGTTCCCTCACCGCACGATCATACAGCTGCTATCGGAGATGTTTACACCTAGAACAAAGGGTGCAACTCATTAATATGTAAAGTGGTCCTTAAGGATTGTTCGTTGCGTGATGAGAAGGTGGACGTGTTTCACGCGATGCTTAAAGATGTGCATTTCGATGTTAATTTGATTTAGTTTTGAATGGCGTTGTTCTAGGACTAAGGATAGCTAAAAGGGCCATTTTTTAACCTGCTAGCTGCCACGCCATTTATACGGAAGTCACTGAATTACTTAAGATAAAATTTTTGACGCAAGCAGATTGGTTGTAGAGATATCTCATATTCTCTCCGTTTTGGTGGAACCCGGTCCTTAAAATTGTTAATTTTCTTGCCCACATGGTTTATTATATTATTCTTTACTTTGGCCGTAAGGGTAGTTCTTAATTACCGACCCTAATTAAACAACACAAGGATATCCCAAAGGACCAAAATGTTGTAGCGTAGTAAGTAGTACGAATAAGTCATAATATTCCCTTATGTATAGAATAATAAACACAGGTACACTTTCGTTGAAGCAGGAACGAGTAACATGCCATTCAAACAAACGAACAAAGTAATACATATTTGTATTGTAATATTTAAATTATGAAGTTCGTTTAGCGGGCAAGACTGTCGTACTTGTACAGTCAGCAACATAAGATGCTAAACATAATATAATGGCCGGTTTGCATTATTCCCAAAGCACTTCAGTCTACTGCTGTACTGGAATGTTGATTGTTAACATTATTCCAGTCATTGAGAAGCCTCGAAGTATAAATACTTCAGCGACAATTATATTAAGAAAAAATGTCAATGGATTAGCTATCTACATTATTACAATGGCGCTGGAATGGGCGAATTAATAAATAACCAAATTGGTCATCCAGTCCCTATACCAGAATGCGCCTGTTTACATTATTCCAGCGCTGGCTTCGATCGTTGAACTGGAACGCTACTGGAACATTGTTAACTGGGACAATGTACAAAAATACTATTTAGTGGTAAGAATAAGTTGGTGATCTAAGCTAAGTAAAGTAAAAAATAATCTTATTCCTTATGAAAAGCTTAAATGAAAAATGAAATGAAATATATTTATAATAATACTGAGTTATTTAGATTTGAGATTTGATCGTAGATATACAGTATGTTAAGCAATTTTTTTTCCAACCATCCTTTTAAAAGGTCATCGACTTCAACATAACCTTGTGTAGGTGTTTACATAAATATATGTTTACTATATTATTAATTTAATGAATAACTTAATCAACGGCAATGTAAATAAAAATGAAGGTTTCGTGTGTACGTGACTGCTATCGCTATTTCGAGCGAGGGTGGCAAATCTTAATGATGTGGGTACCTACTGTGTAAACAATTGTCAATATTAAGTTGTCATCTGTCAATGTCATGAATGAAAAGAAACGTCATATTCTTTTTTTTATCTCTGCCTTTGCCAATAAATTACTGTACAGTCACAAGCACAAATATGTTACAATTACGCAAAATAAAAAAGCGATTTTCTCCTATTTCGATAAAAAAAAATGCTACGAACGTCATCGTCGACTTTTTGAAATCGTTCTTTTTTCAAAATTTCATTTCTTATTTCACAAGAAAATCCCTTTTGAAGTTTGTGCACTTAATTGTTACATATTTACGCTCATGACTGTACTTGATATGAAATCTTGAACCAAACGGGTCATTAATCATAAAATGTTTGACATCATTGAAAGGGCTTTATGGGTAAGAATTGTCGTAAAACTTTTATGAGCATTGAGGTAGGTCGTGTCATTGCTTAATATTCTATTGTCGCGATTTATTGCGATGCTGACACATAATTAACAGCTAAGTTGATGGATAACCCATTAAAACATCAATGTGACCAAAAAAAAAAACGTGCGGGCGACGGCCCCGGTTTATAATAGAACGCGACAGGGTGGGGAGAAGTTTGCCTGGAGGGGGTATAACGCTTTTTCTTTACGTGACGATGTCTGCCAGTTAACTTCTAACCGCAAGCTGCGTTACGGAACTTTGTTCCTGCTACATATTTATGTAGTCTAGGTACACATATTATGTATACCTAGACTTACTTCACGCACTTCAGTCATTCAAAGGCATTTGTATACTAATTTAATAACGACAACTATGCCATACTTCTGAAGTCCGAACAAACAAGGTCGCGGACAGAAGCTATTATTTCAATAAGACTCAAAGGACCAGAGATAAATTACGAAACATTCCAGCAGAACTCCCGATTTTACGAAATGCCTTCACCTGATTGGCCATCGACGCCCCGTCCTTGATAGTGACGTCACAATTCAATTATAAGTTATTGTAACGGTGTGCTGACAAAACGAAACGATAAATAATTGTGTTTAGCAACTGCTAACTAAGTTAGTTGTGGCAGATTTGAAATTCTCGTTACTTAATGGATTTCAATTTGTTGTCCCGGCTTTTCGTTTTGTTGTACCGATTGTTATTAATTTTATTAGTTCGATACGCTTGTTTCGTTGGTCTAGTCACAATACTGGGACATTGGGAAATTTCTACTTACTTATAGGAACGATCGCAATTTAACCTGTGAACAATGCCTTTAATTTACCAAATTTTTTTGACATTGATTCTCGGTCAGATGAGTTCGTGACTAGATTTTTTTCATTAGTAGAATTGGCCTTCTGGAAGGTACTACAAAATAAATTTTGTATGTATCTAGCAGTATGTAGGTACTTGTAGTTACAAAACCTTTGTAACTTAAACCAACTTTGTAACTTTTGTCCGCGGTTCATTAGTTCTAATAATTACTATTTTTTTTTAACTAATTAGTTCAATGGCACTGAAAAGTGAGTTAAAGTTAAAACTACAAAACTGTTAAAAAAACAAAGAGAGTGGTAATATTTTAAGCGGTACGAACAAAAACTGGCCATCAAAGTAATACATCTTAGTGACGTCAGTAAATCTTTTCAGACATTATTGTAGCAAATAACAAACTCATTTGTAACTGAAGAATAAATACTGAAATATGAGAAAAATCTTTTGTCCTATAAGTTGTAGGTACTTACAGTCTCTGCCTTGGTAAGATCCCAAGACTTTTTTTTACAAAAAAGACTACAGCCTTTAATAACTGCAAAGTGAAAAATAACTCTAGTTTTGGAAGTCGGCGGCTTTCGTTCTGTTTTTTGTTTGGTATGGCTTTGACTTTGTAGTTGTTGAAGATGGTTGTCTTTTTTTGTAAAAAATACTTTTGTATGTAAGAGGTCTGACATCGGTGATGGAAAACATCGTGAGGAAACCTGGACTTGTAATTAATATAAGTCTGGAATCGCCAATCCGCCTTGAGCAAGCGTAGTGATTAAAGCCCCGGATACACTAGGGAACATTTTGTCCCGCAACATGACGCGCAACGCTCAATCTACGTGACGCTGCAACATTGCACATTGTCCCGCAACATGCCCCGCAACATTGTACGTGTCGCGGGGCATGTTGCTTGCTCCCGCCTCGAGAGCGAGCGCACGACGACATTTCTATAAACACTGACTAGTGTAGCCAGCAAAATGTTCCATGACAATTGTCGCAGGACACTTCACGTAGTTGTTGAGGGACATGTTCCGCAACATGTTTCTTCATTTGCCCCCTAATGTATCC
Organism: Hoplodrina blanda; assembly: GCA_949316365.1. NCBI lineage: Eukaryota > Metazoa > Arthropoda > Insecta > Lepidoptera > Noctuidae > Hoplodrina > Hoplodrina blanda. Next base: position 2,953,829 of record OX438579.1, on the reverse strand, counting down.
CAGGCTTAATGCTGTTGCCTTCTCTGTATGAGAAGAGGCCTTTGCCCTGCAGTGGGACAGTAATAGGCTGGTAATATTATTTATTATTATTATTATGTAAGAGGTAATCTCTGGAAGTATTAGTCCGATTACAACTTTTTACTTTTTACCGATGGAATAGCTGCTTTATTACTATGTGCCATAAGCTGTATTATAGTACCTACTTGTCTTCCACGCGCACGAAGTCGCGGCCAATGGCTAGTTTTAAGTAAATTTGCGAACGACGCATACGTTTGTATACTAGCTATATTTACCGTATACATTACTACACCTTGCACAATCATTGAAAGGTACTAAGATACCTACTGTCTGATTCATTCATGTGGTCACTGTGATCTCATATTAAAACAAACTCACGTTCTTACATGTCATTAAGTACCATTCAAGGCTTTATCCCACTCACCATTCAGTAATATGAGTTTTCCATTGCATGACAGATCAAAAAAATTGTACAAATAATTCACTTAGAATAAGAAACACTAGTTAGCAATGTACAGTCAGCAACAAGAGTCGATTAACAATGTTACTTTTTTATATCATTTAAACAGACACTATACACATAATGTACAGGCTTTCAGAATTTCAGGCAATAGCTAAGGGTTTATTTTATCTTAATTTTATAATCATTGCGTTTTACTTTTAACATTGTACTTAATAATTAGGTAAAATAAATGTTAATCGACTTTTGTTGCTGACTGTACTTCGTTGTTCGTAAGGAACGAGCATCAAAACATAAGTTTGTGGGCCTTCATTTGGGATAAGAGGCGATTTTGGAATAAGAACAACGACTATCTTAAAGTATTATGGTTCAATTTTACACGACAAGCACAATCAGTATCACCCATTGCTATGAATAAAGCCATTAAACTGAATAATAATGTTATGTGCGAAACGGTATTTCTAATTTGAAAATATAACGAAATTCTGTTACGTTTATTACGCGCCCTCATGCTAGGCTTTTTGATCATTTATTTTGACAAGACCCTTTGTACAAAACTTTATGTCCTCACCATAGACATTTTTATAGACTTTCATCGAATGAGGGAATAGGGACGGTGTTCATTTTGACCGTAAGATTTAGCTCTCATTTCTTAATTATACAATTGTGCTAATCAATCTGATTATTACTCTAGGTACATTCTCTTCACATTTTAATCATCATCGTCATCTTTCTGCCCTTGTCCCATGTTACTTGGGGTCGGCGGAACACGATTTCTTCTTCCATTCCGTTCTGTCGTCATGCTATCACTGACTGCCTTTTCTTTCATGTAATCTTTCGTCTTCACATTTTAATGTACCCTAAACAAATTATGCAATCATTTCTTTTATAAAGTATGGAGTCTCTTTTTATGCATACGAAATCTTTATAACCAACTACATAGATTATTCTTTTCCTCGTTACGTTCAAAAGTGCCTTTTAATGGTTTTATTGAAATAAATGAAGATTTTAAATTTAGAATCAACAAAGATTCCAAATATGAACTAAGGTTGTCACAATAAAGGTCGCATGTGTTGCACTACAATGGCGCCATAGCGTAGGTGGAGTGTCTAAAGTAAATATTGAAGTACAGCGAGTACAACGAGCAATTCTCGTTCAATACATCAGTATTTGTTCAATGTACATACGAACTCAATTACCTGTCGGGTTAAGGTCGGTATGTTCGTTTATTAGGTGCTATATTGTTTTTGTGTGTAATTATTTGCTGGCTTGTGATGATGCTTGTTACCTTGTTATTGAGGAAAATGTTATTCTAATAATGAGCGTAGGAGATACAAACGTACCTATTTGAAATTTAGACGTAAGCGTGTAATTTAGGGGTAGTCGTTACAGGGATCAAGTTATAATATAATTATACAATAAACTGTCCAAGCTCCAAAAATCGGTATACGTAATAGTATAAAATTAATTTGGATTGCTACCTACAACTCTTAGGGCTAATTTTTCAATCGCCAGATAATTCTTAACGGAGAGATAAATATGGCGCTTTTGTATAGAAAATATGACAAACTGTCATATTTATTTTTGGGATAAAAGTTATTTGACGCTGGATTGCTTACTGGAAAAATGTAAACTTGATAAATTAGCCCTTAAATCAACTACTTACTTTGCTAGTTTTTTACGAGTAGGATCCCAACGTTCATCTTATGCTCGTATACTTAGGTATTTAGTTTTTTAGATCAACTTGTATTTCTCATAGGTCTGTATTAAGTAAAATATTCTTCTTTGAGAAATAACTGTCTTAAACCGTTAACATTAAAGTAATAAGTCCCGTAGCGGAGGTCCGATGATGTTGTAAGACTAATTGAAAAGGCGACCATCCGAAGACGCCACACAAAATAAACACTGGCTATATTAGAAAAGTCCTTCAAAAACTCAGGTGCATACGCCATGAAGTACGTAGGTACTTGTATCCGGCACGTAACTGTGTAATAACCGAGGATGGTACAAAACGTAGGGTTCATATAGGGTTGTCAACTCTTTGTCTGTCTAAAATAGTAGTTAGCATAAAAATATAGTAGATAGCGATAAGATGAAAAAATATATATAGTAGGTAGGTAAAAAGTGAACGTACTGTCAACATGATATTATATCAGAATAATATCCAGGAATAGTTTAAAATGAATATTATTGCTTTTAGTTTGATGCCTCTTAAAATAGTACTGTAGTCAGAAATATAGTAGACGGGCCCTTAATATAGTAGGATACTATATTATATAGTAGGGTTGGTAACCCTAGGTTCATACCGCGTGGCATTCAGTTTTTTTACGCTTTTGAGTAATGAGGACGCATAATTGTGTGAGAATATTAATGAAATGTTGACGTCACCGGCGCGACAATTTTGTAAACAAAACCTTTGTCAAGTTTATGACATTACTGCTGTTATTAAAAGCAAACTTTGTCGTGTACATCATCATCACCCGTACGACGTCTACTGCTGCACATAGGCCTTTCTCAGCGCGACCTTTATCAGGTAGTCAGTCCATCTCGTGGGGCTTCCCATACTGCGTAGGTACACACAACGTTCAAAAACAGTTTTAGAAATCAATGATGTCTAGTAGGTATTGCTAAATCTCAAAAAAACTGAATACTTTTACTCTTTGAGGAAGCATCCGCAGAACGATTTATGCACTATGCTTCGCCCATGTTCATTCATTTGCCACATTTCTATTCTGTAAGAAGTAGTAAGAACGTGTTAAAGATATAGTCATGCTTTTTTAACGTCCAAAAAACAACGTTATGTTATCAAATGACGTAACACAAAGCTGGACATCTCTGCGAAATTAATCACGGCAGAGAGCTGTGAATCAGCTACCGTGAGTCACCCGGATTTGATTTAATGTATCAGGATACCTTGTGTATCATTTTTTAGTATAATAAGAATACTAGCCTATTATTGTCTCACTGCAGGGCAAAGGCCCTTCCGCCCCACCCAGGGCGGAAGGAATCATATGATGATTTTTACCACCTAAAAAAAAGGGCAAAGGCCTCTTCTACATACAGAGAGGGTACGAGCATTGACCACCACGCTTGCGCAAGACGTGGCGATTTCAGACTTATATGTATTAACTATAAATCTAGGTTTCCTCAATATTTTCCTTTATCGATATCAGTGATGTCCAAGATAAACTTAGAAATTACGTATACTAAACTGAAAAAGTTACATTGATCTGCCTGGATTTGAACTAGGCAACATAAAGTATAAGAGGCGGACTGAACCGCTGGGCCATCACATTTGAGTATCTTTTTGATCTTCTGTAAGGTATTCTAGCTGTACCTATGTCAAAATGATATCATGACTGAATGATGGCCCATCAGAAATCTAGTTTACAATTCCTCCCTAAGTGCCGAAACAATTTTCACGGAGAACTGAGAAATTCAAAATTGAAGTATCGAACAGAAACTTCAACTCGTAATAATTATTCAGTGTTAATTACCTCTCATCATTACTCATAATTATAATTATCCATCTTATTATCAAGTACATTTAGTTCCGTCATCTATGTATTTACAATATCAAAGGAATTTTTTCAATTTTCTATTTCAAAACATCGGCTAACTACATTGATTTTGATAAAAGAATATAAAACATGGATTGGGCTTGAATCTTTTAGCTCTAAAAGAACAAAATACCCCGGGTCCTGGCTTCTTCGTCATTGATATCTTAGACAGTCGTTATACGGGTAGTACGAAAGGCTGACCACCAGACCCCAGGAACATATGCACGATGGTTTCTACGGCCTCCATCATGCCCCAGAGGGCTGACCCTGTCCAGGTGTATACGCCCTTAACTTTGATCCATTTATAAACGTTACACTAATTTTCCTTAACACCTTCACCGCCGGGCCAAAACTGTTGAAGGTCAAACCTCCACTAGCGTAGGTCACCGGTGACCTACGCGGCGGTTAAGGTGTTAAACCCATAGCAGAGACCTATGACTCATGGAAATGTGTGACAGACTCATAACATGGGGTTTCCACGCAACGTCAGCAAAACAGGATTGTCCTCTAGAACAATGTTCAGTACTCAGGCACGCAATGTACACAGACTTCATAGAAATACTTACGGACATCCTTTGGTTACGGTACAATGGACGCCTTGATCGTTTCTTGGAAAATTATGGTGGTTATACAAATGAAATAGCTGTTTATTAATTTAAGTAAACTTAATGGCTTTGGATATATTATTATTATGTCTATGTATTTATGTCTTAAAGTCTTCATTGCCTAACTGTGAAGGTTTACATCAGATCAGAAAATGCATAACCCTTTCAAATGATTCATCCATTTCTCAGTAGCAGCTTCGGAGTCTGGATTTGTGCCCGGTTGATGGCAATAGGCTCGCCCCTATTACATGGAGCTTATACATAGCTGGCGAAATGTGGGTGTACTAATAGGTACACCTCTGCCTGACCCTTCGGGGATTACAGGCGTGATGTTTATGTATGTTATGTCATCCCATTCGGTTCAGAAATGTCGGAGATATTAGGTAGCGAATAAAGAAACGTTCGGATAAAATTGAGACCCTCCTTTTTTATTAAACAATCAAATCCATTTGGAAGTTTTCGTTATATCATCGCAATTTCGCCTCGGATTGAAGATAAATAGGGTCCTTCAACTAGCTAGACAAGAGCGCCAATTAAGTGGGAGATAACAAACTTTCTATCGTTCGTTTATGATGTTTCAAATCTTTGGGTTTCACCAAATGTATCTGAGACAACTTTATGATTCTTAATTCTCTCAAAGATACAGCTTCAATAGACCGTTAATTTGAAAGTATCGGCCTTCGACCAAATTGTAAGTTATGGCTACCAGGGACATTTGAATGCAGACTATATTTGAATTGAGACTCACTAAGCAGGTCTGTGGTTAAACGTGCAATTTGGTTTTAATCACCTGGAAACACTCAAAATTAATACTTTAATTTCCTGCGAAATTGTATTGAAATATCAAACGTTAGTTGAAATATCAATTAGTCTGCTGGCAAGTTAGGTAAATAAATAATATAAATCAAGAGGAGTTATTATGAAGAGTTTATTCAATTAGACGATCTATTAGATTACATTTTGCGTGACGACATCAATGAAGTGATTAATATTTTATGTTTGTAAATATTTGAAAGTAGATAATTGGCATTAGGGTTTAGGGTATATAGACTCTTAAATATAAGATATTATACTGTCTAGTAACAAAATATTTCATAGATAAATTCAAATACTGACAGAAAAAAGGAATGTTTTCTCAAAAGATTATATAAGTATTGGAACTTTCAAAGCTTCATCTCTCTTTCATGAGAGCAACGAGCCCTAAAAAGATATTTGAATTTTATATGAACGCCTCCGAGCATTACCTCCAACTTTTTCACAGTACATAGAGATAGGCACCGACATAATTTCGTAGGTCGTAAATCTCGGGATTGGCATACCTGGGTTTTTCTTTTATCCTATTCAAGCGAATAATTCCGGATCACAGATAGAAACAGACGTAATATTTTGGAACGAAGTTACCAAAAAGTATTTTTTCGGACGTCTTAAAGATGTCACGAACGATGCCAGGTTAATGATGAAAAAACAAAATGTAGGACTAGTTTTATAGCACACCTTATTGACAAATAAGTCACGTGAGGCAGTCCTTGAAGTGACACAGCTCTCCAGCCTCTCACAATGGAAATGTCAAAGAAATAAGAGGTACTGGAAGAAAATACGTTGTTGGATATTCACGTGATCTATAAACGTCACGTTTCTTTATCTTATTTCCAGTGAACGGATATTGTCACTAAAGAGACTGGAAACGATATAATAATGCCGAGGGAATGGTAGTGCAGAAGTTGGGAAAAAGGTTGCATAAACACGACTACTTAGATAAAATCTAGATAAGTCCGAGTTAGACAGAAAGGATACAAGTTGTCAGGAAGCACGACTCACACAGGATGTTTATCGATATTCTGGTTTGTACCGCGGAGGTTGAAACACATTAACTTATCTGAAACAGCTTTACGGCAGGGCTACAATATTTATGAAATGACAGCATAACGGTACAATCTATGTCAAGCAAGCATACGTTGTTATAATTTTCAATTAATTTGGGTATGAGAGAAAATGAGGCTTCCAAGATCCAATTACCTCCCTCATAATAGCCTATTCAATTTTAATAACAAACGATATTAACCTACATACAAAATTGGTATTATATAAAATCAAAGGAGCCGTTAATATAGTTTACTTGATATTTTCAAGTGAATGACTTTGCTCTTTGCAAGAGAATTATTTTTTGTCAACAAAGGGTCTCTCCTAACTACGTGATGGTGTTTCGGCTTCTATAATAGAAAGATTTGACGTAATCGTATTTTCGATAAATGTTTCTGTCGTACTTTCTTTATAATTTGCGCTGTCCTAAAAATTGCTGTGTCATTTTTGGTTTTATCATTGTATTGGACTATTATCAAACTCTGCTGAAAGTTGTAGCGAGTCTAGACTCTTAGAAACGTGTGCCTTTGAACCTGCTTGATATAATTTCATATCATTGTTATCAAGTCAACGTGTACTTTCTCCAACTCTTTGGATTGCTTCGTAAGAAGAAAGTTATGCGTATAATTACGGACCTCAATATACTCCTCAATACATTGGTCTACTTAAGCCCTTCCATCGTATGCCTTTCGACTTGGTGACCTTGATCTGGAACTCGAACATTTTGTTCAAATATTGCAATTGCATTGTTACAGTTAAGTTTCACTCCACAATGTGTGGTCACGACTGCTCTTATTGCAACCAGCTATCGCATGACAGCACAACTACAATAACTAGCTTGACGAGAGCAACAAACTTTTCATTTCCATGTGGAAAATCAAGCTACTGGAATTTCGACTCTATTCTGTTTCCCGCAAGGTTTGATAGGATTAATTATTTGTGTGCAAACGTAAGTTGGCAAGGGAAGTTACTCCGTAGCATTTGAGGGAGCGGTGTCTATGACAGCTTCAAGAACATCCATTGTGTTTAACATAATAATGGTAGTTTAGTTTTGACATGATCCTTAATACGTATAGGCTGACGCAAACAGTGTAATAGGCCGTAACTGCGAAGTAAATATAGGCCGCAACATACACCACCATTTGTCTATTGTAATTTGGCATGTAGTGAAACAAAGAATTCCGTTTTACGTTCATGGTATATCAAGATACACTGGTCACTCTGTATTATGTGGAACGGTTCTGGTCATGTTTGATTTCCAAAACGATTTAGTGAATTAACATTTTTTTTCTGGTACAATTATTACGGTAAGTTCAGCTTGCTAAAACAATAGATCTATTGTCACTAAAGTACTGTTAATAAGCTTTTCAATTTTGTGAATTAGAATCACAACCCTGCCTTTGTTTTCGGAAGTATGATTGACATACATTTCGCTGTCGCAGAATGGGGTTTCCATTGTATTTTATTTAGTTAGTATGCCAATTAGGAAAGGATCAGTTACAGATAATTGTGCTGAGTAACTGAGTATATTTCGTATTTGTACTTCGAAATCCTTGCCATCTTTGCATCTTCTTTACTTGAATGATCAAAAGTTTTTCCTATTGCTCTTTATCAACATAGTTATTTAAACTATCATCATTTAAGGCGTCTTTATCTTCAAGTTTACCATATTCTCTTCTTTCCTTTATTCTTTTAACATGCGATCATCAAAAAATATGTTAAAATAAACTTCGTTTGTTTACGCACACGCCTACGGGTGTGTCTCGATGACACACAATGATGCAACTTTTCGGATTGGCGGTCACGTCACAAAGTTTACTGTTTGGTCTAAATTACGTTACACTGGTAAACTTTTTAAGTAAAACTCTGTATTCAAGTTGTGCTCAAATGTGACTAGTGTAAGAATGTTCAGTTCTTGTTCTTATGAGTCATTGTACAGTAGCTAGTTTTAGTTCTGCATGGGGTGTGATTCTAAGAATACATGAAGCTGTGTCATCGTCTTTGCATTCAGTGGCACCTAACAAAACATTGGGTGAAGGGGCCGATTATTCTAGGCTGACTGTGCGTGAGTCAGAGATACTGATGAGGTGAGTTTAGTATTGAGAGGCAAATGAAAAGATTAGCTATATTGAGAGAAGGTACTCCATAATTCTAGTCCAAAAACATACCATACCATGATGATTTTAAATTTCGCCAACACCATGCAAACTTTAATTACTTTTTCTCAATTGAAAGTAACACTTACACCTTACTTTCGGTACTTCGACACGAAACACATTACCCTCCTTTTACGTCAAAGTGGAGTAACAACAAACGATAGTAAGATAGAGAGTTTGCGTGCTCACTACCAATTGATACAAATCGCGTGCACAGAAGTATAAAATAGTATGGAGACAACCGTACGTGCTATCGACCCTGATCGTACGGAGACGGTGAGCGTAGTATGTGCGTCATTAAGACTACGTTTGACATTCAGTCACCCCTTTGGTTACGAAGCACGAACAAATTAAGGTGAAAGATTGGAATCTGACTATTTTATGGAACGAACATATTTTTTTAATATACCTGTATGTGTTGATTAATAATTAGAATTATAAACTGCACACACAGTCAGTAAGTTACTGGTAATGTTGCAGTTAAATTGACGTGATCAACTATCAGAAATTGTAGTACTGCGTAGGCGTCGACTACGTTTGCATTTCCGTTCCACGGAGATACAGTTTCTACATCCTTGCATAAATAGAAAGTTGCGTATATTTTTGCCTCCTTGCAAAGGTCATATTCACAATGTAAGCACAAAACCACAGACAAGTATTGACAGCTGGATCTTTTTTCTAGATGATGATGTCCCGGGAGCTTAGAAAACAGGCACAAAATTAAAGATGGAATTTTATAAGCCCAGCTATTATAACTTTGAAGAAATATTGTCCAAATAAATCCCCATTAATATCGTTTAAAAAGCCCAACTTAATAATTCCGATCCATCATTTTCGCCTCTTAATTTGAAGAGCGTGAAGTAATTAAGGCACCATTTTTTCTGGGCTCACATTAATTAAAGCTATGTCAACGAGCGAAGTTCTTTAAGCTAGTGCAAAGTACTTGGCTTACTCTCTTATTAAATGTTTGGCCTAGTTTGAGGGATGGTTGCTCAAAAGCGCATATTTGAATCCAGGTATACGTAAGTGTGAATGAGGGTGCTCTCGAGCCAAAAGCAATTAAAATTGAAGTGAAATAAACGAAGGTGGTTTCGTCCGGAATTTCGTTTGATTCCTCACGTTTGTTTAGCGCAAATATTGAATCAACGTATTTATCTTAATCAGCAGGTTGTTAACATGTTGCTTAAGGCTTTCATTATGTATCACAGAGTCTTATTCTATTGCTACATCTTGCAGTAGTTCAAATATATTGCCAAACAGCCCTTCAAAGTCAGGGTAGTTACTTTGGAAGGCTGTGTTGTGATTCAGGTCTACATACCATCCTTCTCAACCCTGGAATATGCAAAGCAATTAAGGTGCTATTTTTTCAGGACTGCCCTTAATTAAACTCGGTATTCTTTGCCAAGCCTCGAGCAAATTGTTCTACATATACCTTCAAATGGTTGACTTGCGTACGTCAAATGTTTTATATGGACCTTGGCTTAGTGTCAATGGTTTAATTTTGGAGCGTACTTGTCAAGAAGCCTTATAAGGAAGGATAAAATTTGAGTAGCGGAAACCCTTGACTGTAGATCCATCATAATAGTATGTATCTGAATTGTTATTGCACACATTAAATAGGTTTATTTGAAATTACATTTCAAGCTGTAACGACGTCTTTCGTGCAACATGCGAACTACAACTGACCTTTCCAAAATAGCGCTATCAAAGTTCTCAGTGACGTTAGCATATCGATACTGGAAATATGAAATGTCGAAATGTCCCTTACGTTATTTCATATTTCCAGTATCGATATACAGAAAATCCCGAAAAACAACCGTCGGACAATAGCTCACCAGACACAATACCCGTCTGGTCGGAGTATCCGCCCTTTTTAATCAATGATGAGGTGAGAAGAAACTTTAGACCCTGTTTCTCAAACCCCTAACAACACCAGATGAGTATCTTTTATTAGGCCTCTAAATTACTCATGAATGTCAAAGGCCTAAGTCAAATCCGAAACGCAAGATCGAAATTGTAAATTACAGAACAAAAAGCTAACATGAAAACAAATTACAAAGAAAACTAACAAAAACAAACACAACGTGTAATCTTTTGTAATTACTAGTTCTGCTAAACGCAATCTTAAATCAAAATTAATCACCACAAGTTTCTTTTACTCCCAAAGTTAATAGAAGTAATATTTCTGGTCTGACGAACACTAATTTGATTGATCACCTGCTAACCTAACGTTCTCTTAATGAAGAAATACTATCCCGTAAAATCTTTCAGGTGTTTGTTAACACTAAACAGGTTCTGTGTAAATTATATTTATGTTCTGGTAAACCGAGTGATGATGAAAATTATTAACCTCCTCAAGTCGTTTCTGAAACAGAGATAAATGTGAAATCTTCAGTATATTGTGGATGTGTAACTGTTTCAACATTGGTGTCTGGAAGAGCCAAGTTTACGTCTACAGTGGAATTAACTATCAATATGTATTTTTCTTTCTCCAAAATTTATATCTGGAGACACTGTAAATCAAATTCTTCTTTCAATAATGCCATTTTAGTTCCACTCTTTCATTAGCTCATTCATTTCCAAAAACAGCTGTGCTACAGCTAATAGTGCCTAAAATAGACTTGATTTGTTTCGTTGATAACGCTCAAGGGCAATGTATACTTGAATCTAAAATAAATAATTCATAGGAGATTAGTCCTTACCTCAGCCAAGGTTTCAACGCATTGATAATTAAAACTCAACTTGATATAGGTGACCCTGTTTAGACAAAGGTGATCGTTGTTAGGTCATTAAATGTTTGGTATTATACATACAGTCTGCAGGATAACAATGACAATTGACTGCTGAGTATAAGGTATTGGGCTCGTTTCCCAGGTCGGGCAAAATGTTACTGGGATTTTTTCAGTAGCAGCCTCGGAGTCTGGATTTGTGCCCGATTGATGGCAATAGGCTCGCCCCCTATTACACAGGACTTAAACATAACTGGCGAAATGTAGGTGTACTAATGGATACACCTCTGCCTAACCCTTTAGGGGATTACAGGCATGAAAACTATCTGCATGGCAAATCTTAGCGCAATGCGTTTAAAGGTTTGAGCTGTTTGTTGATGGATCAGTCAGTCAGTCAGTAACGGTTGCATTTTATATAAATATAGACAGATTCATATTTATTACTCAAATATAATTTGATCTTTCCATATCCGTATTATTGCTTGTTAACACAAACGTGTAACAGGGCTGAATAAATAAAATAAAATAGCTACATTCAGTAGCTACGCTTGTTTCCTCTCGTAATAACCGGTTTCCCTAGGGTCCTCCGTGGAATCTGCTCAAGATGATACAACGTGTTCTACGTCTATGGAATCTTTAATATTAACATGATCTGTTTTTTCATGTTCGGATTTTACGAAGGAATGAATAAGTATGTTTTTATTTTGTGTGAGGAGGAATTTTTACAGGACTCAAAAGCGCCTGTTTATCTTCAAGGCGCCTCTTTATGATTCGAAGTGGAGTTTTCAGCAGTAAGGTCTTACGACCCCACACACCCTAGTGTCAGAGTTTCTAAACCGCCTCAAGGGCCTCTGACATGGTTTGAGTGGTGACATAGCTCATAGGTAATGCATTAACCGCCAGTTTCTCGAACGAAAATGTGACTAATTGTCAGCTGCTGTGATTGGTTGACTGAATTATCAACAACCAATCACAGCGCGTACGCGCGCTTGACAATTGTCACATATTTTTTTTAGTCGAGAAACCGGGTTGTAATCCATATATAGCGTGATTCCCCACTGACGATTTTGTGCGACAATCGTACCTCCACGTAACCAAATATCGTTTTATTTAAACGCGCCACAAACACGCAATGTAGTGTCGTCATTTACAAAACGCTTGTGTGAACACACTGTAGTTTTGACAGTTAAAGAAAATATTGACTTATGAAGCTAAACAAATTGTTTACGTTGAGTTTTGAAATTATAATACCAGCCAAAACAGAATTTACATAGCAAATAATAACTTCGATAATAATAAAGAAAATAGACGTTATTATTTTGGCTTACTATTACAAGTGCGTCACGATTGCCCGATGTTCAATTGCCCACATGAACGATTGCCCTAACAACGTTTGCCCGAATGAACGGTTGTCCGAATAACGTGTGATAGACAGCTCACCTAACGCCACGCTACAGTTGCCACGCTACAATAATTTTGTAACATTCTAGAATCTATACATTTTCTTTTTTTTTACTTTTGAATTATTCAACCCATGGGAAGTTGCGAGGTAACCCCATCACAAGTAGGTACCTTTAGGGCGAGCCTTCACCAAAGCGGAGACGAGAAGAGATGTCTCACAACCAATCAGCTTGCGTCATTTTAACAGCTCAGCGCTTAGCTTCAGCACAATACAATATGCTATTGGTTAATTACGAGACATCTCTCGTCTCCGCTTTGGTGGAGTCTCGCCCTTATAACTTACTGACGCTGCTTCAATTTTGTGATGTCAAACCAGTGTATGAGGAACAATAAAAACTTTTTACTTTTACTTTTTTTACCTGAAGCTCACTAGCCTTCAATTCACTGAGGGAGATTTTAACAGGAAAACAATACTGGTTATGAATTTCTCCATTGCTTAAGACTATAACACTGACTGAATGGGTTCGATTCCCAGGTCGGGCAAAGTGTTATTGGATTTTTCCATGAGAAATGTGTCAGTAGCAGCCTCAAAGTCTGGATCTGTGCCCGGTTGATGGAAATACTCGCCTCCTATTACATGGGACTTAAACATAACTGGCGAAATGTGGGTGAACTAATGGGTACAGGTACACTTCTGCCTAACCCTTCGGGGATAACAGGCGTGATGTTATGTTAAAACAATGAAACCTTCACATTTTATCTAGCAAAAGTTTTATTTAGCCAAATGCCTATACGTTCAGTTGTTCCAGCATAAATTGGAGGTGCTGAGTTAATATTTAACGTTCAATAAAAACTCGTGGACTATCGTTTAAAGTTAATTTGCAATGCTAATCTTCAAGGCGCGTTGTAAAGATGACATAGTAGGGCGATAAGTGTATTGATGTTTCTTGAGTTAGTATTATAAAGGTACCTTTAAAATTAAGTTTTTATTTTTATTTTATTTATTTAGGATATCCAACAAAATATTACACAAACATGACATACAAATAATGATTTACAAACGGTCGTAGGTTTGTACTCCTTCACTTATAGGAGACCACAGCATCCATACTAAGTAATATTATAAATGCGAAAGTAACTCTGTCAGCCTATTACGCTTTAACAGCTAAACCACTGAACCGATATCGATGAAATTTAGTACGATGTTAGTTTGAATCATAAGAAAGGACATAGGCTACTTTTTATTCTGCGACTTCGTCTGCGTGATAACCGACATTTACATGGACAAAGTCGCGGGTAAATGCTAGTTCGAAATAAAGTTGAAAAGTAGCGAGTAATAATAAAGTGATTAATTCATTTATAAAGTTCAAAAAATAAAAACGTGAACAAAATTGGTAAAATTATGAAATAGAATAAAAAAATCTTACTATACAAAAAACTTATTACATTTTTCTTTTTTAATATTTCTTATATTTCGCTTGATTAGCTAAGTTAGTTAGTTAAACTCATGCGAAAATTTTCGAGGTAGAAAAGCCTTATAAGAGTTACTTTGAAGATAATTAAAACTATAGAATAGCTATGCAAAAATTTTGTTTTTAATTAAAAAAAAAGAATTACTAAAATGGTTTGAGGCTTTTTTAAAATGGTTTAATTTTTTTTCTGTACCAAAATTCAAACGTTTTTACCAATAATTCGAAGACACATCTCTATAAAAACACTTTTTTTTGCCCTGAAAACCCGATTAATTCTTAATTACCCGTAAAAATATATATTTAGTTCTTTCGACATCTATAAATAGTTAGTCAATTAAGTTTGCTATTAAGTGACGTAACAGTTTGCATAAAATCTATGAGGGAATCACGGTAAGACAGCTAATAAAATATGTCAATCGATTGTAGGTGTTCATTACCTCAGTCTAAACAAAAAAATCTACTAAAATTTTACTGAATCGTAATACCAGTTTGCATAGTAACCAAAAACGAACAAAACAAAAGGAAGGGCTCCTGTTTCTATCCAAGCCAGATTTGACCGCGGGATCAATGCTACACAAAGGTCGCAGGGGACATGGCAACGAGAAGTTTTATAACCTACCTAACCATTGGAAAGCGAATCAAAAGACAGATTCTTTGAACGACCCGAGTTGAATCTAACACAGTAACGAGTCTCCCCGAGGAGCGATTGAAACGAAAATATTTTACAGAACCTCCTTTAAAACTTTCTTGAAGACATGTTTTGAATAGCACAGGAATATAGGTCTTATTGACATGCAAAATTGTTTATTGTGGAGGCTGTTTTCGTTTGCAGGCTTTGAAAGAGGCAATCGAAATCAAAATGGTATGTTGTGCCAGGTTGGTTAGGCTGAAAACAGTATATATATTTGACTAGCTTCTATTCGCGCTTTCGCCCGCGTGCTTTTTACCCGCGTTAAGTTACGACTTTGGTTACTGCTCCAGTCCCATGAGTCGTAGCGTGATGTTACATATCTTATATTGCCCGCGACTTCGTCCGCGTAAATGTCGGACCCCCGTTCATCCCCTTAGAGGGTAAATTAAAAAAAATCCTTTCTTAGCGGATGCCTACGTCATAACTTCTACCTGCATGCCAAACAGCCCGATCCGTCCAGTGGTTTGGGCTGTGCGTTGATAGATCACTATGTCAGTCAGTCAGTCACCTTTCAGTTATATATATTTAGATATTCCGCATGAATTTGGATATCATACACAAAGAGATTTTTTCCAATCCGACTGATAGTTCCAAAGATTAAATAATGAAACAAACAAACGAAAAAAATCTTCAGCTTTGTTATAATGTAAGTATAAGTAGATATGTAATTTTACGCGTGTATCCAGTGTCTGTAATTAAATAGTTATTAATTTGATAATAATAGGTTAATAGTTAGGTACATAATAGACTTCCTAACCTATGATTATGTTTATTGCGCTGTGTTATTCGTTCTACTGAATTTTCGATACAAGCACTTACCTCACACAATTAGTGTATTCATTTAATGGATGGTGACTTTGGTAATTGGAATGCTACGAGTATGATTGGTGTAAAGAGTACTTAAGAGTTTGATGTTTGCAGTTTGTCTACGCTATTCCAATGCTGGGCAAAGGCTTCCCCCAAATCCTGCCTTTTTTACAGCGCCACTTCGAACCAGCCTTCGGCTCATAATAATAGTTATTATAATCGACTTTAATCGATTTTTCGCCAATTTCCGTTAAACGTTTAGATATTGCATTTGTAAATTCTGCTGAAAATGTAGCTTCTTCCTTACGTCTTCACGTATGCATAAACCTAAACGTAATGAGACTTTTGGGGAGAAATACCGTAGTAAACAAGAATTCCTATGATACACAACCGCATCCAAGTTTAAATTAAACCAACAATTTTAATCATAGTTGAAGATCTGTCCAAAGCACAGATATAAGTTATGGGTACCTTTATTACAAGTTTAAATGATAACACAACATGCTACCAAGCACAAAGTGGTCTGGCACTAAAGCGAGGTCCCAAAATTCACGGCGAGTGACGCAAAGCGTAGGCGCACTAATACGGGAACTTTAATCCATAAATACTGTTTGACGATGGTAACAGTCACAACTTTTGGGTTTGATATGCATTAATTAGGGTAAGGACTGGAAGGCATTCGTAGGTACAGTCAACAAAAGAGATGGTATGCAGGGTCGTCAGAACTATTTGAAGTTTTCTTAGAAACCGATGGATGTCTTCGATTGAAACTGAATTTGATTAATGAACTGTTTATTATCTTCTTTTTAAATTAAATTACATTTGAAAACAACTATATCTGACGACCCTGCATACCTATCTCTTCGTGGTCAAGCGCTGTGAAGTGCTTTAGTGTACTGCAAAGAGAAATAATGGATGTAACTTTGCTTAAAATCGCTCCTTTTGCATATTTGAACAGCGTCATCAACCCTTTTTTCTGAGGTTTTTTAATGTTGTTGATGAGCTATTGACCCTGTGTGTAACTACATATTATTGCGAACAGGACTGCATCCAACCGAGCTCTATCAACTATGTACTCTATACAGTCAATATTAATGTTGTATGAACTAAAAAGACATGTATACATATATCATAATAGAGCCTGACCATTAGTTAACACTGTCTGACCCTAATGACCGAGCGTCCCACTTTAAATCTTTGTGACTATTATATCTTTGAATTACAACACAAAAGACTCAAACTGGTGTCATTTTTTTCTGTCACAGACCGAACGTAAGTCATTCATGATTTATGACAGATAGCATAAATATATTCCCATAAATCGATAAAAACCACATAATATGAACCGCCTACGTTCAAATGGATAAATATGGTAATGAGTAGAAATCAAACATTCAAACAGTGAGACAGTCACTAATACCCATAAACTCGTGCCACAGCCAAGGGATATCAGTCCGGCAACGCACAAAAAACAAACAAGAAGGCTTTACCCAAAAACTGCAAACAAGTACAAGGTAACTAAACTTTTACCTGTCCAGATAACAATAGTTGACATTGAGTCACAAGTGTCACAACAGACGTTATCGAAGGAAATCGTTAGTCCCACCCTTGAATTTTAAGGTATTATTCTACAAAACAATTGTGTAATATGTGTCGGAAGACTGGTATTATTTAATCTGTGTGTCAGCTGTTCTTAGTTCAAAAAACTATAAGTTGTGTCTGACCTAGTTGGAAAAGGATAATGATATACTGTGGTCAACGAAGCGAGCATTGATACGGTGTCTATACTTACTGATCTAGTTGGCCAAGAGCAAAGAATTTAGGCATTAATCCTTATTTGAAAAAAAAAGAGAGTATGTCAGAATAAAAGCCGATACGATTAGTCAGAGATCACAAACTTAAGATATTATAGAGGTTGGTAGATGTAGAAAAGAAGAATAATATCCTAAAGCATTATCACAAAAGAATTTTTAAATGATCCCAAAAGACGAAGACACTTAAACGTTTGACATTACCATATCAATTAAAGAACAACAAACCGTTTAGTGTTAACGGAGCGTTCAACTTGATATTCTTTTGTACTTTTCAGTTCACGTTTCTAAATGAGACGATTTGTACAATATTATTGTTTTTAGACGACTTATTCAATGAGCGCTGTTAATGTCATTGACTGCGCGAAATGAATGAGCAGTGCGTTGAACCGGGTGCGTAGGAGTCGGTACTGAAATTATCGTGTGCTCAGATTTGTTAGGATAATTAGTTCCCTATTTAAATTGGTACGGTTATGTCAGATTGTTTGTTCATAGTAGGAAGTGTTGTCAATTTAGTAGTCGATGCGGGCAATGTTCCACTTTGTAGTACTTTGCACTATTTACACGGTTAGCTTAGTTGCCATACAAAACACGTCGGAGAAACCTGTTTTGAGAAAGAATACAAATGACAACATGGTGCTTGTTGATATAGCGTCATTTTTTTTGTATCGAATGCGTCATTTTGTGCTAAACATAAGGTCTCGAGGAGAATGCCAAAATCAAACGATTAAAAAAAATTAACAATGCAATGAGTAATCAATTCGAAGTTATCGACATCTTAGAAGTTCTTTATCTTTATGATTTAGCAGCAACAACTGCTTGGGTAGACCATTAGGACAGCAAAGAAATTATGGATATTGATATAAAAAAAGAGAGTATTATAATAGGTAATGATAGCGTAGAATGGAATACAAAGACAAGATAGCAACACGACTAGGCAAAAGAAAACTTGATGATTTCATAAAATAAAGAGCCAAAACTAACCAACTAGGTATGTAATCGAGTGCGTGTGCAGTAACATTTAATCAATACAAAGACATAAACAACAAACCTAACTGCAAAAGCGAAGCGCTTCAAAACGATAAGCTTTACAAAATTGACTATTACAGTATAATATAGATATACGAGCCATTGTTCCAACCTAAAGCTAACGTATAATTAAGTTGATAAAGGCAGTAAATCAATTTAATCTTTGTATTGTTAACAATGAAGTATGGGACGAAAATTGTTAAGCTTGGCTTCTAGAGGTTAATAAATAAAATTATACATTATTGAGTTAGCTTAGAGATGTTAAGAATCAACGTAGATAAAACTCCTTGTATTGAATTGCGCAGTTATGAAGGTCAAAGAAAACACATATCGATTGTATAAAATAGACGATAAAAATTAATGACATGAAACTATTGCGTTTGAAAAGAAACAATCATTCAATATCATAAACACTAGTATGTGGAATAAACAACATAATGAGTCTTAAAAAAGCAAATGATTGAATTTTGTTCCTACATGTAGCAATAACAAACTGTTTGGAACGAAACCAAACACTCGCCGAATATAATCCTCTTTTGCCGAACCAATTTCAGTATTATCCAGTTCAAACATAACAAGATTAAAACACGGGGCAATATTTTTTTTGTTTATCTAATAAATAAAGATTATAAAAGACAATAACGAAAGCAATTTTACCGAACAGTGCTATAATTAACGAATAAATCAATTCAGGCCATCCCATTGATCATGATTCATTTTAATTATGAATTGTGGACGAGACAGCGCTGGCAGATTGATTGTGACTTAAAAAATGTTAATTAAAATAAGGCTGGTAATGTTCGAGACGAGCTGAAAAGCTTTGATTCAAAATATAATTACAATATAATACTTTGATGCGAAGCCTTTTAACATTTAGCTTCATCAATATTACAAATAGTGGTAATCTATGGCTTTATACTAAGCCTGTTTTGATTTACCATTTTATTGACGTACACTTCCATAGAATGTTTTAATAACCAGACACGCTTGGACATGGAAGTTTACCAGCTAAGTAATTTTTAAACTCCGTCAAGTTCTTCAACCAACGAACTTCATTAAACTACTATTAAGTAGCGTCTGAAAGTGCTTCACAAACTTCTTGGGAATCCTTTTTAAGTACCATTAGTAAGTTAGTGGTTTAGTGGTTGCATTTACAATGTAAAAGAAGGACTGTAGGTAGATGTTGAACATCAAAAAGAATACTAGAGAGACGAAGTGGTCATATATTTTATAAATTTTGAGATATCTGGGAGTAGTAATAGTAGTATTTTAAAGATGGAATATACATAGAAAAAGTAGATATTGTACTAGTCATAGAAAGGGAGACAAGGAAGTTCAAAACAAAGACTAACAATCAAATTCTTGTTCAAGAATAAAACAGAGACTCACGTCGAACAAACTCATGAACGTTTTTCGAACAACCGCGTTCGTGAATGGTAATACTATCGCAACAAAAACTTTGAGTGCATCGTGTACATCTGTATGTATGTCTGTATTGTTGGCAATGACACAGTCTGAATACTAGGCTAACACGACATGAACGATTGTCGCCGCTTTTTCTTTTACACTAGAAAGGTCGCGGTAGACGTGATGTGTTGCCGGGAATCTATTATCTTGTGAGGTCAATGCTTCGAAACGTTTCTGAAATCCTAATTCATATACAAGTACTCGTATGTATTTTTCCTTAATAATTCTTTACCGTGTATGTATATAGGGTTTTGCCTTGCAGTGGCAATATTTCAATTATTTAACATTTAGTCGCTTCAATTCCAATTTTCAAACTTAATTTTTAGTAATTATTCTTTTCTATAGTTGTAATTGCCCGAAAATGTCCAGAATCAAAACTTTTTTGCTTTTCCTTAATTCTGTCAAACTTGGGAATACAAGGTTTGTAATGGGGCGGACATAAGGAAAATTAACGGACGTGTAAACACACAGACGGACGGATGAAGCCATATTGAACAACTTATTGAGGTGTATGTTGCGTTGCGATAATGCATGGTTGCCGGGATGCTATGATTTCAAGTATCGATTCCATATCGATTTCTTTTCTTTACACTTAATTTCAAATTGAGAATTCCAAGTCTTTTCCTTTAAGCTGTGACATTTTGGATACTTAGTTTAATAAAATTTTAGGAAAAATAAGTATTGCAAATAACAAACAATCGCATGCAAATAATAAATCGGATTACGAAGATAATGAAGATAGCAAAGAACTTGGTTCAACAATACATCCAATTTGTTTTGCTTATCCCAGTTTGCATTAAGACAAAGGCGTCAATAATGTTATACGGACGGAAGCGTAAAACCGATAGCCTATTCTGCTATTGTTATCTAAATCACCATTTACGCCTACGTCTAGTTCAGACGCCCACGATTCTGTATTTAAAGGTTCTATATTTGGGTAATTGGCAATTCCACACCAAAATAGAACTACGGATCTTAATACTCATTTCCATGGTAATTTGAAAGACACCATTTAATTAAGAAATGAGATGTTACGAAATTGCACTCCTCTCGATCGAGGCAATTTTTCCCCACAACGGTGTCGCAATTTTAAAAAACCATTAGGACACCTCTATAAGTTAACAGATTAAATGGAGAAGTTCCGTATATTTAGAGTGGATCCTGGAAAATACCGCTACATTTGGAGGTCCTATTAAAGATATAATTTAATGTTTTCGGGCACCACCCACCTAATATCACACACTGTGGCTTTCCGAATTTTGGATCGTATTTCTTCTGTACAGAAGCGATTTTCTTTTGATGTGGTTGTTCATTAATCTTGGAAACGGTATCAGAGACATAAAAAATGTCTTTTCACAAGAGCTGAGAAACCATCAAGTGCTTGCTGAGTTTATTGGATTTTTTCTATACGGAGTGGTTCCGTTCCTTACATCTACGAGTAAAACATTTTAAATAGCGCATACAGTTAATGTACCAATGAATTAATTTACGTATATTTTCCGTCACTGTGAGGAAAACCACATGTCACTAATTAATTCAAAACGTGCGATGTAACAAGTACAAGCTAAGTTTATGTCACGTGTTTATGGAGATAATCCTTCCCACACTGCTTTATGTAATGACGATTGTCTTCATTCATCAGTAAAAGCAGGTAAATATTTACCACGAAGTATAGACAATTTGCTTAATCTCGAATACAATGGAGAAGATGCTGTCAACAGCAGTAAGATCTTGATTACTAGAGTATATAGGTGACTAATTTAGTGACCAATGATTGTACTCATGAAAATTGTTTGTTATCATGAGTACAATCATAAGCATCGGTCACTTGTTACCAGTCACCTTACATACAGACGAATGTAGCAGACAAAAGAAGATAGATAACCAATTCAAGTATATTATCGGAAAACCTTTTGCCAGCTAGTCTCGAAACACTAGTTGAGCTAGATCAAATTGTGTCTCAAGGTTGCACCGAACAGGTGTTTAGTTAGTAACTAAATCGGGTATTCGACGTCTAACAGTGTTTATTGTCTGGCAAGTTTAATACAAATACTGACTTTGAACATGAAAGTAGAACTTGTTATTCGTCCTTTTAAGGCGTATCATCTATCTAGTCTTTTCTTACTATCTTCGGGTCTGCTTTCAGTCTACCCCTTGGTAACACGATACCCAGTAAGTCTGGATAGTACAAATATATTATGTGACATCATCAGACTTTTGGGCTTCTGATGGCTCGAAACAACTGCCAAGATCTACGCATGTCAGCCGGGACTAGGGAATGCAGAACCGGTGCTGTTTTAAAGAACCGGGATTTTTGGGACCTTCTGGCTTAAGAACCGGGATTCCCGGTACTATCGATACTTTTGATACTTTAATAAGTCTCTGTAAGAGAGTTGAAAGTGTTGAAACGGAGAAAGTAAAAAAAAGACGAAATGACAGGGCCAACCAAATTATAATTTAAAACTTACGTAACATCTACAAAAAAAGGAACTATGGAGTTCTAGCGTAGCATCAATCAGTCTCACTAACTTTATCGTTTCCTACTCTTCAAGCCCTTTCATTTGATACCCATATCAAGGGGATTGAGAAAAAATATGTAATCCGCCATCTTGGAACGGCGGCCATATTGAAATTATTACAATACTGAGTATTGGTCATTGTATTGTCATAAAAACTAAAGGTGTATGCAAAAATTCAGCTCAATCGGATACCAACAAATGGTCGAAAAATGGTTTGCAAATTTTGAAAGGACAACTTACATACATACGAACAGTGCAAGCTAAATAAAATGTAAAAATAAAATTTAAAAAAATATAACTTTAAACTTAAATATTTTTGCAAAACTTAAACATAGATATTAATCCTTACAATACTATAAATAAAAATACCCAACTTATAAAATTATAAAATTTTGGAATACTTGCTCTTATAGTTACAATGGGGGCACTCAATGACCTAGATTAGGTACCTGTTTATTTATTTTTTAGAGTATTTCTCTCCTGCCTATATAATAATCTTAAAAATATAAGAGCGTCCAAAGTCTTATCACTTAAACGTGATCTTATTTTATTACAAAGGTACCCAGCGAAAGAAAAAACTCTTTTCGGTTCTACACTTGTCGGTGGAATTGATAAAAGAAAGTCGAAAGCCTGCGACAAATAACGTCCACGATCCCCTCGAGAAGAGCCATTGCGATCCTCACAATCGTATTAAGATCTTCACTGTGAGTCATTCTTGTTCTTTTACAAGCAGTAGCTTTTTTAAGCTCTGCATTAAGCTCCTCTTTTTTTGATTGAGGTTCACTTTCTATGTCTTCATCTGTATCTGACGGCAATTGAGCTGTTTCCAAAAAAGAATCTCCTAAAGTACGCCTTAGCAGTTCCACTATCTTCCTGCATATTTCGTCACTACTTGGCCGAGTAAACACTAAACACTGATAAATCTTAATCATGTGAATTCATGTGCGTTGGAGAAGTACATTTCAGAAAAAAGAAATAAAACTAGAAAAATTCTAAACGCGAAGTATCTTTTGCCGAAAGTACCGAAAGAACCGGGATTTGGTTTTGAAAATTCCGGTTCCTAAAACAACGCAAATTTCCGGGATTTCCCGGTACTTTCGGTTCCGGGATTTCCCGGGACTATTCACTAGCCGGGACCAACGGCTTAATGGCTTTCCGAAGCACGGAACAATGTCAGTGATGTCTAAGATAAACTTTAGAAAGCACATTATGAATTAAAAAAGATGTGACATGACGATAATAATTCAATGTACTTATTGACTTTTTGACATTTTCTAACTTGACTTTTTTCTGTACTGTAATTGAATTAAAATTTTATTAATTAGTACCAATTCTATAAATCATTTAATCAGTTCGATTGGTTCTCTGACTCTCGGACTTCCAAAGTCTGGGCTGCTACTGAGATATTCCTGATAGAAAGTTCCAATAACACTTTGCCCGGCCTGTGAACCGAACCCACACTTACTACCACAAGACCAACGAGGCAGTCCTTTTAAGACGCATAATGGTTAAATTAGAGTTACGAGTGACCCTACGGAATCGAAAATCTTAAAAAGGATAAAGTAGGCAGTGTCAAACACATTCGTTTTATTACTGCGGACTCGCGAAATGTCGAAAAGGAAAATCACGAAGCAAACACGGGTACATAAAAACAAGGTCTGTTTTAAAGGTCTGAGAAAAAAATACATTAAAACAAAGAGTACAAAACTGTACAAATAAATAAAATTGAAATGTCCGTTTGAAATGTCAAAATAGCAGCTTTTTACTAAATGCGAATATTTAGTAATTTAATAGTTTAGAAGAAACTACAAAAATCGTCATGAAAAGCTTCCAAACTTGTCTTTTGGACGTCGTCGGGAACTGGGCCAAACTGTATGAATTAAAAAAGTCAAATTGGTAGTTGCCCGGTTTCGAACTTGCAACCTTACAGCATGTGAGGCTGAGGGGCCATCACAACGATTAGGTAGAGAGAATAATTAATTCCAGAGAATTAAGGAATATCGTGAAAGGAACAACTACGTGACGCAGTTTAACACGACCCATACATTAAACAAAAGCCCGACAATGATTCATTGGATTCATTGGAAGTACTCACGCAAATTCCCTTGAGGAACTCGGTTTAGCTAAAGACCCGTGATAATAGGATGATACTATTCTCTAGCTGTATACGAACTAAAATGACATAGTTATATAAATTACTGTACGTGATAATAATGACATAACACATAAACAAATTACGACTAACAATCTACGTGCCCAATAATTTATGACGTCTCTTCCACAATATAATAAATATTACAAATTCTTGCTCTACAATTTCCTACTTAGAAAGTCATAAACATCGGAATCTTTAGGGACGTAAAGTTTGCGTTCACCACGACAAGGTGGCGTGCCCTTAACTAGAGAAGGGTTCGACTTGAATGCTAAGAAGTTATTCAAGTTTTTTTCGCTCCCTTTCAAAGCAGCCACGTTTCTCGGAACATCCCTATCGGGTCGACGAACGAATAGTCTCACGCTTTTATTATCCATATTTTTTCTTTAATAACAACAGAGGCTGAAATAGAGGTATAATAAAAACAGGAATTTAATATAAATATTATCTAGACATTTTGGCGAGCGACCTTCAACGGCTTGATGTGGGTTTCGGCTTTCGCATATTTTGTCCTGTAGTTATTGTCTTTTTTGGGTGCTGGCAAATAATCATTGTTTTTTATTAAAGCTAGGAGCATTATTAAGGTATAAAAAGTTAATAAGTTCATTATTTTCTAATTATAAAACTACAATTGTTTTTGCCTACAAAGCAATCGCTAACTACAAAAAAAAAATATAGCAGTCAATATTACCTTTCAACTTTCACTTGAAAAGTTAATTATGTCGTCACGCGATTCAGTCAAATCCAATTCACTAATATTATAATTATTCACACAACACAAAATTTAATCCATATAGTCTAATAACGCGAAGCAATATGAAAACCAACGGCAGTAACCACACGTCCGTTCGGTTTGCGCGCCAAACCGCGACTGGCAGGCTGTGTTCCTAGCAGGTCCGCCGGCGACAAGCCTTCACCAATGAACCGCGTCTATTTACCATAGATTATGATAATCCACATGCATTGTTAATTTATTATATGCAGCGACTTCAATGCGCTTTACGGAAACAGTAATGTATTATGGATGAAATTAAGTCGTTAATTTACTTAATAGAGAGCAAAAATTTCATGGGTCTGAGGATTGGTTAATACTATAATGACAATGAGGAAGCACTACTTACACTGGGCCTTTAAATTATCGTATTATCTAGATGACATAATAGTTTCCATAGAACAATGGGGCAAGCCGGTTAATGACTTCTATCTTAGAAAATCTTTTAACAATAGCGCGTTAAACTTAGATCTCGGCACGAATGAATAGTTAAGAAAAATAATTAGTAAGGATTTCCCATAACAAGAATTGAATCTCGGTGAGGTGAATACGGAAACTGGGTGCCTAGGTGCTATGTGTTCGACAATATTATGCACAATGCCATTTCAAGTGATACGAAATTGGACGGTCATTAGAAACTGGAAACTTTGCAACAGAAATAAAATATCACATTGCGTGGTTGTCTCTGCTTCTGTAAGAACCGTATCGCGTTCGAACACTAGAGTAAAAGTGTTTTGGCGCTAACTCTATGCGGTGTCCCTGACCCGGTTGTACAGCCTTCGTGTTTTATGTGCGCCTAGTACTTCACTATGCGGAATGAACCTGAATGACATTATGAATAAGGCATACTGCATGGGGAAAGTCATTATTATTATTGTGAGAAATGGGAACAATAATGTATAGAGCTTTTAATTTTCTTTGTCTGTCAAAATAGAATCGCAATGATTAAGTCATTGACGAACAGTCTGCAGCAACCAATAATTTGGGCTAAGAGAACAGTAATTTAAACTGATGAAAATAATGTTGTGTTTTTATTATACAAGCAAACTTGTACTATTTTGTACTTGATTCAGTAGACCTATCATCAGAGTAAAAATATTAGGTCGATGTTTAAAAAGAAAACAGCTGTTCCATATATTTTGACCACATAGATATTGCAGTTAAGTAGTGAACAGCTGATTTTCTTTTAATAAACAATGATAAAATTCAACCCCCGCGAGTTTTCTTTTAATAAACAATGATAAAATTCAACCCCCGCGAGTTATGTGCTGAATTCTAAGCAAACGTGGCAGAAATATTTAACACGATTCATGTAACCGACTATGCAACATTGCTTATAGATTTCGGGGTGACGTCAAAGGCGTAATCGTCGAAATCCGTCCGCCCACTGCCAAATGCCCAGGATAATGTTATCATAAGACACGTGATTACTGCAGCTAATCACTGGAACTGATATAACTTCTCTACGACTTGATGACAACCTTTGTCATCAGTAAAGCTTTAGCGGCAGGAGACTTGCATACGATGTAACCTCGTGCCTTTTTCTTTATTTTTTGGAACGAAGTTCCTTTACGCAGCTTGCGGCAGTTGACTGCCAGAAATCGTCACGTAAACAAAAAGCGTTATGCCCTCTCCAGGCTACCTTCCCTCTCTTTCTCCTTTTCTGTCTCTTTCTATTATGTATTCTTACTATTTCTTACCGACTAAAACTCTACGGTGCTTCTGCTACCATAAGATGCTACCGGGATCCCCCGATATTCGCTTGACTCAAGATCCGTAACTGGTAATCCACCTACCTAACCTCTCTTTATGAGTTAGGTGGTGTTGCGGGACGTCTTAACAGGATACCGTGGCCCCGGAACGTAAAGGGCAACAGAAGGAACAGGGTGGTTTTTTTAGTCAGTAAAAGTCTGACAGTCCCTTCCGCCCCACCCAGGGCGGATGGAGTCACTTGATGATTTTTACCACCTAAAAAAAAAAAAAACAAAAAAAAAAACTAGAAACGCCCATCAGAGTGAATAATTCTCAAGGACAATGGCGCGATGCCTAATCCGCAGCGCGGCAGTAGTGCGGTGTTCATGTCTAAATTTGTAAATTTCCTCAATTTTGTTGAATAACCCATTAAACATAAACCAAAGCTAATAATGTTACTTTGCGGTTTTCCTTGAGGACAACCTGGATTCTAAAAAATGGAATAATTTTCATAGGAATTGCTTTCAGCTGTATACCTACTGTAATTTATTTAAACATCACGCCTGTAATCCCCGAAGAGTTAGGTTAGGTTAGAGTTTGTACACCAACATTTCGTCAGTTATGTTTAAGTCCCATGTAATAGGGGGCGAGCCTATTACCATCAACCAGGCACAAATCCAGACTCTGAAGCTGCTACCGAGAAATTCCTGATGGAAAAACCCAATAACACTTTGCCAGACCCAATAACAATTTATTTAGTAGTTAGTTAATCTATTTCCCGTGACTACATGTCATGGTAGACTTAACACCTGATTCTCGTTAAGTGCTTTTATCAATTCGAGTACATAGTTTATGAGGTACACGACACTCAGGCGGTTTTTGAGTTCGTAGAACTCTCTGTTCGTCTCCCACTCATCACATAACTTTGTTGGTTTCATGAAAGCTTAGTACTTAACTATTCAACTAGGTTTTGGAAGTTACTTTGCTATTTTTGTTTTAGAAATGAATTTTCCAAAGTTTAAGCCAAATCCTTCACTTCAATTATAGCATTAAAGGCACTTTTGAACGTCATATACCAAAAAGAATTGAATCTATAAGTAGTTGCCTCTTCCAAAAGATAGTTTCGTATGATATAATACCTGCCTATCATTGACTCATTGCAGGGCAAAGGCCTCTTCTGCATAGACTGCACGTGCATTGATCACCTGTCCATCCAAGATAAACTTTGAAAGTACACATGAATTGAAAAAGTCACATTGGTCAGTAGGTAGTCAGCAGGCGACCACCGGACCATCACGACTGCCCCAATTACTAAAACAAATAAAAGTCACAGCAATACATAGAGTTATATTGTTTTTATCATCGTTCCGCTCAAGTGGTCCTCATAGATCGCTAGCTTCCAGTCTTCCACTACGATTAATTAATTAAGCATTCGGCGACGCTCGAACGGCCTCCTAAAACCGTTTGTTTATCGGAGCGGGCGAAAGTTATGCCTGTCTTGTTTATTATGCCTTCCTGGTACCAGCGGGCTTGTGGATGGTTGTGAGTTAACAGTACCTACCTCGAGTTAACACTTACTTCCGAAGAAGTGCTTATACTTTAACTTATAAAGTCAAAGCCATATTTAGGCATCGTTTGAACGAATACTCTTAAAAAATAAATGGTACCTACGCAATATTTTGTACTAATTGACTGCCTCATTGGTCTAGTGGTCGCAAAGCGCGACTGATGATCATGAGGTATTGGGTTATTCGATTCCCATGTCGGGCGGTTATTGGGTTTTTCGATCAGGAATTTCTTAGTAGCAGCCTCGGAGTCTGGATTTGTGACCGGTTGATGGCAATAAGGCTCTATTACATAGGACTTACAAAATGAATATTTTGTACTAATACAGGCTCATAGTACAGTACAGCACATCAGACTATACATTTTTGTTGTAAAATCGCTTCCATTACAACCGTATTAGATGCCGCAGTGTTTACCTTTACTTCAATAACAGCTATTTCCATAATTTAAAAAAATATATCCACCATTATTTCTATAATTAAAAGGCATTTAAAAAATTATCCACCATTATTTCGGAAATCCTGTAGTTGACTAGGATATAATTACATAGGTAATGCAGGAAATATTTAGTCAAACGTTTTATTTTACCATGATAGGAAACCAGTGCCTTGGTGCTGGTAATGTTTCCTTTAATTTAAATCTTTAGAAACCTACATACACAATTACGTAAAAGCAACGATGAGATAACAGCGGTAAAATCTTACTATTATAAATATCAATTTAGTTGGAATATTTAGTTCCAATTTAGGTGGAATATTTAGTTGGAATGGATGGATGTTTGTAACTCAATCACGCCAAAACGGCTGAACGGATCTGAATGAAAGGATGTCATTTTGTTCAGAAGGTACACTTAGTGGCATAAAATACACTAGATTACACTGAATAATATTGCACTCTTAAATTATTTATATAGTTGCCCGGGGAAGAGAATAAAATAACTTTTAGTCGTAATAAAAAGCACGCCATTTTGGCACTCTAGGAAATAAGCACCTAAAAGAACTGTCAAGTTGACAGACGAGTAGGTACGCCGAAATGCAGAAACGAACGGAATGACACGTGTCAAGTGTCAACAAAAACAAAACAAAATGACATTACGAATGTCAAGGTTAAGTATATTTAAATAATTTATTAAATAGTTAAAAATGATTTATGAATAAAAGTAAAATTATTTTCGAATTCCTCTATTTCTACTCTACGATTTGGTGCACGTGTACCTCGAGGTACATATTTGGGTAAACTTGTAAGGGATTTTGTTGACCTCCTATGGCAGAGATAAATTATATTTAGGAATAGCACATAGGCTACTTTAGATCCCCGCAAAATTTACGGTTCCCGTGGCATAACATATCAACTTTGACGCGAACGAAATCGCAGAAGAAGCTAGTAGTATAATATAGAAACAGATTTAGTCTACAGACATAACATTTAGATACCACAGACTAAATAAAAGAGACTGATGACATCTTGACTGCATTCATAAAAATAAAAAACTACCTATACTGCCACAAAAACGTCCACCAAAAAGTTATAAACAGGACTTCCAGTTGGTACTATAATACGTTCCACGAAAGATGGTTCTTTTGTTTGTATTAACACGTTATTCTTTGAAACTACTAGTCGGATTGGAAAAAGTTTAGTATGCTAGGCTATCATTGTATAGTTTTAGTAAAATATACAATGATAGCCAGATTCACGAGGTATAGTATACCTATACACATACATAAACTACTAAAATCGGAATCCTTTTTTTTTTTCTTTGTCGGGTTTTTTTTTTATTTAACTGGCCCTGCCCGTATAGTTATTATTGACTGCCTCGTTGGTCTAGTGGTTAGTGACCCTGACTGCAAAGCCGGAGGTAGTGGGTTCGATTCCCACCCAGGACAAACTTTGTGTGATGAGCATAACTGTTGGTTCTGTGTCTGGGTGTAATTTATCTATAATATGTATGTATTTATAAATTATATAAGTATGTATATCAGTTGTCTGGTTACCATAACACAAGCTCTGCTTAGCTTGGGATCAGATGGCCGTGTGTGAGTTGTCCCAAGATATTATTAGTTATCTTTTTTTGCTCATTGTACCTGAACTTTAAAAACCTTTAACAAAAATGTAGCATCCTAACTTATCAAATCGACCTTGGTACAATTTCAAAGGTAAACAGCTAAAATTTTAGTTTACTCATGTACAACCGGTTTCGTCTGCGATGCATAAAATCGACCGTATGTGTGTATCAAACGTTTTGCATACATGAATATTTTGTCAGTACAGTGAAAACTAGCTGTTACATCTTTGCCAGTAAAAATGAAACTGGTCGTATATTGCTTTGAAAAATTCAACTAAATTTTATAGTATGATGTTTATTATGGAATTTATTCATGTTGGAGCATTTGCTTTTATAATCAAAGACTTGGTATTACATGTAGGAAATCATTTTGAATGTTGTAATCGGATTTGACTAACACAGAAAGATTCTCTATGTTGGCATTAATAAACTTGTCATGCAGGTGTATGATTGATCAAAGACTATCTATATTTATATACATCTCTATAAAAATGCTAAAGAGTTTTTTTATTTATTTGTTTAAACGCGTTTTTCTCTGGATCTGCTAGTCAGATTAGAAAACATCTTTTGTGCATAAATGATAGCCAGTTACATAAGGAATAGTATTGTATAGGCTATATCTATATAACATCACGCTACCCAAGGGAGCAGGCCATTACCAAAGACGTAACTTAAAGCGGGTAAAAAAAACACGTGGAGGAAGTCGCGGTCAGAAGCTAGCCTTTGTATACAAGAACTAGCTTTCGCCCGCGGTTTCACTCGCGTTGAATTTGGGTAAACGTAGTTCGTTTTATAGAACTCTTCACAAAAACTTTGGACCCCCGTTTCATCCCCTTATGGGTTGAATTTTGGAAAATCTTTTCCTAACGGACGTCTACTAACTATAAACTACCTCCCTTCCAAATTTCATCTTTATACATCAAGCGGTTTTCGATATTTCGTGACGAGTGAGTAACCTTTCGCTTTTATATATTTAGACAAGCAGAGATTCTGGTAAAGACTTCGATAATTGTTCGCTGTTTAACATCATTTCACATGAGGCAAATCTATCAACCGCAAGTTCAAAGTACTTCCTCATCTACTCCCCACTTGTGAAACATGACAGTTTTGACATCAGTACCTGAATTAACTAAATTATTCAGACCTCAGTTCCCCTTGTATGGAACCCTGACATAGTTGGTACTGCGACACTGCAGGAAGCGACCTAGTTCTGTCTATCATCCACGTGGAATAACTTTTCTAGAATTTTATCCAAACGTGCGGTTTTGAAGATATTACTTGATGTTTATTTTATTTTTATGGCGACTTTTCCAGCTTGCTGGATACGAACT
The DNA here is from genome assembly GCA_949316365.1 of Hoplodrina blanda. Lineage (NCBI taxonomy): Eukaryota > Metazoa > Arthropoda > Insecta > Lepidoptera > Noctuidae > Hoplodrina > Hoplodrina blanda. Next base: position 2,921,669 of record OX438579.1, on the reverse strand, counting down.
GCGAGAGCGCTAAGTCACTAGAGTATACATGCATAATTGTACAGCCAACTAAAGAGATAGACCGTATGCAGGGTCGTCTGATACAGTTAAAGTTTGATGTTTTAAAATGTAATTAAATTAAAACAGTAGATAATAAACAGAACATTAATTAAGTTTCTCTGGTTTCGCTTGCATGAACTAATATACATTGTATACAGGGTGTCCCAGATAAGGACGTCCAAACGAAAATTTTTGATTCCTTTCTTCTTGGGCTATCCAAACCACCCCCATGTATGTTCTACGATTTTTTGCGGTTTAGGAGCTAAGACGACTTTTTTATATATTTTTTTTTTGGGATATTCTTCTTTACATCAGATTTTGTTGATTTTCTCTTTTAGTGGTGCATTTTTTAGAAATATTTTTATTGATAACTAGCTGTCCGCCGCGGTTATACCCGCGTCTTTGGTTACTGCTCCGCTCCCGTAGGTCGTAGCGTGATGGTATATAGCCTATAGCCTTCCTCGATAACTAATCTATTTAACACTGAAAGAATTTTTCAAATCGGACCAGTAGTTCCAGAGATTAGCGCGTTCAAACAAACAAACAAACAAACTCTGCAGCTTTATAATATTAGTATAGATATCTACCTATTATGAGCAATAAAAAACGTTGTTTTTTGTAAAAATTTGATCTAGAACAAAAAAAAAATATATGCAAGAGAAAGATGCGCCCGTATTCCGATTTGTTCCATGCAAATGTAAAAGCATGAAATCGATTACATTAAGTGCTTCACGTGCCATGAACGCGAGTGAAAATATCGATCACAGGTATCGAATACTGACTAATAATAATTACAATCACGTGTTTCAGAGATCTTTATCCGATTGCCGATTTGAAGGCATGGTTGGTGCATTGGCTACTGCGCTGTGTCTCGGGTTTGATTCTTATACGGAACAAATATTTTAATGGCATACAAATAGTTACTCTGAGTCTAGTTGTAGATGAATGTATTCTAATTAAAATAATTTCTAGGGTTTTCGGTAGGCATACAACTTATGGATTTGCGTCACCCGACATGTTAATCTGACTGCGGCCCCGACATGCTAATGGGGCAGCGTCACCGACGTGGTAATGGGGCCGCGTCACCGACATTCTAACAAAACCATGTCACCGACATGCCAATGCAGCAGCGTCACCGACATGCTATATTTGCAAGACAGCCTTTTTTTTTAATTAGGTACTTTCTAATACCGGTAGATACAGGCCTACAGCCTCTAATTAAAGAAGATAGTTCGCAGTTTCAAATAAACGTTAAAACTATACGAGTTTCCGTATTTAGTAAACCAAGTTTTAATTTGGACCAAAAATTCGAACAAAAACATGATCTGATTCATTGGCAGACCGGCTGCCTACGCAGAACACGCTCAAAATTCGGTTAGTACATCAAAATAGTTTAGTTAATAAAATATCGATCACTTGGCGCTGTTCCAAGACCGTGAGTGGAGAAGACTGAATCAATCGGTTACTGACAGCCAGTTATTTCAATTATACCTGACATACATACATACATAAACTCTCGCCTTTTTCCCATGGGGGTAGGCAGAAACCACAGAACGCCACCTACTACGATCCTTACATACTCCTTGCGCCTCATCCACGTTCATTTATCTCGTCATACAAGCACGCCGGTTACGAGTAGGTACTGCGCACCTGACATTTTTGAAGAACCTCACCAATAAGGTCAGTGTAGGTCTTCCTAGGGCGACCCCTCCCTGCTTGACAACAGCTGATATTTTAAACTAGCTTTTGCCTGCAACATTGACCAAGTGGTTTTTTTCATCCGTATTATGTTCAGCATAAAGCGTATATAGGTTGCTTTACCTACATTAATATTCATTAATATTCCCCAAACCGATTTCGGTCATGGAGGCTAATCTCATTGGAGACTAGCCAAGTCATCATCTGCCTAGCCTTTTTCCAACTATGTTGGGGTCGGCTTCCAGTCTAACCGGATGCAGCTGAGTAACAGTACTTTACATGGAGCGACTGCCTACCTGACCTCCACAACCCAGTAACTGGGTAATACGATACCCCTTGGTCAGACTGGTTGTCAGACTTTCGGGCTTCTGACGACTCGTAACGACTGTCAAAGATCCACGTATGACAGCCGGGACCAACGGCTTAACGTGCTTTCCGAGGCACGGATTGATGTCAGTAATGTCAAGATAAACTTAGAAAGTACATATAAAATACATATAAATTGAAAAAGTCACATTGGACTAGCCAAGTACGCAAGAGAAATAGTCCAAAAATGTGTGCAAACACAAGGTGCACTCCCTCTTCCCTCACTCACTCCGAAGGGACGGCAATCCGACACGACCGGAGAAAGATCAGAAGTAGGACCAACGGCTTTACGTGCTTTCCGAGGCACGGGGATGTCACACCACCAGCTTCAAAACTCCGGGCTGCTACTGAGAATGAGGGCATGAGGTTTTGGGTTCGATTCCCACGTCGGGCAAAATGTTATTGATTTTTCCATCAGGAATTTCTCAGTAGCAGCCTCTGAGTCTGGATTTGTGTTCGATGACAATAGGCTCGACCCCTATTACATGGGACTTGAGCACAACTGGCGAAATGTGTACAGTACACCTCTGCTTAGCTCTCGGGGATAACAGGCGTGATGTTATGTTTATGTGTAACATTAAAAAATACAGAAATATTAAGTATCGAAATATCAATAGATAAAATCGTTTGTTTTTCGAAAAGGCTGCTTTATACATCGTCGCGTCCACTCAACATAAGTAGATACTTAGGTAGTAGAGCTATCAATCGTAACTATCGACTACTGACATCGATAATTACGTGTTTGGCTCTAATGCACAACTCGGTAACGTTAGCTCATTTACGATCTTATGTGTGTTGTATTGTGTGCAACGCGAGTAAGAACTCGAGTAAAAAAATATCGATAAGCAATCGATTAAGGCAGTAGGTTACTAAACATTCATTGTCTTGTTTGCAATTCAACTTTTTATTACGATTTAATTCTCATGGAAGTTATGCCCGTGTTAGTAATTGGTCTTATTAAAGTAGTGTACATTCCAAATGATTTCAAGGAGATAAAACTAATAAGTAGATTGTTTATGAGGTTCCGTACCTACCCGAAGGGTGCCATCGGGACCCTATTACTAAGCCTACACTGTCCGACTGTAATAGACCGAGTTGTAATTTTTACAGAATGTGTATTTCTATTGCCGCTATACCAACAACAAAATAAAAATAAATAAAAGTAAAAAATAAAAGGGAATCTACATACAAGAGACCTGTTTTCTTGCGTTTTTTACTCGATACTATAATAACAATACTGTTATATCTTCTTCGATGGTACGGAACCATTCATGTACGAGTCCGACTCGCACTTTTCGGATTTCTGATTCCATTTCCATTGAAATATTTAATGAGGAAATTATTCTGTTGCATGCACTCAACATGCGTTCTGGAATTAATTCTGGAAATGTATCGCATTCATTTCCTTTATACTGTAGGCATTCACAATATAATTACTGTTTTGTCTAATAATATAATAATAAAAATACCTGCCTATTATTGTCCTACGGGTGAAGGCCTCTTTTTTATACAGAGAAAGCACGCGCATTAATCACCACTTGCTCAAGGCGGATTGACAATTTAGACAATCAGAATTATACATAATAATTATAAGTCCAGGTTTCCTACTGGTGTTTTCTTCACCGATATCAATGATGTCCAAGAGAATCTTAGAAAGTACATTAAAAAAAAAAGTCAGATAAGAACACGCCCGATATCAAACTTACAACCGCATGCATGAGAGGCGGGCGTACCCATTGAAAGGTCAATTCTACTACATAATTTAAAGCATTCAAAATCTAGTTGCAATCTCATCTTATCGAAAATCATGAGAAAGGCATTTAGACAGATTGCGACTGAGATTAGATTGCGTTTATTATAGTGAGTAGAATTTCCACCCATTGCGCCCATAAAGAAAGAAAAGAAATGAAAGAAGAACTGTTTATATGTATCAGCCAACACGCAACAAGAATCTGTCCGTCAGTTTCCCTTTTCGCCGTACTTTTTACAATTCAGGCGTTTAGCGCATCAACGCCACGTTAGAAAATAAAGCGGACATAAAAGTGAAAGAGGCGTTTTATTTGTAGTACGAAACAATCAGAGCGCAATTTGTAAACGTTATAAATGTATGTGGTTTCCGTATAAGGTAAACGCGAAGAGAGTGTCAGAAAATCACGTTTGGGGACTTATATGAAGTCTATCTTCTGAATTCAAGAAGAGGAGAAAATCATAAAGTAGTAAAGAAGAAGTTGAAAATTGGATTAAAAATTTGTAGTTTTACCCATCTATACTTTTATTATAAAGTTAAAGAGTTGAACATGCTAAACTAAAGAACTAGTGGTTCGAATTGAAAAATCTTATTTCGTTACGTAGCTAGCGAGAAAGGTTATATGTATAACATCACGCTATGACCTATCGTAGCGAAAATGTAACCCAAGACGCGCAAATATAAGTTTAATCTTTATTTTTCCATTTAAATGCACGAATCGTAATGGAGTAACACAAGGTTAAAACTACACTAAAAGTCATTTTTGATACCTTCGACTTTAATTTGTGCCGTATAAGGAAAAAGGGCAAACATAACACAGCACATACCTACGATATGCTACATACACTATCAAACATTGAATGACAAACAAAGGTCTTCCATCATCGCGTACTTAACACAATCATTCAAATTACCGCATATTAGTCGATGAGTACTAATATAACCTCTAAACACAACATGTATTAGTCCCTAGTGAGCCATTAGTTGGTAACTAGTTGTATAGTTAGTCACAAACCCCTACAGACTAATAGGTTTTGCCAGATTTATAAGCTGGAAAATGTAGCAAGCAAGTAACCTTCAGATTGACTGTAGTAAGACAAGATAGTTCTTTATTAACATTAGTTGGTACATTCTGTATATAATTTACTCTGGATCCCCACACTAGGATACCCAGTATTGTGTTATTGTAGACCAACGAGGCTTTGAGCAGCTTGTGTTTGGAAAAATAAAAAAGTTTCTTTCCCAGCCCTTTGAGTCAATATGCATGTACAAAAAATCTGTTCCCTTACCCTCGTCCGGATCGTGGTAAACATTTCCATTCCATTTAAAAAGATAGACCAGATTTTTTTATGTCATTGGATAGCAAACAAGCCAAGTTAAGTGGTCACCTCCATTTACAGACATCAGTAATACCAAAGACTTCGAAAGAACGTTCCAGTAACAGAGACAAAGATGAAATGTCTCAACAGCCTTCATTGAGCAGCGTTACTGTGTTAGGCCGTTTGTCCACCGCCGCCGTCACCGGACCGTCACCGAGAACGAGATTATTTCGGGCCGAGTTTAAGATGACGTGACGGCAATCGTTTGTCCACCGCGCCGATATATCGGTGGCTCAGTCGTATTTTGTATTGCCGTTGCCGGCACAGGTCACGCCGATCTATTCGAAGTCGAAACTCGGCGGCCGGGATGACGGTGCTCGGGTGACGGACTTGCGGTGGACACGCGGCTATAGTAGTCTATGTATCAGTACTTCGGCGCCGTCATCTCGTTCTCGTTGACGTTCCGGTGACGGCGGCGGTGGACAAACGTCCTTAGGGTTTCAAAGGTCAGCCTTTCAAACCCTAACACAGTAACGCTGCTTTGCGGCAGATATAGGATTGATAGTACTTCCTCTGACGGCAACTACTCGCTAGGTATTGAAAGTAAACACCAGGGCCCCATATGATACCGAGAAGCTCCTTATTTTAGTCACTAAGGAAATTCTCGTTCGATATTCCACCTTCAGCCTCACCCAATGCGGAATTCAGGCGTGACAGCTATCTATGTCATGTTACCGGTTTGACACTTGACGTGTCAACTTCTGGCCGTAACAGTTAGCAAATGTGGTGTTACGTTACTGAAACAATATGTGAAAATATGTTGCAAAATGTGGTTAGTACCGTGTTACGCTTACTCGATGATACGATGTTGAAAATAACTGGTTTATGGTATGCGAATGGTGTGCCATATTGAAACGTTATCATTATTGTTATTTTATTGATTTCATGCTGCATCGCCGAAGTGGTATTGGGTATTTCCATTAGGAGTTTTTTAGTAATACACGGTAGCACGGAGTTTGAAAGTTGGTGGTTTGATACTCTCGTGACTCGGAAAGCATGTAAAGTCGTTGGTCCTGTGTCTGATCTCTCCCTAGTCATGCGAGGAAGTGTACCTATATAGGCGCTCACAGTTCTGTACTACAGTATAACTTCTACGCACTTGGTTAGTCTCCATTGAGATTAGCCTCTCTGGTCGAAATTGGATCGGGAGAATATTATTATTATTTTGACTGAATCTTTAGTGAGTGATATACAACGAGATCCTTGACCACTTGAGATTACTGCTAATAGTGATGTTTGAACAAAGAAGACATTACATGTTGCGTCAACCCTAAACAAACTGGCATAAAGGCAGGAAAATAATGATGATCAACAGTGAGTGAATAAAAAATCTTGCAATCTTAAAAGAGATACCATTTCCGATAAAGTTATCAAAGATCTCGCATAAGCAGAAATAGTAACTCGTAAGGTTTTTAAATAGAGAATCAATGGAGTATACCGAGACCCGAAGTTAATCGTTCGGAATGATTTATGACATTTGATAATAGAATACTGTTTTGTACGGACGACGAATCAAATGTAGGGTAACGACTTTTCTATTATAAACTAGCTGTTCGTGTGTTGTTGTTTTTTTTTATCCGTTAAAATTTACATCTTTGGTTACTGCTTCGCTCCTGTCGGTCGTAGCGTGATGTTATATATTCATGGATCTGGCTTTCATATACAGACATTTTCTTTTCCAATTGGACTGGAAGTTCCAGAGACCAGCGCGTTTAAACAAACAAACAAAATATCTCTTCAGCTTTATTTTAAGTATATAGATATCTATTTTTATTCAGCATTCACCCAATTCTAATACAAACTGAAATTAATAACTAAAAGTTTGTCTATAATAGGTACACGCTGACGCAACATCGTATCGTATCAAATCGCGTATGTTTTTTTGTGTGTTCGTTGGCAAACTGTTTACATTTCCGTTTTGCATAATATTAGCTGCTATTCGATACTGTTAGTAATAACTGTCATAATTTTAGTTATTTCGGTTTACCGTTTAATAATAATGGTTTTGATTAGTCTGCTTTTGTAACCGTTATTATGGGGAAAGTATTATGAAAATATTATATTTTTTTCCTGTTCAAGGTTATTTTAGATCCAAAACAAAACAGCATTAATAGTTCCTTTTTGGTTTTATCAACAGAAAAACATGATGCTCATGCCTTCTTTGTATGAGAAGAGACCTTGCAGTGGGACATTAATAGGCTGGTATTATTATTAATTATTCAGCAAAATGTGAAGCAACAATTTTCCAATAGTAGGTATGTTTAAAGCCAGTTGTAGACCAGGTTTGGGCCTGCTTGAAGTAGTAATATCGAATTAATAAAACGAGATCAGGTTTTAATGGTCTAGGTACTTGAACATCGCTCTAATCCCGCTGAGGATACTCTACAATAAATTACACTTCCACTTTCAGCAAAACACTTGAGAGCAATTTTATTAAGTACCAAATTCTGACGTTTCGTACAAAGCTTTCTGAGCTAAATTAAATAGCCCGTGCCTTCAATTTGGGTTAATTACAACAACGAGCCGAGTAAAAGTAAATCACATGTAGATACCTTATCACTTTCATCAAACACGCATGCGTACCATACATTTCTCCTTCTAATGCATTATTAATTGATGTCGCCTAAATAAACGATGAAATGGAAAGCGTTGGTGTGAATTGGGTCGTCTTTGTAATATTGTGTCGTGTTTATGGGCGAGGGTGACGTAATCCTATTGTGATTGTGTACGGGATGGGTGGAGATGCGGACAAAAGAGGTAAATGTCACGGATGATATGTTTGAAGTGATTATGGGAGCCATACCTCCACGGCGTACTCTTTGGATTGCTTTTAAAGGAACTTTGTTCAGTGATTTCTGCATTTCGCCCATAAGGTTTTCTAGATATAATTTGATTAAAGAAAGCAATCGCCTCTTTCCACTATTATGACTATGGCATGCCTTAAACAATTTTTGGTAAAGATGCAGTCTAGGCTTTCCAGAACAGACTTCATGATCGTTGTACAATAAAATCACAGTGGTTGACGAGAAAGAGGGCTCACACAACAAAAGAGCGACCCATTGTCGTCAGAGAGACATGGGAAGATATGGAGTAACCTTTTCTCATTCATGTTAAAAGGTTCACAGACACCCATATCCCCTGTACTGATTTGGACAAAGGGATCTTTGACCACTGCGCTAGTTAGTAAGACAATAGAACAAAAGTACTTACCGTCTATTATGTCAGGTGATTGTTCTACCTGCGACAAGAAAAACAAATTTAGTGATACATATTGCGGTAATGGTGCAATGATTATGAGCAGAAGATAAACAATGACAAAAAAATATGGACTTTGTTGCCAGGCCGTAGGCTATAGACTGTTTGGACATATAATAATAACTATTACAAAGTACAGATGCAACACTCACACTTGTAGCAGTAGGGCAGGTAGTAGAGAGGCACCTTGATTGGCTTAGTTAACTATACCCACAAACATGAAATCTGTGCAGATAGAAAGGTGCTCCAAACACACGAACTTATTTAATGACTAACTACTACCAAGGGGTACATGTAAGTATATGATGGAATAGAGATGAATTGCTTGTACATATGTATGCATAAAGTGTCGTCGTGATTTGGTCAAAGGATTTGAGATAATTAAATGCAATGCTCGTTTGCTAAGTGGTTATATGGCCAACCACTGCATCGCTTTGACATTCTGTTTTCTCTGTTGTCGTCAATTTTTTTACTCAAGTGTGAGGCCAAATCAATGTAATCAATGTAATTGTTTCATGATTGAAGTCATGTTTCATGAGTCGCGTCATTTACGCTGCATTACCTTTCATGCAAAAGTCCTGTTAGTGCCACACTGTGACGTAAAATGAGTTGTCAGTTTCAGATGAATGTAAATTACGTGACTCAAAACCCACAAAATTACGTTCGCTTGGCCTTATACTGAGTCCATTTCTGTAACTCATTTCAAAGTTTTGATCTGTCACTTCTTATTTAGAATTACAAATGATTATGATTCTTCATAATTAGGTACTGACCTACTTTTAAAAGTATCTTTATTGATATTGATTACATTTACATTAATACGTAATAGTTTCCAAACATCCACTGCATCTTCTGTTCAAGAGAAACTGACAAGAGTGCCACTAGTTCTTCAGTGGATACTAAAATGTGTCTATATATACATGGAGTTAATCTGGTCCACAGTCTAACATTCTCTCGCGATATCAGGCTCCTAATGCTAGTTTTTTTATTAGCGTATCGATGCTAAATTAGATACGTGGCATTTTTTTTGTATTTTTTATGTAATATAGCTGTAATATTTGAGAACTAGAATAACAAGTTTTAAGATTTGGGTTCGAACATTCACCTCTTACCTGGTATTAAGTAGTATTATTTAATGTAGCTGTTTAATGACTTTTAATTATTATTTAAAAGTTTATAATTAGTACATAAGAGGAAGTCTAAACGTGGCGCCAGTGACAGAAAAGTTGAAAGGGAATCGTTTGTCTTGGTATGGGCATGTGAAGAGGAGGGATGAAACGCATGTGACCAGGAGAGTTATTAATATGAATGTGGATGGATGGGGAGCAAGAGGAAGGCCAAAGAAATGATGCATGGATTGTGTGAAGAATGATATGGAAGAAAAGCGATTTAGTGATTGCATGACGGCTGACAGGACGGAATGGAAGAAGAAAACGTGTTGCGCCGACTCCAAGTAACATGGGACAAGGGCAGGAAGATGATGATGATATAAGCTTTAGCCTGCGACTTCATACTCGTCAAAGTTGATATTATACCACGGGTACATTTTTCGAGTACATTTTACCGGGATTAAAAGGTAGCCTAAGGGACTACTCACACTTATATTCACCTCCATTCAGCTTTTGTCCATAGAAAACGCCGATTTCGTATGAGATGCGTACGCGTCCGTTCAGCTTTCCGCGTCTGAACGCATGCGATACAAAATCGTTGTTTTCTATGGACAAAAGCTGAATAGAGCTGAATAAGTGTAAGTAGTCCCTAAGTCCTATTCCAGACTTTATTCTATCTGTTTCAAATTTTATCCAGATTTGTTTAGCCGTTCTCGCGTGATTGAGTAACAAACATCCATCCATCCAAACTTTCGCAGTACCTACTTATTTAATAATGATATTTGTGTAGAAAGCATGAAATATTTAAAGGTAAATTTATATTAGAAAATCACTAACTAGATAATGTCATAAAGAACTAACAATAAATTCCCAACATCTACATAAAATATAATAATATATAAAATTAGACGTGATTTATTAGTGTTAAGTATATAAACATTATATTATACAGAAAGTTGAGAGAATAATATATCATTAGATCAGTTTTACATTACACGGTCCCGTAGGTACGGTAATAGCCGGAGATGTAGAAACTAGATCTACGCTACGAAATGGAGTATCCTTTATTACGCTATTACGCTGAAAAAGCCAGGAATAACAAATAATAATGTGTAAAGGCCCAATGGTTAAGGCGTTCGCCTCTCATGCATGAGTTTGCTGGTTCAATAAGTCTAAGTCCAATGTGGCTTTTTCAATTCATAATGTAGGTACTTTCTCAGTTCATCTTGGACGTCACTGATCATCGGTGAAGGAAAACATCAGAAGGAAAGCTGGCCATCAGAAATTTCTCAGTAGCAGCCTCGGAGTCTTGATTTGTGCCCAGTTGATGACAATATGCTCGCCCACTATTACATGGGACTTAAACATAACTGGTGAAATGTTAGTGTACTTATAGGTACACCTCTGCCTAACCCTTTGGGGATTAAAGGCGTGATGTTATCTAAGGATAATCGCAAGGGTCAACCTGAACGCAATTATATGGAAAGGCTTTGGCGACTACCATTGCTTGGCACTAGGTAGGCAGCAGATTTATATTACGACTTTCTAACGTTTCCATGAACATTTTTGGCCATGTTGTGCCCATATATTAACATAAATATGTAGGATTAATTACTAAGCATGTACAGTTAAGGGATTGAGTTAAGCTGGGATCCTTTCCAAATTCAATTTGTGGGTACAGTTAATCTCAAGAGAGACTTATAAATTAATTTATGAACTAGAGTGGGTTCGACCTTTCTTTAAAAAGTCTTCATTAGGTAACTCACTAGAGAATTTGTGGATTAGCCCGAAAACTCCTCAGACAGAATTCCGGTGGTCATTGTTTAGCTACAGAAAAATTATGCAGTACTGCCGAACGCGAACGTAGATAAGTCTGATAACCAGTTCTAACACCCAGTAACTGGGCAATACAATAGGTATTTTTGTATTGCCCAGTTACTGGGTTGTAGAGGGCAGATAGGCGCTCCATGTAAAATACTGGTATTCAGCTGCATCCGGTTAGACTGGAAGCCGACCCCAACATATCCGGAAAAAGGCTAGGCAGAGAGGCCAAACACGAACGTAAACAGGCCCCTTCAAAACTCAATGCAATCTTAAAACCGTGATCTGATAATATTACGAAATATTTATTGAATGAAGATGAATAGCAAAGAGATAAATGTCACAAGAGGATCATCACGCTTTCGCGAAACACGCTACCAAATCACGATTTCACGACGCTCGGATCACGCCTGAGAACTTTGCAGCGCGGATCATGAGTAGCTTGCTTTATGTAGTTGCAGTAACTTTGAAAACTACAAAATTTTTAACTTTGAAAGGGTATGCTTAGATGGTTCGGTCATGTTGAGAGGATGAGTGAAAGACGATTAACAAAACACACTAGGTCTCTGGATAGATGCCGAAGGTGATGGTCATATTATTTTAGTGCTTATTTTCGTCACTAAAGCATAGTTTGGCGACGAATATTTCGTCTTGCGATTGTGTTTATGAAATTCCAAGAACTTGGCCGCTTAGGTCTCACTTAGCAATTTGTTTGGATCCTAAATAAAAACTTTTACTGTAAAAGCTTAAGGATTAATTCTAAACAATGTTAGATTGGAAAAGTTGGCATAACGTTCGAAGTATTTTGAATGGTTTAGATTTCTACAAAATAAGTTCCAATATTGTTGAAATTTCTTTATGATCTTCTGTTTCTGGAGTATTTAACGATATTGATGAAAAAGAAGAATTTACCAGAGTACTTATTGATGTACGATAGATATTGATGAAAGACAAGAATTTACGAGAGTACTAACTAAAACAGGCCATGCGTCCCACCTGACCATGTGTGTCTTGTTATGAACTGAAGAATTGATTGATAGTTTTTTTTGTTCCACAAAGATTGAAGTGACTCACAAGAAGATGGTGAAATTGGCTGTAACACTAGCAAAAATGCTGCAGTACATTGCAAATACTTGACACGTGCCAACTCCGCTATATCAAATGAACCAAGAGCTAAACCCTTTGTCGATACACGACACCATACACACAGATAAAGAGAAGACAACAAAGTGGGGATCAAACGGATATTACACTTTTAGTCATTCAATACGACCTCGCAGCCAGTCCACATGACACCTATGCATAACACGTTGTCATTGAAAGGGTGGTTCAAGAAATACTGGTCGTGTAAGCCAATGTCAAGGCAACGGACGGAAAGCTCCGAATATTGCATTTCAGCTTTTAGAATCGAGTGAGACTGGTAAACAGATTAACTTCTATCCAATTAGGGAGTGTTTATAACAGGATTTGTTTGGCATGCTAATTGAAAACATTATCAAAACGGATGAATCATGCGTTTTTGAATGAGGTAAGCACGAACTTCGTTTAATACTTACTAATATTATAAATGCGAAAGTATCGCTGTCTGTCTGTTACGCTTTTACGACTAAACCACTGACCAGATTTTGATGAAATTGAATACGGGGTAAATTTGAACCCCAAGGAAGGACATGGGCTTTTTATTCCGCGACTTTGTTTGCGATATATCAACAATAGGGAGTGGCAACGCAGGGAGGGGACGCCCTAGGAAGGCCTACACTGACCTTATTGGTGAGGTTCTTAAGAAAGGTCAGGTGCGCAGTACTCGCAACCGGCGGGCTTGTATGAACGTGGACGAGGCGAAAGGAGTGTGGCGCGAGCAAGTGGTGTTCTGTTGTTTCTGCCTACCTCCATGGGAACAAGGCGTGAGTTACGAAAAAGGCAGCTAAGATGTTTTAATTTAGTAAGGGAAGAACGAGATTTACACGGACGAAGTCGCAGGTAAAGTGCTAGTAAATAATAAAACAGGTGTCCTGACTAATACATTGTAAGATTTCGATGTTTTGATTTCTTTGATAATACGGATGCAATAATGAAAGATTGATCTAAACTGTTATTCAAAATATTTTCTAACCGAACTATAAACAAGGCTTCATTGAATCACATCTAATCAATCTAAATGTATTGCAACGGGGGCATTAAACTAACAAACCGAATGAATAGACTTTACGATTAACGATGTGAAACTCGATTCTTTCGTAATCGGTCACGCGATTATCAATTCGCAAATAGGACCACGTACGTGAATTGTAACAGTGCTATTCAGAAATGTTCCCATTGTGTGCATAATGTCGTACATTGTGTTCTTTGCAATTTTGCTGACTGCAATAATTACCAATTATGGTGTCACAATTGGACCTAGTTATTTCAAATGTATTGTTGGTTCGCTTTGTTTTAGTTTCTTTAGAAATATTACTACTGTCCCGACCGAATTTCGGTCAACGCGGGCATCTCAATAAAGACTAGGCAAGAACGCAGGCACGCACCGGCAAGCGCAGCATCGGACGTCCACCCACAAGGTGGACAGACGATCTGATAAAGACCACAGGATCGCGCTGGATGCAAGCCGCTTCCAACTGGTCCTATTACAAATCTTTAGAGGAAGCCTATGCTCAGCAGTGGCCGTCCTGCGACTGACATGATGATGATGATGATGAAGTACGCAGGAGATATTCCAGTGAGGCCTCACCCTCTGTGATGGCAATTAGACACGACTGGGGAGAGATCAGGTACAAAACTAACGGCTATAATATGCTTTTCGAGACACGAGAGTACCACAACACCAATTTTCGAACTCGGGCAGCTACTAATATTTGGAATTTCTAATGGAAAAGCTGGAAAACCCAATAGGGGAGCCCACATTCACCAATGGGGCAGCCACTAGTATCATACCTACTTGTCGTCTAGCAGTCTATCAACCTCCACAATTGCTCCAACTGACAATAAATTGCGTTGATTGTGATGTCAGTCAAATTTAATTGCATTATAGAAAACGAATTTGTGTGCATTCAAGCGATGATAATTAGCCGGGTATACTACCAAACGGAACTTCGTTCGGCTTTTTTTATTTTGTTCTAGTGCCATCTATGAACCAATGTTGAGAATTAATTAAAACTAATTGAGCTGATAAATGGTTTTGTTTAACGAACTTGGTAATAAATCAGAATTTCGTATTGTTCTTTCTGACAGAATGAGAAATTGCAAATGGTTTGCAAATTGGTGGTACGGTTTGAGACTAATTCTAAATTACCGATACCAATAGGATTTATGGTTTTGTAGTGTTCCACCACCAAAGGATCCTTATTACTAAGACTGCTGTGTATCCGTCTGTCACAGGTCTGTATCTGTAGAGCCGTAATAGGTAAATACTTAAAAAAAAAACCGAGTATTTATTACTATCGCCGCTATAACAACAAATAATGTTAAAAATAGAAAGGATAGTATTAAATAGTCTACAGTAGTACGGAATCCGAGTCCGACGTTTGGCCGGTTTTTTTCAGTAATACTGAAGATTATTCTTACCTGATTCAACGTGACTATTGAAAGACATTACTTACGGGATTAAACTCAATCACCCATTTACAGATTAATTAGCATTTCACTAAATCGTTTAATTATGATTAAGATCATGATAAAATCCAGAGGATCATTAATTTTCATTTCTTCCACAAAGACTAAGTGAAAAGTATTGCAACGGCCAATTAAACTATCTCTTGCAAAGAAAGAAACGTTAACTATTTATATTATTAGTATAGAATTACCTATAGGTTATCGAAGTATATGTAGAGATAATTGCAGTCGCTAAGGCCGAAATCGGCTAGATGGCATCGATCATCATTGGATGACAGATACTATATTCACTCAAAATTTTAACATCACGATTCTTGGAGCAGTACAACTTTTTATCCAGTTCCCATCGACGTTGTTTTAGGAAAAAACCTTTAAAATGTGGTGAATCCATGACTAATGGTGGATAGTTAGTAATCAAGAGGCGAGATTCTTCCGATCACGCATCACCGATTAGCCAGTCAAGGGCGTGCGTTGAAAGCTGAGGTTAACGTGGAATCTTTGTTTAAACAAGCGTTTATTATTAGATGTGGGAAACAGTATAAGGGTTGTGTATCTTTAGCGGTTAATAAACGTAACAACAGCACCCACTCATGAAGGGATTTACAGGCACTTTTGAATTTTTAAGGAATCAGTCAGTCAGAAAGTTGAAGCACGTTCCAAAATGTAAGTAGGCCTCTATGAGGAAGAATACGCAACAAAACTTCACGGACACTATAATTAAATAATTTATAAATATGCCAAAGGCTCAAATATCATATTCTTCGTAGAATAAATCATTTCAGACAAATCTAATAAAATGATTTTGCCTATTTTTTATGGCACACTAAAAGATAAATAGATTTCAAATGGTGTACTGTATCTCTTACTCACACAAAAAAATGTGAAAACCATGTTATATTGCACAAAAAAAACTTAAATCCTACTAATTTCACCTGAGAGTCGATTTGCAAAAGTCGGCAGAGATATACATAATTATATAAGTATTATACCAAACTTCTAAAAATGGACACATGCTTTTAGAGAATTAATAAAAAAGAATTAGTTAAAAATAATCCGTTGATATAAATGAATATGACTCAACGCGTAATTTAGGTAGATGAATGCCACGCACGCAGGTCTAACAACAGTTTGACTCACATGATGATAAAAAAATAATAACCTGAAAGCTTAACAAGTTTTTTTTTCCAGCCTGAAATGTCCCATTGCTGGGCAAAGCTTCCCCCGAGTCGTTTCAGGTATACTTTTCTTGAGCTACCTCGAAACAGCCTTCGTGGTGAGTGTCTTAATCATTCCACTACTTCCCGGGTCGGCTTCAACGATGCCAAACATTCTCAGGCACCGATTGAGTGGAGTCTTGCCTAGCGGTCACTATGCATGCGGCAGACGTGACCCACTCAATCCTCTTCGAGCACGTTTATTTATGAGGTCAACTGACGTTAGAAGATATGACATTTTTGACATCTGTCACAATGACAATTCGACCCCGAGAAGCAGACTGATTCATTTGGTAAACGGATATGCATATTTTGACAGCGAACTGAATCAGCTTGCCTAACGAACTAGGGGAAAAGTTTAAAAAAGGAATGGTGAATTTTAAAGCCGCTTTTGCGCAACTCATTAAAGTAAACAATCTTTATTATTATCGTTTATCTTGTGGGCTACCGCGAACGTCACGGCATTGTGTTGAAATCGCTGATTAAGGCGTTCCACCAATCTCAGATTAGTTCCAGATTAAAACTTTGGTTAACTCATGTAAAAAATTATAGCTGTTTCAGCTACCGTCCTGATTTCACTAACACTCATTTTTTTTGGAGGGTTTAACATTACGTAAGCTCCATGCAACAATTTTTTTTTTTTTAGATGGTTTTTGAATAGATATTAGATTATAGTGCTACCAGAAACAATCTCTACATAGTATAAACAATGTATCCCGTCGTCTGTACGCTTAGATTTCATCAATAGATAGAGTGATTCAAGAGGAAGGTTTATTCACAGTATAGAAATATTTATGTATCTACATTGCATCCGTGCGAAGTCGGGGTGGATCGCTAGTTACCTATAAAATTATATCAGCAGCTATTATGATCTTACCCGAATTTGATACGAAATTTAAACACCTAAGTTTTCTGCAATTTCGTTAAAATTTTCGGGGTCTGCAATAAAATACTAGGATCATGTTTTCTACCGGGAGCCGTAACTCTGTTCACTCTTGATCCGGAAATATTTGATCTGAAGATTTATGTTTAAAGTACTTCACTGGAATACGTTATAAGGAAGCAGTACTCGTGTTTTGTAGTTGGAAAGTTACGACTTAGGTACAATATTTTTTATGTATGTTTAAGAATTTTAAATATGGGTCTGAGTAAAAAGGGTTTATGTGAAAAAATTAAGGTGGCATATTTTTAACTGTAGCCAACTGTCAGCTTATATAATGATAAAACTAAAATCTATTAAAAAAATAAGTTTTTCTAATATTTTTTTAAATATGTTAAAATAGAGTGTACTGATTAGATGAAACTACAATTTATCATACTAGATGACCTAGTAAACTTTGTACCACCCCAATTATTGTTTTCCTAATTTTCTTTTTTTCCTAAACTACCTAAATATTGAGAATAATACACGGCAACTAATTTTTATATACCGACTAGATGATCCAGTGAACTTCATACCACCAAATTTTTGTATATTTTTCCTAAATCATCCCAATATTAAGGCGAACAAAACATTTAAAAATATACTCATATCGATCGAGTCATTTTCAAGTTTTATGAGACTAACGAACGACAGTTAATATTTATATAACAGCAATTAAAACTGAGTCTTCATAAAACGATGATTACGCTGCAAATACAAAAGAAAACATTTCACAAAAGCACTAGGAGACACAGAACATTGCCTAAGATCAGTCAGACCAATGACAGCGATTGCATCAGCAGGTTCCACAACCGTTTTCAATAACATCAACAATAGTTAGTACTTTGAAACTAAGCAGTTAAAGCAGTAACTACAGATTTATTGATAGTGACGCAACAGAGCGTCATTATAGTTTGAAATGGGATAGAAAACAGACCATGGATTCGTTCGACCATGGTATTGAAATGGGGTAAACTTGCCAATAGTAGATAAAGATTTGTAACTGAAGATGGCCATGAACTGAAATACGGAACATTGGCGAATTTTTTGGAAGAGAAACTATTTCTAGCAGTATTCTTGAAGACTGAGAATGATAAGAATAAAAACAGTTTATTGATTCACTGTTTCAAAAACAAAATATATTTGATTAACAAGTACGTTTTTATTCCGCATTCTTCATTTTTTAATATATTTTTGAAAAAATATGTATTTAAATAGTGTTTCGCCCACATTGAGTAGTGGTAAAACCCAAGCTAACGGCGGTTGGGGATCCAGAGTGAGGAACCTTCTCACTATGCGCGCCGCGTCCAAGACAACCGCCTTCTGCATCTGAGTCTTAACCCAGCCAGCTGTTGAGCGATATTTCGTTAGATTATTTTGTGTATTTTTTCTATGGGCCTCAGTTGCCTGATAATAAAATGATTTTATTTTATCAAACCATTTACTGACACGACTATTGGCACAATAACTGTTGAGTCCACATTCCACATGCTAGTACCTCGTGAGCAAGATCGAGATATTATTTGATCTTTTCAAAAAGTACTCATTATTATAGTATATATGATTACTCTAACTACTGTAGTTAGGTAATTATAAAATGTGTGCATTGAACAATATAACATTTAGGTAGGTACTAACAGAATAGAATTGTAAGGTATGGTCCAACTTAAAATGAAGCGTATAATAACTCATAAAGTGGACAGAATCAGATTGTTTCAGTCATAAATTGCGATACCTATTGGAAATTGTAAGATTCTCAGAACTTTCAAGTTAAATCATTTGTAATCGCTAGAATAGAGAAAGAAAGTAATCTAATCTAATGTCTAGTAAACACTTAACTATATAAATTACTAGCACTCTTCCCGCGACTTCGTTCGCGTGATTTTTCTTACGGATCCCTAATTTTTTTTAATATAATATAGTCTATGTCACCCGGGGATAGTGTAGCTTCCTAACAGTGAAAGAATTTTTTTTTCAAATCGGTTCAGTAGTTTCGGAGCCAAGGCAAGAAACAAACAAACAATCAAATCTTTCCTCTTTATAATATTAGAAGGTACAGACTAGCTTCTAGCTTCGTGTTGTTATACATATAGCCTATGCTATACCTCGTGAATCAGGCTATCATATACAATAAGATTTTATTCAATCCGACTGTTTCTCAGCCCCCCTAGTCAAAATCCCATTTCTGTAAGCGTTCACGCCGACGGAAAAATCAAATTGTATGGAGTTGACATTTGCTAACCAGCAGCGATCACGTGACATCTGGTTAGCAAATGTCAACTCCATACAATTTGATTTTTCCGTCGGCGTGAACGCTTACAGAAATGGGATTTTGTCTAGGGGAGCTGATCTGTTAATCTGCGTAGTTTCAGATATTAGCGTTAAACAAACAAACTCTTCAGCTTTATTATATAGTATGTTATTGCCTTTTGCCATAATTAGGAGAAAATAAAGTGAACAACAGTTAACTGTTAGAAAATTGCTTAATGATCATTAAACAATCACTGTTTGTGTGTCGAGGAAATCCTGCCATAATACTACCAAGTTGTGACCGTTTATGGTTTAGTCTGCGTCCTTATAACTCATAATAGTACTATAAAACAGAAATGTTATATTGTTAGTTGGGCTTTCGAATCATTTTTTTTTAATATCACTCAGTAGCTGTCTGAAACAGGTAACAAAACCTTGATTCAGATTCATTTATTGTTTATCACAGGTGGAAATTCAGTTCTAAAAAATATTATTGTAACATGTATCACTGTAACATACCCATATGGTATTCAATATTTACGTTTACAAATATAATAGGCATGTCTAAAAAAAATCGTCTTAGTACACAAAATCTTCAAGGAAACATAATATTAATTACCACTCCTACCTACTTGCTAGATTATTATTTTCTTTTTCAACTTTGCCCCTACAATAGTAATATCTTTTGTATCGTGAGTGCGTTTACAAACATATAAACTCATCACTTACATAAACAGCCAGACTAGGAACAACTATCTGTAGGCCATACAAACCAGCGCAGTGCTAATCGTTCAGCCACGGCCCCAAGATTTGTAATTAATTATCTTTCCAGATGATCATTGCTTCCATCTCCAGAATTAAACGTGCACACAAAAATAATTAACGTATCAATCGTAAGTTAATTAAACCAGAAGAACCGTACAAATGTGGAACACATTGATTTTAAAACATCACTTTAATAGGTATACGATTGGGATAAAAGTCGATTAAAATCTCTCAAGCGAAACATAGACAAGTTAATTAAAAGTTATTGATGCAATGACATCGTAACAAATTCTGAGTTCGACATATTGTCTGTCCCTACTCCCGATGTCATGTGGCTTAAACATGTTCATTCCAATTTCCGATTAGTGCTGTCAATTTTTATCCGCAATTTCTTTTTTCTTTTATGCTGTCATTTTATTTTTCGATTTATGGATACGATGGAAAGATAAAAAAGAAAGAAAATTAGTTTAATTGTCACGGCCTATGTGGTTCACAAAAAAAAACCAACCAACAATTCCTTTTTTGTTTTTAAAAAAACTCCGGCCTTTGCCCTGCAGTGTCCTGACCCTGCGGGGCAAAGGCCGGAGTTTTATACAGAAAGCACGAGCATTGATTACCACGCTTGCTCAAGGCGGATTGGCGATTTCACACTTAAGGTATATCCAGGTTTTCTCACCGGCGATTTCACACTTAAGGTATATTTCACCAAAATATATTTAGAAATATGAATTGAAAAAGTCACATTTGTACTTAGCCGGTATTGAATCCACAACCTCATGCATGAAAGGCGAGTGCCCAACATCAAACATCATCGCATGCACCTCAGCTGCACCAAATAGGCCCAGTGGCCGATGGCTTATCGATTCGTTTCAGAGAATTGACATTCGTCGGTCATACTGCCAGTCGGTTCCACTTATTTATTAATGTCACTTACTAGTCACCAGTACGTCACCTAGTACTCACAAGGTGATTTATTATGATTGATATATGATCCCTGATGGACACAAGCCAGTAAAATGCAAATGGGTATTTAGCAAAAAGAGAGGATTAAATAATGAGCAAAGCAAGGCTTTTGACAAAGGGTTATTACCTAAAAATATGGGATAGATTAAAACATTCTTAGCTGTTGTGAGATACTCCACAATAAAGACACTATTGGCTTTGGCTGCTCAGTTTGATATGATGACGGAGCATCTTGACGTAAAGACAGTATTTTTAAATGGTAATCTCACAGAGACTGTTTAATAAGGATAACGCATTTCAATAGAGATGTTTAGATGTGACATCTCGGTTTCGGTGAAAGGTCTCAGTCGCTTTGTAGCAAGTACTAGGCGCACAGAATTCTAAGGAGCAGACTATTCAAACATTGATAGTCAGTGTTCCCTAAGCAAATTTGTCAACCGTAATTGATTCTGGAGGGTTCCACAATTGTATACCCCGTGGGGTTGTATTTAGGGCTGTCGTGAATAACAACAATGGTAGGCTTTAAATATTTGGAAAGGTATTAAAGGATGAAATATGCTTTGGGAAAATAACGAGCAGTTTAAAATTGTATCGTCACCGCGGTTTTTTGAAGTAAAAGCCCTGTAAATCAAATATATTTTTTTATATATTGGCGAAAATATGGAAACAACAACGCAACTTTTATAGATCGCATGAGCGGCAATTGTAATCCAACTTTTCCATCTTGACTTAGAAGAAGAAAAATAAGGCAAAAACTTTGAACAACAAAAAAAAATGTACTACATACTAACCGTTTTTAAAACAAGAATGGATTGGTACAGAACCTCGCTTGTTTGGAATTCGACAATACGACATCATTAAAATACTGCGTTGCACTTGAAACCTTCTACCGGGAATGCAGGATTCCTTATCGTCTGCCGACACAAATAAGTAGCTATCTGTGTACATTTTCTCTCTATAAACAAATTCTTATCTGCAGCGTGACATTGACTTTCAACCTTAAAACTAAACAAAGGGCAAGCAATAGACGAGGCTAAGCGGAAACTTGCATCCGGACCGGTATGACCCGGCTCGCCCGGCCGGTAATGGGCCACTACGTTTTCCGTCTCTTTCTATGAACCGAGTGCTCCTTCTATAAGTTTATTTACTTACATTTTGGCAATTTCATTACCCAATTTTTTCACAAAACCTTATTATTTTTAGGCTATTTACTTTATTGTCTAGCTTTTATCCGGACGCGTTTTATTTTTGCAATAAACTCTAATAATAAGGAGTCCAGTCAGCTGTCTGTTTTATTACGTCACAAGATGGCCGCCCGATGGACTTGAAACGATGCGTGTAATCGAAACTCTATGGGAAATGGGAATGCTACTGACGTTTTGATAGGACCCGGAAGTCAATTATCCTGTGACATTTTTCAAGTTCAATGAAATGGAACGGAGTGGAAATATTTAAACAAATTAAACGGGGGGACATTTAATTCAGTGGAATCCTGAAATGTTTTTCCTTTTTTCTTCATTGAATTGTGGATTTTAGACTTATAGGTTATTCAAATAATACTATTTTTTGTTTCTTACATTTTTAATGTAAGTTACTAACCCGTGTGAATTTTTTCGAGATCCCTAATTTTTTTGATGATAAAATATGATGAAAATATATTTATGTAAAATAAAAAAGCCCATTCAAACAGTTTCCTTTTCATAAAACGACACAAACAAGCGTAAGTACTTACACGCGATAATAGGCTTACGTTTTTTTCCTATCCTTTCTGTTAACTTACCTCATCCAACAAAAAAGTGTTCCATTCATATTAGGCACACCATTAAAAGTTTGCAACAGTCGGCTTTAGTTAATTATTACGCAGTTACAAAGGTGGTTGTGAATAAATTAACCATAATTGGACTGTTAGCAGCACGAGAGGAAACCAAATATAGTACCAGCCAACCAACTAGCCACACACAGAATTTAAGATGTGAGTACAAAAACATAATTAAGAAAACTTAATTAAAGTCAACTTTGTGTGAATGGAACATTAATCAAGTAACGCAATGATAAAGGGATTAGGTAAATAATAGAATCCGGGTCGTTCCGGGTGTACACTTAATTTCCCGAAACGCTATCCAGAACGCAGTAAACCGCTGATCAAAAAGACATGCAAGTAATACTGAATGATCCTGTTTACAAAATATTTTAAAAGGGTAAGTATGGAGTTTCTAGGCCATTTTTCTCTATACGAAACTAACTTTTGATTGGGGCAAAATTCAATTCCATTTTCTTGTTTAAAGTGCCGTATAATGGTCAAGAATTTTAATTGAAAAAAAAAATGACTCGATTATGATTCAAGTAGCAATATGAGAAAGTGTGAACGGAAATACAAATGTACAGACGTAGATGCTCTACGACTCCAAATACATTCACAGGAGTAGAAGAATAGCATTAAACATTAGGGTAGGTACTTATGAATATAGCAGGATGGTAATAATAAACCTCAAATAGATTGATCAGAAACGTAGAGCAGACGGCTGATGAGGTGTTAAGGTTCTCGAGTGGCGACCACGTACTGGAAGGCGCAGTGTGAAAAGGCTCCCACGAGGTGAATTCACGACCTGGCAAAGGTCGCGGGAAACCGCTGGATGCGGGCACCGCAGAACCGGTCATTGTGGCTATGTTTAGAGGAAACCTATGTACAGCAGTAGACGTAATTTGGCTGATATGACGATGATGATGAGATTTATCACATACCCTGAGTAGATCACGTCAAGCACCATTATTAGTTACGAAAGTAATCATTCGAGTTTCCCAAAAGGCAAAGTAGACACGGATTTGCCGAATGAACAGATATAATTAGATGAGCGTTATTAGTGTCAGTGTGCCGACTTTTGGGCTTAGGATAAACCAGTCGGTGTTATCGTGGGCGCCTTAATAGGTAACTTATTACATCACATGAGTAGGCCGCATCAATTTGATGTCAGTATAAGCTTCAACACAGAGAGGTACTAATAAAATTATACCGCGAAAAACTCGTTACAAAAAGGACGGGGCGGGTGGCCAAAAATAGGATTTCCTTTTTTTTTGTTATAGAATTGTATTACAATGAGATCGTTATGTAAAAGCTACAAATACCGTGGGTAGCTTGTGGGCAGGTATGGGTTTTCCGAAAAGGATATCCTTTTTCGTAAAACTTTTTTATTTGAATATTTTTTGATGCAATGTAATTTTTTAATTTTATATTGAAATCGAGTGAGTTTGGTACCTACTTCTTCTTTTCCAGACGATTGTTTAAGTTACTCCTTTTTAATAAATATAGTAAATAGCGCGACTTCGTCCGAATGAATTTTCTTACGGATCCCAATTTTTTTTTTACAACAAAATATCCTTTAGCACTTAGTAATAACATAGCTACCTATTAGCGAAAGTATAACCAAAATCGGAGCAGTAGTTCCGACGCGTTTAAACAAACAACTAACAAGCTCTTTAGCTTTATGTTATTAGTAATATAGACATGGAGGTACAGACAACAGTTCTGTTGACGTGTGGAAGTACGTATTAAGAAACCTACGTCACCAAAAAAGTCCCTTCAAAGAAAAACATTAAAATGTCGCCGTCTCGACCGTGACTCGCATATGATGCACAGCAATGATCGTTATGTAGTGCGTGACGACCCCACTTCCTTCCCCCCATTGATGTAGCTACCGAATTGTGTGGAACGTGGCTCCGAGGAACAATCGTGGGTACCGTAATCAAATTTGCGAGATCTATTTGACAGGTACCTAAACACTGTTCGTAGAATTCTAGGTAGGTAGGTAGGACGCCACGTGTATTTAACAAGGTTTGTTGTGTATTGAAACCTATTATGGCATAGAGATACTCTGTGTGTTTTGCCTAGCGTAGGTAGTAACGGCTTTGATTCGAGATTTTCCTGGAATCCATATTGGAAAATGGGATCGGAAAAGCCTTTACAACAATAGTTAGTTGTGCTGAATATGTTTGAACACAAGAAGCTGAAAGATCAAATTCAAATTGTTAACTGTCTCGTTGGTTTAGTGATCGCAAAGCGCGACTGTTGAGCATGAGGTCTTGGGTTCGATTCCCAGGTCGGGCAAAGTGTTTTTGGGTTTTTCCATCAGGAATTTCTCAGTAGCAGCCTCGGAGCCTGGATTTGTGCCCGGTTGATGGCAATAGGCTCGCCCCCATTACATGGGACATAAACATAACTGGCGAAATGTGGGTGTACATGGGTGTGTAATGGTGGTGGGTAGTGGGTGTAAGGTACACCTATGCCTAACCCTTCGGGGATTATAGGCGTGATGTTGTGTATGGATCGGAAAAGATGTTTGAATACCAGCTTAATGTCACATTCAAAACCTATATAATTGTAGAGTAGATTATAGATCCCAAAAAAAAGTATTAGCCACAATTTTTTTTAAATATCTCCGTTAGGTATTCCAGAATTTCCCTGATACGTAGCTACTTCCAAGAAACCAACTTATCCCGCCTGCAATGCGTACAAGAAAATAAAAGTGAATGATACATGCATATTTAAAGCAACATACAATGTTAGGGACGTCGAACCGCAAATGTGGAAGAGCAAATTGAACAAATCTAGAATTCTGAAGATTTACGCTAGCTGTATTTTTTGTGTTGTGCAAAAAAGTATATGAAAAAAGGATCTTAACATGATGCAGGGGCATCAAAAATTGATCAGCAATATTAATTACGTATATATTGCAGAATTTTCTCAGATTTCAAGTAATAGATATAACGTTATTTGTCTATTGTTATAATGAATAAAGTATAAGTATCTCTTACGAGTTTCAAGGCAACAATCTTCAGATAGAACAATATACTTCTCAAGTACCTCGACCTTAACATCCGGGCATCGGTGCTGGACCAGTTTCTAATCCATAACACGTTACAGTAATTTTACGGTAGTTCGCTCCCAATAAATCTATGATGTTATCGTTACCGCATAGAACAAAGACTGCTTTAAAATAACCGTTCTACATGATCCAGAGGGGGATAAGGCTGTGACCAATTTATTGATTATCAAAGGGTCCATTGATTAGGAACAAGACTGTTGCTAATTAGTATACATCATCACTCTGCTTCCTTTCATAGATTTAAGGACTGGAGGCAAGAAACATTGATGTTCGAACGAAAGCACTTTAAGGTATCATATGCGGTTGTAATAGGACCCGATTTACAACAAATACGTATCGTCTGATGTGTTCGGCGACTGCACATAGGATTTGTATTGAAAAAAGTAAGTAAGTTTTACCTACAATGACAAGGTCCTAATTAGTGCTCTTCATCTTTATTTTTCCTTTCATTGGATTAGTAACTAGAGGCAGAACCAAGAACGTTAATGTTCGTCAAAGAACGTTGCAATTGAAAAATCAAGTTCTACCTACAGTTACAAGGTATTTCAATTGGTTTTGATAAGTAACAGTTATTGCCTTGAGCATTGGGGAAACTAAACATTGAAAGCCGCAATTGTTTCAAGATCATTCAAAACTTAATAGTTAACACAAACTTAAATCAGATCTCATGATCTACCCACGCTTACGGCTACCTAAGTAATTAGTACCTACCTCTGGTTTCCGAGTCAATAAAACTTTGAATGTGTCTTAGTAAATGATTTCGCACAGATATTGCCGTGGGAGTCATATTATTCGCTATTGGACAGATGATCTGAGATTACTTCAACGTTCGAGATCATTGCCTTTGTTGTAGTCAACAATTGTTACGTGTAAAGATACATAACGGTTAAATAATCTCTTTTCGAGTCGATTGTTCAAGTTATTCCTTTTCTTTTTGTTTAAGTATCGGGGTAAATTACTTCTTCCAACCGGTCCTATTGGAAACCTGAGCTCCCTGGGCAATTTTAGGCTCCCCTAAGGATTTCCATTAGGAAGGCCATAGGAAATCCACTGCTGAACATAGGCCTCCGCCTATGGTCAACAGTCGACTTCCTACGGCTGATATGATGATGATGATAAAGTACTCGGGTGCAGCAGTCAGCCACGTTTATCGCGTTGTTTAATGTCCTCTAAAGTACAGGTGTAGGGACAATTTGGACACTGTTGTAAATGGGCCATCGTTTGGTCAGGAGCACAGCACTCGCACACGGTGTCGGTGTGATCTATAATCCCCCATTTTGCTAGATTATGTTTGGTTAAATAATAGAAACGGTTTTCTTTGTAAGTAGTATTGGTGACATGAATATTTTAGCGGTCCTTCAACTTTTGCCTATTTGGCACAGTCTCAATTTTCATGAGCAACAGTATTCAGTAAAAGAAGTGTTCTTTGTTAATGATATTCACGTCACAAATCTATCTAAAAAGAGTCGTCCCAAAGTGAAACATATCGACGCGACGCTGTCAAGCGGATTACCGGCTCAATTACACAGCCTGTTTCAATACGCTTTCAGAATTGGAATGATAATCCCTTTCATGCTCACAAAAGAGAATCCATACGAATGTTTGCAAAGGCTTCATTCACTTCAGAAATCTTTACCCCTCCAATTACGGGCTATACGAAAAAATATTCAAATCCGTCATCTGTGAGTCAATGATGATCATTATTATTCCATAATAAGACTTGCCCTCAATATAAGGGAACTGAAGACAGTCTTCGTGGCTATGAATTTATTATAAGACTATCCGTGCTGAACAAACACTAACTTTTCAATAAGAAGCGGAACAGATTCCGTTATACTCCTTGGGCCTCGCTTTGAGAGAATTTAGCGGAAAGGACACTTTATTTGTGGATGTCCTTATCCAAAAATAAAATGTCCTTTGTTGGTAAAGGTTTTCTGCGAGGATTAATTGAAGCAGGAACAGATTGAAAGGCAAGTGATATTGATGTAGACAAACAGCTTAAAAATAAAATACTAAAGAGAATTTGTTATTTAATTTCGGTCGGTACTAAGTGATACTTGCATGTCGGCTCTTATAACACTTGCGGATACTTTCCGGAAGAAATTCTGTTCCAAGTTAATTAAAAAACCCGAAACTATACCGACAATAGTATATATCTACACATAATATTAGCAATAACGTATTCGGGTAATACCAGAAACCTCAAACCATTAATATTCCTTGAAGCTTCATATATACAATAGCGTGTACAATACAACGTAATACTAAAATTCAGGGTACGCTCTGAGTACGAGCGGAAATTAGAAAGCGAAAATCATAAGCATTATTATTTATTTGTTTAAGAAGTACATATACGAAAGACGTGGCTTGACTAGCGATGCTTTCAGATAGTTTCCACTCAAAGCTGTATAGCTTTCCTTTTGCGAGATTTGGACAAAAAGGATGCTTCGCTACTACGTTAAGTTAATGACTTCATAGCCAGATTATTCGCTTGTAATCAACCTATAGCTATTAAGACTTCTACTTGAATTTTAATGTTCATCAATTTGGTAAAGGTCAAAGCTTTGTGGAAGCTTTACAAGAATGATGAACACTAACAAAAATTAAAAGCGACAGCTTTCGGCTTACCGTTCTATCGGCAACGGAAAACATCGTGATGAAACCTGGACTTATAATATTAGTCTGAAAACGCCACTCCACCTTGAACAAGCGTGTTGATCAATGGTCATTCTCTGTATGAGAAGAGGCCTTAAACATAGAGCACAGTAATAAGCTGGTGTTATTTTATTGCTACCTTCATTCATCAGTTTATCATTTCATCATTTGGGTTTAACTTACAGTGGTTTTAAACTATTTTCCGCTTCTGCTCGTTCCCAGCGTGCACCTTAACATGTTTCACAAAACGGTAGGCATATCCAGCCTCTGCCTGGTGACAATTTATTTGTGCCTAGACTACAATACATTTATGTCAGAATCGGTGTCAAGTATCAGTATTTGCTCGGCTTTCAGACATAGTAAATGGCACTGAAGCAAAAAAATACGCTAGTAGAAAAACATTTCTGTAAGTAGGTACCTATATATACTTTTTTATCTAAAAGATACTCGTGAAATGGAAGAACGTTTTTAGTGCGTGTGGTTAGTTCTTTGTATAAAGATAAACACAATAGATGTAATAAAAATACTTTTTCTATCCGAAAACTATTCAGGACCTCATTTTGGAGCCCTCTAGTAGCAATCTTCAAACATAATTGAATTGGATTTCGAAGAAAGACGTGACCTCAGAGAATAGTTGATTGGATCGTCTATATTTTTAAGCTTATCCTATTCAGAAGATTTCATTACTGTCTGGTATAAAACGCACATCAAACATGAGTAGTCAAGTTAGCTTTTTATTCGTTTAGGGAATGTGTCCGAATTATAATCCTTCCGCAAATAAGCTTACGCAGTAGAATATTAACAAAAAAACCTAACGTAAGTAGGTAGTTATTAAAAGAAAAACTAGGAAATAGCGCGAACACGTTACTAATCAATTTGGTAACATCAATCATAATCGTGACACGCGATCCGCTTTCATGTAACCACCAATGTTGGATGGCCAACACCACGTGTTACATCCATTGCTGATTTACAAGCAGGGTTTTTAATCGTCTTAAAAGCAAGTTCAGCATTGGATGTGTTTTAATGTTGGACTAATGGTTGGTTTATGTTGGCAGGTTGGTGAGAAGGATGCGTGTAACTGGTTTTTCATATTTTAACGATTACGGCTTTAGACTTGCTAAAAGATATAGATTTAGTGACGAATTTTGGTTTGGTTAGTTTTTGATCAGTGTTTTTATTAATTTTTAAACTGAAGTGATAGGTATGATCAGTCAAATCCATATAGAGATAATACATAGGTATACCTACTTAAGTGTATTTGGATGCCAACAATGTTTTCCGTTTATTTCTTTTTTCCCTTGGTGATCGATACACATTTCAAGTATTTAAGTCACCTCAACGAAAAACTGCTACATTTTAAATACCTCATCGTGCGTTATTATTATTAATCAACCTCAAATACTGCAATGATTTCAAAATCACAAAACTGTCGATCTTCTTCGAAGTTCAACGAAACTCAGCAACTTTGTGTTCCGGAATCGCAAAATGGAGTGACACTGATTTATAGCATATAAAGCGACTTAACTTCACTTGAACCCACTAATGCGCCTATTTCAATCACAAACAGTTCATAGCACACCAATTTTCTACAAAATATATAACGGTTATGAAACTAAATTGCCGACTCATTTGTGTATCGTTGGTTTGAGATTTTAGGGTTACGTGGCAAGGAACTTGTTAAATTTTGTTATTTCATGGGCTTAGGAGCTCAAGGGATAAGTCATCCATTTATCAGTCTATATAAATGCTGTTCTTACCATCCCACATTTATGAAGAACGTTATCTAGCGACCCAGCTTCGCACAGGGTGGAATGTAGATACATAAACCTTCCTCTTGAATCACTCTATCTGTTGATGAAAACCACTTTAAGATCTAAGCATACAGACGGCGGAAAGTGACTTTGTTTTATTTATTTATTTTAAATAGAACGGCCGAGGCCAATTACTCTATAGAGTATACTATGTAGAAAAGACTGGTCCCAAATAGCCTAAAATAGAGATAAAGGAAGTAGAGTAGGAAGGTTTTGGAGGCAGTTGGAGGAACACCATGGGGTTTTAGTCGGTAGCCGTCCGACAAACCCCTCCGTCTTCTCTCAAGCGGAGGCAGTCCATGAAGATATCCCCACAAAAGAAGGGAGGCTTGTGCCCCGCAGTAATAATAATAATTTACTTTTAAGTCTGATAAAATAATAGCAATTATTATGAGCCTGAGTCTCTGAAAACCGTGTTTTAGAAGGAAAATATCATCATTGTTGTCTTTTTTTCTCAATCCAACATCGGTAACGGCTACGGGCCCACCCAACTGAAGCTTGGCTGTTTTTTCATCAAATTACACCTCATTTTCGTAATGCCTTGTAATGACCCATTGTCTAGGGACTGCGGACGTTACCTGCAATCTGCCGGCATCGTGTTTTCTTGAGAACTTCTTTGTTTAACAACTAATTTTTGCAAACAATTTGTAGGGAATCAAGTTGGTTTATTGCAGTGGTAGATTTAAATGTGATTGGTAGATAGGGATCTTATTAATTTCAAAGATTTTAATGTCCATTACATAACGTTCGCAAGATTGCTTGACCACGTGGGAATTGTGTCTTGAGAGTATATGCAAATTGTTTGTTTAATAAAACAATAATTTTCTTCTATTTGTTTTTAGAAATAGCAACACTCTGAAATGGCCCCCGAAAAGGTCAATAACTTTTACATCCTTAACAGCATGAAATAAAATTCGTATGTTTTCAAATTATTTTTAAATTAAAATTAGTATGTTTTCACCGAGAGCAATAGCGCACTAGCGGCCATGGCCGCAGCGGCCAGCGGCCACACCGTGCGGCCAGGTGCGCGCGCTCTGTGGCGATTTCATACTAAGGTACCTATTGTATGTATCTCGATGGCCGCCGCGGCATGGCCGCTAGTGCGCTATTGCTCTAAGAAATTTTGTCACGTTATTATCACTCGTGTCTAGAAATTTGCCACGGTTTGATAAGAAAGAAAACTAGTTACATTCCGAATACCTAGGTTCAAGCACTTGAAGCCTGACAAAAACCTACACAAAAAAGTAGACACGAAAAAAATACTTTTGCGACAGCTCCAATTATTTTTTAACCGTTTAAAAGCAAATTGTCGCGCGAAGAAATTTCTGCAAGGCGTCTTAGGATTGTCTGCCTTAAAACCTAACAATAGGTGCTTGTTTCAACAGATAAATTGTATGATTTACACAAAACATTATTAACACCAAGACACATTCGCTCCAAAAATAACTTTCTCATTAAACAAGTTAACTTCTCGCAATAAAAGATTTATGCTCTACGCTACCTGAACGCGCGAGGTAATGCATTTAACAGCTACCATTATCTGTTTTATCTTCCAGCCACCAGGATCGAAAGAGACAGAAATATACACTTAACTAAAGTCAAAAAGAGATGGAACTTACAGATTAGTCCCGTAACACCGGACGCGATAATTATAAGACTTGTTTCTCGGAGGATACACACCGTGATTCAGGTGACAAAAAGTTGACTGATGTCGTTCTGATTGCTCAGGATGGAGCCAATCTTAGATTAGCTTTTTAATCACTTCCTCTTGCTAACCATCTTGATGCAAAAACTCAGTAAATCCTATATTCAACCTCGGGAAACTAGGAAGCTGAAGAGATACTTAATTTGCCTTCAATAAGTTGGAACGCGAATATAAATGAAATTTTCCTTTAAAAGCCAAAGTTGGAGCAAGCTAACCGTCCCGAACTAATTGAATGATACAAGAAAAGTTTCTTTAAGTAACGATCCTGCCTGTTGAGTGAACTAGCTGCGCAAAAACCCGCAACGAATGAACCAAGTCGGCGGAATATAAAATCTTTCTAACCGTTTTCAATAGCCATAACTTTAGCGTGTGTTCGCAAGTGTTCAGCGAAGAGAAATTTTGAAAACACATAAGAATCAGCATTAGTACGAATCCTTGACCTCTACAAAGCAGTGCAGGTTAACAAACAAACACCAAACTGGGTCAAACTCACTAATATGTATAACGTATGTGAGAATTCGAACGAATCCGAAATCAGACTGAACGAGGTCTGTGAGTCAAACGGGACTGTAATCAGCGAAACTGTAACTAAGTTAACTTCGGTAACGAATTCCAGTTTTTAATTGGAGTCTGCAATTCATATTTTATTTACTTTGGTCCTTGGACTTTGCTAGTTTAATTAAAACCGTACAAGGAAATGTCGGTAATATTTTAGGTCCATATTTAGGGAAAGAAAGTTGCCAAAGGCGGTGGCCTAAGGTCTTTCTTCAGAATTTTGGCGAGTTTTAAATTACCAAAGCGTAGTTTCGTAGGCTGGAGAAATTAACAAGCAACAATTCTCATAAAGAAAAGGAATTGTTATGAGATTCCTTGTTTGGGTAAATACTGCTGGCATTTGTTGATTGTTTCATTGCTCAAGTCGCAATATGCGCGTTTACGGGTTTAGGTTTGTGTTTAATTTATAGTTTCTGTAAAGTTCTTTGAGTTATTTGTTTAATAATAGGGTAGGGTTGGAACTGTGCCTATCACGCCTTCACGTACTCTGGGATCTTATATAAAATGCAGATCTTCATATAATATAATAAGTAAAGTTCATCGAAAATCAGAATAAAAGAAATACACCAGATAGTACTCCAGATGTACTCGAGTATGATAATTTCAAGATCTTAAACCAACAGAGTATTACCAATAGCCTAGCACAGTTAGCGCCAGATTCAGAATTTACGATAGTTCATTCAAGTTCAGAACAATTTTACCGTGAAAATGTTCTCGGCAGAAAAAGAAAAAAATATGAAATCGAGACGTCCAAAATGTCCTTGAAGTTGTGCAAAAAATATATTTGGCACGATACTGCTGTATCTTTGCCACCAAATAGACATTTTAATAAATTATTGGTTAGGAATTCCGTCGAGTATTGGATTTTAAATGTATCACGTTTCATACTTATAAAAGTGATGATATTTTCTGTATAGCAGATAAATTGTACTTTGAAAATTTTTTGTTGTTTTTTTTGTTGCGCTTTCTTCGGCCTAAATGTTTAAATGGCTAGCGAATGCATGCTTACATAATAATGTCTACAATTACCCTTATATTAATCTATGTGTATTTAAGTATACAATTTCTAGGTAGACAAATCTCTCATTACACAAAATGCCTTACCAAGTTACATTCTTCTGTTCCCGGTATGGCACTTTAATTTTCGATACCCATAGGAAAATCAATCGAAGCATTACAAATTCCGACATTGTAGATAAATAATACAATTTCCAATTACAGGAACGGAACGTTTGCGTATGTCAGGGGTCAAGCAGAAATGCCAACTTGTGACCGTAGTGACCACAGGCTGGGCAGTATAATTTGGTATGGGGCACGAGCTATGTACAACTTGTACATAACATGGCACCGTTGTGGTAGACCATTACGATGTCAAATGTCGGCCAAATGGTGAATGGAAATGCATTGGATCGAATGTGTAAGCAAGCTTGCAGTTGGAATAGATTGAAGTATTTTAGCTACGCTGTATTAATTTTGGACAATGCTGAAACAAATAGTGCTAACGTATTTCATTTAACGGGAATTGGTGCAGTGACTGAGCGCGTGTCGCGGGTTTGTCTTCAGCACGAAACAAATATCAGTAGCTGCACCAGGTGTAGTTGTTTCCAGGGTTGCGGATTGTGTTCGAAAGGGTTACCGCAGCCCTGGAACACAAAGGGCATTCGGTTTTAGTCAGTAAGAGTCTGACACTCCCTTCCGCTCTGCCCAGAGCGAAAGATCCTTAAAAAAAGGTCTAGGTGTTTGTGTGGGTTGATATTAGGGAATGCAGAACCGGTGCTGTTTTAAAGAACCGGGATTTTTGGGACCTTCTGGCTTAAGAACCGGGATTCCCGGTACTATCGATACTTTTGATACTTTAATAAGTCTCTGTAAGAGAGTTGAAAGTGTTGAAACGGAGAAAGTAAAAAAAAGACGAAATGACAGGGCCAACCAAATTTTAATTTAAAACTTACGTAACATCTACAAAAGAAGGAACTATGGAGTTCTAGCGTAGCATCAATCAGTCTCACTAACTATCGTTTCCTACTCTTCAAGCCCTTTCATTTGATACCCATATCAAGGGAATTGAGAAAAAATATGTAATCCGCCATCTTGGAACGGCGGCCATATTGAAATTATTACAATACTGAGTATTGGTCATTGTATTGTCATCAAAACTAAAGGTGTATGCAAAAATTCAGCTCAATCGGATACCAACAAATGGTCGAAAAATGGTTTGCAAATTTTGAAAGGACAACTTACATACATACAAACAGTGCAAGCTAAATAAAATGTAAAAATAAAATTAAAAAAAAATATAACTTTAAGTTTAAATATTTTTGCAAAACTTAAACATAGATATTAATCCTTACAATACTATAAATAAAAATACCCAACCTATAAAATTATAAAATTTTGGAATACTTGCTCAGACCAATATTACATTGGTCTGATTCTTATAGTTACAATGGGGGCACTCAGTGACCTAGGTTAGGTACCTGTTTTTTTTTTTTTTTTAGAGTATTTCTCTCCTGCCTATATAATGATCTTAAAAATATAAGAGCGTCCAAACTCTTATCACTTAAACGTGATATTATTTTATTACAAAGGTACCCAGCGAAAGAAAAAACTCTTTTCGGCTCTACACTTGTCGGTGGAATTGATAAAAGAAAGTCGAAAGCCTGCGACAAATAACGTCCACGATCCCCTCCGTTCTCAAAAAGAGCCATTGCGATCCTCACATTTGTATTAAGATCTTCACTGTGAGTCATTCTTGTTCTTTTACAAGCAGTAGCTTTTTTAAGCTCTGCATTAAGCTCCTCTTTTTTTGATTGAGGTTCACTTTCTATGTCTTCATCTGTATCTGACGGCTGAGCTGTTTCCAAAAAAGAATCTCCTAAAGTACGCCTTAGCAGTTCCACTATCTTCCTGCATATTTCGTCACTACTTGGCCGAGTAAACACTGACAAATCTTAATCATGTGCGTTGGAGAAGTACATTTTAGAAAAAAAGAAATAAAATTAGAAAAATTCTAAACGCGAAGTATCTTTTGCCGAAAGTACCGAAAGAACCGGGATTTGGTTTTGGAAATTCCGGTTCCTAAAACAACGCAAATTTCCGGGATTTCCCGGTACTTTCGGTTCCGGGATTTCCCGGGACTATTCACTAGTTGATATGTTTGTAAACGCATCCACGATACCGGATAATATTCTAAAGTGCTACGTTTTTATAATAAAAAAAAAGAAATCCAAAATTTAAATTCGCTCGGTAATTAACTAGTAAAACTGTAACCTCAAAGTGTTAAAAAACAACTAAAAAGTTTAATTACTGCAGTAACTCAAATAACGCTCGAATAAATTGGCAAGAAATTATTACTTTCGCGTCTTTCCGTCCCTGTTACTAAACCAAAATTGGTTTAAAATAATATTATGATATTCTAATAACCAAAACTTTCCCCAGTAATAACTTAAAACAGTTTCAAACGAGAACCTTCGAATTCTTGAAGGATTTGTATCTAAACTAAGTCGATATTGCTTTGAACATTCTAGAATCTATACCGGTAATAATTTGCCACAGGTACGGTGTTGTATGGAGGTTCAAGGACCGTTAGTGCCCCCATACCAGTTTATCCAGTGCAGCACTTAGGATAGGCCAGCCCAGCTGCCGGGTATCGGAAAGGTTAGCCAGATGTGAAATAACTTTGAGGACTGTCCAACTATTTTTAGAACTCTTTTATTATAGAAACAATTTCTTCTTGTACACATCTCACTACTATTATAAATGCGAATGTTTGGATTGATGTTTGTTGCTAAATTACGCCAGAACGACTGAACGGCTCTGGATGAAATTTGGTACAGGGATAGATTATGGTCTGGAATAGGACGGAAAAATATAAGGTTCATATGGGATAAGGTAGACTGGTAGAAAATGCCTAAGGCATTAAGTCCGCCTTTGTACAGTATATTTTTTACTTGTGCATAAAATTTTAACAGTTAGTTTTAGTTTTTAGTTTTTTTTTTCTCAGTAGCAACCTCGGATTTCGGATTTGTGTCCGGTTGATGGCAATAGGCTCGCCCTTACATGGGACTTAAACAAAACTGGCGAAATGTGGGTGTACTAATGGGTACACCTCTGCCTAACCCTTTGGGGATTACAGGCGTGATGTTATGTATGTGTATAAAGTTTTAAATAAATAAATAATATATCAACTTTGACATGGACGAAGTCGCGGGCAAAAGCTAGTTCAACACAAAAGGCTTCCTTCCGTGGAGTACCTATGCATACAAAGTCGTAACGACAAAACAACCAAGCGGTAAAAGTCGGGCCCTTTCCGATAATAA
This sequence comes from Hoplodrina blanda, assembly GCA_949316365.1. Lineage (NCBI taxonomy): Eukaryota > Metazoa > Arthropoda > Insecta > Lepidoptera > Noctuidae > Hoplodrina > Hoplodrina blanda. Next base: position 2,884,604 of record OX438579.1, on the reverse strand, counting down.
AACATTTATTACGATTACGCAGCAGTCCTTTGAAAAAACTTCAGCAATATTCTAAAGCGCAGGCCACACCGCCAGCTAGCGGGCGGGCGGGCTAAGCGGGCGAACATCGTTTCACCTCTTTACATACTTCGGTTCACACCGCGAGCTACCGACTAACCTGACGAGCTAAGCTAACGAAATATCCGACGATTCCTAGCTAGCGGGCGGGCGGGCTAGGCGGGCGAACATCGTTTCACCTCTTTACATACTTCGGTTCACACCGCGAGCTACCGACTATTCAACGAGCTAAGCTAACGAAATATCCGTCGCTTGTCTGTCCGTAGTTTTCGGTGTGAACCCCATAGTTTAGCTCGCCAATATTTCGCGTAGTTTGTATAGTTTCCTTCGTTCGCTTCGCCCGCCCGCTTAGTCCGCCCGCCCGCTAGCTGGCGGTGTGGCCTGCGCTTAAATCAAAGGCAAAGAATGGCTCTTATTTTGAGTTGAGACCAATTGGGGTAGGTTGGGTTGGGTTGACTGCCTCGTTGGTCTAGTGGTCGCAAAACGCGACTGCTGAGCATGAGGTCTTAGGTTCGATTCCCAGGTCGGGCAGTGTTATTGGGTTTTTAGATCTGAAATTTCTCAGTAGCAGCTTCGGAGTCTGGATTTGGGCCCTGTTGATAGCAATAGGCTTGCCCCCTATTATATGAAACTTAAACATAAGTAGCGTTATGTGGGTGTACTAATGGGTACACCTCTGCCTAACCCTTCGGGGATTAAAAACGTGATGTTATGTTATCTATGTAAAAATTTAAATCGCATGGACACCCTACCATCTAATGACGTTTCCGAGAAGGTAATAACTAAAAGCTAAGTAAATTGTGGTAAGTATTATAAAGTCAATATGTAGCTCATTAAATTACCTTTAAGTTTATCGTGAGCTAATGTTACTTAAGTATTACATTAAGTTCTTTACTTAAGTACTTACTTAGTTTATGTCTTAACATTATCATTACTGCAAATTGCCACAGCATTCGTTCTGATCTATGAGATCGTAAGTATTTGCCACAGAGTACTTTATTATATATATGGGATAGAGGTACAACTCTGCGTCGAAAGTGAGAAACGTCAAATGTCGCCCTCTGGACGCAGGTTTTGGAACTAATGCCAACATATGTATAGCTACATACGTAGTATACGTACCTACGGTACCTACGTAGTCTACTACTTGAATATTTTTAAGGTTTAGGGTAATAATATGTGAATTACATAATCGCTTGCAGTTATGTAGAAAAGCGAAAAAGTAATTCACATTATTAAACAACAAAACAATGATCTTCGATTTAATTTTTTATTTCTTTCTTTTAAAACACTTCTTACTTAGTTTTTTAGCTTTAACTTTATACGAATCCGTATCATCATCACACTCCCTCTTATTTATTAATATATTATTTATGTCTTTACAATAGTTGTAAATAAAAAATCTGCAGGATATTTTTATTAAAAAATCTGTTAACTTTTCATTGTGTATTGAGCATTTTATAAAGGAAAAATCTACAGCAATAAAAATCATGGTTTTTATTAATTCTCTTAAATTTTTTTTGTTTAAATTGTCTTTTAATATTAGATAATTTATATCCTGCAGATTTGAGATACAATTTAAGAGGGAGTCGCTGGGACTGCAAAGCCATTTTTTATTTGCGTATTCCCGATATTTTAAATATTCATGCTCACTGTTTGACATTAAACTGATGTTACACCATATTCTGTTTGTATTTTTTTTAGTAACAATTCAAATCCGTCTAGTGTCCATACCCAATTGTTTATTGTAGGAACATATTCATCGTTTGATGTTTTGGTATTAATAAATTTCATGTCTTTCATCATAACTTTACACTCCTTCCATGTTTTATGATGGATAGAAGTAGGCGTCGCAGGTCCTAGGAGAGGTTTGCCGTGTTTCTTGCGTTTTCCAAAGCTTCCGTTCATGGAGTCAAAAAGTTTGTCAAAGAACAGTAATATGTCTGCAGTGTCTTTGGCTTCTGCAGGAAGTATACCCTTATCTGTGAAAAAATATAGTTTGTTAAATAATGTTTTATGTCTGATCAGCATAATGTAAAACTATAGTAAGTATTTAATATTTGTATTTCATTGTAATCGTCAAAAAAGAACTAGTGAAGACAATATTGAATTGTGCAGACTGATGAAATTTACCTGCTAGATAGCCCATATTCGATGCCACAGTTTGGCTGAAAACTTGTGTAGCATTTTTGACTTTCATTCGTGGAATTTTGCTTGGGTCACAGTGGGCATCTGTCAATTTGGGCACCAATCGGATTCCTTTGTATCCTGGGTTTTCCTTGTGTAAGGCCATGATATGAGCCCATTTTGCCAATTTTACTTCCCCATTTTTTTTATATTTCAAATCTTTTGTAATTAGATTATTTCGTATGCATTTTATTAAATGGGGTGGGTCATACAATGGTATGATTTCTTGTTCATTTATAATACAAATGTTCTCTCGTATCTCTTCTCCTTTTCTCAATAGGTTACCCCTTGTCTCTTGCAGAAGATGTTTTATACAGTTTACATTATTTGTGCCTTGGTCGCACACAGTTGCTACTACAATGAGACCTGCATTTTGTAACTCTGTAATTACAGCTTTTAACTGCTTCGCAAGTTCAGGCCCCTTTGTTGCAGCTTGTGAAAAAGTGTATGCAACAGGTTGCTTATAGTTTTTTAGTAAGCCTCGTACCATAAACACCTGCGCATGATCTGCATAATCAGGTTGTGTCTCCAGGCCATTTGTGACAAATCCACATACTTGGTCCTTGCGTTCGTTGTATGTCACATTGGGTTTGAGTGACATTTCGTCAAACAGGACAATACATATTTTATGTTCTAACTTCATTTTTTCAGTAGCTTTCTTTATCTGCTGAATCATATTTTTGTTGATTCCTGGATTTATATCTGCCATATTAAGCAACTTCAGGAGAGTTTGGCGAGATGGTAAAATAAATATTTTCCTCAGAAATCTGTACCCTTTTGGGCTCTGTTTTAGGAAGGACAAAGCAATAATTTTTTCCTTTAGGGTGAAACGACGTCCTTTGTTACCTTTCTTATGCTCTCTGAACTGTAATAATGTCAAAATTTTTGATGTGCTGGGTAATTCTTCGAGTGTTTTCAAAAACTGAGGATTCGTGGTTAGATTTTGCAGTGCCTTGATCTTTTTTGCCTGATTTTTGACCTTGTTGCGGCACTTACTTAGTTTTACTCCAACTAGCATAAGTTTTTTGTATAAAGCATGCTCAGATTGAGTTAGAGCAACGCGTTTCACCCGCCTTCTAGTAGCGACAGTTCGTTGTTGCTTCTTGCGATGCTCTGTAATGAAAGAAAACATAATACACTTATTATTATAGAAAATTATTTTCTTATTAACTATCATGTTTTCATGACAGAATGAGTGTTTACCATAAAAAGTAGGGAGCAATAGTAGGTTAAAACTGAATTAAAAAGAATAATTTTTAGCTGGTTCGATTCCCAGTTGTAAGCTCGTCAAGAAATCTGTTAATGGTTTTGTTTCTTTTTAAAAATAAAGGAATGTTTCCTCATCATCTGTATACCTTCCTACATAATGTACCTAATTTCCTAAATAAAAAGATAAGTAAGGAAAAATACTTATAATTTTATTATGATGATAATTAATTATCTTTACTTACCAAGATTTTGGTTAATTTGTACATCTTCCACAGCAACTGTAGCATGCATAGGCACATTATCTCTAGAAACTGTGGCACATCTATGTGAGGTAATAGGATCTGGAATAAAAATTAATGTATTCATTATTATAGTTCTAAATGAATGTGTAAATAATAATAAGTTTATTAGTGCATAACAAAAACAACAGCACAGTACATAAAAAATAGATTAATTAATTATTATCAACTATTACATTCTCAGCCAATATTGAAAGTATTTATGTTGAATTGTCACAATGTATGCATGATGCAATATTAAACTTAAAATGTCATGAACGGCATATCTTCCATGATTATTATTAGTTTTCAAAATTAATAATAATCATGGAAGATATCCCGTTAGTAACCTTTTGAGTTTAGCTGTAAACTGTAAAAGCTGGAAACGGTGTTTAATGCAATATAAATCTTATTTCATGTATAAAATAAATACATTTTCACTACTTAGTAAACTTTTATCATTATATTAGGCTTCTGCCTATTTAAAAGAAAAACAGGCTGCTTATTATTTTATCTTCTCTTACCAAGATTTTCCTTTGTCTGCATCTCTTTCACAGCTCTTTGAGTGTGTGGCTGCATATCCTCAGAGTCCAAATGTGAAGTAACAGATTCTGGAATGACAAATTAATCCATTATTACAGCAATAGGCGATAACACTTGGAGGACTAGATACAGTATATTGTCAATTGTGTCTCATTAGCACCGCTTGACAGGTAAAGTGTGAACTGTCATCATATGATGTGAAGCTACATTGGTATATAAATCATCAGTTGCAGAAGCAACCACTGAGTTTGTGGTATTAGGTTTGATTTCCAACTTGGGGCAATTTGTTATTGAGAATTTCACCAAACATTATAGTATACCAGTTAAGATACCCATGACTATCAGAGGATCATGATGGGAGATATGTCATGATAAAAAAATATTTATTTACCTTTTGATGTAGATGCTTCTGATATCTGAAGAGGTCTCAACACTCCACTAACCGAGTGGAATTTTAAAACAGATAATCCTGTAATAAAAAGGAGTAAGTGAACTTTGGTTCAGTTAGACCATATAAGGTGCTCCCTCACCGCAAGCATTCACCTGTAATGTAACATTACAGATTCGAACATTGCATCAGTGACGGAATAAGACAATCGAGCATCACGATGCGCACCTTGTATCAAATCTATACCAAATGTACGTGAATGCTCGTCAGACACAGAGGTAGTATTGTAATGTAATGCTCAAAGTCGATTCTATAATGTTACATTACACGCGAATGCTCCCGGTGAGGGAGTGCAACACAATAAAAAATGAAATCTTTGCTCTTTATAATATTATTAAGTTTAGATAATAAAGATTTGACCCGTTTTGTGTGGATTGGTAAAAAACTTCTTACCAAGTTTTTTACCAATTCATTAAAGATCATTCCCCATAGAATTAGGCATTTTAGTTTCCATATTTAGCAATAACAAACCATGACTGAATTTCTATAGTACAACCATAGGGAGGTTCTGGTTTGTGTCCCATCTATCTGAGATTAAAGTTCCTACACTCAAAGGCCTTTCCTTTGAGTGTTGGACCTCTGTGTGTCCACATAAGCATTGGGGTTCCTTTACACAGATGAAACTTGATTTAAAGAGGATATAAATCTTTAGTATCCATAATATTGTGATAACCGATAATGGCTGTTTTAGACTGTCATAAATAAACCTACTTATATCCTAAGTCTGTATTCTTTCTGTTTATAAGAATTTATTATAATATCTAACCTGGCATGTTTCTTGTTGGTACAGCATCTTTGCTAAGTCGATTATTCCGGCAGCAATATTTTTGTTCGAAGTGCACTTGACATACACGGCGGTATTTGAAAATATGTTCATTTCCAAGTTGCAATATGTCACCACCAACGGAATAGACCCACTTATTAAATAATTCCTTATCCTTATCTGGGTTTGGGAATTTATGCAAATTCGCATTGGTATCTGAAATAATCAAGTAAGTAATCAGTGGAGCCGTGGAGTTGAAAGTCAAAACCTGAAATTTACAAACAGCGGACTTTGCCCATGGGGCTGTCTTATGGATCAGCCCCCTTATTCACAAACGCACGGTTCGAGATTTCGATTCGGATATTCTGTCTATATTTTTTTGCATTATAACTAAAGCGAGCGACAGAGAGATAGAATTTCCGAATCGAAATCTCGGATCGAGAGACAAAATACGAAGTTTTGGCCCAGCGGCATTATATGAAACCCTTACCTAAGCTGTTCAAGCATCCGGGGACGCAACACTGTCTGTTAGACATGATAATGGGAAGATATCAATGTCACAAACACAAAAGTTGCGGCACCAAACGGTTCGTCAGAGTCCTCTCTCAAAACTTGATTTTAACAATCAACACAAGCACAAAATAACACGGCCGGAGGAGCCGAGACTCAACTCAACGGACTTAGGTGGAAAAAGCACTTTAGGACGGTTAAAATCTGGAAAAAACAAGCAAGACGCGGAAAATGCGCAAACGCAAACCGGCGGCCAAGTTTGTTTTGTTTGACATTTGTTGTAGTGTTGCTGTTGCATACAAAAATAAATTTAGTAACTAACTCTTCAAATTCTTTTTAGGTACTTTATATTTTAATGAGCTTCTAAATAATATTTTATTGTTTTCTCGTTGTATTGTTTATAATAAATAAGTTTATCGAGATTATACTAATCATATAAATTGAGCGAAGGCTGGTCATACCAGAGAGTCAAATGCATGAATGTTTGCACGCCATCTTGCGGACTTAGTAGAACTACGTAGTCACAAATCTTGTAATACTGCCATCTCTTAGAGAGTTTTAGAAAAATAGCACATTATAATGTAACAAAATTAAAATGTCAGTTTCATATGCACTCTGGCAGTACTTCCTGGTGGCCAATCTTATTTTGCATACTTATACGAGAACGATTACCCGTTTCCCAGTACTAAGATTGTCAACCCTGGTATTTGCTCAAAATAATGTCAAATAATAGGGTAGAATGGTAGATGATACTACCAATCAATTGACGTACTTTTTATGACCTGTCAAAACGATATTCTCTCAAAGATTTACAGTACCCGGCGATATAATATAATTCTTTTTATTCTTTGTATAAAATACGAAATACGATAAAGGTAGATGTGCAATATTTATCGCCGGGTACTTTAGTATGCCAAATGACAAATATGACGTCACTTTAGTGCCGACTCAAATGACTAACTATTTATTCATAAAAAGGAATTAAAACAAATAATTACAGTTAAATAAAAAATAATATTAGACGCACTTGTATCAAGGATCACATTTAGCGCTAAACTTACTAAGAACATCACTGTGTCCCCGTCAAATGTTTGAAGTTGACAGAGATAGAATGATGTTTTACTTAAATATGTACTTTTCACGCTAAATGTTTAAAGGCTCTTTCAATGCGTTTGGTGCCGTACTCAAAATGTCGTGATGGCCCAGTGGTTCGAATCCGGGCAAGAACCAATGTGACTTTTTCTATGTGACTGTTGGTCCCGGCTGTCATACGTGGATCTTTGACAGTCGTTACGGGTCGTCAGAAGCCCGAAATTCTGACAACCAGTCCTACCAAGGGGTATCGTATTACCTAGTTACTGGGTTGTGGAGGTCAGATAGGCAGTCGCTTCATGTAAAATACTGGTATTACGCTGCATGAGTGCACTACGTGAGTGCTACAAATGCTTGCGCAATGCACGGTAGTGCGACAGTTCTGTACCGCGACACACGATAGATCGAATGCACGCTTGTGCGACACACTGAAGATCGACATCACCCTAGTGCGATACTGAAGACTCAACCCATAATTATTGTTTTAATCTGACGAACCCGATGACTCAGTTAGTTACATACACACATCAAAAAAGTCTAGGGATCAACATCCCTAACATTTGTTAGGGATGTTGATCCCTAGACTTTTTTGATGTGTATATTTGGATTCCGGACCACTAGTACTTACCTACTTTAATAAAATTGATAATTTTAACAGATCAAAAATATTTTTGTTGGAAAACCTGCTCGATTTTATGACACCCTAGTACTTTTTCTTGGATTTTTATGTATCTTCTACATATCTACATATCTCTCACAGACCTCTGCCTCATTCACCCGCTCACTTTTCATATTACGAGATTAAAAAAACCAGTTCGATTTTTTTTAATTTTGATTTAAACAAACTTGGTCTTCACAATAACAAACACAAAAAAAGACTTATCCAATTTGGTGCAGTCATTCGGAAGGTTTCGGCGATTCATTTTAATTTACATATCTTTATAAGATAAAAATGCATTTGTTAAAATGCATTTTTTATAAATTGCGAGATGTTTACTGCCGCACAATCGTTTGTCGCACTACCGTTGTGTCGAACTACGGTCGCACAATCGTTTGTCGGTCTAGGGTGATGTCGATCTTCAGTGTGTCGCACAAGCGTGCATTCGATCTATCGTGTGTCGCGGTACAGAACTGTCGCACTACCGTGCATTGCGCAAGCATTTGTAGCACTCACGTAGTGCACTCACGCTGCATCCGGTTAGACTGGAAGCCGACCCCAACATAGTTGGGAAAATGCTATGGTGCTGGTTTACTGTAGCCCTACTGCCCGTGATAAGGAGTGTCAATATAAATATACCTTCGTCATTTCAGATTCTCATGATAACAGCCAACACACGTGTAAAACATGTGTCATACTCAAGATAACAATAGGTATTGATAAATAAGCACTGGATGAGTCAAGTAGCTATCACTTATTAGGTACTAGCTTTTGCCCGCGACTTCGTCCGCGTATATGTCGGTTATCGCGGACGCAGACGAAGTCGAAGTCGAATAAAAAGTAGCCTATGTCCTTTGTTGGGGTTCACACTTACCCTGTACCAAATTTCACTCAAATCGGTTCAGTAGTTTAGGCGTGAAGAAAAGACAGACAGACAGACAGACAGAGTTACTTTCGCATTTATAATATTAGTTAGGATTTAAATACCCTAAATTCCTAAAAAATATTATAATAGTTATTATTCTTTGGTTTAACAAAGGCATAATTATTCACCTATTTATTTTAAAAATAAAACAAAAGCCATAAAAAATCCCAATAAACAATACTACAAAACTTATGACTTGAGTTGTATTGTTTTTTGAAAATAGAATGGATAGAAAAATTCTAACATACTTAAACCCTTTCCATTTTCTTTTACTAGACTAGCTTTTGCCCCTTATGGGGTGAATTTTGGAAAATCCTTTCTTAGCGGATGCCTGCGTCATAACATCTACCTGCATGCCAAATTTCAGCCCGATCCGTCCAGTGGTTTGGGCTGTGCGTTGATAGATCACTATGTCAGTCAGTCAGTCACCTTTGAGTTGTAATATTTAGATTACTAGCTTTTGTTCACGCCTTCGTCCGCGTAAGTGTCGGACCCCCGTTTCATCCCCATATGGAATGAACTTTGGAAAACCTTTCTTAGCGGACATCTACTAACTATAAACTACCTTCCTGCCAAATTTCATCTTTGACATCAAGCAGTTTTTGATATTTCTTTTCGTTATGGGAAACTTAATCTATACTAATATTATAAAGCTGCAGTGTTTGTTTGTTTGTTTGTTTGTTTGAACGCGCTAATCTCTGGAACTACTGGTCCGATTTTAAAAATTCTTTCAGTGTTAGATAGATTAGTTATCGAGGAAGGCTATAGGCTATATACCATCACGCTACGACCTACGGGAGCGGAGCAGTAACCAAAGACGCGGGTGTAACCGCGGCGGACAGCTAGTACAATATAAAATATTTCAAGCATAAGACAAATTAATAAAGCGCTCTTCCTCTCTCTACTTATTTAAAAATTTGCTGTGCCCAACAGGGTCCATGATTGTTTCTTTTTTTATTATTTACCACCTGTAAGTGTACATCATGGATTGCAATAAATTATTTGATTTGATTTGACTCATACTCTGGTCACTTACTCATAACGCATAAGTGAATAAGTGAGTGACCCTTCCCTTTTATATATAACTAGCTGTCCGCCGCGGTTACACCCGCGTCTTTGGTTACTGCTCCGCTCCCGTAGGTTGTAGCGTGATGATATATAGCCTATAGCCTTCCTCGATAACTAATCTATCTAACACTGAAAGAATTTTTCAAATCGAACCTGTAGTTCCAGAGATTAGCGCGTTCAAACAAACAAACAAACAAACAAACAAACAAACTCTGCAGCTTTATAATATTATAGTATAGATGAACTATTGATTAGAAAGAACTCTGCTTACACAACAATGACAACATAACATTGCATAACGCAATATTTATAAACTTACCCAACACCAGTAGCATAATAATTGAACTAAACTATAACATCCTGCAGTCAACAAATTATATTAATCTAATGCTGTACGGTATAAATTGTCCGCATTACGCACAACGCACATCAATCAATAATATTGATGTATTTCTATCTAAATTATGTAGGTATTGATAAAGCCGGTAGTGCTGCAAATAACTTACATAAAGATAGAACTGACTTATCAGTTTCAATTACTCACGTTTGATGATAAGATTATTACCATTAGGATAAATGGTAATTATGTTTGTAGGGATTTTTTTAAGGTTTATATTGGTCTTATATTAATTAGAGATTTTAACGAGTTTAAAGAGATTTATCGGACTATATTAATTAAAATGCTTTAAGTTAGGTTTTCGTTTGCCTCGTTGGTCTAGTGGTCGCAAAGCGCGACTGCTGAGCATGAGGTCTTGGGTTCGATTCCCGGGTCGGGCAAAGTGTTATTGGGTTTTTCCATCAGGAATTTCTCAGTAGCAGCCTCGGAGTCTGGATTTGTGCCCGGTTGATGGCAATAGGCTCGCCCCCTATTACATGGGACTTAAAAAACATAACTGGCGAAATGTGGGTGTACTAATGGGTACACCTCTGCCTAACCCTTCGGGGATAACAGGCGTGATGTTATGTTATGTTATGTAAGTTAGGTTTTGGGTCATTTGCCAAAATCTCTCTAGTACTATATTGTTTTACTAGCTTTTGCCTGCGACTGCATCTGCATGAATTTTCTTACAGATCGCTAATTTTGTGATGATAAAATATTAAGAACATTCTTAAGAAATAGCTTAAAAACACTCAGGGATAACATAGCTTCCTATTAGAAAAAGAATATTCAGAATAGGACCAGTAGTTCTGGAGATTAACTTGTTCAAACCAAAAGTACAAACAAACTCAACTTCAGCTTTATAATATTAATCTGTACCTCTCTCTCCCCCTCCTTATCCAATTTTGATAAAGTTTACATAAATAGTTTATTATTCTGAAAAGAATTTAGAGGCTTTTACCCACACAATTTCTGTGTTTATTTTTCTACTGCTCAACTAACTAGAGCAGTTAAGATTAAAATAATTAAATGGAATTGACTTTGGATCAATTAATTAAGAAGATAATAATAATGATCTATGAGACTAATTATCTGAAAACCAATTAACAGGTTGATTAGTGTTTATTGGATGATTGATATGGTATTTTTCTTTATATTCATTTGTATTTGCAATACTTACAAAAGCATAATATGCAATACTTATTATTCATACTGATTAATTTAATATGCAAAGAAGGATAAGATTCCAATTGGGTGTTAAGTAAATAAATGTTTTATTACATAAAATGATATTTATTCAACACATAGTTATGCGTATTTTAAGAATAATAATTTCAGCTAAGGTTGTAGGTAATAAAACAGTAATTAAGAACTTATTTAAGTACCTACTTATGTTTCATCACAGAAATAGGAGTTGTTCAGTGGTTAGAGATAATATTTAAATGCCTTAGTTCACTTTGTTGTTTTCGATGCCATGCCGTGTAGGAACAAATTCGAATTTTAAACGTTTGCGTTCAACGAAGCGTGAAACTTTATTGACACGATAACACAACATTTTACCACACTTAATTCTTTAACCTTAGAACTTTAATCACGTAATACATTACCTACTTCCTAAGTTAAGGACAAACAATACAAAAAACAGTTAGACCATGAATGTAATACACAAATAAAAAATGAAAACAAAAAAATCTTACCGACACACGATGTCCTCTTTCTTGTAAATAGTCAACACTGGGGACCAGAAAACTTCGCAAAATTCTCACAAAACACTTACACTGTCTTTCTGTTTAGTTTCGTTGTATATTTCATTCAATAATGCAACTATAAACACAACAAAGGAATTTTGAGAAGCGATACAACCTTTCGTTTTTTGATTTGACATTTCGTATTTGACAAGACAGCTGCAAGTTGACTTGAAAGATGACGTTTAAATTGTTACTAACTTCACACAGCTTCAGTCGGTAAAACAGCAACACAACGTTTCGTTTCACAGCGTAGACAAAGAATAAAAACTATTACTACTTTAAGTATTAGAAACAAACAAAAATAAAAAAATAAACAGCGTACAATCAAATCCTATTTTTTAGATTGATAAATAAGGTAATGATTTAATATTTTGAGCGAAATTCGTGATTGGGAACCAAACGTTTTGCTATTGTAGCTTACTTCATGTTTCAAATTTTAGAATAGTGCTTTATTGTGCACCTAGATGGCGCTTGAAGAATTAGTTTAGCAAAGAATCAATAGATGTCACTGACGATTTTCTTTTCATGAAACATAATAATTAAAAAAACACTGTTTTTATTATTAGTTCGCTCATTTTTTATCAAACTAGTAAAGCTTAGTGAATTAATAATTTGTTTAACTTTTTATAAAAATAAGTAACATTTTTAAAACGTTTTGATTAATGCATGATAACCCATTAGAAAGTGATATAGAATCAGTAATAATATAATATTCTTAACTTTTTTGAATAATTTAACTTTTCTTATCTAACAAAAATACTGTTATCTCAAACAACGCAAAATTATTACCTTCCTGTTGGCTGTTGCAGACATTTTTTAATTTGTCTTTAACACGGAATGCGATACAAAGAAAAATAAAAAGTAACAAAGTACTTACTTATTTAAATGAAATTACCTACCTAATGTTTTAAGTAAGTACTACTTATTTTATGTCATACTTTTTTTTTAAACAAAAACTAACTTATTTTTACAAGTTTTTTGTTAGCTTTCATTTGTTTCATTTAAGTATGAATTATGATTTTGAATAAATGAAAGCTAAAAAATATCGGTTAGTTTTTGTTGCTAGCGCATTGGCACGTTAGTCTAGTAGTTGCAAAGCGTGACTGCTGAGCATGAGGTCTTGGGTTCGATTCCCAGGTCAGGCAGAGTTTTTTTTGGGATTTTCCGTTAGAAATTTCTAAGTAGCAGCCTCGGACTCTGGATTTGTGCCCGGTTGATGGCAATAGGATCGCCCCCTATTACATGGGACTTAAACATAACTGGCGAAATGTGGGTGTAATCATAGGTACACCCCTGTCTAAGGGTCGGTTCAGATCTGACGGAAGATACGCCGCGTATCGTCACTCGCGTAACGCAGAAACAGTCAAATAGATAATAAAATATCCAACCACACACATAACAGATGATGCATTAGTGCGTCGACTACACTAGGCTGATTTAGACTGTGGGAGAAATATCGTGCAAGTTGTGGTTCATTTCCGTCAATGACCAGTCACTTTTGACATGACAGCCGCGCGGTCCCGCAATGTACGGCAAATCGCACGATATTTCTTGCATCGTCTAAAATGTGAACCGACCTTAACCCTTCGGGGATAATAGGCGTGATGTAAAAAGGCAGTCAGTGATAGCATGACGATTGACAACGACCCCAAGGAACAAAGGGCTGTAAGATGATGAATTGATTCGTCCATAATTTTTTATTTAACAAGCAACTTACAGCCATAACTTCGTCATTGTCAGACTAAGTAGGTACATATCTACATAACCCTTCGGCCGCAAAAATCAATGACACGTTCAAAGCGAACTCAATCCCCGAAAATGTGTAGGTAACCAGGCAACGCGCAAACGACTCTGTCTACCTAAAGCGTAACGCACTGTATCTATTATAAATCACATGTTTTGTATGTATGTGTCGTTGTCAGGGGAATAAAGTCATAAATCACGAAAGGTCAGTATTGTATAGCTAGTTGCTTATGTAGTAAATTGCTTTGATAGTGTAGGGGGCTTACAACGCTTTGGAGCTTGGTCGATTCTTTCAGCATGGCGTATGGGGTGCTTTTGTAATCTATGTATGTAAATAGAAAAGTGGTGATTGAAATGGGTTTTATAGGGTTCAACATAGAATAAGGATGAACGTTGCACTATAAAGAACCTATTTAAAAATGTATTGTCGAAAAGGTAATTCTACTTACTTTGAGGAATGATGGCAATCTAATCTCAGTCTCAATTTGTCAAAATAATTTACCTCATTCTTTATTTTGACATTGATTGCCAAAATTGAAATAAAATTGTGACTAGATTTTGAACAGTTTCTAGTTTAGAAATTAGCCTTTAGTTTTGCAGAGGTAGAGAAAGGGTTTGACAGAATTATTGACCAAATAAAAGGGCGTCGTTTTGTTGCCTTCAATATGGTTTAGTTAGGTACTCAAGTTTCGCATAGAAGCTATTACGTACCTACATGGTTTTTTTTGTCAGGGCTTGTGGTTGTAGTTTCTTGACCCTTCTAAGGAAGAAGAAGAGGGGTCAGGCAATACAAAACACTGACCGTAGGTATATAGGTAGGTACAATGTAGAAAGTTGGTCAATTTGCTTTTGCAGAAGTCCTGTATTTCATAGTGAAGTATTAGTTCTTTGGTCTTCTAAAGCAACTTCTCGATAAGATAAAAGAAAATTAGGTACCCACCTAGATTTTTCAGTTCTTTCTTAAAAATATTTATATTTTCCTATAAAACAAATAACCTGTTTAGATGTAATTTATCCATCGGTTTCTAAAAAAACTTCAACTCTGCATACCTAACCTATCTCTTTTGTTGACTATACCTACTGTTCTTTCGGTAAACCAGCCTTCAATTTTATACCCCTTCACCCCCCATCACATAAACCTATCATAGAACCCCCCGTAAAATAACAATACATTTAAAAAATATACAAATATGAATTTATTTGGAATCGTATGGGGACATCGCGTGCCATATGCCAGCCGCACGGATTTCTATGCAAATGTAGACATGCATGGCTCATACGTGCAGTGATAGCATCTGTAACGAAACTGATATAACGGCTATTTAAATAAAACGTTATTGTACCTGTCACTAGTATACAATATCTTATAACAATAAAATATATACTACTTAATATTATAATTGCGAAAGTTACTTTGTCTTTCTGTCAGTTAAGCTTTTAAAAAAAAAGTCAAAAGTCAAAAACATTTATTTCAATTAGACCATTTACAGGCACTTTTGAATTGTCAAGGAGTCGGTCAGTTAGTCCGAAAGTTGAAGCTAGTTGCTCGTTCCAAAACGGAGGTTCTATAACGACTAAACTATTGGTATTGGGTTAGTTTCAACCCCAAGAGTGGACATAGGCTACTTTAACGATAACTGACATTTACGCAGACGAAGTCGCGGGCAACAGCTAGTAGTATAACAAATCTGAAGAGATTTTTTGTGTGTTTGTTTAAACGAGCTAATCTCTGAAACTACCAGTCGTATTGAAAAAAATCTTTTGTATGTGACAGCCAGATTCACGAGGAATAGTATAAGCTATATAACATCACGCTACGACCCACGGGAGCGGAGCAGTAACAAAAAACGTAACTTAACACAGAGCAGCTAGGATGTAATAAAACTATATTTTACATAAGCATAAATAAGTATAGCTATAGTATAGTATTTATGCTTACGTAAAATATCGTTTTATTGGAACGTAAACAACCCCTCTTTAGTCTACTTGATTTGGGGGAATCCTTTACAAAATGTTGATAGTAAATCAGCAGTTCCGTGTTTTATGAAAATTAGGTAAGACTCGAGCCACGTGCAATATAAATTGATCTACAACCATTGGCTTATCAGACTATTTAACCTGCAGGCAGCTTGAGAATAATTTATTGGATACTAGCTTTTGCCCGCGACTTCGTCCGCGTATATGTCGGTTATCGCGGACGCAGACGAAGTCGAAGTCGAAGTCGAATAAAAAGTAGCCTATGTCCTTTGTTGGGGTTCACACTTACCCTGTACCAAATTTCACACAAATCGGTTCAGTAGTTTAGGCGTGAAGAAAAGACAGACAGACAGACAGACAGACAGACAGAAAGACAGACAGACAGACAGACAGACAGAGTTACTTTCGCATTTATAATATTAGTTAGGATACTGACAAAACCATAATATCATAGGTTTACTTAATGTCTCTAAGTAAGCATACCTTGGTTTAAATGATAGTTTTATTCGATTGTTTTCTTTTTAATTACGCCTATTTTGTGTGCCTCTGCTGGGCAGACTTCCTATATATTTCTTCTTTCAAACTTCCCTAGATCTTCTAGATTGGTTTTTGTAATTTATTTACGTTTTTTGTCATATTTTGATTGTTGGGTTTCTGCCTTTTTTTTGAGGTAGGTAGTAAAAATCGTCAAATGAGTACTTCCGCCCTGGGTGGCGCGGACTTCACGCGCGGACTTCACGCGCGGACTTCACGCGCGGGCGGCAGACTTTTACTGACTAAAAATCCACTTTGTTCCTTCTGTTGCCCTTTTCGACGTCCCGCAACCCCAGCACGACCCGCAACCCCGGCTGGGTTTCTGCCTAAAGTTTCGATTGCATGTACATACCACATACCACTGACAGTTAAATAAATTCCTGCTTTAAGTCACAGAAAAACTGTGTATTGACAGATTCCATTCTTTTATTTCACTTCCTTTGTTGAATAAAATCCGAAACAGAACACTCCATCTTTAAGCGAGGCTCATGATACACATAACATGCTAATTTTACGTCCTATCTGTCGGTTTTGCGTGATTATATACTCTTTGGCTGACGCGTTTTCACAGCCGAACTTAACTAAGTTATCGAAGTTGAAAATCTAAGAAACAGAAGCTTAAAAACACGTAAAATAAAAAGTAGGAGCAATATTTTGACAGATATGGAACGCTTGATGTGAAAAAGAATTAAGTTAATGGGAACAAGGGGCGACCGGTTTATTTATGGGGTAAACGAGTTTGAGGGGTGATAAACATGTCTTTTTGGCAGCGATGAGCAATCCATGCCCCAAAAAATTAAGTAAAAAGTAATATTGATAGGGGTGATAAGACCAAAGTTGATCACTCCTCCCAAAACAAAAAAGTTCTATTATAGGAAAGGCTCGATTTGGTAAATTCAAATATGATCACATTGTGATTTAAAAAATATATATTTAAAGTATTCCGTTATAAATGGGGTTTAAATCCATTACTTGTAATCTGCCAACATTCTTCATAAGATTTATTTCACAGACTGAGAGTTGAAATTCGCCATTTTCCAAATTATGATGAATGCTATTTTGTCATGCCATATGCCCACATATTTGGAACACACAAATCTGCAAAAAGAAACCAACTTTTCACGTACCTACATACATACTTTTAAATGTACATGACACAACAAATTACCAACACACATGAAAAAAAAACTTTCTATAATCTGAAATAAAAGTACATGAAACTGCCATTAGGTACCTGAAGTTTTCGACTATGTCATGCGTTGGAGCAGCGTGTTCTATTTTCAAAATAAAATCGTAAGCGACGAATAGCGTGTCGTCAGACTACCGACATGGATGAAATGGATGTCGGAGTGACTCTAATGAATCATTTGACTCATGATGGATGCCGTTTGTCATTTGTTATATTTTCTTGTAATTGTAATTTCAAAAGTTTGCGGATTGTGGAAATGCTTTGAGCTTTTTTTAATGTAGCAGTCCCTCGATTTTACTTGCCTCGTTGATCTAGCGATCAAGCGCAACTGTTGGGTATGGTCCTGAGTTTGATTCCCATTTCAGGCAAAAAGTGTTAATGGGTTCTTCCATTAGGAATTTTTCAGTAACAGCCCGGAGTTTGGAAGTTGGTTTTGTGACACCTCCGTGCCTCAGAAAGCACTTAAAGCCTTTAGTTCTGCGTCTGATTTCTCCCCGGTTGTGTCGAATTGCCGTCCCATCAGATTGTGAGAGTTAGGCAAGAGGGAGTAAACCTGTGTTTGAGCATATACTTGTACAGTAACACATCTTCTGCGAACTTGGCTAGTCTCCATTGAGATTTACCTCTGACCGGAATCGGTCTAGATAGTGTGGAAGTCACAATTCAACTGATAGGCCCGATAGGGTCTATAATAATCTCTTTTACAGTAAAATTACCATCTTTACATACATACACATACATACATAAACTCACGCCTTTTTCCCATGGGGTTAGGCAGAAACCACAGAACGCCACCTGCTACGATCCTTACATACTCCTTTCGCCTCATCTACGTTCATACAGCTCGTCATACAAGCACGCCGGTTACGAGTACTCCGCACCTGATCTTTCTGAAGAACCTCACCAATAAGGTCAGTGTAGGTCTTCCTAGGGCGACCCCTCCCTGCGTTGCCACTCTCACCTCTGCCATATAAATACCTTTTGTTAATCGTCTTTCACTCATCCTCTCAACATGACTGAACCATCTAAGTATACCCTTTTCTATCTTTGTCACTACATCCTCTTTTACTCCGCAACGGTCCCGTATAACCTCATTCCTCACTCTATCGTTCAAAGTAAAAATAAAAATTACATAGATAGGTACAGTAGACAGTCTTCCATGTAACACGTTCTTCCAAAGTTCCAACTTTATTTGCTAATGGTAGAAGCAACGAACTTGGTAATTAAGCATTGTATCAGCTCGGTAATCGGTAGTCATCGTCTTGTCGGTGCCTCGCACCAACTATTTGAACTGGGTTAGCACGTTACTGTACAGCTATGCATATCTGACTTAATGAGGAGCGGAGGTATCCGTGGTATGCTTCAGTCTACATGTTAAGCTATTGACTTACATATAAGAACGCTTTTCATGTGTTAAAGAATGTTTAATTGAGGAAGTTTTTGGATGCCGTTGTCTTTCTTTGGAGTTGAAGGGCAAAAAAAATCACACGCATTTAGAACTGCATGTTGGATGTGTAGTGCATGAACTTTTTCAGAAGATCAATACAGAAGAGAATGAACTTCGTTAATACTTGTTTACCTTTTGCACTATGGCTGTACCTATTGCTAAAGATAGCGCAGTCATTTAGCCTATCTTCTGCCCGCGACCTTGACTATAAAACTTAAGTTTAAGTACCATAAAACACAGCCGGTAGCACTCAGCAATAGTATAACTACCCATTAGTGCAAAAACATTTTTGACTTACAAGCAAAGAAAACACAAACTTTACTCTTTATTATAAAAGTATGGATATTATTGCACTCAAACATTTAAATCAAAGAAATCTCCTTGTGCTTTCCTTACAGTCTGTTTCCTAAGTATTAAAAAGAGAATCTAATATTTCTGAAATACTTTTCTCTCAACAGATAATGGCCACAGATGGTAAGCAGATCAGCATGGCGGCCAGTGCAATAGCACTTCGTGGAGTCCGAATATTCCTGTCAGCTGGCAGACAAGGTGCGGAGCGCTCGCAGGCCCAGGGCGCAGCCCCGGCCCCTAGACTGAAGCCAAAGGCGAAGAAACCGGTGGTAGGAGGCAAGCCGCCGCAAAAAGTTTTCGACTTGCTCTTCAAGACCACCAGGTTTAGCAAGTAAGTAAATAATAACAACGACATAACATCGCGCCTGTAATCCCCGAAGGGTTAGGCAGAGGCACACCCACATTCCTCCAATCATGTTTTTAAGTCCCATGTAATATAGGGCGAGCCTATTGCCATCAACCAGGCACAAATCCAGACTCCGAAGCAGCCACTGAGATTGATCAGATATAAGAACAACGTATAGACATTGAAAGTTTGAGACCACTCAAACTTAGCCCTTAATGACCAGTCTCATAGGGTTTTATTTCGCATGTTTCACCATCTACCACCTCTGTTCCGTGTATGTGAAGGGAGGTCGATGTGGTAGGGACTTGTTAAGCTGTGATGTTGATGAGCGAAGAGAGGTGTGCCGTATGATTGACGCGTCAGAAAGTGGAACTTGATAGAGTGCTGATTTGATACGGACTGTGTGATATAAGTAGGTGTATTCTATTCGCAAAGTAAGCCATGGTTTTAGTGAATCCGAAACAAACAGTAATTTGGTGCGCATCATTTTTTCGTATCTATTGTCCCAATAAGAATTACATTGATTCTAATTTTATAGGCAAAAGTTTATTTTAGTTTTCAATGTTTTTTTCCCTTTTGGCACATATAAAATAGAGAGAAAACATAAAAAAATAATATTATAAATTTTATTTCGAGGTATTTTGTGGTTTAAAATAAAACTTAAAATAAAGTTCCACTTTAAACTAAACCACTTTAAAATAAAGTTTGTGACTTAATTTCCTTATTGAATTATTCATATAACAGTCAAAAAGCATAAAAGGATTCCCATAAAAAAATAATCGTGCTTTAGACCAATAAAAAAAAATATAGCTTAATAAAAACGTAAAGGACTTTTACATAACATAATCAGAAAACCACGTATGTCTATTATCGTCGCATTTAACCCTAAATGAACTAAATTGATAAGCTATAAACGATCGAAGGTTAGCATTGGCTTTTTCAACCCTCAGTCGCTAGTTCAGTAGGACGGCTATAGGCGGCCCGGGCAGGTCGCTCCGGTCATAAAATATTACGGTCTTGGGACTATGAAATACGTGCTATGATGCCTAATAAGAAACTAAAGGAGAAACATCTTGATGCGTTGTATAGACTCACTCATTTTAACAAGTGAGTGGAAGTTTAGTGTTAAAAAGTTTGTTTGAGTGCTTTTTTATTGGAGTTTATTTATTTATTTTTATTGTGTGTTGGCGGAAAACCGGATTTTGTGGTAGCTATGGAGAAGTATACCTACAATATCCTCCGCTGTTCTTTTCTGATTAATATCGTTGCGGGATCTACGACTGTTACATCGTTTCTCTGGGACTTGTCGAGCTTCATTGCTTCGGCGCTTTTCTGTTGGTCACCACTGTTGATTCTGGCTTTCAGGAGTTGCAGTGTTAAGAACTGAGAATATTAATTGTAAAACATTCTTTTGTCAGCGCGGGTCGTGGGCCGTGGGGGTTTTTAAAGTTTAGTCTTTTTTTATAATAGTTTTCGTAAAAAAAATTGTAACTTTAAAAAGTTCGAAATCAGAAAGATCCACAACAAATGAAAGATATGATATAATAATGAGAAGAACATGTTAGTTTTGTATTCATTAAGTGTCTTTTAACAATTTTCACCCCTTTTATTTAGTCTCGTTGCAGTTTACGGAAAACTTTTAAGTTTACAAACATTTCAGTAATTCATATCCGCCTGAAACTATCTTACAGCCTTATTTTCATTTTTTTTTCTTTTATGGGAACATAATTTCCTTTCAATTGATGGTTTTCGGGTCTGTTGTTATTTTTTTTTAAAACTACAACAAGGTACCTAATTTCCTTTTATCAACATACTGGTGCCCTGAAACAGTGAGTCGCAACCGCGGCAGGTCACGAAAATTGGATGGATGAGACACGGAAACGTGAAGGATGGAAGGAGGAGGGAGGCCGTTGCCCAGAAGTGGGACAGAATAGGCTAAAACTACAACATTCAGGATACCTATTTACTTTTACCGACAAACTTTTTCTCTATCGCGTGTATGTTACTTAGAAAACAAACACTAGGGTACCGGTTCCAGTGCGTATGGTCCAAGAGCTAAAAGTCGCGAGACTCACATCATGTCGGCATGGCTGAAATTTTGAGGATAGATAGAAGATTTATGTCGTCAAGAAGTTATGCGTACTTAATAGCTTTAATGCTGGACACACTAAAGTTCCGACTTATAAAGCCTCTGGCAATAATTTAGGTATAACTATAACTTACACTGCAAATAAAAAACCAGTCATCGAACTTGAACGTAAGTAACTAACGTAATTAAGTAAATAACCTTTTATATCAGATACCTGAAAAAAAAATACACTAAAAATTCGAAAAGCCCAAAGCGTACAAAGTATACGACCCTAACCTGCCCTGTCTGTCTGTTACGCTTTTACGACTAAACAACTGAACCGACTTCGACGCAATTTGGACTTTGAAGAGGTCACTTTAAACCCCAAGAAAGAACACATGGACTGCTTTTTATTCTGTGACTTCATCTGCGTCCGCGATAACTGACATTCGCGACAAGTCGCGGACAAAAATTAGTATTTTCCAAAATTTCATTCATGCTCAAATGACGTAGATGTGGTGACTACGGGCTCTCGGACAACCAGGTTACACGATAAAGTGCGTGATAGCTCTACTTAGTTTACGAGCCAACTCCTTTTGTTACGTACCTACTTACTGTAAATCGTAAAATAGACAAATTATTGTGTCTCACTGTGAGATATATAGACATGTTTTTTATGAGTATTTGTACTTTTATTAGAGCATTATTTTTCTTGGTAACATGGAGCAATTTGATAACCGATGTTTCCTGACTTTGATGGGTCGAGCGGCAAACAAAACTTAGAGAAATCATTGTAAAGATACGACATCGTTTGTTTCAAAGACTTTGAAAGTAGTGGCACGTTCACTGACGAAATGATAATGCGAAGATGATGCTTCATTTTTTTGATTGGAATGCAAACATCAAAAGGTTTTTTTTATAAATGCTAAAATGACTGTTTATTTGTTTGTGACAGTTTTACCGCTAAACTACTGAACGGATTTTGATGAAATTTGGTATCAAGCATGTCAAGGATACTTTTTTTTAATTTGCTATTTCGTCTGCGTCGCGGGCAATAGCTAGGATAATGATAATTAAAAAAAAAATATGTGGTTAAATTATAACTAATATAACTTGTACCTACCATGTTATCTCTTCATCACCTTTGGTTGACTGGTAGAGAATGCCTATGGCATTAAGTTCCCCTTTGTACTTTTGTTGTTGTCTTTTGTTTTTTTGCATAAAGTTAATAAACCTATCGTATTTGGATTACATCTTACCTTCACCTAAATAAGGAGTTTCTGCTTTTTACAGAGCCGAGATCGAAGCCTTGTACAATATGTATCGTAGATTGGTGATAAGTGCACAAGCTGCGGCACCTGCCACCGCTATTGGGCACCCACCCAAAATTGATGTAAGTACTTATATAAGAAAATAATAACATACGGAATAAATTGTGGTATTTAAGTTTAGTAACATTAATAACATTTAAAACTTGTTTCGTCGATCAATATTTGTAACTGACAGTTAAATCCAGAAAGAAAATATCACAATGATGGGAAGAACAAGCAACATCAATCAATCAATCAATCAATCGTTTATTGCGTACCATAATGTACATTAATGGTCTTATAAATATGAAGGTACAGAATCATTATGGACCCTGTCGGGCACAGCAACTTAAACTTAAGAGAGCAACATGTAAATTAAGTGTCTTTTTTAAACCGTTATAGTAAATCTGTTCAATAAAGCATTAAATTGGCTGCACCCTAATGTCAATCATAACTCTTCAAACCACTAATCATTATAAGCGTCAACACAAAGCAACAATCAAACAACTCAACTTCAACCAATATTCATAAAACTTCTAAACCTCACTTTTCAAATCCCACCACTTTTCAAAATCAGCTTTATTGTGGAATAAATACATCAGAATTGTTTGAATAAAAGTTTAGGGAGTTCGTTCACGAGCGCTATTATTGTTTATTGGCAATAATATCACGGTGTAACCGTTGGGTACATGGCAGGGAGGCTATGTTTCTTCGGGCTCTATTGTGTATTGCGTGCGTTCACATAGTAGGGGTAGGAATAAAGTAGGCCAAGAAAAGCTTGTTCTATTATGAAGTTGTGAATTGGGTTATCTATGCAATTTTTTTTTGTGAATGAAAGCTAAAATCTTTATTATTTTTTAATTTCCGTGTAAAGAAACTCTGTTTGTCATTGTTAAGACAAGTAAAAAAAGAATTTTACATTAAAATTGAAAGAATATTCAACAATATAACATGACGCCTGTAATCCTCTTAGGGTTAGGCAGAGGTCTACCCGTTAGTAGGTACACACGGCTACACATCAAGCTATACTTAACCAGTATAAGCTGACTTCTGATTGTACGAAAAGCAAATACAATGCGAGGTCAGCTAAAACTGGTTTTGTATAGGTTGATGTGTAGCCGTGTGTACGGTCGGCAACTTTAATGCATATACACGAGATGGTCGACTTTCGTCTGAGCTTAACGAGCGGGTCAGTCAGTGCGTGTGCGAGTGATGTGTCAACATTCTACAGATAACACACACTTATGAACTGTCGTCGCACTATAAGCGAAATAGCATGATATTTCTGTTGCATTAAAATACGCGTCTTAGTCACTGGCGCTGTTTTACCAATTCATTGCTAAAACTCGAAACTACTATTTGTGCCGGTAGCTAGGTTTGGGCTTAGCGACGGGTTCACAAACAATGAGGTCTGAGTTCAAATCTTGATTACTGTGTTTTTTGTTTTTGAAACAATAATAATATTACGTAAAAACTTGTTAGTTTTATGTTTATTTCTAATTCATGCTTATAATTGTTTATTATAAGAAGCAAATATTAGTTATTGTATTATTATCTTATACTAATGTGATTTTTAATTTATCTTTTCGGTATTTGAAGGTGGAAATAAAAAAATCGTGCTAAATGATAACAAAAATGTTTATTCGATTTACTTATTTACAAAATTAACTAACTTACGAGAATTGTGACGTTACATTCCTACTTAGATAAAAGAAATTCACTTGTAACCGTTCATAAGATTTTTTGTGTTTACCCACGTCATAAAAATATAACAAGAAAAGAATATTCTAATAACACAAATATGATTGTTAATATCCACTTATAGGTATCGATATTTAGCAGACTTTATTGAAAACTAATATTTATTTCTTAATTATTTCTTAAATATTGATTTAGACTTTATGAATATGTTTTTTATATGTAACGTCACAATAAATGCATTGAGGTAATAGCTTAAGTGTTCATTTTCTTGACGAAAAGATGATTGAAACTAAACCTCAATTTAAGATCATTGAATAATGACGGACATAATAATATTAATACTAAATATTTAGTTACACTGTCTATTAATAATAACAAAACATCTAGGTTTTTAATATAGCAGTCTTCCAGTCAAAATCTTAATAATCCCGTGAGAAACGTAGTGGTTCTTGTTTATGCCTTTTTGTGAAGAAGGGCTTTTTAGCTGGTCTTCTGTGATACAAGCCTTCAGCGTGGAGGGCCCGGCGAACAGTTTGCAATGAAGTGTCGAATAGTTCGGCAAAGTGCCTCGTTGGTGTGATACCATTCGATTCATATTCGCCCACCATATTATGTCTTCGCTGCGCCTCGCTAATAAGCGACGTCCTTCCACTTTGCTGTCGACTAACTAGGCTAACCTCTTCCTCGTATCTCCTGATCCAGAGACTAACAGTATTCCTCTAAAACAAAACAAAAGTTATATTAGGCAGGTATAACAAAATACTAAAGTGACTTAATTGTTATATAATATAGTAATATTTATTTAATAAAATAATATTCATTTAACAAAACAAAACAATATGATATTAAGTCTACATTTATAAATACAATAATAAACAGAATTTATTTATCTTTACAGCCTTAAGATGGATTTCAAAAATAATAAAAAGATCTAATTTATAATTATGTCACCAAATAATATTAGGTTCAAGTTACAATTATAATAACACAATAATATAATACTCACATTCAGTCCGGTTTCATTAGATATTTGCGTTCTATTTTATGACCACTTTTATGCAACGCAATAATAGTCGCCTTCGTCTCAATGTTAATATTTGCTTGCATTTTTTTTGTGAATAATTACCGCTATCTAATAATCCACACGTCACTAACCAACAACTACAACCAAACGACAACGTTTATTCTAATCGAGTATTCATAAAACTCATTATTACATTACTTATTTCTGTCTACCTCACAGAAATCTAAATTATTTGTTTAATTTTCTATGATCTACCTTTTTAACTTTACGAAATGTGTGAACAAAGCGAACAAGATAAAGAATATTATGCTTCTGTCTCATTTCTTCCAATCAAGTAAAAACTTACAAAAAGTCATAGTCTGGATGAGATTCGATCTCACGACTCCTCGATTCAAGCACCTATCTGCAGGCGCTTAGCCGATAGGCCACCTTAACTTGTTTTATAACGTTGAAATTATGAACTACAAGCACTTGTCGACGACATATGTCTATTCTCGAAAGTAGAAGGTCGTAAGTAAAATTAAGCCTCATGCTATTTCGTTTTACGTTTGCATATCGACTTTTGGCGCATATAGTACATCCACATTTTGCCAGTTATGTTTAAGTCCCTGATGGAAAAACCCAATAACACTTTGCTCGGCCTAGGAATTAAACCCAAGACCTCATGTTCAGCAATCGCGCTTTGCGACCACTAGACCATGAAGGCAGTCAAAAGAATTTTACATTAAAATTGGAAGAATATATTCTGAATGTAAAATAAAAATCTAAGCAAAACATTATCCGTTAATAAATGATAAAACCAGAAAAGTCTTTATATTTTTCTTTTGTTACCAAAATACATAATATCACGCCTGTAATCCCCGAAGGGTTAGGCAGAGGTGTAGGTACCCATTAATACACCCACATTTCGCCAGTTACTTTTTAGTTGAAATCAATCTATTATCCTGGAAAAATAAAACTTTTTTATTCATAGATAGTAATTCATCTAGGTATTTCATAAAATTACATGAAAATGACAACGTATTACAGTAATAGCACTAAAGTACAATCATATCAATTTAATTTAATTTCATTCTGCAGTAAACATGGAAATGAAAATGACATTTTAGACAAATTGGTTTCACATTTAACTTAATTAAGGCTCAATTTTCTATGACATTAACGATTATTTGAGCTGACATGAAAGCCGGAAAATATAGAAGGAAATAACGTTAGAATTTTTGCGGAAACAAGTAATTACGTAATTATAGACTGGGACATTGGTAGATAAATGCATATTTTGCAAAACGTATGAACTAGCAAACAAACTACAATTACCAAGAATAGATACTAATATAAGAGGTAACATTTGTTTGTAAGTATGTATGTAGGGGGTAATCTCCGGAAGTAATGAACCGATTTTGAAAATTGTTTCACAAATTGGAAGTTATTGTTATCACTGAGTGCTATATGCTATATTTTATTATCAAAAAATTAGGAATCCGTAAGAAAAATCACGCGAACGAAGAAATCGCGAATCTCTAGAAACTGTAACTATTATCACTATTTATGGTGTTCAATGAGAAATGATACCGCGAACATGTTTGAATTTGATTTAAGCTAATGTGTTAGTTGACTTAGTTATAAAGTTCAACTTAGTTTTCTTTGAAAAAATAATAATTCTTTTGGAACTATATTTCCATCTACGATTTATGACTGTAAAAATAAATTAGGCGATTAACCCACGGCACCGCACGCCGCTCCGGCATGCGGTGGCGGTGAAGCGGATTTCGATGCGGTTGTCCGCACGGTGATGCGGTTCAACCGCATGACCGTGCGGATCGATTTTGAACAGTTTTGGTTTTAACCAGTTATTTTTTACCGGTTTTGACCAGTTTTCAGGGTGTCCAGGTTGGGGTTTTTTTTCCCCCAATTTGGGGAAAAATTTTGGGGAACTTTTGGTGAAAACTGCGGAGAAAATTCTGGGAAAAAAAAAAAAAATTCTGCGAATCCACTAGCGCGAATGCAGATATGCGCGAAGTATATTTTTATAAAGGATAATGGGCAAAATTCTTAAAATAAGGTTCCGTACACATACCCACATCACTTTATCTATTAGATAAAATTCATAACGGCTAATTACGCGTCATGGGTGTCGTGTTCATGGTTTTCAAGGGTGCTTCAATACCATCAACGATTTGTTTCATTCAATCCAATATCACTTTGTGAGCTTTGGTTAACTAAAGTATTAAACTTTAGTTTTATTTTTGATTTTATTAATTTCGTTTGTGATTCATGTAGGTATAACGTTCTGTTTATTTTTTTATAATGCACATAATATTACAACATGTAAAATAAATGTTAAGCTAAAAAAAATGCCTTAAAGTTTAATTTCGTGATGCAAAATAATTCGTTTGCATAGGCATCTATATGATGACCCACATCACTTTATCTATTAGATAAAATTCATAACGAGTAATGTGTGGCATATTTTGCGGCCGCCATCTTGGATTTTCATTTTGACCTCATTTTCGTCATCAGCACCCTCGAAAACCATGAACACGACACCCATGAAGCATATTTTGTAAAATTTTGCAGCCGCCATCTTGGATTTTTATTTTGACCACATTTTCGTCATCAGCACCCCCGAAAACCATGGACGCGACACACATGAAGCATATTTTGTAAAATTTTGCGGCCGCCATCTTGGATTTTTATTTTGACCTCATTTTCGGCATCAGCACCCACGAAAACCATGGACACGACACCCATGAAACATATTTTGTAAAATTTTGCAGCCGCCATCTTGGATTTTTATTTTGACCTCATTTTCGTTATCAGCACCCTCGAAAACCATGGACGCGACACCCATGAAGCATATTTTGTAAAATTTTGCGGCCGCCATCTTGGATTTTCATTTTGACTACATTTTCGGCATCAGCACCCTCGAAAACCATGGACACTACACCCATGACGCGTAATTAGCCGTTATAAATTTTATCTAATGGATAAAGTGATGTGCGATTGTGCGTACGGAACCTTATTTCAAGAATTTAGCCCATTATATCCTTTATAAAAATATACTTCGCGCATATCTGCATTCGCGCTAGTGGATTCGCGGAAGTATCTATCGCGCAAGTGTAGGCGCACAAATGTCTATCGTGGAACTGTCATTCGCGCAAGTGACCTATCGCGCAAAGGGAGTCGCGCAAGTGTCTTGGCGCCGAAACGTCCATTCGCGCAAGTGTCCGTGCGCGCAAAGAGTCTCGCGCAAGAGTCTTGCGCGCAAATGTCTTTCGCGCATGTGTCCTGATACCCACTATGGTGCTAGGTCAACAAATAAAAAAAATAGATTTAAAAATATAAGAAGCCAAAAGTCCCCAAAAATACACCTAAACATATAACGCCCTTTTAAAAAATTATATTACCCCCTAAATTTGGGGAGAAAACCCCTAAATTGGGAACCCTGCACGATGATCCCAAGGAGGTTAAAAATATAGGGAGCGAGCGCTTGGAACATTGATAACCGTTACTCATTTTTTTTAGAAAGAGAGGCACTGAGTTCTGTATTTTATCTCGTTCTGGCATTGTTAGGTGTATTAGAAATTGTGTATATTATATTATATATTTTAAATAATATATTATTATTGTGTGTATTAGAAAGAAACAGAACGCTTAACTCGGTGCCTTTCATTCATTTCAAGGTCACCGAGTTAGGACCGTTTCTGTAGTATGAAGCGCGCACTCCATAAATTTTTAACCTCCTTGGATGATCCGCACGGTGATGCGGCGCCCCGTGTGTGAGGCACCGCACGACCGCGCGGACGTCCGCACGGTGATGCGGTTGTGACGAGAACACCGCTCGACCGCGCGGTCGTGCGGTGTTCGTGTGCAAGGTTCAAGCGGATTTCATAGAGGCTAGTGCGACGTGAGAACCGCATCACCGCATGCCGGAGCGGCGTGCGGTGCCGTGTGTTAGGCGATTAACCCACGGCACCGTACGCCGCTCCGGCATGCGGTGATGCGGTTCTCACGTCGCACTAGCCTCTATGAAATCCGCTTGAACCTCGCACACGAGCACCGCACGACCGCGCGGTCGAGCGGTGTTCTCGTCACAACCGCATCACCGTGCGGACGTCCGCGCGGTCGTGCGGTGCTTCACACACGGGGCGCCGCATCACCGTGCGGATCATCGTGCAGGGTTCCCAATTTAGGGGTTTTCTCCCCAAATTTAGGGGGTAAATATATGTAATGGAATTTTTTTAAGGGCGTTATATGTTATTTGTTTATGACGATGTTCACAACACACATACAAATTTTCAGCTTGTTGCGAATTTTTTACTCTTGAATATCTATTTTGACCGGAATAACAAGAAAAGAGTTGGTATCCAAGCGTGTATTCACAGTTGCTACGTATTGCGAGAAATGGAACGCACCCATAGCAGTTTGTTCTCTATTCCGCCACCTTCCGCGATGTCAATATTTGCGCACTGCATTAAAAAAATTCATTCACAAATCATTTTTCCCCAAACTTACGCCAAGAAATAATGTGTTCCCCAGAATTTACCCCGCAGTTTTAATTAAAAAAAAAAAATCCCCAAATTTTTTCCCCAAATTGGGGGAAAAAAAACCCCAACCTGGACACCCTGAAAACTGGTCAAAACCGGTAAAAAATAACTGGTTAAAACCAAAACTGGTCAAAATCGATCCGCACGGTCATGCGGTCGAACCGCATCGCCGTGCGGACAACCGCATTGAAATCCGCTTCACCGCCACCGCATGCCGGAGCGGCGTACGGTGCCGTGGGTTAATCGCCTTAATCGCCTTATTGTATTAGAATACTCACAATTTTTGCCGCAAACCAGTTTTGCTTCAGGTTTGAAGGTTAATAAGGGTGCCGGAAGTACAGACACACGAGGTGAGACATTTTAGCTGTTCCTAGTATTGCAGATGTCTTTATGCGAGGAGACCAGTTAGCATCAGGTAGGCTGTCAGCTTAATTGTCATCTAATGACATAAAAATATCTTTAACCAATTGGGAAGTTGACACCATTATTTTACGAATAATTCCAAGATATAATATCTCTAAAGAAACACTTTATTTTAGCCCTGAAAACCCGTTGAATTTTCAATTAACTGTACAATTACTTTTAGGTGCTTTCAAATTAATAAATGGTTAGTCAATTGAGTCGGCACAAAAGTGACGTCACAGTCGTCTTTTGCCATACAAAATCTATGGGAAAATCGCGTTTTGAAGGTCATAAAAAGTACGTCAATTGATTGATAGTGTAATTTACCCTATTGGTTTAGGACCAGCCTAAGGCTCTAGACAGACGGACTGCATTTCAACTGCAATCCAACTGCAAATTTGCAGTTCGGATGCAGTTTGAATGCAGTTGACACGACTGCAATAGAACTGCAAACCAACCGTGCGGTCCAATTGCAGTCGGCGTGCAGTCGTGTGAACTGCACACCGACTGCAATCGAACTGCATCCGAACTGCGGGGGGGCGGAGCGTTAAAGTAGTGCGGGCGGGTGGGTATGGTGCAGTTCGATTGCAGCCGGTGTGCAGTTCACACGACTGCACGCCGACTGCAATTGGACCGCACGGTTGGTTTGCAGTTCTATTGCAGTCGTGTCAACTGCATTCAAACTGCATCCGAACTGCAATTTTGCAGTTGGATTGCAGTTGAAATGCAGTCCGTCTGTCTAGAGCCTAAGACAGTCAGGAAGAAAAAGTCTAATGCGAATTTAAATTGGAGTTGTTCAATATTCTCCTCAGGGCATAGACCAAAGCACCTTCCGAGACGTGATGCACAATACCTTCGATCTGGTAACAGAGGAGGCGATCCTCGAGCGCATGTGGATAACCTGGGAGCGAGGGGCAGCGGGAGGGGAGGGCTCATTAAGGTTTGAGTCCTGGGTAAAAGGACTCAGCGTACTGCTCAGGGGAAACCAGGAGGAACGGATCGGATACTGCTTCAAGGTTTACGATCTGAATAACGATGGGTTTATTACAAGGGAAGAGATGTTTTTGTTACTTAGGTAAGATAATTATGTCATCCAACTTGACTCAAGTTATTCCCCTACTTGTTTACGTACCAAATAGGCGATTAACACAAGGCACCACGCACCGCCGCGGATGGCGGTGGCGGCAAAGCGGATTGCACCGCTCGACCGCGCGGTCGGGCGGTGTACCTACGTGTGTAAGGCATCGACGGATTTCATAGAGGCCAATGCGACATGAGATCCGCTTCACCGCCTACCGCGGCGGTGCTGTGTGTTAATCGCCATATCCATGAGATTAGCCGTAGGAAAACCATATAAAAAATAAGGATAATAATAATGCGTCCTTCACGGCTGCGGCAAATACACAGTTCAGGAAAATATCAGACAATTAGTGCCTGACGCTGATTTTCAACTAGACCTTCATCTGTTAAGGTATCCATTGGGTCTATGAATTTTATGGGCCCAGACGATTTTTTAGAGTTCACTCAGAGTCACTGAAAATCCACAGAAACAGTAGCTTGTAGTAAAAATACATTGAACAATGTAGATATGAAATATACTGACACAGTCTTTCTTGCAATAACAATCCAAGTTTTTCAAGGGATATGAATCTTTAAATTTTACTATAAGTATAGACTCTTCCCAGATATTATTTTTTTGGACGTATTTCCAGGAACTCCTTACTAAAACAGCCTGGTGACGAGGACCCTGATGAAGGGGTACGTGATCTGGTGGAACTGGTGCTAAAAAAGCTAGACGTCGATAAGGATGGAACTGTGTCGTTGGATGATTATAGGTAAATTTTATCAAGACCCAAAAGGCCTTAATGCGAGCCAGTTTTTAAATTACAAACTTTATCAAAATAAAGTTCGAAATTCAAAAACTGGCTCGAAAGTTTAAACCTGGATTTAAAAGCAAAGACTGTTTTAATAAGGCTCTTATAGGTTGCAGATATGAGGCTAGTCGGCATAGTATACGAATACTTTTGAAGACAGACAGACAGACATACAGCCCTGCTAGACCCTCTCCCAGAACGAACGTGTAGAGTAAGCCCGAAATACCCGTTTCGGTAAATTTTTGTTTTACCAAGTTGTTCTTGTGGCAAAAAAAAAGAACATTGTAAGATATCTAATTCGAAAATCGAAAACTTAGCCGTCAGCTCACGCTTGCCTACAGTACTTAACTGAATTCCTGTACGCGTCAGACTGTGAACTGACTCTCAAACTGGCCTCGTATCCGGATCCCACCAATATTATCATCATCTGCCTAGCCTTTTTCCAATTATGTTGGGGTCGGCTTCCAGTCTAACCGGATGCAGCTGAATACCAATATTTTACATGAAGCGACTGCCTATCTGACCTCCACAACCCAGAAACTGGGAACCCACCAATATGTATGATAAATAATTAATCTAAATTCATAATCATGCTGTATGTTAGTCGGGCGTTAGTAAACCAGAATATTTAATTACTTTTGGCTATATCCCTAAGATAAATTTTAGTCAGTCTTGTATATTGGACTAAAATGATTACTTTTTCGCATTCATAAAGAGTGCCTTGTTTCAGACAAGCTGTAGAGCAGGAACCCCTTCTCTTAGAAGCGTTTGGACAGTGTCTCCCAACGAAGAGACACACTACCACCTTCCTTAAAACCCTTATTAATAAGACATAGATCTAATAAGTAAATAAGATAAATATTTGATACAACATTTTGTTAAGCTTCTATAGTTGTAAGAAAAAAAATGTGAATAAGTTTTTTCTACTTTGTAAAACATTATTTACCTCTGATTTTCGATCTTAAGGTGCTCCCTCGCCGAGAGCGTTTGCTTGCAATGTAACAGTTCAGATTCGAGCATTACATCAGTGACCGAGGAAAACAAGCATTACAGTTTGTTCTTTCTTTCTTTTTTCTTTAAAAAAAAAAACGTATCCGTAATGATACTATTTGTAACACTAAGACGCTCCCTGACCGGTTCGCCTGTAATAAATAACAGTTCAGATTCGGAATTGGTCTTGAATTATTGTTACAATAAAGGCAAATGCTTGACAGTCAGTGAGGCAATGCTAAAAATCAAATAAAATCTTGGATTGTTACATTACAGGCAAATGGCCTTTAATTAGGGTGTGTTAATGGCTATTAAATTGGCGATTGCTACTTACAAATGTCAGTTTCTAGTCTCTAAAACTATTTAGACGATGCGAGAAATATCGTGCGATTTGTCGAATTGCGGGACCGCGCGGCTGTCGTATCATAAGGGACCGACCATCGACGGAAATGTACCACAACTTGCATGATATTTTCTCGCGCCGTCTAAATCAGCTTTAAGTGTAAGTTTTGTGACAGTTATGTTTTGTAATTATAATTTTCCATTCCACCATCAAAATGGACAACCTAGGAGTGCAATAAATAATAATAAGTACAATTGTTTATCGACAACTTCTTATTTATTTACAAATGCGTTCATTTTTGTCTTGTTAAGTTGTAGTTATTTACAATAAAGCCTTTATTTCTGACAGTAGCTCAATCGTGGGGGTCCAGTCCGGTTCCGATGAAGTCAGTCAACATCTTAGCACCAGCGGGCGGGAACAAGTTGAAAATCTGAAACGAGGGAGATATTAGTTTAAAATGGTTTTTGATGAAATACATTTTTATTCAGAGGAGCTTGGAAAGGTTTAAAATGGTTTTTGAAGAAATACATTTTTATTCAGAGGAGCTTGAAAAAGGCAAAGGTGAACTTGTCCCGTGGGTGAAGTTGGAAGTTGGTAAAAAAAAACATTTTCCTCCTTCACCATGTTTTTGAGCCGCCACCGGGCCCAGGTGTAAAAAAATCTCTCTTAATGCTATTACTCGTTAATTTTTGTAACACCTATTGACCTCGTTCCAAGGTTCTGATTATTTAGTGACAGTAAGGGGGCATAGAAGTCTCAGAATGTATATAATAGTTACGCACTTTACTTAAGACACAGGCAGACAGTAACGGCCATTATGAAGTATGCAAAACCGGTTCAATAAGGTATTTGACAAAGCTGAAACGTCCATTTTTTAAACCAAATCCACCGTTCAGCCTCACCAAGAATGCAGAGTTTTTCTCCTAATAATACTGGAACAATGATGACTAATAACAGCCGGTCCATGATCAACATAGCGGGTCCATGAACTCTGAATGCTCTCTAGTTCCCTCATGTGCTCCTTTTTTAGCCTTAACCAATTGCGTGCACTTAATTCCAAAAGGTAAAGTATCTCACCTTGTTTGAGTAATACATATCACTAGGGATGGTAATCTCGTGGTATTCTCTACGGATAGCGTCTACAATCTGGTCAGCTGCATCACCGGGGTCCACAGTCTTCATGAGACCTTCGAAACGGATGCGGGGGTTGTGGCAGAGGCCAGTGTTCACGATGTATGGGCAGACTGTGGTAAACTTGATCTGGAAGAATGGAATATAGGGTTTAGATAAATGGAGTTTTAGATGACAGATTTTCTGCAGAAATAGTTAGCCTTAGATACCAATTTGGGCAGCCTTTGACATTTTGGTGTGGGACATAACATAACATCACGCCTTTGTAATCCCCGAAGGGTTAGGCAGAGGCGTACCCATTAGTACACAGTCCCATGTAATAAGGGGCAAGCCTATTGCCATAAACCGGGCACAAATCCAGACTACGTCGTTGTTACTGAGGAACAGCTGCTGGCTGTTTTGGTGTGGGAATTATTTGAATAACGTTTTATGGCCATAGGTTCTGCAGAGACACTTTGCAATGTAGACCTAATTCATGGGCATGAAACGATCTCAGGGGCAAAGCTACCGCCGCTGCCGTATTAGACATATAAAGCTTTTGCCCGCTTTCAAATTAATAAACAGTTAGGCGATTAACACACGGCACCGCGCCCTACTGCGGTAGGCGGTGAAGCGGCGATTATCACACGGTACACCGCAAGACCGCGCGGTCGCCCGACCGCAGCGGTGCGCGGTGCCAAAAGTGACGTCACAGTTGTCTATTGCCATACAAAATCGATTTTAATTGAATGGTGGTGTTATTTACCCTATTGCTGTCAGCCTTGTTGTCTGATAAACGATCTGGCATTTGCATTCAGACTATTTCTAGAGGAATCATCAGAAATCTCTAAAACCATAGCTCTAAAACTAATATATAGGTTCGTACCCCATTGGTATCTCTAGGGTCCTCATGAAGCTCAACAGCAAGCGCCTCCATGATGCCTCTGGCGGCATACTTGGTGCCGCAATAGGGCACGAGGTTACGGAGACCCATTTTACCGGCCATGGATGACATGGCGACGATGTGGCCGGCATTGCGCTCCAACATCGCAGGTAAGAAGGCTTGGATCATCTGTAAAAAGAGAATTGTCATCATTAAAAGTGTAATTACTTACTACATTTCAAACTGTCTTAAGATTTATTTTATCATCTTCTGATAATTTACGATATGTTATCCAGGAGATAAATTCAGTACAAATTATTTTGTTCGATATTCTATCCGGAAACTGAGAAGGTTAAAATTCATTTCGAGGCTTTACCCGTGACATTGGTTGCAGTTAAGACAACAATAAAAAAAAATAATGATCAATTTTGCAATAAAGTACTAGGTAGCCCTTATTACATAACAATAAATAAACACAGATCTTGCCAGATTTAAAGCCTTTTGATTGGTTGCTTTTAAATGGAGTTTAGGCTAAGTTTTGATATTGGATCAAAAAACATTTATATCAACAATACAAACAACAAAATCATCAACAATTTGACAAATGTTATAAAAGCTGTTCTATATTAAAATGCGATGGTGTTATTGTGTATGTGAGGTTTAGTCATATAACAATATTATAGTTGCTCGTACTCACGATTACTTTCACCCCTCTTTCTATCGGGGCTGGGCGAAAGAAATGCAGTGAATCAAAAGTCAGCCTGATTACAAGGTTAAGTTGCAATGTAGATTAAGGTTTAATTTGTCAAAACCTTCATTGGTTAACATTTACACTGAGTTCACGTGAACATTTAAATGTATAGTGC
Organism: Hoplodrina blanda; assembly: GCA_949316365.1. Lineage (NCBI taxonomy): Eukaryota > Metazoa > Arthropoda > Insecta > Lepidoptera > Noctuidae > Hoplodrina > Hoplodrina blanda. The sequence goes on along the minus strand of OX438579.1, from coordinate 2,848,034 downwards.
ATTACTTATTTAGTGAGGTGGAGTTTACATGCGGAACGAGAAGCAAAAGTGACAGCTCAATAGTGCAGTGTTTATCCGTCTTTATAAAACAACTTGGTTTAAGTCACATTTAAGGTTCAAAATACAAAAACTGGCTTGATGGTAACACTCCATTCACATCGGTGTAGAGGCAACGCGATGCGAATCGTCATAATGGGTGGTTTAGATCGTAGATCGTAGAAGCTCGGGTCGACGCGACGGGCCTGTTCGCTTGACTTGGAAGGAAAGCGACGCGCGCATACGGGAGTCGTCGCGCGTCGCCTACTACCTTTTTTATTTGCTTCACAAAAGTACGTTACTTAATCGAGTTAGAGTTCAGTATACAGTGACATGTAAATACATATCGCGACGCTTTGCTTTGAGTCTGCCTTAGATTTGGCTTCTGTGTTTTGGTTATTGCCTTCAAGCTAGGTAGCTACTTGATCTTTTTCCTCGAAATTTACATGAATGGCTGCAGAATTGCAAAGGTTGATTGTACGTAAAACAATCAAAATATATTGTGATTCGGTAACAAGATCGCGGCCATCGCCTTGTTGAACTTGAAAAAGTTGAATTTTATGTTGACAAGCAGCCCCATTTAGGTAATTACCAGTTGAATGTCAACAATCGAGTGACAGTCGACTACGAGTTTTGGTGATTCACTTCTTGAGTCGATATTCATTAAAAGTATATCAAGACCAGAGGACTTAACGAGATGGTCCTTTTTATTTCTTAGGCATATCCTTATGGTTATGGACTGTGTCCGCCTCGGGGAAAACGGAAGGGGTGAATCAGACTCCTACCGACAAAAACCCGACGGTGTTCCTCCAACTACCTTTGGCCAGGGTACGGGGGTTAAGAATTCTTCTGCACCCCGGCAAGGAGACTAGAGTCCCTAGCATAAGCACTCTGACGTCAAAGTATTCAATTCGAGTCGATTTTCGACGACATCAGGTCATGCAATCTTTGGGAAAGTGGCTTGTTATCATGAGTAAAAGTATCGGTTACTAATTACCAGCCACCCTATATATGAAGATGAAGAAGATTCTGGATTTTAGTACGAAGGATAAACTTACCCAAAGGTTTCCATTAACATTAATATCCATAAGAGTTCTGATCTCCTTCTCGCTGTGCTTGAGCACCGGCTTGCATGGCATGATGCCAGCATTGTTGATGAGAATCGTCACCACTCCGACTTCTCTCTCCACCTTCTCTGCTAGCTGGAAGACAGCTGTTCTATCTGTGACGTCACACCTAAAGGGAAGATGTAAAAGGCTACTTAGTCAAGTTTAGAAAAAGTTTCTTGCTGATGAATTTGAAACGATTCCAAGTCGCTCAGTATCTTATGGTGAAGTTACGGAAGTAATGAACTCATAGTAGATTCTTCGGTGGATTTGTTGCGAGCTATCAGACCAGGGGTTTTCAAAGTGGGGGGCGCAGAGAACCGCAAAGGAGGGAGTCTACCACCAGTGTAGTTAAGGACCTTATTTACAGATTACGAGCGATTACGTCGTATCTACGGCCTTTCATACAAACTTAGTTGCATACTTAGGTTTTAAAACCCACTAAATCTGGTTAAAATAAAGTAAGGTCGTAAAGAAAGTACTCACAGATAAGGATAAGCCTTCCCCTTCTCCTGTTTGATCAAGGCAACAGTTTCATCATTGCCCTGAGGGTTGATGTCCACACACACAACCTTGGCGCCTAACCTGGCGAGCCTTGTCGCCACCTCGCGGCCCATGCCATGGCCGGCACCGGTTATCTGGAAAAGAAAGAGTGAGTAAGTATCGTAATTTTGAATACAGCTGTGCTATTCTTTAGAAATCTACCTCGGTGAATGAAGTGAGCTTGAGGTGAGTTGCCAAAAGCTAGCACCGGGTGGGATGACAGCTCGACTCAATGTCACTTCACAAAATTCAGGGATTTTTACAAAATAAGCCTGCAGTTTACGCAGGGTTGTGTCACACTTCTCCGTTATCAATCTACTCCTTCTTCATTTCATAATTAACCGGCTTGAACATCAGAAGCCCTATTCCGGAATTAAAAACTTTTAAAATCAAATCGCAATCTTATTTCAACAGCAGTCAATGTTAATAATGTAGTTATATTAGAGTCATTTTTGACGGATTAAAACTAAGATCATTCCTAAAAGCTAGGGGAATTGTCGCGTTGTTGTCCCGCAAGTTTACTATATAACTTTTCTTACAGAAATAAGCTTTAAAACAATTTGGGAGTTGCAACCAAGTACATGTGAGTGTAAATAATACATAGTTGCCCCTCAGATTCACCTCTGTTTAAATCATTATGGGAAGCAATCATAATGTTATGTTTATGTTAGCTGGAAAAAATCAATAAGTGTTTGTGTTCTTGTCATGAAATCATTAACATACTTAGTCGGTACCAGAAATGGGCTCAAAGTCCGCTTGCTCTAATTAAGCCGGAGATAAGATATTGCTACAGTAATCAGTACATGTATTACATAAAAATAAAACAGCATTGAATGACGTAAACATCAGAAAGGCAATTCTTGTATTTTTATGAACGACCGCATTCTAATCTCAGTCGTAATTTGTCAAAAATGCTTAAAAACGGTAAAATCTAGTCGCATTCTCATCTTAGCGACAATCGATGTCAAAAACTTGTCAATAATGAAGGTATTTAAAGGCATTTTTGACAGATTCAGACTGAGACTACAATGTGAATGTTCTTATAAAACACGAGAATTAATTTTTGTATTCAGGAGTTAGTTTAAAATTGTAACGTTGAATATGTGCTTGAGTAGGCTGCTGGTGTATTACCTACATAGTAGATAGGTAGGTATTCATAGTAGGCAATGATTTCCCGAGACCCAAGGGCTAGTTAATACCTTGACCAGTGGCTAAGCATCGTTATCCAACGTGGCAATTCAGCCAGTCTTTTGGGCACATTTCCAATTGACGGCGATGCAGAAGAAAATTGTATGATGCCATTTAGTTTTAGTGTCTTTTTTTATAACTTAGTCTGTAAATATTGTTAGTAGGCAATGGGATTTTAGTGACCGTATATAAAATATCCATATTTTATACAGGGTCACGTGACATTTTTATTTTATAGTGTATAATAAAAGACTAAGTACTATTATTTAACTACAAATTGTTTAAATAATAATTATTATTTTAAAACAATGTATTAAAAAGTAGTTGTTTTTACGACGTTTTTGTATTTACATATAAATTACATTTTTAAACATCTTTACCTGTACTTAATATATTTACATAATTAACTATTTAAAAATGCAGTTTTGTTTTGTTTTATTACGAACTCCCGCGACATCGTTCGCGTAATATTTCTTACGGATCTCTTATTTTTTTATAATAAAATATAACCTATAGCACTCAGTGATAATGTAGCTTTCAAATTGCGAAAGAATTTTCTAAATCGGTTCAGTAGATCCAGAGATTACCCCCTACAACTTTACAAACATTACCTCTTTATAATATTAGTACCTGTAGATAAAAATTCGAATTAACGAAGTTGCATATAAGATTAATTACAATTTTTATACACCGTTTAAAAGTCAAGGTAAAGACAGGTTCACACGGTGTGGCACGACTACACAAGGAAGAAACAAGGGGAGGTAGACATCTATCTATCTGTGACACTGTCCTTTAAAGTATTAAATCATAATAAAACCTGTTTTTAATGTCATTAATTAAACTTGTGTGAGTTTACTATAAAGCCTCGTATCCACTAGGCAACATTTGGCGCGCATGTTGCACAACATGTTGCGGACAATAAAAATAGTGTCAAAAGTTCAATGAAATAACTTCAAACTAACTATTAAGTGTGAATCAGTCGTCGCAGAGCTTTAAATCTATACTAATATTATAAAAATATGAGTTTTCTTTGTTTGTTTTCTTTTTAAACGTGCCAATCTCTGGAACCACCAGTCGGATTGGTAAAATTCAAATTTTGTATATGATAGCCAAATTCATGAGAAATAGTATAGGCTATATAACATAACGCTATAAACCACGGGAGCGGAGCAGTAAGCAAATACGTAACTTAAAGCGGGTGAAGAAAAATAATTATGAAGAAGTAATATTGAGCAGTGAAGAATTGTATAATTTAAGAAGAGAAGTCATAACAAAACGTAAACTTAAACGTAAACGTAACGTCAAGACGACGGCGACGAGGCATTGGCATCACGGGACTTGACGGGACCTACCCCATCTCTTAAAACAGTATTTTTATTATTACTTTGCCTTGCGCACTAATGGATTTTCAACGCTCGGCTCAGCGCCGAGGGTTGAAATTTCAACAACGGAAAACATAAAGTAATATTAAAATGGTAGGTACTGTTATAAGAGATGGCGGTAGGCCTCCTGGACATCGAGAACCGACAAAATATAAGTAATATTATTTTAGGTGTTCCATTATTGTTACGCAAATGAAACTGTATCGAAGATTATAATGGCTATCAGCTGCTTATCTACTAAATATTTTTAATCTAATAAAAAACAGATGTAAAACAAATATTTTTGTCGAACTTGACAATTCCAGGCCATAGGTATTTAGGTATCTACTCACTAAGTATTTTTCACGGTTTCTAAACTACCTATCAAGATTAATCCGCATAAAGTCTTAATTTAATATTTAAAAGTAATTATGATTTGGCACAACACAGAGGAAAGTGGAAGGAATGGGGGGGAGGCCTTTGCCCAGGAGTGGGACAGTAACGGCTAATAAAAAAAATGAAAAAAAAAAATGGTTTGTGGCCAGCAGGCTAGCTTAAGAAGATTTTGTCGATTACGCTCTTAATACAAAAGTATAGTCTTGGCTTATTTTGGTTAATACTTAGGTACTTAGGTACTTAAACACTATCTAGGTTTGTGGTTTGATTAGTCAGTTTTTCATCAAAAAGACTTGTTTAAACAATCGTACGACATTTTAAATAATTTATAAACGTGGCCACTTATTGGACCCAAATGTTATAAGAATAAAGTAAAAAAAAATATTAAGTATCTAAAATCATCGATACAAAACAAAATTAATAATTTTTATGATGATTAATTTCGTCTTGACCAAAATATAAATGGACTACCTATGTATGAACTGAATGATCGATTAAAGCTTGATTCACATCAGTGAAGTCACAGAAGTTCCGTCACCGTTCCGTCACCGTCCGTCATATTCTTTCATAATTATATTCTCTAAAAAAAACCATTCTTAGCGGATGTCTACGTCATAACGTGTACCTGCATGCCAAATTTCAGCCCGATCCTTCCAGTGGTTTGGGCTGTGCGTTGATAGATCACTATGTCAGTCAGTCACCTTTGAGTTAATATTTAGATTAACGCACCAGAAGCACTGTGTCGTCACTGACATGTATGAATGCGCGAACGAAAGACAACTAAGTACCAAATAAGAAAAAAAAAATGAAAAAAGACAAACTCACCAGTATAATATCTTCTGTGACATCCTTAGGATCTGGTGGCAACGCGAATCTGAACACCGACTTCACTATCTCGAAGTTGAGTCGAAGTATCAACCATATTATTTCAAAGAATACCCTTATCGCGGCAATAATCTGTGGTTCTTCAGCCCTGGAAGTTTTCATATTCATTTCAGTTCACTTTTATTTCAAAAATAAATATATACTTAGTAGGTACACAAAAGTTTTTATTTTGGTAAAAATAAATTAAAAATTGGCACACGGCCAGCCTTATCGAGATCTCAAAAAGAATACAGATTTTGTATAATTCGTTTTTGGAATATTACGTTTTAGGGTGTGTTTACACTGGTATAGTGTTTTTAAACGCTGACTGTATGTCCTGCACGTTAAAGTTATCAAGTTATTTTTTTTATGTCTGCCTCATTGGTCCAGTGGTCGCAAAGCATCGGTCTTGGGTTCGATACCCAGGTCGGACAAAATGTTATTGGATTTATTCATCAGGAATTTCTCAGTGGTAGCCTCGGAATCTGGATATGTGCCTGGTTGATGGCAATAGGCTTGCCCCTATTACATGGGACTTAAACACAACTGGTGAAATGTGGGTGTACTATTGGGTACACCTCTGCCTAACCCTTCGGGGATTACAGGCGTCAAGATATGTCATGTTATATTTTTTAGAGACGTTGATGAAAAATGTTAGGTAAGTACTACATTGTATTTTGCTTTTATTTTCTTACAGTACAGTATAGATAGTCATTTTCTTTTTTTTTTGAATAATGCTTTATATTGAGCAGCAACAATACATTTATAAAACAAAATGTAGGTATTATAGTATGGCAAAAATTGAGGTATTTTTATGTTGTTACTTCCGACATAGGACTATGATAACACGACTGATAAAACTAATTTGTCACTGATTTGTTTTATCAAACAAGTAATTAGGTAGTCAGAATGTTTTATAATCCATAAAATGTAATAAGAACAATATGCCTATAGAAACTATTATCTATTAAATTATAGATATATAATCAGTCTAACAACTAACCAGTGGGCAGGGCCCGATCTAGCTATTTAGCCGCTCCGGGCAAAAATAATATTCCCTTTACACTAACACCATATAAGTCATGAGCTTGCTATTATAAGGATGGGATGATATTTTTATGTGATATTATATAATATTCACATACATTAGTCTACTACGGCTTCTGAACAAGTATACAAAAATTCATGAGAATATGTTGGACTTCGTGCAACCGCGCGGCACCCTCAATTTGGCCGCCCTCCTTTTTTTGCCGCTCTGGGCATTTGCCCGGTCTAAGAAGGGGTTCTTTTGTCTTCAATACGGTGACAAAACTCTTCTCGGGAATTGGCAAGAGGAGGTACAGCCTACAAAACGCGCCACGAAAGATGAGACATTGACAAGTGAGGAGCTTGCGCAGGTACGGAGATACGAAATAGTTATCCATAATTTGTGAATTTATTCAGAGATATTTCGATGACATTTAGATTAAAATTCATAATATTTATTACGAAATTATAAAGTTTGTGTAGTGTGTCAAGTCTCATCTTTCCTGGCTCATATGATCTGTTTTGTACAACACAGAAGTAAGTGGAATGATTGGTCTTTGCCCTGGAGAGGGACAGTTAAGGGATGAAAAACAAAAACGATAAAATAAAAAATTGTAGGCACTACCTCAGTATGAACAAGACTTTATTAAAGTACTTGGAAACTTTGCTTTTTAACTGGTAGTGTGACGTCATATTAACCTTGATTCAGGATACAAACAGTTACTCTTAATCAACGAGTTTAACAAGATCTGGTTAAAAAAATAAATTCTAACATTGAAAAAAAAATATTGTGACGTATTTTTATTATTAACTAGTGACTCGTCCCCTTGTTTCGCACAGGTACGATTTACTAAACGTCACATTTTTTTTTGGGATTTTTGTACAAAAATACTATCGAAAATTCCGATATTTCCAGTAGATTTAATGATGATAAGACGTACTGTTCAATACTTAAGTCCAAGCGAAGCCGCGAGCATTGCTTGTATTTAAATATTTAAAAAAAATTGTATTGACTAGGTACCTATAAAAATAAAATTATTTTAATTGGTACTAGTAAAGCATACAAAAAATCAAAACGACATTTTTAAGGAAGCCGCGATACTGAGATGATTTATTGATACTGACCTAGTAGCTATGATAAAAAGTGGTCTATCCAGGGGTACAGACGCATAAAGAGTTTGGTACACAGGCAAAACTATTACTTAATTTCAATATTAATTCTCAATATCAAAATTATTAAAAAAGAGTTAGAGTTTCTTGCCTTTTTTTCTCCATACAAAACCCTTCGAAGGGGTAACTGAATAAAATTTTCCTTCCTTGTAAATGACGTTTAATTGAATGCTTTTTAATGGTTTAAATAACTGAAATAAATAATTTGACGTGTGTTATAACTACATATTTACAAAGTGTAAACGGTTGGCGCAGTAGCTAAGCGTTTGCCTTCTCCGCTGCGTGTCGTGGGTTCGATTCCCGTTCGGAACAAGTATTTGTATGTCATATTTTTTCCAATAACTAATTAAACGATAAGAGCACTATATAATTATCTGGGCTTGTCATTAGTAGATTTTTTTAAATAACTTAATTTTAAAATGATAACGATTTTTAAATTTGGAACGGGTTTGTATGTTTGTTGTCTAGTCTAGCAGGAAACTATAAATCAAATCTGCGTGTTATAAAATTTATGTTTAATTTATCCTTGAAATACAAGACAGGCATTTTTTTTTAAATATAAAAACTATAAACTATAATGTTCTGATGGCCCAGTGGTTTAGGCGACCGCCTATCTTGAAATCATGGGTATTTATATAAATCTGAATATAAGTCTGAAATCGCTAATCCTCCTTGAGCAAGCGTGGTGATCAATCTATACTAATATTATAAAGCTGCAGTGTTTGTTTGTTTGAACGCGCTAATCTCTGGAACTACTGGTCCGATTTGAAAAATTCTTTCAGTGTTAGATAGATTAGTTATCGAGGAAGGCTATAGGCTATATACCATCACGCTACGACCTACGGGAGCGGAGCAGTAACCAAAGACGCGGGTGTAACCACGGCGGACAGCTAGTTAATAATAAAATAAAGCACTCAGTGATAACGTAGCTTCCAATTTTACGAAAGAATTTTCAAAATCGGTTTAGTAGATTCATAGATTACCCCCTACAACATCACAAACATTACCTCTTTATAATATTAGGATAGAAATACACTACCTATCATAAAAAAGGTACGCGTTTTAGTGATATTTTTATATCTAAAGGTCAAATAGTTTACATTATAGTATTTATTGTGAAATAACGAACCTTAATACATGTAAACATTGAAATAACGATATTAGTCTAATGTTATAAGGAATCACATAACATCACGCCTGTAATCCCTGAAGGGTTAGGCAGAGGTATACCCATTAGTACACCCACATTTCGCCAGTTATGTTAAAGTCCCATGTCAATCCTTACTAATATAATGCAAAAGTAACTCAGTCTGTCTGTCTGTCTGTCTATGACGCTTTCACGACTAAACCACTGAACCGATTTTGATGAAATTTGGTACGGGGTAAGTTTGAACCCCAAAGAAGAACATAGGCTACTTTTTATTCAGCTGCATTCAGAAATTATGATTTTACAGTCGAAAGAAAGCTTATAAACTTATTATTTTAATAACCTATTTATTGGTATAATATACGACTGATACTACGATATCGACACAAGATAGTACATTGACTATATTGATAAGTAAAATAAAAAAACAGTCTAAAATATATCTTATCTCCACAAGAATAAGAATTTTATAACTTACATGTTGTTGCTTCGTGCTCTCTGTTGCTACTAAATAAAATGTGATTAAACTCTTTAACAGTGTTGTTGATAACGCGTGATAAGGTATGGCGCGGTGGTATGCTAGATTAGCTGGGCGTCTTACTACACACGTGCGACTAAACTGTGCGTTTTGTCTAACGGTGGTCCCTCACTGGGCGCGCCACCTCATATCAGCCGTACGACGTCCTCTGCTCAACAGAGGCCTCCCCTATAGATTTCCAATAGGACCGGTTGAAAGCGGCTTTCATCCAACGCCATCCCGCGGTCTTCATCAGATCGTCTGTCCACCTTCCGGGTGGAGGTCCCACGCTGCGACTGCCGAACTTCGCTGCCGCTTATAATGTATCAATTCAAGATTCGATTTTGAGCATTAGAAGATTAACACACGGCACTGAGCACCGCCGCGGAGGGCAGCGGCGGTAAAGGCGAGAGCACCGCTCGACCGCGCGGTCGGGCGATGTACGTGTGTTTAGGCATCAACGGATTTCTTAGAGGCCAATGCGACACGAGATCCGCTTCACCGTAAACCGCGGCGGTGTGCGGTGCCGTGTGTTAATCGCCTTACGTTACAATGCTCAATGACGGACGAGCATTTTCCGAAGTAGTGTTTGGCGATAAAAGGTTGTTTCGTAATAAAGTCCCTTTGAACAAACGTTCAGTCGACTTTTCGTTAATCGAACATAATATGACTCTCGAAGTAACGTTACGGACCCTTTTCCTGTAGGTAATGTAACAATCCAAGATTCGTATTTGAGCATTAAGTTACAATATAAAAGTCCAAACTTAAGGTATGCCAACGTGCTATGGAGCCCAACTTGATGTTAACAGATCTCATTCGAAACACCATACTGCGCTCCAAAACACATGTCGTTGAAATGGCTCAAAAAGCTGCCTGTTTGCGACTCAGCCGTTTAGTCGCAAATGTGTGGCCGCCCTAAGGACATCGAACAGACTTCAATAGCGTAGTTGTTAAGGTAGTATGACTATAATAATGGTACAAAGGCCGATAATAAATAAATTAATTTAGTGTAAAGTCCATGAAACTTAATACGTAATTGTGTCGTAGTCTTGTGTAAAATAAAAGTTTAATTATTGGCTTCACGAGTGTCCTATCAGTTCAATATTTTAGGCGAGTGCTAGAAACGACTACTTTATAAGTACCTATAGAAAAACAAATTCACATCTAAGTACTTCGTATGTCAGTACAATAATAGCTTTAGGGAGTCAGTTCTATAAAATTATGCAAAATAATACCGTCATAATCACTCTTGTGACTGGTTTAGAACATTGAATTTGTTTACAAATTTTTATCACCGGTCCTTTGGAACGTAGACGATTTTCTCTCACGGATGAATGGCCCTGCGGGCCTATCGATTTGGGCCGTTCAGACAAAATACCCCGAACCAAAAACCGAAGACTAAACACGACATAACAACATTGATGCAAATCCAATAAAATACACATACTTATGATCACTCTACGGAGCCCTTTAGGAACATTTTATAATTGAAAAGAAATATAATTTTAAAAGGACACTTTTTATAATCATTTTCGCGCGTTAATTTGCAAGTGGAACACGACACTTAACGAGATTCTGTTGTCTTCGTCTTAAACCGTATAAATATTGACTAGTGTTAGCCAGCCAGCATCATTTCGGGTCTTAGTATGGTCTTAGTATCGGTAATTGATTAACAATTTGAATATTTTATATTCTCTCATTTTATTTTAGAAGCTTCACTATAGAAATATTTTGCCCAATTAAAAATTCGAATGTGACGTTCATGTTTTTGTAGTAAGTAAAAGGTTGGTTTTAAACACTGTCCGTATACATATTTCACGGTCTTATTGTAATGCAATAAATCCAAAATGGCAGATGCAACTAGCTAGCTAGCTAGATACTTCTACTTTTTATTTAACACAAGCGTTCTAAAATCAAAACGTCGAGAACATTCTTTTGTTATTTTTTTAAAGATTGTTTTTTTAACGAATAGCTACTGAAGTCTGTTATAAATCCTTATTTTAACAACAAATTACTCAACACACCACAAATCGCTACAAAGTCACTGACTAGTTACTAGTTAGAGGTCGACGATAACCCGCAGATAAGTGTCTGTTGCTTGACGAGAGAACACACAAAGACAATTAAAAAATGACAAGAAATTTCAGAGTTCAACACTGTCTGGATTGTGTGTACCTAGAAAAATCGAAGAGTTTGAATTCGATGCTGTGTGCAAGCAAATATAAACCTTATTGAAATAGTAGAAGTGGTTCTTTTTGTAAAATAATACAGCTAATCTTATTTTCATCTCAACATAGGTTTTTCCTACTATGTATTATATGTAACTAGCGACCCGCCCCGGCTTCGCACGGGTGCATGTATTATACATATAAACCTTCCTCTTGAATCACTCTATCTATTAAAAAAAACCGCATCAAAATCCGTTGCGTAGTTTTAAAGATCTAAGCATATATAGGGACAGACAGACAGGGAAAGCGACTTTGTTTTATACTATGTAGTGATACAGAAGCGTAGCGTACCTTGGCGGGGCCCCGTATAAAAATTTGTTCGGGGGCCCTTAGGAAGGGTAAAGAATTCTCAAAAAAGAAAAAAATGTTTGCATAAAATTAAAAGAAATATTTATTCATCTTATCTATTTGTCACATTTTTAAAAACACGCACGCTTTACTCGGGGAAAAAGAAATTGCTTTTTTTTACTTTTCTCATTTCTGAAATTTAAAAAATTTGGGAAGTTTTTATTAATTTTTGCTTACGCACCTTGGGCCCCCGTAGGCCGGGGGCCCCGTATAATTGATACGGCAGATACGGCGGTAGCTACGCCCCTGATGTAATATCATAAAACGAAGCGATTAAATTTATCTTTAATAGTTTTTAGAATAAAATGTAAGTATGTAATAATGTTCATGCACTACTGCCTGCACCATCCAAGACCTTAATGAGGCCAATGACAGAGCAGTACAGGTTGCTCAATATTGGTCGGACAAAATTTGAGTCAATCGACACGAGAAGAAGAAGATCGCAGACGGGGGACTTCCGCTCTGTGGAATGCTTTCTTATCTAGATCCCTGGGATTATAACAGCCTTTTCCAAAGTGGGCGATAACGCCCCCTTGTGGGCGCTGCAGGCCTAAAGTTGGCGGTAAGAGACCCAGAAGAAAATCGGGGTGAAGAAAAAACTAGTTGGTTATTAAGTACGTGAAAAAATGGGCGCGCTAGAAAATAATTTATTCTCAAAGTGAGCAGTAGACAAAATGAGTTTGGGAATACCCCTGGGTTATAATAATATTGCATATATTAGACACACGTTAATGTCTTGTCAATATAATTAAAATTTAATATAATAATACTATTTGTTCATTTAAATGAGCACCTTTGTCAGTTTCACAAAATGCAGCATCGCTTTTCGCGACTCGCTGCGTTTGAGGTCACGCGTTTTTTATCGATGTTGCTACAGTTGGCCGGTCGCTGTATATGCGGCTGTCATTCTTGGATCTTTGATAGACGTTACAGGTTGTCAGAAACCCGAAACTCTGACAACCAGTCTTATCAAGGGGTATCGTATTATCCAGTTACTGGGTTGTGGAGGTCAGATAGGCAGTCGTTACATGTGAAATACTGGTATTCAGCTGCATCCGGTTAGACTGGAAGCCGATCACAAAATAGTCGAGAAAAATCTAGGCAGAGTTTTTTAAGCGCGTTCTTGTAAAATATGACATAATCATAACATCGCGCCTGTAATTTCTGAAAGATTAGGCAGAGGGGTACCCATTAGTACACCCATATTTCACCTGTTATGTTTAAGTCCCTTGTAATAGGGGGCGAGTCCATTGCCATTAACCGGGCACAAATCCAGACTCCGAGGCTGCTACTGAGAAGTTCCTAAAGGAAATACCCAATAACACTTTACCCGACCTGGGAATCGAACCCAAGACCTTATGCTCAGCAGTCGTGCTTTGCGATTACTAGACCAACGAAACAGTTCATGTAAAAATCCTAATTACAGTCGCTTTGATTATAAACTTATGTTACTGAATCGTAATGAATCACGGTGTTATTGTATAAATGTGTGTGTTTGTGTGTCCCAGACATTATCAGAGAGTTCGGGGCACAGATATAGATAGACATAGATAACGCGAGAGCAACTACTTCGCGTGCCTAGCTTACGTACAAAAATCGTAAGTGGCCAATTTCGCGCTCAGTCTGCATCGGAGCATAGCGCTAGTCGGACGTCAGTTAAAAATATTAAAATGGTTAATTGTGCTGTTATACATTGTAAAAACTGTACAAATGCGAGGAGAAAAAATAAAGTAAACGTTTCCTTCCATCGGTAAGTCATTTTATGATTAATATTATGCGTAATTAATTAAAAAAACAATTATTTTTAATCTAATACCCTCAGTAATACCTGGTAATACCAAATTTGAGAAAAACAAAACGTTCCTATTACATTGCAGCTTTTACTTGGAGCGGTCGATGAGACGTTTTGTTTTAACAAGTAATGAATATCGAAACAAGCGATACTATCGTATATCGTTTCGGTTTTGTAGTACAGGGACTTTTATCATTTTTCTGTCAATTTTAGCGATTAGTGCTGTTCATCATATGCAACACAAATCGATTCTCAAGAATCGATTTCGGAAACAGAGGAATGATTTTGTATTATATAAGTACTTTGTAGACAATTTTAATAAATAATCGTAACGTTTCGTGATTTTTTTTGTTTTCCACATAAACCCAATTTAAAACAAAAATGGATTGAGGCGACGGGAAACAAAGATTGGTTCCCAACAAAGCATAGCACTATTTGTTCAATACATTTTGAGGAAGCAAGCTTTGTTGAAGGGAAAAAGTTTTCGTAGCTCATGTAATTTTGGATCTATTTTGATTTAATTATAACGTATTTTACATGCTTTTCGTTTTGCTTCTAAAATTTCTTCTCTGGATTTTGTCTTTGTTTCCGACATTTTGATAGTCTACAACAATTACAAGAAATAATTAGGGAAATACTAACAATTTTGTAAAAAATATATATTCCTAACTGCCTTATAAGCAGATCAGGAATTTTATTTTGTCATTCATTTTTCTGTTTATCTCATTCCTCTGTATATCTCATTACTCTGTCATAAAATCGATTCGTAAATCGATTTAAATTATGTTATTATTATTATTATATTTTTATTGTTATTGTTGTTATTATTATATGTTATTATGTTATTAAAAAAAATATGGCAAAGGTATCCAAAAACTAGCACGTCGTCGGAACGCGAAGCGAAGCGAAACGAAGCGCTCGAGCACGCAACCTCTCACTACAAAGACTTTCAGCGTACTGCTGACCGGGTGAGCCGCTGGCGCATGGCGGGAGGTAGGACGAGGGGGGCGCCGTACGCGGCGGCGTCTTTGAATCGATTTGATTTTCCCATCACTAAATAGTGCTTGTGACGTCATAATAGGTAGTCAAAAAATGGCACGCTTGGTTTTCATACAGATCGTGATACTTGCGTTATCTATGTCTATCTATATCTGTGGTTCGGGGTCATAGAGATAAAACTATTTTTTTTACTTTTGGTGATTTCTTTTTAAGATCAAGACATGTTTACATGTGACAGTATGATATTGTTACGAGCTGCAGAAATGATAGATTTGTGTGTATTAATAGGCAGATTCCTATCTCATAGTTTCTTTCTTTTTTCATGGCTTTAGGTCTGCCGAAGTGAACCCACGTAAATTTTTTTTCATGTATTTTGGATATTTACGGATATTACTAGATTTTAAGTAGGTACTAGTTTAGGTATATTGAATAATTGAAAGATGGTGGGTTGGCTTGTTTTGCCTATCTTTTATCTACATAAAAAGGCAACCATTACTGATTGACTGATCAACACACAGCTCAAACTAGAAACTGAAGAGTTAAAGAATTTTCTAAAAAGAGACAGGGGTCCAAAGTTTATATGGAGAAACAAGAAATGTGGGTGTACTAATGGGGCACCTCTGCCTAACCCTTCGGGGATTACAGGCGTGATTAGATCGCCAAAAACCGACATTTACGCGGACGAAGTCGCGGGCAAAAGCTAGTTATAAATAAAATTGTGTTTTAAATTGATACCTACTAAGGACGGATTTGTACATATTCATGAATGTATCATGAACATAGAATATACATTAAAAAAAAGCTTTTTTACAAAAAAAGACAACCGCCTTCAAAAACTACAAAATAAAATAAAAAATAACTTTAGTTTGGAAGTCGGTGGCAATACCTACATAACAAAAAACAAAACCAAAGCGGTTGTCTTTTTTTGTAAAAAAGCTTTTTATTTTTCACTTTTTATTATAGTGCTTGTGTGTTAATGTTTGAAATCCTTAATAAAAGCCCTTTCGAACAATACCTCACACGATATGTTTAATTTAAAAAAATGCTTACAAAATAAAAAGCACTAAACCAAATTGGATGAAATATGGGACCAAATGGCAAGTATACTGCATCGAACAAAAAAAGAATCACACTAATCGGACTAGAAACCTCGGAGTAATCTGTGTACATACATAATAAAAAAAAAAAATACCGGCCGAATTGAGAACCTCCTTCGTTTTTTGAAGTCGGTTAACAAGTCATTAAGGACAAAAGCGCCTGTGTCTAAACGTATAGCACAACGTCGGTAGCATGGTGACAAGCCAACGTTGTACGATTTTACTAGGTACTTTATAAAAAAAAATATCTACATTTTAGCTATGTAAAACTTGGCTATTAAAATATGAATAGGCGTTTCTTTTTTAACTATAATTATTAATGGTCATGCAGCGGGGGTTAATTCTGTAAAGAAATCAATCCATGTCAACATACTTCCATTTTTCAAAGTAAGGGATTTGAATATTTGATTTTTTTCATTATATTCAGCCACTCAAGTTTTTTTATTTATTTATTTGTAAAATCTCCTTTACAGCTATCATTACAGGTATACACCTAATGCGATAGAGTGGCCTTAAAATTAACTTATTAACATTAAAAAATAATAATTAGAAAAGAAAAGAAAGAATATTTAAAATAAAAAATAAAAATGACAACTTAAAGCCTATACTTTAATCTACTCCATAACACAAAATAAACAACAGCATTTTTGCGAATTCACTCAAATGGCATGTAAGTACATGGTTACGCGTTTAACAATTTATCACGTTCAGTTTTTGTTCGAAAACGAGATTATTAGGAAGGTATAGTACCTATATATATTTCTAATTCTACACTAGGGCAATGGGGTCTGCCTACCTTGTTTGTCGGGACATCGCAAAGCGACTGGTCGGCTCTTCACGTGACCAGAAGGCTTGCCGTTTATTGCAAACGTGGCAATGCTGCCAGCCTTTTGGGCACTTGCCCCATCGACAACGATTTTTTTTTAGGTGGTAAAAATCATCAATTGAGTCCTTCCGCCCTGGGTGGGGCGAAAGGGACTGTCAGACTTTTACTGACTAAAAAACCACCCTGTTCCTTCTGTTGCCCTTTACGTTCCGGGGCCACGGTATCCTGTGCGGTCGAGTTTTTTGATGCCCTGTACTTACGCTTCCTCTTTTCTTTTTTATAATTTTATGTAATTAATATATTATGTAGGTACTTATAAATTTTGTTTTTAGAATAATTATTATTTTAGATGTTATAAAAATGAATTAATAGGCATAGTATTAATTAATTCTAGCGAATTAAGTCAGATGGCACAATTTCCTTATACGAAGTTTTTTTTTACTTAGATAGTTACCGTTATACCAATATATAGGCAGGCATATTACTCTTATCCTGTACCACCGCATAATCGTTGTTAATATCCGTTAATAAAATGTCGTAAGTAGCATCCATTTTATATTTGATATTTATCATTCATATTCTTTATTCTAACATTTATTTTTGACTGCTTCGTTGGTCTAGTGGTCGCAAAGCGCGACTGCTGAGCATGAGGTCTTGGGTTCGATTCCCAGGTCGGGCAGTGTTATTGGGTTTTTTCTTTAAGAATTTCTCAATAGCAGCCTCGGAGTCTAGATTTGTGCCTAGTTGATGGCAATAGGCTCGCCACCTATTACATGGGACTTTAAAAGGGTGTGTAATGTATCATATAATAACAAATGCTCTAATTTCACTTGAAATAACGTTCACATGATATAATTTTCATATGCTATTAAAATCATATAACCTAATTTCATATGACCTAATAATTCATATGATATAATTTTCATTTAATATAAAACGTTTAGTATAACGTTCATTTTATATAATTTTCAATATGTATAATATTCTTTTTATATAACATTCATTTGACCTAATGTTCTTTTGACCTAATTTTCATGTTTAATGGTCACAGTTCTAACCTAACTCAAATGGCACCTAACCAAACCTTAAAATATTCTATGCATGGTCGACGGAGCCCCGCTTCGCTTCTTATAACTTAGCTTTTGCTATGAACTTCTCTCAGGCGTCAGGCAAGCAAGCATGCAGCATGCAAGCAAGCATGCAGCATGCAAGCAAGCACGCAGCATGCAAGCAAGCATGCAGCATGCAAGCAAGCACGCAGCATGCAAGCATGCAACATGCATCAGGCATGGTTTCTGTCACGGCTCCGGTGCTGCGGGGCTCCGGCAGTCCCACGCGAGTTTATCGTCGCAGATGGATTTAACGCTCACCACCGTAGCTTCGGCTTGCTGGCCGGCTACGCCGGCCAGCCTCAGCCGCGGCGGCGAGTGTTACAACCACCTGCTCCTCAACTCGCGGGCCGCCTCGCCCCTCCGCGCCTACGCGATTTTAAATTACACTCTAGGGGTAGGGCAAACAAGACTGCGTGGAGTCGGATTTACAGCGATTCGTTTTTGTCACTAAATCCTAAATTTTAGCAAATGTTTTAGGACTAAAAAAAATATTATAAATGAACATTCGGAATAATACACATAAAATATAAAACAAATATCGAGATTGCAATAGCCACACAATCAATGATATTCTAATAAACAGATATGTTATACCCTTACAAAACAACAGAAAAAAGTGTTCCGCGCCGAGAGGCAGCACACATACACACATTTCATTCATTTTACATTTCACTACAAGTAAAAAAGGATAGCTTGATACAACCTATAGGAAAAAAAGTGACAGCTAGATGTTGTCAATTGCGCGTGAATGTGAACAGACATTATTCGAGCCACCAATCACCGCACGTTGGCATCATAGACTAACAAATTAACTAGGTAGAAGGTACAAACCGCGTGTACAGAATTTGTAGCCGGGATTTGTGCCTATGCAACGAATAAACTCTCTCTTGCTGTTGTCACTTAATAAAGTAATATAAACGATTCATTAATTCTTTGTTTACGATGTCGGCGACGAAGACCCCATGCACGTACGTACTATAACGCAAGTACAGTTAGTGATATTTTGTAAGGACTTTATAGTTAAGTTTAATTTTTGAAAGGATTCTATAATTTGTTTTTTTGAAAGGATTTTAAAGTTGTTTTCTTATGTTTTATTGTACTTATTAGGTAGGCAGAAACTTTAATTTACTGATAAGGATATTAGGAAAACTTGTCTGGTTAGAAAACATAACGTAAGGGAATTTGTGCAAAATTGGTGTATTATGTCTTATTGGAACGATGTTAGCGTAATCCAATTAGAAAAGTCTAGTAGGATAGTAATTTGAAAGGTTTTTGACGAAAAATTGTATGATAAGGAATAATTACGTAACTTGAAAATGAGGTTTTTTGTTTATGGAGGAATATTAAATATTTCTATCATATTTTGGTAAGATCACATAGAAACAAGGTTTACAAAAGGAATTGTAAAAATCGCGTAAGTATTGTAAAAGTTATAGTCGATTGTTCAAAGTGAAAATGTTAAAAAAACAATTTTTACACTTCAATGTTCTAGGGTTTTTGTCAGACTGTATTTTATCATTATGTACCTAATTGATTTTAAGTATTAAGTATTAAATTATAATGAAAAGTTATTAAAAGGGAAACTAGAACTCTGGAGTAAAGATGACTTTACTGCCTAATATTCGCATCTGTACTTTTATTCTATGTCCGGAGTGCACGCATCCTTGTCGTTCTCACGACAAAAAATGTATTTTCCATCTCTTTCTTTTTTCTAACCTCAAAATATCAGAATATTAGGAAAATAATTGAAATATATTAATAAATCGAAGTATATTGCGTACTTACGTGTGGTATGAGATCCCTTGTGTTTTATTAACTTTGGTATCGTAATTGGTACACTTTCTAAACACACACGATGGCATTTTGGATGGTAATTACGTAGCAGCGCGCAACGTATCACTCGTAGTAGTGCCAGACACAGACTAAAGGCAATGCGTCCTAATTAGGAGGGTTTCTGGTCTTCACGTTTTGCGCGCTTATAACATATCTGTTTACTAAAATATCATTGCACACAATGAATATTTCGCTGTAACTGTATGACAGTAAGAAAAATAATAAATTCGTGTATAGTCTACCCACCTCATGCATAAAAGCAAACTTTTGTAGCAATTAATGCTTATGCGATGCATTTTTGCTAGCACCATACTAGCGGGCGTTTAAAATTGTACCTATCACATTTTCTTAATTTATTATATTAAAAGTTACTTAGAGATTATGAATATTATAGTAAATGAATAATATACTACATGAATATTATGTCAAATGTGCATTATAGGAAATGTTAATTATATCATAAGAAATTAGATAAAATGAAATTATATCAACAATTCATTATCTCAACTGATCGTTATATTAAACAAAATTATATTAACTGAAATTAGGTCAAGTGAACGTTAGATTTTTTGATATTATATCAACCGTTACACACCCCTTTAAAAAACGTAACTGGCGAAAAGTGGGTGTACTAGGTACACCTCTGCCAATGAAGAGTAATGGAGTACGTAGGTCCCAAAATTCAACAAGGAATATCCAATCAGGATGAATAAAAAAAAAGCACATTTCTTGTAAAAGTCCTTGATACAGTTTTAAAATCGCAGTACTAAAAGTAGTCAGTGGTGAATATTTATAGGTACCTGTCTGTTATGTACATGGTGTTCACTTTGTGGTTCACCTTGCACTCAATACCCGGCTCCAAATGTTCGTTATGTAACGTGAACGACGCAGATTATGATAATTACGAGTATGTTGATTGATTTAGCTTGTATCAATTTTTAAAGAATATACATAACATAATCCCCGAAGGGTTAGGCAGAGGTGTACCCATTAGTACACCCATATTTCGTAAGTTATTTTTTCAAGTCCTATGTAAAAGGGGGCGAACCTATTGCCAAATTGACAAATCCAGACTCCAAGGTTGCCACTGAGAAATTCCCGATGGAAAAATCCAGTAACACTTTGTCCGATCTGGGAATCGAACCCAAGACCAACGTGGCAGTAAACAATATAGTGACTAAGTTTTTCGATTGATACTGAAGATGGGTGACCATTTTTACACACCGAGACTCTTTCGTACCTCGGAAAGCACGTTAAGCGGTTGGTCCTGGCTGTCATACTTGAATTTTTGACAGTCGTCGTTAGTCGTCAGAAGCTCGAAAGTCTGACAACCAGTCTTGCTAAGGGGTATCGTATTACCCAGTTACTAGGTTGTGGAGGTCAGCTAGGCAATCAATTCATGTAAAATACTGGTATTCAGCTGCATCCGGTAAGACTGGAAGCCGACCCCAACATAGTTGGGAAAAGGCTAGCCAGATTGGATTGTTCACCGAACACCATCTTTGAGAGATGGTGGTAAAATCGTAGTCCAAGGAGAAATATAAGTCATTACTTGATAATTATGCATACATACATACATAAACTCACGCCTTTTTCTTGCTACGATCCTTACATACTCCTTTCGCCTCATCTACGTTCATACATCTCGTCATACAAGCACGCCGGTTACGAGTACTCCGCACCTGACCTTTTTGAAGAACCTCACCAATAAGGTCAGTGTAGGTCTTCCTAGGGCGACCCCTCCCTGCGTTGCCACTCACCTCTGCCATATAAATACCTTTTCTTAATCGTCTTTCACTCATCCTCTCAACATGACTGAACCATCTAAGCATACCCTTTTCTATCTTGATATGACATTCTGTATTCTTCCTAATCTCAAACAGTCTTGTGTTGCAAACACGTTACGTACGCAGTTACACACTACGTTTGCAATAAAATTATCAAAGCGCTTCGATTGATGCTGATACCCGTGGCGCTACACGTGACCAGGCATCTTTCTTACATAACGTATCGGGGAAATGGCTTGATAAAAAACCTAGTAATTTATGCAGAAACGAAACTTTGTTTTTTTAGGCATCTATAACATCATAACTGGGTCAAATTCTTAGGCTTAAAACATTTATTTCAAAACCAGCTTGTTTGCACGACTTCGTCCGGTTAAATTTGGGTTATTGCGGATGTAACCGAACTCGCGGATTATAAAGCCTATGTCCTTGTTTGGGAGCCAAGCGTACTTCACACCAAATTTCATTAACATCGGTTCAGTGGTTTAGTAGTGAAAGCGGAACAGACAGACAGAGTTACCTTCGCATTTAAAATATGAAGTATGAATAACAGAACAATTCATTCACATATTATAATGAGAAACAATAATTAGCCTGAGTACATTAGGTACTTTGTTGTTCATAAGTAACGATGAAATGAACATACTAAACGGCATCAAAAAATCCTCCGCATCACCGTCGACTCGAAATGTGCCCAAAAGCAATGCTTAGTCTATGGCCTAGGTAACCCTTGAGTCCTTGAGCCCTGGGGTCACGGGAAGTGTCAACCAACCCATTAGACAATTTCTTAAAAAGGTTACAGGCACGCGGACCACGACGGGCTTTAACAGTTCCACCCCAAACAGCTCAAAAATAAAGTTGCTAATAAGGGTACTATAAAATAATAATAATACCAGCCTATTACTGTCCCACTGTAGGGCAAGCCTCTTCTCATACAGAGAAGGCATGAGCATGATCACCACGCTTGCTCAAGGATTGGCGATTTCAGACTTATATTAATTACAAGTCCAGGTTTCCTCACGATGTTTTCCTTCACCGATGTCAGTGATGTCCAAGATAAACTTAAGGAAAGTACATATGAATTGAAAAAGTCACATTGGTACTTGCCCGGATTCGAACCCAGAACCTCATGCATGAGAGGTGGGTTAACCACTGGGCCATCACGACACATTTTCCCTACAATTTAATAAAAAAATAAAATGTCTCATGACGTATCCAGCAGTGATATTCAGTAAAAATCTTCAATGAATTTATGTGAAGCCAGCTTCAGGTGAGCTATAGGTGGAATGTCAGCACTCGTCAAGATTACCGAAGGAAACTCCATCATAGAAATTGTTTACAACCTTTATATAATAAACCGGCAGGACCACTCCTTATTATTATTTTGCTTACTAGGAGAAATCGGGGCCATATCTGTCTTATGAATTGTATATTAAGGAGCTATTTAATGGCGCCAACAGAGTCGATATGGCGCAAACCACAAACAAATCTCACGTGTCAGTTTGGTAACTTAAAGCGCCGTCTGGATCTCGCATCACGTTTGAATTTGGTAACGTAGGTCGTCGATCATCGTCGGCGCCTGCACTCACCAGCCCGTGAAAGTATACAAAATAGTTTGTCTATATTGTGCATCTGCAGAGTGTTGGCATAAACAATTCTTTATTTGCATAACATTAATTACAGTCTTTGTGAAGCCCTGAATCCAGAGCTAGATTGCCTGACCTGTATTGCCGGAGTCAAAACGTTTCACCTCGAACGGACATAAACACCGCACTATTTGGAGATAAAGAAATATAAGTATATGAAATCATTGATAGGTCGTTCCGTTTTTCTAAATAAACTGCGCTCAGCCGAATTATGCTCAAAGCTATTTGTAAGCATAATTTGGCAAGTTGTGGCATTATAGCTCGTCCGACACCTAGTGCGAATGTGGAGCTCCTGATCCTATGACCCATATGCTGGAGTGTCCCAATGGGCCTGTTCACCTGCACCCTTGACGACCTGTGAAACGCCTCGGATGCATCAGTAAAATGTCGACCTACTGGGCCCAAATAATTAAAATTACTAAAGATGTATCATCGATACGAAAAGAATAAGACGAGGCATAGTTTAGCAAAATCCATAAAAAACAATTTGGGCCAGCATAACAGCTGTCAACATACCTAGTACTTATTTCCATTTATGTGGTATTGGAATCTGTGACAAACTTTAATAAATATTTTATTTTAATTATATTTTTATGCGCCACTCTACAGCAGCGCCACTATAGTTGTGTACAAATTAATATGAATCGACCTTGGACTAGAAAGCCGTGTGTGTTTTGCCGTTGTGAGTAAAGGTGAATGCTCATTGTGTAACACATTTTTTTTCACGATCCTGGTAAGTACTTACCTTTATTTCGTATTTCCTACGTCCTTATTTTGCCTCAATAGGTATAGCTGTTATTTTTTAATTCTAATTTCTTTAAATGCCAAAGATTTGATGAATGGATGTTCATTAGGTACTCAATCACGGCAGAACGGATCTGAATGTGGCTCAAAGATAAATTATAGTCTTTTTTATCCCGAAAAATGTATTTTTCCCGTGGGATAGTATATCAAGGGGGCAGAAGCTAGTAGTAAATATACAGAACTGGAAGGTCACACACTATCACTCACTCACTCATCACAAAATATCGAAAACCGATTGACGTATAAAGATTTGGACGTGTTTCTTACTGCGGTGCAGCGTAAGAATTAAATAATTTGCACAATGGGTCACGCTAACATAATAATATGGTATTCTCATCCTCGCAGATACGGCCAGGGCTCCCGCTCATGCCGCGCCTGCTCCAACAGACATGGCCTCATCCGCAAGTACGGCTTGAACATCTGCAGACAGTGCTTCAGAGAATACGCTCACGATATGGGTTTCAAGAAGCTTGATTAAAATGTTTAGCCAAAAAACTTTAAATTTAAATTTAGATGAAATTTGGCACGGAAGTAGTTTATAGTAAAGTTGTTTAATTAACCCCCTAAGGGCATGAAACGGGGGTCCGATATTTACGCGGACGAAGTCGCAGGCAAAAGGTAGATAATATAAATAAGATAGAAGCCTCATCCATTCTGCACGGCACTTTACCCCCACATACTTTTAGGCAATTTCGTGCACATTCTCCGCGAAGGTCGCTACAAGCGTCTCAATGACCCGCGCAACTTGCTCATGCAGCCAGGTGCCGGCTATAACTGTTTTGAGCGAATTTCGCGCAATACTTGCACAAGCCCCGGGTCTAAATGCTTGCAATGTTTACGGGTTTTGTTATTGCGATGTGAGAATGGCACGGGGTCATTTTTTTATGTTTTTGAGTTTAATAGTTTATTTATCTATTACAGATCACAATATTGTAAACATGTGAGGATTATGTTTCTATAAATAAATAAATTTAGCTCTCATTTCTAATTTTTTTTGCACTTGGCAGCTATTGCAGTACTTTAAGTCATTTCTATTTATACGAGTATGTAGGTCTTCTTTTTGTATATTTATTGAATTATTGTTCCTACCTGTATATTGTACAGATTTTTTTTTTTTAAGTATAAATGGAGTTTCTTGCCCATTCTTCTAGATACGAAACTACCTTTTCGTCAAGGCATACATAACTACATTATTAAGGATTAAGGACTACATTATTTGTACAAAGATTCACTATTGTTATTGTTTTCTTGTAAATGAAGTTCAAAACTGCTTAATGATCTAATTGAAATAAGTGTTTTGACTTTGCCTTTATTTGTACATCAGTCTTACGTGACTGACACAACGCATATCCACTAAAGAAGTGAAGATGGAAAAAAGAAAGCAAGATAATATTTTGGGAATAAACGCCGTTGAAGTTAAATTATGAACAAAGTCGTGGGCAATTGTATGTAGTGTAGGTACACAACGAGGTGATAAGGTCAATCAACTCGACAAGCGGTTAACATTAATGACTGACAACATAAGCCTGTTGTCTTTTATATGACAATAGTGTCACTATACATGCATTATAATATGATTGTTGAACAGTCCACGCTTAGTGGGTCCTTAATGGTATTAGATCGTTCATAGATGGATTAAGTCCAAAAACATGAAGACCAATCCATATTACGTTAGTGTAATAAATAAATAAATAAATAGTATCATAAATAGTATAAAATAATACAAGCCTATTATTATTATATTAACCTACCCACTGATCACCACACTTGCTCAACGCGAATTGGTGAATTCAGACTCATAATTTATAAATCCATATTTTCGTAGTCTTAGACCGGTAGGGCGAGATTTAATGGATTCATGTTAGTTCAAATAATGCAAGAATCCTGCTGATCTGCTCTCGATAATCAACCTCATGAGCTCGTGAGGCTAGGTCCTAAGGAACTGACGAATAAAGACTTAAAGCACTTATTAGTACCTAGTGTTTTATACAGGGTCATTGAAAAACCCGAAACCTGAAAAGTAAAAGTTGTTCATAATGATGAGTACAATGACCCCTTTTCAGGTTTCAAGTAAATTTTTAATTACCCTGTATAAAAGAGTAGATTTAGAGGTTTCAAACAAAATAGCTAAAATATAGAATCTAGATATTAAATGTATTGAAAGAGCACGATTTTTCGAAATGTTCTCAACTAACTTTCTAGACCTATTTAAAGTATATCCTGCTTATGTATAGGACTTCACTAGGTTTAAATTCGGCATTTGGCTAAGAAACCACAGCCATGTTCTATTCGCCGAATTAACTGTATTATGTATTGCGACGTTTATCTTTTTAATCGAAAGCAAAATAATAGTGAATAAATAACAGCAGTGTGGCAACACTTACAGCGACACATCTTATCAAAATGCCGGTAGTTACTGCACAATGCACGTGCGAGATCGTTGACATTTGTACTAGGGTTGCCAACACAACAATTTAGAGTGTATTTTTTTGTAATTTGGAAGGATATAAAAAAGAAAACGTAAAGATACAACGGATGAATTATGTGAAAGGGGACTAGAAAAGGTTAAAATAAATTTAAGAAAGGAGAGAATTGCTGCGTAGTTCTCAAATAATGAAGTCGATAGAAACCTAAATCAAAGATTGAGTTATTACTACAGTTAAAATTAAAGGGAGTACAAGAAAACGTGTTATTTTTTGTATTCAGTATTAAATATTATACTTACGTTGGTAGGTACAAAATCCTTGACAATCCGCTTTGCAAATGGTTAGGTTTTTGAGTGTGGTTTTTATGCAAGTAGTTACATTATCTTTGATAGACTTTCATACTATTAATTGTTATCAGAAAATGAAGACACTATAATGATAACCACACTTGTTGATTTATATTGCGGAAATCAGATGACATCGCTTTTATATGCATTTTTTGTGGTAAGACAGGAAACCAACCGCAATAAAGAAAAGGCGACTTATATATGAATATATTATAAAATATACTACAAAGAATGCAGACATGTAGTATAATTGAGCAGCTCGTATTTCCGCTTGCCGTTTTTGGAAAACCGCCTGAAAGTAAACATAACCTCCCCAAGAATTAAAATAAAATAATTGGTGGAATCTTAATTAAAACTTTTTCCATGGATTCATTGTATATGATGGGGATTCATTTTTTGCCGGTTGTTAAAAAATAAATCAATTGTTCCATATTATGTATAAGTGGTCTTCTTCTTCTTTACGAGTCGATTTTTATTTAGTTTTATAGTTTTTGTGCCCAGTAGGTGGCCACGTACCTACAAGTAGTGGCATATAAGTGGTGTATAAATAGGTATAAGCGCAAAACCCATACGGTCAAAATGTATAGAATAATGCGAACGTTGGGGGGTCTCCAATCATGTAAACACTGAATCCATTATAAAAGGTTTCGTTACGATGATCTCTTCCAACCCATTAGTTATTGTTAATTAGTTAGTATTGCAATTTACCATCCCTACCTTGTTGCTAAGTATTCCACCAAGTCGCACTAAGCGTTTCCAAACGTCCAAAATATTGCGCACATCAATGGAATGGAACTCTCTGCCTGCGTCTGTATTTCCGAACGCATTCGACCCTAATCTCTTTAAAGTTAGAGTGAACAGGCTTCTTCTAGGTAAGCTCACTCCATCGTAGACTTTGTCTATGTCACCTCTGACCTAGACTAGACGAAAGAGTAAACCCAACTCTAATAAAAAATTATAATAATAAAAAAAAAGTGAAAACTTGATTATTAACGTTTACGTTTACGTTTAACATACACGAACATTCGCGCAAGCGCCCTGCGCTGTCTAAACGAAACAGTAGGCCCAGGCATACATTTTCGCCGCGCCGTAGAGAGGGGATAGCTGTCTACTCTCCATCTGTCTTACGCTTTTTCGATCAGGTCACGTGTCCTGACGCGCACGTGTCCTGACGCGAGTTTAAGATTTTATACCCATTACAGAAAAAGTGCTCAACGCCGCTAAAGAAGTTTTCACTTCAAAAAAAATATCTTCATTACACATACAGATGGGCAGACCAATAATGTGACAGCCCTACGAGTAGAGCAGCGTTCTCAATTAGCGATAAGCCGGGGCGACCTAATTTAGAACGCATCGTAAACTAACGAGCGGGTTCACATGTGACGTTTTATAATGTCTTATTTAGCACTAGCTTTCTACCCACGACTTTGCCCGCGTTAAAAGTAACTTTCCGTAAAGTAGGTTGAACTATTATCCCAAGGAAACACATTACCGAGATAAAAGTATCCAAGAAATAGTCTATCTATGTGCCAATTTTCATACAAATCTCTTCATCGGCTTACGCGTGATTGAGTAACAAACATTCAAACATCTAAACATATTCACAAACTTTCACATCCTTACTATCCTTACTAATATTATAAATGCGAAAGTAACTCTGTCTGTCTGTCTGTCTCGCTTTCACGCCTAAACCACTGAACCGATTTTGATGAAATTTGGCATGGAGATAGTTTAAGCCCCGGGGAAAGACATAGGCTACTTTTTATTAGACTTCGACTTCGTCTGCGTCCGCGATAACCGACATTTGCGCGGACGAAGTCGCGGGCAAAAGCTAGTTTTTTAATATTATTATTATACTAGCGACCCGCCCCGGCTTCGCACGGGTGCATGTATTATACATACCTATAAACCTTCCTCTTGAATCACTCTATCTATTAAAAAAAACTGCATCAAAATCCGTTGCGTAGTTTTAAAGATCTAAGCATATATAGGGACAGACAGACAGACAGACAGGGAGAGCGACTTTATTTTATAATATGTAGTGATAGTGATAGTAGGATTTACTCACCATCACTTTTGGATGGGCATCCTTATCGACCACCACATGGAGTGGTTTGGTCAGGGGCGTATTATTACCATGCTTGGTAATCTACATAATTTTATAAATCAATATTACCTTGCGTTAGTCTCGCAAAAAAACGACAAT
This sequence comes from Hoplodrina blanda, assembly GCA_949316365.1. NCBI lineage: Eukaryota > Metazoa > Arthropoda > Insecta > Lepidoptera > Noctuidae > Hoplodrina > Hoplodrina blanda. Next base: position 2,819,232 of record OX438579.1, on the reverse strand, counting down.
GGCACGACGGTATTGAATCGGTTTGGGAACAAGAAAATTTAAAAAAAATGGTATTACGAAGTTCGGGGCCATCTAGTGTTATTATATGTATAATGTTATAGGAAATTTATTACGATAAACCAAAGTGGAACAAAGACACAGTAGGAGAAAGCAAATACACCCTATACCCAGCAGTCCACTGACTGCTTTGTCTTTAGTAACAGAAGGATACCAGAGTGGCACGGTAGGCTACTGGAGGTCACGGAAGGATACTTCTGATTAATCTTTCAACCACTTTAGACACCCAATTTGCTGCAAAGTAATATCCTGCTGATAAAAAGGATAAACATCCATCATGTCTGGATGTCTGACTGATGAGTGCAGTGACACGTATCATTGTTAAAATGACATTCATAACTTTAAGTCTTTCATATAGTACGGCCGACGTATCTTGGCGGTCTGAAGATAGCTGTTTGGCTGTGCAATGGATCTTAAAGAAACTAAATTGTTTACTGCGCAGCAATCGGCTAACTTCAGAGCCGCCAAGATACGTCAGCCGTATTGTAGGTATGTCTGTAACTAAAATTTTTTGTGTAGGTTTTGAATTTTTTTGTAAGTAATAATAATAAAATAATAAATAATTAAAAAAAATATTGTAAAAAAAGTCTCCGGGTTTGTGAAAGACGTGACAACTGAAGTCAAGACAATAGTAAGTGTTTTATTATTAATTGCAAGCGGGCAAAAAAATCCTATTGATGCAACTCGTGATTAATGTTAATTTATTTACTCGCTAATGATTTTTAATGTTAAAATCTTGGATGTAACAAAGATTTTTAAATATATAAAAGTAATAAACATAAATTGTAAAATTTAATTGACTTGGTATAGCTAAACGACTTATTAATTCTATGTCTACATGTTATTATTATGTACTTATCCGTTTGCCCCAGACCAGCTGAACGCGAGTATACTCTAGTCTCTCGCGACATCCGACCAAGAGCGGACGCGGCCGCCATTACGGATTATTTCCCGCCTAATTTTGACAGTTGTCAGTGATCGTACTTTCTTTTCTTTTTAGAAAATTGTTGTTACGTAAGTAGTTTTGTTCTTTTTTCATGTTTTTAAAAGTAATTATTGTTAAGGTCATATTATTTTAATATTTATGAAAATATAATGGACATGTCCTTAGTACCCACTAAATTTAAAATAAAATTAATAAAATGTCATACAGGGCCAATGTTGTAAGAGGGCATCTAGCAGTCTAGACAAATAATAAACTAAATCCAATACAGTGTCAACAATCGATGCATCTGCGTATGTCAATTCAATGTTATTAAAAAGCAAATAGTAGGTACCTACACATTTATTACAATAAATCAACATATTATTTTATATGAAACAATAGAATTAAACCAATTATAAGTATAAATAATGAAAACAAATTAAAAACCTTGTTAATTAAATAGTAATAAGCAAATAAGTAAACTATAACAAAAATACATTACATACATAGTTGTCAACTGCAGGTACTTAATACAAAAAAACTAAAAAAAATGTTTTTACAATATAAAAAAAAAACAAAATAAAATGAAAAAATAATAATAGTAACTCGAACGTTTTACGAGTTTTACAAATTAGTTTTTCAGATGTAAAAAGCGTTTTAATCAGTTTAACAAGATGCAGGTCAATCCGTAAACAAGTTATTGTCTCAATGTTAGTAATTTGGTATCCTTTTTTAGTTTTTTTTTCGCATTGGAAAATTCTCATGTAGAAAATTCGCATATTTCCCGCTTTAGGGGTTTCTTAGACTCTTACTGACTAAAAACTACCCTGGAACCTAGAACAGTTTATATTATATTAGCTTGGGAAGGGGGGCCCTTCCCATACTTACACCGACCAGCGTACGCGCATTTCGCGATAATGTTGGTATCCTACAATAACTAAAAATAAACTGTTCCGTTTTTATCGCAAGCATAATATTATGCTGTGTGATATCGGTTACAAATGTGTGGCAGTGTATTATGCATGTGGACAGCACAATATCAACAACCGTTATGTTAATGGAAGGGACTAAGGGAGATAACAAAGCTATAAATACCAATGAAATGCTTAGGGTATTTCACACTATTGACATGTGGCATGCTATTAAAATGACCTAGTGTATAAGTTACGATAATTTTCGGAATGTCGTATGGCCATCTCAATGATGATCTTGATGCCGTTTCCAGAATTTAATAACAGGGTTTTAATCTGCCAAAAAAATACTAAGGCGCTCCACCCACTGCCCCGCGCCCCGTCGCGTAGCGCGGGATGGCAGATTTTACCGTTGTATGCAAGTATCTCAATTTATATAGAAATCACGCCTAGCACAACACACTGCCGACGCGGAAACGAGCGGGAAGGCGCACCGCGCGCAGATTCTGCCAATCTGCGCGGGAGCGCGGGGCGTGCCGCGGGATATGACACACCGGCTCCGCAGCCCCGGGCGTGATTTTATACTGCAAAGACGTTTGCACGATGGATTTCGACGTAGACAAATTTATTTAGCGCGAGGCCGTCGTAATCTGCTTCACCGCGCGGGGGAGCAGATTTCACCGCTAAGTAAGGCAGATCTGCGCCTCCGTCGCCGCGCGCGTTATCTGTCGCTCTGCTCACCGCGGCGGGACGCATCTTTAGGCGCTCCACCCACTGCCCCGCGCCCCGTCGCGTAGCACGGGATGGCAGATTTTACCGTTGTATGCAAGTATCTCAATTTATATAGAAATCACGCCTAGCACAACACACTGCCGACGCGGAAACGAGCGGGAAGGCGCACCGCGCGCAGATTCTGCCAATCTGCGCGGAAGCGCGGGGCGTGCCGCGGGATATGACACACCGGCTCCGCAGCCCCGGGCGTGATTTTATACTGCAAAGACGTTTGCACGATGGATTTCGACGTAGACAAATTTATTCAGCGCGAGGCCGTCGTAATCTGCTTCACCGCGCGGGGGAGCAGATTTCACCGCTAAGTAAGGCAGATCTGCGCCTCCGTCGCCGCGCGCGTTATCTGTCGCTCTGCTCACCGCGGCGGGACGCATCTTCAGTGGGTGGAGCGCCTTAGTGGGTGGAGCGCCTTACATTTATTGAAATCTATTAAGTACTTGTTTATAATATTTATAAAAAAAAATAGCCTTTTTATTTCCTATCAAAAATACAAAATAATAATGGAAACTTCATGCAATCATAATTAATTAAATTTGAATTTGGATGTAATATACACATCATTATTGAATTATTACAGTAAAACCAAAGCGATGGTATAATTGGTATAAGTGAAGTGGTATATCAACACCGTAATAAAATGTAGTAAGTAGTAGATTTTAAACGTTTTTAATTAGTAGATAGAATTGACCTTCTCGTGATTTGCCGAACATGTAGGAAGTTATGGAAGACCCCAGAATACTTTTAGGTAGGTAGGGATCAGCTAGTAATAATATACAAAGCTCTTATTCATCTTATCAAACTGACAGATTTACCATACATGTACTAATTGTTTAATTAAGTAAACTGTAATCCTAACTAATATTATAAATGCGAAAGTAACTCTGTCTGTCTGTCTGTCTTTCTGTCTGTCTGTCTTTTCTTCACGCCTAAACTACTGAACTGATTTGTGTGAAATTTGGTACAGGGTAAGTGTGAACCCCAACAAAGGACATAGGCTACTTTTTATTCGACTTCGACTTCGTCTGCGTCCGCGATAACCGACATATACGCGGACGAAGTCGCGGGCAAAAGCTAGTGTTTATATAAATTCAAACGTTTGTTATGTGCATACTTATTGTATACTGTATGGTCGCCCACCTTAGCATTAGACGAGGACATGCGTCCAATAAAAAGTAATATAATCTTAAGTCGGTGAATCGAGGAATGTTATAGACTTTATAACATTACGCTGCAACACACGGTAGCGGAGCAGTAAACCGAGTAAAACCGCGAAGTGTTGCTTGTTTATAAATATTAAGAAAATCTTTCGCCATAAAAATGTTGGAATTTTATTAGAAATAGTTTCTAGAACACAGAAATTCAATGGATGGTGCAAAGGTGCCTAGAAACAGTTAATGGCTGAAGGCCTTGACTTCTTTAAGCATTAGGTCATTATAAACGCGATCTTTTATCCTCAGGCGTCATCTATCTATCTATCTTCTACATAACATCAAGCCTGTAATCCCAGAAGGGTTAGGCAGAGGTGTACCCATTAGTACACCCACGATTCGCCAGTTTATTTATCTTCTTAACATATAAAATGCTTTGTCCTGAATGACTGACTGACGGATCAACGCACAGCCTAAACCGCTGATCCAGAAGCTAGTCTTGAATAAAATTACAAATATTTATCTACTCTGTTGAGCAGAAATCTATAAAATGCCTATTAATGTTATGTTATATAATTGAATAGTCAAACGAACTTACCTGTAAGTGAAGTTCGACGGTAATTATACGAAGTTGTTGTCTCGTCCGAAGATGATGATAGGATTACTAGTGTAGTCTCGGCCTGTCAGTTACCGACGTCACATAATTTTGAAGAAATAACCAAAAACAAAACGTATCCGTACATGTGCTGCCGCCTCTGTGGAACTATCTTCATTAAGTTTACAGCAACTTTATTGGTTTTACAACATAGGGTCCATGCTCGTGAAACCGTAGCATGGAATATCTGGGTCGGGGGGGACTCATCATCTTCGGACGAGACAACAACTTCGTATAATTACCGTCGAACTTCACTTACAGGTAAGTTCGTTTGACTATTCAATTATACTCGTTGTTGTCTCGTCCTCGATGATGATAGGATTACTAGTGTAGATGTTCAAAGACTAGTTGTAAAATCAATAAACATTTGTTGAAAAAATATCATAACAAGTATTTGTTATTTTTCAGAATAACTAACGTATTTTTTTTTTTTTTTTTTTAAGTGTAGTAATCATAAAAACAATGTAAAAAGAGAATAATAACAAAATAATTATGTACCTAATCGTTTTATTTTGTACAAAAAATTGCTTCAGAGAAGCTGCTAATATTATTGATAATATAGGTCTATTATAAAGACTACCAAAAAGTTGTTGGCTCCCCAGTCCAACCAGCCGCTATTCTAATATCATCAATATTAACCCCCTTACTATGCCCATGTCGTTGTTGCATGTCGGGTACTCTATAATGAGAATGTGTCTTTTTTTTTTTTTTTTGACCCAACTCTTTATTGTGCTGGAGCTCACAGCTTTATAGTGCTTTTTTGTATATGTAAACAAATTAGTACAGCCCCACAGGTCTTTAGTTGATTCTAAAATAATTAACCACAGCTGTAGCTGAGCATACCTACTCCCTATTCTAGAATTAAAGAAAGGAACAGTTACAAAAGGTTGGCATCTATTTGGCCCCAAAGTTTTAATTAACTTATGAATCTTAATCTTATGATTAAGACAGCATTATTGTTGTCTTTTTGATCATAGTATTATTAATATTAATTAATGGGTTTGTTAGCGCCTTTTCGCCTGTTGATATTTAAAGACATTTAATTTACTCAAGCCCACAAAAAAGAGACAATTGATTTTCTATTGTTCTGACATACCAGTAAGTCAGCCGGGGCTTGACCGGTTAAAATCATTTTAGTGAATGTAATTGGTTTCAATATAATTAAGTAAACCTGATACCTTCCAAGCATTATTAGATTTAGGTTGTGGAGGTCTTAGTCTATAGAAACCTCTGAATAATCTTTTGATTTCATCATCTGTACCTAAATCTGCTATATTAAGCTTTATAATTGAGTATGTATACATAAATATATATGTATAATTGAGTGCCCTATAATTCAGGCTAGAGCAAATCTAGTGGAATTTAAACTTCTATAGGAAACTCCTTCATGAAATCTCCCAGTGAGATATTGAATAACCTCATTTACCAACGACTTTGTTATATTTATATTTTAAAAATTTAAGTATCTGTTACAATTGCAGGTGAGTATTGATTTAATGTACTTTCAGAAATTGAACTTATCATAATATAACAGTTCCATAATCAATTCCAAAAACTATGAATGTTTTCCTGATAACATTCCTGCGATCAATTTCAATGTTTAGTTAAAAGGGGTGTAACAATTTGCAATCATGCAAAGATGTCTATAGAATGTTGAATCTTAACAAGTTCATGTATTAACAATCCATTGAATATAGGGACCATGGTTTACAATACCCGTTGCTTTGTCTGTATTTATCTTTACTAAGGTATAAAGAGCATGGAGGGAAAAGCATAAAAAAGATGATTTTGAAACCAATTCAAGGTAAAAACATCAACTGTCACTGCACCTGGATCTGGGTACCATGAGACATAACTATGGCACTTTGTGTTGGTTCGTGATGCCAATAGATCTATTGAAGGTTCACCAAAAAAAAAGTAAGTTATCTTGTAATAATGTGTATTACTTAGTTGTTGGTGTTGTTGTTTTTCTAGCTGTAGGTTTTCCATGTTACTTAAATAAATAAATCAGAATTTATTAAAAACAATACAGAATTGTTTGATTCCATTCTGTACTCGAAATCACATAACACATTATTTTTAGTAATAATGTAGGTAACAAAAAAAAGAACATAAATATCTTGACTTACACCACTGCCATACATTCTTAGTCATTTTATGCAAGTAGGGTATTGAAGTCCTCCTATTCTATGAATGTATGATATTGCAGTCATATTATCAACTCTTAACAATATTTCACAATTTTTCAACAGTACGGCAAAAAAAAAATTTTATCCAAAGAAAGCAGCAACCAAATTCCAAAGAATTAATATGAAGCTGAGCCTCATCTGAGAGCCACAAGACACTACCTACCCTGTGGAGGAAGCATCTGTAAATATTTCTATCTCAAAATATTCTTTCTAATAGGATTGTTAAGAGTCCATCGTTAAGGATCTCTTATGAGTATACTACTCTATGTAGTGTTCATATCATTATTGTCATCATTACACTTTAATGTGAGATAGTTACGTTGCTTCTTTTTAAACAGTATACCCTACTTAATAATTGATCAAAGTTCTATAACATGAGCCAGAAATGTAACCTTAATTTATTTTTATCAATTAATTGTTTTTCTAACTTTCAACGGTCATGTCAATGGTATTGAAAATTAAACCTAATTTTGTGAGACTAATCAATCATTTATTTCATGATCCTTCAGTTCAAGACATGAAATGTGTGGGTGTGACAACAATGTTTTGGTACAAGATCACATTTTCATTATTGAATTAAAGTACCCAATTTTTCCAGTATATTTAGTGTTGACTGTATGTTTTCCAAACACTGTACTATAAATTCCTTTACAGCCTTTTTCTTTTAAATAAGCTATACTGGATTTCATAATTTTTGTAAATGCCTATGGAGCTGCGCACAGTCCAAAAGGTAAAACAATTAACTGATAACATTTTTTTTTTTTTTTGGAAAATAAATCTTAAGTATTTGTTAATGTTTATCATAAATAATAAGCATCTTTTAAATTGAATGTTACAAGAAAATCATTTTTCTGTTAAGGTTTGCTTACTGTCCTGTAATCTTCCAACTTAAAATGTCCTGTTATAACAAAAGCATTTAACATCTTTAAATTTAAAATAAAAAGGAATGTGAATGAAAAAATAGGTGAACAAAACTGGTCACCTATGGTTTTACAAATTTCTATAGCTTCTATAGAAAGTAATTAATTAATTTCAGATGTCATCTGAAAAGGACTCTAGAATAGAGAATTTGTCATTCAGAGGAATGTAACTCTGTGGTTTAGCATGAAAAAGGTATTGTATACCCTACAACCAAATCAAGAATAACAGGATATGGTGGTGATTATTTTCCAATCACAAAGATGACATTTGAGTCTGCGTACCTGAGAGTTTATTTGCGACGTTGATGGTTCCTCTTGTCCTCCCACTTCCTTATCACAGCTGGTGCTCTGGATGATGTACCCCCCCCCCCCACTTCTTCACTTGTAAGCGAGGAGGGCCCCACTAGTTTAAAGCTTTATTTTTAAAAGCAGTTTGCCTGAACATAATTGTATTATGTCTCGCAGTGAACTTTTTGTTTCAGCAACTTTCAGTTCCTAGTCAGATTTTTGCACTGATTTTGCAGTACTCATTTTATCAGTGAGGTTTATTACCAAAGAGGTAAGTCTCTGTCTCTGACTGCAGCAAATTGTTTTATTTTATTACTTCTTTTTATTACTTCTACTATCTTCAGAGTTTGAATATCCTTCAGACACATTTGAAGGCCCAGACATGAGAGAGTGCTGTAGCAGCTTGTTGTTGTCATTTTTGTATAAGCTGGTCTCGCTTTCTTGACCATTTTTTTTTTTTTTTAATGCAGCGCTAACCGCTGGGTTTAATTTTGGTGGTAACATGAGTTCCACATTGGTAATTGGTGGGTTTTCCTTTTCTTCTCCCTTGCTAAACCTTTTTTGAGTATATCCCACCTTTGGGGTATCTCTTTAAGCAGGTCTTCTCCTGCTTTTTTCAGAACCTGATCATTTCATATAATAATTCTGTGTTTTCAGTCTTAATGTCTGGTTCATTTGCCATCTTTTACTGTCTATGGAGAGACATTCTCACTAATATCATGCAAGTCAGGTGAATTGCTTTTTGGGGTTATTACAATATATCTGTAAAAATCATCATGCATGTTTCGGCAGTAAACCTTGCACAATTATAACCACGTAAGTTCCCGCAGAACTTCCCTTTAAGGTTATAAAGAAAAAGTCAACCACGTGTGTCCCTAAAGAACACCCCACAGGTCGCTTAACATAAAGCATAGCAATTTTAGACCACGTGCGTTCCCGCAGAACGCCCCACAGGTCGCTAAGCTTACAACATAGCCATTTTAGACCACGTGCGTTCCCGCAGAACGCCCCACAGATCCGGCAAGTTGCATTCAGGGCAGGCTCAAAACTGTTCACTTTCGGGTGCAAACACGTGCAAGGCCGCATGACAATGTCGCGCCCAAAGTTTTCAATGTGGCGATTATACGCACTAAAAAGCCGGTCCTTATGCACTTAACATGATTCTATGAATCTTTAACAGCTTTAAAGCAGGAATTAGTAGAAAGAAAAATTAAGTAGTTAGGTAGGTACCTTCCTCACTCGAATCCGAGCATAGGACTTTTATCGGTTTTTTGTAACATTGATCTTCTTGGATTCTCTTCTGATTATCTTTTTCCTGTTTTTATGTAGGTTTCACTGTCTTTTACACAAAAGAACAAAATATTTAAATAGAAACGTGACGCCGTTACTTGACATAAAATCCGAATGAAGATAGTTCCACAGAGGCGGCAGCACATGTACGGATACGTTTTGTTTTTGGTTATTTCTTCAAAATTATGTGACGTCGGTAACTGACAGGCCGAGACTACACTAGTAATCCTATCATCATCGAGGACGAGACAACAACGAGTATAATTAATATAAACAAATTATAAACGCGAAGGATTATAAATGCGAAAGTAACTCTGTCTGTCTATTTGGTATGGTTTTACGACTAAACCACTGAACCGATTCTGATGAAATTTTGTACGGGGTAAGTTTGAACCCAATGAAAGGATATAGGCTAGGTAATTTTTATTATACATTTATGTGGCCGAAGTCGCGAGCAATGGCAAAAAGATAAATAAATAAAAGTTTTTTATGTTTCACTTTTTAGTGCTTGTGTATTAATGTTCGAAATCCTTACAAAAAGCCCTTTCAAACAATACCTTACACGATATATATTTAATTTTGGAAAGTGGTAGGAGAGGGGTTGACTTACCCCCACCCCCTTTAGTTATCGACTACACGTATAAACAAAGCAATTTCACTTGTTTCGATATTGCTGCTGTGATCCTATGAGGAGTTCCATTCCATATCTCCGAAGTTCATCATCAGATCATGACAATATTTCTATGGAATCTATTCGGAAGTACTTATACTCTTTCAAACAAAAAAAGAATCATCCAAATCTATTCATAATTGGCTGAGTAATCAGGTAACATACATACGCGGCGAATTGAGAACCTCCTCCTTTTTGAAGTCGGTTGAAAATCAACTGCCGCATGTTTGAATGATAATCACTTGAGAATGACTCGATCAATTTGAATGTTTTTTTTTTGTCGTGTTCGTAATTGTATGGACAAAGTTTTTAGGAAAGATTTTTTTTGTTTCATCGACCGGAAAAGTTTGAAATCGGGTCACTAGTATAGTACGGCCGTCGTATCTTGGCGGGCCTGAAGTTAGCTGTTTGGCTGCGCAATGGATCTTTTAAGAACGAAATTGTCTACTGCGCAGCAATCGGCTAACTTCAGGACCGCCAAGTTACGTCGGCCGTATTGTACTGAATAAATAAGTCTTGGTAGGTTAATAAGTTAACACTAGTTAATTAGGAATTGGTCACCATATGTGTAGGTCGATGAACTTGACGTAGGTACTACATATTTAAAACGGGTGTTTTTGTTGTATTTCACCATCTATGATCTTTTTATCTCTCTCTGTACTTTGTATATTTTATTTGTATACTACAGTATGTATAAAAATATATGTATTATTATACTCATAAGTATATAATAATAACACCTATATTGTTTTTATTCTTAGTAATTTTCTGTAGCTATACCTACACCTACTTTGTTTTGTATCTGCATCACCCTAATATAATAATAATATTTTTTTTATTTCGGACAACATAAGATCCACTGTTTTAGTTAATGTTGTTGTTGTTGTGGTTGTTGTTGTTGTTGTGGTAGTTAATGTTGTTGTTGTGTGTTGTATATAGATTGCAGAAAATGCCCAAGTCATTAAGTCCACCTCTGTACAGTGTATTTTTACATTTGCATAAAGTTCAAATAAATAAATAAAAAGACGCCTAACATATTATCTGCGATTATTTTTTGTTCTGCACCATACCGTCTTGATTACGGAGATATTGAAGGTCAAAGTTCCAACTTTTCGCAAAAAGTATCGTAAACGGTTTAAATAACGTTTTTTTTTATGACACAACTAGTTTTGAACGTTGAAACTAAACTTAAATACCCGGGTTCACGACTCGATCCTATAACCGCGAGCTCAATCTTTTGCGTCGATCAATGTTTAAATTTGATGCACTATAATTATTGTCCGGTATTTTTTATGATCTCAAGACTATGAAAACCGGTTTTTTTATAGTCAGCTACGTAACTATCCTTTATCGTAAAATGCAGGCTGTACAAAAATGCACTACAATACGATCAAAATCTATTGAACAGCTAATTTTTTATTCATATTTCAGAGTTAAGTATAAGTCCTATAATAAAAGTTGTTCATATTCGTGGGTACGTTCACCCCTTCAAAGATCGATAAGGAATTAAAAGACACGTTGTATGTATGTAGGTATATTAGTAGTGTAAGTTTGTCAGTAGGAAAAATCAATAAAATTAAAAAGGTACTCATATAAGGACACCAGAACCTACAAGATTGTTATAAAAGTTTTAAAGTCTATGTGGCCGTTAAATATACTATTGATAACAACACTGATAAGTAGTAATTTAATTATAGGAATGCAGGAAAAAAAATTAAGACAATATGGCGCCAAAAATCGGCCATTTTAATTTATCTAATTTTCATTTACCTAGTGCAGCTAAGATACCTCTAAAGCCAAAATCCATCAAGCCGTTTAGGCAACAGAGCGTGCTAAAGTAATATACATAGTTACATACCTACTTACACTCGAAAAAAACTTGACCCCTTCGTCGGGTAAGTAAAAAACATGTGAATTCGCTTCAATATTCTTAAAAAACATGCGCCAGAGCAAAATTCCATCAACGTTATCACCAATTGTTCGATAAACCGTCGTTAATTGAATAAAGCGAGACTTTTATAGCACTGTACCTAAGCAAGCTATTTAAACCGTACATAAACCATTACATAATACCTCTTATCGTAAATTATACCTACATGAATTGGTACTAGGTAGGTATCCACTTAAATTGCAATCATGCTTACCTAGGTAGGTAGGCACTTGTTATCTATACTAGCTAATAGCTAATACTATAAAACTGAATAGTTTGTTGGTTGGTTTGAAGCAGGGCTGTAGCTAGAGTCAAATTTGAGGTAGGGCAGCATTGGTTACAGGTAGGGCGAAAGTAAAAAAAAATATCATAATTGATCTGCCCTTGAAGCATGTGCTCCTAAATCAATCACCATGTAGGTATATCACTGAACTCTAGATCAGTGATGTACATTCAATAGCTATAAGTAGACAAATAATTTCTGTGACAGCGCACGACCATGGATCAAAGAACTATTAAATCCTCAATGATGAAGTAATAGCGAACAAGATGGTTGAACTTCCAGATTTGGATATAGAGATCTAAGGTTGGGCATTGTGATTTCAAGGTAGGGCATTGCCCCACAATGCCACCCCTAGCTACGGCCCTGGTTTGAAGGCGCTTATCTCTAGGCTACCAGTACGATACTGGAAATCCTTCCTAATAGGAAGCTATGTTATCTCTCAGTGCTATCCATATTTATATTAATAACTAGCACTCTCCCCGCGACTTCGTTCGCGTGATTTTTCTTACGGATCCCTAATTTTTTGGATAATAAAATATAGCCTATAGCACTCAGTGATAACGTAGCTTCCAATTTGTGAAACAATTTTCAAAATCGGTTCATTACTTCCGGAGATTACCCCCTACATACAAACTTACGAACAAATGTTACCTCTTAATAATTTTAGTATAGATTATTATAAATGCAAAAGCCATGCAAAGTATGTTTTGTAACCATCGTCTTCACACTGATGTCAGTCATCGTCGATACCTCTTTAAACGGGGCTTCCTCTCTCCTACCCTTTTGCTGTGCCCTACATGGTTCATAATGATCTCAATTAAATAATGTACCACGTAAGCATACATTTATGGAAAAGCAATAAAGTTATTGAGTATTGAGTACGAAATTTGGGAAACTTATAAATACATATTTTATTCGTTATAACAAAAGTTTCTTCTCCTTACCTTCGACTGATAACATCACAATAGAATCAATACCAATAATGATATTTGTGGATATTTAAATTTATTTTTACTTTGTGTAAAGGTCTTTCAAGTTCAGTGAATAATTTAAGATAAATTATACGAGGTTTACTGCTAAACGTAAAGCATAATACAGATTACATCTTTACCACAAGCGATTATAACTCTTAAAGTATGGTGACTTGGTGACACCATGACATAAACATAAAGACGGCAAATACCCTGCCCTTCAAGCAAAAAAACCGGTTAATTGCGAGTCTGCTCGCACAGGTTCCGTACTATCGTAGAAGACATAGGTAACAGTATTACCATTACAGTAAACGCAAAAAAAATATAGGTCTCTTGTATGAGGACCTCCCCTTCATTTTTAACTTTTATTTATCGTTATTATTTGTTGGTATAGCGGCAATAGAAATACATATTCTGTGAAAATTTCAACCGTCCGTCTGCAGCGGGCCCTTTTTTTTTAAGTGGTAAAAATCGTCAAATGAGTCCTTCCGCCCTGGGTGGGGCGGAAGGACTCAGACTTTTATTGACTGAATAACCACCCTGTTCCTTCTATTGCCCTTTGCGTTCCGGGGCCACGGTAAGGCGAAGACGTCCCGCAACGGGCTACAGCCCCCTGACAGACAGACTGGTGGCACAGCGGAGGCTTAGCAAGAAGATCCCGTTAGCACTGTTCGGGTATGGAACCGTAAAAAAGTATAATATTTCGGATAATCTTAAAATAGATATCCTTAGCCTACGTAGTTCAATTATTTATCATTTACTGCCGTGTTACGCACACAACTGCCTGTGCAATCATAAACGTATTACAACGTGCTAAGTTAGGCAGCAAACATTTGGCTGAATTTTGATAGAGTGCAAATAGTATAAACTACCTGGCTTTACTAACTACTAGCACTCTTTCCGCGACTTTGTGCGTGATTTTTCTTACGGATCCCTAATTTTTTTTTAAATAAAATGTAGCCTATAGCAATAGCTTTTTTTTAAGGTGGTAAAAATCATCAAATGAGTCCGCCCTGGGTGGGACGGAAGGGACTGTCAGACTTTTACTGACTAAAAAACCATCACCCTGTTCCTTCTTTTGCCCTTTACGTTTCGGGACCACGGTGTCCTGTTAAGACGTCCCGCAACCCCGGCAGACCTATAGTAGCTTCCAATTTGCAAAAGAATTTTCAAAATCGGTTCAGTAGATCTAGAGAATACCCCCTATTAACCTCACAAACTTTACCTCTTTATAATATTAGTATAGGTGTAATACAAAAAAATAAAAATAATAATAATCTTTATTTATTTCACTCTTCACAAAGGTTCACGTAAATAGGTACACAAGATAGAATAGAATAAAATTAACGAAAGTGTGCTAAGCATGATCCTTTGTGAGAGACTGGAGTCCATACTAGGATACCCTGTGTGACGGATCACCAGCCTCTCACCCCGAATTTGCGTCAATAGCTCATTACTGTCTTGAAACAAATTTTATACATTAAAATATTGATAACCGAACATAAAAGCGTAAATACAGCTTTTGGACTTTGTCCACGTACATAAATGTCGGTTATCGCTGACGCAGACGAAGTCGAAGTCGAATAAAAAGTAGCCTATGTCCTTTCGTGGTGTTCAAACGTACTCCGTACCAAACTTTATCAAAATCGGTTCAGTGGTTTATTCGTAAAAGTGTAACAGACAGACAGACAGAGTTTCTTTAGTATTTATAATATTAGTATGGATTTGATGGTATTATCATTTTTAATCGTGACTTCCGTAAAGTGTGAAATAGCTTATGGATCTGAACAATATTTACTATTTCAAAGATTTTGTCGGTTGACTTTGGACTTTGTTATGTTTTCAAGTCCCATGTAATAGGGGCCGGGCGAGCCTATTGCCATCAACCGGACACAAATCCAGACTCCGAGGCTGCTACGGAGAATTCCCTGATTAAAAACCCAATAACACTTTGCCCAACCTGGGAATCGAACCCAAGACCTGATACTCAGCAGTCGCGCTGTGCGACCACTACACCAATGAAGCAGTCGCAAAAAATAATTTTAATGTTTTCGTGACTAAATAAGTGATATAGAACGCGACCATCATTTGACATAGTAGGGCACATCTGGCGATAGAAATCTTTATTTGTGAGTAGTATTAATAAATGAGTGCATAAGTTCAAATATAGAAATCTCAACCTCACAAGGCGAGGTAGTGCTGATTCACTTGATAAATGAATGACGACCTTAAAGTAGTGATATTAAAGTGGGTTTCAACATGTATTTTGTTGGTACGTCTAACAATGAGTATCTGGTATGATCTTAACCACATTCACCTCTAAACTATACCACACATGTGCGTTGGTAGACAGCAGTCAATGCACTGTAAATATGTTTCGCCGGCATCAATTGGTAAATTAAAAATATTCCATAGCTGTATGTGAACGAAAGATATATTTATGTATACTAGATGGGATCCAGTTGTTATGTCACGTTACATTCCAAACGTCTTGCGAAAAACGAACTACAAGAGTGGTATACAAGCTCCTATTTTGCAACCTCGTCAAATTTCGGGAGATTGTCATAAAAGATATGAGCAATCAAATAAGATTATGAAAACTGGTCAATAATTATTATAATTGTATTTTTACTTGTTAATGTTTGACAGTATTTTAGAATACACTTCTGCGTGTGAGGTTGGTTCATCGCCCCGCCTGCCTAAACCCAGCAACAAGACTACTAGTTTGAAACCAAAAATTACATACAAAAAAAAATACGAGTATTATTGGTTAATGTTGTCACTAGCATATCAATCAATCATTGGCATAGTTAGAGTTAGCCTGTTTCACTAGCGGTGATGAAAGGATTCTAACGATAGATCAATCATCGGTTTCGGCTAAGGCATATAAAACTTAGAATGGAACTAGCTGACCGGCCCACGCGTTGCTGTAGCTCAGGTTTGCAATAAAAAAATATTAAGACCAATAATTGAGATAAAAACTAGCCTATCTTTCAAGTTGGATCAAATTGCACACGGTGTGCAAATTTGATTAAAATCGGTTTAGTAGCTGACTCTGACTTTGCCTTTGAAACATCTTACAACTGCTTTGTGATGTCCCCATTCGGCTTAGGCATGTAGAAGTTATAATGGAATAAAGAAACTCCTTTTTATGGGCAGTCGTACCTATAAGTAGGGTACAATTACTGGGGAAATCGAGGGTAATTGGCCAACCCCTTTACAAAGATGCTAAACCAAGGTCCAGTAACGACGTATAATTTGCATCATTTAATTGGTATTTACTAACAATTATACGTACTTATAGGTTACAGTGTATCTCTTTGTAATAAGAGCGTTTACGCCTTCCGGCGTTTTAAACAAACTTTCCAGTCCATATTTTTCGAAATCAATGAAACGAAGAAGCGCGTCAGAAGCATGAAAGTCTGACAACCAGTCTTACCTAGGGGTATCGTATTACCCAGGTTGTGGAGGTCAGATAGGCAGTCGCTTCATGTAAAATACTGGTACTCAGCTGCATCCAGTAACACTGGAAGCCGACCCCAACATAGTTGGGAAAAGGCTAGGCAGATGATGATGATTTTTCGAAATCAATGAACTTCCTTCATAATAAGCAGGCTACATAGGTCTAAAAAGTTAGTTCAGGGCGCCTACCGCCATCTCTTAAAACAATAATATTTTAATATAACTTTGTAATTTCTGTTGTTGCATTTTCAACTCTCGCCGCTGATCCAAGCGTTGAAAATCCAACGGTGCGAAAGGCAAAGTAATATTAGAATAATATTGTTTTAAGAGGTGGTGGTAGGCCCCTGAACATTTTCGAAACGTCACATCTAAAAAGGTTGAAAATATGTACTTTCTTTTTGCTCCATGACCTACGTTCTGCTGTCAACGACATCAAATTGAATGCTAATAATACTTTCTGAATGTTTTCGAGCCTTTTGACCCTAATGAATTTCAAGCTACCTAATTGTGTTTCTCCATAATCATTGCAGTGACGTCAAACATTGAACTCCGAAGTGTACTGTTATTTTCTATTTTTATTCTGTCTTGTTACAGAAGTCAACATGGCGACAGCAACTGTTGGAAGTAGTGATAAAAATGGAGCCGCACAGAATCTGATTGAGAAAGCACCATGGTAAGCAATATTTACATGGTATTTAACCCAATATCCCATTTTTATTTTAGTCTCTGTCTTTCTGTTTGTTTTATTCGGCTAATCTCCATAAGGGCTGAACCGATTTTGACGAGACTTTCATTGACAGATAGCTGATGTTATAAGAGTAACTATTTTAAAAATGAATTTGGTTTCCACGCAAAAAGTAAATAATGACCACGCGGATAAGTGGAAATTATATATTTTCTTACTCCTCCCCTATTCTTTTCTGATTTAATTTCGTTGCGGCACCCAAGACAGTATATCGTTTCTCTGGGACTCGTCGAGCTTCATTGCCTCGGCGCTTTTCTGGTGGCCTCCACTATTGATTCTGGCTTTCAGGAGTTGCAGTGGGTGGGAAAACTGTGGCGGGCTGGTCCCAATTTAAAAAAAAAAAATTATGACCACGCAGTGACTTTGTTTGCATTTTCAATAACTGACGTTGACGAGGGCGAAGTCGCTGAGTAAGCTTGTTATAAACACAACCTTTTTAGACCAAACATCGTTGGTTTAATTAAAAAAGTTGCGAAGAAAATTAATAATTCCACATAACTATGCTAAAGCTCGCACAAATATGCGAAATGTACCTTTTATAGTACCTTAGCATACCTACCTATTTTGCCTTAAATAATTGCATAGATATTATCTGGAAAAACCTTTAGCAATTTATTTGCCACGTAGATGTGATATTTCGATGTTATATTTAGCGATAATAAAGTAATGTGCAATAATAAACGTAAATAAGCAAAGTATACATGTGGAAGCTTGTAATTAGCAAATGTCCCTACCTATGTATAATATCTATGTCTGCTATTAGTCTGTAAGCTTTCTTTAAAATAAATAAATATAAACAATACGCGGCGCTTTGCTCACAGAGCAACTTAAGTTGAGGCAACTATCAACTCTTAAAAAGTTTCATGTAAAAGTTGATAGGTAGTTGCTACAACGTTTACGGTTGCCGCAACTTTATGGCAATCTGTGAGTAACTTTCACAGCCGAGTTGCCGTATGCCGTTGCCGTAGCGACACTGGCATTGCCGGGCACAGGGAGAGAGAGGGTGTGAAATCGCCCGTCGCGTTGCGATTGACGGTTGAGGAAACCGGCAACATTAAAAACCGGTATAATATTTAACAGTTGCTAGTTGCGGCAATTAGCAACTAACTTAGTCATCGATTGCAGCAACTGAAAACTGTTGATGATTGCCGCAACTCGAAACTCGAGTTGCTATGTGTCATATGTGTGCGCAGTCCAATTGAAATATATGTAAACAGCTAGTTGCCAGTTGCTGCAACTGCTCTGTGTGCAAAGCTTCTGCCCGCAACTTCGTCCGCGTAAATGTCGGTTAATGGCGATCTAATGTTGTTTCCCCCTACAAACTTTCGACCCACGTTTCATATTTCACCCCTTAGGGGGTGAAATATACTTTACGACCTATTCTCATACCTACCAAATAAATTAAAAATTACCAAATAAAAAAATCATAAAATCGGTGAAGCTCTTTCGGAGGAGTGCGAACACAAACACCGTGACAGGAGATTTTTATAAATAAATAGATATTATAATATAATTTTATTCTAAGTATATTGCCACAAAATAACTTGAAAAGATCACAAATACGCTCATCAAAACATGTTTATTTAGGTATTATTTTTATCTTAATTTATAGATTTTTTTAAATGTTAATAATTTTATTCTTCTTCGTCAAAAAATAATTACGATTTATTGAACCGGTATAATATCTAGCAAATTCTATTTATTTTTTAAACTTTTAAGATTTTCCTTAGTCTAGTCTATTTTTGATCGTTAAAATAATATATTCATTTACTAGCTTTTGCCCGCGACTTCGTCCGCGTATATGTCGGTTACCGCGGCCGCAGACGAAGTCGAAGTTGAAGTCGAATAAAAAGTAGCCTATGTCCTTTTTTGGGGTTCACACTTACCCTGTACCAAATTTCACACAAATCGGTTCAGTAGTTTAGGCGTGAAGAAAAGACAGACAGACAGACAGAAAGACAGACAGACAGAGTTACTTTCGCATTTATAATATTAGTTAGGATTGCATACCATAATGTGTATAAGGATGTTACGTAGGCTTAAAGCTAAAGTACAATTATGGACCCTGTTAGGGCAAAGCAACATAGTTCTGACATAAAAATTAAGATTTAAAAAAAATAAAATGAAATTTTAGAAAAGAAAAAAACAGCAATTTTTATACCTAGGTCTTATTCTTATATTGAGATCAGTTACATTATATTCAAATTAAATAAAAAATAAATAAATTAGGTACATTTAAATAAAATTTATGTTTTTTTTATTGAGATCATGTTTGGTTATTGTTATTGTTATGTTGTTAGAATAACAACATTATCACGTCATCTTATGATTAAATCTACCTAAAAATATACATTACTAAGATCAACAGAATCCTTCTCGAAGCCTTGAGAGATGAACTTGCTTAACGTGATCATTGGGTAGTTGACACTATTCACCAATAATTTTATTCCAAAACATCGATAGCCGCATCGAATACACGTGCAAGTGAAAAAAGTCAACTTTACAGAAGAAAATAAAAACGTTTAATCCTTAATAACGCGGAGTTCCTTGTAAGCAGATCTATACAATGTATTACTTAATTATTTTTAGACTAAAATGTTTAAATAAAAATATGGGGTAGGAGGATGGGCAAAGGAACCAAAAACACCAAAAAAAAATCATGCAATAGCTCTTGCACGTTTATTCGATGCGGCCATCGACATGATTTCTATAAAGAAACACTTTATTTTAGCCCTGAAAACCCGATTAATTTTCAATGATCTGTAAAATTTTGATTTTTAATTGGTTTCAATTTAATAAATAGTTAGTCAATTGAGTCGGCACAAAAGTGATGTCACAGTAATTGTCTTTTGCCATACAAAATCTATGTAAGAATCGCGCTTTGACAGTTCATAAAAAGAACGTCAATTGATTCAGGAATACTTGAATAATAGCCGATTTACTTGCAACATACAGTTCGAATCCTAGTTTTTTTTCTAAACTTCTTTCTTCTTTAGGTATCGTGTGGGCACTTGGGCAGTAAGGTCTTGCGATCCCACACACCCTAGTGTCAGAATTTCTAAACCGCCTCAAGGGCCTCTGACATGGTTTGAGTAGGACAGTAATTATAGGCTGGTAAAAGTCCAGGTTTCCTCAGGATGTTTGTTTTGTTCACGATGTATTAATCCTTCACCGATGTCAGTGATGTCCAAGATAAACTTTAGAAAGTACATTATTAATTGAAAAAGTCACATAGGTACTTGCCCGGATTTGAAACCACCTAAACTAAACATTGTACTAACTTTTTTTAAAGATTTAGAGTAGAATTTCAAATTTAGATTTTTATGCTAAGGTAAGAAGGTTCAAAGTTGTAAGAAACTTAGTTCTCTCAGTTTATTTAGTCACCTTTACCAAATATTACGCAAGTAGTAACCACAACTGCTACTATAGCAAAGGAAGGAAACCTTCAGATCCTCGTCCAACCGGCTGGGTACCTCCTACTCGGCTAGTTAGGGCAATTTGTTTGATCGCGCATGCGCTGTTACACAAGCTGCGCGGGCGCATCTCGATCACGCGCCGACCATTGACCTTATACGTGCCGATGTGCGTGACATTGACTTTCGAGCTTATGGGGTAATTCCAAGGTCAATTGGTGTACTTTGATGTTCAAAAAGGGTTGATTTTGGCGCAAAATACCTCTTTTTTTTTCTACTTACTGTGTGTTTAATTAAGTGTCAACTAATATTATTTTACTAGCTTTTGCGCTCAACTTCATCCGCGCATAATATCACGCCTGTAATCCCCGAAGGGTTAGGCTGAGGTTTAATCATTAGTACACCCACATTTCGCCTTTAACTGCAATAATAGTACCAGCATAATTATTATTGTCCCACTGTAGGGCAAAGTTCTCTTCTCATATAGAGAAGGCACGAGCATTGATGACCACCACGCTGGTTTGCGATTTCAGAATAAATCCAAGTTTCCTCACCATAAGTAGGTAAGTACTTATTTTCCTTCACCGATGTCAATGATGTCTAAGATAAACTTAGAAAGTACATAAATGAATTGATAAAGTCACATTGGTCGACTGTCGACCTTCCTACTATTGGAAATCAATTGTAATCAATCATGTATTTATGTAAAACCATTGTCTCGTTATGACATGCAAGGAAGCAGTGTCACACTTTATTGTTAACATGATATTTTGGAAATTCATTTCCATAAGAATTTGGATAACAAAGAATACGATTTGTTAGTCATAAGTTCGTTTTTAGTTTCCATTTTGAGTAAGTGACTGGGTACTTGTATACTGTAAACTGTAAATATTAATGCCTGCCTATTACTTACTGTCCCACTGCAATGCAAAGGCCCCTTCTTATACAGAGAAGGCATGAGCATTGATCACTACGCTTGCTCAAGGCGGACTGGCGATTCCAGACTTATATTAATTATAAGTCCAGGTTTTCTCACGATGTTTTCCTTCACCAATATCAGTGATGTCCAAGATAAACTTTATGGCGCATTTTCATTAGTCGATAGGGCCCGCATGCGGCGAGTCCCCGCATGCGACATAACAACCAATGAAAGTTACAAGTCGTTACACCGCATGCGGGGATCCGCCGCGCATGCTTTTTACCGACCGTGATATCGACATGCGGGCCCTGTGGCATGCGTTCCAGAAATCTGTCGCACCCCGCATGCGGGCCCTATCGACTAATGAAAACGGTTCACCGAATGCGGGCCCTGTGGCATGCGTTCCAGAAATCTGTCGCACCCCGCATGCGGGCCCTATCGACTAGTGAAAATAAGCCATTAGAAAGTACTGTAAACTAATAAATACTAAATTTACTGTCCCGTTGGTCTAGTGGTCGCAACCGCGACTGCTGAGGAAAAGTGAAGCCGAAAAAGTGTTATTTTGTTTTTCCATTAAGGGATTTCTTAGTAGTAGCCCGGAGTTTGGAACTTTGGAAGTTGTTGGTGTGACACCCCCGTGCCTCGGTAAGCACGTAAAGTCGCCTAATCTCTCCCCGGTTGTGTGTCGGAAATATATAAGGCCAAAGTTCCAATTACTTTTAACGTATTTTTAATAAAAGTTAGCTTTAAAAGTTATAAATAAAATTTAAATACTCTCACGACTCACGACCCCTGTTCTGTACGATGCATTTCCTTAAAGTGTAAATAAAAATATTGTACTGTGGAATTCGTTGATGCTCTAACTGCCAACTTGGTAGGTCCAGCTAAGCCATGTTTCTAAACCAGTTCTAAATGCGTGGCCCCGCGATTTAGCTGTGTGTGCGTGTTGATGTCATTATCCGTGCTGGGATTGACTGAACCAACCATTAAACTGAGATACTGGAAGACTAACAGATGCTTTAAATTTAGTTTGTTTGCATTCCGCTCTTTTTTGTGTGTGGAATTCTCATGGATGCCCTCCGTCTGGGAAGAACGGAGGGTTAGGGACTCTTACCGACTAAAAGCCCACGGGTCCTCGTGCTATCATTGGCAGGCTCTTTCTGCATGTGCGGCCTGTCCTGTGAACGGACATTCCTCAAGAGAGGCGAGCACGGCCTATGTCTGGTCGAGTGACAAACTGCTCCAAGTTCGCCACTCACAGGTAGCCTAAATGTCTTCCCCAGTAACAGCGATTGCCCTCTGTTTTACCTGATTTAATGTTTTTTTTTTTGAGATTTATTCATTTGACTGCCTCGTTGGTCTAGTGGTTAGTGACCCTGACTGCAAAGCCGGAGGTAGTGGGTTCGATTCCCACCCAGGACAAACTCTGTGTGATGAGCATAATTGTTGGTTCTGTGTCTGGGTGTAATTTATCTATCTATACATATAATAAAATTGTAGAAAAGTGGTGTCTGTACAATGGAAATATATAAAAAAAAAGTAGCAGGGGTTGTTATTACATCGATGCCGAACCTGAAATTGTAATTAATTTTTTTTTTGTCTGTTTGTCTGTTTGTCTGTTTGTCTGTTTGTCTGTGTGTTTGTGCACGCTAATCTTCGGAACTACTTGACGGATTTGAATGTTTTTTTTTTTGTTGTATTGGTATTAAGTTCGGGCAACATATAGGCTATAATTTATCTTGGAAACTTGAACACCTGATGCAGAACCGCAACAGACCAGCTAAACTATAAGAGATACAAAAATGGTACCATAGCAAAAATTGTTTCACGTGATGAGCATTTTCTGCTAAGAGAATAAATTTGAAGATCTGGAACACCTGATGTGGAACTCCAAGAGCCCAGCTACACTATAATATATATAGGAATGACGTCTTAGCAAGAGTTGTTCAGCCTGATGAGCACTCTCTGTTGACGTATAAAGATTGTAGATCTGGAACACCGGTTGTGGAATTTCAAGAGCCCAATTAAGTTGTTCAGCCTGATGAGCACTCTCTGATGTCGTATAAAATTTGAAGATCTGGAACAGCTGATGTGGAACTCCAAGAGCCCAGCTATACTATAACATATATAGGAATGACGTCTTAGCAAGAGTTGTTCAGCCTGATGAGCACTCTCTGTTGACGTATAAAGATTGTAGATCTGGAACACCGGTTGTGGAATTTCAAGAGCCCAATTACACTATAATATATACAGGAATGACGTCTTAGCAAAAGTTGTTCACCCTGATGAGCACTCTCTGTTGACGTATAAAAATTGAAGATCTGGCACACGCGTTGTGAAATTCCAAGCGCCCAGCTACACTATAACATATATAGGAATGACGTCTTAGCAACAGTTGTTCAGCCTGATGAGCACTCTCTGTTGACGTTAAAAAATTGAAGATCTGGAACACCTGATGTGGAAATCAAAGCTCAATTTCACTGTATAATTATAAAATAATAGGTATAAGCTGGGAGTACCAGACTGATTTTCGATGAAATCTCGCTCATCCCGTTGTTTTCCCGTCCCCAGGCCTTAGAATATCCTACATCAGACGTTTCAGATCCTCGATTTTGATGACCCCGTTGTCGCTGGCATAAGCAACAGGATCCGCGTACGAAGTCGCGGGCAGAAGCTAGTCTATAATATGTATGTATTTATAAATTATATAAGTATGTATATCAGTTGTCTGGTTACCATAACACAAGCTCTGCTTAGCTTGGGATCAGATGGCCGTGTGTGAGTTGTCCCAAGTTATTTTTTTTTTTTTTTTATTTAAACTTTTTGCATCAAAAGTACAAAGGCGGACTTAATGCCTTAGGCATTCTATAACAGTCGACCAAAGGTGGTGAAGAGATAACATGGTAGGTGCAAGTTGTTGTACGAGAGTAAAACAACAAAATTATAGAATAAAAAAAAAGTAGTCAAAAATTTTACATAATAAAATGAAGTGTACACAAGTACAAAATAATTAAATTCTACTTACTTACTATAAAATGCCATATAATATACATAAACATATATAAAAATATAATATATATATAATATCTTTATTCATATATAAATAAATATCTTATAAAAAATAGGAAGGAGGATAAGAGGAGATTAGTACATGTTTTAGAGATTTTGTGCAAGGTTGGTTTTTGAGGTGAGCTCTCTATTTGAAACTGTGGTTTCAACTTTTGACTGATCGACTCCCTGACAACAAGTGCCTAAAAACAGTTTATTTAAATTGCAAAAAAATTCATCGCCAACACATTTTATATAACCTTAATTTTATTCTCAGAGGGATATTTTTGCACGATACAACCTGCTCTTTAGATATTTCTTAATTTTTCGTTACTATTCTTTAATTCTGTATGTTCTAAAATGTCAAAAGAATAAACACAAATAATACCAATACCTACATAATATATTATAATATTTAATTTAGTCTGCAAAAAAAACCCAATTGAATTAGGACTTTAAAAACTTGCTACAAAACGATAAAAATCTATTAAAGCTGTTGATTCCAAATCATGGATTTGGAAATAGATTTCGAAATAGCAGCATAAAACGGCACGGTTGGCGCAGTGGCTGAGCGATTGGCTGCTGCACAGCGTGTCGCGGGTTCGATTCCCGTACGGAACAAATATTTGTATGGCCTACAGATAGTTGTTCCAGGTCGGGCTATTTGTGTATATGAGTTTATATGTTTGTAAACGCACCCACGAATGCTCACGATACAGGAGAAATTCCTAGTGTGGGGCAACGTTTTTTTTTAAATAAATAAAAAATTAAATAAATAAAAGGATAAAAAACAAGCATTTCACAATAACATCACAAAGGTTTAAGATGTATATACTTAAATCACCTTAAATATAGATTATACCTACGACATTTTTTGTAATTTCTAAACGCTTATTATTGTATCGTCGGTTTTATTTAATCATTCGGTACCCACATGTGGATTAATCATTTAGTGTAATTGCGAAACTATCAAGCGTACAGATTAGATTGACCTTGTGTGCACGCAGCCTATCTGGTATATTTGAGGTTATGCATACCTATACAGATGGATAATTCAAGATAAAAAATGACTAAATATCGTTACCTACACACAAAGTGGTTATTACTTACAGCTGTCAGGTGTTATAGCAAAAATGTTTGATAATGAAAAAATAGACTACCAACGGATAACGTCAAATAAGGTGCCTACTCGCCTACCTACATACCGGCAAAAAAAATACAATCATAAAAACATATACAGCATGTAACAAAAACCCTGTCCGATTCTTAGACCCGTAGCGCACTAGCGGCTTGGCCGCAGCGGCCAGGGCCGCTAGTGCGCTATTGCTCTTAAGGGTATTATTCGGCATCGTACTGCGTACACATATACGTAACCATTTAATGGATTTGAGATTATTATTTTTCCCCAGTGAAAAAAAAAAGAAGAAAGAAGAAGTAATTAAATTAAAATAAAACATAAAAACTGATCAACGGCAACACTGATTTGACAGGGTTTTTGTTACATAGTGTATATGAAAGAAAAAAATTACAATGAAAAATAATTTATTCTTTTGCCAAGTTTTTCTTATATAAACTAATGATTTGAGTCTCCTTTTAGGCGACTAAAGCCTGTATTAACAATGTAGATTGAAAATTATTAAAAAATTCAGTTGCAATAAATTGATTACTTACATAACATGGCCATTTAAAACCGGCCGGACTCGACGCGGAAACCATCGGCTTTTTTTTTAAGAACTTTAATCCCAAACAGCCATACCCAATAATAATGGGTCTTTAACTTTTTTGCGACATTCTTAATTCAAAATATTTACATGACAAGGTCGGGCCAATCAAATCAAAGTCAAAGTCAAATCATTTATTTCAATTAGGCTATTAGAAGGCACTTTTGAACGTCACATATATGGGAAAAAAATTGTATCTAGTTGCCCCTTTCAAAAAGTAGTTTCGTATAGAGAAGAATGGGCAAAAAACTCCATACATACTCTTTTAAAATCAATGGATCATGGCTCTTACCATAACAACGACTATCTTTTCTCCACATTCTTTAATTATTAAAACATATTTATTTTAAAACACACTTAAAAAAAATACAATAATAAAACACAACAATATAATTATATATTTTTTTAAATGTTATATAAAAATAGTGCTCTGCCCGCAACGAGTTGGTAAAACCCAAGCTACCGGCGGTTAGGGATCCAGAGAGAGGAACCTCCTCACTATGCGTGCCGTGTCTGAGACGACCGCCTTCTGCTTCTGACTCTTGACCCAGCTGTTGAGCGATAGTTTTTCAAGGTGTTGGTCGAAACTCGAGAGGAGAGACTTTTGAAAATTAGGTATCAGAAGAAACTATCGTTGTCGCTCTGCGAGCTTCGGCGTGCGAAAAGGACAACTGCAGATCCGACTGAATAGCCTAATAAAAAGTCATAATTCGGGGTTTAGCTCTCGCCTATTTTCTTCTCTAATATTGAACCAATATAAAAGATATTTCATAAACTAAATAAGAAGGATAAATACTGTGCCCCTATATTTTTATTTTATCATTAATAGTTTTTAAATATGTATACTAGGCCGGCAATTTTGAGCATTTTCTGTGGGTTCTAGTGCTTATAAAAATAATGTCTCATTAAGAAGGAAAACATAGGGGCACAAAAATAGTTGACATTACTCTATTCTAAAAAATCATTGCTTTAAAGTCATAAACCAGAAAGAAAACAGGCGAGAGCGTTTGTATGGAGAAAAGTTCTCCCGCGTTTCCTCTTACTGACATGACAATCGGTACAATAATTGTTGAGTCCACATTCCACATGCTGGTAACCTTGTGAGCTAGATCAAGATATTTTATGATATCTCAACAACGACATCAACAACAAAACTTATTATGCGTAAAAAGTATTACAAATTAATCAAGCGAGTTTCTTCAATATTCTGGAACAACCTAATCGTTCGGCCTCCACGACGATACTGCACGCACTACGTACTTACATACTGTTTGAATAAAGACAGGATGCATCGCAGGATGCACCTCTATTGTGTATTATGCTGATTTTCGAAACGTTTCCTCTAATTATTATGCAACTGCACTCCGCTGCCACTCCAGGCCGCATACTAGTGAAAGTCGCGTTGAGTGCACAGCGTATTTACAACTAACAGTAAAGTTTTGTTTAATAAATTCTGTGTGCATAGGTACACGTCCCTCAATTTCACTTATGTTTTAAGTGATATTTCTGATCGGACTGTTCGGGTTTAGATACTTTGCTGTGTATTATGTGGTTCGGCGTCTCGTTCATTGGAAAGAACGGCGGCAAGCAGAACCTTCTTTTTTTCGAGTGAGTAGAGATAGTCGTCTTTGTTTAATAGGTCGTGTGTTGGAAATATCTGGCAGTGTCCGGCAGTATCCGGCAGTTGGTGGCAGTAACGCGGTTATGAGTTTTATATTATATCCTTAATAATGTTTTAAATGCGAAAGTAACTCTGTCTGTTTGTCTGTTACGCTTTCATGACTAAACCACTGAATCGATTTTGATGAAATTTAATTTATTTATTTAAACTTTATGCAACAAAAAAGTACAAAGGCGGATTTAATGTCTTAGGCATTCTCTACTAGAAATTATGTACGGGGTAAACTTGTAGGAAGGACATAGGATATTTTTTATTCCGTGACTTCATCTGGCTTATATCCAGCAGTGAACGTACAATCGGCTGATAATTATGATGATGATGAAGGGCATAAGGTTGGCCAAACGTCAGCTGTGATTATAGTTGAGGAAGTTATTATATCATATCTTAACATTTTATTATCAGGCAACTGAAGCCCATAGAAAAAATACACAAAATAAAATCTGATACAAACAAAATAATACATAATAAAAACCTTAAATTGTTGACCTATTAAACTGTTATGAGAAACGGGTATAAAATAATAAAGGAATTACCTAAGTAAGTAGGTATATTAGTGACATCTCGGAATGAGTTAATAAACAATCCTACATAACTCAAGATGCACGTGTCACGGCTTGTTGTAAGTAGGTACACACAGCAAAACAGATAAGTATGCAGGGTCGTCAGATATAGTTGAAGTTTTCTTAGAAACCGATGGATGTTTTCGAATGTAATTTAATTTAAAACGTAGATAATAAATAGTTCTTTATTTAGGTTAAGTTTCAGTCAAAGGACATCCATCGGTTTCTTAGAAAACTTCAACTATATCTGACGACCCTGCATACCTATCTGTTTTGCTGACTGTACATCTTCTGTGTTACTATGTAACATTATGTGGGTGAATCATTATGAATGCGACTTGTAAATTATCTCAATCGTTTACATCACCATTTTTTCAATGTCAAATGGTAGGTTATCTAACTCCGTTTATGTCGGTCTAAGTCGTTTCTAAATCCTTTATTTCTTTAGTATCTAAACTAATTTATACTAGTATTATACAGGAGGTAAAATTTGTGAGGTTGTAGGGGATCTTTGGATCTACTGAACCGATTTTGAAAATTCTTTCACAAATTAGAAGCTACGTTGTCACTGGTGCAGTTATCCTAACTAATATTATAAATGCGAAAGTAACTCTGTCTGTCTGTCTTTCTGTCTGTCTGTCTGTCTGTCTTTCTGTCTGTCTGTCTGTCTTTTCTTCACGCCTAAACTACTGAACCGATTTGTGTGAAATTTGGTACAGGGTAAGTGTGAACCCCAACAAAGGACATAGACTACTTTTTATTCGACTTCGACTTCGACTTCGTCTACGTCCGCGATAACCGACATATACGCGGACGAAGTCGCGGGCAAAAGCTAGTAGGCTATATTTTATTACCAAAAAATTAGGGATCCGTAAGAAAAACACGCGTTCAAAGTCGCGGGGAGAGTGCTAGTATCATATAGGCTTAACATTATTGTTGATTGATAAGCTCCGTTTAATCAATCAAACAATTCAGAAAATAATATCCAAACTTTTGCAAATTGATAAATAATTAGCATAAAATGTGTTTGTCTTTTGACACCTGGTATAAAGGTAACTGCTCCATATTCTAAGAGACCTTGACAAACAAACTGCTTTCCTTTTTACAAACAATTACATAATGAGTGATCATTGAAGGCTATAATTGGCTTTAAAGCCGAAGGCCTTGTTAGGTTTCTTATCAATTAAAACAATTAGTGATATCCTTTCGTGGTGTTTATTGATCCGTCTACTGAAAAAGAAGATGTGAACTGTCCCTGACACGGTTTTAAAAGAGCATTTCGTTTTTGAGAACACGCTCGAATTGGTGCTCTGCTTTGCTGCGTTTTGCGCGATTTCATTTCTGCACGAAAGAAAGATTTGTATGGCCTACAGCATGTAGTTGTTTCGGGTCTGATTGTATGTGTATATTTGTGAACACATTCACTATACAGAAAATCTTTTTACTATGCAACGTTTTTCTTTAAAAATAAATATCCTTCAGCTTAAATAATTGCTTCACTGATTATTAGACCATTGTAAGGTATTTCTGAACGTCATTTAAGAAAAAAAATAAAAAAAAAAATAGAATCTAGACGCCTCGCTTAGCACAATGATCGCATCCTTCATGTCGACAACCTCGCAGGCCAAATCAAGATACTTGATCTGCTGCTTATCTGGGAGAATCTGTAAATAATTCTTTTGTACGTGTGTTTGTCACCTAACTCCACCTAAACGGCCTTATTAAAACAAGGAAAAAAAACACGAAAATTAGAAATGTACTTAGGTATTTTTAATTTTCGTGTTTTTCTTTATCTTTGATTATGAGGCAGTACGAAGTTCGTCAGGACAGCTAGTATTATTACAATGATGTTAATCTCAGTCTTACACGTCTTGAATCCTTGGTGAAGGTATAGATTACCAGTTTCCTCAAGGTTAATAAGTCAAGTACCAGTAATTAACTGGTTCCTCCATCCTTGAAACGAGTCCTGTTTGACTCGCGTCTGTAGACCTAACACGAGCGCGCTTTTTTTTTTTTTTAGGTTGTAAAAATCATCAAATGACTCCTTCCGCCCTGGGTGGGGCGGAAGGGACTGTCAGACTTTAACTGACTAAAAAACCACCCTGTTCCTTCTGTTGCCCTTTACGTTCCGGGGCCACGGTATCCAACACGAGCGCGCTAACGTAAAAGTATTGAATTCCAGTCGGTATTTAAATTGGGAATACGATTATCTTAAAACATTTTAATTTAATTACAAACTTAATTAATACGTACAATGTATATAGGCTTAATTACAAAAAAATCTGAATAAAAAAAAAAGGAACTAAAACTAAATGGCATCAAAAAATTCATCCGCATCGCTGTACCCTGTGGCCAAAAGACTGGCCGTATTGCCACGTTGGATGGCAATGCTTAACCTCTGGCCAAGGTAATAACCAGCCCCTGGGGTGTATTACAAACTTGTATTTACCAGTCCCGGTGTCTATGGCTAATCGAATCTTACAAGTTTTTGAACCACTTCCTAACGGTTGATTGTTCTGAAATGTTGCGTTAATGAGAAAATTGCATGATAATGCAAATTAGCGGTGTCACAGAACTGGTCAGATGATGGAGCTGAAAGGTGGCCATAGGAAATTAATCAAATCTTAAAAGTTTTTGTTTTGACACACTTCTCGGTGTTAGACTGAGCTGGGATTTGGAATACATTTGCACATTGTGTATTAATATATTTTTTAACTAGCCTATACCCGCGACTTCGTCTCCGTTTCATCTCCTTAGGGGGTGAATTTTGGAAAATCTTTTCTTTGCGGACGTCTTCTAGCTATAAACTACCTCCCTGCCAAACTTGATCTTTATACATCAAGCAGTTTTCGATATTTCGTGATGATTGTGTGAGTGACCTTTCGCTTTCATATATTTAGATAGAAGATAGATAGACCATTGGTAGGAATAAAGTGTTTAAACTAAACAGATATTAATGAAAGAATTTCATTTAATGTTTGTTTTTCTATCTTTTTTTTTGTGATTCAAGTTTAGCTTTAGATTTCATACCTCCATTTTACAGTCAACAAAACCAAAATAAACTTAACCTTTTCTTATACGGACGCTAACCAAATCTGTCATAGCAAACATATCCAAATCACAGCTGTACATCTCGCAACGCGCATGTCAAGAGGCGTAGGCGCAATCTGTGTGACGCAAACATTACCTAAACGTGTTGCAAACCGCGGTTTATAGTTATAGTATTACCATATTACTTACTAGGCGATGTAAAGCGGATTGTTTGAGTAATTATTATGATGTTTCTAGTTGACTGCTGAACATGTGGTCTTGGGTTCGATTCCCAGGTCGGGCAAAGTGTTATTGGGTTTTTTACATCAGGAATTTCTCAGTAGCAGTGTAATCCCCGAATGGTACCATTTCACCAGTTATGTTTAAGTCCCATATATGTTATTAGGGGCGAGCCTATTGCCATCACCATCATCATGTTGTAGGTAAAAAACAAAACAATTACATCTGACACTTGAAACAAGTCTGCAGTAATCATTTATAGCAGGGGTCACCAATTAGTTTTATTGGAGGTCCTTATTTGAAAATTATGAGTCTGCGCGGTCCACTTGGTGATAACAAACAAAAAATTAACCTCCATAAGTAATGTAAAATATATTATTTATACAGGAAGACTGGGTTAAACTAAAATTCCACAAGTTTTTATTTTGTTATTCACATAATATTCTGACATTAATAGTTTTAGGTATGAAGTTTACAATATAGGTACGTCGGCGCGGCGGCGGCGGACCCCTGATTTATATTTGCTTTGAATGAAAGATCATTATTTCAGAACGGCTCGACTGATATGGCTGATTATTTTTTATTGTGTTCGTAATTATCGGGACAATGCTTATACAAAAAAAAATTAGGACAGTCCACCGGAAAAGTGCATCATGTGCACTCGAGCGCAGCCGATGCAGGTCGCTACTAGTCATTAAATTACAGTATGGTATTGCCACTTTTAACAATGAGCGTGTCATGAGCAATTTGCGTCAGTTAACCTCGAACTTGTATACGCACTGTGCCGTGTTACCGCTGCGGTTGCGCAACCACCCAGTGCCGCTGGTTGGCTGCTTTTGTTTCAGACATTCCGTGTTTGCTCACGAATATGTTGTAAAAATATTTGAAAAAAATTCCTCTGTTGCTATGGAATATAATGTAGTTTTATTTTTATACACTATGAAACAAAAACCCTGTCAGATCAGTGTTGCCGTTGATCAGTTTTTATGTTTTATTTTAATTTAATTACTTGTCTTCTTCTTTCTTCTTTTTTTTTTCACTGGGGAAAAATAATAATCTCAAATCCATTAAATCGTTACGTATATGTGTACGCAGTACGATGCCGAATAATACCCTTAAGGATCGGACAGGGTTTTTGTTACATGCTGTATAATATGGGTTTGCTTTTGACACTAGTCTAGATCAGAGGTGACAGAGACAAAGTCTACGATGGAGTGAGTTTACCCAGAAGAAGCCTGATGTGCATTCTATCTTTAAAAGTTAGTTAGTTTATGTATTACTAGCGACCAGCCCCGGCTTCGCTCGGGTGCATGTATTATACATATAAACCTTCCTCTTGAATCACTCTATCTATTAAAAAAAACTCCGTTGCGTAGTTTTAAAGATCTAAGCATATATAGGGACAGACAGACAGACAGGGAAGCGACTTTGTTTTATACTATGTAGTGATGCTTAACAATTAGTATTATCAGTAGTTCAGTTAATATTTACAAACGTGTGTGTCAAGCGTGTGTGTATAGTTTTCGCACTTTTAGTGCTTGCAATAAAAAGTAAGTACATCGAAAACGGATCCTTATTCTATGAAGTTTCTTTTAAAACTGGGTTAGTTGTGATAAAACATAAAAAAGATATTTCTGTCCTTGGTAAGAGAAACTCTCGGTTTTTATCGTTTTATGGGCTACTGGTCTATATATACCTGGCGGAACAAAAGGTAGTTAATCCAGTTATAGAGATTGTTCACGAAGAATGTTGTTTGTGGCTAGCCCTTATTCAAATCTGGTTTTTGCAAAGATCTTTATGAAGCGTGGAACGTAGGAAATGCGTCGTGTGTAGAGCGGAAGACGCAGTGTCGATGCGTTCAACGCACTCACAACGAAAAACACGTTTGCAGTTTAAGGGTTGACACACATAAAAGCGTTGCAAGTCGCCCGCCGCAACGCAAATATTTGCAGCGTGCAACATACCATTAAAATGTTGGTTAGGTTAAGAAAAATTACTGCAGATGTCGTTTATGCCTGCAGGATCCCTGGCGTTAGTGTGGAAAGGGAACACCGGGGTGGTTTTTAGTCAGTAAGAATCTCACAGACCTCTTGGCCCCTAGAGTGTAGAACATGCATGAGATTTACCACCCAGTAACAAAAAATACATATACACGCTTACTTTTAGGTCGTTCTTAAGCCGAAAGCCATAAACTCGATCATCAAACTCGAATCGATTGGGACCATTTTTTTTTTCAAAAATAACAATAAAAAAAAACAGCTGTTCAGTACCTACATTTATGTTCGTCTAACTCGTCAAAGTGTACTGAACTAACTAAGTGTACTGTGTTTTTTTTTATTGTTATTTTTGAAAAAAACGTTTCGAGTTTGATGATCGAGTTTATGGCTTTCGGCTTAAGAACGACCTAAAAGTAACCGTGTATATCACATCACTCGACGCTGCAATATAGCCTTTAAATGCACGATCATAAAAATCTTTGAACGCAACCAACAGTACCTACTGTATAATGTAGTACATTATGTAGGTAGGTAAGTTATTTATACCTACATAATATGCTGGATATTGGCAATGAAATTGCTTATCGGCTCTTATCGACGACGGTCTGGCAAATGAATGAATTGAAACCTGTGTGTTTACATTGTAGTCGATATTTATGACGTAGGGAAAGATGTTTGTTATCATGAGTACCTAAAGTCATGTGGTCACTAATTGCCACATTATTGGTAGGGCATTATTTAGACGACGAGATATTATGTCGTGCGATTTGTCGTACATTGCGGGACCGCGTTCCTGTCGTGTCAAAAGTGACCGATCATCGACGGAAATGTACCACAACTTGCACGATATTTCACGCACCGTCTAAATCAGCTTTCACTCTATACATATAAAAACAAAAAAAAGCATCCAAATCTATTAATAATTGGCGGAGTGATCGGGTAACTTATATACAAAAAAAAACATACCGCCGAATTGAGAACCTCCTCCTTTTTGAAGTCGGTTGAAAACAGTCACAATTTTGAGTTCATTCATTATCTACAATCCACCATTCAAAAAGGACGACGATTTTCATTTGTTTCAGCGCGATAAGACACAGTTATCATAAGGTCAATAACCTGCATAGTATCTATTTGTTTTGTTACAAATCATTAACAAATAAAAGTAACTGTAATTAATGCTGAATGTTAGTAGTTTAATTAGAAAGTGTTTTGAATTAGTTATTGAAATTAGTTTCCAGTAAATAAATTAAAATCGCTTTGGCTCTTTACATAATGTGTGGAAATATTTTATGAGTTTTCAAGAACTTTCTCACATGCCTGTAATCATCACGCCTGTAATCCCCGAAGGGTTAGGCAGAGGTCTACCTACCCATTAGTACACCCACATTT
Source organism: Hoplodrina blanda (assembly GCA_949316365.1). NCBI lineage: Eukaryota > Metazoa > Arthropoda > Insecta > Lepidoptera > Noctuidae > Hoplodrina > Hoplodrina blanda. The sequence goes on along the minus strand of OX438579.1, from coordinate 2,784,001 downwards.
CGCCAGTTATGTTTAAGTCCCATGTAATAGGGGGCGAGCCTATTGCTATCAATCGGGCACAAATCCAGATTCCGAGACTGCTACTGAGAAATTCCTGATGGAAAAACCCAATAACATTTTTCCCGACCTGGGAATTGAACCCAAGACTTCATGCTCAGCAGTCGCGCTTGGTGACCACTAGACTGCATACTGCAGCCAAAAAAAAATGATGATAATGACTATTCAAGATAAATATCTTGAACAGAATAATAATATTATTTTTATTTGTTTTAATTAATCATTTCGAACAAAAACATCTTGTACGAATGATCTGGCTGGCCCCCAAGATACAGGCGCCGCGCCGCCTTGTTTGGGGACCACCGTAAAATTTACTCATGATTATAAGTATCATCATCTGCCTAGCCTTTTCCCAACTAAGTATGTTGGGGTCGGCTTCCAGTCTAACCGGATGCAGCTGAGTACCAGTATTTTACATGGAGCGACTGCCTATCTGACCTCCACAACCCAGTAACTAGGTAAGACTGGTTGTAAGACTTTCGGGCTTCTGACGACTCGTAACGACTGTCAAAGATCCACGTATGACAGCCGGGACCAACGGCTTAACGTGCTTTCCGAGGCACGGAATGATGTCAGTAATGTCTAAGATAAACTTTAAAGTATATAGTTACATAACTAAAGTAGCATACCTACTATAATGTTAAGTTCTTATAATAAGATATCTTATAATTTGTTTTGTGACTATGAACCAATAAATTTATTCTATTCTATCTGGGATAATACGCTTATTTCCAGCAGACGATAATAAAAACATAAATGCACACAACACGATTAAAATGTATGAAACAGCTGATATTTTTTTATTTTATTTTAAAGTAGTTTAGTTAAAAGTTATACATATTCATGAGTAGGTACTTTGAACTCGTGAAAGACGAGCAGTGAATAAAAAGCCAGCCTATACATATAGGTATATAGAAAGGCCCTTGTTCTATGCTAATTTGTTTGCTTATCTAAATTTAAAACAAAACAATGCCTAGGTTACAGTGCCGGATCCAGGGTTGTTCTTTGGGAGGGGCTTGACCCCACTGAGGGTAGACTTTGAGCAAACTAAACTAAAAAACAAGTGCGAGTCGAACTTGCACACGAAGGGTCCCGTATCGAGTCAAAAATGCAAAAAAAAATCAGGTCTATTGTATACCTCCTTTCATTTTGAACTCGTTATTTGTTTTTATTTGTTGAGATAGCGGCAAAAGAGATACACATTCTGTAAAAATTTCAACTCTCTAGCTAATACGGTTCACGAGATACAGCGCGCTTACAGACGGACAGACGGACAGCGGAGGCTATTATAGTAATTAGGAACACCACATTTTATTTGAAAACGTAATACCTATTAAGTTAAGGCTAAATGACAATTGTACCTAAGACTTGTACCTTGTAAAAAAGTTTAATTAGAATATTATCAAGTTCACCTAATGATTCGTCACGTAAGAACTCAGTTGCTTCTGGGGGGTTGAGCCCCTTAGCCCCCCCTCCACCTCCCCTGAATCCACTGCTGCCAGTAGCAATTCTTTATCATAAATCATAACATTTCACCTTACTTACTTACATAATCAGTTAGAGCAATGACTCGATCTTGCCCAACTGTACTGCGAAATAGGTGGTATAATTGCTTCACTGCTAATCTCAATGTCACTCGCTTGCGTTTCTGTTGTTTTCGTCATTAATTACCATTAGTTTTTTAAATAATTACCAAGTTTTGTTAAGGTACGAAACGCATGCAATAAGGGTTTGTTTCACCACCTTTGTGCAGACGCAAAGAAAATGAAACCGCTGGATGTGGGATAGTGCGAGACCGGTCAAAAAAAGAAATAAACTAATTGAATAATATTTTTAAAAACAAACTATAATTTAAAATTCTACAATATTGATTATTGGACATTGTATTGTCACCAGAATTGTGAGCAAAATTTCAACTCAATCAAAAGAAAAAAGGTTTGTTTGACACAGGCCATATGCACACAAAAATATTAAAAACAAAAAGACAATAAAAAGAAAAACAAATATAAAAAAACATCATAGATTATTAATATTGTGGCTATATTTGGGGGAAGCGTATGTCCAGCAGTGGCAGTATATGATGATGCAGATGTATAGACATTATTCACTAGAATAGAAAAAATATAAGTATACCTATGTTCAAAAATTGAACAGAATTTGAACGAAATTATATGTAATCGGAACTTAATGAAAAGTAGTCTTCCTTTATCGTGTGGGCAGTAAGGTCTTACAACCCCACACACCCTAGTGTCAGAGTTTCTACACCGCCTCAAGGGCCTCTGACATGGTTTGCTAAGGGACAACTTTTACTAAGGGACATAGTACGAAATGTGAAAAAAAAAACCAGCTGATCCATACAATAATGTACTACATTACGATCAAATTGTATGGATCAGCTGTTTTCTTTTTCACATTTCGTACTATGTCCCTTAATAAAAGTTGTTCATATTCATGAGTACATTCACCCCCTGAAAGATTTACAACGAATTAAAATTCACGGTGTATTATCTGTGGTACGGTTTATGAGTTACAGCCACCTGACAGACGGACAGACGAGTCTTAGTAATCGGGTCGCACTAGCACCATCGACTACGTTACCCTAAAAATCACGGTCAAACAATTTGAATGTCAATGTTTGAATTTTAATTTTGCATACCATCATACGAGGTAGTTAGATTTTATAAATCACATAATGGCAGACTTCCTTTTCCTGCTAATCAAAAGTATAGGTACGTAATACATCAGTGATATGTTATTACTTATAATGCGTAGGTAATATCTCGTACCTAGACACAATAAAACTATTATGTCATTGTTTCGCTAGAACTTTGTACCTAACTACAACTACTACTACGACCGAACGACCGAACGAACGAACGAACTCCACTACTATGTTAGGGATGTTGATCCCTAGACTTTTTTGATGTGTATATATTATTTTCATAATAACTGAGGTGAAAAAAATTGCCTGTCTGTGTTTTATTTGTTTTCATAAAAGGCTGAACTAACAAATGACATTATATTGACCAGAGCCTAGAAGACCAGAACTATTTATAAAAATAAAAATGATATTTTCTATTTTCCTAACTACTGAGGCGATCGAAACAAAAGAAAAAATATTCAAATCGGTCGAGCTATTTCTAATATTTATAAGACAAATATGCAGAAAACTAACCATAATTATGAATCGTCTATTTTTTTTTAATTCGACCTTTATGAAACTACTTAATAATAAAATATTAAATCTCAAAAGGTTGAAAAAATCTAATAATTTTGATTAATCTACTAATATCCAAATGCCGCGACTTCTGCATTTCAGGTTTTTTTAATAGTTTTCAAAATAGGATTCGTATTGCTATGACCTATTCAATGAGCTTAAAATTTATAAAAAGAAAAAAAACAGTTAAATCTTAAATGGCAAGTTAACATTTAAAACCAGTCGTGTTAAGGTTTATATTACAGTAGGTACCCGGCGATAAATATTGCACATTGACCTTTATCGTATTTTATACAAAGAATAAAATTAATTATCAAAGAAGCAAATCATAATTGTTTTAACAGCTCCTAATAGATACCGGACTGTTTGTATTTCGTGCCGAAATTAGCCGATTGTCTCTTACCAAAGGTCGATGTGCAATATTTATCGCCGGGTACTGTAAGTTTTATTCTGAACTAGTGCAATTAAATCAAGTTCTACGATTCAACCTTAACAGATTATCAATAATTTACACGAAGTTAAGATAATCAGTGTATAATAAGTGTTAGTTAATCACAAGTATTTCAAACTAGCACTCCACCCGCGATGAATCGTTCGCCTGATTTTTCTTACGGATCCCTAATTTTTTAAAATAAGTATAATATAGCCTAGTCACCCGGGGATAGTGTAGCTTCCCAACAGTGAAAGAATTTTTCAAATCGGTTTAGTAGTTTCGGAGCCTATTCAATGCAAACAAACAATCAAATCTTTCTATTTATAAATTGGTATAGATCGGGGTACAGTAGTGAACTCACTTACACATACAGCCAGACCCAGAAAAAGGAACTGTAGGTTATACAAATATTTCCCAGCTTCTCTAAAAGGTACCTACATATTATGGGCGGAATCCCATACAAAATGAAATGAATGAATGTCCTTTTTACACGACTGCCCCAAAAAAAGGAGTGTCATGTGTTCAGGGTTAATGTATGTATGTATGTATGTATGTATATGAGTTTCTTTATTCCACCATAACTTTTAAACGTCTGAACCGATTTAAATGTATGGGGTAGGTATCGTTACAATCCTTGCATCGTTCCGAGTAACATAGGCTAGTTAAAAATAAAAAGAAACCGGTGTGGTCACTTTAAAATGAAAATTAATACCAGCCTCAATTTATTTTTTTAATGAATCTGGTCGTGTTTATGTTTATCGTCTAGAATTTGACAAGTAGATTTAAAAAATATATAACACTGTAAATAAAAAAAAGTGACGAGTAAACAAAGTACAAATATGTGCATTTTTTGCAGTCGTGTTTTTTAATTTTTTAATTATATTGCTTGTTGATGTTTGTCAATATCATTGAGTGTCAGAAAAAATTGTCAGTGTCAGAAACATTTATTTAAACTTTTTTGGGGTTCCGTACCTGAAAGGGAGAAACGGAACTCGAAAAAGTGTTAGGTTTTGTTTTTTTAATCCGTCAAATAACAAAAAACTGTCTTCCACAGGACCGACGAGCAAGGCATAGCGATGAAGGTATACAACGGCATCGCGATCGCGCTGGAGATCCTGGTGTTGTACGTGAAGATGTCGATCACCTTCGTCCACTGCATCTACCAGTTCTTCGTACCGCCAGAGCCTAAGAGCGTTGAAGGGGAGATTGTACTCGTAAGTATATTCATCGCACATTTTAATATCGTTTTTTAGGGTAAAACGGGACGGACAGCGGAGTCTTAGTAATCTAAGACTCCGCTGTCCGTCCGTCTGTCTGTCTGTAACCAGGCTGTATCTCATAAACCGTGATAGTTAAACAGTTGAAATCACAGATGATGTATTTATGTTGCCGCTATAACAACAATTATACTAAAAACCAGAAAATAACAAACATTTAAGGGGGGTTCCCATACAACAAACGTGATTTTTTTTTTGCCGTTTTTATAGATAATGTTAGGTACAGAACACTCCGAGCGCTAATCCGACTCGTCGGATTTTTCTTACTGTTTAAATCGCTCTCATTGAAAAACCTAAACACATAAATTATATAAATCCGCCCTTATGTATCTTTCGTATACTTACGTATCAAGTTTCATTAAAATCGGTTTATTAATTTCCATAATTTTGGGCTTGAAAGTTTGTATGTAATACCGTACCGCAAAACGCACTTAATTAAACTTCTAATGTGTGCCTACATTATGTTGGATAGCCAACCAGTGGATAGGTAGCTAACAATATTTTTTAATTTATTTTATTATCAATTTGTACATTTTATCCCAATCTTAAATTACCTATACTGAAAAATTAAAATAAATTAAAGATAAATAGATAGATAACGACCATTATTATAATAGCACAAAATTATTCTGAAAGCATTAGGTATCATTAGGTAAACTATTAACAAAAGGTTACATAACAAACTAATTGATTTAAATATTTTTGCAATTCCACTGGTTTATAATTTAAAAATACTAATAAAATATAATTTAGGTCCAACCTTTACAAAATAATAATACCACCTCAATAATTAATACTTAATACCAAACAAGTAGGCATTATCTAAACAGGATTTTGTAAAAACTTGATTGAAAATATTATCCTTGAAGTTTCTTGCTCGTTCTTCTCCTTAGAGACCTACCGGTCTCCGTTTTGGAACGCGCAACAAGCTGCATCTTTCCGATTAACTGATCGGCTTCTTGTCTTCGTCAATTCAAAAGTGCCTATAAATAATTAAATGCTTTGACAACAGCTCAACTGTAACAGTCGATCTCATTCTGCTCGTTCTAACCTAACATAACTAGTTACTATGAAATGCTCAATTAGCTCATTAAGGAACTAGTATCTTTCTGGCTAACTAATCGACTCCTTGTCAATTCAAAAGTGTCTATATAGGATTAAATGTTTTGACTTTGACAGCTTAACAGTCGAACTCATCGATTCTACTTAATTGCTTCTGTGTTTTGCATATTTTGGAACCTCGATTATTCTTGTCGAAATGTACAGTCAGCATCAAAAGTCTATTAACATTTAAAATTTTTAAGTCCTAATTATTAAGTACAACATTAAAAGTAAAACGCAATGAATATAAAATTAAGATATTATCAACCCTTAGCTATTGCCTGAAATTCTTAAAGCCAGTACATTAAGTATGTGTTTAGTGTCTGTTTAAATAATATAAAAAAGTAACATTGTTAATCGACTTTTGTTGCTGACTGTACAAATAACATCCTGTACAAACATTACTGTATTCATTTCTAATGTTCCCGATTTCTTAGCTAATCTAAAAGACCCTTGCGGACTAATCAGTTGAATCAATCTGAGGAGCAATTCTTCTAATTAAAAACGTTCAAAATCTAAACACAATTTCAAATAAATAAATTAGAGGCAATTTTGACAGATTGACACTGAGATTTCATTGCGATCGTTCCTGAAAGTTAGTAGAATTGCCCGACGGTAATAAATTGTTCAAGCCTTGAATCTACAGCATATTCTATTTCTCTTCTAGATAACTGGCGCAGGTCACGGCATGGGGCGAGAGACGGCACTCCGGTTCGGAAAACTGGGCGGCATCATAGTCTGCGTGGACATCAACCCTACCGGCAACCAGGAAACTGTAGACATCATCAAGGAGCAGAAGGGGAAAGCTCATCGATATGAGTAAGTATACAAAATATGTACAGTTGGACAGACTATTTGGTATACAATTAGGTGATAAAAATCTACTTGAGGTGAATTTAGGTATAAGAATATGAATAAATCTATTTTCATTATTACAAAAAACTTTATAAAGATACAAATCTTGTTGCAACAATAAATGCGAAAAGTATGGATGTTTGTTACTCAATAACGACAGAACGGCTAAACGGATCTGGATTAAATTTGACAAAGCGATACATTATTTTTTGGGATAGCACATACCTATAAAAAAAGTACTCTTCCTGTGGGATAAATTTTATCAACTTCCAACAACGCGGGCGAGTTGAGTTGTAAAATTTCAATGGGTCGGTACGCTGATCATAAATAATACAAACATAATACGCATTCCATATGAATACCAATCACTAAACACACTTTGTTGGCATGTGTACCGAGTTCATTGCCAAATTCAATTGTTTTTTATTAGGTACTGAGTGCCCATTAAAAACTGTTTAGTCGGAATTAAAAAAACAAAACCATGACTCACAATATTTTTTTTAAAGCTTTGCGTTTTACATATTTGAATATCGAATTAAGTATTGTTTGAGCTCATGATTAACGGTATTCGACACAAACCGACAAAAAAAAAATCGTGTAAATAATTAGGTATTTGACCAAAAAAAAGAGTAGGTTTATCATGTTTTTGTTTTTGACTTACATTAGGTAATTTAGACTCGAAACAGCTACTTATATTCCATACAAACGTTTACTTTGTGCTATAATGAAACTGACGACACACAACGCACCAGCCAATCGCTGAACGACTGCGCCAGCCGGTCGTTCAATCTTACTACTGTAATACGAGTAGATTTGAAAGTTTGTACGGGTGGATGGATGTTTGTTATACACACAATCACGCAAGAACGGCTTAACGAATCTAGATGAAATTTGGCACAGAGATAGATTATAGTCTGAAATATTCCGAAACTTTTAATTCCGAAAAAATGTACGATTCCTGTGGGATATCTTTCACGCGGACGAAGTCTCGGGCAGAAGTTAGTTAAGTACAGTTACCGGCACGTAAGTTGGCAAGAGTTTTTGTAGTGGGGGAAGTTTGCGCACGCACAATTTCATACATTTTTATATGCGCGAACTTCCCCCACTACGAAAATCTCTTGCCAACTTACGTGCCGGTAACAATACCTAGTATATTTCTACAATTCTTGACCTCTTGTCCTCAGATGTGACGTGACAGACAGAGAAGCAATAAACGCTTTGGCGGAGAGGATTCGTCGTGAAGTAGGCGAAGTCACTATGCTAGTCAATAATGCAGGGATCATGCCCTGCAAGCCACTGCTGCAGACCTCGGAGAAGGAGATCCGTAGCGCGTTCGAAATCAACATTATCGCTCATTTATGGGTTGGTAACCTTTCCGCATGTCTCCTTTGTACTTTAATTGCACAAAAGGTTAAATAAATAAATAAACCTATCGACCAGACAGATGTTGTGTCTGGTAGGCTACTGCCCGACGGTTATTGTCGGAACTTTTTATACGGGGTCATTGAAAATTTCCCGAAACCTAAAAATACGAACACAAATGCTACACAACACGATCGTAATGTATGGAATAGCAGATTATTTTTTTGTGATTTTAGGGTTGGTCTCATGGTAAAAGTTGTCCATAATGATGATTACAATGACCCCTTTTCAGGTTTCGGATAAACTTTCAAAATTCGCCACGACAGTAGCATATACAGGGTGTATATGCTACTGTCGTGGCGAATTTTGATATCGCGATGACTTGTGAGATTGTTTTAATTGGGTTCAGTTCTGCAGAAATAAGCCAACCCACAATCTCTATACTGCAAATTAATTCAATACACCAAATGTGTTACATTACTATTCAGAAATAACAGTTCAATGGACACCCAACACTTTAAATACTTAGACTTACAATTACTTCTAAACCTGTGAAATGACGTGGATTGGTTGATTTTGCCAAAACTAAACCTAATTCACCTTTATTTTAAGCTATTTTAAGGAGTGACCTGATGACTGGCATTACTAAGTACCGCCAACACAATCAACATCTGCCTCTCTCTTCCAGCTCCTCCAAGCCTTCCTACCCTCAATGATGGAGCGCAACCACGGCCACATCGTCGCCATGTCGTCCATGGCTGGAGTGGTTGGTCTCCGTAACCTGGTCCCGTACTGCGCCACCAAGTTTGCAGTGCGAGGTCTCATGGAGGCGCTGCATGAAGAACTTAGAGAGGAAAAGGCTAAGGACTACAGTGGTGTAAGTAGTTTTGTCATAGACTAGGTTTTGCTCGCGACTTCGTCCGAGTAAATGTCGGTTATCGTGGACGCAGACGAAGTCGCAGAATAAAAATAGCCTATGTCCTTTCTTGAGGCTCAAACTTACCTCGTAATAAATTTCATCGGAATCGGTTTAGTAATTTAGGCGTAAAAGTGTAACAGACAGACAGACAGGCGGAGTTACTTTCGCATACCTATATAACATTAGCATGGATTTTGTAAGGCATAAATCAAGCACAAACTTGATTTTAAATATGAGTAAACGCAATGACATGAATAAGAAGTTAAAAGTTCCAACCTTCAAAGCGTTTGGTTGAAGTTATGGCTAACGGAAAGTGTTTGACATACCTTATGATCGTTTATAACAATATTCTGTAAAACATAAAAATCAATCGTCACACTTGAACGTAAGTAAGCATGGTATCATTTATACCTGAAGCTAGTAAATATCTCAGTGAGTATTATTCTATAATTATAAAACAAACAAAACCAAAAAAAAAGAAAATTAATAAACAACGGAGTGTAGAATATGGACAAGGGAGTCGGGAGCGGTAGCATGACGGATGAGAGAGCGTCTCATGCCGTTTGCCATCACAGCAAACTTATCGACTTTACTACCAAAGAGCGTCATTAGCATCTAATGGGTACACTTACTGCCTAACCCTTCGGGGATTACGGGCGTGATGTTATGTTATGAAGAGCGTCAATAAATGTTTCACATAAAAAACGACCTATATTTTCATTTCCAGATAAAAATTACAGTAATCTGCCCGTACATCGTGGACACCGGTCTGTGCAAGAACCCGAAGATCAAGTTCCCGTCTCTGATGAAGATCCTCTCGCCTCAGGAGGCTGCAGACAGCATCGTGGATGCCGTGAGGAGGAACTACCAGGAGATCACCATACCAAGCTCACTTTACTACGTCAACATGGTAAGACACATCATTTAAACGTTAACTACCATGACCATCAAACTCAGTAGGCCTTATTATAAAACAAAGTCTTTGCTCAACCACTCTGGGTCCGGCTGTCATACCGGTATGACAGAAATAATAATGTCTCATTAGGTGGGACTTGAAGTATTAAACCAGGTTTACCTTTGAGCCAATTTTTTTGTATTACAAACTTTATCGTTATGGAAATAAAGTTTGAAATTCAAAAACTGGGTAAAATGGTTTAAACCTGGTGGCAAAGACTTTGTTAGGCGGTCTAATATTGAGCAAATAGTATTGTTTGTGTAGTTGTGTGTTTTCTTTGTCTTGTGTTTGTTTAGTAGTTTTGTTTTGTTGTAGTATTGTTGGGATTTTTGGTATAGAAAGGAGTTGTTTGACTTTAACTTTCACGGGCATAACGTTCAACGGCAATGGTATTAACGCTTGAGTTCTAACACCACGTAACTCAAAAATAACAACTTTACATTAGAGTATAAAAACTTCATAATTTTACTTAAATATTATTAAAGTATCATTTTATAATTTGTTATACACTTTAAATGAGATCTATTAAATAAAGGATTTATTAATTAGTAATTTGTAATTAACCTGATGTTTTTGGACCGACCGTCGTCTTATATACCTAAGTTGACGATTAAAAAACGATAGGCTAGTTATGTATATTATCTAATGTGTTTACCACTTTACCTAAACTTGGTCTATGCTAACATTTGTATTTGGACCGGATCTAAAACCTGATACCCAAAGATTGCATAATGTAATTTTATTATGCCTTGGTAGTTATCATTAACGGACATTTTTAAATAAAGAGTAGGTCTTGAATTCTTAATTTAAAAATAAAATTTAGTTTTCTTGAATTCTTTATTTGAAAAAAAGTAGTTTATTTGTTTGTTTTGTTGTAAAGATCGATGTTATTTTTTTTTCTTTTTGGCGTGATAGTATTATACGTACTGTCATTTAGGGCCTCCGTCATTTTTTTAAATAGGTTACTTATCTTATATCTTTTTTATTATTATTTTTAAATAAAACAATTGTTTACAATTTTCAGATCTGCAGAACATTGCCGAAGGCAGTACCGATATACCTAAAGGACTTCTTGGATTCGGGAGTAGAACCTCACTAAATTATTTAACAATATCTGGTTACTGTTTGGTCCTTATGGTGGACGTAGTTATCAAACGAACATTTAGGCAAACATAGGGCTCAAGTCACAAGGACCAAAAATTATTTTAGGCAAAAGCCTAACTAAGCAAATTGTTACTAAAAGCATTTCAACTTGAGTCGTTTAAAATATGGAAAAAAGGGTCCACCATTCTATAAAAAAAAAAGTTTTTTTTTCGTGCTTTTGAAGTTCGAATAATGTAAAGTAACGTTTTGGTTTTTCAAAAAGTGACACCTGCTGAAATACTTTTTTTTTATTACGAAATAGAACCCCTGTTGTTATGTGATATTTAAAAAGGGTATGTTGTATATTTTTCTTAAATACATTAATGACACACAATGTGTGTTTGCCAATAGATTTATGTAGATATAAATAATAAGATTTAAACAGGAAAATAATTTTTTAATTGTCTTATTATATTTTTGACAGTTCTTAATAATTAAAATACGTTTCAATTTTCGTCCAATAAAACTGAATTTAAAAAGAAAGAAACTATTTAAATTAGCAGTTTTTACTAAAGGGAGTTAGTTGTTTTTTTAGTGTATTATAAGTTGATTGCATGTTTTTATACTTTCTTTTGGTTTATTGGGCAATTTTAAATAAATAAAAAGAAATATAAAAATGTTTTCACTTTTTTTTCTATTTTAGAATGAAATATTCTCGTACCTAATAAAGGTTTTGAAATTGCCCATTAGACGTATTGTACATAAATATGTTTAATTTTATAATAGACACTTAATTTAGTGTTTTAAGATAAGATTAGGATATTTTTTAAGTGTAAAAGTCAGACAATAAACAGTTAAGTGATATGCAGTGCCTAGATTTTATAAGTTTTGATTGAATTTATTATTTTAAATATCTTGCCTTTTAAAATATATAATTCGTCTACAATATTTTATACTACATGTACTATTCTATGAATTAGTATAATATGTATATGTATATGTAATATATTATATTATACTGTATATAATTATATAGTGTAATTTTATATACCTACGTATAAACTAATATCGTGTTATTAAATGTTTCTCATTATTATAGTAAAAAGTAATTATGTGAAAATATAATTTATTAATAACAAAAATAGAATAAAATTGTACTTAAATATTGTGTGTGAAAACTGTTTTTATTGAGGTTTTAATGGTAAATAATGCAATAGTTTCAAGTAGTTGACCATTATTATTATTACATGTTGAGTTTCTGAATTTTTAAGTGCCATCTTATGTGAACTACAGTTGTTTAAAACATGATATTAAATATATATATATTTTTTATATTTCATTTTGACGGTCTGGTTTGTCAACTTTGTGTGATTAAAATGGCTTGGGTTAGGGCTGATTTTTAAAATGTTTTGTATGAATAATCTTCTGTCAAATTTAATAATAGTATATTAGTTAGGTATCTGACCTTTAAGCAGTTTGCAATACTAAAGAAATATTTTTTATATTATTTTATGTGAAAAGAAACTTGAATCAGTTTTTTTTATTCTAAATCTTCTGTCAAATGTAAATTTTATTAATCTGTTAAAATATATCTAATAACCAGTTCGTAAAATGAAAAGAAATATTTTTTTTTAAATTCCGTAACACTTTTTGTTCAGTTTTTCTTTTTGCCTCGTTCAGTCTATATCTTACTAAAAATCCATATAGGTATTTTTCGATACAGTTGACGACTGTGACCTATCGTTACCTATATAGGTAGATTTTTATATTATTTTTGATGTTATTGTTGTGTGTTGATCATGCTTGTCAATTAGGTAAGGGTTGTGATGCCAATAGTTTGTGATGTTTTTGAATGTGGTACTGAATACATGGAAAATATTTTTAATTAAAGGCTTTTTTATTCGCTCCAGTAAATTAAATGTCGTGAAGGTCCAGAGGTTAGTCGCCCGCCTCTCATGCAGCTATGAGTTCACAAACGTTTATTTGCTTAGATACTTTCTTTTCTTTCTACTCTTTCTTTTTTTTTGGACATCACTGACGTAGGTGAAGGAAAACATCGTGAGGAAACCTGGACTTATTAATGTAAGTTTGTACTTAATCCCCAATACGCCTTGAGTACGCGTGGTGATCAATGCTCGTGCCTTCTCTGTGTGAGAAGAGGATTTTGCCCTGCAGTGGGACAGTAATAGGCTGGTATTGTTTATTTTTTTAATAAGTATTAATAAAAATAAAAAATTCTAAATAAATTCTCAATCTATTTATTTCAAGTTTACATTTTGATTATTCACATTTAAAATGTACAGTTTCTGCTACATACACATAAGTACTACTGACATTTTGGCGTATAATCACCTTATTTTGGAACGAGACTAACTTTACCTTATCTATATGATATTAAAAGCAAAATACAACAGTTTTAAAAAAATAGTAATAATTTTAAAAAAAGTTTTTTTTATTGGAAGTCGGAAGCAAGTGCTATAGGAACTATTTTAAAAGCCGGTGTTGGAAGAAATTAGTTTTCTATTTATTTTAATGGAAGGTATAATAATTTATTAAGTATTTCCTAAAAATTAAAATAAAACGAAGTAATTTAACTTAGGATACAATGGTATTAAACATTATTTAAAATAATAATTTGAATACATTCACTTTATTTAATCGTATTGCTTATTTCTTCTTTACTTTTGCAAAGCAAAATATGAATGTGCGCATTTAGGTACTGTTATTTTAAATATTTATTTTATTTCTGTGAGTTCTTCTTATCAATTTATTAATTAATTCGTATATATCAAAAGAAAGGGTTTAATGTTTCTGCCCTTTAGCAATGGAACCCTTTCAAAATGTATATTTTTTGTTTGAATTACAATTATTTTTTATTCAAACACTAAAATAAAAACAAATCACACATTTATTCATAGCTCGGATCTCACCATTTTTTTTTGTATTTTATACATACATTTTAAATCACTTTTACTAAATGTTCCTCACCTTATCTATTTTAAAACCTACTCTCTCGAATAACAATGAATTACAGATACCTAAAGCATACTAGCAAACAAATTACTCAACTTATTTTTATAATAAATATCAACTTAATTACAGCATTAAATGCTCAATTTTGCAATAACAGTTAATTTAAATACAATACCTACTTACATAAATGTTTAGTAAATTTTTATTTTATTTTATTCATGATACAATTTACCTCTAACACAGACCTAATCATCACCATCATTGTGATAGAAATGTTCAATACCTACTGACTTCATGATGTTTATAAATGTTTATATAGCTCTAGAATAGCAGCTTAGCTTCATTCGTATACAAATATACAATATGAAAATAAAAATAATTTAAATGCTTAAATTACAGTAATTTAAAAAAATAGTAAAAAAAATGTTGACTTCTTAAAACAATATTTTACATATTAAGTAGTTTCAATAAAAAAATGTACACGGTGTCAAATAAAAATATTGTTTACTAATTTGTTAAATTAAAATCATTTGTATATTTAAAATATTTGTCAAAATAATTTTATTATACAATGTCAAAATAGTAGTCAGGCTGTGGTGCAAGTCGCCATGTTGGATTGTGTTAACAATTGCTACATATTAAGTTACACATACTTGCAAGTTTCAACTTCTACAGTAATATTACAAGGTCTACTGCTAAACGTGAATGTTGTGCTAGAAAGGAAAATAAATCATTACCATTTCATTTGCTTGGCATTTCACTTGGTACAAAAGGAACTTTATGCAAATGAAAACCGGGTATATATTGTATTATCCAAATGACAAGCATGCCAAGTGAAATGCCAGCATTAAACAGTCATAAGTACTTGAGTTTTATCTCTATTGAAATCAATCACTTTTTACGTCAATGGCTTTTCTGTTGTTTAAGTCAATTGGGTATGTATAAGATAAAGACACTACAAATCAATTGATATTATATTTCTTATGACCTATCAAAACGCGATTAGAAGAAGATATCAAAAAGTCCTTTCTAGCATAACATAATAAGTAGAAAGGTACTCGTACCTACATCGACACATTTATCTACACAGCAATATTATTTTAACTAATAATTGACTTTACTCTCTTAATACATCGGAAGCAAAGTTAAATTTAACAAGCGTTACACATAGTTATAACAATACAAAATAATATTATGCAATTCATTCAACAATACCATTTTATATAAATATTTTTTAAAGTTTTGAGTTTTACTAAACTTAGCTAGGTACAATCGTGGATCATTTCGGTAAACGACTTTTTACCCTTACGCCCTTAGTAATAAGGTAGAAAATCAGCTGACCGCAACTGTCCTCGGTTGTACATAAGATAATTTAAGTACTTAAAGATAAACAATAAAAACTGCATTTACTATTTTTTTACTTTTTGGTAGTTAAATAGTTTTTTTATTCAAATTTAGTAGTATTTTTATAATATATTTCCAATGACGATATCGAGGCTAAGACAGATAATTTTTACATCCAGATTTATATGACACCTAGGTATGAGATGCAAGGCCCAAAGTTATTACTTGTTGTGATAAAAAGTTGGTCCTTATATCCGCGGTAAATCAATTAATTTTAAAATGTGTTCATTGTTATTGCGATTAACAATAAAAACAGTTTGTCATGCAGTTGTCAATATCCATTAGTCTTTAGCTTATTATCTTCAAGATCAAAAGACCAAAAGTAATAACTGTCTTGCCTCGATACTCTTCCATTTCTAAATACCCTAACTAACATTCCTTACGTAACTTCACAATGAAAATATTAATCTTCCTTAAAACTTCATTCGGTTCTGGTCCATTACTTTATATTCCTATTTTATACTTCATTTCTTTATTCCAAATCCATTGTTTGCTTTGAAATCATTCTTATTTACATTCGAAGCCAACAACGCCTAAGATATAAAAAATAAACAAGATGGTAGAAATTATTTAGAAATACGGAATGTATTTATAAGATCAATAATTAAATATAAATATAATAAGTTATTAGTAACAATAAATGGTAATCAAGTTTATTTTATAAAACGTTTACATCAATGGGTAGATATCGAAAAGTAATATCTATTGTTATAGCGGATAAGGCCATTTTCACAATTCATAGCTGCGGTGCATCCAAAATGAAGCCGTGTCATATAAATTTTAAAACAAAGCGTCAAAAAATTAAAAATAACCGAATATTTATCATCCTGTAAATTATACTTTGGCACAAAAATATTATATTTTAGCTTAGAAGTTTTTTTATAATATGTATAGCATAATATAGCATTTAATATATTACTTGCCTGTTTTACCATCTCCAGATAACTTCCAACTAAATTCTTTCCGTTCCATTTCTGAATTCATCTGGGATAAAGTGTTTTTAAGAATACTGTGAAACTGGTCCTTAGATACATATTGCAAAAAAAAAGCTGTATTTTATAGTATATCTCTATTCATTTCCAGTCATCAAGTTTGTACGTATAGAGTGTGGGCAGAGTTAGAGGTAGGTAAATTAAAATATGTCGACGTCTTTCAGATGTTGGTAGTTGCGGTCCCAGTAACCGCCATTATACAGCCAGTCCTCTTGTTTGGTGTAGGGATTTGTACCTTGACTGAACCACCTGAAAACCACAAAATAATGATTTAAATACTTAAAATATCAGCCTATTGCTGTCCCACTGCAGGACAAAGATCAGAGGTTTTCTCTTAGAGATACTGCTTATCCTTTTTCCGACTATGTTGGGGTCGGCTTCCAGTCTAACCGGATGCAGCTGAATACCAGTATTTTACATGAAGCGGCTGCCTATCTGACTTCCATAACCCAGTAAGTGGGAAACACGATACCCCTTGCTAAGGCTGGTTGTCAAACTAACAGGTTTCCGACTACCCGCAACGACTGTTTCAGATCTGCGGATGTTAGCCGAGACCAACGACTTTACGTAGTTTCGAGATACGGAGGTGTCAAGCCACGAACTTCCAAACTCTGATTTACTATTAACAAATTCCTAATGTAAAAACCTTATAACACTTTGCCCGACCCGTTGATCGAAACCAGGACCCCTCGTTTAGCAGTCGTCCTTGCGACTATAAGTTCAATGAGGTGGTCAGGTTATAATAGATAAAACAGTTTACCTCGGCTGCCAAGCCTCCGGTGACTTCTTCAATAGCTTCCTAGCAGTACGCTGTTTCTCCTCAAGCCTGGTCTTCTCAGTGGCTGCAGCATCGATGTCTCCTTGCTCCAGCAGCCTGATGTCAGGCCTCAGCCGGCTGTCAGTGGGACAGAGCTGGCCTTTCATGTCCCGCTCCAACTCGTTCAGAGACATCGCGAATTCGGTGAACTGGTAGTACTGGAAATTAGATAAGACATTGTTTATCCTCTCAACAGGTCATTTTGGTACTCCTGTTCTCAGAAGGACAATTAATCCTTGATCAATCTGTGGCGACATTTTTCGGACCACATGCGAACTATAAAAGACGTGATATTCTGTTGGACTACATGCGAACTACAAATGACGTTTTCTCTATCGCGATATCAAAGTTATTCGCGACACTAACATTTTTACAAAATTCTGAAATTATCGTCGGGAAGTAGCCAACAAGACAACGCCCGTCTGGATCCACCTTTTTCAATAGAGGACGAGGAACCACCCTGTTCCTCAAATCTTTAAAAACTATTTCTCTTTTGCTGGCCCAAATCTTTTTTCACTTGGACACCACTGACAACACTGGCCACCAAAATCCCAAATGCACAAATAGAATGCACAGATAGATACGACAAAAAGAAGAAGGGCCACTGATAGTCTTACCTGTGCACTAGTAGTAGGTCGTGGCCTCGCCTCCCACAATGTGACGGAGCCGTCGATCTCAATGTTATTGGTGTCATCTGACTTCGGAACGTCTTCTGAGTTCTCCGCATCATCCGACTGAAAAACAAGCGAGTGTTAAGAGTTGGAGGTATGTGGATTTTTTGCTTTAACCTGTAGCTGTACCGACCATTAATAGCAGTAGAATCAGAAATTAATATTATGTATCACTGTCAAAAACAGTATCTACAGCAAGATTAAAAGCCATCCCAGAAAACAGGAGTTCTAATATATTGCATTAATTAAAAATTAAATTTGTTTAGACTCTTTTTAACGAACGAAAAAGAGGAGGATTATATCTCCATTCCTATTACTAATTTACGAACGATCGACAGTTAGTTAATCAGTATCTACACT
Source organism: Hoplodrina blanda (assembly GCA_949316365.1). Lineage (NCBI taxonomy): Eukaryota > Metazoa > Arthropoda > Insecta > Lepidoptera > Noctuidae > Hoplodrina > Hoplodrina blanda. The sequence goes on along the minus strand of OX438579.1, from coordinate 2,765,525 downwards.
TACGTCCTGTATAGACATGGAGCGCAGCGCCCCGACCTTGAAGCTGTTCAGCTTGGCAAGCATCTTTTTGGGTGTGTGTGACGGTGTCTGCGCAGACGCTTCCTCGCCACGTTCCTTAGCCCACTGCTCGTACGCAGCCGCGCTGCAGCACTTGATGAACTCCGTCCATTTGCCGTACAGGAACTTGACGCGCTTCTTGCTGTTAATAGAGAAGAAAAACGTGGAATAATACTCGTAATTTTACACAAGCAATGTTCTTTTGCAAACCAGCTGTTCCATGATTGACATGACATGACAGCTGTTCTGTGATTTTGAGAGAATGTATAAGAAATCGGTTGAATATTACACCAAAATAATTTTGAAACCAAATTAAACACCACAAACACTTACTTAGCATCAACAATAAACCCGTCGACTCGATGCAGGTCCCTATTATTGAAGCCAGCAGGTTTGAACACCAGGTTAGCCTTCAACCCTGCTCCGCCGTGGCAGGTCACCTCCATGGCTCCGAACTGCTCGATCCACAGCTTGCCCACGATCACGTTGTGGACGCAGCAGTTTACGTTACTCCAGGTGTAGGCTTCACCCCATCTGAGGAGAAAGATAGGAAGGTGCTGAAATGTTGCTAATAGCTAAAATATGTTCTTGGGCTGATAAAATGTAACTTGTGTAAAGGCCACTTAACCAAGCCGAAGGTATGTAATGTTCTTCTCATTATTGTGTTTTTTTTTTAAACCATACCTAGGAACCTTCTGGCTACTGAGATAATAATGGTCAAAGATTGCTTTTTTCAGCACGGAACTATCACATAATATATTAGGAACTTTCACAATGAAGATAATTATTACATTTAACTTTAAACATGAAACAATATACAGGTTCATTGAAAATTTACCCGAAACCTGAAAAGGGGTCATTGTACTGATCATTATGAACAACTTTTACTATGGGCTAACCAACCTTGAAATCATGAAAAAAAAAGTCTGCTGTTCCATAGGTACATTATGATCGTGTTGTGTAGCATTTTTGTAGGGAACAGCCGATTTTTTCTTTTCACGATTTTAGGGTCCATGGTCCCATAGTAAAAGTTGTTCATAATGATGAGTACAATGACTCCTCTTCAGGTTTCGGGTAAATTTTAAACAATGACCCTGTATATTATAAATAAGACATTAATAAAAGGATTGGCTTATTTTCGCAGAACTAAGCCTAATTAGTGCAACAGTACCTACGCATTTGCCGCAGTGTGATTATTTATGTATGACACGGTTACTGTAATTTAAATTACTTGAAATCCTATCCACCATGACAGCAAGTAACATTAATATACCTAGACTAGGTCATCAATCATTGTCACTTACCTATTCATAATTCATAGTTAATACGAGTACTTTCAGTAGGTACTAATCGATGGAGTTTCTACGTGACTACCTAAATGGAACGGGAACGGAAATTATTCAGTGAATTTTGGTCCTTTAGGTAAAAACGGTAATCAATCTCGATAATGTCACGAAATGTACAAACTTTTTAAATATCAAGGTAAATAATTATCTATACTAATATTATAAAGCTGCAGAGTTTGTTTGTTTGTTTGTTTGTTTGAACGCGCTAATCTCTGGAACTACTGGTCCGATTTGAAAAATTCTTTCAGTGTTAGATAGATTAGTTATCGAGGAAGGCTATAGGCTATATACCATCACGCTACGACCTACGGGAGCGGAGCAGTAACCAAAGACGCGGGTGTAACCGCGGCGGACAGCTAGTATAAAATAAAAAGGTTGTGTCTTATCTGTACTTATATTCTAAAGGTGAAAAGTTTGCTTGCTTGTTTGTTTGTTTAAACGCACTTATCTTTGGAACTACTGTTTCGATACCGATTCTTTCGCTAAAGGAAGCTGCGTTATCTCGTAGTGATATAGGCTATATTTTATTACCAAAAAAGACGGAGCCCGTTATTAAATTTACGCGGACGAAGTCGCGGGGATAAGCTAGTTAAGAATAAAAAATGACAACTTTTTTTGGATGGATGCCTGACTTTCTTGAAGTAAGGTTTTAATATTTTATATGAGACGAAATAAAAACTCAACTTTTTACATATTCGAAGTAAACTTGCTAGATTTATATTTAATAAAAACATCTGGCAGGTTATAATAGGTCGTGAAAACGCTGTATTACAAAGAAAAATAAAACGCAATTCCAACCTCAAATAATGGTCCAATCGGACAGAAATGACAGTCGTTTGTTATCCAGACGAGTGGCAATTTACTCCGCAAATATTTACATAATCTTCCAATTTAAATGTAGCCATAACATACGGGATTTATGTTTTTATATCTGAAAAACGCAACGTTAATCCAGAGATTACAATGATGGTTATAAAAATACAGGTTTACAACTTTTTATTGATTTAGAGATCTGGGGGCCAACCACCACCTTTTAGAACAATATTATTTTAATACTAGCTGTCCGCCGCGGTTACACCCGCGTCATTGGTTACTGCTCCGCTCCCGTAGGTCGTAGCGTGATGGTATATAGCCTATAGCCTTCCTCGATAACTAATCTATCTAACACTGAAAGAATTTTTCAAATCGGACCAGTAGTTCCAGAGATTAGCGCGTTCAAACAAACAAACAAACAAACACTGCAGCTTTATAATATTATAGTATAGATTACTTTGCCTTCAGCACTGTTGGATTTTCAACGCTCGACTCAGCGCCGAGAGTTGAAAATGCAATAACAGAAATTATAAAGTAATATTATAATAATATTGTTATATGGCCCTATATTGCCCTGAGGAACCTCAAACTTTACAGAAAAATACGCACAAAACAGAGGGCTTGGCACAAACGCACAGAGTAAAGGAATGTGCCCACTAAGTACACCATACTAAATGCCATGACTGTGAAAAACCATAATAGAGAATAGTAATAGAATTAGAAATTGCGTGATTGCAACAACAACAAAATCTTGCATACAATTTTCAACTCTACCCTTGACGATATTAGGTTTGTTATCAATTAATAAATAGAAAATGCTCGAGATTGTTACTTGGTAAGACTGGTTGGACCGTAACGACTGTCATACTAACGGCTTTGCGTGCTTTTAGAGACACGGGAGTTGTACACCACCAGCTTCCAAACTTCAGGGTGCTCTTGGCAAATAACTAATGGAAAAATTCAATAACACTTTACCTGACCCGGGAACTAAGCCTTGGACCCCACATTCAACAGCGCACGGCTGTTGAATGTGGGGTCCAAGGTCGCTGGTTGTTCTTACCTAAATTCTAAACGCAATATAATTCATACATTTTTTCCCATATCTCCTCCAGTACGTCTACATACCTCGGCAGCTCCACGGTGACGTGTCCCTTAGGTTGTATCTCGACGCTCTTGCCGCAGAACTTGAGCTTGGGGTGCACTGAGCCGTGGAACACGAAGTGGGGGCTGTCCGCGTGGAATGCAGACACGGGGGGGTGGTGAGACACCTATAAATATAAAATTATTCATTTTATTTATATAGAAATACTAGCTGACTCGGCCACGCGTTGCTGTGGCTTGAAGTAAGTTAAGATATTAAGGGCTTAATCGAGATAAAAAAACTATCCTATCTTTTAAGTTTGACCAAATTACACACAGTTAGCTATATTTCATAAAAAATGGTTGAGAAGTTTAGGAGAAAATCCCGGACAAACAACGTGACGTGTAATTTATATATATTAAGATGCAAGTGTAAGTTTCTAAAAGGTACCAGGTGTAAAAGGAATTTTAATCACTTTTTTTCCAAACTTGACGGCTGTTTTTTTTATATTATGGCCAGTGAGTTTGCCAGATGCTTTAAAAGTCGATACTTACTTCGAAGTGCAATCGTGGACTATTATATCCCTTTCAAATACATAAATGTTTTCTTTTCCATTGTAAGTATTCTAATTAAAAACTTGTCCAACGATTTAATAGGCTGCAGTTCTAATTTCAAAATTTCTCCAAATTAACACCAGCTGGTCTTTGTAAAGGCTACCATTAAAACGTTAGTAAGAAAATCTTCCTTCACCGATGTCAGTTATGTCCAAGATACCGCCTGCCATATGTCAGTTTAAGTCATTCGAGTGCACACATTAATGCCAAAATAGTCTCATGATGACCACCTTTCTTTGTAGTCATATGGCTGTATTTAGTGGCGATTATGGAAGGTGTTTTTGGGTTGAAAAAGTAACATTAGTACTTGCCCGGATTCTAATCCACAACCTCATGCACGAGTGGCTATCACGCGATCTGGACTTGTAATTAATATAAGTCTGGAATCGCCAATCCGCCTTGAGCAAGCATGGTGATTAATGCTCATGCCTTCTCTGTATGAGAAGAGGCCTTTGCCCTACAGTGGGACAGATAGGCTGGTATTATTATTATTTCATTATTAAGATAAGCTTACCTGTTCACAAACGGCCCTGAACTCAGGCCGTTCAAGTTCGTAAGTCTCTCCAAGCAGAGGGTTGAACGGCTTGCCCAGGCGTTCCCAGTTCGACGCCAGCGCACTCACAGCGAATGCTGATACAGACAAACAAAGAGATAAGTAAGCAATTTTATAGTTTAAGTAACAGGTAATACGGTCAGCGACATTAAAAAGCGATTAACACTGTTAATTTTACATATCATTTAAATGCACTGCTAAGAGTTTTTTTTAATCTTTATTTTACATCCATTTCGTATTTCCATTGATATTGTACGCGTAAAGCCTCGTCCCCACTAGGAACATTTGTCGAGCGACATGTGTCCCCGGTGACATCGGGCGATGTCGGGCGACGCCGGACGACATCGCCGCGACATTGTTGAAACTGTTCCTTATTACTACTCTCCATCGACTGTGCGACAAGGAACAGTTTCAACAAAGCGGCGATGTCGTCCGACGTCGCCCGACATCGCCCGATGTCACCGGGGACACACTCGACAGATGTTCCTAGTGGGGACGAGGCTTTAATGTCGGTTATCGCGGACACATACGAAGTCGTTTAACAAAAAGTAGCCTATGTTCTTCCTTGTGGTTTAATTTCATCAAAATCGGTTTAGTGGTTTAGTTGTGAAAGCTTAACAGACAGACAGACAGAGTTACTTTCACATTTATAATATTAGTATTGATTCTTTTTATTACATAAAAAACTAACACAAACAAAAACAAAGTCTAATCCCATAACATAATATCAAATCAACAAGCAACATGCATACAAAAACCCATCAGAAATGATTCCCCACTAATATAATGAAGGGAAAAGCCGCCATAATTCAATTCTTTACGACTACCCTTCGAAGAACTTTCGCAAAATAATCTTGTTTGTCTCAAATAATAGAAGAACGTGGTACAGTTAACCGCACGTCTGTAGTAACAAAAGGGTATTTAACAGGTATTAAAAAAAACAATAAAAACATAACATAACATCACGCCAATAATCCCCGAAGGGTTAGGCAGAGGTGGTACTTATTAGTATATTCACACATCGCCAGTTATGTTTAAGTCCCATGTAATAGGGGGCGAGCCTATTGCCATAAATCGAGCACAAATTTAGACTCCGAGGTGGCTACTGAGAAATTTCTGATGGAAAAACCCAATAATGCTTTGCCCGACCTGGGAATCGAGCCCAAGACCTCATGCTCAGCAGTCGCGCTTTGCGACCACTAGACCAACGAGGCAGTTTTTGTGAAATATCTTTAAAATAAGTACAATATTTGTTTCTGATAGCTTGACATTGACGTAATTTATTTCATAGCAGCTCAGTTTTCTCAAGAGCTTACTATATGGTGAGGTCAACTGTACCTCGGAGTACTAAAATATAACAAGATGGTGTCGGTTTCATTAATGAAAAATATTGGATTAGCTGTAGCAAAATATTGGGATACAGGAAAATTGGTCTTGACGGTTTTGAAATTAAATTCATTAGGTAAAAAAAAAAGAAAGAAAAACCAATCAACGATTTATTGCTTGACTAGCGGCGTCAAAAATTACTTATTACTTATTAGTATGGCGCTGCACTGACATACTCTATGAAAATGACACGTGCGTTGTCTTGCGCGTTCGTCTAATTATGATTAGTTCACCAACAAATCTGCCGGCCTGCTACTGAAGACATTTGTTCACATGACATTTATGTTCATTTGACATTTGTTGTTTGTTTGTTTTGTTGTTGTTTCTTTCATAAGCATGTGACTACACACATTGAAATAGTAATATGGAGGGGCGCCCAATGTTATAGTAGTTTTTCTCTACAAGCAAGTTTAATGCAGAAACCACTAAATACCTAATAATAAAAGGGCACAACGTAGGTCAACACTTAATCCCCGGCATCCATCAACAAAGTTAATAAGGACGATAACTCAGTTATCAACTCAAACTAAGTTAATTAAGAAAGAATGCCTCAGGGCCCGTCTACCATCTCTTAAAATACTATTATTTTAATATTACTTTCTAATGGATTTTCAACCCTCGGCGCTGAGCAAAGCGTCGGAAATCTAACAATGAAAATTACAAAGAAAATTAAAATATTAATGTTTTAGAAGATTGTGTTAGGTCCCCAGAGTACACATTCTTTGTAAGTTCATTTTGAATTAAGCACGTGTATTTTTATTTTATAAAAGGCCTGAATACTTAACCCTAGTTAGGTCAATGTACTTACGTGACACGTGCTTACGAACTCGCAACGAGACGGTTAGCTCGAAACGAGCCTAGAAAAAAATACCTAGAAGGACTTGTGAGGTCTTTGCCCAGCTATGGGACATTACAAGTTAAATAAAAAAATACACGTACTTATAAAGTCAAATCATTCTTTCAATCAGGCCATTAAGGCACTTTAGAACGTCATATATAAAAAGAAAAGAGGAATTGTATCTAGTTGTCCCTTCTAAAAGGTAGTTTTGTATGGAGAAGAATGGGGAAGAAACTCCATAGTACTCTTTTAAAATCAATCTTTGGCTTATTCCTGTTACTGTTGCATAGCTGTCAAACTACGAGTGCAAGACAGAGATGAGAACATAGTCTAAGTACGTGCTAAGTAAAGGCACTCCCTCATTGGAAGCATTCGCCTGTAATGTAACAGTTCAGATTCGACATTACATCAGTGAGCGAGGTGAACCGAGTATTACAGTGCGCAACCTGTAACGTAACAATGTAACATTGGAGTAGTAAGTGAAAGTATCTTGAATATAATTTGTAACATCAATGCGTGCTACTTGTAACAACAGTGTTGCAGCTACTACCACTGCAGGCGAATGCTCGTCATTGTCAAGGTATTGTAACGTTATGCTCAAAATCAAATCTTTGATTGTTACATTACACGCTCGTCAGTCGGTGATGCAGTATTGTAACGTAATGCTCAAAGTCTAAATTAGGATTATTACATTACAGGCGAATGCTCTAGGCGAGGGGGCGTTATTTCATCTCTATGTTATATTTAGCAAGTTCTTTTTTATTCGTGACTCTACGCTCTACACTCGAGCGCTCTTGATATTCCAACCAGCAGAGCCGCGATAAGTGCCCACTTGTTGACTTAATTTAGTTTCTGTATGCTTAGAAATTGAGATGAGAATGAAACTTTTAGATGTTATGATTAGATTTTGTGGCCTGGTATATCGGTTGCACATATGTAAGTATTATATTTGATTAACTGGATAAGTTTTGGATTTAACAATTTTAGTAAATTGATTATTAAGTTATTCAAGCCCAAATTTAGTTTTAATGCATAATTTGTAGTTTTTAATCTAATTTGTTGCTCCTATCGTAACATAAATAGGTACGTACATACAAATTAGCTAGATTAGATACTCTCAATCTAGCTGATAAAATATCCTATAACCATTGCTCACTAAGTTTCCAAGACACTGACATCCCAAGACAAAAAAAACGGACAACTGTAACAAAATCCCTCACCAGCAATATACTCCATCCTGGCCACAGGATCGGTCTGCTCCGAGGCCATCCGCAGCAGATGCGCGTACTCCAGATACTCCAGCATCCTCTGGAGGAAGGACAGCGGCTCGTTGAACACCACCGGCATGGTGATCTTGGACAGCTCCTTGCCAACGCAGTTCTTTAACACAGACCACAGGGAAAAGTCGCCGCGGCTGAATTGAGCCACTGGGAGGGAGGTTCTGTGGACAATAAGAAGAATTTTATGCATTTAGAACTTGGTTTTTATTACTAGTACATCAAACGTTGTGATGGGTCTTTCATGGGCAAGAACTAACATTATAATTAAAATGATTTAAGTCTGAAATCGCTAATCTGCTTTGTGCAAGTAATGGTGATCAATGCTCGAGCCTTTTCTGTGAGTAAATTTCATCAGTCCTATTTAAGAGTAAGTATGGAGTCTGCTAATCTATATACATTTTTTTCTTCTTATAAACGACGATCAAAAGATCCTTTTAAAGGTCTAATTGAGATAAATAATTTAACTTTGAGTTTATTAAGCGGTTTAACTTTTTAACGTGACCGACAGACAGACACTTTCGCATTAGTATTCCGGGCTATATAGCATCTAACATCGACATTATTAAGTCATCTTGGAGGCTTCTACTGCGCTGCAAAATAGCCTAAGACTCCTATTAGTATTCCGGCCTCGTCCGTAATGGCGGTAATAATTGCGCTTCTTGAAAAAATAGCCTTGTTTGAACCATATTAGGGGTCAGCAGAGACGGAGGAGAGTTATGCTTGAGTATTTTTCATTTATTTGTAGAAAATAACTGCCTCGATGGTCTAGTGGTCGCAAAGCGGGACTGCTGAGCATGAAGTCTTGGGTTCGATTCCCAGGTCGGGCAAAGTGTTATTGGGTTTTTCCATTAGGAATTTCTCAGTAGCAGCGTCTGAGTCTGGATTTGTGCCTGGTTGATGGCAATAGGCTCGCCCCCTATTACATGGGACTTGAACATAACTGGCGAAATGTGGGTGTAGGTACTCATGGGTACACCTCTGCCTAACTCTTCGAGGGAGGTAGTTTATAGTTAATAGACGTCCGGTAAGAAAGGATTTTCCAAAATTCCCCCCCTAAGCATATGAAATGGGGGTCCCTCCGTCCACGTCAAAGTGAATTTCTCCATACAAATGGAGAAATCCACTTTGACGCGGTCGAAGTCGCGGGCAGAAGCTAAGTGAATTAATATAATGTAAACTGCTCGTGCATATTGAAGCTTGGTCTACACTGACTGTAATGAATGCTCTTTATTACATCGTTCTTGCTCATAAAACTTTAAATGAAAGTCGGGATTCGAGACGCGTTCTTAGTTTTCTTTAATGGACTTTTTATAGTCAAATGGGTGAGGCTAAGGAGGGAACAATGGTGGACTGTTTCACTGGGTTTTATTGTTGCAAGCATTTTGAGGTTGGTTCTATTAAAACGCAAGGCAAAATTTCTCCTATTTTTCGCGAAGTGATAATAATGATTGGGTATTTTTAATGTTGATTAATTTAAATTCTATTCTAAAAGTAGCGACATCTATTGCACTACAAACAAACTACAACTGACGTTTCCTACATCGCGCAATCAAAGTTCGGCGCGACATTAGCATAAGTACAAAATCCCGACAACAACCGTCGGGCAGTAGCCCACTAGACACAACACCCGTCTGGTCGGAGAATCCTCCCTTTTCAACTGAGGATAAGATTAACACCCTGTTTCTTACACCTCTAAATAAGCAAATATTTGGGAAGAACAGCCACTATCATATCTGACTATACCGTTTTGTTGTAAAATCGCTTCTATTACAACCGCCTAAGATATAAACACACACATCAAAAGTGTCTAGGGATCAACATCCCTAATCAATGTTAGGGATGTTGATCCCTAGACACTTTTGATGTGTATAGAAAGGCTATATAACATACTAGCTATGACCCACGGGAGCGAAGTAGTAACAAAGTCAAAGTCAAAGTCAAATAATTTATTTCAATTAGGCCATTATAAGGCATTTTTGAACGTCATTACAAGAAAAAAAAAATTGAATCTAGTTGCCCCTTCCAAAAGGTAGTTTTGTATGGAGAAAAATGGGCAAGAAACTCCATACGTACTCTTTTCTTCTAATCAAAGACGTAACTTAATCATCATCTGCCTAGCCTTTTCCCAACTATGTTGGGGTCGGCTTCCAGTCTAACGGGATGCAGCTGAGTACCAGTATTTTACATGGAGCGACTGCCTATCTGACCCCCACAACCCAGTTACTGAGTAATACAAAGACGTAACTTAATATGGGCGTAAAAAAAACCAGGCGTACTAAGTTGCTAGGAACAGCCAGTAAGTTAATAAAGACCATATTTATTCGGGTTACTTATTCACTTAATAGGCTCTCAGGATAGGACATGAAAAACAAAAGTACCTCTTAATTAATGTACTTATTGTATTGTATTACATTTAAGTACTTTGGTGGGTATACAAATTAATCCGGCTTACCGCCGGGTGTGGTGCTAAACTTGCCAGATGTGTATAAAGAGATTAATTTTATACGTCAGAAGTTACTTACGCAAAAGCCTCGAAAATTTCGACATTTTGGGTGTATTTAAAAAAGGAATTCAGATGACTATTTTACAAAAGTTTTTATTTTTGTCTTTTAAAAGGAAGGTAAGTTTTTATTTAAAAATATTATAAAATTTTATTTGCAAAAAAAAAACCGACTTCAAAAAAAAGAAATAAAAAGTTAAAAATAATACTATAACCTACCTATATTAATAAACCTAACCTAACCTACGATTAACCTATACTAAAATTTAACAAAATTGGAGTCGGTGCCAAGACCGAGGATATTATATCCAACCGTATGGCACCGACTCCAAAAAATTTTTAAATTTTAGTATAGGTTAATCGTAGGTTAGGTTAGGTTTATAAATATAGGTAGGTTATAGTATTATTTTTAACTTTTTAGTGCTTTTTTATGAAGTCGGTTTTTTTTTTGCAAAAAAAATTTTTATTTGTTAATTTTTAGACATATTTTTGTCCGATTTCGATAAAATTTGCATGGGACCATTTGGGAAGTATAACCTTTCCAACAAAAAAAGAATTTTTGAAATCGGTTGGCAAGCGAAGGAGTTAAGCGCGAACAAACCTAAAAAAAAAAAAAATACAAACATCCGAATTGAGAACCTCCTCCTTTTTTAGAAGTCGGTTAAAAAAAAATCAATTTCTCTCTATGGTTAACAATAACTCCAGTTAAATCAAATCAGTTAATCTAATTGCTTCAATGCAATACAAAGGTTTCCAAAATAACTAACTATGTACACAAATCATAATTAAAACAATGTAGGCACGTTTAATAACGCCCACGGGGAAAGCTAAGCGCTATAAATTAACGCAAACATGAACGCTGAATTTAGCGAAGTCATTCATAAAAAGCAGCTAAGTGATTCTCGCTCCCTTTTTAACATACAGACGTCCTATAGCTTCATCTCACTCTTTCTGTAACATATGGATCAACTAAAATGGACCTATGTTAGCATTCATTCATACATACATACATAAACTCACGCCTTTTTCCAATGGCAGTCCCCAGGCAAAAATCACAGAACGCCACCTGCTACGATCCTTACACACTCCTTTCGCCTCATTCACGTCCATACAATCATCTCGTCTTACAAGCACGCCGGTTACGAGTACTGCGCACCTGACCTTTCTGAAGAACCTCACCAATAAAGTTAGTGTAGGTCTTCAAAGGGCGACCCCTCCCTGCGTTGCCACTCACCTCTGAAACCTTTTGTTAATCGTCTTTCACTCATCCTCTCAACATGACCGAACCACGTATGTTTGCACCTAGATTTAGATTTATAAATGCCTAAAGCATTTATAAATCTAAATCTAGGTTCAAGCATATCCTTACCCTTGTGTCTGTTGAAGCAAACTGAGTCGGCTGCTTAGCTAACCCCAAACTGTCGAAGAATAAATTGGCGGGTACTATCGACCCATGAATGTGGGCCAAGGTCGGCTTAGCCGCGAGTCGCTAAACCCACCATTTGTCGCGTGCTGCTCATAAGAGTCGATGTGAAGCGAAATGTCGGTGGATATGAGAATTGAGTGTCGACGCGTGGCACGCAGAGGGTTACTCTAAATCTTGTGAATAATCTTTAGATTTTTCTGGAAAACGATGTTAGAAAAGAGGACTTTTTATTATTTTATTTAAATTGAAAAATACATTAAGGGAAATCTAAACGAAAATGCGGATGAATTTTTGATGCCCTATAATATAATGTTCCTCCTTTTTTTTTATAAATTGTACAAATTTACTTTTTAATTTTATGATTAGGTATTCTTAGGTTTTGTGTTAATTTAATTATTGTATATCATTATCAATATATAAAGAATAAATCTAAACTAATACCATAACAAGAAAAAAAATTGTATTTTTGTTTGTAATGAATAAACTCAAAAACCACTTAACCAATTTAATTATTTTTTCACCGACGCAAAGCTACATTATCAGTAAATAACATAGGAATTATTTCGTTTTAAGAAAAAATAGGGATCCTTAAATAAAAGCTAGTTATAAATAAAAATGGCCATTTAGATAAAGAAACGAGCCTCCAATTCACTCCAAAAAAGAAAAATAATAGCTCTTATGAAATGTAAGATAAAGCCTATTTTATCTGAGCCAAAAACGTAGACCACGTAACAAGGAACAACGAAATAAATCTCAAGCAATTAAAACTTTCAAAGATGAAACTTAAGCGCCATACCAACAATCTACATAATTTACTCGTATTTAATTAAGCCGTTTCTCATTTTATTATCGCTTCCAAGGCTGTCATGATTATATCAGGATAACGACGAAATATGAATTGCTCAAAGTTTTGATCCCAGCAAAATATTTTGGCACCCTTCGATCAAGAACGGTGACTACCGAGTAGGGTGCTCCCGCTTTCAAGGTCGTTGGGTCACGATCAATATGGCGGCGGGTCCCGAACCGCAGCTGTTTGAATTCGACGTACGGTTCAAAATCTAACCTATTCTACTATAAACGCGAATGTTTGTAAGGAAGGTTGAATGGAAGGGATCGATGATTGCTCTTTGGACCCTGTTTTAATATTTGCAAGTCAATTTGTGGTGAAATGTGTCACCAACTCAAATTAACAATTTATGTACTATGTTGAACGGTAATTAAGTTCTGAGTCGAGTTAATATAGACTGCCATCGACACGCTAAGAAAAAGCAAATAAATATTTTGTCAAACTGAAAAAAGAACACTTAACATCACGCCTGTAATCCCCGAAGAGTTAGGCAGAGGTGTACCCATTAGGACACCCACATTTTGCCAGTTATGTTTAAGTCCCATGTAATAGGGGGCGAGCCTATAGCCATCAACCGGGCACAAATCCAGACTCCGAGGCTGCTACTGAGAAATTCCTGATGGAACAACCCAATAACACTTTGCCCGATCTGGGAAGCGAACCCAAGACCACATTGGTGCTGGAATGCTTGGCTTTTGCGACTACTAAACCAACGAGACTGGAAAAAGAAATTCCTTTGTGTTTGTATTTTATATTTTTGCCAATCTTCGTATTTGCTGATATAAGACTGGTGACTGGTGAATAGGGACAGCTTAAATAACATATTTGGTACCTTTTCCTGTTGTTAGGTGCGGACAGGGGTAGAATCCCAAGGGATAAGGTAACAGGAACTTGCTTTTAAGGGTTTGCTTGCTTTTAAGACGCCAAACGGAAGCATGTTACTAAAACTCCGTTGTTTGTTTGTCGGTCAGTCCTTCAAGCTATATCTTTTTAACCGTAATAGGTAGATCATTATACATTTTCACAGAAGGTGCGTTACTATAGCTAATATCAAGTAATAAAATGAAATAAAGTAAAATATTGATTGTAAAATTCCAGGACATACATACAGGTGAAGTTAAATAAAAGCTTTTAAAAAATAATAAAAATGATCTCTATACAAAAAACGTGTTTGTTTTGTTTTTATTAAACTAGTAGCTTTTGCCCGCGACTTCGTCCGCGTATATGTCGGTTATCGCGGACGCAGACGAAGTCGAAGTCGAATAAAAAGTAGCCTATGTCCTTTGTTGGGGTTCACACTTACCCTGTACCAAATTTCACACAAATCGGTTCAGTAGTTTAGGCGTGAAGAAAAGACAGACAGACAGACAGACAGAAAGACAGACAGACAGAGTTACTTTCGCATTTATAATATTAGGTCGGATAAGCTTTTGCCCACGACTTCGTCTGCGTTTTTAGAATTAAACCAAAGTCCTAAATAATTCCTGGGGTACACTAAAACGGGTAAGAAATAGCCATAATATATAAATGTGTACTGTGCCAAATTTCATTTAGACCCGTTCAGCCGTTCTGGCGTGATTGAGTAACAAATACATCCATCTAAATTTTCTCAGTAAGATTTAAAAGCAAATACACACATCAAAAGTGTCTAGGGATCAATATATTATTATTACCAAATACATCTTGATCCCTAGACACTTTTGATGTGTATATTTAGAGTAAAGCCTCATTTAGACGATACAAGAAATATCGTGCGATTTGACGTACATTGCGGGACCGCGCGGCTGTCATGTCAAAAGTGACTGATCATTGACGGAAATGTACCACAACTTGCACGATATTTCTCGCACCGTCTAAATCAGCCTTTAAATTAGTACGGTGGCACCTAACCCTTTACCTGCAACTCCGACTTACATCTGACCCATATATTTTTGTTTAACAAACTGCCGTAAACAAACTGCTTATAAAATGTTACAAACGTAGCAGTTAAAAACAGCTTTAAGTATTAAACGGTACATTACAGTTTATCAAAAGCGTTGTATAAAAAACTAATGAAAACCATCAACGTTTTGTAATAAAGAGACTTTAGTTAAAGCTCTAGAAAAAGTGCCCTTGGAATCCTCTTTATCAAGGAAGACAATTTAAATCTCGCGAAACGACAGAACAAGGAAACTGAAGGAAACGACTTGATTGGTCGTTGAATATTCATTAGTGATGAAGAATCAAAAGAAACTGTAGTATCATTCTTCTTTATTTTATATTCATTTATTTGCATACCATATTGTGTACAAAGATGTTGTACATAAGGCTTAAAGCTAAGGTACAGTTATGGACCCTGTTAGGGCACAGCAACATTGTAGGTATTAACTAAAATAAAAAACTTGAAAATGAAATTAAAAATAAAATAACACTTCTTATAAATGTGTAGGAACTTCTAAATTAAAGTTTATGATAGTTATTAAAGCCATTTATATTATATTTTAATTCATTTATATTTTAGAAAATTATGTATAATTTTTTTGAGATCATTAATCGTTATAATTATAAGTGAGGGTATGCTAAAAAAACTCGACTACTTAATTGTTTGCGAACACGGATTGATCTACGAATCCCATTATAGTAATCAGTCTCTATACGTTTGCTTTTGAAGTCTTTTTCAGCTTAAAGAAGCGTTAAAAACCCTTCCACATGACATAACAAGAAACCTAACATTACCTAATTTTAAAGAAATTTTTGCTAGAAAATAATAATATGTCAACGAAATGAACAATTAAGAACTTATACCAGATTTTAATTATACAAGCAAGGGAGTTAAATTTGAAACGTCAACACAACCACTGCTGGTGTGAGGTACGCAGCGTTAAGTACCAAACAACTGGCACAATCACTGTTAATTACTCTCGCACAGTTCCAAAGTAATTACTTACACAAAAGGCACTATTATAAGCATAGTAGGTACCGTTAACCGCAAAGATTTAATATTAAAAGCGCCTTTATGTAGTAGTGAAAAAGAAACAATATGTATTTTATGTATATGTATACTAGCTTCTGCCCGCGTCTTCGTCCGCGTCAAAGTTGGTTTCTCCATATAAACTTTGGACCCCTGTTTCATCCTGTGATTTTTGGAAAATCCTTTCTTATTGGATGCCTGCGTTATACAAAGAACACACCCTCCAAATTTCAACTTTATGCGGCCAGCAGTTTGGGCTATGCGTTGATCCGTCAGTCAGTCATTCATTTAGGACTACACATATGTATAGATTGATAGATATATATTTATATATATATGACGGAGAGGGGGGACCTCTGAACTGCTTTTAAAAGGTGTGACGTCAGTATTGCTGACGTCACTGACGACTGAGGGTTTAGGAGGTTCTCGGCGGTTCTCGTAGAGTTCTCGGCGGTTCTCGTAGAGTTCTCGGCGGTTCTCGTAGAGTTCTCGGAGGGTCTCGTAGAGTTCTCGGAGGGTCTCGTAGGATTCTCGGAGGGTTTAGGAGGTTCTCGGAGGGTCTCGTAGGATTCTCGGAGGGTTTAGGAGGTTCTCGGAGGGTCTCGTAGGATTCTCGGAGGGTTTAGGAGGTTCTCGTAGAGTTATTTGGAATAGTTGAATTGAGTTACTTACGATTTGTGCAGATGGGTCGTCTTCACCCTGCAGATCGAGGTTTGGCTGTATTTGCAGCTTATCTAGTAGGTTCTCGGAGAGTTTATTGAAGGGCTCTCGGCGGTTCTCGTAGAGTTCTCGGAGGGTCTCGTAGAGTTCTCGGAGGGTTTTGGAGGTTCTCGTAGAGTTCTTCTCGTGAGGTCGATGGAATGGGATCGTTTGGTTCCGAGTAGGTGATTCGTTTCCATTTTTTTGCCTCAGGAATTGTGGTGGTATCCTTCTCATCTGCATTCCATGGTGAGAGTACGCTTGTGGTCTAGATTGCATTACATCTTCCGATGGTGCATTGGTGGCCAACACAGGTTCCTGTTGCTGGGTGTCGGTTGGTTCCATTTGGTACGTCACATCAGGTGGTGAACGAGCTGATGAGGAAGCGGTTTGGGTAGGAGCTTCTTGCAATCCCACTTCTGATGACGGAGAGGGGGGACCTCTGAACTGCTTTTAAAAGGTGTGACGTCAGTATTGCTGACGTCACGATTGTTATTTTCTTGATGACTCATGTTCTGGTCTTCGAAAGTAAACTTCACTCACTGTTTGAATACTTCGTTTATTTAACGGGCAGCGTAAGGACGTCACAGAGAGGTCCGTACTGTACGGCGGCTCGAGAGTGAATGCCCCTTGCGTTCACAGTGCGGCCGTATTTATAGCGCTCGGCGCACGTGCACGTGTTTTCAAGTTTTGAGGTTAAGTATTGGAATTACAATAACCAATAATGACCTGTAGTTTAACGTTATTTTTAAATCACAATAAGCTCGCAGTAATTAACTGACGATTTATGAACTAATTTTAGGACAATCAAATGACAACTGTCGTAATTGCGCCGACATATATTTATTATATAACGGATTTTATGTAGTAGATAATATCCTAGTGTACATTTTAATCTCTAACTTTGTTGTTTTACACTAGCACAATAATTTGCACCACCACTTTTGGTTGACTGGTAGAGAATGTCTAAGACATTAGACTACAAGCCTTAGGGTCAGTTCACACCGAGACGCGACGCGACGCGACGCAACGTGAAGATACTTGAAGAGGCCAGTGACTTCGCGCTGCGCCGCTCGCCGCCGCGAGACGCATCGCAACGTCGCCGCTCTTGCACGTCATTCTGTGCGCGCGTACCGGCGATTCACCGCTGCGTCGCGATGCGTCTCGCGGCGCCGCGCGGCGCAGCGCGGCGTAGAGCGACGCATCGCGACGTAGTGCTGCGTGGTGTAACGTATTCTAAATTCTTACAATGAAATGTGTATCTTTTCGTGTAGAAAATAAAGTTATATTTTGAGTCGCTCTTTTAAAGTGTGCACGCAGCGTCGCGTCGCGTCGCGTCTCGGTGTGAACTGACCCTAAGCCTTTGTACTACTAATATTAAATATACACATATAATAAAACCTAAGACAAGCTGGGTGTATTATTTGTGTCGCAGCCAACTGACCAAAACAACCGTTCAATTGCACGGCCAACCCCTCAATTGAACAACGCCGTTCAACCACACGCCTAGCTTTGTAATTGAATAATTATGGAAAGTCCTCGTCCTCGAGAAGCTATAAATTTTGTACACACATTCAGGGGATCGCAACCCTTAGATCGAATGCTGCGTCAGCGTGAACTTACTTCAAAATGACGGTCCAAATGTTTACGTTCCATTTGTCAGGCGCGTTCCAGTACCACATAACATGACGCTTTATATCGCTATATAAAATAACTTGACCAAGTGGAATTGCTCGCTAGATTCGTTGAGAATTTGGAATTTTTTATTACATACCTACATAAACACACCCCTACACACACATCTTTATACAAATAAACGCATATTATCTTATCTTAAACTCACGCCTACACTGAAGGTCAGTGTAGGCGTGAGTTTAAGATAATTATTGGTGAGGTTCTTCAGAAAGGTCAGGTGCGGAGTAACCGGCGTGCTTGTATGACGAGATGTATGAACGTAAATGAGGCGAAAGGAGTATGTGAGGATCGTAGCAGGTGGCGTTCTGTGGTTTCTGCCTAGCCCCATGGGATTTTTCATTGTCGATTGAATTGTCGCTACGTAACTTAGTAGAAGTTACAGTAAGTTACAGTAACAGCAGCAGCAGAGGTATTTACATAATTTATAGCATCTCGTGACGGCCACTTTAGTAGCATTTATAGATCAAGTTTTACCACAGATGTACTGTACCTACCTATGTAGTTAGTACCTACTCGCATACATACAATACACCATCAGGCGTTAATTCGGCAACTTCTCTACGTTATATACTTATATAACATAGTATTCGCATAAATTAGAGCAGACGCGGACTGACGAGGGTTTATCTGGATAAATCGGACCGGATACTGCGAGAAAGGGACAGTCCCGGAATTATTGAGCGAAATCATGGA
Organism: Hoplodrina blanda; assembly: GCA_949316365.1. Classification (NCBI taxonomy): domain Eukaryota; kingdom Metazoa; phylum Arthropoda; class Insecta; order Lepidoptera; family Noctuidae; genus Hoplodrina; species Hoplodrina blanda. The sequence goes on along the minus strand of OX438579.1, from coordinate 2,746,747 downwards.
ATTTCTACAGAGGGATGTTTCATTTTAATCCAAAATAAAGTCATTGTTTGGCATCTATTGGAATAGGATTTTGAGCTTTAATGATTATTTCAATGGGCTGTATTTTTAAATGGTTTTTATGTGAGAATATTTATTTATTTCAACTTTATGCAACAAAAAAGGACAAAGGCGGATTTAATGCCATAGGCATTCTCTACCAGTCAACCAAAGGCAGTAAATAGATAATATGGCAAGTGTAAATTATAGTATACGCACCCACGAAGAAATTCGTTGAATGGGGTGATGTCTTTTAAAAATTAAATGGAAATAATTCCAAAAAAATGGGTCAATTTTTGACGTCGATTGGTTTGTTTAGACAGAACTACCCCTAATTGTGAGTTACGCAATTAGGTTGCTAGAGTTTAAATATGTTTTCTACTAGCTTCTGCCCGCGGCTTTGCCCACGTAAAAAAGTAAAACATAAACAAAACCAAAACCAAACATCTTCGCCAACTTTCACATTATATATAATTATAATATTATACATAGTAGGATATCTGTCTTGCCTACATATTTATAGTCATAAATTAAGAAATATTACACAGAAAACACGAGGTAATCCGGTAAAACCCGCCAGTGATGTGTAAACACCGTTCAAATGATTCATAGCCTCGAGCAAATGGCTCGATAGCTCAACAGCTCAATAGCTGGATGGCCCGATATCTCGAGCGACGGGTCGGTGGCTCGAGACAGGCCAGGCGCGCGGCGGCAAGATAATTATATTTCCAAGCTTGCTGAGCCAATCTGAACGTTTATAATTGATTTCAGTCAAGGTGTCGGAAATTTATATTAATATTGAAGCGAAGCAAAGCGGGTTGTGGCAATTTAATAATATTCTGGCTTTTAAACAGCAGTGGTATTCTAGAGAATACCACCTACCTATTAAGACCTACCTATTTCTACCTATTTAGAAATAGATATTTCAAAAAAGCTTGAGGTGGGATTGACAGCTCATATCAAGATCACTTCACTTAAATCCACCGAGAAAAGTTTCTTTTTATAAAAAAAACACTGCTTTTCTTTATTATAGAGTAGCTTCTGTTCGCGATTTCGTCATATGATATTGTTTATGAGGATACAATAGTATCATGATAAATAACGAAGCAATCACAAATATATGCTTTACCAGATTATGTTTGTTTGATATTCGCTCAAGCATCCATTCCCTACGGCCAATAATAATAATTTTGTGTACTACTCCTATACCTAAGATTTACTTAAGACATCACTGACATCTGTCTTCTTCTTTTTTAAAAAAGAAGAAACCTGTACCTATTAAAAGTCTAAAATCGCCAATCCGCATTGAGCAAGCGTCGTGATCAATGCTCGTGCCTTCTCTGTGTGAGAAGAGGCCTTGGCCATGTAGCGGGTATTTACCTAATGTATTATTGTTTTTTTTGTTTTATTTTTTATTTTATACAGATAAACGCATCGAGGATTTAGTTTAATTATAATTATACAACCCCCAACGTTAAAATATCTAATCGTTTCATTAAATCGATCCATTATCGCATAGCATTTGTTTTTCATATTATATAGATTATTATTCAACGTAGGTAAAAAAATGTTGAATAGAAAATATTTATTTCAAACACAATATTATCGTAATGCTATTAATGTCTACATCGCCGTGGGCGTATTATTATTGTACCTAAAACAAAAGACAAAACAAAGTTTATCCACATGAATAATGTAACAAGAACAATGAGTCTATTCAGAACTCATTAATATTGGATTTGATGATAATATACAGTATGGTTGACTTTCTTATTTTTTCTGTTATTTACTTTTTTCGTTTTGCTGGCTTTGGAGTTCTAATGGCTAATTTTAAGTGACAAAGATGTAGGACACAACATAATACATATTAATACCAGGTATAAAAGGTCTGCAAAGCTGGGCAGTCACTCCGTGTTAAATACTGGTATTCTGCTGCATCCGGTTAGACTGGAAGCCAACCCCAACATAATTTGGAAAAGGCTATGCAAATTGATTGATAGGGCAAAGGTGTTTTCTCATACTAAGAAGGCACAAACATTGTTTACCACGCTTGCTCAAGGCGCGGTGGCGATTAGTTACTAGCGGACTTGACGGACGGTCGGCTTGCAGCACTACCTGTTGTAAATCCAATCTAGGGACCCACTCAAACACACACAACAAAATTCATTAAAATCGGTCCAGCCGTTTCGGAGGAGGTTCAGGTTAAAAGCTATGTAAGAATGTTATCATCTGTATGCGTGATTGAACGCTATTTTCCTTTTATAAAAAGAATAAATGTCAATAAAAACAACCTTTAATGGGCATAGACATTATAAGACCCGTGTCACCTCTGTCATAACTGTCGAACGGAACACAGGCTCAAATATTCAGCATTTTTCACGATATTTGAATTTTAATTTCGTTCACAAATCCCTATTTTATTATAAGCAGTACAGGTTGAAATATTCAATATTTTTCACAATATTTTACTAGCAATCTATCTATCTAATCTAAATATAAAGCGAAAGGTTACTTACTCACTCATCACGAAATCTCGAAAACCGCTACACGTATAAAGACGAAAGGCAGGAAGGTAGATTATAGTTAATATGTAGATGTCCGTTAAGAACGAATTTTCCTCTTCTTCTATCTTATAAATGAAAATGATTGGCTAAATGTATTACTAAGCGCAAAACTCGAGAACGACTGAACTGATTTGGCTGATTTTTTTTTTGTCGTGTTCGTAATTTCCCGGACAAGGGTTTTATGAAAGATATTTTTGGAAAATCCACCGGAAAAGATGGAAAGCACCTATGCAAAGCCGGGGAGATGCGCTAGTTTCGTTAATAGAAATACCTACAAACATGACTATCTGCAAGACTGCGAGTATCTCATTATATGCTTAATTTAAGGGTAGTTAAGGCAGAGAGGTTGTGCCAGACGGAGAGACGGTGAGTCTAATTTGCGGAATAATCAAATGCTCTGGAGATTTGCACGCAGATTAGAAAAGGTAAATCAATATATTCTGGAGATTCATAGATGACTCTGCCCTGGAGTATAAATGTGGTGCTGCCCCACAAACGATGAAACACTTGATATCGTGCCCTGCCTGTCCCGTTGTCTGCTCATCACGCGAGCAGATGGACGCTATGAGAGTGCCAAACTCGTTGCCAAATGGGCTGGCACAATAAAGACTGCCATCGATACGCTAAGAAGAAAAATGTATTATGAGAGTCAAAACGGCTATGTAATGTGTGTTTTTACTAAGAATTAAATATACTGAACTTATACTTCAATTACTCGTTGGTCTAGTGATGGCAAAGCGCGACTGCTGCGCATGAGGTCTTGGGTTCAATTCCCAGGTCAGGCAAAGTGTTATTGAGATTTTCCATCAGGAATTTCTAGTCTCGGAGTCGGGATTTGTGACCAATTGGTGGCAATAGGCTCGCCCCCTATTACATGAACTTAAACATTAATGGAGAAATGTGGGTGTACTAATGGTTACCTCTGCCTAACCCTTAGGGGATTACAGGCGTGATGTTATGTTTTATACTACAATTAAATATTGACAGAAAGCTCAAAAAGCCTTCCCTAAAGCTCTAATCCATCACCCTATAACTCCGTAATCCGTTAAAGCCTTCCATGGTCGAACACCTTTGAATAATGTAACATGTTTTAATTATTATTAACTCCCCAGACCGTCCCTACAAGGGTACAATATTGGGATCAATACGGTTGAATTGACCTTGAAAATGGGCGCATTCGCCCCGACGAAAAATAAGCTACCAACCTCCTTTTGTGGATTGAAAAGAGAAAGGAGTTTGTAGCTCAACAAAAGATTGTATGGATGATAGATTGTGTAGCGTTAAGATGGGGGGGGGGAGAGGGGGGATTTCCGATGGAATGTTTCGAAATATTTGTATGGTGCGTGGGTGTTGTGAAAGCATTCCTATATTTTAGGGTCGACACAATGTCGCATCAATTTTTATGTTTGACACGATAAAAGAGGAAAGCTGTTTTAAAAATGTTTTGTTGAATTTCGTGACTGTCTCCTGGACCAAATTTTTTTGAGCGGTCCACCAGTGTTCTATATTTTAGCTAATTCTGTTCAGCCGTTTAAGCGTGATAAAGTAACTACCATACATCCATCCTCACAAACTTTCGCGTTTATAACAATAGCTTATAAAACATCAATATTCATAATTTAAACAATTGCTTAAAACTTTTATAACTTACTAATTTGTACAATAATAATAAAAAAGTAACTAACACTAAATGGCATCAATAAATCAAATAATCTTGGGCATTTGACAGTGGAAATGTGCCCAAGAAACAGGCGGTATTCAAAAAAATAGAATGATAAAGGTAATTGGAATCGAATAATTGGTAATCTGTATTAAATGATTAGTAATCTTGTCATTTAATAATAATATATAATATAGTTATAAAAGTATGATGTACTAACAATGTATGGAATATTTGTGATGCTGAAATAAATGAATAATAATAATAATACGAGTAATAATTGCCACGTTGGATGACTATGCTTAGCCTCTAACTAATGTTAGTAGTTACCAATGATGAGAAATATAATTTAGATTCATGTAGACTTTTACCTCCTAAAAATTGGCCAATGAATAAAAAATCATCCTGTATTATATCACTTTATTGCAATCAACCCTCAGTTTGATAGGCAATGAAAGCAATATCTTCAAGATCGCGCGTTAACGGTAATGATCTAAAGAGACCCATTAAGTGTAGCGAGCAATGGAAAGTTACGGGCTAACGCAATATAGCCCTAGCCAACAGGTAGGGGCACATTAACCCTCAACCAGAAGGTTAATAATAGGCTAGATGACACCACCAATTATTGTCAACCAACATATAATATTTTTAAAAAGAGTAAGTATGGAGTTTCTTGCCCGTTCTTCTCCATACAAAACTACCTTTTGGAATGGGCAACTAGGTTCAATATTATAATTTTTCTTTTCTCTCGTAAATGACGTTCAAAAGTGCCTTTTAATGGTGTAATTGAAATAAATGATTTGACTTTGACTTTGAATCAATTGACGTACTTTTTATGACCTGTCAAAACGCGATTCTTCCATAGATTTTGTACGCCAAAAGGCAGCTGTGACGTTACTTTTGTGTGACTCAATTGAGTATTTGTTACTTTTGAAATCAATTAAAAATGGAATTTTACAGTTATTTGAAAATAATCGGATTTTCAGGGCTAAAATAAAGTGTTCCTTTAAAGAATTTATGTCTTTGAAGTTTTCGTGAATGATAATATCTACTACCCAATTTTCGCAATTAAAAACGTTCAAAATTGTCACAATCTCATCTCAGCGACAATCAATCAACTTTTTTAGTTTGAGATTAGAAGGTAAACGTTTCTAACAGTTACTAGAACTGGTCCCCCTAATGACGTAAAACATGGAAACCACGCGATTGTAGGAGTGTAAGCTACGCCGTAGCACAGAAGACGCTACGCCGTAGCGTGACGCGTAGCAGCGAAGTGCTAGAATGATAAAGATTTTGGAAGACGCTTTTTCTATCTTCTTTCTATTATTTATTTTATTGAATATGGTAGACTAACAACTACAAAAAAAGCAGTAAATAAGACTAATATACAACACAGGTATTTATTAAAAAAAATACAGAACAAAATTATATTCTGTGTATTTCAATAGTCTATAAAAATAAAGACTGAGACATTTTTTGTTGTTATATCCAGCGAATAAGTAAATGTTTATCTACATTTACTTTTATAATGATAACAATGTACGTACCTAACAAAAAATTAGGTTCTCTACAACAGACACAAAAAAATGAAAAGATAAAAAAGATACGCTGTACACCCATTACGTCTGATATCTTTTTACATATTTACAAACATCTTTTCTTTCGTTTTTGTTAGTAAATTAAAGGAAAACACTCATAAGATTTACCACCCACACAAATTGTTTACCTAATTGAAAGAGTATATCTTTTTTTTCGTGTAGGAGTTACAAACAGCGCCTACGGGAATAAAGATAATATTTCCAAAGAATATTAAAGATGTTTTGATTACAAGAAGATAAAACCTGTACGTTTTATTACTACACATATACAGGGTCATTGAAAATTTACCCGAAACCTGAAAAGGGGTCATTCTTTTCATCATTGTAAACAACTTTTACTATGGGACCAACCTTGAAATCATGAAAAAAAAAATCAGCTGTTCTCTACAAAAATGCTACACAACAAGATCGTTATGTATGGAACAGCTGTTTTTTTTTCACGATTTCAAGGTTGGTCCCATAGTAAAAGTTGTTCATAATGATGAGTACAAAGACCCCTGTTCAGGTTTCGGGTAAATTTTCAATTACCCTGTATATTAACTTCACTACATAGTATAAAACAAAGTCGCTTTCCCTGTCTGTCTGTCTGTCTGTCCCTATATATGCTTAGATCTTTAAAACTACGCTATTTTTTTATTTTTATTTTATATGTATAATACATGCACCCGTGCGGAGCCGGGGCGGGTCGCTAGTAAATAATAAATTGATGTTTAAATTGTATGTAATTAATATAATATGTAGTATGACTGGAATTAGTCATCAACGGGGCACAAATCCGACTCCGAGGCTGCTACTGAGAAATTCCTGATGGAAAAATGCAATTGCTATTTGGTCTATAGATAACAATTTTACTATCATTAAGGTTAAGGTATATATCTATGGGCCTGTGTCGCCTGCAATAAATGAGTTATTATTTTTATTCTCATTTATTTATTTTTTATACATATAAATTACATTTTTAAATATTAATATAAAAAAACATAAAAACATTTAAAAATATAAAAAATAGTAGCTCACCGGCATCGGGAACAGGGTCCAAGCTATTAAGCTTATTTTTATTATTATTATCATTCTGCTACATTGCAACTCATTGTTATTTTGTGTTTACTTGATTTAAAATAATTGACACACTCGATACATTATTTAAAAGTAGTTACACGTTACCTGTATACCAAATGGTTTCTCCAACTGTACCTAATCCAAATATCGAGGGAACGAAGCTCGGTTCGCCTTTCTCCTACGTTCCCTAAACCTACAAATAAAATCTAATGTTTACATTTGAAACTCGGCGTGTTTTCGCTTCTCTGAATACGAAATGGAACACACTCTGGATAAATATTGAATTTGATTAGGTACATAAGTAAATCATGTTATTATTTGTGTTACTAGGTTATTATTATATTACTAACTAGTTTCTGCTACTGACTTCGTCCACGTGGTAGTAAAGTGTACTCTAAAACATATCTTATGACACTCACACAGCAATAGTGTAACTTTCTATCAGCATTTTTTTTGGAATCGGACCAGGATTTTCATAGATTATGTTTTACAAACATAAGAACATAAAACCTCTGTCTTACCAAGGGGTATCGTATTACCCATTTACTGGGTTGTGGAGGTCAGATAGGCAGTCGTTCCATGTAAAATACTGGAAATCAGCTATATCCGGTTAGACCGGAAGCCGACCCCAATATAGTTGGGAAAAGGCTAGGCAGATGATGATGAAGAACATAAAACCACAAATAAAGATTATCTCTTTATTATATTAGTAATATCAAAAACACTAACATAGGTGAAGAAAGCGTTGCAAAGAAACTTGATGGGCTTTATATTTAATAACATAACATCACGGCTGTAATCCCCGAAGGGTTAGGCAGAGGTGTACCCATTGGTACACTCACATTTCGCAAATTACGTTTAAGTCCCATGTAATAGGGGGCGAGCCTATTGCCATCAACCGGGAACAAACCCAGACTCCGAGGCTGCTACTAAGAAATTTCAGATGGAAAAACTCAAAAACACTTTGCCCGACCTGGGAATCGAACCCAAGACCTCATGCTCAGCAGTCGCGCTTTGCGACCACTAGACCAACGAGGCAGTGTTTTATATTAGTATTGATTTTATAATATTATACTGTGATAATTTTATTTTATTTCTTTCACGTTAAATGTAATGTTTTGTAGTTAATAATAGGTAAAAACTTTTTAACAAAGTGAACATCAAAATACTAATCGAACATTTTAGAACCACAAGGTAAAAGGTTAATTTGAAACTTTATATACTCAGCATACGGTCGTTATTACTAACCTGCAATGCGGGTAAGTACCTAGGTAGGTACTTAATATAGTTATCAACCCGACTAGTTGCTAACTAACTTATTCCAGTTGAAATATTTGAACTGAGAACTAATTTAATGGGAGGGAAAAGAGCTATCTAGACAGTATCTCTATCTCTTTCTATACTAATATTATAAAAAGGTAAGGTTTGTTTGTTTGTGAGAGATTATAACTGAAAGTATTGATCTGAATACAATAAATATTTTACACCTAACCACCACCACCATATTATTATTATTTTTTCTTTACTCTGTCAATAGGGTGTGTGGGGTCGTAAGACCTTACTGCCCACACGATAAAGAAGAAGAATAATTATATCTCTTGTATATTTCGACTTTTAATTATATTCAGTAACTTGACAGATAAAGGGTTACCTACCAAGTTTTGACAAAAAAAGATAGTGAGGTGGTGTAAGAATGAACGAAATTGAATGAACTTAACTTGGTATTAAACCATTCTTATCATTCGTTTCTTACGCAAAATCGTTCATTACCCCAACACTATTAGTTGTAGTATGGTAACATTATTTTTCTTTGAACTGTCAAGTTACTGAATATAATTAAAAGTCGAAATAAAGATACACTATACTGTCAAGTGTCATATGTAGGTTATGTCATTTAGTTACAGTAAATTACATTAGATATAATAAATAGAAGAGATTTTTTGTTTGTTTAAGACGCGTTAATCTCTGGAACTTCCAGACGGATTGGAAAAAATATTTTTGTATATAATAGCCAGATTTCTGAGGAATATTATAGGCTTTATAATATTACGCTACGACCCACGGGATCGGAGCAGTAACCAAAGATGTAATTTAACACGGAAAAAAAAACCGCGCGTTCGAAGTCGCAACTGGTTTTATATAACGATTTTGCTAGTATTAGTAGTCCCAAACTCGCGTTAGTACAACTTCCAGAGACCTAGTAATAATAGTTCAATTTACTTCACCATAGAGGTGAGTGGCAACGCAGGGAGGGGTCGCCCTAGGAAGACCTACACTGACCTTATTGGTGAGGTTCTTCAGAAAGGTCAGGTGCGCAGTACTCGTAACCGGCGTGCTTGTATGACGAGATGTATGAACGTGGATGAGGCGAAACGAGTATGTAATGATCGTAGCAGGTGGCGTTCTGTGGTTTCTGCCTACCAGCATGGGAAAAAGCGTGAGTTTATGTATTGTCTGTACGTTTGTATGTACATACTTGCAAGTATCAATGCAGGTCCATTTTTCACAGGCATAAAAGGAACCTTAATTGCATACATTTAAGTGCGATAGTTTTTATGTATCACGCTTTTTTTCCATGGGGGTCCCATGGGAAAAAAGCGTGAGTTTATGTATTTGTACCTCACCATATCTGAAGTACCTAAAGTATTAATAAATCTCTACAAAGTATAAAACGAAGTTGTTTCTCGTCGTCTGTACACTTGGGTCTTTTAAACTACGTAATTTTAATAGATAGAGTGCTTCAAGAGGAAGGTTTATGTTTCTACATTGCACCCGTGCGAAGCCGGAGCGTGTCACTAGTTCACTACAGCATGTAACAAAAACCCTGTCCGATCCTTAAGGGTATTATTCGGCATCGTACTGCGTACACATATACGTAACCATTTAATGGATTTGAGATTATTATTTTTCCCCAGTGAAAAAAACAGAAGAAAGAAGAAGTAACTAAATTAAAATAAAACATAAAAACTGATCAACGGCAACACTGATCTGACAGGGTTTTTGTTACATAGTGTATAAATGCTAATTTCCACGTGACGACAAACTTGGTCGATAAAGTATTACGAACCATCAACAAGAAGGATATGCATATTGCACTTTTCTGTAAGCTCATGACTTCGTCCGAATGAATATCGGTTTTCTATGAGATTTTAATTTTATGCACGGAACCCTAACTTTTTTCTAAAATAAAGTAGCCCAAATTGCTCCTTATATCATCAGCTATGCCAATGAAATTTTCGCCAAAATCTGTCCAGCCGTTTCGGAGATTAGCTGGAACTAACACGAATCGACAGATCGGTTCTTTTGTGAAACATTCATGAATATTTGTTTTTTAAAATGCTGTTATTTTGACAAATAATATTAAATAGTAAGTAGGTATTGGGCATTGTCATCAGAACTAAAGGTGTATGCAAAATTTCAGCTCAATGGGATACCAACACATGGTCGAAAAATGGTGTCTACGACGAGACACTGGAGCTTGTTGCTCAATAAAACGAAGGAGTTTTACTTTAAACTTCGTATAATAACAGTAGAAAACATTCACTTCGTTTATTAGTTAGTTAAATAAATTTTAAATATAAGATTGCCAAAAGGTGCGGATCGATGTTCGTCCGTATTGGAAAAAAGTTATTGATTATTATTTAAAAAAGTCAGGTAGAAGTTTTTTCTCGAACATTATTTTTGTGCGTGAACTACCGTCACGTATGTGCGCCTGATCCAATTCAATTAGCAACAACTTGACATGACGTGGAATTGAAGTCACTAACGCATCAGGCGCAAACATCTTCCCCGCCGTTAAAGGTCTCCGGCCTTTAACTCTCGCTCGATTAGGTGCTCCGTCGCAGGCAGAGGGCAGAGTCGCTTGAAGGGCCTCCGGTAACTTCCCTGTGTTGTCTGCACATCTGCAACCCGACATACTCCATCGGGACCCGGAAAGAGTTTGCTGATTCGGCCCATACGCCAGCACAGTGGTGGTAAGTTCTCTTCCTGAAGCAGTACTAGGTCGCCAACGTTCAGTGGAGTACAATTGGTGCGCCATTTTGATCGTTGCTGCAGCTCAGCCAGGTACTCCCTCTGCCATCTCCTCCAAAAGTGCTGCCGGATTTGTTCAAGTCGTTGGTAGCGCTTCAGTTGAGTGGACTTGCAGTTTTCTAGGCTCGGTGAAGGCAGCGCAGTTAGCGGCCGTCCAAGCAGGAAGTGCCCTGGGGTAAGGAAAAGGAGGTCATTTGGAGACGAGGACATGGGGTAAAGTGGGCGGCTATTCAATATGGCTTCCACTTGTGCGAACAACGTGGATATCTCCTCAAAATTTAAATGCGTGTTGCCCATTACACGTCTTATATGATGTTTAGCCGATTTTACCCCGGCCTCCCAGATACCACCAAAGTGGGGAGCGTAAGCAGGTGAAAACAAAAATTTAATCTCTTCTTCGTTAGAGAAATCCGTTATTGCTTGACGGTTACATTTTAAAAAGTTGCCAATTTCTTTGGCAGCGGCCACGAAGTTGCGGCCGTTGTCGCTAAAAATTTCAGTAGGCTTGCCCCGACGGGATATGAACCTACGTAGGGTAAGGATGAAAGCGTCCTTAGAAAGATCACTTACCGCTTCCAAGTGTACGCACTTGTACCTCAAGCAAACAAAAATGCATAAATAGCATTTTGTGACCCTTGATCCGCGACCCTTCCTATTTGAGACATAAAAGGGTCCGGCAAAATCTACACCAACGCTGCGAAACGGGAAGTCCACCGTAACACGCTGTGAGGGCAAGTTCCCCATTAAGGGTGTTAAAGTCTTGCCCTGTACCTTTCTGCATGACATGCAGTTACGCACAGTCCTCCTAGCAAGGTTTCGCCCATTGATAGGCCACACGTATTGCCTAACACTAGCTAGGAGAAGTTGTGGGCCAGCATGTAGTTTGTGTAAGTGTTCCCGCTCAAAGATTAACTTTGTGAGATGATGTGAGGAGTGTAGTAAGATGGGGTGCTTGTTATCAAACGGAATGGCCGAAGCATCCAGCCGGCCTCCTACTCGTATCAACCCATTTGCGTCCATAAAAGGTGTGAGCGCTATGATGGGTGATTTTGTACTAATTGATTTTTCTTTGATTAACAAATCATACTCTATAGGAAACGATTCCTGTTGAGCCTTACGGCATAAGAGATGAAATGAATTTTGTAATTCTTCTAAATTGAGGGCATCAACACGCCGTGAATTAGGATTACGTAAATTATAAAAATATCTTAATGCATACGCGTAATCTTGTTTTATCTTACATAATTTACTATATTTATGAAATGGAATGATTGAAGAATTATAATTTATCTTAGCAACGTTTGACTTCATTTCAGGAATTTCAAATTCGTGTTTATTCGGTAAGGTAGGCCAAGAAGATTCGCCTTTAAGTAAGAATTCGGGTCCTGACCACCACAGACTACGATCTTTAAGCTCTTCGGCATAAACGCCGCGCGAGACGAGATCAGCAGGATTCTCAGAGGTAGGTACATATCGCCAGCAGGAGACATCTGAGAATTCCAGTATTTCTGCGGTTCTATTAGCCACGAAGGTCTTTAATTTTCTAGAACTAGTATGCAACCAAGCAAGGACGACGCTGGAGTCGCACCAATACTGTTTACGTGCTACTGGGTACCTTAAGGAATCGACAACGGCCTTGCAGAGCCGAACAGCTAGTAAGGCGGCGCACAGCTCCAAACGAGGTATAGTACAGGCCTTGATTGGTGCCACCTTTGACTTGGAACACAAAAGTTTGACATGCGCGTTACCTCCTTCATCAATAGACCTTATATAGACGCAGGCGCCATAAGCCCTTTGGGAAGCGTCGCTGAACATATGCAGCTCTGTAACAACAGGTGAGTCACATAGAACCCGTCTGGGCAATGTAAAAGTAGCCAGACAAGATAGATTATTTGAAAACTTGCTCCAAGCTGTTTCTATTTCCTCGGAAAAAGGTTCGTCCCAGCCAACCTTGTCAATCCAAAGTTGCTGCATTATTAATTTAGGAATAATAATACACGGGCTAACAAAACCGAGTGGATCAAAGATTTTAAATGATGTTGATAAAATATAGCGTTTTGTGATTTTGTTATTGATAGGGGGAATTTCAAAAGAATAATGCAAACTATCAGTTTTAGAATTCCATCCTAAACCTAGAGCATTTGATGACTCACTAATGATAAGCGTGTCTGTAGAGTTTTCGGAGCAGGCTTCAAGAACGCTAGCAGAATTAGATTTATATTTCCGTAGATTGAAACATGCTGCCTTAAGGGCTTCTGATACAGATTTTTGAATGTGTATTAGTTCTTTCTCAGAATTACAGCCCGTAATTAAATCATCCACGTACAGATCATGTTTTATGATCGTACTAATGAATGGATCCTCGCACTCCTCACCCGCCTGCCAAAGACACCTCGTACTCAAATAACTTGCGCTTGTGAAACCATAAGTCACCGTATTTAAACGTAACGTCTTGAGGGGCTGACGCTCGTCTTCTCTCCATAAAATAAGCTGAAGATTTCGATCTGACTCGTCCACTAATATTTGACGAAATAATTTTTCTACGTCTGCTGCTAAAAGATATTTATATAAACGAGCTCGAATTAATATGGAGAAAAGAGAGTCTTGAATTTGAGGCCCAACCATTTGTATGTCGTTGACGGAGAGGCCTGAGGAGGTGCGAGCTGACGCATCGAAGACGACGCGAATTTTAGTCGATTCGCTGTTCTCTCTGAACACAGGATGATGAGGTAAGAAATAGCATAAATTAGAATTTAAATTATTTAGCGCAATTTCAGAGAGATGTCCTAATTCTGCATATTCTCTGATAAATTCAATATATTGCGACTTAACTTCAGGCTGTCTCCTAAATCGTCGTTCTAAATTATAAAACCTTTTCTTGGCCATTTTGTAGGAGTCACCGAGACAATCCGGGGAATCAATAAGAGGTAACTTGACAGAGAATCTGCCGTTTGCTAAGCGGCAGGTATGTTGCAAAAAGTGCGTTTCACATGCCTGCTCGCTTTCACTTAAATAGGATTTAGATGGGATTTCTTCAAGCTCCCAAAATCTATTTAATTTTAATTCTATGTTTTCATCATAAGAGAAATGGGTAAGTACATGATTGCATTTAATATCCTTGGGTTGTTTATGTTGCAGGGGGCCCCCAATCAACCAGCCCAACCTTGAGCCGTGTAACTTAGGATAGTTGGGGCCTAATGACCGCTGCTCACAACCTATAATGTCCCAAAATAAATCTGAGCCTATCAGAATATCTATGAAAGAAGGCTGATAAAATTTAGGATCTGCTAAGATAATATCTTCAGGAATATTTAACAATCTAGTGTCAATTACTGCGTTGGGAACTAAAGCTGTTAGTTCTTTCATCACATAAAAGTTAGAAATTACATTGAATGGTGTATTTAACGATTTTAATTGGGCAATGCAATATTCAGTTATTGTACCTGCATCATTGTTGCCAAAACCGATTACCTTTGCAGCATTAATAGGGCAGTCCTCTAGTGATAACCTTTGTTTCAGGCTTAGACTCATGAAAGAGGATTGGCTGCCACAATCAAGCAGGGCGCGCACCGTTTCAGATTTCGTAGTCTTGGGATTGACTATTTCAACTAAGGCAGTACAAAGAAGAGCATACTTGTTACCTTGATTGTTACAGTTAGCTAACATCTCAGAAGGACTGTCGGTACTAGTTCTAGTTAAACTGTCAGCCTTACCAGTAGGAATGTGTAACATAGAGTTGTGTCTTTTGTTGCATTCACTGCAACGGCCTAAACGACATCTAAATGTAGGGTGACCCCGCCTTAAACAATTGAGGCACAATTTTAATTTAGTCGCCTCGGCTATACGCTCGCTTACGCTCATTGCCTTGAACGATGGGCAATCAAATATTTTATGATCAGCGTTGCAGCATGGACAGAGGTATGACGAGGATGATTGTGCTTGTGGTTGGGTGCTACTACTAACGTATGCATATGCCTTAGTATGACGTGTGTGGTCCGGTTTCCTTGAATGGCCTTCTGGATGCTGTTTATCATGATTAGATTTAGAGGTGTTGTCTGACTTGCTGCGGTGCAAGGACTCAAGCACGGTTGCACGATCGTTTAAAAATTTGTAAAATTCCTTAAGTGTAGGGGTGTCTGTTGACAACGCGTTACGGTGTTCCTCCCATCTCACGAAGTTGTTATTGTCCAACTTGGAAGCGACTAAGTGAATGATAAGAACATCCCAATGCTCGGTGGCTTGTCCTAAGTTAGAGAGGGCACGTAGATTTTTTGTCACGTGGTCAACTATGAAACGCAATGATTTCTCAGATTCCTTATTTACCGAGTTGATGTTAAATAATGCGCTGAGATGATGACTTATCAATAAACGTTTATTGTCGTAACGTTCAAGCAATAGGTTCCAAGCTTCCCGATAATTATCAGCAGATACTTCTAAATTTGAAACGGTTCGTGCTGCTTCACCTTCTAAATAAGAAATTAAATAATGAAACTTGTTTACCGGACTAATTCTACTATTTTCATGTATTAAAGATCGGAACGTGTCACGAAATTCCATCCATCGAAAGTATGAGCCGTCAAATTTAGATACCTGTATCAAAGGTAGCCTGAAACCGATCTCATTATGATCGACAGCGCAGTGAGTCATATCGTGATGACTGCTTGAGTCATGGACGCCTTCATCCCTACCGTGCGTTTGCAACAACTCTTGGGCGATTACAATATTGCTAATGAATTCCTTCTCAATATTTTCTCGTTCTTCAAGTTCGTCCCTCAATCCACTAGAGTTAATAATTTCAATTTGACTTTGTAGGTCATCAAACTTTGAAGATAACGTTTCGAATTTACTAAGCTTAAGTGTAAGTTCCGCCCTATGTGTTGTAGTAAAAGTGTCTAGCCGTGATAGTTTTTCTAAATAATTTCTAAACCTTGTTACTTGGCCCTTGACGGAACTACGTCTAACATTTAATTCCGCCAAGTTCTTGGTGTCATCTCCTAAACCCATTATAACCGTTTATTTCTAACAAAAATCTCACGAAAAAGATATTAAACTTATTAAAGATTGAAATAAACTCAAGAAAAACTAACGTTAAAATAAACCAAATAAAATGATAAAAGAATACGCTCACGCCCCTGATTGGTGGTCTCTGCCGCACGGGAAGCCGGAGTCGCAGGCCCCCCGGTCTGCGCACAATCTTAGGCTGCTCAGGCGTTGCGCGCGCTGCGGCAACGCGACGCTCAGCAATGCACGATAAACTTTTCGAATCTGAAATGTTCGGCGGAATAATCACTAAAAGGAAATAAATAGGCACGGCAGCCTTTGGAAATAATTTCCTAAAAGAAATACAACACACAAAGTCCTTCTAGTACGTAGGTACTTAAATATAAGAAGTGTAGGTACTTGATGTACGCTTGAAAATCCACCTAAAACGGTACAAAATTAAAATATCGAAGCGTAGATATCCTTACGAAATTGTCAATTATACGTCTTGTTTAGTAGTAGCGAACTTATGGAACTGTTTACAAAAACATCATTCGAGAAAGTATGACGCAATACTGTAACCTTGACAAAGGTGAACAAGAATAAAAAACTATTTGAAATTGCACAAGTGAAAAAACCATACAGAAAATGGATAAGGACGTAGGCTACGTAGTTTGCACGGAAGTTTAGGAATGAGGGAAAGGCACTTAGCTGCAGGAATGCTGCTGCGCTGCGGTGTGACGCTGTATTAAGCGTCAATGTCCGGCGGTGCTA
This sequence comes from Hoplodrina blanda, assembly GCA_949316365.1. NCBI lineage: Eukaryota > Metazoa > Arthropoda > Insecta > Lepidoptera > Noctuidae > Hoplodrina > Hoplodrina blanda. Next base: position 2,730,044 of record OX438579.1, on the reverse strand, counting down.
AGTACTGCTAACGTTCTCCCGATGTACTTCTCGTGATATGCTCGTACGTGCTTCTTCCAAGGGCTGGATGCGGCGCGGTGCTGACCGACTGATAGCTGCGGTGCGGTGCTGGCCAACTCCAACTAGACCTTGGTACTCCGAATTTCCTTTCCGATTCGGTCCTGTCACGGTCGCCAATTATGTCTACGACGAGACACTGGAGCTTGTTGCTCAATAAAACGAAGGAGTTTTACTTTAAACTTCGTATAATAACAGTAGAAAACATTCACTTCGTTTATTAGTTAGTTAAATAAATTTTAAATATAAGATTGCCAAAAGGTGCGGATCGATGTTCGTCCGTATTGGAAAAAAGTTATTGATTATTATTTAAAAAAGTCAGGTAGAAGTTTTTTCTCGAACATTATTTTTGTGCGTGAACTACCGTCACGTATGTGCGCCTGATCCAATTCAATTAGCAACAACTTGACATGACGTGGAATTGAAGTCACTAACGCATCAGGCGCAAACAAATGGTTTGCAAATTTTGAAAGGACAACTTACTTACATACATACCTACATACGAACAGTGCAAGCTAAATAAAAGCTTGTAAAAATATTGTACAATTTTTCGACTGTTACGGTAGATTTTCCAAAGAATTTCTTTCAAGAAAAAATAATACCTCTAAGTCGGTCGAGCCATTCTCAAGGGACAATATTTCATACATGCGGCAGTTGATTTTTATTTCTATAATCCACTTACCTATATTTACACTGCCTGTCAGCATTATCTTCCATCTTACAACTCCACTCCACTCCGCTAGCTTCGGCTTCGTCCGAGTACACCCGAAGTTACACGAACACTTCCGAAGTCTCGTAGGACGGTTAGAATTCAAACACTGGGCACTACTACTGTAGTAATTATTGTTCTATTTTTAACACTATTTGATTTCCATTATTGTTTTAGTTTGTAATCACTGATTGTTATAGTTTTTTTGTTTTATTTTGGTTAATTACTGGGAATAAGTATGAAAAAGATTAGGCGTATTTTTTTTTTATATTTGAGATGTACTGGCGATTCAGAAAGACAATCAAAACGAGAGTACAACTAATTTGGTTAATGATTAATACCTCATTTGGTCACAAAAGCTCCAATAACACCCTCTCACACACCCTAATCTCTCGCTCGAAGCTCAAATAACACCCTTTTATACACCCTAATCACTTGTGTAATGTACCTACCTACCTACCTAAATACATATAGGTACATACTAACCCCACGCTACTCCTTAGAAACAGAAAGATGAATTACTAATAACACTAATGGCCTCCGTGTACGAACTTGAAGACTAAAGTAATTAGCAGACGTTAGTCATTCATTACGGAGAAGTCAATTACGTAGGTACTCCATGTAGGAAGAATACATTTAGTACCTACGTATAATTATACTAATTTAATAATAATAATAAATAATAAATCATTTTATTATCAGGCAACTGAGGCTCATAGGAAAAAAAATACACAAAATAATCTTATAAAAATAAAAATAAACTAATACATATAAAGTCTTATTAAATAACTAAACACGTAGCGTCGGCGTCGTGTTGCGCTGCGTGGTGTCGCGTAACCGACCTCGGAAACGTCGATACACGACACCCTTCGGCCAAAAGTCCTCTTTCAAGAAGGTCTGCAGCTGGTGGGTAGGAACGCGTACCACAAACGACTTAAAGTTGACGTTGTAGCGCGATTCCAACCTTTCGACCCTCAGAGTCCAATTGGTTGGTTGGTTGGTTGGTTGGTGGTTGAATATAATAAACCTAAAGAGATTTTTTGTGTGTTTGTTTAAACACGCTATAATCTCTGGAACTACCAATCAGAATGGTTATTTTTTTATATAGGTAGTCAAATTTATGAGAAGTAGTATATATGAGTATCATCACGCTTCGACCCACAGGAGCAGAGCAGTAACCAACGACGTTACTCAGCAGTTATGCTTGGGACTACGAGATCAATATTACCTTGTTGAGCCCAAAACACAATAACACACGACACTTTCACATATCAATTCAGAAAAATATTTACCCATCCGAAGGTTATCGTTCAAAAAGCTATCATAATACTCTAGATATTAATATCGTTTTCCTACGGTCGCCCATTCCATTCAATATTGCCATAAGAAAAATATATACTGTCAATATATCTACTTTAACCTAACCATTATTACGATAAGATACTCTCGCAGCTGCTACGAGAACGCTACGCACGTAGCAACAGTATCTTCGCGGCTACGACATTGCTACGCTCGTAGCGGCTGAGTAGTTCCATTTTGCCCCATCAAGTCGCCACCCTGCTGTGGCAAAGTAGGCTACCTAAAATTGCCCCACTAATTAGATTTAATGGGACAGATTTCACTATACTGATAAATAATAAACACTAATATAAATAATAAAAACTAATAAATAATATGTACAAATAGTAAATAAAATTGTATAATAACAATAGTTTTAGTACTTACTTTTATTTAAATTACTTCCTACGTATTAAAATCTAAGTTTCCAATACGACTTACGTGTTACTTACAGATAGGTCAATACATTTTTTTTTTTACAATTAAATACAAAAATACGAGCAATCCTGCCTACACAAATTCTGAGGTGCCGACCCCATTTGAGGCAGAATCAACCAAGATTCCATACTAGTGAAATTTGCCCCATTGAATCAATTTAGTGGGGCATAGGTATTCCACTGCAAAATTTTGGGCAGTCTACTTTGCCACAAAAAGGTGGCAGCTTGATGGGGCAAAGTGGAACAACTCTAGCGGCTGGGGAAATGAAGTTGTTCAATGTGAACAATATTGTTCGCGACATTGAATGACACTTTTCGTCGATGATAAAAGTGTATTTCCCCATGGTCACGTCGAGAATGTTTATCTTGAAAGAAAATATTGAGAACTGATTTTTGTCGGATTTTTTTTTTGTGGATGGACATAGACTCGTATTATTCTCGTGCACTTAATTCCATATATGTGGTCCGTCAAGCAGTTTTCAATATTTCGTGATGATTGATTGAGTGAGTGAGTGAGTGAGTGAGTGAGTGAGTGAGTGAGTGAGTGTGTGAGTGACCTTTCGATTTTATATATTTAGAAGAAGAAGTTAGTAAGGTAAAAGCACAAAAGTAAAACACATTTTTTTAAAATACGTACTGTAGCGGTTATAAGTGGAGTAGCAATCTACAAAGCAAATCGATTGACACTTTGGTTAAACTTTCGACCTTTCGACGTCGTGTGCGAATTTTGAGGTGTACGTAGGTTATTACGTTCAAAAGTGCCTTATAATGGCCTAATTAAATAAATGATTTGACTTTGACTTTAACTTTGAATACATCACTTATATACACAGATAGGTATGGCCTGTACCCCTTGTTCACAGCAATTTAAACTTTAGCATGCTACTGCACTTATGACCCCTACTGTACAAATATACACAAACATATATTCTACCAACTCACACAGCATTCAATACTCCCCATTACCCTTTTCCACGAAGCGAGAGGGAACTTTTTACTTCAACGGGTTGAAAATTAAAAAGGCCCATTTTACGTTCACACACTTTGAAGTTGCGAATGAGTAATGCTTCTTAAACGTTTGAACAATTAGTCGAGCTCAGGGAGCTCTGTGTCGCACTGAATAATACGAGTACTTCATATATGCGGCTGTACTCTTGTTGACTGTGTTTAGAGGTACTCATGCCTAAGTAATAACAGCTGCACAGGTGGATGGGTGACCATCTTAACTCACCGAGACTCCGTGCCTCGGGAAGCACGTTAAGCCGTTGGCCCTGGCTGTCATACGTAAAGTAAGTAAAGTAAAAAATCATTTATTTTCCACATTAAAGAAAAGAAAACATTACAGACATTGCTAAGATAAATGGAGTGGACTGGAGCCTAAACTAGGGCAGCCCTGTATTTCAGGACTCCAGGTCTTCCTCCCGCAGCGAGTGAGTTGGTCACACTTCATTAACGAAATACAACTAGAGGTGTTACGTATTTTATATATGTATATTGTGTATCTTTGGGTGGTGTGTGTTGTGCGAGTGTGTTAGAGGGTGTGTGTGTGTTATGTGGGTGTGATGAGTGCGAGTGAGTGAGAGTACGGTTGCACACGTGGATCGTTACATACGTGGATCTGTAACAGTCGTTACGGGTCGTCAGAAGCCCGAAGTCTGACAACCAGTCTTACCGTAAGGTGTATACCGTTACTGGGTTGTTGTGGAGGTCAGATAGGCAGTCGCTCCATGTAAAATACTGGTATTCAGCTGCATCTGGTAAGACTAGAAGCCGTCCCCAAAATAGTTGGGAAAAGGCTAGGTAGATTAATTTGTGACTGTACTTGTTGCAAAGTCCACGTTTTTGAACTAGTTTTTAAAGAAGACACGGTTGGCGCAGTGGCTAGGCAATTGTCTGCTGCATTGCATGTCGTGGTTCCGATTCCCGCATGGAAGAATTATTTGTTTCTACACTTACTTACTCTTCGTTTTTATAATACATATAATAAATACTCGTAAATAATAATACCAGCTTATTACTGTCCCACTGCAGAGCAAAGGCCCCTTCTCATACAGAGAAGGCACGAGCATTGATCACTACGCTTCCTCAAGGCGCGTAGGCGCATTGGCGATTCCAGACTTATATTAATTACAAGTCCAGGTTTCCTCACGATGTTTTCCTTCACCGATGTCAGTGATGTCCAAGATTAACTTTAAGTCATATACCTATATACGAGTATGTTGAAAATGAAAAGCGCTAGGTAGTTGTGAGTCTTTCCGTTTCACAGAACTTTGGAATAAAAAAATACTGAATATTTTAGCTTAATAACTTCTAAAGAAAAGTCTAACTATAGCAAAGAAATTACAATTCAGTTCTCTCGTCAGTGTTCTTTCCAAAACTTTTCTATTTTACATAATTATTCAACATTTTCATAAAACAAAAAACCACGTATTTTTCTTCGTTGTAAAACTAAAGTAATGATGATATTATAAAGACGCGATTTGTATTTTTGTTTGTAATGGATAAACTCAAAAACTACTAAACCGATTTTTTAAATTTTACCCCTATGGAAAGTTACATTACAAACGAATAACATAGGTTGTATACACGGTGTAAGGGACATCCCTCCGAAAACTTACAGGGTACATTCAGCTCCTTATTTTGAATCGTATTCCACGGGAATTTTCCTCAGGAAAATTTCCATATCTTTTCCCGTTTTTTCAGTTAGTATTCCTTTATTTCAATGTAAAATTACATTATCTGTACGCAGCACTCCATTTATGTAAATAATACAGCTAAAATCAAAAACCAGCAATGGATGGTGAAATCCTCGAAACATATGACGTAACAAATAACGTGGCGCGAGAGCGCTTGGCGGGGAGGGCGGCCGAAGGCTCGCTGCGCTTGCCGTTCGCTACGTGCGTTTTGCCACGAAAACGATACATTGCTAATAAGGTATTTAAACAAATCAGGTTTAGTGGATTCCCGTTACGTTCCTGAAATAATTTCATTTACCGGTCATCTTAATATGCTTTACTGAATTCACCCTGTAAGTTTTCGGAGGGATGTCCCTTACACCCGATATTACTAGCTTCTGAGCGCGACTTTTATTTACCAGCGTCTTTAAGGACTGCTCTGCTCCTCCTCATGAATCAGACTATCAAACACTTTTTACTCCGACTGGTAATTACAGAGATTAGCGCGTATAAACAAACAAACAAAACAACTCTTCAACTCGGATGGAACGAAGTTATATGAGAGAGAGAGAGAGAGAGAGAAACACGCGCACGCCGCACGGCTTACAACTATAGAAACAAGTGTCGTTACAACTTTTGGTCTTAATTTTTTACCGTCTAGCCCCCTTTCGCAACGCGCGATAAGGAACTTCGTTCCAAAAGTTAGGGATCCATAAAGAAAATCCACGCGGACGAAATACCAGGCAATAGCTTGTCTAGAATATTATCTTGCTACCAGGGAAACATGAATAACAAAGATGTACACGTGCCAACACAGTGAATGTTCGCAAAATTTCAACAAATTGCATAGCACGACTGACGTATCTTGGTAATGAATTGAAGGAGCTGTAGGGGGAGAATTTATTCTTCTTTCATTTTATATTTTGCGCAATAACTTGTTTCTTGATTAAACTGTTTCTGTTTTGTACACTCAGCAAAACAGATAGGTATACAGGGTCATCCGATATAAATTAAGTTTTCTTAGAAACTGACGGATGTCTTCGATTGAACCTTAACTTAATTAATGAACCGTTTATTATCAACTATTTAAATTGTTTCTCAGAAAACTTCAACTATATCTGACGAACTGACGACCCTGCATACCTATCTGTTTTGCTGACTGTACATATGAATAAGAATAATTTTATTAATGCAGCATTCTGAATGTTGATGTCTATGTACGGTAAAAGGAATATCATAACAAAACATCATGCTGTTATTTATCACCATTGTATTTAACTGTAAGTCTTCCAAAGTCCTTAAATAAATTAAATTAATACTTTTACCACGGATTCAGTATGCCTAGGCACAAAAGCGATAAAATATTGGCAGCTATTAATAAAATTGCCGTAACATACAAAAGTTCAATAGCTACACGGTCAGACAGAATGTGTACAGCTTTTCTATACCTTTATAGAAAAGCTGTACACATTCTGTCTGGGTTGCGAAAGCTCGTAAGAGTCATCTTGGCCTTTGAACGCATTAGAAACACGGATGGATTTCACTCATTATGAGTCTGATGATTTCCCATCCTTAAATAAAAAGCTGTACTCCTTAATTAATCACGTTTTCTTTTACAGCCACATAAGCAATATTTAATGTTCTAATAACCGAGGTAAAACAAAACAAAAAAACAACAATGTCAACAAAAGAAAAAGTAGGTAACAAATGTCGTGAGTTGGTTTTTTCTTAAAACCGATAAATGTTTTGGAATAAAATTTAATTCAATTTATAGAAATTATACAGCTCATTAAATTTCATTGAAGACATCCATCGGTTTCTAAGAAAACTACAACTAAATCTGACGAGTCTGATTGACCGTACACCTAAATCTTTAAGCAGCTATATCAGTCTAGACGTTGCTCGTTCAACTCAATTGGTATCGGTTTCCAGAGATGCGGCTTGAGTATCGGTATCCGATATGGAATAATTAACATCGAAACGCCACAACTAACCTATTAGATACTGCCATATATAGATAGTTTAATGTTGCATTGTTATCTGGTATTGACTGCAGGTAGGTACCTATTGGTATATATGAGACGGGGATGCTCGCAGAGCCAATCAAATCAATTCAATTTCAATAAGCTATCAATAATGCAAGCACCAATCAGACAGCATCTGTCTGGCGTTTTGGTACCGTTGAAATTGAAGATTTGATTTGATAGCCACAGAAACCGGGAAAGGTAGTATTTTAATGTAAACTGGAGTTTCATGAATTTAGGATAAACGAAATAACATAATATCACGCCTGTAACACCCCGAAAGGGTTCTAGGCAGAGGTATACCCATTAATACACCCATATTACGCCAGTTATGTTTAATTCCCATGTAATAGGGGGCGAGCCTATTGTCATTAATCGGGCACAAATCCAGACTCCGAGGCTGCTACTGAGAAATTCCTGATGAAAAAACCAATGGATAGGATAAACGACTAACAACTTAATTCTGACATTAATATCACACAACACAAACAGCGGGCCACAGCTCACAAACATATGTTTGTGCGCTATTTGTGTCGTAGGCAGTGAAACCTAATTGCCCTACTTTCAACCTCCCTTTTCTAGTTTAAATTTTGGCAAGGGAATACTGGTTTTAATAATAAATAAAGCTTGGAACCTGTTCTAGCCTTACATCTCTTATATGGGCATATTTAACTTAGTGAAATCAAGGTTAGGTACCTAAATAATAAAAGTACGACCTCCAACCTTACCGAATATTTATATCCAGATTTAGAATTGATTTTTCAATCGTCAAAGTAACCAAATTAGTGAAATTTCAGAGAGTAGGTACTTACCGTTTGGAATTAGGCAATTAGCTTTACCTTTTTGACCGACTGACTCCTTGACAATGGATTCTCAAGTGCCTGTAAATGGTTTATTTGATAAAAAGTTTAGTAAAAAAATATCAAAAAAGAAAAATATTTTCAATTTTATTTTTAAAGCACAAAATTATAAAAAGGTTGTCCAATTAAAATACAAAAAGAAAAACATTATTGTGTGCACCACAGCTGAGCCGACCAAAAAGTAAAAACAATCAAAAGCAAAAGTAATCTGACTATTGAAAAATCACCCTTAAACTGACAACACGAAGTTCCATAATTGCTAAAAAGAAAGAAAACTAAATACTTAGTAACATGACTCCATTCTTACATCAAGGAAGCCACTCAAACCTCCCATAGCAAGAATGTGACGACATAAAAGCCACTCCCCAAGGTGGGACAAACAAACACACTTCACTGCGCCACAGTGGAAATACGTTATAAATTCATGGCAGTTTCTGTTCATAAAGTTCAATTTCAGATGGCAACCAGAGTGCATCAATATCAATGAAAATTGCGCCATGAAGTTCAACTAAGGTCAACTTCAACTAAGTTATCGTCAATCACAGACCGAAGTCGTTAGGGTATCTGCAGAGAGTAGTTTTAAGAGTAGTGATTAATGACCGAATCATTTATTGTGTACTAGCTTTTGCCCACGACTAAGTCCGCGTGGAACTTGTTTATATCGTAGGTACTTGCATACAAACTTCCACCCCTCTTTTCACCGCCTTAGGGGGTGATTTCCGGAATAAAAACTATCCTATGTCCTTCCTCGGATTTTAAACTATCTCCATGCCAAATTTCATCAAAATCGATTCAGCGGTTTAAGCGTGAAGAGGTAACAGACAGACAGACACACTTTCGCATTTATAATATTAGTATGGACTAGCTTCCGCCTGCGGCTGCGCCAACGTAAAAAGTAATATTCTGTCAAGTAAGTTGAACCATCTATTATCCCAAGGTAACACATTACCGGAATAAAAAAATCATAAGTATTAATCTAGGAATAGTCTATCTATATGCCACTTTTCATCCAAATCTGTTCAACGGTTTACGCGTGACTGAATAACAAACATCTAAACATCTTTACAAATTTTCACATTTATAATATTAGTAGGATTAGCTTCTGCTCGCGATTTCGTCTGCATAGATTTAAGAATCAAGCTGAAGTCGTAAATTATCCCATGGGAACACAATAACAGGAAAAAGATCATCATCAGCTGCCTAGCCTTTTCCCAACTATGTTGGGGTCGGCTTCCAGTCTAACCAGATGCAGCTGAATAGGTACCAGTATTTTACATGGAGCGACTGCCTATCTGACCTCCACAACCCAGTAACTGGGTAATACGATACCCCTTGGTAGGACTGGTTGTCAGATTTTCGGGCTTCTGACGACCCGTAACGACTGTCAAAGATCGACACATGACAGCCGGGACCAACGGCTTAACGTGCTTTCCGAGGCACGGAGGAGTCTCGGTATGTAAAGATGGTCACCCATCCACGGACCAACCCCGGCAAGCGTAGCTTAACCTGACGGATCGACCAGTGCGGCTGTTATTACTTAGCCACGAGCTCCTGCTGAATAACAGGAAAAAGATATCCTATGTTAAACTAGATAAATATCTGAACGTGTGCCAAGTCAGCTAATTGTCTGTAGCCGTTTGTGCGTAAAAGAGTAACAAAACATTCGTTCTCACAAACTTTCGCTTTTATAATCCTACTGCAATTAGTATAAATACAAAAGTTTGGATCAATGTTTGTAACTCAATCACGCCAGAACGGCTAAACGGATCTAGATGAAATTTAGTATAGAGGTAGGTTATAGTGTGAAATCTATACTTCTATAGGTACTAATATTATAAAGAGGTAACATATGTTTGTAAGTTTGTATGTAGGGTGTAATCTCCGGAAGTAATGAACCGATTTTGAAAATTGTTTCACAAATTGGAGGCTACGTTATCACTGAGTGCTATAGGCTATATACATATTATTATCAAAAAATTAGGGATCCGTAAGAAAAATCACACGATCGAAGTCGCGGGGAGAGTGCTAGTAGCATATAATAAGCTACTTTTTAAAAAATGTACAGTTCCCGTGGGACGATTAATATATTATTAACTTTGACGGGGACGAAGTCGCAAGCGGAAACTAGTGGTATATAGTAGGAGTAGCATATTGGATGTTATAGCGAAAGATTATCATCACACCGATGACTATCAGGCTATTTATAAAACCTCATCATCATCTGCCTAGCCCTTCCCAATTATGTTGGGGTCGGCCTTCAGTGTAACCGGATGCAGCTAAATACCAGTATTTTACATGGAGTGTCTGCCTATCTGACGTAGGACGTAAGACTGGTTGTAAGACTTTCGGGCTTCTGACGACCCGTAACGACTGTGAAAGATCCACGTACGACACATTGATAAAGAAAAAATAACTCTATCCACAGGGTAAAAGAAAATAAATTCTATTCTTGTCAAAACGCCTTCAGTGACATAAGCCGTCCCTTAAGGTAGGTGGAACAAACATCGTCCAAAGCAAACGTTTTAGAACAACATAGTCAAGTACTTGACTCACTTGAAACGAGTGTGTGTGATAGCTCTGTGGATAGCTCCGTGGAATTGCGTAATTTTCTTCATTTGTGACATTTTCTCGTATGTAATTTTACTTTTCAAGTGTTCTGGCTTTATTCTAGTGGATCTTTGGGACTATACAAAAGTTTCTTTGAATTGTGAACAGATAATCTTTGAGACTTTTAAAAACACAGAAAATAATTTATCATTATGCTGACAAGATAAAAATATTTTTTAAAACACACTTTTATTTAATATGATTACAATATTGAGTATTTTACATTGTATTGTCACCAGAACTAAAGGTGTATGCAAAATTTCAGCTCAATCACATACCAACAAATGGTTTGCAAATGAAAGGACCACTTACTTACATACTTACATTACTTACATACGAACAGTACAAGTTAAAAAAACCTTGTAAAAAAGCGAAGGCTCGCGAGCGGCGTGCCATGCGCCGGCAGATGACGGTAGAGAGGAATTTTGCGAGACTGGCCAGGCCGTCATTATTTATGGAAGTCTCATTCATTTTGTTAATGTATAAGTTCATGGCATACAAAATAACAAATGCTTCGTGTTTCATGCACTCAATTTTGAACTGTAATAGTGACGTATTTAGGTAGCAAATATGTAGGTAGTGGAATTAACTCAATTACGTTACTGAATTTGATAGAAGCGAAACTAAAGTAAGGTACATGTAACGGATCATAATTCCGGCTGCCGTTCACCTTAATTAACTTAGTGAAGATCGAGCGTTCCACCGAAATCGTATTCTCGATCGAAGTGCCTGTGAAAGACTGAACTTAATCACATCAGACCCTCTTGACGTCGATCCACAGAATTTTGGGAAACAAATTAAACCACTGATGAAACCTACCAATATTAATGACCGAGCGGAAAACTAGAATTTGTGTAAAATAACAGCTGGAAAGAACATCGTAATGAAAATTTGTATCATTCAGTACATGACTCTACATAAGATAAAGTCAACACATTTTCAATTAGACTATTTACAGGCACTTCTGAATTGTAATAATAATACTTAATAATAATTTCTTTATTCCAGAAAATGACAACATGGTTACATAATATATTACTTTACAACATACAGAAGTAGAATCACAAAGTATAGGCCCCCACGGCTCCCAAACTAGGTAAATACCTGTGACTTGGGAGTCAGTGTTCCTCCATTGTAAAAGTCATTACGCATGTCATTGGTTGTGCAATGGTAACAAAAATACATAGTTAATTTTAGATTACAGGATAAAAAATACCAAAATTTAAGAAAAAAATATGAAAATAAAATAAAAACAAAAATACTAAAAATAACATGCATGAATTGTCAAGGAGTCGGTCAGTTAGTCCGAAAAGTTGAAGCTAGTTGCTCGTTACAAAACGGAGGTAGGCCTCTATGGAGAAGAATGAGCAAGAAACTCCACGGCACTACATACATGCATATATGTATAACATCACGCCTGTAATCCCCGAAGGGTTAGGCAGAGGAGTACCCATAAATATTCTTACGGATCCCAATTTTTAACAACAATCTATTAGCACTCATGGATAACGTAGCTTCCTTGTGATTGAATTATCAGAATCGGACTAGGAGTTCCGGAGCTTAGCGGGTTCAAACAAAAAAATAAATAAAAAAACTTCAGCTTTATAATATTATTAGCTTCTGTCCGCGACTTCGTCCGCGTAAATGTCGGCTATTGGCGATCTAATGTTGTTTCTCCACACAAACTTTGGACCTCCGTTTCATTCCCTTGGGGGTTCAATTTTGGAAAATCCTTTCTTAGCGGACGTCTACTAACTATTAATTACCTCCCTGCCAAATTTCATCTTTATACGTCAAACGGTTTTCGATATTTCGTGATGAGTGAGTGACCTTTCGCTTTTATACATATATTTAGATAAATAAGTAGGTATATAATTAAGTATAGATACCATTGCATAAATACACGGTTACTTTTAAGTCGTTCTTAAACCGAAAGCCATAAACTCGATCATCAAACTCGAAACGATTGGGACCATTTTTTTTTCAAAATAACAATAAAAAAAATAGCTGTTCAGTACACTTTGACGAGTTAGACGAACATAAGTGTACTGAACAGCTATTTTTTAATAGACTACTAATTCGTAGTCACAATCCATTACCCATACTAAATAACCTACAATAATCAGCAAAACTACCCATTACCATGAACATCAATACACAGAAACAGTAATTACAGATTAAAATATAAAACAGTTACAAATAACACGAGTCAGTCGATCAGCTGACCGGTTGGCAAGTCGCCAGCGCCACCGGTCGATACAGCCCCGCCGACCCGTCTAGTCTAGGGTAACGTTCCGACAACTGGTGTTTCCACCCTACTTGCGACCTCATTCGCTGTTTGTACCCCAGTTGGAGTTTATTGGTAGTTACATATTTTATTGCTTGGTGTTATCCGTTGGTATAAGATACTTTGTCCTTAAAAGTATAGGAAGAAAGTGCAACGTATTCGCAAATTAAAGGTCATGCCATTCAAGTTTGAGCTTTAAATAAAAGTATAAAAGTCGGTTATTACGGACGCAGACGAAGGCGCGGAATAAAAAGTATGTTCTTCTTTGGGGTTCAAACTTACGCCGTACCAAACATCAAAGGGATAAGTAGGTTTATTTTGAACACGATTTCATATGGGTACTTACGTTACCAAACGTACTCGTATTTGTACAAAACATATTTTCTTTATACATCTAGCTTTGCGAGATGTGATGAGGCGAAAGGAGTAGGTATGTAAGGATCGTAGCAGGTAGCGTTCTGTGGTTTCTGCCCACCCCCATGGGAGAAAGGCGTGAGTTTATGTATGTATGTATCACTAGCTTTTTCCCGTGACTTCGTCCGCGTAAAAGTATGCGGAAAAAAGAGCAGCATATGTCCTTTCTTTCTCTTTCTTGGGATTCAAACATACCTTGTACCATATTTCATCAAAATTGGTTCAGTGGTTTAGTCGTGCGTAAAGCGTAACAGACAGACAGAGTTACTTTTACATTTATCATATTAGCAAGAGATTGTAATGCAGCGAAAAAAACAGTTAAAAAAAATTGCCAACATTGGTAAATTGTTCACTGATTTTCCAAAAATATATCACCATTTTGCAATGTCACACAAATGGAAAAGTTGCTTTGACGCATTACCTGCATTGAGGCGTGAACTGGCATTCAATCAACTTTTTGGCACAGCTGTGAAGCTTTTGAATACGAACGGTTAAGTTTTGCAATTTAAACTTTTTTCTGAACGTATTTTGAACTTCGCTGCTGAAATTTATTATGGTCATTGATATTTTAATCTTGATCCATCTATTGAATATTTATTTATTCATAAGGTATTACTTTCTATTTCCAACAAAAACGTTAGGAGTTGATAATGAAAATACTAGCTTCCGCCCGTGACTTCGTCCGCGTCAAAGTTAATATAATATTCTTCCACTTACCGTACATTTTTCCAGGATAAAAGTAGCCTATGTGATATTCCAGACTATAATCTATCTCTGTGCCAAATTTAATTCTTGTCCGTTCGGCCGAAAACCATTTACTGTATTTTCATTTCAATTACTAAACAAATTTGATTTCACACCTGGGCAAAAGTACCTATTCACTAATTCCATCTTTCGCAATTCCGTACTTCATACCTCCAGTTATGAAGGTATCTATTCAGTTCATCCCGACATCAGTACGTACCCGCCAGGTACTCAGAAATATAGAAAAAAAATCAAAAGAATCTATTATGCAAATCACGGTAACCTTCATTTTACTTAAGCATTTCGCACACCTGCCACTGTCATGGCGTCCCATTCTTACGGTCGATGTATTAGGGTCGAACGACACGTGTGCCAGTGAAGACATAAAACTACGCATCCCTAAGCAGGCAGTGAGGGCAGACACGTAATGACGCGTTAAAGTGTTGGACGTCTTTTATAACTTGAAACATCGATGACATTTGCTGTATCTACCCACTTATCTAATAGATAAATCAGTTAACGCACAATCACTGATAAATATATATTTTTTTAAATACTAATAATTTATAAGGTAAATTAATATTTTTTATTTTTCCTGTTTGTGAGATGTAATCTCCAGAAATACTAGTTCGATTACAAAAATTCACTGATAGAAAGCAACACTATTTCCGAGTGCCATAAGGTACATTTTACGGTACACTTGACGCGCGCGGCCAAAGTCACGTACAAGACCTAGTCGTTAATAAATCAAGCCTGAATAGCCCTCAACTTTTACCAGAATAAAATCATTTTTAAAAGTACTTTTTACCCAGAATATCTCAAAAACTCGTTCAAGTAGAAGGATCTTTACTCATCATCTCAGTTTCACGCTTGAACGATTACAGAGCGTAAAAACATTCAGTTTGAGTGCCGTTTCAAATATTGATTGACAGTGTTTTGCTCACAGAGCGACATTATTAAGTAACTTTGTACTGTCTTTTCAAAGTAAAAGACAGACTTTTGAACCGTTGTCAAACGTTGTCGATTATCTCAATTGTGTTCACAACTAGTTCAAGGTTCAACTTAGGTTCGTCATGTTTCTGTGAAAGAAATTGTAACTTGACATTGTCGTCTAATAAGATTAGCAATTGACTCATTCACGTTACTAGAAAGACTTGATTCTATTAAGAGAATGATGAATTTTATCTGAAGGCAAATTCTCGTAATTGAAAAGGTTCAATCTAGTCAAAATCTTATCTGAGCGACAATCAATGTCAAAAACTTAAGTCGAAAATGAAATTAGAGGTTTTTTTGATTAACTGAGATTACGATTTAAATGCGATTCTTGTCAAACTTACGGTAATTGCCTTATTACACAAAATTCAAGAGTCTTAAATAGAGGGTGTAACAAAAGGTGTTAATTTTATTTTTATAAATTGTTGTTATAGCGGACATATAAACTAACACACTCTGTGACAAATGTGTCCTGTGACTGACGGACAGACAGACAGCGATGTCTTAGTAATAACACATCAAAGGCCACATCTGTAGCTGCTAATCGTGAAGAACAAGATTCGATTACACGTCAGGCACGTATTTGATTCGTTTCACTCATTAAATCATTACTTATACCTAATTCTGTAGTCATCATCATCTGCCTAGCTTTTTCCCAACCATCTTGGGGTCAGCATCCAGTCTAACTGGATGCAGCTGAATACCAGTATTTTACATGGAGCGACTACCTATCTGACCTCCACAACCCAGTAACTGGGTAATACGAGATCCGTTGGAAAGACTGGTTGTCAGACTTTCGGACTTCTGATGACCCGTAACGACTGTCAAAGATCCATACATGAGTTTTAATTCTGTAGTACTGACTAATATTTCAAGAGCCATCAAGTAAAGTATAAAATATTAACTAAATGTTCGTATGTCGTGCTCCTAATGTAATGTCTACTTAACTAAAAGGTTTTCTATTGCCACCTTCATTTTTACATCAGCAAAGTGTTTTCAACGCTAAAAGTAAATAAAATAAAATGACATCGTAGTACTACTCAAAATGTCGTCGTAGTATTACTCTATTGGAGTTAAAAGGAAATATAACTTGAGTATAAAAATTCAATATCACTACTATATTTTTTTTTAAATAAATCATTTTATTATCAGGCAACTGTGGCCCATAGAAAAAATACACAAAATAATCTTATAATAATAAAAATAAACTAGTACATATTATAAAAGTCTTATTAAATAACTAAACACGTAGCGTCGGCGTCGTGTGTATATTTTTTTATATTATAAAGTTTTTTTTATATTTTAAAAATATTATCTTCAATATTTACCTAATTTACACACACACTTCTATGCTAAACATAATAAAAGTGAAGGGCTTTTTTGTTTGTTTGTGTGTGTGTTTGTTTAATCGCGCTTATCTCTAGAACCACCAGTCGGATTGGAAAAAATCTTTTTAATGATAGCCAGATTCATGAGGAACATCACGCTACGAACTACAGGAGCGGAGCAGTAACCAAAAACGTGACGTAACTTAACACGAGTGGAAAAAACCACGTGAACGAAGTCGCAGGGCGCACCTAGTCTATATATGTGTAAAAATCTCGGATCACGGTGTTTGTGATAGCTCTCCTCCGAAACGGCTCGACCGATTTTCATGATTTTTTTTATGTATACATGGTAGGTATGAGAATAGGTTGTAAAGTATATTTCATACCGCTAGGTGCGCTATTAAAAAAAACACGTGGACGAAGTGGCTGGAAGAAGCCAGTAATAAACAAAATAACTATTTGAGATAACAACAAGGCAGTTTTTTTATTTCTGACTAGTACTCTCCCTGCGACTTCGTTCATGCGATTTTTCTTTCGGATCCCTAGTTTTTTGATAATATAACATAGCCTATGTCACCCGGGGATATTGTAGCTTTCCAACAGTGAAAGAATTATTCAAATCGGTTCAGTACTTTCAGAGCCTAATCAAAGCAAACAAACAAACAATCAAATCTTTCCTCTTTATCTATACTACTAATATTATAAAGCTGCAGTGTTTGTTTGTTTGTTTGTTTGTTTGTTTGAACGCGCTAATCTCTGGAACTACTGGTCCGATTTGAAAAATTCTTTCAGTGTTAGATAGATTAGTTTTCGAGGAAGGCTATAGGCTATATACCATCACGCTACGACCTACGGGAGCGGAGCAGTAACCAAAGACGCGGGTGTAACCGCGGCGGACAGCTAGTATTAGTATAGAAATATAGATAAAAACAAAATTTTATGACATAATAAAGATCAAAAACCCCTATTTCTCTTCAATAAAAATTCGTTCAACATTCAATAAAATTACACCCTCTACGTTGTGTTAACTATGTGAAAAGCCTTCACGTTCGGTCGTAGCCAATAGAAATTCATCCTCCGTACTACAGAGTGCTACGAAGCTACGCCGTAGCAGCTACGAGCTACGCCCTTTACATGTACAGAAAATAGGTCAAGGGTGACAAGTGAATAGAATGTGGGTTCTGTATTTGTTGTGAGAAAATTAAAGCTGTTTGTTAGATAAGATTGTTTCTGCCATTGTTTGGAAATAGGTTGGATCTGATGTGGAAACGACAGAAGATAACCTAAATCAATGTCAGATTATAAAAGAGGGTCTAAATGATGACTAACTGACAGATTCCTCGACAATTCAAATGTTTTATTGAAATAAATGCTTTGACTTTGCATTAACTCTTCAAAATGTATCATATGTATCAGTAGTAGCAGTTGACTTGAACCATTGTCATATTTTGTACAGAATTGTATTTAGCTTTTGAATAAAATAAGTTAGTTTTGACGTAACCTATCCAAATAAAAAAAGTTAAAGTGCATGTCTAAAGGCAAATTAATATTTAGAAATATTTACAAGTAAATATAAACAACTTCTTAAATTTTTGTCTCTCTGTCTGTTTGTTGTGGCAAATCTCAGAAACTGCTGGACCGATTTGGCGGGACTTTCACTGGAAGGTAGCTAATATTAAAAGGAAATTTTTTATTTTAGACAAAGAAATCAGGGTTCCCTGCAAAAAAAAACCCGTGATTCGTTCTCGCGAACGAAGTCGCAGATATAAGTTAGTCTACAATAATAATCATATAATGACAAATTGTTTAAAACATCAGCAGTATGCATTTACTACATTTTAAAGTAGGTTTAAGCATAAAAATGCAAATATACCGCTTCAAGATATAATTCTGAATAACATTTTTATGATGGCGTCGTTTCAATTTTTACTCAGAGCTATATTGCTAGTTGTAGACGTGAATATTTATTTATTTAAACTTTATGCAAAAAAAAAGTACAAAGGCGGACTTAATGCCTTAAGCATTCTCTACCAGTTCACCAAAGGTGGTGAAGAGATAACAAAGCAGGTGCAAATAATTCCATAAATTAAAAAAAAATCCTTAAACCCCTTAAATCCTTAATTCCTTATACTGAAAACCTGTACAATATCACTACATATTATAAAATAAAGTCGCTTTCCCTGTCTGTCTGTCTGTCTGTCCCTATATATGCTTAGATCTTTAAAACTACGCAACGGATTTTGATGCGGTTTTTTTTAATAGATAGAGTGATTCAAGAGGAAGGTTTATATGTATAATACATGCACCCGTGCGAGCCGGGGCGGGTCGCTAGTTTATGTATAAGTTTCTGTTTTATACATATTTATAATGAGATTCCTTCATTGACTACAATGCGTGATTTAATTTTTTTAAGGATTTTCGGAAAATGCCACCGCGCTTTAGATAATTGTGTAGGATGTCGATCAAAATTCATTACGCATTAAAATCAAGTATAAGTACCGTAAAAGAAAACTTGATCATGATCATTTTGGTCATCGTGGACATAGCAATCTATGTCCACGATGACCAAGATGATCATGAAAGCGCACTATTGTGGACATAGCTTATGGCATTCGGCAATTCTATTTGTCATATTTTCATGAAAGTCTTATTTTTATAAAAATAAGAGTTTCCCTAGGCCTCCTCATGCCTCCCTCGGCCTTCTCCCGCCTCCCCCTGACTTCCTGTGCCTGATTACGACGTCTAAAGTTAAAGTCGTTACAACGAGCCACATAGATATACATATGGGAGGATGGATGGAAGGAACTGGATGAGACACAGAGATAGATTGTAGTCTGGAATAGCACATCACCTACTTTTATCCCGAAAAAATTAACAGTTCCCGTGGGATAATATATCAACTTTGACTCGAACGACGTCGCGAACGAAAGCTAGTAATATCCAGGGGCGGATTTACTTAAAGGCTTTTTGGGCTGCAGCCCAGGGCCCCGTGAATACAGAGGGCCTCCAACCGGACTGAAAACAATAGACGATATTGTCAATAATAAAAAATTATCTTAAATTAAAATAATCCGATTATAAGGTTGGCAACACTGCGATCAAATTATATATACCTACATCACTACAGAAAACAGTTTTTTGATAAAATGGCAATTGATTGAGTAATTAGGTAAGGCCCCTAAGCAGTATTAGCCCAGGGCCCCACAAATTCAAGATCCGCCCCTGGTAATATCTACATTAGATGACCACATTTATAAAATATCACCAAAGATTTTCTTGCAGTAAGTATATCAAAGAGAGACTAAACTCAAAAACGACTGCATTCAAAATAATGGCCACGTCTCACTAAATTAAATTCCTGCCCTCATCTTGAGCGTAATCAAGTAAAAAGGAAGGGTGGACTTGTAAAGTAAATAGCACCTAATACTTATGGATTGAGATTCCAAAGTCGCCTGACCTACAAAACTTTAACATGGCTGAAATTTTGAGAATAGTTGGAGGACACAACTATGATAATAGTTACGAAGATATGGTTAGTTGCTAGATTCAGAACTTAGTCCTTTGAAAGTCAAAGTCAAATGAATAATTTTAGACTAAGAGGCAGTTTTGAACATTTACAAGAAGAAAAACCGTTTTTTATGTCCTCTATAAGCCGCCATTTTGAATTTTCAAACATTAATGTTGCAGAAAATTCAAAATGGCGGCTAATGTTGAACATTATATGGCCTATAACCCATAGGAATAAAATGACGGTTTTAAAGATAGGTACCTTATTTGTTAATATACAACGAATAGTGCAGGCAGGAGTTATGCGCACACAGATTCATGAACAAACATACTTGGACTGCTAAAACCCTCCGAAATCGGAAAAAAGCTGATAATCTTGACTCATAGCTAGCACACTCTCGATCAAGTCACCTTTTTAACAAAAAAACTAAATCAAATTCCGTTAAGCCGTTTGGAAGTTACGATGCCACAGACAGAAACAATGTTTTTTTATTTTTGTTTTTTTTCTTTATTGCATTTTTGTTTTTAATATTTTAGGTGCACATGGTCTGTGTCAAATAAACCTTTTTTCTTTTTTTTTCTCATCACTACAAAAAAAACAAGTATTTATTAATATCCTAAGATTAATTTGTTGTTGTTAATTTTTATTAATTAATTTGTCGTAGTTACTTTTATGTTAACCTCTTTAAAGACGTGGATGCAAAATTGTACCTTTTATAATCTAACCATGTGTGTAGTTTCTACCCACACGTACACTCATTTGCTTTCGTAGGAGTTTAATTAATCCATCACGATTTCACAAACTAATCCAACTTTGTTCGAAATACTTATCCACTATTTTCTACTAAACTTCAACAGATTAAATCTATTGAGAAACTGAGATAGAGAGGTTTACGGAGAAGAATGGAGAACAAGTGCAAATACGATTGTTTGAAGATTATTTGCTCGATAGTGTGCATAGCAAATTGATTTTTAAACTCAATACTGCTTTGTGTGCCTTCGGGAAATACGATAGAAACGCTTGAGCGATGATATTGTTACCAGCGCTTTATATAAATGTAGGAATGTGTGTTACAGGAATTGTATAAAATCTTCTTTTAAACAAATAAATAAAATTGAAGTTTCTGTTTGTAACGTTATACCAAAAACCCTTTTTTTTCAATTCGGTTATTACGAGGTTTTATTTTATTTTGTGCGGATCCCTAAATCTTTTTCTAAAATAAAAATTAACCTAGATTTTTTTGCTGCAAAGTTCTCATGCATATTCCAACAACCGCCAAACGATGTGGCCTCCGGGCTAGACATCAGGGGGCCTACCGCCATCTCTTAAAACATCTTTTTTAAAACATAACATCACGCCTGTTATCCCCGAAGGGTTAAGCAGAGGTGTATTTTTTTTAAATTTGTTTGTAATTTCTGTTTGTTGATTTTCACCTCCCGGCGCTGAGTCGACCGTTAAAAATCCAACAGTGCGGAAGGCTAAGTAATATTAAAATTATGAGATGGGCGTAGGTCCCCAAGGGTCCTTATATTATGACATAATAACCCCCTGTCAAGCGCGAGCAAACTGCTGTGATTGGTTGCCTGAATTATTAACTACCAATCACAGCACAGCTTATGCGCGCTTGACAATTTGTCACATACATTTTTCATTCGATAAACCAGGGTTCAGTGACATACAAATATGTGTACCTACGTCTACAGGAAAGCTATTGAACACTTAGTACCTGAACTTTGTGTTATTCAAATTGTTTTAGTATTTTATTCATAACTCTGTGCCTTATAAAGAAGTGACAGTACCCTAGCTTAAACGAGTCTTAAATATTGAACAAGTTTTAAAAGTCGGATAAAAAGCTCGCCTTAAAAGCGAAAATGTTGAAAAAGTTGACTTGATCTTTGGAATAAATAAGTATTTGACATCTTTCTTGAATGCTAAAACGTTTATTTTCGATAAGTGTGCTTAGTTTTGTTTACACGTGCCAACCTACGTTATCTCATAAGGGCGTCTTCAAATTTGCCGCAAAGTGCCGCGCGTTGGCAGCACGACTGCAGCGCTGCCGCCGCGCTGCTTGGTAATCCATATAAATAAACAACGCGCGACTGCAGCGCTACACCAGCGCTGCGGCCGCGCATCATTTCATCGATCGACTAGTGACGATGCGCACGTAGTTTTTATCGATGACGACTGAAACGAGAGTCATGTTTTACGTTATGAAATTCAGTTCGTTGACTTATACAAAATAACGGCAACGTTTTCAGGGCATTCTTTTTTTTTTCTTTTTCCAAAATCTTTTTTCGTTTTAATAGTAACACAAACAGCAGTGTTTCATCGTCAGATTGCATCGTGAAACTAAGTTCGCTTTCACATTACGTCGCAAGCAGTGCGGCAGCAGCGCGGCAGCCGCAAATTTGGATGAAAATCCAAGCCAAATTTGGGGCTGCCGCGCTGCTGCCGCACTGCTTGCAACGTAATGTGAAGGCGCCCTAAATGTACAACACTATGATGCTCGAACCTAGCGGTTGCAGCGCTGCCACCGCGCGGCTCTTTGCGGCTAATTTGAAGGCGCCCTTAAGTAAGCCAAACTAATTAAATATGCCCAATGTATTAATTACTATTCAGTAATAACAGTTCAATGTAGGTCCCAAACATAGAATAGACTTAAAATTAAAGAATTATAATGATTTCAAAAAATAAGCGAAATTTTGGTGAATTGATTCTTTTTGGTATAACTAAACCCGTCATCATCTGCATATTTTTAATTATGTTTGAGTCCAGTAAAAAAGAATGCAGTTGAGTACCAGTATTTTACATGAAGCACCGCGTGTTGGGGATTTAGAGCTCACCTCAAGCACATGGAACTTGAATTCATCAAGGGAGATTTTTTATAGAATAGCATAGCCGGATACCAGACTCTCAAAAGCCTTCTGAGTACTCGCTACGACTAAAATAGCTTACGTATTTCTTTTTATTAGCCTGTTTTATACCACTCCTGGGCTAAATCCCTCCGTTCCTTATGTACGAGTATAACAAATTTATAAATCCTTCTTAAAACAGTGAGCAGCTTTTGCCAAAATAAGCGACATCTCTACCTACTCCATAACTAGGTAGGTACCTACTCTCTTTAATAACTTCGAGGTTTTGGCTATTTTCCAGACACGACTAAGACGCAAAAATAATGTACACATATAAAACCTAACTCGGGCCGCAAGTCCGTACATTAAGACTGCCTTAGCACGAAACCCTCGGATTTTCCACGGAATATTTTCATGAGTGATTCATGCATGCCTCATATAGTTTACGACTAATATAAGGGGAACTTATGGCGCACGTTTTAAGTGGACATTAATTTGGTAAATCGGGGGTTTTCAAAGTGGGGGGCGTGCCACCCAAGGGGGTGTGTATACAATTATATTTAAACGTTAAACATTTAAATATTTTCGCAATAAAAATGTTTAATGTTTTTTTTCTATCTGTGTAAAAATATATTAAAAATACTAAAATTATATTATCTGGGCAGGGGGCGCGAATATTTTTCTTTGTAGAAAGGGGGCGTGCCATAAATAAGATAGGGAATCCCTGTGGTAAATAAAGGTGATATTGCTGAAAGTTTCTCAGTAGTACTACTTTACGTGTTGTGCTTTAAGAGCATGTAATCACAAAGGTCTTTGTTCTCACACTTGAGAAGCAAAAGCTTTTTGGCACAAAGACGATAGTCGGAAAGTTATTCCACGCTTGAAATATTTTAGCACTATTTCAGTACCTACCTATAGTTCTCGAGTCGAGGTTACAAAGTCAAAGCCAAATTATTTATGTTTTGACTTTGACGAACTTTGGCAGACAGCTGAAAGCTGAAAGCTGAAAGCTGATAAGGAGTAACTCAGGTTAATTTTAATTTAAGAAAAAAAAAAAAAAAGATTAGGAAGCTAATATCATAAATGCGAAAGGCACTATGTCTGTCTGTTACGCTTCCACGACTAAACCACTGAACCGATTTTGACGAAATTTGGTACGGGGTTACTTGGAACCCTAAGAAAGGACCTAGGCTACTTTTTATTTCGCGACTTCTTCTACGTTCGCGATAACCGACATTTACGTGGACGAAGTCGCGGGCAAAAGCTAGTTAGGTCATAAAATATTAAAATCTTGTCATAAACTCTTAGGGCCTTATCATACTAGCGGATTGCGAGTCCTCAAAGCGAAGCGGGCGCGCAGCAAATGCGTCGCGAATACGCCGCGGCTGCACAGCGGAGACGTCGCGGCCGCGAGGCGAATTCGCAACGTTTTCATCGCGTGTTTGTAGGCGGGACGGACTACAAACACGCGATGAAAACGTTGCGAATTGCCCGCTCCGCTTTGAGGACGCTCGCAATCCGCTAGTATGATAAGGTCCTTAATGACAACAGACCAAAATGGCAAGTCGATGTACCGAATTATATTACAGGAAAGACATGTCATGTTAGTAAAATAAAATGTACATAGAAATAAAACGTTTACACAGCGGTACCGTATGACAAAAAATGTTCAACAAAAAGGAATATACCCTAACGATTGTTTCGCCTCCAGCCACGAACAGAATTCAGGATTAAAAAATGCCAGTTCACATCACAATAGGGCGGGTTCCATTGTCTCTCACAGGATGATATTTGTCGCTGGAGATAAATGCAGCGAGACGGAATAAATGATGCTGTTTCCTTTTAGCCTCATTATTGTTGGGTATATTATGTGGCTGCCTGCTTTGGCTGAGAAACAAACGGTAATGAACGACCGAGTTGGGACTTGTATTCGTGGGTAGATAAACTGCCTTTAATTAAAATAAAATATTATATCAGCTTATTATAATCCAACTGAAAGGTAAAGGCCTCTTCTCATATGCAAGTACATAATTTTTTATTTTTTTTTATTTTTAATAGGGCAAGATTAGCGGCCATATTCTAAAATGCAAGTTAATTTTAACACGGCTTGTAAGTGTTATGCAATCACTTTTACTTCAATGCGTGTTGTAGAGATACATTTAAGAACAACAATTGATGACAATCCGGTGATTAATCTGATAAGGCTAAACACGGCTATTAACAAAAAATATCAGCTGTGGTTTATGTACCTACTATATAAATATTCATATTATGCATTCAGTACTAACTAAGCTCTCATTTTGACATTACAAACAAAAACTTCAATTTCATTTATTTGTACAGATTGTGTGATGCAACAAACAATTCTCGGCTTTATTTGAAATCAACTAATGCAAAAGAACAATAAAAAAGATTATTGTACTAACCTACTTAGCTTCGAATGGTAATGACGCACTCAATACAAATGGCGATACACGATTTTATAGACGATATTGTTAGATATTGAGATACATAGGGATGCCATACGTTCAGTATTCCGTCCGTATTTTTCAATAAAATAAATCGGGATTTCCTTGACACAAAACCTCTTTAGGTTTAAAAACAACTTTATTTCTCATAAAGAATTGCATACATAATTCAATTACTGAGAAACAATATTTAAAGCTAAGATTTATTATTAGAGCTCTTTAAAAACCTCTCCCGGATGACGCTCTTTAAAGTAGGATTAATTGAAAATTTTATACTAATATTATAAATGAGAAACTATCTGTTTGTGTGTTACGCTTTCACTACTAAACCACTGAACCGATTTTGAAGAAAGGTACGGAGAAAGTTTACGCTCAGGATAGGACATAAACTTCTTTTTATTCCGCGACTTCGTCTACGTCCGGCATAGCAGACAGAAAAAAATTAAATAACAAAAAAAATGTCACCATGTTTTTTGTTGTAAAAATATTTTTTTTCTTAGAGGCGTCAGGTAAAAATGTTAACTTTACCCAAATATTTAGAAATGTTTGTCCGGCGTCGGTAATTTAGGTGCTGGCAGCCCTAGGTAATACTTCTTCAAGAGATAAGTAGGTTTATTTTAGATCACGCATTTCATAATGGGTATAGGTACTTACGTTACCAAACGTATTTTCTTTATACATCACTAGCTTTTTCCGTGACTTCGTCCGCGTAAATGTATGCGAAATAAGAAGTAGCCTATGTCCTTTCTTTCTCTTTCTTGGGATTCAAACTTACCTTGTACGGTCGGGGTCATAAGTGGAGTAGCAATATACAAAGCAAATCGATTGACGCTTTGGTTAAACTTATGACCTTTCGACGTCGTGTGCGAATTTTGAGGTGTACGTAGGTAGTGTGTTATTACGTTAAAAAGTGCCTTATAATGGCCGTACCTACACACAGATGTAGGTACGGCCTGTACCGCGTGTTCACAGCAATTCAAACCTTAGCATGCTACTGCACTTATGACCCCGACCGTAGGTACCTACAATATTTCATCAAAATTGCTTCATTAACAGATCAAAGCGTAACAGACAGGGTTACTTACTTTCTTATTTGCAATATTAGTATAGATATACATACACAAAATATTTCAAAGGGTCATTGTACTCATAAATACAAAAAACTTTTGACAATAGTACCCTGAAATTTGCGAACAAACTTTGTATACTTAGACTGGCATAGACAATAAGCTATAAAGAAGCAAAGTTTTCATAATGAAAACTTCATTGGAGCTTGAAAGGTTAAATATACAAAAATTGTGTTTTTAGTCTAGAACAAATTAAAATATTTCACGAAGCTTTACTTTACTAGTTACTTATCTACACAAATCAATAAAATTGAAGCGTCTGTTTTTATAGTGTTAAAATAACGGATTTAAAAAAAAATGAATATTTACACGGTACACAAAAAAAAACTATTTTGGAAATTTTTGTATCTCTGTTTGTTCCAACTAATCTCAGTAACGGCTGGACCGATTTTTACTGGCAGATAGCTGATTTCATATGGAGTATCCTATCTTCTTTAATTTCAGAAAAAAAATTAGGGACTCGCACAAAAAAACGAAAACCCCGCAAAAAACTGACATTTACCCGGGCATAAAAAGAGCAAATATAACATATTTTCATGAAAACCTATAGCAACGAGAATTTATGACAGAGTTTGTCATCCCTCCGGCCCTGGCCGTGGGGAATATTGCAGCGGAAAGCCGCCCGAGACTATATTTCCTTTGCACTGTAAATAAACTGAACTATCAAAGCGGAGCTTATTTCAATATGGCGTCACAGATCATCTGTAGCACGGGATTCTAAACTTTTTACTGCCTTTCTTAAATAATGTATTTGTCTGTAGCGCTTACAGACAATTAGATTACTTTATCTATTTATTATTAAAGAAAACATAACTCCAAAAATCCTAATTATAACTATTCTATTTATTTTAAAAATATAACAATAACATAAAGATTGTACTACAATCAATATTTAATTTCTTTTGTATCGGAAAACATCCTGAGATTCCCAGATAGTCGTGGATTTTATTCTACAAAATATTATATCCATACCACACATAACATCACGCCTGCAATCCACGTAGGGTTAGGCAGAGGTGTACCCATTAGTACTCCCACATTTCGCCAGTTATGATTGTTTTGTTTTTGTATATCCATACCTTCTGAGCGAAAAAGGAACTTTAGGATAATACGTATCCATTATCCGATCCCATCCGATCCATTATCTGATCCCTACTCATATTATCATGCAAAATAAGATCAAATTTGTACTTACACATAACAATGCAAAATTTCTCAAAAGTACCTTACACGTGTACGCAATCCTATTTGCAATAACGACATGGTTGACGCAGTGGCTGAACGATTTGCTGGTGGGCTGCGTGTCGCCGGTACGATTCCCACACGGAACAAATACTTGTATGGCCTACAGGTAGTTTTTCTAGGTCTAGCTGTTTCTATATGTAAGTACTAGCTGTCCGCCGCGGTTACACCCGCGTCTTTGGTTACTGCTCCGCTCCCGTAGGTCGTAGCGTGATGGTATATAGCCTATAGCCTTCCTCGATAACTAATCTATCTAACACTGAAAGAATTTTTCAAATCGGACCAGTAGTTCCAGAGATTAGCGCGTTCAAACAAACAAACAAACAAACAAACAAACTCTGCAGCTTTATAATATTAGTATAGATATGTCTGTAAACGCACCCGTTATACAGGAGAAATTCCTAGTAAAGGGCAACGCTATTATAAAAAAAAAGTCCGTAATAATTTGGTACAGTCAGCAACAAAAGTCGATTAACATTTAAACATTTTAAATGCTAATTATTGAGCACAATAATAAAGGAAATACGAAATGATATACAATTAAGATAGAATAAACCTTTAGGGCGCTTTCAATTTATGCAATTCGTGTCGGACCGCTGCGGTGCCGAACGTACGTTAGACGGACGTTCCTCTTTTTTCATACAAAACGCACGGTGCGGCAACAGTGCGGCCGCCGGTACCGCGAACGCTCGACAACACGTCCGTTGCCGCACCGTGCGTTTTGTATGAAAAAAGAGGAACGTCCGTCTAACGAACGTCTAACGCACCGCTTCGGCACCGCAGCGGTCCGACACGAAACGCATAAATTGAAAGCGGTTTTAGCTATTGCCTGAAATACTAAGAAGTAGTGCATTTTGTTTTAACTGGCTATTTAAAGGATTATAATAAAGTAACATTGTTAATCGACTTTTGTTATTGACTGTACGACAACTTCTGCGTTTCACAAAATATTAAATGCAAGCTATTAAAATACTTACCTTTATTTAATGATCGATGAAACCTCGCACTAACAACATGTTCCAAGCTCCGCATATTACACTACAAAGCTTTTATTAGTACCCTAGTACATGTTGGCGAACGTAATCTAATCTATGCTTCATCTATTTATTGTTATCAGTGAATAGATAATATTTTTATACAGGGTAATACAAGTGTAGGTACAGTCAGCTACAAAAGTCGATTAACATTTGTGATTTTTAAATCCTAATTATTAAGTACAATATTAAAAATAAAACTCAATGAACATAAAATTAAGATGTAATAAACCCTAAGCTATTACCTGAAATTCAGACAACCAGTAAATTATGTGTTTAGTGTCTGTTTAAATGATATAAAAAAGCAACGTTGTTAATCGACTTTTGTAGCTGACTGTACATCACAGATAAAAACGATATAATTCTGTTAATAATAATAAAGGATAACAATATCCAAAAATAATGTATTTTTTTCACGCATCAGTCTTTTATAGTCCTATTATAGTTAAGGACCTCTTCTCATTCAGAGAAGGCACGAGTATTGATCATCACGCTTGCTCAAGACTTGGCGGTTTTAAGCTTGTATTAATTGAATTCCAAGTTTACTCAAGAGGTGTTTTTTACCGATATCAGTGTACCTTCTTACCTAACAAACATAGCAGCAAAAATACAGGCACATGAATCATAATACGCTTTGCCATCTATTCTAGATAAAGCTAAAAATACATGTACTGGAACTTGCACAAAAATATACAAGCTTGCATGATTGTGACATTCACCAATAAGAAGTTGGTATGACAGAATGTCATGCAAGCTACTTGGCCTACTTGTATAATTTTGTGCAAGTAACAAACACGTGGGTATACCTACTTATCTGATAGAACGAAGTCGCGGATTAGTTTACAGAAAAAAATCAACAGAAGTGTAAAACGTTGTTTCCCGACCCTTGTCTGTACTTATTTATAAAGCTGAAGTGTTTGTTTTAAAACGCGGTAATGTCCGAAAATGCTGGTCCAATTCTGAAAATTCTTTCGCTAATACGAAATCACGTTATCCCTGTTTATATCGATTATTAAAACAAATAAGGATCCGTAATGGCGCATTTTCATTAGTCGATAGGGCAACCAATGAAAGTTACAAGTCGTTATTACACCGCATGCGGGGATCCCCCGCATGCTTTATACCGACTGTGATATCGACATACGGGCCCTATCGACTAATGAAAATGCGCCATAATGAACACGGTTCCCCGAATACGGGCCCTGTGGCATGCGTTCCAGAAATCTCTCGCACCCCGCATGCAGGCCCTATCGAAAATGCGCCATAAGAAATTATACACGGACGAAAACGTGGATAAAAGGTCGCTATAATATGTTTCACATAAAGATTGTAACTATAGATTCAGATATCATCAAAGCTGGTGACATCTTTGTCCCTTGAGACAGAGGGACCTTATAACAGTGTAATATTACGAATACCTTCTATTTCTGCTGATTAATTGGTCCCACCGTCGAGTTTCAAAGGTTTAATGTTTCCCAAAGGATATCCGAGCTTTGATTTATTAGTGCGAAGTTGTTATGCTTCGTTCGGTTGGGCTAGCAATTTCACAGATTTTAATGAGAAATAGAGCACTAATGATGACACGGATGGCGGAGTGGCGAAGCAATAGGCTGGTGCGCTGCATGTCGCGGGTTCGATTCAAATGTGTTGCCAAGCGCAGAACTCGAGAAGGGCTTGACCGATTTGGCTGTTTTTTTTTTATGTACGTAATTTCCCAAACAAGGTTTGCATAGAAGAAAATTTATGGAAAATCCACAGAAAATCCATCTGAAATATGCACTCGTGTGAAGCCGGAGCGGTTCGCTAGTAACGAATAAAACAATACACATTATCAACAAATCGGTAGAAAAAATAGTGTTTTATTCTTCTAATTTGTACCATATCTTCCTCTATTTACGAGTAATAAAAATGAATCGCTAAATGTGTTGCTAAGCGCTATTTCTGTTGTGTTCCGGGCAATTGCTCGGACAAGGTTTGTATGAAAGAAAATTTATGGAAAATCCACCGAAAAGTCAGAAAGCGCTCATTCGAAGTTGGGGCGGTTCGCTAGTTGTTAATAGGTATTTTCAATAACGTTGAACTATCTTTATAAATGCTAGCGATCTGATGCAATGTTATACACCTGCATACCTAAACCTTTCACTTGAATCCCTCTATCTATTGATAAAAACAGTACTAAAATCCGTAGATTAAAAGATCTAAGCGTAAAGTCGACGGGAAGCGAACTTTATTTTACACTATGTAATAAAGATAGGCACTTTTTGTAACGTCAAACTCCTATGTTTATAACTTCCTAAGAAAACCTTTTTTCCAAATAAAACGTACGCTATAAAATTCCCACAGCCTCTAAGTACGGCCTTCATCGGCAGCTAGAAATCGTTATAAGCAGTTCATAAAACGACAATTTAATCTCAGCAAGCCATTCCTTTTATGAAAATCGGTAATCGAATCGAATTTAATCGAATCGGGTGGGAGGAATCGATTTTGTTCCGGATGATGTCGAATAAGGTTTTGATGTTAAACCGATTGATGTATCGATGTGGATTAGATAAATCCGACTGGGTGGAAATGGGGATGTAATTCTTAAATTGGATGGTTTACAGTGATATTGGCTGGGGTAAAAATATACACATCAAAAGTGTCTAGACACTTTTGATGTGTGTATCTACTGAATCTGTCATGTCTAGTCAGTCAATAAAAAAAAAATTATCGGTTTTTTTTTGCACCTGCTAAGGTAGCATGAATCTTCTGTGTTCAAAGACTCGGCAATTAATTACATTATATTCTAACTATTGTAGAAGCCGAAAACAACGGTTTAGGCTGTGTGTTGATCCGTCAGAAAATTTGAAGTAGATTGGTCCAAGGAGTCACGTTGTCCCATATAAACTTTGCCCCCTTTTTAAACCCCCTAAGGAGTATAATTTTGGATAATTCTTTCTTATCGGATGCCTACGTCGTACAAAGAACACACCGTCCCAATTTTCAGGTCTCTACGATCAGCGGTTTAGACTGTGCGTTGATCCGTCAGTCAGTCATTCAGGACAAAGCATTTTATATGTATAGAGGTGGAGATTACCGATGACAATAATTTCAAAGTTCCTAATATGACGATCATCACAGGCCAATAACGATCGGTACCCGGTAGGTAATAAATAAGCGATGAGGGATGGGCGTCTAACATCAATCAATTAATCACAATGTCGCCCTATGTAAACCCATTAGCAGCTCAGCTATAGCCGTATGTATAGCTCTGTCATAAAACTGATTAAATGTTTGCTAACGATTACACGCGTATGAACTAGCCCTACAACATTTAGAACAGTCTTGATCTTATGAAGAATAAAAAATAATTTTTGAATTTAAAATTTGTTTTTTTTTTTGGTCAAAATATTTAAGATTTATTGTTGCGGTCTTCGTGATATTGTAGCGAATAGTTATCTCAGTGTTAGATTTTCTAGATATTCGTAATGTTGAGGTAACAGACAAGATAATACTTATGATTTTTTTTCAATAGATTACTATTATTTGTATTATCTTGTCGTCGAGGTATCAATATCAGCTAAAACTTTAAAGATCAACTTGCAACAAAACTCGACATTGCTAAATCGTTTTAAAAAGTTACTAAATTGTAACTTGAAAATAATATTTTTCTAAGTATCAAGATTGTTAAATAAAACATTATCTTCTTAAA
This sequence comes from Hoplodrina blanda, assembly GCA_949316365.1. Taxonomy (NCBI): domain Eukaryota; kingdom Metazoa; phylum Arthropoda; class Insecta; order Lepidoptera; family Noctuidae; genus Hoplodrina; species Hoplodrina blanda. The sequence goes on along the minus strand of OX438579.1, from coordinate 2,697,649 downwards.
ATCAAACTGAATCAAATCGACCATTATGAAACGCGGTAACGTCCATAAATCAACTGAATTGCGTAAGTAATTTTAAAGTATCTCTTTGCATACTACGTTGAAGCAAGAAAGAAAATACTGTTTCTGAAAAAAAGTAATAAGTGAAAGTAAAAAGTAATTAAAGCAAAACTTAAGCGTTTTCCTTGATGAAGGCCCATAGATCCGATTTCTTAAAAAAATAACCGTTACATTTAAATTACTGACATAAGTCTATAGGTATATGATCTGACATTGAATGCAACCCAGTGTGACGGCCAATCGATGCAGGTTAGCGCGCAGTACATCTCAATAGCTAATATCATAACAAAACATCAGCTAGACATAACGCAAGTAGGCATATAACATCAATAATAGGTAACAATTATGTAACCGCAGACCACTCACGATCAAACCGGTGTCTATGTCATGTGTGGGCGAAGTGTGCACGATACGCGAGCGCAATGCAGACGTGAGCGCGCGGCAAACGCTGCGGCGCAACTGGCAATTACGAGCCGGGCGAGACTGGGTGGCGCCCCCCTCCGCCGCCCCGCGCCGCCGCAAAGGTATGTTGGCGCACAAGTGGGACCTCGGACACTGTTGCGGCTACCCAAATGTTTGCATGTTGCCTTTGCTTTATGTCGACTTTTAAATGAAAACATCGCAATAGAGAGTAAATGTTGCCGTTTTAAGCGACATAATTAGAGAGATTTCTTTTTCAAACGAGATAAAATAATGGTTATAAAATATGTGTGAAGGAGTTTTTAATTACACTTAGTGAAGGGTTTTAGTAGACTAGATTCTGCCCACGACTTCGTCCGCCTCAAAGTTGTTTTCTTCATACAAACTTTGGACCCCCGTTTCATCCCCTTAGGGGGTGAATTTTGGAAAATCCTTTCTTATCGGACGCCTACGTCATACAAAGAACACATCCTCCAAGTTTCAGATATCTACGGTCAGTGGTTTAGGTTGTGCGTTGATCCGTTAGTCAGTCAGTCATTCAGGACAAAGCATTTTATATGTATAGAAGATATGAAGACAAGAGAACAGATATTTTTATATCTACCCTCTGTTATTACAGAAAAAACATGTCTATTATTCGGGTAGCCGTGAATTGAATGCAAACATTCCGTAACAAACTACTTTCCCAGCGGAAGTTATTGAATATTAATCGGGAATGTTCAGCAAAAAAATTTTTCTATTCCTGAATATGAGAATCAAAGGAAAAACGAAGCACAAAATGAAAAATTACCCTCACTTTTTCATTCCTGGTTATGGAAGCAGAAATACAAATAACATACAATCTCATCTCGTAAATAATGCTTGGTTCTTAAGTGTTATGACGTTTATTTGAGATGTAATATACGGTCATAAGACGCTGGTAAATAAGACTAGTGTCGCTGCCGTCTCTACTCGTGAAATCTATACAATTAAAATAAAACTGATGAGCTCTTTTTTGTTTGTTTAAACACGCTAATATCTGGTACAGTCAGCAACAAAAGTCGATTAACAATGTTGCTTTTTTATATCATTTAAACAGACACTAAACACATAATGTTCTGGCTTTCAGAATTTCAGGCAATAGCTAAGGGTTTATTTTATTTTAATTTTATATTAATTGCGTTTTACTTTTAATATTGTACCTAATAATTAGGATTTAAAAATCATAAATGTTAATCGACTTTTGTTGCTGACTGTACCACCAGTAGGATTAAAAAACAAAATTATAGCCAGATTCATGAGAAATAGTATAGGCTACATAACATTACTTCAAAATATATATTTTTTTCCTGTTACGAGTAGGTACACACAGCAAAACAGATAAGTATGCAGGGTCGTCAGATATAGTTGAAGTTTTCTTAGAAACCGATGGATGTTTTCGAATGTAATTTAATTTAAAACGTAGATAATAAATAGTTCTTTATTTAGGTTAAGTTTCAGTCAAAGACACATCGGTTTCTTAGAAAACTTCAACTATATCTGACGAGCCTGCATACCTATCTGTTTTGCTGACTGTACATCCAACTGGTCTATCAGAATACTCCTCGACGCTATATTCTTAAACATTCATCCATACCGATCTCAAATAATCCTGCACAAGCGTACCTAACTCGCCTGGCTTCTTTATAGGTCAAGCTAAGACGGCCATCCCGGGAATCAGCTAGGTCAAGATTGCAAAGCCTGGATTAACACGCCTTGTTTAATATTTACGCTTAATCTTCTGGGAGCAATAGTGATTCACGTGTGAAACCTTGAAGAATACATTGATATTGCATTTAGATAGACTATAGCTTGTGCCCGCGACATCGTCTGCGTTTGATAATAAAATATAGCCAATTTACACCCAGGGATAACGTAGCTTTTCATTAGCGAAAGAATTTTCAGAATAAAATTGAACTAGTAGTTCCGGAGATTCTAGCGTGTTCAAACAAAAACAAATCCTTTATAATATTAAAAAAAGATAGAATACTTTTCATTAAACAGTCGACCCAACTATCCAAACGAATATGATAAACAAGTAAAATTGATTTTATTTTTTTGTAAATGGTAATCTCTGGAAATACTGATCCGATTACAAATAATTTTTCGCTGTTGGAAAGCTACAGCATAGTAAAGTGCCATAGGCTATTTTATGGTATACAAGCTACCACGAGAGGAGCTCGTGACTAAGTAATAACAGCCGCACGGGTCGATCCGTCAGGTTAAGCTACGCTTGCCGGGGTTGGTCCGTGGATGGGACCATCTTTAAACACCGAGACTCCTCCGTGCCTCGGAAAGCACGTTAAGCCGTTGGTCCCGGCTGTCATATGTGGATCTTTGACAGTCGTTACGGGTCGTCAGAAGCCCGCAAATCTGACAACCAGTCTTACCAAGGGGTATCGTATTACCCAGTTACTGGGTTGTGGAGGTCAGATAGGCAGTCGCTCCATGTAAAATACTGGTATTCAGCTGCATCCGGTTAGACTGACCGACCCCAACATGGTTGGGAAAAGGCTAAGCAGATGATGACAAGCTACCTCGCAGACATAGTCACGAGCAAAAGCTAGTTTGGTATACAAGCAGTTAACTCTAAAAAACAACTCATTTTTACAATTTAACAGTTTGCGAACGAAAAAATTTTTTTTATAAAACTAGTAAATTAATAAAATAAAATCACAAAACAAAATACCAATTCAATATAAAATAATACATTTATTTACTGGTAAAAATTAAATAGGTACAGGTTAAATATTAAGCTTAAAATAATAAAAACTAAATTATTCTATCACAATTTTATTTCCACTTTCACCAATAGTGTCAGGTACCGTTTTAATATAATAAAATAATAATAAATAGGTACATTTTATTCAACTATAACATTATATTATTAAAATTAAAATATGGCTTGGTTTTTTTTTTGGTAAAATTATTCGCTTGTTTATTTGGTATAAAATAAAAGACAGTTATAGATACAGATTGATTAATTATTTTTTAAGAAACTGCAGAAGCACCCTGTGTTATGCTCAAGGCGAGTTTATCAATAATATCAACCATTTTATGAACTTATAAAAAAAATATTAATTGCAAATACTGTTAATAATAATATAATCTATGTTCGCGGTACCACATTCAAATTTAGAATACTTTAATTATGGAATGATTAGGTACATAGATACAAAAAATTAAAATAAAGTTTATTTTAAAATACATTTTACTCTCTGCACATTGATGTGCATTGTCTAGTCTAAATTTAAGTGCACTTATTTGCTTTGCATTTTGTGCAATTCGTCAATTTTGTGCTAAACTATGTGTTTGATAAACGTTTAACTTTAGCTAAGGCTAAGTACTGATGTGGTAATAATTGAGCTTCCATACTGACCAGTAATAATACTCTAAAGGGACCACTGAGAACTGAAACAAAAAGAAACAAATAAAATAAAATAAAATATTAAAAAAAAAATTTTTTTTTGCTCCATAAAATTGTTTTAACTAAAGGGTATAAAATTAGTAAAATGTAATATAATCTGTAATCAATAAAATTATACACGCAGATGCGCCCACAAATCTAATAGGCCTTATTATAAAAGTCTTTGCTTTAACCAGGTTTAAACCATTGAACCAATTTTTCTATTACAAACTTTATCTTAATCGAAATAAAGTTTGAAATTTAAAAACTGCCTCGACAAACATTTCCCCGGTGAATGTCGCAATGGCATATTTTATGCAAGTTACAAGTACAGTCAACAAAAAAGAAAAGTAACCAGTGTCGTCAGATAAAGACAATGTTAAAGTTTTCTTAGAAACCGATATATGTTTTCAAATGTAATTTAACTTAAAAAAATAGATAATAAACAGTTCATTAATTAAATTAAGTTTCAATCAAAGACATCCAACAATTTCTAAGAAAACTACAACTATATCTGACGGCCCTGGATACTCATCTCTTTTGTTGACCGTACATGTATTTACGGGTACAAGGTCGAGTTTACATGCGCTTCGCAATGTCAATACTTCACTTTAAACGTCCGGTGTCTGACACCTTTTTTCCGGCGGTCGGAATGAAAGTTTTGATACAATTTAAATTGACTTGCCACGACCATTTCCTGCTTTTATAACGTGACGGTTATTCAAATGTGAATAATGGAAAATGGTGTAATGTAAGCGAATTAACATTATTCGAAATGTTATTTATGTTTGTAAAGACTGGTAGCAATTTTTGGGTGGAAAAGAAATGGAAAAATTATTGTATACAATAGGGTAGATGACATCACTAACCAATAATACCAAGACATAACTTCTCTAAAGAAACACTTTATTTTAGCCCTGATAACCCAATTCATTTTCAATTAACTGTCTGTTTTGATTTTTTATTGCTTTCTAATTTATAAATGGTTAGTCAATTGAGTCTACTCAAAAGTGACGTCATAGTTATTTACACCATACAAAATCTATGGGAGAATAGCGTTTTGACAGGTTAGAAAAAGTACGTCAGTTGATTGGTGGTGTCATCTACCCTATTTGATTTGAGTTCAAGAATCTGAAAATTTATATTTAGTATTATATTATTATGTTTATACTAGCTGACTCGGCCACGCGTTGCTGTGGGTTGAAGTAAGTAATCCTATCTTTTAAGTTTGACCAAATTTCACACAGTAAGCCATATTTCATAAAAAATGGTTGAGTAGTTTAGGAGTCCATCCCGGACAAACAACGTGACGCGTAATTTATATATATTAATATATAGTATTCGGGCCTTACAATGAGTTAGAGAAAGACATTCTACAAAGCTAAGCAGTATTAATTTTGCTGTCAAATCTCATGAAAGCTCTCAAAATCAATCGATCAACTTTGAAGCGTCTGGCTGCAGGCCTAAGGCCCACAGAAAGTGTCTGGCAATTTTCTTTTTTTATGGCGATTGTCGACCACCAGAAAATCGGCGAATCAATGAAGTTCGACGCGTCCCGAAGAAACGATTCAACTGGTGTTAATCCCGCAACGAAATTAATTAGAAAAAAAAACAGCGGAGGAGTAAGAAAAAACAATAACGAGTAGTGGTTTTTAATACCTGAAAAGCATATCGATGGCCGCATCGAATAAACGTGCAAGAGCCATTGCATGAATTTTTTTTAGTGTTTTCGGTTCCTTTGCCCATCCTCCTACCCCCTAATATTTTTTTATACATTTTAGTCTAAAAATAATTAAGTAATACCTACATTGTATAGATCTGCTTACAAGGAACCCCGCGTTATTAAGGATTAAACGTTTTTATTTTCTCCTGTAAAGTTGACTTTTTTCACTTGCACGTTTATTCGATGCGGCCATCGTTATATAAAAGCCAGCCAAATAAGTAGAAAGACTAAATTGAAAATGCTTTCAAAAAACGGGGTTAATCCGGTTTTACTTAACGACATTTTAACATTGCCTAAGGGAGTACTCCGAATACATTGGGTTAAGCAAACTTGAACTTACCTACTTATTTCTCGGTAATTTTTTTGGCAAACACTCTAGAACTTTCGGGGCGCGTCGGAAAGCCTTTATTTGAAAAGTAATCGTTAAACTAAATATGAAGTATTTTTGTTAAAAAAAAAACGGTTTTCAAACTTTTAACGAAGCTATCCATAAGTAATGGATTCTTTTCTTACCTTAATCTGAAACAACTGAACAAATTGAACGGGTTCAAATTTGGATATCCTCAGAAATAGCAGCTTCAGACTGTCAGTGTCATGTATTTTAGGTTCAAGAAACAAAAATGACCATGTTTATTATAAATATACAGGAAGACTTTTTTATCATGTTCCAATTTTTTTCTAAGCATTTGGCATATTTCAAAGACACCATTTTTTAAAAAGAATTATGTAAAATTTTCAAAAAAAATATTGTTCTAACCGGAATTTCAATTTTGCACGGTGAAGTGCAACTTATATGTCTTGATTGTTATCAATGTTTGGGAGCAGGGCCAGACGCGTGAATCGAGTCAGAGTTCGACGCGGCGCATAATGTCCACAAACATTTACTTTTTTAAGACAACTATGATGCTATATCTTAATATTTTAGTACTGAGTGATACTAAAAGAAAAAATACGTATTTTATTATTTACAATAAAGATAATAATATTAAAATTTGGAACCTGATAAAAGAAAAACTCCTGTATAGGGTAACTGGTTATTAATGGCCGCCAATACCCGTACTTATACTCATGATTGTGCTCATGATACAAATTGACCTATGTTTTACAAATAATAAATGATTGATCGATTGATTAATTGATTAAAAAAAAACTTCCCCAAACAAACGATTTCTACGAATGGTCTTTTAGCAGTAGGTACTAATTTGTAGTTGTAACGTACCTCGGATGTGTGGACTTGCGATAAGGCCTCGCGTTCCGATACACATGGCCGCCCTGTGAGACGAGCGTGCCCCGCGAGCTGGCCGGGCTGACGGCCGTGTGTAGTGACAGCGGCGAACCGGACGAGCCGGACAGGCGCCGGATGTAGCGCTCATCTTGTTCCTCGTTTGTTGGCGTTTTGTCACCTAATATGAGAAGACCAAAAAAGTAATAATACCAGCTTATTATTTTCCCATTGCAGGGCATAGGGCTCTTCTTATACCGAGAAGGCACGAGTTTATTATTTATCATGTTTGTTAGAGAGATTACATCGTTATAATTGACCCTAACGATCGATGCAATAAAAGTACAGGGTATAATTTTTTCAGATTTTAGCCGGTTCGATTCCCGGGTGTGGGAGAAGAGAATTTTCGAAAATCTTTGAATGCAGTTTGCTTTCTATTCAAAAATAAAGGAATGTTTCCTTTGAGTAAAATTTTCTATCTGCAGTATTAAGAGTACTTTCCCTCCAGGTGGCATTACAAAATTCCACCCTGTATAAATTCTTACTATTAATTTATTATGAATACGAACAACTTTTATTATGGAGCTCATTTTTGGAAGTAAAACATTAATCAATAAAAATGTTGCATGCCTCCTTTATGTTACTCCGAATTGCGTTATATATTTATATTATGAATTCTAATATTAACATAGATGTTTCACATCTGCCGGGAGTCCCGTTAGGGCCGACTTTTTTTTACATATTTGTGTTGGTCCCATAGTAGAAGTAGTGCGTATTCATTCATAGGATTCAATTGGACTTACCATCCAGACTGCCTATAGGAGTTCGTCTCGTCAGGTCAGGACTGCTTCCCCAAGGGCTTAGAGCGCCCAGTGGACTGGACAGACCTGCCGTTACCAGGGTGTCATCCTCATCTTCAGATTCTGGGTCAAACAAATTAATATTCAATCACATAAAAAAATATTTCCTAAATAATCTCCACAAAATATTGTTTTCCAAAAAGTTACCATCGAAAACGTCAAAAAAGTTTTCCTTCGAGTCGTTTAGAGTTGATGAAGACTTCGATTTTTTCTTTCTTTTGCTCTGAAACAAAAAAAAAATCTTTATAGTTGACGAACAACAAGTGATCTTAAGGGTTTCGTTTTTTCCTAGTGTAAATTCCATGTAACATCACTCGATTTAAGGACAAACTCCCTAAAGCGTCGAAATCACTTGGCTTTTGTTGGTTTAGCTTGTCTTCCATACAATGATACACTCTATATAGCATTACACCCACTCTCAATAACGACAACAATGAAGTAATAAAAAGTACCGTTTAAGTTGCCAAAATTAGTTAAAACTGTGCAGCTGTCATGTGTACGTTCTTTTGTCGCTTTATTATCCTAACCCGTAATAAACTCGACTATCGGCATCATGCATACCGAACTTTCTAAGAAATTCGTTCTTTTGTTTACAAAGGATTGCTTGCACGTGTAGACTGTTGTTGACCATGACTAATAAGTAGGAGTCATGGATTCTATACGTTATCATATTCTCAGTTGCTCACAAACTTTCAAACTGTAAACATGTCTAGTAAAAGAAAATCACTGTGTATTGACGAAAAAGTTTTATTGATACGCGCAATAGAAAAGGGAGAGAAAATAAGTGATGTTAGCAGACGTTTTGGATTTAGTCGCTCTACAGTGTCCACAATATGGAAAAATAAAGAAAATATTCTCCAAGCAGAGAACGAGGGGAAAACTTGCAAAAAATTAAAGAAACCCAAATACGAAGATTTGGATCGAGCTGTACTATCATGGTTTCACCGACAGCGCCAGAATAATATGCCTATCTCGGGGCCCATCGTGAAAGCTAACGCGGAGAATTTTGCTAAAGAACTTGGTTTAACTTCGTTCAAAGCATCAGAAGGATGGCTCGGAAAATTCAAGCAACGTCATCATATCAACTTTGGTAAAACAAGTGGAGAAGCAGGTGGTGTAGATACGAATGTTACTCATGATTGGATTATTAGAGTGTGGTCAAAATTGACAGAAAAATACGCCCCAAGTGACATTTTCAATGCTGCAGAAATTTTCTATAAGTTGACTCCAGATATAACTCTGAAAAAAGGGGAAAAGTGTGTGGAAGGAAAGCTATCCAAGGAAGGTATTACGGTGCTTGTGGCTGCTAATATGGATGGCACAGAGAAAAAAAAGCTGATGGTAATAGACGGTATTAAAACCGTTAAAAAATTACCACTGACGTATAAAGCTAACAAATCAGCTTGGATGACCAGTCAAGTTTTTGAAGAAGAACTGCGAAAGTGGGATGCAGAATTAAAGGGTCGAAAAATTTTACTTCTTATTGACATCTGCCCTGCCCACCCGTTTATATCGAACCTTCAAAACATAGAGTTGGCATTTCTTCCTCCAAACACGACTAGTGTCTTACAGCTAATGGATCAGAGTGTGATTAAAAGCCTCAAGGGTCACTACAGAAGAAAATTATTGATGGAGCTAGTCGAATCTGTGGGTAAAACTTCTGTTAATATCCTGCATGCATTAAATTCTTTATCTAAAGCCTGGGAAGAGCCCAAAACTATACTACACTCTTTTCGACATGCTGGAATTTGTACCAATTCTACGAGTGATGATGTGGAAACAGAACCTGAGTTTGATAACGACGACGACCTTCCATTAACTGAGTGGATTCAACAGTTCAACATGGCAGGAAATTTTACGGAAAATCTTCAAACCGAAGTAGACGACTGCCTGCTTACAACGGCTTCGCTCACAGACAAAGAAATTTTGGATTCAGAGAGAAAAACTGAGGATCAAGAACAAGGAGATGAAGAAGATGAGACGGATGAGCCTGAGCCTCCGAGCATTAAAAAAGCTCTGGAAGCAGCAAAATTATTGGAAAAGTACTTCCTTTATCACCAAGATGCATCAATATCGCAAGATATTGTGAATAAAATAATTGAAAAATTACAACAAAAGTACTGGTGCAGCAAAAGACGTCAGACAAAAATAACAGACTAGCAATAGCGTTCAAATAAGATTGTTTTTATGTACATAACTACTAACACTAGTCTGAAATAAAGTTTTTTTTACCTAATTCTTATTTTTCTTAATAACATCACGTCTGTAATTCCCGGGTTAGGCAGAGGCTTACCACTTAGTACACCCACATTTCGCCAGTTATGTTTAAGTCCCATGTTATAGGGGGGGGCGAGCCTATTGCCATCAACCGGGCACAAATCCAGACTGCGAGGCTGCTACTGAGAAATTCCTGAAGGAAAAACCCAATAACACTTTGCCCGACTTGGGAATCGAACCCAAGACCTCCTCTTTTCTTCTCTCCATTTAACGATAACTCTCTACAACGCCATAAAATGCACAGTCCCTATAGTGTCGTTATATAGAGTTTACACTTTATAATAATCTACAAGTAACGCATAGAGTACAAGTACAGACTTAATTAGCATGTACAGTCAGCAAAACAGGTAGGTATGCAGGGTCGTCAGATATACTTGAAGTTTTCTTAGAAACCGATGGATGTTTTCGAATGTAATTTAATTTAAAACGTAGATAATAAACAGTTCTTTATTTAGGTTAAGTTTCAGTCAAAGACATCAATCGGTTTCTAAGAAAACTTCAACTACTTATATCTGACGACCCTGCATACCTATCTGTTTTGCTGACTGTACATAAAGTTCAAAATCCCATACCTTAGTGAGTTCCTCTGCGACGGACATTTCCAACGCATGATGTGTCCTTGCTAACGCGGCCAGAGCTTCTTCTAACACACGATTACGTTCTATCTGTTGAATACAGTCTTATGTAAGCCTAAGGTTAGGAGAATCAGTCGTGGGGTTTTAGTCGGTAAGAGTCCTTTTTATTTTTTAAGCTGGTAATAATCGTCAAATAAGTCCTTCCGCCCTGGGTGGGGCGGAAGGGATTGTCAGACTTTTACTGACTAAAAAACCACCCTGTTCCTTCTGTTGCCCTTTGCGTTCCGGGGCCACGGTATCCTGTTAAGACGTCCCGCGACCCCGGCAGTCCGACATAACCCTCAATTCTTCCTAGACGAAGGGTATCAGGGTATCCATGAGGATGAAATTTATAGTCGGTTAATCATAAAAATCAGCTGTTCGATACATTTTAACCGTGCAAGAACGACTAAAAGTTTTTTAGTTACCTCTCTATTGAGCTTGGCGGTGTCAGAATCCCTGGCTTGCGCGACCAACGCTGCGCAGTGTCGCAGTGCTGACAACGCCTCGGAGCCCGTGCCGCACGCGTGTTGGAAGCGCTAATACATATGTAACAATTTATAAATTCCCCTTAAGCAAGCGTGATGATCAATGCTAGTGCCTTCTCTGTTTGAGAAGAGGCCTTTGCTTTGCAGTGAGACAGTAACAGGCTGTGGTATTATTATGAATATGGTGGCTGGTAATTAGTAACCGATAAACATGATTACAAACAACTTTTCTAAAGAAAATATATGTATATTTTTTTAATTTGCAATGCTCAGACAATTTGCTAATTTATAATAATAATATTGATTCAGAAAGTGATACTCATAAATTTAGTACAAGTTTGAATCCCAACAAAGGACATAGGCTACTTTTTATGCGATTTCAACTTCGTCGTCGAAGTCGCGGGCAAAAGCTACTTGTTACATTATTAAATTTATATTTTTAAATATTTTTATATTTACAAATATTTAAAAATGTAAAAATATTATTTTTATTATTTTTATATTTATAAATTTTATTGTAAATTACATAACATCACGCCTGTAATCCCCGAAGGGTTAGGCAGAGGTGTACCCATTAGTACACCCACATTTCGCCAGTTATGTTTAAGTCCCATGTAATAGGGGGCGAGCCTATTGCCATCAAACGGGCACAAATCCAGACTCCGAGGCTGTTACTGAGAAATTCCTGATGGAAAAACCCAATAACACTTTGCCCGACCTGGGAATCCTGGAAATATTTTTTTATTATTTAAATTAATTTATTGTAAATTAATAAATGATAATAATGATACCATGTAGGCAGAGTGGTGCAATGAATTCCCGACGTTGACGCTCTTGTCGAGCGCGGCCACGATGGCAGCACACTCGCGCAGCTGCGTGTCAAGGAGCGCGAGGCTGTTCGTCGCCGCTGTTAGCGCGTCCTGCATTGAACCTACAACAAATAAAACAATACATAATTAATTTATTGTATTCGGGATTTCATGATGATCCAGTGGTTAAACCCACCTCTCGTGTATAGTAGCGGGTTCGTTACCAAGCAAGTACCAATGTGACATTTTCAATTCATATGTACTTTCTATAATTATCTTGGATATTGGTGAAGGGAAATATTAATATAAATAATAATAATAATATTATAATAATTTATTCAAATAAAAACGTACATTTTAGCCAACAGTAATAAGATTTTCCATACAATTATAGTACCTAAAACTAAACTACTAACCTGGACTTGAAATTTATTAATATATACTATGTACCAAAAACCCTGTCAGATCAGTGTTGCCGTTGATCAGTTTTTATGTTTTATTTTAATTTAATTACTTCTTTCTTTCTTCTTTTTTTTTCACTGGGGAAAAATAATAATCTCAAATCTATACTAATATTATAAAGCTGCAGTGTTTGTTTGTTTGTTTGTTTGTTTGAACGCGCTAATCTCTGGAACTACTGGTCCGATTTGAAAAATTCTTTCAGCGTTAGATAGATTAGTTATCGAGGAAGGCTATAGGCTATATACCATCACGCTACGACCTACGGGAGCGGAGCAGTAACCAAAGACGCGGGTGTAACCGCGGCGGACAGCTAGTCCATTAATCCGTCAACCGTCGGGCCAAAACTGTTGAAGGTCAAACCTCCACCACTTTTGTACCGTATAGGTACAGTTGACAGTTGAGAGGTTAAATGGTTACGTATATGTGTATGCAGTACGATGCCGAATAATACCCTTAAGGATCGGACAGGGTTTTTGTTACATGCTGTATATGTCTGAAATTTCAAATCCTCTCTCATACCTTCTCTGTATGATAGAGTTCAAAAAATTACAGTGACACAATAATAGGCTGGTATTATTATTATTTAATGCATGATCTGCCTATAAAGGAAACATATTTGTAAGAAGACAAAAACTTTTTTTACGTTTCTTACCCAACGGTTTACATTCGTCTTCCAAGTCCTCTGTGGCCTCCCGCGCCGAGTCAGGTGACGCGCCCGCCCATAGGTAGTGTCCTGAGTACGCTATGTGCTCGTTCATCGCTGTCACCCATTGCTGAAACAAAATGGCGGATAAAGTCAAATAATGATTTATCGGCTAAACCGACCAACCGTTTTTTTACTGGCGAAATGCGGGTGTACTAATGGATACACCTCTGCCTAACCCTTCGGGGATTACTGGCGTGATGCTCGATTATTATATTATGTTAATTATCTATCGGACCGTTTTTCATATTATTTGTAAGTATATAAAAAAATATCATGCTGTTATTTTACTTGGCTGGTGTATTTGCACAAGTTTTTTTGTCATTTGGGTACTTGATACATGACTTTTGAAATAAAGTTGAATCTGTATTAGCAAATAATCGTGAAAATTTGCACTAATATGTGATTCAAATCCGTCGTACCATTTTTTAGATTTAAGAGACAGGGCTGTAGCTAGAGTCGAATTTGAGGTAGGGCAGCATTGGTTACAGGTAGGTCGAAAGTAAAAAAAATGTCATAACTGATCTGCCCTCGAAACACGGACTCCTAATCAATCATCATGTACCTATATCTGACATCTTAAGATGACTCTGAAACTATGAACAAACCATTTAATTATAATAATTTATCTTATTTTTGATATTTTTAAGGTAGGGCATTGTGATTTCAAGGTAGGGCATTGCCCCACAATGCCCCCCCCCCCCCCCCCTAGCTACGGCCCTGTTAAGAGACAACACACGGCAATCGATATCTATACATATAGATCTAGGTGCCCCACTGACCTGCCTGCACGCAGCCACATCCTTGTCCCCCTGCACAGCGAGGCGGTGCGTGTCCCCGTCGCTGAAGCGTAGCACGAGCAGCGCGGGCTCGCTGGCGGGGGGCGCGAGCGACGCCGCGTCCAGGTACTTGCGCCCGCGCCAGTGCGTGCCTCCCCGCGCTGCCTCCGCGCGGGACCCGTAGTACAGCAGCACGCCGCGCTGCAGCACCGCCTAAGGGGAGGGGGGGGAAGGTATAACATAACATGGTCATATACGTTTATCATGGACATCTTTGACATCAGTCAAGCCAAATATCGTGAGATAACCTGGGTTTATGATTAAAAAACGGAGTAATGATGTAAGTTTAAAATCGCCTTGCGTAGTTATTAATACTCGTGCCTTTTTTGTTTGAGAAGAGGCCTTGCAGTGGGACAGTAGTAGGTATTATTATTTAATAAACCAATTTTTACTATAGCTGTTGGTTTTTCATGAGTGAAATCTATACTAATATTATAAAGAGGTAACATATATTTTGTTTGTAAGTTTGTATGTAGGGGTAATCTCCGAAAGTAATGAACCGATTTTGAAAATTGTTTCACAAATTGGAAGCTACGTTATCACTGAGTGCTATAGGCTATATTTTATTATCAAAAAATTAGGGATCCGTAAGAAAAATCACGCGAACGAAGTCGCGGGGAGAGTGCTAGTAATTTTATATAGTTACTTGGGCTGAATGAGCCTGTCATTAATAATCTGTAAAGCTCTTTCAAAACATAAACCTCATCTAAAGTATATGTATAATATCGAGGTGAGGGCCAGAGAAACAGAACTAAAGAATGGAACAGCCTACTGTTACTTTTTTTTAATTCTGTTTCTGTTCTGTTTCTTATGGACCTAACCTATGCAGTTGCTGAGATATAATAATTAACAGCAGCATTTTTCGTTGGCAACACCATTAGAAAGTCACATAAACCTTTGAACACTGTGGAAATACTTTCATTAAGGCCTTTGCCACACTAGACGGAAATTCCGTCGCCGAACTTCCGCGGCGGAACGCCAATACATGTTATTGCATATAAAATACGAATAGCGGGCACACTACGCGGAAGATCGGCTCGTCCGCGTAGTGTGCCCGCTATTCGTATTTTAATTTGGAATTCCGTCGCCGAACTTCCGCGGCATAACGCCAATACATGTTATTGCATATAAAATACAAATAGCGGGCACACTACGCGGATTAAGGCCTTTACTCTTCAACTTACCCAAACAGGTCTCCAGCCCAAGAAGCGGGACCTCTTAAGCAGTGGCCCCTCGAACCTGGCAGCAGTTCTCTGTAACCGCTGCACAGGTCTCACGCTTAATACTTCGCGCATCTCCGTGTCTTTAGCCATGTCGATTGCCAACTGACCTGCAATGCAAGTTTCGACGAAAGTTTGAGGTTATAAAAGAAGACCAAAAAGGGGTTGAAAAGGAGGCCAAGAAGGCTTAAACTAAACTAAAAACCTTGTGGAATAATGGTTAAATTAATTTATTTCCGGCTTTATTTTAACGTGCATAGTGTTGATTTTTCATTAGCAACAACTGCACTGTTTTGCGCTTCACAGTGTGACACCTGGCAAACCAAACTAAAATGACTGGTGAACTTGAGAAAAAACGCGTAATGTACGGACGACAGCGCGTTAAAGTAAACTCTGCGGCATCTTATGCGTTTGTAATAGGAGCTTTTTTACAACAAAATATGTATAGTCAGGGCCCGATCTAAGGGCAAATGCCCAGAACGGCAAAATTGAAAAAATGAGGGACGGCAAAATTGAGTGTGCCGGGCGGTTGCACGAAGTCCAATATTAACGTATTAGACAAAACTAACGTATTTGAATATATACAATTAAAACAAAATCACATAATTATATATCATCCCATCTTTGGAATACCAAGCTCATGACTTAATACGGTGTTAGTGTAAAGGGCGGCGAACATTATTTATCCCGGAGCGGCTAAATAGCTAGATCGGGCCCTGTGTATAGTCCTTAGTGCTGTCGACTGTACGTACCGCTATTATTTCTAAGTGTAGTGTCGACTCCATTTTGTAGTAGTAACACGGCGAGTCTCGTGTGTCCCCTGTACGCAGCACAGTGTAGACACGTGTTGCCCTGAGCGTCTACGCAGTTTATGTTCGGAGAGTTTGGACTGCTCAGCTGCAAAAAAAGAAAAAAGTATTTCGTAGCTGCAAAAAAAGAAAAAATATTTCGTAGCTGCAAAAAAAGAAAAAAGTATTTCGTGTGTGTTGCGCCTTTTTCAAAATCAATTCCTAAATAAAGCCTTTAAAAGTTTTCCGTACCGCCGTCCGGTTGTCCGGAGATATTGAGTATTGAGTGTTAAGCAAAAAACGGTGAAAAAAATATGTTTCTTGTATGGGACCCCCTTTTTATTTTTAACTTTTATTTATAACTTACTTTACTTAGACATTCTGTGAAAATTTTAACTCTCTAGTTTGTAGGTCTCTTTCTTCTTTATCATGTGGGCAGTAAGTTCTTACGACCCTACACACTTTAGTGTTAAAGTATTACGGTTAGCTATTATGGTTCATGAGATATAGTTCACTGACAGACGGACGGACGGACAACGAAAGCGTAGTAATATTATTCATAATCTTACACTTGGTTATATTCACCACACATACATAAACTCACACCTTTTTCCCATGGGTAGGCAGAAACCACAGAACGCCACCTGCTACGATCCTTTCGCCTCATCTACGTTCATACATCTCGTCATACAAGCACGTCGTGTACGAGTACTGCGCACCTGACCTTTTTGAAGAACCTCACCAATAAGGTCAGTATAGGTCTCATTAACTTACCAACTCCTGTATATCTTCAATCCTGCCATCTTTAGCGGCGGTCAGCAGTCGAAGCTCTCGCTCATGTCTCTCTGCCCTACCGGCCGCCTCTAGTAGTCGTTGGACGTCTCTTGTCTTTGACATGTCACATGGTGTTCGACCTTCACCATTCATTATGTTGACGTCAGCTTTGTGTTTGAGTAAGAGGATTACTAGTTCCTGTGGGAGAGAAAGGGATGGATAGATTAATATGGGGTGTAAAGCGAAATATCTAGGTACATATATTATTTTTTATAAAACCACGTTTTCCCACTCTAGGAATTTATCCTGTATTGTGGGTGCATTAACAAATGTGTGCCTTAACAAGCCAGTCCCGGAAAAACTATCTGTAGGCCATACAAATATTTGTTTCGTGCGGGATTCGAACCAGCGACACGTAGCGCAGCAGCCAATCCCTCAGCCACTGCGCCAACCGTGCCGTTAAATAAGTATCAAATGAGCATCTGTACGACAAACCAACAAAACAAATATGCTGCTAGTTACAAGTGTGTCACTGCTGAGAAATCCTGTTAGGTTGAATTCCCAGGTTTGGCAGAGTCATTGAGTTTTTCCATAGGAATTTCTTACTTTTTTTTTTGGTGGTAAAAATCATCAAATGAGTCCTTCCGCCCTGGGTGGCGGAAGGGACTGTCAGACTTTTACTGACTAAAAAACCACCCTGTTCCTTCTGTAGCCCTTTGCGTTCCGGGGCCGCGGTATCCTGTTAAGACGTCCCGCAACGCCGGAGGAATTTCTTACTTGTCACAGCCATTGAACACAAATTCTGACTCTTCATTAAAATTCAACAAAAGTTGTTGCGAGTGAGTAATTTTTTTTTCTATTTTTTTGTCTACCTTACCTCATTCCCAATAAAAGAGGCTTTATGCAACGCCGAGTCACCAGTGTCATTGACCTCATCAACACTAGCTCCTGCTTCTAATAAGGCCTCCACCACATCCGTATGGCCAAAGTATGTAGCCAGGTGTAGCGGAGTCCAGCCAAGGTTGGTTTTATTTTTGCCTGGAATAAGTAAGAAAAATAAAATAAACAACTGGAATGGTGGAATGTAAAGGAAGATATTTTTAAAAGCTTCCAAATTTTAAAACTTTATGAAAATATGAAAAAACGTGTTTTTTCTTTTAGTATCATTCAGTACTAAAATATTAAGATATAGCATCACTTAGTTGTGGACATTATGCGCCGCGTCGAACACTGACCCGAATCGCGCGCCTGGCCCGCCCCAAAACATTGATAATAATCAAAACATAAGTTGCAAACCCCTTTAAACTTTCACGGGCTTAGGACCGTCAAATGGAAAAGGTATATCGTATTCTGGATACTTATAACAATATTTTATTCTGAAAATTTTACATACCAATTTTTTTTTTTCAAAAATGGTGTCTTTGAAAGATACCTAGTGCCTAGAAAAAATTTGGAACACGATATTTAAAAGTCTTCCTTATAGGGTGACTGGTATTATTAGTGACAGTTCAGGAGACCAAAAATATTATAGGCCATCAACATTATATGTTTGGACATGATTCTCAACCATATAATTAACACAAGGAGGATTTTTTTGCATAGATTTGCCATACCCTTCATGGTACATCGGGTCCTGAGGCAAGGTTAACTCATGCATACCGCTGAGGGTCCGTTAACCCCGGACCGGTAAAATCTTCCCAATCAATAGAACCCTTTCACAGTTCAATGGTTCACCTGTTATTTCTAGAAATCTATTTAAATCACAATAGATGAATAATAATGATGATTCATATGTAATGACAATACCTATTAAAAACCTATAGTAATAATAAAACCTCTGTTCAAAGTCAACATGATATAATTTATTTGAAACTAGCACTCTCCCTGTGACTTTGTTTGCATGATTTGTCTTACGTATCCCTAATTTTTTGATAATCAAATAACCCTAGAGCACTCGGTGATAACGTAGCTTCCAATTTGCGAAAGAAGTTTTAAAATTGGTTCAGTACTCCCTACCTCTTTATAATATTAGTATCACTAAATAGTATAAAACAAAGTCGCTTTCCCTGTCTGTCTGTCCCTATATATGCTTAGATCTTTAAAACTACGCAACAGATTTTGATGCGGTTTTTTTTAATGGATAGAGTGATTCAAGAGGTAGATTTATATGTATAATACATGCACCCGTGCGAAGCCGGGGCGGGTCGCTAGTAAAGTATAAAATACATTCAATACCGACAGCCTAGAAGTATAACTAGATAGAGTTTTTATGTTTGTTTGTTTAAACATGCTAATCTCTGGAACTACCAATAAGATTTAAAAAAATATTATTGTATATATAGATATCCAGATTTATCAGGATTATTATAGGCTATATAACATCATGCTACAACCTACGGAAGCGGAGCAGTAACTGAAAACGTAAAAGATGTGGGTAAAAAAAATCATGAGGATAAAGTCAGGAACAAAAGCTAGTTCATATAAATTTTAATAAATTTTCTGTAAAAACTGCCTTTTAGTCATATGGACTGATTGTCCAGTTCTTCTTGTTCTATTTTCAAAAATAAGTTTATGGCATTTTAAAGTCATACAAAATGTTACAAGAATAAGGTTGAATATGGCTAAACCTGTTAGAATCTCTACAGTACACATACCTAATTTTTTTTTTATGATAACAGTATGTTTATTTAGATATTTAGATTATTATTTTGTAAGATAGTAGGCTATCTAAGACATTTACCTTTGCAATTGATATCCAAAGTAAGTTTCCCTTCATTCTTTGCTTCCAGCATAGCCTTGACCACCGATAGTTCTCCATGTCTGGCAGAATACAACAAGGATTCCTGTGCCTCACTTCCAAAACTATTGTCCTTAGACATTCTGCTTTTTGGTACAGTAGGTACAGTATGCAATTTGCGATATACTAAAATAAAACAAAGTATTTTACACCATTCCAGGCTAAACAGCGTCACACACTTGTCGCAATTACGTAGAAAAGCATTGTTTCTTGATTTATAATGTTTACACAAAAAATCCGGTGTATATAATTTGAATTTCCTCGCGTTTAACGCCCGTTACTATACACGCGACCAAAATCGTCACACATAAATTACGATCGTGATATGAATGCTCATAGGGAAGAGGATAGGCAGTAATTTATTTCGCAGTATAACTCCGAATAACTCGATTCGATGTTGAGGACCTACCCACTTGCGTCCATAGAGTATAATAATAAGTATTTAAAGGAAACTTGCGTCGCCCAACGAATTGTCAAAACCATGTCAAATGTCAGACGGCTGGTCAATCAAATTGCCGATTTAAGACTTTGGTTCCGTACCGTATTTATAAATAAAGGTGACAATCAGCAAATTATTGCAAGGTGACGTGCAATTTTAATACATATTTATATTGCACAAATGTTAGATACCTAAATAAAACAGGTTAGATAGTGAATTAAAGTTCACCAATACTTTCGTTACTGTAAACTTTAGCAACATTTGACCTCGCGTGAGTATCGTTAATGCCCTATTATTTCAGTGAATTATTTTTAATTTGATAACGCCCTTGTGAAATAGACTAAGCAAATTCTAACGGAATCCTAATTTCAACGACCTTGACCTCGTAGTCTGATATCGCACTCTTCGTTCATAAATAAATAATATTACAAAAACTTACAACTCGTTTCGTAACATTTTTAAATAAAAACAAATCATTTATTTTTAGAAAAGGCGAATTATAAAAACAGCATAACTATAAATATTACTTTTTTAATTAAAATAAACCGCAGTAAAATAATAAACTTTTATTTTAACTTAGATTTTGAACGATTTCGTAAAAGTCACATTTAATCCTTAATCATTCCGATTTCCGACCTGTCAAAGTAATGTCATCAATAGATTTTCTGCCGGTGTTTCGTGTCGTATTTATTGTGTTATTGTGATAATTCATATAAATAATACATAAAGAAATATGTGTGACGACGTCCAAAACTGTTGTCGCATATGTTTGGACGTCGAATCTGACCATGTCTCCATACTCGGAGACCCTACCATCAACCTACACATGAAAGCCTGCCTCACAGTAACTATATCCCCAAGTGACCATCTTCCAAAGTCAATTTGTATGTCTTGTGTATCATTATTGAACCAGTTCTATAATTTCCAACTAAACGCTCGTTGTTCACAAGACTGGCTTGAATCTTCAGTGCAAGAAAAGACTAGGAAATCGGCTGAAAACAAAACGGTGATCCAACCTTTACCAGACTCAGAATACAACTCGGATTCGCTTCTAGAGTTTCTAAATAACACTGCGAATATAGAAGAGTACCTAAACAACCTTGGCAAGGAAGATATTCCTTGTATTGTTAATATGTTGGACAAAAATGAACATTCTCTTGAAATAAGTAAGATGAACAATAAAGCTACTAAATCTCTAAGTCCTAAGAAGAAAGATATAACAAAGAAATTTAAAACAGAAAGAGATGTGATAGAAACAGACTTCCAGATAGTAAAAAGTCTTTTAATGAAGGAAGCAGATCCAAAAATCAAACCAAACCAAGCAAAGATAGAAAAAAACGCCTTCATATGTTTTGGCTGTAAAATTAAATATGACACAGTACAAAAACTATTGCAACACTTGAGTATTTGTGACACAGCACTACGGACTTGTGTACACTGTGGCATGCTGTTCAATTCGAAACAACAAATGCAACAGCATTCAATTACACACAATACGTCACCGCCCTTCACATGCAACTGCGGTGAAGAGTTCCCGACAAAAGAAAGATTGACACAGCACCATAAGACGTGCCACACGGACTATGCAGCCACCGTAGGCTACGTATACCGATGTAAAGAATGTGGGGATACGTTTAAAGAAAGGTTTCAGTTATACAGACATGCTAAGGAACATGTTATGAAGGCTGAGGAGAGAGTGTGTGATATTTGCGGTCACACTTTTCATGGTAGTGATGCATTGAATAAGCATAGGAAAGAGGAACATGAAAAACCTGAGAATGTTATGTATAGGTAAGAGTATTGACTTATACACTTCAATAGATATGTAGCTACACCACAATTATAAACTTTTGTACCTACACAAAGTTATTCCTAAATACATTTAAAATAAATTTAAAAATAAATAAAATGTAATGTATTATGCGATTCATACATCTACCCTGCCGCAACCAATTAATGGCCTGTTAATATACTTAATGTTTTTTTTTCTGACTTCAAAGAAAGGAGATTAGAGCTAAATATTATTCACAATCATTTTAGTTTCTTGATAAAATTGTGGAATAATGGTTGACCTTTAAAAATTTATATTAAAATCAATATAAATACGTCACAAGTGCCCAACAGAACCCAGTTTAACTAAATAGGTTTTATATCCAAAAATAATTAAACTAAAAATTTATTGTTACAGATGTAAAATATGCAACACAACGTCAGCAGATCGCAAAGAAATGTACCTCCACATAAAAAAGCATACCGCAAGACCGGAACCAACCCGTCACTTATGTGAGTCCTGTGGCCGTAGTTTTGCAACGAGAACTTCTTTATTCCGTCACTCGTTGCTGCACGGGAGTAATAGGACTGTCTGTCATATTTGTAATAAGCAATTAGCGGATACAAAGTTACTAGAGCAACATTTGAAGGAGCATATTGAGATGGCGATCTGTGAAAAGTGTGGGCAAAGTGTGAACAGATATAAGCTTGGAATGCACAGTTGTCTGTAGGATTTTACGTAAGGACTCGTAAACAGGTAATAAGTGATTCTTGAAAGAAAAGTGTAATGATTTGAACTAACGTTTTTGGAGGTATTCATATTGTTATATTGATGTATAAGTCCCTCTTTTAAGGAAAGTTAGATGATTATCGCAAGATGTAAAAAATAGCCCCAGGATTCTAGAGCAAA
Organism: Hoplodrina blanda; assembly: GCA_949316365.1. Classification (NCBI taxonomy): domain Eukaryota; kingdom Metazoa; phylum Arthropoda; class Insecta; order Lepidoptera; family Noctuidae; genus Hoplodrina; species Hoplodrina blanda. The sequence continues at coordinate 2,675,053 of OX438579.1, read as the reverse complement.
AAAAAAAATGTAACATATTGTCAAATGTGCAGGTTGTGATTGGTTGACTGAATTATCAACAGCCAATCAGAGTAGCTTATACAAGCTAGACAATTTGCCTTAATAGTTTTTATTGAAATTACATTCAGACATTTTATGTGTATTTTTTTCATAATTTTGTGAGTTACTTTTATTACGTCCTCAATTAAATGTGTTATGTTATAATTATGGGATCAGAACTGAATTTAATGCCAACATATTTTTAAATAAAAGTCAAATATCAAAAGTTCACGATTTATTCAAACAATACCTAAATTCGGTACAAATTATTGTAAAAACTCTATAAGATAGGTAGTAGGTATCTAGAATACGTTACAGCTAAAAAACCACAGGTAAAAATTAATAATTCACAAGAATTTTGCTGTAAGTGCCAAGAAGTTTAAAACTTCAATCAAAAAATCTCTGAGATTATTGCGCTTTTGTAAGTTCAAAATGGCGGTTTGACATTTTTCTATACAAAAGCTGTCAAACTGTCACATTTATTCTTCAAATAAAAGCTATTTGACGATTGATCAGTTTGAGAATATTGCGCATAGAGAACTTATAAATGGCGGTTTGACAAATTTCTATACAAAATCTGTCAAACTGTCATATTTATTCTTCAAATAAAAGTTATTTGACGTAAAAGTTATTTGACGATTGATCAGTTTGAGAATATTGCGCATAGAGAACTTATAAATGGCGGTTTGACATTTTTCTATACAAAAGCTGTCAAACTGTCACATTTATTCTTCAAATAAAAGCTATTTGACGATTGATCAGTTTGAGAATATTGCGCATAGAGAACTTATAAATGGCGGTTTGACAAATTTCTATACAAAAGCTGTCAAACTGTCATATTTATTCCTCAAATAAAAGTTATTTGACGATTGATCAATCGGCTGTTATAAGTGCCATGTCGGAAGCGCTCAATAACTTTATCAGCATTAAACAGTACGTAAGGCAGATTGGATTAACTCTATGGAAGTGGTACTCATGACAATGAATAACTTTATAGGCAACTCTCTTTTTTCATATTTCAGAGTTGGTCCCGTAGTAAAAGATTTTTATTACGTACTACTTCTACAGACCTTATAAGTTTGTTCCAATCTTTTAACGTTATACCTACTGTAAAGCATATTTTTAGGAATTATAAAGCGCTTAACAAAATATGAAAAATATACAAATCAAAAGCAGTAGACATTCCCTACACGGTCACTATTTTGCATTATAATCTGTGAATGAATGCTGCACGTCAAAAGAAAGTGCTTTTATTTTCATTGCCTTTCAACTTAGACAGTATGATATCGAGTGACTTCCCTTCCCTTTCACACATAATATCCCCACCGTAATGTTATCGAACTTCATATTTCAAGCATTCCAGCTTAATATTTTACAGTTCTAAGCATTCCAGCTGAAGACGTTCGGAGAGCATAGCTCATCCATGTAAAAATATAAAAACTTTAGCGTGACTTACTAAAGATTCCCTCAGCAAAAACAAAACCATCCTCTGTGGCGGATGTTGAAAAAATCAGTGAAAATAACTCTTATTCTATACGGCATAAGATTGGTGAGGTCGATCAGGAACTTCATAAATGAGGGTATGCTGATAATTCGATGGTTCTTGCGCACCCCTGAAAGTGATAAAATAGAAATAGAAAAACTCAAGAACGGAGATACTACAATGAAGTCAAGTGCATACCTGGATGCACCAAAACGAAGACTTCACAAATGTTGCTTCGTTTATGACCCGAGGTCGCGAAGTAGTTATAAGTAAGTAAAGTACAATACGGCCGTTGTATCTTGGCGGCTCTGAAGTTAGCCGCAGGCTGCGCAGTAGACAATTTCATTCCTAAAAGATTCATTGCGCAGCTAAACAGCTAACTTCAGAACCGCCAAGATACGACGGCCATTAGTCAGATTTTAGTAAAATTTAATACGGGTTAACCTTGAACCCTAAGTAAAGATAGGCTACTCTTTAATCCGCAAATGCGTCTGCGTTCTCAATAATCAATATCCACGCGAACGAAGGCAGGCAACAGCTAGTTTTTCTGTAGGTAAGGGCACACATAGAACGTCCGATTTTACAGGATCCTTTTTAACTGATCCGTCGCTACTGAAGGTAATATTCACACAGCATTTACAGGATCGATTTTAACTGATTCGTCGCTACTGGATGTCGGATCGGTATTTTTTACTGGATCCGGAATATTGTATTCTGTGTGAACTCGCTCATACAACTACATACGCTAATAACATATTCGTTTAAACGGACCAGTAAATCGGACGTTCTATGTGTACGCGCCGTAATTCCGTAAGAATCAAGACAGTTGAAAACCTCACAAGAGTAGAAGAATCTTTTACGATCGTACCTTCAATAATAGACTTAGCAGCTTGCTTAGCAGTGATCTCGGTGTACCACGAAGTGAATCGATGTGTAGGTATCGGGTACATGCCGGTGGCTACAGATGCTAGGTATACGGAAGTGGTGTTTATGTTTTTGGTCCACGTATCTAGGCGGAGCTCCTCTGTTATTGAGTCCATCAGACCTGGTCAGAATACAAGAGTATTTAGCTCATTAAAGGGAGTAACATCCAGTTTCTAGCACGTGATAATTTGTCACGCATTGTTGCGCACGCTGTGACTGGTTGCCAAAAGCAGTGCAGCATTTATTACTGTTTTCTGTTCCACTTATGGGCAAAAACTGCACACCTTTTATCTTAGTGGGTATTATTTGTGACAATTTCTTACATTTTTGCTTTAGTTTTCGTTCGTAAAATCGGAGTTGAGTATGTTGCAAAGTTGAGGTGGACTCTATCTACTGAATATCACATTATTAAAAATCTTAATCTTTCGTGTGCAGTTGCTCCGTACTGTTATAATGGAAACGTCCCGAATCTTTTTTAAAAAGGTTTTAAAAAAGTTTTTATTTTACTTCCTAGAATTTATGACAATATATTTTGGGAAAATCCGGTAAACGTCCCAACTAATTGAGTGCCAAACTCGAACTGACTACAAGCCCGTTACAAATTAAGTTCTAAGTAGAAATGCCGGTGCTAACATGGCGTTAGTGTCAGCATTTACTAGTACAAAATAGGGATGTAACAGTACGAAACTGGGAAGATGTAGGACACGTTATAGCATGAACTACTTCCAATAAAATGTTGAAACTGCTTTAAATGAATTTCGCCTTCGTCTCATTGGTAGCGGACTATCGTTAACCAAAGGGGTAACATAAACCCGGTTAAAGTGTTACATCTTTACCTTTTAGTCCATATTTTGCTGCACAGTACGGAATCATGTCGGCACATGGCATTAGACCCGCGCTCGAGTTGATTGCAACTATATGTCCATGTCGCCTCTCTATCATATTAGGCAGAAAAGCTTGGATTACCTGATAATAAAATAGACATTAATTTATTTGCTTGAAGACGTGATTGACTTTGAGCCCAGATATACGTTTCTACACCAAGAATGGAGGTATACAGAGATATACAGAGTGTAAAAATCTATACTAATATTATAAAGAGGTAACATTTGTTTGTAAGTTTGTATGTTTGTAAGTTTGTATGTAGGGGGTAATCTCTGGATCTACTGAACCGATTTTGAAAATTCTTTCACAAATTGGAAGCTACGTTATCACTGAGTGCTATAGGCTATATTTTATTTTCAAAAAATTTGGGATCCGTAAGAAAAATCACGCGAACGAAGTCGCGGGGAGAGTGCTAGTAATAAATAAAATAAGAAAAATCACCGTTTGTGATATTGCGCAAAATGTATATATGCCAAAAAGTTGGGAATAGTCCAGAACAAAACAACAATCGCAACGATGAAAGGTACACGTAACTTTCGGCTTTTTAAGTGTATTTTTACACCTGTTATGTACCGATCAGAAGGCAAATTAAAACCGGCCAATCGGCCACCCTTTTCGAAAAGTGAGAATATAATAGTTACCCAAAAATGTGCAAGCAAGTTGGTGTCAATTATCCTCATAATGGTATCCTGTCGCAGGTGGTTAAAAGATGCGCAGGTCAGGACTCCCGCGTTGCTCACTACCATGGACACGTCGGACAGCTGTCGGCGCATGCGTATCGCCGTTGCTGTCACTTGATCGCGAACTGTCACGTCTATTGTGTAACCGTAACACTGGAAAATAATAATATTTATTTATTTATTAAAACATTAACGTTTCTGACAGTACGATTGGCGTAGTTTTGTTGTTACTTATCAAGTTTATTAAGGTAAAAGGAAAGGGGGGGAGGTTTATCATAAGAAGAATACGTCTACTATAGGTAATATACCTGCCTCCCCTCCCCACTCTGCGAGTATCCAAATAGTCGTAGCGTTCAAAGGAAGTACCACAAAGCCAGTGACAATTGCTCTAAAATTAAGGTGCCAGGTACCTCTCCATCCTTAAGACGTATCTCATCGACAACAGCATTGTTTCGTCTGGCGTCGCTGTCCCAGCAAATTACGGTGGCGCCGAGGTCTGCGAACTGAATGGCCAACTCCCGTCCGATGCCGTGACCTGCACCCGTTACCTGTAAAAAAAATTGAGAGAAGGAAACGTAAATAGAAACTCAAGGGCCTACTTCTTGGGGGAATTTCTCGAAAAATGGTAACGAGTGTAATTTGTTAGGATTGCTTTCGTTACAGGGTATTGGTAATTTGATGTACTTCCTTGAAAGTTTATAAGTTAAGTATAGCTATTTATTTTATTTTTTTATTTTTTTACAACTTTCGACAAAAATCTGCAGCCTGGACGCTAAAACACACGCCTAGTTCATAAAGAACTGAGTCCCCCGAAAGCCAATTAATCAAAAAACTACCCACAACTTTTGAAAAAAGCGTCATGCGTGACGTGTCATTAAAATGCCTTAAAAAATCCCTTATTTATCCAGATTACTTTAAATGTAGATAGCGTAGAAATCAAATTACAGGAAAGATTTTCAAGTTTTATTAGCTTTCTGAAATTCAGCACGTGTCCAAACGGTCGATCATGCAGCACTTACCAACACAGTCTCTCCATGCAGACTCTTCATCGGGGCCGGGATGAAAATTCTCGCAATAGATACAGTGCATGTGGAGAACAGTTTGACCATCAGTACCAGAGTATCTATAGTCCAGACAGGCACCGCCGCCAGCGCCCCACAGCCCCACCACGGCAGGATCCATACTTCTTGCAAAACCCTAAACTTCCTAGCCAATGAAGCTATTGAACGCACGATTATACTTTTCCTATGCATAAAGGTAAAATAAACCTAAAAATCACAAAATATAGTGACAGTGTGGCTATGTATGAATTGCTTGAATTGACAGGTTTGTTTTTTAAACGAGGAAATGCGAAATTTTATTGTGTTTGTGGCCAGTTAACTATGCTACTCAAAAGTCTCTACAAATAGTTGAAATGTGAAGAAATTAATTAATTATAGGTATCAGACCATACATAATTGGACAATATTCCTGCATTTTTATTTTGTTGCTAAAACTCATTTAAAACCTCTTTTTCACATACTAGCTTCTGCAAGTGTACCATAAATCATACCTTACTCAGCCATAAAGCTTTCTACCATTAAAACCTATTTTCATAATCTACACTTCCAGAGATTACAAATCAAAACAAAGAAAACCTCTTCATAATATCAGTATCGATTTTTCCGAATTTTCCTCTATGGATTTCTTCCGTTGTTACAATAATAATTTAAAATGTCAATCTTGTCATTTCATAGATCGAAGTTGAGTCTCCAAAACACTATAATATCCTCTAACTAACATTCTATGCATTTGAGCCAGTTTTTAAAATTATCTTGATTCACAAGAAATACCTACATAAAAATGGCGAAACCTATGCAAAAAGAGCGAGAGAATCGCTCTGCCGAGAAGAAGGACTTGACGTTCCATGCGTATACAATATCCCCGGAAAGTGCACACACATCGATCGTATTGCTCGAGTCAGTGGAACCAGAGATACTATGCCAGGTAATGAGACATATCATTTTTCTCCTGTCCTCTTATTGTTATCCCAATTTATTTGAGGTCGTGTGTTATGCAGGGGCTTAGCTACCGCTGTATCAGTCGTATCAAAGATACAGGGCAACACAGATACATGGGGCCCGACATACAACATACATGGTAGTGTGCTGGAAAGCTCTAAAGAGAGGCTTTCAAAATCTTCTTTTTGACTTCGCCGCAGTTAATTTTCTTTTGGGCTTGCCGAGTGCCGACGCCCTTCTCTGAGGGCCTCCTCAGACTATTTACGTTCCTACTACAACTTCTGTTCTTTGTCAGACTCTCAGAGCTATAACAAAGTTCTCTGCGCAAGACATGCAGAACCGCATCGTTTTATTCAATCTCGATGCGATCGCGTACATCCTGCCTCACGTGGAACATCACGAGATAAACATACGAAGGTTTTCCCTGAAAGCCTTGGCACAACTCTGCCAGTTACCGAGAGGACCAGAGCAAGTGCTGGAAAACTCACAGAATTTGAGGAAGATTGCTTACATGCTCGTAAAGGTAAGGTATAGTAATTATAAATTGATCCTCGAAAATGTTCGTATCTGTAGTCTATCTAAGCTCGATAGTGATCATATTGTTACCTACTAATCCTCAGTGGAGAATGGTCAATAATTTTCGTAAGAAGGAAGCCGATACCTTTTTTCTAATGCTTCGAAAGACTAAATGTGTTAAAAAGTTTTAGCTTTGCGGCCCCAACTTCGCTTCGCAACCACTTACCTCCTCAAAATCTTCTCTCTTCCAGATGGAAGACGTATTCGTTCTAGAATTCGCATCATTAGTCCTCTCAGAATTAACAAAAGAACCCTTGGGATGCGAACAGCTGGTGTCTGCTAATATACTGAGCAGTTTGTTCTCTAGGATGAAGAACAGCTTGGATCCTGATGTCCAGAAGAATTGTCTTCAGGTGATCCTTCTTGGTCTTATATTTATATTTGGCTGATTACAATAGTCTTTCGCTTCTACACAAGGTCATTGAGGATATTGCCTTTAAATATCCTGGTTTGGTATACTATGGTCACGGTAAATCGTGTTTTGAAAAGGGATACCACTCAAGGAACTAGTTGACAAAGAAAGCATTTTAAGAAGCCAACATTTTTTGCAAACTGTTCAGTCTTATTGGTGGCTGTGTACCAGCTGTACCTACCTACTTAGGTGTCAACAGATAAGAATAAATTGATGCATGTGGCATCAGCTCTCGATCTCTTAAATACCCTCAGGTTCCCAAACGACACTTGGTAATTTTTATGCACCGTTTTTTAAAAGTAGGTACGGTCTATCTTTGAATCTAGCGAAGCTTATCTTACAGTGACAGCATCAGAACTAACGGTGATTTAAAATAGAGCTGCATTACAGAATGCCGTCGTTTAGCACTTTACCAACACTCATAGTTTTATTAGGGATATGATTGAATTACCCATTCTTTCATCTCAAGACTCTAAGCAATCTCCTGGACGATCCAATATGCGCTTCGGAAGTGACAAAGAACTCCCAATTCAGCTGGCCGTCTCTGCTAGCTTTGATGCAGAGCAAGTACCTAGCGATACAACACGCGGCCCTGAGGACCGTGGATCAGTTGATCTGCAGGTATAAGGACCAGGTTGTGCAGAAGACGTTTATGGCTTCGACTGGTGTTCTGGACCTTTGTGATATACTTGAGGTGAGTATACTTACAAGAAAAACGAAATATTCTACAGTTTCTTTCAACTTTATTTTGTAAAGACACCATAATAGAAGCTACACTTACGATCGCTGGTCAAACCTCCATTTAACCAGCACAGAACAGTGAAGATTTACACAATCTAAAAGCGGTCTATATCCTATAGGCTGCAGCAGGCAAAGTCCCCATTAACGAACCGAATAGGCCTCTGGCTCTGACCATCGTCTGGAAAATGTTTAGTTAGCACTGAAATCATTCCAGCATCATTGCTTTGGTGGATGGCGGTGCACTGGCTAATAATGAGTTATTAATGACGCTAGTCGAGCAACAAATCGCTGATTTGTTTTTGTTTCGAGACCCGTCTCAGTACGCACACATGCTTTGTGAGTCTTGTAAATACTTTCAAACGTTTTGAATTTGTGGAGGCGCGCTAAAAGTAGTTTATCTATAGTTAAGAATAGCATGACGATTAAGGGATTTTGTGATTTTATGTTTTTTTTGTGATAGCCAAAAAATTACACTCTGAAATCACAAAAACCATAATACATAAAAGTGGTCCTTCTTATATTCTTGACCCCCGCAGTCTTACGAATTCCGGGACGTACACACACTAGTTCTGGGTGTCCTTCGCAACTACGTGGAGACAGAAGAGAATGCTTCTCATCTATACAAGTCAGGGTGTATACTGCGTCTTATAGCGTACCTCGAGATGGCACTGCCAGCTATGAAGCCTCACTGTTTGGCTGTCCTGACGAAAATGTCTTTCACTTCTAACGGGAGAGATGTAAGTGAGAATTTTCATAATCATAAGCCAATATAGCAAGCTGGCGTAGCTGTAGGCTGGTCATAGTCTGTTGAAGGACCAATGGCTGGGCAGACAAGTGAAGATCGCGAGTCAATAAATAAAACTTGGGAGTCAAAAGCCTGAAGAAACCATGAAAAGAGACCCAAATGTTCGATTGACAGTCAAAGCAACTTGTCCCTAATTACACATAATTCTTGCTTGAAAATGCGATAAAAACCATTTAAAAGCCGAAACAAGAAAAAAGGATATTAAGTATGCGTCTATTGGCACAAAAAATAAAACGCTACAAAATTACAAAGCTTATGCCGTAAGGGTTTCAGCTCAGCATAATGTCAGTTAGTTGCAACCCATGGGTGCCATACGGACCAAGCAGTTTAGGAAGTTTCATTTAAGTACCTACTAAACTATTAAGGACCTAATTACACTCTATTTTAGAGATAGTTTTACAAACAACTCCATATCCTAATTCATATTCCAGGCATTGTTCTCGACGGATACCGACCTGGTCTTCTGCCATCAACTCCTTAGTTCAAACGTGGAACTGTTAGCTGATGCAGCAATGGGTGTTGCCAACATGACGAAGCTACTGCCTTCAGCCGTGCGCATGTCTGATACCAACATTATAGAAGCTTTATGTGGTATGCTGCTTCGTTTTGAGTATATGAATTCAGAATTGAGTAGTTGACACGAGTAACCAATAATATCAAGACTCGTTGATCTAGTGATGGTCGCAAAGCGCGACTGCTGGGCATGAGGTCTTGGGTTCGATTCCCAGGTCGGGCAAAGTGTTATTAGGAATTTCTCAGTAGCAGCCTCGGAGTCTGGATTTGTGTCCGGTTGATGGCAATAGGCTCGCCCCCTATAACATGGGACTTAAACATAACTGGCGAAATGTGGGTGTACTAATGGGTACACCTCTGCCTAACCCTTCGAGGATTACAGGCGTGATGTTATGTTATGGATCAAGACACACCATTAAAAAAAAACTATTTTAGCCCCGAAAATTGATATATCTAGATTAGGTACCTATAAGCTATTTTTAATCATGTATAGTGTGTAACTGTTGGTTTTCCTTAATAAATAAAATAAAATAAAATAAAATTCCATTAATTTACAATTCATAAGATTTGATTTAGAGTTGCTTTAAAATTAATAAATAGGTACTTAGGTAATCAATTGAGTTAGTAAATAAGTGATGTCACAGTTTACTATTGCCAAGCAAAATCTATGGGGAATTACGTTTTGACAGCACATAAAATGTATTGCAAATTGATTGGTGTCGTCAACTATCCTATTCTATTATGGTACAATTTATTGAGTTAGGTACAAATATAAGAAATGTGTACCTTTTTTTTATGTGGTAAAAATCATCATATGACTCCTTCCGACCTGGGTGGGGCGGAAGGGACTGTCAGACTTTTACTGACTAAAAAACCACCCTGTTCCTTCTGTTGCTCTTTACGTTCCGGGGCCACGGTATCCCGTTAAGACGTCCCGCAACCCCGGCAGGCATTTGGCCCCTATTGGGGCCCCGTCCCTGTGCTGGCAGGTCTTTGAGGCGCGCGCGAACAGAACGCGCCGTCGAAAGAAATGTGTACCTAGTCTTTATAGTTGTGGCATTAAAGCTCCTTATTGCTCTTTGATAGATGAGTGAATTTCAACAGGTCCTATAAAATCTTCATTTCCGTGTTTTTTTTCATCTTAAGGTTTTTTTTAAAAAAAAAACGTTTTTATTAAAGTTTTTGATAATGTATATATTCTTGCTTAATGTCTAGCAGATAACTTAAAACACTAACGAGATATCAGGATTTAAAATTTCGTGCCACGGCGATGAAACATGCGTGCACGGCAATGAAACAAGCGTCCACGGCAATGAAAGAACTGTGCCATGGCAATGAAAGAATCAATCCACGGAAATTAAAATATATTTTTATATTGAAATAGACAGATAGATAGAATAAAAATGACTGTTTATTTTACTGTTTGGTCTTGATTCCAACACTTGTATGGAAGTAAAATTTGGGTAAGGAGATATTACAAAAAAAGAATGAGAGTACAATAAGTAAACAAAAACTGTTGAATTACACTCGCAACACTACTTAGAGACTTTAATACTACAGTCTTTCTTTTCTTATACATACTCCCATTTTTCCTTTTGTAATATCTATCCAAATCTTACTCCCATACACAATCTGTCTGGGTTTGCATTTCCCTCTCGGAGACAGGCATGATCAGATATATTTTTGGATTCCGAAGCTTTTGCGAAGTCATTGCACTTCGAGGAACAACTACTCCTGCAGCCTTCTTTTTAACCGACTTCAAAAAAAGGAGGAGGTTCTCAATTCGGCCGGTATTTTTTAATTTTTAATTTATGTATGTACACCGATTACTCCGAGGTTTCTAGTCCGATTAGTGTGATTCTTTTTTGTTCGATGCAGTAGGTATACTTGCCATTTGGTCCCATAAAAATTTCATCCAATTTGATTTAGTGCTATTTATTTTGTGAGAATTTTTCTAAATTAAATATATCGTGTGAGGTATTATTTGAAAGGGCTTTTATTAAGAATTTCAAACATTAACACACAAGCACTAAAAAGTGAAAAATAAAAAGTGAAAAAGAAACAGCAGACTTCAAAAACTACAAAATAAAAAATAACTTTAGTTTGGAAGTCAGAGGCTTTGGTTTTGTTTTTTGTTATGTAGGTATTGCCACCGACTTCCAAACTAAAGTTTTTTTTTTATTTTGTAGTTTTTGAAGTCTGCTGTTTCTTTTTCACTTTTTATTTTTCACTTTTTAGTGCTTGTGTGTTAATGTTTGAAATTCTTAATAAAAGCCCTTTCAAATAATACCTCACACGATATATTTAATTTAGAAAAATTCTAAAAAAGAGGATATCTTAAAAAAGCTTTTTTAAGATATCCTCTTTTAATGCAGGGTTGCTTCTTAATTTCTGACGTCGCTTTTGTTCAGCCAATCCTTTCCTCTCCTTTCTCTCCTCTTCAGATGATTTTGGTTTAGGCATCTTGGCATCCTAAAAATAAACAATCCATTATTAAAATCAGACTGTAGTATGTGAGGGTGCTTGCGTGTGTGTCAGTGTATATACGTGTGAAAGAGTACCAAATGTTACATCATTTTGTAAGGTTAACATGAAAACATCTTTTTGTAGTAGACTGTACAGTAAAAAACTCATCAAGTCTAAAGAGAGACCAGAGAGTCTAGAGTTAACTTGACGAGTTTTGTACTGTCAGTAATCGGTATTACCTGTATTACAGGTGATAAAAGATGTTTTCTTTGCCTAATCATACCATGGCGATGAAAACACAAGTCACGGAAATGAAATACCTGGCCACGGCAATGAAACTAAATTGTTTTACAAGGCATGGCAATGAAATTTTTTTCATTGCCGTGTCTTTTTCTTCATTGCCATAGTAAATTTCGGCCACGGAAACCACGGCAATGAAAGCACGGCGATGAAAATCAAGGCAAAAAATATAAATAACAAAAAATCTATTAACTATTCGAAGAAATAAACACTTCATAAATTAACATATGAGAAATGGTGTTCTATCGATTGCTTACTCATGAAGACAAACTTATTCAAATATAAGTTATACCTATCCACGGCGATGAAAGAAAAAATGTCCAGTAACATAAAAATGGAATACTTACATTTATGGCGCGAAAACGCAAGCACGTGTGTACGTCCTTCCACGTCGAGCACTTAGGGGGCACTAATATGCAACGTTTAGCATACCGGGAGGGGGGACGCAAGTCGTAGGTAAAACAATATCCTTGAACATGATTAGGACACGGCGATGAACGGTAGTTCTGGGACAAATGATTTTTTATTAACCATTCATTGTATTGTTTAAATATTTGAATTAATGTATTCCGTAACAATACTTTAACTATTCATGTATCAAATAAAACTAGGTTTTAATATAAATAACCAATAGATTTTTATCAATGAGGAATAATACACAACAAGGTGAAGTGTGGACAGACACGGCAATGAAAGATTTCGAGGTTTAATTAATTTTTTTGAAGTATCTATTAATCCAATTAATAAAATATTTAGTGCTACACATAGATTACTATTTCACCTAACCGGAAAAAAATGTGAGAACATTATACCTATGTTTTTTAGTACCGATTTCATTGATGCCACGCAATTTTCGGTCCCGGGAAATTCACTCAGATAAGACTGATTTCAATGAGTAACGGCAGTGTCGTATACTTCCAGCTATCCTGGGCGACGACGTGGCAGTCTGGTTCTATGTTAGAATGAACTCGCTACGAGCATTAGCCGAGCTTTGCCGAATAATACCGAAAGCTGCCTTTAGCCTCGTCGAACCGAAGACGTTCTCAGCACTCAGGAATATTAATAAGAAATGTATGTAGTGTATATTTACGATTAATCTAATAATATATTGGTTGTAATAAAATAGGAAGACTCAAGAGGATTGAGCGTCATTCTTCTTTATATCTTTACAATAAATAAAAATATGACAGCAACAACAAACTTTGTTGTTCCTTTGTTGAATAAAGGACCCATCACATAGCTGTCAACTACGCACATTACCCATCAAAGTAAGCCAATATTGAGCCAAAATGATTGCTGGAAAATGACTTTAATTTTTGTTATGAAAGTCTGGCCCTATTTAGGTACTGTAACGTGCAATGTAACATGAAAAACATTGTGCTTATAACATGTAACAGTACGGGGATCGTGGGAGTATTTCAAGTTTGAGTTATAGCATTAAAAACTTGTTTACGTATACAAAGTTGATACGACAGATGGGCTTTCCTTTAAACTGCCTATACTAGGTACCATTTTCAAGCTCTGTACCAAAAATCAATTAAATAGGAGCAGTAGTTTAGTCGCAAATGATTTTTTAAGTTTTTGGCCGACCGCTTTGATACGAGAGAAAACACGCGCGACGCGCGCGTGCGACGTTGCCGCTTTAATACCTAGGTATCTAAGGTCAGTTAAATTTATTTACAAAGGGTGTTTGCGATTTACTCTGATTTGTAAGCTATTTAGTTTGTTTGAAAAATAAAAATAAATAAAAAATAAATTATTTATATTTTATTTTAAACTGTGTCAAATTAATACTAAACACGTATAGTATACGTAGTTTAATTTAATGCCCCTCTGTCATATCAACTCTGTATAAATAAACTTAAAAAGAAGAATATCTCCGTAACAGCAAGGTTTTCAGGTATGGGTCCGCCAGAAGAAAAACATGGTCACATTGATGAGGATAATACGTAGGTAGCTTTCGGCTTCGTTTCAATGATGAAGTGAGAATTATAGACGAATACACCAAACATTTTTAATAAGTAATCAGCGTTGTATAGCGTTGTCTCTATCACTCATAGGGACCTTCTCATTCTCAAGTCAAATGTGTCACGTGGTCAGTCTGATTCAGTGATTGTCAACAGACAAAGACACCCCAATCGAGGCTCAGCGGCTAGCAGTGCAATGCTACATCAACCTGCAGAACTACCACGTCAGTTTGAAAGCGATGCTCAACGGAGACTTTATGACTGAGCTGCTGAATATAATGCAGGTGATACCTAGACACTGTTGTGTAGGGTCAAAGTAGACTAGCTGTGGTAGTCGGCGATTTCCGATGCTTGATGCCGCGTTCAAAGTTCTTATGCTTAGCTTATACCTATCTACTGCTTATCAAACTCTAAAAATCGTCGGTCACTGCATCTTAGTATTTAGTGTTTTATTACCTTTGTGCATCTAGATTCCTTAGCTCCCTTAACAAACGATCAGCTTACCTAGCTAATGATGCCTTCGTATTTCCGATTTTCCGAAGATAGACGATGATTGCCGAAGCTCAAAACAAAAGCTTGCTATAAGTAGGTACGGTCCATACCTACTAATGTAATACCTATTTTGCAGCGGATCGACATCAATCTGAAGATAATGACGTGCGACGTGCTTACCGGCCTCATGACGGAGGAAATCGGGGTTGATTTATTTACTGCTAAGAAAGGTGAAGAAGTAAGTATAAACATCGTCTTAATTATCTATAGAAAACCCGCCTGTAAATCTATACTTATCTATACTTTGTTTGTTTGAACGCGCTAATCTCTGGAACTACTGGTCCGATTTGAATGATTCTTTCAGTGTTGGGTAGTCCATTTATCGAGGAAGGCTATAGGCTATATACCATCACGCTACGACCTACGGGAGCGGAGCAGTAACCAAAGACGCGGGTGTAACCGCGGCGGACAGCTAGTAGTTGATAAAGTGAAACAACCCAAATTGCAAATGGACTTATTTTGAAGGGGAGAGTAAAGAAGATCGTCCGCAAGAATAGGTACCGTCTATCTACGACGGGAGGGGACGACTAGATTAAATTCAATTTTATTTGTAAATACCATTCAAAAGTGCCTTTGAATGGTTTAATTGAATTAAAATGATTTGACTTTCAATCCCAATCCCTCACTCCTGGCTTAAGCCAGGCCTGTCTTTATTTGTGCCTATCTTTAAAGATAGGCACAAATAAAGACAAGCCTATAGCTAGGGGTGAAGTCGGGATGTAGATGATGAGGTGAACAAGACTATACGTTGTTGAAGGTGGTGTCCAGTAACTTGTACATCGAACACGTCGGTCTCCGCACTGCACTGTGTACGCTGATCGCAGCCAGCGTCAGCAATGAGGGAGCTGACGTGTATCTGGACCATGGGACTATACACTAGTAAGTATAGGTTTTTTTCTTACTCCTCCAAGGCAGTTGAATCATTTCTCTGTGACTCGTCGAGCTTCATTATCACGGCACTTTTCTGGTGGTCTCCACTGATGATTCTGGCTTTGAAGAGTTGCAGTGGTTTATTGTGTGATGGGCTTGTTCCAAAAAATAATAGTAAGTGTAGGTACGCTTTTAAATTAAGACTCTAAAATTAATTTAACAAGTTTTTACGTTCGTGCTACTGGAATGATGGTTAGCACAATTTTCAACACAACTATGTGATTAGTTAGCAGTACAGGCGCGATGTTAATTTTCGTATGAAGGACCGGCGCTTTGCAGTGGCTATGATAATTTCGAAATACAACATACTTAAGTACTTAGTTTACGTTTTTGTGAGAAGGTTTTGACATTTATTAGTGCTAAGATGAGATTTCGACTAGATTTTGAACGATTGAATTATGGGAATTGGCCTTCTGTTTGATTATCAGTATGGTAGAAAACAAGCAAGCAAGATATGTCGTTGGGGCATGGGAGCCGGCGTTGGAAGCCATCTTCCGTCACCACCCGTCTGCTAAACTGGCGTACACTGGCAGGCTGGACATCAATGACATTACACAGGTAACAAAGTTAACAGAGCAACAAGGTTCAGATTTTCGAGAAGTTTTAATTTGTCAATCGATAATCAACCAAAATATATCGCAAATAGAGTTCTTTTAATTTATGCGTTACAGCACCGGGGCAATCCGATTGTCAGAATCCATAATTAAAAATGTGTTAAGTCTTTGTAGGGCTATAATACAAGTGAAAACACCATGATCCAAAAAAATCAGAGACTGATTGCTCGATAAAGGATCATGGGCATTTTTGTATGAGAGCTGGGCGTAAAACCAACAGAAATAAAATGTGTTGTAATTTACTTTATTGTACTTCTAAATACCCCCTAACTTGTTAACCCCAATATCGACCGGGTATCACTGCAAAAAAATCCCAAAGATTGGTTAAATAAAACACACATATTTGTTAAAAACTACTATATATTGATACCTTTTATTTGAATATCAATGGTTATCATCAACTATAACATCTAATAAATGTTCTGCGGGTGCAAAGAAAGGCTCGTGCCGTCCTAACCCCAAAAACCACAAAACTGAAACTACACACATCAAAAGTGTCTAGGGATCAATATATTTTTATTACCAAATACATCTTGATCCCTAGACACTTTTGATGTGTATATGTGGGCACAACTTCCTACTGTTCTTCTGCCTGTTAAGCAAGCACAGTAATGCTCAACTATAGATTGGTTTCTTAGGCCTATACGGTTATGTTTGGGTGTGTGAAAAAATTCACAGTGGTAGTATATATATATAACGAAATTAAAAGGAAAACTATCACGAGTAAGTAGGCTTTACAGGTTTAGGAGTAATAGTCGACCAACTTATAAAACGTACTTGGATAACATATTTTCCTAAGCAAAATGTATCGGAGAACATGTTTTTCAACTGCAAACGTAAGTTTGTTTTTTATCATTAGGTACAATAAAAATTATCGTTCGCAGCCTCGAAGGCAAATCGGACCGTAGGAAATGGGTTAATTTGTAAGATTCCCTCGCATATTACGGAACCCTACATTGTGCGTGGCCCGACACGCACTTGGCCGGTTTTTTGGATTCTATAACAAATACGTTTGAACATCACTGAATATCTCTGCGCACCGATTGTTTGGGTGATTGCCGTCATACATAGTATAAAATTAAGTAATGGTAGCTTTCACATAAAATATAATATTTTAAAGCTGTTGGTTTTACGCCCATTTTGACCGTGACCCTTTTAGTTGCTTTGAAATTAATATTATTAGTCAAAGTAGGTACTCTATTGCCATAAAAAAGCTATGGGAGAATAGTGTTTTGATAGCTCATAAAAATAACATAACATCACGCCTATAATGCCCGAAGGGTTAGGCAGAGGCTTACCACTTAGTTGGTACACCCACATTTCGCCAGTTATGTTTAAGTTCCATGTAATAAGAGGCCAGCCCATTGCCATAAACTGGGCACAAATCCAGACTCCAAAGCTACTACTGAGAAATTCCTGAAGAAAAACAAACCAATAACACTTTGCATAAAAATTACGTCTAAAAAAACTATCTACACCAGTGTTCTTGTGTATTTTCAACAGGAAGGTTTCTACTGCCTGAAGTGTCTCGGCGGCCATTTCCCCAGCATGCAGACGGTGATGCTGCGAACGGAGCGGCCGCATATCCCCGTGTTCTTGTGCATGTTCCAACAACCGCCAAACGATGTGGCCTCCGGGCTAGACATCAGGAGTCCTTACAGTATGATATAACCCCCTGTCAAGTGCGAGTAAACTGCTGTGATTGGTTTACTGAATTATCAATAACAACCAATCGTATCAGTTAAATCAGCTTCCGCGCGCTTGACAATTTGTTACAATAATTTTGCGATTTTCAACTAATAGCATAACATAACAACACCCTTGTTATCCCCGAAGGGTCAACCAGAGGCTGTACCATTAGTACACCCACATTTCATCAGTTAAGTTTAAGTCCCATCACCCATGTAATAGGGGGCGAGCCTATATGTTGCCATCAACCGGGCACAAATCCAGACTCTGAGGCTGCTACTGAAAAATCCCTGATGGAAAAACCCATTAACACTTTGCCCGACCTGGGAATCGAACCCAAGACCTCATGCTTAGCAGTCACGTTTTGCGACCACTGGACCTACGAGGTAGTTAAGTACCTAATAGATATTTAATAAAACAAAAACACTTAGCTTTTTGTATTCAATAAAATCATATAAGTAATGATGCCGCTAGTCAAGCAACAATGACACGCTGATTTGTTTTTGTTTCGAGTGCCGTCTCAATACGCACACATGCGTTGTGAGTCTTGTAAATACTTTTACAAATACTGACAAACGGTTTGAATTGTGAAAGGGCGCGCCAAGTTATCGTAGTTTATCTCTAGTACCTAGTAGTGGATTGTCGTAATGACAAATTAACAGGCACCCGGCCACCCCTTTCTTTTTGCCAAGTACTCCTCGCTTAGAAGGTCGTGTAGCAGCTCATTTTACGTCCTGTTCATTCCGTCAGAATCGCAATCAGAAAAAAAGTTTTCGACGACGTGGTTCAAGCCCGTACCAGATGACCCAGACCTGCGGAGCTATATCTTGAAGATGAAACTGTGGTTTGGGGACCCGTTAGTACCTATGTAACGATTCTAATATCTGTAGCAGACCTCGCAAGGTACCAATAATGGACGTTTTTCAAAAAAAATTTTTTTGCAAAAAAAAAAATTTTTGGAGGATATTATATCCAACCGTATGGCACCGACTCCAAAAAATTGTTAAATTTTAGTATAGGTTAATCGTAGGTTAGGTTAGGTTTATTAATATAGGTAGGTTATATATTATTTTTAACTTTTTAGTGCTTTTTTTTGAAGTCGGTTTTTTTTTGCAAAAAAAAATTTAATTTGTTAATTTTTAGTGACATATTTTTGTCCGATTTCGATAAAATTTTCATGGGACCATTTGGGTATAACCTTTCCAACAAAAAAATAATTTTTGAAATCGGTTGGCTAGCGACGGAGTTAAGCGCGAACAAACCTAAAAAAAAAAAAAAATTGCACTCCGGGAGTGCCGGCAGAAGTGAAAACTTGATTATTAACGTTGAGCATGTTTGATATTTTGGAATGGTTAGGGAATAATTTTGCACCAATTGCTTTATCAGTATAAAAGTACTATCATTTATGTGGTAGAATACAATATTCATTTATTGCGCTATCGTACACAAACATGACAATTTATATTACATTAAAAATTTAACTTTAAAACTATTACAATTATCATTCGCGCAAGCGCCCTGCGCTGTCTAAACGAAACAGTAGGCCCAGGCATACATATTTTCGCCGCGCCGTAGAGAGGGGATAGCTGTCTACTCTCCATCCGTCCTACGCTTTTTCGATCAGGTCACGTGTCCTGACGCGCACGTGTCCTGACGCGAGTTTAAGATTTTATACCCATTACAGAAAAAGTGCTCAACGCCGCTAAAGAAGTTTTCACTTCAAAAAACAAACATCCGAATTGAGAACCTCCTCCTTTTTTAGAAGTCGGAAAAAAATATGGAACATGGTCCTTTATTATTTATCTGTAATGTTATGTTATTTTACATAGAATCGTTTTTTTTTTCGGTTAATGCATGGGCTAAGCCATCAGTGATGAATATGTCATCAATCCTAAGACATAAATAAGTAGCTAAACACAGATTCAACAAAAAAAAGATTCTTTGGACAATGCCCATTTCTTGATAAATTTCGAAAACTGTAAATTCAGCAGTAGGTACTTAGATACAGTGTACAGTACTTAAGGAAGGTAAAAATATAGGTATCTCTTTCTGTTTTCAGAGCCAAGTCTTTACATTATTTTGAGATAGAAGACGCCCATTACGAAGTAAGGTAAATCGTAAATTATTATCTGTTTTATGTTTCTTTTAAATTTAGCTAAAAACAAACATCAGCTTCTATAAAAATCGGACGTTTTGAAATAGGATCGCTATTAAAATCCATTTTATTAGACTTTCGATCCTTGATCAGATATCGTGATAAATGCGACGAAGTAACGACATCACTGAAGCACCGAGCGCAGTTGTTGGGAGAGTTCGTTGCCGAACAAATGAGCGGACTATCGCAAGAGAGAGACTGTTCCATGCCCAGCGTTGACTTGCATCTGGCCGATTTGATGGTGAGCACATGTTTACACGTATAGTAAGCGGTCATAAGTGCAGTAGCATGCTAAGGTTTGACAGGCCGTACCTACATCTGTGTTTAAGTGGGATATTAACACGGTGAATAAGTGGGAGGCAGTGGAAACTCGTCAATTAGGTAACAGGTAGGCTGTGGTAGGTAGGTATTCTTAAAAATTTTACAGCTGGTCGCGCACAATGGTTGCTGATCGAATCTCGATACTCGCACGCATACACACAACCCGTATATAATTGAAAGTTACAGAGAGAAAAAGAAAGAGTGGGAAGCTTTTTCCTTACTTGACGATTTCTGCCAGATAGCTCCTACTCCAAGTCTTTCCAAAAAAAGAAAAAACAAACGCTCACATCTTTTTTACTCTTTACAGGCCGAATTAGAGTCTCCAGTGATAGGTCTGGGCCACGTGAAGTGTGGTGGCGCCCTGGAGCGCGCGTTGCTGTACAAGGTGCTGGCGGACCGGCTCGGCCTTCCCTGTGCGCTGTACCGGACCTCTAGCGCGCATGCGTGGTGCGAGATCGGTATTCCAGAACTGGATCCGGTTAGCAGGACTTATAGTCTATTCATATGTTTTATTCCAGTTGAAATAATTTCCCTTTAAACAAATATTATCTTTACGGTAGTGTAAATTAAGTTGATTTCAGAATAACTAGTACACTGCAAGACAATGCAATACAATTATGTCACAGAGGTGTTCTAATAATGGAGCTAGAAAGTGGCCATCAGAACTAAATCAACTCCTTCAAGTTAAAGATCAATTTTTAGGCAGAGGTGTACCCGTGTCGCTTAACTTCAAACTCGGATAAATCCAATTCTAAGAATTTTTAAGATTTTAGTATCAAAAGAAAGGAAAAAAAAATATTTTTAAACAAATTTATCAGTTGTGTATAAATCCGCATAGTTCTTGAGAAATAAACTGTCAAAGTCATAATATTTTATCCAAGTCAGATAGATCCATGAGACAGTTTTTTTCAAACGTAGTTAAGTCCATGACAGCCAATCAGCAAACTGTATTTGTTCAACATGGCCGTCAGTCGACGTAAACTCTGCGATAGTGGCACAGTACACTCCTGCTTTTTTATTGTTTCTTTTTATTATTTAGACAGTTCCCATGGACAATTCCATTAAAATTGTGTCACCAAGTAAAGCCCGCAAGCGGCCTAATATAAAACTTCGCCGTAACTGGCCGTTAGAAAGAGGAAAGAGCGAAAATTCGGTAAGTTTGAAATACCTATACTACGCGTCGATTGGAATCCTGAGTTGGCTCTAGTGTTGTGCTAACTACACACATCAAAAGTGTCTAGGGATCAACATCCCTAATCAATGTTAGGGATGTTGATCCCTAGACACTTTTGATGTGTATATTATCGATTATTATTATTTTGTTGTTATAGAGTTACAGAATAATCTGGATATAATAAGTTTGTTTGTTTGTTGTTTGTTTGTTTAACTACACTGATGTTCGCAAATTGCTGGAAACGCACTTTGGCCAAGACTGGTGGAATTAAAATATTATAAAAAAGTGCTTAACAGTGAGAATGTGATAGGGCGACCAATGCATGAAGAAGAAATTGAAGAAAATGACTAAGAAGAAATATTGAATTTTGTTTAAAATAATAATAAATCGGCTACCTCCTATTTTTGTAAAATTAAACTAGATTTCCTTATTTTGCTTGTATTATTTTAGTTTTATTCAGATAGCTACCACAAATTTGTCTGTCGATGGTATACCGTGATTTCGCCACTACCACATCCCTAGTTCTAATCATATAGTTTCAAATCCGGATAAATCCAGATCTAAATCAAAATTCTATAAATCCACACTGAGTTTTTTCAAAGATAGGTAAATTGCGTTCCATTATATCGAATGAAGGTAAATCCAATCTAAATATTACATTTTTGAAAGGATGAATGGGTTAAATACTGAATTAGCTAAACAGGATCGTTTCCTTCAATACTGTTGCCATATTAAAAAAAATACCTCCTTTTATTTCATGGAATTAAGCCTAATATCACTTTTTTATTAATATCTCGGAAGAGGGTAGAGTGGATTTATCCAAGTTTGAAGATAAGCGACACCCATATAGTACCTATATTTCGACTTTTAATTCTATTTAGTAACTTGACAGTTCAAAGAAAAATAATGATACCATACTAGAACTAATAGTGTTGGGGCAGTGAACGATTTTGCGTAAGGAACGAATGATCAAAATGGTTTAAGACCAAGTTAAGTACAATTATTTAAGTTCATTCAATATAATTCATTCTTACACCACCTCCCTACCTTTTTTTTGCTAAAACTTGGTAACCCTTTAACTGTCAAGTCACTGAATATTATTAAAAGTCGAAATATACACCTACATTTCGCCAGTTATGTTTAATACCGCGTTTACATTCAGCCGTAGTGAGCAGGGAAGTGGGCAGGGAAGTGGGCAGGACGAGTATGTAAACGCAATACTTCTCATGCCACTGCCATTGCCACTCGCGCTGCCCGGCGCTCCCCAAAATGGCGGTTTTTTGTGCGGAAGTCAAAGGACCGGCAGCGCGAGCGGCAGTGCGTGTTTACATTCTGCTCCGACGCTCAGTACTCGCCGAGCGCCTGGAGAAGAAAGACGTTCGTTTAGATCATCGAAAATGCCGTCCGAATGGAGCAATGAGATTACAATAAAATTCTTAGAACTACTGGAAACGGAAAAAGTAATTTGGGTTGTTACGGATAAACAATATAAACAGAAACGTAAGGTTCACGACGCGTAGAATTATTTTTTTTTTATTTCGATGTATAGATATCATCCACCATCGTCTACGACGAACATTCTTTTTTTGTATTCGTAACCTTTAAATAAATAAATAAATATCTTGGGACAACTCACACACGGCCATCTGATCCCAAGCTAAGCAGAGCTTGTGTTATGGTAACCAGACAACTGATATACATACTTATATAATTTATACATACATATTATAGATAAATTACACCCAGACACAGAACCAACAATTATGCTCATCACACAAAATTTGTCCTGGGTGGGAATCGAACCCACTACCTCCGGCTTTGCAGTCAGGGTCACTAACCACTAGACCAACGAGGCAGTCATAAAAATATCGAACATATTATGTATCGCAAAAAGAGACAGCGCGGCCGCTGTAATTATTTCGACGTCTGCCATTGTCGAAACTTGAAAGCGAAGTGAGTGGTAGGGCAGTATGTAAACACACACTTCTCTCGTTCCTGCTGCGGCAGTATTTAGGGAATTATTGCCGGCAGCGCGAGGGGCAGCGGCAGGGGCTGAATGTAAATGAGGTATAAGTCCCATGTGATGCATGTGAAAGAGGACGAGCCTATTGCCATCAACCGGACACAAATCTAGACTCCAAGGCTGCCACTAAGAAACTCCTAATGGCAATAACACTGCCCGACCTGGGAATCGAATTATCGAACCCATGACCTCAGCAGTCGCGCTTTGCGACCACTGGACCAACGAGGCAGTGAATGAAAATGCAATATACAAGCTATATTTTTAGATAGGACTTAATAAACCTAATTACTTCCAATATATACAGTCCAGTCCAATATAATACAGTTCCATAAATCATTTTATTCCCACAGGAAGAGGATTACGAAAAGGCCCAGAATTTCCCCGCAGGCCTTCTCCGTACCAACTACGTTGTGGATCTAATGCAGCGTCCGGGACGTTTGCTACCATGTGGCGGGAGAGACGCAAGGCTTATATGCGGACCTGTGTGTGCAGCGCCTTATACTGCGCGGGAGTTGCCTGATATTTGTCGGTGCCGGAAATAGACTAAAAAAAAAGAGGATTTATCGTTGCTCAAAGTGAGCAATATTGCCTGTGTGTTTATGGATGATTATTTTTTACTGGCACTAACTCAACGGTTTTTTCTTACTCCTCCGCTATTCTAATTAATCTGATTAATTCTATTCTGATTAATTTCGTTGCGGGACCCAAGACAGTTAATCGTTTCTCTGGGACTCGTCGAGCTTCATTGCTTTGGCGCTTTTCTGGTGGCCTCCACTGTTGATTCTGGCTTTCAGGAGTTGCAGTAGGTGGGAACAGTGTGGCGGACTTGTCCCAATAAAAAAAAAAATAACCCAACAGTGACCATAACGGCTGCTAAACTAATGAATGTTTCAGTTGGGTTTAAATTTGCCAAAACGTACCAACCCATTTCATTTCTCCTGGGTTTCAAAGCAACGCCGATTAAATTGATTCTAAGCTTCATTTTCTGTTTGTATTGATTTAATTATTGAGATATTGTGTGGGTTGGATCGCTTTAGTAGAATTATTTGCCTAAACTTCTCCTTGACTATATTGGGGTCGGTTTCCAGTCTATCCCGATGCAGCTGAATACCAGTGTTTTACAGGGAGCGACTGCCTATCTGACCTTCACAACCCAGTTACACGGTAACACAATACCTGTTTTTTTTTTGTTTTTATTCTTTACTAATAAATTGTGATTTTTTGAATAATCAAACAAAATTGATTGGTGATATTTAATCATAAAGTAAATACATATTTCTATTTTTTATTGTAATAAAATTAAAGAAACCAAGTTTTCGAATTAATTTTTATTTTATTTCAAACTTTACACAGCATTATTCGTTCGGTGCCATGAGAATACATTTCTAAAATAAATATAATATTTTGTATCAAAATTCTTAAGACAAGGCACTAATTAGTACTTAAGATTAAGGCACATTGCACATGTTTCAAGATGGACGGACAATATTACGATCACAAACATTTATACTTAAAACTAATTACAATTTATAGTTAAAGGTGATACTGCGATATTTTTTATGGTTAATAATTATCGATATTCGATTACTTTAATGTCCTATTTTAATTTTATGGAATGGCAATCGGAATGTATGATGGGAAACTGCAACAAAAAGTGTCAGTTAGATGTTGATATTTAAGTGTAGATGGCGTTACTTACGCTTGGCCCATCATTTTTATTTGTCATTCTTTGGAGGAAAATTTAAAATGATTTGGAATTAGCGTGGATGTCGTGCAGATGAGGTCGCGGATTTAGAAGAAACCTGTGTCTTTATCTAGGTCTCAATGACGCTAGAATAGCTGGGATCTGGATATTTGACTTAGTTATAGATTATAGTGTGAAGTAGCACATATAGGCTATTTATTGGGATAACAAGCCTATGTGCTACTTCACACTATTATACGTTTTTCTGGGGAAAAACGTATGGTTCCCGTATGTAATATCAGCTTGGACGTGGACGAAGTCGCGGGCAGGTGCTAGTAATGTATATTTTTATCAATTTACGTATTCTTTCTAATATTCCAAATACGTTACGTTATCGTCAGTACTTACAGTATAAAATAATTCGTACATCTATATTATTGCAATGCAGTATCAACCTTACATCAATACATAAAAAGTTCCTAATACATAAACTTAAATAAATAAAAGGAAATAATTTATACCTTTTAGGTAACAAAACAATGCGCTGGTGATAAAACTTACCAGTTAATAAAAAAAAATAAGAATTTGATCAAATAATAACGAAAATATTCGTTGGAATAAATTTAAACTAGTAATTAATTTGTTGTTGATTGCAAATTATGTAAAAATACACAACCTTTATAAAATATGAAGAATGTAAAATAAAAAGTTTATTCCTTAAAATAATTCAGTCTAAATAAAATGTGGTAATGGCATCTCAGATAGAAATATTGTAAAATATATCAAGTGTTCTAAAATTTAGACTTTTGTTATTTATATAATAGCGGTATTATTTATGAACGATAGGGTGAGGAATGAGGTTATACGAGACCGTTGATTAAAAGAGGATGTAGTGACAAAGATTGAAAAGGGTATACTTAGATGGTTCCGTCATGTTGAGAGGATGAGTGAAAGGCGGTTAACAAAAGGACTTTATATGGCAGATGTGAGTAGCAACGCATGGAAGGGACACCCTAAAAAGACCTACACTACTGACCTTATTGGTGAGGTTCGTCAGAAAAGTCAAGTGCGCAGTACTTGTAACCGGCGTGCTTGTATGACGAGATGTATGAACGTGGACGAGGCGAAAGGAGTATAAAGGATCGTAGCATGGGGCGTTCTATAGTTTTTGCCTATCCTCTTGGGAAAAAGGTGTGAATTTATGTATGTAAATGGAATTAAATAAGATATTGCTATATTATGGGAGAGACCTACGTTCAGCAGTGGACGGCCATAGGCTGATATAATAATATGATGATGATGATTGGATGCATATTTCTATAAGTTTTTTTAGATACCGCTTTTCAGCTTAACCTGTGCTAAACTATAGAAGCGTGCTAAGCGGCAGTACAGTGCTTTAAGCAGTATAGCTAGTGAAATATGATATTTTTCTTAAAGTTATAAAAGTATTAATAATACACGAAGTGGCTGTTTAAACTAGTCCTTATAGACATTAATCTAACAATTCATTGTCATTAAACAGTATCATGAACATTGCGGTGGTCAGGAATGTCAGAATTATAAACTAAAACTACAAATTACGTACTTAAAAGTCTTCGTAATTACGAACCATGATGGAACTTGCATTTTTTAATGATATCAGCAGCCTGGCCAAATATTTTTACGGGTTTTTTAAGCTGGCTTCGCTTGGCGTATTTGTCTAAATATTCGAGCTACTTGGGTAATAGAAAGTAAACCCTATACGAATTGGAATAAAGTAAATTTTGTTAGAGCGAAATAACGTAAATGTTTGCACAATTTCGCCAAGTGCTAGCAATAAAAAAACAGTGGCCTGCTTTTAGCGCTATCTATGTTATCTTGAAAGAGTTGCAATACCGAATCTCGGGCTGTTATTACGTCATCTTGCAAATCAGCAACATTTCCTAGAACAGCACTGCTACGCAGACTACTTATATTGGTTCAAACAGCAGTATGACAATCGGTCTCGGTTAAACTGTTATACAGTAGTCTGTGGCACTCCATGCACAATTTGCGTCCTAGATCTTGCCCGTGGCAGAGGTTCGGGTACGCGGGATACGGAACCTTCTTTGAGAGATAATGCTGACCCGGTCGATGCCTCAGATGAGGGCCGGGACGATTGAAGAGTTGCTGGCTGACTTATCTGTGAATTGGTAAATTATGAATTATTTAGTAATACTTCTATGGACGAATTAGACCAAATTTTTATACCGAATACTGTTTTAGCTCCGTTAATTTTCTTACGGAACCTTAAGTTTTTGATGATTTTATTATCAATGATAATGTAAGAAGAAGAAGAACTGTGTAAGAACTAAACCAGTAATTGAAATATTATGATCATATGTATACAGAGGTGATATGACAGAGGGGCATTAAATTAAACTACGTATACTTTAAGTGTTTAGTATTAATTTGACACGGTTTAAAATAAAATATAAATAATTTTTTTTAATTTATTTTTTTTCAAACAAACTAAATAGCTTACAAATCAAAGTAAAACGTAAATACCCTTTGTAAATAAATTTAACTGACCTTAGATGGGTCATACTCAGAAAAAGTGTACATTTTAAATTTGTAACTAAACTGATAGGTAACGATACTGAGAATCTCCGTCACGAAACTGATGTCATAAGGTATAGTACACATGGATTGGGCGAATAAAACACGTGATTATATTTGGCTAATCAGTCATATAAGTTTGTTTGTTTGTTACCTTTTCACGCCTAAACTACTGAACCGGTCATCCTAAAATTTCGCATATACTTTGTCAGGTGTACAAAACAGACATAGGGTACTTTTACTGAGGAAAACAACAATAACGTTCTTATGAGAATAGGTGGCGCCACATGTCTTTCGAATCTTGATTTACTTATATTATTATAAAAGCTTGAGGAGTTATGAGATAACAAACACAAAAAAAAACTTCTTTTTTTTAAGTAGGTTACAAGTGTATGAATTTGTATGTGCGCGAACTACCCTCACTTCAAAATCTTTATCCAAATTACGTGACGGTAATAATAATTACAATTTAAGTACTTTTCGTCTTTGTGAACTAAGCTTAACAATTTCTCAGTTTCGTAACGTAACGCAAAATAACGAAAATGAGAATAAAATCTGAGAAACTTTAACCTCTACAAATATTTTAAAGTAAACCACGTGTATACTATGTCATCACTGAGCGTATTCGTTAAGATAATACATAAAAATAGAAAATAACATAGTAAGTAAACAAAAAATATAATAAACTTAGCACAATAATAGTCGTTTATCACCCTGAGGATTTTTTTGTAAATACCTATTCACTTGATAGATCTCGACTTCACGACTACCGTGAAAACGTAAAGGCTGCCGCGACAGTGACTTTGACGTAAGTTATAGTGTCGCCAGAATAGGAAAAAGTATTTATATTAAAGTAAAGTATTTTTCCAATATTTCAATGCGTGTACTAACCCTGAGTAACGAATCTTCATAATTTTGGGACAAAATTATTTAAATAAAAATAAATTATTCTCTAGATGATTGATGAATATACTTGGTCCTATTTAGTTACTTGATTCATCAAGAATAATATAGCCACAGTTTATGTAAAGTAAAGCTATGAATATTCGTAACAATTCATATCTGAAAATGTGTAATCGTCATTGGGACACGAAAAAAATGTATGGAGAAATTTTTAACAATGTTTTGACATTCAAAAAAAATACTCTTTTAATGAAAATTAAAGTTAAAATAGCATATAAATCTTTTCTTTATTACACTAACATAAAAATTTGAGGGTAAAAAAGGAAACATTGTCATAATTTGGATATTTTACTTTAATATGAAGTAGTGGGACAAGAAAAGATACCAAATGTACACTTTTTCTGAGTATGACCCAGATACCTAGGTATTAAAGCGGCAACGTCGCACGCGCGCGGCGCGCGTGTATTCTCTCGTATCAAAGCGGTCGGCCAAAAACTTAAAAAATCATTTGCGACTAAACTACTGCTCCTATTTAATTGATTTTTGGTACAGAGCTTGAAAATGGTACCTAGTATACGCAGTTTAAAGGAAAGCCCATCTGTCGTATCAACTTTGTATAAAAGCTGTTAGCAAACCTGAATAAATAAATAAAAAGCTTAGCTTCAGAATCGGATCAGTAGTTTCCGAGATTAGTTCAAACGAAAAAAAAACAAAAAGTATAGATGATTCTCATTTTGTCGGTGTATTATTTAATTCACTTTTGTTTCTAAGTCTTGAAGAAATTTTGAATTTTTAGGCATTACATTTAGGCGCTCCACCCACTGAAGATGCGTCCCGCCGCGGTGAGCAGAGCGACAGATAACGCGCGCGGCGACGGAGGCGCAGATCTGCCTTACTTAGCGGTGAAATCTGCTCCCCCGCGCGGTGAAGCAGATTACGACGGCCTCGCGCTAAATAAATTTGTCTACGTCGAAATCCATCGTGCAAACGTCTTTACAGTATAAAATCACGCCCGGGACGGCAGAGCCGGTGTGTCATATCCCGCGGCACGCCCTGCGCTCCCGCGCAGATTGGCAGAATCTGCGCGCGGTGCGCCTTCCCGCTCGTTTCCGCGTCGGCAGTGTGTTGTGCTAGGCGTGATTTCTATATAAATTGAGATACTTGCATACAACGGTAAAATCTGCCTGAATAAATCTGCGACGGGGCGCGGGGCAGTGGGTGGAGCGCCTTAGGCGTCGCCTAATGTTGGTAAAACCGTGCGTTATTTAACGTTGAACTGCTATTCAGTACTGTAAAAAAAAAGTGCAACGTTTTTTTGTATTTCATAATACTTACAGTTCTACTAATAGGTTGTGGTGTATGTGGCTTCTTGATGGGCACGTCTCTATATTCATAGATATTGTCTCTGGACCGCGTGTTGTTGTCTATGCCGCTCTCTTCAACCTCCGGCACCATAAATACGTCACCGTCGTAGAAGCGGTCATTTTCTCTGTTTTGTGAAGAATTTGTTAAAAAATATAGTTTGATTTACGTTTTAAATCAATAAATAATAAAGCATAGTTTGTTTTAGTAAAGTGATCATTACTGGAAAGATAGCCATACCCTTTTTCTTTAGTTTGTTAGAACAATAAAAATTAAAGGACACAAAAAAAAGCACAGCACAGTTTCCATAGCAAGTAAGCGTTTGTAAAAAACAATTCACAATATTTTAAATTAAATTATGAGTCGCGAGGAAACCTGGACTTATAAATTAATATACAATACGGCCGACGTAACTTGGCGAGTCTGAACATAGGCTCTGCGAACTTCAGCGCATGTACACTCGTGAAGAAAACTGTTATTGATAGATAAATAATTAAATTTAATTATTTAATATTATAAATGCTAATTTAAGTTGGTTTGTTACGCTTTTACGATTAAACTGAGAAGGATTTATAGGGTATAGTAGGTATTTAACCCGCGACTCCGTATGCGCAATAATAACTCACAATCAGGGACTGAATACCGATATAATTTTCGTATCGATACCAAAATATCGAT
This sequence comes from Hoplodrina blanda, assembly GCA_949316365.1. Lineage (NCBI taxonomy): Eukaryota > Metazoa > Arthropoda > Insecta > Lepidoptera > Noctuidae > Hoplodrina > Hoplodrina blanda. Next base: position 2,644,600 of record OX438579.1, on the reverse strand, counting down.
ATAAGTACTGATATTTGGGTATACATTTATCGATATTGATACCGGTATTTTTATTCAGTCGTAGACAGAGAAACTAATAGACCCAGTGACGATTCCTTTCTCACTTACACAAGAAAGAGAGCGAACATTACGTTACAAATGTAGTAGACAGAGATACAACTATCCTATTTTTTGTCTCTTAGCGTGTAACCAGTTTTTTCAAGGTCAGCAACTCAAATTGCGAAACAAACTTTGACAGTTCGTGCCCTTCATTGTGTTTATTGTTCAAGTTGTGCATATTTTTATGGTTTTTAACGATTATAATTCAGTGTGAAAGGCAGAGAAATTATCCGTATATCACATAAAAGGTTATACAATGGTGCGTTGTCGTGTTATTCCATGTAAAAGCGATAGTGAGAAGAAAATTGCTGTTGTCTCTTTTCACGCGTAAGTACGACGTTTTGTCTATAATATACATTCCCAGTAATGATTTATTTATGCCGTTCTATGAAGGAACGTTATGTCGTGTTAAAACTCTAAAGAGAATTGAATTTTATCGAGTTTTTATCATTCATAACCTATAATTATTATTATGTAAATGTTGCCAGCGTCAGATAAAAAAAATACCCCATCTTCGATGAAAATATTACAATATCAAAGTCAGCATCAGTGTCATTATTATAACGATAATAAAATATAATAATAATACTTATATTTTTAAATGTTTTTATTGTTTTATATTAATATTTAAAAATGTAATTATATATATATATAAAATAAATAAATGTGAATAATACTTATTAATGAGAACATCATTTGACATTCTTGTTAAATTTATAATTTTCATTCAGAGTCAAGAGGTTAACATATAAATTTACTTGATCAGAGTACTTTATTAATAATTTGATTTGATTTAATGTTTTAGATTTCAACACCAGAGGAGAGTGCTGAGCCAGTACCATCCACATCTACAAATGCCAACTTTCACTATGACGCAAATGAAAACCACCAGAAGAAAATTAAAATTGCCTGAAGAGGAAGATACGCCAAGAAAAAACTTATTTAAAACTAGTTCACAAAATAAATATCATTTATCATGTATATTATAAAAAAGTTAAAATTAAAAGAAACTGTTTTAACTCCTAAAAATAATTTACCCAGTTCCATGTAACAAAACAGGGAATTCAGAATACTATGGCAACATTATATTGCAGTACTTACACACATTGACAAACTATCTCTGTCTCAATCGCGGTTACAGAGTCCCTTAGTCTATTAGTTTCTCTGTCTACGTATTCAGTACAATAATATCGATACTTTTATACACCTTTATCGGTATCGATACCGATACTAAAATACCGATATATTACTGGTAAAAATTTTAACAACGGCGGCCGCGTCATCTTTGTGATTCACGCCATCCGCCTCCCGGCCCCCGCACCCCCCAGTAACGGACGCGCGTGTGATAATACGTGAATCTAAGTTTATTGTGAATTTGTGATTGGTGTATCAAGATGGCTGATTTGTATTTCATACCTTTACTGCCTTATTACAAGACTATAAGTTTAAGTTTAGACCAAGTTTAAATCACCGAGGCAATTTTTGTATTACAAACTTTATCTTTATCGATATAGTTCGAAATTCGAAAACTGGCTCGAAGATTTAAAGCTGGTTTAAGCGAAGACTTTGTTTTATAATAAGCCCTCTAAGGTGGAAGCTCCACGGTAGCCCGCGAAATTCAATCTTACGTTTTTTGCAATTTGCAAGTAGGTATTAGGTTTAATGTTGATTAAAGTATGATTCGCGGACGTAAGAAGTGTGTATTTTAGAATTATAACTATTCAAGTCAGCAATAAAACTATAGGGCCAGGTAACCCGAAAGAATGACTATTTCATGAAATCTTGACATTTTAGGATTATACCGACTTATGGAGTTAATATACTGATTTTAATGGTTATAATTCTGAAACAACATACTTCTTACGCCCGCGAATCATACTTTAATCAACATTAAACCTAATACTGACTTGCAAATTGCAAAAAACGTAAGAAAATTTGAACTTCGCGGGCTCATTGGTCTGAGTTCGCGGGCTACCGTGGAGCTTCCACCTTAAAGTTTAATAGTTTACGTTTATCTTATGAATGACAAATATGGTAAAAGATTAAAAAATCAAATATTTTGTTTCTGATTATGCTTTATTTATTTTTTATTACAAGCTTATGGGTTGATTGTAATTTTTCATAATTGATTATTACCCACATGTTGAGAATAACATGGTTTTTTTTTGTGTGGGTGATTGTAATTTTTCATAATTGGGGGGTTATTAAGGGGGGCAAATTTTTCATTATTTTTACGATAGGACGCACAGTTTTCGAGATATATGCTTTATAGAAGAAAAAAAGAAATACGGTTTTTGCACTCAAATTCAAGAGGTCGGTAGTATTAGGGCACTGGAATTCCAAAAACACTCCCAATCTAAGCTATAAACATTATTTTGCTTATTACGCCCCATTACATCAATCACAGTACCTACAGAAAAACTAGATTAAAAAAAAAGTACAAAGAACAATAAGCAGGCACGGCTCACGCGCTGCTTTCGATTAAATGCAAAGAGCAGTAGGTATATCAAAGAAATGTCCGCAGCTCACTGCACTGTTGCCGTTCCGATTCGCGCACCGTCCGCCACTGCGGCGCGGCGCCCGGAGTTAGCGGTGGCGATACCTATGATATGCGATCTGGCAACGTCGCGACGTTGCGAGTACTTGCGAGTCAAGTTGCGGCCCGATATCAGTACTGAGTATCGATATAAGTATCGATATTTTTTTACCGATATTCAAAGAACTGATACAAAATACCGATATTTATCCCTGTTATCGATACCATTATCGGTATTTTCTCAAAAATATCGATATTTTTGAAGTATCGATATCGGTCCCTGCTCACAATCACGCGGAAGAAGTTAACGCGGACGAACCTTTTAAATAACAGATTCAATTAAGTGAAAAAATAAAAAATTATGAATGAATAAAGAATTCAATTGCTTACAAAGAGTCCATCAATCACTGTCGCAGAGGGTGGAAATCTTGGACATAAAATTTTCGGCCCGTTGCGTATCATGTGAGGCGGCATATTTCGCGAAATAAATGTAACTAACACAAATAGTAGTAATTAAAACTTATAAATATAACAAAACAATAACAATAACCACAACAAGCAAAAACACAACGAAAACTTTTGCATCCAACTGTACTCAAGACAGAGATAGCGACACAAACACAAAGCCACACCGAGCATTGCCGAACAAACACGAAGCTTACGAAGTAAACAAAAAGGGATGTCCAATATGCGTGCCGGTGGTTGTTGTTTGATAGATTATTGTTCAAATCGATTAAAATTAAGTAATAAAAATATATTTTTGCTCACTTTATAATGAGGTTTAAAATTTTCTCAAATAGTCGTTATTCAAGTGATCGTTAATAGATTACTAATATTTAAGTAAATCATGTCTTTAAACCGAGAAATGATAATTTTATTAAAACATTTTTTTTTTTAATAAAGACTAAAATTGTATTGTCAACGATAAAATTCGCTATTAGTAAATCTATTTCATTTAATACCTCAATATAAACAAAATTAATTAATTCTAAATAAAACTAATCGATTGTGATTTTTTAATTGTATAATCGATTGATTGTGTTTACGTAAGATACGTCTCTAGCCTATAACACCGCCCCGCGCACGCCGCCTCATGCCTCCATTTAGTTCCTAAAAGAAGTTACTGCGCGAAGTTCGGACTCGCCAAGATACAGCGGCCGTACTGTAAGTCTGAAATCGCCAATTCGCCTTGAGCAAGCTTGGTGATTAATGCTCCTGCGTTCTCTGTATGAGAAGAGGCCTTTGCCCTAGAGAGGGACAATAGGCTGATATTATTATTAAATCTGTCATCATCTGCTTAGCCTTTTCCCAACTATGTTGGGGTCGGCTTCCAGTCAAACCGGATGCAGCTGAGTACCAGTATTTTACATGGAGCGACTGCCTATCTGACCTGCACAACCCAGTAATTGGGTAATACGATACCCCTAGGTAAGACTGGCTGTCAGACTTTCAAGCTTCTGACGACTCGTAACGACTGTCAAAGATCCACGTATGACTGCCGGGACCAACGGCTTAACGTGCTTTCCGAGGCACGGAAATCTGTACCATACATAATATTGTGAACTGCCTCACAAAAGCATCTACAAGCAGATTAATGGTTAGTTTCACGTACTTCACCGGCACCATTTTCCACTTCGGTGGCAAAGCCCTGTTAGAAAGGATTTCAAGTAATGTTAGTACATGAAAGTCAAGTTAATTTTGTTAATAATGTGGATAAAAATTATGCTTAAAATTTTCAAATTTATGATAAAGACTATTTTTTAAGCATAATCTTTTTAAACATAAGCGGCCATGAACTAAATTAAGGAATAAGAAAATGTGTTTTTTTGGTAATATTAAATGTATGATGTCAGAACGACCTCATAATATTACCAATAACATTTTATCACAGAACTTTGACAATTAGAATTTTTTCTTTATAAAAACATTCTGTAGAATTGTTAGTATCACTAATACTTCTTTTACAATGAAGCAGTTAATTCGTTAGTTGAGTTATATTCTAAAAATATGTCTATACCGTGCAATATGAACGAGTACATACCTCTTAGCGTTTCTCCACAGCATGCAGCACACGACCAGCAGCACGATGAGTATGAGACACGCGCACGACACAGACCAGAACGCTATCTGTAAAGGCTGTTTCGGTTCCCACCAAAACTGTAAGAAAAGAAAATTGTAGCTATACTAATCTACAGGGTGATTGTTGTGTACAATTAGCTTTCCCTACAAAAATGTTTTACAATACGACCATAATGTATGGAACAGCTTCATGATCAAGTTTGGTTCCATAGTAAAAGTTAGTGATGAAAGGACTCGAGTCTTTTAAGTCTTTAAAAAGGACTCGCCTCGGTTATAAGGGTTTGCGACTCAATCGAGTCCTTAAACCCTGAGCCCAAACCCTTTTAAGAGTCTTAAGACTCACGACTGGAGGCTTAAACATAACACTCGTCGTTTTAAAAAGACTCCTGTTTTTAAACGACTCAGGCGCAACGAAAAGGTTCGAACCCTTTTGAAAAAGACTCAGTTCGTGAGTCGTGTGAGTCGCGAGTCAACAATATGTTACAATCATTGGGCTTGTAGGTATCTTCTGTACCATTAAAAGTTATTACTATTATTATTAAGTATCTTCTAATCTGTAATAAATATGTTTTAATCATACTCTGAAGTTTACATCATTATGGTCTCACATTAAACGACTCGCTTTGTTAAAAGACTCGAGTCCTTTTCTTAAAAGACTCGCGACTAAGCCTCGAACCTTTTAGTAAAAAACTCGAGTCGTTTTTAATGACTCGAGCTCTTTCACATTAGTAACAAGCCTCGAGTCCTATTTTTGGAGTCGAGTCTTCAAAATCGAGGCTAGTCTTAAATAAAAAGGTTTAAAAGCCTCGAGTCCTTTCATCACTAGTAAAAGTTGTTCATAATGATGAGTACAATGACCCCTTTTCAGGTTTTTGGTAAATTAACAATCCCCATGTGTACTAATATAATAAAGCTAAAAAGTTTTTGTTTAAGGGCTGATTTTTCAATAGTCAGATAACTTTTATCTGAGGTATAATAGACAGTTTAACATATTTCTAAAGCTATCAAACCGCCATATTTAGGTATCCCTCCGTTAACAGTAAATTGACGACTGAAAAATTAGCCCTAAATTCGCTAATATCTGGAATTTAATTTAACATTTTAAGAATTTGTAGATCGCACAGAGTTTCGTCATCAAAACGTCGATCTTGGGTTTAATCAAGTTGGCCATTCCTGATATATACCATCACGCATTTACGAACAGACATAATTTGTATAACATAAACAAACATAAACAAACATAAACAAACATAAACAAACACTTCATACCTCAGTTATCGGTGGATATGTAGGTACAAGTCGTCCAATAACAGTGGGTAAGTACATGGTCCAGAAAGCGAGCTCAGTCTGCCTGTAGTTCAACTGTATGGTCGAGTTGAACGTGGTGTTCAAGTTGAGGTACCGCAGTTGTCCTGCTTGGGCCACTTCGAAGTGAAGGCCTAGGACTTGGGAGCGAGTTGGATTACTGAAAGAAATAAAAATAAATTTAGTGTTTTTTTTTGCTGGTACTTGCAGGGCTGCCTTTGTGTTTTCATATCCGAAAGGTGCCAACGGGATCCTATTACAAAGCCTCCGCTATCCGTCCATTTCCCTGTCAATGGGCTGTACAGTACCCGGCGATAATATTGCACATCGACCTCTATCGTTCTTCGTATTTTATACAAAGAATAAAAATAATTATCAAAAGAAGCACATCATTATTGTTTTAACAGCTCTTAATAGATACCGGACTGTTTGTATTTCATGCGACAGAGATAACGTTCTACGAAGCCGAAATTAGCCGACTGTCTCTTTCTAAAGGTCGATGTGCAATATTTATCGCCGGGTACTGTTTCTCATGAACCTTTATAGCTAGAGACTTGAAATTTTTAGTGTGTATTTCTATTGCCGCTATACCAACAAGAGATCTTTTTTGCGTTTTTGGCTCTATACTATAATGGCAATATATCCAAATGTTAGTGGTTAATCAATAGTTTTATTATTTGATGAAACGCATGTGACCAAGAGAGTTATTTGTTACTGACAGGACAGAATGGAAGAAGAAAACATGTTGCGCCGTCCCCAAATTGGACAAGGGCAGGAGATGATGAGTTTTTCAATTCATATGTACTTTCTATAAGTTAATCTTGGACATCACTGACATCGGTGAAGGAAAACATCGTGAGGAAACCTGGACTTGTAATGAATATAAGTCTGAAATCGACAATCCGCCTTGAGCAAGCGTGGTGATCATGCTCATGCCTTCTCTGTTTGAGAAGAGGCCTTTGCCCTGCAGTTGGACAGTAATAGGCTGGTATTTTTTTTTTAATTAAGTAAGTATAGATTTAAAACAAACACTCACCCAAATCTAGCAAAATCAGCGTAAGTTTTCATAAAGAAGTCACTCATATTCCGATCATTGTTCGTCCAGACTTGATTCTCGATCCTCTCTTTTACCGGGAAGAAATCTTGATCCATGAAGGGAGCTCCGCTGAGGAAGTAATGTTCCGTGTCGTGGGCATAACGTCGCCATTCGGGCCACTGGAAGGCTTCTACAGTAGTGTTGAGTACGTACATGTACACTGGAACGTTTTGCTCTAGGAGAAGCTTCACCATTTTATCTGTTGGGGCGCGGTAGAGGAAATCTGAAAGGAGCTGTTGAAAATGGTTCGTATTTTAATATAGTTAAAAAATACCGTCACGCCTGTAATGCCCGAAGGGTAAGGCAGAGGTGTAGCCATTAGTACACCCACATTTCGCCAGTCATGTTTAAGTCCCATGTAATAGGGGGCGAGCCTATTGCCATCAACCGGGCACAAATCCAGACTCCGAGGCTGCTACTGAGAAATTCCTGATGGAAAAACCCAATAACACTTTGCCCTACCTGGGAATCGAACCTAAGACCTCTTGCTCAGCAGTCATGCTTCGCGACCGCTAGACCAACGAGGCAGTTAAAAAGTCATTTATGAAGATGTAAAATGTGCATTTGCATAATAGGACGACTCGATCATGAGTCAGTTGTAAATTGTGGTGGTTGCTATATAATGTCAGTATCATTTGTTTTATAGGACGGTTGAATCATGGGTCAGTTGTAACCTGTGACGGTTGATACATAATGTCTGTATCAATAATAATAACTTAAAGAATAATTGTTAAATAGGACAGTTGTAACATGGGACAGTTGTAACATGTGTCAGTTGTAACATGTGTCAGTTGTTACATAGGACAGTTGTAACTCACTTGTATGTACTGATCTCTGATAGCGCTAACGTTGTGCGGCTCGGGATGGTAGGTGTACATGTACCGGATGGCTTCATATACCCCGCGCGGGTTCAAAGTATAGTTGTACCGTTGGACCAGTTCCAATACTTTCTGGTTGAACCAATTTTCGGAAATTTCGAAGCGATTTCGGGCTAAGGATTCGTTTGTATCTGCAATAAAAATTTATTATTTGGATTATTTTCTTAGGATTATGTAGGAAGAGCATAAGAAATGCTACTTTAATTGTTACTATAGTTGGTAAGTGACATATAATATTATAGTCAATGATTTGCATATGGCACTAATAAATTGCTTTAGAATAGTGTACCTATTTTTTTTATGTTGATAATGGTGCTTAGGTATTATACACTATGTAACAAAAACCCTGTCAGATCAGTGTTGCCGTTGATCAGTTTTTATGTTTTATTTTAATTTAATTACTTCTTTCTTCTTTTTTTTTTCATTGGGGAAATCTCAAATCCATTAAATGGTTACGTATATTTGTACGCAGTACGATGCCGAATAATACCCTTAAGGATCGGACAGGGTTTTTGTTACATGCTGTATAGTGGTCAAATATTGTAAAACATTTTTTTTAAATTCATTATAGAGATTTTTATTTAATCATCCATACGAAAATACCTTTTGAAAGAAACAACTAGATTTCTTTTTTCATGTAAATGACATTCAAAAGTGTCTTTTCTCGGTCTAATTGAAATAAATAATTTGACTTTGACTTGACTTTGAGCTTGCTCATAATTCAAGGAATAAAAGGGCACTACAAGCTCATGCAGGAAAAAAAACCTTTACAAACAAAAATGGTCCCTAAAAGTCCATCTTTAAAACTCAAAATAAAACAAACATTACTAACACAAATAATAAGCAGCTTCTTGCGTAGTGACTCCCGTCATGTACCTCAAAGAGGGATTGAACTGCCTCTTCTTTATGAGTTCCTCAGGCATGGAGTCCAAAAAATGCCAGTCCCTCTCCCTCCAGCCGTCATACCACTCGTCTCCGGGAAATGTGAAGTTGTTCTCTAAAACTGGACCCCAAGGCATGAAGCCGACGTGTGGCTGTGAGCAAATTAAATAGAGTTTGTTTGATTTTGATCCTTATGCTTTGGATAGAAAGTTGAAACTGGTTTGAAGGGGGGAATGCAACCTTACCGTTAACATAGGACTAAATATAAATATTTGTAGTTTTTATTTAATATAAGATCGCGCCTTTATTTTCTGAAAGGCTCGGCATAGATAATGTGTATCTAAATTTGATATACCCATTGGTCGCCATTTTCATAACTATTGGCATATTTTATGGCATTCTTTTTTACTTTGCGTAAATTTGCATCAGTTAAAAACCGACAAAGCAAATCAGTGTATTTATTGCATCCAAAATAAAAAAATATTAAATCTTAAGTATTAAACGTATCATGTATTATGCAAATAAATGATTTGATTTGATTTGAACGACTTTTTTTCCCTAACTGTACCTGAAATTCAGCATTTCCCAGCTCATAGAAGCTCCTGCCTTGTCTTAGACAGTTGACGAGTTTCCACGAGGAGTCGATAGGACAGCCGAGCAGTCGCCCGAATACCAGCGACGTGTTCTGTACCCTGAACTTGTCTTCGATCACCGCCCAGTCTGCTAGCGCTGAGCCACTCTGATTAGGAACAAAGATTATTTATCTCTAGTAAAGTATTATATTTTTTTTATAGATTACTTTTGTTTTTGTTATCATTATTTATTTTATTATTACTTTCCACTGCAACTCCTGAAAGCCAGAATTAACAGTGGAGACCGCCAGAAAAGCTCCGACGCAATGAAGCTCGACGAGACGAAATTAATCAGAAAATAATGGCGGAGGAGTAGGAAAAAAATATAATTTCCACATCCACAAGGTGAGGTATTAAAATAAATCTCTTATAGATAATCTACTATAACATGGCGCGCCCCTCCATACTACTATATCAATGTGTGTGGTCATATCCATATAAAAGACTTCCTATGTAGTTGTAAGTATTCGTCTTCAGTAGCAGGCCGGCAGATTTGTTGGTCAACTAATCAAAACTATCAAGACCGCGCAAGACAACACACGTGTCATTTTCATAGAGTATGTCAGTGCAGCGCCATACTAATAATAATGAGTAATTAATGACGCCGCTAGTCGATCAACAAATCGTTGATTTGTTTTTGTTTCGAGAGCCGTCTCAGTACGCACACATGCGTTGTGAGTCTTGTAAATACTTTGAAACGTTTTGAATTTGTGGAGGGGCGTGCCACGTTATAGTAGTTTATCTTTACCTGAGCTATAACCCTAGTAACAATATCCCTGGTCTGCGGGGCGATGGCCAGCAGTCCAGCTGATGCGGCCCCGGCGCCCGGGCCGAACAGGGTGATGGATGAGCGGTCCCCATTGAACGGGGTTATGTTGTCATACACCCAGCGGAGAGCCATTGCCTGGTCTAAGATGCCGTAGTTCCCGGGAGAGTTCTCGTCGCCGGTTGATAGAAAACCTGTGAGTTTTGATTTGATTTTAAAAGAGTACGTATGGAGTTTCTTGCCCATTCTTCTCCATACAAAACTACCTTTTGGAAGGGGCAACTAGATTCAATTCCTTTTTTCCTTTTGTATATGACGTTCAAAAGTGCCTTATAATGGCCTAATTGAAATAAATGATTTGACTTTGACTTTGACTTTGATCTTTGTCAATGTAGGATGTCTGAGTGTAGGATATAATAATAATAATTTTCTCTCGACACAATTTTGGTCACGGCAACCATCTCAATAAAGACTGGGCAAGTATGCAGGAAATATTATAGTGCTCAGTCAGTCTGATGGGACGGTAATCCGATACGACCGTGGAGAGATTAGGCTCAGTACCAACGGCGTTACGTGCATTCCGTGATACAGAGAAATTGGTAATGGAAAAACTCATAAACATTTTTGCCAGACCCGGGAATCGAACCCATAATCCCACGCTCAGCAGTCGCGCTTGCGACCACGAGGTTAACGGGGAAGTCTGTAGAATATAGATATCTTATTGAGTTAGCAGATAATTGCTTATGCTTAAACATTTCAATGTGTGCTAGAATATAGTTAAAGTCAGTGAAAAGTTCATCCAAACTAAATGCAAAAGTGACTCTTGTCTGTCTGTCTATTACTATTTTACTGCTGAACCACTGAACCGATTTGATAAATTTTGATACGGGGTAATCTTGAACCCCAGACCTTTAGAAACCTTGCCTCTGTGGGTTCATTCAAGAACACGAAGATTTTCAAAGTACATTTCTGATTTGGCTTAAAGGATGTCAACAGTATCTGGCCAATTTTGTACAGAAGGTACACTTAGAGGCATAAAATACACTAGATTACACTGAATAATATTGCACTCTTAAATTATTTATATAGTTGCCCGGGAAAGAGAATAAAATAACTTTTAATCGTAATAAACAGCACGCCATTTTGGCACTCTAGGAAATAAGCACCTAAAAAAAACTGTCAAGTTGACAGACGAGTACGCCGAAAAGCAGAAACGAACGGAATGACATGTGTCAAGTGTCAAGAAAACAAAACAAAATGTCAACCCGAGTGACAACCAATTAAAACGCAATTGTACATGCAAAGTTGCTACATGTTTTAATTGTATTAGGTTAATATTTAAATAATTTATTAAATAGTTAAAAATGATTTATGAATAAAAGTAAAATTATTTTCGAATTCCTCTATTTTTTCTCTACGATTTGGTGCACGTGTACCTCGAGGTACATATTTGGGCAAACTTGTACGGGATTTTGTTGACCTCCTTTCTAGAATTATTTATAAGGAAGTAAAAAATTTGAAAAGTTTTGCAAAAACAACTTATTTTTAATATTTCGTCTCAACTTACCAAGAGCACCGAGCCTATAATTGATAGAGACGACAATAACATTGTAGAAGGCTGCCAACATGTGTGCGGGGAACTGGTTCGATGCTCCGGAGGTGTACTGCCCGCCATGGATGTACACCATTACTGGGTACCGCTGCGCTGTAGAGCCGGCGTCCGTCTGATGATGGAAAAAAAGAGTAATTTATAACATAACATCACGCCTGCCTGTAATTTACGAAGGGTGAGGCAGAGGTGTATGTACCCATTAGTACTCCCACATTTCGCCAGATATGTTTAAGTCCCATGTAATAGGGGGTGAGCCTATTGCCATCAACCGGGCACAAATCCAGACTCCGAAGCTGCTACTGAAAAATTACTAATGGAGAAACACAATAACACTTTGTTCGACCTGGAAATCGAACCCAAGACCTCATGCTCAGCAGTCGCGCTTTGTGACCACTAGACCAACGAGGCAGTCATATTTATTCGTATAGTTTTTATGTAGGTATTAATTGTATAGGGGATGCATTAAAAAAACCGAGCATACTAAAGTTATTGTAAAATAAACTTTAAGATTATGTCACTAAGATACAACCAATACAACAGATCAATGTACTCCTCAACTCGATAATTATGGGTACATGTACGAATTACAGCCAGTAATCTGTGAATTAACTTAATTCTGCACAAACAGGGTTGAAGTGCCGCTTTTGTTTTATACTAGGCTTTATTTCTATGAGATAAGGTTCAATTCAGTTTGTTAATTTTAGAGTTATGAGACAAATTCGTGCTAATTAGAAGCATTTAGTCGGTGGCTGATGAATCACGGTTGAATGACCTGTATGTGGAGACGTACCTTACCTACTTTTACGGAATTATACTCGTAACGCTTGCATATTGAAAAAAGGAAAAGACATTATAATACAAGTGAGGTAAAGTCATTACGGTCGAGGCTGGACTGCAGCCCGAGGCGAGGAGGCCCTAAGGTGAGGGTGTAATGAAGCCGATAGTGTAATGATAAAATGCGCTCGCGGACCATACGACATTTTTCAAGGGAACACCCAAATACTCCGAAATATTTTATTCCGAATTTCGATATTCCGATTTTCAAAGGTCCGAATTTCATAATTCTTAAAAATTATAATGTCTATTATTAAAAATCACGAAATTCATTTTACCGAAAGTCCTAAATGCGATTTGTTAAATTTCCGATTTTCATAAGTTAGAAGAATCAAATGCTCGAAGGGTTCTCGGTCCGAAAAACGACATTCCGATTTTCAATAGTTCGAATAAACTAAAAGTTCGGAATTATGAAAATCGGTATTTTGAAATTCGTATTTGTGACTGTCTAAATAAAGTTTTTCGTATTTATATAGTGTACCTCATGTTGTGCTACAAAATTTAGTGACAGAAACGAATTGCTGCAAAACCGACTTCACGCGGTCTTGTCTGCCCTACCCCTAGAGTGTAATTTAAGCCCGCGCAGGCGCGGAGGGGTGGGGCGGCCCGCGAGCTGAGGAGCAGGTGGTTTGAAGGCCCGCCGCCGCGGCTGAGGCTGGCCGGCGAAGCCGGCCAGCAAGCCGAAGCTGCGGTGGTGAGCGTTAAAATCATCTGCGACGATAAGCTCGCGTGGGGCCGCCCAAATCCCGCAGCGCCGGAGCTGTGACAGAAACAATGATTGCTGCATGCTGCATGCCTGCTTGGTTGCTGCTTGCATGCTGCATGCCTGCTTGCATGCTGCATGCTTGCTTGCATGCTGCATGCTTGCTTGGCTTGCATGCTGCATGCCTGCTTGCATGTTGCATGCTTGCTTGCATGCTGCATGTCTGCTTGCATGCTGCATGTCTGCTTGCATGCTGCAAATCCCCTGTATTGATGAATCACTTCGGTCAGGTTAGGTTAGAACTGTGACGGCGGGGCTCTGTCGACCGCGGTTTAGTCGACTACGCCTTTCGGAATTGTATTAATCGGTATTTTAATAATCGGAATTCGTATTTTTGATGTTTCGAATTATTATTAAGTCGGACTTTTTGTTATTCGATCTATTGAAACTCGGTATTTTAAGAATAGTAATTATAAACGATAGGAATAGTGAAATTTAGGAATTATAAAAATAGGAGTAATGATAAGTCGGAGTCGTTATATTCGGAATTTTGAACCATTCGGAATTATGAAAATCGGTATTTTGAAATTCGTATTTGTGACTGTCGGAATAAAGTTTTTCGTATTTATGTAGTGTACCCATTTTTCAACACACTAGTGAGGAATAAATATTGTTATAAACTATGTGGTATCCTGTGTCGGTAAAAAAAGTATAGATCTACGTTTTCGCGGCGCCTTATACTTACTAATATAATAATAAATGAGAAAGTAACTCTGTCTGTCTGACTGCTACGCTTTCACGACTAAACCACTGAAGCGATTTTGATAAAATTTGGTACGGGGTAAGTTTGAACCCCAAAAAAGGACATAGGCCAATCTTTATTCTGGAACTTCGTTTGCGTCCGCGATAACCGAGATTTACACGAAGTCGCGGGGAAAATCTCTGGTATTGCTTAAAGTGTTTATCTATCTATCTAAATAAATAATATCAACGCAAACGCAAGTACTTAACGTATTAACGGGTCATATTTATGCGCATAGATAATATTATAATGAACGTCAGCGAGCAAATACGGATGCCTCACAATAGATACTAAACAAATATCATTACAAAACCGATGTCAAATAAACCATTCAAAATCTAGTAGGCATCTACCACATCAAAGACAATAGGCCCCGAATATATAATGCAGCCATTGAAATAATTAACAAACTAATAGAGAACAATATTGATGATAATCATTCGCATAATGTACTTTCCGTTTGCGGATATCATATCCATTGTCGGATTAGCGGTTGAGGGTTAATCCGGAATGGAGCGTCGTTCTTGAATGAATTTTAGGCTACCTTTCCTTAATGGCAGGGTTTCTTAAGAGCGTAGGTATACACCGTGAATTTTAATCCGTTGCAAATCTTTCAGGGGGTGAATGAAAAAAAACAGCTGATCCATACAATAATGTACTACATTACGATCAAATTGTATGGATCAGCTGTTTTTTTTTCACATTTCGTACTATGTCCCTTAATAAAAGTTGTTCATATTCATGAGTACATTCACCCCCTGAAAGATTTGCAACGGATTAAAATTCAGGTTGTATATCGTACGGCAATACATACAAATTTTCAAATCCTTATTTTTTTTAATGGATAAACCTTTCCATAGCATATGCATAATTGCATAGGTCTAAAAAGTTATCAAAGAATATTTTCGAAAAAATGTGTTACGGTTAATACATACATACCTACATACATAAACTCACGCCTTTTTCCCATAGGGGTAGGCAGAAACCACAGAACACTACCTGCTACGATCTTTACATACTATGTTACGGCTAAATTCGACAGATTTTTAGTTTTCCGTAGAAACAGACATTTTTATTAAATAAAACATTAGGAAAATGGTCTCTGAAATTTTTTTAGGCCTATGTAAGTTTCCTAAGCTGCTTATGCATAAGAAGTTTCATTAAAATCGGTTCATTCATTTCGAAAAATAACGACTTGTACCTAAGTTTATATGAAATGCCGTAAGGCGTAAATGCTCTTCACCTGTGTTCCAAGCATTTTCTATCTATGTACCTAGAGCAGGGGTCGGCAACCTTTTGGCAGGCAAGGGCCACAAGATGGCAAAATAAACTAAAGGCGGGCCGCAATTGTGATATTAACCCTAGAAGCCCAACATACCTACGTATAATTGCTCATATCGAAAAATTGATATGTTATTAAAAAAAATCTAAAAAGGCTTTAGAAAAATAACCACTGTAAATCATTCAGAAAACTACAAAGTAGGTACCTAAATAGGTAACTGATTTTACACAAATTTACAAAACGTTCACGGGCCGCAAGTAAGACGTCCACGGGCCGCGGGTTGCCGACTGCTGACCTAGAGAAATAGCTAATTAAACAAAGTAACATCACAAAACTATAACAGGCATTGTTCTATATATAAAATAACATACACTAATCAGATGGGATAGCTATTCGCTACCATTCGCTAGGGACAAAAGGCAATGTTTAGTAATATCACAATTATGTATGTGTCATTATATGCTGACCTCGTTTGTAGAGGCTTTGTGGCGCAAATGTAACGTGCGTGCAATTTGATGACAATGTATGCTGTTTTGTTAATTTGTTGCAGGTTTGACATAACATCACGCCTGTAATCCCCGAAGGGTTAGGCAGAGGTGTACCTATTAGTATACTCACATTTCGCCAGTTATGTTTAAGTCGCATGTAATAGGGGATGAGCCTATTCCCATCAATTGGCTGGCTTGGGCTGTGAGGGGCTGCTACTGAGAAATTCCTGATAGAAAAACCCAATAACACTTTGCCCAACCTGGGAATCGAACCCAAGACCTCATGCTCAGCAGTTGCGCTTTACGACCACTAGACCAACAAGGCAGTCCTGAATCGAAGGAGGGGAGAGATGATAATTCTTGTCCCTTTGTAATTTTGTACTTGATTATCTTTAAGCACTTGAGATCTATAAAACTTAAAGTTCAAAGACAAAGTCAAATCATTTATTTCAATTAGGCCATTACAAGGCACTTTTGAACGTCAAATACAAAAGAAAAAGGAATTGAATCTAGTTGCCCCTTCCAAAAGGTAGCTTTGTATGTAGAAGAATGGGCAAGAAACTCCATATGTACTCTTAAAAAATCAATGTTTACAATATTTGCATACAGAATCATACATATGGCACGTGTTCATTTTGGTACGTTTAGTACAGTACCTATAAGTACTAAACATACCAAAATGAACTTTATTCATATAAAATTGAGATTCAAAATCGCTGACAGTGCTTGGCAAAAGTCTAGGCCCGGTTTAAACATGGAGTGTAAAAGACAAATCACAGAAAGAAAAAAAATTTATATTTTAAAAATTGTACTTACATTTGGTGAGAATACGTTCAAGTAGAGACAGTCTTCGTCCATATCCCTGATGCCTTTAGTGGCACCGGTGTACTTGACTGGTTGTGGGCATGCAGGACCCCAGTCGACTGCTTGCATCAGTTGCCAACCGGGGTGTTGACGTGGAGGCTACAAATTAATAGTTTATTATTAATAGTTGACCAGCGTCACCTCCTCAGTTGCCCGTCGTGCCCTACCACCTGCACCATCCAAGACCTTAATGAGGCCAATGACAGAGCTGTACAGGTTGCTCAATATTGGTCGGGCAAAATTTGAGTCAATCGACGCGAGAAGAAGAAGTGGTCTGCAACCGGGAAGTATCTGCCAATGTAACTTTTTCTATTTCTTTAAAACTTTTTTTAAGTTTATCTTGGACATCACTGACATTGGTAAATCGTGAGGAAATCTGCACTTATAATTGGGAAGATGACAGCATTTACCAATAATTCCAAGACATAACTTCTCTAAAGAAACACTTTATTTTAGCCCTGGAAACTTGATTAATTTTCAATTAACTGTAAAATTTGATTTTGAATTGCTTTCAAATTAATAAATAGTTAGTCAATTGAGTCTACTCAAAAGTGACGTCACAGTTATTTTTTGGCGTACAATATCTATGGACAATCGCGTTTTGACAGGTCATAAAAAGTACGTCAATTGACTGTGGTGTCATCTACCCTATTAATATGAGTCTGAAATCGCAAATCCGCCTTGACCAAGCGTGGTGATCAATAATAATGTATGCGTGTGAAGAGGTTTTTGACCTGCAGTGGGACAATATAATAGGCTGGTATTACTATTTCTATTAGCTCAATAAGATTTTAGGCTCTTACTATGAATAATTTACAATTATATAACTGAAAGCAATAACTCCTAAGGAAAGGACTACAAGATTTTTTTTTATTGAATTCATAGTTTAAAAATGGAGAAGTTTACCTATTATTATTAACTAGCGACCCGCCCCGGCTTCGCACGGGTGCATGTATTATACGTATAAACCTTCCTCTTGAATCATTCTATCTATTAAAAAAAACCGCATCAAAATCCGTTGCGTAGTTTTAAAGATCTAAGCATATATAGGGACAGACAGACAGAAAAAGCGACTTTGTTTTATACTATGTAGTGATTAATTAAACAGGCCTTAGTATACTATTACTTCTATTATTATTAATATTTTAGTTAGGTACTATTAAGGCTTTTTAGGTAAGTGGACAAAGTAGTCTAGTTAGAAACTTCTACATTGTACCTAATAACCAAGCTCAGATCTTGAGTCATATCTAAGAACGGAACAAAGAATAAAATTAAAATCTCACTTTGAATCTTCCTTCCAATACTGGAGGTCTGGCATAAGGTATGCCCAGAAACACGGACACTTCTCCTTGTATTCTTTCCACTGGTGACAGCCATGGTCTGTACCCCGAGTCAGGGTCTGGATTGTCATATAAATATACCTGGAGGACAAAAATATTCATAATATGTATATATTGGTAAATATATAATATTAACCTTTGAATTTGCCTGAGACAAAATAAATAATAGTGAAATAACGATAGTTATTATGCTGCATTATTGAAATTCATTTTTCCAAATCTCATTTCAAATTTAAATTTCAACACACTTGCTTGTAAAGTGTCTCTTATTGTACCACTTGTGTGTGATTGTTACTTGACCTTTACAGCACTAAAGCGGTAATCGGTTTTTATTTATTTCAGTAGTGTGTTATTAAACGTCATATGCTAACAAATTAAACATTATATTTTCTACTAGCGACCCGCCCCGGCTTCGCACGGGTGCATGTATTATACATATAAACCTTCCTCTTGAATCCATCTATCTATTAAAAAAAACCGCATCAAAATCCGTTGCGTAGTTTTAAAGATCTAAGCATATATAGGGACAGACAGACAGGGAAAGCGACTTTGTTTTATACTATGTAGTGATGTCACCTTCGGCTTGGGTTGCAATCCAGTCTCTACCAAACTGAGGGGCAATTTGTTGGATCCCTTTTATGGTTCAAGTGTTATAATTACACACTTTCCAACTAGGTACAAAGAAAAATCTAATTACTCTTTCTATTTGGCTCACCTTAAATCCTTGCACCTGTCCATAATTAGTAGTAACAAAGACATCCCTCTTCAGTTGGCGGGAGTCCCTTCTCTCTCGACCCTGGAGGTCCTCCCTCCATCCACCGAGCACACCAGGGAACAGAGCATCAGGATTGTTTGGGTCCCGGTTCTAAAAAGTGATGATAATTAATGAAGCAGTTCTTAATGTTTTTATTTTCTAGCCTCTGACCGCAGCGTCGCGATCGTAAAAAGTATCTTTACATGAAGCAAGTTGAACTATTATCCCAAGAAAACACATTACTGTGATAAAATGTATTCTATCTGTGATAATTCAGGAAATGGTCTCTCTATTTGCCAATTTTTATCCAAATCCTTTCAAGGGTGTATGCATGATTGAATAACAAACATCCAAAAATCTTCACAATCTTTTACATTATTTTATAGTTAACACGTTCACTGCCGGGCCAAAAATGTTGAAGGTCAAACCTCCACAAGCGTCAGGCACTATGTGCCTGACGTGGCAGTTAAGGTGTTAAAATTACCTAATAGGATTCTTACAAGATAAATAAAGAGTAGTATACTACCTAAGGCTATATACGCACTATGCGGTTAGCCGCATTGCGGCCAGCCTTCCGGCTGACTGGAATAAAAATATTGTATGAGAAAGTAGTTTCTATACGCACTGCGATGCGGCTGCTGGCCGACCGCTCCAGTCGTTCTGAGCGCTGCGGTCCAACTGAACCGCAAGCGCAACCGCATCCTGCGGTTAGCCTAAGTTAGTGCGTATATAGCCTAAGACTATTCAAAGTATCTTATCCAGTTGACTGCAGGAAAACAAACCTATTGTGTTTCTACAACTGAAGAGTTGGTTTGAATGTTCTAATCTCAAGAACTACTGGTCTGATTGCATAATTAGTATACTAGAAAAGCTATAAATGGTCCATGACTAATAAAATTCATTCAATGAAGTGACTAACAGTGTTTACAAAACAATGATTTTTATCTTGAATGCAGAATGAATCATTGTGAAAAAAAATTGTGAAACATATACCTAGTAAAATAGAGATTAAATTAAGTAGAGCTACTTTGTATATAATATTCAGAACACATAGTTACACCACTGACCACTGCAGAAGTTTAGATACTCACAATATTATATTTGAACTGGTCATCCAATGGGTTTGTATTGATTGGATTGTATGGAAACCCTCCAGGCTGATTTATATTAGGGTTGTATGGGTTATATCTTGCAGGATCTGTCCCATATCTCCTGTTATTGTACACATACGTCCTGTAGTCACTGTCTCCCGGGCTGGGCAGTCTTGAAGAACGAGAAGTTTGCTCTCGTGAATTGTATATATCACTGTTAGCTTGTCCATTATACAAGTCTTTATTCGACTGGCACTCAACACTAGCGTATAAAAACAAAGTTAATAGATACTTTTTGTACATTTTCACATCACAAAACACACTACAAAGTTATTAAAGTAAAAGTTTCCGGATGAGTCACCATAATACACTTTTGTTTGAATCTTCGCAGTTTTACTGCAATATAAATCAACTTTATGAATTAAAACTAGTGTAATTACAAGTTAATTCACCGCGAATCTTAGTAATTAATTGATAGACACTGTGACGAAGAAGTTATGTGGGAAAAATATTGAGAACAAAGTTTCATATAACACAGTAGCTTAGAAAGAATGCATTACATTTTTATCTCTGAGGCCCTAGTTTCGATTTAGTACAATGTCGCGAAAGTACACGAGGGCTTATCTGTTTGTAATCAGCGAGTTATCGGTATCAAAACGTACGGCAACGCCCATTAGATCACAGTTTGTTTATAATTTTAACTTTTGTCGTGAGTGGTTGAGTTCAACTGATTTCGACATATTGATAGCTGTGATATTCTCGGTAAATCACTGATATAGAAATGTCGGTGTTTTTTTTCCATAATTTTTGGTTTTTTGTTAGCCTAGGGAAAAAAAAAAAAACTGTAAATTACATTGTTCTGTAAATCGTGTTTTATGTTGCATGTTTAAAGTGTTAGAATTGTTAGAAAATTATATTCTAATCGTTTTCATTGTATTGCTGAGAATGTCAGCTAAACTCAGCTGTCATATGTTATCTGTGGTAACGTCGTAAGGTCATTGACACTTAATTCGTTCGGAAATATTTTTATTTATTTTGTTTTCTTAATTCAGATCTTCTGTGTTTTGTTTATATTTTCAAACCGACCGTGACCGTTATTAATTTTGTTGTTTTGTTTTATATTTGTTTGACAATATTTTGTTGCAAAAATAATTAGATTATTATTAATCATTGATTTTGGCTAGGTACTTTGACTTTAGGGTATATTTTATAATATGAAGTTTATTATCTATTTTGCCTACACTTTATCTCTTGTCCACACTATCCCACAGCTGGGCAAAGGCCTCTTTTATGTCCCTCCCTCTCACTCTTTACATATCTTACCTACCAAATATCTGAATCGACTGCTCTGGTATTATAATGATACTTTATTACCCGAGCAGATTTTGCTTTTTTACTTTTTTATTTTTATTTTTTGATTTTTTTTTTACTTTATTTTTTTTGTAATTAAAAATTGCATGCCCTCCACCAAATACAGTATACTAAAACATTTCTACCTTATGTTTTAATTTCTTATAAGTAGTATGTATCTAGATACTGATTTCCATTCAAAGTAACCAACTTGCATAATAGAGAGTTGAAAAATTCTAAAAACATACTTTTTATACAACACAACAATGTTTTGTCTAGTTATGCGGTTATTTGCTCGACCTAATTAAACTTATTTGCATTTGGTTCAACGGGCAGGCTACGGCGACAGTAACCAGTAAGTACCTACAGTAACTGCTAAAATATTTACTATTTTCTGTCCGTTATTTACATTACAAAAGACACTAAGACTTAGTCTTAAAAAAAGAAATGTAAACCTTGCATTACGCTAGTGAAAAATATAAATAAACCTAATTTATTTATACTTTCCACTAGCGTACGCCCGCGACTTCGTTCACAACGACTGAAGTCGCCGATATCACGGGGTTTTAAACTATCTATTTTAATAGGACCTGAATGAGATTAATAATTAACCTACCTACCTTTTGCAAACAAAAAAAACAAACCAATTTTACCTCTCTAGAGTAATATTATAGTTTATATTGTTGGGTCTTTATACTTAGAATTTGAGAATATGTATTCCATTCAGATACTTACAGTTTTGAAAAGAGATATAACCAAGTAGAAAGTAGACGTACTTGTAAAATAAAACCTTAAATCTATTGTTCAATGCAAACTGTGGCGTATATGACAATATTGCTCGATTAAAAACACAGGCGCTTATTATTATTAAATACTTTTATCAAATAATTATGTTCTAACTGCAAGAAGATTCTATTTCATCTGTAAAAGATCATTTAGCATGAAATTCCCTTTGATACAAAGATTGAATTGAAAAACAGCCAATCAGCGACTTTATAGTCACGAAAAAGTCGTCCAAAAATTCCAGTGGGAATTTTCAGGCGTCTTTCGTAATTTCAGTCACGTAGTACCTTTGGTTACACTAAAAGCAAGGCTCCTGTGAAATTTTATCAAAATCGGTTGCAAATTGAAGCCTCTATTTCAGTTGAACAGATGGATTTAAATAATATTAGGCAGAAATTTATATGTTTGCGAGATAATAAGTATTAGGTTGATACTTAATTTGATAAAACAAAGTAATTTCAAAAAGTAGGTAAGTAAGTGAAAAAAATAAAAAAAAGTATTCGTTTTGTGCATACTTTTTGCTACGCTTGCCAGGATTCTAGTCCGTGGATGGATAGCCAAATTTTTCCGTTGGTCCCGGCTGCTAAACGTGGATCTATGACAAGCGTTACTGATCTTCAGAAGCCCGAAAGTCTCACAACCAGTCTTGCGAAGGGGTATCGTATTACCCAATTACTGGGTTGTGGAGGTCAGATAGGTAGTGGCTCCATGTAAAATTTTGGTACTCAGCTGCATCCGGTTAGACTGGGAGCCGATCCCAACATAGTTAGGAAAAGGCTAGGCTTTATTGATTGTGCGTACTTTTATGACTTTGACAAGTAGTTAATAAAATTAAATAAATAGTCAGAATTAATTGGACCGATTTAAGCAAAAACGTTCCAACCCACAACCTCGACAATTTTGAGATTTTGTGACCTATGTACTCCAAATAAGGTATATTTTAACATATCAAAGACTCATAACTCTATGTTAATAATTGACGAAAATGCGTATGGTCCAACCCAAAGCTGAAATGGCGAAGACCATTTTTTAAAATGAATAAGTGTTTCAAGCTGTTAGAATCATTTTTGCATTTTCTTGATAGCCCTGACGTGTGTTAATATTGTTTTTGCTATAATGATTCAAACTACTTGGAACAATTATGCTAAATACAATATAGAAAAATATTACAAAAATCATTCTGCATAAATGTTCCAAGAACCTTGAATCGTTTTAACTCAATTCGACTACAGAACTATACTGATTCAGGCCACATGCATTGTATATTTAAAAAAGAAATACAATAAATTTAATTCTTAAAAAACGATTCAAAACAGTTATATTAACCATATAAAATTATCATTACTTAGCATCTCGGTGATAAATAATAATATTTTTACACCGAAAACTTTAATTAAGTAGGCATTTATTTACTTAAACTTATTTTGTTTGTAAATTGTAAGTTTTGCGTGAAAATTTGTTCTATTTTTTTAGGATGTTGTGGTCAAAACTTATTGAAGATCATTTATGCATATTTCTAAATTAATCTTTTTAACTGACTTAAAGTATTGCAAAAAAGATCGGATAGGATCGTTTTTGTAAAATTTTAAGCGCAGTGAATAAATACTGTTAACGTTTTACAAAAACGATCCACCCACGTCAATTAAATCTTTTTTACAACAATGCTTTACATGATTCCTTAATTTAAATTTTTAACATAAATAAAAACCTCAAAGCTTGAAACGTTTTTGCAGTTTTGAAATTAAAACCATATTATACTTTAAATGAATAGGTACTTAAACAAATAAAATTTTTTTTTTGCAAAAACTACCGACTTCAAAAAAAAACACTAAAAAGTTAAAAAAAACCGACTTCAAAAACCCTAAAAGCACTAAAAAGTTAAAAATAATACTATAACCTACCTATACTAATAAACCTAACCTAACCTACGATTAACCTAGACTAAAATTTAACAATTTTTTGGAGTTGGTGCCATACGGTTGGATATAATACCCTCGTTCTTGGCACCGACTCCAAAAAATTGTTAAATTTTAGTCTCATTTTAGTCTCGAGGTTATTATTAACGATAAGAAAAAAAAAAGGAAAATCATTCACAAAAATCTCTACATGTTATAAAATAAGCAAGCTAAGTTATCCCAGATTATTCAGAAATGCTCCAACTTTTTGTTTTAATGTTTTTTAATTTCGAATAGTTTCTTTTTTTACAATTTTAAATGGCCAGTATTGACAAAAGCCTTAAGCCATGAGCCTATTAGTTGAAAAAATACTCCAACTGCAAAAAAGCCTAAACATAGCTCCAGAAAAGGACCAATAGGCTTAAATTATAGGGTTAAAAGCCTATAGTTCTCGGAAACACTATATTATATAGATGATATAGATGGTTATTGTGATAAATCTGACTTTGATTTGGATGAGGAGTAGGGTAACTTTTATGCATTGATTACTATGAAAAACTGAAGAGAGACGATGCAATACTAGATGATTTAGATGGTTATTGTGATGAACCTGACTTTGATTTGGATGAGGAGTACACACATTGGTATTTTTAAAAATTAAAACTAGAATAATAAACATTTTGAGTTTCTATTTTTGTCATTTTTGAAACATTTTTGCATTTTTCTTTCCGCAGCCTACACAGCAAAACCCATACAAAATTTATTTTGTTAAAATGATCCAGGCGCAAGTTTCTTAAATACCTACGAAACTATTACAATTTATTCACTAAATGCATGCATGTAAATTAGTTTAGTACATTTATAATTACATAAAATTAAAAACACAACATTAAGTATTACAAAGCCGGAGAAACACAGCAATAAACTTTAAAGTCAATTATCTCGAAATGAGGTTTGTGTGGTTTGGAACATTTTTGCTTAAATCGGTCCAATTAGAAATCAATCAAGCTATGCATGCAGTCATCAGTATTTGTATGTCCACTTGCATTGCCGTATAACCGACGAATACAAATTGTTGTAATTCGATTCGTAGCAATAGTCGTAGTACTTGCGTAGCTCTATAGCTTGTAGCATATTATTATAACTTAATTTTAATAATACTATCCTCTTTCTTATAAACATAAAGATCAACGCCAAAAATAAGGTTAATAAAAATAAAAGTGCTGCGTTCAAATTCAAACGCACATAGGCACCTACTTATTGAAAATTCGCGTCAATTTACTTAAGTGCACACGTGTGCCCAAGGCCGCGAGAGTAGGCAAAACGCCGGGTGTGTTCTGCCTCTGCCCACAGCGAAAGCTGTTCAATCTCATAATTACTCCCCAGTGATTGGATTATGGATAGTCACGATAGCCGGCGCCGTTTATTTAATAGTGGTAAGACGCTTAGGGAATATGTATTTAAAGAGAAGAATGTACCCTTAAATGGAGTCGGAATAATGGTTTCTGTGGAGCAATTAATAGGTATACAAAGTTTGGGTGAATTGGGGGTAGGCAGAAACCACAGAACGCCACCTGCTACGATCCTTACATACTCTTTTCGCCTCGTCTTTATTCATACATCTGGTCATACAAGCATGCCATACATACGAGTGCGCACCCGACCTTTATGAAGAACCTCACCAACGGCAACGTCCCCTTTCTGCGTTGCCACTCACATCTGGCATATAAATTGCCTTTGTTAATCCCTTTGTTTCCTTTGGATCGTAGCAGGTGGCGTTCTGTGGTTTCTGCCTACCCCCATGGGAAAAAGGCGTGAGTTTATGTATGTATGTATGTTAATCGCCTTTCACTCATCCTCTCATGTTTATGGTAATTTTATTATTTTAACTCTTTACTGTCGTATAAATATGTAAAATGTGATGTTTACGATTATCTATTTTAAAGTCAAAGCATTTATTTCAACTAGGCCACACTTTACTCAGATACTTTTGCCAAAGAGTCGGCCAGTTAGTCAGAAAGTTGAAGCTAGCAGCTACCTCTATGGAGAAGAACGAGCAAGAAACACCTCAGACACTCTCTCTACGTATATGTAACTAACTTCGTAGAAACGGCCTAACATAAACAACAGCTCTGTTGACAAAACGTGCATTTGATGGCAAACCCCTGACCGTATTTTATTAGCCAAAAGGGGCCAGGACATTATTTAAGAGGGCTATATTTATCAGCGAAAAATGAGCAAGTAAATAAACAAGATAAAGTAACAAAGCGCTTACTTAAGTAATATAAAACTTGTAAAGGTTCACCATAATAACACACAGGGTCTTAATAAAAAAATGAAGACTTTCAAAAGGGCCACAGCCAATAAATCAGAACTTAAGATAAAAATATTAAGATACATTCTTTGCAAAGAATATATTTTATGTTCATGTTACATACATACATAAACTGTTTCGTTTGTCTAGTGGTCGCAAAGCGAAACTGCTGAGCATGAAAGTCTTGGATTGGATTCCCAGGTCGGGAAAAGCGTTATTGGGTTTTTCCATCAACCGGGCACAAATCCAGACTCCGAGGCTGCTACTGAGAAATTATTTCAATGTGTCACATCCTTATGAAAGAGTTTGTATGTAGTTATAAGGCGCCCATTACACGGTAGGTTTTGCCATGGCAAAACCATGGCAGAAATTTTGACTGACGGAAAACCTATCGTCTAATGCGATGATTGACGTTTGCATGACGAAAATTGTAGGCGATAAAATTCATCATTCACCATCAGTCATGATTGATGGAAATGTGCCATGGCAAAACCTACCGTCTAATGGGCGCCTTAGTATTCGTCTTCAGTAGCGGGCTGGCAGATTTGTTGGTCAACTAGTCATAACTAGCCGATTGCGCAAGACAACGCACGTGTCATTTTCATAGAGTATGTCAGTGCAGCGCCATACTAATAATAAAGAGTAATTATTGACGCCACTAGTCGAGCAACAAATCGCTGATTTGTTTTTGTTTCGAGAGCTGTCTCAGTATGCACACATGCGTTGTGAGTCTTGTAAATACTTTCAAACGTTTTCAATTGTGGAAGGGCGTGCCACGTTATGGTAGTTTATCTCTACTTGGCTAGTCTCTATGGAGATTGACCACTGTAAGTAACCGAAATTCGTTCAGGAAGAAATTATTATTATTATTACTTGTCAAACGAACCTTCTGTTTTATGAAACTTTTCTATGGTATTAATTAATCCTAACGAGTTCTTTGTTTGACGTTTATGTCGGTTGTGAACGTCCATTTTAACTTGATCTGTTTTACATAATAAAAATGTCGAGAATAGATGTCTCCAAATTCTGGTTCTTGGTTTGTTAGGAAGCTTTTGTATTATAATTAAGGAATGTTGGAGCGTTACGAAGTTATAAAATCTGATCTGTTTAGACATCGATCATTCATTGTTCACTCTTTAGATTGAACGCTGTTAGGTATGTATCTATTTGTGATTAATCGTACTTGTAATTTAATGTTTTCTTAAGAAATGTTATATTAAATTGGCTTACTCGTCCATGTAAATTTTCTAATGGATTATCCTAATTTTTTATGCTTTTAAAGCACTCAGGGATAGCCTAGTTTCCTATTAGTTACAGAAATTTCAGAATCGAACTATACACATCAAAAAAGTCTAGGGATCAACATCCCTAACAAATGTTAGGGATGTTGATCCCTAGACTTTTTTGATGTGTGTAGTAGTTTCGCTGAAACAAATTCTTCAGTTTTATGAGTAATATAGGTACTACTCGTAAATGTCAGTTTTAAAAGTATAGTTGTAAAAGCATAACAGACAGACATACAGACATACTTTTGCATTTAGGTATAATATTAAAATTTGAAAGTTGATTTAGGCTTTTTCTTTACTTACTTAGGCACTCCTACTTACTTCAATGCACAAACCACAATATTTTCCTAGCTAAACAATAACTGTTACCATAGAGATCTAAGTATATTTAAAGGAGGCCTACTTTTAAAACCATAGCTTAACCAGATATTTTTTCAAATGTCAATTTGTTAAGAATGCAAAACTATAACTATACTACTGCATACACCATCAAATAAAGGTAAACACACACTAAGCTCAAGCTCTTGACGGAAGCGACAAGAGTAAAAAATAAACCTTATAAATATAAAATAAGTAAGCCAGACGCTAAGAAAGGTAAATAATTTCAAAAGGAAACCTCGCAAGCCTACTCGTTTCACGGAAAAAAAATACTAATTTGCCAAATGCATACACAGCAATATCATCTCCTCATCTCCGCGAAAATATTCAAAAGGGCAGAAAATGTTTTCATCAGATATTATCCATCTACGTTTGAGTTTGTACTGTGGAGTTGTGGCAGAAGATTAAGTCTGTATTCTAGTTTGGTTTCATTATGTACTTATATCTAAATTTTTGTTTGTAATGAAAGAAAGAAAAAAAAAACTGTTTATTCACGAGAAAGCAGCACACATACATGAAAATTGTTGTTTACAAAAGCCCAACACAAAAACAAGTTGGTATTAAATCTAAAAAGTTAGATAAAATAATTTATTGTATATGAAATAAATATTTTTCTTAGACGGAAATATATGCGCCACCGCGGGCCCGCTGACGGCTAATGGACAAACTGAAAAAAAATTAACCGATTTAAAAAAGCGAGTAACATAGAATCTATTTTATTTCCAAAGGATTTGTAGGATTCGTAAGAAAATCTCGGCGGGCAATAGATTTCGATGCAGTTTCCACTATCATTTAGAAAAATTCCGAGAAAATGACAAAATAATGTCAAGTAATAAATTGAACATTTTCGATTTAATAACTAGGTATATTATCTACTTACTTATCACCTAATGTTTTCAGTCCATTGAACTAAAACGCATAATAATTATTCAAATATTTTAATTAATTATTTATGCCACTAAAACATGCATCGTTTATTTGATTGCTTCATTGAATATTCAATACCAAATTAGTTATTAATTTGACAGATCAGTACCTATTGGCATTCTGCTCATTTCCATGACGTGTTTTTCACAAGCATTGAACGTGAAAAAATAAGGTTGAATGAATGAATAAAATGTGTAGTGTGGCGCGAAGGTTTTTGAACGAGTTCGATTCATTCTTTCTTTACCATCGTCACATTTTTATGCTGTATTCTTTTTTTAAATTTTATTTTGAAGTGTCATAAAATCGAAAGTTTGATTTTATAAAAGTACCGATAAAGTTCTTAATTCAAAAATGGTTAATATTTGTAATGTAAATTCCACCGTTTTATTTATCATTAGCATCTATTCGCGAGTACGTCCGCGTCTGATGTATTATCTCACGGAACCGTGCATTGTACGAGTACCAGGATAAAAATGGCCTATGTGCTAGTCTAGACTGTAATCTATCTCTATGCCTATTTTAATTTTATCCAGCCTTTCTAGCGTGATTGAGTAATAAACATACATCCAAACATCGAAACTTTCGCATTTAGAGGAATAAATAAGAATAATTACGTGACTTACGCACCTATTTGCGGCAGCGTCTTTGCATACATGTCCAAAACCATAAACAATGCCAAAATCTTTCACAGACCGATCATTGAAAATTCATTCAGAAAGCTCCGGGCCTTCGTTCCTTGTCACGCTACCCACATATTGGGTTATCCGGTACATTATCAATGAGCCGGGTGCACCAGCCATTGATTGGTGCATTCGGAATGTAAGCCATCTGGGCGCATACCGCTTGTATTGAAGCATGCCGGGACAGATTGCGATCCAACATTGTATTGAACTAGGAGTTAGGAAGTTTTGGACGCGAATTGAACCGAATTGGGTAGTTGACACCAAGACAACCAATTCCAAGACATAACTATTCTGAAGAAACACTTTAAATATTTCCTACAGCTTTTAAGGTTGATATTTAAGTAATAAAGGTCCGCTACATCAAAGCCTGTTAATGTAATTTCATTCTTAAAACTGAACGTAAAATATTTTAATCTAGAAGCGTTCAATAAATTGAAATATAATTAATGTTTCCTGGAACGGAGTAAAAGGATTTCCGCCATTGTAATCAACTTATAGAACATAGTGCAAGCCTTTCAACAGTTTTTAAAGCGAATTTTTTTTACACTGTTTTTAAAATATGGTTGGTTGGATCGTGACGAATCCTGGGTTTATAATTTATATAAGTCTATAATCGTCAATCCGTCTTGAGCAAGCGTGTGGTGGTGGTCTCTTCTCGTGCCTTCTCTTTATGAGAAGAGGTTTTTGCCGTGGGACAATATAGGAAGATGTGAAAAGCTTTGCCCAGCATCGGGACAAGACAAAAAAATAAAATAATAGCTCTAAATCAAGATTATCGCTTGAACCTCGATCTAAATTTCGGGCTCGACTTCACAAACATTCAAAATTTTTCAGGCCACCATATTTTGGGGTACAGGGGTAACAAACTCTCGATGTTATAAGGGTAAACAAGTTCTACGTTATCTATGACAGATATCCTTCCCATAACATCGAAAGGTTCGACCTCTTTCTAACTCCTGAGTGAACGAACTTTTGATTTAGTAAAGTGTTTCGAACAGTCGTGCGTTTTTCGAATTTCGAACGATATATTAGAAATCGGAGCTAAAGTAAATTGAAACTGATCGTTTTTTGTTTTTTTATTTGTGAGGTTGTCATCTTTTAGCGTTGAACGTTCAATGACCGCTCAATCATTTTAATTGGGCATATAATCAAAATAATCTTGGGTGACTTTGTGACTGGCTGAATGAAAGATACAACTTCCGAATCATTCGAATCTTCATAACATAAGGTTCTCCCCAAATTCGTACTCCCTGAAATTATGGTCCTATTGAATGTATAATGGTCCCGCATGGCGCCGCATCGCCCTATTGATGTGACTCCTTCAGATATTCGTTTGTTCTAAGCTGTTTACACGGAAATACAGATAACCAACAACATCTGTTATAGGCTAAGAACCTGAAGTAGCCAGAGTTACGTCATTTTAACATGGTCTGAAATTTTGAACGTAGATAGAGGAATATGCTGTTCAGAAGGTAACAAACACAAATGTACAAAGGCGGACTTAATGCCTTAGGCATTCTCTACCAGTCAACCAAAGGTGGTGAAGAGATAACAAAGCAGGTGCAAAAAATTACCTAAAATAAATAAATTATTTGTTTTATTTATTAAATTATTAAGGTGTGTTTAGATAGGTCTGTTAGTATCGTGTATCCAGCATTTAGTCTTATAAGTAGGTACTTATAAGACTAAATGCTGGATACACGATACTAACAGAAACAGTCGCCAGACATTTTTAGTGTGCCATAACTTTAGCCAGATGCTTTAAAGGTTGAAATTTTAAGGCAATCATGGTTTTTAACAATATCCTGTAAAACATAAATAAAACCAGACGTCAAAACGTAACGTAACGTACTGTAGTAAGATACCTTTTATGAGGTAAGTAACGTGTAATGTAGTATGGTATCTTTTATACTTGATAACTAAAAAAGAGTACATACAAATACATAGTATTGAATTTAGAAAGTACCTACATATAATAATCTCCTTAATATATGAAACAAATAAATAATACGTAATATGTAGTGTTCTATCACATTTAAATTAAGTAGGTGTACGAGTTAAACAGGCCTCTACGAGTTGTCTTGGGCCCTTTGTACGCCTCCCAAACGTCCAGGACCGCATTGGCCCCGAGAAACACATTTAAAAATAAATGATAATAATCATATTGATATATTTTTACACCTATTCCCAAAATTTTTGCCTTGATA
Organism: Hoplodrina blanda; assembly: GCA_949316365.1. Classification (NCBI taxonomy): domain Eukaryota; kingdom Metazoa; phylum Arthropoda; class Insecta; order Lepidoptera; family Noctuidae; genus Hoplodrina; species Hoplodrina blanda. The sequence continues at coordinate 2,612,734 of OX438579.1, read as the reverse complement.
ACAAAACGTAAATCTAGCGACGATTTGGATCTTGGACTACGATTGGTGACGGTGACAAATTATTAATCTTTTCATGTTATATCTGTGGAAGCCTTGTAGATATCGACTACGTGTGGTTTGGTACGACGTTGGCCACAGAACCAGTTTGTTATGCATGTTGTTTGAGATCGCGTTGAGTCTGTTCAATAGTATCCGGACCGTCTCTGGGACGATATACCGTATTTCTACGGTTTGAGAGAACACTGGATTGGCTCGACTAAATGGTGAAATTCCTCAATTTCTGCAGCAAATATTTGGCGTCTTTGTTGTCAAGCATGGAGTACATTGTGAACAAGAACTGGGTTTGAACCTCGTTTAAATAGTCTTTGGTCTCTCTAATCTCTGGGTCTATTGAATTGATTTTAGCTAGAAAGCTATCTTATCACTGAGGGCTATATTTTATTATCAAAAATTAGAGACCCGTAAGAAGAATCACGCGAACGAAGTCGCGGGGAGAGTGCTAATCTAAAATATTTGTTTTACAATATTTTGGATACCTACAGGATTGTATGATTGATTATATTTTAATTTATAATTGCACGTGAATACGATTCGAAAAAGTGAGTCTTTGAAGTTTCAGCTGTATAAAGAATAATAAAGCTGACTTATAAATAACATAAGAAGTAAGATCACAAACCCTAATCAAGATTTAAGACAAACTTATTTAAGTACTGAACATCTAGAACCGTCTGTATTGAAGAGGCTTAGCCCTGAACCATAGGCCTAACACGAGTGGGCTAATTTTTGTATTGGAAATGCGGCTATCGTATAGCTTTTTGGTTTATTTTTATACGGGAAGTGCAAGGATTAACCACATATTAATTAAGCTTTCAAATGACAAACATTATGTGCTAAACGGGGATTTTTATTTTGAATATTGATCGGATTTCTTAAAGATCTCCACGTCGTGATGGTATAGGACTAGACCAATGGGACATTTTCTATTTATATTATTTGTATTTTCTAGGTTTGTCTTGGACATCGCTGAAGGAGAACATGGACATATATATTCAACTAGCTTTTGACTTCGTTCACGTAAATGTCGGTTATCACGGACGCAGACGAAGGTGCTGAATAAAAAGTAGCCTATGTCCTTTCTTGGGGTTCAAACTTATTCCGTACCAAATTTCATCTTAATCGGTTTAGTGGTTTAGTCATGAAAGCGTAACAAACAGACAGACAGAGTAACTGTCGCATTTATAATATTAGTAAGAGTAGTTGATCAATGCCCATGCCTTTTCCGCACAAGAAGGCTGTTATTATATAAATATAATTTTCTCTCCGCACACTTATGCTAGGCTCTCTGTAGTAAATGTTGCAAGAGCGATGATTTATTACAACCCCGCTTATGATCGTACTTAGCCTATCAGATGGAATGTCACTCATACTGTACACAGCGACGCCTACATACTTACGTCTATATTAATTTTCACTTTACGTAGATATAAGTATATCGGTATTAGGTACGTACATAAATCATCGCTTTCGCTTGAAGGGTTAAGTAATGTGAGGTCAGTGAACTGTCAAGGAAAAGGTATGTCACAAATAGATTTGTGCTTTCGTGCTCGTTGCGATTTGTTCGAAATCGATGAATCTTACTGGTTATAAATGTAAGAGTTTGAATGGATGAATGTATGTTATCTACTCCATCACGCCAGAACGGCTGAACGGATATGGTTGAGATTTGGCACAGAGATAGATTAGTCTGGAATAGCACATAAACGACTTTTAATTTCGGAAAAATGTGTGGTTCCCGAGGGATAATATATCAATTTTGACGAGCACGAAGAATCTGGACCCAAGTAATAGTCTGAAAACTCCTACGCAGTGAGCAAGCGTGGTGATCAGGGATAGGATGCTTTTTTACCTAAACTTTGGGTGTTCGTTTAGTATGGAATAGACTTTTGTATCTAAAAATTTCCGCAATACCTAGAATAAAATAATGATATAAATTTTATTTTACTGTTACGGTTAATTACACATTCGTTTATTAATCTTGATATCTGCCTATCATGAAAGTTTACCAGTAATGGGTGGTTAATTATCTGAATGCTTAAAAAAATAACAAACAGTATTTTGAATGATGCATTTGCTTTCTTATGCACTGCCAGAATCACGGGAGATTTTTCTTCAAATCAATAAAATTATTTCTAGAAGTCGTATCCATATATTATTAGCGAAAAATAAATTTTATGATAATCAATGCTTGATTCACTCCCTTTGTATTGCAACAATTATAATACACAGGCTAATATTAAACATAGCAACTGGCCAGTTCCCCAGATAGTTCAAACCAATATTCCCTGAACAAACAAGCGAAGTCGACGGCAGAACTTAGTTGCCAATATAAATACGTCGCTTGCAAGTCGGTATATCGAAGACATGAAGACAAAAGGGTACATGATGGATGTTCCAAGTTTAGGGGTGAGGGTTGGATCGGATGTAGAAGGGATTTAATTACTGTCTAAGTATTGATGTTTTGGTTGACAGGAAAGGTCAAAGCCTTCTGGTTTTGTTTAACCCAATGTTAGACACAGTTCGGTAAAAAAGTTATGCGAAGAAAAATCTGCTGTCCTTTACAAAGTGTGTAAAAGTACAATTAACGAAACTAAATTTTACGTGTTCTTCTCTTCGTTATGATCAGTTTTTACGAGTTTTTATTTAGCTTGCACTGGTATTTATTTATTTAAACTTTATGCAAGAAAAGTGCAAAGGCGGAAAGGCGGTAAGTTGTTCTTTCATTTGCAAACCATATTTCGACCATTTGCTGGTATCCGATTGAGCTGAAATGCATACATCTTTACTTCTGATGACAATACAATGTCCAATACTCAATAAAATAATTTTAAATTAAAGCTTGTTTTTAAAAATATTTTTTTTTTGTTTCCGTCCATGCCTGGGAAACTTCTGGTTATGGAGACATTGAAGGTCAAAGTTCCAACATTTTTGTCAAAAAAAAGTTTCAAATGTTCTAACTAAACTTCAAATATTCCCATGACTCCTTTCTAACCACAATGTTTTGTGTGCGTTATAATTATTGAGTAAGTAATACCATGATAAAATGTTTTTTTACCCCAAAAATAAAACTGTTTTCTCAGAAATAATTTTTGCTCAATGTGAATTAGTTTGAATAATAAATAATAAATCGCAAAAGAAAGACTGCTGTTAAGCACAATTTATGTTTCCATAACTCAACCCAATGTAGGAAACAGCTATTTTTTTTTACTATTTCAGCATTGGTTCCTTATTAAAAGTTGATCATTTTAATAAGTACTATAGGTACTCTCTTGAAGTACGTCCTTCGTTCTACCTAACGCCTTGTATATAACAAAAAAACTAGAGTTCACAGAGAGCTCTACATAAAGCTTCAAGTTATTTATCTAGAAATATCTATGACCTATAGACACTTTACCCAATCTAGATGAATAATTACAATCCTTCACACACAAACAATGATTAATGATGAATTTCAAACGCTAACTTTTCTATCAATTTTGATAGTTAATTTCGAAGGTTTCGTTATCAGATTTACTATAATTAACTCACAAAATTAACTTCATACAATCCATAGTTCTATACTTCTCTACAAAGAATAAAACAAAGTTGCTACCCACCATCCAGTGGCGGCGTAAGACCTAAAATTTATGTAGGCAACATACATTTTCCGAGGCCTTCTGGTTATGCAAAAAGACGAATTTGAAAATCTATTGAAACAGATCTTCTTCTTCTTTATCGTGTGGGCAGTAAAGTCTTACGACCCCACACACCCTAGTGTCAGATTTTTAAACCGCCTCAAGGGCCTCTGACATGGTTTGATTGAGACAGTAACAGCCTGGTATAAGACCAGGTTTCCTCACGATGTTTTTCCTTCACTGATGTCAGTGATGACATCGGTGAGTGTGATTGAAACAGATGTTTTCAGAGTTTAAACGCGACAAAAGAATTCCTTGTCTTGCCTTTGAGGTGCGACGCCCATAAGAGTGTAAGGCCGTAGGCGATGGCCCGCTTCGACGTCTGTACGCATAACAGACAGACAGAAAGAGAGAATTACTTTTGCATTTATATTATTAAGTATGGTTTTGACTACTACTAGGACGAAAACACAACTAAAACAAACATAACTGGCGAAATGTGGGTGTACTAATGGGTACACCTCTGCCTAACCCTTCGGGGATTACAGGCGTGATGTTATGTTGTGTAGGACGAAGTCGCGGTATAAAGCTAGTAATTAACATACTTGACTATACTTGTCAAAACAACCAAATAACTAAACCTAACCGCGCAGAATGCAGCTGAACTTGTAAGGTAACAATAAAGGAATTCATAATCGCTAGAGAGCTAATTAAAGTTGCAAGTCAATAAGCTGGTGACTTGAGTAACTTGGAGTAAACCTTGCTTAAGTTATAGTGCTTAAGTTTAATGCTTAGCTCAGTATTATAGAGCATTTGTGTTTGAACGTGTGGCATTAAGTTTTATAGTACAAATTACTTCAGTTTTCTGAAGCGGGTTGCTAATCTATACTTAATATTATAAAGCTGCAGAGTTTGTTTGTTTGTTTGTTTGTTTGAACGCGCTAATCTCTGGAACTACTGGTCCGATTTGAAAAATTCTTTCAGTGTTAGATAGATTAGTTATCGAGGAAGGCTATATATACGCTACGACCTACGGGAGCGGAGCAGTAACCAAAGAAGACGCGGGTGTAACCGCGGCGGACAGCTAGTTAAATCTAAAGCGATGGCTGACACACTATTTTATTGTTGGTTGAAATGTTAATAAGAGTCTGGTCGTCTACAGTTCCAGTATTTGTAAACACGTGAACATTATGTATCTTTGAACGTAAATTGTATTTCTTTATAGGTACATAATATTATAATATAGCCTTTTTTGTGCAAGGTACATAATATTCACGTGTAATCCTGTATGATCCTACTTACGTATGAAATATGGTAAAACATTTATTTTAAAAGAAAGTCTAGAGTTTCTGTCTCGTTCTTCCCCACACGAAACTAGCTTTTGGTAGGGGGTAAATAGGTTCAATTTTTTTTTCTTGTGTATGACGTTTAGTGCCTTTTGGTCTAGTTGAAATGAAATGATTTTACTTTAAAAACCAAATCAAAATTAAAAATCAATCTCATCTTAGCAATCAATACAGTCAAAATCTTATAAAAAATGTAATGTTTAGTCGTGAAAACGTAAGACAGACTAGAGTTACTTTCACATTTAAAATATTAGTATTGAAATTAGTTTAGATTTCCTGAAGATGTTTTCCTTTACCAATGATGACATGACACATCTTAACGAATCTTAGTAACAATACCTATAACATATTTCTACATAAAACTCTTAACAAAACCCGTCTTAAGCGAAACCGTGAAGGGCGCTTGTTTATTATTAAATTAACCCTTCAGTGCGGAGGGTAATCTTGGAAGTTGGTCGGAGGGCTCTCTGTTAATCTGTCAGGTTATTGTTTGAGCGCTGCCCTTCTGAGGGTTGACGTTCAAGCGAGCCTGTTTGTACTTGTATAGTTGTGGTAACATCGTCTTTGATGGCGGAGTGACAAAGTTTAAGGGACTTTCTACGGCATTTCTTAGGATACGACCCCTTTTGTTCTAAGAAAGAAGGGTGAAATTTTGATTGAGTTTAAGAATATTTTTTTACATAAAATAAGGCAAAAGAAGCTTTTATTACTGTTGTTTGCAGTAATTAAATAATTTTTGCATAAGTTATTAAATAGTTTTTATTTTCTATGTTTGAAGAAAAACGAAGATTATTATTCATTTCAATTAATCTCATTAAAAGTCCTTTATATGTCCCAGTAGTTATGCGCCCACCTCTCATGCTTGAGATTGCTATTTCGATACAGGCAAATATTAATATGACTTTCTCAATTCATATAATTATGTAGGTATGTGCTTTCAAAGTTTATCTTGGACATCACTGACATCGGTGAAGGAAAACATCGTGAGGAAACCTGGACTTATAAATACAAGTCTGGAATCGCCAATCCAATTTGAGCAAGCGTGGTGATTAGCTCGTGTCTATTCAGCACGAGGAGAACCCTTTGCCCTGCAGACAAAAAGGTATCATTATGCCAGTAAGAGCTAGTACTACATTTTATAACAAACATTTCTTACAAGGATCTACCTACAAACTTTTCTCACATTCTGGAAACGTTCTACAAACCGGTGAGCGCAAGCCAGTACCACTTCCATACATTACCTGCAATACCATACAATATTCATTCAAACCGAATCTAGAACTTACGTACCTACATCGGTGTAAAATACAAAAGTTTGTTACTCTCAAGTTTGGTAGACGGTGAATTTTGTCGTTCTGTAAGATATTTCATGTTCCAATACTTTAGATAAAGTGCAGAGACATGCAGCAAGGTTTCTCAAGTAAATAGGGCAATGCTTCGTGTGTCATCCTGTTATTGGCTGGTTGGTTGTGGTCTGAAGATATATTGGTACGCTACAATATTATTGTATGCTGAGTCTTTGAAACTTAATTTATTCTATACTTATATGTATACTAGCTTTTGCCCGCGACTTCGTCCGCGTATATGTCGGTTATCGCGGACGCAGACGAAGTCGAAGTCGAATAAAAAGTAGCCTATGTCCTTTGTTGGGGTTCACACTTACCCTGTACCAAATTTCACACAAATCGGTTCAGTAGTTTAGGCGTGAAGAAAAGACAGACAGACAGACAGACAGAGTTACTTTCGCATTTATAATATTAGTTAGGATTTCTAAACTAATATTACAAAGAGAAAACATTTATGTTTTTGTATGTATAATGGATAATCTCAAAAACTACTTAACCGATTTTTAAAATTCTGCGAGTAACGTAAGCTATATTTTATTTTCAAAAAAATTAAACCGATGATTTTTTTTGTGTTACAAAACATAATTAGCACCGCGCGTGCTCATTTGGTCAAATCACATAGCGTGCACTTCCTGTTTCAAACTTCCGTCCTTTTTCACGAAATCACTCCTACAGATTGTAGAAGCAATAATGTCATACATAAAAAAAAGGCTTTTAAAAAGCAACTGTTTCCTGCAAAAAATCACTATATTTTAACATGATTTAAAAGTTCCAAACATTTTACTGTATAGAATTAAACAAAAACGGAACAGTAATAAAGTTCCTTGCACAATGCAATTCTATTTTCAAAAAGAAAAATCTTCCAAAGAGGTGCTCAACCTTTTTTATTCGGCAACTGTACATAGTGTCGCAGTGAAACTATAAAACGTTTGATGTTCGACACTTGGCCCTTTTGTCAGCTTTCCAGATTTATGAGGTCCAATCTCATTTCATAACAGAACCTTTATAATTCGCGTCCGTTCCACTTCGCGGATATTTATTTTATTGCTATACTATAGAAAATGGGTAAGTTTTGGAGCGTGGACGCCACGGTTTTATGCACGATTTAAAAAAGGAAATTATGTTGTAAATGTTTGTCGTGGCAATACTCGTAGACCCATTAGGTTTGGTTTTCTAATTTGGAATTATTCTGTTTGAAGTGGCTTTAGTGTAACGATATAATTATGTCCTGCCGAAGATTATGTTACGGTAATTCCGCATGTTCTGTTTTTTACGATAACAGACTATGAGAAGCATTGCTTGAATGGACATCACGACGATATTACATTTGTTTTATTACTAGCGGATATCCATTTCCGGCCTGATAATAAACTTTAAATAACTAATTTATTTTGTAAAATAAGAAATAATAATCGACGTATATTGTATATTAGTGTATATTGTATATTAGTGTATAATTATTAGTGTATATTGTATATTAGTGTATATTAGTGAATATTGTATATTAGTGTATATTGTATATTAGTGGATATTGCGATATTTCTTCTTTGATATTTTGTTTTTTCGGATTTCTTGTGCCTCGTTGGTCTAGTGGTTGCAAAGTGCGACTACTGAACTAATTAGGTCATGGGTTCGATTCCCAGGTCCAGGTCCAGATTATGTTATGTGTTCTTGTGTAAGCTGACATCTATAAGCATTAATGGATTGAATTATTTCTTTATCGTTTTCGGTCTTTTTTCTTCCAAATTATAAATATTTTTCGAAGACTATCTAACGAATATCATCATAAACGCGTGCCAGCTTGTATGTTCAACCCGTATATTTCCACAGGAAGATAATAAATGAAGCGACCTTTTGAAGGATTACAAAGGTATCCCATAGAAAGTAGGCGACTTTACCAAGTTAACTTTTAGCTCTGTTCCGACTTTATTATATTTTTATTTTTTATAAAACTGGAATCGCGTTAACAAGTTTCTTGGGTGCTGTTGTTAATATTTTTTCTTTATCTTAGTTTCCTTTACTGAGCTTCTAAGGCTTCGAGAACTTTCTAGTCTCTTTGTTTTATTAATTTTAAAGCTTCGATCATTTTAAATTTTCGATGGTATACAGCGTTATTTTTAAAACACCAGAAACCTGAAAAGGGGTCATTGTACTCATCATTATGAACAACTTTTTCTATGTAACCAACCCTGAAGTCATGAAAAAAAATCAGCTGTTCCCTACAAAAATGCTATACAACACAATCATAATGTATGAAACAGCTGATTTTTTTTTCAAGATTACAGGGTTGGTCCCATAGAAAAAGTTGTTCATAATTATGAGTAAAATGGCCCCTTTTCAGGTTTCTGGTGTTTTAAAAATAACCCTGTATATGTTTTAAGTAGTGAGTTTCTACCAAGAATCAAACGTAGATGCGCCCTAACAGTACCTACATAAATATATCACGTAATACGTGATGGTAATACTAAGAACAGTGAGCTCACACATCATGAGCATATAGTTCAAATTGAATTAACCATTGGGTGACCATCTTTACATACCGAGACTCCTCCGTGCGTTTAGCCGTTGTTCCCGGCTTTCATATGTAGATCTTAAGGGGGGGGTCTCAAGGGGTATCGTATTACCTAGTTATTGGGTTGTGGAGGTCAGATAGGCAGTCGTTCCATCTAAAATACTGGCATTCAGCTGCATCCGTTTAGACTGGAAGCCGACCCCAACATAGTTGGGAAAAGGCTAGGCAGATTTTTTTTTCATGACAGACCTGACCGTGACCGTCATGTTGACATATTGAGCTCATAATCGTTGGCTTCTACTAGTTTTTGCACATACATGAAAAGAAAAAAGCAAATACAATACAGTAAAAGTAACATATAACAAGTAAATAACATCGTAACATAGTTGATAAGTACCAACACTTTGTTTTAAAGCATTTCCTCGTTTCCCAAACGTAAGAACAAGAGAATTATACGGATTTAAATACGATTGACGTTGTGTTCCGGAGTCCTGACATGTTAAGTTCATTCATGTCATAGAACATACAAATATGCAGATGCCCTACAGACATTTCACTCGTTTGGTATCCTCCCTTTAAGGATAACAAACTTTACAACCTGTTTCTCATACCTCTAAAATATTAATAATTATTTAAGACATGTATTTGAGTTACATACATATCTTTCAATATGACAAGTGTGTTATATTACTCATTATCATCATCTGCCTAGCCTGTTCCCAACTATTTTGTGGTCGGCTTCTAGTTTAACCAGATGCAGCTGACATAAACAACAATAATAGTTGCAATAACAGTTTAATGTATCCAAATAATAAACTTATGCTTATAAAATCTGAGTTAGGGCGCGTTCACATAGAACGTCCGATTTTACAGGATCCGTTTTAACTGATCCGTCGCTACTGGCGGTAATATTCACACAGCATTTACAGGACCGATTTTAACTGATTCGTCGCTACTGGATGTCGGATCCGTATTTTTTGCTGGATCCGCAATACTGTATTCTGTGTGAACTCGCTCATACAACTACATACCTACGCTAATAACATATACGTTTAAACGGACCAGTAAAACGGACGTTCTATGTGAACGCGCCGTAAGATATAAAAAATCATTGATACAATACACAATACATAATTTTTATGAAAAATATTGACGTTTTGATAAAATACACACATTTCATTATAATGGAATGTCTATTATTTTAATAATCTTTGATCCCACAACGTGCGAGGGATGGCAGATAGAAGAGTGTTGAACTAAATGCATAGTCAATGTATTATAAGGTGTCCCGTTTTGTTAAATCAATGATGTTCTTTCTTTTTGCTCTAAGCTGTTTCAGATGCAGGGCGTGAAGCTTCTTCTTCTCGTGTCGATTGACTCAAATTTTGTCCGACCATTATTGAGCAACCTATACAGCTCTATGATTGGTCTCGTTAAGATCTTGTATGGTGCAGGTGGTTGTGCACGACAGGCAACTGAGACTCACTGGCACTCCGTTTGGGATGGGTGAAGCAATTCACCACGATGACTCAAACCCAAACTCGACCACAAAGGCGTGAAGCGATGTGTATGATATTAAGAAAATATTTTTGTATGATATTAAGAGAATGTTTTTCTATTATAAAAGGTCATTGAAACCTGAAAAGGGGTCATTGTACTCATCATTATGAACGAAGATCATGAATGTAGGGAAATCACAGGGATTTTTGACTGAAATTAGAATGCGAATGTTTCTTAAACTTATGATAATTGCCCCCAGGTCTATAATAACATTACATGATTGTAATGAAATAATGATGTCGCTACGCAGTACGTTGCTATTGCGTAGTAGGCGACGAACGCGTAGCCATCGTAGCGACTACGGCGTAGCTACCGATACGATCTGCTACGCATATCGATACTGGAAATTTGAAATAACGTAAGGGACATTTGGTTGAAAATCTCATTCTCGACCTTATGCAATCCCACATTTGGTCGAAAATGAGATTTGCGACCAAATGTCCCTTACGATATTTCATATTTCCAGTATCGATATAATCTATCTATACTAACATAAAAGCTAAGTTTTTTTGTTTGTTTAAATGCGCTTATGTCTGGAAATATTTTTGTATGTCAGATTCATTAGGAATAGATGAAAAATGTAACTGAACAGGATGCCTAAGGCATTAAGTCCGCTTTTGTATTTTTTTTGTTGCATAAAGTTTGAATAAACACGGGTAAATCCGCCGGGTCTAGCTAGTCTATATTAATATTATAAAGTTTGTTTGTTTTTTTATTAATTTTATCGCGCTAATCTCCGAAATTCCTAGTCCAATTCTAATAAATCATTTACTAATAGAAAGTTAAATTATCTCTATGTGTTATAGGCTATATATCTATTGTGCATCAACCTCTGCACGTACCTACCTAACATAAAGTCCCGCGGGTTTCACCGTATATTTAGTATTCAGCTCAAAAGTACGGCCGGACAAAAACTTTACAAGAGAAGAACTCCCAAAAGGAACTTGCGAACGGATTAAAATGAAATAAAAAATATAGGACGAACATTTTTCGAAGACACGATTGTTTTACGGAACAATCGGTCTTAATGAAGTTGACGAAAATTAGGCCATTGTTGTTTTGAGAACTTTAATATTTAGATATCTTGTAATTCAAGGTCGTGATGCCCTTGCGGTTAAGGCGCCCGCCTCTCATGCATGAGATTGTGGGTTCAAATCCGGGCAAGTACCAATGTGACTTTTTCAATTCATATGTACACTACCTCCGGCTTTGCAGTCAGGGTCACTAACCACTAGACCAACGAGGCAGTCAGTGTTAAATTGAGACTAAGATTGCGATTGCTGTTAAACTTACGGGAATCGCACCTCTATTTGCACATACGTAAGTATATTCAGGGTACTGATAATCGTCCAAAAGCTAACTAACACACGTACTACATAGGTGATGATGGAACCGGTCGAAGTGTCGAATAATTGGACCGGAAGCGACGACAGCCATTGCAACTCCATTAGGGAGCAACGTGGATGTCGTGTGTATGGAGGGGACTTCTTATAGTACCGTACAAGGATTGTATGTACTTGTGGTACTTTTAGTTTTAGGATCTGATCGCGATGGTAAGTTAATATAGGTGATTGGTGAAACATGTTAATTTAAATATGCTGTACCTAAGATGAAAAAAAAAATCAAAGTCAAATCATTTATTTCAATTAGGCCATTACAAAAAAAAAGAATTGAATCTAGTTGCCCCTTAAAAAAAGATGAAGCGAGGATGATGCGCGAGTATGGCCGTGCATGGAGGTAGTAGACAAGCTAAGTCTTGAAGTAACTTCAACAAGAATATCAGGCAGCGGGCAGATGGCGTTAAAGGCGCGCCGGATGACATCCTTAGCTCAAATAGAGAAGCAATAAGTTGGCGACACGGTTGACACAGTGGCTAATTGCTAAGCTGCGTGTCAAAAAAAAATTGAATGGCACAACAAATAGTTGTTCTTTGAGTGTAGGTATGTGAGTTTATAATTATGTTTGTAAATGCACCCACGATATAGGACAAATACATTGTGTAGGACAAAGTTTAGAACTAAGGCTGACCCCACATTAGGCGTGCGCGTTCTTCAGGCGTGTGAATAGCTCGGGCGCAGCGTGTGCGGCGCTAACGTGCTGCGTGAGCGTCGCGTTTTGCTGCCCTGCGGTGTGTGGAGAGTGCACAGTTCTTACCCCTTCGCCCGCTATCCCCGCCGCCAAAACAGTAACGCGACGTGAGCTAACACGGCACTGTCCAAATTGTGACTGACTTGACTGAAGGGGTTAAACGCCAAGACGATTGCCGCTGGCGCGCCGCGCGCTCGCGATGCGCCCGTCACACGGCAGCAACACGCGACGCTTACGCAGCGCGCTCACGGCGCGCACACGGCGCCCGCTTCTCTCACTCGCCCGAGGAACGTGCACGCCTAAATGTGGGGGACGCCTAAAAACATCACAATAGAGTTGAAAATTATGTGGAAGATTTGCAATTTTCAACTTTTGCTTCAATACAACGTAATTTGTTCATGTCATACTTTCTTGGCAACTACGCACAAAAATGTGATCCTTACTCCACGTCAAATAATCTCTTCAATACTCTATAGTTCTTCGTCCATCACTTCCATTCCGTCCGCGCCAATTAGCCAGGAGGGCGAGTCGATAAAATAACCAAATTATATCGACGTTCGAACCATTACAATTTGCTACATTCACTTTAATTATGTGACGGAATTTCCTGGGTCCGGAAAAGATGGAGAAGATTCCTTTTCATTGTTAAAATGGGGAGTTTTGTTATTAGAAGTTATATAAAGTCATGTTGAAAGAACTGTTGGGTCCAGTTATTACCTACTTATATTACTTAAAGTAAAAGATAATTTAATTTCATCGGGTAGTTGACCAATCAATTGACACACTTTTTATAATAGCTGTCAAAACGCGATTCCACCATAGATTTAGTATGGCAATATCGAACTGTGACGTCACTTATTTGCCAACTCCATTGACTTACTATTTATTGATTTTAGCAACAAAAAATCTAATTTTACTGTTCATTGAAAATCTATCTGGTTTTCTGGGTTAAAATAAAGTGTTTCTTTAGCGAAGTTAGGTCTTGGAATTATTGGTTAATGGCACAAAATACTCAAATCGACAGCTAAAAGGCACTTTGGAATGTCATATACAAGAGTAATCCCTGACAAACATCTTCCTTTAAATTGATATGACGTACGTATTGGAACTCTTATACATACAATATACTACTTATTGATTGTTCTAGAAGTTTCCAGATATATGTTTTTTTTTAAAGAACGTCTTTAATAACAGCTTTCCGCCTTCTGAGGTGTCACAGATGAGTTGCCATCCCAGAAACAAATCTGGAATATCTCATGTACTTGCAACTGCACCTGAAACATGGCGGAAGAAATAGAAGCTCTAATACGACATACGTAGGAATATATTGACTTATCATATAATCCGCCACCAGAAGACCTCCTTAAACCAATTTCCTCTCCTCACCTGATACACTATAACTTCTCTTATCAACGTATATTATCCCCATGCCAATATCTAAAGAGCTCTTTCTATTCAAAACCATGTTTTCGTTTTACAAACTAGTGCGATAATAGCGCTGGCTTCGCGCGCGCGGCCGATACCATCGCTGTAAGTGTTTAGCAAGGTTTATTTATAGGTAAAGGTGGGGTGCAACAATTTATAGCGGTAGATAAGTTTTAGTTCGTGTTTTCTGTGTTGTACTTGACGGTATACTGTTGGTTAGTAATTTTTTTTTCTGATCAAAGGTATAAAGATTTATTTGTGTTTGTGACTGCCTCATTATTCTACTGGTCGCATTAAAGCGCGACTGCTAAGCATGAGTTCTTGTCGGGCATAGTGCTATTGGGTTTCTCGGAGTCTGGATTTGTGCCCGGTTAATGGCAATAGGCTCGCCCACTATTACATGGGACTTAAACATAACTGACCAAATGTGGGTGTACTAACGGGTAGGTACGTCTGCCTAACCCTTCGGGGATTACAGGCGTGATGTTATGTTATGTTGAATTATTTTTCTTCTTAATTTTGTAGGACAGTTTCAGTAAACAAAACATTCTCCTATCTGTCGGCAAAAAGGAACATTTCTTTACCGCAGTGAAGAAGTATTCGCAACGTCGTACCGTAAACGCCTTCTCATCTGTTCCTGTCGTTGTTAGTAACTACAGAGGAACAAGCTAGAAGTGTTGGTTAACGCTTCAAGTCTTGTTACTTTTTTGCAGTCCCGGTGCCAGTGCAGGGCCCTTTATCATTTGTCGGGGCCCTTCTACCTAACTGCATTGAAATCGCGATTGATCGCGACTACAAATACAAACCATTTTTGGTTTACTGATATAAAATCAACTACCTATCTAAATAAATAATTTTAAAATAAATAAACTAAATGTTACTAAAATTAACATTTAAGACGTCAATTGAAAATGATAACTGGTTATAATTAATTAATTAACTGCCAGATTCGATTCCCTTCCTCATCATGTGATCATTTAGCCAAAAACAAAATAAATCTATCATCAACAGTACTCAGAAATCCAATTACCACAAACACCATTGCAGTAGCAATCAAAGTGACGTTACAATAATTGAAATTCGAAATTCAAATCATAAACCGTTCGATCGCAGGGCTGGCACGAAAGGGCTGGCAAAAATAAACAGGGCTGTACAAACACAGGTTCCAATCGACAGTTGTTTAATCTGTGCGGGGCACTTATTGATTTCACTGGCCCGTCCCTACCGCGCGCTTTATCTGTGGCCTCTGATCGGATAGTTCCCTGTTTAGGGGTCCGTGGAGATTTTATTATGCAGCGTTTTTTAATAGATTAATAGAATATTTTATATCGTTTAGAGTTTTTTTCTTTATATCTTATTGACCCTGCGCGGAAAAGTACAAAAGCAGCATTTTCTATTGCTTAGGTACTTTTTAAGTTTATCATCACTGACATCGATGAAGGAAACCTGGACTAGTAGTGGATATAAGTCTAAATCGCCAATCTGCCTTGAGCAATCGTGCTGATAATAGTCGTGCTTTCTTTGTATGAACTTTCCACTGTGTTTCTCATAGTTCTAAACTTTTATTATAAGCTGAAATTATTAGAGAATTGACGTTATTTTTCGTTATGTTTAGCTAAGCAGATAAAGAGTGATCACAATAATGTATTAGCAAAGAACATTA
This sequence comes from Hoplodrina blanda, assembly GCA_949316365.1. Taxonomy (NCBI): domain Eukaryota; kingdom Metazoa; phylum Arthropoda; class Insecta; order Lepidoptera; family Noctuidae; genus Hoplodrina; species Hoplodrina blanda. Next base: position 2,597,123 of record OX438579.1, on the reverse strand, counting down.
CCTACCTACAGAACCCCTTACTCCACCCAACAAACTAACTTGCCGGCTGTCGTCCAACCCGACCTCATTCCACGACAGGTAATAAATGTTTGCTGCTGTCCGTCTGTTTGTAAGTCATCAGTTCTTGTTTGTGCCGCCTCAAATAGTTGAAACATTGCAATTTTGTACCTTTACAGTTGTTCAGTTTTTTGCAATTTTGTGACTTTTTCATTGAACAAAATATTGCAATGTAAATTGGTTTGTGGTTTTTGACTGATTGCTCTTTTTTGGAATGTTGCCTGTTGTTATGTTATATTCAAACTGTTGCAACTAACGTCTGTTTTTTTATGTTTTGGGGTCTTAGTAATATTGTCAACTGAGGAAAAATGATGCTCATTATTAGACCAACACATGAAATACGACCAGTGAAATTAAAGTCAGCCTGCATACATTACTGTTGCGAAAAATAAATAAACTCCATTACTCATTTACACTATCATCGTGGCTCGTTTTGTGCCCCAGAAATGAAGTAAAGCCAATAGTCCCGGCTGAGATTCGTAGATCTTTGTTGGTAGTCAGAAGCCCGAAAGTCTGCCAATCAGTCTTACCAAGGGGTGTCGTGTGGATGTCAGATACCTACTTACGCAGTTGTTCCTTATAAATATTATTCAGCTGCATTCGTTTAGACTGGAGGCCGACTCCAACATAGTTGGGAAAACAGGCTAGGAAAATGACTCAACTTTTCTCTCATAAGTTTCTGAGATTTGGCTCTGTGACAGAAACTTATTCGCACTGATTATCAAAAAACCAAAATAAGGACTTCGGACTTCGACTTGTAAAGTTTTGGCTACGGAACCTTTAAAGGATAGTTACAAAATAATTTCCTTTTAAATCTCAGACCATCTACAACAACCGGACACTCCCACTTCCCATAAACCTATCAGCTCTATATTAAACCTATTTTTCTTTGATATTAAACTCTATAACTCAATGGTCGATGGCCGCAAGCAAGCCATCTATCTCTATAATTGCTTTAAGTAACCTCTTTCACATGGAAGATGTAGTTACTGGCAATCGAACGTGGTATATAAGCGGTTTCTATAAAATTAACGAACCGTTAATGTTACTAATCGAACCACGATTCTAAATCGGCTGAGATTCGAGTGTTACTTTTGACCCATGATGATTGCACTTTGGTAAGTGTGTTCAAGAACTCCACGACATCATCCCACCTGTTACGTTCCATTATCGGACATCGCACGGCAAGTTACCTGCTTCCCTACCTTGTGGCTATTCCACCCATTTGAACTAAGCGTTTCCAGATTCAGATTCAGATTATTTATTTGTAAAACATAGGTACATTACATAAAGGTGTTAGGTTAACATACTTGGGCGCTATGTTTTGCCGCGAATGTATTTAATTATAAACTAGATTAACAATAGTTAACAAACCAAAAATAAACTAAACATTTAAAAAAAAAAATATCATTCATTAAATCTGTAACAGTATAATAACATATTTCAATCAGTAGCGAGGTGAGAGCTTTCTTAAACTTACTTATGGGCATATTTTTTATACTATCAGGTACCTTATTATAAATTTTCGAAGCCATTCCAAAAAAACTCTTTTTCATTAAAGCAGTTCTGCATTTTATGTTGCACAATTGATTTGTGCAACAAATCCAAACGACGATGTTCCAAATGTCTTTTATGATGCGCACAGCAAAGGAGTGGAACTCTCTGCCTGCATCTGTATTTCCGAACGCATTCGACCCTAATCTCTTTCAAGTTAGAGTGAACAGTCTTCTTCTGGGTAAGTTCACTCCATTGTAGACTTTGTCTCTGTCACCTCTGACCTAGACTAGTTTCACAAGCAAACCCATCTACTATATCTACTATATATATATAAAAATCAATTGCTGTTTCTTAGTCTCGCTAAAACTCGAGAACGGCTGGGCCGATTTAGCTGATTATGGTTTTGAAATGTTTGTCGTAGTCCTGGGAAGGTTTAAACGGTGAAAAAATATGGGGTACGGGTAGGGTTGGGGTAGGGTAGGGATAGGGGTAGGATACCACGCGAACGAAGTCGCGGCGGGTCAGCTAGTCTCGTATAAAAAACCGCAATAAACCTGCTGATTTCTCTCTTAAAACAAAAGACAATACAATGCATAAACCAGAAACTATAACTCACACAAAATCGTAAAGTTAGGAAAAATTCAAAAGGATCTTATAAAACACGTAACTCACGGATTCTCCGCAATAATAAGGATAGATGAAGGTTTTTGGACCTTTCCCCGAGCCCTGACCCTATATTGAGTTATATAGAACATAATATATGAAAGTAGGAGGGTAGAATCATCATTATTGAAAGGATCTAGGCTTCGGGTTCTGCTGTGTTGGCTTTTTAAGTCAAGGCTTTGATAATGAAGCTTTTAGGCCGTGATTTCTAAGAATGAATTGGTATTGTAATGTATTGGCTTGTAATTTTAAGTTTTTTTTTTAAATACACGTAGATTCCGACTGCCTCGTTAGTCTAGTGGTCGCAAAGCGCGACTGCTGAGCATGAGGTTTGGGTTCGATTCTCTGGTCGGGTACGGATTTGTGCCCGGTTGATAGCAATAGGCTCGCCCCTATTACATGGTACTTAAGCATAACTGGCGAAATGTGGGTGTACTAATGGGTACACCTGTGCCTGAATGATCATTTGCTCAAATGATCGTTTGACCGAAGTATTATTTATATCAACCAAAGATCGTTCTCCGAAAAGAATCATTGTCAGTAGAAGGTTTACCCGAATGATCGTTTTGACCGAAGAAAGTTTGCACGAATTATGTTTTGACAAAAAAATGATTTCACGAAAGAACGATTGTCAAATAAATAATAAATTGAAGGGGCGGAGAATAGTTCTAAATAATGAAACAGACAAAAACTTAATTTCTCGAAAATGTTATCAAACATTTAGTGAAGAACGGCTACTTTTGTGAAGTTTTTTCTTACCGAAAATAACGCAATTTTCAACTATATTTCTGTAGTTTTAGAGTTCATTATAAATTAATCAATGTAAATTGCTCGAGTACATTGCTGCTCTGCCTGTACTGACACTAAAGAGGTTATCAGTTAAGACAATGATAAGCGATCAAGCCTCGAGTGCAAATTATATGCGACGTTCACTATCGGGGCCAGCTTGAGCTTAGATAGGCTGACAGCTCTTTGTATAATCTAAAGCAATTTAGATATAGAACATGCAATATTGAATATAGCCATAGTCATATAGTCAATAAACATTAAATAAAATCAGCTGTTCCCTACATTAGGTAAAGTTATCGAAACATTTATTGTACTGAACAGCTGATTTCTTTTTGCGATTTCAAGATTGGTTCCATAATAAATGTTGTATATTTTTATAAGTATTATACTCCCTCGAAGTACGCCACTCGTTCCATCCAACACCTTCTATAACGAAATATGGAGTAAATTAAAGAAGGCATGACAGCGTCATGCCGTTTGCCGTCACGGCATTCGTGTCAGTTTTACTGCCCATGCGCGCCTATAGAATAAAAATGTTTCACATCAATAAAATCTAAATGCATGACATGAATGTGATAGAGTAATATTTAGAACACTAGAAGTATACTAAATATTACTCAATCTTCTTTTTCATTGGGTGATCCTAAAAACGTAATAATTACGCCTTCCAAAGTGCCTTCAAGACCCCTTGATATCTCAAGTAACAGCAAAATAAATGCTTTTATTTTTCGCATTCCTTTTTTCCTCTCTTTCAGTGAAATAATAAAAGGGGGCTAAACAAAGTCAATCTTCGTTTATAAAAGTAATGAACAGGAGTTTTGTTGGTAATGAAGAAAATAAAAACGTCATCCGAATGTTATGAATTCGCAACGCGCTCCTTGAAATGCGTGAATGCTTATTTCTTTTAGTTGTAAACGTACGGGATTGTATTGTGTGCGTACACAACGCTACTGCGATGTTCGATTCCTCAATTGAATTGGTTGTTTTTTGCAACGATAAGTCAAAATGACAGTGTGTTGTACGTATGTATCTAAATTATTAAAGAAAAAAGCTTTTATTTATTTATTTAAACTTTATGCAACAAAAGTATAAAGGCGAACTTAATGCCATAGGCATTCTCTAACAGTCAACCGAATATATTGCTATTGTATGTTATTTGTTTAAATTGAAAAATTCCTTCACAATTTTAAAAATGTTTTCACCAGAAGAAAGCTATTCAAAATTAGGGATCCATCCGATTATTCGATCCGATTATTCCTTCAAACTTTCTAGAGGGCGAAAATACGGTAGAACAGGTACACAACTATGTGTCATGACCGCATTTACGTGACACCTAATGCAATGGTTAGAGCTAATTAACATGTTAGTAATAGTTCAAAGAACACGTTAATGGAGCAGTTTGAATGTGGCCATGCATTTGATGGCTAATGTAGCTATTACACGCATTTACTGGTACCCTTTGATGTGTCAAATGTAAGAGGTCTTGCGCAGAGCCCTAACGCGTTAACGTAATAGTATTCGATTTTTGAATTTGAAATACTCGTATGCTGGGGATACATTAGCTAGCGAAGATTCGTGTCGCGTTGGCGCGCTAACGGCCTGGCCACAGCTAACGGCGGCGCGAATTGCGGGGCGTCTGGAGTCGCGGCGGGCGGCGCGATTTGCGATGGTATGCCACAGCTAGAGTTGTTGCGACCGCGGCGGCGTCAGCGGTGGACGTATTTAGAGAACGGCTAAATTATTAAAATTAATCAAAAGTTTAAATTAAATGGCCCCCATCAAAAGTTTGAACTAAATTGCCGTATCTACATTACTTGTAAAAAATAGGTAATAAATACTTACCACTATTAGCAGGAAATTGTTGTTTTATTTGGGCCCACAACTTTTTTATAACATGCCTATATTTATGATGTGGATGTTTTGACATCCATACTGCTGGTCTACTCAATATTTCGCTTATAAATTGTTCCGTATCCATTACTTTTATAAAAAAACGCGCGATAAAAACAAAATTATTTGTTTCGGTCGCGCGATCCCGAATGCGTCCACCGATGCCGCCGCGCGCGCCGCTCTGAGCTGTGGCCGCCTCGATACTCGCTAGTACATTTGTTTCATTCGCAAGACGCACCGCCCGTCGCCGCCGAGAACGCCCGACGCTCATCGATTCGCAGTTCGCGACGCTCAACGCGCCGCAGGTCGCGCCGCGGTAGCTGTGGCATACTTCATAGTTTCTCTACCATTTGTTTGAGTCGCTCATCGCAAGACGCGACTCCAGACGCCCCGCAATTCGCGCCGCCGTTAGCTGTGGCCAGGCCGTAAAACATAGTGTATGGGCATACGCGATGTTCTTGTCTTCATTAGGTGGGCAAAGATTCACCGTTTATCTTGGGTATCACTGACATCGGTGTAGGAAAACATCGTGAGGAAACCTGGACATATAATTAATATAAGTCTGGAATCGCCAATCCGCCTACGCACCTTGAGCAAGCGTAGTGATCAATGCTCGTGCCTTCTCTGTATGAGAAAAGGCCTTGGCCCTGTGATAATAGGTTGGTATTAAGTTATTTTATTATTTATATATAAACTCACGCCGCTTGCCCATGGGGGCAGAAATCACAGAACGCCACCTGCTACAATCCTTACATACTCCTTCGCCTCATCCACGTTCATACATCTCGTCATACAAGCACGCCAGTTATGAGTACTGCATACCTGTTTTGATTATTGTGTGTTAATTAAATACAACCGCACAAAATACCCTTTCGTATTTCTCGCACCTATTTTATATCGCGTACCGAGCAACGTTTTACATCTGTCAAAAGTTGAGACGCGTTCACCATCTGTTCGTAAGTAGGCGCAGAATTTACGCGTACCCTGTTCTGATTCATACGCAGAGGTATACTATGGTGCGTGTAGGAGAGAGTGGAGTTTATATTTATTTGTTAAAATCAATAGCAGTGACGAATCCATTGGGTTTGTGTGGGGTGGGAGATGTAAATGGGGGTTGTGTTTTAGGGGTTTTTTATCTGTTTAAGTTGTGAGTGTTGTAGTAAATAATGACGAATGCTTTATCTTCCAGTCTCGATTTTGGCTTCTCGAGATGTAAAAAAAAAATTGTTAATGTTATTATAAACATCCATTCATAAAAACGTTCACATTTAAATAGTAGTAGGATTGGTGGGGATTTTAAAACAATACAGATTTACAATAAATACAAGTTTTGCACTGCCTACAGTTTTAACGAATACCGGGTATTCGGGAGTTATTTGGTTTGTGTCAGTATTGACCACTGTTCAGTATTGATATTTCATGAACTACTTCGTTAACGACTTGCTCAGCGGTATAATTGCTATCGCTGAACAATTATATTTGATTCTTGTTGTCTGATTTTGTGATTCGAATTAATAAACTATTTATATTTTTGGCTTAATTTGATGAGAATGATAGCTGAGCGTGGGATCCTGTGTTCCATTTCCAGGTCGGACAAAATGTTATTTATTGGGTTTTTCCATTTGAAATATATCAGTAGCAGCCCGGTGTGTTGAAGTTGGTGGTGTAACACCACCGTGCTTCGGAAAACACATAAACATATTGGTCTCAGTTATTTTTCGTAGATCTTAAATGATAATTATAGATAAGCTTGAAAGTCTAACAACCGCGGTCTTACCAAAGCGTATTGTGTTACCCAGTAACTGGGTTGTGAACGTCAGATAGGCAGTGGCTTCATGTAAAATATTGGTATACAACCTGAATTTTAATTCGTTGTAAATCTTTCAGGGGGTGAATGTTTTTATTTTTATTTCGTACTATGTCCCTTAATAAAAGTTGTTCATATTCATGAGTACATTCACCCCCTGAAAGATTTACAATGAATTAAAATTCACGGTGTATAGGTGCATCCTGTAAGACTGGAAACCGACCCCAACATAGTTGGAATAAAACTGAAGAGGATAATTTTTTCATACAAGGAATATAGGTATGTAATACGCATATCAACAATATGGTGCAAGATTTTTATTAGTTAAAACTATACCTAAGTACCATATTTATTACGTCATTATTTGTTAGTGCTGTAAGCGCATATGAAATCGGAAGCTACAAAAAAAAGATAAAATAAACTGCTAAAAGCAAACAAACATAACTATGTAGGTTTAGTGTACGGCAGGGATGGCAAACCAGCAACCATGTATTTGATCGAATCTAAGTAATTTACAACAGCAGAATTCACATTAACCTTTTCTTTTATTTAAATAAATAAATTAAAAATAGTATATATTATGATTGTTGTACCAATATCGAGTTGCAAATAAAGAGTTTAAAAATAGCATCACAGACATTCTTATGTGACGTGTTATGTCAGACTTACAACACATATCGGCCTGTGTACATGTACGAGAAACTTAGACTAATGTTAAAAAAATTACTTTACAAAATTATAAAATTTTAATTAGGTATTTATACAAAAATTACTTAAAATTATAGTTAAAAAAAAGTCCCCATAACTACCAATTTTTTTATTATAAAGATTTTACATTTGCCAATAAATGTTTGCAATCCCTGGGCTACAGTGTATGGACACGGAAACAGCATTAAAACGTTGGACAATTTGTTTGTTCACAAAAAAACTCAGATGGGATGAGCTACATCTACCGACCGGACCGTTCCCGGACACGATCCATCAATAAACGCTGTTAGTCCGGCATCGGCATCACATAGGACACCGTAGTTGATGGAAACCTTATAACTTTACAGAAGTAATAAAAATCTATCATGCTCTGAACATAAATGTAGGTTTATATACTTCATTAATTCATAACATTAGGCAAATATTGTTGTAACGATATCGTTGTTTCAATAATAGCAAGTAATAAACTTGTTAAAAAATATATATTACTAGCTGACCGGCGCGTTGCTGTGGCTCAGGTTTGCAATAAAAAAATATTAAGACCAATAATTTAAATAAAAACTATCCTATCTTTTAAGTTGGATCAAACTGCACATGGTGTGCATAGCTAAGAACACTCCCGACTAATTTACCTTACAAACAAAACAAAAAAATCATAATCGGTTCAGACGTTCGGGAGCTACAATGCCACAGACAGACACACCCCCAAACACGTTTAACTTATAACACCCCGTCGTTTTTGCGTCGGGGGTTAAAAAAAAAACCTTACTACGATTAAAATCGGTTAAGTAGTTTAGGAGTCCATCCCGGACAAACAACGTGACGCGTAATTTATATATATTAAGATTTGTTATTATTTCATGCGATAAAAGCGCCCGTTTCTAGTCATAAAGTTGTGGGTTCAAATCTCGGAAAGCACCAATGTGACTTAATTATTATTTATTAATACTAATAAATACTACAATATCATAAGTATTAACAAGTATTTTTAGCGTATTATAACCGAAAATATCGGGAACCAATTGATTACAATACGTACACATAAATACTCGCTACTTTCAAGCTGTACGATTAATTATTCTGGTACAATAATGTAACGAACAGTAATGAGAAAGTTTCAGCATCCACTGTTCCCGCTTTCATGGAAGTTTCGTCATCGCGTTGTAACAGTTGTTACATATCATGTAAAAGCAAAGTTTTTGTTCCGGAACTCGGACGGGTAGGTAGGTAGAACTGATGTCCTATGTTTTTTTTGTTTTCGGTGGGTAACCTTCAAAGGTGCCTGGTCCTTGGAGGTAAGACAGGGGACTGTGGGATTCTTACCTTACTAAAACCACCCCGGTGGTCACCAGTTCCGGAAACCGCATCAGAACCCTTCTTGAGCAGCGCCGTTTAGGGCTCATCCCTTGGGGAAATGTAAAGGGGTCTCTCCTAAGTCTCGTTGTTCACAGTAGCACGTAACCACCGTGCTAACGCCTTCTCTAAGGTCATCGTGGTGCCGGGGTCGTGGGACGTCTTAACAGGATACCGTGGCCCCGGAACGCAAAGGGCAACAGAAGGAACAGGGTGGTTTTATAGTCAGTAGAAGTCTGATAGTCCTTTCCGCCCCACCCAGGGCGGAAGGACTCATGTGATGATTTTTACCAACCAAAAAAAAAAGGGTCATTGTAGTGGCCGTCCAAGACCTCAAAGGCACATGAAATAGGTGAATGGGGTTTCGGCCATGGCACCGCACACCGCCGCGGAGGGCGGTGGCGATAAAGTGGATTGCACTGCTCGACCCCGCGGTCGGGTGGTGTACGTGTGTTAGGCATCAACGGATTTCTTAAAGGCCTATACGACATGAGATCCGTTTCACCGCGAACCGCGGCGGTGCGCGGTGCCGTGTGTTAATCGCCTTAGCGTTCGCGTTGTAACAGTTGTTCCATATCATGTTAAAGCAAAGTTTTTGTTCCGGAACTCGGACTGGTAGGTACCTACATTTGATATGGGGAAGGAAATAACTTACTGACTGGCGTGACTTGAATGCCTAAGCGTTGGGCTTGAAGGAATAAAACGGTTTTGTCGGTCGGGTTGAAAAAGATAGTTTAATTTGTTACATTGGTACAAGTTATACCTCTATGTAGAAACACATAATAACACGCCTGTAATCCCGAAGGGTTAGGCAGAGGTGTACCCATTAGTTGACCCACAATTAAGTCCCATGTAATAGAGGGCGAGCCTATTGCCATCAACTGGGCACAAATCCAGACTCCGAGGCTGTAACTGAGAAATTCCTAATGGAAAAACCCAATAACACTTTGCCCGACCTGGAGATCGGACCTCATGATCAGCAGTTCCGCTTTGAGACCACCAGAGGCAGTCAAAAACTAGAAAACTAGCGAGCCGATTTTCATGCGAAGTTAAACCGACAATTGGTAGATATGAATGTGGGCGACAGCAAAAAAATGAGCATCGTAAACATACGTCGTAAGCACCCACTGCGGAACCATTGACGCGGAAACAGTAGAGTTTTAGAATTCCGTAAACTGGGTATTAGCTTCGTTGATATTGGTGTCGATTTTATGCACGAACTAAACTTAATTTAGAATGTTTCTTTCTTTTTCTGTCCAATTAGACAAGAAAGGGACGGATGTAAATAAAAGCTGTCGAATTTAGTCTAATAAGTAGGCATTTTACCACAGAGTACCTAGTAGATTCATAGCAACCTCATTCAGGCTTCCTATAAAGTTCAAACACACCATCTTTACAATTTTAACCTCTTTCCCTCAATGTTTACCCGTATAGATTTACGTGAACAACATTACCCCCATTTTAGCTTCGCCGAAGTCAGGCAAAAACTCAGTCGACTTAGAAGATTTATGACTTAGAACCAAGATAAACATGCGGGCAGTATGTACGGGGAAGTGTGGGTACCTACCTATACTATTTTTATTGGAACGTAGTTCCTTAATGCGGCTTGCAGTAAGTTAACTGGAAGAAATCGTGACCATCATTCCGTTCATTTCGTTTTACTCCTCCGCTATTCTTTTCTGATTAATTTCGTTGCGGGACCCAAGACAGTTAATCGTTTCTCTGGGACTCGTCGAGCTTCATTGCCTCGGCGCTTTTCTGGTGGCCTCCACTGTTGATTCTGGCTTTCAGGAGTTGCAGTGGGTGGGAACAGTGTGGCGGGCTTGACCATCATTCCTCCTTTTCAATTATATATTCTCTTTCTATTATATACAGGAGTGTGAGAGTAGTGTAGTGTAGTAGTGCGTATCGGGAATCGAGCAGCAAGCATTGTGCACGGCCAGCTGTATAACCTCAATTCTAAACACGTGGAAAACGTCATATTGGTACTTGCCTGTTATTGAATCCACAACCTCGTGCATGAGAGCCAGGCGTTCTAACCAGACAAATGCCTATGACGGCGGCGCGCAGTGTTCCGTGCGCGCCTCTCTAGAGGAATGTGCGGTCGCAGGGCAGGCCGCACATGGTCAAGGGGCTCGCCAATGGCGGTCCAATACCAGTTGGGGGCGCAGATCATGCGTAATGCGAATACCGGGCTCCCGACTTATGGTAGCAGGTGGAACCGTGGGGTTTTAGTCGGTAGGAGTCCGACATAACCTTCCGTTATCCTAGGATGGAGGACATCCATGAGGATTTCCCCACGAAAAAAAAAGTCATCCTATAATCATCCCGCCTAGCCATCCTGTCACTCAGAAATGTTTAAACCATTTAGTATCGAGTCCGAATCAGTGCAAACAAGAGTCTTGTTCAAATAAGATACGGCACAGAATTATTGATCAGCGCTGAGTACGTTTCAATTAGTAACACGACCGGAGTTAAGGCGAATACGATGACAAGTGATTGGGAATTTATTTAAGACTAATTTTATTTGGTGTTTGCTTTCTTTTTTACCCGGCAGCGGCGATGCCTAAAATGAGGTTTATATGTTTGGCCTGTATGAATGTATGTCCATTTCTATGTTCGCTCGTAACTACTTAATGGCTCAACCGAATTTGATTAATGTTAAGTAAGTCATTTAAATTCGTCTTGATGGGGCGAGTATAAATTAGTCAAAGAAAACTGCTTGAGTTTTTGTAGTTCTGTCTGCTTTGACTTTTATTGATGATTCAAAAGTGTTTTAAAGATATAATAATGCTGCAATAGTCTGCGCTCCAAACTATTAGGTCATTGATTTGTGTAGAAATCTTATAATTATTTAAATTATTGGGGATTTTTTATCGATTCTAACTTTAATAAATAATTTCATATTTATTTCATTTATCTGGGCACAATGACATCAATAAGTCAATCTGTCTTAATCTGACTTCAATTTACCCACAACTATGACAAATAAAATTGTTGACATGATTGTCGCTGAGATGAGATTGCGACTAGATTTTGAACTTTTTAAATTCGGAAATTAGCGTTCGAAATACATGCCTTAACAACATGGCGGACTATTAGTTCTAAATTCAAATATTAGCTTGTTCACTGTTGGGTTCTGACAAAGTTTCTCGGGAGCCTGCCTGCCTGTTATAAGGCCAGTATCAAGAAATGCGCATTTCTTGAAAGTCTTGTGATGAATATTCAAATTAATTTAATTTTATTGACTGCCTCGATGGTTTATTCCAGACTATAATCTCTCTTTATGCTAAATTTCATTCAGATTCGTTTAGCAGTTCTGGCGTGATTGAGTAACAAACATCCATCCATCCGTCCAAGCTTTCGTATTTCGCATTTATAGCATTTTCACTAGCTTTTTAAAATACTAGCATAAATGTCGGTTATCGCGGAAGCATACAAGGTCGTGAAACAAAAAGTAGCCTATGTCCTTAAACTAACCCCGTACCAAATTTCATCAAAATCGGTTCAGTAGTTTAGGAATGAAAGCATAACAGATAGACAGACAGAGTTACTTTCGCATTTATAATATTACATACCTAGGTTAAAATATTATTAACAGTTTTATTTGCAGGTTCACTCATTTAAAATGTATACCTGAGTCCCTATCTTGTTTTTCTGTTAACTTTCAAACAAACTCGTTGTTTCTTTTCTACTCCTATTTCTAATACAGCACAAAATATTAAAAAGTAAAGCAAAATATAAAGGCGAGTGTACATTATTGCTCCTGGGAAATCACCGTTCACCGCGCAATAACTACAAGGGGCTAGTTAACGTTGTCATGACAACCAAGCTTCGCCGTCGCTTTAGAATATACCGATATAGGAAATATAGGTCACTTTAGTCGCAGGCCACGCTGGCGCGACGCGTCTTGCGTCTGCGATGAGCGGAAAAAACAATAATACGGGTTGAACGGGGGGTGCCACGTTGGCGCGACTGGCGTGCGCGTCCGGCGACCGCGACCAGCGGATCCCTAGTACGAGTTCGCGCGTCCTGCGTATTTATTAATATTTTTGAATTATCCGCGATGCAAAACATAAATACGGAGGAGTTTACTAGTGAAATCTACGGTATTCATCCCCATTTTTCAACCGACTTCAAAAAGGAGGAGGTTCTCAATTTGGCGCTTATGTTTTTTTTTTTTTTGTGTGTATGTTACCTGATTTCTCAGCCAATTATGAATAGATTTTGATGATTATTTTTTTTTTGAAAGAGTATTCTTTCGAATAGGTCCCATAGAAGTTCATCATCAGATCTTCTCATGATCTGATGATGAACTTCGGAGATATGGAACGGAACTCCTTATAGAATCACAGCATAACTGTCGTAACCAGTAAAATTGCTTTGTTTATACGTGTAGTCGATGACTGACTGAAGGAAGAGAGGGAGGGGGTACGTCAACCCCCCTCCTACTACTTTTTAAAATTAAATATATCGTGTGAGGTATTGTTTGAAAGGGCTTTCTGTAAGGATTTCAAACATTAACACACAAACACTAAAAAGTGAAAAATAAAAAGCTTTTTTACAAAAAAATAAAACCGCCTTCAAAAACTACAAAACAAAAAAAATAACTTTATTTTTTGCAAAAAAGCTTTTTTATTTGTAATATATCCTGCGTAAAAAAACTACTTCCTTCTAAACATGAAGGTTCCAATTTAGACAAACTCATTTTAAACCCCGTGCAATAATAGCAGATAAAAACCACGCGTCCCGCGGCCGCTTCAACGTGGCACCCTACAGCGGCAAGACGCAGCGTCTAGACTCCTCCCGCCGCCGCAGGTCGCCCCCGCTCACCGCAGTCGCTCTAGCGTGGCCTGCGACTTAGATATAATGCTTAGTTTACTTTATATTGATTCTACAACGTGTAACGGAAAGGGTATATACATACAAAGAGTAAGGCTTCTTTGAATGATAACTAACGATATGGCAACTCTTTCGAACAAAATCCGCAACCCTGGCAGATAGATCGATCCCTGCGGCTGTTATTAGTTAGGCACGAGCACCTCCCTACATTGCCAAAACACCGGAAAAAGTTCCTTTTCAATCGGCACCGCGTACCAATCAATACACGTGTATCAATGAATACACGTGTATCAATCATAACCACGTGTATCAATCAAAACCGATTGAGAGATAACGCATTGATTAATGCACCAGACCTAAACATTTACAGGGAAAACAATGTTGAGTGTACTGTAGGATGTAACGACTGACTATGCCCCGGGGAAATTGAAGCTAATGTTGTATAATGTTCTGATATTGTAAAATATCTCTAAATAACATTCTACAGATGACAAATGTTAGTAATTATAATGTATATTACACACATACAAATAACATCACGCCTGTAAACCCCGAAGGTTGAGGCAGAGGTGTATGTACCCATTAATACACCCACGGTACGCCAGTTATGTTTAAGTACTATAGGGGGAGAGTCTATTAGGTATTATCAACCGGGCACAAATCCAGACTTCAAGGCTGCTACTGAGAAATCCCTGATGGGAAAAATAATAAATATTTATTACCTTATTTACGAGAAGTAGCCATAGGGCCAGAAAAAAATAAAGAATCGGTTTTAGAAAAAACTGCATCTACACACATCAAAAGTGTCTAGGGATCAACATCCCTAATCAATGTTAGGGATGTTGATCCCTAGACACTTATGATGTGTATATTATATCGTTTTTTTTTTCAAAACAATCTGTACAACATTAGGAAAATCTAACACCAAAACACCCCATAAAATACTACATTACTGTCAAGTAATGGGAACTATATTGCAAGGCTTTTACATTATTTTTTATTCAATCCCCAAGTGCGACATAAGAATTGCGTTTTACGCAAGTTCCGACAAGCAAATTGTATATCTCGTAGTTCGAAATAAAGTTTAGTCTGTGTCGTTTCTTTGTTGCAGATCATAGAAAGAAGGGAGATATGTTGTTGTTCAAATAATAGATAACATAGGTAGCCTGAAATATCGACTGCTTTTTCTGGCACATTCACACTATGTAGTAGGTACTGAATCCAGGCACAGTTATGTCACTATAATTTGCACTCATCTTCATTTTTACCCACTACTGACAACTTCTGCAATATTTATTTATTTAAAACTTTATGCACAAGTAAAAAATATACTGTACAAAGGCGGACTTAATGCCTTAGGCACTATCGCACAATAATACTTAGGTTCATGTATGTATAAACAAATAAATAAAATTGAAGTGTCCGTTTGTACTGTCAAAATAAGCGTTCACATGGTAAATGTATATTATAAAAGTTTACACGGCACTTAAACCAAAAACCAAATTTAAAAAATGTTGTCCATCTGTTAGTTTTCGGTCCAAACTCTGAAACGGCTGGATTACTTTGACGGGACTTTCAATGGCAGATACACCGATAATACTTACTAACAAACAAATAAGGCACTTCACCAAATAGCGAAGCAACAGCTATCCGAATAGACGACCAATTTACTAAATTCCCTAAAACCTTGAAGGTTAGGCATTCAGAAAAGAATGCTGCGCAGGCATCATACTGTAAATACAACTTATAAAACAAAACACTTCCCCGGTTTGATGATATTTCAAATCCTTCACCGTTGGGGCGATGACTTGACCGCCGGCTTTTGGTTTAAGGTTTTGTCGCAGTTCTCGCGACGACACTGCACAAACACTGTACTTACATACTTAGTTTTCATTATATTACCCTAATTTAACTTAACTTGATTAAAAAACTTTATACAATTTATAAAAAAATAAAACAAAGAGATCGTTTTTCGGCGACTGGTTACCAGTGGCGCCCTTTACTGAGGCAGAGAAACCTATCCTACATTTACTATTTCCAAGATTATTTTGAGCATATCGAAGCGACCAACTCAAACTTTCTTTAACCCTCTCTATTCTACAATCTCCCATCCGATATAAAGTTTAGTCACCAGCCGATAAAGGGTCAACGCAAGGCTTGACCCTTTTCACGTTGATTGTACCGTGAGGCCCCGAATGGGTTTCAGATCCTGTAACAATTGTTAGGATAAATACTTAAATTTTGTTAGCTACGCAACGTGTATTGTGTCGACTGAATTGGGTTGTTGGTTTGTAGTGGATAGCGAGTAAAGTGATTACAGTACCCGGCGATAAATATTGCACATCGACCTTTATCGTATTTTATACAAAGAATAAAAAGAATTATCAAAAGAAGCAAATTATAATTGTTTTAACAGCTCCTAATAGATACCGGACTGTTTGTATTTCGTGCGACAGAGATAACGCTCTACGAAGCCGAAATTAGCCGATTGTCTCTTTCCAAAGGTCGATGTGCAATATTTATAGCCGGGTACCTGTACCTTTGTTGGTATTGAGAAATAGGCGGAAAACAGTTTGGTCTGTGACTCTTTGAATCTTCACTATCACATCTGTCTAGCCCTTTCCCAAATACTTTGGGGTCGGCTTCCAGTCTAACCGGATGCAGAAGAATAACAGTATTTTGCATGGAGCGACTGCCTATCTGACCTTGGTAAGACTGGTTGTCAGACTTTCGGGCTTCTGTCGACTCGTAACGACTGTTAAAGATATACGTATGATACAAGTAGTTGGGACCAACGGCTTATCGTGCATTCCGAGGCACGGAACAAATCACGAATCTTCACTATTACTACATATTATAAAACAAAGTCCTCCGCCGCGTCTGTGTGTTTGCGATAAAATCATAAACTACTGAACGGATTTTCATACGGTTTTCAGTAATAGATTAGGTTAAGGTATATCATTTTTCAAGTTTTTGTGTGAATTGGTTAAAATGTAACGATCATTGTTGGATCGATCAAGTGTCAGAAAAGGTCAAAAGGGACAACTTGCAAACAATATTGAAGAACTATCTTGAAAAACAAGTCGTTGGCAAAAATAGAAAAAAATCCTGGAATAAATTGTCGTACAATTAGGAAAAACATATTTGTATAAAAACAAACAATACAATAATTCTTATGGCCATCTTCTCTTAAGTCTTTGGTAGAAACAAACAAATCCTGTTCCCTTTAATTAAAACTTAGGTAGATAATACCTGTCCTGACACAATTACAGTTGAATATTTCGATTTAATCCAAAGTGCTAAAGTGCTTTCAAGTAGCGCATACTTGAAAACACTTTTCAACGATATCTCTCTCGGGTTGAACAAGGTTAAGGCTGGCTGCACACGGGCCACCGAGGCTTTTGTGCACGGACCACGGCATTATGCTGAGCGTCAGCCGTGTCGAGCGGTAGTGGCGCATATTTCTTATTTGTATTTACTTGTTTTTAATTTTTTAGATTTAATACTTGTTTTTATTTTGCTTTTGTGTTCAATTTTTCTTTTATGTTATGTGAGTAATTTTCACGTGAATAAATAGTTTTTCTTTTCTTTCTTTATAACATCGTCACCGACGTAATTCCTGTAGTTCTCACACATTTTATATGAACTCGCTGCATGCGGTTGATGTCAGTGGTCGTCACTACGCCGCTTCTAGCTTCAGGTGGATGGCGGCGTTTGTTGCGGCGTTTGTGGCTGTCGCGTGTGGCCCGTATGCGGCAACGCTTAGTCTTAATAAATATAATTATTCTAGTCACAAAACAAAACCGTAACGAATTGAGTTCAGCACTCACTCAGCAGTAGGTATATAGATATGTGCTAAACGTACCACCTAACGAACCCTAATCTAATGAAGTCAACGATCTAATAATTTGAGGCTTTGCGCACTAAGCTTTGCTTACAGGCCTTGTAATATTGAGATGGTTTAAATGTGTGTTTACAAATCAGCTATTCTACTAATAGGTTGTGGATTTGAAATCAGCCGGTCTATTGAAATGCTCCCTCGGTGAATCTTAGCAAAGCGTACTTGAGATGAGCGGTCCTTCCATTTGCCTCACTCATCATCATCATTTCAGTCAGACGACGTCCACTGCTTATGGGTTATGTCGGACTCTTACCGACTAAAATTCTACGGTTCCTCCTGCTACTGTGAGTCAGGAGCCCGGTATTCGCATGACGCATGATCCGCCTCCCCGACTGGGTCAAACATGCACTACAACGCTATCAAAATGTATGCAACTGCTCAATTTTTTTCATAATCTAGTCTTGGTTCCATTGTAGTTGTAGTAGTTGTCGCAAGGGGCCTGTGGTTAATGCGCCAGCCTCTAATGTATGAGGCTGTGAGTTCGCAACCAGGCACGGGCAGAACCAAAGTCGCTTTTTCTATTTTCATAATTATGAACCTTCTAAATTTATCTTGGCCATCACTGACGTCGGTGAAGGACAACATCGTAAGAAAACCTGGCCTTATAATAATGAATATAAATCTGAATTCGCCAATACGCCTTGAACAGGCGCGGTGATAAATAATAATAATAATAAATCATTTTATTATCAGGCAACTGTGGCCCATAGAAAAATACACAAAATAATCTCATAAAAATAAAAATGAACTAATACATATTACAAAAGTCTTTATTAAATAACTAAACACGTAGCGTCGGCGTCGTGTTGCGCTGCGTGATGTCGCGTAACCGACCTCGGAAACGTCGATATACGACACCCTTCGGCCAAAAGTCCTCTTTCAAGAATAATGTTGTGAATGTTTTTAAATTGTGACATCGGATTTTGAATTGAATTTAATTTTTTTGACATTGTAATAATTTTGAATTAGACTAAATTTTTTTTTTGACATTGTAATTTCAATCTAATCTAAATGTTTGACATTGTAATTTCAATTTAATTTAAATTTCTGACATTGTAATATCAATTTAATTTCAATTTTTGACATTGTTCCTATTTTTTTTTTGTTTTTATTTTCATTTTAATTTTAGTTGTTTTGTATGTAGTTTGTATCTGAGCAACTAATTTTGTACGCCATAAAAGGCAAAACATGTAGCCACCTCATATTAATTATAAGACCTTCAATTGTACTCATGTTTTACAAAATAAATAAATTCTAAATTCTAATTCTAAGAAGGTCTGCAGCTGGTGGGTAGGAACGCGTACAACAAACGACTTAAAGTTGACGTTGTAGCGTGATTCCAACCTTTCGACCCTCAGAGTCCAATTGGTCTTCACTCTTAAATGCTCGTGCCTTCTCTGTATGGGAAGAGGCCTTTACCTTACAGTGGGACAATAATAGGCTGATAGTATTTAACCCCTGATAAACATGTCCAGGGGTGCTATTCTCTAAAAGACTCGACGACGAACTCGTCGACGAAACTAGTATGGTCCCCAGTGGATTTTCAACTTTATGCTGTAGATCACAACGTTGTAAATCTATTAAAGACAAACTGTTTCGGAACTCGTCGTAGAGACAGTTTGTCGTTAGTGGATTTTCAACTAAATGGTCTAGAGCATAAAGTTCAAAATCCACTGGGGACCATACTAGTTTCGTCGACGAGTTCGTCGTCGAGTCTTTTAGAGAATAGCATAGCAGTACATTAAACGTCAACCTATATAAGTTCTTTTCTTTAACTATCAACACCCATATAACGAAGTTCTACAGCTATCAAAACAAGTTCATCCAATTAAGTATTCCCTATTGGCGTGCATATCGTGGTACAGCTGAAGTTTTGATTGCAAGTCCGACATCGCGTGCGTGTCAATATAAATTACTGTACACTACACACCTACATTAAACTGTTGGAAAAGGCTTTAAAAAATCCATTTCTATGCAAATCAAGTGACGAATTAGTACGAGGTGTGTAATAACTATAACGCTTGTAATTTGTGAAATAGTAGGTAGAGAACAGCCATTTTAATAAATATAATTAAAAATTGTTATAGTTTATTTCCAAAAAATATCTAAACAAATTAATAAAATTGAAGTATCTGTTTGAAATGTCATAAAAACAGCTTTTTACTAACTATACAAGGTACTTATAGGTACCAAAAAAAACGATGTTTTTTAATTTTTGTCTCTGTCTTTTTGCTCCGGGACTATCACTGGTAAATAACTGAAGGAGAAGGACTTAGGCTACTTTTTTTTTTCAGAAAGAGAATTAGAGTTCCGCGCAAAGGAAAATAAAACCCCGTGATTAACCGACAATCACTCGAAAAAAGTCTCGGGCATAAACATCGTATAAATAGGTATCTTACAAGTTTTTAACGTTAACTGAAGCAAATAGTCATGGCCGCCAAGTTCGTTGACCTCAATTCCCAAAGGATCAATTTCTAATCCTTTCATTGGGCCCTCATTATGTTCTTGCCAGTATTATTACAACCAATAACGTTTTAAAAAGCGTTTTATTTGCTCAATTGCTGCCTTGAGGACGTTTGGAAGTGAGCCCGAGATTCAAAATGGTAAGGGATTATTTTGTTCCAAATGTGGTGGTACAATTTTTGTCATTACGTGGTCATGTATTATTACTAGCTGCCCGCGGCTGAGTCTGCGACTTCAGAATTAAAGCAAGGTTCTAAATTGGTTTATAGCGCATATTTTGACGCTCGCCAGGGCATCAAAACTTATAGGGCACTTCCCGCTGACCTAGAATCGTAAAATTTGACAAGAAGCAATGTCGTGTAGAACAAATAAAGGAATAAATCCGAAAACCGTGTAGCTACATCCGAAAATAATTACTTTTTTTGTATGTTGTTTTAAATATTGTATGATGGTACGAAACTCTTCGTGTGCGAGGCTTTATCGCACTTGTTTTCATGGATCTAACGGTCAGAAGTTTACTGGCCTAATTGAAATAAATGATTCGATTTTGACATTGACTTTGATACGACATAACACAATGCACTTCTCCTCGGGAATATAGGTAATAAACTAATAGTTTATTTTACATCTATTTCGTATATTCTTTGATGTTTTTCTCAATAATTAAGATTTAAAAATTTGGAAAGTTATGGACTATTGATGCTGACTGTACATTATTCCAGGATGTCATCCAAGTTATCCGCGTATCGTATCATCCAAAATACCACCTACGATTAAAACACCGCTATGCTATCAAGATTGACGCTGTCTTACAATAAAATGGGTTAAGTAGCCGAGGGACTTAACCCAATTATAAGCAGACTTGTACATTAGGGTCTTTGCAGACGTGCTACTTAAAGCATAATTTTTAAATCCCTGTTTTTCGAATGAAAAATTAATTTAAAAATTGTCAAGCGAGTGTGATTTCCAATAGGACCGGATGGAAGCGGCTTGCATCCAGCGCGATCCCGCGGTCTTTATCATATCGTCTGTCCACCTTGTGGGTGGACGGACCTACGCTGCGTTTGCCGGTGCGTGGTCTCCATTTGAGAACTTTACGGCCACATTGGCCATCCGTTCTGCGTGCTATGTGGCCTGCCCACTGCCACTTCAACTTGCTAATTCGCTGGGCAATCAGCGAAAGCAACCAATCAGCAGCTGACTATTTGGTACATTCATTTTTTGTTCGGGTAACCAGAGGAAGTCTCTTTTCGGAAGCTTGATATACTATGACTTAGCTTTTAATTAAATATGCTTTGAACATCAGCAATCAGCGATAATTATCGCTTTTCGAAATTTCAATGCAAGAAAAAAAAATTGAAGATTAGACTTAGATGTATTTTCGTATCTCATTTAAGTTCTTATGAGAAATCTTTTTTAAGTTTAAAGAATTTTTGATGCATTATAATTTTCATTTTGAAGCAGCATTGAGGAAATCGCAAAATCGCAAACCACTGATGCTAAAAGTAACATGTCTGCAATATCCACTAGGGAGATGGCTAAATTGTATCGTAGGGATGTCCACACAAACACTGGTATCTACCTAATGTTACGGCATACCTTTTGGCTTTATAAGGGGTATTTTGTTAATACTTATAGATTAGGACAGCCCTTGGGATTGCTTCAGTTTGCGAGTATTGTTATTAAGGTAGCCAAGACAATGACAGTGGACGGTGATAACAATGAAGGAGGTTGCGTTGATAATTTTTATCTTTGACTAGCTAACGCCTACGACTTCGTCTGCGTGAATATCTTAAATGAATGTGTGAAAGAAAGAAAGAAACATTATTTACGCGAAAATGACGCACATCATTTAAGAAGAAAAATATTGTATACAAAAGCAAAATAAAAACGAGTTGGTATTAAGTCTAAAAAACGAAAAACAAATATTATACGAATAAGAAATATTCGCCACTACCCACTAGTATGTGTGAATATAATAGTTACCCGCGGGATTTAATTTTATTACGCAGACCCATAATTGTTTCTTAATTAAAAGTAGCTTAAGGCTATAAGCCTGTGAAAGTCGCGTCAAAATCGGTCCAGCCGTTGCAAAGATTAGACGGAACAAGCAGACAGACAATATTTTTTGTTGATGTAAATGTCTTATGTACGCATGTATTTTTTTTTATATAAGATGGGTTTGCTCTTGACTCTAGTCTAGGCCAGAGGTGACAGAGACAAAATCTACAATGGAGTGAGCTTACCTAGAAGAAGCCTGGTCACTCTAGCTTAAACAAACATGCATGCATTTATTAAAAACTTGTCATTTTATTATTATCTTATTTATCAAACAAACACTCCAATTTTATTATTTCATTATTCATTTCATTATAATTTCAATATTCAACAAGAATAATGTAACCAGGATTTTGTAAAAATCTAATTTAAAAGAGTGCCGTGGAGTTTCTTGCTCGTTCTTCTCCGTAGAGGCCTACCTCCGTTTTGGAACGAGCAACTAGCTTCAACTTTCGGACTAACTGACCGACTCCTTGACAATTCAAAAGTGCCTGTAAATGGTCTAATTAAAATAATTGTTTTGACTCTGACTTTGACTATTTATTTGTATAGATCTTGAAAATACAAGGCTTTTGCAAGTTAATTTGGATCGGAAAAGTCGTGATCTACCAACGTTAACTGTAATATTAATGCTTGTACAGAAAATAGTGAACATAATTGTATTTTCTTAAGTGGTATGAGTTATAACTTTGCAAACAAACAGGAAATTGAATCAAAATTATGCTGGTAAGCAAAGAGCGGAGTAGTACTCGGCAGCCGCCATCTTAATAGAGAAGGAAGTATTTATTTAGAGAGTTTGTTGTGCTTCTTTAGATATTATTTATTTATTTAATACACAATGTACACAACATAGTTTACACGCTAGGCTTGAAACTAGTGAGTACGTGACCCTGCTAGGGCGCAGCAAGATGACTTAACACTAATAATATTGCAGTGAGTATTTACTATCTAATATCACATAATATATAAGTAATATATTTATATTATATATTAGGAACTACACTGACCTTATTGGTGAGGTTTTTTAGAAAGGTCAGGTGCGGAGTACTCGTAACCGGCGTGCTTGTATGACGAGATTTATGAACGTAGATGAGGCGAAAGGAGTATGTAAGGATCGTAGCAGGTGGCGTTCTGTGGTTTCTGCCTACCCCCATGGGAAAAAGGCGTGAGTTTATGTATGTATGTGTATATTACAAACTTTTACAATGAAGATATTTATAACTTAAACTTAGCTTTATATATATTATTATAACTTGCTATAGAATAATTATATTTACTAGTCTAAAGTGTAAGGCCCGGTTTCACCACGTCTGATTAAGCGCTAATCTTCCGATATATTCAAAAATGGATCAGAATCTGTATGAAATTATCTACCAAGTAATTTAATCGGAACTTTACGAAAGGTCGTGAAATAGGCCCTTATTCTAAAAAGTGCAGTTTTGCGTACTCGTTTTTCAGGAGATTGTCATAACAGACTTTAACGTAACATCACGCCTGTAATCCCCGAAGGGTTAGGCAGAGGTGTACCCATTAGTACACCCTTATTTCGCCAGTTATGCTTAATTACTCAAGTTCCACGTATTATGACACAATTGATTTTCTCTTGTTCTGTCATACCGGTAAGTCAGACGGGGCTTGACCGGTTAACCGTTGAAACACCGCCCATCATTGACAAGCAAGTCATGCCCAGTATAACGGTCCAAATAGATATGTCCACGCGTCAATAGTTCATTCAACCGTAGGTTTCCATGGCAACTGTTTGATTTTGACAGCGCCTTTAATACGAAGCAATAAAGGCGGTTTTGTAGTTCAATTGACGTGCGTTTGACCGTATCTACTAGAAGTTGCCATGGTTCGTTAGCTTGATGGTCAGTTAACGAGCCGTGTCAATAGGTATTTGTTTAACCTTTTTGACGGTCGCAGTACGTACTTACATATTTGATTTATGGTAAATATGTTTGGAGGGATTGTCAATTTGGAAGCTGAACTAAGGACTCTTAGGTAGGATATATCAGAAACTATAGTAAGACTAGCTTACGGCCGCGATTTTGTCTGCATGTAAGGCGGACACAGATGAAGTTGCGAATTAATAAGTAGTTTTAGTTCAATATTGGGGATGAAGCATACTCTGTACCAAACGGTTCAGTGGTATTTGAGTTTTTTTTTATTTCTAATTTTGATGTTTTACGCTCGTACAATAACTTGCACCTATCATGTTATTTCTTCACTACCTTTGGTTGGCTGGTAGAGAATGCTTAATGCATTTAGTACCTAAGTCTTTGTTTTTATTGTTACATAAAGTTTAAATAAATAAATAAAAATCTAACATGTTAGATTAAATAAATAGAACCGACGTTAGGGGTTGTGTAGTACCTACATCTAATTTCTAAGAAAAACACACTCAAAATTTGTACATTCCTTAATAACTTCAAAGAAATATCTCGACCTAAAGCAAAAGGTCCAAAACAACCCACTATTTCATGGTGTTAAGTTAGCTCGCGGAAAATTATGACCAACGTTCGCATTTAACCCTACAACTGCGCCGGCTACAAGTAAAACGGAAATTCCAAAGTGAGCTTTGATTTGCATGAAAGTTATATGGGGCACTTTTGACCGGCGTAGCGTAGGTTTTCCTCCCTTTGACAAGTCAGCGCGCGTAGGGTTATTTGTGAGTGCTGTACCGTACGGGGCGGCAAGATAGAAAGCAAAAAGAGAGAAACTGTAAAATGGGATTTCTTTAATGTGGATTGGAGAGTATTAAGCTTGTTTCTGTCGCTTTATCAATTTGTGTATAGTAATAAAGGCCCACTATGTAGTTGAATTATTAATCTAACACCTTCCCAGGAATTAAGCTGCGTATACTTTAGAATAATAGCCTCAATAGACTGTGTACCCAAATAGGCCAAGCAAAATAGGGGATTATAGATCCCTCCAATATGGGTATTGGGTATCGCACTGGGGTGCGAGTGCGGTGCTCCTGATCAGACAATAGCCCAGAAACTACAATGCCCAAATAATTGTTCCTACGCCATTGATGACGCGATAAAAAAGGGGCCACCTACTCGGCCCAAGTACTCTTACAAGAAAAAAAAGTATTAATTTATACCAGGTCATCGAAGAGAAGAGAAGAACATCACACTGGATAAAAATCTATGTCATATGCAACGATTCTGTTCTTTGAAAGGTGGATTCGGAAATACTGTCAAACGTAAACGGGTAAAACAACAAGTATTTATCTTGACCAGATGTCATAATATAATTTAATTATTTATGTCCTCCTAAAATTTGACGTGTATGCAAAATTGAACCTTAAATACCCAAGATAAAGGAAAAAAATACGATGTAACGGCTTTTTAACCGTCATGGTTTATTTCACATAACAAGCCTAACTTCCATACTCCTTAATCATACCACCACGGTTTACTTCACAATTTCCTGCAAAAAAATTGCTCATACGTCTAGATTGGCCAAGCCTGGGCTATATAAAACTTGTTAGTAAGCCTCATAAAGTCCTTTATGTTTGCATGTAAGAAACGTGCTATTTATTGGAGCATACCACTGATTTCCCATTGGGCTACACTATTCATTGCTCGCTTCAGGTAGCCATTTTATTTTTATTGTTGACGTGTGCGCTATCCAATTGCTTTTTTTATTAAACTGCTGCGGTACGAAACATAAAAATAGTTGTTAGGAAGGTAGTATGAAAATGTTTTTTCTGGTTTTTGATCAAACGTTTTTGTATGGAATATCGTTTCGCAAAAACATGTGTTGCCTGACGAAGTTACAGTTTTGTAATTTGGTACAATTCTCCACGCGGACGCAACATTTGAGCTTGCGTTCGAATTTTGAATTGCAACAACACAATTCACTGATGTGTGTGTCATATGATTGGGCAACTTAATAATATTCTGAACAAACGGTTACGTTGCCAATTTCAATTAAGACTATAAAGTACGCAGGGGATTTTACAGTGTACAAGTATGTGTGTAAACACAGGTGTAGCTCGTCTTCCCTCATTCTCATAGTCCGGTCCGGTATTCCGATACGACTGGGGAAGAAATCAGTCACAGAACCAACGGCATTATGTGATTTCCGAGGTAAAGGGGTCTCACACTATCAACTTCGTTTGGAAGTCAGAAGGAGAAGGGTCAGTACGATTGACCGACTTATGGGCTCTTTCGTGGCTATTTCCTTATAATGGATTTTTCTTCCTTGAAAAGTGTTTATGATGCATTTCTGTCATCTATTATAACAACAACATTCTGACACCGCAACGGTTAGGCCTGAATCACCGTGAAACAAAAACCGAAAGCTGAAGCGTGCTGCTCGCAAGCCGTCGCCTTTTTTGTCTAGTCATTATAAAAAATATCTTAACACAAACGATTCAAAGCTCTAACTTGAATGGCAAATTATTTGCTTTATCGAATCTGTGCTGTGTTAATGAGCCATGACCTTAATTCTGCAGTCGAATTCATTCCATTTCCAAATCGAATCCCAGTTGAAATTAGAAATGAGAGCTGACATCGCGTTTCGTAGCACAGAAAGACCACAACGTGTGATACGTACGGTCAGCTCAACCATCCTTGAATTTGTTAAATGTATTTGAGCGTGGCACTCGTGGGTTGCACCTGAAATTCAGCCTCAGGTGGTACCTACCTAGTGCTGCCATCTGACATTATGCTGAATTCTGACTTTTTTGGAATAAGTATTTATTTTCCTTATATCTTTTCAGGTTGATTTTTGGATCGTCAGGTAACTTTTGTCCGAGTAACATTTGACTGTTATTATTTTTTTCTCTTTATTTTATTTATGCCTACGAATCCTTTTTTGCATACCTGTTGTTACAATTCACTTTTAACATGCAAAAATGACAATACTTATCTGTTTTTTTTTGCCTTAAAAAAAATAGAATAGATGTTTGAAATTTTGACAGCTTGTCAATATACATCATGTCAAACCGCAAGCAAAAGTAATTCGACTATTTATGTCATATACAAAGTAAAAATCGAATCATTTATTTCAATAAGGGCAAATTTTTCAGTCGTCAGATAACTCTTAACGGAGGAATAAATATGGCGGTTTGATAGCTTTTGTATAGAAAATATGTCAAACTGTCATATTATTTATTCTTGGAATAAAAGTTATCTGACTATTGAAAAATTAGCCCTAAGACCATTAAAAGGAACTTTTGATTGTCGGTTGGATTGCCGATACAAGAAAAAGGTATGAAACCAAAAGGTAGTTTCGTGTTGAGAAGAATGAGCAAAGAAACTCGAAAGTTACTCTTTTAAAATAAATGAATTCTAATATTTTGTGCAGGATTAACGAATTTCCTTTCCTTCTTACCAATCTAAACAGAACTTCTTGAAGGTATATTCCAACATTCAAAAGTAAGTAACTCTATAAGATTTCATTCATCCACTGGGGTAGTATAATTAATTTACTCACCCCGCCCCCATAATTACGAGACATTCGTCTTCATTAGAGGTCGCGGTGCCGTTTCATTAGTTCCTGCGCAAACACTGCCTTACAACTGTTGCATGACGCCTGTGTTGTGAGTTATGTTTGTGTGTGTGCACTGATTCGTGATTATTTATTGGTTTTGTATAAGCAGTAGCTGTCAATGAAGTGTTCCATCGCCGTAGATGAGCGAGAAGCAAGTGTATCTATTCTATTGAATACGAACGCTTAATCGTTAGCGATATC
The DNA here is from genome assembly GCA_949316365.1 of Hoplodrina blanda. Lineage (NCBI taxonomy): Eukaryota > Metazoa > Arthropoda > Insecta > Lepidoptera > Noctuidae > Hoplodrina > Hoplodrina blanda. The sequence continues at coordinate 2,569,389 of OX438579.1, read as the reverse complement.
AGTTCCGATAGTTGTGTGCCATAAGCGAGTGTAAGGGCCTTATCATACTAGCGGATTGCGAGCGTCTTCAAAGCGGAGCGGGCGCGCAACGAATTATCAATCCCCTTTAAGCAAGCGTGTAGTAAGAGAAAGACTTTTGTCCTATTTTTCTGCTACTTATTTATTTATTTATTTAAACTTAATGCAACAAAAGCGTACAAAGGCAGACTTCACTAGACTTGACTAGTCGGGAGCCCTGTATTCGCTTGACGCATAACCCGCGCTCCACACTAGTATTGGAACGCCACTGGCACCCCTTCAATAAGCTTTTGCCCTGGCCTGCAGTAAGACAATAGTAGGCTATTATTATCATATAATTAAACGGTAATAGGTTCGTTATTACATGGAAAACTAACATAAACTTGTGAAATGTGGATACGTATTATTCACCTTAGCTTAACCTTCCGCGGAAGACAGGCATAATGTTTATGTTATAAAGGTAGTTCCCAAAATAGACATGAAACAAGATGATTTCCTAGAACCGTGTATTGTTGTGAAAATATCGGGTGTTCATTGCGATATTGTTTTAGACCATACCAGGGGGTCCCCATCTCTTAAAACAACATTATTATAATATTACTTTGCCTTCCGTACTGTTGGATTTTAAACATTCGGCTCAGCGCCGAGAGTTCAAAATCTAACAACAGAAATTACAAAGTAATATTAAAATACCATGTATTTTGATTGCGGAGATATTAAAGGTCAAAGTTCCAACTTTTTGACGCGTTTTAGGTACTACGAAAAATAGTTTTAAATGATGGAACTAAACTTGAAATACTGCGACGACCTCTATGTTGTTGCATGCACCCGAAAGTACAATGGTTTGCGTGCATTAGGTACAGTCCACAAAAGAGATAGGTATCCAAGATCGTCAGATATAGTTGAAGTTTTCTTAGAAACCGATGGATGTCTTCAATTGAAACTAAATTAATGCACTGTTTATTATCTACTTTTTAAATTAAATTGCATTTGAAAACATATATCGGTTTCTAAGAAAATTTTAACTATATCTGACGACCCTGCATACCTATATATTTTATTGACGTACATTGCGTACCTACTATAAAGAGTGAATTTTCACACAAAAAAAGTAGTTTCCCAGCAAAAAAAAAAAAACTTAAAGTTACATACTTTGACGGGCAGTATAAAGGCGATGTGTATTTTTACACTCCGTCTACAAACCACTGTCAAAGATCAAGAATATAATATTGGAACTATATTTTCCAACTTTGTAGCATGACGGTTGCTTTGTAAGACACCGGTAGTAAAGTATATTTCCGATATAACTGGCCACGTGGGAAATTATCTAAGAAACGATGCCGCGCTTTACGGTATCCGATGTCTGAACCAATCATGGATAGCTGTGTGGTTCTAGATTCAAAAAATATATTTTGTTTTTATAATCTGGTTGACGGTTTAGACATGTCGACTACTGTACTAAAACCTCCTTAATAAAATCACTACTACTTTATCAATATAAGTGCTTAGCACATTTACAATCAAGATCCCTTTCATTTTTATAATTTAATAATATTCATTGCGTTATTAACATTGTTGAGTAGAAGAATATTTTAAACATACAAAGTAATGGATTGTGTGTTCTCTTCAAATTGAAAAATAATGTAACTGAACGACTATCTTGACCAAACTTCCTTCTTTTCTTGTATAAGAAGAGGGCTTTCTTCTGAAGTAAATAATAATTATTTATATTAAACTTTGTTGGTTATTTTATTTATTTTTTGCTTGTAGTCTCTGGAAGTAAAGGGCCCAATTATAAAAATTATTTCATTGAAAGAAATCTATTACAGAAGCTAGTATAATAATATTATCAGGTAAAAAAAATCCTTAATAAATCCGCAGGATATGAAACCGCCCGCACATTTAAATAAAACCTTTATTTCATTATCCACAAAGACAATTTTCCGCAATTCTCTTTACGAAATTATTAAATCCGACCGTTACCTATAACAGAGTCACATGAATGATATTTTTGAAGCGCAAAAGCAACAAAGGGCGGCGAAACGAGCCGTATCTTATTTGAATAAGTCGTGGCATGAAAGCTTGCCCGCGCTCACTATGAAACTGGCGAACCATAGTACGTAGATATACAGTAGGATAAACGATTTTTATTTAAAGTGATTTAGTAGACTTGACGTGAAGGGGCAAGGGATTTTAAGTTTGATCACCGGTGTGGCAAAGTGTTATTGGGTTTTTCTATTATGTTTTTTTTGTAGAATGAAAATGAACATAACAAAACATCACGATTATAATCTCCAAAGGGTTAGGCAGACGTGTACCCATCAGTACACCCACATTTCGCTAGTTATGTTTAAGTCCCATGTAATAGGGGCGAGCCTATTGCCATCAACCGGGTACAAATCCAGACTCCGAGGCTGCTACTGAGAAATTTCTAATGAAAAAAAAACAAATAACACTGGCCAACCTGGGATACCGACGTCTTTAGGATTGATTGCTTGATAGGCAGAAAATGTCTGTTTTGTCTTGGGTAGACCCAAAATTACTCACAATGCACAGTCTTAAAAACAAAATCTATATAACAAGAAACTTTCTTTGCAAAGTAATACTTTTTCGCGCCTATCTGTTTACAACTTCATACAAGTTTCTGGCGTATCTTTTGCGACATCTTTGTTTGACGTCTCTCGGTTCGTTTTGCTTAGGGACCACTCTGTCAATGTCAAAGTTTTTCCATGGAAAATGTTTATCAACCTTCTTGAATATCGAGCGGTAATGTAAATTGAAATGAAAAACCTTCTCATGTAAAATATATTATGGTTCTCATTCCCAAATTATACCAATGTATAGAACATTTTTAACATATTTTAGAACATGGTTTCATCTTTTTTATATGCCTGCATGCATTTCTTGGGTGGAATGGAACCCAGGAAGGGTCAACTAGATCGGGCAAAGAGTTATTGGGTATTTCATTTGAAATTTATAAGTAGCAGCCCGGCGCAATGTGGGAATGGCCCCCACAAGGTGGACAGGCCCCCCTGGTGTAAGACAAAGGAAACCGCTGGTTGTGGGCACAGGACTGGTCATTGTGGCAATCTTTGGCTGGTCCTATTTCTAGCAGAGGACGTTGTACTGCTGAAATGAAGATAATGAACATGAAAAGCCTGTCCAAACTTGATCCACTTACTCTCCCTGCACTACATAAGTTCAGCAGTCGTTATTATGAATTTCATTTCACGCTGACCGGCTGTAGCCATGTTTTTACATCACTCAGTGAGAACCACACCAAACAGGAACAAGTTTTTCAAAAAGCCTTTGGCTCGTTTTTAATCGAATGTCAGAGAAATGAGTTTCTTTGATACAGTGCTGATAGTAGAATGGATTGGTTTTTCTTTGAATTAGTTTTTTTTTTCTTGCTGTTTTTATGACGTTTGATATTACTTTGCAGATGAGCTCTGGGGATTGCATTTTGTGGTCGTTATAATAAACATGATTTTTTTGCTTTTATGAATAAACTATAGCTAAATTGCTAAGCTGCATTTGAGTTCTCGACTGCAGGGTGTACATGGGAGCGGGGGCAGGACGAGAGCAAGCCTGTGGAGTACAAGGGCGCGGGGTTGGAACAGGAACGGGGACTGGAAGAGGTGCGGGGACGGGCGATCGTAGCGTGATACACAAGAGCCGAAATGTGCACTGGACAGTTCTTAAGATATGTGTTTTTTTATTTCCTTTTGTTATTATTTTTGTGTGCACATAGTCTGTGTCAATAAACATTTCTTCTTTCTTTCTTTCTTTCAATCCTGCGCTGCCCGAATCCAGTGGTTTCCCGCGACCTTTACCAGGAAGAAAATATTTAAAGCCTAAACCATATAATCCTCTAGCCTAGGATTAGGTCCACATAACAAGCTAAGCTTCGAAAAGCTATAACAATAAAGCAGTCTACAAGGTACCCATAACTTTCAAAATTAACATTCCCATTGCGTAAACCATCCTATACTTAATAGCTATTAACGCAAAACTCCATACAATCCATTACTTAGTGTTGCCACAAAACAATTATTTACACGGTAACGACTTACAATTTTAAATTAAAACGAGTCGTTCGCAATAAGCGAGGCGTTTTCCATGCTAAGTTTAGTTTAAAGGGGTTAGGGTGACGACAAAATTGGGACGAATTTTTTGTCCCACGAATTATGTACTGACAGCGTCATTAATTGGTGACCCCTTTTTTGAGACATTTTATTGCTTATTTGTATCTGTACCTGAGTATTAAAGGTGAGTTGACTCAAAACATGAAATTATATTGCTCAGAATTGGGGATAGAATCCCTTACATTGATTCATAAAATATCTTGTTTAATTTATATTTTATTACAGGAAATATTTTTTTATCGACCCCTACATAATTGGGAAAAGGCTAGGCAGAGATTTTGAACAGGAAATATTTGATCGATCTTTTTTTTTAAGTCAAGGCATTTATTTCAATTAAACTATTTGAAGCACTTTTGAATAGTCAAGGAGGCGGTCAGTTAGTCAGAAAGCTGAAGTTAGTTACTCGTTCCACAACGTAGGTAAGTCTCTGTTGAGACTGACCAAGAAACTCAATAAAGTTTTTACAAAATCCTGGTTACATAAAAATCTGTCGGAATTACAAGTAGGTCATCCAGTTCAGTTGCTTGTGTATGTAAGTTAACAGTTTCATAAATGCACGAAGGAATCCACGATACAGGAGAAATTCCTAGTGTGGGGAATTTTACTAACAAAAGACAAAGAAAACAAATGAATGTGATAAATCGTCACATTCATTTTTCGTCAGAGGAACCGGGGTAAGGATTTCAATCAATAGTCAAACAAATTACCTTTCAGTAGTTTCATACTAAAATGCGGGGGGGAAAGGGGGGTATGTTTAAAACAGTTTGGACGAAGCTCATTACAAGGGGATGTATCCGCGCCCGAACTAAAAGTAGTTGGTAGTTAACTCGACAGTCTGTCGTCGCCCTTAACGATGTAATTGATCGCCGGCTGCGCGTTCACGACAAAGTCTTAAATTAACATAATAACTTGGTTTCACTATAGTGGTGGGTTTGTATACGAAAGTTCTAGTTTTTAAACCCAGGAAGAATAGGAGGACAAGAGGCGTGTGCGAGGGTGCAGTTCTACTAACTTTTAGGCACGATCGCCATCTAATCCTAGTATATTTTTTTTTTTGAGGTGGTAAAAATCATCAAATGAGTCCTTCCGCCCTGGGTGGGGCGGAAAGGACTGCCAGACTTTTAATGACTAAAAAGCTACCCTGTTCCTTCTGTTGCCCTTTACGTTCCAGGGTCACCGTATCCTGTTAAGACGTCCCGCAGGATTAAGTCTGTCAAAATTTTTTGACATTGATTGTTACTGAAATGGGATTGTAAGTATAAAACATGCAAACGGACAACTAAGAAATAACTAAGATAGTCGAATTTCGCGTTTAAAAATCGACTTGAATCGAATATATTTAAGTCAGTGCGCTCGTGTTAGACCTACTAAACTCACTCACACATGTGTCCGGCCTCCATTAGTTACATCTGTATCATTTTTACACATTTTTCTTCTTCATTTCCCGTTCTGGCCGCAGCAAAAATAACTTTTTCAAACACAGATTCGCACACGAAAAATAGGCAATTTAGATATTTCCAATCTTTATTTATGATTCCACCTTTTGCAGGATTAAAAGGGTAACGAGTTAAGCTTCAAATGGCGCTTGTACTAAGGTAAAGAAAGATGCTTAAACATCACGATACGACTGCGACACGACAAGAAAAAAACTACTTTATGCAAGGTCGTGTGTTTTTTTTTTCATAAAGGGAGATCAAAAAAGAACAATCCCATAAAATCATAATTTATTCTTATTTGTGAGTGCTAAATACACATATAATAAAATAATTATTTCTAACAAAAAAACATTACAACACAAATACAAATATTGACAGTTACACAATTTCTTTCAATTGTGTTTTCGATAAAATTATAAGCCTACGATTTTTTCATTCAATCTCATGATAAAATACATACCTAGTTATAGTAACGCCATAACATCGTTCATTATAAAGGTCTTTCACATTACGCATAGTAAACGCACGTGTTACGAATGTTAAGTTACTTTACAACTGCGTCGATATTTATTGCCGTTTTACATTTTACAGTTTATCCAAATCGTTTTTTTTGTTTTGCAGATTAAATTTTGTTTGGTCTCGCAGGTAAAATTATGATTAAAATTAGGGTAAGCTCACTCCATCGTTGACATTGACTCTGTCACCTCTAAACTAGACTAAAGTCAATAGCAAATCCCTACTACTAGTACCTACTTTTATAAATGCTCTCACTAGTAAAACTCATTCAAAAGTATAGTTAAATTATTACTGTTATTATTTTTTACTTCTTCCTTAATATCCATGGCTGACAACAGACACCTTGAAAGTCTTCTCATCTAGAGATGAGGTGTCAACTACCAAACATTTTTCATTCACCATAATATTCAGTATATACAAGGTGCAGTTTGGAACCTCATATAATTTCAGGACACTGTCATGAAATACATGAAATGAAATAATTAATAAAAACTTGTTTTTAGTTTTTTATATTTGACAGTATTTTAGAATACACCTCTTTCAAATAACAGAATAACCCTGATGCGTATGCGGTAGTTAGTGTCGCGATCACTGTACACGTGCGGGAAATACGAAAATCAACTAAGTACTATAAAAATCTTATTTATTTTATTATTGATTCGTGTTGACCATCACACTATTATAGTTACCTTCCCCGAATTTGGCAAGGATGCATAATCTACTCCAATATATACCTATTTCACAACAATCCTAGACTCATTTTACAACCCCGTCAATGCTGTCGTCTCTTTCCCTCCCGGTACCATAAATTCCGATAATGTAGTGTCAGGGCTTGATAACGAGATTTACACGTTACGTGTAGGCTGACGGGCAACATTATCGCCGAGGACGGCGCGTTATTTACGTGCTGTGTGAAGCGTCCTTATATTGACAGGTGTGATTTGTGTACTGTGTTTTTTCGTAGGCTTCAGAGGAAAAATATGTTCAAGCATTACTTTCTATAAAAGTATGCGATTTACTTATTTCAAAGGATTTGCCAATGTTGAAAGAAAATATTTATGTGCAAATGTCAACCCAAATACAAAGTAACCCAATAATACTTTGCCCGACCTGGAAATCGAACCCAAGACCTCAAGCAAGAAAAAAAAGTAAAGATCTTAAGTAAAGAAAGGGGATCTTATCCACCATAATTATAATATAGTTTTATTCACGTTGCTGATAGATCCTTTGTTTCAGTAATAATTGGGACTTTTGTGGGGGAAAACAAAAGCCTATCGTTACATTGTCTCAGAGACATCATTAGCGATAATGTTTCTCTTATATTTTGTACGTACTATTACTGTTAGTATAGGTAGTTATTTTTTAATATTTTTGGCGAATGTTGTTTTGTTCGATTTCTATATCAAATAACGAATCGTTAAACTTACTATGCGTAAAGTTAGGTAAATACTGATTGGTGTTTTAAAACAATAAATGAACTAAGAAGTAAACAAGGATGAATGTTAAAGAACTAATGTACTTTCTTATTTACAAAGACAATCAAGACTAAGTTATTTTCTTTTCTAATAAGACCATTAAAAGGCACATATATGAAAGAAGAAATGAACCTAGTTGCACCTTTTAAAAGGTATATTTTCGTATGGGAAAGAACGCGCAAAAAAACTTTATGTAAATTCATGCATGAGAATCGGACAAGAAAGTTTTATATTATAACTTACCAATATTTTAATTTAGTTCCCTCACAAAAAAAACGCTGTATAACTCAATTTATCCAAATTAAATAAATTACTATTGGTTTAATATGAAAATCATAATAGAACGAAGAGGTTTGGAAGCAAATATTATGTTTGGCAAGTTAGTATGAGTTGGAGCTCGGTCGCCACCCGACGGATCGCTTTGCACGGGTTTATCTTAACAATTGATCGACAACCTTTAGTTCTAGGGCTGGCTACGACTAGAAATCGAATCAGGACTCTTAGGCGTTGTCCTAATTGGCGGAGATCGTACGATGGCGCGATGCGTTCTCGTCGTGCGATGAGTTCAAACATACAGATTTCATCAGAGTGTCCTATTTGAACCTCGCAAGTAATCGTGCGAGCACATGAAATGCTTAATAACGATCGTACGATGCGTTTGATCGTGCGGTCATAATGTAATCAAAGCAACAGATCTGTTTTGAGTGTTTGATTTTTTTTTTAAATTTGTTCATCCAGTAGTTTAATACTGCATGAACTAGGATTTTATAATTCTACGTAATTTTACTGACTTAAGAAATGTTTTATGTACTCTGTTGCACATGAAACCGACATAATGACTACCTTTAAGAAAGAAATATAAAAAAGTAATAAATAAATATAATAAATACATAAAATGTTTCTATTTCATTTACAAATAATCGTAAAAGTCTTCTTCGTTATTTCGTACATCAAAATAAAGGTTGAAAAATTCACCGCGCAGATTCCTGGATCTACCTATAAAGTATTTATTTAATGTTGTCTACGTTTTCTTTTTTCAATGTCATTTGCAATTTTTAAAGCAATATTGCCCGACAGCAAAAACTGTGCAAAGTCAAAGTCAAATTATTTATTTCAATTAGGCCATTAGAAGGCACTTTTGAACGTCATTACAAGAAAAAAAAATTAGAATTGAATCTAGTTGCATCTCTGTAAAGAGCCATCGTTAAAGTGGCGTGAGCGCGACGCCAGCCATCGAGCGACGGCATCACACGATGGACATCGCGCGATCTATTAGGACACCTGTTAGGTCATCGCACGACCACTCTGATCGTGAGATGAAAAACGCATCGCGCCATCGTACGATCGCTCCCAATTAGGACGCCGCATTAAAAGTAGAAGTAATACTGTGAGATTTTCATCGGTTCAGCTTAGCAATGCTTATATGTAAAAAACTAACTTCTCGTACTAATTCTTCAGAGTAACTTCGTAATGGCATGATTGAGTAACAAAGATTCAAACAAACTTTTACATTTATAATTGAAGATATAGTTAGTATACGTATAGTTGAAAGTAAATAAAACAAAACATAATAGCAATCTATAAATAATTCTTTGATAACAAAAAGCTCTAAAATGTATAATAATTTCTAATAAATAATTTCTTTGTTTATTTTTTCGTAAAGCAATCCAATAATTCCACAAAACCACATTAAAAACACGATCACCAAGTAAATAGGCAACCCTAAAACATAATATCTCTAGGGCTGACGCGTAACGATATCATAAAATAATTTATTACTCTCTCCATCGACGATCGAGTTCGCAATGGATACTTGATAACAGAATAATACGTTCACAGTAAGATTTGACAATAGATTAAATTTTAGCGATAAATCGAATCGCTTTTGTAATCATTTTAAATCGATTTCATTGCTCCTGTAATGTTAAAATAACGTTAAAGTAGAACATTATGTAAATGAGGTCGATAAATTATTATTATCGGGCGGTGACCGGACTTTATTTTCTCTATGAAAAATCTTTTAACTAGGTCAGTCGATAGAGAAAGTTATTGAACTGATTATAATATTATCACCAGCCTATTATTGTCTCACTGCAAAGCAAAAGCCTCTGCTCATACAGAGAAGACACGAGTTTTGATCACCAAGCTTGCTTAAGGCTCATTGGTAAATTCAGACTATTATCTATCGAAATCTAAATATATAAAAGCGAAAGGTCACACGCTCTTTCACTCACTTATCACGAAAAATCGAAAACCGCTTGATGAAATTAAGATTAAAGGCAGGGAGATAGTTTATAGTTAGTAGACTACCGCTAAGAAGGATTTTCCAAAATTCACCCGATAAGGGGATGGAATGAGATGGGGGTCCGACAAGTACGCGGACGAAGTCGCGGGCAAAAGCTAGTTGATTGTAAGACCAGGTTTCCTCACCATGAATTCCTTTATGGATGCCAGTGATGTGTAAGATAAAACTTGAATGCAGCGAGTAACCACTGCGACTTTTTCTAACCTAACCTAACTATCCTTTTACACTCCGTCACTGAAAAATCACTGTCACTTATGATTACGTGCATGCATGGGGTATATTTAAGAAAGAAAGAAAGAAAGAAAAACTGTTTATTTACGCGAAAATGACGCACATTAAAAACACATTGGTATAAAATCTAAAAAAATTAAAACAAATCTATACTAATATTATAAAGCTGCAGTGTTTGTTTGTTTGTTTGTTTGAACGCGCTAATCTCTGGAACTACTGGTCCAATTTGAAAAATTCTTTCAGTGTTAGATAGATTAGTTATCGAGGAAGGCTATAGGCTATATACCATCACGCTACGACCTACGGGAGCGGAGCAGTAACCAAAGACGCGGGTGTAACCGCGGCGGACAGCTATACACATCAAAAAAGTCTAGTCTAGGGATCAACATCCCTAACAAATGTTAGGGATGTTGATCCCTAGACTTTTTTGATGTGTGTAGTAAGAAATATGCGCCATTAACGCGCAAAACGGCTTTATAAAGTTTAGTTAACATTGACTTGTTAAAAATATCACAGTGATAGGAATAACATGCAACTTTTGGCTTCGCTAAAAGCCTTTGTACACCCCCAATAGTACACCCACATTTTATAACGACTTTAAGACTTATCAACGTCGACTCTCACCATCTAAAAACACTATAGTATTAATCACTCATTCAATATTCTTAAAGTCGAGTCATAATCTTTACATAGCTCCTCCCACAGTTTTGTGTGGGTGTCATACATACGATTACGAGTTTCATGACGCTTGTGGTTCGGGCTATTTATAACACAACTGTGTTGCTTTTCATCTAATATGTACAGTGGCGTCCATAAGTGGATAGACATTCTCAAAAAACATTCGCTTCAAGTTAAGTTTGACTTACGACCTTCTATTTTCGAGAACAGTCACATGTATCATCATTGCCGTCGACAAATGCTTGTAGTTCATAATTTCAACATTATAAAATAAGTCAAGTTGGCCTATCGGCTAAACGCCTGCAGATAGGTGCTTGAATCGAGGAGTCGTGAGATCGAATCTCATCCAGACTATGACTTTTTGTAAGTTTTTACTTGATAAGCATAATATTCTTTATCTTGTTCGCTTTGTTCACACATTTCGTAAAGTTAAAAAGGGTCTAAATCAATATAAAGAAATAATTATATTTGTTTTCAATAAACTGCTAAATATCGATTACCTATAATAAGTGGGTATTAACAATCATATTTGTGTTATTAGAATATTCTTTTCTTGTTATATTGATATGACGTGGGTAAACACAAAAAATCTTATGAACGGTTACAAGTGAATTTCTTTTATCTAAGTAGGAATGTAACGTCACAATTCTTGTCAGTTAATTAAATAAATAAATAAAACGAATAAACCTTTATTGTTATTATTAAGCACGACTTTTTTATTTCCACCTTCCAACACCAAAAAAGTAAATTAAAAATCACATAAATAGTTAAAACTTAATACAATAACTAACATTTTCTTCGTATAAAAATAAATAATAAGCATGATTCATTATTAATAAGCATAAACCTAACAAGTTTTTACTTTTCATTATTATGGTTTCAAAGAAACAAAAAAACAGCCAAGAAGTAATTAAGATACGAACTCAGACCTTATTGATCGTGAAGCTGTTGCTTAGCCTAAACAGCTACCAACACATATTAGATTGATGCGAATTTTAGCAATGCTATGGTAAGAACAGACGCGTATTCTAAATGCAACAGAAATATCATGCTATTTCGCGTAGTGTGGCGACAGTTTATTAGTGTGTGTTATCTGTGGAATGTTGAGACATCACTCATACACGCACACGCACCCTCATTGACTGTGTCGCGCTTGTATATTCGAGCTAAAGTAGCCTTTATGGTGCTGATGGACTATTGAACGTTTAGTGTACCTACATGAATAAATCCTGGTTTATGAGTTCTACAAACCAACGCTCAATACTTAAGCTATTTATTTGACAAAGTTAAGAGGCCGTATTAAACAAAACTTTTTAATTTATTATTTACTAACTTATGCCTGCGGATACGTTTACGTTAATGTCGAATGGGGATGGAGTCGCGGATTTAAAGGAAGGCTGTGACTTCTTTGGGATTCAAGCTCTGTCTGTACCAAATTTTAATGAAATCGGTTCAGTAGTTTAACCGTAAAAGCCTAACGTAACAAACATAGTGATTTTCGCATTTATAATAATAGTATAGAGTAGCATCTGGTCGCGACTTTTTCCAAATGGAAGTTAAGTATAACAATAGTTTCGCTTTTTTACAAACTTTTATTTAGCTTGCACTGTTCGTATGTAAGTACCTATATGTGTGTAAATAAGTTGTCCTTTTTTTTTCGACCATTTGTTGGTATCCAATTGAGCAGAAAACACCTTTAGTTCCGATGACAATACAATGTCCAATACTCAATATTGAAATAATTTTGAAATAAAGCTTGTTTTTAAAAATATTTTTTATAATCGAACTAGCAGTTCCAAATATTAAACAAAACAAACAAAGAATTTTATCTCTCTAAATTATTCGTAAACAAGTATGGATTTAACTATTTATGTAGGCACAAAGAAAACGAGAGTACAAAGACTGAGTACAAAGAAACTACTTAGGTATATCTTAAGAAATTGTAATTTTAAATGCTAATGTAGCTACTTGCCTATTCTTCTCAATAAAAAACTATTTTTTGGAAAGGCCAACTAGATTTAATTAGTTTTACTGTCTACAAATTAACAGCGAAAGAAACACAATTCTTTTTGTTGGATTTCGTACCCAAAAATTACCTAAGGAGACTTGAGGAAACCTGGACTTATACCAGCCTATTACTGTTCCATTCAAACCATGTCAGAGGCCCCTGAGGTGGTTTAGAAGCTCTGATACTAGGGTGTGTGTGTCGTAAGATCTTACTGCCCACACGATATAGAAGAAGAAGAAGACTCTCATTTATAATATTAAAATAGTATGCATTACAAAAACACGAGTATAAAGTATTAAGTACGGTGGATCGAAACCCTTCGCAGGACCGATTCCGACTCTTCCGAGTACGACTTCCAGATATTAATAAATATTGGTGTTCCTAGGAGAATTAGTCTTAATTGACCAACAAATATTAGTTCTTCCTTTATTTGTCTGCAGTACAGTTTGTTTGTTTTCTATAAATACGAAACTCGTGTGCACACAGCTGAATGGAGCGGTCCTGAGTCTCTAGAGACAGTTGTCTGAACTTCTGTCTATTGGAAGATAATGTTTTTATTGGTAGGAACTTTAGTGAATGGGCTTAGGTATATTTATTTTATAGATAGGTAGATAACATCACGCCTGTAATCCCCGAAAGGTTAAGCAGAGTACCCATTAGCACACCCACATTTCGCCAGTTTTTTTTAAGTCCCATGTAATAGGGGCTCGTTGATCTAGTGGTCGTAAAGCGCGACCGCTCAGCATGAGGTCTTTGGTTTGATTCCCAGGTCGGGCAAAGTGTTATTGGGTTTTTCCATCAGGAATATCTCAGTGGCAGCCTTGGAGTCTGTATTTGAGCCTGGTTGATGACAATTTGTAGCCTGAAACACAGGTTCAACCTAGTTTAGGCAAATTAGCAACTGTGCTCTATTTTTAATTGTCAAGATATTTTATTGTAAATGTGCCCCTTTTTATAAATAAATGATTATTATTATTTTAAAAGTCAAAGTCAAAGTCAAAACATTTATTTCAATTAGACCATTTAGAGGCACTTTTGAATTGTCAAGGAGTCGGTCAGTTAGTCCGAAAGTTGAAGCTAGTTGCTCGTTCCAAAACGGAGGTAGGCCTCTATGGAGAAGAACGAGCAAGAAACTCCACGGCACTCTTTTAAATTAGGTTTTTACAAAAACCTGGTTGTTGAATCTACATGTGATCACAATACATTAATATTGATTATATAAAGGAAACATTAACATTTATTGTTATTATTAATTGACTTGCCCCTTATTACAGTGTTAAGCTCAACACTTAATATGCACATAACGTAGGTAAATAATAAATAGATAGCACGGTCATTAATATAGCAAGTTTAGCTCAATTAGCCCGGCGATTAGACGGCGGTGGTCTAAAGACGTTGTAATGGATGCATGCGAGATAATCCCGGATTACGGGCTTAATAAAATTGTACAGGAGATTTTTGGTTGAACTGGCTTAGTGTTTAGAAGATAGTTGTTAGTACAGACTTTGAATACATGTTATTGTAGGAAGGATATTGTGGCGGGTCTGGCTGTTTGTGTATGGGAGTTTATACAGGGTTATTTTTAAAACACCAGAAACTTGAAAAGGGGTCATTGTACTCATCGTTATGAACAACCTTTTCTATGGGACCAACCCTGAAATCATGAAAAAAAAATCAGACTATTCCCTACAAAAATGCTACACAACACAACCTTGATTTTTTTTTCAATCTCACACAAGCGCGATGACTCATTACCTATATACCTAGATTCTTAGCTTACAAGCTTACAAACAAACACAAACAATTCTTAGACAACAGTAGGTACAAAGATTTGGTAAATACCTACCAGAAACTACTCCAATCTACACAGAAAACCGAACAAAGTACGAAAACAAGAGCAAATCTATCGAGCACTCCAAGAATTAGGACTCTTCATTATTTCATTAGCCAACCCCATCAGTCAGGAACTTCTTGTGCCTCGGAGGCATACAAAACAGAACCCTGAACAAACACAATTATGTTCAACTCTACGGAACCCCTTTTATTTGGGATACTTTAGCTAATTCGCGAACATTTCTTTTTCTTTTTTGTTACCGGCTTGTGTCTTCTTTTGATAGGGTTTTGGGACTTCGGGAGTTGATTAAATCATTATATTATGGAGGGAGTTTCTGTTTCGGATATATTAGAAGATTAGTTATTTGTAAGAAATTACTTAGTTTGCAAATTAGACGCAGTCGCGAGCAAAGTGTTAGTCTATACTAAATTATTATACACATCAAAAGTGTCTAGGGATCAACATCCCTAACAAATGTTAGGGATGTTGATCCCTAGACACTTTTGATGTGTGTATTATTATAAAGAGGTAAAGTTTGTGAGGTTGTAGGGGGTAATCTCTGGATCTACTGAACCGATTTTGAAAACTATTTCGCAAATTGGAAGGTCGTTATCACTAAGTACTACAGGCTGTATTTTACTATAAAAAAAATAGGGATCCGTAAGAAAAATCACGCGAACGAAGTCGCGGGGAGAGCGCCAGTCATACCTATATAAACAGCTTAGTTAGTGTCTTAATTATCGCAAAAAGTAGTGAATTGTCGATTAAGAAAGTCAAGACGCTCCTGGCTTTCAAATGAAAGTAATTAAAAATAATATTTTAAAGTAAAAGGGGCGCACAAAATGTAGGGGAGTAGTTAGTAGATTTTTAATTCTTCAACTTTGTAATTGATATTTTCATCTTTATAACAGCTGTCGCAGAGTATCTTTTGTAGTGTTTAATTGCTGTGGACGGTTTCTGGAGTACTCTATGTACTCTTGTCAAATTGGTTTTACAGTTTAACGACTTGTATATTTCTGTTGATCTATGATTTACGACCATTGACAGATTTAAAGTTTAATAAAGTTCTAAAGGCATTCTTCTTTAAAATAATATCACATATGATACTATGATACGCATGATATTAATATAGAGAACATAATATACCAACTTCGTGACCTGTATATCCCAAAGCATTTTAACATTTCTGGAAAGTACTTTTTAGGTGCATCATAACGTTGTTCTTGTTGTTCTTAATCTTTTGCAGAAAGTTAAGATGGAACTTTAATAAAAACAACAAAAAATTGACTTAAAGTTCATATGGAAAGTTAACAAACTAGAATATACCTAGCAGTGACAGTAAACATATCGGTGACCGAGTTTGAGCTTGTTTATTTTTGCGATCGACAACCCTACATGCTCACTGAATGTAGGAGTGGTGCGAGCTATACGTTTTTTTTTTTTACATTTTTTATTTATTTAGACACTAGCGCTGTGTCCATGGCTTTGTTTACGTGATTGTGTTTTCTATTTTTATGTTTTTAACACGAATTTCTCCTGTGTCGCGGGTGCGTTTACAAACATAAACTCACGTACAAAAACAGCCTGACCCGGAACGACTATCTGTAGGCCATACAAATATTTGGAATCGGACCCACGACAAGCAACGCAGCAGCCCATCGTTAAGTCACTGCGCCAAATATTTATAGGTACCTATTTTTTTTTCACTATATTTTCAGTGTTAACCAATGTGTGGTAACCCTTACCACAATGTTGTGATGAGCCAGGGCCGTCACAAACGAATATTTTCGCGATTTTTGACAGACGCTTTTTGTGATGTATTTTTTATTCTATTTTCTTTTACAGCCCACTGGTATTTGGACAATAGATGCTTGAACGGCCACCGTATTGATTCAGCGATAAATGATGCTTGTGCGACGTGTGTACGTGGGGCAATAAAACGTTCAGTGTGAATGGAACGGAATGGTGAATGAATGCGTGAGTGAACTGTGACCGGTGTGCTTTCTTTTGTGGTCACGTTTTATGGTAATACATACAAACTTTAAAATCCATTAGACCTATCTATAAATCACATTATTTTTAGTGAGCTTTTCTTTGTTATAGACATAATATGCAAATTACAGGAAAAATAGGTTCAAAGACGGTGTCATCATCATCATCATATCAGACATAGGACGTCTACTGCTGAACATAAGGCTCCCAAAGACGGTGTACCTATTAAGAAATTTAAAAAATTAATGTGTATATTCATATTATTGCAAAATTGCCCATTAAAATGCTTCTTAAAAATGTGTCATTCATAATACTGCATGATTTGTAATTATCAGTAAAAATAGGAATATACATATCTCTAATTGACTATCTTAATAAATTGTAAATTAGAAAACTAAACAACTCTATATAAGTAAAACTACAAAAATCAATAAATTAATTGATGATTGATGATCAAGTTCTTCTTGCATCGTCGGCAGAGCAGTTGCAAGACATGGTAACGGTAATGAATGACGCGTTTAAGAGGAAAGGGATGAATATAAATGTGAACAAGACGAAAGTGATGGTTTTTGAAAGAGAAGAGGATATATCGGTGTGTGATGTGAAAATAAATGATGAGAGTGTGGATCAAATGAATGAGTTTGTATACTTGGGCAGTATGTTTACTAGAGATGGAAAGATTGATGCTGATGTGGAAAGGAGAGTAACTGCGGGAAATAAAGTGAATGGTGCTATACATGCGGTTGTGACCAACCAGTCCATGCCCAAAAAGGCTCGACTG
Source organism: Hoplodrina blanda (assembly GCA_949316365.1). Lineage (NCBI taxonomy): Eukaryota > Metazoa > Arthropoda > Insecta > Lepidoptera > Noctuidae > Hoplodrina > Hoplodrina blanda. The sequence continues at coordinate 2,551,970 of OX438579.1, read as the reverse complement.
GCTGTTCACAACGGCGTGCTGGTGCCTACACTTATGTATGGAAGTGAATGTTGGGTTTGGCAAACGAGGCATGAGAGTAGGATTAATGCTGTGGAAATGCGTTCCTTGCGGAGTATGTGTGGTGTAACTTTGAACGATAGAGTGAGGAATGAGGTTATACGGGACCGTTGCGGATTAAAAGAGGATGTAGTTACAAAGGTAGAAAAGGGTATGCTTAGATGGTTCGGTCATGTTGAGAGGATGAGTGAAAGACGATTAACAAAAGGTATTTATATGGCAGAGGTGAGTGGTAACGCAGGGAGGGGTCGCCCTAGGAAGACCTACACTGACCTTATTGGTGAGGTTCTTCAGAAAGGTCAGGTGCGGAGTACTCGTAACCGGCGTGCTTGTATGACGAGATGTATGAACGTAGATGAGGCGAAAGGAGTATGTAAGGATCGTAGCAGGTGGCGTTCTGTGGTTTCTGCCTACCCCCATGGGAAAAAGGCGTGAGTTTATGTATGTATGTTAATTTAAGTCCAACACACAATATTGTCTAAGCTCTTAGCCAGACATCTAACAGCTTCATCCGATCTCTCTCAAAATCCTATTACAAAAGGGGATTTAATTAAAAAAAAAACCTCCCGTGTTATCTTTTTTAAAAGCGTCGCCTATCACTGCAATGTAAATCCAGCTGTTGAGGGTAGTACGAAATTGGATTTAGAAATGGGAATCGAATGGCGAACCTCGTTGAACTCTCGCAATAATAGAGAGAGGCTGTTGAGTTATTCTATCCAGATTCTAGGCTGGGAGCTGGGATGGAATTATTTATCTATCTTGGGCATCATTGACAACGGTGAAGAAAAATATCGTGAAACCTGGATTTTTTATATTGATTGATGTAAGTCTGAAATTGCCAATCTGCTTTGGGAAAGCGTGGTAATCAATGCTCGTGCCTTCTCTGCATGAAAACCGCCTTTTGCTCAGTAGTAGGGCAATAATAGGTTGGTGTTATTATTATTTTATGGAATGCAGAAAACAAGGAGTGGTGCAGTTTACTCATTTAAAGTTCTTCGTTTTGTACATAGATCAAAATTGCTTTAAAAATGGTACTTTTGTCGATTTTATATATTATATAACTGAGAATATACCGGGCTCTCATTATTTTCGGCCATTATTAATACTGTGGGCGTACTACGGGAAGTGTTGATTGAGCGCAAATAGAAAAACGGCTTATTGTATTTTCACAATTACTTTGCCAAAAAATAAAATCAAACGTTATTTTTCAGGTCTAAGCTCCCGGTTTATACTACATTGTAGAACCATCAGGGGTTAGGCTCCACAAGAGCCACCTATAGAATATTGACCCGCTGCACCTCCTCTTATCCGACCGAACGAGGTGTGAAAGCTTTACCTACCCACATTTGAATAATGGCGTGATGATTTCACTTTAATGCCAGCGGGTTTGGGTTAAAGCCAAAAGGATTTGCTTATTATTGTTTTTTATTTATTATGTTGACACTTTACACGGCTTTTTTAACGTTTTATTTTGGCTCAAAATCTTAAAGTCTCAGGGAAACATTTCGGTCGAAACGAATTCTTTTAAACTAATTTATTACCTACGCCAAAATTGTTACTTAATACTATCCGGTAATAACAGTTTAAAGTGCATACCAAGCGTATAATCTTAGTGGATTTAAAATTGATCAGCGTTAGATAACTAAAATAATGATAAAATAGTTCGAAAATTGTGAAAAATTTTGACGTTTCCAACCCAAGTCAATATTTATGCCATTTTTTTTTCTTTTTGGTGCATGTGAACCCAATTAGTATTAATCTCAATGAAGACGTATTATAGTGCACGAGTATGTGCGTAAACAGAGGCGCACTCCCTCTTTTCTCACTTAGAGGCAGGGGGGTATTAGACTAATAACTTTCAAAGTTTGGCGGGCTCCTTCCAATTTCTCAGTAGTTTCCTAATGAAAAAACCCAATGATACTTTTTACCTGATCTGGAAATCGCACCCAGAGCTCTAAGAGACCAACGGGGCAGTCGAATATCCTTCTGCAGTATCTGACCGTATCTGACAGTGGCCGGGCCTTTACTGCTATAAGCCATGCCCATCTGTATAAACGTACTTCACACGTCGGCATTCCAACACAAGTTGCGGTGTCATATCAACATTCCTGCCAGCCCTGTGGCCTAGCACCTGTACAACTATGTTGAACTATTGCACATGTTGGACGCGCCTCGTGAAGCCACAAGACGGCCTGAGGTTTGAATGTGTTGGTTGGGGTGTTATGTAAGGAGATAGTTGTGCTGCAGTAATGGTTGGCTATAGAACTCTGTCCAGTACACCGTATGAAAGAAAGAAAGAAAAAAAATGGTTACGACCCAGACTATGAGCACATAAAAATAATAATGAAAAACAAAAAATTAGAAAAAATCATTATTGTTTGCCCCACAGTTGCGCCAAACAGGCCCAGTTCTGAGTATTCCTGTTTGAGCATCTAGAGCACCAATATTTCAATGTGGTCCTCTAAGGCACCTTTGGTGCTCAATGCATAGGTGCTCAAAAATAGGTGGAATACGTCCCCAGTTCAGCATAAATGCCTGACACTGATTTTTAACTGGACCCTTGTGATGTAAATCAGCTCATACTCAGCGTATATCACGACTGTGCTAGGAACGTGTCAGGTAAACTTTCTTTCTATTGAAAAGTATGAGACTGTGCCTGCCTGACCGTTCCGTCACCGACCAACAGCGTCGACTACCATGCACGGTGCGTCAACAGTTGTCTGTTTATACATTTTAGTGGGCATAGTACTTAGTGTGCGTCATATTTCTTTTCGAACCTGAAACGTTCATAACACGGTCATAGTATGGCATAGTGGGCAGACTCTTTAAGAATGAAATCATCACCTTACCGTCTGAGCAGTTCGAGCAGTTTTCATTGATTATTGAAATTGAACTAAAAGATAAGACAAATACAGTTGTAAATTGTTAATTTGCTTATAAGATAATAAACGCCATACGGAATGATGTATTGAAGGTAGGTTAGGTGTTATTTTTAAGCTATTTTTACAGAATAATCATGCAATTTATCATCCAAGCTTAGGTTAGGACTGCATATATTTGCTATAGTACCCGTGTATGACACACAACAACGAATAATTGGCCCATCCCCAATTTTGTTATTGCTTCTGCCAAGCTAGCTCAGTAGCAACAAGTCTTTTATAGATAAGATAATTCACGTTACTCGACATAATATCAACAAATTCTGCACTCAGCGGCCGTGTGATAAAGATACTAACCGATTAAAATTGTAGTTGTCAACTTATCTCTTTTTAATCCATAGTTAGTCGATTACAGTAGTAATGATGTGGACAACGCGAGTGTGTGTGGTACTTTTGTGTTTTTCAACTGTTTTCGCTGATGAAATATGGCGGGATGTGAAAACTCCGCAAGGGCCTGTGCGCGGGCGCAAGCACCCCGACGGAGAAGTATTCGTGTTCTACAACATACCGTATGCCACACCGCCTTTGGGGGAACATAAATTTAAGGTTAGAATTTGGAATGTTTTTATTTAGAAATTGGTATATACGCAATTTTTTATATCCAATGCCGACTAATAAACTAATAACTCATTATCTAATCAAGTAAAGTACTATGAGATAAATAATATAATTATCTTTACGGTGATCACTCACGGAATGAATCCTCTACCCATCAAGTAGCATATTTATATAATACTAGCTTATACCAACGGCTACGTCCTTGTAAATGTCGGTTTTTGGAGGGTTTTAATTTTTTTGCGCAGGACCCTAATACTTTTTCTAAACAAAAAATAGCCTAAGTAGTAACTTAGGCTATTTTTTACACGACTGCCCCAAAAAAAAGGAGTGTTATGTGTTCAGGGTTAATGTATGTATGTATGTATGTGAGTTTCTTTATTCCACCATAACTTTTAAACGCCTGAACCGATTTAGATGTATGGGGTATCATTACAATCCTTTTTTTAGCATTTAGCAAAATAAAAAATATTTTGATATTACAAACAGATACTTCAATTTTATATTTGTATAGATGGAAAACTTTCTTCTTTCAGGCACCTCTTCCACCACCAACATGGTCGGATCCGTATGACGCCATCAACGAGAATATCATATGTCCACAGTTCAGGATTGAAATGGGTGAAATAATGCCTAAAGATCTAGTGCAGCATGAACAATGTCTCATCGCCAATGTGTATGTGCCCGACACTGACAAGAAAAACCTGTCTGTCCTAGTATATGTTCATGGAGGAGGTTTTATCATAGGTTATGGTGAAATGATGAGAGCACTGAACTTGATGAAGAAAAAAGATTTGATCGTGGTCACGTTCAATTACCGACTCAGCATTCACGGGTTCCTCTGCCTTGGTACCGAGGACATACCTGGAAATGCCGCCATGAAGGACCAGGTGGCACTCCTGCGCTGGGTACAAGAGAACATCGCCGGCTACGGCGGTAACCCTAATGACGTCACTCTTGCAGGTGGCAGTGCAGGTTCTGCCGCAGCTGATCTGTTAATGCTCTCCAAGTCAGCTGAAGGGTTGTTTCATCGCGTCATACCTGAAAGCGGTGGAAACCTTGCTGCATTTGCAGTTCAGAGGGATCCTGTAGAGATAGCTAAAACTCATGCCAGAAAACTGAACTTCACGAATGTGGACGATATTTATGCATTAGAAAAAATTTACAAGACAGCTTCAATGAACCTTTTGACTGCTGATCCATTTTTAGATAGAACTGATTCCACTTTTATGTTTGGACCATGTGTGGAACGTGATACAGGAGATGGAGCATTCCTTACAGAGTCTCCTCTAAGCATATTAACAAAAGGCAATTACAAAAAGTTACCACTGTTATATGGCTTCGCAAATATGGAAGGTCAAATGCGTATTGATTTCTTTGAATTTTGGAAAAATAAAATGAATGAAAAATTTTCTGAATTCTTACCAGCTGACTTGAAATTTGAATCTGATGAAGAAAGAGAAGAAGTAGCCATGGAGGTGAAGAAATTTTATTTTGGCGATAAACCAGTTGGCAATGACAATGTCTTAGGATACGTCGATTTCTTTTCAGATGTTCTATTTACCTATTCTATGGTTCGGGCTGCAAAGTTACACGCGGCGGCTGGCAACGATCAAGTTTATTTGTATGAGTTTTCGTTTGTTGATGATGATGCTCCGGTGGTACCACACACTAACAAGAAAGGTGCTAACCACTGCGCTCAAACAACAGCAGTGATGGATGGTAACTTTTTTTCAAGAGATGAAAGTAAAATATCACAGAAATATGAAAATGTTAAGAAAACTACCCGGGAACTTTGGCACAACTTTATAAAAACTGGGTGAGTGTTTTCCTTTGTCCTAGGAACTGTAGAACCGATATTTTATCATATTTAAAAATGAAACATGAAGTTGGTCTTCATGAAAGATGATTTATGAGGATGAATGTTATTTAATATCTATGTGCAAAGCTTTAAATATTAAAGAATAAAAGAAGGAAGAAAATGTATTTTTTGACATACATCTTCTTCTTCTTCTTTATCGTGTGGGTAGTAAGGTCTGACGACCTCACAAACCCTAGTGTCAGAGTTTTTAAGCCGCCTCAAGGGCCTCTGACATGGTTTGAGTGAGACAGTAATAGACTGGTATAACAATTACAAAATGGTCTCACATCTTGGACATTAAATGAAATCTCAATTCTCATAATAGGCAAACCTCTTAACTATAATAATTCAAAGTCAAAGTCAAAGTCAAAACATTTATTTCAATTAGACCATTTACAGGCACTTTTGAATAGTCAAGGAGTCTGTCAGTTAGTCCGAAAGTTGAAGCTAGTTGCTCGTTCCAAAACGGAGGTAGGCCTCTATGGAGAAGAACGAGCAAGAAACTCCACGGCACTCTTTTAAATTAGGTTTTTACAAAATCCTGATTACATTATTCTTGTTGATTCTACATGTGAAAACAATGAAGATGAATATAAAACAATTATAAAAATAAAAATAAGAATAAAGATGTAAGCCAAGGCAGTTAAGAGATGACCAATCCCAACTGACAGAACTCGTTCACGAGCATGACGCATGGATCAGCACCACTTAACTCAACCATTTTGAAGGGAGCCAAATGATCCAACAGACGCGCCACTATCAGCGAGAATAATCTTATTAGTATAGATAAGAGTTTTGCCTATATCCAAAGAGTTTTTTATTTGTTTGATTGTTTGGTTTGAACGCACTAATTTCTTTGGAATTATACCAAAAAACAAGTTTTGCTAATAGAAAACTACGTTATCCCTGAGCAAACTAACTTAGTTAGTGCAAATTTTCTTGTAAATTTTTTTTTCCTAAATCCTAGTTAGGTACTGATAACCCTTTGTTTACTTCATATCTCAAGAGATTTTTTCACCATTTCAGGAAGCCAGTGCCTGAAGGGTCGTCGCTGCCAGCATGGCCGCCAGTAGGAGCTGACGGGTCTCCACACATGTCGATCGATGAGAAGCTGGAACTGCGTGGCGTACTCTTGGAAGAACGCACTCGTTTCTGGGATGGCATCTATCAGAAATACTACCGGGATTCAGTACCACCACCAACACCGCCACCAAAATCACGTGTTGAATTGTAAAAAAAACAAAAGAATAAATTATTCAAAAAAAAAATGAAAATGGTCATCAAGAATTAAAAAAAAAACATATAACGTCACGCCTGTAATCCTCAAAGGGTAAGGCAGAGGTGAACACTAGATTAGTACCCCCACATTCTGCCAATGTTTAACTCCCATGTAATAGGGGGCGAACCTATTGCCATCAACCGGGCACAAAATCCAGATTCCGAGGCTGCAACTAAGAAATTCCTGATGGGAAAACCCAATAACACTTTTCCCGACCTGGGATTCGAACCCAAGACAGATACAAGATTCAAACCCATGATAATGGTCATCAAGAAATAATAAAATACAAAGCTAGTCAAAACAAAACACAATATCATAGCAAAATAATTCAATTAATAAAAAGCTTTTTTACAAAAAAAGATAACTGCCTTCAAAAACTACAAAATAAAAATAACTTTAGTTTTGGAAGTCGGCGGCTTTGGTTTTGTTTTTTGTTATGTAGGTAAGTATTGCCACCGACTTCCAAAACCAAAGTTTTTTTTATTTTGTAGTTTTTGAAGGCGGTTATCTTTTTTTGTAAAAAAGCTTTTTATTTTTCACTTTTTAGTGCTTGTGTATTAATGTTTGAAATCCTTACAAAAAGCCCTTTCAAACAATACCTCACACGATATTATTCGATATTATTATATTTAATTTTGGAAACTGGTAGGTTGACGTACCCCCCTTTGCCTTCAGTTAGTCATCGACTACACGTATAAACAAAGCAATTTCACTTGTTACGATATTGCTGCTGTGATTCTGTGAGGAGTTCCATTCCATATCTCCGAAGTTCATCATCAGATATTGAAATGGTGACAATGGGACCACAGGGGAAGCACCAGCTTTCAAATAAAAAAAGAATTATGAAAATCAGTTCACCCAGAAGCAAGTGAGGAGCTAACAAACAAAAAAAAAATACAGTCGAATTGATAACCTCCTCCTTTTTTTGAAGTCGGTTAAAAACAATTTCCTCTCATCTGCCTCCAGTTCCAGCAATACAATTTTAAAAGAACCCTTGTCCAAATTACAGTCAGCAGGATGCAAAACTTAATAAAACAAACTAAAGGGTTTAATAAAAGGTGTATCTGTCTTCTTCTATCATGATATAAATGGAAGGAGTAAAAGAGATGACGATATCACAATAGGTGTCTAAGCGTCTGGCCATTCGCGCAGGGAATTCATATGTGTCGGTGCAAAGTACTCGTTATTATCCGTGATTACAAAGGTTCTTGTTTCTGCCTATTCTAAACTAACGTTTGGTACATGTTATGGAATCATTGCATTGACAATTAAAAACAATAAAAATGTTGTTTTTTTATAATGGCTGTAAACACACTTAGGTATCGGGAAGCTACATACCTATTGTAATAATTTTGTTGTTGTGTACCCTAGCTGGGAAACTTCTGGTTACGGGGAGATATTGAAGGTCAACATTTCAATATTTCTTTACGTTTTTTTTTCGAAAACCAATTTTAAATGTTGGAATAAAACTTTAAATGCCACCACAATGAGACAGTAGATATGCGTAGTTAACAGGTATTTGATGTGTACACCCTGTACGCAGCCTATGCCTGTAATACCAGAGGCCTCGCGGATGCATTGTCATCTCAGAGATAAAGCTGAAATGTCTCTTGTGCCTGTAATTACACTGACTCCCATACCTATTACTTAGATACATTCATTTATTGATAGATTAATTCAGTATTTTAATTCAATGCCGGTACCCAAAACATTTTCCATTAACTGTATATAATTTGATTTTTAATTGCTTTTATTTTAATAAATAGTTAGTCAATTGAGTCGTCACAAAAGTGACGCCACAGTTGCTTTTGCAACACAAAATCTATGTGAGAATAGCATTTTGACAGGTCATAAAAAGTACGTCAATTTATTGATGGTGTGATCTATCCTATATTCAAAAGTTCCTGTAAATTAATTAATTGAAATAAATAGGAGGAGGAGAGGAGTATGTAAGGATCGTAGCAGGTGGCGTTCTGAGGTTTCTGCCTACCCCATGGGAATAAGGCGTGAGTTTATGTATGTATGTGTATGTGAAATAAATGCTTAATGTTGACTTCTGCATAAATACGCTTGTATTTAAAATTTAAATTCATTAAACTCTTCTTTTTTATGCCATGGACCACCCCATGAACGATACAGAATCTGCGGAGCGTAAGTTTAATCAGCACCCTGTGGATATTGCCTAAGCAATACAACATGCTGTATAAGCCCTTATAGACATTCCTTGCTAGGGACACGAAAATTATTTATTAAATTCTTTATAATTACATTTTTATAATTACTGTTGGTATTTGTAAAGTTTATTAATTTTTTATTTTTTCATAACAATATGTAAGTCTGTAAATACAAATTAAATACATATTATTGATTAAACATTCATAAATCGATGGCAGCAAAGTAGAAACGGACATCTACATTTTTTCGAAAATGCTTTTTTTTACAAAAATGAGCTTATATTAATCCTATCTACAAGTCTGTATTAAAAATTTTTCAAAATTCAATATAACAAAGAAAATTTGACACGTAAATGAAGACATCTACACTGGATTTTTAAAAAACATCGCAGTAGAAACGGACATGTGAATTTGTCCGCCTTTACTTCGGAGCTTTGACAGATGAATGGAAACGTCAACAAAGACATCAGTCAGTTGTCACATTCTAGCGCGTACCGGTATAAATGTAATAATAATGATAGTGTTTACAGTTCATTATTAGTGCTAGTAATGAAATCTTAGAGTGAGTAATAAAAATTATTTTGAGGTTACGGTTCGACGTAAACACGGACATCTGCCACTTGTTCGTTTATAAAGATGTTCTTTAAATATCCTTAAATGTATTACAGGAGATTATTATCTTACTTTATTAGATATTTTAAATGAAATGGGCACTTTTTTATAACATTGTAATAAAACTTTGACGTAGAAGAAGACATCTGCCTGATAAACGGTTATCAGGCAGATGTCTTCTTCTACGTCAAAGTTTTTTCAGAGTAAAAAAAGACATCTACATTATTTCAGTAAAACAACGATAAAGTGATAAAACCTATTACACAATTCATAAAGAAGGTTATTTTAAAGCATTATAGAAAATTTCAGGTTAATCGGTCCATAACTCTCAAAATAAGCACTCTTTTAAACTAAATCTGCTCTCCTGTAAAGTTGCGATTTTGTCCGTTTCTACTTTGCTGCCATCGAAATAAAAAAAAATAATAATAATATAATCGTAATAAAAACCAATAATAATAAAAAAACTAGTTTTTATTAATTATTGACTAGGTGTTGTAATTTCATTTCATTATCCTCGTCTTTCTCCAGAAAGACATTTTTTATGACAACCTCCAGGTTGTGATAAAAAACATAACACCACGCCTGTAATCCCCGAAAGGTAAGGCAGAGGTGTACTCATTAGTACACCCACATTTCGCCAGTTATGTTATATCCCATGTAACAGGGGGCGAGCCTATTGCCATCAACCAGGCACGAATCCAGACTCCGAAGCTGCTACTGCTACTGAGAAATTCGTGATGGAAAAACCCAATAACACTTTACCCGACCTAGGAATCGAACCCAAGACCTTATGCTCGGCAGTCGCGCTTTACGACTACTACACCAACAAGGCAGTCAAATCACACACGTGTACATATTACAAATATTTGAAGACAATACAGAAAATTTCCAAATAAAGCCCTGATTTATTTACCATCTTGTAAGGCCACAGCCCTACCAGCCCGCAATGCGTCAGGCTCAAAGTAACCTGTCAATTATAACTACGAACCTTTATTTATTGGGCTACGACTAACAGTTAGTAATTGGAATACGTTAGCTGAATATTAACGAGTCGTAGCGGTATATGGGTTACGTGCGGAATGATCTGCGAGGTCAACGGGTAAAAGTTATGGTTAGGGGTTGATGGCTGGCTGGTTTATGATAGTAGGAAGGTTTTTCGTAAGTCTATCAGACCGGTTCTGACTGTCACTGTTTGAAGATACTAGTTTATCTTCATTTTTTTGCGAGGTGTAGTAATAATACTTCAAAAAAAAATTGTCTAAGTTACTCCTTATAACATCAGCTATAGTGAAAAGTCCCGTCCAAATCAGTTTAGCAGTTTCGAGGATAAACCGGAGCAAACTAACAGACCGATAGACAAAATATAAAAAGGCTGCCTTTATGATAAAAGTACTGTGTTAACATTGTCAACTTGTTATTTTGACATTACAAAAAGATTAGAAAACTCAGTGGCAGCCCGGAGATTGGAAGATGGTGGTGTGACATCCCCATGCGTCAGACAGCACGTATAATCGTTGTTTCTGTGCCTTATCTTTTTCCTGCCGTGTCGGATTGCCGTCCCAACGGACTATGGGAGTGAGAAAAGAGAGAGTAGGGATGTGTACACCTGTGCTTTATAGTATTTCCTGCGCACTTGGCTAGTCTTCAATGAGCTTGGCCTCTGTGACCGAAATTCGGTCGGGAGAATTATTATTACTGTTTTAATGTTGTTGTCACGTGTTGTTATACCTTTTGTAGTTTATTTATTTAAACTTTATGCTACAAAAAAGTACAAAGGCGGATTTAATGGCTTAGACATTCTTCATCATTCTTCTTTCTTCTTCATTAAATTCTTCTTCTTATTCTTAGTGTTTCCATGTCTGTTTTACTAACATAGTTTATAAGTGTTTTATGTAACTAACCCGTGGACATCTGATGTCTGTTAAATAAATGAATTATTATTATTCTTTATCAGTCAACCATAGGTGTGGTTATCCCTCCGCTTGTCCTCAAACGACTTTCCTAGAGTATTTCCACAACAGAAAGAAGGAAAATTACAATGATTTATGTGCAAAAGAAAAACATGGAATAAACTGGCATCAGCTGGAGTTACTTGGAAACTCGGCCAAGACGAAGGGTTATTGTTGTTAGTACCTACTCTAGAAGATTGGCTATGAACTGGTCACCTACAGCGCCATTTTGTTTTGTTTAGAAAACATTTTATGGAAGGTTATTAAAAATCTTTAACGTGAATTTTCGCAAAATACAAAATTATTACTGAATGTCGTGATGGCCTAGCGGTTAAGGCGCCCGCCTCTCATGCATGAGGTTGTGGATTCAAATCCGGGCAAGTACCAATGTGACTTTTTCAATTCATATGTACTTTCTAAAGTTTATCTTAGACATTACTGACATCATTCCGTGCCGCGGAAAGCACGTTAAACTGTTGGTCCCGGCTGTCATACGTGGATCTTTGACAGTCGCTACGAGTCGTCAGAAGCATGAAAGTCTGACAACCAGTCTTACCTAGGGGTACCGTATTACTCAGTTACTAGGTTGTGGAGGTCGGATAGGCAGTCGCTCCATGTAAAATACTGGTATTCAGCTGCATCCGGTTAGACTGGAAGCCGACCCCAACATAGTTGGGAAAAGGCTAGCAGATGATGACAAAATTATTCCTGATTTTTAAGGATTCGCTTCCAAAGGATTGTTATGTGCTACTCATGTTGCTGTGACTCATCAAGATAAATCTATCTTCTATCTATTTTATTTATAACTAGCGACCCGCCCCGGCTTCGCACGGGTGCATGTATTATACATATAAACCTTCCTCTTGAATCACTCTATCTATTAAAAAAAACCGCATCAAAATCCGTTGCGTAGTTTTAAAGATCTAAGCATATATAGGGACAGACAGACAGACAGGGAAAGCGACTTTATTTTATAATATGTAGTGATACTGTCAGGGTTGCGAATTTTATTCGAAAGAGTTACCGCGGCCTTGGAACGCATAGGGCATTAGGAGGAACACGGATGGGTTTTAGTCAGTAAGAGTCTGACAGTCCCTTACGCTCCGCTCGGAGCGAAAGTAGTCATTTGATGATTTCTCATCCTTAAAAAAAAACCTATCTTATGCAAATAAAAATAAATAAATAAATAAATATCTTGGGACAACTCACACACGGCCATCTGATCCCAAGCTAAGCAGAGCTTGTGTTATGGTAACCAGACAACTGATATACATACTTATATAATTTATAAATACATACATATCACTACATAGTATAAAACAAAGTCGCTTTCTCTGTCTGTCTGTCTGTCTGTCCCTATATATGCTTAGATCTTTAAAACTACGCAACGGATTTTGATGCGGTTTTTTTTAATAGATAGAGTGATTCAAGAGGAAGGTTTATAAGTATAATACATGCACCCGTGCGAAGCCGGGGCGGGTCGCTAGTTATAGATAAATTACACCCAGACACAGCACCAACAATTATGCTCATCACACAAAGTTTGTCCTGGGGGGAATCGAACCCACTACCTCCGGCTTTGCAGTCAGGGTCACTAACCACTAGACCAACGAGGCATTCTAAAAATGAATGGCTAAATGTGTTGCTAAGCGCAATACTCGAGAACAGCTGGATCGATTCGGCTGATTCATTCGTAAATATTCTGGACAAGGTTTATATGAAAGGACATTTTTGAAAAATCCACCAAAAAAGTCGGAATTTTTCCTGGGAGCAATTTTGTAAATGCATCGACCCGAAGTACTACGAGTAAGTACGTGTTCAGTATCGCGTAACTCAAACTAAACCAAATAAAGTCTTCTTTTTAAGGCTGGGCGCAAATGTCCGGTTTCCGGATCGGGTTTTCGAATCAGGAGGCGTGTATGTACATATTTTTTACATGTGTGTGTAATTTATGTATGTGTGTGAATGTACATACACGCCTCCTGATTCGGAAACCTGATTCGGAAACCGGACGTTTGCGCCCAGCCTAATGCTTTTGCAAGTATTTTACTTACCATATCAACTATTCTAACTAATATTATAAATGTGAAAGTAACTTTGTTTGTTTCTTTGTTACCTTTCCACGCCTAAACCATTGAACCGATCATCCTGAAAATTTTGCATATACGTTGTCAGGTGTACAGAAACGGACATAGGGTACCTTCATTCCGAAAAAAGTACTGTTCCCGAGAGAAATCACTGTAACGTTCTTATGATGATAGATGGCACCACATTCTTCAGTCTTTCGAATCATGATCGAATTTTTAATTTAATTAGCGAGCGAAGCCGCGGGCGGTAACTAGTTTGATATAAATTGTAGTATTCAATATAGCTTTCTAAACTAAGTACCTAATATCGTATCAATGAACCAATAACAATTAAACTATAACTATTCTAATTGGATTTCAAATCTAGATCACCAAATATCAACCAACTTACAAGATAATGTCGTAGCACCAACAAACGAACTTTCTACAGAATTGTTTAATGATGACGTAATCGCTTGATTAAATGTCGGTGAACACAGGCCTTAGTAAGAAAACCGCCGATTTTAAATTAGGAAGACCTATCACTTACGTCTTTCTTGTGAACGAATCTTAACCACAATAAAAAATTAAATCACAAATAAATAATTATGATGTCAACGTTCAATGTCTAAAACATTTCATCACAACACGCAAACCGACACATTAGTTCTGCACGTTTTTAAAATCTAATCTTCGCTAATACCTCTTGCCTAGTTGTTTTTAAACATCTCGGGATTAAAATATTAACAGCTGCTTAATACTAAGCAAACATCAGGCGATTAATAGCGTCAGTGAATGAACGATTAAATTGTGAAGTTGACAAAGAGTTAGTAATTTCTAGAAATGTGTCACATGTCATAATGACAGCTAATGTCATTCAAGTGACCACATGACTTTTAATTCATTAGGAGTGATATACGTACTCAAAAGAACGAACAAGTTTTATTACTCATATGAAAATATAAAATTGCTGTTTTCTACAAAAATGCCAAGACGAAATGACACGATACATAATAGAAATTGTTCATAATTATTCAATTTACTTTCACCCCTGCAAAGAACAGAGTAACTTCAAAGTCAGTAATTATAAGGGCCTTATCATACTAGCGGATTGCGAGCATCCTCAAAGTGGAACGGGCGCGCAACGAACACGCCGCGAATATTAGCGTGGACGCCATTTTATACTGTCTCGTACAAACGCCAGCCCGACAAACACGCGACGAAAACGTTGCGAATTTGCCACGCGTTCGCGATGTCTTCGCTGCAGCCGCGGCGTGTTCGCGACGCATTCGCTGCGCGCCCACCCCGAATCGCAGCCGCTCGCAAACCGCTAGTGTAATAAGGCCCTAAAGCCTATTGGAATGACATAAATAATAATATGAAATAGAACCACGTACAGTACGCGGCATTATTACGCACGCGTGAGCGTAATTGGTGGTTGATTATGTTGTTGACCAATCACAGCAGATGATGAGTACATGAAAATTTGTCACCTTAATTTTCCGTCCGAGAAACCAGGGTTTAAAATAATTTTAATTTTAGAACAAGTTTGAAGCTCTACGAGGCACACCTCGATCATGAGTGACACATCAATTACTTGTATATTATCCCCTTTAATAGGAGGGATATTATAAGTGACACACTCGAATTTACTACATGTTCAAATCAAAATCAAAGTCAGATCATTTATTTCAATTAGGCCATTAAAAGGCACTTTTGAATGTCATAAACAAGAAAAAAAAGTATTAAATCTAAATCTAAGAAAATATTTTTTAGTAAATAACCCTATTTAAATGATGAGCTAAAACACTTTAAATAGAATAAAAAATAAGAACTGTAGTTCTTTTCGTTACTGATGCCATACTCTATAACTTAAGTACAAGTTTTGTTGAAATTAACTTACCTAAATAAAGTCGTATTTAATCTGATTCTAGAACGTTAATTCCTCTCAAGGGTTTATCAAGTTCATTAAGCCCGATCCTTTACCGAAATAATAATTATTGTGAATCACTTAAGTCATAAAGCTGAGATTATGAGAATTCTTATCATTTTTACTCATTATGGCGGACGTACGACAGATATTGTTTTATATAAATACTTGAAATTTTATTTCGAAATTACAGTTTGACTTCAATAACCATTGAATAAATATTTTGAGAGACAATTTAAGTGAATAATTTTAAGTGGTAAGTTCGTAATTTATTGTAATAATTTATTTGTTTTGATTGCGATGTAACGATTGCTGTAATATTTTATTGGGGTAATAAACTAAAAATATTGTTGTAAAATTATATTGCCAAAATGTAATAAATCTGATTTATTACAAATATTGCGATATCCAATAAGTAAATAGGTGTAAATATTTACAGAATAAATAAGTATGTCTAACTATTACTTAATAAAAAGAAACGGTGTGGAGTATCTAATAATTAATTGCAAGATACTTTACCTAAAAATAAATACTTATTATTCTTTTTTACTCTTGGCTAAGTATTATTAACAGCCGCACTGGCCGATCCATCTGGTTAAGCTTTACTGGCCGGGGTTGATCCGTAGATGGGTAAATCTTTACACATCGAGACTCCACCGTGCCATGGAATAAGCCATCGATCCCGGCAGTCGTACGTGAATCTTTGACAGTCGTTACGTGTCGTCAGAAACCCGAAAGTCTGACAACCAGCCTTACCAAGAGGTATCGTATTTCCCGGTTACTGGGTTATGGAGGTCAGATAGGCAGTCGCTCCATGTAAAATACTTGTATTTAGCTGCATCTGGTAAGACTGGAAGCCGACATAGTTAGGGAAAAGGCTAGGCAGATTCATTCTTTATTAAAATTATTTCTAAGAGCAACTTTTATTAATTCTTTTAATTTATTTTTTTACAGCAAAATGAAATACCTGATCATTTTCGCATCTGCCGTGGCTTTGGCCGTTGCCAGCCCTGTAAGAAGCCTGGTAGAACCTGGTGCTGCTGGTCCAGCTGCCGTATATGAACCCGTCGCCATAGGACCAGCTGTCCTAGACTACGAGCCTGTGGCCATTGGACCCATACCTGTGGCGCCAGAACAGCCCATTCCCGCCCCTGCACCCGTGTTCCCTATTGAAGATGTAATTCCTCCCGTTGCACCAGTAGCAAGCGACAATCTTCTGGTCCAGATCATCTTGAACATCAACGGTCACCAGGTTTCGGTGCCTGAATTTGTGGCTCCTCAGCCTCCGATTGAGTTGGCACCAGCTGACCCTGTTCACGTTGTTGACACCGCACCTGAGCCAGTACAAGTTGGACCTGTTCTGGTTCCAGAGCCTGTGGCTATAGGCTTACCTGCGTTGCCTCACCCAGCAGTGGTCATGCCTGATGAGTTGAACTATGGTTTGTTTCAAGTAAACCTGCAATAAAAGTCATTGACCCAACATGTACCGAAAAACCCGAAACTAAAACGATAGAGATCGCTTCTCATACAAAACTGTCGCTAATACTGCTCCGGTTGGGTTTCATAATACCAAAAACTACTCGACTAATAAGCCGAACGGAATAAGTAAGAAATACGTTTATTTGGGATTGATTGTGGTACATATTTGAGGTTTAAAAATAAACATTTAAACAGCGGATTAATATGAAATTGTTAATGATTATGCATTTCTAAAATAGTTTTCGTGATATATCTTTCTTTTTCAAGATTACTTGTGTTTTCAATTCATATTTCAGTAAAAGAACATGTCATAATTGGATTTATTTATTTAGCTTTAACTTACATTCATAAAACTATACAATTAATTAAAACAACCGAATTTTTAAATTCTTACCCAAAATTTTCATTTTTTTCGTTATGCCCTTGTACTCGGCACTGAATGTGACGTCAGAGCGAGACAAATCCAAGATGGCGGCCGCAAATTTTTTCAAAATATGCGTATTGGGTGTCATGTCCATGGTTTTAGCACCCCCGAAAACCACGGACACGACATTCCCATGAAGCATACTTTGTAATTTTTTCGGCCGCCATCTTGGATTTTCATTTTGACTTCATTTTCGTCATCAGCACCCCCGAAAACCATGGACACGACACCCATGACGCGTAATTAGCAGTTATGAATTTTATCTAATGGAAAAAGTGATGTGTGTACGTACCCTTATTTCAAGAATTTTGCCCAATATCCTTTATTAGACATACTTTGCGCATATCTGCATTCGCGCTAGTGGATTCGCGAAAGTATCTATCGCGCAAGTGTAGGCGCGCAAATGTCTATCGCGGAACTGTCATTCGCGCAAGTGGCCTATCGCGCAAGTGTCTTGGCGCAAATGTCTTTCGCGCATGTGTCCTGATACCCATGTCCGAGGTAGTATGTACATAAATTACGAAAGTCGCCATTACTGTTACAATATAAAAGAGCTGTTAATGTCATATTGTTACCACTGAAATGCGGTCTACAGTACGAGTAATTCTGTAATCAACTTAATTTACAGAAGGGTTAAGTTTATATTCATTTAAATAAAAATAATGTAAAACAACTTTAAATAATTGTCAAGTAAAGGTTATCATTATACTACTGTAGTTTTATTATACTAGGAATACCTACCAAAATAAATACGACTGAACGTGGTTTTGATCAAAAGGTTTGTAATCTATGCGTGAAAAATCCTTGCGTGAACGCAAGGACGCCCCTTACCACAATACGTTTGTTTCGATCGCGCTAGCGACACTGCTTTTACATATTTTTCGTATCGTTTTGAAATAATGGAATACAATTGGTAGAAGGGTGTCAACGACTTTTATTGCACATTTATCTGGTACACACCTTAAATGGATAAACTATTGTTGGTGCTGTGTATAAATTAAGTTTAAGGTTACTTAACCTTTAAAAGATGTGATATTACAAATAAAGAAAGCTTTTTTTTTGTAATCGTACTTAGTAATCTTTTTTTTTAATTCTCTTCCCTATAAAAGTAAAAGTATAAACATTACAAGGCGTAGTTTTGCATCCTCGGCAAATTCAATGAGGTAACTGTGCTCTTAACACGAATCAATAATAATATAAATAGGATATTTTTTTTATAGTCATGAATTATTGACCACGTTGTATGGCAATGCTGATTATAAGTTACATCAATCAATCTATCTGCCTAGCCTTTTCCTAACTATGTTGGAATCGGCTTCCATTCTAATCGAATGCAGCTAAATACCAGTATTTTACATGGAGCGACTGCCTATCTGACCTCCATAACCCAGTAACTGGGTAAGACTGGTTGTCAGATATCGGGCTTCTGGCGACCCGTAACGACTGTCAAAATTCCACGCTTGGCAGCCGGGACCAACGGTTTTACTTGCTTTCCGGGGCATCTACGGACCGATCCGGGCAAGCGTAGCCTAACTTGGCGGATCGACGTGTGCGGCTGTTATTACTTAGTCACGAGCTCCTCAAATATAATAAGTTACTTAAAGTTATTTAAATGTGGTGATGGCCTAGTGGTTAAGTTGCCTGCCTTCTCATGCATGAGGTTGTAGGTTTGAATCCAGGCAAGTACCAATGTAACTTTTTCAACTTATATGTAGGTACTTTCTAAAGTTTGTTTTGGATATCACCTCACCATCACAAACCTGGATTTGTAATTAATATAAGTCGCCTATGTCCAGCAGTAGAAGTTGTTCGGCTAAAATGATGATTATAATGAATGAATCAATAAAAACAAAATTTCCGGAACTGACATGGTTTAATTTACAAAAATTATGCACAGAACAAGTGGTTGTCTAGATGATAACTCTGGTGCATAGTTCCTCAAGAAAGTTTAAATCAATTAGTTGATGTTTTCGGGCAGTACTACAGCAGGGCTGGGGAGCTGAGGTAAACCGATAGCAGCAGGCTCAGGGACTGGTACGGGAACAACAGGGGTACCGATGGCAATAGGGGCGACGTCAATGACCTGGACTGGTTCTGGGGCGACTTCAACGACCTGGACCGGTTCTGGGGCGACTTCAACGACCTGGACGGCTTCAGGAGCGGCTTCAACAACCTGGACGGGTGTAGGGACAACATCGACAACTTGCACGGGTCCAGAAATTCCCCAAGGAATGTCGTGTGTGACATCTACACCATTAATGTTCAGGATAATCTGGACGAGGGAAGTACCAGAGGGAATGTTTACAGCCTCCTCGACAACTTGGATGGGACTGACTGCAATGGGCTCGCCCTCGACGATTGCCGGTCCTACGGAGATAGGCTCGAAGTCAACGAAGGCAGGTCCAACGGAGATTGGTTCAGCTCCGATGATTGCAGGTCCAATGGAGATCGGGTGGGTGTCGACGAAAGCGGGTCCAATGGAGATCGGGTGGGTATCGACGAAAGCAGGTCCAACAGAGATGGGTTCACTTTCGATGATTGCAGGTCCAACGGAGATGGGGTGGGTCCCAATGATAGCAGGGCCGACGGCAATAGGCTCAAAGTCCAATATAGCCGGGCCTACTACGATGCCACGGTGAACCGGGCTGGCCAGAGCCAGCGCGACGAAAGAGGCGATAATGAGCAGAGATTTCATTTTTGCTGAAAGGGAAATAAGGCTTTGTTAATACAGATATTATGAATTTGAGTTTCTGGAGTCCCAGTTATACGCCAGGCTTTCTAAGCAGATACTACTGCATTATATAACCACGGAAGTTGTCCACTTTGGTTTGGTCGAACCTTAAAATTAGTTAAAACTTAATTTATTGTATTTCTGCCGCTCTACAACGGGCCCATTATTCATGGTCAAAGATTGGCAGTTCTAAACCCAAAATCTTAAAAAAAGAAGTTCTTTCCTTACCTGCTTTGTGTTTGCTAGGTGTTGTGCAAACTATGTTTTCCAGGAATTTTCTGTACGTTTTTATACAAAACTGTATCTTTACAGCGATTGTATCGATAAATTGGATATATTGTTTTATTGCTGTTAATCTCTTGTTATTAAGATACAGTTATGATTAGCGTTTGTTTGGATTACATTGTGTGATTGATCATTGTGTCACGTGTATTTGTATTAAGATAGCACTAAACCGCTATAATATAGGGTGTTTTTGTAAGTCAAAAATCGTATAAGAATTAATTTTTAATTCTTCTTTTTTTTACACTTATGGCGGAGTAGACAACTTGAGGGCAGATCATCAGGCTATCAAAGCAGATGATACTGTAATAATATTTTGCCCGTATTGATGTGAATCCGTCCATACAAATACCACTGGAATATCTGACCACGTTCGCTAGTTATCCGCTTCGGTGTAGCAAGGCCTTAAAATGCGTATTTTTTTACTAAGTTACTAATTATAATTCATCAGTCTGCAAGCCATACTACCTATTTCTTGTTCTATGGGAGTCGAAAAAGCTCCAAAGAGCAAATAGCCAAGTAATATTTTCATCTTTTGGTGTCGATATACAAAATTGTTCCGCTTATGCATAAATTCAAATTAAATGTCGAAGAATTTGCCAAATCGAGCTCGAAATTCGTGCTGGCGATTCGTACTGTGAGATTGTGCATGTAATGTGACAATTTATGATGTACAATTAGGTTTAGTTAGATTCTGCCAATATTTTTAATGAACAATTTTTTTTTAAATAATTGTAATGGTTTTGCATTTTTAACGCTGAAATTTTGAAATCTATTTAAAGGAAGGAGTGATTTTTTTTAAAGAATATCATGATGGCTGAGTGTTTGTGGCGCCCGCCTCTCACATGCCTGTGGTTGTGGGTTCAAATCCGAGAAAAATGAGATTTTTCCGATTTATATAAATTATACTTATTATATTTTCTAAGTTTGTCTTAGACATTACTGACATTGCTCCGTGCCTCGGAAAGCACGATATGCCGTTGGTCCCGACTGTCATAATAATATAATATGTCATCTTTGACAGTCGCTAGGGGTCGTCAGTGCAGTTGAGTACCAGTATTTTACATGGAGCGACTGCCTATCTGACCCCCACAACCCAGTAATTGGGTAATACGATACCCCTAGGTAAGACTGGTTGTCAGACTTTCAAGCTTCTGACGACTCGTAACGTGACTTCGTGACTTTAAAATAATCATTCAAACTAAATTTAGTTATCAAGAGCGAAAATAATCTATAAGCAATTTATGATGTAAGATTTAAAACAATATATTTTATGATATTACAGCTACTGTATTTAAGTATTTTCTACTTCCTAAGATGATAACAATTATCATTTTATCTATAATTTCGATTACATCGCCGAAATAACTGTAGTAATAGAACAGTTTTTTGTGAAGTAACTCGTTTTGAGAAGTACTATACCGTGCCTATTTCTGCTCATTGCAATGGATGTTGTTCTTATTCACTGTCGAGTGTTGCAGCTTGGCTAAAAAATATTTCACTATTTTTGAAGGTTTCTCGGCACAAATCTGAAAGCGTAAGCGCCATCAGAAAGTGAAAGGTCACTCACAAAATAAACACGAAAACTCAATAGATTTTGAGATTTCGTGTTTATTTCGTGATCTACATTATTTTAAAAAAATCTCTTGTTTATGACGTTCAAAAGTGCCTTTGGTGGTCTAATTATAATTATAAATGATTTGGCATTAGCTTTGACTTTGACTACGGAAAATTAGGCTGGTCGTATATGGGTACGAGATGTCATCTAAGAACGGATTTGACAGGTAGTTTATGGTGTCAAATGCGTCCTAAATGATGATCTAAGGACGCATTTGACAAATCAATCAATCAAACGCAAAGCTAGAAATGATATATTATTACACAACACAATATCGCAGCCAGTAAGTATAAACGATTTTGACCTAGAAGTCGCTTCAGCTATTCTCACAGATTAGATTAAATAAGCCGATTCAAACAAATTAGAGTCAAAGCCAGGACGGTATAACAATTCTTGATTAGATTAAAAGATGCACAGAGCCGTTACCAGGCATGGTAAAAAGTATGAATACTATAGGCACAATAGCAGCGTAATATAGCCAACAGTGCAAGCTGGCGCATGCACGCCTCGCTCGTACGGACATAGATCAACGAGGGGATTAATTGACGTTGATATGAGAATAGGCATTATACAGGGCGGAAAGGACATTTGCGCACAAGGTTCCTTGTTCCCATAGTAGTCCCATAGTACCTACACGCCCGAGACTGCCAAGAGACTAAATTTTTCATTGTTTCAACGTGCCAAAAATGAAGACTGTCATTTATATATTTTTTCCAAAAATAAATAAATAAAAATACATTTTGACGCACCCGGTATGAGATAGAGGAGTAAATTTTTTTTTACATTTTGTAACAAGATGCTTATCTGGTTCCCTGGTACTGCTGGAAAGCAATATAAGCTGCTGTTTCGATACAAAAATTCAATACGTAGATACCTACAGTTCGCTCGTAGAGGCAATCAGCGGCGGGCGGTCTCTCGCGGTCGGCCCTGGTTAACTCCATGGTCCGGAGCGAGCGGGCAGCATGGGAAACAAGCAGCGAAGGAGGCGGCGGGCCGCGTGAGGGAGAGGCAAACCTCACGCCCCAGCCGCCGCAACAGAACGAGTAGGTACACACGTGTACAACAAATAACTGAATACAAACAAAAGCCCATCAAATACCATGGTTACTGTATCCCACACCATCCCCAACCCTAAGAACAAATTGTTTTATCAACACCCACGATTTTTCCTTTCCAATAAGTGACAAAATAATCGTTATTATCTTACGTGGTCAACATGGCGTGTCTAATAAGCGGACGCGATTGGTCGTGGGTCCCAAGACTCGTATGAGGACGTAACGGTTTTCGCTCCGTTAGTTTTTATTAGCCATTCGAACAAATTGTGATATGGAGGTATTTAATACGACATTTTGGTACTGAGATAGTTATTGGAACCACCACCGCCATGTACAGTCTGTTGTCAACATTAGCTGACCCTTAACGTTACGTGTTAAAGATCAAAGTGGGTCAGGTAATGTTGCCAACAGACTGTGCGTGACTGTTGGGCGTGGGGTCCTGGGTTTGATTCCCAGGTCGGGCATAAACTGTTATTGGGTTTTTAATTGTGAAAATCTCAGTAGCAGCCCGGAGTTTGGAAGTGTAAAGGTGTAAGGTATTTCATTGTTATAAGACTTCCTTTCATACTGCTAAAAAGGGACATACTATATTGAGGCTTTACCAACTTTGGAGGGCAATTGCCATATTTATAATCTCAGCCTCAATCTGTCAAAATTACCCCTAATTTAGAATAGACATACTATTTTGAACATTGATTATCGCTAAGATGAGATTGCGACTTTTAAAAAGTACAGATAACAGTATACATAAGAACAATAAAACAATTACACATACAATTTTACTTACGATATCATTAAAAACTTGTTAAAATAAAATTGTAAAAAATGTCTTATCAGCACTTATGTACATAATCTGTGGCACGTTGCGGCAAGTCGTAGCGTGGATTAAATCGCACGCAAGCGAATGCACCGATGAGCTAATTGCTCACACAGACACATTGACAAACGTTTCGATTATTTTAGTAGGTTTTTACTGTCAAATTAAAAATGTATGCTAATGCGTTGTACTTAGGTTGAAGTTAGATTGTCCATAAACAACTCGACCAATCTTCAAACTTCATTTTCCAGCTTATACTTTTTTCATTCCTATGGAAGTCCTCATGGACGCCCTTCGTCTGGGGAGAACGGAGGGTTATGTGGGACTCACCAACTTAAACCCCACGGTTCCTCCTGCTACCATGTTTATATACAATCCATTTACCAAAGCGTGGCTGTAATAGCACTAGCTACTGCCCGCGACTTCGTACGTGAAGTTTTTATCACCCGTTAATACGGGTTACGTTACGTCTTTGGTTACTGCTCCGCTCCTGTGAGCGGTGTGATAGCGTGATGTCATACAGCCTATACTATCTCTCATGAAACTGGCTATCATATACAAACATATTTTACACAATCTGACTGGTAGTTCCAGAGATTATAAATATATATTATATAATTATGATAAGTTTATGTATAGTAATTTATACAATGATTTTTAATTATTTAGTACTTGTGTATGTTTAAATTTATTTAGATTTTTGTTTTTAATGTTTTTTAAATCTCATATTTGATTATTTCTCATGTATTTCTCATTTTTGCACCTGCTTTGTTATCTCTTCATCACCTTTGGTTGACTGGTAGAGAATGCCTAAGGCATTAAGTCCGCCTTTGTACTTGTTTTGTGCATAAAGTTTAAATAAATAAATAAATAAAAAAGCGCATTTAAACAAAAACAAAAAGACTTTTCAGCTTTATTATAATATACAGGCTCTTACAATTAATAAATTTCGTGCTGGACTGCTGCGGCCCTGGAACTACGGGTGTCAGACTGCACACAGGCGGTTGTCTTTTTTCAAACAGTTGACACGTGTCGTTTGTCGCCCTTTGCGGTCGTGCGTCGCTATGTTATGCCAAGAGGCGTACAAATATGGTTGCATGCGAAATAATAAAAAAATATTTAATCATGCGAGATGTGAATACAAATTATTTGGTAGATAGGATGTCAAAATTAATAAAATGATGATGGTTAACGGTGTCAACTGCCCAATTGTGTTTGTCGTATAAAATTAAACCAACATGAGTTTTGATAGTCGTAAATACGTTTTCGAAAATAGTCTGGAAGCAAATACTTACGTCAGTGTTCTCGTGTTAGGCCTGCCGACCTCTTATCTCGTAGTTAGTTAAGGGCAGTTACGGCAATGTCCTATTATTATCATGATTAGACCCACTTCTCCAATTAACTATTCAGTTAAGTGGGTGTGTAATTGCGGCGTCTGTACACATCAACATACATTACAACTTTTGAACATAACTAGCGATAGACCTCGATTACGTTTGCGTATAAAGACTGAATTTTAATTCACGCATAATCAGGGGGCGAAAGTACTTAAAAACTTGAACAACTTGCACTATGGGACCAACTCTGAAATACGAAAAAAAATATTATCAACTATTCCCGAAAAACACACAGCAACAGCTATTTCCGTTCGAAAAATGCACTTCAACACGTTCAAATTGTATGGGACATCTGATTTTATTTTTATATTTCTCATAATAAAGTAGTCCTTCGTTTTTAAATTACGAGTACTTTCATCCCCTGAAAAATATGCAGAGAATTAAAATTCAACCTGTATAAACTTCAACCCACTAGAGCCAAATAGTGTATATTATATGCAAATCTTCAACGGTTATAGAAAGACAAAGAGACTCCCAAATAAATAACCAGCTAATGGAACTTGTAACCAAAACCGTCTTCTTAACAACTAAAGTACCAAGACAGCCAATAAATCGTATGCATTTCCAAACCGCATTGCATTCAGAATCCGAACGTTCGAAACCGAAATCTTTCTCAACCCAGTTCTATCACCAAACAAATTGCCACAATTCCAGATATAAATCTAAGGCACCGCGCAAACAGGCCACCAACTACAGCCACCGGTGGCTGTCGCGCGCCAAGTCCTTTGGTACCGCGCAAAAGAAAGTGTAACTGTCACTAGTAATCGGTGGCCGACTGGCCGCTACAATTAGTAACGTTCTCCTCTGTGACCTTGAGTATCGCATGTCACTGCATAGGTACATAAGTGCTAAAATAAACGCGCGATCGACACTCGACAACCTTTGTGTACGTTAATAAATAATTGTCTAAACAACTGGACTTCTCTTTGTTCCGGCAACCGTGACAACATCCTCTACAAACTGTAGCGAGTGGCCGCCACCGGTGATATGTCGCGGTTTCTGAGTCGCGAGTGGCTACCACCAGTGGCGTATCTCAGACATTGAGTTGCGAGTTTACGCCACTTGCTACATGTTGCAGCGATAATAAAAAAGAATAATGGTAAAAAAACTTTTTAAAACAAACTTTTTTAGTGTGATGTTACTAACTTTATCGTTTTCTATATCAAGGGGAATGAGATAAAATATGTAATCCGCCATTTTGGAACAGCGGCCATATTGAAATGATTACATTACTGAGTCACACTGAGTATTGCTCATTGTATTGTCACCACAACTAAAGGTGTATGCAAAATTTCAGCTCAATAGGATACCAACAAATGGTCGAAAAATGGTTTGCAAATAAAAGGACAACTTACCTACATACGGACAGTGCAAGCTAAATAAAAGCTTGTGAAAATCATGCAAGCAGTTTGTCGCCGTCCACCGGGGTGGCCCGTTTGCGCAGAGCCTAAGAAGTACTGGTAGCTAAGCGGAAATGCTTAAAAGCATCCTTTACTGATTGATGTTTGTAGAACTCGGAACAACCATAACCGCTTCGCAGGACAGTTACAAACTCGCCAAGTTTCATCATTTGGACAACTTTGGTCGCGATCGTCATTTATTTTTGTTGTGCAGTCTCCCAGTTGGTAATGGGCGAGCTTTTAGATTGCGACAGTTGAGAATAAAGTAGAAGTTTCGTTATTTATTTGGTGTGTTTTTTATGGGAATGAATCATTTGAAACTAGATCGGTTTGTTGACATAATTATTAAAGAAAATTAAGTAAATGCTTCGAAATACAAGTAAATTTCCACAAATGATTCAAAGACTATCCGAGATCATTTTTTGGGGGATGGGGGGATGGGTTTAACACTTCCCTTTCCAGAATAATTCTGTCTAAATTACTAATGTACTACCAATTTAAAATTATTTCTTCTAGAAAACAAACGGTTATAATAAAATATTTATCTACATCATCACTCATATAGAATAATGTAACCAGTTTATTGTAAAAACTTAATTAAAAAGAATGTCCGTGGAGTTTCTTGCTCGTTTTTCTCCATAGAGACCTACTCCTCCTCCATTTTGAACGAGCAACTAGCTTCAACTTTCTGACTACCTGACCGACTCCTTAACAATTTAGCGAAAGTGCCTGTTAATGGGTTAATTGAAATAAATGCATAGACTTGAATCATAGGAAATGATTAACACCCTGCCTAGTTTAAAAACATTTTCTTAATCACTTATTTGTATACCATAATGTGTATTAGATTTTACTTATGGCTTAAAGCTAAGCTACAGTTATGTACCCTGTTAGGGCACAGCAACATTGGGTATTAACTAAAACTACACATACATACATAAACTCACGCCTTTTTCCCATGGGGGTAGGCTGAAACCACAAAACGCCACCTTCTACGATTCTTACATACTCCTTTCGCCTCATCTTCGGTCATACATCTCGTCATACGAGTACGCCGGTTACGAGTACTCCGCACCTGACCTTTCTGAAGAATCTCACCAATAAGGTCAGTGTAGGTTTTTCTAGGGTGACTCCTACCTGCGTTGCCACTTACCTCTGCCATGTAAATACCTTTTGTTAATCGTCTTTCACTCTTCCTCTCAACATAACCGAATCATCTAAGCATACCCTTTTCTACAATAATAAAAAATTTAAAAGTACATAAAATACCTAGGTAACATAAAATGCAGGCATATAACGAGATCGTTCACCGCAGCTGCGTCTGACTTTAAGCCGCAGCTTCGGGTACAAGTCACGACTCACACCTACAGCTGGGTTGCAACGACATGCGAAAATATTTAGTTCTTTCCTGGAGTTTATGGTTATTTGAAAACAATAGCTTTTGCAAGTGGAGTTTTAGTGTAAATAAATAAGGTTAAAAATTGGTTGAAATACATTCCAGTACCTACTCTTTGAGTTTAAAATTGATTTGTTATTTTACTGGTCTTTTGTTTTCGAAAATGAGGAGTCTTAGGATGTAGAATATGAAATAACTATAAGTACTTAGCTTGAATATATTACGTACTTACTTGACCGTCGAATGTACCTATATTTGAACTAGATTTTACCCGCTACTCCGTTCCCACGGATTTTCTTTACGGATCCCTAATAAAAAAAATGCATTCTATGGATGAAAGAATTTTTGAAATCAGCTATCTGCACGTGAAAGTCCCTTCAAAATCGGTCCAACCATTTGGAATATTAGCCGAAGCAAACAGAAAGACAGACAGACAAACCAAAAAATTACGTTTTTGAAATTACTATCTACCATGTACACATTCATATTATTATGGTTTTAGTAAATATCTGTTATTTTGACGTTACAAACAGACGCTTCAATTTCAAATCCTGTATTATTAAAATTTTGATATCAAACCAGTCCTTCAAATCGTATTCATAGTCAAGTACTCACTAGAATAGATAGCGTATTTTATTGTGCACAGAAAGTTAGACTATTCATAGAAAATTTCAAATATTTATAGACTCAACAATAACATTTTCAGTGGGATTCGTTACAAGAGAACGCGAGTGCTTCAAGTGTACGAATAGCGTCTAATTTTGTAAAGCGCTGAAGCGGCTTATTGGGCCACTTCACGCGTTTACTCAGAAATTCCAACTAGTTTCTAAAATTAATATATTATTTTGTTAGTACACAGAAATGTTTCGTAGAAATTCTTTTAGGTATAACTATGTTTTTAGTTTTGGTTTGTAACTAAATAAAACTATACAACTAAGCGATTGGATTAAGAATATTTTAATATGTATAAGTGAAGCTATTATATTATGATAAAAAAATCTAATTAGTACTAGCATTGTAGCTCGATAAGTTAACCGCAGGTAGTAAAATATACATTAAGGCTGGGCGCAAACGTCCGGTTTCCGGATCAGGTTTCCGAATCAGGAGGCGTGTATGTACATACACACACATGCATAAATTACACATACATTCATTTTTTTTTACATGTGTGTGTAACTTATGTATGTGTGTGTTTGTTTTAAGTACCATGCGAGGACCTGCGTATGAATACACAAGGCACATCCGAGGACCTTTTCAAACCGAGGACTTTTTCGGACGTCCTCGGATTGACTTGACCATTGCATCGTACTCTACGTTCGATTTTGAGCCTTCCTGTATACTTAATAAGGAAAAGTTGGTCAAACCTCGGTTTGGTCACAGAAATTCATGCTCACACTCCGACAGTGTGTGTCCGCCAGGCGGCGCCACTAAAATTTTTACACACCTCGTCATACACTTTCAGTCTTATTTTAAGTACCTTGTGGGGACTTATGTGTAAACCTTCACACAAATGTCCTCGAAATGGTAGCTTTTCAACACAAAGTGTATGGAGGTCCTCGTATTGATAGCTTTTCCGAACAAGAGTGTGTTCAGGTCCCCGTTTTGATAGATTTTCTATGTGTATGATATTCTATAGATTTGAGATTATTTGATTATTAACCGACGAAAAAAAAGGAGGAGGTTCTCAAGTCGACGCCTAGACATAAATTTTTAAATGTTTGACCACGTATAACTTTTTACAGAGTTGTCCGAATTAGATGATTCTTTTTTTATTGGATAGAGTATACCTTCAAGTTGGTCATTATGGTAATGAAATGAAGCTGCAGCAGGAATTGTCTCCGTGCAAGGCAACTCTTTAATGGTCAATGGTATCGTAATGAAACTTCGTATTTAACATTTTAAGGTTAGATAGCAAACCAAAATTATGATGATGATATGAAGCTGCGGCAGGAATCGTCTCCGTGCAAGGAAACTCTTCAATGGTCAATGGTATCGTCATGAAACTTCGTATTCAACATGTTTAGGTTAAAGATAGCAAACAAACATTATGGTGATGCTATGAAGCTGCAGTAGGAATCGTCTCCGTGCAAGGAAACTCTTCAATGGTCAATGGTATCGTCATGAAACTTTATATTCGACAAGTTTAGGTTAGATGGCAAACTAATATTATGGTGAAGATATGCAGCTGCAGTAGGAATCGTCTCCGTGCAAAGTAACTCTTCAATGGTCAATGGTCTCGTAATGAAACTTCGTATTTAACATGTTAAGTTTGGATAGCAAACCAAAATTATGATGATGATATGAAGCTGCAGCAGGAATCGTCTCCGTGCAAGGAAACTCTTCAATGGTCAATGGTATCGTCATGAAACTTTATATTCGGCAAGTTTAGGTTAGATGGCAAACCAATATTATGGTGAAGATATGCAGCTGCAGTAGGAATCGTCTCCGTGCAAAGTAACTCTTCAATGGTCAATGGTCTCGTAATGAAACTTCGTATTTAACATGTTAAGTTTAGATAGCAAACCAAAATTATGATGATGATATGAAGCTGCAGCAGGAATCGTCTCCGTGCAAGGAAACTCTTCAATGGTCAATGGTATCGTCATGAAACTTTATATTCAACATGTTTATGTTAGATAGCAAACAAACATTATGGTGATGATATACAGCTGCAGTAGGAATCGTCTCCGTGCAAGGTAACTCTTCAATGGTCAATGGTATCGTCATGAAACTTCATATTCAACATGTTTATGTTAGATAGCAAACAAACATTATGGTGATGATATGCAGCTGCAGTAGGAATCGTCTCCGTGCAAGGTAACTCTTCAATGGTCAATGGTATCGTCATGAAACTTCGTATTCAACATGTTTAGGTTAGATAACAAACAAACATTATGGTGATGCTATGAAGCTGCAGTAGGAATAGTCTCCGTGCATGGTAACTCTTCAATGGTCAATGGTATCGTCATGAAACTTCATATTCGACATGTTTAGGTTAGATGGCAAACCAACATTATGGTGATGAAATGAAGCTGCAGCAGGAATTGTCTCCGTGCAAGGCAACTCTTCAATGGTCAATGATATAGTTTTAAAACTTCGTATACAACATGTTTGCGTTAGATAGCAAATAAATATTATGGTGATGATGTGAAGCTGCAGTAGGAATCGTCTCCGTGCAAGGTAACTCTTCAATGGTCAATGGTATCGTCATGAAACATCGTATTTAACATGTTAAGGTTAGAGAGCAAACAAACATTATGGTGATGATATGAAGCAGCAGTAGGAATCGTCTCCGTGCAAGATAACTCTTCAATGGTCAATGGTTTCGTCATGAAACTTCATATTCGACATGTTTAGGTTAGATGGAAAACCAACATTATGGTGATGATATGAAGCTGCAGTAGGAATCGTCTCCGTGCAAGATAACTCTTCGATGGTCAATGGTATCGTTTTGAAACTTCGTATACAACATGTTTGCGTTAGATAGCAAACAAGTATTATGGTGATGATGTGAAGCTGCAGTAGGAATCGTCTCCGTGCAAGGCAACTCTTCAATGGTCAATGGTATCGTTTTGATACCAAAACTTTATTATGGTATTGACTTGCAGCTGCAGCAGGTAACGTCTCCGTGCCACTAAACTCTTCAACGGTCACTGGTATCTTCTTAGAACTTTGTATACAATATGTTTACGTTAGATAGCAAAACGCCATTATTATATTAACGTAAAGCTGCAGCAGGAATCGTCTCCGTGTAAAGCAACTCTTTCACGGTCACTGATATCGTCTTATAAGTTCAAACTTTTATGGAGATGTTAATTGCTGATACTTCATACATACATGCTGCATATTATACAAGTTTTAAGACGACACCCGTGACGGCTAAAGAGTTGTCTTACACGAAAATTATTACTTCTAGCCAAACGTGATCAACGTGATGAGGAGCTCCTCATCACGTTGATCACGTTTGGCCATCCTAAATATATTATACACACACTTTCAAGACGTTCCTAGTGACTGTTCAAGAGTTCAGTTGTACGATGACAATTTCTGCTGCAGCTTCAAGTAATCACCGTTATTATATTTTGCTATTTAACGTAAACATGTTGAGTACGAAGTTTCAAAACGATACTAGTGACTGTTAAAGATTTGCCTTTCACGGAAACGATTCCTGCTGCAGCTTCACGTCACCATAATATTGGCGTTTTGCTATCCAACCTAAACATGTTTTATACGAGGTTTCAAGATGATACCAGTGATCATTAAATACTTCACTTGCAAGGAGACAATTCCTACAGTAGTGTTATTACTCCAATGTCAAATTTCGTCTAATACAGAACGGCATCAATTATTATTGCACATTCTTAAGACTGATCAAGTAGAAAACTGTTATTTTGTAAGTCCTCTGATAGTACGTAGTATAAGAAATGTATGTTTATGAACTTAGTTTCTTTCGGTGATTCAAAATAAATTATTATTACTCAGTGTGTAAAAAGTTGCTACGGAAAATTCGTAAAATGTCCTCGCATTGTACAACTCCTACGTGGAAAAACGACCTCGGATTGTTCGTCAAAAGTCTAACACAGGGTCCTCGCATTGTACAAGACATAAGAAAAAGTGTGTGAAAATAGGTCCTCGGATTGGTGCCTCTGGTCAAATGGTCAGGGTCCTCGTTTGGCTCACACACAGGTCCGCGGATGGTACTTACCAGGCGGGTTTGCGTGT
Organism: Hoplodrina blanda; assembly: GCA_949316365.1. Lineage (NCBI taxonomy): Eukaryota > Metazoa > Arthropoda > Insecta > Lepidoptera > Noctuidae > Hoplodrina > Hoplodrina blanda. The sequence goes on along the minus strand of OX438579.1, from coordinate 2,519,227 downwards.
GTATTCAAGTCCTCGCATTGGTCACAGAAAGTTACACAAAAAAAAGAGAGATAGCGCTATACGAATAGGCTCATCACCCCAAATATTGTTTTCTGTTTCTTTCTATCTTATTGAACCATGCGTATGACGTCGTTAAATAGGTTTTCTAGGACGTCCTCGGATGGTGACTTGTGTCTATAGTCCTCTTATGGACGTCTATACAAACAGGGGTGTGTATGTAGTACATACACGCCTCCTGATTTGGAAACCTGATCCGGAAACCGGTCGTTTGCGCCCAGCCTTAATTAGCCAGCAATTTTAGCTACTTTTATGGACGTTATAATATTCTTACCTCTATTCTATAAAATAAGTATTCTTTACTAAGAAAACTCTTTCTGCTGCCAGCAAGCGTAGTGAGTGGACGTGCCTACTGATTTGCTTTAATAAATACTTAATACAATCGTTCAACATAGAACTTAATTACCATGTAAAGAAAGTTGATATTTCAAAGCGCTCAAAAAGTGTACGTAATTAACTAATTACCGACACATAAGTGCGAAAGATATAGTTCACGGCGCGCGCGTAGCAGTGGTGTTATTATAAAGGTGCGCGCAGTGCATAAGCGGAGCGATAAGTGGAGCGATAAGCGGAGTTATTATTTGTCGACACTTCTTTTTTCAACATTTGTTATTAACAACACCATGAAGGCTTTCCGCTCACCTACTAAAAACCCTACTACGACGAAAACAACATTTTCGGGAGAAATCAGTACTTCTCAACCTGATTTGTCAAAAATCAGTGACCTACACTCAGAAAATGTGTCTTTCCGGAAGAGAAAATCGCCTGACAGTGACTTTGCAAATCAATTCACTGAATTTAAAAATGAAATAATGAAAGAAATTACTGGAATACTACAGGATTCTTGTACTAAGCAGAACCAAAATATAAAAACTATATGTGACAATATTTCTTCCATTAACCAAACATTACAAGATATGAAGACTACAACCGAAGAGCTGATAGCCGAAAATAAAAATCTTAAAACTCAAATTGGTACATTATCGAACACCGTTAAAGAAAACGAAGAAAATATAATATCCCTCCGAACTGAAGTCCAGCAGTTAAAATCTGTTTCTTCAGCACCAACACATCTACAGGCAACACCACAGACTACCTATGAAGATCTCTTTGAGGAATTTCAAGATCGAGCTGAACGTAGTAAGAATATTATTATTGTTGGCGTTCCTGAGAGACATATAAGTAACAGCGAGGAGAGACGTGAAACAGAAGCAAATGAAGCAGCAAGAATTATAAACACTATATATCCGGATTGTCCTAGAGCAGTAAAAGTAATACGAGTCGGAAAATATGATAGCAAGAAAACACGACCCCTTAAATTATCTTTTTCAACTCAGGAAATTGCGAGGACTATACTGCGAAATAAAGTTAAACTACAAGTAGATGGTGTGCGAATATACTCTGATCAGACTCCTCAACAACAAAAATTCATTAAAAACCTTAGAGACGAATTACAACAAAGAAAAGATAACGGAGAAAATGATTTAACAATAAAATTTACAAAGGGGACACCAAAAATAGTTAGAGAACAGTCAAAAAACTAAGTGACTTAGGAGAACATACAACAAAGCGAAACTCAATCACATACGAACTAACAAATAACTATGCAAATGTCACAACTAAAACTAAATCTATAAGTTTCCTTTACGCAAATGTTCGCAGTATTGTTGCGCCAGGGAAACTTGACGAAATACAGTGTATCATACAAACGTTTAAGTGCACTATACATGTAATATTACTGGTCGAAACGTGGATAAAGGACGAAAATGAAGCCTTAAGGCAAAAAATACCAAACTATACCCACTATTACAACTATAGAACATCTTCAAGGGGCGGTGGAGTGTCAATATATGTGCATAATGAACTAAAGCATGAATTAATGGAAGAGCATTGCGAAGATAACAATCACTTTTTATGGATATATCTGGATAAACTTTCTTTAGATATTGGAGTAGTCTATAAACAGCCTGCAGCGAATGTACAAAATTTTCTTGAAACATATACAAATCAATTAATTAAAAGGAAAAGAATTATCATTTTTGGAGATTTTAACTTGAATCTACTAAGTAAAGAAAAATCTATTAAAGAATATAAGACAGTGCTAAAAGAAAACGGGCTAAGAATACTAAATAAAATAGATAAAACGTACTGCACCCGTATCACAAAAACATCAAAGACAATATTAGATCATGTATGTACAACTCTTAAAGATAATACTTTTCATATGGCTTTACTGGAAAGTGCCATGTCAGATCACAAACAAATTTATTTCGAGGTAAACAGAATCACACCAGAAAGACCCAAAAAAGTAACATATGAAGCTATTAACTATGATCATCTATTTAAAACTATAAAAGAACATACTTTGTCTGACATACATAATGATTTCACAACGTTGGAAAAATACCTACTAGATGCTATTTCAAAAAATAAAACAAAAAAGACCAAAATACTAAACAGACCTAGACAAGACTGGATCAACAATCACCTTATAACATCTATAAACAAAAGAAATATTCTGTGGCATAAATTGAAACATTCCTCACCTGAAGATAAAGAGATAGAAGACGAGTTCCTACAGCAGAAGAACAATGTATATAAAGAAATTCAATCAACAAAGAATCAATACTACTATAAAGCCTTTAAAGATTGTGAAAAAAATCCTCTTAAAATGTGGCAACTTATTAATAGTCTGGCTAACAACAAAACAAAACATAACTCTACTCTTGTGAAATTAGATACACCAATAGGCCAAATTACTGACGCAAAGGAAATTTGCGAGTGTTTTAACATATTTTTCTCAAATATAGGTACTGAGCTTGCTAGTAAAATTCCAAAATCATATCATATTAATCAAACTTTACAAATACCCGCTAGCTTAATAGACAGTACGGCCAAACTATCACAACTTGAACCTGCTACTATTGCAGAGGTACTAAAAATAATTGAAAATTTAGATGCAAACACAAGCACCGGCATTGATGGAATAAGTACAAAAATGATAAAATGTATTAAAGATCAAATAGCTGAAAACTTAACTCTTTGTATTAATAGGTGTTTGACAGAAGGACATTTCCCAGAATCCCTGAAAATTGCAAAAGTCAGCCCCATATATAAGTCAGGAAACAAATCAGATCCAGGTAATTACCGACCTATATCTGTATTACCAATATTATCAAAGGTGTTTGAAAAAATACTACACAATCGACTCAGTGCATTTTTAAAATCAAAAAAGTTCTTATATGAAAAACAATATGGATTTCGACCAAAGTCGAACACGGTTACAGCTGCAACCGATCTAGTAACAAAAATCAAAACTAATATTGATAGTAAGAAAGTTACACTGGGAGTTTTTGTAGATTTAAAAAAAGCTTTTGATACTGTTAGTCACGATATACTTTTGTTAAAACTAAATCACCTGGGTGTCTCAGGATCCGCTTTCAAAATGTTAAAATCATACCTTAGTAACAGATATCAAATTGTGAAAATCGGTGAAACCCAAAGTGGACCTCAACATATCACCTACGGAGTCCCTCAGGGCTCAATCCTCGGGCCATTATTATTTTTGATCTACATAAATAACATCCATGAAATTGGTCTAAAGGGGGATATAGCACTGTACGCTGACGATACGAGTTTGTTTTACTCAGGTACCTCAGTATGCTCGATTATAGAACAAGCTCAACAAGATCTAAACCTGTTACACACTTGGCTTAAATCAAACTTACTGACAATAAACATATCTAAAACTAACTATATTATATTCGCAGCAAAAAACAAAAAGATTGGGCAGCATAGAAACCTACTTATTGATGGTCAAACTCTAAAGAGAGTCCATCAAGAAAAATATCTTGGTCTCATACTTGATGATCAATTAACGTGGAAACCACATATAGAGAGTATCAAAAACAAGCTCACATCACTAACTGGTGCGCTCCGTGGTATAGTGCGATGCCTTCCTAAACATGTGCGTTATACTATATATAACTCCATGATTAAATCTCATTTGGACTACTTGATTGAGGTCTGGGGAACTGCTGCCAAATCAAACCTAAAAATCCTCCAAGTTACTCAAAATAGAATAATTAAAACACTATTTAGGTATAACTATTTAACTCCTACTGCGAAAATCTACAAAGAAACACAACTTATGAATCTCTTTCAGATGTATACTTACAACACATGCATACTTGTAAGAAAAATTCTTACTAAAGATATACATTCTCAGCTAATATTTACAAAAAGGGCACAAACTTATAAAATTTTAACTAGACAAGCTAATGACATCTGCTTAACTCAACCTAGGACTAAATATGGAAAGAGAAATATTATGTATGAAGGAGCTAACTTGTACAACAAATTACCTAAAGACATAAAAGAAATCAAGTCGTCATACGTTTACAAGAAAACTTTAAAAAAATATATATTAGAAAATATTTCCATGCCTTTCTAAAAATCAAAATAAATTGTAATAACCTACAAATAATAATTTAAAAAAAATAATAATAATAATAATAACAAATAAATAAATACATAAAAGTAACAAATATACAAATATTAAACAAACAATAAAAACCAAACAAACAAAATAATGTAATCAGAAACAAATATTGAAAAACAAAATAATAAATAAATATTATGTACAAATATAAACCGAAAACAGTTTAATAAATCGCTTAAATTCTACACTGTGTCGTACGCCTTAATAAACACGCAACGGTTCCTAAATTGCACCCTACCCTCATTGCTAAAAACTATTGTGTTGTATCTTGTAATACCCTTCTTTTTCTGATTTGTTAATTAATTTTGTACCTGTTATGCTAAAACGCTGTATGTAAATATTGTAATGTTAGTTTAAGATACATATTTTGTTTTTGTTTTTATCTACGCCTGCTGGCACATAACATTGTTTTAAACCTATTCATGTTTTCTCTAAAAGTGAATTTGTAATTCTTTTGAGAAATAAATATCTTTAACCGTAAAACCCCGCGGTTTCACCCGCGTTAAGTTACTTCTTCGGTTACTGCGTTGTACCCAATATTCAATACCTCAATAACAGGTTGTATAACACAAAAATATTGTTCAGTAGATCCTGAGATTAGCGTGTTCAAATCACTAGACTATTCAGCTTTGTTATATTAGTATAGATAATTATATGGCAAGCAAATCTTACTTGAAGTCGACAATTATGCCAATATCAAAAATGAATTTGAATAGCAGTATCCAAGAAGAAGAAAGCATACTAGAACTAAACTCAGTCTCAATCCGCCAAAAATACCTCTACCTACGTTTTTGACACCCGATTGTCGCTGAGATGAGATTACGACTAGACTTCAAACGTTTTTAATTACGAGACTTGGCTTCCTATTTTTTTACGCAAAATAAACTGAACTCACATTTATCAAAGACTATGAAACTAAGAATTAATTTGTACTTGTGTACACTTCAATGTATTTATGTGAATATTTATTTATAGTTTTTGTATATCCAATTTTTGCTGTTTTACGCTAGGACAATAATTTGCACCTGCCATGTTAACTCTTCACCACCTATGCTTGACTATTCGAGAATGCCTAAGGCATTAGGTCCACCCTTGCACTTTTTATTGCTTAAAGTTTAAATAAAGACCTAAAGAACTGAACACAGAAAGGGTAAAAGCATAGTGTCAGTGTTATAGGCAGTACGTACATTCACGTGGTCGGCGGCGAAACTTTGGACTTGATTAAGGGCCAGTGTTACGCCTCGGATTTGGATTCGTTAGCCAGGATTTTAGAAAATCCTGTGGATACGTACCTATGTGTGTTTTTGTTTGAATCTGTTTTCATTGATCAGGTCGATGCAAAAGCTTGAACTGTTGTTTGTCACTATTCATATTATATAGTGTTGTACTCTTAATTTTCACAAGATTTGATTTTAAAATTAATATCTATACTTTACTTATATAGGGTGACTGGTAATTAGTGTTTTTCATTTTTTGAATTATTATTTTTTCGGTAATTTGTTTGTTATCATGAATACAATCATGTGAATAAAAATCGTACACTATTACCAGTCACATTATACAGGGTTACAGGGAAAGTCGTACTGAATATTAAAGGATGTTATTATTCAGGTCATTTCCGATGAATTTCATTCTGAAATAAAATGTCCGAAACTTAACCGTTATGGAGATATTAAATTTTAAAGATTATTTTTAAAAATCCTTTATTTTTTGGCTTTTAGTCGTTTTTTTTGGGATTAGAGCTCCTAGAGTCGGTTTTTTTGATGTATCTAGTTAGAGGACATGTCCATTAATAAAAATGATCAACAGAAACTGAACCTACTACTAATAGCTTAAAAATCTGCTCGACAACGGTTAGCATTATGAATTTTCTAATAGAGTGTTCTTAACTTTAACAGGCTTTTAATAAAAAAAATTGTATGGAAGTTATTTTGCAAATAATTTTATAAAGTTCTACGTCTCTTTAGCTATTCAAAAAGGTATAACACTTGCTATTAAATAGGCAAAACATTGCCCAAATAACAGTTAAGTTAGGAGGGGGTACATTTTTAGTTTGAGGTAAAAGTAGCTAAAATACGTAAAAAAAGACAAAAATTTTAGCAATATTTTTATAATTCATGTTCTACATGGCCGTCGCTATTTCCTACACAAAGTCTCATTATTTTTCTTAAATTACTTTTCCCTTTTTTTTTAATTATTTTTTTTTCTTTTTTACTTTTTTTTTACTTTTCTTTTTTTTTTAGTTTTTTAAGCTGTTAGTAGTAGTTTCAGTTTCTATTGATCATTTTTATTAATGGACATGTCTTCTAACTAGATACCTACATCAAAAAAACCGACTCTAGGAGCTCTAATCCCAAAGAAAACGACTAAAAGCCAAAAAATAAAGGATTTTTAAAAATAATCTTTAAAATTTAATATCTCCATAACGGTTAAGTTTCGGACATTTTATTTCAGAATCAAAATCATCAGAAATGACCTGAATAATAACCTCCTTTAATATTCAGTACGACTTTCCCTGTAACCCTGTATATGTATATTTACAAAAATGATACTAAGTAGTGCCAAATATTTTTTTTAGTATTAGTAATTTATATTTCTAATAATACTAGTATTACTTAGTACAGAGAGAAAGATATTCGAAGTGCCAAGGTACATTAGTTTTATTAGACTTATATTTAAACCATTATCTTCTGTTTTGTCTTCTTTAGATTACCAGGAAAGCCATTAAAAACAATTAAAACGTAAATAAAAGGAAAAAAAATCCACCCGTTAGTTGCGCGCCAGAAATTGAAAATCCCTCCTGTTTCATTTCAAACTCGTTTTTTTCTTTTTCGTTTTTTCTGTAAATCTTTTTAACGGCCAGCACTTTTTGCTTATCCCTTATTATTAGATAGAGGTTATCTGCTTTTCGTTTTGTGTTTTTCCGTAATAAATGTCCGTTCCGAAATCCTCTGTGGCCCTTACGTTTTTATGAAATTCGCGATATCAAAGCTCTATTTGGATTTTGAATGTTTTAGGGATAAACATAAAACATGGGTCTGATTTTAATCTACGTATGTTAGAAGTTATTGGAATGGAATGGAGTAATTGTTGTTTCTGAATAGTTTTATTATAATTTAATTTGTTTATTCAAAACTAGAATAACAAAGTGTATATTCATATATTGTCAAATTCAAAACTACATTAGCAGACTTGAAACGAAAGTAGAAAAGTAATATCCATTCTTGAAAATAGTAAATCTGTCTGTGTGTTATGATTTTACGACTAAACCGCTGAACCGATTTTGACGAAATTTGGTACGTGGTAATCTTGAACCGCAAGAAAGGGCATAGCCTACTTTTTGTGTCCGCGTTGGCTGATTTACGCGGACGAATATAATACACAAAACAAAAAAAAAAAAACAAAAAATAATGCAGTTTTATACAAAAGTGCAACACCTAAGGCTAAGCGCGCACCGCGATAAAAATTGTTGCGATTTTTTTAATGCGAAATAAAATCTATAAAAAATTTATTTTCGCAATGCGCGGATTGCAGTGTATTTCTGTGGTTCACAGATTTGCGATATTTTTTCGCAACGATTTTTTATCGTAGTGCGCGCTCGCCCTAAAAGTGAAGCACAACAATTTTTTAACAACCAACAAAAAATATTTTTTTATTATTTATTTCATATTACCATTTACATTGTGTTCGAAATTTACATTAAAAAATTTACATTTAAATCACAAGATAAAGCTACCAAAATTACAAAAAGAAACAACTTAATCTATCAATCTAGAATAATGAACTAAATCCATGGTAAAGTTTATGTCACGCACGATATCCTTTCCACCATGGTTCAAAGCCAGTTTAGAGAGAGGTGTACCTATTAGTAGACCCAAATTTCGCCGCCCCATGTAATAGCTAGGGGTCGGGCCAACAGAAATAAATTACCTATAGAAACTGATAAAGTTTCTTCTCAAGTATAACTTTTATCTAACTCATACCTTTGGCTTCTTTGAATTATTACGAAAGAACTCAAAGGCAACTTTGTGTTCCATTTTTAAATAGTAGAAAGGAGAATAATTTGACTGTGACGACCAAGTTTAATTGGTTACGTTTACAGCCTATCAAAGTTTTGAAGATTTTCATGTTACCGAGTACCTATACAGTTGAGTGGAGTTCGGAATGGGAATTAGGTACGTGCCTCTTGATACCTGTGGACTGTGATTTCAGAGTCGCCAAACCTATGTTAATTCAGCATGGCTGAAGTTTTGAATATACTGGGCAATACATATATTAAACGAAGATTGTTTTTTTTGCTACAACGCCATCTGTTATTCAAAAGTGGAACTGAAAGTACAACGAAGTTGGCTTTGGATGGAGTTAACGAGAGTCCTAATGGAGTTAGTTCTTGGGTGGGAGTCGGAACTGTCAGAAAACTGAAAAGCAGTGCTGGATATGATTGTCTGGATTGCCGTGGGACGGGCTGCATGTCAACGGAACCTGCCAGTTCTCTCAAAGTTTTCTTAATTTAATTTTGTGAAAGATGACTGAAGTAAAATATTTTCATATTTTGCTTGTCCGAGTTACCAGAAGACTGGTTTGCCCACCTTTCGACATTATTTATTTTTTAAACTTTGCCCCACTCTTTTTTCCTGTATCGTGGATGTGTTTACAAACATATAATCTCACATGCACAAACAGTCAGACCCGGTCAACTATTGTTCCTACATAAGACATAAAAATATTTTTTTCATAATATGCAAAAAAAAATGCACTAAAAAATATAAGAAACATTTTCCAAAACGGCCAAAGTTAAAAAAGAAATTACATAGATTTCGCAGAATCCCCAAATTAAACAACCACAAATAATATAAAGTCTCGGTCATTCTGTGAATAATAGTGTTCTTTATATTCCCCAGTTTCCACATTTTTGCCACAATAAATCTGCAAATCTTAAGTTTTTTCTTGAAAAAAGTGTCTAAAAGCAAAATGAGCGGCTTAAGTGCCTAAACAAAGTCATTTAGCATCAAACAAACCGCAGTGTACACGTAATCCGGACGATATAAATTTCTCTATGAATTTCTTTCTTTACCCGGAAAAAGTGAGAAGTTTATATAACTTTTTGTGCGGTCAATGTGAGAAAAAAGTAAAGTTTCTCTTTTTATTATTTGCTTTGTTTATGAGGTTACATTTATAAATAGGTAAGTAGGTATTATTAGGAATGACACTAAATCTACCAGTGTGTAATATCCCTGTACAATAGTGACCTAAGCTTCGGGGTCGCTATAGTACCTACTGTTTTAAAATTTCTTTCACCGATGAAAAGCTACATTATCAGCAAGTAACAAAGACTATAATTTCTATTTAAAAAATGGGATCCGTATGGAAATTCACGCGTACAAAACATCGGACAAAAGCTTCTTTTAAATAAAACTACGTCTATTTTAAAATACTGTCAGTGAATCAGTGTTAACAGTTCCAAAAGAATAGAACATCAAAGATAGCTTAAAATACTTATCACCAAAACAACATTTATCAATGTTTCAAATGGGGAACGACTCTGTCTTTCACAAAATCGCAGCTATTCTACAAAGTAACAGTGTCCTGACTTCAAGCTATCATTACTCTTGGATCGTAGTTTTTGTACATTGAAAACCTCGGAATAAGACTTGAAGATAAATGATGTACTGGATATTTGCCTCCTTTGTGCAAGGATTGGGGAGATGTTTGATTTCATGTTGATTGGGGGAACGATTTTAATGCAGGTTCCTGATGGGATAACAATTTGTTTACTGAATTTTTATGTTTGACATTATCATGTTTCTATAGTCTAATATGTTGTGATGGCCTAGTTGTTATATTTTTTTCTTACTCCTTTGCTATTCTTTTCTGATATCGTTTCTCCGGGACTCGTCGAGTTTCATTGCTTCGGCGTTTTTCTGGTGATTCAGGAGTTGCAGCGGGTGGGAACAGTGTGGCGGGCTTTTCCTGAAAAAAAAAAGGTGTTTTCGATTCGAACTACTGGCTGAGTTTTGGCTGGCGGGGCAATAAATCCGTATGCACCCAGCGATATAGTCGTGCGACACTGCTTAACACATACGTAACGGGGCGATTCTGATCTTTAAAAGAGGTGTATTCTGAAATTCTGTTCTTTGGAAGAGGTGTATTCTGAAATACTGTTAAACGTAAACAACACTTAAAATAACTAATTATCAATTATTATTAATTAAAAACCTCCACAAAGACTTAAAAATTTTACACATAAATATTAGAAGCATAAATAAAAACTTCGATGAATTTATGGCCCTTCTACAGGAACTCAGGACGGATTGCGATATTATCATATTAACAGAATGTTGGTTAAGTAAAACCTCAAATATACGGGCATTGGATGGTTACAGATCTCATCAAACTAATAACTACAGGAATCAAAATGATGGTATTGTAGTCTTTAGCAAAACTAGTTTAAACGTTAAGATCACTGAACCTGCCTTTGCAGAGTCAAATTGCTTGATCTGTAAAATAAATGATACTGTAGCGATTGTGGCCCTTTACAGATCGCCATCTTATAAATATATTAATAACTTTCTGTGTAGTCTGGATGAAGTGCTCACGTCACTAACAAAGTTCAAGCACGTTGCGGTGATTGGAGATGTAAACATCGACATAAAACACAAAAACACCGATAGTCATTCGTATGAGTACCTTAATCTTGTAGCATCACATGGTCTGCTTCCGGCTCATTTATATCCAACTAGAAATAACAATTGCTTGGATCATGTACTATTGAAATCTAACCGTATGGCAAAGACTATTGTTATTGAATCTCACATAACCGATCATGAACCAATTTTGCTCAGTCTAGATCAAGTCAACTGCCAAACAAGAGCAAGACCAGTTAATACGGTAATTGACTACACTGCCATTGTTAGAGATATCGAAAGTGCTGACTTTTCCCAGGTTCTGTACTCGCGTGATGCCAATGAAGCTACAGATCTCTTTGTCTCTTTATTGACCAGAATAATAAATTCTCATACGAGACACAAAAATATATCACGGAAATATCGTAATATCAAACCATGGATTACTCCAGGCCTTATTAGATGTATGAGAAATAGAGATAAAATGCACAAACAAGTAAGAGCGCAGCCAAATAATTACATTCTTAAAGTTACCTACTCCAGGTATCGTAACTTCTGTACTTCGCTTCTTCGAAAGTTGAAACGTGAATATGAAAAACAACTATTCTTAAAAGCGAAAAGAAACTCCAAAGCAACTTGGGAAGTAATAAAGAGTGTAACGAATAAAAAAACTAGAAATATACCCCCACGTGAACTTCTTGGGTTGGAAAGAAACAACGAGACCTCTATAAATTCTGTTAATAACTTCTTCGTAAATGTGGGAAAAAGTTTGGCTATTAATATTAAAAACCAAAATTCCATGGATGGCTTTGCTCCGTTTCAAAAACCTAAAAGCTGTCTGAACTCCTTTGTACTGTTGGGTACCGAAAATACTGAAGTTGAGCGAACTCTTATGGGGCTCCGTAATGATTGTTCTACTGGTATAGATGGTATTTCAAGTGAAATTCTCAAGATATCCCGTCATGTCTTGGTACCACTAATTACACACATTTGTAATCTGTCCATAGATATGGGAGTTTTTCCGACTGCGTTCAAAAGAGCTGTGGTCCATCCTGTTCATAAGGGTGGGGACAGAGACTGTGTCAATAACTATCGGCCCATTTCTGTTTTGTCATCATTGTCCAAAATCTTGGAAAAACTTATTAATAACCGCCTCATTAGCTATCTGAACTCCAACAAGATTCTTGCTACTAACCAGTACGGATTCCGATCAGGAGTTTCAACTGAGGATGCGGTAATAGCTCTTTCAGATGCCGTGACTAAGAGCCTAAATAGTAAACAAAAGAGTTTAGGAATATTCTTAGATATCTCTAAGGCATTTGACACGGTCTCTGTCCCAATACTTCTGAACAAGCTAAACGGTATAGGAGTTCGCGATGTTACGCTAAAACTTTTCCAGGATTATCTGACAAATCGTTCGCAGTGTGTTAAAATAGGAGATACCGTAAGTGGAGAGGTTACTATAGAATATGGCGTGCCTCAGGGTAGCATCTTAGGGCCGACATTGTTCCTAATATATATCAATGACCTTTGCCTTTTGTCTTTAAATAAGTGCTCCATTTTCACGTACGCTGATGACACTGCCTTACTTGTTCACGGAAATACGTGGAATGAGGTGGAACAACTTGCGAGGACGCATCTAAGCGTTATCACAAATTGGCTTTCTAAAAATCTCCTAACGCTAAATGTAGGAAAAACCAAAATAGTCCCTTTTTCTATTTCACCTTCGACTCAACCAAAATCTCCAATTAACATTAAGGTTCACTCTTGCGAAAATTCTGCTGCCAACTGTAACTGTTCGTCCCTCTGTATAGTCCCTCACATACGCTACTTGGGAGTTGATATTGATTGTCACCTGAACTGGCAAACTCATGTTCAGAACTTGGTAGCGCGTGTGAGGAAACTTATCTATATATTTAAAATATTGAAAGAATCAGCCGATCTGAAGACACTCAAATCTGTTTACTATGCGCTGTGCCAATCGCTCATATCCTACTGCATAGCCTGTTGGGGTGGAGCTAATAAGACTGCATTTCTTAAACTGGAAAGAGCTCAGAGAGCAGTTCTCAAAGTTATGCTTTCAAAACCATTTAGATTCCCATCAAGTCAGCTCTACATTGACAGTGAAGTCCTGACTGTCCGTAAACTTTATGTTCTTCAATGTATTCTGAGGAAGCACTGTGTCCCTTTTATGGTCAGTGGGAAGCGTCGCGCAGATATTGTTTTTTCCACGGAACCACAAAATTCAATCTTTGCACGTAATCAATTTTTGTTTGCAAGTCCCAGAATCTATAATAAAGTAAATAAAATTCTTAAATGTCATCCCTTAAATCGGCATGATTGTAAGACTAAGGTGGAGAAGTGGTTAATGAAATTGGATTATGCAGAAACAGAATCCCTCTTGAACTAACTAAATGTCAACTAACACAAATCAAAAATTCTTCACACCATACTCAACCACTATACACACCTATACGCTCAAATTCACCCCTTCACTAACACTATATACACCTACACACACAAATATCACGCCCTCACAAACACCACACAGTTACCATACAATTTTTGCGTCATCTCTTTTTTATAATAATGAAATGAAATGTTAGATTTTTACTTTTATAATTTTAGCATAAGTATCATTTAATATTGTATTTTTATTGTAATTTATAAGTTCTATAATTTATAATTTTTTTAAATCTTAAATAGTTTTTAGAAAATAATTTCCTAGGGAATACACGGGCTGTGCCTATAAATAGAAACCTACTGACCTCCAAGATACAGGATTTTCCTAGTTTGGAGGTCAGCAGATCCTTGCAAATTGCACGTATAAAATTGCCTAGTACATAAGTGAAATTTAAATTTAATGATAGTTTTTGTATGGCTGTGTTTTTAAATAAATATTATTATTATTATTATTATTATTATTGACCAGGTGTCGTAATTTTATAATTTTTTATGTTTTTAATGACAACCATACATAAAAGCGCCATGTATACAGAATGTAATTAAAAGAACTGTTTCACCCTCAAAGAAGGTTATCGCAACGAACGAAATCCATCTATATATTTAGTTAATCTGACTTTTGGGCAAACCAGAACAGTTTTGACCGACCGCAAGTTCTCAACTTGTCCGAACTAACCCGAGGACCCGAGTCAAAATGTGACGAATTCAATCATGACACGACGAGGGGTTAGTGAAGAATGATGAAAACAACTTTGAAACTTTTATACATTTTAGGGTTAGGTGAACGTTATTTTTTAAATAAATAGCAAACTTAGAAAGTTTTTCTAAGTCTTATATATTCATAAGTTTATCTTAAGTTGATAAGAGTAGTTTTAGTTTATATTTTATTGCAGTTTATCGCCGCCACAAACTCAAAAGTTATCTGACTGCCTCGTTGGTCTAGTGGTTAGTGACCCTGACTGCAAAGCCGGAAGTAGTGGGTTCGATTCCCACCCAGGACAAACTTTGTGTGATGAGCATAATTGTTGGTTCTGTGTCTGGGTGTAATTTATCTATAATATGTATATATTTATAAATTATATAAGTATGTATATCAGTTTGTCTGGTTACCATAACACAAGCTCTGCTTAGCTTGGGATCAGATGGCCGTGTGTGAGTTGTCCCAAGATATTTATTTATTTATTTATTTATCTTACAACTATTATTAATGCAAAAGTTTGGATGGACGTTTGTAACTCAATCACGCCGGAACGGCTGAACGAATCTGAATGAAATTCGGTACATACATAAATGTAGTTTGAAATAGCAAATAGGCTACTTTTTATCCCGGAAACATTTGCGGTTCCCATGGAATATATTAACTTTAACACGGACGAAGTCGTGGGCAGAAGTCAGTAAATACTAAACTAAGGGCCTCTTTCACCACCCTCAAGTATAGTGACGAGTAGACTAATCGTCAGTTAAAGTCCCCCGTAACTTCACGTGCGACTTTCACGATGTGCCAGTAGCACTAATCATAAGATTAACTGACCCTATTGATAGAAAATACTCATAACTTTTACTTGCCAATTAATTTTAATTGGGAAGTAACTAATCAACACTTTACTTGAAGATGGTGAACGAGGCCCTTAATCGTCATCTAAAAGTAACTCCATATTGCATTTATTCGCACGTTTCCAAGTCGAAACATCATGTAACTTTTTCGCATTTAATATCAAATGTAAGTACCTACCTAAGCGCGGACTTTGGCGAGGATCACTACATAATTGTACAAGTTGCGGTTGGAAAACATACGGGCAAGAAAGTTGAGCGTGTTCTAAACACACGTTTTATAATTTATTATCTTCTACTTACTCAGAATTAAGGCAAAGTCCTATAAATTAACATAGGCGAAAAAAATGGGATAAAAAATGTCCTATTTGTTAACCTAGTAAATGTGACATGAAAATAACAATCTTTTTGCCGATATATCGATACAGAGTAATAATCGCGTGCGTTTCACCAAAGAAATAATCTAGGAAATAAGTAATTCCTTCACTTTTTAAGAACATTTGCATTCTAATCTCAGTCTCAATATGTCAAAAATACATCTACTTTACCCACACTTTTGGCATTAATTGACGCTGAAATGAGATTGCAATGATAAGTTTTTAATTACAATAATTGGTCTTCTGCACTGTTCGTCGTTGATACGTATTAGAACTGCACTCCAAGAAACAAAAACATACATAAACATCACGCCTGTTATCCCCGAAGGGTTAGGCAGAGGTGTACCCATTAGTACACCCACATTTCGCCAGTTATGTTTAAGTCCCAATAGGGGACGAGCCTATTGCCATCAACCGGGCACAAATCCAGACTCCGAGCCGAGGCTGCTACTGAGAAATTCCTGATGGAAAAACCCAATAAAACAAAACAAAAATGCCTAATCTAAAATTAACGTACCCGCACATTGTCTTTCCGTATTTTCCACTCAAAGTTGTACCTCTCCTGTTTCGTAGGTCGCTTACAAGGAAAATGCTTCAGTAAGCCCCAAATATTGAGTATTATATAGATTTATTGTACAGCAAACCACATTTCTTTTGTTTCATGTTACTTAGAAGAAATGTATCGTTAGGCAACGTAATGTTATTAATTGACTATTAACGTCATGTTCGATTATGAGGTTTTAGTACATAAAGTATTGAGAAATTGTGTTTTTTTGTTTGAGTAGCGTTTGTTGGCACATAGTGTTTGAGTAGTTGTTGTCTGGACTTAAGTGAGCAGTAAGTATATTTAATATCTGCTGCCCTACCATGAACTCTTATTGCGATCCAAAAAACTGAATTGTTCTTCAAATAAGTCAATATAACGCATCAATTTATGCGTTATATTGACGTATTTGAAGAACAGTTCAGTTTTTGGATCGCGATAAGAGAAAATACGTCAATAAATGACATAAATTGATGCGTTATATTGACTTATTTGAAGAACAATTCAGTTTTTTGGATCGCAATAAGAGTTCATGGTAGGGCAGCAGTGGGCTATAAATCTTAATATAGAAAAGCGAAAGGTCACTCCACTCACTCATCGAAATATTGAACACAGCTTGACGCATAAAGATGAAATGTGGCAGGGAGGTAGTTTATAGTTAATAGATGTCCGTTAAGAAAGTATTTTCCAAAAAATTCAATCCCTAAGGGGATGAAACGGGGGTTCAAAGTTTGTATGGAGAAATCAACTTTGACGCGGACGAAGTCGCGGTCAATAGCTTGTATGTACAGTCAGCAACAAAAGTCGATTAACAATGTTACTTTTTTATATCATACAGACACTAAACACATAATGTACTGGCTTTCAGAATTTCAGGCAAAAGCTAAGGGTATATTTTATCTTAATTTTATATTCATTGCGTTTTACTTTTAATATTGTACTTAATAATTAGGATTTAAAAATCATAAATGTTAATCGACTTTTGTTGCTGACTGTACTTATTAATTAAAGGTGAATAGGATTGGTTAACCTCCACTTTCAAACGTTATGTATTAGAGCTAAAGATATAGATTCCAATTAATATAAAACGGTATAAATGTTCTTAGGAAGCTATGTTAAAATTAATATTATAATAATACATATTTTATAATAGATAAACGGTTGGTTTCAGAATAAATTGCTATTCAAATCTATGTAGATAAATGTTTCTGTAGAAACCGTGCCAGTAGCTGTAAGGGTCAGTTCACACCGAGACGCAATTCGGCGCGGCGGCGAGGACGTGCCGCTCACTGACATAATATAGAAATTATTTACTACTCGACATAGTCGAAATCGCTTGAAAGCGTGTCTCAGTTAGCCGCGTTGCTTAGCGTGTCATATCTCAGCGAAATTCTGTTCTGTTCTTTCTTGCTATTTGAAAATAGTGACCCCTTAGGTAAGATTCAGACCAACCGGCTCGCATCGGGCCGGGCCGTGCGGCATTTTACAATGCGGTAAAGAACATTGAAATGTATCAACAGTAATTATAGTTCATATTTGCATGCAACTTTACCTCCGTCAGAGCCGTACGGATCCGTTCGGCTGCTGCGGCATGCGTACGGATCCGTTCCGATGCGGTCCGATCCGAGCCGGTTGGTCTGAATCGTACCTTACTAGACATTTCTTGTTTATCGTAGGTTCGTTTACAAACATAGAAATTAACATACATCAACATTTGATCCGTACAGGAATTGAACTTGCGATACGCAGAGCAGCAGCTAATCGCTATGTCACTGCGCCAACCGTGTTGTTAACATTTTCGTGTTGTAATTAAGTTCGATATTATGTCGCGATGTTAAAAAAGAATTTGGTGGAAGATAAATTGGTGAATATACATAAAAAATCATACAGTCAAACATAGAAACTCCTCCTTTATTTAAGTCGGTTAAAACGTAACAGCGTCGCATTACGTCTGGGTGTGAGCTAATCCTAATTTATGCTACTCATATATCTCTCGCTTAGATTCAATGTAATTTATTTTAGTTATTATAGAATCTCTTCTCTTTATATCTCTTAAGATTATAAACTTGTGCCGCGACTTCGTCTGAGTAAATGTCGGTTATCGAGGACGCACACAAAGTCGCGGAAAAAAAAGAAGGCTATGCCCTTTCTTGGGGTTCAAACTTACCTCGTACTAAATTTCATCGAAATTGGTTTAGTGGTTTAGTCATGAAAGCATAATAGATAGACAGACAGAGTTACTTTCGCATTTATAATATTAGTTTGTTATGAAAATGACTGCCTAGTTGGTCTAGTGGTCGCAAAGCGCGACTGCTGCTGCTTATTTATTATTATTATGAGGTATTCGGTTCGATTCTCAGGTCGGGCAAAGTGTAATTGGGTATTTTCATCAGGAATTTCTCAGTAGAAGCCTCGGAGTCTGGATTTGTGCCCGGTCGATCGCAATATATAGGTAGGCAGATATGTAGATATAAAATAAAAGGAATAGTCCAACAAAAGAAACCTATTTTTCATTGAAGAAAACCTGCGCCCCAACCCCCTATTACATGGAACTTAAACATAGCTGGGGAAATGTGGATGTAGGTACTAATGGGTACACACCTCTGCCTAACCCTTCGAGGATAACAGGCGTGATGTTATGTAGTATATTAACCCAAAATCGCAATCAAACTGCAAGTACAAGTACCAGGAAGACATGACCAAAAAGAGGTTCGCTCATTCACCCGCTCATTTCTCTCTTATTATTCAGTAGATGTACACCATTAACATGCAAATCAGCTCGTTAACGTCGCATGGTGAAACAAAAGATCCCGTCGACGGTACTATTATGTTTGAGTTACGTCTTTTGTAATAGGAATATTGTATCACGGTTTGTGGGACGTCTTTCCTATGTGGGGAGTCAAGATTTATGTAAAACTTGCGATACTTGGAAGCTTCTGTGAGTAGTAAAATAACTCCTGAGATTTTATTGAACTATTCTATCTTAAAGAGTAGGTCTTTGAATGCGGCAACGTGTTTTATTTTTTTATTTCAATTAAACCATTAAAAGGAACTTTTGAACGTCATCAAGATAGGTATGAAAATTGATGCACTAATACTGTTTTACTATCAAAACCATCCACTTTCCTCAATGACAAATCTATTCATTAGACCGGTAAAAAAGGTTTTTAAAATTATGTATTTAATTATAAGTAGATATATCATTCCATTCTCTCTTCACAAACCTGGTCTTCAGACAACTGCAAGCTTAAGATTGTCTGCTTAAGATTAACTGCATAAATTTTCCTACCTTTTTGACAAACTGGTGCCTAGGTTTTGGGAATAAAACCTGTTATAGGTCCGCTAAAATTAATCATAATGAAGACTGCTTAAATACTAACCTGTATATAAATTAAACAAGCCGCAGACATTTGTGTAAGCTGCACACTATTATAACGTGCAAGCCTCCATCGAGTTTCATATTAAATTGCTGATTGATTGATAGTTTCCTTAGAACTACCCCTGTGCGTTGATGTTGGATAACGTTATGAGGTAGCGCTACATATTTACTGTAGTTTATTTATGCGGCATTTATTATTTGACACTTTTGAAACACTTATAAGATACTAGTTCCTGTTTCTTTTTACTATTTTTGCCGGTAAACTTTACTAAACTCACTTTTATTCCTTCAAATTACTAAACACTAGAAAAAAAATTAATAACTAGCTTCTGCCCGCCTCTTCGTCCGTGACAAAGTTGATATATCATCCCACAGAAACCGTACATTTTTCCGGGATACAAAATAGCCGAAGTCTTATTTAATACTATAATCTAACTCTGTGCCAAATTTCATCCAGATCCGTAAAGCCGTTCTGGCGTAATTCGTATTTAAAATAATAGTAAGATAATTCTTCCGGAAAACTGCAACATGGAACATTGCAATAATTCCGGAACCATTTTGAATTTGGGAGCGCAACGCCGTCGTGTTAGTCTCACAGTTTGGTGCAGTTTTTGCCGCTCGTTCGAACAAATGGTTCGTCTCGCTCGCTGGTATAAATTTCAGCGCAGTCTGAAATATTTAAGGGATTTTTGTGACGCCCTCCAGAGTTAGGCGGTAACTAGTTCATGCAGTTATCATTTTTCCATTCATAACTACATTTCCGAAAGATGACTTTAGGTCGTATAAACAAGATGGTTTGTACTATTTTTTATTGACATACATACATAAACTGACGCCTTTTTCTCATGGGGGTGGGGGTTTATTGTCATTTTTGTTGAAAATGTTCGTCTAAATAATTATATAAAAGTGAAAAGTCACTCATTTACTCTCTCGTCACGAAATATCGAAAACCGCTTGACGTATAAAGATGAAATTTAGCAGGGACATAGATTATGGTATAGTCGTATTTTCAATTCAAATATCAACCTCACCTGTTTACCAAATCTGTTTATTGATTTTAAAGCAATAAAACTAAATAAAAATCTAATTTTATATTTTATTTAAAAAAATACTTACGGATTTTTAAGGTTGTTTTTTCTACAAAAATAGTATATTGGTATTATTATTGATTAATGATTCTACTTACTCCCGTATTATAAAAATATTATTGAATATCGTACTCCGGTCCTTACTCAATGTACATTTTACATATTCACATTACAGGGGCAATCAATCACTATCGCCGGCAACTTTAGAGCGCTTTCAATAGAAAATAATACAAATATTCGTAAATTGAGAATATTTTTAATATTTATTTGACTGACCAGTCATTATACCACGATATTTTTATACCTATCGTATGAAATGATAATAAATGAATGGTCAAAATAAAATATTGTATTAATACTACTGTATATTTTATTTTTACCATCGATTTATTAGTTATAGTTAGCTATGATAACGCTCATGGATACCTATTAAATGAAAATGACTGGTCAGGGTCGCAAAGCGCGACTGCTGAGCATGAGGTGGGTTCGGTTTTACCTTCAGAAACTCAGTAGCAGCCTCGGAGCCTGGATTTGTGCCTGGTTGGTGCACTATTACATGGGACTTACACATAACTGGCGAAATGTGTGTGGGCACTACTCAACCTGTATATACCAGAAAGTGCTTAATTTATTTTTAATTTAAAATGTTTGTTGCCTGTATGAACTCCTATATTTTTTTTAAACTGCATACCTATCTCTTTAGTCTACTATACTTACTGAGATAATAGTACAGTGGTGCATAGTAGTAGCTGGTACAATCGCGTGCAGCGGTCCATCGGCGCTCGTGGCACGAGTTTCTCTGATTTATCACTGGTTTACGTGGTTTAATGTAATTTTCGTGCATTTACGGTGTGGTCGTAGCCGCGATTGTGTTAAATTTTATAGTGAGAAAACGCAATTTTAGGAAGATTTTTTGAAGGATTATTTTTATTATAGATAAACAGATAATAACTGTTATTGGTTTAAGAATTACAAAACACAATTTTCAAGGTACCCAAAATTGATGCTGATATCACATACCTAACAATTAAATTAAAAACTTAGGCATTCAGTAAAAAAATATAAAATCACCCACGCCACCACCAATCACCTCTGCCTAACCCTTTGGGGATTACAGTCGTGATGTTTTGTTATGTGTGTTAATAAAATCATAACAATAATTGATTAATTATTACATAATAAAGCTGAGAGTTTTTTTGTTTGTTTATTTAAACAAACACATCTTTTTGTATAATCATGATAGCCAGATTCAGTATGATTCAGATGAGTATAGGCTTTATAATATCACACTACGATCCACGGTACTGGAGCAGTCACCGAAGAGGAAGAAGAACAAAGTCACGGGCAGAAGCTAGTGATAATATTATAAAAAAGCCACATACACAGCATGTTGATTTACCAAACAAAGGTTCAAAAGTACATATTATGTCTTTTACCACAGAAAATAAGACTCAAATAAAAAAAAATACGAAATTTTTTGTTCCCAAAAAAACAGAAAATTTCAACTGAACTCGCAGGATAATTACATTTACATTTCCCAGCGAAGAAATAAACAGAATCTGGTTAAAAATCTTCAACACATATCTAACTAACCAGTAATGTGTAAATAAGGCGGGCGATTTAAAAACGTCAGTGGAACGCTTCCAACTTGGTTCTGAAATGAAATTCTGCGGCCAGTGTTCGAGAGCCTGAAAAAGAATAATTAACTTTTTGCTGACTAGTTTTTAAGCTTGAAGTGTTGAAGAAAAATGTTAGTTTTAAAAAAGGAATGTCTCGAAGTGTTGAATAAGAAACTTCTTATTCAACACTTCTTTATTATTCGCTGGTTAGTTATAATACACTGCCGGATTGTCGTCCGCGTGGTTTAAGCCAAGGATACACTAGGGGACAAATGTCGTGCAACACGTGTCGCCAGCGACGTTGGGTGAAGTAGCACGACGTTGCCGGACTTCGGTCGACATGTCTGGCAACATCGCGCGACACGGGTCGCCAGCGACGTCAGATGAGGTAGCGCGACGTTACCGGACTTCGCTCGACATGTCTGGCAACATCGCGCGACACGTGTCGCCAACTACATCGAGTGACGGACATCAGTCGCACGATGTCGCCAGATATGTCACGCGAAGTTTCGCGAAGTCGCACGACTTCGTCTGACGTCGCTGCGGACATAAGACGGCCGGCTTCGCTTGACATGTCGCCGATACATGTCGTGGCACATTTGTCCCCTAGTGTATCCTTGGCTTAATTCACCCACTTTAATGCGATTAACACACGGCACCGCGCACCGCCGCGGTTGGCGGTGAAGCGGATCTCATGTCGCATTGGCCTAGAAATCCGTTGATGCCTAACACACGTACACCGCCCGACCGCGCGGTCGAGCGGTGCAATCCGCTTTACCGTCACCGCCCTCCGCGGTTTTACGCGGACCCGTGTGTTAATCGCCATAAGTAGTTACATTTTTGGTTACTGCTCCGCTCTTGTAGTTCTTAGCGTGATGTTATATTCGTCATGAATCTCGCACATACATTTTTTTTTACAATCTGACTGTTAGTTCCAGCAACAAATACAAACTTGTAAACAAAAAAAATTCTTTAGCTTTTGTTTTATTAATTAATATTATACTCGTAGGTCGGTAACGTCAACCATTTTGTACGTTTATTACGCAAATTATTTTGGAATGAAGGTCCTTAACGAGGTTAATGATAGGAGTTAACTAGCAGAAATCGTCACGTAAGAAAAAAGTGTTATAACCCCTCCAGGCGACTTTCCCCCTTTTTCTCATTCCCTCTATCTTTTTTACACGACTTTCAGGAACTTTTTTTTATGACTTTTAATACTATACATAACAAACAACGATAAAACGGAAATTACTAAAACATCGTACGTCAAAAAATGTAATAAAAAAAAATGTTACACTTAAAACAAAAAACTTTTTAATTATTAAGATAATCTTACCCATCTTAATTTCGGCTTTGTGATTAAAAGGCATATTTGAAGGGACGGAATAAATTATAAGCCGTCAATCTTGTGACGTCACAAGATGGCGTCCACAATTAAGTCATGTCAAAGGTTTTTAATGCGCTTTGGAAACTTTGAGGCGGGAAACGTGGAGTTTTAAGTACAGAAAGAATATTCGGTGTGGGAACGACAACTTTTGGGTAACATAAAAGATATTCCTTCTCATCTATGCTTCCTCTTTTGTAAAAGATCAGAATATGATGCGTTATTTATCTTTTTTCTGTTAACCGTAAAATAGTATAAATCGAGATGAAACTTTTATAAAGTTCGGCAAAAGCAACAGAGCGATTCTGTTCTTTGAAATCGGTGTATTCTGAAATACCGTCAAATCTAAACAAATAAAAAACCAGTACTTATTAATTATTATTGATTGGATGTCCTAAGTTTACCTATTTGATTGTCTATGTACTCGTATTTTATGACAACCTCCTGAAAAACAAGAATATAAAACTGCACCTTATTTTATTTCAATGTTAAAAAGCATTAAAAGTATCGTCCTTATTCGCTTTTGCATTCCTATTCATCCCGCTATGATGTCTATGAAAAATGGCGACGAATTAGTAAACTTTACTTACAAAAATCCGCTATAGGAGGTAATCTGAAGCGCGAGATTGCCTAGTCTTTTAGCGTAGTCTCCTAGGTGGCCTAGCCATAAAATTAAATATTAAACATTTTAGAACAAAACTCATTCAGTAGGGTTCCTCACCCGAAGTATGCCAAAGGGATCCTATTACATCACTCACATCACTCTCACACTTACACTTCCTCACCCTTCATACTTCACATGCGAACACACATACTATAAATACATATATTTTGTAAAATTTCATAAGTAAGTAAGTTAGTAAATAAGTACTTTATATCACCTGTTTGCCTACTAAAAAATAGCGGCGTCTTCTAACACAGGCATTATCTGCTTAAAAGGAGGCGCCTTTCACCAACAAAATGTTAACAATTATGGATATGAAATAAACATTTATTATTTATTATTTTATTTTATTTATTACTTATCCTCCGCTGTCCATCCGTCTGTCTGTAAGCGGGATGTATCTTATGAACCGTAGATAGAGAGTTGAAATTTTCACAGAGTGTTTATTTCTATTGCCGCTATAACAACAAATAATAAAAATAAATTAAGTTAGAAATTAGAGGGGTCCTTTATACACGAAACGTGTTATTGTAGGTATGTAGTTTTAATATTGTACAGACCCCTTCGTGTGTCAGTCTGACTCGCACTTAACCGGACTCATTGGAAGACCTACCTACTGCTGCGGGTTCCAATTTTGAATCTCAAAATTCTCGCTGAAAACTTAAAAAGACAAGTCCATCTTGCGAACCCGAGCTTCTATAATTTCGTTTCGGTCCGTCGGGAATATTCGGTTTCCCGAATTATCCCGAGCGTCCACAGTCGAATTACGGTAGATTTTTTCTTCTTTTAAACCAAAGATTTTAATTCACCGTTCGAAGCGTGAATAACAAATTGAAATCCGACAATTTAAACACCGTTTTAAATTCACGTTCATTGTGGGAAGAATTAAAATAATAGGTGGTCTCTAGAGAACGGGGTTTAGTTGGACGTTTTACTTAGTTAATAATGTTATAAAAAATCATTCCATACAACACTCGTTATATGGAACAGAATGAACCAACAGAAATATAAATACGTTGATGTGCCCTGACAGGGTCTATTACTGTATTTTAACTTTAAGTATTATGTAACATCTTTTAGAGCCCCCGCAGACTGCAGACTTTCAATCGGCCGATAGTTTGGTCCGGTTGGGGCGTTCGCAGCGATAGCAGTAGCAGTAGCCGATCATTTGTCCACTTGACTGCGCCAACCCTCCCTTAAAATTATACAGTATCAATAAAACTAGAACATTTCCAGAATTCAATTTATCAAAAATGATTTCCAGTAAAGTTCGATGTTCAAAACTTTAAGGCAGAGGTTCCCAAATTGTTCCAGTAGACCACTTTCAAAATTTTCCTGATTTCGGTGGACCCCCTACATTTCTTACCATATTCCAAAAACTCTGAAAAAATTGAAACTGAAAAAATTTAAAGATTTAACAACAGTAACTAAGTTCCAAACCTAATTTCGGAGTTGTAAATATTTTGCCACTCATATTTTTGTAGTTATACTGTCAAAAGACTTTTACTGTCCGAAAACCGAAAAGTTTTTTTTTTGCTCCCTTAATTTAATTTTGGAGCACCTTTAATTTTGTAGTTTATTATCTGCCTACATAAATTGATAGGTAAAGCCAAACCAACAATCATAATCGAACGAGAAAAAATTTCGTGGACCCCCACTTACAACTTCTGAACCCCATTTTATTTTCTCGCCTTCGTAGACCCTCGTCGAGTCTCCCGTGGACCCCGGGGGTCCGCCAGGACCACTTTAGGAATCACTGCTCTAAGGCATAGACTAAAACCTTTAATAGCTAGTGGAGTGCGCAGCTCATAAAACTTAATAACATCGACTGCGCCGTTGTATTTTCCTTTTCATAAAAGGGTAATTCCATTTTTCCGACATAATCGAGTTTTCCTTCTAAGAAGTAGCGGTTAATATAAAAAATCAGAAACCATTTTTCTTTTAACATCATGTTACGAGCTAAGATTTTATTTTATAGTAAATTATAATTTTATTTTGCCTACTCTTTTTTTATGAAGTAATTTCCTGTTTCCTGTTTTTCTAATGTTGTTTATTTCCTTTGTGACTTTCGAATCGATTTGAAAGTTAAATATACAGTATAGCCGTATAGTTAAAGTACAACATATTGTTAACATACAACAACATACAACAACAACAACATATTGTTGTTATTGTTGTTGTTTATTGTTTATATTGTTTTGCTTGCTTAAAGAATATGAATTTTATAGGCAGATATTTAAATATTCAATTAGTTTTTACTGGTTAAATTTGAAAAAAGAACTGCTACAGTTCCAAAGGCCAGTCAATGAACAAGTTAACCTCCAGTGTCCACCATTGAAAGGTCAATAACCTTAACATCGTAAAAACTTGTGTCTGGCGTACCCTAGTTAAATTTTATCTGTCTTTTTAATGTTTCAAGTTCAGTTATTAAATTATGAATGTAATATGCTGGTGTCAGTTAAAATGTACAAGATGGTTGATTGGTGTTTAATTTGTAGAAATGTAGATGAGGTTTTGAGAAACGATTACTGCGGAATGAGCGAAGCGAGGTATTATCGTCAGTGGAAATTTCAAATGGCATAAAGATTTTTATCATAAAGAAAATATCGTCGATAAAAAGCTATAACTACCAATAATATGATAATTTTTTTTTATTCCAAAATTACGTTATAAAATAATAATTGCAGCTGATTTGGCGATTAACACACGGTACCGCGCACCGTCGCGGTAGGCGGTGAAGCGGATCTCATGTCGCATTGGCCTCTATGAAAGGCTTCAGCGGATTTCTTAGAGGCCAATGCGTAATCGCCTTAGACCCGAGCGAGCTATATCGATAGTTTAGCAAAAGAATAAGACTAAAAGACAGGTCTGTCTTGATTTTCTTTAAAACAGCGAATTATCTAAGGTTTCTACTTAGAAATTCCTAATCGAAAAACCTAATAACATCTTACCCGACCTAGAAATCGAACTTCCTTGGCAGTCGCACTTGAGGTCACGAGCGAACGAACTATATTTAAGTCGGGCAAAATTAAATACTTTGTCAGTCAGTCTTTAATGAACATATCAGCAACGTTACTAATGAGAGTGACACATACCAAGTCACCGACAACGCGGTGAACTGTTTCATTAATTATTATTTGACGTCATTAATTCTCGACAAATGGCTGTGTTTAATAAATTAATGTTTTACCACGTTACAGTTGCGCCATGTATTCCATCTTTCGTTTAGTTAAATGTTATATTAACTAGTATTTATTTAATGTCAACAGAATACAAATATGTAATAGAAATCTATAACAATAAAATTAAAAAAAAAAATGATTTTACTTCTGCCAAAAAAAGCCACAGTTGCTATTTTTTTTTAAATCTAGCCTATGTCCCATTGCTGGGAAAGGCCTTCTTTCAGGTCCACGTTGTTAAATAAAGCATCTGTTCTATATATTTTCACCATGTTGTATGGTTGATTATTTTTTATTAACCGATACTTCAGCTGGTGTCTTCAATCATGATTAAATAAATACATGCTACACTTTCCACATAATAATATAAATCTAGCCTACTAACGTATCATCTACATCATACCTACATTATCTATGTATATCCTAGCTATAACTTGGCTATAACGACTTTACACACGATGAAATATCAGTAGGTACCGGGCAAACAGAACCACGCAGAGTTCCTTGCTCCGTAAGTTCCGAAACAGAAAGCGCAATTCAGCCGCTGAAGTTAGCGGAAAGTTTTCGCAAGCTGACGTTCGAACGTCCTGGCGTTGAGTTTTATATTAAAGCGCTTATTTTCCTTGTCTACGTAAGAGGTTAATTTGTCAATGTTCTATGGTTCTTTTGTTTTAGGGTACCGTATCTGAAAGGGAGAAACGGAACTTTTATACACTCACTCACTCACTTTTGTACTTTTATATAGTTACTTCGTTTGCAAAAAGATTTTTTTAGAACGAAATTTCTTAACGCGGCTTGCGGTTAACTAGCAGAAATCATCACGTAAGGAAAAAGCGTTATAATAATAATAATTTATTTCAAATAATCAGATAACAGAGATCCATATTGTTAGTAAAATACCTTATACCTAGTGTTAGTATATACATAAATTAAGACAGCAATTTCCCGTCCCTCTCTTTCTAGCTATGTCTCTTGCTATTATATGTATACGTGTGTGTTTGTGTGCGTGCAGGTATCAAGATACGAGCAGCAAGCATTGTGTGCGGCCAGCTGTATAACGTTAATTACACGTGTAAATTTTATTTAAGCTTATTTTTTATTTATGAATTCGTTCGTTCGGGCCCGGGGGTCGTACAGGCAATCGTTCATTCGAGAAAACGTTAATCAGGCAACCGTTCATCGGTCAAACGATCATTTGGACAATTGAACGTCAGGCAATCGTGACGCATTCTTGCACATTGCCAAAGTCAGAACGAAAATTCCCTCATACATAAAGATGCAAAAATCTTCAGAAGTCTTAAGCTCACAAAGTTAGCTCCTCATTATAGATACAGTTTCTAATAATGAGTCTTGCTAATAAGGGGAGTGCCGTACAAATATTAATTAGTACACCTTTTGTCGAGTTTTCTCTATTGAGAAAGATTTTTGAAAACGGGTTTTTTTTTAAGAAACCGTGGTGTTCAGGATTTCAGCTAGGGACTAATTATACAATGTCTATTGTCATTTCTGTGCTATTTGATTTCTTTGAATTATATCGTTTCGTTCAGTTTGGGTTTCTTTTCGTTGATATAATAAGTTTTGTAGTTGAATATTATCTTTACATTTATAATTGTAGGTACTGTAGAAATGGAACTCTTCCTAAACGACTGGAACGATTTTTTTGTGTTGGTCGCTGAGTAGTTTAGGTTTACAATTGGGCTCGGTAGGTGGCGCTACAAGTCAACGCCAACTAAATATTAGTATTTTTAATTTAAAAGCTGCTCAATTTCTCATCTTTTTTATTGCTAGCGATTCGGTGATAACATTGCTTTCTATATTTTTACCCTTGTTTTTGTTCTGCGAAAATCCCTCACTGAATTTAGGTGAATTATTTCACCTTCACAAAATAGCACTGCTGGTGGGCTGATAACTTACCTCAAAGTCATTTTACCTAAATTAAACGAGGGAAATAATTATGTAAATAATATTATAAATGCGAAAGACTGTCTGTCAGATACGTTTTCATGGCTAAACCCCTGAATCGATTTTGATGAAATTTGGTACGGGGTAAGTTTGAAGGCCGGAGCACACCAAATGCGTGGCGTGACGTGATGCGTGCACGCACCAGTTGTAATGTATGAAACTGTAAGAAAAGTGTCAGACCAGATGCGTGACGTGTGCACGCGCGTGACCCACGCACGCAGAGCCACATCTTGTCACAAACCGAGTCCGTGCGCGTGTGTAGCGGAACGGCAACGTCGCACACGCGCCTGCAGTGATGACGTTGTATTATATGGCGCTCCCTGTTAGATGCCAGACCGGGCACGCACGCATACGCATCGGTCATTGCTGCACGTGCGCACGCACGCATAGTTGTATTTATTTACAAACAGAAAGCAGTTTACGAGTGTTTTTTTTCGCAATGTAGACAATTTTAAAGGAAAAACTAATAGAAATCGTCCGCAAATATGAGTGTCTCTACAACACCAAACATAAAGAGTACAAAAATAAAAGTTACAAATTATTATTAGTAATTATTATAGCAGCAGAAGATTTTTGGCATAATAGCAGCAATAGCTTCTTCATCAGAAGAACTGCTGTTGTCTAAAATCTTTTCGCTAAATGATCTCAACTCCAAATGCCTGCTGGCAAGGCGGCTCGCACATGCATGCAGCAGTTCTGCGTAACGTGATGCGTGCGCGCGCGACGTGTGCTGCACCGGTCTTGGCCGGTGTGACAGTGCTCGCACGCGCGTGCGCACGTCACGTCACGCGTCACGTCACGCCACGCATCTGGTGTGCTCCGGCCTTGAACCCTAAGAAAGGACAATAGATTTTTTATTCCACGACTTCCTCCGCGTCCGCGATTACCGACATTTATACGGACGAAATCGCAGGGAAAAGCTAGTTACTCATAAATAAAAAAAGTATCTTCAAGAAAAATACTCACCAACTACTTATTACAGAATCGTTTGTCTTATGCCAACATTATTTTGTCGTTCACTTACAAGTACATACATCTAAAACACCAAATGGCCAGAACAAATAAGCTGAGTATCATTGAAGCAGAAATCTTGAGCGGAATACACAATATCTGCTCATGGTCGTCAAAATTCAAGAGGACGTTCTCAAGCCAATCGGTGTATAGGCTTTGTCGTACTGTGTGAAATATACGATGTCAAGCGATATATTGTAGCACTATTTCTACAAGCTACAATATTTTGACTGCCTCGTTGGTCTAGTGGTCGCAAAGCGCGACTGCTGAGCGAGAGGTCTTGAGTTCGATTCCCAGGTCGGGCAAAGTGTTATTAGGTTTTCAATCAGGAATTTCTCAGTAGCAGCCTCGGAGTCTGGATTTGTGCCCGGTTGATGGCAATAGGCTCGCTCCCTATTACACGGGCCTTAAACATAACTGGCGAAATGTCGGTGTACTAATGGTCACACCTCTGCCTAACCCTTCGGGGATTACAGGCGTGATGTTATGTTTATTTCTACAGGCTGACTTTTTATTCACTATGCACGGTTACTTTTAGGTCGTTCTTGAACCGAACGCCATAAACTCGATCATCAAACTCGAAACGATTGGGACCATTTTTTTTTCAAAAATAACGATAAAAAAAACAGCTGTTCAGTACATTTATGTTCGTCTAACTCGTCAAAGTTGAACAGAACAGCTGTTTTTTTTTATTGTTATTTTTGAAAAAAAAATGGTCCCAATCGTTTCGAGTTTGAAGATCGAGTTTATGGCTTTCGGTTTAAGAACGACCTAAAAGTAACCGTGTATACTTTGGATTGAAAGAAGTGATATTGAAATTTTTGATAATAAAATTTCAGAAGCAGTACAGAGTCTTTTCTTGTGACCTGATTCGCCACCAATTAGGTAGACACACGGCAGTGTCATCTTACTAGGTACTATTATAAATCAGAAAGTTTGGATGGAGATGTTTGTTACTCAATAACGCCAGAACGGCTGAATGGATCTGAATAAAATTTGGCACAGAGATAGATTATAGTCTGGAATAGCATATAGGCTTATTCGAGAAAAAAATATGGTTTTTGTAGGATATTATGTTAACATTGACGCGGACGAAGTCGCTGACGGAAGTGATATTATCGAAAGGCTAGCTGTACAATACATTTCTACCTACCTCTTCGAAGCACAGAGGCTTGATATATCAACGTGTGTAGCAACTCTATTAACCACGGCTTTATTTTCATGGAAATGCTGCATGTCCGGTGCAATAACTCGGAACGTCCATCAATCAATCCGGCGACGAGATGGATGGGTACACATCACTCACTATAAACCCATATTCTTGCCAGATTTTTTTGAAATTTGGAGAGCTTTTGTTAATTGAATATTACTCTCAAACTTACATTTACAAAAGTAGTATTTATACTAAAGTAAAGTATAGGTACATCATTATTATTTTAACATGAGATAAAAAAAAATGAAAAATATCCCGACACAAGAAAAGCTTTTTCTGACATTCACTAATCAACTAGAAAAGAATATACACGGTTACTTTTAGGTCGTTCTTAAACCGAAAGCCATAAACTCGATCATCAAACTCGAAACGATTGCGACCATTTTTTTTTCAAAAATAACAATAAAAAAAACAGCTGTTCAGTACACTTTGACGAGTTAGACGAACATAAATGTACTGAACAGCTGTTTTTTTTATTGTTATTTTTGAAAAAAAAATGGTCCCAATCGTTTCGAGTTTGATGATCGAGTTTATGGCTTTCGGTTTAAGAACGACCTAAAAGTAACCGTGTATAATCTTCAATCTTGAATCATAACTAAGAACTCTCAGTCACGCCTCTTTTCAAACAAAATAAACTAAACTAAAATCGGTTCAGCCATTTGGGAGCTATGATGATAGATACAAAGATATACGAGTACATGTTAAACTTATAACACCTCTCGATTTTCATCGGAGGTTAAAAATATAGCAATGGATTATAATGAAAGTTTTATTTCTGCAACTGGATTTTCGTTAAGAATAGATAAAATCCCTTTCAATATTTCCTAAATTAACCGATAAATTATCTTTTTCCTACCTTGTTGTTTATGTAAAATTGAGTGGAGTGTAAAAAAGTGGAATAAAAATAATCCCTGGTTCCCATAATGTTTGCACCTTGCCAGGGTAATCACGGTTCGTGGGATGCTGATCGATTCCTATTTGCCTTTCCGCTCTGCTCATTTTTGTTTTGACCTGAGCGTGGGGTAAATTATTCCCCTGTCGTATTTTCTGTGAAAATATTTGTCATTTCTGTTGATTCTAATTCTGGGTTTTTGTTATTATGACCTTTGCTTCTCTTCTTAATTCAAAATTGAAGACTATAAATCAACACTATTAATGTTACGTTTTTCTGTCTTATTCTTAAGTATGTTCATGGTTAAACAAAAGGTATGATCATAATTTAAAAAAGACGAAAATTATTGAATTAGTATGTTCAATAGTTTTCGTTTTTCTCAAATTAACATCATGTTTATGTATCGTTTTGTTAATATTCTTCCTCAGTTCTTATTTACTGAAGTCAGGCATATAGCCGGCAACCATATTGATAACGGCAATACGGTGTCATTACCCGACGACGGCAAAACAAGGGTTATGATTTTGGGAGTCTATGTATGTATGTTCATCTGTGTGTGTGCATAGCTCTTACACTATTAGTCGTACAATGTTTGCCGAGTGATGTCCGGCAATCCTTCCTACATCGCTAATTCTGCCACTATATATTATGTCATGAAATGTCATGTCATGCCAAGTCATGTTCGTGAACGGGCGCTCTCTCAGTTGGGATTGGTCATATCTTAACTGCCATGGATTACATCTTTATTATTATTTATATATATTCACCTTCATTGTTTTCACATAATTATAAAAGCAGCAAAAATATTGTAACCAGGATTTTATAAAACCCTAATTGAAAGTGTCCGTGGAGTTTGTTGATGTTTCTTCTCCATAGATGCTTACCTACGTTTTGGAACGAGCAACAACAAGCTTGCCTGTAAATGGTCTAATTGAAATAAATGCATTGACTTTGAGCAGATTTTTGCTATGTTCTGCATTTACCTTTCGACTACAATAAATTTCAAGGGTAATTCTCATAAAACCCCTTCTCTTCTCACTCACTACATCTTCACCTTTACAACCGCACTACTTCACTCACTCACTCACTCTAATGTCTAACTTGCTAGTTTGAAACTACAATCGAAAACTGCTTCAAGTGCGCGCACCTGTGCTTATAGTTGTTACTTCTGAATCTTGTTAAACAAAAAGGAATGTTCGCGTGTGAACTTTAGAGTTTCTTTAGATTGAGTGAAGTTCACTTTGGAAGTGGTTTTGGACAATCTTTTTTATAATTTACATTCTTGTAGCTTGAAAGAATAGGCCGTAATTTTCGAGGCAGAATTCTAGTGTATGCATCTAATTATTTCGCAAGGAAAAAAGTAACACTGAAAATTTACTAAAAATGTATTAGTGTAGGCAACTTTACTTACATAAAGTGCATAAGAGCCGATTTTTCAATTGTCATATACCTAATTCATTAACACTAATATTGTAAGTTTTTATGTTTATTTATTTAATTAATTAAGATAAAAAAAATATAGGCAGTACCTAAATAAGAATGACAGTCACTTATAAAATACAGAACAATGTTATATTTTTCAGTAGTGTACAAGAACAAAACATGAAAACAACGTGTGTTTTTATTTGAACATGCTAAACTCCGGAACTACTAGTCTGATTTTGAAAATTCTTTCGGTGATAGAAAGCTACATTATCCTTGAGTGCTATAGGCATTTTATTGTATACTGGCTTGACTTAAATGTTGACAAAGTTGCGGGCTCGTAATTTAATATGGTGGTTTGCCACCTTTTGTGCAGAAAATATGACAAACAGTTATAATTTATTCTAGGTAAAAGTTATCGGGCTATTGAAAAATAAGCCTTAAACTCATCTCCAGTTTTGTCCGCAGAATCTTATCGCATCGCTTTCACTATACCCAAACCAGCCAAGCGCAGATCCGACAGCAGATTTATATTTGTGCTGGCATCGGTCCAGCGAATAGCAACAAGTTAGTGTATTTTAATGCCTACATGAACGCTAAACGGCTCTTATACACTGCCACAATTACTATACATGCTCGTTATGAGTGCCTAGTACTTCAATTTTGATTGGCTCTTAAAAAGATATTAATTTGTTGAAGTCTGAATGGTTTGTCTGTGTTTTATTGGTCAAAAGCTTGGTTATGAATAAAAATAAGTTCTTTTTATTTGTAACTAGCTTTTGCCCGCGACTTTGGCCGCGTATAAGGTAGAATTTAAACTTTCCGTGGGTCTTGACTTTAGTCAGATGCTTTTAAATTCCAATCTTAATAATGTTGGGTTAAAACATTATTCTAAGAACTGTTTGATAAAAAAATCAGCCGTCACACTTTAGCGTCAGTGAGTAAAATATATGAAAAAGTGTCCAGCATCGTAGCAAGCAAGTACGTATTTCTATCAGTCCCCAAAATTTCAGCAAAGGCTAAAATGACAAAAGTGTCGCGACTACGGAACCTTAAATAGTCAGAACCGTCCGTTTCTACACTGCTGATGTCATTATCAGACTGTGACTAAAAACTAAGGGGGCAGTTGGGGACCTCCATCAGAAACGAATAACCGTATATAAAAAAAAAATTGTAACACGTGTTTAAAATTGAGGTTATACCTACAGCTGGCTGCGCACAATGCTTGCTCCACGCACTCACTTTCTCCATGTAATAGAAAGAGATAGAGAGAAAGAGAACGAGAGAAAAGGGCGTCTGGATAACGCTTTTCCTTGCGTGACGATTACCTCCTACCACAAGCCGCGTAAAGCAACTTCGTACCAAAAGTAAAAAAAAAAAACATCCTAATATTATTGTTATTCCACACTATTTGAATTCCCTCTCTATCTCACACAAAACAAACAATATTGCCATCTCTTTCCCCACGATCGTTCCAAAGACATTACAAGCATAATCCTACCTTATTCAATATTTAAATGAAGTATGATAAAATACAGAAAGGTTTTAATATCTGAACCGGTGCACCTGGGTATTATTAAAAGCGCCAGAGAAGCAATATTGTGTTCTAAAGGTATCTTTAATATCTCTCTAGTCAGTTGAAGATATCACTTTAGAACTTTTCGAATTTCGAACGTTATTTTTTTTCAATTACGACGGAGACTGACAGTGTTTTTTTTTTCGTAAAAAACGGTTTGTCACGTAATGGGTGTTTATATTTTAGGGTGTTTTTTGTTCATCTCATTTTTGGGGTTGGAAATGACACTGTCATAAAACGTTAACGTAACAATTTGCCTAGCCTTTTTCTGAATATGTTGGGTTCGGGTTCCAGTCTAACTTGATGCAGCTGAATACCAGTATTTTACATGGAGCGCCTACTTATCTGACCTTCACAACCCAGTATCTGGGTAAAACAATACCCCGTATAAATTTTATAGAATCATCCTTTTTTTTAAGGGCGGAAAATCATTAAATGACTTCTTCGGGCGGAGCGGAAGGGAGAGTCAGGCTCTTACTGACTAAAGCCCATCCGTTTTCCTTCTGTGTTCCAGGGCCGCGGTTACTCTTTCGAACAAAATTCAAAACCATGGCAATTATGGTTATATAAAGCTAAATTTAAGTAATAAATATTTTCATTGTAAAAGTTCCTAATATACACATCAAAAAAGTCTAGGGATCAACATCCCTAACAAATGTTAGGGATGTTGATCCCTAGACTTTTTTGATGTGTGTATATTATATAAATAGATATGTATATATATAGCAATATTATTAGTCTTAAGTAATCTTGCTGCGCCCTAACAGGGTAATGTACTCACTAGTTTTAAGCCTAGCGTGTAAACTATGTTGTGTACATTGTGCATTAAAAATAAATAAATAAATAAATAATAGAAACATCCTAAAATTATATTTTGGGGTAATTCTCTAAAACTTATTGTCCGTGTGTATATTACGGCGATTTTTCTCAAACAAAATGTTAAGCATGTAAATTAAAGTTTTCCTACGTTATTTTGTTGTCAGTCGTGTTCAAGACTTTATGAAACGTATGTTTTTATCGTCACCTGTCATAAAAATAAATTGCAATACAGTATCGTTCGTTGTTCTCTAATCGGGAACACGTGTAGCTTTATGATTATAAAAATAATCCAGTCTTTTGTCCAACTCCTCTTCTCATACAGAGAAGACACAAGCATTGACCGCCACGCTAGGCGCACGCATGCACGTCTAGGCTATTCAAGATTTTCATTAACTTAATTATATGTTTCCTTGCGATGTTTTCCTTCGATGATGTCAGTGATATTATTATATCCAAGATAAACTTGAAAGTTCATAGGAATCGAAAAAGTCACGTTGGGTTGCGGGACGTCTTAACAGGATACCGTGGCCCGCAAAGGGCTACAGAAGGAACAGGGTGGTTTTTTAGTCAGTAAAAGTCTGACAGTCCCTTCTGCCCCACCCAGGGCGGAAGGAGTCGATTGATGATTTTTACCACCTAAAAAAAAAAAAGTACTTGAGTACTGATGCATTTAAATGGGCGTGTGCTTTAACCATTAAACCAATGTTTTCGGATTTATGATTTGCTCAAACAACGAAACTAAATTATTATTCATTTTATTATAATTATAAACATCCATTATATAAAACCACTTACATAACAATAATAAATTATAAAAGCCCTCCCACATACACGTACGTAGATAAACGTGAAGCGATAACTGAGCAAAAATTTATCATTTTCAATTAAGTATATGTGGATCCCACATTATCTCATTATCTGTAACGTATTGGAATTCATGGCGGGTTTAATATGGAAGGGAATTTTAATATATTTTGAAAATAATATGCTGAACGGGTGTCGCATTTTAATTATAATTAAGGTTGCTATTAAATTTGTTTGAGCATGAGGTCTTGGGTTCGATGCCCAGGTCGGGCAAAGTGTTATTAGGTATTTCCATTAGGAATTTCACAGTAGCAGTCTCGGAGTCTGGATTTGTGCCCGGTTGATGGCAATGGGATGGTTGATGGGACTTAAAACAAAACTGGCGAAAAGTGAATGTACAGTCAGCAACAAAAGTCGATTAACATTTATGATTTTTAAATCCTAATTATTAAGTACAATATTAAAATTAAAACGCAATGAATATAAAATTAAGATATAATAAACCCTTCACTATTGCCTGAAATTCTGAAAGCCAGTATATTATGTGTTAAGTGTATGTTTACATGATAATAAAAAAGTAACATTGTTAATCGACTTTTGTTGTTGACCGTACCTACTTATCGGTACACCTCTACCTAACCCTTCGGGGATCACATGGAGGCGTAATTATAATATGTTGGAAAAGGTCCTTTTCGAAGTAAATCGTGCGTCGAATGATTGAAAAGCTCCCACAAATGCCCCTGAGATCATCTGTAAATCTATAACAATGTCTTTCTTATACCTTGCTTCGATGTTAAATGTACAATTTCAATATTCGCATTCAATTTAGCAACACCTCTCAATTCTGACCACTTAATACGACGTTATATCGACACAGCCGTCGCGGTCCAATAACCCGCATAGATATTCTTGTCACGTGACCATGACGTCACTAATGAACCCTCCTTCCAGCTTTTTAATAGCACCCTTCAGCGTGTGAAAAATAAGTTTTTTAGATAATGGAGGTACAAAGTTTTACAGGCAGCGGCCAGGAGTTTTAATACCGGCGGTACGTGGGTTTTAACTTTCAACCGTTTTGATTTTGCTGGCACAGTTTGGTACCTACGTGGTTGATGAATAATGTGAATTTATTTGGTTTTACTTTTTTAGTAATTTAGTGCTAATTTTACAAATATTAGTTACTAGCACTCTTCCCGCGATTTCCTTCGCATGATTTAGGGAACCCTATTTTTTAAATATAATATAGCCAATGGGTGCGAACATAAAGATACAGGTTTTTCGGTCCCGATATGCCAGTACGGGTCGGTACCGATAGGTAAGGGTTCAAACACATATAGAAACAGGTAAATCTGTGCTTGACGGCGAAGACGACACCCGTACAGATAGTCGGTACCGACAAGTTTCCACCTGTTTCTTTATGAACGAGCGCATATTGATTGTATGAGCTATTTTATTTTGTAATGATCTGTACCGACCTGTCCGTACCTGTAACCTGCTTCTTTATGTAAGCACCCTATGTCACCCGGGGATAGTGTAGCTTCCCAACAGTGAAAGAATTTCTCAAATCGGTTCAGTAGTTTCGGAGCTTATTCAATGCAAACAAACAATCAAATCTTTCCACTTTATAATATTATTATTATTAGTATAGATTATGGCACAGCATCAGACTTTGATCTCACGACTGTAGCGTCAAGATTAAACCTGATTTTTTATAAGTAACTGAAAGAAAAACGTAACGAACATAGGAAAATGTTATCTTCTGTTGTAAAAATCTAATTATCTCCCCAGTCTCATAACCATTACGGTTGTTATCTTTGATGAGGTGAGCAGTAGTTTATGTTAGTACTGTGTTTATTTTTATTAGAGTGTCGTTACTGAGGAGATGCTCGTGGCTAAAGCTGCGTTTATACTTAACCTGCCTCGCGTATCGCCATGCGTGGGGAAGCCATCGGTTTCATACATGCACAACGCAGCTTTAGTAATAGCAGTCGCACGGATCGATCCATCAGGCTAAGCTACGCTTGCCGGGATTGGTTCGTGGATGGGTCGGTCTTTACCGAGACTCTTCCGGCTTATCAGTAGACCGAAAGTCTGAAAACCAGTCTTACTAAGGGGTATCGTATTTATTTGCCATCCAAAAAATTGTATATTTTGTAGCTGCTTGATTATTATTAAACATAGGAAAAAAGAAATTGCTTTTAAGTGTCTCTACAGTTTTACTCATGTTTTTCTGTCGGAAAACATTACAAATTACGAGTACCAATTAATATTAAATTCACTTTGTAATTTTCTTAAATTAAGTTATAAATCTTTTAAACTGGCGACATCTGGCGTCTTATAGCGTTACTTTTTTTAATGTTTCGCCAAAACAAAGTCGTAAATCAGATTCTGACCTTGAACTAGAACTGGCTTTCCCCCTTTTAGCGGGATGTTGGTAAAAGGGTTTCCCGGTTTATTATGAAACATTTATCTTCTCAAAATTATTGGCCGCAAAGGGTTCGTTTAAAATAATAATTATTATTATTCTCTCGACCAAATTTCAATCCAATTAAATCTCAATAAAGACTAATCAAGTACGCAGATGATATTATAGGGCATAAGTTTGCAACCCCTTATTTCCGACTCTCATAGCCCGATGGGACGGTAACCCGATACGACCGTCGAGAGATCAGGCACAACACCAACGCGAAGGCTATACAATGACATGCTTTCCGAGGCACGGAACTGTGACACTACCAACTAGCAAACTCTGGGCTGCACTACTTACTGTGAAATTCGTAATAGAAAAACTTAGGCTACGTCCACACCAGTGCGCTTTCATGTTCATCTTGCCTTGTCGTCTGACTAAAACTAGTTCAAAACAGCGCATGCCCGTTGCGCGTGCTGATCTGTCACCAGTGGGCGCACAGGTGTAGACAATAAGCTGCATGCGTCTTAAGGCAATCAATATTGCATGCGCTTGACGCGAGACAAATTGAAAATTGAAGACGCGAGATGAACATGAAAGCGCATAGCTTTAATTCTACCTTACTTATAAAACAAGAGAGAGAAAAAAACGGCTCATACTAAACAAATTAAATACCGTTTTACAATGGATATTATCGTCCATGTTATTGTGCGGGTTCATGTAGATTCTTGAAAAACTTATCAGTTTGTTTTGTTAATGGTATTTCATAGCTCTTATTACAATGAAAAAAAGGCGTGTTTCGTATAAAAATATCATCAAAATATCACTATCATATGCATGTAATGCGAGGGGTTGGTTTCAGCAATAAAATCTGATTGCAATCGATGTCGCATTTCTACGTGATATGCAAGCAAACGATAGGAAATGTTTTCATGTATTTAAAAAAAAATATATATATAAAAAAACAAGTTTGGAGATTTGGAGATTTCTTTCTTAAGAGTCCTGACTACCTTGGACCCTGTTTCTGATTGAAATTATAAAAATAATTATTTAATTCAGGCATTATCCATAGAATTACAAAACTTTACTTTTATAAAGTATATACTGTGTTTAAGCAATAAAGTTTATATAAGATAAAATCCATTACAGATATTGTAATAAAAATCCTCCCCTCTATTTCACAATAAAGGGGCTATAACAGATACTTTGACTTTCAGTTAATCATAATCATAAAACCGCAATCATTAACTACATTTCGCTTATTTCAAACTACCTACCCAATAAATCAAACGAAACGAAATAACTTTATTATAGCAACACGGATACAGCATTAACAGAACGCGTAATCACAAAGTGACATTAAACCAATATGGAGGCCGATATATCTGAAAATTTTCATTTTCTGTCCACCCCGCCCCAGAGAGATATGTTGTAATTTTATTATGGACAGAGTATAAATTATTTTATGGTAATGTAATTTTGTTGTTATTAGGTCGTGGACATATTTATATTAGAGCGAGTAGGTGCCTAGTTGTTAAATTATTCGTTAACAGGTATAGTCGTTGCAATTTACGAGCGCGCGTTTATTGACTTATATGTTATTGACATTCGGCCTAAATTGCATTGATTGACGCGTTAAATGTTACAAATATAAATGTGGCAGTGGGATTGAAGGAGATAGGTGATACTGTAAAGGTTGTATGCCAATGCAACCTGACTGAAATGTAATTTTTTTTAAACGTTCAACGTGGTAATTCCATATTTGAAAATCGAAGAATAGGCTACTCTTAGCATCATGCATGAGAGGCGGTCCCGGTCACCATTTAATTTACCATAAATAAAAAAGTTTGCTATTCTATTATGCATTTATGTAATGACGTCCAAAAGTTTATTGGTTTAATTAAAATAAATAATTTTACTTTGACTTTGTTGACCACTTTTCTAATCACTACACAAAAATATTTTACAATCTTTGAACATAACATCACACTTGTAATCCCGAAGAGTTAGGCAGAGGTGTACCTATTAGTACACTCACATTTCGCCAGTTATGTTTAAATGCCATGTAATAGGGGGCGAGCCTATTGCCATCAACCGGGCAAAAATCCAGACTCCAAGGCTGCTACTGAGAAATTCCTAATGGAAAAACGCAATAACACTACAACATTTTACAATAACATTAGCATTTTACAATATCTGAAGAACCAGTAAAACTAATAACACCCTCCGATCTCACCTGTCAACGTACGACGACAAAGTGCAGTAATTCCTCAACTCCCCGTAACTGGAACAAACTAATTTGGCAATCACCTCACAAACAAACCTTTGGGAACTAACTAGAAGTGTGTTTAAGTGCCGTATTTGTTTCCACTTAACTACTAAACTAAAGAAAAGTTCTTCGATTGGAAGTGTAGGGAAACACAATATATCAATATACTCGTAACTTATTGGTACATGTCGGTACGATGGGGGTTGATTCTTAAGTAGGGGAAATATTGACATGCTTCTGCCCACGTCAAGGGACGACATCCGGCCACTGTAGGCACGGGCTTGCGGGCGGCGAGTAATGGGTAGCTCGCCGTCCGATCAAGGACCATGCCCGGGTTGACGGCGCGTTCTTTTCAGAGCTGTCAGCACAGGGACGGGGCCCCAATAGGGGCCAAACGCCTGCCGGGGTTGTGGGACGTCTTAACAGGATACCGTGGCCCCGGAACGTAAAGAGCAACAGAAGGAACAAGGTGGTTTTTTAGTCTGACAATAAAGTCTAAAGTCTGACAGTCCCTTCCGCCCCACCCAGGGCGGAAGGAGTCATTTGATGATTTTTACCACATAAAAAAAAAGGTTAATATATTATTCCACGGGAACCGTAAATTTTTCCGGGATAAAAAGTAGCCTATGTGCTATTCCAGACTATGATCTATATTTGTGTCAAATTTCATACAGATCCGTTCAGCCGTTCTGGCTTTACTGTATAACAAACCATCCAACCAAACTTTCGAATTCATAATATAGTAAGTAGTATGATAAGTTCAGGTAACATATTTTTGATCCTTTTTAACCGACTTGTAAAAAAGGAGATTCTTTATTTGACTTGTATGTTAATTTTTTAAGCTCATTATAGCTCATATCTCTGACATTTCTCAACCAAATTAGATTTATCTAGTTTTTTAAGGAGGTTGTCTTTTTATAAAAAAAATGGGGTGAATTTCTATAAAAATCCGTTCTTAACGTATGCCTACGTCATGATAACTATCTGCGTGGCTTTCAGCGCAATCCGTTCAGTGGTTTGAGCTGTGTGTTGATGGGTCAGTCAGTCAGTAACGGTTGCCTTTTATATACATAGAAGATAGATAACATTGGTGCTAGCCCTACCAACTAATTACAATAATAGATGAACGACTGTCAATTTGAATCATTCACATTAAAATCCCTATGGCGCATTTTCATTAGTTGATAGGGCCCGCATGCGGGGAGTCCCCGCATGCGACATAACAACCAATGAAAGTTACAAGTCGTTACACCGCATGCGGGGATCCGCCGCGCATGCTTTTTACCGACCGTGATATCGACATGCGGGCCCTGTGGCATGCGTTCCAGAAATCTGTCGCACCCCGCATGCGGGCCCTATCGACTAATGAAAACGGTTCACCGAATGCGGGCCCTGTGGCATGCGTTCCAGAAATCTGTCGCACCCCGCATGCGGGCCCTATCGACTAATGAAAATGCTTTTAATAAATGCTGTCAAACTGATATTTTACCGCTAACTGCAAGTAAACATTACCAGCTACGGATCGTTAGCTTAATATTCCCCGTATAATAATGTACGGCGAAGTTATAGAGATGGAACATACATACATGTTGTACGTACACCATTTCCGCATTAACTCCCGTGCACAGAGTATTTCAGTGAGAATTATTAATGGCGTTGCTTGACTAGTATTTTCCTTCGTTTCAGTGGTTATATTGGCCTATTTTTAAGAGTGAAGGAAGGTTTATGAATTGCAATTTCCTTATATTACCTATGTAGTTAATTTAAAAAATAAAGAGTAGTAAAACTGTGTACTGGTGATTTTAATTATGATAATAAAACCAGACTATTATTGTTCCACTCCAGGGCAAAGGCTTGCCGCGGGAGACCGGCCACCGTAGGTGCGGGCTTGCGGACGGCGAGTAATGGGTAGCTCGCCGTCCGATCAAGGACCATGCCCGGGTCGACGGCGCGTTCTGTTCGCGCGCGCTTCATAGAGCTGTCAGCACAGGGACGGGGCTCCAATAGGGGCCAAACGCCCGCCGGGGTTGCGGGACGTCTTAACAGGATACCGTGGCCCCGGAACGTAAAGGGCAACAGAAGGAACAGGGTGGTTTTTTAGTCAGTAAAAGTCTGACAGTCCCTTCCGCCCCACCCAGGGCGGAAGGAGTCATTTGATGATTTGTACCACCTAAAAAAAAAAGGGCAAAGGCTTAGTTCTCTTCTCTTTTAAAAAAACATTGCCCCTCACTAGGAATTTTTCTTGTAACGTGGGTGTGTTTACATACATACTCGTATAACTTACTTACTAATTATCTGTAAACAATAGCCGGATTTAAAGTTGTATTTTTAAACAAATAATGTTATCGGAGAATGGCTAAAAGTGTTCATGTTCTTGTATTATATCGATTTGTGATAAAACTACTGTAGGTAGCTATGTACACAAAACTTTGTAAGTTACATTATAAATAGACAAGGAACACACATACCTACACAAACGGCACGACCCGGAACAACTATCTGTAAGTCATAAAATTATTTTGTACCGTGCGGGACTCGAACGAGCCAATCGCTTAGCCACTGCGCCAACCATGCCGTCTAGTAATCGTGATAAC
This sequence comes from Hoplodrina blanda, assembly GCA_949316365.1. Classification (NCBI taxonomy): domain Eukaryota; kingdom Metazoa; phylum Arthropoda; class Insecta; order Lepidoptera; family Noctuidae; genus Hoplodrina; species Hoplodrina blanda. The sequence continues at coordinate 2,474,829 of OX438579.1, read as the reverse complement.
CTTGTACGAAAATCTTTATACACCATGATTTTCTATGTGTTCGTACCCCATAAACAACCATAAACATGTCCAAATGACGACTTAAACTCTACTCCTCTTTACTAAGATGGCGCCTAAGCGTTCGTATAGCTATGGCCTTGCATGATGGTAAGTGAAGTAATAACATAACGTAAATTATGGTAACAACCGGTTGTGTGGTAACTGTGCAGTGGTAGATAATGCCAGCTCGTGTGTTAAAGTATTATGACTTACTTCCGCAAGGAAATAGTGTGGTTCACACTATGTTTAGCGGATATAAAACGGCTTTAAACTGTTAATCTTATGCTTTGTTAGAGATTTCAGCTGGAATTTAAACTAAGAGAATTGTTATCGCCAAAGCATTATGGAGCTCTTTATTAGGATACTTTACTATACCTAATCCTGCTTAATAATACAGCAGGCTAAGTAATAACAGCCATTTGGGTTAATCTATCAGGGTAATCTACGCTTGCCGGGCTTGGTTCGTGGATGGGTGACCATCTTTACACACGGAGACTCCTCCATGCCTCGGAAATCTTGTTAAACAGGTCCCAGTTGACGTACGGGATCTTTGACAGTCGTGACGGGTCGTCAGAAGCCTGGAAAGTCTGACAACCAATCTTACCAAGGGGTACCGTATTACTCAGTTACTGGGTTGTGGAGGTCAGATAGGCAGTCGCTCCATGTGAAATATTGGTATTGAATGAGCTGCATCCGGGTAGACTGGAAGCTGACCTTAACATAGTTGGGAAAAGGTTAGTAAGATTGATTTTACTATAATCCTGCTTGGTTATAGAAGGAACTAGCCAAGCCTTAAAGTAGGTACTGTATTTCACATAAAGCAGTGGAATTCTGTAAAATTCTCCCTCGTTGAATTTAGGTGTAGTGATCTTGAGGTGAACTGTCATCCGATGCCAGCCATTCAAAGTCAATATCAAAACATTTATTTCAATTAGACCACTTACAGGCACTTTTGAATTGTCAAGGAGTCGGTCAGTTAGTCCGAAAGTTGAAGCTAGTTGCTCGTTCCCCAAAACGGAGGTAGGCCTCTATGGAGAAGAACGAGCAACAAACTCCACGGCACTCTTTTAAATTAGGTTTTTACAAAATCCTGGTTACATTATTTTTGTTGATTCTACATGTGATCACAATGAAGATGAATATAAAACAGTAGTAAAAAATAATAAAAGTAAAGATGTAGGTAAGCCATAGCAGTTACGAGATGACCAATCCCAACTGACAGCACTCGTTCACGAGTATGACGCATGGATCAGCACCATCTAGCTCAACCATCATGGAGGGAGCCAATTGATCCAACACACGCATTGACAGATCACCGCCAATTCACTTTACTAAACTTCACCCAGAGAGATTTGTTAAACCAGAGAGGAAATTCCCGTCAGTTTAACCATCACATTTTAAAAAATCATGATTTCGAGTAGATTTAAAACGTTTTTATTTACAAGAATTGACCTTCTAGTAGTTATACTAAAAGTTTAAAGTCCCCAATTTTTAACACACAAGCGTGACAAATCCCAAGCCCACACAACAAGAACAACCATTAATGATTGTGCAAAACATAAAACCGTCATCATGGAAACACCGGTCTTTGGTAAAACCGTAAAATTTAAAAACATAACGTCCTTTTTGTTGAAACCTTTAATAGCACGGAATTCAATCAATCATCCCTAAACTGAAACTGACGGGCTACGTTTTTATCTCGTTAGATTTCAACAAACTGGTGCAGAATCTCTCTTTACATTCACTTTAAAATGGTACATTTTTAAACAGTATTCAAGCTCACATTGATTGCTGTTTCACGTATATTATGTGTATTTTACATTATATCACGCCTGTAATCCCTGAAGGGTAAGGCAGAGGTGGCTAGCCACTGCTCGATAGGTCGTAACCTATCGAGCAGTGCAATGGCTAGCCTGTTTTTTATTAGTATAGTTTTTTTTGGTATTTTATAGAATGGATAAAAATTTTTGGAGTACTTCTTTTTTATTGCTTCTTTGGCCTTGTAAGTGCAGTGTACACCCACATTTCGTCAGTTATGTTTAAGTCCCATGTAATAGGGGGCGAGCCTATTGCCATCAAGCACATATTCGGACTCCGAGGCTGTGACTAAGAAATTCCTGATGAAAAAACCCAATAACACTTTGCCCGACTTCATACTCAGCAGTCGCGCTTTACGACCATTAGGCCAACGGCAACGAGGCAGTAATTAACTTGTTTTTACTTACCAACTGAAAAAGAAAAACCTATTTATTTTATAATTGATACATATAGTTACTTACCTTTTTGAATTTGACTAAAAGGCCTAACTGCACTTTGTAGGTCAAAAATGCAATAAACAAATGAACCCAAACCCAAATAAAATTCTCTTGTCGTTTATCTGTAGCATTTTCATTCTGCATTTACACACATTTTGTGACTATTGTATACACTGTAATATATCGTCATATTGTATGGATGAGTCATCCATTTTGTAAGCATTTCACACCAAAGTTTCACAGATCGAAATGCTGAGTTATTCCTGACGTTATCTGTATTGAAATCAAACAGTTGAATGCCGTCATATGTGGTTAGGGCTGTCACGACTCTAAACTTTGACATTTCAATTCATGACATTTAATTAAATTGGTATCTATTGTATTTATTTAAAAAAAGAAGTCTAGTAAATATTATAATGTTACACAAGTTAACCGCATATTATAGAGGTTTCGTGTTATGATTGCCGTATCTACTACATAGGCCTTTGTTCTCAGTTCGTACAACCATAAAAAAAATGTTGTAGGTATGTAAGTAGTAGGTAAGCCCACATACTTCAAGTTACAATTTAAACGTATGTAGTATTTTAATCAGAGATTTGCCCAAACTACAATTTACTTAGATTAGAACTATGACTACCCACGCGAGAGCCGAGTGAGCGAAGCGAGCCGTGCCTCGCAGCGGCAGATGAGAGTATCCTAGATCGTTAAGAAAAAAAAACTGTCATGGGGACTGCCGACAGAAATGAAACCTTAACGTTACACTAACAGTCATATTAGCATGTCGATGACGCAAATCCATATGTTTTACCCTTACCAAAAACCGCTCGACACGGCTAAAGAAGATTTCACTTCTAAAAGTTAGTTGGCTTGAATGGTTTGGTTGGTTTGTTGGTTGGTCACAATTAAGATACAGCACATTACAAACACACGATCAGTAAGTACATTAACGTATCAATTAGTATTGGCATAAAATCAAAATAAACACTATTTGGGTAACGATTAAATACATACTTCACATGCCTACCAACCCTACGCCACATTAATTAAAATGTCTATCGTTCGCGCATCATAGTTTTGAATGCATGAATGTTAGATGGCGGCCGCGGCGATAATTGTCGGTCAAATCGGATGCGTTGGCGTTACGTCACACATTTACACCTGCATATCATATGCATGTTGCATATAACGGGTTAATAATAGCGTTGTATCGTGATTTACTGGTAATGTGTTCTGTATTAATTTTGTATTATTGTCTGGACAGGTATTGTGAAGCTTTGGTTAGTTTGACGTACTTATAATTGAAAATTTAGATTATGATTTGCTTTTATGGTGCTTAATATATAGGGTAACTGGTAATTAGTGTACGATATTTATACACATGATTGTACCCATGATAACAAACAACTTACCGAAAAAAAAAAACAAAATATGAAAAAGGTGTCATCGGCCGGCCTCGCTCGAATCAGCTGTGCACGCGTTACAGTTACCGGCACGTAAGTTGGCAAGAGTTTTTGTAGTGGGGAAAGTTTGCGCACGCACAATTTTATACATTTTTATATGCGCGAACTTCCCCCACTACGAAAATCTCTTGCCAAGTTACGTGCCGGCAACTGTACATACAGTTGATATTTGATCAAAAAAAAGAGTAATAAATATTAAAAGTTGAATAGATCTGTTTGTGAAAAGGGATAACTAAGTTAAATTATCTATTTAATTATCTATAGTAAAATAGAGTGTTTTCTTTTTTCATATTTTGTTTTTTTTTTTCATTTTTTGAATTTGGACAGATTTTACAATCGTCAGATAACTCTTAATGGAGGGATAAATATGGCGATTTGACAGCTTTTGTATAGAAAATATGTCAAACTGTCATATTTATTCTTTGGATAAAAGTTATGTGACAATTGAAAAATCGGCCCTAAATATCATTGTTTAGTTACTACTAGTTACTACCAAAAAAATCAACAAGTCCTCTGCATCATCGATACAAAAAAAGCATCGTAAAACATCTTACCCTACATTCTCAAAGGTTTGAGTGCAACCCTCCCATAAAATAAGCCTTTAAAACGTAAGGGCGTTGTCACAGATTTAACCTAACTAATATTATAAATGCGAAAGTAACTCTGTCTGTCTTTCTGTCTGTCTGTCTGTCTGTCTGTCTGTCTTTCTGTCTGTCTGTCTGTCTTTTCTTCACGCCTAAACTACTGAACCGATTTGAGTGAAATTTGGTACAGGGTAAGTGTGAACCCCAACAAAGGACATAGGCTACTTTTTATTCGACTTCGACTTCGACTTTGTCTGCGTCCGCGATAATCGACATATACGCGGACGAAGTCGCGGGCAAAAGCTAGTTATAAATAAACCGTCAACTAAAGTGAGAAAACGTGATAATTCCGGTCGAGCGATCCCATTCAATGCAAAGGACATTGGTACTGAAAGCTAATGATCTACCTAATGTCTCCGGTCGGAACTGTGTCGTCTGTAAATCGTTTAGGTTTTTAAATCCGTGATTAATGTACTGATCACACTGGTGCGCGTTTATCTTTTGTCTGTGTTAAAACACATGTTCGTAAAGTATTAAACATAATAGGTCTAAAAAGTTATTATTTATTTATTTAAGCTTTATGCACATGTAAAAAATACATTGTACAAAGGCGGACTTAATGCCTTAGGCATTTTCTACCAGTCTACCTTAGGGTGATGCAGAGACAAAACATAGTAGGTGCACAGGTACAGAATATTTCCAAGAATAAAATATAGGTAATAATAAATACTTAAATACATACATACAAACAAAATATACAAAGTAGAGAGAGGTAAAAATACATAGATGGAGAAAGACAACAAATTAATTGTACAGTACAGTACATTTTGTAGCAATCATTGATATTTTTTTGGCTCTTCCAGAGTTTACAAATAAACATACTTACCTCTATAAACTATACTTACCTCTATATAATAATATTACTTTACTTTTATAACTATTAAATCAAACTAATTCAATATGCGAATAACATTTCGATGTACATACATCGAAAACCAAACTTTAAAAGGATTTTTTATTTAGTGTTACAAACATAATAATAATATAGGTACCTAGTGAATAACCAAAATGGACTTAAATGTTTTTACTGAATTATAATTGGCGATAAACTATATTATTTCAACGTAACAATCCTCTTGACAGTTCACTCCTGCATACCTATTCACCTGTTATAAGTTATCCTTAAAATAGATGAAACATAAGTTAACGTCGAAAATCCAAAGTCATAACAATTACTTCGAAAAATGGGAGAAATTTTGACGTCCTTTTGTCAGAACTATACCCAATTAGGACTGAAGGGTTAATGTCCCCATAGGATGGCAATATTTCTCGCCCACCGGTCCTACAACGGTAGACTGCCATAAGGGCCTTATCATACTAGCGGATTGCACAGCGGAGAAGTCGCGGACGCGAGGCGAATTCGTTTCATTTCCATCGCGTTTCCAGCCGCGGCGTGTTCGCGGCGCATTCGCTGCGCGCCCGCTCCGCTTTGAGGTCGCTCGCAATCCGCTAGTATGATAAGGCCCTAAGATAACAAACCCCCGAATCACAACTCATGGGAATACTTAGATAATAATTATTTTTAATCGCCAATTCCTGTATTACAAAGGGTCATTGTGAGTGTCACCCTTTAGGGTTAGCGTTATTTATATTATAATACGAGGGTCGCTTTGTTTATGAATAGTGCGATAGGGTAAGCGGTATTTATGTAGGTCAGTAATTGGATGGGTTTCGCGAATGTTCTGGCGATTATGTTTAGATAAAAGGTGAGATAAAGCGTAAGATGTAGTTAATGAGTTTGGCTCTTACCGGTGATAGCTTTATCTTCTGTACCTGAATACATTTGAGTTAGTGTTTGCTTGCAAGGGCGATATAGTAACGCGAAGTGTTTTTTCCGCGCAATGGATTTTCAAGTGGATTTTCAGAATTTTCGTTGAGCGTTGAATATCTAATGCGCGGAAAATGTGAACAAACTAGAACTGCCTTACTTCTGTTGGTGAGCAAAAAAATGGGACCACGTGTACCACGTGACCACCCAATGCCTACTTACCAGTATGTTCAATTATTAAAAGATTCGTACAAGGATAGGGAAAATTGTTTTGCTTACATTAAATTACTTTCCATTAGCCCTGTTATCACTCGAAATTACCTATTGATATGAATAAAGTCAGCAAACTTAATAATATTATGAGCGAAATGGGTTTTTCCAGTTTAAAGATAGTGCCAAGCAATTTGGTCTTTAGTTCCGAATATATAAATCAATCACGTCCAAGTATCCCTAAAATAACTTGTTGACAGCAGACCTAGTGATCGAAATGTATAATACTCTCTTTTGCCTTCGACTTCTTCCGCGTCGAAGTAAAAAATACCATAAACCATTGCCTATGGCACTCGGCAATAATGTAGCTTTCCATCAGTGAAAGATTTTCCGTAATCGGATCTGTGCTTCGAGACAAAACCTTTACATCTTTATAATTATATGAATAATGATTAAAAAGAATCTACAATAATACAAACACATTTTCTATACTTACTTACGCCTCTGCTTATTTTCTTACTTTCCACAAATTCCCAATCAAAATAAAACAATAAATATAAATAAGAAAGCCCAGCTGTTGTTCGTTCACGTTTATTTTCGTCTCGACGTTGACAAATACATTTAATTTGCCACTCAAAGGCGCTTAAGATTTAATACTCTCAATCATCAATCATATTTTTTAAAAGGACCGAATTAATTGTTGGGTATTTCGTCTCTATACCTAATTTATTGGAGAACGAATGAAAATAATAAATGTGGTTATATTTTGAGAACGTCTTTTTGGTCCTTCGGTAATTGAAGGACCAGAATAAAACGTAGCTACCTAGTCTATTTATAATTAATTTTAGGAATAGTGGAGTAAATCTATATAAGTTTTATTTTGTTGGCGATGTAATGTGATGGGGACCACATGACACAGCCTATTGTCACTAACCAGGTAGGTACATGCCAACGATACCCATTGTTACAATTGTTTAACAATGGGTATCGTTGAACATAAAAACGATTTATCTAGTGTTCTGCTATAATAAATAAAAGCAAACTTCAAAAACACAGATTATAGTAATAACAAATGGTTTGTACTAATGCATTTTGAACTTCATAAACATTTCTAGATTCTGAGCTACAAGCAAACTTTTTAGAAGTGTTACTATTATCCCCTTTCTACCCTAACTGAAAACTTAACTGTGTTCTCACACAGAAACTAGCAAATACAAAATGCTAGGTCCTATATTTTTAAGCACAAACTAAAGGCTCAAACTAAACACTGCAAAGTTTCAAGTACTTATGTACTTACAGGTAAAGTACTTAGTAAATAACAAACAGAACACTATTTGAGAAACGTACTTGCTTAAGGTAGATACACATTATAGTGAAGAAGTACAGCACTGAATATATTGTTCAGCCGTTAAGGTAGAGATACATTATAGTGAGGAAGTGTGAGCTGTCGGCGCGGTAACAGGTGCAGCTTTAAGAGACTCAAATGAAGCTTGTTCTCGATACCTGAATGTTTGGATGTGGTAATAACGTGGATGTTATATGACAAATGCTTTCATTTTACTTGTATGACTCATAACAGGTGAGTCTGTGTATCTCAGACAGGTACGTCTGGCGAAGACAGCAGCCGCCATTACTGAAGGTGCCGCGCGGTTGCACCAATCTTATAAGAGAGGCGCCGCTGACGTACTTCGCACGCTCAACCTCATTGCTAGTGGAAAGGACCTATTCTTTTGTACTCTGAGCGAATTCTCAAGAAATAATTGGTTTATTATAAGTTATAGGTGTAATTAACTACCAATTATTTGATGCAGGCGCATTTACTGCATTAGGCGATCTTGTATGTAGGTGTAGCTTAAAAGCCAGTTAAACACAAGCGTAGATTCCATTTTATTTATTAAAAAATGTCAAAGCATTATCGGCAGTAGAACTCAATAACTTTTTCTCACACACAAGATTGATTATACCGAAAGAATTTGTCCTACGTTTTATTTTATTCATTCCAAATCTGCATAAAAGGCTCTTTCCTACCAAAACCAATACAGTGAGCTCATCAATCTTTACCGATCTCTAAGAAAATCTGGGTGTAGTCCGCAAAAAAGTCAAAGCTACCAAATATTTTTTGCCACGGACAAGTAATTGCCAACATTACAATGATCATTTTTACTTGTCGGTTGGCTGACCGACTATTTCCTTCGACGGTCATCTGTATCTCGATATCCGTTTCCGTGACTGAGCTAAGAATCGTGTCTCGGGAGAGAAGCAAGAAATATATCCGGTCGTCTGTTTATGAATAAATTCGCTGTTTTATATATTGATATTGTTTCTCAAATGTGTCGGTTCTTTGCATCAAGTGTTGATTGATGGATCTTTTTTTGTATATTTTTTAATTTTTATGTTAAAATGTTTCATACAAAAGTAAAAAGAACTTGTAACATTGGAAATTCTCCGTCTGGGAAAGTTAGAATCGGTCTAGTACTTCTAGACCTATTATATACAAACGCTACCTTTACATAATATTAGTATAGATAATGAACTCATTAAAGTCAGTAGGTTCCAATTATATTCTATATCAAAGTACATAAAGACCAAAAATAAAATCCAGTGACGTCAGAACTTTTCTTTCTAGACTCACGTCCGATGTTTCTTGCCTACTCTATTCCCCTCATTATAGCCCCCTGTGTATTGTTTGTCCGGAATTCTAAGCGGTAATGAGCCTCCTTGAAATCACTGGCAAACGTGTTTGGTTTATAAATCTGTAATAATCTGGTCCTTTTGGTCTTTTTTGGTAATTTTGTGGAATATATATTTAATGTTAGACTCAGACGGTATGGAAACAGAGCAAAAAGTTAAGTTCATCCACAATTAAAGATTCGCAACGAGGTAGAATATGGCTTTTGTTATTTTTTTATATCTAATTGCATTGCGGAACGCGTACTTGTAAATCATAACTTCTTGTAAGAAAGTAAAAATAACAGCCTATAATTTTTTCCCGATATTTTGGTTACTGCGGCAAATCTCAATGGAGATTAGCTAAGTACTCATAATGCACAAGTAAGTTAAATGCGTTATCACAGGCACACTCCTCCCTTACTCACTTTCTTACTCCGTGAAATGATCAGGCGTAGGACCAACGTCTTATGCTTTCCTTCATCCAAACTCCACGCTCCTACTATTAATATTCTAATGGAATAATCCAAGAACACGTTGCCGTAACTGTGTACGATAACAGGACCCCACACTCAGCCTTCCCGTTTAAAACCACAAGATTAACAGTGCAGTTAAAGGGGGCCTGTACACAATACATACTCCAATAACCCAACTCCATAACAACGTCAGAAACTCCAGGGCAACACAAGAACTGCCAAACATGCCTCCTCCATTAGGACAGCGCACATCAGCGCAGTACGAAGACTAATGATTCAAGTTTTCCGTCGTGTGTACAAGGATTTGTCAAGGTCTGTCTCCACTTAATTTCAGCTTCAAATACCGTACCCTGGGAATGAACAAACATTAGTAGTGCTTGAAATTTACATACGACGTGGAATTGTTTGATATTAAAATCTTATGTTGATAATGAAGCTCTGTTCCGTAGTGGATTCTCGTCATTACTTTGCTTGTGTTGCTTGGTATTGCAGTTGGTTATAACACCTTGTTTTATTTATATAATTAAGGAACACAAAACATAATAAAGACCACACATGACATGAGCAACAAAGCATTAAAGTTCAGGTCGAGACTGCACTCCTAAATATGTGTACACAGCATGACATACAAAATATATAAAAGTTAATAGCTATTATGGAGTCATATCATTATATTTTGTAGAAATATAAATAAAGAGGTAATTAATATTGTTTGCTTGTGAGAGGTGATCTCTAAAAGTACTGATCTGATTTAAAAAACTAATACTGATGAAAAGAATGCATGATTAATATTATATTAGCTAAGTACTACTACTGCTACTGCTGCTGCTGCTGCTGCTTTTTTAAGTACTACTTACTAGGATCTTGGAGTTTGACAGCAGCAGAAATTGTGTCATAAAAGAAGGAAAAAGAAAAATAGTTTCACGTTGATGAATGGATAAAACAAAAAATAGATTACAGCTGTCATGGAGATAAATTATTTGAAAGGATCATGAGGACGATTATTGTGTGATAACAGAAATACGTATCAAAAAACGTGGTCGTTATTGTGACAAAAGGATCAAGTGGGAGTCAACCTCACACACGTAGGGTTTCATACCACCATATAGAGGTAGTATTTAACACTACAGACAAGAAAACACATTTCTTTAATAAAATTCTATCTTATTTTTTTTTATTATTTGTAGTTATAGCGGAAGTACTAATACCTTGCGAAAATTTTAACTATCTATCTTCTTATTACGGTTTAAAAGATACAGCCCTGTGACAAACAGACAGACAACAGCACATTCTTAGTAATAAGGTTCTAATGTTATTCGAGCACGTAACCCTAAATATCAGAAAATCTCGGTAGGTATTCCAAAAAAAAAAACAAAATGCATTTGAAAAATTTCGCGACCAAGTTTTCAGAAAGCCACATTCCTAAACTTTATTCCACACTCGACTACCGTAGTCCATTTTGCACACGAAAATCGCCAGAGCTATGTACTTCAGTAGTCGGTTGAAAAGATTTTTTATATCACAATGCTCTTTCTGAAATTCGTTTTAAGCCTCGCAGTGGCAGTATGCATTGAAGCATGTGACGCTCTTGTTTTATGTCATCGTCAGAGTTTGTTGGGACGTTCACCTTAAAGTAAATACCATAAGTACAAAAAGAAATGGTATATTATTACAATAATATTCTCCCAAACGAATTTTTGCAGCGAGGGCGCTTATTGGGGGGTATTATTTAATATTACGCCCGCCTCTGATAAATGAGGTGGATTCAAATCGCAGAATCGGAGACATCGGAGAAGAAAACCGTCGTGAGAAAACATAGATTTATAATTTAATTTAATTTATATAAGTCTGAAATCGTCAATTTGCCTTGCTGCAACAGTGATGATCAAAGCCTTTATAATGATTCAATATCTTCTCTGCATGAGAAGAGGCGTATGCCCTGCAGTTGGATAGGCCGGTATTATAATTTAATATTATAAATGTTCAAATGAAAAAGAACATTAATTTACGTACAGTCAAGTAAAACATTAGTTTTGACTGTTGTTTGGCGATGGTTGTCAAGCACCTAATTCCCTTGCGGACAGTACAGTCGTCCACACATTAGTCTGGTAGTTTACGAGCAGGCCGTCATTTGTCACCTCGTCACAGGTAAGTATCATGTTGTGGGTTCCAGGCGGTATAGCGCGTCTGGCGAGAGTTTGTGGTCCAGTCGGTTGAAGGATTGTGTTTATGACTTCGTTTGTTAATGTTACAAAGTGGTCGTTTGTGTCAATCTTTATTTAATTATTCATTTAATTTAACAACTTACATCTATAATGATAAAATGCTAAAGTTAAAAAAAAATCTTCTAGTGGTCGCAAAGCGCGACTGCTGAGCATGAGGTATTTGGTTCGATTCCCAGGTTCAGGAAAGTGCTATTAGGTTTTTCCATCAGGAATTTCTCAGAAGCAGCTATAGGATTTTGACCCCATTTCAATTTGTATGTGAAAAAAGCATTCGAACTCAGCTCCAAGATTTTTCTTAAAATACCTAAGCTACTCATGAAATGTTCTCAGCAAAGACGATTACTTATTCTCGTCCTTCTCGATATACGAACTCAATAAATCTGAGGCTCGGCGTGGGCACGTGTTTTGTCCAGTGATGGGCAAAGCATGGGCTGCACGAGGCACTTCTTCTCATGCAACCGAGCGGGATGGCGGGTTGCGGATAGCCTAGCTCCGGCTGTGGGACCGACCATTTTGGAGGCCGATCCCACATCCGGAGTGCCTAAGTTAGGCCCCGGACAAGAGAAGTTCCCGAACGTCAAATCCCAGGCATAGGGTAACCCAAACCCCCCCCTTCCTGTGATCCCATACCCGGGTCAATCTTCGGTGTTGGGGATGGTGGGGCCCGATGTTTCTGCTATTGTGCAATCATGGTTGCACTGGTGGTAGAGGTGTCGGGCGTCGCTATCCTCAGCACTGGAGATTGGCCCAACCAATCCCTCCCTCCTTCTATTCCTATTTTCCTTTCGGTCCAAGAGGAGGGGTAACCTCAATTCCAAAAAAGCCCACCAAAAACCCTCATGTCGCAGAAAGGGAAAATAACTCCCCAGGTGGGTCCCGGCAAGGCCGGGGAATCCCACGCCGACGACCCGTCGGCCTGCCCCCGTCGTAATCTGGGGGGGGGCACCAATCTGCCTATCAGTGCCGCGCCTTCTGCGCGGCAGGCTGCTTTAGCGCCCACAACACCGGCTGCGGCTCACGCGCCATCAGACACGACCACGGCTGCGAATACTGCGCCTACCGACACATATACGGCTGCGACCTCTGCGCCTACCCCGACACTTGTTATACCTTCCACGAGGGCCTGGCAACAGAACATCGTTCGGAAGAGTATAACAAACAACCCGGACAATGACACCGACAACGCCCGACTCTCCAGTCTTGACGGCGAGCTTCGCGCGCTGGCACACCAGCGCGAGAAGATCGAAACCAGACTACGGGACATTGACACTGAACGCCACGGGAAGGGGAAGGAAGCTGGACCTGGTGGCTCTGGATTTATCTCTGTGGGTGAAGTACGCTTGCTTAAGCGTAAGCGCGGAAAAATCCTTAACAGGGAAAGAGACCTCAGCAACCGTTTGCGCAAAATCCGCGAAGGCAATCGCCAGCGCGATGCGAAAACGGTTGTTGATAAGGGAGTACGCGACCAGCCGCAAGTACGCGAAGGGGACACCCAGCGCGAAAAGCAGCCGGACGCGGAAACAAGCGGTCAGGGACTAGTACGCGAAGGGGAAACTCAGCGCGAAACGTCACTGCCTGCACCAGGACCATCCGGGGAAAGTAACCGGAACCTTACCGTCACGACACGACATAAGAAAAAACGGGGCAAGCGAGCTGGATTTTTGCACGCAGTGTCCCTGGCGCAAAACGCGCCAAGCTCCTCGGAACCGCAACCGGGTCCGAGTGGCCTGGGAGCGGCGAAGAGGGTGCGCCCGGACGACTCGGCCTCACCGAGCACGCTCCAGGGGGACCCAAAGCGCGTAAAAACCCAGACCGCTAAAGGAGAACAGAGAACCTACGCACGGGCCACAAAGGACATTCCTGCGAGGCTCGCCGTAGCGATCTGTCTCTCGCCCCCATCACGAGACATGACTACTGACGAGGCTGAGCACATCAAGCTCAGCCTAGAAGACCTCGTCATGGACGCAGACCCCTCAAAACCACTCCCGGCCTTCCGTGGTTACCCACGGGTAGCGGATGGCACGGTTCAGATGTGGTGCGAGGACGACAGCGCCCTGGCTTGGCTGACCGAAAACGTACCTAAGATCACACTACCTAACACTGACAGTACACTGACAGTCATAAGACAGTCCGACGTGCCGACCCGTGTCCGAGCAGCGCTCTTCGTACCTAGGTACAACGGAGACATAGCGCGGCTCCAAAGTGTTCTGAGTCGTCAGAACACTTGGTACGACATAGGGAGGTGGTCTCTGTACAGGGCGACATCAATCGGTGGTGATAACCATGGGACTTATTTGACCCTGGGTATCCCACCGGACGAAGTCGAAAAGGTCTTGGGGCGGGAACGTCGTGTATCGTACCTTCTTGGTTCGATATACGTACGCTTTTACCCCAACACCCAACCCTCGTCAGACACCCAGACGACAACGACTGCGACTAGCACGACACCCACCCGACCGACACCTACTGACAGTGACCCGACCATGGCGCAACTCGAGGAGGAGATGGCCAGAACGGCGATGGCTGATGCCGCCAGCATCCCACCCACATCGCCAGGGTGGACGGAGCAGCTGCTCGCCTCGTCGCCGCGCGACGACCGACATGGGCTAGAGGAGGGGGGAGAATCTTCCGATGGATCGATCTCCCCATAACTCGAACCAACCGTCGTCGCCGCCCACAGCCAAACCCCTCAACATCATCCAGACCAACCTCCAGCATAGCCAGACTGCCACGGCTTGCTTACGCAGGGCGCTGGAGATGAAACCCCGGACTATCGTACTGATCCAAGAGCCGTGGATCAGGAACAATAGGATATGCGGCCTCAGTAATATCGGAGGTAAGCTAATTCTAGATACGCATGGCACAGACAAACCACGAACCTGTGCCTATATACCCAATGATGTACCCACCACAACACTCACAGAGTTCTGTTCCAGAGACCAAACAGCTGTCAGGCTCCAAACTGACGGTGATGCACCAGATATCGTCCTAGCCTCGGTATACATGCCAGGCGAGGAAGAAGACTGCCCACCAAAAGTGATGACCGACCTAGTGAAGCACTGTGAAGATGCCAATCTGGACCTCGTCATCTGCACAGATTCAAACGCCCATCACCCGCTGTGGGGTTGCAACAAATCAAACTCCAGAGGTGAGGTACTATGCACATATCTTTTCTCCACTAACCTTAACATTGTAAACCGTGGCTCTGAACCCACTTGGGTCACAGCTCGCGGTCAAACAATTATCGACTTAACGCTGGCTTCGGAAAGCGCGAACAACCTTATCTCCAACTGGCACGTGTCGAACGAGCCTTCTTGTTCTGACCACAGAAGGATTCGATTCTCACTAGCTGCAAACACAAAGAAACCCGAACCAAGACGGAATCCACGCCGTACGAACGTACCTGGCTACAAACGGCTTCTAGCCACCCTACTAGCCAGGCACCAAACACCCACAAACTTATCAGATCCCAAACACATAGAAAACACTGTAACAAAACTCTCAGAATTTATAATCGAGGCATACCACGCTTGCTGTAAACTGAATAATCCAAACAACAAGAGCAAGGGAAACTCTTGGTGGAATGTAGAACTCAGCAAACTTAGGCTAGCGGTGCGCAAACAATTCAACAAAGCTAAAAACTCCAGACTTCCAGAAGACTGGGATCTATACAAAGAAACACAATACACCTTTAAAAAACAAATCAGGAATGCCAGTAGAGCAGCCTGGCGAAAATTTTGCGAAGACATTGAATCAAACAGCGAAGCCGCGCGTGTAAGAAAGATCCTATCTACTGATCAGGACCGCACCCTCGGATCGCTGAAAAAACCAGACAACACATACACAAAATCAGATCACGAAACAAGTAAAGTCCTTTTAGAAACACACTTCCCTGACTGCAGCCTCTCCGAGGACAGAATATGGGCAAGTGTACCACTATATACACCAAACGATCAGGACTGGTCTAGAGCCAGTACCATAGTAACAGAAGATCGAATAAAATGGGCAATAGCCACCTTTAAACCATATAAATCTGCAGGCTTGGACAACATCTTCCCGGCCCTACTGCAATGGGGAAGTGATCTCCTCATCCCATGGCTGGTTGCAATCTACCAAGCTTGTCTAGCACACAATTACATACCACATACATGGCGAGAGGTGAAAGTCATCTTTATACCAAAACCAGGTAAAACCGACTATACACAACCCAAAGCCTACAGACCAATAAGCCTAACATCCTTCCTACTGAAGACTCTTGAGAGACTCTGTGACCGACACATCCGGGACGGACCTCTTCGGGAGCTGCCACTACATAAACAGCAACACGCCTACTCCACAGGTAAATCAACAGAATCTGCACTCCACAGTGTGATTTCTAAGATTGAATGTGCGATAGACCACAAAGGCTCCTCACTAGTGTCTTTCATTGACATAGAAGGTGCTTTTGACAAAACCTTATTCCATAGCATCAACGCAGCCCTCGTGGAACACGGTGTGGACTCGACCCTGCGAGGATGGATTACTAACATGCTCAGGCTTAGAGCCGTACAAGTCACGGTGAACGACACCACAAGAGCCATTGTGGCGAAGGGATGCCCCCAAGGAGGCGTCCTCTCACCAATTCTATGGAATCTTGTGGTAGACAGCCTCATCAAGCGCCTAAACGATAGAGGCTATTTCACGGTAGGCTATGCTGATGACATTACTATAATAATAAATGGCACACATGAAAACACACTCTGCAACCTTATGCGCCAAGCCTTGAAGATAGTAGAAGATTGGTGCAAGGAATACAAATTAACAGTAAATCCCACTAAAACGGAACTCGTCCTTTTCACAAGAAAAAGGAAACTAGCCCCACTACAACTACCGCAACTCTTTGGTTCCACCCTAAGCCTATCGACAGAAGCCAAATACCTGGGGATCTATTTGGACAAACAGTTGAACTGGGCAAAGCACACAGAATACATCACAACAAAAGCCAGCATAGCACTATGGCAATGCAAAAGACTGCTTGGTAAGAACTGGGGCCTGAGCCCTAAAATTACCTACTGGCTTTACACCACAGTCATCCGTCCAATTATCACATACGGCTCTTTAGTTTGGTGGCCCAGGACCAATCTGAGCACAGCCCAGAAAGACCTCGAAAAACTACAAAGATTTGCCTGTGTAGCAATTACCGGCAGCATGAAGACAGCACCCACCGCTGCTCTGCAGGTGATGCTTGGGTTACCACCCCTGCATCTAGTTGTAAGAGAGGAGGCGGCCCTAGCGACCTTCAGGCTTGAAATATCCGGCACCCTCAGTAAGGATTCCAGAATCAAACACACACGCATAAAGGAGGATGCAATCAAACTACAACCGTTGATGGCATCACCCAGCGACAGAATCCTGAAAACACACTGTTTTCAAAAGCACTACAACATAGAACTCACAGCGGAGCAGTATGACTACTCAGGTCCGCAAGAACTAAGGATCTACACTGATGGATCGAAAACCGACCAGGGAACTGGTGTCGGAGTTTTCTCAAATGACCTAAACATTAGAATATCCAGGCCCCTTGGAATGCTCAACACTGTCTATCAGGCGGAATGTGTAGGCATTATCCAGGCAGCGAACGCCATAGAGGCCAGGAAAGTCACGGATACCCATATTCGTATACTCTCCGATAGTGCCTCGGTCCTTCAATCCCTAAAGAAAACCCAGATCACGTCAAGACTGATACTAGAATGCCACAACGCTCTAGAACGCGTTACGGCACCAAACCGAAATACAGTGACACTGCAATGGATCAAGGGACACAGTGGATCACTTGGTAACGATGCAGCTGATGAACTGGCCAGAAGAGGTTCTAACACGAAAGCAGTCGGACCAGAACCAATTGTCCCCATTCCTTTCAACCAACTTAGAAGCTGGCTTAGGGAACACACACAGACACAAGCAGCAAAATGGTGGACCTCGACACCAGGGTGCAGGCAATCCAAGGAAGCTATGCCATCCTTGGACACAAAGCTGACCAAGCGCCTTCTGCGCATGGACAGGAATAGCCTAAGACTGGTGGCGGGGACCATCACTGGACACTGCTCACTAAATAAACACTTTCACACACTAGGTATTACTGACAGTCCTTTGTGCAGAGCATGCATGGAGGCGGAGGAAACAGTGGCGCACGTGCTCCTCGAGTGCACCGGCGTTGCTCAGATCCGCGAAGAGATTCTCGGAGCACCGGGATCACTCGCGGATGCCCTGAGAAGACCGGGAAGACTGATCTACTTCTGGAGGGAGGTGGGCTGGCTGGAATAACCGGCCACCATGGCTCACGTACAATGGTCCACTTCAAGGACTAAGTGCGGAAACCAACACCGAATAGATAGATAGAAATCTGAGACTAGATAAATATCAAAAGCATTGTTATTATCATTATCTGTCTCAAACAAGTACAATAGGTACCTTTTGATATTGAAATAAATAACAAAACAGTACTCGAACAATGCTGGTCAATTTATCATCGAATTATTTTGAACGAAAGCGATTCGCCATCTTGGGCGACATCCAAAACTTTGTTTGTCCCAGCCAGATTTACTGGCGGGTTTATCGTCACGAAATAGTTGAGACAGAGGGTTCACTAACTTGAATTACTCAGAATATTAACTTGTGCAAGTACAGTTCTTAGTGTCTAGTGTTGTCCCTTTGCATTACAAAGAAAGTAAAGAAATATTTTTTTTTGTGTCCGAAATATGTGCTTTTAAAAAAGAACTTAAATGGGCACAGACAGATAATACTCATCATAATGGTATGCTATGCACCACAATGCTGGTTTAAAATGGTCATCTAAAAATACATTAATACGTTTTTAATAAGAAATTTCTCAGTAGCAGTCTCGAATTAAAAAGTTTGTGCATCTGCCTAGCCTTTTCCCAACTATATTGGGTCGGCTTCCAGTCCAACGAAATGCAGCTGAATACCAGTATTTTACATTTAACGTTAGCCTATCTGACCTACAGAACCCAGTTACTGGATAATACGGTAACCCTTGGGAAGACTGGTAGTCAGACTTTCGAGCTTCTGACTACCTGTAATGGCTGTCAAAGATCTACGAATAACAACCGGGACCACTGTACTGTACGTACTGTATGTACTGCAGGCGGTGTTCTTTTTTGATCATAATTTCAGATCATGTAGAGCTAGGATTAAAAAACCCTTGCCATATCGTTAGTTATCATCCAAAGAAGCCTTGCTCTTGGTATGTATATACCCTTTCCGTTACACCCTGTATAAATGAAGCGGTAAATTGAAGTCTACCTATACTTTATTCAAGAATCAGAATACAATGCTTCGTTTCCTATGCTGCTACACTTCTGAACCAATTTATCTATGGTCAATACGTCACGTGGTGACGGATCGTTGCAAACTATTGGCTATTTGTGGTAACCATAGATATTGGTGTGGTTTCAGGACAGACGTTATGACTTCCTGATCGTTTTCAAGAGGTCATTAAGAAAGGGTGACAGACGTTTGGACTAATAATCGTGTGTTGTGGTCGTCAGGGGGCAATTTTAGTAACTTTTATGAACGTTTGCGCTCTTATCTCAGTCGCAATCGTCAATAACTGATATTAATCGTCACTGAAATGAGTTTGCGACTTGGTTTTGAGCGTTAGAGATAATTGGCCTTCTGATCTTGTTTTAAAAGTTACATTGCATGTTTAAAAAAGAGTAACAAAAATATTATGGTTAAAAAATTGAAATATAAATTTTATTTTCTTGGAACAAACCTAGTAATGTTTAGCGCAAAGAATATTGGACCTAGACATGAAATAACGGGTGTTAAAAGTATACTTAATAAAGCAGAAACTTACATGTCATGATAATTTTTGAAAAATTGTGTTACAGCTTTTTTTTCCATATAAACAGAGATTTCCAGTTACTTATCTTTTTTTAAATGAGACATTTCGAAAATGATTTCTGATAACTTTTTAGACCTATTTACCCTGCGGAAGTTTCATTAAAATCGGTTCATCCATTTCGAAAAATAAGAACTTGAAAGTTTGTATGCAATGCCGTACGGCGTAAACGCTCTGAACTAAATTAGCTGATTGGCACACATAAAGATATAGAGCTTGCTACCTTAACATAAAGTATAATTTCCATTGCGTTTAATGTCTCCGTAGGATAATTTATTATTTTAGCTAAATTCAGATGTCTGCGCAGACAAGTCGGAAGCAGAAGCTAGTTACTTTATTAACCGTTAAATCTAAACGCCAGCACTTTTTGAATAGCCTTCAAAATCCCGGAAAGTAAGATTCGATCAATATAAAGCTCTAAGTTATGTGAAAATTGAGTCTTATTTCAAAGGAAGGTGATTTTTTTTCCCTCCAACTTAGCATTTTTCCTTCAAAGATTGGGCATTTATATTTTATGCAAATTTTGGTATATAAAGGGTTATAAAGAGCTTAAGTTGATCACGTTTGCTGTTTTACTTTATGTTTCTGTTTTTTTTTTAACTGACGCTAAAGTAGGCACTACATTTTCTTGTACAAACAGGTTTAAACCTTTTTGAGTGGGGTTTTAAAATCATGTGGATTTCAAGATAAAAATGGTGTTCAAAATAAAAGAAAAAGAGAATTTAAATGTTTTATGGGACTAGAACAGGAAAAGGCTGGAGTGAAGAACGTCGATGTTTAAAAATTAGACGATGGAAGGAACATCTTTACGCAATCTTTTAACGTGGAGTTAGTCACGACTGCTGAATGCTGGGAATCTAGGATGCTCCTGAACCACGGTTCAGGAGCATCCTAGATTCCCAGCATTCATATTTTTCGTCAGCTATAAAAGAATTAAACAGCGAATGATACTCTTGCTTTGCTAGAATAAAAGATTTGTTTAATATACTATATTTAACCTTTTATTTTTATTCAGCTTTTACCAGCCAACGTGGGAATGCCGCTAGTCTTTTAAACACATTTCCAGTTGACGGCGATGCGAAGGAATTTTGGTAATATCATTTAGTAATAGTTTCTTTCTTTTATTTGTTTTTAAAAATAAAGTCGTCATCGGCAATTATTTCGCTTACCAAAAACACCGGCTTGCATTTCTGCTCATCAATATTTCGTTGCACTACAGTTACAATAATAATTAAAACTGCAACCAATATCACGCTTTACTGTCACATACGATATCAAAAACATCAGCGAACCAGCTCCAGATATGTAGAGTTGTAAAAATTCAATTTTTATTTGAACGCTATAACGATGTTCGTAAAATTTAACTGTTTCACTCGTATATCGGTGCGCGGGACAGGCATGCGATGTATGCAAATCGGGCTGTTACTGTGCCACGCTGTTATTGGCTGAAGAATGATAAGAGTCACGGATTTTTGGCGGATTGCAGGCTTATTGTCAATTGGTTGTCGACATTTATTTCGATGTCTTGTCCGTTTTAAGTTTGATTTGGCTCGAAAGGTGTGATGTATGTCTACTATGTACCAAAGAGAAGGTAAATTCACTATCGACTAGTCGCTTGTGCGTCGCCACTGCGCGGCGAGTCATCGAGTCGCTCGAGCGACAGGCGACCAAGTGCGTAAACACCTATTTGAATTGATGAGTCACAGTCGCTGTCGACCGAGTCGCCGGCGACAAGTCGACAGTGCGTAATGGCTCTAATAGTAAGTTTTAAACGAACAACTAAGAGCTTAATTAGAAAAACATGTTTATTTCTCCTTAATTCATTCACTGAGAAACACTAGATAGCAATGTACTTTGCCATTCATTAGGAACGAGCATCAAAAAGCAGATTCCTTTTAATTTCCGCGACACTATGTTCAAAGCTAAAATTCCATAACTTTTCAGAAACCAACGTACAAAATTCAGTAAATATTTCCTTAGTAATTAAGCTATACTCCTAGCTTAAGCTAATTTAATCCTTCCCCAGTATTAAGTTTAAGCGGCACAGTGAAGCGGCTTCGATAGCATTACTATCGGTTCGCGATTAGTATTAAGCTTCTTATCGGTTTAATTTTTATATGCTTTGTAGAATAATCTAGGTAAATGTAAACCATAACACATAACATCACGCCTGTAATCCCCGTAGGGTAAGGCAGAGGTGTACCCATTAGTACACCCACATTTCGCCAGTTATGTATAAGTCCCATGTAATAGGGGGCGAGCCTATTGCCATCAACCGGACACAAATCCAGACTCCGAGGCTGCTACTGAGAAATTTCTGATGGAAAAACCCAATAACACTTTGCCCGACCTGGGAATCGAACCCAAGACCTCATGCTCAGCAGTAGCGCTTTGCGACCACTAGACCAACGAAAAAAAAAATTAAATATATAAAAACTTGTAAATAATAGAAGAATTGTATATTAATAAGGTACTATAGTTTCTGCCCGCGTCTTCGTCCGCGTCAAAGTTGATTTAATATCCTACGGTAACCGTACATTTTTAAGGGATAAAAAGTCTATTTACTATTCCAGACTGTAATCTATCTTTGTGCCAAATTTTATTCTGATCCGCTTAGCCATTCTGGCGTAATTGACTAACAAACATCGATCTAAACTTTCGCATTTAAAGTAGTAGTAAGATGTACCATAAAAGAGAAGAGAGATGATGGTCATATATTATCAAAAAGCTCATCTGCATCGCTGTCAATGGAACAAGTGCTAAAGGCGCTTTGCACACACAGCAACTGGCAACTAGCTGGCAACTAGCTGTTTACATATATTTCAATTGGACTGCGCACACATAGCAACTCGAGTTTCGAGTTGCGGCAATCGTCAACAGTTTTCAGTTGCTGCAATTGGGAAGATGACAGCATTTACCAATAATTCCAAGACATAACTTCTCTAAAGAAACACTTTATTTTAGCCCTGGAAACTTGATTAATTTTCAATTAACTGTAAAATTTGATTTTGAATTGCTTTCAAATTAATAAATAGTTAGTCAATTGAGTCTACTCAAAAGTGACGTCACAGTTATTTTTTGCCGTACAATATCTATGGGACAATCGCGTTTTGACAGGTCATAAAAAGTACGTCAATTGACTGTGGTGTCATCTCTACCCTATTGCCGCAACTAGCAACTGTTAAATATTATACCGGTTTTAATGTTGCCGGTTTCCTCAACCGTCAATCGCTCCCTCCCTCTCCCTGTGCCCAGCAATGCCAGTGTCGCTACGGCAATGATGATTCTTTAGTCCAAGAAAGTTGTTACAAGTTACAGATGTAAATTGGCATATAACCTTAACTTACATACATGATACATGCTGTAGAATTATCTACTACTAGCTTCTGCCCGCGACTTCGTCCGCGTCAAAGTTGATATACAAACTTTGGACCCCCCTTAGAGGGTGAATTTTGGAAAATCCTTTCCTATCGGACGTCTACTAACTGTAAGATACCTTCCATCCTTTCATCGTTATACGTGAGTGAGTTACCTTTAGTTGTTATATACTTAAAAGATAGATAATAGATACCCCCAACTAAAATAATCCCATAAACTTAACCATACAATAAACTTGATTAACGACCAGAACACGGCAACTTTCACAATCTTAACAATTTAAATTTTTTCTCGCAAACTTAGTAAGAACTTTGAGGCTATAAAACACGTATTTTAAAACGGAGTCTCGAGCTACGCCAGTCATTGGCCCGCACCTGTGGCTCGCTGATTTTACGCCGACTTGTTCCAACTTATATAAAGTACCGAAACGACTTTAAAGCCGTTCTCAAACGACTTCGGAGTCGGGTTACTTACGTTGTCAAAAATTTGTGCATTAAAATGCTTATTGTTAACGTTGCTATGGGTAAGGACTTTCTGAATAATGTCGTCGTTGTGGGTGGAATGCAAATGAATGTTTTGAACGAGCAATACTTGTGTACTCATTGAAACAAAAAAACACAATATTATGTCAGATCAATAAACCGCTTTTACTGATCTGACATGTTATTATGTCAGATATACACGTTATACTAGTATGTCAAACGCTTTATAGAAACATGCTTCTAGAAAAATAATGATTGAACACCTAAACGTAAACATGAAAATGTACTCTTAATGAGTAAATTAAGTAAAGCCTCCAAGTGTCGTCGGTGAAAAAGCTTGCTGTCCAAAAAAAATACCGAACAAATCATGTGTCAAAACATGAGGTCATCTCATGGGACTGAGACACAAACATAAAAAAACATTACTCTTCTTTACCCGCTGCATTCGGATAAAACGTATAATGAAAAGATACATAAAGATACATACTTCACTTACCTGCAAGCATTCGCCATTTAATTAATAGTAGCAAAAATTCACCCTCTTCAATTTCACAAAATCTTTTAGGTACCAAACAGCGGCACCACAATTTCCTTCCACAATGAAATCAAGCAGAAAACCCAGCTCCATCTGAGAATAACAATGTCTCAGGTAATAACACTGTCTTCACAAACCCAAGATAATTTAATAAAGAAATTAATTAATTAAGGTTCGTGTTTAAAACAGTATTAAAACATGTTTAAATGTTCAACTGGTTAAATGGGTGCTTGGTAGGTACAATTATAGGGTAACATGATTAAATTCTGTTCCGTGAAGTTGAATCAAACTCAAACTGAAAGCATTTATTTCATAATAGCTTTTGCCTGCGACTTCATCGTTGGTTATCGCGGACGCAGACGAAGTCGCAGCATAAAAAGTAGCCTATGTCCTTTCTTGGGTTTTAAACTTACCCCGTATCTAATTTTATCAAAATCGGTTCAGTGGTTTAGTCTTGAAAGCGTAATAGACAGGCAGACAGAATCACTTTCGCAGTTTGATTGACTGCCTCGTTGGTTAGTGACCCTGACTGCAAAGCCGGAGGTAGTGGGTTCGATTCCCACCCAGGACAAACTTTGTGTGATGAGCATAATTGTTGGTTCTGTGTCTGGGTGTAATTTATCTATAATATATTATGTATGTATTTATTTATAAATTATATAAGTATGTATATCAGTTGTCTGGTTACCATAACACAAGCTCTGCTTAGCTTGGGATCAGATGGCCGTGTGTGAGTTGTCCCAAGATATTTATTTATTTATTTATTTTAGTTATATTAAGTACGGATAAACCATTTACAGGCGTTATTAAATTATCAGGGAGTCGATCAGGAAATAAGTTGAAGATAGTTATGTTAATGTCCATTACATAATATTAAAAAAGTAAGTAAAACGATCCACAGATAAAGAATATGCATCATAATAATTATATGTTTTAGTTGTTTGAAAATCTTCAACAAAGAATACACATAATATCACGCCTATAATCCCCGAAGGGTTAAACAGAGGTGTACCCATTAGTACACCCACATTTTGTCAGTTATGTTTAAGTCTCATGTAATAGGGGGCGAGCCTATTGCCATTATCCAGGCACAAATCCAGACTCCGAGGCTGCTACTAAGAAATTCCTGATGGAAAAGCCCGACTTGGGAATCGAACACAACTATAAAAAATAACGAACAAATCACTCCATTTTATTCCACATTCCTTACCAAAAACAGTGCCATTTCTATATTTACCAACCAACAAAGATCCTTTCATAATTGCCGACTACAAAATTACAAAACATGGAATATTTATGGGATAATAACTCTCAATGAATTCCGGTTCTGTATTGTGGAGTAGCAATAATTTGTTGGTAGTAAGGTAAACTATTCAAATGAATCTAGGAGCCATTTGTCACCCTGTAACTGTGGCCTGTGAAGTGTTATTGGATTATCTTAGTGTTTATTCTGAAGTAAAAGGTAAAAGGAAAAGGTGGAGGAGGAAAAGGAGGAGAGAAGGAGGAGGAGGTAGTGAAAAGGTATTTATATGGCAGAGGTGAGTGGCAACGCAGGGAGGGGACGCCCTAGGAAGACCTACACTGACCTTATTGGTGAGGTTCTTCAGAAAGGTCAGGTGCGGAGTACTCGTAACCGGCGTGTTTGTATGACGAGATGTATGAACGTAGATGAGGCGAAAGGAGTATGTAAGGATCGTAGCAGGTGGCGTTATGTGGTTTCTGCCTACCTCCATGGCAAAAAGGCGTGAGATTATGTATGTATGTGTTATTCTGAAGTTGATAATTTGAGTTGGATTTTATAATTTACTAGCTTTTGACTTGCTCGGTCTTCTCCATAGAGGCCTACCTTCGTTTTGGAACAAGCAGCTTCAACTTTCTCACTAACTGATCGACTCCTCGACAATTATTATTCAAATACATAACATAACATCACGCCTATAATCCCCGAAGGGTTAGGCAGAGGTGTACCCATTAGCACACCCACATTTCGCCAGTTATGTTTTACAATTCAAATAGTGCCTGTAATTTGTCTAATTTAATTTATTTTTTATTTTTATAGCCTATGCTGCTCGCCGATAACTGCTAGCGTCCGTAGGTAAAAGTGTTAATGAAGATTTTTTTTTATTAAGATTTTCACACAAATATATTATCCTTTCCGACTTTTCGGCTGGATTTTCCAAAAAACGCTTACGCAATACAGGCATTTTCCTAAAAATTACAAATACAACAAAAATAAATCAGCTAAATCGGTCGAGAAGTTCTCAAGTGATGGTTTTTCATACATGCGTCTAAAAATACTATGTCAAACGTCCATATTTATTCGTCACGGTAAAAATACTTGTGACGAATAGAAAATTAATAATAACTAAATATTCTTGACTTAGACCGTGCAGATAATCCATCAATTGAATAAAAAGCCAATCTAATGTAGGTAATGTTTTAATAATGATTACATTTTCATTAAAAGATTGTTGTTGTTGTTTGTTGTTGTTGTTGTTCTGTGGTTTCTGCCTACCCCCATGGGAAAAAGGCGTGAGTTTATGTATGTGTATGTATGTGATATTAAATAAAATATCAGAAGCAACAGACAAACATAAAGGCAATAACATTGCTATTCCGTTCAGCTTTTATAGGTAATCAATAAAGAACTACAAAATAAAGAAGAAAAAATAATAGCAGGCACAAACGCAATATCCATATTGCGAGCAAAACGCAAAATAGCTCATGAACGGCTTAATTTCACAGAAATTTCATTGAAATCAAATTTCCGTGCGCTGAAAATTCATGCTTCAGATGATATCGAGAATCGTTTCGTTTTTATGGTTCAAAATATAAATAATGACTAGTTTCATGGCAGGCAAATACGTGTAATGGCCGGGCAATATCTGGGCTATGTTTTCAGTTGAATGCTGGTTTGGATCGTAATGGTTTTATGATAATGGTTTCGGAACCAGTGTTTTGCGAATTTTTCTTTTTTTAATTGTACAAGACTTTTTTTTGCTGCGTTGTTCTTGAGTGCACTTTCTATTGTAACAAAACTAAGGATCGGTTACCAAATTAACGCGGATGAATCTATCATAAATCTAACGAATCTATCTATCATAAAAAAGATGAATTAATCATAATCTATCACAAACTATCAAACCGCCATATTAATTTTTTATTGTCAACAGTTCTCTGACAATTGAAACATCGACCCTAAATAAACTTTAGTAGCAGTCATTCTCTAAAACAAAAGAAAGTATGACATGAAGACATATCCCAACAACTCAGTAGGTACTGGGATTCTAGAACATAATACCCGACTTTCTTTAATATGAAAATCTAGCAGGATATTGGCGCATCCTTACAACTGACGATTGCAGGAATCACGTACTTGTATGATACCAGATCACATCGCCGCCCGCACATACCAAACGCTGATAATATTCTATTGCAAAGCCGTATTCCAATAAAAATTCGAATAAATGTTCATTCGAGTATTTGATAGGAGTTGAAAAGGATAGAATATTATTAGTAGTTAAAATGAAATTTTGAGAGTCTTATTTGGGGTTGAAATGTGAAAACTCACGTCTAAACTTCCTTTTTTTCGAAGCAATTGCATTACTTCTGGATATCTATAATACGAGTAATATAGTAATTAGTTATATTTGTAATTTATTAAAAAAAAGTGTGTTTGTAATAATATGTTATTATAAAAATCCGAGACGCGACGCGACGCGACGCAACGTGAAGATACTGGAGGAAGGCCAGTTACTTCCCGTTGCGCCGCGCTGCGCCGCTCGCCGCCGCGAGACGCATCGCAACGTCGCCGCTCTTGCACGTCATTCCGTGCGCGCGTACCGGCGATTCACCGCTGCGTCGCGATGCGTCGCTCTACGCCTCGTGACGCCTCGCGGCGTAGAGCGACGCATCGCGACGTAGTGCTGCGTGGTATAACGTATTCTAAATTCTCACAATGAAATGTGTATCTTTTCGTGTAGAAAATAAAGTTATATTTTGAGTCGCTCTTTTAAAGTGTGCACGCAGCGTCGCGTCGCGTCGCGTCTCGGTGTGAACTGACCCTAAACCTAGTAATACCAGCCTATTATTGTCCCACTAGGGCAAAGGCCTCTTCCCAAACAGAGAAGGCACGAACATTGATCATCACGCCAGATCAGCACCAATGATTCTGGATTTTTAACACAAATTTATTATTATTTGATTACTTTATTTATTTCTCCGTTTAGGCAAACGTAATGTGGGGCGCTTCTGCTTCACGGTGGACCACCGATTTAAAGAAGGTGGCGGGCAGCGGATGGATGCGGGCTGCCCAAGACTGGAATGGTTGGCTCTCTTTGGGGGAGGCCTACGTTCAGCAGTGAACGGCCATAGGCTGATATGATAATGATGACGCTGATTTATTTTTTCCGTTAATTTAATTCTAAGAATTTATCTGGTGCGTAATCAACAATAAAGATAACAAACCAGGATCGTCCAATATAGTTGAAGTTTTCTTAGAGAAGTTTTGTTAAATTAAATTACATTTTGAAAACTTCCATCGGTTTCTAAGAAAACTTCAACTATCGTACGACCTTGCACACCTATCTCTTTTGTTAACTATACATTGAACAGTAATAGCTGGATAGCAAAGTCACACTTTTAGCATTTCAATTAATTTGACGCAATTGGGGTACACTTGACTCTAACAAAAATTTTCATTTTAAAGCATAATTCACAAACGTACCCTGAACCGTAAAAGGGTTTTCACACACCCGCAATATTTTTGACCTACATAATATATACATGAATATAACGACCTATCCAACGACACCCCAAACCATGGGATAGAAGAGAGAAAAAAACATTCCCACTTTACATGAAGGGGAGAAAGGGGTAGATTTTATTTTACCATTTTATCGGCGTAATTTTATGTATACCCATGTCAAATATAGCTTTCTAATATTGAGTATCTCCACTTTATGTGTAGGGAGTTTGAGGTAGAATTTATTTTACCACTAATTTAACTAATCCATACTAATATTATAAATGCGAAAGTAACTCTGTCTGTTTGCCTGTCTATCTGTTACGCTTGCACGACTAAACCACTAAACCGATTTCGATGAAATTTAGTACGAGGTAAGTTTGAACCCCAAGAAAAGGACATAGGCAACTTTTTCTGCGTCCGCGATAACTGACATTTACGCGGGCAAAATCTAGTCAAATTATAGCTTTTTAATACTAAGAATCTCAAAGTTTAGCCTCGGACAGACAGAGACTGACAGACATGGCGAAACAGACATACAGAATCTTAAAAAACAACTATTTGAAACTACGTATCTGTATTACATTTCCCCAAAAGCGCAACACAAGTTTAAGTAAATAAATTCGTTCAGAATACAGCCGCGTGACGTGACCCGAGTAGACAACTTTAAACTTCGAATGCATCTGACGTTTCGTTATTTGCTTTCAATAAACAGATCGACATTGAACACGTAGCTCGCGTGGGGTTAGCTCCGAGCCGTACCAGAGTCGGAGTGCATTGATGAATTTGTTAGATTTAGCAGGTTGATGGTTGCGATAAGAAACGTTGAGTATGATTGCGTGGTATAAACAACGTAATGTTCTCTTATTGTTCAAAGATCAAATTGAATTGAAATTCTTGTCTATTATTTTTTTTACCATTTGGTTCTCTGATATTCTTATTTGATGGGTGTTTTATTTATTTATTTATTTGTTTGTTTTGTTTGTTTTTTTGTTGTGTTTTAAATTTATCATGTGTCTTTTTCGGGCCATGTAGCTTAACCTTTTCCTAATTATATTGGTATCGGCTTCCAGTCTAGATGCAGCTGAATACCAGTGAAATATCCCATAACACTTTGCTCGACTAGAGAATCGAACGCAGGACGTGACGCTCGGTAAATTACGCAGACATATACCTATAGTACACCAAAGTATATTTCGCCCCAAGCCTCACAAAAAAGACAAAATTCAATAAATCACCTAAATTTTAAGTAATTCTTTATCCGAATTTTTTATCCAAAATATTGATAATAGAATTCAATCCTTAAACACGCGCCAAAGAGCCTATAATCCAGATATAACCGAAAAACAAAAAAAAAGCTTGAAGAAAACTGTGTACAAAATCTTTTTACAGCATTTTATCTTATCCTTTCCAATATGAACCGGATCCACTTGTACCGTTCGCAACAAAGTCGGTTAATACGCGAGTTTCTGAAGGGTCCATGTAAATGGATAAACGGCCCGGGTCCCTGTGGGGACGTGTCAATAAAATGCTAACTTTTTTTGAAGGCTGTACCTACCGATTTTGTACGGTTTATGGAGTTGCAGATTTTTTGTTATCGGTGTGCGAAGATACCAGTTCGATTTTGCTATCATTCACATAACATCACGCTTGTAATCCCCGAAGGGTTAGGCAGAGGTGTACACATTAGTACACCCATATTTCGCCAGTTATGTTTAAGTCTCATGTAACAAGGGGCGAGCCTATTGCTAACAACCGGGCACAAATCCAGACTCCGAGGCTGCCACTGAGAAATTCCTGATGGAAAAACCCAATAACACTTTGCCCGACCTGGGAATCGAACCCAAGACCTCATGCTTAGAAGTCGCGCTTTGCGACCACTAGGCCAACGAGGCAGTTTGCTATAATTTGTGCTTGTGATTTTAAACAGTTAAGTACAATTTAACTAGAGGAATTTCTTTAAACAGCGGAATATTTCTCGTATCTCGAATGAAAAGTGTTATTGTGACGAATTGTCAAATGCGAGTAAGATTGGATGACTAAATTATCAACAACCAATCACGGCTGTGCAACATTTTTATAATAATAAGTATAGTGGACAGTGTGTACGCAAACACAGGTGCACTCCAACTTTCCTAACTCTCATAGTCCTATCCAACACAATATCCGACATAACCGGGGAGAGATCAGGCGAACACCAATGGCTTTACGTGCTTTTCGAGGCACAAGGGTGTCCCACCACTTACTTCCAAACTCCTGGCAGCTACTGAGAAATTCGTAATCGAAAAACCCAATAACACTTTTTGCCCGGCCTGGGAATCAAATCTAGGACCCCACGCTCAACAGTCGCGCTTGCGGCCAAGAACCAACAACGCAATTGACCTAAAAATAAATATCCTATTAATAAACCTGGGACAAACGCATTTCATCACGAAAGAAGTTAGAAAATAAATTAATACCACCTTGGCCCAAAGCGAAACTTTCAAGAAAGTTCGCGTAGATCCTGAACATACTTTATAGTTCATATCAATTTCACGTAACCCATCTCAAATATTATGTCAGACGTGTAATCGATACCCAGTCATATTAAAACACAGAGTATTGAATACATTGGAGAGTCCAAGTCTTAAACTTAAAAGCATTTTAGCAAGATTTCCCAAACTCAAGGAACTTTTTCTAGTTGTAATGAGTGAATTTATAGGTATTCAATTTCGCATACACAAACACCCTGTTTTCTTTTCATTAGGACTCCATTTGCTTATCACTCTGTGGCGTTACGGTAAGACTTTACCGAAGACGAGCGAGATGAGACGAGCGAAGCGGACACAAGCAGTTATCGACCAATCACGCACGCGGAGCGAAGACATGATGGAATTCAACCATCTACGTCTTCTCTCCGCTCCGCTCATCTCCGCCTCAGTAAAGTATGACTCTTAGTTCTTTCTTTAGCCAAGCATGCCATTTAGAAACTTATTTCGACGTAATCACATTGTTTGTTCGTGTGGCAGGCAAACTAGTTAATTATTATGATATTGTTTACCTGCTAGAGATATAAACTATTCGGTTTTATTGTACTTGTATCTAGAATTTTGATAATATATATAGCTTCACGTTATGTGCTAAGTTACCGTTATTGCTTTAAGTTATTCTATAAACATTTTAAAATACTTTATATTTTTATTGGCAAAGAATATTTAGGACAGAATGAATGAACTGAACCGAATAGAGACTTACTGGGTACGTAGGAGGTATTATTGTGCTACTAAACGTCAGCTCGCACCGAGACGCGACGCGATGCGACGCTGCGTGCACACTTTAAAAGAGCGACTCAAAATATAACTTTATTTTCTACACGAAAAGATACACATTTCATTGTGAGAATTTAGAATACGGTACACCACGCAGCACTACGCCTCGTGATGCCTCGCGGCGTCGAGCGACGCATCGCGGCGTAGAGCGACGCATCGCGACGCAGCGGTGAATCGCCGGTACGCGGGACTTGCAAGAGCGGCGACGCCGACGTTGCGATGCGTCTCGCGGCGGCGCGCGGCGCAACGCGATATCACTGACTTCTTCCAGTATCGTCACATTGCGTCGCGTCGCGTCGCGTCTCGGTGTAAACTGACCCTAACTGTGTGATCTCTACTAAGTTTTTAGACTTACGTATCCTGCTTACGTGTAGGAAGTGTTATTAAAATCGGTTTATTCATTTCGAAAAATAAGGATTTGAATGTTTGTATGTCGTACGGCGTTAACGCTCTTAACACAAAATTAAAATGACAGCCAGTCTTCTCAATGTTTTCTCCACACATAAAATAAATATTTTATTGCAAACAAAGAATCTGTTGACTGGTGTCCTTAAAAATAAACCTTCAATAGATACTTCACGGATTTGCATCGGGACCGGCTTTGTAAACAATATTGCAGGCTTGCAAGCTTACGGAATAGAAAATGTGCTTTCAATGTATTTTGTATGTAGATAGGCGCATACATCGGCTTGGCCAGTAAAAAATGTCAAGAATAATAGGGACGAATGTCGCGAGTGTCAGACTCCAGTGTCACGAGTGTCAGAGTCAAGTGTCACGAGTGTCAATAGAGTCAAGCGCCACAAATGACAGATTCCAGTGTCAGAAGTGTTGCGACTGTCAAAATCAAGTGTCACGAGTGTCGAAGTCGAGTGTCAAACTCAAGTGTGGCAAGTGTCAGGGTCCAGTGAAGCGTGTGTCAAAATCAAGGATCTCAAGTGCCAGAGATGAATGTCACCAGTGCTTAACTCGACTTTCGCGAGAGTCAGAGTCGAGTGTCGCGAGTGTCAGAGTCAAGTGTCACCAGTGTCAGACTCAAGGGTCGCGAGGATTATATTTTTGTTTGTTGTTATATTGATAGGTATTGATCAAGTGATTTTTATAGCCTTTTATGGAAGAGCATTGATCTTAAAAATATTCCAATCAAGGACATGGGTGCAATTAGCGTAGTATTTACTGAAGTATAGAAAATAGTTTTAATAAGATAATAGATACTCACACTCCCTCGGGCAATTATACTCTTTCACGTAATGTAGTCGTACTCTAATTGAAATCGTTGCATCTGACAGCTTGTTCTATTAAGAACATGCTAAACAATTAAATAGTGAATCTACTAATAATAAGGAAGCCTTTTAAATGTTTCAAATAAAAATAAGAAAAACTTTACATGCTTCCAGGTAAACGAAAACACAACAATACGGGGTGTAAAATAAAACCTGACGAAACCGAAAGCGTCGGTTCACATCTGTCGGAAGATACTCCGCATATCGTCAGTCGTGTAACGCAGAAACAGTCAAATAGATAATAAAATATCCAACCATACACACATAACCGATGATGCGTTAGTGCGTCGACCATACTAAAGACGATACGTTCGACGTATCTTCCGTCAGATGTGAACTGACCCAAAGTTACCTTATCCTGCCATCATTTTTTTTTCTGGACCATACCTTCCTGGAAACCGTTTGGTTAAGAAAATATTGAAGGTCAAAGTTACAACTTTTTGTCACGTTATTTTACGACCCCTGTTGTATTGCATGTACAGTCAGCAAAACAGATAGGTATGCAGGGTCGTCAGATATAGGTAGTTGAAGTTTTCTCAGAAACCGATGAATGTTTTAGAATGTAATTTAATTTAAAACGTAGATAATAAATAGTTCTTTATTTAGGTTAAGTTTTAGTCAAAGACATCCATCGGTTTCTTAGAAAACCGCACAAAGTTAATTATTTCATAATAAATATTATGATATTGTTAATAATGTTAATATAAATGTCATCGAAATATCCATGAGTAGATACACAAATTATGGAAAACTATTTCATACATCCATACCTGCGCAAGCTCTCCATTACTGACGTTTGTCAAGTCTCATCTTTCATGGCACGTATTATACTTAGGGTTGATTTTACAATAGTCAGATGACTTTTGTCTAGAGATGGGCAAATGCCCGGGCATTTTTGGCAAATTGGAAAAATTCCTAATAAGTGCCCATAAATTTCTGTTCTTGGGCATTTATCTGGGCATATATTTTTTGTTTCAAAATTAATTTAAGAAAATAATGTTCGCTTAGAAAGCAGGTCTAACTTGTTGAATTTAGCTATGGTTAATTCTTTAAAGGTGTATTTTTATGAATTTGTACATTTTATTTAAATGTATGTTCTGCAAAACCATGTTTAGGAACATAAATGTTACGAATTATCCGGCGGCGTATTTACAAAGGCCATTAGACTGAAAGTGCAAACTGAACTGGCTTAGCCTTTGTTTGACAAAAACTTGAAGAAACCCTAATCTATTCTAGTACAGAAATTAACCGAAATGCGTAGACTTTGTTAGATAAATTCATTCCAACATTGCAGCAACAAAAGCTATATCGTTACGGTCTACGGAGCCGGGGCTCCTATTTCTGAGTGGTTTAAAATAAAATAACCGCGAAAGGGATGGCGGGGTCTGGAAGACCCCGCCATCCCCTTCTAACCTAACCTGTCCGAGTCGGGGTGCGGTTTCGTATGGAGAAGAATGAGCAAGAAACTCTATACAGTAAGTAGACGCAAGTAAAATCGGAAAACTAACAAATCGCATTTACGACTTTCGGTAAAATAAATTTCGTGATTTTTAATAATAGACAGTATTATTCTTAGGTACCTATTATGACATTCGGACTTTTGAAAATCGAAATTCGGTATAAAATATTTCGGAGTATTTGGATGTTCCTTTTGTTCGTACGTAATGTTTGAAAATATCTCGACAAAAGTTATCTGTTTGAGTGAATATGAATAATACAGTACTAGGTTTTGTCCGTATATTTTCTTTGAAAATATCAAGGCAAAATGCTAATCCATTTGAGTCAATTTTTTTACTGAGATAGATTAGGTTTTGTCGAGTAATATGCATAAACAAAAGCTCTTCTATTTGAGTCTGACTCGTGACTCAAATAGTATTGGCTTTGTAAATAAGCTACCCGGCGCGGTGGCGGGCGGCGTGAAAATACTTGCATCGTGAGTAGCGTTGAAAAAAGCAGGAAAAATTCCCGTTTTTTCCAAGTACGTTGTTTTTTTCAATGTTTCATTCGAAACTTTCAAGAAATTTTGCCAATATAAATTTCATGTTTTTTTCCAATAAAACCGAAAAAAAAACGAAAAATACGAAAAAAACAGGAAAAATTTCGTGTTTTTTTTTAAATACTGTTTGTTCTGGTGGAATCTTGCGATTGGGCTAAAATTTTGCATGTATATGTATACCGGAGACCAATTCAATATTATTATGACATGGAGCTGATCTGATGATGGAGCTGGAAGATGGTCATAGGAACTCCGTGATAGAACGACACAACCCGGTCGAGTTTGAGCTCGTTTGATTCGACTTGACGAGTACTTTGATCCTAGATGGTAACCAGGGTCTGATGATGGAGCTGGAAGGTGGCCATAGGAACTGCGTAATAGAACGACACTACCCCGTCGAGTTTGAGCTCGTTCGTTATAGCGGCAGCAGGAATACATCATCTGTGAAAGTTTGAACTGTCTAGGACAGCGGAGGCTTCTGTGTAGTTTTTCTCGAAAACGGTGCGTCTTAGGCGAAAAATAACCGAAATTTCACTCCCCCCTAGAACCCTCCATGAGAGCAACACCACTATTAAAATTTTGGGTTTGGGGGGGGAGAGGGGGGATTGTTTTTATTTGAATTTTTCTCGAAAACGGTGCGTGTTAGGCGAAAAATAACCG
Organism: Hoplodrina blanda; assembly: GCA_949316365.1. NCBI lineage: Eukaryota > Metazoa > Arthropoda > Insecta > Lepidoptera > Noctuidae > Hoplodrina > Hoplodrina blanda. The sequence continues at coordinate 2,438,799 of OX438579.1, read as the reverse complement.
AAATTTCACTCCCCCCTAGAACCCCCTGTGACAGCAGCACCACTATTAAAATTTTGGGTTTGGGGGGGAGGGGGGATTGTTTTTATTTTAATGTTTTTTTTTGGTAATGTTTCGATTTCCTTACATCACAAATAATAAATCCCTACATCATACTAAAAACAACCCCCACTCTCCCCCCCCCCCGCAAAGCCCAAAAATTTAAAAGTGGTGCTGCTCCCACGGGGAACCGAGATGATGTAATATTTCAAGACATTTTGAGAAAAATTCGAAAGATTCCCGTTTTTTTCCAAAGGATTCTGTCTGCGAATTTTTCAATGTAACATGTGAAAAAAACGGAAAAACAAATTGTTTTTTTCGGCATTTTCAACGCTAATCGTGAGAAGAGTGTAGGGCGAGGGATGCGTATACTGTTAACATTAGTTGTTTTAAGTACATTATAATTTTAGGAATTAAATTACATTTTATTTAATTAAAAATAGTAACTACAAAATATGTCAATCTTAAATACAAACATAAAACGGTGGTATAAATTAAATAAATACGCCGTCAATGGTCACAAAATAATCCACCCCTAATCGTCCCCGGAGCAAAGGTGCCCATAACACTGGCCGCATTGCCTCGCTGAATAGCGATGGCCAACCTTTGCACCAAGAATGACCTAGAGCGGGGGTCACCAGTTGCCTCCCCGAGCTTACGGCCTAATTCCGCCACAAAACCCTTCGCTGCCCTACTCCAACTGCCCAGGGTCTCCACAGCTACCGGCACAAAATAGTAAGGCTGCTCCAAGGAAGCGTACTTGAGCCTTTTAACAGTGCAGGCGTCTTCAGCAGCGGCAGAGGCAGTGTGCATGGTGCGACCCAGGTGACTGGCGGCGACAGTGCTGACGCAAGTTGCGTCCCAGATCAGGCACTTCCCGTTTTTCCACGGCACTAGAGTCAGCCCATCCGGCCTCTTACCATCACACCTGCTATGACCTGCAGGCTCCAGCACGCAGGGGATGTTTGCCGATATAAGGGCTCTACGGACTAAGTCATTCAGGGCATGGTGACGCGGGAACCTCCCTGTACAACGCCGACAACTCAGTGCGTGATGTCCATCGGCCTCCACCATGGAACCGCAGGTGCATATGTGGGGTTCGCACACCTTACAGCCCAGGCGGAGAGCCACCGCCACCCGCAAAGAGTCATCGTCTAGTAAAGTGCCCAGGTGAGGTGAAGGAATCGCCTGTAACCACGCCCTGGACTCAGGTTGCGAAACTGCTCGTAGTCTAGCCCTATCGACTCCTGACGCACCCGCTAACAGCTGCTCCTGGAGCAGCCCTACCCCTATGTCATCCCACGCCCGCTGAACATGTGTTGCTTCGGGGATTGGTGCATCCGTGTTGAGGGTAGACCAAGCTGACACAGCATCCGACACAAAGGGCATGCTTCCCCCGTCACCATTAATATTGAGTAATACAGTGACAAGGTTGGCAACCCCATGCGCAGACGCCAAGAAAGCCGGCAAACCCACATCCCGTGCGCAACGCACCCCGAGACCACCACATCGGATAGGCAGAGCCGCCTGTGTCCAATGAGGCCCATCTAGGGAGACATTGAGGATCGACTCCACCACCGATTTCAAGGCGTTGTCAAACGAGGAGACTTCCTCTGGAGAGAGCCAAGTAGGGGTGGTCCGCAACAGATATGTGATCTTCGGAAGAGCGTAGCACATGCGCAGCAGGATAATCGCAACGTGCGCGGAAAGATCTTTAAGACGCTCGTGAGCAGAAAGGAGGAGCTGCTTTCGAGAACTAATGGCCTCAGGAACTGCACTAAGAAAAATAGGGGATCCTAGCAGATAAAAATCGGAGCATGAAATTTCTCTGAGGCCAGGAAGAAAAGATTCAAAACGAGAAAAGTGTGTACGAGCCTCAGTGCTACAGGGGAAGAATTCGCACTTCGAGGGGTTCACCTCCAGACCCAGGTCTCTGAGGCGAGGGACCAGAGATTCCAAGTCCTGAAAAACGTCTTCCGGTCTGCCCCCGATAGTGCCATCGTCAAGGTACCACACGTTTAGGCCGGAATTCAGCTCGACAATCGCTTTATGAATAGCCAAACTGAAAACGAGTGGCCCGAGCGGGTCCCCCTGCTGGGCTCCCACTTTAGAAAGAATAAGACTGTTGTCGAAGAAAAGATTAGAAGGCGACTTATAAACCTGGTGGAGGAAGGGGTATAAAGTAGGGATTTGTTCCTTAACTTCGCTCAACAGAACGTCTCTTTCCAAAGTATTGAACGCGTTGCGAATATCGAGCTTCAGCAAAATTGAGTCTTCGTTCTCCGGGTTCATCACAAATGTTCGCGTGGCGTGGATGGCAGCCTCGCATCCAAGGCGTGTGCCAAAACCCAACTGATGTGGCTGCAAGTATTTGGCCATATCCTCCTTGACTGCACGACAAGCCAACTTGGCAGTAAGGCGGCGGAAGACGCTACCGACTGCAATTGGTCTTACTCCACCATCTTTTTTTGCCAGTGCAAAGAGTGATGCCCCGTACAGATACGGACAAATACGTGGGTCTAACCGACCACATAGCAGGAAATTTGCCAGCCCAGTTAAACACCCCACTAAGCGCCTCCCATTCTCCCCTGCCGACATAGACGTCAGCTCTTTGAGGTGTCCCGGCCGGATCCCGTCCAAACCCGCTGCTGATCCTGCATAAAAAGAACCAAGCGCCGATATCACGTCCTCCACGGTGACTAACAATGCGGTAAGTGAAGGGTCAGGGTCTGGCGGAAAACTGAGAGGACGCGAAGGTTCGGGATGCTTGAGTTTTAATGAAGCCAATGTGTCGGCATCCCTCTGAGCAAACGTGTCATCGGACATCAAAAGTCGAACCGCCCCTCTTAAATCGCCTTCAAATACCTTTGCTTCAATGGTGTTTTTAATAGACCGGGACCCGGACCTCCGACCCCCATCCAATACGCTATCATGACACTGAACAGATGACATTATGTTGGCTTTAACTTTAGATGTCACGTTACCAGGCAGCTCTTTTGCTGGGACTCTTAAAGCTGTGTACCCAAACGAAAGAAGGGCACTCCATTCGTCTACCCCATTACTAGCAATACAAGAATCAATAATGTTGCAAAGCCTCCCTGCCGCCTGATTTCTGGCACCCTTAGGTATATGTCGGAGAACGGGGACACCTGCCTTGAGACCGGCTAGCCTGTCCAAGGAACCCAGGGCAGGCGAATGCGCTGGCGGCACCTGTCCAGACGTCGAGGTGTTAACTGCATCAACCGGCAAGGCCTGCATTTATTTAATTATTAAAATACATATTTAAATATAAAATATGTCATAAGAACCATATAAATGTAACCATAATATTAATCTTTCAATTTTCTAAAACCACCCGAAGTTAAAGCTTTTAAAGATCTCTCAACAGATGTTATTAAAAATATTTAAAAAAAGTCAAATCTTAAGTGCCTTGATTTCTGGTCCATGATAATCAGTGCATCAGTGTTCTTGAGCCTGTATCAGATAGTATATTTAAACTGGAAGGCAACGAATTCAACATACAAGAAGTATTTATGGTGCATAAAAACCTTAAATCAAAATTAGAATTTGTTTCACCATCAATAACAATGCTGGACGATGAAAACAAGGAGAACATAAAAACTTCAATTGAAAAACAAGTTAGGCAGTGCATAAAACATTTACATTATGCGGCTTATTTATAAATAGTATCATTTTTAAATAAAAATGTGTTCAATTATTGACATTCATTCTTTTTTATTTCATTATTGAGTACTATTTTACATGAAGAATAATATTAAATTACGTTTAACGACCCCACATTTTTATGCCCTACGATTGGGCATATATCGGGCAATAATACATTTATGCCCAAAATGCCCGGAAATTTACCAAATTTTCCTGCCGGGCAGAAACACATTGCCCATCTCTACTTTTGTCCGGAATAAAATGACAGATTGACATATTTTTTATACAAAAGCTGTCAAACCACCATAATATATTTATTCCTCCGTTAAGAGTTATCTGACGATAGAAAAATTACCCCTTAGTTTGATGGTCAGCATGTGCAGTCAAAATCTGTCAAATCTGTCTTTTATACCTCCCATATTTTAATTTAGGTAACTACCTCTGGGAAACTATTGACTGGCAAATCCAATCACACAAGTTTGCCACAGCCAATCACATTCCCGAGTACTGACAAGCAATTCCTGCATCGAACGCTATTCGCCAAATCAAATGCAGACATGCATGATGCAAATCCACTGAAATACTTGGTTTACATTCAGAGTCCCATTTGCAATATAAAATAGGACGAAGACGTGTAATGTTTTGGACGTAAACGTAACTAAATATCTAAGGATTCGATCTGCGATACGGAAGACTGTAGGGTGGCTAGGCTGCGGTACTGGTAAAGGATTTTGGAAGATAGAACTTGATTTGATTGGTGCAAACCTCGTTACAGCAAGTTTATCTTATTAGTTAGTTATTTCTGGTTTTTTTAGCACGTGTATTGCCTAAGTTACGTTTGTTATATACTTATATTATCTGAGGCCTTATCGGTTCGATTTTCTTATATAATGTTTTTTTTTTATTTTATTTATTAATAGGTTAGCCAACAATTGTTTACACAATTCATTCCAAATTATATAACACAATATACAATTATGAGTGCAACAATCACTTACAGGCTAACACCGCATGCACTATTGTATTTAGTTTGTACACAATTAATTCAAATTTAAATAGAACAAATATTGTTTAACATAGATGGAATAATAGAATTAGACTATAAATAAATGTTTGATAATATTATACTCGTATTATGATATATTTTAATGCCAATGTAACTTAGCAGTCAATATTTAATTGTCAACTTTATCCATACTGTTTTAAGACCTTTTCTTGTATACTCATAAAATTATATTAAAACATTTAACACTAGCTTCTGCTCACGACTTTGTCCGCGCCAACGTTGATGTATTATCCCACGGGATCCGTACATTTTTCCGGGATAAAAATCCTATGTGCTATTCCAGACTTAGTCTTTGTGACTTAGTCCAGATCCGATCAGACGTTTTAGCCTGATTGAGTAACAAACATCAATACAAACTTTCTCAATTATAATACACATACATACATAAACTCGAGCCTTTTTCCCATGGAGGTAGGCAGAAACCACAGAACGCCACCTGCTACGATCCTTACATACTCCTTTCTCCCATACTCCCTTTAGTAGTAAGATAATTTCATATTATTCGCCTTAGGAAGACCTACACTGACCTTATTGGTGAGGTTCTTCAGAAAGGTCAGGTGCGGAGTACTCGTAACCGGCGTGCTTGTATGACGAGATGTATGAACGTAGATGAGGCGAAAGGAGTATGTAAGGATCGTAGCAGGTGGCGTTCTGTGGTTTCTGCCTTTTTTCCATGGGGGTACCCATGGGAAAAAGGCGTGAGTTTATGTATGTATGTATTATATAAATGAGGTGTATATTTGTTAGCGACGATACGTCATCCATTACCCTCTACCACCATTCAACATAAAAATATAAGCAATAACATTGTCTCCAAAAACATCTCGCAAAAAAATAAAAATGTATTCCATAAACACACTAAAAAAACTTGCTCCCGTTAACTACCACAACGACAAACCACCCGCGATTAATGTCACGTACAGGTAGCTGAAACCGTGACGATGGTACAAATTTTCCGCACGCATGGACACCCTACATTCGCGTCGTGTAGCGAAACACTGAGATGTGTCCCGTTTCTCATAAATCACGAGGCCATGCTACATAACGACTCTGCGAGTTGGGGCAGCTAAAATGCTTCTGTGGTATTTCAATCATTAGGTCTTGACCTTAACGTTTGGGGGGGTTTAATCCACAACAAAATTAAATCTTGAGGTAATTTATTGGAATCGAAAGCCTAATACATTATTATTTAACATGATAAACTATTCCTAGAAGAAAACTGAATTGTTGAAGTTGCGAAAAAATGGTTAAAGTTAGATATTAAAGTTAATTTAGCCTACATATTGCTTTTCGCGAACATTATAAATTATATTATAAGTTAAATAAAATTATATACACTGTTTAATTGCAACCATTTTATCATAGAAAATTACATAATATTTAAATAAAATTAAAGGTCATAATAGTAATCATTACTAGCCATTGCATAAATGCATTTCCGCCAGATCTTTGAGTAAAATTCACGGTCATATTGTCCAGCTCTGTACGTCTCCCAACCAAAGCGAAGATTAGGACCAATCAGCGGCACGTACCCCAAAGTACTTCAAAATCTCATTCGTCACTAAGCGTCATTTTAGACCACCCGAACTTCTGTGACTTTATTTGACTTTCCTCTGTATATAAATTTCCCTAGACATTTTGTGAATTAAAAAGCTTAATTTAAGTGGTCCGTCAGTTTCTGAATTAACGCCCTTTGAGATGCTAGCAACGAGTCCTTGCTAATTTCTTGAGAACTTGCTCATATATTTTAGTTAAACCGCAGTAAATAATTGTTTCATTTTGTTGTGTATTTGCGTCTTAATTTATATCGGAGAAGAGTAAGATTCCCCTTTAGCAACCCTTAAGCATTCATTACTAAAGGTCGTTTAGAGCAGAGTTGAGTATTTTAATTGGTTTTTAAAATTCTGTAGTCTAACACCCTTACAGTTTCGGATTGTTTTGTCAGTCTGTCTGTCCACAGCTTAGTTCAGAAACTCTCTTTATAAAGATGTAATTTGTCATGTGTATTTACATGTTAATCACACCGATAAATATACATATAAAAACACATTATTTAACAGTTAACTAGGCACACTGTTCATCAAACTAAGTATCATTAAGGAAAAGTTTTTGCTGGGAAACGGTTTTTTTTTTGGTTTGAAATATAATTATGCTTCTTATGCTTATATGTATATATATGTGCTTGTTCACAATATAACGCACGCGTAACCTTTGACTATGGGTGCATCAAACTCACAAGGGTCACGATTATATTAGAAGCACTACTAGAGATAAACTCACATCCGTATGAAAGAGTTTGTATGTAGTTGTGAGTAATCGTCTTCAGTAGCAGGCCGAGATTTGTTTGTCAACTAACCATAAATAGCCTACCGCGCAAGACAACGCACCTGTCATTTTCATAGAGTATGTCAGTGCGGCGCCATACTAGTAATAATGAGTGATTAATGACGCCGCTAGTCGAGCAACAAATTGCTGATTTGTTTTTGTTTCGGGAACCGTCTCAGTACGTACACATGCGTTGTGAAGCTTTTCAATACTTTTACAAACACTTTCAAACGTTTTGTATTGTGGAAAGGCGCGTCAAGTTATTGTAGTTTATCTTTACGATTAAGTGATACTATGTTGCTGTGCCCTTAGGGTCCATAACTGTACTTTAGCTTTTTATACACGTTATGGTATGCAACAAATCAATATGAATAATAATAAGTTTAGATATACCATTTGAAACTAATCTTCGTAAAAAAAGGCCTAAACTATAGTTGGAACTTTGACCTTCAACATCTCCATAACCAGAAGGTTCTCAAGTATGGTTCAGAACAAAAAGATCTCAACGATAAGAAGAACATAATAACTTTCGGCAACGTTAAGTGTCTTTTACACCCTTTTATGTTTTCTTTTCTTATTAATAGAAAAGGAACGCTATTATCGTAAAATTATGCAAACTGACCATTATGTGGACAATGACAAAAAAACTTATCATTCGTTCATAAATCACTCTGAACAAAAAGACCACTTCCCTTCCCGTATCTAAGGACCACACAGTCCATATTTATATGGCACTTAAATTCTCATTTCTTCACTTTTACGCCATAAATGTGCCGATTTCGGGACCGAAACCAGAATGTGTTCAAGTGAATATTTCATGTGTTTATCGTCAAAATGTCGCTCTCGTGTCGCTGTCGTGTCGTTATGGTGTCATTGCGTAGTGATTTAGATAAGTACTTATTGTTTATAGTGTGGGAAGTATGTGGTGGTTTGTGAATGGAATGTTTAGGGGTTTCTTCTGCGTGTCGTGTTGGTATATTGTTATTGTGCGTTTTACGATACACTTACGTATTAATTGTAAGGCCTACGATTGAGTGGCCCTTAAAATTCAAATATATCCATATTCAGATAGATTGTGCATGAATGCCTCGTCGGTCTAGTAGTCGCAAAGCGTGACTGCGAAGAATTAGGTCTTGAGTTCGATTCCCAGGACCAATCAAAATTGCATGCGCTTGATGCAAGATGAATTGAAAGTTTAAGACGCAAGACGACCGTGAAAGTACACTGGTGTGGACATAGCTTTAGACAGGTAAGGCATATCCTACACTCAAACAAAAATCAACACTTTACAGTGTAACTTTATTAAAAGCATAAATAAGTTCAAGTGTAAACCATTCCTTAACAAAGCAGACAGCTAAAACATATGGCCCTAAAAACGTATATATCTCAACATAATCCGACAAAGGAATTTAATTTGCTCAGTCTATTATGGGTCGATATCGTAAGGGGTGGGTTAACCCCTCCTGTTTTACGCCAATTTTCAGATTCCTTTACTTTAAGTGACTGTTACATGCCCTGTGCTGGGAATCGTTGTTATTAAAAATAGTCACGTGTGATTTGGACTTGCCCGTTAGAAAGTGACGTTGCCCCACACCATGTATGTTTAATTTTCCCAGTATTGTGGATGCGTTTACAAACATACAGGGCTATTTTTAAAACACCAGATACCTGAAAAGGGGTCATTGTACTCATCACTATGAACAACTTTTTCTATGGAACCAACCATGAAATCATGACAAAAAAATCAGCTGTTCCCTAGAAAAATGCTATAAAACACAATCATAATGTATGAAATAGCTGATTTTTTTTCATAATTACAGGGTTGGTCCCATAGTAAAAGTTGTTCATGATGATGAGTACAATAAACCCCTTTTCAGGTTTCTGGTGTTTTAAAAATAGCCCTGTATAAACAAAATAAAAATGTTCCGTTTGCTATTTTGCTTTCGTAAAAACCTTCTTACTTTATAAATAAGACAACACAAATAAATGACACAGATACTTTTTGGCACTAGCAGTTAAAATAAAAACTGTCAAAATCTACAAAAACAATAAGCTAACAGCAGAACTTCTTTGCATTAACTGAATGCTTATTTATTTCTTAATTGATTAAAACCTGGACCTTGGCCCCTTTTATTTTTCCCTGTACCCGCCAATTGGATTGTCCGGAACTTTCCTGGATTTTATTTTCAGGCCACTAAAGTCGCGAACTTAGTACAAAAGGTGTTAATAAACTTTTAGAACCAAATTCGTGGCATATTAAACAAACTAAAATTGTGTTTTCTTATTCTAATAATTATAGTTTTTTAGAATAAACTAAAATTATAATAATTGTAATATGAAGGGCCTACGCACAGCGCGTTCCTAAAACGCGCGACGACAGAGCATTTTTCATTCCACACAGCTGCAGCAGTTTGTTTGCGCTTGTATCGATGCAAACGGCGTCTGACTCGCGTGCATATTGCGTTTGTAGTGATAAAAACGCAGTGTGCGTAAGCCTTAAAATGTTTGGTGAGTTTTCTACGTCAAAAAAAGTCAAAAGTTGAGCTACCTTCTTCCATAATACGTATATAACTATAATATTATCGACTACTAAACATAATCGAAGTAAATTCTCCTACTCACCTAGTTTTAATCTGCTAGCTTCTGCCTGCTACTATTATCTCTCAAAGATTCGCTTTCAAAATAGTAGCAAGAAGTAGAACAAATAATAGCAAAGCCTATTAACAAAATAAATATAATTTATCATTTGTCCTAGAAGCACCATAACGATAACTACACCGACTACATCTTTCTCTTTCTTACAATCGCTTCCTACTCGATAATATTAAATCACATGGCGCCAAAAGTTACAAGTTGCCACCTCACTGCCTTTGACAACTGCAATAGCCGACTTTATTCAAAAGGCTATAGGATATATTTCACGAATTGGCATCGAGCCAGGGATATCTTTGTCACCAAAGCTTGTAACCAGATATGTAAGTGAAACTCAGTTTGCTAGCCAAATTGAGACAACATTTTATGCTAGGTTTCTTGTTTAGGTTTTGCACCTTTTCAATATTGTTTACACATGAGTTGAATAACTTTATGTAAAGACATTGGGTGACCTAACAAAATCTATACTAATACTAGTTGACCCGCCGCGACTTCGTTCGCGTGGTATCCTACCCCTATCCCTACCCTACCCAAACCCTACACTACCCCTACCCTACCCTACCAATACCTACCCCTACCCCTACCCTACCAATACCTACCCCTACCCCTACCGTACCCTACCCTACCCCTACCCCTACCTTTAAACCTTCCTTAGATCTCCACGAACATTTCAAAACCAAAATCAGCTAAATCGGCCCAGCCGTTCTCGAGTTTTAGCGAGACTAACAAACAGCAATTGATTTTTATATATATAGTAGATAGTAGATTACTGCACACTAGTACACTAGTACACTACTGTTAGTAGAGCACTGAAAAGTTTGTCTGTATGTTTGAACGTGCTAATCTCAGGAACTACTGGGCCGATTTGGCCGAATCTTTTAAGGTGTTATAGGCCTTTTTCGAAAAAAGTTATAGGCTATATAACATTACGCTATGACCCGCTGGAGCGGAACAGTAATCAAAGATGACTCAACGCGGGTGAAACAACCCAGGCGGACAACCAGCAAGCTTTGGGCAAGCGTGATGATCCATGCTCGTGCCTTCTCTGTTAGAGAAGAGGCCTTTGCTCTACAGAAGGACAATAATAGGCTGATATTATTATTTAAAATGATTTATAATCGCTCAAGCTCATACTCGCTTCTCTTATGGCCCAAAACTGTTCTCACTATGACCTCACTCCAATTAGGGTGGGTCCGATTTGTGAAATTGACTGAATACTTGAGCGCACAGTCATTACGCTTAAATCAGTTTCACGCTGATTCCGCTCGTTGGCAAATAAAAAAAAAAGTTCGCCTAAATAAGCGGAATTGATGAAATGAGAAAACGTCCACCCACCTGGCGTTTGATGAAACTTTGTCTAAATTGGTAAATTGTCTTGTTCTTTGAGAAATGGACAAGAAAAATCTAGATTGTATTTTGATGAAAATAGGGTTTACTTTTCAGGACTTTCGATTGTTTTTATGCTGAAAAAGTTTGTTGTGAACCTTAAGGACATCGTTAAGAAAACTTTTACCATTGATTCAGTACATTATTACTAATAACAACAGTAACAACAATATGGATCAATCTGCTTAGCCTTTTTCCAACTATGTTGGGGTAGGCTTCCAGTTTAATCGCAGCTGAATACCAGTATTTTACATGGAGCTACAATACCCGTTGGTAAGACTGGTTGTCATACTTTCGGGCTTCTGACGACCCGTAACGACTGTCAAAAATGTTATTACTTAGGTGCTTTCCTACGAGTAAGTAATAACAATATGGATCACAGTATGAAATAAATGTTTTTTTTTAATAATTATTTGTTCCATTCAAAAGTGCAACATCAAAATATATGGTCCAGCTGGTTTTTTTTAATAACCGGCGAAAATTATTACAACTGAGGGTTTGAATCCACGGTCAAAGTTTTCGTAACAACGTCCCTTCTTCCCTGTGTTTAGTCTGTCTAGCTGACAGACTTACACCGAGACTTAAAACCGTCTTTAGCACAAACTTTATGTGGATTATGCCTTAGACATAGCAAAGATGGTGTCGTGTGTGAATATCCTCTCACACAATGTGTTGGCATCACACGTAGTTTCTGGAAAATAGTTGTTGGAAGGACTTCTAAGATTGCATGTTCAGAATAGTAGCGTGCAGCATGGTGTCACGTTACTAAACTTGATGAAATTTTGTGGTTAAGATATTATTATATATGTGTAGTTTATATGTTGTTCTATATACAGAATTTCATCGAGTTTACAACTCAGTGTCCCAGCAAAATGGGGGATTAAAGATCCCACCGACACACAGTGTGAAGGCGCAAACAATGACTTGTTTACTGCAATGCCCAAAATGTCCCTATACCTGCGCTTTACAGGGCATTCAAAACGTTACTGATGCTGCGATAAACGAGACCTAATGGACCCACGAAGAATAATAATAAAAAGAAAAAAAAATCTATAATACATAGGTTTCTAAAATTAATCCTTTTGTAATTATTATGTTAAGACGATATAGACCATTTTATTACGGACCACTCTTCTGACCTGACCCATTAAGCGTGAGGGTCATTATACGAAAAACAGATTGACCAAAAGTCAAAGTCAAAGTCGAATTATTTATTTAAATTAGGCCATTACAAGGCACTTTTGAACGTCATATACAAAAGAAAAAGGAATTGAATATAGTGGCCCCTTCCGAAAGGTAGTTTTGTATGGAGAAGAATGGGCAACAAACTTCATACGTAATACAAAATATGTCTAGACTTCATTTGTATGGAGCTCGCTATCAAGACAGTCTCCCTGCTCCATTATTTACGGCCTAGTCTCTCTGATAGACTTAAAAACGATAATTCCATTGATTGTGCTTGTTTATTTCATTAATTAGCTCATCAAATATTAAATGCATTTTTTTTATCGTACCTGTGTCTTTTAATTATATTAAAAGGTGACATAAGAAATATCTACTTGGAACGCGTCGGAACGTGACCAGTGTGTCATTGCACTGCACACGTCTCACAGTGGTCTGAAAATCGAGCTCCATACTCATAGAAACTTAAAGTCAAGAATTAAAAAAATAAAAATTGTAATGGCTCTGGTATACCTCCCTTTACATAATACACACATCAAAAGTGTCTAGGGATCAAGCATTTTTATGCGGATTTCTTGAGATTGAGATGTGGCTTTGTAATAAATTTATGATTTTATAAATTTATATGGATCCTTTTTGGTGCATTTCATAATTTGAATCAGGAACTGTGAATCAAATTCGAGTAAAAGATGAAAATCAGCTGTCAATATTTTCCCTATAAAAACATACAACGCATTGAAGACATTATTAGTGCTACTGTTTCCCTACTACTGATTAAAACCAACGTTATTATGGAGCGGCGACGTCATTTAAGCAGGGAAGAAATGCTCAGAGCCGTGGGAATGATAGAAGCTGGTTCCCGGCAACGTACTGTGGCTTTAGCTCTGAATACAAGTCAGAGTGTTATCAGTCGACTTTGGACACGTTACCGAAGCACTGGTACCGTGGCTGAGCGCCATGGAGGACGGTATCGCTGCACCACACGGAGACAAGACCGATACATTTAAATCTTAACTCGAAGAGCTCCAACAATAACCGCCATGATGCTTCATCACTCTTCAGGGAACTTAATTAGCGACCAAACAGTCAGAAACCGCTTGCATGAAGTGAACCTTCATTCCCGAAGACCGCTACGGGTACCACCTATAGCAATGCACAATCGTAGGATTCCGATATCAATGGGCTCTTGAACACAGAAATTGGGCAGAAGAACAATGGCGTTTCGTGTGCTTTTCTGATGAGTCTCGTTTTGGTATGAGACCGGATACAAGACGTATACGACACTGGAGAACCCCTGGACGCCAACAGCGATTAAAATCCTGCCAGGAAGTCCATCCTTATAGTGGTGGAACCATCATGGGGTATGGGCGGGTATTTGGATCGGCGGAAGAACTGAGTTGATTTGGATCAGAGGCAACCTCAACGCTCAAATTTATGCTGAGACGATTGTATCAGACGTCATCGTTCCTCTACAAGTGCAAATCGGTCCCTTATTTCAGTTAATGCATGATAATGCACGACCGCACACCGCAAGAGTTGTAAGACAGACTCTCGCCGCAGCTAACATCAATGTCCTGCCCTGGCCTGCTCAGTCGCCAGACTTAAATCCGATTGAGCATGCATGGGATATGCTACAGAGAAGAGCTCTGCCGAATATGGAGGGTATCCAGTCGCAAGAAGACCTTTTTTTGTTGTTGCAACGAACATGGGCGGCCATTCCACAGCGTGATTTGGATGAACTCATTTTGAGTATGCCAAACCGATGTTCTTGTGTTGTTAGTGTTCGCGGTAGAAACACGGATTATTAATTGTTTAAGTTACCCAATAAAATTTTAAAGAAAACTGTTATTTCAGTCTTTTTTTCGAACTTTTGTGTTAGTGGTTCAAATGTCAAAAATCCCTTTATTAGGAAAATGGCAAATTTCTTTATTAATGCAAAGGTGACTTGGTTTATCGTTACTGTGACAAACGAAAACACTTTATTTGATGAATCCTTAAAGAAAATTTTAATTAATATCAATCAGGAGAAAAGTTATTGCAAAAATATATGTTGATCCCTAGACACTTTTGATGTGTGTATTAACGTATGGATGGTACAAGTCACAGTACGCGTGAGAAAAAAAAGATTTGTGTTTTTTTTGTATGGGAGAAAACACTAAAAGTACGTTTTTTCGAAACTTAATGGAACTGTTAGGCTGGTGCTCACACGAGCTATAGTCCCATACACGGCGATCAAGATGACATACAATTCATGTACCTTTAGGCACCGCTTCGCACGTAGCAAATTTTTGAAATTTTGATTTTTCGAAATGTGATTTTTCAAATCTTTGCCGTGGTTAAATGATGTTGCCGATCGATTTACTTATATTATAATGAGATTTAGCCTGCTAATGACCTTTATGATGACAATAATTAAAAAAGGTATTGATTGGATATGTTCTTTTTTTTTATTTCTTTTTAAATGATTTTGCCATCTATCATGGTCATAAGCATTGAGTGCTTTACAACATGGTTTCCCATATTAGAAGGCTGCAGTGCTGCAATCTCAGCCTCAATCAAAGCCTGTTCTTCCACGATGTTTAACTTGTTTTCGTTTGAAAACTTTAATAGGTCTGCAAAACATGGTGGAAGATGGCTTTGGATTCTCCCATACCTTTTCATCGCCACAAACTAAGCGCAAAGGCACAAAAGAACACATAACAATACTGGAATCGTCTTCGTCTGCCATAGTTTGCTTATACAAACTTTGCCCAGAAGCACCATCAAAGCCCCACTTGCATAATTATAAGTGTCAACTCTTCGCCATCCAGCGAAGATTCCACACGTAAGAATTTTCCAAGCTTAGCCACAGTTTTGCCCAAAATTGCTTGGAGCTTTACTTTTATCTCTCTTTCCGTGATGTCTGTGGTATCTTTTGGGGGGTAGCAGTCCTCCTTCGCCTCAAGGATGGCAGTATAAGAAGGATACTGTGGTATTCCTTCTTCTTTTGCACAAGATCTTAATGTCATATACTGCCACATCGAAAGCTTCAATGAGGTCAAATGAGCTTCAATGAGCGGAATATATATGCAGTTTTCTTTGTATTTAACAATTTCTTTATCTTGATAGCCTCTTCGGGATGCTCCGATACCAGTTTCATGATATCTGCTACATTCTTGTTTTGTGCTTTCAAACCAGTTGCATGAGCAAGGCTTTCAGTGCTATGCGTTAGGAGCTCTTCCACTCTTCTTCTCTTCTGTAGCGGGCTTAGATCCACGAATGTTTTTCTCGGCGTTACAACTGATGTTGATGTTTCAACACTGCACGTCTCCGGTGTGTAGGATGTTGATGCACCCTCATTTACACCAAAGTCAGAACTGGAACATGGTTGCTACTCTAGCGACACTACAGAAGTAGTCATTTTTTCCCTCACGACCTCGGACCATTTGATGTTCTCTTGCAGCCATGTCTCATACTTTTTACATTAAGATCTTGTGCAAAGAAGAAGGAATACCACTGTATCCTTCTTATACTGCCATCCTTGAGGCGAAGGAGGACTGCTACCCCCCAAAAGATACCACAGACATCACGGAAAGAGAGATAAAAGTAAAGCTCCGAGCAATTTTGGGCAAAACTGTGGCTAAGCTTGGAAAATTCTTACGTGTGGAATCTTCGCTGGATGGCGAAGAGTTGACACTTATAATTATGCAAGTGGGGCTTTGATGGTGCTTCTGGGCAAAGTTTGTATAAGCACACTATGGCAGACGAAGACGATTCCAGTATTTTTATGTGTTCTTTTGTGCCTTTGCGCTTAGTTTGTGGCGATGAAAAGGTATGGGAGAATCCAAAGCCATCTTCCACCATGTTTTGCAGACCTATTAAAGTTTTCAAACGAAAACAAGTTAAACATCGTGGAAGAACAGGCTTTGATTGAGGCTGAGATTGAAGCACTGCAGCCTTCTAATATGGGAAACCATGTTGTAAAGCACTCAATGCTTATGACCATGATAGATGGCAAAATCATTTAAAAAGAAATAAAAAAAGAACCTATCCAATCAATACCTTTTTTAATTATTGTCATCATAAAAGTCATTAGCAGGCTAAATCCCATTATAATATAAGTAAATCGATCGGCAACATCATTTAACCACGGCAAAGATTTGAAAAATCACATATCGAAAAATCAAAATTTCAAAAATTTGCTACGTGCGAAGCGGTGCCTAAAGGTACATGAATTGTATGTCATCTTGATCGCCGTGTATGGGACTATAGCTCGTGTGAGCACCAGCCTAACAGTTCCATTAAGTTTCGAAAAAATGTACTTTTAGTGTTTTCTCCCATACAAAAAAAACACAATTTTTTTTTTTCTCACGCGTACTGTGACTTGTACCATCCATACGTTAATATTATGTAAAGGGAGGTATACCAGAGCCATTAAATTTTTGTTTTTTTAATCCTTCACTTTAAGTTTCTATGAGTATGGAGCTCGATTTCCAGACCACTGTGCGTCTGTCGTATCGCCCAGAAACAGAATTAAAAACGTGCGTGCAATGTCACCGGCACACGTACCTTTCATAGTGGCACACAGAAAAATGTAGTATCCTCATTTCGTAATTAGTAATACTTTGTAATAATTTGTTGTCTCTAAACAATGTACACTAAACGTTCAATAGTCCATCAGCACCATAAAGGCTACTTTAGCTCGAATATACAAGCGCGACACAGTCAATGAGGGTGCGTGTGCGTGTATGAGTGATGTCTCAACATTCCACAGATAACACACACTAATAAACTGTCGCCACACTACGCGAAATAGCATGATATTTCTGTTGCATTTAGAATACGCGTCTGTTCTTACCATAGCATTGCTAAAATTCGCATCAATCTAATATGTGTTGGTAGCTGTTTAGGCTAAGCAACAGCTTCACGATCAATAAGGTCTGAGTTCGTATCTTAATTACTTCTTGGCTGTTTTTTTGTTTCTTTGAAACCATAATAATGAAAAGTAAAAACTTGTTAGGTTTATGCTTATTAACACTAGAGTGCACGCGCGCTCTACTATAGTAGAACGCACATACTTATTTTAACGCCATTCACTCATTCTCACACCTGACCCCCCGCGCTCCTAGATAAGCCTCGTCGACAAAATCGCGGAACGGATTAGTACGGCGCCCATTTGCAGCGTAAGCGCACTTTTTTGTAATTACGTGTCAAAGTTCATCTTCTACTATTGTAGTACGTGCGAGTATTGGCGTAATAAAACCGAATGTAAGTAAACATTTTCTTTTTTGACTTTTTTAATCCATTATGTATAAAAATTGAATGTTTATGTTTTGACAAATGAACAATATATATAGTTATTGCTTTTTAATATGTTATGGTGTTTTGATAACTATTATTACTTTGTTTCAGCGAAAAAATGGACCCAGTCATGGAATCTCGCGTGACTCAGTGGTTGCATGAAGAATTTGAGGACGAGGAAGTGATTCAAAGTGAATCGGATGGTGGGGAAGAAGAAGTACAACCGATGGAGCAGGAAGACAGGCATCAGGTACAGGAAGCTGTAAGCGAAGATAAATGTTGCCTGTGCTCTCGAGCCCGAAATCGGTCCACGAAAAAGTGGTGTAAGCGATGTGCCAGGTGGATTTGTCCTGATCACCAAGTTGTGGTCTGTATCGAATGCGAGGATGGTGACCAATAAAATACTCATCGCTTATTAGAAGTTTTTTTTTTTGAGCTGATCTCAAACATGCCAAAAATGTTGAAATTTTTCTGGATCTCGTAAATTGTTTCTAGTTTAAGTATGTTCTATTAAAACTGTAATCTTTTGCAATAATTATGTGTAATAATAATTAGATGACAAACATTATTCAGTTTTATCATTTTAAAACCACCCATTTTTAAAATATCTCAATTATTGTTTTCTACTATGGTAGAGCATGCGAGCATCCATGTCAAAAAAAGGGGCGCGTGCACTGTAGTGTTAATAATGAATCATGCTTATTATTTATTTTTATACGAAGAAAATGTTAGTTATTGTATTAAGTTTTAACTATTTATGTGATTTTTAATTTACTTTTTTGGTGTTGGAAGGTGGAAATAAAAAAGTCGTGCTTAATAATAACAATAAAGGTTTATTCGTTTTATTTATTTATTTAATTAACTGACAAGAATTGTGACGTTACATTCCTACTTAGATAAAAGAAATTCACTTGTAACCGTTCATAAGATTTTTTGTGTTTACCCACGTCATATCAATATAACAAGAAAAGAATATTCTAATAACACAAATATGATTGTTAATACCCACTTATTATAGGTAATCGATATTTAGCAGTTTATTGAAAACAAATATAATTATTTCTTTATATTGATTTAGACTTTATCCTCACAGAAATCTAAATTATTTGTTTAATTTTCTATGATCTACCTTTTTAACTTTACGAAATGTGTGAACAAAGCGAACAAGATAAAGAATATTATGCTTATCAAGTAAAAACTTACAAAAAGTCATAGTCTGGATGAGATTCGATCTCACGACTCCTCGATTCAAGCACCTATCTGCAGGCGTTTAGCCGATAGGCCAACTTGACTTATTTTATAATGTTGAAATTATGAACTACAAGCATTTGTCGACGGCAATGATGATACATGTGACTGTTCTCGAAAATAGAAGGTCGTAAGTCAAACTTAACTTGAAGCGAATGTTTTTTGAGAATGTCTATCCACTTATGGACTCCACTGTACAGTAAACAAAAGATTTAGGTAGGCAGGGTAGACAGATATAGTTGAAGTTTTCTAAAAAAACGATGGATGTTTTCAAATGTGTAATGTTATTTAAAACGCAGGTAATAAACAGTTCATTAAATAAGTTAAGTTTCAATCGAAGACATCTATCGGTGTTTAAGCAAACTTCAACGACCTATATCTGACGACCCTTGATACCTATCTCTTTCGTTGATTATACAGCGTATTTACGTGTAAACCTGTGTGATCCCGTATCCAAATATTGAAAAACATTTATTTAATAATTCTTGCCCAATCTTCTTCATACAAAACTACCTTTTGGAAGGAGGAACTAGATTCAATTACTTGTTAAGACGTTCAAAAGTATCTTTTTATGATCTAATTAAAATAAATAATTTGACTTTATCTTTAAACTCTTCCAACATCTTCATTCCAACACCTTTTTAGTTATTCACGTCGACAATCCTCAGTCACTTACAAACTTATTATAACTACAGCAAAGCAGCAAATTGCTTGGCTAGCTAACGATCTGTTGCGACGTTGGCTTTGCCCTAATGTAGCGTGTTGCTGAGATGTGTCCCGCTCACGGCGAAATATGGACCGTGATTGTGTTGATGACGTAATCTGGCGTGAATTACACAGTCAGTTGGTGTTGTAAGTGAATTGTGTAGTGATAGGTAGCCGATTGGATTGCCAGTGATAAAACTATATTTTTTTCTTTAATACACAGCTCCAAACCTGCCATTTCTCATGTATTGCGTTTACAAACATACAAACAACTAGGCCATCATAACATTTGTTCCGTTACAAGGGATATTGTATAGCTTAATGAGCTTCGTAGAAATGACAACACTATGTGGCTTTTTGTAGGACAAGCATGCCACATTATTTCCAACCACTGCAACTCTTGAAAGCCAGAATTAACAGCGGCGGCCACCAGAAAAGTGCTGAAGTAATGAAGCTCAACGAATCTCAGAAAAACGATTGAACAATCTAGGATTCCGCAAAGAAATAATCAGAGAAACCATAATTTACCTCTATTGCACTACTTATATAGCTACGGTACACAGACTAAACAACAAAAAATGCTAAGCTGACACAGAAATTCGACTACGTAATACTAGCATCATAGTGGGACCAACCTAAGATATATTTACAAAACATCCAAAGTAACACCAATCTCCAAAAATTCTACGGTATACCCTCTCACAGCAAAAAAGGCGCAATATTTTGCCATATTATGACGGTTTTTTATACGACAAGAGGCGTTCGCAAGTCATAATACTCCCTAATCCCCATCACTTGCACGCCGAGGGTAAGCCAGGGGTAAATCAGGTCGAGGATGTCGCTACAAAATAGACTGGTACAGAAGGCTGGCTTTATATGACGAGCGAAAAGAATCGCACGCACAAATGCGTCATGTTCGTGAACGAGTGCTGTCAGTTGGGATTGTTCATCTCTTAACTGCCATGGTTTACATCTTTATTCATTTCTCCACATTCTTTATTAAAACATATTTTTACAAACATACTTTTTTATAAAAGAAATTACAAATATATATTTTTTTTAATGTATGAAAATAGTGCTCCGCCCGCGACGAGGTGGTAAAACCCAAGCTAACGGCGGTTAGGGATCCAGAGAGAGGAACCTCCTCAATATGCATGCCGTTTTCAAGACGACCGCCTTCTACATCTGACTCTTTAACCAGCTGTTGAGCGATAGTTTCTCGAGATGTTAGTCGAAACATTTCGCTTTTAAAACTTACTTTTAACTTTTTTATTATTGTCTTATATTTATTTTTACACGACTGCCCCAAAAAAAGGAGTGTTATGTGTTCAGGGTTAATGTATGTATGTATGTATGTATGTATGTATGTATGTGAGTTTCTTTATTCCACCATAACTTTCAAACGCCTGAACCGATTTAGATGTATGGTGTATCGTTACAATCCGTGCATCGTTCCGAGTAACATAGGCTAGTTAAAAATAAAAAGAAAGCGGTGTGGTCACTTTAAAAAGTAAATTAATACCAGCCTCAATTTATTTTTTTAATGAATCTGGTCGTGTCTATGTTTATCGTCTAGAATTTGACAAGTAGATTTAAAAAATATATAACACTGTAAATAAAAAACGTCGTAAAAAAAATGACGAGTAAACAAAGTACAAATATGTGCAATTTTTGCAGTCGTGTTTTTTAATTTTTTAATTATAGTAGCTTGTCATTGTTTTTACTTGTAGAAGCAACAAGAATATTGTAACCAGGATTTTGTAAAAACCTAATTGAA
Source organism: Hoplodrina blanda (assembly GCA_949316365.1). Taxonomy (NCBI): domain Eukaryota; kingdom Metazoa; phylum Arthropoda; class Insecta; order Lepidoptera; family Noctuidae; genus Hoplodrina; species Hoplodrina blanda. The sequence continues at coordinate 2,417,476 of OX438579.1, read as the reverse complement.
AAGAGTATCCGTGTAGTATATCTATTCTTTTCTAGTATGAAGTGAACCTTCTGTATGTATTTATTCCATGGGATTGCCACGTGAAATGTATTACCGTGTGACTCAGACTATGTGTAGGTCAAGTTAGGCCATTGCTGGGTTTAGTAGGATACACCTTTTCAATGATAAGGGAAAATGGGGATGTAACTGATTTTTCTTATTTATTTAGCGGATCTTAATTTTAATTAAACCTAGAATACGATCATAGAATTGCCAGACTTGCGTTATTTTTGCACGTCTAAAAGGAGATTATTCAAGATTCATACATTTTTTTATGTGAAATATACACATCAAAAGTGTCTAGGGATCAACAACAATGGTATTGATTAGGGATGTTGATCCCTAGACACTTTTGATGTGTGTATTTAAAAATAAAATCCAGCTATAGGGCAAAGGTCTCTTCTCATACAGAGAAGGCATGAGTATTGATCACCACGCTTGCTCAAGGGGATTGGCGATTCCAGACTTAATTAATTATAAGTCCAGGTATCCTCACGATGTTTTCCTTCATCGAAAAATGAAATAATTAAAATATATTTAATTAATATAAATAAAAAATACTTTTTATAATGGACCTTATAAACAAACAAATCTGATAACTCTTTATAATATTAGTATACATCCTTACTAATATTAAAAAAAAATACGAAAGTAACTCTGTCTGTCTGTCACGCTTTCACGACTACACCACTGAGCTGATTTTGATGAAATTTGGTACGGGATAAGTTTGAACCTCAAGAAAAGACATAGTCTACGTTTTTTTTTTTATTTTTATTTTTTGCTTGAAGCACAGGTTTAAATAAACCTAGATCGGGCGGGTCGCTACTGGACATTGCAATTCCGAACCATCATTATTTTTATCACCTATAATATTATCCTAGTTTTAGTTTATTTTTAGGCACTATAATTGTATGGAAAATCTAATTACTGTTGGCTAAGTGTACACTTTTTGTAAACGTTTTTATTTAAATAAATTATTATTCCATTTATTTATTTTACTTACATATATAGTTACATTTTTAAATATTATTTTATCAAAAAAAAAAAATATTATTAAATTATTATTCCATTTATTTATTTTCCTTACATATAAGTTACATTTTTAAATATTAATATAAAAAACATAAAAACATTTAAAAATATAAAAAATAGTAGCCCACCGGCATCGGGAACAGGAAATTATTATTATTATTATATTATTATTAATTATTATTCCGCGAAATCGTCCGCATCCGCGATAACCGATATTTACGCGGCTGAAGTCACAGACAAAAACTAGTACATTATAACATTTACAGCCTATTACATGGGACTTCAACGTAACTGGCAAAATGTGGGTGTAATGGGTACATCTCTGCCTAACGCTTCGGGGATAACAAGCGTGATGTTATGTGTTTTTGTGTGATAGCTAACGTCAGGTCGAAAATGCTAAAAATAAAGTCGTAAAATATTTTAAGCTAACAACGACCTCTCAATACTGTAAACTTTCGGACTGGATTTTTTAAACTCTCCCAGCGGAAAATATGCCGAAACAAACTTGTCACTGTAATTAACCTATTTCCGTAACTTGTTGCTGTAGCTTGTTGACACTTTTTGAACTAGTTTCTAGGTGGAAGTACCTTTTTGGGACAAAGAAGCTGCATCAAAGTCACATTATTGGAAAAAAGCCGGCCAAATTACACGACTGCCCCAAAAAAAGGAGTGTTATGTGTTCAGGGTTAATGTATGTATGTATGTATGTATGTATGTATGTGAGTTTCTTTATTCCACCATAACTTTCAAACGCCTGAACCGATTTAGATGTATGGTGTATCGTTACAATCCGTGCATCGTTCCGAGTAACATAGGCTAGTTAAAAATAAAAAGAAAGCGGTGTGGTCACTTTAAAAAGTAAATTAATACCAGCCTCAATTTATTTTTTTAATGAATCTGGTCGTGTCTATGTTTATCGTCTAGAATTTGACAAGTAGATTTAAAAAATATATAACACTGTAAATAAAAAACGTCGTAAAAAAAATGACGAGTAAACAAAGTACAAATATGTGCAATTTTTGCAGTCGTGTTTTTTAATTTTTTAATTATAGTAGCTTGTCATTGTTTTTACTTGTAGAAGCAACAAGAATATTGTAACCAGGATTTTGTAAAAACCTAATTGAAAAGAGTATCCGTGTAGTATATCTATTCTTTTCTAGTATGAAGTGAACCTTCTGTATGTATTTATTCCATGGGATTGCCACGTGAAATGTATTACCGTGTGACTCAGACTATGTGTAGGTCAAGTTAGGCCATTGCTGGGTTTAGTAGGATACACCTTTTCAATGATAAGGGAAAATGGGGATGTAACTGATTTTTCTTATTTATTTAGCGGATCTTAATTTTAATTAAACCTAGAATACGATCATAGAATTGCCAGACTTGCGTTATTTTTGCACGTCTAAAAGGAGATTATTCAAGATTCATACATTTTTTTATGTGAAATATACACATCAAAAGTGTCTAGGGATCAACAACAATGGTATTGATTAGGGATGTTGATCCCTAGACACTTTTGATGTGTGTATTTAAAAATAAAATCCAGCTATAGGGCAAAGGTCTCTTCTCATACAGAGAAGGCATGAGTATTGATCACCACGCTTGCTCAAGGGGATTGGCGATTCCAGACTTAATTAATTATAAGTCCAGGTATCCTCACGATGTTTTCCTTCATCGAAAAATGAAATAATTAAAATATATTTAATTAATATAAATAAAAAATACTTTTTATAATGGACCTTATAAACAAACAAATCTGATAACTCTTTATAATATTAGTATACATCCTTACTAATATTAAAAAAAAATACGAAAGTAACTCTGTCTGTCTGTCACGCTTTCACGACTACACCACTGAGCTGATTTTGATGAAATTTGGTACGGGATAAGTTTGAACCTCAAGAAAAGACATAGTCTACGTTTTTTTTTTTATTTTTATTTTTTGCTTGAAGCACAGGTTTAAATAAACCTAGATCGGGCGGGTCGCTACTGGACATTGCAATTCCGAACCATCATTATTTTTATCACCTATAATATTATCCTAGTTTTAGTTTATTTTTAGGCACTATAATTGTATGGAAAATCTAATTACTGTTGGCTAAGTGTACACTTTTTGTAAACGTTTTTATTTAAATAAATTATTATTCCATTTATTTATTTTACTTACATATATAGTTACATTTTTAAATATTATTTTATCAAAAAAAAAAAATATTATTAAATTATTATTCCATTTATTTATTTTCCTTACATATAAGTTACATTTTTAAATATTAATATAAAAAACATAAAAACATTTAAAAATATAAAAAATAGTAGCCCACCGGCATCGGGAACAGGAAATTATTATTATTATTATATTATTATTAATTATTATTCCGCGAAATCGTCCGCATCCGCGATAACCGATATTTACGCGGCTGAAGTCACAGACAAAAACTAGTACATTATAACATTTACAGCCTATTACATGGGACTTCAACGTAACTGGCAAAATGTGGGTGTAATGGGTACATCTCTGCCTAACGCTTCGGGGATAACAAGCGTGATGTTATGTGTTTTTGTGTGATAGCTAACGTCAGGTCGAAAATGCTAAAAATAAAGTCGTAAAATATTTTAAGCTAACAACGACCTCTCAATACTGTAAACTTTCGGACTGGATTTTTTAAACTCTCCCAGCGGAAAATATGCCGAAACAAACTTGTCACTGTAATTAACCTATTTCCGTAACTTGTTGCTGTAGCTTGTTGACACTTTTTGAACTAGTTTCTAGGTGGAAGTACCTTTTTGGGACAAAGAAGCTGCATCAAAGTCACATTATTGGAAAAAAGCCGGCCAAAAAATAATTGTTTTGTGATGTTTACGTTTTCGGATATTTTCCTTTACTTGTGTTACTTGGTTACATTACTTCTAGCCAAATTTGATGATTCTAGGTCAACGGAAAGTGCCCTGTAGGTTTTGATTCCCTAGCGAGCGTTAAATATGCGCCATAAACGACCTTATCATTAGATTGCGCTGACTTAGAAGCTAAATTTTTTCACGACTCCAAAGGAGTAGTCGACCTGGGAATGTGTTATTAATCTCAGCTTAATATCTCCACGCGTTCCTGAGAAAATGTTTTTGACAGACGGACAGACAGACTGACAGCAAAGTGATCCCAGAGGTTTCGGGTTCTGCTTTTGCCAACTGAGGTACGGAACCCTAAAATTGGCCCTTTGGCGATAAAATATGACTCAGTATGGCCGTTGTTAGCCTCAGAGCTGCCGGCATCCTAACTCTAAGTCTACAAATAGGAAATTTAAAGTTGAAAGTGGCCTCGCGGTACTTGGGAGGCGTCGCGAAGATTTCCCATTCAATTACGTTAATACTAAAGCAGTTTAAGGTGAAATATTAAGGCGTTTTCATATTTTAATTAAATCTTTTAGGTTTAGCGTTGTAGTAAAAAGAAAGAAAATACTTCGATTAGTCTGATGGAATAACCCAATAACAATTTACCCGACCTGGGAATCGAAGCCAAGCCCACATTCTCAGCAGTCGCGCTTTGCCACCACTAGAACAATGAGGCAGTCATGTGGTGTATGTCTATAATACACATTATAATACAGTATAACAGTAGTAGTAGTAGAGACTGAATTATTTTGTGCCCGGTTGATGGCAATAGGCTCGCCCCCTTTTACATGGGACTTAAACATAACTGGCGAAAAGTGGGTGACGAATGCGTACATCTCTGCCTAACCCTTCGGGAATTACAGGCGTGATCTTATGTTATAATACAGTATCTTATGAAAAGATCGAGTTTTCTTAGAATGTAAGGACAATACATGGTTTTGTTGGATAAAGGATTTCTGTGTCTGTTTCGCTTTTTGTCCGGAATTATTTCGAATAATAAAATGCGTGCTTTTATATTCTGTTGTTTTGACAAAGAATAGAACACTCTTTTATGAGTTGCTGAAAGGGAAAAGATGAACAGTACGCGTCTGTTATAAAGACAGAAAAAATTGAAAAAAGATTATTTTATAAATCGTTAATGACTCTGACACTCATACGACATAGTGTCAGCCAAGTTTGGAACATAAAGAAGAATAAAATAATTTCTAATCGATGTTTTGTACAATTTGTAAAGACTCGGTTTAAAGGTTTCTTTAATTAAACAATAATATTTTAATGTCTGCTAGAGCTACCTACAAATATTTTCTTTTAGTAGGGAGTAGACAAGTTGCACTTTGACCTACATTATTGCCTAGCCCATATTAGCGTTGGGCGTTTCTGTACCAATATTATAACGTTATGTGTAGAATGCAATTCCATTAGGGATGGGCAGTGGGCACATAGTTTGCCCCGTTAAACTGCACCTATGTTTACAAATTAAACGACATCATAATGTAACAGACTACTAACGATGTTTGCACATCGATTAACGACTTAATGGCTTCCTAATTGAGCTTAATTTTGCCAAGCTAACCCACAATCTCTCAATAATTTAATTAATTACGATAAACTAATTCAATATCGTAAACGTGTTATAACTATTAAGCAATAACTATTCAATGAGTATTCAAAACTTATGTTTAGAATAGATTTTAAAGTAATCCTAAACTGCCTATGCCTGCGGTTTTTCAAAATCATTTTAATTATTTGACGGACTCGTTGGTCTAGTGGTTTCAAAGCACGACTACTAAGCATAAAGTGAAAGTGTTATTAGGTTTTTCCATCAGGAATTTCTCAGTAGCAGCCTCGGAGTCTAGATTTGTGCCCGGTTGATGGCAATAGGCTCGCCCCCTATAACATGGGACTTAAACATTAGTGGTGAAATGTGAGTGTGCTAATAGGTACACCTCTGCCTAACCCTTAGAGGATTACAGGTGTGATGTTATAAGATAAGCCTTTATTTGCCTTAAACATGGTATAAGGATGTTACAGTCAGGTCTAGAGTCCACATGTTTAGCTATACAGAATATGTATCAATTGCATGCAAAACAATAATTATTAGTAAATTGTTATTCAATGTCACAGAAATATGGTCAATACGTTAATCAAAGTAAGTATGTAATTATCAATTGCACGCAAAATAATTGTAATTCAATGTCACAGAAATAAATATGGTCAGTACGTTTATCAAAATATTATGTAATGTAAGCCTAAAATCACCAATTCGTATCTTCTCTATATGCTCGTACCTTCTCTATATGAGAAAAAGCCTTTGCCCTACAATGGGATAATAGGCTGATATTTCTGATAAGTTACAATAATACTAGCCTATTACTGTCCCACTGTAGGGCAAAGGCCTCTTCTCATACAGAGAAGGCATGAGCATGATCACCACGCTTGCTCAAGGCGGATTGGCGATCTCAGACTTATATTAATTACAAGTCCAGGTTTCCTCACGATGTTTTCCTTCACCGATAAGTTAAAACACGATAAAAACTTATTGTGACAATCGTAGAACGTTACTTTGTTTTGTTTATCTAACATTAAAGCGCAGGCCACACCGCCAGCTAGCGGGCGGGCGGGCTAAGCGGGCGAACATCGTTTCACCTCTTTACATACTTCGGTTCACACCGCGAGCTACCGACTAACCTGACGAGCTAAGCTAACGAAATATCCGACGATTCCTAGCTAGCGGGCGGGCGGGCTAGGCGGGCGAACATCGTTTCACCTCTTTACATACTTCGGTTCACACCGCGAGCTACCGACTATTCAACGAGCTAAGCTAACGAAATATCCGTCGCTTGTCTGTCCGTAGTTTTCGGTGTGAACCCCATAGTTTAGCTCGCCAATATTTCGCGTAGTTTGTATAGTTTCCTTCGTTCGCTTCGCCCGCCCGCTTAGCCCGCCCGCCCGCTAGCTGGCGGTGTGGCCTGCGCTTAAGATCGTAACAAAATCTTTAGCGACTCGCAAGAGATATTACTTTCTGTTTCCTCCTTTACATTTTTTTAAATTTAAATTGCTTTTCTCATTTGAATCTGTCACTTTGACCGTCTTTTAACGAACTTTGAAAAAGGGATGGCTGCGGAATTATGTATCTTTGATCACTTGTTTTTGGGGTTCTGTCCGAAACGTGAAAAACGGGAAGCTATTACTAAGGTTCCGCTGTCTGTCTGTCTGTTCGTCGTGAAATCACTAGTCACAGAGTGTACTACTGAGTGTGTATTACTTTAGGGCCTCTATAACAACAAATAATAATAAATAAAGGGGGTTCATTCGGAAACGAACGAAAACTGTTTTATGAATGTAATTTTAAATACTGTTTTCATGTCCGACCTGTATACAGGGTAATTGAAAATATACCCGAAACCTTAAAAAAAATCAGCTGTTTCTTTCATTACGATCGTGTTGTGTAGCATTTTAGTAGGGAACAGCTGATTTTTTTTCATGATTTTAAGTTTGGCCCCATAGTAAAAGTTGTTCATAATGATGAGTACAATGACCCCTTTTAAGGTTTCGGATATATTTTCAATTACCCTGTATAAAAAATTTACAGAGAGATAATATATTTTTAAACTTTTTAACTTTAGACTTGGAAGAATATTATTATAACACTTACATACAACATTACTTTTTTTTAAGCACACTAACACCATGTTTCCTCCCATGGTTGCTGGTAGCGTGATGTTATATAACATACTAGCACTCTCCCCGCGACTTCGTTCGCGTAATTTTTCTTACGGACCCCTAATTTTTTGATAATAAAATATAGCCTATAGCACTCAGTGATAACGTAGCTTCCAATTTGTGAAACAATTTTTAAAACTTACAAACAAAAATGTTACCTCTTTATTATTAGTAGTAAGTATATAGATAAGTACTATTCCTCATGAATCTGGCTATCGTATACAAAAAGATTTTTCCAATCGGACTTGTAGTTCCAGAGATCAGTGCGTTTAAACAAACGAAGAAAATCCTCAGCTTTATTATATTACTAGCTTTTGCCCGCGACTTCGTCCGCGTGTATGTCGGTTTTCGCGGACGCAGACGAAGTCGAATAAAAAGTAGCCTATGTCCTTTGTTGGGGTACACACTTACCCTGTACCAAATTTCACACAAATCGGTTCAGTAGTTTAGGCGTGAAGAAAAGACAGACAGACAGACAGAGTTACTTTCGCATTTATAATATTAGTTAGGATTTTTTTATTAGTATATAGATTATCTGGTACCAGAATTTTAACCCACACCTGAATGCTAATAAAACTGTAACCGTAAACTTTTGGGCCACAGTGACCTATATTCAAGTAGATAGGTAGGTACCTATATATTCATAAACAGTAGGTACAGCCTGTCTGTGTACATGTCTTCTATTATCAGTCGGAATGATCTTGAGATGGGCAGGACAGCTCCCTTTTCACGTTAACACATAAGAGCTCATAACCAAACATGTTTTCCTTTGTTACGTTTTAAGATTTTTGTACTAAGTACTTCAATATTTGAAGGATTACGTCAAAGAGGATGATTTGTTAGACCCGTAGCGCACTAGCGGCCTGGCCGCAGCGGCCAGTCGCGCGGCCCGGCCGCAGGGGTTGCGATTTGCAACGCGGCCAAAACCGCGGCCACGATCGTCAGTTGCACATATTACAGCGCGCTTCAAAATGGACGTTGAAGAAATAGCAGTGCTTTTGTATCTTCTAAGTAAGAAGCGGAAAAAGAAAAGGAAAAAATATTGGGTTCATCCCTTGCTACGTGAAAGTTCGTTCGATCTCGCTGGCCGCTGCGGCTCGGTGTGGCCGCTGGCCGCGTGCGGCCAGGTGCGCGCGCTCTGTGGCGATTTCATACTGAGGTAAGTATCTCGATGGCCGCCGCGGCCTGGCCGCTAGTGCGCTATTGCTCTTATTCCACGACTACATATGAGGTTTAAAACATATTACCACAATAGAATATATATATTTAAAAATATCAAATATTCAGATGAGGCGAAAGGAGTATGTAAGGATCGTAGCAGGTGGCGTTCTGTGGTTTCTGCCTACCCCCATGGGAAAAAGGCGTGAGTTTATGTATGTATGTATCAAATATTTTTGATAATATCTACATAACATCACGCCTGTTATCCGCGAAGAGTTAGGCAGAAGTGTATCCATTAGTGCACGCACATTTAGCCAGTTATGTTTAAGTACCATGTAATAGGGCGCGAGCCCAGAAATTCCTGATGGAAAAATTTATATGCTTTGTAAAATAATCTAGGTAAATGTAAATCATAACACATAACATCACGCCTGTAATCCCCGTAGGGTAAGGCAGAGGTGTACCTATTAGTACACCCACATTTCGCCAGTTATATATAAGTCCCATGTAATAGGGGGCGAGCCTATTGCCATCAACCGGACACAAATCCAGACTCCGAGGCTGCTACTGAGAAATTCCTGATGGAAAAACCCAATAACACTTTGCCCGACCTGGGAATCGAACCCAAGACCTCATGTTCAGCAGTCGCGCTTTGCCACCACTAGACTAACGAGGCAGTGAAGATTGATTAAATATACGTTAATATTATTAAAAAGTCTTTCAACCATCGTAGATTGATAAGCTTGATACAATACGGCCGACGTATCTTGGCGGCCCTGAAGTTAGCCGATTGCTGCGCAGTAAACAATTTCGTTTCTATAAGATCCATTGCGCAGTCAAACATCTACCTTCAGACCGCCAAGATACGTCGGCCGTACTATACCAATAGTAATCCTGCGGCCAGGGATTATTTTAGTACCTATCTTCAATATAAAACAAATAAAATGTAAATTACTGAGATAGTTAAGCTAATATTGTCCAACGGCAACGTTCTATTAATTATGTAATATAAGATTAAACAACTTTAAGATATTATGCTCCCTTTCCTAGTAAAGGTCATATTTTATTATAATCAGTCATCTAATGACACAGTCATCTAATGACTCCTTCCGCCCTGGGTGAGGCGGAAGGGACTGTCAGACTTTTACTGACTAAAAAACCACCCTGTTCCTTCTGTTGCCCTTTACGTTCCGGGGCCACGGTATCCTGTTAAGACGTCCCGCAACCCCGGCAGGCGTTTGGCTCCGTTGGGGGCCCCGTCCCTGTGCTGACAGCTCTTTGAGGCGCGCGCGAACAGAACGCGCCGTCGACCCGGGCATGGTTCTTGATCGGACGGCGAGCTACCCATTACTCGCCATCCGCAAGCCCGCGCCTACGGTGGCCGGATGTCGCCTCGCGACGTCCGACGCGGCTGGGGCGTGAGGTGGAACACGCGGCCCGCCTCCTCCTTCGCTAGCATTACTGCTTCGCAGAAGGAGGTACTAGCTTATGCCTGCGATTTCGTTCGCGTGGATGTCAATTAACGGCGGTGTTTGTTTTTTTTTTGCGCTGTACCCTAAATATTTTTTCTAAAGTAAAAATAAGTGAGTTACTCCTTATATCTCCTATCTGCCAGTGAAAGTCTCGTCAACATCGGTTCAGCCGTTTCGAAGAATAGTCGGAACGAACTGACAGACAGGCAAAAATCTGAAAGAGGAGAGACACAGGTGCACTCCGCACCTGTGTTTCGTAAACGATACCAATTCTGCTATGTACTATTATAAATGCTAAAGTATGTGTAGATAGATAAATGGATGGATGATTGCTAAGTTACTCTTTACGACTGTATGAAGTTAGCTGAAATTAGCATTTATTTCAAATAAACCATTTACTGGCACTTTTGTATTGTCAATGAGTCGTACAGCAAGTCAGCAAGCTGAAACTAGTTGCTCGTTCCGAACTTAGGTAGGTCTCTATGGAAAATAACGAGGGACAAGATACCTGCAGTCTTTTCAATTAAGTTTTTACAAAATCCTGGATACCATTATTCTCGTTGCTTCTTTATGTGAAATTAATCTAGGTGTATAGCAATATAAAACAAAATGAAAAAAGTAACAAAGACACATACGTATCACACATCGAATATTTTTATCCTGTCTTTGTGTTTCCATGAGTTAATTTAGAACTTTGGCTTAATTCTGAAGTCTACGAAGGCGAAGTCGTAGCCAAAACCTAGTGAAAGCATATAGTAATAACGTGGCGCCACGTGTACAATGGCCATTCACCCAAAGATTGACCACGAGTTCAATATCAATCAGCATTGTAATAACTAACCTAAAAGTAATACAAATAACAAAATAATGTTAAAATAATAACGATCGCTCCATAATTTCTCTACAGCCCTCCAAACACAAATAAAGCGCTTATTCTGAAAAAAAAATCTTATCACTTTTGCGAATATTTTCGAAGGTTGTAGACAAGAGAGGGTGACATGCTCTCCCTGGGCGTTGCCATGACAACCGGCGGGGCTCGTTGCCCGGTCGACGGCCCACGCGTGACCTTGGGGCAAACCAAGGTTAGCTAATCTAATTGAAATGTTTTTCAATTGTTTATACGTCTAAAATGCAGACGCGTTCTTCGAAAATTCTGTGGAAAAATAAGGTAGGTTTGAATTTGGAACAGAAGTCGAAAAATAATGCTGGCTATATGGAATCATGATTTTGCTTTTTAGGTAAACTACACTACTAGTTTTGTTTCACCAGTAGTCCGAGACAGGGGCACGCCGCAGGCTTACGCTGAAAACCAGCGCCGTGGTTTTAGTGCCTCCGTGCACTGGCCACGGCACTATGCTGAGCGTAAGCCCTTTTTTATGTTACGTGCGTCATTTTCGCGTGAATAGATTTTCTTTTATTTCTTTACTATTATACCCAAAAAAAGAATTGTAAAATTGACCCATCTTTGTTGTGTTCAATGTTTTGTTGCAAAATGACGATATGAATAAATAAAACGTTATGATTATATTAAATAGTTTATAATTTTTTTTAAGTACATGAAATGTTGATTTATGAAATGAAATATTTGTATTTCGTTGTTATTGTTTGTTGCTTAAACATTTGTTTAATAACTGTCGAACTTTAACCTTTGAGGCGTGGACCAATGTTAGTCACATTGGTCCATGCCATGAGAAATCAACTTTGACGCGGACGAAGTCGCGGGCAGAAGCTAGTATGATAATACAAAGTGATCGTGAGTTTCAGGTTAATATAATTGGAGCATCTTATGCATCGATAATAGTTAGATTCGGCACCTCAGTCACAGTACCCAGGGCCCGATCTAGCTATTTAGCCGCTCCGGGCAAAATAATATTCGCCACACTTTACACTAACACTATAATAAGTCATGAACTTGGAACCAAAGATGGGATGCTATTATATTATGTGATATTGTTTTAATTGTATAATATTCAAACACGTTACTCTTCTACGGTTTCTGAACAAGTTTACAAAAATTCATGAGAGTATGTTGGACTTCGTGCACCGCTTCGAGCATCCTTAATTTTGCCGCCCCTAATTTTGAGGGGCATTTGCCCGGCCGGCCGCCCCTTAGATCGGGCCCTGACAGTACCTACTACCACCATAGACATTTTCAATACCAAAAAGATCGCAGGTGAGTAATAATAGTCTATGCTTTTAAAATTGATAACCAATTTTTTTTTAGAGCAGCGGTTGTTCATCTTCTATTCAAACATGAGTAGCCACTTAAATTCTTAACAAAAGAAAATAACCAAACATAATATATTTTTCCAAAACTTTTGAGAAAGATAAACATAACGGCACTTTGAAACTGCGATAAAGCTGAATAAATCTTACGACCCTGTTTAAGAAATAAACATTACAAGTACTTTAAGTACTTTATTTATTGGTTCATAAATCAATACTCACCTATCTACTTTATTTCTCAAGTAAATAAGGTTCAAAGTTGTATCTACCACTTACAAAAATAATAACATAATCCAGAACCAACCGCTGATTATGCATTATTATGTAATTTCAATATTATTTACTTTTTTTATGTAGTATGTAAAATACTGGTTCTCAGCTGCATCCGGTTAGACTGGAAGCCGACCCCAACATAGTTGGGAAAAGGCTAGGCAGATGATGATGTAGTATGTCAATTTCATTTTTATTTTACTAAGTTTATTTTTATAAACATATTTTTTGTATGTCAAATTTTGTTATATTATTTTCTTAGCATATTTTAATAGCAGTGTAAATTGTTTATAAAATGAATAAATAAATAGTATTATGTAAGTGCATCCAAGGATAATACCCAGTTAGCACAGGAGTATTGCAAGATACATACATAATATCACGGCTGGAATATTAAGGGTTAGGCCGAGGTGTACTCATTAGTACACCCATATTTCGCCAGGAAGCATAACTAAGTAAGTTAGTATTGCAAGATATAGAAACAAAAATAGGACTATGGGTTTGCGTGGCTTAAATGGGCTGGTAACCTAATGGATTGAAACCTAGCATGTTCATTTGTATAATTAAAATAAAAACAATCCTTAAAAAATATGAGAAATGACCAATTTATCGGAACATCATTCACCGCAGACACTATTTACTCTCCTCGTTTACAATGAACGAATAAATGAACGAGAACGAATGGAAGTTTATTCACACAATCGTTCAGTTCTGTATAATTAAAATGTAATCCTTTATTATCCGAATATCAGTATTATGAATCATTGAACGCTGAACATAATATTTTGGTTTTAATATTATTATTTCGTTCGCGTTTTTTTTATTTTAATGAACAGCTTTTGCTTGCGATTTTGTCCGCGTGAATTTTATTACGGATACCTATCTATGGTGATTAACATACGGCATCGCACACCGCCGCGGTAGGCGGTGAAGCGGATCTCATGTCGCATTGGCCCCTATGAAATCCGTTGTTGCCTTTCACACGTACACCGCTCAACCGCGCGGTCGAGCGGTGCAAAAACATGGCGTATAGTACTTAGGGATAATTAGCTTCCTTTTAGAAACAAAAGTATCAATATCGGACTATTACTTTCAAAGATAAGCGTGACAACAAAACAAACAATAGGTAATCCTTCAGTTTTATAATATTAGTATATCACTTTATATCGCGGGTTCGATCCTGCACAAAAAAAAAATGTATTGCCTACTGGTAGTGGTTCCAGGTCTGGCTGTTTGTGTATGTGGGCTTATATGTTTGTAAACTCACTCACAGTACAGAAAAAAATCTTAGTGTGGGGCAACGTTTTATATTAAAAAACAAAGTAAGGAATACATATTAAACCAATTTTTAATTATATTAAGGCTCCATCAAATATTTGGATTTACAAAAGAGCTCTGTTGTCAAAATCGTTTGAGAACCTCTGACCTAGGGTATTAATTAAATCATGAAAATGTCATAAAAGGATATTCAGTTGTAAATAAAGTAACGTTTGTGACGAAACCGACTATAACACTGTGTGGTTTAATTAACTTTGACTACCAACAAAAAGTGGTTTTAATCAGTGTACAGACAGACGCACTATATTTTTGACTGCCTCGTTGGTCTAGTGGTTAGTGACCCTGACTGCAAAGCCGGAGGTAGTGGGTTCGATTCCCACCCAGGACAAACTTTGTGTGATGAGCATAATAAAATTGTTGGTTCTGTGTCTGGGTGTAATTTATCTATAATATGTATGTATTTATAAATTATTTAAGTATGTATATCAGTTGTCTGATTACCATAACACAAGCTCTGCTTAGCTTGGGATCAGATGGCCGTGTGTGAGTTGTCCCAAGATATTTATTATTTTTATTTACTTATTTTGTTTAAGTAATTAAAGCAATAAGCATACCCATTTGTCATACTTCTCTTAGCAATTATATTTTAAACCTATATTTATTTTATTCATTTACTTTACAAACTAAAATAATGTATTCCTAGTTAGTTGAAGTTATATCGTTAGAACAAACTCTGCTTCGTTGAAACAAAAATATCTGTAAAAATGATACAGAAACATTTGAACATTTTTACTGGAACATTTTATTTCTACACTATCTTCTGCTCATGACTTCGTCCGTGTCAAAGTTGATATATTATCGCACGGGAATCATATATTTTGTAGCCTGTGTGCTATTTCAGACTAATCTATCTCTGTACTTTTCATCTAGATCCGTTCAGCCGTTCTGGCTTGATTGAGTAACAAACATCCATTCAAACTTTGGCATTTATACCTAACTAGCTTTTGCCCGCGACTTCGTCCGCGTATATGTCGGTTATCGCGGACGCAGACGAAGTCGAAGTCGAATAAAAAGTAGCCTATGTCCTTTGTTGGGGTTCACACTTACCCTGTACCAAATTTCACACAAATCGGTTCAGTAGTTTAGGCGTGAAGAAAAGACAGACAGACAGACAGAAAGACAGACAGACAGACAGAGTTACTTTCGCATTTATAATATTAGTTGGGATAGTAGTAAGATACTCGTACATGTCGCCTAATGGAGAAGGATAATATTCAATAAGAACAATTGGGATACATTTTTAATGTAGATACCGTTTTTTTAGTGACATATACTTTTATGGACATTTTAATTTAATGTAGGCACTTACTAAAACTAATTCATTATTTGTTCATCGCTCATCATTAGTTCTAATTATGAAATTAACATACTTGTACGCCCCACATTTATTGGCAGCATTGTTAAGCGAATGTTGCACAACATTGTTTGCCGCAACATCCAATGTTGTTGGCAACAATGTTGCACGTCTTTTGTTTACCATATTACACGGCACATTAGTGTATTGCCATCACACAATACTTCAACACTACATGCAACATGTTTTCAAACACAAAAACATGCTGTGCAACTTTGTCCTTGGTTATTTAAGCAAAACGTTACCCCACACTATGATTTTTTCCTGTATCGTGGGTGCGTTTGCAAACATATTAACCTACATACACAATCAGCCCGACCCGGAACGACTATCTGTGCACTAGGAAATACAAGGTGTTGTTTTGCATCCTCGTCAAATTTCAGGTGGTTGTCCTAAAAGACATAAATAATCAATTGAAAATACAGTACCGGGCAATAACTAATAAGCGCGCGCGGGAGCGCGAGCGTGGCTAGGCACGTGCGCGAGTAGTACCTACGAAATTATTGAATGATCGTTGCGTATGCGTTGTGTATGTATTGTTTGCGTTTGTTTGTGTGTGAAAGCGCGGTTATAGCTAGTAACAGACGGGCCGCTTTTAAATACGACTGGTTTACAATTTATGGATTTCAGTAAACAGGAAAAAAATATAAAAAATACCTACTCATTTTATTGTTGATTTGGGTCGAGAATCATTAGCGTAATTACGTCCTTGAATTTGACTAGGATGCAAATCAACAGCTTGTATAGGATCCGTGTAATAATTGAACCAGCGACACGCAGCGCAGCAGCCTATCAATCAGCCACTGCAACAACCTTCTCAACAAAAGTGTTTCACAATAAACACGCGGTTTTACAAACACACTTCATATGATTGCAGTAATTCCAGCGACGTCGACATCTGAATAAACAGCCAATGACCTGTCAGTCTGTCAGTTTAATATTATAAAACTATTTCATAGTCATAGGGGACTGAATGGGTAAGTCCATGAATGCAGTGAGTTATAACACTGGCTGACAGGATTTGTCAAAACAAAAAAGTGGCCGAGGAGTAGGGTCGGTATGAGGGTTGTGGAAAATTCTGGGATACTTAAGATTCATTGTTTTTACATTGTACCCATAGATTTAATATTAATAAGCCTTAGGGGCATAATGTAAATTCCATAGGCCAGATAATGACTATAATTTGAGATACAAATCATGCGCCAGATTTGAAAACATTTTGTTCCATCAAAATTGTAACATTTTTTTTTTTTTTAATCTATATTCATGGAATTTCTTGCTTGTTCTTCGCCATATGAAGCTATTGTTTAAAACGAGAATTTTAAACTTTCTATCGACTCCCTGATGCATGTAAAGTGAAAGTAAATGGTTTATTTAAATTATTTGATTTTGAATTTCAGATTTGACTTTTCTTTACTCCTTTTCTTCTTTTATCTTTCTGTGGTATACAGTAGGTATTTATATTATTATATTTTTTATGCAGCATTTTTGTGCAGTAAGTACCTACACAAGAAAGTGTCTTTTTTGTTATCTTGAAACTATTCATTTCAACATAAATTTTATTAATTTGATATTTCTGTTTCCTCTAAGCTCGCGTCAAAAACTTAACTAAGAATTAGTCGCTAACACAATTAGATTTATCACACCATGATCTTAATGTATGCATGTACCATTGTCTCCAACCCCTCTACTACACACATACATTTCTCTCCTGTCATCTCACACAGTGTCAACGGGTTTCATTGAAGATTTGTTGACAGCGCTTAACCTGTGCGCATAAATTAATCAAACTTGAACGTAGGTAGATCTATGTACGTATAGTAAACGCTAGCTGTGGTGTCTTCATCTACTTGAAGAATAGTTTTGTTTGTTGTTATTTAGCAAATGTTTCAAGGTTCTATTACGTCCTTTATAGTTATGGGCAATGAGGTAAATACACGGTGCACAGACATTATTTTCGACTGGGACTAACGGGTGAGAGTTCCGCAGTCAAAGTCAAACTATTTATTTTAATTAGACTTTTATAATATACTTTTGAACGTCATTTACAAGAAAAAATAATCTAGTTGCCCCTTCCGTGTGGAGAAGAATGGGTAGGAAACTCCAGAGAAGAATCGCCTAACAATACGAGCCGTGACTGGAAGTATCGCTTCCAGAATCAAGCCCAACATCAAACTGCCCAAGGAGAGCCTCCTTAGGTGTTGGTCGAGGCTCTTGGCTATTATGCCATTGGCCGTCACGACTATCGGCACAATGATTCATTATTATCATAAAATTGGAAATAAAAAGATAGTTATAAATTGTATTATAACTGAAATATTAAAAAACGTCAAACAAAATCGTCTGCCATTTTTCTTTGAGTAGGTAGGTACTCCTAAACCAATTTGAAAATTATTCAATAAGAATGCTAAAATATGAGTTGGGATCGTTTTATTTTTCTTGACGAGTATTAATAACGGCACAGCTGCTAGCTCTGAGCATCTGAGCCTCAATATCAGCCAACATTGTAGTCATCTCAGGAAATAAACAAAAACATTAATTAATGTAAATGTCTGTACTTGTTTGAATTTTTTACAAAGATTCAAATGGAAAAAAATATTGTTGTAAAAAAAGCAGTTGTTGTATGAAACACCGACAAAAACCATTAAAAATGCGTTTGTATGGACGTATGTTTGTTACTCTTTCACTCATAAACGGCTAAACATAATTTGCTAAAATTTCGCACACATATAGATATTGATCTTGCTAACACATAGGAAAATGTAACTCCATTTTTACGTTCCGGGTGATAATTTCACAGACGAAGTCGCGAACAGAAGCTTGTTCCTACATAAGTAATTGTGTGGACAAAATGGCTAAAGTACATAAAAGTATAAACTAAGCTTCCGTCCATTTGATTGGCTAAAGTTTAAATTGCTAACCTGAATCACGACAATACACACCTATGTACCTGTCTACCTTATAATACTAGGGAACACTATCAGGGTCCTCCAAAATCAAAACAATTTAAACTTATAATTCGGTGTGGTAACCCTACTCACACAGCAAACCACATGATTAACAAAACACCTCAATTTTTACAAACTCAACCTTGTTCCCTTGTAATAAGATTTTTACGACCCGCCTAAACAAGTTGGTCGTACCATACATGACACGAAAACTCATGAATAGATATTGCAATGACAAAACCGCGGAAAATTGGACTTTGGTATGACATAGAATTATTGTTTTATTCGCGTTTAGAGGTGCGTTTAGAACAAACGGCTATCCCGGGAACGGGAACGGGAACGTGCAAATATGATTATGTGATACGGGAAAGTATGTATAGTCGTTAAGGTGAAGATGAAAAAAGAAAATTATAATATTTGGTTAATATAATATTTCGTTCCGGTTGCAATGTAGATACTACATACATAACATCTAGTTAGGCAGAGGTGTAGGTACCCATTAGTTATGTATAAGACCCATGTAATAAGGAGCGAGCCTGTTAGCATCAACCGGGCAGGAATCCAGACTCCGAAGCTGCTACTGAGAAAATTCTGATGGAAAAATCTAATAACACTTTGCTCGACCTGGGAATCGTACCCAAGACCTCATGCTCAGCACTCGTGCTTTACGACCACTAGACCAACGAGGCAGTCAAGTTGCAATGTAGATACTAACTTACGTATTAACCTTTCTCTTGAATCACTCTAATATCAAGCAATATAAATAAATTAATAAATTAAATAAATAATAAAAACTAATAAAAAAAAATAAAAAATAAAAATTAATTAATATAATAAATCAGAGCCATAGTTAAAATATTGAGACTAGTTTGAGATCGTTCCTTAAAGTTAGTGTTATTGCCTCCAATCTTGAAAATAATAATAATATGTATGAACCGTCTAGAACTACCTGATTGCTACGGCGTAGCTGGCTTAACCTACGGCGTAGCACCTGCGTAGTTCCATGCTACGGTAAAGTCTCATAGCCAATTTATCTAACATTCGGATCATTTATCATGCCTTGGTACATGGTATCTCATAACAATAAATAATACCAGCTTATTATGGTCTTGCAGCGTAGAGGCCTCTTCAAATAGAGAGAGGGCATGAGCATATTGATCGCCTCTCTTTCTGTTGTGCATTTGTTTACAGAACAGCTGATTTTGTTGTTTATATTTCAGAGATCTATAGTAAAAGTTGTTCATATTCATAAATATGGTATCAAACAATCAGATATTAAATACTTGTGAGTGCTTTCAATTAATAGGTATTCTTAACGTTAAATGGGTAGTTTGGTTTGGTCCTTATGTCCGAATTTCCACAACCTCTTGCATGAGGGGCGGGTACCACTGAAACATTCTTCTAGCAACAAAAGAAAAACTTACTTAATCGTTTCTACTTTACATACTTAATTCCAATAAATTCAAGGGAAACTAAACCCTATTCATGCGTAGTAGATCCTAAAACACATTTTAATAAACGACTGCTCTGGGATCCGAGCTATGAGCCTATGTCGACATGTAATTACATTGTCTATTCACCCAAATTGATCCCGTGAGGGAGGTGCTCCTTAAACGTGAACTATACTGTAAACTGTCGCTGATGATGCGTAAGATCGACAGTTACTAGAAAATAATACTTATGGCTGTTGATTTAGGGGTGATTTTTAATATTCAGAAAATAGGGAATCTATACCAATATTATAAAGCTGAAGAGTTTGCTTGTTTGTTTGTTTGATGTGTTACTTATTGAAAGTACTGGTCCGATTCTGAATTTTTTTTCGCTAATATTTTATTTCCAAAAAAATTGGATCGGTAAAAAAACTCAGGCAAACGAAGTCGCGGCCAAAAGCTATACAAAAGTTGTCAACCCACATTTGTCGGTTGAAACTGAACTAAGACAAAACTGCACCCTGCTGCAACTGAATATTGATCTAATTAAACATACACAACTTTTAATCCCGATTTTGTAGCCCCATCAGATTTAAGACTTGGGTTTAATTCCGA
The DNA here is from genome assembly GCA_949316365.1 of Hoplodrina blanda. NCBI lineage: Eukaryota > Metazoa > Arthropoda > Insecta > Lepidoptera > Noctuidae > Hoplodrina > Hoplodrina blanda. The sequence goes on along the minus strand of OX438579.1, from coordinate 2,396,979 downwards.
AGGTTACGCAGGCAAAGTCGAGGACAAAGGCCAGTCATAAATATTATCAACTAGAACATCAACCATGCAGTACATGTAAGGCGGTGGTACGGTCTCCTTGTCACCGCGCCTCGCAATAAGTAAGTACGTGTCGCGAATGAACGCTACAAATCTAAAGATATATGGATGTTATTTAGATTCGTAACCTCGCACAGGATCCGAAGTTCCGAAGTGAACTGATATTGATATTTACAATAGAAAACTTATCTGTGGTTGAAGCTAAATTTTAAACAAATTTTGGGATGGAGGTCATGATCTCGTGTGATTGGTCCTAATAACCAAAATTGGTCTTTATGGAAACAATATTAACTGTATCTAATATGGTATTTCAGATAAATCTATACATACGTACGGGGTTTTTAAGACACACCACATAGTCGTTAACTACGCATACTGGAATAAAATTAAGTTATATTGAGCAAAAATGATTGCTACGAAATTACTTATATTTTTGGTGTGAAAAATCACTGGATATGGTAGCGCGCAATGTAACACATGCAGAAAATTGTGCTTCTGGCTACACCCAACATTTCAGAGACCCTGGGGATATTTAAAAAAATAAGTTATAACCTTCAATAGGTAACTCTATAGCCAGAAGATTCCCAGGCATGGTTCTTAACAAAAAAAAAACGCAATAATAGGAAGAATTTCGCCTTTTCAATGTTACATTATTTTCAAACGTAATTGCAAAAAAGTAGTTTATTTGTAAAAAAAAATGTTTTTTTCTTTTTTCATAGTCAACATAGACAGAGCAGCAACAGGCACTAGTTTGTCAGCAGTAATATGTGCTCGTAGATCTTAGCACCAAGAGCTATCAGATAAAAAACTCGGCAATGCTAACTTGGTGGCTAGGACAATCGCTGAGAGACTCTTCACCAGCGTTAGTTGCCGAGCGAATGGTACGAGTAATCACCTGCCACATACTTGCTTTAAACCCAGCGACAAAACTACTGAAACTACACACTCGCTTCTGTTTGCTAGCCAAGTCGTTTCTAATTTCTAGCTTTACTTCGCTTCGCATTTATCAGAGTCGGTGGAACAGGTGCCTTAAACTACAGAAAAAAAACAGCACAACCAGCTACAAAAGCGCTTTTAACACTAATCAACGTGAATAAAGCGCTCAAGATTTATCAAACTCAACCCGTGTTTAAATTGTATGCACGTTTTAGTTCAAGCAACAGAAATTGCCTGTGAAGGCTGACGACATAATTCATAAATTCTCAAAACGCGACCACGGTTCATCAAGTCGACCTGAATTAGTTATGACAGTACCTCGGGCGAAAGTCCAATGTCGCGTGAATATATTAACACGAGCAATGCGGTATGAGGGTGGAAGGACCAGAAATGCAATTTTTAATAAGCAAAAGTAAAAGGGTCAAAATAGTTGCCGGAGTAATGGATACTGGCGTAAAAACAACATTTACCTACATTATTAATTCACTAGTTTATGCCTGCGATTTCATGCATTGGATTGTATATGCTGTGGTCCTATACGTGGAGAACACTTATACAATAATACTTTTTGTTGACTGTTTGCCTTTTTGTTAAGCGATTCCCCTCACTAGGACTTCTCCTGTACTGTGGGTGTCTTATCAAACCCGCGAAACGCAACGCAGCAGCAAGTCTCTTAGCCACTGCATTAACGTGTCGTGAACTCTCTAATCATCATTCAATTAATTAATCAATGATCAATCAATTATTTATCAATTTGATTCTATCTAATTGTAATACTTAAAAATGTATTTTTGACACTCATCATCACTTATTGTTAAGTTATCATCGTTTGTGATTAGGTTTTGATATCTTCGTTATTTAAACTGTAGCATTGGAATGAATAATTCTGGATAAGATGGAAAGTTTTATTGCGATTTTCTATCATGAATTTTTCAGTAGCAATTTGGAATGAGAAATATACTCTTTTTATACGTAGTTTAATAGTTATCTGGCACAGTGTTAAGTTAGTATTTATGGGGGAAGGGATGTCGTAACTATTATTTATACCATGGAATCAGTAAACGATTCCAAACCAGCTCCTATATACATGTTCACCATGTTGGTGATGCACTTTTTTTTTTGTTGCTGTTCTTTACGATGTCCGTGTATTTTACCGGTTAGATACTTCAACTGGAAAACGGAACTTACGTCATTATCTATCCATCCTATAATTATGATACCTATTTATACATCCTTTTTTATGCTGAAAATCATCAATCAACTCTCGTCTGCGCAGTTCAATATTTGTAAACTTAGTGCCGGTCTTTTAAGCCCTAAAGATTGAACAAAAATCTCCGCGACACTGAACGTGTTAAGGGTACCCAAGTCGCTATAAAGTGGTGAATTAATGTTCTCAAAGCAAAGTTTCCAAGAGATTTTTCAGCCTGTAAACAAAGTATGGGTTAAAAAGAGATTACGTAAGGGTGTTCGAGTTTTTTCAGGGGTTGCGGAGCAAAGGACCGGGACGAAAGTTTTGCGGGACAAGGATACTTTTAATAATATTTTTTTGTTATGTATTAAGCTTTTGCCGGTCATTGAATACGGGATTTTTGATATTGTTTCTAAAGTGACGTACCTCTTAGTACAACACTTTCGTAACTTTTTTTGTATTTTGAATTTTGTGTTTTTGTTAAACAGAAATAATTGAAAAATACAAATATCCAACTACTTTTTACTATTATACCTTATTACTATTGTTTTCGATTACAATAATAATTATGGATGATTAAGTTTGTAAGGATAAGTGGATGTTTGTTTCTCATTCAAACATAAACGGCTGAACGGATTAGCTAAAATTCGGTACACATTAGATATTTATTTAACTAAATACATAGGATAATTGCTATCCCGTTTTAGTATTCCCGTGAAATAATTTAAGACTTAATTCTGAAATCTACGCAAACGAAGCCGCTGGCAATAACTAGTATTACATTTTTACTCACAGAAACTGGCACCTCATTTTTTATACATTTTCAAATTACATTTTTATTTATACATGGTACAACAAAATAAGTTATCACACAAACACAGACGATACACCAATACAACTTACAAACCCACACATCGACAAAAAATCCGTCAGTCCAAACAATTCTCGTTGGTATTTGAAACAGATAAGGAACATTTCAATCTGATTACACAATACAAAAGGTTCGACCAGGGACCCTCCTTTCTTAAGGCTAGTACACTATTCCCCTGTTATCAACAAGTACGGCGATATCTTTTATTCACTACTACACAACTCTATTTCGTTTGGTACGTATTGAATTCTTTAGCTTTTTTCTTGGTGTTTAACTGGTTTTATTTTTTGGTCTTTTGAGCGGTTCGAAATTGGTCCTTGGGTACATTGGAAGAAAAAATATTCGATAATTTTGCTGAATTGGATTACAATTGCACCTTATTTACTTAATGTCAAACCCACAAGTTTGGTTATATTTTCTTTTTATATAAACTAGAGCTAATTTATAACAAATGCCCTGAAAACTTATGTCGAAGGCAGAGTTGATTTTGAATTTAGCACCTTCTAAGTTTCGACACTGCTATGGCTATGCTTGTTAACCCCTAATTAACCCAGTATTGACTCCAATTTTGGGATCAGAAACTAACTCTAGATTATCCCTTTTCAAGGAATGTATCGAATTACCAATCACCCTGTATAGAACATGCTCGTGTTACTCTTTCACCTACCCCTCTTTCTTGAGTTTGGTTAGTAAGATATAAGATTAAATTACTAAAGTAAAGTACGTTTTCTGGTCAGTGGGTCGTCTTAGGGGCGGTTTCTTTTTCCTCAATACGATATATTACACCAAGATCCTTAAACTAAGCAAGTAAATTGCAGCAGCAGCAGCAGCTAAAAGCTAGTTTAAAAATTAAAAACATCCAATTTTAAGCAGTAAGTAAAGAAAGGTGAAGCATATTTTCCATGTTTGTAGCAGACTGTTCGAAGTCTAATACTGCAGGAACACACAAGTTGCATATTTCACAATTACCCGTAATGAGAAGTGACAGGCTGTTAGCGCCGTACGTAATAGCATACCACCATACCATCACGTTCCCTGAAGTCGCTTTAGGTAGGTAAAAATCAACCAAGTTGCGCCTAGTTGACGTTATTCAAGGCCCAAGACTAATGGGAATAAGAATAACGGGTAACATACAAAGACACTTAATAAAATTACATAGTCATCCCATCACTGCAATTTTTTTTTGCTCTCCGCATTGTCTGGTCACCAGAAATATTGCAGGATTACAACTAATTATAACAAACCTTTAAATATCCCTGTGGCCCTAGTACTACACTACTACTACTGCTAGTATATTCATAATTTTTGCACAATGTTATTTAGTCGGATGGACAGAATGCGTAGTTTACTGCTATGTGATTTGTCTTTTTACACCCTGAATATTATATTTACGGTCAACCTGACAACAATTAGGTAGGTACATAACGTTTTTATGTGATAGTTTCTTTTCATATTCTTTTTTATCCACATCTGATACAAAGAACACGAAAGAATACCTATTACTTTTGATGAAATGTTTGTCATCATGGTTTGCATTTTCGTTTCTTTCTTTCATTTGAAACTATTTTTTTCTTTTTTCTTTTCCCACCATGCGTGGCTATGGTCAATATCCCAGCTTACAATACTCCAATCTATTTCTAAAGATACGAACAGTTCAAGTAAATAACACGCAAGCCCAGTGAGCGATAAAACATTAATATTCCACACCGCGTCTTCGATATTTCACCAAATTTAGGGGAACCATGTGGAATATATATTACGGAAGAATCTCGTTTTCTAATGGTCCCGAGAATTGTATGGAACTCTTTTATTACTGTGAGTACGTGCTGTTCCCATCGTGGTGGTAATACAACCGAATTAAAAAAAAAATACACAGAAAAATCTTGACAACAAGAGTACCCAAGTTCTAGCAATAATGTCAAGTACAACGTTTAACAATAATACCTACATATTCAAAAACATTTACTACAGCCGTTACATGTCCACAATAAAAAAAAACCCAAATGCTTGAAACATGAATCGATTTTTTTACTAACTTTTTTATTTTATACTTTCTAGTGTGAATGGTTGCTAGCTATCTTTAAATCGTTATAGATCCTAAATGGTCATTCGAAATAAAAAATGATAAGAGAAATCTAAGGTGATCTTCATATATCTATTCAGTAATAGCCCCACTTAATATAGTTTGTCGACTTTATTTCTTTTCTTTTTCACAATATGGCGTCTGATTGTAGCCATATTGAATTTTGATTATAATCATGACACTCACAAGATAAAGACCAATAGATTGACGTAAGAATAATCAAAATCGTCCCACGAGTTTGGTCTCTTGAACGCCGCAAAGAAACAAACATATATAGTTACATACCTTTACTCGCGCAGTCGGGTAAAAAAAAGCACTTTTCAAATTGATAACAACAACGTACAAAAACAAACAATAAAATGCGAAATCCAACCACAAACTTTTATACCTACGTGAAAAACTGGCTTCTATTATAATAACCTGAAACATTATAAACTAGTATGCCATCCGAATACTAAATTGAATAAAAATGTTTTTTTCGTTTCACACAAATATTCAGTAAAAGTTCAGCGCTCTCGGAATACTTTTAGAGTTGATGACATTCGGAATTCGAGAAATTTCTGAATTTTACTGGACATTTTCACGGCAGTCCGGCAATATGCAGGATACGTGGCCCCACAGAATATTTGCTGGCATATTATTTGCGGTTGGGCCATTAATATGGCCGCGTTGTCAGCTCAATGAATCGAAATTAAATATAAAAACTTTTATTGCCAGTTTTGAATACAATAACACGTTCAACTCCAATTCCGATTGTGTCAAATGCAACTTTTGCAAATGGTGTAGAAAAACGTTGATATTTGTAGCATTTAGTTTATAAATAGTTTAAAATGGTTAGACAGGTGTTAATTAAATAAATATGTGTGCAAAACCGTCAAACATATTAATATTATTTGAACTGTTTTCAACAATTCTGTTTGTTTACACTTTTAACAAAATAATTATTTGTCTCGAGTATAATTTCACGTAACTAAAAGATAGTACCTATTAACGTCTGCAATAGTGCCGCTTCAAGGAGGGTAGGTGCTTAAATTAATTCAAGTTATGCCGAACGGACGCCCGCTGTTCAAGGGCTTGTCATCTCCAGATAGCCTCGGACGGTTGGACGTGACAATCCTAAGTTCTGCCCGGACACTTACTGCCATTTTCTTGTCCGGATTTCCTCATTACTGATTATGTCCGGAGTTTTGAAGCCCTTCCTTGTAAGGTTTAAATTTAATACGCAAGATTTGAAGTTGTGAAGTCGTTATGGAGATTTATGAAGGTGGGGGTGGAAGGACCAATTTTTGGGCGGAATTCTTAGAATTGTGTGATGACTTATAAGATTGTGAAAAAAGTAATTTCGACCACAAATCATATAAAGTATGTTAGTATGGATTTTAAACATTATCCATCGTCGCTGATTATACCAAAACTTGGACCGGTCCAGTACTTTTAGATACGACTTCTTGCAAACTAATAAAAAACGAACTTTCACTCTTTATAATATTAAGTAGTAAGTATAGATAAGTTTTACACAACAAAACAAAACTTTTAGGCGAACAAGCAGCATTATGTTAAACATTTTAAAGTGTTTTTCAAAATGATCCATGTACTTCGGTGATAGATTCCAGTATCTAGTCTCAAGTACAAACAGATCCTGGTGCACTTAAGAAACACTTCCAATCAATGGCAGTAGAGGCGTGAGTAGTTTGTTTTAAAAGTTTTATTACATCCTGCAGGCTCTCGGGGAAAGATCGAACTTACTTACTTAAACTTTACACTCTTTTTCTTTGAAACGGTATTAGCTTAGCTTGCAATTCAATCCAATCTATTCTTACGATATCCAACAAATCTTAGTGATTTAAGAAATTCTTTTGCGATTAATTGAGCTTAAAATTAACCTTTCATTGTAATTATTTTGGACGCTGGTTAATTTAAAATCCATTTTAAGTATTAAGTTTGAGACATACATTACAATGTACTTACGTCTGAAACTTATATTTATCTAATTCAGAATGTAATATTGTACTCTTATTGCTGGATACTAAAGTAACACATTCTAAATTAGATTGACGTGATTAATATAACTATTCAATGATTGTAGATTCACCAAGTGTAGCAGAAGGTAGGCTCAATTATCGACAGTTGAATTTAATGCGGATGTAAGGACCAGTTCTAGTAATATATAAAAATCGAAAGGTTTACTGCAACAAAATTCATTTAGAAGACTTCTATCTTAATACAAATGAAAAGGACGACCAAAATAAATACCATTAGACTCATAATCCGTTAACACATAAAACATCTTACCAAGTTTTGGCACAAGAATAACACTAAATACAAATGTCCATATAACGTGACATCTTCATTCGGTCACTTCATATTCAGCTGTCCACACATAAAATTGTCACTTTACTATAAAAGGAACGTCGTAAAAAAAAGAAAAATAAACCCGTTGACGTCAAGTCAACTTGTTGCTGTCGTGTCAGCCGTGTCGTCACGTCGCGTCATGATTGTCAACGTCAGATGCGCGGTTTTCAATTTTTCGCCCGTGTTTTGTTTTTCGATAATCTGTTTGGTTGTGGGTGGGGTAAGACTTAAAGCCTTCGTTGATGGTAATGATTTTTGTTGGCTGTGGTGTTCTGTAAAATCTCTCTCTGAATTTTTTTTGCTTAATAAAACCTGTCTTTACTCATACAATACAAAATAATGTTCTAGATACTAAAAATATTAATATTTTTTTGTTCGTAAGAGGTAATTCGTTTACAAAAAACTTATTTACTGATAGCAAGCTTCACTATGGCCGAGTGTCACCGGATAGATCTCATTCTATACTTGACTTCTCCGCTGACGAAGTCGTGTGAAAACCTAGGATATTATAAAAGCGATAGGTCACTCAATGACTAAAAACGTAATGTAAATAATTACTTGACTTATAAAGTTTAAATTGGCAGGTAGGTTGTTTATAATGGGAGACGTTAGCTACGGACGGATTTGACTTTGACTTTGACTTCCACATGGATGAAGTCACTCACAAAATCTAGAATGATATAAAATAAGACACAAATAAAGGTATTCAAATATTTGAAATGATGAAATACCTATCTACAGCTTGAATCAAAACAATCAAGTTTATATACAAAAGGAATTAATTGGTACTTGAATTGAATATGAAACTCGTGCATTTAAGCTTTCAAAGATTCACAGAATTAATTTATTCCGATATTCTGCTATTGTTTTACTTTTTATTTCTTTGAATCGTTTATTGCAATATCGAAAAGAGAAATGCAAAATTTAATAATCCTCTTGTAATATGTAATACGTTTGCACTGGGAAATATTTCTGAAAACGTTGTATTGAGTACAGTCATCAACAAAACGGTACCTTTATATTAATATGTCAAGAGAAAACTATGTATCACTTTTTAAGTGTGAGATTTGGTATACGTAAAGTTTAAAAGTGCAGAAAGATTAAAAAAAGAAAATTCAGTCGAATTTCGACGATAAATAAAAAAAAATAAAAAAAATATCTTGGGACAACTCACACACAGCCATCTGATCCCAAGCTAAGCAGAGCTTGTGTTATGGTAACCAGACAACTGATATACATACTTATATAATTTATAAATATAAATACATATTAAGAACGGAATAATAATAAAATAATAGTAATAATTATTTATTCTAACAGATAGATTAGCAATTATCGCTGGTTTAGTGGTCGCAAAGCGCGACTGCTGAGCATGAGGTCTTGGGTTCGATTGCCAGGTCGGGCAAAGTGTTATTAGGTTATTCCATCAGGAATTTCTCAGTAGCAGTAGGAGCCTGGAATTGTTCCCGGTTGATGGCAATAGACTTGCCTTCTATTACATGGGATTTAAACATAACTGGCGACATGTAGGTGTACTAATACACCTCTGCCTAACCCGGATTACAGGCGTGATGTTATATATGTATGTGTTAATAACTCTATTGATACTTGCTTTAAATCTAGCCGACCTATCTCCCTGACTGTACCTGGTTCATAGTAAAATAAGCTAATAATAATAATGCAAACATAAGCCGCTTATTTATTGTTCGCGAGACGGTTCTCCTACAAAAGGCTTACAGGAAATGAAATACGTATTTTCATTTATACTTTACTTCATTCTAGAATTAGTTATTTTACACAAATACAGGCTGTAATATTATGTAACTTAAAACATTGTGTTTACGTATACATACAACGTGAATTTTAATTCGTTGTAAATCTTTCAGGGGGTTAATGTACTCATGAATATGAACAACTTTTACTATGGGACCAACCCTGAAATCATGAAAAAAAAACAGCTGTTCCCTACTAAAATGCTTCACAACACGATCGTAATGTATGAAACAGCTGTTTTTTTTTCATGATTTCCGGGTTGGTCCCATAGTAAAAGTTGTTCATATTCATGAGTACATTCACCCCCTGAAAGATTTACAACGACTTAAAATTCACGTTGTATAACAGTACAGAGGTCGTGGGGGTATTTAAAATTTAGATAAGCCATGTTATGAAGTAGAAAACGTGTTGCGCCGACAGCCGAAGTAACATGGTACAAGGGCTGGAAGATGATAATGATGAGATGATGATTTTTGCACCTGCTATGTTATCTCTTCACCACCTTTGGTTGACTGGTAGAGAATACCTAAGACATTAAGTCCGCCTTTGTACTTTTTTGATGCACAAAAATTCTATAAATAAAACTAGTCTTAAAAAACTTGTTATCGTAAAAATACAATAAAAAATGGAAACTTTGACCTTCAATATTTACGTAACTAAAAATTCCCAGGTATGGCCCAGAACGAAATAAATATAAATATATAAAATCTTCTAAAAATATCATTGACAAAAAACCTTTATGTAGATATAACGAAAACAACAATATTTTTTTCAAAAAGCCAACGTCACGCAGTATTCCCAGGCGGTCACCCATCCAAGTACTAACTGCGCCCAACGTTGCTTAACTTCGGTGATCGGAACGAGAACCGGTGTTCTCAACATGGTATGGACGTTGGCGAGAGCGCAGCCGAAATTGCGCTTCATTAGCAGTGCACGTTGGCAGCGATCCAAGTACTATTTCTGTTACTAAATTCATTGAACTATAATTGCTATCAACATGTACAAGTATATTACGCTACAAATAATTGTGGTCACGATTCTTTTTATAGGTACTTTCGAATTGTCAATGAGTCGGTCAGTCACAAAATAGAAGCAAATTGCCCATTGCAAACCGTAATAAATGACTATGGAGAAGAATGGGCAAGAAACTCCATGAAATCAAATTATATTAACAAATCTTGGTGTTTAATATTCAGTCTTCTCATGATCTTACAACAAAACCCTTAAAAGGTACTTTTGATATAATTTACAAGATATAAATATTATTGAATATAGTTTCTCGTTCTAAAAGTTAGTTCGTATTAAGAAGAATGGACAAAATATTCTATACTTACTCTTTTAAATATTAAATAGATTACATATTAATTCAATAATTACCACAAATAAAAACCACTATAATTACTACAACCAAGGGCTGCAAATTAAGCAATAAAGGAAAAATTAATTATGTTCATAGATACATGTTGCTCACATATTTACAATATCGTATCGTATCTTAAAGGACCACTTCTAACATTACAATTATATCAGAACTACGTAAGACCTTACCGATTGGCTAATTATAACCAAGACCTGAGCTATTTCTGTACCTCAACACACAGAAGAATTAGGTACTTGACACTTTTTCTATTAAATTATGCTAAATCATAATATCGGTTAACCAGCTCGTAGATAAACCAATTGGTCTTCTATTATATCGGGAACTTATTCATTGGAGCATTAATTTTTCCCTTCGATCACTTTCAATCTGATAGCTACTGGCTATTATAAATGAGAAGCGAAGTATAAATAATTTGTTGTACAGAACCATCGGAGCAGAAGTTACAGACGTCTTTTGCCGGATTCTTAGAATGGCCGTGGGCTTTTCTTGGATGCTTGATAGTATCTGAGTATTGGCCTTGTAGATGTATTCCCTGATAACAGTATTTTTAGTTGACCTTTAAAAATAATTGGTATACAAATACCGGTCTATTATTACCTTAATGCAGGACAAAAGCCTCTTCTCATACAAAGAAGGCTTGAGCATTGATCATCAGGCGGATTTGTGATTTCAGGCTTACACTTATAAGTTCAAGATTCTTCACGATGTTTTTCTCCATCGATGTCATGCAGTTATGTACAAAATAAACTTAGAAAATACATATAATATCGAAAAGTCACATTGGTACTTGCCCGTGCCAAGTTACAAACCCACAACCTCGTGCATTAGAGGCGTTCGCCTTAACCCCTGGACAATTACGACGATAAAATTATGGTTCACGGGTAGAAATCGTCATGCAACGAGTGCCAGAAATTGCCTCGAATTGGCTAGGAATACTCAGTTGTGTCTTAACGTCAAAATCAGCAACAATTGTAGGCAGACTTCATAATAGTTCAACACTGTTGTCTACATATACAACTAATGTTCTAGATGTGTGACTAACTCGATGACTGACTTGTTAGAGACACTACCCGACGGACTCTGAATGCTATGTATGCATGGAAGACGCGCACGGAAATACAATTTGGTGGAGGCGTTAGGCAAAGCCGCAACGGAGTGCTCGAGTTTCAGGCTTGCACCTTAATGATTTCGAATTGGTTTAACTATTATCTTGTTACACTAGAGAGCAAAATTTAGAGCAATGGAAAAGTTTTTTTTATTAATTACTAATTTCTTTACGGTAATCCGTCCTCGTGAGAGTCAAGTATGCCATAAAACATAGCATATGACACTCGGCAATAATTATAGTGTAGCTTTCTAATAGTGAAATAATTTTTATAATCGGACTTGCACTACTAGATATTATCTCCTACAAATGAAAAAAAATACCTCTTTATAATATTTTAGTATAGATTTTCTTTGAAAGCAATGTTACATATTAAAAATGTAAAGAAAAATTTTCGTGAGCGAATCTAGATCAAATAACACTAATTTAAAACTCATGTCCGTCTCAAAGGACCAAAGTAGTAAAATAACAATATCAGTTTCGGGTATCCATTAAAGACGAAAACACTAAATATCAACCCAATTTGTTCACAAAAAAACCTTTCATTGTGTGATTTACGAACAAATTGTATACTTATTTGATAAAACGATGCTAATGAGCAACGTCGGGGGAAATGGTGACATTATAATAATTTGGAAAGACTCCGGTTTGTTGTGACTTGATTTTTATTATGGCTTGATGATATTATGTCATTTGCGCGTTCCTCGGGTATGATTAATTGCTTTTATCTTGATTTAAAGTGGGTAGTTGATCGAGGTAAAGGAATCAACATTTATTTAGAATTTGAAAGTGAAGTTTACTCTCTCTAAAAATAGATTGCACAAATATAATATTCTTGCTGTGAGAAATAATGGATGTAAAAGGCAATAACCAAAACCTACAGTTACATTCTACCGATCTGCGATCATTTTTTTATCTGGACTATACCTAGGAACCTATTGGTTACGTTAATATTAAAAGTCAAAGTTCCAAGTATAATATATAAGAAAACGCCGGTTGGAGTCTAACTGGTTTATTTAAAAAAAAACAAATGACACTCACAATGTAGACATAACATGTTATAACCAGCCAGCTATAACAACCTACGAAATAGGTTGTATATCAATACTACACCAAGTATTATTACTGTTTTTTTGTTAGCTTATCTTGAATTTACCCATTGAACCCCTGTACTATTGAATGCACTAATAATAATATTTTGAGTGAGCTTCACTGCGCGGTGCAACCTATCATTTTTGGCTCCAAAAATAAAAGTTGTTTCCAAGCAATAACTTTTGCTTAATGATACTAAGTTTGATAGATAAAAAGGAAGACTTTTTGCACCCTATGTATAGGATTTGCATTTTTTGCTCTGTTAGAACTCTGGTAATTAAGCAACGACTGAGTCATCCACTGATTCGTTTAGTAATGCTGTAAGAATGTGCTGATTCATGTAGACTCATCCATTATGGTCGAAGATCCTAGAGCAGCCAAAACTACGTCATTTCAGGACGGCTAAAATTTTGAGAATTGATAGAGATATGTGAAAACCGGTGTGGTCCCGCGCGACTCATTTTGACGTTAATGTATCCAGCAATAAGTGACGTTGGCTTTAATAATATCCAATAAAACATAACATTTAAAACTAGACGTCAAACTTGAATGTTTGTGAGTAGGTGCCTTTTATACCCGACACCTGAAAAAGAGCCCGGCATTAAATCTAGTTAGTACGCATACCTACATATTTCTGAATATATTCCCAAAATTACAGCCATACTAAAATAACGTAGATCTTGCGACTCTAGGACCTCAGTGTATTTGGGTCACTTCTGTAGAACTCGTTGTTTTGACCCAAATCTTGATTAGATCTTAAGTTAAGCCGTAACATCAGGGTTGGATCAACTCATCCTAAAACTATTCTAGAACTCTAGCTAGAATGTACACAAGATAAACGTTTTTATTACAGCTTCATTAGTCTACGTTCTACTCTTAGGCGTTGCACAATACCTATTGGCTTTTTCTTTTAAGAAAATTCCAGATATTGAGCCCGATAAATTTCTTGTTGTTTAGAGGAATACAATCAGTTATACACATACATAAGTGTAGTATACTACTTAATTATGTAATTAATGATAGTCACTTCTGTGTTAAGCTAGTTTTTGTTTCATAATAATATTAACACATATTTTACCACCTCGCTGCAATCAAAGCACTATTTTTAAACAATTTTCAAAACACTATTTGCAATTTTTATAAATGTTAAAATAAAGAATACCGAAAATAACCCGAAAAATATTTGGTCCTTTTTCCGACTTCCCGTACAAAAAGACCAGCACACACTTCTCAGCAAACACCGAAGAGAAACGCAGACATATTGCTAACATTTGCGTTATACCCACCAGATACAAAACCTTATCTGCTATAATAAATCTTCGCGCATAACTCATTCGCAGGTGCACTGGACTCGACTATAAAGGTTACGTCTCTAGGGATGGGCAGAATAATATTATACGTGACTACACCATTTGTTGGTAGCGACTTCATTTACTTACTCGAAGTTATTATCATATTTTGTTAGATGGGTGTGTTGGGTGGTATTTATTATAGATACGTGTGCGTTTTTTTTTGTCTTTATAAGCGTGAATTTGATCTTATTTTTTTCTTCTTATGCCTTGACTTCAACTTATAAGGTTTTGACATTGCATAGTTAAAGTTTGTTCTCACTATTTAGTAAATGTAATTGTATCTATGTTTGCATGATTATTTCATTTCATTAAACACATTTAAATTGACCATATTTGTTGCAATAAAATAATTTACATTCTGTGATTATTAGCATTTGAATTAACAAGTACGATCAAATAGTCAATTTATTTAATATTATTGCAATGCCTAAGCCTATTATTGTGTTTGTGCATGAATTGTTATTTGTCACAATGCACGCCGCATATTGTTACAAATCGAATTTGCATTTTTAAATTACAAACTTTATACTTAGTTATTTTAGATAATAAGAATATGAGTTTTTGTGTTTTAAGATCCCATCATTTTAACATGACTGAAAGTTAAAAATAGATAGAGATGTGTTTTTTCTAGCAACTACGCACACCTTCATAATGTACCAGTTTGAATTTTATTTATTTGTATAGATTCATATATTTGTATTGTTCACTTAAATGCTTATGATATAATTTAATATGTGCGTATGACATCTTCTCAGAATGGTCTGTAAGATGTTGTACTTATTGTTATGAATAAAGAAATAAATTATATTTAGGTGCTGGTTACAGCTGTAAGATAAAGGACACTACGCAGTGAGCAAGTGTGGCGATCAACGCTCGTTTCTCCTTTATATAAGAGGCCTTTATCCTGTTTGTGGTACATACAAGTTAATATTATTATATTACATCTCTTATTACATAAGTGGACATATCCTTTGTTTTATCCCTTTTTCTTCCAAATGTATTATTCTCCTACCTTTATCTTATTCTACTGTTATTATTAACGCGATGTGTGGACTAATAGATGGATGTTTGGTAAAGTTCAATTCAAAGTCCAAGTATTTATTTCAATTAAACCATTTACAGGCATTTTTAAATTAACAGTTAGTCCGAAAGTTGAAACTAGTTGCTTGTTTTAAAATGTAGGAAGGTCCCTATAAAGAAGAACTGGCAAGAAAATTCCACGGACACTCTTTTAAATCAAGATCTTACGAAATCCTAGTTACATTATTCTTGTTGCTTCTATTTGCGAAAACAATGTAAGTGACGCTCGAATAGAATAGGCTGAAATATAGCACACGTATAGATATTGATCTTGCTTATCATATTCATCTAGCTTTATCTCTGTTTGTAATGCCATGGGATACTTTAGAACTTTGGCTTGATTTTGAAGTCTACATAGACGAAGTTGATTCCCAGGTCCAGCAAGGTGTTATTGGGTTCTTCCATCAGGAACTTCTTAGCTGCCTCGGTGTCTGGATATGTGCCCGGTTGATGGCAATAGGCTCGCGCACTATTACATGAGACTTGAACATAACTGGCGAAATATAAGTGTACTAATGAGTACACCTCTGCCTAACACTTCAGGGATTACAGGCGTGATGTTATAGACAAATTTGCGGGCAGAAGCTAGTAAAAATATAAAGTTCCTATCCACATTTTCAAAAGTATTCCACGACACATAATCTTTACATGAAAGTACTTCCTAAGTACTGAGCGTCGTGAATTTCACTTGTTAAGACCTGATCGCAAAGTTTCAGGAGGGGAACCTTGCAAATGACTTCAGGTTCGCAGTTTGAACAAAGCGCGTAATAAAAATGTCGACAAAGTTAATTTGTTCTGACTTTTACGCTTTGTAATGCAGGGTGCGTGGAATTTTACCTGTATTGACAACTATGTTCAACCCGCGACTTCGTCCAAATTGAAGTCAAGTCTAGTATTAAACGGACGTAGTTATGCAAAATGGATCCAACCCACAAAAACCATATTTTGAGTTACTGTCATAAATGGCATCTATACAACAAACTTTTAATATGCAAAAAATATCCAAGCCGCAAAGTACCTATCTTCTTTCTAATAAAAACCACAGACGTTAATGATACCAACAGAATATTGTGCATTATTGCAGAGTTAAAATAGAACCTTGTGTCATGGTAACCTAGATAACGGGTTAAAAGACAAGCAATAAAGATCCAAACTACATTGGATCTGTATGTAAAATCGATTGTTTACTATAAAACAGGAACCATGCCATTTGGATCTATTTTGCAAATTAGTAATTTAGATAATATTGGGTCTGATCATAAAGAAAACTGATTTTTTTTTTTTTTTTTAATTTGTTTTTTATTACTATTTATTTATTCTTAAAAGAGGCTAAGTGCGGAAACAGCCCAGCTAACCTAACCTAAGTGTTTTATTGCCTAAACTTAAAACAAAAAGATCCATCCCACATTTTTAATATTGTGAAACAGATCCAACGACAATTTTACTGAAAAATAGTATATTTATTAACATGAAACTTATTAAAACAATACTATACAGGAAGTAGATAACAATACCCAATATTTAAGAGGAATTCGAAAACAAACTACAGTCTTGTTATTTTGCTTTAACAATTTTACTAAAACTCCTGTTTTCTCAAAAGTAAGTTTTTGTGGCTGGATCCATTTTGCATAACTACGTCCAAACATAGCCTATGGTACTCGTAAAAATCTCTGGAAATGAACTGTTTCTTTTTTTCATATGAACACTACTCGAATACTCTAAAGCACTGACTTACAAAAGATACAATAGAAAAGACTTCGGACCCCACTTGACAAGAGAATAAAACCACCAAAATATACCATTCCAGTTTCCTAACAAACCGAACAGACCCAGAATTGATATAATAATGAAATAACAATTTCCATCCACAAACAGGAAGACATTTGCTAAAGAAAATTGCCGAGAACGAGATCAAAATATTCGTCAACAAAGTCCCTCAAAAGATGACGTCACAACATGGCCGGAAATTGAAAATGTTCCAACATGTCTATCGGTGGTCCATGTGGGACTTTTTCCCCCTAAATCTGTGGATCGAATGACATTTGTTACGCACTTTGGATTAAGAATCGATCAATTTGTAACTTTAGATGTGTCTGCTATAAAATGGTATGTATATTGATGGATATTCGAGTGTTTTCGGAATTCTTTTCGTTTTACATTCGAATTGTATATGCGTGTAATCATTAATACATGACAGTGAGTATTTGAAATACTAGTTCGTCTGCATTGACTTCAGAATTGAAGTCCTACGAGTGTAACTCACACTCGGTCAATTTTTAACCTGATTTTCTTATTTTAATTTCATCCCGTTTTAATTTCTTCGCTGCTGAATTCCCTAGAATGAATCGGACTATTAAAATTAGCCTCATCAGTTTAAAAAAGAATCCTCCAGAAAAACACTTGGCCAAGCGAATTAATCTTGATAAGTGTGATGCGAAAAAACTTTCGTAAAAGGCAACTTATGTTCTTGCAAAGCGGAAAAGTTTTCAATCGGTTATGGGCGAATCCATTAAGATGAAACGTTGAATTTTCAGTTTTCTATCAGACCGCAACTTTGCCTGCCAAGTTTTCGAAAGAATATGCAAATGTCGTAAGCATCGCGTGAGTTAAATATGGAAGGTATAGTTGCATAAATGCATACATTTCAATTTTGATCCGTTTTTTAAAGAAAATGTAGGGTAATGTGGTGAAGAGGATATGAGGGCAAAAAAAAATATGCTTGTTTGACATTAAATACTTAAATTGTAGATGTTGCCTTACAATATTTTTATATGTCACGCGAAAATATGATATTAGATAATATGAACAAGGAAATAGAGACAAATATTGTTCTGTCGAAACAAAAAAATTTAAAAGGAAAAAAAATCTAAAGAATACGCATTTTTTTCTTTACCAAAATTCAACTGTTTAAGTCACGATGGGGTTGGCGTATCTCTTAGGTTAAAAACCCTTAAAAACAAGTCAATTCAATGTTTTAATTTATTTATTTTTGGCTTGCGTAACAGTAACATCGATGAGTTTGGTTACGTTTATCAATATCTGACCCAAAATACTAACAATGAGACACAGAAACATTATTGTTGTAAAGTACATTAATTACCCACTTTAATTAAAAACTAAACCAGCAGTTGGGCGTACGCGCAACGCATATAAATGAGGACAAACAAAATTGTACACAATTAGGGAACCAAATGAAGCAACGTCGAGTGAAATGCTAATGCGTTCCGGAACTCATACTGTTTCACTGCTACGCAAATATGCTTTCTAGTTCCTGGAATCTTTGTAGGAGTATTAGTTTAGTTTGTGTGGTAGGAATAACGCCAGGAATACAAGTGCTAGTAACTTGCACAAAAGTAAGCAAGTAACTTTCATGCTACCCCATGCCGACTTCTGATTGGTGAATGTCACAATAGCGTGCATGTTATTTGCACAATTTTGTGAAAATTACTGGCATATATGTGTTCTTTGGCATTTTAACACGCTTTTTTGTAGATATCATCTTCAAATCCAATTGGTAAGGCGATTAACACACGACACCGCGCACTGCCGAGATGTACGTGTGAAAGGCAACGACGGATTTCATAGAGGCCAATGCGACATGAGTTCCGCTTCACCGCCTACCGCTGCGGTGCGCGGTGCCGTGTGTTAATCGCCTTATGTTTCTAAAAGACTGACGACAATGGCACATTGTGTGGCAATAAAGTAGGTTACATTTCAAACAATTTAATTCGCCATAAAGATCAAAAAGCCAAAAACACTCTAAAAAAGAATATAAAGGATGAAACCTTCCTCAAAAATAGTTTAACGCCTCAGAAATTCGACTCAACGCCTTTTGAAAAGCTTCTCAGACAAATCGATGTGGTAAATAAAAGAGTTTGCCGAGGACACTCAACATCAAAGGTGAAAGGTGGATGGCCACTCCTCGTGCTCGGGATTCGCCGAATCATCCGTACAAAAGCCGATTGTTACCGAATAATCCTGACTGTTGATTTTCGAATTTGGAACTTGTGAGATCTTCCTTTGTTGTTTCGACACGAAATGACTTTAATCAATTCACTCATTCCGACTCTAAAGTCGCTAACGTCGAGAAGACTTTATTGTATTGAAATTAATAAGAAAAAAAGAGAGTATAAACTTTGAGAAAAAGCATTTTTATCACTAAATGAACCAGCGAAAAATTTGGTCCTTTGATCATTAACTTGCGGGTTAAGGACCGAAGGACCAAATTAAAAACATAAATAAATTAATATCATAATTTCACACTAGAATATACATAGCTTATCACATAAAATGGTAGGTTTAAAATACAAATTGGATTAATCAATTATAAATAAACCAAAAATAATAAATGATTGTTTTTACTTGCTTTTAATATACTTCCACTAAAGAGCTAGTTAAACTTAAACTTTCTTGTGTACACCTATTAACCCGTTCAAAGTACACTTACATTTTCAGCTAACAGCCTGTAGTGGTACAAACTTCAAGGTAACTCTCTTTTAAACTAGGCAGTAAGCAGCAGTCCAGTTCTCAAACGAAACATGTAATTCCAGAACTACTTTGCAAAACTTTTATCTTTCAAGGCTTGAAACTGTTTTTCGCCGTGCATATTACTAATTTGATTGTTAAACATTCGGACTAAACCAAAAGTTAACGTTGGAACTCAAAATCCTAGTGTTGGAAACTTGTGAACTGTAACTAAACTAAAGCGTTTGTACTTACTGTAGTGTAGAAGTGCAAGCTTTAACATGACTGTGTTACTGTCTGTTCGACTTTGTGATTTAAAGTACGAGTATATTTCGACTTTAATTCTATTCAGTATCTTGACAGATAATGGGTTACCAAGTTTTGACAAAAAAATGATAGGCTCTAGACAGACGGACTGCATTCCAACTGCCAAGTTATTGGAACTGCAGGTCAACTGCATACCGACTGCACGGTCGGTTGGCAGTTTCATTGCAGTCATGGTAAAAGTTTGGCAGTCGTGCAGTTGAAGTGCAGTCCGTCTGTCTAGAGCCATAGTGAGGTGGTGCAAGAATGAACGAAATTGAATGACCTTAAATAATGCACTTAACTTGGTATTAAACCATTCTTATCATTCGTTCCTTACGCAAAATCGTTCACTACCCCAACACTATTAGTTGTAGTATGGTAACATTATTTTTCTATGAACTGTCAAGTTACTGAATAGAATTAAAAGTCTGTGGGTATTGTAACACCTGGACGATGGTTGCTCTACTGGGATATTCAATCTACGTGATTGAAACACTCTTTTAATTATTATTTCACAAAGGGGTTTAAAACACACGTAATGAAGCCGAAAATTACATTATTATTCCCATCATTACGATCTTTCTTTTTTTAGACCATGCCTGGGAACCTTCTGGTTACGGTATTATTTTTTTTTTGTTTACGGGATGTTACAGGTAAATAAGTTTTATACATAAAGTCTGTTATCACTCATCAGGTCCTTTATCTAAGTATATAACATTTCATTTTTATAACATTTTTTCATTTTAATAATATATTTTATTCGTTTTCATATTTATATTTTTAATTAGTTATGAGTGAAATGGTTTGTAATGTTGTTCGGACAAACAAACATCTCTAGCGTTGTATTGTTTTTTTTTATAATTTCACGTCTCGGTGCGTATTTGCGTACAGGGGGCCTACCACAACCTCTTAAAACAATATTATTTTAATATTACTTTGCCTTCCGCACTGTTCGATTTTCAACGCTCGGATCAGCGCCGAGAGTTGAAAATGCAACAACAGAAATTACAAAGTAATATTAAAATAATATTGTTATAAGAGATGGCGGTAGGCGCCCAGGTAGAAAGTAAATGAAGGAAGGCCAGCAGCGCCTCGACGTGACTGGCGATCTCTTGGAGGGTACCTGGGTTTGCGAAATACTTTGCCCTGTATGTAACGACCTCAGGGCAGATAATATAAAAAAGGTGTTGATTAAAATAATAGCTCAACCCTTGTAACACGTGTGACTGCTCACAAAATCGATCAATTTGCGCTCCACGCCATATTCGTGCAGTTTTTCTATTTTCATCAACTGAATGTCATTTACGAGAGGAAACGGACTTCACACTGTCGAATGCCCATCATAAAGGCATCCACACACGTTCGGGTTGATATATTATAACGGAAGTAAATAGACGATAATCGAAATAAATCTAGATGCTCCTTCCAAAAGGTAGTTTTGTATGCAGAAGAATGGGTAAAAAACAATAACACAAATAACTTATTCTTTTAAATATAATAAAGGCAATAACTACAATAACTTAATAAAAATAATTATTATTAAGTTATTGATTATATTCAAAGTTACATAGTGTTCACGTGTTTACCAATATTGGAACTGTAGACAATCACTCCTAACATTTCAAAAAACAGTGCAAGCCAGAGCAGTACCTATCACAAAGTAGAAAGTATAAAAAAAAAGTACAAAAAAAATATATGTCAAAACCCACTCTTTAAAATCTATTCTGTTCTGAATTTAAACAACACAAAAGCTCTCAGCTTTCCAGTCACTACATACAACGAGTAACGGCGAATTCTAAAAACTCGTCTACCTGTTTATTTACTAACTAGTTTTCAGAAAGTAAATTTTCATCAGAATGTAGCACAAAACATGATCAAATTTCATAAACTGTCAACAACTTTCAACTACAATTTGAAGTAGAGTGTACATAAAATTCAGGGCTGCCGTGCACCTGTAGAAAGTTTTATAAGTATTTAGTTAAAAAAATATATGGGTATAAAACAAAAACCAAGACTCGCATCACTCTTGCAAATGTCCAAAAGTAGAACTGACCTTATCCCATTTATTCATGTCCCACATGTAAATCCGACCTTGTTCCATTTATTACTATTCTAAACGTAAAACCTATTCTGTCCCATTTATTAATATTCCAAATATAAAACTGATTCTGTCCCATTTATTAATATTCCAAATGTAAAACTGTTTATGTCTCATTTATTAATATTCCAAATATAAAACCGATTAAGTCCCATTTATTACTATTCCAAATGTAAAACTGACCTAGTCTCATTTATTAATATCCCAAATGTAAAACCGACCTTGCTCCATTATTAATCTTCCAAAATATGTAAAAACCGACCTCGTCCCATTTATCCAAATGTAAAACCGACTTCGTCCCATTTTGTTAACGTCCGAAAACCTGCACCCAAGAACATCACTGGTGACTTCTTAGAAAGCCGAAAGAATACTAAGATACCTTCACATTGACTAGCTAACAAAATTGGCTTCAGAAGCATCACACTGGCGGGAATGAAATCCCAGGGTGTCGCATTTATGAATGAGAAATTTAAATTTCATCTAGAAGTCGACAATACCCTTATGCATAAGTTTAGGGTTGACAAGTATCCTCTTTTTGAATGACACTGTATTTGCGACAGTATTGCAGTGTAGTAGTGTTGATATTTGCCTTCAAATAGTCTTCTGATTAGCAGAATTCTTTAAAACAAAAATTCAAAATAATTTTTAAAAAAATGCTTCTTTTTCAAAATTTGGTCTAGCAGTTACAAATACAATACAAAATTCAAGCAAAATAGTTTATTGTCACAATTAGCATTTTATACATAAGTCGTGTTGGAAGCTTCCTTTTAAGCAAACAATGCCTGTATTAGGAGAATGGAAGAGTTGAGATAATTTAACACAAAACACATTTTTTTTTTAGTTTTTATTAATTTTAATGTCTAAATAACAGTTTCGCCAGCCCTAGACTCATGTAGACTTCAATTACATAACGCGGAAGGATTGTTAATTAAGTTGCGACAGCACACGACGCGTGCGCTGTGCTCTGACGTCATCGCTCGTTTGCGAGTAGCAAACGATGTGGACGTGATTGAAAAGAGTACAACACGTCACACTTATTTTTCCTTGACGTTCTAGTAAGATAAATTGGCTAAGGATTAGTATTTTGATAGTCTGATACCCAGTTACAGAAAGCTTTACTTAACGAGGCATTACCGCTAATTGTTCATTAAAGGAGACCGATAAGGTTTCCTACAATCTTGGGCCTGGGTTGTAATAAGATGAAAGTGGTTTCGAATAATAGCTTATATATTACCAAACCTTCGCTGAAAATTTTGCGGATTTTGTCTATGTCAGAACAGAGTTAAGTGATTAAGTGATTGTGTTAGTTATGAGTTAAGTGATTTAGTAAAAATGAGTATAAACAAGAAGTCAACATAGCATAACATCACGCCTGTTATCCTCGAAGGGTTAAGCAGAGTTGTACCCATTACTACACCTACATTTCCCCAGTTATGTTAAAGTCCCATGTAATAGGGGGCGAGCCTATTGCCATCAACCGGGAACAAATCCAGACTACGAGGCTGCTACTGACAAATCAAGAAGTCAAGAAGTAAGATACTTATTACAAATGTAACTTTTCACTGAATAAACGATTGTATTATTTAAAAAAAGTTTTTTTGCTCTAAATGATTTTTTTTAAACACTAATGCCACATTAGCATATAGTCACAAAAATTACATAACGTTAATATATAAAAAAATTATGTTAAATACTTACACTGACAGATACCTAGGTACTTAACATCAATGCATAGCTGGCTCGGAGGTTTCAAATCTTCTCAGACAGATGAATAAGAATAATTCATTTTGCCAGAACCATGGTTACATGATGTTATAAATATAGGTATATTGCACAAGCTCAGCATGTCTCACCGTACAATCGGTATGCAAAATTACACAATGAAGCACGTTTGCTTATAAAGCAAGAAATCTGAACCCGAAAATCACCCTGGACAGCTACAAAAAGAAGCCATTATTACCCTTTATAACGGACGGTTCTCGAGGGTCTCTTCAATGAACGTACACGGGTTCGGTAACAATTGTATAATATCGGTAACAGCACAATATTACAATATAACAACACGATGGACAAGAATGGCGTCGGTCGCACGATCGCAGCGTGCGCGGGCTTACTCGCTATCTAGCTCGGTAGCGGGGGGCCGACTGGCTACGCGAGCGAGCGCTGGCGTCGTCGGGGCGGCGGCGGGAAGCGAGCGAGGTATGCTTATTGTGCGGTAACCGCGCGACATAACTTTGAAACGGCGCGACGCGGTTGCAACAGAACGCTACACACTCCCCCTCTAGTTCGAACATAGCGCCCTCGCGTTCGGGCTAGCAATAAAATCTACGTGGCCGACCGCGTCTGCGCTTCCTCCTAACCGGAGTTTCGACATCGCCGATGAACGGAGTCAAATGTGAGACGTGGTAACATCCTACGGGCTCACCTCTGGTAACTCCTTCCACTAGGTAAGTAGTAGGGCTTACTACTTCCTGGATGCGATACGGGCCTTCCCTCCGGGGTATAAATTTCGCAGACTGTCTGGGGCTGACATCATTGATTCTCTGCGTTTTCAACAAAACGAGATCACCTACCTTGTACTCTGGGGGAGTGCGTCTGTAGAATACCCGATCGGACATCCGGTATCCTCTCGCATACCTCCCTCTCCCCCTGAAGGGAACGTCGGTAGTTTCTAGGTTCTCGACGTTCTTCTTCAGGTCTGGGTCCTTGAGGCGGTTAGAGCGCACATCCTCAGGTTTCCTCTGTGGAACATCGATGGTCACTAAACATACCTCGCAACCAGCTGGGGTCTTCTCGCAACAAACTGGGCGGTTTAGTGCATCGGCAATCACCTTCATCTCTCCGGGAGTGTACTTGAGCTGCGTCTTTTGAGCATGTGGTAGTTTCGCCACTTCATCCTCTCTCAGCGCCAAGCCGGTGGTATCAACCTGCATCAGCTGCGTATCGCTGGTGGATGGAATACTAAAAGACTGCACAAAAGTAAACTTCTGCCCAGGGGTATTATTAAAATGCCAACATCTACGTTGGAGATCTACTGATATACCTGCTTTAGTGATAAAATCCTGTCCTAGAAGGGTCCTATTATCCGCTTCTGGTATCACTAAGAAAGTGGTGGGGATAATGCGTCGCTGAATGGTGACGTTTGTGTCACATGACAACAACTCACGTACTTGCTGCGTTCCGTCGGCGAGGCTAAGGTTACGACGTGTTTTCGTGAAAGTGATCCCACTGCCTAATAATATTTTATACAGTCCGGGACTAGCGAGACTTTCAGTAGCACCTGTATCCAGCACTGCAACACCTGTTAAAGACGCAACTTCTATCTTAACCGTAGGATGTGACAGGTTAGACTTCTGTGTGACAACACTTTGAAAACTCACCTTGTCGGTGGAGGGTGTGCCTTTACACGTCGGACACTTCGATCGTATTACCCCTTCTCGACCGCAGCCGTAACAAGACAGCGGTGCATTATTTTTTTGGTCACCTGATTTTATTTTGATCTTACATTCATCTATCAAATGACCAAACCGTTTACAGAAAGCGCAGCGCGGTCGAACGCGTTTCGTATTCGAATTCTTATCATTACAAATGTTCGAACTAGAGTCGGACTCAGCGCGCGAAGGGTTACTTTGATTAACCGTCGCCGTCGGAGGGTTAATGTTTACATTTCGAGAATTCGCGGTACTCGCAGTGTTATTATCGTTAATAGTCGAGATACTCGCGTTATGAGACGGAACTAGTGATCTTGTAAGACTTACCTCGCCTAGAGTCTCCTCAACATACCTTGCTCGCTCGAGTAGACAGTCGACACTACTTACACTATCGCGTGACACTCTTTTACGGATTTTTCGGTGTAAAAGGCCGTAAACTATATCTACTTGCATAACATCTGGTAGCTTATATGGTATACGCGACATTTCTGCTCGCACTCGCGATATAAAGGAATCGACACTATCGGTATCACTTTGTTCGCGCGCAAATATTTCTCGAAAGATCCGGTGGGCGGGGCGCAGGGCGCCGTACATGAATCGTAGGCGGCGTATCGCGGCGTCCCAGGTCTCCACGGTAGATTTCACGCCTTGCCACCACACGGCGGCGTCTCCGGTCAGCAATATAGGAAGGCCTCGAAGGGCGTGTTCGTCGGACACATTTGCGCACTCTTTGTAGATGAGCACGCTCTCGACGAATGCTTCTAGGGCTTCGGTACTGCGGCCGGCTCCGTCGAAGCGGGCCGTGCACCGAGTAAAATTGTTATTCATGCTATACACGGTCGGTCCGGTGTATGCAGCGGTAGGTTGAGTCGGTCCTGCAGGGTCGCCACTCATTGACGTCGGCGTCGAAGTCGCGACGCTTCTCATGACGTTAGTCAGCAATCGTGTGAGCTGGTCCTCCGACATGGAAATCATGTTACTACATGTCGGGACCGGTGTAGCCGTTGCCGTGATGTTCACGCTCGCGGGGTTAACGACCGCGTGGCGTTCCTCGTCGCTACTGGAACAATCTTCCTCCTCGTTTGCGTGCGCGCGGCGTGTTTTTGGCGGCATTTTCTCGACAATAACACTCGGTGATGAACGCAAACGGTAAATAACGGCAATACAGTCCAGTAGGTACACAGATTACTCGGTCTGTGACTAGGTAAAACACTTCGCGTGGGTTTTGTTCGCACTCGCGTCGGTTATTTTCCGTTATGTAGGTACTTGCCGGACGGAGCACGTGCCACGAGTTGGGCGCAATTTATAACGGACGGTTCTCGAGGGTCTCTTCAATGAACGTACACGGGTTCGGTAACAATTGTATAATATCGGTAACAGCACAATATTACAATATAACAACACGATGGACAAGAATGGCGTCGGTCGCACGATCGCAGCGTGCGCGGGCTTACTCGCTATCTAGCTCGGTAGCGGGGGGCCGACTGGCTACGCGAGCGAGCGCTGGCGTCGGGGCGGCGGCGGGAAGCGAGCGAGGTATGCTTGTTGTGCGGTAACCGCGCGACATAACTTTGAAACGGCGCGACGCGGTTGCAACAGAACGCTACACCTTTAAAAAATCAACCAAAAACTTTAAACAAAAACTCACCACAAAGGGGACCCCTTAACAAAATCTAAGCCTAATAGAATAAAATCCCTTTAAAACACCATAAATTCGAGGCACCCATTGATAGGGACGCTCCACAATTGCTTATAAATCCAGCGAAATGGTTATTGGGTGAAAAATGGTCGAAATTGTTAGATACCTCGGTTAATTTAACATTTGGGTTACGGGATGATATCTGTGCGGATTATATCAGGGATCGCATTTTGAGAGGAAAGGGTGTGTAATGAAAAATGCCGCATTTTTTTGTTGTATTTCAATTGCTTTTTTTTGTGTAATTTTTTTGTGATGCTCGGATATGTAATTTGTGCCGTTCTGCCTGAAATCAGGAAGGGTCTATGGTTTGGGCTCTGTAATTAAGTAATTTTTCGCGACACAATAACGGGTATAAAAATACATTTCACCAAGCCGAAAGTTATATATTTTTCCTATAATTTTGATATTTTTTTGTTCTTGACTTACATGTGAACGTTCTGGTTACTTAATAGATATTGAAAGTTAAAGTTCCAACTTCTTTTACCGTATTTTCATACCATCATGGTAGTGGTGGTGGTCATGTACTCAATAGTTTTAAGCCTAGCGTGTTTTGTACATTCCAATGTGCAATGTTGTGTACATTATGCATTAAATAAATAAATAACAAGTTTTAAAAGTTATAACTATTCTTTATATACCTACGACTCCTGTATTAGTTTCCTGTATTAGTTCAAAATTTTATGTGTTTCCCTTAAAGTACATTAACAAAACAGACATGCATGATACACTTTACGGTCATCATACTCAGGCACAAATAGCCAATTAATTTAATTCACACCAGGGTTATTATGAGAAGGTTCCAATTAGTACACTGATGTGCTAGTGCATTCATGCGCTGTATTTTAATTACCTTGTACACAGCGTCCTTCTGTCCACTTATAATAACAAACTGTTATCACTATTCTCTACTGTCGGGCGTTGTGATTATTTGAATTATTATGCTAATTATAATTTACATATTCATTACGTGACCAGCCCTGAATTGTGAAAACAAAATTATTTCTGTTACCCAGTTACTTACAAAGAACAGTGCAAGCTAAATAAAAGCTTTTAAAAATTAAGGGTATACAAGAAACACTTTTTTTTTCGGCATTTTTTGTTAAATATATTTATTTATTTATTTAAGGACTTTGGAAGACTTACAGCTAAATACAATAGTGATAAATAACAGCATGATTATCTGCAGATAATGAGATGATTATTTTTGATTATGAAGTGCTCTCTATTGTTCTGTTGTACGGAACTCTTCATGTACGAGTCCGACTTGCGCTTAGCCAGTTTTTATAATCTACAAAGACCTTACAACACAATCTTGTAAAGGATCTCAACTGGTACTACACCTAATAGAATGACGTCAATTTATTGTTGGTATACAATGTAGTCTAATTTCACGTGATTGTAACCGTGGACGCACCTTTCTCTTGATCGGGATCGCGTATTGTGTTGTACAGGATTTAGGGACGGATAGGGGTAATTTTATTTCTTTGAATTCTTTTTACCGGGAATATCTCGCACACTTTATATGTAAAATAACCTAAAAAGTGGGTAAATAAGATCTACTTTGGGGCGCGTATCATGCGTCATATGTATACCGTGCCAGACTTACGGTGGTAGAAGAAAAACTGTGTGGGGTTTTACCGACATAACCCTCTGTTTTTCCCACATGGAGGATATCTCTGAAGATTTCCACACGATAAAAAGAAAAAGGTAAAAGAAATATCTAAACCAGATTTTTTTTTTCTTGTTTAGATATTCGTTCAGTTTGTCGTCCGTTACATGATTCTTGAGTTATGCACTACTAGTATGATCATACCAACGATTGAAAAGCAGTGCTATGCTATCCTAAACTCTGTCGAATTTAGCTGTAACATAATTTTTCGAAAATTCATCTCGACAGATGTTTACAGAACAGGCAGATTTATCAAAACACCGAAAGACAAGAAATATAGGTCGTAATTTTTATCTCTCCCTTCTGCCCTACCATTACAAATTCAAATTCAACCACCAAGTCACAGATGGTAACACAACAAATTATTTCACCTGTCAAACAGGGCGCCGTACATGTGCCCCGAACTCGTGCTGAAACGTGACTCTCGTACCAATTGGCGGCGAGACCGTGACAAACGCGGCACGAATTGAATAGTAGAACTGTAGTAAAACCGTGACACCTGACTCTGCGGGGCCAGTGGGTGAGTGAACGTGATGTTTTTAGAATAAAACTATTAAAATTGTGGCAGTTTTTGAAGGGTTACGTGTATGGAGGTCCGTTTATATTAGAACAAAAAAGCTTTTTTACAAAAAAATAAAACCGCCTTCAAAAACTACAAAATAAAAAAAAAACTTTAGTTTTGGAAGTCGGTGGTTTTGGTTTTGTTTTTTGTTATGTAGATATTGCCACCGACTTCCAAAACTAAAGTTTTTTTTTTATTTTGTAGTTTTTTAAGGCGGTTTTATTTTCTTGTAAAAAAGGTTTTTATTTTTCACTTTTTTGTGCTTGTGTGTTAATGTTTGAAATCCTTACAAAAAGCCCTTTCAAACAATACCTCACACGATATATTTAATTTTGAAAAGTAGTAGGAGGGGGGTTGACGTATCCCCCCCTCTCTTCTTTCAGTCAGTCATCGACTACACGTATAAACAAAGCAATTTTACTTGTTACGACAGTAATGCTATGATTCTATAAGGAGTTCCGTTCCATATCTCCGAAGTTCATCATCAGATCATGACAATATTTCTATGGGACCTATTCGGAAGTATACTCTTTCAAACAAAAAAAGAATCATCCAAATCCATTCATAATTTTCTGAGAAATCAGGTAACATACATACAAAAAAAAAAAAAAAAACCATACTCGCCGAATTGAGAACCTCCTCCTTTTTGAAGTCGGTTGATAAGTAACGATAATTGCTGCACTGCTTGTTGACTATCTAGTTGGTCTAGTAGTCACAAAACGCAACTACTGAGCATGAGATCTTGGATTCGATTCCCACGTCGGGCAAAGTGTTACTGGGTTTTTCCATTAGGAATTTCTTAGTAGCAGCCTCGAAGTCTGGATTTGTGCCCGGTTGATGATATAGGCTCGCCCCCTATTACATGGAACTTAAACATAATTATGTAACTGGCAAAATGTGGGTGTACCTACTAAGGGGTACACCTCTGCCTAACCCTTCGGGAATTACAGGCGTGATATTATGTTATGTAAGTAACGATAATTTTTGTATTGCATAAGGTAGGTTGACTATTCACCTCAAGATCACTTCACCTACATTTAACGTCTTCTCTTCTCATTAACTTCTTTCAAAAGAATAGACTGCTTGAATAAAAGACATAATATTACACGTTTCTCAAAATTATTAAGTTTAAAGATAAAATGCACACAAATGCTCATATAACACCTGTAGATATCTTCCAACACAACCTTCGGCGTGTGAACCTTTTCATGCCTCTACAAATCTCTGAGCACCATTGTAAGTTTTGAAGGAGGAAGACCCTTGGCAGGATCTTGATATAAACTAATTAGGGACGCACACCAAGAGGTACAGAAATCCTTCTGTATTCATGGTACAAAATAAGGTTACAGCCTTACAGGATTATAAAATATGTCTAAAATTTTGTTTTTTTTACGGCTTCATTAATTTCTATAATAAAAAAAGACATCTATTTATTTACAAAAAAAAACAGCTTTATCTACCTAAAGTAGTCTATATTTTTTTTATGTTATGAGCGTCGTTTTCGCGTAGATTAACAGTTTCTTTTTCTTTCTTTCTGTTCTTAACACGCTTATATTAGCTTCACTTGTAAGGAACTATGTAAGAAAATCTTGGAATCTTAATTCGACCCACTTCCCGGTCTTCGATTAGGATGAAATTTTGCACGCGCTCTGAGTTCTGATGACAATACATGACTAGCTAAGAAACGTCGTTACAAATCAAATATGGCGGCCTCCCCAAGATGGTGGACTGGCTGTTTGAAATCCACCCCCATGATATGGGTATCAAATGAAAGGGTTTGCTGAATGGGATACGAAAAAAAATAGTGTGTGCTAAAAGCGTGTTTTTTAGTTTTTTAAACTATTTAAAAAAAAATATTTATCTAAAGAAAGCAACAATTTGAGCATGTCAAAAAAAAACATAGCTTTGGGGAAGCCTTAATCTCACCCGCTAAAAAGGGCAATAAAATAAAAATCAGTCAATATACATACATAAACTCACGCCTTTTTCCCATGGGGGTAGGCAGAAACCATAGAACGCCACATATTCATACTACTTTCGCCTCATCTACGTTCATACATCTCGTCATACAAGCACGCCGGTTACGAGTAGGTACTCCGCACCTGACCTTTCTGAAGAACCTCACCAATAAGGTCAATGTAGGTCTTCCTAGGGCGACCCCCAAACAATCAATCGAATCAGTCAATATTCTTTCTGAAAATCAAGCCTGACAAATAATTAATACAGTGACGATTAGGAGCAAACTCTGCTGTTTAAAAACCGGGATGGTAGGACCAATTCGTATGATAGGACCAATTGACAATTGGTAACAATCATTTTCAACAACAAACTATCTGGTCCTTGTGTCCAAAAGCCGAACTTAAATGACAAAAGTTTCGTACCAATAAAAAGAGTGGCAAGAGCAGCTACAACGTAATCACGCGCACCAAAGTGCAGTAAAAAGTAAAAGGGTCCTTTTATCGGCCGTAAACATGTGTCGTGGGTTTATTCAGCTTAAGAACGAAGGGTACGGCCTAATCCTGAAGAAATATTAATGAACGCGAGGTGATAGTTATGGGGCGAAGAGAGTTCTGGGATGAATTATGACTAAGGGGTCAAAAGATAATCAATTATGGGACATACATGTTATTTACGAACTACTTCTGCCTGCGACACCTCTCGATGGGTACACCTATGCCTAACCTTTCGGGGATTACAGGCGTGATGTTATGTTCTGCCTGCGACTTCGTCTACGGGAATGACGGTTTTGTAAAGGTATTTTTTAATGTTATTTTTCTAAAATGTAATCCGTCAAATTCGGCCCAGCGGTTTCGGAGATTAGCCGAAACAAACATACAGTCAATAAAATTAAAAATTGATATTTCGTTTTCTTGAACGAAAACTAAAAACAAGTTGGTATTCAATCTAAAAAATTAAAAACAAATAAATGCAAGTAAGAAATATGCGCCACTACCACGCAAAACGGCTGAAGCTCAGCATAATGCCTTGGTGTCGTGGTAGTTAAACAGTAATACTACAAAAGATTGAGTCGTTAGCACGTAGATGGCATACGAATTTACGATCGGGGGACCGTCGATCCAAACTTTGACTCTCTGATGAATTCAGCCCCAGAAATTTATGGGGGAGACATGCCCATTAGGAGGGGGCTTACGCGTACATACGAAAACATTCCGCCGTTTTTCAACTTTCCGCGGCTTCTTTATTTATTACTTGAATTTTTGCTCTGCTATATCGGGGGAAAATATTAACTGTCTCAAATCGTACTCGGTTGAATTAGCATAAAGAAATACACTATTCGTTTAGATCTGGCAAGAATGGATATCTATTTCAAACAAAAATTTCTTTACTGAAGAAAGATTGTCTTTCAAATTTTAAAAATTATAAAATTACTAGCATTGTAGGCATAAAAAAGTATATTTTGAGAATATAAGTAGGTATCTACCTATGTTTTCCCAGCCGACTAACTTCTTATGAACTCAAGCCAGCCGTTTCGGAGATTGGTTTCCAAATTGTATAAAAAAAATTAAAAACTGTTTTTTTTCCTGTTTTATGTTGTTTTTTATTTAATTATTTATAATGTATTTTATTTTTAAACACTTGTAAAAATTCATATTTATTTGGCAACAAGCCTTTATTTTACATTACAGACGGACACTTAAATTTTATTTACTTGTACAGATTACATCCTAATGACTCTGGCTTAAGACTCTGGCCTCAAATTAATAGACTTAAACTGAGTAAAACATGTCAAGACACAACGTCGGGGTCGACGGACGTCGCGACTTGTTTCAACTAGTTCGACTTTTACGCGACAATTACTCGAAACAAGTTCCTTGTTTCGTAAAATAAGCCAACAAGATTCAAGGAATTAACTTGAATATTTAACGTTAAATGAAAGACATGTTTTAAGTAATATGAAGTTTACGGCTTAAATGAAACGCTTTGTAGACGCTCTTTAGCTATTATGAACAGCGTGGAAGTTGAATTTCAAAATGAAATTATAATTCTGTTCATGTTTAATTTATTTTTGAATCGCAATACCCTTTCTGTTTAAGCTTCCGCGGGTCGTAGCGTAATGTTATATCTTCCTCGATAAACGGGCTATTATACGCAAAAAGATTTTTCCAAATCGCACAAGTAATTCCTGAGATTAGTGCCTTCAAACAAACAAATTCTTCTAAGCTTTTATAATATTAGTATAGACAATCATTCAGATACGTTCACAAGAGTATGCCCACTATATCATGGCCGTGCTAGGCACGTGTCAAAAGAAGATACAGATATATTTTTTACAATTAGGCGTTTTATTTTCAAGGTCTGACAGCATTAACTGCATAATTTTGTTATTTTAGATTTCTATTTTCTTTAAGTACTTATTTTTCTTTTTCCGACAGTTACATGATCTTCTTGTCATTGCGATCATTTCATTTTATGCTGGATTATACCTGAGAATCTTTAGGTTACGGAGTTATTGAAGGACAAAGTTAAAATTTCTTTACGTTGTTCTATATATAGCGCTAGGACCCACTATGCTTTGTACACCTACAAAACATAAGTAATATTGTTTTATGAGCGTTTACGCAGTATGGCATTTCATTCAAACTTTCAAGCCCTTATTTTTTAAACTGAATGAACCGATTTTGATGAAACTTCCTACACGTAAGCAGGATACATAGGACAAATTAGTTAGTTGAGAACATTTTCGAAATTTCTTATTAAAAACAAAAGATAGGTAATTGGAAATCTATGGAAAACTTAAATTCGCTCGAATTTAGTTGTAACACAATCTTTTGGAAATGTTCTTACATTACTTTTTAGACCTATGTATTCTGCATAAGTGTAGCAAGTTGCATTAAATCAGTTCATTCATTTCGGAAAATAAAGACTTGAAAATCCTCGGCCTCGGAGTTTGGATTTGTGCCAGGTTGGTGGCAATAGGCTCGCCCCATATTACATGGGACTTGGACATAACTGGCAAAATGTGGGTGTATTAATGTGTACACTTCTGCCTAACCCTTCAGGGCTTACAGGCGTGATGTTATGTACAGTCAGCAAAACAGATAGGTATGCAGTGTCATCAGATATAGTTGAAGTTTTCTGAGAAACCGATGGATGTCTTTGACTGAAACTTAACCTAAATAAAAAACTATTTATTATCTACGTTTTAAATTAAATTTCATTCGAAAACATCCATCGGTTTCTAAGAAAGCTTCAACTATATCTGACGACCCTGCATACCTATCTGTTTTGCTGTGTGTACGTTAAAGTGTCTACTCTTGTTGAAATTCCCAGCACCGCAGAATCATGTAATCATGGCACATTATGAAGTTCTTTAATCCTAGCTGCTGTAAGTGTAGTGATAATACCTAGCACAGTGTCTGCTCGGTGCTCGCAGCCAGCATATAACGTGCGCTAACTAAGTTTGTACTACGGTCCCGGAGCAACAGAAATCGGTTTACTGAATACGCGTAGATCAAGGTGTGAGAGAAAGCGAGTTATGTGCTTTTTTGCTTCTTCACCTGAGATTTTCTAGTAGATTAGAAAGTAGGTACACGTCTGTACTAATATTATAAATCTAAAAAGCTTTTTATTTTTTGAACGCACATATCTCAGGATCTACCAAACCGTTTTGAAAAAATGTTTTTGCGTTATAGAGTCTGCTATAATTTTGTTATGAGAGCTGTAAAATTTTCGCGTTTATTTTCGCAAATAATTTTATACCTGCGTAAACTTTTCATAATTTCTAATGGTTATGAAAAATTGACAGTTTAAGAGCAGTAGCGCACTAGCGGCCATGGCCGCAGCGGCCAGGCCGCGGCGGCCAGGGCCGCTAGTGCTAGTGCGCTATTGCTCTTACTTAGTGTTTTAACTGCGTATGACAATGTGACTTTTTCAATTCATATGTTTTCAAAAGTTTATCTTGGACATCACTGACATCGGTGAAGAAAAACATCGTGAGGAAACCTGGTCTTATACCAGCCTCTTACTGTCCCACTCAAACCATGTCAGAGGTCCTTGAAGCGGTTTAGAAAATCTGACACTAGGGTGTGTGTACAAGTCAAAATACAAGTCTATATAGCCCTGTGACAGACGGACGCACAGCCGATGAAGCCTCAGAAATGGTCTGAAATACCAAATTAAAATGCAAATTCTCTTTTCATTGCAACCAAAACGCTACCGCCTCTAACTTGTCCACAGCACAGTATGTGTCAAGCATACCTACCTACGACTTTGCACTCAACTTTGCTTATTAGATTGTTTTGTTTCGTGCCTTGTTAATTAAAACAGTCACACACCTAGTTTCGGTAATGCCGCCTTAATTTCACAAGTTTATTACCAAAGTGTGCATTGGTAGCACCGATCGTGTTAGAGCAAGTTTTTCTTTATGACGATGTTAGTGAGTTGGTGGACTTTAATTAACGCGCGCTGAACTGAATTTTGGTATTGTTTAGTTATAAACGGGGTTTATAAATTAACTAGGTGTGACGTGATGTATGTTTTTCAGTAGCAGCCTCGGATTTGTGCCCGGTTGATGGCAATTGGCTCGCCCCCTATTATATGGGACTGAATGACAGCTGGCGAAATGTGGGTGTACTAATGGGTACACTTCTGCCTAACCTTTCGGGGATTACAGGCGTGATGTTACGTGTTGAAAGGCAACCGTTATCCATTGACTGACTCCATTAATCCACTGAACAGATTGCGCTGAAACTTGGAACGCAAATAGTCATTATGACGTAGGCATACGTTAAGAAAGAATTCCCCCCCCCCTTAGGGGATAAAACGGGGGTCGAAACATTGTATGGAGAAACAAGTAAATGCGAGCAAAATTTGGGAAAAAGCTATGATAATATAATGTTAAATTGACTATAAAATATACCTATTAGTAAAAATTAACTACGTGTACGAGTTTTTAAGTACACGAGATTTTTTAATTATCTCTTTTAAAACACAGCTAAGCGCCATAAAAGCAACCCTTTATAAAAAACAGTTTATGCAATTGACAGCTTTACAAAACGATTTTATTAAAACATTTTACCACTGAAATCATTTATAAAAGCAAGTTAGACAGCTCATTTCCCGCCAGCATTCACGTAAGTGCTTACAGCTAAGCTGTTGGAGCGACTAATCGCAAGCTGTGCTAGTGTCAGCACAATTAAATGTACAGGATGTGTGTTAACTGTATTGGAGTACTCTTTGGTCGCGGTAGTGTGAACATGTTCATACTGACACTGTCAGAGATTGGTCATGTCTTTAGGGTGCTTACATAAAGAAGCAGGTTACAGGTACGGGCAGGTCTGTACAGATCATTACCGATTGGTACGGGTAAAATAGCTCATACAATCAATATGTGCTCGTTCATAAAGAAACAGGTGGAAACTTGTCGGTACCGACTATCTGTACGGGTTTAAACAATTGCCAGCGTAGTGTGTCGTCTTCGCCGTCAAGAACAGATTTACCTGTTTTTTATATGTTGTTGAACCCTTACCTATCAGTACCGACCCGTACTGGCAAATCGGGACCGAAAAACCTGTGTCTTTATGTTTGCACCCTTAGGAAGCAAAGCGGGTGGTCTTTTCCCCATACAAACGCTCTCGACTGTTTTCTTTATGGTTCGGTTTAAAGAACTTTATTTCTTATTAAGACAGTCGTCACTTACATGAGAACAATAAATCTTATTGATAATTAAGTTACATACGGTTACGGTTTATGACATTAAAGCAATGATTTTTTAAAGTAAAGTAAGTGCCAACTATTTCTATGCCCATAATTTTTCCTTTTTAATGATACATTATTTTTTAAGCGCGACTGCTGAGCATGAGATCTTGGCCTTGGGTTCGATTTCCAGGTCGGGCAAAGTGTTATTAGGTTTTTCCATCTAGAATTTCTCAGTAGCAGCCTCGGAGTCTGGATTTGTGCCCGGTTGATGGCAATAGGCTCGCCCCCTAATACATGGGACTTAAACATAACGGGCGAAATGTGGGTGTACTAATAGGTAAACCTGTGCCTAACCCTTTGGGGATTACAGGCGTGATGTTATGTTATGTGTTAAATTATTTGATTCAGATTTTCTGCCGTTTTAGAGTTAAAGAGAAAAAAACATTCTTCCATTCACACAAACTTTCTCATTCATAATAGTAGGTAGTAAGAAAGGATGTTCATTAATAAGTATTGGCATTTATCATACAAACCAATTTAATATACCAAACACAGTCCAAACCAACCACAAGTACAATAGAACTACATTAGCTGAATAATGTAAATAATAAATAAACAACGCTCGGTTACATTAGATATTAAAGCTGATAGGCGCTTACTGTCACCTGTTGGACATCGTAGTGAAGTGATTGTATATTTGTGTTGCCTAATAATATTCTGGATGCGGGCAACGCAGAACCGGTCATTGTGGCTATCTTGAAGAGAGGCCTATGTCCAGCAGTGGACATTGTTCGATTAATATGATGATGTCAAAGTCAAATCATTTATTTTAATTAAAAGCACCATAAAAAGACACTTTTGAACGTCATTTACAAGAGATTTTTTTTAATAATTTGGATCTAGGTGCCCATTCCAAAAGGTAGCTTCGTATGGAGAATAACGGGCAAGAAACTCCATACTTAATTTTTTTTTAACTGCACAGCCTTTTTTAAAAGTCCGTTTTCCAAATTTCAACCATCCGTGTGAACCTTAACGCCATTCTTCACAAACATAAGGGTTAACGTAGAGGTAACCTTTTCAATCCCGACTCAACAGATGTTACGTGTGTTATCAAATGTAGCTGTCCCCAATTATTTAGGTAACCACACAAAGCAGATAGGGACAGAAGGTCCGCACGCACACATAGACGCATGTCTGTGTACTACAGTACTTCTTAACCACTTCGTCTTTAGTGATTCCCTGAAAGCACCAGAAGTTTCTAATACCCGACTTATGGTAGCAGAAGGAACCGTGGGGTAGTCGGTAAGAGTCCGACGTAACCCGCCGTTATCCCACGACGGAGGGCATAATTGAGGATTTCCCAAGAAAAAATAAAGTCGTTTACTGACGATAGTTGAACGTGACAACGTCATAAGAAAATACTGATGGGATGGTTTCATTTTTCAAAAGAGGTAACGCCGCATAGCGAGGTAACGCCGCATAGCGAGGTAACGCCGCATGAGTCATGTTTTTTCGTGCGTGCAGCCGGCTCCATCGAATTAAAGATGTTGTCACGTCAAAAAGGGTTAGAGTAAGTCCGCGATGTCATCAAATAATTATTAAATAACAACCAGTTGACGACGCGATCTAGGGCCCAATTTACAAAACTTCGAATCGGCGCAAAAAGTACTAGTCGCAACTTCCAATCGTTCCTCCCACTCCAGTCGTGATCATTATGTGGCCCTCCACCAGTCCAACTAACCCAGGCTGTGTGTCTTTTATAAACAACAAAATTTTAATGTTATGTTCGTTATTTTCACGTGAATAAACAGTTTTTCTTTCTCCCTTTCTTTCTTTAGGCGACAATATCTGCGTGCGCTTATTTCGCACATCGTATGAAGCTGGCCTTCTGTTCTATCTACTCCATGGCACACAGTCCGTCCGCCCGGAGCGTTCTGCTTCATTGGGGCAACGTGACTGCGATGGAGTCTGACCGTTTTGTCCCTACTATAAAACGTGGGGTGAACAGGGCTAAAGGTGTGTTTTTCTTGTTATTGAATAGTATTGTTAGTGAGTAAAGATTTTGATGATTCAATTTGTATAGCTTAATATAAAAAAGCCTACATTTTACTCGACTACGATAGTCATAAATAGTTTATGAGGTGTAGATATGTGTATAGGAAAACTGGTACAGCACAAACTAGGGGTCTATTAGATAGGGGTGTGTTCGTATGCGAGTATCGAGATTTGAGCAGCAAGCATTGTGCACAGCCAGCTGTATGACCTCAATTCTAAACTCATAATAGTACGCCTGTAATCACAGAAGGGTTAGACGAGGTGTACCCGAGTACACCCACATTTCGCCAGTAAACCTTTTGAAAGAGCAACTTCTATAATCTCCAATTTATTTCTACATTTATAATCTTTTCTTTACTTTCGTAAGTACTTTTTGTGTCATACAATATCTAGTAATAGTTCGTTGATTCACGCTTGTCGGAGTCTGTCAGAAGCATGAAGTCGTAAACTTATTGAACAGTTTGGTCACGTTGCTATCTGATATTATGAAATGAAATAGAATGGACTTTGTAACTATTGTAATGTACTAGCTACTGCCCGCTACTTCATCCGTGTCAAAGTTGATATGTACAGTCAGCAACAAAAGTCGATTAACATTTAAGATAAATCGTAATTATTAAACACAATATTAAAGGAAATACAAAATGGATTTAAAATTAAGATAAAATAAACGCTTAGCTATTGCCTGAAATTATGAGAAGCAGTGCATTGTGTTATTTTGTATCTATTTAAATGAAATAAAAAAGTAATCATGTTAAACGACTTTTGTTGCTGACTGTACACTTATTGTCTTTTCGGGACAAAAACGCGCAATAAAAATTATCCTATGCCAAAGTAAAATCATTTATTTTAATAAGTCCATTG
This sequence comes from Hoplodrina blanda, assembly GCA_949316365.1. Taxonomy (NCBI): domain Eukaryota; kingdom Metazoa; phylum Arthropoda; class Insecta; order Lepidoptera; family Noctuidae; genus Hoplodrina; species Hoplodrina blanda. The sequence continues at coordinate 2,356,901 of OX438579.1, read as the reverse complement.
AAAGGAACTTTAAAAAAACATTTACAAGGAACAAAATATTGAATCTAGTTGCCCCTTCCAAAAGGTTCTTCTTGATTCTAAGCTTATATGTTTCGGGAGACGCCCAGGGCGTCGGACGTCGAGAGACGACATCGGGCCACCGTAGGCGCGGGCTTGCGGACGGCGAGTAATGGGTAGCTCGCCGTCTGATCAAGGACCATGCCCGGGTCGACGGCGCGTTCTGTTCGCGCGCGCCTCAAAGAGCTGTCAGCACAGGGACGGGGCCCCAATAGGGGCCAAACGCCTGCCGGAGTTGCGGGACGTCTTAACAGGATACCGTGGCCCCGGAACGTAAAGGGCAACAGAAGGAACAGGGTGGTTTTTTAGTCAGTAACAGTCTGACAGTCCCTTCCGCCCCATCCAGGGCGGAAGGAGACATTTGATTTTTACCACCTAAAAAAAAAAAGAGCATATATGTTTGTCATAGACATTGTACTATTACTACTTGATAGTAAAATAACACATTTGACATATTGAATTAGTTTCACGTAATTAATTAAATTATTGAAATGTTGCCTTGGTTTTGAAAAACCTCGTAACTTATTGAGTATCTGAATAAAATCAAACATAACATCACGCCTGTAATCCTCGAAGGGTTAGGCAGAGGTGTACCCATTGGTCCCCCACATTTCACCAGTTATGTTTAAGTCCCATGTATTATGGGGCAAGCCTATTGCCATCAATCGGGCACAAATCCAGACTCCGAGGCTGTTACTAAAAAAAATACCTAGCATTTAAAGCACGGGCAAATCACTGCATATTAAACAAAAACTACCATCCAAGATCAATAAATATTATCATCCCAATTCAATTATTTAATATTCTAAAAGACAAAGAATCCTGTTCAATTGATCACTTAATAAATATTCATTAAACGCAATTAGCGTTCATTCGAAGCTTATATTCATCAACTTTAATATAGCACAAAGTAGCATCTCAGTTGATTTTTAATGGGAAAACTTTTCCAGTTTGCATGGATGGCACGTCCGGAAATACTCTACTTCCTAATAAAAAGAAAAATATGTTTACATTTTGTCGCTAACTTTTATAGTTTGTAGACAGGGAAATGTTGAGTTAAAAGAGTTATACAGACTTGGAATAAAACATCTTTATCAATACAGATGGTACAGTACTATAATTACGTAACAAACAATTATTTGTGTCAAAGTCAAAGTCAAAAGACAAAAGATTGTATATAAATTGATAGTGCAATGACACAGAATCAGAATCATTATTTTATTTGCTTCTTCTTTATCGTGTGAGCAGTAAGGTCTTACGACCCCACACACCCTAGTGTCAGAATTTCTAAACCGCGTCAAGGGCCTTTGACATGGTTTGAGTGGAACAGTAATAAGTTGGTATAAGTCCAGGTTTCCTCACGATGTTTTGATTTGATAATAATGTGTTTACCAATTAGATGTTTTATGATACTTAGATGTTTCAAATTGCTCCAAGTTTTGGGTTCAATTTCCGTAACGAACAAAATAAATATTTGTATGATCTACAGGTGTGTTTAATGTCGTGATGGGCCAGTGTTTAAAACGCCTGCCTCCCATGCATGAGGTTGTGGGATCGATACCGGGCAAGTACCAATATACCTTTTTCAATTCATATGTACTTTCCAAGATTTTCTTGCACATCATTGGCATAGGTGAAGGAAATTATAATGAATATAAGTCTGAAATCACCAATCCGCTTTAAGCTAACGTGGTGATCAATGCTCATGCCTTCTCTGTATGAGAAGAAGCCTTTGCATTGCAATGAGATAATCATAGACGGGCATTATGCGGGTTTTTAAAAAGTATTAGAATAATCAACACATAGCATAATATCACGCATGTAATGTAATCCCCAAAGGGTTAGGCAGAGGTGTTTTTAGTACACCTACATTTCGCCAGAAATGTTTATATCCCATGTAATAGGGGCGAGCCTATTGCCATCAACTGCGCACAAATCCAGACTCCGAGGCTGCTAATGATTAATTTCTGATGGAAAAACGTAAATACCCTGTGCCCGACCTGGGAATCGAATTCGATTCCCAGGTTGGTCGCTCAGCAGTCGCGCTTTGCGGCCACTGGATCAACAAGGCAGTCAACACACAACTGAATAACTCTTGTTTATGTTACCGCGGGAGACTTTTTATTCATCACCTAATTAAAATCATTCATTAAGCATTATCACACTCAGACCTAAATACAAAAGCTTCTATAAACATCTTGAAAAACGTTCTCAGCAACATTTTGTAGAAATCTAAATTAGTTGCTCCACGACTGAAAACTTTGTAAAAGAAATACAATCGACTTTCTTTCCTTAATTAAGAGTTCTTTTCATTCGCTGTTACAGAATATTTTCAGATATATTTTCCTGCCTAATGCTTTGGTGCATGTTCTTCAGAATATAAACAAAGGAGAGAATATTCAATAGCTGTTTGTGTTTTGTTTTGTTACTTAATGTTTTTAAAAGGAGAAAAAGATTGAGTTTCGTTCTGACAAAAAATAAAGTCTAAAAATTATCAGAGAACGTATTTAAAAAGAGATTATTGAAAATCTGTTTCTATGGAAAACTTAAAAGCGGTCGAATTCAGCTGAAACATAATTTTTCTTAAACGCTTTTAGGACATTTTTTTTTAGTTCACTTCTAACAACAGAGTAACATGAACAACACATATTTAGCTACTAAACGCTGTGTTTAAGACATATTTCAAACAGAAATTATTACCAAACAAATTCTAAGGAAAACAGAGTGATTTAAACTTCAATGAGTTTGGAAATCTGTCAGAGGGTATCCCAATTAAAGAATATATAGCGGTCGCGTAATCTGGGACCTTTGTGGCATAGATTGATTCAGCGAGGTTGAATTCGTGAATAATTTAGAATACCCCGGCAGAATCGAATGGTTCCTTCGGCTGGCGGGTGAATAAAAAATACATGCGCATTGTCTTTGGCGTACGTTGTGTTGGTTTTAGCGGGAAAACATTTGTCAATGATGCGTTGTTTTTGGACAGATTTCATATTTGATTTGTGTGGTTTGTTTGTTTATTTTTTTGTTACTTTTTTTTGTAAAGGGACGCTGATTTTGTTTGGACAACAAATTGTATACACGGTAACAACGCGTGTGGAATTTTGTAAACGTATGAAAATGTTGTAAATATGGCGCTTGAAACTTACAGTTTTAATAATTATTTGGTGCCGATTGACATTGTCATGTTGACTAATTTTTTTATATTGATTTTCGCCCTTTGAATTTGGAATATAATTTTGTATGGAATATGAAATACTTACAATATAATATTGTAATCATAAGTTATGAGCCTTATAACTTTATTTTTTCTTTTTATTTTATAAATTAATATTAAATTAATTAGAATGGATAACTTTTTGTCGTTGTTAGTTTATAAGTTGCGTGGTTGTATATAGGTATCATAGTGAACGCTGTATATATTTATAAAAGGCATACCCGTATGTACTGTTATTTCACTATGTTTTTTGTTTTAATGATTTGAATAGTGTACTACATAATTTATGTTGGTGTCCCTAATTAAATAAATATATATATAATATATTTAAAAAATTATGTACAATAAATTGTTTTGTTCAGTAAAATAAATATAAAGTAATGTATAATTTACCAATTCTATACAAAATCTAATAACAACATTACTGAGACTTGGTATTTCCAAGCAGTAATTTAATTTTGCATAGCTATTGTTTCATCACTGAGCAATTTCAACATTATGACAATACAATAATTGGACGAAAATGAATTCCTGGCATTTTGACCTTTATACTAAAGGTATCTTTAGGCTAACTTGCACCAAAAATTTAACTCAGAGGTAGTTGCTAAGACGCGGTAAAATTTAAAATGTCATACATTAAAAAGAATATTGCTAATGACTGATGATTGTAGTCAGTGCTTGTGCGTTGAATTCATGAGAAGAAAGAAGGCTTTGCACTGCATCATCTGCCTAGCCTTTTCCCAACTATGTTGGGGTCGGTTTCCAGTCCAACCGGATGCAACTGAATGTCAGTATTTTACATGAAGCGACTGCCTATCTGACCTCTGCACCTAAGCCTCTAAGCCTTTACACTGCATTGAGACAAAAATAGGCTAGCCTATTATTATTCCTTTATTAATCATTTTCAATTTATCCTTATGTTTTCTTCTTCTTTTTGTGTCGAAGATTTAAGACAATGCTTTTTTTATATAATTTTTGGGCCAATTATATGGCCACGTTCTAAATCGTTCGTAAATAAATCTGAATTAAATGTTTGCCACAAGTATGCCAAATTAATATTTTGCAATAGACAGACTGGTTTGATGTATGTATGAAAATAATATGCGTAGAATTTATATTTTTTAATTAAGATAAAAGAGTTCCAGTATTTTTCTTGAAAGGATGTTAAAGAAAATTATATTAATTAAAACAAAAGCTTCAAGTTTAAACTGTGGTTAATCTACTCCTTCCATCCTACACACATATAAGATTATACAAGTATACGTACAAAAACAACTTCCAAAGTCCAAAACATAACTTTATCAAAATTGCCAACAAAACAAAACAGAATCGCTCACTCAAGCGGAGAGTGAGGTAACATGACTAGAGATATAGCAGATATCCCGCGATATGCCCCGAGGGTCCCTGTCACGATGAGAAGGGGACAGAATAAGCCCCAAGGTGCACTTGGCGGGATGATTAAGAATGTCGGTCAAGCGTGTCTTTTGCCTAACGTGTTTCTTTCGATGAGGAGTTACGAAATTTGTAAGACTGGTATATTGATGCGTGGATGTTACTTTTTTTGGAGTTATGTAATTTGCATGGTTTTTTAAAGTAATAGTTTATTTTCTTGATGTTAACAATGAGTTTCGAAAAAAAATAAGATTTACAAGAGAATAGGAGAGTAGGTATGTAAAGATCGTAGCAGGTGGCGTTCTGTGGTTTCTGCCTACCCCCATGGGAAAAAGGCGTGAGTTTATGTATGTATAAGATTTACATCACAGAAAGTAATCAGAACCAATATTATAAAGAGGTAAAGTTGTTATCTTTTTTTTGTAAAAGGACAGATTTTTGTATAATCTCTGTAAATACTGGACGGAAAAAAAATTCTTTCACTGATAAAAACCTCCACTATTACCAGTAGCAGTTTAATGTCTTAAGCTATAATTTATGGTAGACTTCCCAACTAGCAAAACAGTTATATTGTATTAGAATCATACAACTAACAGACATGTAAAGGTTTTACAATAATTTTGTAGCAGTAAACAGTTTTATAGTAACTGTTCAATTCGACGCATTAGTTATATATTATTTATTTTGCTAGTTGGGTTGACTCCCACACGGACGATATTATATACAGAAACTAGTAACTAATGTAAAGAAAAACACAAGTATTAATTTATTATTCCAACAACGAAACACGTGACCATAACTCCAACAAAACACACTACAAAGATAAACTTATGAAAAGCAAAGTTACATTGTAAACCAACAAACAATATAACAGGAAAACAAAGTATCAAAACCCTTTAAAACAAACTCTCAAGTACCAAGATCCATCTGTGTGGTACGGGTACAAATTCATTGATTTACACAAATTTAGAACGGCGCCACCCTTACACCCATGCCATGGCAGGATCAATAGACACCTATACATAGCCATCTATACATAGCTGTCTATACATTGTTGTACATTTGTTTAGCTCTGACAATGCCTTGAGGATATAATGGTAATGTTACTATACATTGGCCTCGATTCGTTGAAAGAAATAAGCTGAAAATATTGGTGTATTCTTTTTGCAATTTATGTTAGAAAAAATATTGAATTAAATTATGGTTGTCAGGACTACTACTTAACTAAGTAAATGCTTGTTAAATATATGTATCTTATATAAATTAAGATCATTAAAATTTTATGCAATTAACGCGCGGTTCCTGGAACTAAATAAACACAAAAAAAAATTAATTAGCAAGCGCTACACAGGTTTAAAGATTGCAATTTTTTTGTGAGGTGCTGTGATTGATTTTCTGTAATTCAGTCAATAGACTGATTTATACGAAAATCAATTTTCAATTGGTCTAGCTAAAATAGGTATTCTAAGAAAACAAGCATTACTTCAATTTTAAACGTAAAAAAAAACTAACATTAATATTTAACACCATTTGGTTAAAAGTCCGAATGTTGAATGTATTCCATGCCAAGCATAACGTACGTACGGTGTGGTAATGCCATAAACCTGTCTAGGTACGTGCAAGTGTTGCCAATGGACCTTAAACTGGGTTAGTGGGTGTGAACCTGGCGTTACAGGGTCTTTCAAACCAGTTTTGATCGTAAACTGAACTAGGCCGTGCTATATTTGTTTGATCACTGAACGTTTCATGAAAAATTAAATAGCTTTAAGGTTGGATGTTTGTTACCCAAACACGCCAGAACGGCTAAACGATTCTGGATGAAATTTGGCACAGAGATAGATTAAAGTTTTTAATTTTTATTTTGGAAAAATGTACGATTTATGTGGCAATGCTAGAAGCTCATGTAAGGGTCACTGGCGCCGAAAAGTTAATTTAAAGTTAATTGCTAACATGAAGTTTAAATTACAAAATGTCGTCTACAATGGGCCTGTGTTAACTAACTCAGAGTTATAAGATAACCCCGGCTGGTGCCTGCGGGCCTTAGTATCCATCTACTATCAATAAAAAACCTTCAATCAACTTAATCAAAGCTTACTTGACAAAGAGGTATTGCTGTGACGTTTTATTAAGGCTCTCATAAAACAAAGGAATTCCTAGCACTAAGATGGAATGGATTGCTAATCCAGGTTGCTCTACTTCCCTCCATTGCGTCACTAGTTAAGGCTTTTATTCCCCTGCAGTTGAGAGGTTATTAATTGAACGTAGGTACAGGTCGTAATAGCATTGCAAACCCACGGTTTCTCGGAAGAAAATCTATGCAAAATTTATGTGACAAACTGTCAGGAACGCGTAAGCTGCCGTGATTGGTTGTAGATAATTCTATCAACCAATCACAACACTTTTTAAGTTGTTAGATTAATATTTTGTTCGGTTTATTATTGCACAGAATTTAGCGTTTTTGGCACTTCCATTTTTATTATAATAAAGTGGTAGTGGTTAAATTACTGCCTCGTTGGTCTAGTGGTCGCAAAGCGCGACTGCTGAGCATGAGCTCTTGGGTTCGATTAACAAGTCGGGCAAAGTGTTGTTAAGTTTTTCCATCAGGAATTTCTCAATAGCAGCCTCGAAGTTTGGGTTTATGCCCGGTTAACGGCAGTAGGCTCACCCAATATTACATGGGACTTAAACATAACTGGCGAAATGTGGGTGTACTAATAGGTACACCTCTGCCTAAACCTTAAAAATTAAGAGATCTTTTAGACACATTTCTTTTAAAAGATAAATTTATTCAGGGCGAATTACGTCAAATATAAGTCTTAATCTATGTCATATAAAAACTGTCAAACATGAATTTCATTTCACAAATACAAAACTTATAAGTACCAGGTATAAAAGTCAGGTGAAATTCGCCCTTATGACCAACTGTCATAACATAACAATTCACTTAATTATATTGCATAACTGAACTACTCCAACATTGAGTCCAAACCCATCTAGTTTAGTTAGAGGAATCATTTCAATTAGCTAGAGCAAATACCTAGAATTGAATACAGATTTACGCCGTGTGCTTCTTGATAGTTAGCAAAGGAGAAGAGAAGGTCAACTCAAGGTCTAGATGAATTATTCCTTATCAACTAAACTTTAAATACTTCCACGAGTCCTCTTCTGTTGTATGCACACATAAGCACAATAATTTGCGTGTGTTACAATGCATGGTATCATAAATAGTGATTTTTCATACCAAAAAAAAGTGGTTTTCCAGTTATAACTTTTACTAAAAGTAGTATGCATAGTTAAAGGGTATGTGATTTGTGTTTTTACACCCCGCATTGAAAATTTCTAATTGGAACAAACATTGGCGAAAAATCATCACTTCTTTCATAGGCAAAGAATCTTTACCCAACTATGCTGGGGTCGGCTTCCAGTCTAACCGGATGCAGCTGAGTACCAGTATTTTACATAGAGCGACTGCCTATCTGACCTCCACAACCCTTTAACTGGGTAATACAATACCCTTTGGTAAGCCTGGCTGTCAGACTTTTGGGCTTCTGATGACCCTGACAATTCTGACTTCTTTCATAGGCATACGGTCTAAATAATTCGATCGAAGATTTTGTTCGCATTACCTAGACATATATTTGCGTGAAGTGGTCCTACTGTACTTGCCTGCAGTATATCTGCACTGGGTCTTCAACATCTAACGTCGCACTGACCTCCAATTACAATTGTTTGGTGCAACTATCTACTGTTACGACAATCTGAGGTGAATTGTAAACAGACAGACCGAAGAGGACTTGCGTCGAGTTATTGGAGAATACAGTGTCTAGTGGTCAAATAGGAACTTTAAATTGTAAATAGGACAAAATTTAAAATAGATTATATTATCTACTAGCTTCAACCCGCGACTTCGTCCTTGTCAAAGTTTATTATCATACCACCGGATGGTCTATTACGGTCACTGGTCCTTTTGGTATTTTTTCTGTACAAACACTGTTTTTTTTTGCATAAATATTTTTGTAATCGGAACAGTATTTCCAGAGATGTAGGTACCTGTACCTCTTTATTAGTACTACCTACTAGTTTATTAATACTAGCTGCTCCTTGCGACTTCGTATGCGTGGTGTTCTATCTATCTATCTATCTATTCGGTGTTGGTTTCCGCACTTAGTCCTTGAAGTGGACCATTGTACGTGAGCCATGGTGGCCGGTTATTCCAGCCAGCCCACCTCCCTCCAGAAGTAGATCAGTCTTCCCGGTCTTCTCAGGGCATCCGCGAGTGATCCCGGTGCTCCGAGAATCTCTTCGCGGATCTGAGCAACGCCGGTGCACTCGAGGAGCACGTGCGCCACTGTTTCCTCCGCCTCCATGCATGCTCTGCACAAAGGACTGTCAGTAATACCTAGTGTGTGAAAGTGTTTATTTAGTGAGCAGTGTCCAGTGATGGTCCCCGCCACCAGTCTTAGGCTATTCCTGTCCATGCGCAGAAGGCGCTTGGTCAGCTTTGTGTCCAAGGATGGCATAGCTTCCTTGGATTGCCTGCACCCTGGTGTCGAGGTCCACCATTTTGCTGCTTGTGTCTGTGTGTGTTCCCTAAGCCAGCTTCTAAGTTGGTTGAAAGGAATGGGGACAATTGGTTCTGGTCCGACTGCTTTCGTGTTAGAACCTCTTCTGGCCAGTTCATCAGCTGCATCGTTACCAAGTGATCCACTGTGTCCCTTGATCCATTGCAGTGTCACTGTATTTCGGTTTGGTGCCGTAACGCGTTCTAGAGCGTTGTGGCATTCTAGTATCAGTCTTGACGTGATCTGGGTTTTCTTTAGGGATTGAAGGACCGAGGCACTATCGGAGAGTATACGAATATGGGTATCCGTGACTTTCCTGGCCTCTATGGCGTTCGCTGCCTGGATAATGCCTACACATTCCGCCTGATAGACAGTGTTGAGCATTCCAAGGGGTCTGGATATTCTAATGTTTAGGTCATTTGAGAAAACTCCGACACCAGTTCCCTGGTCGGTTTTCGATCCATCAGTGTAGATCCTTAGTTCTTGCGGACCTGAGTAGTCATACTGCTCCGCTGTGAGTTCTATGTTGTAGTGTTTTTGAAAACAGTGTGTTTTCAGGATTCTGTCGCTGGGTGATGCCATCAACGGTTGTAGTTTGATTGCATCCTCCTTTATGCGTGTGTGTTTGATTCTGGAATCCTTACTGAGGGTGCCGGATATTTCAAGCCTGAAGGTCGCTAGGGCCGCCTCCTCTCTTACAACTAGATGCAGGGGTGGTAACCCAAGCATCACCTGCAGAGCAGCGGTGGGTGCTGTCTTCATGCTGCCGGTAATTGCTACACAGGCAAATCTTTGTAGTTTTTCGAGGTCTTTCTGGGCTGTGCTCAGATTGGTCCTGGGCCACCAAACTAAAGAGCCGTATGTGATAATTGGACGGATGACTGTGGTGTAAAGCCAGTAGGTAATTTTAGGGCTCAGGCCCCAGTTCTTACCAAGCAGTCTTTTGCATTGCCATAGTGCTATGCTGGCTTTTGTTGTGATGTATTCTGTGTGCTTTGCCCAGTTCAACTGTTTGTCCAAATAGATCCCCAGGTATTTGGCTTCTGTCGATAGGCTTAGGGTGGAACCAAAGAGTTGCGGTAGTTGTAGTGGGGCTAGTTTCCTTTTTCTTGTGAAAAGGACGAGTTCCGTTTTAGTAGGATTTACTGTTAATTTGTATTCCTTGCACCAATCTTCTACTATCTTCAAGGCTTGGCGCATAAGGTTGCAGAGTGTGTTTTCATGTGTGCCATTTATTATTATAGTAATGTCATCAGCATAGCCTACCGTGAAATAGCCTCTATCGTTTAGGCGCTTGATGAGGCTGTCTACCACAAGATTCCATAGAATTGGTGAGAGGACGCCTCCTTGGGGGCATCCCTTCGCCACAATGGCTCTTGTGGTGTCGTTCACCGTGACTTGTACGGCTCTAAGCCTGAGCATGTTAGTAATCCATCCTCGCAGGGTCGAGTCCACACCGTGTTCCACGAGGGCTGCGTTGATGCTATGGAATAAGGTTTTGTCAAAAGCACCTTCTATGTCAATGAAAGACACTAGTGAGGAGCCTTTGTGGTCTATCGCACATTCAATCTTAGAAATCACACTGTGGAGTGCAGATTCTGTTGATTTACCTGTGGAGTAGGCGTGTTGCTGTTTATGTAGTGGCAGCTCCCGAAGAGGTCCGTCCCGGATGTGTCGGTCACAGAGTCTCTCAAGAGTCTTCAGTAGGAAGGATGTTAGGCTTATTGGTCTGTAGGCTTTGGGTTGCGTGGTGTTTTCAACCGCTTTTTTTTACGCCTTAGATTACTGCTCCACCCCCACCAGCTTTTGCCCGAGACTTCTTCCGCGTCGAAACAGCAGATAAGGCTGTGCGTTGAATCTCGTTGTCTCATACAATCTTTGCCTTTTCACCCCCTATACGGTAGAATTTGAAAAATCTTTCTTGATGCCTACCTCATACAAAGAACACACCCTCCAAGTTTCAGGTCTCTACATCAGCGGTTTTGGCCGTGCGTTGATCCGTCAGTCGGTCACTTATTCAGGACAAAGCATTTTATATGTATAACTTAGTGTGTGGATAATGGATCAGTGACACATAAACTATCAAAGCACTATCACCAGGAATTCATAAACCATCTGGTTTCGTCAGCTAAAATCTAAATGATTCATTTCCAACACAATTCCCTGGTCTAACACACCTACAACTACGTTACCAGGGGCACAGTAAGGCGAGGAGATCTATTATTCCGAATTTCAATAGAGACAAAGTTCGGCACGTGACCGATGTCCGCTGGGAGACTCGCGTGGTACTCGTTACTTAGGGTGGACATACACTGGTGGGGACGGCGTTTAAATTGATACCTACACTGGGGATTAATTGTAAGGCAATATAAGTGTAGTAATGGCCCAGTGGTCAAGGCTTTCGTCTCACCAATGTGACTTTATCATATCATAATTGGGCAGTTGACACCATTAACCAATAATTGTAAGAAATCATTTCTTTATAAAAACGCTTTATTTTAGCCCTGAAAACCCGATTAATTTTCAATTTACTGTAAAATCGGGGGGCTTACATTTTTTGTGGCTTTGAAATCAATAAATAGTTAGACAATTTAGTTTCGAAATAAGTGACGTCACAGGCCGATATTGCCATACAAAATCTATGGAAGAATCGCGTTGTAGCAGGTCATAAAAAGTACCTACGTCAATTATTGATGGTGGTGTCAACTAGTCTATGTTGCACATCGCTGACATCGGTATCGAAAAACATCACCTGGATTTATAAATAATATTAGTTTGAAATTATAAATCGTGGTGATCAATGCTCGTGCCTTCTCTATATGAGATTAGGCCTTTGCCCTACAATGGGTCAATAATAGGCTGGTATTATTATAATAAATGACTGTGAAAATTAATTTAGGCGTGATATTATGTTATGTTATTATTGTCAACTGTAACTACCTACTTACCTACCTAGTGCTAGTGTCGCACAAAATACGAACTACAACTGACAATTCCCCGTGCATTTTCGATCGAAATCTTTGTTTCTATGGAAAACTTATATTTGAATTTAGTTGTCTGCAATTTTTCTAAAATCCTGCTTATGTGTAAGAAGTTTTATTCATTCATTTCGATAAATAAGAACTTGATATGAAATGCCGTAAGGCGTAAATGCTCTCAAAAATCACTAGCAGAGTAACTGCCTCGTTGGTCTAGAAGTGCTGGTCTAGACTGCTGACCTTGAGGTCCGTTCGATTCCCAGGTCGGGCATAGTGTTATTAGGTTTTTCCATCGGGATTTTTTTAGTAGCAGCCTCGGAGTTTGGATTTGTGCCCGGTTTATGGTAATAGGCTCGCCCCCTATTACATGGGACTTAAACATAAACGGAGAAATGTGGGTATACTAATGGGTTCACCTCTGCCTAACCCTTCGGGGATTACAGGCGTGATGTTATGTTAGCATAGTTACCTCCTCGAATTCAGCGAGGATGCAAAACTACTCCTTGTATAGAAGATCAAACAGAATGGCTAAATCAAAAACAATGTTACAAAACCGCTAGAACTTGTAATACTATGTCTGCATCCTTAAAGTATCTAATAGCAAAACGCGCCGAGGATTAAGAGCTTAAGCACAAGATTACCGAGCAGGCAGGCGATCCAGCGATTAAAACGATTTCAACTATCATTTACTTAACGATTAAAGGACTTTCGTCAATAAAAGCATATGGCGATTAAAAGTTTTGGGGCTTTGTGTGGTTATAGTAAAATTGTATAATTTGGCCGTTAAAGTGTTGTTCCATAGCTTTACCTATTGGTCTATAAAAAATTATAATTGTAAACCTTTTTTTTTAAAGATGTATGAAGTTTCGTGTCCATTCTTCTACGAAACTATTTTTTGAAAAGGGCAACTTTTCTTCTAGGTAAATTGCAGCCTGTCCCTCCCTCATAACGTGCATGAGAGGGGGCGCCCTAACCATTTGCCCATCACGCACCAACCTGTAATAATAATTATAATTAATAAATAAAAGTCTGAAATCGTCACACCTAGAGCAAGTGTCTCTGTATGATTACACGTCATTTGAACGATCTGCCGGTCTACAAATTAAATTAAATTCATGGCTTTTAACTTAAAAAAGAACAAGATTCTTTGGATAATATTATTTTTTTATAATTTGTGAGTTATAAAATTATCTTATGTATGGATGGATAGATGATTGTTATACAATCACGCCAGAATAGCTGACTGGATCTGACTGAAATTTGCCATAGAGATAGGTTACAGTTTGGAATACCACATAGGCTACTTTTTATCCTGATAAAATGTAAGGTTCCCGTGGGATTATATTAACTTTGACGCGGACGAAATCGCGGAGGGAAGTAATTTTTTTAATGGGGTCAAAGGTCATAAGGTCAAACAGTGACTTTACTATTTCCTGCCCTCACAACCACGGTAAGGTAAATTTTAATTACTTGCCAAAAATTCTCCTCACTCGCCATTCTTCTCAAAAACAACATGAATTAAAAGCACACAATTTCTATCTCCCCTCGTCGTAATTTTCACCTCTCTAGGCCACATTTTATGGCAAAAATGTACGCCATTTCACGGTTTCAAAATTAGTTTTTGAACTTCAACATATCAAAGGATTACTCAAAAGTTTATTTGTAAGAAATTGTGTCGAGTTCGTTAATCTTATTTTTGAACTGAAATTACTTAATAATTAACAATTATTATTACATCTCCCCAAGATTGGTAGGAGAAAATTACTTACTATAAGTCTTTTTGAATTTTGTCTTATTTTGTGATTTATAAGCTTGTGAAGATATACCTACTTTAGAATTCCTAATGAAAAAACCTAATATCATGTAACTAAAAACACATTTCTTGTATGAAAATAATTAAAGGATTGTTAATTTTTTCTTTGTTTTATTTTTATTATTTTTTGTCCTAACAGCCATATTAATACACGCTCTGTAAAGATTGTTACTCTCTACCTTTGACCATTAATGAGATACAGCCCATTGACAGACAGACGGACAACGGAGGCTTCTTAAAAGGGTCCTGTTAGCACCATTTAGGTACGGAACCCTGAAAACATAATTTATAGGTACAATATAGGTATGAATAAAATCTACGACAGAATCTTTACGATGTATTATTCCAATAAAGGAAACTCCTTCTACACATTTTATGCGACTTAAAATTATGACTGCTACTACTAACGTAAGTTAATTATATTATTAACGTCATAACTTTTACTGCTTCACTCGTAAAGTAAATATTATGACAGCAGAATCCATAAACCGGCTGGTGGGGAATGATAAGTAGAACCTTTGCTTTTTGTTTTATTACCAAATCAGCTTCAGTTTTTCCCATAAACGCGTGATATAGGTACATACCTGGAGGTATTGCTTTGTCATGCTTACGAAAAGGGGTATTAGTAATCTTAACTAATTTTACTAGGATAAAATAAAAGTATGTTTGTAAGAGGTACTCTTTAAAAGTAGTAGGTAGGTAGTTTACAAGGGTGGGAATCATCAAATGAAAAACCATTCGTGTTCCTTCTAATACATCATCTTCGAGTAGTCTATAGGATGTTGTACTTATTGTTATGAATAAATAAATAAAAAATAAGTTAAAAATAACTAAAACCCGACTACGACAAAATCGCGCACTGAAAAGTAAAGAACAATATTCATTTGACCGATATTTTCGAAATTTTTAAGTAATAGCCGTGGTCGTATGCCACTTGCGGTTGTTTCACACAATCTTTATTGACTAGGTGGCATACGACCACGGCTACTAATTTCGAAAATATCGGTCAAATGAATATTGTTCTTGTTTTATACTTTTCAGTGCGCGATTTTGTCGTAGTCGGGTTTTAGTTATTTTTAACTTATTTTTTATTTACACTATTTTGGGGGCTAAATTATTTGAAGGAATAACTCTATTTAATTATTTGATATAATAATAAAAGCAAAGTAGCGAGTGAATTTCAAATGTACTCATTAAGCCTTTTCATTTGATACCCATGTTGACACTGTTAAAAACAGGCAAAGTAGCTAGTAAAAGCTATAAAATGGATATATATTTCAAATGTGCTCATCAAGCCCTTTAATTTGATACCCATGTCGATACTGTGCAAAAATTTTTTTTTTTCGATAACGACTTCACTTCCCCTGGAGGGCGCCATATTGAATTATGTGACACGTCACCTACCCTATAACCAGCGGACAACTGAGACGCTTCTAACGACACCTCATTTGTCATGTAATGATTAGTAGTTTAGAAGTTACGAGGGAACAAACAAACATACATACATACCGGTCATAATCATAACCCTCCTTTTGGCTTTGCCGTAGTCGGGTAAAAAGTAGGAACCGTATCCAGGAGTACCATTTTCAAAATAAAACCCTTGATCTAACTGCCCAATGAGAACCTCCCTCAGGTGTAGGCGAGGCTCTCGGTTTTTGTAATATTCATTATTTTATTTATGTTACATGAAATCGTTTAGAAATGAAGAATTCAGCTATTTACATGAAAGAAAATGCTTTCAGTACTTGGAAAATCCCATCTAAAGTACTATTAATCAATCACACTGTTTTTGACTTGCTAAACATTTTACTTTGAAGCTCCAAACAAAATTTTATAACTCAAACGAAAGTTTCTTACCGTACTTTCATCAAGGTCACACATGACACGAGAATTGTTTGTTTTTAACGGTTCCCTACACTAGGAATTCCCCTGTATCGGGCGGAAAGATCAATAACAATTGTTCTGGAGACCGGTTCTCGTCTAACATATTTTGTTGCGTTCGGGCATCAAATCTATGACCCAGTAGAGCAGAAGTCGAGCTTATGAACAAGCGTTACCTATTTACTTATAATTTTACTTGCTTTTGCACACGACTTCGCCCACGAAAATTATAGAGATCCTTAACTACTTTATTTATTTATTTAAACTTTACGGAACAAAAGTAAAAAGTAAAAAAAAAATAAAGAAATAAATAAAGCCTTAAAGCATTTAAGGTGATCTTTTTCCTACTAGAGAAATAATTTTCAGAATAAGACCAGTAGTTTCAAAGGTGGAAACAAAAAGAAACAAACAAACTATTCAGCTTTACAAAAAGTATAGATAGATTACGGTAGACTAAAATAAACTAAAAAGAAGCGGTGGCGCCATAATCCAAACGATAAAAGCAACTTCGCAAATAAATATTACCGCACTAAATTAAATAAAAAAGCATAATCAATTGCATGCAATAAGTAAACGTCTGGACGCTAAAATCTCAACAATAAAATAGCATTAAGGTGAGTTTAAACTTGCCACAGGGAAGGATGAATTATAGAGGGTACCCGGGCAAGAAAAATCCGGGCAAAAGCGACGGTAAGACCGGGCAACTTTCCATCTAAGAACCACTTAAAAGTTCTTTTGCAAATCTGTACAACGTGTGGGCGTAAATATGACGTGGTATAAAGACTGTCAGACAAAGATGTCGCTGTAAGAAGCCAAACTTTTACTAAAAGCTTTAGATGGTAATGGGTTATATCCTTTTTTTTTTAGTTGGTAAAAATCATCAAATGAGTCCTTCCGTCCTGGGTGGGGCGGAAGGGACTGTCAGACTTTTACTGACTAAAAAACCACCCTATTCCTTCTGTTGCCCTTTACGTTCCGGGGCCACGGTATCCTGTTAAGACCTCCCGCAACCCCGGAACGGGTTATATCCTATAGGTGGTAGTAGGACAGATAGCAGGTAAATCCGGTAACGAGAAGTAGTTTACTGTATAAAACAAGTATTACAATATAAGATAAGTACACAAAGGTACGCACGCAGTGCGCGGTTGTGCACGTTGGTATAGTAGTCGCAAAGTGCGATTGCTGAGCATGAGGTCTTGGGTTCGATTCCCAGATCGGGCAAAGTGTTATTGGATTTTTCCATATTCCGGGTTTCTCAGTAGCAGCCTCGGAGCCTAGATTTAAGCCCGGTTGATGGCAATAGACTCTCTATTGCCATCGCGTGATGTTATGTTATGTTGTTATGGATTCTTGTGAGAAATTAAGAATTTGTTCATTTATATAACGTTTTTTCATGAAAACGTAAACCGTAACCGGCGAGCTTGTATGACGAGATGTATGAACGCGGATGAGGCGAAAGGAGTATGTAAAGATCGTAGCAGGTAGGGTTCTGTGGCTTCTGCCTACCCCCATTGAAAAAAGGCGTGAGTTTATGTATTTATGTTTCCTGAATTCTCACTTAAACTAGAGATAAACTACTATAACATGGCGCTCCCCTCCATATTACTATTTCAATAATAATGAGTAATTAATGATACCGCTAGTCAAGCAACAATGACACGCTGATTTGTTTTTGTTTCGAGAGCCGTCTCAGTACGCACACATGCGTTGTGAGTCTTGTAAATACTTTTACAAATACTTTCAAACGTTTTGAATTGTGGAAGGCCGCGCCAAGTTATCGTAGTTTATCTCTTACTAATGCATCACAATCACAGGGACAGGGCCCCTAACGGGGCCAAACGCCTGCCGGGGTTGCGGGACGTCTTAACAGGATACCGTGCCCTGGAACGTAAAGGGCAACAGAAGGAACAGGGTGGTTTTTTAGTCAGTAAAAGTCTGACAGTCCCTTCCGCCCCACCCAGGGTGGAAGGACTCAATTGATGATTTTTACCACCTCAAAAAAAAATGCATCTTACTAAATCACTTACCAATAGACAATAATCCTCGACTAAAACCTACACCTAACACCATAGACACGTTGACACTTTAAATTCCATTCCGCCGCTATTGAAAGATTTCATTTGACATTCAATTTTCCAATCACCCCGTCGAAAATATCAACATGAATATCAAAATTTCTGGTGCACTCAAAATAATATATAGTGCTTGGTAAACGAAATGTATTTCTTGAATCCATATTGCAGTGGATTCATGTAAAACTTAATAATTTTGGTAGGTATTTCAATACGATATGGATACTTTAATTTACCTTTGAGTTATGGGCCCTTTCGATTTTAGCGTTTGGTGCCGAACTGCTGCAGTTTTGGGACTGTGCGGGTGTCGTATTTATTCATACAGAGTGCCTAGTGCGAGTTCTACGTGAACGTTCACTTATGTCAATTTGTATTGACTATTGCTGTCACTCAAAGGCGCTATTCTAGTTTCAATACATATTGAAGCGAGTACGAATAAAAACTCGCATTAGGCACTCAGATGACGCCGTGCGACACCACTACCGCGCACGCATAAGGGCAGTACGACAAACTTCTTGTGTCAAATGTATGAAAAAGGCAACCGCCCGTGTGGAGTCCCACACCCGTACTGTTCCAGCAGCAGTAGTCGTAGCAGTCCGGCACCAATCACATGAATTGTAAGAGCCCTTAAGAGGAAATGCGGGCTGAGAGATTTTAAAAGAAAAGGTTTTTTTGAAGGGTATATAATATACTGTGCCCCTATGTTTTCTTTTTTGATTAACAGTTTTCAAATTTGTATACTAGGCCTCTGTTTACAATGGCAGTTTTGAGCATTTTCTGTGGGTTCTAGTGCTTTTTAAAATAATGTTTCATTAAAAAGGAAAATAGGGGCACATAAATAATTGCCACTTTACTCTAAAAAATCATTTCTTTAAAGTCATAAATCAAAGGTAAACAGCGTTTCTATGGAAGAAGACCACCCGCATTTCCTCTTAAGCAACATACTATATTTATAATACAATACAACACGACCAATAAATTAGTTTCCAATGTTATAACTTAGTGTTTTTAGTTGCAGAAAGTGAAGGGTTTGATCCCTACAAGAGCAACAATATTAATGCCGCAAGAAACCTCCTGTGTCGTCCGTTATGTTCTTGTAAGTTTTTCATAAATTATATTAACCTTTTACCAAATTTCATCAAAATCGGTTTAGTGGTTTAGTCGTGAAAGCGTAAAAGATAGACAGACAAAGTAACTTTCACATTTATAATTAGTATGGATTTAAATTCTAAAAGATAGACTAATAAATTAAAAAATATTTAAAAACACAAGCTTTAATTTAAAATTATGACAATATTGATTATTGGACATTGTATTGTCATCAGAACTAAAGGTGCATGCAAAATTTCAGCTCAATCGGATAACAACAAATGGTCGAAAAATACATTGCAAATTTTGAAAGGACAACTTACATACACACATACGAACAGTGCAAGCTAAATAAAAGCTTGTAAAAAGAGACTTTAAAGCTAGTATTACATTAAAAAATATGTTTCTTTGTTTGTACGTTATTTGTTCCTATACCATTCATTCGATTGCGATGTAATTTTGGTAATATGTTCAGCACTTGTCCGCGAACGTTTCTGAATTAGTATTACAAGCAAGGCCACGGGTAGCAGGTAGCTCAAGATAAAAAACACAACAGTAACGAAAACACTTTTCAGTTTCAGGCGAAATCAATATAGTCACATAAAATGCCAAGGTCGCATAGCTCGGACCCAAGGTTACCCAAACCAGGACACGATCAAGTTGGCCACGGTCCGCATCACTCCTAGCCTGAAGCTGCTGTCCTTCAGGGTCTCGAAGAACTACTTATACCTCAGCTTCGCGAGACCTGGAACAGACCTGTTAGAGTTCAATGAACTTTGCAGCGAGGAGGTGTAGGTTTCAAGGCTTTTTTTGATAGTGATGTTATAGTGATTTGTTGTTGAGTGTTAATATTTTGTTGTTAAAAGTGTTAATGGATTGTTGTTGGAAGTGTTAAGAGATTGTTGTTATTGTTGTTGATGTTTCTATAGAACTTTGTTTTTAATCTTATTTTGGGTGTTATTCCAAGACAGTGCAGATTTTATCTTTTAAGAATTTTGGGGTTATTTTTGTGTAAAAGCGGATTCAATTCAAGTGCTACATTAGTCATGGATCCTTTTATCCTCTCACCTATAATTTTAGCATTAAAACTCATATATTTTTACATAACCACGTATTGGTAAACATCTAAAACTACAATTAATTAACTAGACTTTAAAACTTTAAACTACTACCTCACTACAACATCACTTACATATCTCTTATATGTATGTATATAAGTATAAATATTGGTGTTCTATAAAATAAAATGTATTGTTATTATTTGTCATATTATTATGTATTTTACATTTAAAAACAAACAATCGGGCTCCCCAATTGAAAATAAAATATGTGTTCGTGTAATGTCGTGTCGGTGTGTAACAATCCGTATTGTATTGTTAATGTAAGTGTATTGTAACGTCGGAGAATAAAATAATTTGAAAATCTTATTACGTGTTTGGTTTTAAAGGATTTTTGCTCGGTTTATGGCTATATACGCACTATGCGGTGGTTAGCCGCAATGCGGCCAGTCGTCCGGCTGACCGGAATAAAAAATTGTACGAGAAAGTAGTTTTTATACGCACTGCGATGCGGCTGCCGGCCGACCGCTCCGGTCGTTCTGAGCGCTGCAGTCCGACTGAAGTTGACTGAACCGCAAGCGCGACTGCATCCTGCGGTCCACCGGACGGCTGACCGCATTGCGGCTAACCGCATAGTGCGTATAATTATAGCCTAAGGCAATAGGCTCGCCCCCTATTACATGAGACTTAAACATAACTGGCGAAATGTGGGTGTTCTAATGGTACCTTTGCCTAACCCTTCAGGGATTACAGGCAGGCCTTCTCCGTATGAAAAGAGACCTTTGCCTTGCAGCACTGCAAGGCAAAAGTCTCTTTTGATGTTAGTTAGGTCCAAGATAAAGAGAAGAGTCAAATTGATAGGTACTTGACATACTCAGTTGAGAACTAACAACAATAACATGAGAGGCGGATGCCTTGATCAGATAATATCAAATACAAAACCAAAATTTACTCTATAGGTAGTGTGAACAAAACATTGTACTCGAATACAACCCAATAATGTACTCCGTTAGCTCATTAATCAAGTATTCTAAAACCACGCCATGTTCCGCCAGGCTTAGCACATAACAATACAATTGCACACAACCTAATTGTACATAGGTACCAAGTTAAATTCAAACTTGAAAGTAAGAGCTGACGGTGCAAATGCTGCACTACGCGTACTTATTTTAAAGTTTATTATACAGTATGCAGCATTGATGGATTCAAATAATCGCATTCAATTCAGTTCTGTTTCAGTCGTTTCTTTGTGAACTTAGTATTCTATGCCTTTTTAATTGTATAAATGGGTGAATTTCAACAAGAGATTTTTATTTGTCATTTCGGTGAGATTTTTTTATTCCAATGCTATCTACATATTTTTAGTGACAAATAAAACTTTAGCCTATTTTATAACATTGTCCGTGAGTGGACATCAAATGACATGGCCGGATTCTGCCCTCCAAATCAATTACAATGTACAGTAATTATTAATATGTAAATATTACTTGTAAAATAAACTAAAATTAATAGCAACAATTATATTTCTTTAGAACAGGCGACAAAAAATGACAAAAAAATATGTATGTTAATTGATATTGTTGTCTTTATAGTAGGGGAGGCCAGGAACGGATTTTTGGATTTACTCGAGCGCGTCAGACTAATATAAAGGGGGATACCTTGCACTCTGTTAAGTACCTCCACCATATATAGTATAAGCCCTGTATAGTGTATATAGGGCCGCGCGTCTAGGGCAGCGGATTTTATTTTGCAAACAATCAGATTGAAGAGTCTCTGCACATAATTGTCAGATTAAAGCCGGATTTACATATTTCTGACGTGTTATATTTGGGACAAGCCCGCCACACTGTTCCCACCCACTGCAACTCCTGAAAGCCAGAATCAACAGTAGAGGCCACCAGAAAAGCGCCGAGGCAATGAAGCTCGACGAGTCCCAGAGAAACGATTAACTGTCTTGGGTCCCGCAACGAAATTAATCAGAAAAGAATAGCGGAGGAGTAAGAAAAAATATAATTTCCACTTCCCTCCAAACAAGCAGGAGACAGAACAGAATTAGGCCAAAAGGCACAAAGGGACGTTTGCAACTGGGAGAAGCCCAGATTGCCAAGCACCGCGGATTGCAATTATTATTAAATTAATGGGTCCTAATGTGAGCTGTTACTTTTGATTCCAGTAATAGGTATGGCAAAAACGCTTGAACGCACGGAAATTAGTTCTAGTTTCAACAAGGTCCGCATAATATACAACACCGGATGTAACCTGCACACTATCTAGCATAATATTGCGTTCATTCTGCCAAAGAATACACTCCCATAAGATGTGATGAGCAGATTGTTCATATTCACAGTCAGATGTAGAACATTGACACAAAGGAGAAGCAACAAGCTTGAAAGAAAATAATTTACTCTTAAAGTTGCCATGACCTGTGAGAAATTGGGCAACACAGTGGTCCACCTCCAGCCATGTTCTGGCCAGCCGCTCACGAACGGATGGAAAGAACTGATGCAGGTTATCCCACCTACATTGCCATTCTGTTAAAAGTTCCTCCCAGACGTCAACCTGCGGTTTAAATAATCTAGAGATCTTAGCACGGTCACGTTGTGTTAGAAAGTTTGCGTCCATGGTCTCTCGTGTGGAATAGTACATTGCAGCACGTCGCTGCACCTCGAGATCGACTGGAAGTACACCTGCAAGTACTGGCAGGGCTTCAGTACTAACGGTCCTATACGCTTTACATAAAAATATTAAAGCTAACCGTTGACTTTGAAGCAATTTACGTCGTACCGCCCCTATGGTGGCCCTATCGGCCCAAACAGGTGCACCGTAGCACATACAACCTAGGTAAGTAGCCCCATAAATAGTTTTTAAAGTTAAGAAAGATAGGCCCCAGGTAGCTTTAGAGATTCTCGTTAAGGCATAAAAGTTCTTTTTAGCTTTTTCTCCTACTGTTTTAATGTGGTCAATAAATGAAAAGTTCTTTTCTAAGACCAGACCAAGGTAGCACACGGATTGTTTTCTTTTAACGGAAACGTTATTAAATTTAATACTAGGCCATGATTTAAGATTCCCTTTTAAAATAAGCTGATAGGTTTTTTGCGGTGCAAAGGTCAAACGGTTTCGAACGCCCCACTGAGATATTAAACGTAGGCATGTGTCAGCCAAATTCTCAAGCCCAGCCCGAGTACTTGACTGAATAAGCAGAAGACCGTCGTCCGCGTAACCGATTAATGAACAGCCGCATGGAAGGGGAATCGCGAGGAAATCGTCAAAACCTAAATTCCATAAATAAGGACCGAGAACCGAACCCTGAGGACATCCCATGGTTAGTGACTTCGACGCGGAATGATGTCCAAGTTTGAGCTTCGCGGAACCATTTATAAAGTAAGAGTAAACAAGATTATAGATGTTTCTGTAGCAACCACGAGTTTTCATTTTAAGTAGTAGCATAGGCCACCATGCGTTATCAAAAGCCCCTAAAGCCGGATTTACATTTGTCTGACGTGTTGTGTTGTGACGCATCAGAACGGTATCAGTTTCATACATTTGACAGAAGCCATCACAACAGATCGCGATACACAAATATAAATCTCACCATACTAAATGTATGAAACCGATACCATTCTCATCCGTCACAACACAACACGTCAGACAAATGTAAATCCGGCTTTAGGGTCAGCAGGACAAGGACATCAAGCTGAACTATCTGTATATAAATCTGACGCGCTCGAGTATTTCAATGTCATAATTTTTTCTTCCATTTTCTTCTATTTTCAACCTCTTCGCATGGCCACCCCCATCACGCAAACCGGCAGATTAATATTCCTCGGTTATCAGAAACACGTTGGACGCATACACTATTAATATCTGACACGCTCGATTATTTATTCGTTATTTATTTTTTTCATTTTTTATAATCTCCACCAGTGAAAGACCACCAACCACCACCAACCAATCAACCATAACCATCCGTAACCATTTTTAGTTTTTAGCATCTAATTTTCACAATCCAAAAGGTCCCTACGACGCTGGAGTAAATCCACATTTAGCATCTTG
Source organism: Hoplodrina blanda (assembly GCA_949316365.1). Lineage (NCBI taxonomy): Eukaryota > Metazoa > Arthropoda > Insecta > Lepidoptera > Noctuidae > Hoplodrina > Hoplodrina blanda. Next base: position 2,332,729 of record OX438579.1, on the reverse strand, counting down.
TGCTCCCCTACTATTAATGTGCGCATGTGCGGAATAGTTTGGATACATGCACGACACAAATACTGTATCTGAAGCACGCCTGAAGCTCAGATTAAAATATTACACGGTCATGACTGTTAGAATCGTATTACTAAGGTAAATATCTCTAAAGTTAGTATCTAACGGTTTCACGATTTTCACAGAAACCATTTTTCTGACTTTTTATAACACGAGTATTGACCACGTTGTTACGCATTATGCATCGACAACATACTCATGAGTGTGTATCCGAACGTCCTAGTTATTTTGACGTTTCGGCGCGTCAATTAGAATTTGCAGTCTTATGTTGATTCTTTCACGTATATTTCAACTTGACCTCAAGCTATCTTTATCGGACTTTCGCCTAGGCTTCTATGTGAATATTCTGCTGTGCATATTTGGACCTGTTTGTTTGTTTACAATTTGAATTCTAACGCTCACGAGCCACAATATCAAGGTGTTGAATTGTAGTGTGGCAACTAATCGTTGCGAAGGCATATTGTAACAACATTAACACCGCAGTTACAACGTAATTGACTGCATGGTTATCTGCAAGTATGTCATCCCTGTTGGATGCGAGCTAATAGGCACTTAGTACTGAATGTACGAATACAGGTTAGAGAATTACAGGAAAATCCTATCCCTGTTGCACATGAACCTTATCTGAGTAATTGCAATGATTATGTTTTCTTAAAATGTCTGTGAAACATGCAGAAATATATATATATATTATATGTAAATAAATATCCTACTTAATTAGATACATAAATAAAAATTCAAGTGCTGTTTAAGTGTTTTATTGCCTATCCCACTATATACCACTATACTATAAAGCGACTGCAAAAAAAACATTTTCCTTTTTTTTGCAAAGTCGCTATGAGAAAGTCGTAATAAACGGTAGACGAGGAGCTCTCCTTGCTACGATCTCGAGTATCTCGGCCTGCCTATGGCGATGTTTGAGATACTACGAAACTATTACCAATATCAATGTTTGAATCGAACTGTGCCAATAAGTAGGTATTACTTGGTATTTTCATTGTCGTCTTTTTCTTTACTAGTCGTCACGACGCGTAAAGCTGCGTTTATACTTTACCTGCCCTACGTGTCGCCACGCGTGGGAAAGCTATCGGTTTCATTCATTTAGTATGGTACTGATCACATTAGTCCCGCGTGGCGTGAATCAACCTGCTAAAAATGCATTTTCATTTTGTTTTATCTATAAACCTCAAGAGTTTTTTTCATCATTGCTATTCAAAAATGTTCAGGCGTTTGTTGTTGTTTTGCATCCTATTTATTGTCTCTCGCTTCATCTCTGATCATAAAACCTAAACTATTGTAAAGACATACCTGTATGCGTTAATATAACGTACCGTTTGTCAATGTACATGATATTTTTTTGTCAGAGCACAGCTCTATAGAAACTCCGGAGATTTTTTCATGATTGCTTTTCAAAATGTTCAGGCGTATATTTTGTATCCTATTTATTGTGTCTCTCGCTTCTTCTCTGATTATAAAACTTAAACTATTGTAAAGACATACCTGTATGCGTTAATACGACGTACTGTTGGTCAATGTACATGATATTTTTTATTTAGGGCACAGCTCTATACAAATTCCGGCCATGTCCTTTCATCAAAACCTACATAAATACACACATCAAAAAAGTCTAGGGATCAACATCCCTAACATTTGTTAGGGATGTTGATCCCTAGACTTTTTTGATGTGTATATTTAAGGTGAAACCGACGGGCTGCTCCCAGCCATTCTCCCGAGAGATGGCGCTGAAGTCAACATTTTTAGTTTATTTGAGTTTTTGTGTAATTGGACAATTATTAAGTCATAGGAGTAGTCTTAGCGGTTATCGGATATTACATTTTATTGGAATAGGTCATATCATTCCCTCAAAATCTACCCAATTCGACACATAACTTGTTTAGAACTTCTGTCATTGAATACAGTGTCGTTTACACACACATACATACCTCTGCGTTTACGAAGATTGAACACTAGATGGCGTGAATATAAAAAAACTAGTTTAAATTTTTCTGTCTAAGTAAAAATAAGTTATATTTGTTGGCGTAAACTATTTTATTGATTTATAAATATGGGAAATAAATTATGTCAACATTGATTACAATAAAACGCAGTTTTATTTTATTTCATTACACTATTTTAATCGTTTATCAAAACAGAAGTATTTGAAGCAACATAATTTATAATTTTGGGAAATAAATTATGTCAACATTGAAAAAAATAAAAATAAAAAAAAAATAAAAAAGTACCTACCAGCCTCTTACTGTCCCACTGTAGGGCAAAGTAGGTACCTACATATGAATTGAAAAAGTCACATTGGCTTGCCCGGATTCGAACCCACAACCTCATGAGAGGTGAGCGCGTTAACCACTGGGCCATCACGACACTTAATTTTGATTACAATATAACGCAGTTTTATTTTATTACATTACCTACACTAGCTAGGTATTCAATATTTTTTCATCTATCTACCTAGGTACCTACTTCACGGCAAGAAAATCTTCAATACACTCGACCTAAACCGTGCTTATCAACAACTAAGTAGGTAAGTACCTACCAGTCTACGAGCTAGACATCGAGAAAACAGCCATCACAACACCTTTTGGCATATTCAAATTTACCTACACGAATAGGTATGTCCAGGTCTCAAGAATGCCGGACAGACATTCCAACGATTCATCTATCAAGTACTTCTTTAGGTACTTAGTAAGTACTTACCCGATAAGTAGGTACTTAGGTAGGTAAGTACTACTTACCTACCTACTTATCGGATTAGACTAGGTATCTACGCATAAATTTCCATTCATCGACGACGTAGGTAAGTAGGTAGGTAGGTACTTACCTACCCAATAATCGCATCTGAAAATGAAGTAAAATAAAAATAAATAAATATCTTGGGAGTTGGGACAACTCACACACGGCCATCTGATCCCAAGCTAAGAAGAGCTTGTGTTATGGTAACCAGACAACTGATATACATTACATACTTATATAATTTATAAATACATACAGTATTATAGATAAATTACACCCAGACACAGAACCAACAATTATGCTCATCACACAAAGTTTGTCCTGGGTGGGAATCGAACCCACTACCTCCGGCTTAAGGAAGGCGGAAGTAAGTAAAGCAAGCCACATCAAAGACTTACAGGAAGTCTTACGCAGATAAGAAGTGTATGATATCACTATAAATCCATCAAAATGCGTCTTCGGCAAAGAAAACCTCAAGTTCCTGGTCTATGAAGTGTCAAGCAACGGAATCAAACCACCACAAGGAAAAGTCTGCTATCTCTGCTTACTCCAGACCCGAGACGATTCAAGATCAAGACCTACCTACGTAGATTTATCGGCATGATAAATTTCTACCGTGACAGCATAGTAGGTAGGTAGGTACCTAACGCAGATCATATAAGTACTTACAAGCACCGCTCAACGCGGTCCTGCACAATTCCAAGAAGCGAGATAAAACAAAGATCAAGTGGAACACAGAAGCGTCACAAGCATTCGAGATATGTAAAGTTACCATAGGTACCTACAAAACGCAGCTTAGTTTGCTCATCCATCTCAATCACCAACCGACGCCAACTCCCTCACGTGCGACGCAACGAACACCTGCGCAGGAGCTGTCCTTCAATAACTTGTAAACAAGAAATATAAGTACTGCTTGGCTAGGTACCTACCTATTTCTCAAAGAAATTCTCCGAAACACAACAGCGATACCACAGAATAGTTCATACAGTACCTATACCTACGGTCTACGTTCGACAGAGTTATTAGCCTACCTACTTATCAAACTTCAGTCATAAACTCATAACTTAGGAAAGCGTAATTTTAGCTCCAGAAACCAAGTTTCCGTAGTGTAGCGGTTATTACGTGTGCTTCACACGCACAAGGCCCCCGGTTCGATCCCGGGCGAAAACAGTTGCTTTTTGTATTTTATTGCCGATCATAAAAAGTATCTTCACGCTTTTTTATTAATTGGGTGATCAGAGAAATCTGAAAAATAAACATTTTGTTAAAATAAAAGTAAACTACGTACTATTTCTCGTCTTGAAACTTACGTTTAGAAATCTATGATTGTTATCAAGGCCAAGTATGCCGCAAAACCAAATAATTTGTCGTATCAGATTACGATAGCTCACTTTGTTGTTTTTTTTGGTTGCTTTGTATGAGCTACCTATGTTATGAAATACCACGTTACCCCAAATCCAAACCGCTCGAATCATTCTCGCGTCAGTCAATCACTGACCACTGTCCCCGACGCAATCTAAATAATTTTTTTTTTTATTTATTTAGATCAATACAACTATCATTACATGTCATGTTACCCCAAATCGGTAACGTGGTATTTCATAACATAGGTAGCTCATACAAAGCAACAAAAAAAATAACAAAGTGAGCTATCGTAATCTGATACGACAAATAATTTGGTTTTGCGGCATACTTGGCCTTGATAACAATCATAGATTTCTAAACGTAAGTTTCAAGGCGAGAAATAGTACGTAGTTTACTTTTATTTTAACAAAATGTTTATTTTTCAGATTTCTCTGATCACCCAATTAATAAAAAAGCGTGAAGATACAATACTAGGCAATAAAATACAAAATGCAACTGTTTCCGCCCGGGATCGAACCGGGGGCCTTGTGCGTGTGAAGCACGCGTGATAACCGGTACACTACGGAAACTTGATTTCTGGAGCTAAAATTACGCTTTATTATTATACAAACAATTTATTATAATTATTCATCTCAAGAAAATCGTCATACCTACCCGGTACCAACACTCTCAATATTCTGCGAAACGTCTACGTCACACGTTCGACCATACCTACTAACGCTGTGCACAATTCAAGTCACCCTGGAATAAGAACAACACACATTATTTGTTTCTGAACGCACCATTACCGTGAACGTGAGCTTAGTAGGTACCTACTACAAAATAAAACAAAGTAATAATAATGTTTGTCTGTCTGAAACTATTTTTTTTTTTTACTATTTTAAAATGCGTAAAAGATGTTTATCGTAACCCGGCAAAACCATATTTAGCAAATGTTTGCAAGTTTAATTTTGTGACTACTTTAGTAGGTACCTAGTTTACCGATTTATAATGGTTGACCAAAAACATATTCAAACACATTCAAATATGAAACACTGACTCATCATCACTGACACGTATGACGTAGGTAATCAGTATTGTGACGATATTTCAGAAAAATCACGGGCCAACATGCTGTTTTTTAGTTTCTAATACAATAAATAAATTAGTTACAATATAGTCTCAAATACATACTGGAGGAATATTGCAATTTTAATCATTGAAAATGCATAGCATACAAAAAATACACAAGAAATTCCGCGCGCAAATCATAGCGCGTGACAACCGAAATCAGAATGTATTAGGAATTATTTTTCTATCATAGGTAATAACAAGTCCCAAACAACAACAAGTGAACGAAGTTTGGCAACGCTTTTTTTGTCAACGTATTCCATGTAGGAAAGGACGGCAACGTTGCTTATAACCTACACTACGAGTATTGGTATTTATGTTGCCACACAACAATAATAAATAATAAGTAAAATTGTTTAAAAAAACATAGATGTCGAAGGTCATTAGTTTTATGTTATTTTATTCTTGTTTTGATACGGTTGGAAAGGAAATCCAATTATTGAACTAAGATATTGATTTATCAGAAATTATTTTGCACGCCATCTAGTGTGCCAATTTTTAAACTTCGCCTTTCGTTTGCTTGTCAAAAGTACTCAAAAGTCCCGCAGTGTCACGCACACTACTAAAGAAGTGTCAATTTTTGCCGAGATTTCACTATTGTTTTTCTCAGTGAATAATGAAGTTATTGGCTAAAAACTTCGGACGCGAGCACATTTTATTGTAAAGAAGTGATAAAATGATTAGTTTTAAAGAAAGAGTGTCTGTGTTTAGTGTATAACTCTAATGAAAAATGTATGGACGGAGGGGTCGTCGCATCCACCTTAAGGATGAATTTTTAAGAGTCCACTGAAATGAAAAGTGTCTACCGAAATGATAAAAATGACCACCGAAATGATAGAATTTCATTCATAATTTATAATAATTCATTCATAGTTATAACAGCCACCGAAATGAAACTATTTTTGTCCCCATGTTACTGAAATGATAAACTTTCTTTTTTGGCGGGAAACCGCAAGAAGTTGGGACCGGTGCGTTCGCGCCGAGAGCTTGAGCCGGACTGATCTGAAGTGAGGAAAGGTGAGAAGGGCGTAATAACGCAATGTTGACATGGCTATTCTACTAAAACTTACTGTCCTCTGAAATGATGACATTTTTCCGGACAAAAGTTGACTGCCTGTCAAATCCATGAGAAAGAAGATAAACAAACAAAAATAGTTTTATCTGATCGAATATATTATAATCTAATGATAACAACATCGATTTAAATCCATATTTCGAATGTATTTGCAGGGGAAGGTATTTTATGAGCAGAATTGGGTTCAGGACAGGCCACCGTGATGATAATATAACACTTTGTAATTTTTTTATTTGGTATATTAGAGGGTAGAAATCAATGATTTTTTTTGCCAAGATAGAGAAGTACTTACTTTGTTGAGAAAAAATATATAAAATTAAAAATCAGCACATTGCACTACCGTTCTCAGGTTTGCCGTGTATTTTTTTTGCTTGCGCAATTCACCCAAATATTATATTGTATAATACCTATGCTTAAGTTTTTTTTGTAGTTATCCGTTTTACGAATACTGCTCTGGAAAGAACAATGTCAGGTGTCCATTGTAACTTAGGGTCAGTTCACACCGAGACGCGACGCGACGCGACGCAACGTGAAGATACTTGAAGAGGCCAGTGACTTCGCGCTGCGCCGCGCTGCGCCGCTCGCCGCCGCGAGACGCATCGCAACGTCGCCGCTCTTGCACGTCATTCTGTGCGCGCGTACCGGCGATTCACCGCTGCGTCGCGATGCGTCTCGCGGCGCCGCGCGGCGCAGCGCGGCGTAGAGCGACGCATCGCGACGTAGTGCTGCGTGGTGTTACGTATTCTAAATTCTTACAATGAAATGTGTATCTTTTCGTGTAGAAAATAAAGTTATATTTTGAGTCGCTCTTTTAAAGTGTGCACGCAGCGTCGCGTCGCGTCGCGTCTCGGTGTGAACTGACCCTTAGGCTCAATAAAAAATTTTCATGGACAGTAAAAATTCTCACGTTATTTTGTGTAGTTTCATGTCAGAAGCTTATCTGTGTTTTCCACTTTTACATTGAACTTCTCAAAAAGAAATTATTCAGACATTGTAAATTGGAGGTTATTTATTTCTACGGAGTAAATTAAACAAAAAATATACAGTAATTAAACTTTTATTCGTTTTCATTCATTAAATCATTATCAACACACCTATAAATGATTTTTTTTTTGCATAGTCTTCACAGGACATGTCCCACAACGCCCTCCTTGTCTCAATCTCGGTTATCAATCTTTCCGTGTCGGAAGACATCGCGATGATCACAAATCACGCTGTAGTTCCACAATACGTGCGGCCGCCGCGGCTAGTGCGCGCACACAGCACACTGGTGATTTAACTACAATGCAATTGATCTCAGTGGCCGCAGCGACCAGCGACTGAACACGGGCCGCAAATGCGTCGCTTCGATCTCGCTGGCCGCTGCGGCCAGGTGCGCGTGCTCTGTGGGTATGTATCTCGATGACCGCCGCGACCTGGCCGCTGCGGCCTAGCCGCTAGTGCGCTATTTGCTCTTATAAGAATCGTACTTTACCTCAGAAAGTGAAGTCCATTGCTGTAACAATGAACGGATATCATCAGATTCAACTAAATGCCGTTTCATCCGAAACACATTTATACCACAATTAATACAACGTAGTTGATGGGACATTGTCACAAAATGTGTGATATTTGAGAAAAAAATAACCGTACATAGAAAAACACTAGCAACAACACAAACAAGATGTTTGACATTGACTAACAGTCAGACAGACACGACAGACAGACAGAACCTAACAGGGTTGCCATTACATTACGATTAAGTTATCGAGCTGCACAGGTCATGAAAATCGATTTCTTGAGTTTTTATATTCTATAAAAATACTAAATGTATTTAAAATAAACACGATGAACGTATTATTTAGGTAAAAAATAATATTAAGAGACAATTGTGAGGTGGTAAATAAAAAATAAAGAGTAAATCGGTTTAATTATTTAGAATAATCGATTAGTGGCAGAATAAGTTACTACCTGAACCTTTTTATTTATAAAAAAAAACCTGGAACAGGATGGACCAAATGATTTACGATTATTTTTATGATTTATTTTTGGAAAAGTTCTAGAAAATAAACAAATGTTTTTTAAGAAGTTAGAATTTTATATTTAAATTGTTGTAGGTAAAAACTTTGTGTCCGTGTGAACTTAGTTTTAAAAGTTGTGTAAGCCGAAACCTGACATTGTTCTTTCTCTGCATATACAATCATACTTAAAAGCTTTTGGTATAGTATAACGTAGCGAACGTTCATTTGACATTCGACCTAGCAGATCTATGTAAATTCAAAAACTACAACCGATCTTTTTTCAGTAATTCACGTGGCAGAATAATTATGTTTCCATGCTACTGTTCTGCCAAAAAAAAATGTACATGTACCACCTTGTGACTGCTGTCACCTTTGAACCTTGAAAAAATCTTACAAATTGTTAGTGAAAGTTACATCTAAAATTCCAGAGAATGAAATGGAAAAAACCTTGCGGTACACCAAGCTCTGAGAAACCTAAGCCACCCAAACGTAAACCTAAACGTGAACAGGGAAGACTATATAATGAGGTGTTTTACCAATTGCAAAAGAACTATAAAGAAAATATTTACATGTAACGGAAGGTGCAGCAGAAAGCGAGGAACCGTGCGAAGATCAGTACCACACGTTGAGTACTACAAAGCTAAGAAGCGCTCGCGAATGATGATTCCGGGAGAATCTTCCGAGGACAACCGTGTGTATTTTTGTACCGTAAAGAGTAAAGTTCCCGAAAGTACTCCAGAAACAGCGTCAAGTAAAGTTGCAGCATTACAGACAGCGATTACTTCTTTATTTATATCTACCGCCGCGGAAAACGAAGAACCAATTAAATTAGAAAAGAGAATTAAAGAAGAAGAAAAACCACAGTGTTCAAAATCGATTAAAAACAAAAAAAGAAATTGGTTCAAGAGAGTTAAAAAAGTCAAAGAAGAAGCAGTATATAAAACATAGCAATTTTTACTTTTTTTAAATAAATTATGTGATTGATTAAAATGTGATGTGAACTGTCGGCAATCATGGGTTTTCTTGATAAGTAAGCAAGCATGAGTACCATATCTATACTAATATTATAAAGCTGCAGTATTTGTTTGTTTGTTTGTTTGTTTGTTTGAACGCGCTAATCTCTGGAACTACTGGTCCGATTTGAAAAATTCTTTCAGTGTTAGATAGATTAGTTATCGAGGAAGGCTATAGGCTATATACCATCACGCTATGACCTACGGGAGCGGAGCAGTAACCAAAGACGCGGGTGTAACCGCGGCGGACAGCTAGTTAATTACTATAGCTTAATCCCGTGACCTTGTCCGCGTTAATATCGGTTAAAATACGTGCCACGAAGGATGAAACTTGACACACCACACAAACTTTATTATCTATACTTATAATAAAATCGTAGCAAAGTCAAAACAGTACATTTAATATTTTTGAAAAAGAGTAATTGCTATGAGGTCGGGGAGTGATTCTAATGCCGAAAATATTTTTTTAGAATTTTTGTCTGTTTGTCTTTTTGTCTGTATGTTTGTTAGAGCATCACGCGAAAACTGCCTGATAGATTCTGCTCAAATTTTGTATGAATATTCCACATTGGCCAAATTAGTACATAGGCTATAAATTACAAACTTTGACGCGGACGAAGTCGCGGGCAGAAGCTAGTTTCGTAATAAATATTATAATATTGTTAAGAATTTTAATCTAAATCTCATCGAAATATCCCTGAATAGATACACAAATTATGGATTACTATTTCGTACATCGATACTTGCGCAAGCTCCCCATTACTGACGCTTGTCAAGTCTCATCCTTCGTGGCGCGTATTATACCTATGTAATCGAGGTTTTTTTTTCGTGCGGTACACTAATGCTCGACCTGGAAATCGAATCCAACACGCTCAGTATTTGCAATTGCAACCACGACACCAATGGGGCAGTTAAAGCAAGATGTGTGTGTAGTGTGTACTAAAATAACATAGTAGCAGATGTATTTTAGTTACTTCAAAGTAAATATGGCATTAATATAAGTGTGAAATCGCCAATCTGCCTTGAGCAAGCGTGGTGATCAATGTTCATGCCTTCTCTGTATGAGAAGAGGTCTTTAACCTGCAGTGGGTCACTAATAGGCTGGTATTGTTATTAATTTTATTTAAGTACAGTATAAAAAGTACGGTAGTGCCATTTAAACCAAACGCTAAGTACCTAATCCTAACTAATATTATAAATGCGAAAGTAGCTCTGTCTGTCTGTCTGTCTTTCTGTCTTTCTGTCTTTCTGTCTGTCTGTCTGTCTGTCTGTCTTTTCTTCACGCCTAAACTACTGAACCGATTTGTGTGAAATTTGGTACAGGGTAAGTGTGAACCCCAACAAAGGACATAGGCTACTTTTTATTCGACTTCGACTTCAAATTCGACTGCGTCCGCGATAACCGACATATACGCGGACGAAGTCGCGGGCAAAAGCTAGTCTAAATATATATAAGCGAAAGCTCACTCACTCATCACGAAATATTGAAAACCGCATGACGTATAAAGATGAAATTTGGCAGGGTGGTAGATTATAGTTAGTGGAGGTCCGCTAAGAAAAGATTTCCCAAAATTCACTCCCTAAGGGTCAGTTCACACCGAGACGCGACGCAACGCGACGCAACGTGAAGATACTTGAAGAGGCCAGTGACTTCGCGCTGCGCCGCGCTGCGCCGCTCGCCGCCGCGAGACGCATCGCAACGTCGCTGCTCTTGCACGTCATTCTGTGCGCGCGTACCGGCGATTCACCGCTGCGTCGCGATGCGTCTCGCGGCGCAGCGCGGCGTAGAGCGACGCATCGCGACGTAGTGCTGCGTGGTGTAACGTATTCTAAATTCTTACAATGAAATGTGTATCTTTTCGTGTAGAAAATAAAGTTATATTTTGAGTAGCTCTTTTAAAGTGTGCACGCAGCGTCGCGTTGCGTCGCGTCTCGGTGTGAACTGACCCTTAGGGGTCATGAAACAGGGGTCCGGCATTTACGCGGACGAAGTCGCAGGCAAAAGCTAGTACCTACATATATTATATATTTTTTTTTCTTTTTTACATACTCCTCTTATAAAGATTACTATAAAAAGAGCCTAAACCATCTCAACTTCAACAATTTAACGAACAGATTTTAAAGGCACATTTTCTATGAAACTATTAACTTTTTTTTTAGTTCTTGACACTAATTGCTTATGAATTATGCAAAAATGTAAGTGCGCCGACAAAGTTCGCGTTCGTTAAGGAAAGTTTGCTCTGATATGTAACTTTATAGTCGCGCGTTGATGTTGGATGCAACTATGTGGATAGACTGCATAATTTCCATAACTAATTTGCCTAATCTCTTTTTTAATTTTAGTATTGCACAGTTTAATAGTCGGTTTCATCGTACCGGTTAACTTACGAACGCGGGCATAGCAAATAATTTGCCATTCAATTTAGGGCTTTATTTTTATTTTATTTTTTTGGGACAAGCCCGCCAACACTGTTCCCACGCACTGCAACTCCTGAAAGCCAGAATCAACAGTGGAGGCCACCAGAAAAGCGCCGAGGCAATGAAGCTCGACGAGTCCCAGAGAAACGATTAACTGTCTTGGATCCCGCAACGAAATTAATCAGAAAAGAATAGCGGAGGAGTAAGAAAAAATTTTCCACTTTAGGGGTTTATGTCAACTGTGTTAAAATATTTTCACAATAATTTCGTTCACAGATGTTTGAAATGTTCAAGACGAGCTTAGATTTGGTAGCTGCAGCCGTACCCGGTTGCGAACCCGCAATCTTGTTCATGAGAGGCAGGTGCCTTAACTACTGGGTCATCTTATAGTCAAAGTCAAACCTTTTCTTTTAACCCGTTCTGTATCGGCATTTTGTGCGCGGGCTTATCTATGAGCATACGTACTTATGCGGTACACGCAATATTCGAGAGAAGACCAAAGAAATGCACTTTATTTCATTATTAAAGTACACCAACAGCGTATACATTATGCATTGAAATAGAAGTACAATGCACTTGTTAGAAAGTATTATTTCTAATGTACACACCAATTATAGGTATACATAACATTCTCATTAAGATGTAGAGGACAAAAGTGCTTACAAACTAAACAAGGAAATAAAACTAACTTTTGAACATTATTTACAATAAAGTAAAAAAATAACAATATTGAATCTAGTTGCCTATTCCAAAAGGTAGTTTCACATGGAGAAGATTCAAATTGACCTTACCTCTTAAAGACCGTTCTTCTTTCATACTTTATTGAGAAAAGGATTGAGTAAAATGTTTACCCAATCAATCCAATGCTGGCTTAAAATCTTTCCCATGTTGCACCACACACTACACACGCCACACACCGCCCTCCTTTCCTCAATCTAACTACCCGGTCATAACTCAACCATGACTTACACACAACTATACCCGGATTTCGGAATCAATTTATCAAGCAGACATAGTCGACTCCCAAACTCGGTTGACTACTCGGTTGAATAATAAACCGTGGTTAACCGACCCGGGTGCGTTCCGTTTATCACCAGTCACCGTTTACAAGTTATGGCGGGTTTCAAAAATTTAACTTTATAGCACCTTCACCCGGATCGTAGAAAAGAGGGAGATGTATTGTGACGGCGGTGTTACAGAATATTTTGGAGAAGTGACGAATAAAATTAGTGCGCAGGAAGTATGAAAGTGGTTATAGTAACCCGTTTAGAAAAAAAAACAGCTTGTATATTCTGTAAAATTCACACATACGTACATACATAAACTCACGCCTTTTTCCCATGTGGGTAGGCAGAAACCACAGAACACCACCTGCTACGATTGTTACATACTCCTTTCGCTTCATCTACGTTCATACATCTCGTTATACAAGCACGCCGGTTACGAGTACTTACTCCGTACCTGACCTGTAAAATTCTTCCATGGTTTTAGGTGAAATGAGGCGATCTGATGACTGCTGACAGGAAGATGAGTATGTTTAATCATTGACAACGCGTTTTAGAGAGCAGACAGCCCTTTCGTTTATAACTATAATGTATCAAAAAAATCCCAAGTCAAGCAAAGTGTTATTGGATTTTTCATTAGGAATTTCTCAGTAGCAGCCTCGTAGTCTGGATTTGTGCCCAGTTGATGTCAATCGGCTCGCCGCCAATTACATGGGACTTAAACATAACTGGCGAAATGTGGGTGTACTAAATAGGTGTACCTCTGCCTGACCCTTCGGGGTTTACAGGCTCAATGTTATGTTGTTACATTATTGGCACTTTTTGTGGACCAGAACTCCAGCCGAACTCTTTAAAGAGTACAAACCATATCTTTTTATATGAATCTATACACACCTAATAAGGATGGACATACAACACGACCAAATTGACGCTTAGTAATTTTTTCCTTTCTACCGTCGATACATATTTCAACATCCTCCACCTCACGCCCCAGCCGCCGCGGGAGACGCCCAGGGCGTCGGACGTCGAGAGACGACATCCGGCCACCGTAGGCGCGGGCTTGCGGACGGCGAGTATTGGGTAGCTCGCCGTCCGATCAAGGACCATGCCCGGGTCGAAGGCGCGTTCTGTTCGCGCGCGCCTCAAAGAGCTGTCAGCACAGGCCCCAATAGGGGCCAAACGCCTGCCGGGGTTGCGGGACGTCTTAACAGGATACCGTGGCCCCGGAACGCAAAGGGCAACAGAAGGAACAGGGTGGTTTTTTAGTCAGTAATAGTCTGACAGTCCCTTCCGCCCCACTCAGGGCAGAATGACTCATTTGATGATTTTTACCACCTAAAAAAAAAAAAAAAGCTTGTCTATCTCTCTTCTATAATCCCAGTGTTTTAACATAATAGGAGAGTCAATATCCCTCAAACATTTAATGTTCGGTCATAACAATGTATTAAAGTTACCTTTGTAACTTCAGGAAATTACATATCTTTATTAAGATCTTGAAATTACTTTTACTATAAAACTTAAGTAGTTATAAAACTTTAATGGTACAATAGCCCTTTTTCTGTAGTCCTTTTTTATGCAAAAGGATAATGAAATTCTGTAACCACTACGTTATTTCAGCACGAATCTAATTTTAGAGAAGGAATATTTATTTATTGAACATAACATAACATCACGCCTGCATCCCCGAGGGGTTAGACAGAGGTGTACCCATTAGTCCACCCTTATTTCGCCGATTATGTTTAGTCCCATGTAATAGGAGGCGAGCCTATTGCCATCAACCGGGCACAAATCTAGACTCCGAGACTGCTACTGAGAAATTCCTGATGGAAAAACCCAATAACACTTTGCCTGACCTGGGAAACGAACCCAAGACCTTATGCCTTACTACTACATAATACCCATTATAAATGCGAAAGTTTGAATGGATGGATGTTCGTTACTCAATCACGCCAGAACGGCTGAAGGGATCTCGATGAAATTTTGGCACAGAGGTAAATAAATTAGTCTGAAATATCATATAGGCTACGTACTTACTAGTATCAATATTGAGCCAATTTTTCAAGTATTACAAAAGGTACCTACTTACAACCAAGTGAGAAGGCTGGTTTTCTTTCCAGCCTTTAAAAGCATGAACCTAAATCCGTACACTCCTAATAACTCCTCCGATTCAAAGAGACAGTTAAATGCTACCAAAGCAAGCATTTCTTACAGTCCATGAAACCAGAATGAAGCCGGTAGTTTGGCCAGTTGCCAATACACTTAGTATCAATACCACTTGGACTGAGCACCCTCTAATGACACGGTCGTGAAGAAGACTACACAAGTTGTGAGGTATTGTATGGGTTATGTATGGTTTCCATTCAGTGGTGTATAAGAATTGGGAAGTAGACATAATTATACATTAATTCCAAGATTCAGCTTCTAAAAAAAACACTTTACTTCGTTGATGTTAAGAGCCTATACAACTTCAAATGGCTTAGCAGAATCCTATGATACGCCGAAAATACTGCAGCATTAATTTTGAAATAAATATATGGTAAAGTTGAGGATTCATGTTAGGGCTTATGTTTGGCGAAAACACGATTCCATAAAATTTTCTCGATAGAAAAAAATCTCAAAGTTACCTCTAAACTGAACAATAAACCGCTGGCAATCATAAAATACTTAAAATTAGATCATGAAACTTTTTATACTAACTGAACTAACTATAAAGCAGGTCTTATGTTATTTATTTTTTTGAATTTCCTTTTTTTTCGCCGTAAAATAAATAGATTTGCGCGTAGACAACTATAAGAAAAAGCAAGCAATAGTGCGTGGTACGTGCAAGTGCGAGCGAGTAAGAATATATTGAAGTAGCGTGCAGCCTTTAATGACACGGATGGCGCAGCGACTGAGTGAGAGTCGCGAGTTCGATTTCCGCACGGAACAAATATTTGTATAGCCTTGTTCATGGTCCGGCTGTGTGTGTATATAGGTATGTATTTGTTTAAAAAAATAAATTGCCTTGGAAACCGAATAACTTTCAATCAACTGTAAAATAAAATTTCTTGTTTGCTTTGAAATCAATAAATAGTCAATTCAGTTGGCGAATAAATGACGTCAACGTTTAGCACTTTTGAACGTCTTATACAAGAAAAAAGATTAAATCTCGTTGCCTGTTCCAAAAGGTAGTTTCGGATGGAGAAGATGAAATATAGGAAGACACATTATTGTAAAAAAAATATTTTAAATGAAACTTATAATTATACTCTTTTAAAATAAATGTTTTACAATATGTTTTATACAGGCTTACACGTGAATACAGTAAATATTTAACGCCGATTAATTTAAACTGTATTCTAAGGATAAGTTGGAACGTACATTAAACTGTTATGGTAAGTAATGTAACATATTTGGCATATTAAATTAGTTCGTCGCCATAATTGAATTATTGGGAGCCTGTGGGCTCGTTTGCACAAAACTAATCTCAATAATGTCATAACGCGAGGTTAAATTGCAGAACTCATATACAGGGTATTTGGAAGGTCGATGTTAAGCCGTAAAGCGGAGCTAGTATAGTAGCTAGTGTAGTGTATTTGAACTTGTCGTGACTATTTTTTTAGCAAAATTTAAATGATTTTGATAAAACAACCTATTTTGCAGTTACTTGCAAAATAATGGGCAGTTTGAAAAATAAACAATTAATAAATAATTTATCTTTCAAACTGGCGAGTTTTTGCGAAATTTTTGGGTATTGTCATCAAAAATCAAGAATATTTGCTAAAATAAAATAGTCATACTTCCCAAACACTGTATAATTTGTAATTAAACTTTGTGTTAGCAACTATTATAACTTTAAGTTTTTGGAGAATGTGAGCTGTTTTTTGTACCGTTTTGGGGTCACTACCAATTTCACCTGTATTAAACTCATGCACAAACAGCCAGACCTGGAAACAACTATCTGTTGGCCATACAAATATTTGTTCCGTGCAGGAATCAAACTCGCAACACGCACCACAGCTGCCAATCGCCCAGCCACTGCGCTAACTGTGTGAAGTTGTAAATATCCTAATTTGTGCTACATTTAAAGGAGATCATTAAGAGATAAGTACTCGTAAACCAAATGCAATACACATTTAAGTTTAAATCAAACTAAACGGCTGACTAAGCTCGCGTGATTACAAGCATTCTGTTTAGACTATAAACTAAATTAACGTTTCAATTCAATGTAACTGCCGCAACAAAGTGCTAACCAGTGAAATAGACCAATGACTTTGAATTTACGACTTTTACCAACGGTTTCTAGAACCTTTGAACGGACATTTGAATCATTGAAGAACGATTGGTTGACTGAATTGGCAATGACCAATCACAGCTTAGTTTACCCACGCTTAGTTTGTCACTTAAATCTTTCGTTAATATGGAACTTTTTGGGATTATTAGTTTGTTAAGTTAACCAATAACTCCAAGAGATAACTTCTTTAAAAAACCACTTTATTTTAACCCTAAAAATCTGATAATTAAAAGCAATAAAAATCTAATTATGCTATTAATAAGTGAGTAGTAAAATTAGATTTTTATTGCTTTAAAATCAAATAAACCAGTCTTACCAAAGGGTATCGTATTACCCAGTTACTGGGTTGTGGAGATCAGATATGCAGTCGCTCCATATAAAACACTAGAAACTATTCAGTTGCATAATTAATTATTTAAGCTGCAAGAGATAATTTTTCATAGAAAGTTTTCGAACTCGGTGTGTCGAAGTAGTTCATCTCAACATTTTGCGGTTGCAACTGGCAGTCAAGTAACGCATTACATCAAGTGGCCGAGCAGCTGCATCTGCTCTAAAATGTTGTGAAACTTAAACTTTTGAATAAACAACAAAAACCACATTGTATATAATGATATTCTGCAGCTAAACGCCACGAGTAGTGGCGGCCATTGCTGGGAATTGCAGACGATGTTGCAAGTTTTAATGTTTCCCCAGAGATGACGTGAAGTTGCCAGATCTTTTTGGGAATTGAAATGTTGGAACACGTATGTTCCTTTTTCAACTTTAACGATAAAAAAGAACTTATATAATTTATTGATATCATAAAACCTCACTACTATTACTACTACTGTACTGTGTTTATATTATGTGCTAGCTAAATAACTGTTATATGGCATTTATGTAAGGAATTTGATATAAGAATGAGACTAGTACTTAAGCTTGTCTTATAAGATTTTCAACATAAACGGAAGGTGCAGTCGAGTAGATAATGAAATATCCTAGCTAATCACACATATTATAATCGATGATGAGTCAGAGCGTAGGTACTAACGATGATACTTCCGACGCATTTCCATCAGTTCTGCGTACACAGTAACCTACTGGATAGGAAGGACCTACATCTTCCTTATTAAACCAAACAACGGTTAAACTGACAGAATATTTTAATGGCCGTTCAAGACACGATACAAAAAATACCACATAAAAAAAACAAAATATATTTACCAACGCCTCCTTACCCCCAAGCCTGGCACCACAGCCTAATAAAATACTTTGTAAGAACAATATACGATGCTAATACGACGTCATAACGTTTCAATTTGCTGGCACATTTCCTAAATATTCCCGCGACGGTGAATTTATATGAGATGCTGTGACACAGATGTGCTTCAATGCGCATGTATTAGACGCGATATTTGCTTTTTGACAATGTGGCTAGTTATTTTGTGATTTTGCTGCGGGGATAATTTTTTTAATACCTAAGGCCCGCCAGAGCTTTTGTGTGTATCTGGTCAGTGGGTCGTCTTAGGGGCGGTATCTTATAAACACAGGCCCATATAGGTACAATACGCAGTTTTGCATCCAAGTCTTTCAGGAGGTGGTCATAAAAGACAGTAATATTCAAATTACGACACCTGGTCAATTGAATAATATTTTTTTAATAATCAATTCAATAATATTAATGAATAAACGTGTTTGTTTAGTTGTATATTTTGTGCCAATATTTCAGAATACGCTTCTTTCAAAAAACAAAATCGATCCGTTGAGTATCCGGGGTTGCGGGACGTCTTAACAGGATACCGTGGCCCCGGAACGTAAAGGGCAACAGAAGGAACAGGGTGGTTTTTTAGTCAGTAAAAGTCTGACAGTGCCTTCCGCCCTACCCAGGGCGGAAGGAGTCATTTGATGATTTTTACCACCTCAAAAAAAAAAAACCCGATGTATGCTTGTCGCGCGACTATATCACTATGTGCGTGCGGGTTCATCACTATTGATAAGATGGCTAGGCGCAATTTGAGAATTACCTACTAAAAAAATAAGCAGTGGACTTCATGCGGCTGAAATGATGATAATGATGACATGTTTGCATAAGAAGTTGGCAGACTCGTCCCAAATTTAATTTGTTGTACTTCACCACCTATGTATTTTATCTCTCTCCACTTTATATATTTTGTTTGTATGTATGTGTATTTATTATTATCTTATTTAGTCTCAGTCTGTCAATAATACCTCTAATTTACCTAGTTTATAACGTTGATTGACACTGAGATGAGATTGCGACTATTTGAAAGTTATAATATTTACAGCCTTCTCTCAATTATTTTTGACAGTTTGATATCCAAAGTTTTACACTCAGTACCGTACCTATTGTACTGAGAAAGTCTTAAATATTGGAACTTCAGCAAATTCTTAAGTAGGTACGGCAATCTGGAAGCCTTATAAGTGATCCTTTGTGATACTTTACTGTTCACAATCCAAGATAGAATGAGATCCCAGAGCCGCTAAACCTACGTCAAGTAAGCATGGTTAATATTCCTAAAATATATAAAATAATGTCGTGATGGCCTAGCGGTTAAGGCGCCCGCCTCTCATGCATACAACCTCATGCATTCATGGTTCAAATCCGGGCAAGTACCAATGTGACTTTTTCAATTCATATGTACTTTTTAAAGTTTATCTTAGACATTACTGACATCATTCCGTGCCTCGGAAAGCACGTTAAGCTGTTGGTCCCGGCAGTCATACGTGGATCTTTGACAGTCGTTACGAGTCGTCAGAAGCTTGAAAGTCTGACAACCAGTCTTACCTAGGGGTACCGTTTTACCCTATTACTGGGTTGTGGAGGTCAGATAGGCAGTCGCTCCATAAAAAATACTGGTATTCTGCTGCATCCTGCTGCTGGTTAGACTGGAAGCCGACCCCAACATAGTTGAATAATGTATACTTGATGGTTAAATGCCTTTTCAGGTATCTTCTATCTATTCTCTAGAATCACCGTGATAGCCCAGTGGTTAAGGCATCCGCCTGTCATGCACGGGGGTGTGGGTTTGCAACCGGACACAGGCAAATACCAATGTGATGTTTCCTAATTCACTTGTACTTTCTAAGTTTATCTTGGAGACCACAGATATAGGTGAGGAAACATAGACTTATACTTATAGTTAACTAGCACTTTTCCCGCGACTTCGTTCGCGTGATTTTTCTTACGGATCCCTATTTTTTCTAAAATAAAATATAGCCTATGTTACTCGCAGATAATGTAGCTTTCTAATGGTGAAAGTATTTTTAAAATCGGTCCAGTAGTTTTTGAGTTTATCCATTACAAACAAACAAAAATACAAAAGTTATACTATTATAAGTGTAGATTAAGTCTGAAATCGCTACTCGCCTTGAACAGACGTGGTGATCAACGCTCATGCCTTCTCTGTATGCGAAGAGGCCTTTGCCTTGCAGTGGGACAGTAATAGGCTGGTATAATTATTTAACAATACTTTATGTAAAGTGGGTGATAGACGTGCGAGTAAGTACGCGGACTTGTGGCTCGACGACCTTTTTCGCCTGTGTGTCACCTTAAAAACGCGTACTTTAAAATTGCCGCGCAAGTTCGCCGGCGATCCAACCTGTTTGAAATCTTACTCGTAGCTCGTCTCTGCTCGTACTTCTTCCCTCGACGACATCGCGATATACTGAGCAAGCTTCACGTGTGTCACCGACGTCGAGCCGGGTAAGTTCACGATCTTAAAAACCGCGTACATTAAGTTAGTACGTCTATCACCCACTTTACTCAACTCCCTAGGGTCCTGGATCGGTGGAAGGCGTACTAGGAGCCGAGGCCAACTCGCAGAGGCCCGTTAGACGGCTAAAATACAAAAAAAAAATATCAACCGTCAATTATCCCCTATTTTTTACACGACTGCCCCAAGAAAAGGAGTGTTATTAAAATTTAGCTTTGCTAGAATAACCTAAGTTTGGCGACATTCAGATCTTAGACTATAAAGAAACCCCATACAATATCTCTCAAGCAGTGCCAGTCTATCTGTGGATGACATAGAGGTACAAATTCCCAGCACAATGGTATCAGTGGCATCCTTTTATATATTTTAAACTCTCTATTGTACTCGTAAGTAGGGGACAAATCTTTGTGCTTCCACGTTCGCATCATACTTTGTCATGAATGGTGTGCTGTAAAATAAGTATTACGGTTTATAAGATCAGTTGATAACGTTTATTGTGCAATGTTTTAAACAATAAATTATAAAAAATATTAGATAGCTTTGTCTCTGATACCTAATCTTAATTTTAATTGTAATAGTAACTTAATGTCGTGATGTCCCAGTGGTTAATATGGCCGCCTCTCCTGGGCCTCGCCTGGGTTCAAATCCGGGCAAGTACCAATGTGACTTTTTCAATTCATAATGTACTTTCTAAAGTTTATCTTGGACATCACTGGCATCGGTGAAGGAAAACATCGTGAGGAAACCTGGACTTACTGTTCCAATCAAACCATGTCAGAGCCCCTTGAGGCGGTTTAGAAACTCTGACACTAGGGTGTTTGGCGTCGTAAGACCTTACTGCCCACATGATAAAGAAGATGGAGAAGATTTATTGAGCAGTGTTTTAAACAGAAAATTACAAAACACAAACAATATAACAATAAATTAAATTAAATTCTATCCTGGACATATTTCACGACCACGTTATTCGAAAAAATACTAGATACCTTTGTCTCTGTTACCTAATCTCATTTTCTATTGCAGTAGTAAGTATATTCTTAGTTTCTTTTGTTCTCGACCTTTTTATCTATACTTCTATACTTAATATTATAAAGAGGTAACATTTGTTTGTAAGTTTGTATGTTTGTAAGTTTGTATGTAGGGGGTAATCTCCGGATCTACTGAACCGATTTTGAAAATTCTTTCGGAAATTGGAAGCTACGTTATCACTGAGTGCTATAGGCTATATTTTATTTTAGAAAAAATAGGGGTCCGTAAGATATTTGGGTTTTTCGGACCCAAGGTGTAAAAAATCATCCAATAAAGTTCCTTATTTGGCGTACGCCGCCTAAACTATAAAAGATAGAACCATAAAATGTTCCAATTAATTAAAGACTTTAAAAATATCTATAGGGGTAGGGTAGGGGTAGGGTAGGGGTAGGGTAGGGGTAGTGGTAGGGTAGGGGTAGAGTAGAGGTAGGGTAGGGGTAGGGGTAGAGATGGGTAGGGGGTAGGGTATGGCAGGGTTAGGGTAGGGGTATTTGTAGTGTAGGATACCACGCGAACGAAGTCGCGGCGGGTCAGCTAGTAATTTTATGTTTTACTTTATTTTAATGTTACTTTTATTTTAGGAAAAGATTATGGTTCCGTACAAAAATATAAAACCCCATAAAAACTGACATCCACGTGAACGAAGTAGCGGGCTTAAGCTGGTTTTATTAATAAAATTAATCTAACATTATATTCATCCAACTTTGTTGCAAATTCATTTAAGCATATTAGTTTTTTAACTCCAAGATGTAACTTTAGAACGGCTATTAAACCCCGCATACTCCCCTAGGAACGACTTTCGCGTATGTATGTACTTGTAGTAAGTCTAGCAAAACTAATTACATCCTTAACTAGTAACATGAACAATTTATTAAGTACTCAGGCGATATTGAAATACTTAATGCACTTTCAAAGATTATTTAAAAAGTTACTTACAAGTGTTTCTACTTAGCAAGTTTAATATCTTTCACATCGTATACAGCACGTTAAACATGAAGTTTCTAAAAGCCTATACAAAAATAAACCTTAGTTATGCATGAGAATGAGGTCTTGGGTTCGATTCCCAGGTCGGGCAAAGTGTTATTGGGTTTTTCTGTCAGGAATTTCTTAGTAGCAGACTGTATTTGTGCCCGGTTGATGGCAATAGACTCGCCCGCTATTACATGGGACTTAAACATGAATGGCGAAATGTGGGTATACTAATGGGTACACCTCTGCCTAACCCTTCGAGGATTACAGGCGTGATGATATGTTATCTATCACGAAATTTTGAAAACTACTTGACGTTTAAAGATGAAATTTGGCAGGAAAGTAGATTATTTTATTTATATTAATTATAGTTAGTAGACGTCTGCTAAAAAACGAAAGTTGTATATACATCATGGAATGCAAAAAAAATAGGAGGGCACAGGGTAATCTTACTATAATAGCTATAAAAGCAAAAAAAAACTACTTTTAAAACAGCAAATACCAATGGAGGTAGGTACTGTTCGATATGAAAGGCTCTTAATAGGCTATTACAACAGCGGGCCTAACGCGAGTGCGCATATTATGTTCGTATTGGCAATAAACCCTAGTAGTTCCTAGTAACGTATTTTCCTAGTAAAAGATAGTTGTCGACTTGTCGTATACGACAAGCGTAGATAGTGCAAGTATAGAAGCAACAAGAATAAAATAACCAGAATTTTGTTAAAATTTAATTGAAAAGAGTGTCCGTGAAGCATCTAGCTTCAACCTTTTGACTAACTGACAGATTTGTTGACAATTCAAAAGTGTCTGTAAATAGTTTAGTTTAAATAAAAGCTTTGAATGTCACCCATTATGAAACAACACCCATTTTCAAACTTAATAAATACTCGTATTTAGTGCCAAATGGGTATCCAATTTTTAAAAAAATGGTTTGTATTTACGTTACGTGTACTCGAACCGGTCGTGCTAGGCCCTCAGAAGTATACCCACCCTACTTGCACTAAAGTGAAGGAGTCTGATGAAAAGCAATTGAGCTTAGTGCCAACACATTCTACTGAGGAATGACGTCACAGCTGTTCTAAGTTATGGCAGTTTATTGTTGAAATGTATGTGTGTAATGAGTTTTGTTTTTCCAGGATATTTATTTTTATTTAACGTACAAAAAGTCAGCTACAGTATGACCAGTGCCCACATCAAAATTTATTTTATTTTTCAATGTAATCGTTATGTTTTGAGTAATATTTAACGTTCATTAATTTTTAATTTATTCTAAATATTGAATTAACTTTGCTACTTTGCTACTAATTAATTTAACGTTATTTATAAATTTACGTTTAGTACACGCATAGCGCGAAGGTTGAGCATAAGGTCTTGGGTTCGATTTCCAGGTCGGGCAAAGTGTTATTGGGTTTTTCCATCAGGCTTTCTCAATTGCAGCCTCGGAGTCTTGATCCGTGCTCGGTTGATGGCAATAGGCTCGCGCCCTATTACATGGGACTTAAAAACTTAACTGGCGAAATGCGTGTGTACACCTCTGCCTAAACCTTCGGGAATTACAGGCGTGATGTTATGTTATAATTATGTAATTTATTGAGAAATGTGGGTTAGATCATTTTAACAGAACTAACAACAACAACATGTCGTATCTAATGACAATTGAACGAGTACGGTCAGCAACAAAAGTCGATTAACATGATTACTTTTTTATTTCATTTAAATAGATACAAAATACACAATGCACTGCTTCTCAGAATTTCAGGCAATAGCTAAGAGTTTATTCTATCTTAATTTTATATCCATTTTGTATTTCCTTTTATATTGTGCTCAATAATTACGATTTAAGCATCTTAAATGTTAATCGACTTTTGTTGCTGACTGTCCCTAAGTGATTATAATAAGCAGATGGGCAACCTCGTGTGTTTCTGTGTTTTTGTCTCAAATTCCGGTCAAGGTTTGAAAGCTTTTTAGGAGATTGCAATCAAGCTTGAAATACGCGCCATGTTTTCTTTATACGTCGCCACGTTCTAAGTGTAATATAAATAAGAGCGTTATAACAACTAAAATGTTTGTTTTTGTTATCAAAATCAAGATTGGACACGAAAATAATAAAATATGTATGTATGATACCTAATGTATTTTTTTAAGCAATAAGACAGGTTTCTAAGACGTCACCAAATAATTTAAAAAAAAACTTAGGGTTAGGTTGACCATACAAGCCCCAACCTGTTGGCCTATAGTTAAAAGTTAGCAAGAAGCTTTTAGGATTCAGGTTTACAAAACAAAATCTGGACGTTTTGGCCTATCATCATCCTCATCCACAGTCCAATTTCATACTCTGCTGGGTGAAGGCCTCTACTTTACCAAAGTACCTATGAAAAAAGGTATCTATTTTACAAGCTTTTATATCATATAAATTGTGAAATGACGTTATAAGTTTATAGTAAAAATTTTAAGGAAAAATTTTAATCTTTTTAGAGAATTTTAATAAAAGCTTGTTTTTAAAAAAGTTTTTTACTATTAATTTATTTATTCTGCTTTTTAACGTTTGTTCCCAAAATTTCTTTACTTGCTTTGAACGATCTACTGAGACAATAATAATCTCAATAGTTTCCTAAAAGAACCTAAATAATCAATTTCGAAGAGTACCTGTACACACAATATCTAAAATTTCTCAGCTAGGTAGTTTATAGGTAGGAGACGACAGCTAAGAACGGATTTCACGACAGGGCTAAAGTACCGGAGGTCTTTGACTTTAACGCGGACGAATTCGCGCGCAAAAGCTAGTCAACTACATAAACTACTGAGAAGAAACGTTTTTAAATCACTTTTACTTAACCTAAAATCGAGTAATGTTGGACAATTTAAAGCAGCCTTGAGGCCTGCAGCGCCCTTGTGGGGGAGATAAGAGACCCAAAAAAAAATCGGGACTTTGTGTAGAGGCTTGGGGGGTCATTTGTAAATTGATCTATTAGGTGTTTTTTAAGTAGGTGAAAAAAAGGGGGCGCGATAACAAAAACATTCTTAAAGAGCGCAGTAGACAAAAAAGGTTTCGGAACCCCTGATTTAAAGCCACGAAGCAATCTAAGAACCAAACACACCTCAACCAACGACAGGTACCACACAACCTCTACCCTCCATTCGCTTTCAATTCGGCAAGATAATGGACAACCGGTCCATGTCAGCTGGAAGCTTTCCCCCACTGTACAAGCATGGAGATTTGCATAACTACCAGGAGGATTTGTTACTGAAGACTGATAGCCATTTACTGGTGATTTGTGTCTGATAAATGTTACTGGACATCCCTGCAAAGTAAGCAATTAGTTGCTTGCTTTGTGTGTTTGATTTGATTGTATTACAGAGGTTGGTAAAAGACAGATCACATAGTCGTTAACTATGCATACTGCTTATTAAACTAAATAATTTTAAGCAAAATTTTTTGCTGGAAAATGACTTTTATTTTTGTGTGAATATTTACTGCTTTTGGTATTTCGTGCAAGCAAAACCTTGTGCTAACGAGTGCATGCATACAAGGGTCGTAAAGGTATTTTAATACTTCAAGTTCCACGTAATGAGACACAATAGATTATCTATTGTTCATACCGGTATGACAACCGGGCCTTGAGCGGTTAAGATTAGTTTCAACAAATAAAACTCATTATCGAAAAAAGACGTAAAAAAACTTGGGACCTTCAATATTTCGTAACCAAAAGATTCTCAGTTATGGTTTTAAACAGAAATGATGAGAAGAGCAACTTTTTGGTCAATTATTTTAAAAAAAGTATTTCTTAAAACAACTGTTTCATACAAAAAGCAGCACCTACATGGTCAGAATGTATGGAACATGTGATTTTTCTTTTAAATGAACGACGAAAAATTACATCATAAATTCTAGTAAAATTGTGTCTTTCCACTGTGTATAATAGCTTGAGATATTTATTTATAAAGTATATCCCACATACATACATCACCATATCACGATAAACCTAAAACATTTTGCTGACTATATACAATTTTATTTAGCTCACACTGCGAGATAATGAAAAACAATACTTTTGCCGGCAATAAAACAGGCAAGCAGGCAGAAAGAAGGCGTTTATCGTCGAAAGTAGAACAGAGACACACCATAAACAGGACGTAGGGCCCAGTTGATATCAAAAAAAGGTTCGATATTTTTTTGTTGCCAATTGATGAAGGGAGAAAATTTTCTTTGCAAATATTAGGACAACGTTTCAGGCCGGGATATTATTATATTTATGTTATTTATATAAAGTACTAGCTTTCGACTTGATTCGCGTCAAAGTATACGATAAAACATAGCCTAAGTATGATACTCGGCAAGATCTTTCTATCAGCAAAATATTTTTTGTGATCGTAGTACTTTCAAAGATTAGGTACGTCTTACAAAGAAAAAACAAAAAAACTACTTTTTTATCCTTTTTTTTATAATAATACCAGCCTATAATTGTCCCACTGGCAGTGTCCAGAGCAAAAGCCTCTTCTCAAACAGAGAAGGCACGAGCATTGATCACGCAGCTTACTCAAGACGGATTGGCGATTTCAGACTTATATTAATTATAAGTCCAGGTTTCCTCACAATGTTTTCCTTCACCGATGTCAATGATGTCCAAGATAAACTTTAGAAAGTACAGTCAGCAAAGTAGATAGGTATGCAGGGTCGTCAGATATAGTTGTAATTTTCTTAGAAACCGATGGATGTTAACAAAATGTAATTTAATTCTAAAAGTAGATAATAAGATCATTAATTAAGTTGATTTTCAATCGAAGACATCCATCGGTTTCGAAGAAAACCCCAACTATATCTGACGACCCTGTATACCTATCTACTTTGCTGGACTGTACATATAAATTGAAAAAGTCACATTGTTGCTTGTCCAGTATTGAACCCACAATATTAGTTAAGATTAAAAACAAGTTTGCCCAACACTATTAACTTCTCCTACATCAGGGGTGCGTCCTAGTATCGATAACGGTTAAAGTTAAATTACCGCTAAAAGTTGGAAATGAGTTACCGGTTGGAGTATAGCAAAATGAAGATAAAAAAAAATATTTACTAACTCTCCGGGTGGAGTTGTCTGAAGCTTGTTGCTTGCATAGTTGCTGTATACATTGTATCTATCTACACACTCATCACGAAATATTGAAAACTGCTTGACGTATAAAGATGAAATTTAGCAGGGAGGTAGTTTATAGTTAGTAGACGTTCGCTGAGAAAGGATTTTCCTGAATTCACCCCCTAAGGGGATGAAATTGGGGTCCAAAATTTGTATGGAGATATCAACAAAAAAACTTTAGAATAATTATACCTATTTACATTTTTGTCTTTCTGTCTCACTGTTTGTTCCAGCTAATCTCCAAAAGGGCGTGACCAATTTTGATTGGAGTTTTATTGGTAGATAGCTGATATAAGAAACATATTTTGTTATAAGTAGATAACTTATAATTAGAGTTCCGCGCGAGAAAAAGAAAATCATGTGTTCACCGATATCAACGTAAACGAATACATGTATCTATACTTATATTTTTACGTTTTCAGAAATATTTAACACAATTATAAATATAATCTCCTAACCAAACGTTAAAATAAGCCTTTTGACTAATAAAACCGTGGAGTAACGATCCAGAACGACCACATAATACTCATGTAATGGTCTACATCGAAAACCACACACCATGAACTTTTGAACCTACTAACGTGTTAGAGAGAGATGGCACATCCCATTTGGTATACCTATCCTACTCTGGCGGCGTAATGGTTGTGGTTTCATAACTATACAGGCTGATATTATAATGCTTGTAATAATAATTGCGATGCAGGCAATGCAAATGGCGTAATAAAAAAAAAAACAAGCCACCATGCTTGTGAAAATTGACCTTATTTATTTATTAATTGGTTTTTACATAAAAAACAGTTACATAAACATCACGCCTGTAATCCTCAAAGGGTTAGCAGATGTGTACCCATTAGTACACCCACATTTTGCGAGTTATGTTTAAGACCCATGTAATAGGGGGCAAGCCTATTGCCATCAATCGGGCACAAATATAGACTCCGAGGCTGCTACTGAAAAATTTCTGATGAAAAACCCAACAACACTTTGCCCGACCTGGGAATCGAACCCAAGACCTTATATTCAGCAGTCACGCTTTGCGACTATTAGACCAAAGGGGCGGTCTAATATCAAAAGTCAATCAGGCAGTCGAGGCAGTTAATAAATTATATTTAAAACGAATATTTTCAATTAAATAATCGATCGAATTAAAGTTACGATTACTCCGTGCACTCGTGTGAGGCCCTCCGTAGTTAAATTTCGCACCACGGGACAGTCCAATTAAATAATTATGTACCTATGTAATAATTAAATGCCAATCGCGGTGAACGACGGGTGGAATCATTGCATAAACTGTGTGACTGACATTCTGCAGCGTATCGCGTTAAATTCAATTAATTTATTATAAAATCTCACTGATGGCGTACGTGGTTTCCTGAAAATCTTATAGGAACTGTACCAACAGCGCGCTCTACATAAAATAAGTTTAGTCATATTTTGGATAAAAAGAAAAAATATTTAGGTGCTTTTTGTCCTAATACGTTTTAATGTAACGTAAAGAAATGTGCAACATTTACAGGAATGTACAATTTCTATTAAGGATAATAAATTGTGACAGTAATGACACATTTTTATTTAGGACATTTTTATCCTAATTCGTTACAAAATGTTTCGTAAAGGAATTTACTACTGTAATCAGCACTTATTACTCCACAGTTTCTATTTAAGATAACTGCGACAATAATGACACATTTTTATCCTAACATTTTTGTCCCAATACGTTACAAAATGTTTCATAAAGGAATTTGCTACTGCAAATTAGCATTCATTACTCCACAATTTCATTTTAAGACAACTGTTCTGTGACAATAATGTGACAACTTTATTGAGGACATTTGAGTCCTAATACGACTTAAAATGCAACAAAAAGGACCACCACAAACCATTTCAAAATGTACAACTACTACATTCTCAATGACGAATTTACATAAGATGCATTTTTTATACCACGCCACGGAAAAGGAAGACATTTCGACTGGAACTACAGTACTGTCTCGATTCAAATCGATTTTTTATTCGAGTCTCGAGTTCGTTATTCGGAATTATTTACGCGTAGTCTTCTAGTAAGCTTGTGTATTTAAATAATGTACTGAGAACGTTTCTGTTCGGGTAATAATATGAAGTATCGATGGATCAATATTCATGAGAAATTGATGACAATATCTTAGGATTTTTTTATTTCTTTTGTGCCATCTAAAATATAAAGTGGGATTTTTTTTGTTAGGACAGTGTTAAAGAATATTAGTATTTATTTATCACCTGCCTAATAGTATTAGTTTATTAAAACTTTATGCACAAAATGTAAAAAACAAATACACTGTTAAAAAGCCTTAATACTTTGGGCATTTTCTACCAGTCTACCTTAGAGTCATAGTAGATGCAATGGTAAAGAAATTTTCCAAGAACTAAATATAATAATAAATACCTGCATATATTTACAAACAAAATGTACAATAACATCGTGAGTATATTATAATCACGATGTTCAATAAAATTATACAACATAATTATAAAAAACCATTTATCAATCTAAAGCCATGATGTCATATTAAAAAAAACACATACAGAATCCAACGTTATTGTAACTTAAGGTCAAAATTCTATGTGTCGTCTTAACATCACAATCAAAACAACATATTGGTCGTTATTTTCATAACAATGTTACACAAAAAACTCAATCATAACTCGAGTACTCTTGTGGGGGCACAATAAAACGGTATATATGTACTCACTTAGAAAATTCTTCGCGCCAACGTCGTTGGAAATCCTACTTAATCTATATGGTAATAAGATTAAAATTTGGAAGGCAAGCAGGCAACTCTTGAGAGATCTCGCGGCGTTATTAACAAAATACAGCAGGTCGGTATGCTTAATACAAAAATATATTCCTTTGTCTACAGTTTTCGTTGAACTTGTGAGATTATATGGCTTCGCTTGTCTGATATATTATGTTGCTTTGTTCAAAATTATTTAGAAGTTTGAGCTGAGAAGTACCTTTTAATATTAAGAGGACAGATTATATTTGTTTGAATTATATTATATCATGGTTTCTTGAACGAAAATTAAATGTGGCAAATGGCCGCAAGCGCGTGTGAGGTGCTGTGATTGGTTGAATTATCGACAACCAATTCGACGTCGGCTTACGCGTGTTTGACAATTTGTCAGAATATTTTGCGTTGTAAAAAGAATTTCGAGCCTAACCGTATAGCAACGTGTTGGGACACAAGTAGGTACTCGTGTTTTAATGTACACTCAACAAAAGAGATAGGTATCCTGGGTCATAGTTGAAGTTTTCTTATTTTTTATTTTGAAGTTTGTTATAGATTGCGCGGGCTCACACACTATTTTATGTTGGTTGAGATGTTAAGAGTGGTTGTATAAAGTCCCAATATTTGTAAACACGTGAACACTATGTTATATATTTGAAAATATTTTAACCTTTCAATTTTTAATTTGTAATTCTTTTAACACATTATGATTTAGTAGTTTTTATATAAGCTATATTGTATTCACGTGTCATTTTGTATGATTCTGTATGCAAATATTTTAAAATATTGATTTTAAAAGAGTACGTATGGAGTTTTTTGCCTATTCTTCTCCATACAAAACTACCTTTTGGAAGGGGCAACTATGTAGATTCAATCTTTTTTTTGTATATGACGTTCAAAAGTGCCTTATATTGGCCTAATTGAAATAAATGATTTGATTTTGACTTTGAAACCGGGGGATGTCTTAGATTGAAACTTATCTTAATTGATTAACTGTTTATTATCTACATTTTAAATTAATTAACATTAAAATACATCCATCGGTTTCTAAGAAAACTTCAACTATATCTGACGACCCTGCATACCTATTTCTTTTATTGACTGTACGTAACTTAACGTACATGGTTTAAAACCCTTACTTGTACGGCAAGTTATTTGCTACATCGAGGGTGACGACCTTTAGACAACTGAAAGTCTAATAGATGTACATTTTCCAAACAAACTTTTACTAAAACTATAACATCTTTATTGTCTTTCCCCAGAAACATTTTCCTTCACAGTTTTCGCTAGAATTTGGTACAGACAAACAAACTTAAACGTAGTTCCTTTGTCGCCGGCTTCATATTAAGTATTCCCCGAATAAATGTAAATGTTGTTCTACATATTTGCAAGTGTTCTCGTGAACTGTGCTCTTTAATTCCACTACCTTCGCTTTCTGTTGTATAAAAAAATTCGTATGTTAAAGAATCAGAATCAGAATTTTATTTGCACTAAACGTAGGTACAGTATAAGATTAATAACATAAATAAATGAGATCAGCATTAAACTTTACGGCGCGCAAATCATTACAAAAAATGTGAACAGTACAAATATCTATACATATAATAAAATTGTAGAAAAGTGGTGTCTGTACAATGGAAGTATATAAAAAAAAAGTAGCAGGGGTTGTTATTACATCGATGCCGAACCTGAAATTGTAATTAATATTTTTTTTGTCTGTTTGTCTGTTTGTCTGTTTGTCTGTTTGTCTGTGTGTTTGTGCACGCTAATCTTTGGAACTACTTGACGGATTTGAATGATTTTTTTTTTGTTGTATTGATATTAAGTCCGGGCAACATATAGGCTATAATTTATCTTGGAAACTTGAACACCTGATGCAGAACTGCAACAGACCAGCTAAACTATAAGAGATACAGAAATGGTACCATAGCAAAAATTGTTTCACGTGATAAGCATTTTCTGCTAAGAGAATAAATTTGAAGATCTGGAACACCTGATGTGGAACTCCAAGAGCCCAGCTACACTATAACATATATAGGAATGACGTCTTAGCAAGAGTTGTTCAGCCTGATGAGCACTCTCTGTTGACGTATAAAGATTGTAGATCTGGAACACCTGTTGTGGAATTTCAAGAGCCCAGTTACACTATAATATATACAGGAATGACGTCTTAGCAAAAGTTGTTCACCCTGATGAGCACTCTCTGTTGACGTATAAAAATTGAAGATCTGGCACACGCGTTGTGAAATTCCAAGCGCCCAGCTACACTATAACATATATAGGAATGACGTCTTAGCAACAGTTGTTCAGCCTGATGAGCACTCTCTGTTGACGTTAAAAAATTGAAGATCTGGAACACCTGATGTGGAAATCAAAGCTCAATTTCACTGTATAATTATAAAATAACATAAGCTGGGAGTAGGTACGCGGTGAAGGCGGTAACAGTTTAGGACTGATTTTCGATGAAATCTCGCTCATCCCGTTGTTTTCCCGTCCCCAGGCCTTAGAATTTTACATCAGACGTTTCAGATCTTCGATTTTGACGACCCCGTTGTCGCTGGCATAAGCAACAGGATCCGCGTACGAAGTCGCGGGCAGAAGCTAGTAATTAATAAAATAGTGCGCAGGAGTGGAGCTTTGTAACAAATCGATTGAACAAAAAATGGTTTTAAGTTTGAAGTTGTAAAAAGGTTGCTTTTGAAGCAACTAATCTTTTTTTTAAATCCCCCCTTTAAAATCACATCACAGCCTGAGCCTACCCAAAAATGACACAACCCCTTCAAAGCTTAAACACATAAACATAATACTTGAACACACTGCGCGCATTAAGCTAGCTAAGTAAGGGCGGAAGTAACTTCGTAACTGAGTACTTACCGTAAGTACGCCTCTGGGGTGCGCCACTGAACTACACGTCGCGTCGTGATGAAAGACGAAACAAGCTTTCAACACTTACTTATATGACATTACGCTGATTTAGTGATAAAGGGGTGAGCTAAGTTAGAGCTAGTGTCAAAGCTTTAGAACTATTGTTACTTAGTCTTTGTTCGCTACGTCGTAGCGCGCCTACGGCGTAGGTGTGCTACGACGTAGCAACTATATGGGACGTTTGTTTAAACTTATAATTGGATTTAGTTTTGCCTAAACAAACAACGTCAAAACTGTTCTAGTTTTTCGAAGTAATTACATTATTAATGTTGATTAATTTTGAATCTGTTCTAAGTTTAAGTGTATGTTATGATGGTCCAGAGGTTAAAGCACTCGCCTTTCATGCATGAGGTGGTGGGTTCGATACCAAATAAATACCAAATAAAGAGATTTCGAAGGTTAAAATTCCAACTACACACATCAAAAGTGTCTAGGGATCAATATATTATTATTACCAAATACATCTTGATCCCTAGACACTTTTGATGTGTATATTTGTTTTAATTTTGTTGGCATGCTGGTCAATTTTACAGTTTACAGTGAAAATGATTGATTATTTTGAAGTGCTGTTTCTGAGTGCAGCAAATAACTAAAGCACTCACAGAAGTCGTGTTCTAATTCAAGATTTTTCGTGGAAGTGAACATTAATAATTTAATTTTACAGCGTTAAAATTTATGGCTAACGAACACAATGAAGTCTTATTCACGTTTTTGCTTAAATCATGTTTAA
The DNA here is from genome assembly GCA_949316365.1 of Hoplodrina blanda. Taxonomy (NCBI): domain Eukaryota; kingdom Metazoa; phylum Arthropoda; class Insecta; order Lepidoptera; family Noctuidae; genus Hoplodrina; species Hoplodrina blanda. The sequence goes on along the minus strand of OX438579.1, from coordinate 2,298,403 downwards.
CGAGGAGTTAGAAGCCATAAAAAATGTTTAGTAGGTATCAGTGATCTGATAGCACAGCCATAAAATTTATTAAGTTCATGATGTTCTGGGGAACATGAACGATGACTTACTACTTTCTTTTAAAGGTATTGCAAAGGCTTATTTTTTTTTACTATCATTAAAACATGCATTGACTTAAACGAGATTTAAAAAGACAAATCACGAGATAAACTACTATAACATGGCGCGCCCCTCCACAAATTCAAAACGTTTGACTCACAACGCATGTGTGCGTACTGAGACGGCTCTCGAAACAAAAACAAATCAGCAATTTGTTCCTCGACTAGCGGCGTCATTGATTACTCATTATTATTAGTGTGGCGCTGCACTGACATACTCTATGAAAATGACACGTGCGTTGTCTTGTGCGGTCTTGCTACTTATGATTAGTTGACCAACAAGTCTACTGGCCTGCTACTGAAGACGGATACTTACAACTACATAGAAACTCTTTCATATGGATAAGAGTACACACATTGAAATAGTAATATGGAGGGACGCGTCATGTTATAGTAGTTTCTCTCTACCCGTCAACTACGCCTACAAACTGTGTTTGACTTTGACTCTAAGCAATTTAAAACAAAAAATATGCTGTTCTTTATTCTAAAGAAAGTAATTAATGACCTTTTCAGTACTTTTAATAACCTTATTCATTTGTTTACCACACACAACACTATTTATGACCTTACTAATTAAACAAAAAAAAAAACAAAAAACTCCAATAAAAAGTATTCACGTTTATATTAAAAACTTTTTACTCGTTGTGTCGTTCACTGACGGGTCTCTAGAGCGTGATATGTGAAGTACAGGGTTTTGTACCAACCATTTGGCACTGTAATGAGGAAAGAAACGGTAATTGAGTAAAGGGAATAATGGTGCAAGGAGCGAATGGATGCGGGCTGCCCAGAACCGGGGTGGTTGGTGATGGTTGGCTCTTCGGGAGAGAGTACGTTCAGCTATGAACAGCTATAGGCTGATAATAATATGATGATGATGTTGATGAATAATGATACCAAATCCCTTGTCACAAAAGAGAGAATTGACATCTCTTTCTAACAGACCGCTATAGAAAAGGACGGCGATAGATAAGAACAAAATTAGAGATGTCAAATTATAAAGTTTTATTTTTTATGACTGCCTCGTTTGTCTAGTGCTCGCAAAGCGCGACTGCTGAGCATGAGGTCTTGGGTTCGATTTCCAGGTCGGTCAGTGGTTATTAGATTTTTCCATTTCGAGGAATTTCTTATTAGCAGCCTCGGAATCTGGATTTGTGCCCGGTTGATGGCAACAGGCTCGCCCCCTATTACACGGAACTTAAACATAACTGGCGAAATGTGAGTGCTCTGCTTAACCCTTCCGGAATTACAGGCGTGATGTTATGTGATCTAAAAAAACACCCTTTCTAACTTTAACGAGCAAAATTAAATTAAATTGCAACGTATAATTTTTCCATTACGTTTCTTAATACAAAATCAATAAGGCCTCGATATTGGAGTAGTAAGCAAACACTAGCCACTTAAGCCGGTATTACTTGATATCAATGTTCAGCCAATTAGCCACTTTAATATTTTAGAGTACGTGGCTATAATGCGAGTGGTTTATAATAGGAATATGGGTAGGAAGGCTTGTTTGTTCGCGGTTTCATGTCATTATCGAGGATTTGTGTAAAACGTATTGGGTTATGTTGTTTGTAGATTGAGATAATGCTTTTAATTGATTCTTATTATACATTTAACTAGCACTCTCACCGCGACTGCGTTCGCGTGATTTTTCTTACGGATCCCTAATTTTTTGATAATAAAATATAGCCTATAGCACTCAGTGATAACGTAGCTTCCAATTTGTAAAAGAATTTTCAAAATCGGTTCAGTAGATCCAGAGATTACTTCAAGACTTACTACATACAAACTTACAAACAAATTATACTTCTTTATAATATTAGTATAGATTAGTAAGTCTCCGATCACTGAGCGTGGAATAAGACGATATGGTCGTCAGTTCGATTCCCAGGTGTTAAAATGTGTTATTGGGTTTTTCCCTCAGTAGCAGCTAGAAGTTTGGAAGTTGATGGTGTGTCACTCCCGTGCCTCGGAAAGCACCTATAGCCGTTGGTCCTACGCCCGATCGAACATACCAGTGTTTATCGCCCAAATACTGCAGTATAGGTACTTTTTGCAGGTCGTCAGAAGCTCGACAAATCTGACAACCAATCTTACCAAGGGGTATTGTATTACCCAGTTACTGGGTTGTGAAGGTCAGATAGGCAGTCGCTCCATGTAAAATACTGGTATTCAGCTGCATCCGGTTAGATTGGAAGCCGACCCCAACATAATTGGGAAAAGGCTAGGCAGATGATGATGACTGTAGTATAGGTACTTTGTCCAACCAATATAGGTACAACGTAGCGTCTAAGTTATTTCAATAAACTAAACAAATCAATGAATTTACTGACCTTATTGATGAGGGTCCTCAAAAAGGTCGGGAGCGCAGTACTCGTAATTGGCGTGCTTGTATGACCAGATGTATGAACGTGGACGAGGCAAAAGGAGCATGTAAGGATCCTAGCAGGTGGTGTTCTGTGGTTTCTGCCTACCCACATGGGAAGACAGCGCGAGTTTATGTATTTATCTGCATATCATATGTATGTTAAAAATATGTATATTTTCTTTATGTTGTTTTGTTTCTGTAGGCTACTGTAGTATCCAAAGAACTTAGTATTATTCTGTATCTTATAATTGAAGACCTGTAATTGGCTGTCAGTCTAATTTTCTGTCACTATTCTATTTTTTTCTAGCTGCTGGTCTTCCATGTTACTTAAATAAATAAATTTTAACACGAAATTAGAGAAATGTCACACAGGAAAGTCAAAGACATTAAGGGTTGGACCACATCTGGCAGCACGGAATCGCCTTTTTCCGTCGCCCTTTCTCTTTCTGTCGCTTAGAACTGCCATTTGCTAGGCGGAGGCATAATGCGATAGCACGCGGCGGAATCCTCGAGGCGATCGCATTATGCTTTCTGTCTCCGCCTAGCAAATGGCAGTTCTAAGCGACAGAAAGAGAAAGGGCGACGGAAAAAGGCGATTCCGTGCTGCCAGATGTGGTCCAAGCCTTACCCTCTAACACAAAGTCGATTTTAAATAAATACAACAAGTTTCATTAAAATGTATTTCCAATTAATTGCAGACTCACCCTTTGTGACTGTACACTCGTTTTAGACACTTGATCACAAAGTATTGGCGTTTTAATTATAAAGCCTTTGTACAAGGCTTTTCTTTAATGGTGCTCTTTTAGAATTAAAAATTACGGGTTAAGAAAAAGAGTTTTTTTTTAGGAGGGTTAGGGTTATCGCTCGTTAAAACAGCACGTTCCGACACTGGAAATAATCTGTTATTCAAATAAGGACTTTAAATTGTATGCGTTTAAATATTTTTTTACAATGACAAAATAAAAAGGTTAGCTTGCGGGCGGCGTGCTGGCAGCTAAGGGATGGATTTTTCGAGGCGATTTCGAGCGAGCTGTTGTGCATATTGTGCAAGTGAGATTACCTCACACACATGACAAACGTTTTTGTTTGACCGCTATTATAAGATTACTCGCTCGCTCGCTCGCTATTTTACTTACTTGATTTCTACTTACAGATAGTGTTTTGTAATATTGTGTCACTTTTGTTGCTCACTGATAATGTAGCTTTTTATAGATGATTTTTAATCGTTTTAGTAGTTTTTGAGTTTATCCATAACAAACAAAAGTACAAATCTATTCTCTTTATAACATTACTTTAGGGTGGTATTACATTTATCAAATATCTTGGTCCAATGTACCTACATTTTATCAAAGAAATTGGCCGACTTGGACGACGAAATGGACGACAAGTGTATTGAGCGTCTTTCAAAAAAATTTGATCAAATATTGAACATCATAATATTGGACAAAGATATTTGATAAGTGTAATACCACCCTTAGATAACGCATGTCATAATGTATTTATAACAATAAGATTCTAAGAAAGTAACACGGAATTGACAATACTAATAAAATCCTCGAAGATTAAAAGAATCTTCATTTAATTTATATAAATGTCGCAATTGCTTTCTGAGAAAGACATTTCCTTGAACACGCAATCGCTTCAATAGGTTCGATATTAATATAGAAAAAATTTAAAGCTCCCTTCACGCTAAACATTATCATCATTACAAAAAGGTTCGTCAATCAATGAAGAAGTATTAAAAGTCATGCTCAGAATCGAGTCATGAGTTATTACAATATAGGTGAATGATCGTCAGTCGATGAGTATTGTAACGTGATGCTCAAAATTGAATCTTAAGTTGTTACATTACAGGTGAATATTCTCAATAAGCCAGCGTCAATCTGCTCATCACATCTTATGGGAGTGTATTCTTTGGCAGAATGAACGCAACATTATGCTAGATAGTGTACAGGTTACATCCAGTGTTGTTTATTATGCGGACCTTGTAGAAACTAGAACTAATTTCCGTGCGTTCAAGCGTTTTTGCCATACCTATCACTGGAATCTAAAGTAACAGCTCACATTAGGACCCATTAATTTAATAATAATTGCAATCCGTGGTGCTTGGCAATCTGAGCTTCTCCCAGTTGCAAACGTCTCTTTGTGCTTATTGGCCTAGTTCTGTTCTGTCCTGCTTGTTTGGAGGGAAGTGGAAATTATATTTTTTCTTACTCCTCCGCTATTCTTTTCTGATTAATTTCGTTGCGGGACCCAAGACAGTTAATCGTTTCTCTGGGACTCGTCGAGCTTCATTGCTTTGGCGCTTTTCTGGTGGCCTCCACTGTTGATTCTGGTTTTCAGGAGTTGCAGTGGGTGGGAACAGTGTGGCGGGCTTGTCCCATTAAAAAAAAAAGCCAGCGTCTTTACAGTCTGAACTGATCGTATAATTCAGTCTACCATGCTAGACAAAGGAAGTAAACTATTTAAACTATTATTATTTCCAATGCCTGCCTCGTTGGTCTAGTGGTAGCAAAGCGCGACTGCTAAGCATGAGATCTTGGGTTCGAATCCCAAGTCGGGCACAGTGTTTTTGGGTTTTTCCATCAAAAAATTTTCAGAAGCAGCCTCGGAGTCTAGATTTGTGCCCGGTTGGTGGTAATAGGCTCGACCCCTATTACATAGGACTTAAACATGACTGGCTAAATGGCGTGATGGCTAGATGTTATATGTATGTGTTAATTATTTCCCAAAGCATGAAAGCAAATAAATACTGTTAATCGAGAAAATAAAAATAAACTAACTTAAAAGTATTCTAGAATAACCCTAAACTACCATTTTATCACCATCTCAACAGTACCATTCCGCAAAAAGGATACAAATCATTTACTTGAACACTCTTAAAGCTTTTAATTCAAGCGCTGCTATCAAAGGTGTTTGACTATGCAACGCTGTTTGGCTCTGCCTAGCTTTAAATTAAACTAGAGCCGAGCAAAAAAAACACAGAATCATGAACCACCTCAAACGGAACTGAAATTGTATTGCGCGGCACAAAAATAGAGGAATTTTGAGCAATAGACTTGAAAGAGATTAAGCTAATTGTTAGTAAGTACACGGTTTTTAATAGAAGCAATATGTTTTATTATTTTTGCTCAGACATTTTATTGTTTTCAGTGAATTTAACGCTTTGCAAAATCTTTAGGTGTTAGTGTGTACTTTTGTAGATGAATAAAATGGAATGTTATTTTTTTTCTCAATTTTTTTTTAATGTAGTGTTTGTTTTAATATTTCAGTAATATTGTATATTGTGCGTACATTTTACTTACAAAAGAATAACTTGAATATTTTCCACTCTCTTTTACCCGTGGAAAGTGCACCATAAAAACCTATCGCACTAACATAGGCACTCGGCAATAGTGTAGCTTTGTATCAGTGAAAGTATGTTTGTAATCGGACCACTTTTAGAGATCTCTTACTAACAAAAAAACATATATTTAAACTAACTACACAAGTAAGTATTAGGAACTTAAATAATAATAAGATTTTTTTTATTTATAAATCGAAGTTTACAAGCTATCCAAAACAAAATGTTGGTGCAATATTGGTATATGTGTATACAGCTGGCATTAATTATTATTAATCAGTTTATTTCAGAAATAAAATCAATCCATACAATTATCTTAAAAATGTCGAGAAATACACAAAAAATAGAATACAATTATTATGTGAATTACAAGTGAATTAATAAAAGATTACAAACAGACGCTTATTAATTAATCTCAAAATTTTCTGTATATTAAAAGACAGTGTTCAGTTATCAAGCTATTAATACAAACAAAGTAACTCATAAAACCAACTTGTAACATTGTTATATTCAATTGCAAAGGACTTATCGATACACGTGCAATAACTACCCAGTAATGGCTATATTCGACAGTTTTATATCGTTTAACAGACGTTCTACACTAATACCTGGGATTAAATGATGACTGTGTGCGTTGACAGACTATTGCTGTCTCGCTCACTAATACGGAAAACTGTCGGTGTGAGAAAGAGTAGATTATAGAACAAACATCCGTTTTAACTGTAAAATTTTACCGTCTTATTACAAGACTTTATTCCGTTTGCTATAAAGTTCTTAATATAAAAACTGCTTTTAAAACCGGCAGTCTTTTGTAATATATAGTGTACTTCCTCTGTATCTATTTCTGTAATATATAAATGTATATCTGTGTTATTTATTAAAGAAATTTACACTTAGGTAACTCTAACAAATTATACCGTTCATGGTAACGAGTAGATATTTTGCAAGAGGGCCACGTTTTTTTGAAATATAAGTAACTGGTAGAGGAGACATCGTTATGAAAAATTTAAACTTATATTCAGTACATGATTCTTTCTCATGACCCTCAGGTGACGAAATGCTTCGAAGGTTATAAAAAAAAATCTGTCGTTTCGTGCACCAACTACATACCTATATGGTCAAAATAAAAGGGACAGATGGTTTTTAATAACCGACTAAACATGTAAACAGCGTGGGTTCCTAAAAATGTTTATTGAATTCATGGTTAAAGTTTGCCTTAAGATGTACACCCCGTATAATTTCGACAATATTATAACAGTCTTCTCATTCCAAAAACCTACTTTTAAAAAATGAGATTTCAATATCACCATATTCTGTCGTCCAAGAATCATTATAAAATATCCACACAGCAGCAATATATAAGACATTTCTGCTCCTTCTCCACTTAAGTACTTGTCAACACCAAAAAAAAAATCCAGCTTAGTAAAGCGACACTTCGAAAAATTCCCTCGATTCGCCGTCCACTTTACACCGCTGAAACCCGGCAACCAGGTCGAGTGGCAAAACTAGCGCCACTCCGTAAAATATTAAATTTAATGACCAGGTTTTGTCACTGGCCGGAGTTACAGCAAGCCCTCAAAAGCCTGTTTTACTTTTAATTATTAATACACTAATTTTGTCGTTGACCTCTAAATCTTGGCTGTCCGGAGTCTGGAAGATTTTGTTTTGAAGTTTGTTCAAAGTTTTGGTTAGATTTTGATATGCTTTGAGCTTGTGATTGATGGTTCAATGGAGCTAGGGATGAAAACTGTCTATTAAGTTGCTTGTTTAGTCTCTGAGTTTGTCTAAAAAATGGAGTTGATTTTAAGTTTTACTTTTTACTTTAAATGTTTTTATAGGCTCGGCTTCCTTAAGCTTTATAAATTGTATTATAAATATCTCAATTTTGGATAAAAACAGTGTGCTAATTTTTATGATTTTGTTCGTATAAATATAATTTATTGGTTCATTGTTACAAAATGCTATGTGTTTATTAATTTAACATGAAATTAAACAACTCAGTATGGCAAATAATACTTAATATGATTAACAATTTTAGACAATAATTTACTTTCCTTTTTTCTATATCAGATTTAATACCTTCGAGGTATTAATGCATTAAGAAATCAAATAACTATACGTAATATAAAAAAGACATAAAGGAAAATACGAGGTTTGAGTTATTGCGTAATATTTTGAAATTAAGTTATTTGACAGAATCCTGACTAGCCGTAAGCCATAATATACACATCAAAAGTGTCTAGGGATCAAGATGTATTTGGTAATAATAATATATTGATCCCTAGACACTTTTGATGTGTGTATATAGAGTTATTCTATCTACAAAATTGTATTGACTTAAATATGAATACGCCTACATTTATCAAGGGTGTCGAAAATATCATCTTAAAGGCTGACCTCATAATAATGGCTTCAAAAACATTAAGCTACGGTCGATGAGTGACCATTTTTTATTCATTGAGACAAAATATGCCTGATGAATGCTTGTCTTATTAATGAATTTAACTACCAACATCTGTAGTGCCGTAAATATGAAGACCTACAAAGCACCATCTGTGTTCTAACCAAGTTCTGACACGAGAAACAGGAAACTAAACACAACTACACCCATATTGATGTACTCACGTATCGTGTAAGTCAAACCCAATTCACAAGACGTACCCGGTTCCGGCGCTCTATAAATAATTCATACGCTAACTTTGAGAGATGTTGTAGTTTAAAGGACAACTGACTTGCAATTCATAGTATGGTTTAGATTCTGAAAGGAGACTTTACAGAAATGAAAACTAAAACTTTGAGAAATAGTGGAGAGTGGCCAACCACGAGCTTGACTTTAGAGAAAACTGATATGGTATTTTCAGTTTCTTTTTTTTTCATGAAGTAAAGTAGTAGTTTTTGTGGTGTAGAGATGACCACTTAGTTATGGAAAAAATTCACGCGAAAATGACGCACATAATACCTATAAGATGAAAAATATTGTATAAAAAAGCAAAATAAAGTACAGACAAGGCAAGTACTAATGAGACTTTTTTATTACATTTATATACTTTCTTTTATCTTCGACCTCACTGACATCGGTGAAGGAAAACATCGTAAGGAAAGCTAGATTTTTTTTAATTAATATAAGTAAGGCCTTGAGCAAGTGTGGTGATTAATGATCGTGCCTTCTCTGTAAGAGAAGAGACCTTTGCCCTGCAGTGGGACAGAAATAGGCTTGTATTAATAGTGGTGCCGCTTGTCTTGTGTACTTATACTGGGCGTTAGTGACAGGTTGGCAAAAACTGAAACTGTCGTTTCAGACCACGATTTGTGATTGAAAATCGTTGGAATTTTTCTCCGGAAAATTCTCAAAATTTTCGACCGATTTTTCACTTGATTCGTGATATATTGATATGTAAGTACCAAGTCCAGGCCTCTAAACATAAATTTAATGAAAAAAACAATAAAAACTTAACTCGGCAATGTAAACACAACAAAAATAATTCTAGGTACCTACATTTAAGCTATGTAGGTTTAGGCACAAATAACACGCGCCGCCCGGCGTCGCCGCATCGGTGCGATGTCCTGTCTGCTGCTTTTAATTTTGAGAATTTTCCGGAGAAAAATTCTCAAAAACTCCGCTTCAGTGCAAAAGCACCCTTAGAAAAGTACGTAATATGATCTTTTTGAGCACATTTCCAGTTGACGGCGATGCGGAGGAATTTTTTGATGCCAATTTGTTTTAGTTGCTTTTTTATTATTATTTGTTTGTTCTAGGTTTTCGTATTTATTAAGTCTGTAATATGTTTCTTAATCATCTATACTAATATTATAAAGCTGCAGTGTTTGTTTGTTTGTTTGTTTGTTTGTTTGTTTGAACGCGCTAATCTCTGGAACTACTGGTCCGATTTGAAAAATTCTTTCAGTGTTAGATAGATTAGTTATCGAGGAAGGCTATAGGCTATACCATCACGCTACGACCTACGGGAGCGGAGCAGTAACCAAAGACGCGGGTGTAACCGCGGCGGACAGCTAGTATCAAATAAAAATGATTCTTTTCAAATCATAAACCTAAGGAGCAACTTTACCAAACCATAAAATAATACACTAAAACTATTATGGATTTATTCAAGCTCCAACAAAAACATTACACATAAACAAACAAAGCTTCTATTAAATTACTAATTCTTATTAATCTAGCTTTACCTAACCTGAATCAGGTCAGACTACCACAAAAAGCACTAAATTGATGTTCCAACTAAACCGTAATAGAATCGGAATGCCACTAAGAACACTATTTATTACTGAATCCAATCTTGGCATAGCTCGATTGCAAGACTTACGATCGAATCGAGTTCCAATCGAGTTTTCCCCGAGTTATGAGGTTACATTCTCATTCCTATACATTTCTCTACAAACTTTTTCGCGGCTTCAATTCGGTAGCCCGCGAATGATAGGAACAAAAAATTTGCCGCCAGTTTTCCCCCCCTCAAACTAGCCGAAATGGAGGGTTTTTGCTGTTTTGTTGGGTACAAAACCGACGGTAAAAAGTAAGTGGCTTCACGCTTGGTGGGTGTTTGGTTTAAATGTTTTCACGGCGGTCGTCGGCTCCATTATAGGGTTAATAAATTAACTAACTAGACTTGTTTGGGGTATTGTCGCTGTTAGGGGTTGATTTGTTTGAAGAAATGGGTTCTTGTTTAAGGAGTACGTTTATTTTCTTTAATTATATTGTTTTACTAGGTTTTAATTCCGATTTCGTTCGCTTCGAAGTCAAGGATAAGTATCCTAAAACAATGTTTATGACACTCGGAAATAGAACTTCCAGAGATTACTTCTTACAATCATTTTTTTTTCTTATAATATTAGTATAAAATACTTCCTGACTGCATCTTTATGCTTATAGAACTTAAATTTTACATCTTCATAATATTAGTACCTATAAGTATAAGAAGTCTGAAGAACTGAAGAAGACTACCTTGTGGGTCTAGTGGTAGTGGTTGCAAAACGCGACTGCTGAGCATGAGGTCTTGGGTTCGAATCCCAGGTCAGGCAAAGTGTTATTGGGTTAATCTATCAGGAATTTCTCAGTAGCAGCCCGGAGTCTGGATTCGCGCCCGGCCTCAAAAATAACTGGTGAAATGTGTGTGTACTAATAGCTACACCTCTGCCTAACCCTTCGGAGATTACAGGCGATGTCATGTTATGTATAAGAAGTGTAGAACTTAACACTTGTAATAAAACACCTAGATAAAAAATATAGTTATGCAATAAACATAAAATGTAGATCATCCCAAACGTTCGATTTCAATTCCTAGATACAAGACCCAAAAATGAAAAAGATGACCAATCATCGATTCCCCTTCCCCTTCCCCATCTTCAATCTATCATCTAACCCCAAAATTCATAACCTCATCAGCGGTCCTCTCTAGCGTTTTTCCTCCAATTTCCTCCAAGTTATGACCGTCAATATGTTAGCGAAACTAATGCGAGAGGAACAAGGAGGAGAGAAGGCGTCCCTCTGAAAAATTACAAGTTTCCATTTCGTTTTAGTGAGTTATTGCAGTAGTTGCGCTTGTAAAGTTATCGACTGGTCAGGGACGGAGTTGGGACTAGTACTTGTAAATCTAGCGCGCTAAAACTATCCAATTTGAGTCAGTTTTCGCAATGAATATGTATATGTCTATCCTACTATATTAATAAAAGAAAGATGTTTGGATGTTTGTAACTCAATCATGCGTAAACCGTTAAACAGATTTGGATGAAAATCGGCACATAATTAGACCATTTCCTGGATTAAGACATACAATACTTTTTATCCCGGTAATGAGATTGCCTTGGGATAATAGTTCAACTTGCTTGACAGAAAGTTACGCTGGCAGAAACTAATAGTCCTATATAATTTTTTACGATAAGCAGAATTAGTCGTGAAATCATGACAGATAGACAGCAGAGAGACAAAATTGCGTTTATAATATTAGTATGGTTTAATGACGCAGCTGAATACCAGTATAGAAAGAAAGAAAGAAAGAAAAACTTTTTATTCACGTGAAAGTGACGCATACAAAATAATTCTACACAGCCCAAACAAGTTGGTACTTAATCTAAAGAAAGAATAAAAAAAAACTAATAATACTTAAAAATAAAAATAAAAAAAGATTGCGCCACTACCGCGCGAAACGGCCGACGCTCAGCATAATGCCGTGGCCCACACACGATGGCACGAAACCACGGCGCTGGTTTTCAGCGTAGGCCGACGTGTCTCTGTCTCGGAACTATAGGTAAACATCATTCACTGTCATTCACCCATCGTTCCGAGGCACAGAACAAATAAAATTTAAACACAGACGCTGTTCGGCACAGCGTTCCCAAAGTTCGCTCATTGCACAATAATAAGCATACATACAGATGTACAAAAATACACAGAACTGAATAAAAAAAAAAAAAACAAATAAAAATATACAGACATGAAAATAAATAAATTTAATTTGGTGGCAACATTTTGACGCGTCTCTAACCAAAGATAAAAGAGTGCGACAGACCTACTTAGCTAACAATTTGACGAAATATGCACGCTATTGAGAAACAAAATGGAATTATGTAATAATTATATGAAATTGTGTAATTGTAAACAGCAAAAATGGCGTCAAGAATAACAGAAAGATGATGTAATGGGCAAAATGTACTAAAGTAATGACTGTGACGTGTTAAGCAGTGTTTGTGTGTGAAAAGAGGAGTTGGATGAGCCCAAATATATAAAGATAAACCCCGGAGTTGGAGGATGACCCGGACCTATGTAACGCGTGCAATCCTTACCAAGAAATAAACGTAAGAAATTTATAATTATTTATGTACATCAATACGATTATTGTTACACAAAATTAAAATTGGAAGTAAATTATATATAATATTGAATGATCAACAAAGCAAATATTCGATTAATTAAATAAAATTTGTATTACCCAGGTTCACAACACAGAAAGGAACATGGACTGAGGAAACCCTGCAAGCTAAACCAGCTGACGGGAAGCAGAAAAATCATGCCACAGTACTGCTGAAGATCCAAACCACAGAACGAGAGGCCATGTCCCATGAGGTACCTAACAACATAAGGATGTATCTGTAGAATTATTGTCCAGAAAGCTGCGCATGCAATAGCAACTTCTTATGTTGAAATTTAAATGACTGTACTGTTTTTAGGCCTCGCATTGGTGGCGGAAGATCGTTCCAGCAGTGTGTGGCTGCAAATTTGAAACTGCCTCTGAAAGCTGCAGTTCTGTGACGCGGAGTCCTTAGGGGGCCAACTATAGAACGAAGCCCATACTTGTAATAAGTTTCTCGCCAAGTGAGTTTTTCATATAAATAGTGCGGCTTATGGGTTGTTACAATGCCAAACATTAAACTTGCTAGATGAAGCTTACGCCTGGCAGCCATTTTTAGCATCTTGAGCTGGTTTATGTAAGGTGTCACATGATTCCTACGAGGCACATGGACACAAAAACGAACTCAAGCATTTTGAATTCGCTGAATTAGCCTATCTGTCCTAGCTAGCAAACAAGGCCCATAAACAGTATCACAGTAATTTAACTTAGATAGGATCAGACTGTCTACCAGTTGTTTTCTGAGTGGTACGCTAAGGAAATTCCGTATACCATATAACACCTTCAGCCTGTAAAAACAACTTCTTAGTACGTTTTTTATATGAGCCTCGAAATGTAGCTGTGGATCTAAGATTACTCCCAGGCTACATGCTTGTTCTGCTCGCTCAATCTTCTCTCCTTTAATTATAATTTCTGGGTTGGCAGACAATATTGCAGCAACTTGTTTTTTTGTACCCAGCACCATAAATTTGGACTTCAGTGGGTTCAGAACCAATGAGTTGTCTTCAGACCAAGTCACCACTCGATGTAGATCCTCATTCACCCTTCGCACTGCCAAGGCCGTATCATCAGCTCTGAAAGACATGTACAGCTGGATATCATCAGCGTACATGTGATATTTGCAGTTGAGAAATGAGCCAATAACATCTGCACTGTAAAGGATGTACAGCAGAGGGCCTAAGATCGATCCCTGCGGGACTCCCCTAGACACTTGGAGTGGAGGGGATGACACAGTAGACCCATCTTCCTTGTGGATCTGCACATACTGGGACCTATTGGTTAGATAGCTATTAAACCAATCAACCGTGCCATGGTCAAAACCATAGTATACCAGCTTAGACAGCAGCAGATTGGTGTTAATTGCATCGAAAGCCCGTGAAAAATCCAGTAGGACCAGGATCGACCCCTCCCCCCTATCACGCGCCTCCAGGATATTGCCCACAACATCTATCAAAGCCGTTGCAGTACCTCTACCTTTACGGAAACCAGACTGAAGGTCTGGGAGAATATTATTTGCCTCCAGATATTCAATCACCTGCCGATACACCACACGCTCCAGAATCTTTGACAGGCAGGGCAGAATACTAATTGGCCTGAGGTCTTTCAGATTTTCTGGATTACTGATTTTTGGTATAGGGCGAACGATTGCACGTCGTATCTTACATAGAGTGACAGTCTATCTGAACACAACAACCCAGTTACTGTGTACGATACCTTAAACAAGAATTCACTTCAAGTACTCATTAAATACATTCCCTCACAGTACCACTATCACTTAATTATCCACTAAACGGATTATCAATTAAGTTAATTACTTGCGAGCTTAGCGGCACCTCGTTACAATATGCCGGAGGGTAGAATTATATACAAAACCGCATTCTACATACCTTTGAATTGGAGTAACTGTTTCATGAAGTAACAAATATAATAATATAGGACACATTTGTCTTGCTAAGAACTATTACATGGACTGCTATAGGCTAATATGATGATACACAATGGGCCCGTGTTAGTAGTACCAGTATTTTACATGGAGCGACTGCCTATCTGACCTCCACAACCCAGTAACTGGGTAATACGATACCCCTAGGTAAGACTGGTACAGCTTCTGACGACTCGTAACGACTGTCAAAGATCCACATATGACAGCCGGGATCAACAGCTTAACGTGCTTTCCGAGGCACGGAATGATGTCAGTAATGTCTAAGATAAACTTTAGAAAGTACATATGAATTGAAAAAGTCACATTGGTACTTGCCCGGATTCGAAGCCACAACCTCATGCATGAGAGGCCGGGCCTTAACCGCTAGGCCATCACGACATTAAAAACAGCTATGAAAGCTTTTCGATAGGCAAGTTATCATAGGCATGATTGTTAATAAATTGTATTTGATAAAAAATATGTCTCATCAAGTTATCTGATGGGTGAAGGTCGATCTTCTACGTCGCCTCTACTACGATGGAAAAACCCAAATAACACTTTGCCCGACCTGGGAATCAAACCAAAGACTATCGAAGCTCAGCAGTCGCGCTTTCCGACCACTAGACCAACGGAGCAGACCAATTCTCCACACAAATTGTAAAAATAGCGCTTAAATATAAATTAAAATATTGTATTGTGAGAGACTCGTGCTTGAGATGTATTCGTAGATAAAAAGCAGTAGTCAATATGACGGAGCGATGTACCCCGCGATAAGAAACGTTGTTTTTGGCTCTCCTCCGTAATCGTGGTCCCACAACCGCGGCGAGCGTAGATAGAAATCGCTTCTTAAGGCGCTTCCCTAACCAAATGACCTAGAGCTTTCGGTCCCTCTTTGCCGCACGCCACTTTCTTATCTCATCTCTCTCTCATCTTTCTCATTTTCACGCAATTTTTCCGAATTATTTTAATATAAAAAACACAGCGAGCTTTTGAAATAAAATAAAACGTGTATTATTTAGATTTTTTAATTATCTAATGATAGTGCAATTCTCAAATTAATAGCATGTTGCATTAAGCAAAAGTAGCATAAAATCAATAATTTTAGTCATTATTTTGCAAGGAGATCTTAAATGTATTTTTAACACATTTAACAAAATTAGAACATGCAATGTGATGATAAGATATCAAACATTAATAAAGTGCTTTTAGATGTCGTTTATTTTCCTTAATTAATGAGATAATAGCCTCTGAAAAACGTCTAAAAACAAGGTTTTGGTCGGGGTAGCGCCTTAAATCTTTAGCCAAGTATCCTTACGATGTTATCTCTAACCGTAGTCTGTAAAGCAGCGGTTTTTCAATTAATTAAATAACAGTAAACACTCGGTTCACACCGGTACTTGTCAGGTTATTGACCTGGAAAAATCAGGTAAATAAACCGGGCTACGCTTTTGTTTTGAATGAATATTCTGTATTGAACAAATATTGATTCATGCAAGATAGACAACGTTCGTTGTATCGCAAAAAAACTTTGCAAAATATCGAGTTTTGGAGGTAGAGGTAACTTAGTCAGAATTTATCCGTTGGTCTTATAGTCTTATTATTAGTCTGAAAATAAATGAATATATATATATAGTCGAGCGAAAATGTTCTCAACTAACTTTTTAGACTTTTGTATCCTGCTTATGTGTAGGAAGTTTCATTAAAATCGGTTCATTCATTTCGAAAATAAGGACTTCTTGATAGTTTGTATGAAATGCCGTACGTCGTAAATAAATGTCCAATATAAATAGAAAGTACATATATGTATTGAAAAAGTCACGTTTGTATTTACCCGGTCCTCGCCCCAGCCGCCGCAGGAGACGCCCAGGGCGTCGGACGTCGCGAGGCGACATCCGGCCACCGTAGGCGCGGGCTTGCGGAAGGCGAGTAATGGGTAGCTCGCCGTCCGATCAAGAACCATGCACGGGTCGACGGCGCGTTCTGTTCGCGCGCGCCTCAAAGAGGGGCCAAACGCCTGCCGGGGTTGCGGGACGTCTTAACAGGATACCGTGGCTCCGGAACGTAAAGGGCAACAGAAGGAACAGGGTGGTTTTTTAGTCAGTAAATGTCTGACAGTCCCTTCTGCCCCATTCAAGGCGGAAGGACTCATTGGATGATTTTTACCACCTCAAAAAAAAAGTATTTACCCGGTTTTGAACCTATAACCTCAAGCTTCAGAGGCAGGCACGTTATCCACTGAACTTCATAAGTTCTACTAACATGCAAAATTTTCAACCAAATTGATTATGTACCTTCTGCTAGGTACATTACATTATTGTACCCGTGGGTAGGATATTGCAAAAACGCCATGACAAAGTTGGATCTTTGGAAAAGTGGAGGCTTTACCTTATTAGACCCCGGTGTGTCGTTTATATTTAATGCCATTTGGCGGCCTTTTTGGAGACAATCAATGAATTTGTTCTTTAAAATAGCGGTGCAAGGTAAATGTTACCTCTCTTTCTAAAAATGTAATTAAATTGACAGTTTTTATTTAGAGATTTTTATCTGACAACCCCATCGTACCCTTTCACAAAATATCTACTTACATACATCAAATTTTAATTAACCATAACATCTATTGATTATAATATTTATAATGGCTACTGAATGACGGCAATTGAAAATTAATCACTCAACAAGAACTTAACAGTTCTGCACATGCGTAGACCGCGAAATAGTAACATTAAAACTGTAAACTAAATTAAAAGTCGGTTTCATTTTAGTAATTTGTTTTACGTATTCTGCATGTTCATAATTTATTTAATTAATTGAAAATTATTTTACTATGTAATAAGTATGTATAAAAATAGTTTGGTGTTAAATGATTGAAGCAAGAAATAATTTTACTTCAAAAATTTCCAGGATGAACCAACCAACCAACATTACAACAACCCTCATCATTATCATCTGCCTAGCCTTTTCCCAACTACGTTGGGGTCGGCTTTCAGTCTAACCGGATGCAGCTGAGTACCAGTATTTTACATGGAACGACTGCCTATCTGACCTCCACAACCCAGAAACTGGGTAATACGATACCCCTTGGTAACATAACAATAACCAAAATACTAAAATATTTTGCTATACTTACTTAATAATAATATTTTTGTTATAATATGTAATAATATTCAAATGTGCAGTTAGAAAAAAAAAATTTAGTAAACTGTAAATATTATTTAAAAAACCCTCAACCTATTACATCATAATGTTTAAAGGCAATCCTGGCAAATCAACTAATACAATTTTAAACCTAACAAGGCCTCCGCAACAACTTCATCAAAACTCAAAGACGTAACAACCTCCGCCTGCGGCTCGAAAGATAAAACACAAAACAAACGCAAGGCGAACGCAACAAAACAAAAAACATACATTATCCAAATTGGTTAAAGTTTAACAAAATAATTCCGTTGTCCCATCGAGTACGGCCCTGTGCTCCCAAGGAAGTCATTAAAGTCTTCGCAACTAAGTGAAAAAGTTCATGACACTTGTTTTCTGGAAGTGCCAAAACTGTTTTCTGGTAATGTTGTAACAGGACCTTTGGTGCTGGAAACTGAGATTCTTTTGCTGCCTGTACCTTTTTAGGGTTGAATACCCGAAAGGCCCTAATTACTAAGCCTCCGTTGTCCGTTCGTCTGGCTGTCAGCGGGCTGATCTCAAGAACTGTAATAGTTAGATAGTTGAAATTTTCACAGAATATGTATTTCTATTGCCGCTATATCAACAAAAAATTAAAATTAAAAATGAAAGGGGGAAAGGGAAGGTGCAAATCCAAGAGACCAATTTTTTTGCGGTTTTTTAAAGGTTTGCGTGTATTTAGCTCGTGTTGGAGCAAAATGAAAGATATATTTTTAATACCTTTGATCACGACAAGCGTTTCTTTTTAAAAAATTTAAACATCTTAAGTTACTTAGAAAACAAACTAGAAAATGTAAAATGATTAATTAATTAGTTAATTAATCTATACTAATATAATAAATATGAAGAAATTTTTGTTTGTTTATTAAAATACGCTTGAACCACCAGTCGTATTGAAATAAATCTTTTTGTAAATGATAGACAGATCCATGAGGTATAGTATAGGCTATATTACATTACGCGCTAACCCACGGTAGCAGAGCAGTAATCAAAGACAGTGAAAAAAACCACGCGTTCGTAGTCGCAGGAAGCACCTAGTCATTTTATATTTTCGACCTTATTGCCTATACGTAAAGCTCATTTCAGACTACGCTATACTACTCTGCTATACAGGGTAATTGAAAATAAATTTTAAAAGGGGTCATTGTACTCATCATTATGAACAACTTTTACTATGGGACCAACCCTGAAATCATGAAAAAATAATCAGCCGTTCTCTACTAAAATGCTACACAACACGATCGTAATGTATGAAACAGCTGAATTTTTTTACATGATTTCAAGTTTGGTCCCATAGTAAAAGTTGTTCATAATGATGAGTACAATGACCCCTTTTAAGGTTTCGAGTATATTTTCAATTACTCTGTATAGTACAACAATAAAAGTATAGTATAGCAAAATGTGAACGTGTCCAATGTATGGTGCGCGATATTGTTGTGCTATGAGCTATATACTATTTGCTATTATATTATAGCGTAGTCTAAAAGCAGCTTAATGTCTATACACGAGTTTAGGTTAGAGAGCGTTCTTATAAATAATAAGTAGGTCAATCTGTATTACAAATCTGTTAAAAGGCCAACTGTAAAACATTTTCAAAGGTAGGCAAAGTTTTAATGAAATTGTAAAGAACAGTTAAAATTTCCACCTTATTTACAAGTCCGTAAGGTGGGTATTACTTTATTTAAGTTGCCATCTTTTGTAAAGACCATCTAGGCACGTGTAGGAAGACATTTATTTACTTATTAGTTAGGGTATAGTCACGTGTAGGAAAACGTTTAGTTTCGCAGGTCAGGTAGTACTTGCAAATTCGAAATTATTTATGTGAAAGTAGGAAATGGTACATAAATACAACGTGTAACGGAAAGGGTATATACACACCAAGAGCAAGGCTTCTTTGGATGATAACAAACGATATGGCAAGGGTTTTTTAATCCTATCTCTACATGTTCGGAAATTCTCAACAAAGAACACCGCCTGCAGTAGGCTACTATGCGGTACTAGACGCGCAGAATTACGGAAGATATTTATCGTATGTTTGCTATGATTTGAATTTAAGAAACATATGAAACCGAATCTTGGTATAAATTCTTAGAGTATTTTATATTGAGCTGAAACCCTTGCCATATCGTTGGTTTTTATCCAAAGAAGCCTTACTCTTTGTATGTATATACCCTTTCCGTTACACGTTGTATAATGACTACTTAATAATGCTTACAAAACTAGCTTTTGGCCACAACTTTGTCCGCATATATTTCGGTTATCGCGGACGCAGACGAACTCTTATCCCGTACCAAATTTCATCAAAATCGGTTCAATGGTTTTGTCGTGAATGCATAACAGACAGACAAACAGAGTTACTTTCGTATTTATAATATTAGTAAGGTTCGTATTACGATTTCTCTTTCGAAAAAATCTAATCGAATTATTTCTTTTATTAATGTCGTGATAGCCCAGTGGTTAAGGTACTCTTCCTCTCGTGCATGATGATGTGGGTTCGACACCAAAAGGTACCAATGTGACTTTTTAAATTTATATGTACTTTCTAAGATCGTCTTGTACATCACTGACATCGGTGAAGGTAAATATCATCTGGACTTTATGAATAACATAAGTCTGAAATTGCCAATCCGCCTTGAGCATGCGTGGTGATTAATGCTAGTATTCCCTGTATGAGAAGAGGCCTTTGACCTGCAATGGGACAGTAATAAGCTGGTATTAGGTAATGTATTCTTGCTATTTTTTTAATAAGATGACATAATTATTATGTACACATGCGTTGTTAATTTTAGAAGGGCCCCATTCACCCATTTCAGATTGACGGAACCGTTTGTCATGAAAAAAGACCCTTATGTTCACTTAATATTATGTTAGGAAAAAACCATGCTATATTATTGTATTGTACTCATATTTTGTAAAACCGAACATGAAATAGGTACGAACTTCAAAAGTAAACAAAGGGTTCCGTCAAAATAAACCTCTCCCAGAATCATACTAAGTTCTCTTTCATTTCCATTATTTCCAAATCATCAGTACAAACCTAATACCTGTAAATCCGATTAAACTTTATTTTTCCGCCAATCCCCAGTTAAAGCGAGGTCGTATACCGAATCTAGGCCAGAATAAACCATAGTACTTATAATCCGCTTAGCTCGTAATATCGGCAGCGCTTTTTGCTATCGCAGTCAGCTTTGCATAATTCTAACGTTGGACAAGAACGTTGCTTTCCTGGACGCTGAATTGACAGCTTGATAGCTTAATACAGCGGTGTTTTTGCTGGAAGGTTTAAAATGTTTGGATTTTTTTTCGGTTCGTATTGAGTTAAAAGACTTGAAAAGAATAAATACATATTATGTATATGTAACTTTGTTTGTTTTAATACACACATCAAAAGTGTCTAGGGATCAACATCCCTAACATTTGTTAGGGATGTTGATCCCTAGACACTTTTGATGTGTATAATATACATTATTTACAAGCTTAATAATAAAAATAAAAAAAAAACAACCAGAATAAAAAAAGAGAAACTAAAACTAAATGGCATCAAAAAATTCATCCGCATCGCCGTCCACTAGAAATGTGCCCAAAAGACTGGTCGCATTGCCACGTTAGATGGCAATGCTTAACCTCTGGCCAAGGTAATAACCAGACCTTGGGTCACGGGAAGTGTCAACCAACCGTTTGGCCAACTCCTTGTTTGTTTGAATGCACTTATCTCAGGAACTGTAAGCTTTAAAACATCACGCTACTATCCTCGGCTGCGGGGCAGCAAACAAAGACGTAACTTCTAATTATCAATAACATAAGATACACCTAGACGGTAATCAGTAGTCTAGCTCCACTTAATAATATTTCTTTTGAATACGCACTTGGAAAAGTTAATAAAGAAATGTTGTGTAGCTTTCAACCACAAAAATGTTTTGTCAATAAAAACATACAATAAACTCTACATCGATTTTCTTTCATATTTATACAAAAAATGTTGAACCAAAATCAATTTAACCCAACAAAAGCTTTTAAAAATCCCCAAAAACAACCTTTCAAACCTTTAATTCATAAAAATATTTAACATTTCAAAATAGACGTTAATACTTTAAACACAAACAATCACGTACAGGCATTTTGCTAGCACACAGAAGCACATTCACACATTAGTACACCTCTTAATTGATCGTTGTTTGTGTTCCTCATAAAATGAATAACCAATACTTATGAGGGTACCCTGGTGTCAAATTGGTCAGCTATACCAGCTATACTAACTTGTTTTATATAACTACCTACACTTTTACGTTGTTTGATGTTAATCGTATATTGTTGTTATAGTTTTAGTTATTGAATGAATGAATGAATGAATGAATGAATGAATTATTTATTTGCTAGAATATAGGTACATTAACATGGTACAATAATTATTAGAGTATCACTATATTCGACTTTATAGCCGTGCAAATATTTCAGTTTCATGCAGAACGAAATCAATAAAATTAATCAAGTATAAGACACTCGTGTATATAATGCTAATGCTTAATTTACTTAGTCAAAGTTTACAGTCATGCTTTGCTTTGCTACTATTAAATTAATTACATTAAATTAGTTAATAATAAGTACATGAGTTTATTAGATTTGTCACAGTCTAGATAGTCAATATATTATTATAAAACAATGTCAATGATTACATTTTGAATATGTTACGTCAATTTGGAGTTTAGATAGTCATCTATTGAATAAAAACATCTGTCGCAAGCCCAATTGTAAAGTGTTCTACTAAATTCTAAATTACTCATTTTTCTTAATTTTTCGGGTAGTTTATTGTAAATTTTTACCGCCATAGTGTAGCAATTTCTTTCACACAGCTTTAATCTGCTTCGAGGCACTATTAAGGGTTTTTGCACTATTTTCCTTTTAAGAGGAGCCTTATTGTCCTGCTCAAAAAGCGATATGTGGTTTCTGACGAATTTGCACATTTCAAATACATATATGGATGGAAGTGTTAATAAACGTTTTTCTTTAAATATGGGTCGACATGAATCTGTCCATTTAAGACCGTAAATAGACCGAATGCATTTTTTCTGGGCTATAAATGCTCTCTGGGCGTCTGTAGAGTTTCCCCATACGATTATCCCATACCTCAGTACTGAGCATACATGACTGTGATATACCATTAGTGCTGTTTCTGTATTAGTAATGGTTTTTATTTTGCGAAGTGCATATACAAATTTGTGTATTTTTTTACATACAATATCAACATGAGATTTCCAATTACAGAAACTGTCAATACTTATTCCTAGAAATTTTATGTCATTTACTTCATCAATAACATTATTATTATATTCGATTGGCAATTATTACATACGTCTGCATGCTTCGTCATTAGGTGACGATTATTTATGTTAAACGATAAAACTCATATAAGTGAACTGTATCGTGTTCTTATGAGAAATAAAGTATCTTTAAACCTAAACACCGGTGACAATCGGCGCCATTGGCAAAGATTTCTAAAATGCCGTGTCACTTGGCGACCCTGAGGGGCCCCCTACCCCCTCCCCGAATCCCGTCCGACCCCCGTCGGCTGTCAGATAAGCAATAACCTGGCACCTGTCGCCTGTCACGTCAAAAGTTGAGCAAATACTGTGAGTGTTGGAGTGTATGTAGTGGTTAAATAAAAGGAAATTGGCTCAGCTTTGAATACAATTTTATTGAGATGTGCAAAAAGAAAAGATTTTTTCTTGTAAGTGTTTTACAAGAACTCGTCTTTTTTTGTGTTCTTTTTCTTGAACTTGACGTACCAAAACTGTAAACCAGGATTTATTTACAGTAATTGTTCTTTTAAAAATAATAACCAAGTTTTGAATTGTTATTTTTCTTGAGTTTAACCAGAACCAGCTTTTATTTTCTAAATATTTTTTATCGTAAATTTATTTAAAAATAATAATTGAAAATAAATTCAATTATTATTTTTCTTGAATTTAACCAAAAATACTAACCAAAAAATAAATGTTATTTGCTTTACGAAACATCTGTAAAATAAACAAACATTTTTATATTTGTATAAAGTTTTTCATTGTACTCCTTATAAGAGGTAACGTCGCAAAAGACGCTCCCAGCTCATTGACATCAAAAGAAAATGAAAGAATCGATAAGATTAATATTATTGCGACAGGTGGGTACCTGTCGCAATAATATTAATCTTATCGATTCTTGAGAAATTCTCTTTAAAAGATTTCTTCTTTCTATTGTTAATATAAAACCATTTAATTTATAACGGAACGAGGTTTTTTATAACATTTATATAAAGAGATGATTAATGTCGTCATTAAACTGTGGAAGGAGTTTGATTATTGTAGTTTTATATTGACACTAGCTGTCCGCCGCGGTTACGCCCGCGTCTTTGGTTACTGCTCCGCTCCCGTAGGTCGTAGCGTGATGGTATATAACCTATAGCCTTCCTCGATAACTAATCTATCTAACACTGAAAGAATTTTTCAAATCGGACCAGTAGTTCCAGAGATTAGCGCGTTCAAACAAACAAACACTGCAGCTTTATAATATTAGTATAGATAGAAAACTGCTGAGCATTCGATTCTCAAGTTGGGCAAAGTGGTAATAGTCCAGGAAAATTAGTCAAATTAGAGCAAGTACTATCTCGGAGAGAGATAGTCAGCTATAAAGTTGTATAAACCTTTATTTTGATACCCTAAACCTTGTCCAAGAAGCTACTTATCGTAGGGTGTCCGCGTCTACAGATATTTCAAGTCAAAGGTTAAAAAAAATCGATTTTTTACATATTTATTGCAAATATCTCGTTTCCTATGGGTTTTATGTTTTCTATATGATTACAAATATTGTAGAAGATTAAATTCTCTACAACTTTTGTCTAAACATTGTTTTTATATCTTGAACCATTTTCGAGATATAGGGTATTGGTTTTTTCTATTAGGAATGTCGCAGCCCGAAGTGTGACATCTATGTGCCTTAAAATGAAGCCGTTGACCCAGCGCCTCATCTCCCCGGCCGTGTCGGATTACCGACCCATCGGACTATTGGAATAAGGGTAGGGCACTACTTATAATACGTCCTGCGTACTCTTACTATAGTCTTTATTGAGATGGATACCGACATTAGATGTTATAATTATTTTTCATTGTCATCATCACTACATAGTACAAAACAAAGCCGTCTGTAGATCTTTAAGACTACGCAACAGATTTTGATGCCGGTTTTTTTTTAATAGATAAAGTGATTCAAGAGGAAGTTTTATGTATTTAAATTGCACCCGTGCGAAGCCGAGGCAGGTCGCTAGTTGTCCATATAATGTATGACGAAATAACACTGTTTATTTAAAACAAGTAACCTTTACAGGCAAAGATAATCACTATAGTCGCACTGATAGTTCTAGGATAACAATGTAGATAATGCTTTTACTTCATTCAAAATAATTATAATTTCACTTACCCGCTAGAAGATTTTTGTTGCGTCTTGAAACGTTGACTGCTGTTTGTACACTATAACATAAAATTATACAACAATATATACTGTGCCGGTTCAGTATCCAGAAGATTGTCATAAAATGATAAAATACACAATAATAAGTCAATAATTAACAATTACTTGCTTTTTTTGTTGTTTATGTTTCACAGTATTTCAGAATACAAGCGTATGCGATAGGCAGTGTCGCACGACTGTTTCACTATGTGCGTGCGAGTTCATCGCACCGCCTAGCGTTTGACCACAGATAATATAATACTGTCTGACTTAGGGCGAGACTCCACCAAAGCGGAGACGAGAGGAGATGTCTCGTAAAACCAATAGCATATTGTATTGTGCTGAAGCTAAGCGCTGAGCTGTCCAAATAACGCAAGCTGATTGGTTGAAGGACACATCTCTTCTCGCTCCGCTTTGGTGGAGTCTCGCCTTTAATCCAGTGTCAAGATAGCTAGTTCAATACCTTTTTATTTTAGTATTGATTCGTATTGAGAATCACTAGATTAGTTACCTGCTTGAATTGCAAAACTACACCTTGTATAGTACGGCCGTCGTATCTTGGCGGTTCTGAAATTAGCTGTTTAGCTGCGCAATGAATCTTTTAGGAATGAAATTGTCTACTGCGCAGCCTACGGCTAACTTCAGAACCGCCAAGATACAACGGCCGTATTGTATGTATATTGTATACTACCTTCTGCCCGCGACTTCGTCCGCGTAGCGTGATGTTATGTTATAGCCTTCCTCGATAAATGGGCTATCCAACACAAAAAGAACCAGTACTATTTGAACTAGAACCAGTACTAGTTGTTTCTATTTGAACCAGTACTTCCTGAGATTAGCGCGTTCACCCAAACAAACAAACTCTTCAGCTCTATAATATTGAAAGTATAGATTCCGATGTCAAAAATGTTTTCTTACAATTAAGCTTTGTCTGTGTTTCGAATATTCCAGAATAATACTTTCAGTGTTTTTCAATAAAATTGCAAATGAATCAGCATACTGGTCACAAAGGTAACTGGAAAAAAAGAATAAAAAAATCTATTCGATATTTGAAATTGACTAGATTCAGTTAACGGCTAGTTCGATGATGTCCACAGTTATTTTAAATTCGTTACTTATTTGAAATTTTAATTGAAAGTGTATTTGGCAAATAGACATAATTATGTAGGTATAAACAGACATATAATTATTAGTTTCATTGATAACTGACAGAATGTTTTTTTTTGTTATTTTTTTTAGCACTGTCTTACGGATTTTGAAATAAAAAAGGGTGTTCAAATAAAACGACAAGAATATTATAAATCAGATTGCTTTAATTTATTTTAGTTTTATACAAATCGAATACTACTTACGATAGTCAATTTTAACGAATAAACATTTTACCCGTTGTATTTATTTTTACAAATTTACCTTTGTATTTTATTTTTTATTATTTTTCATCTATTATAAAAACCTCCATAGGGGCTTTTCATTATAAACTTACATTACACTCGGCTGTATTTATTCAACTTACTGCAGTCGTATATTTTTTTTTATTTTAATTTTAATTAATTATTCCGACTATGGTTAAGCCACAGGAACACAATGTGGATTATGTGTGATTCAGGAAATTAAATCTCGAACGAAGTTGAAAATAAGATTGGTCGATGTTTTAGTTACGTGTTTCTGAACTTGTGTAGGTTTATCTCTTCATCCGCCATTTTGTTTTTATAAATTATATCAAGAATAATTATTTCTGATAAATATCATATTTCTGTTACAAGCAATCTTAGGCGTTACAATGAAAACAAATTAAAAACTTTTATGAAATTCTCTTTTAAAGATTTTTTTCATAGGTAATTTTTAATTTGTAACTTATCGACTTTTAAAAAATCCATTTGAAATAATTATAATTATTTTTTTTTGCTATAATAAATTATTATATATTTTTAAAATAATAATGGTTTACATAAACTGTTTTGACTAAGCACCTATGGTTTGAAGAGATAAACCCAACAGCGATGAAAATGTGTGAGAAATATGTTAAAAATAAATAAATTGTATAATAACGTTGTTGCATACATATGTTGGTGTTTGAGTAAGCGAGCAACCACCAGGTGTAATGTTTATAGATGTAGCCTAAATAGCGATCGAATGAGACACAGAGTTACATTTGTTGGCCTAAGAACATAAGAACCACGTTTTAAACAGAAGAAATACATTTTGCCAAATTCTTAGAATATAATAAAAATAATTATTCAAATAAAAAATCCACTCTTTCTTTAAACTATATTCCCTATAGATACAAAACAGTACAAACAAAGAATTGCCATTTAGAAGTTTATAATTGAAACGCCCCATTTAAATCATCTC
The DNA here is from genome assembly GCA_949316365.1 of Hoplodrina blanda. Lineage (NCBI taxonomy): Eukaryota > Metazoa > Arthropoda > Insecta > Lepidoptera > Noctuidae > Hoplodrina > Hoplodrina blanda. The sequence goes on along the minus strand of OX438579.1, from coordinate 2,270,751 downwards.
ATTACCTTAAATATATTACATAATATTAAGAATAAAAACTAACAAATTCGTTTCATTATTATACGGGTTTATTTGAAAAGTGTTCGAATTTCAAAATTGGAGAAAAATATTTTCGCGGCGAATTTATTTTCCGATTTTATTTCTTGAACCGCGCGTTTACGCTATCTGCAAAGAGTAGAGTAGTACACTAAGTTACAGACACGACATGTGTCAATAGACTCGTATCGGGTTTGAGGATCGTAACAGCACCAGTTGGAATGGTGCACGAGTAAACAAGCTGTCATTATGTGCCGTCGTTCACAAGTTACGTGAAAAGGAACGCTATATTATTCGGTCTTAGAAAAGCGAGCGAGCTTCACGTCGTATCGTATCCTAAAATTGACTTTTTCTTTGTGTTCTTTCGAAATACGATTTTGTAACCGAAATTCAATCGAGTTCGTGTACGCGTTGAGCAAAAAATTGTACAAGACGGGTCGGTAAATATTTTGGGAAATTAAAAAAGACACAGAAAATATTATAAAATTCAGTTGTTTTATTACTTATTCCCTTAAGTTTCATTTACAACGTAACATACCTGGAACGATTAAACTAAACCACAGTTTGGTAGGTTCTTAGGTCCTTGGCAACAAAATTTTGCTAAACAAGTTTTTTTTTTCCATACCGCTGTAAATTTTTCCTTACCGCTATAACTAATAAACGACAAGAGTAGATGAGACTCGAAATAGTTAAAATCTTAGTTTACAGCGTCAGAAGTAGAATATACATGGAAATCCAAAATACCTGTTTCACGATTAAAGCATTTTGTTTCTGTTGTGCAGTATGCAGAGCAGTCTGTATGACACATGAATATATATTCAAAATTATATTAATTTAAAAATATATAACGTAAAGTTAAATGTAAAAAATATTGTTTCCGAACGAGTAATTTTTAACAGATATGTATAAATTGTAATAAAACAATAAATAATTAATTATGAAAATAAATTCATTACATAATAAGTAATACAAAATTAAAGTAATTTACATCACAATAATAATAGTTAAAACGATGACATAATAATTATAAAAACTTATTAAATATTTTCATCGTAAAAATTTTGTGCCATATGCCATACAAACATTAAAATTATATATAGATGTATACATATATGTATTAGTGTAGACATAGACGATAGTGTGTAAACTGGTTCCTCAGTGTTAAGTGAAATTCGGAAATAGATTAGAGAGTTAAAATCCACAAAATATTTGGGGAAACTTTTGTCACTGACAAGATAATTATTTTTGAAGTATATTTTACAGAAATATATTTTAAACTACAGAAGATTGACGTAAATTAACATGTTCGGTTTTAAAAACTATCGAATTGAGTAGTCCAAGTGATAATAATTAAAATAACAATTACAAAAAAAAATTGTATAGAAATACATATATTTTTATATTGATAAAATAAATTGTTTTGTCAGTTTCCGCAGTTTTCCCACACAATTTGCAATGTGTTTTGAAGTGTGAACAAATTGTCAAAAATATCAGAAGATTAGCTTTACCGACATTGTAAAAGTGTGAGATTAAAACAATAAATGTATACTGCTTGTAATATGTGTATGCATCGCATATGAAGTGGTTACGTCAGTTCATTTGTACGTTTATATTCTAACCCGGTCCCATGCAGGCGTTTTATTATTCGGTTTTTATTAAATCGTAGATCGTTTCTACTCGTTTTTAAATTTATTAATATTTTTTATTATATTTTATCATTGAACCGCTACCACGGGCCTTACATTCGATTTCACAACCTCTCATTTATTTTTTTGAAACAAAATAAGTTTAAAATTGGCTGAACAACCCGTAGCCGCGGCCCAATACAAACATTAACCAGTTAAATTACATGTTAACAAAGTCCCTAGTTCGTTTTTTTTATTTTTTCTTTACAATAATCTTCTCAACTTCATCGTTTACACCTAAAACCAACTTAACTTCAATATTTATAAACCCTATTTTTGGCACTAACAAATCTAATTAAATATATTCATTAATTTTACAAATTTTCATTTTTTTATCATCACTTTCGAATCGAAATATACACAATCAAATTTATAACAATAGGGTTTATGAAATTTAAAATTATACTTAACAACATTAATTATAAATAAGAAATATTGAAAAAAGGTCTGACATCTGCCATATTTCAGCACCACACTGTTAGAAATAAATTCTGCGAAACGACAACGTTTATAATCTCAGAAACGATTAACATAATTAGGTTTTAATAATACAATTCTGGCAAGTACAATTTATGAACAAGCTGTAATTTTTCTCTCAGGACGCTTATTCATCTGACCCTTTTACATTCAGAATTCTTAAGGTTTCGAGAACAAATTCTAACTCGTAAAACACATTTTTTTTTAGTTTATTCGTTATAAAAAATAGAAAAAAAAAGTAATGCGAAAACACTCAGATTGCATAAATTTTATATCTAGTTTTTAGTGAGCTTCCTTATTGATAGTTATTCCATTATACGTTTAGCTTAAATCAAGGGACACGACATTTACTAGGCTATCACGACATCTATAAGAGCGAAATTGAGGAACGGACATAGATAAAGACTTTAAATTGTTTATTTTTTTAAATAATACGACTATTATATAGATGCTACAGTATGTGCTAAAAGGTTCTAATCGAGTAGACACTTGACGAATTGGAATCGATAACAACCAATTTCAATCAAAAAACTTTTTCAATTGAATATTCGTCAAAGCGACATGTCTTATTGGGCGCGAAAAATTTCGGATCGCCTCCAATCGATCTACTTTTGAAATTAATCAGATAATACTTTACTTATCGAGATGATATCAATATAAAGACAGTATCTAGTACTTACGAGTAATAGTGTACTATTCCTGCCCAATAAGACTGGTTGTTATAATACTAGAGTGAAAAATGCGATATTTTAGTCTTTTTTCCGATTTTTTTTCTAAAATTTATATACAAATACATACACACTGCATTATTCTGTATGTACATTTTATCAATATGGTTACGTGGTGGTTAATGATATACAGCATTGTAATATTTTGCTAAGCATAACGTTAACACAATCCAATGCCTATTAATTGTTACTATTTCTGATGCTAGGGACTTACTCTCATATCGACATACTAATTGTATAATAAGTTTACACTATCGATATTTTAGTGAGCATTAATTTTATCGATACGAGAGATCAACGATTAGGTTCTCCGATTTATCTATAATTGTTTTTAAAAATTAAATATTCATGTCCAATAACTTGTTAAGTTTCGTTTTAAGTAGGTTCTAATTATTTTTTTATTCCACCCTCTGTTGCTAAACCTATTCTATCTTTGGTTCCGTATTAATTGTTGAATCCTTATCAATTCCATAACTGTTTAACAATTCCTGGATTTAATCTTCGTAGTACATTCATTTTAATAATTACAAAAAGGTACTTCCATACCGTTCACTAATCCTTCGATCTATCTAAATTCATACATATCGATTCGAATCGATATGTATCTATGTAGACGTAGCGATTATCGCTAATCGAGTTTTAATATCGAATGGAATAATCTTAAATCGTTAAGCTATTCTTGACTCTACCGATATTTGATCCATTATGTACATTACTTATTACCCTAAGGTTTTATGTCGTCTTCTCTGATCCCTCATTACATGTAAAAAGGATACCGATTCAAATCTAATTTCTCAAAGGACCTCCTTTCCCTTCAATTCACGAGAATTTTAATTTAAACATTCACGTAGAAACGAACTTTCTGTTTTACAAACTTTTTTGATCAGACCTCACTTTTCATCCAAAGAGATTGATTTCCAGACTAACTTTTTCGTAATACCTTCTTTGCCAATGAATGCAATCCTACACCAGTTAATCCTTTCCGTTAAATCAACCCTCATTAGTATTTCGTTTATACATATTATCGTTTAGTTATAGTAATTAATATTGTTTTTTAACAAATTATACACGTCAACATTTATCTGTATAACATCCTAGTCAACATCACATTTTTTTAAATAACTGCTAATGGAAATTTCAATCTGTGCTCATAAATTCCCTATACATTCAAAGAAATAATAAGTACGATACGCAACAAGTCCTCTTTCACTGTAAAAAAAACATTAACAAACAACAATTAACTAACGTACAAAATACATCAATAACAACCAAAATGATTATAAATACTTACACAAAAAATATCTTACATCATTTAAAATTTCCACTAACATGACTTAACTACAATATGTAAATTTATTATAATTTAATGTCTTAAGACTTTGTTATGGAGACGTGTGCGTTTCAACCACGTATTTAATTTAATTACATTATCAATTATAATTACAAATCGGCAATCTAATAATTAGTTCTCTCATACTTGTGCCGGTTCACCCGAGGCACCTAGGAGTTGGTTCATTGCACGATGATATGCGGTGCCGATAAAAGGACAGCCACTGTCGCGATGATTGTGAAAAGTGTGAACACGAACAGGCAAAACCTGGGGACAAAGGTGAAAGGTCAAACAATAAAAATGTGTAATCGCAATAGAGTTGGCAACAAGATAGCTCCCTGGGGAACCCCCAGAGTCAAATCTAGAAGAATCTTAGTGTATTCAACTGTCATTTATTTAATATTTTTAGAATTAAATAGGACACATCTAAACCTTCACACAATCTTTAAAATATCCAAAAATATGTTTCACGGCGTAAAATATACACATCAACCCGTTTTTTAATGTCGGCTTTCGAGTCAAATGCCTAGCACTCAAGATGCAGTTCCTAACAATATTACAAAGCAGCACTTTTACCCGTTCTTGTAAGTTCAGACTTTCCTTCTAAAAGCTCTCCTTACTTTATTTTCCTTCCATTTAAAACTGCTTGTTTAAAATTCAAAATGTATACCCGTGTGTCGGATTTTGTGCATTTTCGTTTGCATTTTAAAATGAAGACTGAACAAAATTGGATTTCAGTTAAAATCCCAACTGTATACAAAATGTCAGTGTTTTAAAAACGCATGAGGATTTGTAGCCAAGCATTCCATCCTATCCGGCGGTTGCAGCCTGGCAGTATTATCAAATTTTGTATCACCGTACGTTGAAACTCGACATTTAGTAAACTCGGTGCGTTATCCACAAGCAAAAAAGACTAGGACAGGGGCTAAAGGAGGATAACCATGTAACGTTAGAGTGACATGTTTCCATTTTTCATTCTTTCCATATAAATTGTTCCACATATGCTGCTACGAAATTCTGTAGGTAGGTACCTGATTATCTACATAAGGAAAACTTGTTAGTCGACCATAAAACTGCCAGGTTACGAGCTGCTGATTAAATGTACGGCTTCTAGAGCTATTTCATTTGCTTCACTATTTTATGAAATTCTATTTTTGTTGCAATGTCGTCGTTAACGCTCAACTAATAAATTTAAGTAGTTCTCCAGATCTTTTAATTCTAGCTTTTATTACAAGCATGCGTTGGTGTTATTATTTCATACCTAAATAAACGTAACGTTTTCTTCTTACTTTTTATTCGCATATATCTGGAAATTCAACAAGATGTAAATACTAAATATATGTGCCTTGACTTTGCTGAAGACGATAAACTCAACGCGTTTTATATCTTGCCTCACGACACAAGACATGAATAATTTAAATAATGTACCAGCGAGTTTTAATAAAACATTGCAAAAAAGTATTTTCTTATTTTAGTCTTTCTTTTAAATTTTAGTTATATTCTTACAAATTTCCAATTTATTAGCATTTCAACTTTAACTGCAAAGTGTGTTGCAGTATGTGTTCTACTTTAAACTTAAGTGGAACAACTTATAACTACCACGTTCTGTTTTAAATAAAAACTTATTTGCCGACTCTTGTTTAGTTCTTTAGTAATGTATAATATGTCGTTAATTAACGATAAAATAAATCCCCACGAGGTACACACAAAAAAGATTTGCTACAAAAAAACGTATCGTCCCACACAGAAATGAAATACCAACATCGTTCATTTAAGTAGGAACAAAAGCCCGGTGCTGTTTAATCCCCTTTTATTGTGAAAACAATATAGTCATAAATCAATGAATGTAGTTTTACCATATTCATTAATCAATCCGCTAGAGCTTTTCGGATTTGAGCGAATTCAGAATTGAATCGAATAATTTCTTTATCCTCGATATTACAGTCACTGCTTGTTCTGTGGTTTCATATAATATGTATGGTCACGTTCTATTTACTCTTGAAACATTCCCCCGTGCGTCTCCTTCATATGTGGTGAATTTAAATCGTTTAACGCCACGCAAGAGCACCTCATGTTTACACACCGTGCTTTTATTGGGTTGAAGGTTGAATATTAAATGATGCTACCTTTTTCAGCTAGTCTCAAGAAAAAGAGAGAAATAAAAACACTTCTTCTTACCTGTCAACAACCATCGCTGCGAACTTCCAATCGCTGATCAGCTCAGCTTCCTCGTCTGCTTTTTTCATCCTTGCGGTAATGAACTGCAGTTCACGCAGGATGAGATGAAGTTCTCTATGGTGGCTACCCAGTCCGCCGCCCACATCTTCCATAGTGGACGGACGGACGAACGACCGACGGAAATCCGATCGGAATATTGAGCACCTAAATCGATACAGCGAAATTGGAAAAAGTGTATTAGCATGGAAATTTTGAATGAGATTTAAGCAAATTACATAAATAGATTTGAAAATTGGAATCAAGATTCTATAATTATTTTCTGATACAAAGACACGATAAAAAATAATCCAATATGAGAATTATTACTCTAAAATTTTTAAACCTCGCAAATAATACATCAAATAATCATATATTCAAGGTCCTTCTGATGTTACAATTACAAATTGTTACAATGTTTTAAATGATGACTTTATTATGCCTGATGACTGCCTCGTTGGTCTAGTGGTTAGTGACCCTGACTGCAAAGCCGGAGGTAGTGGGTTCGATTCCCACCCAGGACAAACTTTGTGTGATGAGCATAATTGTTGGTTCTGTGTCTGGGTGTAATTTATCTATAATATGTATATATTTATAAATTATATAAGTATGTATATCAGTTGTCTGGTTACCATAATACAAGCTCTGCTTAGCTTGGGATCAGATGGCCGTGTGTGAGTTGTCCCAAGATATTTATTATATTATTATTATAAATAAATATATTATTCTGATAACAATTTTTTAGGCTTTTACTCACCCTGGCCCCAAATTCCCAGTCGACGCTGTACTATTTGGAGGTGGAGGGCCATGCCTGAAGTCATCATCAATGTCTAGCACATTTGCCAGCAGAGACTTGGATGACCGCTCCTTAAGCTCTAGCTCCCTCATTCTTGTATTCATCATTATAGTCTTTCTTGTTATTTTCTTCCCTGGCCTCGACATCCGAAGAATCCATGGCAACCATTGCAGGAACACTGATTTTATCTGCCATTGGAAAATATACTTAGTCCCTCATTCGTTTAATATCAAAGAAACTAAAAAGAAACACTAAGAAACTAAAAGACAATAGTAAATCTTCTATTTACAACATTTGAAAAATATGTGCAAGGATGGTACTATCAACAAGTTATTTATCTATTAAATATTTTTTACTGAACTATGGATTCACCTAAGGCTTTCTATCAAACACTCACCCACTGTGGCATCTCATGTATATCTGCGGTTCTGTGATGGTAATTGAGTACAACCACTGTCAGTACCACCGAAGATGCTACCATAAACATGATGCAGTTGAAGTATGTCCCTGTTACATAGAACATTAGTTTTACATGTTGCGTACAAACTAATTTATGTTGATGATGTTATATTTGACTTTACATGAGATAATTATGCATTTAATTGTAATATCGGAAAGAGTTGCTATAGGAATACTTTTTTTACTAGTATGTTTCACAACGTTATGAGTAAGGTTTTCAATTTAAAGTAATGTATGCATATACATTTTCTGACTAAATTCTTTAGCAAAGGGATTTCAGTGCAAAAAGACATTTATATTTACATCATCTTAAATCTAAAGTGACAAACACAAACAATAAATGAAAACGTTAAGGAGAAAATTAAGTACTTCAAAGATTTTATCTTACAGTTTTATAATAACATTTTGAATTGTAATACCTCGTGGTTCAAAGCTATATTTCATATCTAATTAACAATGACACAGAAAGCCACATTCATGCATTTTAATTGTACATGCGATGTTCTAATCTACATTTAGATGAGTTTTAGCTTTTATGCGTTACATTGACGGTATCAACTTTAATGTGTCAACGTTTTATGTTATTCTGTCGTGTCTATCAACAAAAATAATCTTTTTAAATTCAATCTGTAATAAACACGACAAATTATGGCTCCTATATTCTTTATCACCTACTTTTATTAGTTTATGCCAAAGAAAGTGCCTGTCACTTGATTACTCTGAGCATTAAATTGACAATTATCTCTTTGGACAAGCTCTTTCAGTTTATTATTTAGCGTCCCTTGTAACGATGTTGTAGTTAATCTCAAAGTAATTTACATATTTAAATTGTAACTAACGTTACCAAAGACGCTTCTTCAACAAAGGAATTTGCTACTACTAATTCAGGACAAATAACATTTTAATCTAAAACCGAGAACATGTTCCTGTAAATGCTTGAAGAAAAAGAATTATAGGTAGTTATAAAACTAATAATATTGAGTAAATTAACAGACTGGTCAAAGTGTTATCTCAACAAATACCTTTGTCAAAGGTTTCAATAAGTTTTATCATTTTGTCAATTACAGGGATAGTAACAGACCCGACAAAGTTGAGACCCGAAGTTCACGAGATACTTGGAGGCTGGACCCTCACTACCCGCATCCACTTTGTTGCTTTAAACTGTTGTTTAACTTTAAATCCTGCTTTTAAACTACAAGCAATTAAGTATTTAGAAGCTCTTTTAGATAAGGAGAGTTGTACGGTAAACGCCGTTAAATTTTTTTCAACCATTTTAAAATCATGCTCGAAGCTGACGTCTGTAGTCATGTAGCTGACGTCTGTAGTCATGTGTCTGTCGGCTGTCTACAGAAAGGCCAATAGAAAGTAAAACAAAGAAAGAAAGAAAGTAAAATAGATTTTATAAAGAATTTTGAATAAATTGACCAAGAAGTAATGTAAGTAGATTATTTTAATACATTACAAGAAGATCGAGTGCCAGTATATTCAGGAAATTACCTTTAAACAGACTCAGTTTAGCTACGTATTTCAACAGCACGAGTTTAAAGTTCAATAACTCTATTTCAAGTGTCGAGAGAGCCGCAAGAGCGCTGTAAAAGCATAGATCAGTCTCCAGAGACCGCGAGACTCTAAAATGCAAGTTGAAAACAGAAAAATATAAGAAACTATACGCTCTCCTTTAAAAATTCAAGCAAAAATATCTATTTAGATCTTTGTTAAGTTGGTGTTTCACGAATGAGCTGAGAGACATTTTAGGTTCATCACCCCAAAATATTCCTCAAACTGCATTCTTTTAAAAAAAAAACTATTCATCATTATTTTTAATTTCGGTTATTTAGGAAAAAAAATAACAAACGCGTGGTACTTTTCTCACCTATTAGGGGGATCGCCTCAGAGGTTTTTGTGATGACGTGTCCCACCAATAGAGAGAAAACAGTTTGCGACAGGAGGATTGTAACACCTGCAAAGATTAATATAAACTATGAAACAAAAACAAATCAAAGTGTTCTATTTACAATGGTTAAACCTATAGTACCATCCAGTCTATAACGTCGTAGATAAGATCTCGTCCTGTTTGTGTGCTGAGTCGGTATCAGGGGCTCAAGTAAAATCATAAACGAAACATAAGGATAGTCATGCAAACACTATTATAGAGGGATTTATCACTGGCGTTTTAAAATTATTATTAGATTTTCTTTTATTTGAGGAGAAGGGTTTTATTCGAAGTTTTTGCTAAAGTTACACCACCCTCCAAGTATCCAGAGATCGCGGCTTTAAGCCTATGGATATAAAAATATTTTCAAAAAAAGAACATTGACATTACAAATAAACACCGAAATGCAAAATCGTACATGGAATCGATTACGTAGACAGCGAACTCACATAAATACTTGAAGATAATAAAAATACGATTGTTAACATTTAGAATAAAAAAATATTATAACTTACCTTCAGTGTCCGTAAGTAAGAAAAAAGCTCTTGTCAAAGTTACAATCACATGCCATGCCACTTAAATCGGAAAGTTAGTATCGTTACAGAAGTATATCGATCAAACAAACAAAATAAATGAGACTTAGCTGAAGCGAAGAATCACGGAATCGATTCCAAGATTATTAAACCGAAATTATTAAGAGAAAATACTTAAAAACAATTTCCTTCACAATTATTCTTCTTGAACTATTACAATTTACTTTCCAATAGGCGAATTCTCGAATAAATTATTGTTAAGCAAAAGCATTTTAACAACGTCTAGTAAGTAATTGACGTCATTTATCGACAGACAATAACATGAAAGCTTGAAACCACTTAATAGCAACCTTAAGCTTACAACAATTTAAATTAACTTTAAACGTACATAATTTACTCCTTGTAATGTTTTAAAATAATTATTAATTATTTCATTTTTAATAACAAAAACAAATGAGAGCAGAAATAAAATTAAAAATAGTATGAAAGATGAAATAAAATTACCAGGACACCATGAATATGAAGAGAAAATAAATGTGGGAGACAAGCGGGATGGACAAACGGTGTGGGTTAGGTTTGGGTAGTGTACCTAACAGGGGGATAGCGTCGGAGACCTGTGGCAGGGTCTCGGCTACCAGGTTGAGGAACACCGTCAGCGAGAGAAGAATAGTGACTCCTGCAATCAAACACATGGTTAACATCCCTACAGACGTTGATATCGATTATCAACTCTCCAAAGATTATCACGTTTTTCATTCAACGTTATTTCCTAAGCGATATAGTCGTGAATGCAATGCCGAGATGAACATCTACGGAAATAAACACTTACCGCGTCTCGTCTTTATTTGTCTGGATCTTTGCGGGAAACTAACACCGACACAAACTGCAGTCATACCACATTCTAGACAATCTAATATTCATTTCAGTGCACGCTGCTACCGAACGGCTCTTAAAAGTTTTATTACCCCTTTGGTACGTTCAACAAGCTGTATAGCGTGAATTCTTGGCTTTTACGGTACACGTTTATTATTTCTGATTAATTCTCGCCTCTACTGTGTAATATTAAACGGTTCTTGTTGCTTTATCGTTGGTTTGGGATGAATATTAAGTGCGTTTGCAATTTTTGCTTCATTTTAATATTTCGCATTGGTTTTTTTGGAGTGGACTCGAAGTTTCATTAATATCATGCCTTTTTAATGGGTAAGAAAGGCTCTGTTATAAAAATAGTGATTAAGGCTTTTAAAATATTAATATCTGACATACCGTTCAGTATATTATTTTTTATTAAAACTTTATGCAACATAAAAATACAAAGGCGGACTTAATGCCTCTTTATTATTTTAATAAGATTATTTATTTATTTATTAAAGTAAACCAACATCCTTATTATTGTCCTTGTGATCTTTTTAATACAAAGTTGATAGCACATGAATGTAATATGAAATTCAGGCATTAGTTAACAAAAAGCCTATTCGTTCGTTAATTCTGTCAAACAGTACTGGCCCTAGTATACTCCCTTGAGGTAGCCCATAACTACACACAGAATATCAGCAGAAGCGTGCACCTTTTTACCAGCACTATGTCCAGTGTCAGTGCGGTACCTATTAGTGGCACTGCGTCAGACGTGGACGGCAGCTTTTCAGCGACCAGGTTCAGAAACACGGTCAACGACAACAAGATTGTCACATCTGTCGACCAGTCAACGTAATGTGAGATTTTTAACTTAATCAGGCTCAACATAAAACGTATCACTTGATTACCTCTTACACTAAACTGTAGTCATTATTTCAAATACCTCAAGACCATATTTCCATTTACATTGTATTATTTAAAATAGTTGCATGTGCTGTGATTGTTAAAATACACGATACAGCTATGAAATTATCAAGATTATACCATTAAATCATATGTCGTAATGGCCCAATGCTTATGGCGGGTACGGCTGATTTTATATTTCATATGTACATTCTAAGTTTATTTTAGACATCGATGACATCGGTGAAGGCAAACATAATAAGAAAACCAGGACTTAATATGAATATAAGTCCGAAATCACCAATCCGCTTTAAGCAAGCGTGGTGATCAATGCTCGTGCCTTCTCGGTATTAAAACAGGCATTTGCCTTGCAGCGAGTCAATAATGGTATTATTAATATTTTTATACACCTTTACTATTTAACCCTACCTATTTAAGACGCAATCTAAGTCTAACTCCATACCCTCACGCGAACGTAATCAAGAACTCGAGCAATTTATGAAACATTCTGAGTAACATTTGTAAAGAACTCAACCGTGAATGATACTTCAAATCTGAGTCACCGAACAAGGCCAATTTTCTAGTCTGTGCAATAATAATTCTAATGCCTCCTTCAGACGTTCCCCCATTAAATTTAAGTACGTTCTTAGTTCCAGTAGAGCTGCTTTTAAATACTCAAGTCTCATCGCTTATAATTAAATTGTAAAACTGTCTTTTATGGACCATGGACGATCTTTAGTTACAAATTATTGAACCAAGCTTCTTGTCGTGCAATCTTTCATTGAATAGTCAAAGCGTTGGAGATAACTATATCCTCGTTTGGTTGGATTAATAAATAATAATTAGCTAGCATTAAAATCAGTCTAAAATCGTCATCTCTTCTTTGAACGTTATCAACGAATACTACAATACCACGATTCTCTGTCATTAGCAGGATAATTTCAATTATGTCGCTCGATCTCCCTCCGCAGTTGACACATATAAAATTTACTGCAAACTCGAACGTACATCAGCACTTGTGCTACATACACGAGTGCGATACGAATATGCACATTGTGGCCTTTTCAAGATAAGAAAATGGAACACGATTTCGCTCCGTTCTTCCGTACCTCTTTCGCTTACTGTATGTCCCACGTTATTCAGTTGTCAACAAAGCAGATTTTCTTCGAAGAATGGTGAGCATTTTAGTACTATTGAATTATCTAGTTTTCTAGAGAACAGTATTTGGTTTGGTTAACCGTATTTTTCACCTAGTTCCAGTAGATTTCCAGATCGGAATAAAGTATTATTGGGTTTATCCATCAAGATTTTTTTAATCCTCAATCTAAATTTTTGCGCGTTTTACCCCGCGTAAATATAGCTGTACTACAAACAAATATCTGCTCTTCAGAAATAAAAATAAAGAAAACAAAACAGTAGAATACTAACCAAGAGTAAGTTTCTCTCCGGAGTCTGGTGGCAGTGTGAACCCGAGAAGTGCCATCGATGAGATCAGCACACACGGGACGATGAGGTTGAAGAAATAGTACAGGGTTCTTCTCCTAATCATGATGGTGAACGTCACATCTACATAAGGCTCCGGACAGCACGCGTACGTTATTGTGTTCTTTTTGCCTGGCATTCCTGTGGGTTGGCAAGTCAATAGAAAGTTGGTACTTAATTAGTAAAAGTTGATTAGGAATTAAAAGTATAACAGTTATGATTTAATACGATTAAGTAATAAATAGTAATGAAACATGAAAACCAAATGAAAGTGTGTCCAAAATAAAAGGTAAAGAAATACAAGTGTAGAGGTATCCTGTTTCCAACAGTACCTCTGAAATGACCAAGAAGGTTAAACCAAAATACACTCTAATAACTCACCTATAAGATACCACTCCCCGTTTGTTATGAAGTCTGACAGATCACCGCCTGCCTCATCTTTTAGCACCAGATCCAACTGTCAGGGCGAAACACGGTGTAGTTTCACACATTCAACAAGATGCACTAATACTCCCTAACTCATACAAGTAAACATGCTAATTGTACCAAGATAGCAGGACCAAATACAGATATATTCTTTCTATTATTCGCTTTACATTACCTTCTTGTTTAGGCAATATGATATCTGTTAAGTAAGCAATTTTGTAATGAAATGGTTCGTCATTTATTTCTTCATCATCCTTTGCTTCTGTTTCCCTTGCATACTTTATTGGATATAAAACACCAGCAGATTTCTTAAGTTACAAACGTCTTGAAGCCTATTATTCGGCATCGGCTTAAAATTTGCTTTTGCTAACTTATTTACAGTCTGAAATCTTTTGATCCTGCCATCTTAAGGGTTTTGAAGTTTCTTGTAAAATATTTATACCTTGGACGGAAAGGGAAATGTGAGAACCTCTAAATGCAAGACAAGGAAGGGGATGCAAGAGCATGCTTTAAACAATTGAAAATATCGCCGCCATACGGAATTTTGTTGAAAAAATCTAATAGTCTACGAAGAATTGTAATAAAAGCAATTGAAACTAAACAAAATAGAAAAGGGTTACTACTATAAGGGTCGGTTCACATCTAACGGAAGATGCGCCGCGTATCGTCAATCGCGTAACGCAGAAACAGTCAAATAGATAATAAAATATCCAACCATACACACATAACCGATGATCCGTTAGTGCGTCGACCATACTAAAGACGATACGTTCGACGTATCTTCCGTCAGATGTGAACAGGCCTTAAAAAGAAAAAATATAATACCTACTTGCACAAAATCGCATTTTAGTTACTACCTTAAATGCTCCTTTTGCTTTAATACAAACGCCAAATGATACTCAAAACCACTAATGAACGAAGCTAATCCAGTTTCCACAAACCACGTCAGACTTCAAATTCTAAAACTACTCATTATAATAAAAGTTAAAATAATACGAGGACATGACAAAGGCAAAGTTAGATTAAGTCTATTACGAACACGTGGTGTGAAAGTGGAGTAATGAGGTTTGAGGCGCGCCACAACTCCGGGACACTACGGAATTATTCAAGAACTTATCACTCAACGACGAGATATTTATGACAGCTTTTGTATTATATTTTACTTGAGTTTTTTTACACTTTGAAGAAACACTTTGTAAAGTAATTTGAAAGGCAAAGACTTGAATTTTTCTTGTAAATAAATAAAATTGAAGTGTCTGTTTTTGATGTCAAAATATAATTATTTACATGGTATTTAAACAGAAAAAAAACAATTTTTAAATTGTTGTCTGTCTGTCTGTTTCTCGCGGCTAGGTACTCTCTGGACTGGACTGGACTGGACTGGACTGACTCTGGAAGCATAGCTCATGTCATAAAGAGTAGCTTAAGCATTAATTTTTGAATTAGAGTTTCGCGCAAAACTTAAATCCGAAACCGACATTACGCAAACGAAGTCAAGGGCAAAAGCTAGTTCAAAATAATAACTGTGTTTCTTTTTAAACAGACATAGGTATAACGCGAAAACTACGAATGTTAACAATAGATTTTCAAAAGCTATTCACTAATAAAAATGTATCGTTTGACGGTGACCGAGCCGACAATTGACAAAAGCTTGTGATTTTGATGCGGCGGTCATTTGTAAACAAAACGGCAGTAGTCCGGTCAATCGGTTAAACTGTACCTACACTGACGTTTCAACATTTGTCCACATCAGCCGAATTGCTATTCGAGCAGAAATCAATCGGGTAACAGAACCGAAATATATTCATTTTATAAATGTCGGTTTATTTTACAAGCGTCGTTTTATTAGAAGCTCTTTTTTTCCTGTCCCGGTGTCCGTGGCTAGTCAAATCTTACAAGTTAAATTTGAGCTACTTCCCGATGTTGGATTAACTTGAAATTTTGCGTAAATGTTCAATTTGTATGACAATGCAATATATTGATGTCACAGAGATGGTCTGATGATGGAAGCGAAAAGTGGCCATAAGAACATAACGAAATGTTACAAGTTAACGCACATAAAATCTTGAAATAAAAAAAAATTGATAGATCTCGTTTCACAAACGATATTTTTATTTTTGCAACAGAATCTATTCCATAAAATCACAACGGAGGCCAGTGTGACTAAACTCTTAATCGAAAATCAATACTAGAAGAACATTCTAAAACTGTCATAAATTCCAATAAGAGCTAAAAAGAAAATAGATTTATAAAATTTACGAATCTATTGTAAAATTTAACATCTAAATAAATAAAATATAAAACGTGCATAAAAACTACAGTTCTAAAAAGAAATATATATATAGAAAATTACATTAATTTAGGCTACAGAATAGAAAACCGATCGAAACGTCTGAATGTATGCTAAATTATTCGACACATTTCCATTTCAAACATTGCGATATAGAACTTTCGTACGTAATATGGATAAAATCGCGATGGTGACCTGGAGTGAATCGCGACCCGGCAGAGTCACCTCTAGAAGGTGACTGCCAGGGTTGCGGATTTTGTTCAAAAGAGTTACCCCGACCTTGGAACACAAAGGGCATTCGGAGATACACGGATGGGTTTAATTCAGTAAGAGTAATTCTGACACTCCTTACTTCTCCGCCCAGGGTAGAAGAAGTCAGTGTTTTGATGATTTCTCATCCTTTTAAATGTCATTTTACTAATTCGTCGTTTTAAATAATAAAAAGTTTAATTCACATTTAGTTGTAAGATTATTCTGAAGTTATTGATAACTGACGCGGAGTTTTGTAATCATATGACTTTTACCCTTTTCAGCCTTACACTAAAATGTAAGCGCTGCTTTGGTAAATATTGTTTTTTTTTTTTACTTTATGTAACTCGACACCCTATGGTCCCGGATCTTTAAAAGGTGTACGAGGAGCCGAAGCCAACTCGCAAAGGCCCCTTAGACAACTTTAAGATGAAATACTTGATTTTTTATCATTTTTATTCTATACAAATGTTATCAAGAGTTTAACTAAATTATTTTTTTTTTGACAATTTTATAAGTACCGGTCCGATTACAGAATATCTTTCAATAATAGAAAGCTATACTATTACCGAGTCTCATAAACTATAATTATGTTATAGTATACTAGACATCCATGTGGAAGGAGTCGCGGGCAAATACTAGTATTTTATATTATTACAAATCAGAAGTAATTTGTAAAACATAAAAGATAAATCAGTAAATCTTTCAACAAATAGGTACCCCGATTTTAATTATTTACATTACATAATACAGTATCGTCAAATTACAATACGTCGAATTTAATTTATCGTTTTACCATAAGAGGTTTAATTATTACGGTCATATTTCGTGTAATACATAATGAAGCTCGTATTATCATGAAACAGTAATTATTATTGAAATTCGAAACAATAGCGTGTAATTAACGGAATAATTTATAATTGCGAATGTATAACTTTAATATTGATTCAGTCATTTAATTAAAAATTATGTCGGTAATTAAAACAATCGGTTATGCATGTACTAAAGCCGATGTTCTAGTATAATATTTTTATGTAGCGGAAATTGCTATTAATTTATAATTTTATACTTATATTTAAAAGCGACCCGCCCTTCCTCTTGAATCACTCTATCTATTGATGAAAACCGCATTAAAATCCGTTGCGTATTTTAAAAGATCTAAAAGGCGCTCCACCCACTGAAGATGCGTCCCGCCGCGGTGAGCAGAGCGACAGATAACGCGCGCGGCGACGGAGGCGCAGATCTGCCTTACTTAGCGGTGAAATCTGCTCCCCCGCGCGGTGAAGCAGATTACGACGGCCTCGCGCTAAATAAATTTGTCTGCGTCGAAATCCATCGTGCATCGAAATCCATCGTCTTTGCAGTATAAAATCACGCCCGGGGCTGCGGAGCCGGTGTGTCATATCCCGCGGCACGCCCCGCGCTCCCGCGCAGTTTGGCAGAATCTGCGCGCGGTGCGCCTTCCCGCTCGTTTCCGCGTCGGCAGTGTGTTGTGCTAGGCGTGATTTCTATATAAATTGAGATACTTGCATACAACGGTAAAATCTGCCATCCCGCGCTACGCGACGGGGCGCGGGGCAGTGGGTGGAGCGCCTAAGCGTACAGTGGCGTGAAGCGTCTTTGTTTTATACATAGAGAAGTTTTTAGTGCCTATTTTTATTTAATACGTACTGAACTATAGAAAAGTGAAATGCATCGAATTATTTAACAGACAACTACATTATTTACTCTAAATATAAATAAAGAATAACATTTTCAATATATACATCGTGTGAACATTGATATGCTCACACAAAGAATATAATTACTTAATTATAAGGATATGACACACACATTGTAAAACATATACAAATAAAATAATGCACACACTATGATAGTATGCCACATTTTATACATTTTGATTAAAACAAGTGACTACTCTGAATTAAAATACAAAACCCGTTAAATCGTGCTTCATTAAAATGTAAACTAGTAACCTATTTCAGTAATCGCAAGTGCCAATCAAAATGTTAAAAAATACAGGTTGTAATATAATACATATATACACACAAATATTCTACAGAATTTTCCGTATGGCGGTTCATAATTGTTTCATTAAAAAGTGACTTTCTTTTCCATTTTATGTACAGTGCTAATTTTTTGCATCATGCAAAATAGTACATACAAAACTGGATATGGAAATATCCTGGGTTTCTCACATGGTTCCCTTAGATTTCTTCCTAACCTAACTAAATCCTAAAGTATCTACCTACCTTATTCTTATCCCGAGTCTAACCTACTTTATCCTAATAACACTAATTCGCGCAATCTTTTAATTCAATTATTCTAGTCACGGCTCTCATTTGTAATGTTATTAAGTAATTAAATCTCGTTAATTTAACGTTAATTAATTGTAATAAGTCTCGAATTTACTTGAGGAAAAATTATGTTTTACTTTAATAAATTGAAAAGTTATCATGTATCACAGTTGCAGAATCACCAGACTTATTTTGAGCATTCATTTTATGTGTTTTTAATATAGATTTTGCACAGAATCATTTAAAATGATAAAACCAAACGAGGTCGTATCTTTTCAGTGAGTAAAAGAATACATTCCTGCTTTTTTACGACTAAGTTCGACTATATTTTTATTTAGCATAATTTGCAACGTACCTACGTAGATACACTAAAGATCAAATATATACATATGTAACGTATTTCAAAGCAATTAGGTTGTAATAACTTTTCCAATATAAACATTACCACCCCAAAATATACGACCTCATTTGAAATTCATAGAACAAGTCTCATGTTAATTACTCTTCCCTTAAAATAAAACAGAACTTGAAGCTAGGTCAACATAAGATACGTAAATACAGCTCGAGGCTACACGTACTAATAAATCTTCAGTTAAAATGTAAAACAGGTGAATCTGTAACATATGTTTATCTAAACTTTGCTCAAGAATTTACCTACGAGAAATTAACAGAATCGGAGCTATACTAACCTAAAAGATGAAGAAAGTGTAGATTTGTGCTTTCAAAATCGCGTCTGACAGTTGACATGAATTTAAATTTAGAACATGACGTCTATTCTTTTTTTTTTAATTGAAATAAGAGCCAGTTGAACTAGTAAAGAGATTGTAAGTAGAGCTAAGCTATAATATCGTTATGATTCTAAGTATTAGCTACCTGATTGCCATCATACGTCCAGCTACCGAACTTCATATCACAGTGTTGGTCGTCGAAGGGAAACCACGTGATGTCTATCTTGCATGTGCTCTTGAATATGCCCGGAGGCACGTACAGGCAACTGCCGTTGTTTCTGACCACCACGTTGGTCTGGTATGTCCCGTCAAAACCCTCGTCAGCACTATGTATCAATACAAATTGTATCATCATGTAAATGTTTCTCTTTGTAAATTATGTATGTTACTGTTTTAGTAACATCACTGTCAAACATTTCATCATTATTATAATTAATTATTTATAAAAGATAATTTGTTCATTATAACATCACGCCTGTAATCCCCGTAGGGTTAGGCAGAGGTGTACCCATTAGTACACCCACATTTCGCCAGTTATGTTTAAGTCCCATGTAATAGGTGGCGAGCCTATATAGCTAGCCATTATATGTAGCTGCCACATCTAATGGTCAGCTAAAACATTTTTATATTAAAAGTCACTTGCCTATACGTTTTTTCTTTTTTGCTAAATGTGATTAATTAAATTCTTATTTGTTGCCATGGTTACAAAATACATCCAAGCTTACGCTTGACGGGTTCTTCGAAGTTCCAATCATTCAATGTAATGAATGGAGGAACACTGTTCTAAATAAATTATTCAGAAAAAATTATGGAATTAAATTAGATGACCCTTATCAAACCCATACAAGTGATACCAAATGTTTGGTTTCAAGAGAATTCTTTGATCAAATTTTGTAAATTAAATAACAAAATTCTTTGAACATTTTTTTTTGTCATTAAAATGTACTTATAATTATAATATTATAAAATTATAATTATTTTATCGTATATAGAAAATGAAGTCGGCAAAAGCGTCAGTGAAGTCGCATGAAAAATAAGAAAGTTTTTTTTTTTTAATGAAAAATTCTTATTTTTTTTAAAGTAAAACGTTTTTAGTTAAGTAGATACAGGTTTTATTATTTTTTATTAAAGCTATATCTAAAGCAAAAAGTGCCTTTAAAAAGCGTTTATTATTAAAATTATTTATTTTATTTTTCAGTGCTTCGGATTCATCTGGGACGCTATTTATTTAAAAAGTGCTGTCATTGACAAAGGTGAAATTAGAATAGATTTTATCATTGACTGCACTAACATCATCCTCTCGCTCACCAGAATCAGAAAAAAAGCTCTTTTCTCGTTAAAAAAGACAAAAGTAGGAGTTGCCAGTAAAAAAAAACATCTGACAAGCGAGACAATGACAGTGGTGTCTCAAATCAGCGACTAGCGTGCCATGTACGTTTATTTTATTTTTATTTGTGGCAGCACCGAGTAGGAGCTTTCAACCACGCGAACGATCGTTACTTTTGAAAATAAAATAAAAAATATATTATAAAGGGGACAAGTACCGATCGTCACATTCGGGACTATCTCCTACTGTGCTGTCACAATTCTGAAAATTATGTAGTTAAATATATTAATTTTTAAAATAGGAAATAAAGGTACACGAAAAAATAAAATGTTTATAAAGGTCATTTTGAGCTAAGCAATAGAAAATAGGCAGAATTAAACAAAATGCTTGGTTGATGCATAATGTCAACTTACGTAATAGCAGTTGATATATAGTATATAATATAAAAGTAGATATATATATAATTATATAATTGATATATATATGTATAAAGCTTCAAAGTGATCTTGATGTTCTTCAACTTTGGTGTTTCCACAACAGAATGACGCTTAATGTTAAAAAATGCCAGACTATAACATTCACGAATAAATTGAATTATATTAAATTTAATTACTGTATAGATGGATCAATACTGAGCAGAGTATCAGTCATCCGTGATCTAGGTGTACTCTTTGATACATCCCTATCCTTCCGTGATCATATAGATACCATAGTAACTAAGGCTAAAATAATGCTTGGTTTTATAATCCGCATGTCAAAACCTTTCCGTAATTATAGTAGCATTATTCTGCTCTATAACGCACTGGTAAGAAGTTCCCTGGAGTATTGTTCTACTATTTGGTCACCCTTCTACTCAAGTTACATTAATAATGTTGAATCTGTTCAGGCCCGTTTTGTTAGGTATCTTTGTGTGAAGAATGGAATACGCAAAGCTGTGCCCGATTACAGTGATAGGTTGAGGCACTTTAAGATGATCAGCTTAAAAGAAAGACGGATCCATTCTGACTTACTTTTACTTCACAAAATTATAAATGGTTCCATAGATGCGCAATTGATTAACTATTTTAGCTTTAGGACTAACCAACGTAGCAAGCGACATCATCGCATTTTTCAGTTGCCTAAATCTACCTTAAATACCACCTCTAATAGCCCCCTGACACGTATGGCAAGGATATATAATGATAGGTCCAACTTGACGGATTACCCTATCGATGTTTTCTCCATGAGTTTCGCTTCATACAGACGTTCTTTATGTAAACAGTGCGTTTAAATAACTATTGTTTTCCTTTTGTAGTGCGCTGGACTTTGGTCTACTGGACACGCTTTTTAGTATATATATTTTTTATTTTCTTCTGTCTCTAATATACATTATGTAAATGTCATGCACACCTGTTATTTGCATGGTTACTGTAATGCCGTTTTAAGATGTTACTTTATTGAATTGTATGTGACAGTGCTGTTGGTGTGCTTATTTTAAATAAATAAATAAATAAATAAATATATTATTTTGCTTATTCCATTCACTTGCATCTAAGTGCAAGTTTACCAAACCTCCCGCAGGCTAACACACCTCTCCTCAAAGGCCTTTATGTGCTAAATAAAGAACACGAGGCGCTTATCGACCCACGCTCATTTATCAACGTGCCCACCAACTGATCATTAGTATTTTTCATTCAACTCCCCCTTAATAAACACCATTCTAATCGGATTTATTATCTGGCATCAAAGTAAATGTTAGCTTTTGTGGATTAAAGCTTTCTTTTATAACATCTGGGTCAGGAATGAAGCAATCTTGTTTTTTTGTGTGTCTGCTGTGCTATACAAACATTTTGTGCCAGTTTTTTTTTGAAAAACTTGTATCAGAATGAGAATACTAATGATTATTACGTAACACAAGATGTTTATTTTTTGTTTGTTTTTATCTTTCACAGTATTTTTTCCAGTTTTACTGACTGATGCCATTCAAATACTAGTGTTAACTAGGAACGGACGCAAAATTCAATCCATCCCCTTGTAATATTAACGACTTACCTAAGTACAAAGACGAAATTTTTTTGTGCGATCAAGGTAACACAAAACCTCTATAACAATCTACATTTTTTTGTTATTGTTTATAATATTTTTTTTTCATTTCCATTAATTCGTCCCAATTTAACATTCACAGTGGAACAAATTAATTTGTTCTCTCTTTAAACCAAGATTAGCATACAACTAATAGAATTTAAATCATTAAACCACAACGCGAAAATTCAAGATCTAGTCTAAGCTACAGTTAAACTGTAATTTGTCCAAGAGCGCCGCCCGGGGACGCGAGTCGATGAAACCAAGATACTGGTTTACACCGGTCTGTACTGGCTGTAACTAGTTTAAACTAACTTTTGTTGTTGCCATTATTAAAGGAGTTAATTTTAATTTGCATTTAGGGATTTATTTTCGTTATTAAGTTAGAGTGTTTAATGCTTTGAAGTAAATTAATGCTTGGTGTAGTAAAGATTGAACCGAGTTTAATCCTTGGAGTTCCACACCAATTACTTCATACTTCGGTACAAATACTTTGGTAAGTTAAGAAACAACTTGGAACGAGTTTTAGCATGATTCTTCGATCTTATCTTTTATGACAATTTTTGGAACGAAGTTTTAGAACAAAGTTTTAGAACGAAGTTCCTTAACGCGGCTTGCGGTAGGAGTCGTTACGTAAGGAAAAAGCGTTATGCCCCCTCCACATGAACTTCCCTCTCTTTCTCTTCCTCTCTATCTCTTTAATAACACACGGGTGGGGGTGTGTGTGCAAGGATCAAGATTTTGAATTGAAGAACTTTGTTCCTAACTCGGACCCCGCACATTATTATGCGCATTATTAAATGTAATGAAGCTCTTCGACAACGACTAGGTAAATCATTGTATGTAGATAACTATTACCTACCAATAACATAAACATTTGTTCAATGATGCGTAGGTTGCACCAAAAGCCATCAGACTAACGAACAAGGCACCTATTACCAAATCCAAAACCCAAAAACAACCATCATAAAATTCTCAGATAGTGAAAAGCCAAAACGTCGACGGGCGTCCACTACGACAAAAGTGCTGTCATGCTTGCATGTAGTATTCATGGACGTCGGACGTGTGGCGTGTAACCACTACGTTAGTTGGCGGGCCGCCAGCAAATCCGTATTAACGGGGACCTCGTGTCAAACAGTAGTGTAATTCATTGAATTGAATAAAACATGCTATTGCTGCGAATGGGCGAGTGGACAGTTTTCTTTCGTTTCATGTTTTTATTGGGTGTTTTGGTGATTTCTTTGGGGGTTCAGTGGTTGTAATTTTTATTTAGTTACTAAGCTGTGGTGTTTAGGTTTTAATTGTGGTTTACATTTTACTATGTTTACAAAAAAAAATCCTGTTGAGTTGAGTTTAATCTTAGTTTGTGTGCCAGAAATTTAAGCAAAAAAAAAGAATCAGTCCGTGAGTCCGTCAGTTATGCGCTTGTGTAAAATTGCAAAAAATTGGAAATAAAATATTTTATTATTATTATTTCTTTAGATAATTAAACAAACAAAAAATTAACTATATCAAACGTGGACTCGACGACATCCTTAACTCACCACAGCAATATTTTAAGTAAAAAGATTCAACATAAATAAAAACATAGAAATAAATCCTCAAATATTTTTAAATTACACTTCGGTGTGATACGCATCCTCCACCTTGAACAGCCAGTCACGAAGACGGTAAACAAGGTGCCACCATAACACAGCCCCGTAAGTGATTTAAAAGCTTTCATAATCGAATGCTGGTCCACTGGCCCGACGCCAACACGCGCCAATATTCGCAACGTATAGCCAATATCGTAAATGGGTAAATTTGGTTGTTTTGTTAATATGTGTGAAGTGTTATCTGAAACATTGGTCGGGTGAACATTGATTTGCGAAGTGCTATTTGAGTGATGGGGTTTTTTAATTAATACTGAAATGAGAGGTTGTTTTTGAGCTGTGTTTACACTTTTGTATTGAAGTAGGGAAGAGAAGTCGATACCTACATGAAAAACATAATACTTTTTTAAGAAAAGAAAATTTAACATTTATTGTAGTCATTTCTTTCCAAAAAAGATAAATAAAATAAGCTTCTCAATATCAAGTTTTAAAATTAACTAAACTTATACTGGTTCTTAAAAACGAACCAGTATAATGGTTGTAAAAAAATACTATATACTCAACTATATATCTGGGAAATAGAATATCGACAGTTACTGTCTGATGTAGAACTCCCCAATGTGTGGTAGACCGATTAACTTAGTTAGTTGTCTAATGTGAATCGACTAACTTAGTCTGCTTGCTGCGGCTATGCAGCCAGTTCTGTGTTGAGACATGAAGGTTGGAATTGCCTTTGAATCGTAAACTACTTCATGTTAATCATAATTTATTCTTAGGAAAATATAATTAGCCGCTTCTGGTAAGCAAGCAGAAAAGTGAAAGCAATGAACCTTTCATTGGAGTTAGCTTTGCCATAAGAAACGTCAATACTTTCTACCATTTTTTGTAGGGCAAAATGAAATAATTTGCATAAAAATTATTTCTTCTTTTTATTCTTTGAGAAAGAACGACTGTAGGTACTTTGCAGCATTTTATCTCAAAAATAATGTGTCCGTTATGGTCAGTCACAAAAAACATTTTTAATTATCCATAATGAAATATTAGGTATTAATCTTGATCAGACGAATTCTAATAACACCACTACTCTCAAACGTGTTTGATTGCGAAATTAAAGCATAACGTGTTTATATACATTTCACATACATACAAATGTATGTTATCATACACACCCGTCTTTTCCTCAAACAGTTATTTTCTCGACGTACACATTTGCTCGATCTTGCCAAGGCTATATATTAATTATGTTGCCTTCAAGTGAAATTGTGAATCACCCACGTTAAGAATATCATACTCCCATATGTCGAGGGAAAATGAGCGCGCAGAATGAGCAAATATTCTTTTTGGTATACTTTGTAGGTACACATCGCAAAAAAAAATTGAATAAAATGTACACGGATTTTTGCTTCAAAGGAATAAAATCTTCGTTCATCAATTAGCGTTCCGATTTGATTTAATTTATGAACATCCTCAAATAGCGATTTTCGTTTTATGGTTTTACATGGTTCGAGATTTATCTTATCCTGTTTCTTGTTTATTTTACTGTTTTTATGTTCTGTACTTAATTCAACATCCCATAAATAAACCCATACCAGGCAAAGTATACCATAAAAAACACCCATAAATTCCGTACATTTAAAACATTCTATTAGTAGATTGCAACCCGTTTCCCCGTAATCGCATCAACAAATCACAGTTAAAACTTTTATTTACAAAAA
The DNA here is from genome assembly GCA_949316365.1 of Hoplodrina blanda. NCBI lineage: Eukaryota > Metazoa > Arthropoda > Insecta > Lepidoptera > Noctuidae > Hoplodrina > Hoplodrina blanda. Next base: position 2,244,638 of record OX438579.1, on the reverse strand, counting down.
GGATAGTTGACTGGCGAACTTCCAAGCTCAATTCTCAACTCAGTTTCACCATTTAAATCTGTTTTACTGTTCAAACTTAAAAGTCTGAAAATGTTGAAAACCGGCCAGTCGCTAACACCGATGGAGCGGTTATGTCCTCATTACACGAGCCGAGTCTGCAACTCTGCAATTTACCCGACCTTTATTTTAATTCGGATGCCTGTTCAAATCTCGCTTAAAATCTTGGGGAGCTTCGGATGGTTAATATTCATGTAAAAGCAACAGATAAATTATAATGTAGCCGTAATGTATTACCGTTAATGTAATTTTGGTTACTGTCGCAGATTTTCCTTGTATCATTAAGTGATATTTATAGATGCTTTTCTGTGTTTAAGGCCCCATTAAATCATGAAACAATATCAGAAAGAAAATCAAATTATAGAAAGTTACAAACGAAAAAAAGGGAGTACTATTCAAAGTTGTAGAGGTCATGTACCTTTCTGGATATCTATTCCAAGGGGCAATGACACAATAAATAAAGGAGATAGCGACTAAAGAAAAAACTAGAACACTAAATCTGCTATCTGCCCCATAATATCTTAATATTCTATAGCATCGTAAACTAGTAGTGTTGGGGCAATAACTGCTTATCCATAGATGTTCGTAAAAGTTATCGGACTAGGATATACGTCTATAAACGTCTGGCTTCCGGCCAGGTAAGTGCCGATAAACATGGAACACACTTAACATTAAATCATGTGACACTAGGTTTATATCATTTGCTCCTTAACGGTGTAATGAATAACATGTTTGGCGCGACGCCAGATGGCGCCACTTTGCGCGGACGTCTGTTTGCCGAGAAAATTTGTTAAACGTTAACGACGTTTGAACGACGCGACTGCATTTGAATTTGTGAATAAATTGTATGATTATATTACGTTGTTCTGGCTTCAAAATTGCATGTTGCAGAGTCGATGTCGTGGAATGGGGTACTTATTTCGACATTTGTCGCAGATGGCTTAATTTTAAGTGAACAATTTGAACAAATTAGAAATACTAAGATTAAATTGTTCGCCAGTGTTCAGCTATAATTAAAATCTTCTGGTTTTGAAATGTAAAATAGTCTGGTGAAATATTTCTTCCCCTCAAACGTTGGGAACGAACATTAACGAAATTTATAATTATTTTGTCCGCATATTTCAGTAAGTTGGACTCTCTAGTGAGGTTTGAGCCCTGTAATTACTTACAGTCACTTTAAAATAATTTTCACCAACCTATAAAGTAATTAGAACTGAAAAATGGCGAAAAATTTTCCGTATTTTACCGGTTCTTGAATAAACATTACTTTGTATTAAATTGTCAGTAATATTCTGTAATGAGAGACTATAAAATATCAGCGACAATTTCTCAGTTTCATTTACCGAGAATTAAAAAGATAACCCAAAAAAGCATTACTTACTAAGTAAATAAAACCTTTAAAAATAATGTAATAATTATGTATAACTCCAACAATTCTTTCAGAAAGTAGAATATAATTATCCCAATTGTTTCGTTTGGCGGGATAATAAAAATAAACACTTTATCTGCCCCTTTCCTTTATAATAAAGAACGGGGCTTTGTTGCCAAAAATTACACGACATTACAAAAGATGGTATCCCCATTTCAACCCAGTAAAAGTCTGAATTAAATGTTTTTTTTTATTAAAAATTCTGAGCGGGTAATTCTCAGTAAAAAAATAATAATGCGCAATGTCAACTGTTATTATTTATAGACTGATTCTTTATGAATTTAGAAAACAAATGATTGTTTCTGAAATTGAAAAAAATATGACTTAAACTTGTTGATAGATGAATTTTTTTTTTAAACGTAAGAAAACTCGACCGAGGATAAATATGGCGGTTTGACAGCTTTTATATACAAAATATGTCAAACTGTCATATTTATTCTTTGGATAAAAGTTATCTGACTATTTAAAAATTAGCCCTTAAGCAAACAGTCATTAGTTTAATGAATTAAATAGGTAGATGTCATACCCGTCTCTCGTACGCTCACCTATTGTACATAAGCACGTCCGGTTTCCATAGCTTGTTCGGCGTAATCCTGAGGTCCTTGACCCCTCCATATTCGCTGTCGTTCCACCTCAGGTTGTAGTCATTCCACTCCTGCACATCATCAACACAATCAGAAATATCGTCGTCATCAATACAAGTGCGAGCAAAAATATTGGAGCATTTCTGATTTTAAAACAAAATGTAATAAAAAATTGGGACGTGTTCTGATTTCAAAAAGATGTGTGTTGATAGAATTAGAACATTACTGGTTTTAAAATGGTAGTACAGTAAGATGATTGGAGAAAGAAAGTTGAAGTTTTTAATTAGGTAAACGTTAAAACTATAATAAAAATGTGCTAGACGACTTAAGAGGTTTAAGTACAACTTTTCAATGTCAACAGAGCAGTTACGAAGTGCGGTGCTGTGAATTGTGAATGATAAATTGTGTTAAAATAGCGCTCTTAAGTACTGATAGCGGTATAATGAGAGATAATTTAGTAGTCTCATAAATGTGATTTAATGTGGAGATTTACACAACGGGACATTAAGGCCTGTATTTGTATATTAATGTCATCTGTACTCAGAAAACAGCAAAGAATAATTTTAGAATTTTCTGTGCAATATTACATAGTACCTATACAAAGTTTTATAACGACTCTCGTCCCCAGTAACATCGCAGAAAACTACAACAATTCGTAACGACCAAAAATATAACTTTGTCACGGAGTTTCGACTCAAAGAATGGAATTTTACAATGTCATATAAAAATACATATCAAAAATATTCCAGTCATTCTGCTCGCCAGTGTACAGAACAATGATGGGTGTCGTTTTTACGGCCGATCTCAACGTAAAGATTTCCTTTGACATAATTTTGTATTGTGTTGCTACATTGTACTTATAGCTAGCCATTCGTAAGAACACAAAGAGTCAATCGAAAGACGGAACTGCTTTTCTCTCTCCTTTTTTCATACAAAAAAACTCATAGGTTAGCGTTTCACATACGTCACATAAGGACGCCTGTAATTCCCAAAGGGTTAGGCAGAGGTGGACCCACATGTTTGTTTCACATTGTTTATGTTTAAGTCCCATATAATAGGGGGCAAGCCTATTGCCACCAATCGAGCACAAATCCATACTCCGAGGCTGCTAATGATAAATTCCAGATGGAAAAATCCAATAACGCTTTGCCCGACCTAAGAATCTAACCCAAGTCCTCATACTCAGCAATCGCGTTTAGTGACCAGTAGTCCAATGAGGCAAACGTTTCAATAAGGATAAAACATCTTTATTAATTCATCCATACTTACTAAAATAAATTAAAAAAATCGTTTCCCAGCAAATATTATTGCTTAACATTACTTAGTTTGATGGGTTTCTACCCAGTTACCGGGTATGTAATGTATATTTTTACAATCCCTACATAATATATCAAAACTGACGAGTAGGGCGTTCATAAATTATATTTAGAGAGCAAATAAACCCTCTGTTCGTGTGCGATCTCGTGTTCATAATTGATTCTGTATTTCTACGGCATATCAATATTTGTATAGAATCCATTAAGATGAGGGAGCGAACTTAGTTCATATCAAAGTACATGTATTGAGAACAGGTTAGCTCTGTCGACGGCCTCGTTGTCTAGTGGTCACAAAGCGCGACTGCTGAGCATGAGGTTTTGGGTTCGATTCCCAGGTCTGGCAATGTGTTATTGGGTTTTGCCATCAGGAATTTCTTAGTAGCAGCCTCGAAGTCTGGATTTTAGCCCGGTTGATGACAATAGGCTCACCCCCTATTTCATGGGACTCAAACATTACTGGCGAAATGTGGGAGTACTAATGAGTACACCTCTGCCTAACCTTTTGGAAATTACAGGCGTGATGTTATGTTGACTCTGTCGGGCAAAATGTGTGTTACTACTCCTCTGCGGGACTAGTTCCAACTTGTTGCTGTGTTACATTCATATTTTATGTGTTCTGCTGTACCTTTCGTAGCTCTGAACACTAAATTGGCTTTTATTTACTCTCTCAATCCTATCCTATCTTTTACAAAGACTTATTGTGCTTCTCACATCAAAGAATTTTAATATAACATCACACACATTAGGCAGTGTTATGTTTAAGTCCCATTTAATAAGGGGCAACCCTATTGCCATCAACAGGGCACATATCCAAAATCCGAGGCTGTTACTGAGAAATTCCTAATGGAAAATAACACTTTGCCCGACGTCGAGGCAACGAGGCAGTTCAAAAAAAAATCTAAGACTTTTCTAAGTCTAGTATACCTATGAATTTAGATTTTCCATTTCAAGTGTCAAATATCATTTGTTTTGAGACGAATTAACATCGAAATGATTAAATCAAACCAACCTTTTGATTTCACGGTAAGGCGCAATTTTGATAAAATTAAAAGTATTTTCCTTAAAGAAACACATTACAATAATTATGCCAGAAAAGTACAAATCAACATTTTATTGAAATCGGCCGACAACGTTACAGATCAGTGAAATGAAATGGGGTTAGTGTACTCAGAATGTTTTATAAATCATTTTTAGACTTTAGACGACAAGATTGGAAATCAATATCTTATATTACAAGAGCGAAAGATCACTCACTGACTAAACCTGAAATCTCGGAAACTACCCAAAAACCTATGAAGTGAATTTAGTAAATAGGTAGATTGTAGGTACAGATTTGACTTTGACATCCACTTGGGCAAAGTCGTTGACAAAAGATTGTCATATTGTCATTTATATATTCACAAAAACATGCTCAAATATTCACATAAATCAATACAAACAGAAAAACCGGAACCCTTGTATACGATTTCCAATATTGTCGCCTGTGATCACTTCCACACCGGCTATGATATCATCTCACACCCCACCGATAACAACTACCCGTTCACATCCCGGCAAAACAAAGCGCGAGCCCTTCAAACTTCTCCCTCTCCTCTAATATTACAAAAGTTAGGCCCACAACTTAGCAATATCTACCTCCAGCAATATACACGTATTTGTACAGTATCATATTAGATTTCCAGCCCAAGGCACCACTTACAAATAAGGTCATAACTCCAAAACTACTTTACTGTTTTTCGTGAAATATACCGTTAAATGTAGCTAAGTAAACGGGCTAAATTTAGAATAAAATTGGGTTAAATAAGACTAGAGATTTTGGAGATATTTGCGAAGATTTGGCGGACTACTTGGGAGCTAAAGAGCTTATCCAATTTGGGTCGTTTGCCGATAGGCCGGTGTGGAAGCGAGACAGATATAACAAATGTTCTCTCCTGAAGGGTTTGTGTATCAATTAGATAGTTTAACAGCTTAATTGTTTTCAGGCATACGGTGTAATATGTGGCTCAGTAACTCGTAACTTGAGGGTAACTTAAGTGCCTCTAAAGGAGAGACGTATGTTGAAATTCCAATCGTCCCAAAGTTGACAGGAGCTTAACATACTCTAACAAATATTAAGCAATAAGTAGTTTAGTAAACAAAGCATGATTTGTCATCATTAGTATTGATCAGCCAAAATTAAAGAAGTGACATGAGTCACTCAAAATTTTATTTGAATACTTTTGTCATTTTTCCTTCCAGTAACACCCTAAACAACTACGACTTAGGTATGTTCTCAAGACTTAGTAAAACATTTTAATGAATTTATTTTCTTTAAAAACTTTCAAGAGAGAACACTAACTTTGAAATTGAAATTGGTAAAAGAACATGGTAACTTAGTAAATTGGTCGTTAAATTCAAGAACTTTGAAACATAAACTTTATTCCAAAGTCATCAAAGTATATTTTGAAGTGTAAGGAGCAATGTACAATAAACTATGATAATATGTAGACAACTTTGGAAGGTAATAAATTATAAAAGTGACAGAATTTTTTGTATAAGTATACATTTTCGTAAAATCTCTTGAAACTTACACATTATTTTTAAGAACAAAGATTTATGTAGAGATGATTTTGTAAACAACACTTAAGTTGATTGTACATTTCTTAATGTGAATTATAATTATTATAAATATTCAGATACACACGACACAACACAAACACGATATATCTACAATATAATAAATGTATACAAGAACCACAAGATGTATAGAATAACAATAGGTTAAAAGAGAAATATACATTATATACAACACCTCTAGATAAGCGTTAGAACGTGCAAAGGGAAACATGCAATAATGTATAAAAAAGTACATAGTTCCATATACACAGTACATTTTGTACCTAAGAAGCTCGACTTTTCTAATTTCCTTGCAAGAATAGGCTTTCATAGACCTTTCTGTCAGTAACAAGACCAAGGGATTGGGGAACACTACTGTTTCTGTATCTAAGCTGCCGTATTGGTAAATGCTAAAATAATTATAGTTTTAATAGCTTAACTACATACCTTTATTGCTGGAAACGATAAAAACAATATGTAACAAGATTTTTCTATAAAATTATATACATAAATAAATGTAATAATTTCTGAAATATAAACAAAGACAATTTAACCAACATCAAAAGTATGTAAATTAAGCGTAATTGTTTAAACTTTTTTATTAAAAAAAAATGTAAATTATAAAACAAAAATTTCGTCGATATAATCGGGAACTGAAGCGTAAATTCTATTTTTATTCAAATAAAAAATAAAACCAAACGGGTCTATAATTTATTTTTAAAGTGTGTACATTTAATGTCAATTATGTACACATTAATTTTAAAATTTAAATATTTTATGACGCATACAGGTACCAAGACAAAGACATTTCAAAGAGGAAGAAAGAATTTAAAATGCTTTTTAGAAAATATATTTTTAAATAATCGAAAACGTCGTCCCAATGAGTTTTAACTCCGCAGGCAAACTAGATTCGAGTATGGTAACCACACTTTAATTTGAACGAGGATATATTTCCCATAATAAACATTCCATGGCCATGCATAGTATGAAAAATACTACAATTTCTTGTAGCGAAAACAAAACAAAATCAACAGCGGGTACCCAGGATGTGCATAATCAATTTACAGTGTACATAAAACACATTTCATCTCAATAACAATATTTGTGCATATCAAATAATATCAATATACATAAATCTTCACCAATATGTCACTTCCAATTGACCTAACGAGACCCACTTTAACACATCGTTTAAGTTATTTTTCAATTGAGAAACATGTATACTTTTATGTTATTATAAATTATTACGTCACACTTAACGTCAACCATTAGTACATATTGTTAAATGCATTGCGGCTTACACGGCAGTTGTGGCTGATATACACAAATGTCTATACATTTCTGTCACGATACTCACCATTAAAAGATGTATACAATGTCACAGTACCGACTATACTGACTACGTAAGTTGAAAAGTACTAAGTAGCTAACTTATGACAGTTTGTATGAAGGGATGCATGGTAGGGTCTACTGGCTAGTCTACAGCACGAGCCGGGGTCAGCGATGACGAGGGACTGGTCAAGCAACTCCCATACAAATATCATAAACAGGTAAAATACAAAAAAGACTGCCGCATATTCCACAATGCTATGCAATTTTCATAACAGTCATAGATTAGAAGAATAACCCAAACAGATAGACAGAACGAAGGTATAATATACAAAAAAGAAATCAACAAAAAAAGAGTAGAAATGAAAATAATGATTAGAAATTTTAGTGTTAATTTTAGGTTTGTCTTTTATTCACACTTACCAACGACAGCCATATATTGGTTATAAGTAGTTGATTCTTCTCGTCCTATTGGGTTAGACGATGTCAACAAAAACAGAAAGGGCGCAGTCAGTATGATGATCTAAACAAACTGTTCCACTCCGCCGGACACAATACTTAGGGGCTGGGGCGGCAGGCGAAAATATCACTTATCATGCGTTCGTTAATAGCTATTTTCGCGCGCCGCCGGACACACAATCTAAATAGATATTATATGCGTAGTTTACAACAATTTAACACTGACTCCATGCGACAGATCTGCCGCGAAGGCGGCGCCCTCTGTCCGCGCCCGCCTCCTGTAACCTTTCCTTCGAAGTGCATCAAATATGGTGAATTAAAAAAGTGCGGTAAAATAGTGCTGATTGAATGTGGAAAAGTACGGTATTTATCGCTCGTTACCCGGTAGTGTTGGGATTGCGGGGGGCGGGAGGGCGAGAGCGCCATACCCGGCTCCTACCACTTACCAAATTGAGCCAGACGTTTGTGGTCAGGATTTGATTTTTCTCATCCTTATTTTGTAAAAGGTACGCACGCCGACGCAAAAAAGGAACGAAAAAATATGGTGAACAACAGTACCGTGTAGGGATCTAAGCTTTTACCTCTTAATTTAAATTTAGCTGACTCCACGCACATTAACAAAGTTGTTCAATATCGCGTACCTCGATGACATAATTATTACTTTCCTCGACTTTTTTCAACAAAACCAACGAAATTAATTACAAAGATAAAAGCAACATTGTAAAGTATCCATTGAAGTCAGCTAAATATCAATCTAAAAACACAGATGAACCACAAAGTCGTTTTAATCTCTTGCCCTCGTTTTAAGTGTTGGATAATCCACTTTTGCTAGGGCCAGTCGTTAAGAAGAAGCAATTAAATATTCCAGTGAATAACAGAGAGCAGTTGGTGATGAGTAATGCGTTTTACGATTCCACTCGACGGTTGTTTTATACAGCCATTTGTAAAATATGACAGATTTTATTGTGTCTAAGCCGAAATATTTGACGGAGACAGATTTCATTTTGGGATTTAATGTGTATTCTCTTGTTGCATTTTAAGTTGGATTTCAAAGTTTGCCTGCGTCTTTGGGACTGTGCTGCAATATATCATCTTAATCCACAGTATGCTCAAAGTTACTTTAAGCCTACATTAAAGTTACTTTTATGAATTTACATGAGACCTCTCTCTTTGCATTTCAAACTATTCATAAAACGACCACATAAGAGGTACTATTTTCTGAGATCCCAAAGTCGACAGGCCTATGTCATTTTAAGAAAAACAAAAGTTTTTATAGTAGAGAAGGTATGCATACTTGCCAATTTTAATGCTGGGATATTTTTCAGAGATTAAGTATAAAAGAAACCTAACTCACTTATATGTTAAAGTACACACATCAAAAGTGTCTAGGGATCAATATATTATTATTACCAAATACATCTTGATCCCTAGACACTTTTGATGTGTATATATACAGAGTCATTGAAGATTTACAAGATACAGGCGCCGCCTAGTTTGGGGACCACCGTTAAATTTACTCTTGATTATAAATATATAGTTGCAAAACTAAAATAGCATACATTATGTTAAGTTATAATAAGATATCTTATATTTTGTTTTGTGACTATGGACCAATAAATTTATTCTTATTCTTATTCTTATTTACCCGAAACCCTAAAAGGGGTCATTGTACTCATCATTATGAACAACTTTTACTATAGAACCAACCTTGAAATCATGAAAAAACAGCTGATCCATACATTACGATCTTGTAATGAAGCATTTTTGTAGGGAACAGCTAATTCTTTTTTTCATGATTGCAGGGTTGGTCCCATAGGAAAAGTTATTCATAATGATGAGTACAATAACCCCTTTTCAGGTTTCGGGTAAGTTTTTAATGACCCTGTATACATTCTAATACTTAAACACATAAAAGATCGCAACTCTGAATCGTCTAGCTGAAGTTATGGCCAATCTATTCTCAAAATTTCAGGGACGCTAAAATAACGTAGGACCCCGAGATGTAACACTAGGGACACTCAATTCATACATGTAAATAGTTCACTAAAGAGACCACATACCCCATTCCCTATTTCACTCCAACTACCACATAAATAAATTTAACAATAACAAAACCCTAAACGGCCTAACATAACTCCCAAGTCCCAAATTCTATGACATGTTTATACCTAACTTTCAGGAAGGATATAAACACCGATCTGTAGAGGCCAATAAACTTAAGATAGCATCTGATAAAACTTTATGACATAGAAAGATTTATGTACCGGAGGGAGGACGGGTCGATTGATTGATTGGGTGGATAGCCACGTTTTATGAATATACGGTAATAAGTAATAACAATATTATTGGAGATATTGCTAATTCTGTGGATGAGAAAGTTTCTGGTTAAGTAATTGGTGGTGACGTTTGTACTAGTGAAGGTATAACTAATCAATACTGGTTATAAAGGGTTATAAAAATTATTTTTTTGTATTGTTTGCTCGTAAGAGAAATTTCTCTGGAATTGCTAATCCGATTACAAAAAGTAATTTACTGATAAAAGGTTACACAAATAGTGACGTGATATTATAATTTGCCTTTCAATCCTATATAAGTGACAAGTTCACAGCAATTCAATAACTATAGTAAGTAAAAAAGGCATTGGAGGGAGATAATACGTGGTGTTTTATTTATACCTTACGAATAATTAACATTACTACCAAATGTTTGGTAGTCCATGGCAAGACAAAAATGGTCAAAAATTTGTCAAATGGAAGGACCATTTGACAAATTTTTGACCAAACTAAAAGGTTTAGAGCCACTGGACTATACCGTTCATGCTAGACGTTCATAACTTCAACGTTTTACCAATTTCCAACGTAAAATGGTAAGAGACGCTGGGACAGCTGTATTTTATGTTCCAGTAACTCGACTGTCCCCAGACACTTACCAGTTCTTTCTAAACGACCCGGACACTGGTGTCGAGTGTATGATAGATGCTACTGCAGATATTTATTTAAAATATGCAAATGTTGGAGATGGGATAATTATATGTATGTTTACGTTGAACAGATTTGAATTTAAATATTTAAATTCCATAATTATTCTAGTTTTGTATGTTTATTTAAAAAAAATTGTAGCTATTTTTATTCCTCATTACATGCTACTGTTAACACAGAAAGCAGCCGAGCGAAGCCGGGACGGTTCACTAATACTTAATAGATTGAAAAACTAGATTTCAATGTTTACTGTTGTAGCATTTTACTTATGAATCTTCCACTAAAGTATCATTTAATTAAAAAATAAAAAGTTTTTGTTTTAATTGCTTTTCATGAGACACTAAAAAATTCAAAGAGCTTTCAACTCTGAAGCTCCAATCTAATTTCCTGACTCCATTACGTAATCAACAACCATAAAAGAAAAAACTCAATTTCCCTTTTTTTCAAATAACGAACGTTTAATAGTATAAGCAAGTACAAAACTGTACAATTCTTCAACAGTTCTCATAACACCACAACGCTTCAATATGGAACTACGGAATTATTCAATACAGCACTTAAAGCGACAAGGGCGGTTGGTAAGAAAGCTTCACTAGGAACTTGCGTTGCCGTAGGCGCTTTACGCTTTTGTCCTGCATCGCTGCAGCGCTCAATTTTTGCGCCTTTTTTTTCTAAAGTTGGTGGACGTGTTTTATGACATTGTTTTGGGTGGAGAGTATAATATGTGGGAATGATTGGGACTTTTGTATTTTTTCTATGATATTGTTGTTGTGTAGAGAATGCCTAAGGCATTAAGTCCGCCTTTGTACCTTTTTGTTGCATAAAGTTTAAATAAATAAATAAAGGGTTTATGATTAACCCAATTGACCTAATACAGTGTGTTACTTTAACGAATTTATGTCGTTTCGATTTTTGTCTACAGCAAGCTACTTTTGAAAAATCATTGAGTGCCATAATACTTAATAGGTGTCAAGGGACACCCGGATGGAACGAAGTTATATGAGAGAGAGAGAGAGACAGACAGAAACACGCGCACGCCGCACGGCTTACAACTATAGCAAAAAGTGTCATTACAACTTTTGGTCTTAATTTTTTCCGTCTAGCCCCCTTTCCCCCTAAAAGTAAAGGAGTATTTACTCTGCTAATCTTACTATTTTGTATTATAAATGTTTATGTGATGAATATAGATATTTGTTAGGTACTCAATCACACCAGACGGCTAACCAGTTTGAATGAAATTTAGCACTCAGATAAATGTACAAAATACCTATATATCACCTTTGACGTAGACCAAGTCGCGAGCACAAGCTAATATTTGAGCATTCCCTCGATATGTATTCCACTCTGTATATTCAAAACTTATTTTCCATTAAGGTAATTCCACAATCACATTAAAGCTTCAGATAACTTTATGTTCGCTGATCTGTGCTCAAACTCAGCATCGCTCGGGTGTATACATTCATAATCAGATGCAATCTCTTAACATGCTCGTGTTTGTTTCATATATCGTCTCAGTACGAGAAATCCTATCTCCTGTAGTACTACGGTCTCCATGTTTATAATCTCTGAGTTACCTCTGGGGATGGCGTAGTATTATGACATGTACTCCTATACTACAGTTGACGTTTCAAAGTATCAAGCATATTTTGCACTGTCGCGACTGCGTCCGCTTGGAAGTCAAGTATGCCATAAAACATATCCTATGACACTTTGCAGTAGTGTAGCTTTCTATAATTGAAAGAACTTTTGTAATCGTACCAGAACTTTCTGCGATTACGTGTTACAAACACATAACTTTAGCTTTTTATAATATTAGTGATTAAACTCAAAATACCTCGCGCGCCCCTCCACAAAACAAATTCAAAACGTTTTAAAGCATTTGTGAAGGTATTTACAAGACTCACAACGCATGTGTGCGCACTGAGACGGCTCTCAAAACAAAAACAAATCAGCGATTTGTTGCTCGACTAGCGGTTTCATTGATTGCTCATTATTATTAGTATGGCGCTGCACTAACATACTCTATGAAAATGACACGTGCGTTGTCTTGCGCGGTCTTGCTAATTATAATTAGTTGACTAACAAATCTGCCGGCGTGCTACTGAAGACGAATACTTACAACTACATACAAACTCTTTCATAAGGATGTAACTACACACATTAAAAACGTAATATGAAAGGACGCGCCATGTTATAGTAGTTTAGCTCTAACGGGTATTTGATGTGTCTTTTTATACCCTGTTTAAAATAAAAATTCCATTCAATCAAAGGATGCTTAGACAGACGTTTTAATTTCCGCCGTAACCACAGACGTTTTACCAAATGTTTCCACACAACATTTTTTAACGTAGGTACAGCACGAATTCAACCGTTCAATGTACGTGACAAGATTTTTTATACTGAACGAACTTGTTGAATTCTAAGTACTTAATTGAATTGTTTTACTAAAAAAACTAATATCTTTTCATGGTTAGAATTTTTGTTTTGTCATTTGTATAGTGCAATTTCATCAATCACTTCAGGTATGTTTCATTTGAGAAATCAAGCTTAAAGTATACTTACAGGTACTTTTGAACTGTCAAGGAGTCAATCAGTTAGTCAGTATGTTGAAGCTAGTTGCTCGTTCTAAAATGTAGGTGGGTCTCTATAGAGAACAATGAAAAGAAACTCCAAGGATACTCTTTTTAATTAGGGTTATACCATTTCGTGGTTACAAAATACTTGTTGCTTCTATATGAAAACAATTTAAACGTAGAAAAATATAAAACAATTCGAAAAATATATATATACATATAGGTAAGTTATGGCAGTGATATGTGAATCTTAACTGACCTCGCCCGTTCACGATCATAACGCATGGATCAGCACCATTTATCTCAGCCATCTTAAAGGGAATCTGTTCTTAATCGACTTGCTAATCGTCTCAAGTAATTGAAACAATCACGAAACAATTTAAACTATCCGTAATAATTAATTGGATTATCGATCATCAGAAATGCCAGCCTCTTGGATTATCACAAATTAATGTGTATATGTTGCAATTAATCCGCAATAATTAAATTTAAATCCATCAGCGTATATTACAATAAATTAATGTAATGAAGCCTCTATGTAAAGGAAAATTTAAATAAATCAGATTTCAGGAAACTGAGTAAATGTTTTCAACAAGCATCGTGTTTTTTTTTTAATAGCGTCTAAGTAGTACTCATAGGTGAGCTTAATTTTGCCAAAAAAGTCCAACCTAAAAACTCTCAATAATTCAATTAATTACCTACTTCAAAATATGTAATTTAATATACTAATTGCACATTACTATCGCGCAAACACAAGTCTATGTTTTTATTTCCAAAATGTATGCTTATATACCTAATATACAGCCTGTAACAAAAACCCTGTCCGATCCTTAAGGGTATTATTCGGCATCGTACTGCGTACACATATACGTAACCATTTAATGGATTTGAGATTATTAATTTTCTCCAGTGAAAAAAAAAGAAGAAACAAGAAGTAATTAAATTAAAATAAAACATAAAAACTGATCAACGGCAACACTGATCTGACAGGGTTTTTGTTACATAGTGTATATAATAGATGGAAAATTAATCAGTGTTAAACATCCAAAAAAGTTACAAACCTAGTAGCACCAACCAATAACTTATGTATATTTCTGGTGCAAACTGTTAGTATAGGTTGTTTTTCTGACTATAAAAGAGTACGTATGGAGTTTCTTGCACATTCTTCTCCATACAAAACTACCTTTTGGAAGGGGCAACTATCTAGATTCAATTCCTTTTTTTATGACGTTTAAAAGTGCCTTGTAATGGCTTATTGAAATAAATGATATGATTTTGACTTTTCCTTCTTTTATATGTATAAATAAATAAAAATACAATTACTCCAAAAAATGTGGGTTGGTTCGATTTGACAGACCTAAACCCTCAGAGTCATAATAATACTTCAACTGTCTTTTCTTAATGAGGGCATTGAACCGAAAACTTGTGCCACAAATAACAAAAACACGACTTTCACATAATACAAAGAAAATAAAAGAAAATAACGAAGGCAACAGGATTTACGTCACTCAACCTACATTTATAGGGTTCCGTAATAAAACAAAGAAACGTTATTAGTAGATACCTCCTTGGTAATAACTTTGTTTGCCATTAAGTAGGGGAAGTTAATCAACCAGTGTTATTCTTAGGCCCATGTTCACCACCATTATTTCAACCGGTTACGTATTTGATCAAAAACGGAATTCTTGTATTTTTGAGTTCGTTCATATTTTAATATAAGGGTTTTTAACATTGATTGTCTCTAAAATAAGATGGCGACAAAATTTTGAATATTTTCAATTTGTTTATTTATTTTTGATTCAGCTTTGCCAACAGGCTTACCAATTGGGTAGTGGACAACGTTAAAAAAAAAACATTTTATTTAAACCCGATCAATTTTTTATTAAAAGTAAAATTAGATTTTTTGTGATTTCAAAGCAATCCGTAAATAGTCAATCAATTGACTTGTCAAATAAGAAACGTCACAGTATACTATTGCCATACCAAAAAATATGACTGAATCGGGTTTTGACAGCTCATAAAATTTATATCAATAGATGTCCTATCACGGGAATTGACTTTCATTTGTTTTTGACAATTTATCCTCAAGGAATTTTAAATATGGAACTGTTAAATTACTCAAGTCCCACGTAATGAGACCCAATTAATTTTCTATTGTTCTGTCATACCAGTATGACAGCCGGGCCTTGAGCGGTTAAATAATCGTTTGATTAAATGTTGGTGAACACAGGCCTAAGTACTCGTAACTTAGACACACAACCCTTTATAGTCTCCTAACGGTTAATACTTAAACTTGGGTTAAGCCATAAATCACTGTTTTGACAAATATTATCTGAACATAAACTTCCATTGTAGACATGATCGTGAACAAAGAAATAATGTTTCACAATAAATCCATTATTCTTAATTTATATTGTTACTTGGAATATTTATGTGTAGGTAGTAATACAGACACCCTTGACAAAGATGAAAGATATTTTCTGTTATAAATTATAGATTGAAGACAATTTTACCAACAAATTATATTAGTAAATGCGTTTATTTATAAATGGGTAAGTTTGTGAAAATGCATAAATGGATGTCTGTAACTCTTTCACGCTTAAACGAAAGAACAGAATTAGCTAAAATTTGGCATGACATCTATCATTCTATCTTATCACAAAGGATAATTTTGATCCCGTATTTTGGTTTATTCCAAAGATCTTAAGATCTTGTTAAGCACAAAATTTTTCAAGATGTTACAGTGTACCTACATTTATAAAATAAACATACCTAACAACATAACATCACGCCTGTAATCCCCGAAGGGTTAGGCAGAGGTGTACCCATTAGTAAAACAAAACAAAAAAAAAAGTTTTATAAATAAAATTTTGTCAAATCGAAAACAAACGAAAAAATATTTAGAACGACTTTTTACTTTTTCGTTTTTAGTCTATAACATTCATCACTTCTTTTGCTATTCAAAACTCTGAAAACAAGCACGTGCATGTTAAAATCCACATGTTTTTCTTTACGTATTCTCTTTTGAAAAATAAACCCTATTCGTATGTTCAAAAGTGCATAGCAAAAATTGGCAGCTTTGATGTTTTGAACTTGTACAAAAAAAGGGGTGGATCAAAAGTTTCGCGAGCGTAGAGCCGTAAATACAATACGTAGAAAAAAAATACGGAAAAGGTATTCGTAGATACGTGAATCTGCACAAAAATGTTCCAACGTTATAGTATCGAAAACATTAGTTTAATGAATACAAAAATCCCTGATTTGTTTATTTATTTTCTTTATGTAACTTGGGATTAGGGTCCCGGACCTTTGAAAGGCGTAAGAGGAGCCGAAGCCAACTCGTAGAGGCCCTTATACAGCTTTGATGAAATGAAATACCGACCGACAAAACCCTGTATGTGAGTGCAAGGATAAACCCTGGGTGGCGCAAGACTACTGCAGAACATAGAAACAGAGACAAAACTAAGAGCTGGTTCACATTAGGTGGACCGCGACAGTTTTACCATTGACCGACTGTCGGGTGTTGCTGTTCACACTAGAAGCTGCCGATCAAACCTAATGTGAGTACCACCGTCGTTACCGTCGTTTTAGCACAGCCAACTCACACCTGGTATGCTATTCTCTAAAAACACAGCGCCGCGGCAGTGCTGCGGCAGCGCTGACACTATGGTTTGTGTTTAGTGGATTTTCAACGTTGTGATCTACACTATAAAGTTGAAAATCCACTAAACACAAACCATAGTATCAGCGCTGCCGCAGCGCTGCCGCGGCGCTGTGTTTTTTTAGAGAATAGCACAGCTGCTTTGTGACGACCCGGGGTCATCACAAAGCAATTGTGAGTTGTTTGTCGGTCCGATAAAACTGTAGGTCCGACCTAATGTGAACCAGGTATAAGTGACTTAAATTGTTTCTGGTGAAAAATAATTCCTGGTTATTTGTTTGTGTATGTGACGTTTTGTGTTTGTAAACGCATCCACCACACAGATAACATTCCTAGTGTGAAATCGAAGCCAGGACCTCGGTCAGTGGGTCGTCTTAGGGGCGGATTTGTTGGAGTTGGAGTATACGCTTAGGGGCACTATGAACAGCAAAGAAACAAAAAAAAATTTTTTTTTGGTTGAAAAAAAAAAAAATTTGGGACTTAAAAAATTTTTGTTTTTTTTTACGAAAAGTTTTTTCGGAAAAGTTCCAATTTTATTGCAGCATCTTATTAAGCTAGTCCATAGAAACAAATTAAGCTCTGAGAAGTATGACCCTACGACGCACCGTTTCCGAGTTATGGGTCTTCGAAATTTTTAGTTTTTTATAAAACACTCTATATTTCCAAAATGGTAGGTCGGATGAAAATCTTTTCTGGAAAGAAATTGTTGCTCTAGTCGAGAACCATAAGATGGTGTAAAGAAACCCGCGGAAATTAGTAAAAAAAAAAAATATGAAAAATTTTCTAAGTGTCGGATCGTCAGCTTGCGTATCTTTAGGGGCACGGGACTTAGTCAAATTTTCTAAGATTTTTTTTTTTACTTATTTTCGCGGGTTTCTTTACACTATCTCATGGTTCTCGACTAGAGCAACAATTTCTTTCCAGAAAAGATTTTCACCCGACCTACCATTTTGGAAATATAGAGTGTTTTATAAAAAACTAAAAATTTCGAAGACCCATAACTCGGAAACGGTGCGTCGTAGGGCCATACTTCTCAGAGCTTAATTTGTTTCTATGGACTAGCTTAATAAGATGCTGCAATAAAATTGGAACTTTTCCGAAAAAACTTTTCGTAAAAAAAACAAAAAATTTCTAAGTCCTAGCGCCCCTAAGGCTACACTCCAACCAGGACCTCATGTTTAACTAATGCCTCAACGAGGCAACATCATATTTTGTGAATACTCTACAAGTGCGACTACAACTAATATTGATCCCATACAAGACCTAAATATATTTCCAAGTATCAAGACCTAATAGAATCTACCTTTCGACACACATAATGAGCCAAGTCCGCTCAAGCCCCGAGTGGCATACCCGTATGCCGGTACGAAATTCTCCGTCAAGCCCCGAGCGGCATACCGGTATGCCGGCAGATTTTTTCATCTGTCAACGGCTTTACAAGCTGTTTTTAATATGAATTTAGTCGAATATTGTCTCTGAATATTTTTATTCTGAATGCTAAAGATGTTGCCATGCATAAAAACATCACTCGAAACGCAAATATCCATAGGCAATATAGAAAAAAAATGTTGAAGTTGACATCTGGCCCACTTCAAAATTTTGTCAACAGTGCGGGTTTTTGTTCCACATTTTTTGTGTTTAGTGATTTATTGTAGTGATTTGAAGGTAAGTGCAGTGTTTTTTATGTAGAATATTAGTTAGGACACCGTTATGTGTGATGTTTTTACGAAATAGCATCATAAAATTTGATTTTTTTGATTTGACAAGAGTCGTGAGAAATCGTAAACTTTTTTCAAAGAATTTTCGCTGTTTTAGTGCATAATCGACAGAAAATGGATGTAATATTCATTTACAACGAGTGATTACTTCGTTCTAGACAATACTTTCATGAAATAGCATCATAAAATCACTTTGACAAAATAATATATACGTATTTACATAAATACCTACAAACGGCGCCGCGCCCTATGAAGTTTGAGTTGTAATATTATGAAAATGTTACGTATGATTCTCAAAAAAACGCTGTTGTTAGATTCCTTGTCTATTCATAATGTAACTTACAAAGTTTGGTGTACATAGCTACAGTAGTTTTATCACAAATCGATAAAGTACAAGAACATGTGTATTTTTAGCCATTCTCTGATAAAACCCTATGCTTAGAAATACAACACAATAATTCGGTTATCGCTTATAGATAAGTATGTTCTCTGGTTATTTTCCATCACAAAACAGGTTTTGCTATCGCAGTACGTCGTACAAAACATGGATTAGAGTGTTTACAAAATCATATTTACATATGTATAAATACATATAAAATGGCGCCGCGCGCTATGAAGTTTGAGTTGTAATATTATGAAAATGTTAAGTAGGATTCTCAAAAAAACGCTGTTGTTACATTCCTTGTTTATTCATAATGTAACTTACAAAGTTACAAGTACATAGCGACTCTAGTTTTATCACAGTCGACAAAGAACCATAACAATACGATAATATAAACAACTTTGGCCAGTTCTCAGATTTAATCTTTTGTTTACGAATGGAACGAAGACAAAGGGCGACCGCTGTTACTTAACTACCTGCGTTGCTTATCTACGTTCCCAGAACGGGCACCCTTATCGCTCTACGACCCAGTCGACCCACTTACGAGCATTTTAAGTGACTGGTGTCGTGTTACGCCATGATTACGTCATCGCGGCCCGCGCGTGCGCGGGCCTTGAGCACATAGCGTCAAAATAAAGTGCGCGGGGCTAAATCGGTTAATTTTGGAACGACCATTAAAGTTATCGACATAACGTAAAATGTAATCGTCCACATTTCGATGTTTGTTATACAGGTCGGCCATTATTGAGAATGAGCTACAAAAATTGCCCGCAAGCAAGTACCCAATTACATGGTACCCTCAGTAATAAGGGTAATCGAGCATTATTTCTTGTGACGCAATGTTATAAGGTCAATGACCTTAGGTATGATTAGAAGCATGTCTTGAAAATGTCACGGAAAAAATCTTTTGGGAATAAAAAATGGTAACGCTTTAGATAACATTAACCTTTTATATAAAAGGCAACATGTAGACAGTAATCTTTTTTTATGAAACAAGCCCAACTTCTGGAAGTCAGGCAATCACCAGAAAAGCGTCGAAATTCAATAAAGCTCGTCGAAAGTGAAAAACATAATTGTCACATCCCTCCATATTAAACAGGAGACAGAACAAAGCTAGGCTAAAGTATAGGCACGAAGGGATTTTAATTTAATTACAACCATTACTTAATATATTTTCCATATAAAAACGCCATTTAAATTAATAAAACCTAGGCTTTACTCCTCTAGTTTCTCTAGAGTTCACACCATCTAACTTAAAAAAACATTTAAACACAATGGACCAATGTTGTCAAATGAAATAAATGAATTATTATTATATTATTATTAATATCCGCTCAGTTCAAGCAACCAAATTTTGGAAATATGCTGTTCTTTCTCAATTAAAAAATAGACATGATATATTTAAACAGGGAACGTTTATTCTTTTTCGTTTATTCTTTTTCGTTTATTCTTTTTCGTTTATTCTTCGTTTATTATTATAATTCCCACATTAGGAACTTCTCTTGTATCGTGGGTGCGTTTTCAAACATACAAACTCACATACGCAAAAAACGAGACCAGAAACAACTACCTGTAGACCATAATTATCATATAGTCCAGGGAAATTAGTCAAATAGCAAGAATCTCATATTGAGAGATAGTCGGCTATAAATTTGTATAAACCTTTATTTTGTCACCCTAAAACTTGTCTCAAAACCTACTTATCGTAGGGCGTCCGCGACGTCAGATATTTCAAGGTCAATAGCATAAAACCCATAGGAAACGAGATATTTGCAATAAATGTGTAAAAAAACGATTTTTTGACCTTTGACCTTGAAATATCTGACGTCGCGTACACCCTACGATAAGTAGGTTTTGAGACAAGTTTTAGGGTGACAAAATAAAGGTTTATACAAATTTATAGCCGACTATCTCTCATTGCGAGGTGAAACCCTAATTTTCCTGGGATAATAGAACCAGCGACACAGAGCGCAGCAGCCAATCGCTCAGCCACTAAGCCAACCGTGTCAACATTACATCCGACAACAGATTCAATTGTGTACTCAACGAGGGTAATTCTGAAACACGAGCCCCTAGCGACTAAAGTTTCGCTCTTTACAAATTCAGTATGATATTCCATCTACTTGTAATTCAGAGAATTGAGACAATGGGAAATAATATTATTTATCCAAAATTTGCTAATTTATTATAATATTATGTTTCCCAAAACTTTGAATCGGCACAAATAACGTCGGTTTACTCAAAATTCTGGTCGTCGGAAGCAATATGGCCACCTGTTTCGAAATTCACTGGAATATTTAACTAATTAACATTTGGACGGAACGTTTGGCACATAAAAACATACACATATTAAAGCGGGGGATGTTTTTATTACCAATGGCTAAATATCATTATTTTACCAGCAAATTCTAATGTACAATCGGTGTATGAAAACATTGATCATATTACAACCTGACATAATTATGTAGTTACAACTGACAAGTACCAAGATTAAAAGATGATTTCCACCAAACGACTCGCATCGCATCGGATCGGAACGGATTTTACAATCTTTAAACGATATTAAGCTATGTACACAGTATTTAAAATCTATATTACCACGAACGTCTTCCGCGACACGCAATCGTAGCCCAAAGTATGCTGCGACGCGCAATCGGCTCCGTTCGCTTGTCATCGTATCCGATCGGATCGTTTCAAAATTTAAAACACGTCAACAGTAGAAATTAAACTATTTGACTAGGCTCAGAAACGGATTCGTTCACAAGCGAATACGGAGCCGATTGTATGCGTCGACATCCTGTCGGACGCGATCGGCTATCGCCGCATCCGTTCGTATCCTTTCCGATCCGATACGATGCGAATAGTTTGACAGAAATCATCCGTTTTATGACAAAGTCTAAGGGTCGGTACATATCTGACGGAAAATGCGTGGCGAATTATCGGTCGCGTAACGCCAGAACAGTCAAATATATAATAAAACACCCAATCATACACACATAACCGATGATGCGTTAGTACGTCGAACATACTAAAGACGATACGTCCGTCGTATCTTCCGTCAGATGTGAAATCACCCTAAAAGTGATCAACGTTTTCATAAAACGATTGTAAGTTAACACTTAAAATTAAAGTAGGTACTAAGTGTTAGGTAACATCAATTATGTAAGCTTCTGTTGTGCGAAGGTTGTTAAGGATCTAACTTGAAGTTTAAGTTCTTAACTTGATCTGTGTAATCGAGTAAGTAACCTAAACAGAGAATACCTATATAAACACTACGCGGTACCTGAAGTTACTTGTTCTTTGAACTTAAACACTGGCCCTTTTGCCCAAGGCTTTTCTCATTTAGTAGACTTTAGTACTCGTAATAAATACGGGTATGGACATCGTTGCGAAAACTGGATGGCATGGATTCAATACATGATTTTAGAACCCCCGGAAATAAACGTGTTCTGTTTCATACAAAAATGCAACACAAACACGGTCAAAATGTATAGAACAGTAGATTTTTTTAATAACCGACGATCAATGTTTTCTCTGGGGAATCTAAAATCAATTACTGAATAAATGGTAAAAGTTTTCATTACGATGTTCCTCTCATTATACATTCAATTATTGCTGGTACGATCTTCATTTATTATAACTGCAACGCGATCTATCAACGCGTGGTACTTAAAAAGCAAAGTTTTAAATTCCGACGTGCTAACACACTAGCTTTTGCCCGCAACTTCGTCGACGTGGATTTTGTTTACAGACCCCTAATTTTTTTCAAATAAAATATAGCTTTCCATATGTGTAATAATTTTTGAAATCGGTTAAGTAGTTTTTGAGTTTATCCATTACAAACAAAACTAAAAATATTTTCTCTTTATTAAATTAGTTTAGTGGCGACGGATTCATCATCAAAGACTTGATACTTGTATATCTCTTCACTATTCACAAATTTTCATAAACATTAATGAACTAGATTCCCTTATTAAAATCTGTCACTCTCCGCTCTGGTCAAAACACATTAAATTTCTCTCAGAAAAGCGCTCCAAACATAACGAAACCGGTCATTCAGACCCTTCAATTTGTGACACGGTAACCGAAAACTGTCACCACCCGTCAAACGGCCACGATGGAAATCCCTTTGACACTTTAATCCCCGTATAAAAGTGGTATTTCAGAGAGAAATTGCTGTTTTATACAAGAGTTATAATAGCGAGATCGCTCAAGCGAATCGCCGCGGTCCTTATATTAAAATTATGAATGAAACTACCCGTTCATTTTTGTTGAGCGGAGATAAAAATGTCCTTCTCTGCTCTTTGTAGAAAATATTGCGACGCGTGGAACTGTTTGCTGTCGTGTTAGTAAACATAATACTTTTTCATATCGTGGTAAACAGATCCATAAAACTGAGTTCTTTGAATTGTTGGTCAAAGACACGAGGACGTCTGTGGTCATAGATTAAATATGTCAAAGAAGATTTAAATATATAGTATTGAAAAAATTTTTGTTTTGATTTTAGAATGATGAATTACTTCTTTTAAAACTGTGAATTATAACAACATACCTATTTCGCTGTGAATAACATGAAAGATGGTCTTACATTGACGGTTTTACTTGGGCATAAATCTCAACTATTTATAATATGAATTTTATTGACCAATCTAGACATTGGAAAACCTATAAAATTTTCCTTGAATGACTTCTAAAAACTAAGAAACTATCATCCTCTCTCTAAACTGGAAAATGTCTATAGGATGCGCTTACTTTCGATCAATGAGAAAATCTTACTACCAACATAGAAAAAATATACCTATAGTATCCTTCTTCTTATTACTCTTTACTATCCTTCCTACTATTACTATAAATATCCCGTTTTTGTGTCCCCATGAAAAAGTTTAGAACTGGCTTAATTCTGAAGTCTACGCAGACGAAATCGCGGGCAGTAACAAGTACTTAAATAATCTAGAAATAATTATGTTATGTAATTATTTTAATCAAGTTTTAAAGCTTATCAAATTATGTTTTTATTTATCATCCTTAACACAACAGAAGCAATCTGATCACAAACAGACTCACCACATCAATGATCTGCTGCAGCGTGAGGCCGAACCTGACTTCCAGTGGCTCGCTCTCGTTGGCCACCGGCCGCTCCAAAGTGTTATAGTTTGCAAGCAAAGCGTTCAGAAGACGCTTCTCGTGAGGACCTTGCTCCGATACTGTGGATGTAGAAGATACAGTCTTAAATTAATTGAAGAAGAAGAAGAAGGTTAGCACAGTTTCTTTGAAGGTAAGGAAGAAGGGAGAGAAGGAACTCGCATTGGTCAAGGATAAATTAAAAGACTACATGGGCTGAGGCAATGATAATGATGTTTGTAAGAATGAAAAGAGAGACTATCGATACTGGAAATATGAAATAACGTAATGGTCATTTTCGACCAAATGTCCCTTACATTATTTTATATTTTCAGTATCGCTATAGGTCTCCTTAAATTAGTAGTTATGGATGAATTAGATCGAGCCCAGTGATGGTCAGCAGAGGGCTTATTATAAACAGGGTGATTGTTAATTTACCAGAAACCTTAAAAGGGGTCATTGTACTCATCATCATGAACAAGTTTTCCTATGGGACCAATCCTGAAATCATACAAAAACAATCGGCTGTTCCCTACAAAAATGCTTTACAACATAATCATAATGTATGGAACGGCAGGTTTATTTTTCATAGTAATAGTTGTTTTTAATGATGAGTACAATGACCCCTTTTCAGGTTTCTGGTAAATTAACAATAACCCTGTATACAGCACTCGACTGCTTAAAATGAGAGGGTTCCGATATAATGAGGACAAACGCAAAAAGGAAAGTTTAATTCCAATTTCAAATAAACGAAATCTGTAAACTTCTTTTATGCTTCTTTCTTTATTGATTAATAAAGTGAGAACCATCAAAGACGTTTATAAGTAAAATAAGAATGAAATGCAAAGAAATTACAAAGGCTCGTACATGAAATGAACACAAATTACGATTGACTTAAGCATTTTCAAGCAGGAATGTTTACAAGATCAAATGGAAACGAAAACATCAAACAAAATAAGACTTCCATTTTACATTTAACGTTAAAGAGTAAAATTCAATGATGAGAGCTGAGGTGTGTCGTTACCGTAATTTTTACCTTAAGTTCTTCGTTTTAGAACTTATTTTCAATTACTTACACGTTCCTGGTGAAGAGTAAACAATGAAACCTAAGTCCAATAAAACGGTTGAATCTTCAGTTACTGGAATATAAACATATATGTTTATGAAGCTCTTTTGTAAAAATATTCAGAAGATGGTATTACTTATAAATATTTATCAAGAATTCGTCGACACTTCCTACTTCCTACAATAGTTGTATTACAATCCTGGAAAAACTTCCTATTTCCTATCAATATACAATACTACCGCGTCCTGTAATACAATTATATAGAATTGGATACGAGAAAGTTTTATTATAGGAAGAAATAATTCTATATCTCCATATTGATCTGAACAAAGAAATAAAAAGAAACTGCAGAGCTGTACTATAAAAGCAGGGCCGGTTTATCCATTAGGTAGCGTAGGCTAGGGTTGCCTAGGGGCCTCGCAAAGAGTAGGGGCCCCAAGCATGAGAAAAAAAAAAGATGTGTAGGTATGCAAGGAACCCACAATGAAAAAAACGAATTAAAGTATGCATTAGTATTAATTATTCCTTTCATTTTAATTATTTATTTATTTTATTAAATATTTTGATGGCACCTTCGTAATGTAGAAAAAGCACCGTATTTATGAATTAAATTGCATTGTGGGACAATTTTATTTTTTTGGAAGTTCAAAAGTGTAACAGAGCCCTGTGACGTGCATTGCCTAGGGGCCCCGACACGGTTATAATCCGGCCCTGGATAAAAGTCATTACAATAAATCCAACTGTAAAGAGAGAAATTCGTAATGAAAAAAATATAATGAAAAATCCGTTGACTTTTCAACACATTCATCTAGCCTTTTCAGTAAGTGAATAGAGAATCGGCAAATCCTTAAAACAAACGTACTCAATAACTTTCGAGACCAAAAGAATTAAGACCAAAACAGACCATAATTTTTCACAACAAATTGGACAAATCCCTATAGTTCAGCGGCCGAGAACTACGTACATCTGCCACAAGAATAACGGCTGGATAACTCTGTCTACGCACCTGAACCTCTAAAACTACAAAACGACCTTAAAGTCAAGGGCATAAAGTCCATTTTCCCTGTGCAGAAGAAGCTCGCAAGAGTCCGGCTCGAAGGATCAGCAATAAACACTCATTTTAGGGGCTTACAATGCTCTTATACGTGATGTATGAAAGCTAGAGTGTGACAAGTATAACTCGCTAGTACACCCGGATTAGTGCGTTGGAAAAGGATAGATGTAAGTGCTCGGTTGCGCGCAAAGTCAGGTAATTTATTTTCTTTGGTATCTCCTGGTCTCGGGAGGATTTCAGTATGGTCTAATAGTTTTTTGACCAATATATATCTTGTTCGCTCGCACATAAGTTTACTTTAGACTGTATTGGGAATGCTCACATCAATAGAAATCCTTCGTGAATTTACTAAAAGCCTTTTTACGAGTTGAGTCGTCAATTATTGGAAAATTGAAAAGGCTTCTATTGTCCATTAGGGAATTCAGATTATCGAGTTAAAATTATCGATGGAATACTAAAGTTATCTCAAAATTAAATATTAGTTATTTCATAATGAAATTAAATAGTTCAGATTCATTTAAAGTTAATTGCAATAATTATTAACACATTAAAATAATTCAACTACGAAATTTTAATAACAAATAAAATTCAACCAAATATTTTGTGTGGTATCACCGCAAATAAGTGAAGTGTTCGTTCAGAGAAAATATTTATAAAACACTTGGATATATCACAAAATATAAATCGAAAACGTTCCATTTGTTGAAGAGTTCGACAACATTTATTGCAGCAACAAGCAATTACGGTTATGAATTTTCGACAAACTTAACAATATAGTCAATCAATCTGCCTAACCTTTTCCCATTATGTTGAGGTCGGCTTCCAGTCTAACCGGTGCAGCAGAATACCAGTATTTTAGTGCCTGTAAATGATCTAATTGAAATGAATACTTTATCTTTGATTGATTTTCTGGTCCCTGCCACCCTATACTATTAACCCTAGTTCCTTAATTACTAAATCCTTAAGTGCCGTCATATATTACCCCCATATACAACATGTAATAAAATAATACACGAACTCATACATCATCCATGCTCTAAGTAAATCCCGGTTCTAAATTATTCGTCTAATATGTGTTACAAACTAACAGCGTTATAGGCCGGGTGTGGTGATTACATCACTAACGGTCTGTTTGATAACACCAGAGTTATACTGTTACGGGGGTGTGAGTAAGTTGGAATTTCGAGTATCATAGTAACATCTAATTAATATAGTTCCCTCGACTGAAATGTACAAAAGAACTAGTTATTTGGTATACGGGTATTTTCACCGTACAATATTTAACGTTAAAAAAACACTGTTCTTGTGTGGGAATTTTAATTTCTAACTTTATTTCATTTTCATTATTTGTTGTTATGGCAGTCAAAGTAATACATGCACTGTGGAAACGTCAAGTGTCTAACTATTACGGTTAAAACAATACAGCCCTGTTATAGAAAGACGGACAGACTAACGGGCACGACGCGGACTCTTAGTAATAGGGATCTGTGTGCAACTTTGAATATATGCAGCGCCAAAGAGGTGCGGGTGTCGTATGGCACACGGACGGTTGCCTTTATACACAGATGACACGTTGAGTTTGTTTATCCCACCGTCCCAAAGCCCTCACAACACGTCAACTCTATGAATAAAAATTGTACGGCCGGGAGACCCTACGATAAATTAGTAATATTATTATTAATGAAATTATAAATAAAATTTTGCACGTGTTTTGAATTGAGGTTATACAGCTGGCCGCGTACAATGCTTGCTGCTCGAATCTCGATACTTGCACGCACACAACCAAATTCATACACCCGTATATAATATAAAGTCACAGAGAGAAAGAGGGGAAAGGTTGCCTGGCGGGAGCATAACGCTTTTTCTTTACGTGACAATGTTTGCCAGTTAACTTCTATGCATCAAGGAACTTTGTTCCAAAAAACACCGTCTTTATCGTGTTCCATACAACACATGCACCTCTCCAGCGCTGCAACAAACCGAACGCTTAAATCGAAAGATCCCTAAAGACTAACAAATCGATCAACAAACCACACAATACAAACTTACATAACTGAAAAGTAACTGACAAAAAGTGATAACAAAAACTAAAATCCCCACTTTAGGCTTAAAACTAGCACGTAAGCAGCTACAATCTCCAAGTACGTGGCACCCGACGTGCGGTTAGGGACGTGCCGTGAGACAGACAGGTTAAAAGGTCCACTGTTACATGTATTAGCAAGTCTAAGCACGCAGGCACCGATTGAGGTAACATTTGGGCAAGAACTTGTCCCGTTGGCGACAGCTTGGTTGGAGAATGTTCAGTGATTGACTGTAGCTACAATTATTTAGCACGACAGCTCTGACGTCATGTTTTCGATTTTCGAATTGGGTACTTGACATTAGCAATGAATTGACTTTTTTTTTTGAGCTGTCAAAACGAAATTCCTTCATAGATTTTGTTAACTTTGACGTCATTTTTTTGCTTACTCAATTGATTAAGTATTTAATTGATTTTAAAGTAATTTTTTTCCTCTTTTCGTATCGATAATACATCTATTTGTTTATACCACTTGGGCCCAGTAGATGTCTGGACCTTTATTGCCGCGTCAGAGGCGCTATTCAGATCGTCAACGGTGTAAGTGAACGGTCAATTGGGAGTCTATAGCATATGGGACTAAAAGCAACTACAAAAACAAAATTTTACTGTTGATTGAATTAAACTAACGTGTTTTTTTTAAGAAGTTTCTTAGATATATTGGTTAACTACCCAATATCCTATAGCACTTTGAGCTGTTTTCATACGACAAACACACAGTATCACTCATCGATATGAATAAAGCCTTCAAATTAAATAAATATTACGTGCGAAATTGATATTTCCAATTTAAAAATCAATTGAATTTACATTACGTTTACTCCGCGCGCTGGCGCTAGGCCCTCTAATAATTTATACAAACAAATGAATAATAAAAATATCTTCTATACCTATCGATTGCAAATTCTTCTTCAGTAATTTTTTTAAACCCTTTGTTACCTAGTGACTTTTGCTGTTGTGGATGTACCTAATTATAAATCGACTAAAATAAATTGTATATTACTATTTATATGATATACTAGCTACTGCCCGCGATTTCGTCCGCGTCAAAGTTGATTTCTCTATACAAACTTTTCCGTTTCACCCCCTCAGAGGGGTCAAGTACCTCCCTGCCAAATTTCATCTTTATATGTCAAGCGGTTTTCGATATTTCGTGATGAATGAGTGAGTGAACTTTCGCTTTTATATATTAAAGATAATATTCTCTCATAAATTATTTTACTTTGTTAACTTAAAACTCATTTGGTCGCATCTATTTGTTTTGTATTGATAAGCATAAGAAATACTTCAAACAGAATTCAAAGACGAGGATTTTCACGTACCTACTACTGTAAGCCTCTGTATACACAACTAAAGAACACACCCTCTATCTGTCACTTCTAGATCAACGTCAAAGATTATGTCTGAGTTCACCGCACACTAACTGAACATTCTGTACACATCTTACGTTGTGACGGTACCTAATCCATTCAGGGATTAGCGCTTCCAGCCGCCCTCGTAAAGTTGGCGCGGTTTACCTCGCCACTATTGAATGAATAGTTGCTGAATTATACTTGACTGTCATGATGGCAGTTACGACCTTTTTGAGATTATGAGCGACTAGCTTTACACCGCTGTTTTGCCGCGTAGTTTTGCCTCGTTGGTCTAGTAGTCGTGAAGCGTGACTGCTGCATTAAGTCTTGGTCCCGTAGGCATGCGCTGAAAAAGGATTTTCCAAAATTCACCCACTAAGGGGTTGAAACGGGGGGATCCAAAGTTTGTATAGATAAACAAAATTAGATCACCAATAACCGACATTTACGCGGACGAAGTCATGTGCAAAAGCTAGTAAACATTAAGATTCTACAGTACCCGGCGATAAATATTGCACATAGACCTTTGGAAAGAGACAATCGGCTAATTTCGGCTTCGTAGAGCGTTATCTCTGTCGCACGAAATACAAACAGTCCAGTATCTATTAGGAGCTGTTAAAACAATAATTATGATTTGCTTCTTTTGATAATTCTTTTTATTCTTTGTATAAAATACGAAATACGATAAAGGTCGAAGTGCAATATTTATCGCCGGGTACTGTACAAGATAAATTGTTCTTTTTTTGTAGTAAGGGAAAGTGATCAACTGAATCTTTAATTAAATTTCCACTTTTTTGTGTTATGAAAACTCTTTTTGAGGAAAAAAAACGTCATCATAGCGGGTCCCATCGATCCGCTCCTAATTTATATTTTTTTGTGAACGGGGCGGCAAATTCACTTTTTACGCTCCGTCGTATATTGTATTACGCATTTTATTATTCAATTGCCAAGTTTTGTTGGGGTTGGCAACTGACAGAGTGGCATTAAGTACACTCAGGCCAATATAAATGTCGGGTACGGAGGCGAAATTTTTAAATAATTTCATAAATATGACTGTGAAAAAGCGGTAATGTAAATATGCTTGTGGAAATGGAAATGTGAAATGTTTTGACGAAATTAGTACGTTTGATAGGTAAATTCATTTGTTGTAATGTAAGTTATATTGGTTCTTATCATTGTAGGCATACGTACGGTTTTTCAAGACCTACGTACGTGATCCTAGATCCTAGTCGCTTGACCTATAGGTATTATTATTTCATCATCAGGTAGGTACAAAAAGTGGCTGTTTTTTATTTATGTTTTACAGGTATTGTTAAATAACATTATCAGTTACTATTTCTATCTTATTTTTTTTAAGTAGTCCCAATACTAGGAATTTCTCTAATATTGTGAGTGAGTAACATACACAACACAAAGAACTAGACCCGGAACTACTACCTATAGGCCATACGAATTGTTCTACGCGAAAACTGAACCCGACAAACGCAGCACAACAAGCAATCGCTTAACCACTGCGCCAACTGCGTTGTCGTACTATTAACGACATATTTTTTTATGTATCCCCAATATTTAAAGCATAGGTACTAAAATGACGTAGATGTAAAGACTATAAGATCTCAATTCAACTTGAAACACTGGCATCAAATGAAACCTCATAACATTTAAAAAGTATTGACATCCAAAATTCAATAACATATCCAACCTCATTACCCGCACACCTCTCAAAAAAACAAGATGGCCACCTGTCAAAAATCCATTACCCGTCAAAACTCATTATTCTCAAAATAATCGCGTTACACAGCTAGTTAACAACGGGGCTGTAACTAGAAACTCAGTTGGCAATCATCGTAATCTAATCCCTCCAGGAACAAAGGCATTGTCTGCGCAATTTATTTGTACCCGACCCTTGGAATTACTTGAAATTTTGAAGACAGTAATAAGACGTCTGTACTGTCGCGTGAATGGGAGGGTGTATGTTGTGTGGAGTAGTGATAAAGCTTAGGAATGTAAGACTGTTCTGTAGAGCAGATATTACTCGTATAGTTCATGATTTTCCTTTGTAAGACAGGCGTGTATCCTGGTAAGCTGTTGTGGGATAGTTGTTTTGTTTTATTTTTCTGTGCAAAAGTTGAACATGTATGTACTTACGTTGGATCTTTGACCTTTAATAACTCCGTAATCAGGAGACTCCCAGGTATGTTCCAGAACAAAAAAAAATGATCACAATTACAGAAAGATGATGTAACTTTCAGTTTCGCTATGTTTATGTACATTGCCGTTAATTAGCTATTTCTTAGACAAGTAAACATATGAAATGGCACTTTTTGGTAACATGACGATGCTATAAAAATTACTATTTTGTGCTATTGCTGTAAGTTAAAAATAATTTAAAATACAGTTGTCCGACTAAGCTGAAAAAGCGGCTTGTACTGCCTTCAAAGAGAATTTACAGCCACTTCCAATCGTCAGTCAACATAGGATTACTTTCTTTCAAAGTCGGCTATTCATCCTCTCTCGAATCAAAGAGCAATATAGCCCCTTAATCCTGATACGGTAAGTACTTGGCACCTTGCCCACAAGTGCCGTATAGCCTCGTTCGCTCAGTTGTCTCTTATCCCTCTCCGTGGACCCTCGATGCTTGAGCTACTTGCACGAAGTTTGTTGAACTAAAGTGTCTCTTTACATTCTTTTCAAGCACTTTAGCATTGAAAAATTGACGCGCAATTGAATAAATCGAACGCTTTGAGGTCTATACTGGTTCTGTTGAAGCTATCTAGATGAGCGAGCAGTTACGACGTGTTTAAAGTGAAGAAGACCTTTTATATGGCTTAATTAAGTTGAGAATTGTGTGGGTATATACCAATTAAATTATAGAAAAACATTCAAAGGTCAAATACTCTGATAAGGGCAAGTAATTATCTACCTATAACAGCTACAATATTCTTAACCGATGTCTTCAATGGATAAAATCGAAGTAAAAACATTTATTTGCTTTATATGCTGTATAAAAAAATGGTATTGTACATCCATACGATACTAATATTATAAATGCGAATGTAACTGTCTGTCTCTCTGACTGTCTGACTGTCTGTCTGTTACGCTAAACAATATAATACATAGGTACTAATACCTATGTATTATATTGCTTACACTGCACTACACACCGCGCGACACACTACACAATGCGGGCCTAAGGCCCTGGCTATTTAGTTTTATTTACTTAATTTTTCTTCAAAACGAAAACTTAAAAAAAGTTTGTAAACAAATAATTCATATGCCAGTTTCATTCGTTGATACGTTTCATTCATACCCTTGAGTTATGGGATATCCAAAGAAACACGTTGTAGATATAACACTAAATTCAATAACACTCAAAGGTTATCTGATACTATAATATTATGTAATCGGATAGGATGGTGTGGGATAGAATTATGTACACCACGCATTATAAGATAGGAGACATAAACAACACGTAAATACGACGGTAAAATGATTTATTGATGTCAACGCACACGAAACAGGTCCTTATGGACTTAGATCCCACCCACAGTCACGGCATTGTAGCATCGCTGAAATTTTGATAATAGATAGATAATAAAGTACGCGTACTTGCTAACATCAAAGCTAGGCCATTTCTCAGGAAGACTGGTTCACAGGATAGCTTACTTACTTACGTCCAAGTGTGACGACTGTTAAATGCATAAATTGTTTTACAGTAAGTTAATAGTGAAAAGCAAAATTGACACTAGATCATAATTAAAAATAAATATACAAGAAATATTTTAATTACTCTCACTTTTGAAAAAATGCAGTGTCTTTAGACTTATGCATCTTGAGTAATCCATGCCACGTAAATGCTCTTATTCCTCTATTCATTCTCAAAACAGACATTCAGCCAAAACTACGGCGACTCCAAAATCTAGGACCATTAGACGTTCTTTAGTTAAGATTCTTTCTTCATTACTCAATAAAAATACCTGCCTATAACTGTCCTACAGTATGAGAAGGCACGAGCTTTGATTACTTCACGCAAGGCGGATTGGCGATTTCAGACTTCTATTATTCATTACTCAAAACAGAGGTCGTGCCTCTCTAAACCTATTTGTGTATACTCTCAAAGACACAGAATGCTTTAGTGAGATTTATAAACCCTACCGTATACAGTGACCTGAAAGCCTTAAAGCAAATAACGCACTCGGGGCTGTAAGCCAATCTGACGTGCCTTCAATAAGTCACGGCGCGTCGACTCAGCTCCCGCCTGCCCGCGCCTGTCAGGCCCATTGTCTGCTATAATCGATGTTGTTCCTACGTACCACTTACTATCGCAGTGATTCTAAGCTAGAGTATTTAACTTGTGTAAATTGGTGGCTTTTCTTTGAAATATCACTACAAATTTTGTTTTTTCTTCTTAGTGAATCGATGGCCAATACTAAATAATTATTTTTTTTTTTTTGTTCACGGCAACACTATCTGAAGCAGAATTCTATTTGCGTTTGGGTTGTTTCTTTTTTTGGTGGTAAAACACAGAGGCGATTTTCGTATTTTTAAGAACGATTGCATTGTAATTTCAGTCTTTATATGCCAAAAAACTTACTCGTACCTACACCTTTGACATTGACTAGCTCTGAGATAATATTGCGACTAAATGTTTTAATTACAGGAATTTTCTTTCTTCGAAGTATTTTTTTTGTAAGATTTCTAAACCATAGCTGTTTAAAAGCGTTAGTTGCTCATAGCCAAGTTTAACTGCTCATAGCTCTAAAAAATCGGATGAAAGCATAAAAGATTGTTTACATTTTCGTCTCATAAAAAGAGAGCTCGCATCTTGAATGGAGATTTCATATCCTTTTAAACATTAAAACTCTCAAGCAGCTTAGAACATTTTGACGCTACATTTTACGAAAAAGCGGGCATCTTCAAAGTACAATAAGTTGGAGCTTCCCCGCTATTGCTTACATTAGGCGCAATAAAGTAGCATCAGATCGCTAATCTACAACCGCTGCGGCGCTGCACCGCTTGCAGCGCTGATATTAATGCTAGTATGGATTCATTTAAGCGCTATTTTCGCTTTATCGACGTTGTTTTTGTATTGTGTGTGAAGATTTTGGTTGTTTTAACAATTTCAACTTACACTTGAAGTTTTGTATCGATTACTAGCTTATACACGTGACTTCGTTCGTTGTCAAACGAAGACGGGGATAAAAACGTAGCCTATGGCCTTCCTCGGGGTTCCACCTAACCCCGTACAAAATTTCATTACAATCGGGTCAGTAGGTTAGTCGTGTAAGCTTAATAGACAGACAGGGTCACTTTAGCACTTATAATATTAGTATACTTCTAGGACACAATGTCGTAATATCAGTGTTTGAATGTCTTATAATATTCAAATGCTATCCACGTTTCAACTGCAGCTGCCATATGTTTTCATACACAAAATATGCTAAAATAACATTCAAGAACCACCCAATCGCATGAGAACACATACTCTTCTATGTGAAGCACATAAACGTATATAATGTGTAGGAAAACACGTAAAAACAAACGATTTATATCTTTGTTTACTACTGCTAGTTCTCAAACTTGAAGCATTTGTATAACGCATATCTGTGTGTAGTAGCGTTAGGTAGGAGTATATAGGGAGTAATATAGTAATGCATATGTGTATAAAATGTTATTGGCACATAGTAATACTTGCCTATTTATTGGCCCACTGTAAAGCAAAGGCTTCTTCTTATACAGAGAAAATGCAGGCAATTGAGACAATGTAGATAATTGAAGGTATTTTGATCAGACTGAGAATGAGATTTTAAAGTAAGTTAGTTTTTAGGTTGTTAAAAATATGGAGATTTCCGTTACGATACAAATTTGTTACATTTTTATGACATTTAAACGTTACTTTGTATACAAAAATATTAAGAGACAAAAAATTGGGCTTATTTTATGGGTTTATGCACAATAAATAAGCTTACCTAAAGCGGACATAAAATATCGATTAAAAATAAAAATTTAATGCAAAGTCCATTGACCTAAAAAAAGCTTTTTTACAAAAAAATAAAACCGCGTACAAACGTATAAACAAAGCAATTTTACTTGTTACGACAGTAATGCTATGATTCTATAAGGAGTTCCGTTCCATATATCCGAAGTTCATCATCAGATCATGACAATATTTCTATGGGACCTATTCGGAAGTATACTCTTTCAAACAAAAAAAGAATCATCCAAATCCATTCATAATTGGCTGAGAAATCAGGTAACATACATACAAAAAAAAAAAAAACATACGCGCCGAATTGAGAACCTCCTCCTTTTTGAAGTCGGTTGAAAAACCATAATTTTCACTAAATAATTTGCAAGTCTTCCAAAACAAAAGAGCAACGACAACAATTTATTCACATAACGACAATAAAAAGGTACATAAAAATGGATGGCAAAGGGAAATATCGAAAAATATTCTACGTCGCAGACATTGCTAATCTATTGTGGCAGGCGACGAATTGACGGATTAAACCGGTTTATCATTGAATTATTTTCCTCGTGGACGGGGGCGATTACGACATTTACGAAATTATAATTATTATAATAAAATCAATCAATGCATTCAAGTTTCAAAAATTGGACAAGCAAACATGTTAAAATTTTGTCAAAAATAAAATATCTGACTCGTATTCCATCTCAAAACGGACGATTCAACGACTAGCATGACTGTCAATTGAATTTTCCAAAATGTTTATCGTTAATTGATTACTCCAATACAACATTGCTTCACTAATTTCCTTCTCCCGATCAAACAGCGAACCAATCTTTAAACATGCTCAAATATTCGCCTAACCCCCAAACGCTTCAATATTGGGCTCCACTAAATCAACAACACAACACGCAATAGTGGTTGAACAGGCGGGGTACATTCGTCCCAGCTAACATGGACTAGAAAGGGTTAATTAAAACGTCCGCCACCGCTTTCTAAACTGTTAACAGTGTTAACTAAAGCAAGGGCTGCGTACAGGGACGGCATTCGGTTTAGGTGGGCCCCAATTATATAAAAAACAAGACAAAGTTCAAACGAGTTTGAAAACACCGAAATGAATTTTGGTTCCCTTTTAATTACTCCTAATTAGACCGATTTTTCAGTACCTAAG
Source organism: Hoplodrina blanda (assembly GCA_949316365.1). Taxonomy (NCBI): domain Eukaryota; kingdom Metazoa; phylum Arthropoda; class Insecta; order Lepidoptera; family Noctuidae; genus Hoplodrina; species Hoplodrina blanda. Next base: position 2,207,748 of record OX438579.1, on the reverse strand, counting down.
GATTTAGTGAATTAATTTAAAAGCTTGTGAGCCAGGCCTCATAACATTTTTAATCTGCCTCAAAATAATGTTTAACACCTACTTTTAAAACTGACCACATTATACTGACATGAAACAAAAAGATATTATGAAATGAAGAAAAAAGTAATATTATATTATGTAGGAAAGTGATTATATAAAGTAATTATTTTTATAGATACATCCGGGTTCTAGAGCGAAAATTATCGACTAGTCAAATATGCAAGTCAATCATAGCAACTTACGTACAATTTGTTAGCTTATTTCTGTGTTTACTTTCATTCCAAACACCATGCGACATCTTACGAGCCAGTAAATAAAATGTTTCTTACCTTTGCACCCCATACACCCGTTTTATTCCCATTACAAAACATTTGCACCCTTTTTCGTAAAAAAACAAAAATACATTTACAGTCCTGCCCTGTATTCCAGTTGTCAAATAAGTTGGAGACAAGTTAGTAGTGGAGTGCACCTGTACCCCGCTGTACCCCACGGTAAATAGTTTTTAGATTAGTTGGTATTGTTTCACGTGTAGCGAGAGTATTGGATGTTGTAGTTTATTTGTTAGTAAAGATAAAACCGTTGGGTTTTGTTGAATTGATGTTGGGAAACAGTGGCACGTTGTTTCTAAGGAATAGGCAATAAAAAGTTACTTATTAAAAGGCGTTCGAAATCTAATCGCAATCTTCTGTCAGCGACAATATGTAAAAAAAATATAGGTAAATTAGAGGCATTTTTTACAGATTACAACTGAGATTAGATTGAGATTGTTCTATGAAGTTAAATTAAATTACCCCCCTGACCTTTGCAAGTCTAAGCTTGTGCAAGTATATCGGAACGTAGGTACATGGCCTGATTTAGGTTAGATTAGTTCACAACAAAACCAAACTTTATTTTAAATAAAGATTAGAAATTTTATATAAGACATTCGATTTTTAAAATGTATCTAACAGTCTTTGTGTGCGTATCTAACACAAAAAAACTTTATTACTGTGTTAAAATAACAGTACACGATTAACCGTAAAATGTACAAAGGTTTTAAGTTACAAATCAAATTAAGATACCAAAAACCGGTATCCCTTTTCAATTCAATGGTTTTCAGTAAGCGATATTATCAAAATGATTCTCGATTACACACAGATACCGTCCACTCTATACGACCTATTCTGCGTCCGTGACACGCCACATTTGCCGATACATCTACAACATATTGAGCGGCCTATCTCGATAATTACAACACACTGTTGGACTCTAGTAGGCGTCGGGTTGAAACAGAGGGGCGGAGGGGGGGTAGGGACACGTCGCCAGACGTTTGAATGTCGCCGGACATCCCGATTTTCGTTCAACTAAGCTCTGGGGAATATAAACGGACATGAGACAAATGTACAATGGCTCGCTGTTACTTTGCTTTTGTTTTCGTGAATAGAGGTTCAAGTGAGTTAGGTTTATTTACACGAACAAGGCTCTAAAGTTGAGAGAATGTTGTGAAACGGCATTTCATACAAAGTCTCAAGTCCTTTTTTTTCAAAATTAATGAACCGATTTTAATGAAACTTCCTACTCTATTACAGGATACATAGGTCTAAAAAGTAGAGAACATTTTAGTGCTTGCTTAATGCCGTAAGGCGTAAACGCTCTAAAATTGTTGCGAGAAGGAAGAATTTTCTGTATCTGGTAGTTCCAGAGATTAGCGTGTTTAAACAACAAAAAAATCTCTTTAGCTTTATTAAAAATGTTACGTAATAGTATAGATTAAATAAAAATTAAAAGTAAAATTATTTTGAGTAATTAAGTTTTAATTATACCTACTTGTGGGTCTTCTTCTTTATCGTGTGGGACCCTAGTGTCAGAGTTTCTAAACCGCCTCAAGGGCCTCAGACATGGTTTGAGAGGAACAGTAATACACCAGCAGTATACTTGTGGGTAATACAACCACACATTAACCCACAAGTATAATTAAAATGACATGAACTTTTACTTAGAAAGCCAAAAAAATCGCGAAATTATACGATCTTTTCCAAACGTTTTATCTTTTCACAAAGGCATCTACACTGTCCTATATAACACGTTATACCTGGCTATTTTATCGGTCTCAGTTAAAGGGAGCGGGGGGTGGGGGGGTCGGGGCATGAATGGCCTACAACCACGAGCCGCGGTACAAGTCTCACGCACCGCCGCACCGCCGCGCGCCGCACCGCGCCGAGCCACACGTAGCGGTTATTTTTAATGGCCTCTTATTTAATGTGGGTTTTAGTAAAAATAACTGTCGAAGGTGTGGGAATATTGGTTTAGTGACATAACATAACATCACGCCTGTAATCCCCGAAGGGTAGGCAGAGGTGTACCTATTAGTACACCCACATTTCGCCAGTTATGTTTAAGTCCCATGTAATAGGGGGGCGAGCCTATTGCCATCAACCGGGCACTAATCCAGACTCCGAGGCTGCTACTGAGAAATTCCTGATGGAAAAACCCAATAACCATAACCACTAAACCATTGGTGTAGTACTTTTATGTTTACACGTGGCAGGTTGCTTATGCGAGTCCCACACCCCCAGCCATAGGAAGAGGTGGAAAACTGTGGTTGTTTTAACCGGTAAGAGTCCGGCATGCCCCTCCATCCCCACGACGGAGGAAGTGTACTGAGACTTACCACCGCGCACAAAATAAAAGGTAGGTCTTGACTTTTAGTGGAGAAAGTACGCAACAGATTTTAATGCTAGTAGCATCCCTAGTAGCATCTACTATAGATTTGATCTGCCATTGTAAGAAGAATTTGTGATAATTATTATATTCTTGTACTTGCCCTCAGCGTAAACAAAGCAACAAATATGCTCAAACAGGTTTCATTTAATAATGGATGATGAACTGAAATCTATCATAAATAGAGTACAAAATTGGGTGTAACATGTAGTTATGTAATTTTCAACTCTATTTCTGTTATATTCATAATACATAACATCACGCCTGTAATCCCCGAAGGGTTAGGCAGAGGTGTACCCATCAGTACACTCACATTTCGCCAGTTAAGTTTAAGTACCATATAATCGGGGGCGAGCCTATTGCCATCAACCGGGCACTAATCCAGACTCCGAGGCTGCTACTGAGAAATTCCTGATGGAAAAACCCAATAACCATAACCACTAAACCATTGGTGTAGTACTTTTATGTTTACACGTGGCAGGTTGCTTATGCGAGTCGAGAAACCTTTTTGAAACAGCTATATTATTTTTAAGACGACAGCCACTTTTGTCTACAGCGCTATATAGAAACTTGAACTAGATAAGAATTCAAGCGAGCGATTTTCAAAACAGATTCAGTTGCATAAATTCTTTCCAGCGCCACTCAATGTTAAACAATGCGCATATCTTCAGTTCCGCCTCCGACCGAACCAAATCGATGGCCAAGCAAATACTGTTAAGTGGGTTTAGTTTTGTGAAAAGGAACCTACACACGTCAAAATTCCTCCCGTTTTTACAAGTAATTTTATAGAATGTGGATATTTAACGCTTAGTTAACTGTCCCTTTGGTTTCGGGATCGCAAGCGCGGCTGCTGAGCTCAGCAGGTTTGATTACCAGGTCGGGCAAAAATTCAATAAGACTGGATATGAAAAAAAATGGTATATGTGCTATGCTAAGATTACATTAAATAAATGAAATTAATAATTTATATTTTCATAATTATACAGCTAAATACTTATAGTTTGTTTGTTTGAAGGCGCTAATCTTATAAAGTACTGGTCTGATTTTAAAAACTCTTTTTACCCGCATTTCGCCAGTTATGTTTAAGTCCCATGTAATAGGGGGCGAGCCTATTGCCATCAACCGGGCACAAATCCAGACTCCGAGGCTGCTACTGAGAAACTCCTGATGGAAAAACTCAATAACACTTTGCCCGACCTGGGAATCGAACCCAAGACCTCATGCTCAGCAGTCGCGCTTTGCGACCACTAGACCAACGAGGCAGTCGTATATATAGCAAGTGTGAGAATATGGGTTGCCAGCTTTTGACTCAAGTGTAAAATTCAAACTCCCTGTTTCCTCGACCTGTGTGTTGCTAACATTAACTTGTGGTGTGGTCACTTGTTTGCTTAGGACCTACCGATCGATGGGCATTCAGGGTAATATAATTAAGTCGTAAATTGCGTAGCCAATAAATATTGGAATGACGTCATAAATTAACAATGTGGTAATGTTGGTCACCGGTTGGAGTTTCAACGTGAATTGTTTAGTTTAATTATTGTTGTTTACTCCTGATATTTTGGGACTTTGAGCAAAAAGCTGAATACTGTTGATTATTTAGTGGTGTTGTGGATTTATGAAGTAAAGTCAACAAAATAAATAGGTAATCAGGGTCTTCAGATATTGTTAAAGTTTTCTTAGAAACCGATGGATCCGAAACAAGTATGTGTGGGCCATGCAAATATTTATTCCGCGCCGAGAATCGAACTCAAGATATGCTGCGAGCAGCCAATCGCGCCATCATTTCGACATGAATCTTTTAGGAAAATCGTCAACATCGAATAAAAAGAAACACAACCACACAAAAACACCAATATTTTTTCGTTTTTTCTTTTCTTTTTTTCTTTCTTAATCACACCCACAGACACCACGTCATTCACTAAATAAAGCTTACGTACACAATCTGACGTCAAACCAAATCTCCTACTACACCAGTATACCTACCCTCAACTAAGAGCAAAATCTGTCGGCAGAAGCAACAGCCAAGGGGGGCGTTGTCATGGCAACCGCTCGGGCGAGCCACCTAAATTTTTGCCCTAGTTACTGCCCCGCGAACGATTTTGATACAATGCTTAGTAAAGCGAAGGGCATGCCAGTCTGACTGCATCGATTAGGTGTCTTTACGGCTTGTTTGTCGGATTCTGAATGAGGTTTTTGTAGTTTGTTGTGTTTGAATGAATAAATAATAATATCAGCTTATTATTCTAACGTAGATGAGGCGAAACGAGTATGTAAGGATCGTAGCAGGTGGCGTTCTGTGGTTTCAGCCTACCCCCATGGGAAAAAAGCGTGAGTTTATGTATGTATGTATGTATTCTCTCTGCAGCGTAAAAGCCTCTTCTCATACAGAAAATACATAATAGGATTATTTTAATAGTTCCATATGCTCGTTTGAAACTTTGTTTTTAAAAACGGTATCCGTAAAAACGTATTTTTTCGGACCTATGTATCCTGCTTATGTGTTGAAAGTTTCATTAAAATCGGTTCATTTATTTCGAAAAATAAACACTTGAAAGTTTGTATAAAATGACGTACGGCGTAAACGCTCTTATAGCAATCATTTTATATTTCCATACGTTACAGAAAGGAAAACAGAAAATCATTTCAAGTTTCATTAACGAAGTCATTAAGGGCAAAATGAAGATCAAAATGTAAGCCTAAATTAGTTTATCTAGATTATAACTACTAAACCTTAAGATGAGACACTTTAGTTATAATTTCTTTTAAGTTTCAAAGTCAAAGTCAACACATTTTTTTCAATTAGACCATTTAAAGGCACTTTTGAATTGTCAAGGAGTCGGTCAGTTAGTTCGAAAGATGAAGCTAGTTGCTCGTTCCAAAACGGAGGTAGACCTCTATGGAGAAGAACGAGCAAGAAACTCCACGGCACTCTTTTAAATTAGGTTTTTACAAAGTCCTGGTTACATTATTCTTGTTGATTCTACATTCATAATGAGTAGTTTAAAAAAATGGCCGCGCTTCACTGAGCCGAGATACAGAATATCTTCTTCGACAATAAACTATAAAAGAAAGTAATTAATTTAATTACCGATAGAGCCAAAGATTCGTCCATTATGAAGAATGAAAACGACTAAGTGCCAAGGATTTACCAATAACGTTGGATGAAATTAATTATGGCTAATTACAGCCGGAATTTTTGAACAAAACTTTCTTGAAAATATAGTAACTCTAATAACTTAAATATTAATTAATTATTAATTATCTTTTCTTGAAATGTTTTGTGAAACTGATTGACTTGTGAACTGAACGGGTTTTCTTGTTTTGTTGTATTTATTCATTCATTCATCAAAGTAACGGGGAGCCACATAAATATTTATACGAGATTTTGTCCCTGGCTTCGCTCGCGTGGAGGTCGAAAAACAACAAAGAAAACGTTTCACGGGATCGTTTGGTACCGTACATATCCTGCATCATAATACAGGTCAAATATGCATTAGTGTATCTTGGGTTTTTTTCAAGGGGGGGAGGGGGCTGAGATTCCATTTATGTGAAGTTTCTTAGGTGCCCATCCTAAAGTTCTCAACTGTTTTAAAATAAGAGGCATCACAACATAACATCACGCCTGTAATCCCCGAAGGGTTAGGCAGAGGTGTACCCATTAGTACACCCACATTTTGCCAGTTATGTTTAAGTCCCATGTAATAGGGGGCGAGCCTATTGCCATCAACCGGGCACAAATCCAGACTCCAAGGCAGCTACTGAGAAATTCACAAAACATCACAAAAAAGTCACATTAATATTTTTTTCTTTTTTTACTTGTCCCCAAACTAGCAATGTATCTTGTATCGTAGATACATTTAATATTCTCCAGACCGATTTCGGTCACGGTACCCAATCTCATTGGATACAAGCCAAGTACGCAGGAGATATTATAGTGCACAAATGTGTGCGCAAACACAGGTGCACTCCCTCTTTCACTCTCATAGTCCGATCCGATGGGACTACAATCCATAATAACCGGGTAGAGATCAGGCGCAACACCCACGTATCGTACCAAGGACTCCACGTTAAGCAATTGTGCTTGCTTCCACGAGATAAACGGGTAGTCAAAACGGTACGCGTACATAAACAGCCAGATCTGGAACAACTATTTGTAGGCCATACAAACAAGCAGTCAATCGCTTAATCACTGTGCCAAGCGCCATTTAAACTGAACTCCATAAAACCGTTGAAAATTCACAGCTAATTTTCCAAACTACCACTACGGTCATACAGAAAAGCGTATAAAGGATCATAGCATCGTAACAACAAAGCCTTGCTCAAGGAAACTTCACGGAATATGACTCCCAGTAATCCTCCATACGCTCACCACTAACATGTCATCAAAACGATTATCGTCCCATTTGCTATCCAACGCTGCACGTATGCAATCGGAAACTTGAATTCTCTGAACAAAACCCGCAATGTACATGAATCTCTTCTATCTAATCGCGTTTGGGCTTTACTGTGCTTATTGGTGGAAATAAAATTTAATTAGTAGAAGTCGGTATTCGTGTTCAGTCTAGTCGGGTTTAATGGCGTTAGTAGTATGTATAAGTTGATATCGTTAGCTCTTGTTCAACAAACTCGTTCGGATTATTCTAGAAAGTTTGGCAGCGCACCAATCAACGTTTTAATATGTGTTTGACTCGATGCTAGTATTTGCTTTGCTTTTAGAACTAAATGGATTAATTTGAGCCACTATTTGAGTTATTAAGTTTGAACTTTAAATAGTAATTAATTTTGAAACTGGTTACTGCTTATCCCGTTAAGAGTTTATGCTATCAAATAACTACAAGCTACAGCTAGCCTGGTTGAGCTTTAAGTTGGGTTCGATTCCTAGGTCGGGCAAAAGTGGTACTATGTCTTGCTACAACTGCTACGCCATAGCATTAACAGCTACGCCGTAGCAGCTACGAGATGCGAACAATCATTAAACGTCAAGAATTCATTAAGATTAAACAGAACATCTGTGCTGCTAACGAGGGAAAGGATGGGGGGAAAGGTTGATGGTTTTAATTAATTATTTTTACTGTGAGACTGTGTAGCAGTGTTTAATGAAACTCTGTATTAGTTTTAAAACGATTTGTTGAACGATAGAGGCAGTTTCAAAAAGGTTTTAAAAAAAAATATTTCGTGAAAATCTTGTCCGGGAAATTACGAACACAACAACAAAAGAATCAGCCAAGTCCAGCCGTTCTCGAGTTTACTCTTATATTTAGCCATTTATTTTTATTTATATAGATTTAAAATATCGCAGCTTAAGCGATATAACCTAGATCCTTTAGCTTTGTCTTTGAAAAAAAAACATTGCCCCTATCTTGGAATTACTCCTGTCCCGTAACGTGCGTTTTAAACACATACAAACACAAATACACAGCCAACTTTATCACAGGAAAACCAAACGCACAAACACAATTACAAATCCTCTAACAAAACGCGACTTCAAAACGAAAAAACTTCGAACAATTTGAAACAGAACAATACGAACTAAATCCTATAGAACATAGGAATCGCTTACTACGAACGCAATCAACAAAATAGTGGAAACGCAGGCCCGTCAGTCCCGAGCAACGTTCACAAAAACTAATCAACGTTAAAAGGCAACGTTGACAACCCTGACCGCGCTTGAAAAATGTAGCGGTGATACCTGCCCACGTAGCCGCGTAGGCCGTAGCGGATTGCTGCGCGCTACGCCGTAGCAATTTGAGTGGCAATATTGGATTTTGTGAAGTAAATAGAGGTGTTATGGGGAAAGTTTCCGTTAATGGCAATGGGAGGTGTAGTTACTATTACCACAGCTTCAAACATGGCGGAAACGGAAAGACCAATTCTTAAATATTCTCATTCTAATTTCGGTAACAATCTTTTCAAAGTCAGAGTCAAAGTCAAAACATTTATTTCAATTAGACCATTTACAGACACTTTTGAATAGTCAAGGAGTCGGTCAGAGTCCGAAAGTTGAAGCTAGTTGCTCGTTCCAAAACGGAGGTAGGCCTCTATGGAGAAGAACGAGCAAGAAACTCCACGGCATTCTTTTAAATTAGGTTTTTACAAAATCCTGGTTACATTATTCTTGTTGATTCTACATGTGAAAACAATGAAGATGAATATAAAACAATTAAAAAAAATAAGAATAAAGATGTAAGCCAAGGCAGTTAAGAGATGACCAATCCCAACTGACAGCACTCGTTCACGAGCATGACGCATGGATCAGCAACACTTAACTCAACCATTTTGAAGGGAGCCAAATGATCCAACACACGCGCCACCATCAGCGTATTCTATTCTTTTATATTATTTAATAACTACTGCCCACGACTTTATCTGCTTGGTTTATTCCATCCGCGCATCGCGCTACTTTTTTGGTTACTGCTCAGCCCCTATGTGTCGTACTGTTATTATACATATAAACTATTCTGCTAAACTATTTCTCGTGAATCTGGCTATCATACACCAAAATATTGTTTTCAATCCGACTGTAGTTAACCTTTTCACCGCCACGGACTTCAATAGAAGTTCCGGATTTTCGTGCCACCAGCGCCACGACTTCATTACTTGCTCTTCATTTTAACTATTATCATATAGCTTGGCGCTGGGCGAGGCATCGCGTTCTGTGTTCGCTGGCGATGAAAAGGTTAAAACAATATTCTCTTTAGCTTATTATAGCACTTGCAACGTCGAAAATTCTGCCAATTTCTATGTCAAAAGTGAAATAGAATAGCAAGTGTGTTAAAAAAAAACAACTATAGACATAAAAAAATAAAAAATACAAAACTTTGATTGATAGTTGGACACAATACAGATCTGTCTCAATCTGTCAAAAATAATAACTATATTATTGACATTTATTTTAGTTGAAATGGGATAAGATGAGATTGAAAATACATTTTGATGCTTACAGGAATTGGCCTTCAAACTGAAAGGATAATTTTGATGCTTTTATGCTTTTAGCTTTTATTTTTCATACTATCGCAATATTTACATAAAATTTTAATATAGCATCTTTAACCATAAAAAATATTATTTCGTCAACCATTTTCCCGAAAATATTATTTTTGAAATTTTTCCAACTCTTTAAAAAAGTATTCAATAAATAAGTAAGTAATCCAGTATGTAGTTGCCTACCTCGTTGGTCTGGTGCTCGCTTTGCGACCAACCACGCTGGCAACTGCTGAGCATAAGGTCTTGGGTTCGATTCCCAGGACGGGCAAAGTGTTATCAGGTTTTCCCATCAGAAATTTCTTAGTAGCAGTCTCGGAGTCTGAATTTGTGCTCGGTTGATGGCAATAAGCTCGCCCCCTCTTACATGGAACTTAAACGTAACTGTGGGTGTACTAATGGGTACACCCTTTGGGGATTACAGGCGTCATGCCATGTTATGATATATTAAAAAAGTATTCACACAAAAATGAAAAAAATACATGGAATTACTTCAATTTAAAAGCAACTAACACAAAAACAGTTAAAAAAGCTCACAATCCAACTTTAATACCACATCACATTGCTACAGAATGACTCAGAAAAACAAACATCAAGAGACAAAAGCCAATTTTCGCACATTCGTAGCATTACGCTACGGAGCTACGGTGCTACGAGCTACGGTGCTACGGCGTAGGTTAAACTAACAATGTAAGTAAAAGCATACGCCACAATGAAATCTAATGTGAATTTAAAAATGACTCTTCATGTATTGTCTTAAATGTTAATTTTCTTTGCTAAACTTGTTTGTTGGAAATTAAAGATATTATACTATACTTAATATAAAGGATTTAAAAAGACACTAAGCGAAGGCGAAAATTACATATTTTTCTCATACTTTCAATATTTTTCTGTTACTGTCTGTACTATTCTTGGGAAATTTTTGTTTGTGTGTTTGTTTTTCGGGCTATTCCTAAGAATCTTTTAGTTGCGGAGATTATGGAGGGTTAAATTTCATATTTTTTTATTAACACAGATTTGATATGTTATAACTAAACATAAAATATCCCCATGACCCCTGTACTGTTATAATATGCATAAGCACAATGCTTATTTTCCACACCAAAAATTAAAGTTGTTGCCGAGCAATATTTTTTGCAGAAAGTTACTTAGTTTGAATAGCAGTATACGTAGGTAACGTAAGTATGTGATGTATCTATGTATAGCCCGAATATTATTATTATCCTCGACTTCGCCGACATGGTCCTCACCCACGTTAAGTTATCTGTGGTTAAAAAAACCGGTAGTTCCAGAGATTAGCTCGTTTAAATAGACAAAAAAAATATTCAGTTTTGTTATATTAGTATTTATTTATTTATTTAAACTTTATGCTCATGTAAAAAAATACACTGTACAAAGGCAGACTTAATGCCTTGGGCATTTTCTACCAGTCTATCTTAGGGTGACGCAGAGACAAAACATAGTAGGTGCACAGATACAGAAAATTTTTGAGAATACAATATAATAACAAATATTTATATACATACAAACAAAATATATAAAGTAGAGAGAGACCTAAAGATATTGTTATTTGTTTTATACACTATCCAGAATCTAAAATTGCACAAACCCTAACGCTCCAATTAATTTTTTGAGTTTCAAAATTCCGTGCTATCGACATGTTACCCACAGCGTGACAAGTGACAAACGCGACGTGACGGGACACGCTCGCGTCAGCGTGCTCACGTTAGAACATGTTAGAACATGCCTCTTTTTTGCACGGCTCACTAAACATGCCTTGTTTATTCAGATAAAAATAGAAAAAATATCTTTGTTCTTTGTGTTGTAGTATGATGGGAATTTTATGAAGGATATTACGTCGATAAGTTCACGCTTACGCTTATATCGCGTGGGAGGTAAGCAGCAGTAGTAGTGCTCTTTATAAGGGACTCCTCAAGGGAAGTACTACTATGTTGTATGTGTATGAAGGTACTCTTCTTCATTATCGTGTGGGCAGTAAGGTCTTACGACCCCACACACCCTAGTGTCAGAGTTTCTAAACCGCCTCAAGGGCCTCTGACTTGGTTTGAGGAGGACAGTAATATGCTGGTATAAGTCTAGGTTTCCTCACGATGTTTTTCATATGAAGGTAAAAAAAAAATACCAAGCCTCTGATATTGCAGATGCTTATAGGCAACAGTGACCAGTTAGGCACCTCGCGCACAAAACGACCACGACCAGTGGCCGCAACGACCAGATTAACTACGTATTGGTCGTGGCTGCCTCATGCGCGAGGTGCCTTAACATCAGATGCGCCATCGGCTTCTTTGCCAGCCATTAACACAAATAGAAAAAAAAGAAGAAACTATGACTCATCACATAGAATCTTTAGGTGGTCTGCAAATCTCAGTTACCTTTTTAGCAAATTATACCACCGCAATTCACAAACTTTTTCCTTCATTCTTAAACCGTAATAAAAGAAACACTAAATCATAGCTTCCAACATAAGAAACAACATTAAATTATACGAGAAAACATAGTTTAACGCGTCAATAGGTCTCTTTTGTGGCGGTTCTTTTATATCCATTCTCATTCATCGCTAACTAAGATTAATGTGGTGCAATCTGTCTCGACGATAACAATCTATGACACAGATTGTAATCGTAAAGGATGGGTGGTTGTCCGCCATTTTTCACTGAATATAGATGCGAGAAATATTATAGGACACTGGAGAAAATGACCAACATTTAGGAAAAAATGGACTTTGGTAATGTTAAACACATAACATAACATCACGCTTGTAATCTTCGAGGGGTTAGGCAGAGGTGTCCCCTTAAGTACACCCACATTTCGCCAGTCACAGTCACATTTAGAGAAATCGCTTGAAAGTAATGAATCATCGACTTTAATTGATAAGCGTAACATCTTGGTTGGGAAAATGTCAACAAATAAATCGTCTCAATCTGTCGAAGTTTTAAAAGACAGCGCTCCTATATAATATACTTGTCGATAAATACAAGAAACAATACTAAGAACCAAGGTTAAAACTACAATTATAAATCTATACTAATATTATAAAGCTGCAGTGTTTGTTTGTTTGTTTGAACGCGCTAATCTCTGGAACTACTGGTCCGATTTGAAAAATTCTTTCAGTGTTAGATAGATTAGTTATCGAGGAAGGCTATATACCATCACGCTACGAACTACGGGAGCGGAGCAGTAACCAAAGACGCGGGTGTAACCGCGGCGGACAGCTAGTTAATAATAAAATGCAGAGTGCAAGTCCCAACAAAGAAAATTGCGACCTTTGCTTTAAGATCTTTTTAATTAATGCTGACAACAAGGCACAAATTAAATCTTGCCAACATTAAAAAATAAAAATTGAAGAGAAAACGCAATTCATATTTCTGTCACACTCTCGCGATAGTTATTATTATTATCACTGAACAAATCAATTCGAAACCTCATCATTACACTCGTAAAATGTTCATAAAATTAATAATGAAAGGAAATAAAGTTCTATTCAAGTTTACCCATTCGGAACATACTTCAATAATATGCCAAGAGATTCAATATCATTGGTTATTGGCATAAGTATCAAACATTTGAATCTCATTCAATTTCGCATCTTTCTCGTTTACGTTTACGCAAACGTTTACGTAAACAGTTTTCTTTATTTGCCTCTTTGCATGTTCGTGTTTCGTCATTTTTTGGTTGTTAACACATTATGTGTATGACGTTTCTTTTAACCCCTGATGAAAACTGAGAGGTGTTACTGAACCGATTTTGATTAAATTTCTTTTTGTTTGAATGGTGACTTTATCGGGAGCGTTCTAATTCAAGCAAATCCGTTTAGCCGTTTAAAGATTGTCAGCTATTGTTTTGACTGCCTCGTTGGTCTAGTGGTTAGTGACCCTGACTGCAAAGCCTGAGGTAGTGGGTTCGATTCCCACCCAGGACAAACTTTGTGTGATGAGCATAATTGTTTGTTCTGTGTCTGGGTGTAATTTATCTATAATATGTATGTATTTATAAATTATATAAGTATGTATATCAGTTGTCTGGTTACCATAACACAAGCTCTGCTTAGCTTGGGATCAGATGGCCGTGTGTGAGTTGTCCCAAGATATTTATTTATTATTTATTTATTTTTTGTTTTATTTTCACATTGCCTATTTACCTACAATATACGCGTATAATCACGTAATTAACGTGCACAAAATATTTAAAAAGAATATATTTCATTTATTTCCCATTCTTCTACATACGATAGTACCTATTGGAAGAAACAATTATATGTAGTTCTATGTCTCCTTGTAAACTTTAACATTCAAATGGTCTAATTGAAATAAATAATTTGACTTTGATATTATATCAAACACAGTAGCCTTACTCCAACAACTGACCCATTAAAATAATTATAATTGAAAAGCACTCTAGATGTCCATATTAAAACCCGCTACAAAACACGTGTATCAAAAACACGACAACCCAGAACACTCAAACATTTGATCCTTCCAAAAATTAATTTACAAAGCCATTTGTGTTAGAGCCATACATCATTTCGGAACATTAATTATTTCGCAATTTTCTTAAGAGCCTGAGAGGTTCGCGTCAAACACGGTACAGGTCCGACAAATTTTACAATTAAGTCCTAAAATAAGTACGGTCAGCCACAAAAGTCGTTTAGCACTGCAGTTTTTAAATCTTACATCAATCAATCTTACATCTTATCATCTTTTGCTCGCCTCCTATAACATGGTATTTAAACATAACTGGTGAAATGTGGGTGTACTGATGCACCTCTGCTTAACCCTTCGAGGATAACAGGCTGTTATATACGTTTTTAAATCTTAATTATTGAGCACAACGTGTAGCCATAGCTAAAGTGTTTTTTTGAGAAATAGTACTAAGTGTTCAATGTTGGTGTTGTGTTAAGTTGGTACAAATGAATTAACAGTCTTTTGCAAGCATTGGTCAGTGGGTCGTCTTAGGGGCGGATTTGTTGGAGTTGGAGTATACGCTTAGGGGCACTATGAACAGCAAAGAAACAAAAAAAAATTTTTTTTTGGTTGAAAAAAAAAAAATTTGGGACTTAGAAAATTTTTGATTTTTTTACGAAAAGTTTTTTCGGAAAAGTTCCAATTTTATTGCAGCATCTTATTAAGCTAGTCCATAGAAACAAATTAAGCTCTGAGAAGTATGGCCCTACGACGCACCGTTTCCGAGTTATGGGTCTTCGAAATTTTTAGTTTTTTATAAAACACTCTATATTTCCAAAATGGTAGGTCGGATGAAAATCTTTTCTGGAAAGAAATTGTTGCTCTAGTCGAGAACCATAAGATGGTGTAAAGAAACCCGCGGAAATTAGTAAAAAAAAAAATATGAAAAATTTTCTAAGTGTCGGATCGTCAGCTTGCGTATCTTTAGGGGCACGGGACTTAGTCAAATTTTCTAAAATTTTTTTTTTTACTAATTTTCGCGTGTTTCTTTACACTATCTCATGGTTCTCGACTAGAGCAACAATTTCTTTCCAGAAAAGATTTTCATCCGACCTACCATTTTGGAAATATAGAGTGTTTTATAAAAAACTAAAAATTTCGAAGACCCATAACTCGGAAACGGTGCGTCGTAGGGCCATACTTCTCAGAGCTTAATTTGTTTCTATGGACTAGCTTAATAAGATGCTGCAATAAAATTGGAACTTTTCCGAAAAAACTTTTCGTAAAAAAATCAAAAAATTTCTAAGTCCTAGCGCCCCTAAGGCTACACTCCAACCCAAGCATTACAACATAATCATAAATTAACATGCATTTATTAATTTTAGTTTTTTATTAATACAATTAAATGAAAAATATAGTTTTCTGTCTAAATAAGTATTTATATGAAATGCAATTTTTAATCCATTTAAAACAATTTAGCAAAATTAATGACGTCATTAATGTAAACTCTTAGCTATTACCTGAAATGCTGATTGTCTGATTAGATGATATTTTATTATGTTAATGTAAAAGTGCTAATCAACTTTTGTCGCTGACTGTACGTGATTAATGACTTTGGGACCGGTTTCAATGAAAAAGGGTACACAAATCTGGGTATAAAATAGGTTTCTTTGTACACAACGCATAGAATTAGGGTGTATGTTGACTCTTCTGTTGAGTATGATTTCAACTTAATATCTTACTTAAACAAAAATACATATTAACATGGCAAGTATTTGTTTGTCTGTCTGGTACTATATTTGCCTTAATTACAGAACTGTTTAATGAAATTTGGTGCAGATGTGACTTTGTACCAGGGAGGGAACATAGGTCACTTGTATTTACAGAATTTTCATTTAATATTCAACCTTCATTGTTTTCAGTTGTAGAAGCAACAAGAATATCGTAACCAGAATTTTTTAAAAACCTCATTGAAAAGAGTGTCTGTTGAGTTCTTGCTCATTCTTCTCCATAGAGGCCTACCTACGTTATAGAACTAGCAACTAGCTTCAACTTTTCGACTAACTAACCGACTCCTAGACAATTTAAAACAGTGCCTGTAAATAGTCTAATTGAAATAAATGCTTTGACTTTAAACATAATAACATAAGACGCTTCTTATATGCTTTGCAAAGTGCACATAAATAAGATAAAGGGACTGTACTGAAAGCGCACTCCATATAAAAATAGTATACTCAAATATTAGTCAAACAGTAAGGTAACAAATAAAATCGATGATATTTTGTAGGTAGGACTTACCTTATCCGCTTCGCTTACGAAGTAATGTGGTTTATTTTCCACTCAAATCACTTAATTATTTAGTAGAAGTAATAGAGCTCGTCTACTTCCCAGGGGAAGTACTACCACTATACCTACTTTTGCCACGAAGTAGCGTTGCTATGTTCTGGTTTGAAGGGGTAAGGCGCATAAAGATAAACTACTATAACATGGCGCGCCCCTCCACAAATTCAAAACGTTTGAAAGTATTTACAAGACTCAAAACGCATGTGTGCGTACTGAGACGGCTCTCAAAACAAAAACAAATCAGCGATTTGTTGCTCGACTAGCGGTGTCATTAATTACTAATTTTTATTAATATGGCGCTGCACTGACATACTCTATGAAAATGACACGTGCGTTGTCTTGCGTGGTCTTGCTAGTTTTGATTAGTTGACCAACAAATCTGGCGGCTTGCTACTGAAGACGAATATTTCGATGGCAGCAAAGTAGAAAAGGACATCTACATTTTTTCGAAAATGCTTTTTTTACACAAATGAGCTTATATTAATCCTATCTTCAAGTCTGTATTAAAATTTTTTCAAAATTCAATATAACAAAGAAAATTTGACACGTAAATGAAGACATCTACACTGGATTTTTAAAAAACATCGCAGTAGAAACGGACATGTGAATTTGTCCGCCTTTACTTCGGAGCTTTGACAGATGAATGGAAACGTCAACAAAGACATCAGTCAGTTGTCACATTCTAGCGCGTACCGGTTTAAATGTAATAATAATGATAGTGTTAACAGTTCATTATTAGTGCTAGTAATGAAATCTTAGAGTGAGTAATAAAAATTATTTTGAGGTTACGGTTCGACGTAAACACGGACATCTGCCACTTGTTCGTTTATAAAGATGTTCTTTAAATATCCTTAAATGTATTACAGGAGATTATTATCTTACTTTATTAGATATTTTAAATGAAATGGGCACTTTTTTATTACAATGTAATAAAACTTTGACGTAGAAGAAGACATCTGCCTGATAAACGGTTATCAGGCAGATGTCTTCTTCTATGTCAAAGTTTTTTCAGAGTAAAAAAAGACATCTACATTATTTCAGTAAAACAACGATAAAGCGATAAAACCTATTACACAATTCATAAAGAAGGTTATTTTAAAGCATTATAGAAAATTTCAGGTTAATCGGTCCATAACTCTCAAAATAACCACTCTTTTAAACTAAATCTGCTCTCCTGTAAAGTTGCGATTTTGTAGATGTCCGTTTCTACTTTGCTGCCATCGATTTACAACTACATAGAAACTCTTTCAATGGATATAACTACATACATTAAAACAGTAATATGGTGAGGCGCGCTATGTTATTGTAGTTTGTTTTTCTTTACCCCTTAACCCTTCAGAAAACTGTCAAATGTCTCTAGGATGACAATATCTAGCTCCCTGCAAGAATCATATATTACAAAAATCCCTCTTCGTACACCTACGTACAAACAGACAAAATATGTCTTTTAATAAAGTGAATAATGATATAATAGTAAGAGGTACACCCCACACGTATGTGGTCGCGCCACCTACCGCAATTCTCAAGGCATTACACGCTTAGAATTTATTATAAGACGTGTTAGTTTCCAAGCTATTTTCTTCAGTATTTCAAGGTAATAAAGTGCAAATGGAAAATTTGAAAAATGCATCGGTACTTTGGGACGTGTGGAGAGAATTCTGCTGGTAAAATGATTATTATATGTTATAAAGATATGAAGTTAGAAGAAAGAGCGAATGAAACATATTAATAGCTACCTTCTGCCCACGACTTCGTCTCCATGGAAGTCTAAAGCTGGGGGCTTAGACAAAGTAACAATTTCAAAACGATAACGAAGTTAGAAAAGACTAAAATGTATGGGATTGACATTAAGCCGCGTTAAGTCACGTGGTCAATCGACATCGTTATCGCAATTTGGTAGACAATGATATAATTCATAACAAAATAACGAAACCATAAAATAACGAATTTTTATCGTGTTTATCCCATAATGCGTAGACAAGCAGCGCTTTCAGTGTTCGCCTTCGCCTCGATCGTAATCGCCAAAAAAGATAACAAATCGAATGCTAAAACGTTGTAGTTATCTTAGAGAGACGATGACGAATTTAGATATCGTTTCGCTACGAAGCGATGTTACTTTGTCTAAGGACCCAGGTAAGTATACTATAAAGCTGCGTACGGATTGCGCGTACCCTGGTACGCGTACTCAGTTTACGCGTATCCGGAACGCCTAGTTCATACCTGCAGCTACGCGTTCACTCTTGGGGTACGCGTGCCGCGCGAGCCAACTCGAGCGCGAGCCGATCGTCAGTCGGTTTTTTGTCGCGCGTCAAAGAGGACGCACGGGGCCGGCTACGCTACATTTGGACGGCAAAATGAATAAACACGCGTGTTCTTCGAGTTTTAATAATGAAAATATTCGGACTCGCGGAGCGCTCTGGATCGATTGACCTCGCGTACAGGTTCGCGGCGGTCCGTACAGGAGCTGTACGCGTATCCAATGTACGCGTGGATAGTGTTTTCCAACTACGCGTAACACAGGAACGCGCTATCCGTACGCACCTTAAAACTCAGTCTATGGCACTCGGCAATAGTGTAGTTTGCTATCAGTGATGACAAACAAAACAAAAAGCAAACAAACTTTACCTCTTTATAATATTAGTATTCATGGTACTCCAACTTTAACTCTTACGTTGACTGTACAATTGTATGCCACATGTATAGATGGCAGACATACGACAGCATGTGGGTTAAAATCCGGGCAAGTACCAATGTGACTTTTTCAATTCATATGTAAAGTGCGTTTCACCGAATAGTTCCTTTGGCGTTATGTTGGCAGCAATATTTTTCAGTGTTGCAGACAGTGTTTCATGACAGAGTAGGCAACATACGCGTTGCCTACTCCGCGTTACGCGGCGTGCTACGCCGCGTTTGTGCGTTATGTTGCCTACTCGGTCATGAAACACTGTCTGCAACACTGAAAAATATTGTTGCCAACATAACGCCATAGGAACTATTCGGTGAAACGCACTCTACCTACTTTCTAAAGTTTATCTTGGACATCACTGACATCGGTGAAGGAAAACATCGCGAGGAAACCTGGACTTATACCAGCCTATTACTGTTCCACTCAAACCATGTCAGAGACCCTTGAGGCGGTTTATAAACTCTGACACTAGGGTGTGTGGGGTCGTAAGACCTTATTGCCCACACGATAAAAAAAAATAGACGGCATTACCCTATAAGACAAAATTACCATGACAATAAACGAACTTCTAAAATAAATATACAAGAAAGTCAATCTCCCTCTGATCCATAGCTTATCGACGAATTATAAACAGCTAGCATAAATAAAATACGAGTAAGATCAACAAAGCAATTAGGTAAATCCCGGGACAAGCCTCCAATGGCGACGGGATTTGAGAGGTTTTGAACAATACTTAAATGGAAGGGAATGGGGTTTATGTTACTGTTATAAGATATTGATTCGTATTTTGTTTAGCGAGATAAAACTGGATTCGTACTGTAATGCTTATTTTGTTTAAACGACTACTATTACCTTACTAACTTAAAAAAAAAGAAAATTAATTTCTTCTACAAGTTATTCACCACTGAGCAAAGGATATCTCCTCATAACTTCCAGTTGTTCAGTCCGGGACTACTAATTTGACTATTAATTTTGTTTAATTTGTTTGTAACAAATAAAATATTTTCCAATGTCTTAATCATGACAAAATCAATGTCAATCATAATAAATGTATACTCTATCAAGATAAGGTAAATATATAAAGTACTATAAATACTTGGCACAGAATTTTCTACCTGAATTGGGCAATTCACCCTAAAAGTACCACGAAACGACAAAACCTTTCACCCTGCATCACAACCTTTATTCATGTCAAATCCATTCGTAGTAAACCAAAAACAACACACACATTATCAACAATATCGTACTCACAAAGTAATAAAAAATAACATAGGCCGTAACATGAAAGACCTTTGCCCGTTTACCTCAGACGTACGACCATAGACACGGGACACTTTATGACCAATAACAGGCAAGATGGCGGCGCGCGGGAAAACATTTTCGGGTGACGAATTTGCGAGTTGAAGTGGCCGAGATTTATTATGTATTGTTTATCTTCAAGGAAATCGGCGACAGTTGTCTTCGATATAAGTTAGGAAAGTATTTATTTATGTTTTGCGAAGTTTCGTGGCGGCGAAAAGAGTATTCGTGCCAGTGGCGTAGTTTCCCTGTAGACGGGGCCTGTATCAAAATTTGTTTGGGGCCCTTATACGTAACTGCGGCAAAAACCCAAATGGAGGGTAAAGATTTTTCACAAAAGAAACAATATTTATTTTTTCTCAGGAAGTTTAGAGTACGTCCTAAAAGTAATACTTTACGATTTTTTGCGTACACGGGTTTGGGGCCCTGTAGCTCGGGGGCCGGGTATCTTTGGTATGGCGACAGCTACGCCCCTGATTCGTAATAAACCTCAGTTTTTCGCTGCTGGTCGGTCGTGTATCTGTCGCGTTTGTGATAATGTTTTCGTCTTTATTGATTACTAGCTTTTGTCCGCGTAATTATGTCGGTTATCGCGAATACAGACGAAGACACGGAATAAAAATGTAGCTTATATCCTGCCTTGGGGTTCAAACTTACCCCGTACCAAATTTCATCGAAATCGGTTCAGTGATTTAGTCGTGAAAGCGTAGCGTAACAGACAGACAAACAGAGTTACTTTCGCATTTATAATATTAGTATAGATTTTTGAAGTTTTTTTATTTCTGTAATTTATAGGAATAACAATGCTATGAATATTTAGACCGATACTTTCCTGTATTCAAATGTATAATTTTAAATAATCAAATTATTCTTCATTCAACAAAAAAAGAACAAAAAAAAACACAATGTTAACAAAAGTGTTCCGGAATCAATTCAAATGAATTAAGAAACAGTTCCAAACTTCCGTTACAAAAACAGCCATCCCAGACTACAGCGCATAGATAGCTTAAAATAACCAAACTTCCAACAAGAACACGACTTCTTAAAATAAACTTCCGATCGAACGAGCGGAGGCAAGCGACGTCAATGCTTAATAATAAAGAATGACTAACTTGCCCGATATTCTAGACAGTCAAAAAGTCTCCGCCATTGTTAAAGTATCTAAAGATCTCGAACCTTTTTAAGTTGAACCTCATTTGCTTTTATTCAGGCTTTATACAGTATGTTTTAAAACGAGAGACGAATTTTAAGGGAGTGTAGTACCTACTTATGAAAATGTATAAATTTTGCTATTAGATATACCTTGAAATATACTGTTTTTTCAAACATATCTTACTATAACCTATATATTGTTATTTCAAACTATGTACAGTTAACAAAAGAGATAGATATGCAGGGTCGTCAGATATATGTACTTCGAATTGACTTAGAAATCAATGGATGTGTTCAAATATAATTTAATTTAAAAAGTAGATAATAAACAGTTTATTAGTAAAGTTACGTTTCAATTGAAGACATCCATCGGTTTCTAAGAAAACTTCAACTATATCTGACGACCCTGGATACCTATCTCTTTTGTTGACTGTACATACAATTACTTGCCAAACTTATTGACAGAAAAGCTAACACAAATGAAATTAAGCTATAATTCGATCTAGTCAATGCATGGTTTCTTCAAGAAACTTCTACCATGCATTTAACACAAGTAGGTATATAAAAAAATACGCAGTTTCATACATTTTGACCGTGTTGCACTTTTGTATGGAACAATAGTATACAGGTTAAATTTTAATTCACAGCGCATCCTTACGACTTTATAGTACTCATGGAAACAAACAACTTTTACTATAGGACAATTCTGAAATATAAAAAGCTGTCCCTTATATGAACGCACTATAAGACGATCAAAATATATGAAAAAAAAAATTTTTTCCTATTTCAAGGTTGGTCCCATAGTAAAAATTGTATGTATTCATGAGTACTTTCACCTCCTGAAATATAAGCATTAAATTAAAAGTCACCCTGTATAATATACAGTGGGGGTTATTATGCGGGGCGTATCCCTTTCTAATTTGATTGTGAGTAATTAGACCAACCCAGTTCAACCTTCCGTTCCTTTCAATCCCGCTTTGCATAGCTAGGTTTGTGAGCATAATCGAGATAATTATTCCGGTATAGCTGAATGATTTAATTTCGAAAAATTCAAGCAGCTTTCGATTTTTTTTAATAAAACATAACACTGTATTTGACTACCAAACTATACCATACAGATACACGAGTACTTAATGTATCTATTTAATATTGCAAACACTTAATAAAAAATACACATCTTTTTAAAATAAGATGACAATGCCTTATCAGCATATTTATCACAAAATGTGCCTTTCCTCTATTATCTGGAACTTGAACATTACTGGCGAAATGTAGTTGTACTAAATGGGTACACCTCTACCTAACCCTTTGCGGATTACAGGCGTGATGTTATGTTATATTCTTCCATTCACTGCAAGCTGTCATCCCATACATACCAACCATCTTTTCACCCTTCAACTAAAGAACGAAATACATACATACAATAAAATTATGCATCGTCTCAACCCAAGCATACAGAATCACTTCCCTTATACGTACATACATATTTGCTGAACCAAAAGCCCTTTATAAGACCGTCGTCGACAAAAGACGTGGAGACGGATAAGAGGGAATTTTTCCGGAAAAATGTTCCGAAGGTCGTATCGTACGATATCAGAGTCTTCAGTCCTTATGCCGTATCGTGGCAGGTGATCTCGCGGAGGCGTTGGACCAAGCGTTGATGGGCATTAGACTTGGGACTGTGCCGGACAGTTGAGGTTGGTACGGACGGGCGCCATTTTGAAGTGAATTCGGGCTTAGATGTCTTTTGAGGTGATGAGTTGAGAAGTGGTTTATATGGTTGAAGATTTTTGAATTTTACGTTTTATAATTATGTTCTTGATTTTCAACCACAAAATCTTAATAATTACTTTATCCATTATACACTTAGATTTATTTAAACTAGAACTAGATTTTTTACTAGAAGGGAAACTCTTTTCTCGTGAAAATTCTAAGTATTGTATAAAAGAAAATGGAAAATATTTTTTTGTAGGTACACTGAGTTTTTTTCACAAAGCAAGATAAAAAGTAAATATCGACCGCTCAAGCCCCGCAGGCGAAGGAAAAATACAAACAAAAGATTACACATTTTTCCAAAAAAACAGGCCCACAATAAAAAAACAAGCACGTTTATGAACTTAAAAAATAATTCAATGAAGTCTTTAACAACGAAGTCGTGATTACCCCCGAGGGTGGCTCGTCACGGTTACTTGCGATTTTACACGATTCAGCCCTAATTTATTAAAGTTCCGACGTCCAGGTAAAAGGAATTGGCTTAGACTTGACAGGAAACCCTTTTTGCTCTTTTTCCTGGTTCGCTGTTTTAATTAAGCGAACAAACGTTGTTGTGTTCTTGCGTTTTTAATATCATGCAAAACGACAGCGCAGTAAAAATTCATTTTGAATATGAAAAATACAACACTTTTATAATGCAAACACAACAACAGAAATATTCACTAACCTTTTCATATCATGTCTAATTTACGTGAATCTATAGCAACATAAAATTTCAATATTGACTGCTAAAGTCAATTTTATCTACCTTTTTAATATTGCACGACCAATAAACTCTGCATCAACAACAACATCAACTAAATCAAGTCGAATTAATGTTACGGAACCACTATTCATATCTTATCACGATCATTAACACTCCAGTGCACGCAATTATTCACCTCCGCCATCTTATAAATAAGCCAAGACATCGGAACCACGCATATATAAACAAAAGCACGTCATGCAAGATGCATGCCTTCCTCGAATGAATTATTTATACAGGTTAGCAGTAACTGCATTTCTCAGTACCTTGGATTTATTTAGCAGTGCATATCTCGGTTGGGTCTGTTTATTTTCCACTGCACTGCATCGGATTGCTGTGTCATGTCGCATAAACAAGTCCTTGCAGTTTCCTTTTTGCTATCGCAACCGTATTTTACACTTACGTGCATAATTATGGTGTTTGATAAGGTTCAGTTTTATAATTTCCTTTGGTTGGCTTTTAGTGTGGCGGTTTAGTTTTATATTGCAGTTATTCGTGTTTATGATAAAATTGACCTTAAATACGATACCATCTTTGATTAAAGTAACAAAGAAATGTTTTATTTATGGAAATATTAGCTTCCGAACGCGACTTCGTTAGCGTCAAAGTTAATATAATATCACACGGGGGACCGCACATTCATAACATCACGCCTGTAATCCCTGTAGGGTTAGGCAGAGGTGTTACTCATTAGTACACCCACATTTCGCCAGTTATGTTTAAGTCCCATGTAATAGGAGGCGAGCCTATTGCCATCAACCGGGCACAAATCCAGACTCCGAGGCTGCCACTGAGAAATTCCTGATAGAAAAACCCAATAACACTTTGCCCGACCTGGGAATTGAACTCAAGACCTCATGCTCAGCAGTCGTGCTTTGCGACCACTAGACCAACGAGGCAGTCCGTACATTCTTCCGGGATAAAGTCAAAAGTCAAAGTCATATCATTTATTTCAATTAGGCCATTATAAGGCACAAATAGTATAATCTATCTCTATGCCAAATTTCATCTAAATACGTTCAGCCGTTCTGTCGTGATTAAGCAACAAACATCCATTCATCCAAACTTTCATGTTTATAATAGTAGTAATTAATAAGATGTGTTAATTAAATTAATCAAAAAACGTACATCATATTATTGAGATGAAACAACAAAAGAAAATGGTTTACGTCAACTACTGTCACGTCCGAATTACAATTTTTCTCTATTTTCCTTTGAAAAGAAATGGTTTTCCTAACAACTTTCCAACCGAGTTTTTCTAATTTTATGCTACATTCTTTATAGATATTTGTTTTCCTAACATTCTGAGAAAAGAAAATTTACTATGCAGTGTTTGAACGAAGCTTGAAGAAGCTTTAGATTTTTATATCAAAGTAAGACTTCTTTCATCGGGCAAAAAAATATCTGGTCCTTTTTTTAAAAACACTGCGAATATTTTCAAAAATACTGTTGGAAAATATTCTTTATTTTACTGTGTTGAAAAATCTTGAGAAAAATCCCGTGCTAAACGTAGTACTATTTTTCCAACCTGTTGTTTCATACCTAGGTAGAAAATGTCGTATTTATTTTATTTTTCGAGCACAACTTGACTGTACTCGACTGTACAGGTGTACTGACTTCTAAGTTCAGTAAAAATGTGAACAGTCTGGGATAAAATACTGCTCCATTCTAACATCGGAATGAAAGAAGAACAGATTTTTCTAAGATTTTTGTACTTGTTTTCCTGTATTTTATTTTGGTACGATCTATAAACCTATATTTCACATTTTGAACATTCTTCTATTACATTTTGTTTTCTTCTCGCACCGTCTGTGGAACTAGAATTGGCTAATATTTATAATTATTTCAATTAGGCCATTAAAAGGCACTTTTGAACGTCATTCATAAGAGAAGTTCCTTCCAAAAGATAGTTTCGTAAAGCGAAGAATGACCAAAGAATTCCATAATTTTTAATTTAAAAAAAATGAACTATTTCTTATTAATTAACTCTAAAAACATGTAAAATAAGGTATCTTATTCTTCAACACACTTTTGTCACAAACATTTCAAATAAATCCACCCATTCGCACTCCTATCAATACCTTTCAACAATAAACTTTCAAACACATCATTCTATATTCAAATTCCCTATCATTCTTTCCACTTGTAAAGCAAATTGGCCCACAATATCTCACCACTTGCGAGCTACGTGGGTCCAATGGGTTTCATGGTCCCCTCAACATCTCCACAGTAACAGCTATTGTGTCGCGATCGATTTTGTCACCCCCCTTCGTCCCCGGAGGGGTGGGAGGGGGAGCTTACAATGTTTTTAAATTGAAAATAGTTGTTCAGAGATTATTTATGCTTGAGACAATACTGTCTGGTCGAGACACCCCTTATTTGCAAGGAGTTTATTAATTTGAGTCGGCTATTATTTTGAATTGAGATTTGTGTTTGATGAGCCGTTATTTTGTGGTGAAGGTATTCTGTTGTCTATCATAATTATGAAGTACTGGTAGAGAAGAGTTTTAATTACGTTTTTCAGTTAACAATGAAACTAACTTTTTATCACGCACGCAGACAAATTCGCGGATTAATAAGTCTGTATCCTTTTTATTACATCTTAGCTACATCTTTTCTGAATGAATTTCATTACGTTTGGTTCAGTGGTTTTGCTGTGATAATAAGCACACAGCGTAACATATGTAACACACAAACAGAGTTAAGATCGTATTTAAATTATTATTGTGTATTGAACGCGGCAAGTGAAGGGGTATCGTATTACCCAGTTACTGGGTTGTGGAGGTCAGATAGGCAGTCGCTCCATGTAAAATACTGGTATTCGTTTAGACTGGAAGCCGTCCCCAACATAGTTGGGGAAAGGCTAGGCAGATTGTTTGATCATTAAAACCGAAAAAATTATACTTTATAACAAAAATCTTCCAGACTCGTAAAACTTGGATCAAATCGACAAATTCGAAGTACCCTCACGCAACGTTAAACACAAGGGATGTTCAGAGCCCGAATCAAATTCATATGTAAACTTTGCAATGAAAAGTTGAACTTACCTAAATTCATTTCCATATTTGTGTTGGTAAACTTTGGTTTCCATTCGGAATAAAAACTGTATTCCAACTGAAATAGAGTTTAGATTTGAATTAAGTCGGAATATGTACTACTTATTATTTGAATACGGCGAATAACCCAATGTTTTGCAAAGCTTTGGTCCCATAGTAACAAATGAAAAGAATAACATAATTTATTCTACAGAAATATAACATTATTATTAGCGTCTGCTCGCGTCTTTGTCTGTGTACACTTCAGAATAAAGCCATAAATAAATAAAATAAATAAATAATAAATATCTTGGGACAACTCACACACGGCCATCTGATCCCAAGCTAAGCAGAGCTTGTGTTATGGTAACCAGACAACTGATATACATACTTATATAATTTATAAATACATACATATTATAGATAAATTACACCCAGACACAGAACCAACAATTATGCTCATCACACAAAGTTTGTCCTGGGTGGGAAAAAAAAAAAAAAAATATATATATATATATATTTTGTTAAACAGATCAATATGGTAATGAGTCCAGCTAATTCCGTCCAACTGTTTAAGCGTAAAAGAGTAACAAACATATACTTCCATCTATTTTCACAAACTTCATTGCTTTTCTTTTCTTATCAGAATTAGAATAGGATTTTTGAAGGAAATACAAAAAAATAATCAGCTTTGGCTTAGCTCACGTAAAAAAAAACAAATAATTAAATGCAGTGTGTTTCCTTTGCCCTCTCAGATTTATCCTAGATTTAGGTATGTCCTGTATGATTTTTTAATGTAACGATAGAAACTATATAGCAGCCTTTCCCAAAGTGGGCGCTGTAGGCCTAAAGGGGGGCGGTATGAGACCCAAAAAAACAGTCGGGGCGTTGTGTAGAGGCTTGGGGAGCGATTTGTAATTTCATCTACTAGGTGGGTTTTTAAGTTGGTGAAAAAATGGGGGCGCTAGAAAATAATTTATTCTTAAAGTAGGCATTAGACAAAATAGGTATGGGAATCCCTGCTATATAGTCTAAGGGTCAGTTCACACCGAGACGCGACGCGACGCGACGCTGCGTGCACACTTCAAAAGAGCGACTCAAAATATAACTTTATTTTCTACACGAAAAATACACATTTCATTGTGAGAATTTAGAATACGTTACACCACGCATCGCGACGCAGCGGTGAATCGCCGGTACATGCGACGTGTAAGAGCGGCGACGTTGCGATGCGTCTCGAGGCGCTGCGCGGCGTCGCGCGGCGCAGCGCGAAGTCACTGGCCTCTTCCAGTATCGTCACGTTGCGTCGCCTCGCGTCGCGTCTCGGTGTGAACTGACCCTTATGATCTCGAAGACTTTTATTATCATGCGAATAAAACCGCATCTAATAAGCAAGCCATAAAAAATCTTATTATTTATTTATTTAGCTTCCCTGTTTTACCTCTGGCTTATCGGCCATTAAAATAGTGAACCAACTAATAAAATTACAAAATTATGCGTGTTAATGGCGGAAAAATTAAAAACATGTTCTCTTTTTTAAAGTATAAAAAGCAGTAGATAAATCACGAGCGGTCCGTTAAAGTTTATCAAAGAAGATGTCATAAATATTATAAGTTTGTTATAACTATTCAATGGCATTCAATTTCCAATATCCCGAGATTACGGGATTTTAAAGTTAGCTATGTCTTTTGAGTAGAAAAATATCTCTTCAGTAAGTAAATATTTTTTTAAGAAAAAAGTAAAGGTTATTAAGAGCGTTTAGGCATTTTATACAAGCTTTCAATTCCTGATTTATCGAAATGAATGAACCGTTTTTAATGAAACTTCCTACACACAAGCAGGATACATAGGTCTAAAAAGTTAGAAACACAAGAGAACATTTTCGAAATGTCTTATTTCAAAAAAAGATAATTGGAAATATCTGTTTTCATGGAAAACTTAAATTCGCTAAAATTTAGCTGTACCTACCACATTTTTTCGAAAATGTTTCCAACTAACTTTTTAGACCTAACTTGCTTGTTTAGATTTTCGCTTTTATTTGGTCATTAATAACCAAAATTAGTAGTTAGTTTTTAACTGGCTGAATGTGGGTGTACTAATAGGTACACCTCTGCCCAACCCTTCGGGGATAACAGGCGTGATGTTATGTTATGTTGGTCATTAATGTCTTTCCTGCTAACCATTTACCCTTCATATTATTAAGTGACACGGTATTTTTCACTGAACTTTCAACACCAATAAATTTACGTTTTATAAAGAGGTCACACAACCAAGTGATGTATGGCGTAAATAAAATATGACGGGATTATAAAATGTATCAGCCGGCGACAGTTTATAAAGCCATCGCTCAGGACCACCATGGACGCTCCGTACATTCACCCGCCTTTATAACACATGATGAGGGATAGTTGTTTTAATACTGCTGTTGATGCAGCTATTCATGAGATTGTGATGATGAGATGCACATAAATATATAAAGCAACTTATTACAACTGGAATTACGAGATAGTCAACTTAAAATATATTATTACTAACGACCCGCCCCGACTTCGCACGGGTGCAATAGATACATAAACCGTTCTATTGAATCACTGTATCTATTGATGGAAATCGAATTAAAATCCGTTGCGTAGTTTAAAAAATCTAAGCATACAAACGGCAAGAAACGACTTTGTATGATAATTATGTACTATATAAAGATATTTTGTTCCAAAAATAAATAAGAAAGGATAAAATAAATAACATAAAAGAAGAATCGTTTCATCGTATTATCGGCGTTCTGTTGTTTCTGCCTACCCCCCTTGGGAAAGGGCGTGAATTAATAAATGTGTGTGGTTTATCCCAACATCAATAGCAAACATCGATGTGCGAAGGGTTCCATAAAGATAAAATCTTCTAAAATATTTGTTTTAATAAAAAATATGTACCCTTCCATACCATTTTGGAGCCCATAAAATTCCGGAATAGGATCAGATACCAGCGAAAAATCCCGCCAATATCGGGAAAATTCCGGGACGGGATTATAGAATACGGGATTAATTGAAACCTTTTGTTACATAATAGCCTTTTTTTATATCAATGTGTTCTATTCTCTGTTGTTATTACAAAGAAATAACTCGATTTGGGAATAAAAGGATGAGACAATAATTTATCGGCTATTTGGCTAAGCACTTAATACCGGGAAAAATTCCATGCAATTACCCATTATTAGCCTTATATTTTCTTGCCAAGTTAGCTGGTTCAAGCATAACTGTGCACTTTTAATCTAACCAATCATCAATTCGGTCAACAGAAATGGATGGGGGCGGCGCACTACCGGTCATTGTGGCTCTTTAGGGGAAGCCTATGTCCAGCAATGGAGGGCGTTCTGCTGATATGATGATGATGACGATTCAACTTGGTAAATGCGACTATAATTGATTTATGTATTAGGTAGACATCTACCGGGTACCCGGTTTGGGCCCGGTACCCGGTGGACCCGGCACTTTTTTAGGATCCGGCCGGGTACCGGGTAATAGCACCGGGTACCCGGTCATGCTGGGTAATTTGTTGGGAATAAAAATATACTTAACACTTTTTTAAATCGAATATGTTGTTTAATGATCGACAGAAACAGAACAAGAATTTGTTATTAAAAAAACAATAATCAAAAATAAATCAACCAATCATTAATAATCAAAGTTTATGAGGGGTAAATTAGGGTTTAGAAACGCCAGTTTTTCGGCTCTGTGTGGATGTAATCGGCTTCTTTTTGTTTCGTAAATATTGCCAGCCTCTGAGAAAAGTCGTTTGCTGTAAACTGAGCTGCTAGGCGAAGGCTGCAAGGCTGCAAGCGCGCTTGCAGTACGGACGGGTGCCGGGTACGCCTGCCGGGTACCCGGCAGGCGGGTACCCGGCAAATCTATTACCCGGTACATGTCTAGTATTAGGTAATACGATTAAAGTTTTAAAACATTATTAATACTTACTTCAATTGATTTTGAATTTTATTATTATTCATAACATAACATCACGCCTGTAATCCCCGAAGGGTTAGGCAGAGGTATACCCATTAGTACACCCACATTTCGCCAGTTATGTTTAAGTCCTATGTAATAGGGGGCGAGCCTATTGCCATCAACCGGGCACAAATCCAGACTCCGAGGCTGCTTCTGAGAAATTCCTGATGGAAAAACCCAATAACACTTTGCCCGACTAGGGAATCGAACCCAAGACCTCATGCTCAGCAGTCGCACTTTGCGACCCCTAGACCAACGAGGCAGTCTATTATTATTCATTTTATTGTTATTTCAAGCTTTCACACTTTTAGTTTACCGCCCTGATGAGTTGAGTACATCAGAATGGTGAAAAATGGCTCCCCTTGAGCCCATTGACCCAAATAAAACAGAAACTTAACTCTATTGCTTATAGACACAGTTATTAAAATCCAAACTAAATTATTGATAAATCAATTACAGTTGAATTTACTCTTTTTTACCTGACAGCTTATTTTTCAAGCAGAAACTGTTATACATATACATAAATGAAATACTGTTTTGTTCGCTCAGAATAAACTATATTTCATTATTTCTATCTTTTTCTGTTTCAAGCATTCCAAGGTACTACGACACAAGAGCTATAAAGTCAGCAATTTTTCTTTGGCAACACCAAATAAATTGAATTCCACCCTATCTACTCTTTGGAACGAGCTCAGAGACAAACAACCAACTTAAAGCCATAAACAATAAGGAAATCCCGTATACTCTGTGGTAAAAATAATGTTGTGCCAAAATTGTGTCATCGTATCTCTATTGGTTTGTTGAACCTGTGTAGGGCTGTTAAGAGATTTTTTTACTCTGGTAAGTACGTAAAATGTCTATGGATTTAAAGAAATCATAACTTAAGTGATGATTTATTGTTAATATTTAACAAAAAAAACTTTATTCAAGATAATGTAATTTGACACTACGGAAAATAAAGAAAAGAAATAATTAATTCTAAAACTACAGTTTTACAGAAAATAATCGTCTTTAAATGTATTGATGTTGAAAATTATGGTACCTGCCAACCCTCACTTAGATCCCAAACCGTCAGCATCGTAAAATGCACGTGGTGAAGTAAACGGTAATATAAACCGTATTATGACGATGTGCGGGACATTATTACATTTCTTTATTTTACTACCAACATTGTGTTACGAATAAAATGCTTCAATGAATATTTTTGTCATAATTTCTTTCGGCGAACGTCAAGGAAATATAACTGGAAATATATAATTTTCTTTTTGTTTTAGTATCCTTTGATGTATGTATGTATTCAGGTATTGTTTAGAAATGAAATCTTTTTTAAGAAGGCAAGGTCAAAGCCAAAGTATTCAAGATCAAAGCGCTTTTGTAATTATCAAGAAGTCGGTCAGTTAGTCAGAAAGTTGAAGCTGGTTGCTTATTCCAAAACGTAGGTAGGCCTCTATGGAGAAGAACGAGCAAGAAACTAAACGGACACTCTTTTCAACTACGTATTACTTGCAATATTTAAAACAAATAGATCATGGTTAAAGCGCCCGCCTTTCATAAATTAGGTCGCAGATTCGATACTGGGGAAGTACCAATGTGAATCTTTTCAATTCATATATGTATAGTTTTCTAAAGTTTAAATCTTGGACATCACAGACACCGGTGAAGGAAAAATATGGTGAGGCGACCAGGATTTATAATTAACTAGCTTTTGCCCGCGACTTCGTCCGCGTAAATGTCGGACCCCCGTTCATCCCCTTAGAGGGTAAATTTAAAAAAATCCTTTCTTAGCGGATGCCTACGTCATAACATCTACCTGCATGCCAAATTTCAGCCCGATCCATCCAGTGGTTTGGGCTGTGCGTTGATAGATCACTATGTCAGTCAGTCAGTCACCTTTGAGTTATGTTATACAGTGTTAGTGTAAACACCGTTATCCTTGAAACCAGTGGTTTGGTTTCACTTATAGAACGTAAATTCAATGAAAAAAAATGACATTTTTTTTTTAAGTAAAGTCTCCATTTTTCCTTAAAGTTATTTCAATTATTTTTGTGTTTTTATTACAATGATGTATCACTTAAAACTTATGTAGGTAGTTATAACGGACGGCCAGTGCAGCAGGTCAACACCCTTTGTAGTGATTACGTATCTCGGGCGTGAATTTACGGACGGTGCCGTCAGAAACTTTTTTGAATTTTTGAAAGAAAAATTCTTTTATTTATTTTAAAATTCAGATAAACATTTTTATAACTAAATCAACTACCTATGGTTTTAGTGACAACGGTGTTTACCCTTACAGCCTGTATATATTTAGATATAAATATGAAATCGCTTTGAGCAAGTGTGGTGATCAATGCTCGTGCTTTCTCTGTATGAGAAGAGGCCTTTGCACTGCTGTGAGACAATAATAGGCTGACATTTCATTTATTTCCAACTAGCTTCCGCCAGCGACTTTGTCCTCGTCAAAGTTCCACGTATTCCACGTATTCCACGGGGCCTATGTGTTATTCTAGCTAGACTATAATCTATCTCTGTGCCTAATTTCACCCAAATCCATTCAGCAGTTCTGTTGTTATTAAGCAATAAACATCCATCTAATAATAGTATTACGATTCCTTTTTTCAATGTAATAACGTAGGTTATAGACGAGTGCTGTCGTGAACTCAATTGAACATGCTTGGCATGCGGTAAGAGGTTAACATTGCATACGTCTAGCGTCAAAGTTCAAATTATCAACTAAAACTATATGCAAATATTAACTCGTTTGACAACTCGTGCACGCGCACAACATTGAAGTTTCCCTCCGCTCTGATTCAATGCACACAATGACATACATTCAATATGTAATACCGATTTGCAACAATTCCCAATTTTGTACACTTCAATGAATACCTACACTCTTGATTCAAAACAATTATCAAATATATAAATAAATAACATTGAAGTGTCTATTTACAATGTAAAAAAAATTAAATTGTTTAAAGTGACTCAATTTTTTTTTGTCTTTCTATCTGTCTGTATTTCTGTTTGTTTGTAAATCTCCAAAACTGGTCGATTTTTACAGGATTTTCTTTAGCAGATAGCTTATATTATAAGAAGTAACTTAGGCTACTCTTATTCTAGAAAAATAATTAGAGTTTCGTGAAAGAATAAGCAAACAAGGTCACGGGGATATGCTAGTATTTATATAAAACTAGCTGTGCCCGCGGATTCAACCACGTGTATTTAAGTGATAAAAGTATTGAATATTATGTCATCACAATCCTCCAAGTGATCATAGTAATCCTGTGGAACAAAATACTTAATAATATTTTTTTAATAAATTATTTATAAGTACTCATAAAAAAATTAAATCTTAAATAAAAAAAATACTCAATTTATTTGCGGGTCTATAATCTTTAACACAAAAATAAATATAAAAACTTTATCTTTACGTACAAAATACCAACAAACAAATCGTTTTATCGTCCATATATTTTTTTAATGCTACATTAAATAGAATATCCCATTACACATTTCATGTAAAAAAGCTTTAGCCATACATTTTATCACGAAATACGTCATCAACATAAAGATATCTAGAGAGCTCTATAAAGTTTTATTGTGCAGAAAAATTGACTATGTTTGGGCTTTAGCTATGGTAAAGACAAACCAGAATCTTTTAGTCAGACATAACGGATTTTTAATGTAAAAATGATTGCCACTACCTATTTGGACTGATGAAATTTCGGAGGGAAAGGAATAAAACGTCATTATTATTTTATTATTCACGATTACATAAAATTTATATAAAAACCTGCTCATGCCTGTATGCATCCTCCTTAGGATTTACTTCAAATTTTTTTAAAAGATTTAAAAAAGAAAGATTTTTATTTTTGTCAGAAGATAATTGGTCATAAAGAAATAAATAACTGTTCTTTTTTTTTCGAAACTTATGTTTAAAATGTTCGATTTTTATTAATTATATTGTCTGCACATAACCTGCGTGTCCGTTTGCCAAATAATGAACTAAAAAGCAAAGAAATAGAATTGAAAATTGCATGCAAAATATAATCTCTCACAACATTTATTTCCTGCACTCTACTTCTATTGTATTTAAGTTCATTATCAATTAATCAATGAAAACTGCTTGAGCATATTCCAACTCCACCCTTAGACAGTCACGTTATGCCCCATAAACTCTAATTCCAGTTTATGACAAAACCCCTAACTTCACTTTATTTAACATAACGTACATTAACATAATATTCTCTAAAGAACCTAATTACACGCCAACACAAAAATCTAGCAACAAAGTGCCGCACCCTGGGACAGCGCCATCACTATTATCTACCTAAAGTCCCGGCTAACGACCGAGAGGATCCCGCTGAAGTGTTCAACAATATCCCGAATCCCGGGGCTAAAGTATCCCGCTACACTAACTATAGCGAACACTGCCTCTAGTGAGTGTGTGTGTACTGTACTTTCGCCTATCTAGCTCAGGTCATAATAAAAAATAATGTTCCGTTCTCGATTCTTGAAGACCGATGGCAAGTTATAGCCGACCCTCGTATACAGGTGGTCAGGTTTCGGAACTTATCATAAAATATATTTTACGAGCGCCTAGAGTACTTTGAGGTAAATATGGCGAGCGGTTCTGTACGAAACACAAATGCTTTGGGACAAAAATGAGTGGTACTGATTATGTCGTATGTCTTTCGTGGGTTTCGTTCTGGGCCCAGTTGGCGGATAAAACCAAGGATAATACACTTTGCCGAGACTGTAAAGTAGCCAATGAAAATGATTTAAGTTCAGTTAGGTATAAGAAATTGTCGCACAAAAACTGAAGGTTTCCCAAAAGACTACTACTATAGTTAGACTTTTATACCTCTAAGGCCCACTTGCGTCAAAAACTTAACTTGGAGTTAGTTACTAACACGAGGCTAAATTACGAATTATGTACTGCTCAATGACCGATGAGCAAAAGTTTCTACGCAATGGGTGCCTAAGGATGGTTGGCGTCGCCGAAGCCAGCTCAGGAAGAGGCTGCAAGATGACCTGGACGCGTATTGCGAGGGTTGGTTCAAGGTGGCGCAAGAATAGAATATCTGGAAAGATTCAGCAAAGGCATTTGCCCATCAGTGGAACATTTAGCAGCGCAACACGACGCGACGCTTCGTGTGCAGTAGTTTTTAAGATGTTTTTTTTTATAAGAAATGATAAATACATTATTGTAATGTGACGAAAGAGTCTGGACCTAACGACACAGCGTATCCTAGTGTGGATTCAAGAATAATTATATACAGAATGCCAACTAATATCAAAGTCGAAGGTCAAAACATTTATATCAATTAGACCATTTACAGGCACTTTTGAATTGACAAGGAGTCGGTCAGTTAATTAGAAAGTTGAGCTAGTTGCTCGTTTCAAAACGGAGGTAGGTCTCTACGGAGAAGAACGAGCAAGAAACGTTCATCTTTTTACAGGCTAGTCAAAATAAACCTTGTGTTAGCAACGAACTCTGTCAAGTTTCACGATCGCACCACAGACCATCATTCACCTTCAAACAAAGCACTCAGCAAACACAACCTCACTCAGTTTTATCAACCCAACTAACAAAAACAATAAAGAAAACAAAATCTTAAGTTTAAATTGCTCGATACTGCTCTTAAACCGTTGGTAGTAAGACAAATGTCTCAACAAAAAGTACGAAGACTTGTTACAATTGTAGACGTAAAAAAGGGATCCCAAACGACCAATATTGAAACAAGAACTCGGATATCTTTGTAACAAATAAGTATGGAAGTCGCAATTGCTACGTTATGGCCGGAGTTGGTAAGGTACCGGAATTTAGGCAATCCCTAGTCTATGACTGTTAGTTTTCCATTGTATGTACGAGTTGTATCTACTAATATTGTAAAGAGAAAAGTTTTGTTTGTTTCGCAGATAGAATGGAGATACTGTTATGATAGTGAATGAAAGAATAGTATCTTACTTATTGTTTGATTATCCGATTGATAGAAAAGTTTTTGTGTCAGTTACCATATACTATCGGGATAGGCTTGTCGGTAAAATAGGGTTATTGAACGAATTATTTTCACTTGATGTGAACCCCACTTTAGATTAGGCCTTTAGAAGGGCCTTAAAAGCTGAGAAAAAGGTATCCTACTATTAAATATTTGTAAGGATGGATGAGTGAATGGATGTTTATTACTTTTTTACGCTTAAACTGCTAAACGGAATGAGCTAAAAAACACAAATACAGATATTGGTCTAGCTTACCACATAGGATAATTATTATCTCGTTTTTTGTGTTATTGTGGAATAATTTAGGACTTTGGATTAATTCTGAAGTCTACGTAGAGGAAGTCGCGGGCAGAAACTAGTATTATTATATTCGACACACTACATGGCGGCAATCTAATGAAAATACTTTCTTAAGTAGTTACCCTAACCAAAGCTTAACGATGATTTCATTTCAAATATAATAATAAGCTCTATCATCTATTGTAGCTCATAATACAACACACAAATTATGGTAATACAACACGCCAAACAAGCAAATACTCAATTTACAAGATTATTTAAACAACAAACATGGCAGCGCTTCAGAACAGAATCTAATTTTAATTGAATCAATAGCTCAACAAACAGAATAGTTGTGAACGGGATAAATAGAACGCGACGTAAGGGGTTTGAAAAGCAAGTTTGATTTTCGAATTCTCAGCTATTTAAAACTATGTAACGTCAAAATTGGGAGTGGGTTGACTCTATGGTCCACGCGTCGCCTCCTTTTTGTGTAATGTATATTAAGACCTTTTTGAAGGTCTAATATGTAATATCACTCCTATAAAAAGGCTTTTTGAGAATTGTGTTTCTTAGTAAAATAATAAGAGATTATTGGTTCAATATTAGAGAAGAAAATAGGCGAGAGCCAAACCCCGAATGATGACATTTTAATTATGCTATTCAGTCCGTCTTGCAGTTGTCCTTTTCGCACTCCAAGACTTTCAGAGAGACAGCGATAGTTTCTTCTAATAGTTTTCAAAAATCTCTCCGACCGCGTTTCGTCTTAATAATGTAAGTAAGCGGATCTTTTGTCTTATCAACTTTAAATGATATATGGAAAATTTCCTCAACATACTACTATCACGAAGTCGTTTAACAAAAGTGATGATTATGGGTAATGCAATAATGTACCCAGTCTATTAGAGAGCCCATGTTCTGTACTAAACATTTATGGACTGATGTGCTGAACTCAATCCCAATAATGTAATGAATATGTGTTCCATCCCACGCGAGTTACAAGAGTGAACTTAAGTAAATGGGTCAAAGTAAGTCTTAAGTGTCGACTCAGTAAAGTGCGACAATTTATGTACCTACTATGTTCTTTATACGAACGTTTTCTGACTCTTTTTAGGGAAGAGCTGACGTTTGGTAAATGACAAGAGCAAGGTTTTAGTAGTGATGACAAAAAAAATGTGTAAGACTTGATTTAAACGAAAAATTTGCTTGTGAGTAAAAAAATTGGATAGACTCTTTTCTAAAGCCAAGTCTTTACTATCATACATTTTAAGAAATAATCTATTAAAATATTAATAACATCTAATGGGTCTACGTAAAAAACCTTTTTCAATATTACATCTAAAAAGAAATTACTTATTCAAACCGAAAACAAGATGGCGTCCAACGCAAATCCATATTCCACTTTTAAAATATTTTCAAATATACCACAATTTCGTAAGCATACTTAATAGGGACGTCCCTTAGAAACCCATCTCATCCGACTGTCAGCCCTTGGTAGATAGGGCAGAATTTGCATGAAACACTCAATATAACACGAATAGGTAGGAATACGTATATTTCATATTCTATTAATGTTGCCTACTTCAAAGCGATCTTCGTGAACATAGGACGAGCGTATGATACGCATATAGGTATTATAAGTTGTCTTAGGATATCCCTGAGGGGAATTCACCGAATTAGAACGTAAGTGATGCAATGTATTTGCTCCCGGAACTAATATCAGAGATACGATTGGTTTAGTATTACTAAGGCAATTATATCGTCTAGATACCAACTTAATATGTACAGTAGGGGTCATAAGTGCAGTAGCATGCTAAAGTTTGAATTGCTGTGAACACGGGGCACAGGCCATGCCTACATCTGTGTGTATAAGTGATGTATTCAAAGTTAAAGTCAAATTCAAATAATTTATTTAATTAGGCCATTACATAAGGCACTTTTGAACGTAATAACACAGTACCTGCGTACACCTCAAAATTGGCACACGACGTTGAAAGGTCGGAAGTTTAACCAAAGTGTCAATCGATTTGCTTTGTAAATTGCTACTCCACTTATGACCGCTACTGTACATGATAACACAGTGGTTAAACATAGGTATCCGCTCAAACTTCTCGATGTCAGAACTATCTAATAGTACTCTAGCCTTGGTATAAATATAAGTGACAGTCGGTTAATTCCAACACGTAATTTTAAGTGATGTCATGATGGCCCAGCACTTGAGGTTGTGGGATCGATACCGGTTCACCAATATGACTTTTTGAACTCATAGAATTGTCATCATCAACCGGGCACAAATCCAGACACACAAAAAAAAAACTGCATAACTGAAGTGAAATGTTAACACTGTAATGTCTAAAATCATGTACCTAACTTTTACCTTGGTTCAGACCAAGGTAAAAGTTTCCGTTCCGATATCCATTAGACCTTGTATGAAATGGTTAAAAATCAGCCAAATTTTTAATAACCGACAAAAAGTTTTACCTCTGCGGTGTCTGGGATCACGTAGTGAATTCAAGGTAAAAGTTTTAGTCACGATGTACCTTCCACTGTGTGTGAAATGTGAGTTAGGAAACTTCTAAATATTATCGAATTTTATTTGAGAAGAAACCACATTCACGATTTTAAATTATTATAATAAAAAAGGACTGAAAATATACTAAGTTCTTTCACAATTTGGTTCTTGAAAGCACTTATCAATTGAGATACTTTTTGACATGACTTGTCAAAATGCGATTCTCCGACAGATTTTGTGTAACAAAAGTAATCTATGACTTCACATTTTTGCCAACTCAAATTATAAACTATTTATTAATTACAAAGCAACGAAAAATCTAATTTGACTGTTAATTAAAAATTAATCGGGTTTTTAGGGCTAAAATAAAGCGGAATTATTGGAATGTTTTGGTTTATGATGTTAACTATCCAATTACAGAAATATTTATATCTACTTTTTTTTTGAGGTGGAAAATTTCATAAAAACTAGTATGTTACCAGACATTTTTAATAAAAAAGACCGCTTATACGACTTTATCAAATAAACCAGAATATAATAAGAATAATAACAACAAAAACATTGTCAGAGCACAACACAGTGTAGATGCGGACAGATTAATTAAGAAAAACAGAGAGAACCGAATTACTTAGCGAGGAATAAATTGCCGGTGGTACTCTGTGGACGGGAATTTATTATCTGACGGATTAACCAATGTGACGTCACGTGTATGAATGTAATTACGTCGCGGAATTAGGGATGCTGGAAAAGGCAAGAAATAAATATATTTACGGCTGTTTTTTTGTTCAAAACTACGGTTACAAGAAATCTCTATTGTGCTAAAGAAAGTTCTTTGTTTTTTTGACATTCGTAGGTCCATAAACTTCCCAATTTAGATTGGCAATTCTTCGATACAGAACTTTACGAGAACTGATTTGAATTTCTATTTTGCTTAGACATAGTCTTAATTTTTTTTTCTATAATCAACTTTTTGTAGTGGTATTGAAGTAATTTTCCTGAGATTAACAACTTTGCTATAGGGCCAAAGCCGAAGTACTTAATTAAAAAATAATCAGCTGTACCTGTCAAAAATGCTT
This sequence comes from Hoplodrina blanda, assembly GCA_949316365.1. NCBI lineage: Eukaryota > Metazoa > Arthropoda > Insecta > Lepidoptera > Noctuidae > Hoplodrina > Hoplodrina blanda. The sequence continues at coordinate 2,166,727 of OX438579.1, read as the reverse complement.
TACAACACGATCATAATGTATGGAATAATAGCTGATTTTTATTACAGTATAACAATGACTCGTAAATGATTCAGTTCGTTATCGGACAATTTTGAATGGGAGGGTTGATTCAAAGAAAATACATTTTCGACTATGAATCGAACTATTCTTTAACTCAATCAAAATCTAAACCGACCTCAGTTGCGTGGAAAATTGAAACTATTGTCGAAACCAAACGACCTACAGTTTGGTAAAAGCAATAATTCCGCGAAACGAAACTCACGAAATGTTTCACCCAAAAACTGGGCTGGAATGAAACAAAAGAAACAAACAAAAACGTAGAACCGCCGACGGAATATTAAACTTAGTGGTTCACTCATTCGGTCCTAGGGGAACCATTCATTCACTCACTCTTTACTGTGAATGCTGAGCTAAATTCAAAATTAACAATTCACTTTGCCGTTCCTCTTTTGTTTTAATTTGTTATTATAATCTTGATACCAGAAATGGATGTTCTAATAAGTTATCGCTTGTACTAACAAGATGGTGGACGGATAGCATTTAAAACAAACAGACCAAGGGTTGATGGCTCATTTAAATCAGACGCAAATCCAGAAAAAACATGTGCAAATATAGATCTAAAGTTTATCTTAGACATTACTGGCATCATTCCGTGCCCCGGAAAGCACGTTAAGCCGTTGGTCCCGGCTGTCATACGTGGAGCTTTGACAGTCGTTACGGGTCGTCAGAAGCCCGAAAATCTGACAACCAGTCTTACCAAGGGGTATTACCTAGTTACTGGGTTGTGGAGGTCAGATAGGCAGTCGCTCCATGTAAAATACTGGTACTTAGCTGCATCCGGTTAGAATGGAAGCCGACCTCAACACAATTGGGAAAAGGCTAGGCAGATGATGATGATAGATAAAAAATAATCAAAAATACTGAAAATATAAGCGTAAAAATATGCAAATTACAAAGACTCATAGAAATAAAAGCCTATTACCGTCCCATGTCAAATGCCTCTTCTCATACAGAGAAGGCACAAACATTGATCATCACGCTTGCTCAAGACAAAATAGCGATATCGGAGTTGCATTCATAAAAGTCCAGGTTTCCTCTCAACAAATCACAAATAAAGTTGAAATTGGCGTGGCATTAATTATCTTGCACCTAATTACGCAATTTCCAACTCTATTTTAGTTGTAGTTTATCTCTCTTTACATTGCACGTTAGACTTACACGTGTTCCTTCCCTACACACGTACCTATACGTTTACTTGCACAATAGCCGGTCCGCACCCCTATGACCTAATAACGGCTTCAGCCACAAAGTCCCTAGTACACCAATCGGGGCAATTTTAATGTAAGACCGGTCAGACGAAATAGCTTAACTTAGAAACCTGTCATTTTGAGTTATAAATACTTAGAATCGGATGGAATTTGGAAAATTGAACATCTTTTTTTAAGTTAAAAAAAAGTTTGTTTTTGTGTTTGTAATAGGTAATCTCTGGAAGTACCTACTGGTCCGATTACAAAACAAATGAACTGAGAAAAAGCTACTTTATTACTGGATATAATAGGCTATGTTTTAGGGTACACATGCCTTCCACGTGGACGAAGTCGCGGGCAGAAGCTAGTTTTTAATCATAACATAACATAACATCACGCTTGATATCCCCGAAGGGTTAGGCAGAGGTGTACCCATTAGTACACCCACATTCCGCCAGTTATGTTTATGTCCCATGTAATAGGGGGCGAGCCTATTGCCATCAACCGGGCACAAATCCAAACTCCGAGGCTGCTACTGAAAAATTCCTGATGGAAAAACCCAATAACACTTTGCCCGACCCGGGAATGGAACCCAAGACCTCATGCTCAGCAGTCGCGCTTTGCGACCACTAGACCAACGAGGCAGCCTTTAATCAGTTTTTAATCATTTTTGTTAATAACCGTTAGGTATAACTTTGTAATGTGGGCTAAACAAAAAAAAAGCAATTGATTAAAACCCAAAGTACCTACTGTTTAGTTTTTTTTCTAATATTTTGAAAGTAAAAGAACACATAAACTACGAACAACACGAACACAGATATCAGCCTCAGTGAGTCATAAAATTCTTAGAAAGGGTAAGGTTTTATAGTCGAAGATGAATACGAGATCGCGATACGGGCTTCTAGTACAAAATATTCAATATCTTTACAAAAACAATACTTTACATAAAACACATTATCTTGATTTAACCTTTTATATTGACCTTTTGTTTTTGGAAAAGGTCAAGATCTGCATCGAATTATGCGCCCCCTATATCTTACCGGAACTTTTTCCCTCACATAAACTGTCAAGATATACATAAGCAATGTTTTGATTTATTTTAATATGCCCATAATTTCTCTTTGATTACTGTATTTTCTTCGCATAAGAGAACCCTTTTACTGCTCCATACAACCCATAAATTTCAAAAGTATAGTTCCCCTCTTAATATAAAATAGCAGAACGACATATTAACCTAATTTCTACCCCCTCCCTCCATCTCCCGTACATTTATGAACGAGCCTCTAATTCTCACTTTAATTAATTTAGAAGCTGGCCTTTCACTGAGCCAACACGTTTACCTGTGTCGTGCGCTAATTTATTATGAAATTTAGTCATTGTTATTGTTTATAAGTGAAATATGGAGAGTTTACGAGTATGTGGGGCTTAAAATAGAATGTTATATGGAGTATGTAAACAGCAGGCCTAGCCAAGTTACAAACGTTTCGTATCTAATCTCTTTCTACGATCGATAACGCTCCGGCGTAAGCGATTGTAGAAAGCGCTAAGTCGGTAGCCAAGATGAAATGATTGAGTCGATCGCTCGTTCTACGACGTTGTTCGAAAAAACTTTACTTTAGTCTATGGTGAGCGATCCTACAGACGTCAAACCTACGTCAAAATCACAGTTGTGTTTATAGTGCGCGGGCGGAACTTTGTTTTTGAATGTTTTATAACTTAGATAAAACTATAAAGTGTTAAAAAGTGAAATAACATACATGTAAAATGTATTTAATACATGTATGTCTTTTAATAATTAGTTTATTATATTAATATAGTGCGAAATGTCATTTTAAATACCTGTGACTCGAAATGATAAAGATCTTGCTTATCAATGAAGAGTACCTTTTATGAAGTGAATATTTTTTTAGGATGGAATCTAGATCTCGAGCAAGCCCGGAACAGTTCGCAGCTATAGAATTCATGGAAAAGTGCGTAAATTTTTTTTTAGTTAAATTGTAAACTTGTCTACGAATTATCTATTCGCTTGTTCTGACCACGTGATTTAGCGTTGAGGTAGTTTAATTCCCATACATTATCATTGTTTTCTACAAGCGTTAACGATTGTAGATTGTCAACTTGGCTAGGCCTGCAGAAACTGATACCGACACGTGTATAAAGCGTGATCGTAACAAATTCAAAATAAGAACATTTCATCAAAGATTTTTATACATATATTTAATGACAAAACATGAATGATACACGTGTAGGAATTTTTATATAAGGAAAACCACCTGAATTTGAGTTATTTTTGTAGTACATAATTTAATTTACTTTGATATAGTATCTCCTATATACTGTGACTGGTACTAATAATAACAAACAAATAACTTTACTAAAGAAACGAATGTCTTTAATTTGCAAATCTACTTTGATTATCCCAATAGAATTTTGAGTAACAAAAATAACACACAATCAGCTGTCATTTAATTTAGTTACTATACTATCCCTTTTTAAAAACAAAAATATTCAACTTTTATCAACGTCAAAGTCAAATCATACCTTACAATTTTCATTAGGTTTTAACCGTACGGAACGCGCATGTATTTTGCATGCCTTTGGGGAGATGAGGTCATGCGCTTTGCAAAAATAAGCATTTCTTTAGAAAAGTTATTTGTTTTCATGAATCATTATGTTTATCTATAGATCACTAATATTACCTACTCACCTTATAGGTATAATCGGTAAGTGCAGAGCATCGTGACCTATCTTTTGATAACAGAAGAAACTCACGGATATTTGTATGTTTAAAGTGAATAACTAAATAAATAATAATAAATAAATAATCAATTAGGTAGTTGACACCACAAATCAATTGACATACCTACTTTTTATGGACTTTCAAAACGCGATTGCCTTATAGATTTTGTAGGGCAATATCGAACTGTGACGTCACTCTTTTGCCAACTTAATAGACTTACTATTGATTGATTTCAAAGCCACAAAACCTGAAATTAATAGTTAATCGTGTCAACTACCCAATTACCTTGATCCTCCTTCTATTTGAACCTCTTTTTATTACATCAAAATCTCAATCAAGGAACAAAAAAACTACAAACGAGCAAAAAAATACAATTAACTGCGAACCCACCCTTCTGTCCTATGACAAGAAAAAATACCACAAAAAGAAATCTCGCCCATCATTGTACCGAGCGACTCATTGAAGGGAAAGAAAAACTTCCTCGAAGAAATCATCGAAACCGCTCCGACGAACCTCGACACAATCTCGACAAAACAATGACGTATTATTTTCTTTTCGATATTCATGAAAAGGTATGAAAAGGCCTTGACAAATAAACAAAAGAATGGCAAGGAAACTGTTTGGTACCGTCTTTTCTTGAAAGTAATATATAATAACTACTTAACAACGACTCGTCAAATCGTGAACAAAAGGTACAAGGTAATCGGTGTACAATTTTGAGAATTTTCTAAATTTATATCTCTATAAATAAATACAATAGGGTAGATGACACCATCAATCAATTGACGTACTTTTTATGACCTGTCAAAACGCGATTCTCCCATAAATTTTGTATAACAAAACTCAACTATGACGTCACTTTTGTGCAGACTCAATTGACTAACTATTTATTAATTTGAAAGCAGTTAAAAATCCAATTTTACACGGATTTGAAAATTAATCAGGTTTTCAGGGCCAAAATAAAATGTTTCTTTATAGAAGTTATGTCTTGGAATTATTGGTTAATAGTGTCATCTACCCAATTGTGTTGGTTTGTTATGTCAAAATAACAGCTTTTTACAAAATAATTATGATTACACAAAAAAAATACAATTTTTGTCTCTCTGTCTGACCTATTTGTTTCCGCTAATCTCTGAAACGGGTAGACCGATTTTAATGGAACTTTCACTAGCAGATAGCTGATCTTATAAGAAGTAACCTAGGCGACATTTATTATATGAAAATAGTTAGGAATCCGCGGTAAAAAACAGTGCAGATAAACGAAATATACGGGGACAAAGTCGCGGACATAAACTAGTTGTTTATGAAACTGCAAAGAAATCTATACTAATATTATAAAGCTGCAGTGTTTGTTTGTTTGTTTGTTTGAACGCGCTAATCTCTGGAACTACTGGTCCGATTTGAAAAATTATTTCAGTGTTAGATAGATTAGTTATCGAGGAAGGCTATAGGCTATATACCATCACGCTACGACCTACGGGAGCGGAGCAGTAACCAAAGACGCGGGTGTAACCGCGGCGGACAGCTAGTTCTAAATATATTGTAAGGAACCTTTAATTGTTGTTCAAAGATATTATTTCAAGCAAAGGCTCTGTACTAGTCACATAACATAAGCACAACTTTCCTAAGATATACTCGTACTTGGTGCAAAACTTGGAAAAAAAATAGCAAAGCTCAAAGGAAAAGGGCAGGCCATTATAAGTTATGCATTGCAATCATGCTTTATGCTCCCCGGCGAGCGAGCACTACATACTTTGCTAATGAAAAGTTAGTGAAAACACGATGCGTGTGTGTGTGTGTATTTAGATATTAATCACGGGTTATGAGTGTACATATACTTTTATGAATTGGTTGGATTATCCTAAAAAATTGAGATCGTTAATTTAAGGCTTTCGGATTTAATTCGATTCTCCTTCTTTTTTTCTTTTATAGGGCATGGGGCAATTCTACTAACTTTTAGGAACGATTGCAATCTAATATCAGTCTCAATCTTCAAAAAATGCCTCTAATTTATAAGTAGAATTGGCCTTCTATTAATAATATTTGGAAAAAAAATGGCCTGTCCCTAGAATTCGCGCTTCAACAAAGTTATGTCGTATGATCATTTTTGAATAAAGAAGGTTATTATAGCACACCTAAAAGTCAATATTTTGTCAATTTTAGCCATTGAAACACTTCAATTGCTATGGCAAACGACCATATTCGCATCAATGAGCGTTATTTACGGAATAAATATTGATCAATTACTTTTTGTTTTTTTTTTTTAAGTCTTTAAACGTCATCATTTTTGTGTCTCATAATCCCATATTACAGGAATGGAAGATGCGGTTCTCTACATAGAATAAAACAAAATCGCTTTCCGCCGTCTGTACCCTATTAAACTGCCCAACGGATTTTAATGAGATTTTCATCAATAGATAAAGTGATTCAAGAAGAAGGTTTATATGTATAATTAGTATCTATATAGCACCCGTGCGAAACCAGGGCGGGTCGCTAGTTAGAACTATAACTAACTTAATAACTTACAAAAGCTTCAGTTACCAAGTACACACACACAACAATAACCTGATTAAGAATCATTCAATCTTCGTCTACGTCTCACCTACTTTCTCACAAACATTATTAAGCCTAACGCATATCATTGAGCTCACTGATTACTTCAATCTCACGGCCCAAGGCGTAGTAAACCGCTGCTAGTTCACAGTTTGCAAATGAGGTCACATTAAGTGAACTAATCATAATAATCTGCGAACACAACTGGAATATGGAGTTTGTAACTAAATTATTCAGAGAATGAGGTTATATGTTTGTGAAATCGAGAAGTCATGTTTTTACACTGAGTTCTCTTTAGAAAGAACTGCGGTATTTTTGCTAAAAGCTTATTTAGGTCTTGAGAAAAACATATCCAGACATATACCTACTGTATTCAGGATTATTTATAATCTTAAATCTTGTCTAAACTTATACATATTATAGAGAGAAAAGGATGTATTTTTGTTTATAATGGATAAACACAAAAACTTCTTAACCGATTTTCAAAATTGTTTCAACTATGGAAAGATACATTATTAGCGAGTAATGTGGGATTTATTTCTTAGCTTTTTTTAAAATTAGAGATCCGTAAAGGAAATTACAAGGTGGACGGACAACCTGGTAAAGTTTACGGGAAACCGCTGGATCGGGGCGCAGGACCGGTCATTGTGGCTATATTTAGGGGAAGCCTATATCCAGCAGTAGACGTCGTTGTACTGATGCCTATGATGATTATGATAGAAATCACTCGGACGAAGTCTCGGCCAAAAGCTGGTTTTTTAAAAAGGGGCTCAAATCGATTACAAAATGAAATAAATACTCAAAAATATCCATTCGTAGGTAAACGCACGTCTGCCAAAAAGTTTTCTCAATTCTCTACACGGTACCGATGTCATATACCTACCACCATTCAAAAAGTTGTTTTGAAATCTGTTTTCTGGTTGACAATGCACTGAAAGTAATGGCGGAAAACGTTTCATAAACTTTAATATAACGCTCATAGTTTATATGTATGTGCATAGTCAGTCACTGCGGGGGTGCTACTAAAGTGTATATAACCATGGACAATTGCTATAAAGTTTAAAATGTTTTCATAATAAAATTAAAATATTACCTATTGTCTTTGGTGTTCTTTTGGCTTATATCCAGGTTTCGTTTTACTTTAAAGACATTGGTTTTGCTTTTAGTATTTGGTCCTAAATAGTTAGGCATCTACATGAAAACTATGAAAGTAAGATCGCTTCCTCTTTGTAGTTTTTTATTATTTATTTATTTAAACTTTATGCAACAAAAGTACAAAGGCGGACTTAATGCCATAGGCATTCTCTAACAGTCGACCAAAGGTGGTGAAGAGAAAACATGGTAGGTGCAAGTTATTGTACGAGAGTAAAACAACAAAATTAGAGATGATTTTACATAATATAATTTTTTTTAATAGTTTAAAAAACTAAAAAACACGCTTTTAGCATGCACTAATTTTTTTCGTATCCCATTCAGCAAACCTTTTCATTTAATACCCATATCATGGGGGTGCATTTCAAATAGCCAATCCGCCATCTTGGATGTCCGCCATGTTGGATTTAAGTCACGTGACTATTTTTTTCGTATTCCTGACAGCAAACCCTTTCATTTGATACCCATATCATGGGGGTGGATTTCAAACAGCTAGTCCGCCATCTTGGGGAGGCCGCCATATTGGATGTGTAATGACGTTTCTTAGCTAGTCATGTATTGTCATCAGAATTCAGAGCGTGTGCAAAATTTCATCCTAATCGAAGACCAGGAAGTGGGTCAAATTAAGATTCCAAGATTTTCTTACATACATACTTACAAGTGAAGCTAATATAAGCGTGTTAAAAAAATGAAGTGTACACAAGTACAAAATAATTAAATTCTACGTATTATAAAATGCCATATAATATGAATAAATGATTTTTATGAGTTTTGTTTCGAATGAATTTTTTACTGCTGCCTTTAATTTCTTGTTAATTACATTAATTGCAGTGTGGGAACACCCCCCACGTGGTGGACCAACGACCTGGTTAGGGTCGCGGGAAACCGCTGGATGCGGGTACCGCAGGACCGGTCGTTGTGGCGATCTCTAGGGGAGGCCTATGTCCGGCCGTTGAAGTTGTTCGGCAGAAATGATGATTATGATAATATTATTATGTTCTATTACTATTTTACATGTTATATTCACAGGCTCTGCTCAAGAATATTGTAATTTTACTATAATTAAAATATTTCACATTTGCAGTAAATTTTTTATGAGTAATAAAAATTCTCTAACTACAGAATACCTACTAATTGACGAATTGGGGGTATTTGCAATATCCCTTAGCCTTCTCCATCGATACCTTTATATAAACATACGTCGGGGTTTTAAGTTTTAAACTACCAACCCGCAGTATTATTCTGTAAGAAGTAATCTTGAGGTAATCTGTCACCTCACCTGATGCTATAAATTGACAGCTCATCTCAAACTCACTTCACCTATATTCAGCGTAGAAGATTTTCAGTATTCCACTAGCATAGCAACAGTTTAAAAAACTAAAAAAGAATATAACGTACATTTTATATTGTACTCTAATCATAAAACCACAGAACAACATTCGAGTACCATTATCATACCCACAACAAGCTCCAACAAAAGAAACTCGTCACCGTACCACACAAACAAGCCTTGTTTATCTCACATAAAACATTTCTATTTTCCAATAGAAATAAAACAGAGATTTATCACTACAAACACGAGAAAATATCTCGTACGAGATGTAAGGAGAATGCTAATAAATAAATGATATATATTTTTTGTTCCGATATCCATTAGCATTGATTGATTGAGCCTGAATATGATTGTTCACAGGTTAAGCTCCAATTTTCTTTAAGAACCATTTTTCCTTGAGCATTAAAGTGATATGTCTTTGATGTCCTGTCAGTTTTTTAACGTGTAATTTCTGAGAATTGTCTTTTAAATCTTTAAAGGTATGAGAAACAGGGTGTAAAGTTTCACATTCTCCGTTGAAAAGGCAGGCCTCCGACCTGGCAGTTGTTGACTGGTGGGCTACTGCCCGACGGTTGTTGCCGGAATTTTGTAAATAATACGTCACGCTGAATGTTTATTGCGCTATGTAGGAATTTTCAGTAGTGGTTTACAAATCCTTCAAAAATAATGCTTGAATTGCAGAATCTTTAGTTATTTACTTTCCAAACGGTTAAGGCATCAGTTAGTGTGGTCCCAAGGTATCCATTGCACTAATTGGCATAAATTCAATCTCCCTACAATTAACTAATTGTACTATTAGGGGTAACAACATTAATACTATTAACTAATTGGGGCCCAGTAGTAAACCTTAATAACTTTAATTAAAAACTAAAAAGAAACAAGCAAGTAACTAAGACTCTAGATTATTTACGCAGTCGGGGATTTTAATTTTTCTAATTCACTTTTTTTATTTTACATTTTAGTCAAAAATCCGCCATTTTGATTTTTAAGAATTTTACTCAGTGACACTCGCGCCTTTATGACGTATCATTTATCAAAATCGGTTGACCTGTATGGCGCATTTTCATTAGTCGATAGGGCCCGCATGCGGGGAGTCCCCGCATGCGACATAACAACCAATGAAAGTTACAAGTCGTTACACCGCATGCGGGGATCCGCCGCGCATGCTTTTTACCGACCGTGATATCGACATGCGGGCCCTGTGGCATGCGTTCCAGAAATCTGTCGCACCCCGCATGCGGGCCCTATCGACTAATGAAAACGGTTCACCGAATGCGGGCCCTGTGGCATGCGTTCCAGAAATCTGTCGCACCCCGCATGCGGGCCCTATCGACTAATGAAAATGAGCCAGTAGAGTTGTTACAAGAATAAATAGAAACGAACATTCAAGTCAAGCACATAACCCTCCTTCTGGGCTTTGCCACAATCGGGTAATAATTTAGTAGTGATATTCTGTAAAATTCACCTAAAATCTCACTCAAGTGACTCGCACGTAGTTAGAATTAGTTACAATGCAAACTCATTTGCTTTTAAATACTTTTCGACACCGTTCAGATTTGATGTTTACAGAATAACACTGTCAGACTCAACACAGACAGATAAAAATCTTTCTTTTACAAAGTTCTTTAGAAAATGCCGATTCGTTCGTCTTTATACGCCGCCGGCCATTGAAAGGAAAAGCCTAATTAGAGACCGCATGGCCGTATTAATGCCTTTCCTTTGATATCAGACGTGATCTGTGAGTGTAGCTAATGAACTGAGCGATTTGGATTTACTAAACTGTGATAATGTTATTCAAACTAATCATAGACAGGAGACCCTACAAATGCGTCAAAATATCTATAAGTATATCTCTCGGACGGTGAAATTAAGGCTGGGCGCAAACACACGTATACATAAATTACACACACATGTAAAAAAATGAATGTATGTGTAATTTATGCATGTGTGTGTATGTACATACACGCCTCCTGATTCGGAAACCTGTAGTCCTACCATGAACTCTTATCGCGATCCAAAAACTGAACTGTTCTTCAAATACATCAATATAACGCATCAATTTATGTCATTATATTGACGTATTTGAAGAACAGTTCAGTTTTTGGATCGCGATAAGAGTTCATGGTAGGACTACTGATCCGCAAACCGAACGTTTGGGCCCAGCCTAAAGCAGTACGATTTGTGCTTTTGTTTCACTGGTTATAAGCAATTCTCGTACCGCTCGAGACGACACGAGAGAACGGAATGTCTATATATTAAAATGTTTATTTAAAAGAGCAAAAAAAAAATATACAATACAATATACAAGAAAGGAAAAAAACACTTACATTATTACTTTATGTAATTTATAACTGAAGCATTGAACTGAAGGTCTTACAAAAAGCTTACTAACGTACATACAAATATCAAATACCATTTTATACACACCAGATAAGGGTCATAAGACGATTGTACCGAAATCGCAGCGAGAGATTCCTTTTTTCTATACAAAAGTAAATAAATTGCTAGTGGCCTTAATACGGGCCTTTCAAAAATACAGGGTAGCTCTGAAATATTCATAGATCTACTTTACCTTTTTTTTTACTTTTCAAGAAGTGATATTGGTGAAGTAATAGGATTACCTACAGGCGGTGGGTTCACAAGTAAAATATACATATAAATCGATAGCTTTATGGCTCACCATAGAGGTCTTACTACTAATAGCACAAAACTCAGGTGCTAGCACGAAACTGGGTTTTGCTATGTCGTTGACTAAGGGTCAGATCACACCGAGACGCGACGCGCCGCGATGTGACGATACTGGAAGAGGCCAGTGATTTCGCGCTGCGCCGCGCGCCGCTGCAAGATGCATCTTAACGTCGCCGCTCTTGCACGCCCCGTGCGACCGGCGATTCACCGCTGCATTGCGATGCGTCGCTCTATGTCGCGATGCGTCGCTCTACGCCGCGAGGCATGACGAGGCGTAGTGCTACGTGGTGTAACGTATTCTAAATTCTCACAATGAAATGTGTATCTTTTCGTGTAGAAAATAAAGTTATATTTTGAGTCGCTCTTTTAAAGTGTGCACGCAGCGTCGCGTCGCGTCGCGTCTCGGTGTGAGCTGACGCTTAGCATACCAATGTATGTGTCACTCATGATCATGTTGTAGTATTTAAGTCAACTAACGCCATCTACCGGGCAACATTATAATAATCTTTTGACTGACTAAAAAAAAAAGTATGTTTACAGTAAGACAACTGTTTCTTTACAGTTAGTGAGCAGGTTTGCGCCTTGCAACTGAAATTCACACACTTCCATTCTCATAATAACAAAAATAGGTTTAATGTCGGTGTGTCTGACATTTATTTCGAGTGTCTCGCTAGACATTCGTGTAAACAGCGTGGAAATTAGTGTTGAAATTTATGTCAACAGAACTTAACAACGTTTCTTGTTAATTGTTATTATTTGTAGCATGCGTAGTTCATTATGTGTAATCCAATTAGTTATGCTAAATAGACGATGAGGTAGTGTGATAGTACAGAAGGACAATTCTACTAAATTTTAGGAACGACCGCAAACTAATCTCAAAATGCCTTAAACTAAAATAAAATCCGCCTTAAGTAAGAGTGGTGATCAATGCTAGTGCCTTCTCTGTATGAGAAGACGCCATTTTACGCCGAATTATTATTATTAAATCATTTAAGTATTTCTTACAGCCTTCTTGACCTTTTAACCTCATTCTTTTACTATGTATAAAAAAGACAATCGTGCTAACTTCGTTCTAAAAAAAAAACGTATTTATCCAATGTCCAAAACACGAATAAAACTTGTGTATCTGTTCGTTATAGATTACCAGTGATTTATGTAAGCAATATTCTATTTAACTTCTCTCAGACGAGGCTATTATCATAAAAATCTAATACATTGGCTATACCGCGAGCGATACGCGATCCTAATAAGATTTCGTAGGACGGTTTATCACACTTCCAACCGTAACTTATGATTTAGCACTTTGATATATTTTTTACTCTTTGGTTTACTTATGCTTGTAGGTAAATCGATTATAGGTAAGCTAGTAAATGCTGAGTAAGTACATGGTTTATGAGAATAGCTCGTAAACTGCCGATACACATAAAAGCAAGTAATAATTTGTTTCTTTTCTTCGGTTTCGTATAATTAATTCTAATTATCTTGATTTTACGCTCGTACAATAAATTCTACTTGTCGTAATATCTCTTTACCACTTTTGGTTGTCTGGTGGAGAATGAGGCATTAGGTTCGCCTAGTGACAAGAATATGAAACACAACAGCTATTCAATATAAATTGACTTATGTAAACGTTTACGTTAACGCGATCGAATAGGTTAAAGGTAAGCGTCCACTTGTCGGTATCGTACGCATCGGACGGATCGCATCAAACGGATAAATTTTTCACAGTGCGTCCACTATTTCGGCAGCGTACGGATTACTGACGGTGAGTACCAGCATACGGATTGACGATGCCAGTTCATTCGGATTTTCGTAGTGAGCGCACGTGTGGACACTTGAGAATGGAGGAAAGCGATGAAGACCAAACAACAGCGAGCGCGCGGGGTGCGTCCACTAGTCGGCATTCCGTATGACGTCATCGGCACGCATCGCAAAAGTTGCCTCTCGGAGCAACGGTGTCGGCATTGCCGATGTGCGATGCGTACGGTGCGGACAGGTGGACGCACTTATATGAGTTTCTATACAAAGAATACTACGATCCGTTGCGTGCGATCCGTCCGATGCGTACGATACCGACAAGTGGACGCTTACCTTAAAAACTCACACTAGACACTCAGTAGGTACAGTAGCGTTTATAAGTGGAGTAGCAATCTACAAAGCAAATCGATTGACACTTTGGTTAAACTTAACTTAACCTTTCGACGTCGCGTGCGAATTTTGAGGTGTACGCCTTATAATGGTCTAATTAAATTAATGATTTGACTTTGACTTTAACTTTAAATACATCACTTATACACACAGATGTAGGTATGGCCTGTACCCCGTGTTTACAGCAATTCAAACCTTAGCATGCTACTGCACTTATGACCGCTACTGTACATGTAACGCAAATGTTACGAGAACAACATTTGTGACCCTTGATATTGTTGAGTGTCTTTTTACAGACGTACAAAAGTTTAACGATTAAATTTCCTCGTACGATTCTTATTTAGTTACCAAATCACATGCTAAAATCTTTCATGCCTTCAATATTATCTACCCAACATCGTTCGGTATATATTTGGCTATTTTTTCGAGCGAACGTGACATGTAAGCGTGGGTGCCTTCGTCTGCTTGACCAAACTTCTATATTTGGAGGGAGATATTATTAACGGAGCTCGAAATGCTTATAGAACCTTCCACCAAATTATAAGTGGCATATAGGCTTTAAAAGTGCTTCCGAAACATGGCGATCTATTCATAATTGTTGCGTTCCTGTTAAATAATTTGCCATTTAAAATAGGCACACGACATATTTTCACACACACACTCACCCCCACACACTCGTACAGATACATAAAACTCATTATCATATCCATTATATAGTCAGCACCTATTTTTGTATTTTTTTTTAAGATTAGCATTGTAAATTCCATCACACATCTAGTTCATACTTGTCTTGATCTAATAACATACAGAGTCTTAACTGTAAGAACTGGGGGCCTGGTGACCCGTAACACAGGTATTCAATGCCTTCTTCAAGCACCAGTCTCCCACAAATGTTTTTTATTTAGTATTAGTTTAAGCACTTTCTGTACCTACCTGCAACATTTGTGATGAGAAAATAAATTAATTTATTATTATTATTATGTATTTTTAAAGTCGAGAAGATTAATAATTGTAAATCCGTCATACTTTTGTTTTAAGATTTGTCATATTATTACTAAACAGCAAACATAAGTAAAGGACTAACGCTATTTGGTAGTTGTCATCATCAACCAATAATTCCAAGAATAACTTCTATAAAGAAACTCTTATTTAAGCCTTGATAACCCGACTAAAGTTAATTAACTGCAAAATTTATTTTTAATTGCTTTCAAATTATAAGTATTTAGTCATTTGAGTCGTGTCAAAAGTGACGTCACAGTTCTATTTTGCCATATATAATCTATGGAAGAGTATCGTTTTGACAGGTCATAAAAAGTACGTCAGTTGATTTGTGGTGTTATCTACCCTATTATAATAAGTACAGTCCTCTAAGGCCCGGCCACACTGAAGCAGACAAGTGCTGCAATAGAATATGTTTGAAGGGGTCCACATCAACGGAGTAGCAGCTGTTTGCATATACTACTGCAGTATCTGACCGCACCCGCAAGTGGTCCGCTCCAGTATGACCGGGCTTTTAGTGATGTAGATTGATAGCAGTAATCACCTTTGACCTGTTTGCAAAGCTACTACATGAAACAAGAAAGCATCCACACAACCACATGAATGGGTAGGAACACTATTACTTGTAGTGAACACGATCCAGAGATAAGCAACGAATTTGTCTCAACTCCGGAGACTAAACGTGAACAAAACTCGTAGCGGAAGCTAAGTACTGTTAGTAGTTAAACTGGCAGACAAGATGTTATGCATTAGTTTGTTGCTTGAACAATGCTCGACAAAGTAATTTTAAAGACTACATATCTTTATATCAAAATAAAATAAAGAAATATTATTATTTTGGCACATAATGTACAAGAAACAAATTACATGATGTTTTCTTTAAAAATTTACACAAAACTTAAGATATAAAACTAAAAAAGTATGCTACATATAATGTACTAGCGACACGTCCCGGCTTCGCCCCGGGTGCAGTGTGGATTCTAACTAATAACACGTATTAAACCTTCCTCTTGAATCACTCTATCTATTGATGAAAACCGCATTCAAAACCGTTGTGGATTTAAAAAAATATATAGCGTACAGAAGCGAGTTTTATACTTTGTAGAGATAGTACTTTGTAGAGGTATTTATTTATAAGAACCTAATAACCAGTCATTGAGTTATAATGTACTACGTACTAGAGAAGACACCTCAACTCAATTGTTTGTAACACGAGTTAGAGCGCATGCACTCCAACTCACTTAGTCTATGCCGAGCGTTTGCTGCAACGTGACACATTTGAGTGAAGTTTTGTTTTTTATAATATGCCTTCGTGCGTATTGAGATACTGTACAAATAACTCCAGAAACATAAATAAAAGTCAAGGAGTGACTTTTCACCAGTAAGTTCATTAATTATGTTTAAAACACGCTTAATTTTAATTATAATTTTTCAATTGCAACGCGTCACCGCGGCGGCGCGGCGGCCATGTTTACGTGAATGTCAAAGAGTAAAACATTTGTATGCGCAGACTTGACACTATCGACGTATAAGTTTACATAATTAAGGGCAGTAAAATATTAATTTTAAATCACGATAATAATGTTAATGCAATAACATTAATATTTTTTTATTATTATTTGGATTTAAAGGTTTCCTCGGGGGTGTCATGAAACAAGAGAATCATGGATGTTCAGAATAATCGCAGCGAAGAAACGTGGTTACCTTCAGATTATTCACAAAACGGCAGAAACTAACTAAACTTATATTACTTAAAGGAAATTAAAATATTATTACAGCATAAATACTTTTTTATTTATTCTTTGAGTAAGTACACAAGTAGGCAGAATAATAAAATTATGTCGCATCTGCACGCATCTATGAGAACATAACACCCCCCCGCTTGTCCCGCGCATGCCCCGCTGTCATCAAGTGCGCCCATCTTTTGTTTGAGATAGCTTCTCTAGTACGTAGTACATTATAACTCAATGTAACCAGTTTGGTTTTTTTTTGTTATTTTTTTCGAGATACCCTTCCATTTCTTTGTTATAAACCACTCGTGTGTCAAACGACGATCGGTTAAACCATCGAGGCGTGAAAGCAGAACAAACAAAAAAACACTCACCAACATAAATGTATATTTGCTATGATATAAAGTATTGAAATTCACGTTACAGAACCTCACGTTTCTATGTTTGTTTTACTCAATGTTTCCGAGAGGTAAATCAAGTTTCAGATCACAAAATCTCAGTTTGTTTGATTGGTTATCAGAAAAAACTAAAGTAAATGAAATCGTTTCACAGAATCACGCTAAGTATTACTTATGCATTTTGATTTGATTTTGTATGATAAGCATAATACAAAATATTTTTATTTATAGTTAATCTGACATCTCTGTTATTCTATTTCCATAGCAACGGTATCACATTACATAATATCTTCTTTTCAACTAACAAGTAAAAAAAAGTATTTAATCACTTCACATTGAACAATTTTAGTATCACATAAAAAAAATCTTGAACGGTTATTTCCAATTTCAAAATCGTTCGAATTTACATCGGCTCTGAGAACAAAAATAATAGGTTTCAAAAAAAACTTTAGAACAATCGTCGATTGTTTTTTTTTTGTTCCCAAGGTGAATAAACAAAATAATGTCAACGCAGTGTGGCTGTTTACACAATACTTTATCAATCGCAAGCTAGCTTTACCTACTGATGTGTAGGTACCTACTTATAATAACAATGGCCGCTGCTCTGAGAGGCGCCCTTCATGCCCTGAAGCCTGTCTGCGCTACGTCGCAAGGACAGCGCGTCCTCGCAATGTACTGGGGCACATATTATTCTGTGTTGCATTGTAGCTGTTTATGTCTACGACAATATACCTTCTTTTTATACTGGATAAGTGAATAAAAGTGATATTTCTAGCGCGAAGGTGTGTTGTTTCAAAACTAACAAAAATACTATTAAGATTTTGTACATTTTTATTACTATTTTCGAAACATTGGAAAGTAAAAACAAATAAACATCTATAAAATCATTTTTGGTCAACCGAAACGTCAATTTTTAAAGCAGTAACGTCACGTCCGCAACTAAGCCACTCGAACAAAGCGACAAATTAAACCGCTCCCCCACAAATTAATTCAAAGCACATTACTTAAACAAGCGTCTTAATTTACCGGAAATATCAATTAAAAACAACAACCAATTTTGTTTGAAACAAAACCATGGTCACTGGAATGTTCCACGGAACAATTGTCGAACAAAACGGCTGTAATTACAACAACCCGAAGCCAACAATTCGGTAGTCGGTTAAGCATTTCCACATGAGAAGAAACTTTTGTGGGTAATGGCTGAAAACTGACGAGCATTATTAGCTCTGAACCTTATGCGGGCGCTTCGCCCCTGCTAGAAGAATACAACTCATGAATAATTCGCCTCTTGAACAGGGACCCACGTCTTAAAGGAGTATGGAATATTTTTGTGGAAGCCAAAGTACAGGTTTGCTTTTGAACTTAATTTTTAATATGAATAAAAAGATAGGCGCTCAAGAAGATAAAAATGTTTCAAATTTTCGGCACGAATCCACAGCTACATTATCATTTAATATTTAATTACCACGTATGGCCCATAATGTGGAAACTATTTGTTGATTCCACAGGACAAAGTTGTCGTATTGTAAACCAAGCTTAATTGCGAAATGTGGCAAAGCCCGTATTTTGGCGCGAATCTCGGTGAAAAGTGAATCCGCGCTAATTGAAATTCTCACACCCTTGCACTTCACGAAACCTCGGACGCTGCCAAAGGCCTCTGGTTCGTTGCCGAAAACTTGTATCATGGAACGGGAATTTTTAAAACTAAACCGGCTAATTGGCGGTATGCTCGTGTGAAACTTAATTTAAAAAAGGAACGGCCTATAAACATTAAACCTTTTTTTTAATGGAGCTGATTGCAGCTTAAGCGCCATCTTTTATTTTTACTTTGTGTAAACTAGGTTAGACTAGGTGCAATTTTGAATCCTCGTCTCAGGAGGTTGTCATAAAAACATAAATGATCAATTCAATTAAATTACGACACCTGGTTAATAATTAATAAATTCATACTTGTTTTTTTTAGTTGTCTATTTTGACAGTGTTTCAGAATACACCTCTTTCAAAGAACAGATTCGCCCCATTGCGTATGCCGTAGACGGTGTTACGCGAGTTTATCAATGTGTGCTTGTGGGTTCATCACCCCATTTTTGCCTAAACCCAGCGGAAAATAGGTTAGTTCGAATTCGAAAATTACCAAAGAAAAAAACAAGAAATCGTTTTATTTTATTATTAATTCGTGTTGAAAATTACTAGCATAGTATACCTGCTCAGCGAAACTGCACCTTATATTATAAGCGTAACATATAGTTTTAAATCAAAACAACGTTAAAGCTCGTTCGCGTAAACATCGTAAAAGAGAATGAAGCGGAAAATAATTCCGCAACTTTCCTCTGTTTTATATTCATTAATTGATTCCTACGCTTCGCTGTTCATAATTTATTCGAGTGTTTTTATTTGTGATGCTTTCACCATTCTACATAGAAACATCATAAAATTTTCACGATATTCTATAAACTCTTTTTTGTAAAAGTGCGGCGGATTAATAAACAAACCCTTTTAGGCTTTTATATTTATTTTCCATGTTTAATAAAAGTTGAACGAAACGTACCTAAATGAAAACTTGAATATTTTGTTGAACCTTTTTTGTTACACGCGCTCGCTGTATCGATATCTACTATACGTAGGTACTACTTTGGTTCGAGTGAATGGTGCCCAACAAAGATGGTGCCAATATCGGAGTGAGCGTTAGAGTTGATCTTCACTAAGTCGACAATTTAATCCGACAAAAAGGATCGATACAGAACTACAATCTTAACAAATAAAAATAAAATTGAAGTCTGTGATGCCAAAATAACCAGTTTATTACTAAATTTATAAAAAGATTTTTTTTACAAGCTTTTATTTTTTTAAATGTTTGCTTGTCTGTCTGTTTGTTCCAGCTAATCTCCGAAAAGGCTGGATCAGTTTTTACTATTTACTATCAGTATATGTTATAAGAAGTATGTTAGGATGTTTATATAATATAAAATCGGCCTACGCATTTGGTCTCTAGAGCGCCACATAGAAACAAACATACATACATAGACTGATAAACACATTACCCTCCTTTGCGTCGCGCAGTCGGGTAAAAATAGGGATCGGCGCAATAAAATGAAAAGTACTTACATATAATAGTCAACCAACTTCAGTAGAATATTCTAAAAGCAACTCCGCTTTAATTGAAAAGGAATCTGCAATAAAGGGGCTATCAACTCTGTTCAAACAAGTATTTTAAAACAAACTGGAAAGAAATTACTATCTATAGTGTACAAAATTACCGCAATCTAGATAAGTAGGTACATAACTACTCTGTGCAACGCAATTTCAGTATTCCTATCCTATTTTCTATACATAATTACAAAAGCCACTTGAGATTGTCAAATCTAAGAAATAAAAAGAAAAAATTTGGAACTCTCCTTTTTATAATTCATTACTCTCAAGGCAACAACCAATCACAATCACGTCCACACTTAACAGTAACAAAAAACCAGTCGCAACAACTTTTCGTCAACACAAAATATTTGTTTTAACAGTTATTCGGTCGCAGTGACTAACAACCCCTTAGGTACTTGTTACTTGGCAACCAGCAGCACGTTGTACACAATTCAACGAGCCGCGGTCCCCAATGGGCACTCTTTGAGTTCATTCAGATTGGCGAAGGTTATTTGTTTGTTTGTATTCAAATTTTGAGCCGCCATAAGCCGATTTTCGTATTTGCTGAGTTAACTTTTTGGGACAGAGTCTGGTCGGTTTGGCAATTGATTCTGTCTTGGTAGCATATTTTTGTTTAAGTTGTTTAGGATTTCGTTTTTGGGGTTGGAATTGCTTTTAATGAAAAGGGAAAATCGTTTACTTTAATAATCTCTATTTAGTATAAAACTAAGTCGCTTCCCACCGTCTGTATGCCTAGATCGGATACGCAACGGATTTTAATGCGATTTTCATGTATAGATAGAGTGAGGAGGTTAATGTACCTGCAATAATCTACATTGCACCCGTTCGAAGTCAGGATGGATCGCTAGTAATAATATAAGAAGAACATAATAGATTTGTATTTATGTTTAAAATGGATAAACTCAAAAACTTCTCAACCGATTTTGAAAATTCTTTTACCTATGGAAAGCTACATTATCAGCAAGTAACATAGGCTATATTCCCAATGATATTCTAATAAACAGATATGTTATACCCTTACAAAACAACAGAAAAAAGTGTTCCGCGCCGAGAGGCAGCACACATACACACTTTTCATTCATTTTACATTTCACTACAAAAGGAAAAGGAGTAAAAAGGATAGCTTGATAAAATCAGTAAGAAAAAAAGTGACAGCTAGATGTTGTCAATTGCGCGTGAATGTAAACAGACATTATTCGAGCCACCAATGTGACCAATCACCGCACGTTGGCATCATAGACTAACAAAATAACTAGGCAGAAGGTACAAACCGTGTGTACAGAATTTGTAGCCGGGATTTGTGCCTATGCAACGAATAAACTCTCTCTTGCTGTTGTCACATAGTAAAGTAATATAAACGATTCATTAATTCTTTGTTTACGATGTCGGCGACGAAGACCCCATGCACGTACTATAACGCAAGTACAGTTAGTGATATTTTGTAAGGACTTTATAGTTAAGTTTAATTTTTGAAAGGATTCTATAATTTGTTTTTTGAAAGGATTTTAAAGTTGTTTTCTTATGTTTTATTGTACTTATTAGGTAGGCATAAACTTTAATTTACTGATAAGGATATTAGGAAAACTTGTCTGGTTAGAAAACATAACGTAAGGGAATTTGTGCAAAATTGGTGTATTATGTCTTATTGGAACGATGTTAGCGTAATCCAATAAGAATCCAATTAGAACAATCTAGTAGGATAGTAATTTGAAAGGTTTTTGACGAAAAATTGTATGATAAGGAATAATTACGTAACTTGAAAATGAGGTTTTTTGTTTATGGAGGAATATTAAATATTTCTATCATATTTTGTTAAGATCACATAGAAACAAGGTTTCAAACATTGAGTTATAATGTACTACGTACTAGAGAAGACACCTCAACTCGATTGTTTGTAACACGAGTTAGAGCGCATGCACTCCAACTCACTTAGTCTATGCCGAGCGTTTGCTGCAACGTGACACATTTGAGTGAAGTTTTGTTTTTTATAATATGCCTTCGTGCGTATTGAGATACTGTACAAATAACTCCAGAAACATAAATAAAAGTCAAGGAGTGACTTTTCACCAGTAAGTTCATTAATTACGTTTAAAACACGCTTAATTTTAATTATAATTTTTCAATTGCAACGCGTCACCGCGGCGGCGCGGCGGCCATGTTTACGTGAATGTCAAAGAGTAAAGCATTTGTATGCGCAGACTTGACACTATCGACGTATAAGTTTACATAATTAAGGGCAGTAAAATATTAATTTTAAATCACGATAATAATGTTAATGCAATAACATTAATATTTTTTATTATTATTTGGATTTAAAGGTTTCCTCGGCGGTGTCATGAAACAAGAGAATCATGGATGTTCAGAATAATCGCAGCGAAGAACCGTGGTTACCTTCAGATTATTCACAAAACGGCAGAAACTAACTAAACTTATATTACTTAAAGGAAATTAAAATATTATTACAGCATAAATACTTTTTTATTTATTCTTTGAGTAAGTACAAAAGTAGGCAGAATAATAAAATTATGTCGCATCTGTACGCATTGATTGTTATCTATGCTATGAGAACATAACACCCCCCCGCTTGTCCCGCGCATGCCCCGCTGTCATCAAGTGCGCCCATCTTTTGTTTGAGATAGCTTCTCTAGTACGTAGTACATTATAACTCAATGGTTTCAAAAGGAATTGTAAAAATCTCATAAGTATTGTAAAAGTTATAGTCGATTGTTCAAAGTGAAAATGTTAAAAGAACAATTTTTACACTTCAATGTTCTAGGGTTTTTGTCAGACTGTATTTTATCATTATGTAATTGATTTTAAGTGATAGATAATTAAGTAAGTATATCAAACAAAATTATAATGAAAAGTTATTAAAAGGGAAACTAGAACTCTGGAGTAAAGATGACTTTACTGCCTAATATTCGCATCTGTACTTTTATTCTATGTCCGGAGTGCACGCATCTTTGTCGTTCTCGCGACAAAAAATGTATTTTCCATTTCTTTCTTTCTTCTAACCTCAAAATATCAGAATATTAGGAAAATAATTGAAATCTATTAATAAATCGAAGTATATTGCGTACTTACGTGTGGTATGAGATCCCTTGTGTTTTATTAACTTTGGTATCGTAATTGGTACACTTTCTAAACACACACGATGGCATTTTGGATGGTAATTACGTAGCAGCGCGCAACGTATCACTCGTTGTCGTGCCAGACACAGACTAAAGGCAATCGTCCTAATTAGGACGGTTTCTGGTCTTCACGTTTTGCGCGCTTATAACATATCTGTTTACTAAAATATCATTGTATATTCCTTTTTTTCTAAATAGGTATCCGTAAGAAAATTCACGCTGACGAAATAGCGGCCAAAACCTAGTAAAATAATAAGTTTAACAAAGCTATCAGTAAGCGTAATACATTTCGTTCAAAGCTATAACTCCCTCAAAGCCACAGAAAGTAGCTAGCTAGCTATGTACTAGCAAGAGATAAAGTAACAATAACGGTCTTAGAACAGAATATGATAATCTAGTACTACAAACTATACCTCTCAGAAACTTGGGGGCTCTCTACATCACTTCAAAAGGTGCCGCTGCGGTTACCCAACTACTAATAACCATTTAGACAGTAATGTACAAGATAAACTTTTCCACCATTTTCACTGGAATGCTTTTCATTTCACTCGCTTTGATAAAAGAAAGAAATATGGTGTTCTTGCCATCGCATGTGAAATGTATATGAAATAAATTGTTGAGATAAAAGCTAATATAAATTACTCAATTCAAAGGTTGTTTTGCTGCCTATAGTAGAATAGAATACTTAATGTACGTACGATAGCGCTTTAAGGTAAACACTGCGGCATCTTATGCGGTTGTTATAGGAGCGATTTTACAAATAAAAGTATAATCTGATGTGCTTGCGACTGTACTACAAACAAATAAGAAATAGGACATTTTGAGAGTGTTACAATGAACGGTCATATCGCGAAAAACGATATTTTAAAGTCAACCTTTTGATAAACTAGTATTACTGGAATAATATTACTTTATGCATGCGACCCCGCACCAAGAAATATCCAACGCATAGGCTTTTCTAAATGAAATTAATTTATGCCATCGTCAATACATAAAAAATACAATGCAATACATAATAATAACTCAATTTTGCTTATTAAGGCGAAGTAAAGATATGTCTGATTGCAAAAAAATACGCTATTATATAATGCACACAACACAAAATCAAATAACGATTAAAATCCTACAAAATACGCCTAATTAGACGCCCTAATGAATGGTAAAGATACTCATCTCGTGGTTACCCTAAACTCATAACATTGAGCCACAAGGGGGTCGTTCCCATAGTTTGTAATTCAGCTTTCAATAAACCAATACCTCGGGCACATACATGTATAATAGATTAGGGCCCTCACATTAATTTGATCGGTTCACAAAGTTTGCTAGTTACCAACGAGGATTTTGAGCATTGTTCATTATAGGGCTACGTATTAGGTGAACGTCCTCAAACCAGTCACGGGTAACGAACTGTTTATCCTTTTTTAGGGCGTAGGGATAAGTTAAAAGTACTTTACCCTTAGCTAGAGGCGACACGATACTAAATTACAAAATGAACACGATAATATTTTTTCTTAAATTTTTTGATTGACAGTTTTGTTGTTTGAAGTCTTAAAATCTCAAGCTTGCCTGATATTTTGAGATAAGATTAAAAAATAATTAGTTACGAAGAGAAGCGTACTTACTAGATTCGAGACAGGACTTTTTTCACGTTTCAGGTTTATTAAAGTGACCTTGATAGCGTTTGGCTAAAGTTATGACCCTCTGAAAGTGTTTGCTCTTAATCTATACTAATATTATAAAGCTGCAGTGTTTGTTTGTTTGTTTGTTTGTTTGAACGCGCTAATCTCTGGAACTACTGGTCCGATTTGAATGATTCTTTCAGTGTTGGGTAGTCCATTTATCGAGGAAGGCTATAGGCTATATACCATCACGCTACAACCTACGGGAGCGGAGCAGTAACCAAAGACGCGGGTGTAACCGCGGCGGACAGCTAGTATTATAAATGCGAGTAATTCTGTCTGTCTGTTACGCTTTCACGACTAAACTACTAAATTGATTTTGATGAAATTTGGCGTACCAAACAACGAAATCAATTCAGTAGTTAAACCTACCCTGTAGGGTAGGTTTGAACCCCAAGAAAAAACATGGCTACTTTTTATTCTGAGTCCGCGATAATCGACATTTACGTGGACGAAGTCGCGGTTAAAAGCTAGTAACATATAGGTAAGTAAAAAATATATTAGAACCAGCCTGCCAGCATGAATGTAAGTGAGTAAAGAACTTCTTTAACACGTGACACCTGAAAAATGGCCCAGTATTGAAACTAAAAGTTCTAATATAACTAGTATGCATACCTTCTTAACTACACATTCCTGTCTATTTTTCAGCCATGCTGTAATGGTTCGTCTACTATATGGACCAGTTTTTGAACAATGATACATATGTCAGTTTGACAGATTTTGTATGGACAATATGTCAAACCGCCATATTTACTCTCTGTATAAAAATCTAACGATTGAAAAAGCAGCTCTAACTTTAAAATATCAGCAAAACGATCTTTGAAACCCGTGTACCGCAAATAATATCTATGGAAATAAGTGATAAAACAACAAAACAACACTTTCCTCTCCACACCCAAATTAACACAAAAAGAAAGAAAGAAAATAATGATAATTAAAATCATTTACCCAGCTCAGAATATACAGCCGTCCTAATGGCGTACGCATTAAACGTATACTGACATAGCAATATATTCTGCGAACCGCTCTACCCACAGAGTTGCCATATTGCAAAAATGTGATTCTCCAGCCGAATTGCTTTAATAGCAAGCCCCGCGTCTGGGTTAATTTAAATAATAAGTATGGTAATTATTTGTTAGGATAATTAAGTAACTCCGCTCTTTTTGCGTCACTTCAAAGGGTTTTTTGAATCCCGGAGTTTTTAAGGTGTCAAAGTGTTTCAAAGTAAAGGGTAAATATTTTGCTCTTTGGGTAAAGTTCACGTCTCGTTTTAGCAAGGATTCTCAACAGTTAATCAACATCTTAGTAATTAAAAACTACGAATTTGATGCGTAAAAAAACCTAGCTTTAAAGTATTTTTTATGTAAGATTTACTAGCCATATCTATCTATACAAATAAATAAACAAAATAAATATCAACAAGTAAATTAATTTTTGTCGATAAATTCTGTCTAGGTAATCTCCTAAACCGATTTTGATGAAACTTCACTGGCAGATATCTGACATTATGAGGAGTAACTTAAACTATACCTACATACTTTAAATCAGAAAAAGAATTAGGATTCCGCGACAAACAAAAACCTGTGATAACCGACATTCACGCGAAGTATTTAAGTAAACAGTTTTGCTTATGAATCGAAACAAAAAAAAACCTAACGCAAAGATACAATCACTCATTCTTTTCACAAACTGTCGAACTCACGCCACACAATCGGGCAATTTCAAACAGGCAACACTGGCGAAAATGCTTAACAAAACAGAAAACATAAATCTGTGTCAATACCAATTAACTGTGGGCCACAGAGAGAACACAAAAACACTGGGAATAAATCAACGATGTACACAAAATGTTATTTTATTGTTAATTTGCGGTTTTTGTGGCGTAGCCAAAATGTAGTTTGACAATAAACGCTTGTCGGTCATTCTCCAATTTGGCGTTCTTTGGCTAATTACCGTAACCTTTTTTATTTTTCACAAATTTGATTTAAACACATGAAAATATGAAAGAAATCAAAGATACGAATTCAATAATTAATTTGGCATGTAACAGTTAATGGTGGTTTTCTAGTTAAAGAGACTTAAAAATTTCATAAGTATGGTAATTAGAAAAATTTAATATTTAATACAACGGTGATTAGAAAATATCATCAAGTCTATGTAAAATATGATAGGTATTGAAATGATAATAACACACATTTATAATTTGTACACATATAATTATAATTAAAGCAACAGAATTGACGATGTCCCTCATAGGCATAACCAATAGTAAAAAAGACACTTTGTCATCGCTATAATTTATTAAAAATGAAACACTTTCAATGAAAATTAGGTAAAAACAAACTAAATAAAACAAACATTGTATTAATTTTTCATACAACGGTAATTATAAACATATGGTAATTTGTATACTGTAATTAGAAAACGACAGATTTTCTTAAAAAATGTCGAAAACCGACACAGTATGCAAATACTAGCTTATTACAATGTACGGAGGCCAAAGTATTGTCTCTATTTACATGATCAACTTGGGTCTAACTTAAAAATCAAGTATTAAAATAAGTACAACGGCAATTAGAAAAGTTTTTAACCAAGGCTACGGTGATTATATACTCACGTGCTTCATTGCCAGTACACTAACGTTAGAGGCGTGCAACTGCTGATGGGCCACGGCACACACGAGGAGACGCGACGTGTACGGTAGTAATGTGCCAAATGCTGTTAGTTAGGGATTTGCACCCGAGAACAGAAAATGTCACGGCAATTATAACTTTCGATCGGACATGCGGTTACTTAATAATAATTATTTATAGACTGGTTCTATTGAGCCGAAATTTTGTTATGCGATACACGTTGCTTAATACCGTTTAAAACGTTAAATGGATCAAAGTAAATCTGTACGATATAAAAATTACGAGCAAGTTTTAACAATAAGTCGGTGTGCGGACAAGCCACGGTAATTAGAGAACAGAGGTTTTTTGAACATAAGATAATTAATTTAGTCTTAACTACTTAAAACAGAAGCCAATTTTTTTGTTTACAGCTAGATACGGATGATATCTAACATATAAAAAAATTTGCATGATTGAATATGATAACATTACGGATTAAGCAAGCCCGGACAAGTAAAACTTGCTAATCGGAGAATGGCCGTTGTAAGTGGCTGATTGAGTGTTTCCTAATAGCTTGATGGAAATGGTGTTGAAGCTTTTACACGAGGTGCATATTTAAATTTTTTGTAAAATAATAATACCGTGACCAACGCACCGAATCTGGTTTTGAACTAGGGCTAGGTAGGGCTCACAGCACAGCTCACAACCTAACCATGTTTTATTAAAACGAGTATTCGGATTTATACTTATCTACATTATTTTTTTTTATTTTTTTTAGTGCTCACAGCTGAGCGGTGGACAAACAACTGTCTTGTGCCAATAAAAAAACCTATTCGTTTATTTTTCTTAATTTGAATTCCATTAGGAATTCTGACTCAGAGTTTAGAATAAGAACCTTTCAGCCAGGTTGCTTTGGCATGCAACCTTAACAATACTATTATATTACTGTCCCTTTCCAGGGCAAAGGCCTCTTCTCATACAGAGAAGGCATGAACATTGATCATCACACTTGCTCATGGCAGGTTGGTGATTCCAGTCTGATATCAATTGTAAGTACAGGTCTCCTCACGATGTTTTCATTCACCGACGTCAGTGATGTCTAAAATAAACTTAGAATGAACTTAGAACTTAGATATCAATTGATAACGTCACGTAGTTACTTTCCCAGTATTGAACCAACAACCTCATGAATGAAAGGCGGGCGGCTTAGCCACTGGGCCACCAAACATTTTCTTTTGTAAACCAACTAGTTAGAAAACGTGGCAATATTGCCAGCCTTTTAGGCACTGACATTAACAACGATGCGGACGAAGTTTTCTTCTTTCTTTTTTATAAATTGTACATATTTTGTAAATGTATTATTATTCATAAGTTTTGTGTCTAGGTTAGTTATTGTAAATAAAACTAGTTATGTAATCTAATAAGTACATACGTACTTACTGTCTAGCTGTGAATTCTCGTATATTACAGTTTCACAATATTATTAACGTGTCAGATTTATAAACATGTTAAGTAGGGACCTAGTAAACAAAACAAAAACGTAACGTAATAACACTTTGAATACATAATTCCTAGCTTTACTAGTAATTTTTTTAGTAGAGAGTCGCAGACTAAGGCAAAATCACACGTGTTGTAGCCTATTTCTCTTCTTATTTTCTGTTGTAGCATCTATACTTCTATACTTAATAATATTATAAAGAGGTAACATTTGTTTGCAAGTTTGTATGTAGGGGGTAATCTCTGGATCTACTGAACCGATTTTAAAAATTCTTTCACAAGTTTCAATATTTTATTATCAAAAAATTTGGAATCCGTAAGAAAAATCATGCGAACGAAGTCGCGGGGAGAGTGCTAGTATATCATATAAACGGCAACCGTTACTGACTGACTGATCTATCAACAGACAGCTAAAACCCCTCAAAGACACGCAGATAGTTATTATGACATAGGCTTGCGCTAAGAAAGTACTTATTTTCCAAAATGTACACCATAAGGGGATGAAACGGGGATCCAAAGTTTGTATGGGGAAACAAGAATCCTAGATATGGGTCAAAACATTATAAAATATCACAATTAAGAAAAGAATATGCAACTTTCGGCTTAGTTAAATATCTTTTTGTACCCGCTATGTTTTGTTAGAGTAAGTTAAGAAAATGTTTAGCCTACAAAAATGATAGAATTAATTTAATTACACAAGTCCCACGTAATGAGACACAATTGATTTTCTATTATTCTGTCATACCGGTGAGTCAGCCGGGGCTTGACCGGTTAAAATTCCAAAATAAAAGGTTAAGACCTTTAATTTTGGAATTCCATCAAGTAGGTGCCTACCCACTTCCTACAACACGAGAGTTTGCCAAAACCAGCCACTTCCACCTTGAAAAACAACCTATAACGTAAAACATATCATAAATCGCGACACACATCGATACCCAACTTTTCTAACCGACTAACCCGATACAGCATTATCAGGATAAATGACGTAACGTCAGCGAAACGCTACGAAACCCTGCGAACAGCGACGAGCCACTGAGCTCGCGAACTCGTCGAGCTCGCGACGGTAATGGCACGAAAATGATAGATCGACACACACTGCACTACACTACACAGTAAATCTTTGCTTCGTGAATTAAGCAGAGTTTGAAGGTACTGCAGACAGAGTTGACGTAAAGAAAGAAAAAATTAAGAAAAAAAATTGGTACAAAACTAGATAAGAGGAACTAAATACAAGACAAAGACACATACTAGACATAGATAATCGTGATTTTTGAACTCAGTTTTTGCAGGCCTCTTTATTAAATGAATTGGCTGTTGTCTATTCCACAAGCCAATCACAATAGCTGACATTTGATCATAATATGACAGGAGATTTAATGGTGGTTTGGTAGTTCAATGGTGATTACCTTTATAGATCTAGCTTTACAAAGCTTTACATAAATGTAACAGTTCACCTCGGAAAACGGCGTGGAAATACATTTTAGCGACATTAAAATGGTATAGGTATAAACAAAGAGCAATGTAAAACCATACCATAACTATAAATGTACACCACTTACCTATTTCCTAGCGAAAACACTACAACTTATTTCCTACTATAAACTTTTTCTCTCATTCTGTTTTCCTCTTTTTTTTATCCGCGCGACTGTAATGGCACGAACATGATAGATCGTCACATACTGCACTACAGAACTCGCTGTAAATCTCTTTTCCATTTGTTTTCAGGGTAAAGTAAGCAATATCGACGCGTTCTAGACATTTTAAGCTTATGTTTTCAATAAGAGATTTTTCTTACGTTTTTAAAATGGTATTTTGTACAAAATTATTGATTGGAATTGGGAACACAAACAGAAACTACAAACAATTTTTTGTGGAGAAGGATTACATAAATTATGTAATTGGTTTACAAAAGCAAACAGTTTTAAAAAATTGAATTTCGAATGTGCCATATTTAAGATAATAAGCAATTCTTTTCATAAATTAATTTTTGACGTATAGGAAATTCCACTTTCAAAAATTGTTTTTTTTTGTCTGACACTAAATTTTTTAGGAACTATAAACTTCTTAGCCACCAATTTAATAGAAAAAACATCCACATAACGCCAAAATGTAACCCAAAAGAACAAAGTAATCCTTTCTTGGACACGTTTGAAATATTATCGAAATAAATGGCGTCACTTTAACAAAACGTTCGCGAACACAGCCCCTGATTGTAATGGTGTCAACTGACATATTGCCACATGTTGCACTCAATGACCTAGCCAAAAATCTGCTTGTAGCTTTTATTACTTTACAGCCAATTTTAGTTTTACATTCATTCGAGATCGCTTTTTTTTGAATAAACTATCATAAAAAAATAACTACTTCTTCATAAATTAATTTTAAAAGAGAGAGATATCGTATATGCAAGTAATTGATATTGTAAATGAGCCGTGTTACAATAAATCGTATAAATATTCAATCTACTTGGCTAAATCTCTTTCACTTCATAAAAAAGATTCTTAAAAATATCTTACCCAACTTAACAATTTAATAATAATCTCCCCTAAATTGCGAGAATAGCCATGTCGATTCGAAGATAAGACAAAACAAATTAAAACTTGAGACCTTAATTTTCGTTCATAGAGTCAGAAACAGATTCCGTCGACGTGAAAAAGTTTCAGAACTACTTAAAAACGACCATAAGCAATTAGGTAGTCTGTAGCCAGTTTTAAGAGGCAATCGTTTACCGAAATGGGTTTTCTATTTGTTTAATTAAAAGCTATCCTCACATACAAAGAAGGTTTCTATCCGAAACGAACAAACAAATTCGTTTTGTGTCCTTTGTCTAGCAAGCAGAAAACATACCATTTTAGTCTATGGATTCCTGTGATCATTTTACTTTGTCTGTGGCCAGTAAAATTACTGCAGTAAAGATAAAGATTGTTCGTGAGTCTAATGTCTATCACAGAATTGCGATAAGTATTGATTTTAGTTAAACAATAGAAGTAAATTCTCATTGAAATCAGTTGAAAGGGAGAGCACACGTGAAAATCAATAGAGCAGCGGCAAGGGCATTGCCTGCCAATTCAAGGGCCGTAGAACAATACTTTGACGGCATCAAATCTCGCCCCATTATACTATTCAAAGATCTATAAAGCTAGCAAGTACATTTATATTACATTGTATAGCTAATGTCGTGATGGCCTATCGGTTACGGCAAAGGAAACCGTCGTGAGAAAACCTGGACTTATACTCGTAGTTAATATAAGTCTGAAATCGCCAATCCGCCTTGAGCAAGCGTGGTGATCAATGCTTGTGCCTTCTCTGTATGAGGCATTTGCCCAGCAGTGGGACAATAATAGGCTTATATTACTATTACAGTTACCTACTAGAGAATAATTATGATATAACTTTATAAAATTATTTAAAGATCTTCGTCAATGATTAAAAAATGACACTAAATCTGTTCGCATCGCTGTTGTAGGTATGTGGCGCCCAGCTAATTGTATTCCTCAAAAATGCTAGAACGTTTACTTTTACCTAAATTACATTGTCTTGCAAACCTGACGGTCTCAAGGGAGACCAACGTTCCGAGTAAAACACCCCAATTTCATGCCGTTTAACTTGCTTCTAAAGCAAGGCATTATTTTCGTATCTATTAAACCCTATTACCAATGTCCAATCTTTTTTCCCAATCTACAATAAGCATTTCCCCGTCCTCTGCTGCCTTCCTTTGACAAAACAAAGAATCACTAATTATTGCTTTATCTTTATCTCTGAGTTTTCATCAAATTCTTTTGTTAAACAAGCTTTCATCAACTTTTTCATGTAATCAAGAGAAAACTTCAAACGAAAATTAAAGAAGATTAGACGAAAAAGGTTTGTAGGTAGAAAATGTTGCCAGAGTATAATATATGGTTATCTTTAAGGGAGATAACGAAATATATCCCCTTCGAGCTGTCCGTCGGGCACCAGTTTCACGGGTGTACGCTGTGTGCATATTTTATCGGGAAAAATGAACGAGCACCATTCTTTCGTTTTCATAGAATTTGATCTTCATTACGGGTGTATTGTGGGAATCTAGGTTGTGAGGTAAACAAGAATAACTTATCACGTATTGGAGCGTTTCTACGTTTTATGGATTGCAGAACTAGATTGAGGAATACAAATATTTTTACCTATGTACGAGTTCTATACCTTTATCGACCTGCTATTACCTAATACCCATTCCTATCACGACTTTTTATTGCGTTTTCTTTATCGCAAGTGAGTATCACCTTACCTACCTTTTCAATAGATAAAAGTAACTATTGAAAAGGTAGGTAAGGTGATACCGTTGTACCTGTTTCCTTCGATATTAAATTAAACCCTTGTAGTCGTGTTTTGGATCAGAAGCCTATCGAAGCCTGTCGAATGAATTCTGGACTTACAGACTTCAGAGAACTGGGTGAGTTTTTGGGATTCTACGTTATCTATCCATTGTGTTGTCAACTGTGCAACATAGGTGAAAACAGTGGGCAGTCATGATTGAAAATGACAAAATTGCACAGTCAAATGAGAAGTATCCCTTGGACCCTCCCCGAGACAACTACTGACCTTATT
Organism: Hoplodrina blanda; assembly: GCA_949316365.1. Taxonomy (NCBI): domain Eukaryota; kingdom Metazoa; phylum Arthropoda; class Insecta; order Lepidoptera; family Noctuidae; genus Hoplodrina; species Hoplodrina blanda. Next base: position 2,133,083 of record OX438579.1, on the reverse strand, counting down.
ACCCATCCTATACCCATGTTACCAACATCAAACCCAAAACTAGCTCAACCATAGTCAACCAATGTAAACCTTACTTTCTCATTCATATTTACTGGGACTCTAGAAACCAAAGTCAAGAAAGATTTCCGACTTGTACTCCCATGACGGTAAACTTCTTTCAACCCAAAAACGGTCTTTATCTTTTTAGAGTACCGTTTAAGGCTAATCTGTTGGCTGCCTTGACCTCAGTAAAGAATAAACTTCTAAGCCTCGAACTTTCAGCTTTGTCAGCCCCTCATTGTGGATGCTCCGTAACGCTCCTACACGATAATGTACTAAGATGTTAACTGAGTTACAGGGACGAAAGAGAGGCGAGATTGTAACCTGTTGGCAAGTCAACAGGGGCTGTAGTCCCGGGAGACTTTCCAAGTGCTCATGAATTTATTCATCGCGATACCTGCCTCCGGGACGACTCCTGCTTTTTAGGACTTAATTAACTTTAGACGCGAGATGTGATTTTTTACTTTAGGTTTTCATGTGCGTAGTTTTAAAATAAAAAATGGAGATTTTTTTGTTTCAATAAGTTTTTTCCTGAAACTGCCTAAATTTTGCTGTAGAGAAAAATATGTCAAGTCTTTGCAAATGACTCAATGTACAAAAGAAAGTCGACGTCAAACAAAACAATTTCAGCAGCTAAAGTACGGGTACCCTCCATAAAAACCATTCCCCGACCGAATTCCTGACGAAAAACCGAGTCTTAAAAAGGAAAAACCTCGAATTCACAGACGAGAACGTTGAGAACCATAAAGTTGGCACCTCGGCTACGAGCCGCGGTAACCAAATCATTACCATCACTGTAACTACGTACAGATTCACTCGTAAAACCTGAATTTTTGCGTTTTATTACCTCGTATACAGACTCGACCTGCGAAATGGAAACTTAGCACAACACGTGCCCGAACAACTTATAAACATAAAACAGACCAACCGTCTGCGAATGACTTCCGAATGTCTTCCAAATTCGAAATTTTCTCGCGAGTACCGATTACCTGGCCGAATTTTGAACCTGATTATCCGGACGGCATCCGAGCCGCGTTACCTCCGTCAGCCGTAATCCCGGCTCCGCTCATGGGATCTATCACACACAACACCTCAGCTCTCACCATCACGCCAATCGATCCCCACAGGGGTAAACAAAACGCGGGGGCGCGGCGGACGCCTGTTGCGTCGCTCGCGAGGCGGACACTCACCGGGCAGCAAAGCCAGCAGCGCCAAGGCCACCAACATAGGGGCCATAGCGGCGACGCGCGGGCATACCACACCCGCGCACGCTGCGCTAGCACGCCGGCGCGCTCATGCGGCCTGAGACAACGTGCGGCCGGCCCGAGCGGCGCCCGGCGCGGGACTGGGCGCGCCCGCCCCCGGAGCCCCGCTCCCCGCCCCGCGCGCCCCGCACCCCCGCGCCCGCGCCCCGCTGCGCAGCCGCCAGGACAGGTGCGCGCGGCACCCCGCCGACCTGAGCCCTACCCCATGAAAAAGCCTCTATTATCATCTCGAGAATAAAATAATCACTCGATAGTAAGCGCCATCTAAACATTATACAAACATACGACACACCCTGAAAATCATACGTGCGATAAAAATGAAGGGCGTTAAGTAGGGCAAGGGCCCAAGGTCGGTGCAGCCCGGGCGGGTGACGCTCCGGCGACTCGCGCCCAATCTTTATGCGCCCTTGGAGCGTTTAGGGCACATCCCTACGTGCCAATAAAATATTAAACAGGAGCCCGCCGCAAGTAGACTATTCATTAACAATTCGTTAAATCTCATTCAACTTTGATGTATGGTAACGTACAGAGCTAAAGGTAACGAGCTTGAGAAAGTAGGCAAGACACGGTCACGATACCCCTCTGTATACTACATACTTAAACCACCACAAAGCCTTAATTTACTTAAGTATCATCATAATAATAAATGAGGAAAACAAAATGACAAACTAAGCATAAAATTGTGACTACGGCACTTCTTTGTCGCCATTCTGTTTATTTTTCCCCGAAGATTAAGATTGGGGGGAGGGATGACGATCCGTCGCGATAAATATAAGGGGGAATTGTAACTATAGAGCTTTTGAGGTAATCCGGTTATCCATAAATCGAATGTGTAGGCAATAAAAAAGAAAAAGCAGCAAAAGCACATTTACTTGTGTGTGTTGTTTAATAATACTGCACCTTAGTCCTCATGCTAAGTTGTGGGATGATGTTTGATCGTTCACTGTAGCGGGCGGCTGGGAGACCTAGCTCCTGTAGATTATGGACTGATATTTAAGCAATTGAAAACAAAACACTGTTGTTACAACGACGGCTCTTTAGTAACCCAAATGAGAACTTGTGGAACTCTATGCTGTCACACAATAGATATTGAAAACTAGATACTTGTCAAATAGTAACATCAACACAATTAATTGAGCATAGTTTTGTTAAAACGAACGAACTCTCAAGCTCTCAAGTATGAATTATAATCCAACTGCAAATTTTTTATGTGTTACAATACTATCCAGCAAAAACAGTTCAATGTACTTTTACGCCTCAAAGTTACACTTAAGTCAGCGGTAAATATCCAGTTGGAACAATCACTTAAAAATGATAGACATTTCGACGTGGGTTGGTTCGTTTTAGCAGAATTAACCCGAATTAAATGCAATTGCATTAGCTAAAAATCATTTAACAAGACACTTGAGCAGTCAATTGCAAGATCAATCACTCTATTCAAGTATCAAGATTGAAATGCTAGCCGAAATCAGCCGTTCTAGAATAGGTAATCTCCAAAGCTTTAAACTCGTCATATTTCCATCCAATAGTTCACAGTCCAAACGATCCGAATATTATCTATTTAAACAGAACCTTTTGGGAGTCCCAAAATCTATATTTGTTGAGCACATTACGTTCGACTCCGCCTGCTTAATATTCTTCGTGGAGAATGCTCGTTTTTCAACCCTGGCTTGGCCATAAATATGACTAAGATCGCCGTTGAAAATTGATAAAAATCGACACTCAGCCACGCCCTTACTGAGATTAATATTTTGAAAGCGAACTTTTAAGGCTTTTTGGTGAGGTATCTTTGCTTGCTGTGAACGCTTTGTGTGCCAAAAAAAGTTGAAACTGAAAATTTTTAGTATTTAAACTTAAGTGGCTTTTAGAGAAATTAGGTTCTCTACGTGTTTTCTTTTTAGATTGCCGAACTGAAACCACTGAGTCAATGCTTAATTTATTATGCAACTAGCTTCCGCCCGCGATTTGGTCCGCGACAAAGTTATATACCTATTATCCACGGGAACCGTACATTTTTTAAGAATAAATTGCCTATGTGCTATTCCAGACTATAATAATAATAATAATAACGTTTATTTAGCCAAAAAATACAGATTGACAGATTAAAAGTTCACATTCAGAGTTCATGTTGCAAATCTGTACAAAAAGGTTGATCACTATGCCTCTTAAACTAGGATATACACCTGTATCTTAAGAGGTAGTGATTGGTCGAGGTAATACAAGGACATGAACAACAAAAACTTAGCAAGGGGACTGTGCCCGTCTACCGTTTGACTTACAATCCAAAATATACTCTACTACTCTAATATACTCTACTACTACTACATAATCTATGTCTGTGTAAAATTTCATCCAGATCCGTTCAGCGCGTCTCGCGTTATTCAATCAAATAACAAACATCTATTCATCCAAATTATCACATTTATAATATTTAGTAATTCAACAATAGATTCAATAATCTTTTTATCAAGAACTAAGAGAACATATTTTCCATCCCTGACTTACTAGATAAACCTCCACAAATCTAGTTGTTTGTTCCTCAATCACACCTCGACCGAGTCAATGAACCTTGATAAATGTACGAGAAAATATTAGGTCAAGGAAACAATATATTATAGACTACCTAGATGCTTTCTATCTTGTCATGCCACATAGAAATAGTGTCGTTGCTTCGCTAGTGAAGATTGCTGTACAGGGTATTTTTACTAAAAGAAAATATATTTCTTCTTATATCTCCTCAAGACGAAAGAAATAAAAGGAATGGTCTATAAAAACATAGTAATTATTACCACAAACAAACTAAATTCGAAATAAGAACGAGGTGAATGACCGTCTGCCCTCTATGATATTTATGCTTGAGCCCGAACTTTGTGCGATTTGTGCCCATCGCGACTTTATAGCGATCAAGCTCGCAGTGTTGCCACATAAAAATATATCGCAATCGAGCCATATCGCGCTTTTAGAGGTAGGTAATACTTTATTGGGAACGTGAGAGAGAATAAATTTTAATATTTCTTTTTCATAGCAACAAGATTAATTTGCGATTCGGCATTTCATTAAAATACGTCTTTGATGTGTTTATTTAATGAGGCAGAATAGTGTAATTTGGTAACGAATTAAATATTTAATTAATTAGATGTATAAATATGGACATCGTTACTTTAGTTTTAGTCATTAGTGTCTTATTTGCGTAATAAAAAAATGTAATATTCAAATTACATGAATACGTAATGCTTAGTAAATGTTGTCGCAAAGCGAAATAATTTTATATTAAGTAAGTAGGGATTTTGCGACTGTCAGATTTAATTTGCAGATATAAAAAAAAAATAAACATTAATTACAAATTAGAATTAGATTTGATACTGTATTAAGTTGACATATTTTATACGAATCAAACCTACTTAAATTACGATTCTCTTTGTCTCGATTTAGTTAGTAAAATGTTTACTAATCGAAAAATTAGTATTAATTTTTTTAAGAATTTTCTTAACAATATTGATTAAATGTTGTTTTAAAAAAGTTTTGCTCGACAGTAGGAATTTCTCCTGTATTGTGGATGCGTTTACAAACATAGAAACTTACATACGCGGGTATTGAATTCGCTACTCACAGCGCAGGAGCAGCTGCAGCCAATCGCTCAGCCGCAACTGTGTCATCAAATTAAATCTAAAGCGAGTGCATAAACCATTTATTTCAAACGTGGTAAGTAAACAAGGAAGAGAATGACATATATTATACTAAGCCCAAAACAATACATGGCTGAAAGTAAACAAAATTTAAATTTAGAAACAGGGTAAGAAGATACCTTGTAAACGCAAACATGAAATAACAAAAAAAAACTTTAAGAATTATGACCGCGAGAGTAAAGCGTCGCGCACATTATGCCGCCGGGGCACTGCTGCACAAATCCTACATATTTCCATACACGGCGGTAAAGCTTAGGCTTCCCCGCGTCCGTACCTCATATAAAACGCAGGTAAACGATCCAGATGGATTTCATAATGCGCGCTCAAGCAGTTATGTGTGGCATCTTCCAAAGTGAAAAATTGCGTCTTCAACATGTAAAATGCAATAACACTAGATGAAATTGTTTCTTCATTCTTCTTGCTTTGTTTCAGCTTCGGTTTGCGGTCGGTTTCTCGCCTACGCGAGAAAAAAAAAAGACTTTCATAAACTATTATTATTTTACTACTAAAATAATAATAGTTTTTGAAAGTCTTTCAATTTTTTGTCCCACTACAATGTGATGATTTGCTACGAGGATGCTACGCCGTAGCTCAACTGTGCTACGACAGCTACGCCGTTGTATACCGCTACGTACGACGCGACGCGACTTATTAAAATGTGGGGCTGCATATTTATCTATATATCGGTTTTACGTATCGGTTTTATATATTCTTATTAACCTACTTTTATTATTAGATTATGTTCGTTTCGTTTATATTTGTTTCGTAAACACATTAAATATATCCAACTACACTCGCCAATTACAATTTCTGTCAGTAGCAGATTCTTTGTAATAGATTACAAAATTAACCTTATGTCTTTATTTAAGTATAGAAGTAAGACTACCATGTTGTTGACTGGGGCATTCAGTTTCCAATATTCCGGGATTTCGAAGTTAGCTATAAACTATAGCTGGCAATGTCTTAGGTAAGCCATACACAATGGCCCACGTAAAACTCAATCAACATACTTGGGTACAGTACCCGGCGATAAATATTGCACATCGACCTTTATCGTATTTCGTATTTTATACAAAGAATAAAAAGAATTATCAAAAGAAGCAAATCATGATTGTTTTAACAGCTCCTAATAGATACCGGACTGTTTGTATTTCGTGCGACAGAGATAACGCTCTACGAAACCGAAATTAGCCGATTGTCTCTTTCCAAAGGTCGATGTGCAATATTTATCGCCGGGTACTGTAGATCATTTACTCAGTATTCCTTATCACACTTCAAAAGCTTGCTCCCATCAGCCATTTAGTTAAAAAAGTCATAACAGTTATGAAACAAAACTCAGTTTACAAATACGACCACTGCATCGCTCGCTATGGCTATCGTAAAAGACGACTAACGGATTAAACCTGAAGAATGGGTTGCCTGTGATCGCTAACTGCCAATTAACCGAGATGGTTATTACCTTATAGCGCACTTGTATAAGGAGAGAATGTGTGTTACTTCTGTTTGTAGGTCGAAATAATAGACTGAATTTTCCGGACTTTTCGGATGGCAACAATTGGTCCTGGTGTTGCCATAGCTATGCATGCTTTTATGTCAAATAAACAATCATAATTTTTGGAAAAAAATAAATTTCAGATCATCTGAAATCCGCCTTGAGCAATGCTCGTGTCCTGTATATAATTATGAGAAGAAGCCTTTGCCTTGCAGTAAGACAATGATATTGGATAGTGTTTTTCACACATTCTTTTGGTACGATTTTCTTCTTACCCCCATTTCCAAAGTAAGATAGAAATTGATGATGAAATCATTTCTGAAACCATGAAACTGCACTACAATATACAATAATTAACCTAAACATAAAACCTAAGAATAATTATAAAATAATAAATTGTTATTTAGATGCCCATATAGGGATCAAAAAATTCAACCGCGTCACTGTCAAATTATGAAATTACTCGTATAATGGTTTTATTGATCAACTAATAAAATATAATTTTATTTAAATAAAATATGAGCAAACACAAAAATTCGTACTGAATCAGAATCAAATATTAACATTGCATTCATTTTTGTTTTAGATATTCTAACAGCTAGGGGCTTATGTAGCCCCATTGTAACCCCACGTCAGAGGCTGTCCGTCTGTCTGTCACACAATTGTTACGTGCCAACCTGGTAATATTCCCCCATACATATAGACCTACATCAAATAAGGGTTAATGTTTGGGTTGAGTAGAAATATAATAAGACACATATGTCGTGTGCCTTAAAAGAAAGATTCATTAAAGTATGGAATAGTAATCCTTTTATGTGACAATTGAGTGGCGCATGCAGAGGCATGCGCCACTCAATTGTACTACTGTACAAGTAGTACTACTGTACAGTAACAAAAAAGATATGTATCCAGGATCCACAAATATAGTTTAAGTTTTCTTAGAAACCAATGGATGTCTTCGATTGAAACATAACGTAATTACTGAACTGTTTATTGTCTACTTTTCTAAATAAATTACATTTAAAAACATCCATTGAGAAATCCAAGAAAAATGAAGAGATCCATGATCGATCTTTAAGAAAATTTCAAGTATCGGTCGACCCTGGATGCTTATTTCTTTATTAAACCGTACCTTTAAAAAAAATCTTCCTTTTTAAGCATCTTTTTACACCTATCACATATACATGAGGTGTAAAAAGACAAAACACCATAACGCCGTTACGTATGTCTCGTTTCAATCAAACTAAGTAACATTGAGCAAAATTATTGCATTTTATTTTTATGTTGGGTGTGAAAATTCAGTTTATGGTAGCCCACAACGTTTAGGTATAGGTAGTCCATCCTAATAGTACATTCAATTTTGTTATCAACAACATTTTGTATTGTTCAAAGTTTGTTTTTTTCATGTCATTACTGTTCTTTGCTCGCCTGTCAGCTGACAAGATGACATAAAAGAGAAATCAGTGACCATATTAATAACTAGCTTCTGCCCACGACTTCGGACGCGTAGTTTTTTCACCTGCGTAAAGTTTCGTTTTTGGCTACCGAAACCGCTACCGTCGTAGCGTGATGTTATATAGCCTATACTATTCCTCATGTATCTGGCTATCATATACAAAAAGTTTTTTTTGCAATCCGACTGACAGTTCCAGAGATTAGCGCGTATAAACAAACATAAAAACTCTTCAGCTATATTACTTATATTGATGTTGATAGACACACAACGTACCTATCATTACACATTACACATAGGTAGGTAGGCCCTGTTTATTCCCAATTTAGCAAGGCATAAAGCTTTGTTTATATCTATCGCAAAAATAAAGTAGCTCACATGAACGAGTGTGGAAAGTAGAGCGGAAAATATAATATTTTTCACTTTCATTCGATGCTTTTATTTGCATCGGACAGTGTCGCTATGGAATATACAGAGCTGTACATTTGTTCGTATCTATTTCATATTGAAAAGAAAGCTAGCTGAACTCAACCGTGTGTTAAATTGACTATCGAAAATGCAACGTTTATTGTCCATTTTTCAGAAAGTTATTGCTCTTTTGTGAAAATAGACGAACAGTTTTATTTAATAATAAAGTTAACATGAGCGGTACTGTTTAAAATGTTCAAGTTTATGATGGCTTCACAAAAGCTCGATATCCTCAGTTAGATAAAAGCGAAAGGTCACTGCCGCGGGCCACGACGTGGCCCGCGGGAGGATTTTGAGTGGCCCGCGTATACAAGTTTCCGCTCTTACCTACGCTCATTTTTCTGTTAATTACCTACCGTCTCATTTTTCGTTAGAAATCAAACCAATAGAGTGCGCCCACGTCTTTACTTACAATTCTTTAAATAAACATTACATTTCATAATATCTTTGTATTTTTTGCACAAGTCCCAAATGTTACTAAAATAGGAATCGTTAGTGGCCCGCCGAAAACTTCTAAATCTAACGCTTGGCCCAACTGTTAAAAAAGTTGAGCACCCTTGACCTATACGGTTATTAACTGGAAAACTACTTTTATTTTTGGAGTGAAAAAAATCGGTTTATGGTGCTGCGGAATGAAACACTCCCAAAACATTGTGTTTACGGGTGCATCCAACAGTATTTCAGGGGTACCTACCTATTTAAGGTTCAGTTAGAACATTAGGCTGAGGAGATCGTGGAGTATGTTCGAGCCACCCAGGACCAATTGGACCGTCAGGGTCGAGAAGTTGGAGTCGCGCCACAACACGAATTTCAAGTCGTTCGTGGTGCGAGTTCCGACTCATTGCATTGAGACCTTCCTCAAGGAAGAGTTTTGGCCGAAGGGTGTCATGTATCGGCGATTCCGCGGAAGGCTACGCGACACCACGCAGCGCAACACGACGCCGTCACTTCGTGTGCAGTAGTTTTTGTTTGTATAAATATGTATGATAGTCTATAAGGTATATATGTTATGGGTCTTTGTTACCTGATTTAAATGAATAAATGAATAAATAAATAAATTACAAACTTGTTACGTAAAAAAACGTTGGAACTTTGCGTTCAATATCTCCGTAACCAAAAGGTTCCCAGATAAGGTTCAGAACAACAAAGATATCGCAATAATTGGAAGAACATGTAACTTTCGGTACCGTTTTTTTTTAACATCCGTTATAAGTATCTTAACAAGCAGCCAGCTTTTAGTCGACTTGTAGAAAGGCCACTACCTTCACAACAAGGCTCTAATTTATATTTGCTCAGGGCAGCTCAGGATAATGACAAAGCCATAAAGGCTATATATAACTACCAGATGTTAATAAAAAAATAACTTAATCCTGCCTGCCATTGTTAACCCTACAAGCCATGTTGAAATGATTCGGTATCCTGTTGAAAATTTGTGAACCAAATCAAAAGCGAATCTAAACTTTTGGACCACAGCAAACGTTAATAAAACCGGCTGACAATCCTCGTAACTTTTACAATACGACCGTATTTATCGTTATTGTGGACAAATTAGCCTGGAATTTTAAATGCGTTTACTGACATACAACCTCCTTGAAATTACGAGATATACTTATATAAAAGTAAGTATAAAAGCTATTATTTTCTGGCGATATTTCTCTATATGATTACCTATTGATTTTCTAGCCGGCAACATAATTAATTTAAATATACGCGGTTGTTTTGTGTTTCTTTAAATAAATTAATGTATTCCTTAGTCAATTTATCGGGTCACCAGTATTTTAAGGAGATCTATCTAATAAGTAGGTATTATCTATCTTTGTAAACATTTGAAAAATATTTTGTACAGTCGCATTCATTTCACACTGTCGCATTCATTTAAACTTTTAAAGCCTCCAGCCGGAAATTTTGCTCACATCCCTAAGGTGCCGAGTTGGCATAAAGTCAATGGCTAAGTCCAAAATGACGAGTGTAGAGTGTATTTTTACCGTAACAGGTAAACTTACTCATATACGTTTCCCAGACTTAGATATCATTCTACGTAGGAGATACTAGTAGCTAACTGCGACCGTTCGGCTGCGATGTGGCCTCTCTCAAATGTTTGATTGCAAAAGCTTGATTGAACAAAAGGCAGAACTACACTGATCCCGATTACTGTATGGTGCTGCCCTCTCGTTTTATAATCCCAAATAAAGTGACATTTAGTGACAAAAATTGCAGGACAACCGACTAGAGATGTCGCTGTCTTCACATAAATTATTTTAAAGGAAGGAAAACTATAAAGGAAGTATTGAATGTTAAGACAGAAGAAGCTAATTCAAAAAAACAGAAGACAATAAGAAGGCTATATTGACATAATTAGAGAGTACACCCGTAAAAAAACAGTTAAAATTTCCATCATGGTGACGTCTATGAAACATTGTCAAATTGACAATGACAAAATATTATTCTGCTGTCAGTGTCACTGTCATTCTTGGGTTTGTGATTAGTGATTACTGTACGAATTTTCGATTCGACCTCGTACTGTTTAATTTTTGTATTTTGAAAAGAATAATACATTGGTGCCTAGTCAAGATGAACAATACTACAATAAACGTGGATCAATTGAATTCTTCTCTAAACTCACTCCGAGTACTACGATCCAGCGTCAGTCATGTTTTCGAAACACTTTCCAATGGATTGCGTGCCGACCACGGTGAAGACGGTAAAGATAAGTTCCTTTTAGAGCTTCAAGAACTGCTTAACAATGTGAACATCAACTTGCGAGACTTGGAACAATCTGTAAATGGACTTCCGATACCCACGGCGCCTTTTAACTTGGGCACCACGACATTCCTGAGCCAGGAAACTACACAAGACCGGCAAGCGCTTTATACTCAACTTGTAAACAGTTACAAATGGACTGATAAGATTCACGAATACAGTTCCTTTGCACACACACTCCTGAGCCAAAATTCGCTCAAACGTTCATACATAAACTCTGGAAGTACAAAGCGACGCGGCAAGCTGCAGAGCAACCACAACGTCGCACCTGTACAAGTCGACAGCGTCATCAACAACATTGACAGAACATATAGTGACATGAAAATAACTATATCTCGACCATTTGCAAGCAATGCAGTTGTGCAGATCAGCTTGAGCAATGTATTAAAAGCTATTGTCGCCTTCAAAGGACTGCTTATGGAGTGGGTCATGGTCAAAGGTTATGGTGAATCAATGGACCTATGGGCAGAGTCCCGACATCATGTCTTCAGAAAAGTTACAGAGAATGCCCATGCTGCTATGTTACACTTCTATTCTCCAACGCTACCAGAGCTGGCTGTGCGTTCATTCATGACATGGTTACATAGCTACATTAATCTCTTTAGCGACCAATGCAAGAGGTGCAGTACCCACCTTCACCATACATCTCTGCTGCCTCCTGCATGGCGAGACTTCCGTACCTTGGAGCCATTTCACGATGAATGTAAACAATAGTCAATGTGGTATTGATCGGGAGAGCCCCCCAATTACTTTGGGGACTCTCCCTTTCAATAACCATTTAAAGTACAATGGACATTAGAAGAGAACTAAAGGGTTATAATAACCAAGTGAGAAATGTATTTTGCTGTGTGCCTGTGTATGATATTTTCCTCTTTCTTCTATATGTTACTTTGGAAAATGTTCTATTACTATCATGTATTAAATGTAAAGAGAAAGTAAATAAGAACACTCACTGTTTTTAATAACCTGTTGATTGCAGGAAAACACACTTGCTGTGTTTCTACAAAAAACACAAAAACAGCTGTATGTTTTTTTCTACACGCGTGTAGTCAACACAGTTCTGGCTTGGTGTAACAAATGTTTGCCTGCAGTCAATGTGTTAAGGAGTTTATGTACTTACAATAAATTTTGTTATTTTATGTAATTTTTATAACTGGGAAAGTTTATCGCAGTCCTTCGTCAGTTGGTCTACATCTGTAACCAACACAATATGCTTTCTCATGCCCAAAATCGTCTTGCTCCAGTGACATAATGGGAAATTGATATGTGAATGAACTGTTGATCAATAATATCTTGTAGATAATCTGATAGTCTTTAAGTGAATTTTCAAATAATATGTATAAACTGAAATAGTACACCCCTCCATCACATCTATAGTTTTGTTTTACTGAGCTGTGCATAAATGTGATGGAAGGATGAATAGTTTTACTTTAAACAACACTTAAAAATTAAGGTAGATCTTAAGTCAGGTATCATAAGACAAATGAAGCTGGGTATAATAATAATACCAGTCTATTTACATTGTCCCATTACAGGGCAAAGGGCTCTTCTCATAAAGAGAAGGCTTGAGAATTTATCACCACTCTTGGTCAAGGCAGATTAGCGATTTTAGACTTATAAGCTGGGTATAATATTTATTAGTAGTTTATATAACTTTTACTAGAAATATTTTAGTAATATGTCTTATAAATAAACAAAATAGTAACACTATTTAACTATTGTGTACTAATAATAATGATATTCTATTTTGAAAAATTTTTCTGAAAACATGTTATTACTTAGGAATAAAACAACATAGGATAACTAATAAAATTATGTTTATTAACTATCTAACAGTCTTAAAATAATAATAAATTACATGAATAATAATATTGTTTCTGACCAATGAGGCCAATCTCAATAGAGAACATAGCCAAGCAGAAAACATCAGTCCAAAAACACAAGTGCATTTCCTTACTGTCCTCTCTCGTATTTGGGTGGGACAGCAATCCGACACAGAGAGATCAGGCGCCAGGACCAACTGCTTTACGTGCTTTTCGGGCACAGGGGTGTCACACCACCAACTTCCGAACTACGAGCTGCTACTGATGGAAAAATACAATAACGCTTTGCCCGACGTACGGAGCAGTTGAACGAAACCGAATTACGTAAATGGTTTGCAAATGGCCACAGAATGGTCGACACTGCAAATTACGTTTAACACATATCTACCAATAGATACTTTTAATGGAAAATGTTGATCTTTACTAGAGCCTAGACCAAGGCAGCCTTGTCTGTTCCTGCCCCACATATACAAATGTCCATCATTGGTTATAGCTGCTAGGTGTCCTATGCCACAAGCTACTTTTTCGACACGTGAATCTGTATTAAATTCGTTGCGTCCAAACAAAGGGCTTGGTATATGTTTTGGTGTTTTCGAGTGTTCCACTGTGGGCCCAAGTCCAAGCAAGCCGTAACCCCAAACGAACGCGTCGCCAGACTCTGTGAAACACATAAATGTAAACAATGATACGTCCTTCCATTTTTTTATAGTACCATAAATGCGGATTACTTTAGTCCTTTAGGGAAACCGCTTACCATTAACAATCAAACAGAAAGATCCACCAGCTGCTATATCGGTGATCTTGCCCAAACCGCGGGTGAACTCGCGTAGAGAGTACGACATGTTAACCTGTTGAGTGCCGCACGCCATTGGGATCTGACCGTACTCTGAGTTGCCCCAGCCAAATAGTTCACCTTTGTCTGAAAAAAACATATTTGGTAATTTACTTGAAATTATCTGTAGAATAATTATTTATTTATTATTCGTTGGTCTAGCGGTCGCTAAGCGCGACTACTGAGCATGAGGTCTTGAGTTCGATTCCCAGGTCGGGCAAAGTGTTATCAGTAGCAGCCTCGGAGTCTGGATTTGTGCCCGGTTGATGGCAATAGGCTCGCCCCCTATTTCATGGGACTTAAAAATAACTGGCGAAATGTGGGTGTACTAATGTGTACACCTCTGCCTAACCCTTCCGGGATTACAGGCGTGATGTTATGTTATGTAACCAAAATAAATTGAGTGTGATGTGTTGGCAGGCCCCAACACATCAAACACAAAAAGGGCAAAAAAGTATTTTTTAATAAGCTATTATTTTAACATTACAAACAGACACTTCAATTTTATTTATTTGTATGATTTATCTTGTGATAAAAACCCACCGTTTAATGCCAGTACACAATCGCCAGTGGATGCTACTTTCACAATATTCTCCGTAGTAATATCCCCCTTCACAGGTGCTGGTATTGCTTGATTGTTGAATGTACCAAGCCCAGTCTGACCGTCTGCGCCCCAGCCGCAAGCGAACACCTTACCAATCTCTGTTACGAATAGACTGAAATGTGATTTATGTGTTAACAGCCAATTAGCTAAAATATAAATTGTCAGAATTAAATTATTAATAATAATTGAGATGATAAGGAATTATGATCGGTTCAAAATTGTAAAGTGTTAACATGATGAACATAGTGGAAGAATTTCAATGCTCATGGTTTATTCACTGTTTCAAGCACGCGTAGGATAGCATAGCGCGTATAACGATGTTTTCGCCTTTATTTTTTCATCAATAATGGAATCAATGTCGATTCTTCGACTAATGTTACAAACATACAACATAACATTATGATGAATATCAGATAAACAACATACTTACGTATGATCTTGCCCACAGCACACACTGGTAATCTTCTCCTTGCCCAACTTCTTGATATTGTAGGACACCATACTTCCTTTGTACTCCTCAATCGGGTTGATCTTACGTCCACACTGGCCATATGCGTTGTTTCCTAGTGTGTACACACCCTCATTGTCTGTCAGTATTGCTGTGTGAGCACGACCTGCATCTATGCCAATGATCTGTAAATATTAACATGACACAATTTGTATTTACTTCATTATTGTGTGTAGGTAGGAAATATAAATGTTAAGTAACTGGGTAAGAGTTATAAACGTTGATGTTTATATTACCTTCGTTTCTAAAGACTTGTAAGGCAGATATATTGGTGCTGGACTGAGTAGTAACTCGAGTGGACGACCAATGCGTGGTGCATGATAACCGATTTGCGAGTCTGTGTTGATGCCTGTTCCGAACACTTTGTATTGTTCCCCTGTCTTTATAGAAGCCACGGTGAAGCCATACCCTGCAGCTACATGTTCAACCTGGAACAATAACAAAGTATAAATTAATATAGCAATGTTAGTACTTACTGTTAGTTGAAGTCTTTACTTTTTGAGAGAAAACACACAACCATATGTTTTTTTCTACGGCAAACACACGAATTGTGTAGCCAGCTACACTTCGGGCTTGGCTTGGCGAATATTCGCCCGCAATGCGTATCAACGGTTTAAACACTCACATCAAATTTTTCTGCAAAACCCGATCTCATAGGATACCAGCATAGTGAGAAGTTATTCCGGTACTGTTTTTTGCCCTTGTTGCCGCGTGGCATGTGTATGCCGAGGGCGCCAGTCTCTGCAAGACCCCACAAGTACATGTTGCGGTCTGAGCTCTTGCTTGTGGGATACTGGAAAACTAAAATAAATTATAGAATTAGGTAATATTAGGGGAGTATTTCAATCTGAGGTTTTGAAGTCTGAAGTTTCCAGATATACTTTACCAATGCTGATAGCATAGTAGCACATTTTCGTGCACTAACGGTTAGCAAAACAGTGTTCTAACTATTTACTGTTTCGAGGTTATAAAACATTCGCCGCGAAAATACGTCAAACCAGGCAAACACTATAAACCGACAATTTTTTTAAATTGAATTTGGTTAAACTCTCTCTAATCTTTATGTACTTTTCATCGATAAATAAGTAACAGAATAATTTCACAATTTATTAGGATAAATACTTGGGAGTGATTCCTCTTCATCTGGATCCGGGATTTTTTTCTTTGTCGTTGCATAGTAGCGGTTTGCGAATATAGCAGGATTCCTGATCCGTAACAGCACTTTTACTTTATTCATTTTGTTTACTATTAAGAGAACATTTTAGTTATAAACTTTTTGAGGATAAACTGCTGAAAATAAAAATTGTATTTGTTTTGACGGTTCTATTAGTTCTATATTGTCAGTTTTGTCACAATGACGTAAAATGACGTTTATCCCGTAACGGTACTTTTTACGCAGATGGATAATCGTTCGTTAATCCTTCGAAAGAAAAACTGTTTTCACGCGAAAATGACGCACATAACATAAAAAGAAAAAATAATAATTGAATTGAATTGACTGGCCCCCAAGATACAGGCGCCGCCTAGTTTGGGGACCACCGTACAATTTACTCATGATTATAAATATACAGGGTGTTTGGTGCATCGTTTGCCAAATCGAATTGACCAATAGGAGAGGTCATCTGCTATCTATTCACGCCCAATAACTCATACTTTGTCACACGGGTTTTTTTATATCAACTTTTTAGTTTTAATCGTGAAAAAATCCAAAACTCAGCATTTAGGTTTAAATAAAAAAAAAAGTAATTTGTATAGCCTTCAAAGGAGAATGGCGAGAGTACACGTAATTTGGGACCCAGTGATAGAAGTAGTGTGTAATATTGAAACTGATTTGCAGTTAAAGAACGACTTAAGGTTAACCAAAAATCAAATGGAAAGTAGTTTGAAAAAGTTGGGAGAAAAAAAATATGAAAGGTGGAAGATTATAACCTAAAATAATCTAAGACTCGCAATTATTGGTTATTATTTATTTTACATACTAAGTATATTATTATTATTTATTTTTATTCCGATGCTAATTATCAGTCATATACCCGTTTAGCCAGATTCACCAGTAATTAATATTGTTGCATAATATCACAGGATTAGGAGGCAGCTTTATATCTCCTGGAATATTCTTTAAAAGCACAGTTGATGTACTTTTAACTACATTTAACAGAGTATTGTTGAATAAAACAACATTTATTTATTTAAAAACTTTTATTTATTTTGTAATTATGTACTTGTAAAATATTCAAGACATACAAACATTGTATCTTCCTTTAATCTTGTTTTGCGTTCCTAGATAGTATTTTATAATAAATAATCTTTTTACCTAATCAAAAGATTATCTAAGAAGCTAGCTGGTGCAGCGACATAGCTTTGGTGTCTGGGATAATCCACGTACCACAAAATGCTCATACCATGTGAGCAAGAGTCCACATTTATGTCCAATGGCGATAACAACAACAAGAGCAGAGTTTCTGTGAGAACTGTCCACCACTCTGCCTGCAAATAGCATGGCACACATATTTTATTGTTAAAGATTAACTGAAACAATAAACAAGTAAAAAGTTGACAAAAATACAAATACAATGTAAAAATAATAATATGGATAAAAAGAATATTTATTAATTTCATAACCAACCTGTCGGGGTGTTTGACCATATCTTTTGGTCAATAAAAATAGTTAAAAATACTGCTTGATAAAACTTAAACCATTTTTATTGCTGTTATAAAATAATTAATCTTAATTTGACATCTTTGTTATATAGAGTTTTCATGGTTACGGTATGACATTACACTTTACTTTCTTTTTAGGTTTTTTTTTTTCAAGTATAAATACTTTTTACATATTAATGTAAAAAGTATTTATGCTCTACATTAAACACGGGGTCTTATCCATTCAGATATTATTTTAATGTTTTCTATTCGGATTACCATTTCAGTCATGTCAGGACGAAGAAACTGATTTTCAACTACTCCTTATTCTCAAAATAGATTGCCACATACATGCAGCACAGACACTACAATGGTCGAGTTGTTAGTTGTTGTACTTAGGGTTTCTTGTTCAGAAATTCAACAAATTAGTTCACATATAATACTCACATCGCGCACTACACCCATCTCTGAACTCTTTTAACAATTTGATGACTTTTTCGGACAAGCGATGTCTTCTGTGTAATTTACAATAATGCACCGCATTTGAACAGTTTGACAAAGTCCAAATCACTTGCAAATCGTCATCCAGTAGTAAATGCCGTAATTTAGGTTGGTATACAGCATAATCAGTCCAAAGGTAAAGCCAAGTCGTCAAGAATTTACAAAATCGCCGTTATATTATTTGTTTTTTACAACGCTAACCGTTGAAAATAGTGTTGCCTATCGATAGTCGACTATCGCTGAACTATCGATAGACTATCGATAATATCCATATTATCTATAGATAGTATGATACAGTTTACGTATTTTTATAATGATATACAAAAATAGTATCGAAAGTATTAGTTCCGATAATATCGATACTATCAAAGCCCAGCATATGTTTAGGAACAATACTGTCGATAGTATTGATGGTATCGATAGTGTGAGCTATCGAAAAAACTATCGATGTTGTAATACTATTGATAGTTTTACAAACTATCATTAGTATCGATAGTATTACTTTAAAAAATCGATATACTATTGATAGTATTATCATGTAATAGTATCGATCCTATCGATACTCTCGATTCCAATCAATAGTACAATTAGTTAATTTGTGATATCGATAGTATCAGTGGTTTAGCATTGTTACTAGTTTTCGAGGTCATCTATCGATAGAGAAACTATCGACAGTTGGGCAACTCTAGTTGAAAACAAAAATGTCAACAAAAATGCCGTCAGTGTCAATTTGATACTGACGTTCCGTTTCTCCGTTTCATGTAATCCATTACGTATGATGTATCAAAATAATGAGTCTTATTTTTTTTTACGGTCTATTTACATGGTTCGTATGTTTCATCGTTATGGGTTTTCAGAATATTTAACAACTTTTTAACAAGATGTATAAGTATAAAAGAAGGAAAATCACCAAGCGAAAACGAACTACTTTTTATCTAATCATTAGCCTAGAAAGGAATGTAACTATAAGTTTCGTTTAGAAACTGCACGATGATTATTTTTTATTAAATAGGGATAATTGATAACTTTTGATTCCCAATTTGTAAAAACTTAGTATTTTTTTTGTACAACACTTATTAACTTGATATTATAATTGATATAAATTAGACCTTGCACAGTGCTCCATTAATTTTGGGTTCGCACTCGCCATCCTTCTTTCATTTTAATTTTTATGTGTACTGTTGTATGATTCTATAAAATTCAAAATTACTTGCTAATAACGTTTACTTTCCTTTGTAATAACTCGTAAAGTTTTCGTCAAAGAAGAATAAATTTTTAACCTCAACTTTAAATTGTTTTTAAAAAAAAAACAAACAGCGATCGGGGACTTAGCTTTTTTTTTAAAGTTCTCTAGTCTGTCCCCTTTCCAACGGTATGCAATTTGACAAATAAAAATCTTAATAACGTCACTAATTCGCTAAATTTGTGTATCGGGGCGCTCACCGAGCTATTCCATATTCGGGATAAAACCGTGTTTTTGCACCCAAATAACAACAATAACACCTGCCATCAAAGAGATCATCATCCGTCACTATCCGTCCTGGTTAAGTTTTTTTGGAAAATCCTCATGGATGTCTACCGTCCTTGAGAAAGCGAAGGGATCTGTCAGATTCTTACTGACTAAAAACCACCCCGGTGTTTCCTTCCCACACTTACACCGGGGGTCACGGGAACGCGCCTTCCGTTAATCTCGACTGGTGTTTTCCCGCCCCTGCTAGCCTCCTCAGGTCAGGGGGGGGGAGTAAAATGTTTAACTCCCTCAACGACGTCATAGAGAGGCGCGCATGAAACACTACGCGCCGCCACCTCGAGTCCGCCTTCTCGAGTCCTTTTCGCAGTCTCGTTCTGCGAGTTAATCGTTTCGCAGAAAGAGACCACCGCGTCTCGGGACCATTGAAGCGATGACGGCCGGCAGCTTAGATACGATAGGTCACTGCTTAATTCACAGATGAGGGCACGACGCGCTCCCCCCAAACCATACATATTGACAGCGTATGCCGCGCCATGTCGTCTCAGCAATCCACGGAGTGGTGACTCGGTGTCACCACTCCGTGTTCGGCTCCCTGTTTATGCGAAACAGGTACTACCAGAAGCAGCCATGCCTTGAGAGCACCTGCGTTGTTCGAAACGTCAATGGGTCCAGGGGCGGCGGACCGATTCAATCGGACTCGAGGTAGCTGTGCGTAGTGTTCCATGCGCGCCTCTCTAAAGTCACCCCCTTGGAGAAGGCCAGCAGGGGTGGGCCAGTATCAGCCGAGATTAACGGAAGGCGCGTTCCCGTGACCCCCGGTGTAAGTGTGGGAAGGAAACACCGGGGTGGTTTTTAGTCAGTAAGAATCTGACAGATCCCTTCGCTTTCTCAAGGACGGTAGACATCCATGAGGATTTTCCAAAAAAACTTAACCAGGACGGATAGTGACGGATGATGATCTCTTTGATGGCAGGTGTTATTGTTGTTATTTGGGTGCAAAAACACGGTTTTATCCCGAATATGGAATAGCTCGGTGAGCGCCCCGATACACAAATTTAGCGAATTAGTGACGTTATTAAGATTTTTATTTGTCAAATTGCATACCGTTGGAAAGGGGACAGACTAGAGAACTTTAAAAAAAAAGCTAAGTCCCCGATCGCTGTTTGTTTTTTTTTTAAAAACAATTTAAAGTTGAGGTTAAAAATTTATTCTTCTTTGACGAAAACTTTACGAGTTATTACAAAGGAAAGTAAACGTTATTAGCAAGTAATTTTGAATTTTATAGAATCATACAACAGTACACATAAAAATTAAAATGAAATTTGAAGGCTATACAAATTACTTTTTTTTTAATTTAAACCTAAATGCTGAGTTTTGGATTTTTTCACGATTAAAACTAAAAAGTTGATATAAAAAAACCCATGTGACAAAGTATGAGTTATTGGGCGTGAATAGATAGCAGATGACCTCTCCTATTGGTCAATTCGATTTGGCAAACGATGCACCAAACACCCTGTATAGTTGCATAACTAAAATAGCATACATAGGTACATTATGTTAAGTTCTTATATTAAGATATCTTATAAGTATTTTGTTTTGTGACTATGGACCAATAAATTTATTCTTTATTCTTATTCTTATTCTTTATTGAATCTTCTACGATTGCAGGTATAAAATATCTGTAAGACCACGAAAAATCGCACAAATAAATACTTTGACTTTGCAGGTAGATAAACATAAACAGCAAAATCTCTAGGCTGCATTAGATTCAATACCAAGTATCGGCTACTACCTACTGTACCGTTTAGCAAATAACAACACGATTACATATTATGTAGAATAATTAACGAAAAATCTTTCGAAAAATGGACAAAAGTGTAGGAAAAAAATAAAAACCAGGAGAGAAAAGATAGAAAATATTACTTCTTTAACAAAACATCGATGCTACCGAATACAGATAATGCTCTGTTTTACTTCTGTAACATTTATTTGGATAATTTATCAGTTTACAATGTAACTTAATGAAATATCTTGTGAGTAACATCAATTCTTACACAAATGTTTAAAACCGTAAATTAAATGACACATTTAAAAACATTTAACACCATAATATATGATAAGAGATACTGACGTCAAACACTGAAAACTATTTCTATTTTACTTTATTTTGGAGAGTAGGTTGGCACGCATCTGCGTATTTTGGAAGAGCGCCTTGATAAGACTGCGTAGTTCTTCGTTCCTGAAGTGGATGGCTAAGGGGCCGGTGCCGTCCTTCCAGTGGTTCTCTATGTCTTTGAGGGAGCCGCCCAGTATGAAGATCAGCTCTTGGAGCTTAATCCAGGATTGGACGTGTTGTTCTATCTCTTCTGGAGCCTAGAATGACAAAACGTACTTTTAAGTGAAAATATTTTTATCTATGACCCAATTTGAGAGGGTCTGAGTGATCAGTGTCAGACAATGGATTGTGTGACTCTTGTGGGTTTCATAAACCGTCAGACTATTTTATGATAAGTATTTTTTTTTAAATATAATATCTGACCCTCTAGTTACAGGCCAAGAAAATCCATGAAAGAAATAATCACCTGGAAGAGCTGTGGAGCTTTCTGCACAACAATGGTATACATCTCGGTGAGCTGTGTTGCCATCTCCATGGAGATATCCTCCACGGTGCACACGCGGTGGATCAACTCGTCCAAGAACATATTGACTAGGGTTGCCATAAGTCTGAGAAGTAAAATAAATGGTATTAAACAGACATTTATAATAAAAAATCGGCAATTTACTAATTCTAAGTTCTAATAGTCAGTAAAATAACTGTCAATTCGAGCACCGCGCCAATTCCTGGTTTACCTGGTAAAGACATTCTTAGGAAAGACTCCAATCCAGACATTCTTCAATAAATGCAGCTGTCGCAGGCACTGCCGGATGGCCGCCTCCGCGTTGTCGCTCAACACGTCTTTCACGACAATGCAGTTGAGATCTGAAATAGAATGATTAGATTATAAATGCGAAATTAACTCTGTAAACCACTGAAGCGATTTCGATGAAATTTGAACCCTAGGAAAAGATATACGCAATTTTTTAACCGACTTCTAAAAAAGGAGGAGGTTCTCAATTCGGATGTTTGTATTTTTTTTTTTAGGTTTGTTCGCGCTTAACTCCGTCGCTTGAAAACCGATTTCAAAAATACTTCCCAAATGGTCCCATAAAATTTTTATCGAAATCGGACAAAAATATGTCACTAAAAATTAACAAATAAAAAATTTTTTTGCAAAAAAAAAAACCGACTTCAAAAAAAAGCACTAAAAAGTTAAAAATAATACTATAACCTACCTATATTAATAAACCTAACCTAACCTACGATTAACCTATACTAAAATTTAACAATTTTTTGGAATCGGTGCCATACTGTTGGATATAATATCCTCGGTCTTGGCACCGACTCCGAAAATTTGTTAAATTTTAGTATAGGTTAATCGTAGGTTAGGTTAGGTTTATTAATATAGGTAGGTTATAGTATTATTTTTAACTTTTTAGTGCTTTTTTTTGAAGTCAGTTTTTATTTTTGCAAAAAAATTTTTATTCAGCGACATCGTCTGCGTTCGCGATAACCAACATTTACGCAGACGAAGTCGCGAGCAAAAGCTCTGTTATAAATAAAGAATGATATTTCACTAACCTGAAGACCTAATATTATCCAGGATCTGCTTCCTCTGTTGCTGCATGTGTATAGCGAGATGCTTGTATCCCAGATCTCGGATTTTCTGGACCAAGTCCACGAAATTGATTGGGTAATCCACTTCCCGGCCTTCCATGAGGATCAGCCACTTGTCACCAAATATCTGGAGGTTGTGCGCTAAGTACATACAGTTGTTGTGGAACAAAGCTGAAAATAGAGAGAGAGATAGTTATCAGAGAACTGAAGACGAAAATACTGACTGAATAGGGAATGTAATAGAACCACGTTTTATTAGTACCTAACTGGCTTTTAAGCGCGGATTCGTCCACCTGAATTCCGGATCCTTAATTTTATTAATAACTAGCTGTCCGCCGCGGTTACACCCGCGTATTTGGTAACTGCTCCGCTCCCGTAGGTCGTAGCGTGATGGTATATAGCCTATAGCCTTCCTCGATAACTAATCTATCTAACACTGAAAGAATTTTTCAAATCGGACCAGTAGTTCCAGAGATTAGCGCGTTCAAACAAACAAACAAACAAACACTGCAGCTTTATAATATTAGTATAGATATAGACTAGCACTCTCCCCGCGACTTCGTTCGCGTGATTTTTCTTACGGATCCCTAATTTTTTGATAATAAAATATAGCCTTATAGCACTCAATAATAACGTAGCTTCCAATTTGTGAAAGAATTTTCAAAATCGGTTCAGTAGATTCAGAGATTACCCCCTACATACAAACTTACAAACAAATGTTACCTCTTTATAATAATTATTATAAGTAAATAAGTAATAAGTATAGATGTAATTTAGCCTATAGCAGGGGTTCCCAAATTGTGCGTCGTAAAGCTATTCTGAAGGATAGCTCTACGCCGATGATTGTTCACGCGACAATCAGACGGTAGACACAAGTCGCATTGATTGATTACTGATATATTTTCTAATAAATAGTAATGATTCTAATAATCATTGGAGTTTTCTTTAATTAGATACACATAATAAATAAATTACTTAATTTTAATGTCTGTTAGCTTTACACACAAATAGCTTCTTATAGAAAGGCACCTCAATAAAATAACAACCCGTAAAAAAAAACAATGGTTATAAAAAGATTGGGAACATCTGGCTTGTAGCATTCGAAATCTTTAGTAGTTTCTGAGATTCGCACGTTCTAACAAACTCTTCAACTTTATAACACTAACAATGGTATAGTAGATTACATTGCCAGCAAAGTAAAGTTTAGTTAGACATGTTGCATGCAGCAAAATTAATTGCAATTATAATACTGCGAATCTCTACATAGTATAAAAACAAAGTCGCTTCCTGATGTCTGTGCGCTTAGATCTTTTTAAATACGCAACGAATTGTAATGCGCTTTTGATAAATATACAAGCTGTTGATTTGCATGCTAGTCAAATTCAAGGACGTAATTATGCTAATGATTCTCGACCCAAATCAACAATAAAATGAGTAGGTATTTTTTATATTTTTTCCTGTTTACTGAAATCCATAATTGTAAACCAGCCGTATTTAAAAGCGGCCCGTCTGTTACTAGCTATAACCGCGCTTTCACACACAAACAAACGCAAACAATACGTACACAACGCATACGCAACGATCATTCAATAATTTCGTAGGTACTACTCGCGCACGTGCCTAGCCACGCTCGCGATCCCGCGCGCGCTTATTGGTTATTGCCCGGTACTGTATTTTCAATTGATTATTTATGTCTTTTAGGACAACCACCTGAAATTTGACGAGGATGCAAAACAACACCTTGTATAGTGATTCAAGAGGAAGGTTTATATACGTTGCACCCTGAATGAACACGTTTTCAGCCTGCAGCAGTGCTAATGACAATCACTTCAACTTCTCAATTTTTTTCTTATACAAAAAATTATTATTAAAGGACTTACCAACATACTGTGGGATAGTTTGCAGATAGTTCTCATGGTGATAAGGCACCACAGCATCATACAGCTCGAACACCAGCCTAGTGGTGTTGTACAACTTCTTGCACACCGCATCCGTGCACTGCACTGCTTGCTCCATAAT
This sequence comes from Hoplodrina blanda, assembly GCA_949316365.1. NCBI lineage: Eukaryota > Metazoa > Arthropoda > Insecta > Lepidoptera > Noctuidae > Hoplodrina > Hoplodrina blanda. The sequence continues at coordinate 2,107,807 of OX438579.1, read as the reverse complement.
CCCATAAGCCAAATCCAGCAGCTCCTGTGCAGTCTTCGATATCATGCACCTCGGGAAGAAGTACATACTCTTTGGGATTGTTTTATCAAGAATACTTAATGCCTCAGCGCCTTCTTCATCTGCTTTAATTTCAAGCAAGTTGTTCGGCATGTGCTCCACCCCAATAGACATGGTAGCACTCAAATCCCTCATCATAATATCCCTTGCTGTCGACAAAAAATGGTCACTCGACCTATTCGCAAATAAAACATCAAGGTTGTTTAGGTAATCCAAAATAATAAATTCCTCATCAGCAAACTTTACCATCATAAGGAACATCTGGAATTCGTTAATTTCTTTAGTGATTTGTCCATAGGCCTGTAAATCATTTAAGTTGTTTGGTATGGTATGAATCAGGCAATCTCTGACCAGTATAGTTTTGAGGTCTGAACTGATCTTTTTACCAATCATTCTCATTATAGTCGTGTCTCTCCTAAAGTCAACATTAAGCTTATTGCTTAAGAAATGAAACACTAGTCTCAAGCTAGTCAGCACAGTGCTATACTTTGGCATAAAACTCTGTTTGTGCATTATAGTAATTGTCAGCAATTGATCAGTTTCAGCATACACTGACACATCTTTATGTATTATAGGTATAAGCACTTGGTTCAGTAGAAACTGACAAAACTCAGCTACTTTTTCAGTCAACTTGCCACTTCTATCAAGAGCATTTAGTATATCAACAACAACAAGGGACTCGTCAAACTTTAAAGTTATAGTAATTACAGTTTTACGAGTGCTAGCCTTAATACTCCAAGTTATCATTTGGGCCCATTCTGTGTACATATCAACATGTAATTTATCCGATATAGCTATAGCTGTCTGTTTTATATGGCTGTACAGCTCTAAACTTTGGAATCCCTCAGCTGCAGAGTCAGCGTGTTGCATTAGATCATACACAGCTTCTACAGACCGAGAATAGCTCATAGCTTCCCTGCCATCATCAAACTCGTTAACAAACTCCCCACAACGGAGGACATCTTCAACTATATTTATAGCAAAATTTATAGATTGCAGTTCTTTTTCTAGTTGATCACGGTTGGCTAATGATTTGAGTATATCACCCATAGTCTCTTGTTCTATTTCCAGCTTACACAATTCCATGTCCTTGGCTAGGGTTTGTGTTTCATTGCACAATGCTGTACTCTCCTTCAATATATTTGGCATATCATACTCAGTATATACCAAATATGCTTTGAAGGCATTTTTTAATTGTTCTATTTCATAGCCTACAAGAGTAATCTTCTCAGAAGGTTCCCAGCTTGTTTCATTTTCATCGAAGATAGTTTTCAATACATTATCTACATTAAATTCCCCCATTTTAATGTTTTCTTTTGGATCTGTCCTTTTTAATTGACGGTTCTGGGTGTTTTTCACGGTTGGGAGATTTGTGCGAGTGTCGGCGTTGTCTCGAGTGATACTTATTGGAAGTTACAGCATTCCGTAATGTGTTCACTAAAAAACGCTTATTGGTTTTGTTTTGAGGAGCTTTGATCCAACCTGAAGGTCCTACAATTTCAGCTCTTGCAGCTCCTTGAACGGCTTCCCGCAGTAATTCTTCAACAGCTAGCCTTAAATAATAAATTAATTTACAATTTAACAATTTATTTACATTAACATAAACACATACAAAGAAATTTATACCAAATCAGCCTGTTAATTATTAAAACATTCGCTTAGCATATGAATTGAAGCCTATATGATAAATATTTTTATTTAAGAATAACCAATAAATTAAAAGTAAATGGGACACTGTTCTAATGGCATTGTAAGTAAATTAAAAAAATACCGGGTATTGTTTAGCACAAATTTTAGTCACGACATTTTTGGAATATATTAAAAGTAAACAGAAGACCATATTTTAAAACAACGATAATGTAGTTTTCAGTGCATAAATAAAAGGGAAATATGGAAAACTCACTTTTCTAGGGCTTCGTCATCTAATGGTTCTTTTTCGGGTTGATTGGTAGCATCTTCTTTCTCTGTCATAGTTTAAATTACTACTAGTTTAAATAATACCACTACACTAATGTATAAATAAGAAATACTAAATAAAATATTTCGAATTTCCGCAGAAATCCATTTTCATTAAAATCCTCAACCTATGAGAAAACAAACACGTATCTTTTGACAGTTGTTGCATAAAATGCGTTCATGCATATTATTGTTATAATTTTATTATGTTCGTTTTCTTTTACATTTTTACAGATGTTTAGGCTGCGGTTCCACTTGAGTTATGCTAAGCTACGTTGCTAAGGGTGTGTCAGATAAAATTTACACCAATATTTTAGATTTTTTTCAAAGCTGAAAATAATAAAGCAGTTCTATTGGTGTAAGTCAGACACATCTTTAGCAACATCGCTTAGCTGAGCTCAAATGGAACCATAGCCATAAATGAGATCAAAATAAATAATTTTATTATTATAATTATTTCAAATAAATCACAGAATAGTAAAAAAAGTACAATGCCCGTCAAGGTTTTAATTGTTTACCCCATTAAGAAATACTTCAACATGAACGCAACAATAACTGTAATGTTATTTTGATAATTAGAATTTTATTCCTGGCAAGAATTTTGACTGCGTGGAGTGAAACGTCAGCCACGTACGAACGACTGTCACCTATCGTCTCTTTAGCGCTAACCAAATTTGCCTTTAGTTGTTTAATAATAAGCGTAAAATAAGGTAAGTAAAAGTTTTTACCCTTTAAAAATCAAAAGCACTATAGTTGCCATAATTTCCTAATCAAAGTAAACCGAAATCGAGCTGTTTTCATTCAAAATAATCGTATTGGAATACTTTCCATCTGCAACCTACATATTACCAAAATTTTAAGTCTTTATTTTCAATTTCCAGACACAATGAGTGCCAAGCTGCTATCCCTGATTCTCATCATTGCTACTGCGGTGACCGCTGAAGATGAGCCAGCAATCGCGAAGTTACTTGTTTCGAAACAAGTGCTGAACAAATACTTGGTGGAAAATATGGATATTTTGGTGAAATACACGCTTTTCAACGTCGGTACTGCGCCTGCTGTGGACGTAAAACTAGTGGACAATGGCTTCCACCCAGAAGTGTTCCAAGTTGTTGGTGGTCAGTTGACGGCGCACATCGACAGGATACCCCCCCAGACTAACGTGTCCCACGTAGTGACTGTCAGGTCCAGTAGATACGGTTACTTCAACTTCACCTCTGCTGAAGTTTCATACAAGGCCAGTGAAGATGCCACTGAGGTGAGTCACTAAATTTACTTTCACTTTGCATTATAATTGTCAGTTTTATGAAACTTTAACAAGTAACAGTAACAATATTGATTCATTTACATCATCAACGGGCTGGTGTTTGCTACTTTATGTCTAAGTGGATATTTCAAAATAAAGGCTTAGTTAAAGTTCAACAAACTAAATTTTCTATAAAACCTTTAAATACCCCCACAATCCCTGTACTTTTGTATGCAATTACTGTAAGCACAATCTTTACGCACTACTATAAAACAATATTGCTTAGTTTGATGGGCAAAATGTGTTACGGGTATATTATTATGATAGCTATAATAAGTTACATAATATCTTATGTATGTGTAGTTACTGTCTGATATGTTTTATTTGAGCACTGGAAGACAAGACATGGAATTTCTCATTCTCAGTAGATTTTTGTATGAATTCTTACATTCTAAAAGATTCCCTTCAAAGATAGTGTCTATTGAGAGACAATCTATTGATATGCCTCTGGGGGTTCTGGGTGTCCAACACTCATTGGTTTATGAGGGTTGAACCCCCAGAACCAGTTAAACATCATTCCTTTACATAATTTATGAAATTATATATTAATTGAATAGGTATAGGATAGCATTGAGTAGTAGTTTGTACAGGTATATTAAAATATTTTGAATATCCTGAAGGGTGGATTTAATGATCTACTTCTCACCCGTACGTAAAGCATGCACCAAGACATGGAGTAGCGGACGCCATTTGCTACACAAGACAATACAATTTTTTTGGTTTTATCAATCAATATTATTGATAAAGAATATAACAACAACAAATACTCTCATTTCAGGTCCAGCAATCGATCAGCAGTTCCCCGGGAGAGGGCGCCATCGTCGCCTTCAAAGACTATGACCGCAAGTTCTCCTCTCACATCCTCGACTGGGCCGCATTCGCTGTCATGACCCTCCCGTCTCTAGCCATCCCCTTCGGCCTGTGGTACTCTTCTAAGAGCAAATACGAGAAACTAGCAAAGCCAAAGAAGGCTCATTAGTTAGTAATTAGGTAATTAGGTCGCTGCTAATGTTTTGTGGGTAGTTAGCTTAGTGACTTAGTGTATGACATGACTGATCGTTTTTGATGTGAAACATCTATTGGCGCCCTTGGTAGTGAAACCGACTTAATGCCGTGACGGCAAACGGTATGACGTTTTCATAACGTGATGCCCCCACTACGCCACCGTTCTCGACTTCCTTATGGGAGCGCGCGCGTATACATGTTTTTATTGGTTTTTATTAATTATCAATTTTAAAATGAGATGTTTCACATTTGCCAGGCCTCCCGTGACGGCCAACCTTTTTTCTTATGTCACATTCATCATTAAGTATTTATACAAGCATGATTTTTAAATGGTTGTGAGCTATTAAAATTACCTCCAATAAAAGAAAATTACCTTAAAAAGAATTTAATTTCTTCTAATAAATCACTCAAATCACGTAAAAGAGATTAAATGCCAATTTATTTATTGAATTTGTTGCTCAGTTGGATGAATGGATGATTAGTTTAATTGTATAATTATGCATACAACATTAGCAGTGCTCTATCTCACTCTGTTAGTTATTACATCAACACCTTGTTAATATTAATTTATATGAACAACAATAAAACGTTTTTATAAGTCCAAAATCATTTTTGTACTGACCTTAGATTAAATAATGCACTCTATGAGTGAAGTCATAAAGTGCAAAATTGTAAAAACATCAATTAAAACAGACAAACGGCTCCTCCGGTTTCCTGACGGGCGATAACCCGAGTTCTTTTGCACTTTATTTTGATGTTAATAAAGTTCATTGTTTAATGTCTTCAAATTATCTCCTTTCTTTAGTTTTTGTTTTTGTAACTTCGTACAGCGCAATTCTGGTGGAAAAGGGCGAGGTTTTGTATAAATATAACAAGCAAGAAACGCAGGTCGGCTAAAAGTAAGCATGCAGAAATTCGTAAGCCGACTACACCGTTTTAAGTAGAGATGGTCAAGAAATACCTATCCTTCACCTTTTCTATTCACGCAATTGACATGTGTACGAAACAAGCAGTGGGGGAGGGAGGGGGTGTTCATTATTTAATGAACGCATTATTAGGCTAGCTAGAATCAAGCAATGCCTCTTCTCTACCTATATTAGAATGAAGCAGTGAGACCATCTAGCTGCTAGACGGCATCTCTATTTTAAAATAGTGCATCTAGGGAATGCAATCTCGTTCTCGCGAGATCTCGGCCTTTTTTAGCGAGATTGATCTCGGACGAAAAAAAGACGAGATCTCGCGAGTTTAACGAGATTGCACTCGAGCATAAAAACGTCTTATTCGAAGCGCGGACTGACACGGACGGAGTTGCGGTCTGTCGGTTTCGTTCGGTGCGTTTCGGTCGCGAGGCGAGATGTCTCTTAGATACGTTCGTGCGTGCGATTGGTCGAAAATTGAACCGGCGGCGTGCAGCGTCATCAGCGCGCATTTGTTACGTTAAGCGGGTATTACACCTCCCTAAATTTAGGGTCCGATATTTAGGATGCCCTGAATTCAGAGAAGTGTAATCGCATTTAGGGTGATAGCACCCTAATTAGGGCACGATTTAGGGAGAAGGATGGTTTCCGACGCCCCAAATGGCTAAATCTCCCTAAATCTAATTACTAATAGTTGTGGCTAGCTAACGTGATTGTTAATTACATTCGAGTATTTTTTTGGTTATTAATTTATGCAAAAAAAAATTATTAGAATATCATTGCATAAAACTAATAATCTCGCGAGATCTCGAAATTGGCGAGATCTCGCGAGATTTGCATTCCCTAAGTGCATCTATCTATAGTTATTAAATATATTTTAAGCTCGCAATTTTGGTCAAAATCAGTTCAGCCGTTTCGGAGATTAGCGGGAATAAACACACAGGCAACAATTTTAAAAACAGTTTTTTTTGTGTAGTAAGTGTAAGTACCGTGTAAACATTCTTATTTATTTTGTAGCTGTTATTTTGACATAACAAACAAACGTTTTTTCTTTGTTTACTTTTATTGAAGATAAAATATAATTTCCGTTGTATACCTAATTAAAATTGACTTTCCACCAGGACAGAGCAGCAGAAGACTAAAAACCCGATTAATTTTCAATCAACAGTATGTAACATTCGATTTTCAGTTGCTCTGAAATCAAAAAACAGTTAATCAGTTACCTACTGTCCGTATTTTAAACCACCAATCAATTGACGTTCTTTTTACAAGCTGTCAAAACGCGATTCCCCATAGATTTTGTAAATTATGACGTCACTTATTTGCCAACTAGCCTTTCGACAATCGCTTTGACACCGTCATACAAACGAAAACATTGTAACGTTGTACTCGTAAAGTTGTATCCAATCATCACTAGATGGCGCTGGCGTAATGTTATTAAACTTTATGGTAGAGAAGATAAAGCCAAGGCCGAACCGCAATTAGTTATTCAATTATAGTGAATTTTAGTGAAACCTTACTGTAGGTACGTTCCTGCAGTACCTAAGGTAGTCATTATTCTAAATAAAGAGTATCTTCTCTGCCAATGAGAATATAAGGTACCTACCTTACTAACAACTTACCTACAAAATATTAGGTTCCTAAAATGCAGAATTTGAAGTCGATACTTGCAGAATCGACAGTGACACACTCCGTAACCAATGTTATTTTTAATTCTATTATAAGCTGAAGTTATGACTCAATGCGATTGCGATTGTTCATAATTTACATTAGGTATATGTAGGAAACAAAATCGAAGCCGTAGACAGATAGGCACATCAAGTAGGTACCTACCACCAATACTTTACTTTCAGGCTACTTCATATCCAAAACTCGGTAGGTACTATCTGTGGTAGGTACTTACCTAACTACTGAGATAAATATCACGCGAGAAAGTAACGCAAGGCCGCTCACTGAATTAGTTCAATTATAAATATTCGAGTGCGCATGTATCCATACTTTCATACTAATAGGGTAAATACGCTAAATGTCGGCCCCCTTACGGGTTTTCTGTTTTGGGATCGGTCTGGCACTGTCAATTTCCAACGAAGGATAGCTTCCGATGCGGTTTTGGATAGTTTGATAAATCTATTTCATGTTTATGGGTAAAAGGTTGACATTTCTACTACTAGGAAAAAGTTATAAGGTTCAGATGCGTCGAGAACGAAAAAACCCTAAAGTCGGCCATTCAAGGCCCATGGTCGGTCGCGTTTTTCCCAAATGTCGGCCGGGTATAGGGTGTTTTAAATTAAGACAGCAAATATTGTTAATATGATTTATTTTGGCAGGAGTCTCACTAAGTAATTAAGTATACATTATTAATTTATTGCCACATGCGCTTCCTTTTTTTTTTGTGCGATCGTAACTGCATAATTTTCTTTGTTTCCGTGAAGGCCCTGGATCTACCTGCTCTGTCATTGTAGTACCTTAATTAAATTAAAAGCATTAATTCTAAAGGCAGCTTTTTGTGACATGTAGGTTAAATAATGAATGAAAGATACACGACCAACCATTTATATTTCTTAAGCTAATTAATATGGGTTTATGAGGTAGCGTAGGTAAGTTCCAAAGAGAAATTTATATCTTATATTCCCAAACTGTAATAAGCTTTATGATAGCTTAAGCTTTTTCAATATTATCAACTCCTACATTTAAACTTAACTATATTATAAATAAATTAAATGTATAATAAATATTTAATTTTGAGAAAATAAGAAAAAGTAATCAGCCTGTATAGTTGGGCTCGAATTCGAGGCTGGTCGACATTACGATCTTTAATGTTTCTAAAGCCGGCCCCTATTTTGTGTACATTATTTCTCGAGATTCAACTAATATAACCCCGGCCGGTATTTGGCGATTAAACGTAAAATAGATTTATTTGCCTCTATGCGTTTCAAATTCTCCTATTAAGCCAATGGAATTAGTACAATTGTAATTTATAAAACAGACTGCATTTACTTTAAGTCGGCCACGGCCGAGAATCCGGTTTTAACTCAAAATTGGTATTCTATTGGCGGCCTCCTATTTTTCCTTTAAAACAAAACGTAAAACATTGAAAAAACTATCTCAAAATATAGTAAAAATCACTAATTACTGATAATATAGCTTTAAACAAAAAAAAAGGAATGTCTTACCGTTCTAATATCAATCCCCGAAGTGTGGGTATTCACAGCAAGTAAGGTACTTTCAATATGAAATTGACGCTTCGACGGCGCAATCGCTAATGACGCTCAGTGTGCGAAGAGTGAGTGACGTAATCGGAAAGTAACGGTTTGTACATATAGAGTATGAACTAAGGTTGTAATTCGAGTGGCAAATTTGTCACTTCATTACGTTTTAAATGAACGCAAGCTGAAAATGTGCAGACGGCCGAAGTTTGGGGGGGGGCCGACGTATGGCGTATTTACCCTACTTATTATAAATGCGAAAGTAACTCTCGTCTGTCTGTCTGCTAGACTGTTACGCTTTCACGACTAAACCACTAAACCGATTTTGATGAAATATGGTAGGTACGGGATAAGTCTTTCTTTTATTATAAGATGGGTTGGCTCCTACTTGTAGTCTAGGTCAGTGATTGGTTTAGTAACCCCAAAAAAAGGACTATAGGCTACTTATTATTCTGCGACCGCGATAACCGACATTTACACAGACGAAGTCGCTGGCAAAAGCTAGTCTAAGTAGATAAAAAAATACTACATTCCACATTCCTAATGTAATAAACATACGAGTCTGTTTACATAACACACATTTATGTACACATACATGTATAATATTAATTCTCTAGAGAAGGCACATGCGTGGCCGTACGCCGTACTGTGCCTCGCTTCTCTGGCCAAAGTAAATAGCTTATTAAACATCATCACGTGTAATATCGCCACTACGATCTATTGAAATCTATTCCACTCGTTGGTCGCAATTAATGGCGCTGTTCAAGTGTGCGATAACAATCATAACACTTGTGCCTAGTTCCCTTTAGCTAACCAAAGTTGCGTGTCTTCACATTTTATGATCCAGCATAATTTCCAACCAACCCAGTCTTGCTCTTGAGTGGTTCAGAGGCTTACGATACGACTGCTTACGACATTGAAAATAGTATTGTTTTAATGTTATTTTGTAATTTTCACTGTCGGATTTTAAAGGTTTGCTCTGCCGAGAGTTAAAAATACAACAGTGGAAGCGAATTAAAATGCTGTTTTAAGAGATGGACATGGTGATAGAATAGCTAAACGGGGGTTTAGCTAAATCACTCATCGAGTAAGTACCTACCTACCACTTTAGAAAATATTAGCTAGCAGAATCCTACTCTAGACTTTTTCCCAACTTTGTCCCCGATTCGAGTTTAATTAGCTACATGTGGCTGACAACTAAAAATCAATCGCTAATCTAGATCCGCACACACAGTTTCCGGACTTGAAGAAGCCACATTTCATCACTTTCTTCGACTCACGACGAAGACGCAATTGATCAATGATGTGTTCTCTACGAGAGGGGTATATAAAATCAAGAATTTGTGGGTTCACAAACCTATCAATTTACCTACCATTCGCAACAAAGCTGACGCAGCACACGCAGCTTCTGCTTGGCTCATTGACCGCCCCCCGTGCGGTCATTGAATGTAGTTAGGTACCTACTTACTTGCTTAGGTGCCTATTGTACATTCAATAGTAGGTGGTGTGGAACCAAATTATTAGTAAAGTTACAGTGCAATCAAGTTGCGTGTGAAAAATAAAAGGTTGATGTAGAGACTTGGATAGCTGACGTTAGCCTTAGGAGGTGGCGAGCAGGGCAATCCCCTAGGGCATTGCTCTTGCCGGGGCCTAGGGGAACAACCTATGACACTATTGACACTGTGGATACCTAGTTTATCATCATAAAAAATGATAAGGGCTCGCAAAAATCTTCCAACAGTAGCCGGCCAGGGATTGCTCATGATCAAAATTAAAACACAAACATTACAAAACAATAAAAGTATAATTAAAAGCTTAAAGTACTTAATATGTATACAAAATACAATATTATTTGAACAATGCAAATTATTGAAGTGCTTTTAAAGCAGGTTAAGCTTTTCTCTAGCCTTTTTAAGGCTTCGTAGGAAAATGGTCAAAAAAGGAAACGACTCTTTCATAACATATTAATAAGATAGGTACCCTTCGGCTCAATTCAATTCTTCTACTTTAAATATGAATGGACAAAATAAAGTCAATAGCTTTAATTAAAGTTTGCTGAAATAAGATATTATAGCATTGACACACACTATATAGGGACTTTACAAATTTTGATTTTGCACTCATAACAATTCACAATCAATAACATATAAAATATAAATACATCACAACAACCTATAAATTCCATATAAAAGTATGAATCACGGAAGGGTATTTATGAACAAGCTTCCAGTAAACAAGACATGGGTAAGTAGGTACGTTGGACTTACTTCTTCTACCATGTATTAATTAAAAACAAGCATAAAATTAATAAACCTTTACAAACTTAACAGCACTATTATAGGAAAATTAATTAATTAATAAGTAATTAATTATTTATATTACATAATAAATAAATTCCTCTACCCAAAGGCCATAGATCTGTAGCACTAGGCATGCTACAACAATGAATAAAAGCCAGGGGTTCCCAATCTGTTTAATACTGTGACTCTCTTTAGGAGTTGTAATTTTTTGCGATGCCTTTCTATTAAAAAGATGCTTTTATGTGTGTAGCGCTAACAGGCATTAAGATTATTTTATTATTTTTATTTTAGTAAAGAATTTAATGTGATTTATAACTAGTTATTTGAAAATATAACAGTTTAATTATTATTATTGTACTACAATCAACGAGAAGTATGTCGCGTGCTGGCGACCTGTGTGTCCAGGATGCTCCAGGGCGTCGCGGCGCAGTTTGGGAAACCCTGGTACGGGCTATCAAAGTAGGACGTATCTGGCTATTTATTTATCTGTCCATTTATTTATTGAATTGTTTTCATATGTAAATAATAATTAACCTAAATGACTAATTAATTGATATGATATGATTAAGATGTGTTACCAGATGAGAACATTTTTACTGATACATCCGGAATTTCGGAATTTTAGACCCAGGAAAACAGGGAAAATTTTAAATAGTCAGGAGTTTTTCATTAGAAAGAGAAGACTATACTTAAAAATAAATAGAATATTTGCTGAGCAATTACTTAAATTAAGTTTCATCTGTTTAATCTTGTTCGTATTTTTATTGCTTTCAACAATAATAATTATTCTTGGTCATTGGTACAAACATCAGAAAAAAAAATTAAAAATCTGGCGTTTACTTCCCAGGAAAACTGATTTTCGATTCTGGTAACCCTAGGGTTATGGGTACCTATATGTACATGCCATTTATAGGTAACAGGTGGAACCATTTTAATTCATGTAAGATTATGCTGCGCATGTTGCGTTAAAGGTAAGTTATGCAGTAAGATTAAGTCGAGGTTGTTCCTATTATTTATTCAACGTCCATTGATACTTTGGTTCTGCTAGCTAGACGATTACATATACGAACAAGTTTCAAACAAACTGTTATTATTTGCCAACATTATTGGCAGACGCCCAATTCAGTAAATTAATGTGCTACCTACCTAAGCACAGATGTTTGTCATAATATTATTATAAGAACCTACTATGATGACGCGGATATTACCGGAACAAAATAGGTGCCTACCTACTTAACATTAAGACAATACGTCCGTTTATTCTACTCATGTGACAATAACTAGGTAAGGCCGAATTATAATAAGCGTTTAGTAGGTAGGAAAGTGTGGATCTACATCTACACTAATATTACTAAGCTGTGTAGTTTGTTTGTTTGAGTGCACCAATCTCAATAAGTACCAGTCCGATTTGAAATAATCTATTTTTTTTTATTGTAAAACACAATTAGAGCGTGTTAATCAAGGAAGGTTATGGGCTATGTAACATTACGCTACGACCAGTGGCGGCTGTACCTTAAGTGCGCTCGTGCGCTGAACCACCAATTCAAAAATCAAAAATTACAAAATATTAAGTACTTCATCTTTATTTTTAAATTACCATTTTAATAGTTATTTTTAAACATACAAAAACGTATAAAAAATTTAATCTCCAATTATGGTGAAACAGTTTGAGCGCTTTACTAAACTATTAAGACTTATTTTCCTGTAAAGACAAATTCTCGTGCGCTTCGGCGAGTGCACGAGGACTGCTAATATAACTTGTAGGAGATACGAGTTAATACGCCTGACGCGTGAAACAGAAGATAGTTCATAAGAAATGTACCGAGTATGAGTGGGTTCTCGAGCGCCGCACGAGCGATCCGAGGATTGCCGAGAGCATCCGATGTTTGACGAATTGACGAACGACGACGCGCGCGACGGCAGCTATGATTGACATCTCGTTAACAGACTACTAGTATAGTTTCACTGTATGTGTGACGCGTTAATTATTGTTTTTTTACAAATATTACCGTAATTGTTTTTAGTTTTTGTTTCGATTTTTTCGAAAACTTTTATTCTATACTGTGTAAGTATGGTGGTAATACCCGTTTTTAAATAAAAAGGTGATTGAACTTTTCGCTTCAGAAAAATTTAATGTCGTCGCATTGATTTAAGGTATAAAAAAATAAAAATTTATATTATGTCAATTTTTGTTTTGTTGCATTTTCTAATTTTAATATTTTAGTAAAGTGCACCACCAGTTCGATAACCCACCAGCCGCCACTGGCTACGACCTACGGGAGTGAAGCAGTAATCAAAAACGTAACGCGGGTGAAACCGGCTATTGCTATAGTTTAAAATCATGAAAACTTTAAAATACTGAAATTATTTTCGCAAAAATCTAGCTTTATTGTTTCACAATCACATTGTCTTTTTATACAACTAAACAATGTAACAAACTAAGAAATAAAAGGAAATGCCTCTAATGAAATGTTGCGTTTATGTTGACATTAATCTTCAGAGCCAATGAACTGACTCGACAGGTCATTCAGATAAGAGTCTAGCCATGATTCTAGCTGTTTGGAGATCCTATCCTAGATTGTCCACATTTCCGCATTTGTTTAGGAATTAAAAAATAAATTAACAAAGCAGAAACGAAACTTTGACAATTATTTATGAATGTTGCCAATTTGAAACTACAAAAACCGATGTGGCGACGTTGCTAAAAGATGCAACGCAAAGGCAAAATGCAGTACTAACCACCTTCTTGAAGAATGGAAATAAAGGCAAATATGTCTCTCTCTACTGCGTCATGTCGATGAATGGCCGAATGACCTCACACGAATACTTCCACACTGGCGACGCCGCCCCTGATAACATCAATTTATGGTTCGTGCATTATCAGAACAACACTAGCAATCAACATAATGTGATAGGTGTAATGGAAATAACAACTAGCCTGATAATTTTAATCCACTGGATCCGTATTTACTAGCATTCATAAATTTTGGTGTCTGTGTATAGATAGGTACGTAAAAACCCATAGATATCGTTCGTCGGAAGAAAAGCATTTTCGCCAACTCTTATCAGCTTTAGGTAAGTAAGTATAATTCGATAAACACATTAGTTTCTACCCAATTTTCTACCTACCTTTCTTTCAATATTGTACTGAATCGTCAAGTTAATCCAATTACAGAGGAAGGTCAGTGCCTGATTATGTACAAAAAGCGTAGGAAGAAACGTTCCGAAACGTCATTTAGGTACCTACCTAGTTACATAGGTAGGGGAAAGTGGTTACCCTTCGTACGCGGGGCACATTCGTACAGTTAGTATACCAGAAAAACTAAACGGCACACAAACACGCCTTTGCTTGTGTACATAGACATACCGGCCACCATGTTGCTAGCGGAGTTTCGCGCCAATCGCACTACGGTGTATCAGCTGACAAGACATAATGTGTTTTCGCACGCGGTGAGTAAATTTTTTACCTAAGCTTAGTTCGTAATTGTAAACAGAATTGATATGTTTTTGACAAAATGGTGATGATTAAATAATGTTAACATTGTTTATTTTGAGCTTTAATTGTTATATTTCTCAAACTAAATTAGAATTTGCATAAAATTGTATTTTAATTTTGTGCAAGGCAATGGGGTACTTTCGGACAGCCAAACAGGGGGCACATTCAGGCCCCTCTCTTCCACTGGGCACTCTGGGCAAGTGCCCAGGGCCCCACGACCGTCTGGGGCCCCGGCCTGTCCCCAAAAAAATCATTCCTTGCAGTCTGTTCAGTGACAAAACATTTGAATTGCAGTGCGATTTACAATAATTTTCTTGCTCCAAGCTTAAGAAATGAGTATTATGTCTCTTTTATTCTTCTTCTTCATCGTGTGGGCAGTAAGGTCTTACGACCCCACACACCCTAGTGTCAGAGTTTCTAAACCACCTCAAGGACCTCTGACATGGTTTGAGTGGGACAGTAATAGGCTGGTATAAGTCCAGGTTTTCTCACGATGTTTTCCTTCACCGATGTCAGTGATGTCCAAGATAAACTTAGAAAGTACATATGAATTGAAAAAGTCACAAGACATCAATATAGTCACATAATTGAGATAGAGTCAATTGAACATGAAAAAAATAATTTTTTCAACTATCAGTACACATAAAACACACAGGGGCCCCGAGATCCTTGTGCCCGGGGCCTACAATATGTTAAAGACGGCCCTGGGCACATTCGTACGCGTACGAATGCTCCCCTTTAGATTTTATTAACCAACAGTCCATCAAAAATCGATTTTTATGTTAAAATTATCGTGCAGACAGCCCAATAACATATTTTTCCTTTTATGAAGTATTTCTACTAACAAAATATTAAATTTTTAATATTAAATATTTTTATTAAGTAGGTAAAACTTATAATTAATATTTTTTGCAGAATCATGGTGCGAAAATATGTATAAGAAAAAAAGGGTACACGTAATCAAGAAGTGGATGAAGAGTCCGGTTACGAGTACTGCGCACCTGACCTTTCTGAAGAACGTCACTCTATCGTTCAAAGTTACACCACACATACTTCGCAAGGAACGCATTTCCACAGCATTAATCCTACTCTCATGCCTCGTTTGCCATAAACAACATTCACTTCCATACATAAGTGTAGGCACCAGCACGCCGTTGTGAACAGCCAGTCGAGCCTTTTTGGGCATGGACTGGTTGGGCACAACCGCATGTAAGTATAGCACCATTCAGTTTATTTCCCTCAGTTACTCTCCTTTCCAAATCAGCATCAATCTTTCCATCTATTGTAAACATACTGTCCAAGTATACAATCTGCTCCACACTCTCATTTTTCACATCACACGCCGATACATCCTCTTCTCTTTCAAAAACCATTACTTTCGTCTTGTTCACCATTATATTCATCCCTTTCCTCTTAAACGCTTCACTCATTAACGTTACCATGTCTTGCAACTGCTAAATAATTATAATGTGCAATAAGTTCCAAAGTAACAATCAAAATGTTTAATTACCTAGGTACTTTAAGTTTAAATTGTCACTGACTGTACAATCTCATACAAAATAATTGTAAACACCTAATTTAGACTGATCGTAAAGCTTAGAATTATCAGTAAGTAAACCACGGATGAACTATTTTATTTTTTGGTTTTTTTCTAAGGAAAGATTTGTCGCCTATGAGTCAAGTCAAATAATATTAAGTTACTACATTGATATAAATTAATATTTTTGAAACAATTAATAAAAAATTAACGACTTTAATAGGCTTTTTAATTACCCTGTATGAATCTACCCCATGGCGTACGAAAGTACCCCACCTACTGTACGAACGTACCCCATACGTGGGGAACATTCGTACAAATATCTTATCGTAGAAAAATGACTATAACTTTCCAACCTTTTGACATAATAGTTTCGGACTTTTTTGTAACAAACTACAATATATTTGTTACACTTATATACATAAACGAGATAAATTCGACAATTAATCACAAAGTAAAAAAATAAAATCTAAAAAGTGTACGAAGGGTAACCACTTTCCCCTAGGTATTATTTTCTAGACAAGAGCTTGTTACAATGACGACACATTTATAAACCTGTGTTTGTCCAACTGTTAAGTATAAGTAAGTAAGTACCTACTTAATTCGTTTTGGGGCAGGTAAAGAAACGTGACTCGCTATTAACGATAACGAAACTGTTATCAATTCCATGAACTTGTTATTATAATTATTAGTCCGTTTAGAAGACAAAAAGCACTCATTTTAATACGATTTTTGGAGATTTAGTGTAGGTATCTAGAATTTACACGCTCCACAAGTGTCTATGCACCGAATTTATGAATTTTGTGAAAGTAAGGGCTGAAACTGGGTTAATCGGACGTCTGAAATTCGTAAATTCTACACTAAATTCGGTGGACACTAATTGTGGAGCATGTTTTTATTGATACATTCACTACCTAATCTCAAGTTCAATAACTTGCCTTAGTTCATTTGTTGGCTTGCTATCATATTTATTACTAGGTACTAAAACCTCGCACATTCCAATTTGTCCTGTATGTTCACCAAAGGTTAAGCCAAAGGTTAAGTCTTCATGAAGAAATGAAAGATGCCTATAGATCTAAAATTATGTATTTCTTCTGTGTCCACATCATTAAAACAGCTGTTGTCATGAACAAGTTTAAGATAGGTATTTTAATACCAAAACCCATCGAATAAAAACTTGAATTTTCAACACATTTTCAATGTCATTCCAACTATGTACCTACATGCACGCAATCGAGTGTGATGGAAATTTTTGACGTAGGCTCAGATCAATTGATCTGCTAGCTCGAATAATTAATTAATATTTGAATGTTTCATCAAAATCTGTTTTTCGCCAGAGTGCCAGTAAAGACTAGGTATTCTGAGTACAATCTTGGTACATGACTAATATCAATGTTTTAATGATAAGAAAAAAAAAACAAACGCCTTGGCGGATGGTGACGTCTTGTTGTACAAATAGATAGGTATTTTAACTGTCAATTAACATAAGTACCTACGTAATACTACTATCTACTATTAGGTAAGTACTATCATCTTTTCATAATTATGCCTATTTGTTTATTAAACTTTATGCAACAAAAGAGGTAAGTAAAAGCCACAGATGTAAACTTTCAGGCTAGCACTCCATTGAGGCGGAGTTCAGCAAGGCGCATCAAAATTAACCAATAGGGCCCCCTTGTGACCGTTGAGCGGCGTAGAGCTGTTTAAATATTGCTTAATTTTCCTCCGCTTCGTCTCTATACCATCTCTACAGACAAGAATAATTTGGCGATAGTTACAATTTTACAAACGTGCCATTTATAAGTCGGATTTTCTGAAAATCTGCACACGGTGCGGCAGCGATATCTATCGTCGCGATACACTTCCTCCTGGAAATGGCGCCGTAAATACATGTTACCTACATTTTAAACTTTTTTTTTTGCCTTTCCTTCCCTATAAGCAGAGAACAATCTATACCTACTAATAATTATTATAAAAAAGCCGAAGAGATTTTTGAATATTTGTTTTTTTTTTTTAAACGCGTTAATCTCGGAACTACCTGCTAGTCGGATTGGAAAAATTCTTTGTTTATAAGAAAGCCAGATTAATGATGAATAGTATAGCCTATATAACATTACTCTATCACCCACGAGGGCGGAGCAGTAGACATAACACAGGTGAAAAAACCACACACGTACGAAATTGGCAGCTAGTTATTTCATAAATTACGAAATGCAAATCAATGCAGAATTAATTCAGGTTCAGGAATGCAATTCAGTTCTCATTGCACAAGTAGGACAAGTAGGAGATTCTGGGTTACCTACGGTCAAATTACAATGAAATGTAATATCTAAATGGTTTATAATGACGTTGTTTGTCTGCTTTTCTATTAATCGTGGTAAGTCTAAGTTTGAGAATCATTCTCTACCACATAAGCCAGGGTGGCGGAAAAACTAGTGGTGGTGGTTGTTGTGCCTTAATGTTATAGGTGCCAAACCTGCTGCCTTATGCAGGCCATCCACCATCCAATCTATCGTCCAATCGGCAGGACGCTACCGATTGGATCATGCCGATTGGACCGTGGATGGGAGTGGATTGGCATGACAATTATAACTATCATGCCAATCCACTCCCATCCACGGTCCAATCGGCATGATCCAATCGGTAGCGTCCTGCCGATTGGACGATAGATTGGATGGTGGATGGCCTGCATAAGGCAGCAGGTTTGGATCATGCCGATTGGACCGTGGATGGGAGTGGATTGGCATGACAATTATAACTATCATGCCAATCCACTCCCATCCACGGTCCAATCGGCATGATCCAATCGGTAGCGTCCTGCCGATTGGACGATAGATTGGATGGTGGATGGCCGGCATTACGTAAAATTAAAGGTCAGTTCAGAATAATATTAGCTTAAGTTATCAGTGGGTATAACTAGGTCACCTGTTACCTATGACTGTAAAGGGTCACGAGTTCACGACCTCGCAGATCGATAGTTACTAGGTATGTCAGACTATCCCTGAGGCCACTAATCACTGAATAAACTTTTTTGTCAACAGCTTTATAGATGCAGAATTGGTTTGATTTAAAAATAGGCGGTTTTAGTAACATTGTCGTCACATAAATCAATTTCTTTCTAGCTTTTTCCCGCGGCTTTTTCCGCGAGAATTTTCTAAAGGATCCATAATTTTACGGAGCATAAAATATAGTCTATGTTACCCGCTAATAATTTAGTCTTTCATAGGTGAAATAATTTTTAAAATCGGCTTAGTAGTTTTCGAGTTTATCCAATACAAAAAATACAAATATTTCTCCTTTATAATTTTAGTTTAGATTGTGTTATCCTTAAATATGTATGATCAAAACCAGTATTTGATTCGTTCGTAGCATTAGGCAAAAATCGGCAGAAACATTACGAACTAATCTCCACTTTTGTTTTCAATTACAATGGTGATGTCACAAAGGAATCCATAATATTACATTACGGATGTATGTTGTCTATCACTCCTTAGCCTTATAATAATAATCTCATGACGCACTTATTATTAATAGACTCGTCTAATTCTCACAGTAATGTGAAAACAGTGACAGGTTCATAGTTCACAGCTAAACAGCACATTACAATATTGTGATTATGAATTTATGATAAGCTGGACACGCTGATTTACTTACAAGAAAATAAGCAAGGAAAATATATATATTTCAGACATCAGATTCACACGGTCAATAAAGCAAGCGAAAAGTGAGCAATAAGATATTATGTAATAAATGGTTTTATTTACTACGCACTGTCCCGAATGTTCCGCTCAATTGGATCATACACAGCATGACTAATGGTCGCGGAGGATCTTTATCGACGAACCGTTAATGACAGTCGCGAGGCTTCGATACAGCCAATTAGTATGTTTAATGTGTGTTCACGTATACTTGGTATGAGTTACCCTGTAATGATTCAAACGTGTCTGTCTCACACAATTGCAATCATCAAGACAAATTCTTCTTTCATCTTTTACTTCCCTGGTAGAAAATAGATTAAATAGACAGGGTACTTAAGGCGCTACCCCGACCAAAACCTTGTTTTTAGTCGTTTTTCAGAGGCTATTATCTCATTAATGAAGGGAAATAAACGACATCTATCAGCACTTTATTAATGTTTGATAGGTATCTTATGATCACATTGCACGTTCTAATTTTGTTAAATGTGTTAAATAGTAGATTATTAACCAAGGGGATAAAGCAGTGTCTTCTGTCGCGGGTGACGATTTAAATCGCGAGCGTAACGAAGGACTCGAGGTTTACTCCCGAGCGTAGCGAGGGTGTTAAAAACTTAAATCACGAGCGAAGCGAGGGATTTAAGGCGAGTCCTGAGTGTAGCGAGGGATTTAAGTTCACCCAAGACTAAGACAGCTTTATCACCGAGGAAAATACTCTACTTTTCGTACCATTTGCGAAAAAATTAACACAATTATAATATGAGATATGCATTTTAGAACATTAAGTTATTTATAAAAATAAAATAAAATAAACTTAACGTTTATGTATTTGAAGAAAACAAAAACGCGGCAAATTCCTAGACTAATATTTTTTTGTCGGAAAAGCAAACGCATTAAGCTCATACGGCCTCGTCGGTTTTCGTAATTTTATTTAATAATCATAACTGCATAATAAATGCGTATTCCTTTTTCAAAAAGATTTATAATGCTTTATAAGTATACAAACTCAATGGTGTAAACACAGATGTAGTGCAGTTAGGGTTGCCAACTTTTTTTACAAGAAATAAAGTATATTCGGGTCTATTAAGAATATTAAACAGTATTTTAGAAAAATGAACAGTATTTTATTTATTTAGTGTTTTAAATACATATTTTTTAGAGTTTCATGCACAATTTACTAATTTACAATCTTTTTTAAAAACTTCATACGCCTCATCACAATTATAATAACTGAAATTAAAATAAATGAGGAGCTCATTTTTTATTAAATTAATAGATGGTCTATTTATATCCTCCCGCCACATAGCATTCATTACTGAAAAAACTCTTTTAGTAAATGCTGAGGTGGCGGGGAGTGAGTGACAGTCTTGGATATTTGACATTATTAACAGATTCGTTCAGAAACTCAGTGTGATTTGTTTGTGGCTGCGCTGCACTGAGCAGTGAGCGCCCTCTGACTAAATAAAAACAATACTTAATAATGTGTTTGCATTTTGATGCTGAAAACAGTATTTTGTATACTTTATTTTTGTTCAACAGTAAAAAGTATAATTTAGTGAAAAACAGTATAATACTGTTCAAAACAGTATGGTTGGCAACCCTAAGTGCAGTATAAATTTCGGTAAGTATTCCAAATTTAAATCACATTCTCTCCCTAGGGGATAAATGAAATTCAGTACAATTTTCTTTCCCTGTTTTTGACAGATTAATAATGACTATTGTTATGTTCGCTTTTTGTGGCATAGAATGTCACTTTTTTGAGCAAGTGGTACGAAAAATACATTTCAGACCCCCTTGCAAAATAATGACTAAAATTATTGATTATGCTTCTTTTGCTTAATGCAACGTGCTATCAATTTGAGAATTATTGCACTAATCATTAGATAACTAAAAAATCTATATAATACACGTTTTATTTTATTTCAAAAGCTCTCTGTGTTTTTTTTTATTAAAATCATTCCGAATAATTGCGTGAAAACGAGAAAGAAAGTGGCATGCGGCAAAGAGGGACCGAATGCTCTAGGTCATTTGGTCAGGGAAGCGCCTTAACCCTAAACACATGTAGCGTGTGTTCAAGGCCGTAGCTACCGCAGTATCAAAGGTACCGGGCCCCCAGCTACAGGGCTCCGAAGCCGTGCTAAAACACGTGCGACTAGGAAAAATACCTACATAGGATTACATAATAATCTATGCTAATATTATAGTTTTTTTTTGTTTGTTTGGATGCGCAAATCTCAGAAACTACTGGTCCGACTTGAAAACATTCATTTGAATTTTATAGACAGTTTATCGAGGAAGGTTATAGGCAGGGTTGGGCAGTATTTGAATTACCTGTAATTAAAATACGTAATTGAAATACAAATACGTATTTGGTATTTGTATTTCAATTACTTCCTTAAAATGTAATTTGTAATTCGTATTTCAAATACCTGACGACGAAGTATTTTGTAATTAGTATTTCAAATACTTGAGGCTTCAAAATACATTTTAACAAATACATTTCATTTACCGATGGTGAGTGTGAGTGCGAGGCGAGAGTGCAATGATGGTAAAGCAACGATTTTGATGCGGTTTTCAGAAAAGTGTTCGTTAAATTCCGGAGAAGGTTTTAGTATATAAAACTAATGGATATCCCGTGACGTTGCCCGCATGGATCCGTTTTTGCTTACTTGGATTGTAGATTTTCAAAGACGCCGATTATACGAAGACTTTTGTTGAATATCTGAACTAAAAAGGCTAAAATAAAAAAATAAACTTTTATAACAAAAAAATAAACTTTAAAAGTATTTTGAAGTCGGTTTCTTTTTTTTTGTTATAATTTTTTTTTTCTAGTTAAATTTTTTAACTAAAAAGGTTAAAATAAAAACCTTTAAGTTGGTTATTTTGTTTTTAATTCATTCACGAAAGAAAGTTACTTTACACTTTTGTCTGATGGTTTATGAAGGCGATTTTTTTTTGTAATAAGGAAAAAAAAATGTAATTTGTATTTTGTATTTCAATTAAAATTAGCTAAAATACTGTATTTTGTATTTTATATTTAAAATACCCTACTTAAAGATATTTTGTATTTTGTATTTTAATTACTTGCGATTACTGTATTTTGTAATTTGTATTTCAATTAAAGCAAAGCATGTATTTTGCCCAGCCCTGGTTATAGGCTATATAATATCACGCTACGACCCGCAGGAGAGGAGCAGTAATCAAGGACGTAACTTAATGCATGTGTAACCGCGGGGTATTGGTCGTTATGTAAATAATCGTCTAATAACATTATGACAAGATGTGACCAAGAAACCTTGACACACCGGTGTGCTTGAGTCCACGTTGTATCGCATTACAGACTGGCTGCTTAGACTACAAACAGGTTGCTATAAATGTCAAAATCGGTGTAATAAATGCGAGCAACATGAAACAAACAAATCGAGATAAATAAGTGGTAATTTCCATGATGGATAAAATTATTTTCAATTTCTCTTGGCACGTTTTTTAACGTGCGGTCGTGAACTTTTAGCGAGTCAGCGTCCAAGGACTTTTTAATGTTAGTCAACTCAACATTTACACAGCACAATCGTCATATTTTATACCTAGTAACATTATTTTGCTGTAAATGCACACAACTATCATAACAAGAGGCAAATTACGTCACTAACTTTAGCGAGAAGTCCAATTAGATAAGCTCTAATTTTCACGCCGAATTGGACAATTGAACATTTCGTAGTTTTATATCAAGAAAAGTAATAGGCACTACTAGTGGGGCCAGGGCATTATGGTATTAAAGAAAATCACAAAATAGGAGTTACTTCAGTGTTTATTTGACAATGCTGATGGTATTTACCTAAATAACACGAAAGATCTCGTTACATTATGTACAAAAAAAATAAAGCATAGTTAATGTCTAATAAGTTACTAAGAATAAAATTAGAAGATATAAAAATGACAGCCATAAAACAATCACAAAAAGAGAGTTCCGGTTCTGACATCTTATGTTCTGGGCTCTGGAGTGTTGTCTTAGGCATAGCGGAAGAAGAACTAACATATAAATGGATTACCTATGACTACAACGAATCTAAGACGTACCTAAACGTTACGTTTTTCTCTAGTCGTATCCAATTATTTATGGGACTAAAATATGATTCTGAAACGACATTCAATCACTCTAGTCTAGTCTAAAACTAACGACATTACCGTGTTTGGAGAAGCGTGATCAACACTCAAACCATTCTTCACAAAAAATTACTTTTTGTATACCTAAGTAAAAGTGATTCGTGTAAAGCAGTAGGTAATAGGTAAAATATTTATCATAATCGCTTGTGGATTAAATGGTCTAACTTTAGTTAACAAAACAAAATCATGAAAACTAAAGATCCGAACATAAGATTTCAGGCGACTACCTCTATAACTAGGTACTTCAATATATAAAAATATTGCATTGGTTATTTACATCGATATAAAAAATCTAATCCTCCGTCCTCTATCGCAAATAACGATACCTATCCACCCAACCAAGTATTTCGTTTATCACTGATATGAGCGGACCGCAAGTTAAGGCAATTACTTGATAAGGGAAATTTCGCTAATTATCAATTTATATATTTATTGGACCGGGGCTATAAGAGTGTGTCGTTACAGGTGACGAAGCGCCGTAATCCGGGGTCGTAGAAGTTGAACTAGGAGGGGAGTCAATGGGCTTCGTCAGCGCGGGCGCCACGTACTCCGGGAATCTAACATTAGACTCCTCCTGCAGCGGAGCCGGAGGCGTGCAGCTCGGGAACGGACTTAGCAACAAAAACGTTCCGAAAGCAACAATCGATGCCATGATCAGAATTATAGTTCTAGCTTCAAAGCCTGCCCTGAGGCCAGCCCAGGCGGCCATGTTAACAAGCAGGAGTAGGACCGAAACTCGAATCAGTCTAACGGCTGTCGCGTGGATCCTCCCACCGCCGACGCCACTCATGTCGCTCGGACCGTAAGCGAAAAACAGATTATGTTTATCGCCCACGTGTTTTAGCATCATGTACATCAAGCCGAACGGAGCGATCAACGGACAAGCGAGGCTATAAACCATCGTTATTGAGAAAATTGCTATGCTCCAAGCGTAATGAACTCCGAATGGAAATTCGTAAAGAATGGCTCGCTTTACGTAGCTCTTCTCCGCCTTTGATTTAGACTGCAGTAAGTACCATACATAGAGGAACAGTTCCGGAAAACGGATCAGTTCTAACGCGGTACCGATTAGGCCTGAGGTGATGACGTAATTGACGAAGAATGCGCCTTTGTCGGGCAAAAATACACAATCCCAACGCATACTATTGTTGTGATTTATTGTCCAACTGAGAAATGCTTCAGCACTCGCAAGACCCAAAGAAGGTAGGATTAGAGTCATCAACAATAAGAAGGATACAGTTTTAGTCATAATGGAGTAGTTCTGTTGTGACTTGGTCCAATGAGAGAGGAATTTATCAGAGAATGCTACAATGGCAGGCATGACTGCAGCCATGGTCCAGAGAAGTAATGTGGGGAGGAATTCAAAGATCACTGTGCTAATTTTTCCTAGGGAATCGGGTTTAGCTACTGTTGTGTTAAAAAGATTGACAATAATTGCAGGAGTTGTTAAGAAGAACAAAACAATAAATAAGAAAAAGTTAACAACTATAGCTTTAAGGTACCATACACCAGGTTGTACACTCAGATTATCCCAAATAATGTCAGAAGGATTTGTTGCATGAGACAAAACCCAACCATAATGCAGACTAAAGTTACTAATGACATGTTCGGCAAGCTGGTAAGATGGTAAAGTCAAGAATGCAATGCCAAGAGGATCATTCAGTACCATAGCACGGCATCTCTTTGCTTCATCTTTTAACTTCTTCTCTTCGTTGCTGTAGAACTCCAGTGCATCAAGTTCAGGTCCACACCATTTCGGCTTCACAGTAATACGTTTCCCAGTCTTCTTGAAGTACGAGTCAGTGTAAATAAGAGCTTCAGTCACCATCTCCTTCTTCTCTTGGACTTCATTTAGCATATTGACGTTATAGGCAAGACGGAGATCCACTATTTGAATGTGAGGGAAGTTGTTGGCAAAATAAGCTCTTATAGAAGATTCATTTCTGTCAGCTTTAGATATGTTAGTGATCATAATTGTGCCAGTCATTGATGTTGGCACTGGTTTACGTCCAGTACACCTCCTCATTATCAACACAGATATTGGTAGAAAGGCAATGCTTATCAAAGTATGCACCCACAGCCACTTTGATCTTCCAGTTACATTTGACAAAGTGGTTCTACTAAAAGTGCTAGAATCAACATTTAAATTAGTGCCTTGGAAATTTATAGGCAGGATCACCCCAATAGATACTAGAGTCACAATGAACATCAGTGTTATAGCATGTCTTTGGAAGGAGAGGTAGTGGACAGCATCAGGGCCGCACTTGGCCAGCACCTGCTCTCGGGTAAGACGGAATACAGCTGGCAGCCACGCAAAGAAACCTTCGTCTATGTTGAGGACGTCATCGGTGCTGCGTCTCCTGTTCACTAAGGCGTCGCCATCTCCGCCACGGTAGAACAGGTTGGTCCACCGACTCTTCGTGCGCTGCACGAGCGCCATGCGACCATAGTTCCATGCTGTCCGCCGCAGCACAGTGAACAAAGCAATGAGGAATGTCCACGCTACCAAATTCAGTATTAAAGTTTGTGGAATACCGTTGTACGCACCTGTTATTATCGGATTTTGCGTAGTGTTCGTCAACATACAATCGTCATCCTCGGTACCGATTGAGCTGTTCGAAACTAAAGAATATGACACTATGTTTGTATAAGAATTCATTTTCGATGTCGCAACACGGGCAGTTAGGCGATCAAAGAGAAAGTAGGTACCTATTTACATAATTAACGTTCCACAAATTCACAAAATGCACTAACACTTCACTAAAAACTTAGTACACTTGTGTACTCGAATTTCATACCATCTGGAAATTCTATTGTTGTCAGATAAATTGGATCAAAAGATAACAAAATAAAATGACGTTTTTCCGTAACACTGCCGTTGTTGAAGTTCCAGAGACAAACAAACGATACCGAAATGACAATCAGTCAATGCTGCAAACTTCAAAATCGTTCCAACTTCCGTCACGTTCATATTTATTTTTGCTCTTTTACACACCTACTATTTTATGCGAGATAAAAAGAGATAGGCAAAACAAAATGTTCTAGACTGGAACTGTCATAGTTTAGAGTGGTGACATCTCTATTCAATATGCTTATTCGCTATAAACAACGTTATAGCAGTTACCAGTAGTTACAGCTTAATATCAAAGCAAAGCTATCTTAGATAGTTTAAAATACTGCTACCCGGGCAAGGCGTGTACTGTAAACCACGTGATAATAGTAATGCTTGTAATGAGTGCCATTACTGCTAGGCTTAATTGTCCATTGACATGAAATTTAGTGCAGCGAACCAAGTCCCTGCTCACTATTTTGTACTAGTTATGTCTCATATATGGATCAAAGTTATCTGAATAAATAAATTTAATTATTATTATTATTTATTATTAAATAACTACAGTATGATAAAGACATTGTAACCAGAACTAAAAACCACGCTAGTTGTAATCTAGAAGATGAAAATTTCGTCGCTTTTTATAAGAAATCCAGCTGTTTCATATTGACCGTGTAGGTCTATTGTATTCAAAAACTGATTAATTAATTATTTAAACTCTAAATGACAGTTAACTAACATGAAAATTTAATGCTCTAGATTAGTTTATACCCACTTTCTTTGTCATATTTTCATGGTTATCATTATTTCCAATACAACGTTATTTTTCGTTAACGCATTTTGTACCCGAAAACAGATCTTTGTACTCATCAATATGAACAACTTTTACTCAGAAAATTACCAGTACTCCTGAAAATTGATTTATTTGTTTTTTTTTTTCAACTGTAACTGTATTATATCACCAATACCAGTTACCGTTTTAATCCATAACAACCTAACAAACAGCTGCTTTGCTTTCGTTGCGTTACTTTCGGGGAACGTTTCGGTAAACGTTTTGTTAGTCAGTACGTTCATTATCAAAACTCGCAACTCTAGAATTACCTACTGTTACTTGCTTGTCACTACTGTCAGTTTTGAAATATTAAATTTTACGTTTCGTTTTATGATGAATAAAATAGTTAATATTTTATTAAAATTATGCGACTATTTCAAAGTGTTTTAATGTAGTGTTAAATAATAAATAAATTTATTAATTATTTTGCTCTGTATGGGGCTAATTGTTTTATTAATGTTTTTTAATAAGCAGTTAATTTTTTGATTGAGAAATATTTCAATTCTTGATTTCAATCCAACCAATAATACTTTCTGTAATGAAAAGCCCTAAGAAAGAGACAACATTAAACAATGTATCGAAGAGATGAGATAGATGCACCATACTTGAAATGTAATAGAAAGAGAATGAATTTCTGAAATTCGTAACAAGTTCGACCGTTCGATTAACTTGTTTTGTGATAATTATTTTAATTTGATGAGTTCTAACTTAAAAATAAATAGAGAATTATGGCAGATTTCGACTGGAATAATTATTTGGAAGTGAATAAAACTGTCGCTGTTCCTGAAGAATTATTTTCTCATGTAAGTTTCAATAAATTATTCGTTACATGTTGTATAATATTTTTTTTTATGACTATTCTTTTAATAACTTAGTTGTTGTTCTATTGTTAAGAAATAATTCTGAGGATTCCACCCTGTATTTTTAAAGAAAACTGTGATTGAAATTGACAAACATAATTTTTTTGCAGGAAAATATAAAAATTATGTGTGCCATCATAAATATCTTTTTATTATTGTTATTGTGTTCAGATATTATTACACGTCGTAAGTAACAGATTGTTGTATCGTTGTCGCAATAATTGAAGTACCTACTTACAATATTGCAAAATATTATTGAAAAATATGAAACCATATGGTCATGAATTTCTTTTAATCACCAAATAAATTGATTTGCTTTTTTTTATGTAACATTTTATGCAATTGCTTTAGAACAACCTTTTGATACTAATTAAATTATGCATACAAAGAAAGTATTAAAATGAGGTATCAATTTATTTTTAGAATCAAATGGAATTCAAGGAAAGAGTAACACTTTATTGGTGGCTGTTAACAATTTGTGAATGCCCATAAAAGTAGTGGTCAAATAAACTACTTATTATGTATTTACATAATTATTGATGTTACTTTAATGTGAAGTTATTGAAATCCATAGCAAAAAAAGTTTAAATTAAAATGAAATCCGATAAAAGAATTGCTCATGTGGATATACAAATATTCAATAAAATAATTAAGTAATCTAAAAAAAACAGGACATAAATGTGTAGGATCTGTTAGCCAATTTTTTTTCAAACCAATGTAGGCTTGTGTTCTCTTCATCACTTCATCATATCCATATAATAAATGGGCAAGGTTACTAATAATTGATCTGGCCCTGACAACAGCAATTTTAATTTCTGACTTTGATAACAAAAATATTTGGTACTTAGATAAAAAATATTAAAAAAGCTAGGACAGTTATTATATTTTTCTTTCTCTATGTTTTGTGTATCCTCAACATCTAAGAAATCCAAAATAAACCTATGAGAATTCATTCTTTACACCATCCAGTTTTGATAAAAAAACTGTTTTCTGCCTGTAATAATAAAATTATAAGAACAATATTTTTAAAAATAAAAATAATTTATTTGTCCATTGTTACAAAACAAAATATTAACTTATTCAAAAGTACTCAATATAATAGTATGCGCTTAAAACTACTTTAGCTATGTAATAATAAATATATTTATATAATGTGTTATCAATTACTGTATGGCGGTCCCCAAACGAGGCAGCTTATGTATCTTGGGGGCCAGTATAATAGAAAGTGTGTATGTACATTTAAGTATTCCTTTTAGGACTGGTACCTTTATACCCAATGAACGTAAATTAATTACTTTAAATTAATTTAAATAAAACAAAATAAAGTGAAAGGACTTGTTTTTAACCATTTAAATTAGGTAAGATTTTTCCAAAAATAAATACAATTTTTAATTTCTTTGGGAGTTAAGGAAGTGTGACTTATTAGTACCTAACAATAATTTAATAATGAACTGTATGTATGTTGTAGCAAAATTACAATGAGTTAAAATTAAATAAACAGTAAGGGTTGTGTAGGATCTTTTTTGGTTTGTTACAGATAGCTTACATGGGACTATAAAGGGTTAAAAATATTTGATTTAAAGGGTTAATATATAATTTATCAAATCTATGTAATTAATTGTCACAGGTGGAAACTAGTCTCTACAATGGCATCAAACAGGGTATGCTGTTGGAAGTGTGCCACAAGAACAACCCAGACATCTACTGGATAGCAGAGATCACCATGGTCTGCGGCCACCTCCTCCGAATTAAGTTCATCGGAGCAAACAACGACTTCTGGTGTGACATATCCACTACAAAGGTCCATCCGTTAGGCTGGTGTGGAAAATATGACGAGCTTATAGAACCTCCAGACGAGATTAATGAAAAGTATGGAGATACAATCATAGAAATTATGAAACAGGCCTTAATAGATGGTCAGTCAGTCTCCATAGAGGCTTTAAATAATAAGGGGTTGTCCCCAATAGATAGAATTAAAGTTGGAATGAAAGTGGAGGTGCAGAATATTATTGATCCCTATAGGTACTGGATTGCTACGGTAAGTTAGAATGCATTACTTTTACCGACGCAAAATTTCGTTGTTTTGTTTTTTTTAGTTCATTTTCAATTTTAATAATGGGCGAGCTTGCTGTGCGGGCCAGCAGCCCTGACCTGGCAAAGCACAGCAAAGCCAAAAAAAAACGGTTAAAATATAGCCTATGTTCATAAATGCAGATCACAAGCTGTCTTTGTCTAATTTAATTTTATTTGGTTCAGTGGTTTCGTCTTGATGACGTGACAAACAGACAGAGTATTTATTAGTGTAAAAGTGGCGAAATTGTGCATAGTTTTTAAAGATCGCCGTTTCTTTTATTTTTATTTATAACTAGCGACCCGCCCCGGCTTCGCACGTGTGCATGTATTATACATATAAACCTTCCTCTTGAATCACTCTATCTATTAAAAAAAACCGCATCAAAATCCGTTGCGTAGTTTTAAAGATCTAAGCATATATAGGGACAGACAGACAGAAAAAGCGACTTTGTTTTATATTAGTTATAATTATAATAAAAATACATAATACTTATAATATTAACAACTAGCATGCCCTGAATTGTGTTGATAAGCCTATCATTTTTTTTTTCTTCGATTTCGCCACCCCAGTCTTAGGGGTGTTAGTACGCCTGCTGGGGTTGCGGGATGTTACAACAGGATACCGTGGCCCCGGAACGTAAAGGGCAACAGAAGGAACAGGGTGGTTTTTTAGTCAGTAAAAGTCTGACAGTCCCTTCCGCCCCACCCAGGGCGGAAGGAGTCATTTGATGATTTTTACCACCTAAAAAAAAAAAAAAAAAGGGGTGTTAGTACGATTCGTAGAAGTTCTTAAAATAGAACGAATTTTGAATTTCTATGAATTGTACTTTGAATAAATAAATTTCTCAGGTATACGTCTTAAATTAAAAAAAAATATTTTTTTACCCTGCAGTAAAATTCTGAAAGGTCGCCTCAGCGGCGGCGGCGGCTATGAATAGATTGACCTTACAGTGCTAAAGGTGACTAAATAATAAATGAGGGCTTCCGGGAACCTCTACTGGCTTTACTGCTGAGTTCGTTCATACATATCAGTAGGTACCTACTAGGGCATAGTCGCTTTCGTAGACTAAGATTTTGGCGTCAACCAGACTCTAGTACTATACTATAGTGCAAACAAAGTCCTTTTACCAATAAAACAAGGAATCACAGAGACTGTTCGCTAGTTTGGACGATTTTGGGGGGTCATGAGCATGACCCCGTGACTGACCCCCCCTTAGACCGGCACCAGCAAGCTTACCTTTTCGAT
The DNA here is from genome assembly GCA_949316365.1 of Hoplodrina blanda. Lineage (NCBI taxonomy): Eukaryota > Metazoa > Arthropoda > Insecta > Lepidoptera > Noctuidae > Hoplodrina > Hoplodrina blanda. Next base: position 2,076,327 of record OX438579.1, on the reverse strand, counting down.
AAAAGAAGAAACATAACATTACAGCTGTATTCCTGCAAAGGGTGGTAGAGATACAATTATGTAATACACCCACAGTTATAAGGCCTATGTAATGGGGAGGCGAGAGGAGTAGGAGGAAGGGGGAATACAATATAATAACGTAACTTGTAGGTACTTGTATTGTAACTTGTTATGACATTGTTTGATTAGGTACGTGACTTTCCTTCAACAGTCAATTATGACGACAAGCACGTTAAAAGTTACCGCTAAATGCGTTGCTAGTCATTTCCGCTGTGTAATGAAAGAGTCTAAGTAATGTGTCTGAAAACTGAGCTTTAAATTAAATTAAGGTCAATAGGAATATTTTCAGCAGATTAAAAACAAAGGGAACTAAAACTAAATGGCATCTAGCATAATTTTCAGCTAGCCATAAAACCCAGATCGCTTTTTAGCTCTCGAGATTACTTGAAACCACAGAAATCTAAATAATAAGGCCTTATTATTTAGGTTTCTGTGCTTAAAAATTTTGGGGTCTATCTACTCCTGTATCAGAATCACCCATGTAAAGTTAGGTTCCCGTACGCAAAATTCGCGCCAAGACGAAGAGTTTCGGTCACCAGCCCGTTATACAATTTGAGGTTCTTACAGCAACGTCTTTCCCCAGGTATGTGAGAACGTCGGCGGTCGTCTCCTAGTCCGATACGACGGCGCTGATGAAGACCTGACTCAGTTCTGGATCTTCTTCTCCAACCCTCGACTGAGTAGCTTCGGCTTCGTTACCAATAAGGTGAGTCAATACTTTCTTTTAATAGGTACTTCTATCATAATCATAATCGATGTATACGTACACAACACTATTCTTAGAGAGCGCCGAAGGCAGCGCAAGCGACGCTAAATTGTTTTATGTTGTAGAAAAAAAAGGACCTTTATTTGGTAGAATAGTGGTATTAATTAAAATTATTTGATAGCGAAAAGTTTCGTCTAAGACTTAGAGAAACTATCTCTCAACAGCTAGTCAAGTCAGATGCAGAAGGCGGTCGTTGGATACGGCACGCTTAATGAGGAGGTTCCTCAATATGGATCCCTAACCGCCGCGTTTGTTTAGTCCTAGGCATGGCCTAGAACTTTAATCTCGTATCTCATACATATATCATAATGGTCATCTATAATAATTATCCTCATATTCCTGTGACTAACAACTGCCTGTTAGATGAACTTGTGGATACCTAAATATAAGTGATACAGTTTCATGAATTTTATATTTAGAAAGCGATCAATAGGTACAATGCCTTCAATGTTCGCACCGCCTGCCTTCGGTCTGAGTTCCAAGTATTTTGGTTCAATAGTGGAAGTTCTTATATTAGGTATTTATTCACTCATGCCGCTTCCTATACGTTTTAGATTGAGATTTCGCAAAGTAGATAAGTAAGCTGTTCTAAAGATGGAATAAACGTTTTATATGAAATCGTTCTGAAACAGCGCGCTTTGGATGCTTATGGGGTGAAGAACTAATTTAAATATTCTACATGCCCGTGACGTGACTGTAGATTATGGTATTGCATGACGTCACTACTACACGACCTTCTCCACTTTGCCCTATGAGGTTATGAGCCACCCTCCTCGGGCGTCAATGTGGAAGCAATGAATCTAGCGAAGTTAGTTTATAGCACACAGAATAAAAGGTCATTCTTTTTTTTCATTGAATTTTTTTTGTAGATTCTTTTTAAACGCGTGCATTTTTTAATTGTACTTTCAAAAACATTAAATCACATCAACATGCGTTAGTAGGTTTGTCATGATTTGTGCTTTCGTATTACGGTGCATTTACTGCTTTTCATGTAGTTATTATGCACTTATTTCGATTAATGGATTATTGCCACTGAGTGAATCTAACAATTTCCTTCACGAGTGCCAAAAAAGTAAAAGGTTTTTCTTTTCAAATTTTTATACAAGTGCCCAAAATAGGCCTTCATTTAAATAGGAGCTTCCATTCCTGCTTCAAGAACAAAACATGTAAATTCTAAACAATGTGAAACGCTATTGAGTATCAACGGGTCTGAATGGGTTGCCTCCATCTAGCCCAGATACGAAGTAATTTTAGCTCCAATCAAAGCTCCATTGTTACATTATTTATCAATAAGTAAGTACCTACCTATATACTGCATGTGCTACGTAAGTATGTAGGTCGGCAAATATGAGAAACCGTAATTCTCGTCACTTGAACTGATCGGTTTGATTGACCTCGATATTAATAGCAGGGTCTTTAACTGGTAATGTGTTAATAATTGTTGTGGTGTAAACGGGACGATCGGAAACATTTACTTGTATTGTTAATTTTCACCCGACTGCTGAGCAGTGTTGTTTTGTCATTGGAATAATAGGTTCTTTCCAGTTTGTCATGTTAATTAGCTTGTAAGATTCTCTAAGGGCAAATTTCACCAATCTTTTTTTATCTAGACCTTGACAGGTATTTCATAAAAAACTCAGTCAGTCGGTAGTTGTCAATTTTATTCCACAGATAAGTCATAAATTAAGTAGGCTAGCTGCTTCCTGCGACTTCGTGCTCATGGTTTTTTAGCGCGGAGGAGGAGGAGCGAAGCAGTACCTTACTGCTCCGCACCCACGGTGAGTAGTAGCTAGATGTTATACAGCCTATACTAATCCTCATGAATCTGGCTATCACATAAAAAATATATATTTTCCAATCCTACTGGTAATTCCAGAGATTAGCACGTTTAAACAAACAAACAAAAAACCTCTTCAGCTTATATTAAAAAAATAATAGATTAGATATAAAAGTTTTATGAAGTTGTCCCAAGTCTAAATCTAACTATACCTACCCACTGTACGTGTAACGTAGGTTGTCCCACGGACATGATTGACAAAGACGTCGATCTACAATGCTCAACTAATGAGTGACTATATCCGCGCAGGGTTCTCCGTGGCAGTTCAAGTACCCCGGCAAAGTGAACAAGTTCTCGTGCAAGAACAAATTGAGCACACAACTGCGGCAGAGCGCTGAGGAGGCTATCTCGGAGCCTACGCCCGCAGACCTGTTCCAAGTAAGTTTTATAACTGATGACTTACTTTGTTCAGCACTGTTTTTTTTTAATTTGGTCAGCAGATACTGTTGCTGTGAAATATTGTGACTGATGGCTTTCGTATCTTTGGTTCGTCAAATCCAAATCCTGATCCTGAATCCGTTTGTTTAAACCCTGTGGACTCAATAGCCCCTACTTTTAGTTTTCATTATTTCACTAGAAGTGATATTTGAGGTAAACGCACATCTGACGGAAGATACGCCAGACGTATCATCGGTCTAGGGCGGATCCAGGGGGGGGATCCATGGGGCTCCTCCGCAGGGTATCTTCCGAGAGCTATACGTCTATTCTTAAACCGAAGAGGCAAATATTAAAAAGGCAGAAGAAAAAAAAAGCCAGTCCATAGCCTCTCAGTCTCACTTCCTATAAACCTATTTTGGGAATAAACTCGCTAGTATTATTTGAACAAGCGTGTGTTGTTTTCCTGTTTGTGATATGAATCGACAGGGGGAAATGTCTAACAGCAGCGCGGCCTTTGTTTACTCTAAGTATACCTAAACATATTACGCCATCGACTTCTAATTGTTTTGACTCGCACTTTAGTACAAAGTGACTTTAATAAAAAAATATATATCTTTTACTCCTTACATAAATAGAAGAGTAGAAGACAGAAGAAGAAAAAGAAAGCTTAACAAAAGATAGGTCAAGTGAGTGAGACAGAAATACAGAATGAGTGTGTAGAGTTCAACATCCAGAACAGCTGTTTGTTTTAAGATTTGTTCATCGCTTAACTCAATATTGATGTTTTGATCGATAGAAAAGAAATTCCGTTAAAAAAAGGAAACCTTGGTTTTTGGCCTCGCGTATCAATTGACTATTTAGAAGACTCTCCTCATGGTCCTTAAACATGATCAGGGTACAATTTACTTTTAAGTTAATGTAGTTAACATAAAAACTATCACAAAGCAGGAAAACTTCCCTTTTTTAAATCTAACTAAGTAGGTACCTATGTTTTTGCCTACTTGAACATACAAATACAATAAACCAATATAAATTATATTCTTTTCTTTTCCACAGCCAACCCAAATCCTGGAATCTCACAACTTCGTCAGCGGCATGAAGGTAGAAGCTTTAAGTCCCCAAGACATGCGCACCATCCGTCCGGCGACTGTCACCAAAGTGTTCAACAATTTACACTTCCTCGTAGTTATTGACGACCACGTGGAGGACTATGAGGACTCCAAGATGGCGTGGCTCTGCGACTCGATGCACCCTTACATTTACCCTATAGGATGGGCACAGAAAAATGGCCTTACCTTCAAAACTCCCAAAATCTGGAAAGAAGGACCCTTCGATTGGGACGACTATCTGACAATGACGTCATCAGTACCAGCACCAGATTACTGCTTCGGGAACAAAGTACCGCTGAAAGGCGTCGAAGTTAATATGAAATTAGAAGCCGTTAATCCGCAAAATCATGAAGAAATACACGTAGCAAATGTAGAGTGTATAGTGGAGCACATGCTTTGTGTGGAGCTCCTACCCATAGGAGAGAAGTACTGGTATGCTCAAGACAGCGACCTGCTGTTCCCTGTCGGCTGGTGCGACAGCAACGACTACGCCTTACACATTCCCGATACTACGATCGTAAAGGAGCTGCCCAAGCCTGTTGAAGAGAAGACTGTCAAAGAAGATGTGAAGTGTTCAGATGAATGGTGCGACAGAATTTTCTTTAACTACAAATGTTACGCGGGACCATCGATAAGTAGGAACAAATTGTCTCAGTTGCCAAAGCACGTGGGCCCGGGGCCGCTGTCGCTGGTGCTAAAGGAGGTGCTCAATAAGATTATCTCGGCGTCGTACAAGCCTGCCAAGCTGCTCAAGGATTGGGAGACTGAGGGTCCCCCGGAAGATGGCATGAGGCTTGAGATGTTGAGGGCAAAGTAAGTATCAGATAATGTTATGTAACTGAAAGGTGTCGTTGTTTTACGAGGTTTTTATTTATGACCAAAATTGAGCCTGTTTTATACGGGGTGGAAGAGACATCATAACAATACTTTATAAAACCCCAGAAAATTAAAATTCTCGTTGGTTATAAAAAAAATATTAATTTGAGCAACAAATTGATATACTTATTTTTTAGAAAAAGATTTCTTTTTCTTACGTTCTGACTTGTTTACAATTTAATCAATGGAAGCCAAGAATAACCTCGCGATATTCTGAAAAAAAAAAGAAAAAAAATTACTAACTTATTGTACTGTATCTCATCTCCAGACTAAAGTCAAGCACATACCACGCGTACGTGCCGGTAGCGCGCTCGGCGGCGCAGGTGTCGTCGTTCTGCCGCGACGTGTGCGTCAAGCTGCAGGCGTGCCCGTGCCTGTTCGGGCCCGAGGAGACCGTCACGTGCCCTAACGACTGTCAGCACGTTGACAAGTCTACCTTCCGTAAGTATGATTCTAACATCGTGCACGTCAAAATAAACATGTTTAAAAATTAAGAGCTTCTGACAGACTAGTGGACAAGTGCACCATAAAACATAGTATTAGCACTCAGCAATAGAGTAGCTTTTTATTTTTTGTACCTATAATAATACGAAGATTTGCGATTAATAATACATAAATACAACATTACAAATTCCAGATCATAACACCGAACGCAGAGGAAGACCAAAAGGCAGCCTCAACGGTAGAAGGAAAAAGAAAAAAGCTGTCCCAGAAAAGAAGCTGCAACCTTCCCACGAGAGTGAGAGCAACAAGGACGTGGAGTCCGTGGAGAGCTCGCACAGCGCCGGCTCCACGCCGCCGTCCGAGCCCGGCACCCGGCCCGGCTCGCCCGGCACCCGGCCCGGCTCTCCCGGCACGCGGACCGGCTCGCCCGACTCCGGCGACGGCCGCAGTCGCCGCACGCGCCGCACCAAGCATGACTACCCAAAGATGGAGATGAAGACGCGCGGGGCCAAGCTTCCCAACTTCGCACTACAGATGAAAGAGGCGCACTGGAACAAAAAAGACGTACAAACAATGTACAGCAACACCTGCGTCAAGAAACCAAACTCGCAGGACAGCGACACAGAAAACGAGACCAATGAGAGCAGTTCCAATTCTAGAGATGCCAAAAATATTTCCGACGTGTCCGACTCCGAGGAACCTGAACTGAAAAAGTTGAAATTCAACACGTACGATCCTCTGCCATCCGATAACAAAATGTTCGAGAAAGATATGGCGATGTCCTGGATGAAGGGGAAACTAAAGCTGTCTCCGAACCCGTTAGACTGGTCGGTCGATGACGTATACGCGTACTTGAGCAGCACTGACGATTGCAAACTTATTGCAGACAAGATGAAGCAGGAAGAGATAGATGGCCAAGCCTTCGTTATGCTAGATCTGCCCGTCATTAGGGAATTTTTGCACATGAAGAAGGAATTCGCGCTGCAACTTAGTAAACACATAGCTATGATGAGGTGGTATATAATCAATTTCGAAGAATGTGGTGTATCGTGATTTTGTTCCTTGTTGTATTCTTTGTCTAGTCCACAATAAAGTATTTGTTGAATAATTATAAATGCATTTATATTATCAAAAATGTACATAACATCGAACTCAAGAAGTTTTACGGAATTTCCTGCACAAGAAGTTGCAAAGCTTAGCTATAAATGATTTGTCAGTATCGCGCTCTTGGGAAAAGTCCTCATCGAGATATATGTTCTTCTTCGCATAGGACACTTTTACAGGTATCTCCCTATCGGGTACGTTAGAGTTAGAGTCATGGTCTTGCCCAACGTACTTTTCTAATTCCATCTTCTTGGCAGCCAGCCTCTCCATGTTGTCTGCAGACGCAACGTGTTTACCAGCTTTGATCGACTCCTTTATATTAATTTCAGATAGTAGGTTACGTTCATTTATTTTAATTTGCACGCATGGATTACCACTTAGAAGAAAAATATTGAAGATTTCATCCTTATTTACAGAACAGTTTTCGGTTTTTGCGGGATTATCATCTAAAGTGGAATCCGTAAGATAATTATCGTTTTTGTAAGCTTCGATTACCGAATGCGTAGTCTCTCCTGTAGATATATTTGTATCATAGCTAGATTCGTCGCCAAAGTTGCTAACATTTGTTTGTTTGTCTCTATATGATAAAGACACTAAATCACTGGATTTCCCACATACAGCGTCATGCGAAATGTCTTTGTCTCTTATTGAAAAAGCCGAATAATCATTGCTTTTCTTACTATCATTTGAATTTAAAGTCTCTGAAGACATTATATGCTGTATCATATCTTTTATGAAGTCTTCCATGTCAGCAACAGCATCCTCTTTATTTTTTGCAAGGATCTCGTTGAATCTTTTTTTATAAAGCTCAAAGTCTCGCATGCTTGCATAGAAATTATCAAATATCTCAAGAACAGTAGTTTTGAAAAATTTTATATTAGAATCCAGACTACTTTTCGAGTTATCTTCAGTTTGAAGTTCTTGTGACATGTTTTTAAATATTTTGGACTCCAATTTATCGAGTTCGGAATTAGTTAAAGATCCTTTGTCTCGTATAGTTGGATCTATGAGACTTGAATCTTTAACGGGCACTTCATCGTGTTCATATTTCTTGTAATACTCTCCGAAGCCTTTGAATGAGCTACGCACATCAATATAGCGTATACGAGAGTTGTTTGTCCCTAATAATTCTTTTGGGAGGACAAAGTTAACATCTGATTTGCTAAAGTTTTTAGAGTTTGCTGAGCTTTTGGATGATTGCATGCTGTAGCTTTGCCTCTGTCTTAGACTGTGGTAGGGTTCGTCATCTGTAAATGTAATTTATCATATTGTTGTATAATATTGTAGGGTGTAATGGTAGCTTCCAATAAAAACGAGAAAAAGAAAGAAGAAATTCGAGTATTTTGAAAACAAACTGCTTTAATCTTTTTGTATGTTCTATGAATGCCAAATACTCAAATACCGCATGCACAACGATTACATCGCATTAGCCCGAAGTTTTTGGCCGACACTCCAGCAGATAATTTTTTTTGTTCTTATTGTGGAACCTGCCTCAGTGATTTTTTAACTTAGTATCTAGGCTACTGTTTACACGGAACGCGATTCAAATCCCTGGTCGAGGCAAAAATAAGGGAGTGAATTTTTCTCCCAAGTAATTCTCATTAGCAGCGGACTCTCAAAGGGCTATGAGAATGAGAGAAGAGAGTGGACCTGTGTTTGTGCACTACAGGTAGGTGCGTAGTGGACTTCAAAAAGTTGACTGGCGTGACCGAAATTCAGTAAAAAAACAAGCTCTTTTACTTTTCAAAAAAAAACTTCTGAGAACTATAATTTTACACTCTGTAAACTAAAAATAATAAGAGCAATATTTACCCATGATTATCAAATTCCGCAAATGCAATCAGGAATTTAGTACGTGAAGACAGTGAAGAAAGTAATAAATAAGAATATTGTTCTTAATCCTGATAGGAATATTATACCTAGAATTACACTTTACAGATTTTATGTCTGTAATAGGGGCGAAAGTCAAATAAACAAAACTATATAATTTTAAAAAAATTCAAAATTAATGCTCATGATTACAAAACGTCAGCGGTCAGATTTTATTCAAAACACATCATAGCTTGCATTGTGCGTTGGTTTCACGTTGGTTTGCATTTCTTTGTGGTATACCACCACTGTTTTATTATCTTTGTTTGTTGATCTTTGTCATGAGTAGAAAAAGTAAATGTTCCATATTCAAAATTCGCGGGTGGGTCGGTCCACCACAGCCAAAAAAATGGTGGACTTTTATCATTTTCAAAATGTTGGTATAAAATTAAGCATACAAGTTATTATTTGGACATGTTTAGTTTACGTTATTAACATATTTTTCTAAAAACGTCTATTAAATTAATATAATTTTATTATATTAGCTATTTTTGTTTGTTGTACTCTACAGACAAAAAAATAAAGCGACACAAGTTTATGCAATGTGGCCAGCTTCGAAACGAAAGATAGCGGTTTATTCATAGTATTTCAAAAAAACTAAAGTCTTGATAAAAAATATTTTTGTGAGTAGCGGTCTGGACCTAACCTATATTTTTGAAAATGACATTATTTCTAAACGTTCAACAATATTTCTTTTGTCTATGATCACTAAAAAAAAGAAAAAGAAACATACCTTGGTTACAAGTGCAAAAGAGATAGCACATAAAACGGCCATGGACGCAGAAAAGAATCTTTGTCTGTCTATGGCAAGCCAGTCATTGAACCGTCATTGCTGAACGAACGAACGACAGCGAATCTCAGAGGCCCCGCCTTTAAAATCCGTAATTTTATTATTTCAGTTGGTTTTCGCGATGATATTATTATAAAAACGAGCATTTAGGTAATAACTTGTACTAGTTCATATATATAAACGTAATCTATGTTAGGACATAATCGAGTTAGCATTATCGGAATGCAATTATTGATTTGCCGTGTACCGCAACAAATAGTGAGTTTGTGCGGGTTTTCTAGCGTTACCCTGTTGTGAAACCGTGTAACTGTAAGGGCTAAGGGAATTCTGATACTTTTTAAGTTTGGATGATAACTTATTGAGTCATATGAGGTCGTCAATTTAGTGTATTTGATGTTGCTATTTTTAGTGGGTGTTGTCATTGTGGTTCAAGCTTTATTCGGATTAGGTCATCGAGTGCGGTGAACATGTGTGCCGGAGAAATGTGTTTAAATAAGTTTTAAAGTGGTTTATTTGATTTCTTACTAGATACACAAGTACTACGAAGTAGGAGACCTGTAAAGATGGGTACAACAAAAATACTGTGTTTCATCGCGTTAATATCATGCGCCGCGGCGTTATGTGAGTATTATTTATGTTTATTACCTTCTTTGTTGGGATATCTCTTATTTACCGCATTGCTGCCTATAGTTCATTCAACCTTTTCTCAGTTTTACCATCCCTAGGAATATAATTAAGTTACCAAGACAGACTTGTTGATAGCTACAACTCTCTCTTATAAATTTTGTAATTAATACCTTCCTGCTTACATTTAACAATGCGACAGTATATGGGTCACATTGAAACATGTTAGCAAACCATAATAATAAAGTACCTATTACTTTTACGCACCCGTTACAATTTAGATGCAATATAAAAAAACTTAATTTTTATGCAATTGAATGCACCTTGACAATCATCTGACCAGTATATTAAAAATCTTTAATTATTCAGTATATTAAAATAAAAATTATTAATTACTAATTGATTTATATCAGCCCATGGTGTTCCATCACATAAAACACATTACAAAAGCACCAATGCTCCTAAAAGTCTTTGATGACTTAAAATGGTGAGGTATTACTCACAGGCATCATATCATATCTTAATTTAGTAGCCTACATGCCAGATTTGTAATTGACAACATTGTTTTGTCCTTGCTCATTCCGTGATCAAGATTTTGATGTCATAGATTGAATGTAGCTCTGGGCTACCCACCTTAAGGTATAAAGGCTAAAGAAGATTTTATCAGCTATTGTTTCTTTATGGGAAGCATGATCTTGATTTAAAATTTATAGCCTGCCTGTTGACTCCTTTATATTGCAGTCATTCTATTCATCCATTTATCATACTTTGGTAAAAAGAATCTGAAAGAAAAGAAGTAGAAATAAAAAGTTTTCTAGCTAAATCTATTAGGTGAACTTTAAGTTGTCATAAAGCAGTTTTTTTATGATTTTTATCTAAGGCCAGTATTGCAGAAATAGACTTAAATATGACTTGGAAACAAATTTTTAATAATGCTTGAGCCTTGACTTAAGTTCTGTCAAACTTCCTACCCTAATGTTCTTTAAACAATGACTACTCTAATTATTACCTACTCTTTAGCTGGTATCAATCTGATGCTGAGTGGTAAACATCCTCGCTGTTATCCTTATCAGAATAAAAACAAGAAATTCCAATTAAATATAATAATTAATTAAAAATTAATTAGCTCTCAACTCCATCTGATTTATTTCCAAGTACCATTCTTGTCAAGGTTTTCGTCACACTTTTCCCCCCTTATATCTGTGTATTGTTAAAATTTTCTATAGAATATTATTTTGGCCATGTTCTTTTAGTAATTCACTTTGATTCACCTTGGTACTAGTAAATTGTCATTATTTTCTTAACCTTTACATATAATCCCTTCTACTTATTAACATTACTTAAAAGGTTTAAAAAATGTATGGTCAAGCAAATGTTAATCATTACTTAATTTTAAGCAACTGATTTTAAGGGAGCATGATTCTGCATGAAGCATACAAGTACATACAACACAAAGAAGACATGTTATTGTATGCAAAGCTTGACTTGGACATTTGCATAATTTGTCATTTTGTATGAATTGTTGACATATTGTTCTTGTGACTATTGGCAGCAAGAGCATAGGGCCACTATTAAAGATTGGCAGGTAGTGTGTAGGGCTCTGATTGGAGTAGAAACCAGTGCCAACTAGATCATAATGCAATCAGCATGCCTTTACTGTGGCCAATTGACCAATACCTAAATTTTTCTAACTCTATCTGATGACCTGCCTTACAGCCTTTATGAAAAAAGCTTAGTTGAGGCACTATTCTTTTACATATTCATTAATAAATTAAATCTGTAGAAGAATTAATATGCTCTAATTTGTGGTAAGGAAATAAATAAATTCTATTCTATTCTATTTTTTTTTATTTTATTCTATTCCTCATTTAGAAGACATGTTTACAAAATTAGTATTTTAGATATTTAGAAATGTGCTCTACATTATTTTATTGCTATATTATATTCCTTAAAATAATAATCATACACAGAACACAGATATTACAGAATCTCACTCAAACTTCTAAATTTATTAAAACTTGATTCTCTAATCAAAACACATTTAATCTATGCTATTGCCTTTGAATTAAAATCTATGCTCATATTAAAAAGTGGTACAGATTTTTGTTTGTAAGAGGTATTCTCTGGAACTACTTACTGGTCCAATTACAAAAAAAACATTTCTTGATAGAAAGCTACATTATTCCCATGTATCGTACTGATATTTTTTATGGTATACTTGGCTTGTAGGCAGACCAAGTGGTAGGCAGAAACTAGATAAATATGAAAAAACTACAAAGTTATATCATGTTAACTTGTATGTAGTCATAAGTACTAACCAGTAGGAGTAAACTGGCACTGAAACACTGACCTAACCCAATGACTCAAATGCCTTGACATTTACAAACACCTGAGAAAAGTATTTACTGTTTGTAATGGTCAGAGTTTCACAAGATAGTGATTATTTGCATAGGTACTTTGTGTATTTTCTTACGCCATTGAACCTTATATAATTAAAAAAAATATGCTATGTTAACGAAATTATAATTTTTAAATGATAATGTGACCGGTAAGGTCACTAAGAAGAGATAATATGCTACAATTAAAGTACACACATTATGTTATGCTCAAGATTATTTGTCATGCAGTTGATGAACTATCTGAATTATATGAGTTCCAGTAATCAAATAATTCTAGAACTCTATCAAAGATAAAACATACGAAGTCCCTTACTATCCAGAAAATTTCTGAAATCATGTAAAAAAAAAAAATAGCTTTATTTATCCGAAACTAGCGAACTCTTAATATGTCAATGATTAAATTAGTAACCTCAAACTAATACAATATCAAATGCTATCCAGCAATGCTATCCAACATTACTATCCAAAAACTAGAGTTGAATGTAAAAGTAAAGCTTAAAATTTTAAAATTAATTAATGTCAATAATCATTACAATTTAACTTGGAATCTTACTACTATTATTAAATGCGAAAGTATGGATGGATGTTTGTTACTCAATCATGCCAGAACGGCTGAACAGATCTGGATGAAACAACAATAGATTACAGTCTGGAATAGCACATAGGCTACTTGTATCCCGGAATAATGTACGGTTCCCGTGGACACATTAACCCTGACGCGGTCGAAGTCGCGGGCTCAGCTAGTACACACGGCTACACATCAAGCTATACTTAACCAGTATAAGCTGACTTCTGATTGTACGAAAAGCATATACAATGTGAGGTTGGCTAAAACTGGTTTTGTATAGCTTGATGTGTAGCCGTGCGGTGTGTACTAAAAAAGGCTAGCTATGGTTCTGGCAAAACTACACCCATTCATCACTCCAATAAGAAACATGCAATTATAACTAATCAGTCTCATCCCACTCATCATTAAGATCTCGTCTTAAACATTCACATTTGTTCTCAGTGACGTCACCTCCGAAGATCGTCAAGCAGCCGACGCAAGAGGAGATTCTGTTCCAAGTAGCGCAGCCCGGCGAGGTGGACAAGCCGTTCATCATAGAGTGCGAGGCTGAAGGCGAACCGGCTCCTAAGTACGTCACCTTGTTTTACTAGAATAGTTTTACTTACAATCTAAGTGCAACATCAGAGGGGCAATTCTACTAACTTTTATGAATGATTGGAATGATTGGCTGCTGCACAGCGTGTCGCGGGTTCGATTCGCGCGCGGAACAAATATTTGTATGGCCAACAGATATGTTCCGGGTTGTGTATGTGAGTTAATGGGTTAGTAAATGCACCCACGTAGTGTCAAAAAATCTCAGCCTTATCCTCTCATCCTTCGACATTCAGAAGTCCAATTCCGCTAATTAATAACTTTCAAAATCTACGTCGTACGTTTTTTTTATTGAGTTTGTGAATAAATTGCGATCGTTCCTAAACGTTAGAAGAATTGCCACCCCTGGTCTTCGAAGTCTTGGATCATCTGGGCTTGAAAGATTGCCGAGAGATCTGCATCTGTTGATTTGAAATTAAAATAATCTTTTTCCTTACGGATTTTGAAGCGGAATAAGAGAACAGAACACGCAACAAACAAGCTCTCATGACATGAAGTACTTATAACTAAATAAAAAAAAAAAAACAAAATCGATTCATCCGTTCGGGAGCTACGATACCACAGCAAACACACCCCCACACACAGGCACGTCAAACTTATAAAACCCGTTTTTCAGCCGGGGATTAAAAAGCAGATAATTTTTTTTAGTGGCTCAGTGTTTTACGTGTTTTTTAGGCTGTGGTTCTGACTTGGGTAGATAAAATGGAAATTACCATTTACCATTTTAATTTGTCGAATGTGATGTCGATCCTTGTGGGAGACAGAAATGAGGAGTTACTACTAAGTACTCATTTCTGGTCGACCACAGTAGCGCAAAGATGGGATTATTCATAATTATGTATTACGATGATTCATATAAACACTGTTATTGTGTTGTTTCGTAACATGAGGAATTGAGTTATATTTGTAACTGTCCTGTTAAATACTGAGAAATATGTCCACAATGTTCTTAGAACAATACGACTATAGAGGACAATATTTCTTTGATATTTTAGTTCCATGCGTAAGAAAAGTTGCGACTAACTTCCGTTAAGAAATGTACCTATGTAAGTAGTGGATCTGCGATGAATAGTACAAGTAGGCTTTGTATCCTGCCTTATTTTAGGCTGAGATCACGCTGTATGGCTGACACCGTATCTTGTTTCCGTTTTTCCTACTCAACTTTAATCTGTATTTTTCATTAAACAAAAAAGCACTGAAAAAATATAATCGACATCATCATATCTGCCGTAGGACGTCCACTGCTGAACATAGGCCTCCCCTACAGATTCCCAATAGTGTCAAAAATTACTTGTTAGTCCCCAAAAGTGCGCGTGTATGTAGCGTTTCAGACCGACACACACTGATGAATATGATTACAATTTATAGCGTTATGAATGAAAGATGGCTGCCGACACTAAACATTTTTATTAATTCCTCAATGGAAGTGAGCACGCAAAAAAATCATCATGGTGTTTATAATACCGTGTCGTAGTTTAGCTGTTTATTTAGTCTGTAAATAGAGGTAAAAGCGCTATTGGCCTAGTGAAAAGGCTTTTATTCTTAAAACGGAGCGAGTAGTGAGTGCGTTTTATTATTCGGTTCCTGGCGAACCTAACGCACTTAGCGTATAGTTCTAATTTTGCTAAATCCTAAATTGTGCAACGGAATAATTAAACTTCTCTGCGTCTGATCAGTAGTTTCGTATCTGTAACTGAAAGTGTGTTTGAAAAACCTCCTGTGTCTGTCAGTACTGAAGTTCAAATACCACAGTACTCCTATAGTATTGTACTCCTATGTTATTTCAGTATGAGAAAAATACAGTAACACTATCGACACCCGACAGTTTAGGCTTCACGGCTTTACGCACAAAACTAATTTATCACCATACCTAAGCCAGTTGAAAATTACAAAACGTTTGAAAAGCTTGCCAAACATTTTCGCTGGATCCACAATAGCACAATACACCGTCATCGTGGCGGTTCCAGGATTATGGTTAGGGAGGGGCTAACTAAGCGATTTAAAAAAAAAATGGTTAAGTGATGAAAATATAAGTTTAATTAGGAATTATTCAAGCGTGGACCCAGATGCTTCGGGCTTGAATCCCTTAGCCCTCTTTCAGGTCTGTTACTGAAGATCATTTAAACGAACTTTGTCTATGCTATCACTAAACATGCATTACGTTAAGTGGACATTCACTACAGATCCCTCAATGGATTATAGGGAAACCCCCTTGCCAGAAGGACCAACCACAAGTACTACAGTTACTAACCTAGATTTCCCAGGGGACCTACAGTTTCATTCGAGATAGTATCTAGTGCATATCCTTACCGTGACGCAAGCTTCCTGTGTGTTTCAATCCTCATCCGCTGCACTGTTTGAGTGACAAACAAATTGACTCACGTTTTTATTAATAGTTAATTTAATCATAGCATTTTATTGACATCACTTCATAGCTAAACTATTTAGCCTTTTGCCCTTTGTAATGTTCTTTATTATCTGAAACTTGAGTCTACCGTGTGTATTTCTTGGGCTGAAACATTGTTGCATAATTCTGACGTTAGAGAACCTCTGTCGTTTTTTATAATTAGGTGTTGTTCTCTTATCAACATTACGGTTGTTTTTTTGGTTACTTTTTGAAGAACTTTTCCGATGTTAGCTGATACTAAACTTGGCTAATGCTTAATGCACGGTGTGCATTGTGTGTACCGCGGAACAGAAGCCTTGTTGCGTGCGCATTTGTAGGATTCTTTTTCCCGGAATCCGCGACAATTCGTCGGAAGTCGAGCGATTAGTTCATTTTTGCGTTTGTACGTTAAATAATCTATAGATACTAAATAGGATAAAGCCGAAGAGTTTTTTTTTTGTTCGTTTAAACGAGTTAGTCTCTGGAAGTGCCAGCCGGATTGTAAAAAATCTTTTTGCATATGATAGCCAGATTCATGAGGAATAGTATATGGGATAATAACATAACGCTACTATCCACGGGAGCGGAGCAGTAACCAAAGACGTACTTAACGCGCATAAACAAAACTGATGAAAAAGCAATGTGAATAAATCTATTCGAACGAAAGTCGCGGCGGTGTGAATCGAGCCTTATCCTAATGATTGCATTTAATCTTGATCTAAAAACAAGTGCCCGTACCATTTACAGGGCCTTTTCGAAACGTAATGCGTATTAGTGACGATATATTTATTTGTGAGAATAAAAGTAAATACTCATAAAATATTCTTCGCACGGTTTATGTAAATTGAGACGCCTAGACGCTAAATCCTTTTAAATGCTCAGTAGGGCTTAAATCACTTCCTTGTCTTCAACACGTTAGTTGCGCCCTGTGAATAAGAAGGACTAAGAAACTAAGTTGTTGTAACTAAGCTCTGAAAGGTGACTGCATGTTTTCTAGTTATTCTATATCAAGTGAGTTGAATTCTGGCGAAACGAACCAATCCTCAATCTATACTTCTATAGTAAGAGGTAATGTTTCCTATAACAAAAATGTTTACAATGATGCTTTATTGCTGGGTGACATAGGCTATGTTTTTATGGATCACTTGTCTTCCAATAGATGAAGTCACAGGCTAGGCTAGTCTCTCAATAATTAAATTAATTAAGTCTGTTTAATTTAACATGAGAAATAAATGTGCTGCATTACCAGTCATCTACAGTTTAAGGTGAAACCGACGGGCTGCTCCCAGACATTCTCCCGAGAGATGGCGCTGAAGTCAACATTTTTAGTTTATTTGAGTTTTTGTGTAATTGGACAATTATTAAGTCATAGGAGTAGTCTTAGCGGTTATCGGATATTACATTTTATTTGAATAGGTCATATCATTCCCTCAAAATCTACCCAATTCGACACATAACTTGTTTAAAACTTCTGTCATTGAATACAGTGTCGTTTACACACACAGACATACCTCTGCGTTTACGAAGATTGAACACTAGATGGCGTGAATATAAAAAAACTAGTTTAAATTTTTCTGTCTAAGTAAAAATAAGTTATATTTGTTGGCGTAAACTATTTTATTGATTTATAAATATGGGAAATAAATTATGTCAACATTGATTACAATAAAACGCAGTTTTATTTTATTTCATTACACTATTTTAATCGTTTATCAAAACAGAAGTATTTGAAGCAACATAATTTATAATTTTGGGAAATAAATTATGTCAACATTGAAAAAAATAAAAATAAAAAAAAATAAAAAAGTACCTACCAGCCTCTTACTGTCCCACTGTAGGGCAAAGTAGGTACCTACATATAAATTGAAAAAGTCACATTGGCTTGCCCGGATTCGAACCCACAACCTCATGCATGAGAGGTGGGCGCGTTAACCACTGGGCCATCACGACACTTAATTTTGATTACAATATAACGCAGTTTTATTTTATTACATTACACTAGCTAGGTACTTATTCAATATTTTTTCATCTATCTACCTAGGTACCTACTTCACGGCAAGAAAATCTTCAATACACTCGACCTAAACCGTGCTTATCAACAACTAAGTAGGTAAGTACCTACCAGTCTACGAGCTAGACATCAAGAAAACAGCCATCACAACACCTTTTGGCATATTCGAGTTTACCTACACGAATAGGTATGTCCAGGTCTCAAGAATGCCGGACAGACATTCCAACGATTCATCTATCAAGTACTTAGGTACCTACTTAGTAAGTACCCGATAAGTAGGTAGGTAGGTAAGTACTACTTACCTACCTACTTATCGGATTAGACTAGGTATCTACGCATAAATTTCCATTCATCGACGACGTAGGTAAGTAGGTAGGTAGGTAGGTACTTACCTACCCAATAATCGCATCTGAAAATGAAGTAAAATAAAAATAAATAAATATCTTGGGACAACTCACACACGGCCATCTGATCCCAAGCTAAGCAGAGCTTGTGTTATGGTAACCAGACAACTGATATACATTACATACTTATATAATTTATAAATACATACAGTATTATAGATAAATTACACCCAGACACAGAACCAACAATAATTATGCTCATCACACAAAGTTTGTCCTGGGTGGGAATCGAACCCACTACCTCCGGCGGAAGGCGGAAGTAAGTAAAGCAAGCCACATCAAAGATTTACAGGAAGTCTTACGCAGATAAGAGGTGTATGATATCACTATAAATCCATCAAAATGCGTCTTCGACAAAGAAAACCTCAAGTTCCTGGTCTATGAAGTGTCAAGCAACGGAATCAAACCACCACAAGGAAAAGTCTGCTATCTCTGCTTACCCCAGACCCGAGACGATTCAAGATCAAGACCTACCTACGTAGATTTATCGGCATGATAAATTTCTACCGTGACAGCATAGTAGGTAGGTAGGTAGGTACCTAACGCAGATCACATAAGTACTTACAAGCACCGCTCAACGCGGTCCTGCACAATTCCAAGAAGCGAGATAAAACAAAGATCAAGTGGAACACAGAAGCGTCACACTCACAAGCATTCGAGTTATGTAAAGTTAGCATAGGTACAAAACGCAGCTTAGTTTGCTCATCCATCTCCATCACCAACCGACGCCAACTCCCTCACGTAGTCACGTGCGACGCAACGAACACCTGCGCAGGAGCTGTCCTTCAATAACTTGTAAACAAGAAATATAAGTACTGCTTGGCTAGGTACCTACCTATTTCTCAAAGAAATTCTCCGAAACACAACAGCGATACAGTTCATACAGTACCTATACCTACGGTCTACGTTCGACAGAGTTATTAGCCTACCTACTTATCAATTTATAGGTAGGTAGGTATGTCAATCAAACACTTCAGAAAAATGTTCGATGGAAGAGAACTCATTGTTTACACCGATCACAAGCCACCATCTGATAGATACCTACCAGCAGACTAATAAAACTTCATTCATAACTTAGTAAAGCGTAATTTTAGCTCCAGAAATCAAGTTTCCGTAGTGTAGCGGTTATCACGTGTGCTTCACACGCACAAGGCCCCCGGTTCGATCCCGGGTGGAAACAGTTGCTTTTTGTATTTTATTGCCGATCATAAAAAGTATCTTCACGCTTTTTTATTAATTGGGTGATCAGAGAAATCTGAAAAATAAACATTTTGTTAAAATAAAAGTGAACTACGTACTATTTCTCGCCTTGAAACTTACGTTTAGAAATCTATGATTGTTATCAAGGCCAAGTATGCCGCAAAACCAAATTATTTGTCGTATCAGATTACGATAGCTCACTTTGTTATTTTTCACTACTACAATCATAGATTTCTAAACGTAAGTTTCAAGGCGAGAAATAGTACGTAGTTTACTTTTATTTTAACAAAATGTTTATTTTTCAGATTTCTCTGAACACCCAATTAATAAAAAAGCGTGAAGATACTTTTTAAGATCGGCAATAAAATACAAAAAGCAACTGTTTCCGCCAGGGTTCGAACCGGGGGCCTTGTGCGTGTGAAGCACGCGTGATAACCGCTACACTACGGAAACTTGATTTCTGGAGCTAAAATTACGCTTTATTATTATACAAACAATTTATTATAATTATTCATCTCAAGAAAATCGTCATACCTACCCGGTACCAACACTCTCAATATTCTGTGAAACGTCTACGTCACACGTTCGACCATACCTACTAACGCTGTGCACAATTCAAGTCACCCTGGAATGAACAACACACATTATTTGTTTCTGAACGCACCATTACCGTGAACGTGAGCTTAGTAGGTACCTACTACAAAATAAAACAAACTAATAATAATGTTTGTCTGTCTGAAACTATTTTTTTTTTTACTATTTTAAAATGCGTAAAAGATGTTTATCGTAACCCTGCAAAACCATAGGTATTTAGCAAATGTTTGCAAGTTTAATTTTGTGTTGTGACTACTTTAGTAGGTACCTAGTTTACCGATTTATAATGGTTGACCAAAAACATATTCAAACACATTCAAATATGAAACACTGACTCATCATCACTGACACGTATGACGTAGGTAATCAGTATTGTGACGATATTTCAGAAAAATCACGGGCCAACATGCTGTTTTTTAGTTTCGAATACCACCAAAAATATAATTGCGTATTTAGAATAATTAATTACTATACCTACGATAAATTAGTTACAATATAGTCTCAAATACATTCTGGAGGAAAATTGCAATTTTAATCAATGAAAATGCATAGCATACAAAAAATACACAAGAAATTCCGCGCGCAAATCATAGCGCGTGACAACCGAAATCAGAATGTATTAGAATTATATTTCAAGTCCCAAACAACAAGTGAACGAAGTTTGGCAACGCTTTTTTTGTCAACGTATTCCATTTAGGAAAGAACGGCAACGTTGCTTATAACCTACACTACGAGTATTGGTACCTATTTATGTTGCGCACCACACAACAATAATAAATAATAAGTAAAATTGTTTAAAAAAACATAGATGTCGAAGGTCATTAGTTTTATGTTATTTTATTCTTGTTTTGATACGGTTGGAAAGGAAATCCAATTATTGAACTAAGATATTGATTTATCAGAAATTATTTTGCACGCCATCTAGTGTGCCAATTTTTAAACTTCGCCTTTCGTTTGCTTGTCAAAAGTACTCAAAAGTCCCGCAGTGTCACGCACACTACTAAAGAAGTGTCAATTTTTGCCGAGATTTCACTATTGTTTTTCTCAGTGAATAATGAAGTTATTGGCTAAAAACTTCGGACGCGAGCACATTTTATTGTAAAGAAGTGATAAAATGATTAGTTTTAAAGAAAGAGTGTCTGTGTTTAGTGTATAACTCTAATGAAAAATGTATGGACGGAGGGGTCGTCGCATCCACCTTAATGTGCTTACATGCAATATTTAAATATGCATAAAATAGAATTAAAAATAAATCAAATTAAAAATCAATTATAATGAGAAAATTTGAAGTAGATCGGTTTCCTTACGCAGAACATCCATGTATCAACAAACCAATTAAATACCTAATTAACTTTAAAGTACAATTACTTTTTTTATGTACTTAATACCTAAACTTCTATTGAATATCGGAATGTTATCTGTCATTAGCCATCTACGAAACTACTGAACCAATATTATGTTGTAGTTTTTGCTGCTTAGATGATTCGATCACACACTATATGCCGATGACCTAGCATTTCTATGCACGTTCGTTTGTACGCGTACAATATTATAGTTCACTGGCTATTACTATAAATACCGTATTCTGAAGGTCCAAGCTATTTTGTATGAAATTATGAGATAGTTGGTATGATTTGTGTCTAACGAAATCAATGACCCGCGGCAGATAACGGTCTTATAGTGATTATAGTGTTCATATCAATTAACTTGACTTACACTTGAAGAGTCTTGACCTCAAAAGCTTATTCTTCGGTTTTTCTTATGTCTGTTCTTCAATCAATATTAAATTATGACGTTCTTAGGTAATGTTTTTGTCGAAGGATATTATACTGTAGTATTTTTATGTTTAGGTAAACGCTTCTCTGCATTTATTAATTAAAAACAAGAAAAATAAAAATAATTTATTGATTCATTTTTACAAAAACAAAATATTATCTTATTAAAAAGTATTTATTATTATAGTGTGCTTCAATAAATACTTTCCTTATGTAACTATAATAATATTTATTATTAATTGTACGGTGAACCCCAAACTAGGCAGCGCCTGTATCGTGTCCACGACATAAATCTATACTATTACTTAATATATAGATTATGGTCCAGATATTGATATTGACTGCATCTTAGTCATCACACTGAAATGCGTCCTAAACTAAAAGCTTCCAACAGAAACATAATTTCATGAATAACTATAACTATGTAGGTAACGTAGAAAATAAATTAGGTATTAAAATAATATGGAAACAGTATGTTAGCAACTACTAACCATAATTAACAATAGCAATAAAAAGCTTGTACTTACATTGACAATATCCTTTGTCAACCAACCAATTGTACTTAATTAAAAGCTTTTAATATTAAATTACCAACAAAACATACAAAAACCGCAATAGTCAGAGTCCATTCATTGGAGTACAGATAGATAAATCAATAAATTAGTAGTAAATAAATGCGGGTTTATGAATAATGTATTGCGTGAGTCAGCCTTGGTTTGAATGCAGTCATCTCGCGGCGAGAGGCGACAACACACTCGGAAATATTATGTCATGTATGAATAACGCTTATTCGCTCAAAATAAAAATAATAATGACGGTTAGGAACCTGTTTTTACTCTTTTTGTAAAGTTGTTGATCTCATTGCCCTAGAACTTTTATCGTCCAGTTGTGTCTTGAGCGGATATTCGTTTTTGGCGTTTGTCGGTAGCAATAATTTAAATTCCAGGTGAATTTTATTGGAGAGGAAATATTCATAAGCCATTGGAGTTAATCTGTATGTATCTGTGTGTAGTATTGACAGGCATCATTTTTTTTTAACAAATAATATAGAAGAGTGGGGTCTTCTACTACAGGTATCGCCATACTTAAGAAAAGACCTTTAAAGTCAAAGTCAAATCATTTATTTCAATTAGGCCATTATAAGGCACTTTTGAACGTCAAGTACTAAAGAAAAAGGAATTGAATCTAGTTGCCCCTTCCAAAAGGTAGCTTTGTATGGAGAAGAATGGGCAAGAAACTCCATACGTACTCTTTTACAATGCATTTTGTTGATTCAATTTTCTTTGGACCCTATTGGCTCATTGCCGCTAAATGCTAAAAACAGCAGTAATTTTACAAATAAAACTTAAAACAAATTACTGGTAGTAATATTATGGCCATTAACTTAACCTTTGACAGTCTATTTCTGGAAAGTGACCTCTCTTACAAAGTTGCCTGAATACCCGGCCCTCTTCTCCATCTTCCGGCATCCAGTCAGCCATAAATCCTTATTAATGTCTAACCATTCTCACTGGCCTCCCTAATAAAGCCATCCTACATTACCTGAGTTTCAGCTCGCTTGGTGTGTTACATCGCCACTAAGCTAATGTGTTTACGCTACAAGTGGGTTAACTACTGTAGGTACCTAGTTCCCTTTTATGACTTGCAAACAGTACAGGTCATTGAACTGGATATGTCTGGAAAAATCAGTCGTATCTTTCATCGTTGTCTAAGAAAACTTCTTTTCCTGTCTTACCTTTTTTGTCCTACTAGCTAAGTTCTGGTTGAAGCATTATAAAATAATTGATATGGAGAACAAAATGAATTGTCCCACAGCTTTAAAAGAGTACGTATGGAGTTTCTTGCCTATTCTTCTCCATACAAAAGTACCTTTTGGAAGGGGCAATTAGATTCAATTCTATTTATTTTGCATGTAATGACGTTCAAAAGTGCTTTACAATGGCCTAATTGAAATAAATAATTTGACTTTGACTTTGAGCTGGGCAAAGGCTTCCATCTCTCTTTTCCACATACATCTGTCCTCTGTGTGAAAGTTTGTACTTATATTTGTTACTCGAACACGTTTTAACGTCTGAACATTTAGATGATCTAGCTTAACTTATAAGAAAATTTTATCTCGTTTTCATTTTCCGTTGAGACAATTTGGACATTCCTTAATTATGGAATCCAATTTCAAATTAATCAAGGTTAATTCTGAAGTCTATGCAGACGAAGCCGCGCGCGGATACTTTATTATAAGACCATGATTTAAGTGGTAAAGTGTACTGTGACTAAGTAAGGGAAATTACTCATGTATATATTTAAAGGTTTATTAAGCTTGCTTATGTGTATTGTTTTAATAACATATTGTTTAATATTATGACTGGAAAACCGCGCGTTTATTGTTCAATTATTCAAAATGTAATTACTTACTGTTTGTTATAACATTGTGGCTTTGAATCCACTACTTTCATATCACGAAAGACTTTTTTGTAAATGTTTATAAGCATATTACTTTACAACACCCTTCGTCCCCTCCTTTTGAGTCACGTCTGGGGTTTCAAACGCTTAAGGCTGGAAATAATCTAGGGTTAAGCTTGAACCTGCGGCCAGACGAAAGCCATCGGCCATTTAATTTCATAATTTCTCTCATCAAAGTCTTGCAACTTGGAAAAGCGGGATTTTAATAGCGTTTTTGAGTTGGCATTCAGGAAGAATTTACAAGAAAGATTTAATGTGTGTATAGAAAGCGTAGTTTACAGACTTTAGGATAAACTTGTCCCAAAAAAAAAGTCTTTTTTGCCCACGACTTTGCTCTCATAATTAAATATAGCAACTCTCTTAAATATAGTACTCAGGGGTAACGTAGCTCCTATCAGTGAAAGCATTTTTCGAATCGGAACAGTAGTTCCGCAGATTAGCGCATATAAACAAAAAACGAACTCTTCAGATTTATGATCTTACTATAGATAATTATTAATAAAACAGACTCTAGGTAGTCTCAAAGTATAGGAAGTTTTCAACTTTTTATCATTTTTCTAATGAGGAAAGGACGTTAAAATTAACTGATAACCGCAAATAACGTAATTAAAATTATGGTTTATGTCCTGTCTTTGTGTAATGTGTATTAATTAATTATTTAAATTAATCAATCAACACTTTGGTAAACCATATAATTTCTTTAAAAAGATTTTTCCTTAACTCGTTAAAGTGGTATTATTCGTAATTATAAGGAAAATGATTGTTATTTGTAACACTATTTTTCTTTTGCTGAAAAAATTAAACGACTACGTCAGTTTACTATTTAGGTAAATCATACTGACAATGTCCTATAATATAACGAACGGTCTGACTTTATAACAAGGGAGACTCGTGAAGGGGATGTTTATTGATGTCCATTACGAATTAACGACACTCGCTAGATTCCATTTATTAACACCATTTATTTGTCCAAACAGGTATAGATGGATCAAAAACGGCAAGCCGTTTGAGTACACGAGTTATGACAACCGTATCTCCCAGCAGTCGGGACGCGGTACACTCGTGGTGAGCCAGCCGCGTGACGAGGACCTCGGACAGTACCAGTGCTTCGCGTACAACGAATGGGGTACAGCCGCCTCCAACAGCGTCTTCGTACGACGCGCTGAACTCAACTCCTTCAAGGAAACAGACAGCCAACAAGTCGTAGTAGCTGAAGAAGGGAAACCTTTTAAACTCACTTGCGAGCCACCCGACGGCCACCCAAAACCCAAGGTCTACTGGATGTTGCAAGGCGACCAGGGACAGCTCAAGACAATCAACAACTCACGCATGACTTTGGACCCTGAAGGAAACCTTTGGTTCTCAAACGTAACTCGTTACGACGCGAGTGTAGACTTCGCATACATTTGCACAGCTAATTCCATCTTCAGGAACGAGTACAAGTTTGGTAACAAGATATATTTGGAAGTGACCCAGACTGGTATCGCGCCTACCTTGAACAGGCATGCGCCGGAGCGTCAGTATACTACCAGGAAGGTCGAGAAAGCGCTGAAGGGGAAGAAGGTGGAACTGTACTGTATTTATGGTGGAACGTGAGTATATTTGTTCAGTAGTTTTAAGGAAAGACAATGTTGAACTTGTCGTGTTTTGTCTAAGAATCGGCCCAATCGATAACCATGTCGTTCGTAGACTGTAGACACGCAAACTTTAGGGTTATACACAATTGGGATTATTGAACAAATGATGGTTGTCGTCAACTGACAACTGCTCATAATAATTGGTGTTGATTGCTAATGTGTTACCAAACACACAGAACAGTTTTTACTTGGCAACTAGGGAATACAAGTGACATGATAGGATTATCGAGCGCGACATATAAATTCAGTACGTTGCCCTGTGTTCTGCGAAAGAGTTCTATATTATACATAGGTGCGCGTAATCGGCGGAAACATTAAAGGGGTGACCAGACTTCTAACTAGTGCATAGAGGGAATCAACATTGGGACTGAATTGATTAAAATCGTTTGACATTGAATTGACAACATATTTGGCGCCATAAGTGACGATATACATGGCTGAACGATTAACTGCAGCGCAGCGTATTGCGGGTTCGATTCCCGAAATATCTGTATGGCCCACAGGTAGTTTTTTTAGGTCTGATTGTCCGTGTATGTGAGTTTGTAAACGCACTCACGATACAAGAAAAATTCAAAGCAAAGTGAAAAAAAAAAATGTTATGTACTACATAGCTGCAAGGAATTGGTTAGCTCTTCAAACTATGATACATAAAATGATTTCATTCATGCCCAAACCTGTAGGAGTCTAGCATTCTACATTTGTAACCTGAGATTTTAGGTTAGACGCGTCGATTCTGCGCTTGCGACAATGTGATTAGGGTTGCAAGACAGATCTATCTCAAACCAGCCATGCTAGTTTTTATTACTATTTCCTGCTTTATATGAGCTGTTTTGTCTCGAACGCTCTATTTGGCTGGGACAAAAAAGAAATACCTTCATTAAGTATTTATGCCTAGAAAAAGCAATGCGGTGAAGCTCTCCATTTATTGACTTTCATAATTTTTAAAAGAAATCTTCAATTCCCTTTTGTTGCCGACCCCCCTTGGTTTGAGGGGAGGTATCAGTCAGATTCTTACTAACTAGAAACCACCCCTGCGTAAACGTCCCCTTTTCAAACCTGGTACTAACGGGAGCGTACACGCCTTCCGCGATCCCCGACTCTTCAAAAACCTCATCCGAGTTTTCGCACTAGTAGCCCTATCGTATCCAGAGCAGGTACTGACCTATTGCGTCCCCGCGGCCGCTACGCGTGCATGAGTGGCCGCGAGTGGGCTTTTCTCTCTGCTATCGGGTTTCATACACGCCGCTAATTCACCGCATTTGGCCTACCTACCATCTTTATAAAGGATTGTAGCTATATTTAGAACTATACAAATGGTAATAGATCCTTCGAGCAGGTTTTTCGGTACGAGCAAATAATGTTTCTTGTCTTACGATATACCTTTGTATTGATTGACATGGTTGACGCAGTGTTGATTGACTACTCGGTTGCGTGTCACGAATTCGATTTCCGCACGGAATTAATATTTGTATGTCCTACAAGTTGTTCTGAGTCTGGTCGTTTGCTAATTCACTGCTGAACTTTCGGGAGTGAAAGTACAGTTATGACGGCACCAATTCTGAAATATAAATTTAAAGCCATGTTGTATGTTTGCTAACACATCCACGGTACATAAGAAAATCCTAAAGCTGCTTAAAAAAAATTGATTGTTTGTCCAGGCCCCTACCTCAAATTGTTTGGAAGAAAAATGGCCAAGGCATCCGCTCATCTCAAGGCATCACTCAGGACAACTACGGGAAGACGCTGGTGATCAGGTACCCGACGTACGAAGACCAGGGCACGTATACCTGTGAAGTCAGTAACGGTGTCGGAACTGCTCAGTCTTATTCCATACTGCTCAATATTGAAGGTGAGTTTCATCAAATCAAATAATTTATTCTAGATAAAAATCCATAGGCAAATAGTAGATACATGCTTTGGTTGAAAACATGTATAAAATTAAAATTTAAATAAAAACAGATGCATACATTAAATTCATCCAAAAAAGGGGGACTAAATAAATATTAAACACAACTCTTATTACATTTAAAGTCAGTGCGATAAAATTAATATAAATGAAAACTTAAAATATCATTTAAATAAATAACGAATACTATGAAAGAGGCAATGTATTATATGATGCTATGAAAGTAGGTTCCCTTTATTATGTTTCTCTAGAGGCTGGCATATAAATCTAGTCAAATATTAAAGAAAGACGAGGTTCTAGGGAGCTCTGTAATGGATTGGATGTAAGAAGAAATCATCCATAGCCGGCTTTGCCAAACATGTAAATGTTTAGTAATGCCAAATTCGTATTCAAATTTATTTATTTGCGTACCATTATGTGTATAAAATATGTTACATAAGGCAGTACAGTTATGGAAAATACGATTACTGCTGCTTTAAAAATAATAATAAAGACCTATGTCGGTCTTTATTATTTCAGCACTGTGTTTTATTTAATATGACAATGATTTTAATTTTTTTAAAAGTGTGTGTTGTACAAAGCTCGGATTCAGACACTACAAACAGTTCTCAGGATTGATATTAGAAAAAAATATTTCATCTATACTGCTAAGATATTTCAAAGTTCCCTCATTTTTATGCGATTTTAAAAGGTCCATGATATTTCTTCATACTGAAACGGACTTCAATCTATACTACTTTTCATAACATAGTATAAAACGATGTCGCTTTCCGCCGTCTAGTGCCTGTACGCTTAGATCTTTTAAACTACGTACTTAACGGATTTTAATGCGGTTTTCATCAATAGACTATAGAGTGGTTCATGACGAAGGTTCTTGTATTTACATGCACCCGTGCACCCGTGCGTAGCCGGGGCGGATGGCTATATCTCTGGAACTACTGGTCCGATTTGAATGATTCTTTCAGTGTTGGGTAGTCCATTTATCGAGGAAGGCTATAGGCTATATACCATCACGCTACAACCTACGGGAGCGGAGCAGTAACCAAAGACGCGGGTGTAACCGCGGCGGACAGCTATTATATTATAAAGCTGAAGAGTCGGTTTTTTTTAACGTAGCGCGTTCATCTCCGGTACTCCTGAACTGAAAATTCTTTCGCTGTGTGCCATAGGCTATGTTTTATTGTATACTTGACAACACGCTGACAAAATCTGCTCCTACATAAAGTAATGCCGTCTAAAAGAACCTAGGTTCTCCTAAGAGTGGCGCCTGCTTGGTTTTATTAAATTTTGCCTGAGTTCATAACTTATAAATAGTATTACACTACGACATTGTACTGTTATGTAGGTATCATTACTCCTAGGTAGGTATACAAAGACCAAATATATTTTGGAAATGATTTTTGGCACAACATATAAGCTCCATTTTAGTAGGGTACAAAATTATAGGGGCATACACATAACAAACAAATAAACCTTTTGTGCAGCTATAAACGTTACACGCACTAACAATTTTTATAGCAATTTGGGCACTATTTTCAACGCCATAAAGGAAATGCCCTTTATATTCCATTTTAATGTTCGTATTATAGCGAAGCCACATGGCGGTTTAGTCTTTTAAAACCTATATTACACGCATCTAAACTATCTATATTACTAATACATATAATAAATCTGAAGTTTGTTTTATTTGTTTTCGCGAGCTAATCTCTGGAGTTACCAGTCGGATTGGAGAAAATCCTTTTTGTAAATGATAGCCAGAATAATCAGGAATAGTATAGGCCAAATAACATCACGGTACTACCCACGGTAGCGGATCAGTAACCAAAGACGTAAAATAAAATATGAAAGATTGTGAAGATGTTTGGATGTTTATTTATTTATTTATTTAAAGTTTATGCAACAAAAAATTACAAAGGCGGACTTAATGCCTAAGGCGTTCTCTACCAGTCAACCAAAGGTGGTGAAGAGAAAACATAGCAGGTGCAAAAAATTGTACATGAGAAGTAATCAAATAAAATATTTAAAAATCATAAAAACAAAAATCTTAATAAATTTAAACGTACACAAGTACTAAATAATTAAAAATCATGTATGTTTGTAATTTGTAACTCAATCACGCGTAAACCGATGAACAGATTTGGATGAAAATTGGTACATAGATAGACCATTTCCTGGATTAACACAGGATAATTTTTATCCCAGCAAAATGGTCCTGGATAATACGAGTAGTTAAACTTACTTTACGGAAAGTTACGTTTACGCGGGCAGTGAGTAAAAGCTAGTTATTCTATAAAAGTTTAAATCGTTGGCCGCGACTAAGAAGTATCAAAAGCTAAAGCATAAAAAAGCGGCTTATACAAACCACGACATCATCTCCCTAAAGCCTGAAAATTTAAAATTCAAACCCCGGAAGTGCGAGAAACATCACCTCGCGGATCACTTACAAGGCGTCTTTAAAAATGGTGTCGCAGAGGCCGTCTCCTATTTATTCAACGGTCGTCCAACAAACAATAAAGACGGCGTGCCAAAAACAGCCGTCCCTTCAAGCAGACTACGCCATTTCCGCAATGCTAATTGTTAATGTTACTTTGCAAGGGCCCGGTGCCATAATGATGCTGGTTATCGTGCCAGCGTCATTTCCGCTTTCCTCTATAAAGTTTGGCTGGTATTGTTTATGGTTTGAATTTAATAGATGTCATTAAAGTCGTGTTTGGAGGCTTCGTGGCGAATTATGCAAATGTAATTAAGTACCGCCAAAAGTAATCTAAATATTTTAATATTGGAAAGATGGGGAACAAGCTAGGCTTGTTGTTAGTTCAACAAGTTAATGAGATTGATCTGGTAATATCTTCACTTTTTTTTTCTTTCTTTCTAAGTTCGGATGGGTGGATGTTTGTTACTTTATCACGGCTGAACGGATTTGGATGAGATTTTGATTATAGTCTAGAATAGCACATAGTCTTTTTAACCCGGAAAAATGTACAGTTCCTGGGGGATACAGGGATACTATATTACTTTTACGCGGACGAAGTCACGAGCAGAAGCTTGTATCTAACAAAAAGTGAGATAGTGTAAAAGTCAATTTCGAAATTTGAAAAGACCTCACATTCTCGTATTGTCCAGTAAATGAAAGCTAAAACGATCTTTTATGTTTTACGTAAAAAATCATTTAGTAATTTCTGTTCCTTGTGAATAATTAATAAGCAAGCAGATGGCGTCGGGACCTTTTTTACGCGAAAATGCCACGAAATTCACGGTACGAATTTATGAAATTCCTTTTTGTATAAAAACGGTCGTGATATAGGCTGACATTTTCCTTTTAAATATTTTATTAGATTATTCAAAATGTCGTTGTTTTCTCATGTGACATTCACATACAAGCGGGTTACATTTTAGATGATTTAGCTGTTCGCTTCAAAGAGAAACCGTCTATCTATCGATGGGAATAATCTTCAGAAGTTTTGACTATCGATATCAAAGACAAAAGTTTTCAAATCCCTAACATGTTACACATGTCAAACTTGTACTTGACACAATTCGGAATATTTGCCCAGTGACATCATTGTTACACACATTTTGTGAGAAAGCATATGGCACACACATGATAATAGGCGAAAATACTTTAATACCTCGCCTAATATCCCTTGAGGGAGCTATCAAAGTGTAACGACTTGACTGTGCAAACATGGCTGCAATGTTGGTAACACACAATCAATTGTGATTGTGACCTTTCGCTTCCTTCCGTTTGACTTGATGTCAAGGAAGGCGGGAAACGAAGGCTTCCTTTTGTCGATGACAAACCTTGCGAATATCCTGAGTTTGAATAGCTGTGATAATCATATTTTTTCCTACTGGGCAAATGTCTCATAAAGTGAGAAGCTAATGTCGTTACGGGTCGTTACAAGCCTGAAAGTCTTGACAACCAGTATTACCAAGGGGTATCGTATTACCCTGTTACTAGGTTGTGGAGGTTAGATAGGCAGTCGTTCCATGTAAAATATTGGTATTCAGCTGCATGCGGTTAGACTGAAAACCGACCCCAACATAGTTGGGAAAAGGCTAGGCAGATGATGACTGAGAAGCGAATGCTCGTTTGTTGTGTGTATTTCAGACATTCGTTCTATAAGTTCATCGTATGTCAGTAATACTCAGAATAAACTATATCCTCGTGCTTCAAAAAGCGGGCGTCTTACCCTCCGGCCATCACGACTTCCTATCAATTCCTAATACTGAATTGGATCCCCCATATTTCACTTCAGCTCCAAACGATGAGGGACCCAATACCGTTACCATGAATAACAGATATCCATATTAAGTTATTTGGTAACAGGTGTCCTCCCACCCATCTCCCTAGTAATCCCTCAATCGCCTCTTACGTCACGTTTGTGTGGTAATACGATAGGGTGATAAATTCCGACTCCACAGTCATCCACAGTCGATCTCATTCCACCCTAAGGGTTTTCCGCCCCAATGGCTGAGTCAGCTTTACTTTGGATGTATTTAATTTCATTATTCATTCAATGCTCAGTTTTCAATGTTTCGTGCAAAATTTACGAAAAGGTAGACTTGTGAGTCATATGATTTAAAGAACAAACGAAAAAAAATGACTGAAAAGTTCCTTTTATTGGTTTAATTCAAATAAGAATTTGGTATAGCCAGCCTTTGATTTTGAAAAAAAAAATGCATTATTATCTACATTGATGAGTTGCTTGTAGTCAATAAATTCTATAGTCAAGTACCATTTGATTGTGTCTGAAAATGTGGACTCGTCAACACGCATGTCGATGACGTAATCACTTGTCATGCACGCAAATAACTCGGTAACCCGGTTCCCGTACTGCTGGATAAACGTCCGGCCCTTTTTACTACGTCGTCGTGCGTGACTCCGTGAGGTTTGGAGGCCGGCCTTATAATAGTACATTTTGTAAATATGATCTGGCTTCATTGATGTTAATTTATGATTCGCTGGAATAATTTCTTGTAGCAGAAAAGATGAGGTGAGGTTACCCGCGACACAGCCCGCCTAAATTTTCCCTAATTTTTTTTTTAATCTATATTAAATTATAAAGAGGTAACATTTGTTTGTAAGTTTGTATGTAGGGGGTAATCTCCGGAAGTAATGAACCGATTTTGAAAATTGTTTCACAAATTGGAAGCTACTACTACTGAGTGCTATAGGCTATATTTTTTTATCAAGAAATTAGGGATCCGTAAGAAAAATCACGTGAACGAAGTCGCGGGGAGAATGCTAGTATAATATAAAATGCTAATAGTACCTTAGGGATAACGTAGCTTCCTATTAGCAAAAGAATTTTCAGAGTCGGACCAGTACTTCCGCAGATTAGTGCGTTCAAACAAAAAGACAAACAAATTCTTTACCTTCATATAATATTTGCATAGATCATTGTTAATTAGGAGGGCAAATCGACTAACTTTTAGGAATGATAGCAATCTAATCTCAAATCTGTCAAAAAGAATTTACCTAAAATGTTTCACAATGATTGTCGCTGCGATGAGATTGCGGTTACATTTTGAACGTTTTTCATTAGTAGAATTGGCCTTCAGATAACTTTATGAATATCTACATGGTACAGCAATATGCTGTTCACGTAGTACCATAGGAATTTAATATGAAAGGCTTTGTTGCAAACGGATGAAAGCAATTCCAATTTAATCTAGATCATGGAGTAATTACGATGTCTATCAAGAAAAGACGCCAATATTGTAATTTCCATATTAATTTCTGGGCGACAGAATGCGTTTAGAGAACCGACAGTTTGCCACCCCTTGCTTATAATATTAAAAGAGGTTATTGGATAAAAATGTTATATCCGAAATCTCATCTAGTCGGACTACATCGGACATTATTTCCTGATTCGATTTCTGGACCGAGCCTCCGTAGTGCCGGTCGACTGCCGGAATTCCGGATTTACTAGACGTAAGTATACTGAAGCCTACTGCCTATTTTTCGTCGGTTATTTTTTTTTATTATTGACCAAAAATATTATTGCTGAAATGCCTAGAACCATGTATTGACTCAATGGTAAAAGTTTTCCTTACGTCCCTCTCAGCCGTATAAGTTTAATGTATAAGTATTGTGTTTTGTTACCAAGATTGAATACAAGCAAGATTTTCATATTTTTATTACATTAACCATCTAAAACCGCTATAGTATGTAGGTAGATAGAAAAAACATATACATATTTTCTTTTGTTATCGCTTTCAAAAACCACAACTCACATTTGTTCATGCAAAGAAAAATGCTACAGTTTCTTTCTTAACGTCTCGCAAACTTCTCAACGTATATGAAAGCCCGAGGCTGACTTACGCTTGTATTTCTTCTCCATTTTGTTTCGTCAACAATTCGTCTAGATTGCGAGCACTTGAGTGTGGCATGCAGTCTGCCGTAATCGCCGCGAGCATTGTTGTACTACCGTCGTTCGAGTACTGTAATTTAAAGTACGATACACAATAGAAAATGGAGAAAAAGTCTGTTGACAGAATGTGATATATACGTATGTGTGGTTAGTTTTGTTGGAGAAGATATCGAGAAGGATAAGAACATGTTACTTTATAAGATATTAGAGCTTTACAATTAATGGTCTTTGAATAACTTAAAGAATGTTGTGAGTAATTGAAAAGTCGTAAAGTTTATTACACTAGGTATGAAGTCAGGATTGAAAACTGCGCTTTACAGTGTGTGGTCGACCGGAATAAAACCTTATATTTATAAGTTAAACAAAACTTAATTTAAACTAATATTATAAAGAGGTAAAATTGTTACTTTATTTGTAAGAGAAAATCCGATAGCAAAAAAATCTTTTACTGATAGAAAGCTACACCATTAAAGAGTGCCATATGGATACATGAGTTTTATGTGGACGGAGTAGCAGGCACAAGCGAGTAAATAATAATTTAGTTAAATCACCATTGGAATTATTAAATGTCAGCTAATATATTTTAAGGCCATACTCTCGGCCTCTGACATCATCTGTTCTCCATTCTATTAACTTACAACATACACACGTAATTATGGGAGAAATCCATACATACAATCATGTTAAGCTTGACCTGCTTGTAAGCTTACCATTTAATTTATGGCACCGACCCAAGAATCCACACAGAAGAAGTTAATCTGTTAAAGATAATCCAAAAAGGTTGGGTATATATATGTACATAATTTTATGCGTTAAATCTATAATTGATTACAGATCAAAATCTCATTATGTTTATTTAGAAACATGAACAAACTTTGGTAGGGAACCTCATTGAGGTAGGGGACCAAAACACATCAATACGACGTTATGTTATTGTAATTTATGTAAATTTTACATGCAGGCTTATTTGTTAGAGTTTCGTACACAATATTGACGGAAAATATAACATGATTATTATGTCAGCAGTAATTGTTGTTTAAGTGAGTTTAAATGTTTGTAAACGCACTCACGACACAGAAAAAATTCCTACCACGTTTTCTTAAGAAAGAAAGTAGTTCTCCCAACCAGCGGGGCCAATCTCATTTGTGTCTAGCCAAATACGCGTGTTTCTCGAGAAACACAATACCACTTTGCCCAACCTGGCTATCTAACCCAGAACCCCACGAGTTGTCCCAATTAAAAGAAAAACCCACGAGCAGCAGTTGCGCTTGCGACCACAAGACCATTGGAGGCAGTTAGCAGCAGCCTTCTCTTATGAATGAACTATAGAATAAACTCATACTAATTCTCAATTTCTCATCCTTCCCTAGCCACGCCTTTCTTCACGGTGGAGCCAGAGTTCCAGAACCTTGCAGAAGGCGAGACAGCTGAGATCAAGTGCGAGGCCAGCGGTACTCCCGTGCCCAAGATCACGTGGATCCACAACGGCAAGCCCATTGAACAGGCTGAACCCAACCCTAGGAGACAAGTGACTCCTAACAGTATTGTCATCACCAATCTGGTGAAGA
The DNA here is from genome assembly GCA_949316365.1 of Hoplodrina blanda. Taxonomy (NCBI): domain Eukaryota; kingdom Metazoa; phylum Arthropoda; class Insecta; order Lepidoptera; family Noctuidae; genus Hoplodrina; species Hoplodrina blanda. The sequence goes on along the minus strand of OX438579.1, from coordinate 2,040,594 downwards.
AGGATACTGGAAACTACGGTTGTAACGCCACCAGTGCCATCGGATACGTGTACAAAGATGTCTACATCAACGTTCAATGTGAGTACTTTTGTGTCTTTGGATTTGATTTATTCACTTTTAGATGGAGAGACTATCGTTGATCGTCGGAAACTTAAGCTTTGATTTTTTATGAACCTGTATTGTACCACTGGTGGGCAAAGGTCTTCCTAGCCTTCCAGTATATGCGTTGCCTTCTCTGGCTAATGTCCCATAAAGCCAGTGTTTCCTAGGCCTCCCTCGGTGACGATGCCCGTCTTCCGGCACCCACTGCGTGATGACTTTGATAAGACTTATAATCATAATAAAACTCAAGTGAATAGTTAAATTCTGCCTTACATTTCTTCACACGCAGAACATCAAACTGGACCCACACAAGGCAGACTTTAGTTTCGGTTCGCTACCGTTTAGCTTTCACTGCTGTGCGCTAATGGGCGTTGCTTTTCCGACTGCACTTCTTTACTCATCTGTTTCTAGGAAAAAAAAAGAGTTGTTATACCCGTATTCAAACGTTCATAGTTGTCCAACATCAAGAAACAAGTCATTCGATGGATCTACGTCACACATCGAAAGCTAATCCTTTTGTAACTGTAACTCTCTCACATTTCTTATTACACTTGTATCGTCCCACTTGCAGTGTTCCACATTGCTATAGTCTGCGTAGGAGAGACATGAAATAATTTTAAATGTATGTATGTTGTTTCTTCCTGAGTCGACGCCTTGTCACTGCGACGGCGCCGCGACGCCCCAGATTTTATACTTCTCTTCAGGCTTTGTTTTCATGTTCTTTATATTAAGTGAAGCCATTAAAGTTGATCATGTTTTTAAAGGCTCAATAGACTAAACACTTATCTGAGCCACATTTACATAAATGAAATTGAGCAATATGTGTAGCCGAATTATTGAATGGGAAAAATAAAGTTTTGTAGAATGAATTCTAACTTATTGTGCCAACGGCCTTTAAATCACTTGGCGCTCGTATTCATACAGTAACTGTTAAACTTGGAAGTTCCCTGCGTGTGTTACATACCTTGTGCCAGCTTAATATATGGTTTTGCAGTTTTAAACTACCCACCATCAGTTCATACAACTTTAAGAAACAAGTTCAATAAAGAGCACAATTTTATTGCGTCCCATTTCCTTTATAACAAGTTCTGTTCTCAAACTTTTATAAGGAAACGACAAAGCTCCAGCCGCTATAAACTGTCACTCATAGTTAATTGTGACCCTAATATAAACATATAAACTTGTACATACAACCCAAATTGAGTCTTATGAAACCAAAAATATAGCTGAGATTTATTCTTGAATAATTGTGCCACTTGGCATTCGCCCCAGTCATTTCTAGATGAACTCATAAATACTGGGAATAAATCTTTATTATGTGTATAAAAAATTTGCACTCCAAACGTCACAGTTGGTCTGCGATGTACAATGTGGAGGGACCGATATCCCCATTAAAATATATTTATTTACCGATCTATTATAACCACAGTTCACAGTTCGCTGCTTCTATAGAATTACGCAAAAATAAAATACTTACTTAAAGAATGAGAGTCTGAAAGTTTTACTCAACTACGGTTTATTATCAAACTTCGAGGAAAAAATTCTTCCCGGAATATTGCACAGTAAAATTGTTGTGTTATTTATTCCTACAGTTTCCATGGGCGGATCCTTGCTACTTTTATATTTAGCTGTATCTCTATCGGAACCATTATCGATTCGCGTAGACAAGTGGTTTGTGAAGGGGAGAACTAAATCGATTCCCATTTGCGATAGTTGTTTAGGGTCCTGTTCCTGTCTCTATTGTGGGGTTCCTAATTCAACAGTTTGGGACTTTGGGTCATTCACACAAACCCAACCTCAGGATTGGTTTAGCGTTGAAGTTGTTTATGTTGTCCATTGATTACAAAAGTTTGAATGCAAAACTCGTTTTATAAACTAACCTTTATGATAATGTGTTGTTTTACAAACATAGCTGTTTATCTTATGAATAAATTCAACAATTTTGCATTAAGTAATTATGACAGTCATTTGGGTTTTGATAACACTAGAAAAAAATTACAAATAGAGGTCATTTTAATTATACCGTCAAAGATAGCAAAAGCGTGGAACAATTTCTTAATTATTATCTCATCTTATAACGTGATGTCATGGTCACCGACTCATTAATTTGAGACCCAAGTGTGATGGCACTCGATAAAGAAACCTAAGTAGGAATGCGTCGTCGTTAGAAGTGACTTTCAACTTGAGCGCTAATGTGACCCTGGCCGTATTCAGATGAATCTTGATAGACCTATTAGACTGAAAGTGCCTACAGACACATTTCTTCGTGCCTATTTTGTTAATCAATTTCGCCTTTACCAAACCAATTAAGAAAACAATATTCTCGATGTTGTCAACCCAATTTGGCACTTAATTGGTTTATAATAATATTATTTTGCTTAAGGATCGACAGTCATATAATAATGTAGGAAACTTTATGATCAAAGTCGGGTAAAATAACAATGTTTGTAAATAATTTATCCTTATTTTACTGAAAGTGAAACGGACATTCAGTTGCGTGACTCGCCTGCGAGTATTATAAAGGGCTTAATTAATTAGATTAACATATTAAATCTTATCGGTGTATATATATTTTACACTACATATTTATACACGGGCTTAGTTTATTCCTACTGTATTTCTGTTGTTAAATGCTGTTTACGATCTGCGTGTTATACAATTTTAAGTCTTTGTACTCTTTGCTCATAATTTTAAAATGTACCTATGAGCTCTATAAAATTTCACCCAGTTGTCAGTGGAGGTCAATGTTTCAAATTGTATTTTGTTGAATCCTTGCCCTCATTTGCTTTCTTGTCCTGAGAGCCTAGTGCGAGTTTTTCTATTTCTTATTTGACAATAATTAGTATGGAATAGAAATAGAAAGCACAATTATTATTATTCAATACAAATTGTAATTAATGTTAACGCGATCGAACGCGTTTGAATCTGTACAAAAACTCGCACTAGGCACTCAGGATGCGCTTGTGTTGACCCTAGTCTATATCTACTCTCATCTCATGGCAAGCATAGTCGCAGCGAGATAGAGCACGCTGTTCTAAGTTCCTGATAAGATCTCTGTTCAGCCTTCCTGTTTTCCGTAAATACGATTAGATTTTAAGGGTTTACGAAGTTACCGCCAGTTTTTACTGGTAAGAAAAATATATCGGCTGTATTTCATATTGAATAATACTAAGTTATTGATAAAGCATGGTTATTTGTAGTACTTGAAATGCTTAAAAAGTATCGACATGATAAAAACAAAATAAAGAGTATGTTGTACATACAAATTGTTGCGTGAAGTCCTGTTCTAGCTAGATCACAAAGTAATCTGTATTAAGGTGAAATTGATTCCACTTTTTACCCGACTACGGCAAAGCCAAAAGGAGGGTTATGATTTTGACCGGTATGTATGTATGTATGTTTGTATGTATGTTTGTTTGTTCCCTCGTAACTTCTAAACTACTTATCATTACATGACAAATGAGGTGTCGCTAGAAGCGTCTCAGTTGTCCGCTGGTTATAGGGTAGGTGACGTGTCACCAAATCCAATATGGCGCCCTCCAGGGGATGTGAAGTCGTTATCAAAAAAAAAAATTTTTTTCGCACAATATCGACATGGGTATCAAATTAAAGGGCTTGATGAGCACATTTGAAATATATATACATTATATAGCTTTTACTAGCTACTTTGCCTGTTTTTAACAGTGTCAACATGGGTATCAAATGAAAAGGCTTAATGAGTACATTTGAAATTCACTCGCTACTTTGCTTTTATTATTATATCAAATAATTAAATAGAGTTATTCCTTCAAATAATATAACCCCCAAATAATATAAGTAACCCCCAAAATAGTGTAAATAAAAAATAAGTTAAAAATAACTAAAACCCGACTACGACAAAGTCGCGCACTGAAAAGTATAAAACAAGAACAATATTCATTTGACCGATATTTTCGAAATTTTTAAGTAATAGCCGTGGTCGTATGCCACCTATTCAATAAAGATTGTGTGAAACAACCGCAGGTGGCATACGACCACGGCTATTACTTAAAAATTTCGAAAATATCGGTCAAATGAATATTGTTCTTGTTTTATACTTTTCAGTGCGCGACTTTGTCGTAGTCGGGTTTTAGTTATTTTTAACTTATTTTTTATTAGTGGAATAGCAAAAACGCTGATGTGTCCATGTTTCTTAAGCCTACAGTAAAGATACATAGGTAGTACAATCAGCCATGTGAACTTTACCACCACAGCATATACTCCATTGATTAACACATTGTTACTCGTACAATTAAAAACTGATTACAAATCAAGGCGTACTTCAGACATCTATTTGAATTCCCTTTCACCACACCAATTACTATGATGAGAATATATCATCCCTGCATAGAAAATATAGTTATGACGCGGTGCACGATCCCGGGAAAACGCAGGCACCAGCCATGACCTAGATCCCGAGATGCCTCGACCCAACCGCGGCCGAGTATTGACATTGTACAGAACTAGAGAATCCACACCAGGACAATAGTTTCATAACTAAGAGAAATTACTGCAGTTTTCATTGTTTTAAGACAAATGCTTTGTTGACCTCATCATTGCCATTTATTTTTTTGTTCTTAATTGGGTTGGTTATCTTGTTTTTGTTTTTTTAAGTTTCACGATTATTTTTGTTTGATCCAACAGTAGCTTTGTTTTAATAATAGTTGATAGCAATGCATCATGTTGTTCGTTTAATCCGGAGCGTGTGCAAATTGGTGGGACCACTGCACCGGTTATCACAAGTCGTAACTCTTTGAGCGAATAGCTATTCAACATGAAGGTCAGAGGGAGGGCTACGCCTATACGAATTATGACAATATGCACAGATGTTAACAATTTTTTGGTCCTGACGTAAGCCCTTAGTTACCACTTTAATGAAAAACAACCCGGGTTGCTTCTTAGCAGGGGATCACACGGCATGATAATTATTTAAATAGTATTACCATATTTTATTGACAAGGGATCATAATGTAGTCAGTAAGGATCGAGTAATGATTTATACTGCGTGTTTATCGATTTTCTGAAGGTATCTATGTCCCGTTTTTGCTTTATAGCGTGAGCAGAACTCAAAACAGTAGGACGGGTTTAGCAGGATTGCCTTTAGATGCAATTTGTAATGTTTAATGGGACAAAAGGAATTTATTATTCAATATGCATTTCGCCGAAATGTTTCCATGCTCTTGAACAAAATTGTATACTTATGATTGTGCTTCGTCTCTGAATTTGATTGGTCCTTTCGGCATTGTGCAGCCTCAGAATGTTAATTTTATTGTCTAAAAAGTATTACATGGCTATTGTTCCCTAGACCCCATTCTAGGATTCCGTGTTGTAGGATCTATGTATCTATTGTGACCCCTACACTAGCATTCCCTGTGTTTCGAACCTGTGTTTGGGCTCCGTTGATCCTCATGAAGTCTATAAACCTTAGAATGGATTACGATGTTACTTGTCATTCCCATCTCCAAGGAATACATTCCGTACTCCCAACTTATGTAATTTGACGAAACGTGTCCGAACCATCTCAAACGGTACTTCACGGTACTTGGCTTATCGGCATTGCGATTTAATATCAAGAGGTACAAACTAATAAGTGAACTGTTTAAAACATCGCAAAGTCACGTTCGACCTCACGTTTAATCGGAGCGAACCAAATATGCGACAGATTTGTTATAAATATGTATCGGAGCACCGGCATATAGAGAATAGTTGTCAAAGATTTATTTGATAGATAATTACTATGCCGGGTTATACGTATGTGGTCAGAAATATTTCATTTAATTTTACAGAAAACTATCCTCTACATTCCGTAGCTTCCACCCGTTTTCTGTTCACTCTTACGGCTCGTGCTAACACAGCATTACGATTTAAAAACCCCTATCGCTGGTTGTTGAAGTGCCTTCATACTTTACGGCTGTATGCAGCTGCACCCCATTAATTGCTAAATAGCGTGAGCTTATGACGTAACTCATGCCCTTTGGGGTTGAAAAAAAAACGTCTGCCTCGCTTTTACTTGATAAACTGTTTGGTTTAATCTTATTTGCTGGATTTATTTCGCAAGTATTGTTAACGATTAGTTAAGCTTTGTTTATGCTGAAATGCGATTAAATGATTAATCGATAATAGTAGAATAATTATTATGAATGAGCAGATAATGTTTTTAAGCGCAACTAATTGTGATAACGCTTGATTATAAAGGTGTTTGGACTGCATTTTGATTCAAAATTTCGTACAAAGATACCCATGTCCCCGTATGCCAGCAGCTGTCAGTCGGAATCCATTATACTACAGCAATAACCTTTTCTATAATAGACACATAATAAAAACTCAAAGAAACGGTAAAAAGTGCAACCTTTCTTGAGTCAGTATCGCATTCGTTATCTACCATCCATTCACGCGCAATACGGTGTTGTAAATTTCAGTAGCACCCCAGTTTACCTGTGAACGTTTGAATTCAACCCCCAACTACAAAGATGGGTGCGTCAGAGGGTGTGGATTAATATCCGATTTTTTTTTTCCTCTAGCCGAGTTCGACAACCTATTGTGTCTGAGTCATCCCCAAAATCCACAATAATGAAAACAGAGGATTGTGGCATCGGAAATTCCTATTACGTGGTATTGTCCGCCCTTATTCCCTCCTCATATTGTAGGTCTATTAAATAATTCCTCGTAAAAGTTATGCGATTCGATCATTTTTGATGGTATTCGACATGTCGTTATTGCCGAGTTCTTTTTGAATATTTGCGAAAATAATTCGCGAGTACGCAACCGATTCCTCACGATTTATGTCAGACACTTTCAATATGAAGTAGGTATGTAATATTTTTTCAACAACAAAGAAATAATGTTTATTTTTACTTCATTTTAAAATATAAATCGATTTGTACGAAACTTTCCTGGACTATAGAAAATTTTGCCGACGCAGCGCTGCCAGCTTACGATCCCATCCAATTCAACTAATCCCGGGATTTTATAGTCATATTAAAGTACCAACTTGTAAGACAAAGTTGCTACGTCTTCGTTAAATCAAACGCTTAATAGAATGAATGAAACGAATATAGAGGAATAAGTAGGAAGTACAGTCCTTTGAGATTGAGATGGACAGTTGCAAAGTACGGGGAATACTACGTTATGTCACCACCGGTACTTGTCAGGCGCGTCCATTCTGATAAGCCAAACAAAGCCAACCTTGTTAACAATGTTTGTCCAGTTTGCCTGTTAGTAAAAAGGTGTGACGCCAATGTTTGCACAAATATTTTTACCGGTAAGGTCGAAGTAATCATTTGGCGTCAACATTAAATGTTACATTTATAGAATTTCTTAACAAAATGGTAGGCTGTGTAATTTTATATCCAAGCTCAACAAGCTTACGTAGGTAAACAAAATATGGATTTCAAATATAATTTATCAGGTGTTAATTCCCGGCCTTCATATGAAGAAGTTTATACATAATAATGTAACTTTTTATCTCTGTGATGTTCTTTAAGTATAATAATCCAATGTGCTCGCTGCAACAAAGGAGCAAAATTCACACACACAGAGACAAAGCCTCAGAGATAATTTTAGATGTTAAACGACGCTTCTGTTTTCAGCATCGCCCCCAATGCTGCTAATGCGGTAATTATAACATATCATCGTCGTTGTAACCCGTTGAAATGTTTGGGTGTAACTCCCAATATAACAAGACTAATGCCCGTATTTGAATGTTTAATAACGGTAATTTGGGTACTCAACCTGATTTCCCTTTTCATAATATTGAGCTTATATTTTATGCTCGATATTTTATCTTCTCCCCCTATTTTGTTAACGGTCCTTAAACCGGTATCAAATACTCCAAAATATGATTTGTATACCACCCTGATCGCTTCAGCGTTTTTAGCGTATTTTGCATTGGATGCGGATATATATTATTATACTAGCTTTTGCCCGCGACTTCGTCCGCGTATATGTCGGTTATCGCGGACGCAGACGAAGTCGAAGTCGAATAAAAAGTAGCCTATGTCCTTTGTTGGGGTTCACACTTACCCTGTACCAAATTTCACACAAATCGGTTCAGTAGTTTAGGCGTGAAGAAAAGACAGACAGAGTTACTTTCGCATTTATAATATTAGTTAGGAAGGATTAGTTAGGATATCGATTTCCCGAACTTCGTGTCCCATGGAATTCGGCAAAATTTTGCGAACTGCTGGCTCGTCAGTGAATTAATTTGTTGTATCGCAATTTTTTTTTGTCAGTCCATATTTTTTTTTAAAGCAATCATTTTAATTGGTTTCGTTCGTGTTATTGTGGGACAACCTTTCAGATTAGTTGTTATATTGAAATTGTATTACTTTGTTGTTTATTAATTTTGTCTGTTCTATATGTATTCTATATATAGTATCATGTTTATATTATCAGTGTAGTTGTTTGTGGTATCCATATTTCCATTTCAATGACGTCAAATAAGACGTTACTTGTTTGATGTATTCCAAAGCGTACAACACACTTGTCTATTCATCAAGAGCCCCAAATAATACAGTCTGTGCTCACAATTTGTGAATTCATGTATAACGAGATCGTCTCTAGTAGCGTCTATTGGACACATCCTCACGGCACACATTCACACGCCCACCCACGATCCGCGAGAAATATTGCCCACGGATATTATTATGCACTTAGACCCTTGTATATTGTGATTTATGTACCTGTTTGTTAGTCCACATTATGGGGAAAACAACGAGTTTATGCACTCTTTTTAACGAAAATTTACGAGAAATTCTGGTTCCGTACACGTTTAATGCTTTTACAACGAAAACATCGTTATTCCTTTGCGCATTTAGGGAGATCTTGATAGAACAATGTTGACTAATAGCGTAAAATCGAGAGGCGGGGGACGTGACCAATTAATCAAAAGAGAGATCTCAAAATTGCCGGGCGATGATTTGCTCAATATTACAGCCTTCGGCGCTGTAATAATTGATCCTTTAAGTACTTAGAGTCCTTATTATTTGCCTCAAATGAAGCTTAAATTTTCGTTAGGACATTTACAATGGAACGCTGCAGTAAAACCATAATTCTGACGACATCTTTGAAATATGTTTTCTAATCAATTTGTTCCTTTACAGCAATCCCACCAGAAATCAAGGAAGGACCGGAGAACCTCACCCGGGTGGACGGGTCCGAGGCTGTGCTCAAGTGCAGAGTGTTCGGAGCACCGAAGCCCATCGTCAAATGGATGAAGGATGATGTTGACGTCACTGGTGGAAAGTAAGTATTCAGAGACATGTTCTTTCGTGTTTATAAGGGTTTCAAATATACACATCAAAAAAGTCTAGGGATCAACATCCCTAACATTTGTTAGGGATGTTGATCCCTAGACTTTTTTGATGTGTGTACATCCTAACAAACAATGAATGTTTATATTGAATCCCTTTTTGATGCACAGCTGTTTAAGACTAGGTCATAATCGTAGCAATTGGTATCTAATTAGATTATTCACGGTCTGGAACTTACTAATGGGTATCGATTGGTAACTCATGACAATACGTACTTATCAAGCATTAATGGATGCCGAAGTTTGATTTATTAGGGGTGAAAAGGGTTGTTTTAATAACATCGATCGGTCCGTCGCTGATCTTATAAAAGCTAGTGAAGAGAGACCAAGCACTTAAAAATATGTTTGGTATTGTATATTATGGGAGTTAAGTGAAATTATGCAATATTAGTTGTAGAGCTCTTTGTGAAAGAGGTCGTCCGGGAAGTACTTACTATAGCCGTATCTACGCAGCACCGTTGCTGTGCTCCGGTTTTAAGGGTACGGGTGCCAGTGAAGTTACAGGTACATGCGACATTTCAGTTGTCTCTGACGTGGAAACTTATCTACCAGACCAATGGTGTTTATGATGTCTAAAGGCGGCGGTAACCACTTAACATCAGTCGCACCTAATGACACAAAAGAGAGAAATCTTATCATACTTCCCAACGACACACTTTTACTTCCACCAGCTTCACACTCCCTTTTCCATGACACAAATACTCACACCCGTTGCAAAAGTTCTCACACTGCGCAAACACTGGAGATTACAGCTCCTAAGGATCCGATATCATAACATCCCCTAGACGTGCTTTCTGGAGAAAATATTATCGGATTTCAACTCCCCCGAGGAGACTTGAAAAGAGGTTTTACAGTTAATTGGACTACTTTAATATCATCACTCAATATATGATCGATCAACTGAAGTTTATTACGAGTAAGCAAGTAAATAAATTGCTTACACAACTACTGATCGATCACCAACAGTGTGATTGGTTTCCAATAAGTTTTCTTGATCTTGTTACGGAACTAATGGCTATATGTTTCGAAGCATATTATAAGCAATCTGCCCACTATACCGTATCATACCGTTCAAGGGTAGAGGTTCGTCTGTAAATAAATATATCACGTTCAGATACAAAAGGTGGGTTTATTTATAAGGAAAGCTCTGTTAAAGGTCGAGTCGACACACCTGTACATAATGTCGTGATATCTCTTATATTATTTATGGATGATGAGCTTCTTATAGATTGTGATGTTTATTTATGGTCTGATAGCAATATACGATATTGCAACTCAAGTTTGTATAAAGAAAAATGTTGGAAGTATTGAAATTTATTTATTAGAACTAAACAAGAGACTGCCAAAAAGAGTGTTTTTTTTTGCTGAGAAAAATAATTTGTCTTTTCCTGTCCTACTCCTGGGCAAGGGCTTCCTCCCATTCCTTCCACCACCCTCGATGTTGAGCTTAACGAAAAATCTTTTCTAACTCATTATTATTTTGCCTGTTTGGTGTAGATACAACATAACTCCAGACGGCGACCTGGTGATCCGAGACGTGTCGTACACGGATGTGGGGACGTACCAGTGTTACGCTAAGAACAAGTTCGGAGAGAAGTCCGCGTTTGGCTCCCTGGATGTTAAGAGTAAGTAATAAGTTGTTTATCTATAACATAACATACCACATAACATAACATCACGCCTGTTATCCCCGAAGGGTTAGGCAGAAGTGTACCTATTAGTACACCCACATTTCGCCAGTTATGTTTAAGTCCCATGTAATAGGGGGCGAGCCTATTGCCATCAACCGGGCACAAATCCAGACTCCGAGGCTGCTACTGAGAAATTCCTGGAAAAACTCAATAACACTTTGCCCGACCCGGGAATCGAACCCAAGACCTCATGCTCAGCAGTCGCGCTTTGCGACCACTAGACCAACGAGGCAGTTGTTTATCTATACTAATATAATAAAGCTGAAGAGATGTTATGTTTATTTGTTTGTTTAAACGCGCCAATCTCCGGAATTACCTAGCAAACGAAATTGTTTTTTTTTTTAATTAATAATAGTCAGATAGTCAGATTAGTCAATTAAGTTGACAAATAAGTGACGTCTCAGTTTGCTATTGCGACTCCAAATCTATGGAGGAATCCATGGAATGCCGTTTTGATAGCTTGTAGTAGTTTGTTTGATTGGCGGTGTCTACTCTTGTATCGTGAGCCACTAAAAACATTTAATTATCAAAACAATTACGCGATGATTCATTTTTTGAATTTTGTTCAGTTTCCAAAATCAAGCTGTACTGCTCTTGACGTAGTTTCTCATAGTCTTAGATTTTCCATCACTCACATTTTCCGTCGTATCTCAAAACCTCAACAATATACTATATAATATTTTCCCCCACAGAACGCACAGTAATCACTGACAAACCCGAAACCTACGAGGTAGCCGCCGGTTCCTCCGCCACCTTCCGCTGCAACGCGAACGCAGACGACTCCCTCAAACTGCAGATCATCTGGCTCAACAACGGACAGCAGATCGACTTCGACAACCAGCCGCGGTTCCGCATGACCAACGACTACTCGCTTCTCATCTCTGATACGACGGAGCTGGATTCCGGAGAGTATACCTGTATTGCAAAGACTGCCATCGATGAGGCGAGCGCACAGGCTACGCTCATTGTGCAAGGTAAGCCCAACAAGAAGATATTATTGTAATGCTTGTTCTACGAGCGCATAGATGTTCACTCGAGCAAGATCGATTGCCGACCCCAGTGGTTACCAATTAATTTTATTGGAGGTCCGCATTTGAAAATTATGAGACTGTCGCGGTCCACTTGGTGATAACAAATAAAATACATATTTCTAATATGGAAGGCTGGGCTAAACTAAAATGCCACAAGTTTTTGTTTTCTTAAGGTCCGCACAATATACGTCTCGGTCCGCCATTTGGTGACCCCTGGTCTAGACGGTCATTACTTAGGATATATAGTTCAAAATTAAATCGAAATGTATTTATTTACATCAACCTTACATTACCATTACAGTTACCCAATGTGGTAATGTAGTTATTAATGACTATTACATACATCTTATTTATATTTATATTAAGTCTATCACAAAAACAATGGTTCTTATCTATCGAACATCAACGTCAGTACCTTTAAGCTCAATACAAGTCAAAATTGAATGTGCCTAAGCCTGTTATTAGAAACAATAGTATCTGAGCGACTAGATTGGTTTGCGTTCACCAATCTAAATTCTACCTATTTCAGCTGCACTGAAAGTTTGTAGAACACTTCACGTTTGCTAGTTAAAATTGTCGGCCTGTAACATCTCAGTTCATAGCAAAGACATATTCAAGGTTTATGCACTGCTCGTGTTTGAGCTAGGAATATAAACTTTACTAAATCACTAAAGTGGCAACAACTCTAGTCAGTATGATCACATTAAAACTTTGATGAGCACACAAAAGTTTATGATGTGTCGTAACGTGAACCGTACAAAACCGAAACATCGCTGAACTGTTTGGCGGATCGTCAACATTGTCTTTGTTATGATTTCTGTAATATTTGTAGTGTGACATTGCAGTTTATTTATGTGTGCGTACGAAACAGCAAGTTTAAAGCATAATCTTTTACCTTATAACGCTCACAGGTAGACTTGGGGGCCTATCCCCATCTCTTAAAACAGTATTATTTTAATATTACTTTGCCTTGCGCACTGTCGGATTTTCGACGCTTGGCTCAGCGTCGAGAGTTGAAAATCCAACAACAGAAATTACAAAGTAATATAAAAATAGTACTCTTTTAAGAGATAGCGGTAGTCCCCCCGATCCATGCTACTACCACCAGATCGATTCTCATCTTGATTTGAATTTATTCCACCCTTCGTGAACTTTCACCAAGTTTGGAGGCCGCACGTGTCACGTCCCCCCTCTTGCAGACAAGCCGAACCCGCCCGCGCTGGACGGCGTGGTGTGCGACGCCAAGACCGCCACCCTGCGCTGGCGCTCCATGGGAGACAACCGCGCGCCCATCCTGCGCTACTCCATACAGTACAACACCAGCTTCACGCCCGACACCTGGGACATGGCCAGCGATAATGTTCCCTCTATTGATACGTCGTGGACCGTGCAGCTCAGTCCTTGGGCTAACTACACCTTCAGGTAACACAAAATATTATAACCTTTATTAATTACACCTAGAACCTGACCAGTGTGAACGTAGCGATGCAGCAACTGCAGCTTTGGACCTAATCGGTATACCAGCTAAATAAAACGAATAACAGCTGTCAGATGGGTCGACAAGATCAAAGGAGCTGTAAGCAGGTTTTCACCGATCACCAAATCTATAGTCGAGTAAATGACTAGACGTAATTCTTTAACTATAAGAATTGTAATACTATAGTTATAATGCAATTTTTTTTTATTCCAGGGTGAGTGCTTGGAACAAAATCGGACCTTCCACTCCGTCGGGTCACTCGGAAGTGTGCACGACGCAGCCCGACGTGCCGTACAAGAACCCCGACAACGTGCGGGGCGAGGGCTCCGACCCTACCAACATGGTCATCTCGTGGTCGGTCAGTATCTACCACACTTCATTTACATACTGCACTTGTGCTAGTGAATAGTGTGTATAGACTCTGGAATCAGTAAAAAAAGGCTGCTTCGACACCTTTGAATAAGTTTCGATTACATATTCTGTTAGATTACATTTTTTTTTAGTTTGTCGAAACAACCATCAGCAATGCAATTTGTCCAAAAATAGAATAAATAACACTTCCGATCATCGACTTGAAAGGATAGAGCTTATCTATCATTCGTACTTTATATTAAAATATAAAGTAAGTACAGTTATGTTCACTGTTAGGGCTGTTAGCTGTGTTTATAGGATGCAAATAAATAAATCTATACTAATATTATAAAGCTGCAGAGTTTGTTTGTTTGTTTGTTTGTTTGAACGCGCTAATCTCTGGAACTACTGGTCCGATTTGAAAAATTCTTTCAGTGTTAGATAGATTAGTTATCGAGGAAGGCTATAGGCTATATACCATCACGCTACGACCTACGGGAGCGGAGCAGTAACCAAAGACGCGGGTGTAACCGCGGCGGACAGCTAGTATGAATATAAATTTTCAATCTTACAGAAAATGCCTGAAATCGAGCACAACGGCCCCGGCTTCTACTACCTAGTAACATGGCGGCGCAACATCACAGGTCAGGCGTGGGAAGAGGAGCAAGTGCGCGACTGGCAGCAGACTCAATACACCGTCCTTAATACACCCACCTTTGTGCCCTACAAAATCAAGGTAAACATCTCTTTCCTATGCTTCACTGACATTTATAGATCGAAGAGAGTTTACTAGTATACACTGCACCACCATTCTTGATCCCTAACGGAAGAAGGTACATACTGGAGACTAACGAATGCAAAACGGCACAGTCAGACAAATTATATAGCTCAATACCAATACCAGTTTAGGGATATGTTTTTGAATGGTATCGGAGACTAGTTACTTAAGTATTTGACACTTAAAATACATGGACTGCCTCGTTGGTCTAGTGGTTAGTGACCCTGACTGCAAAGCCGGAAGTAGTGGGTTCGATTCCCACCCAGGACAAACTTTGTGTGATGAGCATAATTGTTGGTTCTGTGTCTGGGTGTAATTTATCTATAATATGTATGTATTTATAAATTATATAAGTATGTATATCAGTTGTCTGGTTACCATAACACAAGCTCTGCTTAGCTTGGGATCAGATGGCCGTGTGTGAGTTGTCCCAAGATATTTATTTATTTATTTTATTTTATTTTTTTATATTACAAACAATTAGGCTTTTATAATTTGACACAGAAATATATTGCCAAGATCGAAAATCTAACTCTAACCCCCAAACTAGGCCTGTATTTGGAAAGTCAAAATTGTATGTAAAAATTAATTCTGAAGTGTTACCTACACTACCGTTTTCAATCATGGTTTATCAGTCCTCATCACTACCACAATTATTTGAATGTCCTCTAAAAACTAAATGACATAACTATGAAACCAACAGGTAACCGCAGTGAACTACAAAGGCACATCGAACGTGACGCCCGTGGAAGTCCTCGGCTGGTCCGGCGAAGACGTTCCGCAACAGGCTCCTCAGAACTTCACCCTCGTACAAGTCACCACCGGCACCACAGCACTCCTCAGCTGGAACCCAGTCTCACCAGAATCAGTGCGAGGACACTTCAAAGGATACAAGATCCAAACGTGGACAGATGGCGAAGAGGACAGGCTCAAAGAAATCCTAGTCAAAGCTGACGCATCCAGCGCCTTAGTCAGTAAATTTAAGCCTTACAAGAAGAACAATGCCAGAATCTTAGTTTATAACGGTCGTTTCCATGGACCTCCAAGCGATACTCTAAGCTTCCACACCCCTGAAGGCAAACCTGGTACAGTGAAATCCTTCGATGTTTACCCTATCGGCTCGTCAGCTATGCTCCTGAAATGGGACAAGCCTATCGACGAAAACGGAGTCCTCACCGGCTACAAGATCTACTACCAGAAGGTCACCGGAACATCTCTAGGACCCCTCCAAGAAAGGAAGAAGGAGATTGATCCTAAATTCGACCGCGCAAAGTTGGCTGGACTCGAACCTAACACGAAGTACCGCATTGAGATCAGAGCCAAGACCAAGGCTGGTGAAGGTGACAGGTACTACGTGGAACAATCTACCAGGACAGTAGTGACGGCTAAGCCAGATATACCAGTATTTGAGACGAGTACACTGCCGGCTAAGGAGGGAACTGCTCATATCCTCGTTCGTTGGATTCCTTCATTGGATGGGCACGCTGGAACGCACTTTGTCGTGTGGTACAAGCTGAAGGGCCATCCTGATTGGTTGAGGACTAACGATGTGATGGAGGATGACTACGTGATCGTGACGGGGCTGGAGCCGGGCCAGGTGTACGAGGTCAAGCTCACCGCACACGACGGAGAGTACTTCAGCGCCAGCGAGATCAAGGATGTCGACACTACGATTGGTAAGTGTTGGTACAGCCATGAAGATGAAAGCTGAACGTAGTTTTTGGAGTAGTCATTGTTGTACACTTGTCTTTCCTTTTATTTTGCTATCTTTAAATTTAAAGATACTTCAAGTTGTTTTTCTAGTAACACGCCATAGGGAAGGGAAAAGAAACGGTTATAATAAAAATAAAGGCTTTATTTTTTTCGTTACTTTTTTGTGTTTTATGTATGACTTAAATAAATATTGCATTTCATAATCGAGTTTCTTTATTACAAGAGGTTAATGCAAATGATTAATCCACATAAAAACATCGTTAACGTTGCCAACAAACTTTTATAAATAAACTCTATTTCTCATTCTGACGTTTTTTCTCAATCACGATAAGCCGATAACCCAGACCTAAAGTTTTATTATAATTATTTTTAGGTAGGTAATCACTATACTTAATCAAAAGGTCAAAGGTCAAAAATAGCAAAAATATATTGGCTACCTGATAATAACATGTGTTATATTTATCGATGTTTTGTTATACCTCTTGCAATAATGACAATTTAATATTGAAACATAAACATACAAGAATTAAAAAAATAATTGTTGACAGATGTTTTGGGTGTTGCTTTTATATTAGTAACAGTTAGGGCCTATTTCACCACCTTTCGTAAAGTTTCAATTAAATTACTTGGTAGATAATTTCATATAAATTCTGTTCCATTTTTTAATATATCGGAAGATTAGCGCTTAATCAGAGGTGGTGAAACCGGGCCTAACAGTAACATTGTCTATGATACATATAAATGTAAACTGATGTTGTAGGTTTTAATCAGCAATAAAATAATGAAATACTTTTAATGTCCACAGATGGGCCAATAGTAAAGCCGGACGAAGACAAGACGGCGACAGCTGGCTGGTTCATCGGCGTGATGCTGGCGCTGGCGTTCCTGCTGCTGGTGCTGGTGCTGGTGTGCGTGGTGCGACGCAACCGCGGCGGCAAGTACGACGTGCACGACCGCGAGCTCGCGCACGGCCGCAGGGACTACGCCGAGGGGGGCTTCCACGAGTACACGCATCCGTGAGGATTTCTTATTTATTTTAACTTGATACAACAAAAGGTAGAAAGTACTTAATGCTTTAGGAAGGGCCTAAGTTGTTAAGATTAACATTAGAGAGCATTCTCTACCAGTAAACAAGTTAGCTTATTATTATGTGATACCTTCTTATATTATTCTTACTAAATGTATACTGAAGTGGTAAAGCCTGTTCATTTATTTTTTCGTTTGTAAGAAGAAGAAATCGAAGTTTAAAAGTACTGGTGTAAATCGAGGTTCTAAAAGGACTGTCCGTTAAAAAAAAAAACACTCGTAAAAAGCTACTTGGTGAGTGCCATTTTTATGGTATTCACGCGAACGAAGCCGCAACAGCATGAAATAATATTTAAAAAATAGCTGAAAAATGTAAACGTTACGTCACAGATAGTCATGTGAGACAACGTAACATTCGGCTCCGTCAAAAGGGGAGATGACACCACAGTCAATTGACGTACTTTTTATGACCTGTCAAAACGCGATTGTCCCATAGATATTGCACGGCAAAAAATAACTGTGACGTCACTTTTGAGTAGACTCAATTGACTAACTATTTATTAATTTGAAAGCAATTCAAAATCAAATTTTACAGTTAATTGAAAATTAATCAAGTTTCCGGGGCTAAAATAAAGTGTTTCTTTAGAGAAGTTATGTCTTGGAATTATTGGTAAATGCTGTCATCTTCCCAATTGTCTTTTTACAACCAATATAATCTTGACACTTTATAATACTCTCTCTTCCAGGCTGGACAACAAGTCTCGCCACTCAATGAGCAGCGGCACTAAGCCAGGCCCTGAAAGTGACACCGACTCCATGGCAGAGTACGGCGAAGGAGAAACAGGTACGTTTGTTATGTAGCTACTTGTGTGTGGCTGTTCTTTATTGCCACTTGCACACAATGACCGACCAGCGTTCAACGGAGAAAATTGTAGCCTCCAACCTTCTTTAAAAATGGTGCTTGAAATATAAAAGTTGACTATGAAGTGACTATAGTATTTGCCTAAGAGTCGATGAAAAAACGACCTACATCGTCTTAATACCGAACAAGTTTTATCTTTAATTTCATACCAACTATAATTGTATTTCTAGTTCTATAAACAGCCAGTTTAACCCAGTTTTCAAGCCAGTTTTATATTAAAAACTTTTTGTAATAATTACAAAATTTTAGAATTCGTTTTGTAATAAGATGGATAGGCGCCGTGATCTGAAATATTTTTTTCTAGCGTCACGTTGCTCGATCATTAAGTGCAAGGTATCTTCTTTTGCTCATCTTTTTTCTTGCTTTGTTTTTGACTAGAATAAAGCTTGTGTCATTTAATTAATTAGTTTTTTGATAAAAACTTTAATTTGTTTTTTTAAAGTGTCCTTATTTTGTATCATTGATCAAATGCACGCATTTTTAACGTTTT
Source organism: Hoplodrina blanda (assembly GCA_949316365.1). Lineage (NCBI taxonomy): Eukaryota > Metazoa > Arthropoda > Insecta > Lepidoptera > Noctuidae > Hoplodrina > Hoplodrina blanda. The sequence goes on along the minus strand of OX438579.1, from coordinate 2,021,685 downwards.
ATTTTAATTGCACGCTGGCTACAGAAACCATTTTTATAACACTGATCATAAAAAGTTGAGCAATACTTAGTAAGAAAAAAATAAAAACATAATTCATTAACCTATCTCGAATTGATAGCATAGTCTCCTGTGACTCCTGTGATCCTATCCGAAGGAAACCAACCAATAATTATTTGTATGTATCAAGTATTTCATTTTATAAAATGTTTGCCCAACATATTTTATGATCAGTGTATCTCCTCATTAAATTACGCATGTGTGTCGTCGTGGCTGTAAGCATAAAGCATGTGTTTCCAGCGGGTATGAACGAGGACGGATCGTTCATCGGCCAGTACGGCCGCAAGCGACGGCCGCCGGCGTCAGGACAGGCTGATTCCGCCTCGCAGGCCTTCGCCACCCTCGTCTAGACCCTTTGCCTCTCCTCTACCTTGCACCCTCTTGATTGTAGCGCGTGGTTACTGAGATGATGATATTGTGTAACTTTTTTAACCAAGATTTTATTACAAACGTAGACTCTTAATTTGTAAAACTTTAGGTCTTCAATGCAATTAGCTCTTAATTAGCTCTGATTCTTCATTTTTTGTCAAATAATGTCGTCTATCTCAGTAAACATTAAGCTCAAGCCATTGCAATAAAAGTGCGCTCCAAATATAGCTACGTTCTTGTAAGCTTGAGAAATGTAACGTAGTGCCATTGCATCACATTATAATGCAACATAAAACAGTCCGGTACTGACAGCCAATCGCCGTAGGCAACTTCCTTGTTCTTCGTTCTGATTGGTCGATATTTGACAGTGACGTCGCCCGCCAAAATTTTGTTCTCTATTACGTTTTGATCTGTGAACTATGTTGTGAATCTTTTTTTAATGATCTGAAATGTTTTTTTTACGTGAATAAAAATTTTAAAATTTGTAACAAGGGCGTCCAGTCTTTATTGCACTATTTCAGAAATAGTTTAAAATAAAGGCTTTATCACTGAGTATTCTATTATCCTTCGCAAGTAATGTTCGCAGCTTAGGTTAGGTTATAAGTACAGAATAATTTGTATGTAAGTAACGTTAGGTTGTAAAAACAAATGATATTATTTTGGAGTGAATATTTCCTACTTAAATGTTTATTAGCGTGCTTTGTTATAAGTTTTGCATTTGTTTTAATATTGATATTATTTCCTCGTTCCGTCCCTTTCCTTTTTTTCTTTGCCTGCACGAGCGCCATTTTTATTTCGTTTTGAAAGGTATGATTTTTTGCTTTTTTTTTCGTTTTTGCATACGTGCTTACGTTTGCTATGACTATTTTTGTTGAATTACTTACATTTTATTTATTTTATATGATTTATGCAATAATGTTAATTTAATAAAATTATACATCGACGTGTTTTCAGATATAAGATTTTCTGAAAAATACTATTATATCTTTATAATTAAGTTTTTTCTCCTGTCCTGTATCTTGTCAGTTCAATATATTTCTCCACTGAGAAGTTAGTCAAAGTCAAAGTCAAATCATTTATTTCAATTAGGCCATTATAAGGCACTTTTGAACGTCATTTACAAAAAGAAAAAGGAATTGAATCTAGTTGCCCCTTCCAAAAGGTAGTTTTGTATGGAGAAGAATGGGCAAGAAACTCCATACGTACTCTTTTAAAATCAATGTTTACAATATTTGTATACAGAATCATACACGACATGGCACGTGAAAGCAATGTACATACCCTATATAAAAACTACTAAATTATAATAATTTAAAGGTATTACAAATTAAGAATTTAAAGGTAAAATATATGTTCAAATATACATAGTGTTCACGTGTTTACAAATATTAGAACTACAGACGACCACTCTTAACATCTCAACCAACATGAAATAGTGTGTGAGTCCGTGCAATCTATCAATCAATCACACTTTAAAATCAAAAATAAACAAGAATAAAAATATAACAAAATAAGTATTAAGAAAAATGAAAAACATTAATAACCAGTTTGATGAGTGAGTCTAGAATGTGTCATTGTCCCATGGAGCAGGGCCAGCATGTTTCCAAGCATTCTTATCTTGAATATAATCCTCTAATTTATAATATGCTTGTTTGCAAAGCGTTTTTTTAATGTGAGTTTTAAATTTTCTTTCATTTAATTTTAATATATCAGCAGGAATTTTATTGTAACATTTAACACAGTACCCCATAAAAGATGTTTTTACTTTAGACAATCTAAAATATGGTTGAGCTATTTTATCTTTATTTCTAGTATCAATATTATGTCTATCACTTATTTTCTTAAAGAGATTTAAATTTTTTCTCACATACATAATATTTTCATAAATAAATTGGCAAGGCACTGTCATAATATTAATCGTTTTAAATAATTCCCTAAGAGATTCGCGACGAGGTAGATTATAAATGGCTCTGACAGCTCTCTTCTGTAAAATAAAAATGGATTCAATGTCAGCAGCCCGACCCCACAGTAGAATGCCATACGACATAATGCTATGAAAGTAGCTGAAGTAGACTAATCGCGCAGTTTCTATATCTGTCAACTGTCTTATCTTTCTAACGGCATAAGCTGCTGAGCTTAACCGTCCCGCAATTGATGTTATATGAGGTCCCCATTGTAATTTGTCGTCAAGCGTGATTCCTAGGAAAACCGTTTGATTAATATATTCCAGTTTTTCTCCATTCAACATGATGTCACATTTGCTACTTCTAACGTTTGGTAAACTGAATCTAATACATTTGGTTTTTTTTTCATTTAATACTAAATTATTTACTGTAAACCAATTTTGGACCTGAACAATAGAGTTATTCACGTCGTCCAGATTTTGTGACCGCCTGTCTATTTTAAAGATCAATGAGGTGTCATCTGCAAACAACACCATCTTTGGTTGATTTTTGAGTAGTTAGTCTTTGACGATCATAAAAATCCAATGTTTGAAATATGAAAGCTTTTATTGAACTATCGGAGGCGATGGCATTTACTGATTTAGCATCTGGTTAGTCAGATTACGTCAACTGGTACAATTTATCAGTCAAACGCCAGACTAAGTTCCAGACATTTTATACAACCGCGCGCGGCTTTAGACTTTACAAGGTCTTGTAGATAATTATCGTCATGTCCGATAGTTTGTTTCTAGCTTAAAACTATAAAATGTATGTAAACTAATGGAGTGTCTGGCGCAGGTCGTTTCACGGAGGACGGCTCGTTCATCGGCCAGTACGTGCCGGGCGCGCGCGTGCTGCCCCCCCCTCCCCCCCCGCCCGCGCCCGCCGCCCCGCAGCCGCCCACCTACGTGTAGGGTGCAGCAGCCGCGCCTGCCACAGAGGGAAATCGCGGTACAGCTTTCTTCTAACAATCATGTACTGTATGCTGCAGCGCGGGAAATATGTGACGGAATTATCAAAACAATTTAAAAAATCCGCCTGCGTAAAAAGCAAACTAAAATGATGGAATCGAAATGACGGTTACTGAATAAATAATTGCAGCTTCGGCGTATTTTTTACCAGGAAGTCGCAACAAGTAAAACTTGTATCTAATGCCTTTGACTGCAATATTCATTCAGTTGCGTGATAACGTCATCTTGATTTTTAATTCAGTGGCAGCTACAGAACAAAAACAGATCCAGAACCACATTTCCTGCGCTGTTACATATTGTTAGTCTAAATTGTAAGTGCGTTTTGTATCTCTGTTTCTCTCACACTTGTTCGTATTGAGAAAGTGTGAAAGAAAAGAGTGACATTTCGTCACGTTAGACTATAATGACGTCACGATTTCTCAGTGTCCTGCACGCGTCGAGAGTTTTATTTAGGATTCTAATTTCGCAATATTGTGTTGTAAAAAGTATTAACATACTTTATTAGGTTTCACGATGTCATTAATGTGACTTTTGTTGAAATATCGAAAGAATTATATCGATAACCACGACCATCTCGATTTCACAAGCTTAACGGCTTATTTATATTGTTTTGAGACGCGAAGTTAATATCTATGGTCTAGAAATGCACTGCCATTCTTCTTAAATGTTTTAGATGGTTGGAAAATAGATGGATTCACGCGAGAAAGTTTACTGAGGAAACAGGGTCAATTATAACCATCCGGCGAGTTACCATCTGTACTTTTAACACTACATTTTAAAGTGTAAAGATTTCCTTCAGTAGAAACTGCGCGGGAGTTCCAACTATTTTTCCAACGCTTTTAATTACTCAGTGAACCTTTGGCAGTATAATTTGACAGTGACTGTATTTAGTTGAAATTTATTAGCGTGTAAGCATTAGTATAAGCTGATAACGAAGCCTACCTTTCTGTTTCGGCCGGCTGTTAGTGTCAATAGACAAGGCTATAAGGTTTTATTGACTATCTTCCCTGATCGTAGCGATCGTCTCTAAGTCTGTTGAACATTTCGTTATTTATGAGACTGATTTTAAGTAATGAGAAATAGTCAAACTGGCACTAACGTTTGGGTTTTGGGGGCTCATATTGTATTCGCTTCGTTTTTGTTCATCATAGACTTGAAAAGGAGTTTTTGTACAGTCTGTTGGCAATATTATCTGACCCACTTTGATCTTTAACACGTAACGTTAAGGGTCAGCTAATGTTGACAACAGACTGTACTATTCAATATAAACAACTGAAAAAAAAATGGCGTTTCATCTCGACCGAATGTGGATCAGCTGATTATCTCAATTTCAAGGATGGTCCCATGGTAAAAGTTATTCATAATATACAATGACCCCTTTTCAGGTTTATGGTAAACAAAACTAAGGCTGTATAAGGCATTATTTTGCTTGTATTATACTTAGCAACTTAAATTTTCAATAGATCCTTCAGAATCATGAATACTGACTTGCTTGATCCAAAATGGCACACCTCCGTAGCTCCCTTTTATCGTTAAATTTTCGACTGCTAAGTGAAGGATACCAGTGCTACGGTCTATATGAAGTGAAAGAAAGAATTATTTCAGTCTAGAATAAAATGCCTAATGCTCGAAATAATTTCACCTGCGCAGGCGCACTGCAGTCTTCCAAAACCTGAACGTTACGATACTCGGCTTGTGTTAGTAAGTAGGCGATGTTACGGCTCGATATCAATTACGTGTAGTTAACCATACGGTAGCTGGTCAAGACTTGAGATAAGAAAAGCTATTTTTGTCACAGAAAATAAGGTAATTAGCTCTGGACTCCGGTGGTCATGTGCGCTCATTGCGGACTTATCAGGCTTTGTAGGTGAAATAAGGAATTAAAATGTTAAGGATTATACACATGTGACGGGTCTCTATCGGTCTGTAGTATAGCCAATGGTCAGTTCGCAAGCCAAAATTCATGTATCGCTTATTTTTGATATCAAATGCATATCTTTCTTATAAACTATTTGAAACACTCTATGGACCATAAAGATTTTTATTTTACGAATCAAACCTATGACTGTTATAACAATTTTAATAATTATACTTTTGTCATTCACGTATTAACATACATTTAAGCATTGACCAAGCTTGTTCAATTAAAAGATGTTGTTTTCCATTGCCGTGTCGTAAGATGTTGCAGTTATGCTTAGGAAATCTATTTAATATTTTAGTTAAATCATTAAGAACTCTTCTTTGTGTTGTACTTTCTAAGACTTATATTCTCTTATGTATTGAGTATACCTGCAAAATGTTACCACACACAAGTAATGGAAACGACAAATGAGTATCTAAAAAGAATCTATATTTTATTATGAGAAATTAAATAAAATATTTTTATATAACTGCGCAGTTTGACCACCGGGGCATATTGTGGTGCTTTGCAGAGTTAAAGAGAGGCGTGGTTCGGTGTTGTGATCGTCTATTGTAGCGCGGAGACGTCGTTGGTTTGTCCCTCCCTATCCTTCTTACGTCACTTTATCCCACCTTTGGTGTCAGTTCACGCAACTAAAACGCATTGTGGTTTAAAACGAAAACGTATTTGCTAAATAACTTGCTAAGTTTTAATAAAGCTAATATTGAAAGGCGACTTAAGAATAAAGTCCAATTGAAAGACATCAAAGAGACGTAGTTCGAACCATCCATAACATTTTACCATAGTAATATCACTTATATAAAAACATATAGATGTAGATCATCAACGTTATCAACTTGTATAAAAGCCGCTTGAAATGTGTGCGTGTTGTGTGCTGACATGTCTGACTGTAACATAGTAGGCGTAATGATATTCGGAAAGAATCTCGATTATTAGGAGTTACAAAATTCTCAATTTATCCCTCAACACTTCGAATTTTATCCATGTATCATCGATACACTATTATCGATTGTAATCGATAAAGTTAATTGTATAGAACGATTATCATTCTGATATTATAGTTATCCGTGATTATCCAATATGATACATCTCGCAAATCTCAAATTAATTTAAGTACGGGGCGACCCGTCAGTAAAATGTCTCTCTTACGTAGTTATAAGTCCTCTTTATAGGCTTTTTTCGTATATAAATTTTTCATATTTGACTATTATTGAATTTTTGCACCGATCACATTGAAGTTAATGCCCAAGTTAATGTTTCTGATTTTGGACAAGTGTGAGGTCGAGACCATTGCTTCCAGAGGAACAACAGTGTTGCATAACGCCAAATAATATGATTGGAATGTATTCGTGATCGTTAGCAATCGTCTCGCGGCCACATGGAACAATATCTCAAATTATATCGTGTCTAGATTAAGGCTAGGGATTCGTGTTAACTAATGTTAGGTAGCTAACGCGTTCGCTTACTGCATCTGTACATGTCTATTTTATTCTTTGCCTTATCTGTACCTATTGTATCCGGTTTTATTCGTACACTGGCGGACATATTGTGCACGAGAGCGCCAACAACCGTCGATTATTTTTATTATAATTTATTTATTTGTGTATACTGATTTCTCCGCCTGAAAGGTGTCGGGTCTTAATTGAGTACATTCCAGACGGTCTAACCATGTTGATTTTTCAAATCGTTTTATTTAACGTCTCCCCGATGACGCGTCGGTCAGATGTAATCTGAAATACGTTTATAAAACTTTAGACCGGCAGCTGAGACAAGCAACGTAATTTATTAATTATTTAAATAATTAACCTCACACATATTTATTTCCCCTCGTTATAATGTATAGTTTGACAAAGGTAACATGTTCGAATGCCGACATTTTGATCGTTCTCATTTAGAGCTTAAACTGTAACTATTGGTACCTTATACATTGCATATTTATATTTGATGGCACTGTTATTGTAACCCCTTTAAGTTATTTGTTAAGGAGTCTTTATCATGTCTATTGTCTAGTAAGAATTTAATATATATCTATTAATATTAATTGATTTATAGTAGGAGCCTTGTTCTATTCGCGTCTGTTTTTGTCGCTTTTTATACCCGTTAACGATTTGAAAAATTCTTTGTCTTGATGAAAAAAAAAAAACTTGTTACGGTTCAAAATGACAATTTTGATATTAGATTGTTAGTCACCGGTTTACGGTGAAAATTCTCACTGCCTTCCCTACAAAATTACACTGTGTTCATTTTATTTTACACGTACCTAGTAAAGAATACTTGCCTTAAGTAAAATTATGAATGAAAATGTGATTTTCATTAATCCAGATTCGACCTGACAGCACAATGTCTGCATTTATTGAATGTCACAATATTTACCTTGAATTGTAATAACGTAGTTCCCCAATAATAATCGTACATCGCCGTAATCAGAAATAGTTGATGTTAGCAGTGGAATGTAATTGTTGTGTAACTTTATTCGGTCGCAAGTGTAACGAACTACTGAAACATTTTGGATATAATTATAATTTATGGAAATGTAATAGACCTAATATTAATAGAAGCTAAGCATATTGAAAGTATAGTTAGAACACTTAAAGAAATCTGAGTTCATAGTATTCAATTTGGTGAGATCTTCAAGCCGGTCATTCATCCGGCCAATTGGCAGCGTATCGATCAAAAGAACAGTATTAATTAAATCATGCTTTCAATATACTTGGCTCACTAAATATTTAGTTATAGCCGAAGTATTTGCTAAATATGAACTGGTAGATTCTAATTGTTGTGAGGTACATTCAGTGTTATCTATAATGTTGACGATGCTTGGTTTTCACCATTGTTTGACAGCAGTTTTCCTTCATGTCGCTTGTGGATTTTATATTGAGGCGCTAGACGCCTCACATTGTTATTAAACAGAATGGGAAAATTGAAGCATCAATAACAATTTAAATATATTTGCTAAGCAAGCTTTTTTATCTACATTGGACTATTTTGTTAGTTATATAATAGTTTGAATTTATTATATAAAAAAAAATGTTTAAAATCATGACAAAAGTGTAGGTAAAGACTTGTGAAAAAAATTCTGATCTGACCCGTACGATTCTGTTCACGAATTATCGTAAATTACATTTTAGTTCGCATTAAGTAACTGTAATTTATTGTAACTATGATGAATATTTTTTTATGTTGCATAGAAAATAAATATTAAGAAATTAATTTTGTGCTTTTTATTTGTATACATATTTGCTCACAAGTATGATCAAATGACTTCCTCCACTCTGGGCGGAGTGGAAGGGAGTGTCAGACTCTTACTGACTAAAATCCATCCGTGTTCCCCTTAATGCCCTTTGCGTTCGAAGGCCGCGGTGCCTTTCGAATATATTCCGCAACCCTCGACATGTTTACACACTTGGAGATCTCAATATGCTGAATGTCTGAATGATTATATAAGCAGTACCTATTGAGTTGAATTGGAAACTCTAGAATACCTGCATCAAACATTTAATTTCATGTCAAAATATCTATTACAATATTAGGTATATTCTATTCTACAAAAATGTTCCTCCAACACACTGTAACACATGCCTTCCCACATATTTCAAACATTTTATAATTCTTTTGCACAAAATGTTCTAATGCACAAGCCGTGGCTATAAAACAGACCTTGACTTGACACAGAAAAAAAAATAACAAACTGAATTTCTTTGCAGTTCTTCTCACTAACTCTGTAATGAAGGTACCTTTAACACGAGATTACTCTGTTCCGGAGCCTGTAGTGATCAGTCACCAGTCTTCACTGCGTCGATGAGCCAGTCACCGCCTTTGTTCGACGGAAGTGCCGTTTCAAAACCTGCGCAAGTGATGAAACCAAACTGGGTGATATTCATAGGATCCTTGGTAACAAATCATTTCAAACTTAAGGTAGAACAGTATGTAGATAGAAGTAGAAGGTAGACTAAAGTAAACTAGTCATTTAAAATAGTTTGAGACTGCATCGTTCGCCTAGTGAGTGGTCGCAAAGCGCGACTGCTGATCACAAGGTTTTGGCTTCGATTCCCAGGTTGGGCAAAATGATAATGGGTTTTTCCATCAGGAATTTCCCATTTATATCGCCCGAAATATGTGTGTACTAATGGGTACACCTCTGCCTAACCCTTCGGGGATTACAGGCGTGATGTTGTGTTGTGTTAAAATAATTTATCCTCATTGACTGTATACATTGTAGTAGGTGCGTACCCGCGAAAACTGCTGGATATGTTATTGTATGTAAGGTAATACATACTTATAACTAGCTTTTGACCTTAACTTTGACCGCGTGAATGTCGAGTATTGCGGACGTAGACGAAGTTGCGAGTTGAAAAGTAGCAAGAAGCCTAAAGTCCTTGTCCAGATCCCATGCTTCCTGTTTTAAAAATTTCATTAAGATCGGTTCTGTGGTTTACCCTTGATGAGGTAACAAACAGATAGTTACTTACTTTCACGTTCACGATGTTACTAGGTTCTGCCCGTGACTTCGTCCGCTTTAAAGTTGATATATATTATCCCACGGGAACCGTACATTTTTAATTGTATCTCCATGCCGAATTTCATCCAGATCCGTTTGGTCGTTCGTGATTGAGTAACAAACATCCATCCATCCAAACTTTCGCATTTATAATAGACTAGCGACCCGCCCCGGCTTCGCACGGGTGCATGTATTATACATATAAACCTTCCTCTTGAATCACTCTATCTATTAAAAAAAACCGCATCAAAATCCGTTGCGTAGTTTTAAAGATCTAAGCATATATAGGGACAGACAGACAGACAGGGAAAGCGACTTTATTTTATAATATGTAGTGAAGTATGTTAAGATAGTGGTATAGGTAAGCAGTATGACTTTCCCCATTGAAAATTACCCATCTTCAACAAACAGTTGCTTATGTGATTATTAGATCTTTTTTTTTTTGATTATTAGGTCATTCAAAAGTGCCTGTTACGGTCTAGCTAGACGACCATCCGTCGACGGTCGGACGGTCTAATTACCCGACTTCGATGGGTTATGATTTTAGCAGTCCGTGAAGGTATGTACCTTACCTATGTTCATCTGTGTGCGCATATTATCTCCTGCACTATTTGTCGTTTAACAAATGAGGTATCGCAAACAACACCAAGTTTTGTTAATAGCTTTTTGACCGACGGACGTTTTGTAATAGTCGGGTTTTTTTAAATAAATTATTTGGCTTTAATTTTGACGGGTAGGTAAGTTTTTAATTATGTCGATAGCGATAAATCATTACCAATACAAAAGTCTAATTGTCTAAATCCATAAAGCTCAATATCGAAACTTACCGCATATTGCCGCAGTCGGGAACCTTGTTTAAAATAATATGGTGTACCGACTTCGCTAGTAGTAAATTACGTTGCGTTCAGACTAAACAATACGTCAATGGCAGGTAAAATATAAACCTCGGTAATACGCGCCATTCATTCATAACGTGCTAACAATAGTTACAAAAACAACCTGTGGTTTTATGAACGCAAAACCTTTTGACTTTTAAAGGAGCTTACGAATATACGTCAACCAAGAAATATGATGAATATTCATACTTGCAATGAAACTTTTTGCTGCGACCCTTCAGCCATAATTTATAGTCACATCGCTCCTTTCGCATGTGCTAATGCAGTCAGCGACCAAAAGATTGATTGATTGATTGAACAGCGCCATTAAGTTTGAGCAGCAGTTAATCTAATCAACAGATGCTAAATTTGACCGGCCATAACATTGTATGTAAGCTGATTGTAAAGCATCCCACGTCTCCCGGATGATTTGCTATCAATGAGAACATGCAAAATGTTGATCGTAAATTATATCGACAAGATATTAGACAACCCACATGGGTCTGGCTGCGTCACCTCTATTTTATCAAAAGTTAAGTCCAAAATCCTTTGTGGTGGAACTTTTTGAAGCGCAAAACAAAGCTGTGTATTGAGTAAAGAGTCAGTATGTAGGCAGTCTGTGTCCGACCGTCGACAGGGCGGGACATCATCGAACGATTTGTATTTGTTGTCAAACGAGACGTCCGAGTTCGCGAGTTGTGAAGTGAGTTTTGAAATTATGAACGTGCGTGCTGCAATTTTATTTTAATAGGAATACGCCGTTAATTACAGGTAAGATAAGACCGTTCTTATAAACTGCATCATATCGCGAAATCCATCCAGGATGAGAGAGGTCGGTAAATAAAAGATCGTTGATCCCACTTAAAACTTAATTGTTTAATCGATTCGGAATTCGAGTGGCGATCGTCTTTATTAATTACCCACATATGAACTCACTAATGTTGACCGATCACTGTATTCCTAATTACTTAGTAATTGAATTTGGGATGGATTTAATCACTAAATCACTAAAGCTTAAACTCCCGAACATTGTTAAAAAGGCGCGTTGAAAAAACAGGAGATTAAAGAAAGCATAAAAAAGTAAACATTGCTATCTGGCAAATGTAAACATCACGGGGTGTTATTAATAGAGCCCTAACTATGGGATCATATGTTAGGAGTACAGTGCACATGCACGGTGCACCATGAGCCGAGCTAAGGCTGCCTACTAACTGGACCTGTCGGGTGTTATTTGTGGGACGCGAAGGATACAATTATAAAACCGGCTTTATGATCTATATGACCACTTGATTATCGTTAAATAAAATGGATACATGTTTTTAATAGTCCTGCCACTTTATAAGTGAATGCGATTTATTTCCTAGGATTTTTGAATTATACCTTCAGACTTAACGATATTTTAATCGTTATGTAGTTCATACGATAAATATTGATCTCAGATTGTGGAGTGAGCTTTTAGATGGTCCGCATTTGCATGATTAAGATACATTTTAATTTGCATCTGGGTGCTCAAATACGTGTGGTTATAAAATATACCTCTAATACAACTGCTCTCTGATATCTATCACCAAATATTTACTAAACTTAATTCGACAACTTGATGATGACCATCATGAACTTACAATTTTGTGAACACTAAGTATATGTTAACACCACAAATCTACGTCAACAAGACACGAATAAGATTTTCCAAATTTTAATGTAACATATTCACACACATTTAATCTGAAGACTTATTCCTTACGTTTTTTAAAATAGTAAGTTCTCAATCGCATCATGAACAGCGTCCCTTATTCCGCGGCCGGACGGGGGCGGCCGCGGAGCGACAGCCGGACTTTATTTTTTTACTTTTTACACGGTTACCTGTTCCCTGAACGGGTATCGTATCGACTGGCCCGCTGCCCGCTGGTTAGCTTAACAAGTGCACCCGCCAGAGGTGCCCTATCTTTGGACAACACTCTTTTATTATACCACTTCATATTATTAATGAAAATAGTCGCTTGTTTCTTTTTCGGATTCAGTTTAAAAAAAATGAATATTTTCATGGATTGGGAATCGCCAGAGACTTAGAAAATTTCGTTTTTCTTTATCAAGTTCTTGGAAACCATGTTATTTAAGTGATTGCACAGTGCACACACAATGGAGGAGAACGACAAATTATTTCTGCATTTCCATGTCATGTGTTTCATCAAAATAGAGCCGATAGAAAAAAAATGTTAATTATACACATAACCCACCTAAAGTTTAATTTAAAAATAGAAACTAGAAGATAACACAAGTAATTCCACTCTGCAATTTTTTTTTATTGAAAATACATAAACATTCGGGTGTTTCGCGAACATCCACGGTCATTCGCACATCTTATCACAGGATGCAACCGTCTCATTTACTGAAACTGTCATTCGGAACTAAAATATTACTCTTTTAGCGTTATTTTTATACCAGACTAGCTTTTGCCCGCGACTACGTCCGCGTGAAACTTGTTTATATCGTACTTGCATACAAGCTTCCACCCCCCCTTTTCACCGCCTTAGGGGGTGATTTCCGGGATAAAAACTATCCTATGTCCTTCCTCGGATCTTAAACTATCTCCATGCCAAATTTCATCAAAATCGATTCAGCGGTTCAAGCGTGAAGAGGTAACAGACAGACAGACACACTTTCGCATTTATAATATTAAGTATGGATTGTAGGCCCAGGATGAGTTAAATTAGTTCAAGATATAAATGGACTGAACTGGTTGCAACGACTTCGTCTGCGTCCGCGATAACCGACATATATGCGGACAAAATCGCAGGCAATAGCTAGTTTGAAATAATTCTGTCGTAGTTTGTTCAGTAAATATTTATTAATGTTTCACTATAAGAACAGTCATCGCCGAGTCGAGATAATGAAAGACAATAACAATAACTTGTAGTTAAGGTAATCAATAAATTAAAATCTTGACGGCTATTGTAAATTCACAAGCGCGCAACTGTTAGTTACAAGATGCTCTAAATGACCACAATTTGTTAGTGACTCGAGTCACTAATAAAGTCCCACTTGAAGTTAATAATATCTGCTTATATGGTACGGTCGGGGTCATAAGTGCAGTAGCATGCTAAGGTTTGAATTGCTGTGAACACGCGGTACAGGCCGTACCTACATCTGTGTGTATAAGTGATGTATTCAAAGTTAAAGTCAAAGTCAAATCATATATTTAAATAGGCCATTATAAGGCACTTTTGAACGTAATAACGCACTACCTACGTACACCTCAAAATTCGCACACGACGTCGAAAGGTCGTAAGTTTAACCAAAGCGTCAATCGATTTGCTTTGTAGATTGCTACTCCACTTATGACCCCGACCGTACACCGCAAAGAGGTACCTATTTACTGATTTGCGGTAAGGTATTACCCAGAATGTGTTTCAATCACAATGACAGGTTTAAACCCTTTGTATTACTAATTCACATACAGTTCTTTTTCCTGACATGTCTGAATTGGTAAACAAATAGCGAATACGGTATGAAAATCATGACTTTTCACATGAAATACCCACTTTCAGTTACGTATCCGTATGAACGTTTCAACTTTGTTTGCGTTTGGTATGAATTACATCAAAAACTGCTTCATACTTTCCAAAATCAAATACTGTTACGCTTCATTATTGATTTTGCCAGATAAAAAGATTTGGAAAAATACAATTTTCAAAGTTTCTTATTAATTTCCAAATTGATTGCTAACACGCAGTTACCGCATGTATGTATCACTTGAGAACACCTAGACCGATTTGGCAATTTTTTTGTTTGTTATTGTCAAAATAAGGTTTGCATGTTTTTTTTTGGAAAATTCACCGGAAATTTAGTGGATGGTATTTTTATATAAAATTGTCAATAAAAAAAAAGTGAGACTCGTGCGAAGACGGGGCGGGTCGTTAGTTACAATTAATTAAAATTATACATACTGGGGCCGTGTTAGCAGCCAAAGTTATATGACAACCCTTGGTGCGCGCAAGCGGGTCTTTAATTTTCAAATAACGTTGTGCTTTCATGTTTTGTCGTAGATTTACAGTAACCGTGCTCTTTATGCACAGACATGCATGCGCCCTGTACTCGAGGCAAACAAGACTAATATTTGTAGTGCTTTAATGTCCGCGAAAGCTAACTTCGTCGTTAACTTTACTGTTATTTCTCTAGGCCGTGGGAAAGAGCAGTACCTTTATCAATTACTAGCTTATACCCGTGACTTCGCCCGCGGGAATGTCGGTTATAAATAAGATTTTTTTTGATGATTTTCGAATTCTTACTAGCCATCTTGCTGCTTGGTTTTAAATGCGGGACCGCACGATAACAGTGTTATAGTCCCGCACTGTCTAGTTCTACCGCATACGCAACGGGTCGATTCTGTTGATTAAAAAAGGTGTATTCTGAAGTACTGTCAAACTTATACAACTAAAAAAACAAAATAAGTATATATGAATTATTGGCTAGGTGTCGTAATTTTACTTATTATTGGATGCCAAACTGCACCTTGTATATTAATTAAGTTTAATTATTATTGCTAAATATTATTGCCGCGTTAATTTGAGGTTATCGAGCAAATAAATATTCTACTTACATTTCAACATGCTTAGATAAATGGCGCCCAAAATATTAGATTTAACTATTTTTTTAATAACAATTTGTAAACATAACTTGACCTTAGATAAAGATGCTCTATTTTGTATACATACGCATTGTTGTATGGAACGTGTAACTTGTTGATTTGTTTGTTAAACTTTGTACTATTTAATTGAGTGATAAACGAAATCTAGTCGATGATAGGTCATAGCCTCATAGGATGACCCACCCCTTAGTCATGAGATTTTATGTTGCAGGGTCAACTAGGCCCTGACCTATTAAAAACCCAAAGCAAAGCTGAGAAGTCATTTGAGATGACACTTTGTTTTAAAAATGAAAATCAATAAGTTTGAGACATCTTTTATAAAACTAGCAGTAATTTAGTTAATCTGTATCAAATGACCCTATGGTAAAATAGGGGTTAAAAGTTTGTCTAAAGATCCGTTTGTAAGTAAAATCCATGAAAAATGGTTCACGACTTTTAAAAATACAACCACAGAAAATTAAAATAGGGGATAAAAGTTTGTATGGGAAACTCTAAAATCTATGCGGACGAAATAGCTGGCAAACTGCTAGTTTTTCGTACATAATGTGCACATGAGAAAAGTACAAATTGCTTGCACCTGATTCTCTGGCCTTTATATTTTAAAAACCTTGTTAATTATCTTAATTTTTTTTCCAAATCGTACGCCATCTGCCGACACAGCGTACAGCTTGAGTTCGTACAAAATGGTGTAGTCAGGCCTTCTACTGCACATATTTGCAATTTGCGTTAGAAGCATTTATTAGGTGGATAAACTGGATAACTAACTATTCGTGTACGTTATCTTTCTTTATCTTTTATGCCTATCCTAACTCGACAAAATCTTAGGGTGATAGTTACGAGGAATGCATTCTACCAGTCAATTAGCTTATTAGCTATCAGATTTCATAGTCTTGAATTATTTACAGAAGCATCAAAATGAGCAAAAGTTACAGTTTTAAATTCATATCTTTTGGAATTTTGAGTAGCTCTAAAAATATTATAGTATCCACCCACATAGACAAAATGGTTGTGCACCCCTACGCATAGAGCTATTGGAGTCTTCTTTTTTGTTAACACCTTTTGTACTTATAATTTGACACCGGGAGCGAGTAAAAAAACTAGTAGACATTACTTTTTGACAGGGGATATTTAATGAAGTTGTAGCTTTTTTTACTTTCGTCGGGCGTTTCTCACGATAATACCATTGTAGGAGCACGTCCCAAACGGTCTCAATCAATTATGTTAACTGTGATAATTTTGTTTTTCTTTAGTTTTTTTTCTTTGTGAACGAGGAGAGGTTTTGTATGGTCGACAAACAAATTATACGCCACTTACACACTTATTATTGGTCCGCGCTGGAACGTTTTAATGGAATTATGACATATTTTAGGTGATAGCCCGGTCGGACTGTTAATTGGACACTCGGGAACGATTTGGTTTTAACGTTAAAACCGGACTCATCCAGAGTTTATGACTCGATTTTTTATAGTTTTAATCGAGATGATGAAATACGATAGCTTGTGGAGTTCATCTTTTGTATTATTTTATTCGAGTTTGAGTAAATCAGGATTTGAAACTTTTCAAGACAATTCTTGTGTCTTATGTTTCTACTGATATCTACATAGCCTACCTAGATAGCTTTATTAGCTTTCGTTTGTAAGGCTATTTAAAATTTTCCGTTTATACCAATTTCAAAAAGGCGTTTTTACAAGACAATATCAGTATATTGTCTTGCAAAAACGCCTTTTTGAAATTGGTATGGTACGCCATGGTGTAGCAAGGTACCTGAAACTTTAAAAAAAATGCATACTCTGCGTTACCAACCTTAGACACAAAGTTAAAAGTCCCCTAAGCTAGGAAATTCATTGGCATATCCTTGCACAGTTGCACTAGATTTATCTGGAAATCTTTTTCATTTTTCTTTTGTTCCGTGTGGAAAATCCTCTTGGATGTCAGACTCTTAATGACTAAAAACCACCCCAGTACTCCCTTCCCATGTTAACGCGGGTTACCCCGGCGCTTTCTTTGATCCCTGACACCTAATTTCTACCACACCTAAAAGTTCAGTACACAATCCCCAGAATGTGGCGATCGGCTTCGATGGGCGCTCGACTGTGTGCCGGACTAGCGTTAGCGATGTCGCTGGCACTCGGCGCCGGTCGCCGCGACTTCAAGGACCCCGAGGCACGGCACCACTCCGACCTGTCGCTATGGATCGACGAACGACAAGTGAGGATGTTTAGCGGTAAGTGTTTGTTGAAAAGTCTCGTCTACTACTAGATACATAAGTTTCGTAACAGCAGAGCTATTCTGTACAAGGTGAATTTAGATGAAGTGCCCCACTATGTCGTGACGATTAATTTATCGTTGGATGACTGTCGTCTCTAGCTATTCCCACATTTGACAATGCTTCGTCACTGCAGAAAAAGTCGTGGACGACACTTAATCGTACCGTCCTATATGTGAACATCTCCATTTAAATACACAAGCTAAGATGCTTTAAACGACACGATAATCTGTCGTCACGACATAGTGGGAACGCGCCCTAAGGTGAGCTGTAATTCTACATGACTAGCATCAGGGTTGACAGCTCACTTGAAGCAAAAGACCGAAAAAACCTTGTAGCAGGCGAAACGTAATTTGTTAAAAGTAACAGAGCTATTGGTGTAATCAACAGTTTAAATTTTAAATGAAGGTACACTTACCTCATAGAAGTCCTAAAATATTTTGTATCCAAAAAACCATAATTGGATCATTTGCTGCAGAGTTTGTTTGTTTGTTTGTTTGAACGCGCTAATCTCTGGAACTACTGGTCCGATTTGAAAAATTCTTTCAGTGTTAGATAGATTAGTTATCGAGGAAGGCTATAGGCTATATACCATCACGCTACGACCTACGGGAGCGGAGCAGTAACCAAAGACGCGGGTGTTACCGCGGCGGACAGCTAGTACATAATAAAATGCGTACATAGGTACCTAAATGAGATCATGTGGGTGATGTGGGTAATAGAAAATTTCCAGTAAATAATTTACCTATTTACCTACAAGTCAACTAGTGTGAGGTCAGACATATCCACCTAATTTTAAAGTGATGATGAATAAATCTATAATTCACTGCTTACCATATTAGATTTAGGTAGGTACTTTATACCATTGACCAATAATTCCAACACACTACTTTTTTAAAAAAAAACCTCTTTATTTTAGCCCTGAAAACCGGATTAATTCTCAAATTACAGTAAAATTTAATTTTTAGTTGCGACACAATTTACTATTGCCATATAAAGTCTATGGGGGATTCGATTAATTGGTGGTATCAAGTACCCATTTACTTAATAATAATATATACCAGACGATGCGTAACCAAAATACTATACCTAATAACTAAACATAATAACTAATTAAATTGTCTCATTTCCAGGTATATCAATGCAAGTATTCGCAATAATAAACGGTCACGTATCGCCATACGTTTTAGACCCGAACTTTTCCAACAAACTGCCAGTGATACCATCAGAAGTCGGCTATGTAAACTTTACGTGGAAGTCGAAAAAGAGGTACTACTACGACTTCGATATTCTGACGTCATCCGACCTGACTATACTGAAGCCGCCTGTCTTGTCGATAAAGACCCGAGGACGGGTGCCCAAAACATCTAAAGGTAATTTAAAAATAATTAATTAATGTCACATAAGGCTAATAATTTTTTAATCGTCAGATAACTCTTTATGGCGATGGCGGTTTGACAGCTTTTGTATAGAAAATATGTCTTAACTGTCATATTTATTATTTGGATAAAAGTTATGTGACTAGTGAAAAATCAGCCCTTATAATAATGAATTAAAGTGTCGTCTTGGCCCAATGGTTTAACCCTTCTTTCATGCATAAAGTTGCTGGTTCGATACCGGATAAGTAGCAATGTGACTTATTAAATTCATACGAACTTTCTAAGACTATCTTAAATATCACTGATATCAGTGAAGGAAAATATCGTGAGGAATCTTGGACTTTGAATTAATATAAGTCTGAAATCACCAATCCGCCTTGAATAAGCGGAGCGTAGTGATCAATGCTCATCCCTTCTTATAATAAGAAGAGGCCTTTGCCCTGCAGTGGCTGGTATTATTATTCATTATATGTATTATAATTAAAAATGTTCCCAATGTTATTATAAAATCGAGCTTTACTCAACTTTTCATTGTTAGGTTAGTCAACACATGGAGCCAGCAGAATAGTGGAAAACAACTTAAAATATCATGCCATTAGGTCATACCGGTGATACCGGTCATACAAATATTTTTGTCGTTCGCAAATAATTTGGCCAGGAAACGTTTCGTTTACTTTTTTAGCAACAATAGCACTCCACTATCCGGTCCTCGAATAGGTAAATATTGTCTGTCCAAATATTTATGATGAGTTTATTCCACAGAATTCAGTATAATTCTGCCATGTGTTGGCAATAACAGCGGTGTGGCCACATTTGAAATAGGGCTTGTGCTAAAAAATGGCCGCGGATTGCCGTTAAAAGGCACCCCATTAAGGTTACACCTAAAAAAGGAATGCGCACAGAGAGGTGTGTATTTAGAAAGGACAGGTATTGTATCGCCAACGCATTTTTAACACTTACACGCCTGTGTTTTTGCGGCTGTCTTGCATTCGGCACGTGTCTGTTTCACTTATCTACTAATTTATTAATCCAGCCAACTTTTGTTGCTTTTAAAATAATTTAAGTTTTAACAACTCCAAAAACACAGGCGTAACGCTTATAATTTAAATTTTAAAATAACTTTTAATTGCTTCTTCTATACCAGGGATGGCAAACCTTTGTTGGCGAACCTGACAAATATAATAAAAAAAAATATGGCTATGAAAAATGAAACAAGATTCTATTAACGTTTTTTAAACTCTTTATTTGCAATTTGATCAATCGTAATGTTTCTATTTTACGTTTTTATTTAATTGGCGTACCCTAATTCTTTTGTCACATTGCACCACTGGCACGGAGCCATCGATTCGCCATCCCTGTTCTATACAAACACTGCAAAAGATCTATTAGAGTACCTTAGCTTATTAATTCAATTTCTCATGCTTAAAAAACCGAAGTGTAGCGAACTTGAGCACCAGAACCGAAGCACTAAACATTGCATTTCGTCTATTTCGAGCTCATATTGTTATGCTTACGCTACTAATAATACATTTATGGGTAGTTTGTAATGTTGGTATGAGCGAACGCTTTACCAGCACCTACCGTTCACAGCATACGTCACCTCAGTGTTTGTGCCCATACGTTCTGCTAGAACAATACAACGATTGACATTTTTATTAGCGTTTTGTATTCGATTTTATGATGAATTATTCGAGTTTTATGCAAAAACAAACGATAATTCAGATGGAACAGTTCTACGTTTCTTTAGTTTGGTAATAATTTATCTTAAATAATGGTCCTACTCTGAATTCTAATTGAGACAAGTTTCCGGTGAAAAACTAAACAATTTTTATTGTTATTTCTGATTTACATACAAACCTATTCATCCTCAGGAATATTAAGGAATTTCTATAACAATTTTATTATTATTTATATTATTTAAAGTGCAATCTCCGACAAACATCTCGAACAATTAAGACATCTACACTGCGCATATCCCTTCCCCTCACTCTGAATTGTATGAAAATTTATATTATTGTTTTTCGCATGCTTAAAAATGTTTGCTGGAGGTTATACTTAATTTTTTCAATCGCTGTACTGTCACCTCTTTCTCGCTCGTTCACTCATTAGTACTAATGTAAGCTCAGTGTGTTTGTCTGTGCGTGAAACCTGCGATGCTCGCCAGGCCGTATTAACCGAATGCATTATTTTCCGGGATCCGCCGAGTTCGCTGGTTGGCTGAATACGGTGCCTCTGCTCACGGCATTTGCGTTTTTTAGGTTCGTATCATATGCTTGCTTTTTAACTAATACATGGGGTGTAAAAAGACAAAACACATAGCCGTTCAGAACTCATGCTGCCCATCAAACTAAGTAACTTTGAGCAAAAAATATTGCTGGGAAAAAATTTTTTTTTTTGGTGTACAATATGGCCGACGTATCTTGGCGGCCCTGAAGTTAGCCGATTGCTGCGCAGTAAACGATTTCGTTTCTTTAAGATCCATTGCGCAGCTAAACTGCTATCTTCAGACCGCCAAGATACGTCGGCCGTCCTATATAAAGTGACTCTTACACACGCAAAACATTGTACTTATGGATGTATGCAACAGTAGGCCGTGGGGGTATTTAAAGGTCAATTAAAACATGGTTTCATAAAAAAAGCCTGCCTACAAAAATATTGGAACTTTGACCTTCAATACCTCCGTAACCAGAAGGTTCCTAGGTGTGATCCAGAACAAAAATACGATCACAATGATAGGAACAAAATGTTACTTTCGGCTTCGCTAAGTAAGTGTCATTTTACACCCGTTACATTTAAAAGTATCATTTCGGTGCGTCATCTTTATCATGGCACACTCATTCATTAACTGCGAAAACCCATTGTATTGTATGTTTTTGATAATTGCAACTTACTACTAACATACATCATAAATAGACTTAAATAGATAATAAATATAGAATTATATCTTGCACACAACTTTCAACTCTATTTGTGATACATATTAGTTCATTATCAATGAATAAATGAATACTGTTTGAGCTTATTTCTGCCTATTTGTGCTGATCCTTAAGTAGCAAATCAGTTCACTGATTTTGTAGAATGGAATGTGTAAAGACAGATTCTGCAATATTAATTAATAGCAATTTTAATCAAAATCTTTCTAGTGCTAATTTACCTAAGTCTTAAAATTTTCGAAATTAATTTGCAAATCTCTTATTAATCCTCCTACCCCACAGGTCCAGACCCAGAATGTGACAAAAAATGTGCTAACCAAGGATGGTGCAATAACGAGAAGATATGCCAATGTCCTGAAGGGTACATGGGACAGGATTGTAGGACTGCGCTATGTTACCCACAGTGCATGAACGGAGGGAATTGTACTGCGCCTGGAGTGTGCTCATGTCCCACTGGTTACCAGGGAAGGAACTGTGAAGGAGGTGGGTTCATACTCTTCAATATTCTATTTAGTTACATTTACGACTTACGCTAATATCCTAAAAGACACAATATAGAACTGTAGGACACTGTATGACCATGTTACTATAATTTTACTGTTTTTTTTTACACATGGATATCAAGGGCGCAACATTTAAGTAGGTAAGTATAACCTCGTACCTATATTGTTGTCATAGTCTATCCTAATAGTAGTTCTTATACGAATCTGCAGTAGATTTAGAGAACACATAATTATAACACCCTTGATCCTAATGCAATTGTGCAGTCTCTTATAAATATAACTTATATTTTATTTATTTATTTTTCTACAAGAGGTATAAAATAAGCAAAGAGTTATATGATTATGACGTGTTTTAGCATCTTGAAAGGCCCTAACGAAATAAAGTAATAAGATTTAATTCGCTCGGTTGTTAGTAGCAATTGCAAAAAATATAAGTGATTAAAAGAAATTAGTTTTTAATAATATAATTTATTCATTTAACAAAAATAATTATTATACAGTGAGGAAAGAGGTAAAAAGTCGTTGTTAAACTAGTCTATTTTATGATATTGGTCCGTCAAAGTACGTAACTATAACAATGGTTTGGACATAATACTTGTTTCTATAACTATTCCAGTCGATAAATGCTACATAAAAACACGCCTTCTCGTGCATTTAGTAGGTGAATAATTTTTTCCTACTCTGTAACTAACTCCGTCTATAAAAACTTTAGTTACATGCAAATCATGTTGCTTCCTGTTTGCCGGATGCCTGGATGCAGTAATATGAAGGTGTCCTCACACACAAGCAATATTATCACCGGGACGATAAATTCGCAGGCGAAATAGGACTTCGTTTACGTATCGCCACGATGGTAATATCGTTTGTA
This sequence comes from Hoplodrina blanda, assembly GCA_949316365.1. Lineage (NCBI taxonomy): Eukaryota > Metazoa > Arthropoda > Insecta > Lepidoptera > Noctuidae > Hoplodrina > Hoplodrina blanda. Next base: position 1,998,454 of record OX438579.1, on the reverse strand, counting down.
TGGAGATACTTTAAGGGTAGGTACGGTCGGTAACGAAAGTTGGTTTACATTTTGTTCTTGACACTGTTATTCGATACACTGCTTTTCAGCTTGTCATGGTAATAATTAAAAAGTTCAAAAAGTAAATATCTCGTCTGCATTAACTGACATTTGTGTTAACTGCACTAACTTTTCATTCCTTACACTATTGTGATGGCGTATTACCAAATCTCCGTTGAACTAGCAAAAGTAATATTTTGTATTTACACAGAAATACAAGTTATCATTTGCTTTACTCTTTAATAGCTAGCAGAACGGTAACATCACACTCTGAGCAAATATTTTTCGACTCCTGCATACAAAGAGCATGTTAATGTTGATCAAATATATTATTTCCAAGATGTCTTTTCGTGAGTAACATTTTATTAAAAGTACTCACGTGCATTATACATCAGTTAGCATTTAAACGTATACAGCAGCCATAACATCATCCATCTTTCAAATCCTCTATATCTAAACCTTCTTCGAGATAGCGATAGCAACTTTGCATCCAGCCTTTATAGCTTCAGTCAGGGCTTGATAGAACGGTGCCTGTTCCGCTCCATGATCGATACCTGTGTCATGATGTTCCTGCTCCTCATTTCGGAATTTGGTGATGGTCTCCAGGATTTCTTTGTCGATGTTGGGGTCTTCCATCAAGGTTCGGAGCTGGTCGTTGTAGTGGTCCACTATGACAGTTTCTACAGCCACTGTGCAGGCCATTGCTGCTTCTTTGCCTAGGAGAGCTGTGCCTGCAATTGATAAATTAAGTCTTGCTTAAAAAGTGGCGAAGAGAGCAACAGAGAGACAGCCATGAGCAAAAGCTGATTAATCGTTACCTAATGGTGAATTTAGACTGAAATCCAAAGTCTTTGATGCTTTTACAGCCTATAATACAGGCATGAAATATTTTGCTACTGAGCTCCTAAAACTTAAGTACAAGCAAACAGGTATATTGTAACGTCGTAAACATAGACATGGTTCTTGATGAGGTCCATGCGCTTATTGACATGGTTTTATGTGTGCTGGATAAATGAGTGTTCTCCCTAAAACCGGCCACAAAAATATAACATGAAAGAGAAGTCAACTCTTACCAGCGCCTAACATCCATCCGGCTACATTCCATATCGGCGTCAAGGCCGTCGGCCGGACCCGGTACTCGTTGATCAGCTCCTCGAACTTGGCGCGATGCTTCTTCTCCTGCTCCCACATGTGTTTGATGAGCGGCCCTTCCGCAGTACTGCCGAGCACGGCCATCTGACCAGCGTAGATGCGGTCCGCGCCCAACTCGCCAGCATGATCAACGCGGATTATTGAGTCTAGCTGGAAAGGAAATCAAGTTGTGTTACAATTTATTTTGTTCAAGCTCACATCACCTAAATCACCGAAAAATGTATGGAACATCCACTTCTAGGTTAAGGCCAGATCAGTCAGCTAGATGCTTGTGACTAACCTTCTGGAGGCTCTGTGCAAGACTTTGGCTGTAGTTTTTACCACAATTGACTGCCTCGTTGGTCTAGTGGTTAGTGACCCTGACTGCAAAGCCGGAGGTAGTGGGTTCGATTCCCACCCAGGACAAACTTTGTGTGATGAGCATAATTGTTGGTTCTGTGTCTGGGTGTAATTTATCTATAATAATTATGTATGTATTTATAAATTATATAAGTATTTATATCAGTTGTCTGGTTACCATAACACAAGCTCTGCTTAGCTTGGGATCAGATGGCCGTGTGTGTGAGTTGTCCCAAGATATTTATTATATTTATTATTATTATTATTTAATTAGAGAATTTCTTCAGGAAGTTCTACATACCTACATTCATAATACAATTTGCATACTCACGTGTGGATTCTTCTTCCAATACGGCCTACTACTAGAAGACACTGTGCTGTGCGCGCAGCGTATCTGTTGCAGTGACAGTGTTCGCAACATCTTGCTTCCCTGTAATCGATAAATACAAGATTACATATTACAAGAGGTTCTTTGTTACAGGTATTTGCGCGCAGAAATGCTTGAATGGCGGCAAGTGCATACAGAAGGACACTTGTGAATGTCCTAAAGGGTATTATGGATTGCGCTGTGAATTTTGTAAGTATCCTTTACCGACTTGCCTAATGTAGATTTCAAATGACCAAATGTGTTTTTTTTATTAAAATCGCCTTTTAAACTGAACTATTTTTGTTGAAATTGTTCGTTGAGCATTGTAACTCTATTAGACTTTTTTCCTGCGAGACTACATTTAACTCTAAATTTTTCAGCAAAATGCGTGATCCCCTGCCTAAACGGTGGTCGTTGCAAAGGCGTGAACAAGTGCCGCTGCCCCGTGGGGCTCGGCGGCAACCACTGCGAGGTGGGGCGCCGCGTGGGGGACTGCACGTGCCGCGGCGAGTCGTGCTCCGGCCCGCACACGTGCCGGCACGGCCGCTGTGTGGCGGGCTCGTGTGTGTGCGACGCCGGCTGGAGGGGACGCTGGTGCCATAGGTCCACAGGTTGGTATTATCTATACTAATATTATAAAGCTGAAGAGTTTGATGTTTGTTTGTTTGAACGCCCTAATTTCCGAAACTGCGGGTCCGATTCTGAAAATTCTTTCACTGATAGGAAGTTAGTTTATTCCTGAATGCTATAGGCTATTTTTGTATGCTTGCAGGATCTTCTGAAGAGTCTGGTGAATACAAGAGGCCACGATGAAACAAAAACAAACAGTTGACGAAACTACTTAATAATGATGTGATTTCTTTAATTTTATGAAAAATAAAATATACGTATTTTGTAACATTGATAAATTAGTCATTTAGAAATTAAGTTCTACGCCACTTAGTTTATGTATTTAGATTTAGTATTATGAAATAATATAAAATATTAGAGATATGTTTTGGACTTGTTTTATTTATATGTTTATACTTATTATTGTACACCACATAATAAGCACAGAAAAACATTTATAATTATAAACTAGTGTACAATGGGTTTGTTTTTATGTTTGAAATAGAACAATAAAATCAAATCATAATGGTTGTTGTCGTCCTAGGATGTACTTGCATAGTGTATACTTACACGGATAATTATTGTTGGTTGGTGTTTCAGCTGTCAAAGCTGTCTGAGGGGCTACGGCTCCTCATATGCTTTTCAATGGTCAGGGCCCCTTACATTCCCGAGTTACAAAAAGTAAATTAAATCAGAACAATATAAGCTATCCCTAAATTATATTATTTATTAGAACAATGATGCTCTTCAGGTCTCACTATTTAGCATTAATACCTACAATAAACCTTAAGGCTCCAAATATTTTAATTGTGTTATATTATACACAGTTTAGTATCCATTTACATGATGTTACATGCAGAGTCAAAAAGAAAACATAGTCAATTAGTCACCATTTTCAGATATAATCCACCAGAGATTTAATTTAAAAAAAATACATGTATGCCTGATGCCTTTTGGATGTTAAACTATGTTTTATTTGACCATGTAAGTAAAAAAATAAATATTTTAAAATAATATTATAAATATGTAACCAGTAAAGAACCTCGGACATTCTGGTGAGTTATCATGCTTGCCAGTCTATAGAAATCTTTCTACCTAGATGTTGCTAAAAATAATGGTACCTACTGCTTGTATAAATATGGGCGGTTTTTGTTTAAAATATCAATAATATACATATGAAAAACTGTTTCAAAAAATGCAAATTTTAATAAAAATATGATCTCATCTAAAAATAACTACCACATTTTTCAGTTTTGTTTACATACCCCTACCTACCTGTGTAGCTTGAACAGGTTAGGTATATGGCAATTTAAATATATGCAAGAGTGAATATTTAAAGCCAAACCTTGTTTGACTGAAACGTGCCAAAAATTGCTTTTCAATGGTTTTTTAATCTCTGAGTCTGAATTATTTTTTGAGCCATTGCGAAGAGTAACCTCAAATATAAAGATATCTTATATTTATCGTGAGAAATGGAATAACTCACCTTAGTTATTTTGTAAATGTCCGGAAATATGTTACGCAATCTTCAAATATTATGAAAAAATAACAAAATCACCACAATCATACGCAAATTTACAAGATTTGTTTACAACCGTGAAACGTCAAAAACTGTTACTGAAAAACTCACTAGATGGCACTACTGTATGACGTGAAATGATCAATTTCTAAAATAAACTAGGGATTTTTCCTGGACATCTAACAACTTGGGACGTCAGAATAAATAAATAGCAATATTTGGCTGCCAAAATTGGTGAGTATCTTTTACAAAATAAGCTTTTATTTACTTACAAAGCTACGGATCCTTTCCCCCCTCAGGTAGAGGGGCGATTTCCCTTTCCATGCGAAAACCACACCGCGCAGACTCGTACAAAATGGCGACCCCTAGATACGAAGTTTATACGGTCCACATACCGCGCTTACCGATCGATACCAATGGAGGACTCGAATTTTTCGGGGACTCTCGTGCACTCCGTAAATTTTGTGAATTCAGTGTCTGGCCGAGTGCAAATGTCTTAAAAAGTGTTGTTTTGAACGGGTTACATCACAGCAAGTTCACGAGACTTCTAATTGGATTGCAAAATGTGCTTCAAATCACGCAGGTGCGTACGCAGCCGTAGTTTCACCATTCTGTCTGAGCCTGCTCGAACGCGCGGCTCCCCTTCATGATGGCCATTCATTTTGGCTTATCCTTTACGCCGCCGCAAAGAGCTTGCGTCATGTCATGCGTCTTCGAAACTGACCCGTCGCGGGGCACCATGCACCGTATAAACAAAACATCAAACAAAATGCGTCATTGGTGTATGCGACTGCATTTATTCGCGCGTAAAAGGCAGAAAATTATAAATTGCAGTAAGAATAATATGCACCTAAAAATGAAAATGGATTCCTGAAATCATAAATCGGTGCATTGGACCTGAATTCGTGTTTGTCCGGAATAGTTAGTAAGATATTCGGTGGATGTGGGATAAGCTCGAGTATTGATTTTTCTCAGCTAGGTGTCTATACAATAGAATTGTCCCTCATTTTGCACTCGGGTTTATTATCTGAAAACGGGTCAACATGATGATTCCGCCAGGAAGTATGGGTAAAATAAAGTTTTCCTAACATATTTATCCAGATCCTGCAAAATTTCCAATAGGAAAAAGATCTTACAGAGTATTTTGAAAAGTTTTGAATAGCAAAGGCGACATCCTATGTTGTCCTGGGCGACATTTTCCTGTACCCAAGAGGTTCGTCCTGGCCGAAATTATTCAATACAGTAGAGGAGCCATTAATTTTATTCTTATAAAAATAGGTTCAAAATCAATACAGATTGGTCATGTATGTATAAGAATAGGAACATTTCAGCCCAGACAGACATTTAGGCTAGGCTTGAGGTCAGACTTGGCTAGTGAAATATTTAGGGCAGATTTTAGGCTTCATAACTACATAAACTGGGGATATGAGATTTGTGTCAGAAGGGGAGTCATTGAACTCTATTGATTTTCGAGACCAAGCACTAGTTATGTGAGCTTTTATAATAGTGTCATTACCTACTTAAATATTAATTGAGTAGGCATTGTGGGAGACATTACACACTGATAGAGAGATGATATAAGACAAATTATTCACAGATGGCTTGAATAAAGACAGCTTCTTGGCAAATAAGTCTCCATTCAGGACTACTGACCTAATGTTGGAAATAAATCAATAAAATGTTAATCATGTCAACTCAGGGACATTAATATTCAGTTTTAATGCCTAATTAATTTTATATTATGTACCTACATAACATTGATTTTTTCAGTTGAAGAAAAATCATTTCTTTTTTTTTTTCTCTAATAAATACTATGGATAGAACTCAGACCGCCATTACTACTGAACTCAAATAGTTATCTAGTAATTCTTTTTATTGTAATTATTTTTGAAATCTCTTTTATTTTTTCTTAAACACAAATTAATTATGTAGTTAAAGGGTGGTTTTAAAGATGCTTCCTAATTCAATATGCAACCGAAATCACTACTAAATGGAATAAAAGAAGGAATGAGAAAAAACAAGGCTGAATGAAATAACAAACCAAGTATTGATCTGGTTTCAGACAGCTAGTACTTACAAGGCCAGGTCTTTAGTGCTATATAATTAAAAATAGTAAGTAGACAAAGATTAGTAAGTGATTTGAATATTATAATCACTCTTTTATATCAAAATAACTACTGTAAAAAAATATAGGAATAGTGTTTTAAATCCTTGAATTTGTTGATTCAATGCCATATGAAAATTATTCAATACATCTTATGTTTCACACAGACAGAACTGCATTTTACTGCATTATGAGTACATCAGCAATCTCTTATCTTCATCATTTATTTTCAAGGCAATGGCATTAAAATAAAACAATAGAATAACATTAAAAAAATAAGTGACATTCTTCTTTGAAACCTGAATCTGGTCTATATTATTTATCTTAGGTGTAATATAGGCCACAGTTGAGACACATTATAAGAGAGAAATAACTACCTATTAGGATGTTTTATCCACTGTTTCAAATCACTCGTACAGGCACAATCTTAAATAGAGAAAGGTGTCCTAAACAGGATAGTCCAGAATTTTAGATTGACTTTGTTACAGGATATTAATATGTTATTTTAGAATCTACAACATTAAATCAAAAATAACTATTAGATTTGACACTATCCACTTTTTGAGGAAATTAGTAATGGCAGGGATAAACAAGATTGCAACATTTATTCATTTTAACAAATAGGTATATTACCTAATGAAATTGATCATGGATCTAGTTGCAGCAAGCTTCACTGTCGAGCGTGAAGTCTTGGGGTTCGAGTCCTAGGTCGTGCAACATATTTGTCGGCTATTTTCTATCTAGCAGCTCCTATGAGTCACGTATATCACCAAAAAGTTTTCATTCAGGTCATAAAGCTCGTCAGTTGAAGAGCACCGATCGAGTGATTGTGTAGTACGCCGCGACAGAGAAGCGCTTCCCAATGGTTCGACACGTGGGTGGGCAGGACGACGGGGATCCAGACTACGTCATGAACTCCGCTGTCAGCACAGAGTCCATGGATATGGAGGGGGAGGTAAGATATTAAAGTATGCGGCCGGAAATAACACATCGGGCTTTTGAAACAGATTGCTACAAAGCGAGGTATTTGTGACAGATGACACTACACATAGCCGAACTTTTTCAAAAACCTGAAGATTCGTATAAACGGCCGGGTACCTACCATGTTGATGCATCAAGGATTACAACATGTTCCCGAAAAGACGAAAAAGACATCTGAGTTCGGAGTCTGTTGTTTATAATGAGTTTCCATTCCCATGATACATAGGATCTAGGACTCAGTATAACCTGTGTCCAGCTTGAAAGCTGAGTATCTATCTCCAGAATAATCTCGCATGGCGCCATCCGACCTCGGCGGGTGTAAAGTTCAGCCCATCGGGGCGCGTGTCGTGGCTGGCGTCCTTGGAAGTCTGTTAGCTCGTATTTTGCCTATTTACCTAGTACCTACTAAGAAAATCGATAGCAAAGATTACGCTGTCGTCACTACTCGCAGACTACCTATCTACTTCTAAAGTCGGATTTAAATATGGCTTCAAGTTTCCCCAACTCAATTGATAAGGTTACGAGTAGCAGAGAACTTGTCTTGACTTCATAATAAGGAAAATTCTGGAAAATGTCCCAAGTAATTGTACTGTTGTCGCAATGTTAACAAAATTCTTATGGACGGCCCCTGAAGAAACCTTAAGATTCTTTTTGTCGTAAATGCAGTAGACTTATCCGTATATTTATGACCATTTGAATATAGTTCATAGGCAACAAACACCTTATTTAGTTCTGTTTCGAATCCCGGGAGGCGGAGACTCCCAGACAGACGTAACAGTCTGTCTGATGGAGTTCAACAAACGTATTACGTACCTATACAGAACGAGTTCGCGGAATTTCATTTCCACGAATTCGTTAGTACGCTCTTCGAAAATAAAACGAAGTACAGATGCATCAAGGTGCAAGAATTTGCTTTGTTGCTCCCGTTGAATGTCTAATTAGTAACACAATAGTAAGACAATGGCTTATGTCGAACTGTGTAACATAAGACATTCGAGAGGTTAATAAAGGTCTTCTTAAAAAGATATCGGGAAATATAATCAGTCGATAATTTGCTTACTAATTGGCTTTCGTCTCTGTAAATAAATAAGGTGTACATGTGAGATGTGCCCTTGTAAATGCAATGATAGAGGAGAATATTAGCCTACAGTTGGATTTTCTCGGCGAATCTATGGCTAGCCGTGCCCTCTTATTTCCTTAAACTTTATGCAAGAAAAAAATACAAGAGCCACTTTAATGCATTAGACATTCTCTACCAGCTCTTGGGTCCTAATAATGCATATAATTCCCAGGACATGTCACAAGTAGATGGCTGTGGGCTGAGCGGGCCCTCGGACGACGACGACGAGTGCGCGTCCTCGCCCGCCGGCTCCAACTACGATGACAGCGCCGATCTCATCAAAAACGCCATGAGCGATGAGGTTACCAAACAGCTGGCTGCCGCTGGTGAGTTTCGTTCGTGATATTATTCCAAGCCTGTTATATTTGGCTCGAGTAAGTGGAATGTTTTCTCCGTTGGGGTCGTAAGGCTCTCGAGTGGTGACCACGTACCGTAAGGCTCAGTGTAGGAAGGCCTCTCCCACAACGTGGACCAACGACCTAGTAAAGGTTGCGGAAAACCGCTGCGGGTAGCGCAGGACCGGTCATTGTGCCTATCTTCAGAAGAGGACGTCGCTCGGCCAATATGATGATGAAGATGATTATGCCAAGCCATTCGCCCCCAGCTGTAAAAGATTAAGCAAAAACTTATGTCGAACTGACTGGTGAGATGTAGGAGCAAGAACGACTTATGTGCATTTAATTATGAATTGAAGGTTGAATACCGAACAAACGTTTAGTTAGCGCCTTCATGCCTTAGAAGGCTAAGACACTGGTCGATACGATCCACGTCAGTAAAGCCATATTATACTGATGAAGTTACCTAAGTGTCGGTCGACCTTGATGAATGAGATTTCTCATGTCAAGTATAATACTTTGTAGTATAGGTCTTTCCCAAACATGATTTTTCTAACTAATTCTGGAGTCGATTTAAGTATAGGTAGGTACTAATTTCGAGACTCGACAAAACGTTGCCATCCTAAATAGCTCAAATTGCCGACATTGACCATTGTCAATGTGAATTTTAGTTTAGTTTGTGAACAAGGGAATCGGCACCATTGTGCCGATTCCCTTGAAACTAAAATTAGACTATTTCTATCTTTTTCTGACCAATAAAACAAGAAGGAGAGTAATGTAAATAAGAGCTGTCAAATTTAGTCAATCTGACACATCCATACAATTTTAGTTGACATCTTAAAACGTATCGATTAAAAATACGGTAAAGTTCAAGGTAAAACTAAATTGACATCTCTAACTTAGTTCTTAAATGTCACCGCCCTTTTCTTTCGCTGTATGTTAGTAAGAGATGTCAATTCTCTAAATTTAGTTTAGTTTGTGAACAAGAGAATCGGCACCAATATTCAATTTCAATTAGACCAATATTAAAAGGCACCATTGAATGTCATATACAAGAAAAAATAATTGAATCTAGTTGCCAGTTGTATTTTCTTATTATGAAGAATGAGCAAGAAAATCCATACAAGCTTACCTTTCTCTTTCCTACAGGATTACACGTGCATACACGATTAACCTTGCATACAAACTATTATTTAATATATACCTATTATTTTATACAAAGTATTACAAATAAAAAAAATGGCGGATAACTGGGATGGCACCGAGATTGTAACGTAATTTATTTATTTATTTATTTATTTATTACATTTGGGAAAACAAACAGTAGTACATTAAGCATAAACAATTCTGTCTTAAAATAAAAACTTAACGAATATACTACCCACAACATTTTCCACAGATTACTATATTATATAATAAAAACAAAAACAAGCTGTAAGCAAACGTAAACTGATACTGATCAGGGCTAATTTTAATGAAAATAAAGAAAAAAAAAATATCAAAACAAGTTAAACAATATTCTATGAAGGATGTAATAAAATGATAATGATAATACATGCGTAATCACTACATAATCACTACATAGTATAAAACAAAGTCGCTTTCCCTGTCTGTCTGTCCCTATATATGCTTAGATCTTTAAAACTACGTAACGGATTCTGATGCGGTTTTTTTAATAGATAGAGTGATTCAAGAGGAAGGTTTATATGTATAATACATGCACCCGTGCGAAGCCGGGGCGGGTCGCTAGTATACTATACAATACAGGTCCATAAATAGATTATATATACCTACATTGTGTAAAACTTATAGAGCCAACTGCTGATCCTTTAGAATTTTGATTATACCATTTTTAAATTTATATCTGCTTAGGAATAATATGTCTACTTCACCAAAACTCGTATTGTACGTGTCGACTAAGCGGCGTAGCGGAGAGCGCACACCAGCATTGGATCTACAAAAGCTGGTAGCGAACAGTCGCCTGGTGCGGACTTCCCGTCCATGCACTGTTCGAGGGACCAGGTAACACAAATTAGTCACTAAGTCAGGGCAATCAAACTTGTTTCGGCATATACTGAATAGTGTCATTGTATCAAGGAGGATGCGTCTTGACCGTAGTGTAAGCAAAATTTTAAAAGAATTACAAATGTCTTCAACCAACAGGTCCGGTCGGCATGGCTGCTGCTGCCGCTATAGCGTCCTCAAAGAAACGCAAGCGGCCGCACTCGTTCGAGACAAACCCATCCGTCAGGAAGAGACATCAGAACAGGTTACTTAGGAAACTCAGAGTAAGTGACGAACAATTACCATAAAATATCTATTACGGATTTGAACTAAGTTTTAGGTCATCCCTGGCCACAGCCTACCTAAGCGTTATGACTTATGTCCTCTCATCCGTTTCCACCCTCAAACAGCAAACTATCGAAGAGTTCGCGACGCGCGTGGGGCAGCAGGCCGTGGTGCTGGTGGCGACGCCCGGCAAGCCCAACACGTCGTACCGCGTGTTCGGCGCCAAGCCGCTGGAGGACGTGGTGCGCAACCTGCGCTGCATGATCATGGAGGAGCTGGAGAACGCGCTGGCGCAGCAGGTAAGTCGGTTTCTATAGATGTCAAAAGTTACTGATGTTGTACTCTTACTTCTTAAATATTCTTAAATTGATATTAGTTACTCCAATGTAATTTGAAAATAGTAAGTCCAAGCAAAATCAACATCATTAAATCTTTGAACACTTGTTTTCTTTATAAGCTTTTATGTTGCTAACTTTAAAATATATTCACAAATTAAATGTTTTTTTTTAATTCAACTTGAACTCTTATTAAAAAGGTCTATGTTACAATGTGTTTAGCTTAGAATCTTTACATATTTACAGTAAACTTTTTACATAACATTCTAGCTAAACTTTAACATGACCTTTTAAGCTTCAGTGAGTCGAGATTACATATCCAGTATCAAATTATAAGAGCAGCACACCTAAAGCTAATTAAACATGGCAAAAAATTACATATCCAATAACAAAAAAAACGAAACTAAACTCACTGAAGCTATTTTGATATTTAATTATTTTTCACTCAACTCAAAGCTTGCTATCAATGTTGTGTTCCCTTCCCCTTATGCCTCGTTTAGACTATCGCGAAGTAAATCGATCAACACCTCGTCTACTCGTCTAGTTCAAATAAACTTTGACTTTCTATTAAGCTATCCATAGATGTAGAGAAGTCTGAAATAAATAAAGGATACATGAGGGTCGACTGCTAAGACAGCTTTTTATTTCAAGCTTTTATTTACTTTTTATTCTTATTTGATATTTGACTTAGTGTCGAGGTGTTTAGCTGTTTTTCCAAATAGTCGGTACAAACAATATTACGAACGACGTAAACAAAAGTAGAATCAGAAACGTTGTGTGATATTCTAATTGTCAAATTATAATGTACGAGATAATCTAAACGAGGCTTGCATATACACTTTACCATTTAGGCTTCATACGGCGTGAGCTTACTGTATTTTATTGATGGGTCAATTTGAGTTGCGTCACAGCTCATAGAAAATGTATGGGCTATACAGAGTTCATGTACAGTCCATAGAGAATGTATGGGCTATACATGAACTCGGATTATCTCGAGTTGATTCATAACGCTGTATTTCATTTACAAAATACGGTCGAGTTTTCTACAACGCAGACACAGAGACAGAAGTCTCGAATAATTAATATGTTTGCATTCACTTTTCTCCCTAAGTTCCCCTAAGTTGAGTACTATTGTATTCAATAACTTAAAAAAATATATATTTACAGAGTAAGCTTACACGCTAGCACTAAAAGGTAAACATGTATGTCGCATCACAAATAGTTGCTGCATTTCACGAGCGCTCCTCAATCATAGTAATGTAAACTCTCTCTGCCTACCCTGGCCCCATTTTATTTGTTGATGGATGGCTTCTCGTCATTATTCGCAAGATGTGTCTTCCGAGTCGTAAGTCTTCCGGGAGCACTGCGTGACGTTGACTTTCAATCTCAGGATCATGCGTCAAGCTAATACAGGGCTGCTGACTCTTGGTAGAAGGCGAAACCATGGGGTTATAGTCGGGTAAGAGTCCGGCGTAATTCTCCGTTCTTCCCAGACGAAGGAGATCCATGAGGGTTTAAAAATGTTGGCAAGTAAATGAGGGTCTTCATTGTAATTTAAACTTTAAGCCAATAAAAATAAAGTAGAAGCACACAAGCACGTGCTTCTTCGTGCACAAGTAGCGCTCGTGGATTGTCCCGTGTAGTCGTAGTGGTGTCGTATCGGTATGAAGTATATAACGAGTCAGTTCGGGCTGGGCGGCGGCCCGCAGGCGCCGGCCCCGCCGCTGGACGACCCGTCCCTGTTCGAGCTGCCGCCGCTCATCATCGACGGCATCCCCACGCCTGTCGAGAAGATGACGCAGGCGCAGCTCCGGGCCTTCATACCGCTCATGCTCAAGTATTCTATGGGTGAGTTGGACTACCTTTTTTTTTATCAATTCTGATTACATTCATTTCAGTTCAGAGATATTTATTTCTTTTAAAATATCATTACAGTTAACTTAAATAAAAAATCGCCCAAAATTGAGTCGGACTCGCACACGAAGGCTTCCGTGACACCGTATTATTTAACACTAAATACAAACAAACACTTTTCTTGTATGGTACACATTCTTTTTTTGTATTATTTTTATACGACCAAGTCTTTGAAAAGGGGCCGTTAGGCACCCTATGGGTACAGAATCCTAACAAGCACAAAAAAAAATAGAAATCATGCTATACATTTAGTTAAATAGGGGCCAAGGAGAATCTAACTTCAGATTCTTTAGATATAAGCATCATAGAGTGTCCACTGTCGCAGTGCGCGGCAAGCCTGGCTGGGGCCGCGAGTCCACGCGGCCGCCGTGGTGGCCCAAGGACCTGCCGTGGGCCAACGTGCGCATGGACGCGCGCACCGAGGACGAGAAGCAAAAGGTAAAGGTAACACAACCACACTACTTACACACGCTCACTACATCTGCTTACAGGTTTTTCACAAACGAACTTATATACAAACTCACACCCACCCCATCCATCACCACTTATAAACTCACGCCTTTTTCCTACGAGGGTAGGCAGAAACCACAGAAGCCACCTACTACGATCCTGACATACTCCTTTCGCCTCGTCCACGTTATTTTAAATACATCTTGTCATACAAGCACGCCGGTTACGAGTACTGCGCACCTGACCTTTCTGAAGAACCTCACCAATAAGGTCAGTGTAGCTCTTCCTAAGATGTCCCCTCCCCGCGTTTCCCACACGTAACATTTTGTATGGCCTACTAGTTGTTCTTACTTTTTGTTGTGTGTGTACGCAAGTTTATATGTTTGTACACGAACCCAGAGTACAGGGGAAATTCCTAGCGTCGGGCAAGGTTAAATGTTTTATTATTTTAATTTATTGCTTGTATTCCAATTAATCGGGACCCACCTAATACAAAAATTGACCCCTTCCGGACAACTCCTGAACGCCCTCTTAACTAGAACAAATCCGGAATTCTGCTTCTTTTTGTGTGGATTGACTCAAATTTTGTCCGACCAGTATTGAGCAACCTGTACAGCTCTGTCATTGGCCTCATTTAGGTCTTGGATGGTGCATGTGGTTGTGTACGACGGGCAACTAAGGAGGTTTAAAATATTAATTCGATGTCTAATATTTGCAGATGTCATGGACGCACGCGCTGCGTCAGATCGTGATCAACTGCTACAAGTACCACGGCCGGGAGGATCTGCTACCTGCCTTCAGTGAGGACGACGAGAAGGGACCGCCTACACAACCCGTAAGACGCCATTTTATTAAATTTATAAATACAACTAGTTTCTGCCCGCGATTTCGTCATGTTCTCCATTTTTATAGCGTCAGCAAGCTCGTAAAACAATCACCAAACTTAACGTACTACATATACTAATTTGAGTAAAATAATATGCATAATTGAACTGACGACCTCGTTCGTACGATATTGAACCTTTCGAGGCTTATTATTTATTAACCTAAGTAGATCAACGTAAAGACTTTTCATAAGCTTCTTAATCATATAAATATTATTCTTTGATATTATATTATGGCCGCATTGTGTACCTCTCCATGCCTCTGGCGTGCTTGGTTGTACTTTCAAGTTTATCTTAGACATAAACTTAGTAGGAAATATCGTAAGGAAACCTGGACATCAAATAAATAAATATAAGTCTGATATCACCAATCGGCTTTAACATGTCAAGCCCCGGCTGACTTACCAGTAAGTCAGAACAATAGAAAATCAATTGTGTCTCATTATGTGGGACTTGAGTAATTAAGCAAGAGTTGCCTTCTCTGCATCAGAAGAGGCATTGGCCCTGAAATAAATTCTATAACTAATGTATGATAGTAACATTAGTAACTCACAGTTATAATTAATTCAATTCATACAATTACATATTTTTTCCATAAGGGAATAATACTTGTGTCAATGCTCCCTGAAGGCATAAATAAGTGCGTCACAGCTATATCCTGGTCGTCCGACAAATAAGTAACACCCACGCTATTAATTGTGATAAACTTATTAGTGGATCGTTGCGTCATTCATTTTTATTCACATCATGGCATCGAAAATTAATTTACACGTTTGGTGGAGCTCATTGTAAATTACTTTGTGACATTATTCGGAAAGGCGTGACTTTATCGTTTACCAAGGATTGAGTACGTGATTCTAAAATAATAAAAAAAAACGAGCATACAAAACTGCAACACCTATAGCTACACTGTCAATATGTATGGAACGGCATTCTTTTTTTTTCATAAACGACGCATAATTTTAACTCTGTGTCTACAATAGATTTTATTTTAGGCTAAACGGTTCCAGTAATTGTGAAATGAATACAAAAGAGGGCTAACTGTAACTGTTCTTGTTCCTACCGCTGTATTGATGTCTTTTGAATTGTGTCTAAATTGTATTTACTGTTTATTAATGCTGTCTCACACGGAATGCTGCCTGGATTTGGTAACATCTTTTATTTATCATAACCTTTTACAAATCGACAAATGATTCACCATTGATTGGATTTTACGCTGCAATAAAAACCCAATTCTGGAAACCCTGTCGACCCAAACTTTTTATTATTGCTTTCAACTGTACCACTGTGAAATAAAATATTATGATAACTTCCCGTATCGCCACATTCATTGCCCGCTCCCTTCGCGTCACATACATCTCCCATTACATAGATATCGGCTTGCATGCCAAACACGAATAACAATTCGTCGTCGGGCTCTGGGTCCGGCGCGGGCCGCAGCAACCAGCAACAACAGCAAGCAGTGCTGACGTCACAGCAAGTCTGCATCGACCAGATGACGCTCGCTGATGTTGATGTACGAAATGATCTAAAAAAATTCTACCTTTTCCTTTAACACGATTATTGGAGTAATAACTAAGTATGCTGTCTGCTAAATCACACAGATGTCACAGTACGCGCCAGCAGTACTCCAGACCATCACGAACCCCGACGGCAGCGTGTCTCTGATCCAGGTGGACCCCAACAACCCCATCATCACGTTGCCAGACGGCACCACTGCGCAGGTGGTACGTACCATGGTAATATGCAGTCTTCTTTAGTACTGTCAGTGTCCTACATAACCTGAACTATGTTTCATTTTACTTATTCCTAAAAGGGTCAGGTAATGCAGGGCAATCGCCGTACCATCCCCTACTGGGTGAATTCCTCATGTCGTGGTCTCAATAATAGACGTAGTAGGGTTAATTAGCTCTGGGCATCAGACCTACACGTTGGTTGGGCATGCGACTCACATGTGAGTGTGGCCATTCGTGTAGGCAATGTTACATTAATTAAAAAGTTGTGCTTAGCCACTTGGTTATATGCTTACCGCATCGTAGTTGAAAATTCTACGGAGTTTATTTTTATTATTTTCTTGCAACACATTATTTATATTTTTCCAAATAGAATCACAAAAGTGAAGGAAAACTTTCAGTCATTACATTTTGTGACGAGCGTTTATTTTGCGTCCCAATTTCTTTATAAGTAAATTGTAAGGTAATGTTTTTGTAAGTCACAATCTTGGTGTTTCCGCCACAGATCCACAGCGGCGAGGGCGGCGCGAGCCTGCAGGCGCTGGACGGCGACGGCTCAGTCACCGTGGACCTCAACGCTGTTGCCGAGGCCACGCTCAACCACGACGGACAGATCATACTCACCGGCGAGGACGGCCATGGTACTTACTGTCATAATACTACCGAACAACGCTGTAAAAATGTTCCTTAACCATACTTGGGAACTTTCCAGTTACGAGCATATTGAAGGTCAAAGTTCCAACTTTTTATTTTATAAAAGCTACTTTTACATGCTATAGCTAAACTTGAATTACCCCCAAGACCCTCGTACTGTTACATTCAACCGTAAACATAAGGTTTTGCGTGCTGCTTATCTGACGAGAATGTGAATCGAGCTTAGAGTTAATATAATTCCATGTTGCAATGCATTTTTGCTTTAAAATAATATAATAATATTTGCCAATTGTCCTCCCACTGCAAGACTAAGCCTTCTTCTGAAATAGAGAAGGCACGAGCATTGATCAAGGCAAATTGGCGATTTCAGACATTTTTGATTGTAATTCCAGGTCTCTATGGCTATCTTGGCTTGGATGTTATTTTAATCATTTTTTTAATTCCTACTTTAGTACTACATGTTACTTATGTCCATGTGGTCCCGCAGCGTACCCGGTGTCGGTGTCGGGTGTGATCACGGTGCCGGTGTCGGCGTCGGTGTACCAGTCGATGGTGGCGTCCATGCAGACGCAGGACGGCGGCGTGTGCGTGGCGCCGCTGGTGCAGGTGCGGCCCAAGCGCGAGCCCGTCGAGCGCGATGACGTCACCGCCTAGCGATACACGACGACACGCGTCTATGAGCTTTATTACTTTGCGTAAACCGCCTAAAACCGCTTGCTACAAGTGTTACGCTAGTTTTTGTTAGCTATGACTATTCTTGACCGCTCAAAAACAAACTTTTCTCAGTTTTGGGCACTAATTACCTCCTAATTTCCAAATACTAGATAAAGCTTGTTACTATCCAAAAGTAGACATGTTTTTAACGTTTCAATTTCGTGAGTTTTTGTTGCCTTATGTAGAACGATAAAATATTTAATAAGTTCCACATTTGCACACAAGTAAGCATAAAAAACTATCCGACTTTTTTAGTGTTTAGAACAACTTGAATTCCTCTCAAAATTAACTGTAAGAACCTGACTTCCTTTATATTTCTAAGACTACAGGTAATAATTAGACATAGTAAGATATATAACTTTAAAGTGACGATAGTATTAACATAACGACTGTTGTAAAAAGAATACAATAGTTAATTAAAATATTAATTTAAGAAATTCGTCCACTAGTGCAATATAATGAAACACGCTGCCAAAATTTATTTTTACCCAAAGAAAGAGTATACAACACATAATTTAAAACATATTTATTATTTATGAAATATCGGAACTTATTTCAAGAACGAGTGCCATTTGAGTTTCGTTGATAAATAAAATGTCCTTTGTGACTTGTGATATTTTTGTATATAGAGGATAAACGATTATGTTTGTCGATCTCGGAGTGCTTAATAAGCTTTTATTGTTTATAGTTTAGTCCAATTATTTCCTTTAAGAAGGTATTCATAACAAGTTCAATGGGGTAGGCATTATCAGTAGCAATGTACTGTAAATATAGCCTTGTTCCTACCTAGGATAGAGTTCTATTTTGATAACTGCAGTTTTTTTAGTGCAGGCGACCTTTGCATAGTGACAAATGCAAGTACAACATGTTATGTAGATGAAGTATGTTTTCTGACGAATTATGATAGATGGAGACAAAATTGCCTGTGTCTGTAGGTATTATAGCTAGATTAGTACGCGAATATTTATACAATTAAAAGTATTATTTTGCGAGGACTAGATCTTGCTCATTCTAGTGATTTTATTTTTAAATTGACAGGTTGATGATATTGTTTGTGTGGTGTGCAGTGTTATAAGCAGGAATCAGATAATTGAATGCATATTTACTTTAACTTCAAGTGTTTACTAGTATGGAATGGAGTTTTATATCCAAAAATATTTCCACGATTCTGAAATAGGCGTGGATTTTTTTATTTAATTCTAGAAGTCGTATTATACACACTTTAATAGCCAAAAACTAACCTTAGGAATATGCATCGCTTTTTTTTCAAATAAAACAAATAATTTCTAGAAGTCGTATCGATACTTTCGTAGCGAATAATTAACAAATAAATATGCATTCAATTATCCGACCCCTCGTTTTATAAGTTACCAAAGTGTAATGTTTAGTGAGCTAGCTACTGCCAAATATGCATGGTTATTGTGTAATAGTGCATTTATTTATTGCCTTATTTCAGTTGGCAAATACGCTTTCAGAACATTCTTAGTAGCCCCTTGTTTGTCATCAAATCAATCATAAGATTATAAAAATTAATAATATCACACTTGTATTCCTTGACAGGGTTGGTAAATGGGTGTATTAGATAAGAGATGTGAAGCTAAACAATTACAGTGCTAGTTTTGTTCAATTAATGACAATCATGCAATGTCATTGGTCATTTTCACACATTTGATGCAACTGTGCACATCTACAGTGGAAATGCAGTCTTTTCTCGTGTGGTGGGGGCGAGCCTATTTCAGCTGTAGTAATATAAGCCCAGTGAACTTGAAAGCGTATTTACCAACTACAAAGCCTGGCCTAGTATTAATTTAGTCACGTTTTTACTTGCACATAGTGCTTGTTATATTCCACATTATGTTTCGTTACCTATTTTTTTATGCTGACGTTGTAAATATGTCAAGAATTTGCGATGTGTATGTGTGTGATTTGTAAAGTTGCTACTCAGTGTAGTTGAGCTAGTATAGTTAAAAAAAATACGTCAATTCAAGACATTTCGTTCTTGACTCTGTCGCATCTGAAAATGGATTTGATTTCATTCAATTACGATCCTGGTCTTTTGTCACACGGCCGCTTTTCTAAACGTACTGATTTTTATACTCTACACCAGGGGTCACCAATTAGTATTATTGGAGGTCTGTATTTGAAAATTATGAGACTGTCGCGGTCCACTTTGTGATAACTAATGAAATACATATTTTTTTACTAAGGAAGACGGGTTAAATTAAAATGCCATAAGTTTTTCTTGTATTATTCACATATATTCTGACAAATTAAGTTTTAGATGAAGTTTACTGTTTCCTCTGTTGCCTTAAGGTTGTCACAATATACGTTGGTCCGCCATTTGGTGACCCTTGTTCTAGACGTTGAGCGTTGAAGATACAACAGTGCGCCTTTCTGCCGCGCGTTAGGAAAACGCCCGTGCGAACAATTGCTAAAACAATATACTAGAAAACAATACATAGTTCCATCACACATTCAGTAAAAGGTTGTTAAATGGTCATAAATGTTTATATGCATTAGGTATATTTTATAATTTAGGAATAATATGTTTTATGTTGAGCATGATTTGAAAAGGATAATATTTTTATTTACGTTGACTGCCTGCCTATTAGTTAGATTGTAATTTATGACTGTGAAAATATTTATCAAATGTGTATTTAATAGTTTGCCATAATACTGCCATAATAGTCTGCGTAAAATATGCCAAAGACGGCGCCATTTAATTGTAGTGTGCATGTTAGTTCATCACGACATTACACGCTATTTTCAGTTCATATCTTTTGTTATGTTTTGTGCCTCAGAATATGTTTGAGATTTTTTTTAATTTGTGAATAACTAGCGACCCGCCCCGGCTTCGCACGGGTGCATGTATTATACATATAAACCTTCCTCTTGAATCAATCTATCTATTAAAAAAAACCGCATCAAAATCCGTTGCGTAGTTTTAAAGATCTAAGCATATATAGGGACAGACAGACAGAAAAAGCGACTTTGTTTTATACTATGTAGTGAAAATACCCTAAATGGGCCTAAATAAAGACTTCTTTATTTAGGCCCATTTATAAATATTTTTCAAGTAATTCATTTAGGACTGACTGACTTCAGTCCAGTCCTAAATGAATTACTTGAAAAATATTTTTGTAAGTTTTAATACAAGGTGTAACTTTGCATCCTCGTCTTTCAGTAGGTTGTCATAAAAGGCACAAATCTAATAAAATTACACCGCCAAGTCAATAAATAAAAAATATTTGTTTTTTAGGTGTTTAAGTTTGACAGTATTCCAGAATACATCTCTTTCATAGAAGAGAATCGCCCCGTTACTAATGCGGTAGGCAGTGTCGCGCGAATATATAACTGTGTGCGTGCGGGTTTATCGCCCGCCTGCCGCAGCAAGATTGCTAGTTCGAATACGAAAAGCCGCCTACTAGAAAAAAAAAACTATTTTGTTTCGTGTTGAGAATCTCTCAGCATTTGATTTTGGCGAGGATGCAAAACAGCACCTAATATAATACGGCTTAGCTTGAGATTGGCTTGTACCTTGCTCAAACTATTAGGGTTCAATTTGACAGGGTTACATATTCATAAACAGTTTGTATATTTAAAAATAAAACAAGTACAATTTCTGAGGCACGGCTTGTACAGTATTGTACATTTTATTTTCAGTTGAAGCTTGTTATGTTGTGTCGTAGTATTGTTATAGTAAACTCTAATGCAACACAGATAAAGTCGATAATTTATAAGTAACAGTATTAGACTCTACTAAACTTCCAAACGTCAATCCCGGTCATAAGATGTGCGAGTGAGTCGGCGAATACTAGTTCATGATTGACATATTTTTAGTCTCGTTTCGTCTCGCTTCCCACATTTTATGACCGCGGCTGTCACTGACGTTAGTACAATCAGTGTTGCATCAGAGCAGGAATGGTTTTATTTTTTGTTTACGTGTGCGCGTGCCGCCGTAATAAATACGTGAATGTATCGTGTTGTTTTATTTGCACGAGTCGAGGCTTGATCACTGTGTGTCTGCATGACAGGTGTGTATATTGAGTTATTGTTGTTTATTAGAACATTTTTAATTGTAGATATAAGTTATGACTACATTTAAATGTTATGACTACATTTAAATGGAGCGAGGTCTCAGAATTTTATGGTGAAGTCTAGATATTTGAATGCTCATGGTTTATGATTTATTCCGTAGGAGGCGTAGCAAAGCGCAGGACAGCTCAGGTTTCACTGCCAATCAAAAATCAACATTATACTGGTTAAAATAAAGTTCAAATAAAATAAAGTCCATGAGATCATAGACACCGACGTGCGCGCGGTTGAGTGTACCTTGCTATTTCTTTGGCATTGAACGCCTGCGCTTTGCGTGGTTTATATCGGCCTTTCAGTATTCCACCGTTGTAAACAATGATAGTAGTCGTCTTCTATTCAAAAAAGAAAACGGCAATATATTTGCAACAATCAATAAGTGTAAAGCGCTGTGTAATGTATATTAAAGTTCCAAAACCAGGTGGAGCAAAACGGCGAGGGGCTGGAGGCTATCTCGATGGGCGGCGGCCATGTCGCGCAGGTCATGCTGCAGGGAGGGGGCGAGGCACAGGTGCTGCAGGTACTCAGCCTCAAGGACGCCACAGTACTCAGCAAGGCCATGGTCAGTACCCATGCGTCTGGTGCACTTTAATGATAGCCTAAGAGCCGTGGAAGATCGACCTTCACCCATCAGATAACTTGATGAGAAATATTGTTTATCAAAAATAATTTATTAACAAACATGCAAATGATAATTTGTCTATCGAAAAGTTCTTAATTTTTAATTGAATTAATTTTATTTATTTTTTCATGTACCTATGATTTTTTGCAGGCAAGCTTATAACGATTGGTTTTGTGATTAAAATATTCACTGTCCACAATTGTGATCTTGCTTTGTAGCTTATCAATATTTATCTAGTAAATAATCATAATTTATTATCACTTATCCAGGCCAAGCTAATGCTTTACGGTACTCAAATACTTTTGTACTAGCCCTACTGTTATCATTACTGATAACTACTTATCTGAAGTACTTGACCAGCATGTTCTATTGCCTATAATTTTGTTATTTTTACAGCAAGTAAAAGCTGAGCGGGACGCGGTGGTCACAGATTCCTAGCTACTAACACTGGTGGCGTCTACCCCGCCGCCTGACGGAGCTCCGGACTGCCCCGAACTGATGAGCGACGTAGCATAGCATCGGCAACACACCCCACAACCGAACCAACTCGATTATCACAAGTATTTAACTTCACACGCTGATCCAGTTGCGTTTAATAATAATTCCAAAATTAAATTAAATAATTAATACGCACCAATGGTGACGAGTCGAGTGCACCATGCGACTCGGAAGGCGACGCGTGCTCACAGCTGTTAATTGTTATTAGAGTATTATAAACTCGAGTGTTGCCATCAAATACAAGTGAAGTCGAGAAACAATTGAATAAACTAAAGTCGCCCTTGGCGCTCGCAACTACCCCGCGTTATATTTACTGCGCTTCAAATTGGACGATAAGTGTGCGGATCGGTCGCAACACCACGTTAACGTATAGCAATGATGTCCAGTGATTTCGGAGTGACTTTGAATTCTAGAAATAAATTTACCATTATTAGGCTTAAAACTTTGCCATGAAATGGGATTTAAATTATTTTAATTATTTCGATGTATGTAACTTATTAATTAATTTATTGATATGAAAAATAAGACTAATTTATTTAAGATGCAAATCTATGATAGTTGGGAAACAGATTTGTGCAATATATACCAGTCGCGTTTATTTTGTATAGATAATTCCTTGCGCGGTAGAAGTATTGACAGCGAACGTGCAAGGAGTTTCATATGAATATACGTAACATTATAATCATACATTCCTGTAATTTTATTGATGCGAGTTTGTTGTGTACATTTGTTGTTGATGTTTATTTTATCTTTTGTTTGTTACGCCAACCTATTTATTTATTCTAGTCTAAACCAAGTCAAAGGAAACCTATTCTAGTCCGAGTGAAATATATTTAAGAACTTTACCGAAACTTTTCTAATTGTAAGTTTTGTAAAATAAATGTAATTTAACTTGTCCTTTGTAATGTAAATTCGTAACGAACAATATTATAATTCCTGCGCAGGGTTACCACATAGATGACGACGTTAGTATTTATCGATGTCTAAATCCTTAGAAATTTAAATGTAAAGACTATTTCAGTTTTGTGAAGTCTGTACGAAAATAACGGTTCCTGGAAGGCTTATCAACACAACATTTTTATAGCAGACTGTATAGCTTATTACTCAATAAGCAAATTACATTAAATTATACGATTTTGACTTAGTATCAGTTTAAAACAGAGCAGAAAAATGCTATTTTTTTATTTGATAATAAACTATAATTCGTCACAGATAAAGTTGAAAGTTGAGTGCAAGATCTGCTCTGCATTTATTATCTTCCACGTAATTAAGCAATTTTCAACTCTATTTCTATGGAGTTTTAGTTCATTATCAATTCATCAATGAAAAGAGCTCGAATACACTGCTGCTCTTTCTTGCACTGATTGTTATTCAACAGCAATAATTCGTTAGGATCAAGATTGTTCAACCCTCAACTGCACAGAAGAAGGGTTGAAATTGTACTCATAATTTCAGCCATAGAGAAATAGCATAAGTATTTACTAATTTTTGTTGATTAGCTGTTCAGAAGCCATTGCGTAACACACCAATCAAAATCTCTCATTTTGACAATTCAACAATATTCATTGCGCTATATTGTAACATTAACATAAGACGCAATGGATTCGTTATCCTTCAAACTGAAGGGATTGTGCTTTGGAGTGAGTTACGCAAATGGGGCACGGATGTAAAAGTAGTTTTTCATAGTTCATATTGTCCAATATAAAACAACGGGATTTCTTTTCAATAAGCCTATACATTTTCCAATGTGACTCAAGTTAAATATTAAGATTTATAGTCGGGACTAATAAGTAAGGTAGAGGACATAGAAAAGTACAAAACAACTATTATGATGTATGTACGAAATAAAATAAAATACTTTGTATTTAAAAGACACGAGCGAATAGTGTATTTACTTTTTCTATTTGTTTGATTTTGTCCATATTTTATTTTTGTTTATTTTACCAAATGTTTATGTTTTTTCCTCTATGATAGCATGATATAGCACAATTATGTTGTTAAGTATAATTCGTGATTGTAAATAATGGTATGACTGTGTGAATATGGCAATCATTAAAGTATTTACGTACATTTCCTTGTTTTCATCTTTGATATTATTCCTGTTTGACCTACTGGAACGACAAAGCAATAATGTTACATAACTACATAGATGTCTCTGCGTTCCGATGGGAAGAAAATCAAAACAACAACAATATACACGTTTTGGTCAGTCTGTCACATTTGCGTCTAAAATAGCTTGGCAAAATGTAAGAATATGGGTTATCCACTGATTCTCACTTCTAAAAGCAAGAGACGAAACGCTCGTGACTTTGTAATCTGGGCTACGAAAAAATATCTCATTACGTTCTTAGGACAGCGTTGAGCGGCAAATCAAAATCAACTTTATTTGCACAAGGGTAAAGTTGATAATTAAAATTATTGAAGTCTTCCACTCTACGCTGTTTAGAGCACTAAGCGCAATTTTTGCGTTAAGACTTGCTAAGTGCGGCAAGAGCAAGAACACAAATTAGTGTTGTGTCTGTAACTGGCTTTTCATGAGATTTTCCGACCAATATCTCGTGACCATCTCAAAGTCTGCCTTTCCTAGCTCTCTCTCGACGATAAATCGATTGAAAGCTAATTACGCTTTCGTATTACAACAGCTTTGTTCAACAGATGGATCATAATAATCCATGCGATTAGTATCAACTGACTGCAATCAATCCATTATCTATACTAATATTATAAAGCTGCAGTGTTTGTTTGTTTGCACGCGCTAATCTCTGGAACTACTGGCCCGATTTGAAAAATTCTTTCAGTGTTAGATAGATTAGTTATCGAGGAAGGCTATAGGCTATATACCATCACGCTACGACCTACGGGAGCGGAGCAGTAACCAAAGACGGTGTAACCGCGGCGGACAGCTAGTTTGAAATACGAGACAACGGTCAGCAACCTGATGTTCCAAGTTGCGATGTGCGCGAACCTTTATGGTGTCATTATTCTGTGATTTGAATCGACCGTTGTTATTACATTTGTAACCAATACAAAGGTGTAGACTACCAAAACATCGATTGTGATTCTGTCTTTCTTGAGAATTACGTATAAATTATGTGTCGTGCTATCTACTAAGAATAATGTAACTGATACAAGTAAACAAGTTTGTTTTAGAAAATCCTCATCTACTTTATTCATAAAATACTATGCACTTACAAAAAGAAAGTTATGTAATGCTATAATATTTTTATTGATAATACTAATAAGTACATGTACTACGAACGGACAAGGAGTTGTATAAAAGGGGCGACAGATAACATAGAAAAATGAAACAACGTTCATAATTATATCATATCATATCATATTCTTCTAATGTTTACACATTAGATAAGCATGTCGATTTTAGAATGATGGACCAAGAATATTTCCAATTGAAGACGTAGCTTCCCACAGTTAAAAGTAAAATAAAAACTCGACAACAAAACTATTATACAAATTTTCTACAGCTTAATTTGATATTTAACGGTGACCTTACATGTCATAAACATTCTCTAAAGCTAGTTCTGGTTTGTCGTAGCCGAGCTCCTCTGGTGTTTCAATGCCAAGTTCTAATAACGTGGGTTTAATTTCCTGGATGATGTAAGGGTAGATTTCATTGACTTTGGGTCCGCACTTGTCTTTGCAGGCTTCAATGAACCTGACAGCGAGCGCGTAGTCATTGATTCTCCTGCATGCATGCATCGCTGCCTTGATGATCTTTGGGTCGGGGACGAGGTCCATACCACACAGGTCATTCATAGCCTTGCGGATTTCCCATCCGTCAATGTCTTTCCTGTTGAAGAAGCACTCGTATCTGAAAACAAAACAGAAGAATATTAATGCTTTGTTTCTGCTTTTAATAATGATTATGGAGGTATATTATGGGGAATTATTTTATGGATTTCTACTGGCTCACTTTCAGATTTTAAAGCCAATCCTCTAGCAAAGATTTAGAACACAACACTTTAGAAATAGTAATAGCAGTAATAGTAATTTGAACTTGAGAACTACTAGATTATTAGATAAAACTAGACTTGGGAATTCCCTTGAGAGAAATGGTTGAAGATATTGCTAACACTTGTGAGCTAAGTTGATGGTGTTGCTGGGCTATTATTGGTCACCCTACTCAAATTGCAGGTAAAAGAAACCCCTTTAATAACAGGTCATAACTTCCAACATTCATTAACAGTTTCCTGGTTGATTTTACATTTCACACAGTTATACATTCACATTTTTACCCTATGCGTGTAGGTGGACTAGCAGACATTACTATTTGCTGTGCATAATTGCTAGGATTTATAATTTTTATATTGATTCATAAATTTAATTAGGAAATCATTTAATGGTAATTTTAAACAACAAATGTAAAGAATAATTTATTTGCAATGGTAGTAATAAATACCATTTACTGTTCTGGTTCTGGTCAACACTACATAACTTTTTGTCTAGGTACCTACAGAACGGTTGGAATATATTTTTTGTAGTTTTTTTATCAATTTACAATGAGAATTCTTGGTAAACATTAAAATATTAATATGAAATAAATAGTTAACTTTCTAAAAATTAAAATGTTAATTCCATTAAATATACTAAGACTAAAAGAATAATTTTATTGAATGAATGTTGTTAAATGATTCTTGAACAAACGAATCACAATAAAATGGTGGTGATGTGGCCTACATAGTAAAAATCAATACCCTGTTCAGTGAAACCATATTATCTTTTCATCAAATAACTCCCCAAAATGTTAAGCATACCTATTATTCTACGCAACACTTGTATCAAAAACAAGGAAAATACTTATTGAATAGGACCTGCTACTATCAGTACCTATTAAAAATTACTAAATTGATCGTTTTACATCACACCTAATATGATGACGATCTGCCGGTGTCAAAAATAACACCAAGTCAGACGTACAATAGAATATCACTCAAACATGCTGAAAACAGTAAATCACCGACAAGATTACCACAATTTTCAGTTACATAACGTCAAAAGTTCCGACAAGAGCCTAACCTGCAATCAAATTCATCATCGGTCTCGGTGGGGCCGCCGTGCGACCGCCGCAGGGGCACAGCGCTGACCCTGGACGCCGGCACCAGGGACCTTCTCAAGACATTGACCAGTACACCAGAAGTTGATTTCAGCATTTTGATCAGACGTTACACACGGGAACTTTGGCAAGGATAACAAATGGCTGCTCAACCATAGACTAAAAAACCTGAGTGCCAGTCGCGGGGTCTGACGTTTCTAGTGATGCGTTGTAATTATTGATTTTAGTGAATATCATAGATATTTTATAGAGTTTCAGTAGTCAATTCAATGCCTAATAAAAATTAAATCGATTATTTAATTTTTTACACTAATTTACACAAAAACATTTATAATAAAAATAATTCCGACTACGAAAGTTTTCAGTTAAGGGTTTTAAATTTTCTTGATTTTATTTTCATAATTATGATTTTGAATTAAAGAGCTAGACTAGATAAGTACATTCGTTGGAAGGAGCTGTCCAGTTGTCCACTCGTAGAAAGTTAGCTAATAGGTACACTTGTAGAGAGAGTACGTCGTGTATTAATGTTACGGAACTGTGTACGCTCAAAGCCCTTTCAATTTTTGCGCCTGCTACGGCACTGGAGCAAATTAAATAGCATTAATTGAAATAGAAAGATCATGATGTTTGTGTATTTAAAAGCCCCGGATACACTAGGGAACATTTTGTCCCGCAACATGACGCGCAACACTCAATCTACGTGACGCTGCAACGTTGCACATTGTCTCGCAACATGCCCCGCAACATTGTACGTGACGCGGGGCATGTTGCTTGCTCCCATTTCTATAAACACTGACTAGTGTAGCCAGCAAAATGTTCGCGGGACACTTCACGTAGTTGTTGAGGGACATGTTCCGCAACATATTTCTTCATTTGCCCCCTAATGTATCCCAGGCTTTATTTTAACATGTCCTCAAATCAAACTGCTACAAATATGATATAATACTTTATACTTTATTCATAAAGAATTGTGTTGTCAGTTAACAAAAGAAATATATCTATACTGTTTACTATGAAAACAATAAGTAAAAAATTCATTAGTTAGGTATTATGTCTAGTAATACAAAACAGGCTTACACTTATGATATAAATTTCTATTTGATATTACTTCTATGAATCTTAGTATTCATGATTACTGCAAGATATAAGGCGCTTTGGTCCTTTTTACATTTTTCTTCGTCTCTTTTTCTTATGCGCTGTGATGCTTTCCTGCCCACTATCTTCTTCAGAGTTGTCGGAAGAACTGCTATCACTATCGCTACTAGAAGAACTACTATTAGATGAGCTGTCCGAAGCTACACCAGTGCCTTGACTTAAGTCCATGCCACTTGCGATCTTGTACAGGTCAGGTTCTTTGGTCTCCAATACTTTGATCCACTTTTTAGATAGTTTAGGGCGCCCTCGCACGGTTTTATGCCAGACGACTGGAAAGTTTGTGCGGCTGCAGAAGTTTTGAGTGACTGCCACCGTGTCGTCCAAATTGAGGACGACATGCCACCAGCCTCCAGGCACGAATACAGTTTCACCAGGTTTCTGAAGAATTTCCACCTGAAAAGATTTTGCATTATAAATGCCTTTGTATTAACTAAACAAACTTGTAACATTGCTTTGGTAGTGATGATTGATGATTACATAATTAAGATAAGGCAATTGCATTTTCTTCATCAAACCTAAGATGGAAATCAATGTCAGATTTGATGACAAGATTAAAATTACAAATATAAGATGTTTGGAAGAAAATATAATACATACTGGTTTAAATTCTTTGGGCCATGATTCTAATTGAGTCTTAGGATAAATAAGTTTGAACCATGTGATAGCTTCATCTCTTTGTTTCCCTCCCACTGCTCCAGACACCTTGATCAGTTCTCTAGGGGTCTGGGTCGGGAATAAGCACCATCTTTTATGACCAAAAACCAGAGCATTCCAAGCACTAGTTCCAAGAGGATCAATATGGATGCCAGTGCCAGAACGCTGTGGTCCCATCACAAACCAGCGGTAAGGCGGTCTCCTTTCCTCACCACAAAACTTAAACAAATCATCCCTAAAATACAAAGGGGCTTCATAGTCTTCCAAAATTTTCTTTCTCCTTACATGCTCACCAAAACTGCTATCAAAAATATAAAGCGGACTGTCATCAGTCGTTGTCCTCATGTATTCTACGTAATACTTCATCTTCATCTTAACACTGTAACCCTCATTATCTTCACCACATTTAAATTTCTGGTTCCTATATTTTTTGGCAAGTCTCTCTAAAGTCCATTTATGATTTGCCTTCCAATTTGTCTGTACATTAGTTATAACTACAGGTTTGTATATTTTTTCATATCTTTCTATAAATTCATCAGGTGTTACTTCATTTTCACTTATTCTGTCAACATTGTCTTTACATTTGAGAAATTCGTCAAAGTTTGTAGCGTATTTCAAAGCTGTCCATTGGTACTTGTCTGCTAATTCTGTAAAAAAAGGGAGCAAGATTGTGACTTTTTTCAATGTCTGCAAATGACTGCTATGCTATTTTCTTTTGTGTAAGTACTTGTGTGCATATACAGGGTGGAACAAGACAAATCCAGGGGCGTGGCATACTAATAAAAAAGGGCACCTAGAGCATGCATCATAATTTTTGGTTTTTTAAGATGTCTTTTATGTTTTAAGACCTGTAATAACACTTTATTAACAGCTCTTAAATCTTGGTTACACCAGGTATTTAATTGTAGATTTATAATCTTGTCAGGCATAAAATAGAAAGTATTTATTAAAATGAGTAATCTATTTGAATGATAATTTGTTTGCTGTACTATTTGTAGTACCCTTTTTGTATGATCTAATTAATAAATTATTCTCCCAAATCATTGGACATTTAATTGAATCAATAAGGCTGGGCATTGGAAGATGGGAGTTTAATCAGGCAGCAAAATTTAATGCAAATTAAATTGGAATGTCTGAATAAAAGTCAGTCCTTTAGAGTTTAGTCAGAGGTGTGGCAATTAAATGAATTACAATCATGCAAGCATGTAACTATGTATTCCTTGCACTACATTATAATATTTTAAATTACCTACTAAACCAATAACTTTTAGGTTGTGAAGTATTTTTGGTTGTAATAGGTGTAGTTTGTCATATAATAGACATGACAAATTCAATTTAGTTTTTTTTGATATTTCATAAATCATGATGCAAGTTATCAATTAGCATCAAGGCTACGATCTTGAAAGCCATCGTGATCCGGATGCCACACTTACGAAGATGTTTCTAGAATTCCATAATTTAAAGGCTTTCTTGACAGCTTTAACAAGCTCTCAAGAAAACTCATTAAAGTATAGGATCCTCATCAAAAGAAATATTTTATAACTACAAAAATGCTGCATGCCGAAAGTGTGCCAATTACCATTAGCTTTGGGTACCGTTCACTTACCGGGTCTAGCTTTCCTTTTAACTTCCTTGATACGTTTTTTGGCTTTATGAGACAGTTTGTGCTCGCTGTCCATTCTATATTACAATAAACTATTTTATTTCTAATATTTATTAGATGCGGTACTTAAATTGATAAAATAAACTATTGAACAGAGTTGAAAAATTGACAAATTGATTGACAGGCAGCTGATGCTGGCTGTTGGTTGAGTTGAGGCATCAGGCAAAGACAAGCAAAATTCTGTTGTCTATGTTTCCCTAGTGATGTTTAGTTTTGTTTATGTGTTTGATTGATTAAATATTCGTTTTTATTAGACAGTTTTACTTATTTGTTCTATAGTACAGAAATAATTTTGTAGTGCTATGCTCAAAATATTAAAAACATCCCTGAAGTTGCAAGGTTTTTTTTTTATCTACAAAATCGAAAATGATTAGTAAATATTTTATTTTTTACTGCTGGCAATGGAACATTTTCGTTTCGACGCATTGGCAAACTCACAAACTGATAATTTTAGAATTTCGCGTTTATAACCGAAATAATTTGAACATTTCTGGTTTTTTCAGTTTTTATTTACTTTATACATTTACAATTTTCAAATCAATCGCGTTCTTATAAAAACTTATAATTTAAAGTGATTGATTTGACTCTTGTAGTGAAACAAATTTCAAACGTTCCAGTCTGAAGTGTGTAGCTAGCTCGATATAACTGTCAATCTGGGTGTAGAAATTTATTTTGTAATTTTCACCGGTTCTCATGTGTAATTTCTCAATGTGTTAGACTATTTTTAAACAAAGGTTCTTTGCGAAATAATGTTATTTAGTGTATGTGGTGCCTAAATTTGTGCGAAAATGGATGACGGTACAGTGAAGATTCAGTCCGGAATTAATATCAACATAAAAAGAACAGATGGTAAGTGCTAACGTACTTAGAAATCTACTATTGGTGTGTATTTTCACTTATTTTGTTGGTGGAGTTCTGTTTGTTGGCGGTGCACTATGCTGCGGTTGATGACTTGAGGGTATCCTATGAATCATTTTGTGGACTTGATAACTGCTTTTCCCTGAAGTCATTGGCACTAAATTGATTTGGTATATCCGTTAGCCAATTATCTGGTACAATAATAATCATGAAAGTGAAAACGAGTTTGTTTCATCCTAACCAATATTGGGAACTTAGTATGTTTGTTCCTCAATAAGAATTTCACAAACTCCTATGTTCTAATAAGAGTCATAAGAAGAATAACACATGACTATTGATGATTCATATTATTCTTGCACTAGTCATAATTTAACAACATATTTTAAAAGCATTTGTGACCTAGTCTGATAACAAATCTTTAAAAAGTTGTGATAAACAGTAAACTTTGTAAACCTAAAGATTTCTATTAACAATCCAACAACCCGTAAACTAAAACTTGACAATTCTTTTTTAAAACCACTTAGATTGTATTGAACCAATCAGAATCCTCATGCTCACTTTGTTAATAGTTCGTCGTTCATGTAGTGATTTGTTCATTTTGGCGGTGTCCCCGACCGGAAGATGGCAGACCATTATTTTGTATGTCTATCACCATTTAGTTCAAGGAAAGCAGGATCTTATCCAAGTATTATATCAAGACATAACCCTATTGGGCCCGATAAACAAAATAAGCTAGCTAATTCGGAGACCTCTCCTGTTATGGGATTAGGTAAAATAATTATCTACAGATTGGAAAACTTGTCAATAAGGCTCCGATGTTCTGAAATTTCTTGCTCATTCTTCTCCATATAGACCTACCAAAGTTTTGAAACAACCCACTAGCTTCAACTTTTTAACTAACTGACGGACTTTTTGATAATTCAAAAGTGCCTGTAAATGGTCTAATTAAAAAAAATACTTTGACTTCTGACTTCATATTGGTTGATACTTGAGTTGGTCTTCGGACAAGTCTTTTCATGTCCACTAAACATGAAACATCATAGACGAAGGAGCAACTCTGCTTAAAAAAAATACAATTCTTTTTTTACAAAGGCAATAATGAACTTTAAATTAATAAAACACTGATAATATCAGTGGCAACTCATTCAGATATAGACCAGATGAACCAGATCAGATGTAGACCTTTAAAAAACGCTAGCATTCAACAATTCCAATGAGCCTCCAAATTATTTTTGTTAAGTACTTTATTTTTCACTTAAGCACTTACTACAGGGACATGAAATAATTACAAAATCTGTTTATTAAAGTAAAATAATGTCATCTATCTAATTAAATAAATTAAAATGAATGTACATCATCTATACATTCCTAAAGCATTGATCAAATTGTGATGAAACTTTGGTGGGTTATTCCGCGTACACATGTAAAGAATGTTGGTCTCACAAACGGAAAAATAAACCATGGAAATAAGGTAGCAGGCAGTAACTAGCTACCTATATTTTTAAATTACCAGAATATCTGTTCTACGAATACCTACATACATATAATTTGAATTTGCATTGCAATGATGCAATCAATGATTATTCATACCATATGATTTTGTTTTTTTTTTATTTTGTTTCACTTTGATTGCTTTGATCATAGACCAACTTAATTAATAAGAACATCTGTGGCCCAGGTTTTGTGATAGTAATTAGAACCTTGTATGCATTATCTTGCTATTAAAATAAAATATGAGCATTTTTTAAAATTTAAAGCTTAAACCTCGCACCAAGAACCTCTTGGCCTTAACAAGCTCAAAAGCAGTTTCCGCATTTTCATCTCAAATTTATTTAAAAACTTCATTCTTAAAAACCATGGCTAGCTGAGGAGTTTAAAATAATTTTAAATACAATGATGGCGCTGGGGCGGCGACTGTTCGGCCTTGTTGCGTACCGCCAGCTCCATATACGGCACGACCAGCGCACGCGCCAACCGCAACGACAGCGCGGGACGATTGTGTTGCCATTAATTGATTATTACTAGTTTACTTTAAAAATTGCACTCAAATACATTATTGGAGTTTCTTAACTGCTTATATGGAACTACTAAAGAATTTATTTTCGCACTTATGACATGGGACTTAACTCAAAATATATTAAAAATGTGGTGCTATCCAGCTCTGCCTACTTCTTCGGAGAAAACAGTCGTGAAGTTATGATGATGATTGTGAACTTATTTTTTGACTACCAGGTATGAGGCTTGAAAATAAAAATCGAAAATAATCAATTTCCTTGGTAATACCTCACTGAAACACTTTTGGTAAACCTATCAATTAATAATTTGTCTCGGGTCAAAGGTCGCGTGGCCTGTAACGGGAGTCAAGCTAAGTCTTAGAAAACTTCTTACTTATAATGTAGGTTAAATAAATGTTGTTATTCAATGACCAAATGTAAATGTGGGCGTAAGCGCCAACCGCCACTTCTTGTCTTCCATTTCGGTTGGTTTAGGAACGATTTATTAGTCTTTGACACACATAATAATTTGAGTAACTAAATTGTTGCTGAATTACCGCCTACACTGAGTAACCGTCGCTTGAATTTTATCCTACTTCAAAGTGGATAGAATTCAATTGAAATACTTTTCTTCGAAACTACGATCTTCCGGCTTCATCATCAGCTCATAGCAGTCCACTCTTGAACAAAGACCTCTCCAATCGCACGCCGTTTAAAATGGTATTAGGATGCCAGAAAAAGTCATAAGGAAAAAGTATATGCAGCAAAATCGGTACATGTAGTGTACATTTGCCGATTTTACGGCTAAGCCAATCCAAAATGGGTCCTAAAAAATTATATCACGTAAAATTAGCGATATTGTTGAGTCCAATGCGGCGAGCATACCTACTGCACCACAGGAAGCCATCAATATTGCCCGTGTGCCACGCATGGCAATAAATAGGCAAGGTTACGACCAACTAGTCCAACTGGCGTTTTAGACGTATTTTTTAAGGGGTTTTTGGCGTTCTATTGGTCGAAATTGCGGGATCGGTTGTTGTTATCTCAAATTTTGAGATAACACTCTTAATGCTAGCTTCTGCAGATTCGTTTTGTGGTAGAATCTGACTGAGATAAAACCAGTACGTCAGAAAACAGACAGTTCTTCTCAAGATATCTTTATATGATCTAGCCAATCGGTGTCCATTACTTAATGTTTTGTTATATTGAATCGACCTATAGTAATAAAGACTCGCATTACAATATTTTTGAAAGCTTTTTCATGACGAAGTTTTTAAACGAGAATCTAGAAATCTAGATCGTTTCATGATTGATATTGTAGGAAACAATCATACAGCAACAAATTCACGAACATGTTCATTTTGTGCTCACGTTCGTGTCAGAACATTTCCTGGTCGCCCACGAGCCTGTCCAAGGTTGCGCCATCGATCTGAGGGCCTCTGTCCTTATAAAATAAGTGATTATTTGATTCTGTTGTTGCTTTTTTGGCATTTTGGGTTCTAGAAATTAAGTACTTACTCCAAGAATTAGGTTGATCATGTGTCTTGTTTTAAATCCTTCATTCCAATTTTCTTAACCACTGAAGACAGCCATCAACTTAATTCTTTAGCTCAATGAAATTCTGTTTTCTTTTTGTTTACTTATTAAATTAGCTTCATAGTTCGGACCATTAAACATGTAAAAGTCTCTAGAAAGCCTAGGTAAAGTTCATTAATATTCCTCTTTGTTAAGGATTTAAATCTCCTCCGAGAAAGCAACCGTCTGTGTAAATTACTGAGAGCAATGAGACTCGTCAAGAGGTTCCTTTGATACGGTCGGATATACTTGAACATCCAAATGGGAAGTACTGACCTATGCTCTTACACTTTTAAAAAGGTTTTGTAAATGTCAACTGTGAAAATCGCGGTTGGTTTGATCTGAATACTCTGACTTTCCTAGTCACAAACTTTTCTGATGTAAAACTTCCCACTCCCATTTTTATCACAAAAAGCTTTCGTCTTAATGTACCTTACGTAATGTAATATTATGCCGTGTTTTTATTATCATACAGCAACAAAATAACGCATCAAGGTCCCCGAATGGTACGCGTGGCAACGTTGCGATCAAGTTGTGAGTCACTATACAACGGCTTCCCTCGCTCGGCGGCTGACCGACATACGAAACGAGAAACACGACGTAACAGTACTATCAACGTTTTTATACTTTTATCATAGACATTGATATTATAAATCTCAATTGCACTTGTACCATGGTTCCTTTTATGGCCCAATTTTGGAGAAAGGTTTACTTAGGATTTCCTGTCAGTTTTACAGTTAGATTTCTTGCTTGGCACCGATCTTGGTGGCTGACTAGCTTGGGATTTACTCGCCAATTAGTTTTATGAACTTGTATCTATTCTGCCAGGAACGATAGTGAAAGGATTGTGGAGGTTTTTCTTTGTCAAGTCATATCTTCAGTCAATATTTTCAAGTCAAGCAGATCTAATTTTAAACCATACTCAGTTTAGTATAACTGTTTGGGTATTCACTAGAAAAATTTATTCGCCGTTTTATTGGGTGTCTTAAGTTTCATATTCTAGGCTTGTTATAATGATATGCGCCGACGCAATTCAATCTATTCTAAACTGCTAACTTTACGAATCATATTTTACATTAGGTGACTTGAGCATGCGTTTATTGCTTCACACTTTGTGAAGGATTCAGAGAATAATTCTTGCGTCTGTCAACGAGAGTGCTGTTTCTAAATGTGATAACAGACGTCTGATGTTTTGAGAATCTCGTTTCAATTTATTGTATAAGCTCAGTTGCTTTTACTCAGTTAACATCCAATAAATTATATGATTCTAGCGTGAATTATGTTGATTTTCGCCAACGACATATCCTGATATGTCGTTGTCGTGTGCTAATCTCATATTGCGATTTTCTGCCTGACGTCCCAGATTGCCCTGATGGCTTTTTCTGCTTCATTGGACTACGTATCTGGCAAATGTGTGAATTACGGCAATTTGTCATTTTTTCCAAATGTTTGATATCTATTCTAGGAGGATGTAACATCACTTTTGAGCAAAAATTATTGGGAAACAACAATTTTTATTTAGTGTCGAAAATCACTGTTATCGCATGTAGAACCTTGTGCTTACGGGTGCATCCAACAGTACAGGGATCTTGGGGGTATTTAAAGTTTAGAGAAATAACTTTTAAAACTAGTTTTCGTAAAAGAACAAATAAAGAAGCTGGAACTTTGTCCTTCAATACAACATGTTATTTCGGCTTCATTAAGCAACTTTTACACCCATTACAACAATCCCTCTCTCTACCCAGAGTTGCCAACATCTTCATGAACGAAATTGATTGCAGTTATTAGCATGTTCATCTGAACAAGTCGGTCCAGTAACCTTACATGCGTTGCGTCAATACGTGGGTGATATTGTCCTGTGCCCCAATCAGCTGCCAGTACCGAACTAAACGAATTGATTAACCGCGGTAATTCACGAATTGATCGCAACTCCGCGAAATTTGGTTGATGATGTTGACCTCATTAGTAAGTCGTTTTTTCGTCTCTAATTACTAGATTCTAGAATAATAATAGTAAATTACTTATAGGGTCATTGTCTGGAAATAGAGGCTAATGATTTATTTTTTTGTCGATGAAAAAGACTGCAAAAAGTTAACGCTTGGAACGGTCGATTTATCTTCAGACTGTTAACTTATTACGGCAATTATGGCCATTCATTGAATAGGCACTGGATCTCCAGGGACTGTAGGCTTGCTCAAGTCGCATGTTAGTCGATCAGCTGATAATTACAGTGGAGTTTCATTCCGTTAATTGCAGTACTGATTCGAATTGAGATAAAAACCCACTTTCGATTGTACTGATGTCATCGGCACCTTATGTAGGCGTAGTTACTATTAACCGAGTGCTTTAATATGCGGTAGTCTTAAACCTAGCGGCCTAGAGACGTCTAAGTTATGATAAATAATGAAAAAACCTGCCAAGTGCGTGTCGTACTTGCATTAAAAGGATTCTGTACCACTGTACAATATTTAATACAGCAAAATTAATTTTTAACTTTATTTAATTTATTTTTTATTTTGTTGTTATAGCGGCAATAGAAATACACACTGCAATAATGACATGTCAACTTTGTTCCTATTACTGTTCACGAGCCTGCTGACAGTCAGACGGAAAAAAGAAGCTTAGTAGGTAATCATTATCATTAGTAATAATCAGCATCTTTCAGATACGGAACCCTGAAAACAACCGCTACTCTGAGTTACCTTTTTTTAGACCATTGAAAACAAGGTACAGACGCCAGCAGATCAACCTATCCGAATCTGTCAAATTTTACCAATCGAATATTAACCTTCTAGTATTGTGATAAGGTTGAAAATCTATTAAAGAAATTTGACAGATTGAGGTAGGTTGATGTGCTGGCGTCTGTACAATCTGTCTTGGACGATCTTAAAGCGTTAGAGCCAATTAACAGATTCTAATTAGGGAAACGATGTCAGAGATAGTAAAAATAATGACATTGTCAAACAAATCTGCAGCTTTAGAAGGTAGCCTAAAAGATAGTATTTCCTGTAATCGATAACCAATTGGGGGTGGGCAATTCAGGGCGAGCCTAATTCGGGTCAATAGGAAACTAACTTAGAAATGAAGCCAGAGTGTAATGTCAAACTAATTTGATAAAAACGAGTTCATTAACCATTACATGTTATTGGTCTTTTAGTGGGACACCAGCATTTATTCTATTAAAACTGAAACTTAGTTATTGTTGTGACTAGTTTTAGTTCCTGGTCCACAGTGGCCCTGCCTGTTAATAATTATCATGTACTAGATTCTGCTCGCGTTTTTGGATGCTGCTCCGCTCCCGTAGGTCATAGCGTGATGTTGTTTAGGATTTATCCTATTTCTCATTAATCTGGCTATCATTTAAAACATGATTTTTTCCAATTGGACTAGTAGTTTCAGAGATTGAGAGATTAACGCGTTTTAACAAACAAACAAAACACACTCTTCAGCTTTATCATATGTATACATATATTAGTATAGATGACTGGTTCAAGTCCTAGATCTTTAATAGCACTTGGCTTAAGTGCCACAATACTTAGGTAACAAAAGATAAAGCCTAGACACTCGTCGACAATAGAAAGATTGCTCCTTCCAACTTTCTCTCAAACGTTGTCGTAATACAAGTATTATTTGGATAAAAAAAAAATATCTAACACGTAAAGCGGTTTGCGGTTATAACTTGGAGTTTATTAGATCTTTCTTCTTCGGCTGCGGCTTTCTTCCAACAACTAATATCAGTTATTTGATATCTTGTTTCTATTCAAGTATCGTAAAGGTTTCATTATTAGACTTCTGAAATCTGCGAAATACCAACATTTTTTTTGGTTTAAATAAAAAACATTGCCCCACACTAGAAACTTACGTTTACAAACATTAAACTCACATACACAAACGGCCAGACCCGGAACAACTATCTTTAGGTCTACAAATATTTATTTCGTGGGGGAATCTAATACGCCACACGCAGCGTAGTTAGCCAATCGCTTAGCCACTGCGCTGAAGGTGCCAAATGTCAAATTGTCCCACGGGAATACAAAATGGGATAAAAATTATCCTTTGTGTTCAGCTAGCTAAATCAATGTCTATAATATTATAGGTATGTGTGCCGAATTTCAGCTTAGTGCTAATTTTTCAATCGTCAGCTAACTCTTAACGGAGGAATAAAAATGGCGGTTTGACAGCTTTTGTATAGAAAATGTCAAACTGCAGTCGTAGTTATTCTTTGGACAAAAGTTATCTGACTATTGAAAAATCAGCCCTAAGATCAGCTGTTTATGAGTGGAAGAGTAACATACAAATAAACATCCATCCATCCGTCCTCACAAATTTTTGTGTATATGTATAATATTGAATCGCCCTAATTATCCCAATTTCATCTTTACAGATGTTCAGATTCTCACATTCGAAATTATCCTTCTTTGTGTACTCTTGAAGTTTCAACTACTTTTAACTGTATTTGTACATCATTAGCCTTCGACACCCACATCCTCAAATGTACGTTGGTTATTCTATGGTCACCGGAGAGCAGTACTTTGCTGGCATTGCGTTAATGTGGTCCCGAATTTTAGAATTTTTCATGTGGTGCATCAATTTCTTTTGTCAGTCTTCGCATTTCTATGGAGATTTGG
The DNA here is from genome assembly GCA_949316365.1 of Hoplodrina blanda. NCBI lineage: Eukaryota > Metazoa > Arthropoda > Insecta > Lepidoptera > Noctuidae > Hoplodrina > Hoplodrina blanda. The sequence continues at coordinate 1,958,106 of OX438579.1, read as the reverse complement.
TAAGATAGACCAATTTCTTTCCTATGTCTAAGTTAGCCTAAGTTACTCCGTATAACATCAGCTGCCCGTGAATGTCTGGTCAAAACCGGTCCAGCCGTTACGAAGAATAGTCGAAATATACAGACAGACAGACAGACAGACGGATGGACAGACAGAGACAAAGACAAATGAATTTCTTTGTCTGTGTCTCTTGGTATAGGTACCGTGTATCCATTCATATTATTTAATAAAATGATGTTATTTAGACATTACAAACGGACAATTAAAAATCAATCTCATCTTCAATTTAATTTATTTGTAAGATGAGAACCGTATGTATCGTAACTGACCTACAAGGTCGAGAAGACAGATCGTTTGGTATGACGATGTATAAATGGCATTTAGTCATTTGAAATGTTGACTGCCTTTAATTTATATGGCAGTCTTCATATTCGAATATTTGTCGATGAACTCATGCGTTTCAATATATAATTCTACTTTGTAATGAACTTAATAAATTACTTTTAGTTCATAGCTATGTATGAACTAAAAGTGCGCTAGCTTATACCCGTGACTCCGTTCGCGTAAATGACGGTTATCTGCGGGGTTTAATTTTTTTGCGATAAACGCTAATTATTATTTTTTTAATAAAAAATAGTAATTAGCCCAAGTTTTTCCTTATGACATCAGCTATCCGCTAGTGAAAGTCCCGTGAAAATCGGTCTAGCCGTATCTATACTAATATTATAAAGCTGCAGTGTTTGTTTTTTTGAACGCGCTAATCTCTGGAACTACTGGTCCGATTTGAATAATTCTTTCAGTGTTAGATAGATTAGTTATCGAGGAAGGCTATATATACCATCACGCTACGACCTACGGGAGCAGAGCAGTAACCAAAGACGCGGGTGTAACCGCGGCGGACAGCTAGTCAAAGATAAGCGGGAAAAAACAGTGAGATAGACAGACAAAAGTCGATCTTTAGATCGATCTGAACTTTATTTGCATAGATAAAGAAATTATATGAATAAACATATAAAGTAGCAGCTTCTTATATTCCTGAGTTAACTGCCAAAAGTCTTTTCGGTCGCATTAATTTTAAAAACACATCAGTAATTACTCATCTTTATTTATAGACTTACTCTGGTCTAGATTTTCGAGAGTAACTAACTCGTATTTAGTCTTCAGTTCATCGACACAACTCGTTATCCTCAATTGGCTGAAGCCGTTTGCAGGAACAATTATCATCTTGTGGAGTTGTGTCGTCCTATTTATTGGTGTTGAATCATCGTTTTTCGTCTTGTTAGCTAGATTTATTTGTCTGTTAATACATTCTGATTCTACGACTTCGCGTGTTTCATTTTTGTCACATTGCAATGAAATGTTTCATGACTGTTTAGAATTGGCTACTCACCCGCGTTCAGTTACGTATTTGGTTACTGCTCCGCTCCCATTGGTCGTAGCGTGATGTAAAATAGCCTATACTATTGTTCATGAATCTGGTTATCATATTCAAAGAAAATTTTTTTCGTATCCGACTTATAGTTCCAGAGATTAAACAAACAAACAGAATCTCTTTAGCTTTATATTATATTAGTATTAGATGTAAAATCTTTGGTAACGTTTACGTTGAGTGATTTTGTATTCTCGAACTGTATATCTTACGATCTATCTGCACAATTATCTTCCATGTTAGCTGAGTAATGTTTATTGAATGGCGTTGGATTTATCAATCTATCGATTAACGACCAAGTTTATTGCAGTTTCCAGGCAATTGACATTGGTTTCCTTTCTAACTGTAAGATTTGTGTTCACTGATCTTTTGTTATTGGACTTGACAATAAATTGCAATTAAGACTCAGTTTTCGTATCGTGATGAATGGTGTTGTTAATAAATTCTCAAGCTTGCTGGCCTCTTTTCCTAATAATCTCGAGCAGTTTCTAGGTTACTTCTTTCGTATCAAAGCTCACGCCAACCTCTCTAGGCAGTCGACCATCTGAGCCAGGGTTTCGCAAGGCTCTCGCGTCGTGGGCGGCGTGTGGGTCGCGAAGTGGTTCCGTCTACTGATGTCATCGTGCGGCCTCTCGGTTGCAGGACTTGATGCCCATAACTCGCGGTTGACGTTTAATTTAAGCCTCTTACAATTTCGCTTCTGATAATTGCGTTATTTTGGTACTTGTTCTCTGTAGTTTTTTGGCGCAGAACAAAACAGTATTGTTTCCATAAACACTGTTGAGCGTGTCTTTGTAAAACTAACCTCTTTTTTTAGTATAAAACTAAGTCGCTTCTCGTCGTCTGTACGCTCAAATCTTTTAAACTAAGCCACGGTTTTATTAAAAGGTTGACTGATTCAAGAGGAAGGTTAAATACGTATAGTTAGTACATACAATATTGCACCCGTGCAAAGCCGGGGCGGGTCGCTAGTTCTATTATAAAATTGGACATTAAATTAAAGCGATGGAACTTACAGTCACCATTCCCGCAATTTTTATCTCCGTGAAGAAGTAAACTTGCAGAAATCAAACAGCACTTTGGATTCGGTCTAATCCAATGAATTCGGATATTGCTTTTAAAGCGGGATTTTGTGTACCTACCGAGTCAGGACAAAATGGAGAGAAACATTGGAAGGCATTGTTCAGTAAAATATTGCTTTCTCGAAAAGCCATGCGAATTACTCTTCGTTATAATAGTTACAGAGGAATTCTTCATAGATCATATCGTACAGATTCCTATGTCAATCTAAAAACATTAAGAAAGCGTTCATAATGCAATTGAACAATTGGAACCTTTGGAATGAGTCGTTTCGAAAGGTACAAGATCATAGATTTCATCATGTTTCGAACGATTTGTTTCGGCTTATTCGGATAGATGTATTGTCCCCAACAAAATTGGTTTGATTGCCTAATTAACATATCGTTGACTACGATTTACTGCGATCTTGATACATCTATTGTATTATTTTCGTAGTGTCCGTATTGGTTGGTTCTCTTCGTATTGATCTTTTTATGCTTCGTAATCCACAACTAGTTTATTGCTCTGTATTCTGTGTTGCTCTTTAAAAAAAATCTCCAGGGTAGCTAATAGCAAGTTGTTGATAATAGCTATCCCACGGATTTGATTGTTGATCACGACTGTTTTCAAGGGCCAGTTTTTGAGAGTGCATGTCGCCCCTTGCCATTTTATCCGTGTCATACAAACATTGATCAGGCACGGGCCATAGTCATTCCACAGTTCCAGGTATCCAGTCCACTTTAGCCACCCAAACCCGTAGTCCCATTCTTTGTTTCCATATCCTGCAAAGTCCTGCGCTGCGCCGACCGGGAGTTATCCTTGGCTATACTTGCATAGTGCATACAGGGATAAATTTTCGATTGGAGTTTAATAATAACATTTTTTTCTGCTGCTACTGTTACCATATCTTGTTGGTTAGTTTATTTATTTGTTCGTTTGAGGAAAACAGATTTGGAATTTGTGCATTAACAATTCTATTAGCAAACAATTTCGAATCTATTTTCCTTTCCCCATAAGTATCCAGTGGCACCAGTTTCAATTTCTTTTCTATCTATTTGCGTGCCTACACGTATGACGTGGGTTATAAACCACATGATATGTTAGACTATTTGTTTTATCGCTTTTCTAAAGGGTCCGATGTCTGAGCCTTTACGATGCTATTGACATGCCGACCTTGAGTCAATAATTCATATTTTATTACCTACATTACGCTTATCTAGTTAAAAATTTCAATCTTTGTTGCTATCTGTACAAGTCTGTTTGCTGTACAATAATTGTGCATAATATTTGTGTCATGGTCAGCAGAGAAAATGATACGTTATTCACTATTTGCCTTGTCTGTAATTGCAGATCTTTTTACACTGTTTTTATTATCTATCGTCTCGGCTCTTTTTATTGCGATGCGATATCTCGAGAGTGTCAATATGGGAACTGTCACTAGATGTGCATAAAATTAATAATGTGCAAGGTTTAGATGAAAATTTGGTCCTGTGTAAAGGCATAATGAACCACTGGCTACTGTTGGCAAGGCGCACACTAAGCCACCGGAGACGGTTGCTGCTGTGGCTGCAAATCGGTAGCCAATGATAGACACCATAGACAATGGATGAAACATTTCATTCACAACATGTGGCGGCCACGTGAAGACCATGTGAAGACTGACTTGACTTTGCTTTGGCCGCCATACTTCTCAATGTGTGACAGTACTACTGGCTCAGTGAGCTGCAGCACTAGTAGGTCAGTGCGTGGCAGTCCCGCAGGGTCAGTGCGCGGCAACACTAATTGATGAAATTCTGACTACTACTACTAATCCATTCACCAAAGGAGGATAAGGAGTAGTACTATTGTGTTCCAAAGACATAACAAGGAACTGTTTACTGTTTATCTCGACACCTGTGTGGGAAATAAACAGCGGTGGCGTTTCTTTACTGTTTCCAAAACATTTAGTAACAAACAATGGTTGATGTCCATCTCAATTGTAAACGCCTATTTGCATGTTTCCTCTACGCTTCCAATGCGCTCGTTTTACTAAAATACCCAAGAAAATGATGCTAATCTCAAGATTTATGAACTGTTGAGCCGGTTACACTATTCATATTCGACCTTCAGAGGCAAATTTTTGAGGCCGTTCGCTTGAAGAAGCTTTCAACTTGATATAATTTGAATAAAATAAGTTCTAGTGATTTAGTCGACGACATTTACATAATAATGGTCACTAAAGTCTATTTTTGGTTATCCTTACGCGTAGTCAGAAGCCCGAAAGTCTGACAACCAGTCTTACCAAGGGGTATCGTGTTGCGTAGTAATTCTTGTGGAGGTCAGATTGGCAATCGCTCCTTGTAAAATGCTAGTATTTAGTTTCATCCGGTTTGATGGAATGAAAGCCGACCACAACATAGTTGGGAAAAGGCTAGGCAGATGATCTTTTTAACCGACTTCAAAAAAAGGAGGAGGTTATCAATTCGACTGTATTTTTTTTTATGTTTGTTACCTCCTTTCTTGCGACTGGGTGAACCGATTTTCATGATTCTTTTTTTATTTGAAAGCTGGTACTTCCCGTGTGGTCCCATTGTCACCATTTCAATATCTGATGATGGGATCTTGTAGAAATCGGGGGAACTCTTCAATAAATAACAGCAGATTAACCGCGATCGTTGCTATAGCATATCTAAGCATTGTTTACGCCAGTCGGCGGCAATACTTACCTAAATAACAAAAAACAAAACCAAAGCCGCCGACTTCCAAAAGTAAAGTTAGGATTTTTTATTTTGTAGTTTTTGAAGGCGGTGATCTTTTTTTGTAAAAAGCTTTTTATTATTTAATAATATTAATACGAAAGCTTGCAAGATGGATGGGATTTTTGCTATGCAATCACGCCATGACAGCTGAATGGATTTAAATGTTTGGCGCAGATATAGTTTACAGTCTGGAATAGCACATTCGCTTTTTATTCCAAAAAAATTACGGTTTCTGTGGGATAATAATAATAATAATAATAAGCCTTTATTGCTGATAAGCTAAACATACAATGTATACTGATAAACTTATAACTAACACATCGGGTTTCCCGGTTTAATGATCAGCGTGTCTTGTGACACATAGGCCTCTTCCAGCTGCTTCCATCCAAATCTATCTCTGGCTTTTCGTGGCCAGATAGCACCTCCAACATTTCTTAAGTCATCTGTCCATCTTTTTGCCTGTCTACCCCTTTTCCTTTTGCCATCTCGTGGTAGCCATTCCGTTATAATTTTCGTCCATTTTGTCCTACTGTCTCTTGTCATGTGCCCTGTCCATCTCCATTTTAGCCTATCATACTTCTCTCCATTCCCCTCTGACATGTTCTTAGTTTTTGTAGATGTTTTTGAGTCAGTGCCCAGGTTTGACATCCGTATGTCAGGCATGGCAAAACGCAAGAGTTGAATATTTTTCTCTTGGCTGTCATAGGAAACTGTTTACCTTTGAGAATCTCCTTAAGTGACCAATATCTTTTCCATGTACAAGCGATTCTTCTTTCGATTTCCGTATCTGTTTGGTCTTTGAATGATATTAATTGTCCTAAGTACCTATGTATAATTTGTTACATATTCAATTATGTGGGATAATATTATATTAATTTTGACGTGGACGAAGTCACGGGCAGAAGCAAATGGTCAATAAAGCACAGACGACTATATCGTCGCAATACAATTTTAAGTTATTTACGGATTTGATGATGATTTGATGCAATGTTGCCATCTTTTTAGGCTGACGTGGGAATATTACGAGGAATTACTTTGTTTTAGAATTACGTTGCGTATTTTGTTTTCTATGATTGATGCCTCTAATTACGTGTTACGTCAAGGTATAATCCGATTGATGATCATCTTGAGATTATGTGAGAAGTAGTATTACCTTCCTTTAAAATAAGACCCACATCAATCAAAAGGGAACTTTAGGTAGATAGATATAGTTGGCACTTTCCATAATTTTCGGATCCGCTAATTATAGCTACTTAATTAATGGAAAGTAATGAATCTCCTTCAAGAAAGAGCCAAATACGGAAATGTTATATTTAATTTTCAACGGATATCATAAATTCCTTATTATCTTGACCCAGATAAAGAAAAAGAAACATTTATAAATAAAATAAATGTTCAGTAATGTGGTCTTTATTCTAGTTTTTCAGCTAAAATTAAAATAATTCTAGATTTAATTCAATGAACTTGCTCTAGTTACACGAATCGTGAGTACTGTCATTATCATTTCTGAGAAATTAATTCAACAAGTTCAGGTTTTTGTTTGGAACTTTTTGATGAGTTTAATGTAAATTTGTGTCCAAGTCTTATTTATTAGTAAAAATTAAGTTTAAAATGACTCCATTTAATTAATAAAATCAATTAAATACATATGTGGCTAGGTCGCGCATAGTATTAGAACAAGGGTTTTCAAAGTGGGTGACGCGGAGACCAGCTAAGGGCTTGGGCAGTAGTTGGGACCTTATTTACAGATTACAAGCGTTTATGCTGTACCTACGGCATTTCAAATAAACTTAGTAACATACTTATGTTTAAAAGTTAGACATTTAAACATTTTCATGATAATTAAACCAAAAGGTTTTTGTTTCTAAATAAATGTAGGTAAGTAATATTTAATAAGTGTGTTTTTATAGTAACCTACAATAATTATATCTGGGTAGGGGGCTTTTTCTTTGTAGAAGGGGGGCGCGTCATAGATAAGTTAGGAAATCCCTGTATTAGATGATTTATAAGCAGCTACTTTTTTTCTAAAGACCCTGGTGGTCTACCAGTTGCCAGGAATCCTTATCAAGATAGATCATTATATCTCAATAACATTAACCTGTAAAACCGACGTGTTTATGTTTAGTCTTGACTTTTATTTATTAGCTGCTCTACAACATCAGCAATCTGTGCAGTCAGTGGGCTTGCGCGGGCGCCGACCGTCTAGCCGGTTTGCGCCGGATCGTCTGACTCACCTCGTCACTATGCAATTGAAATGGTACAGAAGGTGCAGTTGCAATATTGGCATCTAAATAAAGATGGGGGAAACGAGGATAGGAACTAAATTATGACAAATTAGAGCCATGACTGTGTGAAAGAGAGAAAGAAAGTTATGAATAGCACCATCTCTATTTGTTACACATCAATGACTGCGGTTTTGAACCTCATGCATACCTTCTCTGTCTTCTTGTATTATACCTTCTCACGATAACTGCAAAATAATTACTGAAATATGTGGTATTGATTCGCGACAGGTTTTCTGTTGCATTTATGGATAGTGTACGTAAGGATTGATAAACAATGCCTTTTATTATATATGTTACCGGCAATCTGTATAATCCGGTATTCTATACAATACCTAGGCAATGTATAGAATACCTAAAACGGACAGGTAATGTATAAAATATTATTTATTTTATACTTTGCCTAGGTATTCTATACAATACCGATAGCGCAGCCGGCAATGTGTATAAAAGAGCCGAAAAGGAGCACGAAGGCACCAGTCAACGGAGCCCCGCTGCGGGGCTCCTATTTCTGGGTGGTTTAAAAAAAATTAACCATAATAATTGTCACTTCTCACTATATTGTCCGAGTCGGGGTGCCCCAAGTCTTGCGCTCGCTCCGCTCGCTTAAGATAAGAGCCATTCCGTGAAAAACTGTATCGTTACTAAGGGGACAAAATGGACAATTTAAAAATTTTCTTTTTTAGTTTTCTTTATCAATCTATGCGGCATTTATCAAAGTTTAAGAAAAATATAAAGTTTATAACTAAATAGTGTACAATTAAAAAAAAAGGGATTTTCAAACATGATCCATGACAAGCACTGTCCATTTAGTAACGATCACTAACGTAATATTTTATCAGCAATGTGAACTATCTTTTACAAATTCTTAACACTGTTTAGTTAAAATACATATAATCTTTTTGAAATCAATTTCGTTTACCCTATTTGGAATATATTTCTAGCTTTAAATCACATATTAAAATATTTTCGTCACGTTTTAGGTCAGTGCGACTTATATTTTTAACTTTGTAGTTAATTTGGCTGCTTGAAATAATTCAAACTATTTTAAATGAAAATGAGTATCATATTCTATTATATTTCATCCCAAAAGAAACCATTAATAGTAATAAATTCTATTTTACAGCCTAAAATTTGGAATATAAAATTGTGACAGTGACTTCGTAGGAAATGTCATCGTGACTAAATTGAAACATAAGCGGTGTTCATAACAAGTTTAATAATCAAAAATATTAATAAAAAAATCAAATATTAACAAACAAACAAAAACAAAACATTTTTCACTTACAACCAACTTAATAAATTCTTGATATTTTATATAATACTTCTTTTATGCTTTATTAATTACTTTCTGTTATGTTCACAATTTTTTTTGGTTTTTTTTTTTTTTGATAAATTAAATTAATAGGAACTTTGTATCTGCGTAGGATATAAACCTGCTTATCTTGAAATTTACTTATGATTGCTTGTCTTCACATTTGCGCGTCGCGTGGTTACTTAGTCTGAAAGGGAAATATACAAATACAAAAAAATAAAAATCCTAATTGACTATTATTTATTAAATTAAATGGTTTTTAGAGTTATACCTACAATAATGTAAGCCAAAATTATAGACCAAAATCTATTTATTTACACATTGCCGGTGGACCAGCAGGTACTCTATACAATCCCTAGGAATTGTATACTGCTTTACCTAGGTAAAGTATGTAATAGAGAATAATATTCATAATGTTTCATACATTGCCTGTGCGCCCCAGGTATTTTATACATTGCCTAGGTATTGTATAAAATACCTGAATTATACAGATTGCCGGTAACATATACATATTATTGACTACGCAGGAGGCTCCATCTGTGTAACTATTACGGCACGATTAATTAACTAATGAGGTGTTAAAGCTACGATAAATGTTCTGTAACATTTATCTTACTGATTACTTATGTTAATTGAAGTGTAATCAGGATTTTAATTGAATTAAGTATCTTAATGCGAAAATGATCAGCTTTTTGATTTCTATAAAAAATATCAACTTGAAGACATTATCTATACCTACTAATATTATAAACCGGAAGAGTTTGTTGCTTTGGTTGAAAGCGCTAATATCAGAAACTACCTACAATAGTTCAAATTGAAACATTATTTTACTGTTGGATAGTCCATTTATCGGGGAAGGCTTTAAGCTACATCACGCTACGCGGACGAAGTCGCGGGCAGAAGCTAGTCATTTATAAAAAGGGTGAAGATGTCCAAGGGTTGAATTGCTAAGCCGTCCAGTTGTCGTGGAATACATACTTACATAATAAGCATTAAGAAACAGCAGTACGTACGCTTATTTACAATTTGGTTAATACGAAAATTGAGCTGTTCTATCCTTGCGTATAATTTAATCCAGCGTAACTCGGGTCTTCCAGCTCCACCCACCCTCGGCTCATGTAGCAGTCGGACTGGCCACGAGGTCTTTGAACCCCCTGGCATTCGTCAGAAAACGTATAGAAAAGCTATAGTCTTACTTCAAAGTACCAGTTTATGGGAAGCGAACGTCTTTGCTTACATCAGTATTTCTATTTGTTTGGAAGTTTTAGTTGCTTGCCTTGGAGAAATATTAGATTGCATATTTTAATGCATTTATACTAGTCATGTCATGTGCGTCTGTCGAAGACTGGTTTATCTGATGTTTGTTTATGGAATATCTGCCATACCTGTAGGTTAGTAGAATTTTATCTAGAATCTTACTAGTTGTGTGGGATGACACCTAATACCTATCGCTTGCATATTTTACTCCTTGTTTTTGTGCTGTACTTCAACTTAAACATAAAAACAGCCAACTAAAGTATGGGCCCATAAAACTATCTGACAAAATCTCAATTCTAGTCTATTATTAGACTATTTTTTGACCTTTACTCTCCTATTATTGGGAACAAGTGTTTCTCACTATTCTCCCTTATTATTTGTCTGTTGCCTTCTCCGGTCAACCCGCCAAGAACGAGCTCAAGTTGCCGCTCCATCCAACGATGCCTGTCTTCAGGCACATACTGCGCGTCGACCCTGGCCTATTTGACCTGAAGCATTCTATAAATATGACTCTTCTATTCCTACTTTAACCTCGCAGACTTATCGCCAAAATCTTATAAATTATAACAAACAAACATGGCTTCACACTGTGTTACTAAGTATATACCTACCAATTGTTTATTAAAAGAAGAAGAAAAAAATACGTCGAAAACCGTAGCGTTTAATGAAGCATCCAAGATTTATACTGTTCACTTTAGAGCGAAAGTTTATAGCAAAAGCGGAACGTTTGTCTGTAAATAATGATGTATTAAACATCGTCTTCCATTATGTGGGCCACGGTCGACTCGCGAAATTACTACTGAACTCATTACCGCTAACCGTGATTGTACTTTTACTTTAGTGTGCATTTTGAACATACTCAGGTGCTGACTGGTGACTTTCAAAGAATTTTGTGTTACTATCTTTATAAAGTTTTATATTTTCGAGCGCCAAATGCTGTTTTGGACTCTTATCTTACTTACATTAATGGTCAATGATCATGCCTGCCTCACCTGCCCGTATTATTTTAGTTCTCTTATTTAATTAACTAGCTTTTGCCTAAGACTTCGTCCACTTGTTTTCTTTTCACCCGCGTTCAACCTAACCTAATAGTTATATAGCCTATACTATTTCTCATGAATCTGGCTACTATAGATTTTCCAATCCAAGTGGTAAAAAGTATGTAGGTAATTACATATAACAAGCACTTAATAAATTCATTAATTAGACACCTGAAAGATCGGCCTGAATCCAAGATAGTAGATGTTCTGAGTAATCAACAACTTGAGGAAACTAGATTCAATCTCAACTTTGCCACTAAGTAATGGTTGCTTTGTAGTTTCGAAGTACTCTGTTGTTACTTGTTGTTTTGCTAAACAGAGGAACGTTTTCGATTCGGTGTTCTAAATGTATTGGACTCGATATACCTGCCTATATGTTTGTTTACACAGGGTTAACGGTATTGGCTTGCCGCCATAACTTCATACTTCTTGCTTCATTTTTAGACTAAGTCGGGTCTTTTAAATAGTTTTCATGTCAATAACTATAATAGTTAATTACCTTCTTGTTGATTTATTCCTATTTATGTTATTTGTTGATATGGCATTGAGTTTGTGGAATAAGGACTGACTAATAAGGAAAAAAGTAAACTCGCATTTAGGTGGCGTATTGGGTCAACAATGGCATCAAATTGAATTACTGTTAATATAGCCAAAAAATGAGTATAATATGATTTTAATGGAAGGTTATTCATGTTCTACCGTAGCCAATGAAGCGGCCCTGATTACAATGTTCTCCAATTTCGTGACTCATTTCCTTGTATCAGGTTTCGATGCTCCAATTCTGTCTTTCAGTAACATAAACCGAAACCACTCTAATGTTTTAATCTCCTAACTAAAGTGGAGCTTTACAGAAACTTCAACTTTGACCTCGTTTTAATTCTCATGTTGAAATCGATTTTGAACCTTCTAGGTTTTGGTATCAAATGATAGAATTTCTTAAGCCGCAATATGTCTTTCTATTGTCCTAAAGTTCGATAAAAAACTGTTTCCGAACCAGTTTTACGTTAACCGAACATTTAAAGAAATAATCATGCGGAAGTTTTGCGTCGAGAGTCGATATTGACCTTAGGAGTCGTTTGGAAGTGGCCCTTATTCCGAGGAACGTCGCCTACTGTCGGTCGCCAAGATCTTTGACCTGTGTCATCGGTTCGTTGCTTGTTTGACGCTAATGCCTCGTTTGCTTAGCTTGTTAGATCTCGTTAGCGAAGTATTTGCTGGTTTTGTATGCAAATTATTGGTTAGAATGTTCTTTTTGGTAATAAGATGAGATAGGAGAATCGTCTTTAATGTAGGGCATGGTGAGTATATTTCGGGAGTTCTTCAAAATTTTCTGTTGAGTTTTTATTCAGAGCTTCAGCTTACCAACTTAATAAAAGTTGTAAGTGAAATCGTTCGACCCTCGCAAAGTAGATAAAAGTAAAATACTTTAGTAACAGCTTCTAAACTCAACCCTCGAGTCACGATTGCCGACCAAAGTTTCATTACACGAAGAAACTCTGCCTTCCAAGTAAAGACACCACGATTGTTCAATGAAACTCAATCTATTAAAATTATACATATGAATGATTGCATTCACGCTTCTCTAGTAATTGCTTCGCCTTCTCTCCCTTGTTGCAATCTTGACCGTGGGAATAAGTACTGCGAGCTAGTTTCTTTTCTACTTTTACCTGTCATGTAATTATAGGTTAGAATGTTACATCGTGCTGCTTTTTGCCTTTGATAGTTAGCAATTTGTGTTGAGAATTAGTTATGCACCTCAAACTTCAATTTCTTTTGAAATTTCTCTAAACATTATATCTTTTTAGGTGAATGCTATCTTTCTTATGGACCTCTTACTCCATGGAACTACTCCCATTTAACATAAACCTCGTACTCTTCCATTTCCTCTTTCATAATTCAAAGTATTCAAGCATCAGAAAAATATTTGTTGGTAATGAATTAGTTTTAAGTAAGATTATTACGTGATTCGCTTCTGTGTTTCTGATTTGTCACAGTAGCAAGTCTTGTGATAAGCACATTATTTACGCTCTGGTTTCTTTTTCTAATATTGGATTTTTGATTCTCGTGAATGCACTAAGCTTTGCCAAATTTTTAATTGCGGAAGTACCTCTCGTCATAAACCGCGGTTATATACAAAAGAACGTAAGTACTATCACATAAATTCTTACGCTTTTCCATTAAGATTTAATTACTTTTGGAAATTAATGTTTCATAGCGGACTTCAGGAAGTTCTTTCACTCGAAAGCAAATTCATAACACGCTACATCAAAAACTCTAATTTTACTTTCCATAAAATCTAATCCTGGCACGAATTTTACGAGCATGTTAATAAGCCGGAATGGGCTAAGCAGAAAACCAGAAACTAAAACGAAATATGCTCACATAAGGAAACCCACCCGATTTATAATTAGCTAAGCGATTTGTTAACGGGTCAATGACACGCGGCCTGATGCCATACGAAATCGTCACTGGCCATGCGGCCAACTTATAAAGATCTTTCATTTTCTCTTACAATCGAACAATGAAAGTTTTTGGTAATATGGTCACAGGTACACTTTTGGCATCACGCCACGTATTCCATGGTTCAGCTGGTGTTTCCTAGGATCTATTTAAGGATCGACCGCTGATCAGCGATCTTGGACTACCGTTAGAGTTACTTGACTATTCAGTGCGTAAGGTAATGTAACTATGCAAACGTGAACTAGTTGACTACGAATGATGTCCGGAACTACTGTTTTCATGAATATGACGACATGCGACTACAATTTCAACTCGACAAACAGAGGTTTCCAGTTCATATTTACATGTTAACTTAACAAAATCAATTCTTACTCATCGTAATGAATGATTACTAATATCTTCTACGTCATGTGAAACGTCACGCGTTTTGCGTTCGATGCAGTAAACTGTAATGAACAGATAGTACTCGTAATGGATATAGCTTTTTTGGCTCTCATTTTATAGTACACTGCTCCACTATCATTCTAATTAGCTATTAAATGCTTGTTACTTCAATTACATCTGACTTGATGAGTGGATTCTATTGTGGGAGGATTATCACTTTATGTTTATTGTTCTTACTTATCTGATTCTTTTTCATCATTAATCCTCACCTCATTTAACTTCATCATATAAATCTCTCATCAAATTACTGTAGTGAATCATTATCTAAATTCTTCAGTTCTATAACATGGGCTCTTGCCGTAAAATATCTACTTCTGTAAATCTAAGCATCAAATTATCGATTTCCTTATGAAGTATCTTGACAAACAAACACGAATCATCGCTATGACGCGGATACGACGCAAATCTTCGCGTGACTCACAATCTTACGGCAGCTATCACAATTTTTATAACGTCAACCCCAGAAATGGCACAGCTTACTTTTTCTTCAGACCGCACAGCGTTAACGATTTCTTCTTCAAGAGTTTATGCGACAGGTGAAGAAGGAACAATAGCGCTGTATTAATTACTGTCATCTTTGAGCCGAATGCTTGCAGTTAGTGACGTGTTGCGTGCACCATCTCATGCGATTGTAGTCATAATATCTAGATTTTTACATTTTCTTTTGCCTGTGATTTATTTCTTTTTCCTTGTGTTTTATTGGTTTATACTACTCATATATTTGTAGGTCATATGCTGCTTAAACTTTTGTTGGTTTATTGAGAGGTGGCTTTAATGTTCATAATTTATTTATTTGTATTTTGAAAATGTTGTCTGTTTATTTATTAGATACCAATGTCTTTGTCTTAAGTTTTACTCTTCTGAACCAGCGAGCACTGCATCGATACAAATCTCGTTGAAATTAACTAACGGCCTTGCAAAGAAGGCAAAGTCCACTATCAGTTTTGGCACGTCCAGATGCAATCCATCAAATAAACCAATCGTCCTTGACCCAGAAATCAGATTTCGGTCAAGTTTCAATTAGGTCAGATGCAACCCTGTGATAAATTAAAACAACACGCCCTCAACTACTTAACTATTAAATTGATTACGTATCTATTAATTAGCAAGTTTACTCGTTCCCGTACATTAATTCTGAGAGCAATTTGTGTTTATTTATCGCTATAGGAAGTGAAAATCTATTAATGTTGTATTATATCAGGTTCTTCGATATTATAGAGACCATTCATATTCATGCAATGTCTAATCGCATTAGATAAACTGCAGTTATTATAGCAATGCATGTAATTAGATCGTTTGTTTCTTGTTCATGGAGGTTAAGTACTGTGCTGTTGCCAAAAGATGTTGCTATGAAAGAGAGGGGATGCATTGATGTACATTGAGGTACTTCATTTTAGAGGGTACTTTTTAGCTTACTAGCGCTACGCATTCTACCCATCAAACCAAGGCACATTACGCATAAGTCATTGCTGGAAACGAATTGCTTCAGGTGCATTCAACATTACAGGGGCCGGGGGCTGCTTAAAGTTTTGTTAGAATATTTTAAACGCATTTTCGTAGAAATCATTAAGAAACGTTGCACTTTGACCTTCAATATCTCCATAAACTTAGAGTTCCTAGATATTGTCCAGAACAAGAAAATGATCGTAGTGATGGGTAGAACTAATTTGTAGCTTTCGGCTTTGTTAATGTCTTTCACGACTCTTTTGTTTGATATCATATGCACGATTTTAATGCGGCTTTCGGTGACATCGCGAATATTCTCCGACGCTCTACTAATAGTACTCATGCCCAGGAGTATAAAATTGCTAGTGTGACTCCCCAAACGTTTCCTGGCACTACGCCAGGTTCTCTTATGCTAAGTAAAGAGGATACGAGCATACGACTACTTCCTTAATTAAAGTTATGGCTAGTTTTACGCGAAATTGGTTACGGTTTTATAATTATTGTCTTTAGATATTTAGTTGTTAACAGCTATTGTTTAGTTTTTGCACCGTCTTTCAATATCCTGTCTTGCAACAACATTCTCATGACATTAGCTGATTGACATGTATAATGATAGAGATTCTCTCTTGATTTGAAACACTGTTGTGTTTTTTCATGTTGGAAAATCTAGTTAAGTGTTCAATGTCGTGATTCTCTAATATTTTCTCCTTGAGTTCTTCTTATGTTTGGAGTTAAAACTTCTTTAGGATTTTTGGTATGGGCAAAACTTATGGGTTCGCGTCACCGAATGGTAATGTGACTGCGACACCAACATGGTAATGTCGCGTTAAGTTTTCACTTCTGTCGGCAGTCCATACTGCCTCTTTTTTTCTCGTATCGATGTCCTGTCATTGAATCGCGATAGCATTTCGCGCGTTACTTTGTCGACGTCTTAAGAAAGTGGTTTATAATATCCGGATGTTCGCACTTTCGCAGTTACTTCAATGAGCTACGAACTAGTTTTTACTGTTGTGTTTTATTTATTACTAACGTTTAATATTAAGCCAATTAGGCTTCAAAATAAACTGCCCGGTTTTTATTTAACTTGATTCTTTTTAGTTTTTGCGCACGAAGCCTCTAATGACGATGATTTTTTTATTAGAACTAGTCGGTCGCTCAGTGGGCGAAATGCGACCGTTTATATTTTAAATTTATTTAAGCTTTCTGCACTTCTTCTGCAAACTTTAACTATGGCAAATCTTAGAAAGTATTATTTTTACTAGTTAATATAAAAAGTCCTGATTATAATAACTTTTATTTTCAATATTCTATCACCTGTAAGTGTACATCATTGATTGCAATAAATGATTTGATTTGATTTGAGTATCTCCTCTAAATAGTACAAAAAAAAATTTCGTCTTTTCTCTAACAGTACAATATTCGTACTATGTACACAGCCAGTCTTTTGATTCTATTCCTATAAAGTAAACACGTGTTTACCTTTATGCTATTATGCACAAGGTACAATTTGGAACTTCATTTTCGAGGCCAATTTTCGCAAGGCACCCCAAAATTGTTGGCCGTTTTGTAACCTAACCTATTTGTGCATAAACGAAGGTGTTGGCCAACATTTGAATAATTACACCCACCTTATTTAGTTGTTACTATGTTTGTGAACTAATGTCTGTATTCCTGGTGTTTAGACCTTGCGTATTGTTATACTAGCTTATGCCCGCGACTTCGTTAGCGTGAATACTTATCGGTTATCACGGGGTTTTATACTTTTTGCACGGAACCCTAAAATAAAAATTGTCTTGTAGTCTTGAAGTCTTTTTCTAAAATAAAAGTAGCTGTTACTCCTTATAACATCAGCTATATGCCAGTTTAAGTCCGCCAAAATCTTCTCAGCCGTTTCGGAGATTATCCGGAGCAAACAGACAATTTTTTTTCCAAAAAAGCAATTTTAAACAGTCTTAATTCATTTTGTAAAATGTTATTTTGACATTACCTAAAGACACTTTAGCTTTATTTATTTGTATAGATTAGGCAGCACGATTTCGAGGTGTCGTGACAATATCCATTCAAAACGTGTCTGTCTATGATTTAAATTAATCATACGTCTAACGGTATAGGAAACATGACTGCGAGCCATTCAGTACGACAATGTTGAGCTTGTATGGTTCTATTACTAATTGTGATAGGTGGCGCCATCTCTGGCAAAAGATGTAAAGTTTCAAAATGTTGGGCGCACACAAACAAATTGCAATTGCTATCTTTGATGGGAGATTAACGGAACCTATTCGTACGAATACTTATTAGAGCTAAAGCCCACATGATAAGTTGGTAGTGCTTCAATTATAACCTCGCAAAATCCACCACAATATTAAAGTTTAATTGCTTCGTGGAATTTGTTCGATTTTTAAAAACAAAACAATTGCCTTTTCATTAAAAAGAAAAAATAAATTTGCATTAAAAAAAAAGAATGTTTATAAAAGCAAAACGTTGGCCTTTTTCTTTAAAAAACCTTGCCCCACACTTTTCTCCTTTATCGTACCTAGATGCGTTTACGTACACAACAGCCAGTCCCGGTATCTGTTGGCCATACAAATATTTATTCCGTGCGGGTATCGAGCCCGCGAATCGAAGCTTAGCAGCCAATCGCACTACCACTGAACCAACCGTGTCGACTAATTAACTAAGTCTTATTATTCGTTTCAAGACTAATAAGCGTTAAGTACATAAATCAAGGTGTATATCAGTTTGGACACCGCACTTATCACGCTAGGCGGCTTCGCTAATAAACTATTGATTAATTAAACGCAATGAAATTATCAGGTAAGAGTGAATCGGTCGTTGCTCGAACTTCTGGCGTCCTTGATAACTGCGGTTATCACTAGTCACGTTTTATGAGAAAATACGAACACCATGGGCAGTGAACCAGGCGGGGTCGTAGTTGAAGCGGTGTTGTGGATTGAATTGTATTGCCAAGAATATTTCGTTTGCTTCATTGCTATCTAAAAAATACATAAAGGAACTGACTTATCAGCGCATAGCCGAAACTATACTAGGTGACGTGATATTGTCAACACGGCTTCCTTTTATGATCTGGCCAAGCACTAAGAAAGGATTTTTGGAAATTCAATCCCTAAGGGTGTGGGTTTGTAGAGGGGATTTCTTTTCCTATGAAAAATCTTATTTCTTGGGTGAATCAACTTGAAACTAAGTGGACGACGTCGCGGACAGACCCCAGTGTTTTAAATTATACTATTTCTATCACCTTAGTAAACGCCAATTTGGAGCGTAAAATATGTAGGTCGAAATCGTAACTTATGTCTTGAGACTTCAAGGTGAGAACACGTCAGGGGGATCTGCGATTTCCGCAATAAGGTACATGCTTATGCACCTTTGTTCTAGTTCCGTCAACATAAAGCCAAAGTCAAAGCATTTATTTTAATTAGAGCGTGTTGCAACTGTAGACTGACTGACTGTAGTGATGGATTCATTCAACTCTTCCAGTCATTTTTGACTAGCTGGGGAAAATTATTATCCCACGGGAACCGTACCGTTTTCCGGGTAAAAAGTAGCCTATGTGCTATTTCAGACTATAATCTATCTCCGTGTTAAACTTCATCCAGATCCTTTCAGCCGTTTCGGGGTGATTGAGTAACAAACATTCATCCATTCAAACTCTCGCATTTATAATAGTAATAAGATGATGAATGGTGGGTTCCCGGAAGAGTAAAGCTAGCTTGGTAACTATGTAGATTTAGTTTAAACCATAATTGAATTCGTTCAACAATAAATCCAATACACACTAAACTAAAATCCTAACGTTAGTTCACAAACGTGACCGGTGGACGTATCGTAAAGCATATTTCCAATAACGGTGGTTTTTTTTTGCTTGCTTTATTTCGGTGATTCGTTCCACTTTCGTTGGGTTCGCCGAGCGTAACCATGGTGACGGCAGTGTGTTCAATATCTGAAGCTACATGGGGAAGTGAATGAAGAATATTTTTTTAAGTATCTGGAGTTAGTTTATTTGTAGGAGTCAGTTTGATGTCAGCCAGCTGTCAATCAACTCATGCTAATATTTTTTCTTCGTAGAGAAAAATGGTATTTTGTATTTTTGCTGACATTTTAACTTTGAAGAAGATACTTTTGTATCTTGTATGTATCGTCTTCTATATTTTATGAATCAATTACCGTGCGTTAGTCTCGCAAAAGCTCGAAAATGAGTAGACCGATTAATTTTTTTTTGTTTTTGTGCTTCTCAATATTGGAGTGGTAAAGGAATTAGGAATTCTAGGTGACACAGGTTCTAGGTGAAATAGGATGACATTTTTCTCTTTACTTTTTAAGCGAAGATAGGTAAAAGGTAATAATCATCCGATAGTTTAGACAAGAACAGTGAACAGAGCATGTTTGTCACATTAGCAACACGTGCTTTTTGTTTATTATCTTAATTTACATAACGAGTTGTGTTTTACCTCTGCTTAGTGTTATGTATTCAAAACAACAATTGTTTTGGTGTTTTTTCTTTGTTGTTCATACAAACGTAGTTTAAATAAAAGACGACATCATGACGTGCCCTTCGAAAACCCTTAAGATAATATATAACTGCAATTATGCATATTTTTTGTGCGAAATTTTAAGTATGGGGTTTGCAGGACTCAATTTCATTGCAATATGGCTCTGGTCAAAGTTAAAGCATTTATTGCAATATACCATTCACAGGCACTTTTGAATTGTCAAGGAGTCGGTAAGTTAAAAAATTGAATCGCGTTCGACAACGTAGGTCTCTATGGAGAAGAAAGAACAAGAAACTCCACGGACACTCTTTTCAATTAGGTTTTCACAAAATCCTGGTTAGGATATTGTTGCTTCTATTATGATATACTGGTATGGGTTTACCATCACCTTGTTCCAGCCATTGCTGGTCATAAACGTCCTTATGAGCTACCCATACTTTCCTGGTCTTTGTTAGCTTCATCCAGTTTATTGGGATACAAAATGCAGTTACGACAAATGCAATGCAAACTCGATACAGTCAACACTTAACATACATATGTAAATGTGAAAGTATGAATTATACGTTGACAGCGTATTGTGTAGGTACGTCTGCGATATTCCACTCGGATAATTTATTACTGGCTCAGTTGATGCGTACGACCCTATCACAATGGTCTGCGAGCACAATGTGAGCATAATCTGTTCTACGTACATGGCTTTTGTTCAGTTTTGATACAAAAACCGCTTTCTAGGTACGTTAAGTGACGATTGGTTTTGTGATCAATGTTCACTTTTGTGAATCATGCAAATTGTGGCGGGGTGCAATTAAAACGAATAATGAGTTTTTGTTGATTTAATTGTCAGCGATCATTGATATTGCTTCGACCCTTAGACCTGCCACCTTCCACCTGCTACCTTGTCACCTTTCCAGTATATTCTGTAAAAAAATCTCTCGCTGAGGCGAAGTCAGGTTGAGGTGAGCCCTAGCAGCAGGCGGAATAACAATTGACTCTTATCTCGAGCTCTGTCCACCGAAATTCACTGAGGGAGGTTTTTTTATGAGAACTTTAACTTCTAGCACTCGTCAAATCACTCGAGAGTTCTCTCATGAACGCACTGGCCATTACGCATATTTGATTCAGCTTATTCAATCTATGGACTTAGCTTATTGGTTGTATTTTGTACGTTCTGTTCAATCATTTTTGTTTCCTTGCTTACATTCACATGTTCAGTATTGAGTGAACTACCTCTGTCGTATTCGTCACCTGAATGCAATGTACGAAACTTGTTTAGTACGTGCCGTCACAGGTCAACAGCCTTGACCCGGTAATATTTCAGCGTGTACATCATTCTGGTCATTAGCCTATTATCAAATTATACCTGTTTACCTAAACGCTAACTGTTTTGACATTCAACGGTTTTTTTACCTTCACATTTTCCTCTCGTAATGCCATTGGTCCGATATGTTCAGCTAATAGACCTCGCTGATTCTTTTGTGTGTGGACATCTCGATATAAGCTTAGAGGAGCAATTCTACTGCCTTTAAGGAACGATTGCAATCGAATCTCAGTGTCAAAAATGCTTCTCATTTGTGTACGTTTTTTGACATTAATTGTCGCTAAGATGAGATTGCGACTACATTTTGAACGTTTTTAACTAGTTAAATTAGCCTTCTGAACTTCATAGGACACTGCTTAGGTCTTTAACTACATATTGGCCTTATCCTACAACCCTATGACTCACACCAATAGAATATGGCAATACTTACCTCGTTGCAAAGCGTTTTTAAATTTCCATAAACGATCTGATCGATAAAGAATAGCTAGACGTATCTCGGCAATCATGTGAATAGAGGCCCTTGTATCTGATCTAATAGTAATAGGACACAGCTTTCGTCTGCGCCAATTTACTTCCATCCTTGTTTTTTAAAATAACATACAGTCTACTAGCTCCTGCCCGCGACTTCGTCCACGTCTAAGTTGATAAATTATCCCACGGGAACCGTACATTATTCCACGGGAACCGTACATTATTCCACGGGAACCGTACATTATTCCACGGGTACCGTACATTATTCCACGGGAACCGTACATTATCCCACGGGAACCGTACATTATCCCATAGGAACCGTACATTATCCCACGGGAACCGTACATTATTCCACGGGAACCGTACATTATTCAGGGAAAAATGTTGTTCTGGTGTGATTGAGTAACAAACATCCATCCATCCAAACTTTCGCATTTGTAATAGTAGTACTATAGCATTCCGAGATATAGTAGACTTCCTTTTAGCTAAACAATTTTTAAAAACAGACCAGTAGGTGAGTAGCCCCAGATATGTGCGTTCAAACAAAAAAAAAAAAAATCTTATTCTTCTTATTCTTAATTTAAATTATTAGTTTATAGATTATCTTCATATGCGAAATCAAATAATATGGTTGTTTCTGCAGCATTATCTTGCTACCATAGTCCTAAAACCTTAGTCTAATGAATGTTAAGGACAACCACAATAACCAGACAAAGAACCACTTTATCCTGAACAAGGTCCAAAAATGAAACGAATACTCCCTATTGTTTTACGTGATACGTTTTCAAATTGTTGGTCGTTTTGTTCGTATTCACGCTAATAAAGGGGCGCGTGGGGACCACAGGCAACTGGGGAAGGTCGGCGACCTTGTCCCGACTCTATAATTAGCTCTTTGTTTGGTTTGACTTTTCACTGTCATTATTGTCCGTGAATGTATTAATTGATGAGGATGCTGAGACGCCTGTGGCTACGTTATTTTATTTATTTATTTATTTAGGATCTCCAACAAAAGATGAACAAACATGACATACAAACAATTATCAACAAACGATCGAAGGTGTACTTCTTCACTTATAGGTGACAACAGCATGCACAATATGGTTCCCATAAAGCCTTTGCTAAAGGGCATTACTCTGATGCCTTTTGTATTTGGTGATTTATTTTCTTCTTGCCCTTTTCATCTAAAACGTGCGATGTGAACTGTCAGAATCATATTTTGTATTATGACAGCCAAATCTTTTCCATCCCCAAAAAATACGTAGAAAATTCACTCAGTTGTGTATATGTTGAGGGTTCTTTATCATATTACGTTCATTCGCGCTTTTTATGTTCGGTTATGATGTAAGCCAAAAATCCGTAGAGGTGACTGACAGTCTACCCAATATTAAGTTTCCCTGCTTTGATATTCACTCTGAATAATTCGATACTTGTCATATTCGATGAGGAATCCTTTAACAAAATAATGCTTCAATTCTTAGAAATAGTTTTCCCATTTTTGTATTCATAACGTCTGGGATGTATTTAAAATGAAGTCTTCACCGAATATTAAACAGATAGTTGCAGTTTCTCGAGGAAGCGCATATTTATTCAGTAAACAAACTGAAATCATAATAAAAAAACAACCACTTCCTGAGTTTTTATAAACCGCGCAGCCACACAAGGCAGTTTGTTTAATGCGTCTAGTCTCCCCCCCTTTTGTCGCAGACGATCCCGTCCCCCTGTCAGCATATACACAGATGTACCGTCATGTGTATGTAATTAGACTGTGACTTAACTGTTACCTTATCATGTAGCCTTGGTATGTGATATGTAATGGACTCTTGTTGTTCTTCGAGTTTGTTTCTTATTAATCATTGATTGGGAATGCAAATACTTTCGACTTGAGTGTACTTCCGTGTTTTTTTTTTTAACGAGTAACGATGTAAACAGAGTGGTGTAAGTTTTACGTATGTATCGTAGCTCCCAAATGGATGAACCAATTTTGATTTGATTTTTTTCAGCTCTTTTCTAGTTGATTAATGGATGTGATATCCACCGGTCTGATCGAGATTTGTTTGTGTCGAGGGTTTTTATAATTTTAATGAACAAATAACCACGCTTCAGTATATCTTCCTCAAACTGTTATAATTCAATATACACAAGATATTGAAGTAGTTTAAACTGCAAGTCATCTTATCCTTGCATGCTTGTCCAAAACTGATTACAAACTACCGAAGCGGGATGCTCATAACTTATCGTTGGACGTTGCACTAAAACTGCGGCGCCAGCAATTTCCGTAACGGTCTTGGCATAATATTTTGGGGTATTCATGTCTGGCAAGTTCATATTTCACCCTGAAAATTAAACTATTTTAGTATAGCACTTTCTTTTTGTTTCACTTTCTTTGATGTTGCTGTTTTTGCCAATTTTCTAGTAGGTATTCTGCTTCAATAATATTACTTTTTTTTATGGAAAATCTTTTCATGGTTATGTTCTATAGAATACAACAACTGTTTAAACATGCATGCACTCTTGCGTTCTTGACTTGCGTTTGTTTGTTCAGCCTTTGCTAGAGGGCATTACTCTGCTGCCTTTTGTATTTGGTGATTTATTTTCTTCGAAATAGACACGTGGCGACATTTCACTGTGTATGATATGGAACCTAATATCACTTTGTTCCGCCTGTCGCAAAGGGATTTTTCTCAAGACCTTAGCATTTTTTAAGGGTTAGCACTAAATTACATTATGACTCTTCTTTGATGTCCTCCCTCTTTAGTAATTTCCAATGTTGACGTAATCAAGACAATTTTAGAATCTAACTTCAGCACTGATACCTTGAAAACAGTGACGGTGTCTAGAAGGACTTTGGAATAATTATTAAATTTTACCATTTCCAGGCCGGATCCATTCAGCGATCGTCTCCGGGGTCAACTTGGAGACTAGGTCGGTCACAGTGGAATGGTACGAGCGTGGGGAGACCAAGGGCAAGGAGGTGGAGATTGACGCTATCCTGGCCCTCAATCCGGAACTCGCAGCCGGACCCCCCAGGCACCACACACCGCATCTACAGCCGATGCCCAACAAACTCGCCAGGGTAAGACTGACATCTCTTTACAACTTATGCGCTCCTAGTACTTCGATAAGAAGTAGGTAGGTCTATGTTAGTCGTCGTTTTATTGTTTTCAGTTTTCGTCAAGCGTGATCGGTTAGTAAAGAACATTTTGCATAATGCTTGCATTAGATGATTTTAGTGACATCTCTTTGAAATTCATACGTACCTAGTACATTTTCAAATGAAGTTGCTCTTAGTAATCTTTTTTCGTCAAGCGTGATCGGTATCTGTGACAAACACGCTTGAATACAAAACAACTCTCAAAACCTATGCGTGCCTGGTACTTTCAATGTTAGTCTTTTGCATTCGATTTATTTGAACGCAAACCATGATAATAATATATTAGTTCCATGCTTGAATTATTTATGTGTTACTAATAGTATCATACAAGACGGTGATATAACAAAATGATTCCATTCATACACCCATAGACCGTATACTAATCTGCAATTAACACACATTGCATCATGACTGTTTTGAAATTAATATTAATAGCAATGAGTACATTACACGTAGGTACTGCAGGAACGTGGCAGCCTTGCTTTCATTACAGTCCAATTTATTAGCTCCGTTAACTGTATTATAAACTTCAGTGCAATAAATTGTAGTTGTTAAGGTCTGCTCATATTGTTTGGCATGGATCGGCGGCTTCAAGTTGCAACACGTAACTTACCCTATTTTATGTGATTACTTATTTTATGAATCGCAGTAAATTCTCAAGTAATTTCTTGTTATAATAAAAACAATAATTCCAGCAAATTATTTTCCCACTGCATTGCAAAAGCCTCTTCTCATACAGAGAAGGTTCGAGCATTGATCACCACGCTTGCTCAAGGCGGATTAGCGGGTTCAGACTTATGTTATTTTACAAAGTTCAGACGATATTATCCACATACTAATGCATAAGAGGCAGGTGCCTTTATAGTTTATAGAGTACTAGCTTTTGCCCGCGACTTCGTCCGCGTATATGTCGGTTATCGTGGACGCAGACGAAGTCGAAGTCGAATAAAAAGTAGCCTATGTCCTTTGTTGGGGTTCACACTTACCCTGTACCAAATTTCACACAAATCGGTTCAGTAGTTTAGGCGTGAAGAAAAGACAGACAGACAGACAGAAAGACAGACAGACAGACAGACAGAGTTACTTTCGCATTTATAATGTTAGTTAGGATTTAGTAAGTAGTACCTACGTGGAAATTGAAAATTTACCTTATGTAAAAGTGAAAGAAACGTAACGTGTAAAATTGCGATGTGACCAGACCTTAAAGCATTTCCTCACGGCAACAACAAAGGTCAAATCGACCTAATTTTTGCTGAAAGCCTGCAGTCGCCATTTGCTTGCTTTCGCCAACAGTTTGCGCCTCTAATCGATTGTTAACTTTAGCTATAAAGCTAAATGAAAGCTTTAGTTAGTTTTATCGATTAGTAAGGGCGTCCGAATCGCGTACCAAGCCGCGATCACTCTCATTGTTTGGGTTGTGGAGAACAGTTGCTAATAGACGCCACGCCACAGTTGTGCTGACATATCCGCGTAAGGCGAATGTGCCTTCTGCCCATGACGCCACGACACCTGTCACATCTAACTCTTATTATATTCATCATGAACTTTTCAAAATCGCTTATTTAGCAAAGCCGGCTTCTGTCGGGCGTGCAGTGTCGAAAAAATAAACGAAATCCTGTCAATGCGTGACAAAAATTGCATCTGTGTCACGGCAGTCGCACAACCGCTGGAGAAAATGTAGAAATGTTCCCATACATCTACAGTTGGCAGGTGACTATTTGCAGCTAGCACGGTAGCGATCATAGCTTGACGAAATGTTCTTTTTTTGTAAGATGCACCGTTGCTAAGGCAACAGTTTGTTAGAGCACGCCGCTGTGTAATCATAACCACGATAAAGCTCGAACACTGTTTGTGTAAACACAGAACAGCGGTAGATAAGTGTATCTAGCTAATATGGATGTTTACGAAAACACCGGCTGATGGTCGCGTGCTCAGTAGTGGCCGGCTCCCGGTCCCACGATGATTGATGGTTAGACGTATAGACGACCTTCCAACTTGTATAGGTACGTTTGACGCATGCCGGACACCGGTCGCATCGATTTTCCACCAGCCGTGCAAGCATTTCAGTTTCACTTTCAACTCGAACCTAGTCCATTAGGGACGCACCTCGTTTGTGATTCTTGTTTATAATAAATGACGCAGCCGGAGGGCGAAGCGCCGGAGCGTTCAGTAAGTTGTTGCACCGTGTTTTGTCATGTATCATTGGCACGTGTATGTTTGACATGGCCGCGAAGGACCCGTCCGGCTCGTCGTCGGACGACGGTGGCTTCCTGCGGGAGAGCGCCGAGGGCGACGCCGCTGCCGACTCCGGACACACGCTGCCCGTGCGCAACTCACGATCGGTACAGTTTACGCACTTACTAAACGCATCATTCGCACGCCGGAGACCGACGCGCACGCACCTCGTGCTGCGCCGCTCCGTTACCACTTTATATTTTTTATTTTCACACTTTTTTCGATTACGTTGCTCCACGATCTATGATTTGCACACGAACGGCTTGTTATGGTGTTTTGTTTGACTGTAATGGATTGTGCTTTTGTCACGCCTGTTATAATTCAGTCGACAATGCGATACGGTTTGCGCAGCGGCTTTGGCGTAACAAAAACTCGGTCCAGTCATTATAATGTACCTAGTAGTTTGTGTAATGTCAATGTACTGTATATTTGTTGCACTCATTCATTGGACTTTTTGACTGACTCTGAATATTTTTGTATTGTATAAAGTTAAACTAGAAAAATTTCAATCTCTCTTGCAGAAATGCAAAAATTGTGTTAATGTCTCGTTTATCAGGTGTTTACAATAAGCCTAATTTGGTGATCGTCAATGACAACAACTGATGATTCATCTTCCCACGCTGATCTGACTTGTCTTATCGGCTCTTAACGGAAATTTTCTTACATTTGTTAATAATGACCAATTGCATTCGCCTGTTTCGGCGTAATTGAATCAGCTTAAGCTTTTTGGTTTTTATGTTTAAGAGCTACTACAAAAACTAAATGGATTGCGAAATACTCTGTATTCGTTTGCTTGAATGTTTGTCAGTTTGCCATATTACATTTGATCTTTTTTTTAAATATTTGTGTTCCAATGATATGATAATGTTTAAGAACAATTTGAGTTTACTGTATGTAAGCCTCATTACTCATGTTACTATGACTTAAAAGTAAGACTCCACTGAACGACGAACAACTGGTAGTTCTATTAATCAACCTATGTATAGAAACTTATCTACCGCAATTTGCGCAATATAAATATACACATCAAAAAAGTCTAGGGATCAACATCCCTAACAAATGTTAGGGATGTTGATCCCTAGACTTTTTTGATGTGTGTAGTAATCTTCCACTTGCACTTTTCGAATTAAATCTAACAAATGAAATACGAGATTCCTAGGTATTTACAGGTACTGACATTGAAGAAAGAAGTAACTTGCTAACACTTGTTATGGATTCTTTGACAAGAAAAATTCATATCACGAATAATATTAATTAAAAATCTTCCATACCTGCTTCCACATAAGTAACAACAGATATGGAAGAATCCTTAATGAGAGTGTTAAATGATATCCTGGTTTCACACCTATTTGCAGAGACAGATTGAATGGCGTCTTATTATAAGGACAATTCCTCAGAAGGCTTGGTGCAACCTGAGCCCATTAATTCTCTTCCAAATAAGTGTACTTAAAATTGAAACATCAATACTGGTAATATTTTCAAGATAAGTTCATCAAGGTGACTGCTCTAAAATTAAAACAAATACCTAGTATTCGGACAAATTATTTGGGCTTTATAATATAAACTGTACGATTGAGTTACCATCAATTTGTGTCACTTTAATAAATAATGACAGCGGCATGGAAACGAATAAAGGTATCAGACGAAATGACGTAGGTAGGTTAAAATTAGTACCATATGAAGCAGAATTAGATTCACCTATTGAAAAATCAATAGCTATGATCAATGGACAGTGACTCTTTGGTTTCCAGTGAAATATCTACACCTGTTAGCATTTTATGTCGCAATGGTATGTTCTTCATAGGAAAATTTTCCTGAAAAGCCATCTGTGAAAAGGCCTAGAAGGCTGAAATACTAGAAGTACAAACATCTACTGCCCTTAAAAACATCGGGCTGCTCCGTTGGTCTTGTGGTCGCAAGCGCGACTGTTGAGCTGGGGTCCTGGGTTCGATGCCCAGGTCGGGCAAAAAGTGTTATTGGGATTTTCCATTAAGAATTTTTCAATACCAGCCCGGAGTGTGGAATTTGGTAGTGCAGCATCCCCGTGCCTCGGAAAGCACGTAAAGCCGTTGGTCCTTCGCCTGATCTCTCCCTGATCGAGTCTAATTGCTGTCCAATCGGACTATGAGAGAGAGAGAAAAGATTTGCACCTGTGTTTGCGCACACACTGGTGCACTAAAATATTTTTTACGTACTCGGCAAGTATCCATTAAGTTTGACCAAAATCGGTCTGGAGAATATTGTACAAATATTACAGGTTTGCACCTAATGCGTTATTGATATGCAGGTGGAGGAACATGTATTATAGTGTACTGGAATCACAAACCTAGCAGTTCTTATGGCTATCAGTAAATGGTAATCTTCACCTAAAGGACATAAAACTATCTACACGAGGCTACTACACGTGTTGCATTACTATTCATTGTTCGTAACAATTGTAACAGACATCCCGTTGTTACTGTAATCAGCTTGCGTCCCAGTACTCAAGCAACACGGATAAGATGACGACGGATTTTGTACAGAAATCCCACTTAATCCTGTTTGTAGTTTGATGAATGTCGGTTCCTTGTTTGTTTAATCTAAGAGCAAACGAACTGAAACTTCTCAAATAATGAATAATAAAAGGTGTAAGGCCGAAAG
This sequence comes from Hoplodrina blanda, assembly GCA_949316365.1. Classification (NCBI taxonomy): domain Eukaryota; kingdom Metazoa; phylum Arthropoda; class Insecta; order Lepidoptera; family Noctuidae; genus Hoplodrina; species Hoplodrina blanda. The sequence goes on along the minus strand of OX438579.1, from coordinate 1,928,313 downwards.
CTACATGTTATTCCCATCATTGCTATCATTTTTTTCTTCTGGACCATACCTGGAAACCTTCTAGACAAAGATATTGAAGGTCAAAGTACCAACTTTCTTTAACGTCACACACGAAAACAAGTTTGAAATGTTCTAATTAAACTTTAAATATCCTCATGACCGCTGTAATTGTTGATGCACCTGCAAGCACAATGTAGGTATAAACAGTGATTTTTGACACCAAAAATAAAAAGACGTTTCCCAGCAATATTTTTTGCTCAATAGTGCTTAAGTTGATGGGTAGTATGCTTAGTTACGGTAACGTCTCTTTTTACACTCCGTATGCTTATATCAAGACTCTGTGATATTATGCATTGCCGATGACGTATCCTCTCACTATTTAACTTTATAATTTAAAAACACAACTTCCGGAACGTATTAAACAATGTCTACAGAAGTATGTCAACCATTTAGTCGATTGATACCACTTCTGAAGATTAAATCAACCACGCAAAGTATAAACATGAACCTTGTATCAAAAATGAATCTTTTATATACGTTTTCGTGTCTGAAGAATGCAGACAGGTTTTTGTGGTTCACAGTTTATGTGGCTATAATATTTGATAGCCTTACCGTCATTGGTAGCCATGTGCAAACACAAGTTGACTGAAATCAAATACAGAATTGATCCACTCAGTAAAATAACATTATTTGAATTGTTGTTCGGGAGGAAATCAAGAAAAAATGTCCAGGAAGTCTGAATATAAATAAAAGGCCTTATTAATCGGTGGAAATCTTGTTAAATGTTATGAAATTATTTAAATTCTTGGTTATCTTATCAAATTGAAAGCGTGTTGCATTTAGATAAGATATCATTGTTCCGGTATGAATTAATTCCAGTGATCATTGGGTATGTTACTTGAAAACATCCATACTTAAAAACATAAGTCAGTCCGGGTATTTATGTTCGATCATAAAATTAAAAGATATTTCGTTTAGTTTATTTAGTAAATATTGCAGTGTCATCTGGTATTGGACAAATTATATCATCACCAGATATTTGAAGAGCACAGTTGGCAAGAAACCAAATACCAAAAGACACATGAATCACATCAGAAACTAAAAGACGTATTAATAAGCGATTTCAAAGTATTTATCCTAAATTTTAACCAAAGATAAATTGGTATCATAGTAGCCAAAGACACGTAAAGCAACATCAACTTATCGTGCAAACTGTGCTCTTAAATTCAGATGAAAGCGTTTGCAAATATCCCCAAACTTGGAACGGGAAGGTCGTTATTACATGTAATAAATGTGTTTCTTTCTGTTAGAAATGAAGGAAAATGTTATGATAACAAAAAGTAAGGAAGCATTATGATAAGCTCAAAGAGGCTTTTCGAAACCTTTCTACACAAATATGAAAAACTTTTGGAAAGAAATGTAACTTTTTGAAATGACTCTTCAAGATTAAATAAAACCGTGTTCCCTCTTCCATCAACGTTTTTTACTTAACATTTTAACGATTTAGTGGTCTACCGTCGTCTGGGAAATTGCCTGTGCGGTATCCACTCCGCTGGAAGAGATTAGAGTCCTGGCGTTACCGCGTTGGGCACCATTCATTGCCTCGCCTTCCGACCGAGATAAATTGCTTTCCGCTACCCGCTAATTGCTTCGTACTTATTTCCGAAATGGAGAAAAGTTAACTGTCTTCAAAGACATTTAGGAAATAAATTGTTTCTTGCAGGCAGAATCGAACTTAATTTATAAGAAAAATTTGTCAGAATTTATAATAATATTCTGAGTCTAGTTAGTTCGTAGAACTGCTAGTTTATGTCATATACTTTGTCATACTTCTCAGAAGTCCAAACACATTAATAAGGGCAAATAGAGATACAAATCTGCGCTGCAGTCAGATAAACAGGAAGAGCGCCATCAAAGTGGGTTTATACTGCATTTCGCGAAGGAAGCGCCGCCCGTCAGGTGCCGTGAATAAGGAAGTACGGAGCGTCGTACCATTGGCCTGGATACATTTCTAGCTTCAGTTTGGGTGTGCCCCGATAATACGAAATGAGGAAGATAAAAATGTCCTTTTTAGATAGTGCTTGATAGGAATTTTCTGTGGGTTAACATTTAGAACCATAGCTATTGATAAGAGCGTTCAAGTCACTGATTGCTAGAAGCAATTTGTGCTTGTGGGTTATATAGGATAACTTCATAACATACTCATTTTAGGGGAAAGGGTGTAATTTCAATAAAAAATCAACCGCTAACCTTAAATTGACTAAAAGGGTTATGTACACATTACACAATTAAATAAAACGTTGTTCCAAATCGATAGCATGTAGGTAATCACGACAAAAGCATCGTACTATGAATGTTTGCTTTTCGCTTATCACCATAGTATCCCTTTCAGCAGGCAATGGTGTTGGTCGATACACACAATCACAAAGTTAGACACTTGTTCAACTTGTAACGGTTGAGTAAAAACTCGGTTAGTGGGCCACGGATTAGCATTAATCAAGGGTAGTTTCTGAAGCTATTAGCTGATGGAGAAACGTGTAAAGTACTTTATATAATTTGGTGGACTACCTTGAATTAAATACGCTGTTAAGATGCTTTGCAATTTAATTTTTAGATGCTATATACTTTGGTTTTGCCTAAAATATTTCCCAGGGGAAAAAATTGTTACGAATCTAGAAGGTAAAAGACATCATTAAAGTAAAAAATACCGGCCGAATTGAGAACCTCCTCCTTTTTTTAAGTCGGTTAAAAAGCCAGGGTTGCCGATATTGTTCGAAAGAGTCATTAGGAGGAACACGGATGGGCTTCACTCACTTTGATGATTTCAGAACATTAAAAACAAAAACAATTTTATTCCACGGATAAAAGACTTTAAATTAGGAATAAAATTTTGATAAAATTGGTCCGAGGGTTTATGTAATAATCTAGGATAAATCTTTGATGTAAGAAGTCTTGAATGAGCACTTTAATCACAAGGTTCATTGTGTGTTTAAAGTATGGAAAATTGGTGCCAACATTGTATTTGAAACAGCAATTAATTTTTCTATGCTTCCGTATCAGTATACCCATCATAGTTCAACATAATTTCCTATCGATTCATGGCGTTTAATGGGACTTATGTGTGCCAACAAAGTTTAAGGGGATCATTAATATAAAGATGTCAGCACCAACAGAAGAAGGGCGGGGCGGCGTCCCCTTATCCTAAAAAGTTAAAACAATTTGTTTTATGTTATTACTCTAGGACTGCCATCACGTGAATAGCAGACGCATAAAAACTTTAAATACCCCGGGGATTTAGTGAAATTGAGATTTTTTCCAAACAGCCCTGAGTAAAAAAATTTTCTCAGGGCTGTTCGGAACAGCGTTAACATTTTTTTTTTATTTGACTTATTGCTTATCTTCCAATTAATCGGGATTCCCCTGGCACAAACAGTATCATGTACATTTTTAAAAACCTTTTCCAGACGACTAGCTTCCGTCTTTAACTTGGGAAAATCCGGGGAATCCCGGAAGAATGGCGGCCCTACATTACTGTAAAAATTAAAAGATGGTACCTAACAAATTACAGAATAACAGAAATACCCGCATAAAGTAATACCAGATTACAAGAGGCTTTTTCGAAAGCTACTTTTGTTTTTGTATCGCCAAATGAAAATGTAACGTTGATGCGGGCATAGACAATTATAGACACTATCTTTTTTATCGATTGTTACTACTGTTGTGTTATTTTGAAAGCTTTAATGTATTTAGGAATGGAATGCTCATTTTCGTTTATATTTTCTTTGTTTGACGACGATACTGCAGCTGTTTGGACCTAGATGTCGTTATTATGGTTAATACATGTGTGTGTTAGTTATATGGTATATAATTAAGGAAAATATAAGTTTTTCTACCAAAAAAAACGCAAGTGCGGCGCACACTACCATATTATTCTGCGAAACACACAAAACTGTGTAGCTAGCAACACAACCGCACTTCGGGCTTGTTGTAGCGAATGTTCGACCGCCGTCATCGGGTTAAAAAACAAATTACCCCACCCTGGGAACTTTTCCTGTACCTATCGTAGGTGCGTTTACAAACATATAAACTCACATAATTACACAAGTTGAAATAATTTTCTCTATTTTTTCTTCAAATGTGAATATTTTCTCAAATCTTTCACACTCTTTGGATTGAGGGCTACAAATTACTTTGTAAATATACAGTACCTTTTATTTTTCCCTGTCCTACAGCTTTTTATTGTTAATTTTCGAGTTAACATTTTTTTAGTGCGAAGATGATTAATGTGTTGTTTCTGTTTTAGGATATGACGCGGCAATCCATCCCTGTGGCGACAAAACGTGAGTACAAAATTATTTTCTTTGACGAAATACTTACCAAAGGGAAATTACTACTAAGTGATAGTATCTACAAAACTGATTTATAAACATATTTTCTTTACCTGCAAAATAGCGAAATTCCGTCAGGTAATTTTACGGGCATGGTGTTATAGGGCAGTGGTAGCCAACATGATTAGACCCATGATCTACTGTTTCCTGACTAGACTCTGTGTGATCTTCTCATTACATAATCAGTATGTCTTCAAAAACACACATCGGATCGTATTTCACATACATAGGACATACAATTTTAACTCATTCAATGAAACAGTAGACAAGTACTTAGCACTTTTTATTTTATTAAGATGGTAACACAAAAAAAAATTGAAGATAATTTCTTCTCTCTACTCCGAGACCGGTTGGCTACCCCTGCTTTATGGACTACCTGACAGATGTTTAACATATTTTCACTTTTCTACAACATATTTTTTAATCAACTTAAGAAATGATTTCATCTAAAAGGATGTTGTTATCTTATCTTTCAAATAACTCTCTCAATCGAAGTTAAACAGTGAGTCGTTATTCAAACAATGTTATAAGTAATATAACCCGTGTTTACTGCTTTTGCAACACCTTCACCAAAAGGAAGAGCATATCTTGGTTATATTTAGTCATGAAACCGTTTTGATGTCTGTGAATCATACTGCATGTGCAATGTATCCTATGTATCATATCTTCATTATAGACTACGCGTTGTATAAATTTGATCCAAAGAGAACAAAATACTTGTTAACTGTCAAAATAGTGTATTGCAACATCTGTGGAAATATTTTATATGATTCGTTATTTAAAATCAGATTTAAAAAAAGAATATATTTAAAACGGAGCTTTGTCGTCAGTATTATTGATATAAATAAATAAATAAATAAAATATAACTCTTTTTAAAATTTGGCTGCGAACGTCATGTTTTCATTAAGTTTTACGCGTAATTCTTACTTCGAGAATTATGTTGATGATTATGATTACGTTAGTGTATATACATAATGTGTTAAAGGGTGCATTCATTCTTATTAGTGTTGTGACTTTTTTGTTTATTTCTATAGAATATGTTGCTGAGTTGTAAATTGCAAAAAAAAAACCTAAGAAAATTTTAATTCGCTTTCACCTTAATGTCAATATTCTATCTACCGTTTTGCAAAGCCGTCAGAGGTTAACTAACCTTGAAGTAACGGAAAATATAATTAAATCAATTAATTCACCCGTACAAGGCTTCCTCAAAACCGTACACAATGACATCACACTTGCGTAAACCTCCTTTTAAAGTTTTCTAACTGGCATAAAACAAAAATAATGTCTCCACGGAGAAGTAAAGACGTTCTAATGAGGCGTCGTTGCCCTAACGGTCGAGCTCAATCTTAATAGCGATCTTGAACTGGCATGACGTGTGTCTCGCTCGACATAACATATTTCAGTACCATTTTAGCTGATGATTCGTATTGTTCGTGATTTTCTTTATGACTGTCTCAAGTCCGCGGTTTGGGGTATATTTTTGGTCAAGAGTGAGATGTCTTCTCGCGTGGCGTGTGACTAGGTGAAGGCATTTCCGTTTTGATACTTCTGAGGATTTAAAATTATAACGCTGTGATTTAGGTCACTTTAAGCAAATTGACGTTTAAATAGTCAAAGTCAAAGTCAAAAACATTTATTTCAATTAGACCATTTACAGGCACTTTTGAATTGTCAAGGAGTCTGTCAGTTAGTCCGAAAGTTGAAGCTAGTTGCTCGTTCCAAAACGGAGGTAGGCCTCTATGGAGAAGAACGAGCAAGAAACTCCACGGCACTCTTTTAAATTAGGTTTTTTACAAAATCCTGGTTACATTATTCTTGTTGATTCTACATGTGATCACAATGAAGATGAATATATAACAGTAGTAAAAAATAATAAAAATAAAGATGTAAGCCATAGGCCCATAGCAGATAAGAGATGACCAATCCCAACTGACAGCACTCGTTCAATATATTATGTATTTTAGGTAGCTTTAGACACATGCCAGGAGTGGGCAGTGTTTTTGTCTTCAACTGCCCTCGTAAAAATCATTCCAATAATATGTCCACAAATATTGAGAGCAGAACACCGACTTCGTTCACATCACGCCATGGTTCATTAGGTCGTTATCTACTGCAATACGTTAAACCAGAGAATGCCTGACAGCTGTTATGTAGAATCCAGCATTGTCTCCTTTTTGAACAATTCAACTTTCTTCAGTCTGCCTAGCCTTGTCCCAAATAATTATGTTGGGGTCGGCTTCCAGACTCGGTAATACGATAGCCCTTGGTAAGACAGATTGTCGAGACTTTTGGGCTTTGTCGACCCGTAACGACTGTCGAAGATCCACGTATGACAGCAGAGACCAAAGGCTTAACGGGCTTTCCGAGGCACAGAGGAGTTCCGGTTTGTAAAAATGGTCTCGGACCAACCCCGGTACACGTAGCTTAACTTGATGGATCGATCCGTGCTCCTGTCATTATTTAACCACGAGCTCCGCCTACTACTATTCCTATTACTAATTACACGACTGCCCCAAAAAAAGGAGTGTTATGTGTTCAGGGTTAATGTATGTATGTATGTATGTATGTATGTATGTGAGTTTCTTTATTCCACCATAACTTTTAAACGCCTGAACCGATTTAGATGTATGGGGTATCGTTACAATCCTTGCATCGTTCCGAGTAACATAGGCTAGTTAAAAATAAAAAGAAACCGGTGTGGTCACTTTAAAACGTTAATTAATACCAGCCTCAATTTATTTTTTTAATGAATCTGGTCGTGTCTATGTTTATCGTCTAGAATTTGACAAGTAGATTTAAAAAATATATAACACTTAAAATAATAAAAGTCGTAAAAAAATCTGACGAGTAAACAAAGTACAAATATGTGCAATTTTTGCAGTCGTGTTTTTTAATTTTTTAATTATAGTAGCTTGTTCTACTTTCTTACGACCACAAAAAAGTTGTAATATCTTCACGTACCAAGATGGAAAAGCAGTCTTTGTCTTAGAAATAAAACGTGTTGACATGAGTGATCTTCTTATCTCAGTCGGAGCAGCTGCGCTGAGGCTAAAGGTGTCTTCTAACAAACGACATTTTTGACACATTCATATTTTATTTTGATTGTTACCTTGATTCTGAGTTAAGGATTACACGAATTTCCTCAAGTATTTGAAAAACGACTTTTGACGTGGTATTTTGGCCCTTAGCTATTTATCCTAAATTTTCACTCTCTCTCTCTCCCTAAATCCCCTCTTTCGAAATGTCTCTGTAATCCCGTGGGATTGTATAGTATATACTTTGATAGTGAGGAATGATTATTATAATTACTGAACCTAGGGTTGAGTGACAAAAGTCTACCTATACACTTACGGAAGTACCTACTACTCCTACTTCGACGCAATGACACTTTAGAATGAACAGTAGTAAGTGCAAAATTTTCATTTTCATCTCCGCCACAATATGAGGAATTCATATCAAATAATAAATATTCGTAGTTTCCGCACACATCCTTTTCACGCCAGAGTGAGACACAACTAGTTTGACGTTTGATTCGTTGTGCATGAGCGTCGCTGCGTCTGGCTGGCGGGTTCAACGGTCGCGGGTCATTTGTTACAGGTGGGGCACGCAAAATTATAGTCATTGAATATTAGCATTTGTTTTCATATGAACTGGGAAATGGTTCGCTATATCTAGATGTTTTAACAGAATCCCTAAATGTGACAATTTAGAATGTCTGCCCAAGAGCAAACAAGCTTGCAAAAATGACAATACATTACTTAGCTAGTGATTTACGCTTGAAAAAAGAGCAGATCAAACACCCAAAAGTAAATTTCTGTCTGTTATTTCACATGAGAATCTAATTTACTGAACTCCAATAACGCACCCTATAACGCCTTTAGTCCTTGAATGGAATAAAAATAAAAGATATTTATCCTCACATAGTCTTTGTTAAGTAAAGCCCCTGTGCCACGGTCTCCACCTTATTACTATTTATTGGTTGCGGCTCTAAGCCCAAGCTCTAGAATTGCACTTTTGCAATTTATAGACCCCGAGTGGGCTGTATAGTAGGGTTCCCAACTCATTGTGTAAATGTCAGGAATTACGCATGGAGCTAATGAAAATAAAAGAAAGTCGTTGACCTGAAAATGGTTTTAACTAATTGAATAAATTAAAGAATTTGCGCAGGTAGAGAAGCTTGTATAAATTCAGGAGCAAATTCCAGGAGACTCGTAACTTTGAAGTACGTGACTTCTGATTCTGATTCGCACGAATTCAGTTGAATTTCGCTTGAAGTTATGAGCAAAACGCTTGGGAAAGCAGCGATTGGATATTCCGTAGCAGACTGAAAATAAGCACATCTAAAAGATAGCATTATTTTGTTTACCTAAGTCCCATAATATTATCTAGGTTAAATTCAGCAGTTCTGTCAATATTATTCAATCTTCTTTGTTCCTAAAAGTTACAGTGTCATTGAACTGATAAGTGTGTCACCTGCGGCGCGGGCGCATTTATTTTTGTTATGAAAGATATTATTATTGGCTTTAGTAGGACAGAGTGTTTATTTTAACTGATAATTTTACATTGTAATTAATCGTATTTAAATTCATCTGATATAATGGTTGCCCTGTATTTGCTGATAGTGAGGGGTGCCACAAGGCTAGCGGTTCATAGAAGGAACGAAGGTCTTCTAAATGCAGACCTATAGGTCCACCATTCCTTATCAATGGCAGTCATGTTCAAGTGTCGATAGCCTTTTGCAATACGAAACTTATTGCTTATCATTGGTAAATGAATGTCACATGTCTATCTTGGTACTTTCATAATCAGAAATAATCCAGATACCTTTCACTACATTGACGTAATGCATCTTATCGCTTTTCAAACCAATCATGTTCATGCTCTTAATATTTTCAGTTATCTGAATAGGAAGTGAAGTATGAAATTGTTTACTTCCAGACATGCAGTAGGTGCAACGTTGAACGAATTTACAGCTTGTCACGTAATATAGTTATAATAACGTCAGCATAAATAAACTTGTTTAATTTTAACCTGTTCATTATTGCTTTGGTCTACAAGGGTGACTATTACTTATTTTTCTAATGAGACCCGACTAACTTCGAATTTTAAACCAGAGATTTTCGTATTCCGGTCTCGTTCAAAATTCACTTGTCTTTTGAGGCCCTAAGGGTTAGTTGGGTCCCCTTATCCGCATCCTTAGTTTCCCCTAGGCTGTTGACGTGTCGTAATTGTGACGTTTTGATGAGTCGATGGAGACTTTTTAGACAGGTCGCTGTTTATACACCATATTGGTACCATTAATACAAGCTTTATCTTTAATCACTACATCTGTCTAACCAGATTACATTGTATTCATATTAATAGTCCGGAGTGGAATTTCCAATATATCTTCGTGATGAAATGGAATGAAAGATAAATAAATAATGAAGCGCGACATTCGATCTTCAATCCATATTCGGCGTGTCCTTGTTCGAACCTGACCTACACATACCACCTGTAAACCTATTAATACATCATTAAATATTAAGTTCATTGGCCGTCTAATAAGTGGAAAATTATGGTCACCCCAATCGCGTGCCAGCTCACGTACCCCCGAATTGCGTCAATCGATTGCGCAAGATTTATTTGGCAGCTAACGTGATTTCAAATGTCCCAGTTGACTGTCCCACTTGAGAAGTACTCACTGCAGTTTTAAATGTTTCAATTAATTTTGTTTGGAGAGAAAGGCAGAGAGAGAGAGAGAAGCTTTTCTCTCAATATCTTCAATCGGATGACGAAGTTTAACACGGGTTAGGTTGTTCTGAAAATTTAAAGGCAATTTTTTCCATAATTCGCCCAATTCCGAAATATGTGTGATAGTTTATCGGGATTTCTTTATCTCTCAATCATCAATCTAAATAATGTCTGAAATAAAATTCTATATTTTCACAAACTTAGGTTAACTTGGGTATCAGTTAAATCGTTTACTCGTCGAGCTTCTATGCCTCGGCGCTTTTCTGGTGGTCGCCACTATTGATTTTGGCTTTCAGGAGTTGTAGTAGATAGGCTATTCCTATCCACTACAACTCCTGTAGCGGTTGCAGGTGGCGGGTTTGTCGCAAATAAAACCTTTCAAGTACATATTCGTATCTGCATTTTGAAAAATCTTTGTAACCTGAAAATATAGTGCGTGTGTAGTGATTTTCAGGTTACAATAAAATGTACAAGGCTTGCTGGGTGCAAATATTACCTTTAAATGTATTGTTCGAACTTCATTAATTAACAGTACCACTTCTACTCAGGTAGGGTCATTGTCAAAACGTTGCCGCTCTTGACATTGTGCTCCCGCGAAGGTCGTTAGTGTAATTGTAACGCGTTGTTGACCGACTTTGTGTACAGCCTCGTAATCATGCAGATTGGATCATTCTCATTCAGCTTTGATTGAAGTTAGCCATTAAAAACTGCTTTTGTATTCATACCCTTCTTGATTGTGTGAGTGATATGAATGCTTTTTGGGCGGTGGTTTGCTTTTAGCAATGACGTGTCTAAGAACTGGCAAAATGAACAAAACTACAACTAGGTCATCATTTATATCTGCCTAGCCTTCTCTCAATTACATGAAGTGGTTTATCGGAAGCGACTACCTATCTGCCCTCCACAACCAAGTTTCTGGGTAACGCGATACTCTTTAGTAAGATTGGTTGTCAGATTGTCCGGCTTCTGACTACCCATATCGACTGACAAATATGTACGAATGACAGCCGGACTTTTACGTGCTTAAGAAATTTCATAATGGAGAAAACTCAATTACACATGCCCGACCTTGGAACAACCGACTGTTGGCGACTGCTGAAGAATCCGACTGCTGAGCGTGGGGTTCTGCCCCACGCAGCACGAACAGTCAGCAGTCACAAGACTAACAGAATAGTCACTAAACCTAGGTATACTAATACTATCCAGGTCACAATAACTCCCGCGTTATAGCTGCCTTGGGTAATGCATAATTCACACGTGTAGTCCTTCCGCTGGCACCAACATGAATTGCAAGATAGAACCACAATAAAGACGACAGTCGACACAACTGTAGCAGTTTTGTCTTCGGTTTATGTGTCTACCAGCACCCTAGGATACGTATCACCTTATTACGCCTTATTGCATGAATTATTAAGATTTGGTCGAATTCCTTCATTAATGTCTAGTACCTGTCTATCTGTAAAATTATACGGTTCAGTTTCTAGGGTCGGTATAAACAGGACTTTCACAGAGTTTGTATTATTATGGCCGCTTTAATAACAAAAAATAAAACGTACAAATTTATATTTTTGTTATAATTAAAAATCAAAGGGGGTTCTCATCCAAGAAACGTTTGTTTATACATATAATACTGTAGTGTTGAATATTGTCTACTCATAACATGAGCCAAATCTTAGCTATCTCCATATTGCATAATGCATCACTTTCTTCCAATCCAAATGAAAACAGGATTTCATTCATCCGATACATCATCAATCATAGCAAAGTCGTTTGATGGATCTCGGAAGAAAATCTGAAGAGTCATATTGCATGCAAATGCTCCATTATTGATGTGCATTTGCCATTAACTGGTAGCAATTTATCTAAAGCGAAATCGTCATGAATTCGTGACCATTTATAAAAATCGTGTCTTAAATATAATAAAGTCGTCATTCATCCAAATCCGAGAATTCTTCGTTAATTAATTTCACAATTAGCGTCAGACGGTACAATAGCGTGCTGTGCCTATGCAGTTATGTCGGGCGCCGGTGGTGGTTCACACAATTAGTGGACGTGTTATAATATATTTATCGTTCCCACCTCGCATGAGAATGCCACTGACAGGTGCACTGCACTGGCTTTTAATGATTTCGTAGATAATGTTTGGTGTCATTGTACTATTAGTTTGTTTAGGCTTAGTACCTATGTCACACATGTCTGCGTGGTAAATTATATGAGGGGTGGTTCACTTTTGGATATCCCGACAATAAATCGGTATGTTTCCTAAGAGTTAAGGCTAAAAAAACGTACTAAAAGTATAATAATGGCCCTCAAATAAGGCATTTTGGTCAGGTGAAGCAAAAAGTGAACGCACCTGGAGAATCGTATAAATTTTTGGACACTAAGTAAAAGTTTATATCCGGCCAGATTAATATTACGTAAGCATGAATAAAAGAAAATATCAAAATAAGATTTCGAAACTTAATATTTTAATTTTCCACTTCGATTACCGCAGCCTGACCTTGTGATAAGACTGCTCTTAGAATTCGACGCGCACTAAAATAGCTGCCTGATGAAATTTGAAGCACGTCTCCAGGCTTAAGTAAACCCTTTTTTATAGCGGAAAGCTTTCTATACGACGGATTGAGAGCATCTAGATATCACTCAAGAATGTGAGGTTATTGTTGCAAAGGTCGTCTTAACTTAATGTCATAGAGTGCTATTCTGGACTTGACCTTTGCGTTTATCAAGTGCTATTTCCCCAGGCTCTTCCGCCGCAGGAAGTTCAAACCTAACATATGGCTTCCTAAAGCAAAGTATATAGCATTTTTCCCTGTTTATCATCATAATAACACATGGTGGTGGCGTGTCGCTATTAAGCCGCTTTATTTCGGGGTTGTATGAATTTTACATGGGGCGGTCAACGTGACTCCGTTAGTTCCATTGCTATAAGTGTGGGCCGGAGCACAGGCGCGCGGACAGTGCGCGACCGGCCGTGTACCACAACACTGGCTGGCACCGGTGTTCCAAGTTCAAATTTAACCAATCACACAAATGGATTACACACAATAGTGCTGTTAACCTGACCTTGGGTTGGAAATTTAACTATTTTTGTTATATTTTTCATCGATATGCCAGTGTTGTACGAGCGATGCGTTCAGCCGAATCTTCAGGCGCGGCGGGCGACCGTACGCCGTAAGTTCAACCCCCTTGTCTGTCTGTGATGGTGTTTGTGCAATACTAATCCCAAATGCATTGTGTTAAGGTTGGATTTGGTTGTCAAGTGTTGGGATCTCTAGGGAATTGATTCCGAGCTGCAAGTGTCGCATACTGATGGTGCTGTAGACGGAAAAGTTTCCCTTTTAGGAAAGTCGCGATTGGAGTATTATTATGTTAATCGTTGAAGCTGTTGACATTACCAAGTTTGGTTTCTGAACGACCTTCTAGAGGATAAATGCTGAGCTATAAATAAAGTTTGCCTTTGTCATGTCGATCGATATAAGTAAATAAGCTGATTAATAAATGAGGGTTCGCCTACTTCCGATTTGATGTAGTATTGACAACGTGTCCGAATGACTTCCTTACATTTTTGATACACGGCCTAATAATACATGAAACAATATCTCTAAATGAAGGAATCTAATAAAGAACTTTGTATTTTTGACATCTTGCATGACTCAAAGTTGGAATTTCCTTAAACTCTCTGAATCTTTAATACCCTGATTCTCTCGGAGCCTACTCTGCTCATTAAAAGTCATTAAGAACTCAATTAAAACTTCGAAAACTTTGGATTTGTGTTTATGTTCCTATATTCTGCAATCCTATATTCACGAAGTGGAATTTGGTTTGTGTGTGTTTCAAACATGAATACGAAATTGTTTCATGTTGGTTTACCAAAAGAGTTGAAGTCAAACCGTAGTATTACTACAATTGTAACGTAACTAGTATATAATTTACTTCCAAGAACTTTGGAAGTACACGCTGTAAACCAGAAAGTTTTATACAACTTATTTTATACACAAATCAAAACTTCATTGCATGTACAAACGCAATAGTCAATAAAGTTCATTGATCATCGAATCTTTTCGTCTGCTCCTCATCCTACATGCAATGACTTCTTAACAAGACACTTTGTTTATGATGTTATTATAAAGGATAACGCACCGTGATTCATTTGCGTAGGCGCTGGGTAACGACCCGCGAGGCGGTGTCGCGACCCTTATGTTGGATACATTTATAATTTACAGGCTTTTATAATATACACGTGGTATTCTCCTACTTTACGGTGGTGCTCTCCTTATATTGATGAATAAAATATTGGCTAAAACCCAGTTGCCTTAAAGGCAAAAGTTGAACTTTTACCATCTAGTCTAGGCATGCTGTAGCGCTTTGGTTTACTATCTTCCAGACTTTACATATATAGTATCCTGGATAAATCGTTTTTTTTTAATTCTTGAAAATCCTTTGTCATTTGCATTTCGACAAGTCCTAAGGTTTTCGTTTATATAATTTTGATTAGGATAACTTTATTATTTGCGGATATGGCGTGTGCAATATTTTTACTCCGAAATCTGTATCAGTATTCAGTTGTATAGAAAAGAAAGAGTTCAGATCAATTAAGCTGTTAATTGGCCAATTTAAATACTGATTAAATTGGCACTGGTGACTACTGCAACTTTAGGACAGTGGAAACAGTCTACTGAACACTTAACTAAAAAGGTCGTGTGATCCATCATTGGGTTAATCAAAATTTTGCATGCTCGGTCATTCTCTAATGCGATTCGTTGCACCTAGTCTTCATGTCGTCGGCTTATTAGCAGTGTCGTTTATGAGCTCGTTTAGGAGCAATTGAGTAAAATGCTTGCCATGATAGTAATCTTACTACTATTACCTATAAATGTGAAAGTTTGGGTAGATGGACGTTTGTAACTCAATCGTGCCAGAACAGCTAAACGGATCTTAATGGAATAAGATAGAGATAGAGAAAGATTATATTCTGGAATAGGACATAGGCTTTCTTTTATCCCGGAAAAATGTACGGTTCCCGTGGAACAATACTTAACTTCGACGCGGAAAAAATCGCGGGCGTAGGTAAATATTTATACTACCTAAAGAATGAAAGCATAAGCATAGGTATCCTAAGTACTGTGATCACTTTGACGTGATTACGGTACCGGATCAGGTTGCAAACTACCGGATTAGTAATTTGCATATTGCACTAGCTTTTTCCCGCGACTGAATTTTTACGGGTTCCATTTTTTTTTTATAAAACGCCTATATACCTAGGGATAACGTAGTTTATTATTAGCGGAAAATATTTCAGAATCGTAGCAGGAATTTCGAAGATACGCGTGTTGAAACAACCAAACTCCTCTTTAATATAAAACCCGCTTGTCAAGTGAGTGCTTTTAAAGTGATTTTGATCATGGTTGAACCAATCAGCAGTACCGCGCGTAACACTGCATTGTGATAGTCTCATTACCCATTAACACTCCGGTAGCGGTACATTTCTCTGCGCCCATTGACAAGCTGTCGTGTTACAAAGCATTCAGTCTCCTCTAACGATGTCTACTTACTTCCGTTCTTCCGCAGTCATTACATAAGTCCTCTTCACGTTTCGTGTACAAGAACATTACATACGATGCTTAGTTATCGAACGTAGTATCAAGCGCGCGTGTGCGATAAACTCTGTTGATAACGTAAACAACACTGGACTAGGAAATCCCGATTATTCAAGGGGAAGGAACTACACTCGGGTTATTACTGGTTTAAAATACAACACATTTAAAAAATACAATAAATACTTGGTCTGCCAAAACCGCTATATCAAAATTTCTTTCAATTTTCGAAGTATTTGTAATGTTTTTAGATATTTTCCGATTAATTTTAAAGCACAATTTTTCATTGATCTGTTTTTCTGGATAGTAATGTAACTCATTTGACATATGGAATTAGTTTGATGTCATTAATTTCATTATTATAAAAATTCTGGGTTGGTTAGTTTTGGAAAAACAAAGCTCACATAAGGGTTTTTTGGTCATAATGGCCAATAACTATACCCTGCGGTTTTATCCGCGTTTACGTCTTTGGATACCGCTCCGCTTCCGTGGATCCCGTGTCCCCGATCCCGTGCAGCATGATGTTATACATATAGCGTAAGGGTTAACGGGGTAGATAATGCAAAAGGATTTTTCAAAACGGACCAGTAGTACGTAATCTTTCAATGCGCTTATCGTGATAAGCACATTGAAACAAACAAAAAAACAAATTCTTCAGCTTTATAATACATATAGTATAGAAGTATATAGACTGCATATAACAAATTCGACAGATTAGTAGTCTTCGTACGACTAGTTTCGTAAACTTTTTTAAGCTTTATATCATAATGGAAGCAGTATTTTATTAATGGTGAAGATGTTATCATCTATTACATTCATATTTGGTTTTATTTACCCATTAAACCTCGTATGTTAGGTAGAAAACTGTAAATATAGCAGTTAGGGCTTCAAAATGAAAACAAACACATACTTCTGAACGAAAATTACTATAATTGTAGAGGTTCGTGTTGATAGTAACTTTTATGGTTAGCTGCCGTGAACATTACGCGCGTTGACTCGTAAACAGAACTAATGACCACAGGTTACTTATATCGTATGGTAGGGGAGAGCGGGGCTGAAAGTGCCGATTTTGACAAATCCTTATATGATTCGGATGCAACAAGTACTATGTCTGAAAGTAGTGGTTCATCCTAAGCCAAATTTAATCTATATTACGATTTTACATACAGATTTTGCACATTTTTAATAGGTTTTAAGAAGAAGTGATTTTTTTATGCAGCGGCGGCAAGGCACTACCAACCCCACTTTGGGGCAAGTTGTGCTGTAGCTGAGGTCAGTTGTGCCGTTGATAATGCTAGGTGTTTTACATGAATGAAAATTAATTTAAAATTTAAAAGACATTAATTTTATAATAATATATTTATACCTTATACTTTTTACTATGAATCAACAGTTTTTATGATTTAGTTGCTTATAATACTAAGTATTATATTTAAAAAAACAAATTACCTTTACTTATGTCATTATTTCAAACTTAAAAACATATTTTTAATCAATATTTTGTACTTATTTTTATGCAAATGTCTTTAGAGACTGATATTTTTAATAACTGATCTCATATTTATTGAAAATATCAGTCTCTAAAGAAAATAAAAAAAAGTTTCTCTCAAATAATTAAGAAACAGAGTTCCTTTCAGAGTTATTATCTTATTGAGCAGTCTCTTGAGTCTTTTAAAGAAATCAAAAAAATATATAAACAAATACAAATTTCTAATTCAAGTGCAATTTAAGTCCATCCTTGATGACTGCATCAGCAGCCCTTTGTGATCCTGAAGATCCTGAGTTATAGTTCCCCTTTGGGTTTTTCGCTTGATGTCCTCATTCTGTCAAAGATAATAAATGCAGTATAAAGTATCATGTCAACAAGTATTTTTCTTCTTTTCATAAGTGCTCACGTAAACATAAACAATATTGAAACAATAAAGGTTGCTTAGGGGTTGGTTGTGCCGCGGCACAAGCAGCCCCACAAGAACGGCACATTTTACCCCGTTTATGAGAGTGTGATATTTTGTCTCACATATAAAAATCACTGTGCTCAAAGCATTAAAATTACGCCTCATAGCAAACTAGGATAAATAACAAACATTTTACTAAAACTCTCATCTTACAAGCACGAAAAATACTAGCTTGCGACCAAAAAGTATTGAAACGAAAATATTTACTTACGTGGCGCTGGAGGACCTTCACATGCACTGCCACTCGGTCTGCGGCGCTGACGAAACTAAAATAGCAGCCGCGTGTGCCCGACTGTTAGGCATCACGCGACACACTATGATCGTATATCTATCTCTTTTTGTTTTCGAGATATTCGCGTCGGAACAATTTACCCCCGGCACTTTCAGCCCCGCTCTCCCCTATTCATATTTTTAATGGTAAGTAAACACTAAAAAATGAAGATGAATGATAAACCGATATTTTTGGAAATATAAAGTAAGTTATGAAGCCTTTTCCTGCTTTTGTTATGGTCAGTTTTAGTAGGTTGGAGAATGAAAGACCAAAAATATTTTATTCTCAAGTGGGTTCAGTTTTATTATAAAAATGTGTGTAGTCAAATCTTGTCTATGTAAATGATCTTGTCTGATTAATATATCTAGGTTCGAGGTTCGAATGCAACAAAAATAACTGATCTTGATATACTTTTCGAAATGTCACATTGCAAACTCGCGAACTGGCCGCGATACTAGGTCCCAAAAACCACGCGAGCTAATTCGTTGGCAACAGCTGGCTTCAAAATATGCAACGTGGAAGCGAATCCCAATTGATCAATGCATCGTCCCGTTGTCAAGAGAACCGTTGTTATGCGCCAATCCCTTTTTATTTCTGTACGATATCAGGCAAAGGCACAATATTCTACAGGTTAGGGACGTAATGCCGTTGTAAGGCGACCATATTGTTATATTAACAGCTGTGCAACGGTGACATTTTAACAATTATTTTATTGGTAATCGTATTTGTGTGAAAGGAGTGAATGTACCTGTTTTATCAATCGATGGTTTAATACAGGAATGTTCCCGGAAGTATGTTGAAGTTTTTATCAAGGAGTTAAACGAGAGGTTATGCGAATCGATGACCCAGATCAAAATATTGATGAACGAAATTTTCGTGAGCCAGTCGAGTTTCAGAACGTTACAAGAGTGCATGAGAGTTTAGCAGTGTTCCCAAAGAAAGTTGTTAGTGTTTTTAAAGTCAATTAAAACAGAAATTACACCGCTTGAAATTTCAATTATGCAAGCTACGTTCTTATATTGTTGAACATACGCCGAGGTCATGAAAGTAATATTAAAGTAGAGAAAAAATTCTTGAAAAGTTCATAAGTAATCTTTTTTATGCAAAATGTGAAGGTTTTGCGTCGTATAAAGAATTGCCTCGTGTTCCGTAGCCTATTTTAATTCGCGTGTCCTGTCGTTAAGTAAAAACAGTATTTTAGCGAAATGCCCAGGCGGGCTTTTAGATTGGATTGGTTCATTTAGTTTTTACCGCTAATAATAGTCGTTTTGCTAAATTACTAGACGTAGTTAAGCGTTACTTACAATAAAGTGGTATCGTGAGCAGTGGACATATTATTTAGAAAACATGTGTGGTTAAAAATAATACTCAGGCTTTTATTGAAAGCTCATTTTTTTTTATAATGTAACCAGGATTTTGTAAAACTTAATTGAAAAGAGTATCCGTGGAGTTTCTTGATTGTTCTTCTCCATAGATATGTACGTTTTGGGACAAGCAACCAGCTTTTGACTTTTTGTAACTTTTTCTTAGGTCGATTGATAGCGGTTTATTTACCATACTTTTGGCGCCCAACTAAATGGGAAAACGCACAGCTGATGCAAACAAAATTTCAAGTTCACCCCAAAAATATTTGTTTCTACGGAATTTGTTCACCCTTCCTAACACCCCCACTGCCAAGTTCACAACCCTAACCTGTCACAAGTCACAACTATCGATTAAGTCACATAAAAGCTCATGACGTCACAACACGGTAAATGTTTCATTAGTCGTGGGGACAATAATAGGGCCTATTATTTTCCAATTTTAGTCGATTGTCCAATGGATTGATAGAAGGAATCGATTTGGCGGTATCGAATAGTTTTTCATGTCAGTACACTGTAAGCCGTTGGCTTGCTTAGGTTTTTCTATCATATAGCTGGTCGCTTAGTTCTTTATCGTAATCACAGTAAATTGGTTTTTGTTGTAGGACGCGTAGGTTTACGATGGTCGTTGGGAACATTCGTTTGAAAGTTATCGTAAGCTTCTCTATTACTGAGATTCGCGGTTTTGAGTTTTTCCTCTTTGTGGGTTAGTTGTGGTGAAGTGTTGTAAGCTGTTGTTGTGATGTTTCCTATTGAGAAGATGGCTATAAGACAATACTTGTATCCAGCATTGTAGCAAAAGTACACAGCATACAGCAATGTATAACATTTACATTGAAGGAAAGTGATATGAATGTGCCATTTACCATAAGCTGTCAAACCAAACTGAGAATCGGATCAGCGCACAATATTTGAACGGACAATTCGCTACATTTCAATGAAACAACTCTGTGCACCCTTTATACCTTACCGGGTCACCGATTACGACCACTTTTGATGCAAATATCGATTTAAATAGTATGTGAACTATCTAGTTTACCAATAAGGTGGGATATGTGTTTTCACCTTCACGCGCATTGCCGTGCCGGGCGCGTGCGTCACGGTTCATTGCCTTGACTACGGAAAGAGATCCTAATATGGCGGGCGGCGGCGCAGGATTGCCTTGCGCCAACGCAAACTGAACTCATTCCGAACAATCAGTCTATCAGAGCAGCACATATCATGTAATAGTCGAATGAGATAAACAAACAAACAAAATATCGCCAATAATGTGCTGTTCGTGGTTGAGATGTCGAAGGCGCGTCGCCGATTCGACTGAAAACAATGCTCCGATGGAAGCGTTTGAGAAATCTGAAACGTCCGCTGAAGAGGCGACGGAGGAGGAACATGATACGAAGTCACGTAAGACCTGTTCATATCGCACCACTCTTGCGTTCCTAGTTCTCATAACGTTACGCTTTTTGCACATTTTTGGACATTTTCTTTCCTCCGTTCTCGTCTAGATTTAAGTATTACGTCAGTATGATTCACACACATGTTAGGCATTGTATGGACGAATATAGACAAAGTAATGTCTTTGCATGACGGGTGTTTTTGCTTACGACGTTTTAGTCAAAAAATTGCGTGACTTAAAGTTTTTAAGGCTTGAGACATTGGGTGTTAATAACGTTGTTACATATTAGCGGATCTGAAATGGATTTTGGTCCAGTTTCTGATCAAGGAGCCTTGTAAAATATTATGCCACAAGGTGACAAGGTCTTCTTGCGTATAATCCTTTACCAAACATCGAAACAGGCTAAGCATTAACACACATTTATATAGTTTTGCATATCCAAGCCATTTGTATTGTATGCGAAATATCTGCATACCATTTATGAACACGTGGGCGATAAAAGCCTTTAGCGCAATATTTCCAGCCTTAAATCATAATGAGGCTTTCTTTAAGGAATATCAACCTGCAATATTATAAACAATAAACATTGTTTGTACAGCGTGCTTAAACAATATGTTGTGAATTATAGATGTCAAGGTAGAACGTCGATTGCTCGAGTTCTTTGTCTATGAGCCGCGGATTGACGTCATTATTTTATTATTTATGGGAAAATCTTGTTTTTAAACACAGCTTGCTCTTTCCCTGTCTAGCCATTAGTCCTGGTAAAATATTTTGGGTAGTTAATGAGTGTATTGCTGGAGACGAATCTTTATGCCAGAATTTGCTTACTTTTTTATAGCCTACTCTGTATATCTTGATTCTAATTTAGAGCCATTTCAGTTTCGTATTCAAAATCTTTGTTCATTCTAATTGTCAGCAGCGCCGTCCAGAGTGACACGCAACAACCAGATGCGGTTGTCGAACGCGGCCGGCGCGTACACGAACGGGCACGGCGGAGACACCACAGGCCGGCGCGGCGCCGAGAACGTGCCGCCGCCGGTGCAGCCGCCACAGGCCACGGTTACCAACACTAGGATTACGCAGCAGGTGAGAGGACGACACAAGAACACGCATGGTGGTATCCTGTTAAATAGCGAATGGTGCTGAAGAAATGGGTCACCCACAAGATCTAGGGTCTCACGCCGCCCCCATAGGAGCTTACTATCACTCATGTTGACCGATTGGTTATGTTGAAGCCCATCACTAATTTTGGTTTTGGTCCTTTGCACTGACCAGTCTTTTGGTGAACGAAACAAGGATTCTTTGAAAAGTTCTTAGGAAAGTTGTAGGTGTATGTTTCGGTTTATTTAAATGCAGACCCATACCAACATCCAAAAATCCGAACCCATCCCTTAGTAAATCCTTCCCCTGACCCACACGCCTCCTCCTCCTACTGCAGACGCCGCAGTCGGGCGGGCGCTCACGCGCGGGCAGCACGCCGAGCGCGGCGTCGGTGCCGCAGGGGCTGCAGCAGTCGCCCTACATGCCGCATCTGCAGCGGAGGATGCACAATGTTAAAGAGGTTCCAATATCCTTACCCAAGTCCTGTATCCTTTACCTTACCTTTTATTTTAATTTGGACATAGTATCCTAATTTGGGCCCAGTATTGAACCATGTTGGTAGTCAAAAACAAGTTTATGCATACATTCTGAATTGAATTTTGTGGTTCTGATGAAGACAACAAGGATTATATAGGACCTATTGTAAATTTGCTATGAATCGGTTCTGTGATAGGTATACTAAACTTAGAAATTCCATAGTCCTCTTACAGCTTAACCCCCCTTTATCTAATCTTCTAACAGTCTGTCTGTGTTTCCAGTTCACAGCAAGCGTGGCCGGCAGTGGCGGCACGGCCCGGCCGGCGGGCGTGTCGTCCACGGTGTCCGTGCCGCACGCGGTCGCGTCCGGCGCCGTGAGACGCTCCAACGTCGTCAAGGAGGTCGAGAGGCTCAAGGAGAACCGGGAGAAGCGAAGGCAGAGGCAAGCGGAGCTTAAAGAAGAAAAGGTAATGAAGAATATTAAATGTTTGAAAACAAAACCAAATTATGATAAATTGTAAAATTCGCAGAGCTCTCAGACATTTATGTTCCGAGAAGTCATACGATTAACCACATGTCACAAACGAAAACCACTTTTATTACAACGCAATAAAGGCGTTGCCAATGTCGAATTGTTACTGTTAATACTATTACTGTGACTACATTATTTATCTTGAACCACCAGCACGTCATTCATGAAAGCCTCAGAATGGACGGTCAAATATTTGGTTATTTTTATGTTATTTGAAGACCTTGAGAATATGATAGGTGTCTTTACTATCAACGAAATTCTCAACTCCTAAAAAAAATTAAATAATGGTTTATATATTCATCTTTATGGTCTATACTAAATTATGTTCCCAACTCCAGGAAGCCCTAATGAACATGGACCCCGGAAATCCTAACTGGGAGTTCCTAGCCATGATCCGGGAGTACCAGAACAGCATCGAGTTCCGACCGCTCACCGGCAACGAGCCCGTGGAAGACCATCAGATCACCGTGTGCGTGAGAAAGAGGCCGCTCAATAAAAAGGAGAACGTAAAAAAAGAGGCAAGTAAAAAAAACCTAATAATTGTTGATTAAATTTTTGACGTAAGGTAGAAATCTTTACTTTTTTCTTGATATTCTGTTCGCCCGCGTGTAATTAGTAACCATTTCGTCTCTAATTTACACAATATCTTTATAAATTATAGTCTATGTGTTATTTTGATGTATAAGCTATATTACTGTAAATTTTTATCAAAATCCGTTTAGTCGTTTTTGAGTGAAAGAGTAACAAACATACATCCACCTTTCCATCCATCCTCACACACCTTCATGACGTGTGTATTGCAGGTGGACGTGATCAGCGTGCCCACAAAGGACCAGATGATCGTGCACGAGCCCAAGAACAAGGTGGACCTCACCAAGTACCTCGAGAACCAGAAGTTCCGTTTCGACTACGCCTTCGACGACACTTGCACCAACGAAGTTGTTTATAAGTATGTAACATAACATCACGCTTGTAATCCGCGAAGGGTTAGGCAGAGGTGCATCTATTAGTACACCCACATTTAGCCAGTTATGTTTAAGTCCTATGTAATAGAGGGCGAGCCTATTGCCATCAACCGGGCACAAATCCAGACTCCGAGAAATACCTGATGGAAAAACTCAATAACACTTTGCCCGACCTGGGAATCGAACCTCATGCTTAGCAGTCGCGCTTTGCGACCACTAGACCAACGAGACAGTCAGCTATAAGTATGTGTTCCACCATACAGCGAAATAATATTTTTTACTGTCAAGTTGAAAGATAGCCACGCATTTTTTTTGTCTTCGGGTAATGGCAGTAGGGTGGGTTATTGTTTAACAGGGCTGCGGCGCCAACTGTACAATAAAAAAAAGATCAGCAGTTCCATAGAAAAGTGTAGCACCTACACGGACAAAATGGAACAGCTGAATAAGCAGAACTTGATTACTGCACCCATAACATACAAAAATAAAACCTAAATATCAGTTTAGATATATAGCAATATTTACGACTGGTTATTACTATTTTAAACATTTTTTTTTTTATGTTTACAGATACACGGCAAAGCCGCTAGTGCAGACGATATTCGAGGGCGGCATGGCGACGTGCTTCGCGTACGGACAGACCGGCTCCGGCAAGACGCATACCATGGGTGGCGACTTCCAGGTAAATCAGCAATTCCTTTAAAAATATAGAAGAAAGAGAGCTACAAACCCTTACTTAGAACTAAGCATGGGTAAATAGAAAAAAAAATAAACATAAATGAAATGTACAATATGGACTCCTTCACTTGATATTCATAACTACAACCTTAATTTTAATTCGTTGCAAATCTTTCAGGGGGTGAATGTACTCATGAATATGAACAACTTTTACTAAGGGACATAGTACGAAATGTGAAAAAAAAACAGCTGATCCATACAATAATGTACTACATTACGATCAAAATGTATGGATCAGCTGTTTTTTTTTTTGACATTTCGTACTATGTCCCTTAATAAAAGTTGTTCATATTCATGAGTACATTCACCCCCTGAAAGATTTGTAACGAATTAAAATTAAGGTTGTATAATTTGATATTCAGAAAACCTTTTGTACATCAAAGACTGTCAGTAATTCTTTTCTTTTAAATAACTCGTGGATAGTGTGAGTTAAACTGTTGATTTTATAAAACCCTTGTTAATATCTAACTTTAAGTTTTTCGTTCTACAAATATTTAAATAAAATTGTCATGTCCCAGGGCAAAACTCAAGACTGCAAGAAGGGTATATACGCGATGGCGGCGCGCGACGTGTTCGCGTACCTCAAGTCGCCCAAGTACAAGCCGCTCAACCTCATCGTGTCCGCCTCCTTCTTCGAGATATACTCCGGCAAGGTGAGCACGTGCTCACATACTGGTTACTAGTTACTGTAGACAGCCTGAAAGGTTTCAATGACCTATGAAGCTAAGTGTATGCGAGGCGTAGAGCGCACGTAGCTGTTGTTGCAGGCCGCCTGTAAATAGTTCATAGCTTCTTGAATACTTTGTATGAAGTTTTGTATGCGCTTAACAAGAATGTTATTTAAAATATATGCCAATAAATGAATATGATTATTACAATCCCTCAGCCTCGCGTGAAAAAATAACTGTAATGAGAAAAGCAACTGCGAGCATTAATATATTTATTATGACATTGAAGATAAGATAAGAAAAAACTTAAAAACAAAAAAGGAAACCAAAGTCGACAAAAAGCCAATTACAAGTTTTCGCATTTAAACATAATTATAATAGAATTTGTGATATTACATATCCAGGGTAACTGATAAAATGTAGGTATACTCCTGGTAAACCCTACTAGGACAAAAGTCGTGATGTTATGCGTATGTTCATATATTCTGTGGTGTGCAGGTGTTCGACCTGCTAGCGGATAAGGCGAAGCTCCGCGTACTAGAGGACGGCAAGCAACAGGTGCAGATAGTAGGACTCACGGAGAAAGTGGTGGACAACGTGGACGAGGTGCTCAAGCTTATACAGCACGGGAACGCGGCCAGGACTTCTGGACAGGTATGTAAAGTCTATATTTGTGCAGTAGCATTAACTTCTGAAGTGCGTAAGTAAGAGCATGATGGTGCTATACTTGAAATTTTGATAATATGTCATCCTTATGATCTAACAAGTTCATGGGCTGACGTTAGTGCTTCTCAAGTTCATAACGGTTGAAAAATTCAAGCGCCTGCGTGTCGTCAACATTCAGTTCTTAAGACGAGGCGCCTGCGCTACCTAACGCCCCGTTTTAAATGTAAATAATAAGCTGTAATCCCCTACCCGTCAGTTTTACAAGCTTATCTTCTTTTACTATTTATTTATTTAAACTTTATGCAACAAAAGTACAAAGGCGGACTTAATGCCTTAGGGACTACTCACACTTATTCAGCTCTATTCAGCTTTTGTCCATTGAAAACAACGATTTTGTATCGCATACGTTCAGACGCTTAAAGCTGAACGGACGCGTAGGTACGCGTCTCATACGAAATCGGCGTTTTCTATAGACAAAAGCTGAATGGAGCTGAATAAGTGTGAGTAGTCCCTTAGGCATTAAGTCCGCCTTTGTACTTGAAGGTGGTGAAGAGATAACATGGTAGGTGCAAATTATTATCATCTACTTCAAAATATTATGGTCTGGATGTATGACTCTATATCCAATCCATTTCTATCACCTGTCTTGTCTACAAACACTAAATAAATATTGAATAACATGGTGTTGTTATTGCAGACGTCGGCGAACTCGAACTCGTCGCGGTCGCACGCGGTGTTCCAGATCGTGGTGCGGTCGCCCGGCATGCACCGCGTGCACGGCAAGTTCTCGCTCATCGACCTCGCGGGCAACGAGCGCGGCGCTGACACCTCCTCCGCCAACCGACAGACGCGTACGTATTATTCAATAAAATTATTCCATCATGTTTGGTGTCAAAAATTATAGTTTATGGTAGTCACTGCGCAATATAACGCATGCAAAATATTGTGCTGTGCACGGGTGCAGTACAGGGGTCGTGAAAATTACTTTTAAATGTTGTAACTGAATTTTAAATATTAATTTAAAATTCCATTTATAGTTTAGTTATAACATTTAAAACTTATTTGCGTAAGAAAACGTAAGGAAAGTTATAACTTTAATCTTTAATATCTCCGTATCCAGAAGGTTCCCAGGTATGGATCAGAATCCTGCCAGGGTTGCGAGTCGTTTGATGATTTTTACCACCTAAAAAAAAAAAAAGGTATGGATCAGAATAAAAGAAAAATATCGCAACAATATTAAGAACATGTAACTTTCTTCTTTCTTCGTAACTTTCATAGTCACTCGTTATACTGGTTTTGCCAAAAAGCGTTTCAATCATTATAAATTAGAAAATAAAAACAAAATTATTCACACCTGAAGAGTTAACTACCTGATGACATAATATAATAATTTGTTTTCTTATCTTACAGGCATGGAAAGCGCAGAAATAAACAAATCCCTGCTCGCACTAAAAGAATGCATCCGAGCACTCGGCATGAAGGGACAAAACCACCTCCCGTTCCGAGTGTCGAAGCTGACGCAAGTGCTGCGCGACAGCTTCATCGGCGACAAGTCTCGCACGTGCATGATCGCGATGATCTCGCCCGCCATGTCGTCGTGCGAGCACTCGCTCAACACGCTGCGCTACGCGGACCGCGTCAAGGAGCTCGGCACGGCCGACCCGCAGCGCCGCCCCGACTCGCCGCTCGCCGACGTCGACATGGAGCCCGCGCACGACCTGGCGCAGCTACGGTCACTAAATGTTAGTGTCATTTGCCTTTTTTTAAGGGTCGGTTCACATGTGACGGAAGATTCGCCGCGTATCGTCAGTCTCGTAACGCAGATACAGTCAAATATGTGTATATATAGGTATAAGTATAATAAAATATCCAACCATACACACATAACCGATGATGCGTTAGTGCGTCGACCATACTAAAGACGATACGTTCGACGTATCTTCTGTCAGATGTGAACCGACCCTTAGAACGAAGTGCCATAACGCGGCTTGGGGTAGGACTTAAACTGTCAGAAATCGTCACGTAAGGAAAAACCGTTATGCCACCTCCAGGCGACCTTCCCTGTCTTTCTATTATGTACGGCTTTGGAGGTCTCCTGAACGCACAAATTTCTTTTTATCTAGCCTGTAATGTCCCACTGCTGAGCAAACGTCTTCTCTGAGCCCTTCCAGGTATTCTTTTCTTGCGCGACCTCGAACCAACTCTTTCTACGCGTCTAGGTCATTTCGCAACATCTTCCTGAGCCGGTTTCTGTGAAGCCGACCATTCTCAGGACCCATTGCGTGGCCTGACCAATCCAGCTTTATGCATTTTCTTACTTCTATAGCTGGGTATCCATTTGCGCAGCCTCGTGGCGAGCTGGCTCATCCTGAGCGTGCCGCGGGCTGCGGAAAGTACATGCGTCTCCACTTGAGCACACATAATATCGTAACGTCCGTCTCCACTGAACGCACGTCTCACACTGAGGCGTCTTTGAGCATGGCCATTTACCGACACGATTTGGCTCGCTGCGCGGCCGCCTCGTTTGGTTCAAGTCGCGGCAAGCCTCGACTCGCGGCACGGTCTCCACTAGAACTGCCTCGGGTCGAGGCAGCCGCTCGGCCCGAGGCTGCCTCAAATGGATACCCAGCTTTAGAATGCTTTCTTAACAGGAGGGCGACATGTCAGCGGAGATGTACACGTTCCACGAGGCGATCGACGAGATGCAACGAGCAGAGGAGGAAGTACTAGACAATCACAAGGCCATCTCTGACTACCTGCAACACGCTCTGCAACGCTGCAACCAGCTGCTCGGCATCACTCGCGACGTGGACTACGACCAAGACGGTGAGTTGTTGCATGATTAACTCAATAACTGTGTTACGGGTTGTAGAGTAGAAACAAGTTGCTGTAACATTAACTTTTGTGGTTATGTGCATAATATTTTAAATTATCTACGGCAAGTGGTTTAAGAATGTCTCTTAGATTGGTCTGAGTAGACTTTAATAAACGCATAATTCGACGAAGCAAAGTATATTAGTACAAAACATGTGCCCTTATTATTCAGACCCAACATTTTCTATAATGTTATCTTTAATCCATAAACCCCAGAAACAGAGAAGACCAAATGAAAAGGAACTAAAATCTGTGTACCTTAATGAATTGTAGCATTAGCACATGTCGCTTGTTTGCCGCTTGTGCGTAATGGCGTGCTTGCATGTTTGACCGTATGCGTGAGTGTTACATTACATGTTTGTCTGTCGGCATGCGCGTTGCATTACATGATTGTCGGTGTGTTTACACGCAGGCGTGCACGTTCGCATCAAGCGCCTGCGATTCCTGCCGAGCGCCGGTGTTGGCATGCGACGGCCGCGCCGAATGTTAGGTTTGAGCGAACAGTTGCAACCGAACGTTGCATCATTGTCATGTTACTGTAACACTGGTAGAGGTCGCGTTGCATTTTTCTCAGAATGGGTCCGTCCACAATTTTTCTTAGATGCTAAATGTTTACGAAAATACCAAATCTGTGAAAACAAGCTAAAAAGATTTGAATGAGAATAAATACAATATCGCACTACGCACAAAATTGAGAATGCAGACACAAGTTTGATTTTAAAAGCACACAATCATTTAGATTCGAAAACAGGGCATTAGCCCACAATCACTCGCTGCCAAATTCACTTGTTTGTACTTTTTGTTTAGAAACCATAGTCTAAACCAAATTCCCGATTCATAATGTGGACGAGACCATAAACAAGTTTCACTGTTAACCACGGCGTGGATCATCATGCGGCCAATGCTGACGCTCAATAGGGATAATTGGCTTATTTATCTATTAATTCAAAATTATAATTTTTTATCTATATCACGTCTTTCATTTTTTTTTTACTTCTTCTGAACCTCCCTTGGTTAACTCATTCTTTTGGTTTATGCAGTTACCTCTTATGCTTTTGTAACTATTAAATACCGGAAGCCGAGTTTTTTTTCTGTTATATTAATTTTATTATATATTAAATTAATTTGGTCTACTTGTTCGCAATGTTTGCCCTGCTTTTGCTATTTTCATTTCACAATATTAAAAAATAAAACATAGCTTATTAAATATTTATTAATTGAACTAAACCCGTTAAGGGGCCATTCAGTATTCTGTAAGCAGTTATTAAGACCCCCCCATAAGTCTTACCACTTCCCCCTCCTATGTGTATGTAAACAATGGTATACATTTTTTAACTTCTGTACACATTGTATACATTTTTATTATCCCCGAACATGCTTCTCGCTTTAGAGCATAGACAGCTAGTGTTCCATGTGTTCAAATCAATATCTACTGAATTTTGCGGAAAAATCTAGTAAAAAATAGACTCTCTGTCTTCAAAAATAAGCAAAGCAAAGATCCCTCCCCTTTGATGCTTACGTAATACTTGAATGGCTAACTATTAAAAATACCAATATTTACATCTATACTCTCATCTTTCCAGCATACGCAACACAGTGGGAAGAATTACTGAACGAGCAACTCGCAGTGTTAGCACAATCGCGCGACTTAGTCGCAGAGTTCCGCTCCAAGATGCAGCAGGAAGAGCACATCTCGCGCCACATCCAGCCTCCCCGACACCACTAGCCCGCCAACTCGGCCGCACCGCACGTAGCGTCGATATAACAGCTGTGTAACATGGTTAGATACCATATTTTT
Organism: Hoplodrina blanda; assembly: GCA_949316365.1. Classification (NCBI taxonomy): domain Eukaryota; kingdom Metazoa; phylum Arthropoda; class Insecta; order Lepidoptera; family Noctuidae; genus Hoplodrina; species Hoplodrina blanda. Next base: position 1,897,798 of record OX438579.1, on the reverse strand, counting down.
ACTTTTAAATGGTCGAAAAGTACTTTAGAACGTGTATGTTGATCCGTAAGTGTATTGTAACAGCGCTGTGCTGTGACGTGGTTGACCTCATTTTGATTAGTATGGAATAGTGAGTGCCGGTATTTGAAAGGTTCATATTTTAGGTTTAAAAAGAGCTTTGGAAGTTTCTTGAACATTTATAACTGTATTTTGTTGTTTGCCAACTAAAAAAATAAAACTACTCCATAAAATAGTTTTGTCATGTTTCTTTGGTGTCGTATACTTGTTTTCCAAATACGTTCGCATGGTGCTGTTACAATTTCTTTACCCAATTTGTCGTTAGCGACACGTCGGTCTTCTAAATGTCGTGCATGTTCGTCTGATCTGAGCGAGAGGTTCCTTCTGTTATAAAAGAACTACTTTGATAAGAAAAGGTACGTTTTGTTTTTACTGAATGTAAGTTTGCTTGATGGCACCTTCTGTCAGCTTATGTGCGAAAGAAAACAGACTGACTACTTAGTTTCGCCTTAATCACGATAAAACATTCATTGTATCATGTATGAAGATGTATGACTTGTAAGGTGCATCAAAACGTAGAAAAGTCTGCACGCTCCGGCGAGAAAATGTACAAATATGGATCATTTTGAAAGTCAGTATATAAATAGGATTTTTTGAGTGGCGGAGCTTAAAGACGATTGTAATGTATCAATTTTAAACTTTGATTAGTAAGAAAATAAGAATCTCGATGTTTGGTTGCTAGGAACCCCTTATCGTATCGACGCTGCGTAGAGTGCGCTGCTCGCCTGCAGTATGGCGGTCGAACAAGTACAACAACCGCTGACACAGAAATTACAGTGTATAAAGTAATCAGTATTGAGACAAATTCAATGTTTGGTGACCGTGTGTAGCTGGCCTACTGTATATCGCTTGAATTTTGATTTGCCCGCGTTTCGGATAACTGAGCGAGTTGTGACCACTTTGTTCGTTATTATTGTAAAGCTTAGTATACCGAGGTATGTGCCGTCGTGTTGAAAACGAGAGACTGTTTATTGGTAGTGTTTGAAGCACAAAGGATGGTCGTGCGGCCGGCAACTGCCTGACTCGTTGACGCGCTATTTTGACGTGTATTTTTAACTCAATAACGTCCAAAACGGCTTGTCGTTTTTAGTCGTGTTGCCGAGTGCGATGCGGTGTGAGACAAAACGTGCTATTACGAGTATCGATAGTAGAGATGTACTTTTAGTTTCTGTAATAGTTTATACAGTACTAAATTTTAAGAAGGTCCGAATTCATTTATTGGCATTTTACGTAATTTGTTTTGAGATTTTGTCGTAATACTTAGCTGATTCTGTCCACGCGACTGTCAGTAAGTGAATTCACTCCTTTACTCATGCTAAAGATACAAAAGTATGTGTTAGACATCGGTAGATACGTTTATCGATCGATACCTAACATGTAATCGAATCATGTAATTGTAAGGTGCGAGACATTACCCTATTAACGTTAAGTCACTTATTCTGAATGCATTTAACTTTCGCTAAAGGCCTATCGTCGAACTGTAGATATTTTTATATACCGAGAATTGGAAGTACAAAGGTGACAGTAAGGCGGTCCCAGTGATTGTGAAGTAGTTCCTCATTGGCGTGACTAGATGGCGGTAGCGGGAATGTGCTGGCCAGGATCTGAGCCTACCTTGAAAAATAATCCTTTGACTTAATTGCTTAAAAGTTTCTGACCTTTATTTCAAACTAGAGTTGAGAATCTAACTTCAATTTACTGCGTAAGGGGTCGTTTTTTAGACCGAAGTCACATTCGTCCTGTTATGTAGGTACGTGTCGAAGGGCGCAGCCCAGATTAGTTTTGTTCAATGCCCTAGTTGCGCCAATGTTTATAAACATGAATATATCTGTGAAAATCCTATGCTTCGTTTACATCTTTTCTATAACTTGGCAATTTCATCTTCATACTTGGCCATGCTTGATTTATGACAAGTTTGGTCAATTGCTAGGTACCATATTTTGAGCTTTTAGGACGATTTTAATTTAACTTGGCCACTCGCCCAATTAGCCAAGTTTGACGGTTTTGACGGATAAATAGTGTTGCTGTGATTTGTTTTCATGACAAAATTGTTTACCTATTTAATAATATGTTTGGCATAACGAAGTACTCGGAATGTTGTGAAATAGTTGTTTTAAAATTAGATATTCTGTATGTGAACTGCGTTTTAATACTTTGCGCACCGAAGGCAGGTTGTTTTTGTCTTGATCTTATTGCACATTATTCATCATGAGTTGACTTTATTTTGCCTAAACTTGTCTATACAAATAAAAGTTAACTCATAATTTGGTGAAACGTGGATGTACCTACTATAGGTATATCCCTCTATGCTTTCAGGGTACCGAAGCGTGGTCTTATGTGCTATAAACAGATCAAGACAAAGTCAACCTATTTAAATAATAAACTAAAAAGAAAGTATTGATTAAAAAATGTATAAATGTTGAGTATCATGTGATTGATTAACATATCTGTTGCATATAAAATCGCTTGTTATTCTCTCGTTGTAAACGTAACTTTTGACCCGATTACCTACGTTATATATTATGACAATTTAAGTGCTTCAAGTGTGCGTATTAACAGTGGCAAAATGTATGTTTGTTCACTTCTACGTATTTTTAGACATTTAGGTTCGCGTCTCGATTCGGGTTTTTGCTCTTTGAGTAACTTTTGAGTTCCAATACGAATTATTTGTACAATTAGCCGTATGGTGCGATTAATCATCAAGGTTTAGTTTCACTTGCCGCGGTTGGTCAGTGTATAGGTGGATTTTGTACCGAGACTCACACACCGAGGCCCACAAAGGACGTTAAGCCGTCGCGACTGTCATTTTTAGGTCTTTGTTAGTCGTTACAGATAGTTAGAAACGCTTACATCATTGTTAAGTGTAAGGAACTGGGTTGTGAAGGCCAGGTAGGCAGTAGCTCTATGTCAAATAGCGGTATCTGGTTAGACGGGAAGCCGACCGTAAAAGGTATTTGATGTTAATATCTATTCTCTATACGTATAAAAAGTTCCGTGGCTAAAAAAAATTCAATTTTACCACCTCGGTTAATGAGCACACATGAAGCACAAATTATTTTTCATTAATTACGTAAAAGTTTGAGTATAGTTCGGCTAGATATGTAAAAAGTTTGGTTGTTTAAGTCGTCATGGTGGGCATCTGTAGAGACAATATCAAGGGCTGAGAAACATTCCATGTCTTGAGATTATAACTTTAAAACTTTTTCTTCATTTAGATGTTTTTTTTTATTAGAAATTTTGTTGCCATAATATTAAAAATTAAAATTACAAGTGTTCGATTGTCTTTGGCATTTAACATAATGTCTTGATGTATTCCCCACAGCTGTCCATTATCGTTCAATAAATTTGTAATACATAGTAAAGGCAGCCAATATGTTTATGATTTTCTGTCTTCAAACATTGGCTTGACACAAGTGAAAAATTATCAAGTTATATCATGTCTTGACGCAAACACTTACCAATTATTTTATATATTTTTAAATCAGTATTAAATTGTTTTTTTTTTTACATTTGAACTGATAATTCCTACCTATGGTGCTTGAATTCGTTAGGCCTTTAAAAAATCTAAGGCATGGTATAACTCGATAGATGTTTGTCTATGGAGTTTGTTACTCACCTGTCGTGCTTATGCTTTATTCTTAATAACTTCTCAGGATTACTACGAATACGCTTTGATTTGTCTTTCAAATAAAGTGGGCGGGAGCAAAGCTCTAGCCCAGCTTTTTTTATTCGTGTCTTTTTCACATTTTCGCGGAAAATTTGCACTAAACACATTGTGTTTAGTTTAATTTACTGCGGAAATGCAGATTTGTGTTTTAACAATGACGACTGCCAGTCGTGCCATGGGCTGGTGAGATAAATTTCTACACTTACACAGATACTCCTACCATAAATAATTGTAATTTATGTCGTAAAAAAAACCATTGTCGTCTCTTAAAAATCGTAAAAAACTTTTTTTGTTATTAATTAATATAATAAAAATTGTAAAACTACTTAAAGACTATGTTACTTTGTAAGTTTTTCAAGTCAGTACATTATAATATATTTTTTTCATTTCTTTTTGTATGGGACTTATTTATTATGTTGTGATAGTATTCGCATATACCTAGTGTTCGTGATCCTGTGATGCAGATCTTGCGTAACGCTTCACAGCTCGAGCCGAAGACAAGAGGCACGCCACCTATCTTCCATTCTGGAATGGACGTTGCATGTAATGGACCATAGAATGGAATATGGAACGTTGTCCACTCCATATATGCGTAAATTTTTTGTTTGTAACAAAGTTTTGTAATGTCTGCGAAATAATAAATAAAAATAACCCGAACGTGTTCTGTGGTTTAATATCTGCTCATCTGGTGCTAGGTGTAGACTTTGCTTTTAACTTCAACCCCTAGGGTGAAGGATTGACAAATATTCGCTTTTATTACAAGTAAATAACGTTAATTTTGATTTCTTTCTTGTCGTAAATCGTGGGAAATGTCGTGGTTTGTCAACAACTGGACGGAATCACTCGAATATTCGCACAATGTAAAAACTTGAACAGTTATGTCATTAGGAGCTAGTTACACTTATGAAAAATTGTTTTAGTGGCTAAAGATTTGTTTAAAATTACGAGTGATATTTTAGCTCTGTAATCGGTATTGTTTGCGTCGACCCTTGTGTGAATATGCGAGTGCATTCGAGTGGCCACGCTCCCGCGCCTCGGCACAGCCACCCCTCCCGAGGTAACTATGTATACTGTAGCTTACAACATTATTAGATAGCGCTTATTAATAATAATTAAAACAAAACGAATCGGCCCTCTGTATCAGAGTGGCTGCTGCGCCGATGTTTGATCGTACTGAACAAAATCTCTCTTACTATAATTATTATACGTTTTTTTTTTAATAATTGTAATATTATCGAGATTGTAACCGCGTTGGAATGAATTAGTTTTTGTATAGAAGCGTTTGAGTAAATGAACAAGTGTTGAATGCTGGTGCGGCGCATTCCCGCTCTAGTTGTCTAGTTAAATGCTTTATTATAAACTTTATTTTAACATCGCACATTATAATAAATTAATCAAAATTGATTTGAAGTTTTATTTTTGGATTACCTGATCAAAATTAATCTTACCCAAATAATAAACTAAATCTCTTAAGATCTTTTAGTTACTTATGCCAAATGAAACGCTGAATAGTTAAAAACTTGAATTAGGTAATTAAGGAAAAATTATAAACTTTCCAAACAACACATGGTGAAACTGTAAATTATTTAGTGAGGCACCCTTTGACTTCGCCAACTAAAACCTATTGAAAAGGCAAATAAAACAAAATAGTATTCAAAGTACTTGGCATTTATATTTTATTTAAGAATAGGTTTGTACTGGTATCATGGAAATGCAAATAAATAGTCGCACGTAAATACTGGAAGACAACACAAATTAATCTAAATACAACATCAAAACATTATACACAGTCATGTCATTACCTAAATGTATCGCCGGCTGAATCACAAGGTGTTTGTAAAAAAAAAAGTGTGCTTCATTTACCAGTATAAAATTCCATACCTTTTCCAGGATAATAAATTAGTGTGACAAAAAAAAATTCAAACACAATTTCATAGTAATTTTTAGTTAGTAAAAGTTCAATTAATAATATGGCAGAGAACAATAATAATACAAAATATATAATTACAAAATTCAGAATCCCGAAAATAGCACGCTCGTATTTCAACTAAGTTGAAAACATTTTTAATTAGGTACTAAAGTTCTATACATCTATACAAAACAAACTAATAATCTTTAACCTACCTCTTCACCCGAATTTGTGCATAGGATTAGAAATAATAAATAAATTAATTAATCGAATATCACAGCGCAATTCTAGTGATGTCTTAATGCGAAGAAATATTTTTGTTTAGATCACCCAAAACCCCCGTTATAATCCTTTCCAGTGAAGTTACCGTGAGTCGAGATTACCTATACCTACGTAGTCGAAAATATAGGTAATATGCGAGTGAAAGAATCGAATCGATTATTTACATTACACTCTTGAATGAATCACGAATTGATTTTATGGATGATTTATGTAGGTTTTTAGTTTCAATTGACTTTTGCCTTCCCTACAACCTACAAGGGTCACAGGATTCGATTAAACTTGAAAGGCCCCATTATAAAAACAAAGTCTGCTTAAACCAAGTTTAAACCACTGAGTCAATTTTTGTATTACAAACTTTATCGAAATAAAGTTGGAAATTCAAAAACTGGCTTGAAGGTTTAAAACCTTGTTTATGCAGACTTTATTTTATAATAAAGCGGGAAAAGTTTGGCTTTTGTAAAAACGGACAACAAACAAAACTGCAAGGAACAGATATTGGTAAAGAAACTTTACCTTTTTGTTCAATAGTAATGAGTAACACAAAAATTTTAACCAAAATATCACTCAATCTACACTTGCTTATGATACCTATGTATAATGCGGATCTGGAGCGGCACTTTTCCACGAGCGCAGTCGGCGGTAGTTTAAAAATGCAAGTCACTAAATTACGTGAAAAATGCACGCAGTGGCGCCACTTTCTGTAGCGGTCTCGCTCGCACGCTGTCAAAAGATAATGTGCGATTTAAGTAGGGAGTGCAAAAAGATTTTTTTTTGCAATTAAAAATATGGTCGAATACTTGAGCAAACTTTTAGAAATTAATAAAGTTGAATGAGTTTGATTATTAACTTTAGTTACCTATTTATTTCTTGTTGCTTCACGCCAAAAGTATTTTTTGACACGCTTGACGCGTCTCCAATGTTGTATTCCAAATTCAAGCAGGCAAAGGACATAAGGTCATACTGACTTGTGTATGGTATGAAGGGTAAGTTTTTTCTGTCCCGTGCTATTTGAAAGGTCAACAACAACAAAGCCCAACAGTGGACTTAACTATAACAATGATAGTATTTTATGTCATTTGTTGTAGGTCGTTAATTGTCTATGGAAGCGCCAGTGCGTTTCTTGTCTTTGCCAATGCAATCTAAACTCTTTACACATCAAGTAAAAGTCAAGTTCTGTAATCATAATGTAAATGCGGCAAGTTCATAAATCTCAATAAATACTTATTTTCTTCATAAACTCTATAGCATAACACATAAAGTTGATATCTTTGGTTTTAGTTAATTTAGCTATACACATTTCAACAATTTGTCATGGCCCTTTCATTATTGATCAAGGTTCAATCTAAATAATTGTTCATAATTTTTATTTTATAGCTCCCTTAGATAAAGCTTTAGCAATGCCGGTTTTCGTTTATCATCAATTTGTTAACTAACATTATTAAACTAAAATACATTTCAAATAGGTACAGATAAAAAATGTGTGCAAGTTTTTTTTGACATTTGTTATCTTGCACGCAATTTTCAACTCTATTCCTGTTGTTTTTTAGTTTGTTATCAATAACGAGACCCGCTTAAACATATTAGTGCTGTTTACACTGAGCGTTGGAAGTTCATTTCAGTTTCGATTTAGACAGAACCAGAGTAAGAGCACTACCGTAAAACGGGGTGAATAGAAAGGCAGGGGTAAATCGAGACGAAACTTTAAAAGGGATTTTAACGTTAATAACTTAATTAAAACTATATTATGAAGTTTGTTGGCAAAAAAGACTACTGTTTTCACTGACTTATAATTTACAAATTGGTCTCCTTGTTGGCGACAAACTTTATTTGTTTAACGTTTAAATCTCTTTTAAAGTTCCGTCTCGATTCACCCCTGCCTTTCTATTCACCCCGTTTTACCCGTATTGATTTTCTGAAAAACAAGGAAATAATGCTCTTTCTCTGTTTATACGAAGAAAAGTTAGATAAAATAAGCAATCGCTCGTTCGGTCTAAACCCACCTATTACATAAAGTCGTGTGGGAAACTCATGATTACAAGTTGTTTTTTTTTTGTAGTTGAGTCAGAAACCTAACTAAGAACACCCACAATTAATGCCAAATAGATTCTCTAACATATAACGACATTACGAAATTCATCGAAAGAAAAAATATCGTAAGATTACTTTTTACGTAATTCCATACAATCGACAATACTATATTTCGTGAGTGTATAGGGCCAATAGTAACCGCCTGCCAGCAGGCGTGTTAACACATATGGAAGAAAACATTAATATTAACATTATTTACAATTTGAAATGCACCACGAGATTATATTATACAAAATAAGGATTGTAATAGGTACACATCCATACTAATATTGTAAATGCGAAAGTAACTCTGTTTGTTACACTTTCACGACTAAACCACTGAATCGATTTTGATAAAATCTGGTGCAGAGGAAGTTTGAACCGCAAGAAAAGACATAGGCTACTTTTTATTTCGCCACTTTGTCTGCGTACATAGAATTGATTAGATACCCGAACTAGATAGGTATATCTAAATCAGGGAGTTTCAAAGTGGGGGGCGCGCCACCCAAGGGGGCAGAGCGACGAGTACGAGTATAGTTAAGAACCTTATTAACCTTTTCACCGCCAGCGAACACAGAACGCGATGCCTCGCCCAGCGCCAAGCTATATGATAATAGTTAAAATGAAGAGCTTCTAATGAAGTCGTGGCGCTGGTGGCACGAAAATCCGGAACTTCTATTGAAGTCCGTGGCGGTGAAAAGGTTAACGCCGTACCTACGGCATTTCATACAAAAGTAGCTAAGGTTTATACACATTTAAACATTTTCGCAATTAAAAACTTTCTGTGTAATCTTTGATAGTAAACCTAAAATAATATTATCTGGGCAGGAGGGGCGCAGCTATATGTTTTCCTTTTTAGATAATTTAAGATAGGGAACCTCTGATCTAAAAAATAAGGCTATTCACGTTCTAATTTCTTACCCAACCAATCCTTCCATCTTAGCTCCCATAAAAAATAATGAGAAGACCATACAAAGATTGGGTACCTACGCAATCCTCCCAAATGTAGTTTACTGTTACCGTCTGCGACCGTTACGGGTCGAGGTCACAGCATGTCGTCTTCAAACCCTTCTCCAGTAAGTATGTGCGGGTCTCCTATGGCAGGTACCATGTGAGAGTATTCGCTGGTCGCCCAGAGGTACAAGTTCAACGTTCGCTCCGTACATTGCGCTATGAATCTGAAAGAATTAAGTAAATCATGCAGTTTGAGAACTGTGTGAGAAAATTAACAATAACATACTCTAACAATGCTCTGATTGTGATCGCGATAAGAAATGGTCACTAGTCATCGATGTTATATAAATATAAAATAGTCAGCTGACTTCAAATGGTGTGATTAATCTGATTTAAATGCTGATTGAATTCACTTCAGCATTAATTTATAAGATGAGTTGGTGTTCCCCGTGGTGAAACCGCGTTACGAAAGTCGTTACGTCTTTGGTAACTGCTTTGCTTTCGTGGCTCGAGGCGTGATGTTATATGTTATAGCCTTTAGCCTTTCTCGATAAATAGTCTACACATAATTATAACGTAAAAGGATTTTTTTTAATCAGACTTGTAGTTCCTAAGGTTAGTGTCTACAAACAAACACTTCAGCTTTATTATATGACTAGCCTAGCCTTTGGTAACTGTGACGCTGCCGCGAGTCGTAGCGAGATGTTATATAGCCTATAGTATTCCTCATGAATTTGGCTCTCATGTACAGTAGCGGTCATAAGTGGAGTAGCAATCTCACAAAGCAATATTGTCATTTTTTTACTTACGACCGTTTGACGCCGTGTGTGAATTCGGAGGTGGTCGTAGGCACTGTGTTAATACATTATAGGTACGACCTGTACCGCGTGTTCAAAGCAATTCAAACCTTAGCATGCTACTGCACTTATGACCGCTTACTGTACACAATCAATTTTCCAATCCGACTGGTACTTTCAGAAATTAGCGCATTTAAACAAACAAACATACAAAGTAATCTATTTAGCTATATCATATTAGTATAGATAGATAGGCTTAGTAAATACGATTCAATTTGTTACACGTGTCTGTAATATATTATGGACTATTCATTGAATGAAGTTCATTGCTGTTTGCACATTGTATGTGTTTATTGCCTATTATTTTGCATATCCTTTCAAATAATATATATATGTGAGATATTGTTTACATTGTTGAGACAATGTTCAATATTAAATATTGAAATGGAAAACATTGTGAACATAATATCTAAATAATACTTTTACTTTATTGGCTTTAACTTTTTTATTTTTTGACTGCCTCGTTGGTCTAGTGGTCGCAAAGCGGGACTGCTGAGCCTGAGGTCTTGGGTTCGATTCTGAGGTAGGATATAGTGTTATTGGGTTTTTCCATCAGGAATTTTTCAGTAGCAGCCTCGGAGTCTGGATTTGTGCCCCATTGGTGGCAATAGGCTCGTCCCCTATTACATGGGACTTAAACATAACTGGGGAAATGTGGGTGTACAGATGGGTACACCTCTGCTAAACCCTTCGAGATTACAGGCGTGATGTTATGTTATGTTATATGTTTATGTCTTTAATTTTTTATTTAAAGTGCAAGTTACTGGCACAGTATTTCAAGCTTGAGGCTTAGCAAGGTAAATTGTCGCGAAAACTAAAAGAAATAAAGTTCCTTTTTGCTTTCCTATTAAAATCCCTTCTCACCTAACAAAAGGCCTCACATCACCCTCATTAGCTGTCTGCAGATGTTGATAGTACAGATGGCGATGCTGCTTAGCGATGATCACTGGTGGGTACCCGGCCTGCATCAGTAGGAGGTTCATGAGCAACCGGGAAGTGCGGCCATTGCCATCTATGAACGGATGGATGTGGACCAGTTTGTAGTGGGCGAGGGCTGCGTATCTGGAATATAAGTAAAAACAATATTTAATCTTGGAAACGAAATTCATACTATAGCCAAACCACTTACGAGAGCGCAAGGGTAGGACGAAAACAGGGACCGGGAGAGGAGCGGGGGGTGGGCGGTTTAGCGTGATACACAAGAGGCGAAATGTGCACTGCTGGACATTTCTTAAGATATGTGACGTCACAGTGGTTAAAGGTAAAGTGTCAGCAGACAAGGACTCAATTAAGCAGGTTTAATTATAGGAATGTTCAGTGACTCTAAATTTTGCCACTTTTTGTTGTCATGAAAATATAAACGCCGCTGACGCGCGCGTTGCGTACACTCAATATGATCTCAATACTCAATACTTTATTTGCATTCCACAATGTGAACTTAGGTGGTAAGTAAAAGGAATTGTGATCATTATGGACCCTGTCGGGCACAGCAAATTAACAAATATAGTAGGAGAGAGGAAGCCTTAAATAGCCAAGCCAATATCCTAACCGGTTCAATAATACATCTCACAACAGATTGACTGCGTCAATTGTACTCTGAGCGAATTCACACGGGCCGCAATTTGTATCATTACTAAGACTTTGTAAGATTTGTTATCTCATATACTACACTGTTGTATTAGGTAAGTAAGCCTGTGATGACAGTGTATGTGTGTTATAAATAAATAAAATAACCAATCACAAACATTGCTCACCTAACAGGATGCAAGTCCAATGCATCTTCAGAATTCAACCATTCCAAAAACTGAATCATTAGCCTCTGTATTTCTGAAGGTCCCGGTGGAATGTGACCACCAACATAAACTTGTGTTCTTCGAAACTGACCTCCTTCAATGGGATCAACATGACCCAACACTCTTTTATGAATCTCTAATATATCACCCATAGTAATGGCCCGTAAACGATACAATAATGTGGAATTAATGTACTTCATTGCTGCATCTAGGCCTAAAATTTCATTATGCTCATCAATACTTTTACCAGATACTGCTATTCTGGTTTCTAGGACACTTCTTGTTTGCTGTAAAGTCATTGTGTTTCCTTCTATAGCAACGGTGTGATAAATGTGTTGGAAATATGCTTCTTTCTTTGCTCTTCGTAAAGCTGAGTTACTTTCCGGTATTGATGACAGTGCGTCCCTCTTATCATCAATCTTTCTCAACATCTCTCTGTCTAAGTTCTCAACTATGCTAGCAGTGCGCTGTCTGTTTTCTAAGGCACCCGTGTGCTCCGGATAATTAGTTAAAGCCAAGGTATACAACTGGTCAGCTCTGACCACATCCTTTTTGGTGTCTTCCAAAAACTCTCCATAGTGGTTGAGTATGTCTGCGTGTTTCGGTGATAAGGCGAATGCATGTTGAAATAATTTTAGTGCTTTCTCATCCTTGCCTACTTTTTTCATTTCCAACGCAGCGTTCAGGGAGACGACAGCTTCCGCATCGCGAGTCTTGTCGAGCGGTCTCAGCGGGGGCGGATCCGGATTTTGTTCAGATATAGGCTCTAAATAGTTACCATACAAACCATCTGGTATGGGCGCAAATGGCTTCGCGAATTTCACTTCATAATTAACCAATTTGTGCAACGATATCACAACAGCGAATGTACACACCACGCTCGAAAATATTAGCACAGTTTTACATCTATCTACGATCATATTTGTATTAATTTTCCATTTACAGCCACACTTCATGTCTTCAGTTTCGTTTGGCCTACCTATAAACAACATGACTGCGTCGTTCACTGGAACATGTATTCACCGATAAAATCTCTATAATGACTGTAAAAGTTTTAGATTTCATCGTGTATTGCAATATTATTTCTAAACTCTAATAAAATAAAACCACGTAAGGTCACTATTGACATCTTAAATTCCACCTGACATTGACATTTTGCTTTGACAGCTTGTGTCAAAATGAGTGGGTGTTACTATAGAATAAATAGCAAAATCTACTAAAACTAAAATGATGTAACGTTTATTGTTGACGGTTGAACTTTATGGGAATAATGTAATCCCGTTTCTGATTCAAATTTGGATGAATTTAGTCAAAATAAGTCGGTAGAATCCCGAACTCCTGGGGGCTTACTATGACCTCTATAGCAGGGCAGAAGTTGCCCGGATATTGAACTGCCTCGCTATTTTGTACTATGACATCGTTATAGCAGGCCTGTAACAGGCCTGCTAAGTTAACGTTTACAAAACCGTTCACCTTTTTTTTTGTATAGACTTTCGTACTATGACGTGCTATTTGACAGCAGCAAAATGATAATGGAACGGCTGTAATGTCAAAATTAGCGATTGCTAAAAAGTTACTATGGGACTAGCTTTTTCAACATCGTTTTGTAATTTAAAATGATATTCGTGGCAACATGTTAGGTTTATATATATAATAAGAGTTTTTAAAGTGGATGGTGAGAATTGTAAGCGAGTTAAACCAGACTTTTTCATTTTTGTAGCTGTGTAACGAGTACGAAATATGTAAATATTAAAATTGAAGTGTGAAAATCGCATGGAAAAACAACATACCAACGGCGTTGCATTTTTTGGGAAATAAAAAACAATAATGAAGTTAATGACAGGGAATAAGAATCAATTAATATAGGTAAGAAGATATAACTTAAAACCATCAATGGTAACCAAAACCTTTGAAAATACGTAATGTAAGTATAAATAAAAACCTACTCTACAAATCTACAATACTCAATTAATATTTGTATTTTACAGGCCTATCAAAAGATTTAGTCCCCCGTTTGTGCGAGGGTTTTGAACCTATAATGAAAATAATAAATCCTCCAAAGGCTTAGTGATCTAAGCAGAGACTAAGGTGAGTGTTATCAATTCATCAGATTTTCTATTGTGGAGCATAACTAAACTGCTAACGTTCTAAGAGGCCAGATTTGACGTTTCTCCTACGTAATAATTTGAAAAATCCAATTCACAATCCTGAATAATTACTATGTTACCCATACACTATAACAATGAGTATCACTTGTAAACATTAAGTTTAACTTAATTTTGAAAAAATACACTTACAAATACGAATTAATTGCCGATTTATATTTTGACAAGACGTTTTGACAACACTACACAAAGGATTTTGATAGCTGTCAAATCCGGCTTGTTACAATGTTAGCTGTATACACTAGTGTGTTTCTTGTGTATGTTCCTTACTATTAAACATAATTTGCTGTGTATTAAAGTGACAATGAAAAACATAAACAAGTAATCTTTTTATCCATTTATTTTAGGAGATTCTCGGTATTGACTCAGAAAAACAATAATGACATCAATTTTATTTGGAATGCAGAACCAGTCTCCAGAAGCCTTTTACACTGAGAAGCATAACAAGACCCAAAACATTATTGAGAGGACCATTGATGTACTAAAGGCTCGATTGAGATGTTGATTAGCCCATCAAGTGCTACATTTCCAATCACAAATGTTTTGCAAATGCATGTGTTTCTACACAACATAATGTAACACAGTAAATTTATGAAAATAAAACAATGACCGCATCTAGTTTAAAAAAATGTGTTTATTTTTTACCTGTTTACAAATTAAATTATTATCATTTATCACATGATACTTTCTTATGACTGACTGACTACTATACATATAAGTAGGAACCCATATTATCCATATAAATGCAATGAAAGTTTACAAGAACAAAAACTGGTAACAGAGATGACTGCCTGCAGGAGCCATAAATTCATAAGGTGTACTTTGTTGGTTTCTAATATGCAGGTATATGTATTTATAAACACATCATGAGTATTATTCTTTATTTTAATTTTCATCCTAAATACATAGGTAGGTATGTATAATGATTAATTAGTTAGGCTCTCCACTGGATGGAATTACTAGTTAGATTATTTTTCAGTTTAAACTGCTAACGTTCTAAGAGGCCGGATTTGACGTTTCTCCTACGTAATAATTTGAAAAATCCAATTCACAATCCTGAAAAATTACTATGTTACCCATACACTATAACAACGAGTATCACTTGTAAACATTAAGTTTAACTTAATTTTGAAAAAATACACTCACAAACACGAATTAATTGCCGATTTATATTTTGACAAGACGTTTTGACAACACTACACAAAGGATTTTGATAGCTGTCAAATCCGGCTTGTTACAATGTTAGCTGTATAGTAGACTAGGAGATGTCAAGAATACTGGGGCTCCGTTGCATTCCTGTAAAAAGGTTATGTTTCTTGGATTATGGGCATTGCGGTTTTTGTATTTCGATATTTCAATAAATTCCTTTACTATAAATGTACCCATGTGTGTATTTTTGTAGGAACAACACAACAAAATACTTTTTTTACAATAATTATTGTGACTGAAACAAAATTTACCAAAAGCACTCTATACCGCAATAAATAAATTACTTCATAACGACTTTAATGTCTAGTAGGGCTTTGAACATTATATATTACTTTTGTAAAAGGCTGTGAAAATCATTAAATTAATCAAGTGAAATGTTGTTTATATTTACGCGCTGACAGTTGATGAACGTAGGTACGTTCTGAATATCACATTGTATCTTTAAGAGTTAAAAAGGTTTTTTTAACGTGAAACTTGTGCTTTTAGAGCTTTTAAATAATAAATCATGGTAAGTTGTAATACATAATCTTAGTTATAACGTGTATTTATCTAAGAAATTCAAGTTATGATCATTAAAAAAAAAACCGGTAATGTGTTAGAGAATTATATCGTAGTTTTTGAACGTTGTTTATTCACAACACTAAGACTAAACTTCATCATCAAAGCAGGCAGAGACAAGCATTGCCGTTCAATAATCGTTCACCTTTAATACGGTCATGGTACGATTTTTAGCGATTCCTAAGCAGGCCTGCTTTTGAATGGAAGTTGACTGACAGGCATTTGAACGTTTTCTTAAAAGGTGATGGTAAGCCCCCTGAAATCATATAAAAAATTATTTTTCAGAATATCCAGATGGCCTTTATATTGGTAGAATTTTATAAAATTTTGTAGATTGCAACACAAAAACTAATGTCATTATGACAGTGACAGTTTCGATAATTACGTTTCACTACACACAGAAATTATATTTCGTCTAAGGGTCATCACAAACAGAACAATAGCACTACAAGCAATATAACGAACTTGCTGATAGCTGAAAATTGCGTGCAGGGTGCAAGATATAGATACGACCATATTGGAGCTTCACGCGCTTCACGGCGACGGCGACGCTTGTCCGTGTCGTCCTGTCGTAGTATTGTACGTGACAACATTACGAAAAATCCGTCCGTGTGCGGTCTGGTACCCACACTGCTCCATTGCCGCAGCAGTATACACCACAAGCACTAAAAGTTATTCTCAGTCGTTAGAATAGATTTTCATAATATTCTTCAGACCGATTTCGGTCACGGCGGCCAATCTCTATGGAGCCAGGATAACATATGGAGACGCAGGAGATATTATAGTACCGGTACCTACACTAGCGACCCGCCCCGGCTTCGCACGGGTGCATGTATTATACATATAAACCTTCGTCTTGAATCACTCTATCTATTAAAAAAAACCGCATCAAAATCCGTTGCGTAGTTTTAAAGATCTAAGCATATAATTATAGGGACAGACAGACAGACAGACAGGGAAAGCGACTTTGTTTTATACTATGTAGTGATAAGTGTGTGCGCAAACACAGATGCATTCCCTTTTGTCCATTCTCTTAAAGTCCGATAGGACGGCAATCCGACATAACCGGGGTTTTTCAAATTTATGGATCAGCTGTTTTTTTTTCACATTTCGTACTATGTCCTTTATTAAAAGTTGTTCATATTCATGAGTACATTCACCCCCTGAAAGATTTACAACGAATTAAAATTCAGGTTGTATTGAGTGCAAAACGCATAAGGTTGGGGAAGACCCTTAGCAAGTAGTAGATACGTATCTAAGTTATTCTTTGCCGAAATCATAATGAGGTTATCAGATCAATCTTGATAAGTAGATAGGGTTGTTTATAAAAAAGGTATCTATCTCTATCAGTAGGTAGTTACTTAGGTAAGTATACTTACCTATCATATTAATACCAAAATAAATAACACGACAAGTTTTCATAATAGTCATTTATTTTAAATTTTAATACTTTTTTCGTTCTCTCACGTCTCAAATAAATAATAATCCCACGTAGACACTCAGATCATTTACGAATAATAAGTAAACAGTAATCACTAACTCGTATTCACATTAATTGATTAAATAAATTTATTTCTAACTAAACTTAGTAATTCTAAAAAATTATATTACTTAAAATTAGCTAAACAAACCCTCTGCCAATAAGGCATAAGCTGCTTGACGTTTAAAAGTAATCATTTAAACACGTTCAATATTGTTTTAACTTGATTAAATGCAATACTTTTAAGCTCAGGTTTCATTAACGCGCGATCCAGTAAAATGGCGATTTTACGATCGCAGCGTCTGTTGCTGACTAGACAATCGAGTCGTCACAACGATAAAACTTAGCGAGCATCATCGCTAATGGCAAGTTCTGAAGACACATCAAACATTCTTAGAACGTACGTAGCGCTCTGCTACAATCGAATCAACACCAAAAACATCGTAAAAGTTGCGTGCTCGTAACTTCCTGCGTTCAAGGAGCATTTTAACGATTACTTTGCGACAAAATGCGTTGGCGAGAGTCTATACTACTTAATACTACACTTAGCGCTATACTATGGCAGTATTGCAGGAAATTAGAGAGCATACAACATGAGTTTCATTAATATCAAGCAGCTTAGTGATGGGCGCGCTGCCTCTGACGGCTAGTCGATGGAACAAGATGCTGCTAACTGGCAAGATTAATAAGATTAGGTGCCTACTACAAATACCTACTGTTAGTTGCTGGCAAGTTAGCGTACATTTTTCTATAAATTCGATGTTACAATTTCAACTAAGAAATTTGAAAAGGTTAATCGAATGCTTAACAATATTATAATCGTTGCGTTTAGTCGTGTCTTCTACCGTCACTTACAACTACTTAGATAAACAATTTCGAACGATTCTTTCACGTTTCTCTTGGAAACAATTCGTGCGACCAGCGCCTCACACACCAAAATCCTTGTCGAGTCACTCTTTGCGAATTTAATACTATATTTTTAATAAGAATCTTATAATCGTACGTAGTGAAAACAGACTTCACAGCCTGAGTGGAACTAGGACAGTAATGCATTTATGAAATGGATCCTTAATTTAATATCGGTGGTATCATGCTATGTAAACCTTGTTTTAGATTAAAACTAAACACTAAATACTAAAGTCGTGATTGCTAAATTGCCTCCGTGTCTTGAAATTAAAAGTGATTCTTTTAGGTTTTCAGACAGTCTACAATAGCCTAGTTTTAATATCAGTTGATTAGTACTGAAAAGCAAAATTCTGTTAGGAAAATTCCTTAAAATCTTAAAAAAATTAAATATTTTTTAAATAAAAAACCTTTAAAATTCAAGACATTTCATAACGTTACAAAAATTTACACAGCATGCCAACGGAACTTTTTAGTGTAATTTTCTTTCCAATAGTTCCTTTTTTAGTCGATTAACGGCACATGGAATCGACTATGATCATAGTCGAATATAATGAGCATCCGAGGGCTATCATGGTCCCCATGGCTATACTGGAGTGGTACGTCCTGAAGGTCTTCAGGACACGAAGGTAGCGGGGACAGTGTGCGAGTTCACCTAGAATTAGGCGACCGACCTGCAAAAAGGAAAACACGAATTAATAAACGATACGTTCGAAAAAAAAAAATTTGAATAGGGAAATATATTCTTACTACGCCTTTTTAGTTAGGTACTTTTAAAGTGTTTTGAGGTTGATATGTACATACTTGATAATATATTCCGATGATGTGATTTATTATGGAATTCTTTTTATATTGTTTAGCAACTAGGTACCTACATTTGGCGACTGATGCGGACAACCTCTGTTTTTAAGAAATGGAACACCAATTAAATTGGCGATACCTAACTTAAATCATACCCTTTAGAATAAATTCAGATAATCAGATTCGATTGGGAAAATTACGTCTTTTAGCTGTTATCGATGACAAATGTTACAAACACTTTAAAAGTACATAAAATTCACGTGGTTTAGTAGATAGGATATCAAGATGACTCATTTTGCAGTTAAAATGTAGGTAAAAAATAAAACAAAGTTCCATGAACCGTTGCAAAATCATCCTTATTCTGATTGCTTCACAACGTCATTTTTTTTTCACAACGTTTGCTTATTATCACCTGACTACTTCGAACTAATTTCTGCAGCGCTGCAAAAAGCACGTGCACATGATTCATTGGCTATCTTGCAATAGCGTCAGGTGACCGTTGTCAAGTGGATTGTTTTCTAAATTCTATACGATTCCCAGTACGAGATACCTATTGTTAATTTATGTCAGCTACATCACATGATTGTGCCATACGGATAACTAACGTAACTGCCATCATTAGCATCCTTGAACTTTGATTTCTGATTTCGTTCTGTGGGTTACTCATTAGAAAGCATTTACGTAAGGGGGTTCTAAAATTTATGACAATGACATGACCGTTTTTTTCACGCATCTCTAAGTTAGGCTAGCCATTTTACTGTAGTTGTTGATACATGTTTATGCATCCTATGTCCTCAAAATAGTCAAACAGCTACTCTATCGCCATTAAAAATTGTCACAGTAGCCGTAGTGTCTTCTATTTTCAAATAATAGTCACACTGCAAAAAAAAAGTATTCTAAATACGCCATCAACTAAAACGCCTATACTTTTGCCCATAATTGCATAAATAATTAAGAAATTTTTGCCTCGGCTTTCCTCGTACGACAATTACTGACACTTCGAGTCACTGTACCATACATCAATAATTGCTATATTACATTCTATCAATCGTATTGTAGGGTACTTACTTCTTGTCCGCCACCAGCTGCCTCTTCCATCTGCGTCTTGACATGCTTGGCGCGCAGCATGGGGCGCACGAGTCGCAAGCGCACGTACGACTCGATGCTGAATACGGCTAGCAGCAGCGCTAGCTGAAACAATCAGAATAAGGATGTTTAGTTTAACGGACGAATTTGAATTTGGAATAGAGAAAAAAGAAGGGGTAAAATCAATATAATATTGTGTATTTTATTGATAGCCAGGTGGTTACAGTCCGGAGGGGATCGACATACCTACAAAATTAACATAAGGAATTCAAATGGTTCAGAATAAAAGTTTTTTCTTTTCTCGAATGCAGCACAGTGAGTTCAAGAGTTCTAACTAGGTATTGTAAATGAGAATGCTTTAAAACAACTAAAAGTAGTACCTATACTTGAGAATTTAATGACTATTGAGAACCAAAGATTGAAATCTTCTTTATTTATCCATTATAAATCCATATAAATTGTAGGTAATAATAACTATACGAAACTTTTCACTGGTCCCGTTATCTTTTATACAATCTCTACTTTTATTTCCTTACATCCGGTTCCGACATAATAAAAATGGCTGTCCATTTTTAATCTGTCTTTTATCCAGAATAAGTTCAAGCGAGTTAATCCGACCTTTTGATACGACCTTGCATTTACTTAAGATTACAAATACGCAGTACAGTACCTTTTATTAATTTGGTTGGACAAAAAAAAAATAAGCATTGGTAAGAGGAATCAAGGTTTTTACATCTCAATGCAATTTGTATGCAATGTTCGACACATTGTAATTTTGATTACAAATAAACTGTAATACTACTTAATAGCAAAAACATTTTTATTTCAATATGTATAATTTGTATAAAATAATGAAATTATACAATCCTCAATACGAGCATCCAATCATCAATCATTATTGTGCAATGGTGGGTCATTCATTATCACATTTTATTATCTGTTTGCATTCTTTATTTGAATAACGTCTAACCAATAAAAAGTATCATTAATCATTAGCTCATTATGGTACGTTTTTGAAAATTTGCGAAGGTCATAATGAATTAGAATTATCTTTTACAAATTAATGTTTGAAGGAGATCAGATTATGCCCGATATTATCTGTGCTCAATTAGTTCACCCTGACATTTGTTAACAATAAAACGTATTTTCTTATTTAAACATATAGCACTTAAAGTTTCAAGACATGGAAGGGCAAGATCGTAAATGTTCGTGCTTTTTTTATTTTCTTGGTCATTGTATAAAATTGTAATCATCATTAATCAATTAAGTTAATTAATTAAGTTTATTTTAGATAAGACAGGTCATTAACTGTCTACGCATATTGCTAAAAAAACAACATTGTATGCATAAAAAAATAAAAAATAATGTCAATGTCAAAACATGTCACTAAAAATGTGCACAGATTAAAAATATGTTGTTGGTGTATAACTAGGTACTAGTATTTATTATAATTCCTTTAGATATCTAAAATTACCAGTAATAATCAATCAATAATAAGCAATCTGAATTAAAACTACTCAAACATTTCACTCCATCAATTAAAATAGCTCATAAACTCATATTAATTTCTGTGTTCAATAAATTAGTTAGGTGTGAAGACTGCCAAGATAACTAATTACGTCTCAAACATTTAATAATTTGATTTATTTTCCAAGCAAAAGGTTATAACTCCTTATGGAGCTAATTGACTTCGTTATAAAGTTTATTGGCCGAGCTAACAGACAATATATTCTGCAGTTTAATGTTAGTCTGGATAATAAAACTACTGGCTGGTTATTTAGAAATGACGTTTGTTTATCAAACATAACTGAAATGGAACATATTTTGTTTTATTTTTTAAGAAGTAAAACGTAAAATATTTTGCTGGTTGCTCTGGCAAACTCAAACAGAAATCTTGAAAAGTTGGTTTCTTTTCTCAAGATATTAAAGGATAGTGTCCAAAATCATCCAGCTTTTCGAGTAACCAAAAATGTTACAATATTATGATCACTTTCAAATATCGTATAATCAGAACATAATAATTGATGTCAATGACAGTCACCCAAGTGCACAATGCACTTTACGCATTGGCGCCATTTAATGTATGCCAACGTTTTATTTACGTGTTGTATTATTTTATGCATGTAAGTAGTTTATTGCAGACCTGCGACCTTCTGCTGATGTGTTATGTGTTTACAGCACTTTGTTGTAACTCACAGTTCTTTAAGTATTTACGTGATAATTTTGTTTGCACAGGCTGGTACAAAGAAATGAGTTTAAAGGAGTCTGCCCATTACACCGTAATGACTCATAACCGGGAACGTATCACGACACGGACTACTATGGCCATTAGAACGTAACAACAGCGGGTGGTAGTATGTAATACCCAATTGTTGACGTTCCGTGCATGGCACGTGACGGTGCTGGTTGCTGATGAATGGTCTAATCTCTAAATTGCATGTGGTAGATGTTTGCTCTTAAGCCAAGTTTTTGACACTCACCTGTACCCAGGAGGTATGTTCAAACTGCGTGAGGCACTGCGTCCTGTAGTAGGCAAGCAGAGCCAGCAGGCTGACGATAGCGTTGAACGCGTAGTACACGGGGAATAGGACTGTCTGTACGCGGCCGAACTCGTGACGGGGCAGGTTGAAGTACAGCACTATGCCTGTTGAAGAAGAGAAAGATTTCCTTAGTAATTGTACAGATGAAAAGCTTGAGAAATATCCTTAAAAGTTAACTAATTCCTTATTTGACTGGAGGGTTTCAATAATTTCAGTGTTTTTAAAAAATGTTTGCATTCTACATATTCTCAGTCAGTCTCAGTCTATCAAAAAAAAGCCCTTTAATTAGGTACCTACATTTTTTATGATATTCACTGAGATGAGATTGCGACTTGATTTTGAACGTTTTTAGTTACCTACGGCAAATGATTTTCTGATTTAAAACGATAGACTCAGTTGTAGAGGGTGTCTTTAAGGAAGTCATCATCAAAGAAAATAAGGTATCAATTTGTATCCCTTGATGAGACCATCGTATTTTATTAGTCTAAAAACTACTAGACCATAAAGTGATGTATGTATAGGGGATACTTCGTAAATCAAAGACTTGAAACTCTACGTAGTTTTTGGCACGAATAATAAGCATGGTATTCCGAATTTCAATTCGAAAATGGTGCAATTTCCTTTTAATTTTAACTTTATAAAGTAAAATATTGCAGTCTTGCTTATGACTTATCAAAAAGGTATTTAATATGATAGTACTTGTAAGTAATGCTTCCTACTCGATCCACGTCAATAGTGCTGAGTACCTACTTTACACAAACACACGCCAATCCTGCATGTCACGGTCCCTATTACATAACAACTCGTCCAGACATTGTACACAATGTCTGGCGGCCCCACAAATATTTGCTGTGCGATTGAACCTTTGTGCGCGGCCCTGACTGAGGTTGACGATCCCCTACTTCATCATTGTGCCCTAGTGGGAAATGACGCCTGTTATATTTATGGCTAGTGACTTTTTAAGAGAAATGCGGTCGTTTTAGGCTGGTCCTTTGTGATTTTTGACTATTCTGAATAGCAAAAAGGTTTTTACAGATTTCCATTGCTTTTTTCTTTTCTCATTCTAAATATAAATATTTTAAACCTTCATAGTTAAAGTCAAATAATTTATTTCAATTAGACTTTTAAGAGACACTTTTGTACGTCTTTTATAACAGAAAAATATAATTGAGTCTAGTTGCCCCATCCAAAAGGTTCGTATAGAGAAAAATGGGCAAAAGAATGTTAACATCATGTACCTAAAATAAAAATCACAAAGTACTACAACAAGTTTAATGTGTTTCATAACATAACTCGAGGGTTTCAATTGATTTTACGTAACGTAAGGACACGTGTAGCAATTCATAATTCATTAATACTACTTTAATGTTACACAGGAACAAATCAGTGAGGTCATTTCAATCGGCCGTGTCACCCGGAACGCGAGCTCGCAAAACGTCACCGGTGTTCGCTCCAAATTGCTCGACACACTACAAAGATGTTGACAGTTTGTGCCGTTCAACTGTTCAATGCATAGGATCAAATGACTTTTTTTTGCGGCTTTGCTGCAGTCGGAAAATAATACTGTGCCTCTGATTTTTTTCTGGTGCCACATAACGGCGATTAAAAAAAAGCATAAAGAAATCTTGGAATTTATCCCAAAAACCGCTCGAATTTTGTTATCAAAAATAAAAATCATTTACAAACTGGTTTGGTCACGAAACAAAATGGTTTTTGGCTTATAAGAATTTAAGATTTAAAAAAGGAACCACAAGAATCACGGTACCATAATAAGATTTGAAACATACCTACGATATCCAATTAGCTCTCATTACGCAATTACTTGATTATTTATTTTTATTCTTTGCAATTTATGTTTTGTCGTTTCCAAAACTTATTTCATGAACGTTAAAAGCTCAAATTCATTAATTTTCATCTTTATGCAAAGCACTTAAGGTTTCAAACTGTCTGAAACATGTTTGGTCATTTAAAATTCCTGTATTTGGGCCATTAAAATGCTAAGAAGCATCATTAAGTTCGTGAATGAAATGTGTAGACTTGACAGCTGACTCCGCCCACCGATTGTGAGGTTTTCCTCAAATGTCGGAGCACCTTTGTAGCGGTTTAAATTTTTCGGAACTAATACAAGTTTTACTTTTATTTTCTAGTGTCTGAAGAGAATAATAGCATTGTAAAGAACATCCATTAAAATTGGCCTATTTTATTTATATTTTTTTTTAAGCCAGAGTTAATCTCCATCAATCGTATAATTAAATAAATTACAACTGCAACATGTACTCTACAATTTGCTAAATTACAAACCAGGGTTACAATAATAATCCTAATTACATTTGTTTAATAATATTCCCATTATGTCTGTCCTTGTTTCCACCTTCAAATCTTTGGGTCAGAAATCAATTCTGTTGTAAAAAATAAATAAATATTTATTTGCGGCAAAACAAAAAAAAAAACCTTAATTATAATTAAAGGATCCCTTTTTTGTATATTTGTTTTGAGATTTGTTGTAAATTAGTAAAAATAATATTACTACTATCATAAATACGAGAGTTTGTATGGACGTTTGTAACTCAATCACGCCAGAACGGCTAAACGGATCTGGATAAAATTTTGCACAGAGATAGATTATAGTCTGGAATAGCACGTAGGCTACGGTTCCTGTGACATAATATAATTATAACTTTAACGCGGACGGAGTCGCGGGTGGAGCTTGTAATAGATTTATTTGATTATGTAATAGCAGGCAGAGAAGATGTAATTAATATAAAATGGTAAAGGTATTTATATGGCAGAGGTGAGTGGCAACGCAGGGTGGGGTCGCCCTAGGAAGACCTACACTGACCTTATTGGTGAGGTTCTTTAGAAAGGTCAGGTGCGCAGTACTCGTAACCGGCGTGCTTGTATGACGAGATGTATGAACGTAGATGAGGCGAAAGGAGTATGTAAGGATCGTAGCAGGTGGCGTTCTGTGGTTTCTGCCTACCCCCATGGGAAAAAGGCGTGAGTTTATGTATGTATGTATGTAATGTCAAAATAGTGTGTTTGTGTAACGTAATTAACTCAAAAATATTTAGTCAAAACCAAATTAATGCTTGAAACATAAAACAAAAGAATGTCATGTCCAATCCTATTGATTGACAGTACCTAAGTTGACAAATAATCGCTGATGTATTGATTACTTATAAGAAAAAACAAAGGAATGAAAACAATGATAAACTAAACATGCATCAATAAACTCTAGCGGCGACACGTGTATGTAAGTGTGTAACAACTGTGGTAACAGTGTAACAAACTGTGGACGGCGGAATGGCCGGGGGAATAATGACACTGTGATCAGCCATTTTATGTGTTTGTAACTGCATTATTCGTGTAAACGTACCACATAAATGATTATGTATTAATTTTACGATTTTGAAATCTATGCTTCATATATAAAAAGGTTTTTTTAATTAATTAACTCAATCGAATGAAGAAATTCGAAAAAAATCTTCGAATAGTTTCAAATACAACCTCTTCCGAACAAATACTGTGTTCCTTATTTAAAAAAACTGGTGTTTCTTAACGACAAGAAGCTAACTTTTTTATTGAAACCTCGTTCCTTCACGTATGTAATGCGCATGCCCGGCAACGTGATACAGTTCTTCGAAATTTGAACGAACGAGTTTTTGGATGCCGAAATTCCGATTTTGAAATAAAAGAAAGTTTTTTTTTTAATGTTGGCCATATTGTTAAGTGTTTCATGATTTATATAGTCTCCGTTTGAGACCTAGACCTAGAGACTAAATTAACTGACATTTCTTGGCACTCTTCGCCTTTTTTCTTTTAGCTTCAAATGAGTAAGGGCATATTTTTAGAAAATCTAAAATAATTGTTGCTGCTGCATTGCCATTTTATATGCATCTATGATGTTCCATAAGCAAGTCTTACCAGAGACAAGAGTCATCCACACTTGTGCTCCAAAATGTGTGGCAACGGCGACGACGTATAGTGCCCTCCATCCACGGAGGTTACTGCTGGATCCAGGGCGGCTGAGCCAGGCAAGGAGGACGACCACAGCGAGGGCCACGTGAAGAGGCTGAGAGGTCTTGGTAGCGATTCTGTGGACAAAAGAGAGGGAGATATAGAATATTCAATGGTAAAAGTACATTATTAGTTAAAGTTATCGTTTTGGTGAACTAATTCCTGTATTTGTTCAAGGATTACTAAGTTTGTATAGTGTCATTATTATGTGGCACAAAATAAAAGTTTTAAGAAAGACTAAAAGCTCTAATCTAGAATAGTACTGGACAGTTTCAATTGTAAAAAAGTAAAGTTTGAATTTGGAGGTTGGTTGCTTCGAATGAAAATAGCCCAAGTCAATTTTGGTAAAAAAGCTAGAGCAAAAAGGCTTTTTGTATTTACTTAAATTATAAGCAGATATTACAATTATCTAAATTACCTAGGATTTGTTTGATTGATTGAAATCAAACGAGCGCGAAAAGTATTAGTGTAAAATGCGCAACAACCGTCTAATCAAACCGCAGTGTTTCCTAACTGAACCAAGGTTGTTGCCAACTGCCGATAAATACCTACTAACAGAGGTTATTGTATGCTACCTTCATTACTGAAGCCTTAATACAGGATGGCGAAATAAAAATAATATGCTGGTGAACAACACATTATGTGGATTGGTTAAGTGTATATATATTCCTTCTCGAAAGGTTTGTGGGCAGTATTTTTTTTTAGTAAAATATATTACTTAATGGAGATTAGATGCATATAAAGTATTATATTGTTTCAACACAAAATAAGGTGCTACGTAAATATTGCACTTGGTTACTAGCAACCGAAAGTAATCGATTTTGACACGTGACCCTAGTAAAAACAATGCTGGCATGAAAATTTAATTTGTGCAAGTTGTCGGTCTGAGTATTAAAAAAACAATAAGCGTGTCTTAATTATTCCTCGTGCCGAAAAAAACCCGATAATTATGATGTAGAGTGACGTCCGTACTTAGTATTTTTTTTCAAGTATTTTACATCGTATCTTTTTAAGACCTAGATTAAAACAATGCATTAAGAAAATCACTTTTTTGCACACTGCGTATCTGTTTATTATTCATGAATTATTATTAATTTATTCATTGATTACACCAAGATTTTCAAACGGTTATTGATAAAATAAGACTAATTTATATATTTTTAAGCACTTATCCTTGATTTATAAAATGCTTTTAAAGTTTTGGAGCTATAAAATTTATTTTGTTTCGTTGTCAATGACACTGATAAGAGCTTAATTGCAAACATTTAAAAATAAATGACTTTTAATTAAAATTTATCCGATCCCAAAATGAGTACCTTTTATTCAGATTATTTTTTTAATGTTTCATGAGCCGTAATATTTATCATTATTTAATTGCATAAGTCATTACTGAAAGAAGGTATCTACTTGTGTATTTTTTAAGTTCCTTTGGGAAAGTCCAACAGCTAGTGATTGATTCATTTTATTATTTATTATTAGTTCATATGCCATATGCCGTAATTACGTAACGATTAAAGAAAATGATGATTGATAAGTTATTTCTCAGATCCATCATAATCTTTTCCCTATTTTAATTAGGGCCTGACAAAACATTATAACTCTCATATTTTAAGACTTTGTTTTTCGTTCCCTTTATGATAAGATAAACGTTAATATTTATTTGGGATGGCAAAACAAAAATATTTTTGAGAGAAAATGATGTGTGCAGAAAACGCGTGATTTTGGCGATAAGCCACGTCACGAGTTGACTGCTTTATTTTTACCCGAATACGTAACAAAGTGAATAATATTGTTTGTGTTTATTTTGTTTATTACCTTTTGAAAGTAATCTTTATTTTTCCTATTTTTAAGTTCAAAAAAACTTGGAATATTAACCTGTGTAGATAGTTTTAAAGTAGTGAATTCGCTTTTTATCTTTTCAGATTATATTTAACTCCAATTTAACATAAATTAAATTACAGTGAATTGGTTATTTTCGGACAATGCAACTCTTACATTCATTGCCAAGATCTTTCACGTAGGTTGACCACAAAATGAAATGACACGACACTTTTACGACTAGAAACACTTCGGAAAATATGCTTAATATTTTAATGTTTTGTACGGAAATAATAAAATTACTAATTACTTAAACATATTTTACATAACAGGCGTGAAATGCTGTAACTCTTAGCATTTTTAAATGTTTGTTTAATTAAATATTCTTAGAAATAAAATCTTGCTTCAGATCTGTAACAGTAATTTTTTTTAATCGATTTCTTCAACTCTATCGCTGTGAAATTACACATTGTAATATCAGCATGACGTTCATTGCAAATTTATCTCTTATCGATTAGGAATTAACAGTTGCCGACGTGCCTCCACCCACGTGCGTACTTACTTTTAATTAGTTCGACAGAATGTAGAACTCGTCAATAAGTCAATTCATCAGTGTCATCGGCATTTTTTTTGAATAATTTCGAGGTTAGGCGTGTTTCCTTGGCGGTTAATTATATTTGGCGCACACTCGAAATTTGAATTTTATTCGGAAATCGATAAACAACTAAAAGGAATAGATTTCGCTGTTTATTATTTGATAACCTGTAACTTTTTTTAGATGATAAAAAGAAAAACATTATCTACCTAGCCAGTGTTTTTCGTTGGATTTTCCGTTATCGTAACGAGACAACAAAAAAAATATTGTTTGAAGAAAACCTTTTTATTATCATTGTTATCTGTTTTTTAAACTTTGTTTTTCTAATATGGAAGTACAGAGTCGAACCGTTATCAAACGGGAAAAGTCCAATAGATTATATATGAAGCATTTCCGTTACTTATTTCATACAAGCATAACAAAGGATATTAAGTATATTCATGAAAAAAATCAAGAATCATAATATTAGGTAGGTATTATAAAAGAACATGTTAAATGTTACCTACATAGTAAAACTAATCGGATCAATTAAATATATGAATAAAAATGTCTCCTCATCAAATAAGCATGATAAATCAATGTTCGAGTCCCAGACTTCTAATTAAATTGATTTGATATGCTGTTCATCGATTCGAAACAAAGATGCGGTCAATTTGTGGTCAGTTTGCATACAAAACACCGGCAAGAAAGAAAAAAAAGGAATTCAAAAAGAGAACTCGCGGCGGCCATCATTGTGAACAAAATGACTTTTTGTGTGACAGTTCCGTTTGTTTCGGCGGGAATCGATTTGCAATGCAATTTTGAACTTGAACTTGCGAAATCGGACGGAAGGTTTTTTAAAACTGCATTTTATGAATTTATTAAATAATTTGTTCTAGTTTTTTATTGGTCTTACAGATACGTATTTTGTAAGACGTGTTCTTTTATGGGCTTATATTTAATTTGGTATCATTTGGAATGACGTCTGTTATTCAGAAGTTTTCTAGTTAAGATAAATGCAGATTGCTTATTATTTATTTAACTATGTATGCAGAACAGATAATTATGTATGTATAAACAGACAGACTAAAAGCAGGAACAGAATAATGCGTATAAAGACAAAGCTTATTTCTAAAGAAATCTTTTCTAGCTATTTTAAGATAGAATAAGGTGAAGAAAATGAAGACTAGTCATTTATATTCGATTAGATTGTTTAAAAGTAGTTCTTAAACCACATACTTTCAAGACACGATTTAAGACGAACGGAAAAATTAAAATAAAAAAAACTGTTTTACAACTAAGTAGGTACGCATCAGTGGCGGCTGGTGGGTTATCGAACTGGTGGTGCACTTTACTAAAATATTAAAATTAGAAAATGCAACAAAACAAAAATTGACATAATATCGACATTTTTCTGAAGCGAAATGTTCAATCACCTTTTTATTAAAATCGGGTATTAACACCATACACAGTATAGAATAAAAGTTCTCGAAAAAAATCGAAACAAAAACTAAAAACAATTACGGTAATATAAATAAACAATAATTAACGCGTCACACAAATATTATAGTGGAACTATACTGGTAATCTGATAACGAGATGTCAATCATGGCTGCCGTCGCGCCGTCGCGGCCAATTCGTCAAACATCGGGTGCTCTCGGCAATCCTCGGTTCGCACGTGCGGCGCTCGAGAACCCACTCATTACTCGGTACATTTCTATGAACTATCTTCGGCGTATTAACTCGTATCTCCTACAAGTTATATTAGCAGTCCTCGTGCACTCGCCGAAGCGCACGAGAATTTGTCTTTAGTAGAAGTAAAGCGCTCAAACTGTTTCACCATAATTAGAGATTTAATTTTTTATACGTTTTTGTATGTTTAAAAATAACTATTAAAATGGTAATTTAAAAATAAAGATGAAGTACTTAATATTTTGTAATTTTTGATTTTTGAATTGGTGGTTCAGCGCACGAGCGCACTTAAGGTACAGCCGCCACTGGTACGCATGTAACGCTTTTTGCTAAGAAACGAGTAATTAATATTTATATTCGATCGCTTATTACCAATTACAGATTTATTTCCGCATAACGGTATCGAAATACTATTTGAAAGAATAGCCAAAATAATTACACACATTAAAATTGATGACCGTACATAATTTCGTATGGCAACATTAATTAAGACGTTTGCACACTGTAGATAGCTTTTTGGACGGTAAGCACTAGAATTCAGTCATTAAGAATTTACCGTTAATTAATGTATAAAGTTTAAGTAACTATTTAACATTAAATCTCTCTGCAAATTAAGCCTTGTATTAGTCTTTATAGTCGTAAAATGTAATTAATGTAATGGAAAATGTAATTATAAGGAATGGATGATGTTTGTATGCTGTGTACATTTGAGAGAAGTGAAGGGAGCTTGGAATTTCCGATACCGGATTTTAAGATTTACTATTATTGTGCTTCGAAGAATCAGATCACATAAAATTGGACCTAATTTCTAAGAACTTAGCTATAAAAATTTTAATGACTTATAACGTACGTAATTTCTTATAAAATAACCTCATAGATTAACTGATAGACTGTCAAAAATAATATTATTGCGAGTAAAAAATATTAACCCATATTACATTTGAGTCGTTTTTATGACCTTGTATAGAATTGTCTCTTTATTAATTGATTTATGACCTTGTATAGAAGGTCAAGTAAAGCAAATACATATATGTATAAATGATGTTTAATTAAACTAGGCACATTTAACTGACTATTAAAATGTCATAATGACAGTAGAGTAAAGTTGTACCTTCAATCGTAATATTACCGGTTAATCAATTACTGGCACTAAGCTGACCACAGATTAATAAGTAGCCATATTTTTTTAATTTATAGTCTGGTTCCAACGGATGTTGTCACTAGTGCTAATTAAATATTTTATTATTTCCCTACGCTAAGTATTGTTATATTAGCGACAGAAGATAATTTCAATGTTCCTTACCTAATTGTAGAAAAGCAGTTTAGATAAAAATTAGCGTTATTAGAAGGGGTTAAAAGTTTATCGTGCGTTTTTATATTTGGATCAGTAAGTGCTAATTAATTAGATGTTAAAACACAGAAGTGATTTGTTATTTAATTAATAGCGAAACAAAATGTTTTTGTTTTTATATATTTAGTGGCAAATTCTTTAAAAACATTTGTTTTTATCGGAAAATCATTAGTGGTTTAATGACGACAATGTGCGTCATACGCGTTCCCACATCTTTGCAAACATATTTGCCGACAGTCTGATTCCGTATTAATTTAAACATAACAAACAACGTAAAGTAGAATACCTTAAAATCGAACGACAATCACGTGTCTTGCTTTAATTTGCCGAAGATTGCCGATAAAAATATCTACCCAATAAAAGCTTACAATTATTGTTATAATGCAAATGTCAAAACATTTTAATGCAAATAGATTATCTGTATTATCAAAAGATTCGATCGAAATGCATATTATATCTAGATACAAAAATAAAATGATAAATACAGGAAAAAACAACAATCAATATGGTTATTTTTGCAGTGAATAAACTGTGTCATGTTGATGCGGAATATTTATGAACATCGTATATAAATAAACTGAGACAAAAATAGCAGCTATCGATGTATTGAAACCTATAATTATACTGTTGTTGAAAGGAGGACACTGGTACAAGAATAAACGAGCTGTTAAACAAACTGGTAATGCCTTTATTGCCGCTAATATGATTGTAATGACCATAACATTTATCCATTTATTTATCCATTTATCCTATAAACGAAGAAGCTGCAATTAAGTATTCCAAATAAGGTAAAGGTAGTCAACTGTCAGCGTGTCAGGTCAAATGAACGCGTGCTGCGCTACATGACCTTGTTACAGCGCTACGCCACGTGACGTAGACGCTACGTCATCTGCTACAGTCGTAACTCGTTCGAGACGTAGTCGTGAGCGAACGCCTTTCAAAGGTCACTTCGCATGAAACTTTTGCAGCTGATTCTGAGTATTGAAATGCAAATTAAAATGACCTTTTATAATTATTTAAATAGGAATCAAATGAAAAGAAAGCCGTGATGTCTGACTTGTTCTTTAGATTTAAACTACATATAAATGTAGATATGTGGTTATTTTTAGAACTAATATTGCACAGCTGTTAAATGACACTTAACGTAGATAAGTCAATTAAATCGTCGTGAGTACCTCCCTAATATGTAAAGAAGATTAACAATTAACATCAATCAATAGTTGTTAGGCGATCCCCTCACACGCCTTCAAAAGTGCTATTTAAATATTTGTGTTTCATACGTTTATTTGCTCAGCCGATTTACTGCATAGTGTAGGTGTACCTAGTTACTGAGTGACGAAGTGTGACGTAACTCTTGTTGTCAAGAGTCGTGATTCACTTTACAATAATCCTTGAGGTTAACCCTGACATAAACCAATGGATTGTAATTAGGAACTAATCTGTCTCTTTACTTTTTATAACTGCGATTTTATTTACGTTTGAATAAATCCTAACGGAAATTTTGATTTTGGACTACCATTTTTGAAGTATTTTACAATTTTCTTGATCAGATATGCATCATATTTAAATCAATTAAATGTTGCCAAATACATTTGCAGTTGATTAATTATCTTGTCAGTTCAATGGTGACTTCTCGTTAAATATTGAAAGATAAAGAAACGTAAGTAAGCGGGTCTTTCAAAGAGCACAGCCATATATGAAAACTTGTATACTTCACATGGATTGTCTTACAAGGCGCCTCCGACAATTCTTAATTACACACTGCATATAATTATACAGACAATTACCAGCTCTTATAACGACCACGTAATGGTTAATATCACAAATAAATTAACCTTAACGGGTGGGCCCCTTATGACAGGAATCGATATTTCATTTTTCGAATGCGATTTAAAACCTTCCAATCGGATTCCTAATTTAAAATCCATAAAACAAGATGTAGGCCGCGGCATGCGTGTTCCACGCGCTTATCGTTAAGATCTGTAACATATGGCCATTTTTTACTAAGCTCAGCGGTTATCGGAACCTACTTGCGTTTAAAACAGTAGCGTTTCAGTCAATTGAGTGCACATTAGCGCTTACAACTAGTAATTACAGCTAATAACTCATTTACAACGACATTGGAGCAATATTTTTAATTGATTCGTTACAAAATGAAGAAAGACGTAAGAAATACCTCGATGCGTTTCCTATAGCATTAAAAAGCTATAAATTATAGGCTAGGCGAATAACTCTTTTTTAATTTATGTACATGGAATGGCTGATCTAATTCGACTACCTAATTTTTTTCTACGATACAATAAAAATTTCACGATGCATCTAGCCATTAGGTAATAATCATGATCTAAATGTTTTTGCGTTTCTTGTACAACTTGTGTTGGAAAGATTTTGATCTCTTCACGAGAGATCATAAGAACTGTCTAATTAATTTTAAATAAAACATTGAAAGCCGTAGTTTCGTTCTCAGAATGAAATGTAAAGCATCTTCGTCTGAAGATGTGTTTGAAATGTAGTCATGGCGCCGCGTCACTTGCATCGGCTGCAGCGCTTTAAATCGGAAAAGACATCTTATATCGCGCACAGAGAAAATGAGTTCCTGATAAAAATAACTGCTCGTATTGAATCTGTACGAACCGGTCGGTAATCACGAGTTGCGCAAGCAGCAAATTATTACTTTTTTTGCGATAATGTATGTGAAGTGAATACAAGTTTCTTATTGCGAACCTCTGAATGATTTTGAAATGTACGGAATTTGTGCGATGTTTTTGGCGAAAAGTCCACGTGTGAAAAATCTTTATAAGACATTTTGTTTGGAGTGATATTAACAAAAGCCTGTTGATGAAAACATACTAATGTATTCCGAAGACCGTTTCTGGCGAGAAGTGGTTCTCAGGCCCGGAGACACCCAATCAAATGTGTCAACCGAATATCTAGATGACTCTTTTGAACTTTCAAATGTCCGAGTCAATGTTATGATTTTAGAATGACCGAAAATAAAATCAACATGTAGTTGTACCCTTTGTCGTTTACATAATTTGTTTCTTAAAATAATTGCGTCGGGTGTCGAGAGCTCTCGTATCTTCTACAATTCATCGTAGCTACACGACCTCGTTTTAAATTGTGCAGCTAACAAGCTGCCAGGGATGTTGCACTTAGTATCAAAGTACCTATTTACAGCTTATCAGCCAATCTTGCTTGCCGATTTAAAACACGATGGCTGTCCCAACGAACTAGTCCCAAGTTCCTAGAACACTTAGTATTTAAGGATATTAATTTTATTGGATTTTATTTTTTTAAGGATCGGTCTCACCACCTCTCATTATAGACATATAAAAATTGGAACAGAATTTGTATGATATAATTTGCCAACTTTCAATTGAAACTGGTGAAGATGATGGAACCAGCCCCAAACCTAATCAACTGAAGACCAGAGTTAACAATATCATGGAGATATATTTGACTACTTATTTTGTAAATGAAGAGTTAACAAAGGAGAATGATGATGCATCAGTAACTAAACCAGTGGTTGCACCAATAACAACTCTAAACAAGGAAGACCAAATGCACAGTGGACTTCTAAGGCCAGATGTTATGAAACACAATGATGTTGAGACATGCCTCCACACCAAGCACGTATAACCAACAAATGGGGATAAAGCAAACCTTGTATTCTTATCAGGTTATCGCGTAATATTGGCTAAATATTGGCGAGCCTCACACCCGATGCAACGTGACTTTTCCGTCTTCACGTGGTCTGAACGTGGAAATGAGCTGATTGCCATGTCTGATACTGAAGCTTGACCTTTCGTCGTATACTGAAGCAATCTTTGTCCCTTGAATGAAACTTCAAACATCTTTTTCTTGGCTTATTCATTTATCATCATCTACATCATCTTCAGTTAGGCCAGCTATTGGGATTGGCTTTGCTTTAATTATAATCTCGGAATTGAATTGAATTGTTTGATATTTATTTAATGCCCAGTTTCTCGTTATGAAATGCCTTTGTTGAGTCTGTAAAGACGTTATAGGATAGCTCCTGTTGGAGTGCTGTAGGTATATTTGTTATTTCAGGTGTTGCAATTGATATAGGAACTTCAGTTGTCTTCACTATTTATACTTTCGCAACAGCTTTTATCTTATGGAAATATTTGAAGAGACTTAACTGATTTATTTTCATCTGATTCTAGAGTCATAGCAGCTTCTCCATCTTTGTCATTATTATTATTTTCTGTTTTTTGTAGAATGAATCGTCTTTTGAACTCTGACTCATCTATGAGTCTTACCATCTAATTGACGTCCGTTTATATATGAACATCATTATCTGCCATTGCGTCTACCTATCAGTTGTATTCGTTTACGTGTGCGTTCGATTGATTAACGATTCGTTAAGTCGACGAACCTTTGATTGCAAGTTTGCAACTCACACGGGTATTTGTTATCCGTTTATCGTTTAGAGATGTCGTTTTGTTATCTGTGGCGGAATCGTGATAATCTTTTGCAGTGTTTTTGAAAGATGTTTAGATAGTGACAGTTCCAAAAAATATGAGGAATTTACCGGTCATTATTTGGTTGTTTTTATATTATGCAGTAATAAATCATTCCTGATTGTTATTTAAATGGCGCTTTAAAATCTTTATATATCCTTTATTGCTTGCACTTTTGGATGGGAAATCATCGAATGACTTCTTACACTTTAGCCGGAGCGGAAGGGAGTGTCAGACTCTTACTGACTAACACCAATCTGGATTTCTTGTAATACCCTTTGCGTTCCAGGGCTACGGTGACTCTTTCGAAGAAATTCTGCAACTAAAAACTAAAACCCTACGGTTCCTCCTGCTACCATAAGTCGGGAGCCCGGTATTCGCATTACGCATGTTCCGCGCCCCCGACTGGTATTGGACCGTCATTGGCGAGCCCCTTCACTATGTGCGGCCTATCCTGCGACCGCACATTCCACTAGAGAGGCGCGCACGGAACACTGCGCGCCGCCATCACAGGCAATTCTGCAACCCTCGCAGAGACGCTTAAAATTTTGATATCCCGAGCTTTGGATGATTTTAATTGATGTCTTACTAATTGATAGGCACAGCCCTACAATACAATTGCATGTAAATACTTTACAGTCACACAGTCCTATTCCGGTGCCAACTGTCAAGTGTGGGTTGAAATCACTACGTTCACATTACAAGCGGCCTGATGTATATTAAATACAATTAGCTACTCGATATCGCATTGATAACTATTTATGAGGTTTTATTTGGGGTACTTATCGGATAGCAATCGATATCGCAACAGATTTAATTCGTAGAAAAAAAAGTTTACTTGTGCAGTTGCACGTTCGCATGTAGGGCAATTCCAAAACAAAAAATGTTTTTTTTTTTCATATTAGCTACGCTTGTGTTTGTCCTCTATCTCATCTGATTAGACATTATTTAATGTTGTATTGTGAACTAGAAAAAATAATGACTAGGTAATTAGGTGCACTACGATAAGAATATTTATAATCGTATCGAAAGGGTTTTTTTTCGATTGTCTAGCTAAATATAATCACAAAGCCGGGTTTTTTCGAACAAATATCCTGCTTATTAAATATTATCGTATATTATGATTTTTTTTTTGCAATTTTAGATTTGAATTCGTAGCACAAGTTGTTCAGGGTGACGAGTACAAAATAAGGTTGTTTATGGATTTACATAAAGAAGCAAAATGTTCTTTATTTATTACTAGCTTCTGCCTGCCAGTTCACACGCGTTGTATTTTCAACCGAGTTAGTACCTATAATATATTTTTGTAGTAACTGAGCCGTTTAGAAAATAATGAGTCTATAAATTGAGAACACCGTTTATAAGTGTTAATATTTTTTTTTACTTAATCATTTTTGGCTTTAATATTTAATACTTCGTGTTCGCCGTTAATCGATTGGAAAGCAATGAAGGTTGTTCGTGAGAGAAGAAGCGGGTTTTTGCTGTTAGAGCGTATAATATGATTGATGATTGCAATGATTTGGTCTAATTAGAATATAATTAGAATCTTGAAGGAGAACTGTATTATAAAAACTTCTAAGTAACGAACACTTTTGTTGAAATTACTACTTATATGTTTTCTGAAACAAATGAAAAACGAAAACGAAATAACTGGCTATGTTATGCGTCTACTAATTGCAATAAGGTTGGAAATAATGGAAATTATTTTCGTACCTACATCATTCATCATTCACCACGTGTCGAACTTTGAATTGGGATCATAAGATTTAGATAATTACAAAATCTAGCGCAGTTACGTATCTACCTTTATACCACAGATAAGCCGTTGCTATAATAATAAACATTAATTTTCCCAAACAATAATCGAGTGGGTACGTTTTTTATTATTAAAGATAAGGTTTTGCTAATCTGTGATACGCTTAAGTAACGAAATAATAAATAACGAATGAACTTTGCTGTTATTGTCATCAAATTAGGTTCAAAGTACATTTTTGTACTTTTATGATCGCAAATGGCCACTATTTAAAAAAAAAGGAGCGTCAGCATGGATTTAAATATGGAACAGACTTTATTCTTCGTTCAGAAATGTATTTTGTTATATAAAATATCTGTGAATTGATAAATAGTGGTGTGACTGAACTTTTCTGTATAGTTGCCAATTGCAATGCAAAAGTATACAGTTTTATAGTTTTTACGATTTATTTTATTAGTCATTTAGCACTGAAATTTTTAGTATCAACTTTTTTTTTTAAATGGATGTAAGAAGCTTTATTACCTTTATATACAAGACGTTTCAGAACAGAACAATTATGTATACTTTTTAATGGTTTTCGAAAACAATGGATTGTTAATTCATTTACAACTTACTTTAAAAATGTTTAGTTATTGTTAACACGTGTTTGTGTCAAAAATTCATATCATCCTTAAATGTCAAACGTCAAATTAACATTTTTATAATTCGAATGATTCGGCAATTTTTATTTTTTCAACTTTGAAGGAGTTTTGTCGTCACTAAGTACAATGAACTTCAAAATATGATAAGAACTATTTTGTAGGTACTGAACAATCGAACGCCTTATCAATGAGTAAGAACACTAGAGCTTAATTTTTATGATCTCAATGCACTTTGATTCAATTTGCATTTAAAGGATTAAGTTTTCTTTAAGTTTATTGCAGATAGTATTTCATTGAGAAGTGAGACAAAGATAGCGTATTACAACCGTGTTGGATAAACTTAAGAGTAAAAGAGATAACACAAGTTATTACATAAGACCTATTTGACGAAATACTGGGTTTTTTTCTACGTGTTTAGTTGTCAATCTCTAAACATGATAAGATCTTTAATTTAACACTATCGTTGCTGATCTCCAGTCATGTCCGGGATCTGTATATTATCAGTCATTGTCAGAAATCTGACGAATGTACCTAAGCTTCTAATGTTGGCTTAGTATGGATCTAAAATGGACTTTCGTATCGGAAAAACTGCGCAATTCCGAGCTTGACGTAGATTTTTTATCTTTTTATTTCTAGCAGTCGTGTCCATACTTTCCTAGCGTGAAATGGACCTAGGAAAATATGCATACGATTGTCCAATCATTGGTGTGATGAGTTTCAAAACTTTTCACCCCCTAAGGGGATGAAACGGGGGTCGAAAATTTGAATGGAGAAACAAGATGAAATAGACTTTCGAAGAAGCCAGTAACCTATATTATTGAGAAAATGAAGATCAATGAACGACACTGTACAAATATTATTGTCTGTTCACTATATATTTGGGAATGTTATACTACATACGGTTATTCGAAACCGCAATTTTTTTATATACTTAACACGAATGTCGTATAAATCTTCCATTGTTTCAGTAATCGTTACGTAATCCGTTGATATGTCGATCGCTCATATGGTGACGTTATATTAATTTGGAATTACGTTGCTTTGAAATATGGTCTTCTTTCCTTTGAAGCCTTTCTGCATTAGAGCATATCCTACTTTCGGTCACGGCGGATCCCAATGGACGCAAGAGATATTATAGTGCACAAACACTGGCGCACTCCCTCTTTCCTGACTCTTGATGTAATGTAACGGTCCTGCGAACGGTACGATACAAACAAAAGCTCAAATTATTAAACATAACCCTTTCCTTGCAGTCGGGTAAAAAGCCTTAGGTACAAAAAATAATATGGCCTACAAATAGTTGTTCTGTGTCTGGCTGTTTGTGTATATGTGAGTTGTAAACGCACCCACGATTCAAGAGAAATTCCTAATGTAGGGTACAGTTATGATAAAACAAAAAAAAAACAATGCTTTTGTTAATTCTCTGTCTAGATGACATAATTGATATTAAGTTTAGAACTAATTATATGAATTAACACTTAATCATTTGTGATTATCTATATAATCAGCTTCAAAATTAGAATTCCAATCGTTATTTTTAATTTTCTAATATTCGATGCAAAATGATTAATTATCTTAGCGCCAATCAATGTACCAAGAGCGTACCTACATAATAAATTATGTAATTAATCGCAATAATACCCTTGCTTTTGTGTTTCAAGAGATAACACATCACTTTAAGAATTCGTGATTTTGTTATCTTGATTGATGTTGACATTACAGAACAATATGAAGGCGACTTTCCAAAGAAAGTGTCTTGATGTTATTTACTTGTGTGTATTGTTTGTCTATTGCATTTGATTAGCATACGCAAACGTTTATCTCGGCACGAGAATAAGGATGCAAAAGATTTTATTTAAAAAATTTAATGCTTAAGTACTTTCTACATATTGATTAGGTAAAGGTAGGTACCTCCATGCGTTTTTTGACGTGACACTGTTGCAAAGACATTTAAATACACTTTGAGGAGACATTTAAATGCATTTAAATACACTTTGTTTGAGAAGACATTTACATCTTTTAGAACTGATGTAAATAATAATGAATTTCATTGACATCTAACATTTTCTTTTCTCAATTTCACTTGTTTTGTTTGTGAAACAAACGAGGACGTCAAAACTTGCATTGATAACGTTATCACAGAGACACAGAGACAGACACAGCTGTTTTAATCGATTGGACCTGTATTACCTCATTCGATTATTAGGATTAATCGATCATTAAGATTGGCTGATAAGTCTTTTATATGCTGTCATCATAGACTGAAATACATTTTTATTTGACTCTTCATGATGCCTACCAAGGGGGGGGGGAGGGGACGGAATCATCAAATATTAACCTTGATTCTTCTTAGCCTTTTAATCTCGTCAGATCGGTATATATCACTTTCTATCTTTTGTCAAAAACTGCCAATTCATATCCATATTTCATTCATGCGTTTATCTTTCAAAGAAAACAACTATCGTCACAAGATAACTATGATTGATGACTTTTAAAGCAGTGTGTCGCATTGTTGCGAAATGGGTACTTTTACTGCCTGGAGGGGGCATAACGTGTTTTCATTACGTGACGATATTTATAACTCTTACCGTAAGTGGCGTTTCGTACCAAAGAATAACGTTTTCAGTCTAAAATTGAGAGTTAGAAATATAATTAAAGGCCAATAAACTTGACACATGATAGCTAAATAAATATCATGAATCATTAGCATAAAATTATGCAACGATTATGACTAAGATCATTTCAATTGTTTTATATTATACCTACGTATTGTCTACTGAAATTATGTAGATTAGAAAAGCCAATTTCGTTATGCCACGTCTTCGGTTACTGCTTCGCTCCTGTAGTTCGTAGCGTGATGTTTTAAAGCCTAAAATATCCCTAATGAATCTGGCTATCATATACAAAAAGATTTTTTCCAATACGACTGGTAGTTTCAGAGGTAAGCGTAAAAATTATTCAGCTTTATTATATACTAGCACTCTCCCCGCGACTTCGTTCGCGTGATTTTTCTTACGGATCCCTAATTTTTTGATAATAAAATATAGCCTATAGCACTCAGTGATAACGTAGCCTACAATTTGTGAAAGAATTTTCAAAATCGGTTCAGTAGATCCAGAGATTACCCCCTACATACAAACTTACAAACAAATGTTACCTCTTTATAATATTAGTATATAGAAGTATAGATAAATTGCAGAAAAGTGTATTTTAGCGTGCCACTAGTTGGTAAGGAACGTCATGGAACATATTACTATTTACTGCAAGCAGAGTCTTTTGGGCAGATAAAAAATTAAACAAAAGATGTCATCATAGAATAAAATAGTAATAATTGTAGTGATAGGTTTGCAAACTGGTTTTAGAGAATCCTTTCACCAAATAGAAAACACCTATTCTGCAATTTCACTTAAAGTACAGACCTGACATGCATATTAGGTACTCATATACATATTTAAAATCAACTTGACTTGTGAATTTAACCTTCTAAACTAAAATAAAGATGTAAAATATGTTTATTGGTTTGTAAGAGGTACCTAATCTCTAAAAGTACTGGTCCGATTACAAAAATTCTTTCACTGATAGAAACCTACATTATTGCTGAGTGTTATGGCTATGTATCACGGTAGACTTAAATTCTATGCGGTCAGTCGAAGTCGAAGGCAGAAGCTAGCATTTAATATTTGGAAATTATTTTCCTGTATTTTTATTTGTAACATTTCACTTTCGGAGATAAGATATATCTTTAATCAACAATTATTAGATTGTATAACTTTGACTCACTAAAGGTAATAATTCTATTTATATATCGTTTATCTTTAATAGTTGAATCAGCATGTATATTTAGATTTTATAGTACTTAGTGACACTGCAGAGTCGCGTTTGTAAAATTGCAGAGATTACAGATTTTTGTTCATAAATATTAATTTAACCGGAAAATATAAAGAAAAAAGGTTTTTATTTTTGCTGTCACGGAAAACTAGTACACATTTATCGCAGATTTTTATTGCAATTTTATGTTTTACGGTTCTGTTTTAAAAGTTATTTTATAGGTCACGTTTTCTTCAGTTTTAAAGCCAGTGTCATTTTTTTACTGCTTTAAACATCACGCGTTTAAAGCCCTGAACTACTTGCTGAATATCTTTCAATGTTGCGAATTGTAGGCACGTGTATTTCTATCATTATCAGCATCATCATATCAGATGATCGATGTCCATTGCTGCACATAGGCCTACCCTAAAGATAGCCAAAGTTTATTAGAAAAGCTAATTAATTGCATTTTAAATATCGGGTTTATTGAATGGGTCAAGAAACGATTTTTCTCTGCAATCTTTTCGTATCGATGATACATCATAGGAACTATTTGGGTCCAGTAGGTGACTATGTTTATTGCTGCATCAGAGGCAGATCGCAAAGGGTGCAGGTGAACGTACAATTGGGACACTGCGGCGTATATGGGACATAGTCTGACCAGGAGCTCATCCGCAATCGCACTGAGTGAAAGACAGGTCTATTACACTCAATTCTCTGCAGTTTGATAGTGAGCAATAACTCTGCAGATTGCAATAACATGACCACGAGGGGTATAAACAGCAGTGGACAGTCTTACGTGCCTGCAGACACGTTTTCAGTCCACGTACACGATGTTATGAGTACGTACAAGATCAATTTCGTCCGTCACAGTTGTTATTAGGTGTATTGAATACAGCGCGCGCCATAAAACTCGCATTCTTCTTCATTTTAGGATTTCAGTGCTCCAGTTTTATTTTTACGATTGTGTAGTAAATTAAATTGTCTTGAGAAAGATTTTACGAGCTACGAAATGGTCTTTGATTGTCAGTTTTGTTACATGGAATGTTGGAAACGAAATGCAATGTTGTTGAAGTTTGGCATGACTCCCAACGGTAACTCTAGCTTCGTTTTTGTGGCATTTAACATGTAATCTGATAATTTATTCAATAATAATATCAGTCTATTATTGTCTCACTGGAGGGCAAAGGCCTGTTCTCACAGAAAAGGCACAAGCATTGACCGCCATGTTTGTTTAAGGCGGATTCTATAAATTATAAGTCCGGTTTCCTAATTATATTTTCCTTTACCGATGTTAGTGATGTCCAAGATAAACATCGGAAATGCATGTGGACTGAAATAGTCACATTGGTATTAATAGTATATTTTTCTCACTTACTTTTATTGCCTAAACTAGTTCCGTAACATGTGCCGACCTCGTTTGTCCTGTCTGGGCATAGTCCAATAGTTTCTTCCGTGTTATCATTTAAATAAACCGGAACA
Source organism: Hoplodrina blanda (assembly GCA_949316365.1). Lineage (NCBI taxonomy): Eukaryota > Metazoa > Arthropoda > Insecta > Lepidoptera > Noctuidae > Hoplodrina > Hoplodrina blanda. The sequence continues at coordinate 1,853,851 of OX438579.1, read as the reverse complement.
CTACGTTTTGTTTTCCTGTTTGTTATTATTGTTAATGCTACTGAATAAATAATAGTACGTAGTGTTATTATTATGAATTGTTTGCATATTTTCTTGTAGACTTTAACGTTTGTGGAAATAGTTGACGCCTTTCAAGTTGGAAAATAGAACGAAAATACTGTTTCTCATTTATATGATTTTGAAATTCGAATGTGAATTAATATTACAATTAGAAAAGAGTTTTTATTAAAAGATATTATTGAAATTATTCGCTTTTTTTTTGTCTGTTATTTTATTTGCTGTCAGTTTGATCGAGCAATATTTTATGAAGCAATATGCTCAAAAAACATTCAATAATATAGCCCATATCACTGGTTGTTTGTATGTGTGAGTTTATCTGTTTGTAAACGTACCCACGATACCTACAAGAAAAATTCCTAATGTGGGGCAATATTTTTTTTATGAAGAAAAAAATATAGCTTCAGCAAAATAGAGAACAGACTTTCTCTAATAGGTAAACGTGGACTATATTATACAAGGTTTGTTTAAATTGAGTGTAATGCATATGCCCTCCATGCATGGCTATCAATTAACATTATTTAACGGCTATCGTTGTTATAAGGCTATAAATTGATGGCCGAACAATTGCATCATGCAGTTACATTCCTTAGTCATTTAATATGTAGGCATGTTGCGTTATATAACTAGATATATATATCGAACTAGCACAAAGAGAGTTAAGAATGTTCTATCGATTACAGCCTATCCTACTTACTAGTATTATAAATCCGAAAGTTTGTAAGGATGGATGAATGAATGAATGAATGGGTGGATGTTTGTTACATTACTCTTACAATACTGCCGACGTATCTTGGCGGCTCTGAAGTTAGCCGATTGCTGCGCAGTAAACAATTTCGTTTCTATAAGATCCATTGCGCAGCCAAACAGCTAACTTCATACCGCCAAGATACGTCGGCCGTACTGTACACGCATAAAGGGTTGCACGGAATTAGCAAATATGGATCTGTCTTAAGATGTAGGATTTTAATTTTAACCCTCATTAATTTTAAAATAATTCAACCAAGAAGTTCTTATGTTTGAAGGCTGATCTATAAAGTTGATATGGCAATACATACATATTTTTTTATATATAAATCAAAAATAAGGTTGCTTTTTGTCTGTGGTGTAATTCAAACAAATGAATACGGTAGAAAAACATTTCCCTAATATTACTTTTTGTTATAACTTACTTATAAGAAAAAAATAATTAAGTACCTACAAATCTCATAGTCTGCGCATGGAAACTTGGAATGTGATCATTAATTCATATCCATTGTTTTATATGTTTTTATTAATTAAAAAGTAGTAGTTCAACCTACAGTTAGTAATAACAATTATTACTTATTGTATTCGGTTACCTTCTTATCTTTTGGCTATTTAAATAAAGAATGATCAATTTACCGTAATTTTTTTAATTATTTACTCGTTCATAAAATAAATAGGAATTCTAAAACTCTTTGTAAGTAGTCTATTAAAATTTCGTCAGTCGTATCTCATTTCATGGGTATTTTTAATCCACTCAACACCTTTTTTGGAAATCATACATTAACCATTCTGAGGTAGTTACAATCAAAATCAAAAGGACTGATCTTATCTTATCCTATACATTCTCGCATAGGATAAAATACCAACGTCTACTTTAAAAACGGAGGCTACATTTTTCTCATTAAAATCTAATCTTCTTCTAATCTAAACTCTTAAATTTTTTTTCTCAGTAACAGCCCTTTTTTTTTTTTTTTTAGCACCTAATATCCGTGACATACAGACAGTCTGACCTCGGCTCTAAGCTATTCTATCTGATAACTATTATTCAAGTACGTCGTTTACAAAGCTTTTTTTGAACAGTCTCCATTTTAACCCTGTGTGTATGTATGTCCGCTCGTAACTATTCAACGGCTCAACAGATTTTGATAAATGATACGTTAATATTACCAATGTTTTTGGAGTGCATTACGTGAGTGCTACAAATGCTTGCGCAATGCACGGTAGTGCGACAGTTCTGTATCGCGACACACGATAGATCGAATGCACGCTTGTGCGACACACTGAAGATCGACATCACCCTAGTGCGATACTGAAGACTCAACCCATAATTATTGTTTTAATCTGACGAACCCGATGACTCAGCTAGTTACATAATTGGATTCCGGACCACTAGTACCTACTTTAATAAAATTGAAATTGATTGATAATTTTAACAGATCAAAAATATTTTTGTTGGAAAACCTGCTCGATTTTATGACACCCTAGTACTTTTTCTTGGATTTTTATGTAGAAGACAGACCTCTGCCTCATTCACCCGCTCACTTTTCATATTACGAGATTAAAAAAACCAGTTCGCTTTTTTTTAATTTTCATTTTTTAAACAAACTTGGTCTTCACAATAACAAACACAAAAAAAAGACTTATCCAATTTGGTGCAGTCATTCGGAAGGTTTCATTTTAATTTAATCTTTATAAGATAAAAATGCATTTGTTAAAATGCATTTTTTTATGAATTGCGAGATGTTTACTGCCGCACAATCGTTTGTCGCACTACCGTTGTGTCGAACTACGGTCGCACAATCGTTTGTCGGTCTAGGGTGATGTCGATCTTCAGTGTGTCGCACAAGCGTGCATTCGATCTATCGTGTGTCGCGGTACAGAACTGTCGCACTATCGTGCATTGCGCAAGCATTTGTAGCACTCACGTAGTGCACTCATGTTTTTGCCATTGAAGTGAGATCGCTCACAAAAGTGTTAAGCGTGGGAATTTCCTAGTTGTTTAAATCGATTTTCTTTTGTTTCTCTCACTGTCTATTAGTTTAGCGAACACGTGGTGTTTTAGGGTACCTTCCTAGTCACGTGGAGTATATCTTTGTGTGCTCTAACTATCAACAATCCCATTGTTGAGTCACAGGTGATATGTCTTGTGATCTGCAGTTACTCTTACAGCATGTGTTTTAAAAGTTATTTTGAGATGACATTATATAAGCTTTTGCCCGCTTTATTGCGATTATCGCGGACGCAGACAAAGTCGCGGAATAAAAAGTAGTCTATGACCTTTTTATGGGGTTCAAACTGACCCTGTAACTTTTTTGAAAATCGGTTCGGTGGTGTAGCCGTGGAAGTTTCATAGACAGAGTTACTTTCGCATTTATAATATTGGTACGGATGTTATTTTTGTGAAAATTCATCCATTAATAGGCATTACTTAATCCTAAACTTTGCTATTTGTTAATACTCACAATACAGACAATTAACACCCGTGTGACTCTACAGCTAAAGGTTATTTTTGGAAAACTACATTATCGAACAAAGTTAAACTGGGCATTATTAGTTTTCATCGATCAAAGTTCAGTCTAGAGAACCCTTTCTTTTCACTTGACATACTGATAACGATATTTACATTTTGACATTATCACCTAACATCTAAACATCGAGCGTCATCAAAAATTATGTTTCAAATAGTCAAATCATTAATCATTTATTATATGTATACTCTGTACAAGACATTTACAGCCATGTACAGTAAGCAACAAAAGTCGATTAACATTTATGATTTTTAAATCCTTATTATTAAGTACAATATTAAATTAAAACGCAATGAATATAAAATTAAGATATAATAATCCCTTAGCTATAACCTGAAATTCTGGAAGCCAGTACATTATGGGTTTAGTGTCTGTTTAAATGATATAAAAAAGTAGCATTGTTAATCGACTTTTGTTGCTGACTGTACAAGTTTCTACTGACAAAAAATGCATTATTCTGCATTAAACTTTAATTCAAATTCGAAATGTACTCTATTTCATCTTGTGCCGTAATTCATACTTAAATCAACAGGCACATTGTTCTCCAGTTATCTTAAAAGGCAGTTGGGTAAATCCAGATCCAGGATAAACTGGAGGCTTCACGTGGCTCAAGATTATGAATCTAGGAAGTAAGACAGAATTATCTATCGTAGGTAACTGTCAATATGATAAAATATAATATGATGCGTTATCGTTGAATATGATAGTTTAGGCATTATCTTTGATTGACAGAGACACTTTTTTGCGTACGTCACATATTTGCCGGAATCATTTTATTATGAAACTAGCTTCTTCCCGCGACTTCATCTGCATCAAAGTTCATAATTATAATCTATCTCTGTGCCAAATTTCATCCAGTTCCTTTTAGCCGTTTTGGCGTGATTGAGTCGCATGCCTCCATCCATCCAAACTTTCGCACTTACGAAGATTTATTTCGCTTTAAATTTCAGACCAGAATAATAAAGCTACATTTTCTTTTGCGGTTAGGTAAGGTTAGATTGAAATGTTTTATAAATACCTAACATTTGTAAGCAAGACTGTACTCAGTTTTCATTAAGTCTACCATGTGACTAGTGTTTTAATAACGTTGAGTAGACAGAGCCTATCGCAAAAATAATCGAATATATTTAACAGGCAATACTTTATTTGAAAGTCAAGTGGCCGGGCAGGGCACATAGCTCGTAGGGCAGATGGCCGGGGTCGTAAGTAGGGTTGCCAACTTTTTCTAAAAGAAGTAGAGTATATCTGATTTCAGGGAGTGAAATTAAAGAGTACAGATTAATAAAAAAGAGTACCATTTATTCAATTTTTAAAAATATACTTTTTAGCTTAAAAGGTTTCCAGACAAAAACAGTGGAAAAATTTAAAAACCGCAGAGAAACGAAATCACTTGCCTCCCGCCAAAATATACAAATTCTAACAGCTTTTTACATTGACATTACATTTTGACGGTAACTGATTGTGGCTGCTTTCAGAAACGCCCGAGTTTGAAATGGCTTTGGGTACCATTTTATTAAGTTCAGTAAACAGAAAGTCTATTTTGTGTTTGAAAAAAGTCAGTTTATGAAAATAGAGTATTTTAGCGTACTCTATTAATGTTATAGATTATAGAGTACACCTACAGGAAAAAGACAATACTCTATTTTAGAGTACGGTTGGCAACCCTAGTCGTAAGGCTCTCGAGTGGCGACCACGTCCCGAAAGGCGCCGTGTGGGAAGGCCCTCCACGACGTTGTAAAAGTCACGGGAAACTGCTGGAAGCGGGCAGAAGGACCAGTCATTGTGGCTTTATTTAGGTGAGGCCTATGTCTAGCAGAGGACATCGTTCGGCTGATATAATGATGATGATGAATACTAAATTAAAGTAGAAGGCTGACGGGAGAAACTATTGTAACTGCAGACGAAAAGTAGTGCACAGGATTAACGACCTTATTATTTTGGGCTATTCTAATGCATCATCAGCATGACTAAAGTAACAGGTCCAATAGATTATAGATAAAGACTTTGTACCGATCACGATATAAGATAAAGAAGATCACGTCAGCCTGAAATCCTTTGTGATATTTATCACGAGGTAGTGATAACGTGTGGAAGATTGCGTTGAAGGGTCATTCTTATCGATAGCTGGCATGCCGTGTGGGAATGAAAGACAAGTTTCATTAAGCACAATTACAGTTACCGGCACGTAAGTTGGCAAGAGTTTTTGTAGTGGGGGAAGTTTGCGCACGCACAATTTCATACATTTTTATATGCGCGAACTTCCCCCACTACGAAAATCTCTTGCCAAGTTACGTGCCGGTAATTGTACTAATTAAGATAAGGACAATAATTAAAGATGGATTCCTGAAATGTTGCCTTGTTAAAATTGAACTCTAAAACTGTGAGTTTCTATGGTAAAAATTAAAAGTAAAATGAAAAATTCCATTGCAAAATCGGAAGTAACAAAATAAAATTTTCACACTTGTAAAATTGCATCGACAATCGCTATTCAGTCGCTAAGTATCGCGCGTCCGTCACGACAATAGGAAGCCGTACAGCTACACGTAATCATTTTCCACCCGCTCCAATTAGAACTTGGCCAAGTTTTAACTTTGCCATTTCAGTATAGATACACTGAATAGGTCAGTTTTGCCACCTCAAGGATTTTTCTACAAGAGAATGTTACCAACATAACCTAACAAAAAAGAAAGTCCGTACTTACACGTATGCTTTCGTCTCTTGCAGACGGACGAGGCCCTGCTTGAACAAGTCGTAGCCGATCTTGGAGTACTTCGTGGACACAGCCAGAAGGTCGGGCTGGTACTCCACCTCCTTCTGCTTCTCCGAACTGTTGGGATCGGTGACGATATTATGCTTCTTCTTCATTCTCTCTAACGTACGCGAAGGTTTCGCCGGCGCCGGCGCCACCGGAGCCGTCTCGATCACATCACGGGTACACATGTTACACATTTTTCTCAACAAACACGCTCTACGTTCACTAACCGATTGGCCTGTGCGCTCGCCGTTCGAGTATATAAGTCGTTAATTTCGTATCCCCACCACCGCGTGTGACGCAAGGAGGTGTGCAGCGCGGGCGCCCCTGATAACACGGATTTCGCTGAATTGAAACGCGTAGAAGCTGAACAGAATAGAAATCATAATTTCAAAATGATATGTTCTTAAAAATAAAAACATTCCGAAAAAAATAAATCAAATTCGTTGCAGCCACAGATTCAAATTAGGTAACAGTCATTGTGCTACAATGAAATATTTGATGAATTTTTCTTTTTAGTGCAGTCTGCATTCGGATGTTCCATTTTTAAAAATAACTTTGCCTAGTTTTATTTTTCACAATTAATTTAATTTCCTGTGTTGCAATGTTTGTAATTATAAAATGATGTCAGGTTTATTATGACACTTCATTGCATCCTTAGCAAAAAAAAAAATCTGTGGATTTTTGGAATTTTTGAGAAACGGTTCTATTAACTGGCCAGTAAAATATTTCCCTCCTTTAGCACAATTTCAATCCAAGAGAATGTATTCTGTGATATTTTTGGCCTCTTTTTCTTTCATCTTGAGTGTTTTGTCAATCACTGCAAAGTGAACAGGAATGAGTATAATAAATAAAGTTAATTGGTTTTCGATCCATCGCATTTTATCTCACTCTATAATTTACTTGATTCTGTATACTCTACTGATTGATGACTTTCTTAGAAGTGAACAAAAAATAATTATATCATTAAGTATGCAATTGAGAGCGCGCCGGTAATCAATAGCTCCATTTATTTGACGATGTTTACATCCTCATTTCCACTGAAAACTAAAACAATTTACGGTTGAAGATTGTAGTTGATTAAATAATTTATAATTAATGCGTTTATGTTTGGCATCGCAACAGTGTCAGTCTTTTACGAAAGCCATAATTAATTTTGTTTTTAATAAAAACGATTTTTTATAAAACTGGTTTTTAAAATCCTAGTAATAATGAAGCAAATACTTAGAATTTTTTTTCATTAAAACCAGTTTATGGAATTCAAATTACGTGTTTATCATACACTAACTGCTCCGTACGCGTGATCTCTTTAGCTTTATTATATTAAGGGCTAATTTTTCAATCGTAAGAATATAGAATAGAAAATATGGCGGATTAAAAACTTTTGTACAGAAAATATGTCAAACTGTCATATTTATTCTTTGTATAAAAGTTATCTGACTATTGAAAAACAAAAATCAACAGTAAGTATGATAGATATCAACAAATTTTCATAAATTTGTGTTTGTCTCTTCAGTGGAACGTGCCTACATGCAGCCAGTCACAGTTTTTTTTGGGTAGTTAGGTAAGACGTATGATCTAACGACGATTAAAGAGCTTTGCAGCAGTTACGCCCACGGGGTACTCGTGACGTATGTGTCATGTGACGAAATTGTAAACATATAGGTTTTATTAGAATCTACGTTCATGTGACTTATTACAAGATTTCTATTTACGGACTCTTTGCAAAAAATTGATGCTACGTGTCTATGTATAGTGTTAGTGTCCAATGAAAATGACACTTCACAGTTAACATAGTCGTTTTAGGGTAAGCAGATAGCACAGCAAGATGCTTAAGTAGTCTTTATTTAATTAATTGACAATCAATCAATCTGCCTAAGCCCTTGCAGCTAAATAACAGTATTTTACATGGAGCGACTGCCTATCTGACCTCCGCAACCCAGTAACCGGGTATTACGATAACCCTTAATAAGACTGGCTGTCAGACTTTTGAGCTTCTAACGACTAGTAACGACTGTCAAAGATCCACGTATGACGGCCGAGACCGACAGCTTACAGTAAAAAACAACTGAAATACAGCTGAAAATTGCATAATTACGTACAAAATACAAGTGCTGCGTGGAATTATATCCTGCATGCAATTTTCATTTCTATTTCTGTTGAGTTTTAGTTTATTTTAAATGGAGTTTGCAGAACGGTCGACGATCAAAATCGAGTATAGAGTATAGAGGTTGTACTCATGATAAGGACCTACCAAGGACGACCCTTTCCGCTACCAGTGTTTACATATTTCCTAGGAAATGTTTTCAGTAGCTATATCTACAACTAGATTCCTTTTCTGACAATGAGGAGGCAACAACAGGCTATCGCAACATACCATAAAACATATTGCAATTTTAAATCGAAGTTTCTTTACGCGGCGTAGGAGTTAACTGGAAGAATCGTCACGTAAGGAAGCAGCGTTATGTCTCCTCCTGGCGACTTTCCTTCTCTTTCTGTCTGTCATTTTCTATTATGTACGGGTGTCAGGAATATCGTTCCTGAAGGGGGTCCCCCGACCGCCCTTTTATTAATATTTTTGCAATAACAATACATTGTTATCAGTGCATGCTGATAAAGCAGCCAATCAGCTCATTCTTCTATGACTTGATTTTGTTAATCGAGTATTTAATTAATTTTATGCTAAAAATAATCTTGTTTATATTATCGTGTGAGACGTAAGTTGTGGGGGAACACTTGCCACTCGGATGTGATTTGCAGTGGCCTATATAAAAAGCATAATACACTGCACACCCAAGTAGGCCGTTACAAAACCAAGCAAAATGAGGATTATAGATCCCACCGACACCCAGTGCAAGTGCGGTGCTCCTGATCAGACGATGGCCGATTTACTACAGTGCTCAAACCTGTACCTTCATCTGGGTCTTTAGAGGACATTAAAACGCCACTGATGACGCGATAAACTTGACCAAGTACTGGCTCTTACAGTTTTTTTTTTTCACAATCGGTGTAGTACTTTCAGAGATTACCTCTTACAAACACATCAACAATTTTACTATGTTAGTTTAGATGAATGACGCAGTACCACAGTACAGTCAACGCAAACTTTGGAAAACTTGACCTGCGTATACGAGACGCCTCTGGAACGTCTTCATTTATCTTATCTGCATGATATATTATCGGAAAGAATAACTGCGTCTGTTAAAATGAAGGGCTTGGCTCACGGTTTATGTAACACGGTTATTCAGGATTTCGATGACTAGATCGTGATTGCTTTGTGTTACATCTTATTGCGCATCTAACAGAAAAGCATTTCTGCAATACATACTGACTTACTGCTGTACAGAAAACCAAATCATTACTAACTTTGAGAAAACATTTATTTTTTTGAAAAATCACTCTGGTACTTGTGCACAATGTAACATACGTAAACATTGAACTAACGGGTACATACAACAGTATAGGGGTCCGTTCTGATAGTATTTAAAGTTTAGTTATAACATTTAAAACTAATTTTCGTAAAAATACGTGTCAATAAGTTGGAACTTTGGACCTTAAATATCTAAATATAAAGTATGGTATAGAACAAAACAAGAACCATCGCTAGAAAAACTGCATTTAAATAAAAAAAATCCACACCCAAATCGATTCACCCGTTTAGGAGCTACGGTGCCAGTGCCACAGATAGACAGACATACATAGCGGTCAAACTTAACACCCCACTTTTTAAGTCGGAGGTTAAAAATGATTATGGGAATAACGTGTAACTTTCGGCTACATTAAGCGTCTTACACCCGTTATTCAAGTGATTACAAGATTAACGATTAGTATTTACATGTTAACTGGTAGCATCAATTATCTCATAGAAGGGACACACGCTAAGCACATACTCTATTTTTATAATCTCCGGTCTTTAAGTGATAAACACCATAGCTTTATGACGCTCTAGGTGGCCGCACTTGACTACATTATGTATACTTGGTTCTTTTTTTGTTGTAGCCAGAATGTAGGTATTTACACGGATTAGTAAAGCTTTTAGTCCATATTATTTTAGTAAATCAAAATTGGGATTAGATACCATTTTGGATTCAAGTCAGACTGGGAATCGTTAGATTTAACAAGAATGATGTAACCTAACTGGACTGGACTTATACCAGCCTATTACTGTCCCACTCAAACCATGTCAGAGGCCCTTAAGGCGGTTTAGAAACTCTGACACTAGGGCGTGTAGGGTCGTAAGACCTTACTGCCCACACGACAAAAAAGAAGACCTAAAATTGGAATATTTTATTCTCATGCTTGTTCTTTTCCATAGGATCCTACTGTTTGGAAAAAGCTCTAGTTTCAACTTTCCGACTGACTGATTCCTTGAAAATGCAAAAGTGTCTGTAAATGATTTATTTGAAATACATTATTTGATGTTTAAAACCAAAAGGACAATTATATTTTACAAGTAAGTATATAAAATCTTCAAATTGTTTTCAAGTTGATGGCAAAACAACATGATTATTTAAATAAATCGTCACGTTGTTTACACACTCGGCAAGCACATACAAGTAAGATTGTAATGAGATTCTCTGGTAAATAGAAGATGGCGTGAAAACTTGTACTTAACACGACAAGCAAGCGTCGGCGTCGTTCAGTGGCTATTAGGTACTGTGACGAGGAGACAGTAAGACAAAATGATTATCTTATTTTCGTTTTTTGAGAGACACATAGTGTTTAATCTCTGTTTTTGTATTCTCAAAGTCAGAGGGTCAATTCTCGTATTTTTAAGAGCGTTCACATTCTAATCTTGGTTTCAATCTGTCAGTTGTTTGTTACCTACATTTTTGTCATTTTTTTGACATTGATTGTAGCTTAAGTGAGGTTGCGACTAGAACGTTTTAATGAATGGAATTGATCTTTTAGTGACGTTACCTCTGAACGCACTATCATCTGCCTAGCCTTTTCCCAACTATGTTGGGGTCGGCTTCCAGTCTAACCGGTTGCAGCTGAATACCAGTATTTTACATGGAGCGGCCGCCTATCTGACCTCCACAACCCAGTAACTGGGTAATACGATACCCCTAGGCAAGACTGGTTGTCAGACTTTCAAGCTTCTGACGACTCGTAACGACTGTCAAAGATCCACGTATGACTTAGCTTAACGTGCTTTCCGAGGCACGGAATGATGTCAGTAATGTCTAAGATAAACTTTAGAAAGTACATATGAATTGAAAAAGTCACATTGGTACTTGCCCGGATTCGAACCCACAACTTCATGCATGAGAGGCGGGCGCCTTAACCGCTAGGCCATCACGACGATAGCTCTGAACGCACTACTGGGTCGTAAACTAAACAAACAAAAACCAAGAAGCCGCCTTACCCACTTTTATGTTCTATAGAATGCAAACATGGGTTTCCCTGACAGTTTTTTTTAAATTCTGCAAACTTAATAAATCCCCTATTTCTACTGTCGATATTCATCAATTATGTGGAATATCCAGCGTCCAATCCTTCTAAGAACCAACCTGTAGATATTGTTCTACTGTCGGTGACGCATTATCGCGTCGATACGTAGATAAATATTTAAGAGTAATCAATTTGTTATCAATTACTAATGAGTCATGTACTGATAATTCTTTCTACTATTTACGTGTTGCCCTATTGCCCTAGTTGACAAATGGATTGCAGGTCCTTGATCTAATCTAAAGCCAGACATTTTCGGACTTTGAAAGTCTGATTAATAACTGCCTCGTTGGTCTAGTGGTCGCAAAGCGTGACTGCTGAGCATGAGGTCTTGGGTTCGATTCCCAGGTCGGGCAAAGTGTTATTGGGTTTTTCCATCAGGAATTTCTCAGTAGCAGCCTCAAAGTCTGGATTTGTGCCCGGTTGATGGCAATAGGCTCGCCCCCTATTACATGGGACTTAAACATAACTGGCGAAATGCGGGTGTACTAATGGGTACACCTCTGCCTAACCCTTCGGGGATTACAGGCGTGATGTTTTGAGGTTTATACATGAGAAAGAGGCTACATATTACTGTTAAGTAGTAACGAACACAACAGAAGACTTCAATAAAGGTTTTGTACCTTGGTAATCTGGGCTGCTCCCACCCAGTTGTAAACGTCCCTTTGCCTTTGTGCCTAGTTCTGTTCTGTCTCCTGTTTGTTTGGAGGGAAGTGGAAATTATGTTCTTTGTTACCCCTCCGCTGTTATGTTCTGATTTTCGTTGCGGGATTCAAGACAGTTTCATCGCTTCTAAGGGTCTGGTCGAGTTTCATTGCCTCGGCGTGGTGATCAATTATTATAGTTATATATGTATATAAATTACTACTATTACAAATACATACCTTTTTTGGAATCATCACAGGTCCTTTAAGTAACGCGTAAAATCTTGATTAAAAACTCGTTATCAATAAACATAAATATACCATGTGTCGCTGTGTAACTGCTGACCCTTTAACATAGTGAACGATTTACAATACAGACTGACAGTTCTTCAAGTTATGTGGTTGATAACCTTTGACGTTATATAGATAAAGACTTTTCTATGTATTTGATACTTTAATTAATATGTTAATTAGCGCGTGGTGTGATCGTAACGTAAATTCGTTAGATTTTTAAATTGGAAATACTTCGGTAATAATATTTATTTAATTTGGAAGCTTTATTTGTATAAATATACAAGATAATACTTGTGGTTGTGGAATAAATTAAAATAAAATGCTATAGGATAGGGTCTTAATTTCAATTTATAATTCGATTCTTCGAATGTTTTTACGTTTGCGCGCTCAAATTAGGCTTACAGATTAAAAGTAGTTATAAACTAAAATTCAGTTTTTATAATCGGGAAAGAAAAAAATGAGATTCATTTCTTAAGGTTCTTACGAGTAGAGATGGTTTCAACTGACAAACAGCTGCAGCAGTATAACCACCGGATTCTCTGTTCTGATTGGCTGTCCGATAATTCAGTCAACCAGCTTACTTTGTCCTTAATTTGTGTCATTAATTTCTTGTTCGAAAAACTCGGGTGTAGGTATGATCAATGTAAAATAGTAGTTAATTGATTAATTATTATTTAATTGTTACACATTTAATTTGTTGTCTTTCTACATCTATGTATTTTTACCTCTCTCTACTTTGTATATTTTGTTTGTATGTATGTATTTAAGTATTTATTATTATATTTTATTCTTGAATATTCTGTATCTGTGCACCTACTATGTTTTGTCTCTGCATCACCCTAAGGTAGACTGGTAGAAAATGCCTGAGGCATTAGGTCCACCTTTGTACTATGTATTTTTTTTACATGTGCATAAAGCTTAAATAAATAAATAAATATTATCTATGTTAAAATTACACAAACTTGAAAAGATAAATGCTTGCTTTTTGTTATTGCTTGTTGTTCACAACACGGTTGGAGCACAGGCTGAGCGATTAGCTACTGCGCTGCCTGTCGCTTATTCGATTTCCGCACGTACAAATATTTGTATGGCCTAGCTTAGCTGTTCTGGGTCTGGCTGTTTGTGTATTTGAACGATACAGGTGAAATTCCTAGTGCGGGCCAACGTTTTGTCTAAAAAACAAAACAAATATTTTTAAAGTAAAGGGCAAATGATCACGCTGCTGCGTTATCGACTTTATCAGATAACGTCTAAGTCAATTCAACACTTCAAGAGTGCGCATGATCTCTGCTGTAAACTCCAAAAATATCTTGGAAAATCTGCAAAGTTTCGTGACGTCGGCGTCGTGAGAATTTATCAGATTGTTTGTCACGATATCGACAATGGATTAGGAGATAAATGTAGAGGACTATGCTATCTGACTATCTAGCAGATGGGGCCCGTGAGGGTTTCGATCACGTCAAGGAGTAAATGTAAGGTTTTTAACTTCGCGACTTGAAAGTCAAGACTGGGATAAGACAACCACCGATTAAGAGAAGACTTCCAGGAGTGGCAAGCAAGGGCGGATCTAGGTTTCAAGTCAGGGGGGATCATATAATCAAGGTCTAGTCAGGACAGGCTCCGTTTCGATTACAGTAATAAATCTCATTAAAAGTCAAAGTCAAAGTCAAATAATTTATTTCAATTAGGCCAATCTAAGGCACTTTTGAACGTCATATACAAAAAAAAAATTGAATCTAGTTGCCCCTTCCAAAAGGTAGTTTTATATGTAGAAAGGAAATAGTAAGTCCAGTTTAGGGAGGGCGGGGAGGGCGGGGTCATGCATTAGGTTGTCTGCCTCGTTGGTCTAAAGGCCGCAAAGCGTAACTGCTGATCATGAGGTCTTGGGTTCGATTCCCAGGTCGGGCAAAGTGTTATTGGCTTTTCCATTAGGAATTTCTCAGTAGCAGCCTCGGAGTCTGGATTTGTGCCTGGTTTTGTGGCTCGCCCTATTAAATGGGACTTCATAACTGGCGAAATGAGGGTGTACTGCCTAGCCCTTCGGGGATTATAGGCGTGATGTTATGTATATAGGTTAACATCCAGCAAAAACAATTCATAAACCAAAAACTTATGCTTAGAATAGGATAATATATTTACAATTAATAAGCGTCAAAATCGTTACAATTACTTTGAAAGAGATGACTTGGTTCGTTTTGGAAGAACTGAATGACGAGAAGAGAGTCACTTAAGTATGACGTGTTTTCTTAAAATAGAATCTTATCTACAAGTTGATGTTTTCCAAATCAAGACAATGTAAACAAAATGAATGTGATGCACGTGAGCCAGTACCAATATATTTGTAAATCTTCAGTCACGTTGCTTCTGATCGTTTCCTGACTCTGACTGCCGTAGGTACTTACTATATGAAGAGGTATTTGCATATTATGCATAGCTATGGCATAAATTCATTTATGACATGTTATTTTATTACACTAAACAAAATCTTAGTTCCTAATTCCTATTTCACTATTTATTATTACTTAGTTAGTGTGGATGGATGAAAGTTTTGGCTCTGTCTGGCAGAACGAAATTAGATCCATACAAAAATATATTTAGCAACAAATAACTATGCAAAAGAGTTCCAAATTACTTTGAATATTAAAATAATGATGAGTCAATGAAAAAGTTTTTATGCAATTTTGAAACCATCATTGTTCGAAATATAAATTGAAGACCACTTTCGTAGTTAGACCTAAGGCTCGGCGCAAATGGGCCACCGACCACAGCCACCGGTGGCTGTCGCGCGCGTCTGACACTCGAAATGTGGCGGTAGCGCGCGACAGCCACCGGTGGCTGTGGTCGGTGGCCCATTTGCGCCGAGCCTAAGATTTTGCTCAAAATAATCATTCTTTGCAGCTGCCGATGCCGTTCCATTCTAGTACATGCCGATTTACGATAAGGTTTTAGCCACAAGCTTATGAAATATTGGTATTATATTTATTTTATTGAGTTTATATACATAATTTAGTTAGATTCAATTGAACATTGAATGAAACTCTAACGAAATTTGTAAAAAGCAATGGCCCCGTGATGTGCCCAAGGCCTCCAATAGGTTAAAGCCGGCCCTGACTGCTTAGTTTAAACAGTTGCCCTAACTTGATCTACCGTATTCATCTTCACTACGTCATCATAGCCAGGCTAATCAGAACGGGCACGTTCTCCAAAGATGTCGTTATCTCAGTAGGTACTTTGGGAAGTACTGGCTCCATCTGCGCCTGCGCCGATATCTAGGATTATCGTAATATTCGTAATGCATGCATGAGGCTGGATTTCTACGAATAAATTGTGTTTATTGATGACGTAATGATGATATGTTTTTAAAGTAAGTCATTAATGGATTTATTCATTTTTTTTTTGACTGCCTCGTTGGTCTAGTGGTTAGTGACCCTGACTGCAAAGCCGGAGGTAATGGGTTCGATTCCCACCCAGGACAAACTTTGTGTGATGAGCATAATTGTTGGTTCTGTGTCTGGGTGTAATTTATCTATAATATGTATGTATTTATAAATTATAAGTATGTATATCAGTTGTCTGGTTACCATAACACAAGCTCTGCTTAGCTTGGGATCAGATGGCCGTGTGTGAGTTGTCCCGAGATATTAATATTTATATTTTTATTTTTATTTAGTAACGGTCCTTTTAATGTTTGCTAATGGTGGTAAAGGAAACTTTAATGACGGGTTGTGCTGCCTGTCTCCATGGAAAATAGCTAAGCAGGAAGGAGATATTATAGTACACTAGTTTGTGCACAATCATTGGCGGCGTAAGACCTTTTCATGTGGGCAACAAACATTTTGCGAGGCCCTCTAGTAATGCAAAACTATGGATTTGAAAAACTATTTAAAGCGATTTTTTCGACGTTTTAAATGCGACCAAAATTTTTGCTCGTCCTGCGTTCGGGGTGCGAGGCCCTTAAGGCTGCGAGGCCGTGGGCGATGGCCCCCGTCGCCCACGCCTTACGCCGCCTCTGTGCATAAATTCCCTTTTCCCTCACTCTCTTAATCCTATGGGACGGCATTCTACGCACTCACTACAGGGGAACAATGAAGCACAGTAGGGCCAACGACTCCACATTCTTACCGTATCATCGGACGATGTCAAACTATCAACTTCTAAAGTCCAGGTACCTACCTAGTAATAAATTCTGCCAGGGTTGCGGATTTTGTTCGAAAGAGTTACCGCGGCGCTGGAAAACAAAAGACATTGAGGGACCCGGATGGATTTTAGTCAGTAAGAGATTGACACTCCCTTCCTCTCCGCCCAGAGTGGAAGAAGTCTTTAGATGATTTCCCATCCTTAAAAAAAACCTACTTACTAATAAATTGCCATTTGAAGGCAGAGATTAAAGGTTCCTATACGATACGATAGATAATTTATGACGGTAACGATCATTTGTGTCCGTTTTTTTTTAATTAAGAAAAATGTTTTGACTTGCCGCCATCCCTTAAAACGGTACAATTTTAATATTAATATGTGATTTCTGTTGTTGGATTTTCAAGTCTCGGAGCTGAGCCGAGCGTTATTATTATTATTACTGTTTTTAGAGCCGGTGGTTGGCCCTAAAACTAAAGGATACAATTAATGTTTAGTCTCGATGGTAATTAAACATCAAATCACGATTTAAAGAAAAAAGTGTTGTTTCACTACAACTGGCTTCATTTATGAATGACGAACACGTATTATTATGTAATCTCTTATCATATCACGTCGTGCACTGTATAGAGACAGCGTCTCATTTCAAGTACCTAATACGTATGTATCTCAATGAGAAAGTACAAAGTTTTCTCTTTCAACGAAATACAAAGGACGAGATTAGTTTTATTTTTAAACCACGTTTTCATGCACGTGTTCATAAGTAGATCAATCATTGTATTAGACAAGCTTCTGCTCACGACTTTGTCCGCCTGATTTTTATCACCAGCCTAAGGCTGCCTGTCCATTGAAGAGGAGTGAGGCTGCGGAGCGGAGGTATTGAGTTCAGTTCCCAGGTCGGACAAAGTGTTATTGGGTTTTTCCTTCAGGAATTTCTCAGTAGCTGCCTTGGAGTCTGGATTTGTGCCCGGTTGTTGGCAATAGGCTCGCCCCCTATGAGTCTTGAACATAACTGGCGAAATGTGGGAGTACTAATGGGTACACCTCTGCCTACCTCTTCGACTATTACAGGCATAAAGCATTGCTCTCGTGGTTCGGAGTGTGATGTTATAAACCCCACACTATTCCTCATGAATGGGTGTCATATACAAAATCCCAATCCGAGTTTTAGTTTCAGAGACACAAACAAACAAAAAAACAAAAAAGTTTTATTATATTAGTATACACGTGATACCTGTCAATTGGTTTAAAAAAAAAAAATCTCGCGTGGGCCTCGAATTCATAGTCCGGTTTGATTTTTATTTCTTGTACTATTAATTAGGATTACGTGTACGACTTTTATTGAAATAATCGGTTTAATTAATTGTAATTATAATAAAAACAAGGATCTAACTTGAAAGTTTTAATTAAATATTTTTTGTGATCTATTTCAATACGTTGTCTCATACAAATCCTTTATTGATGTCTTCTGATGTCTTTGTTACTACTTGACAGTAATATGTAGCCTCTTTCTTATGTATAAAACTCATAACATCACGCCTGTAATCCCCGACGGGTTAGGCAGAGGTGTACCCATTAGTACACCCACATTTCGCCAGTTACGTTAAGTCCCATGTAATAGGGGGTGAGCCTGTTACCATCAACCGGGCACAAATTTAGACACCGAGGCTGCTACTGAGAAATTCCTGATGGAATAACCCAGTAACACTTTGCCCTACCTAGGAATCGAACCCAAGACTTCATGCTCAGCAGTCGCGCTTTGCGACCACTAGACCAACGAGGCAGTTACTAGACTAACGTATAAAACTCACGTTTTTTAAAATAAATACATTTTTATCTTCGTAATAAACTGTTTCCCATTTACCTTTAATATTAAGGATTAGGTTAGGCTGGTTGGTTTAGGTGTATTCCTTAGGTACAGTCGTCAACAAAAGTCGATTAACAATGTTACTTTTTTATATCATTTATACAGACACTATAACACATAATGTACTGGCTTTCAGAATTTCAGGTAATAGCTGAGGGTTTATTATATCTTAATTTTATATTCATTGCGTTTTACTGTTAATATTGTACTTAATAATTAGGATTTACAAATCATAAATGTTAATCAACTTTTGTTGCTGACTGTACCTACGTTATCTGAACGTTTGGAAACTCCACATCGTTTTATTGAACACTGTCCGGCCTTCCCCTTTCCTCGACTGATTAAACTCTCGTACCTGCGTGGTTTCGCATTCGCACCAATTAATTATAATGCGACCATGATTTTAGATTTTATCACTTCTATTTTGGTCATCGAGATACAAGTGACACTTTGATGGCTTAAATGTAGAATCTACCTAGTTTACGAAGCAAGGTGATCTTTCTAGCTAGAATATAATTGCAGTAACGTTAATCCAGTATTAACTTCTTATAATCTTATACCAGTCTATGACAGTGCCACTACTGGTAAAGTCCTCTTCTCATACAGAGAAGGCACGGCAAGGCATTGATCACCGCGCTTGCTCAAGGCAGATTTGCGATTTCAGATTTACAATATATTTCCTTTCGATGCGTCCTTCATCAATGGTACATTTGAATTGAAAAAGTCGTATTGGTACTTGCCTGGTATTGAACCTGCGACATCATGAATGAGAGGCGAGCGCCTTAATTTCTAGGCCATCATAAAATTATTGGTTAATGCTGTGATGGCATAACTTTACTCCGGGTTTATTAAGTGGGTAGCAGTTAATTCTAGATTCATTTTAGAATTATCCAGATCTGTTACATACAAAGTGAATATACTCATTTTCTATTTAAGACTACATCTCCAGACTACTAACAGAGTAATACAAGAGGTTAATCACCACCAATTCTTAGTAGACTATACAAATAGTCATAAACATTTAAAGATGTTGACCAAGCTGCCAAATCATCGAGTATGACAAACAAGTATTTCCAATAAAATATCAAACTACTAAAATTTTTACCTTAACTTGATAACAATTTAATCAAAATGTATCACAATACAATGTATTCATAACAGTTGACGCAGTCATCAGAAAATAATAAAATATAAATAAGTAATAAGTAGTCCATAAAATTGTATGGTTCATGGTCAACATAGTCAATGACGTCAATTTGGACTCCAGTTGACATCGATTCTCTTTTTGTATCCGTATACAACGTATATCTTAAGATTTAGTCACGTACCTACAGGAGTTTGGGGTTTTCTTAGACCCCAAAATATTACCAATATTTGCAGTTTCTGACGTAGTTCCAATTTGAATAACACTTCGGAGAAGATCTTCGGTTCTATTTCTAGCTTAAAACTTTTACAGTTAGTTTGAACGAATTAGAAATCTCAAATAAGTGAAGTTTCATGAGAACTCTCCTTTTCCTTATTTATCTTGACTTGCTGCCTTGCATGATAGATCTTCAATAGCAACTAGATTCAATATTATTAAACTTTTATTTTCTCTTGTAAATGACGTTCGTGCCTTTTAATGGTCTATTTGAAATAAATGATTTGACTTTGAATAAATACCATACAAATACCTACAAGGTGTAAAAAAAAACAGTTAATCGATACATTTATGATCACGTAGCTCAACAAAATGTACGGACCAGCTGTTTTTTTTTTAGAGAAATCGGGGTGTCAGGTGCTTATTTGCCCTCGAATATCTTAAAAACATCATAATTTCTACTATTGTCCTTGTTATGTAGTGAAAGTAACATTTCCCTAGAATTATTCGTAGAATCTATGTAAATGATGTCCCAGATTTATTAGACAGTGTACACTGTCATGCCACACCCACACAGGTATGTATTGCGATGTGTGTGCCAGACCGCTGAAAGAAAATACTAACTAACTTCAAAATCCCGAATTGCAATATTTCCAATTGAAGAACCGACGAACCAGCACCAAGTCAAAGAAATCTGCGATGCACAGAGCCTCACAACAGTGAAGAGAGACATGGCCATAACATTGTGGCCCTAAAATGGAGGTATATTGGAGCAAAAATCCACGCCTATGGTACGTCGTAGGTAGAAAATTACTTAATTACTCAAGTCCCATGTAGAGACACAATTGATTTTCTATTGTTATGTCATACCGGTATGGCAGAACAATACAGCCGGGCCTTGAGCTGTTAAATTCCATTTTTAATTAGGTACTTACCGTGTTCATATGTTGTCGATTCAATCTTAGCATAGGTTTTGGTTTTATTGATGTACTCGTAGGTATCAAAAGATAGCTACTGATTCACAAATGGCTGAAGTGTTTACAGTTGATACAATTTGATGGAATACAAGTCATGATGATATGATGTACTTTATAAGATTTCAGCATTTGTGATGCCTCATGCTGCTTATGCATAGTTGGGTGAGTAAATATTGTTTACATTTTGAATATTTTCATTTCAGGATAAGAGGAAATAACGGATGAAAAACACATTTACAAAACCTAAATGTTACATGTAGTGTTCATATTTCTTTTAGTTCTGGATGTTACTTGGGAACCATCTTATTACGGAAATATTAAAGGTCTTTCCAACCATTTCTAACTTTTTTTACCCGACTACGGCAAAGCCAAAAGGAGGGTTATGATTTTTATGAAAACATGTTGTATAGTTATGTTATAATAGCATATCTTTATATACCGCGACCCCTGTACTGTTCCATACTCATATGCACAATGTTGAGCGTGTGTTAGATTGTGTGCTACCATACCATAAAGGTACAGTAATTTTTCACACCAAAAATAACAATGGTTTTCCAGCATAATTGTCAGCACTTTAGTAGCTATGTGATGTTTTTTTACACCCCGTATAAGCATGCATTGATTCAGTGGCTTACTCATATTTTCTTTTATTAACCTCCGACGCAAAAAGAGGCGTGTTTAGACAAAATTTGAGTCAATCGACTAGAAAAGAAGAAAAAGAAGTAACCAACAATTTCACTAGGGCGGACGTGTCTGTTTCCATGTTTCAAAATCGAATGTCTGAGATTACAAATTGGGGTCACCGGAGCACTTCTTTTTATGGCTACCTAATGAAGACTATTTATGGCTAATGAAACGTATTGGTATGAAAACATATATGAGAGTGTTTTGGGCGTGTCTGTTGGGTTGGGAGTACTATGTAGCATGTACCCTTATCCCATACTCATATTATAAATGCGAAAGTAACTCCGTCTGTTTGTCTGTTACGGTTTAACAACTAAACCACTGAACTGATTTTGATAAAATTTGGTACGGGATGAGTTTAAATCCCAAGGAAGGACATAGACTACTTTTTATACCGCGACTTTGTCTGCGTTCGCGATAACCGCCATTTATATGGACGAAGTCGTGCGGGCAAGAGCTAATCACCATAAAATATTTAACCGACCAATTGCGGTAGCTATTTCGATATTAAAATTAACCTTCTATAATGAATACATAAAGTATTCATTGAATCCACATAAAATCTATTATAACCATCGCAAGTAACATTATTCCATTTTATAATCATTATTACAAACTGCGTAATAATAATTTAATTAAACTTCTATATAAACATAGTTACTAGTTAACAACACGATTCGTTTTGCAGTTAAACTTCATTGTGTACAATAAGGTTTATGGCCATCGTAAAACTTTCGATTTCCATCGTGTGCTGTGGCGAGTTTACTTAGTTTAGTACATTCCATTCGATCTTAGTAACCTAAGTCTTAAGATCAATCCAGACTCGTTTCTAGTAGCTGTAGTAGCCAGAATCAACAGTAGCGACCACCAGAAAACCGTCGAGGCAACTCGACGAGTCCCCGAGAAATGATTCAATTGTCAACAGTGCGAATTAAAATTAACATGAATTAATGGGTCATAAAATGTGACATGACATTGTCATTTTGTGTTGTGATGTGACATTTGATTTCAATAACAGGTACGGCAAAATGCTTGAACAGGTTTGTTCTGATTTTTACAAGGTCCACAAAGTAAATAACTGCGGATTGTACTGTACGCTATCTAACAAACAAAATACTGCGTACATTTTGCCATATTGCTGTCCCGGCGAACTTCGTACAAACTCAGATTTTTTAATATAAAAAAAAGAATTTCAATGCTGCTATTGTCACTCTCAGATTAGTCGAATCTAACAATACATAGATAATTAAAATCGGTCCAGTCGCTCTTGAGTTATAAATGGTGTAAATAACCCGTCTGTTCTATGTATAGATGTTTGTACAAGCACCTATTATACAAAAGAAATTCAGTGGAACCGTTTTTATTAAAACTAAAATAAATGTCAGAATATGTTGAGACAATTTGCTTTAATGTAAGACCCCATTTTTAAAGTTTACCATTGTTCTGACAAATAAATGAATAATTATTATTATCACGTTGACTACTGGTATCGGGTTCAGAAACCTCCGACCCACTACGGTGAACTTCAAGGATGATTTCTGACAATTGTTTACCAACCATATATTATTTAAACAGAATTAGTTAAACATTCACGAATACGCTGCGTGTAAACAATATTATAGGTCAAAGTCACATGAGTTTCCTCTCAAACGCGTGTCATTAACAATTCATTAGAATTGCATCGGATTTGGATAATTTATAGCAGGAATAATAGGTGTGGGTGACCACGGTTTCAAATGTTTGCTTTTAAATTGGCCCTAACGTTGGCCAAGGGTGTTTTCTCCCACGTCCGTCGCCCCCCATTCATCCGGGCCCGAGGTGGCGCCGCGTAGTGTTCCACGCGCGCCCCTCTTTGACGTCGCGGGGGGGGGCTAAACACCTCAGGTCAGGTCAGGGGGGGACCCCTGACCAGAGGAGGCCCGCAGCGGCGGGCCGGCACCAGTTGGGGATCGCGGAAGGCGCGTACGTTCCCGTGATCCCTGGCGTAAGTGTGAGAAGGGAACACTGGGGTGGTTTTAGTCAGTAAGTGTCTGACAGACCCCTCCGCCCTCCCCAGGGCGGTGGACATCCATGAGGATTTTCCACCCCGGCAACAAAAAAAAAAAAAAGGGTGTTTTCTCCCAGGGTTGCCGATTTTGTCCAGCGTTGCGGATTTTGTTCGAAAGAGTGAGCACGGCCCTGGAACACAAAGGGCATTAGGAGGAACACAGATGCGGATGGGTTTTAGTCAGTTAGAGTCTGACATTTTCTGACATCTTCAGTATTTTCATACTTCAATTGTTGATAAATAAATAGTCTATGTTTCATTTAGATTGTAATTTTCTTTTCACAGAGGTTTCAAAGCTTAAGTGCGCACACTTGAGCCCCATGACTCTACTAAATACTTTTTAACAGTATATGGTGTAAAGACCCGAAATGCAGTTCAATACTATTATATGGTGTATTGTAGTACGCTTGGCAACCCTAGCTGCAGAAGTCCGTTACAGATAAAAAGAGCCCTTAAACTTAAAATATTCGTAGAATACGAGCATGACCATTAACTATTTATAAATCTATAATTACACGTTTCGCGGTTTAAAGCAAACTTTATCGAATCCTGAGAACTTGAGGTTTCCTCGTTACTCTAAAAATAGACCTGATTCATTGAATTATTATGAGGATTTAAGGAAAACTATGCACATATTATGATTGAATGAACTTTGTCGTTTGTTTGGGTCAATGGAGTTTACTGTGAATGGAATAACTGAACGAGTATGTGTTGGTTGAATTAACGCGAAGTAGGGACGGCCCCTTGACTTAGCTTTTGCTGTTGTGGGGCGAAAATGACTCATACAAATTCACAATTGCCATGAAGTTTATGATATTGAAGATGCAGATTAATTTGTGTCTAAATGTACCTACCTAATAGTTGTGTTGTATCTATACCTGGCAGGCAAAGAAAGGGCCTCTTATGTCTGGCAAATAATCAGCCATTCATTTTTGACCTGTTCATGTAGACTTAGCAAAGTAAGAGGATATGAATCCTCCCTCACATGCAGCTATTGACAATTTAGTAGTAATATATTTATTTTTGTTTATCGTGCATTTTGTTTACAAAAATTAAACAATTTTCTTTCCAAAACTTTCTATATTACCAAATTGAGATCTAGGAGAACTAGAAAGAATCTAGGAGAATATGAGAAGACAAGATAATCTAATGATTTGCAATGGAGTATTTTGAGTAGGTATATTCAAAGAATAGAAGAGCTAGAACCCACGCAAAAGATAAAGAAGGTAGCGCAACCTTTGGACTCCTTAGTAGGTAACTAAAGTCTCCTTCCATTGATAATGTATGCAATCAACCAATCAAACAGAGAATGCAGCCAAATCTATAATATGCTTGCCTAGCTAACAAGGAGCCAATTGTGGAATATAGGTCAATGTTCATCTGAAGTCAATTTACTGAACCACCTGCTCAGTATTTAGACCATGGTAATATTATGTTGGTTGTTTGTGGGTTTGTTAAAACACAGATGTGAAAGTTACTATATTGAGAATTCAGTATTGTTACGTGTAAGTATATTGTAATTTTAAAGAGAAACTCCTACAAGAGTAGTATCCACACAATCTTGATATCTTGGATCCATTAAAATCTTTCTCTTTCCCCCCCCCCGTTAATAGTTTTGTAAAAACAAAATCGGACAATACATTAAGTTCTAGAGTACCTACTCTAGAACTTAATGTATTGTCCGATTTTGTTTTTCTGAAACTAATTTTATTAGTTAGAGTGAGGCTGGGAGGTAAAATCTGAGGAATCTATGGGATGACTAGGTAGTCATCCCATAGATTCCTCAGATTTTCAAGAAACCATTTTAGTGTCATGTAAACCAAATTCTGATAATCAATTTATAATGATGTCATGTCGTACGATTGAAATGAACTCACAATAATTATTTTAGAAGCTATTTGTATAGCAGGCTAATTAAGGAAACAGCACTTTGAAGTTTTATTTGAAATATTTACAAAAAACTTACTTTTATCCGACTGCGCTAGAAGGAGGGTTATGTTTTTCGATTGTATGTAAGTATGTATACTTCACGCTCTGTAGCCTAAACGGCTTGATGGATTTTAGCTTACGTCCTGTCGTTAGACTCGACTTAATTGTAAGAGTTAGTTATTATCATTATTGGGAAGATTTTAACCGGTCTACAAAAAACACAGTATTAAATTTTTTACGCAGTCGGTTTTTATTTATTTTTTAAATTGACTATTTTATTTTTTTGCATTGCGTGTGAATTACATTGCATATCGAATGAACTTAACAAAGATAATAAAGTGGTTATTCGCGAAAGAATTACAACAATTTTGAACTAGTAATTACAGAACCGTCGGTGTATTATATAACTTCACGCTACGCACTCATGCGCACGTAGACATAAAAATAACTTCAAAATATAATACTAATGCATTTGCTATGGGTTGGTTCACTTATCGTCGTCAACTATTGGTTTAGCGATAAACTGCAATTAACTCTTGAAAGGTTGTTGTGATAATAATTGTGTTACTATGTCGTCTTTTACAAGTATATACTTAGGTACCTATTAGGAAATATGGCGCGACCGTATTATCGGAGCTTTCAAAAAGTAAAAATTTTAATGATAAACAGGTGATTAGTGATGACGAAAAGTAAGTTCTGACTCAAATTTAATGATGCATAGTACTGGTGGGTCAATCTATGTGGTTAAAACACATTTTGATTATATTCATTGTATTGTATGAAATAGACAACGTCAAGGCCAGTCGTTAGGGGTCGTCAGAAGCCCGAAAGTCTGACAACCAGTCTTACCAAGGGGTATCGTATTACCCAGTTACTGGGTTGTGGAGGTCAGATAGGCAGTCGCTCCATGTAAAATATTGGTATTCATCTGCAACCGGTTAGACTGGAAGCTGACCCCAACATAGTTGGGAAAAGGCTAGGCAGATGATGATGTATGAAATAGACACTAAAACTACCTATTAAATAAAACCTTAAAATGAAAATGAACCAGTTGTATATTTGACTCCATATTTGCTGTTCTATTTGCTGTCACCTGACTTTTAACAAGTCCATCTAGAGAAGATTGCATATCTTGATGTGTACCGACGGTTATGTAACACTTGTCAACGGTTGCCTATTAGAAAGTAGATTTGCGAGGATGATTTTTGCGAGGACGACCCGTTGACTACAGGCGATCATTCGCTACGCCAAGCCCGTAGTGCGGCTGGCTACACAGTTCGTGTTCGCCGTAGAATAAATTAATGGTAAAAAAACTTTGCTTAGCCCTTTCATTTGATACCCATATCAAGGGGATCATTGAGATAAAATATGTAATCCGCCATCTTGGAACGGCGGCCATATTAAAATTATTACAATACTGAGTATTGCTCATTGTATCGTCACCAGAACTAAAGATGTATGCAAAATTTCAGCTCTATCGGATACCAACAAATGGTCGAAAAATGGTTTGCAAATTTTGAAAGGACAACTTACATTCGGACAGTGTAAGCTAAATAAAAGTTTGTAAAAACACATACGGTTGCGTGTGAGTCGCATGCGCGTTTTTGAGTAGAAACACAACGCGTGTGTTTTCCCGCAGTCAATGGGTTAGATAACGGTGAGAGCCCATGTTTTCCTTCACAGATGTCAGTGATGTCCAAAACAAACTTAAATTCAGAAGTAAACAGAAATTTCTAAGCCTTGAGTGGAGTGGTTCTTATCAGTTCAAGCACCCTGTTACTAGGCAACCTTGATTGTTTAATGGCTACGGAAACTAATTGATAACAGATTAACTAGGTATATTGATAAGAACACAATATCAACATTATTTAATTGTTAACAAATAGATAATAACGTTACATCGTCATGTAAACCAATGTTTTGGTTAATTAACAATTATCTAATGATTGTAAATACAATCAATAAAGTATTGCGCCACTTAGGTACATAATATTATGCAATAGATGTTAAACCACAAAAATGAGTAAAGCAATAATATCGACAGATGAGTTTGAGATCTGAACAGATCTAATCTGATTTTGATCTGATCTGTTTGAGTTTGAACTTGTTTTAGGGCTGTTGTAAAAATTATTTTGTATTGTGCGTCACTTTCACGTGAATGAAAAGTTTTTCTTTCATTCTTTTCTTTCTAGATGCGGAAGAACTAAGGTAACCGATATAGCTCTTAGAATAGGGTAGATGACATCACTAACCAATAATACCAAGACATAACTTCTCTAAAGAAACACTTTATTTTAGCCCTGATAACCCAATTCATTTTCAATTAACTGTCTGTTTTGATTTTTTATTGCTTTCTAATTTATAAATAGTTATTCAATTGAGTCTACTCAAAAGTGACGTCATAGTTATTTACACCATACAAAATCTATGGGAGAATAGCGTTTTGACAGGTTAGAAAAAGTACGTCAGTTGATTGGTGGTGTCATCTACCCTATTGTGAAACTCAAGTGGCAATGTGCTCTTAGGGCAGTCGGCCGTTGTGGTCGTAAGGCTCTCGAGTGGCGACCACGTACATGAAGGTGCTGTGCGGGAAGGCTCCCCTCAAGGTGGACCCACGACCTGCCGAAGGTCGTGGGAGGCCTATGTCGAGCAGTGGACGTCATAATAATGATGATGATGAGTTTGACACTACATTACTTGTGTCTTATACTTTATAACTAGGTGACCCGCCACAACTTCATTCGCGTGGTATCCTACCTCTACCCTACCCTACCCCTACCCTACCCTACCCCAACCCTACTCCTACCCTACCCCTACCCCTACCCTACACCTACCCTACCGCTACCCTACCCCTAACCTACCCCTACCCTTGAGACTGACATTTCCGACTTTTTTTTTCATAAGAACCTTCTCCTGACAATAACAAACAACAAAAAAAAAAGTGAAATCGGTCCAGCCGTTTACGCGTGATGCCGTGACCAAGGGAAACAGGGATTCATTTTTATATATAGATGAGCATGGCAGTTGAGAGCTTGCCATGCTCACTCAAATGTCTCGCTGATGGTGGCGCATGTGTTGGATCATTTGGCTCCCTCCATGATGGTTGAGCTAGGTGGTGCTGATCCATGCGTCATGCTCGTGAACGGGTGCTGTCAGTTGGGATTGGTCATCTCTTAACTGCTATGGCTTAGGCACATCTTTATTTTTATTATTTTTAACTACTGTTCTATATTCATCTTCATTGTGATCACATGTAGAATCAACAAGAATAATGTAACCAGGATTTTGTAAAAATCTAATGTAAAAGAGTGCCGTGGAGTTTCTTGCTCGTTCTTCTCCATATAGGCCTACCTCCGTTTTGGAACGAGCAACTAGCTTCATTTTTCGCATTAACTGACCGACTCCTTGACAATTCAAAAGTGCCTGTAAATGGTCTAATTGAAATACATGTTTTGACTTTGACTTTGACTTTTTTGACGATGTTTTAACACTCCATATCACATATACCATGCAGCAGAAGCTTAACTCAGATTCCTTAGTAACAGACCTGCCTATTACAGCCCTCTTATATCAGGGACAGGTAACAAGCTCACACGGTCATCCATTAGTAATACTATCTATATATAAACAATTATTTCTGTCCGTCAGTTGGTCACGTCGTCGTCTCCGGTCATGTGAGGTTGTCACGTGGGGCACAAGTCGCCACAATGGAAATAAACTCCAACTCTCTAGGTAAGTGGGTATTGTTATAGTAAACGGTGTAGGTATGCGTGTGCGTCGGTTATTGCGAGTCCTGTAATGAGTTTGTGATAATGAAAATGTAAAAAATTTCGAATTTGCAAGCGGTAATGATAAATGGATTAAGATTATAAAGTCTCCAGAGTGACGTCATTTTAGCAAGAATGAGCTTTTGGGAAGGGATACCTAGTAGATAGAAAAAAAAAACAAATATATAAAAGTGAAAGGTCAGTCACTCACCACAAAATATCGAAAACCGCATAACGTATGAAGATGAAAATTGGCAGGGACGTAGTTTATAGTTAGTAGACATCCGCTAAGAAAGAATTTTCCAAAAACCACCCCCTAAGGGGATGAAACGGGGGTCCAAATTTTGTATGGAGAAATCTACTTTGACGCGAACGAAGTGTTAGTAGTTGAATATTTTTTCGGTAAAACACTGCGATATGTAAATATTGTTCATGTCTTTAATAAATTTAAGCAATCTCCTGTTTGTGTTTATATTGTTGACGTGACATTTTTAATGAATAAATAAACTATACATTCTTTAAAGCATAAATGGCTGAACGAAATTAGCTGTTTGGCAGACATATCGATATTGATCTAGCTTAACACATAGATATTTTTTACCCAGGTTTGTAAATCCCGTGAGATAATTTTGGACTATAGCTATTGATTCTGAAGTCTATGTAGACGAAATCGTGGCGTGGGTGGAATCTAATATACTTACTTAATAAAAAAGAAAATAAAAATGTTCTACTAGTTGCCAAAAAAAATGATGTGCAAACATCAAGATTATTATACTTATAATACTATCAACAAAGTTCGATGACATAAACGTCTCGTAAACCCGGCAAAGTCATCAAAAAATAATGTCTCACATTAATGGTGGTCGCGTGCCAAACCAGTTTATTTTACAAATCATGTGAGTTTTTATTAAAAAAGAAAGATTTTGGCGTTCCGTACGTACGTATGTACGAATGGCGTACGTGTCTTATATCCGATTTCTATCACATATTTGTTTACTGACCGTAAACAATCATGTGATAGGTTAATTTTAGAGCAATAGTAGTACTAGCTTTTGCCCGCGACTACATCCGCGTGGAACTTGTTTATATCGTACTTGCATACAAACTTCCACCCCCCTTTTCACCTCCTTAGGGGGTGATTTACGAGGTAAAAACTATCCTATCTCCTTCCTCGGATCTTAAACTATCTCAATGCCAAATTTCATCAAAATCGATTCAGCGGTTTAAGCGTGAAGAGGTAACAGACAGACAGACACACTTTCGCATTTATAATATTAGTATCGATTGGAGATTTGGAGGTGAAATGAGATTAGACAGATAGACTTTTGCCAAAAGGAACCAACCTACCCCTACCATCTACCTACCTACCTACTGCCTCGTTGGTCTAGTGGTCGCAAAGCGTGACTGCTGAGCATGAGGTCTTGGGTTCGATTCCCAGGTCGAGCAGTGTTATTGGGTTTTTCCATCAAGAATTTCTCAGTAGCAGCCTCGGAGTCTGGATTTATGCCCGGTTGATGGCAATAGGCTCACCCCCTATTACATGGGACTAAAACATAACTGGCGATATGTGGGTGTACTAATGGGTACACCTCTGCCTAACCTTTCGGGGATTACAGGTGCGATATTATGTTATGTGCGTGAACCAACCTACTTTAAAATTTATCTCGTTTTTCGAAGTAAGTAATTGACATGATTTTGGCATAAGTTAGGGATGTTCATTAAACTACGAGGTTTATTGCTAGATAGTAATGTAATACCTACATTTGGCATATCGATACCTTTAGGCTCAAAGGGCATATCCACCAAAACACGATTTTTCAGGAGAGCCAAAAAACACGATCCAAATTTTAAGAAAATCTATGTTTAGCGAACCAAAACTTATGGCTGTATCTACCATTTTTTGCGAATATCGATGTTTTAAATATAACAATCGATAGAGGACGAAAAACTAAGTAAAACTGCATTAAAATCTCATTTTGGCCAAAATGGCGTTTACGCCCTTTGAGCCTAAAGGTATCGATATTTTCTAACGAGAAAAGATCACCCGCATTTCCTCTTTAGAAGTCTTCAACGAAACCTCTTTTTGGGAAACATATCGGTCTTGACTGCTGTTGTTTTAAGCAAAGTTCGGCAGTAAGGTAGTAATTACATGTTCGCGGGATGTAAAGTCGATAATTTGTGGTTTTTCATGACTTGATTTAAGATTGTATGTCTCTCAAGCTATCTGTTCCCACAAGCCACACAAGCGCCCATAAAAATACACATACATTTGAACAATAGGTACTCAAACTAATATCTATACTAATATAATAATAATAAAAATCTGTAATGATAGTGTAAGCTGTTAATCATCATCATCTGCCTAGCCTTTTCCCAACTATGTTGGGGTCGACTTCCAGTCTAACCGGATGCAGCTGAGTACCAGTATTTTACATGGAGCGACTGCCTATCTGACCTCCACAACCCAGTAACTGGGTAATACAATACCTCTAGGTAAGACTGGTTGTCAGATTTTCGGGCTTCTGACGACCCGTAACGACTGTCAAAGATCCACATATGATAGCCGGGACCATCGGCTTAACGTGCTTTCCGAAGCACGGAGGAGTCTCGGTGTGTAAAGATGGTCACCCATCCACGGACCAACCCCGGCAAGCGTAGCTTAACCTGACGGATCGACCCGTGCGGCTGTTATTACTTAGCCACGAGCTCCTCTTCATAGTGCGCGATTCTCCTCACGATAGTGTAAGCTGTTATAAATAAATAAATAATAAGGCTGAAGATATTTTTTTGTATATTTGTTAAATCAATGGAACTGCCAGTCTGATTGGAAGAAAATCTTTTTGTATATGATAGCCAGATGCATGAGGGATAGTATAGACTATATAACATCACGCTGCGACCCACGGGAGCGAAGCAGTAAGCAAAGACGTGTTTGTTACTTTAATCACGCCAGGTCGGCTGAACAAATCTGAATTAGAGGTTTGCACCGGAGCAGGTGATTTACCGGTAAAAGTACTCGATTGAAATAATCGGTAATTAACCGATTGATCTCCGGTAATCGTCGCATCTTATTTTTTTCGAATTAGATGGATTAGACGAAATAGCCTTTAAATACCTAGTTGTGCTTGCTACTTCTGTAAGGTCGGAGAGAGTATTTTCGGCGACAAGACAAATACTAAATGATAGAAGAAACATGTTACGCTATGACGCTGTTGACATGTTGTATTTTTTAAATCAAAATCCGCATTTGTTATCTTTATAAAACTTTTTTTTAAATAAATAATTATATTATAAAGTATATCAAATGATTATTCTTATTTCTTCATATAAAATGTATAAATTAAAAAAGAAACAACACTTCTTTATTCTCCGAATCTCCGGTGACCTCCGGTTTTTCACCGAATATTGCCCAATTACCGGTGCATTCAATCGGTTGTTGAAATCTCGCTCCGGTGCAAACCTCTAATCTGAATGAAAT
The DNA here is from genome assembly GCA_949316365.1 of Hoplodrina blanda. NCBI lineage: Eukaryota > Metazoa > Arthropoda > Insecta > Lepidoptera > Noctuidae > Hoplodrina > Hoplodrina blanda. The sequence goes on along the minus strand of OX438579.1, from coordinate 1,821,135 downwards.
TTGCCTCAGGGATAGATAATACTTTGGAACAGCACATAGGCTACTCTTTACCCCAGAAAAAATGTTCCCGTGGGATAATATAGGATATTCTGGCGCGGACAAAGTCGCAGGAGAAAGCTAGTATCTAAATAGTAAAAATAAACTTAATAAAAGTAAAAACTACTCCCAGTGACCGTATAGACTCTTGCTCCCATGAAATAAAAAACTTGTGTAAAACATTACTACAATTGGGTAGTTGCCAATAATTCCAAGACATATCTTCTATAAAAAAACGCTTCATTTTAGCCCTGAAAACCCAATTAATTTTCAATTTACTGTAAGATTAGATTTTTTGTGGCTTTGTAATCAATAAATAGTCAGACAATTGAGTTGCCAAATAAGTGACGTCACAGTCCGATATTGCTATACAATACAAAATCTACGGAAGAATCGCGTTCTGACAGGTCGTAAAAAGTTCGTCAATTGATGGTGGTGTCAAGGTAGCCTATTTAATTTCCCCTTACAGTTCTTCCAAAACTGCATTCCGTAACACATTGCGAACCTGACTTCAAATACACATAATTTTCCTGTACACCATTCATCCTAACCTCTATATCCATTCTGAGAATATAATGCAAAACATACTACGACCAACAATCATGAGCAAGTAGGAAATAAACAGTTCTAAAAATATTTGTGACTCATTCATTGTAAATAAAGGTGTAAGTTATGACTAAATTTAGAAATCTACACGTCACAATTTGTGATAGTAAATACTTTTAAGCCTTGCATTTTGAAGTTCGATTTCTAGGTAGTTGGGAGTGTCAATTCGTTGTAGGTACTGTCAAAACAATTCTTGTTAATAACAGACGTAACTGTTTCTTAAAAAAGCGTGATATTATGTTATGAAATCGTATCATAGTGTCTGTGGCTAGGCCGAATGGAGGTCATCCTTTAATTGTGATTTTTGAAGGTGTGTGACTGTACTTGTTCCAAATGTCTTGAAAATGTTTACGTAGTTTTGGTTTTAACAACATATTTATTTTATTTGTTAACAAGAAACATGTAAAACATAACAGATCATCATCCAAGGAACTGCACAATATATACGAAGAAAAAAACATACATTTTCATATCACAAACAAAATAAGTAAGAAAAAAATAATGGGTAATTTAAAATTAACATGCATACTTCACATAAATTTCATCCATCTTTTTACAAAATCTGAAATATACGCGAGATACATCAATGCATCCTATACACACTTATTGGGTTTCAGAGACTTCCCGCTTTCCTCATACTTATTTTTTTCTGGATTATAGAACAGTTCCTGGTTTGTAAGAGTACGAGAGTATTGAATACCTATGATGCCATTGACTTTCAATGTCCAAGGTCAAGATCCCCTTAATATCACTAATTTAGAGAAGCCATCAATTTATCACATATCTGCTTATATAACGGTCTTCGAGGTCATCGTGTCAAGTCTTGTCATAATGTTGAACTTAGTATCACATTAAACAAATCTCCATGTTTAAAAAGCAAAGTGCAATAACTCAGAAATCACGCAAAAACAGTCCTTAAGTATATGTATTTTATCAAAGCATTAATTAACAAATCTCAACGTCTGATAAATGGCTGGTTAATGACCTACAGACACCGTTCTAATAATATTGGCGAGACCATCCGACCTTCCATTCATACGCAGAAATATACGACTATTTGCTTCAACGTCACTCGCATGGCCTACGTGATCGACAGAGGTCGGTGCACCCAGTGCAAATATCAAATCTATCTAATCGCAGCATAATCTTAAATCACTAATCTTGCCATGCAAAAACCAACTGTATTTTAAAGTACTAAAGTTGTTTTTTAAATGATAGTGGTTACGTTTTTTAGATGTTTCGTGTCGTGAAGAGTTTTGCATCATTGTAATGGGAGTCTTCCCGGATCGTAGTATGTCATCTGATCACATTTCTTAACTGGTTGGGGTGCTGCAGAGTGTGAGTACGACTGTTTTGATTGTTATGAGTAACAGACGGATTGAGATTAATGCCGTTAGTCATTGATATATGGGTTTAAGAGATTTTTGAGTCAGATGAGACACGGTAACCATCACGTCTCTAGATTTTTCTGGCATATTTGCCAGATATGATATTCCATATCTATTGAGATCAACTTGTCTTGATGAAACAAGGTGACGGACGAAAGAATCTACGAAGACAATCATACCTTCGTGGCGTGGTCGAGGACAAAGTACTGAAACGGATTATGTAAGGATTTTTGCGCTTGTCATTCTGCTGCGGATTTTCCGATTGAATAACAACGAAGTTCAAAGTATGAAAGTGAGTATGTATGTTATCGATGTCTGTTTTCGTTTTTTATGTCGTTTCGTCTGTATTGATAACAGTAATTTTTCAGTCCAAACTCCACCATTATCACACCACAAATAATATATCCGATATAAGAAAAAAATGTTCACAGTTTATATTTACAACTGCAGTACGTATTGCCGGGGTCGCGGGACGTCTTAGACACGATACCGTGGCCCCGGAACGCAAAAGGCTACAGAAGGAACAGGGTGGTTTTTTAGTCAGTAAAAGTCTGACAGACCCTTCCGCCCCACGAACGACTCAATTGATAATTTTTGCCACTCCAAAAAAAAAGCAGTACCTAAGTACGTATTTAATTTAAATATCCACTCTTATATCTTCACTATACGAGTTGTAAAAAGACACAACAAATAGCCGTTAACTTCGCATACTGTCCAACAAAATTATTGATGGGAAACGACTTTAATTTTTAGTGTGAAAAATCATTGTTGGTGCGCAATGGTATGCACGCAAAACTTTATGCCTACAGGTGCATCTAACTGGACAGGGAAGAGCAACATGAGAGCATTAAAAGTTTTAGTTATAACATTTCAAACTTATAAAAATTGGTTGGAACATTGACCTTCAATATCTCCGTTAAGCTGTTGGTCCCGGCTGTCATACGTGGATCTTTGACAGTCGTTACGAGTGCGTTAGAAGCTTGATAGCCTGACAACCAGTCTCACTTGGGGGATTCGTATTACCCAGTTACTGGGTTGTGGAGGTCAGATAGGCAGTTGCTTTATGTAAAATACTGGTACTCAGCTGCATCCGGTTAGACTGGAAGCCGACCCCAACATAGTTGGGAAAAGGCTAGGAACATGGATAGGTTTTGGTCAGTAAGAGTCTGACAATCCCTTCCGCTCCGCCCAGAGCGGAAGAAGTCCTTAGTCTAACGATTTCCCATCCTTAAAAAAAAGAACATGTAACTTTCGACTTCGTTAAATGTCTTTTTATACCTTTCTACCATTGCTTTCTACCTATATCTATAGGTCCATAATCGTAGTGCAATTTTCTTCAATCAGGTAAAGAAGATCATACAAATCTCCCTTCCGTCGCAGGAATTGGCACTCAGCCACTGAGCCAATCAGGGCGTCCTACTAGGCACAGGTTAGCAACGACCGACCACGACTATACTATTACTGTGCGATTACTAAACAATTGCTACCACAACCGCAGTGATTTAACATTTGAGTAACTACAAACGAATTGTTTGTACCTACAAGGTTTGTTTCTACATAACATAACATCACGCCTGTTATCCCCAAGGGGTTAGGCAGAGGTGTACCCATTAGTACACCCACATTTCGCCAGTTATGTTTAAGTCCCATGTAAAAGGGGGCGAGCCTTGTTTCTGACAGGAAATAAGTGTGGGTAAATCTACTAATATTATAGTAATATCCCTCCGACCAAATTTCTGTTAAGGCGGCCAATATTAATGAAGACTAGCCAATTTTACAGGAGATATAATAGTGCACAAACACAGGTGCACTACTATTTCCCTCAGTCTCATAGTCCAATGGGGGGAGGGATCAAGCGCAGGACCAAGGGCTTTAAGTGCTTTCAAGGTCACGGGGGTCTTCTTTCTTTATCGTGTGGGCAGTAAGGTCTTACGGCCCCACACACCCCAGTGTCAGAGTTTCTAAACCGTCTCAAGGGCCTCTGCCATGGCACGAGGGTGTCACACTACTAACTTCCAAACTGCTACTGGAAAAACCTAAAAACATGTTTTGACCGACCTGGAAATCGAACCCCATGCTCAGCAGCCGCGCTTGCGACCACGAGACCACCGAGGCAGTTAATAATATCGGTCTATTATTGTCCCACTGGAGGGCAAAGGCCTTTAGGCACGCGCGTACCTACTGATACCTCACCAATATTATAACAAAGATCAATAGCTTCTAGCTAGAATAGAATGTGCACATTCCAATGGGATCTTGAATAGTACAAATGGTTTATTCATTTGTTTTTTTTTTGTGTCAAACCTGCCGTTGATGTGTGTCTGGGCTCTAAGGGCCACTGTTGGTAATGATGATCATAAGATCACGTAGAATAAAGCCAACGAAACTGGCACTAATTAAAAATTATTGATTATGATTACATGTCAAAGTCAAAGTCAAAACATTTATTCCAATTAGACCATTTACAGGCACTTTTGAATTGTCAAGGAGTCGGTCAGTTAGTCTGAAAAGTTGATGCTAGTTGCTCATGCCAAAAGGTTGGTCTCTTTGGAGAAGAACGAGCAAGAAATTCCACGGCACTCTTTTTATTTAGGTTTTAACAAAATACTGGTTACATTATTCTTTGTTACTTCTACATGTAATCCGAGAGAAAATATTCAACTTTGGCGTACGACAAAGTGAGATTTCAGACCTTGATCCGAAATCTCAACCACCTTCCGCGTTCCATATCTTTAATTGCAATAAAAGATGGCTGCCCTTTCCTTTGGGCATCGAAGAAATGCGTGCGATATACTTCAGAAGGTGCAATTCAATGAAGTATTATTTGTAAACGTCGTTTTTTATTTATATATGGCGCAGTAATTAAAGGAATGGCAGTTATTACGTGTCGATACGATCTTTAAGGGCTTTTTAATGTGGCTTGTGTACTTTATGTCGTGGTTTTTCTTGGAAACGCTGCGCTCGTATGGGTATCATCAGAAATAAATATTACGAAGGCTGGGTTTGTGGTTTTTTCATGCTGTGCTATTTCATCTTTCTTTAATTTGATTTTTTAATAGGTTTAATTTTATATCTCAAGGTTTGTGAAAAGTTCTTATAGATATCCTGACCTAGGAGTATGGAGTTTCTGCATCGTTAAAGTGCCGTTTTCTACACTAAATTGATGTACAATAAAGATCACTTAACTGTATCTAAATTGCATAAATGAGGATTTATTTTAAACTCGCTTCTGCCCGCGAGTTCGTCCTCGTCAAAGTTGAAATATTATCCTACAGGAACCGTAATTTTTTCAGAGATAAAAAGTAACCTATGTGCTATTTTAGACTTAAAACAAAACCACAATTTAATTAGTAACTGTCTGAAATCTGAACATCAAACAATAACAGGAGACTACAATAATATTTATTACGTATTAAAATAGTGTAACACGCCTATTTTATTACACGCGACACGACACACGATATAGTAATAACATGGTAATGATGTTAATAAAATAATCATAGTGAGCACAATATTTACTGACTGCACTATCTAGTACCTTTATAGTGACAATGATAACATGTGCGATGACGTCACTCACGCGTGATAACATTGTTTTTGTTTGTGCATTATCATTTGCTTGGTCACCGGATGATTGCAAAAATCTGACGAAAAAATGTGAACCGTATCCGATGGCTGTGATTTCAGACAAACGATAACATCGTTCGGATTCTTTTCCATTCTTTAAATATAGCTGCGGCGTTTTGGCATGGCAATAGCGGTCATTGAACCCTTCCCGGAAATCTGAACAATTTTCTTTTTAGTTTTTCATTGGTTAAACATGTTAAGGGACATAGATGTATTAGATTCAGAACGTTAACGATCCATGCTTCCAATTTTGAAATAAAGAATGTTGTAAAATATAGGTGAGTCAATGACGTCTATCATAACATAACATCACGCTTGTAATCCCCGAAGGGTTAGGCAGAGGTGTCAGCAACAAAAGTCGATTAACATTTATGATTTTTAAATCCTAATTATTAAGTACAATATTAAAAGTAAAACGCAATTAATATAAAATTAAGATATAATTAACCCTTAGCTATTACCTGAAATTCTGAAAGCCAGTACATTATGTGTTTAGTGTCTCTTTAAATTATATAAAAAAGAAACATTGTTAATCGACTTTTGTTGCTGACTGTACCTAGTAGTACACCCACATTTTTAAATCCCATGTAATAGGGTACGAGTCTATTGCCATCAACGGGGCACAAATCCAGACTCCGAGGCTGTTACTGAGAAATTCCTGATCAAAAAATCCAACAAAACTTTGCTCGAGCTGAAAATCGAACCCAAGACCTTATTCTCAGCAGTCGCGCTTTACGACCACTAGACCAATGAGGCAGTCTAACATTATCATCATAATTATCAGCCTACACCCGTCCATTGCTGAACGTAGGCCTCCCCCAAAGAGCTCTAAAACCATGCTAAAATTTCGCAACTAAAACGTCTAACACAGAATAATCTCGACAGTCTAATCTAGTGCAAAATATGTCCTTGACCGCGATTCGTCCTATTACTTAAACGCTGTATGACCCGACATCATTTGCGATTGTCGTCACGGAGTCAACTGGTGTTAAACGGTACCATGCCTACGTGACACGGTGACACGGGGGCTATCTGACGCTAGATGTAATGACGTGATAGGACTGTGGGAAGTCAGCTTTATTGCCTATGGGAACTACTTTGTAGGCGTCCTAAATTGTTTTTGGATTAGGTATTCTAGAAACGTTTGTAAGTACTACGCTGCTTTTACCACATAGGACAGGACATATAGGACCTTATAGGACACGCATACATAGGACCTACATACCTGGAACAGGAATAGGTTAAGAGTGTGTAGTAAGCAAAATTACCAATCTTTTTATTTTATTTTACATGAACAATTCTAGATTTCTAGGCTTAAAATACAAATGTATGAAAACTACATGATATTTTCGAGGGTTCTCATTGATCAAAAACATAAAATAATAACATTTTCGCGATAGAAAAACATCACGAAGTAGCCTCTAAATTTTTGTTTTTTTCGATTTATACACGATATTTTATTGATTAATATGACGATTTGATAATTAGTTATATTTATACATGAGTGAGGGTTTTTTCTTGGCAATTTAGGTAATTACTTTTATTTTTGAAGATATTACGATAAAACACTTAACACGGAGGAACTTCGTTCCAAAACGTTTGCTGGCTTTTGGCGCGCCCTTAAAGCTTAAATTATTTCTAACTTGTTTCTGCCTGCAACATTGTACACTTGGATTTTTCACCCACGTTACTTAAACTTATAAACATAATTGGCGAAATGTAGGCGTACTAATGGTTATACGTCTGCCTAACCCTTCGGTGATTACAGGTGTGATGTTTTGTATGTATGTATTAAAAAATATTACATACGATGTCACATTGTAATTAGGTATTTGCAAAAAATTATGTTCCAGATATAGGTAATTCTTCGTCATTCAGAAACTCTTCTAATGTATAATAACACTAGTTTAATAACAGCTCGATTAAAGTCTTCTTAAACTTTTACTCTGTAAAACCATTGCCTGGGAGCACCTCAACGTGCAGTCCTGAACTCAATCACGTACACCGTTTTCGATTCAGTCACCAGCAGTTTATATTTACGATCAAATGGAATTCTTTCGATCGTTCTGACGATTGAAGACAAAACATTGACGTTGTTTACAAGACAGCAGTAAACATGGCCGCCAGATTATGAGTTAAGACTTTGCTGGTGGGAAACGAATTCGTCGAGAGGAATTAGGTGACAATTGTTTTTGGGGACCGTAAGAAAAGTCACGAGTGACTTAGAAACGTAAAATGTTCTATGTCGTTAGGGGATCGCTTGCTTATGCATATTTTATCAACTCATTAAATACACGGTTGATATTAAGGCAGAATTAACGGATTCACCTACAAGCAAAGATTACGATTTTTAAACTCATTATTGTCAAGTTTCAAGTAAAGATTTGCAGTGTTATCCTTAAAAAAAATATCTCGGTAAATTAAGGCAAAGGGAGTCAACAGACAGTCTGACAGCCAACTCACTACAAGCTCATTTCACCTAAATTCGCCGAGGCAATTTTTTACAGAGTACACTGCTGCCTGGAGATTGGAGTCCAATGAGGTAAGAGCTGTCTTCAGTTACTAATGAATCTACTAATATTTTAAAGCTGAAGAGTTTGTTTGAACGCACTAATCTCAGAAAGGACTCTGGTTCGAAAAAAAGTCTTTTTGCGTTGTATTGCCCGTTTGTCGAAATAGGTAATGAACCACGGAAACGGAGCAGTAATCAAATACGTAATTAAACGCGGGTGGAACCGCAGCGTATCGCTAGTGTATAAATAATAACTAGTAATGGTGAAAACCACATGAACATGCATCCAGTATTTCCCAAGATAAGACACAAATAGGTACACGTGCAGGAGAACGTTTTTATACCAAACTAGTACGTAATGATGTTGTTATGAGATGCAGCGCTATCAGAGATTTAGATAAATCTGTTCCACACGTTCCTATTTGCGCAGGAGTTACTGCTTCATGCTAGTTTGACGTGGGTGTGACGTTGAAAACAACCAAACATAAGTCCTAGGTAATGCATCTACATAAATGGTTACGAGTTAGTGTTTGTTACCTCATGTCTCCAAAATTTCTGGATCGATATGGATAATTCTTTTTTAAATTATTTTTTTATGTAACTGTTGAAGATTTTTTTTTTGTTTCAAGATTTTACGAAATTTTATTTTATTACATTGTTAACTTTATTGTACATGCTGTGGGCTGCTATACGTGTAGGAGTACCTACACTTTTTTTTGTAAGGTTTGAGCATCATCAAATGACTTCTTTCGCTTTGGGCGGAGCAGACATAATACCTTTTGTTGATCATTATTTGTAAGTCATAATGTTGTACCTACTTATATCTTTTTTGGACATCTAAAATAAAAAACAAATTACGACGTCGTCTGCGATAGTTGACATTTTCGAGGGCAAAGTCGCAAGCAAAAGCTTGTCTTCAATATTTACCAATTCTTGTATAATCAAATCGTCTGGTTTCTGCTAAATGCCTGCCTGTCTCCTTCACATTTTCTAGTCGATAGATAAACTATTATAGCGTGTAATTTCAGTCGAAGTCAATGGTTTTTAATAAGCGCCTGATAGCGTTAGCTTGAAGAATAACGGAAGATTAGGTGTAGGGTGAGTGTCACAGTTACTGGCCAATCAAGATGATATTTTTTGTGTGACTTTTTTTTAAAAGGTTATTGTTTATTTGTTTAAGTAACAGGCGTGTACAATATTTATATACTTATTTATAAAAAAAACAATCAGAATAAAAAAAAACATTTGCGATGAGAAAATAATATTTATTTATTATTTATTTACTTAATTAAGGACTATGTAAGGATCGTAGCTGGTGGCGTTCTGTGGTTTCTGCCTACCCCCATGGGAGAAAGGCGTGAGTTTATGTATGTATGTTACTTAATTACAGTTACACTTTTGACAGATTAGGATCGTTTTTAAAAATTTAGTAGAATTGCCCCAATGTTCTAAAAATAGAAAATATAACTGTAACTGATTTATGCGTGTCGTCATCTTAGCAGTGAACTACAAGGAAAAACGTTATGTCAATAAATCACTTGAAGTATTGCTCATCACGTGAGGAAACACCATGTTTTATACAAACATACCTACAATAACATCGTAGTATTATGGCCAATGCAACTTGACCCGCAGTTGTAAACGAACGTTTGTAAGGAAAGCCGTTTGTATGTTTGGTACTCAAACACTCTAGAACGACTGATTTGGATGAAATTTGGCACAGAGACAGACTATAGTCTGGAATAGCTTTTTGAAAATTTCAAGTGTTTAAGTGCGCTTTTACAAGTAAGGCACTGAACCGATTTTGATGAAATTTGGTACGGGGTAAGTTTGAACCCCAAGGAAGGATATAGGCTACTTTTTATTCCGCGACTTTGACTTCGACTTCGACTACGCAACAAAAGTTAGTATTCCATTAAGGACTTGCTATACAACACACGAAAATTTTGTACACTTCCTTTTTTATATCAACTCTATAGCAGTCGGAATAAAGTTCTGATTACAATAACTTGCTTTCTAGTTAGAGCTTGGACAAAAATTTGTTCTCGTTTTTAATGAGACGGATTATGTCCTTTTAATCACCACTTGCTATTCCTGGTGTAATTATAAAATACGTGTATTATAATTGGGGTACATTTAGAAATTACCTTAGGTCCCTATTCGACTATAAATCAAGTTGCACTGGTCGCCTAAAGGTAAGTTCTGGGGACACTGCACTTGATTCCAGTGAATAACGTACGAGTGTTTTCAGGCACGTTCACACTTTCTAACACTCCATAAAAATAAAGTACCTGTAATCACCGAAATGGTTACCAATGGGTGCCAATCTCAATCGAGACAAGCCAAGTAAGCAAGAGATATTATAGTGCATTAGTGTGTGCGTAAAGACAGGTGCACTCTTTCACTCTTATAGTCGGATGGGACTTCAATCCGATACAACCGCGACCAGATCTGAAGAAGGACCAACGGTTTTTCGTACACCACAATATCCAAATGACTCTGAACACTGTACCTGAACTAAAAATCGAACCACCAGCTCCTCAGCTTCCCAGCTCATCAGTCGCACTTACCACCACGTACTCAGGTGCTCAACAGGGTAGTAAGAAAAAATCTAATACAGGAAACACCGGCCGGCCCCCACCCGCTTTACGTGTAAAGGAAGTCTGAATAAGGAAGTTTCCCTGAATTTATTACAAGGAAAATATCTATTGTATGTAAGGAAAGCCCGACAGGTGTGTTACACAATAATTAAGTGTTTATGTAAACACTTAATTATTGTGTCATCAACTCATCATAGAATATCCCAGTTTTGAAACCTGCCTAGAAACACGTCCACTCCAGTAAGGGACCAAAGACAGAATGTCAGATTCAAACTTTGTCTTATTCAAGAATTCTTTCCAACAGGCCCCTCTTCTCTATCAGGCACTCAAATGCCCAGAGCCCCGACGAAAGATAGATAATATAGGACAATATAGATAACATAGATAGTATAAGATAATATAGATAAGATAGGACTGCCCTAAAAAAAATATTAGCACTAGATTTAATGACAAAATACTTGATTTGCAGTGCGAATTTTCGATAAGTTTCTAGCTGCAAGCTTATGCTTTTGCTTAAATTATGCTTAACACTATAGTCTTTAAGTAATTTTGTATACTAACCCTATGGACTCTTGTCTGAATTAAACGATTTGAATTTGAAATAGTAGTGTTATGTTACTTTTATAGATTTTATATAATTTAAAAAGATGGACCTGTTCCCATACATACTGGAAAGGACATCATGTCAATATAATGAATCCAAGTAAAAGTTTTCGTTACGATGTTCCTCCGGCGTATAGGGTTATCAAAAAAAGGTACAGCTGACGACCACCATTACATATAGCATTTGACATGAAAGAAGACAGGAAAAAGAACACCCACTTCTTCACTTCGCCTTTTATATCGTCCGGTATATTATACTGGAACGTGTCGATTATTGAAATGCTTGGAATTTCTTTTGAGGGCACAGATGTCATAACATGGTTGTACTCATATACTAATCATAACTCATTTCAAATTAGTAAAACTAAAAACATTACAAGTTTTATAATACAATAACGGAACAGTAGGTACCTATATTATTATGTTCTGTTCCCTGGCTCATCCAAACACCATTATAATATAGAATTTAATATTATAATCACTAAGCCGACAACAAGTGCTCTCACCCTCCATCCTTTAATCGATCTGAGAGGCGTGAAATTGTCACCTTGATATTAAAGAAAATTATTTAGATTGAAGCGCCTATTAACCAGGCTTAGAAATGGATGGGTTACCGCCTTCTTCCGTGTTGTAGGTATTATGCTGTCAGTTCTATTTGATGTTCATCTGTAGCATTTGTTTTGCAAATGAGGACTGATTGCGATTGGTTGACGGCCATATATGGTGGGTAGTTTATGGAGGAGTCGGGTTATCGAAATGTTGTATGTTTTCATCTTGATATTTATGTTTGTATCACCTTTTTGAGGACGTGGTTTTATCTTGTATGGTTTGATGACGTACTAGATTGAATTAAAGGCTGAAGAATAAGTATGTCAGTAGCATTTTTTTCAAATAACTAATTTATTAAAAATTAGTATAATTTAATTTCTGAGAGTTTTTTGGATATTCTCAAAAAATCTCTCAGAGTTTCCAATCGCTGCATCTCCTGAAAGCTAAAATAACCACTACCGCCAGTAGTGGTTATGGTATACATATATGGCTCCGGGCAATCAGTCAGTTTACTTATATACTCAACGCCATTCTTTCAATGTTAAAAATGAAAGTTATTTAACGAAGCTAGATAGGTAAGACTAAGTTCTAAACGTCGTTTTTTTTCGTTAATTTTTTCCGTATTTTAATACAAAGATCATTAAAATCGGTCTAGCCGTTCTTGAGTTATAAATGGTGTAACTATCCCGACTTTGTTTTGTTTGTATTTTTTTTAACTGTTTTTAGATAGGTATAATTATGTAAAAGTAACTGTAACATTATACTATTGTCTGCAATATTAATTTTAATGATCACAGCAACCAGCTGCCTTTACCGTTCAATTTATTATCATAATCAGTAAAGTAACAAGATTTATTCAATAAACTGTGATTTCAATTAAAACCACAAGTTCGCCCGGGTGCAACTTTATCACCTTTCATTATGTAAATCTTCATTTGCCTTTCACTAAATGTTAAAATGTTTTCAGTAACAGCTTAGACTTCACATTAGACCGTTATTGAGTACTTTCACTTGTAAATAGGTACTCTAACTAGCTGATCATATACTAAGTAGTAGGTATGTAAATATCTCGTAATTACACCTTGCGCCTGGGATTTCGTCCGCGTGTGTTTCTTTACGGATCCCTAATTTTAAGAACTTAAAATGTATCCTATGTTACTCGCTGATAATACAGCTTTTTATAGGTAAACGTATTTTTTAAGAATCAAGAATAATGTAAACAGCATTTTGTAAAAACCTAATTTAAAAGAGTGCCGTGGAGTTTCTTGCTCGTTCTTCTCTATAAAGGCCTACCTCCGTTTTGGAACGAGCAACTAGCTTCAACTTTCGGACTAACTGACAGACTCCTTGACTATTCAAAAGTGCCTGTAAATGGTCTAATTTAAATAAATGTTTTGACTTTGACTTTAATTTGGGTAAGTAGTTTTTGAGATTTTCCATTACAAACAAAAATACAAATCTTGTCTCTTTATAATATTAATTTAGATAATTAAGGAGAATTATTATGTACCTACTCAATATGAATTTATATCCGCCAAATCGAACTAATTAACGCTAAAATGTATCCCATTTTTTTTCGAAGTTATTGCTATTATTTCGGATATTTAACGCTGTTAATTTTAACACAATGGCACAAGATATTCGTTGTAAACCCCTCACTTGACTACGACTTACTTATTATAAAAATAACTACATCCTTCTCTTTTCCGCCCACAAAGCCAGTAAAGGACAGCCACACCTCAATCGATTGCAAGAACAGCTTTATAAATACACTCATCTAATTGCAAGAATATTTTACTATTTCATCAGCAAACGCGTTGAAGTCTTTTCTTAGACACACGCAATCGTTTCAAGTTTTCAAGTAAATTGTATTTTTACTCTGTGGCCATCGATCTTTTATATCACTCGTCGTTATAATCGCAAATTTTATTGCGAATCATCGGCTAAACGAGTCGTCCGGCCCGGCTAGAATGGGAACGCGCTCATTTCGCGTTGTATACGAGATAAAAGTACGTGTCCATTGTTTGTCGCGATACGGGAAAATGCAAGGTTGATTTGTGAAAGTGTGTTTATTTTATGGTGTTTAATGTTTTAAACATAATTAGAAAGTGTTTGGAATGTTATAATTTTAATGTGGGTTTTTTTGTTATTATTATAATTAATATAAACTAGCTAGTCTTAGTGTAGAAAAAACGTGGATTATTTTAACCATCTTTCTTAAATTTAATTTAAATTACTTATCTGTTTGATTTAGAATACCGTAAGAGAACTTTGATATAGGTACATGAGTATGTTTCATTGGTAACTAAAAATACAAATTACTATGTAAAATATTATTGGCAAGATGAGGCACAACTCAGGGGGAAGTGAAAGGAATGGGGTGAGGCCTTTGCCCAGGAGTGGGATAGTAAGGGCTAGTATAAAATAATAAAGTCAAAACTTAAACATATGTATAACGTGTGCATTGTATATTTTGTTGTAACCATTAAACAACGTCATGGTCCAATCACAGAAGCTCATCAAGCTAATTTCTCACATAACTCAAATTCCCGTACCGTATAACAACGGATACGCACACCGAGGGTGGCGTACGTGCTCTCGCGCACGTTGTAGCGCCGCCGGCTCCTATTCCACCGACTGCCGGGACTTAAGGCGATGTTATCTGACACCACGAGTATTGCTTTGATGGCCTGAGATACCACTTATCTCGCTGCTTGTTAAGACATTAATTTGTTGTGTGACGCGAATTCGCATGGCAACTAATTAGTAATTAATTATCTGGTAGAATTGGTTTGTTATGTTTTAGTGACCTTCAAAATTGCTTAATAATGTCATTCCAGTCTATTACTGTCTCACTGCAGGGCAAAGGCCTATTCCTATACAGAGAAGGAGAATGAGCATTGATCAGAATGCTTTCTCAAGGCAGATTGGTAATTTCAGACTTATTTTACTACTATTATAAATTCGAAAGTTTGAATGGATGGTAAGTTATTACTCAATCAAGCCAGAACTACACAACGGATATGGATAAAATTTGGCACAGATATAGGTTATAGTCTGGAGTAGCACATAGGCACATCCCGGAAAAATCTACGGTTCCCATTGGATAATATATGAGGAGTAACAGATCAAAGTGTTTTAACTCCATCGATGTAACTTTTAAGATACAGGCATAATCCATAATACTTTAAAGAGAGCACACAAACAAACAACTTTTTTCCATAAATAGGGTTTATTAGCAGTCAATTCAGCAAATAAAACTGTAATCCACATACATTCTTATGATTATATATTAAGATTTGTAATAGATAAAAAATCCGTTTGAACTATTTTTATTATGGTGGGTGGAGTTAATACACTTTGATCTGTTACTCCTCATATCAACTTTGATGCAGACGAAGTCGTGGACAGAATCTAGCAATTTATAAGTCCGTTTGCTCACGATTTTTTTCCTTCACCGATGTCTGTAATGTCTAAGACGAACTTAGAAAGTACGTATGAATTGATTAGTACTTGCACAAGAGGCAGGCGTCACGACATTACTAATTGAACTTGATTTTATTTATTAACTGTCTGGAAAGTAGACACTGACTTTACAATATCGTTAAGGGCGAGACAGTTTAATGGTCATGAACCATGATGGGAGTTCGAGCGTAGATTCCCCTGTTGCTAAGCAGACGATAGTGGGAATCGAGTTGCATGCTTGAGTATTACTGTGATACTAGTTCATTTAATACGATATGCATGTTTATACACGACTGCATTACAACTCCATTATCAACGATAAATGACTTTATTTACACTCAACTACGATAATTGCATTTATTGTTGTCTAGAGAGTAAGTATGTATGGAGTTTCTTGCCCATTCTTCTCCTTACGAAACTATCTTTCGGAATGGGCAACTAGATTCAATAGGCATTTTAAACTTTCTTTAAAACACACACATACATACATAAACTCACGCCTTTTTCCCATGGGGGTAGGCAGAAACCACAGAACGCCACCTGCTACGATCCTTACATACTCCTTTCGCCTCATCTACGTTCATACATCTCGTCATACAAGCACGCCGGTTACGAGTACTCCGCACCTGACCTTTCTGAAGAACCTCACCAATAAGGTTAGTGTAGGTCTTCCTAGGGCGACCCCTCCCTGCGTTGCCACCAAAACTGTATTGTAATGGTATAATTGAAATAAATGATTTGGCTTTAACGATAATTGAGTTAAATTCTGCCAAAATGAGTAAACCAACAATTTTTTATAATTATTTTCTTTTCTTTCTTTCTTTTTAGGGTTCCGTACCTAAAGGGTAAAACGGGATCCTATTACTAAGACTCTGCTGTCTGTCTATCTGTCACCAGGCTGTATCTCATGAACCGTGATGGTTAACCAGTTGAAATTTTCAAAGATGATATAATATTTCTGTTGTTGCTATAAATACAAATACTAAAAAACAGAATAAAATAAATATTTAAAATCGCTCTAGGCGAATTTAGGTGGAATGAGTTGTCGTCCTACCATACCAGAGATTGATTCTGCTCAAATTAAGCTTACTTCACCTAAATTAGCAGTTGCGGGACGTCTTAACAGGATACCGTGGCCCCGGAACGTAAAGGGCAACAGAAGGAACAGGGTGGTTTTTTAGTCAGTAAAAG
This sequence comes from Hoplodrina blanda, assembly GCA_949316365.1. Taxonomy (NCBI): domain Eukaryota; kingdom Metazoa; phylum Arthropoda; class Insecta; order Lepidoptera; family Noctuidae; genus Hoplodrina; species Hoplodrina blanda. The sequence continues at coordinate 1,804,558 of OX438579.1, read as the reverse complement.
TCTGACAGTCCCTTCCGCACCACCCAGGCCGGAAGGAGTCATTTGATGATTTTTACCACCTAAAAAAAAAAAACCTAAATTAGCAAAGAAAACGTAACGTAAATTTGATCGCTTTTCGCTGTCAACCCGAAACGGTGGAAGCAGTGGGATGATAGCACACTTCAAGATAACTTTACAGGTCAGCTGTTCTATACTTACTTGACTATCTTATTTACTCGCTAAATGCATCACACAACTCAAAGTTATGTCTTAAGATAAAATTAATCGTTTGGTGCTTTTAAGATTTTATGTTCAACGGCGTTTATATATCTTGTAGATGAGGTGAACATAAACATTTTGTAGCTATAGCAGATATAAATATTATCTTGATTGCCTCTGGGTTACTTGTTGATGATAATGGCCCCTGTTCACCAGCACTCAATCAACCGGTTACGCATTACACATCAATCAACAATAAAAAATCTTTATTACAAGCTTTTATTTAGCTTGCACTGTTCGTATGTAAGTAAGTTGTCCTTTCAAAATTTGCAAACCATTTTTCAACCATTTGTTGATATCCGATTGAGATGAAATTTTGCATACACCTTTAGTTCTGATGACAATACAATGTCCAATACTCAATATTATAATAATTTTAAATTAAAGCTTGTTTTTAAAAATATTTCTTAAATTAGTTTTTTATCTCATACAAAGTTTGCAGACTACAACACGCAAAGTCATTTTAAAATGACACAGAATATTTCAGCAGGTGTAGCAGCGGGTCCCAATCTAGGTACAACCTGTATCTTGGTGAATATAAATCAGTATGACATACATTTTGTCATGTTCTGCTGGCGCAGGTTTGTGTATCTGGCATAATTTAAAATTAAATTTCAATAAAGATTGATAAACATTATGAGTTACATATATAAACAGACATTAGACATTCTATTAACTTCGAGGAACGAGCCTAGTAATTTCAGTCTCAATATGTCAAAAATGCCTCTAAATTACCCACATTTTATGAAATTTATTGTCATTGATTTCCAGAATTAATTGGCTTTATGTTGTTAACGTCAATTGTCCTCAGAACATTTTAAATAGAGAACTGTTTAAAAAATTTTAATCGTTTGATTAAATGTTGGTGAACACAGGCTTAACAAGATTCCTCAGCAAAATTCAAGACGCAACTATAAAATAATATTCATATTCTAAAATTATTAATACTAAAGTAATTTCTGTGGTCGTAAAATTTACCTATTACTAATAGAACCATCTAAACTTCAATATCTACAACTTTATGGCTATGCAGATGCTCCTGCGCAATTACTGCGGTTTCTATGAGCAAGATAAGTTTTATCTTATGTTTATTACATCATTGGTACGTACGTATCTGTAGTGTTTATGTTTTAATTACTAAAGTCTAAAATAATAACAATTTTGAATGTAGAGGAGTTGTTTAACAATTATATTTAAGTATCATTTAATTTTACAAATATGTGCAATATTTCATTTATATATTATAAATATAGTATATTTTCTATCTTTTATTTAATTGTCTATTGATATTTTTAACTTAATTCTAATATTACTTATAACATCGTTTTGTGTTTTTTACTGTAAAAACGTTATAATTGTGTGTGTATAAATAAATAAATAAATAAAATTTAATTAACAAGATAACCTATAACAATTTTAATAAAATAAGTAGGTAACCTAAGTTTCATTTTAGGATTTACTCAAATTCAAAATCTATACTAATCTATACTAATATTATAAAGCTGCAGTGTTTGTTTGTTTGTTTGTTTGTTTGAACGCGCTAATCTCTGGAACTACTGGTCCGATTTGAAAAATTCTTTCAGTGTTAGATAGATTAGTTATCGAGGAAGGCTATAGGCTATATACCATCACGCTACGACCTACGAGAGCGGAGCAGTAACCAAAGACGCGGGTGTAACCGCGGCGAACAGCTAGTAATATTATAAAGCTGCAGTGTTTGTTTGTTTGAACGCGCTAATCTCTGGAACTACTGGTCCGATTTGAAAAATTCTTTCAGTGTTAGATAGATTAGTTATCGAGGAAGGCTATAAGCTATATACCATCACGCTACGACCTACGGGAGCGGAGCAGTAACCAAAGACGCGGGTGTAACCGCGGCGGACAGCTAGTTATGTATATTGGGACAACTACTAACTATCTGGCCGTGCGTGATGTTATATCGTCACAATTTACATAAAACAACCACGATAGCAGTAGTAATTTACTTTGAGAACTGTCAAATATGTGTCCAATATAATATGCTAATTATAGACATTTTCCAATAAGTAAACCAAAATAGTATTAGACTTTACAATTCCGTTTGACAGAACCAGTTCATGAAATTCTGAGAGGATATTAAGATAACTGGTGCCTAATTAATTGTAACAGTTTAAAGTGTATTTTAAATGGTGATAAGAGTTGTCAGTCGTTATCAACATGTTGTTCCCCTTCACGTTAACGACGTAAACGCTAAAATAGATATCTGTCTAGTCTTTCGTCTGTATGGATTATATATCTGTGTGGTTTTTTCTCCATAGAAATGGAGAAAAGACCACCGCAGTTCTTCATCTATTCTAATATTATAGAGAGGTAAAGTTTGTGAGATTGTAGGGGGGTAATCTCTGGATCTACTGAACCGATTTTGAGAATTCTTTCGCAAATTGGAAGCTACGTTATCACTGAGTGTTAAAGGCTATATTTTATTATCAAAAAGTTAGAGATGCGTAAGAAAAATCAAGCGACCTAAGTCGCGGACAGTGCTAGTAACTTCAGGATTTGACAATCAAGGACTCGTGTTATAAAAAAGTACATTTTTATTGATAAATGAATGAATGATATTATTTGCAAGAATATAGGTAGCTAATATAAATTCTAAAGATCTATGAGTTTCTCTATAAATTAGAAAAAAAAATGTACAAGTAAGGGCGCGTTCCCATAGAACGTCCGTTTTACTGGTCCGTTTAAACGTATATGTTATTAGCGTATGTAGTTGTATGAGCGAGTTCACACAGAATACAGTATTACGGATCCAGTAAAAATACCGATCCGACAAAATGAGCAGCATTCCGTTTTACTGGTCCGTTTAAACGTATATGTTATTAGCGTATGTAGTTGTATGAGCGAGTTCACACAGAATACAGTATTGCGGATCCAGTAAAACGGATCCGTTTTATCGGATCGAAACTGCGCGAGCAAAACGGATCCTGTAAATGCTGTGTGAATATTAACTCCAGTAGCGACGGATCCGTTAAAACGGATCCTGTAAATGCTGTGTGAATATTACCTCCAGTAGCGACGGATCAGTTAAAACGGATCCAGTAAAACGGACGTTCTATGTGAACGCGCCGTAAGTACGACATTACCAAGCTGAGTAAACACAGACAGTCTTGCACAACGTCATCAACAACTGATTGACATCGATCGTCATTAGCGCACTATCTTGTGTGTTTAAAATGTTTAACAATCATTTGTAGCGGCACCTTGTGTGTCTGTTAGTGATAACACTGTTTGTGCTGTTGATTAGTTAACCCTTCAATTGCCTTCGAGAAGTTAAATACTTATTTCTCAAGGGTTTATTTATTTCATAGTTTCTGTCAAGTCACTGTTTGCTGCCTTACAACTAGGTAACTATCTTATTTCTTTTAAATGCGAAAGTTATGATTGATGGATGTTTGTTACTCACAAATATCAAAATATAAATTAATATGTCTTGCTATATCTGTCCACATATTTATGGTGACGTAACAAAGATATACAGGGTTATTTTTAAAAAAAATTATTTTTAGTTTGAGAGGTTGTAGGGGGTAATCTCTGGATCTACTAAATTGATTTTGAAAATCCTTTCGCAAATTGGAAGCTACGTTATCACTGAGCGTTATAGGCTATACTTTATTATCAAAAAATTAGGGATTCTTAAGAAAAATCACGCGAACGAAGTCGCGGGGACAGTGCTAGTACATGATACACATAAATCATCACGATCATTGCTTTGACCGTGACTTTGATAAGGTCAGTGACATTATACCCACTAGGTAATTCGCGGCGCACCTGCGATCAAAATTGTTGTGAGGCGAATGAGACCGGCGTAGGATTCTGTTGTGTAACTTTGTTACTGTTTGAGCTGATAATCTATACATATAAAGTGCTTGCGGAGTACTCGTAACCGGCGTGCTTGTATGACGAGATGTATGAACGTAGATGAGGCGAAAGGAGTATGTAAGGATCGTAGCAGGTGGCGTTCTGTGGTTTCTGCCTACCCCCATGGGAAAAATAAAATAAATAAAATAAAAAAATAAAAAAATAAATAAATAAATATCTTGGGACAACTCACACACGGCGCGGCGGCAAATGCGTGAGTTTATGTATGTATGTATTATTAGCTTTTGCCCGCGACTTCGTCCACGTAGAAGTCAAGTATGCCATAAACCATGAAGGATCTGTTGGCACCCAAGAATAAAGTAGTTTCCTATAAGCGACAGAATCTTCAAAATTAGACCAGTAGTTCCGGAGATTACCGCGTTCATACGAAAAAATATACGAACTGTAGCTTTATAATTTTGGCGAAATATGTGAAGCCACTTTCTAGCTAAATAGCATTCTGAATTGGCAATGTAACATTGAAATTCAAACAATGTTGACAATAGTTTTTTTATGTTTCTATATAATTATGTAAATGTTACCACTTTTCACGTAAGTACTAACATTGTCAAAGTTGCCTAGTTGACTTGAGTTTTGATCTCACTACTTTTCTGCTTAGCCTTTTCCGGCAACTTACAACTTAAGAATAAAATCTTTTACATGCGTTTCGTGTTATTTCGAGAGGTTAAACCCCAAAGGTCAAATCAAATGATGCCCATAGATTCCAAAATGAACGTCACAAACGTCATTATAGCAGCCGTCAACTCAATGTTAGTCAGTTTAATCGAAAATATTGCTTATTTTTATTTTTCGGTAGGTTAAGCACGTTCCTAAATGGCCAAGATATTTAACAGTGGCGGCAAAATGAATATACAGGCGGACGTCATCGTCTTAGGATGTACTCTGCCAGGCATCGTGGCTGCACACAAACTGAAGAGCAAGTTCGGCGACACCATGGATGTTGTGGTCTTAGACTTTCACGGACGTTCCACCAGAGCTCTTTCCCAACAAAACGTAGGTTTTGCGGAAACTTATGATTCAGACTCAGACAGTCAGACTTCAACAGGCTTCACAGCCAAACAGTTAATCGACAACGTAACCAGATTGTACCTTATGCAATACGCGAAAGAGTTTGAACTGCCCCTGCCAGACTCAATCATTTTTCCAGACAAAGAACCGGAAATACCTACATTAAACGATTTCGAATCTGATTCTGAACTATACGTACAAGAGGAACTGGAAAGAATTCCATTACAAAAACTCTTTCAATATCCCAATGGTAGTACAGTTGAGTTTCTGAACAACGTGCACGACTTTGAGTACTTAAACTTTTTTGAGAAATTTGAATTAAATCAGTATCAAGCAAGTTTGGATAGAACCATGAAGGATCTGTTTTTTATCAGCTCAAAAGACGACACGAATAAGACAGATATTCTTTTGAGATACGACTATACGACCATGGAGAAAAATATTTGTGGGGCACTTCTCTTCTCAACGTCGAGGGAAATAATGAGGATTATCGTTAGATTAGTCTGTGGGGCTCCAGCTAACAGTGTGTCGCTCCTATTCTACCTCTACCAGTCTTACAGAACCAACAGTACCAAGAACCACCTCGGTGGGCTAAACACAAGGTTTCGGGAAAAACTTCTAGGACACTGTAAGAAACGCCTCTCGACCAAACTTCGTCACAGCGTAGCCGATATCACATTGGCAGCTAAACCCATCAAAGGGATCCGCACACTTTCAGAGAAAGTCATCCTAGAAACTAAAAAAGGCGAAACTACTTACATTTGCAATTTACTAGCGATGGCCCTAAAACCGGATCAGCTGGACACCATCCAAGTTGAAAATCGACTGCTATCAGAAGAGAAAAGAAACATAGCGAATGGTATGAAACCTGGTCGCGCTTTAAAATTTTACGTACAATACGCGGAAAACTTTTGGAGTAAGCAAGGATATAGTGGTGATATATTCAGTATGCGTGGCCCCATCATTTGGGCGATGGAGAGGCCTATACTGTCGACTACAGGAAGTCTGGATAAATACTCAGGATTGATTGGTTACTTGATGGTGCGTGACGATCATGAGGAATGTAAAGAAGCTGTCTTGGAGCAACTGGTAGACATGTTCGGTAGCGAAGCGGCTTATCCTGTCAGCTATAAGGAGACACCTATAACTGATGTGTATATTCCTCGTTGCGGGGATTACGTTGCACTGCGGAGTTGGACGACAAAAGGAAACACTCAGTTCTTAGAGTGGGGAGCTCTGGATATTTACGCTGATGGTGACTTGGGTTCTGCGCTGGAAGCCGGACATTCTACGTATTTGCATGTGATGGCTTGTTTGCGGCCTCAAGCTCAGGACTACGATGATTTTATACTATGTGAATTGCCGATACACAGTGAGAATTGGATGTACATGTGGTTGTCGCGAATCAACGTGATCAATAGTGTTAGGATAACCGTGTGTGCTGCTGTCGCGTGGGTTTCCGTCAAACTCCTGCGCTTATACAGGGGCAAGTGAGGATGGTGGTGATTTATCGCGCTTCACATAATACTTTTAGTCTGATAGGTAGCTGCTCTTGGTGTAATAAATGAGTTTTGTCAAGTAATTAATTTGCAGTTGTTTACGTGTTTCATTGAGGTGAGGAAAATGTAACCCAACAAAAACAAATATGAAAAAGGTTTAAATGTTTTACAGCTGCGTCCCTGCAACCCATAATTCTATGTAAGTAGGTACCTAAGTAAGTATGCTAATCAGACTACAATACTCCATTAGAATAAATCTCGGAACAATGTACACAAAGCGATAAATAAATTGTTTTCTTATCAACTCAACCTATTGTATGTTTTAACCATAGCAAGTATACCTTACATAAAATAAAACTTATCAATCGCATTCCTCTATTCAGCATCTTAACGACGTCTTAATATTCAAGCTGCGTCCCTTTTACTTGTGCCCGTGGACTATATTAGGGACTGCTTAGAGCTGGATGACCTCCTGAGTAGACAAGGGCATGGGCAGACAATCGGGTCAAGTTTGATTACAGTGTGACTCAGAATCGACACTCTTCCTGCCACTTTTGTAGAGAGAGGCGAGTAGGAGAGGTACTCGACCTTATGTTCATCGTAGTACTAATCATCATTTATTTATAAGCATAACAATGCTCGCGATAAAATACCTTACATTACTATCATACCTATTTTTGCTGTAACGCCCCGTTGCTGCTTTCCGGTTAGAAGGGTGCCGATGTAATTAAAAACAAAACATTTCAGCTTGGCATGGCAAGGCACCTGCGAACCAGCTGACCTGGTGTTCCAGATGTCTAAAGTCGGTGGTGACCATTAAGACATCAGGTGGACAGTCGATTATTGATTCGATCTAATAAATCAACAAGCAATATTTAAAAGTCGTCAGTTCGAAACGTGTTGCTAAACATAAAATGGCAGGCGCTTTCTTATCACTACATAGTATAAAACAAAGTCGCTTTCCCTGTCTGTCTGTCTGTCCCTATATATGCTTAGATCTTTAAAACTACGCAACGGATTTTGAGGCGTTTTTTTTTAATAGATAGAGTGATTCAAGAGGAAGCTTTATATGTATAATACATGCACCCGTGCGAAGCCGGGGCGGGTCGCTAGTTTCCTATATTAAGTATATTGTTACAATTTTACAGTTTACTTGGACAAAAGATTTTTCCATTACTTTTCAAAAAATATTTACTAGATTATATTTTTCAAATTGTTTACTAGAAATTAAAAATATGAAAGAAAGAAAGAATATTATTCTCCCAATTTCCTTCCACGGTAAATAACTTATCCGTTGGCTGTTATATTGGTACATAAGGCTTATTATACAATTTCAAATTTAATTACATTATGAATTTGATAAAAGGAGGGAACAACAACAGATGAAAAATACTATAATTATTTTGTTGCGCCTGTAGAAAATTATAAAGCAATTGGGTGAATGAACACTTCTTGCTATTAAAGTTTTATTAGGCACTTCATATTTTAAGTACTTATTTATTTATTTATCTTCTTTAAAACTCTAATTACAAGGTTCCGCCTAATATGACAGTGTATTTAATAATGTAAAATCTATACTAGTATTAGAACGAGATAAAGTTTGTTTGATTTTAGTATTTTTTTTTTGTTTGCAAGTAATTTAGCTCTGGAAGTTCTGGTCCGATTGCAAAAAATCTTTAATTGATAGGAAGCTACACTACTACTGAGTTTTATAGGATAGGCAATGATTTATGGTATACTTAACTTCCACGCAAACGAAGTCGCGTGTAGGAGCTTGTATTATAATTACTTAATACTTTACTACTGGTGTCTTAGCAACAACTTTAAAATCAATTCAAGTTGAAATAACAATAGGCTCTGGAGTCGTATTATTATGCCATTAGACTTTCACTTCACGAAGAAAACAATGCTTCCGTCTATTACTTCTGGGACACAAGTGTGATGTGGTGTAGGTATCTACACAAACCTACAGTAATCGAATAGAAATATTGTAGTAGATACTTATATTTCCCTGACAGCGCTTTCTCAATTTGTCACTTTAAAATTACTAATTAAAACTAGCTATACCTCGCGGTTTTACCCGCGTTAAGTTACATCTTTAGTTACTGCTCCGCTCCCGTGGGTCGTAGCGTGATGATAGATAGCCTAAATCCTTCCTATAAACGGGCAATAACAGGCAATTTTTTTTTAATCGGACTTGTTGTTTCTGAGATAAACACGTTCAAACAAACAGAGATAACAATCTAGGAACATGATCATTTAAATTTTATTGCTTTGGTAATTTTTTCAATCAATTGTCAACCTCCAAGTACCGGAAGTATTTCCGCCATAAAAAAACATGAAATGGCGTAGTCGGAAGAGGAAACGTTTTGTTTTTACTTATTTGATACGCTTCGACGATCTCTAAACGTGACAGATATAGAGGAATACTTGTTATTACTTACAAGATACTGGTGCCGATTCCCTTGTTCACAAACTAAACTAAAATTAGACTATTGCTATCTTTTTCTGTCCAATAAAACAAGAAAGAGACGAATGTAAATAAGAGCTGTCAAATTTAGTCAATCTGACACATCCATACAATATTATAGTTGACATCGTAAAACGTGTAGATTAAAAATACGGAAAAGTTCAAGGCAAAACTAATTTGACATCTCTAACTTAGTTCTTAAATGTCATCGTCCTTTTCTTTCGCTGTATGTTAGTAAGAGATGTCAATTCTCTAAATTTAGTCTAGTTTATGAACAAGGGAATCGGCACCACTGTAGTACTAGAAAGCAGTGTTTATTCGCGTTATGTAGTAGTTCACGATCGTCTAAAAAGGGATAAGAAGTAGCCTTTGTGCTATTCCAGATTTATCTAACTTTGTGCCTTTCATCCAGACCCGTTTAACCGTTCTGGCGTGATTGAGTAAACATCCATCCATCCTAGGGCTGCCATCACCTAAATTGCCGACGCCGGACAAAAACTTCAAAAACCCCGGACATATGGGGTGAAAAAAAGTATTTTTTTCCTGGACTTACCTACCAAAAACAAAATTTTTAAAATAAAAATTTAATAGTAAAGTTTTTTTTACTAAGATTTATTTTGATTTATCGTCTATCTTTCAATTAATCGGAAATCCCCTGACACTAAAAGTCTCCGGGTGTCACCCAGACACTTTTTGACAACCCCTCCCGGAAGTTCCCCGGACGCCTTCTAAACTAGGACAACTCCGGGGAAACCTGGACGGATGGCAGCCCTAATCCATCCAAACTTCAGTAGTAGGATTAGTTTTACCACATAATTGATAACCACACGTCAAACCGACGCGTGACAACAATCAATCGCCAACATATTTCAACCATCTCACATAAAATTACCACAAAATAAACGAAATAAAATAAATGGCGACATTCCATCACGTAACAAAACGGGCGACCACTGTAACTTGAAACCACGACATGGCGCTGCTTGCTATGACAACTGTCAAACGTAATGTCAGATTCAGTACTTTAGTTCTAGTACCAAATTTTGCCACGTGTCAAGTTATGCTGGGTCTGGAAAATGTAATACAGTCAGTGGGTCAAAATCAGCACGCGATCCACAATAGGCCAGGCATTACAATTAGGCACACTGACCCAGCTTGCGCAAATACTTTCCTTTCAACACACCCAAATAGATCACATTGTATAACAATTAAATATGGCGCACATTTATAATTATTGTGTGTATTATTCAATAATAGGAGCGGTTTCTCTTGGCCCCTGTTTAGGTTCAAGCACCGCTTGCTTTTCTATCAACGTTGATTTGAAACAAAGAGCTTTTAGGATCATGTGGGATGGAGAAACGGGCGCTGTCAGTTGATCGTCCTGCCGCGGCCTACATCTTTATTATTTTTATCTTTATTGTTTTATATTGCTGTTCACCTACATAGTGTTCACATATAGGAGCAACAAGAATAATGTTACCAGAATTTTGTAAAATCAAAAAGAGTGTGCTAGGAGTTTCTTGCTAGTTCTACTTCATAGTGACCTACCAAGTTTTGGAACGAGCAACTAGCTCCAGCTTTTTGACTAACTGGCCGACTCCTTGACGATTCCAAAGTACCTGTAAACGGTTTAATTGAAATAAATAGCTATAGTAGGTGGCTCGGAGGGTTGTCGCTCTATTAAATATGCTGGCTTATATGACGGGCTTCTATTATCAGGGGGTGGAAGACTTTTGGATACGAATAATTTTTATGATGGGTAGTCCCATAATTATATAATATAAATTATAAAATACGAGAATTGAAACTGAAATGTGAGAAAATAATCAGCTGATCCCCATAAAAATATTCTACCTCACGATCAAAATGTATGGACCAGTTTCATGTAAAATATGCCTTACATTCTAGGTAGGTAGGTAGAATTTATGAGTTCTTACACTTCCAGAAAGATACAGTTTGCTAGACCTTAACCGGGGGAAAAAAATACTGTGCTGAAGGCTATATATTACCTTGGTCACTTAGTTACTTCTATGGCCTGTCCAATACCAATACTCCTCAATAAAAACCTTCGACAGTTCACTGCGTGGGCTGTCCGGTCGTGTTCCATTTTCCTGCAGACATGATGTCAATGACGGAAGCTATGGTGTGGCAATGGACGTGTTCTATTAATAGCATGATAATTTATCATTACATACAGCAAGACCCACATTATCATCTGTATTCGTTCGACGTACAATAGGACATAGGCCTGTGCAGTAAATTGTCGTAACAATAGTCATCACGGTGGCATAATTACCAACTGTGTTTGCCATGTGAATACGAGCTGTAGGTACCTACTTCCGGGTACTTTTCCTTATTATACATGCTCAGGTACCTACAACAATACAGTGTAGATGTAATGCACAAAAGAAAATGGGTGAAATTAGACCACAAATTATCCAAAATTGACTCAAAGAATGGCCCATGGAAGGTCTTGCAGAAAATATTGAAAACCTCTCTCTATGGGCATCCCAAAATACCCCTATGTAATTTCAGCTATTATTTTACCGTTCCTGGAAAATGACAATAAATTGAATTGTATTGTGATGGTTTTTTTTTTGTTATCGATAAAAAATAGACGCATCCGAAAATTTACATTAGATGTCGTTTCATGGGCCACCTGTATGATGGTATTCAATTCAATTAACCTGATAGCAGCCAAAAGTTCAGCCAGTTCAATGAATTGATCCTCGAAATCCACTGCAATTTTTGATGTTCATGAATCACAGCAGGGGTGCTTAGATTCTGATCCCTGTTAAGAACAGAGTATGACCACCCCTGCTGTGACACTCCTGGGCCTGGAAAAGCATGAAGCTATTGGTGGTTACTTCGTGAGAGAAGAGGGAGTGTGCCTTTGTTTGCGTACACATTTGTGCACTATACTATATCCAACTCTAGACATGTTTACTCTATAAAATTCCTTTAGACCAGCTCAAGGTCAAACTCAAAGTGTTACTACAGACATTCGATTGACTCAGACACAAATAATAGAAAAAAAAACGTTCGAACGGTCTTGGGTTCGATTCCCGGGTCGGGCAAAGTGTTATTGGATTTTTCCATCAGGAGTTTCTCAGTAGCAGCCTCGGAGTCTGGATTTGTGCCCGGTTGATGGCAATAGGGTCGCCCCCTATTACATGGGACTTAAACATAACTGGCGAAATGTGGATGTACTACTGGGTACACCTCTGCCTAACCCTTCGGGGATAACAGGCGTGATGTTATGTAAAAAACGTTACAAGGATATTAGCTACGTTATAGTCGCCAAGTCACAATCATCATGGTGTAAAATTACACCTGGATCTGCGGACTAAACCTCTATTGAATGTTATGTCTCAATTCTGCGTACATTCACCTGCACGATGTATTATTACTATCTATGCTAACAATTTCGAGACAAGACCAAGTGTCATGCTTATATTTCAGGGAAACTGCGCGGGCGCCGCTGGCAACAATAGCAAACATGCGAGTTACAGTCAACAAGGTTGTGGAATGATAACATTCTGGTGTAATGTTGCGTAATGTACCTATAGCATCTGGTTAGTGTCTATATACGAACTATATAGTCTGCTATGTAGGCCTCAAAATACTGAAAATATTGAAAAAAAGGAAATTTTGTTTCCAGGGTCGGATTTACCATGTTGGGCCCCCCTAAGACAATGCAGGTTTCGGGGCTCCTCTACCCTTTTCTAACTTCGACGTGGCGATTATGGTCCAAGTCCTCCCTTCATGATAAATACCTCTAGGTCGCTCACCTCACTTTACCTAAATACACAGAGGGAGAATTCACAGAATAGTACTACAGATATCATGGAAGCAATGGTGTAGCTTGCCTTAGACGGCTCTGTATCAAAATATGATAGGGGCCCGTCTACCTAACTGCGGGTTTTGGTTCGGGGCCCGTGTAGCTAGGGGGGCCCGTATTTTTGATACGCCCCTGCATTGAAGCCACCAACTAATCAACACCCATTAGATAAGCCAATTATTTTGCTTTTCACCATATCGCATCGTACACATAATTAAACAAGTTGGCATACTTGCCACGTGACTGCACCTAACCCAATAACAGTGATAATCAAGTTTTGAAGCTGTTATTCAATTCATTGTTACGAATAATTAGTTGTTACGCGTGTGACGGTGCGAATACTGACGGACAAGTCGCCTATGCGATATTTTCAGAAGGTTAACTTTGTATAGTCATTAAAAATGTACAGGCACAGATGTCAATGTATAGACTTATAGTCATGTGGGTCAAGTGTCCGCACTTTAAGCTTTGAAAACTCTCTGAAATGAAATTTATAATCTTAATGATACAAAACAGTATTAATTATTAAGACTATTTATTAGTCAACAATAATTGAAGTATGAAAATGTTTATCTAAAATGACTTAATGAAAATGCGTAAATCAACAACATTTTGAGTTGTTATCATACTCAAAAACTTTATTTTATTTTAACTTTATTTATATAAAAATTTTAACTTTACTATCTAATTATGTTTCAGTAACGAATAAATTGAAAACAAAAATCAAATTACTTAGATCATGGTAAGCCCATAGCAAAGATCATTAAATATTTTATATTTCTAGCTTCTTCTTGAGCCTTGAAAGAATGGATAATGGAGAACATGTGAAGCAGCTTTGCGTTTAGTAGTACCTGTCGCAATTAACTATAACATTACGTTTAATATGACGATGATCAAGTAATAAACAAATGAAGGTGGTTCTTCTGCTCCAACTGTTTTACATGCACTTAAGTATGGACTAGATATGTGAGGACGTGCGCTTCATATAGAGGTCGTACCTAGGCGTGACGATGACGAGGACCGATTTGATGACAAGGACATGTATGACTGTGAAGCTGTTCTGTTGTTCGATGGTTTTGAAGTGCAGCTGGTAGTAGCTGGAGAGAGAAGCGTGGTTGAGGATTGGGTATAATGGTGTGTGATTGGAAAGCCCTAAGTATGTTCGGCGCTGAACTCTTATAGACCTATTCTCTGCCCGCGACTTCGTCTCCGTACAAACTTTAGACCCCAGTTTCACCCCCATAGGGGGTGAGTTTTGGGAAAATCCTGTCTCAACGGAACGGACGCTTACGTCATAATAACTGGTCGTTTGAGCTGCTGTGTGTTGATAGATCCAGTCAGTCAGTAACGGTTGCCTTTTATATAAAAGATTGTTATACAAGTGTCTGGAAGCAGAGCTGTTACAAGTAAAATAGGAAGGGTAAAGGTGCTCCCTCACCGGGAGCATTCGCGTGTAATGTAACATTATAGATTCGACTTTGAGCATTACATTACAATACTACCTCCCTGACCGACGAGCGTTTGTGTGTAATGTAACATTATAGATTCGACTTTGAGCATTACATTACAATACTACCTCCCTGACTGACGAGCATTCGCGTGTAATGTAACATTTAGTATAGATTTGAATTAGGAAAGCGCATTGATGTTACAAGTTGTATCAAAATATTACACATTGTATCATTACAAGGTGCGCATTGTAATGCTCGGTTCTCCTCCTTCACTGATGTAACGTCGTTTTGTATCATTACAAAGCGCGCGCTGTAATGCTCAGTTCTCCTCCCTCACTGATGTAATGCTCGACTCTGTAACGTTACATTACACGCGAATGCTCCCGGTGAGGGAGCCCCTTAAGATTCATATTTACATAATTGGGTTTAGGTTAGCCAAAAGGAGCCAAATGACAATCTCTCGATATTGAAATTCATTACGACAAACTAATTCAATACATCAAATCAATGGTTTAAAATTATTCAGCGTTAAATATTCAAAATCATTATAATTACATATATTTTGATTTATACGATTTAATAGATTTGATAGTTACGATTTCTAGAAAACGGACTCAGGAAGAAAGTTAAATCTGCAAAATGGCAAAGTTAGACTTACATCTTGCTGTCAACCCGATTAAATGAACTATGTAGCTATGCAAATAGTTTGACCTATCGGCAATTATATCTAATAACTCGCAGATTAAATCATGGCAGGGACATGAGGGCTATGCTGATATGGTGGAACATCAATTAAGTACACGTATAAGTAAAAAAAATCGTTGGTATAGTGGTCGCAAAGCGCATCTCCTAAGCATGAGGTCTTGGGTTCGATTCCCAGGTCGGGCAAAGTGTTATTGGGTTTTTTCATCAGGAATATCTCAGTAGCAGCCTCGGAGTCTGGTCAATTAAGTGTAAGTAAAAAAAATAGCTGCCTCGTTGGTGTAGTAGTCGCAAAGCGTGTCTGTTAAGCATGAAGTCTTGGGTTCGATTCCTAGGTCGGGGAAAGTGTTATTGGGTTTTTCCATCAGGAATATCTCAGTAGCAGCCTCGGAGTCTGGATTTGTTCCCAGTTGACGGCAATAGGTTCGCCCTCTATTACATGGGACTTAAACAAAACTGCAGTGGGACAACAATATTTGATTTATTAGTCTTAGTAATAGGAACATCATTGATTACCGTGAAAGGAGAGCACAACGTCCAGTGGAAGAAGGAAAATTCTACGAACCGTTGGCCGTGACCTCGACACTCCGAATCAACAGACACACTATGACAAAGAATGAATAGCGAATGATCTAGAAGTAATCAAGTTTCCGTAGAGAAGTAAAGGGTTCCTGATAGGTTTCGCAGTAACCATTTACCTACGTGACTATCATTGACAAAATGACAATGATAATTGGATTCTATGTTGTGTGGGGATAAGTTTTAATTCCGCGTGGAGTTTGACTGCTTTAACGTCACAAACGAAAACCCGTCAACTACAGTGGCTAATAAGTTTTTAAATTAGAAATATTCGTTATATTGATTAATTTCGTTTTAAGACTTTGTTCATATCAATGAGTGATTCATATTGTGCTTGTTCTTAGTAGGGGTCCCCATAGGTGGGGTTTTACAGATCAACCTTCATGCCTATATGCAGCGTTTCTCCACAGACCTTGGTCCACCTTTCATCTTGCACCGCATACCCTGTCACCTGCACACTTGAGGGCTTAATTACTGGTCAGAGGATGGTGCTGTATAAAATATTTAAAAAAATACATATTGACCATCGATACGCTTAGAAGATAAGATAGTTGTATTTTCAATTGGAAAATCGATTCAAGCATTTATGTTAACACGCTTTTGCTAGTCCCTCAGTACTGCTACGGCAGAGATATTCGTGAACGTTAATGTTTATGGCCCATGTGCTCTGTTGATTATCAACTTTTCACAACACAAGGCTTCCATGCCATGGTTTAAGGCAAAATAAGTATGAGATGTTAACATAGAGTAAAGCTGTTAAAGAAATTAACGGTAACTATATTTTCAATCTGATATTATCATACTGCCATAATTATTTATAAGCGAATTATTATTAGTCAACGAGCAACTTATTATGTATACAGCACGATCTAACTAGGATATGATTAGATACGAACACAGGAACAGGAAAAGTGGAATTAGGAAATAAAAGTGAGTCGGTAGATTTAACGCTGGGAAAGTTTATGAAGACGTCCTCCACTGTAGATTATGTCAAATCCGTCTACCATCTTCTGCATGGCTGTTGGAGGTTTGGTACTATGTTAAACGACTTGAACAGTGGTTCTTATCGTATAAGTGTTAGTGGACTAGCGCCATAAGAAGGTTCTATCAATAAAACACGCAAAAAATTAGCTAAGAGTATTATAGGCCCCTAAAACGCGTCGTTAATGCTTTGTCATTTAATAATTACCTATATGAGCGTCTCGCTCGAGGACCAATTCTGGTGCTTTCAGGGACCACTATTGGTCAACGGACCACCTGTTGTGAAACACTGGTCTAGAATGGTCAAGAATGTATTGCTTTAACCAGAAGACATAATTTGGCATGACAAATTATTGTGACATCTTTCATCGATGCCGTTCTGTTCCAATGACGCGACAAAAATTTACTTGTTCTAATTAATTCGTTCTATTAACTTTGATACTTACCACAGATGATAAAAACACTGGCAACCACTAAAAAGGTCACCTTGTGACGACCATGGTTTTTACAAACATACTCTGTGGTTCACCAACCAACTGATACTATGGAACTATTGATAACAATGCGGTTGATTGTATAGTTGTATTTATGAGAGTCTGTCTCAATTCACATCAACAAGCTTCTGGTATCAAAACAATCAATTGATTGGATTGGTTGTGTTTGATTATAGGCATCTTCTTCGTCCGCGTCAAAGATGGTATTATAATATTATCCCACGGGAACCGTACATTTTTCTGAATAGAAAGTAGCTTGTGTGCTATTCTCAACGACCATATATACCTAGACTCCTAATAACAGACGACCGATGTCTGTCAACACATTAGGCATAAAAGTCTTATAACACGGCAATGTTATAAATCCAATAGTCACCAAGTTCGTATTAGTTTTGACCACTCCTGTGAGCCGTAAACATGCACTGACCTTGAGTTAGGCGATTAACCCACGGCACCGTACGCCGCTCCGGCATGCGGTGATGCGGTTCTCACGTCGCACTAGCCTCTATGAAATCCGCTTGAACCTCGCACACGAGCACCGCACGACCGCGCGGTCGAGCGGTGTTCTCGTCACAACCGCATCACCGTGCGGACGTCCGCGCGGTCGTGCGGTGCTTCACACACGGGGCGCCGCATCACCGTGCGGATCATCGTGCAGGGTTCCCAATTTAGGGGTTTTCTCCCCAAATTTAGGGGGTAAATATATGTAATGGAATTTTTTTAAGGGCGTTATATGTTATTTGTTTATGACGATGTTCACAACATTCATACAAATTTTCAGCATGTTGCGAATTTTTTACTCTTGAATATCTATTTTCACCGGAATAACAAGAAAAGAGTTGGTATCCAAGCGTGTATTCACAGTTGCTACGTATTGCGAGAAATGGAACGCACCCATAGCAGTTTGTTCTCTATTCCGCCACCTTCCGCGATGTCAATATTTGCGCACTGCATTAAAAAAATTCATTCACAAATCATTTTTCCCCAAACTTACGCCAAGAAATAATGTGTTCCCCAGAATTTACCCCGCAGTTTTAATTTTAAAAAAATTTTCCCCAGAATTTTTCCCCAAATTGGGGGAAAAAAAACCCCAACCTGGACACCCTGAAAACTGGTCAAAACCGGTAAAAAATAACTGGTTAAAACCAAAACTGGTCAAAATCGATCCGTGCGGTCATGCGGTCGAACCGCATCGCCGTGCGGACAACCGCATTGAAATCCGCTTCACCGCCACCGCATGCCGGAGCGGCGTACGGTGCCGTGGGTTAATCGCCTTAGCCAATCAGAACGCAGTACCCCGTCCCCCTCGTACCTCAGCAAGTTGGCAGAATAGTTTTCGTGCGTTATGGCTCATTTTCATTAGTCGATAGGGCCCGCATGCATGCGGGGTGCGACGGATTTAATTTTCTGGAACACATACCACAGGGCCCGCATGTCGATATCACGGTCGGTAAAAAGCATGCGCGGCGGATCCCCGCATGCGGTGTAAAGACTTGTAACTTTCATTGGTTGTTATGTCGTATGCGGGGACTCCCCGCATGCGGGCCCTATCGACTAAGCGCCATTAGATCGTGAAAATGCGCCATTAGATCGTGTATTAAGCGTCTATAGGCTGTATGGTCGTTGGCTATTCTGGACTATAATCTATCTCTGTGCTAAATTTTATACAGATCCGTTAAACCGTGCTGGCGTGATTCAGTAACTAACATCCTTCCGTCTAAACTTTCGCATTCATAATAATAGTAAGAATAAGATCATTAGTAAGGACCTTTTGAATTATTATTAAGTTTTAAAATGCTAATTATTAATATATTAATATTTTGATATACAAAAGGCATCTTAGTTTGCGTTCTTTAGGAGCATTTTGCAGAATAGAACTTACGAACCTAAAGTTAAGTTAGTTTTTCCTTTGATAGCCTTATGAACCTATACGTCTATACCCAACAAACATTTTACAAGTCGCCACAACGTGCTGATTTCTACATTTGGTTCCTAAGCTGGTCGTAAATACGTCGCCATCACGTTGGCTTCACCGAGAATAGGCCCATTTTCTACGAAAAAGTGTCTTAAAAGAGTGACGTAACCGTCGTATAAACTACTTTTTGGTCAGATCGTGGTTGTGTAGTAGTCGCAAAACCCACGTTTTCGTCGAGTGATGGTGTTTATTACCGCTGCTTCGGGGTATTTTGTTGCAAATAGGTAGCGTAGGTAGGTAGTATTTTCAAACAAGATTTTGTGATAAAATGGTAAGATAAGTCCCGTAAATTATTATGCCTGCATGACTTCAATTTACGTCAGTACAAAAATTTATGTGCATAATGTGAGTGGTTGACCAAAAAGGGACCTGGAGGGATTGGAAACCGTTATTTTTTTTTTGAATTTTTTAATCTGTGGTCTTTTAGCTTTGTTTTGGTCTAACCAGAATATTTTTAGGTGCCGTAGTGTTTTTTTTTATGATTTTTTTTGTGAGCCGAGGCCGAGCCGAAACTGGTATAGCTACACGAAATTTCAAACGCGATTTACTCGAAATCAATCATTTTCCCTTGAGGTCCCTTTTTGGTCAACCACTCACATATTGTATATTGTGTTGAAACTCATTGGGCCCATTAAATCTATTGGGAAATTAATTCTATCGGGTAATATGAGCTAATTATGTCAATTTAATTAACGCGCCATGCAAATTCTTTAAATTAAGTGATTTAATCATGTAAATTTTTAGTAAACATGCTAACATGGGAAATATACAACCATATTACTACATCAAAACGACTACTTATTCTGTGCACATACTTTTTGTTCAATATTGTCAGCCATATTAACTGAAATAGGGTTCCTTTGTAGTGTAAGGGTAGTATAAAAGTTATAAAATTGTCTTAAAGTCGTATAAGGGTGCAATTTATCACTCTTAAATGGTCGTCACTTAAGTGGTTCTCGCGATTCTAATACGATTAATGGTGGGAAAAAAGTCATATTGACGTCACTAAGATCACGACACTGGTTTTACCACTAAATGACGCCGTTTCTACATAAAACTGTATAATAGTCATAAAAATAGTCGTATAGAAGTTAATACGATTTCTGTATGACTGAAATATACGACTCAAAGTTATGTAAGAATAAGATGCTCTAAGTCGTATTACACGCTAAATTACTTCAATGCGATGTTTACAACATTTTGAGTCGCATATTTTTTATTTATACGACTGAAATGTTTGTTGGGTAGGTAAAGCATTCTAATAACCACAACAATCAGATAAAAATTACAATCTACCACACCACTCGCGTGGGAAATGTAAACAAAAATGATAAAAACTTTACATTTACTATTTATTTATGACCTATAGCTTCGTTATAAGTTTATAACCGATTTTTATACGCAGTTCTAAAGAAAAATGCAATAGCTTTAGTGTAATATTTAAATGATTTTTATTTATTACGGAGGGATGTACCTATTCCTTTTTAGTTAGATTTATAATTGATTTCCGTAAATAAGCATGTCGATATTTTCAATGAAAATAAATTGTAATGGTCGCTTTTAGCCAGCATTATAGGTGAAAAAGACACTTTTTAAAATTAAAAGAAGAAAATTACGGGCTCTTCACATTTTTGTGTACCTAGTTTTTTTTTTTCAAAATATTCAATTTTTGTACATCGATCTTTTTTACGGTTGTCCTCATATTTTCTGATAAAGTCGCACATTGACCTACTGACTTTCTTTTTTTTTAAGTTCAATGTCACTTAAAATAAACGTATTGTAACTTAGTGTATACGTCGTTCACATTACTTACTTCTACAATCCAGGTCACCAATAGTTCTAACGATAAGAAAATTTAGAACAAGACCGATAGAAAATAAAACAAGTGTTTGTATTTACGTTTAATAAAAGAGCTTCGTGGCTAAGTAATAACAGGCACACGGGTTGATTTGTCAGGTTAAGCTACGCTTGCCGAGGTTGGTCCGTGGATGGATGACCATCTTTACACACCGAGACTCCTCCGTGCGTCGCGTCGGAACGCACGTTAAGCCGTTGGTCCCGGCTGTCATACGTGGATCTTTGACAGTCGTTACGGGTCGTAAAGCGTAAGAAGCCCGACAGTCTGACAACCAGTCTTACCCAGGGCAAGGGGTATCGTACCTATTACCCAGTTACTGGGTTGTGGAAGTCAGATAGGTAGTCGCTTCATGTAAAATATGGTCACATGTGGTCGGCTTCCAGTCTAACCGGATTCAGCTGAATACCAGTAT
Organism: Hoplodrina blanda; assembly: GCA_949316365.1. NCBI lineage: Eukaryota > Metazoa > Arthropoda > Insecta > Lepidoptera > Noctuidae > Hoplodrina > Hoplodrina blanda. The sequence continues at coordinate 1,783,112 of OX438579.1, read as the reverse complement.
TTTACATGGAGCGACTGCCTATCTGGCCTCCACAACCCAGTAATTCGATCAATATGGCTACGTATCTGATGATAATCTTTTGATTGGATTAAATCATAATAGTAAACGTAACAGTCAGAGCATATTATATCAAAGCGTAGGCAATTACTAATTAGCGATGCTTTAATTACTGCTACTAATTAAAATGTTACTGGCACTCTCGTCAATAGGAAAATATTTATATAGCCCTCATTTTAAAAGTAACAGATATAGCTACCAGTGAATGTCCCGTCAGAATAAGTTCATCCGTTTCGGAGATCAACCGGAACAGACAGACAGACAGACAGACAGACAAAAAAAAAAGTTTTTTAAATTGCTCAGTAAGCATTTATAGCATTAATATTCATTTTGTAAAAAGCTTTTATTTTGACATATTTTATTTATTTGTAAATACGTAAAATATAGGTACGGGGTGTAAAAAAGACACATCACATAGGTAGGTACCTGTTAACTTCGCACCAATCTAAGCAGCATTGAGCAAAAATTATTTTGATCAATGATGCAATTTCTTTTTTATGTAAACAATCACTGTATGTTGCTAAAAACGTATGTAACTAAAAGTTAAACTTTGATCATCAATATCTTCGTAACTAGAGAGTTACGAAATATTCCATACTAAAAAAAAAAAAAAAAAAAATTAAAAAAAAAACGAAACGGAACGGAAATATTTCACTTTCTATTTCTTTCTTTTTTCCACTTTCGGCTCCATTAAGCTTTTTTATTTATCTTTCATTTTTCTTTTTTTTTCTTCTTTCAGCACCCGATATAAAAAGAAAAACTACACATACCTACACAAAGTGCTGTTCTACATAATCAACATTGTCATTGTCACATAAAGAAAATGATTACATACCTACTGAAGTAGAAGATACGAAAATAATTTATTGAACTAGGTACCTATTTAGTTCAAAAAAATTAAGAATTGTTTAACATTTTTAATTACCTTTGTTCGTTTTACTTAAGGCGGGCATTGTCAATACTATGTGGCACACACAGACAGACGTGTAAAAAGGTCTTAATTTTTTATTTCTATGTAAATACTATAACGAAGTTTAATAAAAAGGGAGTCTATATAAAAATCTTGCTTGTCTGTTGTGAAGTACTAGGAAAATTGGTGATAAAATAGATAAAATTAGAGTTATACAAGTGTTTGAAAGCAGTGCACGTATCTTTGAGGTCAAGTGTCCAACCTCGTAAAGTGTGTACCTATAGCATTTCAATTCAGACTTACAAGCGACGCAATGTAAAAAAAAAACTAAAACCTTTTTTGTGATAATTAATATTGAGTGAAACGGAAAATAAAAATACAGAACAGTGAGCATGTGAGTACCTATATTTTTTTTCTAAATAAACAGACACAAAGAAAATGCTGAAAGTGAAAAACGTCTTACCTACTCAACAATATTTTTAATGCCCGTTGCATGACGTTGAGCAAGTGTTTGGGAAGTAGGTGTATAAATATTTAATGATCACCGACAGGCAGGTAGATATTAATTTACTGATAAGTTTTCAATATAAGTATAATTAATAGAGAAAACGGCGATCATACATTACATAATTTTAAAGTCATCACACAATTTCCTTTTTAATTTTAAACAGCAATCGGAAATGTTCCCGCTATAAAACGTTCCATTTTACAGGCATCTGGGGTTAAGGTCTTTTTGTTTCTAAAATTACCAATGATTTATCTGCCTTCCTTATTTCTTCTTTTCTAAAGAAATAAACTTCCTGTCGAGTATTTATTGTCATATTGTTTAAGATGAGCTCTGGTGACTGCGCGGTGGATCGCACAATGCACCTTGCCTTCAAATCACCCCGGCTAACGTTCCGATTCCGACATTGAAACAAAACGTTTTTTCACATTGCGGATTCGCTATAACTCGGCCGATTTAAATATTCCATGTGCAGTTCCAAGTATAATAAAGTGCAATGTACTCTCGTAGTGGGTCGCATGCTATTGTTTTGTCCGGCAAAACGTTATGTTTACTTCGCGGAACGTCAGTCGAGTCGTGCCGCAGCTGAGATTGACAACCAGTGTTTGCTAGTGTTGACGTGCGCGCATAGTTTTAATAAATACTGCGAAATGTCATCTAATATAATTAGCGATAAATATGCAAACGATACGAAGTTGAATAGTTTTAGTGCATTTACCGATAAGAATTTGGCGCCAATAAACGGGAGGTATAGATCTAAAAGTTTATCGAGTGATAAGTTGAACAAAACGAATGCAGATCGTGCGGCGATATTAGAAGACGTTGAAGACCATCATGTTTCAGAGAAGTCCGAGACTCCAGGCTGTTTAGTCGGCAACAGAGTTACGGAGCAAGGAGGTCACACCACGATGAACGGGTGAGTTTATTGTTTACAGAATACTGGTGACACAGATACACATTCGAATTTTAAATCGAACACCTTGATGAACTCTGACATTATTTTGACGTGTGATGTTTGTTTGTTTATCGCGAAATATGCCGACTGTGGCCGAAAACTACCGAAAGATCTTCACCGTGTTGTTGTTTAAATTAGGTATCTATAATACAAATAGGTAAGTAAAATTAATATCATAATATTTTGGTTCTCATAAATTATTTTAAATTATACCTGATAACTTATATACTGATAATAAACTAATATTTTTTTATTCAACATCTGAGTTCAGAGTTTTATATCATTTAAACTATTTGGTAGTCAGCCAAAATCCTTTATAACTTGAGTACCATTCCTACATACTTCTTTATTATTTTAATAATCGACATATTATTACTTAATTAACTAGTCTTGCATTACCTAAGTATCAATGTTTTACTAGTATGTGTGTAATTAGGTATTATTTAAGACTAAAAAGTTAAGTTGGCTTGCTATACAGATAATTTGACAGTTTCCAAGTATTATGTACAGAATGTAAATATATAGGTACCTACCTACTTACAGAATTTAATTAAAATATGTAATTTAAATTGATACATTAGTAAAAAGCCAATTAGTTAGTGAGTACCTAAACTTCCTTATTGTATTTTTCTTTTATTACTAAATGGGTCAAACTTTAACTTATTATCCACTTCTATAGCTTGTTTGTACTTAATCACCATTAACTGTAGACAATACATAATTAGTAATAAGTATTAACATTACAAGTAAATAACTGCAACAACAATAACAATTTTAGTAAATATCCATACTTAAACAATAGAAATAATTTGTAATTCCTGTATTTTCATTATTTTTGGTCTGAAGTAAAACCATTTCGGTCTTCTTAGTTTTTAATGAATATTTTAAAACAATCTAAATAGTGTAGGTAATAGATTGCCATTGAGATAGATAGGATACTGTTAATAGTTATCTACGTGAAGCTGCGTACTGCACGTATCTTCACTATCTTTCAAACCATTCAAAATTATCAATGTTTGTCGACATAATCATTTTTGTATTACCTACGTATCAGTTAGTAGATACTTCCTCCTGCCAATCTTTATAAGTAAGTACTTATGAAAACATTCTCTAAGAACCTAGTTATGTATCTACCCACATCAAATGTTATCAAACAATAGCTAAAGTTGTTTTGAAAAAACAAATGTTTTGAAAAAACAAAGCTGTTTGTTAAGAGAATCATTAAAATCAGAAAGTAATTAAAATAAAAGTCATTGATTTCTTCGAATGTATTTAATTCAAAAACAAAAAGGTACCTATGAACCTAAACTGAATGGAGAATACTAGCTCTAGTAGGTACCTACTTTAGTTTAAAAACCAACAAACATAAATAATTATAAAGGCACTCCAACATTGACAGGTCTGAGTTCAATTAACCTTGTCATTGTCAAAGCAGCTCGTCTGCTTTGACATGATTATAGATATAAATAATATCATAGGTAATTTGTATCATAAAAATAATCTGACATTCATGGTAAGCCTTTAATTCTCATCAAATACACAATGCACTACACACTTGTAAATTATCAAAGAGAGGCACTTAAACCTTCAAAATCATCATTGAAGTAAAGTAATAGTGTTATCAGACAATTCAAATCAATTACATTTAATTAATAGATAAAGAATTGGATGTATTATTCATGTTATCTCTTATACTGACAAGTGGTTCACTGCAGATCAAGTGTCTACTCTAATGACCTTTGAATAAGTCTTCGCTGCTTCATTCTTTTTATAACTGGATACAAATTGTTTTTACTAATAAAAACCACCCCAAATCACCTAAAAAAAGCTTTTAAAAATGGAATAAAAAACTTATAAATAATCTTTTTTTTTTCTAAGGTTGAAATCCGTGTCAATTATTTTTACCAAATATTAAGGGTTTAGGTTATCTAGCTATTCCAGTCATATTAAAAAATATTCTGGCATGCACACATCATGTTTGCACAAGCCAGAGTACATACATGAATGCCAAGCTGTGTGTTCTGTATGTTTGCATTTGCATAAATAAATAAATTAGTTAGAAAAGAAAAACTAAAAAAAAAATATCAGTCTTGGCTTTATAGTCACCTTGTATCATTGACATAAAAATAATAAGGACTGCCTATGTCAAGTTATATTATTAAATCGTATAAACCAATATTTATTACCAAGTTTATTAAGAAAAAGTATAAAACACTTAAATATTTAAGTAAATAATTCATTTATGTTTCTATGTCAATGTAACATTTCAAATTATGTCTGTCTATCCAAAAAGAATGTGTCATTAAAGTATCAAATTTTCAGAACAATATAATAAATTATATCCTTATCTCTGACCCACTTTTAGAATTGTTCATGAGGTTATTTTATAACGCAAGAGTGAGTAAGTACCTACATAGAAATTAAAAAAAACTACAACTACTTGCTATTGTAGTTGAAAAAACAATAATATTATTATGTTGGATCAAAGGACCGGTCCTGCTCAAAGGACCATGTTCTTGAAATTACCATCCAATTTTTCAGGATAGGTCGAAAATTAGACCGTAGTTGTAAGTTCTGTTATCATTTACCAGTAAGTATCGGGTACCAAGGCGTCATCTGGCTACATTTCGAAGTACCGAACATGACGCACGTACCTACTATTGATAATAAGCTAGTTTTAAACTAGGCTACTTAGTATTTTAATATTGCTGCAGAAATATTGGTAGATAAATTGTAGTAAATAAAGGAGCCCTGCTGTATTGAAAAAAAAAACAAAAAGAAACCAGTCTGGTTGGTATCAATCTTGGTCCCAATATACTACCCTGAGGAACCACACACGTTCGTTTATTCATCTATCCAGACCTCTGGTCTGGCATAATCCTGCATTCATTCTCAGATTTCTAAATGACAAATTAAACGTTTTCTATCAGTTTTGGTGAAGCGAACTAAAATTCCAAAAGAAAATCTTTTAAACGGAAAATGCTAATAATACTCATTAGCCCAACTTAAATCAAGACTTTTGAATATTCGCCACCACTCGTACAGTCTACTAATCTATAGTAAATTAACATCCAAAAACAATCATAATATTGACGAATGCCGTTCTTAATATTATGCTAGAGAACGATAATATTGATATATTTTACGGTTTGAAATAATACAATGAATCATCGTATGTACCTCTTGCGTACCTGACTGATAGCACTGATCTAACGACCCGGGTAATCACGTCGGTGTATGTCCTATTGTCAATTACACCATTATCAGTTACGCCAATAGAATTCCGTTAGCAGTTGCAGATAAACCAGACTTTTTATCAATTTATTAGGTACACTAACCATTGGTTGCGGTTGATTTCGTAGTGACTGAAATAGGGCAGACCTATCTTTGTAGCATGCGCATGTGATAAACAAACACAATGAGGTAGAACAAGAGAGGTGTGACAATGAGGTAGAATAGGAAAGAGAAAATAAAGGAGATTTCCTTTTAACAAGAGTGTCAGAAGATGTTATAAAAGATGCGATTTACCTTTTTAAATAGGACCTATCATTATCTTTAGTTATATTGATTGTAAATGTAGTGTAGATATTTGCATTATTGCAGCTTGGTTTGACAGACAATAGCCGTGCGACCGTAACGCCAAAACAGTTCAATGATCAATGGTCCATCTCCATGCAGATCGTTCTATTGTATGGTTTCACAAGTTATACAAGTACCTACCTAATACTGCATTGTTTTCAAATTAAGATTTAAGAATCAGTTCGAAAGATCTATGCCAGCCAGCAATTTTTCTCTTCATTTCAGTTATTGAAATCTTACTTATTCTTTTTTATGGAACCATGTCACCAAACTTGTCTTTCAATATTTAGATTTCTTGGTTCTCTATTGTGCTATTCAAGACTATAATCTATCTCTGTGCCAAATTTCTTCTAGATTCGTTCAGCCGTTCTGGACCCACGTTGAGTTTGAAGTAAAAAACCTCAGACTGAATGTAATTCTTTTGTTTTTTTTTATTATTTATTCCTAATGGAAAATGGAAACTCATCTAGAGGATGTAAAAAGTTTTTATGATTCTCGATTTCTATGTGAAGTAGAAAGTTTTACCATCGGAAGTAAGTAATACTGCTCATTCTATATGTGTATGGGCCGTGAATTATGCCGGTCTCCACAACATGTGCGGTTGCAGCCGACCGCAATGCTTGACTGTCGTAAATATCTGCACTTTATTGGCAGAGATAAAGTTACTAGGAAGTAGGTACTTCATGATTGATGAACATTGAAGAAGAAAACTAAATACATAAAAGCGAAAGGTCACTCATTTACTCCTCACGAAATATCAATACTGCTTGACGTATAAAGATAAAATTTGGAAGGGAGGTAGTTTATAATTTGTAGACGTCCGCTAAGAAGGGATTTTACAAAATTTAGCGCCTATGGAGTTAAAACGGGGATCCAAAGTTTGATATGGAGAAATCAAGTTTGACACGAACAAAGCAGCAGGCAGAAACTAGTAGAAGTATAAAAACCGAAGTAATTTGCGTAGTAGGTCTGTTGATTGGCACTGAAATTACGAATCTCAATGTCGCTCATAGTTTTGTTTGAGTTATCAGCTATTACAATGGTTAAAGTAATAACCTATTAGATTTTTATGTTCAACCTTGATGAAATATCATGAAAATGGTCTTTGTTTCATTTAAATATCTTAACAGAATCACATGCACATAATTATTTAATCAACTGAGTATGTACCTTAAGTTATTATGTTTGGTGACAAACCGATTTTCACTTGTTTTGCGCACGTACTTATGGTGAGGTCACAAGACAGATGTTTGCACGCCTTCTTTTGTTCTTAAAAAAAAAATTACAAACGCAAACCGTTTCGAATAGGATTTGTGACTATTATATTTATACGAGCTCGTGGACTTTGTTTACTTTAAAAACTATAATATTGAATAGTACATTTTGGACAGTGATAATGATCGTGAAAATAGAATTTTCACGCGAATACATCATTGGTGTGAAAAGTATTGTCCATTTTAGTAGTTTGCATATTACCAACTACAGTCTAAACAGCTGAACTAATATTCAAACAAAACGGGTGTCGTCTTAAATGGAAATCCAAAATGGCAGTGCCTGTTTCGGCAATTTTAAAATCATAACTTGTAACTCCTCTCTACATCAAATTGCCAAATAATTTTCTTTTGTTGGATTCACCACGAAATGGTTTTCTCATTACATCATCGTCATCAGAGAGCTTATCTACAATATTGGTCACGTAACCAACTTGTACAAGTCATTGTGTTGCAGCTTTGATAAATCTGGCATGTGAGGTTCGGATCAATGACACAATCCATCAAGACACGTCTGCCTGCGGAAGTGCAATTGTGTTGGCATAGCAAATTGTAGCCCTCAGTACATAGGGAGGATTTCATTCCCCAACACTCAAAGATATACCTAGTACTGTTTTTCTTCCACGTTCCTGGGAATCCAATGTCGTAGCTCCTCCGATGAGTATATGCTTCGCAGCGTGAAAGGGACACCGATGCCCAACCTTTTTCCAAAGATTCAGTACATAGTTCTGGCCCTTGAAATATTTTTTTCACATATTTAAAAAGCCGGCTGTTCCATACAAAATTACAATAACCACAAGGTGAAAATGCTAACAACAAAATATGATTTAAAAAAAGCGATGAAGAAATTCAACAGCCCCACTGTTGAATTTCTAGTTTAGAATGAAACTTCTACTAAATCCATGTTAAGAGGTGCTGTGCGTCGATGTCTCTTCCTCTCTGCATTCATCGCCCTCCTTCGTTCTCCCTCTGTCTTCCCCCCTTCGTCCCTTCCTCCTCATAATCTTTTACAGAGTTAAAACAAAATACTTTCCGATTCATACATATTATCATCTTTGATATGCTGTTCACTTCATCACGGCAAGTTAGCACATTAACTCTAAGTCCAATGAGGTCAATAACAAACCCTTAAATAATCATTAAGTAGGCAGATAATGTAATTATTCTTGTAATGTGATTAGTATGACGCTAATTAAAATAGGTACTTGGGCTATCGCGATGGGTTTGTTCTTCATTGATGGCATTACTATTTTATGTGGCAGGAATATGAGTGAATATTTGCATAGATGTGCCATGTCGTTTAGGTGATATCTACTGTCTGACTTTGCAAGATAATTTAGTTTGTATCAATGTCATGGGAATACTAGAACATTGCCATTGATCCATTCATCTCCTAGTACAAAGACCGGCTGGCTCTCTAAAATTGTGATTTTCGAGCTTATTTGACGTTAGTTCAGACAACATAAATCAACTCTCGGTTAATGTTTTTCCCTTTATTTTGATTCTTAACGCTGATTAATTCATTTTAAATCTATTGTTTGAGACGTACATTGAACTGTTATTGCTGGATAGAAAAACACATATTACTTTGACTAATTCATTTAGTTATTGAGAGATTGTGGGTCAGCCAGCTCGTTTTGGCTAAGGGCAAAGTACCGATCCAGTAAAAACTCCCTATACTTATGTCGGGACACATTTAAATCATAGGTTCAAATCTAGTTCAGATCTTTTTAGGGTTCCGTACCTCAAAAGGTAAAAACGGAACCCTTATAGGATCACTTTGTTGTCCGTCTGTCTGTCTGTCTGTCTGTCTGTCTGTCTGTCTGTCTGTCAAGACCTTTTTTCTCAGGAACGCGTGGAGGTATCAAGCTGAAATTCATATCAAATACTCAAGTCTATGGTCTCTTGGAGCTGTGAAAAAATCAAACTTCTAAGTCAACGCGATCAAAAGATACTCCCGTTTATGCCGCAAATTTTCGACACTCGCAAGGGAATCAAAACCTACAGGGTACTTCCCGTGAACTCAGAATCTTGAAATTTGGTATGAAGCAACGTCTTATAGCAGAGATATAGGAAAAATTGCGAAAAGTATAAATTTTTAGTTACATCATATAATAAAAATATTTTTAATAATTTTAAACTTACTACCCCTTTCCTCATGAACGCGTAGTAGTATTATATTGAAATTCATATCAAATACTCAAATCTATAATACCTTTAAGCTGTAACAAAATCAAACTTCTATGTCAACGCAATCAAAAGAAACAGGAATTAAAACCGCATATTTTGAAACTCGCCACTACTCGCAAGGGAATCAAAACCTACAGGGTACTTCCCGTGAACTCAGAATCATGAAATTTGGTACGAAGCAACGTCTTATAACACAGATAAAGGAAAAATTGCGAAAAGCATAAATTTTTAGTTACATCATATAATAAAAATATTTTTAATAATTTTAAACTTATTACCCCTTTACTCATGAACGCGTAGTGGTATTATATTGAAATTCTTAACAAATACTCAAGTCTATAATATCTTTAAGCTGTAACAAAATCAAACTTCTACGTCAACGCAATCAAAAGATACAGCAATTAAAGCCGCATATTTCATTTAGCAATAAAAATACCATAACTTTTACTTATATACCTACAGGTTTGTACGGAACCCTCGGTGCGCGAGTCTGACTCGCACTTGGCCGGTTTTTTTTATAGTTGAGTATCTTAAATGCGATATGTAACTGTCCTTTTATTAATTAATGTTGAAGATTCAGACCATGGTCACGATCACGCCTCATCAATTAAAATAGCATACGTTTCACAATATTACTAAGATAAACGTGCGTAGTGTGATAGGCGCTAATTATACGCACATTACATTCACACACGATTAAATGTGCACCTTGAGAAATTATTTAACCTTTTTCTCGGCGAAGAGGTAGCTGATGAGAGATATTTTCATCTCGTTATATTTTGGGTACATACTTCATTGTTTATAAATAAAACTTGTGTTTGTTCTTAATTCCGCTTTGCTTGAGAACACAGCATTCTTCTTTTTCTCAGTGGCTTCCTTATATCACTATGTGCCGTTCTCACTACTTGCGCATTTCATGGTGTCAATTTAGCATCTGATACGATTGATACAAAGCTTATCAGTTTTGCTTATGATATTTAAATTAACTGCTATGGAATATGTCAGTATTCTGTATTCTGTGTTGACTTTGATTTCTATAGTTCAGAAATCAAAGTCAACACTTTTATTTGTATTAAACCATTTACAGGCACTTTTGAATTTTAAAGCGGTCAGCCAGTTTGCCAAAAATGTTGACGGTGCCCATTTCAAATTTAAGAGAAACAGAAGTTGGAGCACCTCAAATTCAATCCTCATCATCATCATTATCATAGCTCGATTTCACCCACTGTTGGGCCTTATAGGCCTATCCTTTTTGCGCCAACCTCGATACACTGAATTATTAAGATGCTTGTAATAGTGATAAATAAATAATCCTACTTAAAGTGCAAGTATCGATCATCTTCGACCCTGAACGTAGAAGGAAAACGTGGTCCGTCATACAAGTCAAGGTTTGCTTTTTAACTTCTTGAACGTTTTTTCTATATCCTGAACTACCAAGCGATGGGCAAACATGTCTCCCCTTCATAACCTGTCCGAATAGCCGGTAGATAATTTATAATCGCTGATATTTGTACAACTGATAAGATAGCTAACATCATGAAGTAAAAATGTGGTCAGTCGAGAGCGCGGATCATGCGTCAAGTGTATATCAGGCTCCCGACTCTTGGTGGTATTATAAAAGGGACAGTGGGGTTTGAAGTCGGTAAACGTCCGACACAACCCTCCATATTTCCCAGATGGAGGTTGTCCATCAGGATTTCCCTAAGAAAAAGAAAAGTAATTTCGTGGTTCTTTATAATGTGCGGTCAGGTCACTGTGACCCTCGATTTGGTGCCAGACATCCTTAGGCAGACAGTCTTGACTATGGGACTGACGTATTAGATAATACTTACAGCATAAGTATATATACACAAATACGTATTTAATACTTATACAAGCTGTTGATTTGCATCCTAGTCAAATTCAAGGACGTAATTATGCTAATGATTCTCGACCCAAATCAACAATAAAATGAGTAGGTATTTTTTTATATTTTTTTCCTGTTTACTGAAATCCATAATTGTAAACCAGCCGTATTTAAAAGCGGCCCGTCTGTTACTAGCTATAACCGCGCTTTCACACACAAACAATCGCAAACAATACATACACAACGCATACGCAACGATCATTCAATAATTTCGTAGGTACTACTCGCGCACGTGCCTAGCCACGCTCGCGCTCCCGCGCGCGCTTGTTAGTTATTGCCCGGTACTGTATTTTCAATTGATTATTTATGTCTTTTAGGACAACCACCTGAAATTTGACGAGGATGCAAAACAACATCTTGTATAAACAACTGTATGTCTACTTGGCCTACCTTCCTGTTTCCTATAATAAACATTTTATTCTGCACATGGGTGCTCTGAACCATGGTCGACATGTAACAGAAAAAAAATTACATAAGGTGTAACTTTCACATTTCACGCTACTATAACATACAAAATTAGGTATGACACCTTTTACTATCAATACTACATAATCACTATGATAAAAAATAAGATAATGAATTTGTAAAATAACGTTAGCTGTATAATCGTATAAAAGCAATTTTAAAATTACGTATCTAATGATTACTCACTGTGTCACCTTAAAAAAATATTACCTAAGTACAACCATATAAATAATCTGCTTAGTCAAATATTTTGTAACAATTCAGCGAATTTCGTACCATTTTGTCATAAGATCACCTTTTATGTGCGACTCAATTCTTTCCTTTAATTGTATTATTGCCGTCTTTTAAAAATTTTAAAATCATTTCAAAGTCTACGAGTCTACGACAATATTTACAACTTTTAAAATCATTTTAAATTCTACGAAAGTATAATATTAAGTAACATCTTTTAAAAATCATTTTAATTTGTCGACAATATTTACATCTTTTAAAAATTATTTTAAATTCCACGACAATTTACAACTTTAAAATTCGTTTTAAATTCCACGATAATATTTACATCTTTTAAAAATCATATCAAATTCTAAGACAATATTTACATACGGTTCCCGCCGTAACATTACATTATCAGTCGGTAGTTGCACTTATCTACCTACAATTTGTGCAGGGTGTGGTTCATTCGATGTGTCGAGATAACGCGGCGATAGCTTTAATAGTTATTAGATTCAAATTAGTACTCACTCGGTGACGCTACTAATATGACAGCTTGACATCTCATTTACTGTTTTGTGGTTATATTTTTTGAAAAAGTGATTCAAAGTGCTGTGAAGTGATTTTTTTAGCAAAATGACGGACAAGAAACCTTTGCTGCAGTAAGTTTTTGGTTTTATGTCAATTATTATGTAGGTTAATGAGCATGGAATTTAGGAAGATTATTATTTGTTGGAATGTAACGTTAACGCAGAAAGCGCTTGTTTTATGACTGGACTTATCCTTTGCATTGCCGAGAGACAATTGGACAATTTGCATAGATTTTTTTACTATTATACTTTAAGTTTTCACAAGAATACAAATATGTAATACGGTCGGGCGATGACATCAGTGAGACATCGTTTGTGGTTTGCGTTACTTATTTGATTTAAGTATCACATGTCAAATTTCTCAATACGTATAAGTACTTGCTACATTGTTTCATGTTATACCTACAATAGCCTTCGAATGTAACATCAATATTCATTGCTCCCACTAGATGCCCATTGAAGCGTCAATGGATGCGTTAGGCTACTACGATCACTTGTATTTGTAATAATATTGAAACAACTAAAGTTATGAGTATGTATATGAGTAACGTATAATTTTTAAGTTAATTACCGGAAATCTAACTAACCGCAAGCCTAATTATTAGTGCACTTGTCCTATCTTCAAATCTTCTGTTTCATTGATTAGAGAGATATTTTCTGGTACACCAGTAGTAGTAGAAAAAGAAGAAAGAGGATAGAAAAAAACTATTTGTACTTAGGTAGCTATGATAGCCAGATTCATAACTAGCTTCTGCCCACGACTTCGTACACGTGAAAGTCTATCTAATCTTTTTTCTCGATACAAACTTTGGACTCCCGTTGCATCCCCTTGGGGGCGAGTTTTGGAAAATCCTTCCTTACCGCATGTCTACGTCACAATAACTATCTGCATGCCTTTCAGCGCAATCCGTTCAGTGGTTTGAGCTGTCTGTTGTTGTATCAGTCAGTCAGTAACGCTTGCCTTTTAATATTAGACTAGATTACGTTTTGAACGGATCGCAATGTTGGTACGGTTCTCCTAATGACCTCGCTTCGTTTGCTTTTCAATCCATGTAACTATGTGGTGTTTATAAGATAAGTCAGTGATGTGTTTACACTACACTGTACTGTACGTTGGTCTAGTGGCCCCAAAGCGCGGCTGCTGAGCATGAGGTCTTGGATTCGATTCCCAGGTCGGGCAAAGTGTTATTGGGTTTTTCCATCAGGAGTTTCTCAGTAGCAGCCTCGGAGTCTGGATTTGTGCTCGGTTGATGGCAATAGGCTCGCCCCCTGTTACCTACATGGGACTTAAACATAACTGGCGAAATGTGGGTGTACTAATGAGTACACCTCTGCCAACCCTTCAGGGATTACAGGCGTATAAAATTGTTGTAAATGCTCGCTCCTCTTTTGAAGCAATTTCTGATAAGGGAAACCAGTCCCATATAAGATCTCCTTCTACCAAAGCGATCACTTGACACGTTTTTACCCAACTGCACGACGCAAAGAGTAATGTGTTTATCAGCCTATATATTATGTACAAGTTTTTTATAGTAACAATAGTTAATTGATTCCATATAGGTGACATTAAAGTAAGTCGCCATTTTGAATCTTTTGTGACGTCGTATACCCTAAAACCAGCGGGTCATTCAACGATACTTCATTCGTTAATACCTATACGACCAATGGTATAGAAAGACATGCGGACACAGATGAACATACATAGACTGAAAAAACCATTACCCTCTTTTGACTTTGTCGTAGTCGGGTAAATAGATCATCATCTGCCTAGCCTTTTCCCAACTATGTTGGGGTCGGCTTCCAGTCTAACCGGATGCAGCTGAGTACCAGTATTTTACATGGAGCGACTGCCTATCTGACCTTCATAACCCAGTAACTGGCTAATACATTACCCCTAGGTAAGACTGGTGGACTGGTCCGGTGGACTGGTGGACTGGTGGTGGTGACTGGTAGTTTTAAATTAGGTGAAAAACACAACCTCGGTATAAGCTTAGTTTTCACGTTTCTGATAACATTTTGTTCTTATCTATGTTAGGATTAGTATTATTTAACTGTTTTTGTATCCGTGATATGTATTATGTGGTTACTTGGTCAAGAACAACCAATGGCAACGTACTAAAGACAGCGCGCATCTTATGCGGTTGTAATAGGAGTGATTTTACAACAAAAACGTATAGTCTGGCGACTGTACGTATTACAACGGTCCAAGGTCCTAGAGTTTCCAGATCTCCGTAATTTTAATATGTACCTAGCTGAAATTTTGAGGTCAGGTAGAGGAATAATATGTCGTTACCTAAGAAGGTATGTATGTACTTGTTACACTGAAGGCTGGACCCTTTTTCAAGCAAAGGTACTACCTACTAGGTTCACGCGTAAGTACGTTCAAGTGAAACGGCTTGGTTTTTATGTACCCATACTAGTTTTTTCCCTCAATTTCGGCCGTTTGTCTGTCTGTCTCCGAAATACTTGGACCGTTTTTGATTTTCAATTTTGACGAGACTTTCACTGGCTAATAGCTGATGTTAGAAGGAGTAATTTAGAATACTTCAATTTTAGAAAAAAGGGTACCGAGCAAAAAAATCTATGTTGTTACTGCGCAGACGTCATAGATTTACAGGAAAACGTTTTTTACCAAATAAATATGTGATACTGTGTATAATGCTATTGTGTGAATTGATGGTTCGTTACTGAGTTTGTTAGCACTACTACTTTAGGCTAGTCGGTGAACTTTATGTAAAACTAGCACTCTACCCGCGACTTCGTTCGCGTGATTTTTCTTACGGATCCCTATTTTTTTGATAATAAAATATAGCCTATAGCACTCAATGATAACGTAGCTTCCAATTTGTGAAACAATTTTCAAAATCGGTTCATTTCTTCCGGAGATTACCCCCTACATACAAACTTACAAACAAATGTTACCTCTTTATAATATTATTAGTATTAGTACCTATAGATATCTCTAGAGCTAGCTTTTGCCCGCGACTTCGTCCGCGTAAATTTCGGTCGCAGACGAAACCGCAGAATAAAAAGTACCCTATGTCCTTTCTTATGGTTCAAACTAACCCCGTACCAAATTTCATCAAAATCGGTTCAGTGATTTAGTCGTGAAGTCGTTAGGGGCCGGAACCCCAAGGGTGGTAAATGAGACCTAACTCCGCTATCAGGGCAGGGCTATATCTTTTGAACCGTTATAGGGTTCACAGATGTATAACAGCAAATAGACTAAATATAAAATAAGTAACGTTAAAAGTGAAAGACCAAAAAAACCAACACGTTTTATGTAGAGACCCCCCCCTCATACATACATACAACGTGTAGGTACCTCATACGTACAAATGTAGTGTTAAATATTGCACGGTGATACGGAACTCCGTCCAACGCGCTCTCGGCCGAGTTTATCCAATATCCTTCATGCGAAATAGTCACGATAATAGTAGAGTGGAGACCACGTTAAGGCAAGCGTAGTCCGGGGTTGCGGGAGGTCTTAACAGGATACCGTGGCCCCGGAACGTAAAGGGCAACAGAAGGAACAGGGTGGTTTTTTAGTCAGTAAAAGTCTGACAGTCCCTTCCGCCCCACCCAGGGCGGAAGGAGTCATTTGATGATTTTTACCACCTAAAAAAAAAAAAAAGGCAAACGTAGTGTGGGATGTGGGACGCCCGGCTGCAGGTTGGACCGACGATTTAAAGAAGGTGGCGGGCAGCGGGTTGATGCTAGCTGCCCAAGACCGGGATGGTTGGCGCTCTTTGGGGGAAACGTTCAGCAGTGGACGGCCATATGCTGATATGATGATGATAATTGATAGCAAACACAAAACCAGTGTTACCTTTTGCCTTTCTGTTGTTTTATCACTAAACGTAAAGTTAGTCACGGCATAATTCCCTCCCTTCCCCTACTCCCATTACTCAGAAATACCACAAAAATAATATACTCATTATTATGATAACACCACTTACAGCCATTGTCTGTAAAATGGTACAATTTGTGGCCACGTGTGCCATGTTACTCACATGTTACGGAGGTGTTCAATACACGCTCCCACGCGGCTGCGCAAGAGCATGCGACACTATTTATGCGTTTCCTCTTATGCTTATGTAATACGGATTCAAGTTGTGTCTTTTTGTTTGTTTCCAAGATGGTATCATCTTGTTTTATTGTCTTTGAATCAATAAAGGCTTGTTATTGCTATACAATGTGATAGGGGTGAGACTTCTAACCCGTTAAGGCTGAGTACTACATCTAATTTTATCGACAAAAATAATAATATGGGGGGTTGAACCCCCTCCCCCTAAAAATTGAAAATATTGAAAAATAGCGATTTTTTCGGTCAAAATAATTCAGAAATGATTTTTTTTTCTCACCAAAACATTATCAAACATATGAAAAAAGTAATGAATTAGTTAGCCAAGGTTATTAGCTACAGTTTGTCGTTTTTTTTTTGTTTCTACGACGCATAGGTACAACCTTTGATATCACATAAAGTATCAAGCGCGCCGTAGTACATTAAAAAAAAAATTAAAATAGCCATAATTTTTAGGGGGAGGGGGTTCAACCCCCCATATTATTATTTTTGTCGATAAAATTAGATGTAGTACTCAGCCTTAAAGGGTTAGAAGTCCCACCCCTATCACATTGTATGTCTAGATGGGGCCGATTTAATGGAACTGATTCATTTTGACTACCAGTTTCTGCTCGCGACTTCGTCCGCGAGGAAGTCAAGTAAACTATTACATATGCCTATAGCACTCGGCAATAGTCTAACTTTCTATCTGTGAAAGAAATTTTGTAATCGGACCTGTCCTTTCAGAGATTACCTCTTACAAACGATAAAAGCTTTTCCTTTTAATAATACTAGTACCTACCTATAGATAATTTCGAATAGCCTTAGTGGGTGATTTGAGGATAAAGCCATTGGTCGGCTGTCAGACTTTCAGTTGCATGTCAAGTGACAATGGTAGTCCCATAGATCATTTGGCATTATGTAATTTGCTTGCTCAGTAGTGTACTTTTAGAAAGCACATTCATGGGACCGTTTCACCTACCCGTTGTTAGGTATTCACCTGTCAGTTGTCTGTCATATGGCTGCCTGGTTTCCTTTCCAAAAAAAAAAACCGGCCAAGTGCGAGTCAGACTCGCGCACCGAGGGTTCCGTACAAACCTGTAGGTATATATATATAAAATTCTCGTGTTGCGGTGTTTGTTTCCAAACTCCTCCGAAACGGCTGAACCGATTTGCATGAAATTTTGTGTGCATATCGGGTAGGTCTGAGAATCGGCCAACATCTGTTTTTTTTTTTTAATCGCTGAACAACGTTTGCTGGGTCAGCTAGTAAGTTTATGATTATTAAAAAAAATATACTATGTGATGTAACTAAAAATTTAAGATTTTCGGAATTTTTCCTATATGTGTACTTTATAACGTTGCTTCATGCCAAATTTCAAGATTCCAGGTCGTCTGGAAGTATCCTTTAGGTTTTGATTCCCTTGCGAGTAGTTGCGAGTTTCAAAATATGCGGCTTTAATTGCTGTATCTTTTGATTGCGTTGACGTAGAAGTTTGATTTTGTTACAGCTTAAAGATATTATAGACTTGAGTATTTGTTAAGAATTTCAATATAATACCACTACGCGTTCATGAGTAAAGGGGTAATAAGTTTAAAATTATTAAAAATATTTTTATTATATGATGTAACTAAAAATTTATGCTTTTCGCAATTTTTCCTTTATCTGTGTTATAAGACGTTGCTTCGTACCAAATTTCAAGATTCTGAGTTCACGGGAAGTACCCTGTAGGTTTTGATTCCCTTGCGAGTAGTGGCGAGTTTCAAAATATGCGGTTTTAATTCCTGTTTCTTTTGATTGCGTTGACATAGAAGTTTGATTTTGTTACAGCTTAAAGGTATTATAGATTTGAGTATTTGATATGAATTTCAATATAATACCACTACGCGTTCATGAGGAAAGGGGTAGTAAGTTTAAAATTATTAAAAATATTTTTATTATATGATGTAACTAAAAATTTATACTTTTCGCAATTTTTCCTATATCTCTGCTATAAGACGTTGCTTCATACCAAATTTCAAGATTCTGAGTTCACGGGAAGTACCCTGTAGGTTTTGATTCCCTTGCGAGTGTCGAAAATTTGCGGCATAAACGGGAGTATCTTTTGATCGCGTTGACTTAGAAGTTTGATTTTTTCACAGCTCCAAGAGACCATAGACTTGAGTATTTGATATGAATTTCAGCTTGATACCTCCACGCGTTCCTGAGAAAAAAGGTCTTGACAGACAGACAGACAGACGGACAACAAAGTGATCCTATAAGGGTTCCGTTTTTACCTTTTGAGGTACGGAACCCTAAAAATGACAAAAAAATTACCCACTCCCGTCAGTCATATCAAAATAACTTCAACTATGTACATTTATTCATTTGGAAATTAGAAACAGATAGTAATTTATTTTATAAATACCCCAAAAATATAAATACTCAGGTGATACGATATAGGTACGATAGCAGTGAAACTAAAATTCCTCTTCATCACTGTCAACTTGTAATGTGTCCGCCGTGTCCGGTAGACTGGCCGAATTGGATGTTAATACTTAGCCTCTGCAAAGATAAAAGCCAGTCTATTGGTCAGACTAGTGAATAGTCCCGGGAAATCCCGGAACCGAAAGTACCGGGAAATCCCGGAAATTTGCGTTGTTTTAGGAACCGGAATTTTCAAAACCAAATCCCGGTTCTTTCGGTACTTTCGGCAAAATGAAATGAAATGCCGTCAGATACAGATGAAGACATAGAAAGTGAAGATGGTGAAGATCTTAATACGAATGTGAGGACCGAAATGGCTCTTTTCGAGAACGGATGGGATCGTGGACGTTATTTGTCGCAGGCTTTTGACTTTCTTTTATCAATTCCACCGACAAGTGCAGAGCCGGAAAGAGATTTTTCTTCCGCTGGGTACCTTTGTAATAAAATAATATCACGTTTAAGTGATAAGAGTTTGGACGCTCTTATATCATTATATAGGCAGGAGAGAAATATTCTAAAAAATAAATAAACAGGTACCTAACCTAGGTTATTGAGTGCCCCCATTGTAACCGTATGAATCAGACCAATGTAATATTGGTCTGAGCAAGTATTCCAAATTTTTATCAACCGACTTCAAAAAGGAGGAGGTTCTCAATTCGGCGCGTATGGTTTTTTTTTTTTTGTATATATTTTCTGCGATTACTCCGCGAATTATGAATCGATTTGGATGATTTTTTTTGTTTGAAAGAGTATAGTTCCGGATAGGTCCCATAGAAATATTGTCATGATCTGATGATGAACTTCGGAGATAAAGAACGGAACTCCTTATAAGATCACAGCAGAACCGTCGTAATAAGAAAAATTGCTTTGTTTATACGTGTATTCGATGACTGACTGAAGGAAGTGGGGGAGGGGGTACGTCAACCCCCCTCCTACTACTTTCCAAAATTAAAATATATCGTGTGAGGTATTGTTTGAAAGGGCTTTTCGTAAGGATTTCAAACATGAACACACAAGCACTAAAAAAGACAACCGCCTTCAAAAACTACAAAATAAAAAATAACTTTAGTTTGGAAGTCGGTGGCAGTATCTACATAACAAAAAACAAAACCAAAGCCGCCGACTTTCTCCGTTTCAACACTTTCCACTCTTACAAAGACTTATAATGTATCAAAAGTATCGATAGTACCGGGAATCCCGGTTCTTAAGCCAGAAGGTCCCAAAAATCCCGGTTCTTTAAAACAGCACCGGTTCTGCATTCCCTAGGTCAGACCCGAGGGTTTCAACCCCAAACGGCCCCAAAATAAAATTACCAGAAAGAAAGATATACTTTCTCAGCATGTGGTTCTCTGCAACCTAGCACAGCTCACCAAACTAGAAAGATGAACGGACTCCCTTTCCTAATCTATACTAATATTATAAAGCTGCAGAGTTTGTTTGTTTGTTTGTTTGAACGCGCTAATTTCTGGAACTACTGGTCCGATTTGAAAAATTCTTTCAGTGTTAGATAGATTAGTTATCGAGGAAGGCTATAGGCTATATACCATCACGCTACGACCTACGGGAGCGGAGCAGTAACCAAAGACGCGGGTGTAACCGCGGCGGACAGCTAGTTAATTATAAACCTAGACTTAAGTTAGCAACTAAGCGGTAATCTGGCGTTCTTGTTGTCAATGTGTTTACCTGTAATTGGCATATATATTAGAATATTACCATGTGATTTACCATTTGTATGTACATGTATGTGCTGTGGGTGAACCTAAAAAAATAAATAAGATGGGATGTACAGCAATTTAATAGTTATTTTATACGTTACACATACACATTCCAATCACGACGAACAAACATCCTTTGCTAGCTAGAATGTTATCTAAATCACGTGAACGAAACGTTTCCCCATTTAACTCCGAACAAGGTCATAAGTGGCATTTATTAATGGGTCGTTAAACCCGAGTGCCCTTAACAAGTAGTACCTAATCTATCGATAACTAACACTAGCGTCGATTACGATAAGTAATTGATAATGTACGTGAAATACGACGAATCGAGCAGGTAGCAGATATTTTTAAATTGGTTTAGATTGTTAATTTGTATGTAGAAGGAAAATCGATATGGTGTTGGCTTGTTTCCTTGGTTGTAGAGAATATTTTTATTATAAGTTTTTCAGTAAAGCAGGCTTCAGAGACAGTCCATTTCGGAATTTCTCAGCGTAGACCGTTAACCGTCATTTTACAAAAGTAGTTCTAACTTTTATCAAAGTTTAAAACTCATTCAGTCAGACGCTTTGAAAGTTGGAGTTTAACATTAAAAAAAAATTAAGGCACACGTCTGTAAGTCAGGCAATACCTAAGTAATTGAATTTGTTTTTTTTGTATAATATGCTGCAAAACCCTACCTACCCACCTATCTCACTAATTGTAAGTGTTCTAAGTGTTCTTATTACCTACTTTGTGTTTCTAGGTTGTTAATTTATTGTGCATACTGTGGTCTCGTTTATGTGAAGGAATACACCTACATAATAGCTTTTGTCAAATAGCAGAATTTTGGAGATCTTTAATAAAAAAGTGAGTGACCCAGCATTCAATCTAGCAATAGGGTGAACACGCCAGTTCGCCGACCACCTCCGGCTCTCGACCACTTTGCGAAAATCAGGTAAAAATAAGGAAACCGAAGCGCGGAAAATGTTCGAATTGCATGCAAACGAACGGTCATTCAGTATTCTTCCTATGCGTCATCGTTTGTCCACCTAAGATCGTTTGATGCCGCTCAGTGAAGTAATGAACTTAAGCTCAGTACACCAAGTCACCAAATTAAAGCTAAAATTAGTGGACGGGAACATTTTCTAACGTCAGTAAAACATGTTATTATTTAGTTTTGAACATAAATATTATGCTTGGTGTGTCAAAATATGTTTGTATTTACTTATAAACTAATAATCAATTGGAAATTACGAGTGTTTAATTAAAATAATTAGTGGTCGGTCAACTAGCTGCTAAAATTACGCTTCCGTTAGTTTACGACCACCTGGTCGGGAACTAGCTGAATTAGACTAGATAATTTTCAAAGATTGTGGACTTACTGCAAGATATAATGTGAAAATTTTCGATTTATTCTATTCATTTCGGCATAGCTGATTTGCTCGCCAGATTACGACCGGCTAATTGTATCAAAGAAACTAAACTGTAAGCCCTTAAAGTTCTCAAATTCTCAAATCATGGTGGTCGACAACGGATCAGTTGTCGACCACCATGATTTTACTCTGAAGAAAATCGACTAGTTTTTGGCGGTGTACAATTTTTTAATAAATATTCCTTACCTACCTTACATAGAAGCAGCATATAAGATTATACCTGCCAGTTTTGTACGCTATAATATTAAATAATTGTGATTATAAAAAAAAATATTAATGATTTTATTTTTCGACTTTAATCTGATAGTGCTTGAGTTGTTTTTACAGTGGCTTTCTACCGGTCGGGAACTAGCGGAAAAGACGGGCGTTAACTGGCTTTAGGTGTCCGGGAACTGGAAAAATCACACTTTTCGATATATTTGTTAATTATAAAATAATACATTAATATAATTTAAAAAAATATATCAGATCGTGTAATTTAAACATTTTTCTTTCACATGTAGACCCAATATCAAAATATTAACGCTTATTATCATAACTATGTGATTTTAAAGATGACAAGTCGACTAAGTGGTCGTGAACCGGCCTAATCACCCTACGCTACGCACATCTTTTTAAATAAATGATACGATTCCTCTATCAATTTTAAAATTTTATCTACGATAAAATAACCTAAACCAGAAGACTCTAGGATCTTCCACTATAAGTTAAATTCTTAATACAATAATATGCAGACATCACCATACTGCACAAATGAACTTTATAAGGCCCGTGTAATCTCACGAATACTCACGATAGTGTTATTAGCCAACGATAACATAGGTATATTGTTTATAATATAATATAGTGTAGCCACGATAACACATGTTTTGCATGTAAATACACAGCGTTTTACATTGAGAATTAATACTAATTATCTACAAATACATAAATAGATAGGAGTGTGTAATGCGCTTATGTAGCAAATCATGTTTGCTCCACTAACCTACATACTTTGAGAAAATTGTTAAACGTTTAGTAATAGTGGAATTTACTATTCTAGTTAAGTAAATTCTACTAAATGGGTATAAGACATGCGTCCAAAATCGTAGGCTTGTGGCGATTAAAATACGTATTTTACATTTTTTTTTATATATTTCGGATTTTATGGCCCATGATTTTAAACACTACAATTAATTATAATATCTAATAAATTTTATTTAAGTATTCATAAATAGTTTACAGATTAGCTTCAATTTAAGTAAAGACTTTTTGTTTGAACACACTTATTATTATTATAAGCTATGTTATCACTGAGAGCTAAAGGCTATATTTTATAATCAAAAGAATTAAGGATACGTAAGAAAATTCACGAACGAAAATCATAGAACCAACATAGAACGAATCATAGAACAATCATAGAACGAAAATCATAGACGTAGCACAAAAAGCTGCAAAACTGAGATGGGACTGGGCGGGCCATGTCTGTCGGATGCCGTCGGATGCTAAGCGATGGGCCCGCATAACACAAGAGTGGAGCCCTGACACAGTAAGACGGGGTCGCAGACCGAGGAGGAGATGGCGGGGCGCCTTGGATGGCTTCCTCAGGAACTGGCGAGAGGAGGCACAACACAGAGGAAAGTGGACGGAATGCTAATAAAAAAAAACGGGTTGCACTCCGGGAGTGCCGGCAGAAGTGAAAACTTGATTATTAACGTTTACGTTTACGTTTACGTTTAACATACACGAACATTCGCGCAAGCGCCCTGCGCTGTCTAAACGAAACAGTAGGCCCAGGCATACATTTTCGCCGCGCCGTAGAGAGGGGATATAGCTGTCTACTCTCCATCCGTCTTACGCTTTTTCGATCAGGTCACGTGTCCTGACGCGCACGTGTCCTGACGCGAGTTTAAGATTTTATACCCATTACAAAAAAAGTGCTCAACGCCGCTAAAGAAGTTTTCACTTCAAAAAAAAGAAAATTCACGTGGTAAAAGACGCGGGCAAAAGCTAGTAGTTACTAAAAAAACAACATAGTTTGCTTGATCAGTTGATAGGCAACCATGATAATAAATGCGTTATTATGTGGTGATTGGTCAGCCAGCTGCACAAAATGGGATAATCTACTTGTTTGTCAGTTGTCGTCTTTAATTCGCTATTGTCGGGGTACTGGAAATTGGACATTTATGGAAATATTCCACTGAATCGGAAGCGCATGTTTTCGAGAATTCTAATGCATGGAAAAATACTTGGAATACTTATTAAACACTGTAATGTAATATTGTCCCACTGCAAGGAAAACGCCTCTTCTCATACAGAGAAGAAAACACGAGTATTTATCACCGCGCTTGCTCAAAGCGGATTGGCGATGTCATGCTCCCGATTCCTTCGCCGAAGGAAAACATTGTATTTAGTAATTGATGCATTAACGTTAGGAGAGCCATTCTCGTATATTTATAGCTAACCAAAGAGATTAAATATTAATTTAATGTCTTTGTAGCTAACCTACATTTTTTATGTTTTTGACATTAAATTAAAAACCTGACATGGTGGTGACATGTCGTTGAGATAAGAATTCGACTAGATTTTGAATGATTTTATTTAGAGGGATTGGCTTTTGATTCTTGCATTTGCTACGGTCAGTGAGTTTATACTAAGATGGAATTTCTAAAAGATCTGGTCTAAAAATATCTTAGCGTAATACCTACTCTAAAAATCAATGAGGACCTTCTAGGTATTCTAGTATTGGCCCTCTGGTCAAAATGGGATTTCCTGATGACAATAAACAGACTCTGTTATGATTACAAATGTGAGATAATGAAAATTGTTTACTCTTTACTCTAATTTACAGTAACTACGAAATGTTGGTAGTTATGTCATAATGTTTGTGTTGTTTGTTTACGTTAGCATGTCGGTCGATCGCGTGTTTTGTCTAACTGGACTAGACGTAATCGGTATTAATAATTTAAATTGGACCGAAACTCAGAATTGTGTCAATAAACTCATAATTATGTAGATTTGTTCTTTATACAGGCTGCATTTTAATCTTTGGGGATGAAAGTAATTGTTGCCGTGTGTTATTCGAATAACATCAGCTCTGTACCAGTCAAAGCCCCGTCAAATTCGGACCAGCCGTTTCGGAGATTAGCAGACACTTTAACTTTATTTATTTGTGTAGATTTGATCGTCTGCCTACGAAACTAAGGTCTGCCAGTCTTCGTCTGTAGGCCATTATCCACTTTACAAGAGTGATAAAATGAATGACAGTTTAATTTAAAAATTGGTAAGTAATCTCTTAAAAATTGAGCCTTGTTTAGGTAGATACTAGACCGAAGATAAAAGGCGAATTGAAACGACTGAGTTTTTAAGTGATGAACGATAATTTGACACAGAATGTTCTAATTTATAAAGAAATTAAGAAAATTGAAGTGTTTGTTCGTAATGACAAAATAATAGATTTTTACTAAATGCATAATTATGAATGTTTACAAAAATAAAAACCCGTGAAAACATAACATAACAAAATCTGTAGGGGGGGCCTATGTTCAGCAGTGGACCTCCTATGGCTGATATGATGATGATGATGAAGTCGCGGGAAAAGTGCTAGTTTCGGCTGCCGGGGTTGCAGGACGTCTTAACAGGATACCGTGGCCCCGGAACGTATAGGGCAACAGAAGGAACAGGGTGGTTTTTTAGTCAGTCAAAAGTCTGACAGTCCCTTCCGTCCCACCCAGGGCGGAAGGACTCATTTGATGATTTTTACCACCTTAAATAAAAAAAAGGACCCCACTCTCAACAGTCACAATAATTGCACCCACGAGACCAACGGAGCAGCCAATGTAACAAAGTAATTATTACATAAAGGTTGTACAATTTTAGTGCAAAATGATTGATTCAAAATGCTTTACGGGTCAAAGAACAAAACATCAACAATGCAAACGAGCATGAAGCGAAGCCAACTGAATTCCGTTGTTCCACACAGCTGTTCCCGGGGTTTTCAATTAAATGCTCTTCACCTTCGGACAATTGACCTTAAGACCCGCGTTCTACATCAATTACATCATGGATCTAATTTAATTTAAAATTATTAACTTTATCACCATAGGTGTGAAGTGAATCTACTCGTATATTATGCAGTTGCGAATATTAGCATGGAACTGTGTACTACGATGTTTTATAAAATCCTAACCGATTATTTAAATCTACTATCTTCAATACGGCACTGGTACTCAATAGTATTAGGAGAATGTGTTCTAGTATGATTGTCAATATCTGTTGTATTATATGAATTGCAAGTTACTTCATGCATAAAATAAAATTAATATTCTGTTAAGGCATTCTTTTGTTGGTACTCGTAATTTATTATTCTGAGTAGTATTATCGAGTAGTGGTAAACTAGTAGACTTCCATATCTCGGAAAGCATGTCAAACCTTTATAAATCGGGGTTTGGAGAGAGATCATCTCTCAGAGTCGAGCTCTCTCCAGTCTCTGATTGGGTGTGATTGAGCCGTTGTTTTGAACTATGAGAGTGAAGGTAGACATTGCTTGCGCAGACACTGGTGCACTATAATATCTCGTGCTTGGCCTGTCTAGTCACCTTTGAGATTAACCGAAGTGACCAAAATTCGTTCGGGAGGACATTATTGTCATTTGGAGGGTAAAGATTTATGCTTGATGTCTTCTGCCAAGTTTTTCAAAGTCTTCTCTGTCTTTTCCAGGTTCAAAGAAGGCAAAGTATCGTACGGCACAGACAGCCCAGCGCGGGGTCGCAGGGTAATCTTCTGTGTGCACGGCAACCCGTCCACAGGGTGCTGTGCCGTTATAGAAACCAGTGCTGATGGAGACAATGGGGACGGACACAGCGGAAGCATATCAGAGGTTGAAAGTGAGTATGAGATTGCGAGTTAATGGATTTGGAACCTTATGTTCTGGGTAAGATGAATAAGATACGTTTGAAGAATCTGTAAAAGGAGGGGTGATCAGGCATGTGAGCTGCAATCATAGGATGAGCGTAAAAAGCAGCATTATGCTTGATTATTTGTTAATTGACAATGAACTAAAATACATCATAAATAGAGGTCCAAATTCTGTAGATGTAAATGATGCAAATGATCTAAGTAAAAGCATTTATCTTGCTAGCGCAACCCGGGAATCAAACCACAGACCCAATTGGGTTCCATTCCCGAGTTGTGCACATAAGACGTAAAACCGTTGTTACAGGTAGTCAGAAGCTCGAAAGTCTGACTACCAAGTCTCGAAAGTCTTACTAAGGAGTATTGTGTTATCCAATAACTGGGCAGAGGAGGTCAAATAGGCAGTCGCTCCATGTAAACTGGTATTTAGCTGCATCCAGCTAAACTGAAAGCCGACTCCAAAATAGTTGGGAAAAGGCATATAATGATTTATTGTCTTGCGCAACTTGGAACTCTATTTTAATTGTGTTATAGATCATTATCTATTAATAAATAAAAACTGCTCCAACATACGCTGCTCCTTCTGCATTGACCGCTAGCTGCAATGAATCTATGCGAAATTCGAGCCTAAGCCTAGTCGAGAAAAAGTTGAAAATCGGTAATCAACGAATTATGACAAGCCTGATTATACAGCTGCAGTTTCTTAATGGACCTAAAAGCAAGTATAAATATACTAAGATAAATGTGAACTGTTTCAAAGCAATGTCACGGTTACAAAAATATTGTATTGTTTTAGATAAAAATGCAAGAAAGTTTCACATAAAGGTTTATTTTGTTCGACGATATACAAAATGTTTTCCACTCAATTCAACTGCAGGATCTATAGCGCGCTACATAGGTACTAAATGTAGTCTATAGTCTTTTAAACTCGAAATTTTGTTAATAGAAAAAGAACATCTAGATATTAGTGTGCTTGTGGTTAGTCAGTTTTCCGTTAAATACCTAATTTTAATTTCAAAACGGTAGGTAACTCAAAAATTGTCGTAGTGATAATACCAACGATTTTTTGAGTCAATCGCAAATGTAATTTCTGTTATAGTTCTATTGGGGGACATCCTAATAGAACTATTGGCTACTTGGAACCTAATAATCTATACACATCAAAAAAGTCTAGGGATCAACATCCCTAACAAATGTTAGGGATGTTGATCCCTAGACTTTTTTGATGTGTGTAATTTCTAAACATGCTGGTAACCAGTTGTTTGTAAAACTATATGTACCTATAATAAACACAGAAGTACGTATTATATATTAATGTACACAGAAATAGGGTAGATGACACCACAGTCAATTGACGTACTTTTTATGACCTGTCAAAACGCGATTGTCCCATAGATATTGTACGGCAAAAAATAACTGTGACGTCACTTTTGAGTAGACTCAATTGACTAACTATTTATTAATTTGAAAGCATTTCAAAATCAAATTTTACAGTTAATTGAAAATTAATCAAGTTTCCAGGGCTAAAATAAAGTGTTTCTTTAGAGAAGTTATGTCTTGGAATTATTGGTAAATGCTGTCATCTTCCCAATTGTTGGCAAACTTAATTAAATAAATAAATAAAAGGCCTAGCACGACCGCGTGGAGTAAACATAACGTAAATATTTTATAATAGATTTATAAATTGTAAAATTGGATTTTTAAATACCCTTTTCGCATTATACTATTCATTTTATTAGAAGTATTCATATTAATGGGTAGGACGCGTATGCATAGGATGTCCACCCACATGGTGGACAGACTATCTGATAAAGACCACACGATCGCGCTGGATGCAAGCCGCTTCCAAGTTTCCAAACGGTGCTATTGGAAATCTATAGGGGAAGCCTATGTTCAGCAGTGGACGTTCCTACGACTGATATGAAGCTGAGGGTATTAACGGGTGATACTAATTATGATAGGACAAAATGCTATAGGATAGTCGTATTGCCAATTCAAAATCGAATACTCTTACGTCAACACGCTCGCGCCTCTCTGTTCTTTGTTTGCCACGGTTAATTCTATCTCAGACATTAACATTATTTCCACAACAATAACTGACATCACCTACACTCGCCTTATCTAAATAGTGATGTTTACCTATTCTAATCTTACGTTTGTTAACTTACTGTTAATAATAATAATAATGTCCTCGTGAAAACTGAAAAGATAATAAAGTATCTTGACTTGGCTCGAGTACAGCAATAATTCGGCCGATAGTTGCGACGGCCATTGGCTTAGCCAAGAGCCTCGACCAACATCTGAGGAGGCTCTCGTTGGGCTGTTGGATCAAGGGCTTGATTCAGAAAGCAGTACTTCTAGACACGGCACGTATTGTTAGGAGATTCCTTTCTCAGGAGCTCTGACCACCGGTGGCTTGGACCCTGTTTCCAATGCTGGTGGGCTACTATTTTTATATTTGCAACTGTTTTTGTTTCGTCACAAATATTTAAATATGTAATTTATATATATTTAAGCCAAGAACCTCGACTAACACCTGAAGAGGCTCTCGTTGGGCGGTTGGATTAAAGAATTTATTCAAAAAGCGGTAGAAACGTCGCGTAGTGGTAGGAGATTCCTTTCTCAGGTGCCCTGACCATCGGTAGCTTTAACCCTGTTCCCGATGCTGGTGGGCTATTTTTTAATATTTTTATTTTTATAATTATATATTTTTTTGTTTGTTTCAGGACATTGTCACAGATCGAGAAACGAAGAAATAGATAAACGTGCGCGCAGAAAGTTGATCATAGCTAGCGTACTATGTGTCGTATTCATGATAGGTGAAATTGTAGGTGAGTAAAACGTTCAATAGACAATAGGCATATTTAGCAAACTTAGGTATTGTGTTGTTGTAATACGCCATGTTATTTATTTAGGATCTCCAACAAAAGATACACACGAATCATAAATAATGAACAATGACCATGGAAAATATTATTATTCTGGATTTTATAAGATAGACTTGTAATTGACTGTCAGTCTAAGGCCTGGTTCACATTAGGTCGGTCGGACCGACAGTTTTATCGGACCGGCAAAGACCTTACAATCATTATTAAAACTGCTTTGTGACGTCCCCTGTCAGTAGTGCTATTCTCTAAAAACAGCGCTGGGGCAGCGCCGACACTATGGTTTGTGTTTAGTGGATTTTCAACTTTATAGTGTAGATCACAACGTTGAAAATCCACTAAACACAAACCATAGTGTCGGCGCTGCCGCGGCGCTGTCACTACAGGTCGTCAAAAAGCAGTTGTGAGTTGGCTGTGGTAAAACGACGGTAACGACGGTGGTTTTCACATTAGGTCGGGTCGGCAGCGTCTAGTGCGAACAGAAACAGTAACACCTGACAGTAGGTCAACGGTAAAACTGTCGGTGCGACCTAATGTGAACCAACTCTAATTTACTGTCCTTATTCTTGTTTTCTTTAGCTGTATGTCTTTGATTATAAATAAATAACATACAAATAATGATCAACAAAAGGTATTACGTAGATGTACTGCTAACAAAGTTATAATAATAATATTATACCAGTCTGTTACTGGTAAACTGCAGGGCAAAGGCCCCTTCTCATACAGAGAAGACACGAGCATTGATCACTACGGCGATTTCTGATTTTTATTAATTACTAGCTTATACCTGCTTCAGAAAGTACATATGTAGTTATAAATTGAAAAGTCACTTTGGTACTTGCCCAGTATCGAACCCGCAATGGCATGAGAGGCGAACGCCTTTAACCACTGGGCAATCACGACATGTTTGTATGCCAAATAGCAACAAAAAAATACCTACGTTTTTAAAACAATGGCTTGCATAATTGACTGAGGTACTAACCTACGTTAAAAGAATATCAAATAAGTTCTGGTGCTATGTGGGTTATTGAAAATGGCGCGTGTCCAATTTTCTTATTGTTTACATGGAACATGATTTAATTATTAAAGGGCCTTATGTAATAACTAGGCTCTGCATGCGGCATTCACGTCCACGTGGTTTTTTCAACCCCCATTAAGTTACGCGTTCAAGCGTTTTTGCCATACCTATTACTGGAATCAAAAGTAACAGCTCACATTAGGACCAATTAATTTAATAATAACTGCAATCCGTGGTGCTTGGCAATCTGGGCTTCTCCCAGTTGCAAACGTCCCTTTGTGCCTATTGGCCTAGTTCTGTTCTGTCTCCTGCTTGTTTGGAGGGAAGTGGAAATTATATTTTTTCTTACTCCTCCGCTATTCTTTTCTGATTAATTTCGTTGCGGGACCCAAGACAGTTAATCGTTTCTCTGGGACTCGTCGAGCTTCATTGCCTCGGCGCTTTTCTGGTGGCCTCCACTGTTGATTCTGGCTTTCAGGAGTTGCAGTGGGTGGGAACAGTGTGGCGGGCTTGTCCCATACAAAAAAAAAAGTTACGCCTTTGGTTACTGCTCTGCTCCTATGGGTCGTAGCGTGATGTTATACAGGGTTATTTTTAAAACACCAGAAACCTGAAAAGGGGTCATTTTACTCTTCATTATGAACAACTTTTTCCATGGGACCAACCCTGTAATCATGAAAAAAAAATCTGCTGTTTCATGCATTACGATTGTGTTGTATGTACTTATAGCATTTATGTAGGGAACAGCTGATTTTTTTTCATGATTTCATGGTTCCAGGGATAAACGCGTTTTAAAACAAACAACCAAAAATCTCCTTATAATACTCGTATTAGTATAATATATGTATAATGTTGATCATTAAAATGTTAAAATAATATATATTTTTGCTGAAAGGTAATTTTAAGAGGTTATAGGTACTTTACTATCGTTGGTATCGAAAAAATTAAAATAAAATGTATTTTGAAAACAAAACAGTTATAAGTAATTACTGAGTAAGTAGTTAAAATTATTATTAACTTAAGTTAACATAATGTATTTTTTCGATTACCATTCACTCAATGTTGGCTAAAAACATGTTTGTAATGTATTAAGTAATACATACTAATAGGTTAAATACTTTTGTTGGTTTGTAAGGGGTAATCTCTGGAAATACTGGTTCGATTACAAAAATGACTTTTGCTGATAGAAAGTCACACTATTACCGCGGCTATGTTTTACGACGACGCCGACGCTATGTGTTTAGTTGTTTAGTTACTTTTATTATATAATATGTATTAGTTTATTATTATTAGACTATTTTGTGTATTGTTTCTATGGGCCACAGTTGCCTGATAATAAATGATTTATTATTTATTATTATTATTATTATGTTATACTTGACTTCCATGCGGACAAAGTCGCCGGCGGAAGCTAGTGTGGAGTAGTTGACCTTAACACGCATGTTTTAAATTTGCAGGTGGTTACTTGTCAAACAGTTTAGCGATAGCCACAGACGCTGCCCACCTCCTCACAGACTTTGCTAGTTTTATGATATCGCTGTTTTCATTATGGGTGTCGAGCAGGCCTGCTACAAGACGGTAAGACCTTTAACACTTAGTTAAAACATTTTCTAGGGTTCCGTACCTCAAAAGTAAAATATGAAATCTTTAAAAGATCACGGGCTAACGTGACCCTGTTACTAAGCCTCCGCTGTACGTCTATCAGAGGGCTGTATCTCTTAAACCGTAATTGCTAGAGATTAAAAATTTACAGAATTTCTATTTTGTATTAACAAAATTAAAAAAAACAAATAATAAAAATAAATAAAAGTTAAAAATGAAAGGGTCGTCGTAGACCTGTTTTTTTGGCTCGATACTGGTACCAAACCCTTCCTGTTCGACTCGCACTTGCCCGGGATTTTTGGATATCGTGTTAAATATTGTAGGTACATTGATACGGAATCCTTTGTGTGTGAGTCCGACTCGAAATTGGCCGGTTTTTTTTAATAATATTTTAGTGCTATTTGTTTTGCATATAAATTCTGTTTGACACTCTTCATCTAAACTCTTCAGGCCTTATTATAAAACAAAGGTTTAAACCATTGAGCCATTTTTTGTATTACAAACTTTATCTTAATTGAAATAAAGTTCGAAATTCAAAAACTGGCTTGAAGGTTTGAACCTGGTTTAAGCAAAGACTGTTTTATAATAAGGCGGTTCATATTAATGGATTTATGTCAACAACAGATATTATTATGCAAAGCTAAAGTTATTCAATGTTTGCAAAATAAATTAGTTTCGCATGGGAAATATTCTGCTTATGAGCTTTTTATTTTAATAAAACGTTTCCCCACACTGGGAATTTCTCGCGTATCGTGGGTGCATTTACAAACATAATAATATAAACTCACATACACAAACAACGGTTTGCGCATTGGCTGAGCGATCATCGGCTGCTACGCTGCGTGTTGCAGGTTCGATTTACGCACGGAACGAATATTGGCTTAGCCTATGGATAGTTGTGCCGGATCTGGTTGTTTGTGTATGTGACTTTATTATTACCCACGATACAGGAGCAATTCCGAGAGTGAGCCAAATTGTACAACAACAAAAATGTATCAAAGGAGATGTTTCAAAATGTATGGAGCCCCGGCCAGGTCTTTGTACACCATACTAAAAAACGGGGAAACACAATTAAAACAGTTTTCAATCATCCAATTACTATAAATTGGCTTTGTTTGGTAGTAAAGCACAAGAATGTACACTTGAAATTGCAACACACAACAAAACCCGTCATGGCGGTAAGCTGTCATGTTGATTGATTATTGACGTTTGACATGTTTATTTCTGTCATATTACATTGTCAAAGAGAATCACTACGTTACCGTACTTAAAATCTTTTGTAATATTGTTTTAAATCTTACACATCAAAACACGATCGACAACGAAAGCGACTGAAGTGACAGTAGACAGTTCACGATCTATGATCAATGGTCGATCTATGGTATACTGTCATTGCTTTTTACCCACAGAGTACCTCAATTGGCGAGACGCCATATTGAAAGTCAATAAAAATAATTGATAAATATCAAATGATTACAAGAAAAATATGCATTTATGCAATTTATCTGTATTTTTCCCGAATTCCAGGGATTTTTCTCGATTTTTCGAAGTACTGTACATATACTGGGCCCGTTTTGAAACATCTCCTTTTATATTACTTCGAAAATAGGAATCGATTTGGCGTGTGTTCATCCGTTTTGGCAAACTACGAGTAAACTAAACCCAATTGTCAACATGTCGTATTTTATTGTACGGACAACATTAAAAAAAAAAAACTTTATTTAAGCCCTTAAAACCTTTTAACTTCTAAAAAATTTCATACTTATTTTACTTACCTTTTAAATATTTTCAATTTACTGTAAAATTTCATTTTTTGTGGCTAATAAATATTTAGGCAATTAAATTGCCAAATAAGTGACGTCACAGGTCGATATTGTCATTCAAAAGTGGAAGAATCGTAATAACGTACTTTTTATGACCTGTCAAAACTTTTGACAGGTCATAAAAAGTACGTCAATACGGTGATGTCAACTAGCCTATTACGCATGTTCCAGGATGCCGTTCGGTTGGTACCGTGCAGAAGTCATAGGTGCCTTAACGTCAGTGCTGCTCATCTGGGTGGTGACAGGCATCCTCGTGTACATGGCGGTGCAGAGGGTCATCTACAAGGAGTTCGAGATCAACGCAATTGTCATGTTGATCACATCCGCAGTCGGCGTCGCTGTTAACCTCGTGTGAGTATGATCTGTGGCACGAATTGAAGATGGCGGCGTTTTTCGTGTGATCTCACTCGCTCTCTATAATGTGTGAGTGAAAGGACATGTTACACTACTTTGTTTGGCCGTCATTTTAAATTCTGGCTGTTGGGAATACGTAGGGTCACTATAGTGTTTGCAATAAATTAAGTTATTCTACTCAAGACCTAATATTTTTCGTATTACACTCAAGAATACAATAGGTACCTAGGTAAAATTATGATGTGGCGTAAACTTATCGCGCGGTCCGCGTAAGCACATACTGACGAAGAGTGATCCGGACGCAAAATGGACTCATAAAACCAGCTATCTGCCAGTAAAACTCCCGTTAAAATCGATCAAGTCGTTTCGGAGATACGCCAAAACAAACACAAAAATTGCAAAATTAGTATGCATCGTGAAACCATTCACATTTATTTTGTTAAACGCATTATTTTGACAGAACCAACAAAGATTTCAATTTTATTTACTAATATAGATACAGATTATGTAGGTACTTAAACATAAACTCACGCCTTTTTCTCATAGGGGTTGGCAGAAATCGCAGAACGCCACCTGCTAGGATCCTTACATACTCCTATTATGTTCTTGTTATGTATATTATGTTATTTCATTATTTGTTTATGACAGTATGGGGCTGACGCTGCACCAGCACGGACACAGCCACGGCGGCGGTGGACATGGACACTCGCACGGAGGCAACAATCCTGTGCTCAATAACAAGGTACCTAACTAACTGTTGAAAATTTAATATTTTTGTCTGTTTGCTTTTTTGATCAGCATTTATCTAGAATGGAGTATGACCTCGAAAATAGCGGTTACGACGCACAGTGTTTCATATAAGAGTCATAAAGGACCATGGGCATTTTTGGTATGAACCCATTTTTCAACATTACCAAACAGTGATGAAACCCATGTGATATGAAAGCTCATAGAGTATGCTATCACGATTGATATGAAGTCACGAAATTTTTTACAGATTATTCAATGGTTTTTAGTACTGTATTTTGATTTTGATTTTTAATAATTGGCTATTTATGCACCCCTTCTTCGATAGGCACCCAGGGCACGTGCCACCTGCCTCACCCTAGATACGCCTCTGGACTTCTGTATAATGCGTATACGCATCAAGTTTGATTAAAATCGGTTCTTTAGATAACTTTCAAGATTTTAGACTTGATATTACTTAAAAGTTTGTTTGAAATTCCTTACCACATAAACACTAACTACAAAAGAAAATATAACACTTCCAGAAAGAACGCGGCGACTCAGACGCAGAGAGTTCAACGTCTCATTCTCACGAACACCACCAAGAGAACATCAACGTGCGCGCAGCCTTCATACACGTGCTCGGAGACTTCCTGCAGAGCTTCGGGGTGCTGATAGCGGCCATTGTTATATACTTTAAGGTAACACACGTGTTTACTTGCTTTGTTATTTCGCACGTGTCAGTTTGCTCTCGATTTTTGCAACGTCAACGAAGATATTTGATTGGTAGGTATAGCATTATTTATTTATTTATTTATAAACAACCAACCTATACTAACAGTTTGCACCAGACATACAAGTTATTAGTTAGTTAGTTAGACATATACAGTCTGTAACAAAAACCCTGTCCGATCCTTAAGGGTATTATTCAGCATCGTACTGCGTACACATATACGTAACCATTTAATGGATTTGAGATTATTATTTTTCCCCAGTGAAAAAAAAAAGAAGAAAGAAGAAGTAATTAAATTAAAATAAAACATAAAAACTGATCAACAGCAACACTGATCTGACAGGGTTTTTGTTACATAGTGTATATATGTCATGAGCTTGCTATTCCAAAGATAAGATGATATGATGTGATATTGTTTTAATTGTATAATATTCACATACGTTAGTCTACTACGGCTTCTGAAGAGGTATACAAAAATTCATAAGAGTATGTTGGCCTTCGTGCAACCGGCCGACACCCTTAATTTTGCCGCCCCTCATTTTAGCTGCTCTGGGCATTTGGCCCATTAGAAAATACTCGAATGTAATTAAACTCAATCACGTTAGCTAGCCACAACTATTAGTAACGTAACAGATGCGCGCTGATGACGCTGCACGCCGGCTCAATTTTCGGCCAATCGCACGCACGAACGAATCTAAGAGACACCTCGCCCCGCGACCGAAACGCACCGAACGAAACCGACAGATCGCAACTCCGTCCGTGTTAGTCCGCGCTTCAAATAAGACGTTTTTATGCTCGAGTGCAATATCGTTAAACTCGCGAGATCTCGTCTTTTTTTCGTCCGAGATCAATCTCGCTAAAAAAGGTCGAGATCTCGCGAGAACGAGATTGCATTCCCTAATCGGGCCTTGGAAAACATCCATCAGTTTCTAAAAAAAACTTAAGCTATATCTGACGACCCTGCATTCCTATCTCTTTTGTTGATATAATATCATAATATCTCTATAATATCTCTGCATACTTGGCTTGTCTCCATTGTCGGTCGGGAGAATAGAATAGAAACCTACATTATTTACTATGTTCAATAACTTACAATATGTCGTTGTAATATTCCACAGCCGAGTTGGAACCTGGTGGACCCCATCTGCACATTCTTGTTCTCCGTGTTGGTGTTAATCACCACGTTCAACATCATCAAGGACACCCTACTAGTACTCATGGAGGGGTCACCCAGAGGCGTAGACTTCCAGGTAACATTTTATTTTACTTATTAAGTTGGTAAGGTTACCGGTTCGATGCCTTTACTTTATTCCAGTAATTGGTTGTAAATAGACCATACTACAAGGTGCTCTTTTGCAAACTCGTCAAATTCAAGAAGGTAATAGGGTAGATGACACCACCAATCAATTGACGTACTTTTTATGACCTGTCAAAACACGATTCTCCCATAGAATTTGTATAACAAAACTCAACTGTGACGTCACTTTTGTGCAGACTCAATTGACTAACTATTTATTAATTTGAAAGCAGTTAAAAATCCAATTTTACAGTGATTTGAAAATTAATCAGGTTTTCAGGGCCAAAATAGTGTTTCTATAAAGAAGTTATGTCTTGGAATTATTGGTTAATAGTGTCATCTACCCAATTATAATAAATCATAAATGATTTAAAATCATTATGATTTATTATAATTGGGTATTTGATTTAATTAAGGTTAGTTGTTTTTCAAACTCGAACATTGCCTCTGGGTTTAGGCAGGAGAGGCGATGAACCTGCATGCACACAGTGACATAGTCTCGCAACAATTTGAAAGAAGTGTATTTAAAAATAGAGATAAACTACTATAACATGGCGCACACCTCCATATTACTATTTCAAAAAAAATGAGTAATTATTGACGCCGCTAGTCAAGCAACAATGACACGCTGATTTGTTTTTGTTTCGAGAGCCGTCTCAGTACGCACACATGCGTTGTGAGTCTTGTAAATACTTTCACAAATACTTTCAAACGTTTTGAATTGTGGAGGGGCGCGCCAAGTTATCGTAGTTTATCTATACCGTCAAACATGAACAACTAAAAAAAAATAGGTATTGTTAACTTATGTTGTATTTATTGTTGTAATTTAATTTGATAATATATGTTTTATGACAATCTCCCGTTATTTGACAAGCATACAAAACTGCACCTTGAAGAATGCCTTAAAACGAATTCGTCGAAAAATTACTCTGAAGAAATTTTTTTTCTTGTTTCTCCTTACCTCTAGGAACACAAAAAAAAAGTTTCAAGAAAATCCGTCCACTATACATTACGTTTCACTTGTAAGGTCAAAGTCAAAAGATTTAAAAATTAAACAAAAATAAAAATTAGACCATTTACAAGAAGTTTTGAAATGTCAAGGAGTCGGTCAGTTAGTCCGAAAGTTGAAGCTAGTTTGTCGTTCCAAAACGAAGGTAGGCCTCTATGGAGAAGAACGAGCAAGAAACTCCACGGCACTCTTTTAAATTATATATAATTATAGATATTTTTGCCCTGCAGTGGGCTGGTATTATTTTGAATGACCAAGAACAATGCAATAACCCCACGTGACGTTGCAGGAGGTGGCCAACACGTTCCTGTCGCTCCCGGGCGTGGTGCGCATCCACAACCTGCGCATGTGGGCGCTGTCGCTCGACAAGACCGCGCTGTCCGCGCATCTCGCTATACGTGAGTTATTGTAGATCAACTGCTATAACATGGCGCGCCCCTCCATATTACTATTTCATTTTGATAGATTTGTTGGTCGACTAATCAAAACTAGCCCGACCGCGCAAGACAACGCACGTGTCATTTTCATAGAGTATGTCAGTGCAACGCCGTACGTACTAATAATAATGAGTAATCAATGACGTCGCTAGTCGAGCAACAAATCGCTGATTTGTTTTTGTTTTGAGTGCCGTCTCAGTACGCACACATGCGTTGTGAGTTATGTAAATACTTTCACAAGTACTTTCAAACGTGGAGGGGCGCGCCATGTTATCGTAGTTTATCTCTAAGCTGTATTATGAATTGTTGTCAAATCACAAGATTTTTTTAGCTTGAACAAACCATAATCCTTAAACACTTTACAGGTACTGGAGTAAGTCCACAGAAAGTTCTAGAAGAAGCGACCAGGGCGGTCCACGACAAGTACAGCTTCTTTGAGATGACGTTACAAATTGAAGAGTTCAACGACGGTATGGAAGACTGCAGCCAGTGCAAGATGCCGCAAGCCTGAATGTTGGTACACAACACCTTAATGTATAGATCGTGTTAACGTTGGCGTGGTTAAGTTGGTACAGGAATTGGAACAAAGAGGTTGATAATGCAAAAAGTATTTGGTGCTATAAACGTGCTGTAATGTTATGCATTTTGAGTAAATTTTAGAACAAATTTAAAGCACATTTTCCCTAAATATGGCTAAAAAAAAATCTTTTATAAATACGTTGCCTCCATACTAGAATTTTTTCCTGTATCGTGGGTACAAAAACTCACATACACAAACAACCCGGAACAACTGCAAAGGTCAAGGTCAATTCGTAGGTCATACAAATATTTGTTTCGTGTGGAAATGGAGCCACTGCGCCATCCGTGTCGTGACGTGTCATGTTGATAGAATATCCCTGTGTAATTTATCCAAGAGATGGAAGTCTATATAAGATAGTAAGAAATACATAGGGTGACTGGTTATTACTACGGATATTACAAACACAAGATTATACTCATGAAAACAAACAACTTTCACAAACAAACGTCTTTTTTTAAATTTGCAAAGCGCGTGGACCCTGTCACCTCAAAGGCGTGCGAACGCGCGCGTTCCCTACTGTTAATACTTAAATGAAAAATAAAAATGCATGGTAAAAGTTAAATAGAAGGATAAGTATTGGAGTGATAGAGGTCATGTGCTTTGCAAATAAGAAAAAAAATTTTTTCTTTGTAAAAGTTGTTTGTTCTCATGAGTACCGGTCACTAATTAAGGCGATTAACACACGGCACCGCGCACCGCCGCGGCTGGCGGTGAAGCGGATCTCATGTCGCATTGGCCTCTAAGAAATCCGTGGATGCCTAACACACGTACACCGCCCGACCGCGCGGTGAAGCGGTGCAATCCGCCTTACCGCCACCGCCCTCCGCGGCGGTGCGCGGTGCCGTGTGTTAATCGCCTAACATTCACCTCATTATAGGGTACCCGCACCGTCCACGCCAACTAAATAAAAAGTTCCATCTCTACTTTGTATTAAGAGCCAACGCACATTGCGCGACAGTATTTATTACCTATAGTTAGAAACACAACCACCTCGTGCGTAGTATCTTACATGTAGCTGTAGATTTGATGAAAATGTATGAGAATTTTCAAGTATTTTTGTCACTTACATACAAGGTTTTGCATCCTCTTCAAATTTTGGGAGATTCTCATCACCTGCTCAATAATTAATAAATACTTGTTTTTTTTAGTTATGTTTGAAAGTATTTCAGAATAAACCTCTTTCAAATAACAGAATCGCCCCGTTGCGTATGCGTTAGGCAGTGTCGCGCGACTATATCACTGTGTGTATGTACTACACTGACTTATCACTGTGTACCCAGCGGCAAGATGGATAGTTCGAATTTCGAAATCATCCACAAAAAAAAACTTATTTAATTATTGATTTGTGTTAAGAATCACAAGCATAGTTACCTCCTTGAAATTGACGAGAATCCGAGACCTTGAATTTGTATAAAAACGCAATAGTGAGCGTTTTTTCAACGCACATAAGCTCCACAATGGTGTGAGCGATGACTGTGCTTTTGGCCTTGGTGTTAAGGCCTTTACTGTATTTGTTTTTTTATTGCATTCATATTTAAATGCACACAATTATAGAATTTTATGAACGGACACTGTGCTCTTACGATTAGCACAGACCATCAATATTCTCAAGCAACTTTTTATTAATTCATTAAAAATGAACTTAAAATCCTCACTTGAAATAAGTTCAAAATTGAAAAAAAATATCAATGCGTCATTTATTATGTTACACATCATAACTCAATTTTGAACTCTAATTCTGTTCATTTTTAGTTCTTTATTAAATAATCAATGAAAATTCGAAAATGTTGCTGCTCTTTGTACGATGACGTTTAGTCGTAGCAATAAGTAGCTAAAATTGTTTTAAAGACACTGTTTTAACTTTGGGACCAAATCTGAAAAATAAAAAAAAAATTGCACTCCGGGAGTGCCGGCAGAAGTGAAAACTTGATTATTAACGTTGAGCATGTTTGATATTTTGGAATGGTTAGGGAATAATTTTGCACCAATTGCTTTATCAGTATAAAAGTACTATCATTTATGTGGTAGAATACAATATTCATTTATTGCGCTATCGTACACAAACATGACAATTTATATTACATTAAAAATTTAACTTTAAAACTATTGCAATTATCATTCGCGCAAGCGCCCTGCGCTGTCTAAACGAAACAGTAGGCCCAGGCATACATTTTCGCCGCGCCGTAGAGAGGGGATAGCTGTCTACTCTCCATCCGTCTTACGCTTTTTCGATCAGGTCACGTGTCCTGACGCGAGTTTAAGATTTTATACCCATTACAGAAAAAGTGCTCAACGCCGCTAAAGAAGTTTTCACTTCAATAATCAGTTGTTTTTCCATAGATATTTGTAGAGAACAACTGTTTTTTTTTTCAGCCTTTATGCTAGGTATAAATAAATATAGTCTCTTTTTAAAAACTATAAAGCAAGCAATTGTATTAAAATTAGGCCTACAAGCTTATACAGGGTGGCGCAATAGAACGTGCATATTGCGTCATCTTTTTTGGCGGGGTAAGTGGCGCGCGGGCGGGGAGAGCCTAGCGTGGTTGGATAGTGACACTCGTGGAGTTTTAGTAGTCATGAATCACTTCGACGGGAAGCATCGCGCTTTTTGTGTTCGCACGTTTTACGAGAACGGTCATTCATACATCTCTACAAGGCGACTGTATTGTTCTACATAAGCATTTCTTCAGAAAATGCCAACCTTGCTCTGAAGTCGGTCTCTTTCAACTCCTGTGTTAACTGGAGCTTATAAGGATGCAGTTTAATATCCGACTTTAAAATTCGCTGTAAACTTCGTCGTGACAAGTGTAAAGCCGCCGATCGCTTCCGAGTAGACACTTGCGGATTTTCTCGTACTGACTCCTCCACCCTCTCAATATTGTCTGTGGTCCTAGACGTTCTCGGACGACCTTTTGCTGGGGGTTTAAACGTGGAACCGGTCTCTTCAAAACGCTTTACCCATATTTTAATTAAATTTGCACTCGGAGCTTCATTAATGTGTTTTAATCCATATTCAGAACAATACAGTCGCCTTGTAGAGATGTATGAATGACAGTTCTCGTAAAACGTGCGAACACAAAAAGCGCGATGCTTCCCGTCGAAGTGATTCATGACTACTAAAACTCCACGAGTGTCACTATCCAACCACGCTAGGCTCTCCCCGCCCGCGCGCCACTTACCCCGCCAAAAAAGATGACACAATATGCACGTTCTATTGCGCCACCCTGTATTTTGTTTACCTAAAAAGAGGTCAATGTACAAAAAATAAGGTTGTATAGATATTTGTGAGGCTAAAGCCAAAAATATACAAAGAGGCTATGTGTAATTTTACAAACAAGTAAATTGTTAAAAAAATAAAGCATATATTGATATTAATTGGATATTACTCGAAGACAATAAAATATTAGTAATAGTAAAAAAAGAGGGTACTTACTGTAGCATTTTGATAGTGTGGCTATTGTATAAAAAAAAAATTATTCAAAATTCGAAAATCTATATTTTTGATTTTAGAGTCTTCATACCAAAAAGATATTTTATTTAAACACGTTCCAAAGAGTTTGCTTCAACTCGCCACGTTCAATAAAATCCGAATTTATAAGTAAAAGTTTATGTAACCATACTTATTTATAGTAAATAAAATACAATGTTATTTGTATATAGCGTAATATTTATAAGTAAATAAACTTTAGCTTAATCGTCATGGTTCAAACATGTTAATTAACAGTTAAATAATTTTAAGTTATTCCAGTATGGATAAAGAGAAATCAATAAATGAATACATTTTAAAAACATGCTGTTTTTTTTAAAAGCTTTTATTTTTTTCCACCTCTCCCGGTGTCTGTGGCTAATCAAATCTTGCGAGTTTTTGACCCACTTCCCGATGACCAAATGAGTTGAAATTACAACGTAAATGTGAAATTTGCATGACAATGCAATATAATGATGTCACAGATTTGGTCTGATGATGGAGCCGGAGTGGCAATAGGAACTAACAAATCTTACAAGTTAAATTTTACCTTCTTTTCGGTATTTGATTAAGCTGGAATTTTGAATACATACCTATGTAGTTACATTGCATGACAATGTAGTTTATAAGCAAAATAATAATGGATATAACTTGTTTAAAATAAATACCGTAATGCAGACGTTAAAAATTATATCTCAACGATATTGTAGTTAGTTTGTAATCATTTTAAATTAATATTCCACTTGGACCAAAGATCACTAACACTAAATAAAAACGCTAAACTGATTTAGAACATCGCTGCATCCTTGTCTTATTCGTTGAAGTTGACAGAGACATACATACATAAACTCACGCCTCTTTCCTATGGGGGTAGGCAGAAACCACAGATCGCCACCTGCTACGATCCTTACATAGGTACTCCTTTCGCCTTATCTACGTTCAGTCATGTAAGTTGCGCTAGAAACTCACTAAGAAATGTTCTCAGAGAGACAAAAGACTATAAATAAGT
Organism: Hoplodrina blanda; assembly: GCA_949316365.1. Taxonomy (NCBI): domain Eukaryota; kingdom Metazoa; phylum Arthropoda; class Insecta; order Lepidoptera; family Noctuidae; genus Hoplodrina; species Hoplodrina blanda. The sequence continues at coordinate 1,738,982 of OX438579.1, read as the reverse complement.
TCAACAGTAATTGTGTGACAAGTGATTTGTAAATCTCGTTAAATACTCCATTTCAGTATCAGTCAGTGGAATATCATTTTATTGCACCTTTTTTTGTTTTCATAATAAAAAAGCTGTACCTAAAAACACTGATAAAATGTTAACAATATTAATCAGTGGTATACGTGTAATCTGCGAAGTTGTTCGGCAAGCAACCAGTCCTGGCTACGTTGGTGAAGTACCTAGCGGAGAGGCGCGGCGTCCTTGTCAGGTTCGGCGACTTGTAGTCCACTTCATACAGGCCGAAACGCTCGCTGCAGAAAAACATTACATCATAACATCACGCCTGCAATCCCCGAAGGGCTGGGCAGAGGTATACCAACTAGTACACCCACATTTCGCCAGTTTTGTTTAAGTCCCATGTAATAGGGGCGAGCCTATTGCCATCTACCGGGCACAAATCCAGACTCCGAGGCTGCTACTGAGAAATTTCTGATGGAAAAACCCAATAACACTTTGCCCAACCTGGGAATCGAACCCAAGACCTCATGTTCAGCAGTCGTGCTTTGCGACCAGTAGACCAACGAGGCATATTTTTTTTTAAATTAAACCATTTACAGGCACTTTTGAGTTGTCAGTCAGTTAGTGTGCGCAGAGCAAGTGAAAGTGACAGTTGGTTGCAAGGCATACGGTACAAAATCGCTTGACACTGCATGACGATGACACTATTTATACTGCTGCCCTACCATGAACTCTTATTGCGATCCAAAAAACTGAATTGTTCTTCAAATAAGTCAATATAACGCATCAATTTATGTCATTTATTGACGTATTTTCTCTTATCGCGATCCAAAAACTGAACTGTTCTTCAAATACGTCAATATAACGCATAAACTGATGCGTTATATTGACTTATTTGAAGAACAATTCAGTTTTTTGGATCGCAATAAGAGTTCATGGTAGGGCAGCTGTACTGTGTTTTGTGTGAATGCAGATGGAACAGCAATATTCTCAAGCAGTTTTCACTAATTAATTAATAATGAACAAAAGCAGCGCAGGACCGCTTAATGTGGCTATCTTTAGGGGAGGCCTAAGGGTCGGTACATATCTGACGGAAGATACGCCGCGTATCGTCAGTAGCGTAACGCAGAAACAGTCAAATAGATATTTAAATATCCAACCAATGCCAACCATACACACATAATAACCGATGATGCGTTATTGCGTCGACCATACTAAAGAAGATACGTTCGACGTATCTTCCGTCAGATGTGAACTGACCCTAAGTCCAGCGGTGGATATGTCGATTGGCTGATAACAAAAATTCACTTAATAAAAATTGCGTAAAATGCATGCAAGATTTTTTCCTAAATTAATTTAACATAGAAAACTCACGAGAATCCTCTTGTCCATTCAAAATTGTCCAATAAACTCCAGTAGGTGTACCCTATCACGGGACAACCATCCTTAGAAATAGCCGTGTGCAGTGACCGGAGATACGCGTCTATGTAGTTGACCCTCCTCGTGTCGCGTAGACCGGGCTCAAAAGCCACGCCGTTCTCAGTCACCAGGATCTTGGGGTTCAGGTAGTTTAGTTTCACGTAGTTCAAGGCTTTTCGGAAACCCCAGGGTACTACCTGGAAAAATATTGGTGTTATAGGGTCGGTACATAACTGGATATGATATTTCGGATCTGGATACGGATATTAGAATAAAATTATATCGGTTTCGGATATGGTTACGGATCTGTTATACACGGTTACTTTTAGGTCGTTCTTGAACCGAAAGCCATAAACTCGATCATCAAACTCGAAACGATTGGGACCATTTTTTTTCAAAAATAACAATAAAAAAAAACAGCTGTTCAGTACATTTTAGTCCGATCAACGAGGCTTTTGTAACCCGAATAATTCCTCCGCCTATGAAACTTGGCACATGACGAAAATAGGTAATACACATTATAGATATACAATTATCCAACAACTTTTATTAAGAGAAGTTAGGTATTTTTACCTAAACATGAAAATCGTTTATAGCTCTCTGTGAAAAATTCCTCAGACTGAAATTATTTCTGTATACGTACCTATGTATTGGTTAGAATAGGTAAGTACAGGCATCCAATATTTTTTCGATTTCCGAGATACTCCAAATTCAACTTTTAGCATTTTGCGCTATAACTTCTACCGAAAAATTTGTCTGCTCATTTTTATTTTCTAATATGGTTTTATTTACTTAAATAAATAGCTTTAATAAGTTATCCAAAAGATTTTCCTTTACAATATTATAATTCTTATTTTGACGTAATTACGTCGTGTGAATAATTGCTCAGGTAAATTAATTACGTTTCTTAGTTAGGAGTCGCTCTATTGTAATAGATTTTTCAAGAATCCAATTGAAATTCACCGAAATACCAAGTTTCTAAAATATCAGTAATTGCTAAAACTAAGTATTGCCGCCGCTTAGCAGCGACCGGGCGCGCGGGAGTGCAGAGGGGTGCGGGGGCTCGCTCCTTTTGTTACAATTTCAACCTTACTGGAGTAGTAATAAGAACGTATCGCTGACTTTAGCCCGCGAACTGCATCTCGTCTGCGTTTAGTAATCCTTAATAGTATATGAACGTTCGAAAATTTGTTGGATAATTAATAAATCTGTTTTAATCTACAATCAAATGACCAATAGATATATAAGAATGGACGGAGTTATTTTTACATTACGTAATTAAGCAAAAAATTAAAAAAAATGTGTTTCAATAAGAAAAACTTTTGGATAACTGAGAAAAGCTATGTATTTGAACATATAAAAGCATATTAAAAAATTAAAATCAGCAGAGCAATTTTTCAGTAGAAGTTATAGTGCAAAATGTTAAAAGTTAAATTTGAGGTATCTCTGTGATCGAAAACATTTTGGATACTTTTACATACATATTCTAAGTAGTACATAGGTACGTATACAGAAATAATTTCAGTCTGAGGATTTTTTCACAGAGAGCTATAAACGATTTTCATGTTTAGGTAAAAATACCTAACTTCTCTTAATAAAAGTTGTTGGATAATTGTATATCTATAATGTGTATTACCTATTTTCATTATGTGCCAAGTTTCATAGGCGGAGGAATTATTCGGAAGTCTCCATACAACGAATCTCCTCGTTGATCGGACTATTTATGCTCGTCTAACTTGTCAAAGTGTACTGAACAGCTGTTTTTTTTATTGTTAAATTTGAAAAAAAATGGTCCCAATCGTTTCGAGTTTGATGATCGAGTTTATGGCTTTCGGTTTAAGAACGACCTAAAAGTAACCGTGTATATTATGTCGGATTATCCGTTAGTTTCGGATAGTTTCGGTTATCGATATTAGATTGAAGTAAAATTTAAACACAAATAGATAGTATGTATAATAATTTGGTTTTATTTATAAATCTCTTTATAGGTTATCTTATTTAGACTCTGCCCTTATTTGAAACTATCCGATACGGTTACGGTTAAGGATATATTTTTATTTCGGATATCCGATAGTTACGGTTACGGAGCTCCATAACATCCCTGCTATGGTGTGGTGAACTTACCCTCAACCACGACGAATTAGTTTTAGGCCAATCATCTTTCTGATGAATTTTGACATTCACATCATCATAGTACGACGGCCGTGTACTAATCTTCTTAGATCCTTGCTGAACAAGATACGTAGTGTAATGGTTCAGGCCCAAAAAGTCGTAGGCTCCTCTCATCGCCTTCACTTCTTGAGGAGTGAAGTACGGGAGTCTTGAACGAGGGTATCCCTGCCGCTTGGAGTTGGCGTCTATAACGCTCCGCATTATGGGGGGGTAGTCACCGGCTTTCGAGAAGATTGGGTTCGCGAACCAGCCGTACTGGAAAAGTAGGAATTTATGTGTTAGCACCAATCTGTTGAGCTTAAGTATATAACCTATACCAACTTTCGTACCTATATTAAAAACTGTAGGAGGCTAGTAATAAAATCAGCTTATTAAAAAAATATTAGCTTTTGTAAAATGACGATTCCACTAATTATTTACAGTGGAATCGATTTTCTATAGTTTTTACTAATAACCTAAATAAACCTCCATCAAATGATGTGCCATTAAAATAAGTTCTCGGAAAGTAGGTATATTTCTTATGATTATTTTTTGTTATTGCTCTCGATCCCTTAGTTATTTCGTACACAATGTAATTGTTTGTTAAGGATTTGATGAATTCCGAATCCGAAATTATATCTAACATAGGTTATGTTATGTTATATAAAAAATGCAAACATGGCAAAGACAATCTATGAACTAAGATTAAACTCACGTTAAATTGCCTGGCTGTTTCAGCAGCCTTTTGATCCTCTGCCGACGTTGTGGCTGGCTCGAACCAACTGAACGATAACGTGATGCCCATATGACCTGAAAAATGTGTAGACACTTTTTAATAATTATATTTTCTCACGGGTCAGTGCTTAGGTATTAGTCTGCCTATTTGCTAATTAGGTCACAAGTAGGTAAACCTCTGATTTTCTTTATAATTGACTGTCCCGTTAGTCTAGCAGTTGGAAAACTGACTGATCATGGGTGACTGGCCAGGAGCAATCCAGAAGGCTTCGATATGGCACTGTCTGGCAATGTTATTGGGTCATTCAAGAATATTTTAGTAGCAGCGCGGAGTCTGGATATGGGCTCAATTAATGGCAATACGCTAGCTCCCTATATCGTGCAATTTAAACGCAAATGACCCAAAGACTCCTTCGCCCAATAAAAGCGTATTACATGGTGTTACCTCCGATTTTCTTCCGGTATTCCTTATCGAACATGCGGTAGACCATGCCATGGGCTCTAAGGAGGTTGTGGCCACACATGTAGTCTTCGAAGCCGCTGGACCTGCCTCCCGGAGCGTCGTTGCCACCGTAACCGTCTTCACAGACTGAAACCGGCTCGTTGAATGTGATCCAGATCTTGACTTGGTCTCCGAAATTGTCAAGGAGGACCTGTGGTGAAGGTTGTGTGGATAAGAAACGTTATATTGCAATACGGTGACCAAACAGACACGGTACTTACACGGGCATAATCGACGAAGTAATCAGCCATTATCGGGTTGGTCCATCCGCCGAGATCCTGCAAGCACTGCGGCAGGTCCCAGTGGTACATCGTCAGGACCGGTGTGATGCGGTTGCGTTGCAGTTCGTCCAGTAACTCCTTGTAATATCTAATGCCATCCTCGTTCACGTAACTGGAGAGGGACAGAAGATGAGGATATTTTTTTTATATTTTACATGATTGTAAAAACCACAATACATGAATCATTGAGTTTATATATAACCTCTATAAGAACAAAGGATTCCTGGTATTTGTGGGTCATCGCTTTTCAAGTTATTGACTTAAAGACGCGAAATCTCGAAGAGTAGGTACTTAATTTGGCAGGTAGATAGTTTAGTTGGAGATGCCAGCTTAGTAGAAAATATTTGAGTCAACTAGAATCAAAAACCGCAATGTCCTATGTAACTACAATGGATATCCATTGTAGTTACATAGGACATTGCGGTTTTTGACTCTAGTTGACTCATTTGTTCCTTTCAAAAAAGCATGCACACCAAAGTTTGCCATGATTTGTAAATCAAACCAACGTTGGTTTTAGCTTAAGATAGACACCTAAAGGTCAAAAAGGTCATTTACTACAAAAATATTTAGGCCACTCACTTGCTCAACCCATCTGGCAGAATCCGAGGCCAGGATACTGAAAACCGGTAGAAGCTGATTCCTAACTGAGTCATGAGCCTGACGTCTTCCTTCACCTTGTAGTAGGAACCATCAGCGATGTCCCCATTCTGATGATCGAATATCCGGTCCGGATGCTCGTGGGTATACCTGTCCCATATGCTCTCGCCTTTACCTGAAAAGTTGAGGTGTAACTGTGTAAGTGAGGTAACACCCTAAGGGCGATTGTGCACTACAAGGAATTTCACTGTCCGAACATCCGATTTTTTACGGTCCGAAGTGGCATGAAAAAAAACGGATGATTGGCTTGTGCACTTGTCCGTCTTTACTCGGATGATACGCCTCAGTTTAGGGTAGCTCTGTCGTTGAAACTACACGCCACGCACGCGAAATTACTCTGAACGATGAGTTTCTTGGTTCCGTTCCGGAATGGGGAAAAGTAAAATGTCGGACGGTAAAATTACATAGGTATAGTGCACAAACACAAACTAGTATATACATTATATGGCGTGCCATATCGGACCGTAAAAAATCGGACTGCCGGACAGTAAAATTCCTTGTAGTGCACAATCGCCCTAACAGGTTGTGTGTAGGTACCTAAGTAATTCTGCTACTGTTCGGTGAACGTGAGGAACCGAGGACGTAGTACGAGCGCGAGAAGCACTCGTCAATTTCTCATATTAATTTTTCATTCAAGAAACCAGGGGTAATAAACCTTTTTTACTCAATCTGGAAGCCTGACCTACCTGATACATTCCAAGCTCCTTCAATCTGGTACGAAGCTGTAGCTACACCAAAGATGAACCCGTTAGGAAAACAAACTTTCGAATCTAGTACATTGTCAAGATCGCTTGCTATCACGCTGTAAAAGAAACATTCTAGACATATTAGTGCGTAGGTAGGTATTTATGAGTCACTCTGTAATGATAAGTAAATGGTCATATCGTTAAAAAGAAATCAACTAATATGAATAAAAATAAAGATCCCAAAGTCATTAGTCCTATCATTTTATTATCGCAGGTACAGGGTAAAGATGATATAACTAATCAATTGATGTTCTTTGTATGACCAGTTAAAACGCGATTCTCCCATAGATTTTGTATGGTAGAAGATCACTGTGAAGTCACTTTTGACTAACTATTAATTAATTTGAAAGCAATAAAAATCACTGCCTCGTTGGTCTAGTGGTCGCAAAGCGTGACTGCTGAGCATGACGTCTTGGTTACAATTCCCAGGCGGGAAAGTGTTATTGGGTTTTTACGTCAGGCATTCCTCAGTAGCAGCCTCGGAGTCTGGATTCGTGTCCAGTTGATGGCAATAGGCTCGACCCTATTCACAGAAATCTAAATAATAAGGCACATATTATTTAGATTTTTGTGACCCTATTACATTACATGGGACTTAAACATAACTGCCGAAATGTAGGTGTACTAATGGGTACACCTCTGCCTAACCCTTCGGGGATTACAGGCGTGATGCTAAGTTATGTAAAAATCTATTTTTACAGCCAGATGCTTCGACCAAACCTTTCAAACCATCTGGCTGAAGAAATACCCCACGAAAAATGTTTAATAGTAAAAAAACTATGTGTCTAGAGTGCTAAGTGTGAGTTTTTTGTATGGGAAATAAGGTTTTCCTAGTGACCACTAGATGGCGCTATAATTTTTCCCATATAAAATTCTTAACGCGCTCGCAATCGAACGTAAGTGAAAAAGCTCACACTTAGCACTCCAACATGACTAGAAGCAACACAACACAAACAAAAAAGCTTTTTTACAAAAAAAAGACAACCGCCTTCAAAAACTACAAAATAAATAAAAAATAACTTTAGTTTGGAAGTCGGTGGCAATACCTACAAAACAAAAACAAAACCAAAGCCGCCGACTTCCAAACTAAAGTTATTTTTTACTTATTTTGTAGTTTTTGAAGGCGGTTGTCTTTCTTTTTTGTAAAAATGCTTTTTATTTTTCACTTTTTAGTGCTTGTGTTGCTTAAGGATTTCAAGCATTAAAAAGTATTTATTGTAATCCGTAGTAAAGATAATTACATCATCCACATAGCAGTAATCAAAAAAATGCTCACAAAATAAAAAGCACTAAACCAAATTGGATGAAATTTTTATGGGACCAAATGGCAAGTATACTGCATCGAAAAAAAAAGAATCACACTAATCGGACTAGAAACCTCGGAGTAATCGGTGTACATACATAAAAAAAAAATACCGGCCGAATTGAGAACCTCCTCCTTTTTTTGAAGTCGGTTAAAAGAAAAAAATATAAACTGCTTTGGTACTTACCCATAAAACAACACCAAGCTTATAAAACAGTGTAAATACATAGAAGCCATTATATTGTTATCACACCGGCCCGGCCGGGAGCGCACGACTATTGTACAGCTAATAGATAGCCCGATGGCATTGCAGTAATAATAAACAGATGAGATACAGGGCGCTCCGAACTTGCTTAGCTCCAATAGGTACTAAGGTACTTATTGTTGCAATTAGCAGCAACACAATAGGACAGTCTTTCCAAAAGTGGGCGATAACGCCCCCTAGTGGACGCTGCAGGCCTAAAGGGGGGCGGTAAGACATGCAGAAAAAAAAATCGGGGCGTTGTGTAGAGGCTTGGGGAGAGATTAGTAATTTCATAAACTAGGTGGTTTTTAAATATGTGAAAAAATGGGGGCGCTAGATAATTAATTTAAATAATTTATTCTCAAAGTGGGCAGTAGACAAAACAAGTTTGGGACCCCTGCAATAGAACAACAACTGAACAAATAAGTGTACGATGGTGGCGATGTACAGTCAACAAAAATATTAGTTGCAAATGTAATCTAATTTTAAAAAGTAGCTTATTGATTAAATTAAGTTTCAATTGTAAACATCCCTCGATTTCTAAGAAAACTTCACCTGTCACCCTGCTTATCTTTTTTGATGACCAGTAGGTACGTGCATTGATTCGTTCCTAATACATTATGAAACAACGACATTAGTGATGGGTCAACTCAAGACAACTCCAGTTCATGTATAGCCCATACAAAATGTACAGAATCAAGTAGTGTCGCGCTATTTTCATGAGTCTTCAGTGTCGCACTAGGGCAGGCGTCAGCAACCTTTGGAGACGGAAGAGACTAAAGTTATTATTTTCAAAATTTAAGTTTTTAAAGAGCCACAAAAAAAAACGAATGACCGATGCCACGATGGAGGCTGTGCTTGTGAGAAATGGAAATGGGTAAATGGAAGTATATCTTAGTCATACTATATTGCAGGGGCTGCGGGACGTCTAAACAGGATACCGTGGCCCCGGAACGTAAAGGGCAACAGAAGGAACAGGGTGGTTTTTTAGTCAGTAAAAGTCTGACAGTCCCTTCCGCCCCACCCAGGGCGGAAAGACTCATTTGATGATTACTTACCACCTAAAAAAAAAAAGTTATACTATATTATATGGATAGATTGGACGAATTTAAGGGGTTTGATAGTAGATATATTTACTTTACGTATGGAACAGAAGAGCAACAGCTTTAAGAAAAGAGCTATGTAAAGAGCCGCATGGGCTCGCGAGCCGCAGGTTGCCGCCCCTGCATTAAGGTGATGTCGAGCTAGTGTGTCGCACAAGCCTGCATTCGAAGTTTAAACTATCGTGAGTCCGCGGTACACTTCTGTCAGCGTGAATCGCACAACCAATTAAAAGCCGATCTCATGTAAGTACCTACCTACATAAAAAGTTAAACTATTGCCGAGTGGTTTATTGGCTTTATTTTATAGTTAAGCTTCAGGCGGACAAAGTCGTGGGCTTCTGCCCACTGCTAGGGTGACTATAGAAAAATTCCATCCATTTACCTATTAATTTTAATTAAACTTGAATGTTGCTTGGCGGTATAATGCTCCCGCAGTATTGCTACATCCTGTATAATATTTATCAGTTGCCAGCAAAGTCAACGACTGTTTTAATTCATATTTATACCTATTGGATGTTATTGCTACTCCCACAATGCATTCGTTAATTAAATCATACAAATAAGTGGTAAATACCGACTGTATTTTTTTTTTAATAACTTACCTTCCAGCGGCTAGGCATTAGGCATAATATTTATGTTAGTAGGTACCTGACCTGGTGTTATTGTCGAAAGGAATTTTACCAGCAATCCGCTAATAATATTTCAGTCATCAGAATCCGTGATCATTGCTAATCATCGAATTCCTAAGAAATCTAACTGATGCACACAAAAAATGGACTGGTAGAGAATGCCTAAGGCCGCCTTTGTGCTTGTTTTGCTAGATTATATAAATAAATACTTAAATAAATAAAATAATAGTAAGTACTTTATAATTTTAACTAGGACTCTTTAGTGTGTGTTAGTAAAGAGACACAACGTCATAATAATCATAGCAATTAGGTAGGTACGTTTGACATGTCATATTCATATCTATTCTTTCATTTATTGCATAAGTACCATAATGTTGTTAACAAGAAGTTATACGGGTAGTGCTTAAAGCATCCATGTAAGCAAGCATGTTGCAGAGATATTGACATCAAAATCTTGACTGGGTCTTATATTATCGACTATAGGTAGGTACGACAAAATTAGTAAAATCGTAAAAAGGCGAGAAATTCAGTGGGTACATAATCAAATCACCACGCATACCTACAAAATCAACAACTTTACTGAGTCGGTTATAGGTAAATTAGTCGGTTTACGTTTGGTTTAAAAAAACCACAAAGTTAACACACTCAATATTATAAAAATAGATAGTACATGTATGATTTGCCCTTACCTATCCCAATTTAATAACAATGTTTTCTGATTAATGCTATTGTATCTTACTATCAAATACGTACACAAAGCATAGTCACGTTCATTCAATCTCAGTTAGTTTTACTACTCATCACAAGATGGCGCTATTTTCAAGAATTATTATCGTTTTACAAAAACAACATTATCTAGAACCTAAAACCTACACAAAGCACAGTCACGTCCAATTATCTTAGTTTTACTACTTATCACAAGTTGGCGATATTTTCAAGAAGCATAAACGTTTCACCACACAAGCAATTCTAGAACCTTTAACAGACAAGATGCATCTCCCCTATTCTACAACGTTCGCTTTCGAGCGAAGTGTAGCACTTTCTCGAAAATGACGCGCGTTACCGAAAACAGGTGGCGTTGGCATCGCCAGAATATAAATACGGGGAACGGACGGGAGCCCGGCAGTTGCATACGAAGAAACTGAACTGTTCAAATCTAAGCGAACAAACAAGCAAAAAGAGAACGAAAATGTCGCTGATTCCTTACTTCTACGATCTTGAAAGGCCGTTCCGCATGATGGAGAGAGATTTCTTCAGACCTGAGAATTTCTTCGGTTATTCACCATTTAATCAACTGATGCCACGTGACTTCTTTGGTCCGTCGTCCCTCAAGCCTTGGGAAAACGCTTTCCGTCCCCTGGAGAACATCATGAAGCCATTGGAACAGCTCTCATCCGCAATGAACCAGCTTGCGCTGACCGGAGTTGGCAAGATCACATCAGACGATGAAAAGTTCCAGGTTAACGTGGATGTCCAGCATTTTGCACCTGAAGAAATAGACGTGAAGGTGGTGAATGGACAGGTGATCGTTGAAGGCAAGCACGAGGAGAAGCAAGACGAGCATGGTTTTGTTTCAAGACAGTTTATAAGGCGGTACGCTCTTCCACAAGGGTGCTTACCCGACACTGTGGAGTCTAAATTGTCTTCAGATGGCGTATTGACCGTCACAGCGCCTAAAGTCCTGGCCATGCCTTCGACTGGAGAGAAGATAGTGCCAATCACACATACTGGGCCCGTCAAGAAGCAGCTGGGGTCTCCAGAACCGATAGCAGAAGGATCAAAGTGAATTTGTAAATAATGTAAATAATCATGTATTATTTTCTTTGTAAGACTGATTTGAATTAATGCTCTATATTCGCCTATTTCTTATTTTAAATAAATGTATTATGTAATGATTGACTTTTTGTTTTATTTCAATTCAATACCCTAAAATGTTGAGGTACCTACCTACCTAGAGGTTTAATAACATTACCTACACTTGACTTTGGCACGTTAATTAAGACATCACACTACACACCTTAGATTAAATAAAGTACTTTTTCATAAGTAGGTAGCACTGAGCTTGCATAAATAATTCATCACATCTTTAAAATATCAAAGCAAACATCTATAATCTATTTAATTTTGTTTATAATGGTTTGCAAAACCGGCATAAGAAAGTGCTAAGCTGCAGCAGGTAGTATAAAAAAACCTACCCGATAACTATTGATAATAAACGAAACCGAAAGTTATGTAAATATTTTGCACATCATTCCGATATTTATTCGTTCTAGGCCATTCTTGCGAACCTTCTGGTTACGGAGATACATAAACAAAGAAGTTTTAGATGTTTGTTACACTAAACTTTAAATGTCACATTATAAGCGGGTATTACACCTCCCTAAATTTAGGGTCCGATATTTAGGATGCCCTGAATTCAGAGAAGTGTAATCGCATTTAGGGTGATAGCACCCTAATTAGGGCACGATTTAGGGAGAAGGATGGTTTCCGACGCCCTAAATGGCTAAATCGCCCTAAATCGGATAGGTGTAATCACATTTCCTAAATTCAGGGCGCTCAGTCACCGCTTGCCTACCGTCTTTTGCTCCCTAGTATTTACGTGCGTACCTACCTACAAAATGACGACAGAAAAGAAAAAAAAGTATCTTTCTTTTGTATAAACGGTGTCACCAGATTTAATAACATATCAAATTGTGTAGAATCCATTCGAACATAATTTCTGAAGTCATCTGGTTCTAAGACCCCCATTATGTTCATAGTTGCTAGTTTTTGACGCAATATCAAGTAATCCTTCACCCATCTCGTTCTTTTTTTTATATTCATGGAGCCGACCGCCAGGGCTTCGGCTATACCAATTTTTTGGTTTTTGGAAAGAAATGGGGGCATTTTGTCACACTTCGACACGACGACATAAGCAATCGATGTTACTCAATGGTACTTAGTTTGACTACCCATGATATTAATTGATAATACCCATGCATAGTTTACGGCTAGGTATATTATTGTTTCGCATATTTACCAACATTGTGTAAGTAGGTACCTAGACTATATCTTTTTGTAGGTATTCAAGTAATGAAAATGATCTAACTCTCCATGCGCTAGGTTCTGTAGGGTTTTGAATAGTTGTCGTGATCTAATCGATTTCCACTTTGATTCTTTAATTAAGCAGAAATATAAAAAAATCTTGAGTTGTTTATCAGAGGTTTTGTAAAGCATTTAAATATGTACATTGTTACTTAATAACTTTAGCAAAAACATCTAAATCTAAGTCTTTATTTATACATAGGCTACATATTTTTTTTTCTTTACTTTTAAGTTGGCTTGTAAACTGTATTAGTACCTAGGCTTACTGTATATTAACATAATTTTAGTTCATGTGGTGTTTACCTAAGTAATTGTTACACTGTTCAAAGTTTTTAAGATGTTATTTTTATCATGATGCTTGTAAACAATTGTTGGTGAACCAAATAAGTAAATAAAACAATTGTTTACACAAAAAATCCTATTATTTATTCAGCAATTTCCACACACAAAAAAAATCACGCAACATACCTATCAGGAATTTTACACTATTACGCAAATGATGACGAGTCACAAATATGACTTGTTTTCTATTGAGAGTCACGATCAAATGAAGGAACTATTCTGGGATTGGCGTTGCGCCCATTGTAACAGCTGCAACTGCATTTACTGTCCGTTCTCCTCTTTTGCCGGACATTCTCCATCTCCTAATTCTTCCTTCGACCCATCAAGCTGAGTCTTCACTGGTCCCGTTTGAATGATTGGTACCACGCGTTCGTTCAAAGTATGGGAATGCTCGAGGGGTGCGGTGACGGTAAGTACTCCATCAGATGACAGACGAGACTGCACGGAGTTAATGCTGCAGCCCTCAGGCAAGGCGTACCGTCTCGTAAACTGACGCGAAACCCATCCATGTTCATCTCTCTTTTCGCCGTGGCGAGCCTCGATAATGACGAATCCGTCAGAAGCTCTCACCGTAATGTCTTCCGGCGCAAAATGTTGGACATCCAAATTGATCTGGAACTTGGCCCTGTCAGATTTGATTGTTGATCCAGAGTCTTGTAGCAGGTTAGACAACTGTCTCCAGGGCCGGTAGTAGTCATTCGAAATTCGGGGATGAGGAGATACCATTGTCAGAATATCTTCAGGCGTTAGTGCCAATGCAAAATGTTGGTCCGATAAGCGCCTGGGGCGATCCACATCGAAGAGAAACGGGAACATAGACATATTTTCAGATTATTTTCAAGGCGAAAAAGAAATGCCGATCAGCTCTTGGCTATTTACTCACTTTTTCTGACGTTTCTGTGTCAATAGCACAGCGCATGACGCTCTTTCTGCGCAGGCTATGGTCGTTTACTGCCTGGCCAGTAGTTATAAATTTTTGTCAGCAAAAAGTTTGCATACAAGATTTTTTTTAAATATTTCTGTAAGTCTGATGGATTTACGTGATCATGCAAACATCATGTATTTTATTTTAGTTATAAAGTTTCCTAAAAGTATGTACTCGTTGGAAAAAGATTATAGGTAATTTATGTTAAAGTAAATCTATAAATAAAATTAAAAATAAAATTAAGTATTCACTATTAAGTTTAGTATCTGTTTGTAATTATCAAAATAACAGGTTTATACTAAATTCATATGAATATTTACAGGGTACTATAGGGCATTACAGAAAAGCGAGTTTATTTTGTTTGTCTGCGTATCTATTAGTTTGTCTATTTGTTTCGGCTTTCCGAAACAGCTAAACAAATTTTGACGTGGCTGGCGGATTGCTGATATTACAATACTCAATTTTTATTGCATTCTATGTATAAGTACCCAGGTACTTGTACATAACCTGTGTGTTGTCCTTATAACAAAAAAGGTACAGGTAAAGGCCCAGGCCTTTCTCTGTACCTTTTTTGTTATTAGGAGGGTTCCACGTAAAAATAATTAAACCCGGTGATAGTTTACATTCACGCGAACAAAGTAGTGGCATTAAATCGATTAGATGGTCGTTCGAGAGGGTCCGTAACGTTATTTCGAAAGTCATATGTTCGATTAACGAAAAGTCGACTGAACGTTTGTTCGAATGGACTTTATTACGAAACAACCTTTTATCGCCAAACACTACTTCGACTGAACGATTCTTCGAATATTTATTAATCGATGGACTGCACTTTCGAATGAGTTTTAGTTATTAACATAGTTTTATAATTGAAGTAAAATTAAAAAAGTAAAATTTTTCGTCACATGTTATTTCATACTTAATCGAGGAAATCGAGGTATACGATATTAATTATCAGTTCATATTACCATTTATTGTTTCTATACTTATTAAAAAAAATAAACTTTTTTCTTTTCATTTTGTGCTTTATTTTTTCCTTTTCACAAAATTTCATGTTTCTAAATCTACGGGAAGAATGATATCTTAAATGTTTGATTTCCTCGATTATGTATGAAATAACATGTGACGAAAAATTTTACTTTTTTAATTTTACTTCAATTATAAAACTATGTTAATAACTAAAACTCATTCGAAAGTGCAGTCCATCGATTAATAAATATTCGAAGAATCGTTCAGTCGAAGTAGTGTTTGGCGATAAAAGGTTGTTTCGTAATAAAGTCCATTCGAACAAACGTTCAGTCGACTTTTCGTTAATCGAACATATGACTTTCGAAATAACGTTACGGACCCCGTTCGAGAAATGATGTTTCATTTGATTTCACGTAGGGAACCCGTAATAAATGGACCTACATTTCACTACCTACCTCGATGTATCAAAATCTCGAATAACTATAAGCTCAAATCATCGGCCATAAAATTATTCAACAAACAGTATGTCATCTGACACAGGTAATCTTCTTGCAAAATCATACAAAACAATGTAGACGTTTCTAAATTATATTTATTTATCATTACATAAAGATGTTGAAGAATATTATACTAATTGAACATTAGTTCGAGTGTGCATTATAGAAAATATTCATTAAACAATATAAAATTAGGCAAATTGAAATTATATCAATATTTTAAATGAAATTAGGTTCATACAACCTAATTTCATTTAAAATATTGATATAATTTCATCATAAGAATTTTTGTTATTATTTCAACTCGAACTAGTACACTCTTTTGCGTCGGGGGTTCAAATGATACCAAGCATACGGGCTGGTAAGACATAAAAATATAAAACCACATCTTTAATCGAAAGTGTTACAACTCCCAAAATTCTAAAAACAGCAGCTGTTCTACAAACAAATCAATGCTCATTCAAAACAAGATGGAGGCATGAGAACAGCTGACCCTTTTTTTTGTAAATATTAGGTGCACCCAGTTGAAACTTCTGTATTGTACCTTGGGTGCTTTCATATTGTATCGTTTTGCTGTGTTCATTTAGAATTGCTTTACAATATATTGTTAGGTACTTAGGTACTTCTTAAGTCTAAATGAATAGGATTAGAAATAGGTAGGTACGTTTATTTTGTTTAGAGTTGGTAGAAGTGCGCAGTCAGTGCGCTCTCTGACTTATACATTTTTAGGTAGGTAGGTACTACATTTTTTTAAAGTAAGTAAAAACCTACCATATTCTGGAAACTTAGGCTAAATAAATATTTATAGACAAAAGTTCCAGAAATAAACATGGTTTAAGTTCCAGAAATACCTAATACATAATGGATTTTTAAAGTAATAGTTTAGGTAGGTCTCGTAGGTACTTACCCAATGTTTTCAAATAGGTAGGTAGTACAAAAATACAAGTTTGTATAATTCTCATAGGTGGGTAATTAGCAGAGATAGATGGTATTTGGAAACTAATTAGGAAAGAACCTACCCACCTAACCTGCTAATTAATAATTTATCACTACCTACACTACATAAGTACCTACCTTCATCTAACGCCACCTGCTTAATTTTAAATTTAAAAATAAAACGCATAGAAATTTTTTCTTAGTGTTTTAATTTTATTTGTAGAACAGTTATATATATTGGCAGTCTTTAATTGTTATTAAAATTAAAGGTGTTGCTGAATCTTATCTATGGCTCAATTTATTTATCTATCTAGAGAAATCCGTTTCCAGAAAAGTTTGAATTACTATGAAAACTTCCAGAATCTGTTTGTCTGCTACTCGACACCAGGTGGCGCTTCAATGTCAGTTGTAACGAACATTCGGCAATGATTTTTGTTGAAACGGCGCTCAACTTTATTGAAGTAGTCAAAATATTTTAATCATACATTTGAAAAATTCAATTTATTTGTAACATTAGACAAAACTACTTCATTGATAAGTTTTAGTAAGGAATTATTTACATTTGTTCTAAATAAACCCTATTTTTTTCGTGTAATCTGTGTTCTTACTGTTGTAGTCGTTTATTTTTAACTAAACTGCTAACGTTCTAAGAGGCCGGATTTGACGTTTCTCCTACGTAATAATTTTAAAAATCCAATTCACAATCCTGAATAATTACTATGTTACCCATACACTATAACAACGAGTATCACTTGTAAACATTAAGTTTAACTTAATTTTGAAAAAATACACTCACAAACACGAATTAATTGCCGATTTATATTTTGACAAGACGTTTTGACAACACTACACAAAGGATTTTGATAGCTGTCAAATCCGGCTTGTTACAATGTTAGCTGTATAAGTATTCACGACCAAAGTAAACGTATTTTTTGGATTACCTATGTTAATAATCCACAGCGTACCGAACGAATGTGAAATGTTCACCTATAGGTACTTACATATATCAATAAGAATGTTTTATAAATAAAAAAACTAAATTGTTACCTTTCTGCTACATATATATTAAAGTGTGCTCTAAATAAATAACATATTATATACTTGTATTAAAAAGTCTATAAGATATTAAAAAATATTGCCCCGAAATCCGAAACTTAATTTGAGTCTTGACAAAATGTTTCAAACATCTGGCACAATTATCGCATGCGCAAGTCATCCCGTACATTCTAGACTCGTGTTCCAGAGAATTCTATTTGCTACTAGATGGCGCTGCCGTCGATATAAATATCAAGCCGGCTTCTGTTTGGCATTCATTCAATTCACAACAACATTGAAGCGAGCTCAAGAAAGTAAAGGAGTGTCAAAGAGTTTTTAAGCGCTTTTTCAAGTGTATAATCAATAACTGAATATCTGAAGTTTACTATTGAACCAGTGAATACTACAAAACCAGTGAAAATGTCGTTGTATCCGTTTTTCGTCGAATACGACCGCCCAAGGCAGTGCCCGCGTCGTTTACTCGACCAACATTTCGGCTTGGGGCTCACACCGCAAGACCAACTTACCATCATCGCAGTCCCCCAAGCCGGTCGGGACTACTACAGACCCTGGAGAAACATTCAAGCTGCAGCTCGGGACTCGGGCTCCACGATCAAAGAAGACAAGGACAAATTCCAGGTGAACTTAGACGTTCAGCACTTCGCGCCGGAAGAGATATCAGTAAAAACGGTTGATGGTTTCTTAGTTATTGAAGCCAAGCATGAAGAAAGGCAGGATGAACATGGATATATTTCTAGAAGCTTCACTCGGCGGTACGCTTTACCTGAAGGTATCGAAGCCGACTCTGTGATATCTAAATTGTCTTCCGATGGTGTTTTGTCAATTACGGCCCCGTTGAAAGTGAAACCGAAGGAATCCAATGAGAGGGTTGTGCCTATCGTTCATACGGGTCCCGTAAAAAAGCAAGAAGGAAATCAAGAACAGGGTTAAAAACCCAGTGTCTACAAAGGATAATTTGCTTGTAATTCCGTGTTTTTCTAATTTTGTGTTGTGATATGTGATTGATGTGAAGTTGCATTTATTTTTGTAGCAAGTAACGCTCAACTAAATTTAATTAAATGACGTTCTAGTCATTAAAACTGCAATTTAGTTCTTTTATTTCCCCTGTAGGTACGGAGTAGGCTTTAGAATTTGAATCGTGATTATCCCACACAGACACATAAATTCATACATACAGTAAACTTTACAATAAAACTCGATCAAATATTATAATAATATTTAATTACTTTTAGATACCTAGGTACCTACCTAATTTAGACGTTAATTTAAGTAATTAGCTAAATTTGAGATTAGCGCCATCTATTACAGACAGCAGTAACCACGTTGCAACTGCACGTTGGTAAGAATGTATTTAGTTCACTATTCTGACTATAGATGGCAGTAATATTTCTAGAGTCGACAGAACAGCGCCCGTGCTAGTGTAAGGGTTGGACCTCATCTGGCAGCACGGAATCGCCTTTTTCCGTCGCCCTTTCTCTTTCTGTCGCTTAGAACTGCCATTTGCTAGGCGGAGACAGAAAGCATAATGCGATCGCCTCGAGGATTCCGCCGCGTGCTATCGCATTATGCTTTCTGTCTCCGCCTAGCAAATGGCAGTTCTAAGCGACAGAAAGAGAAAGGGCGACGGAAAAAGGCGATTCCGTGCTGCCAGATGAGGTCCAACCCTAAAGTTACAAGATTAATGAAATGCTAACTTAGGTCGCCTGTCCCTATTTGGTTTTATTGCACTATAAACCTAAAAAAAGCATTATCTTTCAGTATCTTTATCAAAAAGTTATTATTTTCTCATAGTTTTTGATATAGCCACGTTAACAAAGTCGTATATGGCACGACTGTCCGTTAACAATGATCGATGTTTAACTTACGACGTTTTTAGCGGGGCGCGAGGGGAGGATGCACTGTCGGTTGTGGCAGTACGAATCATGTTGTAGGGGCGCACGTCATGTGGTAGTTTAGTGAATAGTGCTTATTCATTTAATTATTGATCCTATCAAGCTAAATACAATTTAATTTCTGTTCTTTTGGATTGATATTTACTTTTGAAATAAATAATTATATTGAAATTAATATAAGTAATAATATTTTATTTACAATTCATTCCATTTTAAATACGACAAAAACTTGACTAGAACTTCCTATTAAAAATGATGTAGGTGGAACTTGCGACAATTAATCGATAAGTTTTTCCAAGTAACTTTGTAGGATATGACAGATCCGACTAAATAAAATGTATCCAATACCGTTATGAAAGTCATTTCTGACTTTTTATATATTTAGAAAAGGAAAAATAATATTATATTACTATGTAGATGTACATAAGCTTTAAAACGTATATAAATTTATAGATTTTTTTGTAAACCTAATTTTTATATTTAAAAAATTATAAGCAATTTAAACTTTGACGCGCTCTCCTGTAAAATTACTGATTTGCAGATCTAACATTGTTAATAGGGACAGGCGAAGTTCAGTACGACGCAGTTATTCAGGTAATGAAGATGATTGTATCCTATCCTACTACTATTATTTCTGGACTTTGGCTTAATTTTTAAGTGTAGGTACGTATACAGAAGTACCTACCTAACGGGCGGAAGCTAAAAGAGTAAAAAGTTATTATAAGTTAAAAAAGTATTGCGAACAATTTCATGATAATGTATATTTATCTACTTGACTGCCTCGTTGGTGCAGTGGTCACAAAGCGCGACTGCTGAGCATGGTCTTGGCTTGGATTCCCATCTCGGACAAAGTGTTATTGGGTTTTGCCATCAGGAATTTCCCAGTAGCAGGCTAGCAGCCTCGGAGCCTGGATTTGCGCCCGGTTGATGGCAATAGGCTCGCCCCCTATTACATGGGACTTAAAACATAACTGGCGAAATGTTGGTGTACTAATGGGTACACCTCTGCCTAACCCTTCGGGGATTACAGTCGTGATGTTATGTTCATGTCTATTATTACTAATGGAACGTAGGTTTTCCCCCCGAACTATCAGCAAGATACTGTGCAATGCAAACGACTGTTTTGGTAACCTTTTGAACTAAACTAATGTTTCAATAACAAAAATATTATTTTAAGAGTTTGGGAAAGTCCTAAATTGGCTTTATAGGAATTTGTCCTGTATGTAGGTGCGTTTACAAATATATACACTGACATACACACATACCCTGATCCGGAACGACTAGGTACCTGTTGGTTATATACGAACCCGCGACATAGGTACAGAGCAGTGCCATCTGACCAAGGTCGCGGGCAACAGCTGGATGAGGGCAGCGCAGGGGGCCTACCACAAAATCTTAAAACAATATTATTTTAATATTACTTTGCCTTCCACACTGTTCAATTTTCAACGCTCGGATCAGCGCCGAGAGTTGAAAATGCAACAACAGATATTACAAAGTAATATTAAAATAATATTGTTATAAGAGATGGTGGTAGGCGCCCTGGACCGGTCATTGCGGCGATCTTTAGGGGAGGCCTATGTCCACCGGGGTTGCGGGACGTCTTAACGGGATACCGTGGCCCCGGAATGTAAAGGGCAACAGAAGGAACAGGGTGGTTTTTTAGTCAGTAAAAGTCTGACAGTCCCTTCCGCCCCACCCAGGGCGGAAGGAGTCATTTGATGATTTTTACGACCTAAAAAAAAAAAAACAAAAAAAAAAAAAGGCCTATGTCCAGCCGTGGACGTCGTACGATGATACGTAATCATTTATCAGCCATATCATGTCAACAAAGAAACTAAAGCGCAGGCCACACCGCCAGCTAGCGGGCGGGCGGGCTAAGCGGGCGAACATCGTTTCACCTCTTTACATACTTCGGTTCACACCGCGAGCTACCGACTAACCTAACGAGCTAAGCTAACGAAGTATCCGACGATTCCCAGCTAGCGGGCGGGCGGGCTAAGCGGGCGAACATCGTTTCACCTCTTTACATACTTCGGTTCACACCGCGAGCTACTGACTAACCTAACGTGCTAAGCTAACGAAATATCCGACGATTCCAGCGAAGCTAATCGTTCACCTCGTTGGCGCGCCCGCGCTTCGCTAGCTTAGTTCGCCCGCCAGCCCGCTCGCCCGGTTCGTTCGCCCGTCCTCCCCCCATCCTACCCCTGCAATGGACAGATAGAAGGCTAACCTCTCGCTCTCCCATCCGCGCCCCTCGCTTCGCCCGCTTAGCCCGCTTCGTCCGCTTCGCCCGTCGCTCGTCTGTCCGTAGTTTTCGGTGTGAACCCCATAGTTTAGCTCGCCAATATTTCGCGTAGTTTGTATAGTTTCCTTCGTTCGCTTCGCCCGCCAGCTTAGCCCGCCCGCCCGCCAGCTGGCGGTGTGGCCTGCGCTTAATCAACAAAGAAATGTCCTAACCCAAATGTTTGGAAATACCGGGCTGTTGTTTGGGAATTTATAAAAGAAAAATCCAATACCACATAGCTCCACCTAGGCATCAAATTCAGGATCCATACGCTTGGCAGACGCGCTCGTGTAACCGGTTAATCGGTCAGTAAAGTTAGGTACTAGCACGGGCCCATTTGTATATCTGTCAGATAGAAGCCAAAAATTTAAAAAAAAAAACCGGCCATCGGACATCGGCCATCTTGGACCAATACGTCAAACATAGCTAAGAACACTCCCGACTAAATCACCTTTCAAACAAAAAAAAAAACCCAATCAACATCGGTTCATCCGTTCGGGAGCTTCGATGCCACAGACAGACACACCCTCAGACACGTCAATATTTTTTTTTTACTTTACGCCAGTTTTCTAAATTACTTACTTTTTTTGCACTATATGCAATATTATACGTAAAATAGGTATACTCGGTTCGTATCATTTGTATCCTGCAGATTTTTTCAACGAATTCCAAGGAAAGAAATGTCTAGACGAAAAACGCATTTAAAATAAATTATTGGAAAATGTATTGTGTCATTATCTGATGATTTCATTGTAACAAACTGAGTCATTGAAGGAAACAGATGCCTTTTAATTAAATATAAACAATTCATTTTGTTTTCGTCGATTGAGGTTAAAGTCGGGTGCACACTGTCACTATGCTTGTTTTCTTCTTCTTTTCGATTCGATGATTTTAAAGTCAAAGTCAAAGTCAAATCATTTATTTCAATTAGGCCATTATAAGGCACTTTTGAACGTCATTACAAGAAAAAATTAGAATTGAATCTAGTTGCCCCTTCCAAAAGGTAGTTTTGTATGGAGAAGAATGGGCATGAAACTCCATACGTACTCTTTTAAAATCAATGTTTTACAATATTATTATTTGTATACAGAGTCATACGTAATTACATGTGAATGCAATGTACCTTATATAAAAACTACTATATAATAACACACAAAAAGAATTTATATTACAAATTAAGAATTGACGGTAAAAATATATTTAAAGTTACATAGTGTTCACATGTTAACAAATATTGGAACTGTAGACGACCACTCTCAACATCTCAACCAACAATGCAACAGTGTGTGAGCCTGTGCAATTCCATAGTAAAAACCAAATAGAAAATAAAATATAATAAGTGTCAAAAGAAAAAAAATAATAATATTAACAAGCTTGATTTTGTCTGGAATTAATAGTAATTGTCCTATGGAGCAGGTCCAGCATGTTTCCAAGCAGTCTTATCTTGAATATAATCCTCTAATTTGTAATATGCTTGGTTGCAAAGTGTACTTTTAATATGTGTCTTAAATTTTCTTTCATTTAATTTTAATATATCAGGAGGTATTTTGTTGTAACATTTCACACAGTACCCCATAAAAGATGTATTTACTTTAGACAATCTAAAATATGGTTGAGCTATTTTATCCTTATTTCTGGTATTAATATTATGTCTATCACATATTTTCTTAAAAAGTTTTAGATTTTTTCTCACATACATAATATTTTCATAAATAAATTGGCAAGGCACTGTCATAATATTAATCGTTTTAAATAGTTCCCTAAGAGATTCGCGACGAGGTAGATTGTAAATGGCTCTGACAGCTCTCTTCTGTAAAATAAAAATGGTTTCAATGTCAGCAGCCCGACCCCACAATAAAATGCCATAAGACATAATGCTATGAAAATAGCTGAAATAGACTAATCGCGCAGTTTCTACATCTGTCAACTGTCTAATCTTTCTAACAGCATAAGCTGCTGAACTTAACCGTCCCGCAATAGATGTTATATGAGGTCTCCATTGTAATTTGTCGTCTAGCGTGATTCCTAGGAAAACTGTTTGATTAATAAATTCTAGTTTTTCTCCATTCAATATTATATCACATTCGCTACTTCTAACGTTTGGTAAACTGAATCTAATACATTTAGTTTTTTTTTCATTTAATACTAAATTATTAACTTTCAACCAATTTTGGACCTGAAGAATAGAGTTATTCACATCGTCAAGATTTTGTGACCGCCTGTCTATTTTAAAAATCAATGAGGTGTCATCTGCAAATAACACCATCTTTGGTTCATTTTCCAGTAATTGAGGTAAATCATTTATATAAACTAGAAATAGAAATGGACCCAATATCGAACCTTGAGGAACGCCCATAGTCATTTCAGACCCTAATGAGTACGCCGTTTACCTGAACTTTAGCCTGTCTACCTATCAGATATGACCTTAGTAAACCAATAGATATTTTACTAATCCCGTAGTGATGAAGCTGGACTTCATCAAAAGTGTCTCATGGTTAACGCAATCGAACGCCTTTGAGAGGTCGCAAAAGTTAAATCGTCGTAAAGGTCGTTAAATAATCCTTTTTAGTGTTCCTAAAGGGTAAAACGGGACCCTATTGCTAAGACTCCGCTGTTCGTCAGTCCGTCTATCACCAGGCTGTATCGCATGAACCGTGATAGTTAGACAGAATAGAATAATAGATACTAAAAACAGAATGAGATTTATGAGGGCTCCCATACAACATATTCTGTGATTATCTTTTGTTCGTTTTTGTCCGATATTGATAACGGCAACAGGTAGACGTAGACGCGTGAAATATTCACAGAACATTGAGTTATCTATTCACTTTAAAATAAATAATCAAATTAAAATAAAATTAATATTTAAGGGTTTTTACGGAACTCTTCGTGCGCTAGTCCGACTCGCAATTGGCCGGTTTATTTTTATCCGACTGCCTAGGAAGGCTGTACCCAATTGAGTAGAGACCATTAACCAATAATTCCAAGACAAAACTTCTCTAAAGAAACACTTTATTTTAGCCCTGAAAACCCAATTAATTTTCAACTAACTGTAAAATTTGATTTTTAATTTCTTTTAAATTAATAAATAGTTATTCAATTGAGTAGGCACAAAAGTGACATCACAGTTTTCTTTTTCCATTCAAAATCTATGGGAGAATCTCATTTTGACAAGTCATAAAGAGTGGTGTCATCTACCTTAATGCAAATTAAAAACCGAAAGAAAATCTCTCGAAGTCTGGATTTGTGGCAACAGGCAGTGTAGTATTGTAGTATCAGTAGCGTTGTTAATGTCCTCTAAAATTCAGGTGTAGGGACACTTTGGGCACTGTAGTAAGTGTACAATTGTATTTGTGCGTACTGTGCCTTTAATTAATCGTTAATTTATCATATAGGCATGGTTCATTATTAATATACTTAGTTCAATTAATCACAAAAGGCATTAATCGTTCAAAGCTCTGCCAAAAATAATGTTAATTATGTAAAAAGCACACACGGTGCGTAAATATTTTATTTTCCTATAAGTACATAAATTTTGGGACTCTGTTCTCGGACTTCAAAAAGGCGTGTCAGATACAAATGTAGATCCGTCTGACTTCATTGAAATCCGTACTTAAATGTGATCTGGCTAAGGCTTCTGCGGTTGATCTCTTTTTTGAATTGTAAATCGTAATAAAAAACTTAAAAACAATTAAAGTTCGGTACAGATTTTTTCTTTTTATATATTAACAAAACTACAAGTACAATGTCAACTCACATGAATAAACGTACTTTGCTTGAATTTATCCAAATAACTTTAGGGAATTCCTGAACCGATATGTAGGTATGTACTCTCTTAAAAATAAAACAAAGATATAATTGAACATTACTGCGTAATAATTCTGCATTAAACTAACCGAAAGTGAGAACATAACTTAATACAGTACGTATACTGACTTAAACCAAGCATATCGAGTGAAAATATACCTTATACCATAGATCATACAGCCGAAAATGAGTACACAAAGCAATTGTGTTTCTAAGAATCCACGACCTCTTGTTCAGGGCAGACAAAATTGTTTGCACAGTCCACAATATGCTGATAAGAGGATAACCTATGAACTGAATGTCCGGGCATATAAAACGCAGTGGTCGCTCCCGCGCACTAGTGATTCACGAACTACTGAGACAAAATGATTGCCTTACTACTGTGCGGACTCATTGCCGGGGCGTGCGCAGCCCCACAGTTCGAACTCTCGTTCGGACCCCCTCATCGACCTTCACCATACTTCTCTAACTACCACATGCGGTCTCATCCCTATGTGGACGAAAATGTCTTCGACACCGGAAGGTTCTGGGCCGACCTGTCCAAGGAACTGAAAGAATTGGACGACATGCTCGCTGACTTCTCCCGCCAGTTTCCCACCAGCGTGTCCCAAGAAGGAATCGAAGGTACCGAGTACAAAATAATCATTTCCCTGCCAGACTTCGACGAGAAAGACATCGTTGTGAAGGCCCGTGAAGGATTGCTGATGATACAAGCCAACCACAAGTACACCGGAGGCAGTGAGAGGAACTACATCGATGTTAGGACCCTGCCTGACACTGTGAACGTGACTGGAAACTGGATTTTCGAGAAAGGAATTTTGAAGATCACGTTCCCGCTTAAGGAGGGAGCGGTCGTCAAGCCGACGGAGGTTATCCCAACAACGACACAGTCACAGCAGGACATTGATACGACTGTGCGGCCATACTTCGCAGGAAGTCGGGAGGAAATTGAGACGAATGCCAACGAAGGGGTCCAAGACGTTGACGTGGGACTAGGAAGAGGAGATCTTAACAAAGAAACCGAGCTGAGAACAAATGAAGTTCCTGACGGAAACACAGTAGAAGCAACAACGTATGCTGTGGATCTAAAAGATGAGATAGAATTTGTTCCAGTTAGGTATTAGTGTGTGTTTTTTAAAATAAAGTTTTTGAAACTGTATCTTGTTTTTTTCCATCACCGAACGAAGTGATAACTTAGTCTTTGTGTAATGTAGTGTTGTTTATGTAATTAGATAGCAAGACTAATTAGGACTGTTATTTAGGTACTAATGAGTGCAATAGGATGACTAATAACGAGATAATCTAATTACATTGCAGAGTTGTGCTCTTAATATTTTGGTCCCAAAGATAAGCGCTTAGAAAGGAACCTTCTCTTTCTTAGGAATCCTGGATCTTAAGACTTTTAAGATATTCGCACACCGTAATTCAGATCGATATTCTTTAAGACTCTGTTCACATCTGTGACAATATTCTAACTTTCAAACTCTCACTTGACAGGCAGATGACGATGAACAAACTGTAGCATGACCCTGTCTTTCTTTCTTTCTTATTTGGCACTTAAAACTCTTCTTTGTCTATTAGACAATGTTCATATACTTATAAAAGGTCATAGGTCAAAGTTGTGTACTCTTTGTTATTAAACATGGTTGTGGGTCGTCACATGCTCTAGATAAGTATGTAATTTCTAGCAATTTCTAGTAGTTAATCAAGTTTGAAGATGTTTATTACTGTTTCTGATATGTATGGAACCTAAATCCAGCCAAGATATTGAGATCTATTACCAAGAATCAGCTGTCTGTTTATGCGTCCATCCGTGTGTCACAAGGCTGTATCTTTATTACTCTGTTACGTTATCACTGATATTTTTTTATCAAAAAATTAGGGGTCCGTATGAAAAATTACGCGAACGAAGTCGCAGGGAGAGTTATACAATACAGCGAGTCTTTGTCTAGAACACATTCAATTGTGAGAGTAGATAAGCCAAAACATAATAAAAGAACTTTTAATTTTTCGGGTCATCGTGGTTTATAACAACAATTTTGATGAACTCATAAATTGTTGAAAAGCGAAATGGGATGTGTTATCTTAATATAAGTATTGTTGGGTATCAAATCCCCAATCTGTAGTTACAGCTACCTGATGAATGCACCGATTGGACTGCGGACAGCTGCTGGAAAATAAAAAAAAAAATAGGATCTAAAATGAACCGAACCTATTTTTTTTTAAAATTAGGAATTGCATCATTTCATCGTACCAATTATTGATGAAATCTGACATAAATAATCTTTAAGGTCCACTTTCGTCAAAAAAAAAAACTCAGAGCTATAGTACCTAGGTACACGAGAAATAAATTATGTACCTACGCTATGACATTTTGTAAGTGCCTTTTAAAATGATTTCACTTTGACTTTTTAATTGAACCTCGAGTTTGCAACTAATTCTGAGTAAAGTTTATGTTGCAAGTGGGCGTTAAGAGTAACATCGTCTATTGACCTAACTAACAGTGTGTAACACGAGCAAGATAACGCATAATGCTTGATGTGCTACCATTAATTAGTGGCATTAGCACTAATTATGATACCCTGATATATTGCCCCAATGTGTTAGCAGAGACGACAAACTGTCTGCGTAAGCTCGTAGTAATGACCAAATATATGATTCAGTTTAACTGATGCATGGTCTGCTTAAACTGTTTCGAAAATGGCGTAAAATAACTTTTCTCAGGTCTATTTGCACCAAAATATGCGAAGTAATTTGATAACAGAAGGTTAGGTTGTTCGAAACTACTGGGCTTGTTTCTTTCTTTTTATTAAAATTCGTTTTTACGCAGTCGGGTTTTTTGTTTTTCTTTAAATTATTTTTTTTTTATTTTATACTTTTTAGTTAATGTTTGTATATCGTTATACTTGAAATAAAAACTTAAATCAATAAGTAAGAAAATTAGCGAGAATGATTGTTTTGTTAAACAACTTTAAATCGTTATATATCCTAAACTATTATTTAAAATGAAAAATGATAAAAGGAACCTAAAGATGATTTTAAAATACCTATTCAACGACTCCCCACTTGACATAGTTCATCAACTTTTTTTTTTTTTTCATTTTGACAATATGGCGTCTGGTTGTCGCTGTGGTGTATTTTGATTAAGTACTGTCATGTCTTTAGTGACACTCGCAAGGTTAAGACGAATCGATTGACGTAAGAATTATCAAAATCGGCCTACGCATTTGGTCTCTAGAACGCCACATAGAAACAAACAAACATACATACATACATACATAGACTGATAAACACATTACCCTCCTTTGCGTCGCGCAGTCGGGTAATAAAATAAGAATATGGCATTTTGTAATTGAACCTGGAGTTAGTAACGAACTTAAAGTTAATAATACGAGTATAACCTTGGATAGCGCAAGCGGGTCGTATTGGCTGAATAATTGTAAGCATAATAGGTACCTATCTGTATTCACTTTATCGGTTGCACCATCTGTACCTACGTGGCTGTCTGTCTGTTCGCGATAAACTCAAAAACTTAACGGATTTTCATGCAGTTTTACCAATAGATAGAATTATTCATGAGAAAGGTTTAGGTAGACAATTTATCAAGGTTTTGTGATATATTGGTTGACCAATTGGTTGACATATAATGTTGGAAATGACGGAAAAGTCAAGGCGCCGGGAGCTTTCATTGACGATTGCACCCGTGTGCAAATTCTCCTTGAGGAAAACAGCAGTGATTTTATGCGTGTACCAAGTACCTATTTTATGGAAAAACATTGCTCATCTTTTGGGGCCGTTGAGTTAAAACTTAGTTGGTTTAAAGTGTCGCCATCTATAATTTTTTGCTGAAATAATAGGTACCTACTAACTAAAATTTGTAAAAGGTAGTGAAACTAAGTTTTCACTTAGTTTCACTACCTTTTTACTAGATGCCGCTGTTCTCAATAAGGTAATAAAGTGTCAATGAAACTAGTACCTATTTTACTTAACAGTATAAAAATTGCTTGATTTTTTTTTTACTTTTAAGTACTTTTTTTAAGTTACAGATACTTTTTTAAATTTTTTATAATGTTTCGACTTTAGGGGGTTAATTCTACTAACTTCTAGGAAACAGTAATCTAACCAGTCTTATCTGTCAAAAATTCCTCTAATTTACCAAAAGGAGAATGCCTGAAAAATGCTTGACATGGACAGAAATTACTAATAGTCCTAAATTGTATTTAAAATAAAACATGTAGGTATATTGAAATAATTCTCAAGTTTGTTTAGGCAGGGTAAAAATATAGGAAACTTTAAAATATTTAACTTGACATTAATTTTTGACATGAGATTGCGTGTACCTACATTTTGAACGGTTTTAAATTGTAGAATTTTCCTTTTGGTATTGTCAGTTATTTTTTATTTATTACTAAAGTAAAATGAGTATCAGTGGTAGGGCTCAATGTTTGACCTTTGATTTAGTATCTATCTACTAATGTGCACTAATTTACTGCAATTGCGAATCGCTGATTACTGAGGACTACAAATTAGATTACGCACGAGTTATTAGCCGCGGTTGTGGTTTCAAATACAATAGACATAGGTTATAGGTACATATATCAAATTAATACATAATTATTATCTACCTACGATGTCTATCGATGGAAATTGCGTCACGGCGGTTAACCTCAATGAAAACTAAGAAAGTATGAGGAGGTATTAATTATAGTTAGGGTTGCCAGGTCGGCAAACCAGTCATTTTGGCCAGACATTCGGCTAAAAAGGCCGGACACCCTACATTATTGAGAATTTTGTGTCTCAGTATTAATAGGTGTGTGTCGTGATGGCTCAGTGGTTAAGGCGCCCGCCTCTCATGCATGAGGTTGTGGGTTCAAATCCGGGCAAGTATCAATGTGAATTTTTCAATTCATATGTACTTTCTAAAGTTTGTCTTGGATATCACTGGCATCGGTGAAGGAAAACATCGTGAGGAAACCTGGACTTACTGTTCCATTCAAACCATGTCAGAGGCCCTTGAGGCGGTTTAGAAACTCTGACACTAGGGTGTGTGGGGTCGTAAGACCTTACTGCCCACACGATAAAGAAGAAGAATAGGTAGATACGACAAAAAAACTGTATGTAAAATCAAGCTTTTTTTATTATTACCGTAAATCTTGTTAAATTCTAATTTAATATAAATAAAATGTAATACAAAATCAGTGTAAGTACTTTATTATTAATCGGTCAAACAAAGTCATCAGCCAAAATTTAATTCTGGATAAACATTCAACATTTTAGCCGGACAAGCCGGACACTGTTTATTTTGGCCGGATACGCAATCAAAAAGCCTAACTATGATCGGCTTTATCCGGACGCCTGGCAACGCTAATTATAGTGCACGAGTGTGTGCGCAAACTCATTCTGCACTCCCCCTTCCCTCTTTCTCATAGACCGTTATGACGGCAATTTGATATGACCAAGAAGATAGATTAGTTAAAAATACCAGCCCATTATTGCCCCACTGCAGGGCAAATGCCTCTTCTCATACAGAGAAGGCAAGAGATCACCATGCTTGCTCAAGGTGGATTGACGATTTCTGATTTTTATTAATCACAAGTCCATCCTCCATTCCATCCGATGGAAGGAACGGGGGAGGTTTGCCCGGCAGTGGGACAGTATAGGCTATATACTGGGTTATTCTTAAACCACTAGCTACCTGAAAAGGGGTCATTGAACTCATCATTATGAACAACTTTTATTACCCTGAAATCATGAAAAAAAATCAGCTGTTCCCTACAAAAATGCTACACAACACAATCATAATGTATGAAACCGATGTCAGTGATGTCAAAGATAAACTTAGAAAGTATACACATCAAAAGTGTCTAGGGATCAACATCCCTAACATTGTTTAGGGATGTTGATCCCTAGACACTTTTGATGTGTGTAGGTACATCTGAATTGAGAATTGCATTGGTACTTGCCCGGATTCGGATTGCTGTCATGCATGAGAGGCAGGCGCCTCAATCACGACTCAAGCTTCGATTCTCCAGAATTCATCAAAAGATTTTTTTACATAATAACACCGCAGATCTAAGACACAAACAATATAAACTAAAAACTTACTTAATTTTAACTTAGACGGCACGAATACCCGAATTAAGTTCATGTCTGAATTAACATAAGGTTACGACTGAGGATTAAGTTACGTTTAAGTTACCACTAACTTGGAGAGTCTTGCAGGTTCCTGTTAATTACTTAATTTGCTCAACTTTAACCTAAGTTTATCTACCTGATCCGAGGAGGATATATGTTCCGAACTCCGAACTTAGCTTCTTTTGTAATGGATACAAGTTTTGCTCTAATATGATCAAATCTTTGCCAATTACTTAAGAGCTGTTTTATGTTACGCTAGTATGTTATAATAATACCAGCCTATTATTTTTCCCATTGTAGGGAAAAGGCCTCTTCTCAAACAGAGAAGGCACGAGCATTGATCACCACGCTTGCTCAAGGGGGATTGGTGATCCGACATTAATTAATTTTATTAAACGATGCTTTAACAGAATTACTAGGCTGAGTGTACCGTTTAATTAATCTTATTGTAAATTAGGGTCAAAAATATTTAGTTATCCTTATCATTTAATCTGTATTTTGTTAGGTACAGTAAAAAAAAGAGATAGGTAGTGCATGGTCGTCAGATATAGTTGAAGTTTTCTTAGAAACCGGTTGAAAACATTCTTCAAATGTAATTTAATTTAAAAAGTAGATAATAAACAGTTCATTAATTAAGTTAAGTTTCAATCGAAGACATTATGGGTTTCTAAGATAACTTCAACTATATCTGACGACCCTGGATACCTATCTCTTTTGTTGACTGTACTTAAACAATAAAAAAATATGATCAACAATACTTTATTTCATAATCTTTCGACTGACATTTATTAGTTTCCATAATAATGGTTTGACACATAAATAAAAGACGTTAGAAAGAATTCTTGCAACAAAAGTGCGATTTCTATGACGCCAAGTGTATTTACTATTACTAAGTAAGTTTATTGCACACACAATTATTTAAGCCAAGTAGTACCTAAGTATTATAGCAGAGATTTTAAATTACAAAACCTTAGCTCCAGATACTAAGACCTTTATTCTTTTTTTAAACTTAGTGCTCAAAGAAGAGTACTTACTATCTATTATTAAAATAAATGTTCCTCATATGACCCGCTAGCGTGTTTTTTTTTGCTAAAAAACTTGCAAAGACTTAACTTATTAATTTATGGCTTTATCCTCCGGCCTTTAGCTTTCTCTGACGACACCCCTGGGAGAGATTACAGTGGCGTGTTTTTTACCTCAACGGTTATCCGGCTGTTACATTATTAATTTGTTATTAATAAATAAACATCAATACAATATAATCAATGACAATACAATTACAATAATTTACAATACACACCACTAAAAAGAGGAGAATAGATTTTAATAAATAGTTCTACTGCTTTACACGAGTTGAAAGTGGTCATGAATATAAAAGTATTTTTATTACGGGACCGATTCTGATAAAATATATTTGTTGTTCACTACAAAAATACGCAATTAACAATATGTATGGAACAGCTGTTCGTATTCATAAGTACATTCACTTAAAAAAAATGGCCAGCACCTAAATTAAAAGTAAAAATATAAAATGATCCCCGACTAAAAAGGTTTTAAACCTTTTTCCGGAAAATCGGGTTAAAAATTCGAATTTCAAACGGGGCTTAAAAAAAAATAAACAGTATCATTTTTTAAATCCAACAAAGATTTTATCTTCATTGACTGTTCGTTGAAAGGGAATGACGCTATTCAGGCTGCTGAGTATATTTTTTCAGTGAATACACGATTTCAGATATCCGCCCCTTCCGCCTGTTCGTCCCAGGTGCAAGCGATACGACCGAATGTGTTTAATAATGTATGTTGATTTACTTTACATTTTAAATTAATAGATTAGATCGCCTTTTTGCTTTCCATGTGTTTTGTAAAAGGAAACGTTTATGTAACAATTTAAGGTGCATATTTGAGGATCGATACTGATTTCTGGTTTGGGATGTGAAGGGTGTAAAAAGACCGAAAATTAAATATTCTCTCTCTCTTACTCATTATTATTATTTTGTTCTGGAATATACCTTACGCTTAAAATGTCTAAGATTTAAATGCCGAAAAAATATCGAATGATTAAAAATGTCGATAGTCATTATACCTAAGTTCAAAATGATGATAAAAAGAAACTTTACACCCTGTTTCTCTAAACCGACTATTTGTAAACCAGTTACTGTTTTTTATGCAAATACCCTACTTTTACATTCGAAGAGGCTTTGCAATGCTCATGGTTGCGGTAGACTACGCATTGTCTGTAATGCCGTGAAACACTATGCCGGATTAAATTCGTTCCTGGTTTTAAAATAAGAGAAACATAAAGTGAGTCAGCTGGTCATTTTGGTACAAACTCTTGCACGAGGCATAAGCTGTGTTCCAAGCGGGGATCCAAGTTTGGGCTTTGCTTTGCGTGGGACAAAGGAGTTTTTATATTTTTATTAAAGAAACGTACCTACTTACAATATCTCGTTTTGAGAATTTTCTGTGGATATTATAACACAACATAACATAACATCACGCCTGTTATCCCCGAAGGGTTAGGCAGAGGTGTACCCATTAGTACACCCACATTTCGCCAGTTATGTTTTTAAGTCCCATGTAATAGGGGGCGAGCCTGTTGCCATCAACCGGGCACAAATCCAGACTCCGAGGCTGCTACTGAGAAATTCCTGATGGAAAAACCCAATAACACTTTGCCCGACCCGGGAATCGAACCCAAGACCTCATGCTCAGCAGCTTTGCGACCACTAGACCAACGAGATACGAACGATATTATGTTGGTATAAAATATAGGACTACTGGACACTTTCGATGCTCGTTTTCCGAAAAATCCGTCAATGTCTTGCATACGACACAAGCAAGAATAAGAACTAACTTAGGCTTCATTAATTTAAGAAAATTAATTACTGTTCCGTGCAAACAAATTAAACCTCACAGAAAACCGACATTCATTTAGACTGAGTCGCGGACATGAGCTAGTCTTCTATAAAAACGCAACCGTTATTGGTTGATTGATCCATCAACCCACAGCTCAAGCCATTGCGCTGTTTGGCACATAGATAGGCGGAAGGGACTGTCAGACTTTTACTGACAAAAAAACCACCCTGTTCCTTCTGTTGCCCTTTACGTTCCGGGGCCACGGTATCCTGTTAAGACGTCCCGCAAGAAGATGAAACGGGGGTTTAGGACGAAGTCGTGAGCAAAAGCTAGTGTAATAAATAAAACAGATGTTGTTAGCATTTCCATATTTAAAAACAACACTTCCAAATTGTAACTTTTTTATCACTTTGAAGCCAGAATTATCTGTGGGCCAACATAAAATATTTTTTGCACAAAGGTCGCCAAGTTCCTCGCAATGCCTCACTAACTTGAGCAATAAACCTGATTTATTGTGTTCACTCGTTTCCTTCTTTATTTTATGGAGACAGTCAGAATTGGTGGTGTCTACAGCTTATTAGTTTTCACGGATCATTACTTGAGATAAGGAGCTTGTTGGTTACGCAGCCTGTACGAACAAACCATTTGATATACAGGCAGCGTCTCCAGACTACATCACTCCACGAAGGTTGAGGAGCTTGTGAAGTATGCTTTTCTTGCGACAAGCCCTCCACTCTATTTCCAGACCACTGCCACACCTGTCAAAGTCAAAGTCAAAGTCAAAGTCAAATCATTTATTTCAATTAGGCCATTAAAAGGCACTTTTGAACGTCATTACAAGAGAAAAATAGAATTGAGTCTAGTTGCTGAGAGTCAGAACCAACAGTGGCGACCATCAGAAGCGCTGAGGCAAAGAAGCTCGAGAAATGGAGTATGTAAGTATGAAGACCAACTGGAGTTAGTTGCTCGTGGAGTTGGAGTTGCGCTACAACACAAACATGTCGTTAAAATGATAATAGTTAACAAATCTCGCATGAGATTTAGAATTTTTTGGCGGTAAACTGACTAACCTGCCCCCCTACCACCATCTCTTAAAACAATAATATTTTAATAGGTATTACTTTGCCTTTTGCACTGTTGAATTTTCAACGCTCGACTCAGCGCCGAGAATTGAAAATTCAACAACAGAGATTACAAAGTAACATTAAAATAATATTGTTTTAAGAGATGGCGGTAGGCGCCTTCGATCAATAGTACTCCCAACAAACATTTTACAAGTCGCCACAACGTGCTTATTTCTACATTTGGTTCCTAAGCTGGTCGTAAATACGTCGCCATCACGTTGGCTTCACCGAGAATAGGCCCATTTTATACGAAAAAGTGTCTTAAAAGAGTGACGTAACCGTCGTATAAACCACTTTTTGGTCAGATCGTGGTTGTGTAGTAGTCGCAAAACCCACGTTTTCGTCGAGTGATGGTGTTTATTACCGCTGCTTCGGGGCATTTTGTTGCAAATAGGTAGCGTAGTATTATTTTCATACAGGATTTTGTGATAAAATGGTTAGATTAAGTCCCGTAAATTATTATGCCTGCATGACTTCAATTTATGTCAGTACAAAAATGTATGTGCATATTGTATATTGTGTTGAAACTCATTGGGCCCATTAAATCTATTGGGAAATTAATTCTATCGGGTAATATGAGCTAATTATGTCAATTTAATTAACGCGCCATGCAAATTCTTTAAATTAAGTGATTTAATCATGTAATTTTTTAGTAAACATGCTAACACGGGAAATATACAACCATATTACTACATCAAAACGACTACTTATTCTGTGCACATACTTTTTGTTCAATATTGTCAGCCATATTAACTGAAATAGGGTTCCTTTGTAGTGTAAGGGTAGTATAAAAGTTATAAAATTGTCTTAAAGTAGTATAAGGGTGCAATTTATCACTCTTAAATGGTCGTCACTTAAAGGTGGTTCTCGCGATTCTAATACGATTAATGGTGGGAAAAAAGTCATATTGACGTCACTAAGATCACGACACTGGTTTTACCACTAAATGACGCCGTTTCTACATAAAACTGTATAATAGTCATAAAAATAGTCGTATAGAAGTTAATACGATTTCTGTATGACTGAAATATACGACTAAAAGTTATGTAAGAATAAGATGCTCTAAGTCGTATTACACGCTAAATTACTTCAATGCGATGTTTACAACACTTTGAGTCGCATATTTTTATTTATACGACTGAAATGTTTGTTGGGCTATTATTGATCGAAGGTAAGCGCCCTGTTTTTTAAGAACATTGCCCCAGACTAGCATTTTCTCCTGTATTGTTTTTGGGTTGAAAAACTCACATATAAAAACAACCAGACCACTGTCGGCGAATGCTTGTAGAATCACCCGGAACAGCTACCTGTCGGCTATAACATTTATTCTGTCCAGGAATCGAAGCCGAACTCCCAGTGTAGCAGCCAATCACTGAGCCACTACACCAATCGTGCCACCAACGTCATTTAATTTCACTACACACAAAACACATCAAAACTTCAAAACCTGACCAACAGTTCCACAGTAAAATTCAAAACATTTTTTTCACACAATCCATTTAAAACCGTACCGGCTTTGAAATCGGATTCAGTTATGGAATTCCGACAGACTGTAACAAACGGATTCCGGTAGTTGTACGTGGTTCAGGTTGGGGTGCGGTTTTTGGCCGGATTTAGCGAGTTCCAACCGGGTATATGGCATGTGTGTTGCAAAGGTGAAGTGTGTGGGGCCTTTTATTTATTTACTAGTTTATGCTCGCGATTTGGAGAGTAAGAGGAAGACCAAAGAAAAGATGGATGGATTGTGTGAAGAATGATATGAATGAAAGGGGAGTCAGTGATGGCATGGCGGCTGACAGGACAGAGTGGAAGAGGAAAACGTGTTGCGCCGACCCCAAGTAACATGGGACAAGGGCAGGAAGATGATGAGATGTTGATGATGCTTGCGACTTCGTTTATCACGGGTTTTTTTAGCGGAACCCTAATTCTTTTTTCTAACATAAAAGTAACTCTTAAGTTACATCTTATAACCAGCTACTTGCTAGTGCAAGTTCCTTCAAAATCGGTCCAGCCGTTTCGAAGATTAGCCGGA
The DNA here is from genome assembly GCA_949316365.1 of Hoplodrina blanda. Taxonomy (NCBI): domain Eukaryota; kingdom Metazoa; phylum Arthropoda; class Insecta; order Lepidoptera; family Noctuidae; genus Hoplodrina; species Hoplodrina blanda. The sequence continues at coordinate 1,701,273 of OX438579.1, read as the reverse complement.
ACAAAAATAAAGAAAGACAAAAATTAAAAAATACATAATTTTATGTCAGTAGCATTCATATTTATTTTGTAAAACACTGATATTTTAATATTACACACCAGATTTAAATTGTGAAACTCTTAAAGCTAAATAAAATAGTAAATAAAATCAGTTTGTTTGAATGACAATTAACAACAGAAGCTCAAGTCTACTAATTAAAAACATTCAAAGTCTAGTCGCAATCTCATGTCAACGTCAATCAAATGTCAAAAAATGTAGTTAAATAAGAGGCATTTTTGGCAGATTGCGACTGAGATTAGATCGGTGTACGGCGGTGGCATTGAAGATGTGAATTCAAAGTGCTACATAATATCCGTACACTGATTTTATAACAGCGACAAAATAATATAGATGATGTTTACTGTTAGCATAAGGGTCAGTTCACACCGAGACGCGACGCGACGCGACGCTGCGTGCACACTTTAAAAGAGCGACTCAAAATATAACTTTGTTTTCTACACGAAAAGATACACATTTCATTGTAAGAATTTAGAATACGTTACACCACGCAGCACTGCGCCGCGCGGCGCCGCGAGACGCATCGCGACGCAGCGGTGAATCGCCGGTACGCGCGACGTGCAAGAGCGGCGACGTTGCGATGCGTCTCGCGGCGGCGGCGGCGCGCGGCGCAGCGCGGCGCAGCGCGGAGTCACTGGCCTCTTCCAGTATCGTCACGTTGCGTCGCGTCGCGTCGCGTCTCGGTGTGAACTGACCCTAATAAACACAACCAACGAATGTAACGATTATTACTTATTTTTACTAGAATTTGCCCGCGACTTCGTCCGCGTAAATGTCGATTATCCCGGACGCAGACGAAGTCGCGGAATAAAAAGTAGCTTATGGCCTTTCTTGGGGTCCAAACTTAGCCCGTACCAAATTTCATTAAAATCGATTTAGTGGTTTAGTCGTGAAAGCGTAACACACTGACAGACAGAGTTGCTTTCGCATTAATATGGATATTTAGGATATTTTAGGATATTTCTTAAATATTGTGTTTCCAAAAGAAAAGTGTCGTTACAACTTTAACGTAACGTAACGTAACATTTGGAGTCCCGCAGGGCAGTGTTCTCGGTCCGACGCTCTTTTTGATATATATCAATGAACTCTGCAACCTTAGCGACGTCGGTGGAAGGATTCTATCCTACGCGGACGACACCGCTATTATTTTTGCTGCCAAGACATGGGAGAGAGTAAGGTTGGTGGCGGAGGGGGGTCTGGCTAGAGTTAGTCACTGGCTTAATGAGAACCTTCTCACGTTAAACACCCAAAAAACTAACTACGTGTGCTTTGCCCCGTACTTAAACTCGCAGCCTTCGCATGATTTTGAAATTAAAATTCATTCCTGTCGTACTCCTTCTACCTGTACTCACAATTGTCCGACAATTCAGAAAGTTAGCTCTGCTAGGTACCTCGGAATTATCGTGGACCAAAGGTTGAGCTGGTACCCACACCTTGAACTAACTATAGGAAGGGTAAGAAAGCTTATATGGGTCTTCAAATCTCTAAGACACGTTATGAGTACAGAGCTACTGAATAAAATATACATTGCTCTAGCCCAATCTGTAATCATTTACTGTATTTCGGTATGGGGTGGCGCAGCTAAGTCTTACTTTATAGATCTAGAGCGGGCGCAAAGATCCTTAATCAAAGTTATGTACTGTAAGCCTTTCAGGTTTTCTACTAAATCCTTATACGCAACTTCCAAGCTTCTCTCTGTCAGGAAACTATATATCCTACACATGACACATAGATATCACAAAGCATTACCTTTCGACTATGCCAAACTTAGGAAAAGACGGTGCGATATTGTAGCCCCTACATACCCCACTCGTACTGTCTTTGCTAGTCGGCAAAATTTAGCTCAAGCCCCCCGCGTTTATAATAAAATTAATCGGATCCTTAATATTTACCCCATGCAACTGTATGAGTGCAAGAAAAAACTCACTGAATGGCTCCTTAACCTTAATTTTGGAGACGTGGAAGAACTCCTGCTTACACTAGCTTGAATTTATGTATTAAATTCAAGCTAATATTTTATGTACTTGCACAGACACGTCAATAATAACTAATAGGGATATAAGACCCTTTCATATAACCATCCACACACACAAACACATACACACACGCACCCCCCTCACACATACACACACGCACCCCCTCACACATACGCATACGCACCCCTTCACACGCACACACTAACACACATGCATTTTATGCTTGTTCTTGTTCTTCTTCTAAATTCTTAAGTTTTTTACTCATATTGTTAGTCTAGTAAGTAAGTCTAAATTTTATGTAAACATCGAAAGAGCGAGGCTTTCCCAACACAAGTATCATTTGATTACTTTCTGGGAAGCCCCGGCAACTTACTTGTAAAGATTTACTGAAATAAATACATTTTTATTTTTTTTTTATTTATTTAACTTTTGTTCTTAAAAGTGTCGTTACAACTTTTGGTCTTAATTTTTTCCGTCTAGACCCCTTTCGCAACGCGCGATAAGGAACTTCATTCCAAAAATAAAACAGTTCGTCTGCCTTACTTTGTACGATTTTATCGAAGTCACAAAATAACATGGATAACGTTTCTGTTAACAAAATAAACACCAATTAAAATGTAAACCAAGAATAAAATTAAATGGGAACAAACTTAAAATATAGAATTAATAGGAAAACATAATTAATTTTGGAAGCGGTGAGAATCGTGTTTCTGTCCGTAACAACATAATTGAGGAAACTGATTTAAAGTCGAGTAAATTCATTTTGTTGTATCGAGGTGATTTACTTGGAAGTCGGGTTATTAAAGGAAGATTATTATAAGCAAAATGAAGATCAGTTTATAATTATTTGAATAATTGGAAAGGTGGCCATTTGTATGGCATTGTTGTATTTATTTTGAAGGTTGAAGCTTTAGCTAATTGATGTTCTTGGTAAACAAGGTCGTAAAATAAAAACACACTTAATGAAGTCGAGAGTTATATGTTTCGGAAGAAAATGGCGATCATTGAGATCATATATTTTCTTATGTACCATAACTGGGAACCTGGGAGTTACGAAGAAATCGAGGGTTAAAGTTTCAAAAATGTTCCAATTAAACTTAAAATACTACCATGACTCCTGTTTTACTGGATGCAAGCTCAATGTTGTCTGCCAGGCTTGCGGATTTTGTTCGAAAGACTTAGAGATAAACTACTATAACATGACGCTCCCCTCCATATTACTATTTCAATAATAATGAGTAATAAAAAGCTTTTTTACAAAAAAAGATAACCGCCTTCAAAAACTACAAAATAAAAATAACTTTAGTTTTGGAAGTCGGCGGCTTTGGTTTTGTTTTTGTTATGTAGGTAAGTATTGCCACCGACTTCCAAAACTAAAGTTATTTTTATTTTGTAGTTTTTGAAGGCGGATATCTTTTTTTGTAAAAAAGCTTTTTATTTTTCACTTTTTAGTGCTTGTGTATTAATGTTTGAAATCCTTACAAAAAGCCCTTTCAAACAATACCTCACACGATATATTTAATTTTGGAAACTGATAGGAGGGGGGTTGACGTACCCCCCCCCCCCCCCTTTCCTTCAGTCAGTCATCGACTACACGTATAAACAAAGCAATTTCACTTGTTACGATATTGCTGCTGTGATTCTGTGAGGAGTTCCATTCCATATCTCCGAAGTTCATCATCAGATATTGAAATGGTGACAATGGGACCACACGGGAAGCACCAGCTTTCAAATAAAGAAAGAATCATGAAAATCGGTTCACCCAGACGCAAGTAAGGAGCTAACAAACATAAAAAAAAAAATACAAACGAATTGATAACCTCCTCCTTTTTTGAAGTCGTTTAATTAATGATGCCGCTTGTCAAGCAACAATGACACGCTGATTTGTTTTTGTTTTGAGAGCCGTCTCAGTACGCACACATGCGTTGTGACTTTGTGAGTCTTGTAAATACTTTCAAACGTTTTGAATTGTGGAAGGGCGCGTCAAGTTATCGTAGTTTATCTTTACCGCGGCCCTGGAACGCAAAGGGCATTAGGAGGATGGGTTGTAGTCAGTAAGAGCCTGACACTACCTTCTGCTTCGCTTAGAGTAGAAGAAGACATTTGATGATTTCCAATCCTTAGAAAAAAAAGCTCAATGTTGTTTAACAGTGATTTTTCACATCAAAACGAACAATAAGTTTTGCTTAATGTCACTTAATTTGATGGGTAGCTAACGGCTATAATTATGATATTCTTTACCCCCCCCCCCCCGTATATCCAAAGTTGAACCTATGTGTCCTGTCATGCATTAAGACCAAAATACGATGTTCAAAATAGTTGAATAAAGCGAAAATACTTGGGTAACTCCTTCAATCCACAACGATTCAAACTTCAACCTTACTCTTTATTTAATCCCATAAATATTCAAGATTTTAAAACATTAACTTGTGAAGTATTTCTGGGAGAGTGGGTTCAAAATGGTTGCTCCTCATAATTGTATATTTTAGATCATTCGTCTGGATTCATCGTTTTATTTTCTTTGTAAAGTTTTATTGCTAGACGTTGGTCAAGTGGGATTGTTTTTGCATTGTGGGTTCTCTGTCTGTGGGAAGTTTGGAAACTTTTTGAAGGCAAAGTTGGCTTTGCTTTACAGTTCTTGCTGTGAATGTATTGAAAAGCATTCATGCAAGCTGCCTTTCAAACTGCATTTTGAATATAGGAGTTTGCATTTAAGACGCTGATAATAAAAAAAATAGTGTTATTTTAGACTATTACATAACGGGTGTAATCATCATCTGCCTAGCCTTTTCCCAACTATGTTGGGGTCGGCTTCCAGTCTAACCGAATGCAGCTGAGTACCAGTATTTTACATGGAGCGACTGCCTATCTGATCTCCACAACCCAGTAACTGGGTAATACGATGCCCCTAGGTTGTCAGACTTTCAAGCTTCTGACGACTCGTAACGACTGTCAAAGATCCACGTATGACAGCCGGGACCAACAGCTTAACGTGCTTAATATAACGGGTCTAATAAAACAATTAAAAAAAGCCAAAAGTTACATGTTGTTTCTATCATTGTAATCCTTTTTTTGTCTATGACCTACTATACCTAGCTTGACCATACCTACTTTCTGGTTGTGGAGATAGAAGGTCAAAATTTCAACTTTATAAAACCTTATCGAAACGAAGTGTAAATAACTACACTTAATATCCCCCCACGACCCCTGTACTGTTGCTTGCATCTGTAAGCACAATATTTTTCGTGCGTTGAATTCCTTTCTACCAAAAACAGTAATGTTTTCGCACCAATGCTAAAAGTCGTTTTCCAACAATAATTTTTCACTATGTTGCTTAGTGTGATGGCCAGTTAGTTTGTGTAGTTAACGGGTATGTGATATGTCTGGTAACAACCGGTATTATTCGGTCCTAAATATTTTACACATTGTATTATTTAGCCCTTTATAAACATTTTCAAAGGGTTAGGTCATTGTAACAACTTAACCCTAAAATAATTCTCGGTCTTTCAACAATTAACATAAAATTCTCGACGCTTTCATCGACACCTCCTCCTCTGCTTTATGAATTAAAAAAAAAGAACTGTAGCATTTTGTTAATTTGACTTTTGTCTGCGCGAAATTTTTTTTAGCCTTTTTCGTTAAAATTATTAAATACTATGAAGCTATAAAGGAAAGAGATGTATTAAATGTTTTTGCTTTGAAACAGCGGTTGGGTTTTTGTTCTCTTTTTAGCTGTATTGTTAAGTGAGAATGGTTTTTCTTTTAGTTGTGTGCAGTTGAACACGCTTTTTAGTGTGCAGGCAAAAATAACGCTGTATAACAAAACCCTCAACAAGGCCAAAAGTTATAATGTTTTTTCCATCTCTGTGGTCATATTTGCGTTCTGTATCATACCTGGAAACCTTATGGTACGAAGATATTGAAAGTTCAAACATGTTGAAATGGTTTTTGACGAAATCCAGTTTCAATTGTTCTAACTAAACTTTAAATTGTTTGTTTATTTCACAAGCCAAAATTAAAATATTTGTTTGAAGGTACTGTATTGTTTTATTCGTCTTCTTCCTTTATCGTGTGGGCAGTAAGGTCATACGACCTCACACACCCTAGTGTCAAAGTTTCTAAACCGCCTCAAGGCCCTCTGACATGGTTTGAGTGGAACAGTAAGTCCAGGTTTCCTCACGAAGTTTTCCTTCATCGATGCCAGTGATGTCCAAGATAAACTTTAGATAGCACATAATTATGAATTGAAAAAGTCACATTGGTACTTGCCCGGATTTTTTTATTGTTTTATTCAACAGGTCTATATGAAAATAAGTAGGAAAATTACTTCTGTCATTTACACTCCTAATAAGTTAGTTTGACCAAGCTTCAACGACATCCAGTCTAAGACTAACTTAACTTTCATTCGTGCAAATCGACGGAAAACTTAGTTCAACCACCGTAGGCGATTATCCACCAGGTAACTTGCCTGTTACGTCACGTATTTCAAGAATATCCTCCATTGGGAAGACAAGACACAATCAGGGAAAACCATCCTATCACCCGAAGACACGTACGCCCATAAGTTACGGGGTTTAAAGATTGAAGTATAGCTCCTCTAGTTAACCGTTCCTGGCTGGTTGCCAAACGCCATTTTGTTTTTCGGTGGTAAACTTTTTGGATATAGAACACCTTTTGCATGGATTTTGTGATCTGACACCTGTGTGGAGTATTTATGTTTTTTTAGAGAATCAAACCGTGATTTTTCTTCAATCAAAACAGTTTTATTTTTTCAGGTTTTAAACCGATGAGCCAGTTTTTGAATTTAGAATCTTTTTCTGACTTCAATAAAGTTTCTGGTACGTCGGTTTAAATTGAAAGGTTAATTTTAATAATTATAAATGTTTAAAATCTATTCACCTGTCTCATCTCAGTGAAAATAAATGCCAAAAAATTTAGATAAATTAGAGGCATTTCTGAAAGATTGATACAGAGATTAGGTTGCGTGTATTGCCTTAAGGTAAACCGCATTTTGTAAAAAGACGTTAAGCGGTTAAAAGTGGTCTTCCTAAAATGCCTGATATACCTATTAATTTACAGAAGTAACGTAAATGCTGGACTAGCGATTGATTTAGGAAGACTTCTTAATATTCCATAATGGAATATTTGACGCTATTCATGATCATATATATGTCGGAGAAACACTATCCATCCTTATCCTTCTCGACATCATCATTAGTGGTCAGGGGTTATGTGGGCGTCTTTGGGTAAAATGCGAGCACAAATCAAGATAACTATTCACTTTCAGTACAATTTAATAGCAGTTTTACAATGTCGAGTCACTGAACGAATTATTACTTCACAACTAGTTTGTAAACGTTGATTAAACAATCCTATTCGAGCAGCGGGTTCGCGACACCAATTCAACTACACCGGCCAACAAACCATAAGCCTTCAAACAATTTATAATGCCACCATGAGCCTTCCATGATCCAACTCGATCGACTCCTGCTCCACAAGTGCGCTCTCTACGCTACTACGCGCGGCCTTTAGTTAAATATGGCGCCTCGACCCCACTCGAGACGAATCTCTGCTCTGATTGGTCGTAAACTTCTCCGACATTTAAGTAAAGTATTTTTAAATAAAATAGCAGGCAATTGCATTTTAATTCTGGAGGTCTACTCTTATTCAACCAATAAACGAAGTTTCGATCGAATCTTCGCGTGTTCCCTACTACGGTTTCATTCGTTCCGTTTCGTGCGAAATTGTTTGACGTTTAGATTCTCTAAACCTACTCTAATGCCGGGTTGACACGTTACGAGACAGCTCGGACCGAGTCACGTCGGAGTACACTCGTACGAGTCAGCGTCATACGAGTGTACTCCTATAGTGGTTTACACGTTCATAGTGTACTCTTATCAAAGCTCATTCAATTTTGTGTCAACTCTCGGTGACGCCGCCATTATTTTTAATTAAAATTGTCCGAGCTCATATCCGAGTGACAGAAAAAATAGAGCAGCGTCCTAGTCCGCTCTGTCATAGTACACTCGTACGAGTGCGCTCGGATTACATGTTTACACGATACGAATAGCGTCCGAGTAGTAATCCGAGTCCACTCGGTCCGAGCTGACTCTTATCGTGTCAACCCGGCTTAATTCATATATAGTCCGAACGAAAATTTGAATTTGACAGATGATTGTTCGGAATTTTAACCTCAAATTGACGAAACCAAAAGTTCATTTGAATCGTTTGTGTGTATTTTGTAACTTGAAATGGCTACACGAATCCTTTTAATTGAAGCTGCTTTACGCGAAGAACGCTTGGAGCGTAGAAGGAACCGGCGACGCCTGCGTAATCAATTAATTATTAGTGGAATTCCCGACATAGAATTTGTTAGAAATTACAGACTTAGTCGGCAAATATTTGAGGAGTTGTACGAGGACATAGTGCCTTTATTACCTCCAAAAGCAAGGCGTCATGGAATCGTGCCCACAATTAAGGTGGTATATTTTTATTACCTATCATTCACTATCATAAAAATTGCATTGCATATCTATATGTTCATAATCGTCCTCTTCTTTTTCAGATCCTTACAGCCTTGAATTTTTATGCCCGAGGTAGTTACCAAGGGTCTGTAGGGCAAAACATGGACGGGCCCATGGCACAACAAACTGCCCTCAATGCACCCCATATATTACGGAAGTACCTACATAAAATTCCCGCAAAATAGAAATGAAAGAAATCTTATTAAGCGGGGGTAATATGCACATACCTAACATGTATCTAATTTTATAATATTATGTAATATACCTATCTTGAATTTTGAATGAATGTTATGTACCAATATCATTAATTTTGCAGGTTTTATGACAAATATAGGCTTCCTGGTGTGATTGGGTGTATTGATTGCACTCATGTTGCAAATGCCTCCTGAGCATGAGGAACAATATTTTAACCGAAAACATTTTCATTCTCTTAACACTCAAGTTGTAAGTAAAAACTAAATATTAATGATTCTAAGACGACCCAGTGACCATTTTATTGTGATGTGCACTGTTGTTTATATAAGATTCTCATTAATCTCTATACCAAATTTTGTATGTATGTTACATTGAATGACATTATTTTCCAGATATGCGACAGTGATTGCAACATAACCAATGTGGATGCATCATTTAGTGGAGCCACACATGATGCTTATATTTGGAGAGAGTGTGACATCAGAAACCACATGGAGAGTCTCCAGAGTGAAACAGGTTATCTATTAGGTAGGTACCTATTTGTGAATTTATTGTTTGTGTTATTTAAAATATACTACTAGCTTCTGCCTGCTTCTTCTCCTGAATGACTGGGATCAAAGTATTGTACCTAAGTGTTCCAGTGTATCCAGGACATGGTTGATCTGTGTGCCAAGTTTCATCCAAATCTGTTAAGCCGTTATAACATTAAAGAACTTTCACATTTGTAATATTATTAATTAGGATTTTACTGTAATTGACATTATATTTTTTTCTTTAATTTTAGGTGATTCTGGATATCCTCTACGGGAGTATATGATGACTCCTATAGATAATGCTGTTCATGACTCCCCTGAAGGCAGATACAACTTTGTCCAAAAGCGTGCATGCTCCACTATTGAACGCACATTTGGCATAATAAAAGGTCGATGGAGATGTTGGACCATTTCCGTGATCAAGTCTTCGTCAGTTAAGTTAAAGCAAACTTCTTAAGATTCACGTAAGTTTAAATGAACCAATTTCCTCCACCAGGAAGAAAAATAAATAAATAAACTAAAAATCTATTTAAAATTCAGCGAGCTTCGGAAGCAGGAACGTGAAGATGCATGCACCAGTGAACCGTTAGGACAATAAACCACCGCAGACATCCCATGAGCCACAAATCACGGCATGCACTGTGCTGGGACATTGAGGACAAACGGCAGAAGGTCCACGCAACATCCTCGTCAGTGCGTGACCTTCAGACTACATAGTTTAGTTTAATTTAGTTACTCCTGTTTCTGTAAGCGCTCTTAAGCTTGATTCACACATATCAGTGTCCGGCACAGTGCCAGCACCGTCTTGTGTCAGTGATAATTATTCTTTCATACATTCTCTATGAACGCGCCGGCATCGGCACTGACACTGAAAGCACTGTGTCGTCACTGACACTGATAGGTGTAATAGGTGTTGATTGCAATAGGCTTGCCCCCTATCACATGGGGCTTAAACATAACTGGCGAAATGTGGGTATACTAATAGGTACACCTCTGCCTAACCCTTTGGGGATTACAGGCGTGATGATGTTATGTAAAAAGTATATATTTTACATTTAGAATTTGGCTGTACAGTCTTATAATACAAGTTTTTCGTATTCCTCAGTACTTTCACCCCCTCAATGATGCACAGTACATTAAAAGCCTGTAGGAGTACCCTCAGAATGTTTCAAAGACTTGAACTTCTGTGTCAAAAGTTAGAAGTGTACGGGAAAAATAAAGTGCAGCAATGGTGTGAAAGTAAATTGAGATCGGGCGAGTGCCGTGCGGGGGCCATTACTCAGCATTGAATGGGACAGTCCGGGATCCGTTTTTATTGAAGCTGCGAAATGTAGCCTTCGGGTCCAGTAGACTTTGGATTTGGTGACGTCCAAATTTTAGGTCGGACAGTGTCGTAAAATGCGACACGGGTTGCGGGATCATTTGAAGAAGATCCTAAAGTGAGGAGCATTGTTTTCAATAATTTTTTCTTGCACAATAAAATTTGTCTAGAAAAATAAAATGATCTAAACAAATAAATAAAATTGAAGTGTCTTTTTGTAATGTCAAAATCAATTAATCAATTTTTATAATTTTTGTCTGTTTGTCGATCTGACTGGTCGTTCCGGCTTATCTCTGAAACGACTACCATTTTATTTTAGAAAAAGAGTTACACGTTCCGCGCAAAAACCGACGGTCATGCAGATGAAGTCGCGGACATTAGCTAGCAAAATATAAAATTGACTCACTGCCACAATAATAAAATTATTATACGCACTGTTTCGTGAACGAATGAATATTTATTTACTTTAAATCTCCATAGTTTACTGAACAATTCACTACAAACATTAATTTACATTTTATTCGCAACATTTAATTTATCACGAGTCACGTTCATTTGAGAAATAAAGCGAAATAAATCATGTTTGGTGTAACAATCATTAACAGTCTGTTGGATATAAGTTTACATAACGTTATTTGATGAAATTGGTTTGTTTATGTTATTACAGGTGTAATTGTAAAACAACTTTAGTTTTTCGCCTCCTATTACATGGGACTTTAAAACATATCTTGCGAAATGTGGGTGTACTAATGGGTACACCTCTGCCTAACCGAAATGAAAAAATGCCTTTTAATAGTGTCATTGAAATAAATGATTTACTTTGACTTTCAAACGCAAAACAACTCATTACAATGTTCATATATTTTTACACTCTTTAATGTCCCACAATTTCCGCATCTCACGGTCACTCTAGTCCTTGCATCTGAGCCCTGCAAAGACTTGAGCGTTCTATTTAGAGTGCGAAGAAAAAAGCAGTCGTATTGAATGTCTGCCGATAGCTTGAAACTTTTAGATAACAGTTAAACGTACGATAATGGCTTGTTTTGGTACTTTGTGAGTTTCTAGTGGACACTGGATTTGTAGGTAGGTTTTCAATTGTTTTTAGGGAGGTACTTGGTAGATTTTTTTATTGTTGAGAGTAAATGTGCTGATTGAGAAGTGCTATTCATTTTTTTTTGTATTTAATAGCGCGTTCATTTGTTACTTGATTTAATATTATTTGACAATTTTGACTTTTAAAATTGCCTTTTCTAAATATTTAAATAATTTGACTTTGACTTTGATTTTGTGTGAAATGCATGTAATGTAAATAAGAAAATTGAAGCGCTGGCAAACTTTTTTATGAAGAATTGACAATCTGAATGACCTAGTTCGGGCAGTAACCGATAACCGATTTTCCATGTAACTGATACAAATTCGATATTAGATTTGTGTGATGTGATGTGAGTTTGTTTGGCCTGTAACTCTTCATAAAAAAATAACTAGAAAAGCAACAAAATTAAAAATTGACGAGAGATTTATCCAGCTTTGGTATCGTTAAAACTAAGAAAAATATAAAAATCTGAAGAATTTCTGGTTTAAATATTATGACTATAGTATCTTGTTTAATATAGTCTACACCTACTTATAGCTGATGCAATCTTGAAGTCGTCTCCTCCGACTCGGAAATAGACGAGATAGCCCATTAATAGCCCGGGGCTATTATCTTTGAATAACGGGAGCAAAGTGAGGCAATGAAGCATGAGTAAGTAACTGTCTAGTAAAATTGTTTTATTGCCTACTAAAGGGTATATTATACTACTATGATGTTTTGGTACCGTTGCTCTCGTGGGCGCAGGCGTGACTGCTGAGCTTGGGTCCTAGGTTCGATTCCCTAGGTCAAGAAAATTGTTATTTGGTTTTCTTATTGGGTATTTCTTAGTAACAACCCGGATATGAAAAGTTGGTGGTGTGAAACCCTCTATGATTCGAAAAGAGCGTAAAGGCGTTGTTGATATAGATTTTAACTTATGGTACTAAATTTTAACCGAAACTGTCATGATAGCTCATTGGTTAAGGCGCCCGCCCCTCATGCATGAGGTTGTGGGTTCAAATACCATGTCAGAGGCCCTTGAGGTGGTTTAGAAACTCTGACACTAGGGTAGGCAAGACCTGACTGCCCACACGATAAAGATAAAGAAAGAACGGAAACTTACAGTTTTTTATTTAATTATGTAATTTTAGAAAATTTATTTTATTTTTAGTTAATAAATATGATTGTTTCCTTATTGGGTCTTCTGTAATCAATGGATTATTATTATTATTGTTTTTTTAAACTCGATGAACAATACAAAAGAAAACAGATTAAAAATGTTACCAATTCAATTTCAACAATTGACATTAGTAGCAGAGTTCGAAGAAGAAAACAGAAAGAAAATTGTGAAAACAATTTTTAAAATACTATTTCAAGAAATAAAAATGGTGGCTTTCTTTTATTTCATTTTCCTTTGTATTTTCCAGGCCAGTAGTTACATATGTGTTATATCGTACGTGTTTAAACGTATAACCTTCTTACCTCCAGCGCACTCGAGTAAATTTTTAAGGTGTCACCAGACAAAGACTGCGATTTTGTTTAGTGAAAAATTCTTGAGAAATCGCACGATATTTTAACTTTAAACAAGCTTTCCTTTTGGTGCTACGAAAATGTTCTTGTGTTCTTGATTTGTGTTTATTTATGTTTTAGGTTGCACTTTACAAAGGATTTTTAACTTTAAAATCTTTATTGTATTTTCACGATATTTTCATAAAAAAATTTGAATACTTAGTTTATTTCTGGCATATCAATAACTTAAAATCACACTAATAAAAAGAGTAATTATGGAGTTTCTTGTCCATACTTCTACGCAAAGATATACAAGAAGAAGAAGAAATCTTTTCCTTCCTTTTTAATCTTTTTTTAAGCCAAACCAAAAGCTCACTCACTCATCACGTATTAACAAAAACCGCTTGACATGTAAAGATTAAATTTGGTAGGGAGGTAGATTATAGTTAGTAGACGTCCACTAAGAACGGATTTTCCAAAATTCACTCCCTAAGGGGATGTAACGGGGGCCCGACCATTACGCGGACAAAGTCGCGGCCGTAAAATATTTTCTTAATTACCTTCTATCTGTTCAAAGTCAAAGTCAAAACATTTCAATTAGACCATTTACAGGCACTTTTGAATAGTCAAGGAGTCTGTCAGTCAGTCCGAAAGTTGAAGCTAGTTGCTCGTTCCAAAACGGAGGTAGGCCTCTATGGAGAAGAACGAGCAAGAAACTCCACGGCACTCTTTTAAATTAGGTTTTTATAAAATCCTGGTAGACAAGAATAATGTATTATTCTTGTTGATTCTACATGTGAAAACAATGAAGATGAATATAAAACAATTATAAAAAAAAAATAAGAATAAAGATGTAGGTAAGCCAAATGTGTTCTCAAATTGTAACCCTGTTAAATGACGAAGGTTTTGCGATTCTGGGTTCTCAGAATATAAGGGTTGTTAGAAATTAGTTTTATTTGAAAACCACTTCAAATAATAACAAAAGAGGATTATAAATTCAAACAGCTTTTGACCTTGTGAACGGTGAATGTGGATTATTATAACACACGAAGCCAGTAATTAAAAAGTAGCCTAAGTGCTTATCCCAACCTGTGGGCGGCGGATTTGGGGTCAGTCTGTCGCCCGAACAGAGACAGGCCCGAGGGTAAGGCGCGCGTGGTGTTCCCCGCGCGCCTGTCTGGAGTCAGTGTGCCCGGTGGGTGATGGACCCGCCTTGTGGCGGTGGCTGGTCAATACCTGCCGGGGTGCGGAAGAATGCTCAGAGCGACTCCCGTGCCCTGGCTAAATATGGCTAATAATTGGAGAAACACCGTGAGGTTTTAGTCGGCAGTAGACCGACACACCTCGCCGCCTTATCCAAGGCATGGAGGCATACTATGAGGATTTCCATGGGAAAAAAAAAGTACTTACCCCAAGCTATGTATGCTAGGTGCTTTCCCTTATGTAATATACAATAATATAATATACACTGGTTTGCGTAGTTTAAGACTGGTACTGCTAGGTAAACTACGCAAACCAGTGTAAGATTCCTATACATCGAACTTACGGATTCACATTTCACGATACAATAAATATGCTTATTGCGATCTTTTATCCGCTTTTTCACAAAAGACGGTCGCTCCACCCGTCCCGGCGCATCCGGGACGGTGGATCGACCGAGTGTCTTCACGCTCCTGCGACACAATGGAGGTAAGCAGAACGGGTGTCAATCGTTTTTGCAGTAGATAATTGTAGTATTTGAGTGTGAAAAACGTGGAAGGATATTTTTTTTGTCGTCTTAAAAAAAAGCGTTGCCCCTCATTTAGAATATATTTCTCTATTACCGTGGGTGCATTTACATATCACATTACATATATTTGTTCCGCGCGGGCATCAATCCCGCGACAGCAGTCAATCACTTAGCCACTACGTCAACCAAATTGCTAACAGATACGAAATGGGGAACATGCCACGTTCTGAGAAGTATTTTCTTCAAGCAGTAAGAAATTTGGGGTACCTCTATTATATAGGTTTAACTATTTTTTGAAGTGAAAACTTCTTTAGCGGCGTTGAGCACTTTTTCTGTAATGGGTATAAAATCTTAAACTCGCGTCAGGACACGTGACCTGATCGAAAAAGCGTAAGACGGATGGAGAGTAGGGTTTATTCCCGTTGTCCCCGTACACCGTGTCCCCGTCCTACGGGGACAGCGGCACTTCAATTAAATATTTAAAAATACGGGAAGTATTTTTAAATATTTAATTGAGTTGTCCCCGTACTTACACTGTCCCCGTTAATATAGTTGAATAAAATAAGTCCACATGTCCCCGTTTTTTCTTTTTTCTGTAGTACCTATTAGGTATGTATGAGTCGGCATCTTTTACCCAACTAACAAAGTGTGGAATATTGGTAGATTACTCTTGGTACCCGGTAGATTAATATAATATAAAGGATTTAGACCTTGTTTTCAAGTAGTAATGTTTTATATAATGAATTTGATGCCCTCAATTTAACTTTGATAGCAGTGTACATAAAATAAAATACAAATCACTAAAACTGAAAATAAACAGGTTTTTTCGGGTGGGAAATTATTTCCCTTTGCCCGTTTAGAGACAACCCAAGTGGGAAATTATTTCTCTATGCCCAATTACGTCTGTGAATTTGAATAGACTAGTAACTTATCCTGACTTCACTTTTGAATTATGTTCCTCAATCCTCAAATAAATTAACAGAGTTATTTACTTGGAAGCAGGGATTGAAAACGGTTCCAAAATACCGGTAAAATACCGGTATTTTCGGGTTCCGGTACCTGTACCGGAACAGGAACCAGAACCTAAATTGGAACCTTTGAGAACCTTTATTTTACCGGTTCTTAGGCAAAGCGAGTATAAACTTGTTTTTTGATGTGAGGTCGGGTGACCGGCGCGGTGCAGCGCGCGGCACCAATACAAATGTGATTTCAAATCACATTTGTATTGGTGTTTGGTAGATCTTCTGTTACCAACGCGCGCGCCACTCGCTCGTGTAAACTCGTGTTCCTATTGAAAAATATTGTTTTAAAATCACGTATTAAATCACGTATTACGTACCTATTTGATTGGCTTGGTTTGTGTGTATTTATAAATTAGTTGTAATATATTAGTGTAATAGGTAGGTAAAATATTAGTTAGTATAATAATCTATTTAATGAAGAAGACGTTACTTTCAATTATTAATACTTAAAAAAACTGCCAATGGACCGAATTAAGTCGAATTTCGTCTATAAATATTTTATATATTGACGGTTGAAAGGCTAATTGGTCTAAGCGACATTTTTTGCAATATTGAGTTATATACATATTCGGAATCAGCAAATTTTTCTCCGTCGTTTGAGTCAGGTTTAAAAATTTTTTGACTACTTTTTGGCGTTTAGCACCCACTGCAAAACAGGCCTCATTTCTAGGCTCATTGATCTATACGACACAAAACTAGACTTTGAGGAATCGATGACTTAAGCTATTTTGATTTTTCGAATTTTTATAACGTGTGTCGATTAAAGCATTTGGCTTTTTCGCCATAGTTGTGGTTATGTCGTTTGGCCCATTTTGCATTCAACTACTTTAAAAAACCGTGTTGCTTGAACCATTTTGCATTAAGTTATGTTGATTAACTATGTCTCTTGACCCATTTAGCCTCTATTAAGGATAATGAGTAATATCACTTCGGCTATTTTAACCTAACTATCTCATTAGTGTTTTGGCCGTTGAAACATTTTGATTTAATTCAGTATTTGTAAAATTGGCATTTCCATCTTTTTATCAAATCGGTTTTAACACATAGGCCCTCCAATAAATTAATGAGATTAGCTACTCCTCAGTCGCTTAGAACTAAGTTCACTATAAAGCCTAGGAAGTAGTATCGCCACGGAATACATTGAACTTTAGCATCACTTTGTAAATAAAACAACAAGTTTTTAATTATAATTTATTCAAAATCAGTCTTCAACATGGACTTACCTAATTTAAATCAGTAGGTAAGTAACAATCAAACATTCAAATTAAAAAAAAAAACTTCATCAACTTGTGATAAATCAGAAGTAGAAAAAAATAACAATCTTGTCAGAAAACAAACAAAAGTTAACATTCTTTATCAAACAAGAATAGAAAATCGACATTCTTTAGAAGAAAAAACCAAACAATTATAGATTATTATTATAAATAATAAATCATCAAAAAGCAAAAAGAAAGAAAATGTAACATTCATTATAATTAAAACAAAATTTTAAATGTTAACGATGACCTTAAGCTTCTGTCTCATCTTCAATATCTGTATAGATCTATCAGAACATCCCAATGCGGTGCGGAAAGTTAGTGTATTCTAGGTGTAAATTTTTGGGAATAACCCCTGTATCACACAGCTTTTTAAGATCTTTGTATTTGGCCGTAGTTATAGGCAAAGATGTTTTATACTTCTGCTGCACTACCTTTGGTCTTGAAATTATGGCTATAGAATCGGTCTCAGCATCTTTATCTACGCTGTATTTGACAGTCATGACATTGGGTGACGACTTTTTGAATGTCGCCACCCGAATCTTACTAATCTTTCTGGTTAAATTGCCTTTAAAATACTTTTCTGAAAACTCTTCGTAATTCATAAAGTCGTTGTGCGTAAGAGTTTCTACGTAATATGGGCCGGGATCTTTACGAGCCAACTGAAAAACAGTTGGCCACTGCGACGTTGCCCATATCATAGTATTTCTAACAGAATTTTCAATTGCGGCATGGATACTATCGACAGTCATTTCCGTATGCCCTGGAAGCAGATAATTCATTTGTATGGTTTCAATGTGTTTTGTTTCAAGCAGTGCTCTATGTATGGCGGCTAAAACTATTTTGTTTTTATTATGTCCTGGGCATGAGTCTGAATAAAGAATTAAAGTTACCGAACCACGTGAATCGACTTCAGCTACATACTTTCGTAAGATTGTAGCTATTTCATTGCCTCCTCTTCTTCCTTCGGTTTCTCCCCACGTATAACAAAAGCCATTTCTGGTACCACTTTCGTAAAAACAAAGGTTGTACACTGTAAATTTTCTTGTATAAAATAGCAGCATACTCTCCCCATGTGGGGTGTTCAGTACCTTTTGTAGATCGTCTTGCCTTTTGTAATCGATCTTGCTTAGTTCACGGTGAAAAGCTAATCTATCTTTTGATGCCTTTTTTTCCTTTAAATGATTTTAAAAATTTCAAAAAGGCATCAAATGATAGATTAGGTTTTTACCGTGAACTAAGCAAGAAGAATAACGCAATGCTTTGTACGCCAGGGTGTCACCACTGTGTGGACCGCCCGGAGGACACGGTGGAGCATACGGTGCAGGTCTGCCCCGCTTGAGAGGAGCACCGCCGTGTGTAAAGACACGGCGGTGCTCCTCTGGAGGCGATAGGCGGCGGCGACCTCTCGCGTCCGGACCTGGTTCAGGCCATGCTCCGGAGCGAGAGGGAATGGGATGCAGTCACCTCCTCTGCGAAGCAGTAATGCTAGCGAAGGAGGAGGCGGGCCGCGTGAGGAAGAGAACTTCCTCCACCTCACGCCCCAGCCGCCGCGGGAGACGCCCAGGGCGTCGGACGTCGAGAGACGACATCCGGCCACCGTAGGCGCGGACTTGCGGACGGCGAGTAATGGGTAGCTCGCCGTCCGATCAAGGTCCAGGCCCGGGTCGAACGGGGCCGCTGCAATCGCGGCGGTAAGACCCCTCTTTGAGGAGTGGCTGGAGAGGCGCCACGGCTTCCTCACCTTCCGGCTGACACAGGTCCTCACCGGACACGGCTGTTTCGGGAGGTTCCTGTGTCGGATTGCACGGGAGGAAACGCCCGGGTGTCACCATTGTGTGGACCGCCCGGAGGACACGGTGGAGCATACGGTGCAGGTCTGTCCCGCTTGGGCAGAGCACCGCCGTGTCCTCACGGAGGCGATAGGCGGCGGCGACCTCTCGCGTCCGGACCTGGTTCAGGCCATGCTCCGGGGCAAGAGGGAATGGGATGCAGTCACCTCCTTCTGCGAAACAGTTATGCTAGCGAAGGAGGAGGCGGGCCGCGTGAGGGAGAGAACATCCTTCACCTCACGCCCCAGCCGCCGCAGGAGACGAGAGACGACATCCGGCCACCGTAGGCGCGGGCTGGCGGACGGCGAGTAATGGGTAGCTCGCCGTCCGATCAAGGACCATGCCCGGGTCGACGGCGCGTTCTGTTCGCGCGCGCCTCAAAGAGCTGTCAGCACAGGGACGGGGCCCCAACAGGGGCCAAATGCCTGCCGGGGTTGCGGGACGTCTTAACAGGATACCGTGGCCCCCTTGAACGTAAAAGGCAACAGAAGGAATAGGGTGGTTTTTTAGTCAGTAAAAGTCTGACAAGGGCGGAAGAAGTCATTTGATGATTTTTACCACCTAAAAAAAAAGTGTTTTTCTACTTTAGGGTGGAGAACAGAGGGAGACTGGTCGTTCCGAATTTACAAAAATATCTGGCAAATGATGGCGCTTATTCTGACCCATGATGGCTGGTTCTGAAATAAATCATAAAAGCAAAAATTGTTAGTAGGTACTTTATTATGTCGTGACCCCACAGGGGGTCGCATCCCATCATTTGAAAAACACTACTGATCTAACTAATGGGAGTTTTCCACTTGCCGGCACGGCACCAGCCGCGGCACCGTGCACCGGACCGAAGCAAAAATGTATGAATATACATATTATATGGCATGTCTTTCCATTTGCCGGCGGCATCGGCGACGGCACGGCGTTCATACATTTTTGTTTCCCCGCAGCAGAGCCAGTGCCGGTGCCGTGTCGGTAAGTGGGAAAAAGGCCATTAGAACAAATATAAGTAAGTTTAAATTATCCTAATGGTTGAATTCAATACAATGACAAGTAAATACACCTATATATAAAAATACTTCATTTTGAAACATCTGACGATCATTTCAACCATGATACGTAGACCTAAAACCCCGTTCTATAAGTAAATAGGGATGGTGTTTGTCTTTAGGTATATCGTGTTTAGGACGGAGCAAAACGGACGAAATATCTTGAGTTGTGAGTCCGTAAAATGTGTTCCTACTGTCCCTGCATTCGGTTACATACAAAAGTTCTGTTTGTGCCACACGGAGCGCGGCGACGCAAAAAGAGTTGACTGCTGACTAGGATTTCTGTATGAAACCGCATGCAGCGACTTTACGAACTCATCATAACTCGAAAAATTACGTTCGTTCGACCTCACTTTAAAAAAGTATAAAGTAATACTAAGTTCATTGATAAATTAAAAGGAGGAATAAAAACGAGTGTACTTTAGACCACACGAATAAAGTTAAACTTCACGTAAACACATATTTGTACTTACTTTTATTATCCATCTTGGCGACAATCTATGTAGTTGTATTTCAACACACTTGTGATTATGTTGACAAACAAAGTAGGCGCGGAAACATGAATGGCGGCAAAATGGCAAAACAACTTGCTATGTCAGGCTTGGCCGAGGCACGAACATCAATAAATTTCGGTTATTCAATCCCTGCTCCGAACACATCCCCTCTTCCGTAAGGAACCTTTAAATCGGATGACAAGGAACCGGTATAACATCATTCGATTTAAAGGTTCTTGGAACCGGTATATCGGGGTTCTAGGAACCGGTATATCGGAACCCAAACCGGAACCGATACCGGAACCGGAACCGTACCGAAAAGAGGAACCTTTATAAGAACCTAAATGAAGAACCAGAACCGAAATTGGTACCGGTTTTCAATCCCTGCTTGGAAGTGAGGTGGACGGTCAGTGTGCGAATGAAGGATTCAATAAAAATAAAAAAATAAATAAAAAATATTCAGTCAAATAAAACTAAGCTAAAACAGAATGCAGATTTAAGAGGACAACGACTCATAATCTTTATGAATTAATTAATCAATTAATTGACGAATACACGGTGAAAAGTTTACTTTCCGATGTCCCCGTTAGCCGAATGTACCATATGGGGACAACGGGAAATAAATTTAATCACATCCCGCTGTCCCCGTTACGGGGACACGGTGTACGGGGACAACGGGAATAAACCGAGAGTAGACAGCTATCCCCTCTCTACGGCGCGGCGAAAATGTATGCCTGGGCCTACTGTTTCGTTTAGACAGCGCAGGGCGCTTGCGCGAATGATAATTGTAATAGTTTTAAAGTTAAATTTTTAATGTAATATAAATTGTCATGTTTGTGTACGATAGCGCAATAAATGAATATTGTATTCTACCACATAAATGATAGTACTTTTATACTGATAAAGCAATTGGTGCAAAATTATTCCCTAACCATTCCAAAATATCAAACATGCTCAACGTTAATAATCAAGTTTTCACTTCTGCCGGCACTCCCGGAGTGCAACCCGTTTTTTTTTATAGTGCGAGTACGTTGCTGACGCATTGGAACACCACAGCGCTGTTTGTTTTAATATAAGATGGGTTTGCTCTGGACTCTAGTCAAGGTCATGACATAGACAAAGTCTACGATGGAGTGAGCTTACCCAGAAGAAGCCTGTTCACTCTTACTTTAAAGAGAATATGGTCGAATGCGTTCGGAAATGCGTACAGATTTTTTGTGTCGGTTAGTGTCAAAATACTCGTACTTTATTTATATTTATTTATTTATTTAAACTTTATGCAACAAAAGCGTACAAAGGCGGACTTAATGCCTAAGGCATTCTCTACCAGTCAACCAAAGGTGATGAAGAGATAACAAAGCAGGTGCAAATTGTACATACGGAAATAATCAAATATGAGATTTTAAAATCAATTAAAACAAATATCTAAATAAGTTTAAACGTACACAAGTACACAAACTCATATATACGATATATATATTAAAAACATATATACATACTCATAAATACATATTTTATAATAAGAATAGAAAGGAAATACAAATAAAATGACACGATTTCCTTAGACAGGGACAAATGACGTCACTCCCTGGATATTAGTAACATCGTGGATCAGGAAACGATGCTGACGTCATCATTCATTCTCGCCAGTGTTACCATATCTATTTATCATGGTCACGGCATACGGGATATATCATTTTCTTGCTGGAAATTCTTAGAATATTGCGGATGTTATAATTATTATTGAGAGGAAAATTGTTTGTGATGGAGAAGAAAAATTATAATGTTAATTCAGATATAGATAATTACTAGCTTTTTCCCGCGACTTCGTCCGCGTATATGTCGGTTATCGCGGACGCAGACGAAGTCGAAGTCGAATAAAAAGTAGCCTATGTCCTTTGTTGGGGTTCACACTTACCCTGTACCAAATTTCACACAAATCGGTTCAGTAGTTTAGGCGTGAAGAAAAGACAGACAGACAGACAGACAGACAGACAGACAGAAAGACAGACAGACAGACGGAGTTACTTTCGCATTTATAATATTAGTTAGGATTTGTTTAACTTATTGTAGTTCTAGTGCAAGTTATGGCATCTTCTCGTACAGAGAAAAGTAACAAACATGCAAACATCTTCACAAAGTTCCACATTCATAATATTAGCAGGATTTGAAAATCACCTCGTTGGTCTAGTCTGAGCATGAGGTCTTGGGTTCGATTCCCAGGTCGGGCAAAGTGTTATTGGGTTTTTACATCAGGAATTTCTCAGTAGCAACCTTGG
Organism: Hoplodrina blanda; assembly: GCA_949316365.1. NCBI lineage: Eukaryota > Metazoa > Arthropoda > Insecta > Lepidoptera > Noctuidae > Hoplodrina > Hoplodrina blanda. The sequence goes on along the minus strand of OX438579.1, from coordinate 1,678,437 downwards.
AGTCTGGATTTGTGCCCGGTTGATGGCAATAGGCTCGCCTCCTATTACATGGGACTTAAACATAACTGGCGAAATGTGGGTGTACGAATGGGTACACCTCTGCCTAAGCCTTCGGGGATTACAGGCGTGATGTTATGTTTATGTTATGTTGAAAATCGACTCGTGACAAATACGTTAGCGTTCGCCAATGTTAGGGCTTATGTTTATTCATGCAGCAAAACTGAACATAATCTTAATAACTACTTTGACACAAACGTTTGCGTTAAGAAACGTGTCTCAAACAATAACTTCCTCGTTTTTTGAAGTCGGTTACAAAGATACGCGTGCTGTCAACCGCAGACTCTTTTGTAAGTGAGCCGAGATTAGGGCGAGCGTATTATCAGAAGCGGCTAAGTGTGAGACGGGTCGCTTGTGATTAGTGTACCGTAGTTGTCATTGTAGCGTAATGCTGAGTGCTTTTAGTATAACGTGTTTATAATAATAATAATAAATCATTTTATTATCAGGCAACTGTGGCCCATAGAAAAAATACACAAAATAATCTTATAAAAATAAACTAATACATATTATAAAAGTCTTAATAAATAACTAAACACGTAGCGTCGGCGTCGTGTTGCGCTGCGTGGTGTCGTGTAACCGACCTCGGAAACGTCGATATACGACACCCTTCGGCCAAAAGTCCTCTTTCAAGAAGGTCTGCAGCTGGTGGGTAGGAACGCGTACCACAAACGACTTAAAGTTGACGTTGTAGCGCGATTCCAACCTTTCGACCCTCAGAGTCCAATTGGTCTTCACTCTTAAATACTCCACAACTTCCTCAGACAGACTTCCTTATAAGTTGTAGGTACGGAAGGTGTCCAGCATTACTTGACCCCCTTTTAGAAAGAAGATATAGGGAAGGCGGGTCAGGTAATTCAGGGTACTGACTGTAATTAGGCTTTCATCATCATCATCATATCAGCCGTAGCATGTCCACTGCTGAACATAGGCCTCCCCTATAGATTTTCAAGAGGACCTGTTGGAAGCGGCTACCACAGGATCGAGCTGAATGCATCCAGCGCGATCCTGTGGTCTAGGAAGAAGAAGAAGACAGAAGGAACAGGGTGGTTTTTTAGTCAGTAAAAGTCTGACAGTCCCTTCCGCCCCACCCAGGGTGGAAGGAGTCATTTGATGATTTTTACCACCTAAAAAAAAAGGCTTTGCCGCTGTTGAACTGCCCCGTTGGTATCGAGGTCATATACGCAGTAGCGTAAAAAAAACCGGACCTTATCCGGGTCCGGTATTCTTTTTGAGGTTTTCCATTAAGAATTTCTTAGTTACGGCACGGAGCCTAGAAATTGAAATTGTAATACCACTGTGCCTCGGGAAGCACGTAAAGCTGTTGGTCCTGCGTCTGATCTTCCCTGGTCGTGTCTCATTACCATCCCACCGGGCAATGAGAGTGAGGGAAGAGAAAGTGCACCTGTATTTGTGTACAAACTTGTGCACTATAAATATCTCCTGCTTGATCGCCGTCGTTGAAAGAATATTAATGTTAACGGGTATATCTTATGGGCCTGCCACACACTCGACGAGTGGCATGGCGAGTAGCGAGGAAAGTAGGCAGAGACGTAGTGTGGCAACATCATCGTCATGCCGCTCGTCATGCTCCTCGTCCTGCCCAGCGCTCCCTATATTGTCGGTTTTTTGAGCGCGAGTCAAAGGACCGGCAATACGAGCGCGAGTGTGTGGCCACATAATCGCGCAGTCGCGGTCCGCATCGAGCGCTCCTGACAAGACGCACACGTGCACAGTTTGAATAAAAAAAACGCGATTAATTGCGCAAAGTAGAGCAGTGTGTGGGCAGAGAGGGCAACATCGCAGCAGCGCGAGGCGCAGCGCGATGAGCAGCGCGAGGAGCATAGTGTGGCAGGCCTATTAAGTAAGTATAATAATTATACAGCCACTGACACAACACGACTGTCAATAAAGAATCGTCAGTATAATTATTATACTGACGATTCTTTATTGACAGTCGTGTTGTGTCAGCGGCTGATCGATTGACTGCTACGCTGCGTGCCGCGGGTCAAATTCCTACACGAAACAAATATCTGTATGACCTACAGGTTCCGCACTCACGATATTGGAGAAATTCTTCTTAGTGTGGGGTAAAGTTTTTTAAAAAAAGAAATAAGGACGAATTTTGTAAAGTTTTTTGAAAAAATATATGGAAAAATATCAAAGACGTACTGTTATATCTTGTAGCGACATCTATCGCACAGAATACGAACTATAACTGACAACTATATCGCGCATTCAAAGTTCTCCGCGACGTTAGCATATAAACAAGATCCCGACAACAACCGTCGGGCAGTTGCCCCCTAGACATAACACCCGTCTGGTCGGAGGATCCTTCCTTTTCAACGGAGGATGAGAAACTTTACACCCTATTTCTCATACCTACGTAAGTATGTTTTCGCAATACTCTAAGAAAGGAACTAACATATTCAGCAAAAGATTCCATTTTTAACTTTATCGAAGTCACGAGCCGTGACCAGCTATGCTATTCTCGAAAAGACTATACGACAAACTAGTATGGTCCCCAGTGGATTTTGAACTTTATTTTCTAAAGCATTAAGTTGAAAATCCATTGACGACAAACTGTCTCTACGACGAGTTCCGAAACAGTTTGTCTTTAATAGATTTTCAACGTTGTGATCTACAGCTTCAAGATGTGGTCGCGATTATAATTGAGAACGTCAAAACTTTGAAACACTTAGTTCCGAAATCGTTTGAGAAGTTATTATAAAGGACTGAAGACATTGAAGTCTGTTTTTCCATTCTATTAACTAATAATGGCGGCCGCTTTAGACTTCCGATTGCGTTAAAATTATGTCTGCGTTTTGTGAAATAAATTAAATTATAAAGTTTTGCTAAGACTTTGATCTGAATATAGCGGGTGTAAAAAGAACTTGAAAGTTACGTTTTTACCATCATTGGAATATTTCTTTATTTGTTCTGAATTATACACAGGTACAGTCAGCAACAAAAGTTGATTAACAATGTTACTTTTTTATATCATTTAAACAGGCAATAAACACATAATTTACTGGCTTTCTGAATTTCAGGTAGGTAATAGCTAAGGGTTTATTACATCTTAATTTTATGTTCATTGCGTTTTATTTTTAATATTGTACTTAATAATTAGGATTTAAAAATCATAAAAAAAAATAATCAATAAAAATGATAATCGACTTTTGAAGCTGACTGTACCTGACAATCTTCTAGTTACTTAGATATTAAAGGTTCATATTCTTTTACGAAACCCCGTACCCGTTTTACCGCAACGCACAATGTTTTGTGTGCGTTACATTGCGTGCTACGAATGCACAAGCAATGATATTACACCTTAAAATAAATACATAATCTATACTGCCATATTAATATTAGAAATGCCAAAGTAACTCTGTTTACCCGTCTGTTACGCTTTCACGGCTAAACCTTTAGAAGAATTTTGATGAAATTCAGTACGGGGTAAGTTAAGAAAAGACATAGGTTACTTTTTATTCCGAAGTCGCGAGCAAAAGTGAAACATGATCTCAATAATTTTTTTAATTTGTAATATATAAATATTAGTGACAAAGATAGAAAAGGGTATGCTTAGATGGTTCGGTCATGTTGAGACGATGAATGAAAGACGATTAACAAAAGGTATTTATATGGCAGAGGTGAGTGGCAACGCAGGGAGGGGCCGCCCTAGGAAGACCTAGTCTGACCTTATTGGTGAGGTTCTTCAGAAAGGTCAGGTGCGGAGTACTCGTAACCGGCGTGCTTGTATGACGAGATGTATGAACGTAGATGAGGCGAAAGGAGTATGTAAGGGTCGTAGCAGGTGGCGTTCTGTGGTTTCTGCCTACCCCCATGGGAAAAAGGCGTGAGTTTATGTATGTGTGTATGTATAAATATTATTTTAATTGTATTTTTTTTTTAATTTGAGTAAAATTTAACTGATCTCAATACTAAGAATTGCTATTTTTTTCTATTTCTAAAATTTTATTTTAATTTTAAGTCAAAACTATGTTGCTGTGGCCTAACAGTGACCATAATTGTACTTTAGCTTTAATATGTTACATCCTTATACACATTATGGTATGCAATAAATATTTTATTCACAACCTAAAACTTTACCAACAAAATTCTTGTCGAAATTGAGCTCCACTTACATCGTTTTCTCCTCGCATAGTATCGGTTTTCACCCTACACTTTCATCTCAAAATCTTTCTCTCCTGTACAGTGACCATTATTGTAAAAGTTATTACGTCGAACTTTGAGTAATATGTTAAAAGAATTTTCCAAATATAAAGGGAATAAGGGCTCGGAAACTGTAGTACCTAAGTATTTTGAGGTCGTTCGCATATTAAATTCTATGTCGTAATTAAAATTTATACCAATAAGACGTCTTTCAAATCTTGCACGTAATGAGAATGTAAATTGGTCCACTGAATAGACTGATATAATTTACGAGTACCTACATAGTTTGTAGAAAGTTAAAACTACTGATTCATGGGAATTTATTACTGAGTAAAACTTCGTTTAGCTATGTTCTTTGGCCTATTGACTTCGTCATTTATAATTTAATGGTTAGGAATTAAGTATAATCAGTTATGAATATCGCAGAAAGTTGACAGTCATAATGACATACACCATACATGCAGCATGCAAGTGAGCATGCAACATGCAGCAGGCATGGTTTCTGTCGTTACAACGTACAATCGTTTGTCGCACTACCGTTGTGTCGAACTACGGTCGCACAATCATTTGTCGCACTAGGGTGATGTCGATCTTCAGTGTGTCGCACAAGCGTGCATTTGAACTATCGTGTGTCGCGGTACAGATCTGTCGCACTAGCGTGCATCGCACAACCATTTGTCGAACTCACGTAATGCACTCCTTAAAAGAATGCCATTGCAAATTCGGACATAATTATAAATATTCTGCCAAACAATAATTACATTAAATAATTTGTATGCCAAATAAACGGAGCATCAAGATTCTGCCAGATAAAGGGAACCCAATATAATACAGGTTTATAATTTATTATCGTCATTTGCCATGTACCAAAAATGTGTTTGTTTGACGTACTAAAAACGGTAATGATGCCACAGCCAAAGTTTGTAGCATTCGCCAAAATTAATTACATAGCCAACGTAATTAATCGGTCTATTGTTTAACCGGACACGGCCAGTTATAACCGGTTATGACCGCCCGAAACTGGATAGTAATTGATTTATTATAGAGGGGCGGTTATAATGTTTTGGGTTTGATGTTTAAGATTGAAGATCATGGGATGGTTTGGGGGCACAAGGCTGGTATCTGTTTCATATAGAATAGATGGAGTGTACGTCTACTAGAAGATAACATACAATTAAGAATAATTATATTGGCATTTACTGACATAAAAACCTAACATAAGCATAACAATATGAAACTGGGTCTATTTGCAAAATGGCTGATAATACTAGAATACTAGTGTCTGCCTGTGGAAATCAAGTGTTACATAAAACAGCTTATGATACTTGGCAATAGTGTAGCTTTTTATCATGACATTGCGCCTATAATCCTCGAAGGGTTAGGCAGAGGCGTACCAATTAGTACGCCAGTTATGTTTAAGTCCCATGTAATAGGAGGCGAGCCTATTGCCATCGACCAGGCACAAATCCATACTCCGAGGCTGGTAGTGAATTCTCACTAGGTTTTCTCTTTAGGAGTTTTTCCATCAGGTGGAAAACCTGATGGAAAAACTCAATAATACTTTGCCCCAGGGCAAATGAATCCAAGACTTCATATTATTAGTATATAAGATAAATATTACATTTTGACATATTTTCTTTACTTTCATTAGATAAAAGTAATCTGACTACTGAAAAATAATAATAGCAAGTTTTGAATCACTTTTGTGAAAAAGTTTCGAGTGTCGGCTATTCAAAATGGGAAGTAGCACGTTTCGTATGCAGAGTACTTTGTAACCCTTTGAAATATTGATTGGATTTGGTACTAGTGTGATCTAAATTCAATGCGTGATGCTGTGACCGCAAAACCTAACTGTATGTATAAATGTATTAGTTGATTATATAAGGGTATTTATATCCATGTAACTGCCTAGTTGGCCTAGTGGTCGCTAAGCGCGGCTGCGGAGCATGAAGTCTTGGGTTCGATTCCCAGGTCAGGCAAAATAGTACTTATTGGGTTTTTTCATCAGGAATTTCTCAGTAGCACCTTCGGAGTCTAGATTTGTGCCCGGTTGATGGCAATAGGCTCGCCCCCTATTACATGGAACTTAAATATAACTGGCGAAATGTGAACCCTTTGTGGATTACAAGCCTGATGTTATTTTGACCGATATGTAAACCTAGTCACAATCTCATCTCATTTTGCGACTATAAATGTCAAAAACTGCAGGTAAATCAGAGGCATTTTTGACCGATTGAGAATGAGATTAGACTGCGATCGTTCCTAAAAGTTAGTAGAATTGCCCTCGCTCTGGTGGCTACGGACAGCCTACTATCTATTATGATGGACGCCCAAAGATAACCATTTCCCAATAAAATAACAATTGAATATAATATTCAATAACATTGGTTCAAGTAATTAAGCGAGATGGTCATGTTGATCGAAATATAATGCAATTAAATTGATTAACTACTTCGGTTTGTGGTTCGAAAAGTGTTTGGTTAGACAAGTGGTATATAATGGGCTATTTTGGTGCAAACTGTTGTAGCAAAACCTACGTTTTTTGTTATTGACCACAAGCCTAGATTTTTTTCTCTCTTAAAGCCTCGTCGGTACAGTGGTCGCAAAGCGCGACTGCTCAGCATGAGGTATTCGGTTCGATTTCCAGGTCGGGCAGAGATTATTGGAAATTTCTCAGTAGCAGCCTCGGAGTCTGGATTTGTGCCCGGTTGATGGCAGTAGGCTCGCCCCCTATTACATAGGACTTAAACATAACTAGCGAATTGTGGTTGTACTAATGGGTACACCTCTGCCTAACCCTTCGGGGATTACAGCCGTGATGTTTGTTATCTCTTAAAGTTAAAAAACAATGGTTACGTTAAGGTACTCCGTGTGCTTGCTTTGCCATTTGAAGTCAAAGCTTGCGTGCCCGATCACTTTGACAGAACAAATGTACCCGATCGACTTGACTGCATAGTATACACAGAGCAGTCGCTTATGAACAAAATTGCACTTAGAGCCACAGTGCAGTCGAACCCCTTCCCAACACCGACCATCTGTCAAATACGTCGACGATACAAAAATGAACTTTAAACGTGGGGTGTCAAGGTTAATTTTTGCTAGACGGGTGGTCTCAAGAGCATGTGGCTAGTGGGTCTGGAAAATTGTTTGATGTTGAGGTGTTGACAAAACCGTGGATGTGTCTGCATTCGGTTGAAATAACTTTTGCGCTTTTTTCGCGAATTCAAATGTGTTTGAGTGATGTTTTATGAAAGTGTCTCGTGTTCTCGAGTGCCTTTGTATATTAAAATACCGCTATTTATTTAATAAATATTAGGTATAACTTTTGAAGTGTCTTTTTACATTCAAATTTCTTTTTTTACGGTAGGTACTTTTAGCTAGAATTTTCTATTAACGGAGTCTAACAAAGTCAAGATTAAAGGCAATTTTTACGTTATACAAATTATGCTTCAATTTGAAAGCGAGCCTTCTTAAGGCTCGCTTTTTGTTTATATAGTTAATTAATTCAGTTCTAGCCTCAAATTATTGAAAGCTACTAATGGAATACATTAGTAGCTTTCAATAATTTGAGGTTTTAGAATTTTGTAACCAAGTAGTTAAGACTTTCATCTTGGACATCACTTACATTGGTGAATAAAAACATCGTGAGGAAACCTGACTCATAATTAATATATACATACATAAACTCACGCCTTTTTCCCAAGGAGGTAACCGAAACCACAGAACGCCACCTGCTACGATCCTTGCATACTCCTTTCACCTCGTCCACGTTCATACATAGGTACTTATACTAAATACTAGCTTCTGCCCGCGACTTCGTACGCGGATCCTGTTGCTTATGCCAGCGACAACGGGGTCGTCAAAATGGAAGATCTGAAACGTCTGATGTAGAATTCTAAGGCCTGGGGACGGGAAAACAACGGGATGAGCGAGATTTCATCGAAAATCAGTCCTAATCTGTTACCGCCTTCACCTCGTGGAGATACTCCCAGCTTATGTTATTTTATAATTATACAGTGAAATTGAGCTTTGATTTCCATATCAGGTGTTCCAGATCTTCAATTTTTTTTAAACGTCAACAGAGAGTGGTCGTCAGGCTGAACAACTGTTGCTAAGACGTTATTCCTATATAAATGTTATAGTGTTGTGGAAGTCGTGGAATATGTGTGTTGTGGAATTTCACAACGCGTGTGCCAGATCTTCAATTTTTATACGTCCAACGGAGAGTGCTCATCAGGGTGAACAACTTTTGCTAAGACGTCATTCCTGTATATACACACATCAAAAAAGTCTAGGGATCAACATCCCTAACAAATGTTAGGGATGTTGATCCCTAGACTTTTTTGATGTGTATATTATAGTGTAACTGGGCTCTTGGAGTTCCACAACAGGTGTTCCAGATCTACAATCTTTATACGTCAACAGAGAGTGCTCATCAGGCTAAACAACTCTTGCTAAGACGTCATTCCTATATATAATGTTATAGTGTAGCTGGGCTCTTGGAGTTCCACATCAGCTGTTCCAGATCTTCAAATTTAATACGACATCAGAGAGTGCTCATCAGGCTGAACAACTCTTGCTAAGACGTCATTCCTATATATGTTATAGTGTAGCTGGGCTCTTGGAGTTCCACACCAGGTGTTCCAGATCTTCAAATTTATTCTCTTAGCAGAAAATGCTCATCACGTGAAACAATTTTTGCTATGGTACCATTTTTGTATCTCTTATAGTTTAGCTGGTCTGTTGCGGTTCTGCATCAGGTGTTCAAGTTTCCAATATAAATTATAGCCTATATGTTGCCCGGACTTAATACCAATACAACAAAAAAAAAATCATTCAAATCCGTCAAGTAGTTCCGAAGATTAGCGTGCACAAACACACAGACAAACAGACAAACAGACAAACAGACAAACAGACAAACAGACAAAAAAAATAATAATTACAATTTCGGGTTCGGCATCGATATAATAACAACCCCTGCTACTTTTTTTTTATTTATTTCCATTGTACAGACACCACTTTTCTACAATTTTATTATATGTATAGAAGATAGATAAGTCTGAAATCGCCGATTCGCCTTGAGCAGGCCTGGTGGTTAATGCTCGTGCTTTCTTAAATGAGAAAAAGGTCTTTGCCTTGCAATGGGACAATAAAAGGCTGATATTATAAAAAAGTTATCTTATTTTACCTTTTCAGAAAAGAAATGAATAGCTTTATTTACTCTAACAAACAAACTTAAACATGTTCTAATGCACTTGTTCAAAACAACTCAACCCTATTCAACCCCACAACGTACAAAAGGGATGAAAATAGTAAATCGTTCGGCTCAATACAATGGTGGCTTATAGCTGAAGTAAAAAGTCATGTAATTACTCTTGCGCAAGACAATTGGTGGGAAACAATAGACTGCGAGTAATTCGACCTCAGCTTTGGAAATGGGCTGAAAAACGTTTTGTAGGTAATAAGTAGGTACTTACTGAATTATGATTAGCTTGCGGAGAATTGATTTTTACTTTGTATATTCATAATTATGTACTTTCAAAAGTTTGTTGTTAGGGTCGGCTTCCAGTCTAACCGGATGCAGCTGAATACCAGTATTTTACATGGAGCGACTTTTTTTTTTTTTTTTTGGGACAAGCCCGCCACACTGTTCCCACCCACTGCAACTCCTGAAAGCCAGAATCAACAGTGGAGGCCACCAGAAAAGCGCCGAGGCAATGAAGCTCGACGAGTCCCAGAGAAACGATTAACTGCCTTGGGTCCCGCAACGAAATTAATCAGAAAAGAATAGCGGAGGAGTAAGAAAAAATATAATTTCCACTTCCCTCCAAACAAGCAGGAGACAGAACAGAACTAGGCCAAAAGGCACAAAGGGACGTTTGCAACTGGGAGAAGCCCAGATTGCCAAGCACCACGGATTGCAATTATTATTAAATTAATGGGTCCTAATGTGAGCTGTTACTTTTGATTCCAGTAATAGGTATGGCAAAAACGCTTGAACGCACGGAAATTAGTTCTAGTTTCTACAAGGTCCGCATAATAAACAACACCGGATGTAACCTGCACACTATCTAGCATAATATTGCGTTCATTCTGCCAAAGAATACACTCCCATAAGATGTGATGAGCAGATTGTTCATATTCACAGTCAGATGTAGAACATTGACACAAAGGAGAAGCAACAAGCTTGAAAGAAAATAATTTACTCTTAAAGTTGCCATGACCTGTGAGATATTGGGCAACACAGTGGTCCACCTCCAGCCATGTTCTGGCCAGCCGCTCACGAACGGATGGAAAGAACTGATGCAGGTGCCGGCCCTTGATAGAATTATCCCACCTACATTGCCATTCTGTTAAAAGTTCCTCCCAGACGTCAACCTGCGGTTGACATGGAGCGACTGCCTATCTGACCTCCAAAACCTAGTAACTGGGTAATACGATACCCCTTGGTAAGACTGGTTGTCAGACTTTCGAGCTTATGACGACCCGTAACGACTGTCAAAGATCCACGTATGACAGCCGGGACCAACAGCTTAACGTGCTTTCCGAGGCACGGAGGAGTCTCGGTGTGTAAAGATGGTCATCCATCCATGAAGGCTATTATTACTTAACCACGAACACAATGATCGAAACATAAATCAATAAACAAGGGGTAGTCAACCGACCTTTGTACATTTATCACGACCTATGACAAACCATAACGAAAGCAAAGAGCTGTTTTTATTATCACATTCAATTAACTACTAAAGTGATCGCTTATAAGACTGAAAGAAACGGTTTGACCTCGTCATTAAAACAGTCCGAACTGCCAAACTTTGACGTACCTAAAGTCATCTGAAAATCTGAGAGCACAGGGTTGAATTTCGTCTGGAGGGCTTTGGTTATAGGGTGAAAAAACCAATCGTTGTCATTCGCAAGGAATTCGAAAGGCTTGTCTCTCTCCAGGACGATTGTGTTCATTAGGCTCAAAATACAAGCTTTTTTGCTTCTTATTTGATACTCTTGCCTTATTAGGTTCAGAATAGGGTTGGGAAAATTCGGGAAAACTCCCGGAACTAAAGGAAATCGCTTAGAGTGAAATTTTGGGATCACTTTGAAAATGAGTTTTTTTACGTTTTTAATTTAGATTTTGTCCTGTATAGCATAAATAGTAAGAAGGTGAGTTCACAAACGAAAACCTTACATTCACGAGCGATTTTACGAAAACTGAATACAATAATCTATATTCATATGTGTATAATAAAGTTGAGGAGTATCTTGTTTTGTTTAAATGTGGTGATCTCTGGAACTCCTTGTCCGATTGGAAAAAATCTTATTGTAGATGATAGGAATAATATAATCTATATAACATCACGCTACTACCCAAGGGAGCAGAAACCAAAGACGAAACTTAACGCCGGTAAAAAAAAAACGCGGACGAAGTCACGAGCAGAAGCTAAGTACCTAGTATGGTAACTAATTTTGTTTGAAGTATGATGCTTTTGCATTAAATGAGAGCATTTTCATTCAATGGCGGTCAGCGTTGGCAATGTCAATTAGGATTGCCAGCAAATTCTGCTAGTGATGCATATGTATATTTATCGATATCGATGTTACAGTTATTATGTTGACTAGATTATATTCATTTATACTTGTATGTATATCACGTTCAAAGGTGCTTTTTAATGGTGTCTAATTAAAATAAATTTTACTTAGACTTTAGCAGTCGTTGTATCAATGGGAAGTCATTTTTGATTAAGGCATAGTTAGAATCAGATTTTATTCAGAAACTCATTGATATTTTAATTTATATTGAAGCCCATTATTATTTAAATAATAATAAAAGAGGTGAAAGAAATAAAAGAAGCCGCTTTTTATGAAAAATACATTGTACTTTTTACTAGCTCTCTCCCCGCGACTTTTTCGTATGATTTTTGTTACGGATCCCTAATTTTTTGATAAAAAAAATATAGCCTTTAGCACTCGGTGATAACGTATCTTCAGATTAACGAAAGAATTTTCAAAATCGGTTCAGTAGATCCTGAGATTACCCCCCACAACCTCACAAACTTTACCTCATTATAATATTAGTATAGAAAAAAAAACGGCTATGCAGTACACAATAATCTTCTTACATTTCTTCTCTATATATATAAAAATCCATTGTTAGTCTCGCGAAAACTCGAGAACGGCTGGGCCGATTTAGCTGATTTTGGTTTTGAAATGTTCGTGGAGGTCTAGGGAAGGTTTAAACGGTAAGAAAATGTGGGGCAGGGGTAGGGTTGGGGTAGGGTAGGGTAGACGTAGGGTAGAGGTAGGGGTAGGGGTAGGGTACGGTAGGAGTAGGGGTAGGTATTGGTAGGGTAGGGTAGGGGTAGTGTAGGGTTTAGGTAGGGTATCGGTAGGATAGGGGTAGGACTAGGATACCACGCGAACGAAGTCGTGGCGGGTCAACTAGTCAGTAATAAAAATCTCTGCTCAATTTGTAAAGAAAAGTATAAAGTTAAATAGAATGGTAGGTAATAGGTACCATTACAGACGGGATTGGTCCCGTCGATGTGCAACAGAACGTAGTTAAAGATTGCAATAACAGTTTTCTAGTACATTGGCTCTCTCGTAATGGTGAACCGTTGTTAGGTACAGTTTACTTTTACGAGTTTTTTTTTTTGCAACAAGCTTAATGTCTATTTCTCGTGTTTATTTCTCACAACTAACAGAGGAACGGTTTCTTTGTTAGTTACATACATAAACTGAAGCCTTTTTCCCATAGGGGTAGCCAGAAACCACAGCTACATGCTACGATCCTTACATACTCCTTTTGCCTCATCCACGTTCTACATCTCGTCATACAAGCACGCCGGTTACGGCTACTGTACTTTCTGAAGAACCTCACCAATATGGTCAGTGTAGGTCTTTCCAGGGCGACCCCTCCCTGCGTTGCCACTTACCTCTGCCATATAAATACCCCCCCCCACCTATACCTTCTTAGTTGTGAGAAATATACCTATATACGTACACGTACGTTTCTGGGTAGATAACAGATAACAAGATTTTTTCTTATTAATTAACTGTCGTAATGTAATAATTATTATATTGCCACTGCAGGGTAAAGTCCTCTTCTTATACAGATATGGCACGAGCATTGATAACCACGTTTGCTCACGGCAGATTGGCGAATTCAGTATCGATCCCGTAAAGTTAACATTTTTATAATTTTGGATATTGATTCTACAAAAATCTAATTTAGGCTGACTTCATTATTTTAATTTAGTTGTTTAATATTTACGTAGTAGGCTAACAGTAGTAGTAGGTTAACATTTTATCTCAAGAAATTATTTTGGGAACATCACTAGTATCGAACGCGGGCAGAGAGGCGCGGGCGCGGGACGCATCAGTTGCGATCGAGCGCACGCGCACAGGTCGGCAATAACACAGTCAACACAAAAATTATTGCGTCATCGTCTGCCATTCAAGGCACACGACTCGTCTGTTAATAGATTTCAATAGTTATTTGTTGATTACCATAATTTGAAACAGTTCACTTTTTATTTTGTCTTATCACCAGAAGATAACGTTACATAAACAATTGAATTCGAGAAAGTTTTCAATAACAGCTTTTGATAAAGGTTATGTTGATAACGATTAATGTTATTCCCTTTAACCGGTTAATACGATGTGATAATGTGATACCGGTCAATTTTTTTCCATTCTGATAAAAGAGTTTGTAAAGAGGTGTTTGTTATCGATTTCATTGAGTGACAACAGTGCGAGATCAATATTTGATAAGTGCCGGATGATGTAATGCGATAAAAAGAAGTATTGATATTGGAGACATTTCATTTGGTATTGAAATTCAAGCCCAAAGTGGTGTAGTGTTAAAAAGTTTACATAATAAACATATTGAAATCGGGATTTCAAGGTAAGGTCAAATTGTTTTTGTTGCGCTTCTGTTTGCCATATAGACTAGATAAATAGCAATTTTGTAGTAGCATCCAGTTTAGCTTGAGTTTTATAGTTTATTTATTTAGGATTTCAATAAAGGATACTGATTCAAATTACATTCGGTACAACCAGTACCAACCGGTATTATTCAGCATGGATATTGTCAGGTCGCTAATAATGCATTTAATACAAAAAATCTAGGACATTTTCTTATTCTATTTAATTTTGTTTTCTTGAATAATCATTCGTCCAACTTTCATTATGACGATCACTTATATTCATATTCATATTTACCATTTATTTAAGGGCATTTTTTTTTGAAGTTTAATTTTTTTTTCCTTAAAACAATATTATTTTAACATTACTTTGCCTTCCGCACTGTTGGATTTTCAGCGGATTTAATTGATGATGGTTTTTTAATCCTTAGATGGCGAATAAAGGATTTTTGGAACAAAAGCCAGGCTTTGCTACAGTTGCCATACATGCTGGGCAGGACCCTAACAAATGGAAGTCCGGTGCTGTTGTGCCACCTATCACCTTATCTACCATGTTTAAACAAGCTCCTGAAGGACATACTGTAAGACGTTGAGGCATACGCTTGTATTAATTGACATATAAGTCCTATGTTATAGGGGTTTTGCCGTATACCGTGCACTAGTCCAGACTACGTGCTGCCATTAAGAAATTCGTAATGCAAAAATGGGATAGCATCACCTTGTACGACCTGTAGTGCTATTCTCTCAAACACAGCGCCGCGGCAGCGCTGCGGCAGCGCCGACACTATGGTTTGTGTTTAGTGGATTTTCAACGTTGTGATCTACACTATAAAGTTGAAAATCCACTAAATACAAACCATAGTGTCGGCGCTGCCGATGCCGCGGCGCTGTTTTTAGAGAATAGCACTCCTGAGATTGAACCACAAAACCACTTATGACCACATCAACCTTCATTCGTGGCATATTTCTATTAATCGGGCAACAATTTGCTTAACTTTGAAGAGTTGGAAGTCTTTTTAGATGACCTAGGCTGGACCCCACGCAAAGTGCCAAAACTCCTGATGCTTTACTAAGAATAAAAAAAAACAATTTAATTATTTCCTAGGGTTACAAATATTCACGATCAGGGAACCCATCGAGGTACACTTTGGAAGAATGCCTTGCAGCTATGGAAGGTGCGAAATATGCGTACGCCTACGCTTCAGGTCTTGGTGCTACCACAACGATTGCCTCGCTACTCAACAAAGGAGATCATATAGTTTCCATGGACGATGTCTACGGCGGTACTGATCGCCTTTTAAGGTAAGCAATGTTATGGGAAAAGATATAGGATTGGAAGGGTCATATCAGTTATATGCACAGAGATCGCTGGGAAGTCTCCGATCATAACGATGAGCGAGGTAGACCGATGATCTGGTAAAAAACCGGTGGAGGCAGGCAGTGTAGGGCCGGTAATTGTGGTTATCTTTAGAGAAGGGTTAGGCCTAGCAGTGACGTCGTTCGGCAGATATAATGATGATGATGAAGATGAGCAGCGTCGCCGAAGACGGCCCAGAAAGAAGTGACGGGATGACCTGGATACCGTACCACGAGGGCTAAGTCACGGTTTTTTTTTTTTTTTTTTTTTTAGGTTGTAAAAATCATCAAATGACTCCTTCCGCCCTGGGTGGGGCGGAAGGGACTGTCAGACTTTTACTGACTAAAAAACCACCCTGTTCCTTCTGTTGCCCTTTACGTTCCGGGGCCACGGTATCCTGTTAAGACGTCCCGCAACCCCGGCAGGCGTTTGGCCCCTATTGGGGCCCCGTCCCTGTGCTGACAGCTCTTTGAGGCGCGCGCGGACAGAACGCGCCGTCGACCCGGGCATGGTCCTCGATCGGACGGCGAGCTACCCATTACTCGCCGTCCGCAAGCCCGCGCCTACGGTGGCCGGATGTCGCCTCGCGACGTCCGACGCCCTGGGCGTCTCCCGCGGGGCTAAGTCACGGTGATGCGGAAAAAGAGTGCCTGGAGGCAGGCGAGGTCTTTGCCCAGCAGTAGGATATTGCAGGCTAGAAAAAAGTAGCTTGTGTTCTGTACAAGCGAAACTATTTCGCAAATGCACTCGTAGCTAATAGCCGGTTGAACCTGTTCAACCAGTCAACACCTAACGGCGTGACATTTGGGAATTACGCTTCCTCTTATTGAAAGAAGAGAAGATATGTATCCTAGATTACTGATTCATAATAGTTAGGTCGATAAAGGTCTCCACCCACGTCAAAATTTTTATAGGACTGACTATCGGACTATTCAGTACTTTCGTAAGACCGACTTTTTGTGGGACATCTGCGTTGGTATGTCGAAATGTATATGTTCTACTTCTCTCCGACAAAAAATCGGTAACCGATTATCTGCTGTGGGTGGACTGGTGGATTATCTGATCCCTGGATAAAAATTATATTCGTCCAGTACCTATAGTGTAGGTGATTTTGAATGTGTTCGAATCGTGAGTAGAACACAACAACGTCGTTCTATACAACTGAGTTATTTATGGAACATTAATCATGAGTTACGACTGGAAATGACACCAATCATTAAAAACATTAACTATCATTTTGTTTTTCAGGACAGTTTTAACGAGACTGGGAATTGATGTAACGTTTGCAGACCTTACAAAACCTGAAAACTTAGAAAAGGCCATGCAGAAAAATACTAAGGTTGGTTTGGTTTGTTTTGTTTATAATGTAGTTCTAACTTCTAATGTCTTATGTGACAAAACAGTTATGCAATGTTTTTATAACGATAATTTATTTTACTGATAACATAAATATTGCATTAATGTTACGTGTTTTTATCATACTTTATGTAATACCTATTAGATCTAGATAAGTGGCGATTATAAACATGTTATAAACTATTTATTTTATGGGCAATTTTATTTGAGATTTTTTTTTGGTCTGTACAAGGATTTTGTGAAGCAGTGAACTACCAGTGGCCTACACCATTTCTTAAAAGAATATTATTTTAATATAACTTTGCCTTCCGCACTGTTGGATTTTCAACGCTCGGCTCAGCGCTGAGAGTTGAAAATTCAACAACAGAAATTACAAAGTAATATTAAAATAATATTGTTACAAGAGATAGGGGTAGGCCCCCAGTGAACTGGTGACGATAATAAACATACTTTTATTTCAGATGGTCTGGTTGGAGACGCCGACAAATCCCAATCTGAAAGTAGTTGATATTGCTGAGACAGTCAAACTAGTAAAGAAACGCGGCTCCGATATTCTTGTTGTAGTAGACAATACATTCCTCACGTGTTACTTACAAAAACCTCTAGACTTTGGAGCGGACATAGTGATGTACTCTTTGACAAAGTATATGAATGGTCACTCTGATGTGATCATGGGGGCAGCGGTTACTAACGACGAAGACTTAGCGAAACGGCTTAAATTTTTACAAACTGGTAAGTTGGCATAGTAAATTACTGTCATAATCATCATCATCATCATATCAGCCTATAGCCGTCCGCTGCTGAACGTAAGCCTCCCCAAAGAGCGACAACCATCCCGGGCTTGAGCAGCCCGCATCCATCCGCTGCCCGCAACCTCTTACCTTAATCCCAACTAAAAGCCTGGCCATATTGCGGAGCGGAAAACTTACAGGCGTACACTTGGTCTTAACTTAAAAGTCTAAAATTGCCAATCAGTCTCGAGCAGGCGTGGTGATTAATGCTCGTACCTTCTCTGTACATATAGGAAATCTGTCCCACAGTGAGACAATAATAGGTTGGTAAATTGTAAAACCTTGGTTTAGCAACTGGCTTCAACTTTCTGACCAACTGACCGACTCTTTGACAATTCAAAAGTGCCTGTAATCTGTCTAAGTGAAATATTTTTTTTTACTTTGACTTTAAGAATAAGTGAACGTGGAGTTTTCTGTCCTTTCTATAAACAAAACTACTTCTTGGAAAGGGTTACTAGATTAAATTCTTTGTTCTTGTAAATGACGTTCAAAAATACCCTGTCCATTGGAATAAATGATTTGACCTTGACATTGACATTGCAGCAACCACAAAAAGTACATGATTAAAGTTTATAAAGGCGATACCTAACAGTCCTAACACCAGCATTATTTTCCCTTTTGCAGAAAAGTCTGTAAACCTACAGATTTGTTTAGAGATTGCACAGATGATAAACTAAAAATAACTTCGTACAGATAAGATTTTTATGATGGATTAAGATTCTTTTGTATTTTCTTTTTTTATCTAATCTTTTCAGCAATGGGGATCGTGCCGTCGCCATTTGATTGTTACCTAGTGAACAGGAGCTTGAAAACATTGTCGTTGCGTATGGAACGTCATAGGGCGACATCTTTAAAAATTGCACAGTGGCTGGAACAACACCCGAATGTTACTGAAGTTATGCATCCAGGTACTGTATGTCAACTGTTTTTACAAACTTTTATTTAACTTGTTCGGGTCAAATATTGCAACTGAATTTTAAAGCAGTTGTTCTCAACCGATTAAGCTGAAATTTTACTTGCACATTTGGTTTGGATGACAATGCATGACGCCGTATTAGATTCTAAATCTAATATGGTGGACCAACCAAGATGGCGACTGGTTATTTTGTGCACTGCCATGATATGGGTATCAAACGAAAGGACTTAATTTTGCTGAAAAGAATACGCCACACAAAATTAAAAAAGCTTGTTTTATATAATATTTATTCAAATTAAACTTAGTTTTTGTCACTGCATTCGAAACCGTGACATACGATATATTAGTATAGTACACTAGTTAATTTTGCATCTTGGCCAAATTCAAAGAGGTAATTATTCTAGGGATTCTCAATACGAATCAATAATAAAATAAATAAGTTTTTTGTACCTATTTGATTTTCGAATTCATAGTCAACTGACACTGCTTTCCGCATACACAACAGGGCTATTCCGTCCTTAGCGCGTGTAAATAAGCAAACGAACAAAACAACTCGCCAGCTATATATTAGTATAGATTTACATTATTCTTGAGTATTTTTATGTTTCAGAACTGCCATCTCATAAGCAACATGAGATAGCCAAAAAGCAAACGTATGGCCATTCAGGAGTGTTCAGTTTTAAACACACCGGTGAACTGGAAGAGTCGAAAAAACTCTTGAGTTCGCTACAAGTATTCATTTTGGCTGAGAGTTTGGGCGGATATGAAAGTCTGGCGGAAGTACCGTAAGTAATAATTATGAAGATGGTCATCGATGTTGTACAGTTATTAGGCTTACATTTCCTTCTTGTTTCTCCTGGCTATTGTCGTCATGTTAATAATATTACATACATAACATCTCGCCTGCAATTCCCGAGAGGTTAGGCAGAGGTATACTTACCATTAGTACCTCTACCTATACCCATTTCGCCAATTATGTTATATGTCCTATATGATAGGGCGCGAGCCTATTGCCACCAACCGGACACAAATTTTGGACTCTATTTCTACAAGTTTGACATCTTGTCTTCCAGATCGGTGATGACACATGCTTCAGTTCCGGAGAAACAGCGAGCTGAGCTTGGTATCACGGATTCCCTTGTGAGGCTTTCGGTTGGTTTGGAAGACGCTGAGGATCTCATTGACGACTTGGATCAGGCGTTCAAAGCAACTTTTAAATAACGTCAGCAATTGAAAACTAAACTGTTTTATGTACATCTTAAATGTTTCATTAAATAACATTTAATTTTGTCTACTTATTCATATTTTGATTTATTTTGTCCTTAAATTTTTACTTCTCTTCTGTGAATTCTTGAATAATTAGATTAAATTGCGTTTAAATTCTCGATGTTCTTGAATTGTTCCCGAAATTGTATTTTAATAATAAAATAAATATTTTTATGAAAAAATCGGGACTTGAAAATTGAAATCGCGTTAAAATCCTTGATACTATTAAAAGATCCCGAATTTTCAATAAAATGCATCTCTCAATTTTTCTAAATTCTATTTAATTATGACCAGCTTCAGTTCTTAAAAAACAATCCACAAACAAATGACACACACAACGGTAAAAATGTCATGACAAAATGAAGTTAAAAAGAATCCTGTAAAGAGAAACAGACATTTCATAATTCGTTCGTCTAGTACAAATCCTTTGTAGCTCTCTAACGCGTGAGTAACTCACTTATTAATCCTTGTTTTTCTTTCCCCCATCTGCGGAACAAACTTCATAAAACAATTTATTTGTCAGGACAAAGCGTTTCCCGGGAACATCCCGGGATCTCGGGATTGCCCGCTCCTAGTTTCTTGTTTACGCCTATCAGTCTTATTACTATTTACTGAAGCATGTGGAGGTTCTGACAACAGTTTTGTCTCAATACACTCTTTCTTTTTTCGGGTTCCGTTAGCAACCTTTGGGTACGGGACCCTATTACTAAGCCCCCTTGTCCGTCCGTCTGTCAGCTGGCTGTATCTCATGAACTATAGCTAGGGAGTTGAAATTTTAACAGAATGTGTATTGCTATTGACGCTATAAAAACAAATAATAAAATGAATAAAAGTTAAAAATGAAAAAGGGATTTGTTTGCATTTTTGGCTCGATACTATAACAGTTTTGCCATTAGCAATACTGTTATCTTTTACGATGGCACGGAACCCTTCGTGTGCGCGTCCGATTTGCAATTGACCGTTTTTTTCTTTTTTATTTTCATCTCGGTATTATTTTCGGGATTTTCGGCTTTTCGCTTTTTAACCCCTGATATAAGAGGGGTAAAAATGTTTCGAAGTCAGTTGTGGCAGCTAGAATTGCGTTTCGCACTCAGATCTGAAAGCCGGAATGAAAATTATTCTTTTACTAGCTTTTGCATACGGCTTTGTCCGCGTAAATGTTGGTTATCGCGGATGTAGAAGAAATTGCGGGTTAAGAAATAGTCTATGTCTTTTCTTGGGGTTCAAGATTTGTCTGTACCAGAATTCATCAAAATCGGTTTAGTAGTTTAGCTTTGAAAGCGTAACAAAACAAACAATGGAACAAACTCACTTTCACACTATTAGTAAGTATAGATATTTCGGGTTAAAAAGTAAGGTTGAAAATACATAATTATATAAGGTGTAAAAAAATTAACTTTAAGAATTTCGAGGAGACATTGTACTCCTCATTATGAACAACTTTTACTATGGGACCAAACCTGAAATCGCCAAAAAAAAATCAGCTGTTCCCTACGTTTATGTTCGCATAACTCGTATATTTCTTGTTATACCTCGTATACCTTTTATATTTCTTGTTACTGCATTATTCCGGTAGTAAATAAGTTGCTTAGTTTCCGTTCCAGTCAATTCGGACCATTTATTTGTTAAATGAATTGAAAAGTCTTTTATTTCATCCGCTTAGTTGAAAGTCTTTGTTATTTTCGTTCATTAGCCGAAGTATACACAAGTTGCAGTTCTTTGACTTCCTTAATTCTTGGTACTATAGAGGTTGACTTTTAATGTAGATATATTAGGTTTTTTTTTCGAATAATTTTTTACTTTATTACAATTAATATTTACATTATTTACAAACTTAATAACAAAAATAATAAAAAAAACAACCAGAATAAAAAAATAAAAAGAGAAACTAAAACTAAATGGCATCAAAAAATTCATCCACATCGCCGTCCACTGGAAATGTACCCAAAAGACTGGCTGCATTGTCACGTTGGATGGCAATGCTTAACCTCTGGCTAAGGTAATAACCAGTCCTTGGGTCACGGGAAGTGTCAACCAACCGTTTGGCCAACTCCTTAAAAAGGCCATGGGCACACGGACCCCACGACCCGAGGGTTTCCACCCCAAACGGCTCGAAAATATAGTTACCAGAAAGGGTACTATACTTACGCCGTTTGAGGTTTTCTGCAGCCGCGGCACACGGCGTCCTACACTAAAGGCCTACCCATCTTCGAAGGAAACAGAGACATGCCGTCCGGTCTCTTGCCAATGTCTATTTTAGGGAGTGAAAATATACATACATACGAATAATTTATACTATGGGACATTTGAGATAAAAAATGAAAAAATCTAGGTACTGTTGCCTACACAAATGTATTACAACACTATTCAAATGTGTGTGAACAGCTGTTCTTTTACTCATATTTTAGTGTATATCTGTGCTATATTATTATTATACTACTTATTAATTTTGCAAAAGCTGTAGAGATTTTTTATTTGTTTATGTGTTTGATTAAACGCTGTTATCTCTGAAACTACCACTTGAAAAAATATTTTTGTACACTATAGCTAGATAAATAAAAAAAAGTATAGGTTATATAACATTACGCAACAACCTTCGGGAGCGTAGCAGAAACCAAAGGAGCAACTTAATGCGGGTGAAAAAAGCAACGCGGACGAAGTCGCAGGCAGACTCTAGGTATCTAGTCCTACGAATATTATAAGAAATTTGTAAGGATGTATGGATGTTTGTTGCGCTTTCACGCCAGAACGGCTGAACAGATCTGGATGAAATTTGGCACAGAAATAGATTATAGTCTGGAATAATACATAGGTTTTTTATCTACGATAAATGTATGGTTCCCGTGGGATAAGCTAGTTATTAATAAAAACTGTTCGTATTTATGAGCCACCCTCTAAAAGATGCGCAGTGAATTAAAGTCAGCCTGTATTTCTCTCTGCCCTAAAGACTTTGTTTCCCGGAGCTATACTAATTTAATTTACTTGTCTTATTTGCTGTGTCGCAGTCTCAAGCGATCTTCCAGCTAAAAATATAGACGTTGCAGCTACTTATTCCAATGCTCTGAGCTCCTAATGTACTCTCTTTGTGGTTCTCAAATTAATTCAATTTAGTTCACGACGGCTTTCATTATGGTCGTAACGAAGTATACAGCTGGACTTTGTTTTATATTGTGGAAAATGCAATTTTATGTTGCCGTAGATCGTCTTGATGAGTAATTTAGTGTTTGGAAGGAGGTCAAGTGATCAGTTGACCCAGTTTAGAAGATAGGGAGTGATCAGTAAATCATGGTGTTTGAAAATCAATTAAAGCGATTGCTGTGTGATTGTTTTGTAAATTACATGTCATTGAAGGGCAAAGAAGTCGGTTCATTTAATTAGAGGTTGTACTTAACGCAGGTGGATGCGGAGGTGAAGGGCTTGCCTACCGCGCATGCGCATAAAACGAAGGTGCAAGCGGCAGTGGAAGTAGAAAGAAAGTCTTTATTTTAAAAAAGGAACAAAGGAGACTTTCTTATAAAAACTTTACTGGTAATCGAACTTAAGAAGAGGCAAATTATATTTCATGCCGTTATGTATGTACCGTTGCTTTGCAGATGCGTTGCCATTTGCTGGAATCGGCTCTTTGCTGCGTTGGCTTTTAGAAATATATATATTCTAATCTTGAGTGTCCCAATATAAGGATGTACGGAAAAAATCCTTATGACAGATAGACATAAAATTATATTACAAATTTTGTTCTTTTGATCTTTGTTTTGTGGTACGGAACTCAAAAAAAACTATACGGAACTGTTCCGGTTACCCCATTTCAATACAGAGCAAAAAATACACGCCTGCAAACAATGCCATTGAAATAAGAGTTATTTAGAGCGTCTAATTAACGCGCAAATGGTATTCAACGGAGGCTAAAAGCCAAACTTCTAAATAAAGTATTGTTCTCAAAGTCTGGCTTTAAAAACTTTCACCCTAAATCATTTGTGGATGTCCAATGTTTGTTGAAAAGTATTTCGAGGCTTTAGTTTATGGTTTGTTCTCTTTGGAAGCTGAAGTTTTGGCTTCATTCATCACATAACATCACGCCTGTTATCCCAGAAAGGTTAGGCAGAAGTGTACTCATTTGTACTTACACATTTCGCCAGTTATGTTTAAGTCCCATGTAATAGGGGGCGAGCCTATTGCCATAAACAAGGCACAAATCCGGACTCCGAGGCGGCTACTGAGAAAATCTTGAGGAAAAAACCCAATAACACTTTGCCCGACCTAGGAATCGAACCCAAGACCTGATGCTCAGCAGTTGCGCTTTGCGACCACTAGACCAATGAGGTACTTGATAAACTTAGAAAGTACATAATTATGAATGCACTTGGCCGGTTTGAACAACGACAAGAAAATAATATAGTTCCTATGCACGGTGACATAACAAGCCGGAAAAAGATGACCTCTCATTGCAAGAAAAACTTACACAACGCGAGGTCATAGTTACTGGTAATACTGGTAACTGGTATATCTTGATACTATGTCTTGTGTACAACATGTTTCGGTTTCAACGGTCGTCTATTGATAACTTAACGGTTCGAAACAGTCTGCAGCGTCTATACCTTGCCAAATGACTTGGAAATCTTACGAACATGTTGCCTTAAGATTTATGGGGTCACATACCGAAATATGATTATGGTTTTGCAGCGAAGGGTTAAGTAGTGGCGTAATGGGAGGCTGCTGGCAAAGGTATGGAGAAAAGTAAGTAGGGTAGGAGTTTTTTGTCGTTTATTTGGGCATGTGTAATAATCATGATGGGTAGTACCTTCTCTGTAAGAGGCCTTTTTCAAACAGTGGGACAGTAGGCTGCTACAATCAGTGCTTGATTAAGGCTACTTGATGCCCTAATGCAGGCCATCCACCATCCAATCTATCGTCCAATCGGCAGGACGCTACCGATTGGATCATGCCGATTGGACCGTGGATGGGAGTGGATTGGCATGACAATTATAACTATCATGCCAATCCACTCTCATCCACGGTCCAATCGGCATGATCCAATCGGTAGCGTCCTGCCGATTGGACGATAGATTGGATGGTGGATGGCCGGCATGAGCAATCCACGTCTTATACATAAGTAAACTAGTATCGGTCTTTAAAGAAAAAACGTAAGTATTTAATACATCATTACGGACCTTAGAGTATGAAGGACGAAAGAAACACACATATTATGCTAGTAATTTTTTTTCGGTGCTGTTTGCGGTGCCTCCCAAGATATGATGTCCTAAGCATTTGTCTAATTTGCTATATTATTAGTACTCAAAATTATCCCGGGAAGATAAAAAGTCCTACAGTACGAAACTCTGAACCAAATTGCATTTTTTCAACATGCAAACTGAACACACCCCTAAATACACACAACAATAAAGTCTAAAGTTTATTCAGAGCAGTAACAGCAGCATTTTGTGTCGATTTCAATATTTCAATAAAAACATTTGCGTTGCCACGCTAGCAAATTCCTATTCAAACCGTATTCAATATTATCCGCTGTCGAAATACATCAATTTATGTTGGAACTGCATTTGTGTCTACGATACACTATACGATATTTTATGTGTTTTAGAAATGTGTTTGTTTAAGCAGCTCTGTGTACTGAACGAGGAGCTTCCGTTTTTATTGGTAGATATTGATTTTGAGAAGTTTTGTATTTGTTGTTGCGATGAGTGGAAAAAAGGAAAGAATCGTCATGATAACAACAACTAACAATTAATTTGAAACAAAAGCAATTAAAAAATGAGCAATTTATTACCGAATTAGGGGTCAGTAAGGTTTAAATGGAGGCCCATTTAAATGTAGGTGGATACTCAAACCTTCAACTTTCTGACTGACTTTTTGACATTTCAAAAGTGCTTGTAAATAGTCTCATTGAAATAAATGCTTTGTGTGTTACCACAAAACTGTGTTTATCTGTTGTCTAAGTTAAACATGATATTTATGTATGGAGTTTGACGTAAGACTGACATTAGACGCGCGTTGAACGTATGCCTAAGTTTTTTTGGTAGGCCCGTAGGCTTTCACTTTTTTTGGCTGGGTTGTATGCCAATGCATCTTGGATTATCACAGTATAGGTACTGTACCGACGCCGGCGCACACTGAGTTGTTAGGTACGCTAGCCACTTGCCACAAAAATAAGGGACTGTTATATCATTTTCTGGCGACACAGTGTGCGTGATCCCTTAGCAATAAAATTACCTGCTCAGTTCACGTACTAACATAAATTTCATTACCTATGTCTGACATTTTATAAAATTCTCATTTTTATTGAAATAACTGCCTATATGACAAAATTTAGTTCAATAAAATGATAAAATATAAAATTATTCTGATTGTACGAGCATTCTTTGAACCGAAAAAGGGCTAACTAAGTTTTAAGATCCGAAATTTTCAAGTACATCATTGGACAAACTTCGCTCAAAATTAGGAATGTGTTTACAAAAGTATTTATTAGATTTCTGTAAACTTGCAACACTTTAGTTTTTTCTTTTTTAGAATAGAAATGTTTTTGGTTGTTGATCGATGGATCGGTCATTTATGAAAGCGATAATTAAGTGACATAGGGTTTAATTTAAACATACACAAACGGAGTTACATAATATTAAGCTACTATATTTACATTATACTTATTACTTATTTACTTTTTTTATTCCGTTGCAGGTGGTCACTCACTTTAAATATCTCGGTCATGTGGTCACGGATGGTCTTAAGGACGACCAGGATATTGATAGGGAACGTAGGGCGTTGGCGGCCCGATGCAATATGCTTGCTCGCAGGTTTGCGCGGTGCACGAAGGAGGTAAAGCTAACTCTTTTCAGAGCTTATTGCCAGACGTTTTACTCGTGCAGCCTGTGGATTAGGTACACGCAGAAGGCCTACAACGCCCTGCGTGTCCAATATAATAACGGGCTCAGGATGTTGTTGGGGCTGCCTCGGTTTTGCAGCGCATCAAGCATGTTTGCTGAAGCGAGACTGGACGACTTTTATGCCATCATGCGCAAGCGAAGTGCATCTATGCTGCGGCGATTTCGAGGTAGTCCGAACAACATTTTACGTACACTGGCGGACAAAATAGATGGGCCGTTTATTAGGCACTGGGCTGGGAGACATGTGCGTACAGACGTACATGTACAAAAATAATTGTTTTATTTGTGATGTCTCTTTTGTTTGTAATTTATTTTTCACTAACAATAGGTTAAGGTAATACTAACACTTTATGGATCCTGTAATCCGAAATAAAGAATTATTATTATTATTATTCTCATTTATTAAAATGTATATACATATAAATTACATTTTTAAATATTAATATAAAAATACAAACATTTAAAAATATAAAAAATAGTAGCCCACCGGAGGCGGAAACAGGGTCCAAGCCACCGGCGGTCAGGGCTCCAAAGAGAGGAACCTCCTAACTATGCGGGCCGTGTCCAGAAGTACTGCTTTCTGGATCAAGCCCTTGATCCAGCCACCTAACGAGAGCCTCCTTAGATGTTGGTCGAGGCTCTTGGCTATTAAGCCATTGGCTGAGACGACTATCGGCACAATGATCGCTGAGTCCACCTCCCACATGTCGACAACCTCGCGGGCCAAGTCAAGATACTTGATCTGCTTGTCTTTCTCGACCTTCACGAGGTTCACGTCATGCGGGACTGCTATGTCAACAATCATTGCGCGCCTCTCTAAGCGATCCACCACCACTATATCAGGCTTATTAGCCACAATAGTCCTGTCAGTGATGATGGATCGATCCCAGTACAGTGTGACACTGCCATTTTCGAGAACTGGGTCGGGCACATACCTGTAATACTGTACTTCCGATTCCACGAGGCCGTATTTTAGAGCAAGTTGCTGATGTATAATCCTGGCTACTAGATTGTGTCTATGCAAGTACTCTTCGTTAGCTAGACGAGAACACCCAGAGATAATATGACGGATTGATTCACCCGGCCGGTGGCATGCCCGACAGATGTCAACCGTGCCATCCTTCACAATAAATCTCCGGTAGTTATTCGTCATAATAACTTCGTCCATAATTGCACAGACAAAACCTTCGGTTTCACCAAATAGGTCACCGAATCGAAGCCAGGATACGGACGCTAAGAAATCTACATCGGGCCCATGCTGGGCCCGAAAAAAGCGTCCGTGAAGCTCCTTACTCTGCCATATCTCCTCGCGATCTTTAGTCTCAAGCACTACAGGTTTGCGCCAGTTCTCTTTAGCCAAGGAGAGCGGGGTGAGGCCCTTATCCACCGAAACCACATCTCGGTGCATCCCCACATCGGCTTCTAGGAAATATTCCCTGAGACTGCGTATCTCGCGGTTGTGGAGAGTTTTAGCATTTAAAAAGCCACGACCTCCACACTTCCGCGGGATATACAGTCTCATCACCGATGACCGTGGGTGATGCATCCGATATGCCGTCAGTAGTTTACGGACCCTCCCATCCAGGGCGTCAAGTTCTGTTTGAGTCCATTTGAGTATGCCGAAAGAGTACATCAAAACCGGCATGACCCACCCGTTGAAGGCGCGCACCTTATTTCCACCTGACAAGAAACTATTAAATACTTTTTTCAGGCGGCCAAAGAAGCGCTCCTTCAACGATTGTTTCATGTCAACAGCATTGATGCCCAATGCTTCCGACATACCCAAATACTTATAGGTCTCGGTTGAAGAAAGGGATCTAAGGTTTATGGAATCCGAGAGTTGAACTCCCTCGGATTCCACAATCCCCCCTCGCTTGACATGCATGACCGCACATTTGTCCACACCAAATTCCATCCTGATGGCGCTACTAAAGGTTTCTGTTACCTTTAATAGCTCCATCAGTTGCAATTTGTTGGGGGCAAAGAGTTTAAGGTCATCCATGTAAAGAAGGTGAGATATTACCTGGCCACCTCTCTTCAATCGAAAGCCTAGACCTGAATCCTCCAGCAGTGTGCTTAGGGGATTCAAGGCTAAGCAGAACCAAAGCGGACTCAAACTGTCACCCTGAAATATACCTCGCTCAATCCTTATAGGTTCGCTATTCCGCTGGACATGTCGACACCCTGGATAGCGAAGAACCGTCCTCCACTGCCCCATACACGATGTCAGGAAGGTGCGTAGAGTTGCATCAATCTTATACAACTCTAGCACCCTCATGAGCCACGTATGTGGCACGGAGTCATAGGCCTTCTTGTAGTCTATCCAGCATGTCGACAAATCCTTACGGGATCGACGAACCTGTTGACTGATGGCCATGTCAATCAGGAGCAGCTCCTTGGTACCACGGGACCCATTCCTACATCCATTTTGAGAGGGAGACATGATATTATTAGTGTCTATATGATTGTTAATTTTAGTTCTCAAAATGGATGTAAGAATCTTATAGACCGTCGGCAAACATGTGATCGGTCTATAATTTTTGGGTTCCGCAGTATTACCAGATTTATGGAGCAGGTGGGTTATTCCTGTCGTTAAGAACTGGGGTAGCGATCCTGATTCTAAAGCTGACTGGAACCGGGACGCCAAGCAAACGTGCGAACTTCTGAACCATTTGATCCAGAAGTTATGCAGCCCGTCCGGCCCTGGAGATTTCCAATTAGGCAATGAACGGACCGCACGAGCTACATCTTGGGGGCTGATGGTAATTGCCCCCATTTCCGGTATTGAATCGCACGTTCGCTCGACTTCCCGGGTCCAATCATCTTCGGTGTGACTGACAGGCACCGACCAGATGCTGCGCCAAAACGAACACATGGCGTCATCATCCGGCAGGCGCGTATCAGACACACCTTGAATCGGTCGCTCCCAAGCCCTGTAAACCCACCTTTCATCACTTTGGAATGTGCGATTCTGGGTGTATCGTTCCACTCTCCGCTTATACCTACGGATACGGTTTGCCCATGCATACACCTTCTGCTTCAGAAAGTCGATGCGCTCTGTGACCTGGGACATATAGTCTTGAGGACTGACATCAGTCCCCAAGAATGCCCGTCTCACAAAGCGCATCACTCTTGGGCGAGTATTGCCCTCCCTGAAGCAGATAAGTTTGCCAATGAGTACTCTGGCCCCCCTAATACGCCGTTCAATCCTGCACTGCCACGCTGGTACGGTAGGTTTTGGTCGTGTAGCTCTGTCATCATTAGGAAATTTGACGTGAGCTACACGACATGCCGCAACAGCCGCACAGTACAGAATCGAATGCGCATCAGCGAGGTCTCCACAGTCATCAAAATAATTTGATAACTGTGAATCCAAAGCACACACTAGCGCCCTATTCTTGTTATGCATGGGCAAACGAGGTATGCGTGGTCTGTGCTCAAGCGGCATGAGTCTATAATCCCGAATCGCACCCTCCAAAGCACTCCTAATTTCCTCACTGCACTGGGTACTTACATGAGCATCCATGTCATTATTCTCCCCATCATCATGTCTGGGTGTTGCAGTGGATTGTGGAAGTGCCACATCCACAGACTGTGACGAAGGAGCAATGACATGGCTCCTCTGTATCTCAGATCGAAGGCGATCAAGTACACTGTCATCCAACATATGATTACGCAAGATGACCCGCACCTGATCCGACAGTCGTTGCGCCGAAACGTTGACAGCTGGCTCAAGCACCTGAAACAGAGAGAGCATCCGACCACGGTACGCAGTCAGGTTACTTCCCCCCTCTGTAGCCCCAAAGTATGAGCGCATGACGTTTTCATTAATAGACTGTGTCCATCTCATGCGCTGCACACTTCCACCGGGAGCGGGGACCCTATCAGAGGCCGGTGGGCCTCGGCGTCCCAAACCATCCGGCGGCCGGCGTCCTCCCCGCCGACGAACAGGTGGTGGCGTCGAAGGCGGAGAGAAATACTCGTCGCTCGAGCTCGACGCAACTGCCGAGGCCGGTGTCACAGCACTCACGGTGGGGCTGGATTCCGGCGGCGGCGAGGCGGAGCTGAGCGACGAGTCCGGAGGTGGTAGGCGTGCACGAACTCTAGCTGATCTTGTTATCATCTATCGTTATTTCATCGGTTAGGTTTAGATTATATTATTGTGTTTTCTCCTCCAAGTGACATATGTCATGTCATTGTAGCACATTTTTGATTAATTTATATCTACCTATTACTTATAGGTTTTACTCGTTTTTGAAATTATTTAACACAATAAAAACTGTACTTTAAAATAATGGTGTAGTATATCAAAAACTGTTCAATATTATATTAATAAAATAGAAGATGGAATGGGAAAGAAAAACACGATATTTGACGTTTAGAGTTGCCAGCTTTATTATTATTAATAAAATTAATAAATTACATTATATATTCATTACTTCATATTGTTATAATTAGCTACTATTGAATGCCTATTAGCAATTAGATAAAGGTTTTCCAGATGTCAAAATGTACAGAAGAGCTGTGTTTTCATATTTTAGGGATAGTTTGATAATAAAAGTAGTTTGTTTTTATAAGTACTTTCATCCCCCAAAAGGTAAGTCAATTACCCAGTATGTGATAAAAAATTATGCCAAAATGAACCTTTAGTTCGAGCACTTTGTTTTATTTTTGTCAAAATCTCAAAAACCCGTTTTAAAAGTTTCTAATTGCAATCGACGTTACACTGCGGTGTCACAAAAATCACGCTACGCTGACTCGCACAGGGCCCTTTCACTAGCGTTGGTCCAGCGTAGGCGTTCCATGAACGTTTTAGGCGCTCCGCAGACAGAGCAACTTTAGTTGAAGAAAGTATCCACTTAAAAAAAAAAGATTTAATTTTATTTATTTTTGTTTTTGACTCATGACTACCGCTGCAAGTGACGGAGAGGGAGTGAAATCGTTCGTCATGTTGCTATTGCGGATTTAAGAAACCAGCAACTTGACACAACTAAAACGAAATTGACAGTTGCTAAAAGCTGTTGTTGATCATCGAAACTAGCAACTAGAGTTGTTATGTCTGCGCAGTTTATGCTATACAGCGACCCGCTAAGGCTTCGCACGGGTGTAATCGTCGATTAAAGCTCCCTTGACTTTTTTCCGACACTTTTAAACAATTATCGTTTTATTTCAAGTAATTTACACAAATCCTTAATAAATTATACATATACCTAAACCTCCCGAATGAATCACTCTATCCCTTGGCGAAAACTGCATGAAAATCCGTTTACAAGTTTTTTAATTTATCACGATCAGACAGACAGACGCGGGGGACTTTGTTTTATAATGTGATAGTGGTAGTGATGTAAACAGTGGATTGCGAGTTACTTGTTAACGCAATACGGTGTTTAAAGTTGCTTTGTGTGTTTAGCGCCTTACATACAGCACTTTTACACTGAAAACTACACTTTACACCAAAGAAAAACATATTTTTGACAAACTAGAAGTAAGTAAAACCGAGAAAATCTGGAAACACTTGAAATTCTTTTCTACGTTCAATAGCTTGAAGTTTGAATGGCTCGGAATAATACGTGTTGGTGTGTTCCTGAGCCAAAAGGTACGTTTTCTTGAAATTTATGTTCTTCATTCGCTTTATGCGCTGGGAAATCACTTATAAATGTTTACAGTGGCTTTTAGAGGGTTAAGAGCAAACACTTCCTCTTTGAGCTTGCTTTTCGCGTTTGAAATGAAAAGGTAGCTAAAATGAAACGGGGTAACTAATAAAATGTAACATAAACTTTATCTATACTTCTATCTATACTAATATTATAAAGAGGTAACATTTGTTTGTAAGTTTGTAAGTTTGTATGTTTGTAAGTTTGTATGTAGGGGGTAATCTCCGGATCTACAGAACCGATTTTGAAAATTCTTTCGGAAATTGGAAGCTACGTTATCACTGAGTGCTATAGGCTATATTTTATTTTAGAAAAAATAGGAGTCCGTAAGATATTTGGGTTTTTCGGACCCAAGGTGTAAAAAATCATCTAAAAAAGTTCCTTATTTGGCGTACGCCGCCTAAACTATAAAAGATAGAACCATAAAATGTTCCAATTAATTAAAGACCTTAAAAATATCTACAAAAAAGTCCGCGACACACCATACCTATCTATTTCGAGTTAAACACAACAACCATTTTTTTATTAAAAAATCTTGAATTTTTTTTAGGACTTTATTTAAACGCATTTATTTTACACATATCATTACTCCTTATCAAAATAAACAATTTTGTCACAAAGTACTGTTTACGTAAATAATATTTAGTCTTTAATTCATTAATATTGGACGTTTGGTTTGAAAGTTATGGCGAAATCAATATAATACTATTTCTGCGCTCCGCGGCCCGTGGCGACAGGCGAAGTAGGCGTCACCAAGGCGGGGTTGCGGATGCGGGAGGGGAGTTGAGGTCTATCAGTAAGGTACCCGCGCGGCTCAGACGCGTGGTCGGCTCCTTACGCAATAAATGCGATAGTCTGTTTGTTTATCTGCCTGTTTGTCGGCTAAAATGCTGAATTTACTTTTAGGTAGTTGAACACATGGGATTAAACTTAGGTTTTTTTTAGCGGTAATCGACATCCACGCAGGCGGAGCCACGGGGGACCGCTATAGGTTATATAAATCAGAATAACACATAGGCTACTTTTTGTCGCGAAAACCGACATCCACAGAGGCGGAGCCGCGGGCGACCGCTAGAAAAAAAACTCTCTTTTTGGCAGTCAGGAAATAAAGCACTCAGTACTAACCGAACCACACTCATAATTTCATCACAAGTTAAAATGTTTACCGCCCAACGAAGTGGGCACGGGTCAGCTAGTATTAAATAAATAAGTTTGTTCACCTGATTGTCGGTCTGATAATTATCTGTGGGGTTATAATTCTTTTTTCGGTGGTAGGTTTCTATTTTTGTTAATTAAATAAGGAAATGTAGTAACTCCTTTTAACATCAGATAGGTACATACATGCATAAACTCACGCCTTTTTCCCATAGAACGCCACCTGCTACGATCCTTACATACTCCTTTTGCCTCATCTACGTTCATACATCAGATAATATCTGCAAGTAAAAGTTCTATCAAATTCAATCCATCTGTTTCAAAAATTACCCGAAATAAACAGACAGACTTACAGACCTGAATCTAAAAATTGTTTTTTTTTTGGTACGTATAAGTAAGTACCTATCCTGAAAAATT
Organism: Hoplodrina blanda; assembly: GCA_949316365.1. Taxonomy (NCBI): domain Eukaryota; kingdom Metazoa; phylum Arthropoda; class Insecta; order Lepidoptera; family Noctuidae; genus Hoplodrina; species Hoplodrina blanda. Next base: position 1,644,485 of record OX438579.1, on the reverse strand, counting down.
AATAATTTTATGCACTTTAGTAAAAATCTGTTATTTTTAACATTACAAAAAGTTTATTTACACTTAAACATAAAACCGTAAAATATGTACAATTTATAAAAAAAAAGGCAGAAAGGAGACCTCATAGGGCATCAAAAAATTCGTCCGCGTCGCTGTCAATGGGGCAAGTGCCCAAAAGGCTGACAGCATTGCCACGTTGTATGGCAATGCTGATTCTTTGTTACAAAAAGTTACTTTAATTTTATTCATTTGTAATAGAATAGACTTTAACTGTCCCACCTCTATGATCTTTTTAAAAACCACCACAATCTTGTAAATCGCTGAAGCGGCTAATATAAAATGCCATACAGACAAGTGTCTGTCTACCCCTCGAATACCTAATATCAGCGTCATTATGTCACTTGAGAAAGTTCAAGGCTCGTGGCTAGGGAGCTAGGAACCTAGGGGGCTGAGGGGCTAAAAATAGGACGTTAAAGATGGGGGAGGTAAAGGTCTTAGCTTGTTGTAGCTGAACAGACAGTTTTGTGGAATAATGAGGTAAGGTGGACGTTTGGTAAAGGGGAGATGTTTTACCATATCTTTCTTATAATTTGGGAAATATGAGAATGTTTCTGAGCTTATGTAATGATTGAAAACTATTCTTAACATTCAAAGCACATTAAAGAGATTTTAAAATGAAAATCTTATACTATAAAAGCAAAAAGTTTGTCACTGACTACCCAACTAACAAAATAAATAATAAATAACTAATGCGTCGAATTGAACACTGCTACAAAACTATTATAAAACATTTACATGTCTGTTAGTTGTATAATTCAAATACTACTTATACAACTTTTTTGCTAGTTGGGTAAATACATAACCTCAAAAACTAACTGTTTGGTTGATAGCGTTTAGGTAGGAGACATCAGCTAGGAATGGATGTGACTTTGACTTCCATTCGGACGAAGTCGGGAATAAAAGCGAGTTTTTAATATTTATGAATAACGGCAATTAAAATGATTTATATTAAACTAAGAGACTTACAGCGATAAAGAACTAACCGTTTTCAACCATTTTAAATATACTATTACACCTGTTCAATACAATTCAAACCATATTTATTTTTAACGCACCTGTGACTCCCAATCAATCACACATAGGTACTCCTCTGCTTACACCCAACCACAGCACACCTTCATAATATTCATCTGTCACCAATATATAATCAACTCGGTCTGACATGTAACTTACGTAAGGAAAAATGAGATGAATTATTGATTGATTCCATTTATATGTATGAAACGTAATTTTCCTTAAGATTTCTCTCCTGATTACTGGAGTTAGCTTGATTGTGGATGTTTATGATGAATATCATATTGATGAGGTTAGTACAGTACCCGGCGATAAATATTGCACATCGACCTTTATCGTATTTCGTATTTTATACAAAGAATAAAAAGAATTATCAAAAAAAGCAAATCATGATTGTTTTAACAGCTCCTAAAAGATACCGGACTGTTTATATTTCGTGCGACAGAGATAACGCTATACGAAGCCGAAATTAGCCGATTGTCTCTTTCCAAAGGTCGATGTGCAATATTTCGATGGCAGCAAAGTAGAAACGGACATCTACAAAATCGCAACTTTACAGGAGAGCAGATTTAGTTTAAAAGAGTGGTTATTTTGAGAGTTATGGACCGATTAACCTGAAATTTTCTGCAATGCTTTAAAATAACCTTCTTTATGAATTGTGTAATAGGTTTTATCGCTTTATCGTTGTTTTACTGAAATAATGTAGATGTCTTTTTTTACTCTGAAAAAACTTTGACGTAGAAGAAGACATCTGCCTGATAACCGTTTATCAGGCAGATGTAGAAGAAGACATCTGCCTGATACCCGTTTATCAGGCAGATGTCTTCTTCTACGTCAAAGTTTTATTACATTGTAATAAAAAAGTGCCCATTTCATTTAAAATATCTAATAAAGTAAGATAATAATCTCCTGTAATACATTTAAGGATATTTAAAGAACATCTTCATAAACGAACAAGTGGCAGATGTCCGTGTTTACGTCGAACCATAACCTCAAAAAAAATTTTATTACTCACTCTAAGATTTCATTACTAGCACTAATAATGAACTGTAAATACTATCATTATTATTACATTTATACCGGTACGCGCTAGAATGTGACAACTGACTGATGTCTTTGTTGACGTTTCCATTCATCTGTCAAAGCTCCGAAGTAAAGGCGGACAAAGTCAAATGTCCGTTTCTACTGCGATGTTTTTTAAAAATCCAGTGTAGATGTCTTCATTTACGTGTCAAATTTTCTTTATTATTTTGAATTTTGAAAAAAATTTAATACAGGCTTGTAGATAGGATTAATATAAGCTCATTTTTGTAAAAAAAGCATTTTCGAAAAAATGTAGATGTCCGTTTCTACTTTGCTGCCATCGATTTATCGCCGGGTACTGTATGATGAATTTTATGGCGCGGTTGGCGCAAGTGGTTGAGCGGTTAGCTGCTGCGTTGCGTGTCTCGGGTTTGATTCTCACACAGAACAAATATTTGTAAGGGTCAGTTCACACCGAGACGCGACGCGACGCGACGCAACGTGAAGATACTTGAAGAGGCCAGTGACTTCGCGCTGCGCCGCGCTGCGCCGCTCGCCGCCGCGAGACGCATCGCAACGTCGCCGCTCTTGCACGTCATTCTGTGCGCGCGTACCGGCGATTCACCGCTGCGTCGCGATGCGTCTCGCGGCGCCGTGCGGCGCAGCGCGGCGTAGAGTGACGCATCGCGACGTAGTGCTGCGTGGTGTAACGTATTCTAAATTCTTACAATGAAATGTGTATCTTTTCGTGTAGAAAATAAAGTTATATTTTGAGTCGCTCTTTTAAAGTGTGCACGCAGCGTCGCGTCTCGGTGTGAACTGACCCTCAAGCCTACTTTCCATTTTTACAGTAATACCAATGTGGCTATGACGTGCTATCAAAGAGTCTTGACTTAGTGATATGATGGGGAGAAATAAATACATAGTTTTTTTTGGCGTACTTGATTATTCTGTCGCGTGCCACCACTGGCACTTGTGTCATTGGCTTGCCCTCACTGGTTTACTGGCTCTATAATTATAGTTATTTTTGTGTGAGTTTATATTTTTGTAATCGCACGAACGTTACTTAGGAAATTCCTAGTGTGAAAAAAAAGTAAAGTAGGTATATGAGACCAAAGTGTTAGACCATACTCTCCGCGAGCATTCGCCATGCAGTTTTGTTTTGCAAGCATTCGTTGCGCGAGCGACTGTTACGCAAGCGCGTATTAATTCCACTTCACAATCAGTTTTTTAACTCCACGTGCGAAAGCTGTTCGTGCGAGCGCCATTTTATAAATAAAATAAGAGGCAATAGTGTTAATACGAGTCACATGTGCGCAGAAGTAATTAAACCTCCGTATCTCGTTAGTAAGGGCGCGCGTCCATTGTATTATGACACGGTATTTTTAAGTATTGTATTAACAAAAAAAAAACCGAAGGTTGTTTTCAAGTCGACGCGTATATATTTTTTCCATATATGTTTAGTCGGAGAACTTTAGTCAATCAGGGATAATGAAATCGTAGTCGTAAGTGTGGGATGGGAACACCGGGGTGGTTTCTAGTCAGTAAGAGTAAAACAGATCCGATTGATCCCACAGATAATTTTTTGTGTGACTCGTTCTTCTCCATAAAGACCTACCTACGTTTTGGAACCACGAGCAACTAACTTCAACTTACTAACTGACCGACTACTTGACATTTTAAAAGTATCCGTAATTGGTTTAATTAAAATAAATGCTTTGATTTTGAGTTACTACTAAGTTACTGAGACTAAAAGCAAACAATGTTAAACATCGAAATCTTGAAATAAACTTTCTTTGTTCACGAAATGGTCAGCTATTAAATTAAATGTTAATAAAATGAAAAAACACTTAAGTCCGTTGGTGTAACTGTGGGCACGTTTCCTCAGAATGTGTTGTTTGTGCCAATAACTTGGCGTCTTAATAACAATACAGACTTTAAGACTTGTAACACAGCAAAACGCCCATATTTACAAATACATTATTTCTAGTATTATTTTTTCTAGCTTGTTTTATTTTAAGTGTTATTCTTCCACCATTTTCTTTTCATTGTTCGTAAATTAAAACACTTACTTAATACATAAAAATGTACCCGTCTATGTCAAAAAATCACGCTTCTTATTTGTTTCTTTTTCGTTTCTTATAATAAACTTAAAAGAAAATTAAAGAGGGTATCCTTTTCCCCATATAGCGGCCATACACACGCTGTGAAAATTGCCTACCTATTACGGTTTTAATGATACAGTCTTGTAACCGGCTGACGGACGGACGAACAGACCTTTGGGTCCATCGTACAAAACCAACCAAAAAAAAACCACATAAAGCTTACCGCATAAACCCATAAACCCAAGGAACCAAAAAAAAAACCTTAAAATAAAAATACAAAATCCTTTCTAGAAAAAAAACGTGACTATTAAATAAATTGTACGACAATGGATACGTGCGCCAGGAGTCACGCATCTTAGGGTATAAGTTAAAATCCAATTATGCTTTCTCAAAACGCTCTTATGTTATTACCAACAAACTTGTGTTTTGCTCCGAAGCCTTTTGACTCAAATTAGTTTCAAGTTAATTTGCGAGCAAGCTTGTTTATGTCAACTTTTCGTTTACAAAAAAAAGTTCGTGTTTGTCGCTTAAAAGAACGTTTAAATGGATTTATTTTCACGTTTGTACAATATTTCATGAATTTTCGAGTTTGAACCAAATTTTTTGTTTACTAGAAACCTTAAAAAGCGTAATTGTACTCATCATTATGAACAACTTTAACTAATCTATACTAATATTATAAAGCTGCAGTGTTTGTTTGTTTGTTTGAACGCGCTAATCTCTGGAACTACTGGTCCGATTTGAAAAATTCTTTCAGTGTTAGATAGATTAGTTATCGAGGAAGGCTATAGGCTATATACCATCACGCTACGACCTACGGGAGCGGAGTAGTAACCAAAGACGCGGGTGTAACCGCGGCGGACAGCTAGTATAGGTATAAGAACAACCGAATACACGATGACAAAATCTGATCCATACATTTTACCGAATTTTAGATTAATACTTATAGTTAGTATCTACATTGCACCAGTGCGAAGCCGGGGCAGTATGCTAGTTGTGCATAAAGGCATAATAACATAGATGTAGTTATTCTGTAAAAACCTTTCTCGGTGAATTTTGGCGAAGTGAGTTTTAGGTGAGTTGTCAATCCCTTTGAGAGAACACTAGATCAGGTATTTATTACAGAATAGACTGTCAGGAGTCCTTACAGTGCAAGAAGTTCCACATACATTACGTATCCCTTTAGTTTTTTAGTCGAGAGAGCAATATTTGAACGTACAGCTTAACAGAACGAAAATGCAAAGCAACCGACTTTGCTTACCACAGAATAAAAGAATACACACACAGGATGTTTGGAAGTGAGAAATAAGTCAAATTCAAAACGTTTATTGTGAACTAAGTGTAAAATGTTGGTATTATGTTATGCTAGGTTAATAAGAAAAATAACAAAATTGCTAAAATTAATAACTATTAAATATTAATAACTAGCTTTTGCCCGCGACTTCGTCCGCGTAAATGTCGGACCCCCGTTCGTCCCCTTAGAGGGTAAATTTAAAAAAATCCTTTCTTAGCGGATGCCTACGTCATAACATCTACCTGCATGGAAAATTTCAGCCCGATCCGTCCAGTGGTTTGGGCTGTGCGTTGATAGATCACTATGTCAGTCAGTCAGTCACCTTTGAGTTATATATATTTAGATAATAGATAATTATAAATGCTGTTATAAAAGTTTTAATGAAATTAAAAAGTGGTGCAGAGTGCCAGATAGATAGGCATGCATTAAGTATTACTACTACGGTCCTTATTTCACCGAGGCACGTTACCGTGGCGTCTTGAGCTACCAAACGAGAATCACCGGGTCCTACCATGAACTCTTATCGCGATCCAAAAACTGAATTGTTCTTTAAATACGTCAATATAACGCATCAATTTATGTCATTATATTGACGTATTTTCTCTTATCGCGATCCAAAAACTGAATTGTTCTTCAAATACGTCAATATAACGCATCAATTTAGAGTTCATGGTAGGGCTGCAGAACAAACACCAGGGTTGTCAGTTTTAAAATGGACGTGTTTGCTATAACATGACGTGGACTCACATGTGTTGATTCGGGCGGGATAGGTGTCCCTAGTGGTGGAGTGGGTGAGACGCCAAACAGCACTTTACAAATTAATGGTTGCGCCACCAGCGAGTGATACGGTTGTCAGCAACTTTGTTGCGCAACCATGCCGATGACAGGTGAGGTACCCTTAATACAACTGCATATATTTTGATGGTAGCGCGACTGGTGGCCACCACCATGAGGTCCTAGTGAGATAGGGCCCAACCCCCCCCCCCCCCTACTACCATTATTAAAACTATTTAAAATTTCGAAAATTGCGGTATTTTATATTCTCTAGTGATTTTCACTTCTCTTTGTTCGAGCCCACCGCCTGCTCGATTTTAATGAGCGCATAAACAGTGCATGTAATTAGTCTAAGTAGTTAATAAGATCTCTGTACATATTTGCATCTCATGTTAGTTTACATTTCATCTTTGTTCTTAATTAAGAAGTTTGCATTTTTGGAGTATCGTTGAAGAGTCCCTAAAATTCCCGCACACCCTAATAAAGATTGCATTCGTTCTACCAAACATCCTGTATACACATGCAACTACACACATGCAGTATGTATACAGATTTGCATGAATATTCGTGGCTGTTTCAGCTTTTAGTGTAAGAGATTCTCAGTTCTCCCAGGACTGTGGGTCACGTTTAAATATTAGACGTGACTTGGATATCCACGCTGTATGTAATTTGGTTGTCTTATTTGCTTACAATTTTGGTGTCAGCAGAAGTCTTGCTTTAAGCGCAGGCCACACCGCCAGCTAGCGGGCGGGCGGGCTAGGCGGGCGAACATCGTTTCACCTCTTTACATACTTCGGTTCACACCGCGAGCTACCGACTAACCTAACGAGCTACGCTAACGAAATATCCGACGATTCCAGCGAAGCTACTCGTTCACGTCGTTGGCGCGCCCGCGCTTCGCTAGCTCGTCTGTCCGTAGTTTTCGGTGTGAACCCCATAGTTTAGCTCGCCAATATTTCGCGTAGTTTGTATAGTTTTCTTCGTTCGCTTCGCCCGCCCGCCTAGCCCGCCCGCTAGCTGGCGGTGTGGCCTGCGCTTTAGCTAGAATCTGTTTGTAAGTGATAGTGCCAGTTACTGTTGGATTATGCAAAGTTTACAAGTTCTTTTATGTATTCTATGTACGTTTATAATTTTGACTTTGACTTTGATCGTATGTTGTTTGGCCACGCGTTTGGTGCCTTAGGGGTTAGGCTGCTGCGGTGTGAACAGAATACAGGGTGTTTGTTGCATCGTTTGCCAAATTGAATTCGGGAGAGGTCATTTGCTATTTCTTCACGCCTAATAACTAATACTTTGTCATACCGGTTATTTTATTACAAATATCTGCACATCGGTGCTATTAAGTAAATTAACAAATGATTATGTAAATAATATTTTAAGTAATTTTACTTATACGATACTTTGTGACTGACATTCGAATATTATTTCTTAAGTATTGCCTTTTTTCCGATAAATGTCCTTTAAAAGTTCTTGTCGTAAAAATACAAAATGATTTTTCCGAAATATATCCAATTTAAATTACCTGTTGTAATTAAACGGTACAAATTCTCGGAAAAAAATAGTTGATAAGCAACTTTCAAATCAGCTCTTGTTTGTTTGCGATACACTAATTAATCTAGTTTCTTAGAACCGAGAGTGAAGCTTCAAAGATATCGGTTTCTCTTCATACACTATAAAATTACGCTTTTTTTATGGATTCTTAGTAATTTATTATGTTAGTTGCTAACTAATTAAGTTATAAGCTCTGTTGGTCTAATAGAAGTTTTTTTACTTAGTTTTCCTATTTTAACTTATTTTTCTCCATACTTTTACCTGCCTCGTTGGTTTTGTGGTCGCATACAATAATAAGCATATTACACACAACTTTATAATTAATTTTTATAACTATACTAGCTGACTCGACCACGCGTTGCTGTGGCTTCAAGTAAGTAAAGATATTGAGGTCAATAATCGAGATAAAAACTATCCTATCTTTCAAGTTGGATCAAACTGCACACGGTGTGCTTTAATTAAAATCGGTTAAGTAGTTTAGGAGTACATCCCGGACAAATAACGTGACGCGTAATTTATATAATTAAGATTCATAAAATGTTTGCAATAAAAAACTACTTTTTTTTTTCTCAACGGTACCTACTTGTGCCCATGAGATCAGTCACGACAGCCAACTCGAAGTTAACGAGTAGTACCTTACCTTATTGACTTAAATAAATGACTAAACTACTTTTGTATGGAGCGGGCTGTCGTTATAGAGTCCCCTTATAAGTTGTTTATATTCATACTTGTTTTTGCCCCATAAAGTAAACGACCTTTTTGTACCTAGAGTCAATTCCCACGTACCCCTAACGTAGCCCGTGTGTATATGTTACCATTAATATCAGAAATCAGTGAGATCCCCTTTTTACTAGTAAAAACGCGTTTTTTCTAGTAAGAATCCGTTCTTAAAAAGGTGTAGTCAAAGCACAAAGGTTAAAAAAATAGCCCAGTTTTGTTCGGGATGTACAGTTAACAAAAGAGATAGGTATGCAGAGTCGTCAGATATAGTTGAAGTTTTCTTAGAAACTGATGCATTCCTTCGATTGAAACTTAACTCAATTAATTAACTGTTTATTATCTATGTTTAAAATAAATTACATTTAAAAACATCCATCCGTTTCTAAGAAAACTTCAACTATATCTGACGACCCTGCGTTTCTATCTCTTTTGTTGAATGTACCTAACTGTTTTAGTAACAACGGAATCCAAAAACTCATTCTTTCTGGATCTCTTAGATACTTCGTGTATTTACTAGTAAAAACAGGTTCTTACTAATTTTAAATATTTACAGTAACATATATATCTATTAAACGGCCATCACTAAACTGGCCAATAGTAAAACACACTCGGTGTGCGCAATATCACTTTTCTATAGCCGATCTGTATTCGTAGAGCTGACAGCCGATATTAGGAAATATGTGCCGCGTTGGACGGCGAACGGAAGAAAAATAGGCCTCATTCTACATGTTAGATGGATTTATACGGACTGTGAAAAGATCACTTAGCCTTCAACTACGCATGCTTGCCAAGAAACTAAGTAACGTTGAGAAATAAATATTGCTGGAAAACTAGTTTTATTTTTGGTGTATTTTTGATAACGGTAGCACGTAATGTAAGGCGCGAAAATTGTGCTGTTGTATAATGGACTGGTGGGGGATATTTCAAGTGCAGTACAAAAGATCAAGTATGCATATCTTCTTATCCTCAATCACTCCCGTGTGTCGTACCATGATGTTGTAGCCTATAACCTTCCACGATAAACGGTCTACACATTTATAATATAATGCAAAAATATTATCTCAAATCCTACCAGCAGGTCCTGAGATTAGCGCGCTCAAATAAATAAACAAACAAACTTTTCATCTTTATAATGTTAGTACGGATATGAAGTTCCTTTTTTAAACTTCCAGTAATTCAAACCAGCATGTTGGTGATGGAGGCGAAATAAAATATAGTCTTAATTTTAGAATCAAATTGGAAGATGCGATTAGTTGCAGGGCTTCGAAATTACAACTTCTTATTTTAAAATTTTTATGACCACAAAAAACAATATGTAACCGACGCGGTGCTTTTTGACAGAGACAATAGAATTCAATGTTACCAACAACAAAAATTGTACTTTATGGCGGCCCACTCGGAACTTGCAACATTGTAATTTATTTTTAAATAAGTTTTTACGCGTTTCCAACAAATGGCATTAAGAGTCACTAAACTTAATAATAATTTATTTCTAAGTATACATAATTATGTATATGAGATTCGGTATTCGGTCTACACAGCACAAAATATATTTCCATGTACTTTTTAAAATGTCTCGTAAATGCCACGTTTAAATACGCAAAGCCGCGATCAAAAGTACAGTAACACATTCGGTCGTTACTCAGCCACGTCAGGGACAAGTGCGATCTTTTATGCAAACCGCCCCATTTACGAACTAAAAGCCTGTTACGGAACCACTAGTTGTAATGCTGGGTTCGGGTTATCAGGGCACTACGAAATATTGTCTGTTTTCACTGAACAATTTAAAGGTGTCGTGGTTCTTGTATGGGTTTATATGTAAAAGAAAGAAAGAAAAACTATTTATTCCCGCAAATGTGACGCATATAACATAAAAAAAATTGCACTCCGGGAGTGCCGGCAGAAGTGAAAACTTGATTATTAACGTTTACGTTTACGTTTACGTTTAACATACACGAACATTCGCGCAAGCGCCCTGCGCTGTCTAAACGAAACAGTAGGCCCAGGCATACATTTTCGCCGCGCCGTAGAGAGGGGATAGCTGTCTACTCTCCATCCGTCTTACGCTTTTTCGATCAGGTCACGTGTCCTGACGCGCACGTGTCCTGACGCGAGTTTAAGATTTTATACCCATTACAGAAAAAGTGCTCAACGCCGCTAAAGAAGTTTTCACTTCAAAAATTGTTTATAAAAGGTCAAGCCAAAAAACAAGTATTAAATCTAGAAAGAATTTTTTTTTTACAATATTCCTGTGAGCTGTCAATTCACCTGGTACTAAGGATTGACATCATATATATCAAGCTTACTTCATCTAAATTCATTATACAAAGTTTTTACAGAATAGCACCGCAGGTGTATCCTGTCATTTATTAATGTTCAGATAGCGCTCATTATGACCGCAGCATCACTCTGATATAATGGTTTGAAAGTATAACTATTAGTTGCCAGCACGCCGCCCGCAAGACTTCACCTTTTTTATTTAAGGCTCTAAATAGCTTGCCGTGCTATTATAAAGGGCGATAACCTTTATAAAGCAAATCAAACAATTTTTTTCATAAAATTCCTTGAAATAGCACCAACAATTTTAAACATACATATGTGTATGACAAACGTACATTTTAGGAAGTTGAACAGTGCACCTTAACGTTACAATATTAGTGTACGAAATATACAAAGTTAGGATCTTTGTAGGGAGATGTACCTACCTACTTACACAATAAGCTTTATTTACGTAGACGTGTAAGTAGGTACTTCTCTTAGTTGTCTGAAGACTTACAATAAGCTTATAACACGACACATGTTTCTATTGCGACCAGCCATTTATACATTGTAAGGGGTTAATTAAGTCAAAGGGAAGCTGAAGCAAAAATTTTAAAAAATTGTTTTTTAAAAACCGTTGCCCCACACTAGGAATTTTTCCTGTATCGCGAGTGCGTTTACAAACATATATACTCACATACACAAAAAGCCAGACCCGGAACAACTATCTGTAGGCCATACAAATATTTGTTCCGTGCGGGAATCGAACCCACGACACGCAGCGCCAACCGTGCCGATATATGTTACCAATTAAAATTAAACGATATCAAATCTCAAATCGTTAATTGCAATCCATAAGGTATACTTACAGGTTAGTTAGTAGTAGCAGGTAGTGTAAGGCACAGCAAGTTTTAAATAAGTAGAGAGAGGAAGAGCGCTTTATTAATTTGTCTTATTAACATGTTTGAATTATTTTATATTCTATTTAGTATTATATATATTATATTTCCATTAATTTACGTAATGGGCGAAGAATGGCGAGGGTTTGCTGTATGGTAGATCTAGCCCGAGCAACAGTCATTGGAACTGTAAATAGCGTGTGCTTCCTGCTGCGGCGATAATTATTCGGAACAAACAAATGACATAGCATACAGTTTAACTCAAAGGGCATCCACTTTTCTTCTGAGGACCTTGCACTGAATAGAATTATGTCAAACTAGTATCTGCCCACGAATTAGTCTGCGTCTATAGAATTTTTGCGAGATAAAAGTAGCCTATGACCTATTTCAAACTATGATCCGCCTCTGTGCCAAATTGTATCCTCATCCGTTCAGCCGTTTCCGCGTGGTTAAGTAACCAATGTCCATCCATTCAAACTTTCGCATTTGGCAATAGCGCTCGCAAATAGTATGTACCAACTATACCTATGGCGTTTCATTTATAAAAATATCTCAAATAAGTCTTTTTGTTCAAGATTAAACGTAATGAACCAATATTGAGGAATACCTTATACCTACTGTGAGGAATTCAAATAATTTTGTAAAATAATAATTTTGTATTTATCTGTGGAGGCTTATATAACTAGCAATTTAGTTTCATATTATTGTTATAATTTATTTATTTATATAATGTTATTAGTCTGTAAGCTTTCCCAAAATAATATAAATAAATAAAGTCAGTACTGATACTGACAAGCACAGTACAGAAAATACAAGCTTATGTATAAATCTGTGTAACTAAATGATGCCCAAAAACAGAAAATTTCTATCCGGTTTGGAAAACAAGCCACATAAATGACATTTTCCTTCCTAACCCTGGCCACAACACTGTTATTATGATCCAAGATCCTGTAGTCGTGAGACCTACGTCATTTTTGAATGGTTGAAATCATGATAGATGGAGGAATATGTTGTTTAGCGAGTATGTCTACTTTCTAGTTGTAATGTTGGACCCTTTTTCTAGTATCAGGTATAAAAGATACCTTACCTTAGTCACTTACTTTCAAGTAGGACGGCTAGTTTTATAACAGGTGTAAAAAACACTTTTTTCTGGACCATTCCTGGGAGTTTTCTTTTACGAAGAAGTAGTTTCTACTGTTTATTTTCACATTTTTTTTTAATATACTGAAACAAGTTACAATACTTTACTTAACTTTAAATACTTCCTTACGACCCTTGTACCGCTGCATGCAACCTCAATGTTTTGCATGCTTAAATTGTGCGTAACCAGTGTATTTTTACGCCAAAAATAAAAATCGTTTGCAAGCAATAATTTTAATTATAAGTTAGTTTGATCTTACGGGGTATTGTTTTCCGGACCTGGTTCAGGCCATGCTCCGGGGCGAGAGGGAATGGGATGCTGTCACCTCCTTCTGCGAAGCAGTAATGCTAGCGAAGGAGGAGGCGGGCCGCGTGAGGGAGAGAACATCCTCCACCTCACGCCCCAGCCGCCGCGGGAGACGCCCAGGGCGTCGGACGTCGCGAGGCGACATCCGGCCACCGTAGGCGCGGGCTTGCGGACGGCAAGTAATGGGTAGCTCGCCGTCCGATCAAGGACCATGCCCGGGTCGACGGCGCGTTCTGTTCGCGCGCGCCTCAAAGAGCTGTCAGCACAGGGACAGGGGCCCCAATAGGGGCCAAACGCCTGCCGGGGTTGCGGGACGTCTTAACAGGATACCGTGGCCCCGGAACGTAAAGGGCAACAGAAGGAACAGGGTGGTTTTTTAGTCAGTAAAAGTCTGACAGTCCCTTCTGCCCCACCCAGGGCGGAAGGAGTCATTTGATGATTTTTACCACCTAAAAAAAAAATAAAAAAATAAAAAAACGGGGTATTGTTTGAACGCGATTGCCAGACACTTTCCACGGGCCATAACTACAGTCAGGCACTTTAAAATTTCGGCATTTGAAGCACACTTTCTTATGACATACCTATTTCTCCATAATATATCCTCCAAATTTCAGCCATCATAAAATGACGTATGCTAGGCGACTCTGGGTTCTCGGTCCATTACCGAAGCAGAGAAAAAAGATAAAAAATCTTTTTGTTTTGTTTCCTCCACAAGTGAAAGGATTTGGTTGTAAGTAACAGGATTATGCAGCCACGCGCAAATCCCATGAGGTACAAAGTAAAAACGTATGAAAGTTGCGAATAAAATGTACATAAGTAGGTAATGCCTGTATTTTGATTTGTTGAACTTTGACGTATGAGACGAGTTGGGGAAAAGTGGGCTACTTAGAACGTTGTGGATTCGTATAATTATCGTAGCGGAACAAGGGTTAACGGAGCGTGTTTTAAGCACAAGTTTGCGAGTTCAAAACCAGCCACCTAATTGGGTACCTACTTGTAAATAACACACGTCAATGCCTTACAATTTTACACATACAAAGGGAGAGGTTTATTAGTACACCCATATTTCGCCAGTTACGTTTAAGTCCCATGTAATAGGCGGCGAGCCTATTGCCATCAACCGGGCACAAATCCAGACTCCGTAGCTGCAACTGAGAAATTCCTGATGGAAAAACCCAATAATACTTTGCCCGACCTGGGAATCGAAGCGCAGCAGTGGGACTTAGCGACCACAGGACCAACGAGGCATTAAAAAATAAGAAAATTAAAAAAAAATGTTATTTGTAATTTCTTTTATAATTTTTTTTATGTAAAAATATGAATTAATAAAGAATGTGGAGAATAAAACAAGTTTTTAAAGTACAATGCTTTCTAAAACCATAATCATAAAACTGCAGGTATAAAGATTGTCTGAATTTTTAGCTTTGCATCGCCAACTTGCACTGTCCACTGTTAACCTAATATAGGTAATTATAATAACAAAATAATTGCTTTAAATCATCTGCATCGTGGTCTTAAAATACAAAAAGATCTTTTACTTTGTGAACATAGCCACTTTTACCAAGCTTGCCCAACAAATAAGTAAGAAGTGTGGCTGCTTCCAGGTATTCTGCAACCGCTTCAAACCATGAACAGCGTCCGAGAGCCATATTAACTGTGAACCAGGCCCCTTTACTTATATTTGCATTAAAATAATTCAGGCGTTATATAATATGCACGAGTAAGTACCCGAGCGTCGCGCTGTAACTCGTAAACTGTTGCAATAATGTATTAAGGCCGTACCCCGACCAAAACCTTGTTTTTAGTCGTTTTTCAGAGGCTATCTTCTCATTGATTAAGGGAAATAAACGACATCTAAAAGCACTTTATTAATGTTTGATATCTTATCATCACATTGCAAGATCTAATTTTGTTAAATGTGTTTAAAATACATTTAAAACCTCCTTGCGAAATAATGACTAAAATTATTGATTATTTGCATCTTTTGCTTAATGCAACGTGCTATTAATTTGAGAATTGTACTAATCATTAGATAATTAAAAAATCTAAATACCTAATACAAGATTTATTTTATTTAAAAAGCTCGCTGTTTTTTTTATATTTCAATAATTCCGAAAAATTGCGTGAAAACGAGAAAGGTGAGAAAGAGATGAGATAAGAAAGTGGCGTGCGGCAAAGAGGGACCGAATGCTCAAGGTCATTTAGTCAGGGAAGCGCCTTAAAATGGTACCCGATAATTTTACATTCATGAAAGATTGGTAATGTATTTTAGCAGAAGTTGTTTACTTTGCTAAAAGGGTCTCTATTTCCCTAAAGTTATGTTGACACGACATGCCAGGTGCAGTGGCTGAACGATTGGCTCCTACGCTGTTTGTCGTAGTTTCGAATCCCGCACAGAATAAATATTTGAATGGCCCTATAAGTAGTGTTTGTTGTATGTGAGTTTATATTTTTGTAAACGCACTCTTGATACAGGACGAACATCCAGTGTGGGGCAACGTTCTTTAAAATAAAATAAAAAATCGACACTTACATCCCCACGCCAATTTATCGTCTCGCGGAACGCAGCAGTAGTCCTGGCAGTTGAGCCGTGCCGTGATTGGTTTGGCACAGCCCAGACAAAACTGCTTGTGTTTCGTCCTTAATCAAAGTCTGGTATCAAGATTGCCATAAGTATATTTCTTAGATTCAAACAGTCCTCATGAAACTTTCAGTCCAAGTTGACAAACTATCCAAAACTTTTTCTTAGAAAGCATTCATTATCTGACAGAAAGCGTTCCTTTGTCCTTCGAATTGGAGATTCATATCACCAACTTACGAGATAAGCAGTCGAACCCAAACTTGTGAGCATTACGGCTGGCTTACTGCTCTTTGATTTACTGTGCCGAACTTCGACATTGGGATATTAACTAAGTAGTTTGAACCCAGTTTACGAGATAACTGCAACTAACTGGAACTGATCTTATGTTGATATATTATTATCGTGATCGTTGGGTTCCCTAGTTATTGTCAAGGTCAGATTTATTAGAAGGAAGAGGTAGTCCTCATATAGGTGTAGATACTGACTATTGGCCGTGCATTTTTATAGTAAAACACAGGATGGCTGGACAACAACTGAACGTTTTTATTTGAAAAATTAATTAGAATAGTACAACATTATAGGTGGCGCTACTGCACACATTTTGTTCAGTTATTGTTTGTTGTTTGTCCTCATTTTAACACCCCCACTTAACAAAATAATAGGTGCATACTTGTATTACATTATACCCATCAACTATCAGTACACATCTACATATTTTTCTGTTGTAACAAACCATAGTAAATCACTTCTTATCAAATAAACCAAACATTCTTAAAAAATTATAATGTTTCATTTTACATAAACCCTTAGTTAGTAAATCTGCAGGCATCTCTGAAGTAGACAAGTATTTTATCTTTACAATGTCATTAGCAACTTGTTCTCTACAATAATGATACCGCACATCTATGTGTTTTGTTCTTTTATGGTGAATAGGGTTGGCCGACAACTTGTGGGCTGACTGATTGTCATTAAATATTGGTATTGGATAAGTTTCATTAGTTAATTCAAATAACAAATTTCGCAAGTATACAGCTTCTTTGCACTCTCTGAAATACTCAAATATACTGCCTCCGTACTGGACAATGCTACAGTAATCTGCTTCTTCTTTTTCTTCTGCTTTTGAAGCCCGTAGCAACTAATCTGGCTCTGTATCTTACTTTATTACCAATATCAAATTTACGCTCAAAAACCCATTTACATTGTACAATTGTGCCACTACCAACTAATTCCCAAGCATCATTGTCTTCAAATGATTTAAATTCACTTTGCATGGCTAATTTCCACTGTTCACTTTCTGAACCGTTCAATGCTTCATCTAGTGATATTTCACTTGCATTTGTCTCATTTGTTTCTGTGGATTGACGTACACATACATTACCAACACCGTACCAATCAGGTTTTTTGCGAATACGCTTAACAGGTTTCTCCACCACTGGTTCAGCCTCCAGCATATCTGTGGAATCTTTAAATTCTTCTTCATCAGTACCTGAACTTTCTTCTTTGGTACTCTGTACATCTTTCTTTAAGATGTCATCAGTGCGCTCACTAATGTCGAAGTAAACATCTTTCTTCTGTTCAATCCCCTATAATAAAGTCACATAATTATTGAGACATCGATTCACAATTATCTCGACGAATTGAAATGAGGTTCCGAAGCAATCCGATGCGCCGCGTATAGCCATTATCATCAAATAGCTTTTTCAGCTTCTGCCACAGTCCCATTGCAGTTGTTTCACACTTGATGTGCACGAACAAACTGGGATCAATAGTTAATACTATTTTGGCTTTTGCTTTTGCGTCATTTGGATCGCCGCCGGTTGTAATGCACTGTTGCATGCCTTCTAACACTAGGTAGTTCTCCACAGCAAACGCCCAATCTTCATAATTTTCTCTGCCTTTTAGCTTTGCAATACTTGCAATAAGATTTGCCGACATTTTGCACTATATTTCTACCAAAAGTTACTAGTTTTCGAGTGAGAGGCCCATAACCTATAGTAAAACACAGGATGGCTGGACAACAACTGAACGTTTTTATTTGAAAAATTAATTAGAATAGTACAACATTATAGGTGGCGCTACTGCACACATTTTGTTATACAACCTCATTTTAACAATTTTGTTACGGATCTCTAATATTTTTATAATAAAATATAGCTTATTTAACAAAGGGATAGCGTGATTTCTTATTAGTAATGCATTTTCAGAATTAGACCAATAATTTCGGAGATTAGCGCTTATATTATAATATGGAATCGTTATATCTAATAATTAAGAATTTAATGGGGAATTTTGATCAAATAGATTTATTCCAGATAGATACTGTAAGGCTTGACAGAAGCAGTTCTACAACTATCTCTCGAGTATATCGAGTTCTGAGGGAATGAAATAGGTGTGTCGGAAATAACCGGCTCATACTAATTATGATGAAGAGGTAAAATGTTTGTTTGTTTGTAAGAGAAAATCTCTGGGAGTACTGGCCCGAGTATAAAAATTCTTTCACTGATAGAAAGCTACACAGTGCTGAGTACTATAAAATATGAGTCAACTAGAATCAAAAACCGCAATGTCCTTTGTAACTACAATGGATATCCATTGTAGTTGCATAGGACATTGCGGTTTTTGACTCTAGTTGACTCATATGTTGATGTTGTATGGAATACTTGTTTTTAAGCAAACGGAATCGTGTGCAGAAGTTAGTGAAGCATTGCAATCTTTATTAGGGCAAAATTTGTACGGTACGGTTTAAAGTCAATAAATTGCTTATTTTCCTATTGCAGGGCAAAGGTCTCTTCTCATATAGAGAAGGCACGAGCAATCATACGCTCGTGCCAATCGCCAACCCATCGCATGAGAGTTTAATAAACATAGAAACAATAATAACAGTTCTTCAGTTGCAATTAATTAAATGGTCACTATTAACGATGCATTTAGTCACAAGCCAATTATTCAACACGAGTTAAATTAAGTGCAGTGCTGCACTAATAGTTATGCAAAACTAGTTACACGCTACACATTAGATAATAATTAGAGTGGCTTTTCGACTCTGTAACCGGTTTTGGCTGGTTCAGAGCTGGTTTTATCCGGATTAATCGGGGTCGGCAGCGAAGTTTGGCAAGGCAGGCTGGCAGCTCGCTAATCTTGCTTGGATTATTCTGGCCATTGCGGTTTGTGGCCTTTCGAGTTGAGTACGAGTCTAACAACTTTATGACGTGACAATGTGTGTGAGTTTTTTGTGTGACAAGGGGCTTTAGCTTGGCAATTTGAGCGTGCAAACTTTTTGGGGAAGGTGATTCTACAGAGCCCAGCATGATCATGCGGAGTAATGTCACGTAAATTCGATCGGTTTTTGAATTCAGAATACCCATGACGCACATGTTTATTTGGTTCGAATACTTTATTTATATAAAATGGATTAATGATAATAAAGGTAAATGCTGCTTCACTACATAGTATAAAACAAAGCTTTCTGCTGTCCGTCGCTGTATGTACAGTGGAGTCCATAAGTGGATAGACATTCTCAAAAAACATTCGCTTCAAGTTAAGTTTGACTTACGACCTTCTATTTTCGAGAACAGTCACATGTATCATCATTGCCGTCGACAAATGCTTGTAGTTCATAATTTCAACATCATAAAATAAGTCAAGTTGGCCTATCGGCTAAACGCCTGCAGATAGGTGCTTGAATCGAGGAGTCGTGAGATCGAATCTCATCCAGACTATGACTTTTTGTAAGTTTTTACTTGATAAGCATAATATTCTTTATCTTGTTCGCTTTGTTCACACATTTCGTAAAGTTAAAAAGGTAGATCATAGAAAATTAAACAAATAATTTAGATTTCTGTGAGGTAGACAGAAATAAGTAATGTAATAATGAGTTTTATGAATACTCGATTAGAATAAACGTTGTCGTTTGGTTGTAGTTGTTGGTTAATGACGTGTGGATTATTATATAGCGGTAATTATTCACAAAAAAAAATGCAAGCAAATATTAACATTGAGACGAAGGCGACTATTATTGCGTTGCATAAAATAGAACGCAAATATCTAATGAAACCGGACTGAATGTGAGTATTATATTATTGTGTTATTATAATTGTAACTTGAACCTAATATTATTTGGTGACATAATTATAAATTAGATCTTTTTATTATTTTTGAAATCCATCTTAAGGCTGTAAAGATAAATAAATTCTGTTTATTATTGTTATAAATGTAGACTTAAAATATCATATTGTTTTGTTAAATGAATATTATTTTATTAAATAAATATTACTATATTATATAACAATTAAGTCACTTTAGTATTTTGTTATACCTGCCTAATATAACTTTTGTTTTGTTTTAGAGGAATACTGTTAGTCTCTGGATCAGGAGATACGAGGAAGAGGTTAGCCTAGTTAGTCGACAGCAAAGTGGAAGGACGTCGCTTATTAGCGAGGCGCAGCGAAGACATAATATGGTGGGCGAATATGAATCGAATGGTATCACACCAACGAGGCACTTTGCCGAACTATTCGACACTTCATTGCAAACTGTTCGCCGGGCCCTCCACGCTGAAGGCTTGTATCACAGAAGACCAGCTAAAAAGCCCTTCTTCACAAAAAGGCATAAACAAGAACCACTACGTTTCTCACGGGATTATTAAGATTTTGACTGGAAGACTGCTATATTAAAAACCTAGATGTTTTGTTATTATTAATTAGACAGTGTAACTAAATATTTAGTATTAATATTATTATGTCCGTCATTATTCAATGATCTTAAATTGAGGTTTAGTTTCAATCATCTTTTCGTCAAGAAAATGAACACTTAAGCTATTACCTCAATACATTTATTGTGACGTTACATATAAAAAACATATTCATAAAGTCTAAATCAATATTTAAGAAATAATTAAGAAATAAATATTAGTTTTCAATAAAGTCTGCTAAATATCGATACCTATAAGTGGATATTTTAACAATCATATTTGTGTTATTAGAATATTCTTTTCTTGTTATATTTTTATGACGTGGGTAAACACAAAAAATCTTATGAACGGTTACAAGTGAATTTCTTTTATCTAAGTAGGAATGTAACGTCACAATTCTCGTAAGTTAGTTAATTTTGTAAATAAGTAAATCGAATAAACATTTTTGTTATCATTTAGCACGATTTTTTTATTTCCACCTTCAAATACCGAAAAGATAAATTAAAAATCACATTAGTATAAGATAATAATACAATAACTAATATTTGCTTCTTATAATAAACAATTATAAGCATGAATTAGAAATAAACATAAAACTAACAAGTTTTTACGTAATATTATTGTTGTTTCAAAAACAAAAAACACAGTAATCAAGATTTGAACTCAGACCTCATTGTTTGTGAACCCGTCGCTAAGCCCAAATCTAGCTACCGGCACAAATAGTAGTTTCGAGTTTTAGCAATGAATTGGTAAAACAGCGCCAGTGACTAAGACGCGTATTTTAATGCAACAGAAATATCATGCTATTTCGCTTAGTGCGCCGACAGTTCATTAGTGTGTGTTATCTGTAGAATGTTGACACATCACTCGCACACGCACTGACTGACCCGCTCGTTAAGCTCAGACGAAAGTCGACCATCTCGTGTATATGCATTAAAGTTGCCGATAGTATGCTTAATTAGATCTTTAAAACGATGCAACAGATTTTGATGCGATTTTAGATAGAGTGATTCTAGAGGAAGGTTTATGTTTATGTACATTGCACCCGTGCGAAGCCGGGGCAGGTCGCTAGTGTAGTATAAAATTACGCTAAAATGCTACCAGGATAGTCGTTTATCCAATTCGAAGAGCGACTTGTAATAGAAATTGTTGTGTACCTACTCATGCTAATCCATACCATAAGTAGTTCTATCGAAACAATCGATTTTGGATATTTATCACCAACCTATTAAGCATAAGTTTTGGATGCACATTGAACTGTTTTTACCTAATTAACACATTAAGTATATTGGATTGACTTGACGTATTTTGTGAAATTGTGGATTGGCTCATTTTGGAACTAAGCTCAAGTAGAGACATGACATATTTAGGCGAAAATATTCTGATAAACCTTTAATATTACAACAAACCTGCTGAATTAAAAACAAAAACAACATACTCTGTATTTTTATCTACCTTAAAAAGTATACAGTCTTTTTCAGTAGACTTTGACAGATTGTGAGAAGAAAGAAGTGTCATAACATAATTATTTCACCCGTAGCACCTCGAACAATTCGGCTATTACGATAAATATTTACAAAATTACTCTTCTCCAAAAGAAAAACCTTTAAGAAATGGAGGTAAGTGCTAAGAAAACACGATAATGGCAACTTTGGGCAGTGAATGACACTCACGGGGAAAATGAGATATTAGCGTTTAAAAAAAGTGATAGACATAAGACCAGAAGGACCAGTTCAAACACCACATGAAAAGATGTATTAATATAATTATGTTGTAGAAATATGCGCTTTAGGAGGTTTAAATAAGTCTAATCTAAGGTTTAAACTTATATGGAGCCTTCGCGAGGTTTGCAACACCTCGCTAGCTTACCTAGCTTTTGCTCGTGATATCGTCCGTAAAGTCAAGTATACCGTAAAACATAGCCTTTAGCATTTAGCAATAGTCAAGTTTTCTATCAGTGACAGAATTTATGTAATTAAAACAGTACCTACAGACCTTTTACTTCTTTATAATGTTATTATAGATATTGGAACTATATTTGTTTGCCATCTTGCACTGTGTTGTCTAATGGTAGGTACAAGCACGCCACTCTATTCTCAACCACTTTTTGGTGATCGCCGCTGGTGATTCTGGCTACGAGGCGATGAGGATCGACAAGTCCCTGAGAAACGACTTGGAAAAAAGTCTTGGATCCTGCAATGAAATTCATCAGAAAAACACGGCAGCAGAATAAGGAAAAAAATATTATTTTCACATTGGACTGTGTGCTTTGGTCCTTCGGTACTCACCTTTATTATGATACAAACTTGGTAATGAGTCCCATAACGTTGCTGACTGAGTTCCGATCACACCCCTGGGAGCCGGGTATTCACAAATTTTATGGCACTTTCATATTGTTCACGACAAAAATGTAGGTGCGCACCAGGGGACAACGATTACTTACAATGAATACTAAAATATAGTGCCAGGGGAATTCAAGAAGTTCCGGTAGTTGATTGATGATCCAGGATGCTGGTGCATATGACGAAAACTTTTCCACTTTTCACTTCTTAACGCCTAACTTTGACATAGGGCGAATATGGGGCGAATAATTTTGTTATTTATGTGACAGTTTGACAAACCGGTTATGGCGATGGAAAAGTTGAGCGGAAAAATAGCGAGTTGCATATGTAAGTGTATGGCATATTGCTTGACCTCACACATTTTTTATTTATAACCAGAGCAAAAAAAAAACAGAAGACACGACTAGCTAGATAAAAAATATTCATGGCACTCCTGATTTTTTTTACAATTTATTTCTTTCAATTTCATACTTTCAGTAATAAGTTTTATTCTAAAACACGTAAAATGCATGAATGAAAAAAAAATTGAGGTTGGTCAGTTACTCAATTATGTATCACAACTACCAATTCCACACTACATTTCTTTTATTTTTACAAGCTTTTATTTAGCTTGCACTGTTCGTATGTAAGTATGTATGTAAATAAGTTGTCCTTTAAAAATTTGCAAACCATTTTTCGACCATTTGTTGTTATCCGATTGAGCTGAAATTTTGCATACTGGTCCAGTCCCCATGACAATGCATGTTTATGATAAGCATGACGTGATGCTGCTGTCAGGATTGGCTCCAGACGAGGGAACTCCTTAACGGTTAACAGTAGGGACATGAAATTTTATATATTGGTCCAGTCCCAATAACAATGCATGTTTATGATAAGCATGACGTGATGCTGCTGCCAGGATTGACTCCAGACGAGGGAACTCCTTAACGGTTAACAGTAGGGACATGAAATTTTATATATTGGTCCAGTCCCAATAACAATGCATGTTTATGATAAGCATGACGTGATGCTGCTTCCAGGATTGACTCCAGACGAGGGAACTCCTTAACGGTTAACAGTAGGGACATGAAATTTTATATATTGGTCCAGTCCCAATAACAATGCATGTTTATGATAAGCATGACGTGATGCTGCTGCCAAGATTGGCTCCAGACGAGGGAACTCCTCAACGGTTAACAGTAGGGACATGAAATTTTATATTTTACATACTGGTCCAGTTCCAATGATCATGCATGTTTATGATAAGCATGACGTGATGCTGCTGCCAGGATTGACTCCAGACGAGGAAACTCCTCAACGGTTAACAGTAGGAACATGAAATTTTACATACTGGTCCAGTCCCAATGACAATGCATGTTTAAGATAAGCATGACGTAATGCTGCTGCCAGGACTGGCTCCAGACGAGGGAACTCCTTAACGGTTAACAGTATGGACATGAAATTTTACATATTGGTCCAGTCCCAATAACAATGCATGTTTATGATAAGCATGACGTGATGCTGCTGCCAAGATTGGCTCCAGACGAGGGAACTCCTCAACGGTTAACGGTAGGGACATGAAATTTTGTATTTTACATACTGGTCCAGTCCGAATGATCATGCATGTTTATGATAAGCATGACGTGATGCTGCTGCCAGGATTGGCTCCAGACGAGA
This sequence comes from Hoplodrina blanda, assembly GCA_949316365.1. Classification (NCBI taxonomy): domain Eukaryota; kingdom Metazoa; phylum Arthropoda; class Insecta; order Lepidoptera; family Noctuidae; genus Hoplodrina; species Hoplodrina blanda. Next base: position 1,620,070 of record OX438579.1, on the reverse strand, counting down.
AAACTCCTCAACGGTTAACAGTAGGGACATGAAATTATCATATGAAAATATATAATTAAATAGCTAAAAAAATTTCCTCGTGGCTAAGTTAATCTTGACTAATGCTAAATCTTATATTGATTGCAAGATTTCAAAAGACTAAAAAGTAGAAAATAAAATATAAATAAAAAAATATTTTTAATAACAAGCTTTTATTTAAATCAAAACGTAACCTAAAAAAAAATATATTGCGAACTAAAAATAAAAAAATAAATATAAGTGCCTAAATGATGTATATGAATATAAACCTTTTCAAAATGTAAAAAATATATAAATTTTAAAAGCTTGAGGCACTGATATTGTGCAGTACACCTGTATAACTGATAGCGTACATCAGTGCCTCAAGCTTTTAAAATTTATATATTTTTTACATTTTGAAAAGGTTTATATTCATATACATCATTTAGGCACTTATATTTATTTTTTTATTTTTAGTTCGCAATATATTTTTTTTTTAGGTTACGTTTTGATTTAAATAAAAGCTTGTTATTAAAAATATTTTTATATTTATATTTTATTTTTACTATCGTATATTACCCAGGACGATGCAAGGATTGTAACGAAACCTCATACATCTAAATCTGTTCAGGCGTTTAGAAGTTATGCTGACATAAAGAAACTCACATGACATCTATATTATCTATATTTACATATAATAAAATCGTAGCGAAGTCAAAACTGTACATTTAATATTTTTGAAAAAGAGTAATTGCTATGAGGTCGGGGAGTGATTCTAATGCCGAAAATATTTTTTTTTGAATTTTTGTCTGTTTGTCTGTATGTTTGTTAGAGCATCACGCGAATACTGCCGGATAGATTCTGTTCAAATTTTGTATGAATATTCCACATTGACCAAATTAGTCCATAGGCTATAAATTATCACGCTATTTGCTTTGGGGGGTGAGCATTGTTGCATTATGTTCATATTTTGAATACAAATCTCAGTGACAAAACGTTACAATATTATAGATAGGTGCGAATTGAAGTTCTAAAATAATTATAATCACGCTATACCTTCTAGGAGTTAAGCAGTCAATTATGGAAAACTAGAAAGGCTATTTCAGAACAATTGCCATCGAAGTAAATTGCCTATCGGTTCGACGACTGCCTTGCAAACCGATGTGTGTATGTTCGGTCCCCAATGTCAGCATTATTTTTTGTATTTTTTCTAATATTTTTTTGAATGTTTTTTTTTATTGATTAATGAGTTTTCCTTACAATAAAAAATAAAATAAAAGTAGGAGTGCATGTTTCTACCACAACTTTGATTTGTTTACGTATTTTTTTTAAATATTAATGCAGAAAATAATATCTATACATAGTTACACATAAATCAGCAGCTTAAGAACTTTTATCTGTTTGCGCGACTGCTAAGCATGAGGTCTTGGGTTCGATTCCCGGGTCGGGTAAAGTGTTATTGGGTTTTTCCATCAGGAATTTCACAATAGCAGCTTCGAAGAGGATTTGTGCCCGGTTGATGGCAATAGGCTCGCCCCCTATTACATGGGATTAAACATAAATAATGTGTGTAGGTAAAGGTTATCGCATTATGGCTATTATTCTTAAACATTTTACTGCTGGATTGCTATAAAACGACACCAACGTTACATACAATACTGCTGTTAGGTATTAGATATAATCTATCCTCTGAAATCAAAATCATTACGCCATAACTACAAGGAGCTACTCAACACTCAACAAGTGACGGATGGCCTATCTGCAAACATTTTAAGTATACAATATTTTACTGCCTGGGCTTAGCTAAGCCAATCATGGCACAACAATACTTCCAAGTATACTACTGGAGTACCGGTGGACGATAAATTAGCGAAGAGTGGCGAGTGTAATCTTTTTACGCAGTTATAATTAGTATTGAATTATTAGTAAAGATCTCAGTGTGATTAGGTACCAAAAAGAATACTTCTATTTCAATGGCTAAATAGAAAGAATTTAGCAACAACCGGAAGTACACCAAAATCAATTAAATCAACTAAAAATCTGTTGCAGTAATTCTTCTGTCGGAGAATGTCTCACAGACTTCAAGCTTTCTGGGTTTGATGAAGCGACTGTGATCGCAGGCAGAGTTTTTTTTTCATAGGCACCGTAAATAGAACATAATATTCCACATGCTTTAAAATCAATTTCTAAATGGCATACATTTTTTAGGTTACTTATTACCGCGGCTGTGCTGCAAGAGATTAATCTTTCCTTCTTCGCAATAAATTCGCAAACAAGACACTTAGTATTTCGTGGCGAGGAAGTTACGTAGAGTATTGGAAGAACCCCAAGTACCCTGGTGTTGCATTGGACAGAGCACTAACTTTTGATGTACCTACATTGCCACAACACCAATCAAAAAGTCAGGGCCTGAAGTAATCTGCTACGACACCGTATTTCTACCAACTGGGAGTGGAGCAGCACCCGATGTTTTTAGCACAACTGTTACGTCTCTATGCTCCTTCTGCTGGTGAATTTGCGTGTTTAGTGTGTCATTGACCAAAAAGCAATATCATCCTTAAAGATACGTGTAGAATTATATCGGGGCTGCCTGAAACCGACTCTGCTCAATAAGCTCTTCCCATTGGCTGATGAAACAAAATCAAGAATCCGCTTCCTTACATCCCCTCTATCAATATGCAGTAGCTCTGAGTAGATTGAAGAGAGTCGGAAGAATTGTCTTCAATGCACACAGGCCATCCAGGACCAAGTCGACAGTCGACACCCACCATCACACAACTTCCACCAAAAAGAGTTCAACCCCAGGAACACATGCCACACTGTTGTGATCATTAGTGGCCTATATGGAAAGCGCTCAATGGACTGCGCACTCATATAAACGCTGCAAACGTAACCTAGCCAAATAAGGAGTTATAGATCCCGCAGATACTCAGTGCAAGTGTGGTGTTCCTTTCATACTATGGCCCACTTTTACTACAGCGCCAATGGAGTCCTTATGCCGCGGTAAATGTGGCCACCTACTGGGCCCAAAAAATATTGCAAAAAATCGGCCAAGTGCGAGTCGGACTCGCACACGAAGGGTTCCGTTACACCATACAATATTTAACACAACAGAAAAAAAAGGTTTTTAATCGCAAAAAAGTAATTATTATGTGATGTAACTACAAATTTACGGTTTTCGGTTTTCATGGTTTTCATGATTCTAGGTCAACGGGAAGTTCCCTATAGATTTTGATTCCCTAGCGAGCGTCAAAATATGCGCCATAAACGACCTTATCTTTAGATTGCGTTGACTTAGATGTTTAATTTTTTCACTGGTCCAAAGGGTTGCAGACCTAAGTATTTTTTTTTTTTGGGTTGGTAAAAATCATCAAAGGAGTCCTTCCGCCCTGGGTGTAGCGGAAGGGACTGTCAGACTTTTACTGACTAAAAAATCACCCTGTTCCTTCTGTTGCCCTTTGCGTTCCGGGGCCACGGTATCCTGTTAAGACTTCCCGTGACCCCGGCAGGCGTTTGGCCCTGTTGGGGCCCCGTCCCTGTGCTGACAGCTCTTTGAAGCGCGCGTGGAACAAAACGCGCCGTCGACCCGGGCCTGGTCCTTGATTGGACGGCGAGCTACCCATCACTCGCCGTCCGCAAACCTGCGCCTACGGTGGCTGGATGTCGTCTCGCGACTTCCGACGCCCTGGGCGTCTCCAGGGCGGCTGGAGCGTGAGGTGGAGGATGTCCTGTCCTCACGAGCTGCGTCCTTCTTCGCTAGCATTACTGCTTCGCAGAAGGAGATGACTGCTTCCCATTCCAAACTTTGCTTAGACTTTTAATAAGTCTATGTTTACAGGGTTTTGCTCATACTTTCTTCCAAAAACATAACATTTATTTGGTTATAACACGAGGTAGTTAATAGTTAGTAGACGTCTGCTAAGTAACGATTTTTCATATTTAAAATTACCCATTTCCCAAAGAGTAGGTATGAAACGGGAGTCCAAAGTTTGTATGGAGAAATCAACTTTGACGCGGACGAAGTCGCGGGCAGAAGCTAGTACATAAATATAGGTACTGAAAACATAACACTCCGTTTTTCGGGCTCTCGTGTAGGTATTAAATAATTGGATTGCCAACTATAAACAATGTATTTTCAATTTTAGAAACAATTTATCTTTGTTTAGGCAGAACTGGTAGAGGATTGTTTAATCCATAATATCTTACAGCGGTCAATCCGACAGGCCCAAAACTAGAATTTAATCCAACATTGTAGTCTTCCTATGAAATATTAAACAGGGGATGGGTCCGGCTTCCATAAATCTCTACTGACCTCATTAGTATTAGGATTGCTGAAATGGGTCTATCTGTCTGTTATACGGAAATTCACCTTGCATTTTCACAGCTCAACGAAACGGATTTTGATGTTTGTTTGTTTCTATGGTAACCATTTTTATGAATTGTAGTTTTTTTTTTGTCACAACATACTCACGATAAAAATTCTCCGATTTTTCTTGTTAATAGTAATAATTTTAATTAAATCTATTCAAAGCATACGTTTTGGTATGTGCTTTGAATTGTTATTGCTAGATTTAACTAGGGGTCGAAATTCGACTAAAAATCATTTAAATTTTAGGTTAGACATCAGACATAGATTGACATACTAAATATATTTAAATTATGTGTGTTTTTTTTATTAATTAATTTATTCCTGATGCATATTTTATAAAAATATAGCTTTCTGCACTTTTTCTCATACTTCTTTCATACTTCTCCATCCTCGTAATTTTCGCAATATTAGGCTTAAATTATTCAAGTCCCACGTAATGAGACACTGGATTTTCTATAGTTCTGACTTACCGGTAAGTCAGCCGAGGCTTGACCGGTTAATATACTAAAGTGATATATTTCACAGCGCATTCTTATTAAAAATAATAATAAAACAATTGCGCATCTGTCCCCTAGATGTGACCACAGTGCAAGCGAGTATTAAACTGCCAAAGTAATGGAAAAACTTTACCCGGCGGGTAGTTTGATGGCTAGTATCAGCTGCAGTGAGGAATAGTGCTGTTTTTACCGCACAACTTTGACAGTAAGACGAGAAATTATGGCCGTTCACCACTTAACAGCCGAGGTTTGTTAATAAATTGGAAAAAGAAATTGGGAAAACTTTGTGGGTGGATGTAATAAAGTGGTGGTGTATTTAAGGAAAAAATAATTATTTGCCTCGATGGTTTAGTGATCGCAAAGCGCGACTGCTGACCACGAGGTCTTGGGTTCGATTCCCAGGTCGGGCAAAGTGTTATTGAGTTTTTCTATCAGCAATTTCTCAGTAGCAGCCACGGAGTCTGGTTCTGTGCCTGCTTGATGGCAGTTGGCTCGCCTATTACATGGGACTTAAACATAACTGGCGAAATGTGGGTATACTAATGGGTACACCTCTGCTATCCCTTCGGGGATTACAGGCGAGATGTTTGTTATTTATTTAGTTGCAAGATTTTCTTCATATGAAAGGGTGATACTAATTGTGTTTGTTGTATAAAATTAAACCAAAACGTGAATTAATAGTCTTAGTAACTATTCTAAAATTCACTCAAATCATAATTATACATTATATATTTACGCCACCGCGGTCATGTTAGCCCTACCGTTTTGCAAGGTCGACACAGGGGTGTGTGCGTGAGTTTTCGCTCATTGTATAAAACTGACCTTTTGTGTAGAATTAAGGATATTTAATGTAGCGAAATGAACGTAAATTGTTTTGAAGCAGAATGAGTTGGGATGGGACAGATAGGGAATTTTGTTTAAAGTGTTTTAGAAGCATCATTAAGTATTCGAATAGTTGGGTTTGATTGGAAAACCGAAAGCTTGGGACTCACTTTGCATCGGATCATTTAAGTAACACAATTAATTAGTAAAATTGTCATCATTTACTTATCTTTTCAACAAAAAAGTTATTCCACACTAGGAATTTCTTGTGTATCGTGGGATATACGTACAAACATAATAAACTATAAACTCACATACACAAACAGCCAATTCTGGAACAACTATCTGTGGGCCATACAAATATTTGTTCTGAGCGGGAATCAAACCCGCGATACGTAGCGTAGCTGTCAATCGCTCAGGTACTGCACCAATCGCGTAAAACTGGACGCGCGTAAAACTGGACGATATCATACAATAGCCCAGTGTAAAGGACACGAAAGAAAACTCACGTTCTAACCCAGCTGCCGATCAGCACCACCTCACCGCTCCACAACTCCACTCGGTGTCAACGGGTTTTCTTCACAATATCTTTAATTATAAGGTATCTTTTTTTGCTTAGAAATTATACAAATTAAATTTTTCCTGAGCATTTTGTAGGTACAATTTTATTTACCCTAAAATTAGTTTGTCATATTTTATTATGGATTAATTAATAAAAAAAGCAAGTGATTTTAAACCGCAATCAATTAAAAAGATAAAACAGCAAAATAATTTCATACGTTGATTCCCCCCCCTCCTTGCTACGGCTACGGCGTAGCTTGACGCGCCGAGCTACGCTGTAGCTAAAGCTGTACTAGGATTGTATGTTTTTTACAACTTTAGAAAGCTATAGTTTTGTTTGCTTGTTTGCCTATTGATCGAAAATCCCTAAATTGTCCAAAATAATATTTCTTCCAGTATATTAAAGTCTTTATTCTAGTTATTATAAAACGAGTTTGTATATTTTGAACTTTATTTCGATAACAGTAAAGTTCTTAATACAAAAAGTGACTTAAGAACCGAATATAATTTGTAATGGTCTAGACTCATACCGCCTCACGTATGAGTCTAGACTGACCCTAAATCTTAGAATTAATACAGCGAGAGAAAAAAACGCAAATCGGAATCAAATACTTTGTCAAGGTACCACAGACTTATAAAGAGGCTTTGAAGGCCAAGAGTCTTAAATCTGGGCCGTTTAGCGTGTCGTGGACTGGGTCAGTCCCTCGAGAGTGGCCGAATAGCCACTTCCATGCACGCGGGCTACTTGCGCTGGACGGGCTAGGAAAATGGCGGATAAAGAAGCAAGGGATTTGAAGTGGAAATTATATTTTTTCTTACTCCTCCGCTATTCTTTTCTGATTAATTTCGTTGCGGGACCCAAGACAGTTAATCGTTTCTCTGGGACCCGTCGAGCTTCATTGCCTCGGCGCTTTTCTGGTGGCCTCCACTGTTGATTCTGGCTTTCAGGAGTTGCAGTGGGTGGGAACAGTGTGGTGGGCTTGTCCCGATAAAAAAAAAGCAAGGGATTTGGGATTCTTTAGGTTAGTTTAAATCCTCGTAATCGCTGGTCTCCTGGCCCTAAAAGTAATGTCTAAATCTACCCAAAAAGACGTTTGGGTTTTATTTAGTGTGAAATATATATGGTTTTGGGAGCCAGTCCGTATGGCAGACCCACGGATATGGAAGCCGGACTATAACTAGCTAGTAGCAAGATATGAGATCCAGTAACTTGGTAAAAAGATTTGAAAGGCATAGATTTTTATTCTTATGAAAAGGAAATTGATTTTGACAGCGCTGATGTGAGAAACATATGTTTTCTTGGACGATTGAGTGTTTTTCTATTTCTGCCCCACTGCAAGACAAAGGCCTCTTGTAATACAGAGAAGGCACGAACATTGAACACCTCGCTTTGCTTTGCTTTAGGCAGGTTTGCGATTTCAAACTTATATTAATAACTGCCTCGTTGGTCTAGTGGTCGCAAAGTGCGACTGCTGAGCGTGAGGTCTTGGGTTCGATTCCCAGGTCGGGCAAAGTGTTATTGGGGTTTTCCATTAGGAATTTCTCAGTAGCAGCCTCGGAGTCTGGATTTGTGCCCGGTTGATGGCAATAGGCTCGCCCCCTATTACATGGGACTTAAAAACATAACTGGCGAAATGTGGGTGTACTAATGGGTACACTTCTGCCTAACCCTTCGGGGATTACAGGCGTGGTGTTATGTAATAACCAGCTTCTGCCCGCGACTTCGTCCGCGGTTAAGTTCATTTCTCCATACAAACTTTGAACCCCCGCAAAACTAGGGGGTGAATTTTGGAAAATCCTTTCTTAGCAAACGTCTACTAACTATAAACTACCTCCCTACCAAATTTCATCTTTATACGTCCAGCAGTTCTCGATATTTCGTAATGAGTGAGTGACCTTTCGCTTATTTACATAGATATAAGTCCTGGTATCCTCAAGATGATTCCGTTCACCGATGTATGTCATAAATTAAAATAGTCACATTGGTACTTGCTCGGTTTTGAACCTACTATATTATGCATAAAGACTATTTGACTTTGTTTCTCGAAGATGGATACAAGAGTTTTAATGCTACACCCGTCCCTTCTAACGGAAAAGAAACTTACATGTTACATCAAACTTCCGAAATAAAGCTAAGTGGTCCTCCACTTAGGTTTGATACCACTTGTAATTCTGCTCACATTATAAGGAAAAGCGAGCGTTTAATTTTACTGACGTGGAAGTGAAAGAAGGGTGTAAGGATAATAATTCCTTCTCACGTTTTCATTCCCCTTTTGGGGTTGTTTTTCTCGTTTAATGAACGTCTAGTTTTTTTGATATCTTGTTTGTCAAAACTCAATAGTAGACACGTTAGGAGGACGAGGACCATGCTTTGAGGACGTGCACTGACCTTATTAGTGAAGTCCTTGAAAAGGTTGAAGAGGGTGCATGAAAAGAAAAGATATGAAGAGTAACACAGATGTAGGTTATGTTTTGTTATGTGCCATTCTTCAAGGGCGAGAAAGGGCACAGAAAAGTCTAGTTATGCAACCGACAACCTCATCTGACCTGTGAGATAATCATTAAAAAAGTAAGTGCCAAAATTGGCCAACAAGTGCCGTTAAGGTTAAAAAATAATAGTAGGTAAATTAATTTTACTTAAATAGGTTGGTACATATTATTATGTTAAATGATAATACTATAATCAATCTAGTGGTCGCAAAGCGCGACTGCTGAGCATGAGGACTTGGGTTCGATTCCTAGGTCTTTTGTGTTTCTCTGTGGTTTTTCCATCAGGAATTTCTGGGTAGCAGCCTCGGAGTCTGGATTTGGTCTCTACTAATGGGTACACCTCTGCCTAACCCTTCGGGGTTTACAGGCGTGATGTTATGTTATCTATCAGTAGTCAGTATGATCAACAAATAGCTGCGGTTAATGTGCAAAAAGGCAAAACGACTAAAAACAGTGACCTATTGTACAGATACACGCATACAACACCTTCAGTAAATGATGACGAAATGATATCCTAAGTACAGTCCATGAGCAAACACAAAGTAAATTACAGTGGAATTATAATAAATTGGGACATTAGCCGTGACGCGACGGATGATGCGGACGTGGACTGTTAGAACATGCAGGGCTGGTGAAGGTGACACCCGCGGGTGAGTAATGTCCTCAAAAATTGTCCTGAGTCTTATTGAAATATTTGCGAGATTGTAACTTTCCATTATCGTATTAATAAGATGAGCCAGAGAGGTACTTAAATTACTTACTATGAAGTTAAAATACAATAATTTATTTTAATTAGAAGAAATGGTATGTACTCGTACTTTTGAATTTTAAAAAGAAAAACAGAAAAAACAACGAAATCGCGCTTATCCCGAGGTATGGAGAAGATTGGGCAAGAAATTCCATACTTATTCTTTATTTTTTTAAGGTAAAATGATTTCGTAAATCTTGATTGATCTTGATTGATATGTTGCGAAAGGAAGTACAGATTTTGTCCGAAAAAAAACCAGAAAATTTTAAAAGAAACGTTAATCAAAATTGTACTAGGTTTTTTGGAGGGTACTTATTTTTTTATTGACATAATCAAAGTGTAGAACCTAGTACGAACTGAGGGGGAAACTTCCGTCATTATGCTTATTTTATAAAATTAAACCAAACTGCTATAGGACAGTCATATTTCCAAGTCTAAAATCAACACTAAGGAAATAATAGACTGCCTCGTTGGTCTAGTGGTTAGTGACCCTGACTGCAAAGCCGGAGGTAGTGGGTTCGATTCCCACCCAGGACAAACTTTGTGTGATGAGCATAATTGTTGGTTTTGTGTCTGGGTGTAATTTATCTATAATATGTATGTATTTATAAATTGTATAAGTATGTATATCAATTGTCTGGTTACCATAACACAAGCTCTGCTTAGCTTGGGATCAGATGGCCGTGTGTGAGTTGTCCCAAGATATTTATTTATTTATTTATTTAATAGCCTTATGTCAGCGCACTTATATTAAGCCTAAAATGTAAAAAATAACGCTGTATTTCCATGTACGTAATTGGTTCTGTTATCACCGTTTTATCATGAAAAACTCTCACCTCAAACATGCTATCCCCGGATATCCGGCTTTCTGGCAACCCTAGTCCCTCCGTCAATGGACGCAAGCGCGGGAAAATCCACCATTACTAAAATGGCAACGTAATAGTTCTGTCCCTGGGAGTTTATGTGACAACAGATTATGTTCCTTTTTCCGCCTTTCCGCAGTTTATGGGGTAAACTGTCTATAGTCTATGCTTCTGGTATGGTCGTGTTTTGATGTCGTTTCCGGAAAGGTACGGAAACCTTGAGCTAAGGATAGACTCAAGTGTGGGAATAATTCGGTGATAACGAGGTGAGATTTATGTTTTGCTTGTTTGTGCGTTGCGTGGAGGTCGGAAAAGTACATCATTTTGAATAAAAATGTCTGAGTAATGTTCTACCTGCGTTGGTCCCTGGTATGGTCTTTCTAAGTATCAAGTTTCATCTAAATCCGATTAAAAATGTACGTGTGATACGACGTAGACACTGACACTAGGGTATGTGGGGTCATAAGAACTTACTGCCCACACGACAAAGAAGAAGAAGAAGAAGAAGATCTACGACGTGTAAGCGATTTGCTGTTACGATACATGTCGCGGGTCCGATTCCCGGACGGAACAAAATAATATTTGTGTAGTTTTGATAGATGTTTCAGGTCTATAATAGTTATTTGTGTAGGTGAGTTTAATGTTTGTAAAATTGAAATCCACACAAATGAATATTAAAAAACTAGAACACTTTTTACAATTGAATGTAAAATTACTCAAAATATGACGCTCAACGTAAACGAATCTTTTAAAAACAAAAATGGAACAAGAAAAATAAATATTTTCAAGGGAATTCATGCTAACAATGTTTCATCAGCATTTCTCCGTACATCTACGGTAAAATATTTTTCGACTAAAGTTGTTAAATTCTTCTGGTCGACGTAATTTTTACTGGGATTTTGTGACTGAATCACAGTAATGCAATATCTGGAAGCGACGACAAGAATTAAATTACTAGTAAAAAATATTGAATTGGGTAGATACCATCAATCAATAAACATACTTTTTATGAGGTGTTAAAACGCGACTTCTTGTAAAGGGGTTTGCGTAAAAGTGGCGTCATTTTGAAGTTGGATGGCCACTAATGAAACTTAGATATTTTGAAAGATCAGAATAATGCGATCAAAAACTAATATGGACACATTTCTCTAAACCTTATCGGAACGGAGATATTTGGTTTTGATAGCTCATTAAACACGAAGAAGTTATTATACCTAAATATTCTTATAAACCCTTTTAAGGTTCTGAGGTTTTTTTAGTAACTACCTACTTACCGCAACCTAAAGATAAACTACGATAACATGGCGCGCCCCTCCACAAATTCAAAACGTTTGAAAGTATTTGTGAAAGTATCAACGTGTGCGTACAAACAAACTCACAATGTGTGCGTACTGAGACGGCTCTCGAAACAAAAACAAATCAGCGATTTGTTGCTCGAGTAGCGGCGTCATTAATTACTCATTATTATTAGTATGGCGCTGCACTGACATACTCTATGAAAATGATGACATGTGCGTTGTCTTGTGCGGTCTTGCTAGTTATGATTAGTTGACCAACAAATCTGCTGGCCTGCTAATGAATACTACAACTACATAGAAACTATTTCATATGGATATGGCTACACACATTGAAATAGTAATATGGAGGGGCGCGTCATGCTATAGTAGTTTTTTTGTAACTATAAGTGTTAATGTGTTATTTCGAATTAAAAAACAAAAAGTCTCTAAAACACTATTATCTCTAAACTACCTTTTTGCACTTAATGACTTGCTCTACAACGAGGTAATGTGTCTTTATTATTTCCCAAGACCCAAAAGTAACGTAACATTGACACATGGTCGTGAAACAGTAAAGTCAATCTCTAAAAACAACCTTCAAAAACATATCTAAGATTTCTGTACGCAGGACAGTAATTAAAGCTTTTATATAGACGACATTTTTAAAATCTTCAAATGCAAATATCTCAACTTCGATATAACTTAGGATAAAAATAATTGAACATATATTATGTGTACTTAACAACACAACAAAGTAACATAATAATTATTTGTGGCCACTGAAAAAAAACATGACGCCGCTAGTCCATACTAAGTTAATCAATGCCTTTTAGTATGGAAATAGTAAACTGTGACGTCATCATCATTTGCCTAGCCTTTTCCTAACTATGTTGCGGTTGGGTTCCAGTCTAACAGAATGCAGTTGATTACCAGTATTTTACGTGGAGCAACTGCCTATCTGACCTCTAGTAACTAGGTAATACGATATCCATTGGTAAGACTGGTGTCAGACTTTCGAGCTTCTGACGACTGTCAAAGATACATAATACTTTCTAATGGAGAATAAAAGTTAGAAACTTTAACATAATGCACTCAGTAGTTAGTATCCAGGAAAATGGAAAATAACTGTTCAAATAAATGTTACTGTTTAGTGTATAATGCTCGAGTGGTTTTACACGTCTACTAACAAGTTTCAAAGTTAAATAAAATTTAACGACCGCCTGTGGGTGAGGGACTCACTGGTAAGAAGGTTGGAGAGCATGTTCGGCTATTTAACAAGTGCCATACGAGATCAGGGGGCGTACCGCCATCTCTTGAATCAGTATTATTTTAATATTACTTTGTAATTTCTGTTGTTGGATTGTCAACTCTCAACGCTAAGCAGAACGTTGAAAATCCAACAGTTCGCGAGGTAAAGTAATATTAAAATAATACCGTTTTAAGAGATGTCGGTAGGCCCACATGAGAGCAATTCTACTATCTTTTAGGATATTAGGAATCAATCTGTCGAAAATGCCTGTAATTTACCTATTATTATTATATTATTATTATTTATTTACCTATTTGTAATTAATTGTTGAATTAGTTTTTGTTTTTTTGTATTATATCGAGATATTGGGGTCCCACAGATTTGTAAGGCGTAATCGAACCACATTAGTGTTTTATTTATTACTAATGATCGACAAGTTTTAAATTAAATTAGGTATAAGCAATAATTATGTGTTTTTATTTTAATCTGTAAATAGCGACTTGTATTTTTTTTTATTTCTTTGTTGTTTTTGGAAATGTGCTACTTCAAAAAACCAAGTTTAATAAAATTATGCCACAACAGTCACCGTCTTTAGCTATGTATAAACATCAATAGAATTAGTAAAAAAATAATACGTTCAGCATGTGTCATTATCAGTAGCTCCTCCTGAAAAAAGTCGAAAAGGAAAAACCCAAATCTTGAAGATGTACGAGATCAATTTACTTGAACCTCTTGTCGTGTAATTACGTCACGCCTCCGGGAAGTCGCGAGATGTGCGCGTTTTCCATTAGCCGCGTTATCTGCGTCGTGTACAAATGCGTTTAGCGTCGCATTTCTGTTTGGCGCGAGGGTAACTGGATAAATGACGTCATTTGGGTTTCAGGGAAGGTGAAAGTGACGCGTTTTGTTGTTTTTGATAGGCGTGTTTTGTAGTTGGTCGTGTTTCTACATATGAGAGGTAATGAGAACGTAAGTCTCATTTTTGAATTTTGAATTACATGTTTAAGTATGGTATTTTGTTGTAAATCTGCATGATTTATCGGGTAAACAATAGAGTAAGTTACTTGTCCGTACGTAAGGAGGGTTTGACATTGAATTCTTCAGTTCGAAAAGTTAATAATGCGTGTTTTAGAATGTCTACTTAAATGTCGTATGACTTGCGCGATTAACTTAATTCGGAGTTAGTTTTCTAATATGAGTATTAGGATCCAACGTGGAGTTACTAAGATAATCTTGGCTATTTAAATAAAAACCAAAAAATAAATTTCTTGTGAAATGTGGTCCACATTAAATTGACTTTATTTTATCTTTATTATTTATTGTTATAGCGACCATTGTAACACACAATATAAATATTGAAGTATCTAACTATTATTGTTTTAAAGATACACCCCTGTGACAGACGAACAGACAGACAGCGGAGTCTCAGTAATAGGGTCCCATTTGGCACCCTTTAATAAACAGATTTTGTGTTTAAAAACAAGCTCTCCGTTCTCTAGAGCCGTATATCCAGCAAAAACTTAGCGGTGATCATGTTATTACTCCAATATTGTAGATTTTAGCTCCACCATCTTCTTCTAATGTAAGATTATTGGCTGGAACTGTGAACGTGGTCTGAACTCGTGTCCGAGGCTTTTAGCTCGATGCCTTTGTTTGTTGTTATTATTATTGTTATTTTTGTTTCGTCTTTAAAAGTTTTGTTTGGAGCTTAATGTTATGTGTGCATTAAGTGATGTAGGGGTCGGAAAGAAGGGTATTCTACAGACTCTGTTACAAGGACCTCTAGACCACTCTTTCTCTTTAAGAAAATCCATTGCCTCCATACTAGAAATTTCTCTTGTGTCGTGAGTGCGTTTACAAACTTTCACCCGTCTAACGTCCAAGGAAAAGTAAGATATACTTAACTAAGAAAAAGAAATGACTTATATGTCATGATCATTTGCTTAGCTTTTACCCAACTATGAGTATGTTGGCCAATAGTATATGCATCGTAGTATAATTTGAAAATGACTGCCTTGTTGGTCTAATGTTCGCAAAACGGGACTGCTGAGAATGTGGGCTTGGGTTCGACTCCCAGGTCGGGCAACGTGTTATTGGGTTTTTCCATCAGGAATTTCTCAGCAGTAGCCTCGGAGATTGAATTGGTGCCCGGTTGATGGCAATAGGCTCGCCCCCTATAACATGGGACTTTACTACTTTTGCTTTTGAAATAGCTGGCGAAATGTGGGTGTACTAATGGGTACACCTCTGCCTAACCCTTCGGGGATTACAGGCGTGATGTTATGTTATGTTAAAATTTTAACAAACCCTTTTTTTGCTAACCCTACAAAACGTACACAACGCAATATGAACGACGCGTTCTGAAATTACTTCTGAAAGTTTAGGCGCTGTTTAAATACCTCTCGAACAGTTGGATCAAAGGTTCATACATATTGTACAGCCAGCAGATTGAACGGCGTGGCGGTACGTGTTCCGCACGTTTGAACTCGATTGCAACGGTTTTGTGTTGAAAGTTAAAACTTACTTTGGCTTTGTGTTTTGAACGCTGGAATTTGTGATGTATTTTATTTTTCCCTGCATTATTTAAGGTGCTGGAGTATCCCGAAGAATCATTATTTTTAAAGGTTTTATTGTAGCTCTGTATTAGGTTGGATGGTATTTAAAAAATAGTTCGAAATCTAACATGTAGGTATGTATTTATACAATTATCTATCTATGTAACTAAAAATTAATGGCTACATGTGTTACCGAAACTAGAGAACCAATGATCCGTTTAGAAAAAATCTTTTTACGTTGCGTAGCCCGTTTATCGAAGGAGTAGCAATCAAAAACGTTATGTGGGTGAAATCGCGGGGTATTGCTAGAAATGAAAACATAACATAACTCTCCAAGTCAGTTTAATTTCTAAAATTGATAGCGCCTTCTTTGTTGTGTTTTAAAATAGTAGTTTTATGAAGAGTTAAAAATGCTTTACTTTTTATAAAAAATGCACATTTTGGTACACATTTTTTTTGGAAAGAGAGCTCTGCAGCGAGACAATATAGGTTGAAAAAACTATTATTTTAACCTGACTGAATTCACATGTATTCAGTGCCACAGAATCTGCCACAGAATCTGCCACAAATGGATTGTTATTTATTCCAGAAAAAACGAGGCCTGGGGCCCGAGTTCCAAATTTAAAACCACACAAAATAAAAACATAGAACAAATAGTTTTTCAAAAAGTAGGTACTACACAAAATGTCCTAGAGAAAACGGGTCGTTTCAGAATTTCTCGCAGCAGAACAAGTAAACGCGCGTCATGTGGGCGTTTCATCTGAACTTACCTTAACTTATTTTATGAATATTTTTGATGAAGTTCAAAACAAAGGTAGATTGAGTAGGTGCTTAAAGTTTTTACGCATAAAACACATTTGCACACACATTTAGCTTAGAAGTACTTTATGTACTTTTTGAACAAGTAAGTACCTATTTGTGGAGGTGAATAAAATATTCTGTTAAAGAGTTGTTTTTGTATTTGTGTTAAGACTTATTCCATTTTGTTGTTTTCATAACTCTTTCATTTCAATATTGTTAAAGGGTTGTGTCACCTTGTTTTACTCGTTACAAAGAAATGGAGTCGGTATTTCATTTTTTCTATAACTGCCGCTTTGGGGTCATTATCGTAAGTGCGATGATGAGCTAGAAGTCTTGGTTTCGATTCCCAGTTCGGGCAAAGTGTAAATGAACCGGGAACTAACATGTATTATATGCTACATCTAATATAGGCTTTTTTTTTAGATGGTAAAAATCATGAAATGACGACTCCTTCCGCCCTGGGTGGGGCGGAAGGGACTGTCAGACTTTTACTGACTAAAAAACCACCCTGTTCCTTCTGTTCCGGGGCCACGGTATTCCGTTAAGACGTCCCGCAACCCCGGCCATCTAATGTAGGCTAACATTAATATCAGGAAATAGAATAATAACGTACGATGTACTCTTGACGTACTGATACGAATACAAAAATTCTTTCATTGTTAGAAAGCTTAATCATAATTATGATTTTTGACGAAAAGAAAGAAACAAATTTACACTGTTCACGTGCTACAAAAGAGTAACGATAAAAAGAATTTTTGATTAAATATACACAAAAAAAAAACAACAAAATTGTGCCCCAGCTGCGCCAAACAAGTACAGTTCAGTACAATTGCCAGATCACTTGTGCCTGACGCTGGTTTTTAATTTGACCTTTAAGTTTGACGTATAAATATATTTATTGGCAAACAACAATTTTTTTGTGAAAAAAACACAATATTTGTAAATCAAGTCAAAGAAAAAAATAAGCTGATTGGCTGCTTTACCACCGAATATACCATTTCGGCTCCCACGCTGACGCAGGCAGAATCTAGCTACATAATATTAATCTATGTCACCATACATCAAGCTCTAACCACGAATACAAAGACTTACGCTCGTCATAATTTCAGAGATAAGCTTTAAATAACTTTCCTTTTGACCCCGCACTGAGCTAAAAACCTTTGATTTAATGATAACATCATAATGCCGCACAGTGGCCCCTTTCTCCGCCACCCTAGTGCTCCTAATCATAAATCACTCAGACAAAACTCAACGAAGTTAATTTTCCTCTCATTTGCCCCCGAAAAAGTAAAGGCATTAAAAAATAAGTTTCGTAATCGCAACAATTTTTAAAAGTCCTGACAAGTTTAGGGAAATATTAAGTTACTTAGTGTCTTCACGCTTTTATTACGCTTAGTCTTAGACAGAAATATGTTTATAAACTTTTTTTTAACCAAATTGACGTTTAAGGCATGTCGTTTATTAGCAAACATATTTTATAAGCATCATTTTTAAACGCGTCTCAAATATGAAAATACTTGCATAAAGTTAACTTTTCATAAATAACTTTCCCCCATATTTAAATCCTGACAAGAGGCTTACCATACCTTTAACTGTTTTCTTTACCTATTCTTTATTTAAATGACACAAGAGCTGGTGCAATTATAGGCGCATAGGACATTTAAACTTCGTCCATACGGACCTTTAGTGTTAGAGAGAAAAGTGCAAGGAAAAAGAGTAGTCTGTCAGCCATTACTAAAGAGTAAACTTAAACGTAGTTTAAAACGTAACTATCTACAAAGCACATTTCTACTCTCTCGCTATCAAACGACTTGTGAGTGTGACACCTCTTTTCCTTTCTACAAAGCAAGTCACCGTGCTGTCGCTGTAAAGAAATATTAATCCACGAGAAAAAACTCAGTTGGAGCGAATATTTACAGATGTCTGGGACAGAGAATGGATGACATAGCTCTGAATGGGTTTTCATTTATTATTTTTAGAAATGAGTAAGTACGTGTTTGTGTGATGTTTTTGAAGTGAAAACTTCTTTAGCGGCGTTGAGCACTTTTTCTGTAATGGGTATAAAATCTTAAACTCGCGTCAGGACACGTGCGCGTCAGGACACGTGACCTGATCGAAAAAGCGTAAGACGGATGGAGAGTAGACAGCTATCCCCTCTCTACGGCGCGGCGAAAATGTATGCCTGGGCCTACTGTTTCGTTTAGACAGCGCAGGGCGCTTGCGCGAATGTTCGTGTATGTTAAACGTAAACGTAAACGTAAACGTTAATTATCAAGTTTTCACTTCTGCCGGTTTTTATGAGTTTTGTGTGATGGTTGCGTTTTTTTTGTCCAGAATTTTGTGGAGTTAGAGCAGTGGGATGTAATGGGATAATTATGAAGGTTTTGTTTCTTGTATTTTCTAGTAAATCAAGATCGCCAATTTATCCAAATTTCTTGACAAAGAACTCTAATAATTCCACCGTCTTGTCCCACTGCAGGGCGAAGGCCTCTTTCCATAAAGAGAAGGCACGAGCATTGATCACCACGCTTCCTCAAGTTAGATTAACAATTACAGAGACTTATATTAATTTTAAGTCCAGAGTTTATCACGATGTTTTTCTTCCTCGATGTCAGTGATGTCCAAGATAAACTTACCTAGAAAGTACATTATTCATTGAAAAGGTCACACTGGTGCTTGTACATTGGACTGACGAAGAACTTTATTAATTTTATTATGGCATTGTAAAGTGTCGTATAAAGTCATTATTTTTCCATCATCATAAACCTTTCAATGACTTCTAACACAGGCAGTTAGTAACACAGTCAACCCCAAATTGCCAATGCAAAACAACCTTCGGAATTCATTGAAGTTTCCATGCCACGCTAACGACCGTCAGTAAAAAGTTTGCGCACAACGAAGCATCATCAAAAAACTCTTTCGCCCATTTAAAATGTAAAACACACTCAAAAGCTTGACAAAGTGTAGATAGAGTTTAAATATTCAGTAATTCTAGGTTGCTAAGGCATTTTGTTCTCGAATAATTAAGGCAAAAGGTCCATTTTACACAGTACTTAGTGAAAATATGATGCACACCTGCAA
This sequence comes from Hoplodrina blanda, assembly GCA_949316365.1. Classification (NCBI taxonomy): domain Eukaryota; kingdom Metazoa; phylum Arthropoda; class Insecta; order Lepidoptera; family Noctuidae; genus Hoplodrina; species Hoplodrina blanda. The sequence goes on along the minus strand of OX438579.1, from coordinate 1,600,760 downwards.
CCTAACTTAGGTAAGCACGTGTTACGCATTTAAGCTGCAAAGAGATATTGAATATTCCTTTCATTAAAACCATTGAGTACTTGACAACACCAATCAGTTGACATATTGTTTATGAGCTGTCAAAAACTTTCCGTATAAAGGAATAAAAGTACCTAATACATTTTTTTATTTAATATGTAATATCTTTGAACAAATATAATGATTATATCCATAATCATCGTCTTCCTGCCCTTGTCCCATGTTACTTGGGGTCGGCGCAACACGTTTTCCTCTTCCACTCTGTCCTGTCAGCCGTCATGCAATCACTGACTCCCCTTTCATTAATATCATTCTTCACACAATCCATCCATCTTTTCTTTGGTCTTCCTCTTGCTCTCCATCCATCCACATTCATATTCATAACTCTCCTGTTCACATGCGTTTCATCCATGATTATATCCATAATATTAGTAGAATATTATAAATGTTAAAGTATTTTTGTCGGTCTGTCTGTTACGCTTACACGACTAAACCACTGAACCGATTTTGATGAAATTTGGTACGGGGTAAGTTCGAACCCCAGGAAAGGACATAGGCTACTCTTTATTCTATGACTTCGTCTGCGTTCGCGATAATCGCGACATTTACGTGTGCAAAAGCAAGTTACCTTATAACATTTAGGTATTAACTATTTTCCACAACTAAATCGAGGTGCAAACCTTCTGTCATCTCTCACATAATACGTTATAGTAACACAAACATTTATTTTACACAGCTTTAGACTAAAACTGTAAGACGTGTTGATATTACTCGACACTTCATTGCGACAAAGTTACAAGCGTGTCGTTGTGTACACGTATCCTTGCTGAGAGTGCTCGTAACGTGTGAACGTAGTGTTTATTTAGCTAATTACTTACTGTACCTACGCTTTAATTTGTTCTTTTTGAATTTATTCGATGCCTAGCTATGGCCGCGACTTCGTTCTATTATTTATTCTATTTATTTTATTCTATTTATTCTATTCCTATAGGGGTGTGTTTTTGTGTGTGTGTGCGAGTATTGAGGTTCGAGCAGCAAGCATTGTGCTCGGCCAGCTGCATAACCTCAATTCTAAACATGTGTAAATTTTATTTATACTTATTCTAAGCTTAAGTTCAAAATGTCAAAGTTAGCAAACACCTACAGACACAAACAGCCTACCACAATCTTTTACAAAACAATCTTATTTCAAGAACGTTTTGTACAATGTTTGCTAACAATTTTGACATTTTGAATTAGTTTGGCTTATTTAATTAGTTTTTTATAAAATTGTGGGTTTTTCATTTTGGCAGAATTAGGCCCCAAATTATTCTGTACGATTTCACTTTCACGTTTACGTTTTACTATTTTGTAGTAGCGATAAAGTAGTTACATTAAGAGAAACAAAAAAAAAATACAGGCCTAGCACCGTTCCTCTACTATTTTTTCTGGCAACAAGTCAAGAAAATACCGGCCAAGTGTGCGTTGGACGCGTACACGAGGGTCCCGTACTATATTACAATATTTAACATTACACGCAAAAAAATAATGCGTTGTTTTATTTGAGGCTCGTTTATTTTTTTTCCTTACTAGCTGATCCAGCGAGCTCTGTACCGCCTTTTTTTTCTTCCATAAGAACCTTCTCCTTACAATAACAAACACAACAAAACTTAATACTTCAGAAACTAAATATTCGCATCACCTCCACGACGGTTTCGAAACGGCGAAACCATACATTTTTATTGATATGTAGAATTTGTGAAGTTAGAGTCGGTAGAGTTAGGCCGTGTAGATTCAGAAGCTTGGCTCTACATGAGATCTTTTTTACAGGGCAAACCTTATGTGGTTGTCTTGGCAACATTTTACATGAAATGTTTTTTGTGGGATCATACATATTTTAGATTTGTTGTTAGAGCTGCCAAAGTAATACGCACTCTGTGAAAAAACTGTCTGCCTATTAAACTTCAAAAGATTCAGCCCTGAGGCAGAGAGAGGCACACGTACACACAAACATTCAAATAGCAGAGTCTTATTAAAAGGGTTTGGCACTCTTTCTGTACGGTACCCTAAAAGAGATAACAAAACATTTAATCTTAATGAAATAGTGTCTGGTCGGTAAAGAGCCGAACATAATCCAAGTCTTAATGTCTGGCAGGCGGCGCGACAGGCGCGTACTAGTCTAAATAAAAATATAGCGGCCGCAGCAGATGTCATGAACATGCTAAGCTTTAATTTATCACTTCGCTTAGAGTAGAGGGGCAACGGAGTTGAAGATTTTGTGGACTTTTTTCTTAATTAAGTTGGGGAGAAGATTTGTTTTGTAATGATTACTGCCGTATTTTAGATGGAGGATTGTCGGTAGTATATATTTTTATGCGTTTTGTTTTGATTGTTAGTAAGTGACTACTAAGCTTTCATCAAAATATAATGACACGTGAAGCATATCAATACAGTATTACTAAATTATAAAGAATTTGTTTTTTCATGTCTGAGTCCCCTAAAGCGGTTTAGAAACTCTGACACTAAGGTGTGTGGGGTCGTAAGACCTTACTGCACACACTATAAAGAAGAAGAAGAATTTAGTTTTTTCTTAGGTTTAACTTAAAAATAAAAACAACAAAAAGCCCGGCCCAAGAATGAAATCTCCGAAAAATATCTAACATGGCCACCATACCTTGCATTACATTGTATGTCAGAACATAATATCATGACAAAATTTTGTGCAACCTCGGCTTGTTGATTTTGTTATTTTTTCACCCACTGGTCTTTTGAAAAATAAAAAAAAGGTTAGCGTCACACGTACAGAGCGTACCGTTATAGAGATTTTCATATCGCTTCTGGTGCAAAGGAATCTGTCATAGGAAAACGAGCTTTATGGTGGAAAATGATAAAGTAAGAATTTAATTAATAGGAAAAAATGTTTTTTTCTGTTATACTGCAGAACAGGCGAGGCAGGAAAGGGGTAGAATTTTTCGAACCTACAGCTTCATGCATGAGAGGTGGGCGCCTTAACCACTGGGCCATCACGACATTGAAATGAATTATATGATATGATTAAGTCTGAATGCTTATTTATCTAAATAACATTTTACCTCATTTGTTGTTTATATTCTCACAAGAAACGTTCCACAACACACATTACAATTAACAAAACATTTATACAGCTTTGAAAATTAAACAATAAATATTATGACGCTGACGTGGCTTTACGTCGACGTCAATGTTAACATTATGACGTTAATCCTAACAAAGTAACTTTATGTGGTGATTGCGTGATATGGTTTATTAAAATGTTTAATTTAAAGAAGCTGAGTGGCCTGAAAACGTTGTTTACTTTGATGAATTTGGGCAAGATTGTAGCAAGATAGTGGAGGTACAATTTTGTTGTTTTAGTGCTGTGTTGTTGAAAAATTCAATTAGCATAATTTGACTAAGGGACCTACTATACTAAAGCCTTCCACAAAAGTGCGATATTATCATCATCATCTTCCTGTCCTTGTCCCATGTTACTTGGGGTTTTCCATTCCGTCCTGTCAGCCGTCATGCAATCACTGACTTCCTTTTCTTTCATATCATTCTTCACACAATCCATCCATCTTTTCTTTGGCCTTCCTCTTGCTCTCCATCCATCCACATTCATATTCATAACTCTCCTGGTCACATGCGTTTCATCCCTCCTCTTTAAATGCCTATACTAAGACAAACGATTCCCGTTCAACTTTTCTGTCACTGGCGCCAATTTCAGACTGCCTCTTGAGATCTCAGTCTGTAGTAGTAGTCTGTTAGTATTTTTATTAAATCTTTTATTTTTGCTGACTGATAGGTACGTATACGCATGATTACAAATAACTATCCGAAAGCAGTTCAAAATAATGTATTTACTTTATTCAGTTTAATTAAGTTTTTGTATCAGACGCGAAAAGAAAATAAATAGGTACAAGACTGGAATTTTCTATGGACAAAAGCTGAATTGAACTGAATAATTGTAGTTAGTCCCTAAGAAGAAAAGGCTGATGAAGATGGATGGCCGAATGGCGTTGACCTCAAAATTGGGATAAAGGATAATGTTTATTATCATTTGGGTCAACTTTAATTAACATGGCCCTTTTTTCCTTGGTCGTCTATCCCGAAGGAACTCCTTGTGTACGCTATGGTCGTCACTCCGTCCGTTGGAGATTGCTGTCTAATAATTTCCATTAAGTTTGTACGTGAACTCTTTAACTCAAAAGAGGACTGGAGGATCCGTGATCTATAAGATACAATGACATCGATGGCAGCAAAGTAGAAACGGACATCTACAAAATCGCAACTTTACAAGAGAGCAGATTTAGTTTAAAAGAGTGGTTATTTTGAGAGTTATGGACCGATTAACCTGAAATTTTCTATAATGCTTTAAAATAACCTTCTTTATGAATTGTGTAATAGGTTTTATCGCTTTATCGTTGTTTTACTGAAATAATGTAGATGTCTTTTTTTACTCTGAAAAAACTTTGACGTAGAAGAAGACATCTGCCTGATAACCGTTTATCAGGCAGATGTCTTCTTCTACGTCTAAGTTTTATTACATTGTAATAAAAAAGTGCCCATTTCATTTAAAATATCTAATAAAGTAAGATAATAATCTCCTGTAATACATTTAAGGATATTTAAAGAACATCTTCATAAACGAACAAGTGGCAGATGTCCGTGTTTACGTCGAACCGTAACCTCAAAATAAATTTTATTACTCACTCTAAGATTTCATTACTAGCACTAATAATGAACTGTAAACACTATCATTATTATTACATTTATACCGGTACGCGCTAGAATGTGACAACTGACTGATGTCTTTGTTGACGTTTCCATTCATCTGTCAAAGCTCCGAAGTAAAGGCGGACAAAGTCAAATGTCCGTTTCTACTGCGATGTTTTTTAAAAATCCAGTGTAGATGTCTTCATTTACATGTTAAATTTTCTAAATTATATAAAATTTTGAAAAAAATTTAATACAGACTTGTAGATAGGATTAATATAAGCTCATTTTTGTAAAAAAAGCATTTTCGAAAAAATGTAGATGTCCGTTTCTACTTTGCTGCCATCGACATGACTGTTAACAATATTCATTTATTCGGTTGGCGCAGTGACTGCTACGCTGTGTGTCACAGTTTCATTCCCGCATGGAACAAATCTGTTAATTGTGTATGTAAGTTTATGTTTGTAAACGCACTCATGATTCAGGAGAAAATTTCAAAGCGGAGAAACATTTTAAAATTTTTGTTTATAATATTTATTACGTCAGAACTCCTTTATATCCGACTGCGCGACGCAAAGGAGGGTAATGTGTTTATCAGTCTATGTATGTATGTATGTATGTTTGTTTCTATGTGGCGTTCTAGAGACCAAATGCGTAGGCCGATTTTGATAATTCTTACGTCAATCGATTCGTCTTAACCTTGCGAGTGTCACTAAAGTCATGACAGTAATCAAAATTCACCACAGCGACAACCACACGCCATATTGTCAAAATGAAAAAAAAAAGTCGTTTAAGATTTGACCTTCATATTGATACCGCTTTTATTAAAACTTATTTCTGATGATGGAATTCATGAGTTGTGGAAATTCTTCAAATATTAAAGGGATAAATATAGCGATTATAAAAATTTCATTATTTTTCACAGACAGCGTCCTCACAATGGACCGGATAGGTTTGTTGTACAGTAGCCAGCACATCTGACTATACCTTTTTGTTGTAAAATCGCTCCTATTACAACCGCATAAGATGCCGCAGTTTTAACCATAACACGCTGTCGTCCATACCTACATAATAAAATAATATGACCTACATTCAATTACATATCAATACTCTTTGCAAACACTTTTTTTTTTCTAAATAAAAAAGAAAACTTGAACTGTCACGACTGACAACAAATCAAACGTCATGGTTTGGAGAAAAAATTAAACTCGTCTGTCCAAAAATATTAATATTAACTTACAATAATGTTTTAATAATTTATTATCCACGAGTTTTTTGTAAATATTTTACACATTTTCTTTACTGAAAATGGGTGATAAATACTACCAAAAATGGTGTCCAGTAATACGAGAAATGGTGAGCATGAATTTTACTTTTTTTTTGTTTGATATCGTTGCCCAATTCCTTTAATAAATTAATTAATTTATTCACACCAATCATAACTTTTTATCATTTATAGAACATGCAATAATAGATTTAAAATCATTCATGTTAGTAAATTAGATTAAATTAAAAATAATTAAAATAATATATTATACATAGTGTAAATAAATAATTAAACTTTAAAATTAATTACATACATAAACCAATTCCCTGCTTTACTTTTTACTTACAAGTGCATATATGTTAGCTCAGCGCAGAAATAAAAAAAAATTGCTTTGCCTACGCGATCATTAAATCACATTTGTTTTATATAAGATGGGTTTTCTCTTGGCTCTAGTATAGCCATAGCATAGATTTTAAGTTCCCAATAAAAGTTGAACTTCTGCGATTAACTTAGTGCGTGAACTTTAAATTATGTGGTATGTGACACAGATCGGTATGCGAGGAAATTACAGGGGCACGTTAATGAGGCGTTTTTCCTTTACAAGGAAGAAGGTGGGTTCCGTAGAAAATTGCGTTTTCGTGCGAGGAAGGTAAGGAGATGCTTTGATAGATTTAAGCCGTTAATTGCTTATATTAGCCTGTTTTGAGTTAGAGAATGGGACGTGTTTTGTTTGTTTTATTAACGTGATTTTATTTATTAGGAGCTGATTTCTCATTTCAAATTATTGGTAAAGTGCTTTTTACACTATCCAATCAGTACGGGCCTATTGATAGGGCGGACGTGGAGTGGCGGTCGGTCGGAAACACCCGATCAATCTAGCAGTAGGGCCTATCCTCTCTATCAGTTATTATACTACCCTACCTAGGAGATAGGGACCCTATCGATTGAGTAGTATAATAAGCGCTTCCAAAGAAATAAAAAAAAATAGGCGGGTTTTGTATAAAAAAAAATTGTCAAACTGTCATTTTTATTTCAAGATCCCAAAATTGCCAAAACTACGTCATTTTAATATGACTGATTGAGTGTTTTTCTGTGTTAAACATTTTCGTCAAAAATTGTTCAGGTTATCGCATTCCACGATTAGATATTATAATTATCCTAATATTTGCTACGGTACTTTAGTTTTCGAATCCAGTCCGTAGTGGTGTAGTGGCTAAGTCATTTGCATTTGCGAATTCAAATATTTTTATGGTCTACGTGGTCGTTCAGGGTCTGGTTGGTTTTTCTGGGTTCACCTATGTTTGTTAACGCATTCACAATAGAAATCACTACTGTGTGGTAAAGATAAAAACCTACAACAGTAACTATAAATTCTCTTCCACTAGTCATATTTTCATAGTAGCTGTAATAATATGTATACGGACAGGGTATTTTTCTATGAAGATAAGTAACGTAAAGTGAATAAAATAAAAAAAATAAATAAATAAATATCTTGGGACAACTCACACACGGCCATCTGATCCCAAGCTAAGCAGAGCTTGTGTTATGGTAACCAGACAACTGATATACATACTTATATAATTTATAAATACATACATATTATAGATAAATTACACCCAGACACAGAACCAACAATTATGCTCATCACACAAAGTTTGTCCTGGGTGGGAATCGAACCCACTACCTCCGGCTTTGCAGTCAGGGTCACTAAGGCGATTAACACACGGCACCGCACGCCGCTCCGGCATGCGGTGATGCGGTTCTCACGTCGCACTAGCCTCTATGAAATCCGCTTGAACCTTGCACACGAACACCGCACGACCGCGCGGTCGAGCGGTGCTCTCGTCACAACCGCATCACCGTGCGGACGTCCGCGCGGTCGTGCGGTGCTTCACACACGGGGCGCCGCATCACCGTGCGGATCATCGTGCAGGGTTCCCAATTTAGGGGTTTTCTCCCCAAATTTAGGGGGTAAATATATGCATTGGAATTTTTTTAAGGGCGTTATATGTTATTTGTTTATGATGATGTTCTCAACGTTCATACAAATTTTCAGCTTGTTGCGAATTTTTGTACTTACTCTTGAATATCTATTTTGACCGGAATAACAAGACAAGAGTTGGTATCCAAGCGTGTATTCACAGTTGCTACGTATTGCGAGAAATGGAACGCACCCATAGCAGTTTGTTCTCTATTCCGCCACCTTTCGGGATGTCACTATTTGCGCACTGCATTAAAAAAATTCATTCAAAAATCATTTTTCCCCAAACTTACGCCAAAAAATAATGTGTTCCCCAGAATTTTCCCCGCAGTTTTAATTTCACCAAAAGTTCCCCAAAATTTTTCCCCAAATTGGGGGAAAAAAAAACCCCAACCTGGACACCCTGAAAACTGGTCAAAACCGGTAAAAAATAACTGGTTAAAACCAAAACTGGTCAAAATCGATCCGTGCGGTCATGCGGTTGAACCGCATCACCGTGCGGACAACCGCATCAAAATCCGCTTCACCGCCACCGCATGCCGGAGCGGCGTACGGTGCCGTGGGTTAATCGCCTAACCACTAGACCAACGAGGCAGTCAATGCACGGTGTCTGTGGTTGATGACTGTTCTTGCTGCCATTTCTTATATTATCTTTATGAAGAATGAACGTTTATGCTTACTTTAGCGTTGTACTTAATTTATTTAAGCGTGGCATTTTAAAAATATAGCTTTGTGGTTGGGATATTCTGAAATGCAATAATAAAGGGTGTTTCCTTTAAAGGTTCATTAAAAATAAAATAAATTACATAAAAATAAAGTTAATGTCTATGATGTGGGCTTTCTTTAATAGATAAGTTATGCCAGTAGTGTTTAAATATGATTTTGGGCATTATGAGCGCAATGGCTGGCTCTAGAAGTGTAATCGTTTTTTTTTTATTTTAACCGCCTTTGTACCTACTCTTAAACACCACTTTAATCATTAGGTAACGTTTCCAATGCGCTAGTAGTCGCACAAAAACACTGACAGTCTGACTTCATGACTATTATCTGCCACACTGACATCATACAAACATTTTAATTTGGTTAGTGCTGTAAAAAAATAACACAGGTTTAAATAGCTGTCGCTGTATAATTACCGAAGTTACCCGTTGTAACGTAATTAAAACTTTATGTTAATTAAAACTTAAATATTATGGTAATGCCACAAAAATGAGCAAATCATATTAATATGAATTTATTATTTTTGTTAGATTCCGCCCGCGACTTGTATGAAACATTTTTCTAGGATAAAAAGTATATTTATGTGCTAATCCAAACATCAGATAGACATCTGTCTCTGTGTCAAATTTCATCCAGATCCAGTTACCCGTTCTGGCGTGATTTAGTAAAAAACATGTATTGATCCAAACTTTTTACAAGACTTAAAAATAGTAGTAAAATAAATTATGTCATAAGCTTGCATTTAAAAAAATGCAGAGATAAGTGATATTGCAGAGTTTGTCCCAAAGTCTGCAAACTGACACTTAGTATATTTTGTTTGCAGACCCTCGCCTAGATACAAGTCTAAATGTGTTGCTGTGTAACGCCACTGAAGTCATTGGAACCGTAGCCAACACCATGTACTCAGATAACTTCCAGTGGCAGAGGGATGTATTGGGCCACGGTGTATGTAAAATTATTTTCATTAGTACCTACCGTTTTGAATTTGGATCTATTATACGAACAAAACTCTGCAATGTCATTTAAGTCTGCAATATTTATCATATGACTCTGCAGAATTTTTTTTTTGGCAATATTGTTAATTTCATTTTACATAATGTTTTTTTTTTTAAATAGTTCTCTATTAGTTTGCAGAACTAGTTGGACATTTTGCAGAGTATTCCAACTTGTTTTTGTAACCTTTCAGTTCAATGTTCCACGGCTGTCATGTGCAGAACAAGAAAGCGGTAACACCGTGCATCTTATCAGGAACTGGCTGAGGACCCATGAAGAAGCACAGGTAATCTTCTTCTTTATCGTGTGGGCAGTAAGGTCTTACGACCCCACAAACCCTAGTGTCAGAGTCTCTAAACCGCCTCAAGAGCCTCTGACATGGTTAGCACAGGTAATGTTGGGTCATCTAGCAATAATCACAGCCTATCTCTGTGAAGAGTAGCCAAGCAAGCAGTACGCAGACACGGGTGCACTCCCTCTGTCCTCACTCTTTTAGTCTAATGGGACGGCAAGCGGACATGACTGAGGAAAAATTAAGCGAAAGATCAACGGTTTTACGTACTTTCCGATACCTACAGATGTCATACCGCCTACTTTCTTACTCCGGGTTGCTACTGAGATCTTTTTAAAGGATAAATTCAACAACACTTTGCAACCCACGCTTAACAATCACATTTGTGACCTTGAGACCAATGGGACTCACTGCAGGGAAAATGCTTCTTTAATGTGGCGGCCGCATTCTGATTGACACTGATTATACCTTTTTACCTTATCGTAGCTTTAACTTTCAGATCGACTAATTGACAATTCAAAAGTGCCTGTAAATGGTTTGATTGATTTAAATGCTTTGATTTTGAAATTGTTTCGCTATTTTATAAAGTGCTTAAGTAAGTTTTTTACGATGGATGATTGGCTATATACTTACTTTTTCTTATTATTTCAGGTGATGCTCGCCAGTGTCCTCGTGGTAGTCGGTCTATGGTGGTTGGTTCGAGCTATTGTCACACTGCTCATAAACCTGATCTGTCCCTTGTTGGTCGTCATCCTAGCAGTGGTCAGTATAAACTTGAGTTAATTATGGCTTAGTTAATGTATAACAATACCCGGTTGGAGTGTAGCCTTAGGGGCGCTAGGACTTAGAAAATTTTTGATTTTTTTACGAAAAGTTTTTTCGGAAAAGTTCTAATTTTATTGCAGCATCTTATTAAGCTAGTCCATAGAAACAAATTAAGCTCTGAGAAGTATGGCCCTACGACGCACCGTTTCCGAGTTATGGGTCTTCGAAATTTTTAGTTTTTTATAAAACACTCTATATTTCCAAAATGGTAGGTCGGATGAAAATCTTTTCTGAAAAGAAATTGTTGCTCTAGTCGAGAACCATGAGATAGTGTAAAGAAACCCGCGAAAATTAGTAAAAAAAAAATCTTAGAAAATTTGACTAAGTCCCGTGCCCCTAAAGATACGCAAGCTGACGATCCGACACTTAGAAAATTTTTCATATTTTTTTTTTTTTTACTTATTTCTGCGGGTTTTTTTACACCATCTTATGGTTCTCGACTAGAGCAACAATTTCTTTCCAGAAAAGATTTTCATCCGACCTACCATTTTGGAAATATAGAGTGTTTTATAAAAAACTAAAAATTTCGAAGACCCATAACTCGGAAACGGTGCGTCGTAGGGCCATACTTTTCAGAGCTTAATTTGTTTCTATGGACTAGCTTAATAAGATGCTGCAATAAAATTGGAACTTTTCCAAAAAAACTTTTCGTAAAAAAATCAAAAAAATTTTAAGTCCCAAATTTTTTTTTTCAACCAAAAAAAATTTTTTTTTTTGTTTCTTTGCTGTTCATAGTGCCCCTAAGCGTATACTCCAACTCCAACAAATCCGCCCCTAAGACGACCCACTGACCCAATACCCACTTTGGTAAATGCAAGTTAATCTCTACCATGATGATGATTAATTCAATTCTTCAAATCAAAATCTTACACTCACACACACCCGTATAAAACGGAGAGAAAGAGAAGGAAGGTCGCCTGGTAGGGATATAACCCTTTTTCCTTACGTGACGACTTCTGCCAGTTATGTGCACTGCAAGCCGCGTTCAACTTAAACTATCGACTTAAAATGAAGAAGAAGAGATTACCAAATGGTTGGTAATGTTGTTTTTGTTTCCACAGATATGCGTACCTCAGCTGCGAGCACCGCTCTTAGGCCAAAACTACCCGCTAGTAGCAAATCTCCTAAGAAACATATTGTTGAAAATGGCAGATAATATAAGAATACCTTAATATCGAAATTATGTTGACGTAAAAAGTTTGAAGCCAAAATTACAGCTAATTGTTTTAATTTTTAGACACCGAAGTGTTTTTATTTTTATTAGTAGGTATTTAACACAACATCACGCCTGTAATTCCCGAAGGGTTAGGCAGAGGTGTACCCATTAGTATACTCACATACTTATGTTCAAGTCTCATATAATTTCTTTGCGGGATCCAAGAAAGTTGAATCGTTTCTCCGGGACTTGACGAGCTTTATTGCCTCGGCGCTTTTCTGGCGGTGTCCGCTGTTGATTCTGGCTTTTAGGAGTTGCAGTGGATGTGAAAAGTGTGGCGAGCTTGTTCCGTTAAAAAAAAAATAACAAACATTTTTATTAGGAACGCAGACAGCTCAATATTCGCAGATCTGGGGGCCTACCACAACCTCTTAAAACAATATTATTTTTGTTTTTTCTGTTGTTGTTCTTTGTAATTTCTGTTGTTGCATTTTCAACTCTCGGCGCTGATCCGAGCGTTGAAAATCCAACAGAGCGGAAAGTAATATTAAAGTAATTGTTTTAAGAGGTTGTGGTAGGCCCCCTGATCCTGATAAATCTCAAGGTACTTATAATGGTTTGATAAAAAAAATATAAATATTATTCATCTTAATACCTATAAATTACGCGTCACGTTGTTAGTCCGGGATGAACTCCGAAAATACTCAACTATTTTTTATGAACTGAGGCTTACTGTGTGTAATTTGGTCAAACTTAAAAGATAGGATAGTTTTTATCTCGAATATCGACCTCAATATCTTTACTTACTTCAAGCCACAGCAACGCGTGGTCGAGTCAACAAGTAATTGATATGCCAAGAATTTCAGAAAATACCTGAGCTATTTGTTCTAAAAATATTCTTAGGTAGACAAATGTAGGTAACTGAAAAATAACGTAGACCTATAAAAATCCAAGAACTTTATTGCTTCAATGAAACAAAAGCAGTGAGCTATACATATCTTAGTACTAGTAGTAAAACGCCACCTCGCAAAAATAAAATATAAATAAGACGCCTTAAATGTTAGTTTTATTAGAAAAATTTCAACAATTACCAGTTTTATGTACTGGCTATGTGTAAATGGAATGAGTGTACTAAAAATACTTGAAGATGTACATTCTACTAATGATGAACTACAACACACCCCGGCTTCGCACTGGTGCAATGTAGATACTAACTATCCGTATAAACCTTACTCTTGAATCACTAATACACGGTTACTTTTAGGTCGTTCTTGAACCGAAAGCCTTAAACTCGATCATCAAACTCGAAAGGATTGGGACCATTTTTTTTTCAAAAATAACAATAAAAAAAAACAGCTGTTCAGTAAACTTTGACGAATTAGACGAACATAAATGTAAGTACTGCAAACAGGTGATTTTTTTAGTTGTTGTTTTTGAATAAAATATGGTCCCAATCGTTTCGAGTTTGATAATCGAGTTTATGGCTTTCGGTTCAAGAACGACCTAAAAGTAACCGTGTATATTGATGGAAACCGCATTAAAATCCGCTGTGTAGTTTAAAAGATCTAAGCGTACAGACGACAGGAAGCGACTTTGTTGTATGCTATGTAGAGATGACTTGAGTTGGGCCAGTTTTAATCATGGATTGCTGTTACAGCTAAACAGCTTATAGGTACCAATGTGACGTCACAATCTAAAGAACTATCCGGTGCACATTTCGCCTTTTGTGTATCACGCTACGAGCGCCCTCCGCCTGCGTCTCACCCCGTCCCTGTACCCCGCAGGCGAGGACTCAAACGGTTCAGCTATTTACAATTTTATTAACCTTTGTATACAAGCTATCAGCAATATGTTGTTAAAAAAAAGTATCACAATTCCCTTGTTACATTTAAACCGCTGTTACTTTTGACCCAATACTGTTACTTTGCAGCGATTCGTTGGATATAAACCGTCGGTGTCAACAGTATTTAATTCAGCAGCGCCTCGCGAGACACCTATACGATCGCGATTCTAACTGTGCATCGTAAACTAGGAATTTGTTTTAGGGTTGACAAGGTCGCTGAAAATAAGATTAAAAAAAAAAATTAATTATTAATTATTTTTATCTTGGTTCTAGTCAATGATAGACAGAGAAGCTTTAAATTTTGCTCACTAGTATTACGCTAAAATGATCATAAGGTCCCATCACAGTTCCTAATGATTCTGACTATCGTAAACAAAAATAATTATTTAACCAATCCGACTGGTAGTTTCAGATATTAGCGCGTTTATACCAACAAATAAAGCAAAAAACTCTTCAACTTTATTATATTAGTAATTTAGTAAGAAATCAGAAAGGTCAGGGGGCCGACCACCATCTCTTAAAACAATATTATTTTAATATTACTTTGCCTTCCGCACTGTTGAAATTTCAAAGCTAAACTCAGCACTCGAGAGTTGAAAATGCGACAACAGAAATTACGAAGTAACATTAAAATAATATTGTTTTAAGAGATGGCGGTAGGCGCCCAGGTGCGCTGTACTCGTACTCGGCGTGCTTTATGACGAGATGTATGAACGTAGATGAGGTGAAAGGAGTATGTAAGGATCGTAGCAGGTGGCGTTCTGTGGTTTCTGCCTACCCCCATGGGAAAAAGGCGTGAGTTTATGTATGTGTATGTATATAGTAAGAAATCGAAGTACCAGTGGCCAGTTCTAAATAAAAAAAAAAAATCTTAAAAAAGTATCTTTACAAAAAAATAGGTAGGTAGGTAACCTGAATACACTTAGGAGCACTTATATTTGAAGATACTTTGCCATCTGTCACACAGTCCGCCGCACGTGACGAGGGTTCCTAGGTGAGTCTGCGAGCCTAGCATAAACGATCTAACGTAAAATAATTTGGTTCGATTCTATTTTCGAATTAGAAATATGAGTGTTTTAATGCATTTTGGTTGATTTGAAATGAAATGATGTTTATTCAGCAAATTGGTTATAAATAACACTTTTACACGTCACATTTGTTTTTTTTTTAACTAGATGAGTCCAGTGTTTCCTAGCCGACTGCTCTGAGAAGAAACACCGAAACAAACTCAGAGGTCAAAGTCTCTTTTAAAGTCCATACAATTACTTGTAATGGTCAAATCATATGCGAACCAAGTAGGTTAATGTCCGAAGTGGTCTCTTGAGGAGAGAGGCACACGAATTTGAGTCGGCCTGTCCAGTCAGTGCATGCATTTGTCAGAAATCGTCAAGCTCGACTCAGAACTTAAGGAGCTCAACGACACGACGAACAATACCAAAGAAGGGACATTTGGGTAGGCTGCATCAAGTACTCAAACTGTCAGACAACCACGAAATCTAATCACAAAAAAATGCAACAACCCACATAGTCCACATATTTACAATATAATATATTAAAAAAAAAAAATACTTTTCAAAGTATGTTATCGTAAAATTAACAGATGTCATGTTTAGTAAAATGTGTCAAAAAGAAAAATGTAATTTGCAATTTGCAAAGGGCTTAGCAGAGCGAGCAGTTCAATCCCAAGCTTTTTTATCATCTAAATAATCCGAAATTTTATAGTAGCCCTTTTTGTATAGTTTGGTTTTAATACAACTTTTAAATTTTTTAATCGGTAAGTTTCGAACATCAATGGGAAGTTTATTGTAAAAACGTATACATTGACCCATGAACGAGTTGCCTACTCTGTGGAGACGAGTGTGATGAACCACAAGATTGTGCTTATTTCTAGTATTAAATCCATGAACATCGGACACTTTCTTAAAATTTGAAATATTCTTGTGTACATACATAAGGTTTTCAAATATGTATTGTGAGGCTACAGTCAGAATATTGATGTCTTTGAATTTCTCTCGAAGGGAATTCCGTGGACATAAGTTGTAAATGGCTCGAACAGCCCTTTTTTGAAGAACAAAGATAGTATTAATGTCCGCACAGGTTCCCCAGAGAAGAATCCCATACGACATGAGACTATGAAAATAACTGAAATAAACAACTCTGGCTGTATCCACATCAGTTATCTGTCGAATCTTTTTAACAGCATAGGCGGCCGAACTGAGCCTGCCTGACAATTTTTCTATGTGCGGGCCCCATTGTAATTTGGCGTCAATGGTAATTCCAAGAAACACCGTTGACTCAACAGGATTCAACTCTATTCTATTAAGCTGAACATTGGTGCTTAGCTGCCTGACATTTGGCGTTGAAAATTTAATGAGATTTGTTTTTTTTTCGTTTAACAGAAGATTATTTACATTAAACCAATGGACAACTTTACAGAGTGCATTGTTAACTTCGTCAAAATTTTCTAGCTGTCGCTTGATTTTAAAAATTAGTGAAGTGTCATCCGCGAACAATACAATCTTGTGATTATCCCTTACGTGATAAGGTAAGTCATTAATATAAATCAAAAACAGGAAAGGTCCTAGAATTGAACCCTGCGGAACGCCCATGGTGACCGCAGATCCTGCAGACATTTTGCCATTAACATCAACCCTCTGAATTCTGTTGTTCAGATAAGAAGTCAGAAGGTCGAGAGCTCTGTTCCTTATACCATAGTGGTGCAATTTCCTGATGAGTGTATTATGGTGTACGCAATCAAAGGCCTTGGATAAGTCGCAGAAAATGCCAAGAGCATCCCGCGATTCCTCCCAGGCCTCAAATATGTTTTTCAGTAACTCCACGCCCGCGTCTGTAGTTGAACGACCCTTTGTGAAACCGTACTGTCTCAGATGGAGTAAATTATATTTATTAAAATGCCTTAACATTTGATTCAAAATTAATTTTTCAAAGATTTTACTCAATGTGGGTAATATGGAGATGGGCCGAAAATTCGTGGGGTCAGTTGTACTACCAGATTTGAACAGTGGAATCACTTTACTAAGTTTCATCAGGTCAGGAAATACACCAGATGCAATGCAAGAGTTAAAAACAATTGCTAAAAAAGGAGAAATATCATCAATTATTTCAGACATGATATGTACCGATAATCCCCAAAGGTCGGTAGTTTTTTTTACAACTAGATCCCTAAAGGAAACAACAATATCTTTAGCAGTCACAACAATAAATTCAAAATGTTTGTCGCATTCTGGTACACATTCTTTTAGTATAGAGTAAGCAGTAGTGGACGACGACGACAGAGTCCTGGTTGTTAAAATTGGAATATTAGTGAAGAAATTTTCAAACTCTGTTGCCACGTCCATGTCCGCTTTAAAATCTTCATTATTGATTTTTAAATGGAAATCACGGTTGCGTACTGTAGTTCTTCCCGTTTCTGAATTAATAATATTCCAAGTTGTTTTAATTTTGTTACCAGATAATTTTATTTTATTTCTTATGTGTATGGCTTTTGCTGAGGAACAGGCTCTTTTAAAAGTTTTAGAATATTTTTTAACAAATTCTTTAAAAGTTTCGTCTTGGTTATATGATTTTTCACTATACAATTCATATAACCTTTCCCTACTTTTATAAATACCCGGTGTTGCCCAGTCACTAAATTTAACACGGTCACAAACAGGTAATGTTTTTGAGGTGAAAACTTTCCTGAATTCACAATTGATAAGATTAAATAATAAACTATATGCAATATCCGGGTTGATGTGATAAGGCAAACTCGGTAGCTTTTCCATTAAATTACTTTTAAATTGTCCTAAACGACTTTTGTATACTGGAATAAAACTCACAAACTTTCTTTGAGCTTCAACTATTTTCTGAGGGAAAGTAACTAACTGGCCACAGTGATCCGAGTCCAACTTGTTTATAATTAAACGGCTGGATGGTCTTAAGTTTGTAAAAATATTGTCAATGCAGGTGGCACTAGTGGCAGTTATTCTAGTTGGCTCAAGGAATGTGTGGTACAAGTTATATGACTTTAATAAAGCTAAAAAATTATTTACAGTAGCTGATTTTTCTAGTATATTAATGTTAAAGTCTCCACAGACAACAACTGTTTTATTACTGCTAGAAGTCTTTAATAATACTTCTTCCATATATTTTTCAAAAATATCATAGCAAGCACATGGGGGCCTGTACACGCTCATTACAATGAACTGCTCAAGCTCGATGCAAGCTATTTCAATAACTCGCTCAACAGAGAGGCTTACTATGTCTTTACGTTCTTTAAATTTAATATTGTTGCGAACAATGATGAGGGAGCCACCCCGTATCATATTCACTCTGCTGAACGAGCTGGCCACCAAGTGGTTATTAAAGCTGAACATGAATTGCTGGACTTTTAACCAATGTTCAGTTACACATAAAATATCAACAAAACTACAGTTCATGAACAGCTCCAATTCTAATTCTTTACCTATCACACCCTGTATATTTTGATGAACTATTTTTAAATTATTATTGGTAAGTTCACTTATGTTACAAGAATCTGATGAGTGTGATATTAAGGAATAGCTTACATTATTGCTAGAGTTTAACTCTATTGTCTCAGAACCCCTTGAATTTGGGTACAAGTCTAACTTGGTAATTGAATTAGTGCTAGAGATTGACTCTATTGTCCCATGTTGTAATTTAAATTACTTGGAACAAATTCCAAGAAATTAGTGGGACATACATTAAACAGACACTGATGTGTGTCTCAAAAAAAATTTACGACCAAACAAAAACCTGTATTATCAAACAGAGATAGAGATAAAAAGAGACGAGATAGAAAGCCATATATCTACATACATCATTCAAGAACACTGGCCAAACAAAAGTACGACACCTTTAAGATTCAAGTGGAGTTTACAAATGGTTTCCAGCCGCCGACGAGCACAGACGAGTTCTCGAGCACCTCAACACAAGAGCGATTGGCTCGAGCACCTGTACTAAGCTCGTGTTTGTTCTTTTTGAGCTCATGCTTGTAAGTTGGAATTATAGTTCTTGCATGATATGAGGCACATACCTACATTAAAAAGTACCTTTAAATAGTGACCGTATCGTACTGCCTCGTTGGTGTAGTGGTCACAAAGCGCTGCTTAGCATGAGGTCTTGGGTTCGATTCCCAGGTCGGGCAAAGTGTTATTGCGTTTTTCCATCGGGCATTTCTCAGTAGCAGACTCAGTCTGGAATTGTAAACGCGAGCGAGATTTGTATAACGTTTTGTGACGTACCAGCAATCATAGTTTGGATTGTTTTAGCAGGAATTTTTGAAAACTATTTTCATTCACGCATTTTTTATTGAAATTCCGTAATATTTTTTATATTTCTTTTTTTGTTTTTAAATAGAATCTATCTATAAAATAAAAGCAATTTAAAAATTATCACCTATTGGCGGCATTGTACAAGCGTTTTGTTACACGTCGTGTTTGTGACATCCCTATAGAACAATATGATATCTATGACCCTGACAGATGTGACGGCGGTGATGGGATTTTGATGGCACACTTCTGTAGTGACATTACTAGAAAGTATTTCGTCTAGAACGTCTGGAAAATCACGTGTTTGGGAAATCGTTTTATCTAACGTTGACAAGGTCAGGGTGAGAATGAAATTGTGTAGGTTATTTTAATTGATTTTATGGCTGGTCTTTCAATTATCAGATAACTTGACTGCCTCGTTGTTCTAGTGGTCGCAAAGCGCGACTGCTGAGCATGAGGTCTTGGGTTCGATTCCCAGGTCGAGCAAATTATTATTCGGTTTTTCCATCAGGAATTTCTCAGTAGCAGCCTCGGAGTCTGGATTTGTGCCCGGTTGATGGCAATAGGCTCGCCCCCTATTACATGGGACTTAAACATAACCTGCGAAGTGTGGGTGTACCTACTAATGAGTACGTACACCTCTGCCTAACCCTTTGGAGATTACAGGCGTGATGTTATGGTATAACTTTTATCGAAAGCTGTAAATATTTATTCTTTAGACGAAAGTTATCTAAATTAAATTCCCAATGTGGTCCCTCTGTTCACACGCACATCGCTTTGTACATATTCTAGTACAGTGGTTGTTTTTATGCAAGGTACATCATATTCATATACTATTCTTATATACAAAATATTCTTAAACAATATTCAATTTTAAAGAGGATGGATATATTTGCTCATTCTTCTCCATATGAAACTTTTTGGAAAGGATAGCTTTTTTTTTGTAAATTACGTTAAACTACCGTTTAATGTTTTTGAGCACCCGTTGTAGAGATAGGTTAAAATTGATTTGCCATTTGTAATTTTGTCACAGGGGAGATAATATCCCGAATTGCATAAACCGTGTGAAAAGTAGCATAAGATGTCATAAAAATTCTTCTACGGATAGATATCTCAATAAACCCCTTGTTATAAATCACAACAGGGAGAGAGGTTATCATAATTTTTAAAAATGGTGTAGGTTGCTTATTTGCTACATATTTTCTCTTGACATTCGTCTAACCTATGGGTAATTTTAGTGAGTAAGATCAGTGTATTTTATCACCCAGAGCTCGTAACAGTGGTTGGGTAAGTTTATAGTTTACAATATCATTACTACGGGATAGCGCGTAATGAAATACTAAACTTGATCGTAAACTGTTAAATTGTTGCCTTTAAACCTGGAACTTTTCGGTTTGTTGTCTAGTGAAAGATATACTATCTATATTTTATAGTGTACAATCATAATAATAATAATCATATGGTTCGATTCCCAGGTCGGCCAGTGTTATTGAGTTTATCCGTCAGGGATTTCTTAGCAGCAGCCTCGGAGTCTGCATTTGTACCCGGTTGATGGCAATAGGCTCGCCCTCAACATTACATGGGACCTAAACATAACTGGCGAAATGTGGGTGTACTTATGGGTACACCTCTGCCTAACCCTTTGGGGATTACAGGCGTGATGTTATGTTATTTCTTAGTAGCAACCCGGAGTTTAACAATTGGTGGAGTAACATCCTCGTTCCTCACAAAGAACGTAAAGCAGTTGGTCCTGCGCCTCATCTCTCCCTGGTCGTGTCAGATTGCCGTCCTATCTGACTATAAGAATAAAGAAATCGAGGGTGCAACTGTGTTTGTGCATACACTTGTACACTAAAGTATCTTCTGTGTATTTGGATAGGAGTCTTCGTTGTGATTGGCTACGCTGTGGCCGACATTCGGTCGGCAGATTAATATTGTGCGCAGCTTAATTAAAGTAAAAAACTTGCTGTATTTAGGCATCTCCGATTAAGAGTGTATTAGGCATCAGGCTGATATTCAAACGGTTCGGTGACCAAAGCGCGGATTCGCTCGCATCAATGACTTTTCTGTTGATGACAGACTATTTAACGCCGGTCTTAATTTAGACGAGCAAATGAAATATTTAGGTTAAAAAGAAACCTGCCAAGTGCGAGTTGGACTGGCACTAGAAGGGTTCCATACCACTATACACAACAAGATACCGTAGCAACGGAACGTAAAGGGCAACAGAAGGAACAGGGTGGTTTTTTAGTCTGTAAAAGTCTGACAGTTCCTTCCGCCCCACCCAGGGCGGAACGACTCATTTGATGATTTTTACCACCTTATAAAAACAGTAGATATACAAATAACACTTTTATTGTATGGGGATCCCTTTTTTAATTTTTAACTATTTTTAGTTTTATTTATTTGTTTTCATAGCGTTCTTAGTTACACACACTTTGTAAAGATTTCAAATGTCTTTCAATTACGGTTCAAAAGATATAGCCCTGTAACAGGCAGCGGAGTCTTATTGTTAGTAATAGTGTTCCATTAGGCACCCTACAGGTACGGTACCCTAGAAAACAAAGTTGACTTCGTTGTGGTGACTTTAATTTACCCTTTAAAGGGACAAAATGTTTTAAAACTTTTTGCGTTAATAGGAATATGGTAAAACCGTTCTATTTATTAAAACTTTAAAATACTTATTGGAAATCCGAATACCTCAGGATGTTGGAATTATCGGAGAGATTGGATCAGAAAAGTTTTAATTAATATCTACCTGGCGTGATATTCAATGGATACCGGAGCAATTATATTACAACACAGAAATAATAGACGTGAAAATGTGTGGCAAAGTAAAGACTGATGGAAGGTATGGAGGGAAGCTTTTGTGCAGCAGTGGGACAGTTACAGTGCTAATTTATTTATTAAACCTCATGAAAGGACACAGGCTACTTTTTAATCCGCGACTTCGTGTGCGTCCGCTTGTAAACAGGGACGCAAAACTTAGTATAATATTAAGATAAATATTTATTTATAATAACCTTAATAACTAGGTATCATTACAGGATTAACCTAATGCGATAGTGTGGAATTTATATACTTACAATACTAAATTAAACTAACAAGGAAGTAACACAACAACCAACAATAGCACGACATCAACATTAACATTCTATACTGAACACTACACAAATATATACTATTCTAAAACATACAATCCTAAAACATATTTTAAATAAACTACTTATTACATTTTATGTGTTGCATAATATAAATAATAGTACCCTTGATATTAATATGATTTGTATGGATTAATGCTGTGGAAATGCGTTCCTTGCGGAGTATGTGTGGTGTAACTTTGAACGATAGAGTGAGGAATGAGGTTATACGGGACCGTTGCGGATTAAAAGAGGACGTAGTGACAAAGATAGAAAAGGGTATGCTTAGATGGTTCGGTCATGTTGAGAGGATGAGTGAAAGACGATTAACAAAAGGTATTTATATATGGCAGAGGTGAGTGGTAACGCAGGGAGGGGTCGCCCTAGGAAGACCTACACTGACCTTATTGGTGAGGTTTTTCAGAAAGGTCAGGTGCGGAGTACTCGTAACCGGCGTGCTTGTATGACGAGATGTATGAATGTAGATGAGGCGAAAGGAGTATGTAAGGATCGTAGCAGGTGGCGTTCTGTGGTTTCTGCCTACCCCCATGGGAAAAAGGCGTGAGTTTATGTATGTATGTATGTATGGTAACAATTAATTTTATGTATCTTCTAATTTTTGCCCGCGATTTCCAACGCGTGTTTTTTTTAACCCGCGTGAAGTTACATCTATGGTTACTGCTCCGCTCTTGTGAGTCGTAGCGTGATGTTTTATAGCCTATACTATTCCTCATGAATCAGACTAAGATATACAAAAAAATTTTTTTCAATCCGACTGGTAGTTCGAGAGATTAGCACATTTAACAAACAAACAAAAAAATTCAGCTTTGTTTTATTAAAGTATAGCATTCAGAGCAAATAAAGATTTATTCCTATTCTATAGCGAAACTATCACCAATTCGATAACAAAGTTATAGCTATCATCAGAACTCGATTCCTTACAATCGTTCTCTCCCACGGGGATGCAAACTATTGGACGGCGGCGAACCGATCGGGACTCCGATTGGTTAGCAATTGAATCGGTCGGTACGTTAGTTCCGGCTATTAGCTATTCATAGCATCGCGCTGGACGACGGACCTAAAACATTGGTTTTATGGCGAATGTAATGTCTTGCAGCCTCAGCAATTTTAAATGGGCACTAGATGGAATTTTTGAAATGGTCTATATGGAGTTATGGGAAACTAGGTTTTAAAGTTTGTTTTACTCATAGTTAAAGCGGCTTTTGTGATTTCAGGATGTTATTCAAGTATTGCGAGTAGTATTATATAACATCACGCCTATAATACCCGAAGGGTTAGGCAGAGGTGTACCCGTACACCCACATTTCGCCAGTGTTATGGGGGCGAACCTATTGCCGTCAACCGGGCACAAATCCAGACTCCGAGGCAGCTACTGAGAAATTCCTGATGGGAAAACTGAAGCAATGAAATATGAATAAATAAAATAGAAGCGCCTGTTTGTGGTACTAAAATAACGGCCTTTTACTAATTGTATGTGAATGTTTACACGGTACTTATGCCAAAAAATACCGAGTTTCACTGGCAGTTAGCTGTTGTATAAGGAGTAACTTAGTAACTAGAGCTACTTTTAGGAAAAACAGGCTTCAGGTTTGCAAGCTTCTTCTGGGTAAGATCACTCCATCGTAGACTTTTGTCTCTGGCACCTCTGATCTAGATTAGAGTCAAGAGTAAACCCGTCTTATATAAAAAAAAGAATAAAATCAGGGCTTCGCGTAAGGAAATAAAAAAAACTGCATAGATAACCGACAATCACACGGACGTCGTCACGGGCATAAGCTAGTGAAGTAATATAATTTTGTTTTGTTTTTACGTGCCACTGCTTGGTAGAAGTCTCCCCATTTTCCTTCCAGACCTCTTTATCGTTCACATGTCTTTGCCACAAGCGACCTCGACGGCGCCCGGCGATATCCTCCTTATATGAATCTCATTTATTTTACTTACATTTGCCTATAGAGGATTTGTTTTAATAGATTGGATTTTATGCTAACTGGAGGAAGAAAACCAATTTATTGATAGTAAAAAAAAACCTATTCGGAAAATAAAATAAAAACCGCACTTTCACATGTTTTGCTCAATCTCTAAAGTACATACTTATGGGATTTTATTATACAAGGCGAAAGTCGTAAATAGAATAATATAGAATTTCGTACCTCCTTACAAGTTAGTGTTGAGACATAAATATTGACGTCGGATGCCTATCTTCTGCTTAGTCAACGGAATTTCATATCGGGATGGTGTTACGTAATAAGGCATTAAGATATTATCACTTAAATAGTTTTTTTATTAGTCTGTGGCAGGATTTTCCGTAGAGTTGTCGCAAAAAGGATGTCGTACCATTTCCTGGCTGTTAATTAAAAAAGAAAGTTATTTTATTAATGTCGTGTGAAAATACTACTATCATTATGGTAAGGTATATTGAGCATCATTTTAATACTACAAAAATTAGGGATCAGTAAGAAATCCACGTGGACAGAATTATGGGCAGAACTAGTGTTATTTTACAAGGTACATTTTTTCGTTTTTGAAAGCCTACAGAAAAAAATAAGTAAGCAACGATAAAATAATATAAATTTTAATTATCGTTATACGTTGAGTCTTAATTTAGGTAATACAGGGCGGCCCCAATAGCAACGTCTAAAAGAAACTTTTAAAACTACAAAAAAAAAACTCTTATTTTCTTTTGAAGGTCGCTATTTGGGCCAATTTTATAATGCTAATAAAATTATAATAACTTTGTTATAATATGGCATTCAAAAACATGAAATCCAAAGAACATTTTGAATTCTAAGAGTTGTTGTGATTTATGAAAACCTTACAATATAATATTTCCAAAATAAACACCAATTTCAATTACGAAAACCTTTCATTTTTGTGTTTGTACCCTACCTTTTATGTTACGAGTACATTGTTTCCAGAATTATTAATTAAACGTTCCAATTTTTTATTTTCAAGTTTATAAAATGTTATGGCCTATATTTACAGTCTTTTTTGGCATACTTTTGTTACTTCATTCCCTAAAATATTAAATTTAAAAAATCTCTCTTAAAAATTATATTTTCTAAAATATTTTTATTTAGTTTACCTTGTTCCTTTTAACATAACAGCGTCCAAATATCTCCGTGCCCAATATTGCTCGTCTCCGAACTTAAGGGTGGTTTTACTTTTTCAACTACAACCCCTATTAGAACCCTTGCTTGTCCTACTTGAGCATACCATGCAAGACGTCCCACCGTGACTTGTGTTTTGTCATTCAGTGGCTTAGTCCTTTCGCCAGGCTAAATTATTGGTCCTTTTGCCTTAGATGTTTAAAGGCACATTATTATGTTGGTTTTCCTTTTTGTTGGTAAGAAAATGTTTTACTTTAAATTGTTCAATAGGACACAGATACATAGGTGTAAAGGTACAAAGCACAGATGTTTGATACGATGAAATCATGAAAAAAAAATCCGTTGTCTGTAAAGTCGGTTTACTGACGATAGTTGAACGTGACAACGGAAAATACTGATGGAATATGGTTTCATTTTTCAAAAGAAAATAATAATTTTATTTGTTTGATAGATAGATACGCTGCCGAACGCGGAGGCCGATTGTGCCTCTTTGTCGCTCGTTCCGCGCTCTCGCTTGCACTTCAAGCCTAAATGGAACGCCGGTAACGCCGCATGAGTCATGTTTTTTCGTGCATGCAGCCGGCTCCATCGAATTATAAGACGTTGTCACGTCAAAAAGATGATCCATACATTTTGTTAAGCTACGTAAATGTATGGATCACCTCATTTATTTTTTAATTTCAAGCTTGTTGTTCATAATATCCAGTACACTGACTTCTGGTCGGATATTCAAATAATTCAATTACACCTTGTAGGTATACAGTTATTTTCATAATCAATTACAATACGATGATGGATGTACACATTTATATTTTTTTTTACCTACATTGTTATCAGAAAAGTAACAACAATAATATAGCCAGGATATTTTAAAAACTCATTTGCAAAAAAGTGTCCGTAGAGTTTCTTGTTTGTTTTACTCCATTGAGACCTATGTTTTAGAACAGGCAACTAGATTCAACTTTCTGACTGACTCCTTGACAATTTAAAAGTGCCTGTAAATGGTTTAATTGAAATAATTGCTTTGACAACTTCGTCATTTCCTTTGCCTTATCAACCCAAAAATACTTAGCGGAAGCCAAAGCTAGGTTAACCCATATTCCCCTTCACAGGTTGCCATAGAAACCACGTGGAAATTACATGAAACACAATACTTAACATCCAACGCTCACATTTACGGTTCACAGAATCAACATTTTCGCCGTAACAGGGTAGGTACATTCGTTACGTCTTTACCTTGGATTAAAGAAAGCAGGATATTAAGGTGTAATTGACATTGTTAGTTTTAATGGCCGAATCCTTTTATTATTTCTTACAGATTTGAACAGTAAAATTTTATTAAATTACTCAAGTCCCACGTAATGAGACACAATTGATTTTCTATTGTTTTGACTTACCGGTAAGTCAGCCGGGGCTTGACAGGCTATCAATCTTGTAAGACACAATTAATGCGGATATATTTCTGACCTTTTGTAAAACATTAAGCTATAATTTAGGTATCTAATAAAGGACCTAGACTCAACAATCATATAATAACTATGCTAGATTTTGCCCGCGACTTACTGATCTTAATTTTTACAAATAAAATATAATTTAATAGTCCATAGCACTTATGAATAAATTAGCTTCCTATTGACGAAAGAATTTTCAAAATCGGGTCAGTAGTTCCAGAAATCAGAAAGTTAAATTAAAATTCTAACAAGCAATATGAATAATTATTTGTAACAAGTCTATTATTGTCTCACTGGACTTACTGTTCCACTCAAACCATGTCTTAGGCCCTTGAGGCGGTTTAGAAACTTTGACACTAGGGTGTGTAGGGTCGTAAGACCATACTGCCCACACGATAAAGAAAGAAGAACTGCAGGGCAAAGGCCTCTTCGGATGCAGATTAAGTTTGAGCATTGATCACCTCGTTTACGTGTAGCGTAGGTTTTGATAATTTCAGACCTATATGTGTCTAGATTGTGTCGCAATGAACTCAACATTTAACATTTTATAATACATGCGTCTAAAGTCATTTCAACCCATTGCTTAAGTAAACATTGCTATTTAAAACATCATTATATAAGATAACCCAGTCTTGCCATATCTCCAGTATCAATATTCCAACTCCCCATATATCCCCAGCAACCAACATTAAATAAATTGAAATCACAATAAGGTCCCCCCAGCCTGTTGTCACGTTAGGCGTCTTAATTCCAGGCCACGTTTGTCCCTCAACCGCAACGCAATTCGGGGAACCCAACGGTTCGATTTATCGGTCGTTGCTATGTCTATTGGTATGTATGTAGGTATTTACGCGTTGATGCTGTCAAATACGGACTGTAAAGGTCGTATGCCAATGTAACCTGGCTGAAAAAATTAGTTTTATCTAGACATTCTGGTGGATTCCAGAAAAGATTTAAATTAAAAATAATAGACGTTTGTTTTTTTTCCGACTCGCATTTACCAGTTTTTTTTTTAATATTGGAGCAGTTGTTTGTTCAGGCAGGAGTTCGAACAATATTTTAAATACACTTTGAATTAGGTATCCAAAGACTGCCTTTCAATTGAGTAACAGCCGGTATCTTGATCACGGTTGAGTGCTATCAATAGGTAGAGACTCTTCGCTGGTTTAGCCATATTCAACCTTATTTTATTAGTTTATAATTTTTAACCCGGTAGTACGTTTCTGTGGGATAATTTTCGACTTTTACTCCGTAACAAAACTTCACAAAAACAAAATTGTCAAAAGTCAAAGTCAAATCATTTATTTCAATTAGGCCATTATAAGGCACTTTTGTACGTCATATACAAAAAGAAAAAAAATATGCCGTGGTCGTATGCCACCTAGTCAATAAAGATTGTGTGAAACAACCGCAGGTGGCATACGACTACGGCTATTACTTGAAAATTTCTTTACTATTTATTTCAAATGTGCTCATCAAGCCCTTTAATTTGATACCCATGTCGATACTATGCAAAAAAGTTTTTTTTTTCGATAACGACTTCTCATCCCCTGGAGGGCGCCATATTGGATTTTGTGACACGTCACCTACCCTATAACCAGCGGACAACTGAGACGCTTCTAACGACACCTCATTTGTCATGTAATGATAAGTAGTTTAGAAGTTACGAGGGAACAAACAAACATATATACATACATACATACCGGTCAAAATCATAACCCTCCTTTTGGCTTTGCCGTAGTCGGGTAAAAAAGGAATTGAATCTATTTGCCCCTTCCAAAAGGTATTAGTGTTTTATGGAGAAGAATGGGCAAGAAGCTCCATAATTGACTGCGTATTCATCGTCCCTTCTAACATGATACAACAAATCCAGATATTCCGGATATTAATATTAATAACAGAACATTCCACAAACTTAGAGAATACAGTGCCAAATAGTTTCACGTCTATTTTCATCAGAAAAAGTTATAATTACTTATGTTGTGATACCAAGACCGATGCCCCACGAAGTTGGCCGAAGTTTCCCGAACAAATTAGTATTCTTTCTGCATATACACGAGTCGTATTCAATTTTTTCCGAGAATCTCGTTTTCATTATTCAGGGATCAGAGTTTGTCATGACATTTTATGCTAATTTATAAAAACATCTTTAATTTTGTTTCTAAACAAGTATTTTTGAGTAGTTTGTGAGTGGTTGATAGCTGGAATAGTTTTAATTACCTATATTTACTTAATAAAATTTAAATAAGTAATAATTATTATAATACTACTGTTCTTAACCTCATTCTTTATTTTTACATACTTTACAATTTTTAAGAAAAGAAATTACAAGTAATAGTTTTTTTTAAATATGTATAAAAATAGTGCTCCGCCCGCAGCGAGGTAGTAAAACCCAAGCTATCGGCGGTTAGGGATCCAGAGAGAGGAACCTCCTCACTACGCGTGCCGTGTTCACGACGACCGCCTTCTGCTTCTGACCCCTGACCCAGCTGTTGAGTGATATTATTATAATAATACTACTTATTATTATAATACCAGCCTATTATTGTCCCATTTCAGGCATATGCTAATTGCCGGGGTTGCGGGACGTCTTAAGATGATACCGTGGCCCCGGAACGCAAAAGGCTACAGAAGGAACAGGGTGGTTTTTTAATCAGTAAAAATCTGACAGTCCCTTCTGCCTCACCCAGGGCGGAAGGAGACATTTGATGATTTTTACAACCTAAAAAAAAAAGGCCTATGCTAATAGAGAAGGCATGAATATTGATCACTACGCTGACTCTAGCCGGTTTGGCGATTTCAAATTTATATTAATTACTAGCATTTTCCTCGCGACAACGTACGCGTGATGTTTCTTACGGATCCCTAATATAGCCTATGTTACCCGGGGATAATAATTATAGCTTCCCAACAGTTAAAGAATTTTTCAAATCGGTTCAGTAGTTTCGGAGCCTATTCAATGCAAACAAACAAACAATCGAATCTTTCCTCTTTATAATATTACTAGTATACAAGTGTAGATAAGTTGAGGTTCCTAGGCTGGGTCCACATTTGTAGCATCTTGACGTATCCCGATCAGTCGTATCGTATCGAGTATTTGTATCATAAATATGGACGCTCATTTTGTCCATATCGTATTATTAAGGCGTATATGGTAAAAAACGCGTCCATACTTATCAAATGCTGTATCATGTCAGTGTATCGGCTGTATCTTTACAAATATGGACGCTTCGTTTTTCTTCCGATCCGCGTATCTTTTCCTGATACGCGTTTCTTTCAATGCACCTTCTGATAAACATGATCGGCGGAAAAACCGACACAGATGGTTCGCGGTGTATCACGTATCGTATCGCGATACAGTATCGTGATACAGTATCAAAATACGTCCATACTACCGATCATGATACGCGTATCGGATACGAGGTGTATCAAGATACGCGGTTAGTGTGGATCGGGCCGTATCAGATACGGCGTGTATCATTAACGGGTATCATCTTGCGTCCAAACTAGCGATCATGATACGCGCCGAGGCCACGCAACGGAGATACGATACACCGAAATGATACAAATGTGGACGCAGCCTAAGGCTGGGTCCACATTTGTAGCATCTTGACATATCCCGATCAGTCGTATCGTATCGAGTATTTGTATCATAAATATGGACGCTCATTTTGTCCATGTCGTATTATTAAGGCGTATATGGTAAAAAACGCGTCCATACTTATCAAATGCTGTATCATGTCAGTGTATCGGCTGTATCTTTACAAATATGGACGCTTCGTTTTTCTTCCGATCCTCGTATCTTTTCCTGATACGCGTTTCTTTCAATGCACCTTCTGATAAACATGATCGGCGGAAAAACCGACACAGATGGTTCGCGGTGTATCACGTATCGTATCGCGATACAGTATCGTGATACAGTATCAAAATACGTCCATACTACCGATCGTGATACGCGTATTGGATACGAGGTGTATCAAGATACGCGGTTAGTGTGGATCGAGCCGTATCAGATACGGCGTGTATCATTAACGGGTATCATCTTGCGTCCAAACTAGCGATCATGATACGCGCCGAGGCCACGCAACGGAGATACGATACACCGAAATGATAGAAATGTGGACGCAGCCTAAGATAATTATTTTCATTGAGCGATGTCAGTGTATCCAAGATAAACGTAGGAAGTACATATGAATTTGATTAGTAAAGATCTTAATACATAATACCTTCAGAGTAATACGTTTTCTCGAAGGATTTATTGATTG
Source organism: Hoplodrina blanda (assembly GCA_949316365.1). NCBI lineage: Eukaryota > Metazoa > Arthropoda > Insecta > Lepidoptera > Noctuidae > Hoplodrina > Hoplodrina blanda. The sequence continues at coordinate 1,569,677 of OX438579.1, read as the reverse complement.
AATTCATTTCCTTTTAAAAAGACTCAAATTAATTGAAGAATTCTATAAATCGTAATGAGAAAGGCTCATAACAATATAAAACCTTTTTTTCCTTCAGCTTTTTATTTCGTCGAGAACTTTCCTTATTGAAAAGTACTTACAATACCTTTGAAATCAATTAAAAAGTTAGCTACGTATGAAAGGTCAATAATTAAAAGTTAGGTTTTGACTTTTTTTTATTTTGACCGTGAAGGGTGTTATTGTGATTTCTTTTCTCAAAATTATTATTTTATAATTTCATGCCTGTACATGCAAGGGGTACAGCAGAGGTGTACACTGGAATTGCCGTAGTTAAATACTGCGCTGAACATAGCTAAAGTTTTTTTGAAGGTATTATACAACTAGGCATATTGGCAATTAGATTCAATTCTTTTTTTCCTTGTATATTTCGTTCAAAAGTGCCTTTTAATGGCCTAATAATTGAAATAAATGACTTTGACTTTACATATTTTTTTTAAAGAAACTTTGCCCCACTTTAGATTGATTTCCTACATCATAATAATGTGCGTTTACAAACGTGCAAACTTACATACACAAACAAATATCTGTAGGCTTCACAAATATTTCTTACGCACGGGAATTGATCCCGCGATACACAGCGCAGCAGTTACTGCGCTAACCTATTCCTAAACATAGATACAAAAATAAGAAGAGGAACAATAAACTGACATTGCGCCAGTCATGTGGAACTTAAAGTTCCATATCGTAGCCTATAGCCCGACTCCATAATGCTATTAAGTTGAAAAACCCAACACTGTGTCACACTGTGTAACACTGTGTCTACCCTGGGGAAAATCTGGACTCACTTGGTCAACAGTCGCACTTATAACCACTAGATCATCGAAGCAGTACTCTCACACCGAATTACCACTTTAACCGTTTCCAGAAGAGCCTAAAAGTAGGGTAATGTTTTTTTAGTTTGGATTTTGTTACTCTACTGACCCGAATCCGAAGGAGGCGTTTTTGATTAAAGAGGATCTTATTGGTCTAACCCCATAACGGGCAAACAGGAAAACACCCACAAATCATGCCCTCGGCCCTTTCATGTACGTGACTAAAAAAAATCAATTTTACCCCGTCTCGTGAGAATATAAGCTGACATGGAGCCACTTTGATGTATCTTACGTAACACGGAGGAGTGAGTAAATGGAGTGACAGCTCGCATTTTTACAAGCTTTTATTTAGCTTGCACTGTTCGTATGTAAGTATGTATGTAAATAAGTTGTCCTTTCAAAATCTGCAAACCATTTTTCGACCATTTTTTGGTATCCGATTGAGCTGAAATTTTGCATACACCTTTAGTGCTGGTGACAATACAATATCCAATACTCAATAATTTGTACTTGATAATTTTAAATTAAAGCTTGTTATAAAAATAAATTTTTAATTAGTTTATTTCTAATGACGTAAGAAATGGAACCTTAGTACCTAAATTCTTACTAGTACAATTTCTGAGTTACTTAGGTATGTCGTTACGGGTCGTCAGAAGCTCGAAAGTTTGACAACCAGACTTACCAAGGGATATCATATTACCCAGTTACTGGGTTGCGGAGGTCAGATAGGCAGTTGCTACATGTAAAATACTGGTGTTCAGCTGCTGGTTAAACTGGAAGCCGACCGCAACATAGTTGGGAAAAGGCTAGGCAGATGATGAAAGTACCTATAGATGTAACTCGCACCTTATTGAATAGACAGTCATTTCATTTGTTCAATACTCTGTGTTAAAAACGAAGGCAGGCTATCCTTCTTATCTCCTACTTGTAGTATCGTGGAGCTGTTGACAAAGGGTCCGAGGACTACATTTTGATTTGGGAAAACACGGGTCCATGTAAGTTGTTTTCAAAATGTTTTACTGAAAAAGGAAACTTAGAACTTAGTGTGAACAAGCTTAAGCGGTTTATTCTTTGGTGTTCAGATTTTATACGTTTGAGGTTTTTTTTGGGGTTGCGTACCTCAGTCGGCAAAAACGAAGTCCTTATGGGATCACTTTATTGTCCGTCTGTCCGCCATATTTATAATCGAGTATAAAAATTTTGCGTTACGCTGTTTATCCGGGATAAACTTCAGAACTGCTTAACTATTTATTTTTATTGAAATTTAACTTTCTGTGTGTAATTTGGTAATTTATCTCGATTACTTAATACCTTAATATTTTTTTTATTGTAAATTAAGTTACAGCAACTCTTGGTCAGATCAGCAAGTTAAGTAAATTAAAAAAATCCAATAATAGTCAAATTATTACAAACGTAAACATAAGTAATATTAATTAAATCCGCCGCAAGCCGCATCGTCCATTAAATCATTTTTCATCTGAATTCATTTTGCTCGCTACACTGGACATGAAAAGGCTATTCGGATTAATTTTTATAAAGCATGGAGGAACCATAGAGATATTCCATTATAAATATGAATTATAGAGAGAGAGCTTTGGCTTTTGAGCTCAGTCATCTGTGGCATAAATTGGATTTTCTATTTGGTAACTGCATTAGTAACTAAGATATAAAAAATATCTAAATACATTTACTTACAGACAGTCTTTTAGGCTTATTTTCTTCATAAACAATGAGCGCAGAATGTGAACATAGGTTATATTGCTTCTGTAGGACTACCATGAGCTAGGTATCGCAAAAGTATAGGTACTACTCGACTATCTAAGTAAATATCGACACTACTTCTTATAAATCGCGATTTCGTTCGCTTGGAAGAAAAGTATAAGACATAAAACATAGCCTATATGGCACCCGACAACGGTGTAATTTTCTATCAGTTAAATAATTCTTATTGATTGTGATTATATTAATTTCTCAGTAGCAGCCTCGGAGTCTGGATTTGTGCCCGGTTGATGGCTCGCCCCCTATTATGGGACTTAAACATAACTGGCGAAATGTGAGTGTACTAATGGGTACACCTCTGCCTAACCCTTCGGGGATTACAGGCGTGATGGTATGTTATTAATCCTGCCTTAAGTTTATAAATACGAAAGTAAGTTTGTATTGTTGTTTGTTTGTTCGTTACCTTTCCGAGAACGCTGTTACAACTAGTAAACACTTTTAGTATTCCAACTCAAAATATTTCTCGCCTTAAACTCGTATTAAATCTTTTCACTAATGTAAATACTTGATGTACTCGCTGATAACCCTCCACTACCGAGGCTTATCATGTCCCGTACCCTAAATAAACCCTTGCCACTTGCGCGCCAATATATCACGCTAACCGTAACCGTTGGCAAGCGATATGATATGGTCATTAAGTATATTTATTTATTGTTTTTTACTTGAATGACCTATTGTGTGGACGTAATAGGTTCTGCTTTTTAACTTAATATAAACAAAGGCATATTTTTATTTCATTTGGTATAGGAAGCAGGAATGTGGGAATTAACTGAAGTCCATTCAAGTTCGTGAATACAAGAATGTACTCACCTTGTTTTTCGGGATATCGCTATAAGAGTCTACCAGTTAGACTCTTCACTTGATCTAGATAGCTAGCCTTTTCTTGGGCCAAAGAATCAGCATTGCCATACAATGTGGCAATTCTGCCAGCCTTTTGAGCAGTTGTCCCATTGACGAGATTTTTGATGCCTTACCAGCTTCCCCCTTTTATTACTTTGTACAGTCATCAACTAGTTAGCTCTCGCTTTAAAAATTTGTTCGGAAAGGAGATAACCGTAGGTACCTATACTAGCTATACCTTATAAGTTATTATATTTAAATTTCAACATAACATAACATTACGCCTGTAATCCCCGAAAGGTTAGGCAGAGGTATACCCATTAGTACAGACCTACACCCACATTTCGTCAGTTATGTTTAAGTTCCATGTAATTGGCGGCGAGCCTATTGCCGACAACCGGGCATAAATCCAGACTCCGTGGCTGCTACTGAGAAATTCCTGATGGAAAAACGCAATAACACTTTACCCGACCTGGGAATCAAACCTAAACCTCATGCTTGGCAGTCGCGCTTTGCGACCACTAGACCAACCAGGCAGTTTCGGATTTATGTAGCAAAATAAAAAATGATAATAGTACAAACGGTAAAATATAAATAGGTATACTGTACCTACATATATACTGTTTGAGTATTATTTCTGTGCAAGGAGTCTATAAGAGTTCTATGTTTACAAAATGAACTACAAGCCAATAAAAATGTAATAAAATGAAATATTGTTTTCTAATATCGCGAAACATGTGTTATTACTTTTACACAAAATGTATTCCGAACACAGATATAGATAGACATAGATAACGCAAGTATCACGATCTGTATGAAAACCAAGCGTGCCATTTTTTGACTACCTATTATGACGTCACAAGCACTATTTAGTGATGGGAAAATCAAATCGATTCAAAGACGCCGCCGCGTACGGCGCCCCCCTCGTCCTACCCCCCGCCATGCGCCAGCGGCTCACCCGGTCAGCAGCAGTACGCTGAAAGTCTTTGTAGTGAGAGGTTGCGTGCTCGAGCGCTTGCGTTCCGACGACGTGCTAGTTTTTTGATACCTTTGCCATAATTTTTTAATAACATATAATAATATAAATAATAAAAATATAATAATAATAATAACATAATTTAAATCGATTTATGAATCGATTTTATGACAGAGTAATGAGATATACAGAGGAATGAGATAAACAGAAAAATGAATGACAAAAAAAAATTCCTGATCTGCTTATAAGGCAGTTAGGAGTATATATTTTTTACAAAATTGTAAGTATTTCCCTAATTATTTCTTGTGATTGTTGTAGACTATCAAAATGTCGGAAACAAAGACAAAATCCAGAGAAGAAATTTTAGAAGCAAAACGAAAAGCATGTAAAATACGTTATATTAAAATCAAAATAGATCCAAAATTACATGAGCTACGAAAACTTTTTCCCTTCCACAAAGCTTGCTTCCTCAAAATGTATTGAACAAATAGTGCTATGCTTTGTTGGGAACCAATCTTTGTTTCCCGTCGCCTCAATCCATTTTTGTTTTAAATTGGGTTCATGTGGAAAACTAAAAAAATCACGAAACGTTACGATTATTTATTATAATTGTCTACAAAGTACTTATATAATACAAAATCATTCCTCTGTTTCCGAAATCGATTCTTGAGAATCGATTTGTGTTGCATATGATGAACAGCACTAATCGCTAAAATTGACAGAAAAATGATAAAAGTCCCTGTACTACAAAACGAAACGATATACGATAGTATCGCTTGTTTCGATATTCATTACTTGTTAAAACAAAACGTCTCATCGACCGCTCCAAGTAAAAGCTGCAATGTAATAGGAACGTTTTGTTTTTCTCAAATTTGGTATTACCAGGTATTACTGAGGGTATTCGATTAAAAATAATTGTTTTTTAAATTAATTACGCATAATATTAATCATAAAATGACTTACCGATGGAAGGAAACGTTTACTTTATTTTTTCTCCTCGCATTTGTACAGTTTTTACAATTTATAACAGCACAATTAACCATTTTAATATTTTTAACTGACGTCCGACTAGCGCTATGCTCCGATGCAGACTGAGCGCGAAATTGGCCACTTACGATTATTGTACGTAAGCTAGGCACGCGAAGTAGTTGCTCTCGCGTTATCTATGTCTATCTATATCTGTGATTCCGAACATCATATTTATTGACAACTAGCTGTTGCCCGCGACTCCATTCCCGATTTCTTTTTTGGCTATTAATATTTGTTGAGTGTCAAGCTCCAGGTGTGTTGCTGGTGGTCTTGGCTATTTAATAAAACTGCTTCGATACTTTAAAATGACTGTATTGAATAGGTAGGTACTGATTCTGTCGATAGCCGATGTGTACACGCGCGTTAAGGCGCTTCCCTGACCAAATGACCTTGAGCATTCGGTCCCTCTTTGCCGCACGCCACTTTCTTATCTCATCTCTTTCTCACCTTTCTCGTTTTCACGCAATTTTTCGGAATTATTGAAATATAAAAAAAAAGACAGCTTTTTAAAAAAAAAAAATCTAGCATTTTTTAGATTTTTGAATTATCTAATGATTAGTACAATTCTCAAATTAATAGCACGTTGCATTAAGCAAGAGATGCAAATAATCAATAATTTTAGTCATTATTTCGCAAGGGGGTTTTAAATGTATTAAAACACATTTAAAAAAAATAGATCTTGCAATGTGATGATAAGATATCAAACATTAAATAAAGTGCTTTTAGATGTCGTTTATTTCCCTTAATCAATGAGAAGATAGCCTCTGAAAAACGACTAAAAACAAGGTTTTGGTCGGGGTACGGCCTTAAAACGTCGGCGAGTGAGTGTCGCGCGGCTTCCGACGACCGTGATTGTGGTGGGGCATACAAGCCCAAGTGTCGCCGTGTGTGGCCCGATGTGACGTCAGGAACAATATTCCTGTTGATACGCAGAACAATCCACCAAAGTTTAATCACAATTGGATCTATGGTTTAGAAACGGCATGATTGGCTGCTGCGTTGCGTATCGCAAGTTCGATTCCCACACGAAACATATATTTTGTATGGCTTACGGATAGTTGATTCGGGTCTGGCTGTTAGTGTATGTGATATTATATGTTTGTAAACGTACCCATGACACAGGAGTAATCTCTTGTGTGGGGCAACGCTTTTTTATAAGGAAAAGAATCATAAAAGAAACATACAAACATTTTTTATATAGATAATAATCTCTGCTACATACAATAACTCCCTTGTTTTTAATCTTCACGTAAAATAAAGAGTTATTGGATGTTTCTTTGAAATTGTTACCGACTGTCGAAACAGGGGAAAATTTAATAATCTGGTAGGAAAACTGTATTTGTCGATTGCTAGATACTCTTACCCGCTAGACTAAGATCCTACTGTCGCCAGATCTATGTTATTTTAGCATGATTAAAGCTTTGAGAATAGATAGAAGAGTATGTAGTGAAGATGGAATGTAATACTTGCTACATTCAATGTTGGGCCCTTTTTCAGGTATCAGTCAAAAAGCTACCTCACTCACAAACGTTCAAGTTTGAAGGCTGGATTTCATACATGGTTACGGTTTCTATATACATTCCTTAATTTCAGACACGTTATCGTTAGCTGGGTCTTGGACAATACCTATTATTATTAGATATACCTATGATTATTTCTAGATCTTTTGAACAGTGACTTGACATTGCTTTGCTTACGGAAACCAACAAATTAAAGATACCTAGTATGCTTGAAATCTCCCTTTTGCCGCCTTCAAAATATATTTTTTGTCCATAAATTGAGTTTAGAAATGACTTTTCATACATAATAGCTTTTTCGCATGATTTCCTACGCATATAAGTTAAAAATGTTCTTGATATGGCCCTGTAAAACCCGTTCATAGGCGATTAACACACGGCACCGCGCACCGCCGCGGTAGGCGGTAAAGTGCCGCTTGAAGCGTGAAGTTAATCGCCTTAGCTGACGTCTCCTACCTTCAAACAAGAAAATTTCAGCTTCATAGGTCACGTAGTTTTCAAGATTTCAAGTTTAGTTATTGAATTAAGACTGATGTTATTACAGCAGATTAAAATTAACACAATGATACACTTTTAAAATTGGTCCTTATTCCCCTATTAAACAGTAATAGTATACGGGAAACTACGTCTATTGTTGCACGGTCACAAACTCAAACGTGGTCCGATTAATTTCTAAGGACCACACAATGTTATTCATGTTATCTTGTCTAAGTCATGTTGAAGGCGATACCTCTTTTGTTACAGGTGAATTCAGTTACTAACGTTGCTTCGACCGGCATCTGCATAGCTCTGGTCCATTGTTGGCAACCAATTTATTAGACACATTGACAGTTGAGCGATAGTGTATTGTTTACTTAGTGGCATTTCATAGCCGAACTTCTACATAATAGGTGTAAAAAGACTCGTAAAGAAGGCAAAAGTTATATGTTTTTTATCATTGCGAAATTTCTTTTGTTCTTTTGGTTTTGGGAACCTTTGGTGACCTGACTCAGAGGTTTTCAAAAAAACTTGGTTTAGGCATCAATTTTCCACAAATTATTACAAAATTACCTATATCTGTAGACTAAGTTAGCCATAAATTGTGGTAAGAAAATAAAAATCTATTCTTTTCTATTCTGGTAACGAAGATTTAAAGGTCTAAATTCTTTAAATCTTTTTGTTTTTTTTTTACGAAAACAGATTTTTTATGTATATGTAGGTATAACTAAATTTTAAATACCTTTACGACACCTGTACTGTTGCATGCACTCTGTTGAAACACAATGTTTTGCAAGCGTTACTTAAAATAATATCTTTCAAAATTCAGCCAGAAATGAGAGTGAATTCTTCTGGGAAAGCCTCGTTTATCATGCCACCTTTATCCTAATGTTCAAATCTCACAAGTTTACGACCTCGTCCGAACATTAACGGGAGATATCTTATTATACTCTCTCATAATAATCTCCGACGTGATGTTAAGGGCTGAAATACATTGTTGAAACTTTGGGTAGTAGTTTTGTTTTGTTTTCATTAAAATTTTATGGTTAAATGAGTATGTTATAACTGATTCTTCTAAAGTACAATGTGCTAATGTGTCTTATTCCGAGCTTTAAAAATAATATAATTGTCGTATTTTTCAGCCGTAGATTTAGAAGTTTGATATTTTTACAGCTCCTAAAGGACCATGTGATATTTAATTTTATATCTCTACGCGTTACTAAAAAAGGGGGCCTTGACTGACAGACAGACAGACAGTCAACGAAGTGATCCTATAAATAGCAGAATTAAATACTATTTAGTATTTACTACTAGAAAATAAAATTTTGGTAAAAGATTTTAGAATATTTATTAAAACGCAACCAAAAACGTCGCAAATATAGTCTGGTCCTAATGTCCGCGGCAAATACTCAATTTGGTAAGATGTTAAAGAATTGTAAAGTATCTACCTACTTTTCATTGTTACTTTGACTTTAATACCTTGACTGAATAGAAAAACGAAAAGAGCCGTCGGTTTTGTTATTTCGCGAATGACTATTACAACTTATAATAAACATTTATGAAAGAAAAACCATACCTTCCTTTGATCCAACTTTTTCTTTCATTAAATGCCTATTTACTATGTTTTTATTATGTGATAGTTTATAATATGCGTAATAGAACTAAATAAGAATCTTTGCTTTAATGTTACTGTAATATTACTGTTACTAATAGGTACTTTAAAGCTGTAGAGTTTTCGAGATTTCTTCTTAAAATCTTTCGTTAATCTAGGAAGTTGCGTTATCCATAAGTGGACTTATAATTAATATGATTATGGAATCGCCATCTGAATTCGCCTTGAGCAAACGTGGTGATTGATGCTCATTTTTTCTCTGTATGATAAGAGGTCTTTAATCTACAGTGGGACAATAGTTGGCTGGTATTATTTTTACCTAGAAAAAACTGTTTTAAAATATTAGATAGTTTTACCTTATAGCTCCTGTTTATCGAAAACCAGTTTCTCTTGATCCCCGGTTTGTCGAAAAAAATAATGTGACATATTATTTAACGCACGTAAGCTGCTATGATTGGTTGACTGAATTATCGATAACCAATCACAGCGCTTGAAATTTTATCACATTGATTTTCAGCTAAGAAACCGGGGGGTGAGTCACCTGTCAACGTATGTCCCTGTCAAACAAACATGTTGACCAAGTTAATTTAACTAACGGCCGTGCAGCCGCACTGATGATTAAGTTAACAGTGTTAGCGGCTGCCTTTGATGTAAGCCAGTCACTCATATTAATATCAGAAAGGGACTTTGTAAGGGGTGAAAGGACCAATAATTTGTACATGAAAATGATATTTACCTATATTATGAAACCTAGCGCGTAGAAAATATATATTTATGACAAGTTTTTCTGATAATGAGTCTTTTTTCTCTGCCAACGAATCTGCTGCCACTTCTGATGATGATAGTTTTTGTTCTGTCACAGACGCCCTTGGCGATCTTTTGCGCCAAAATTTCAGCCAAAACCTTGACCGGCTGTTTAACGTTTGTCATATCAATGCCCAAAGTGTACCAAGCCACTTCAATGAACTGTATGATACTTTCACGAACAACAACGTCCATGCCGTCCTGATTTCTGAGACCTGGCTAAAGCCTGAACTCCTTTCCACCACCTACTCTCTCCCAGGGTTCGTTCTTCTTCGGAATGATCGAATCGGTAAGAGAGGGGGTGGTGTAGCAATCTATCTTCGTGCTGATTTTCTTTTTAAAATTCTCGCTTCTTCTTCTTCTAATAGTTCGGCCGAGTTTCTTTTTCTTGAGGTTTGTGTTAAAGGTGCTAAAGCCGTTATTGGAGTTGTGTATTGTCCCCCTACCCTTGATTACTTCATCGAATTCGAATCGGTTCTAGAATCTTTGGGTTCGGAGTATGCACATCATATCGTCATGGGGGATTTCAACACCAACCTCCTTGCCATCAACTCCTCTCGATCCTGCAAACTCCTACACCTGGTCGAGTCAGCCAGTTTGCACGTGTTGCCTCTTCAACCAACTCATCACAACACTATCGGTGATGATACCTGGCTCGACCTAATCCTTATCTCTAATCCTTCCTTAGTCTCCTCTCATGGTCAACTTGTCGCTCCTGGCTTTTCCCATCACGACCTTATTTTCCTGTCTTATATCCTTAAACCTCCTAAACCCAAACCTATATTCCAGTATAGGCGTGCCTTTGCGCGGATGAACATTGAAAACCTTGTACAAGATGCTTTTAATATCGACTGGACACCGTTAGAGGAAGCCACTGCAGTTGATGACAAAGTTCGTCTTTTTAATTCAGCTGTAGTCAAACTGTATGACGCGCATGCTCCCATCAGAAAAATCAAGCTGAAGCGCCCGCCGGCGCCATGGATGAATCGAGGAGTTCGGATGGCAATGCGACGAAGGGACCGCGCGTTCCGGAAATTTAAGAAGGATCGTTCGGAGGATAACTGGACCCTCTTCAAAACTGCTCGCAATCGCTGTAACCAGATGATACGCAACGCTAAACGCCGTCACATTCTCGATAATATCACTTCCTCTTCTCCTGCCGATATTTGGAAGTTCCTACGAACTTTAGGTATCGGTAGACCGCGGCATTCAGACCTTTCTATTACATTTGGTTTAGACGATCTAAATCGCCATTTCGCCACAGTTCCCATTCTAGATAGTCTAACCAAATGCCAAACCATTGATTATCTTGATGGTCTGACGCGACCCAATATTACCCCATTTGCCTTCATTCCAGTCGATCCGGGTGAGATCAAAAAGATTATCCTCTCCATTAAATCGAAAGCCGTGGGCTGTGATAACATTAGTCGCCACATGATCGTGACGGCTCTTGACCAGCTCCTCCCTGCAATCTCCCACATCGTTAACTACTCCCTCTTCTCCGGTGATTTCCCTTCGCTGTGGCGGAAAGCCCATGTTCGACCACTACCTAAAATTCCTAACCCTACCCTTCCCAGTCACTTTCGACCAATTACTTACCATCCTACCCTTTTTATCCAAAGTCCTCGAGGCCTGTGTCCATAAACAATTCTCCCACTTCATTCACCGTAACTCCCTCATTAGTCCATTCCAATCCGGTTTCAGGCCTGGCCGCAGTACCGTCACAGCTCTCCTCAAAGTGACTGACGACATAAGGCGGGGAATGGAAGACAGTAAAGTTTCCGTTCTAGTACTGATCGATTTCTCCAATGCTTTCAACACCGTCAGTCATGAAGTCCTTTTATCCATCCTCTCCCATCGAATGGTCTCTCCTGAGGTTTTGAATTGGTTTTCATCCTATCTTCGGGGGCGCCAGCAGTCAGTTCTGGCGGGAAACTCTTTTTCCAGCTGGCGTGGTCTTGATGTTGGCGTCCCTCAAGGCGGTATTCTATCTCCACTTCTGTTCTCTATTTTTATAGATCTTATTACTACCGAACTTCAGTGTGCGTATCATCTTTACGCTGATGATTTGCAGCTCTACAGTCAGGCAGGTGTTGACAACTTATCCGATGCAATTGAGGAGCTAAACCGGAATTTAGCAACGGTGAAAGATTGGTCTGATCGTTTCGGGGTAGCGGTCAACCCAACCAAGTGCCAGGCTATTATTATAGGGAGCGCCCATAGCCTGAGAAGGCTTAATGATTTAGTGGTGCCGCCGGTAACCTTTGATGGCACAATTATTCCGTTTAGCTCCGACGTCAAAGATCTGGGTTTGTATGTTGACACTTGCCTGAGCTGGCGTAAGCAGGTCGCTAATGTGAGCAAAAGAGTCACCGGGACGTTGCGGTCGCTTTATAGATTGAAAAATGTTCTCCCATCACACATAAAGGCAATGCTGGTTCAGTCCCTTATCTTTCCCCTACTCGATTATGGTGATGTGTGTTACTATGACCTGAATGCAGATCTCTTCAATAAATTAGACCGACTTCTTAATAACTGCATTCGATTCGTTTTTAATCTCCGTAAGTATGATCATGTGTCTGCACATCGGTCACTCTTAAAATGGTTACCCATCAGACAGCGCAGAGCGTTAAGGGCCTTAACAACCTTATTTTCTCTCCTGGACAAACCTAGTTCTCCTTCTTATCTGACTTCTCACTTTCAATATTTATGCTCTGCGCACAGCAAGAATCTTCGTTCCTCCAATAATCGTCTTCTGCGATGTCCTTCCTACCGCTCCGGTTTTCTCAAATCTTCTTTTCCTGTCCAGGCGGTTTTCTTATGGAATGCACTTCCTCAGAATATCAGGATGGCCACCAGTCAGTTCACATTCAAGGTAAAAGCTCGCGAACACCTGCATAAGAAGTTAGCAGACTCGTCCCACAATTAATTTGTTGTACTTCACCACCTATGTATTTTATCACTCTCCACTTTATATATTTTGTTTGTATGTATGTATATATGTATTTATTATTATAATTTATTCTCGTAAATTTTCTGTATCTGTGCACCTACTATGTTTTATCTCTGCATCACCCTAAGGTAGACTGGTAGAAAATGCCTAAGGCATTAAGTCCGCCTTTGTACAGTATTTTTTTTACTTGTGCATAAAGTTTTAAATAAATAAATAAAATCAGTTATAAACCTTTTCTAAATGAAATTCAAATAATTTGAAGTTACCATTATTTTGTTATTACAGTGCAGACGGGACTTAGGCTGAGTCACTGGCGGCTGCACGTCATAGGTACGATTCCCGCACGGAAAAAATATCTGTATGGCCTACAGGTGTTTATGGAGTTATAAGGAGTTTATATGTTTGTAAACGCACCCGCGATACAGGAGAAATTCCTAGTGTGGGGCACTGTTTTTTATTTTTAAATACCTTTGACCTTAATATTTTGGTAAAGACGGACACTTATTTGTTAACATGTATGAGTTTATGTTTACCTACACAGTGATAAGCATTGATTATTATTGTATTTTCCTATATTAAGTATTTATGTAACAAAGTTGGATGAATGGCCTAATCTTTTATACTCATAGGACTAAAGTTATGTGACATAGTAAAAGGCTTTTTACGAGCATAACGAAAAATAATAAAGTTTACATTTATATTTTTCAAGACTACATATCCATGAAAATTAACATTTTCTACGTGGTTTTCCTTTTAAAATACTTATACGATGTGAGGAATGAATACTAATATAATATCATTAGGGGACGTTCTGAGAATATTTAATGTATTCGACTCCGCCGGGAAACGAGCCGGTATTTCTACCCAAGAAAGTTTGAATTTCTTTATTTAATTAAACAATATTATTAGCTCGTTTTTAGAGATTTGGCAAAGAGATTGTATCACTTTGATAATTTTATATAAAAAGTTTTGCAAGCTTAGTCGTATTATTTAATTAGGTTAAAATTTAATCAGTTAGAACTCCAATCTGGCGTAATTTTCTGTTTTATTAGGGTAGCAAAAATATAATTTTATTATAATAACCGTTTTGCGTAGATTAACAAACATTATCATCAACATCTGTTGTGTATAACAAATGTTATATTGTAGGTATACAAAAATGGTTAACAGGCGATTCTACTACTATTATAAACATACAATTTTGTATGGCTTAATTTTGAACTCTGCGCAGACGAAGTCCCCGGCAGAAGTTTTTCATAACGGTGTAAAAATCGTACTACTCTCATTTTTTATTATTTTCTACTACTTAGCGGGCAAGAAGACACAATCTTTTACGTAAAATGAGAGCCGTAGTCTGTAGTTACTTGCCACGATCAAATAATATTGCTACTAACATAGGTGCTTAGAAAAGACCCCAAAATATCCAACCGTTATAAAGGACTAAGCTTTTAAATGCCTATCTCTTTACCAGCCACAAAAGCGAAACGGCTCAATTTCCCTACTAACTTAATAATAAAAAAGTAAATACATTTTTAAGATTTCAGCCTACAAATAGCCGAGAGATGATCACCTCACTGATATTATTCATACCGCTTTGGTCCTTTCCCACAAAACATCGAACAAAAGGACCAAAAAAAGGAAAAAAGGAATACATTTTGACTTTTAATAATATCCAACAATAAGTAATGGTGGGACGTAATGGAGACGTTGTGGACAAAAGACGTCGTTCAGCCGTGGATAAGTTCTTTTTTACTTTGATTGGCCGTTTTTTGTCGTGATGTTTATGGCTCTTTGATGGGAAAGTGAAAATCTAATGGGTACTTTAAGTTTGTAAGAATGTTTGACGCCCACTGCAAATGGTTTACGCTATCGTTGTTATCTAAGTTACAGAGGTCGTCATACTAGACTGAAATTTTAGAGTCGTCAGACCGTCTTTTTATCATGGCTGAAAATATGTTGTTTAAAGTTATTGACATTCTTTTTATCGCTATTACTATCATTATTTTTATTTCTTTTTCTATTTTATTTAAATTTTCGATTAAAAATGAAATAATAATTTTCATTTACGACTTTTAATAATATTATTTCTCATTTATTTTAGAATCAGATTCTTTTCCTTAGTCAGGTGTACTTTCTCATATGCGACACTTGTACGCCTTCTGGCGTAACGTGGAGTCCTATTATTTGAGCTTAAGAACTGTATATTATTTGGAGTTACATGTATTACCAATTATTTAATGTTTTGATTTGATTAGACAAATATGTAGATAGGAAAGTATACAAAGGTCGTTTCAACGCTGGGTTCTTTTTTAGGTTCAAAAGACCAAAACTCTAGCCCTTTGAAAATATGTGTATTATATTAAATGAAAACATATACGTATAACTAAATGCTACACTAGTCTTGAACTGTTGCAATGCAATTGTAACGATTTGAGGACGTGCACGAAACTGGGTCGCTGACTTTTATATGACATGAATATTAAGATGTAGATGTCCGCTTCCTTTCGTAATATAAAGTCGAATGGATCAGGTATAAAATATTATTGGTTTTATTTTAGACTAGCTGTGCCCTCGGCTTTGCCCGCATGAATTTTCTTACGTATCCTTATAGTTTTTAAAATAAAATATAGCTTATGTAACTCGCTGATAATGTAGCTTTCAATAGGCGAAAGATGTTTTAAATTTTCATCTTCAGATATTAAGGATCCAATCCGTTCTTTATAGAATCAAAATGGCTTCAATAATGTAACATGTGAAAAAGAAGCCAATATTATGTATTGAGATTCTAATTTTACGTGGAAGATGGAAAGCGCGTTTTTCATCATTGAATGGAGGTATTGAGTGTTACTCGTGACATACCTACGTTTTGTGGAAATAAATAAATTATTATTATTATAAATTATTATTATATATTTTTAGGGTTCCGTATTCGAAAGGTTCCAACGGTACCTAGCCTATTACGAAGCCTCCACTGTTTTATCGGTAACCTAATCTCTACCCAGTGGCGGATTGCCGTCCCATCAGACTATAAGAAGGATTGCACCTGTTTACACACTTGTGCACGGTGATATCTCCTGGAGCTGGTCTCCATTAAAATTGACCGACCGAAAATTGTTATACGCAAAGGTTGGCATGGTTTGAACTTGGAACATGGTTTGAAAAAATAGGTATCCACTGTGAGCAGTGTAACTGCAGGCAGTAAAAGCGAGAAGTCATCTCGAAATAAAATGACATAAGTATCACATAACGTGTCATCATCTCACATCGTTTTCTTCTTATTTTTACGTAATAATATAAGAGTCACATAACAATCTAAAGAGAACATAAAGGTTTACCACATAACACGGTTATGTCCTGTGATCGTACGCTTGAGGAGCCATCAAAAGAACCTTTTAAGATATAATACCCTCCTTTTTATATACAGGGTGGCCCAGATAACGACGTCCGAAAGAAAATTTTGAAAGCTTCTTTTCATAGACTTCACACCGCCTTGTACTTATGTTTTTCGATTGTTTGTAGTATAGGAGCTCAAGGTTGTTTTAATAATTTCACAAAAAAAAATAACTCCTAAACTACAAATAAAGAAAAAATAACGGTCATGACGACTCTTTTCGTTGCATTGGCCTATTGGTGACGCGGTCACATTAGCTTGTTAGTGACGAGGTCACATAATCATGTCGGTGACGCGAACCAACTAGTTATACTCCTACCAAGAACTGCTCAAAGCGGCTTAAGGTTTCACTTTAAAAAACGCAGAATATAAATGGGGGTGTTTTGAAAAAAGGCTATAAAAAAAGGCTTCCAAAATTTTCTTTTGGGCTTTGTTATCGAGCACCCTGTAATATCAAAGTGTCACCTGAACTATATGTAATGAAAAGAAAAATATACCTATTAACATCATGTAGGTAGCACTAAACATTACGGTCAATGGATTTGGGCTAACACGGCAGATATAAAAACTGATATACAGAAAAACCTTTTCCAAACATAACTTTAGGTAATATTGCCAACTAAGGGCTGTTTTTTTTTGAGTCAGGAATTTTTTTGTCTGAGAAATAAATGTTTTAGTTTGACAGCGTTTGTAGGTATAGAATATGTCAAACTATCATATTTAAGTGTTCTGATGGCCCAGTGGTAAGGCGCTTATCTCTCATGCATGAGGTAAGTACCAAATTCATATGTACCTACTTACTATCTTGGACATCACTGACATCAGTAAAAAAAAACGTAAGGAAACCTGGACTTATAATTAGTATCTCAAATTGCTGTTCCGCCTATTGTATTTGTGCCTCAGATTGAGATACGGCAATAACTCGTATTAATGGTGGTAAAAATGATTGCCACAAAATTACAGAATGAACTTTCAGATACGACTTTTATAGCCGTAACTACAACACATCGTGAATTTTGCTAGTCTAATGTTAATATTGCTGACTGACAAAAATTGGTCCTTTGATCATTTTTAACCTTTGGATTTTGTATTGACCCGTCACTATACATTTTTGTACATCCAATTCGCAATATATTTTTAGTTTAAAATAGACTTCAAAGGAAGCTCCAAAAATCAATCGTTCCAGTCATTAGATCTGTATATTAATCAACGAGACTTCCAACGAATTATTTCAAAAGCGGATCAATTAAAAAAGTTTTGACTAATTAATGGTGAGTCTACGAAACTGTACTTAATGGCAAAAAGTATCGAATTTTATGATTTGTGAGAGGAGGCTTTTGTTTCAGTTTGTAAGTATTGAATTTCGGAATAAGTAAATTAATATCTCTGGCGGAAGTTATAAAGAAATGTTGAAGTTTATCGAATCGGTCATTAGGCGTTCGGTAAATCAATGCTTAGCGCCCCAAAACGCGAACCTCTTTATAAATATAAACGTAGTTCTGTTACTACTTTAACTTTATTTTATTATGAAACTAGTCTTTTGATCTGAATTTTACTTGAATACTAATGGTAAAGTAACACTAAGACGCGACACGACGCGCTATTAAAGAAAGAGTTATCAGAATCGGACCAACAGTTCTAGAGATTACTTCGTTCCAGCAAAAAACCAACAAATTCTTCAGTATTAGTATATTAAGCATACAATATTACGTTGCGTAGAAAAATCACTTATTCATAGTAGACAACGAGTCGCTGTTCCAACCAGTAACAAAAGCAAATATTGTTAAACGACACCAAATTGCTCTACGCAAAACATATTTTTACTCAAACATCACTAAAGATATAAACTCTACACATAATACTAAAGCCAAGGACTCTATCGTCGAGAGCTCTCTGCGAAGCATTACTTTTATTTACTTGTTTACTCTATGTATTGTGTATTAAGTCAATAAAGAGCAACTGCTTGTATGTTGAGATATTGTTGTTTTATTTGTTACTAGCTGCTCCCTGTGACTTTTATTTTCATCTGTGTTAAGTTACTTACGTCTTTGGTTACTGCTCCGCTCTCATGGGTCGTAGCGTTGCAAGCACTTATACTTTCCAAAATTCTTCTATAGACTATATTTTAAGTTTCGTGTTTTAGAAAAGTCACACATATCCTTCCGTATTCTATGTATCAAAACATTTTGAACACACCCGACGTGTTCTGCCGTTTTAAAGTTAGTTCACTATATCAGCATCACTCCGACACAACAAATAATTTATCAGTCAAGTTAGGGCTTTAAATTGAGAGCATTAAAGTATAAAAAGATAAGAAAAGTTTCTTTGGGGCGGTGCAGTAGCAACTAACAGTTGAATTTAACTAGATGGTTCCGGGGTGTAGTGTCGGGGTTGTGACCTTTATTCTGTAAAAATATCCATCGACGGATGTAGTTGCAAGTGGCTTGATGTGACCTGGTATTCCACTGCTGTCAATTCCTAGTATGAATTGACAGCTTACTTCACCAAAACTCACCAAAAGACACTTACAAAATAGCACTGCAATTCACAACGGTAAACGGAATATTAATTGTCCCTTTAACACAGAACAGCCCTAACGCGATAAAGTTAATTGAACCATCTTAATACTCCCTCGCTCCCTCGACACAAAACAAGCGCCAACAGTAAACAGTATCAAAACTAGTTGATCCGCGAATAACTTACATTGTAAGTACTTTCCGAGTTCTGAGGTGACTAGGTACTGTTCTGAAACTAGGAGCTGGATTGTTGAAATTCTTCATGTTAGTCTATTCTACACTCAGTGCGAGTGCGGTGCTCTCGACCAGACGATGGCCCACTTCCTGCAGTGTCCTTAAACCTGTATGTTGGAGGATATTAATTAAACGCCACAATATATGCTGGAGTGTCCCAATAGGGTAGATGACATCACTAACCAATAATACCAAGACATAACTTCTCTAAAGAAACACTTTATTTTAGCCCTGATAACCCAATTCACTTTAAATTAACTGTCTGTTTTGATTTTTTATTGCTTTTTAATTTATAAATAGTTAGTCAATTGAGTCTACTCAAAAGTGACGTCATAGTTATTTACACCATACAAAATCTATGGGAGAATAGCGTTTTGACAGGTTAGAAAAAGTACGTCAGTTGATTGGTGGTGTCATCTACCCTATTCTCGGTCACCTGGACCCTTGACGACCTGTACAACGTCTCGGACGCAGCAGTAAACGTAACGACCTACTGGGCTCAAAACGTTTAATTAATGATATTTGTATCATCGTCAAATTGACAATGACAGTTAATGACAGTTATCAATTAGTTTTTACAAATTTTGATTCGTCTTAGCCATTATTGCCAAATCACGATTCATCATTACGAAGGAAGGTTTACGTTTTAAATAGAGTGTTAGTTAATAATTAACTTACTATGTAGTTAATTGTTCAGTTATTTGCTTTGTACTAACAATTAACGGAATCGAAACTATTTAATCTCTACTAAGTTACACTGTAAGTACTTTCAAATGAGTTCAGCGGTTACTCAGATACTATTCTGGATTATATTTGGTACCTGATGGTTCATCTAACAACGTTTTAAAGACCCATTGAAGTCATAATTACTTTGATAAGTATTTTTAGAGTAACACTCTACTGAGAAGGTGAGCGGAACGGAGACGAGACAGGCAGGAATCTACCAATTTCATTGGTTAAACTTACGAAGTTTAACCAATGAAATTGGTAGATTCCTGCCAGTACACTCCGCGCAGGTGATTGGTCAACGCAAGGGCGAGTTATGACCGTGGGATCCTTGATTTTGATTTCCAGGTCGGGCAAAAAGTTATTGGGTTTATCCATTAGAAATTTTTTTAGTAACAGCCCGGAGTTTGAAAGTTGGTGAGAATGTCACCCGCGTGCTTCGGAAAGCACATAAAAGCCGTTGGTTGCGGCTCTAATCCGCAAATCTTCGTTACGGTTGTTAGAAGGTCGGATGTCTTACAATAAGTCATATCAAGGAGTATCGTGTTGCCCCAGTAACAGTGGGCGGTCAGATAGGCAGTCGCTCTATGTAAAATACTCGCTTGCTAATCGCTTCATGTATTTTATCTCGGGCTCATAGAAATAGTACCTATAATAGAACATACTATAGTATCTATAGTACCCCGGGCTCCAGACTGACATTTTTATTGGATAGTTCAGAGCACGTCTGTATCTACATCTATAAATATCCATGTATGTGGGTAGCGTACAATATAATTTCAGAAATATATTTTTGTTACTTTTATTGCCTCACGCACGGAGCCTTTTATTTGTTGAGAGGTCAAGCTTGTTGTTTTATGTCGTGCTTCGCACTTAATACACAGGCAGGTACGTATGAAAGTCGTTTGGCCCGTCATAAAGTGATTTAACACACATTAATGAACACTTGGCAACCTATATTCGGATATAATAATGTTGTGTTGGTCTTTCAACATAATAACTGATTTAAGTAGCAGAAAAATATCTTAGCAATTTTGGTCCCAATGGTTTGTTCACACTGCGCAGTCCTGGTCTTTTTATTCGAATGTATTGAACGAAGTCGCGACTAGAGTAGTAGGTAAAACTGGGTACATCACTTTGTTTTCAGAATGTAGTGATGGCGCAGTGGTTAAGGTGCGTCTCCAATGCATGAGGTCGCAGGTTCGATACCGGGCAAGTAACTTGACTTTTTTATTAAATACTTACTCTCTAGGTTTATCTTGGACATAACTGGAATCGGTGTAGGAAAAAAAATTAAGCAAATCTGGCCTTATAAATAATTTAAGTCTAAAATAGATAAAAATCCGCCTTAATGATTGGTGGTGATGTATGCTCGTGCCTTCTCAGTATGAAAAGAGGCTTTTGCCTTACAGTGGGACAATAATAGGTTGTTAAAAAAAATTAAGCAAATCTGGCCTTATAAATAATTTAAGTCTAAAATAGATAAAAATCCGCCTTAATGATTGGTGGTGATGTATGCTCGTGCCTTCTCAGTATGAAAAGAGGCTTTTGCCTTACAATGGGACAATAATAGGTTGTTAAAAAAAAATAAGCAAATCTGGCCTTATAAATAATTTAAGTCTAAAATATACACATCAAAAAAGTCTAGGGATCAACATCCCTAACAAATGTTAGGGATGTTGATCCCTAGACTTTTTTGATGTGTGTAGATAAAAATCCGCCTTAATGATTGGTGGTGATGTATGCTCGTGCCTTCTCAGTATGAAAAGAGGCTTTTGCCTTACAATGGGACAATAATAGGTTGTTTTATTTTTAGATCACTTCGATCAACTGCCATTACGGTGAAAAAGTAAAGAGGGTCTCCTCTTTACGTTGTGTCATTCAAAAAAATAACGAATCACCGCTTAGTGTCTGACATGGGCACAAAAAGGTGCCCTAGAAATCTAAAATTCGGTCCTTTAATATCACATATCGTGCCATATTTCATATACATAATATAATATAAATCATTGATATATTGACAGGGAGGAAGGGTCACGAAGGCCGAGGCTATTTATGTAACAATATGTTGGGTCGTCGGAATTTTTCTAAGGGGTCCAAAGGTCAGATAACAGTCGATACACGGATAATCGGATAGAATATTCTCCTGGTGAAAGGACCAATCTTGTCTAGTTTTTTTTTTGTTCAAAGGATGACTTGTAGTTCACTGCTCATCTTTCGGGAGGTAAGTACCTAACAGTACTTATAGAATATGGACAACTCGTGCTATGGAACCACTCTGAAAGGTTCCCAGTGAACTAGAAGTCAACCAGTATAACGTTTCAGTGCTTGACACTGTTAATCTTCCGCATATTCTGCTATACCAGACATATTATTATCATGTACAGATACACTAATATAATTTAAAAAAGGCGAGTGCCCTAGTTTCGTCTCACAAACAAACAATATTTTCAGTACCTAAGTGTGATGAAATTGTTAAGAGTAAATGAGCAGCTGAGAGAATTTATTTCATCCTTGAAACTAACAATACAGTAAGTGCAAAGAGCCAAAACATGAAGCTAATTCAGCACAAACTAAGTTGTTAAAGATGTAGCAGTGAAAGTATCATCTAATGGATATTTATAAAATTACCAGATGTTTGGTTTATAGGGTTCTGTACACAAAGGATGAAAAAAGGGACTATTACTAAGACTACGCTGTCTATATGTTTATCCGTCTGTCACAGGTCTATCTTTTGAACAGTAGTAGGTAGACATTTGAGTTTTTTACAGGGCATGTGTACCATGGCCGCTATCACATAATATTTCTTTTGACTTATTTGGACTACTGAGTAAGGATCGAATAATATTTTTTTTCCTGTAGAATTTATTATCCATGTTCCCTTGAATAACATAGAACTGTTTTACTTTTTACCTAACTAACCTAACCCTCCAAACATCTCCAACATTCAACACCAAAAATATTCACTACACTGGCACAGCGCTATTTTTCAATTCAGCGTACAGAGATTCACTTTCAAACTTTATTGCGAAACTAGACATTTTGCAAAATGACAAACATTGTAACGTACTACAACAGAGTTATGTCTTCCATATATCTGTCCTACTTTCAATCTACTTTATAGACGTCATGTAATTCAGTGAAAGGCGTTCACTGAAACTGATTGCGTATCTTTACGTTCTGAATCAAAGTTTTGTTTATATTGTGTACTTGTCTTGTTTTAGTACTGTGATTGTAGTAGTATTCTTAGTATTTTAGTTTTTGTAACAAATTTTGTTTCTGTGCTGGTTTATTAAGGTTTTTGGTGTGGAGGGTAAGCAGTGGGTCACTTATGGTAATACCTTGGAGTTAGTTTACGAGTTCGTAACCCTGTTTTTGCGTTGCGGAAAAAACTGGAAAAAGATAATAATGTGTGAGCAAAAGAGTCATACGAATTAATTCATTCGTTTTTTAAATCGCGGACATACATTAATGCAGGTCGAATACAGAATCTCCATTTTTCACACTAATCGACTCACAAAAAGAAAGACTTGCTTTCAAGGACAAGCATTCAATTTGAAACGTTTGAAGACTGGCGAATGTCACAACAGATTGTCTAACAATCAATAATATGGGCTGTGTCATTTTTTCTTTCTTTCTATCCAGAACTGCATGTCATAGCATAACGAACGTGATGTAAGAGATTTTGCACTTTATTTACTGTGAAATAAGGATCAGCATTCAGTCAATGATTAGTTGATAATAATCTAAAACAGAACAGAAATATAATAAAAATTGCGTGCGGGATGTGATTCCGCAAGGTATTTTTTATCTCGCACGCAATTACGCAATTTTCAACTCTGATTATGTATATTTTTATTCATCATTATTGATTTATGAAAACTGCTCGAAATTGCTCAGTCTACGCTAAGCCGCTTTCGTAATGAGACATGCATTAAAAAATGGTCCTTAGATACGGACATCTCCTATTACATATGGCATTTATAGGGTTCTGTAGCCAGGGTGTCAATAGGAACCAATTATGAATTGAGGATGTCTGACTGTCCGTCTGTCACAGAACTACAGTACCCGGCGATAAATATTGCACATCGACCTTTGGAAAGAGACAATCGGCTAATTTCGGCTTCGTAGAGCGTTATCTCTATCGCACGAAATACAAACAGTCCGGTATCTATTAGGAGCTGTTAAGGCAATTATGATTTGCTTCTTTTGATAATTATTTTTATTCTTTGTATAAAATGCGAAATACGATAAAGGTCGATGTGCAATATTTATTGCCGGGTACTGTATATCTTTTGACCGTAATAGATAGATATTATAATTTAATATAATTTTTACAGAGTCTATTACTATACGATCCCAATACAAAAATGAGTTTTTTTTTTGTAGTACGGAATCTTTTGTGTTTGAATCCGTCTTGCACTTGGTCGTATTTGTACGTTTGTCCGAACATCACTCACAAATTATCTTCTTGGTACTAGCTTTTATGTCTTACCTTTATAAGTAGTTCGTATATAAGTACCGACAGCGTCGTATGAAGCAATAAGCAATTAGTCTGAAAGCATTTGTCTCATTACAGCGATCCGCCTGATGGTCTGCCGATCGTAAACCTTCGGGCCCGAAGTGTATCGCTTATACTTTTTGGCCGTAAGGGTACGGAATGTAACTCCCTTTCACATTTGCGAGGTTAAAGGCGGTTATTGTGTGTTATTGTTATTGATTGACCTTGGGAGTTTCATGTGGTGTTAAAATAGGATGAAATGGATGTCTTTAACTATAAAAAATATTATTTGTTTGTTGTTTTTTAAAACAGGCCCAGTTGATGTTAAGTGGTGGTTAATGGTGGTGGTTAATGTGCCTCTAATTATACCAGCACCCACATCCTTTGTTATTTTGTTTCCTTGAAATTCCAATATTGGAGTCTTATAAATGTATGAAGATAAATAAAAACTTGGTGCCTACATTCTGCTTACTTTTAGGAACGATCGCAATTTAATCTCATTCTCGAACTGTCAAAAGTGCCTCTACATTACTTACTTAAATTTTTTGACATTGATTGTCGATATTGAACGTTTATTTGCCTTCTATTTTTACCCAACTGCGGCGAATCTCAAAAGGAGAGTGATGTGTTCAAAAGTAAACTAAAAAAAAGAAAAATACACAACGTTTAACAAAAACACCCAAACTCAAGCTTAAGTACTTAAGTTCCCCCAAAATGCTTGATACTATAAGCCCCCATCGTCCGTATCCGCTCCCAAGTATCAACTCATATTAAGGTCGGCAACCAATGTCATGACTTCCGCATTTCCAGGAAACTACTATGTAAGTGACAACGAGAAATTAAACTAGTCCTCGAAAGTGTACAGGAAGGACCCACTGTTCATTACCTAAGTACGACTGAGCAATTTATCCTGACGGGGCAATATAACTTAATAGGGGCCCTAAGTAGGTACACGAAAAGTTAAGTGGTCCAGTATATAACTGACCTTTGTGTATGGAGCGTAGATCAAAGAAAAAGGGAGGTGCGTGGAGTGGTTCTTGAGAATAATAATTAAAAGAATTCATGGGTTTTTCTGGAGGACTATTCTAAAGAAATCTGCCTTGGTGAAGTGAGTTTGAGGTTTGACATCTTCAGAGCGTTTACGTCTCGCATTTCATACAATTCTCAAGTCCTTATTTTCGCAATGAATGAACCGATTTTAATGAAACTTCCTACACATAAGCAGGATACATAGGTCTAAAAAGTTATTTGAGAACATTTTCGAAATGTTTTGTTTAAAAAAAGATAATTGGAAATATATATATACAGTATGGGGATCACATATATGCAATAAATTATACGACATACTTGTTATCGCCTTTTCTGACGATATACAAAAAATTAACGAAATCGGTCCAGTAATTAGGTCAAAAAGTAGAGTTTTAATTTTGAACAAATTTAAACACTCTGTAGAATTGGATCAATTTTTTTTCGTAAATCTCAAAAGGCATTGATTAGCTTAGTATGGACTAGCGGCGTCATGTTTTTTTTCAGTGGCCACAAATAATTATTATGTTACTTTGTTGTGTTTTTAAGTACACATAATATATGTTCAATTATTTTTATCCTAAGTTATATCGAAGTTGAGATATTTGCATTTGAAGATTTTAAAAATGTCGTCAATATAAACACTTCAATTACTGTCCTGCGTACAGAAATCTTAGATATGTTTTTGAAGGTTGTTTTTAGAGATTGACTTTACTGTTTCACGACCATGTGTCAATGTTACGTTACTTTTGGGTCTTGGGAAATAATAAAGACACATTACCTCGTTGTAGAGCAAGAAGTCATTAAGTGCAAAAAGGTAGTTTCGAGATAATAGTGTTTTAGAGACTTTTTGTTTTTTAATTCGAAATAACACATTAACACTTATAGTTACAAAAAAAACTACTATAGCATGACGCGCCCCTCCATATTACTATTTCAATGTGTGTAGCCATATCCATATGAAAGAGTTTCTATGTAGTTGTAGTATTCATTAGCAGGCCGGCAGATTTGTTGGTCAACTAATCATAACTAGCAAGACCGCACAAGACAACGCACGTGTCATTTTCATAGAGTATGTCAGTGCAGCGCCATACTAATAATAATGAGTAATTAATGACGCAGCTAGTCGAGCAACAAATCGCTGATTTGTTTTTGTTTCGAGAGCCGTCTCAGTACGCACACATTGTGAGTTTGTTTGTACGCACACGTTGATACTTTCACAAATACTTTCAAACGTTTTGAATTTGTGGAGGGGCGCGCCATGTTATAGTAGTTTATCTTTAGGTTGCGGTAAGTAGGTAGTTACTAAAAAAACCTCAGAACCTTAAAAGGGTTTATAAGAATATATAGGTATAATAACTTCTTCGTGTTTAATGAGCTATCAAAACGAAATATCTCCGTTCCGATGAGGTTTAGAGAAATGTGTCCATATTAGCTTTTGATCGCATTATTCTGATCTTTCAAAATATCTAAGTTTCATTAGTGGCCATCCAACTTCAAAATGACGCCACTATTACGCAAACCCCTTTTCAAACGAATCAAAAAGCCGCGCCAACAGAACAGTCAACAGAGAACTGTCAACAGAGTGTTTACTTTAACTGAATTTATTTTGATATTTATTTTGTTTGAAAATTTTACTTTTTTAATTTTCGGTTTTCGATTTAAAATTTAATAAAGCTATACTTCTGTGGACTAGTATTACTTGAGGTTTCATTTATTGCCTAGAAGTGAGTTCCATACCGTATATGGAAAACTTAAAAGTTGTAACACATTTTTTTAAATGTTCTCAATTACCTTTTTAGACTTAGTATCCTGCTTATGTGTAGAAAATTTCATTGAAATCAGTTCATTCATTTAAAAAAATAAGAACTTGAAAATTCCTGTGAGATAATAGAGGTAGGTATAAGTAGTTAAAGTATAAAAAGTTAACCTCATAATGTCTTATAATAATTGGTCATACGCCAGAGGCATTCTTGTGTATAAAAAAATCAATTTCAATACAGTATTTTTACATTCTAATCCCTAAAATTATAAAACACCTAAGTACTTTTCCACTTTTAATTTTTAAACAAAAAAATATCATCCTTGTTTTTACAATCAGAGAGAGGAAATTCAAAATGGCCTCTCATTGTCGGCATGGCCTTTTTTACAAATAAAATTCTTCGCAATGAAATGTTGGTGGGCTTCTAAATGGTTTCAGTGTTCCGTTATGGTAGCTGGGACAATTGTTAATATCTTATAAAATACCTTTAATTTAGTTAGATAGGGGTAGGTATTTTTCTTCTGGGTTTTATTTTAAATGTAGCTAAACTTGACATGGGTTCTTTATATCTATATCATAAACTCTTGCTAAATAGACCAAACCTGCAGACGTACTACAGAATCTACTTATATTTATACGAAAATTTTAAATAGAATTGTTTGTATTTTTTTTTGTATTTTAATAGATTTTGCGGCTTCGGCCGTGTGATGGGCGGAAATGTTCTCACGGATTATTTTAGAGTGTCAAATATAGAAATATATTCAACCGTTGACGATTAACAAAGAAATGTACAGACTTTCATATTTTTAATATTTGTAGAAAGTACTTAACACATCTAACATGACGTATGACCTTAGTAGCTAAACTTAAAAACTTCGCGAAAGATGGAAACTACTTCAAAAACAGTAATTGATCCCCCGTTAATAGGAATTATGTAAATAATTGTCAATAGTACCTATTTATTTATGTTGGTATTATGGAAGAGAAAGATTTATAGCGCGGGCACAAAGTACAGATGTTGTAGACCACGATAAGGGTCTCAGACCGAGGCTTATCGATCGATATGGTACTGTATATTGTGTGGTACAAGTTGCTCGTGTTTCTTCATTTTTGACGTAATTTTTCATATAAGTAGGTACATAACATCAACATTATATCAAGCCTGGGTACCCACTAGCAGAGGTACCCACTAGTACAACCACATTTCGCCAGTTCTGAGTTATAAAAAAAATCATACCTACATAATTTGTAATTTAATCCCGTCGTGTCCCTGTGCTCCGGGCCTTAAAAACTAAGAATTAAATAAGTTAATTCGAACTGGCTAAAGTGAACTTTCCTATCTCAAACCAAACATTTAATATTCAATTGGAGTAAATCTCGAAAAAAAAAAACAGTGAAGTTTAAATTCTCTATTTTTAGAACAAGTCCAAAGCCTAATAATATAGTCTTTATGTAAATATTCTCCAACTTCTTTGGACCACTGCAGAAGCCCAATAAGCCCTATATAATGAGGCCCAAGGGGACCGCACAACTCCTAAAATACAGCGCTTATTCTCATAAGAATAAACAATACCTACATTCACAGCAATTGTTCCGCGCACCAGACATTCAATTTGCTTTTGAACCCCATTTTCAGCGTATATTGTTATTGTTTTGATGTTTTAGAGTTATTGTGAGGTAATTTGGGTGGGACGAAGGTTTTTGGGTCCCTATGTCGGTCCTGGAAGATGTTGTAAGTTAATTTCTTGTCATTAATTCACTAACCCTTTTTAGACCTCGTGCACATTGCTGTGATCATCCAAAACCACCATGCTATTAAGAATTCCTGGAATTCTATAATAATATAATATGAAGCCTGTAATCCTCGAAGGGTAAGGCAGAGGTGTACACTATAATACACCCACATTTTGCGAGTTACGTATAAGTTCTATGTAATAGTGGGCGAGCCTATTGGCATCAACCGGGCACAAATCTAGACTCCGTGGCTGCTACTGAGAAAAAAAAAACAATTAATTGAATACTGTAATAAAGAAGTTTGGATGTGTGTTGAATGTTTATTACTCTTTCACGCCTAAAGTAATAAATTAGCCAAACAAAATAAAGCTCTCATAATGTTAGACTCATTAACACAGTATTAGAAAAAAAAGTCTTGAAAATAATGATTTCCCAAAAATGAAATTAATTTCCACAATATGGCGGACGAAATTGGTTTTTGGTCTGACCATAATCTCATTTTAATTGCCGTCAACGTGGACTGGATCCTTTGTACGGCTTTGACATTTTTTCAGGCTGATTTCAGTAGGTATAAGTTTTACGAATATTGAGCACATAGCTTTTTTTACAATCAACGGTTTTTCGTCATGTAATAAGTATCGAATAATTTTTACATAACATCACGCCTGTAATCCCCGAAGGGTTAGGCAGAGGTGTACCTATTAGTACACCCACAGTTCGCCAATTAAGTTAAAGTCCTATGTTATATCTATTGCCATCATCCGGGCACAAATCTAGACTCCGAGGCGGCTACTGAGAAATTCCTGATGGAAAAATACCTAATACCTAATGCTTTCCCGACCTGAGAATCGTACCCAAGACCTCATGCTGAGCAGTCGCGCTTTGCGACCACCAAACCAACGAGTCGAGTCGGATGTGTATCCCTACTTTAATACATCTTTGCGCTCCATACCTATACAAATTTTGGCAGGCTATCAAAAATATCTTCCGATGGCATATTATAAGAAATGAAAATTAGGTGCGTAGTTATTAAATCATAGCTTATTAAATAATTAGTATCTACTATATAATTTGTCGCAGAATCAAACCACCGCGAATTTAGTTTAGTGTTCAAACACTTATAACTTGTCGCCAACCATACCTTCGTCTATTTAGATACTCGCATATGCCCGCGAATTTGCTCGTATCAATATCTGTTACCTGCGGAGTATTAATTTTTCCCTTAAAAATATAAGTGGCTTAAGCTACTTCCTATCACATCAGCTATATAATATGCCAATGAAAGTCCTTTTTTAATCAACAAACGTACAGAAAGGCAGTAAAAAAAAAGTTTAATTCGTGCAAGACGTATCGTGTAAACATTGCTGCAACAAAGCTGTTATTTTGACTTTACAAACACATACTTCAATTTCATATATTTGTATGTATACATACTCCACCTACAAGGTCACCGACCTCACCCCATTCACAAAACTTCCAGAGATTGAAATCTAAAACACACTTTAAAAGCAATATTAATGCTCGTTTTACCTTTTCATTGAAACGTTTACGTCCTTTGACGACGCGGCGTTTGTTTGAAGTGAGAGCAAGAGAGGCTCTCGAGAGCACGATCAAATAAGCGTAGCGAGTTGAGAGGTGCTCAGAAAGATTTAGTCTAGTTATAGAGGTTGTAATGATATTTTGTGTGATGTTTGAGGTATGTATTGATAGTTTTTGTTGAAAGGAAAACCAATGGAATACTTACCGGTTTTCATTTTTGCTTGTAGAACGACATGAATGCAATAAAGGAATAAATAAATAAATAAATGAACGGTACCAGTACCTAATACCTAGTATAGAAATTTTCTCTTTAAGAAAAATCGAATTAAGGAATAACTTGTACAAAATATATGCAAGTAGCATGCAGCTATGGTCATTCTGATATTCATCAATTTGGCGCAGCTGTGCGGCACACAATAATATTTTTTTCTTAATATTTGTTTTTTTTTTGCGTTTTTGTTATCTATTATTTTTGTGTGCACTGTGCCTGTATCAATAAACATTTTTTTCTTTCTTTCGATCAGTTCAGAGCCCAGACTGAACACCGACAAGACTTTGCTTCGACAGGACGCTTCGCCGACAGGACTCTTCGCCGACAGGGCTCGTAGAAGATGTGTATACTTCTTTTTAATTTATAACCTTGTCGTTTCTGGCATATTAATGGTCACAGTTTTAACCTAATCTTACCTAAACAATTTTTTTTTTATAATTAACCTTTATTCACATCTACTATTAGCTCTGTCGGCGAAGAGTCCTGTCGGCGAAGTATCCTGTCGGCGAAGTGTCCTGTCGGCGAAGAGTCCCGTCGAAGTAAAGTCTTGTCGGTGTTCAGTCTGTCGGCGTAGTATCTGTCGGCGTTTAGTCGTACACTGGTTTGCAGACAATGTTAATAAATCCCGCAAAAAAAACAAACGGTCTCAGTAAGTTGAAAAGTATTAATTCCACATAATTATCGTCTTGTTCTTCTGAAACTGACGCCGTTATGGGCTATTAACGATACTTCTAAGAAACAGGCCGTAATTTGACTCTGTTTATTTTATGAATTTTCTTTTTTATTAGACCCGTGTTTTATGTTGACAACACTGTTGATGATCTTGTTTAGGGTCCCAGTTGTAATAAACGCGAGACTTTTTTATTTAAATGTTTCTGTTATTTTTTATTGGTTACTAGCTTCTGCCCGCGACTTCGTACGCGGATCCTATTGCTTATGCCAGCGACAACGGGGTCGTCAAAATCGAAGTTCGTCTGATGTAGAATTCTAAGGCCCGGGGACGGGAAAACAACGGGATAAGCGAGACTATTGGAGTCGTTCTAGATCTTTGATTTTTAAACGTCAACAGAGAGAGCTCATCAGGCTGAACAACTGTTGCTAAGACGTCATTTCTATATTATGTTATAGTGTAGCTGGGCGCTTGGAATTTCACAACGTGTGTGCCAGATATTCAATTGTTAGACGTCAACAGAGAGTGCTCATCAGGGTGAACAACTTTTGCTAAGATGTCATTCCTGTATATACCCGTATTATAGTGTAGCTGGGCTCTTGGAGTTCCACAACAGGTGTTCCAGATCTACAGTCTTTATACGTCAACAGAGAGTGATTATCAAGCTGAACAACTCTGGCTAAGACGTCATTCCTATATATGTTATAGTGTAGCTGGGCTCTTGGAGTTCCACATCAGCTGTTCCAGATCTTCAAATTTTATACGACAACAGAGAGTGCTCGTTAGGCTGAACAACTCTTGCTAAGACGTCATTCCTATATTTGTTATAGTGTAGCTGGGCTCTTGGAGTTCCACATCAGCTGTTCCAGATCTTCAAATTTTATACGACAACAGAGAGTGCTCATCAGGCTGAACAACTCTTGCTAAGACGTCATTCCTATATTTGTTATAGTGTAGCTGGGCTCTTGGAGTTCCACATCAGCTGTTCCAGATCTCCAAATTTTATATGACAACAGAGAGTGCTCATTAGGCTGAACAACTCTTGCTAAGGGCGCTTTCAATTTATGCGTTTCTTGGCGGCCTGCTGCGGTGCCGAAGCGGTGCGTTAGACGTACGGCGCACGAACGATCCTCTTTTTTCATACAAAACGCACGGTGCGGCAACGGACGTTATATATCCGGTTGTCGAGCGTTCGCGATACCGGCGCCCGCACTGTTGCCGCACCGTGCGTTTTGTATGAAAAAAGAGGATCGTCCGTGCGCCGTACGTCTAAACCGCTTCGGCACCGCAGCAGGCCGCCAAGAAACGCATAAATTGAAAGCGCCCTATGACGTCATTCCTATATTTGTTATAGTGTAGCTGGGCTCTTGGAGTTCCACATCAGCTATTCCAGATCTTCAAATTTTATACGACAACAGAGAGTGCTCATCAGGCTGAACAACTCTTGCTAAGACGTCATTCCTATATATGTTATAGTGTAGCTGGGCTCTTGGAGTTCCACATCAGCTGTTCCAGATCTTCAAATTTTATACGACAACAGAGAGTGCTCATCAGGCTGAACAACTCTTGCTAAGACGTCATTCCTATACAAAGTTGATACGACAGATGGGCTTTCCTTTAAACTGCCTATACTAGGTACCATTTTCAAGCTCTGTACCAAAAATCAATTAAATAG
Organism: Hoplodrina blanda; assembly: GCA_949316365.1. NCBI lineage: Eukaryota > Metazoa > Arthropoda > Insecta > Lepidoptera > Noctuidae > Hoplodrina > Hoplodrina blanda. Next base: position 1,536,773 of record OX438579.1, on the reverse strand, counting down.
GAGCAGTAGTTTAGTCGCAAATGATTTTTTAAGTTTTTGGCCGACCGCTTTGATACGAGAGAATACACGCGCGCCGCGCGCGTGCGACGTTGCCGCTTTGATATTTAGGTATCTAAGGTCAGTTAAATTTATTTACAAAGGGTGTTTGCGTTTTACTCTGATTTGTAAGCTATTTAGTTTTTTGAAAAATAAAAAGAAAATAAAAAAATATATATTTATATTTTATTTTAAACCGTGTCAAATTAATACTAAACACGTATAGTATACGTAGTTTAATTTAATGCCCCTCTGTCATATCAACTCTGTATATGTTATAGTGTAGCTGGGCTCTTGGAGTTCCACATCAGCTATTCCAGATCTTCAAATTTATTCTCTTAGCAGAAAATGCTCATCACGTGAAACAATTTTTGCTATGGTACCATTTTTGTATCTCTTATAGTTTAGCTGGTCTGTTGCGGTTCTGCATCAGGTGTTCAAGTTTCCAAGATAAATTATAGCCTATATGTTGCCCAGACTTAATACCTATACAACAAAAAAAAAATCATTCAAATCCGTCAAGTAGTTCCGAAGATTAGCGTGTACAAACAAACAGACAAAAAGACAAACAGACAAACAGACAAACAGACAGAATTTTTTTTTTGGTTTCGTGCTCTATTACTGTTTCTAAACCCACCTCAATTATTATTTTTTTAATATATTCAATGTACAGACACAGTTTTTTTACTGTTTTATTATATGTATAGATTATATGTATAGATAATTTTGGAAGATAAACGAACTTTGAAAAATTGGATTATTTTTGTTTTCTCAATGTTTTTGTTGGAATAGAATTTATTATTTATTCATTTTATTTTGGCCATACATTAGTTAAAGACTTGGATTTACATGACATTCACACGTTCACATCACAATACTCCAAACATACAGACAAGATAGTCTTCCACTCGCCCGCTACTCCTGCGCTGTTCTTTTTTGAGTACCGGGTAAAACGGGGTGAATAGAAAGGCAGGGGTGAATCGAGACGGAACTTTAAAAGAGATTTAAACGTTAAACAAATAAAGTTTGTCGCCAACAAGGAGACCAATTTGTAAATTATAAGTCAGTGAAAACAGTAAAGTCTTTTTTGCCAACAAACTATATTATATTAACGTTAAAATCCCTTTTAAAGTTCCGTCTCGATTCACCCCTGCCTTTCTATTCACCCCGTTTTACTATGTAATTTCGTTGTGAGATCCAAAACAGTTGAATCGTTACTCGTCCTGCTTCATTGCCTCGGGGCTTTTCTGGTGTTCACCACTGTTGATTCTGGGGTTCAGGAGTTGCAGTGGTTGGGTTACTCAGAATACATGCAATAAAGGAAGGCTTACATCTGAATATGTGTACTACTAAGTACTATCTGAATGGCACCTTATATGGAATAACTGTGTTTTTTTCTCAGAGTTGCTGAACTGTAAACTCTGTTTTCTTACTGTTTTGAAAAGCTAATAATAAAACAAATAAGTCTTTCCTATAATTGTACTCCAAGTGCCTTCCATTTATTTTGAGAAATTTGTTATTTTAAGAGCTTTTAGAAAAAATAGGTATAAGATTTAAGTCTCGAATTGAATAGATTTTTACAGTGAGCAGATTTATGTCAAAAGTATTCAACATTTCGAAGCCAAAAATCTTTCAATGCGCCGTCCGATCAAGGACCATGCCCGGGTCGACGGCACGTTCTGTTCGCGCGCGCCTCAAAGAGCTGTCAGCACAGGGACGGGGCCCCCCAACGGGGCCAAACGCCTGCCGGGGTTGCGGGACGTCTTAACAGGATACCGTGGCCCCGGAACGTAAAGAGCAACAGAAGGAACAGGGTGGTTTTTTAGTCAGTAAAAGTCTGACAGTCCCTTCCGCCCCACCCAGGACGGAAGGACTCATTTGATGATTTTTACCACCTCAAAAAAAAAAAAAAAAAAAATCATGCATCGAATGATACAAAAACGAAAACTTGAAAACTGCTTGACCCTGAAGCAGAAATTAGGCAGCAAGGTTTCTTCTTCATCGTGGGTGCATTTAAAAACATAAACTACCTAGACCTGAAACAACTAATTGTAGGTCAAACATGTACATATTTGACCCTTGCGGGAATCGGACCCGCGACAAGCAGCGCTGCAGTTAATCGCTTAGCCACTGCAACTCAAACGTATCAGTCGTTAAAATACTTTTATATTAACAAAATAACTTAAAAAAGCAGTATACTAAGCATATTTACAGCTCACAAATTAGAACCTCTTTAATCAAAATAATTACCTACCTATGTTTTTCAAAATTAGATCAAATAGCTTGTGAAAATATTCATCATTGATAGGTACCAATATTTTATTATTTAATTTAACAAGTAAGTAATTGCTACTTTTTCTAAAAATGGATCTTTTGATCGCTGGCAGGACATCAAAGGACATAGAAAATTGTATTGAAATATGCCATCTAACGAGAAAAATAAAAACAACGTTTGCGAGATGAAAATTCAACTTTATTCAGACCATGTATAGTACAAAATTAGTATTTATAGTCATCATTTTGCGAGTGGTAAATAAGGGAGAAATTTGAATTTACCGGTTTATTAAAGTAGATAGGAAAATATGACGACGTCACAAGCCACAGGTCAAAAAATAAACCAAAGCTTTCTCACTCTCCTTTCTCAGTAAAATCTCGACACACAAAAAAAAATCAAAGCATCTTATGAATTTAAACAAAAGCCCCTTTTCGTATGCATGAAATAAGCTCATGTATCATTCAGGACCAAAACGAATGACGTCACCAGTCATGGCTGACGTTACCTCACAAAAAAATTGGCGGTTTGTGTGTTTCCCTTTTACTGCTATAAAAATATTTTGTTCAATAAAATGTAGTTTTTAGAACGAACTTAGCGTTGCTGGGACAGTTGCTCGTAACTGCGCGTCATGTTACAGTGTATTTGCAAATTAAGATCACTTTGAGCTTAAATCAAAATAAATAAAAAAACTAATGAAGGGTGATCTTCCGTCTTCTTCCCTCATTTATACGAGATAATTTAAAATACGTACGGTACGAGGATTCAATCAGAAGCGCTAAAGGCATCCCCACACATGAGTGATATTATCATCGTGGCGATATTTATCTATTTGTCGAACATTTTCTATTTCTACATCACCTGTGGCATTATTGTCGTGGCTACCTATAGTTTGTACCTATCTATGTTTCTTTCATATCACACAAACGACACTAGCAAAACGTCCTAAATGCAGATGGTCCTACACAACAAAACAATAATGTAGTTTTATGTAGTTACCAAATGTGTAACCTAATACCTACTTTAATAATGTTTGCATGCCATTTTCATGGCGAAATGTGCTTGAACTTTTATTTATATTTACCATCTTTGTACATGACATACCACATTTAACGCAAATAAATAATTTTGACTTTGACTTTGAATAAAAATGTTTTAGTTATAGCACTCATAATTACGAGGTAATAGAATAGGTCCTACAGTAATCGTTCCTCAGCAGATTCATGGATCGGTAGGTCGATAAAAACATATTAAAACCCCAACAAAAGGTATTATACATATTATAAGAACTCCTTCAAAAACACAAAAATATATTCTGAACTTTTCCAACAGCGTGCGAACAGCCGAACATATAAAAACTCTTCCGTTACCCTAGAGGATTAACTTCAATAACCTTACGAACTTCATACATATCAAAGCTTTGTATCCCTTACAACTAGTTTTCCCTCGTATATTTGAGTGTGAGGTACATCAAACAAGGCCAATTTCAATAGCATATTACTTCGATTTTTTTATATATCTATTAGTCTTTACCCTTTGAGGTTCTTCGGTCATTATCAGGGGTCGAATAACCGAATGCATATTTTTGAAGATTGTGTGAAATCTTTTTTTGATTCGGGGTAGAAAATATCTTGGATCTGTCAAACTCTTACTGATTAAAAACCCGGTTTGCCCTACCCACTTCCGCTGGAGATCCCAGGAGCATACGCGCCTTCCGCATTTCCGGATTGATGTCGGCCTACCTCTGCGGCCATCCTCAAACCAGCAAGATTTCTGACTTAATTATGTTATACACTAATTGTATCTAGTTTAGCGCAATACCAGCATCGTAATGATTTAACACAGTCGGAATGACAATCCCTTTCAATGTAACATTATCCTTTAACATTCATTACGTTGCTTTTCAAATATGTGAAACTAATTTTAGTAATTATTGAATCTTACCTTTCGCTGAGTGCTTACAACTAATTGGGTTGAATTTCAGGCGCATCCTCTTGAGTTTCTTTTTTGAACGATCAAACACAACAATATTTTTGACGTCTAGTATCCACCATGTTGATTTTCGAAATGTCAGCTGCCTTTGTCATCCGTGCGGTCACGACAAAGCTAACGTTATGTCAATCATTAAAATACATCTAGTCGTTTTGACGTTGGCACCGAATAAAAAATGCTGTAACATACATACATACAACCAAAACATAACCTCCTCAACAGTCGGTTAGAAAAAAATACAAAATTAATTTTCTCAACTTGTTTATTTAGATAGTCAACATATTTCCTTCTATCATCGACGACATAGTTCATTATATTACAATAATGCAGTAACTCAATCGCAATGCCTTATTTAGTTATTATTGCAAATAACTAGAAATTACCGTTTTAATTGGTTATCGAAACAAAACAAAAATAGTGTAAAAAGGAATTGTAATATAAAATAAAACTATTGACAATCAAACAGTTTTTTAAATGAATTTATGATTATGTATATTAACAATCTACGATTGGGAAAAACAAACAGTCAGAGATAAAAATATGGAGAGGGTCAAACAGATGAATTTATAAATAAATTCATTCGCCCTACCCCCCGCTTCCCTTGGCCTCGCCTCTAATAATTACATTCGATATTATTGATTGGCGCGCAAGTCACGCCTCAGGATGACAGGTACCTGTCACTCACATACACCCTCTGGGATATAGGATATAGGCAATGAGTTGACAACCTGTTACGCTACCCACCTTTAGATATAGCTTTATTCAATTTCAAACATAATGAGTGCTGAGAGCGGAACGGTGTATCTTGGGTTATTTTTTATTCAAGAAACTCCAATATTTTAGGAATTTTATTAGGGACGAGCATACATTTATTCTATTTTTAAATCTGACAATGTATGCTATAGGAAGGCTATAGGTAGGTATTGTCAGATTTAGAAATAAAATAATATCTAGTTATATGTAGTTTTGTCACATTAAAGTAAGTGATGGTACTCTAAATTCGTTAGTGTTTACAAAGTCTTGTCTTTTTTTACTCTATAAACCATAACCATAATATAATTAAGGTTTATCTAGCAAAACTGTGTATACAATCATGGTGGTTAATTTCTGTTTTTACCAACACTAGGTCATGTCTAAATAAAACCGAACGGTTGAATTTTCAACTTTCGGCTCATTCATCGATAGTTAATCCAACAGTGCAATAATAATAATATTTAAGTATCGCCTGGTAATTGAAAATGGGGACAAACTGGAATGATTCGTCGCACATGGAAATACTGAATTTCGCCACATCGAGCAAAGCACAAAACTAAATTCCTTTGTCATAGAATCTGGTAACGTGTAGCATTTTCATTACCTACTACTCATTTCCGAATATATTTAGTCTCAACCACGAATAGAACGCTTTATCTGGAAAACAAGCCAGCATCAGCAAACAAATTAAGGCATCTTCGCCCACGATCAATATTATCATCGAGGCGATATGTATCTATTCGTAGAACAGTTTCTATTACTGATTCGACTGCAACATTATCGCTACGATCATAACATCGTGTGTGGGGACGCCTTAATCATTCTCGAGTTAATTAGAGCAAATGTTGGTTGCTGACTGTATTTTGCTACCAACTTCTAGGTAGCTATGACGTAACAGGTGGCTGTTCCTATTGAATCAAAGCTTGGCTTTGGATGGGGGTCTCAGTGCGGCTTATGGGCGATAGGCTTTATTGTAAGACCCACGATTGTTGGAGCTTGATGGTCCGAATTAACGTGAGTTGTGAATTAGAGATGGTATTATAGAGCGATAAGCAAGCACTGCTGTTGTAAAGCCACTCTAAGTTTAAGTAATGCTTGAGTTCTGAATCAGGTTCTGTATGGGTCACTGTAAAACGAGCAGTAATGGTCGAGCATTATTCATCAATTAATAATAAACTAATTTATTTCAGAAATAGAGTAGTAGCAAATTGAAATTGAAAAATCTTGCACGTTAATCTCAACTATAATTCTGTTACATTTTAAATAATTAGCAATTAATCTAGAAAAATGTTTTATGAAATTTGAAGTAGGTTATTTTTTTCATGAAGAAATAACCTACTTAGCCGCGAAATAAAAAGTGGCCTATTTCCTATAGGCCACGTTTTATTTCGCGGCTTCTACGCAGACGAAGTCGTGGGCAAAAGCTAGATACAAATTAAAATAGATAAGATATAGCATCACATTATTGTTCACAAACTCATAATACCAAACCGTTTCTCCACAATTTAAGTTAGTTTAACAGCACTGACCTACATTACTTAAATCTTTGTTCTACTCTCAAAGTTGGGTGTCTCAACTAGTGCATGTTGCAGTGCCCAGGTGCGAGAGAATCTTTATCATCGTGTCACAACGCGTTCCGAAGATGAATCGCCGCTGGAAACCGCTCGGAAATAGGGTTGTCGCGCCAAGAATTATAAATTGCCATTTTAGAATTTAAAAAGCGTTTTGTATATTTTTGAGTTGAAAATGAAATACGATGGGGTGGTAGCAGTAATGTGAAAGTGATTTTAGAGAATAATGGTTAATTAAATGAGTTTTTTTTTAAGTGAAATTAGGCAAAGAAGGAGATATTGGGCTAGTTTTTAGTGAACAATCAGGTTAGAGCTAGTAATAAAAGGATTTTTCTTATTTTCAGACGATTGGTACCTTAATGCAGTACGTGTATAATATTACTCTTTCAGACGTTTCGATTAAAATACGGTACTTTACAACGTTCTATTGTACAGCCCTGCAGCCCTACCATGAACTCTTATCGCGATCCAAAAACTGAATTGTTCTTCAAATACGTCAATATTTCGCATCAATTTATGCGTTATATTGACGTATTTGAAGAACAGTTCAGTTTTTGGATCGCGATAAGAGAAAATACGTCAATATAATGACATAAATTGATGCGTTATATTGACGTATTTAAAGAACAATTCAGTTTTTGGATCGCGATAAGAGTTCATGGTAGGGCTGCTGACGTATTAACATAAAATTATTTTCTAAAGATAACTTGTGCATGAGAACTCACACAAAATCTAGAGAGTTATAAATATATTTCGTACGGAACAAAAGTGAAAGAAGACAACAATTTCTGATATGTGACAGCCCTACTAGGGAACGACTAAGATTTAAAAAGTCGAGTTTTTCTGTCATGACCGACGGGTGGAAAGTTATGTCTCCAGTAAAACTGTCCACTTTTGTTTCTGCTTTATATTTTGCTGCGAAATGGAATGTTTTGATTTATATGTTTGTAACGTTCGTGTAACATGTTACAAAAACGCCTTTTCTTTTAATAGCAGTTCTTATAAGTGTCTACTAAAACATTGTAAAAGAAGAATGGACACATAAAAGACACTTGTAACTCTGAATTCGTTCACAAACTACCAATAACTCCTTAATTTGACAGTTTGTTTTAGAAACAAGCTACTATAATTAAAAAATTAAAAAACACGACTGCAAAAATTGCACATGTTTGTACTTTGTTTACTCGTCAGTTTTTTTTACGACGTTTTTTATTTACAGTGTTATATATTTTTAAAATCTACTTGTCAAATTCTAGACGATAAACATAGACACGACCAGATTCATTAAAAAAATAAATTGAGGCTGGTATTAATTTACTTTTTAAAGTGACCACACCGCTTTCTTTTTTATTTTTAACTAGCCTATGTTACTCGGAACGATGCACGGATTGTAACGATACCCCATACATCTAAATCGGTTCAGGCGTTTGAAAGTTATGGTGGAATAAAGAAACTCACATACATACATACATACATACATACATACATACATTAACCCTGAACACATAACACTCCTTTTTTTGGGGCAGTCGTGTAATAAATAAAGACAAACTACCCACAACTATAAGAATTATTGTGATAGAGAATATAATTTTAGTTGAATTAACAATTTAGTCAAAATGTAAGCCAAACACGAACCGCTAAATAGATACGAAGTAACTTGTTACTAAGCCTTCAGGGAATAGTAGACCCATTCTAAATACACGAAATTCTGTTATAATTACATTCCGGACCATGATAATTAATTTTGAATGTAATACGGAATACAAGATAATTAATGTAAACCGAATAGAAATTCAACCTAAAATTGATAAGCATAATTTAATTAGTTGTTTCAATATCTGCTTACGATAACCAATTAAACGACACATAATATCATTAAAAGCTTTACAATAATATTTATTTACAATATTTACATAATTTTAAATATTTTCGTTTTACTGTATTAAAATGGAATGTTTGGTAAAATGATCACTTAGTGACTTATATTGTAATATTTTTATTTTCTAGATAAAACTCGGTTTGTCCGGTCATTTTATATCAACCAGTAAACATGAATACCCGGGTTTTTTATAAAATGACCAGCTGCCCTACCATGAACTCTTATTGCGATCCAAAAAACTGAATTGTTCTTCAAATAAGTCAATATAACGCATCAATTTATGCGTTATATTGACGTATTTGAAGAACAGTTCAGTTTTTGGATCGCGATAAGAGAAAATACGTCAATAAATGACATAAATTGATGCGTTATATTGACTTATTTGAAGAACAATTCAGTTTTTTGGATCGCAATAAGAGTTCATGGTAGGGCAGCAGCTCCCGTTCTGAGCTGTATGGTGCAGATTATGTTTTATAATATTTACACTCTGTGGCTTATTTATATAAGTAGTTTTGAATTACATGGTAATATTTCAAAAGTATCTTCGAAGAAAATGACGTACTGGTCGTCAATATTGACGAAACGTTGATAGCAAGACATCGAAATAGCAGAACATTGATTGGCATTTTATCGTGTCGGGCAGACTGAGAAATGTTAAAACGTCATGTCATTCCACGTTTTTCTCATTAGTCAAGTGCAATTTATATCAACTTATACTTATGTAGGTAAAATCAACATTTTAGATAGAATCTGGAATGTACAATAAAAAATCTTAGATTGGGAAGACATGATAATTAAGTGGTTACATTCGTAGATTTCATTGGTTACATAGTTTTATTTACAATTTATTAGAATTAATGAAGGGTAATGTCTATTACTCAGAATTGTGTCCAAAATCAAATGGAATAACATTGTTAACATCGACTATGGGTAATGATAAAATATCTATTTAAAACAAATATAGCTCGCATTTATTTAAAACTTATTTTAGATTTATTAAATATTAAAAATGCTATTATGGAAAATTTTCGTAATAAATACTTTTAACATTGTCCAGATGTCGGTCAAAGTAATTTATGAGTATTAGTAACAATGATATTATCGATAGTATTTTTCTTTTTGGATAATGCTGAAAGTAATTAAACACGAATTAAAATATTATAACATACAATACCATCTGGATTAGCATAAAATGGCACATCGTTACTATATGTACAATCGTGATGTAGTAAATTACATAGTTAGCTATACATGCTTAATTATTTACAAAAAATACATTCACTAGTTGTCTTTCATCGTGGCTCGAATATTTACAATTTTAAGGTGATAGTCAGAATTTTAACAATCTTAAAGATGTCCATTTGTTTCTTTTGACATTTTCCAACATCTTTAAAAAGGGTTACGCAAGAGAAAAATGTTGAATGGCTCGCACAGCGTATGCGTGGCCTTGCAGTGAATGTTCTTCAGTATTATCTATACTAATACGAGTATAATAAAGCTGAATAGTTTTTTTGTTTGTAAAAACGCGATAATCTCAAGAATTACCAGTCGGATTAAAAAATCTTGTTGTTTAAAAATTTTTTTTGCAAAAAAAAAACCGACTTCAAAAAAAAGCACTAAAAAATTTAAAATAATACTATAACCTACCTATATTAATAAACCTAACCTAACCTACGATTAACCTATTAAAATTTAACAAATTTTTGGAGTCGGTGCCAAGACCGAGGATATTATATCCAACCGTATGGCACCGACTCCAAAAAATTGTTAAATTTTAGTATAGGTTAATCGTAGGTTAGGTTAGGTTTATTAATATAGGTAGGTTATAGTATTATTTTAAATTTTTTAGTGCTTTTTTTGAAGTCGGTTTTTTTTTGCAAAAAAAATTTTTATTTGTTAATTTTTAGTGATATATTTTTGTCCGATTTCGATAAAATTTTCATGGGACCATTTGGGAAGTATAACCTTTCCAACAAAACAAGAATTTTTCAAATCGGTTGGCAAGCGACGGAGTTAAGCGCGAACAAACCTAAAAAAAAAAAAAAAACATACAAACATCCGAATTGAGAACCTCCTCCTTTTTTAGAAGTCGGTTAAAAATAGCTAAATTCATAAGGAGTAGTATAGGCTAAAAACATTACGGTACAATCTAAAAACGTAATCAAAAAACATAACAAAACGCGAACAAATCCGTTCGAAGAAGCTAGGTGTAGGCATATAGTTCGCGGCGCGTGATGTCAGGAATTCAGGTTGCTCGTCACGGAATGTTAAATCGAGCTTGAGGTTGGTAATCGATCAATAGTCAAGGGCTACTTTTTGATAAATTACCCAATTCACCAAGCAGACTACGCGTAAAATTGAAGCTCTTTTGAAAAATTCTGACTTTCACCTTTCTTAATCTGTAATGTCTAATACAACATTAAAATATTACTTCACGTTAAAGCGTTTCATTGAGCGCTAATTGCAAACAAGGTACATAATATACGTTGATTTTATAGCTTGAAGTAATTATAAACTAAAAATCTTTGGCATGAATATTTGGATTTTGGAGTTAAAGTGTGAGTCAGAGCAAGAAATGCGGCATTTTAGCGCCCCTGTTAACATGTTCATTAGTGTCAACGCTCCGAAGTGTGGTCAGCAAGAAAAGTCTTTTAATACTGTCATTTTTACTTAATATTTAAATAGACACGAAATAATACAATGCTTTGTATTTCAATATTTCATATAGTAAGCAGTATTTTATCTTGGTTTGATATCAATTCCGTATATTTTTTTTTTATATTGTCCTCAATAATTAGGTTTTTTATTAAATCTTAGGTTGTAGGCCGACTTTTGTTGCTGACTTTACTGAGTGGTTATCTACTTGTCCGACTCCCACTTCATAAAAAAAAATTACTTAATCATAATAATAGGCAAATAACAATGACAGTTTATACATACATTTTTAATATAGAATTTTGTTATTAATTTTAATAAAAATAACGCTGAAATGTTTGACATTACTAAGAAAAATATTAGTTTTACAAACGATTACATCATCAACTTATGATAAAATATTGCGAAACTTTAACAAATACCTACTAAAAATATTTAAAACAATATTGCTGAAAAATATATCTTGCTTACAAATCTACCGCCAACAACGTAATATGATAAAAAACCTTATTATGTTACAGTAAGTTGCATTTTGCAAGCATTAAATATTCTTACATTATAACAACCGCGATAACTACTTCAAAAACATACCAAAATGAAATTATTGCTCAAAACTTTAACCGGAATGCTTGCACGGTAAGCAATGTACTACATTACCCAGCTAATGAGACTTCTAGTCATTCCACGAAATGTTCGCCAGTCGTAAAAGTATGAAGTTATAATTTCTGGTAGACTAATGACTTTTGAATTTGTTGAAATACTTAGTCTTTTCGAAATGTGATGGTTAAATTATCGAAGTTAACATTTTAATTAGTTTTGTAGACTTGATTTATAAGTTACAGTTAAATAAATTAAAAATATAGCTGTGTTGATTAATTCAGGGGTTTCCAAACTTTGCGTCGCGACGCCCTTGGGCGTCGTGGTGTTATCAATACTTAATACTCAAAGAGTTATCCTGAGAGCATTGCGCGACGGTAGGCACAAATCGCATAGACTGTAGTACAATCATAATACTTTTATATTTTCTAAATAAATAGTAATAATTGAGATTATAATCTTTAGAGATTTGATGTCTGATAGAGTTACACACAAATATTATAAAGGCATCACAAAAAAATTGCAACGATTGGAAACCCCTGGATTAATTAAAATAAATTATTTCATTGCTTTTAATAGTTTTGAAAATAGTCAAAAGACTAGTTTGAAAAAAAAAAATCTTACATAGCTATATTATGCTTTTTGAATGAGGAACACTTAGTTTTTTGAATTAAAAAACAAAAAAATGAGTATTTCATTATTAGGAAAAGTCACGTATCAGTTTGACAGTAATGTTGGCATTTCGACGAATCTTGAAACACGTTTTTTCATAAAATGTAGTAGCTTTTACGCTGTTTCTATACAATATCGAGACTTTCCTCAAAGAAGAGTTTTGGCCGAAGGATGTCAACGATCCTAATGGAAGACTACGTGACACCTCGCAGCGCAATACGACGCCGTCGCTTCGTGTGCAGTATTTTTTAGATTATTTTTATTATAAGAAATAAATAATATATTTCATTCTTGTAATGTGGGGGAAGAGGCTGGACCTCATGATACTCTGTAGTATACTCCTAGTGGTCCAGGGAAATATACAGAATGTACCAACTAATGTCAATAAAGAATTATATTATTTTGTCTTAATATATCGAAACAGCGTAAAATCTATTTCCTATAGGTTACATTACATCGTTATTATATCAATGACTTCTGGCGCTATTAATAGGTATTCCTAGAAACCATCATACTTAAAAAAAAATACAGAAAATTCAAACATCCAACATTTTTAAAGTTTTCTTTTAAAAAGTTTACATTAATCCAGAACAACACACAAACACGGAAGTACTTTGATATGCATCTTGGAAACTATTCATAAACGAACATACATATTACTAAGAATCACAGTAAGGACTAGCTTTTACATTAAATAACTAGATGTATGAGTGTACCAAAGATTTTCTATTAGTCATATTTTGTTGAGAATCACTGACATAGTAGTACTAGTTACTTCCTTGAATTTGATAAGGATGCAAAACTGCACCTTGTGTAATGAAGATAATGTTAAAATCACTTCAGCCGGTGTAACTTCATGGTCATTTGCTTGTTAGTTCTACATTACACAAAAAAAAGCATGTTGGCAGTTTGTAATAATGGTTAAAATTGATTCTATTTTTCAAAATAAAGAAAAAATCAAAGTCAAAGCATCTATTTCAGTAAGACCATTTACAGTCACTTTTGAATTGTCAAGGAGTCGGTCACTTAGTCAGAAGTCGAAAATATGGATAATTGAATTGATTGACTGAATTGGATTGAATTGATTCTCTATGGAAATTGTGGGTTAACTGGCTTTGGCAGAGTGAAGCCTAATTAATCCTCCTTCGAAACCATAATTCGTATCTCCTTATTAGAACGTTAACTCTCTGGCTTGGCTTATCAAGACTTACAAATTCCCGCTTAACTGTTCCACGAAAACTGCATCTCTCATATGTACGTAACGTGATCTCAATATATACACTGTGATATTAATTTACAATTCAAACCGCAAGCGATTACTGCCTGAGGTAGCAAGCGACAGTTTAACTATTGAAGCGAAATTCTGCCTGCAATCCCATTTCCAAGTAACAAGGCTTTGTGCCTAGTTACTTGTCTTGATCTGTTCATGGTAGGATTAATCACTTCCTATATCTTGTACCTGTACGATGCCCATAGTATAATAGTTCAGTGTTGTTCCAACTATTGATAAATTTCTTTTTTATTCTGAACCTTATCTGGGAGCCATTCGGTTGAATTGAGATTGAAGGCTAAAATATCCATTTTTTTTAGGAAGACAAGTTTTAATTGATGTCGCTAAACTTTAAATACATCAATAAACACAGGATTTTTACACAAAAACAAAGTCATTGCCAAGTAATTTTGCTCAATAACTTAATTTGATAGTCAGTGGTACCGATTCCCTTGTCCACAAACTAAACTAAAATTAGACTATTTCTATCTTTTTCTGTCCAATAAAACAAGAAAGGGACGGAAATAAATTAGACCTTTCAAGTAGTAATGTATCTAAAGACATCTCAAGAAGAAACTTATAAGCAAGTTATAATGTTTAACAAAAAATGTGAAAACGTTTACGAAGTGACGCTAAGAGCGATCGATGTCTCGAAGCGAGCGATTCCGCCAAATACCAGCTTTAATGACTAACTTCAATTGCCTGGGCTTGGCAGGCAATATGGCTATATAATAGGGAAGGGTACAGAAGGTGTACAAAAAAGAATAATTAAAAAAGCCTATTTTTTTTTTGGTTTCAAAATTTAGGCTATAGTGCGTGAGCCATGTTGGCAATTTGGGTGGCTATGGTGGTGTCAGGCCGTCTTTACTTTACCTAAATATTCCCGAATCGTCATCAAATATTACGACGATTATTTAAAGAGATTATCTGGAAACAATGTGCATGAAAACCACACAGGTACATAATAATTACAGTCCATAAAAGGTCTGGACGAAAGATTCCGTCTATAATCTTAATGTCAATCACATAAATTGTTGTTCTTTTATCGCTAACGCTTCAAGAGAGAACCAAGTTTACGTTCCTAAGTCACGAACTGAATCGCTGCAGTCCGAGATTGCACGTAGTTCAGAAATATCTTTATTTACTTCGACATTATTATACAGACTGTCTTTTGATTCACTGCGCATCTTTTAGGAGATGAAAGCACTCATGAATTTATGAATAACTTTTGTAATGGAACCAAGTGAAAAATAAAAAAAAATCTGCTATTCCTTAAAAAAGCAATTCAACACGATCATTAAATCGAACAGTTGGAAGGGTAAAAGTGCCAAACGGAACCCTATTACTAAGACTCCGCTGTCTGTCCGTCCGTCTGTCACAAAACTATATCTTCTAAACTATAAGAGGATCCCCATACAAGAATTAATGTGTTTTTTTGTATGTATTGTTAAATTTTGTACGGTAATACAGATCCATTTGTGTGTGACTCCGACTAGTACTTGGCCAGATTTTAACTATTCAGGGTTAATCCCATAATAAAAGGTGAAAAAAATCGCAAGTACTTGATTCTTTCAGGGAATGAAATCCCGTGAATTGAGCCAGCATGTATAAAGTAGACCTTTTGTCCAAAATTTTGCAACAAAAGTTTACACCTTCATCGTCATATTAGTGGGGAACATTCAATAATGGAAGACAGGAGGTGATGCGTTGAAAAGGTTGAGTTTTCAAATTTAATCCAATTGAAATGTTGCGGTAAATTCAGTTTCTACCCAAAAGCACTTTCAGGTGAACCAACTTGTTTTAGAGTTTTGTTTATGGGATTACCGCTACATGACTGTAATTTTCTGTAGGGTTGAACAAAGTTCTGTAGTTCGTAGATTGAGATCCCAGAGTTGCCAAATTTACGGCCAAATCTATGTCATTTTAGCACGGTTGATATGAGGATATATGGAGGAAGGAAGGTGTGCATACTTGCAAGTTTTAATGCTGGACTATTTTTCAGGTATCAAGTATGGAATGTAGTACTCATTTACGTTTAAGTGTGACGGCTGATGTCCATTATTTTTTACAGGATATTGCCACAAAACCACACGCACTCTTTTTGAACAATATACTCCTTTATCTATCCTCAAAGTTTCAGTGAAGTTCATAAGTCTGGTGACACTGGAATCTTTGCTTAGTGTTAAAAAGAGAATATGTAACTGCATTCATCAACCTTTGGTACATCCACACAATTCCTAATGAAATCATAAGTACAGTCTTTATTTAGACAGTGACCTCTTCAGTAAAGCGACTCTTATCATCTAAATTAATAACTATAGCATGAGTCCTTGCGTGTCCTGACCTCACACCTTTCACAGTCTCCGTACTGCTCGGACTAGACTTCAGTTCACTAGTTTTCTCACTCTTATTATTATAACCGTTACGACTAACTTCTGGTGGTCGGATATCACTACAGTTTGCTTCCCCGGAGATCTTGAACACTCCATTTTGTTTATCTTCTTTTGCTTCCTCGTTAAGGTCTGTACGTTTCTTAGGAGAATCAGTCGTGACGTCTGTCTGGCTTTGTTCTGCGTTACTGTTTTCAGTGCTTTTGGTTGGACTGAAGGTCTTTTGTTTGTAGGCGGGAGGGGCTTCGAAAGGTAAGTCTCTACCACTGCTTGAGGACTCCTCAGCAGGTGTGACAGTACACATTAGCCTGTCGGCCACAGCACTGAATACTGTGTTTAGTTTTAAGGGTGCTGAGTGGTCGGATGGAGGAGGCTTTCTATCATAAACTGCTGCAGCGTCCTGCATGGCACCTATTCTTCGAGATATGACAGCTCCAGCTCCACATCGCTCGCGAAGCTTTTCCAATTGGTTGCAGATTTTTCTGAACTCCTCCTTTTAGAGAGAAAGATTTTGGGTTAAGTAACTTGATAACTTTCTATACAATATAACGGAATGTATAGAAATACAGGGGAGAATTGAGACCAATTTTTAAAAGGGATTTTACCGTTGAAATGATGTAGTTTATTGCCATCATCTTTAGATAGTAAAAAACAAAGTCACTTGCCGCCGTCTGTACGTTTAGATCTGTCTCTTCAACAATAGAATATTATTGATTTAAGAGAAAGGTTTAAGTATCTACATTGCACTCATACGAAACCTGGGTGGGTCGCTAGTGAATTATAATTTTATTCAGAAAACACGTTAGTCGAGTATTCCTTGGCATAGAACTATATTATTTCAACGTTAAAATCCCTTTTAAAGTTTTGTCTCGTAAAGTTCAGCCCTGCATCCCTGTTCAGCCCGTTTCACGGTACATACAATATGGTTTTATATCTGTATAGTAAAATAAATCAAACCACTTGATTTACAGCCTAAATTCAGACTCCAATGCCAGACGCTTTCGGTTAAATGACCTAACGAAAATAATTAAGCTCTCGGCTAACTTGTCTGGCAAATTCTGGAAATAGAAAACCAATTTATTACTACAAAATAAATGGCCTGTAACTTGGACAAATCATTTGAGATGAACAATCAAGTAATTGGAATCTAGACATAAATGGAATCTAATTACTGTAATGTCATTCCGAGAGTCATCAACGTATTCAAGTGGGATATTAATCTAACAAAGCAATTTCAATAATACTAGCAATTTAATGTGTACCAAAATGTAGATCTTAAGATGACCAGGATTCGTAACTCAATTGCGATGATATTCCTACGATTACAAAGTTTATCATACATTTCTTGATCATAAAATAGAAAAGCTTGAAACACCATAGGAAAAGAGCAATGCTCACCTCAAGTTCTCTCTCAGTCATATTGTCGCAGAACCTCGCACTGCGATTGGTCGTCATAGTGTAGGTAGACTCTGCTGGTCTTGACCTGAACTTGCCTGTCTTCTCACGCTCATCCTTGCCATGCCCCTTATAAACCATGTACGCCTGGTAACAGAAATGTTTATGTTAGCAAATTGGGTTCATTTTTTTTAGACCTTTTTATGTCTTTAATAAAATAACCATGGACTTATTCACCTGTAAGTTACATCTTTGGTTACTACTTTACTCCCATGGGTCGTAGCGTAATGTTATACAGGCTGTAAGGGTAAACACCGTTGTCACTAAAACCATAGGTAGTTGATTTAATTATAAAAATGTTTATCTGAATTTAAAAATAAATAAACGAATTTTTCTTTCAAAAATTCAAAAAGTTTCTCTCCGACACCGTCCGTAAATTCATGGCCCGAGTTAGGTAATCACTACAAAGGGCGTTGACTTGCTGCATTGGCCGTCCGTTATAACTACCTACATCAGTTTTAACTGATTACATCATTGTAATAAAAACACAAAAATAATTGAAATAATTTTGAGGAAAAATGGAGACTTTATTTAAAAAAAAAAAATTGTTTTCATTGAATTTACGTTCTTTAAATGAAACTAAATAACTGGTTTCAAGGATAACGGTGTTTACACTAACACTCTGTATATCCTATACTACTCCTCATGAATCTGGCTATCATATGCAAAAAGAATTTCCAATCTAACTGTTAGTTCCGGAGATTGCGCATATAAACAAACAAACCAAAACTCTTTTTAGCTTTATTGTATTAGTATAAATGTTGGAAAATAAGCATCGTTCCAGTTTTTCGTACGAACAATGTACACACAACTAAGAATGAATCTTGAATAATCCCCGAAACACGAAATACCAGTATCATGGCGCGTTGATAAAGGAAAAAGACAAGTACCTTTGTCAATACAAGCCATGTTCGTTAATGAAACTCGAATTTTTCGTTTAAATTCCAACATGTGTGTTTGATTTCTTTGATGTTGAATATGTGGAGAGACGTAAAGATAGGATTTCCGGATGCTTAAGACTCAGATGAAATGCCTCAACTTTTTGGAAAATACGAAGGAGGTTCTTTCGTGAACATTTTTGAGCCGGATTTTCCTTTGCTATTGTGACTTCTATTCCAGCATGATTTCATGTGCTTGTCATATGGTAACATAGAAGGTTTATGTTTATATTTCTACTATAAGGTTATTCTACCAAAAAAGATAAATTGTTATTCTTCTGCCCCATAGTCAAAATGTCCTAGTCCGACCTTAACTCCTCATCTGTCAACTGTACCTATGGGGTACAAAAGTGAACGCTCCAAATGTCAACTGTAAGTACCGCATAGGTACAAAACTTCATTCAAACGCGCAGCCGCCATTGGACGATGATATTTTACGTTTATTTTACTTGTCCAAGTCAAAGCCAAAGTCAAGACTTAATTCTATTCAGTGGCCTGACAGACTATTAGATTATAAGAAGAATTTTAGCATGCTTTATTCATTTGCTACTTTATCTATTAGCAGTAGCTTTATTTTATGACGTTCCATGCATGTAAATATTATAACAGGCGAACAGTTTTCCTTAGTAGAAAAAACCGGGCTGTGAATAAACTTGCACTTAGCAATATTTATTTTAGGATATAAGGAAAACGAGCTCTATATCTGAAGATATAAAGTTACTATTATTATTCTTCATGGAAAATTTATTCACTGAAGCACTACTTCAACAAATATTTTATATGATTTTTAATAGGGGAAGAAGTTGAAGATGAAAAAGATTGCAGATATTGACAAGATCAATTTCACATCTCGTGGTAGTATCAAAAATTAAAATACGAAAATAGACATCAATTTGACAACAATGTCTTACCAAGGTAAAATAACTCTTTCGTCTTTAGACGAAAGTCCCATTACGCCCAAATTCTTCAAAACAAATCTCAACTTAGAAGACTTGGAGTACCATACTGTGAAAATCTCCCACGGTAAATTTGAAGATGTATTTGACAGCTGTCAATCTGACAGATTGAAGTGAAATGACAGTTTACGTCAAGCTCATTTCACCGGAGGTTTTTAAAGAATAGGCCAGCTGAATAAAGGAAATACAATAAACAACACGACAACATTTTCTTCTTAACCCAGCTCCAAGATTAAACAGCATCATATAGTAACGCATAATGAGCAGAATGTTACCGCATTTGCCAGCTACTTTGGGATCGCGGCCAAATTAACAGCCATAACTGCTGCGACGGCTTACTTACTACTTAGGTGGGCTGAATGTACTGTAAACTTTGTTGGATAATAGATTTATGTTGATTAGCTTAAATGTGGAAGGTTTGCTGACCATTAGCATTATAATCATCATCATCTGCCTGCCTTTTCCCAATTATGTTGGGGTCGGCTTCCAGTCTAACCGGATGCAGCTGAATACTAGTATTTTACATGGAGCGACTGCCTATCTGACCTCCACAACCCAGTAACTGGGTAATACGATAAAGACTGGTTGTCAGACGATTAGCATTATAATACGCGGTCTAAACACACATCACATAGCCACAACGTCCGACCTAGGATGCTTAGCAACCGCGCTTGCAACGATTATTAGGCAGTCGGAATTCCAAATTCTTATCAACATAACATCACGCCTTTAATCCCCGAAGGGTTAGGCAGAGGTGTACCCATTAGTACACCCACATTTTGCCAGTTACGTTTAAGTCCTGATGGAAAAACCCAATAACACTTTGCTCTACCTGGGAATCGAACCCAAGACCTCATGCTTAGCAGTCGCGCTTTGCGACCACTAGACTAGGGAGGCAGAATTCTTATCAAAACTGTACTAAAAGCACTATCTATAAAAAAACATCGGGTCCTTTTAAACGAGCTTCTGATGAACAAACTTATACCGTTAACAGTTTACCTGCCAATTGAAATTCTGTAGCGAAACTAATTTCGTTCGGAACTCCTGAGCAATCGGTTTAAAACTTCGTCCACTTTCATGATTCAATATAAACTTTTACGGGTTTTTTTTTCCATTAGCCACTCCCCCGTACGTGGGTACTTACGTTGGGAGAAAGTTGAAAGTGTTAAGAGTTTAAAACTACTTTAAAGAATAAAGAGATAGACTTGTTGTTCGAGAAAATTAATTTGATTTTTTTTCGTTCATCCCTTTTTTTAGTAGTTTGTTCTACAATATGGTTTAACTTAATTTGTTTGCAAAGTAGTTAGGCTGCTTCAGGTGAAGCTTCTTTTCAAAACTTTTATGAACGAAAACAAATGAGTCTATGAATTTAATATAAAAAACAGGCAAGATCTGAAAAGTTTTTTTTTTTATATTCCACCTAAGGCACTTGCCTCTCATGTGCGAGGTTTCGATTCATAAGTACTTTCTAAGTTGATCTTGAATTTTACAGATATCGGTAAAAGAAAACAACGTGAGGAAACCTGGACTAAATGTGAGTCCGAAATCGTCAATCCGTCGTGAGCCAATGCTCGTCCCTTCTCTATACTAGACTCTTAGAGACTCTAGCCATTTTTTATATATGACAGAAATCATATTGCGATTATTCCTAAAAGTTAGTGATTGCCCCCTGGTTGTTAAATCGTTGTGATTTTATTTATTTAAATTAATTAATGAGTGACAATAATTGTTTGTTGTATGAAATCAATACTTAATAAAGATGAAGAGTTCTTTGTTCGTTTTTTTAAATGCTCTAACTTCTGGAACTACGGTCAGATTGGAAAAATTCTTTTTGTAGACGGTAGCCAGATTCATGAGAAATAGTACAGGATCGGAGCAGTAACCAAAGATGAAACAGAACGCGGGCAAATTAAAAAACCACGCAAACGAAGCTATGGAAAATACAACATAATTTTTGTTTATGCGAAACCCGATACACCTGTCTAGTATTTTTGTGTAAAGAATCTATGTACAAAATTTTAAAACCGTATCATAAAAAATCACAAAGTTATAAACTTGTATATTACCTGGTTGTCCGTTCAAAAACATGCTCATTTCGCGGTACACCCGCGTAAACCGCGTCTCCTGTGTTATACACTCGTGATAATAGTTTGGCAATAGGTACCTAACCGTACGGTGATTGTATTGTAATTAACTGGTAATAAAATTTGATTAAAATATTTTTGAAAAAAAAAAATAACATGGTGTAAAAATTTTTGGAATCGAATCAGTTACTGATTCTGAACAAACTATATTCAGGTTTCGCATATACTAAAAATAATGTTGTATAAGTAGGTTTTATCATTATGTTGTATGTTACGTTATGAGGTACGTACAAAGGGTACAGGACACATTACTCATCAGGCATAATACCGTACACCACTTAACGGAAAGTGGGTCAGAGGTACCTAAATTTTTGCCAGAACCAGACAATGGTAAGAAACACTTAGGCAAATAACATTATTACATGTGGCCATATAATATCGTGACATACTATCAAAAGCAACCCCTTTTAGTGTTGAGCAGGTAGGATTTTTTCGCCCCCTCTTACATGGGACTTAAACATATGGGTGTATTAATGGGTACACCTCTGCCTAACCCTTCGGGGATTACAGGCGTGATGTTATATATGTAACTAAATAAAAGTACTCGTAGATTCCATGTAATCTCTATTCAATCAAGTTTTAAATGAAGCATCATATCTCTCGAGTCTAATTTAATTAAAATGTTTGCGGTTTAAAAACAAACATTAAACATAATTTTATTGTTCTCATTTAGCGAAACGTGTAATTATTTGTATGTGGAATACCAAAAGTTAAGTGATGGAATTTATTAGCGGCGCCGGTAACGAGCGAGTTTAACTTTGCGTGTAAACCTAATTGATTTCACTCGGTTTTTGTTGTTTATTGAGGGACAGAACAACAGAAGCTGGTCTGTTTAAGTACGGTCAGTAACCGCGTATTGTACTTTGTTCTAGTTAAAAATTACTACAATCTAGACTGATACGAGGTGGAATTGTGTGCTGATAAATTTCATCTGTACTGTCTGGTAAAAGTTTTTTATACGATGTCTTCGTAATGAAAACTTTTACTATGAATTTAGTAGATGATTCTAGACCCAAAAGCGATGTAATTTTTTGTCGTACGTTTAAAATGAAAAAAAAAACGCGCGCGCGTCGTGAATATTGTTTTTAAATATTAAAAAAAGGATTATTAGTAAAGGGAGCGAGCCTATTGCTGTCAACCGGGCACAAATCCAGACGCTGAGGCTGTTACTAAAATATACCTGATGGAAAAACCCAATAACACTTTGCCCGACTTAGGAATCGAAACCAAGACCTCATGCACAGCAATCGCGCTTTGCGTTCACTAGATCGACGAGGCAGTTTTAATATGAAATTCACCTTAAAAATTGACACAGGCACACACAGGATTATTCTCAGAAAAGTTTGACATTACACGAAAACAATGCATGAAGCACAAAAAAGCATAGGGCACTATATCCACTGTATCTTGAGGATTTTTACGTCATTGACCATCTTTCTTTTCTAGGTCTTCCCACAGCATCGTGACGGCAGAAAAATAAACAGAATTTAACTTAATAATATTTTTGATTTGTAAAATCTGACCAATAAAAGTATCTTTTCAAATTATTTATCTTTATTCAAGACGAACCTAATAACGATCATTTATCAAAATCGGTTTAGCCATTTAATAAGTAGTTACGAGCGGACATAGACGTACGAACGGACATAATATACATATAGTTCAAACACTTTTAGGCTTCGTCACATTCGGGTAACTAAAAACTGTCGCCACGACACAATGGGAGTTGGAGAGACAGAAAGGTTAATAGTGCGGAACCAACACAGAGGTACATACATACAGTCTGACCGTAACCTTACCGTGCCTACCTTGCTCCCAAAGATGAAGCAGAGAAGAAGCGTCACCGTCAGCTGAGTGTGGCAGAAGAAGATTATGTACAGAAGGTCCGGGTTGGCTGGTGACTGCAGGAATAACCTAGAAAGAAGAACTGATGTTAGAAGATTTAGAAATACAATTTTATGTATGATAAGACCAATAGCATGGAAAATGGATGAATGGCAATTTTTTTTTCCATTTAACGATGTAATACTCGTAGATTTTGGCTATTTAGTTCTGATTAATTTTATATTTATTCTAAGCATAACTTTTGGATGAATATTGAACTGTTGTTTACATGGGACTTAAACATAACTAGCGAAATGTGGGTGTACTAATGGGTACACCTCTGCCTAACCCTTCGGGGATTACAGGCGTGATGTTATGTATAAAAAAGACATAATAGCACTACAAAAGTATTTTAAGACTATTTTATAATATACCGCAACAATACATAATAACTAAACAACATAGCAATAACGTTCTCTCAATTGCTTTGACGATAAGCAGTTGACACTAAAACTTTGTCCATTCTCAGATTGCTGGGAAAAATTCCAAACTAGACTGACATTTAGAACTATGCACTGGAACTTGGCAAGAAATAGCTTCTCACAACACAATCACTGTTTCACTTGGTTCTTGTGCAATATCAAAAAGTTTCTTGAGTTCTTCGACTTGATTTACTAGTGTTCCACTTTCATGACTAATATTTTAATGTAACAACATAGCATCATGCCTATAATCTCCGAAGGGATAAGCAGAGGTAGTTCACCCACATTTCGGCTGTTATCTTTTAAGTCCCATGTATAAAGGGGCGAGCCTATTGCCATCAACCGGGCACAAATTCAGACTTCGAGGCTGCTACTGAGAAATTCCTGATGGAAAAACCCAATAACACTTTGGCCGACTTGGGAATCGAACCCAAGACCTCATGCTCAGCAGTCGCGCTTTGCGACCATTAGTCCAACGAGGCACAAAAAGCGCGTTTATTTTTTTTGATAAAAAAAAAATAGGTATGTAGTGTTAAATCGATGGCAGCAAAGTAGAAACGGACATCTACATTTTTTCGAAAATGCTTTTTTTACAAAAATGAGCTTATATTAATCCTATCTACAAGTCTGTATTAAATTTTTTGCAAAATTCAATATAACAAAGAAAATTTGACACGTAAATGAAGACATCTACACTGGATTTTTAAAAAACATCGCAGTAGAAACGGACATGTGAATTTGTCCGCCTTTACTTCGGAGCTTTGACAGATGAATGGAAACGTCAACAAAGACATCAGTCAGTTGTCACATTCTAGCGCGTACCGGTTTAAATGTAATAATAATGATAGTGTTAACAGTTCATTATTAGTGCTAGTAATGAAATCTTAGAGTGAGTAATAAAAAATATTTTGAGGTTACGGTTCGACGTAAACACGGACATCTGCCACTTGTTCGTTTATAAAGATGTTCTTTAAATATCCTTAAATGTATTACAGGAGATTATTATCTTACTTTATTAGATATTTTAAATGAAATGGGCACTTTTTTATTACAATGTAATAAAACTTTGACGTAGAAGAAGACATCTGCCTGATAAACGGTTATCAGGCAGATGTCTTCTTCTACGTCAAAGTTTTGTCAGAGTAAAAAAAGACATCTACATTATTTCAGTAAAACAATGATAAAGCGATAAAACCTATTACACAATTCATAAAGAAGGTTATTTTAAAGCATTATAGAAAATTTCAGGTTAATCGGTCCATAACTCTCAAAATAACCACTCTTTTAAACTAAATCTGCTCTCCTGTAAAGTTGCGATTTTGTAGATGTCCGTTTCTACTTTGCTGCCATCGAAATATTGTACGGAGGCACGGAACCCCTCGCGTGCGAGTCTTACTCGTACTTGTCCGGTTTCTGTTGTCACACAGCTGCAGTTTTTATCGGCGAAGTTTCCTCTGATTGAATCTTATTAAGCTCATTCCTTTTTACGGCTTGTGAGCAAGACTGACAAAGATCTATTGCTTGCTCTTGTGGAATTTTTATTCTATTTTATTGTAGGGTTTTATTTTGTCGCTGTGAGTTTTTACTACATTGAGTGGCTAATTGGTTCGAAAGGTTTTCTGAAAGGAAATGTGTGATATATAATTTAAAAAACGGCCTAGTGCAAGTGGCACGCAAGAGGTTCCATGCCGCCGTACATTATTAAACACTACGTATTTAAAAATACGTTTCTTGTTTAATTTTTAAGAATATAGCTTTGGGACAGACGAGCGCACAGATAGACTTTGGGCACGGCATCCTAAAAACGTACTAGATGCTAACAATTTTCATACCATAAGAAACACAAAGTCAAAGTCAAATTATTTATTTCAATTAGGCCATTACAAGGCACTTTTGAACGTCATATAAAAAATAAAAAGGAATTGAATCTAGTTGCAATGCACAATAGGTATTAGTTTATAATGAACAAGATTCTTGTAGCCGTATTTTTTTTTTATAGAAAGAAACGTTAAGGCTGGGCGCAAACGTCCGGTTTTCGGATCAGGTTTCCGAATCAGGAAGCGTATAATATGTACATACACACACATACATAAATTACACATACATACATTTTTTTTACATGTGTGTGTGTATTATGTATATATGTGTATGTATATATATGTGTATGTATATATACACGCCTCCTGATTCGGAAACCTGATCCGGAAACCGGACGTTTGCGCCCAGCCTAAAAGGTCAATCTATTTGCCCTGTTATTGATAATAGAGTTAATTCTTATCGAGCTCCCTTCGACCTATAAAAATCTTAAAATAAAAAATAATTTACTACGTAAATTGAGAAGAATATTTTTAAAACGAATTCTTGATAGCGGCCACTTCGAGTGTCCATTGAGAACTTCAATCAGCTTTAATAAAAAACCCTAAGCCTACCCTGGGTTCTTTAAGAACTTAACTTATTCCCATAAAGTGTAGACCCTGAACAAAGAGTCAATTATCGAAGTTTACTCCATTTTACATCCACTAAATCTTTTTCGCCTTTACTGGAACATAAATTGCTAACGTTACAGAATTGGATTTTTCTGAAGACAGTAAAATGTTCCAATAAAATTCTCTTGAACCCTTGTGAGATGCAAATTGTTCCTAACGACCGTCTATTTAGGGGATATTGTTGAAAGATCAAGCGATTGAGGATTCAATTTTGGTGATATTTTTGCGTCAGGAGATTTTAATTGAGATTTTCTGTACCCAAAGGGTGCCGAACGAGATCCTATTACTAACACTCTTCTGTCTGTCTGTTCGTCCATCTGTCACAGGATTATATCTTTTGAACCGTAATAGGTAGACAGTCGATGTCGTGATAGCCCAGTAGTACAGGCGCCCGCCTCTCAAGCACGAGTAAATACTAATTAATATAATAAAAAACATACCTAATATTTAACGCATTGAATGAATTAACCGTGACTTTATCTTTTAATAAGACTTATAATCTTTTAGGATCATCGGAGGAAAAATAAAAATAATAAAAAAGCCATAAACTTTGTAATTTCTTGCAGAAATAACTCCTTAATGAAACCGGACGAAGCCGCAGGTAACGACTAGTAATTAAATAAAGAAGTTTGAGATTACACCGCTGGCGTTATAATTGGGTAACATTAATTTGATTTATAACAAGTTTCTTCCTCTTTGAACGAATTGATTTAAATAGAAAATGTCAGTGAAGGAGTTAAATAGAATTTGATTATTGTGGCTTCTAACAAACTATAAAATAATTTTAGACCAGAAGCAGATAAATAATTATAGGCCTTTCTAACAGAAAAAAATTCTATTCTAAGATAAAATGCAAGAAAAAAGAAAAGAAAAAAGGTTAAAGGTAAGAGATCATCATCAGCCTTTTCCCAATTATGTTGGGGTCAGCTTCCAGTCTAACCGGATGCAGCTGAATACCAGTATTTTACATGGAGCGACTGCCTATCTGACCTCCACAACCTAGTAACCGGGTAATACGATACTTACCCCTTTGTATCGTGGTTAAAGGTAAGAAATAAGAACGGAATTTAAGATAGGGCTGAATTAAGAGGTCTTTAACATCCGCGCGGAATAAATGCGAGAAAAGCAAGTTTATGAAAGTTATAGTAAGAAAAAAACAGAGAAAAGTTTAGTAAAATCTAGCCTAGCACTAATTGCTCATTTACCTAACACTTTCGTTATTTTAGATGTACTTTAATAGAATCATGAAACCTTCACAAATTATGACGTCACATAATTGTGCTACATAATAACTCACTTGCATATTGCATCAAACTGTAACCGCCCTGAAATAAATTGGTTGTGGCAAGAGTGAAGTGACTACAATAGTTTAATGAGTTCTGGACTCTAAACTTTCTATCGCTAACTCTCCAACCTTCGGAAACTATCTTGTTTCTAAATTTCAAACAAAATAATGGAGGCTTGATTTCACTTTATATTTAGACCTAGTTGCTGCCCGCGAGTTCGTCCGCGAAGAAATCAAGTATATCCTAAAACACTTCAATAGCATGGCTTCTATGAAAGATTTTTTGTAATTGGACCTATACTTTCACAGATTACGTATAAACAAAAAAAATAGCATGTACTCTGTTTCTAGTATTAGTATAGAAGTATTGATAATAAAATTAATTCAGGCAATTTAAATGACGTTTTAATTGACTATCATCATTTGCACCGTAGTAGGCAAATTCAATAGACCAATATTGATCTTATAAACTGTTTTAAAAATGGTCTTTCAGTCCCTTCCCTAACATCCTCTGGTCTTTTATCCCAAAAATCACACAACAGAAAAAGATGGACTTACATGGAAATATTGAGGAAGACTGAGAGAAGGAATTCGTTGTAGATCGCCATAGAGATGAAGCGGCTCTCGTTGAACTCTGACGGCGCCTTCCGCACCATGATGCAGAGTCTGATGCCCCACATCAGGAATATCACCTCCACTGTTGGACAAACACTTGACTTAATAATTGGATAGCGTATAAATACAAAAGAAGGAGTAGAATGTACCTACTACAAATAACCATGTTTTATTAAATTAATTCTAAAAGGTAGAGGTTTAGTGAAGACTCACAGTTCGTTGGACCAAATTGGTTATTTACACAAATCGAGTCACATTGTATTAGTTCTTATAAACAGTTTAGTTAGGTATTTTGGTTCAATAATAAAGACAGCTTTGACCTATAGTATTATTCTGTAAAGTCCTGTTTCATCCTTGCGTAAGAGCTTATAAAATACATTTTAGCGAGCTCGGTTATTTTGAAAGTACGAGTAAATTGTAACACAATTCGAATTGATCTTTGCAGAATAACACTACCATAAACTGAAATTCCGTGAACTATGCAAACTCGATCATTTTCCACAATTATTTCTCACCCACTAACTCGGTCTGACATGTTAAACCGCTGAACCGTTCATCCCCACACCACCCCAATGGTTTCACCCCCTAAAGTCGGCATTATCCTAAGAGAATTCAAAGAGGAAATTATATTTAACCCACTTCACTATGAAATGCATTTCAACTTAGTTGGAGATAATTGAATTAGTACCATAATAGTAAGAAGCTGAACAGCCAACTTACTTACGGTTTGTAGTTTTACTTCCACTTAACTACAGCCTGATCAAGTTTTCCTATCGTATCCTATTCTACAAATATTATAAATGTGAGTCAGTATTTTTGTTGAACCATCACGCTTAAACGGCTGCATGAATTTGCATGGGCATATTTGTAGAACATAATCTGGATTGAGATAGAGAACACTTTTGTCCTACTAATCCTCTTTTAATTATATCCGATAATCACGCGGGCAAAGCCGCAGTAAAAGCAAGAACATTTCAGTTTTTTGTCAAATAAATGCTTTCTGTTCTATTTACATTTATTTGTAACAGAAATAAGTACTCATATCATACGGTACCTTTAATGTCAATGCTATTAATATAAGCTTTGCTGTCAACCACATTTTAATTACTAGTACGTGACGATGACACCCGAGATCGATCTTTGGTTACTGCGTTTGACACTCAAACTATCGATATTAATATAGAGCAATATATAATATACAGGTTATGAACAGAATATTTATTTTAAAAAATATACATTTAATAACTTCAAGACCAAAAATAGACAGGTAACAAAAAATTAACAACAATATTTCCTAAAATTCATAAAGAAATATTAAAAAAAAATATAAATAATAATAAATTACTTGTTTTAATTAAAAAAGGCGGAAGCTCATCGGTCATCGAATATTCGTCCACATCGGTGTTAACGGGACAAATGCCGAGAAGGCTGGTGGCATTGCCACGTTGTATAGCAAAAATATTCTTTAAGCCAAAAAATACACCAGCTCTGTAATCACGTAAAGATACGACAAGCCGCCTGTGCATATCCCGAAAAATAAAAAGAGCAATCGAACCCCACAAAATGTAGTTTAAAATTAATTACTTACATGTTGTAAATGAATGGTCCCACCAGTCTGTATTACAAAGATACGCCTTTAGGTCATCCTTCGTCCTGCCAACGATGACAGCTGGTGGGGCCACCAGCGTCCGTATAGCCAGCAGCACACACGCCACACCGACAATCACACCTATCCGGCGGAGGAGATACATGTCGGATATCTTCACTGCTTTCGCTGACCGTACTTGAAATATCACTGATATTCTGTTGGAGAAAAGTGGAGTTTAGTTCGGAGTTTTAGAGTGCAGATTCGAATGATGACATGTAAAGCTTTGTGTAAAAGTCAAAGTCATTCAGTATGTTGTGTGTTCACAAAACCATTAATAAAACTTTGGAACAAAATTTGCATATACAGATTGACTTTTAATTGACTACTGATCTTACTTGGGGGTAAAAGTTCTCATGAATGTAAACAACCTATATTATTCCTACTAAAAAATATATCTTTACCTAAAAATAAAATGAATAGCTAAATGTGTTGCTAAGCTCAACACTCGAAAACGACTGAACCGATTTAGCTGATTCTGTTTTTGTTGTATTCGTGAAGGTTTATTTGTAAGAAAATTTTTGGATGATCCACCGAAAAAGTCAGAAATTTTCACCCGTGTCGTGTGAAGCTGGGTCGGTTCGCTAGTGAAAAATCAAAATTCCATTCCACTCCATTTTATGTTGTACAGCATTTTTGTAGGTAACAAAAATTATAAACGCTCAGAATACCAAGCTCGCTCTTCTCTCATCAGACAGAATCTTTATTCCATTTACAAAAACACACAAGTATTTAATAAATGCACGATCAGTCCCCTTAAACAAAACAGATCTTGTTATGCAAACGTTAGACTAAAGTGGATTATCATAAATTGGGCCCGTAAACAGATTCCCTTTATTTACGCATTTCAGACGAGAGCCCAAAATTCAAAAGGCAACTCCTGATGCTTATCTTGAGAAGGGGACAATTTCATTCCGTCAGTATCTAATTAAAAAAAAAAACTTGATCGTAATCTGAAAGTTCAAGCCCAATTATATACTTGAAATGAGACTTTGGATTGAAGAAAAAAAAATGTTGATGTCAAATATATTGAGGAGGCTTGTAATGTTTCTAGTGGGTCTTAAATTGTTTCTGAGAAAGAATTTAAAAAGCATCGTCTTGTTTGAAATATAAGAAAAGATTTTTGAAGTATTTTCATGAAATACGGAGTGTGTAAGAAGACATCATTTATAGCCGTTATTATACAATGTGGCCCATGCGCATGTGACCGCCCGTAATTTTCTGAATATTCATGAAAAAATGACGAAAATAAACTTCAAAAGGGGGGGTCTATCTATAACAGTTTTCATGTTATTCAATTTTTTATTTTTGAAGTAGAGTTTGTAGATTTGCTTTCTATTTTTTGACACATCTCCAAAGTTTATGGGTCGAATTGGATTCTGTTTATTATTTCCAAAAGCTTGTGAGTTATTTTAACAGGTTAATTAACATTTTTACTAATAATTATCGACTACGAAAAAAAAGACGGAATCGAAGTCATTTTTTCGGTAAAAAACGGTATGTAGTAGATTACAAATAATGATTAAAAAAATCGTCCTATGGGGATAATTTATGGACTTACACTAGTTTTTTTTAAATAAATACACAACTTTTTACCGAAAAAATGACTTTGATTCCGTCTTTTTTTTCGTAGTCGATAATTTTTAGTAAAAATGTTAATTAACCTGTTAAAATAACTCACAAGCTTTTGGAAATAATAAACAGAATCCAAATCGACCCATAAACTTTGGAGATGTGTCAAAAAATAGAAAGCAAATCTACAAACTCTACTTCAAAAATAAAAAATTGAATAACATGAAAACTGTTATAGATAGACCCCCCCTTTTGAAGTTTATTTTCGACATTTTTTCATGAATATTCAGAAAATTACGGGCGGTCACATGCGCATGAGCGACATTGTATATACCGCTCATCAAAACGAAGAAACATTCAGCAAAAATATTACTTAGATTTTTGGTGTAAAACGCTATGTGCGCAATGTAACGAACAAAAAACACTGTACACTGTTGCATCCAACAGTACATTGGTCGCAGAAGTATTTAAAGTTTAGTTAAGCATTAAAAACTTACATAACAACACGCCTGTAATTCCCGAAAGGTTAGACAGAGGTTTAGTACACCCACATTTCGCCATTAGTACACCCACATTTCGCCAGTTATGTTTTTTAAGTCCCATGTAATAGGGGGCGAGCCTATTGCCATCAACCGGGCACGAATTCGAAGTCCGAGGCTGCTACTGAAAAATTCCTGATGGAAAAACCCAATAACACTTTTCCCGACCTGGGAATCTAACCCACCACTAGACCAATGAGGCAATCGAGGTAGTTCATATTCATATATACGTAGTTTTCTAGTTTCACCCACTTCTTCCCAACTTCTTAACGTTTTACACAAGTTTACATTTAAATTTAACTTAAACTCATAGCCAGTGACATAAAATTTAGCACACCAGTTAGTATAAGAAATTCAATACAAACCGATTTCAATTCAAATTAAACAAATTAACAAATTAATTCGCTCTAAACTGATGTGGAAACAAAATTGAATTTTGAACTCGAAATTGAAATTTCAACTTGGAGGTAAGTAGGTATGCCTTGCATGACCCTGGGCGGGGCCTATTTCAAGGACGGGCCGTAATTCCGGGCTTAATAACGGTCCGCTGGTTTTTTGTGATACTTGTATTAATAATTAGCTCTCTCCAAAGTTTTGACCTTCGAATGGGCTTCATAACTCTCATATTTTGGAATTTAACGTTTCACCTCACGTACTATATTTTTGTACCTAACCACTATTATATAAAGCCAGAATCAACAGTTGCAAAATACCGAAAAGCGCACTGAAGCTCGACGAATTCTGAAGAAACGATTGGACTGTCTTGGATCCCGAAACGAAACTAATCAGGAAAGAACACCGGAGGAGTAAGAAACAACATCATTTCCATTTTCCTCCTTATTAAGCAGGAGACAAAACATTCATGTCCTATTGTATTTATTATGATGTTGTAAGAAATGGACCATTTACCGAATTGACTTACCTCCAAGTCTTCAACATGAGAGCTCCATACGTGAGGCAGAACCCGACTTCCCGCAGCCAGACCCTGGCAGTGCAGGTCAAGACTGTGGGTCTTCCGTACATGACGAGAGTGGTGCAGTAGATGAGGAGAGCTCCCAAGACTATGACCCTGAGGAGAGCTGGACTTGCTGCTCTTACGACCTGGGAACAAAAGATGGAGGTGTAAAAATACAAGAATTGGTCGAATAAGAATTAGACCATCACCAAGGTCGGCTTCCAGACTAACTGGGTGCTGCTGTATACCTGTGTTTTTATGAAGCCACTGCCTATTCGACCTCCACAATCCAGTTACTTGTTAATAATATACCCCTTGGTAAGATTGGACCCCCCGTAACGCCTGTCAAAGATCTACAAATGACAGCCGGGACCAACGGCTTAACGTGCTTTCCGAGGCCTGAGCGGATCGAATAAGAGTTATGGCGCATTTTCATTAGTCGATAGGGCCCGCATGCGGCGAGTCCCCGCATGCAACATAACAACCAATGAAAGTTACAAGTCGTTACACCGCATGCGGGGATCCGCCGCGCATGCTTTTTACTGACCGTGATATCGACATGCGAGCCCTGTGGCATGCGTTCCAGAAATCTGTCGCACCCCGCATGCGGGCCCTATCGACTAATGAAAACGGTTCACCGAATGCGGGCCCTGTGGCATGCGTTCCAGAAATCTGTCGCACCCCGCATGCGGGCCCTATCCACTAGTGAAAATGAGCCATTAGACTAACCATGTATAAATCAAAATCAATTTGATCTTCCTAATTTCAGTCAATTTCAGTTAAGTACATTATTATTCTAATTTAAAGCAACATAAGAATTTCCTTTAAGAATATACATGAATATTTTTTCACCTGCCTGAACTTTTGGAAATGCTCAAAGTTGTTGTTTAAAATGAAGGAAATTATCGATAATTTGGTTTGGAAAGTATCTGTAGTACCTCGATATCTGTTGACACCGCAGTATTTGATCGATAGTCTGTTATGATGGATGGTTTGGGGAACAAACAAGTACTGAAGCGGAAAAACGATGTAGCCGTTTGTTTTAATGATTTTTTTATGTATCAATATTTTGCACTTTTAATGATCACTGTGATTTTTTATATAACGTAACGGTTGGCAATGTCTTTGTATAGTAGAAATTTCAATAACACTTTACCTAAATTCACTCTCAAACTGCAATAATTTCCAACCATGCAAGGTCAAACTTGACATGAGTGTTTCAACTTGTATCTGCATAGGAATTCGCCAAGATTTTGGACAGCTCAGCAAAACACGACACGGAAACATTGGAAGTACAATCATAATTTTTGCCTAGCTACGTTGGAAAAGACTTCTATGGTACTAAAAGTCGTTGTGAATGTTCAAAATGGGTGCGAGATTTGCAACATTTAGTGCGCGGTTACGGAAACTTTTTGATGTTTAATAGCTTGGCTTTTCCTGTTTAAAAATGTTTAGAGATACTAGAATTGCCTAGAGGTTTCCGAGTGTAAACTCTTTTTTTTTCTGGGACAAACACGGTACCTACTTTTTTCAGTATTACGTAGGTACAGTCAACCACACGCTAAAAGTAGCACTTGTATTGCATAATAGTAAAACCGGTTTAAGATTTAACGCTGATTTTGTATTTCTACCTGAGGACCAGAAAAATAGTAATGGTGATTTAGAGGAATGAAAAACAGGATGTAAAGTCTCATTCTACGTTTAAAAGGGAGGATCCTTCTACCAGACGGGTGTTGTGTCTGGTGGGCTACTGCCCGATGGTTGTTGTCGGGATTTTTGTATATATCTATGCTAATGTAGCAGCGAACTTTGATTGCGCGACGTAGAAATGTTGCTACAGTGACAAGCAACAATCATTATGTTGTTCTACTTGTTATATTTCATGCAAGTAAAACAACGAGTGAAAACAACGGATACCAAGATGGTACTAAATAAATGAGTCAGCCAGCGTCAGAACAAACCAACATTATTTGATTGTTATAACCAAGTTATAACATACATTGTCAAAATTATGTAATCAAACTCGAAAGAACATACACAGAATGAATATAACAAAACTAATATTGATTAAGCAGGTTTGCAAATATTATAAATACTAATTAATTCCGTAGCTCTTTTATAAATAACCATCTTATTTGAATTCACCTTTGTGATTTATAAAATACGACTCAGTTTTGAATGACTACATCAATAGCTGATACTAGTGGTTATTTTTGTATCAAACGTTAATATAGGACCAATATGCCTGGCTGTTGAAGTTATTATTTATTTTTTAATCGTTAAATTTTATGAGTTCGCAACTAGTTCCAATGTGACTTATTCTATTTTACTTCCAAAAGATTTAATGAAAGGACTTGGGGAGGTCTTTACCAGCTGTGGAACAGCTTATGCTAGGAAATAAAAGTAATAATGAAGAGTATAGTACTATCAAAATGTGAAATTGTGATTTCCTAACATCCTATCCTATCCAGAGAGGTCCTTAGATACTAACATAGGATAAGAAAATTGGTACTAACACTATGGACTGTCAGAATAAAATTTATTATTATTATTGTAAATATAACTAAGCTATGAAAGCCTTGGAGACCTTTCATACCATATTGGAGCAAATTCATATCCAATTTCGCCCTCTCATAAAAGTTGCTTCAAGCATCCCAAAAGTTTCACAGTCAATTGTTTGTCAGACAACCATCAATACTTATCCTCTTACTTGTTCAAGTTCTTCGAGGGGGGCGGGACAGCACATCAATCATGGAAGCCATAAGTCGAAGCTATCCGTCAATGACAAAATCATAATAAGTTTTTCTTTTGGACGTGATTGCTTGAGGCAACATGTTGTGAACAATTAGTGATATTAGACTTTGTGGATTAGATTGACGATATTAGTCTTAGGCTTGATTGAGGAGGAAGGAATTCCTTTAATATAATTATTATGTATCCAATTTAGAATCTAGGAGTGGTCTTGATGGTAGCATCTGATTTCCAAATCAATTCATCAATAATTAATTGATGGCGGTAGTCGAAAGAATATAGGATATGATTTTAGTCCTTTTTGTCATAGGGAAATCCACATGGACTGCCTCCACCTCAGTGAAAGCGATTTTTTTCTCTATTACTATCAACACATATTAAATAATACTTAACAAAAGACCAATTTTCAAATTATACTTACCCTGACATGTCCATACTTTATAGTAAAATACACGATGAACGGCAGGCAGGATATCACCAGACACGCCAGGGCGAAGATTGTGGTCCTTACGACCCAGTTCAGGGCTGCAACGCACGGAGAACCATCCAAACAGGCTTCGCAGCCCTCGGCGCAGGGGAGGCACTCGAAGGCATCGGAGATGGAGTAAAGACTACGTTGGAGCTGTTGGGAGAAAAGTTAACGTTAGATATCATAATGTACTTATTACTATTTTCGACTTGGTCCTTTTGCATAATAGGTATATAAAATTTTATCCAGGGATAACCAAAATTATGTGTATTTTCTAACCGCTTCATAATAGAAAATCTTATAGATGATGTTTTAAAAGATGTGCAAAGTTCTCCCATCTTTCAAAAATAAGACAAAGTTGTTCCTCATTCTCTATCGAAAAAGAAAGGATTCTTCGACCAGACGGGTGCTGTGTCTCGGTTACCATTCGAAAGGTGTTGTCAGGAATTTGTATATATGCTAATGTCGAACAGAACTACGAGATCACAAAGTAGAATACGTAAGTCGTGCGATAGATATGCCACATAACTTATCTCTCTTTATCTAACTTAAAACGTCCTAAGCAAGTCGTTGACACGTGTAATTTACTCAAAGAAACGTATATATGAAGTATTCCTACAACTGGGGCAAATGACGACGAGAGTGCCACGTGTATAAAATACGGTCTACAGGAGATATATTATTTTAATAGCACGTGTATATAATACCTACAGGGAATATATTATTTTAATAGCACGTGTTGAGACGACCTTACTTTATAGGTCACAATATAAAATTTTATAGAAAAGCTCTTTTGTGATATAACAAATTATATTTTAATAAATTCGTTTGCGTAATTTATAATGGTGTTCAAAGGAATAAGATAATAGGTACACGTACAGTATAAGGATTACATTATATTTTCCAATTTCAATTAGGTTACGTGATATTGTTTTCGTTTTTCTAAAGTGATACAACAACTAGCTTCTGCGCACGACTTCGCTTGCATGGTTTTTTTCACCTGCATTATTTTATGTGTCTATATACTGCATTATTCTATATGTCTTTGGTTACTACTTTGTTCCCATGTGTCGTAGCGTGATATTATATATCCGTAAGTACTATTTTTCATATTCTAGCTACCATAATAATATACAATAGTAGATTATTAACCAAGGGGATAAAGCAGTGTCTTCTGTCGCGGATGACGATTTAAATCGCGAGCGTAACGAAGGACTCGAGGTTTACTCCCGAGCGTAGCGAGGGTGTTAAAAACTTAAATCACGAGCGAAGCAAGGGATTTAAGGCGAGTCCTGAGTGTAGCGAGGGATTTAAGTTCACCCAAGACTAAGACAGCTTTATCACCGAGGAAAATACTCTACATTTCGTACCATTTGCGAAAAAAATTAACACAATAATAATATGAGATATTATGCATTTTAGAACATTAAGTTATTTATAAAAATAAATTGAAATAAACTTAACGTTTATGTATTTGAAGAAAACAAAAACGCGGCAAATTCCTAGACTTATATTTTTTTGTCGGAAAAGCAAACGCATCAAGCTCATACGGTCTCGCCGGTTTTCGTAATTTTATTTAATCATAACTGCATAATAAATGCGTATTCCTTTTTCAAAAAGATGTATAATGCTTTATAAACAAACTCAAATGGTGTAAACACAGATGTAGTGCAGTATAAATTTCGGTAAATATTCCAAATTTAAATCACATTCTCTCCCTAGAGGATGAATGAAATTCAGTACAATTTTCTTTCCCTGTTTTTAACAGATTAAAAATGACTATTGTTATGTTCGCTTTTTGTGGCATAGAATGTAATTGTTTTGAGCAAGTGGTACGAAAAAGTATTTTATTTGATCTGACTAGCATTTCCAGAGATTCGCGCGTTTAAACAAACAAGCAAAAAACTCTTCAGCTTTATTATATTAATTACTCAAGTCCCACGTAATGAGACACAATTGATTTTTATTGTTCTGTCTTATAGACAAACTACAATAACATGGCGCGCCCCTCCACAATTCTAAACGTTTGAAAGTGTTTGTGATAGTTTTTAATAGTATATAATTATAATATGACTTGTAGCTTGACTTGATAACAATCTGCGCAACTCTGTGCTAAGTGTAGGTAGATAAATATAATACACAGATACAATATTATTAAAACTATGTCAGGCTGACAATAATAGCCTGAAGGCTATTGGCAAAGTTTCAGCCGAGAGAATGCTTGGACTACTTTTGTAATAAACGAACTTGTTGGTTACTTTGATACCTATACATCGACTACAAATAGATCTAACAATACAATGAAGTATATTTTTTAGAGTACCGTATCTAAAGGGTGTTAGCTCCGGGGTCGCGGGACGTCTTAACAGGATACCGTGGCCCCGGAACGTAAAGGGCAACAGAAGGAACAGGGTGGTTTTTTAGTCCGTAAAAGTCTGACAGTCCCTTCCGCCCCACACAGGGCGGAAGGACTCATTTGATGATTTTTACCACCCCAAAAAGGGTGTCAACTGGACCTTATTATTAAGCTTACGCTGTCTGTCTGTCTTGTCGTCTGTCTGTCACCGGGACCATAATAGGTACAGAGTAGAAAAACTTGAGAGGTGTCAAGGGACACCCGGATGGAACGAAGTTATATGAGAGAGAGAGAGAGAGACAAACAGAGAAACACGCGCACGCCGCACGGCTTACAACTATAGCAAAAAGTGTCGTTACAACTTTTGGTCTTAATGTCGTTACAATTTTTGGTCTTAATTTTTTCCGTCTAGCCCCCTTTCGCAACGCGCGATAAGGAACTTCGTTCCAAAAAAAAATTGATACTAAATTTTTTTTAATGTTATGTGCGTCACTTTTGAGTAAATACTTATAAATAGGTTTTCTTTATTTCTTTCGTTCTAGTAGAGATTTTCAGTGTGTATTTCTATTATCGCTATAACAACTTATGATAAAAATAAGTTAAAATTAAAAATTGGAAGGTAATATTTTGAAAGTACTAAAAAATTTATTCAATATCAATTTTTTTGTACAGTCAGCTACAAAAGTCGATTAACATTTGTGATTTTTAAATCCTAATTATTAAGTACAATATTAAAAATAAAACTCAATGAACATAAAATTAAGATGTAGTAAACCCTAAGCTATTACCTGATATTCAGAAAACCAGTAAATTATGTGTTTAGTGTCTGTTTAAATGATATAAAAAAGCAACGTTGTTAATCGACTTTTGTAGCTGACTGTACTTTGGTTCCAAAAACTTACCAACAAATGTTTCTCATATTCTTCTTCAATATCGCTACCGTTGTAGTATCGGTTATCAGCTGTGGTGTTGGGGAAGTAGAACCCTCTTCGACACACGCAGCGGTAAGACCCTCGACGGAACCCCAATCCGGGCATCGGGACGCACTGAAACAAGGATTTCGTTTTAATTCGATTTATGAACTATAGAATGTATCTCAGCATCGCCTGTTGATTTATTAGATTAGGTATTTTGACAATAAACACAAACTGTTAAATATTAGACCCGTGGTAAAGCTGTAACTTAATTAT
Organism: Hoplodrina blanda; assembly: GCA_949316365.1. NCBI lineage: Eukaryota > Metazoa > Arthropoda > Insecta > Lepidoptera > Noctuidae > Hoplodrina > Hoplodrina blanda. The sequence continues at coordinate 1,497,021 of OX438579.1, read as the reverse complement.
CCTTTCATACTCAAATACTTTTCTTATATGTATTTCATAATGTGTACAAAATATTTTACATAAGGCTTAATGCTAAAGTACATTTAGGCTCGGCGCAAATGGGCCACCGACCACAGCCACCGGTGGCTGTCGCGCGCTTCTGACACTCGAAATGTGGCGGTAGCGCGCGACAGCCACCGGTGGCTGTAGTCGGTGGCCCATTTGCGCCGAGCCTTATATGGGCCCTATAAGCCCGTTACCTGTAAGATTTTTTTCAAAAGTGAGATGCCCTATATAATACTCGTATAAAATGCATGTATTTCAGAACCAAAAATACGTTACTTTTAAAAGTATATTAGGTAGGTAAACAACAAGTAAGAAGATACATACATCTATGCCTTTCAACGAATGAGATTAAAAACTAAATAAAACTGGACAATTTATATATTATTGGAAGCCCACACGTTTCAATAGCGCCAAATTCAGGTTTGTTAAATGTAGGTAAACCAATGTCAAAATAAATGCAATCGGCAAAATACTAAAAACAGAAGAATCGAATCAGTAGTTCCGAAGATTTCGAACAAATAACAAACAAACACAATTTTCTGCATTATAATATTTTAGTATAGTATTGACAGAAAAAACAAAATTACAGTAAGTCCATCTTCATCTCAAAGGAACAATAGATGACGAATATATCCTACCTACGTCACGAAATGGATGAGAACCGCTTTTTTATCAACGGGATGGACCCCTTGGGGTGCAGGAAATATTGTTTCATCTCGTTGCCCAATCATGTTAAAGATAGCTTCGGCATTTTTTTGGTTTTGAAACGACCCTATTTTGAAGATGCAATTTTGATTGGATAAGACTTTGGTTGAACGCTTAGCTTCCGCGCTATTTCCATTTCGGAATTAATCAAAGGTCACTACATATCACTGAAGATGACAGAGAATTTGATTAACTAGCTGCCGCCCGCGGCATCATCTGCGTGGAATTAGTCCTTCTACTATTTGAATTCATAACACAATCCTACCACTATGAATGACATGAAAGCTTGTGAAGATATATGGGATATTGCTACTCTTTAACGGTTGAACTCAATAAGCTTTGGCATACATATATGTAGATATTAGTCTCGCTTGCAACATTAACTACCCCGTTGATCTCGTGGTATCAAGCGCGACGAGCGTGGGGTCTGGGTTTGATTCCCAGGTCAGCCCGGAATTTGGAAATTGGTGGTGTGACACCCCCGTGCCTCGGAAAGCACGTAAAGTCGTTAACCCTACACCTAATCTCTCTCTAGTCGTGTCGGATTGCCGTCCCATCGGAATATGAGAGTGAGGGAAGAGAGAGTGCACCTGTATTTTCGCACACACGTGTGCACTATAATATCTCTTGTGTACTTGGCTAGTCTCCAATGAGCTTCGCCACCGAGGCCGAAATCGGCCTGGGGAATATTATTACAGTTATGTAATCATTGTCACTTAAACTAGATTGGTAACTGTGCCTAATTAGGTACTGTCCTATTCAAACCATGTCAGAGGCCCTTGAGGCGGTTTAGAAACTCTGATACCAAGGTGTGTGGGGTCGTAAGATCTAACTGGCGCACGATAAAGAAGAAAGACTGTGATATAAGTAACAGGAATGTATTTAACGTTATATAATTCCCTCTAAAATGAACGATAAAACAACTTTACAGTTCATTTCGCAACAGTTACAAATCGCTATGACTTCCATTACTTTGACAGCAAGTAGGTACTCCACCTTAAAGTAGATCACATGACAAAGGTACAGCCAGTAATGCTATTTTAATTTAAAATGAGGATCAGAATCGAGTCAATATCGGATTGAGATAATGAGATTTAAAAGAATTGCGACGAAATCGGATGCGACTAAATACAATGGACCGAGAATGTTTATGTCCCGGATTATTTTTTGTTTACTTAATCTCTTAAGACGGTTTTTTTTAATGGATCATTAAGATAGGAATATTTTCTATAAGGGATTATTTTGGAAGATTATTTTAAAGCTTTGTTATAGGATTGGAATTATAAACCGATTTGAGGATTTATTTTTTATTTTTAGCCGGATAATGGAAGAAAATGGTTTGCTAAAATGTAGGTATATTATAATATTTTGACATGACCATGTATTTTACACTTATATTCAAAACCGATTTTCTCGATAATAATTGCAACTTTGAGTTAAGACCTATTTCATAGAAGTAAGGAATTTAAAATAATAATAAAGGTTGACTGGTAGAGAATGCAAACAAAAAACATTAGGTCCGTGTTTGTACTTTTTGCATAAAGTTTAAATAATTAATTAAATAAAAACTGCGATTCTTAACCTTTAACTGGTGACAAGCGGTCTCACAGGCCGAGCGACGTTGGCGAAACTTCATTTCACCCCCTTCCCCGCGCTTTCTTTGTTTTACCGCCTGAGTAGCTTTGCTTTTAGTTGCGTCCACGCAGTAGAGAAAGAAAATTGCGTTGTATAGTCCCAAATCGGTAAGTTACATCGATAAAAAGTTCAGCAGCGGTCTCTCAGACCCTATGTCACCACTTACGTAACTTTTTAACGTAATTTTGATACATATATTTTTTGTATTTTTATGGTTATTACTTTTAAAGAATAATTCTGAACCTCCAAATAAGAAGCGTAGTGAGTCAGAAGTCAGGAATGTAGTGCCAAGCACTAGAAACGGCTTGAAAATTTTCGAATTGAAGATTGGCTGGCACAGGAAACTCAAGTGGATTGGAAGCCGAAAATATTCCCGAAAACATGACTCGGAAACCGAAGAAAGTGCTTCTGAAGATGAAGAACCAATTCAGGAACTAAATCGCGAATCTAGTTACCAATGCCATTCGTGTAAAAAGCATGTGTGCTTACAGTGTGCGATACAATTTTATGCCCTGACTGCTAATAAAAATAAGCTAAGTTTGACCATTGCCAGTTTTGCAAAATGATATCTGTGATTAGAATTTTATTTTTATTTTTATTTGTACATATGTTAACCTTATGGAAATTTTTTATTTTTTTATAAAACTACGTTGATTTAATATTTTTTGTTTGTAATTGTTGATCTCACGTCTAATTTTTTTAAAGGAGACTACATACATTGTACTAGCAAGTCCTTAATTAAAAATATATTTACAGTTTATTGGTTCATTGTATTTTATCCTTTTATATGTTATTAAACTATTTTTTAAAACTGCGGTAAGCTACCCTACCAAATCTCTGTGCTATAGACCAGATACGCCAGCGGCCCCTCAGACCGCATGTCACTAGTTACGTTACACAGAAACCATGTCACCAGTCAAAGGTTAATAATGTAACTACATTTGAACACAAAAAGAAAATGTTTTGATAAAATAAAAACGGTTTACACGTATTCTGTTAAACGTTGTATCAAAATAGTCCTGAGATATATCTTGTATTCTCCAAACTCGAACATAGGCATGAGACATCGGTACTTCGGCAGACATCCAAAGTGTCAGAACGTGACTTCTAACAGTTCTAACCTTAGCCTTCGATTAGATCTAGTGCTTCTATAAACGGTTAGGCTCGTAGACTTACAGACTTCCAATGCCAGCCAGGTACTATAACGGACATCGATTTATGTGGCTTAAGATACTGTATGTATAGAGGCGGCTCGGCTTCGGCTTTCAAAGTCAAATTATTTATTCAATTAGACCATTAACAATTAACAGTGTCTTGGAGTGGTCCTTCTAGACTGCATACTATGAAACCCATTAGGACACTAGTCTTTCGAGACATTTATCATAATAAGGACATCAAGTGGAACATGGGTTTCCCTATGACAATGAACAGCAACCAGTCCGGCTGGATGTTGCATTAATATCCACACAAATAGCTATCAGACTTTAAAACCGCCACAATCTTAAACGTGCGGTGTACCGTGTGATAATGTGTGTTAAATCGCCTTAAGCCTCTATACAGAAAAAAACAAAATTTTCTGTTGTATTAACAAAAAGAAAAGCAAATTTCGCAGAATAACAAGATGACACTTACAGATTTTCTTACGAAACTAATGTTACATTCAAGGATGAAAAACGGTTGTATCCAGCTACACGAAAAGGGTTGAAAATCATTCATGTTTTGCTTACGATTTGACCCTCACAAAGGGTTCAGTAGCAACATTTGGAGCTTTATGTAAAATCTATGAAGAATGGCGATACATACAGTTGCAAATCGTGTAACTATTGGTGATCCTTCAACCCCATAGGATTTATGTGCCAACTGATTCATCGGTTTATGCGAAACTGTTTATCGAAGCGTAGTTCTCTGTTTCGTATTAGCATAAATAGAAGTTTTTTAAAGGATTTGTTTGATGTTAAGACGGCACGGTCGATTCCCATACAAAGTCATATAAAGTGCCATACAAAAGCCAAACAAATGTAGGCCTAAAATGTCTGTCGGTATGTCATTTTTTTTTGTTCGTAATCGCCCTCCTTGATACACGAGGAATTCTTATTGTGAATGTTTTATTAAGAAAAATTAAAATAATAAATCCCATGTTGAACATTAAAATATTTTATTAAAATTTCCTTTGCGCTATAAATTGTGCAATAGGTCTTAACTTCTCGCCACATTGATTCCTGAAAATATTGCCTTGTTATATAAAACCAAAGAATTTGGTACCTACTTAATTATTCCATGTGTGAAACATATTTGAATAAAACAAAAATAAAATCTATAAATAGAGCCTAAAATACAGACACAACGCTTTTGGCAACGTATTCTGCCTAAAATTAATCAAAGAGTAAGACGATACTACACACATCAAAAGTGTCTAGGGATCAATATAAATTATTATTACCAAAGACATCTTGATCCCTAGACACTTTTGATGTGTATATTTACAGAGTAAAAACTTTTTGCTCACAAATATTTGTTCCATGGTAAAAAAAAACTTACTCTGTGGTTTGGAACTACATATTTGCCTGGCTCTAATCAATCAGCTTGAGTACCTATAGCCAATGCTTCCTTTTACTTACTCTTTTTTTTTGTCTCTAAACCTAAAAGAAAACAAAACTTTGCGCTGACGTAACGCGGATTACTGTACCACAAAATGTCTTTATTTACGAACCTGGGACAAATACGATAAAGCCTGTCTAAAACTTTTGTCAATATCTCGCTTAAAGTACAGACGACATAATACATAAATTATATTATCGGAATTTTGTTAAGATAAGTAGGCTGAATACGGTGTTACTTTTGCTTCACTTGAACTGTCAAAAAAGTCAAAGGTAGGTTTGTTGTCAAGACTTGCTGGCTGCGAATGTTTAACAACAACAAAAAAATAAACAAATGTCAGTCTTATTTTAGTGGCAAAGTGCTTATATTTTTAATAATTTGTGACTAAATAAATGAATTTATCATTTATTTATAAGTAATTCATTTTTCTTTTCAATTAATTCAATGTAATGTTTTAGGTATGAAAATTGACCAACCATTTTATTTAAAAGCTTGAAACATTTAAATAAAATGTCTTAAATTTACACCGATTATTGTAATTTTGTAGTTAATTAACTTCGTTGCGACAAAATTATACGTATTTTATATTATTTTGAGTTTCACGCATAATTCATAAGGTATACCAACATAATAATTTTATTAAAACAAAATCTAAAGTCAAAATATTTTATCATTTTAAATTTCGAACGCCGATCGTCCTTTGTTGCCGTGTCATGTTTGTTGTGTGTCGCCATTAAGTTTATAAATTGATAGATTACCGTGTAGTTTTCTATTATTAATTAGTTATTGCGCCCATGTGGATTTTAGACTGTTTGTGTTTTGGCGCGATATTTCGTTTAAACAATGCGATTGTTCAAGTAGTGATACATCGTCGCGTAGTGATAAAATGAAAATAAGTGTTTAGTGCTTAGTATCTAGCCTAATTTGTGTGGTGATAGTTGGAATACAGGCGGTCACGGGCTATCAGGTGCTGCGTCTCAAGACAAGGAAGCCTTCATCGTGTTGGTAAGTTCAATAAGATTTGTTCTGCTTACCTATATTTTTTTTTATAAAGAAACGTTGTCCCACACTCGACTCCTGTATCGTGAGTGTGTTTACAAACATATAAACTCACATACACAAACAGCCAGACCCGGAACAACTATCTGTAGGCCATACAAATATTTGTTCTGTGCGGGAATCGAACTCGCGACACGCAGAGCAGCAGCCCATCGCTCAGCCACTGCGCCAACCGTGCCGACAACCAGAAGAATCTAGAAGAATGTAAGCGGTCTATCTTGTAAAAAATCACACAATTAACTGTCGTCACGACCTTTTTTGAAATGTCGCGCCCTTACGTTTCTACTCCCGACATTTCTTTGAACTACGTTCACAAACATTTGAAATACGTGCTCAATTGCACGTACAGTACATTCCTTACAAATCTTGACCACGAATCTCAAGTATTTGTAAATACATCTATTTTCCTTATTTTGACAGATATGTCTTTACAAACACAGATACATTGGTTGAATGGTATCTGTTTTTATGTTAGGAAAAGTTTCAGATATAAAATGAATGGTGGACGAAGGTCCGCCATTTGTTTGAGACCGACACGGTATCATACTGAGCCAATGGGGATAAAAGATTACGTGTTACGTTGAGTGAGCCCATTCGGTGTTTACTAGAAACGTCTGGTTTTGTGTTCGGGTTTTTAGTGTGTGAAGATTTTGTTTTTTTTTTGTAACGTATTTTTTTTACGGCGGCTTGCGGTACGAGGTAACTAGTAAAAATTGTCACGTAAGGAAAAAGCGTTATACTCCCTCTAGTCGACCTTGTCTCTCTTTATCTCTGTCTTTTTTTACTAGATACAGGTGTCAGGAAGTTCGTTCCTTATGTGTGACGCCCGACTCCCCTATTTTTATTTCGAATATATATTTTTATGTTACGTAACCGTAATATTTTGTAGGAGAACTAATTATTCAAATGTTTCCATATTTTCAAACGAACATGTGAATCCACATGCATTTCATCAGTGGTTCCCAATACGCCATGCGAATGCCAATGGCTCGTTTGTCGATGACTGATTTATTGAATCTGGCAATATTGAATGCCGGTGTAAAATTGTACGCGTCAGTTCATCAATTTACGAGTCTTTGTGCCAAGTTTTATCGGAATGGCTCCTTCTATTTCAGGGTTATGGAAGAACGTAAAACATCCCCATTCTGATATCTTTATATTTTATTGATTTCATATAAAGGGAACAGATTGTATCAAATTTTTATGAACTTGCAGTGCTATTCTGTTATATCTTTCTCGGTGAATTTAGGTGAAAGGAGTTCGAGGTGAGATGTCAACCTCTAGCAACAGGAGATAGCTGACAGCTCATCTCAAATTTTTTTCACGTAATTTAACGTAAAACTCTACTTCATTGCAATTTAATTGTTTAGTTTGGATTTTGTTTCTTACATTTTTTTTTGACAGTTATTTGTAATCAGCCGTATTCTAAGAAAATTTTATTATTAATGTATCATATTCTAATCACAACTTTTATAAATAATTAAACACAAACACAATATAGATTTTTGCAAACTATGTAAGTTTTCACAAACACGCCGTTCTCACGAAATCTACATAATTGTAGACATTTCCACAAAATACCTAGAAAATAAAAATACCACGACATTCGTAAAAAGTAGATTTGCTCCAAAACAGTTTGCGCTAAGTCGGGTAACAATATATACGACGCACAAATAGGAGCAGACGTCACGGTTTGACTGGATAGGTCTAGAAATGTTTCCATGGCTCTCAGACCCGACACGGATCAGTAAACATCACAAAAAAAATATTGTGAAGATTTTCTTATTATCAGAATTCCTACCTACTTCATTTTTTTGCGGTTTTCTCGACTCAATCTGAACAGAGAGTTATGTCAAAATGATTAGCATAATTTAGTTAAGAAAATTATCTTTTTATTACTTAAATATAATATTGTAATTAAAAATCTCTTTAATATACGTAAATGTTTGCTAACTTTCACAGCTTACTTTTTACTTTGCTTCTATAACTTCATAACTGCCCCGATGGTATTGTCGTCGCAAGCGTGAGTGCAGGGAAGTCAAAGTGTGATTAGGATTTTCCATTAAAGGTACATTTTTATCAGAAGCAGTCATGATTTTTGAAATTTGTGGTGTATGTGACTCTCGTGCCTCGGAAACCACGTTCGCTCGCAAGCCGTTCTTTCCCTTTTTAGATAAATAAGCTAAACAATGCAAAAAAAAAAACTGAGGTTTGCGCAATCAAACATACAATCAAACAAAGTCTTAAGTCCTGCATAGATATTAGTATACATAATAATTATAGATGTATAGATAACTTCATGCAACTCCATAAAATATTACACAAACGAGAGTGTCTCAAACAAACAGTATCCAGGAAGAAATACACAATCATGCAAACTTATACGATAGCTATATGAACCCTTCCTCTTTCCTACAAGCAATTTCAGAGTACTGACGTCACCTACTCCCAGAGTGTCAAGCACCCAAGTTCGACTGTTAAGGTCTTGTGACAAACATAACTGTGGAAGTGTGTGTCACATGCGTACCTTTTATCCTCAAAAAACCTGGTCACGTAGAAAATAAACAAAATGAACCACGCATTCCGAGTCCCGATACATTATCGTAAAATAAGTTGGAGTTGTTCGCAGTAGGCGTGTTTGTGTATAAAAATGTATATAGGAAATATTATCCTGCAAGCTGGTGTGCTTTGGTAATAATAACAGTTGTGTGTTCTCCAACATCTGTATAGTGTTGCAAGTCGTAAATCGACATCCATACTAATATTATAAACTAGCTTTCCCGCGACTTCGTCCGCGTAAATGTCAGACCCTCGTTTCATCCCCTTAGTTTCGGAAAATCCGTTCTTAGCCGACGTCTGTTAACTATATATAATCTACCTCCCTGCCAAATTTCATTTTTATACGTCAAGCTGTTTTCGATATTTCGTGATAAGTGAGTGTATACTTGATGTACCTTTCGCTTTTATATATTTAGATGCGAAAGTAACCCTGTTTGTCTGTCTGTTACTCTTTCATACGACTAAACCACTGAACCGATTTTAATGAAATTTGGTACGGGTTTATTGGGTTTTTCAATCAGGAATTTCTCAGTAGCAGCTTCGGAGTCTGGATTTGTGTCCGATTGATGTCAATAGGCTCGCCTCCTATTACGTGGGACTTAAACATAACTGGCGAAATGTACCCACATTTCGCCAGTGATGTTTAAGTACTGCCAGTTATGTTTTGTATTAATGGGTCTCTGTCTAACCCTTCGGGGATTTCAGGCGTGATGTTATGTATATGTTATGTTATTTGGATCCGTAAGAAAATTCTCGCGTACAAAACTGAGGACAAAAACTAGTGTTACATAAAATAACAAGAGTTGCACGTGATGTAGCATACAATATGGTGTTACGCTACATGTTACTGTATCGAACGTACAATGTTTTAGAGAAAAGGAAAATTTAAAGCATAACATAACATAACATCACGCCCCTAATCCTCGAAGGGTTAGGCAGAGATGTACCCATTAGTACACCCACATTTCGCCAGTTATGTTTAAGTCCCATGTAATAGGGGGCGAGCCTATTGCCATCAAACGGGCACAAATCCAGACTCCGAGGCTGTTACTGAGAAGTTCCTGATGGAAAAACCCAATAACACTTTGCCCGACCTGGGAATCGAACCCAAGATTTCATGCTCAGCAGTCGCGCTTTGCGACCACTAGACCAACGAGGCAGTCCAGAAAATTGATAGGAAAAGGGATTTTATGGGATTAAATTCCCCTTACCCTGTTAACATGTGTAAGGGATTAAGTGGAGAGCGCGACGACACACGTGGTGTTTGGAGACATTTTCTCACGGCTTCTGGATTAGGTAGGCACAAATGCGATTATGTCGCCGGCAATTGAACTTAACTCTACCACAATTATTAAGAGATAATCCTACTAATATTATTTTTAGCATGAGGTCTTGGGTTCGATTCCCAGGTCGGGCAAAGTGTTATTGGGTTTTTCCACCAGGAATTTCTCAGTAGTAGCCTCGGAGTCTGGATTTGTGCCCGTTTGATGGCAATAGGCTTGCCCCCTATTACATGGGACTTAAACATAACTGGCGAAATGTGGGTGTACTAATGGGTACACCTCTGCCTAACCCTTCGGGGATTACAGGCGTGATGTTATGTTATGTTATTATTCTGGGAGGATATATGGATGTTTGTTACTCTTTCACGCTACAACTAAGGAACGGATATGGATGAAATTTGGCACACATATTATATAGGTAGATTATAGTCTGGAATAGCACATAGGCTATCCCGAAAAATGTATGGTCCCCTGGGGTAAATTATCAACTTTGACGCGAACGAAGTCGCAGGCAGAAGCTATAGTATCTTTATAATTTTGGCAGAGATAAGTTTTTAAGATATATTAAAAGATCCCTTAATATATCCGACCCCAACATAGTTGGGAAAAGGCTAGGCAGATGATGATTAAGAGATCGCTTAGGCCGCCTTCACATTACGTCGCAAGCATTGCGGCAGCAGCGCAGCAGCCGCAATGCTTGCGACGTAATGTGAAGGCGGCCTTAATAATTCAATTCATTGTCATTCACGTGACGTCATCCAATGACGTCCACTGCTGAACATAGGCCTCTCCTAAAGATCGCCACAATGACCGGTTCTGCGCTGTCCGTATCCAGCGGTTTCCTGCAACCTTCCCCAGAGCATCGGTTTACCTCGCTAGGTCTTCCTACACTACGCATTCCGGTACGTGGTCGCCACTCGAGAGCATTACGACCCCAACGGCTGTCTGCTCTACGAGCTACGTGCTCTGCCCATTGTCACTCCAGTTTCACAATTCTGACAGCTATGTCGGTTACCTTAGTTCTTCTGCGGATCTCCGCATTTCTGATTCAATCTCGCAAAGAAACGCCAAACAATTTAATAATTCAATAAATAGAAAACATAAAATAAAAACTTAAAATGGAAAAAAAGGGTTCTCGAGTACACTCTTACAATCAAATAAAGTAGTCGAGCTATCGTTACTATTGATACGATACGGTAGTTGAGTGGTTCGAGCGAAAGCAATACAGATACAATAGTTTCTAATATGATTGTGTGTATTGTGTATACTGAAGTTTGTAGATGCTGCATTCACTAGATTTTTGACCTTGTTTAAGACGTTAAAAGTACCTTATGCTTCTTTGTGAATTCTACTACTATTTTTAAACGATAAAATTGGTGAGAATGGATGGATGTTTATTACTCTTAGAATTAGCTGGCACACAAAACAGGATAAAAAATATCCTTATAAGGATAAGGATATTTTAAGAGATATAAGGAGATATAAGGGTTTTATTTTAAGGATATTCTTTTTAACAAAAAGGAGTTCCTTTTTGTGTTCCCACATACATACATAAACTCACGCATTTTTCCCATGGGGGTAGGCAGAAACCACAGAACGCCACTTGCTACGATCCTTACATACTCCTTTCGCCTCATCTACGTTCAAACAAGCACGCCGAGGGAAGCTAATATTTTAATAAATATACCAGCCTATTCTTGCCTCACTGCAGGGTAACAGCCTTTTCTTATACAGAGAAGGCACGAGCACTGATTACCACGTTTGCACAAAGCGATTGATTATAAGTCCGGTAATCCGATATCAGTGGTTTCATTGTGTCAAGGATAAACTTAAAAAGAAAATCTAACAATAAGATAAAATGTTGTTCAAAATGTGTGATCAAAAGTGCGGTCAAAGAAACTAGTTTCCAAACAGCAATATTTCACAATACAGCTCGAAAACATGAAAATTTATGCACAAACTACGGTAAAAGTAAAAACAAAATAGTTTTTAGAAATAAAACTCAGCACTTCTCGTGTCAGGTGCAGTTTTCACTGTGACTTATTAGAATTTCCAAAAGTTTCGACCTTTTTGGATGATCTCCAATCTCCAATGTACCAGGGTTGTATTGCATGTAGAAGTTTCAAACGTATTCAAGGTGCAAAACATGAAAATGTAAAAATTTCTGACATGCCAGTTGGGGCACGATTTGAAAGTCCCATAAAATACGAGTTCCTTCCTACACTTTTACCTGACTGCGGCAAAGCCTAAAAGGAAGGTTATGTGTTTGACCTGTATGTATGTATGTCCGTTCCTATGTCCCCGTAATTTCTTATTTATTTTCCAATCGGGCAATCACGTTGTTGCTTACTTAATAATTTATCGATTTTGAATACTATTATAATAAAGTTAAAGAGATTTTTTTGTCGGTTTGTGTGTTTGTTTAAACGCACTATTCTCTGGAACTAACAGTCCAATTGGAAAAATTCTTTGTGTGTATGATTGCCAGATTTATGAGAAATAGTATAGGCTAATGTATAAAATCACGTTAATGGTTACAACCCATAAAAGCGGAGCAGTAACCAAAGATTCAACTTAACGCGAGTATACTCGTAAAAACGACTTGTACAAAGTCGCAAGAAGCGGTTAGTTTAATTATAAGAAAATATTAAGTGGGCGTACTTTTGTCTGCCTATCATAACTTATTCTTAGATCTAATATTTGAACAAGCAAAAGTATGATGAGGCTTTTGAAGTCTGAACCTCTTTATTACTAGCTACTATAAAAACTAACGACTCTTTTCTGTTTTCTCGATATAATTATTTTTACCCGAAGGATACAGGCTGGTGGTGGCAAGGTGAAGACTATGTAAGTAGTTTTGCATCCTCGCTAATAATTCTCAACACGAAATACTAATGAATTTTTTTAGTACGTGATTTTCCACTTTTACCTAGTCATTGTGCCGCTGGGTTTAGGAAGGCGGGGCGATGAAACCACACGTGTACAGTAATATAGTCACGAGACACTGCCTACCTCATACGCAACGGGGTGATTCTGTTTTTTGAAAGATGTGTATTTTAAAATACTGTTAAACATAAACAACAAAAAGAAAGTATTTATAATTATTGTTGATTTCTCCTTACAAAACTTGGACCCCTGTTTCATCCCCTTATGGGTTGAATTTTGGAAAATCCTTTCTTATCGGATGCCTACGTCGTACAAAGAACCCACCCACCAAGTTTCAGGTCTCTACTATCAGCAGTTTAGGCTGTGCGTTGATCCGTCAGTCAGTGAGTTATTCAGGACAAAGCATGTTATATGCATAGATTTATGTCTAATACGACCACATCCTGAAATAGGCTCGCCCCCTTCTACTTGGGGTCTTAAACATATTTGAAAAATGTGGGTGTTCTAATGGGTACCTCTGCATAACCCTTAGAGGATTACAGGCGTGATGTTATGTGATGCAAAATTGCACCTTGTATTAATACAAGATTTCCAAAATCCATAATCTATAATATACAGGGTTACTTCGGAGACAGTGCGCATATTTTTTGCATGCAATCAGTATCATTAATAGAACGCATTTCACGAAAAAAAAATGTATTTTATTTTTTTTGCGAATTATTATTTTTTAATACCGCAAAATTCAAATATCATGGTCAGCCTACGCACGGGAGTAGTAGAATGTTAGAAGTATGAAGGAATAATTAGAATCATTTAGCTGTATCTCCTCGTCATTATCTACCTACTGATAAGAGTCTAGTAACCATGATACTGGTTTTGGTGTGAATATTTTCGTGTGACGTTTTTTTATATTTTTGTTCGAAACATAGTAAAACAAAAAAACACGTGTTTTTTATTTTTGAAAATCTTTCCGTTCTTAAAATTTGCGCACTGTCTCCGAAGTAACCCTGTATATATATTTCTTGCATATTATTTCACTCTTCATTCTTCAAATAAATTCTTGTATCGACAAAGCGACTATTATTCACAATAACCACAATCAAAACAGTCCAGCCTCTGTTACCAAATACACTAGAGACATCAATTTGAGGAGCAGTACAGTATCTTCAATCCTATTTATGGTATGTTTGGTTTCCGTCCCTTGCAACCACTAGTGGTGCATACAGTGGACCATGTTTGGTCAGCAAACGTTCAACGAGCAGTATTGATGTGTTCCTAGAATTTTGTTTGACTTGCAGTCTTGTATTGGCTATCTTTGAATCTTTGAGTATTCGGTTTTCCTTGATTCTCAAAGGAATCTAATTCGCTTCGTTGCGTTTCCTTTGCATGTCTTATTCAGAAGTTGCATTGATGTTTTCTTACTCATGTTTTCATGCAAATAAAATGTATTTCTACTCTTTTCTTGCTTTTGGATTTAAAATTATGTTTGCTCTCGTATTGAAATTAATCAACATTAAAATTTTATTGTAGTAACTTATATTGGAAACTAGATACTATTAGGCCCTCTTGAATGAAAAGATTTCACACTTAGCGCTAAATATATTTAAATCATCATTCTGTCTCTGTCAACTTCAAACGATTGACAGGAATAGAACGATGTTCTTTTTGTTTGTTTAAAATGTATTTAGTAATTTGTGGTGCAAGCGATTTAAGGGTGCGTGTATTTCTTACTACTTTAATCAATGCTATTTGGGTGGATGGAAGAATGAGGAAGAGAGAGGGAATGATAGAGAAAGAGAGAGAATCAGAAATAAAAATAACGCCAGAAAGGTTGAAAGATAAGTTATAGCCTGGAATAACACATAGGCTAGTTTTTATCTCAAAAAAATGTATGGTTCCCGTAATATTAACGCGGACGAAGTCGGACGCCGAAACTAGTCGCTATATGAATAAGATAGAGGGCTGCCATCCCTATATCAAACTCGAATAATATCCAAATATTGAACAACGTATCCAAAACTATGTTCACAAACACGTTTCGGTATCGAACATAAAACGGTCCATAAAATAGCAACCCTTACCACTTGACGACGTTCAATGACTACAATATTTACTATGGCTCCTAAACAAGCACATTTTTCGCTCTAACCTCTGCTAAGAGATAAAAAACAATGATTCAATCCCGAACTCCTACTGGCCTAACTAACTAACTACTAACTAACGAAAGACTTTCAAGATGAAGGTAAATATATTTTCGTCCTAATAATACAACCAGCCCACTACAAGGCAAAGGCCTCTTCTCATACAGAGAAGGCACGAGCATTGATCACCTCGCTTGCTCGAAAACAAATTGGCAATTTTAGGTTTCAAGTTTTTCCTCACGATGTTTTCCTTCACCGATGTCAGTGATATCCAAGATAAATCTAGAAAGTCAATATGGCATCGAAAAAGTCACATTGGTACTTGCTCGTGCCCGGTTGAGAACTCACAGCCTCGTGCATGAGAGTCGGGCACCTATACTGGGCCATCACGACATTTTGTACCTACACGACTGAAATACTTGTAAGACTAAAATATTTTTCAGTTATCTTTTGGCAACATTGAGAATTTGCGCTGATATTGTGATTCGGAAATTGTTTTTTGAGCGACCCCGTCTGTAGCCTAAATATTAACTAGAAAAGTGTTTCTGAAACTTTCCGACCTTTTTTTTGTACTTAGGTTTATACGTGAGTTGTTTTTCTTGGATACTTTGGCAAACAAAAAGGCTTTCTAGTATTCTAGATATATAAATGATATTAATCTAGTGAGGAATAAAATCACGATTCCAGACTAGATCAATCTCTTGTTTCAAACAAATACATAACACATACATATGTATACGGGTATTCGTATTATTTTGTTATTTTACGCTCGTACAATTACTTACACCTACCATGTTATCTCTTCACCACCTTTGGTTGACTGTTAGAGAACGCCTAAGGCATTAAGCCCGCCTTTGTACCTTTTGTTGAATAAGGTTTAAATAAATATACTAATAAATATACAATCATATACTAATATTATAAAGTTGAAAGGTCTTTTTTGCATATTTAAACGTGTAATCTCAGGACCGACTAGTAAAATTTGCTTTGCTCGCTCCCTATTACATGGGACTTAAAAACATTACTGGCGAAATGTGAGTGTACTACTGGGTACACCTCTGCCAAACCCTTCGGGGCTTACAGGCGTGATATTGTTGTGTAGCTATAGGATATAGATATAATTATAACATTATGCTACGACCCACGGAAGTGAAAAGTAATCAAAAACATAACTTAAGGCGGGTGAAACCGCAGGGGATTACGAGTCTTTTTCTAAAAATCAATTGCTGTTCGTTAGTCTCGCTAAAATTCGAGAACGGCTGGGCCGATTTAGCTGATTTTGATATGTTTGTCGTAGTCCAGGGAAGGTTTAAACGGTGAGAAAATATGGGGTAGGGGTAGGGTAGGGTAGAGGTAGGGTAGGGGTAGGGGTAGGAGTAGGGATAGGTGTAGGGTAGGGGTATCGGTTGGGTAGGGGTAGGATACCACGCGAACGAAGTCGTGGCGGGTCAGCTAGTAGTAAATAAAAACGCTCTAATATACAAAGAGGGTTTTGATTTCAATTTATCAACTAACACTAGCACACTTGTACCCCCACCTCATTCATATTGCAGGACAATATTCAAAGCTGTGATTTATTATGATTTACAATTTCAATTTTCAAAAAAGGCGAAGAAAAAGTACTCGTATCATGTCTAGCCCATCTATCTATAGCATGAATAATAAATTGAAATTTTACGCTCTCAGAGGGCCAAAAGGTACCGTTATCCGTCACATTAGGAATAAATTACCGTAGTAACATGGGTTCATCAAGTGCCTAAAATGTCATGAATTTGTCATGAAGATTGGTATACACTTGATCAAGTATTGTAGGGTTTTAAAAGTATTAAAATATATTTTTTGTTACGATAAAAATAAAATCAGTTGTCTTTGTCTTTGTCAAAGTCAAATTATTTATCTCAAAGGCATTTTTAAATGTCATTTACAAGAAATAAAAATGAATTTATTTATCCGTCCGTATGGAGTAAGTAGAATAATAGGTAAGAAAATCCATTGAGAGAAGCTTGTGGCTAAGTAATAACTGACGCACGGGTCGATCCATCATGTAAAGCTACGCTTGCCGGGGTTGGTCCGTGGATGGGTGAACATCTGTACAAACCGAGACTCGTCCGTGCCTTGGAAAGCACGTTAATCCGTTGTTCCTGACTGTCATACGTGGATCTATGACAGTCGTTACGGGTCGTCAGAAACCCGAAAGACTGACAACCAGTCTTACCAAAGGGTATCGTATTACTGGGTTGTGGAGATCAGATAGGCAGTCGCTCCATGTCAAATACTGGTATTTAGTTGCATCCGGTTACACTGGAAGCCGACCCCAACATAGTTAGGAAAAGGCTAGGCAGATTGATTTGTGTTAATTAGCCAATTATTGGCGTAACGTGTCCGAATTATTTTGACATGTGCTACCAATGTCGTTCGTGTCATTGGATTGCGATCCCTGTCTTAGTTATAACATTGTCGAGTACGACGCAATTAAAGTATTGTTCTAACTTTCCAATCAACACTTTCTACATGTTACACCATCAGAGTTTTCTACGGAATAGAATAGTTTGAAAGACCCAATATGATACAAACTTTTGGGTTGTATATAAACCACGAGTAACTTTGCTTTTGTGAGGCGGTCTCGACCCCCAACTTGGACGATTTGGTTGAAATTGTTATCTAGGTCTTGCTAAAGTGACCCCAAAAAGAACCCTTTATGTAGAACTAGGGTTGATGTAATTAGCGAGTACAAAACAGTGTGTGGGTGTATGTTGTAAATACATAGTCTAAGATCGCGGAGTCGCCAGATCTACGTTGTGTCCACATGGCTGAAATGAAGGTATTGGAGGAATGTCGTTTAGAATGTAGGCATGTGTATTTGATAGCTTCCATGCCGGGCCCTATTTCAGAAATCAGGTACTAAAGATACCCTACTCAATTAAGTTCAAGTATAAAATATGATCCACGATCCCGTAGTCGCCACACTTTCAAAATTTTAGTGTGGTAATTTTGAGGATGTATAGGACAAGTTGTAAAGAATGTATTACTAGCATTAATACTGGGATTTTTTAAGTATGAGAATTCATCAAATGGCTTCTTCCGCTCCGGGCGGAGCAGAAGGGAGTGTCAGACTCTTTCTGACTAAAACCATCTGTGTTCCTCCTAATGACCCTTTTTTTTGGTTGGTAAACATCATCAAACGAGTCCTTCCGCCCAGGGTATGGCGGAGGGGACTGTCAGAATTTTACTGACTAAAAAAAACCACCCTATTCCTTCTGTTGCCTTTTGCGTTCCGGGGCTACGGTATCCTGTTAAGACGTCCCGCGACCCCGGCTCTTAATGCCCTTTGCGTTCTAGAGCCGCGGTGACTTTTTTGAACAAATTCCGCAACCCTGGAAACTAAAGACTCTAAGTTTTAGTATGATGGCTGGTTGGCACTTGGCACTTTTTGTGTGCCATAACTCCAGTTTAAGGTTCCAACTTTTAAAGCGTTTGGATGAAGATATAATCCACAAGGTTAAGTGGAAGTTACGTGGAGTTATGACTCCAGGATCTTAGACTATAAAGTTTTTACGTTTGAGTTTCCACTAAAACACTTAAGTAAAGTGAAATATTCAATTGAGACAGTAAAAAGGGACTAAGGATGCTCCCATAGGAACTAGTCCCTATTTTTTACGGTTTTGAGTTAAGTTTCACCGGCTTTAGGGCTCTTTTTTTATTACAATTAGGGTAGAGAGTTGAAATTTTCACAGAGTGTGTATTTCTGTTGCCACTTTATCAAAAAAATATATAAATAAATACATAGTGTTATTAAATTGTATCTTGTATTTTTAATTCGAGAATATTCCTATCATAATTATAAAAGAGACATTATGTCATACAGCTGTTAAATACACATAGTAAATAAAATACACATAACACAATATTACGCCTGTAATTCCCGAAGGGTTAGGCAGAGGTGTACCCATTAGTACACCCACATTTCGCCAGTTATTTTTACGTCCCATGTAATAGGGGGTGACCCTATTGCTATCAACCGGGCATAATCCAGATTGCTTTTGCGAGAAATTCCTGATGGAAAAATCCAATAACACTTTGCCTGACCTGGAAATCGAACCCAAAACCTCATGCTATGTATTTCTATTGCCGCTAAAACAACAAATAAAAAAGTAGGTACGTAGTGTTATGTTAACTTGGCCGTTTTTTTTTAAATTCATTTCAATTTTACTTATAATTTGTTAAACACTGAACGCTGTCTTCGAAAGGAAAAGTAACATTGACTTTCTAAAGTAACAATTTTGTTTTTTCAAATTTTAGTAATATTAAATTAACGGTGTTATTATGTCTTTAATTCTTGGTAGACCTCTTATCAAAAGAGCGGTTTTAAAGATTCCTTCATTTAAATATTTCACTTTGAGACGAGTTCCGTTGTCTTTTGAAAATTGTTTGTGGGTAAAATGATAGTTTCTTAGAATTCATGAATGTTAAGAATTCTTAGAAAAGGGTACCATAAATAACAATAAACATTTTAGGCAATTAGTACACAAAGGTTAAACGATTTTCTAATAACGAAATTTGAATTAGAATTTTAGAAATTATTAATTGTGTCTCGTATTTCCTCGATAAAATTTTCCTAAATTAACTGAATTCCCGGTTTCTAAAATTTATTATAAATATTGTAAAAAAAAAATTAACATATTGACAACTGCCTAGTGCAAAGTTACCTGTTCGGTCGCCGGCAACGTATTTGCATCGGAGAGGCCATGTCTTCCTGGAGTAATACTTCGGCCGGTGTACCACAGGGTGGCGTGCTATCCCCTTTACTTTTCGCAGTTTTTATTAACTCAATCTCCGACACACTGATTTCTTCCTACCATCTTTATGCAGATGATTTACAAATTTACTCACGAGCTCCTCTTGGAAATCTGTCAGAGGCTATAGTAGGGTATAATTGGGGGTTCTGCATCACTTGCTCTCGCCGCGCTCGAGCTGCGTGATGCAAAAACCCCCAATTATACCCTACTGATATTCTGATCTGATCTGTTTTCTGGATGAATTCCGACCGATGCCATGCATCGCTGGCGCTACTCTTACTTTACACCTGGCTTGTTCGTCCGATTCCGTTTAATCAATTGAAATTTTCATACTGTTCCGCTCGACTGCACAGTCTTAAAAAAATCGACCGAAACTGTACAGTTTTATAACATACATGTAGCGATTTATAGGTACCGTTCGAACTGTACAGTCTGATCGTTACGATTTCTCGTAGTGTATATGTCCACTATTAGACGCATCAAAGCAGATAAGCGGGCAGCGGATAACGTGTAATGACATCATCTGCTTGTCGCATCGTTCGACATGTGGAGCGCACTACAACGTTCAATACATATTAACAGCCGCGTAAGTTAATGTCATCGGTGCTTAGATACGGGTACGCTTTATTTAGAAATTTATTTTAATTCGATGACATTTCCCCTCAATATTTTTTTTTACCAATATCGTTTGAGAGCAACGGGATTAGTTCAACAATTTACTTGCATAATTATGTATGTTATTGTTTGGTCTAACGATTTTCAATTTTGCAATTGACAGCAGAAGGAACCCTATCTAATTCTTACGGAGCACATATTTAAAAAAATGAGAAAAAAAATGAGAAAAGTGTATAAAAATCCAGACCGGAACAAATACTTATTTTGTTCCGTGCGGGAATCGAACCCGCGACACTCGGTGCATTTAGTACTTATGAACTAATATTTACATTGTGATGATGCGAGTAGAGTTCTTAATCAACGCGCCAAACGTGTCGTCAAACATGTGACAAAATACTGGATCGCTTTGAAGATTGTTAGATTTGACCCTTTAGATTTGACCCTATTTTTATAGAGTTCACATGACACATTCATTCACTTATGACACATTCAAACAAAATGTCCAAATTGTATAAAATTGAGACATGATGGGAGGAAAATGCAAAAAAAAAAATAAAAAAAAATCTTGTAATAGTTTTTCTTTAGTTTTCTAGTTGAATTTTCAAACATATTAGAAATAATGTGTTATGATATTTTTATTTTAATACAAAGCAGATTTATTATTAATTTATTTAAAAACTAAAATTGTTTGTTTCATTTACCAAAGTTCAATACCTATTCACGCACCCTAATTCTGTAATATCAAATAAGAGTTGCATAAGGGAATATCACTTTGAAATCCATTGACATCTCTTTCTATTAACATTAAAATGAGCAGGATAGCTATATCTAACGCAACCTTTACGACTTGAGACTTTACAGAATAAGCCAGCATTTCTGCATACATAGCAAATAACTAGCGGAGATCTCATTTTATTGGTTTTCGCATATGTTTGTTTCTATTCCACCAAAGCTATTTGACATATCATTCCTTTTAAGATTTTCGTCTCCAGTTGCATTAAAAACTCGAATAAGGAAAAAATGCTGTGAGAGCACTTTCCTTAACGAGAGTATTCGGAAGCATTCACAGCGCGATTTCATTACGAGAAATGATTAAAATAAAATCTACTTTAAGTACTCCGGTAATAGAGATGAAATTCTATTAACAAATATAGTTTGAATTATATTTTTCAAGTAATTATTTGTGGAAAGTAACATTATGACTACGGCTTTAGAATTTAGGTCTACAAAAATAAGCATCTGAGATTATTCCTCACATTTTGTCATCGTTGTGCTGAAAAGCATTTCACTGTGGTATCGTGATTATTTTTTTTGTTGGGTGTGTTGCAGAAAAAGTATGTGAGTATTTTATTTTATTTAAATTATGTACTGGCGCTGTATTTTTAGTTTCATATTATTAATTATTCCTACTAATATTATAAATGCGAAAGTTTGCTCGTCTGTTACTCCTTCACGCAAAAACTGCTGAACCGATTTTCATGAAATTTGGCACACACGCGCATAGAGGTTAACTTATTTTGATTTGATTGGTATAACAAGCAATTAATACAAGGCCTTAGGTCGATTTCTAAGTAATTTAAAGCAATTTTTTTTAGACTGTTAAAATATTATTCCCTATTCGATATTCGAAACATGTTTATTGTTTCATGTTGTTAGTAATGTTGGTATAACAAAAATATTTATAGCATTTTAATTATGTCTTCAGGGCTCAGTCGACGAATAATCCTTTTTGGGTTGAAGAAGACGACTCCACCCCTCCAATATCTCGAGCAACTAAAGAAAAAATAAGCGGCAGCTCGAAAAAAAAAGCTGTGAAGAGAGACAAAAAAGTGTCTCAAAAAAAGAAGGCTTTGCTTTCTAAAAACCCATTCGCTTCAGAAACAGAGTCTGATAGCGACGGACAGCAAATTGTTGCAACATCAGCTCCAAAAAGAAAGCGGAATATCACCGCTTCAGATTCTGAGGTAAGGTATTTTTTCAAACGTGTTAATCATTTCATTGATTAAACATTCATGAACATATTATTTAGTGTTTTAGTGGGTGATTTTATCCATTAAAATTATACTTGTTTGTGGACATAAGAGTTTATATGAACTTTCTAATAGATTATCTATAATTAAAGTAGTAATAGATTAAACAACGTAGATAAAAAAAATTCGCGCTTTATTGTTTTAATTAAAACTAGTTATTTTTATGTATTTCAGGATGAATCGTCTCGACCGCTGATTCGTGCTGCTACCCTAAAGAGCTGCTTCACTCAGCGAGTAGCTACTGGCCACACCTTCCAGTCAGATCCAGGAAGGGTAGGAAAGTATTATTTTGAATTGCGTGTTTATAATACTGACGAAGTGGAAAAACTTGCTCCAAACGAGCGTTGGAAACATTCTTTTGTAACTTTAAAATTATCAACTGATAAAGATAATGCTGTGTGGAAGGCTTTAACACACCTTGTAAATACTGGAAGGGCTGAATTTAAAGATATTCAGCCTGTTCTATACAGTAAACCTTCTTAGATTTAACATTAAAAAACAATTGTTTACTTTTCAAACCCTGTCTATAGGTACTACTTATGCGCTCTTTTTGCGCAAGTTTTTTTTTTAATTTGCAAATATAAATCTGTTTAATCTTTTTAATTATAAGTTTGTTTAATCTCATTTATGGAAACATATACAGTCTTTATAAAAAAATTGTGAGAATATTATTTAAACAAAGTTTTCTATAACAATATACATTACAACAACATCAATAAGTATTTTTATATTTATATACATTCACGTGCAAATATATACATTTCTATATAAATATTTATATCTGCTTATAATTATTTTAAGCTTATATTATTATAAAATACATAATAATTACCTAATTCATATTAGTTATTGTTATGCCTGTATTTTTAACTCTCATTTTGTGCATTTTGTATAGCAAATTTTAAATTAATAATTATTTTATATTACACATGTACTTTTTCAGAGGTTCAAACTAAGAAAATTTTCAGAGGTTCAAACTAAGAAATTAAAAAACCGAAAATAAGTAATTAAAACTGAGAAATTTAAAAACCTGAAATAAGAAATTAAAACTGAGAAATTTAAAAACCTGAAATAAGAAATTAAAACTGAGAAATATAAAAACCCGAAATAAGAAATTCTAAAATTAAAATCTGATATTATATACATATATATATTATATATAAATAAAACCTGAGAAATTATAAAATTAGTATTAGCCAATTGTTAATGAACATGTTTTTTTGTAAAGACTGTAATATTTATGTTTCAAAATTATCAGCACATAGTAGAACAAATATTCATAAATCTAATGTATTGCTCTGCTCCGAATTCGATAATATTCAAGTTATTGCTACTGCCTTTAAGAATAGAATCATAAGTTACAAAGTGAATCCAATTATACCCAGTGACATAACAATTACTCCAGAAATATTTTTAAATCAAGTTTCAAAATCTGTATGTAAAATTATCAATCTTATGATTCAAAAACATAAAGCAATTAAAGTCAATTTTGAATTATTTGCCTCATACATTTTGCCAAAAAATAATGAAAGCTCTATGAAATCTTTCAACACCAAATATATGATAGCAGTTCCGAATACAAATATTTCTGATATCTATTTTCAATGCTCTCAAAAATTAATATCTAAATGTTTAGAATTTGAACTTGGTGAATCTGGGTGGACTATTAATTTTATAAGCCATTTGGAAATAAACATAAACAAATACAATCCTTTGAGAGCTGGCACTTACTTAGAATTGCCTACTGTTATAAAAAACACAAAGTCATGTTTGAATATACGTAACAATGACAATCATTGTTTTTTGTGGTGTATTATTGCCCACATGTTTCCTAAAAAATTTAATGCTAATAGATTGCAATCGTACCCACACTATACGTTTCTTTTAAACATAAATGATATGTCTTTTCCACCAAGTTTTGATGATATTAAAATCTTTGAGAAAAATAATCCTTCTATAAGTGTAAATGTATATGGTCTTGAAGCTAGTAATCATGTAACAGGCCCATTATATTTGACACGTGAACGAAAGCTTATACATGTCAATTTGTTGTACATAACTAAAGGTGATAAAGCCCATTTTTGTTTAATAAAAAATTTTGGTCGTCTTGTGCATCGACAATTAACCAAACATAAATCTAAACTATTTTTATGTGATGAGTGTTTTTTGTATCATAATGATGAAGATAAATTATTAAATCACAACTGCAGCAAAATAAAAACAGTTTTGCCTGATGAACATAGCAAATTACAATTTTCAAACTTTGAGAGAACGCAAAGAATTCCAATTGTAATATACGGAGATTTTGAAAGTTTGCTTTGCAATTACTCAGACAAAAATAAATCGCTTTTTACTGAATCTGTGCAGGCACATCAAGCATCATCGTATGCTTATTATATTTGTTGCAACTCTAAACCTGAATTAAATAATTTTGTTAGTTATAGAGGCCCAAAGTGCGCGCAAAAATTTGTTGAAACTATTACAAATGATGTAAAAAGGCTGTATAAAATTTTGCAAAATAAACAGTCAATGATGCCTCTTACTTCTGATGAGTTAAATTCATTCAAAATAGCTGAGTTATGTCACATATGTAAAACCAAGTTTACACAAACTGATAAAAAAGTTAAAGATCATGATCATTTCACCGGTAAATATAGAGGTGCTGCACACAACGCTTGTAATTTGAATTTGAAACAGTGTCAATACATACCTATAATTTTTCACAATTTATCTGGATATGATTGCCATTTATTTATAAAAGAGCTGTCGGATATAATTGGCAAAATTACTTTAATTCCTAAATCAAAAGAAAAGTACATATCCTTTACAAAAATCATACCTATTGATAATAAAACTACAGTGCAATTAAAATTTATTGATTCTTTTAACTTTTTAAGCACCAGTTTAGATAAATTGGTAAAAACGTTACACGCAGATGATTTTCAACACATGCGCTTGTTTTTTAATCATGATCGTTTATTTAATTTAACATGTAGAAAAGGTGTATATTGTTATGACTATGTAGACAGATGGGAAAAATATGATGAAACCCAGCTGCCTGAAAAGTCAAAATTTTTCAATAAACTAACGGGAGAAAATATTTCAACTGAAGATTATCAGCATGCTTTAAACATATGGCAAACTTTTGAAATAAAAAATTTAGGAGAGTACACAGACCTTTATTTAAAATGTGATGTACTGTTATTATGTGATATTTTTGAGAAGTTTCGAGAAATGAGTTTATTTTATTACAATTTAGACCCATGTTATTATGTTTCATCACCATCGTTAAGTTGGGATGCTATGCTGTGGTACACTAAAGTTCAGCTTGATTTAATATCTGACGTAGAAATGTACCAAATGATAGAAAATGGAATTCGTGGAGGTCTTGCCCAATGCTCATTAAGATATGCTAAAGCTAATAACAAATATCAATCATCGTATAATAAGAACGAGGCAAGCTCATACCTTATTTATCTTGACTGTGTGAATTTATATGGCTTTGCAATGATGCAAAAACTTCCAATGCGTAACTTCCGATTTCTTAATGATAATGAAATAAATAAATTTGATATAAATGGCGTAAACAAAAACGGTGATGAGGGATACATTTTGGAGGTAGATTTATATTACCCACCTAACATTCATAATGCTCATTCAGATCTTCCCTTTGCCGCTGAAAAATATTCACCTATGCAAAACAAGTGTAAAAAGTTAATTGCAAATTTGTATAACAAACATCGTTTTGTTATTCATTATAT
The DNA here is from genome assembly GCA_949316365.1 of Hoplodrina blanda. Classification (NCBI taxonomy): domain Eukaryota; kingdom Metazoa; phylum Arthropoda; class Insecta; order Lepidoptera; family Noctuidae; genus Hoplodrina; species Hoplodrina blanda. The sequence continues at coordinate 1,470,908 of OX438579.1, read as the reverse complement.
GCATTTACAAGAGTGTTTAGAAAATGGTTTAATATTGTTAAAAATATACAGAATATTATCATTTTATCAAGATAACTTTTTAAAACCATATATTTTATTGAATACTTCTCTCAGGCAAAAAGCTAAATCTGATTTTGAAAAAGATTTTTTTAAGAAACAAAACAATTCTATTTTTGGAAAAACAATTGAAAACAAGCGGAAACAAGTTGATGTTAGGCTCGTAAAATTATGGAAAGATAAGTTAAATACAACCAACAAATTGCATGGTGCTGAAAGGTATATTAGCGCACCGCATTTCAAAGACTTAGCAATTTTATCGGAAAGTTTAGTAGCTATTCAATTGAATAAAACAAAAGTTATATTGGACCGCCCTATTTATATTGGATTTTCTATTCTTGAAATTTCTAAAACGCATTTATATAATTTTCATTATTCTGTAATTAAAAAAATATATGGAAATAATGTTATTTTATGTTACACTGATACTGATAGCTTACTTTATTTGGTAAAAACTGAAAATTTTTATAAAGATATGAAAAACAATATTCGTTATTTTGACACGAGCAATTTTGAGGATAACAATATATATGGATTACCTAAAGCTAATATGAAAATACCAGGTTATTTCAAAGACGAATTAGGTGGAGAGATTATTTCAGAATTTGTAGGTTTACGAGCTAAGTTGTATTGTATACGCACGGAAAATAAAACTATAAAGAAAGCAAAGGGAATAACAAAGCCGGTAACAAAAAAATTGGATATTGAAAAATATAAAAGAGCATTAATGTTAAATGATAACCTTCGAGATGATATGTATGTTATAAGATCAAAAAATCATCAAGTTTTTACACAAAAGTTAAATAAGCTCATTCTTAACAGTGATGATGATAAAAGGCAAAGGATAGAAGGTTGTTTCAACACTTTACCTTGGGGGCATTATAGTTCAATACTTTAGTACATGTGTCTATTTGTTCTACTATGTTGATTACAATGTAATTAAATGTGTAATGTAATAAGGATATTATAAGGAGAAATGTAATAAGGATATAATCTTATAAAATGTATCTAATCAATAAATGTGTACTCTGTATTTATTTGTTTATTTTTCCCTTTCCGAAAGATTTTCCCTCTTTTAAACAATGTGTGTAGATTATTATCATGAATAACGTTAGTTTATTTATACTTTTGACATAATTATATACACTGTTTGCACATTGTTTATTAATAAGAGGTATTATCTAGTAACTAATTAATCAGGTAATTCAAAACACAGTTTGCAGAATCTATTTTGTTTATTGGGTCACACTAAATTAAAAAAATAAGATTCACAACCTCAGAAATAAGATTCACAATCAATTACACAAATTAATTTTTTTCACTATTTTATTAATCAAATGTTCAGTTTCATCCATTATTTCATCACAATTGTTTCTGACTAGGTACTGAACACTTACACGAGTGCTGTCATTTTCACTGCAGCTCCTTCCGGAAGCATTATCACTCATGTCATGAATAGTTATATTTATCAAATGATGAGCTTTTCCTGGCTCTTTCCTAATAATATAAGATGAATTATCTGATATTATAGTTTTTGAATAAAATTGAGATTTCTTATTTTTTTTCATATTTGCAGACCTCCTTTTTTTCTCTTTTATTTTTTCTGTTGGATGTTTTTGTGACGCAGTTTTGATAACTGGAATATTGGAGGTATTCAGATCTTGAGTAAAATAGAATGATTTAACAGCTGCATCGTTATCCGCAAGATAAGGATCGCTCAGTTTCTGTAAAGAGAATGATGAATAAACTATAGGTAAATATGGCAGCGATGCAATAATATTATTTTTGACACATTCCTCACAACAAAAATAATAGTTGTTATTGTTGAATGTCAAAAATCATTTTATCTAAAAACATGTAAATATTTGCGCATTTATAGTTAGATACATACCTCGTGTAATCGCGACTGTTCGTGTCCTGCAGAAATCTCATTATCCCAAAAACTAGGACTGTATGATGGTGAAAGAGACATTATTCTGAAAAGAAAATAAATTTGTCAAAAGTTGTTTGGATAATATGAACTTTCAATTATAATTATATCAAAACTTACCTTTAGTAAAAATAAATGATTTAATTTGAAAATTATTGACAAGTGACTGTCTTGCACTGGCTGCAGCTATTAAATGATTCATTGTAACAAAAAATACTTTAATATTTGAGAAAAGAATTCTAATTTAGCAAAACTATAGCTGTTATTATAATTATTATATATATATTGAAGGATCGAGAAAAGTGCAATTAGTAGGCAAGATGAAGTTGATCAAACAACCCATATCTCTAAATGTAAATAATATTAATTTTAATGACTCCAGTTGCCAGATCCGACACAGTGCTTTATTGCCTAATACGATTCGTTGTATTATATGTGGGCCCTCAAATTGTGGTAAAACAAACGTTATGATCAGTTTATTATTACATGAAAATGGCCTTAAATTTCAAAATCTGTATCTTTACTCAAAAACGAATTTCCAACCAAAATATCGTTTTTTAAGTGAAGTGTTAAGAAGAGTACCTCAAATTAAATTCTATGAGTTTAGCGACAATAAAGATGTTATATCTCCCAGTGAAGCATTAGCAAATTCTATATTTATTTTTGACGATGTTGCAACAGAAAATCAGACGAATATTCGCAATTATTTTTGTATGGGGAGACATAAGCAAATCGATTGTTTTTATTTATCTCAGACCTATTCAAAGATACCGAAACAATTGTTACGTGACAATGCTAATTTTCTTATAGTATTTAGACAAGATGATGTGAACTTAAAACATATTTATGAGGAACATGTCAGTCCTGATTTAAACTGGAACCAGTTCAAAGAAATCTGTAAAACAGTTTGGAGTAATCCTTTCAATTTTTTACTTATTAACAAAGAGTCTACATTAAATAATGGGAGGTACAGAAAGAATTTCGATACATTTTTTAAATTCTAATGAACGCAGATAGATGTCTGTATGTGGCACATCCTTATAAATGAATTGTATAGAGAAACATTGCTAGTCTTATTTCTCTCTTAGTTGAACACAGTTGTGATTACATAAGATGGAAAAAAATATTAAAATGGAATTAATCAAGTCTGTCGACTCCATAAAAAAGAAAATAAACGAAATGAAAAATTACGAACATGAAGTTAACTTATCCTTAGATAAAATGTTCAAACCAGTTTCAGACCCTCTAAAAACTTTTATAAATTCTCAAAGATTAATCGAAAATATTAAGCATGATAAAAACGTGTCCGATAATTCTATACCTATTGAATTAGATGCAAATTGTGAAATCACTCCTACTGAATGTGAAGATTTTCATGATGCTGATATATTTTTTTCAAGCTCTCCTAAAAAAGAAGTAAAAGATAATTTAGAACTTTCGTTGGAAAGTGAGGATATCTACGGTATTTATGATGGTGTAAATGTACCATTTGGAATAAGAACCGACAATAAAACTTTAATGATGGGTAACTCCGTAGTATCATTTTCTAAAATTCAAAATATTGATGGAGATAACTTAGTTTTGGTTAAAATTGGAGATAGAAGTTACGATTTCACCCCTGGACTAAAAGAACTTTTACTTCGAAAGAAACCTGACTTAAAGATTGTAACTGATGCCGATAGACTTGTCTACAAAGATATACTACATTATACCAACGCCCATAAGAGGGATTTTAATCCTAGAGGTCAAATAAGAGGTGACAAAGGGCTCAAATATCGAGATATAATCAGACCATTATTTTCTGAGACTTTGTTGGAAAACAATAAAAAAAAAATTGGGGGCAGTTTGCCGACACTTAAAACATATAATAAGAATACTGACTTAGTATATTGGGACGATCCGAATGAATTGGTTGAAAGATTAAAATTATTAATAGCTTCAAGAGATGCAGGTAATACAAATCATGACAATGAAATTTTATCAGTAATTGAAGAATTAAAAGAAGCTAACATAATTAAAGAATAAATACTGATGCTCAGAAAACTTTTCATTCAGTATTACGACGTCATTCATTATGAATATATAAATATACAATGAATTATTAAAAAAAATATTTTAAAATGAGCAAAGCGGATGTGGTAAATGAAATTCATAAAAGTGCGAGGGTGAACTTTCCGCGAAGGCGTGTTATTATGAAGGATATAGATGATCTATGGCAAGCAGATTTAATAGATATGCAAACAGTGTCGAGGGAAAATAATAATTATAAATATATTCTTGCCATAATTGACACATTTTCAAAATATGCTTGGGCGCTTCCTTTGAAAAGTAAAAACAAAGATGAGGTGTATAATGCTTTTGTAATTCTATTGAAAGATAATCGCATACCTAAAAATTTACAAACAGATAACGGTACAGAATTTTATAATAACAAATTTAAATATCTTATGCAGTCGTATAATATTAATCATTATTCAACATTTTCATCTAAAAAGGCTTCAATTGTGGAGAGATTTATAAGAACATTAAAATCTAAACTGTATAAAGAGTTTAGTTTAAAAGGTAATTATAATTGGATAAAAAATACGTTGGACAATGTAGTTCATAAATACAATCATACCTATCATCGAACAATTAATGAAATACCAGCAAATGTCAACAATGCAAATAAGAAAGAAATATTAAAAAGATTTAATAGTTTAGTGAAAAATAAAGAAAGTATAAAATGCAAGTTTAAAGTGGGTGATTACGTTCGTATCAGTAAGTACAAAGGAACATTCGAAAAAGGTTATACTCCCAATTGGTCAACAGAAATATTTAAAATTAGATACAAGCAGAATACTACTCCTATCACTTACTTAATTGAAGATACGATCAGAGGACAGCCTATCCTAGGAGCATTTTATGAACAAGAACTTCAGAAGACAAAACACCCCAATGTATATTTAGTCGAGAAAGTTCTTAGAAGAAAAGGTAACAGGGTTTTAGTAAAATGGTTAGGTTTGTCTTCAGCTGAAAGCAGTTGGATAGATAAATCTAATGTTATATTATAAATAAAATAATATTAACAACAAACTCGAATCGCATAATATTTATTAAAGTATTCAAACCGGAATCGTCAGTCTTATAATGTGTTTTGGAGAGAGCAGTCTTCTCAATTGGCTTATTAATAATTTACCATTTGAATTACACTTACCAGGATATAATTACTGTGGTCCTGGTACTAAATTAATAAAAAGACTTGCACAAGGAGATAACGGTGTAAATAAGTTGGACGAATATTGCAGAGATCACGATATTGCATATCACAAGTCATCAAACTTGAAAGAGCGACATAAGGCTGATTTAATTTTGTTAAAAATGGCGAAACAGCGAGCGGTTGCTTCCGATGCCAGTACAGGCGAAAAACTCGCGGCACGCTTAGTAAGTAAGGCTATGTCGGCAAAAATTAAAACTGGTTCTGGTTTGAGGAAAAAGCGTTCTCCAAAAGTTACATCTGGAAAAGGATTAAAAAGTAAATTAAAAACTGTTATTACAAAAGCAAAAAGACACATAAAAAAATTAAAACCTAAGAGCAAGAAAATGGCTATAGAATTAGCTATTGCCGCTACCAGAGAATTAGCTGATGATTCATCGATTAAGCTCCCCCGTGTTATTCCTATTCCAAAAACTGGGGGAGTACTACCTCTGATTCCTATTTTTGCCGGATTATCAGCGGCGGGAGCTTTAGCAGGCGGTGCAGCTGGTATTGCCAAAACCATAAATGAATACAAAATGGCTAAAAAGCTGTATGAGGAATCGAGGAGACATAATGAAAAAATGGAAGCTCTATGTATTAGCAAAGGACTACATCTTAAACCACATAAAGGCGGCCTTGGAATTTTCGTATCAAAAGAAAAAAACTAAGATATCGGCTACCCAAACGAGCCTTAACTAACTTTGACATTTTAAAGTATGGAAATAGAATTCCTCATTTTAGAGGTGTCTTTATGAGAGATGAGCTCCCTAAATATCCGTATAAAAAAGAATGCGGAGTTATTAATTTAGATAGTTCTAAAAATCCTGGTTCTCATTGGGTAGCCTATGCAAAATATAATGATTATGTTGAGTATTTCGACAGTTATGGAAATCTTAAACCTCCAAAGGAATTTATAAAATATGTAGGTTCTAACATACAATATAATTATGAAAATTTACAACGTGATCACCCCTTCAACTGTGGACATCTATGTTTAAATTTCTTAAAGAATTTTTGGTATAATCAAGAAATAAAATAAACAGCATCATTTTAAAGAGTTCAGTATGCAAGCATGTCTACGACGGTCACCATCTCTGGAAATAAATCAGAACTGGTTTCGTATTTTCAACCACCTCTTCATTTATCTGATCAATACGAGTGCGGTTTACTATACTTTTCAGTATTAAAAAAAAGACCGAATGTGCCCGCTAATAACAGCAGTTTAACTGTAATCAGAATCGAATGCGATCTTGTTCACGGTTCATATTACAACGGATTACCGACTCATTTTATTCACGAATTCATATCTGATACTGCTTCAAGTCACGGCTACACAGAAATACCCCAGAACGTTATTTACTTCCCAGTGAACAAAAATATAATTTCATCCATATCTGTCAGGATTGTAGATCAGTTTGGTTACTGTATTGACTTTGGTGAAGAACATATTCAATTACGTCTTCATTTAAGAAAGGCAAAATGATAGTATATGATAAAAACCCTCCAGTGAAAATAAAACGTCCTATTCCATCAACAACCGTTAAGGTGCACAGACGTAAGAAAAACGTGAAGAAATTGACTAAATCAAATAAAGATTTTCTTAAAGCTCTAGGGTTTAAAGTATGAGTATACTACAGATTACTGATTTACCACACTTTGATAGTTCAATCGAAAGTTGTGAAGTCCATTCATACAATCCCTACAATAACAGCTTTAGAGAAAACGATGAAATCAGAATCCCCATACATCAGCAAGATATATACGTGCTACCATCAGCCAGTTCAATCTACATCGAAGGTCAGGCAAAGCTGTTCGGTAAGGATGGGAATCCGATCAAGAAAACTGTTACGTTCATTAATAACCCTATTATGCATTTGTTTCAAGACATCAGATACGAAATGAATGGAATTGAAATAGATCGTATAAAAAATTCCGGAATAACATCAACAATAAAGTCTTACATCTCATTAAATGAAGCAGAAAGTAAAGTTGCTGCATTATGGGGTTGGAATTTAAACGGGTTTCAAAGTGATGGGCATTTTAGTGTTGTGGTGCCATTAAATAAGATTTTAGGGTTTGCCGAGGATTACAATAAAATTGTGATAAATTGTAAACACGAACTTATATTGAATAGGAGTAATTCTAACTTAAATAGCATTATTCTTACTGATGAACTCGTTCAGGTTCAAATAGATATACAAAGGGTGCAATGGAGAGTACCGCACATAAAAGTTTCAGATCGAGAACGTTTAACACTTTTAAAGCATTTAGAAAGAGATAAACCTATTCAGATGGCTTTTAGAAATTGGGATTTATATGAGTATCCTTTACTACCTAAAACCACAAAGCATTCTTGGTCTGTAAAGACTGCTTCTCAATTAGAAAAGCCTCGGTATGTCATTTTTTGCTTGCAGACTAATAGAAAAAATAATAGAACTAAAGACAGTTCAGTGTTTGATCATTGTGAGGTGACAAACGTGACGCTCTTTTTAAATTCGCAATATTATCCTTATGAGCCTTTATCTTTAAAGTTTTGTGAGAACAAATATAGTATATTATATGAAATGTATGTGAAATTTCGTCAGTCGTATTACAACTCTCCGGTAGACCCGTTGCTTGATCTACAGGACTTCAAAGAAAAAGCTCCAGTCTTTATCTTAGACTGCTCGAGGCAAAATGATAGTTTAAAAACTGGTCCAGTGGATGTGCGATTGGAATTTGAATGTTCAACACAAATACCAGATAAGACAACTGCATATTGTTTGATTATAAATGATCGACTTGTGGAATACAAACCTCTCAGCAACATTGTGCGCAGATTATCATGATCGCTATTGTGGATATTCAAGGCTTTAAAACAGAAACAAATGAATTTATAATAAAAGAAATCGCTATATTGTATAATCAAAAATTACAAGTATTTTTAATTAAGCCCCCATTTCCATTTAAAAAATTAACAAAACAAGAAAAAAAACAAGTTAGTTGGATTGAAAGTAACAGAAAGATACACTGGCACGAAGGATTTGTATCCTATTATAATTATCAGAATTTGGTTAGAGATATGTTAAGAGATAAATGTATTTATGTCAAAGGTTCGGAAAAAGTGTTGTGGTTAAAGCAAATTTTAGAAAATAGAAATTTTAGTATATTCAATTTAGAAGATGAAGGTTGTCCTAGTTTGATAAGTTTATACGATCAATATAAATATTCTCAAGATTTATATAACTGTATTTATCATGACTCTGTATGTGCTTTAAAAAATGTATTGTGCTTAAATAAATGGTGTATAAATAATAAATTTTTTAAATAATTATTTTCTTGTTTAATTTTCCAATCTTCTATCCCTACCAATCAAATGATAATCTTTATAAGTTGCTGGCTACAGTAGTACGATATCATTTCATTTTTATAATTATCTGTATGAAGAACTATATAGTGAGTGAACAGAACATGTCTCAAAATAAATGTAGCCCTCGTTATGACATCTATAATACGTATAAAATGCGTGAAATTTCGTTTAGACATTATTGGGCAACGGCTAATTCAAAGAGAAGGTTGGTGATGGAAATGGCTGAAGCCGGATTTTTTTATTTTGGAAATGGTGTAAATGATAAAGCAGCGTGTTTCTCATGTGGAGGTGTTATAGAAGATTGGGAGATTTACGATGATCCTTGGATGCAGCATGCTACAAATTTTCCTCAATGTTTTTATTTGAATGCTGTGAAAGGAATATATTATATTAATAACTGTCTGAAACAATTACTCTATTAGAATATGTGCTATTGGTTGTGCTCTGAGTCGGATTATATCTACCCTATTAGATTATATTATGTATACGATGCCACATTGCACTTAAAATGAGTCAAAGTAATGAAATTTGATTTGGAAGATGAGATTCCTTCTATTTGAACCTTTTATGAAAATTACTTCCATACATAACAATCTGCATAAATAAGCGGTATAATTGGGAGTTTTTGCATCACGCAGACTGGGAAGAAGTCATTCAACTTGAAAACCATATACGGAAGCGCATCGAATAAATGATGTCATACAATACATCGTTAAAGTAAACAAAGTGCATGAAGTGGTTCGCTGTTTTGTTACATATTTGACAACACGTTTGGCTTAGTGGTTAAGACCTGGTCACATCATTAAAATATTCATCCAGAAAACAGGTCAGATCAGAATATCAGTAGGGTATAATTGGGGGTTTTTGCATCACGCAGCTCGAGCGCGGCGAGAGCAAGTGATGCAGAACCCCCAATTATACCCTACTGGCTATCTCTACGATTAATCGTGATCTGGCCCATATATGCGACTGGAGCAAGAGGTATGGACTTAGGGTCAACCCTGTGAAGACGCAGGTTGTTGTGGTGGGCAGTTCTAGGACGGTCTCAAGAATCGACTGGACGACTCTTCCCAAAGTTTATTTTGACAACTCCGTTATTCCTTTCAGCGATAAAGTAAAAAACTTGGGTATATTCATTGACAAGAACTTCTCTTGGACTGCCCAGCTACAGGAAGTTAGCCGCAAGCTCTTTGCTTCCGCTGCATCGTTGAAGAGACTCCGTAATTTTCTACCAACCACCACCAAGATCGCGCTTGCACAATCACTTCTTCTTCCCATCCTTGATTATGCTGATGCTAGCTATCTTGACCTTACTCAAGACCAACTGGATAAACTTGAGCGGCTTCAAAATTTTTGTATAAGATTCATATACGGTTTGCGCAAATATGACCATATTTCCGAATTTCGCCTGAAGCTCAAGTGGTTACCAATTCGCCTTCGTCGGAATGCTCATATTCTTTCCATTCTGTATAATGTGCTCTTTTCCCCTTTTACCCCTCTCTATCTCAAGAAACGTTTCCAGTTTCTTTGCGATTCCCACACGAAGTTTTTGAGGTCATCGGATAATTTGAAGCTTAAAATGCCAATGCATTCCACAACTTTTCTTGATAAATCCTTTACTGTCCAGGCTGCTCGTTTGTGGAATGCATTACCAGTTGCAATAAAGCGCGCGCAATCTTTGCCTGTATTTAAAAAACTTGTGAAGGAACATTACTTGTTGTTGTGATTTTGTTCTTGTTGTTAACTTTACTGTATACTACAGTCGTCATTTATTTTCGTTGCTTGCATATTTTGTATGTATGTATCTATGTATATATTATAAAGCATATGTATGTATCTGTGTATCTATTATAGTAATATTGTACTATTATACTTTTAATTTGCACCATTGACAACCCCCATTTCATGTCCAAAAATTCACTGTCCATTCAAGGTTGCCTGGAAGAGATCGCAGTAAGCGATAAGGCCGCCAATTGTATGTTTTGTAGTAGATAGTTTATTTAAGTCATATTTAATCTGGTGTACAATAAAGAATATATAAATAAATAAATAAATAAACTGCGCGCGTGTGTTATGATTAGTTGACTGAATTATCAACAGCCAATCAGAGCAGCTTAAAGGCTTGACATTAATTTTAAATTAATTTTCGATTGAGAATAAAATATGGCGGGCTGCAGAAAATCTCACAAAGAAACAAATGAAACTCACCTCAGTGGTCTTCTTCTTGCACTTATCAGTTCCCGCGAAGATGTTCAGCTGTGTTGAGCCAGACCTTATGGGGCACTGGTCGATGTCCACCCTTCTGAGATCGATGTCGATACCGCTAGTCCCCCTAAAAAGAAAATAAAATAGATTAGTGTGGAATAATATAAGCATGTGATAGGCCATAAAGGCAAAAAGTCCCCAGTGTCAGTCAGTGAATATTACTACTTCTAAAAAAAAAATTAAAGATCGAATAGATCGACTGTTCTGTAAAGATAAGAAATTTCTTTTGAATTAATTGATAGAAATGTCTGTTGTGTGTGAGAGATAAGCCAATAAGTCTAGATTTTCTCAGTATTGGTTTTCGGTGTCTTAAGGACATACATTATCAGGCACATTAGCATCGTTAATCCATTATGATCCTCGACATAATATAAAACAAAGTCACTACCCGCTATCTGTACGCTTAGATCTTTTAAACTATGCAACGGATTTAATGCGTTTTTCATCAATGGATAGAGCGATTCAAAAGGAAGATTTAAGTATCTACATTGCACCCGTGCAAAACCGGGGCGGGTAGCTAATAAAAGTTAAAAAGTGCTACCTAAACTGCATTCTAAATTACCTCTGTGAAACAACAAAAACAAGTCATAATTTTTTGCCGCACGACATTTAAACCGCGGCTATATAACTTGAGCGAATTAAATTAAATTTCATCACAAACTTTCCGGATTTAACTGTGCAAAACCGTGTATTACGGAACTTGGCTGGATTTCAAATGATTTTCGAACTAGGAATCACGGATCATAGAGACTGTTTAGAATCATAATGTGAGGATTTATGTTAGAAGATTTGGCGTATAAAGACAGATTTGAGACGTTATGAACACTGTTTGTTACAAATATTTAGTCAATAACATTTTCATACGTATTATTTATTTACATGTTTATAGTGTGTATAGTGCAGCATAGTGAGCATATTAAAACTAGTCTTCAAAATTATTTTACTGCTATTAAAAATGTGAAACCTTTGATGGATGGATGTTTTTTACTTAATTACGCCAGAACGGCTGAATTGAATTAGATGAAATTTGACACAGATATAGATAAAAGTCTTAATTATCACATAGGCTACTTTTTATTCCGGAAAAATGTACGGTTACTGTGGAATAATATATTAACTTAAACGCGGGCAGAAGCTATTCTGTATACATAATATATCTTTTCTCCGGTTACCTATATTGTATTCCCATTAAACATGCTCCACACCTAATCCAATTACTCGTTCAATTAAACCCAGTCACTTAGACCATATGGAGCTCTAAGACGCTGTGCAAACGCAGACACTTTAGCGTCTTGTGTATGACGCAAGCAACCCGCAGCCAGCAGTGATTATTGTAATTTAATAATTAGTATAAAATCAGTGGGAATCAGTCATTAGTGTCTGCAGAATGCATACTGACAGATGGGCCAGGGTCGTCACTCAGTGGGTGCCAGAAGACGAGCGTTGTCGCCGAGGGATACCAGAGAACGCTTGCATGATGACTTTGGGACGTTTATGGGGGATTGGCCAGAGAAGATAATACACAGGTATGGGGGAGACTTGCCTAGCAATAGGACAACATAGGTCAAAAAATAAAAAATATAGAATCAACTACGTAACTTTATTGTAATTACCTGTTGCTTCCACTTGACACAACTGATCGCTGAACACAAAAGTATTTGGTGTTAGCAACTAGACATTCAAGTTTCTAGTGAAACATACAAGCAACAATAATATATTTTTATACAAATTGCATGAGTGAAAAAGTTGTTGCACACATTAGTTACCTGTGTCGCACACAGGATAATAACGGAGTATTCGGAAAACAACCACCGAAAGTGCCTAGTAGTGGCTACCGGCAACTGAGTCCTGTGTCGGTAACAAAAAATGTCTACGTTCGCGCACCGCTTAAAATACAATTACGTGCATACTACCTATATCTCTCTGATAGATTACGGTAATCAACCTTAAAGGACAGCAGACTTGCCACCTATTAACTGTTAAACAGTTGAATTAATACGACGTTTATATGACGTTTATACCAGACTTATATGACGTTTTCGAGTCGAGACCAGTTTGTATGCAAATTCGAGTGAGATGTAAAATTTAATTTGGTTTTTGGTGGAGTGACGAGTGGGTTTTAAAGGGACATTTTATTTTTAACGGGGTTATAATAAGCTTATTTGTTTTAATGGGTATTATGATAAGTATCATGTATTGCATGTCATATAGATAGAAACACATCTTACTTGTTATCCATGTTAAATTGATCGATGACAAATGTTTTTGTGACCGTCTACTAAAATAACATCACCTGTAATCCCCGAAAGGTCAGGCAGAGGTGTACCATTAGTACACCCACATCGTTAACATCGACTACTAAATACCTACATAATAATTTTCTTTATTTGTTTTAAAAGCAACTTTTAACACAGTTTATGTATATTCAGTTTTATATATATCTATAAGGTATAATTAGTGAAAAAAAATGTGATGGCCGAGTGGTCGAGGCGCCCACCTCTCATGTATGATGTTGTGGGTTCGAATCCGGGCAAGTACTAATGTGACTTTTTCAATTCATTTATGTACTTTCTAAGTTTATCTTAGACATCACTGACATCGTACCGTGCCTCGGAAGAACATGTGGTTTTCGGAAATGTGATTGGCCTCCTTAAACCCGTTATAAAGCTTGATATAAGAGATTATAATATCTTAAGTATAATTAACACAATGTCATTGACGATATATATTTTATCTCCAATGACCTATTCCCATATATTATGGCGTGGGTGTGACGCCAGGTGCCTTTTTTACGGTTCTCTTTCATCTCGTAATCACAATGGGAAATTAATATATTTCCAAAGCTCGTTCACCTAGAAGCGAGGTTTCAATACAACGCAATTTTGTGAAGTTCAATCAAACGTTGTGTGCGCCAATTATGTGATTTTCCGATTCAAATAAGTTTGTGCGTATGTATAAAAGGAATAACTTTTGAGTACTAAAAATATTTGTGAAAATAAATGTTAGGCACATCGTGAATAATCATTAATAAATCCAGAAGTTTCGTATTTAAATAAATCTTATAATCAAAATAATTGATTTTTTTTTGTTAAAGCTTGGAAAGAGTGCGCTGCAAATTAAAATAGTCCTAACTCTTTTTTTTTAGTTTTGTCCGTCTGTTTGTTTGTTCCAGCTAAAACAAAAATATGGACCGAGATTGATGGAATATTCACTGGAATATAGCTGATGTTACATATAAGGAGTTAGAAAGGCTACTTTTATTTTAAAAAAGGTAGGCTTGTCGCTAAAATGTAAGTCCCGCAAGAAATCGATATTCACACGGACAAAATCAAGAGTATAAGCTAGTCAAAACAATAAAATTGTACATAGTTTGGACACAGCTACCACAAGTACCAACAGTATAACACTTCCGCGCTTAAAAACACATTGATATAAAACGAGCCAAACAAAAATCGGTATATCATGTGCCATTGAATTAACAAATTTTCCAACAATTTTCATTTGGGGAAGCAATATTTTTGTTGAAATTTATAGCCTTGCGGCCACTTCCTGCTTTGTACTTTAGATGTCCATGATAAAGGCGATTATTTTAAGGCTACTAATAAAGAATTCATGACTTGGGTGGGGCAGTTGTGTAATTAGTTCAAGTTGTTTATTTTATACGGGAAAGATTTATTTTTATAGAGTTTAACTTTTTTAAATAGGTTTTTTCTATGGAGTGTAAAAATATACATCACATATGCGTTAACTAGAAGATAAACTACTATAACATGACGCGCCCCTCCATATTACTATTTTAATAATAATGAGTAATTAATGACGCCGCTAGCCAAGCAACAATGACACGCTGATTTGTTTTTGTTTCGAGAGCCGTCTCAGTACGCACACAATGAGACTACGTACTGAGACCTAATAACATAAAACACAAACACAAACATGGATTTTTTGAATTGTGGAGGGGCGCGCCAAGTTATCGTAGTTTATCTCCACGCATACTAGCCATAAAACTAAGTCACATTGAGCGAAAATTAGTGCTGGGAAAGGATCTTTATTTTTTTGATAATATAGTTACTGGGTAGTGCGCAAAATAATATGATTAGAGGTAGACAGAGGTCGCCGGTCGATGGAGATAATGAACGTTAAGTTGTCGTAAGAATAATGATGGAACTTTCACCTTCAATATCTCCTTAATCAGAAGGTTTCTAAGTCTGATGCAGAACATAAAAAAATATCTATGATGAGAAGAACAAAATATTTCTGTGGATTCTTATCTACAAACATGCGACACAAAACTTATATCCCAACAATAAAATCTCTCTTCCTATCTTCCCCTGATCCCAATATAAAACAAAATTGCACACAACCCTATTTACACCCAAACTTCTTTCACGATTAGCTTAGCAATATAACAAATTCTCTGTAACATTTCCGTTCCATGTTTCCAGAATCGTAACAACTTGTTACAATCCTTTTGATGTCACAAATATTTAAATAACATGTTGGGATTTGCATAAACATATGGCACAAAGAGTAAAAGGATTTGTAAGACAAGTCAAAACATGCTACAGGAAATTCTATGTAAGGCGTTGCTGTTTTGAACCCGGGACTGGCTCGACCTTCGGCATTTATATTGGTAGATATGTTTAGTGTATT
Organism: Hoplodrina blanda; assembly: GCA_949316365.1. NCBI lineage: Eukaryota > Metazoa > Arthropoda > Insecta > Lepidoptera > Noctuidae > Hoplodrina > Hoplodrina blanda. Next base: position 1,455,416 of record OX438579.1, on the reverse strand, counting down.
CCTTGCATCCTATGATTATAGGAATTTAAGAAGTCATCATGATTAATATGAAATATTAAGTAGATGTTACCACTGAATACTCGTTACTACTCAAGATGTCATTTACAGTCGCAAGAATAAATAAAAGCAAAATATACAAAAAAAAACTCTTAAACAATTCATGGTTTTTGTATATAATATTTAAAAAAATTATATACATATCGACTACTATGAAATACATATTTAAACTTTCAATACTTCTTTTGAATGTTGTGTAAACATCCATAAAAATAATTAAAAAACATAAAATGTTCCCCCCTCTAGGAAGTTCTCTCGTTACGTGGTTGCGTTAACAAACAAACTCACATACACAGCCAGACCCTATTAAATGCTTAGGACTGTTATTTAACTAGAGCTATAACTATTATGCAAACTATAAACCCAGTTGCCATGCTGCTGGATGAAAGAAATTGATAATATTATAATACTTCACAATAATAAATCCTTCAAAAGAGCTCCAACATTAATAAAATTTCATATTGTGTGCATCCCGGATTAAGAGGCATACCTTATTCTTCTGAACAATTTATTTGTAGCTAATATTATGTGAGCAGGTCCCATATATTAATCTTATAATACCCTTACAGTGTTGTAATAAAAGATTTATAGTCAAAAGCTTCGGACCGTTATGGGAAAAATGGCTTCCTTAATATTTTTTGGGAAAGAAGAGACAAATGATGGAGATTTTATAAGTTGATGGATTTATTAATCTATATAGGTTTTTTTAAGGCTTGAAGTTCTTTTTTTTTCATATTTTTTATGTCTTAATTTATCTCTTTTAAAATTTCATGTTATAAGTAAAAATTTGTAATTCGATATGTAATATTTATGCTCAAAATAAACCATTATAAATATTGGATATAAACATAAGTGACTATATAGTCGGTTTTCTAAGCTCAATCCACAAGAGACATATGTAATCAATGTCTAAGTACAAAATAGGCTTTTTAAATCTCATAACCATAAAAGGCTCCCTGTGGCTCTAATCGCTTGTAAAGGTTTAAATTTTCTGCAAACAAAATTAATTGCAGAGGCTTTTAGCGTGACAATTTACCCATTTTTTTAACCTCACTGACAATTTATATTTTAACCAGCTTTTGCTCCTGACTTCGATCGCGTAAATGTTAGTTGAATAGTAGCCTATATCTTTCTTTAGTGTTCAAACTTACCCTGTATCAAATTTCATCAATATCGGTTTAGTGGTTCATTTGTGAAAGCGTAACAGACGGACAAACAGAGCAACTTTCGCATTTATACCATTAATTACATTACATTATTACATATAACATTAACGCACATAGGGTATGGATTGATAGTTTAGACTTATTGAAGAAGAATACAACTGAGAAAAAAATTGTAATGGCCTACAGGTGGCTTTTCTGGGTCTGTTTGTTTGTCAATGTGAGTTTATATGATTGTCAACACACCTATAATACAGAAAAAGTTCTATTGCGGGAAACGTCTGATGAAGAAAAAACCAGAAAGAAATATAAGAATAAGAAAACGAATGCTAATCGCAGTTGAAATATGAACCTTATAAACTTGCTAGCACCTGAAAAACTATCAAAGGCTCGGTGCCGGACGCCGCAAGCGTCGACCACACCTACATTTGAATGTTTTTAGTGCTTATATTACCATGGATGTGCTGCTAACAGACAACTTGCTAACGTGGTGTACTATGACTACATGTGGTTTTAAATTAAATAGAATAAAATCACATATTGGTAAAAGACACATCACATAGTCTGCTACGCATGCTGTAGCGAAGTAATATTGAACAAAAACGTTTGTTGGAAATGGCTTATTTTTATTGTGAAAAATCAATATTTACGATACCGTGCATGGTGCATACAATAGTGCAAGGGTCGTGGAAGTATTTAAAGTTTATTAAGTTGGTATATTTAAAACTTGTTTTCGTAAAAAACCTAGAAAAAAGTTGTAACTGTGACCTTCAATATCTCTAGAACCAGTGGATTCCCAGGTATGATGTAGTAGAAAAAAAAAATAGTAATAATGGGTAGAATATGCAGTTTTTGGAAATAAATGTTTGGTCTCTTTATAACCGATATATACACATCAAAAGTGTCTAGGGATCAAGATGTATTTGGTAATAATAATATATTGATCCCTAGACACTTTTGATGTGTGTAGTACAGCATGATAATTATAGCCCGCGATATAGCTTAAAATAACTGACTTAGTCATCAAAAATTCTTTACCGAGATTATTCTCACATAAAGTGTCTTTTAAAGCTAAAATTTCTAAAAATCCATATAAGTTTTAGCAACAGATTGTCCCGATACTGCGGTATCCATGAATAATCCATTGTCTAGGACAAACGGCCGGCCGCGCGTATCACTGACCCGATCTGTGTTATTGCTCAAACGACTCAGAATGGAACTGATAACTTCTATTTTCGCGTTCAATCTTTTTTGAGGGAGATTTCTTTTTGTCCTGTTTTTGTCACGGAAATCGTGGTCGTAGCGTCTTTTGATGTGGGACGTTTGGTTTTTATGGATCATTTGTAATGATTTTTATGACGTTTCGCAAGGTTACTTTAGGGTGAAAGGATAACATAGTAATAATATGTTTATTTTTACCTTTCCTTACTAGATTTTCCTGTTTTGTAGGAAAATTTATGTTCGTGAAATAAATTAATGTTCCTTTTTGACTTACTTTACTTAGAGTTGAAAAAGCTTTTTCCTCTCCATTAATTTTGCAGTATTTTTTGTTTTGACTGCCCCGTTTTCGTGGCTAACACGACTGCTGAGAGTCCTAGGTGCGATTCCCAGATCAGGCAAAGTTATTGGGATTTGTGATTAAGAATTTCTTCGTAGAGGCTCGTATTTTATAAGTTGGTTGTGTGACATCCCCGTGCCTTTAAAAACACGTAAAACCGTAGGTTCTGCCTGATCTCTATCCGGATGATTCGGATTGCCATATCCCATCGGACTTTGAGAATAAGAGAAGAGGGAGGGCACCTGTTCAAACTGGTGCTCTTTAATATCTCCTGCGCACCGTGACCATTTTTAGGGAGAATATTACTACATTTTGTATTCTTCACCCATTAAAGACATTAATTCAACTACAAAAACCATGCTTGTTTTTAAAGATTAATATGTTTAAAAACAAGCATGGTTTTTGTAGCCGCCAGTTTAGGTATTGATAGATACATCCCTCTCAAACTCTCTCAGGTAGTCTTAAAAAACAAAATACGACTTACTTGAAGAAGTAGCTTCCATTGCTGTACCCGAAGAACGGCACGGTGTACGTCAGCATCCAGATGTTACCACCGCCGCAGTCATAGTATGGCTTCGACCACTTGCCGTCTTCATACGTCACTGACAGGATCTCGTCGGGTTCCCGGTCAGTGTGGGCTGTGTCGTTGTATGTGTATGTGTTGTATCCTGAAAGAGAAGATGATATAAGACTTTTATTTTGGCTTTTATATTTTTATTTAAACTTTATGCAAGAAAAAGTATAAAGGCGCAGGTTACTCCACGCCACGCAGGGCGGGATTAGTGTGATCAATCCTATACTAAATGTATGAAGCCGATGCTTTAGGCATTCTCTATCAGTCAACCAAAGGTGGATAAGAGATTTAACATGGTTGCATGTGCGAGGATATTTATGGGCAAAATCTGCCAAAATTATTTCAAGCTGTATAGTTAATTTTAGAGAGATTATAGTATGTTAAGGTGTTATTATATTTTATAGTGTGTTACTTATTTATCGCTTTATTTTTTTCTGTCAGGATATTATAAACTAGCTGTCCGCCGCGGTTACACCCGCGTCTTTGGTTACTGCTCCGCTCCCGTAGGTCGTAGCGTGATGGTATATAGCCTATAGCCTTCCTCGATAACTAATCTATCTAACACTGAAAGAATTTTTCAAATCGGACCAGTAGTTCCAGAGATTAGCGCGTTCAAACAAACAAACAAACAAACAAACAAACTCTGCAGCTTTATAATATTAGTATAGATAAATGTGTAAGTTCTGACGCCCCGATTTTATAATCGATTTCCTGTGCGAAACGAATATTTCTATTCTTTGCGTTCGTGCTAATTAGTCCTCTGTTTAGTAAAAAACGTATTGCAATACTGTAGGTATTGTGATCATGTTTTACGGAATAAAGTTGAAAACTTAAGTGATCATAGTTTCGACCAACACCCATACCTACCTTTTAAACATAGATAGAGTAGTACTTGTCAGTTACGTTCCGCCATTTTTTTTGTGGAGTTAAGCTGCTTAACGTCAGGAAAAGGAGTGACAGTAAGTACTTACCTAATTCCCCAAAAACTGGACACAAGAAGCTTCTAACTAATAATATTTTTATTTAATAAAATTCAACTGCTTTTGTTATTGCCCATTTACAGGCACTTTTGAATTGTCAAGGAGTCGGTCAGTTAGTCCGAAAGTTGAAGCTAGTCGCTCTACTTTATAATTTTTCATCGAAGCAGTGAGTAAAGGTGGTCAACATTTACACCCCGAATGGCCGGCGTGTTCGATAAATATTGTCCATCCATAGCCAATAAAACATGTTTGTTTTTTAATGGAAAAATTCATAGCAGACAGGAGAGAGACGGGTGACACGAGGTAACAGACAGGACAATGATATCGGAGATTAAATTGATAATTTATTCGACTACGTTACACGCGGTATTGAATAACGTTTAACATTTTATGGGGAACACAGTATCGCTGGAAAATATTTTAATATTTTCTGCGATGGAAGTTTGCGTGTCGTGGAAAAATGAAAATACTTTGTGTACCTACATGTACAGTCGAACAAGCCATTTAGTATATAAAAGTGTTCAGTGTATAAAATAATGTGACAGGTATTTAAAAAATCCGTTCAAGTGCGAGTCGAACGCGCACACGAGGGTTCTGCGTACCATCGTAGTAGATAATAATACCTAGTACTGCTATCCACTAATACCTATCGCAAAAATAGCTTTATTTTTTTAATATTTGTTGGTATAGCGGCAATAGAAATACACATTCTGTGAAAAATCAACTCTTTGGCTATTACGGTTTATGGGATATAGCCCGGTGACAGACGGACTGACAGGCTTAGTAATAGGGTCCCGTTAGCACCGGTACGGAACCTTAAAAACAATATAATATAATATTATGCTAAAGGGGAAAGCTCAGCTCAAAATAAGAGGACGGGGTGATAGTATCATACCAACGAATGCTATTATTATTAGATTTTTTCTAATTATTTCCGTATTTGACAAAGAACGTTTATTTTTTGGAGTCTTCAAGCCGAGGTCACATAATCAAATGGGAAGATTCCTTCCCTATTACGTGTATCACAAAGAAATGCCAATATCTATGAAGCGGTAGGTTTATTGAACCAATCTCTCTTCTCATTTGAAGATGTCACAAACGCATACAAAGGAGAAAACTAATCAATTAAATAATAGAAATAATCCTTAGGAAGTTGTCTTTTAGATATTCGGAAGGATATTGCCGTGAGATAGATATTTAGTATATAAATAATATTCCATACATTTTTACAATGTCGCGGAGGAAGCTGGACCTCGCAATACTTACCTGCTGCCCTACCATGAACTCTTATTGCGATCCAAAAAACTGAATTGTTCTTCAAATAAGTCAATATAACGCATCAATTTATGCGTTATATTGACGAATTTGAAGAACAGTTCAGTTTTTGGATCGCGATAAGAGAAAATACGTCAATAAATGACATAAATTGATGCGTTATATTGACTTATTTGAAGAACAATTCAGTTTTTTGGATCGCAATAAGAGTTCATGGTAGGGCAGCTGTATTGTATACCAATACATTACAATTATATACAGAACGTACCAATTTATATCAATAAAGAATGATCTTATCTTATCTATCTTATAATATTTTCCCAAATTGATTTCAGTCACGGAGGTCAATCTCATTGAAGACTAGCAGTTATTGTCTTCGGCCCAGGATAAGAACTATTTTTGATCATCGTTACTTTTACTTTATCGGTAACTTTATCAGAGGGCAATGCTACTAACTTATAAGAACGATCGTAATCTACTCTAAGTGTCAATCTGTCAAAAATGCCTCTAATTTACATAATTTTTTTGACATTGATTGTCGCTGAGATGAGATTGCGACTAGATTGTCAACGTTGTAATTGATAGAATTGCCCTTCTGATCACTATTTGTTTATTGGAAAAATTAAACAATATTAATTACTCATATTTTACGACCCATATAAATATAAAACTAAAATCATTACTGGGACATATTGCCGTCAATATTTCCGGAAACACATCTGAGTTGTCGTTCGGAACATATTAAAATATTAATCAGGAAGCACGACAGTTAATAACTATGAAATGACGGTCCGATCCAACCTCATGAATGTATCATTAATGCTGATTGGAGGCTGTTCTCATTCCGAAAATCAGAACATACCAATAATCAATAATTAGGCATTGTCTTTTCGATATTTTCTAGAAATGTGAAGTTTTGTTACTGTTTTGCAGACCAATTAAAACTTTTTTTACTAACCCCTGGTTTTTTAACAAAAAAAATGTGATAAAAAAAAACAATTTGTAACATTCATTTTACGCTGATTTTTGTTTGAGAATCCGTGGAAATAGTTTTTATATCTATCGATTTATTCGCAAACCCAAATAAAATAAGTTTTTACGTTTTCATTGAACAATTATTAGTATCCTTATTTAAAATACTGTGCAAACAGACACTATATTGATTCAAATTGTGATATTTCTACGAAAAGAACTAAACAAATTCTCTAGAATTTTCAATTGGTACCACTCCGGGCGGTGAAATTAAACGTAAAATAATATTACGTACTTCAGGTATAAAATTTTGTTTGTACAATGAACATTGTTTGTAAAAGCTTCGTAAAGTTTGCATAGTAACAATATTTTTTTGTTTCTTTTTGTGTCACAAAATAAAACATCTCGGGAACAAATTGAATTTTTTTTCTGTAGGTAAAGCTTATCATCAACAGTAGGTAAGTATTTCAAATATCCATTTTTCTATTTTGTATCTCATATTTTTATTGAAGGTATGTTTTTCTTCTTCTTTCAAACAATATACAGGCTGTAAGGGTAAACACTGTTGTCACTAAAGCCATTAGGTAGTTGATTTAATTATAAAAATGTTTATCTGAATTTAAAAATAAATAAACGAATTTTTCTTTCAAAAATTCAAAAAAGTTTATCTCCGACACCGTCCGTAAATTCATGGCCCGAGTTATGTAATCACTACAAAGGGCGTTGACTTGCTGCACTGGCCGTCCGTTATAACTACCTACATAAGTTTAACTGATTACATCACTGTAATAAAAACACAAAAATAATTGAAATAATTTTGAGTAAAAATGGAGACTTTACTAAAAAAAAATGATATTTTTTTTCATTGAATTTACGTTCTATAAGTGAAACCAAACCACTGGTTTCAAGGATAACGGTGTTTACACTAACACTCTGTATTCAAGCGAGCCATTATGACGTATGAAATAATAATGTTTTTGAGAACCAGAAATATCCATCATACATTATACCTATACATACAAGTAAAATATATTCTTCCGACCGAATTTCAGTCACGACTTTTCTCTCACTCTCATAGTCCAAAGGGACGGCAATCCAATACGACCGAGCAGAGATCTGACGCAGGACCAACGGCTTTACGTGCTTTCAGAGGCACGGGATACACAACAGCAGATATACAACAACAATGGCGCTCGCGACCACGAAATCAAATAATCAGTCAAAAAAATTAAATTAATCTATATTTATATTGTAAAGAGAAAAAAAATGATTGTTTATTTGTTTTGCATTGAATAGGCTCCGAAACTCCTGAACCGATTTGAAAAATTCTTTCACTGTTGGAAAGCTACACTATCCCCGGGCAGCATAGTCTGTATTATATTTTATTATCAAAAAGTTAGGGATCTGTAAGAAAAATCACGCGAACAAAGTCGCGGGAAGAATTCTAGTTTAATAAATACATGGTACACGCGCAGATAGTATTGCAGTTGTATTGGCATGTTGTGGTTTTGGCTTTTTAACAAATTGATCCTCATTGCCTATTATAGTAATTGCTATTATTGAACGTCCTATTATAATTTCAATTTCACTATTCGGTTGTTAATTTAGCACAGGCGGTAGTGAGAGCGAATATAATTATGCCCTGTTAATTTTTTAATGAATATTTATGTATTGTTATGGATCAACCCATGATATTACACCTATATCGGTGAAAGTTTGCGAGGATGGAAGTTTGTAAATGGCTGGACAGAATTACTTAAAATTTAAAATACATAATTATTATTTCAGACATTAATCTATATTATCTTAGCTTAGCTTACTGTATAATTTTTGTGAGATATCAGGTTCTTTAAATAAAAAAATCGTCTTCAAAATCTTTTTATCTTTTAATTTGTAACGTCATCACCGTGAACCCCGACTATCGACTGTCGACTCTCGACTCTCATTCCAAATCCTTCCTTCCACCTCTCACTCACACATAGCATCCTATCTCTTTTGCTCACTTTACGTTCCATTCCCACATTTATTTACAAACTTGAATTTCATTTACATCTGTCCATCCGTTTAGGAGAAGTTCAGTGACTTACACACGTACAAAAGAAGTCTGTAGATATACACATCAAAAGTGTCTAGGGATCAACATCCCTAACATTGATTAGGGATGTTGATCCCTAGACACTTTTGATGTGTGTATTTAAAATAGTGAAAAGTAAGGTAAATAAAATATATCAATTTCACACTCACTTGTTTCAAATGGAAAATTGAAAAACAAAAGTAAAGGAAATATACGTTTCGAAAGTAGGAGAGACAGAAAAAAAATACGATTCCGTGACTTAGTTTAGTTTCAATCGACTGTATGTAAGAAGTTATTCGAAGATATAAATAGCCCGACTGTTTTCCCTTTAGTCCTAGAAAAACATTGTCCTACTCGTTATTTGGGAAAGTTTAGCGTAAAGGAATAAATCCGAGCTTAGTAACGTATCTTTATTCTGTGATTTTGGGAGGTTAATGTTTTTGCTAGCGTTACTTTAGTGGTGGAGTGTGGTGTAACATACTTTTTTTTAGTATTATTTGTTCATTTTATTTTTTAAAGTCAAAGTCAAAACATTTATATCAATTAGACCATTTTACAGGCACTTTTGAATTGTCAAGGAGTTGGTCAGTTTGTCAGAAAGTTGCCCTTTTTCACACTCTTTCAAAAACGAAGCTGAATCTATACCAATAAATAAAATTGAATTAAATGTTTGTAATGTTAAATATTTTTTTAAATGTTTGTCTTTCGGGTATCTCTGAAACGGCTAGACGGATTTTTATGGCTTTTTATTGGCAGATAGCTGATGTAATAAGGAGTAACTAATTTCTTTTAGGACAAGAACTAGGGATCCACGAAAAAAACACACACACAGTGTCGCGCGTTTTCAAACGTAGTTTTATATTATAAAGAAGATTATAATATCTTCAGCCAGATGCGTTTTCCGACCTGAAAGCGTAACTATTCACAAAATTTTAGCCTTGCCAAAATGACGTAGGGGTAAAGACTCCGGGATCTCAGTCCATAAGTGTACTAATTGAGAATGAACCTAATTTCTTTATTGTGTTCAACAAACTTTCTTTAACAATTTACGTTATATTCACAGTATATTTTATAGTTAACTAGCTGAAAGTTTTGTCACTATACTAAATGCTGAAGAGGATAATAAACACTACCTCGTCGGTATAGTGGTCGAAAAGCGCGACTGCTGAGCATGAAGTCTTGGTTTCAATTGCCAGGTCGGACAAAGTGTTATTGGCTTTTCTATCAGTATTTTCTCAGTAACAGCCTCGGAGACTGGATATGTGCCCGGTTGATGGCAATAGGCTCGCTCCTTATTACATGGGACTTAAACATAAGGCGAAATGTGGGTGCACTAATCATGGGTACACCTCTGCCTAACCCGTAGGGTATTACAGGCGTAATGCTATGTAATAATATATAAGGTGCAGTTTTTCATTCTCGTAAGGAGGTAACTATGCTAGTTATTCTCAACACACAGCCTAAGTGCGCATTCACGGAGACGCGGGGCGTCGGGCGTCGCGTGCGGCGTGGCGTCTCGCGGCGGGAAAATTAGTACATCTAAAATCGCTTCTCCGTGAACACTCTCATACAACGCCATATATTTGAATTTAGAGCGGGCCGTCCCGCACGACGCGACGCCCGACGCCCCGCGTCTGCGTGAGCACGGCCTAAGACATGAAAAACCATGTATTTTTAAAATTCTTAAAACAAATATTTTCGACAAATTCTCTTCCTCCTAATAATAAACAACTCAAAACTTTGTTTTCTTTTATTCAAATCAGGATGGAATTTGAACAATAAAAGGAAAATTACCTCGAAACTTAGTTCCAATCCCCTTTGTTACTTCAAAACGTTTTACAAGCTAACAGAATAAATATTTTACTTGAAGGCAAAGAAAATCTGTTGAGTGAAGGTTTCGATTGACAGACTGCGAAGTCTTTGTGAGGCACGCTGACTCAGTATTGTTCTAAATAACGCTAAATCGATCGTTTCAATACAGAACCTAAGGGAGTCGTGATTTTGTGTACACAAAGATTGGCAACTTTTCGAAAGCCTTTGAATAATTTGACGGTAATGTGCTTGGGAGTTTTTGGTGTTTGGTTTAAAAATAAGTTGTTTTTTCTTGTAAACCATTTCCTGGATTTGATCTCTAGTGAATTGTTTGCATTGCGACAATATTTTCCAGTTATTTACCCAACTTCAGCAAAAGCAGTGTTGCGTTGTGCTGATTTTGCTGCAAAAATCATATGCAAAGGCTATGTATGTATGTACGGATGACAGCGCTTTAAGGTAATGACTGCAGAATCTTAGACGGTTGTAAGTAATAGGAGTTAGTATAGTCTGATATGCTGGCACCTGTACGTATGTTCAGATGATCCCTCATATCTCTTTAACATATTTTAGCAAGTGAAATATCGTTGGAAGTATCAATTGATTCCTGGGGATAATAATAGGCTATATGACATCAAAAATTCTAACAAAAGTGCCGCCAAAAAATAGGTACCTAGGTTAGGCAAGTGTTTTGCCAACTTTGAGTTGTCTATTTAATTAAAGAAACCTTATCACAATTGTTATCAAAACTAATAATAAAAGACAAAACTTGTAAAGAAGCCATACTAAAACATTTTAAATCAAATAAATCAATGCTTTAGTTTGTAAACAATAGGAAGACATAAATATTATTTATTAATTCAGTAGGTACCCATTAAATTTATTAATATTTTACCTAGTTATAAACGAAACTGTTGAAAAGAACTTTATAGACAGCGTACTCCATAGAAAGTAAGTATAAGTTTTGGTCAATAAGTAATTAAGTCAATTATTACGAGTTTCTGGTTTAAAATAATATTATTGTCCCACTGCAGGGCAAAACCCTCTTCTCATATAGAGAAGGCACCAGGCCTCCATTGATCACCACCCTTGCTCAATTCGGATTGGCGATTTCAGGCTTATATTAATTATCAGTCTAGGTTTCTTCATGATGAATTCCTTTAACGATGTCAGTGATTTCCAAAAAGTACAAAGAATTGAAAAATCTAAATCAACACTTGACTGGTATCAAACCCGCTGACTCATGCATGAGAAGCGAGCGCCTTAACCCGCGACATACAATTAAAGATTTTTTTTAACTATCCCTGTTTAAAGTAGGTTATATGAAAGGTAGTAGGAGCCTCAGTTTTTCACCTACGATATATTTAAATCGCTATAATTCTACATCTTAAGACTTACCTCTTCTAAATTGATTGTGGTTCCTGATCACGCGCTCAGCATTCTTCCGTGCGATGTAGAACCACTCAGACGTGTTGCTCAAGTATTTGTATTCTACCGCTAAATCCTTTGCCAATATCGGGCCTTCGGGCAACCGGTATGCAAACGGACAGAACAACTGATAGTCCTTATACTGCAACTGATCGTAACAGTTCCCAGCAGCGAATATATCGTCGTCAAATTCTACCATGGAAAAGACACTTGCATGGAGCAAATACTCGTTGTGCATGACAGAAGGGCCTGCGTACTTCCACAGTCTTGTCAACATATTCGCTCTGTTGACAGCAACATCTGCTTCTATTCTAAATCTTTCTTGTGCGTATCGGTCAACCACACCTTCACCCAAATTTAAATGAGTACCAGCTGTGCAATTCTCACCAAGCAAATGTTGGGTTTCTATCAACCTTAGGAACTTCGTCACTACATCTTCGTGCACTGGCCTTGAAATGGTAACGTTTTCAGCTGTATCGTTCAAGTCTCTTATCTCAGAATTCTCGTCTATATTAATTTTCGTATCGTTATTATCGTAACTATGTTCTACGTTAATGAAATGCTCGACTAATGATACGTCGTCGGTGGTGACTTCGTGTTTGGCGACCGATGTGTTGCCGAAGAGTTTTTGGAAGTTGTACGGGTCTCTGGGGCCGTCATCGTCGTCTGGTGCCGCGTACGGTCTTAAAGCTGCTATCACAGGATCTTCACCAGATTTGTCGATACTTTCTGTAACAATAAAAACTTTGTTATGGTAATAAAACAGAGCGTAGTGGGAGAGCGTTTGTTTGATGTATTGTGGGTCGTCGTTTGATTCCCGCACGGCAAAAATATTTGTATTGTAGTTTTTTGTAAATGCATCACGTCACACGTCTCATGTGCAAAACGCTCGAAATGTTTATTAATTTAAGGGTCAACAGATAAATTTCGTAACATTTAAAAAGTGTCTGTAAATGAACGCAATAAAAATATCAACTTTATTAAAACATTGTCATTTGCACTGATATCATTAAAATGTTTAACAAACTCGCAAACTGTGCAAGTGTGCAATGAAATATGTCAGCTTACTACGGTTAACGCAAACCATCGTTCCCATTAAAAGTTTCAATACCGTATACGTGAAGCTATAAAAGCGCTTTATATACATTTGTATTTATTTCAGCAAAGGGTGGCAATACAATAAGCACTCTGACTGAGCCTTAAAGCTCACGCGAAATAACGAGCAGAAAAATGTGCAACATTTTGCTTAAATTTTTCTAGCAGCGTCAAAATATAGGTATTTTTCTGATTGTTGGGTATTGGCTTTAAAACTATAAAGTTTTGTGTAACTGGAGCCAATGGTACCCAAAATGATATGGCTTTTCTGTTTAAAACGGCATATGTGCGGTGGAACACATCTTAATCAAGACCTTTTCCATAGTAATGATTCTAAACCCCCCAGCGCTAACTCTTAGTCGGTTAATTTAATGAAATTAGCTCATCCATACATTTTAAATAAATAATTAAATAAATAAATAAATAGATAATATTCTTTATTTGCGTAAAACATGGTATACAATAGTGTTAAATACAAAATATGGCACAAACATGTTTAGCTAAGATAAAACACAGCATGCAAAATTATTATAAAGTTAGGTGAAGAAGGCTTTATTTAAGAATGTAATGTTGCACTTTTTTATAAAAGAGTTGTTTTTGTTCGTAAACTATGAAAGAGATTGCATCTCTGGGATCTAGAATCATAACCAGAATCCATGGTAAGAGTTCTTCGTCACAAGTTTTGCCAGTTTAAAATATAAAACCACTGAAAATAATATATTTCCTCTACATTTTTTTTTCTTTTTTTTTCTGCCTCTTTGGCCTAGTGGTTGTAAAGCAAGACTGCTGAACATGAGGTCTTGGGTTCGATTCCCAGATCGGGCAAAGTGTTATTGGGTTTTTCCATCATGAATTTATTAGTAGCAGCCTTAGAGCTGGATTCATGCCTGGTTGATGGCAATAGGCTCGCCCTATTAACATGGGACTTAAACATAATGTAGGAGTACTAATGGGTACACGTCTGCCTAACCCTTTGAGGAATACAGGAGTGATGTTATGTATGATATTGTGAAAAATCCAACACATATTAATGCCAGACACTTTCCATGAGCCATAACTTTTACCAGATGCTTTAAAGTTCGGACCTACAGCGTCTGGCTGAACAAAACAAACTCAATATCTCAACACAGTTACGTCGCCTCCCAACGATACAAAACTACGAAACGAAGTTTTATCTAACAAAACACTTCTACACTTTGGCTCACAAGTATTCAATTTCCCTTCCTCCACGCTGTGTATATAAATACTTGTATATATATAAACAGGAAATCAAATGCTGCAAGTAAAATGGGACTTCTAACCGGGGCACGATCGCACGCATGCATAAGCTAGTAGCTCCTAGCGAACCAATCTTTTATAAGGCTGACGTTTGGTTGCATACGATTTGTGTAGTGACTTGTGTGATACCGTGTTTATTTATAGCGGTTTGGCTTTAGAATGCTGAAGACAGGATTTGAATTTCATTGGTACTAACTTGAAAGAAATTTGTAGAATGATTTTTGATGTTTAACAGTATCTACCAGGTACGTCGAGTATAGGCTCAAATCGGTTTTTAAATTTTTTTATTATTAAAAAAATGGGTCCTATACGTCTTGTTTATGAAATTATTCTTTCCATTTTTAAATCTTTATTAAAAAAAGAGTATTTTTGCTTGAAGTTTTTTTTACTAAAAATATTACTTTGAATTTTTCCCTATTTCTACTATAAATTGTAAGATGTGACGTAAGTACTTTTTCTGAACGCAAAATACACACATCAAAAAAGTCTAGGGATCAACATCCCTAACATTTGTTAGGGATGTTGATCCCTAGACTTTTTTGATGTGTATATTTCACCTGTATGAACGTAGTATGTCAATCGAAACAAAACCCTTTTCGAAAAGTTTCAGGAATTTGAAACAGATAGATGAAGCCGCGTAAAACTACTCTCATAGAAAGCCTTTATTTTGTACCTTTTTGAAGGCTCGAGCTATTCTCGACTTTATTGAATTTTTGGGGCACAAGCACGGAAAATTGGTATATTATGCAGATTGTTATAGTGTAATGCCATATTGTGGGTTATATCCTATAAAACGAGTTAAGTAATAAGACTCTGGAAAGTATTTTTTTATTCTGTGCTATTGTATTAGCTGTGCGTATAAAAGGGTTTATTTTAAAGCAGTAAGCAGTTGATATTTTCGTTTAAGAGCGTTAACATCTTACGGTATTTTTCGAAATGAATGAACCGATTAACCGAAAAACATTTTGCCCTAACTGGGAATCGAACCCAAAACCTCATGCTCTGCCTGCCCGGGTTGCAGGACGTCTTAACAGGATACCGTGGCCCCGGAACGTAAAGGGCAACAGAAGGAACAGGGTGGTTTTTTAGTCAGTAAAAGTCTGACAGTCCCTTCCGCCCCACCCAGGGCGGAAGGAGTCATATGATGACTTTTACCACCTTAAAAAAAAGACCTTATGCTCTGCAGTCGCGCTTTGCGACCACTAGACCAACGAGGCAGTCATGACTTTGTAGTCTTCTCAATTAAATAATAGACGTAACTTTTGCGGATAATGGATAATGCAGTGGACTGCAACACCCTTACTGAAAGTTTTGTTAACTTTATGTTTTATATGTGTTGTAGTTGTTTGTTATCCCTTAATAAATAAAATAAAATATATGAAACTTTAAAACTCCCCCTTACCTGTTCGTTACGTACAGTCAACAACAAAAGTCGATTAACAATGTTACTTTTTTACATCATTTAAACAGTCACTAAATACATAATATACTGGGTTTCAGAATTTCAGGCAATAGCTAAGGGTTTATTATATCTTAATCTTATATTTATTGCGTTTTACTTTTAATATTGTACTTATTAAATTAGGATTTAAAAATCATAAATGTTAATCGACTTTTGTTGCTGACTGTACTTCACGTAAGACGAGTCACAATTACTGAGACATAATTACAACTTCAGTCTGCCATGCTCCACAGTACGTGTGCGATCTGAAGTAATTACAGCAGTTTCAAACACGTTTGATAAGTGACGTCATTATGACGTAGTCATAGACGTAGTAGTTTAGACGAGGGGTTGACGTTAAATGTCATATTGTGGAACCCGAAATTGGAGGGTTAACCTTGGATTCATTTTATCTTATATCAATACTAGTTATATCGTCTTTGGTTACTGCTCCGCTTCCGTGTGACGTAGTGTGATGTCATATAACCCTCATGAATCTGGCCATCGAATATATTTTTTGTTTTTTTTTCTCTTATCCGACTGGTAGTTTAAAAATTAGCGCGTTAACAAAAAACGTAAGCAAAAAAAAATCTCTGCAGCTTTGTTATATTGGTGTAAATAAAATTCAAAAAAGAAAATAATAAAATTTTTGGTTTACAAGTTTTTCCAGTGACATAATGTGAAGAGAATATACTATCTAAGCATTAAAATTTAAGTTAATAAAACGAGGATGCCTTTTTACAGACAGGGCACCAGAGTTCTTGTAACTCATTGCATTGCATAAACCTCTGCATCATGGTGACAAAAGTAATAAAAAAAAAGTAATTTTTAAAATTCCCCCGGCCGAAAGATACAAAAACCCAAACACATATCGAATAACACATCCTATACACACACAAAACAGACACATCCCTACATTCCCCATTCAAGCATGATTCATTTGACATTTCCAAAAGTTTGCCTAAAGTCAATACACTTAAATCCTTTTGACAAACGTTCCTTCACGGGTCGGGGACAAGGGCATCCCTTTACTAAGATTACGAGGATAGCCGACAAATCGTGAGTGTTTTTATCAAGAAATAGGGAATACAGATAGAGGGAGTTTGAGAGAAGAAGGATTACGAAGGAGAACTTTATTAGATTGTCTTTTATTAGTGTTAAACTTATCAGTGTTTAAATATTTTTCTTGAAGTAGAAACGTGTCGATTTTATGGTTCATGCTAGCTTGTCCCGACTCCACTTGCTCAGATTAATATCAAAGCCTATAAACTTCCAGAACAACATACAGAATCAGATTAGTTGTTTGCGATAAGTTACAAGCGTAGAAACACATATACCTACATACAATATAAAGATTTTGCGATTTCTATTATAATAAGATGTCTCTTAACACAATAAAAACAAAAAATCAAATCAAGTTATTTGGTTTTGAAAACAAGGTTTCATTAGTACCAACTTCACAACATCAAAAAACAAAAGTCCTCAAAACAAAATCATTTTGCCACATTTTTTTATTTAAAACGTGTTCCGTCACGCACGTCACTGGACAAATAATGAAACATTGTAAATATATGCAATTTATGAAAGCTACAATGCATACACGATCGGATGGAAATCCATTTAAAATAAATATTTACTAGCGACAAAGATATGCTTAATGAGATGCCCGTGGATGACATCCGATAACATGATTTTAATTGAATCGTTGGTCTCGACTCGCGAAATGTACAATTTTATAAATATTTAAAGGATGAACCGGCCATCTTATAAAATATTCACTGGTTTCTGTTATGCAAATGGAAACGTGTTATGTAATGTTTGGTAAATGGATTAAGAGAAAATAGGGTAGCTATTACAACTAGATAACTTATAGAATGTTATATTACTTGTGTCTATATAAAAGGCAACTGACTGACTGATCTATCAACACACAGCTCAAACCACTGAACGGATTACGCTGTTTGGCACGCAGATAGATATTATGAAGTAGGAATGCGCTAAGAAAGAATTTTTCAAAATTCACTAACTAAGGGGATTAAAAGGGGGTCGGACATTAACGCAGACGAGGACATGTACAAAAGTTAGTTTTCAAAAAAATACCTAACAATGTACCTCTGTTCCAGTATCAACAAAAAAAAAACAGTAAAAAAACTAAGTAAACAATTTGTTTTCATCTTCACAGTGCACGCAACAACGATAACCTGTCAATCACGCATCGATCATCCATTATTCCTTCTGTCTCCCCACGATCACGAAAACAAAAGAATACTTCGGACCCCTCCATTCCCCAAAGAAGGGAATAAAAGATAGTTAATGCAATATTTATTGTACAACGCTTTTATTGGATCGTTTCGTTTACTGTTGCCGTTCAAATAATTGCCAAATATTCAGTGTTTTACTGACAAGGATGAGTAAACGAGTTAATCACTTGTTGAAAGTACTGACTTGATTGCTCTCAGTTTATTGGTTGTAAAAATTTAATGGGTCTACCGATGTACCTGTAGATAAGGTGCTCTATTTTTGGGGTTATAATTTTACAAACCATTAAGTGGCGTTATTATTATTTATGGTGCCTGTGAAACACTAGGTAACTCCCTTACTTATGAACGTTGCTTATAGTTAAAACAGGATTAGACGTCAAAAAGGCATGACTAAGATGTAACTTGTTACTTAACATTAGTAGTGCCTTTTAATGGCCTCATTAAAATAAATGATTTGACTTCGAGTAAGGGGGTAAATGTAAAATGTGACAAAAATGTTGACAGTCAAAGATTTGTCTATCTAACTGATTGTTTGTTTAAGTCAAGATTTCAAATATCTAGGTTGCACTACAATGGCTGCAATCATGTACGTCTGTTTTCCTGTGTACCTATATTTTATAGATCCATGACTTCGAACAAATCCAAAACATGAGAGACACATTTTCAAAAGGCATGCTAGGTAGGTATGAGTTACCTCATCTTTCTATAACCCTACCATAGTACTCACCACACCTCACCAGCGGTGAGCGGGGGAGAGATACCTCTAAACCCCCCGTTCCTCACTTTTTACAACACTAATAATTTACTTAAACAGCGTGTGAACGTAGTACCAGCAAAGGGGATTTGAACGAAGGAACAGCAAACGAAATCACAGCAATATCCCCCAATAAAGGGGGATTTTGTTTATGAAGACTACAAATCGCGAGTTTCATTACACGTCGGGCCGAGGCATTGACTGCCAGTATTATGTATTGGAAGCAATTTCGCCTCGCTTTCTAGCTGACGTATTGAAATTTTATGTACCTCCTAGAGAAGATTTTTTATTGTACACCGGGAGAGATTCAATAGAAATCAGGTTAGGAAATGTAGTAGGTAGATACTTCGTAAATGATGGAGAAAGACCTTATGAAAAAAAAAGTGATGTGTAACAGATTATCATTTATCTAAACAAAGTTATTACCGCCACTTGTTGGAAAAACATTGCTCACTAGATGACCCGGTGAAATTACACACGTAACACATAACATTTGGGTTTTTTTTCTAAACCAGCCCAAAATTGAACAAAAAAATAATCAAATCAGTCTAGTCGCTTTCGAGTTTTTGAGAGACTAACGCACAGAAATTCATTTTTATATTCATCGAAAGATAAGCAAAACGTAGCATTAATCAGATCTTTTTGTTGTAGGATAGTACCTAATAGATACAACATTACAATTTAATTTTGGTCACGGGCAGCTTTCTTTATGGAATCTTGCCAAGTATGCAGAAGAAATTATAGTGTAAAAGTGTATGCAAATGCACTCCATCTTCTCGCACTCTAATAGTCCGGAGGCACGGCAATCTGACAAGACCGGAGAGAGATCAGGCGTAGAACCAACGGCTTACGCTGAAAACCAGCGCCGTGGTTTTAGTGCACTGGCCACGGCATTATGCTGAGCGTAAGCCCTTTCGCGCGGTAGTGGTGGATATTTATTTTTGTATATTTTATTTTTTTAGATTTAAACAAACTTGTTTCTCCTTTGCTTTTGTGTACAATTTTTGTTTTTTCTTTTATGTTATGTGCGTCATTTTCGTGAATAAACAGTTTTCCTTTCTTTTTAACGACAACGGGAAATCACACTACTAACTCCCGAACTCCGGGCTACAGAGAAATCCCTGATAAAAAAAACCAAGTAAATAAAAATTTCGGTGTCTAAACAAATTGCTCAGTTAAGGGAATATCTGAGGCGAAGGACTACTCTACATACCTATATTTATTATTATGACAACCAACAATTTGCCGCTAAACGCATTTTATCACGAAATATAAACACAGTCAATGAACTGTTGGCAAACAGTAATTCGGTAACTGAAAATATATTTTGTCCGCGGCTGTTGTGTGCTCAAATATTTGAAGCAAACATCGTTATAATGTTATGTTTGAGTGCCTCTTTAGTCTCATGGTCGTAAGTGCGACTGTTCAGCGTGGGGTCCTGAGTTCAATTCCCAAGTCTGGCAAAAACAACAACCATACAGCCTATAGACGCCTAATACACGATCTAACGCACGAAAACTATTCTGCCAACTTGCTGAGGTACGAGGGGGACGGGGTACTGCGTTCTGATTGGCTAACTCAAGGTCAGTGCATGTTTACGGCTCACAGGAGTGGTCGAAATTAATACGAACTTGGTGACTATTGGTGAGTGACGACGGTTATAAGACTTTTATGCCTAATGTGTTGACAGACATCGGTCGTCTGTTATTAGGAGTCTAGGTATATATGGTCGTTGGGCAAAAAGTTTATTTGTGTTTTTTTATTAGGAATTTCTCAGTTGCCGCCTCGAGTTTGGTAGTTGGTGGTGTGATACCCCTGCACCTTGGAAAGCATGTAAAGCCATTAGTCCTGCGCCTGATTTCTCTCGTATCGTGTCGGATTGCCGTCCCCCGACTATTACAATGAGGGAAGTTGTGCACCTGTATTTCTGTACTATAATCTCCTGTGTACTTACCTATTCTCTATTGATCAACCAGCTTCAACTTTCTGACTAACTAACCGACTCCTTGAAATTGTTCCAATCGGGTAGTTGACACTATTAATAAATAATTCCAACACATAACTTCTTTAAAAAAACACTTTATTTTAGCCCTGAAAACCCGATTAATTTTCAATTTACTGCAATATTAGTTTTTTTGTGGCTTTTAAATCAATAAATATAGTTAGACAATTGAGTTGGCAAATAAGTGACGTCAAAGCGTGCTATTACCATACAAAATCTATGAAAGAATCGCGTTTTGACAGATCATAAAAAGTACGTCAATTGATGGTGGTGTCAACTAGCCTATAGAATTAAATGTTTCGTTTTGGCTTACTAGACCAAAGTTCATCAGATATTATTATTAACGTTAACGTTATTTAACCAGAATATTAAGTCATGGGTTTTAAAAATGGTAACTGGGCGTGAATCTTCACAATTAAATTATGTCATGGGTTATAAAAATGATAATTAGGCGTGTGTTTCTACGATTAACTTTGAAGGTTTTAACCTGATTAAATTTTTTGAGTTTCTCTTTAGTTTGTTATGTCAAGGTCGTGTCTCATTGTTTTCAAAATATCATAGTATTGCGCTATAGGTAGTAATAAATCGTCCCTATTGTAGCAAGGGATACTGTAACGAAGCGGACTGCAAGAACCTTTACTACCAATCGACCATTAGGTAATCCAGAGATAATATTAATGAACGAATAATATTAATTAATGATGTATGACTACGTCACAACATTTTTTGTATTATTTGTTTTTATTTTTAATAGTTTGTGATTTACATAGATTAATTAACTTAACGTCTTGTTTATAGGCATACACGATTTTGTTTTTAAATTTATATTTTCTAATTAAATCAAATTATATTTGAAAAAATCGATTCATTCTTGGTTTATAAGAAAATTTTAACTTTATCTGAAGACCCTGGTCACATATCTCTTGTCGACCGTGGTTTAATTTATAAGCAAAATTATCATTATACATCCCTACAAGTTTGTCGTATTCTCCAGGGCTCAGGCGTGGTTGTGTAGGTACATAATAAACATTATATTATAAATGATGTGCCACCACAAGCTGGATCTAGATTTATTGAGTTTCATAGCCACTGACGATTTGTCACTGCAAATGACTAGTGCCGCGAAATATCGCTGTAGGCTCGATACAGATGGCCGACTTGCGACTAATCTATGTTGACGTTTAAAGGAGACCCACGTCTCTCCTCTATCACACACACATCACTACCACCACTGGTAGTGATGTTATTCAAGGTACATTGTATTCACATAAACTCAATTACATAATTTAAGTAGATATCTACATAAAATATTTAAAAGAGCCAGGCCATTGCTCCAACACGGCAGCGGCCCGGCCAGAATTACTGCGAAAACTCCAACCGTTAGCTACCAGCGAACTGGCACCTTTTTTCTTGTCATTATAAAAAATATTTTAAATAATTTGACTTTGACTTTATTATTTTTATTTTTTGCTAAATTGATTTTTATATGGAAATCCTCGGAAAAAAATGTTATACCCAATTTAGCTTGTTATTTTTAACGACTAGGTAAGTAGGTATTCATCGATTTAGGGCCGATTTTTTTATCATTAGAAAAAGTTTTGTATGAAAAATATGTCAAACTGTGATACTTAATCTTCAGATAAAAAATAACTAACTATTGAAATATCAACCTTGTATGACTATTCAAAATTTGTTTCATTTATCTACATAACATGTTAGAAATTGAATATTGACAATAATCCATTTAAAAAAGCACTTCTTTCAAGTGCCAGATTACAAATCTATGAATCACTCACGAGACTTAATCCTAAACTGTTAACCTACATATTCAGTCGCTAGCGTGTAACGAACCTAACCAATATGTCAGTCACAGTTGTGGTTTAGCGCTGTCAGATATGTCGTTGTATTTCACACAAGGCAAATCTTTGATACTGCTTACATTGCGAAATGTGTCGGTAACTAAAATGGCAAATAAAGGAAAAGAAGTTATTGAATCATGGTGAGTATGATTTTTACTACTCTCTCGAGTATTTTATACTACGTTTGTTGTAAGCCTTGGAGGAAGCTTTTGGAGGAGGCTTTTACTGTTTTAGGCAGTCCTTATTACACCGAGAACGAAGAAACTAACACACAGCACTAACACATTTTTTTTTAGTTTTTCAATTTTTTTCTTAACTAACAAACTAACACTTTTTCAATAACTATTTTTATCATTATAATGATAAGTCTTAACGTGTTTTCTCAAAGTTACTGTAAGGAACTAATAAAACCTTTTTTATTTTTTTATTTTATTTACGTTGTACCTAAGCCACAACTTGTAATATTTTGTAACTCATACTTCAAGTAGGTAACCATTTTTTGGCGCTTGAAGCCCGTTTGCACTATCCAGGGTTATATTTTAACTCCAAGTTAGTTGGTAATACGGGCACACCATGTACGACATTTTATAATTCAACCTTGAGTTAGCAACTAACTTTAAGTCGAGTTATTTGTGTATGTGGGCTTTACCACAATAAACCAGCCAATAAAGCAGGCTACAGACAGGAGTAACAACTTTTTTTTCGCGACAAAATGTTAACCGTCTTTCACACAACATTACATAATTACTTTTTACGCGATACAAACAGCTGATCGTTCATAAAAAATGAGAGTGATGTGTCCTTCGCTCGCTGAATTGCTCTCGTTTTAGTATTAACAAAATATTGACGTGTTTTGTTGCTTCAGGCGTATTGTTTCAGGTTCATTGGTTTCGTTATATAAAACCTTTGAGATTCTCTGATTCTTTTTTATTTAACGTCAAAGAAATTGTCTGTAAATCATTGACTGTACGAGAAATGTTTATGACTTATGCTTTAAAATGTAATAAAGATCATAGAGATTCAAATTCAAATTCATTTATTGTTTATTCTAATTTTATTCTAATTTAGATTGCTGGATACAATTCGATGTCAGCTGTCAGTATGATATTTATTTATTTCCATAGATAAGTGCGATTATGTGAAACTGACAGTAGACCGCCACGCCCACTGTGTTACCACCGTGTCTAAATCACCACCCGATAGGTACTGGCGGGTACGAAAAAAACGGCTAATTAAGAAAAAGCTACATATAATACCTCCTTGAGCTTCAAAACAGCAGCCAAATAGCATGCAATAATAAACCTTATTTCAATCATTACCTGATACTCAAAATGGCGGACTCGTCACGTTCTGACAGGTACTGTCTTCATACATTTAGAAGATAAGGTGTTCGACATAGGTATCTCTACGGTCTGAACGACGCATTGAATGTCAAAGATCGTAGATCACCAGCGTTATCAGCCGGGACAAATTGATTGGACAAACAAATACCGTACATTGGGTTTCCCTTACCCGATTTGAATCTATATCAGATAAGCTAAGGGACACATTTTCGTGATACGAATGGAATCCAATCATGTTACTTCGCAGATTGGTGAGGCTTCAAAGTCAAAGGATGTACTTCAATTAAACCATTCACAGGCACTTTTGAATTGTCAAGGAGTTGGTCTGTTAGTCAGCAAGTTGAAGCTAGTTGCTCGTTCCAAAACGTAGGTACGTTTATGGAGAAAAACGAATAGGAAACTTTACGGACACACTTTTCAATTTGGTTTTTACAGAATCCTGGTTACATCATTCTTGTTGCTTCTATATGTGTTTCGTTTTGCCATAACGTACCAATACAAAATAAATTAACTATATCAAACTTTACTGCCTAATTTGACTGCCTCGTTGGTCTAGTGGTCCCAAAGCGCGACTGCTGAGCATGAGGTCGTGGGTTCGATTCCTAGGTCGGGCAAAGTGTTATTGGGTTTTTGTATCAGGAATTTCTCAGTAGTAGCCTCGGAGTCAGGATTTGAGCCCGCTTGATGGCAATAGGCTCACCCCCGTTTACATGGGGCTTAAACATAACTAGCAAAGTATGGGTATAGTAATGGGTACCTACATCTCTGCGTAACCCTTCGGAGATTACAAGCGTGAAATTTAGAATGCCAAATGTGACATCATTACATAACTATCCAGCAATAACAGTTCAAAATACATTCAAAACTTATGTATAATAAATTCAAAATTAATAAGCATTTATAAACAAAATCACTATAATTATTCGAAAAATTTCGACGTGAGTTAGTTAGTTTTACCAAAACTAAACTCAGTTAACCTCGTCAATTATTTTCGGCAATAAACCTGTGGGAGTTGTTTCTGAAAATCGTTTGTAAAACAATTACATCACTATGTTTGCGATTTTAATTTCAATGCAACATGTAATAAATAATTGTTACCGGAGTTTTTAAAAACAACGGGAATTTTATTTGTAACTAGAGAACGTTATTGTTCTGTGTGCATGACTGTGTTAATGCATGTCCAAATAAGATAGATTTCTATCTCTCCTACGCATAGCACAAGTATAAAGAATGGGTCCATATTGGCTCACCTAAAGTTCTTTACCCGAAATTGTACTTCCTAATCATTTGTAATCCGAATGATCACTCTTCCTAAAATTTTTCATCCTAAAGTTTTCATTCATACTATTTGTAGTGCTACCGGCGATGTTCATAACACTCATGTTTCCGAAAATTGTTATCAATAATATCATTAATGTAAATATATTTAAACTCCTACTGTTTTTTATCATAACGCTTTTATCCCTAAACATATAAGTAGTCCGGTCAATTTAGACATTCGAAGGTGCATGAAATCCCAACAAGCTGAAAATCAGTAAAATTGTTTAAAACATAATTATAAATAATATTTAAAAGTTCCCCATCATTCCCGTGTGTAAAAAAATTTATTCAAGGTTCAAAAAATGAGTTTTTCGCGATTTTCAGCAAAACGGTAAGTTTATGTGTTAATGGGGGGACTGATGGAGTCACCCCCCACCATTTTTCCACGCCGGAGATGCTCGACGGAGCCCCGCTTCGCGGGGCTCCTACTTCTGCGTTCAAGGTCTAAAGTAACCTAACCTAACCTAACCTAGTAACCTGTCCAAGTCGGGGTGCCCCAAGTCCCGAGCTCGCTTCGCTCGCTCTTGCGCACAATAAAAATTTGCAAATATTTACAATGTTTTCTTTTCTGCATTACATTACACCAATTGAATATTCGATAAAATACATGTAAAAAGAAATAACAAAAAAGATATGACTTTGAATAATAGTGCAAAAGATGGTTATGTTGAGAAAATATAGGAAAACAAATAAAAGTATAATAGATGTTTATTGCTACTGACATTATGAAGTTGAATGATTCGGAATATGAACATTAGAGACAGAGCAGTTAGGAATTGTGATTGTTAGGATGAAAAATGTTAGGAAGAACATTTTCGGATTTCCAATTATCGGAGTTGAAAATTTAGGTGAACTTTGGCGCACCCATAAAGAATAGGTACTTTGAATTGATTTTCATGTTATTTTATATCTCTATTCATCTACATTGTTTTCATTATTATGGTTTATGAGATAGAGCCCGCTGACAGACAGATAGACAGACGGACGGACAGCGAAGGCTCACGTCGGCATCCTTCGGGTATTGAACCATAAAAATCAAAACCCTGAAAAAAACAAAATTAAGCAAGCTACAACATAGTCTCTTTCCAAATTATTTGCAACTCACAAGTCTGTCACGTAAAAATTCTATCAGAAAATAATTTTATTGTGTCCATAAATAAATAATCTATAGGAACGCAGAGATCTCTGTTCAAGTCGTATTCTCATATAATATCAGCAACATTTGCCTCTCCGTGAGACAACGTTATATCTCGTGAGTTCCAGTGACAAATGTACGTATACGGTAATAATTCATACTGTAATTCTGTTCTGACGTCATCTCGTGCGAATATTTTAGACACCTGCCTATGTGGGATAAAATTAAGCTTACTTATGTATGGGGAGGAACTGAACCGAGAATATTTGATAAGACCTAGTTAATATTGTAGTTTCATTGTATTGTAGGACTTTCAGTTTAAAGAACTTTAAGCCTAGAATAGTAGATAGGAAGACATCTTTTCCCTATTTTCCTTTTAAAAACTAGATTTTTGGGGTATATAAAAACAGTTAACGAAGTCAAAAATTACATTGTTTTTTTATAATTTTTACCTGGGTCTCTATTGTTTACATTTTATGATAACTTTTAATTTTGTATGTTACAATTAAATTCGGTGTACCTACAAGATCCATCAGCAAAATATTTTGCGTGAATTACCTACATTAAAGAAACAAATACAACAACAATAAATAAATAAACAATAATAAAATGTATTAATTAATTATTGACTAGGTCTCGTTATTGTATTTGATTATTTTAGTCTTTTATGATCACCATTTGAATTTTTACGAGGTTGAAAAATAGCACCTTGTTTATACGAGTACTATAAAAGGCCAATGTTTTAGAAATGAACGTAAATACACGTATATGAATAGTAATATCTACTTATTGTTAAGTGAACACAAATGTTGTTATTGTCCGAAAGACATATCTGTTTATACGGCTGTAATCCTTATTTTTCTGGAGCACGTGTACATAATAAATCCAGGAAAATAAACTTGGACGAAATAAAAGGAAAGAGTTTTGTAAGGACTTGCGCCAAAAACTTAACTCAGAGTTAGTTGCTCTGAAATGAGATAGGTATTAAGATGACACTCGACTGAAACGGAGGAATATTACTTATAGATTTACATAACATAACCTCACGCCTATAATCCCCGAAGAGTTAGGCAGAGGTGTCCCTATTAGTACACCCACATTTCGCCAGTTATGTTTTTGTCCCATGTAATAGGGGGCGAGCCTATTGCCAACTTATATTTTACCCCCCAGATTTTTTAAATAAACCGATTCCACGCCTTCCGCGACTTTCCTTGACCCTCACTATTTCATTGGTTCACCTTTTAGGAGCCTGCCAACCTTGTATTCTCTGGTGCGTGGTCGCCATTTTATGCCCCATCCTCCGCCATCCCTATAGGCAACGTGCCGAGCTCACTGCCACTTGAGCCTGGCTATTCTAGTTGCCATGTTGGTGACCTGGGTTCATCCATGAGTTCTGTGTATGATTTATTGGTAGAACTAATTGTTTTATCCACGATAGACTTTACGAGAAACAATAAACACTTCTAGCAAGTTTTGAATGAAATATTTCGGAAATTCATCAAAGAAGCCCAGTTGACTTCAACTGTAAACAATTTTCAAACTTTAGGACTTGCAAAGGAAAGTTGTGCTGTGTTACAATTTATTGAAAGCCTACCGTTAACCTTTAGTTTAGCTTAACTTTGAATATAAACAAAAGAGTTCGGTAAAACAATATTATGAAAATTAAAACAAAAAAAGATTTATGAGTAAAATTAATATTAAATTACGGTGAAGACTAAAGCGATTTTAATGACGCTTAACTTATCCCTAAAAGCCAATAAAGTAAAAAAATAAGCATTTATATTACATAGGTCAATGTAAGTTAAACGCTTATTTTTGTTTAGAAAAATCCCGGGACTCTTATGCAATTATAAAAATCCCTAGATTTTGTAATCCCGGTTTTTTTGGCCAAACAAAGAGATGAAATCGTTTCATTTTGTGAGAACATCGTCTGTGCTGTTTTAAATTTAATTACACCCTCATTCATTCCGATCCGTCCCAGAGGCACTTTCTTCGACTGATTTACTGTGCTGCTATTTTTGTGGACCGTACTTCGTCCATAATTGATTTCGGACTGTACTTTTGTTTTAGGCCTCTTCCCAACTTTTATCGATTTGTGTCGAGTTTTTAAGCATCTTAATTGAGCGTTTGATTGTTTGAAAAGATTTATTGAAGATGTTGTTTTTCGAAAGGGTTAACAGTTCTACAGCTAAATACAAAAAAAGACTACTTTTTTATCGAGAGCGCTGTCGAAAAAATACATGAAAACGTTTTTTAGACATGGAATACTATACATTACTACAGAATTTGTTTCTGTTGGTTTTAAGCCCAGCTCCCAAAAAATACTGCCCAGAATCCTTTACATCAGAAAAATGCTTTAACATACCAAATACACAACCACGTACATACAAGTTAACTTATCTCATACATACATACATATAACAAGCTCGAACAATTTTCTTGTGACTCGAGGCATGACACACCGCCATTGGCACGTTTGAGATGAGAGACAAATGATATTATTATCATGTTCCTTTCGTTGCATTTCCGTCCTCTGTATAGCTGATAGCGCTTCTTGAAGCATACTCGTGGCTCGAATCCGAAGAGGGATTTCTGTTGTGTTATGTGATGTATTGTTTGTATTTTTATGAATGTGTATAGTTGCGTCGCCATTTTCTATGGAGTTGTTTTGTGTTTATCTGATCAATATTTTGTAACTTTTATTGTAAACCCTATACTTACGATGTTATTAGTAATGACTTCAAACTGTTTTGCCCCATCAAATCAAATTTTATTCCACTGCAAAATTTAAGGCAGTGTAAATTTTTGTGTAAATTGTCTTTGCCACAGAAGGCGGCATAGTGGTACTACTAAAAAAACCTAAGTATCATTAGATTCTTTGAAAAACCTTTAATACCTCCACAAGCATACAGCATAGTATTATAGTCTACATAGGTACTTTAAAACATTTGTTCCTCGTTGATCTAAGGCTGGCGTGTTCCTGTCCTATTAGCAAGTTCCGCTTCTCTTTGGTAGAACTAAGTAGGAAATGTACGATCACTTTTAATAGTCTTTTATTGTTATGGGCTTTTAAAAGGATCTTTTTCAGTCAATCACACCTTTTTCTTAGTAATAGTCGTTTAGAATGACTTGGGAGCCTATATTTTCTTCGTTATTAGATTGATAATGTAATCAAGTAGTACAAAAGTTATCTTCTGCCTATGTTTTAAACTTATTAGCAGACTTCTTTTTGCAAACGTCCCTTTGTGCCTTTTGGCCTAGTTCTGTTCTGTCTCATGCTTGTTTGGAGGGAAGTGGAAATTATATTTTTTCTTACTCCTCCGCTATTCTTTTCTAATTAATTTCGTTGCGGGACCCAAGACAGTTAATCGTTTCTCTGGGACTCGTCGAGCTTCATTGCCTCCGTCGGCGCTTTTCTGGTGGCCTCCACTGTTGATTCTGGCTTTCAGGAGTTGCAGTGGGTGGGAACAGTGTGGCGGGCTTGTCCCAAAAAAAAAGACTTCTTTTTTACATTCAGACTTGGTATCATACACCCTTGTCGATCTGTGCAACGCCTCTAATGCAGCAGTAAACGTGGTGACCTCATCATCTACCTGAGGTCGGACTCCAGTCTAACCGGATGCAGCTGACCTCTACAACCCAGTAACTGGGTAATACGATACACGTCGGTTAAACGTGGCGACCACTTAATACTGGGCCCAAATAATTTAAATTATTAAAGATGTATCACCGATACGCAAAGAAGAAGCTAATTTTTTTTTACCAATCGACTAGAAAATTAAATTTTAATTGTAGGGGAATCTTAAATTAATGTATGGTAAAAGTTTCTGTAGCGATATGTCTTCTACCCCGTATAATACCTACTAGTATGCGAAACAAAACAAGTCTATCCGAAGTCAAGGCCGAGATAATTAGCCACTAACTCCTAGAAAACTAGAACGAATTTCAGCCACCAGACACTGTTTATTCTACCAAAAATACCTTTCATATAGGTATTTCGTACACGCGTAATAAAAACACTTTACCTACCCCAGGTTTTGCCTAGACTAGCAAAAAGTTAGGGTACCTACTAAATTAGAAGTAGCAAAACATAGCGAATTCATTAGCAAACAATTTGTACCTCACTCTAGTTAATGGCGGACCAGCTAAATTAGTAGTTTATTAGGAAAATACACTGAACAACTTTTAGATTCGGAGAGGATAAACCAAATATAACTTTAGAGGACGGTTGAGTTGAGAGGTCAAAGTTAAGTCGTGTTGAATAATGCACGTCCCTTCTTTACCTATATGAGACTAGCTTAAGCCCGCGAATTCGACCGCAGGTTACAAATTTTCGTTCTACAATTAAAGCGGCTCCTTATCATTAGCTATCTACCGATGGACGTCACGTCATAATCGGTTCAGTCGTTAAGGAGATTAGCATAAACAAGAAGACAGACAGATAAAAATGCTTTTAATTTATTTATAACTCGACCTAAAATGGAACTTAGAAATTAATGTTAGTAGAATTTTATTATAAATGAATGTTTAATAAATTGTATATAATAGTTGCACGTAAATATAAAATAATTTTCACGCTTGCTTGCATTCATAATAATACAGTGACTTTTGATCTTTCCTAGTGAACAATGTATTCTCTTGTCAATAAATAAATAAATAAATAAATAAATACGGAGAGCGCTGTCAAGAAAGGCCTCTTAGATCGACGTATTATCTACACATACATACAATACACAAACGTTAGGTAATTCTCTGTAGTAGCGTCTAATATTGTGTCGTAAGAAACAGCTTTCTTTATTCCATACAAACTAATATCGTCCAACTGTAGGTAAGTGTCCTTTACGTAACCCTCTTGAGAATGTTGCCATTATAATAACGATGTTGGCCAAAGATTTATCTTTGTCCTAAATAAATTCTGTGTGAATAACATTCAATGAATAAGAGCTTTTAGTTAATTAGGACAAGAATAATTCATTGGAGGATACATTGGGTAATTGTATATTTTTTGTAGTGGGCTGTTGTAATTAATATCGTCACTACAAGATTTGCTCGCGTGAATATTTTATAATATATTTGGAAATCAGGCTAGTTTTGAAGATGAATGTCATCTTAAAAACATTGTGCCATGGATGAATGTAGTTCAGAAAAACATAATGAAGTTTCAACTTTGACCTTTTTTTTTTCAGAAGATAGATACTTTATTTACAGATTATAATACTAATAAACTAAACTAATTAATTATAAAATATGTACAATTCATAAAAAAGACAGAAAGGGAAAACCTCATGGGACATTAAAAAATTCGTCCGCGTCGCTGTCAATAGGGCAAGTGCCAAGCTTTTACCTTCAATATCTCCACAACCAAATGGTTTCCAGATAAATGGGAAGAACATTATACATTTCGGGTTTGTCAAATGTTTTTACAACTCGTTATATTTTCATACGTAGGTATATGTTTTATAGGACATAATTAATTCTTTTATATATCCTGATCAGCCATGTAACATGAAGTAGGACTGGGACCTTGAAACATGTAGAAATAAGAAAATGTTTTGTATTTTATTTGCTCTTCATTATAATATTTTATTAGAATTCCAAAATAAACAAGCTACAAACGTCAAAGAAACAAGATCTTATTCATAATACCTAAGTATATTTCTTAATTACGTTATATTCTTTTGATCTTTTCTAGAAAATATGAATGTAAATATTACATTAAGGTGCAAAGTGGTTCTAAGAAACTATTTTAACTTAAACGATAACATATTTGTCGTCAGAGACTTTTCAAGAATTCAACAAATATACATATTTCAAGAGATTTGAACGTCGCCTTTGAAAAATAATGTCACATGAAAAAACTGTGACAGTGATTTTTCATGCAGAAATTATAAGTAGATAGGTATAATAAAAATATGTACCTAAGTGTTTCTGAGAGTAGAAAGTTTTTTGGACTAAAAGTAATGCTCAGTAAATATCTCACGTCTAGTCAAAGTTCAGTAATAGATCTTAGGAGTCAATTAAATCTGTCCCAATCTTTCAAAAAGCCATCTTGTCGTGTATCGAAGAATATTTGAAATAAACTCAAATAATGGTCAGTAAAAAATATTCATTGCGATTTTTACGCAGTTGAACGGACAAACTTTTCAAACACTTAAAGCAATGGATTATTCACTTATGTCAAAATTCTTTAGATTGAGATAGCAAGTGTGTAAAGCAATTAATTTACTAGCAATTATCTTAGTTAGCTATTACATACATAAAATCAGGCAGAAACCACAGAACGCCACCTGCTACGATCCTTACATATTCCTTTCGCCTCATCTACGTTCATACATCTCGTCATACAAGCATGCCGGTTACGAGTACTCCGCACCTGACCTTTCTGAAGAACCTCACCAATAAGGTCAGTGTAGGTCTTCCTAGGGCGACCCCTCCCTGCGTTGCCACTCACCTCTGCCATATAAATTGTTTAGCCTTTAGTTAGCTAATAACAGCTTATTATTGTCCCATAAGGCAAAGGCCTCTTCTCGTACAGACAAGGCACGAGCATTGACCACCACGCTTGCTTAAGGCGGATTGGCGATTTCAGACTTATATTAACTATAAATCCAGGTTTCCTCAAAATGTCAGTGATGTCTAAGATAAACAATTCATTGTATGAATTAAATAAATCAAATTGGTACTTGCTCAAATTCGAACCCTCATTCACTGCGCCATCACGGCCATTCATATCATAATGACCATTTTAGTTATAAGGAGGTAATTAATAAATGTCATAACTAAGCGCACAGTTTCCAATAGTAGGTCCTAAGTCAATGATCTATAGCGGCAAAATCCACTACTAAATGTATACGACTATTAGATACAATGCCAAGTTAATGATGATCTTTCTGCGTTTATTATACTCATGGGTTAGAGGGAGAGGTGATAAATCTAGTCAGAGGGAACGAAGTGGTTTTCTCGCCGATTGTATTTACTCAATTAAGTATATATTGACAAGCAATTTGTTTATTTAGACACACGGTAGTTATGACAGCCAAGTTTGAAACGAAAAGAAGCAAACACTGAAGTGTTAGCAGTTTTGCGCCCAACAAGGTAGGTATTCTAAGTTAGTTATCAACGCAGCTTTAAGTATCTATTAATATTTTATAAATTAAACTCTTGTTGCAACCAACTCTGAGTAAAGTTTTAGGTGCAACGGGGCCTTAACGGAATATCATATAAACTAATATTATAAAAAGGTAAAAATTGTTTCCTTTGTTTGTTTGTAAGATGTAATCTGAACTATAGAAGGAGAATCTTGCTAATTAAAACGTTTGAAATGTTATCGCAATCTAATTTCAGCAACAATAAATATAAAAAAGTTGGTATGACAATGAGACTAGATTGCGATTGTTCCTAAAAGTTCGAAAAATTGTCAATTTTACAAACTTATGTATGTTTGGTTTGTCCCAGAAATCTACACTTTTATGTTGACTGCTTTGAGAACGAAATCGCAGGAAAAAATACTTGGCAATATTCATTCCTGCTCTGATTAATTCCAGTTAATTCTTATTTTCAAGCCTTGTAATATACAAGAACAACGGTGTTATGTCTTTCTCAAAAGCGTCACAGTAACAACTATACACTGAAACCATTCTAAGACTGCCAACAGCTTCATTCAGCTCGAACAAAGTACTTCCTTAGTTTAGTTTTCAACATGTTCAAAGTTAACAAATGTTACAATGCCGGTGAAGGTTGTACATTGTTTGCAACCTCTGACACTGAAGTCAGGGGTATTAAACTATTCATTGTTGGGGCACGTAAGTTTAATTGAGGAAGTTTATGAAGATTAAGGTCGTGAACCGTTGGTATCCTTATAAGGGTTTAACGTCTTATATTGCCTAATTGTTGCCAAAAGCGACAGAATTATCACAGAAATTGTAGCACAGATTTAGTCTTTCATATGGTAATTGTAAAATGTACAATTAATTATTTATAATCTGAGTTACTTAGTCAAGTGAAATGTAAATTTATTTCTGGGAATAAAGTCTTTAGCAATAATTGGGTTTAGTTTAAAAAAATTAAAGATTTAAAACTATTTATTTCATGCAAAAAGTTCATTTGTTTACATATGATAGTGCTTAATCTTTTGCAGGTAA
The DNA here is from genome assembly GCA_949316365.1 of Hoplodrina blanda. Classification (NCBI taxonomy): domain Eukaryota; kingdom Metazoa; phylum Arthropoda; class Insecta; order Lepidoptera; family Noctuidae; genus Hoplodrina; species Hoplodrina blanda. The sequence continues at coordinate 1,420,894 of OX438579.1, read as the reverse complement.
AATTATGTGCACTATCTCAAATATAATATTAAAATAATATATCATACTTATTTTAATTTAGAGTGTTGCTCACTCACATTCTTCTTCTTCTAATCTAAGAGGTGGACCTACACGTTTCCTCCATTCTAAACTTCCCCACGGTGAAATATGATTTTAATATGTTTTTAATTTGTTCCATGTTGACATGTAATAATAGTAGTTCTGCCATAACAAACAAACCCAAGTTAACATTATTCCTATTTTTTGAAGTAATTGTAATAATTTTGAATATTTAACGCTGGTTATTCTAAGCTGAAGTTTGGTGTGTACATTCTGTTATTGCTGAATAATGTAACACATTTGGCATAATTAATTAGTTTGATGTAATTAATTCAATTATTGAGAGATTGTGTGTAGGTAAGCTCAATTATAATAGCTTAGCACAAATTGATTTGGTTGATTAACCTAGTTATGAAAAATCAAATAAATAATGTAGTAGGTATGGTAATATAGATAATGGCCATGTTATACCCAAATTGCTCCAAAATGAAATAGTAGTTTCACATCCAATACAAGAAGATATTTGATAAAGAAAATACCCACAACAAATCAAAATGATGTAATAAACCTAACTTTTGTTAAAACAGCTATAACTCCGCAGCTAATAAAATTCGCAAGGAACATAAAATACACCAGACTTTTCTTTGAATCCGAGAGAGCATTTACAAAGGTATCTATTAAGTTTATTGAAATAGTCTAGACAATAAATTGCTGCATGATACTCTGTAACTAGAATCAAGGTTAGGTTTCTAAGTACAATAAAAGTAATCTTCGTGGTACAGGCAAGCATGGAGAAGTAAATTGGGTTCTAATCTTAGTTTATATCGTGCGCTACAGACAGTTGTAGAATGTTATTTTTTGTGTACTAGACAAGTTAGCGTATTTTAATTTTTTATTTTTATGGTAGCATTTTTAACGTTCTTATTGGCAGAATTTACTCTACTTATCAGCAAACTTTGTGTCAGATACACCGCTCTTTCAGTTAAGAAACTATTTTGGTGATAACAAGTTGATTCGGTCTCAATTCGTGATAACACACATAAAAGCGATGTGACAGTTGTTTCTTACTTAACGGGGCGCGTTGTACAACTCAATTATTTGTGTCGCGACGAGCAGCGTCGCGGCGCTGATTTTGGCAGCGACTGCCAATTGACTGCTATTATGTGTGTCAGCCCTTCATATATATACAACGTGTAACGTTAAATGCGCAAAACCTCAGACACCCCAACTGAATTTTAATTAAATTGACCTATTTCAGAGAAAAAAAAATCAATAAAACAAAAGTAAAGGTTTTATGTGCTGATTTAGCTTTACTGGCAATTCTGATTGTTTCTTGCGTCTGTGACGACGCTCTATCGAGGGAGAAGTCGTCACCGGGCCGCTGCGCGCCGGATGGCTTGGCCTACTATACTTACTAATAAATAGACACGGCAACGTTATTAATAAAGATTTTTTGAAAAAGTGACCTATATAAAAAAGTGGTTGAATTGATTCTGCTCGTTATTCTGATCAAACTATTTTCAGGTTTTGCGCATTTAACGTTACACGTTGTATATATAAAAAAAACCAATCTCCATTTTTTTATTTGAAAAATCATTCCACCATTATGTGAAAACTAATTATGTCTCTGTTTTGAAAAACCTATCCTATTAACAAAGGGGCACGATGTAAATTATGTCGTCGTTAATAGGCCGTTGACTAGAATAAATGATGTTTCGAAGTTTGTTCGAACAAAGCCCCCTGAACTTTGGCTGTAACATGCTTTAGTAAACGTATTACTCAGGTAGTTTGATGGACTTTGAGTACTATTATAACAACGTAAAACTTAAACAATCTGTTTTGAGACTTTATAAATAACTATCTTCTGCTCACGATTTCGTCTGCGTAGATTTCAGAATTATTTAAAGTCCAAACTTATCCCTCAGGAACACAAAAACGGAATTAAAAGAAACTTATATGCTATTTCAGACTGTAATCTTAATCTGTGCCAAATTTTATCCAAATCTGTTCAGCCGCTCTGGCGTGATTGAGTAACAAACATCAATCCAAACTTTCATATTTAATAAAGTAAGTAAGATGAAAACCTCAAGTACCTACCTACATATGATTGAAAGCTGACACATAAGCTTTTGTGCAGATAGTACTCAAATATAATATTAAAATAATATCATACATATTTTATTTTCAACATTTAGACTGCAGACATCTTGAAAACTAATAAAAAAAATTGAATTATGATGACTCACATTGAACTTGACCTAACATTATTTTACGATGAAAAATATGCTCCGAACTTGGCCGTATTTTTACAGTTTTAGGATCTGTTTTTTATCGTACATTTACTGCTGGTTTTCTATCTCAGTTTATAGGCCGTCTGTTACTACGCCAGTAAAATTACTAAGACGAAATTTTATAGGCACGGTTATCAAATATTAGAGCGAAGATCTTATTCGAATACTTTAGGAATATTGAGTTTAAAAGTATTTTGAGCTTGTTCGAAAGTTTGATTTGATTTTGATAACACCCGAAGGCTGGACTCATCAAGTGTTGATTGGCAATCTAGAGATGTGAACAATATTTTTAAGTTAAAAGTCTCATTTATTTTTATTAGGTATTGGTTGAAAGATAATTGTTTCGCGTGAAATTTATAATATAATATTTTACTATTTGTCTATTACTATTAAATAAAGCTGGAGAGATTTTTGTTTGTTTATTTAAGGTTTAAGGTTTAAGATATTTATTTCTCAAAACAGAATAATACATTCACTTACAATGAGAAACACTAGTTAGCATAAGTAGGTACATTACTTGGTCGTTCGTAAGGAACGAGCATCTAAACGGTTGTCTAATTTTAAAGGTACATTTATGTTAGTTATTGTCTTAAATCTATGTTAGTAATATGTTAAACTATTCAATGAAATGGTGTATATACCTAAGTTTTTTTTTTTTTTCTTAAATAAATACTCAATAAATGAGAGAATATTTAAACGCGCTAATCGATTGGAAAATATATTTTTTCATATGGCAGCCAGATTCATGTTAAATAGTATCACTACATATTATAAAATAAAGTCGCTTTCCCTGTCTGTCTGTCTGTTTGTCCCTATATATGCTTAGATCTTTAAAACTACGGAACGGATTTTGATGCGGTTTTTTTTAATAGATAGAGTGATTCAAGAGGAAGGTTTATATGTATAATACATGCACCCGTGCGAAGCCGGGGCGGGTCGCTAGTAGGCTATAAAATTATATTCTATACCTATATTCTATTTTGTGTTTCTTAAGTAAATAAAAAGGAGAAAAATATTCAAGACACAATACATAATAATATACGACCTATTTGCGTCTTCATGCAAAACATTGTCACTTTAATCCAGGAAGATCCAAAACAAAGCCATTATTGGCTTTTTTCTACTTGTAGAGAGATGTAATGGACGAATGAATGAATATATCCATAGGTCCATATTATTTTCTTCTACCTGATCTATCTTCTTCTTCTTTAAAAATAAATATAATTACTTAATGGCTAAATGTGTTGCTAAGCGCAAAACTCGAGTACGGCTGGACCGATTTGGCTAAATCTTTTCTTGCGGTGTGCGTAATTTCACGGACAAGGTTTTTAGGAAAGATATTTTTTTGTAAAATCTACCGAGAATATTGGAAACATGCATACGCAGCCAGGGCGTTTTGCTAGTTTGATAATAAATATGATCTAAAGGCTTACCCAGGCGATAGACTCATATAATGTGCAGTTTTAAATCCTTGTCAAAATCCAATTACAAGCGTGATGTTACTCGTATGTTCACAACCAATCACCCTCAAAAAACAAATATCCAAAAAGACCCCTAGCTAACCCTATTGTCTAAAGTAAGCTAAAGTAATTGTTTCACTTAAATTACCACCTGTCTGTCATAGTAATATTATACTTGTAATATACTTGACGCTATAACACGATATTGCCACTTGATAACAGATTGAAATCGATAAGCGGTTCATAAACAAGGTATTAGGTATATTATTATCAGTACTTAGCAATATCAGCCGGTAGTAAACCACCTCCCACGAATAAATGCCTAGATACGAGCTATTAAATGAACCTTAGGTGCTGTTACGAAACACGACTATCCTTTACTATTTTGGTTTAATTTTAGAGAAGCACAATATGTGTCACCCATTGATATTAATAAAGCCTTTAAACTAATACAATAAATGCGAAAGAAACTCTGTCTGTCTGTCTGTCTGTCTGTCTGTTAGGTACGCTTCCACGACTAAACCACTGAATAAATTTCGATGAGGTACTGGGTAAGTTTGAGTTTGCCTAACCCTTCGTTGATTACCAGCGTGATGTTATTTATGATAAAGAAATCAGTTGTTCCATCCTTTCGATAGTGTTTTGTTTTTAATCTTTCATAGTTGATCCCGTAATAAAAAATTGTTCATTTTCATGAGTACTACACTACAAAGGATATTACTCGTTTAAAATAACATATTGTCACCTGCCTCTTTCAAATTTTAATCAAAATATTTTGCCAAGAAACTGGAGGTCGTAGGTACATGTCTCGAATATAATCAATTGGAGCACTGTAGTGTGAAATATTCTATGTATATGAGGCTCAATGGAGCTGAATGGGCCACTTTTGAGAACCAATGAGGTATATTCTACGCCTTCAAGGTTATCCTTAGGGTGGTGAGAAGAGATGTTGTATTTTATAGGTCATCGACTGGTTATGATCGATTTTGTGACGTAAATGTTATAGGGCGTTCAAGAATTTTTGTAGACGATTTTATTTATTTAAACTTTATGCACAAGTAATAAATAGATTGTACAAAGGCGGACTTAATGCCTTGGGCATTTTCTACCAGTCTACCTTAGGGTGATGCAGAGACAAAACATAGTAGGTGCACAGGTACAGAAAATTTCCGAAAATAAAATATAATATTAAATACATTTATACATACAAACAAAATATACAGACTAGAGAGAGATAAAAATACATAGATGATGAAATACAACAAATTAAAGGGCGAGACAGACTTATAACACGCTACGCCATCCCACGCGTGCTTATTGGCCAAAAGACAAAGAGTAGTTTCACGAGATGAAATGTGGCCAATGAGAACGCTTGAATGCCGTGGCGTGGCGTAGCGTGTTATAAGTTTGTTTCTACCTTAATTGTGGGACGAGTTTGCGACTTTACTGATATTATGATTGTGTAAGTTTATATGTGTCAGATATATGTTACTCACGCTTTAACGGTAGAACGAAATCAGCTAAAAATTGGTACCTACATAATTGAAATAGATCTAGTTTAACTCACAAAATAACTTTTATCCTATGTTGAGTTCTCGTGGGACAATATAAATTACTATTCCACAATCTCATAAACAATTTTTTAAGCAATCGCTTCAACAAACGATTGAAAACGTTGCCCATATCTCTCTAAATTACGCTTTTCGATTTTTTAAGATCCTTTTTTTTCTTAGCTGGAAAAACCATGGTACAGAACTAAAAACATCAAAGAAAAAGATACCAAATTACAATCCCTTTTAAATTCACAATTAACTGGCAGCGTCTGTCTTTATTCACTAACGTCACTATCATAACTTAACAAAAAGACTCCAACACAAGAATAAATACCGACTTCCAAAATTATTTGAACGAAAGTTGAACAACTAACCCTCTGTTGTCGCTTCAGGCTGGAAATAATAGAACGAAATTCTTAAAAAGTAAGTAAGTAAAGTGAAGGTTACAAAGCACTAGATATGTACAGAAGATCAACTTCGTGCTGCAGTATTTATAAACATATATTTCGTAGGCTTTTTTCTTTTCTTTTTCAAATGATTACTTCCACTCTGTGCGGAGCGAAATGGAGTACCAGACTCTTACTAGAACCCATCCGTGTTCCTCCTAAAGCCCTTTGCGCTTCAGGGCCGCGGTGACACTTTCGAACCAATTTTACAACCCTGGCACCTGTTCTTCTTTAACCATAAAGAAGTAGGTTTGTTCACTGTTTGTGAGTGTCATTTGTTTTTTGTAAATTCATTTATTTGACTAACCGGCGTTTATATTACACATACAATGAGCAAACATGCACGCACGCACAGACAGGGTTCATCCTACAGTAAAGTGTTTGTAATAGTTTGAAATTACCGTGCGTACGCTACAGCAGCTACAGTGTGCGTACGCCTGTTGTATGGTGCGGACCTTCTGTAAATACCTATCTATCAATTCGTGACTGTACCGCGATCTACCTCGAGCCCTAGTGCTAAGTCTTGACCTTCAACTAATTTGTAAAACATTCCGTGGAACAACGTTTTTGGTTAAACTTTGACTATGTACATTTACTTGAGTGATTAATCTACTTTATTGTTAAGCTTACGTTTAAAGGTTCTAACTTCAGAAAACTGCGTAGTAAACAACAATTAATATTTTTGATAATTTTATTTTCTTGTGTGTCTCACTAATACTTTCAACTGTTTTTATCTACATCTATAGTAATCTGATTTAAGCTGATGTTTTGCATACTCATTTTTTACGTATAGGTTGGTAGGTAGCATTTGTCTATTAAAATGTCTATCTATGTTCATTTGGGTTGCGTTTAAATTGTGTCAAGTTTAAAAACTTTTTGTCATTAATTTGGTAGTTAGTTCTAAATTTTCGGAGACATGCAAGGATATGGTCTTCTACGTAAGGACTGTTTTTGATCTTCTTACATGTGTCGTAAATCCGCATTTGCCCCTAAAATCCTCCTTAATTAATGCCCATAACCCAGTATCAACACCCTACAGAACCCATCTCTTATACAATTCACAGCCTTTCTCAAAAAGGATCTTCCAAAACCCCGCATAGGAGAGAGTTCCAAATGAACTAAATACGTGTCAAATTACTAGAGGCCATTCAGCGGTTTTCGGTTTGACGTTGATAAGGGCAGGTGTGGTATTTGTCTTGAATGTTTTAAACAGATATATTGCCTTTCTGGTTCCCTAGTCACTGTTTAATATTTTACATTTAACATTGTTTTGTTTATTAACTAGTCTCGGACCCGGCCCCGGACTTCGTCTGCGTAGACTTCAGAATTAAACTTAAGTCCTAAATTATCCCACGGAAACACAAAAGCGGGATTTTTTAAATGTTTTAAGTCCGGTTGATGGCAATAGGCTCGCTCCCTATTACATGGGACTTATAACATAACTGTCGAAAAGTGGACATACTAATGGATACACTACTGCCTAACCCTTCGGGGATTACAGGCGTTACGTCCGCGTTTTCGTTTTGGAATAAAGGGTTTCGGTAGGGAGTCGTCGGTACCTCGGTAACGTGTCAGATCCATGATGTTATGATGTTATGTTTTAAGCTAGATCATTATCTTTCGTCATCACCATCATGAGGCCTCCTCTTAAGATAGCCACAATGTCTGTTCCTGCGCTGTCCGAATCCAGTGGTTTCCCACGATCTGTACCAGGTCGTAGGTCCACCTCGTGGGATGCCTTCACTATCTTTATGTGTACCTAATTTACCTTTCAGCCGTTTAAACGTAAACGAATAACCAACGTCCATCCATCCTTACTTTTCGCGTAGTATTTTAGAATAGGAGTTATAGGAAGTAGGATTCAATGAAATGCACCAATAGCATATACATGTAACTTTTACTTACAATAGTACAAAACATATGACTTTTAATGAATATACACACATCAAAAGTGTCTAGGGATCAATATATTATTATTACCAAATACATCTTGATCCCTAGACTCTTTTGATGTGTATACTATACACTACTACAATTATATTGTGCACTATACTTGTATCGTATTGCAAGTATGATTAGGATAAACAGTGTAACAATTGTTGATAGGCCAATAAATTAATAAATAAATAAATACTGATTGTCGGTATATTTTAACATTTAGAAATGGATTATAATACAGAAGCTGCTTGTAAACTAAACGTAAACGCAAAGTAAACATCAAATAAAAATTAGTAAAAGGCATCGTAAACATTTAATAGAGCAGTAAAAATACCGAGTTTATTCTTAATATTACAGCATAAGTTAAATAACTGAGTGCCAACTGTGAAGTATAAGTTAAATAACTTATTCTTTAAATATTAATCGAAGGAATGAGCTGAGCATTCGAGAGATCAGCATCCTTTCTTTGCAAAAAAATCCAAGCTAACCTTACCTTATTAAAATATCTACTTTATAATATTTTTCTCAAAGCTGCAAGCAGCTCTGAAGAAAGATTGGGAGCAATGCTTTGTACAATATTTTTATTATTAGCTTCGTCGATATTGAGAATTGAAAACTCTGGGCAATAAGTATTTTTTGTTGAAAAATATAAAAATTTATAGATGAAAAATTGTAAAAATGGAAATTCAAGTTCATTATTTATTTTATTTCGTTGTGTTGTGTAACTTTAATACACATGACTGTAACTTGCACAAAAGTATGCAAGTCACTTGCAGGGGATTGTGACATTCACCAGTCAGAAGTTACTGACTGCACAATATCACACAATCTACTTGCATACTGTTATACAAATAAAACGGAATATAAGAATTTAAAGGATATTATTGTACGCACACTACTTTTTCTCATTATTTATCTTTTTGTTTTATTTTTCTTTTCTCTTTCTTTTAAAAGTTTAAAATCCAAAATTTAAATTATAATATTGGTTTTGCGGGACAGTGACTGTTGCATAGGCACTACGTTATACTATGTTATTATTATATACTATCTGTGTTACTAGCTAGTTTTATTACGTTTAATTGTAATCTGTGGAGAACGTAGTGGGTAGCATAATTGTTTAATATTGTACTTTTTAAGGTATTATGACTATCTCTTGTTGTGCTACTGTTTGTTTTTCCTTAAATAAATAAATAAATAAAACCCCAGGAACACACATGCTGCCAGTAACTTGCACAAAATTGTGCAAGTAGTTTACATACCAATGTGATATTTATTCATTAGAAGTTGTTGTTCCAGAATGGCAAGCAAGAATTATAAAGATTGTAAAAAGACACTTAATGAAACCGAAAGTTGCATGTTGTTTCCATTATTGCAATAGTATTTTTATTCTGGAACATACGTGAACCTTTTAGGTACGGAGATATTAAAGGTTTTCACAACAAAAGAAGTGTTTTCCTACAATAATTTTTGATCAAAGCTACTAATTTGGGAAGCACACGTAGCTAACGGTTAGGTATTAATGTGTCTTGTTACAATCCGTATATATAGGTACCACAAACCAAAAGGTTTTTACAAATAAATTAGCTCAAAATGTCTCCGTGTTATTCAACTTCCCAGAAAATTTGTTCAACAATATTTCCATTAAATTAGCTTTTGTATTTTAATCTCGGGGGCTGAGATTGGGAACAACGTTTTCCGTCAGACAATCTGTGACACTAATAAACAATCTACTGGGAATTGAGAGCTCAGTAAGGACCCACCCACTCACCTATTTTCAGGAAATAATACTTTGTTACATCGGGATTACGAGAAAGATGGCGCTTGAGTTTGTAGTGAAGTGTTGGTTAAATTTTAAAATAATGAGCTGAAGCTCTTTTAAAGGATAGAATGTAGTTCTAGTAAAATGAACGTCACGTCTTAATTTCTGCCATTTTTCAAAGAATTTGTAGATAATGATTTTTTATCTATTTAACACTTTTTTTTTCTAAACATAAATGTATTGGATGTATATTAAACTGTCATTGCTTGATAGTCCACATTATGCAAATTCATAATATTTTTTGAAAGAAGGTAAAATTAACCCGGGGTGCGCATGGTGAAAAAGTGTTACACCGAGTGTAGGGTTGGGTCGAGATGACCCGATTGAAAACATGAATGTTTTTCCATTATACGAGATATTTTATAAAACTGTTACTGTAATTTCATTATGTCACTAACACTGAAAAGGTTTCAGATAAAAATAAACGAATTCATCATGAAATACGTGTTTAATGTAAATTCAAATAAAGTAGTACGAAAAATCAACAAAAATGACATCTTCTGTCTTATAGCAATCAAAAGTTAACAAAACATAAATCTTCTAAATTGTAATATGGCTAAAATCCGCTGTCGCTCGAGTTCTTCCCGGTTCATTTTGAAAATAAACCTAAAAATAAAATGATAAACAATAAAATAAGCTGAATAATTGGCGCAAAATAACGACATCGAGTGTATGGTTGGGTCATATTTACCTTTTTAGTCGTTTGGCCTCGTGTATCTCGCGGTGTAGTTGCGACCCGACTGAATAGCGGTAACAAACGAATAGGGGAGAATGTTCGCTCCAGCTACTGAGAAGTACGGCGACATCGCACTAAAATTCTAAAAATAACACACGATTCAAAATGGCGTGGGTCAATTTGACCCAACAATGCGCTCCCCGGGTTAAGCTCAATTACCAATGAATAAATCAGGCTCAAGACTTCAAAACAATGAACATTTTCATTTTCGTAATTTTGATTTTTATATGGTTGAGGAAAATTAAGCTTCCTTTATCAGGAAAAAATATTCGGTTATTGCCAGTAAAAAAAAGTTATAAAATGTTTCCTCATGGGTATTGTCGAGTCGACCACTTTGGTTCCTTATTCAAAAATCACAAATTAAAACAAGAATTCTATTACAAGAAGGTTTTATTTTCATCCAAAGCCTTGCTCAAATAACTCATTAGATCTATACAACAAACTGGCCAGCACTCCAATAGCAAGTTTAAATTAATAAAAATAAAAAAGCAAACCGCGTATCGCCTTGCGAACATCTGTCAAAGTCGGAATACCGCGAATCCCCGGGGCCATCTGGAAATGGTTCTTATTTCTTGCAATAAAAATGGCGACACAAAACGTTGCCACTATTGGACGGTTGTTAGTTTCAGCTAAATTGCTTTTATTGATTGATAGTTAAGTTTGTAACGGATATGGACCTTGGTTCAATTTGAGAGATTTGATGAAAATTATTATTTCGGTAAATAAAAAGAAAATTCCTATAAAGTAAAATGAAAGTAACGGTATACACATTTTGACTCGATTAGACCTGTAAGGGATGCTCACATTCGTATCAGCTAGAAAAAAGCTTATAATCGTCAAACGGCTGAACAGATTTTCTTGAATCATACTTAGTTAAGAACAATCTTGATCAAAAAACCTTTCAAATAAAAAACAAATAAAATGGGTTCAGCTATTTGTGAGCTACAGACGAAAACACAAATACATACATAATATGTTAAACTACACCCCTCTGTTCCCGTCGGGGAGTAAAAAGGTTAATTACAACTAATTTACATACAGAATAAACATTTACCCCCTTACTTACGCGTTGCTTAAAGCAAAGTAGGGGAAGTCCGGGCGAAGCGGAAACCCTTAACGTTTGAAGGAGAAGAAAACCGATAGACTTTAAACAATCCAAATAACGACTGAGTTCCAATCAGTACCTACTTATTTAAGTTTTTAATATTATGAACAAAATGGGTAACTGGTAAAGGTAACTGCAATTGCAATAATTATTATTTTATAATAATAATTATTGCAATTGCAGTTACCGCTATCCGCTTTGCCCAACCCATCGGGTAAAGAGGACTACTGTTACAGGGCATAGTAAATATATCCAGGGTCATCCACTATGCCCGGACTTCCCCTTATAATTACCGTCTGCTTAGCCATACATTTTTAACGCTTACCTAAGCGCGGCTTTACTTTAGTCAACGTTATAAGTGAAGAAGGTTGGACTTTTAACTGGTTTTCTTATCGTGTTTTAGGTGTTTCAATCGGAAATTGGTATTCTGAGAATGTGATAAGACAATGTTATGAAGTGTAAAATCCACAAAACCTGATAAAGATATAATTTATAAAATTTTACCTGTCTATTTATATAATTTTCTTTTGTGAACCATTTAACTCACAAGATTATTATTTTTCTTTACTAAAAACATCAAAAAGGAACGGTAAGCGAAGGTACAGGAAGGGTTACAAACAACTTTTACTACGAGACCATACTCAAAATCGCATGAAATTACCGGATCTGCACCTTACTTAATGTACCTATTTTACATTATTAATACATCCATACGTTTTCGCGTTTCCAGGGTTGGTCTCATAGAAGAAGTGTGTTCATAACGATGAGTACTATGATCCCTTTTCAGGTTTTAGGTAAATAAAAAATTAAATTGTGATTGTGTAACCCCCTGTTTCCTCTAATGAAAAATTACTGTGACAAATTAATAAACAAGCGTAGGTCAACGCGTAGGTCAACTGAATTATCAACAACCAATCGCAACCTTACGCGCGCTTAGCAATTTTTCATATTTATTTATCGTTCGAGCAACCAGGGCTTTTTTTTTAAAGGGGTTAATTAAGTTATCTGATTTCTTCCGCTCTGGGCGGTGTAAAAGGGAGTGTCAGACTCTTATTGACTAAAACCCATCCGTGTTCCTTTTAATGCCCTTTGCGCTCCAGGGTCGCCGTGACTCTTTCGAACAAATTTTACGACCCTAACTCGGGTAGCTCAACAAAAATGTCTGTTGAATGCAAAATGGCGGATGTCATCATTCCAAAAACCGGAATAAATAACATCTAACTATCATAGCATACGTCGCTGTGCTTGCAAAATCCGCTATGGAAAAAAACCCAACTTTTCAGGAGAAGCAAAAAACTGTTTATTTTTCGACCTGGTAATGACATTTTTAAACTAAATATGCAGAAAATTAGACTTTATGTCGAGACATCCAGATATATAAAATTTTTGACGTTTACTATGTAATTATGGGGGCTAGAATTTTTTTAAGTGAATTTGGGCACTTAGCGGTTTTATTTTGAGTCGTAAATACCTCTATGTGACTTTTTATCACTGGTTTTTCTGGTTTTGAGGTACTCTTTCAGCATACTCAAATGGACTCAAACGTTACTTGACGCCCTGGATAGGTGGGTCCATACATTGCTGATGGCATATCGAATGCGTCACCCACGGTCATCGAGAATGAGACTATATATAATAATATGAAATTGGGTGATCGTAGCTTCTTAAATGCTAAGTCCCTCCACAACCGCAAGATATTCAGTCTAAGGGAATATTTCCTTGGAGCCGACGTGGACATGCACCGAGATGTGGTTGCAGTAGATAAGAGCTTCACCCCGCTCTCCTTGGTTAATGAGAACGGCACAGGCCTGTAGGATTTGAGACTAAAGATCGCGAGGAAGTATGGCAGAGCAAGGAGCTTCACGTTTTCCGGGCCATGTAGCATGGGCCCGATGTACATTATTTAGCGTCCTTATCCTGGCTTCGATTCGGTGACCTATTTGGGTAAATTGAGGGTTTTCTCTGTGGACGAAGTTATTATGACGAATAACTACCGAAGATTTATTGTGAAAGATGGCACGGTTGTCATTTGTCGGTCATGCCACCGGCCGAGAGAATCAGTCTGTCAGATTACCTCTATGTTCTTGTTTAGCTAACGAAGAGTACTTGCATAGGCACAATCTTGTAGCCAGGGTTATCTATCAGCAATACTTGCTCTATACTGCCTCGTGAAATCGGAAGTACAGTATCACAGGTATGTGCCCGGCCCAGTTTTTGAAAATAGCAATGTCACACTGTACTGGGATCGTCACCACGGACAGGATTATTCTGGCCAATAAGCCTGATATAGTGGTGACGGATCGCTTAGAGAGGCACCTAGTGATTGTTGGCATAGGCGTCCCACTTGACGTGAACCTCTTGAAAGTCGAGAAAGATATAAGCAGATAAAGAATCTTGATTTGGCCCGCATGGTTGTCGACGGAGGATGGGATGTTAACTATTGGGCAGTAGTGACTTTATTTCCCGGGAGAAGTCATCTCCTCATCTCTGGCTTGCCTTCATTGGCCGGCTAGGGAAAGGAAATATTCCAGTAAAGCGCTGGTAGGGAAGTACTAGACCGTACTTCCGGGATTGTCCTGATAGCCGTGAAATACCTCTCCACTTCTCATTCTCAAGCATCTCAAGATAGGTTACCCCCTTGTCGCTTCATCAACACGTGCTAGCGAATGTTTTAGGGGGCCCATTGAGTGAGTGTGCAAGTTACCCCCTGCCATTTTATCCGTGTAAACAAGTATTGGTCAGGCAGGGGCCATAGTCCTGCCATAGTACCAGTTAATCAGTCCCAAACGGCGTTGCCCAAAGTCTTGCGGTCTTGGTCTTGTTCTTGCATTTTGGGCAACACTACCCAAACCCATAGACCTATTCTTAGTTACCATATCCTGCAATAGTCCTGCGCCAACCAGGGGTTATCCTTGGATGCACTTGCATAGTGCATACAGGGATAATTGTCAGTTGGTGTTTAATTTCATCTTAAAGCTATCTAAGGGGCATCTGCGAGCTGGATTCGGGTCCCGAGTTACATAAATTAAAATAAAATAATGACAATAATAATAGCCTATTAGTAATAATAATAAGTATTACGCAAAAACAGGTACCTATAATGAGTTTTGTAACACTTTAAAACACCTGAAAATATTTTCCCTGTTGACCAAACCCGCTATGTGTCATTTCAAAGCGAAATTTTAAACACATTCTAAAAGACTCGCTTTGAAACGAAAATACGCTATGTGTCTCTTGCACACATAGAGGGTTCTTCAAGTCCATTTTTGACCAAAATAACATAGCTGATTTTGTTATCTTCGGAACCAAATGAGTTATTAGAAAACGGACTTCACAGGCACATGCGGCTTGAGAAATACTATAAAATGGCATCAAAAACCGAAAATAAAAAAAAAAACACATAGCGGATTTTGCAAGCACAGCGACGTAGGTAACAAAAGACACGCGATGTTAAAGCAGAACTTGATCATATCTTGTATGATGGAACTGCTCGGAAGTAGACCAATTTGTTTCGCGAGACGTCTGTGAGGAAAGACTTTTGCAATGTTGAATATCCGAAAGAATTTATAATAGGCAGTTTAAGTTTATGGAGTAGATGTCAATTTATCTTTCTAATATTTTTAGAGCAACAAGTATTTGTGTTGGTATCTGTCACCAACTGTCAATCAAAATACACACATACGAGTACATATTATTTTGATAGGTTATTTGAAGGCTTGATTTAAATTAATTATAGGGTGGCACGAATTATATTTACAGTTTGAAATAAAAAAAAAAAACTGCAGGATAGTTTTAATTTTCAATTCAAAATCAAATCGAATTCTATTACTTTGGATCGGTCGTGCTACAATATGGCCTACAGATTCTGAGCAAAGGCGGAAGTTCTGCATTATTTTTAATACTGACTAGCTTTTGCCCGCGACTTCGTCCGTGTTAATGTGACCCCAGTTTCATCCCATTAGGAGGTGAATTTTCTAAAGAACCCTTTCGTAACGCGTCATGAACACTATCTGTGTGCCAAACAGCGCGATCCGTTCAGTGGTTTGAGCTGTGGGTTGATAGATCAGTTAATAACGGTTGTATAATAGAAGATAGTACTCATGAAGCCAACTTATGGCCATTGGCCACCCATCCATAGACTGACCTCAACAAGCGTTGCTTAACCATAGCGAGGATCTAAGCGGATTTTTACTTAGCCACGACCCCCCTCAATAAAAATAACACTTAATTAAAATGCAATTGTAATGTTAGCTAATAAAATAAACAGCGTGAACCACCTCATAACGCTTTCCATAACTCGAAATGCAAATTTCTGTATTGACTTTGGCAATAACCTGAAAATTGGTTCTCCATCCCTTTCCGCAGCGTCTGGGTGAGAAAAAAAATTGTTTTTATTTGCATAAATGAATGTTTGTCGGAACGTTTTCTTTCGGCTCAATTCTTGAAGTGGTTTGTTTTTCTGGTTATCTGGTTTTAACTGGTATTGAGGATATTTACGTAATCTATAAATAAAGTAAAATATTCTATGAAAATAAAGTTTGTTTGTTTTTTTATTTATTTTTTGTTTGTAAGTTAAAAATCTCTGGATGTTCTGGTCTGAAAACTAAAGTTCATTCTCTGATAGAAAGCTACACTCGATTGCCGAGTTCCACAAGCTACGTTTCATGGTAGGTACACTTGATTTCAACGTGGACGAAGTCGTGGGCGGAAGCTAGTACCTAAAAATAATATTAAAATAATAATGTTATAATTCATAGAACCGTTATTGTCATTGTTTCGTTATTAGAACGTAAATATTTAATATTAGTTTCCGGGTAGTAATTAATGGCTGATGAATGAAAATGATGGATCGTCTCAATATACTCGTAACATCGATTAGAGTTCTGCAACATTAACTACCTGTATGTCGAATATAAACTAGGTAGGGACCTATTATTCGTATGTGTAGCGTAATAAATAGAAACGAAAATTAGAACACACAATTCGACGCTTGTAGTGGTATTCTGTAAAAAGCTTCCTCGGTGAACTTAAGTGAAGCATACTGCTAAAGATTGACAACTCTCCTCAAGTTCACTTAAACCTCCTAAGATTTTTACAGAATAGTACTGCTGATCATGAGTTCTAAATGAACATAGTAATTTGCGAAAGTCATCTGTTTGCATTCGATTAAGGTATTGCTTTCAAAAATTTAAAACTATCGAAGTATAACAAAAAGCAAAATTTCTTCTTCTTATACACAAATCTAACTGTAAATGCAAGTAAGATATACCTTTGTATTCTATTGAAAAACCTTCTTAAAGACATTTTTCACATTCACAATTTCCAAACCGGACAATTAAGAAACTGGAAAAAAGATCACAAATGATAAATCATCGTCACGTCCAAAAATAAAATTATTACAAATTCACAGACTTCAAAAAGTGTGATCCATCAAGTGTACAATCAGGCGTACAGCGGTGGAGCGGCGCGGCGGCGGAGCGGTAGAACATTGCCATTCGCTCTAACTCATTAATACCGCGCTTTCGTCGCGACAATTACATAAATTCGCGTCGAGCGTCATTCTGTGTCGAGCACCGTTTAAATGGACCAGTGCGTGAGTATTAAGGACGCTGCTTCAGTATAATTGTGCCGCGCTTGACTCGCTTTACAACTAGCACGGGAGCCCTCAATTACATATATCGGGTGTTAAAGTTACACATTTTTCTAAACACTGCGACATTTTTTTTGTATTGTTTTCCATACTTGTGAACCTTCTGGTTTCGGAGATGTTAAAGGTCAAAGTTACAACTTTCTTCTACGTTTTTTTACGAAAACGAGATTACAATGCCGTCTGTACACACTTAACCACAATATTTTACGTATTTTACATTTCATGGTAACATAAACGGTGATATTTCTCACAAAAAAAAAATCCCAGCAATATTTTTTGCTACAATGTTTCTAAGTTTGAACGGGTTTGTGATGTGTCTTTTTTTTAAACCTTCTATAGCTAGTAATTAAACAAGCTTTTTAAACACGCTTTGGTGCCTTTTTTAGGAGGTAAGTAAGCTAATTGCATGTTTTAAGCATTGCAGGTCACGTAATATACTATGCACCGTTTGATTTTAGTAGTATGCTGCACTGATAATGAGCATGCGTAGCTACTAGCACCAGTTACAAGAAATTGTCCCAGTCCAATCTTGTCCTTTCAAAAAAGGAGATGTAAGTAAATACGATTTGGAATAGCTAGCAAACATGATTTCATGTGACCAAAAAAGAAGATAGATAGACCTTAAAAAATTTCCTTAGAAAAGAACATCTAATTTTAATAATAATTTATGTCTCTGCCCACACGAAGATTCAAAATTCTTTTGAGAAAAAGGAGCTATTTTAGAACTCATGATTTGTGGAAAGAAAATAACAAGACCAAAGTTATTGCTGGATACACACAAAAAGACAGAAATTAACTATCTTGTTATTTGCCTTAAAATTCTTAACTATCTACTTAAATAAATTCAACTACTGCTATTCAACAGTAATTTTAATTTATAATCATCTTCATAATTTCTAAAACTTTAACAGTTAAATAGAAACTATACTACCATTAGCACCAATGAGGCGACTATAAAACAATTAAATACACACTATCCTAATAAAATATTCACCAACCATAATAGTACTATAAAACGATTAAGCAGATCCTATTATACCCTTGGGGCGCGTCACTTTGAACTGCTATATCCCAAACACTCTACTTATTCAAATGGGCATACTTGCAACATAAGTTGGTCGAGTGGCTAGCGCTAACGAACTCGCTCATTTAAACGCGTCAGGTTCGGGTTGAATTTATGTGGGATCATTAAATCAGAGTTGCTATTAACGCTACAACATGGCTATAGTACATTTGCAAATGGTGTTAGTTTTTGTTTAGTTTTATGGAATGGAATTGGACTGAATGTCTGACGGGTCATTTTCATTTAAACCCGTAATGATAGTCTTTTAGTTTCTGTGTGAATCTTAGTACTATTGTAAATGCTAAAGTTTGGATGAATAGATGTTTGTTAGTCAATCATCCTAAATCCTAAAACGGCAGAATTAATCTGGTTGAAATTTTGCACAGACTACTATTGTCTGAAATAGCGCATAGGCTATTTCGTAACTTGGGCGCGAACAAAGTCGCGGGTCGGAGCAAGTAATTTTATGTACTTTAAATATTGGAACGTTATTTAGACGAAATAATAAAAAGCTTTTTTACAAAAAAAGATAACCGCCTTCAAAAACTACAAAATAAAAATAAATTTAGTTTTGGAAGTCGGCGGCTTTGGTTTTGTTTTTTGTTATGTAGGTAAGTATTGCCACCGACTTCCAAAACTAAAGTTATTTTTATTTTGTAGTTTTTGAAGGCAGTTATCTTTTTTTGTAAAAAAGCTTTTTATTTTTCACTTTTTAGTGCTTGTGTATTAATGTTTGAAATCCTTACAAAAAGCCCTTTCAAACAATACCTCACACGATATATTTAATTTTGTAAACTGGTAGGAGGGGGGTTGACGTACCCCCCCTTTTCCTTCAGTCAGTCATCGACTACACGTATAAACAAAGCAATTTCACTTGTTACGATATTGCTGCTGTGATTCTGTGAGGAGTTCCATTCCATATCTCCTAAGTTCATCATCAGATTTTGAAATTGTGACAATGGGACCACACAGGAAGCACCAGCTTTCAAATAAAAAAAGAATCATGAAAATCGGTTCACCCAGTCGCAAGTTAGGAGCTAACAAACATAAATAAAAAATACAGTCGAATTGATAACCTTCTCCTTTTTTTGAAGTCGGTTAAAAAAAATTGAATATAATTGTCCATACCAAAAGGTAATTCCGCATAAAGAAGAATAGGCAAGAAATTCCATACATACTCTTTTAAAAGTTATGTTACCTTGAATAACGTCACATGTTTCAAAATATGGTATCACAAAATTTTCTAAAGCTTCAAAAACTTCCTGAGAAAATCAATTAGCGCACTCGTGCCATTGGAGTGTTCAGTTACTCGTTGAAACAATGGAAATATACGAAAGAAGTGACACAAACTTATAAACAATCTAAGAAGTTCATTGATTAAAATACAACGAAAAGTTTATTTGCACAAAGATGGTTGACAGCCCGGTTTCCACCGCGAGCGGAACGGACCCATTAATGACTCCTTTTACCTTAAATATTGATTTCAACGTTTTATATTTAATTATAGCCAATGTAATGCGTATAATTAAGTATTTCCAATTACTATTTATTTACAAGTATGGTAATAATAGGAATAAATATGATTGTCTATTAATGCAGTTTTGTATGACGAGGTAAAAATGGGTCCACTCCGCTCGCGGTTGAAACGCTGCGTACTAGTATAATATTATAAAGTCGAAGAGTTTGTTTGTGTGTTTAAACGCTCTAATTATTCGGATTGGAAGTTTTTCAATCTAATAGTTAAGGCTATATAACATCACGCTATAACTAACGGGGGCGGAGCAGCAACCAAAGATGTAACTGAACACGGGTGAAACCGCGGGGTATAGCTAGTAATATAATATTATAAAGAGTTTGTTTGTTTGGACGAACTAATCTCCGGAACTATTGGTCTGCTTTTGAAAATTCTTGAGTGCTATAACTAATAATTATTTCCATAAAAGAAAGAAACGGATTCCGTAAGACTTTACAAAGTAAAAAAATATACGCGGGCATAGCCACGGCCAAAAGCTGTATAGATATAATTGTATGAAATTTCACTTGTTCACCAAAAACATTACGCAACAGGGCATAATGTATCTGTTCCATTTATCTCAACGAAAACAGAAATGTACATTCTAAAGTTATCCGCATTTTAGGCGGACCCAACAAAACAGGACCAAAATAAATCTGTTTTAAAATTTACGCACGATTTTATCTCACCTCCGTACTTAAGCAGCAAATTGCAAAATATATCTTCATTGTGGATCTCACAATATCCTATCTATATGTTAAATTTCATCCCCTATTTATCCGTTAATCCATCTTTTGTCCTATTATATTTATTTCACCTGAAAATTTGATTTAGCAATCAACAAAGGACGCGGAATTTTCATATTTATTGCTATAGAATAGGCACTAGTGATGGGAGATAGAAAAATTCCAGCTAGGCTCAATAAATGGAAGTGAGGAAGAATTTTTAAGGAAAAGTATTATATAATATATAGGTTTGATCTTGACTCTAGTCATGGTTAGAAGTGAACAAGCTACTATAATTAAAAAATTAAAAAACACGACTGCAAAAATTGCACTTATTTGTACTTTGTTTACTCGTCAGTTTTTTTACGACGTTTTTTATTTACAGTGTTATATATTTTTTTAATCTACATGTCAAATTCTAGACGATAAACATAGACACGACCAGATTGATTAAAAAAATTAATTGAGGCTGGTAATCATTTACGTTTTAAAGTGACCACACCGGCTTCTTTTTATTTTATTTTTTACTAGCCTATGTTACTCGGAACGATGCTAGGATTGTAACGATACCCCATACATCTAAATCGGTTCAGGCGTTTAAAAGTTATGGTGGAATAAAGAAACTCACATATATACATACATACATACATACATTAACTCTGAACACATAACACTCCTTTTTTTGGGGCAGTCGTGTAAATAGACAAAGTCTACGATAGAGTGAGCTTACCCAGAAGAAGCTTGTTCACTCTAACTTTAAAGAGAATATGGTCGAATGCGTTCGGAAATACAGACGCAGGCAGAGAGTTCCACTCCTTTGCTATGCGCATTATAAAAGACATTTGGAAACGCTTAGTGCGAATAGATGGAATAGCCACAAGGTAGGAATGGTATTTTGACGTGCGTCTAGATGTCTGACGGTGGAAGGCCGGGGGGATGAAGAAGATGAGGATGACCCCTACATTCTTCCTCACTACCATTTATTGAGCCTTTGATCCGAATGTTTGGCACAGAGATGGATTGTGAGTAGTCCGGAATACTACATAGGCTACATTTTATCCCGGAAAAATGTTCTCGTAGGATAATATTATATCCATTTTGATGCGGGCAGAAGCTACTTGTTAATATGTATAACGTCAAAATCTCGTTAATACAAGTAAGTACTAATACACTTACGCAAACGATAATTGATTGATCCTCTATTTCAATGACACCTTCAATCGACTCGATTGATATAATAAACTGTCCGGTCCTCTCGCAATCGGACAGTAATGTACTTTGAACCTTTATAATTCGTTTATAAACTTCCTTTTGTTATTTGATCTTAAAGTTAGTGTTAATTGGGAGAATGTGTCTTTTCATTTCCTTGATGTTTACATTGTCTTTACGATGTAATTGTATTGTTTTTGTTTGTCTTTCTCTTGTAGGTATTCTTGTCTCGATGGCAATGTTAGCAGGAAGTTAAGGTATTATTAGCTTTAGGAAAATACTTCAGTAACGTTAAAAGAGGACAACTTTTCAATATTTTTAAAGTGGGAATTGATATTATTGCACGACTGCCCAAAAAAAGGAGTGTTATGTTTTCAGGGTTCTGTATGTATGTATGTAGGTATGTGAGTTTCTTTATTCCCCCATAACTTGTTTGTTCGCTTTTAGTTTCTATCTGTTCATAACTTACCTATAAAAGTAAAAGTGTTTTCGTATTTAGTAAGTGATTGACATTCACTACTTACTAAACACGAACTCTCGTGAACTCCTTGACTTACATGTATAAGGTGACATTTGGCAGGCAGGTAGTTTACATGTTGGAGATGTCAGCTAAGAACGGATTTTGCGCCAGAGCCGAAATAAGGGGGTCTTTGAAGTCAAAGACCCCGAATGAATGAATTTCGTCCGCGTATAAGTATACGCGGACGAAATTGCGGGCGATAGATAGTACTTAGGTATAATAAAATAAAGTCATGCTTAGATCTTTACTTTTATTTTGACAATTTATTTAAATTCAATTATTACTATTATTATTTCAATTTATGTGTATAAAACATTGATTTTTAAACTGCGATGTGACACAGAAATCTCGAAATTTTCACATGTTGCGACATCAGTAGATCGCACTTGTACCCTAGCATGAACAGGTCGCTTATTTTTTTTAACAAAATAATATTCTCCTGATTGACTACGATATTGCGTGCGTTTTCGACCTTAAGGATTAATTTAGTCATTGGTATTACGATTACCAATATTAGACTAAGCTGCGACCTTCACAGTCAAAACCTTTTCAAATTAAACCATTGTGACTTTAGAACGAACGAATAAAAGCGATATTTTATTCATTCGCTTGAAGTGATTAGGTACACTATTTGGTAAATTATACCGTTTCTGTAAATAACTGGAGGCCGTACCGATATTGTCGGGAAATTGATGTTCGGTACCCATTGAGTGAGGTTATAGGATATCGTGGATAGGTTACAGCTGTCGAATTGAAGTCTTTTTCTGGTAAGATTTGCTGACTACGATATCTGTACGATACTGTACGGTTATTATTTTATATCGAAATTGAATTTGTATAATCTACTAGTATGAAAGCGAACTATTTTTAAAAAAGGAACACATTTTGTCCCACTTTCAGGGAAAACTATTTTCCTTTATTAATGCGTTTTAAAAAGTAACGTTGTTCTTTTAATATTTTTGGCGCATTGGCTGAGTGATTGGCTGCTGCGCTGTTTGTGTATGTGAGTTTATGTTTGGGAACACACCCTCGCTATAGGAGATATTCCTAGAGTCAAGCAAAGTGTAAAACAAAAACCATCCGGTACTTTACGTACCGGATGATTTTTGTTTAATGGAATTACCGGAATGAATGAATGAAAATTTAATGAATTTACCGGATGGTTAGTGTTTGTTTTTGTTTAATATTTATTGCCAAAATTGTTAAAAAAGTTATATTATTTGGTTCAAATAAACTGACAGTCCCATCTCTAGCCCTAGTTAATATAGAAGGTAGGTAGACCCTTATAATTTGGTTACACCCGTCCCTCAACGTGATCTTTTTATTAGGTCACCCACGCATTTGGACCTTTGCTTTCCTTAGAATGTTACTTTCTCACCTAAGAAGAGTTTTGGGGATTATCTAAGTTAGGGTCCAGTTGATTTGGAGGAGTTTAGGGGTCTTTTATTAAGACACAGTCTGTGTATTTAATTTGGGGAGGAAAAAAAGGGGTTTTTGGAAAAATAAAGGTTTTATTCAACTGGAGGAAAAATGTTCCATGTGGTTTATGTAAATGGCGTCGTAAATATTAGAAAGGTAGGATAACCCTGCAGTATTCTTTTGTTCTGCTACAGCCACAGATATTTAACATAAAACCACTAACTGCCAACAGTAGTGAAAGATGTTTTGGCAGTTTACTTTTCGACTAATAATTCCGAACAATAAAAACTCGCTATTCGTATTTGTCTGTTCGTCACTTCGTTCTTCATAAATACATAATATAACTACATTTGCAATTTTCACTCTCATTTTGAGGATTAGGGTTGTCATTTTAGCCCTGTCCCTGTGCTCTGTAGCATGACTTTGATGCATGAGGTTGCAGGTTTGATAGCTAACAAAGTACCTTTGTGAGGTTTTCAATTCTGAATATGTACTTTTTAAGTTTATCTTGAACATCACTGACATCGATGAAGGTAAATATCGTGAGTAAACCTGAACTTATAATTAATAAATTATAAGTCTGGAATCTCCAATCCACCTTGAGCAAGCATGGTGATCAATACTCGAGCCTTCTCTGTACGAGAAAAGGCCTATGCCCAGCAATGGGACAATTGTTGAAATTGTTTTTCTTTTGTATATGGCTAATAGTCTACTTTGCTTTTATATTGATCATGAAATAACGCAACTTATCATACCTAAATATTATAATAACGTTATCGTTGTAACGTTATTTTTGAATGTTAAGTATATTGAAGTGAGAACCTACAGTAGATATACACTAACAATAGCTGACAAGTTCAATTGTTTCAAGATGAAAACAATCCCTGTCAGTATTCTCAACACATTACATGGCGGATGCAAAGAATTTAGTATTGAGTTCAATAGAATAATTTGTTTCCGTCCATCCAGTTGAATGGTTGACCGAAGAGTTTTCAATTTGTTCGTTTAGTTTGCGTACGATATTTTTAGGGTTCCGTAATCAAAGGGTCAATACAGTGCTCTCGTTCGTTATCCATTCGTGTGTCTCTTTCCCTCTGCCTCAAAACTGCAGCTTTTGAGCCGTAATAGGAAAAAACTTGTAGTGTTCATAAAGTGTGTTTATCTGTGGTCGCTATAACAAATAAAAAAATTAAAATAAATTGGGTCCTCCTATATTATACCTGTTTCTCCAGCATCTTTCGTATTTTTTTAACGTACGGTTGCCTACGGCTGGTTTTTTTTTATAAGTTGATATCGCGTTACAATGGAACACAATTTTATTTGAACGCTGCATTCTTTTCGGCCTGACTTTATTTCTATTTTTGATTAAAGCCTTTTGTTTGGTGTGTGCCGTATGCGGAAATAATATTCATTATCGGCATAGTATGAGCGCGCCAACTTAAAAGTGTTCGATTCGATTTTCAAATTGGCAACGACGACTACATAATATAACGGTTTAATTTTATACGGATACGTAAGTTTAGTATCCATTCTAACAGAAAAGTTGGAGCCCCGTACCCCTACTTTGTAGCTTTATATAGCTATAAATGGTACCTCACTTGATAAAACGACCACAGTGCTTACGTACGGTACGGTACCTACCAAAATTTAATTTATATGTTCCTCATAATATTTATTGCCATTTAATATCGTCAGTCACTAAATACCCAAAAAAGCAACATTAATTAACTTCTTACGTGGATAAATCTTTTCAAGAAAAATACGTTAATACTGTCTTGAAAATGGTCTTAAAACAGCAACCTAACTACCAAACACGTAAGACCAAATCTGTTAAGACGGTTTAACTTTATCGCTCTTCCCAAGTCGTGGCCTCGTTTGAGTCCAAAATTTACTTCACAGTGTCATAATTTTTTATATTGTGTATGTACAGTCGACAAAAGAGATAGGTATCCAGGTTCATCAGATATAGTTGAAGTTTTCTTAGAAACCGGTGGATGTCTTAGATTGAAACTGAGTATAATTAATTAACTGTTTATTATCTACTTTTTAAATTAAATTACATTTAAAAACATCTATCGGTTTTTAAGAAATCTTCAACTATATCTGACGACCCTGCATATCTATCTCTTTTGCTGAGTGTACCTACATAACCATACGTTCTCTTATTTATATTCTTTAGGGATATTAAACCTGATATTTACTTAACTGGAACGAGTATCGTTTTGGGTTATAACGCCCATATACTGGAGTTTGCGCTGGCTTCCATTAATTATGGTGTTAATACACTCTTAGTAGTAATTTGGAAATATGAAACGTAATGAAGTTTAATGTTTGAACGTAACAATGAAGCTATAATAATTTCGGGCCATAGCGTTGTTGATTTTGTTTTGGTGGTTCCGTACGCTAAAAAGTTTGTTATAAATATGTGTTGCTTTTGCATTTTCTTACAGAACCCTACTATTTTTTTAAATAAAATAAAGCCTACTAGCTCCCGCCCGTGACTTCGTCTGCATCAAAGTCAATAATTAACTTATTCCACGGGCACCGTACACTTTTTGAAATAAAAATCCTATATGCTATAATAATAATAATAATAAGCCATTTATTTATCCTTAATATATGACGGAGGGGGGGTACCTCCAAAGTGTTTTTAAAAGGTGTGACGTCAGCATTGCTGACGTCACGATAGTTATTTTCTTGATGACTCATGTTCTGGTCTTCGAAAAAAAACTTCACTCACTGTTTGAATACTTCGCTTATTTAACGGGCAGCGTAATGACGTCACAGATAGGTCCGTACTGTACGGCGGCTCGAGAGTGAATGCTCCTTGCGTTCACAGTGCGGCCGTATTTATAGCGCTCGGCGCACGTGCACGTGTTTTCGAGTTTTGAGGTTAAGTATTGAAATTACAATAACTAATAATGACCTGCAGTTTAACGTTATTTTCAAATCACAATAAGCTTGCAGTAAAACTGACGATTTATGAACTAATTTTAGGACAATCAAATGACTTGTCATAATTATTTTCGTAGTTGCGCCGACATATACAATAGCAGATTTAGATCATGTAGGTTTATTTTTATTTTTATTTTTTTTCACTAAGGACCTCTTTACGAGTAAAGGCCTCCTCCATTTTACTCCAAAGTTTTCTGTCTTTGGCTTTTTGCGTCCAGTTGTCTCCAGCTATCTTTTTAATTTCATCAAGCCACTTATCAGGGGGCCTACCCTGTTTCCTTTTACCAAACGGGCCAGGCCAGTGAGTTACTTTGTTGGACCATCTGACTGGGTTCATACGTGCCACGTGGCCTGCCCATTTCCACTTAAGTTTTTTGCAGTGGTTTAGAGCATCTATTATCTTTGTTTGTTTCCTAATGTCTGTATGTCTTTGCTTGTCTATGCGTTTTAGGTTTAGAATGCTCCTTTCCATTGCTCTTTGGCAGGTTTGGATTTTTCTTTCGGTTTTTTTGTTATAGATCCATGTTTGGCAAGCATATGACAGACAGGGTAGTAGACTGGAGTCCAAAACAATAGTTTTAAGGTTGATTGGTAGACTTGACTTTAGTATTTCCTTATAGCTCCAAAATTTTTTCCATGTTAAGTTTACACGTCTGTTCAATTCATCTATACTGCCCTGCTAAGCCGAAAGGCGCTATCTCTGAGATACGCCCTTTTAGTTTTTTTTATACCATTCAATAGCTAGAATAATTTCGCATCTAATGGTATAAGCCAAATAGCGATATCTAATTTAAAACATTAAAATAAACCACTAAGAAATTTTTTTATATCTCAATTTTTCCTTAAATTCCGAAGAGATTTGG
The DNA here is from genome assembly GCA_949316365.1 of Hoplodrina blanda. Classification (NCBI taxonomy): domain Eukaryota; kingdom Metazoa; phylum Arthropoda; class Insecta; order Lepidoptera; family Noctuidae; genus Hoplodrina; species Hoplodrina blanda. Next base: position 1,393,590 of record OX438579.1, on the reverse strand, counting down.
CGGCATGTCGTTTTTATGAAGCCAAATAGCCTTATACCGACATAGGATAGAAACGCTTAAAAAATGTTAATCAAAAATCTAAGTAAATTTTTAAGCCAATAAGCGGTAAGTTCATGTTTCGAAAAAGTTCCGGAGTTAGCGCTTTTACGCTACGTAAATGTGGGTATTATTAGTTCGCTAAGGTTTGAGATACGGCTATACTTAAGTATTAGGTAATTAAAATTGACTTTAATATCTTTAGCAATAAGGATTACACTCACTTACATTTCACAATAGAGCGTGTCGTGACATGAAGATAAACATTAGTAACGATCATTTCTTAGTTTGTTTTGTTTGCGGAAGGAAGCAAATTCGTTTTATGGTGTGTTTAAAATAAGGAAAATTTTATTAAATACAGTATTTCTAATTACGCAGAGATAAGCTTTTGTGTATTAATATCAAGGTACCTAAGTTTTTTCTAGTTAATTCTAAACCCATTACGGCTAGCATTGTAGGTACAAAGTTCTTAAAATTAGACAAGCTTCCATCCCCAACTAAAAAAACAGTACCAGCAGGAATACTTATCTCAAGCAAAAAAAAACAATATTTTAAAATCTCTTTCCAGTTTAATACCTGCTAATAGAATGTCTTTTTGGCGGGGACTACCAACTTTTGATTAATTTTATTTCATAGAAAGCAAATAAATTGCTTAACTTTTTTTTTGTAATTTGCTGCTACATCTAATAAAGTTGTTAAAAAAATATTAAATGAAGTTTTATTACAAATTTATTCGGTATTTTCATCAAAAATGAAAAACACATCATTTTGTATGGAACTTTCTATGAGCAGAATAAGACTAAAAGCACTATCTCAATTTTTGAAACCTTTATTTTTAATCAAAATAGCGGTATCTCACAAAATAGGTATAATGGTGCCATTCATGGATAATTTAGGTATGTCAGTTATATCTAGGGTCAAAAATACGTTTATATAAGTTTTAACAGTTTTAAAAATATTAGTTTTAACCCCCGTTTGAAGGTGGAAAAAATCCATTCACAAAAAGTCGTTTTTCTCAAAACTTACTCTGATTGAGTTAGCGCTTTTCGGCTTATCAGGGCAGTATATGTCTGGATCTTTTTAAGGAAATTTGTTTGCCGAGGTATATGTATTCATGTACATATTCTAGTGGGCTACCATCAACTATGATTGGGTGTTCTGCCCTATTTGTCATAACTTTGGTTTTAGTGATGTTTAGTTCTAAGCCTATGTTTCTACTGACATTGTTGAGGTCATTAACCATCTTTTGTAATTGTTTTGGTGTTTCTGAGAATATTACTATGTCATCAGCAAATCTGAGGTTGTTCAGATACGTTCCTCTTATGAAAATTCCTTTTTTAGTCCATTTTAGGCTTTTCATGATATATTGAAGAACAGTGATAAACAATCTAGGTGATAGTGGATCCTATATGCTATACCAGACTATAATATAACTCTGTGCCAAATTTCATCCAGATCCGTAAAGCCGTGTGTTTTTGTTTTCACTTAACTTTTTTAAACAAGACATTTCGAAAAGGTTCTCTGATAACTTTTAAGACCTATGTATCCTGCTTTAGTGTAGGAAGTTTCATTAAAATCGGTTAATTTATTAAAAAAATTAAAGACTTCGAACTCGGTTTCGACTTCTTCTGGCGAAAGGAGTATGTAAGGATCGTAGCAGGTGGCGTTCTATGGTTTCTGCCTACCCTCATGGGAAAAAGGCGTGAGTTTATGTATGTATGTATTAAAGACTTCAAAGTTTGTATGAAATGGAAACAAGAAAAAACCATAGCATATTTTTTTTTCCAAGGGACTCTGTGTTTTTATTAAAAACGACACCATCTTTTTTCTCTAAAGCTCATTAACAAACTAAGACCATGGCTAATTAAGCAAACCTTTATCATAATTTTACCAAATTGATGACGACGTTTATAATTACTGGAATATTTACTCAGACGCCTTTGTGAGAAATACTAGCAGTATCCTGAACTTTTTATAAGGCTGACTACAAAATAATAAAAGATTGCGATTGGAACCCCCGATGGGGTAGGTAGAGAGTATATTACACACACACACACACCCCGACTTCTCATGAAAAATTGTTAAATTGCTAAATGAAGTTTAGCCAAGTATGCAGATGTGGATGAAAGACGCTAAGATAGTTTATGGTCTGTAACAAGCACATAGGCTTTTATCTTGGAAAAAATATATAAATTTTGACGCGATGAAGTCGCGAACAGAAGCTAGTCACTAGAAAATTGGATAGATTGGTAAGTGCTTTAATGATTTTCAAAATAACAAACCAACACAGAAACGAACACATTAATAGTACCCAATTAAAGTGTGATACGATATGAATGCGGGCGTTCCATCGTTTCATCTGCCTCTGCGTTGTATTCTCCACAATCTTTGACACTGTATTAATTACTTTCAATGTGGAACAATAGATTTACAAAGTGTTTAGTTGTGATAACATATTGTTAGAAAGGGAACAGCTGTTTGTAATGTTATTTGCTGTGTTTGATATGTTTGAGTCTATTTCAGGCATAATCAAATAACATGTGTAGGCTTTGAACGACTAACTTCCATGACATGTTGAATGAATGGATAAATGAATGAATGAATAATGATGAATGATTTATCCGTTCAATAGAATATAGGCACATTATTTTGACATGATATTAATTGATATGGTTTCACTGTCGGATTTTGACGTTTTATTCGAGCAAACATTTGAGTAGGTAACTAGCTTTGTCGTGCAATAAAAAGTAGCCTATGTCCTTTCTTGGGATTTAAACTTATCTCGTACCAAACTTCAAAATCGGTTTAGTGGATTGAAAGCGTTAGGTACTTACAGACAGACAAAGATCCTTTTGCATTATTAATATTAATGTGGAAGTATGGATAGTACAACCATAAATAAATAATTCAAAACTATTACCAACCAAATGCAGTACTTAACAGCAACCATTTTGTACTTCAGTTACGTTGTCCACTTTCAATTGCATCGAAATCGGTTCAGTGATTTAGTCAAAAACTTCACGGCCACTCTTTTCTATTAGGCTTTTAAAAAATCCTGGTTAGATTACTCTTGTTGTTTCTGTGTGTGAAAATAATGTAGGTGAAGAAAAAATAATTAAAAACAAAATTAAAGCTTTCAAAATCTAATCACCCCTCTCAACATTTTAAACAATGTTATCCAAATTCCAGGCTTACAACAAAATGTACAGCTACCCCTTTCTGTTTCAAGGCTCAATACCGTTTTAATAATAACATCACCCGACAAATAATAAATCATTCAACGTTAATATGGCGGACAGTTACTCCCAGACTGTTACCGATAATTGAAGGCTATCATTTTAGTGACAATGTGATTTATGATTCGGTTTTCAGCTGGTGGAACGACTATTAGGTTGCTGTGTTTTAACAAATCTGTTGGCAGAATAGCGGAGAGAGTTTTTATGCTTTAGTAGAGCATAGTTCGGTTCTCGTACAGACCAATCAATGCATATGCGTGACTGTTGCTTTGATTTTTTTTTAGCAGAAAATATATTAGCAGTCACGTTGTGCACGTTGTGTGTGAAATTATTGCAAATTAACATAATTTGGTCCTTTGAGCCAGATATGAAACAGCTAGTGTTGGCTCCCGTTATACATTCACTTATGTGGCGCTAATAAAAACGTGGCTTTTATACTTTTTGACGTAAAAATGTCATAAATATCTACTTTTTTATTTCGGACCCTCGGACCCAGTGCGAGTGTGATGCTCCATTTACTACAGTGCTGAAAGTGTCCCTACACCTGCATCTTAGAGGACATAAAAACGAGGCCATGTAGTAAAAGAAAAGAATTAAGTAAGTTATATCTTATTGATTAACGAACAAAAGAAAAATTGGTTAGATCCTTGAGGTTGTAAGTATTTACAGGGGCTATCGCACTTATGCGCGACTGTTGTTCTAACATAAGCAATTTTTTATTTATTTTTTAATAAAAGTCGTTGTTTATCTTTTGTCCTTTCTGAACCTAACCAGGTCGAAAAAAAGTTATTTAACAAAGGTCTTAAGAAAAAACGTCAGCAGTTCCATATTTTTTTTAATGTATCGTAGTGCGAAAGCGAAAATTTGCGCGGATAGATGGATGAATCGATGTTTGCTACTCTTTCAAGCTTATACCTACGGCTGAACAGAATTAGCAGAAATTTGGCACACACTATAGATATAATCCCCTGATAATTAACCCCAGTTTTGTGTTCCCGTGGGATAATTTAATACTAGTTTTTCATATTTTTTAAATTCATCCCACAGTAAAAGTTGTTCAGTGAAAAGTCAGTCAGTAGGTTACTTAAAAAAACAACTGACACACCCTACTTCTGCTCACCCCGTTAGCATAACAAGCGCAAACATGTAACAATCATTAAGTGCTGATGGCAGTTGAGCTAAGTTGCCTACGCCAAGGGTCTGTATTGACGCCATGATTGATGATCTTAGTTTACAGTTTAACGAGTGCGGTTAACTTCTTGTTCGGACGTTCGTCAGTTTTGAGTTATGCGTTTGTTTGAAATAATTTGTGTTTTGGCTAGATGTATTATTTTAACTTACACTACTCACACTGTTGAACGTGGGTTCGGATAAAATGCTATTTCGTTTTTCCATTGCGAATTTCTCAATAACAGTCCGGAGTTAGGAAGTTGGTGGTGTGATAAAGCCGTGTCTCGAATAGCTCGGAAAACCGTTGGTCCTGCACCTGAGGGCTTAGACAAAGTAACAATTTGAAAACGATAACGAAGTTAGAAAAGACTAAAATGTATGGGATTGACATAAGCCGCGTTAAGTCACGTGGACCTGAAGCAAGACATGACAAGCAAGTCAGAGACGATGACGAATTTAGATATCGTTTTGCTACGAAGCGATGTTACTTTGTCTAAGGACCCTGATCTCTCCCCGGCCGCCCCATCTGGTGTGAAAGTCAAAGAAATCATCAAAATCGCAGGGCCATCAGGAGTAGTGTATTGTATTGTCTATAACAAGTACGAGTAATTGCATATATTTGAAGGATGAAGGACGACAATCTTGGCAACCAAAATCCAATTGGTCTCAAACAAAAAAATACCAATTCTCTGACCCTTACAAATTGACTTGCATTACAGTCTCCCTCAATTTTCCCCAAGTTCTCTATCATCGCGGTAAAAACGACTATTTTACTACCAAACGTTTGTTATTACGTCAGTCCTGAAACATGTGCTCTCGAGTACGAGGCAAAACTTGTGCCTTAGCTCCGAGCTCGACTAATATGTGAACTGATTCGTATGCTTCGATATTACTGCATGCTTCAACAGACAGGTTGATCAAATGAGTCCTGCAAGTTTCCTGCTATACCGACATAGGTACTTTGGTACATAGTCGTGCGTGGAGAAAAGTTTTGCAGAATTGGGAACGCGACTGTCGATTGTTTTAAAACAAGTACGTTTTTCGAGTTTTGTGAAATGATGGGGGAGTAAGTTAAGGTGTTTTGTGTTTTTTTTTTCTTGGATACACAAGTAGGCCTTGCCTCTTTAGATCTTTTGAGGCAAAATAGTTTTGCCTATCGTTGCCTAAGCAGGGTCTTCGGTACATTTTGACAATGATACTGTTTTGTTGCAGTGTGCGCAAATGTGTCGAGTTAATTTATGATTTAATTTGAAAATTTTGAGTTTTTATGTATCGTCACTATGGTATTAATTTAATCTGAGGGGTGAGATATACCGAGATACAGGGTTTCACCTAGTTCGGTTGCATATAAATATGCTCCTTTGTATTTTTTTTTCATTTTAACTTACTAGTTTTTAAGTTAATTGGTTGTGTACAATCTTTTTGGTGTAAATAAAGAAATAATTATTATCCATAGCTACTAATATTATAAATGCGAATATAACTCTGTCTGTCTGTCTGTCTATTACTCTTTCACGACTAAACCACCAAACCGATTTTGATAAAATTATAGTACAGGGTAAGTTTGAAGCCCAAAAAAGAACATAGGTTAGTTTTTATTTGACTTCGATAGGCAGTTGTATATTATTATTCATTTATTTAGATATATAGATAATATTAAAATAATAGGTGGGTACATAATATCAATATTAATAAATGCGTACTGGCTAATTAAGTATTTCATTAAAAAGTTTATTTAACAATAAGCAACAGGCACTAGTTAGCATTATACTTTGCTGGTCCTAATTAGCAAAGCCGTGAGGCACACGTGACCTATTTTTATGAATAGTTCCTAGTTAATAATTTCCTTGGCTCTGTCTCATTCTGTAGCAATACATATTTTATGTTTTTAGGGTTGCGTAACCAAAGGGACACTTATTACTATTATTATCAGCTCTGGCAGCGTTCCGTATCAATCCTATAGTGCTGCGGAACTAACAAAGCAGGATACATAGGTCTATAAAGTTTTAAGAGAACATTTTCGAAATATTTTATTTAAAGAATGATAATTGGAAATCTCTGTTTCTAATAAAAACTTAAATTCGGTTGAATTTAGCTGTAACACAATTTGAAAGATGGAGAGGCTTGAAATTTTCAACAGAGTTTTTATTACTGTGGCTGTGGGCAATATTAAAAGTAAATATTAAATGGGGATACAAGAAACGTTTTGTTATTGCGTTGATTGTTAAATGTGTAATGTGAAATACACAATGGCACCCTTGACCCGTTATTTCGTTCAAACGAATCTAGCTATTTTTGTTGTCAAGCAAACCAGATTTTTATTCAAAAACCATTTATGCTTAGCAATCAGTTAGTCGATTTGTTTATATTTGCCTAACCCGACCGCTATTTACTTGTTAAATAAAAAACAAACAACTGAATGTTTCGTTTTTCATTCCGCGTCGTGTGTACATAGGTTTGATAGCCAGAACAAACCAAGCCCGCATGTGTACTAATGTAAACGAGTTATTAGGCTCTACTATTTTATTTAGAACTCCCTTGGGAGGAGACAGCAGAAAATAAAATATATATTTTTATGTACCTACTTTACCCTGATTTTTATATTACAATGTATGGTGGGTGTATTAACTTTGAATAATACACGAACAGAGTCTTGCTAATGCCTTTCCACTTTGTCTTATTGCTATGAAAAAAATAGTTAAGTGAATATTTGGTAGTGTGACACCCCGTGCCTTAGAAAGCACGTAATGCCGTTGGTTCTGCTCCTACGTCTCTCCGATCGTGTCGGATTGCCGTCCCATCGGAATAAGAGAGTGAAGGAAGAGGAAGTGCATCTTTGTTTGTGCACACATTTGTGCGCTTTAATATCTCCTGTGTACTTCTCTGGTCTCCAATGAGATTGGTCACTGTGACAGAAATCAGTCTGAGGAATATTAAGTACTACTGCAAATCGAATATTAACTTGTCACATATTAATTCCGATGAAAAGGCATACATAAACACCCATATTTACATCGAACCAAACAGAGATTCATTCGAACGTATGTGTCGTCGTAACAAAGAGTTTCGTAAACAAGGACAAAAATGACTTTCCCAAACAGTCACTCTCGCTAATTGGCCTATATTGTCTGCGTGGTACCTACCTCTTTTTTAATTAACACACTTAAAACTCACAGCACTTAGTACCTATGGTAGTAAATTTTTTTTTTAGGTTGTAGAAATCATCGAATGAGTCCTTGGGGCAGAAGGGACTGTTAGACTTTTACTGACTAAAAAACCACCCTGTTCCTTCTGTCGCCTTTTACGTTCCGGGGCCACGGTATCCTGTTAAGACGTCCCGCAACCCCGGCACCTATGGTAGTACATGAAGTGAATTTTATTTTACATTATCTCCACAATCTTATATTTATTATTGAACTATGTGCTTTATGTGACTTCGTACGCGTCCACGTGGTTTTTTCACCCGTGTTAAGTTACGTTTTTGCTTACTGCTCCGCTCCCGTTGGTCGTAGCGTGATATTACATAGCCTATATTATGCCTTATGAATCTAGCTATCACGTACAAAAGAATTTTTCCAATCGGAGTGGTACTTTCAGAGATTAGCGCGTTTGAACAAACTAACAAAAAAAAGTATGAATAAATGTAGCAATGGGACAATAATAGGCTGGTATTATTATTTTTAAGCCCAGAGAGAAATACAAGTAGGTATTATTGGACATCGCGAGCCTCTGAACAAGTAATTGGTTCATTAAAATATTGATATAAATCCCTCTTGGGGTTTGTTATATTTTTCATGCAATTAAATATATTTATTAACTTGATTTATTACTGAAAGCTTGTATTGTTTTATTTATTGGTTGGCTGGATTGGAGTGTAATAAGCTTGTCGGTACCTACATTATCTTCTATACATATAAAACGCTTTGTCCTGAATGACTGACTGACGGATCAACGCACAGCCTAAACTGCTGATCGTAGAGACCTGAAACTTGGAGGGTGTGTTTTTTGTATGACGTAGGCATCCGATAAGAAAGGATTTTCCAAAATTCACCCCCTAAGGGGATGAAATAGGGTTCTAAAGTTTGTATTGTTGAAATCAACTTTGACACGGACGAAGTCGTGGGCAGAAGTTTAATTTCATGGGTATGTTAACGACTATATGATGCCCAATTACTCCCTTATGTACCTACAGAGTTAATGAAAAGATGGTATAAAAAGTCTGTTTACTTTAAATTTTGAGCAATAGAACGATATTACGAAATAATGGGAGTTATTTTAGGTAATTTTCAATATTTAGAAAAAATAAAAACAAAATTCGGTACCTATCCAATTTACGTGTATTACCTTTTGATGAGATATTTAGGTGGTTTTTACATTTATTTCTAGCAATTTTTGTAGGTATACCTAGAGCCGGCAAAAATGTAAAATGTTCCAGCTAGCTTTTTATAAACATAAAATTAGTTTTACAGTGACAAACAGACGGAAACATAATTATCTTCAGGAAATCCCATTTGTAACGAAATGTGGACTGTATAATGTGTTCTTATTTACATTTATTTTATTTGTTACTCTAGTTGAGTAGGTAGGTATAATCGGTGGAAAGGACATCGTAACGATGTTGTGTTTACATTTTTAGTCGGTTCGTTAATAAAAAAAGTAACTCTTCCACATATTTTGATAGTGTACTCGGTTTGATTGGTTACTACGGGGAGGGGGGAGTCTACTAAGTTAGTTCACATACTCACACAACAGTTTAAAATAGAAAGAGACAGAGAGAAAGAGAAAGAAATAGAAGGTCGTCTGGAGGGGGCATAACGCGTTTTCCTTACGTGACAATATCTGCCAGTTAACCCCTCCCACAAACCGTGTTAAGGATTTTTTCTAAAAACTAACAAAAATCTACACAATATTGCGTGAAAGTGGAAAAACTATTGAAGTAAGAACCTTTTATTGGGCCCTGGGATTTCTTTGCGGACATCCGTTGTCAAAATAATGGTTGAGTGGGGAGAGGGAATCATTAAAATCAGTGCGTTCTTGCCGTGGGAAAGTGGACAGTATTGGGATTTTATTTGTAGGTAGCAAAATAAAAGTGTAGTTTTTTTAGACAGGTAATCGATGGGCTTTCGTTTGGCTTGAGAAAGGTATCGAATCTAAGGTAAGCGATGATGTGATGGAGGCTGGTAAACGCTAGAAGTTACCTATCCCAGACTTATATACTACCTTGTTAAGTGTTATTATTCCATTGCAGAACACTCTTCTCATACGTATAAGGTACGAACATTGATCACCACTCTTGGCGATTGTCAAATACAGAATTTGCTTAGTAACATCGTATATTGAGGTAAGTATATATTAGTATACCAGCTTTTCCCGCGACTTCGTGCTCATATATATCGATTATCGCGGACGCAAACTTACCCCGTACCGAATTTCATCAAAATCGTTTCAGTGGTTTAGTCGTAAAAGCGTAACAGACAGACAGACTGAGTTACTTTCGAATTTATTATATTAGTAAAGATTATTTTGCATAAGGGTGTCATGTTTGGTCAACTCGCTCGTCTAATATTTTAATGAGGATACAAACAAACCATGCTGTGCTGCGCTGTGTGAGGCTACGCTCTGTTTATTCTGTTTGTTTGACCAAACATAGCACAGCGCAGTACAGCACAGCATAGCTCGATGTTGATTTGTCACCCTTAAACTGAAACTGTCAGCCTTCATAGCGGGCTGTTAACTTTTTATTCTAATTTAGAACAAATACTAGTGTGGGGCATCATTTTTAATAAAAGAAAATAAATAAAGAAAAAATCATATAAACTAAAAATAAGATTGGATATGGTTAAGCCAGCCAGAGTCTCTTTAATCTCGATTAGACCATTTCATAATACGAATTTATCTAATATTATAAGGATAGTAATATCATTTCTTGCTCCAGGCTTTAATTCATTTAAGAAAGTCGGGATATCAATCATTCTCGATGTTCTCACGGCCGGCTCAGGCGACACAAGAATTATGTAAATAACAAAAGAATTTGCTAAAATTAACTTTTAAAAGTGATCGGCCGTTGATTGATTGATGTTTCAAGATCTAATTTAGCTTAAAGGCCACAAATTCTTAGAAACATTAATTAGATCAAAGATCTTAAACAACCATTCGGTTAAGTCATGAATCTTCATAAACACTAAGTACAGACTTGATCTTATTCTAGCCTCGTAATTTACTTAACTAGCTAATGCTTCCGACTTTGTCTCCGTAAATTTATTTATTTATTTACAACAACCTTACAGCTATAATTACAGTTTCCCAATACGGTAGTGTAGTTATTAGTGACAATTACGTCATACAAGTGTGAATGTCGGTTGTCTACGGGGTTTTTATTCCTTTGCGCGGAACCCTAATCACTACATAGTATAAAACAAAGTCGTTTCCCTCTGTCTGTCCCTATGTATGCTTAGATCTTAAAATACGCAACGGATTTTGATGCGGTTTTTTTTACAGATAGAGTAATTCAAGAGGAAGGTTTATAAATATGTATATATTACATGCATAATTTACTAGAGAAACACTGATAATTTAATCCCCAAGGCATTAAGTCCGCCTTTGTATAATGTATTTTTTTACATGTGCATAAAGTTAAATAGATAAATAAATAATTTAAAAAAATTCTAATGTGATGTCGTAAATGTAATATACCTATTTAGTAAATCAGCATTGCACCCGCGCGAAGCCGGAGCGGGTCGCTAGCTCATATTAAAATTAGATAGAAACGAAGGTAATCAAAAAACAGAGGAGGAGTAGGCAAAAACCACATAATTTCGGAATGAGAGAATATGTTCTTAGTCTAGACCTTAACAAGATATGTCAGGATATCCAGATTTACTGTATAATTAAGCAGTATATCTTCTTACCTCATTATTATTAAAATATTTCGGCGAGGCGGTCGTTTAATAAGTTTTACGAGTGTCGGATATGAGATACGTTGTACGTCCTAGAAGACACAGTGCTGCCTCGAATTCGGGCCTAAGTACTGGCAGCAAAAACAGTGTAGTGTTTTTTGTTTCAAAGGTAACTTAATTATAAAATCTTTTTTGTTATGAAAGATATTGTTTGGAATAGTTTTATCACTTCTCTCTCGTTTATTTTTTTTAAGACACTTCTTAGTTAATGTACATGATTTATACGGCCGACATTCGTGATTCTAAATCTATCTTCATGAATATTAAACAGGAAAAAATAATACAATGGGCTACTAGTTTTTGGCTTTATTATATGTATAACTTGTTGACGTAATACTTCTTTATTTACCATTAACAAAAAATTGCTTATCTGAAAAATAAAATAAGATAAAAATAAACAGTAATTTTTCAAATCGATATATTAAAAAAAATATTGAGAGAATCAAAATTGTCAGTAAACATTATAACTATGCAAATAAATACTACAGCCAAAAAAAAGCCAAATAAAGCCATAGATACCATACATATATCACTGTACATTTAATTAATTCATAGCCATTCAAATGTACGAAACGGAAATATCGAATCAATGCCAATTGACCTTAGCTCTGACCCACTGATTGAACACACATTATTTCAATTATTAAATTAATAACATCAAACTTATTGAATATTCCAAATCTATACTTCTATGTACCTATGTAATAATGCTAAAGAGATTTTTCGTCTGTTTGTTTGAACGGCTTAATCTCTGGAACTTCTAGTCAGCTTGGTTTTTTTTTGGTTTAATGATATCCAGATTCTTGAAGAATAGTATAGGCTATAATATGACGCTTCCAACACGTTATCGCTTTCATGACGCTTATAACATCTTTATGTAGGTAGGTAGAGATAAACTACTATAACATGGCGCTCCCCTCCATATTACTATTTCAATAATAATAAGTAATTAATTATGCTGCTAGTCAAGCAACAATGACACGCTGATTTGTGTTTTTTTCGAGAGCCGTCTCAGTACGCACACATGCGTTGTGAGTCTTGTAAATACTTTCACAAATACTTTCAAACGTTTGGAATTTGTGGAAGGGCGAGTCAAGTTATCGTAGTTTATCTCTATAGTATCTTTATCGCACGTATGAAGTCGCAGGGAGCAGCTAATGTGTTTAATCACAGTAAATAATTATTAAGCTACTTGGTGGGGACCTGGCGTCCTGAAATACAGGATTCGGCTTAGTTTAGGCGCCAGTCTCCTACAAATAAAATATGTTTTGCCTACATTTTAACATGCCTAAAAATACGGACATAAGTATTTTTCCATTAAGTCCAAATTCAGTTACTTTTAATTGTTAGTATTAAGTATTTACTTGTTTTATTTGTGGAAGAGAAAATAAAGATTTATACTATTATTATTATTTTTTTCCTATCCAGTAATTATAGTTTATCCAAAACTGATGCTTAGAATAGATTTTAAATTAATCAGCGTCAAAAATGCAAAGTCTTTACAATTATTCCGAGAAATAGGAAAAATATTGACATGGCTTGGTTTGTTTCTGCAGAACTTAAACCCAATTATCTAATTCAATAATTGACTGTCGACATACCGGTGCTCCGCGGGCAATTTATACCAGTTATGCTAAAGACAGGATTAATATTAACCTGTGACGTATGACATGGGTTTATGTAGATCGTGTATGGGATATTATTGACGAGCTTTTGGTCTCTATATGTTATGTACAGACCTATGTGAAATATTTTTAAGTGTAATCGAGTCATATTTTGGTTAGAAAATAATTGATTTTTTTGTAGATAGTATATGAGCTTATTAATTTAATAATAATTCGTAGTTATGTATTTTAAAATCTAGCTTAATAAAATATCATTTTCATTAATAATAATAATACCAGCCTATTTTTGTCCTACTGCAGGGCAAAGTCCTCTTCTCATTCAGAGAAAGCACGAGTATTGACCACCACGTTTGCCCAAGGCGTATTGGCATTTCAGACTTAGGTATAATAATTATAAGACCAGGTTTCTTCACGATGTTTTTCCTTCACCGATGTCAGTGAAGTTCAAAATAAAATAGAAAAAGTCAAATCAGTACCTGTTTTGCTTCCCAACAAAAAAAAAGCATTATTATGGCCCGCTCTGTCGGTACAATCCCCTCAACCAAAAGTTAGCTCATTATGAAAGTGCACCAGTAATTTAGTTAAAAAAAGTTGGACCAGACATTTCATTCATAAACAAGATTTTTAACGCCAAACACAAGTAACTTGTGATCACAATTTAGGAGCTTACGAAAACACCAAGCTCCGTCCTAATATAATAAACTTTGTTTGCTCCCACACAAAAACTTGTGATTTAATTTAGCTAAAATATATGTTCAGTCTGGAAGCTCTAAATTAGGTGCAAAGTACATACTTATTATAATTACAGGCTCGACTAAATAGAGTGGTGTGGAGACAGTTTTTCGTGTGTGGGTTATTCTAAGAACTAATTAAAAATTTCGTCAGTAAAAGTTGCTAAAATACAACAGTGTTTTTTTTTTGTGTGAATTATTTAGGTACAGATTCCTATTTTTTTGTCAGTTAGTCATTCTTACTAATATAACAAATGCGAAGGTAGCTCTGTCTGTCAGGAGCCTGAAACGTTTTGCCAACAGTCGGTTGGTCCATGAACTGTTGGTCAACATAATCTTTCAACCATGAACTTTTCATCCAAAGGACTTTTCACCCACGAACGTTTCGTCAACATGATTTTTCGTCAGTGAATGTTTAACCAACAGAATGTTTTGACTATTCACTTTTCATCCAAATCAGATTTGGCCCATCAGCCTTTTACGCTTTCACTACTAAACCACTGAACCGATGTTAATGAAATTTAGTACGTAATAAGTTGTAACCCCAAGGAAAGACTTAAGCTACTTTTTATTCTGCTACTTCGTCTTTGCCCGCGATAACCGTCATTTACGCGGACGAAGTCGCGGGTAACAGCATGCATGAAGCGCTTCCACTCTGCTGGCCAATGATTTCCACTCTTTCGGCTGAACTAAAGCAAACTGTCATTTTTTTTGCAAACGTTACAAAGCATAAGAAGTGCCAGTGACATAAAAATTCACTCATAAAAACCTCTCTTTACGACATTTAACCATATGATAATACATTTAATACTGTCTTTGTTTACGTCTGCACGACGTGAGCTGAGTCAAAAGATACATGTATTTCTAGACTATCTGCCAGATAACAAGATGGGGCGTGAAAATAAAATATGGCTTTATGAGTTGGTGGCGTGCGCCCGCCTCGCATGTATGAGGTTGCCGGCTCGTTACTGGGCAAGTAACAATGTGACTTTTTCATTTCATAGCTGGTACCTATGTACTGCCTAAGTTTATCTTGGACATCACAGACATTGGTGAAGGAAAAAATCCTGAGCAACAGACTTATAAATTAAAAGTCTGAAATCGCCAATCAACTTTGAGCAAGCGTGGTGATTAATTCTCGTACCTTCTCTGTATGAGAAGAGGTCTGAAGGTCATGATGGCCCAGTGGATAAGGAGTCCGCCTCTGATGCAGGAGGCTGTTGGTTTGTCACCGGGCACGGGAAAAAATTACCAAATTTACCTTAAACCACTGAAAGCATCTCATACAATCACATGTTCGATTTAGGTTCCGATGTACATACATACGTTTGTAGGCCATATCCTTCCTGTATATGTGCCCACATTAACAGTGTAAATCCTTTTCCCCTTTAATAGCATTTTACTAAACCTTTCCACATGACCCAGCATACCTTTGTCAACCCTCGTCACCACTTCCTCTTTACCACAAAAATACCAAATCGCTCTGTTTCTCACACCGTCGGTTGTTTGATATGTATAGTTTTAGTTAATGAGTTTTAGGATGGGTAATTTAAAAGGATAATTAAAGTTGGGGCTCATTTTTTAATCATTAGAAGACCAATGCCCGTCATTTAACATGTATGTCAAAATGCCAATGTCAAAAATATTTATTTAAATTAAAGGTATTTGCAAGAGATTGAGACCGAAATTAAAAAGCAAAATTGTTTTTAAATATACGGAAATTGCCCCTTTGGTAACTCAAGCAATAAATATGGCGGTTTGAAAGCCATCAAACCGTCAGCTATTAAGGGTATGTAATTTTAACATATATTTAAAAAAAAAACCTCTCCCTCCGACTGCTGGGTAAAGGCCTCCTCCAAGTCTTTCCAGGAACTCTTCTCCCGCAGCACCTGGAACCAGATCTCATGGAACGCGTCCGCGTTGTAGGTGGTAATCTCTGGATCTATTGGACCATTTTTTTTTTGGAAATTTGGAAGCTACGTTATCACTAAGTGCTATAGGCTATTTTATTATCGAAAAAATTGTGATCCGTAAGAAAAATCACGCGAACGAAGTCGCGGAGAGAGTGCAAGTTAAAAATAATTCGATAGTCAATTACTACACACATCAAAAGTGTCTAGGGATCAATATATTATTATTACCAAATACATCTTGATCCCTAGACACTTTTGATGTGTATACATACGTTAATTGTTCACATATAATATCAATAAACAATAAACAACACAAATTAATGTACAATAGTAACGGCGCTTATAACTTATTTATTAGGTACAATTATCAATAGTCATTAGCGATAGAAAATTGATATTCAGATCATTAAAGGCTTTATACAAATACGATTGTTTAATCGTGAAATTAGCATTGTTAGCGTTTTAACCTGTTTCCAACGGTTTTATGTGTTATTGGAAATAAGGGTTCAAATGAAAAACATTTGCGGGTTGAAAACAAAGCGGTAATTAAAAACATAAAAGGGTTTTTTTATGATATTTACCGATCGTTATGTGTTTTGATTTAGGCTTTTATATTTTTACCAATAAAGCGTGTTGTCCATTTTGGTAGCCTTTTAAGGCTTTTGGAATAAAAAACTGCGAACATGATGGATAAAAAAAACAGTTTTATACCTTGAAATAAAAATCATACGTTGCATACAGTTTTTTAAATAAATCATATATTCTGGACAAATGTTTTCTTTTATATTTATAACCTGACTAAAACTCGTCGATGCTATTGGACCGTTTTTGGGAAATGACGTGTATTTTATCTTTATAACTCCAATCACAAGAACATCATCACACCACACCATCATCACACCTGTAATCCCCGAAAGGTTAGGCAGAGGTGTACCCATTAGTACACCCACATTTCGCCAGAAAAAAGGACAAACAAATGCCTGTTTATATTTTAGCATCCCGTGAGATAACACAAAACAAACAATAACATATAAAAATTTTAGCGTGAACATTTAAAAAAAATACGCCCAAAATATAAAAATCTATCAATTATTATTCTTCTCGTAAGAAAAGATGAAATCATTTTTATATCAAAGTAAACTAATAACAAAATACTTTTCCGGGACATGTCAGAACCAATATAGGTAATATTGACAGTTTGTAATGAAATTGCCTTTTCCGAAAGAAGTTACCGTTGTAATCAGTATCTTATCTAGGTAGAAATGGCTGCAAAAATAAATAAAGAACGATCAAAATGGTGGACGAGTTACAACAAAATGTCGTTGTAAAAATACCTCCACAAGATAGGAGTGTCTGTTAGTTAATAACTAGTACTTATATAACATTATAGCACTAAGATATGCGTTTTAGATTAAGGTATGCTGTAACTGGCTTGAATGTGTGTTTAAAAGTTCCTTTATTTTAGCACTCATAAAGATTTTTAAAAAGAAAATGAGTTTTTTTTTTGTTTTTTTTTTTTATTTATAAACAACCAACCTATACTAACAGTTTGCACCAGACATACAAGTTATTGGCCAATAATAATATAACTAAACACAAAAAAAAACATAAATAAAAAAAGAGAAACATAAAATATCTATACAATTTAACAGAATTACAGTAACTGTAGATGAAACAAAAATAGAAAAGTAATAGCAAGATAAAAGGGAATGAATTTACTTATTTATTTAAGACAAAGAGATTGTGCTGTGGGTGGCAATAGACTCCAGGTACTGATTTGAGTGTGGTGATAGTTAAATATGTCACATTCAGAGCACCCTGAATAGTCACTTCCAATTCCTACTTCATCATCATCATCATGAGACGAACGACGTCCACTGCTGAACATAGGCCTCCCCTAAGGATAAGCCACAATGGCCGGTCTTACGCCTCCCGCATCCAGCGGTTTCCCGCGACCTTTTCCGGGTCATCCGACTACCTTGTGGAAGGCCGCCCACACTTTGCCTTCTGGTACGTGGTCGCCACTCGAGAGCCTTACGGCCCCAACGGCCGCCTGCTCTACGAATAATGTGCTCTGTCCATTGCCTCTTGAGTTTCGCAATTTTAAGAGCTACAATTTCGACTTGCTGATTGGATATTTTTTTGTTCGTCGCATGACCAATTATTCCTTTGCACTGTAATCAATCTTCTAGTGATAGGTACTGGGGGTTTAATTTACTTGTGATTGAAAAGCAATCTTGAAAGTAATTCTTTTGTGTTCTTCTTAGGATATTGAAAAATTAACTGTTTTTATGCTAATCCCGCTCGTCAGCCATCGTGGCATATTGTCAGGTCCTTCTTCTAATTTAGAACACAGTTTATCTCATTTCTTCTTCTACGTTATAAACTACCTAGGAATGTGTATATGTGCGTATTTATAACTAGAAATCTTCCCGCGACTTAATTCGCGTGATTTTTATGTATAAAATATAGCCATTTCCACTCATAAATAGATGACATATCTTCTAATTTTCGAAAAAATAAACAAAATCGGTTCCATAGATTAACCCCTACAACCTTATTTTCACCGCCTATTAATGTATAATAATATACGTAAAGTATTGATAAGATTAGCCTCTAGCTTCTGCCCATCCATCCGTCTTTCATCCATCCATCCTCAATTTTTTTTACAATCGTTTACAATAGGATTACTGATCTTCCATAATGCCTAAATAAGAAAAATCCAAGCTCACTAAATATAGAAAAATAAATTACCCTATTTATAAGTATTTATTAGTTCAATTATCTGATTACTTTGGGAAGAACAAGTTTCTTATTGTTTGGGGATACAAGGAAAGTATTGGATAAAGCTTGTTATTTATTGTTGCACGTAAAATATTGGGATAGCAGGAGGTGAGGTACTAATTAGATATATTGAAGGAGTTGCTTTTAATGTTCTTCTCATTATGTTTATTACCTAGAGCATTTATAAGGTTTCTTGATTAATATCTGCCTATTATTGTGTTATGGCTAAAATAGGATAGAGGTAGATTTATTTGTAAATGACGTTCGTAAATTCATTTTTATGGTCTAATTGTATTAAACGATTTGACTTTAACTTTGAATATAGGCTGGCTGTATATAGACTGGCTTAATCTGCAAGTGGGAGTAGACTATATGCACACTGCGGGTTCAATTCGAGTAATTGGATATCTTATGTCTTATTTTTTTTTGTTCTTAATCATGCTGCTAGGTTCATGATTTGTTGCTAGGTTTCCTTTATTTATTTAAGATTTGGTTGAGCTCAGTGTCGTCAGAACGAGCCAATTCTCAATCTATTAATAATTAAATTGGGAGGTACGTAAACTAACAATGAATTCGTATGAGTTTAAACATCTGACAGAGGTCTAGTACCTCTGTCAGATGTTCGAAATCAAATTGAAAACTAGACAGTATCTAGACGTGGTAATTATTTAGAACTCATGGATAATTATGTTGGCAAACTTGTCTAATTCACAATTAAGTTTATAACAGTAGATATTTACCAAGGTACGTATTAAAATGGTACTCAAGCATATATTTCATTTTTAGCATAGATTTAAAACCATTTGTTTAGTGGAATTGAATTTTAAGTGCATATATTTTTTTTACTTTTTTATTTATTTATTTATTAGGGATAAAAAACATTAGTAAAATGACACATCTGTTACGTGTGCAACTTCGTCAAATTCAAGGAGGACTATGCTTACTATGCTACTATGTTAGCTGTGATTCTATACACGAATCAATAATAAATAAAAGATAAATAGCAGTTTTTTGTTGGTGACTTCAGAATTCAAACTATATCTTGCCGCTGGGTCTAGGCAGGCGGGGCGATGAATCCGCACGCACACAGTCGACGCAGTTATAAAAAGGTTCTTTTCTCTGAAAAAAATGAATGTGTAATTCCAGTTCTTTAGCTGATCCTAACTTGAATGAGGAACTTCCTTATAATGCGAGCCATATCCAAGTCGATCACCTATAAATAAATAGGTCATTTACAATTAACGTTCTTAAAAGTTACTACAATAAATTGTCCCCTGATTAGTGGAGGCTGACAATAAAACAGACATCCCATTACCATAATATACAGACGGTTTACATCTTAAAACGAACAGACATCTTAAACAGACTTGAAAAGTTCTCAACGACCTTGTTTCTTGCTCCAACTTTCTTCATCTACCATCTTGTAAATAAAAAAAAAGAAAGGAAATAATTCCCTTTTCGAATATTTTTTAAAAAGTAGGGGTTTGTTGGCGTTCATGCTTTGTCAGTTAAATTTTATTTTGTGAACTTTATTTTAAAATTGGAATTGAGTTAGAGGATGTTTTATTGTGAAGTTTTTGTGTGTCAAAATGTGCATTTTTTTATTCCACAGCAATTTTTACTATTGGATACGTATCTAAATATATAAAAGTGAATTTTCCGTAATTTAGAATGAATTACCTACACTACATATAGTCAAAATTTAACCCAAAGTAAATTAGAACTATTTTGCTATGAATCGACAGAAAACCTTTCCCTTTATAATCCATTAATTTTCTTTAAATACACTACTGGGAAAACCATTGCTACCATTGGTAACCATATGGAAAAGGGTCATGACTTTAAAAAAGCACCATCCTATAAACAATCCACAATTAGACTAAGAGCCCGCCCCAAGCTTCACCACGACATGACAGCTCAAAGTCCCAGGCTCCTAGACTATAAATCTCAGGACATTCCCCAGTGGGACATTACTGTCTTAGCGAGCCGTTTGATTTGTCGTGTTGTCGTAAGACTACTTGATTGTAATGTCCGTTTGCGGTCTAGATGTCCCAAGGAGGATTGGATTGAAATCTTTGGAGATACCTTAGTGGTTCGGTAAAGAGCTCAAGTATCGCTCTATGGAATTAGAGAAGGTAGTTTTCAAATTATTCTCTTTTCTTATTTTTTTTTTAGAGTTCCGTAGCTCAGTCGGCAAGAACGGAACCCTTATAGGATCACTTTGTTGTCCGTCCGCGTGTCAAGACCCTTTTTCTCAGGAACGCGTGGAGGTATCAAGCTGAAATTAATATCAAATCCGCAACCCCTTGGAGTATATTAAATTAAACTTCTAAGTCAACGCAATCTAAAGGTCGTTTAGGGTGTTACCACACCAATCGAGCGATCGCCGATAGATGCCATCGATCGATGGTAGAATGGATTGGTCGTCGTCGATCGATAGTTTCTACCACACCAATCGATCGATAGCCGATAGATGCCATCGATCGATGGTAGAATGGATTGGTCGTCGTCGATCGATAGTTTCTACTAGACCAATCGATCCCTTCTACCATTGACCGGCAATCGATCGATTGGTTAGTCGACCGGTATCCGTCGATCAATTAAAGCTACCACACCAATCGATCAACGTCGACCGATATCGATCGATGGCATCGATCGATTGGTGTGGTAGCTTTAACCCTAATGGTACATATTTTGACGTCACACCACAAACTTCCAAACTCCGGGCTGTTACTGAGAAATTCCTTTTGGAAAAACCCAATAACACTTTTTGTCCGACCTGGGAGTCGAACCCCAGGACCGCGCGCCCAGCAGTCGCGCTTCTGACCACGACACAACAATAATAATGAAATATCGTCAATCCGTGCAATAATATCTTCATAACAACGCTTGAACAGCAACAAAAAATGTGCCACTTTTCTCAACAACCGCTCCGCAGTACGTTCCGCGGTCGCAAACTTCGATTAAAACTAACTAACTCCATTGAAGTTGAAGTGTGTGTAATTTAAAATATAGAGAGACACTTGACATTTGTGGTTTTTGAAATAATAACATGAGACTTTGATACATAGTTCTTTAAATAAAAAAAAACATCGTGAGGAAACCTGGACTTGTAATTAAGATAAGTCTGGAATCGCCAATCCGCCTTGAGCAAGCGTGGTGATCAATGCTCAATTGCTCATGCCTTCTCTGTATGAGAAGAGGCCTTTCCCTTGCAGTGGGACAGTATTACGCCTTTTTAATTTTCTTATCTTTTTACTCTCGAACGTCGCATGTCACCGCATAAGTACATAATTATATACGCGCGATCGACGCTCGACGAGATTTTATTGGTCTGTTTTATTAGGCATTTCAAAACTTATCTTTAAGCCCTATATTATAAGGGTGATATTACAAACATTTAAGCCCAAGCTTAACTTAAGATTTAAACCTCATTTGTGCGCAGTCACATTTTAAGATACATCATTTCCCTTTCAAAATAATTACCATGTAAATGGAAGTTCTGACAAAATTCTTAAGTTCGCCCAAACTTTACGATGTCGCTTGATCCGCAATAAAAGTTCAAAGACTCTGTCTTGCGGTGTGGGTTACGTCTATCAAATTATAGTGAAAACGACCTTTTATTTTTACCCTTACTTTTATAGGTACTTGACTGCCTCTGTGGTTGACTGATCTGAAGGATCAAGGTTCAGGGATTAGGGGGACTAGATTTGGAAATTTCTCGTATAATTTTGTTTCATCAAAAATAGTTTCTAAGTTTTTCTCGGACACCCCTGATATCGGTGAAGGAAAACTTCGTAAAGAAATATGAACGTATTATAGTCTAAAATCGCCAACCCGCCTTGCTGGTGCCTTCTCTGTATAAGAAGAGGACTTTGCTCCGCAATAAAACAACAATAGGCTGGTATTATTAATAAGAGCAGGTTTTTAATTTTCATGTTAAGACTTTTCTTAGGCAGAAAGTATTTAAGAATTCTCTCACGCAAAAAAACAACAAAGAACGTATACAGCAACGCGGATCTTTATGAAATTCTTAGTCAGCCCGGAATTTGGAACTGTGCCCGGAAAATAACAATAAGTTCGGCCCTAATTGCATGCCATGCCACTGTAAACCACCTACGAAATCTGAGAGCCTACAATAATATATCATGGGCTCGAAAATTTTGTAATAATATGTAATTTAGCACTTCAAAGTCAAATACAAATCATTTATTTCAATTTGACCATTCAAGGGTACTTTTAATCGCCATTTACAAGAGAAAGAAAGCACAGGCAGGCAAGAAAGTACAGACATACTTAAACTTTACAAAAGTAATAAATATACAAAAGTTTATACAGATCCAAAAATTAAATAAATGTGAAGACGATGCACCTAAAATAATTATAGTCCTATATCAGGTACGAAGTGCTAAAAATTAAGAATTGAGAGCTATGTTTATAGATACATAGGTGCTTACATGTTTACAATATTGTAATCGTAGACCATCACTCCTAACATTTCAAAAGACAATGAATCAGTATGCGAACCATAGTAATCACCGAATGAAGAATTAATGTAAAAACAACAAATTAATTAAATTACCAACCAGTAGATTTTATCTCATATTTATTACCTCATTGCAGGTTACGAAGATAGTATAAAACCGTTCGGAAAGTTTTGTGCAGAACTATGCATAAAGTTCTGTGCAACGAATTCAAACGAAGCGAGGGCAACTATTTGCAATGAAATCGTTACGATCGCATCGTGGTCCTTCGATACGAAATGCTATTTCCATCTCTTTAAAAGGACCAAGATTTTGGAATGCTAGAATATCAAGATGATTCTGTTAGTGGTACAACTAATGGCCGTTGGGACGGACTGTTTTAGAGTGGAGACCGCGATTAAATTGGCTCTGTAGTGTAAGATGCCTTCAGGCAAATGGAGCGACGATTTTGGTAAGTGGAGTGTAATTATGAAGGTCAATGGCCTGTGGTCTTTAATGATATTACTATATTTTGAATATAGAATGCTTTTCATAATGTTTCCAACCGTTATATTATAACTGCTACAAAATCCATACTAATTCTACTACTATCATAAATAGGAAAGTCTACGAGACTGGATGGATGGATATTTATTACTCTTTCACGCTTAAACGGCTACACAGAAAGCTGAAATTTGGCACTCAAATAGATATTGATCTACTCGTAGCTTAATACACAGGATGGTTTTTATCCCGTGGTTGTGGTCCTGTGAGACAATTTAAAACTTGATTCTAAAGTTTATGCAGACGAAGTCGCGTGCAGAAGGTAGTAAAATAAATTAGAAAGCAACACTATGTCTGTCCGTTATGCTTTCATGGATAAACCACTGAATCGAAATTGATTAAATTTGGGACAGTGTTAGCTTGAATCCCAAGAAAGAAAATAGCCTTCTCCTTTATCCACGACTACTCAGACGACGTGGGCGAAGTCGCGGTCTAAATATAGTCGTAAAATAAAAGACGAACGATAGTTGTTGGGATCTATTTTGAGCTAGTCTACTTCAGCCATTTATTTATTTATTTTTCGTTATAAATGGCAACCAATTACTTACCAATTACCTTTTATGAAAGCCTTCAGGGCTTTTTTTTTTTTTAGGTGGTAAAAATCATCGGACTGTCAGACTTTTACTGACTAAAAAACCACCCTATTCCTTCTGTTGCCCTTTACGTTCCGGGGCCACGGTATCCTGTTAAGACGTCCCGCAACCCCGGCAGGCGTTTGGCCCCTTTAGGGCCCGGTCCCTGTGCTGACAGCTCTATGAGGCGCGCGCGAACAGAACGCGCCGTCGACCCGGGCATGCATTACTGCTTCGCAGAAGGAGGTGACTGCATCCCATTCCCTCTCGCCCCGGAGCATGGTCTGAACCAGGTCCGGACGCGAGAGGTCGCTGCCGCCTATCGCCTCCGTGAGGACACGGCGGTGCTCTGCCCAAGCGGGGCAAACCTGCACCGTATGCTCCACCGTGTCCTCCGGGCGGTCCACACAGTGGTGACACCCGGGCGTTTCCTCCCGTGCAATCCGATATAGGAACCTCCAGAAACAACCGTGTCCGGTGAGGACCTGCGTCAGCCGGAAGGTGAGGACGCCGTGGCGCCTCTCCAGCCACTCCTCAAAGAGGGGTCTTACCGCCGCGATTGCAGCGTGCCCGAGCCTTCAGGGCTGACACTAATTTTGAAACAGAAGCGGCCATGTTATTAAAATACTTCTCTAATTATAACTGAGACCTTTATTTTTTTTTATCGCGCTTTTAATGAGTGTAGGTGTAAAATGGCACATAGTTGATTAAGATGAGGGTGCCAGTGACATTTTGTTGACGATTATGGAGATAAATATTGTGACCTTAAAACAAAGAGATGTTTAATCAGTTAATTATCATGTTGAAGCCAATTTTGCCATTTATCATTTTTAAGACCACTTGTGCCCAAAAGCTTAATTCAAGGGTCGAAGGGGGATGGGTTGGGTTCAAATATGCGGATAAATTATAAATGGCCACAAATAATTTTTAATTAACTTGGTGTTTGCAACTAATTCTGAGTTTAGTTTTTGGCACAAGTGGACTTTGCATTTAGATAGGTATTTTTTGTTTTGAGCAAAATTTTAAATGTACTTATAATATAAATAAAGCTAGGCAAAAAAATTGTTTTTTAATAAGAATACGTTTCGTAAAAAAACACATTTTGGTTAAATAAACAACGTTCAACAAAACAAGACGTGATATTTCGTCCTCATGTGAGTCGCTTTTATCCCTAAAGTAACACATAAATTCATCTTTCACGTATCCGTTACACATAAATACGAAATAAAGAACATTTTTCTATTTTTAGCATTCACGGATCGTCTGGCTACGAAAGCTCTACGAAGGCTACGAGGCTACGCTTGCTACGCGTTCGTAGCAGATCATACATTTTATTTTAACACAATTTCATTGTATCTCTCATACAAAAGAATATCTACGTGTGCGACTTTTTTTACGTCGCAACCGTAAAACGTTAAAGGAATACTTTCAGGGTTTCAGGACAAAAATAGAATGTATGCAGATTTATTCAGAAATACATTTATTTTAAAATGTTTTTCTGCTTGGATTTTTATTCTTTGTGTAAAAAAGGTTAAAGTTTATATGCCACAATAGTACTTTGTATGGCCTGACAATATTCTGATAAAAGGTTTTTATTTGACAATTGCTGTTTCAAATATGAACCTTAAAATCACTGCTATATTATACAGTAAAAGTCGATATTCGCATAACAATCAAACTATTAGTTGTAACTCTAAAGCATGACAAGCCTGTATGAACAATCATTTAGTGTTAATTGAAAGAGTATCCGTGGAGTTTCTTACCCTTTCTTTTCCATAGAGACCTACCTACGTTTTGGAACGAGTAACTAAGTTCAACTTTTTGACTAACTGACCGACTCCTTGACAATTCAAAAGTTATTGTAACTGCACCGGAATATATAAATTGAAGTTTGTAATGTCACATAATTCAGATTTTACTCTGGCGAGTGTGCCTAAGAATTCTACGACCTTATTCCACCGCGTTTAGATCGGACATCTGAACGCACTGCAAATTACCATCCCTACCTTGTTGATGTTCCACCAATTTGCACTAAGCGTTCCATCTTTTATAATGCGTACAGCAGAGGAGTGGAACTTATACCTGCATCTGTATTTCCGAACACATTCAACCCTAATCTCTTCAAAAGTTAGAGTAAACAGGCTTCTTCTGGGTAAGCTTACTCCATTTTCCACTTTGTCTATGTCATGACCTTGACTAGAGTCAAGAGCCAACCCATCTTACATACATACATACATACATAAACTCACGCCTTTTTCCCATGGGGGTAGGCATAAACGAAAGAACGCCACCTGCTACGATCCTTACCAAACCCATCTTAGATTAATTTTAAATTTAAAAAAAATGGTTTTTTACACAGAAATCCACACAAAAGAAGTCAGTATTACTCATACATTTTGAAACTCCTAATTTCACTAGAAACAATTGGACTACATATAACACGAAAGTAGTTTAAAAACCGTAACATAAAAAAACTCTTATTTCATATAGTGTTTTCATGGAAATGTGAAATAATTTGATTTTGTACGTGCACAGCCTACCCTAACCCTATTAAAGTTTGGTTTTATGAAAAACCGTAATGGTGACGTGTTTTAATTTTTAAATTGCTTCGTCGAAATTGGAGGTAAAAAGTATGCATGCCAACATACTGCTATAGCTATAATTAATTGCAATTTGTAACAGTGTACCGTGATACACATCTGTTAAAATCAAACACGTTTGGTTAATTAAATTCCAATAAGGTTTCTTGTTACTAGCTTTTACCCGTTCTTCTCCATACGTTCTTGCCCGTTCTTCTCCATACGAAACTATAGGCATCTAGATTCAATATTATAATTTTCTTTTCTCTCGTAAATGACGTTCACAAGTGCCTTTTAATGGTCTAATTGAAATAAATGATTTGACTTTGACTTCTGACCACGTCTTTTACTACGTAGGTTTCAGAATTAAGCCGAAGTCCAAAATTATCCCTCGGATATACAAAAACGGTATAAAAAGTAGCCTATGTGCTTTTCCAGACTATACTAGACATCCAGATCCGTTCAACTGTTGTGGCATGATTGAATAGCAAACATCCATCCATCCAAACTCTCGTATTTTTAATAATAAGTTTATGATAAAACGCGGCAGACAGCGATAATCTTTTGCTCGTCACCTTCGTTCAAAAATCGCTTATATGATAGATCCTTCAAGCGTAAACTTCAAATATTGTCGCAGAACTTTCAGATATAGGCCAAGTTTCGCAATTTGAGACTCAACTCAAACAACACTGTCTGCGTCTCTAGTTTCTATCTACTTTTCTTTAGTTTCGAAAATATTGAGTTTTAAAAGGTTTATGTAAATCAGAATAAGGTGATAATACCTACCTATTTAATTTAGCAAAATGAGGCATTATAGACCCGTCCGATACCCAGTGCGAGGGGCTCCAGTTCAGACTATGTCCCATATGCTGAAGTGTCCCAATTGTCCGTCACCTGCACACTTAACGACTTGTGTAACGCCTCTGACACGGCAGTAAATGACCTACCGGGCCGACCTACTGGGCCCAAATAGTTTAATTTATTATGGATGCATCATCGATAGGAAAAGAAGAAGAAGAACCTACGCGCTTTTATTGAATAAGATATATACATGGCAAAGCTATGATCTTAATCATAAGTCAAATTATAAATGTCTACTATCTTCTTGCGCCTTCGTATGAATGGTTTTTTCACTCGTGTTAAGTTGCACCTTTGGTTACTGCTCCGTTCTCGTGCGTCCTAGCATGATGTTATATACTATCTCTCATAAATTTGGCTATCATATATACAAAACATGGTAGTGCCAGAAATTAGCGCTTTTAAACAAACAAACAAAAAATCTCTTGAGCTTATATTAGTACAGATAAGATCATTTAAATGTCACTTACAAGAAAAAATAATCTAGTTGTCCTTTTTGTTTCATATAGAGAATAATAGATAAGAACTTCATACAAATAAATGATGTACAATTACTTATGTAGGGTAACTACAATTTACAATAAGTCATATTCATATCTTTTTCTGATATCAAAAATTCATATTGTATTTACAAAAGTTATTTTATTTCATGACAAGACCAACATGTGACTAGGCCTTGTAATGGAAAACTCCAGACGGACAACCAATTTATCGTTGTAAATAATTTATAGCGATACTCAATACTCTTAGGTCCGCTTGCTCCAAAACTTAACTTATGGTTAGCTGTTAATACGAGGTTTAAATTACAAAATGTATATATTAATAAAAAAAATTATTGTAGTGTCTGCTTGAAAATGTCAAAATAACATAAACAGACACTTCAAAACAGCTTTTTACTAAATAAATATAAAAGCGTAAAAACATTTCTTATTTTTTTCTGTCTATTTGTTTCGGCTAATTTTTGAAAACAGATACACCAATTTTGACGGGACTTTTACAAAAAAAATAGCTGATGCTATAAGGAGTAACTTATGCTACTTTCATTTTAGATTTTTTTTTAAGGTTCTGCGCGAGAAAATAAAACCTGATGATAACCAGGGACTTAAAATGGGCCCGTATTAGCAACTAACTCGGAGTTAAAAGACAACCCTGGTTGGCACAATTCGTTCTAAATATCAAGCGTAAACAAGGACGATAATTGTTTGTGAAATTGTTTGTTGATACTCGTAGCTATCTGACTTGTGGAATAGCAAAGCCTAGGCTTAAGATTAATTAGCAGAAGACAGTGTTAGATTGCTCCCTGATGATGTGACGGCAAGATTATGATGTTTACTCGCTTTTAATGGAAATCGGATTGGAAGCATCATACCACTTTGGGGTATTAACTTCAATGTGTTTATCAAGTTGAAAATCTTATGTTAATAACAAGGAAATCAGTAGCGAGAATTTTTTACACGTTGCAATGTGCTTGACTCGTACTCGTACTGGAAGCCGACCCCAACATAGTTGGGAAAAGGCTAGGCAGATGATGAGTGTGCTTGACTCGTAATAAATGGGTTTGTATGGATAGATGTTTGTTACTCATCATCATCATCATCATCATATCAGCCTATGGCCGTCCACTGCTGAACGTAGGCCTCCCCCAAAGAGCGCCAACCATCCCAGTCTTGGGCAGCCCGCATCGATCCGCTGCCCGCCACCTTCTTTAAATCGTCGGTCCACCGTGCTGCAGGGCGTCCCACACTACGTTTGCCAAAACGTGGTCTCCACTCTAACACGTGTCTGCTCCACCGATCGTCTGTCCGTCTGCAGACATGGCCGGCCCACTTCCACTTCAGCGCACTAATTATGCGAGCAATGTTGTTTGTTACTCAATCACACTAAAACGGCGAAACGTATCTGGATACAATTTGGCACATAGATTATAGTCTGGAATAGCACAAAGGCTACTTTTATTCCGGAAAATGTACGGTCCCCGTGGGATAACATATCGCCTTTTCGCGGACGAAGTCGCGGGCAGAAGCTAAGGTAATAAAAAACTAGTGTTGCCCAAAATCGGTCTTGGTCTTGTTCTTGCATTTTGGGCAACACTATGAAAAACAAATTATAAACTACACACACATAAAATCAACACATTGGTTCTTCGTAAAAGAATCTCTCTTTGCCGACTTAGCAACCAATAAAACCTTTTCACATAAAGATGCACAAGTGCAAATAACATTTGGAGTTACGACCTCTTTGGCTACTCTTTACGCTGACTAACAGTAGAGTTACAGACGAAACAAGCTTGTATTTGCCCATTCATTTCACCATAGCATGTTAACCTAAATTTTTCTCATGTGTTTTTCCTTGTTCTGTGACTAATTCCAGATTAATTCATGAATCACTTAAAATGTTTGTTGTCGTTGTTTTTATGATTTATTTTGTGAGTTTACGGCTTTATGCTCGGTCAGTTTTTATTAACTAATTGATAGCGAACTGAATCGTAATCGAAATAGAATTGAATATTGGGTAATTACCGAAATAGAATTTGATATTACGCAATTGCATATGTTATATCCTGCATTTAATTTTCAACTCTATTTGTGATGTTGCTGTGTGCTATGTGTGCTCTAATAATTTGTAGTAACCCTTAAAAGACCGCATGGAAAAAGACTTTAGTAAAAATACTAAAAAGTTAGTATGGAAGATCAATGAATTCACCACCTTTCATATTAAGAGTGAAAGAGACAGAGTGTAAGTAAAAGAAACCAAATTAATCGCCAGTTATTAAACAAAAAAATACATGTTACATACATTAAGTGTTGTTTTTTTATACGGAACAGTAGATTTTTTTTAATACCCATATTCTTTGCTGTATGGTTAGGCGATTAACCCACGGCACCGCACGCCGCTCCGGCATGCGGTGGCGGTGAAGCGGATTTCGATGCGGTTGTCCGCACGGTGATGCGGTTCAACCGCATGACCGTGCGGATCGATTTTGAACAGTTTTGGTTTTAACCAGTTATTTTTTACCGGTTTTGACCAGTTTTCAGGGTGTCCAGGTTGGGGTTTTTTTTACCCCAATTTGGGGAAAAATTTTGGGGAACTTTTGGTGAAAACTGCGGAGAAAATTCTGGGAAAAAAAAAAAAATTCTGCGAATCCACTAGCGCGAATGCAGATATGCGCGAAGTATATTTTTATAAAGGATAATGGGCAAAATTCTTAAAATAAGGTTCCGTACACATACCCACATCACTTTATCTATTAGATAAAATTCATAACGGCTAATTACGCGTCATGGGTGTCGTGTTCATGGTTTTCAAGGGTGCTTCAATACCATCAACGATTTGTTTCATTCAATCCAATATCACTTTGTGAGCTTTGGTTAACTAAAGTATTAAACTTTAGTTTTATTTTTGATTTTATTAATTTCGTTTGTGATTCATGTAGGTATAACGTTCTGTTTATTTTTTTATAATGCACATAATATTACAACATGTAAAATAAATGTTAAGCTAAAAAAAATGCCTTAAAGTTTAATTTTGTGATGCAAAATAATTCGTTTGCATAGGCATCTATATGATGACCCACATCACTTTATCTATTAGATAAAATTCATAACGAGTAATTACGCGTCATGGGTGTCGTGTTCATGGTTTTCGAGGGTGCTGATGACGAAAATGAGGTCAAAATGAAAATCCAAGATGGCGGCCGCAAAATTTTTACAAAATATGCTTCATGGGTGTCGTGTCCACGGTCGTGGCATATTTTGCGGCCGCCATCTTGGATTTTCATTTTGACCTCATTTTCGGCATCAGCATTCCCGAAAACCATGGACTCGACACCAAGCATATTTTGTAAAATTTTGCAGCCGCCATCTTGGATTTTTATATTGACCACATTTTCATCATCAGCACCCCCGAAAACCATGGACGCGACACACATGAAGCATATTTTGTAAAATTTTGCGGCCGCCATCTTGAATTTTTATTTTGACCTCATTTTCGGCATCAGCACCCCCGAAAACCATGGACACGACACCCATGAAACATATTTTGTAAAATTTTGCAGCCGCCATCTTGGATTTTTATTTTGACCTCATTTTCGTTATCAGCACCCTCGAAAACCATGGACGCGACACCCATGAAGCATATTTTGTAAAATTTTGCGGCCGCCATCTTGGATTTTCATTTTGACTACATTTTCGGCATCAGCACCCTCGAAAACCATGGACACTACACCCATGACGCGTAATTAGCCGTTATAAATTTTATCTAATGGATAAAGTGATGTGCGTACGGAACCTTATTTCAAGAATTTAGCCCATTATATCCTTTATAAAAATATACTTCGCGCATATCTGCATTCGCGCTAGTGGATTCGCGGAAGTATCTATCGCGCAAGTGTAGGCGCACAAATGTTTATCGTGGAACTGTCATTCGCGCAAGTGACCTATCGCGCAAAGGGAGTCGCGCAAGTGTCTTGGCGCCGAAACGTCCATTCGCGCAAGTGTCCGTGCGCGCAAAGAGTCTCGCGCAAGAGTCTTGCGCGCAAATGTCTTTCGCGCATGTGTCAGAATCAGAATCAGAATCAGAATCAGAATCAGAATCAGAATCAGAATCAGAATCAGAATCATTTATTTGTGAAGCATAGGTGAAGAACATAATACATTAATCATACATGTCAAGGTCTTAAATAGATAAGTGTGTCCTGATACCCACTATGGTGCTAGGTCAACAAATAAAAAAAATAGGTTTAAAAAAATAAGAAGCCAAAAGTCCCCAAAAATACACCTAAACATATAACGCTCTTTTAAAAAATTATATTACCCCCTAAATTTGGGGAGAAAACCCCTAAATTGGGAACCCTGCACGATGATCCCAAGGAGGTTAAAAATATAGGGAGCGAGCGCTTGGAACATTGTAACCGTTACTCATTTTTTTTAGAAAGAGAGACACTGAGTTCTGTATTTTATCTCGTTCTGGCATTGTTAAGTGTATTAGAAATTGTGTATATTATATTATATATTATATATAATATATTATTATTGTGTGTATTAGAAAGAAACAGAATGCTTAACTCGGTGCCTTTCATTCATTTCAAGGTCACCGAGTTAGGACCGTTTCTGTAGTATGAAGCGCGCACTCCCTATATTTTTAACCTCCTTGGATAATCCGCACGGTGATGCGGCGCCCCGTGTGTGAGGCACCGCACGACCGCGCGGACGTCCGCACGGTGATGCGGTTGTGACGAGAACACCGCTCGACCGCGCGGTCGTGCGGTGTTCGTGTGCAAGGTTCAAGCGGATTTCATAGAGGCTAGTGCGACGTGAGAACCGCATCACCGCATGCCGGAGCGGCGTGCGGTGCCGTGTGTTAATCGCCTTAAGAATCATCTACTGAATATAATAAAGGTTACTATTACCTATGATGTCCCGGGATACCACCCCTATCAAATAATTGATCAATTTATCTATGTTATTGAAAGTATAACTAACTTCACAATAAATAGACGTAGAAATTGTCTGAAGGCTGCGATAAGATAGTCGGCCTTGATGTGGATTTTCCAATTTACTAGAATATCGAGGAACGAGATGGCTGAAGCAGCTGTTTATATAGACAGGAGAATAATACAGTGAGGATTATATTTGATGAACTGAAGTGAGCGTACGAGTAGGTGGTTGAAGTACGTCGGTAATTGTATTGCTTAGTAAGTTTTATTATTCTTGAAATAAGTACTAATATATGTTTGTGAAATAAGTTATGAATCTTACAAAAATACTTAATCATTCATAAGTTATTTTTGTTACATAAAAAATATTATTATTATACCTATTACATTTTGTTCTTCTTGCAAATATGATACGTTTTTATTACATAATTAAATAGAAAATATTACAAGTAAACTGTCTCGTTGGTCAGTGGGTTTGATTCCCAGGTCGAGAAAAGTGTTAGCCTTAAAGTAGCAGCTGCAGAAGATTTGTGCCCGCTGATAAAAATGATGTGATAAAAGTGATGGCGAAATGTGGTTGTAGTACTAATAGGTTCACCTCTGCCTAACCCTTCGGGGGTTACGGGCGTGATGTTACGTATGTATTTAAAACATGTATATGTACTTACAAAAACAATTTCTTATGATATTCACATAACGTCCAAGAGCACGTCCAGTCCAATCAAGTGGTCGGAAATCATTGTAATTCCCAATCATGATGATTTTTGCTTTCGTTTTCGACAGCGGGGTCATATCGGCATACTGATTAATTGACCATCGATCCACATAAAACAAAACAAGAGAAATTACTTTAGCATTTACAGTAACTATAAATATTTCGTTGTACATTAAGTATTAAAGGTTTTCTATCTTGACGCCTCTAAGTAACTCAGAAACCCTTTCTTTCAGTAAATGTTTGAGTAACTCGTTAAGAATTCAGTATCATTGGAGAGGTACGCTCAAATCTCAGATGTGTTAAACAATAGATCTCAATGGGTTTTTCAACAAAGATTGGTGACTGGCGTCTACCTACGACTTCGTCTTCGTCTTTGTCTTCATATGCAGACGAATTGGGTAGTTGACACTATTAATAAATAATTCCAAGACATAACTTCTTTAAAAAAACGCTTTATTTTAGCCCTGAAAACCCGAATTATTTTCAATTTACTGCAAAATTTGATTTTTTGTGGCTTTTAAATCAAAAAATAGTTAGACAATTGAGTTGCCAAATAAGTGACGTCACAACGTGCTATTACCATACAAAATCTATGAAAGAATCGCGTTTTGACAGGTCATAAAAAGTACGTCAACTGTTGGTGGTGTCAACTAGCCTATTTTACGAAATTCTACTTACTTTTAGGCACGATCGCTATCTAATCTTAGTCTGGATCTATCGAAAATGTTTCTAACTTACCTTTACCATTTTTTTCACATAGACTGCCGCTGAGGTGAGATTGCGCCTACGCTGAAAACCAGCGCCGTGGTTTCGTGCCATCGTGTGTGGGCCACGGCATTATGCTGAGCGTCGGCCGTTTCGCGCGGTAGTGGCGCAATCTTTTTTTATTTTTATTATTAAGTATTATTAGTTTTTTTTTTCTTTCTTTAGATTAAGTACCAACTTGTCTGGGCTGTTGTGAAATTATTTTGTATGCGTCGCTTTCGCGTGAATAAATTGTTTTTCTTTCTTTCTTTCTTCTTTCTATTGCGACTAGATTATGAACGTCTTTATTTATTAGAATTGGTTCTTAATTATGAAAATGTCCTATTTTATCCCACGTAAACACAAACATGGGGAAAAAGTTGTCCTATGCGTAAAGCTAGACCAATATCCATATTTACGCTTCAACTAATTCTGCTCAGTGGTTTAAGCGCGTAAGAGTAACAAAACATTCGTTTAATTCTCACAGACTCTTTGCTTTTTAATAGTACTACGATAGTAGGAAGTAAGTAGTACCTTTGAGTGTAAATACCAATTATTTTAGGGTTAATTGCCCTTTGAATATATTTTTATACATAAAACATTGAAAAGGAACAAGGAAAATTTACATTCAAACCATTGAAATTTCTTTATACAAGAGAAGTGATGGATTTGTATTCTGTTTCACTAAACGCTACTAGATATAACTATGCAGCTATTGACGCATTAAGAGTTTGTGTGTTAGCTCATTTTGGCAAAATTAAGCTTAATTCCAGGCTGGCTTTACAAAGTTACAGGAGAAGTACAAAGACATCTTAAAAAGATTTGTTAAAAAAAATTGTTCTGCTAAAATGTCGGTGGACATCTAATTTTCTCGTAATACAAAGAAGCATTTTTAGGTCATCATTCCAGGCTTTTCGCCCGTATTTTGGCTCTAACGAGATTAGGCAGGATATGACTTTTAGTCAGCCTCAAAGAGATCCCATCATGAATTTTAAAACCTGCAATGTATGGTTGTAATTTCGGTGACGTGTACCGCATTGTTTCTGTAGGTATATTGAGATCTAATAATATCAATGTGTTTTAGTATACCGTCGCCTATTTTTTTCAATATTAATACCAGCTTATAACTCTCCCACTGTTGGACAAAAGCCTCTTCTCATATGAAGAAGTACTATGTATTCTTTATTTTAAACACAGAGATCTATTGCTACCAAACTAGAAAAATAAGAAAATCTAAATCTTTCATACGATTTTATTAAGTTTTATTACAGCTGAAAATCATATTACAAACTATTTGTAACCAATTGGGCCCCTATATTATTATATCGTTATAAATATTTAATAACCTTATTCATTCGTTGACATTATAATACATTAATGATAGAATGTATTAATATTTTCTATCTTGAAAAAGCCGACCAGATTTTTTTATACCGCCGCAATAAATATTCAAAGTATAGTGAAACCTAATTAGTTTTTCTATTAAGAATAAATATACGAGGATTAGAATTTTGTTCAAAATACAAGTCAAATTATTTAATAAAATTGAATACTAAAATACTATTTGGCAATTGACATCTCAAAAATACCTTTTATTTTATAATATTTTTGATTTAGTTGAAGGTCAATTCATAATTGGCAATTAAATTATTGACTGTTTTAATTGGTTATTTCGTATCGATCGGCGATAGCGACAAAGTATCTATGTACATTGTAAGATGTAGAATCGATATTTCCAAAGATAAAAATTATTTTAACATAGTATCCATCACTTTATTATATCAAGAACAAAACAAAAAGATTATTGTTATTGTTCCACTGCAGGCAAAGATCTCTTCTCACACAGAGAAGGCATGAGCATTGATTACCCGCTTGGCTAAATTTTGGCTTAATTGGGTAAAATTGGCTATTGGATTCCAGACTTATAATAATTAGAAGTATTGCTTTCCTGAAGTTGTTTTCCTTCACCGATGTCAGTGATGTCTAAAATAAATTTAGAAATGGATATGAAATACAAAAAATCACATTAGTAGGTACTTGATCCTGCCCAGTTGCAAACCCTAACCACTCGGCCATCGCGACGAAATAAAAGCATACTGCAAATATTATATCTTATAAAAAATAAACAATTGTATTCATCTAATTTTCTCAACATTTCATAAGACTTTCGAAGTCTTTACCAGATATATAAAATTATTAGAAAACATCTTCCACATACATAAATAGTACAAAAACAAGGAAAAGACAAAACAAAAAAAGAACACAAGAAAATAATACACTTTCTCGATCTTTAACTCGAAGTAAAAAGGGTCTCACCAAAGTTGGTACCCACCATCCTCACACATTCTCAAAGGGGATGGCCTATTTAGCTTGGGACCGCACCGCTAATAACACAAGCTACACGTTAATGGAAAATGCACACACGAACATATTCACGCCACCGAATAAATTTTAAGTTCGGCAAAAGTTTGGAATTCTCCTTTATTCATCGGAGAGCTAAAATCCTGTATAATAAGTAACTTCGTCCGTGACATAATCCTGTAGAGTTTTCTCATCTTGCTTCGAAACGTGATTGAATGAAAATGTAATGAGATTCCAACTCATCTTCAAGGTATGGGATTGAGTAGGTACGAGTATATTGTTGAAATTTTGGCTGGTTTAACCATATCCAATCTTGTTTGTATACTAGATTGTGTTCGCGACTTTACACGCATATTTTTTGTGCGGACCCCTGATTCTTTTTCTAAAATAAAAGTGGCCTAAGTAGTATCTTAGGCCACAAATAGACCTTAAATAGTCATTTAAAACATCAGCTATGTGCCAGTCTAAGTCCCGTCAAAATTGGCCTAGCCATTTCGGTGATTAACCGGAACAGACAAACGGACACACAGAGACAGAAAAATAAAAACGTTTTAGGTATATTATGTACTATGTGAAAGTTCATATTCGTTCAGTAAAAGCTATTATTTTGACAATACAAATAGACACAGCAATTTTTATGTATTTGTATAGGTACATGTAGTTTACAGGAGTAATGAAACAAACACATTGTCATGACGCCTGTAATCCTTGAAGGGTAAGACAGGGGTCAACCCGTCCCATGCATTAGGGGGCGCGCCTATAACCGATTCTTAACTCTTTGAGTTGAGAATTCGATTGGAATAATGTTCGATTTTTTATTTAGTAAATCAAGATTGATTATTACTTTCAGGGTAATTGTACTGTATTAGTCTGAATTAAATCACGATTTGTGATAGTCTTACTATAGATACGGTAAGCGACAACAATCGACTAAGTCTGTCACTTTTATTTATTTAGGATCTCCAACAAGAGATATATTATTATACAAATCATGACATACAAAAATGGTTAACAAAAATTATTATGTAAATGTACTCTATCAGTTAAAGGTACACTTCTAAATAGATATAATATAATAATAAACATTGTTTTTTACTATTTAAGGTATTTGAGAATTTTATTTCATTTCATCTTAATTCGACATACGTTTTCAAATATCTATTGTGGTCAATAATGAGGATTTTAAAATCTAAGGGATTAAACACCTTATGCCACTGACCGTGCCTTGAAAAACGATTTGTTTTTCGACATAAAAATCTGGAGCAAAATACCAAAAAAATACTAATCTAAAATTCAACAAGCTTCATAAATTATAAACATAATTATTTTTAAATTGGGAAGAAGGGATCGTATTGTCCTCATGGTGTCAGGGTACGTGAAATAATTTGTGATACAGCGTGTGGGGGGAGGGGGGGGGGGCAGAGAGATTATGTTCTGACAAATGATGAATAGCTTCGCATCTCTTGGAAGACATGCCTTGAAGATTAGGCTTGATTATGTTAGGGTATACCGGGTAGATTTTGTTAGGTTTTTTTTTTTCTTCTAATAAATAATATAAAAAATCGATAAATAGCGGAATTTTAGAATCGTTTTTATGTTTCTATTTTTAAATAATATTATAAGTGATTGTAAATATAGTGTTTCTCTTAATAACTAAATATAAGTTCATTTCGAATCTTTTTATTTGTTCATATTAAAAACGCCAAAAACAATTAAATAAGATCAATCATACTTCAATTCCTACAATGTGTTCAAATCTACTATTTACTCGCAATGTGTATTATGTGTACTTAAATACATAATTAAATAAATATTTATTAAAAAAATTAAAAGTTGTCCTACTTTAATCGTAAAATTTTATTAAATAAGATCTAATAATATCATAAAGTGTAATTTCCGTACTGCCTTTCTTAAGAGTTGTAACTTAAATACCGTAACATAATTTTATTAGCAACATAACAAACCTAAGTTACTCGTAAAATTAATGAGGGATATCATTTTCGTACTTAAATTGTCTGGCGTAATTTTCCAGATGAGAAATCTCTTGAATGCAACCATAATTTTGAAATCGTACTATGTGTTATAGATCCATCAAAAAGACCATAGATTTTTGTAACGATATGGTTAATCGCTTAGCACTAAAAAGTACCAAAAAGTATCACTTTACCTAACTCACTACTCCTTTCAGCTTCAATCTGCGCGACCAGGTCTCGGGCCCGGCCGTGCATCCGCGCGAAATGAACCCTGGACCGGCCATGTCTTATGAGACTCCTTCCACCATGTCGCACACCCCTCACTTCACTCCTATAGCACTGCACTAGCGTCGCGATGTATATTAATATTAGCGTCCGCATTATTGGAGCATCGTGGCGTGCGCTCCCGACGACCGCGCGGCTACTACTGAGAGCGTTAGTTTGGAGACGAACTCATTTTTTTTTTCGAATTTGACGTCGAATTTGAAAATGGTATTCGAATTTAAAATTATTTTTCTGTTAAAGAGAAGGATTAAAATGAGGTTTTAGGCGTTGCTTTGGTAAATATATTTTTGTTTAATCTGGCGCTCCGCGAGTAGGTAAGCACTGACTTCATTTTGGCTGAGAATCGGAAAGATTTTTGTTTTTCTTTCAGTTGGCGACTTTGGTTCGCGACGTCTAATGAAAAGTTGGTCCCTATTAATTAGAAGAGCTACTTTTATCTCAATAATAAATAGTTAGAATAAATATTTTTATTATTTTATACTTTCTTCGATCTCAAGGGGTTACTTTTAATTAACTACAAAGCTTCTAATTGCTGTTATTCTATTGCTAATGAAAGTATTAAAGGCGTTAGTAACAATAAGTTTTCAGTATATTTTATTGAGTTCTCTCAAGTCGGTACCGACTCCTTTGTTAAATACTATTGTAGACTTTGACTTGTAATACTAAAATTAATCCGGAGTTACTGAATAAAATAATTAAAGACCTTTTGATGTACTTCATTGGCCTTTTTGTTTCATGTTCAAAGTTTTAATGACTTATATTATTGATAGTCAATGTGATTTGGATACTTTTGGGTGGAGAAGTGGTCATAAATTTGACAGAATAATACATACATACATAAACTCACACCTTTTTCCCATGGGGGTAGGCAGAAACCACAGAACGCCACCTGCTACGATCCTTACATACTCCTTTCGCCTCATCTACGTTCATACATCTCGTCATACAAGCACGCTGGTTACGAGTATTCCGCACCTGACCTTTCTGAAGAACCTCACCAATAAGGTCAGTGTAGGTCTTCCTAGGTTGACCCCTCCCTGCGTTGCCACTCACCTCTGCCATTTAAATACCTTTTGTTGATCGTCTTTCACTCATCCTCTCAACATGACCGAACCATCTAAACATACCCTTTTCTATCTACTTATTTATTTATTTGCGTTAAAACACGGTATTACAAATAAATGGTGTTAAAAAAGAAAATGGTGCTACATGTTTTGCTAGGAATACATAGCATGAAAACTTATAGTTATGGTATATAATAGTGTAATTATTATTGTTCATAAACTATTATAAAGAGTAAAAAAAAAACAACTTTTTTTGACGTTTTTGAGTACCTATCTAATATTATTATTTCAATAAATAAAGCATTTATTAATAAAAAAGATAAGTTTGTAATAATCTACTTTGTAATACATACTTTTTAGCATAAGTACCTTTATAAAATATATTACCTATGATAAAATGTAATTTTAGTAGTTCAAACAAATTCTTATAAGTAATATAATATAAGTATAAAGTTTAATATAAATTGTAGACGCAAATACAGACAGATCAATGACCCCGCCTACATACATTTTCAGGCACATTGGAGGTAAATATCAAATATTATTTAATTAAAATACGAGGTATGCGAATTAATTCTTGGGTATGTTTTTTAGGAAAAGAGAAGACGTTGGTATTATGTTCATTAATTTGTGAAATTCATACTTTTTAATTATTATTTAATGAATATTATGAAATATGCTAGAGTCAGGTTAGTTTAATTAAAATTTATGTTTTTTAAATAATCATATTTATGCTTTGTTTTGGAGGATTCATGAGGTGAACTTTGAGAATTATTATCTAATTATTTTATAACATCTGTTTTTTTTTCTGATTGTGACTAAGCCGTATGTACTTCTATTTTTGTGGTTTTGATACCGGGCAAGTACCAATGTTATTTTTTTTATTCATATCTACTTTTCAAGTTTATCTTTGACATCACTAATGCCTCATTTACGGAGGCGCAGGGCGTCGGGCGTCGCGTTGTGCGGCGCGGCCCGCTCTAAATTCA
The DNA here is from genome assembly GCA_949316365.1 of Hoplodrina blanda. Taxonomy (NCBI): domain Eukaryota; kingdom Metazoa; phylum Arthropoda; class Insecta; order Lepidoptera; family Noctuidae; genus Hoplodrina; species Hoplodrina blanda. The sequence continues at coordinate 1,352,538 of OX438579.1, read as the reverse complement.
AACATAATATGGCGTTGTATGAGTGCGTTTACGGTGAAGCGCACTATTTCATGTTGGTTGAGATGTTAAGAGTGGTCGTCTATAGTTCCAATATTTGTAAACACGTGAACACTATGTATATTTGAACATTTTTAACCTTAAATTCTTGATTTGTAATACTTTTTAAGTGTTATGATTTAGTAGTTTCTGTATAAGGTACATTGCATTCACGTGCCATATGTATGATTCTGTATGCAAATATTGTAAACATTGATTTTAAAAGAGTACGTATGGAGTTTCTTGCCCATTCTTCTCCATACAAAACTACCTTTTGGAAGGGACAACTAGATTCAATTCCTTTTTCTTTTGTATTTGACGTTCAAAAGTGCCTTATTGAAATAAATGATTTGACTTTGACTTTGAAGCGATTTTAGACGTACTGATTTTCCCGCCGTTTGACGCCACGCCGCACGCGACGCGCGACTCCCCACGTCTCCGTAATCCGCCTTACATCGGTGAAGGAAAACATCGTGAAAAATCCTGGACATTAATTAATATGAGTATGGAAATTGCCAATCCGCATTGAGCAAGAGTGATGGTGATCAATACTCTTGCCTTCTTCATATGAGAAGAGGCCTTTACCCTGTAGTGAAAAAAATATGATCTGGTCTTTTTAGGTACACAGTTTTGTCTGTGTTTTATTATGTTTATTTTTGTTATAAGTCTAGCGCAAACTAATATCAGTATGTTTATTTTTAACCGTCTTAGTCTTTAGTTATGGTAAAGTTCAACACAGCCCACACACTCTTTAAAATTATGATTTCAAAGTAAATAAGATTCTTTTTCTTTTGTAGCTACGTTTTATAAAAAAAAATGTTATTTTACAGAAATAATTTTTCTTTAATGTTATTTACTTAGTTTGGTACCTAGAATGCGTAGCTGACGATAATGTGATATGTTTTTACACATTTTGTAAATAAACCTTTTTTTTTTGAATTTTTGTTTTTAATAAAATGGTGTTCCATACTAGAAATATCTCTTGTATCGTGGGTGCGTTTACAGACATAGAAACTCACATACACAAACAGCCAGACTCGGTACAACTATCTGTAAGCCATACAAATATTTGTACCGAGCAGGAATCTAACTCGCGGCACATAACCCAAGCCATTTTCTAGAAATGAAATTAAAATCGCTGAGCTTATTATGTCCTCTCACTCACTCGCTACACTGTGCGAGTGAAATAGCATAATAAGTTAATTTTTTAGGCTGTCATTTGAATAACGATATTCATAGTCAACATCTCTCAAGGAAGTACAAAATCTTCACCTCTGTATAACCAAAACAAAATATCAATAATTCTGCGCTCGAATACATCTAAGTGATATATACCAATAAATATGATAATACTCGTCTACCTACTAATACTAGCACGTGTCTTGTCTCACACACAAGAAGATGAGTCAGAAAACCCAGAGTGAACGATACCTGAAACTTTAACGCACATGTAAAAAGTTATATACAGCATGTAACAAAAACCCTGTCCGATCCGTAGGGGTATTATTCGGCATCGTACTGCGTACACATACGTAGCCATTTAATGGATTTGAGATTATTATTTTTCCCCAGTGAAAAAAAAAGAAGAAAGAAGAAGTAATTAAATTAAAATAAAACATAAAAACTGATCAATGGCAACACTGATCTGACAGGGTTTTTATTACATAGTGTATATCGTACATTTATGCCTACTTTTTTTAAATTCAAATCAAGCTAGTAATAAATATATGTACCTAGTATTTTTTTTCTCAGTTATTTATACTACTATTATTAAGCTGAAGAGTTTGTTTACTTAAACGTAGAGGATCTCAAGAACTACTGATCCGATATGAAAAAATATTTTAGCATTTTATAAGTAGCCTTTTATCGATTTTGGGCTGTAAAATATCACATACAACCTACGGAAGCGTAACAAATAAAAAAAAACATTAATATTTTTTTGAACTAACATCATAATGTGTATTCACAGAGGGCATTAAAGGTTTTTTTTTATTTTAAATTATCGAAAACGACTCATATTTAAAATCAATAAAAGCATGTCAACTACACACACACATAATATATTATACATATACAGTCTTCAGAGAGTTTCTACAGAGTTTCTCGTCAAACAATATGACTTCACCTTCTGTCCATTCCCTTAGTATCCCTTCTTACGTCATATACGGCTGAATTCCACCCAACCATAGTAATATCATTATCGCTTCCGTAGGCAGTTCTACGATGCTACGAGATACCGCTACGGCGTAGCTGCGTAGCACTATCGTAGATAATCCGGCATTTCTATGGGTACTTGGTGGCTTCAAGAATATTCGGGTTGTAGATTTTGTATTGTAGTTGGAACGTGAATTTTGATCATAGTGTTCTTTACATTTGTATAATTAAACTTTGAAGAGAATTGCGATTCAATTCAATGTACTATCTAATTTGTTTTTTTTAATTATAATTAATAGAATGTCAGTCTGAAATTACCAATCCACCTTGAGTAAACGTGGTGATCAATGCTCGTGCCTTCTCTGTATGAGAAGAGTCCTTTTCCCTGCAGTGGGACAATTTCTTTTTTAATTAAATTAAATTATTTTATTAACTTTGGTAAAAAAAAAACTTATTTTTCCTTTTCCACGTACTAGGTACGCGTTCCATTAAAACGATTTCATAAAAGTAAAAAAAGGTGACAAAAGGTAAAAAGGGTCGAACGTAACCATTAATGGGAAGAACTTTTAAAACGACAGCAATTCTAAATTAGAGAAAAATCTGCTGTGCCGTAGAAACTTTTTTTTTGTTACCTATTCCGAATAGCATTTCACCTTTTTGTGACATTTTTTTTACGAATCAAATACTTTACGATTCCTAACAAGCTTAATTACGTGTTTTACGTAAAACATCATGCCTGTAATCCCCGAAGGGTTAGGCAGAGGTGTACCCATTAGTACACCCATATTTCGCCAGTTATGTTTAAGTCCCATGTAATAGGGGGCGAGCCTATTGCCATCAACCGAGCACAAATCCAGAGTCCGAGAAAGCTACTGAGAAATTCCTAATGGAAAAACCCAATAACATTATGCCCGACCTGGGAATCGAACTCAAGATCTCATGTTCAGCAGTCGCGCTTTGCGACCACCAGACCAACGAGGCAGTCAAAGATATGTAAATTATTGTTAGTATTAGAACAAATATGACAGTTCGACGGATTTTGTACAAAAAAAATGACAAGTTTATTTTTCAAATGTAAGTTACCAGAAAATTGAAAATTCAACCCTAAAGTATTCGTTCGCGTGGTATCCTACACTACCAATACTCCTACCCTAACCCTGCCTCACCCTACCCCCTACCCTACCCTACCCCTACACTACCCCTACCCGACCCCTACCCTACCCTACCCCTACCCTAACCCTACCCTACCACTACCCTTCCCCTACCCTACCCTACCCCTACCCTACCCCTACCCTACCCCTACCCTACCCCTACCCTACCCCTACCCTACCCCTACCCTACCCCTACCCTACCCCTACCCTACCCCTACCCTACCCCTACCCTACCCCTACCCTACCCCTACCCTACCCCTACCCTACCCCTACCCTACCCCTACCCTACCCCTACCCTACCCCTACCCTACCCCTACCCTACCCCTACCCTACCCCTACCCTACCCCTACCCTACCCCTACCCTACCCCTACCCTACCCCTACCCTACCCCTACCCCTACCCTACCCCTACCCTACCCCTACCCTACCCCTACCCTACCCCTACCCTACCCCTACCCTACCCCTACCCTACCCCTACCCTACCCCTACCCTACCCCTACCCTACCCCTACCCTACCCCTACCCTACCCCTACCCTACCCCTACCCTACCCCTACCCTACCCCTACCCTACCCCTACCCTACCCCTACCCTACCCCTACCCTACCCCTACCCTACCCCTACCCTACCCCTACCCTACCCCTACCCTACCCCTACCCTACCCCTACCCTACCCCTACCCTACCCCTACCCTACCCCTACCCTACCCCTACCCTACCCCTACCCTACCCCTACCCTACCCCTACCCTACCCCTACCCTACCCCTACCCTACCCCTACCCTACCCCTACCCTACCCCTACCCCTACCCTACCCCTACCCTACCCCTACCCTACCCCTACCCTACCCCTACCCTACCCCTACCCTACCCCTACCCTACCCCTACCCTACCCCTACCCTACCCCTACCCTACCCCTACCCTACCCCTACCCTACCCCTACCCTACCCCTACCCTACCCCTACCCTACCCCTACCCTACCCCTACCCTACCCCTACCCTACCCCTACCCTACCCCTACCCTACCCCTACCCTACCCCTACCCTACCCCTACCCTACCCCTACCCTACCCCTACCCTACCCCTACCCTACCCCTACCCTACCCCTACCCTACCCCTACCCTACCCCTACCCTACCCCTACCCTACCCCTACCCTACCCCTACCCTACCCCTACCCTACCCCTACCCTACCCCTACCCTACCCCTACCCTACCCCTACCCTACCCCTACCCTACCCCTACCCTACCCCTACCCTACCCCTACCCTACCCCTACCCTACCCCTACCCTACCCCTACCCTACCCCTACCCTACCCCTACCCTACCCCTACCCTACCCCTACCCTACCCCTACCCTACCCCTACCCTACCCCTACCCTACCCCTACCCTACCCCTACCCTACCCCTACCCTACCCCTACCCTACCCCTACCCTACCCCTACCCTACCCCTACCCTACCCCTACCCTACCCCTACCCTACCCCTACCCTACCCCTACCCTACCCCTACCCTACCCCTACCCTACCCCTACCCTACCCCTACCCTACCCCTACCCTACCCCTACCCTACCCCTACCCTACCCCTACCCTACCCCTACCCTACCCCTACCCTACCCCTACCCTACCCCTACCCTACCCCTACCCTACCCCTACCCTACCCCTACCCTACCCCTACCCTACCCCTACCCTACCCCTACCCTACCCCTACCCTACCCCTACCCTACCCCTACCCTACCCCTACCCTACCCCTACCCTACCCCTACCCTACCCCTACCCTACCCCTACCCTACCCCTACCCTACCCCTACCCTACCCCTACCCTACCCCTACCCTACCCCTACCCTACCCCTACCCTACCCCTACCCTACCCCTACCCTACCCCTACCCTACCCCTACCCTACCCCTACCCTACCCCTACCCTACCCCTACCCTACCCCTACCCTACCCCTACCCTACCCCTACCCTACCCCTACCCTACCCCTACCCTACCCCTACCCTACCCCTACCCTACCCCTACCCTACCCCTACCCTACCCCTACCCTACCCCTACCCTACCCCTACCCTACCCCTACCCTACCCCTACCCTACCCCTACCCTACCCCTACCCTACCCCTACCCTACCCCTACCCTACCCCTACCCTACCCCTACCCTACCCCTACCCTACCCCTACCCTACCCCTACCCTACCCCTACCCTACCCCTACCCTACCCCTACCCTACCCCTACCCTACCCCTACCCTACCCCTACCCTACCCCTACCCTACCCCTACCCTACCCCTACCCTACCCCTACCCTACCCCTACCCTACCCCTACCCTACCCCTACCCTACCCCTACCCTACCCCTACCCTACCCCTACCCTACCCCTACCCTACCCCTACCCTACCCCTACCCTACCCCTACCCTACCCCTACCCTACCCCTACCCTACCCCTACCCTACCCCTACCCTACCCCTACCCTACCCCTACCCTACCCCTACCCTACCCCTACCCTACCCCTACCCTACCCCTACCCTACCCCTACCCTACCCCTACCCTACCCCTACCCTACCCCTACCCTACCCCTACCCTACCCCTACCCTACCCCTACCCTACCCCTACCCTACCCCTACCCTACCCCTACCCCTACCCCTACCCTACCCTATACTTGAGACCGGCTTCCCGACTTCATATTAAAAGGGCTGTTTTTAGGGACTTCGTTCGCGTGGTATCCTGCCCCAACCCTACTACCCCTACCCCTACCCCATATTTTCTCACCTTCAAACCTTCCCTAGACCTCCACGAACATTTCAAAACTAAAATCAGCTAAATCGGCCCAGCCGTTCTCGAGTTTTAGCGAGTTTACACCTTGGGTCCGAAAAACCCAAATATCTTACGGACCCCTATTTTTTCTAAAATAAAATATAGCCTATGTCACTCGCAGATAATGTAGCTATCTAATGGTGAAAGAATTTTTAAAATCGGTCCAGTAGTTTTTGAGTTTATCCATTACAAACAAAAAAACAAACAAAAATACAAAGTTTTCCTCTTTATAATATTAGTATAGATAGCTCCCTCCACGTGCACAGTTCAAACGTTAAAAATAATCCCACACATAAACCCAAGATAAACACATTATAATAAATGCACATCAAACAATATAGAGGTTCCCTCCCGTTATTAGCTCTTATCTACCCTCTTAGGGAACAATAGACGAACAATAAGCCACCGCGAATGCCTTACGTTTATCTGTGAATAACGCGTATTAACCCCTTAAGTAAATTCTATGGGGTAACCGCTTCTTTAAGTAATATTTGCATGGGTAAGCTTATGTCGGAACGAAAGTATGTTACAAGGTCTTTTGTTAAGTTGTTGTTTGGATTATATGACTCTAGCTTCTGCTTTCCTCTTGCCCATTCTTCTCCATACGAAACAACCGTTTGGAAGGGGCCGCTAGATTCTAATGTTTTTTTTTATTCTTTTATAATTATGACGCTCAAAAATGCCTTTAAATGGCGATATAAATGATTTGACGTTGAATGACTGTCCGAATAAAAAAAATATATATTACAGTTATGGAAAGAAAAAACATGACGTATTTTTAGCTAAAGTGCCGTGTGCTGGCCTCGTGTTATGCCTTCATCGCTGATATATTTTCCAAGTGCGGTAAATTTTACGAATTTATTAGTTCGAATAGAATAGTTCGAATAGTTTTAGAATTTAGATGTTTCAGTTATTTTTAGTGTTTGTTTTAAAGCGAAAATTAAATTATACATAATTAGGGCAATATTATTACTTAACACTATCACGACGCAATCTAAATATATATCATTACAGGTTATCTGACTTATTAAAACCCTCGTTATTCGTTTCATTGCATTTAATTTAACTTTAAACAAATCATTATTAATTTATACCCACTGCGAAATTACCCGTTCGCGTGCATAAACTCATGAAAAGAGAGAATACGCTGATATTGTTTACCGAACCCGTTTCTAGGAAATTGACCATAAAGATATTTCCCATTGCCCCCAATGAAAATCATCATAAACCTTACAAAGTAAATTTTGTTCCCATTAGGTAGAAAAACTTTTTTTGAGTAATTGTATGAGTAAGAATATTAAGTTTCGTGTTTTCCCATTGGTTACGACGAATTTTCGTTTCTACATACTCGTAAACATCACGTCTGTAATCCCCGAAGGGTTAGGCAGAGGTGTACCTATCAGTACACCCACATTTCGCCAGATATGTTTAAGTCCCATGTAATAGGGGGCGAGCATAATTATTGCCATGCTATTGCTATTGTCGTTTCTAATGAGAATGTTGTGAAATTGCACTTCGGTTACAATTTATTTATTACTAGCTGTGGCCGCGGCTTCGCTCACGTGGACCTAAGCGTAACTTAAGGAATTAAGTATTGTTGACTTATTTATTTGAATTTGTAAGAGAGGCTACACAAATGCATAATACATAACATAACATCACGCCTGTAATTCCCGAAGGGTTAGGCAGAGGTGTACCCATTAGTAGGTACACCCACATTTCGCCAGTTATGTTTAAGTCCCATGTAATAGGGGGCGAGCCTATTGCCATCAACCGGGCACAAATCCAGACTCCGGGGCTGCTACTGAGAAATTCCTAATGGAAAAACCCAATAACACTTTGCCCGACCTGGGAATCGAACCCAAGACCTCATGCTCAGCAGTCGCGCTTTGCGACCACTAGACCAACGAGGCAGTCATAAAAAAATGTAATTTTTTTGTTAGTAAATGCATAATAATAATAAATTTAAGCAAAAATTACTTTTGTGCTCCTCCAATTATAGGAGAAAACATAATTCACTTTAAATCTAGTTACAAATAAGTTTGATTAGAGCAGTTAAATTGAAAAGAGTTCAAAAAAATCAAACACTTTAATCAGGAATCCTACCATAAGAAGAAGAAAGATCATATAAAAATAACATAGAAAACACAATCGGCTACAAAGTTACATTTGGACTTATTCGTTTAATAGTGTTTCTTACCAAGTGGGACCAATGGGAATATAAACTTTAATGTTTAATAACAATCCGCTACGTGTTTCCTTATACTGGGTAAATTGTGTAAATAATATAATATATTAAAAAAAAACTGGTTGTTCAAAAATTTAATTTAGCTTTGTTTTATGTATCGTCATTTATTTCTTTAGTATTATAAGGTTACGGTTAAAGAAAATAAAATATTTTCTCACATAATATTTCTGTGGCGTTACCCTAGAGAATACAATATGGTGATGACCTTCAAAAGTGTCTTCTGCGTTCGTCCGGGAACTGTTAACTTAAACTTGAAACGTATATTCTGAGTAACACTTCAACGTTTTAAAGTGCTTGATAGTTAGAATTTACGAACAGATTATAATCCAACGTAACTAGCAGATATTACTCTCAATTTATATTTGTGTATTCCATCAATATTGGATTATTAATTAGGCAATGAACCGATTAAAACCTTCGTTTAGTTTCATAATTGAGAGTAATAGAGCAATAATACTGGGCGTTAGTGACAGGTTGGCAAAAACTGAAACGCCCAGTATATGAAAAGCTTTACCGTTTAAATTATAATAACCTAGACCATGTAATACTAGCATATGCCCGCAACTACGTCTGCGTGGTTTTGTTTTTACCCGCGTTAAGTTATGGAAGCTCCGCGAAATCTTTGAATCGTCGATCCCACAATCCCTTAAGACCAGGGTCTTTAACCAGTGCGTCCTACCTGTATTAACCTATGGAGCCGAAACGTGGACACTCACCGTGGGGCTGGTCCATAAATTCAAAGTCGCTCAGCGTGCGATGGAGAGGGCAATGCTCGGGGTTTCTCTAAGGGACAGAATTCGTAATAAAGTCATCCGTCAGAGAACTAAAGTAACCGACATTGCTCGCAAAATTAGTGCGCTGAAGTGGAAGTGGGCCGGCCGGTGGAGCAGACACGTGTTAGAGTGGAGACCACGTTTAGGCAAACGTAGTGTGGGACGCCCTGCAGCACGGGGGACCGACGATTTAAAGAAGGTGGCAGGCAGCGGATGGATGCGGGCTGCCCAAGACCGGGATGGTTGGCGCTCTTTGGGGGAGGCCTACGTTCAGCAGTGGACGGTCATAGGCTGATATGAAGTTATGGCTTTGGTTACTACTTCGCTCCCGAGAGTGGTCGCGTGATGATAGCCTATAGATACTGTTCCCCATGAACTTGGCAATCATATACGAAGATTTTTTCCAATTTGACTGGTAGTTCCGAAGGTGTTCTTTTTTCAATATTATATAGGTTTGTTCTTGACTCTAATATAGGTCAGAAGTGACATAGACAAAGTCGACGATAGAGTGAGCCTACCCAGAAGAAGCCTGTTTACTCTAACTTTAAAGAGATAAGGGTTGAATGCGTTAGAAAATACAGACTCAGGCAGAGACTGCAGAGAGTTCCACTTCTTTGCTGTGCACATTATAAAAGACGTTTGGAAACGCTTAGTGCGAATAGGTGGAATACCCACAAGGTAGGGATGGTAATTTGAACTGCGTGCGTAGGTTAGCGCATTTAAAAAAACACAGACTCCTCAGCATTATTGTATTCAAGTATTTATATAATTAGCGAACCAAAGATTAAGTATTAATCATTATTATTTAACACTGAATAATGTCAAAGTAATAATCGTCATCATTCCTTTAGATAGAAAATTTATTTCCAAACGACATTTCTCTGAAATGAGTCGTCATTTCCTTCTTACGAACTCAATCGGGGTTCATATTGTCCCGCACAAAATCATGATTTCCCATTATTTCGGACGACATAATCCAGCTTGGCGTATTCAATGCGATATTTATTTATATTTTTGTTTTCGTGGTCGTTCGATGAAAATTAATGAGCACTTGAGCGCAGTCCAAGCTTAGGTTTGTTTTTTATTAGAATGCTTTTTATTGAAAGCTGTCGTAATATAACCCTTATAGTAAACAATATTCATATTATTGACAAAACAGTTTTAGAAAATGCCCCCGTTGCAATGGTATAAAAAGATATAAACATAACATCTTGCCCGTAATACCCTAAAGAGTTAGGCAGAGGTGTACCCTATTGTACAGTCACATTTCGCCAGTTATGTTTAATTAAGTCCCATTTAATAGGGAACGAGCGTATTGCCATTAACCGGGCACAAATCCAGACTCCAAGGCTACTTCTGAGAAATTCCTTATGGAAAAACCCAGTAACATTTTGCCCGACCAGGGAAACGAAACCAAAACCACATGCTCAGCAGTCGCTCTTTGTGACCACTTTGGACAACAATGTCAAAAAGTTAACGAGTAGATAATTACACCATTTTAAGGTAGCTTATGTACTTGGTAAGTAACCGACCCGCAACTGGCCAAATTTTTACTATTTAAATAATATGTTCATCTCACTTTACAATTTTGGAGGTTAACAATACCTTCGAAAGGTAAACAAAATTATATTATTCCAAAATCCTAACCCAGTTTAGATTCGTTCCGAACTAAAAAAAAAAGAACGTTTTAACTTTAAATGGAATGTCAAATGCTACATATCAAAGGTGTTTCACGGTACGCGAGTCACACGTCGATCCCGCCACACTAACGCTTAACCTGAACCGTATTCCACCGTATTAAGGTTCAATTTTGACCAACATTTACCTTGTAATACGTTTGAAGCAACTTTTTTGGTAAAAAAAGTATAAAAACGGGTATGGTTTCGCGCGCTCTGCAAATTGTTTGACAGTGGTTGTAACTGGACTATTGCATTTAATTAGTGCTTTTTTATCTGTTGTTTGCGAAATTCATTTGGTAATTGGCAAGCCGTGCAGATTAAAGCCATTAACAGATGCTATAGTAATCGTAGATTTTGTTGAGCTCTTTTTCGAATCTGATGTAGAAGACCAAAATGAAGCTACATTTTGTTTGATATTTACAGTAAACTTTGTACAATATACCTAATGTACTATGTTCTGAAATCCTACAAACTTAATCACAAAGAATCGTTGAACTGTTGCGAGAAGACGCGGTATGAATTATATAATTTATTAAATTAAATTTTAATTTCATTTTGTACATTGTTGTAGTTCTTTTTATTTTGTACATAATCTATAAAATAAAAAGGAAAAAGGGTGGAAAGTTGGTGTCCTGAAATGCTTGCCTGAAAGCTTTAAGTCTAACTTAGGTACCACTCTACTCTAATAGATGCATGCTGGACTACATTTCTTTGTAAAAAACTATTTACTGTAACGCTGTATAGTGGAGAAAAACAAACTATTATTATTATTTATTTCTTCTCATTAAATTAGATACTTAACCAATTTAACAAATATAGGAATGCAGGGTTGAATTTACGATTTTATGTCATTCTTGGCTATAAACTATATTGTTTCAACGTTAAAATCCCTTTTAAAGTTTTGTCCTGATTCAGCCCTGCATCCCTATTAACCCCGTTTGAAAAGAAGCTTTTTGAAAAGAGCACACAAAATTAAACCTTAAAATAACTACATAAATTATTTTGAAGAAGAAATAAATCCCAGAAATTGCATCTTATTGTCCACAAATAACATTTCTCTTCTGTAGATCACAAATTAAAGTTATAATCTCTTTCACCACAATCGGTAAAACCGTTACATAATTTGGTGTAACAAATTCAAATATTCCAAGGACCATCACAAAGGGAAACTGTAAGTGGTTCACCGAGATGTTGTAAGTTTAAATTCAACCTTGATTTTGTAGCACTAAAGTAGGATTTGCCTTGACAGGATATATTTACCCGAGGTCTGTCCATTCTCGTCTCATCCAGTATGTACTATATTACACAAGAAATGCACTGTGAAAATTGATTTTCGATATCTCAGCTCGTAATTTAAGTGTAAATTGAATCCGACGTATGACACCGATGATATCTGTGATCTGCGAATAGTTTATGCTGCTAAATGACCAGATAACTTAGTAGAATAAAGGTCAATGTTCTTTTTTGAAACGAAGTTCTTTATCGCGGTTTGCGGTAGGTCTTAACTGGCAGAAATCGTTACATAAGGAAAAAGCGTTATGCCCAAAGTCAAAGTCAAATCATTTATTTCAATTAGACCATTAAATAAAATACCTACACTTTCAAACGGCATTTACAAAAGAAAAAAAATATTATAGCTGTATCTAGTTGCCCATTCCAAAAGCGTTATGCCCTTCCACGCGATCTTTCCTCTCTTTCTCTCTATGTCTCTTTTTATTACATACAGGTGTCAGGAAGTACATTCCTGTTGAGGGTACCGTGAAAGCACTTTTTTATGCTTTCTTAATCTTTTCTTAGCCCGAGCCTCGGAACGCTCGTAAAGCCGTTGATCCCGGCTGTCATTCATAGATAGATCTTTGACAATTGGAAACCATAAAAATCAAAGTCAATTCATTTCTTTAAAATTAGGGCGCTTTCAATTTATGCGTTTCGTGTTGGACCGCTGCGGTGCCGAAAACGCACGGTCCGCGCGCGTTCGCGGTACCGGCGGCCGCGAAAGCGCCCTTAGACCAGACAGAATGACAAGAACCTAGCTCCCATCATTCAACTAGCGCCCTCCCTTTGTTCGCGTGATTTTCTTACGGATTCCTAATTTTTTGCACTAAGTGATAACGTAGCTTCCAATTTACGAAAGAAATTTTAAAATCGGTTCAGTAGATCCAGAGATTATACCCCCTACAACCTCACAAAATTTACCTCTTTAAAATATTAGTATAGATTAAAACATAAAAGTGATGAATAAAAAACTGTACTAAATACCCTCCCGAAAACGTTGACAAAAATATATTTGAACCTACAGCCATGTTGAAGCAACACTACATTTTAATATTCAGCGCCCGAATTGAAAAACGCAATTTGTTATAAGTTCGGGAAAAAAGCTAACTTTTCACACTGGTCATGTCTGAATATTTCGTCAGCCGTTTTGCGTAACGAAGTTGTTTTAATATTGCCGTCCGTTTGTTTGGATAGTTTTGTGTTTGGTATACTTTTATTAACGCTGGGGTATTTTGTTTGGAAATGTGTCACACTGTTCACTTTCGAACTTTTGCTTATAATTTGATATAGGTCCGTGATAGAAAATAATGGAATAGGGTTATAAGACGGTGTAAAAATATGCAGTTTTTGGGATCGTTGATAATAAAATTCTTTGTGCGCAGAACCTGGTAGTGTATTCTTCAGGGCAATCTATAATCTTAATTAAATTAAAATTAATGTAATTATAAATATATTTTGCAAATTAATATATGCTGCATAATTTTGCATAGTACATGACGTTATAACGATAATATTGATATTTTTCTAATGTTTGTTTCTCAGGTCAACAAAAACAGAAGAAAATGTATCAGACTTGTGATTGCAGAGTGAGCCCACATCTTGCACAAGGTGAACAGGTCAGTGCAATTTCTTTCAACTTTAAAAAAAATACATTTTGCATATTTAAATACAGTACATAAATTATCCTTAAGCGCTAAATTACGGGTTCCCTGAACCTCACATCAGGAATCTCTGTACCAAACTAAAAAGTACTGTAAAAAAATAAGTCAAATATGAAGTTTTAATCTGGTTAAATCCTCTACAATAAAGGTTTTTTTTTGTGGAAACTCTCATGAATACCTTTAGTTTGGGGAGAACGGAGAGTTACCTATATCGAGCTACTAAGGAGTTGCAGTTTAGTACCGAGTTTGTCCTGAGTTTCCAATATTATAACCTACTAATATTACATAACTTAAAAATATTTTTATTTTTTGGTTCCTCAGAACAACCATATTTTTTCATTTCAATCTACCTAATTAAAGTCAAAACATTTATTTCAATTAAATTATTTAAAGGAACTTTTGAATTCTCAAGGACTAAACACGTAATTACCAAAACGAAAATCCTGACATATAAATGAAATTCAAAGACATCCCATTTCCTATCTCATTACCTACTGCTTTATTTTGGTTCACCTAATTATATTAAAACACCAAACGGAAACAACGTGACATAACCTAATTAGAAATTGTCACAAACAAAAATGGGCCCGACGATCATCTCATGATCAAATTACGCGCGCAGCATCTTAATTAGGAGCGTTTTAATTATTAACATTTTCAAACCAATTTATTTAAAAACAACCGGTTATGTGAGAGTTGATACGCTGGTGGAGGGTTCCGTTTACGTGTTTTTGACATTATAAGAGAACTATTTTAAATCTCAATCTGCACTTATACACATGCAATCGTCGAAGGGTTAGGCAGAGATGTATCCATTAGTACACCCACATGGAAGTCAAATCATTATACCGTAAAATATATCCAATGACACTCAGCAATATTTTTAATTTGTATTTTTTTACTGTACCTACTGTTACTTATGAAACAAAATTAAAAAAAATTAGCTCTTTCATTATTAGAGACGTAAAATTTGTTACAAATTAAAATTATTGCCGATTGTCTTGAGATATAATTTATGGTATAATGATTTGACTTCCATGTGGGTGTACTAATGGATACATCTCTGCCTAACCCTTCGGCGATTACAGGCGTGATACTATGTATTCCAAGTGAAAGAAGTGGCTGACGTTAGCTGGTTTATAAATAACTGGCTTAGCACGGGTGCAATGTAGATACTAAAGAACTATTAGTATAAACCATCCCTTATAAAACCGCATTATAGATCAAATCCGTTGCGTAGTTTGAAAAAATGAGTGTAAAATATCCATTTCACATTCTACAGTTATTTCCTTAAATAAATAAGGGTTATTTTCGAAATACGGAATCCTAGAATTATACAGTCCGTTAGTACTTATTTTATTTCAGTTTTACGTTTCAATGAGGCAGAGGTGAGAGAGGCTATACAGAAATTATTTTTTTACGTAAAAAGATTTTGTGAAATCTTTTCATTTATAACTTAAACTGTGTATTAAATTGCGTGTTATAAATGCTGCTGGTGTTTTTATAAATTTGAAAAAGAAAATTCCATTGACAGCCTTATCGATCTAGAATGAGATGCGGCGGTCCTAGGTTTAATACCTAGACGTAGTAAAGCACAATTGGGGTTTTCTATCAGAATTTAGAATCATGTCCGGGTTATAAAAATAGGCTCAGTCCTTATCACATGGAACTTGAATCCAGCTAGCAAAATACGTGTGTACCTACTATATACATCTGGTAACTCCTTCTAGAAATACAGGCGAGGTAAAGAAACTAAGAGATAGGTAGCCGCGTTTACTGCCGCATCAGTGCATAGGTTGACAAGAGTGCAGGTAAACGGACAATTGAGACACTCCAGCATATGGGACATAGTTTGAACTGGAGCTCCGCAATGGCACACCCGCTATATGAATTAACAAGCTTAGCGTGCAGCCAACCTGTAAAAATCAGCACGTATTCAAACCGTAGCCGGTTAAAGGGTAAAGGGAAGGCTGCTTAATCAAGTGTCAATCACCATTGAATACGGCTCTCTGATGCGCCTTTGAGCCAATAGTTCGCGTCCTATACGACAGGTGACGTTCGCTATCACCTTTCATAGTTCATTTGACACGCATAGAAATATACACGCTATAATACACACATCAAAAGTGTCTAGGGATCAAGCATTTTTATGCGGATTTCTTGAGATTGAGATGTGGCTTTGTAATAAATTTATGATTTTATAAATTTATATGGATCCTTTTTGGTGCATTTCATAATTTGAATCAGGAACTGTGAATCAAATTCGAGTAAAAGGTGAAAATCAGCTGTCAATATTTTCCCTATAAAAACATACAACGCATTGAAGACATTATTAGTGCTACTGTTTCCCTACTACTGATTAAAACCAACGTTATTATGGAGCGGCGACGTCATTTAAGTAGGGAAGAAATGCTCAGAGCCGTGGGAATGATAGAAGCTGGTTCCCGGCAACGTACTGTGGCTTTAGCTCTGAATACAAGTCAGAGTGTTATCAGTCGACTTTGGACACGTTACCGAAGCACTGGTACCGTGGCTGAGCGCCATGGAGGACGGTATCGCTGCACCACACGGAGACAAGACCGATACATTCAAATCTTAACTCGAAGAGCTCCAACAATAACCGCCATGATGTTAGCCGTGAGGCTTCATCACTCTTCAGGGAACTTAATTAGCGACCAAACAGTCAGAAACCGCTTGCATGAAGTGAACCTTCATTCCCGAAGACCGCTACGGGTACCACCTATAGCAATGCACAATCGTAGGATTCGATATCAATGGGCTCTTGAACACAGAAATTGGGCAGAAGAACAATGGCGTTTCGTGTGCTTTTCTGACGAGTCTCGTTTTGGTATGAGACCGGATACAAGACGTATACGACACTGGAGAACCCCTGGACGCCAACAGCGATTAAAATCCTGCCAGGAAGTCCATCCTTATAGTGGTGGAACCATCATGGTATGGGCGGGTATTTGGATCGGCGGAAGAACTGAGTTGATTTGGATCAGAGGCAACCTCAACGCTCAAATTTATGCTGAGACGATTGTATCAGACGTCATCGTTCCTCTACAAGTGCAAATCGGTCCCTTATTTCAGTTAATGCATGATAATGCACGACCGCACACCGCAAGAGTTGTAAGACAGACTCTCGCCGCAGCTAACATCAATGTCCTGCCCTGGCCTGCTCAGTCGCCAGACTTAAATCCGATTGAGCATGCATGGGATATGCTACAGAGAAGAGCTCTGCCGAATATGGAGGGTATCCAGTCGCAAGAAGACCTTTTTTTGTTGTTGCAACGAACATGGGCGGCCATTCCACAGCGTGATTTGGATGAACTCGTTTTGAGTATGCCAAACCGATGTTCTTGTGTTGTTAGTGTTCGCGGTAGAAACACGGATTATTAATTGTTTAAGTTACCCAATAAAATTTAAAAAAAAAAAAAAAAAACTAAAATCTCATATTTGATTATTTCCGTATGGACAATTTTTTGCACCTGCTTTGTTATCTCTTCATCACCTTTGGTTGACTGGTAGAGAATGCCTTAGGCATTAAGTCCGCCTTTGTACGTTTTTGTTGCATAAAGTTTAAATAAATAAATAAAGAAAACTGTTATTTCAGTCTTTTTTTCGAACTTTTGTGTTAGTGGTTAAAATGTCAAAAATCCCTTTATTAGGAAAATGGCAAATTTCTTTATTAATGCAAAGGTGACTTGGTTTATCGTTACTGTGACAAACGAAAACACTTTATTTGATGAATCCTTAAAGAAAATTTTAATTAATATCAATCAGGAGAAAAGTTATTGCAAAAATATATGTTGATCCCTAGACACTTTTGATGTGTGTATTAGAGGCAGGCAAGCCGGTTTTACGCAAACAAACTTTTTTAGTTACTCAATCTGCCTAGCCTTTTCCTAACTATGTTGGGGTCTTACCTAATTTTAAATATATTTTTTTATTCTACATACAATAATTATAGTGTAAG
The DNA here is from genome assembly GCA_949316365.1 of Hoplodrina blanda. NCBI lineage: Eukaryota > Metazoa > Arthropoda > Insecta > Lepidoptera > Noctuidae > Hoplodrina > Hoplodrina blanda. Next base: position 1,334,797 of record OX438579.1, on the reverse strand, counting down.
TTTTTATAATAGTGTTTTGGCTACTCCTTTGCCGGATGAAGCTAGAACCGTTTTTAATATTATTGTTATGGGTTAAGGTTGCGGGTATTCTAGTTTATTAAATTGTTTTATGTTAATTTTGTAATGCAATCATCGGGGTGACGTTTTCTATTCAGAAAAAAAAACCCGAAAATAAATAAAGATGTAAATAAAATCTACATATATATTTTTAGTGCTAAACTATTTTGAAGTAAACCGAACATTAGCCAAGGCCTCAGGTAACACAGATTCGCTAACTAGATTAACCCCAACGTATTTTCTAACGACCTGTGCTGTCTGGATTCTCTTTTATTCGATCGTCTTCGCAAGCCATTAGGTCGTAATGAACAAGCTATAAACTAGCGGTATTTACGATAGGGAGAAGGTGATACAGGTATTTTGTTTTTTTGTATAACCTCTTGTAGGAATGACACTAGACTTCCCTTTTAAGTTTGTCTTGATGTGTTTGCGGATAAGTGTCAAAGTCAAATCATTACAGTTACCGGCACGTAACTTGGCAAGAGATTTTCGTAGTGGGGGAAGTTCGCGCATATAAAAATGTATGAAATTGTGCGTGCGCAAACTTCCCCCACTACAAAAACTCTTGCCAACTTACGTGCCGGTAACTGTACATTCTCTTATTTAGTTTGCCCTGTTCGTATATAATATACTGTATGTCAGTTAGTTGTCCTTTCAAAATTTGCATTTGTTGGTAACCGATTGAGCTGAAATTTTGCATACACCTTTAATTCTGATGACAATATAATGTCCAATACTCAATTTAATAATTTTAGATTAAAGCTTGATTTTAAAATAAGTTTAATTAGTTTATTTTGAACTTGAAGCGCACTGGCGGGCAAATAGCTTAGCATATCTTGCATCTTCAACTTTCAATTCGTCTCCCGTCACGTGCATGCAATATTAATTTGACTTACGATGCATGCAGCTTATTGTCTACACCTGTGCGCCTACCGGTGACGGATCTGCTTGCGCTAGGGACATGCGCTATTTTGACCTAATCTTAACTCATGGCTTATTGCACTCGCATTGATGTAGACATAGCTTTATATCCATTAGACCATTCAAAGACACTTTTGAATTGAAGAAAAAAATTTTTTATCGCTAAATAGCCTATGTAACGTAACGTTACTTTACTACCCATAGGGGCATAGCAGTAACTAAACACGTAACTTAACATGAGTGAAAAAAACGTCGTCTATTTATTTCACCTTTTCACATCCCATGAGGGAGAACAAATTATTATAGAACGTACGCAGTCTGTTCAGGGTTTATTCTTCTCTAACATAAAGCTAGTCCTCAAGTATTGTGATACATGTGAATAACAAGTTAATAGCACTCCGACTTCGACCTCCGCGGGGAAATAAACCGATTTTTTATCCACAATGCAACCTCCACAGAGAAAAGAAAGAATGCTATAGTAGAAAACTCCAATTTTCGAAGTACGTCAATATTACCAAATTTTGTTTTGCGTTTAATGCGGCAAACTGCTACACCTTGCGTCTTTAAAATAAAGATTAGATTGGCGTGATGTTTAGTTTGATAACTGTAGATGTATTTGGCTTTAAGCTACGATGAATCAAACGGAAGTGAATTCGCACAATAGCCGATGAGAGCTGTAGAAAGTAGAAAGGGTTTTTGGTGCGTTTTTTTTCAGTTTTCGCTAACAATTGAGAAATTTTTCGATGCACCTTTATTGCAACGTGACTATGAAGATTTTGCGATTGTTGTGCAAGTCTGCTTCGATTTTTCCACTAATTATTTACCTGGCCTTTTAGTATTGGGGGAAAATGGTAACTTCTTTCAGGTAATTTAAATAATGAGATTATTTTATATAAGTTTAATATTTCTTAAAAGATAGTATATATTGATATTTAACTTAAGTTATTTAACCTGTTTATTCTCAGAACTAACCTGAAGATAGGTATTACTATAGTAGGTAAATAGTGTAGTGCAGCTAGATGACCTAGGTCCAAAAAAAAAATATTTTTGAGTTTAGTACTTCTTCCTGAATCTATTTTTTTTTTTTTACTTAATTTATTAATTTAAATATTTCATACATACATACATACATAAACTCACGCCTTTTTCCCATGGGGGTAGGCAGAAATCACAGAACGCCACCTGCTACGATCCTTACATACTCCTTTCGCCTCATCTACGTTCATTTCATTCTTAAATATTTCATGTGAAAGTTAAATTCCTTACTCCAAAATCTAGTTAAGCTTCTCTTACATAATTTCAAAAACAGTGTGCAATGTTGCTTGCAAACCTAAATGCATTTCACAACTAAAAACTATCCGCTTAGAATATTCTAGAAATCTCACGAGCACTATCTTCTGGAGACATTGTAACGATACTCGTATTATGCATAGTTTTATTCATTGAATTTATATTGGAATAGAAGAATATTTCTTCGTCTGTCTCTGGGTTTTGTTTACTCTGATTTTGTGGCAAAATACTGCCGATGCAGAATCTAAGGGAATTCGTTCCGCTGAAATTACAAGTAGGGGAGCGTGGGGCTAGTTGTAGCAGGGGTAAGTAGTAACAGCTTAATTACTCAGCAGGTTTCGAATATTTTGTTTTAAATTGACACTTAATCTACTCCTTATAACGAGGCCTACGACATAAGCACAGCCAGGGTGGCTCAGACGAGCGCAGAGAGTAGTTACGAGCAGACCCATGATTTTTGCCAAGTAACGTAAAAAAATTAAATTCTTAAAGTTTGATTCTAAATAACTGCAATGTCTTAATAAAATCTGTATCGTTTGATTTGTATAGTCAATATATTAGGCTATCTTATATAATTACTTTTATTTGACAATAATATAAACTTTTTTTTTAATAATTAAAAATGTTCAATAATTTGGCATGGGGCTAGTTGTAACGAAATTTCGGGGCACGTTGTAACTAGTTACAACTTGCCCCTTCGTGTTTTTATATGAGCATTTTGTCGTTATATACACAATCGGTTGAATAGAGAATGAACCAAAAAAGATGATAAAGTGCACAAAAAGGTTTTCAACGACGGATCAGATTCAGAAACGGAGAGAGTGAGTGGTTTTGTTAAATTAGTAGAAAAGAAAACAGCAGATGACGGAGAAACCTGGGGTTTGCAAATTGTGGTCACCAGTTAAATGTGTAAAAGATGCTCCTGTATCTGCTGTGTATGCTCGTTTGTGAGAACTGTGATTCTGATGAAGACTGAATTTGCATTTAATATCAAGCTAGACTAGTTTGTTACGTTGATTGTGATAATTAAGTTTCAAAACTGATTGGATGATTTTTAACTAGCAAAAGTTTAGGGTTAATGATGATTTAGGTAAAATAAAAAAAAAGCAAGATTAATGACCAAAAATTAATATAATAAGCTTTAGAAATGATTTATTTTTGACTGTTGATAGAAATGTTATAACTTTGTTTATAAGACTAAATCGATACTGTACGACAAGAAAGATCTCTAAATGTTAATAAAGAAACAATGTTAACCTTATTAGTTTGTAATAAATACGTTATAAGTACTTAATATTTCTCATATTCATTCACAAAAAAGCCTGAAAACCATATAAATATGTTGTTTTATTATTTTGTTACTACTTGTCCCACGCCTGTTACAACTAGCCCCAACTACGGGGTAAGTTGTAACATGCTACTTCTTTCACAAAAAGTCATTTTATACAGATTTCTTATTTTAATTTAAGCCCAGTTATCATTCTAATCGATACCTGAATAGATGCCTTTTCATTTAAAACTGCTTTATCATGAAAACACTCAATTTTTTGAGATCCCCATCGAAAAAACTAAAAATTGTTACAACAAGCCCCCCGCTCCCCTACATGAGACATTTCAACTTTGTTTCTGGGATAGCAACGCATTTGCAAGGCTATATTGTTCTCGTAATTCATTCAACATGAATGCTGTAACCTTTTGTAATATATCATTGATTTTAAAAGAGTGTTCTTGCTTGTTTTTCTCTATAGAAACCTACTGTTTGGAACGCGCAACTAGCTTCGGCTTACTGATCGACTCCTTGCAAGTTCAAGTGTCTGTAAATGGTTTATTTGAAAGAAATGGTTTGATTTTTGATTTCTGGTATTGCAGATGTACTCGTATGAATGCAGCAGTGACCACTATCCAGCAGGTGGGCCGTCGGCTTGTTTGCCAGCCAACCTTTAGACCCGTAGCGCACTAGCGGCCTGGCCGCAGCGGCCAGTCGCGCGGCCCGGCCGCAGGGGTTGCGATTTGCAACGCGGCCAAAACCGCAGCCACGATCGTCCGTTGCACATACAGCGCGCTTCGAAATGAACGTTGAAGAAATAGCAGTGCTTTTGTATCTTCTAAGTAAGAAGCGGAAAAAGAAAAGGAAAAAATATTGGGTTCATCCCTTGCTACGTGAAAGTTCGTTCGATCTCGCTGGCCGCTGCGGCTCGGTGTGGCCGCTGGCCGCGTGCGGCCAGGTGCGCACGCTCTGTGGCGATTTCATACTAGGTATACTAGGTATGTATCTCGATGGCCGCCGCGGCCAGGCCGCTAGTGCGCTATTGCTCTTAATTAATAGAATTTACTAAACTACATACCTAAAACTAGAATAAATCATGGTGAAGTGTGAGCGGTTTTATAAAAAAAATGGTACAAAAATATCTGCATTTACGTACACTGTTATCGCCAGTGTGTGTAAAAGCCAAAAAATCCAGTTGTTTGTTACTTACACCAGTGATGTGAATGGTTGATAGTGTATCTGGTTTCCAAAACCAAGAAGCAGTGCCAATTATACATATGTTTATCTTATTCTAGATGTCTTCTAGTCACGTTACTTGCGAAGATAAATTCCGTAGTAATTAAATAAGAATACTCTAGTATTCTTATTTAATTACTACGGAATTTATCTTTCTTTCTGGTATGTGAGGATATACCTATATCGTCTGTCTATTCATAGCCACATAATATCACTCGTAGAACCTATATTATCCACCGAGGCGTGAAAAATATCACATTTATATTAGGTATAGGTGCTTATTACTGAAATCGTTCGTTCGAAGCGATTTGAATATGATATTCTGACATCAAGTTATTCATGAATGTGTCAAAGTGGAAATGGAATTTTATTTATGTGAAAGGGCGATGATTTTTTTCAAATATAAATATCTATTTTTAAAAAAGCGAAAGGTCGCTTATTTAGGTACCTACTAGTTAAATACAAAATTTTGAAAACTTCTTATGGAAAATGTTAGGTGACGTCAGATAAGAACGGATTTAGGAATAGGGTCGAATTACGGGGTCTTTGACTTCCAAGCGGACGTAGTCAAGGGCAAAAGTTAGTTTTAAATTCACTTTTAAACAATTTCTTTTGTTAATTCAATTCTTTTTAAAATAAGGTTTTTAGTGTAATCTTCTTTTTAATTAAAATAATTTTCACCAATATGCTCCTGCAAATGTAACTGTTAAATCGAAATGCTTGTATTATTTAAAGTCAAATATCAAAAATTGTTACAATTACTTCGAAAAATGGGGATAAAATAATATAAATAAAATTGACAGGGTTATTTAGTTTTGACAGAATTAATTAAATACATCCAATTAGGACCTAAATCGGAATTCCTACCATAGCTGTCAAATTCCAATAACAAATCAACAAAGGGATTTTATAATCACTGTCTGCATTATACCCTTATCAACACCAGTGCAGACGATCAAATTATAACTTGGAACAATTTTGTGTGTGTTACAAACAAACCTCTAATGAAAACTTTTGACAAAGTTCCCACTTTGATGGGGGCGATTTAAATAATTTCCATTTTGAAACTTAATCGCGTCTGTGAAGTATATTTTAAGTAAAAGTGATTTGATCAAAGAACCGTGGTTTGGGCTTTTGAGCCCTCGAAACGTTTAAACTTCTTTGTGGGCGGGGAACAAGCCTGTTGCCACGTCGGTGCCTACTTTGTGGTTTTTATGACGTTTCAGTGGTTACAAGAAAAGGATTATAAAATCACTAGCACTTTCCCCGTGACTTTGACCGCGTGTATTCTTATGAATCCCTATTTTTTTTGACTGTAATATAATATGGCCTATAGCAGTCAAGGATAACGTAGAGATAAACTACTATAACATGACGCTCCCCTCCATATTACTATTTCAATAATAATGAGTAATTAATGATGCCGCTTGTCAAGCAACAATGACACGCTGATTTGTTTTTGTTTCGAGAGCCGTCTCAGTACGCACATATGCGTTGTGAGTCTTGTAAATACTTTTACAAATACTTTCAAACGTTTTGAATTGTGGAAGGGCGCGTCATGTTATTGTAGTTTATCTCTAACTTCCTATTAGCGAAATTATTTTCGAAATCGAATCAGCAGTTTCGGAGATTAGCTTGTTTAATCATGTTTCTTTTTCGCGCCAATTTTTTGTTCTTTTCTTTATAAACTAGATTCTGTTCGCGACTTCGTCTGCGTAGATTTCAGAATTAAGCCAAAATCCTGAATTATTTCTTGGGAACACAAGACAACAAGTAGCCTATGTGCTTTACCAGACTATAATCCAGATCCATTTAACCGTTCTGGCATGATTGAGTAACAAACATTCATCCAAATAATTGCACTGATTATAGTAAGTACTCATAGTAAGATACGAAGAAAACAAATATACAGGAGAAAAATCTAGTATTTTTAGCTTAAAATTAACGTTCTACATTTTTGAAAACAAGCTACTATAATAAAAAAAAATCAAAAACACGACTACAAAAATTGCTCATATTTGTACTTTGTTTACTCTTCAGTTTTTTTTACGACGTTTTTTATTTAGTGTTATATATTTTTTAGTTTGCTTGTCAATTTCTAAATGATAAACATACACACGACCAGATTCATTAAAAAAATAAATTGAGGCTGGTATTAATTTACGTTAAGTGACCACACCGGTTTCTTTTTATTTTTTACTCGGAACGATGCAAGGATTGTAACGATACCCCATGCATCTAAATCGGTTCAGGCGTTTAAAAGTTATGGTGGAATAAAGAAACTCACATACATACATACATTAACCCTGAACACATAACACTCCTTTTTTTGGGGCAGTCGTGTAACAAAGCAATTTCAGTGAAACCCCCTGAATATAACCTCATAATCAGATATAATCGAATCTTAATACAGGTTGCTTGACCTCAGCGGAATCTCGAGTCGATCGACCTTCGCACTCGATGGGATCCGCGCCCTGATGATGCTTAAGCACGATCCACCGACCTCTTCAGCTGAAGTGTTGGACGCTAGAATATTTTATTTTTTATTGACATGACATGTACACTATTTGTGCCGTCTTTGAAGTTTACTGTTACTTGTATTAAGGGAGATTTGAGTGAAGGGACTGTATAGTATAAAACAAAGTCGCTTTCCCTGTCTGTCTGTCTGTCTGTCCCTATATATGCTTAGATCTTTAAAACTACGCAACGGATTTTGATGCGGTTTTTTTTAATAGATAGAGTGATTCAAGAGCAAGGTTTATATGTATAATACATGCACCCGTGCGAAGCCGGGGCGGGTCGCTAGTTTTTTATATACTCATGTTTATTTTTAACCAAAAATAAAATATATTTTATTTGTATGGAAGTCTAGTATATCGTAAAACATATCTTATGACACTCATATATACATACATAAACTCACGCCTTTTTCTCATGCAGGCAGGCTACTGTAGCCTCATCCACGTTCATACATCTCGTCATACAAGCACGCCGGTTACGAGTACTGCGCACCTGACCTTTCTGAAGAACCTCACCAATAAGGCCTTTCTTATGACAATCGTCAGTAATATAGCTCTCTATTTAATAAGTGAAATTGTATGTAACAAGGGTTTAAGGTGAAGGAATACATTGTGAGGAAACCTGCACGTGTTATTAATATTAACTTCTGCATGCGGCTTCGCCCGCGTAAATAGTAACTTGCCGTAAAGAAAGTTGAACTACTATCGTAAGGGAACATATAACCGTGATAAAAAGTATGCTGTGTTAATTCAGGAAATGGTCTATCTAAGTGCTATTTTTTATCCAAATCTGTTCAACGGTTTACGTCTGATTGAGTAACAAACATCTCAACATTTAAACAACTTTACAAACTATCACATTTATAATTTTAGTAGGATAAGGCTGCGTTTCCACCAGAGATGTGCGATGGAAATGTGTCGTGCGAGGATGTCTAGCTGTGCTGTGAAAATGTGTGGGGGTTTCCACCAAAGCTGTGCGATGAAAATGTGCCTACGAGGATGTGTAGCGGAGCTGTGAAAATGCGCATTAATGTGTGGTGCAGATTTATTAGATTAGGTTTCTGCAACACATCCCTCGCACACATCCTTCGCACACATCCCTCGTACACATCCCTCGCTACGCATCCTCGCACATCTCTGGTGAAAACGCAGCCTAAGTCTGAAATCGAAATCCGCGTTGAGCAAGCGTGGTGATCAATGCTCGTGCCTTCTCTGTATGAGAAGAGGCCCTACAGTAGAACAAAAATAGGCTGGTATTATATAATATCATCTTCACCTTTCAGTTCCCAGAACCACTTCACCATAAATACCGTTATTACTTTTCTAATAATTGTAATTTCCACTGACCTCCGTACCTTTTATTTCCAATTTTCTATAAAAGGTCCGGTCGCTCGATAAGTGCTTCATTTCGCGCCGTCAGCTCATCCACGGCGGCTCTAGAGAAAGGAAACTCAAGAACGTTGGAGTACTAATGCTACAGTATTTATAAACCTGGATTTTGTGAGAAGTTCTTTATTGAACGTTCAGTTCTATCGTTGAGTAGCATCTTACGACGCCCGTGGGAAATAATCAGTTGGATTTTTCAAATATTTTTCTGCTTTTTTTAACTACCTCGTTGGTGTAATAGTCCCAAAGCGCGACTGCTGACCATGAGGGCTTGGGTTTGATTCCCAGGTCGAGCAAAATGTTATTGGGTTTTTTCATCAACAATTTCTCAGAAGCAGCCTTGGAGTCTGTATTTGTGCCCGGTTGATGGCAATAGGCTTGTCCCCTATTACATAGGGTGTGACTTAAACATAACTGGCGAAATGTGGGTGTACTAATGGGTACATCTCTGCCTAACCCATCGGGGATCACAGGCATGATCTTATGTGTGTGTATGTTTTTTTCTCTGCCAATTAAATGAACTAAACAACCAAATTTTACCTATTAGATACTACTGTGTTTTGAATCATGGTATATTAGTCCACTGCTGGATAGGCTACTTCAATCGCACGCTATTTATCTCAATTGTCAGCAATCCTCATCCAACAATCATAAAAGAAGCTAGAGGGCAAACTTTATTAATTTTAATAAACTTTCCCAATCTAATATCAGTTTTTAAACAAAAATTCCTCAGACCTCAATTTTACCCATATTTTGACAATATTATGATACTAATTATCGCTGAAATGAGATTGCAACTAATATATTTAACGTTTTTAGTTACAAGAATTAGCCTTCATAAAAGTTTGGTCACCATACAAATCTAAACTAGGAACAGCTTGCCGCTACGTCGTAGCTCTCGTAGCAATACAATTGTCGTAGCTGCTACGTCGTAGCAATAATCAAGTTGTTTCATTCTACTATACGTACTCAGTGCAACTTGATATACATTTTATCTTTCTTCTTTTTAGCACATTTTATTTTAGAAGTAGTACAAGTATTACACTTGGTATATACCAAGGGTAATACTTAGTGTTTACACTTGGTATATACCAAGTGTAATACTATTACTATTACATGGGACTAAAACATAACTGGCGAAATGTGGGTGTACTAATAGGTACACCTCTACCTTACCCTTCGGGGATTACAGGCGTGATGTTATGTTATGTGTATTTTATTTTTTATGTGTAATTAACTTTTTTGTTACTTTTTTATATCATAGGACTATTCTCGAATTAAAATAAGGTTGAACATGGCTAAACCGGCCAGAGTAAAAATATTATTAATTAATTAAAATAAGGTTGAATATGGCTAAGCCAGCCAGAGTAAAAATATTAACAAATTAAAATAAGGTTGAATATGGCTAAGCCATCGAGAGTAAAAATATTAAATAAGTAATTAAAATAAAGTTGAATATGGCTAAATCATCCCGAGTAGCAATATTAACTAATTAAAATAAGGTTGAATATGGCTAAACCATCCCGAGTAGGAATATTAACTAATTCAAATAAGGTCGAATATGGCTAAGCCAGCCAGAGTAAAAATATTAACTAATTAAAATAAGGTTGAATATGGCTAAGCCAGCCAGAGTAAAAATATTAACAAATTAAAATAAGGTTGAATATGGCTAAGCCATCGAGAGTAAAAATATTAAATAATTAAAATAAAGTTGAATATGGCTAAATCATCCCGAGTAGCAATATTAACTAATTAAAATAAGGTTGAATATGGCTAAGCCAGCCAGAGAAAAAATATTAACTAATTAAAATAAGGTCGAATATGGCTATACCATCCCGAGTAGGAATATTAACTAATTTAAATAAGGTCGAATATGGCTAAGCCAGCCAGAGTAAAAATATTAACTAATTAAAATAAGGTCGAATATGGCAAAGCCAGCGAGAGTCCCAACAGTACCGATACCATTACTGTACCTATAAACGGTCGATAACTGCTACATTTCACGGCGTCAGCTTATCCAGAGCGACTCTAGAGACCGAAGTCTCGACGACGCTTAAGTACTTATGTCTTTGTATAAAACTTGCTACATTACACCGTGGACTTTGTTTGTGAAGCTAAGTTTCTTGTCTGGTTTGTGTTTGTCTCGCTTTGATATTATATACTCGCCGGATGTTTGTGTTAGTTATGAACTGTTATTAAAAATATTTTTATGAGATCATAATGTGGCGCGATGGATGAAGGAAATTATATGCGATTTTTGCATTCTCTTTATGTAGTTAACGATTATAGGATAGTGGCTAATCAATCAGTTAGAGCATATGAGGAGTCTCTTACTACAGATATCTTTTGATTAAAAGGAGGCTACAATCTCAAATTTGATGTAGAAACAGGGTTACCAAATAAACCTTTTTTATTATGATATTATTATTATTATTTTTTTATAAAAGCGCGAGTTTATGTATGTATGTATGTATAATTTTTTTATTAGAGCTGATAATTAGTCAGAGTCAGAAATAACTAATATCCAACCTTACAGTTAACATAATATTTACTATTTTGGGCTAAGTGATGAGTAATGTAAGTCAGCCTAACATAGATTCCTAAGTTCTTTTGTATTGACTAACACTATATGGACACTAGTCTGAAATAAAGAAATTGAATAGCTCTTTTGTATTGACTAACACTATATGGACACTAGTCTGAAATAAAGAAATTGAATAGCTCTTTTGTATTGACTAACACTATATGGACACTAGTCTGAAATAAAGAAATTGAATAGCTCTTTTGTATTTACTAACACTATATGGACACTAGTCTGAAATAAAGAAATTGAATAGCTCTTTTGTATTGACTAACACTATATGGACACTAGTCTGAAATAAAGAAATTGAATAGCTCTTTTGTATTTACTAACACTATATGGACACTAGTCTGAAATAAAGAAATTGAATAGCTCTTTTGTATTTACTAACACTATATGGACACTAGTCTGAAATAAAGAAATTGAATAGCTCTTTTGTATTGACTAACACTATATGGACACTAGTCTGAAATAAAGAAATTGAATAGCTCTTTTGTATTTACCTACTAACACTATATGGACACTAGTCTGAAATAAAGAAATTGAATAGCTCTTTTGTATTGACTAACACTATATTATGGACACTAGTCTGAAATAAAGAAATTGAATAGCTCTTTTGTATTGACTAACACTATATGGACACTAGTCTGAAATAAAGAAATTGAATTGAATATATTCAGCAGTGCGTATTCTGCGACGTAAGTTGTAGCTACAATAAAAGCGATTTACGCAATTAACATCATTTTAGAACAACATTAGTACCCCCACTACTTCCAGTACTCAGAGGTGCCCTCTCCAATTAATCTGTAGTAGCGCGAATGGTTAGCCGCAATAGTTCGATAGCACCGCCAGACTTCACAACCTCTCGATAACCGGTCAACACCTTCACTTGTGGTCTGACGTAGTTTACATACGAGTTGTGTTGATCGGTGTATCATAAAATAATCCAATTAAAGTAAAACTTCGTGAGGAAACCAGGGGGCGATTCTACTAACTTTTAGGACCGATCGCAATCTAATCTCAGTCACTCTGATTTTGTTAAATACGCACCTAATTTATTTACATATTTTGACATTGATGACATTTATCATCGCTAAGATGAGATTACGACTTGAGACTAGGATTTGTATGTTTTTATTTAGTAGAATTGGCCTTCTGGATTTATTTATTTTATCTTCTTCTTCTTTCTTCTTCTTCTCATCGTGTGGGCAGTAAGGTCTTACGACCCCACACACCCTAGTTTCAGAGTGTCTAAACCGCCTCAAAGGCTTCTGACATGGTTTGAATGGAACAGTAGTATTTATTTTATGTATACGTACTTAAATTAAAAAGCTAAAAAAATTGTTTCTGTGCTTTTTGTTCGAACGCGCTAATATTCAAAATCCAATTTTGGAAATTCTTTCGGTAATAGGTAGTTACGTTATCATGTCTTAAGTGCTATAGGCTATTAATAAAAAAACGTGAATCCGTAAGATAATATACATGGATAAAGTCGTGTGCAAAAGATTGTAGTTACTGTTAATATAAGTCTAAAATCGCCAATCCGCCTTGAACAAACTTCGTAATCAATGCATACAAAGAAGGTACGACCTTCTTTGTATGAGAAGAGGCATTTACCGCGGAATAATAATAGGCTTGTATTATATTTTTGTAATCTAATCTAAAAAAACTGTTTGTGAAAAAATCGTCCATCTAAAATGAAAATCTTTTACTTATAAACATAAATGTTTTAATACATTTTTGATCAATTTTCCTTGATAAGAAAAACATGTAGAAAATCATGTCATAACAATACGCCTGTAATCTCCTAAGGGTTAGGCAGAGGTGTACTCATTGGTAAACCCACGTTTCGCCAGTTATGTTTAAGTCCCATGTAATAGAGGGCGAGTCTATTGCCATCAATCGGGCACAAATCCAGACTCTGAGTCTGCTACTGAGAAATTCCTGAATGAATTTGCCCGACCTAGAAATCGAACCGAAGACCTCATGCTCAGCAGTCGCGTTTTGCAATCACTAAACCAATGAAGCAGTCCAAAATAGCAAAATCGTAGTCTAAATTTTTACGTAAATACCGGAATATACTGTAAAAAGCTTGTTTTCATTATAATTCTCTATTGTAAGCATTGCAGTAACAGTTATTGTGTTATGTGCGAGTCTGATTCAGAGCATTGTGCACACTTTGTGAAGAAACATGGGCCACAAAAGCAGCGTACAGTGAACAACAATATTGTCTTGTATTATTGTGTAAGTTCTTTTTTTATAATCTAGTTTTCAGTCTGCACGAACAATAGGGAAGTCGCTTTATTGAAACGACGGCACAGTTGGCGCAGTGGTTGAGTAATTGACTGCAGCGCTGGGTGTCTCGGGTTTAGTTCTCGAGTGGTTTTTTTTTTGGTTTTTAATGATGGCCTAATTTATGTTACGTCATATTGAGATACGATCTTTGGAAGGGCAGCAATTCCTAATTCTAATTCTATAAGCAATTTCTAATTTGTAATACTTTTTAACCGACTTCAAAAAAAGGGGAGGTCGTCAATTCAACGGAATCTTTTTTATGTAGGTACATAATAATATGTTCCCCAAATACTCGAAGAAGCCTGAACCGTGTTGGAAAATTATTTTTTTGTTTGAAAGGGTATAAGGGCTTTCCAGTTGGTCCAACATAGAAATATTGTCATGATCTGATTATGAACTTCGGAGATGAAAATGTAAAATTGCTTTGTTTATACGTGTAGTCGATGACTGAGTGAAGGAGGAGGGTAGGGGTTACGCCGACCTTCCCTTCTGCCACTTTCCAAAATTAAATATATCGTGTGAAGTATTGTTTGAAAGGGCTTTTTGTAAGGATTTCAAATTTGCATCCAGTTAGACTGGAAGTCAGCCTTAACGTAGTTGGTAAAAGGCTAGGCAGATTGATTGCTCGCCAGTTCTGGAGCTGTACCGTGATGATTACAATGTAGATATTCCAGAATGATATTATTACTACAGTGCGGGTATTACTGGCGACAGCACGAAGATGCTTTGTTATCAGCTACTGTACGTATTAATTTATAGTCTCTTGTGATACAGAGCTGTAGGTCTCGCTCGACAGTTGTCTGCGGAGTGAAATGTTCAAGCAATAAATCTCTCTTTAGATGTACTTAAATGCCAGGTCTATGTTATGTTGAATGTTTTGCTTCGTGATATTAAAAATACAAAGAAATAAAATTTAAGTGTCTGTGTGTGTGTTACTGTGTTATTTTGTAAATTCACAACAACAGCAAATTCATATTTAACAAACAATAATAATTATGTTTTGTTGTTTTTATTTACTACGGTATTTACACAAAAACAATGTTTAAACATTTCCGTCTGTCTGTCTGTTTGATAGGGCTAATCTCCGCAACGCCAGGACCGATTTTGACGAGACTTTCATTGGCAGATAACTGAAGTTATAAACACTAACTAAGGCTACTATTATTTCAGTAAAAGAATGACTGTTCTGCACAACAAAAATAAAACCCGTTATAACCAATATTGACGCGAACAAAGACGCGGTCATAAGCTAGTCATGAAATAAATAATAAATCAACACAACATAACTGTCACGGACGTCATCGCTTAGATAAGAAATAGTATAAGGATTGATTAAAATAAAGATCATTTTGAAATTAGGGTTTAATGATACATTGTAAGTCGATTAAGGTTGTTTTTATTATCCCTTAGTGTTGGGAAGTACAGCAATCTAGAATCTAAGTACGTTAGGACATAAGAAAACCTTATAGGTGATTTTGTAGGTATACTGTGAATAATTTAGGGTAAACAAGTCAGTAACTATTTTAGCATGATATTAGACTACTCAATTAAGGTAGAATCACAGGGTTTAGTTAAGTTTTTGTTGAAATTGTTTAATTCCTTTGTTTACTCAAGGTCAATATATATAACTACACATACACCTAAGTATATGTAAAGCAAACGTAGGGATAGGATTGGTGGAAAGATTTTTGTTTGTGAGCCGCTCGCCACTACGTCCACCTACGGTCTGAGGGAATAAATTAAGCGCGGCTGAAAGCCGCAGCGTAGTCTCGCAGTAGCCCTCTGACAAGGTGTTACTCTGCCCGTCCGCGTAGCGAAAAGTGTTTTTTAGTGTTTCTTAGTATTGCTAGATTGTCATTACCTTTTGCTTTGTTTTTCAAGTTTATATTAGTCTTTGTTAGTAGTTCAGTTTAACCCGTGAGAAGGCGCGCTATGAGCAATTTACTCACACAAAAATTTAAAGCAAGATTTTTTGGTGATACCGACGCCCTAACGTCTCAAGCGCCTAGGTACCTTCCTAACTATTCATCCCCTGCCCCGTGACGCAACTCTCGTGCCGGTCAGTTCTGTTGCGACCGGGCAGCTAAGTGTTTGTGGAGGCTGCGTACCATCGTGCGGCAATTTGCTCATCACGCGCCCATCCGTGTAAGTATTTATTTTTCCAATTAAAAAGTATAATTGTAGTTTCTAGATTAAATTATTTTATTTATTTATATTAAATTGGTTAATTATTACGTAAATACTCTATAGTAATATTCTAATAATAATATTTTTTGTTTTTAGCTACAGACACACATGGAAAATGGTGTTCGTGGCTGGAACAGGATTCTGGTGATGAAGCATTGGATGCGGATCTTAAGAATGTAGAACATCATGTTGACACCATAGAAAGCGATACTTCCATCATTTGCAGTCCTCATACAACAGATACAGAGCAATCTTCTATATGTCTAAACTATTCTATATGTCCTAGACGTAGGAAAAGACGGTCAAAAAAAGCTTGCACTTTGTGCAAGCAATTACTCTGCACCGAACATATCACATATATGTGTTTAATGTGTTTCGAGAGGCACACTTGTCCAGATCTCATGGAAGAGTAATTTTTTTTAAGTTTTTGTTATGTAAGATTTTTTATTGTGTTTTTAAAGAAGACTGTCAAAATTAGAAAATAAAAATTAGTTGATTTGTTATTCGTTTTAGAAGTTGCATTTATGTTTTATAGTTTTAATAAAAATACTTATTTTCTTACTTACTAAACCTTGTTTTATTCATATAAATCCATTGTAAGTCAATAAGTACTATAAAAGTAGAAATATGAGCATTTAAAGTAGTGTGAGTAATTTGCTCGCGCGCGCCTCTCCATGTAACAAACAGAGGCGCGCCTTCTCACGGGTTAAAGTCACTATTGTTAGCTAAATTAAATCAGATTAAATCCAGTGAGAAAAACCTATGTTTCATTTAAATACAGTCCACCTTGATAGCTGGTCCTTCGAGCCGGATAGTGAACAGTGAACAATAGTGAACTGGACTAGTGAACCTAACTGTGATACTAGGATCTGGGCAACGTCTAGACGTTAATTAGTGCCGCCGCCCGATCCTAATAACTAGACAGTGCCGAATAGAACAGTGTCGATCTGAATTAGAAGACAAGATCGAATCAAGCATGGTGGTCACCCGTAGCCAGTCAGACTTGGCTGAGGTGGAGGAACAGAAACGCGTCCAGGAGCGAGAAGCCGCACGCCGCAGAGATGAAGAGCGGATTGAGAGAGAGCGACTTCGAAGAGTCTCCTTGGACCCGCCAGCCTCGCCTTATTCGAGACCAACAGAAGTAAGTGTGGCTGGACCTTCTGGAACCCAGACAATGGCTACCACGCAACCACGAGTGAGATCGCCCACACGATCATTGAGGTCACACCGATCGACCACTAGCGTGACAACACGGCTGCGGCTAGCGGAATTAAACGCCGCAGAGAAGTTGGCCGTCATACAAAAGAAACAATTAGAGATGGACGCGGACATGAAAAGGAAGCAACTAGAGATGGACGCGGACATAATAAAGAAGCGACTGGCTGCCGAAGTGTCTGCTATCCAAGACGAGGAAAGCGACATCGAAGAACACCACCAAAAGGTGGACGAGTGGTTAAGAAGGAACCCGCTCGATTCACGGGGGGAGGAAGAGGCAGCAAGAGGCAACAGAGACGAACCACGGCAAATCAGATTTGAGACGCCTCGAGCGCGGTCACCGACGCCGACCAGAACCCGAAATAGTATCGAGCTATTGACCGCTAGTCTCGAGAAGATGGCTAGACCTAGGCCACGTCATATCGACTTGCCAACCTTCACTGGAGCCGCCAACGAGTGGTTGCCTTTTAAAGCGGCCTTTAGAGACTCAACACTTATGTACCAGATCACAGCCGCAGAGAACATACATAGGCTGAGGAGCTGCCTTAAGGGAGAGGCAAGAGACGCAGTTGCTGCGTTGTTGCACACAGCCACCGATCCAGAGGATGTAATGAAAACTTTGGAACAATGTTTCGGGCGACCCGAGGTAATTATTGACCGAGCCTTGGAAGATCTTAAGAAACTCCCGAAACCCGGTGCATCGGCAGCTGACCTCAACAGCTTCGCTGTGAAACTGCAGAATATTATTTGTGTGTTGAAGACTATAGATCAAAGAGGTTATCTATTTAATCCGCTGCTAACAAGGGAAGTGCTGGACAAACTGAGTCCCCATATACGATCCCGTTGGTGCGACTACGCCTACGATAATGAAGGTACGACCGACCCTGAAATTGTTGTGATATCCCGATTCTTAATGAGGGAGGCAGACAGGGCCTTAAAATACACTTACGCCCCGTCTACATGTGCTACCGCAAGTCAAAAGAGGGAGACGCGACCCGTCGTAACTCAGAAGAAGAAGGCAACGGTATACACCACTGTCGACGGGACGAATGAAGAAAAGAAAGAAAAGTGTTTGTGCTGTGATGGTGATCACGAAGTACCTAAATGTGCAAAGTTCCTGAAGATGGCTGTCGATGAAAGATGGGAATGGGCGCGCACTGCAAAGGTATGTTTCAAGTGTGTGACAAAGCGCCATCGACGCGAGCATTGCCGAGCAAAACGATGTGGCGAAGGAACGTGCAGCCGTCCGCATCATGCGTTGCTGCACAAAGAACGTGAGACAAAAGAGACGTCGCAAACTGAAAAACCAGATAAAGCGACCGACGCCGAGAACTTACAACCAAAAGAATCGGTGATGACCGTCTCCGCGCCGAGCAAAGCATCGCAGCGAGTATTATTGAAGATGTGTCCCGTGATAATAAAAGGGCCCGGCGGGCAAGTGTCGACGTTCGCCTTAATGGATGAAGGCTCAACAATATCGCTCATCGACGAAGAATTGACGCGCCGTATACAAGTGACTGGGCCGGTCTCCACTTTACGCATACAAGGCGTGAACTCACAACAACGCGAGGAATATAGTCAGGAGGTCAAGCTACAGATACGCGGCCAGAGCGGTGAATTTCAGGAATTGCGAGCACGAACAATGAAAGACCTACGGCTTCATGGTCAAACGGTGGACAAGTCGATGTTAAGTAACTATCCACATCTCCAGGACATACAAAGAGACGCGTTCTTTGAAGAAGCCACACCAAAGGTGTTGATAGGTGCCGATAATTGGCACCTAATAGTCACGCGTGAATTACGTATGGGCAAAAGGAGCGAGCCCGCAGCTTCGTACACTCAGCTAGGATGGGTGATCCATGGGACTGCACCGCGCGCAACGCTGAAGAAACAAGAGGGACAAGTTGTGCTTCATCTATTCGATGTGTCTGCATCAAGGCAGACAGACGATGTACGTCGTATAGAAGAATTGATTAAATCACACTTCAGGATTGATGCCCTCGGAGTCTCTTTGGCAAAGAAGATCAAACCAGAAGATCAGAAAGCGATTGACACAGTTCAGGGCACCTTGAGAAAAGTCGGTGATCACTTCGAAGTCGGGTTACCATGGCGTGATGAAGATGCTACGATGCCCAACAACTACAACTGTGCCTTCAGAAGATTGAAGACAATTGAAAGGAAGATGGATTTATCGCCAAGCTTCGCAGCACAGTACAGCGCTCTGGTTAAAAACCTATTAGACAAAAGGTACGCCCAGGAGTGCAATGGAACAGAAGACAAAAGTAAGAGAGTATGGTACCTGCCGCACTTCCCGGTCGTCAATCCAAATAAGCCAGGGAAGATGCGGCTGGTGTTCGACGCCGCACACCGATATAGTGGAGTGTGCCTGAATGATTACCTACTGGAGGGACCTGATCTCTTGAAGTCACTGCCAGGGATCCTGTTCAGGTTTAGAGAGCGCCCAGTAGCCGTCACTGCAGACATACAGGAAATGTTTCTTCAAGTGAAGATAAGAGAGCAAGACCAAGCTGCGCAGATGTTCCTATGGCGAGGTGAGGAACGCACTAAGCCACCGAAGAAATACAAAATGACTTCAATGATCTTCGGAGCTTCGTGTTCACCCTTCATCGCACACTCAGTACGAGATGCAAATGCGAGATTGTACGCTCGAGAATACCCTAACGCCGTGCAAGCTATAACGTCAAGTCATTACATGGATGATTATGTAGACAGCTTTGCGACCGAAGGCGAAGCGATCAAGACATCGAGTGAAGTGATCAAGATTCACCAGAATGCGCATTTTAATTTGAGGGGATGGTGCTCGAATAAACACAATGTGCTAAAGAGCATTACACTGGAAAAGCAGGCACACGACACAGAAGTGAAACTCGGACAAAGAGAAGAGAACACAGACAAAACTCTGGGTTTACTGTGGCAAACAGGCTCAGACGAGTTAGGCTTTAACACGGGAATGAGTCGGTTGGCACCCGAAGTGAAGACTAGAGACAGAGTACCGACGAAGCGAGAAGCCCTTGGAGCAGTAATGGCAGTCTATGATCCTATGGGCCTCATCAGTCACTTCACAGTTGCCGGAAAAGTCTTGCTCCAGAACCTGTGGAGGCAAGACATAGGATGGGACGAAGCAATCCCAGAGCAAGACGCGCAGAATTTCGAAGAGTGGATGCAAAGCTTGAATGAAGTAACGAAGCTACGCATACCCAGGTGGTACGGCAAGGGCTCGGACGACCTTATGGACCTGCACGTATTCTGCGACGCCAGTGAGCAAGCTTACGCAGCGACCGCCTATTGGAGGATCCAGAAGTCAGACGGAAGAGTAGACGTGAGGCTGGTCGCTGCAAAGGCACGCGTGGCCCCTTTGAAGCCTGTAACTGTCCCGCGACTGGAGTTGCAAGCGGCAGTGATCGGCGCACGACTCGCGGAAACAATATTAAGAGAGCACCGAGATAAGCCTAGAAATGTGACTTATTGGTCAGACTCTCAAACCGTTTTACGATGGATAGAAAAGGACGCGTTAAAGTACACACCGTTTGTGGCGCATCGCCTGGGAGAGATTGCGGAGCTAACTAACGCCAGCCAGTGGAGATGGGTACCTACCGAGCATAACGTGGCAGACGACGCCATACGCCCTAAATATGCCACACACATGAAGCCAGACGACAGATGGTTCACCGGCCCCGCATTTTTGTACGACAACGAGGAGTCCTGGCCGAAGGAGAAGGTCAAAGATGACATCGCCAACGACGAAGTAACCTATGTGGCAGTTAAAGAAGAAAGAGAATGTCCATCTCACCTGCCCGACATAAGAAGGTTCTCTTCATACGAAAAGCTACTACGAGCAACCGCTGTGCCCTTTCTGTTCAAGGAAAAATGCAAGGACAGGACCAGCCAGATGACCGTCGACCTTATAGAGAAGGCCGAGAAACTATGGCTCAAACAAGCACAGCTCGAAGACTACGCCGAAGAGATACAGCTACTCCAGAAGGGGAAGCCGGTACCCAAGTCCAGCAGTCTATATAAGCTGGACCCTTATCTAGAAGATCAAATCCTTAAAGTCAGAGGAAGGATCGGACATGCAGCTGTAACGGAGACGAAGAAGACGCCAGTGATCCTGCACGGCAAACATCCGTTCACGCGGCTACTGGTAGAGGAAGCACATCGCAGAGCCGGTCACGCTAACAATGAACGCGTGATTAATGAGTTGCGGCAACGATATTGGGTGGTCAACTTACGCCCCACGGTACGAGCGATCGCTCAACGATGCCAGCTCTGCCGCGTCAGGAAGGCCACACCGGTGAAACCGACTCCAGGGGATCTACCCCTAGAACGCTTAATGGAGACGCAACGACCCTTTACGCACTGCGGAACCGATTATTTCGGACCGATGACCGTAGTAATCGGAAGAAGACATGAAAAACGATGGGGAGCCTTGTTTACCTGCCTAACCACGAGGGCAGTTCATCTAGAATTGGTGTCGAGTTTATCTACCGACTCGGCTATAATGGCGATACGACGGATGGCTGCGCGAAGGGGTTGGCCCAGTGTCATGTATTCAGACAATGGCACCAACTTCAGGGGAGCGGACGCCGAGCTACGCATGGCTTACAAGGAATGGGCCAAAGACTTCGCTCACTTTGGGCTAGAGCACCGAATGAGGTGGAAATTCATCCCACCAGGGGCGCCGCATATGGGGGGAGCGTGGGAACGCCTAGTACGCTCCGTAAAGACAGCACTGGGGGCGACCCTGCATCTCAGAGCACTGAAGGAAGAAGTGTTGCTGACGCTGTTGACAGAGGCCGAGCACTCAATTAACTCCCGGCCTCTGACCCATGTCTCTGTGGATCCCAAGGATCCGGAGGCAATCACACCTAATCATTTTCTTATTGGAACCTCCTCAGGTCTTCCCTGTACCGGGCCTTGTGAGGAGGCCAGCCGTAAACACTGGAGGGCTGCCCAAGCGCTCGCCGACCATTTCTGGCGGCGCTGGGTGGACGAGTACCTGCCGACGCTGGTGCCCAGGGGGGCATCTGACGATCAACGACGGCCCCTTCGAGTCGGCGACCTGGTCATCATCATCGACCCCACACTGCCACGAGGAACGTGGCCCCGATGCGTCGTGGAAACCACATACGTCGGTCCAGACGGCAAGGTGCGGTCGGCGGACATCAGAACTCCGGCGGGCGTCCTACGGCGCCCAGTCACGAAGCTCGCCGTCCTCTGCGTGGAGGATAAGGCTACGGTAGCCCTGCGCCGGGGGGAGGATGTCACGGACGTCATCGCTTAGATAAGAAATAGTATAAGGATTGATTAAAATAAAGATCATTTTGAAATTAGGGTTTAATGATACATTGTAAGTCGATTAAGGTTGTTTTTATTATCCCTTAGTGTTGGGAAGTACAGCAATCTAGAATCTAAGTACGTTAGGACATAAGAAAACCTTATAGGTGATTTTGTAGGTATACTGTGAATAATTTAGGGTAAACAAGTCAGTAACTATTTTAGCATGATATTAGACTACTCAATTAAGGTAGAATCACAGGGTTTAGTTAAGTTTTTGTTGAAATTGTTTAATTCCTTTGTTTACTCAAGGTCAATATATATAACTACACATACACCTAAGTATATGTAAAGCAAACGTAGGGATAGGATTGGTGGAAAGATTTTTGTTTGTGAGCCGCTCGCCACTACGTCCACCTACGGTCTGAGGGAATAAATTAAGCGCGGCTGAAAGCCGCAGCGTAGTCTCGCAGTAGCCCTCTGACAAGGTGTTACTCTGCCCGTCCGCGTAGCGAAAAGTGTTTTTTAGTGTTTCTTAGTATTGCTAGATTGTCATTACCTTTTGCTTTGTTTTTCAAGTTTATATTAGTCTTTGTTAGTAGTTCAGTTTAAAGTCACTATTGTTAGCTAAATTAAATCAGATTAAATCCAGTGAGAAAAACCTATGTTTCATTTAAATACAGTCCACCTTGATAATAACAATTTCTCATAACAATTTTAATATCAGGTTGATATAATATTAATACTTCTTGCAAACTGTGGTAGTTAGGTTGTACAGTTATTATTAGTAGAACGCTAGTAGGAAACTTGTCTCGAGTAGGGAAGTGACTACAGAATAACGTTTTATCATGTTATATCCCGGTCCGACAAATGAAACTTTAGAATACTTGTCTATCAGGTTAGTAATGCTTCTTATCATTATGATTACCACCCTGAAAGTAAACTGATTAACTAAAATAAAACCACATACTCAAAATTAAAGACAAATCGTTTATTTCTGACAGATAAAAGGTACTTTAGAGAGAAAAATATGAATCCATTTGCCCCTTCCAAAAGATGAACATTAAGATGATGTATAGAGAAGAACGGCCAATACACTTCATTATTACATAACATTTTTTATTTTTTTTAAGGTGGAAAAGTCATCAAATGAGTCCTTCCTTGGGTGGGGCGGAAGGGACTGTCAGACTTTTACTGACTAAAAAACCACCCTGTTCCTTCTGTTGCCCTTTACGTTCCGGGGCCACGGTATCCTGTTAAGACGTCCCGCAACCCCGGCAGGATTATTACATAACATAACATCACGCGTGCAATCCCCGAAGAGTTCATTATTAATCTTTAAAAATCAATTTTTACAATACATTTTACCTACAAACAATAATTTGTGCATTTGTACCATCATTCCTAGTCTTCAATTTGTATCATTCTATTCGAACAGTTGAAACTCCCATATTGCGGTATGACTATGATTGTTCGTAATTCCGGAGCTGACAAAACTACATAAACCAGATAGGGCCTAAACAAAAACTAGAGTGGTACCCGCTAGTTTGCAATTCAAACCCAAACAATAGAGGCAACCTTTTTTTTTACTTTTTGTGCCAATTCCATGTCAATATGTAAATAGCGGATACGTCACGCTACCCTGCTGGGATTGTATAGAGAATAACGTTATTTTTGCGAAACTCCAAAAGTCACGCAAGCTGGCGACCTGATTCGACAGTGCACAGTGCACCAAATCGATGAAATTGCACGAAATTGTATTCAAATTCGTGAATAGTTATGATTTCATTACTTTTGGGTTTTGAAACTACGAATTTTTGGTATGTCACTTTAATATTATAATTTTATTTGCTGTGTAGCCTAAGGAAACATGTATTGAATGCTATGTCATGTCTTTACAAATTGCAAAGAGAACCTAGATAGTCTATTAATGGTGCAAGCGACTGCTGAAAGGAGTGACAATAGGTTTTTACAAAAGGAAATTTTCTGTATACGCCTCGAAAATATTGACTAGCGCTCTACCTGGTACTAAAACAAACCAGTTATGACAGTAAGTACACCTTTCATGTGTCTACCTATGGTTTGATGTCAAAATACACAAATTTTTCGAACTTTTTCCAAATTTTTTGCTCAAACCTCCGAAACGCAATTTCGTTTCGATCTGTCTAGTACCTATCAAGACCTTAGTCTGTAGAAAATGTATCTTGTTTATTATTATATGAACTAGTACAATATTTATGGAGCTGGCCTGTCTACTTTCAGACACGGTCGGAAAACTTCATCATGTTATTACGTGACTTCTTTTATAGCAATACCTAGATATCATAAAACTTAATAATTGACTTGTATACCTATGATCATACCTATGTTTATTTCGATCTATTTAGATACTGTTTAGGCGCCATTCAGACAGAAACAGAATTATCAGAAAACATTCAATCGTCAGTAAGATATTGTTATACTGACCTGGGGGCCTACTACCCCATATCTTAAAACAGTATAGTTTTGAATTTCAACGCTCGGCACAGCGCCGTGAGTTGAAAATGTAACAACAGAAATTACAAAATTATATTAGTATACGCAACGGAGCGATTCAGTTCTTTGAAAATGGTGTAATCTGAAATACTGTCAAACATAAATAACAAAAAAAAAACAAGTATTTATTAATTTATTTTAAATAGTAAAAAGATAATATGATTCTTATTTTTTCCATGATCGTGATAAGTAGATTATAAGATCCTACAATTTCTTTGAAAATGAGCATTTTATCATTCAACTAGAACAGATCTTACCAAAGATCTGCCAGAAAATACAAAAGAAAATTATATTCATTCCAAACATGGCATTAAAATATTATTTTAATATCAAACAGTCTACAGACATGATATTAATAATATATCTATTCATAACCACAGGTGGCAACCAGCTTAAAATTATCCAAAACTTCGAAATTCGATATTTATAATTATAATATTCAGAGTATTAATGTGGTACACTGTGGTTAAGGCTTAGCTCTTCGCCGATAAGTGATGCCCACATTACCCTCTAACCACTAGCTTTAATAAATGTATAAAATGTTTTTAAAATATCAATATGTCGAGGTAATTGCTCAAATCTTTGGTAATTTCTCAGTAGCAACCTTGAAGTCTGGATTTGTGCCCGGCTGATGGAAATAGACTCGCCCGCTATTACATGGGACTTAAACATAACTGACGAAATGTGGGTAAATATAGTAATGGGTACACCTCTGCCTAACCCTTCAGAGATTACAGGCGTGATTTAGGTATGCTATGTAAATAATTTCAAAAATAGTATTAATCTTCCCATGACCGAAAATATGTTGATTTTTAACAAAATACACAAGAAAAAGAGATACCTATAAAATAAGAATCAGTCATAACGCGAGTTATTCGTAGAAGGTAGAAGACAGCGCCATTTGTCATGTCGGCCATAAAATATACGGAATTTTGTGAATATATCGAATGTTATGAATTCATTATGTGTGATAATAAATATTCATCCACTTGGCTAGGTATCGTTATTGGTACAAATATCTTTTTTTAAAATTCCATCCCATTTTTCGTGTCCCGTACACCAAATGTGCGATCCCGGACCCTATTATTAAACTTCTGCTGACCGTTTGTCTGGAAGCGGGCTGTATCTTGTGAACCGAAATAGGTAGAGAGGTATAGGAGAGTACAAATTAAAAAAAAACGTGTATTTTTGTATGAAGTGTAAATATTGTACAGGAGAAATTCTTAGAATGGGAAAACGTTTTAAAAAAAAAGAGTTCAATCAAAAGCATGAATAGGTAATAGAATTTGATATATTATCTATATCTATAGGTATAACTGTTTCCTATCCATATGTAACAATATCCGTACATAAAATGGAAGCCCATCTAGGGACTGACCGCGGTGAGGGCAGGTTTACCACGCAGGTCGCTCAATCTGTGTGGTTTTCATTAAACCACAAATCTGAAACCCTTCGTACCCTAATTTTCAATCGCTCGGAAAATAATTTCAAGTACAAGTTCAAACAACCCTAATAAATAAATCAAGGGGAAACGTAAATCTAATATTCTGTCCAATATTACGTTTTATTCAACAAACTTATCAATGACCACTTAATATATGGGCATTCCTAATTAAAAAATCTAAGAACTTATTGCGTATGGATTTTTAATCGACTTGGTCTTACATACATAGACTCACGCCTTTTTTCCATGGGGGTAGGCAGAAAACACAGAACGCCACCTTCTATGATCCTTACAATCATACTCGGTTATGTTTTGAAATCTAGGGTTATGTAAAACTCTTATCTACTATAACGGTTTTATACAAAAGTATCGTATCTTCATGATTTGTGATCAAATTTATCTTTATGACCAATAAAATTATGCTTTTATTACTTTCTGTGAATCATTACTCTGTGGTTATTACATAGTTATAAAACATATATGTTTTTAGTGATAATTTGTTAAAGAAGTTATTTCTTGGTACTGCTCTTAAAAGGCTAAGATATAATAACTTATCGTGTAGTAAGTAAGATCGATATTGCGTCGCATTCGTCGCTTAGCCCCACGTGTCGATGTGAGCTGAACCTTAAACGAGAACCAAAATATTCCTGCAAAGATTACCCTTGTTCAGTCAATAAAAACCGACCTTTGGGTCGCGACGGGTGTTAGCTACATACCGTTTCGTTATCTATACAAATATAATAAAGCTGAAGAGGTTTTTCAACGCGCTAATATCTGGAACTAGGAGTCGAATTGGAAATAGTCATTTTTTAGATTTGCAGATTCTTGAGGAATAGTATAGAACAGTGGTTCCCAAACTTATTTTATCTACTGCCCACTTTGAGAATAAATTATTTTCCACCGCTCCCATTTTTTCACCTACTTAAAAACCACCTAGTGAATAAAATTACAAATCGCTCCCCAAGCTTCTACTCAATGCCCCGATTTTTTTTCTGACTTTCTTACTGCCCTTAAGGCCTGCAGCGCCCACAAGGGGGCGTTATCGCCCACTTTGGGAAAGACTAGTATAGAACAAGGCGAACGACCGACGTCGCGAGTAGAACCTAGTGTCTTTATAATTGACTTTTACACCCTTTTCGCCTATAAAAACACACACAAAAAATACTAAAAATGTAACATCAAAGTCACTTTTCAATAAATTATTACACAGCCACCTACCAACCATACTGTCTCCCAAAATAATATCTAGTAACACTGTCTAGACAAAAATGGCGAGAAAATTAATGACAAAGGTCAATCCTGGGATTACTTGATTAAGTTAGACGAACGATTCGCTGTAAGATTTTTGTCTTTCATCTTATTAAGGCTCATTAATATACTTAGCGTTGATAGAGGTATTAGTAATATGAAATTAAGGTTCGTTCACCTTTTATTTCAAAAGACTTTTTGTTTATTATAATATATTTTAACCCGGGGAGCGCATTGTTGGGTCAAATTGACCCACGCCATTTTGAATCGTGTGTTATTTTTAGAATTTTAGTGCGATGTCGCCGTACTTCTCAGTAGCTGGAGCGAACATTCTCCCCTATTCGTTTTTTACCGCTATTCAGTCGGGTCGCAACTACACCGGGAGATACACGAGGCCAAATGACTAAAAAGGTAAATATGACCCAACCATACACTCGATGTCGTTATTTTGCGCCAATTATTCAGCTTTTTTTATTGTTTATCATTTTATTTTTAGGTTTATTTTTAAAATGAATCGGGAAGAACTCGAGCGACAGCGGATTTTAGCCATATTACAATTTAGAAGATTTATGTTTTGTTAACTTTTGAGTGCTATAAGACAGAAGATGTCATTTTTGTTGATTTTTCGTACTACTTTATTTGAATTTACATTAAACACGTATTTCATGATGAATTCGTTTATTTTTATCTGAAACCTTTTCAGTGTTAGTGACATAATGAAATTACAGTAAGGCGATTAACCCACGGCACCGCACGCCGCTCCGGCATGCGGTGGCGGTGAAGCGGATTTCGATGCGGTTGTCCGCACGGTGATGCGGTTCAACCGCATGACCGTGCGGATCGATTTTGAACAGTTTTGGTTTTAACCAGTTATTTTTTACCGGTTTTGACCAGTTTTCAGGGTGGCCAGGTTGGGGTTTTTTTTCCCCCAATTTGGGGAAAAATTTTGGGGAACTTTTGGTGAAAACTGCGGAGAAAATTCTGGGAAAAAAATAAAAAAATTCTGCGAATCCACTAGCGCGAATGCAGATATGCGCGAAGTATATTTTTATAAAGGATAATGGGCAAAATTCTTAAAATAAGGTTCCGTACACATACCCACATCACTTTATCTATTAGATAAAATTCATAACGGCTAATTACGCGTCATGGGTGTCGTGTTCATGGTTTTCAAGGGTGCTTCAATACCATCAACGATTTGTTTCATTCAATCCAATATCACTTTGTGAGCTTTGGTTAACTAAAGTATTAAACTTTAGTTTTATTTTTGATTTTATTAATTTCGTTTGTGATTCATGTAGGTATAACGTTCTGTTTATTTTTTTATAATGCACATAATATTACAACATGTAAAATAAATGTTAAGCTAAAAAAAATGCCTTAAAGTTTAATTTCGTGATGCAAAATAATTCGTTTGCATAGGCATCTATATGATGACCCACATCACTTTATCTATTAGATAAAATTCATAACGAGTAATGTGTGGCATATTTTGCGGCCGCCATCTTGGATTTTCATTTTGACCTCATTTTCGTCATCAGCACCCTCGAAAACCATGAACACGACACCCATGAAGCATATTTTGTAAAATTTTGCAGCCGCCATCTTGGATTTTTATTTTGACCACATTTTCGTCATCAGCACCCCCGAAAACCATGGACGCGACACACATGAAGCATATTTTGTAAAATTTTGCGGCCGCCATCTTGGATTTTTATTTTGACCTCATTTTCGGCATCAGCACCCACGAAAACCATGGACACGACACCCATGAAACATATTTTGTAAAATTTTGCAGCCGCCATCTTGGATTTTTATTTTGACCTCATTTTCGTTATCAGCACCCTCGAAAACCATGGACGCGACACCCATGAAGCATATTTTGTAAAATTTTGCGGCCGCCATCTTGGATTTTCATTTTGACTACATTTTCGGCATCAGCACCCTCGAAAACCATGGACACTACACCCATGACGCGTAATTAGCCGTTATAAATTTTATCTAATGGATAAAGTGATGTGCGTACGGAACCTTATTTCAAGAATTTAGCCCATTATATCCTTTATAAAAAATATATACTTCGCGCATATCTGCATTCGCGCTAGTGGATTCGCGGAAGTATCTATCGCGCAAGTGTAGGCGCACAAATGTCTATCGTGGAACTGTCATTCGCGCAAGTGACCTATCGCGCAAAGGGAGTCGCGCAAGTGTCTTGGCGCCGAAACGTCCATTCGCGCAAGTGTCCGTGCGCGCAAAGAGTCTCGCGCAAGAGTCTTGCGCGCAAATGTCTTTCGCGCATGTGTCCTGATACCCACTATGGTGCTAGGTCAACAAATAAAAAAAAATAGATTTAAAAATATAAGAAGCCAAAAGTCCCCAAAAATACACCTAAACATATAACGCCCTTTTAAAAAATTATATTACCCCCTAAATTTGGGGAGAAAACCCCTAAATTGGGAACCCTGCACGATGATCCCAAGGAGGTTAAAAATATAGGGAGCGAGCGCTTGGAACATTGATAACCGTTACTCATTTTTTTTAGAAAGAGAGGCACTGAGTTCTGTATTTTATCTCGTTCTGGCATTGTTAAGTGTATTAGAAATTGTGTATATTATATTATATATTATATATAATATATTATTATTGTGTGTATTAGAAAGAAACAGAACGCTTAACTCGGTGCCTTTCATTCATTTCAAGGTCACCGAGTTAGGACCGTTTCTGTAGTATGAAGCGCGCACTCCATAAATTTTTAACCTCCTTGGATGATCCGCACGGTGATGCGGCGCCCCGTGTGTGAGGCACCGCACGACCGCGCGGACGTCCGCACGGTGATGCGGTTGTGACGAGAACACCGCTCGACCGCGCGGTCGTGCGGTGTTCGTGTGCAAGGTTCAAGCGGATTTCATAGAGGCTAGTGCGACGTGAGAACCGCATCACCGCATGCCGGAGCGGCGTGCGGTGCCGTGTGTTAATCGCCTAACAGTTTTATAAAATATCTCGTATATTGGAAAAACATTCATGTTTTCAATCGGGTCATCTCGACCCAACCCTACACTCGGTGTAACACTTTTTCACCATGCGCACCCCGGGTTAAACTGCTAAGCATTAGGTCTTGGGTTCTATTCCCAGGTCAGGCAAAGTTTTAGTGGAGTTTTCTGTCAGGAATTTCTCAGTAGCAGCCTTGGAGACTGGATTTGTGTCCGGTTGATTGCAAGGCTCGCCCCCTATTACATGGGGTTTAAACATAACAGGTGAAATATGGGTGTACTAATGGGTACACCTGTGCGCAACCCTTCAGGGATTACAGGTGTGATGTTGTTTAAGTAATATTTTAAAATTTTGTTGTTTTGCTAGTTTACTTATCACATCGCTTTGGTTTTATTGTTATCTATAATATAACTTGCTGCTCCCTGTGACCTCGGCCGGGTGGTTTTTTTCACCCGTGTTCTTTGGTTACTGCTCTGCTCTCGTAAGTATTTTTATAGCCTATATAAACCATGTTAAAGTCAAAGTCACAACATGTTGGCCTATTAGGTTCGGCATTGTCAATACAAACTTTGATAACATGGTCCTATAACATATTATGGTCCTATGCCCCGACCCGCATTAGGTCCATGTTATATAGACTCGTTTGGTGACCCTAATGATTTAAGTCAAAATAAATACTATGCTACGTGTTTCCTATAGCAATGAGCTAGCAAATTAAGTTTTACACAGAACATTTTTACAGAATAACGATCATTTTATTGCCAATCAACGCTAGTCGTGCAGGTATAAACTTGATCTTTATTTGAATTATATTGGGAGCTCATTCCAGGTTTAATGTTAGTTTTTGCGATCGTTTTGTTCAAGTTTAATGTGCGGAGTTGTTTGGAAACCAATTGTTTTACTTAATTACTTTACCATTGTTCAATCAAGACCACTTACAGCTTTTGTAAGCTAATTTGGCTCAATAAAACTAGAATCTAGGACCGACCGTTTGGGTTAGTCAACTATTGGTTACGTACCTACTTTATCGTCTTTAAAGCGTGTACCAGAGGGATTTTACCTGTAATAAAAATATAAACATAACATCATAACATAACATCACGCCTGTAATCCCCGAAGGGTTAGGCAGAGGCGTACCCATTAGTACACCCACATTTCGCCAGTTATGTTTAAGTCCCATGTAACAGGGGGCGAGCCTATTGCCATCAACCGGGCACAAATCCAGACTCCAAGGCAGTTACTGAGAAATTCCTGATGGAAAAACCCAATAACACTTTGCCTGACCTGGGAATCGAACCCAAGACCTCATGCTCAGCAGTTGCGCTTTGCGACCACTAGACCAACGAGGCAGTAATAAAAATATAATAATTATTAAACCTGCCTATTATTGTTCCACTGCAGGGCAAAGGCCTCTTCTTATACAGAGAAGGCATGAGCACTAATCACCAGAGACGGACTGTGAATTTGTGGGGCCCTGGGCTACTAACACTATTTGGGGGCCTACCTAATTTTTCAAGCTAATTGCCATTTTTTAAAAAAAACTGTTTGTTATAATAATGCATTATGATACAAGTGAGTTAAGTTTATCATTACAGTCGAGATTGAATTGCATCCCGAACCGAAGGCGAGGGAGTGTCATGGAGCGGAGAGTAAAGTGATAAAATATAGTAATAATTTATTTTTTAAATGTTAGTTTTTTCTCCATCGGGGGCTGGGGGCCCTTTATATTCTGGGGACCCTGGGCTGCAGCCCAAAAAGCCTATTTATAGATCCGCCCCTGCTAATCACCACGCTTACTCAAGGCAGATTGGCGCTATCAGACTTTTATTACTTATAAGTCCAGGTTTTCTTAGGACATTTTCCTTTACCGATGTCAGCGATATTCAAGATAAACTTAAAAAGTGCATAAATAATATAAAAAGTCACATTGGTACTTGCCTGTGTCCGGTTGCGAACCCTAAGCCATCACGACTATCAAAATCATAATTTACTTCATTAATTAACATCATAATAATTATGTTCTCATACAAAAGTCTCTGTATATAAGTACAGAGGACTGAAACTGCTACACATTTACAAACTTGTGTTTACCCACCCTTTTTTACCGAGCTTCGTAGCTTCGCAAACTTCCTTCATTAGCATAATAGCACCAGATGCGGGTAGTTATCTGCGAATTGCTGTGCAGCTGGCCTACGGTCCAAACCTCAGGTTAGGTTTGGCGTACACTGTCGCTGACTGACGGTTTTTTGTCACTGGATTGTACAAAAAATGTAAAGCCAAATTCTTCTTTTTTGAAGTCTGTTAATAAGCTTATGCGACAGCCGACGTGATGTTAAATGGTTACCACCTATAGATATTACAATTCATGAGACCTCGCAGATGCATTGCTTACCGTGGCCCCGGAACGTAAAGGGCAACAGAAGGAACAGGGTGGTTTTTTAGTCAGTAAAAGTCTGACAGTCCCTTCCGCCCCACCCAGGGCGGAAGGAGTCATTTGATGATTTTTACCACCCAAAAAAAAAATCCTAGAGATTAAGTTAAAATGCCTCATGTGCCTGTTTCTAAAGCTATTCTTTTATCACTTATTTATTTTGACAATGTCGCAATCGAATATCTGCGCGTTCACTTAAGCTTAGTTTACATTTTAATGATAATTATGATGTGTTATCGCGTGTTTTGGCGTCATCTCTTGCGTATCAAGTCTACCCATCTCATGTTGGCAGATTCACTCTATTCTTGTGTCTTGTATTAAAGTATTTAATGTGACACGTCACACCACAATAATGTGTCCCAGCCTTTATAATCAGTGGCAATACCGTACTGTTTTGTATTCGGATTGTAATACGGAACGATATTAAAATTGGCATCGGAATTGTAGGGTTAAATGGGCCGTCTACAGGCTATCAAATGCTGAGTGGGCTGAGAAGATTCCAGGGGTATATAAACACAAGCAATTAGGTTTGAAAATTAGAAACAAAGCTGATTTTTTTCACTTGTATAAGCTTATTGAAAACTACGCTTTCGCTTCACTTGCGTGACTGTATTCTTTTGAGATTTAACATTTTAGTAGAACTTGAAGTCTTGAAGTCTAGACACTAATTATTATTTATAGTTTAATTATTATTTTATTGTAAATGTCTTATGGACTCCTTTATTAAAAAAAGACAAAGTCATCCCCCAATTTTTTTTAAATAATTTTTCATTACATTATTAATATTATTTTATTTAATAAATAAACCCCCCCCCCCCGCCTCCAATTACATGGGACTTAAACGTAACTGGCGAAATGTGGGTGTACTAATGGGTACACCTCTGCCTAACCCTTCGGGGATAACTGGCGTGATGTGTTATGTTAAATAAAAAAACCTTCAAGTTCTAGAAACTAAAATATAATAGACAAGCACAAGTTATTGGATTTTCTTATTTTTACAAATATCTAATGTCATCTTATCGTATGAGACACCCCTATTATTAAAATGTATTAAAATCGGGGGGCACGGCAGTGCCCCCGCCAAAGTCGAGCGCGAAGCAAACACTGCCGTACCATCCTTTACTGGAACCATTTCGCCGCATTTTCAGGCCCCTATTTGAGAACCTCTGGATAAGACCAGAACGCAGAAATTTTCGTCATCCAGTAAGCTATAATTATATACTTAAAATCCAAAATTTCAAGTCTATAGGTCATTTAGTTCCGAAGTTAAGCGAAAGCAAAGTCTCGCATTTACGACACTCACTCACTCACTCACTCATGATCATCAAAATAGAACTAGTACTTCCCATAAACTCAGAGAGCTGAAATTTGGTACAGAGTTAGGGTTTAATGGCCACATAAAGGGAAAACTATAAAAACTTGGATAATCGAAGATCTGGAGTACCTGGTGACCTTGATTAGAAAACACAAGAGCCCAACCAAACTATTAGAGATCGACATACCGCCTTTACAAAAAATATTCAACTTGGTGGGCCGCTTCATTTGATGTCAAAAATCGAAGGTCTGAAGTATCTGATGAAGAACCCTCAGCTGGTCTCAGCTGTATTAGATTGGTACATAAAAAATCGACTGTCATTGCAAAAATCTAGCGTAGTGGGACACATCTTCTAACTTAATCTAGCCTATAGCGTCCCACTGCTGGGCGAATGCCTCCCCTTCTGCTTTTAATCCTAACTTCCTAACTAATGATATAATATTAATATTATAAATGCGAAAGTAAGTTTGTTTGTTTATTTGTTACCATTTTACGCCTAAGGCACTGAACCGATCATCCTGAAATTTTGCATATACGTTGCCAGGTGTACAGGAACGAACATAGGGTACCTTTAATCCCGAAAAAAAGTACTGTTCCCGAGGGAAATCACAATAACGTCCTAATGACAGTAGAATATGGCGCCACGTGTCTATCGAATCATGATCGAATTTTAAGTTTAAGCATCTAATACATTATGTGAGTCTAGACTGTCGATAGACCAGTTTCAAGTAAACAACCTAAGAGCACGAAAGTTGTTTGCTTAATAATTTTTCACGCCCAAAACATGCCCAAAACCGCTGAAGCGCATCCTGACATTTTGCATAAAGTGGCCTCCAGACGGACGGTGCGGTTGCGGCAAACCGCAGGCCGCGGCTCCAACCGCTGCAAAAACACACCACCGCGGTCGCAGTAGCGGCCTTAAGTGCCATTAGCTGTGGTTGTTGTGCTACAATCGGACGTCAGTCAATATGGCTAACCGTAACGTTGTCTTATTATTCTCATTAGCCCTCTCAGAAGATGAGAAAAAAGGTAGGAAAAAGAATCGTTTAATTAAACACTTGAAGAGTGAGGTACCTACATTATCATTAGCATCGCATATTTATTATTACTCTTACGACTATAGAAGTGTGGATTAAATTTAAATTATTATTTATATTCAACTATTTCTAAAACAATTTCCATATTTGGCGTCATTTTAAAAAGCAGTACACGCGGCCTGTTGTTAAAATTTGCAACTGACGCGGCCGCCACAACATTCCGCGTTTGTCTGTGACCCACTTTATATACGTTGTCAGGGATACAGAAAAACTGCGTAAATGACACTGACATCACTGTGTCGTCACTGACACTGACAGGTGTAAACGCATTCATAGAGGATGTATGGAAGAATAAAGGCGAACTTATAACACGTCCCGTCAGTGAATTGTACTCATTGGCCATATTTCATCTA
This sequence comes from Hoplodrina blanda, assembly GCA_949316365.1. Classification (NCBI taxonomy): domain Eukaryota; kingdom Metazoa; phylum Arthropoda; class Insecta; order Lepidoptera; family Noctuidae; genus Hoplodrina; species Hoplodrina blanda. Next base: position 1,299,134 of record OX438579.1, on the reverse strand, counting down.
GAATGGCGTCGGGTGTAACAAGTGTGCAGCAGCCTTAAAGTTAATTCACACATATCAGTGAAGTCACAGTTCCGACACCGTCCCGTATCAGTGATACAGTTATGCGGCATGCAGTGACTTTTCACACATGTCAATGGAGTCACAGTTCCGGCAACATGTCCGCTAAGTTTCGCTATGGTACCCATTTATTTAGACGAAGAAGAAGAGCTGCATCTAGGCAAAAAAATAATATTAAAATGGGTGCATGAAGCATGGCCGGGCAAGGCAATTAGGAGAAACTGAAGGACAATGCTTTACAATATACAATTTAATTAAAGATGAGAGTAAATAATTATTTTGAATATTTTAGAATGATTCAAAACCGTTTCAATATTATTCTGCAGAAACTAGAAAGAAGTTTCTACAAAAAGAAGTGAAATCCCACCAAAAACATTCTGTAAAAAACTAGCCAAGTCTCGATGGAGCTGCTAGTTTATCTCTAAAAAGTAATGAAATCTAGACAAAGTCGTGCCAAGTCTAAGGTTCCTTACTGCGATTTCTTTATTATTATAGTTAATGTTGTGTGACTTGGCCGTTGAAGGGTACACAAGGGTACAAAACCAGGTGCTTCATGACACCATTGCACCAATGTGTCATGTCGCCGGAACCGCTACCCATTGACGATGGAAAATTGCCACCTGGAAAACGTTGATTCAATAATTAGTCAATTGTAGGCTTGATAAAGCTGCGTATTTCAATAATACTTATGCGTCCAATTACCAATACCAGTATGGGCTTGACAAACATATATATAGGTAGTTACAACAGATATAACATTACGTGTCAACAAAATTGACTTGTACACACTAACGTATAAAGAATGTTCAACGGCCAAGTCACACAACATTAACTATAATAATAAAGAAATCGCAGTAAGGAACCTTAGACTTGGCACGACTTTGTCTAGATTTCATTACTTTTTAGAGATAAACTAGCAGCTCCATCGAGACTTGGCTAGTTTTTTACAGAATGTTTTTGGTGGGATAAGTATTACGTTTTTATTTCAAGAAAAGCTAAAATATCTTTATTCCAAAATTTTTAAGCCAAACCGCAACACTCCACCACAATATCATTTTCCATGTTTTTTCGTTGAAAAAGGCTTACATTATAAAAATACGAGAATTTTGTTAAAATAACGCCGACCAAGGGGCCGGAAAGCGATAATTTAAGTGGTGTGGAAGAGGAAATAAAATGAGAAATGTAAGCAAATTTTTTTGGTCTGGCGTTTGGCAGTCCTTGCATTTTTGGTTTCCTCGAGGGCTCGCGAGCTCAAGTGTTGCTGCAATCTGTGCTCTGAAGTTTGGACGCCTAATTCTAGTGGAGCAACTTTGCAGTTGGGTAAAAAAGTGCTATTTTTGAAATGGGTGAATTTTACGATCCAGAAAGCTGAGTAATTTATGAATTTGGGCCAAATTAAGACTTGGTTGCAGTATTTTTTTTTTTAATATGAAGCGAATTTAAAAGTAAGACTTGAAAAATAAGTGTGTACTTAATGTTAAAATTACAGCTTTTTATTATATGCATTTGAACGTTTACACTGTATTTAGCTAGGTATACCAAAATCTCAATTTTGAGTATTTGTGTCTGTCAGTCTATTTGTTCCGGCTAATCCTAGAAACAGCTAGACCAATTTTGTCAGAACTTTTACTGGAAGATAGCTGATGTTAAGACAAGTAGCTTCAGCTACTTTTATTTTAAGAAAATAATTAGGGTTCCGCACAAAAAAAATCGTAGTAACCAACATTTACGCGAACGAAGAATGGGCTAATTATATCTAAATCCTGTGAATAGCAAAACAAAAAATACAACTAAACTCCTTTCACCCTGTACCCCCATCAAACCCAATGACCGTACAACAAAGGAGCATGACCTATTAACCTACTCTATTGATGGCTGACGGGCTCAATGATGACAGCGCAAAAACCGCCTCAATAGAACAACCCGAAGTCAATAATTAAGTTATAACATTACGCTTTGATCTCCAGGGGGTAAGTATAGGTGTGCTAACCTAACCTGTCCAATTATTGAGTTATCAATCAGGGTTGCTGACATAGCTCACAGAATAAGTAAGCTGTAAGTGGCAATGGGCCGGCCTGGATTTGTACCCGGTTGATAGCTATAAGCTCGCCCCCTATTACATGGGACTTGAACGTAACTTGCGAAATGTGGGTGTACAGCGGTGTACTAATGGGTGCACCTCTGCCTAACCCTTCGGGGATAACAGGCGTGATTTAATGTTATGTCTCATTTTTAAATGAGCTATTAAAATATCTTCCGATGGCTTATTAAAACGAATACGTACGTACGTACGTTTATGAATATTAAAACGAGTACGTCCAAATTGCTACTAAACAGGCCGAAAATCAAAACCATGCCACTTTTAATTCGAAGTAACACAAAAGCTTCGCAAAAATACTAGATAATTAGAAACACGCCCGATGGGAAATCTCAAGTAGCCACTTAAAGGAAGGGTCTTTTCAAGGATTGAATGTTAATTTAACCAAATGACTTGACCTAACAAATAAACGCAGTCGTTGCGGTAGTTAAAAGCGTTTACGCTTTACGGAATTTTATACAAACTTTCAAGTCCTTATTTTTCGAAATGCATGAACCGATTTTAATGAAACTTTCTACGCATGCGCGGGAGACGCCCAGGGCGTCGGACGTCGCGAGGCGACATCCGGCCACCCTAGGCGAGGGCTTGCGGACGGCGAGTAATGGGTAGCTCGCCGTCCGATCAAGGACCATGCCCGGGTCGACGGCGCGTTCTGTTCGCGCGCGCCTCAAAGAGCTGTCAGCGCAGGGACGGGCCCCGACGGGGCCAAACGCCTGCCGGGGTTGCGGGACGTCTTAACAGGATACCGTGGCCCCGGAACGTAAAGGGCAACAGAAGGAACAGGGTGGTTTTTTAGTCAGTAAAAGTCTGACAGTCCCTTCCGCCCCACCTAGGACGGAAGGACTCATTTGATGATTTTACCACCTTAAAAAAAAGCAGGATAGAAGGTTTAAAAAGTTATCAGAGAACATTTAGTAAAAATTGTGTTACAGCTAAATTCGCCCAATTTTAATTTTTCTATAGAAACAGAGATTTCCAATTGTCTTTTTTTTAAATAAGACATTTCGAAAATGTTCTCTTAAAACTTTTAAGACCTATATACAGCATGTAACAAAAACCCTGTCCGATCCTTAAGGGTATTATTCGGCATCGTACTGCGTACACATATACGTAACCATTTAATTGATTTGAGATTATTATTTTTCCCCAGTGAAAAAAATAAGAAGAAAGAAGAAGTAATTAAATTAAAATAAAACATAAAAACTGATCAACGGCAACACTGATCTGACAGGGTTTTTGTTACATAGTGTATATACCCTGCTTATACGTAGGAAGTTTAATTAAAATCGGTTCATTTATTTTAAAAAAAGGACTTGAAAGTTTTTATGAAATGCGCTTTACGGCGTATTCGCCCTTAAAAAGTATTTTCTAACAAATTAACTTAAGTGGATAAGTGGCTTGTTATAAGCATGTGCAAGTTATTAGAGCCAATTAAAAGTAATGGCGATATTGCTACAATGGCCGTTTGCGACGGCCATACACTGTAATTGTTGTAGGGTACAATTAAAATACAATTTTCTTTTTTTTAGTATTAGTTATGTACGTACTTATAGAACTAACAAATGCGTTAACACATATTAAATGGGATATCGTCGGCCTCAGTGAAATAAGACGAATGGGAGAAAAAATTATGTCTCAACCAGACTTCTTACTGTACCATATAGGAACAACGCCAGGCCACCATGGCGTTGGTTTCATCGTCAAAAAATACCTTGAAAAATCCATAGAAGGATTTATTGGAATCTCGGAGCGCATAGCAATGATGAATCTGAAATTGCCAGGATATAAAGATTCATGGTCTATTTTACAAATATATTCACCAACAGAACAATCGGACCTAGAAACAATTGAGAAATTCTACCTTGACTTAAATAACACTATCCAAGAACATGCCCACAAAAACCTAATTGTCATGGGAGACTTCAATGGGCAAATTGGAGCTAAGCGCCCAGGAGAAGAGACAGTATTAGGACCATTCACCTACAGTAATAAGAATAGAAGTAGAAATGGAGAAAAACTTATAAACTTTACACTAGAAAATAATTTAACCATCTTAAACTCAGTGTACAAAAAAAACACAAAGAAAATGTGGACATGGATTTCACCAGATGGGAGAACAAAGAATGAAATTGATTTTATAATGACCAATAGAAACAACTGCTTTACAAATTTTGACGTCATTAACAAATTTAACTTCAATACCAACCATAGACTGATTAGAGCTGAAATAAAATCCATACAACCAAAGAAACCTAGACCGAGACAAGAACTAGCAATTGGTAAGCTCAGCAAGCATCAAATGGAGCAACTAGTAGTCACCCTAAGAGATAAATTAACAGACTTTAAAGAGAACACAAAGACCATGGGAACTCAGGAAAAGTACAACTGGATAGAGAATACTATTAAAGTCCAATTACAACAAACTGCTAAGATCAGATCTGAACCGAGAAAATGGCTAACAACTAATACTATGAAATTACTAGAGCAAAGAAACCAGCTAATCAACGCAAAAGAAGTAAAAGACAGAAGAAGGCATTTAGCGAAAATTAGTAAAGACATCAAAGAAAGCATAAGAACAGACAGAAAAATACATAGAATGGAAATTATCGAAAAACATGTAGCCAAAACGGGAGGTGTTAAAAAAGCTCATAAGGAATTAACAAATTCTAAAGACTGGATCGCAAAACTTAAAAATAACAGCGGAGAATGGAACCACCACAGAACAAACATATTAGGAATAGCCACATTATATTACAAGAACATCTATGAACACAACACCGCTCGAGAAAAAAACGACCTAGCGGAAATCTCAAATATCCCTAATATCCTTCTGACTGAAGTAATAAAAGCTATAGATAGCCAAAAGAGAGATAAAGCACCAGGACCCGATGGCATAAACAACGAAATTCTAAAAGAAAGCAAAGAAGTTATAACACCAGTTTTTACTGACATGTTTAACGAGATACTAAATACCGAAATTATCCCACGGCAATGGACAGAATCAAACATTATTCTTCTATATAAGAAAGGAGACAAATATGAAATCGGGAACTACCGCCCCATCAGCCTTATGTCCAACATATACAAGATATTTGCCAAGATCATACTAAATCGGATTGAGAAAATATTAGACCAACACCAACCCATTGAGCAGGCGGGTTTTCGTAAAGACTATTCAGCGATCGACCACATTTATGTAGTACGTCAAGTCATGGAGAAGTATAAAGAATACCAATGTACCTACTACATCGCATTTATCGATTATAGCAAAGCGTTCGACTCTTTGTTTCACGAAAAGATATGGGAGTCATTAAAAGAACAAGGAGTTGAACACAAATACATCCGTTTGATAAAGAATGTTTACAGTCAGAGTACTGCGAGGATTCAATTAGAAAAAAAAGGCGAACCTTTCAGAGTAGGCAAAGGCGTACGACAAGGAGATCCCCTGTCACCAAAATTATTCTCGGCGGTACTAGAATCAATATTTAGGGGTCTTAATTGGGAAAACCTCGGTATCAATGTAGACGGTGTTTCGTTAACTCACTTGAGATTCGCAGATGATATTGTGCTATTTGCAAAATCACCGGAAGACATAACAAAAATGATAAACGAACTGGCAACGGAAAGCGCGAAGGTAGGGTTAAAACTGAACCCAGAAAAAACAAGAGTAATGACGAACGGAGAGAGAATTACTATAAATTTAGGAAACAACCAAATTGAATATACAGATGAATATATTTACCTGGGACAGCTAATAACAGATGATAATCCGATGCGCAAAGAAGTTGAAAGAAGAATAACAAATGGCTGGAGAAGGTACTGGGGTTTGAAAGAGATTATGAAAGATAAAAATCTGAACATAAATATAAAAAGCAAACTATTTAATACTTGTATACTACCAGTTCTCATGTACGGCAGCCAAACATGGGCCCTGTCACAAAACATGACTAGCAAACTTGCAACATGTCAATACACAATGGAAAGGAGCATGATGAATGTGAAGAAGACAGACCGACTAAGAAACCGTGTAATAAGAAGCAAAACAAAAGTTATAGACATAACGTGCAAAATTAGAAGGCTTAAATGGCGATGGGCAGGGCATATGATTAGAGGAAAAGACAAGTGGAGCAAAATTGTAACACAATGGTATCCTAGAGAAGGTAAAAGGAAAAGAGGTAGACCACAAAAAAGATGGGATGACGACATAAGACAAGTTGCAGGCGTCACATGGAACAGAGTTGCCCATGAAAGGCAAGAGTGGAAAAGGTTGGAGGAGGCCTTTGTCGACTGGCAAACAGATCTTCAGAAAATAAGTAAAACTCAAATAAGAGATTAGATTGATTAACATTAAATTTAAGTTTTATATGTATTTGTCATAATTATTGTAATATGGATCTGAATAAAAGGCTATATTATTATTATTATTATTATTATGTACGTACTTTGGGTTAAAATTTTGCTACTGGCAGATTTTTTGAAACTTACCAACCATCAAATATAATCTACATTTATACTAAACTATAATATAATAAATAATAATGTTTTAGGTTAATATCAGCTGGCCATGGTCATTTTCTGTTTATTCTTTTTTAAGTTTCCCAACCATTAATAACAATTATTACATAATTTACCTTATAACTACATTATGTGAAAGTGAAATATAGTCCTTTATTGTATTAGGAGCCAAACACCGCCGGTTTATTTTTTACTAGTTTTTTCTTCTTTCACGTTGAAATCAAAGAACCTCTGAACTCAGCCCTGTCTTAAAAACCGTTTTTAGCTGACGTCTTCTACCTATAAACTACCTACCTGCCAAACAGCTTCTTAAATGAAATAGTTTTCGAGAGATTTCGTGTTTCGTCAGCGAGTGAGTGAATCAGTGACCTTTCGCTTTTAAAGTCAAAGTCAAAGCATTTATTAGTGCTTATGAAACAAGATTCATATTCAAACGTAATTTTGAGTAATAAATGAATAGTTAACATGTTTAATTCGGTAATACTATATCACCAAAGGTTAAAACACACAACCGAAATTGCAAAACCGCTGCGTAGTTCGGTACAATAGTTCGATAGTTTCGTTCATTTCCCTTGGCTCACATTTATTTAATTTACTTGTTCGAAAACAAACGTTCCATTTTTTCCAACATAACATGAAACGAAAATAATTATACTTACGTCGGTTTCTACGACATTTTCCAGATAATTTGACCCGAAAACCTTTCTGTATACGAGGTGGAACTGGCCAAGATGGCTGCGCGACGTCTTTCTCAATCGCTCATGTGTAAAACGCGAAAAGTATTCCCAATGACGTCGACTCCTTTAGTCTGAAATACTCTTCAAATTGTCGTTTGTATCCAAAAGTTTTCGAAGTTAGTTTTGGATACTAAAAAGGGTTACAAGTGAAATCTAAATCAGCGAATTGTTGCGAATGTTATTTTTAGCCCAAAGGTCAATTCAATACCTAATGTTTGAACTTCTGGCGAGGGCAAACTTCTTTGGAATTTGTGGAATCTAAATGTAATAACGTACGCTATTCCCATTTAATTAGGATCCAAATTGGATCATGTGTCTACATGTAATTAAAGGCCAACTTTCGTGCTAATATTTTGGTTTAGCCAAAAACTGATATAGTATTATAAAATTGTACTTTAACTAAAGATCCCAGAGTCGCCAAACATACGGTATTCATAATCTGGAATTTCGAAGATATATAAAGGACTATGTCGTTAAGAAGGTACTTCTTAGTAACAATGCGGACCCTTTTTCAGGTGTCAGGTATAAAGGATACCTTATTCATGTTCAAGTGTGACGGATGGATTTTATACCAGCTTTTCAGATTAAAAAGAAATCGTTACATGAGCTACGCTATTAAATATTTATTATTATATTATTCCACGGGAACCGCACATATTTCCGATATAAAAAGTCTATGTGCTATACCAGACTATAATTTATCTCTGTGCCAAAGGAGATTGGCAAATTAGGGCATTTTATCTGTTAATTGTACAGTAACGAAAATACTACCGAAAATTTATAACTGAATAAAGATGATCTAATGCAAAGTTTTAGCAATATTGGTACTGTCTGTAAAATGTACAATTTATTACAAGTAGAATAATATTGATTTGATTTATGGGTTATCCTCTATTATTCTATTTTTATCTTATTATTATTATTATTTTATCTAATTAGAATGCTACTTCCCGAGAATTCAGTGCATATTGGATGTACTTAAGGCTAAGTTCAGATGAACGCGCGATGACGCGCGCTTCCGCGGGTCAACATATGGCGTGTGGTGCGCGCGGGCACGCGCGGTGACGCGCGGTCATGTACACAACAACATTGATTTGTTACAATCTTAAACCGCGCGCCGAGCTAACCGCACGTCGTCGCGCGTTCATTTGAACTTAGCCTAATTCTCAGGTGCAGTGAATTAAATATAGTTGCATCGATATAAAACTAAAATAGATAAATAATAACAAGGATCATAACGAGAGGTCATCCTCTTAGGTTAGGTTAGTTATCCTGTTCCACTTTGCTCAGACAGTACAGAAATTTAAAAAAGTACATATCCTAGAAACTACTTGAAGTAAGCAATATCCTAGCCTACATTTGGTTGATGTACAACAATCTTAAGCTTGTCCCCAAGCTCCATACAAAATTGCCCAATCTCCTTTCATCCAGATCCGTTCAGCCGTTCGGCGGTGGCGGCGTGATTGAGTAACAGAAATCCAACGATTCAAACTTTCGCATTTATAACATTAGTAAGATTATACACTCATAATTATGGTTATTTTTCAAACACGCATTTTTACCTGACCTTTTTGACTCGATAAAAAAGATAGTTTTAAAGGTATCTTTTGTCGTCTCCAGCTAATACATAAAACATTCTCATTAAAAGCTCAGGCTATTTAGAAAGCTGCTATAAATTTAAAGTAAACTGCAGATCAGCATAATAATAAATGCGGCTTGAGTACAAAAATGCAAGTCAACTAAGAAAATCTCCATTGTGAGGATCTGCAGGGAAGGGTGTTGAAGTGGTCTAAGTATAAAATGTAGCGAGTTATTTTTCATTGATTTTACTTTTTTGTTCTTCAACCGATGATAAAATACTAGTTATACATCAGCAATTAGGCAAAACTTTACTTTTAGAAACGATCGCAATTTAATCTCAGTCTGTAAAAATGCCTATGATTTTGTTGTATTTTTTACATTAATTGTCGCTGAAATGAAATTGCGACTAGATTTGGGGGGTGTGTAACGGTTGATATAATAACAAAAAATCTAACGTTCACTTGACCTAATTTCAGTTAATATAATTTTGTTTAATATAACGATCACTTGAGATAATGAATTGTTGATATAATTTCATTTTATCTAATTTCTTATGATATAATTAACATTTCCTATAATGCACATTTGACATAATATTCATTTACTATAATATTCATAATCTCTAAGTAACTTTTAATATAATTAAGAAAATCTGATACGATTTTAAACGCCCGCTAGTATGGTGCTAGCAAAAATGCATCGCATGCATTAATTGCTACAAAAGTTTGCTTTTATGCATGAGGTGGGTAGACTATACACGAATTTATTATTTTTCTTACTGTCATACAGTTACAGCGAAATATTCATTGTGTGGCTATTGCAATCTCGATATTTGTTTTTTATTTTATGTGTATTATTCCGAATGTTCATTTATAATATTTTTTTTAGTCCTAAAACATTTGCTAAAAATTAGGATTTAGTGACAAAAACGAATCGCTGTAAATCTGACTCCACGCAGTCTTGTTTGCCCTACCCTAGAGTGTAATTTAAATCACGTAGGCGCGGAGGGGCGAGGCGGCCCGCGAGTTGAGGAGCAGGTGGTTGTAACACACGCCGCCGCGGCTGAGGCCGAAGCTGCGGTGGTGAGCGTTAAATCCATCTGCGACGATAAACTCGCGTGGGACTGCCGGAGCCCCGCAGCACCGGAGCCGTGACAGAAACCATGCCTGCTGCATGTTGCATGCTTGCATGCTGCATGCTTGCTTGCATGCTGCGTGCTTGCTTGCATGCTGCATGCTTGCTTGCATGCTGCATGCTTGCTTGCATGCTGCATGCTTGCTTGCCTGACGCCTGAGAGAAGTTCATAGCAAAAGCTAAGTTATAAGAAGCGAAGCCGGGCTCCGTCGACCATGCATAGAATATTAAAGGTTTGGTTAGGTGCCATTTGAGTTAGGTTAGAACTGTGACCATTAAACATGAAAATTAGGTCAAAAGAACATTAGGTCAAATGAATGTTATATAAAAAGAATATTATACATATTGAAAATTATATAAAATTAACATTATACTAAATGTTTTATATTAAATGAAAATTATATCATATGAAATATTAGGTTATATGAAATTAGGTTATATGATTTTATAGCATATGAAAATTATATCATGTGAACGTTATTTCAAGTGAAATTAGAGCATTTGTTATTATATCATACATTACACACCCAGATTTGGGAGCATATTAATAGAATTGGCCTTCAAACCGTAAACTCCCGTAATTAAAAATATTGTATTGTTGTACAGTCACGAGCAAAAACAAGTATACACTTAGCAACATTACGAAGCTATTTATTGATTGAAATGTCATGTTTTTAGCAATATTATTATAGTATTTTGAATTCAATACTACTATGAAATAGGTCTTAAATTAAAGTTACAAAGTGTTTATTTGTTTTTGCTCGTGACTGTACTAATATTTTATTTTAGGTTTACGTTGTTATATTCAGATAATATTGTTTAAGTAATGTATGTACCTACCTATACAAAATATTTAATTTTTTTAAGCGTAGTGAGATAAAAAATAATTCACAATCGCATTTCACTTGTTACTTGGCCCGCCTTATAATGAAGACCCTTCGGCGTTGGTGATTCAGGGATTCTGCTGGCGATAATGGCAGATAGCCTTAATCACAGTGAGGGGTACCGCTGCCATTTTGGCTAATTGTACCCTTTGCTTTTTGCCGTTTTCTAACCCAAAACTGCCGAGTAAGACTCAAGTAATTGGCAAAACCTAGTTTTCGTCCTATTTTTGGACATGAGATCTTTAATTGGCCTGAAATTCTTTGTTTTGTCTGTATTTGTTTTATCTTCCCAGCAGTTGGGTAAGGTAATAAAACTATCTGAATCACACGTTTTATTGGCTGTAATAATGTTGTCTTTTAACAAGATTTGCTACAGATGTTTATTGCATTTCTAGGGTTCTGTACATGAAAAGGAAAATACCTAAAATATTTTTGTCGTCCTGGCCGTGTTTTTTCTCAAGCTCTTTGACTGTTATGTAGAAATTTAAATTTTGGCATAATGTTTAATCTTGATACGAGCAAGAGCATATAAAAGCAAAATATATTTTATTAAATTCCTTCTTTCAGAATCAGTACTTTAATAATATTTGGAATAACCACTTTCATAAATGATATCTACACAAATGTACAGACACATTAAGATCTTTTTTCTAACATAGCTTAAAGCTAAGAATTCTTTTTTCTTCTTAAAGATTATTAATATACTTACTGTAGTACCGTGCCAAATTAAACTGCTATATAAAAGGACCAGTCTTCTAGTTTTTCTATGTATCTTTATACCTATGGATGTGTCAATTACAAAAAGGTTCTTTGTTTACAAAAATGAAGTCCTTCCACACAACATTATTCATAAATAGCGTTTAAATTGGTCCCGTTTGGTCCGATTCTAATCACGTACCGGATGTAAATCTGTGTCGCAAACAACTTACAGACATGTTGCAGTGCAATGCTCGCCGGCGCATGTTTCAGACATTAAAATGGCGGTTTAGCTGTCCAACGTGTTTTAGTAATGGTTTCAAAGTATTTGGTTTTGAATACTGCCTCGTTGATCTAGTGGTCGTAAAGCGCGACTGCTGAGCATGAGGTCTTAAGTTCGATTCCCAGGTCGGGCAAAGTGTTATTGGGTTTTCCATCAGGAATTTCTCAGTAGCAGCCTCGGAGTCTGGATTTCTATCCGGTTGATGGAATAGGCTTACCCCCTATTAAATGGGACTTAAACATAACTGGCGAAATATGGGTATACTAATTTGTACACCTCTGCCTAACCCCTCGGGAATTACAGGCGTGATGTTAAGTTTGGAATACTGATGTCTAACCGTGATTCGATTTTGATTTTAGTCGATTTAGCTAAATCATCTTGATGGCCGCGTAGGTTTGAAGAATTTTTCTACCTGTAATGTATATGGTTTTTTAGTCTGAGGGATCGATGTCTGGCAAGAACCAATGCGACTTTTTCAATTCATAAGTGGCATTACTGACATCGGTGAACGAGAACATCGGAGGAAACCTTGGTTTAAAATTAATATAAGACTGAATTCGCGAATCCGCTTTGAGCTAACGTAGTAATCAATACTCGTGCCCACTCTGTATGATAAGAGGCCGTTGCCCTGCAGTGGGACACTAATAGGCTGATATGACAGTCACGTGGATTAGTGAGATATGCTCGACAGCACACTACTACGTGCTCTAAAATATATAGGTATTGTCTAGTCATATTTTGGTAAAGTTACATAACCGAAGAAGAATAAATACTAGTACATAAATATAGGGAAAGTAAAGAGCTTCAATAAATATAATTTACAAAATATTGTACACACGAGTAGGTACCTACCTTATATTTACAGGGTAGTAGCCTGTAAATATTAGTTACTCGTGTGTGCAAGATAGGTAAACGAAGATTTTGTGACCTTGGAACTGGACAAAACACTATCGAGAGTCGATTGTGGCATCATAAATCATCACGGACAGAGCGCCAATAGGTTGGCAAGCTAAAGATTTATGTTATACTAAGAGAACCCCTGACTTTGTCCGTATTTTTTATTTTTATTTTATCCTTAAATAAATATTAACCATCACTGACTGACTAGTACCGAATCGCCTTTAGCCAGTTGGATTAAACGTTATTAAAGTATTGCACAAAACATCATTGGTCAATTTTAATGCTTCTAACATTTATACAACGAAACGTCATATCAGGCCACAGTCCTAATCATAAACATAATCATTTTTCGACATTTAATTAAGTCATCTCTAATGTTGTAATTTTGTTAAAAGAACTTTTAATGTACAGTCAGCTACAAAAGTCGATTAACATTTGTGATTTTTAAATCCTAATTATTAAGTACAATATTAAAAATAAAACTCAATGAACATAAAATTAAGATGTAATAAACCCTAAGCTATTACCTGAAATTCAGAAAACCAGTAAATTATGTGTTTAGTGTCTGTTTAAATGATATAAAAAAGCAACGTTGTTAATCGACTTTTGTAGCTGACTGTACATTTGCAGATAATTGCGGTGAACCACTTTTCATCCTTACACCCTTAATAATAAGGTTCTAAAGTGGTTAACCACCATTGTCCTCGATTATTCCTTCCTCCGTTTTGTGTAACATTTTGAACAATTAGCGACAATGACTCAATAACTAAAGCAGTATTCAAAGAAAGCTTTTTGCAACTGAGTGCTAATCAGATTTCTCTTGACGTTTCTTATCGGGTTCCCTATCGTAAGTACAGTACTCCAATTATATAAATAACTAGCACTCTCCCCGCGCCTTCGTTCGTGGGATTTTTCTTACGGATCCTTAATTGTTTTGGTAATTAAATATAGCCTATAGCACTCAGTCATAGCGTAGCTTCCAATTTGCGTAAGAATTTTCAAAATCGGTTCAGTAGATCCAGAGATTAGCTCCTACAACCTCACAAAATTTACCTCTTTATAATATTAAGTGTAGATTATTTTCGTTATTTATTTTATGAAATTTTCACCTTAGGCCAAGGCTTTTATAATTTGTTTTAAGTCAAAGCCACGGCAAGACCTTCTTATTTAATTAATCCATCACGATTGTGAATATCAAAGTAACCTTTGCGCTGCTCGCAACATAATTCTGGCAGAAAAGTCAACGTAGGTTATGATTTGGAAAAGAACAAAGAAGAAAAATAATGTTTTCTTTTTTAAAATTGTTTTTAGAAAATGTATAATGTTGTAATAGTTATTTTGTTTAATGTCAAAGTTAATAAAACATTTACCTATTTCAATTTACAGGCACTTTTGAAATATCAAGAAGTCGGTCAGTTAATCAGAAAGTTGAAGTTCGTTCTAAAATACCTACATTATGGAAAGAGCAACTAGTTTCAACTTTCTTCATGGATAAAAACAAGCAAGAAAGTCCTCGGACAGTTTTTTCAGTCAAGTCTTCAAATCTATTAAAAAGTCCTAGTTACATTATTCTTGATGTTTATTTAATTAAAAAAATGTTGATAAAGAGAGAAAAATAAAGATATAAGCGATGACAGTTAAGACATAACCAATCTAAACTAACAGCGCCTGTTCACGAACATGACGCTTGGATCAGCACCAGCTTAACTATTTTAAAGAAACCGAATGATCCAACACACGCGCCACCATCAGCGAGACATCATGATCTACTATTTCTTCTTACTCATAGACTTTTACATCGACCCGGTAGAAACAAAAAAACTGTCACGAAATATACTTGCTTACAATGTACAGACACACCCACTTACTCGTTGTATCGATGTGTAGTGAACCTGAAAAAGATTTGGCACCGGACCGGACCGGACCGGCAGACCGGGCCGGCGGCCGTAATTCGCCGGTCGTTATACACTTCACTGTATATCGACATGCGTACGTACATTTGGAGCTACAATGGTTTAACGATTTCCTTATATTTGGTATTGTATAAGTAACAATATAAACTATATAACGTTACGTTACGGTTTCGCAAGTTATTGGCGTATATTTCCGTCTAGGACAATATTTTACTTAATTTATATACTTCTTTTTGTTTTGGGCTTATGTAAACAACAATGTTTGCATTATGTGCATCACTTTCATGTGGATAAAGAGTTTTTCCTTCTTTCTATATTTTCGTTAAGGCGCTCACTCACTGGGAGCTGAGATTAGATTGCGATCGTTCCTAAGTAACTTATAGAATACCCGTGAATACCTGGGGGATTAGACAAAGTAACAATTTCAAAACGATAACGAAGTTACAAAAGACTAAAATGTATGGAATTGACATATTTAAGCCGCGTAAGTCACGTGGTCAATCGACATCGTTATCGCAATTTGGTAGACAATGTTATAATTCATAACGAAATTACGAAACCATAAAGTAACGAATCGTTATCGTGTTTATCCCATACAAATGCGTAGACAAGCAGCGCTTTAAGTGTTCGCCTTCGCCTCGATCCTGATCGCCAAAAACGAATGCTAAAACGTTGTGGTTATCTTAGAGACGATGACGAATTTAGATATCGTTTCGCTACGAAGCAATGTTACTTTGTCTAAGGACCCTGTAATGTTACAGTTCAGATTCGAGCATTACATCAGTAAATATGGTGAACCGAGTATTACAGTGCGCAACCTGCTATGATACAATTTGTAAGATTAAGGCGCTTCTTCACCTGTATCAATTTTTCTAATTGTTAGGAACAATCGCAAAGTAATCTCAGAATTAATCTGATATTATAACTAATTCAAAAATAATTAAAGACCCTAAAAGTGTATTAACACAAATTCATTATTTTCCACATTTTATTTCATATAAATTGTTATTACAAGTTGAGTCTTTCAATAACAAACTATAAAAAAATTAAAGGTGAATTACCAATCTGTCTGAAATGGCAAACATTGACCTTTCAACTTAATAGTCTTGTCGAACGCCCACGGGGACAAACGGAACAGCTTATATCAAACTAGCGCAAACCCACAAGTTTGTTCGTGTGACTGCCGGTTATTACATGGTTTTATTTCGTTTGCTCCTATATTTCAATCAATTCAATCCTATATTCCAAAAATAAATGCTTAAGTTACTTTCTATAACACCAGCTATCTGCCAGTGAAAGTTCTGTCAAAATTGGCACAGCCATTAGGAGATTGGCCAGAACAAACAGACAGACAGACAAAAATTGACATAATTACCGTGTAAACATTTATATACATTTAGTAGATAAAAAGCTATTATTTAGACATCATAAACAGACAATTCAATTTTATTTATATGTATCGACGATGGAACCACTACGTTCAATGTTCATGCTACCGACAACATCATCGACTTTCAACTCAATTTATTTTATACCAAGCAAATAAACAAACAGACAGACATGAAAGATAGCGTATCACAAAATTGAGAGATACCTTGGAGACTTTGCAGTTCCGTAGGTAAGTATAGAGAGGCGAGCGCGCGCAGTAAACGGAATGGAAATTCGTTTAATTTTAAACAAATGAATCATGACTTTATTTTTAAGTATATAGGGTGTATATCAGGGAGGCAATTCTAGTAACTTTTAGACAGACATTCTTATCTTTGTCTCAATCTGTCAAAAGCTCACTATTTTACTTATATTATTGATAAGTTTTTTACATTGACTGTCGCTTTGATGAGATTGCGACTGGAGGTTTTGAAAGTTAGATATTGATTACGGAATTTTTTGTTACAATATTTTCAAACCTTTTCCTTTAAATTGAAAATACCAGTTTCACAAATAATATTTATTTGGTTTCAAGACTTTTTACAAGATTTTATTTATTACCTAAGTTAGCGCTCAAAGTCAAAATTCAAAACATTAAAATGCATTTTTAAGGATATTTGCAAGAAACTATAATTTTATCTTCTTGTCCATTCTAAAAGGTAGTTTCTTAAGGAGAAGAATGGGGAAAATCTCTTGTTGCGTTAGGCAATTTTGCTGAAGTGAGCCTGTTGATCGCATTAATATTTTATTGTATTTTTTTTATTGTTTTGTTTTTAGGACCGCATAGACTGTGACACATAAACTTAATTTTGTATCTTTCTTACAAACTTACTCTTAAAAAAATGTTTTATAATATTGTATGTAGCTCTTGCTTGTGTCCCTACTCCATACATCATACGGGATGTAACTTCAGACGTTCTTTTTCGAAAAGACACGTACGAACCGCAATGCGCCCAGTTCCGTACCACTTTTCTCCTGAAATATGAATTTAAAGTATTTTGTTGAGAATCATTATGGATTCTCAAAGGATAAAATAGGATTCTCTTACAGTTTGGTTTCACGAACATCCTAAGGCCCCTAGCACACGACGAATTTTAAACGCGACGCAGACGACGCGCAGATGACGCGCGTATACCTACGCGCTTCAAACGAGATTTGAACGCAACCTTGAAACCTAAGCACATGGGGCTATCGTGAAATCCGTCTATACTGCGCGTATGAGCGCAGTTACAGCCATCATCAATACAAACGCAACAAACAGCATTTACGGCGCCGAATTCGTCTGCGCGTTTAAAATACGCCGTGTGCTAGGGGCCTAAGATACGGACTTTTATATACGGTAACCTAATTATAAAAGGTACTGACCAGTTACTGACTGACGGATCCACCAACATACAGCTCAAACCACATTGATCAGATTGTGTTAAAAGGCACGCAGATAACGTATGACGATGACGTAGGCATGCACCATGAAAGGATTTTTTGTCCGACATTTACACGGACGAAGTCGCGGGCAAAATCTAGTGAATAAGTAAGAGAGAGAAAGTAATAAGAGTCCGTTATCTACGCAGCTTTACAAATAGCGCAAATAACACATAGTTTTTTCCTCTCAAAGCCTAAATAGGAAATCAGAATCTGGAAAATTGGAATACGTACCAATCCGATCACAGAATACAAAAGCGATTCTGAAAATCGTTATTACAAAACCTAGTGTTATTTGTAGTCAGTGTTTCGGGAAACTGAATCGTATCTAAATGAAATAATTTTACACTATATGCGTACATAATGTTGCGATTCCGAGATATGATAGTACCTACCTATTCAATTTGGGTAGGTATAATAGGTGAATTTGTTTTCGTGAAATGGTTTTAGTAAAACGTAATGGAATAGTTTTATCAAAGTTGGACTAGAAAGGGAACGGTTATTACCGGTTACGAGAACAGACAAATATGGGTGTAAAAAAGCTTAGGGTCGGTTCACATCTGACGGAAGATACGTCAAACGTATCGTCTTTAGTATGGTCGACGCACTAACGCATCATCGGTTATGTGTGTATTGGATATTTTATGATCTATTTGACTGTTTCTGCGTTAGGCGACTGACGATACGCGGTGTATTTTCCGTTAGATGTGAACCGACCCTTAACACCAACTTTCCATCATTTCATAACTAAAATAAATCAAATAATACGATATTTTTTTGTTTTGGAACATACCTGGAAACCTTCAGACTACGAAGATTTTTTTCAAATCATAGATTCTAACAGTTAACCACACAATTAGATCCTATTTAAAGTAAATAAAGACTATTTTTGCTTGCATTTTCTAACAGTATAAACAGCTTGTAGGTACAAGTAATTTCAGCTCCATTCGCGAATATGTAAATCACAGCTCCTTCCATTATCTTCGTTTAAACCATCAGGTATATAATAAAACGAGGAAATGAAGGAGCAATATATCAAGCTGGCGGCTGCTTCATCAAGTCACCGGGTTTGTTGGCGGAATAATATCGCTCATTATTATGATACGAATTTGTTAAACCATATCGTTGTTATTATGGACATTTTTGTTGGGCAAAACACAAGGAAATAATGAAATATCTACTACTAAACATATAAATAATTCTGTCTGTCATAGTTAATATAAATTATCCCAAAGGAACCGTACATTTTTCCAGGTTTAAAAGTCAAAGTCAAAGTCAAAACATTTATTTCAATTAGACCATTTACAGGCACTTTTGAATTGTCAAGGAGTCGGTCAGTTAGTCCGAAAGTTGAAGCTAGTTGCTCGTTCCAAAACGGAGGTAGGCCTCTATGGAGAAGAACGAGCAAGAAACTCCACGGCACTCTTTTAAATTAGGTTTTTACAAAATCCTGGTTACATTATTCTTGTTGAATCTACATGTAATCACAATGAAGATGATTATAAAACAGTAGTAAAAAATAATAATAAAAATAAAGATGTAAGCCATAGCAGTTAGGAGATGACCAATCCCAACTGACAGCACTCGTTCACGAGCATGACGCATGGATCAGCACCATCTAGCTCAACCATCATGGAGGGAACCAAATGATCCAACACATGCGCCACCATCAGCGAGACATTTGAGTGAGCATGACAAGCTCTTAACTGCCATGCTCATTAAGTCAAAACATATAGAAACTCAATAAATAAAACGCTCCATGGTACTCACATTTACAAAATTGAAATAAATGATATTAAATTATACATTACTAACACTTTCGTAAAAGTAACCTATGTGCTATTCCAGACTATAATCTATCTCTGTGCTAAATTTCATCCAGATCCAT
The DNA here is from genome assembly GCA_949316365.1 of Hoplodrina blanda. NCBI lineage: Eukaryota > Metazoa > Arthropoda > Insecta > Lepidoptera > Noctuidae > Hoplodrina > Hoplodrina blanda. The sequence continues at coordinate 1,279,598 of OX438579.1, read as the reverse complement.
TCAGCTGTCCTGGCGTGATTAAAATCATCCAACCTTCGTATTTATTTTTCGAGTTAAAAGGTACAAAATTAAAGAAGAGACTTGTTTTTTTTTCGTTTTTGGCTCGATAGTATAATGAACATTCATACTTACATAAACTCAAGCCTTTTTCCCATGGGGGTAGGCAGAAACCACAGAACGCCACCTGCTACGATCCTTACATACTCCTTACGCCTCATCTACGTTCATACATCCCGTCATACAAGCACGCCGGTACTCCGCACCTGACCTTTCTGAATAACCCCACCAATAAGGTCAGTGTAGGTCTTCCTAGGGCGTCCCCTCCCTTCTCTGCCATATAAAATATATACCTTTTTATAATGAAAATACTGTTATTATCTTCTACGATGTACGGAACCCTTCGTGTGCGAGTCCGACTCGCACTTGACAAGTTTATAACAAAAAGTAAGGATTTATTATTCTAAATCCCTCTTCAAAATAAAACCAAGTCACCTCATGGGTCTGGCAGTGATAGCAGCTGCAAAACGAACGGTTATTCATTCCCTAACTTATTAAAGTTTGATCACATTATTTTACCCCTTCAGTCATACTGTATTTTTTATCACCATGCTGTATAAACTCATAAACTTTCTCCCGCAGGCACGAAAGTAAAACATTAAGTACCCAAACTTAAACAATTTAAGTGTCACTCATATTTTTTCTTTTTTTTCGCGCAAGAAATATAAAAAACGTCGCCCTCAAAATTCAGCCAGTAAGCCAAACTTATACAATTTCAGCCAGCATTAAGTTTTAATTGCGACCTTAATAAAATACAACCTTAATGAACTGTTAAAGTTATAACTTCTGGGTTTTCTTCGCCAAGTGGCCATAAGGTTCTGTTTTGGGTAATTCTATGCTGACAAGAAATATGGGGTGTTGTTTACGTAAATTAATTTTGAAAAGTGGTGGTGTGTTTATTTTTGTTTCGCGTTAGTTTTGGGATAAAGTTAAAACAAGGATTAGAGGGTCAGCATGGAGAGTAAACTTTCCGTAGTGTAGATTGGAAATAGGTACTTGTTTATCTAGGCTAGATTTAACAACTAGGCAACTTGATTCAATACATAAACACACGTCTTTTCCCATGGGGGTAGGCATAAACCACAGAGCGCCACCTGCTATGATCCTTACATACTCCTTTCGCCTCGTCCACGATCATACATCTTCTGGTCATACAAGCACGCCGGTTAGGTTATTAGATTCAATATTATTACAATTTTAAGGATCTAATAATGATCTTATTAAAATAAATAATTTGACCTTGGCTTTTAGTTTGAAAGCTTAATATCTAAGTGTGACACTTATTGTACTTGTCGTATAAGATTAAATCCAGTATAAAGCCTATACTATTTTTCTTGAATCTGGCTATTACATGATACAAAATTTTTTTCTCCAAGGGCAGTTCTAGACATAAGCGCGATTGAACAAACAACCTCTTTAGTTTTATTATATTAGTATAGGTTACCTTCTTCAAAAGTATCCCACCATTATAACCTACCTACAAATAATTCATTCAGTTTGTTGGTCACGTTCTCAGAAAAATAACTTTTGCTTAAAGTTTTGGGAAGCAAAGGAACTCATACAAAGAACGATTTAGAATTCACAAGGAGTATCTTTTGATCTAAATCGTTCTTTGTTCCAATTGGATAAACTTTTGTAATACGTTGAAACTGGTCCAGTTTACATCAGCTTAGGAACAAATACCTGCTCTGTTCTCTGAGGTATTCTCCCTTTATGAAAAGTGATGAATATTTAACTGGGAATTTATAGTTTTGAAATCTCAACCTAATAGCAAAGAGTGCAACGCCTTTGATGCAGCAATAGACGTTGCGACCTATTAGAAACAAATAGCTTAAATTATGGTACATATGTCTCAATTAATTAATGTGTTAAAAATATATGTGATACAATAAAAACGATTTTTTCTCTGCCATCGATATGAAACGAAAAAGAAGCAAAGCGTGCATGCGCCGTGTCGCGCTGAAAAAATTCGCGCCCTGGTGTAAACAACCTAATGCTCGTTTCTCTTCCCTTTCTGTCACTTTAAGGTACACAACTGCCTTTCTCACGAAATAATGTCAAAATTATTACTATTACGATATCCTTTATTCATTAAATATACATATTTTCATTTTTAAATATTAATAACAAAATATAAACACAAAAAAATATAAAAATAGTAGCCTACCGGTGGCGGAAACAGGGTTATTATTATGTTGTTATTACGATTATTATGTCTTATCAAATTAGTATTATAATTGACTAGCTTTATTGCCTGTGACGTCATTCACGTAGTCTTCAGAATAAAGCAAAATAAAGCAAAAAAACAAGAAATATGAAAACATGGGATTCAAATTATTCTATAGGTATGTTAAACGTTCACTTCAAAGGTAAAACAGCAACACAAACATTTATCTATCCTTATAAACTTTCAAGTTTATAGCAGAAGTAGGGAAATAGGTTATAACACTGTAAACTAGAAATGAAGCCGCACCAAATAATATAAAAGAAAATGTCTTCGAAGTTCACAAGCTTAAAACTTCAAAGACCATTTCAATTGTCTAAGTAACAGAATTAATATACTTTTAACTAAAAGATATTAAGCGATTAATTACCTAAACAACTTTTAAAGTTAGATACTTAATTTTAATCTCACAATCTTTAGCTTCAGTTAAAATACTTAGTTAATGGAGGAAAGTCTCGCAGAAGTAGACTAGCTCAACCCTTTAGGCATGATCATAATTAGTGACTTCTGATTGCTCTTAGTTTTTGATCTAAGTAGTAATAATAATACGGTCTTTAAGCCTAATACGGGCACGTTAATTAAAGTCATAATATTATCCCGACCGAATTACGGTCAGGGCGCGGGCACACGATGCATTGCGGCGCGGCGGTGCGGCGGCGGCGGTGCGGCTTCAGTGTAGCTTCCTATCCGTAAAATAATTTGTCAAATCGGACCAGTTATTCTAGAGATTAGTGCGTTCCGAACAAAAAAACAAACTCTGTTTTCTTTTATAGTACGAGTATTTCAAAAACTCGAAGTAAAGTTGTACTAATCTTAGACCTCAAAACCGAAGTCAATACTGGTGTACCTTTACCCTAAGATTATTTATACTGGGCGTTAGTGACAGGTTGGCAAAAACTGAAACTGTAGTTTCAGACCACGATTTGTGATTGAAAATCGTTGGAATTTTTCTCCGGAAAATTCTCAAAATTTTCGACCGATTTTTCACTTGATTCGTGATATATTGATATGTAAGTACCAAGTCCAGGCCTCTAAACATAAATTTAATGAAAAAAACAATAAAAACTTAACTCGGCAATGTAAACACAACAAAAATAATTCTAGGTACCTACATTTAAGCTATGTAGGTTTAGGCACAAATAACACGCGCCGCCCGGCGTCGCCGCATCGGTGCGATGTCCTCTGCTAGAGCTGTACCGAACGAAACTTTAAATAGTTTTTAAAGTTTCGTTCGGTTTTCTTTTAATTTTGACAATTTTCCGGAGAAAAATTCCAACGATTTTCAATCACAAATCGTGGTCTGAAACTACAGTTTCAGTTTTTGCCAACCTGTCACTAACGCCCAGTATATGCTTGTAATTCGAATTACAAGAAAAATAAACAACTTGCTAAAATAAAATACGTACTATTTCAAATCTGCCAACAACCTTTTGACCTCGGAGCGGGCCGTTTTAATAAATGTACAAGGGCAGCATTCCCGCACCGCCTAATTAAATTCTACACTAGATTTATGAAGTTCTAAAACCGTTGGTTTTCATTTAAATATTTGAGTTTTGAAGTTAGATCAAGTTAGTTGACATTGTAGCCGTGGACGGTGTATTTTTGACTAGTTTAATTTAGCTAGGCTTTCGACTGAACATTGTCGACGCAATTATGCAAGTTTCTTTTATTGAGCTTTCAAAATCAAACTCAAATTATATATCTATAAAAAAAAAGGCAACTGTTACAAACTGACTGATCCATCAACACACAGCTGAAACCACTGAACGGATTGCGCTAAAAGGCAAGCAGATAGTTATTGTGACGTAGGCATGTGCTAAGGATTTTCCGAAATTCACCCACTAAAGGGATGAAACGGGGGTCTGACATTTACGCGGAAGAAGTCGCGTGCAAAAGCTAGTTTCAAATAAACCATTTACAAGCCCTCTTGAATCCTCAGCTCAATCAGGCAGAAAGTAGAAGCTAGTTGCTCGTTTCATACAGTAGGTTCACATAACATAACATGACATAGGAAATAGCGAGATGTTTAAGTGTAAATAAATTCAGTAATAAAAGATTTACCTCATCAGGAAATAGCGAGTAAGAAACTCAATGGAACCTCTCTTAAAATCAAATTGTTTTTTATTTCCAGTTTTACAATTCGTTAATATAACAAATATATTAAAAAATATATATGACGGAGGGGGGGTACCTCCAAAGTGTTTTTTTTAAAAGGTGTGACGTCAGCATTGCTGACGTCACGATAGTTATTTTCTTGATGACTCATGTTCTGGTCTTCGAAAGAAAACTTCACTCACTGTTTGAATACTTTGTTTTTTTAACGGGCAGCGTAATGACGTCACAGAGAGGTCCGTCCTGTACGGCGGCTCGAGAGTGAATGCTCTTTGCGTTTTTTTTTTTTTTTTTTTCGGTATGGCATCTCGCAGGTCAACCTATGAGGTTGTCGGCTGCTTAACCGGGCAATCCTGTGGTGCCTTAAAGTAAATTAAGGCCTCCAGCCAGGGCTTAAAACTATTTACAAACTAAGCGACTACACGCTAAGGGCACCCCCTGTGGGGTACGAGCCTCGGCTTAGGGCGTCGCTGGGGGAGGGCAGCAAAGGGACAGGCTGGATCGGATTAATATTATTTAGGGACGAATTTAAAGCTACAGGCTCAGCGACGCGAGCTGGCACGAGCAAGGGACGGGGCGGAGACGGACAAGGGCGTCGCGACGGACCTCGGCGGCGAGGGCGGAATGACGGCGGTCTGTGTCTGTGTTTGCGAACTGTGCTAGTTTCTTTGTTACTCTCCTGGAGGAGGGTAATGGCGTCATCGGGGTCGGTCAAAGTATGCCTCGGTCGGCGAGTCTTACTGATGCGGGAGGGAGTGTATCGGGCGGCCGTTACGATCAGGGGATTGGGGTGTTTTTCAGCAGTGTCGAAGAAGCGCTTGGCGGTGCGTTTCATGAACTGCTGGATGGTGGGGATTTTGAGATCGAGATGGAGATTCTCGTTGCGAAGGTAGTACGGGGCTCCCGTGGCCTTTCGCAAGAAACGGTTTTGGAGGGTTTGCATCCTATGGAGGTGATATGCCTTTGCGTGTGCGAATACGACACAGGCGTAGGTCATGATGGGACGAATGCACGCTGTGAAAATGCGCAATTTGCACTTGAGTGACAATTTGCTACGTGCATTCAGCATGGAGTGAAGCCTACCGAGAGCAAAAGCGGCGCGCGAGCGCACCGTCTTTATGTGCTCTCCGAAAGTAAGGTGTTGGTCGAGGATCACACCTAGGTATTTGGCTCGCTTTTCCCAAGGGATCGGCTTACCATACATGGTGATGGGACTGGGAGGGGTGGGGGGTAGGCGCGGTTTGGAAAAGAGGACCGCTTGACTCTTGTCGGGGTTAACCTCGATTCTCCACTTCCGGAACCAAGCGCCCAGGGCGCTTGCGGCGGATTGGAGAGTGCGAGCGATGGATACTGGGTTGCGACCAGTGTAATAGATGGCCGTGTCGTCGGCGAATAGGGCCAGATGGGTCTTGCTACTCTTAGGGATGTCGCTGGTGAACAGCGTAAAAAGGAGTGGGGATAGGACGGAGCCTTGAGGGACTCCTGCGCGTATGGGGTGGGGGGAGGAGAGCGCGCCCTCGATGCGATAGCGGAAGGTGCGATTTGACAGAAAATCTCGTATGATGAGTACGAGGCGATCGGGCACTCCGATCTGGTAGAGCTTATATAATAAGCCGTTGTGCCAGACCTTGTCGAAAGCTTTCGCTATGTCGAAGAAGAGGGCGCCCGTCAAAGAGCCACGTTGAAAACCAACGCTTATGTGCTCGACGATGCGGTGGACTTGTTGGACGCAACAATGGTGGGAACGAAAACCGAATTGTTCGTCCGGGATGAGGCTCTTTGCTTCGACATAGTCTTTGAGACGCTTATAAATAAGCCTCTCGTAGATTTTGCCAAGAACGTTGAGCAAACTGATGGGACGATAGCTCGAAGGCTCTGACTTGGGTTTACCAGGTTTATGAATGCCGATGACGGTGGCCTCTTTCCACGTCCCGGGGAAGATATTGTTGCTCATGGCGCCATTGAAGATGGCGGTCATAAGCATTATGAGAGGGGCAGGGAGGAGTTTGAAAACCTTGTTGGTGATTCCGTCTGACCCGGGGGCTTTCCGGGGTTTAAGGTTTTTGATGATGTCTTGCACCTCGTCTGGGGTGACGGGGGGCAGAGGATCATCGGGGTCTTCAACTGGTGGGAGGGATGCTCTACGTTCGACTTCGGCGTCGACCTTAGAGAGGTGAGCTTTGTCTACTGGTTGAGAGCTGGGGGTGCATTGGGCCTCTAGGCTGTCAGCTAGACATTCAGCCTTTTCGTCGTTATCGAAAGCGACGCTTTTATCGGGGCGGGTGAGAGGAGGCATGGCAGCCTCGCTAGTGGAACGTAACTTCCTCTGTAACTCCCAGAAGGCTTGGTGGGTGGGCTCCAGTTCGCTAAGCGTCTTGTCCCAGCGGGCGTTACGCAACTCATTTATGCGATTCTTTACAGCACGCTGTAGAGATCGCATGTGAGCTTTGTTTGCGTCGCAGGGAAAAGCGCTATACGCACGGATGGCCGCGTTCTTCTCGGTCATCAGTTCGCGTACATCGTCCGGCAGTTTCCAGCGGTGATCGCTCACCACCGGAACCTCCCTTGAACAGTCGTTCAGGACAGATTGTACGTGTTCTGTGAAGGAGTCGATCGCGCCCGTCGTGTCTGCGATTGAAACTATGTGGTCGGGGATAGAGTCCAGGTGAGGCGACGTGATGGACTTTAAGCTTTCGCTTACTTTCCTCCAGTCGGTTATCACTTGGGTCGGGGGAGGTTGGCTGGGATCAGAGGGACCTGAGCGGGAGGCTAGTTCCATGATGACCGGGCGGTGGTCCGAGTCGAGCTCGTGTAGCGCCTCAATAGAATGTAAGCGGAGATTTACATTCTTGAGGAGTGCTATATCGAGGATATCGGGAAGATGATTGGGGTCGTGGGGAAAGTGAGTGGGAGTCATCGGAGCGATGACGTCAAAGTTGAGGGTGGCACAGAGGTTGAACACGATTCTGCCTCTGGTAGAGGTCGTGTTGCAGTTCCAAGCGGGGTGTTTGGCGTTGAGATCGCCCGCTAGTATAACGGAGTCACTCAGTCCAAGAAGAACGGAAAGATCATTTGTAAGGAGGGACGGGTCTTCCGAGGGCGAAGGAGGGATGTAGGCAGAGATAATAGTAATCGGCTGATGACCAGTCATGCCGAGCCGACAGAGTGAGACCTCGACGCGAGAGAGGGGAGGAGGGTCCATAGGGATGCAGTACAGTTCCTTTCTGTAGTAGATGAGGGTGCCGCCCTTGTGGCAACGCGACCTGTCGTTGCGAACTAAGCGATAGTTGGCAATTTTCGGGTCACGGTGGCGGGGCTTTAGGAAGGTTTCCTGTATAAGGAGGATGTCAAGTTGATGATCGCGAAGGAAGGTGGCGATCTCATCACGCTGGCCATTAATGCCATTTGCGTTGAAGAAGCCTAACTTGAGGGAGCGGGGTTTGGTACAACACAGACTTTTCTTATCCATTAGGATTTAGGTCGGTAAAGTTTTTCTAGGACTCGCGTGATTGCGGGGTACGCTTCGAACACTTTACCTATAGCTGTAAGGTCGGCATTGCATGCAATGATTTCCTTTGCCATAGTTACAGCATCCGGGTTGACGTAAATGCTGAAGGCGTCCGTTATGATTTGGACGTGTTCAGCGTTGGGGATGGCGGCCGTGGGGCCGGTGCGGACAGGGAAGGGCGCGGCTGAGGCTGCGGGAGCGGCCTTTGGGGGAGGAACCTTTTTGGGAGCGGGTTGTGGTGCGGGTGCGGGGGCGGCGGGGGCCGACGGTGCTATTGAGGGAGTGGGTTGAGGGGTCGCGAGAGCTGGGAAGGCTCTTTGGTGGTTCAATGTGTTCCACGGGGAGAGCCTTTGAGGGCTGAGTCGCTCGGGCAACTGTGAAGAGGGAATCTTCACCGAGGGGCTTTCCCTTTGCTGACGGGCGTTTGCACGCTTGGTCAGTTTGGGAGAAGAAGACTTTGGGGCCTTTGGGCAGCCACGGTAGTTAGCCGGGTGCCCGGATTGGCCGCATAGCACGCAGCTGGGAGGCTCTGTGCAGAGATCACGTTCCTTGGGACGTGGACAATCGGCAGTGCCATGCTCGCCCAGACACTTTACGCATCTTGGGGTCGCAAAACAGTTGCGCTGTACGTGACCGTACAGTTGGCAACGGTGACATTGGCCAACTACGTTAGCCTTGTAGGGCTTCTCTATGGAGATGCCAGAGAGAGAGCAGACTGATTTCACCTTGAATATAGGGTGATGGCCTTCCGTGGGGTCGCAAACGACCAGAACGGTGTCAAAAGCGGGGCCGCCCCTCGCTTTGTGCAGGCGATGGACTGCTGAGACGGGGACTTTCTGGGAGAGGAGGTCGTTGAGAATGTCCTCAACTGGGATTTCTTTCGGGATGCGTCGGATCACCACTCGGGTGGGCGCTTCCTCGGGAAGGGAGTAAGTATGGAACGAAACGTTCCTTAGTTTTAGGAGACTGGTTAGTTCCCTGTGGTCTTTCGACGTTGGAACTTGAACTTTGATGCCCTGCTGAGTTGCACGGGCATTGGTGTATGTGATCTTACGATCATTACACCATTTGGACACTTCTGTCCACTTTGCCTTGTCTTGAATGAACAAGGGCGGCGGGGGTTTTAGCTTCTTTTTCGAAGCTAGCGCGGGGTTAGTAGTAAGAGGGCTAGGGGGGCGGCTGGACTCGGAAGTCGAGGCAGCAGAGACGGGGGGACTAGAGGTCGAGGGGGTTGCGGGGGAGGTCGTTGCTACGACCTTTTTGGCCTTGGTTGCCTGAGAGGGAGATTTTCCCTTCTTCCTCTTACCTCCACTGCCGACGACTTGGTAGTCATCGTCAGATGAGGCGGAGGAGGATAGGGAATCCTCAGAGTCGGAGACGGAGGGCGAAAGGTGATCAAGAGGGACAGAGGTGTCCATGCTCTCGGTCGTGTCGAGTTTTGCAGCTGCGACGCGCAGCTGCGAGGCGCCCATTGTTTGTGAAACAATGGCGTCGGGAACAATGGCGGCCGGTACACAGTGTGTTTCCGCGTACGGGTTTATTGTCTCGATGGACAATAGCGAAGGAATTTCTAGTGAAGGCATTGATTGTGCCGCCACTGGAATTCCTTTGTCTGCAGTTGGCGGAGACGCGGGGCTGTCGAGTACATCGCTAAAGTTTGCGATGCTTTCCTCAGACGGAGAAGAGTTTTGCTGTAAAGCAGCAAACTTTTTGCCATATTTGGCAATGAAGTCCGGGTCCTTGAAGAGGACTTCCTTTACGAACGCAACGATAATTGCGTCCGACATTATCGAAGAGGGAGGGAGGGTTTGAGACAGGGAATCGCGGGAGGGTTTATTAGAAACTCTAACGGGGAGCCTAACTTAACCCTAATTGCCTATCTCCCCGGGTGGATGGGCCCGGGGATGTGTGACCCTCCCTGCCGGGTGTAGGCAGGGAGGTGAGTACCTAATGGTGAGCCCTAAGCTTGTAAACCCGTCGCCAGTCTTATTGTGCGAACGGGGCCCTGACCAGTCTAGTGCGAAGGGTGTAGACACGCCCGACCGACACTAGGTGTGTTGCTGTGAACGAAGTCAGAGACTAGGCACGACTAGGAGATCCCCCAAGGCCGAGACACTAGCTCCCGTCTCCAATTGACTGCCTCACCCTGAAGGGGATTGGCGGGTGTGATTGGGGCAACACCCCCTCGGCTTCGTTGGCACCGTAAGGTATCCACCGAGGACCACGAAACTGTGGTTTTAACCCTGAAGGGGCCAAGTGAAGCTAACACAACAAAACGCGGGTTAAAGAAATAAGATAATCGTCCGCTACCTTGAAAAAGGCGGCTTCGGATTTAAAAGGTTGTAGTCTGCTGACTACAGGAGTCGTCGCGGCGAGCGCAACGAGAAGTGACGAGAATCGTGAGCGAGCGCGGAGCGAGGTGCAGCACGTCCGTTCGCGGCGAGCGTCGGGCGGAGAGAGCCGCTCTTTGCGTTCAAAGTGCGGCCGTATTTATAGGGCTCGGCGCACGTGCACGTGTTTTAAAGTTTTGAGGTTAAGTATTGAAATTACAATAACCAATAATGACCTGCAGTTTAACGTTATTTTTAAATCACAATAAGCTCACAGTAATTAACTGACGATTTATGAACTAATTTTAGGACAATCAAATGACAACTGTCGTAGTTGCGCCGACATATATAATATTAAAGAAATATGGTGAAACAAATTACACATTCGTTCACATTGAAAATAAATTGACATCTACCTAAAGAATAAAGAAAGACTAAGCAAGTGAGTACCTACACAATTTTAAATATAAATATATTTCTTTGACATACAATACTGGAGCTTCTTTAGGTATCTATAAATTCTAAGTATAAAACTAAAGTCCCTTTTCGTGTCAGTCTGTTTGACTGTTTAGTTCTTCAACCTGCACAATCGATTTTTATTGAGAGAATTTATTTCATCTGTATGTCATGTATTTTAACTTGTATATGTATAGCGCAAACTGTTTTATCATGTTGCCACCAATAGATCGGACCCAAGCAAAGCATGGGCGGGTCGCTAGTTCAGTGTAAATAATAGATTTCCTTCAATTATATACATATGGATGTCTAAGTGGCTTCTCTTGTTCCAAATCTTTGAGGTATTTATAGACATAAAGCTGTTGTTTTTTTAAATGGTCGACTGGGTTTCTTACTTAGCTCTGTTGTTACACTAAATATTTGCGACGTTTTTGATTTGTTTGTTATTTTTTAAATCAGTCAAAAAGTGCCTGGAATCTTTTCGGCTTTTTGACGAACTTTTTTCTTTTTTGACTACGTGATGGCCTAATGGTTTTTATGGCACCCGCTTTTAATGCATGAAAACAAATACCAATGTAACATTTTCAACTCATATGTACTTTCGTAGTTTATCTTAGAGATGACTGACCTAGGTAGAGGATAACGTCGGTAGAAAACCTGGGCTTATAATTTTTTTGAAAGCCTGAAATCATCATTCCGCCTTGAGCAAGAGTGGTGATTAATGCTCGTTCTTCTCTCTAGAAACACCTTTGACCTGTAGTAGGACTATAACATAAACAAATTGTATGAGAAATAGAATATAGTACTTACAATACTAGCCAGAAAGAAAGCTGGCACTGGGGCTGGCTGCTTAATTTTTTTTTTCTAGTAGTGCCGTGTACTTGCCCTCCTATGTATCACCACTCACAATAGCTCACTTAATACATCACTTTACTAATTTCACAGAAATTGATTGTACACCAAACTAAATTATAGATTTCAAGAAGTAATTTATAACAAAAGTGGTTGCTAAAAGAACTATTTAAGGTCCAATAGGTCAGATAATAGATATTCACAAATAAGACAAAAAAGCTATCAAATAACAATGGCTTTCCAATCTTTAAAAAAGCTGAAGAGACCTGGCTCTCAACCAATTTTTCCATACAAACCCGGCTTTGCATGACTTATAGCAGCCCGGAGAAAAAAAGGTAAGTATTAAAATTATCTTTCCATTTTCCATTCGCACGCTATTGTTATAAAAGGGGCTCAACTTCAGTAGAAAAATCTAGAATGATTTTCTAGATTTTACTACGCAATTTTTCCGTAGCATTGAATTTGAATTATTGCCTTCACTTCGGGTCAATGGATACCATTTTTATTCCAGGCTTAGGACCCGAACGGAAGGTAGGTGCGATTTTATTTCTTGAAATCATAAGAGTCTTTACCTACTAGTGTTTGTATGTAAATAAAATTATTATGTTATTTATTAATGGGGATTGAAGGGGGATACCTAGTTACTGGGTTGTGGAAGTCATATAGGCAGTCGCTCCATGTAAAATATTGGTATTCAGCTGCATCCGGTTAGACTGGAAGGCGGAAGCCGACCCCAACATAGTTGAGAAAAGGCTAGGCAGATGATGATGTTATTTATTGACTATATTTTTAGAGCTACAAAAGCCGTCTTAAGTCGTCTTAGCCGTAAGCGCGGTCTTAGATATAAATAATAATACAAGTCCATTATTGTCCCTCGGCCTCTTCTCATTTAAAGAAGCAGAAGCATTAATCACCACGCTTGCTCACGCTTGATTTATAAATACAAGGTACAATTTTGCACTCTCGTCGAAGTTGTCATAAAAACATAAATAATAAAATAGAATTGCCTAAATGTTTTTGTGATGTTTTCATTCACCGATGTTAGTGATTTTTTTTTAAGATAAACTTAGAAAGTACATCATATATGAATTAGAAAAAGTCACATTAATACTTTTCCTGGGCTATCACGATCCTTCAGTTGATCAAAAAAATTATAAACAACCAAAATTGTGTATATGTACTGTGTAATATGTACAAACAACACATTATTCAATTTAAACTGTAATATGGTAAATCAAAAATTTATGTACTTAATAATGTAACTACGCCAAGAATATCCAAGTAATTACACACTACACATCAAAATTCAGAATTTACTATCAACTTGTATATGAAACCGCATTTTGTGCAGTAACAGTTTGTCTTTATATAATCCCTGTTTCTGGCCTCCGTAGCCACAAAGCTATTAATCGAGCCGAAACTAGGGCGAGGCCTAATGCCGGCTGATATGGAATATTTGTCCACGTAATCCGAACAGCGTAGCATTAGTCTTTGCCAGGTATGCTCATGCAGCATGGTCTGTGCGTTGCACGGGAATAGTGGTGTGCAGGACTGAGCTTTGATCGAATATCTCGTCAATCGGTAGTTGCAACCTCTCTGCGATCTCGTGTATGGCAATGGGTTGCTTGATACCTACATTGCATTTCTGGTATATTTTGCATAATTATGCTCGTTAAAATCACAAGAATTTATATAACTACATCTAAACTTTAATGACTCATGTAGAATCAGTACTCAGCAACAATCAATGTCAAAAAAATGTAAGTATTGAGGCATTTTTGACAGATTGCGACTGAGATTAGATTGCGATCGTTCTTGAAACTTAATAGGATTGCCCCACTGATGTCAATTACTTTCTATTTTCAACCTAAAAAACAAACACCATACTAAGCCATCCCGAAAAGATATATAATATAATACCAGCCTATTACTGTCCCATTGTAGGGCAAAGGCCTCTTCTCATACAGAGAAGGCATGAGCATGATCACCACGCTTGCTCAAGGCGGATTGGCGATTACAGACTTATATTAATTACAAGTCTAGGTTTCCTCACGATGTTTTCCTTCACCGATGTCAGTGATGTCCAAGATAAACTTAAAAAAATACATATGAATTGAAAAAGTCACATTGGTACTTGCCCGGATTCGAACCCACAACCTCATGCATGAGAGGTGGGCGCCTTAACCACTGGGCCATCACGACACACCCGAAAAGATACAATCTTAAAAAAATGAAGCGGTCGCACTGCTACTGAATTGAGACTAATGGCTTAATATATTCAAAAAAACTGCAAGCATTCCCGACCCAAGATGATAAACCGCTCATAAATAGTTTCAACCGAACAAAGGTCTAATCCCAAATCAGCAGAAAAAATAAAATTTTCTAACAAATAATACCTACCTATGTGTTTCTCTAACAAAATATCTTAGAATCTTTTATGCGACTTTGAAAAGCTGAATCGGATTCAAGCTGGGTACGTAAAGGCGTATAATAAAAAGATTTTACGGTCAATGAATGCTGCAACAGATAGGACGGCCGAGAATATGATTTACTACTTTCATGTATGGTACGAGTGTGAGCGAGGACGATTTTGTTATCCTAGAAGCATTGATGCAATCGCGATTGAAAATTATTTTGAAATGAAACAGCACTTTTTCCTGGGTACCTGAGCAGGTGTAGCTGAATCAACTAATAAAAAATGGCAAGAACTGAACTAAGCCAATCACGGCACGCCAGTACTGCTAGGTGTACTGCTGCGTTGCGGGGTATAATAAATTTCCGAGACCTGTAAGGCACCTATTAAATAACACCTGTTCTCGAAGCACTGTGTAACGTTTTCAAACATTACAAGCGATAAAAATTAAAAGCAATTTTAATCAGATAAGCCAATTAATGCATTATTTATAACATTACCTAGTAGTCATACCAGTCTGTAGCTCACAACTTACACCAAACAAACCCTTTGCGATTCCTAGCTCAAGATCTTCTCTCTTTTACGACCCTCTAGTATGTTGGAACAAAATCACGAACGTTTCAAATCGTACTGCATGTCATGTTACAGTTATAAACTATGGCCATGCCTCTGACAAACGAATTCATATAATACCTACTATTACAGAGGTACTAGTCTTATCAACGGGTATCGTGTACCTAGTAACTGGGTGGTGGAAGTCAAATAAGTCACTTTATGTAAAATACTGGTATTCAGCTACCGTAACATATAATAGTTGGGAAAAGACTAGGCAGGCGATGATGGCAGCGACACCGGCCTGCTCGCACACTTTGTAAGTATGTAATCACACTCTATACTTAGCTAAGCCAATCACGGCACGTCAGCACTGCTAGATCTACTGCTGCTGGGCAAATAAATTGGCAAAGAAAATGAGTGTCGCTTCTTTACATAGTACTAGTTATTATTCTTTGCTATGGGCGTCACTGAAGTACGTAGCTTAGTACTTATTAGTCTTGGAATTTAATTAGCTTCAGTATTAATGTACTCTTTTTAAACATTAATAAATGTCTCGAGAGATACGGTTCTTGCAAGTACTTGCCATGTCGGCACTTAGATTTTAAAATTAAAATATAGCATACGATTTTAGTATTATTTTAAATAGAGAGCTATTTTAGGTATCACATATTTTTATTTGATTTTGTGATGCTTTTTTTATATACATAAATACAGGGTGGCTACTATGAATTGGATGGATTAAGTACCTACATGATTATTCATGACCTTTGGTTGGCTGGTTGAGAATGCTTACGGCATTGAGTCCGCTTCTGTGGTTTTTTTGTTACACATACATACATAAACTCACGCCTTTTTCCCATGGGGGTAGGCAGAAAACACAGAACGCCACCCTGCTACGATCCTTACATACTCCTTTCGCCTCATCTACGTTCATACATCTCGTCATAAAGCACGCCGGTTACGAGTATCCCACACTTGACCTAAATTCAATATCTCCGTAACCGGTTCTCAGGTATGGTCTAGAACAAATAAATGATCGCAATAATCAGAAGAACATTTTTGTAACTTTCAGCTACGTTAAGGATCTTTTTACACCCATTACAATTATAAATTTATAACCCCAGGGAACTAAAAAACAAAAGCATTAAATTACTGCCTTTTATAATTGCCCCAAGTTCTAACCGTAGTCACAGCGACTAATCCACGTCATTACCAAAACCGATTAATGTCCTTAAAATTCTATTTTTTGTTTCGTTGCATTAAAGGGCCGTTCTTGGTCTTTTTGTGCCAAAAACCTCATCAATCTCACCCTGAAGGTTAAATACTTCGCAAATGGACGCCTGTTTTAATTTTATAGTCTAAGGATCTAATTACCCGTATTTGTGTGCCGTTAATTCGTACTTGGCGGCCATTTTGTCTGGAGTTAATGTTGGTAAAGAATACTTAATTGGTTTGGTTAGATCTTGTGCTTACAGATTAAATAGTTCATGAAATACTCGTAGTTACTTAAAATTTTAACAGTGTAGGTAGGTAGGTATTTAATGATGATGTCAAAGAAAGTTTAAGTTATAAATTTGATGATACGATAGTGTCGTGATGTCCAGTGGTAAAAGCGCCCACCTCTCATGCATGAGGTGGCGGGTTCAATATCGGCCAAGTACCAATAAGTATTTTTGAGGAGTATAGATTTAATAATAAATAAATAAATAATAAATTTATCAACAAACTTTTAGCCGCAGGCCACGCTAGAGCGACTGCGGTGAGCGGGGGCGACCTGCGGCGGCGGGAGGAGTCTAGACGCTGCGTCTTGCCGCTGTAGGGTGCCACGTTGAAGCGGCCGCGGAACGCGTGGTTTTTATCTGCTATTATTGCGCGGGGTTTAAAATGAGTTTGTCTAAATTGGAACTTTCATGTTTAGAATGAAGTAGTTTTTTTGCGCAGGATATATTACAAATAAAAAAGTAACTTTAGTTTTGGAAGTCGGTGGCAATATCTACATAACAAAACCAACGCCACCGACTTCCAAAACTAAAGTTATTTTTTTTTATTTTGTAGTTTTTGAAGGCGGTTTTATTTTTTTGTAAAAAAGCTTTTTAATTTTCACTTTTTAGTGTTTGTGTGTTAATGTTTGAAATCCTTACAAAAAGCCCTTTCAAACAATACCTCACACGTTATATTTAATTTTGAAAAGTAGTAGGAGGGGGGTTGACGTACCCCCTCCCTCTCTTCCTTCAGTCAGTCATCGACTACACGTATAAACAAAGCAATTTTACTGGTTACGACAGTTATGCTGTGATTCTATAAGGAGTTCCGTTCCATATCTCCGAAGTTCATCATCAGATCATGACAATATTTCTATGGGACCCTTTAATGGTTTCAAAAAGCGCTAAATGATAAAGAAATGATACTTACCACCATTGAAAGTAAGCGCAAAAAGGGACCACAAAGCTGCTAGCTCAGCTCAAAAAAACCACAGTACTTTTTCGTTGTACAAAAGGCCAGAAAAATATAAAATTTTAATAAGAATTAAAAGTGGCCGCATTTGGGAGACTCATGCATGCATCGCTGACTCCTAGACTTTAAACCACTTTAGTTAACGAGGCGAACACAAAAAATTTTTTTTTGCAAAAAACAAAACCGACTTCAAAAAAAAGCACTAAAAAGTTAAAAATAATACTATAACCTACCTATCTTAATAAACCTAACCTAACCTACGATTAACCTATACTAAAATTTATCAATTTTTTGGAGTCGGTGCCAAGACCGAGGATATTATATCCAACCGTAGGTATGGCACCGACTCCAAAAAATTGATAAATTTTAGTATAGGTTAATCGTAGGTTAGGTTAGGTTTATTAAGATAGGTAGGTTATAGTATTATTTTTAACTTTTTAGTGCTTTTTTTTTAAGTCGGTTTTGTTTTTTGCAAAAAAAAATTTTTATTTGTTAATTTTTAGTGACATATTTTTGTCCGATTGCGATAAAATTTTCATGGGACCATTTGGGAAGTATAACCTTTCCAACAAAAAAAGGATTTTTGAAATCGGTTGGCAAGCGACGGAGTTAAGCGCGAACAAACCTAAAAAAAAAAAAAAACAAAAAAAGAAAAATACAAACATCCGAATTGAGAACCTCCTCCTTTTTTAGAAGTCGGTTAAAAAACCGTCCATCTCTTTAAAGTCTTCGTTTCTTGCTTCCCTTTGATCGCATATAATTATCTTTTTTTTAACACGCTTTAATTAGCTTCACTTGTAACTATGTATGTAAGAAAATCTTGGAATCATTTAACCCACTTCCCGGTCTTATTTTGCACACGCTCTGAGTTCTGATGACAATACATGACTAGCTAAGAAATGTCATTACAAATCCAATATGGCGGCCTCTCCAAGATGGCGGACTAGCTGTTTGAAATCCATCCCCATGTTAAGGGTATCAAATGAAAGAGTTTGCTGAATGGGATACGAAAAAAATTAGTGCGTGCTAAAAGTGCGTTTTTTAGTTTTTTAAACTATTAAAATAAAATTATTATTCTAAAGGTAAACGGGGTTTGAGATTCGATATGGTGATGGCCTAGTGGTTGAGGCGCCTGCTTCTTACGCGTGAGGTTGTGGGTTCGAAACTGAACAAGTGCTAATGTGACTTTTTAAATTCATATATAATATATAGGTACTTTCTAAAGTTAATCTTAGACATCACTGACATCGTCCTGTGCCTCAGAAAACACGGGTCAGAAGCCCAAAAGTCTGACAACCAGTTTTGCCAAGGGGTGTCGTATTACCCAGTAGCTGGGTTGTAGAAGTCAGATAGGTAGTCGCTCCATGTAAAATACTGGTATTCAGCTGCACCCGGTTAGACTGGAAGCTGACCTCAACATAGTCGGATAAAGGCTAAGCAGAAGAAAAGGTTTAAAAAAAAAGAATTTGAGGTTTTTGAAACACTTGTCGTGTTTTTCGTGTTATTCATATTTATTTTGTAAAAATCAGTTATTTCGACATTACAAACAGACACTTCTATGTTTTTATTTGTATAGGGGTGAATTGCGCAAGCAAAAAAAATACACGGCAAACCTGAGAACGGTAGTGCAATGTGCTGATTTTTAATTTTATATATTTTTTCTCAACAAAGTAAGTACTTCTCTACCTTGGCAAAAAAAATCATTGATTTCTACCCTCTAATATACCAAATAAAAAAATTACAAAGTGTTATTTTATCATCACGGTGGCCTGTCCTGAACCCAATTCTGCTCATAAAATATCTTCCCCTGCAAATACATTCGAAATATAGATTTAAATCGATGTTGTTATCATTAAATTATAATATATTCGATCAGATAAAACTATTTTTGTTTGTTTATCTTCTTTCTCATGGATTTGACAGGCAGTCAACTTTTGTCCGGAAAAATGTTATCATTTCAGAGGACAGTAAGTTTTAGTAGAATGTCAACATTGCGTTATTACGCCCTTCTCACCTTTCCTCACTTCGGATCAGTCCGGCTCAAGCTCTTGGCGCGAACGCACCGGTCCCAACTACTTGCGGTTTCCCGCCAAAAAAGAAAGTTTATCATTTCAGTAACATGGGGACAAAAATAGTTTCATTTCGGTGGCTGTTATAACTATGAATGAATTATTATAAATTATGAATGAAATTCTATCATTTCGGTGGTCATTTTTATCATTTCGGTAGACACTTTTCATTTCAGTGGACTCTTAAAAATTCATCCTTAAATATTTATGTAGGTTTTGATGAAATTTGATGTCCACTCACGGACAATGTTATAAAATAGGCCAAAGTTTTATTTGTCACTAAAAATATGTAGATAGCATTGGAATAAAAAAATCTCACCGAAATGACAAATAAAAATCTCTTGTTGAAATTCACCCATAAATTAAATAAATTACCTTCTTGCAATAATACCTACAAAATAATGATCTTGAAAAAAAAAAGATCGTAAAAGAATCTTCACTTACTCTTCTTTTGAGAAATATCAAAAATGTTATGAATTTTAAGAAATTAACATAATCTTTTTGAAGGCTAATGGTTCCTTGACTAAAACCACTCACCATTAGTGAAACTTAAAGAAATTGCTCATGAATTATTTTGTACGAACAATATTAGCGTAATGGTAAGCTACTCTATGGAGATTATGGTTTATGAGAATCTAATAATTGTGACATAACACGGATTCTTAAGGGCGCGTCAAAAGCCAACAAACTTTTATAATTCACCCGCGCGCCCCGTAAATCGCGCCCGTACCCGTATCGTAATAACTCCAAAAATAAAAGGAATTACCTAAAATGCCTAGACAAAACCTTCACTCATGTATAAATATAACTAATTATCAAATTTTTGTCATATTAGTCATTATAATATCGTGTATAAATCGAAAAAACCAAAAAATTAGAGGCTACTTCGAGATGTTTTTCTATCGAGAAAATGTTATTATTTTATGTTTTTGATCAATAAGAACCCTCGAAAATATCATGTAGTTTTCATACATTTGTATTTTAAGCCTAGAAATCTAGAATTGTTCATGTAAAATAAAAAAAAAGATTGCTAATTTTGCTTACTACCCACTCTTAAGTACCTACTGTTTATTATTTGGTCCCTACCCATTTCTTAACAAGATTAAATAATAAATAATTTAATTTAATTTGACTAATATTGTACAGTTTCTGCCTCACGCCATATGAAAAAGGCGTGAGTTTAGTATGCATAATATTATCAAGGTAAAGAGATTGTTTGTTAATTTTTATGTTGCTTCAACTCGCTAATCTCCAGATCTATTGGTCCGATTCTGAAAATTAATTTGCTAATAGGAAGCTATACTTCACTCCTGAGTATATAGGCTATATTATACTGTAAAAAATTTAGGGATGCGTAAGAAAACTCACACGGATGAAGCCGCGGCCAAATGCTGGTAAACAAACATAATTATAAAAGCGTTGTTTTGCTTTTGAAATCTACATTTAGTCTACGTAGATTATACGCTATTTATTATTACAAGTTTTCTTTAAATAAAATTTTATTATAATATATGAAAGATCTTAAGCAAAAAAATTACATACAAAGCTAAAAGTGTATTATTTAATTTATTAGGTTTGTAAAGAAAACCTTATTCACTTTTTGTAATAAAATTCCACCTCATTGTTATTTAAAATAAGAAACCTAACTTTATTTTCAGATTTATTATCTCAATATTTTAAAAGCTAATGCGTACCTAATGCTCTTTAATCTTATAAGTAGGCATTATAATACAAAGGCATGTGGAATTCTAGAACATTTGTGGGTTGAAAATAAGCGAATCACAATGAATTAGCTGGCATTGAAATGCCCGCTGTAATGTAAAGTTACATTACAGAAGGTCCAACTGTAATAAAAATAATCACATATTACTTTGTTTATCTTTCCCTTTATAAAGAGGGTTTCCAAAAAAATCTCTAAAATTAAAATGCAGTTTTTACTAAACCTGACTAATTATAGAAAATAATTAATTCTGATTATGTAGAACCTTAATGTTTGAACCAAGCTTTGATCGCGTAGAAGTAAAGTATAACATAAAACATAGGTTATATAAAAAGTAAATATTATATATCATACTATGAAACCCTACAATAGTGTAGAGTTCTGTCAATAAAATACCTCTTACAAACAAATAGAAATTACTCCTTTATTCAATTACAAGAAGGTTTTGAGTACAACGATGACCGAAAGATCGATGATCTTAACAAAAAATATACACACCAAAATATGATGCATTATCCTATGGTATTTTAAAAATCGTTACGACACACCTCTTTTCGTTGATTGCATAGACTGGGCCTTCTGTACTTCCCGTAACATCTTTGTGGTTTTATCTGATAACCCTTCTCAAAATGCTAAAATAATTCTACTTTTGGTTTTAAAAACTTTAGCAGATGGACTTTCAGAAGATGGTTTACTTTGTAGAAGTGTAATGCTTATTAGGCCTCTAAAGTTATTATCACAATGTAGATATTTGTCAGGTTATGTTTCTGTATACTATGTCAAAGTATAATGGAAAAAAGTAATATCAATTTACAATTTTCATATGTTTTTGAAGTAAAAAACTAATATTTTTCTTTAAAAGATTTGGTAAAAAAAATACATAATTACGTCGCTAAGTACGCAGACGTAGGTTATGCGAGTGTTACTGTGTGTAAATATTAGATTTTACTTATAAATTTTAGGATTTATCAACGTATGTTGATAAAATCTAAGGTTTAATTTATAATGAGACAATTGTTAAGCTTTCGCCGTTTGATAAATGATAAGGTTTTAGCAAAGGCAATTAGTAATATGTTGACTTTGGAAATAAAACAATGTTTTATAATGTGCCGAACATATCCTAAATATGATTTTAACATTTTGCTGTCTCTAAAGTAAAACCTCAAAGAAAAGGCTTTGTCACTGAACAGTTCGGAGATCATTGAGTTACAGCTCTTTCACACGGCAGTTCAGTTTTGCAGAACTGGCTTTTTACTGTATGCCGTGTACTGTATCAGGATCCCGCATGCAGGATGCTCGTATGAACACTAGCATATAAACACATTCGCCATCAAACGCCATCCTGCAGAAAACAGGATCCTACAAAAAACTGGACTGCCGTGTGAAAGGGGCGTTAGTTAATCTCAACTCGACACAGTTGGCGCAGTAGCTGAGCGATTGAACGCTACTCTGGGTGTTGTGGGTTTGATTCCCCCATGAAACAAGAACAAGTGCTGTTGCAAGAAATGTTCGGCCTTGCGATGGACAGATTGAAGTTTTCCGAACTGACGGCCAACCTTCAGTAGTTGAAGAGGCACTGCAAAGAAGAAGAATACTTTTAAAACACAACAAAGTTAGAGGTTACTCAAACAGCCAACCGATACTATGTCACATGCGACGGTTATTATAGTAAAAGGACCCGTAAATGAGAAGACAAATAGGAATAGTTGGCCTTTTAGGCAAGCACTTTAGTAATCCCAAGTCATTTATCTAACTGTTACCGCTCACTTAGGGGAGCTCCTACGTCCAACGTATCCAAAGTGAGGCCAATTTTTCATACTCGAGGAGATTGCTAGCAGTGCATTGCGGTCGGCCTACAGTTCTAGGCATAAATCTTGACGGCCTCGCCTACTCGAATGCATTTACAGCTTAAAGAGACGTGGACGACACGACTATGGCGTGAGATTGAGTTTTTAACTTTTAACTTCTAAAAAATAATAATAATACCAGCCTATTAATGTTCCTGTTCAGAGAAGGCAAGAGCATTGATCGGTACGCATACTCAATAGTTGGGGAGGCCAAGATGCTAAATGTGGATTTACTCGAGCGTGGTAGCATCTAATCTTTACAATCCAAAAGGTCCCCCTTTTGGATTGTAAAGATTAGATGCTAAAAAGAAAAAAAGGTTATGACATGTATGCACTTTCACTGGTGGTTCTAAATCGTCAGTCTTTCGAAGGGGAGGCTCTTTAGGGTTTATTTAACATCCCTTCTGAAAATCTGACGACAAATTTTTTTTTCCTCCATTTTCAACCCCTTTGTACGGCCACCCCCACCATGCAAACCGGCAGATTAAAGGTCATGGCACATTATTCCAGCACCGCAACGGCACCGCTTCAAACCAGCAATTTACTTGTCATTCAAATTAGAACATTAAATCGTGTGCAGTATAATACCTATATTTCTTAATGTTAATGTGAAAAAGACAACGGCGATCAGTCAGCGCGCTTGCCGCTACCATACAACACGACTCGCAGTCCGCGCGCTGCAAGCGAGCAGACCGCGTGCTTACAGCGCGCCGTCTCCGAATTACTAGCGAGACGACGTCGTTATTATGAAAACATGCAAGTCGAACATGAATGCCATATAACAATTGTATTTGCGGTAACAGCAAGCTTGCGCCTCGCGGCCGGCGCGTGGTCTGCGAGCTTGTGCCTCGCGGCCGGCGTGCGGTCTGCGAGTTGGTTGCTAGCTGGAGCCTAAATTCGAGGCGACGCCGTGCTGCTGCTGTGCAGTTGTGGTGCTGGGATAATGTGCCATGACCTTAATATTCCCCCGTTATAAGAAACACGTAGGGCGTATATACTATTAATATCTGACACGCTCGAGTAAATCCAAAAATCCCTTCCTGGCCTCCCCAACTACAAGGTTGGCTGGCGATTCCAAACTATTATTCCAGGTTAGGTTTCATTAGTCCAGGTTTTCTCACGTTGTTTTTCTTCACTGATCACAGTGATGTCTAAGATAAACTTAGAAAGTACAAATGAATTGAAAAAGTCACATTGGTATTTACCTGGTATCGAACCTGCAAACTAATGCTGAGAAGCGGGCTCCTTAACCACTAAGCCTTCACCACATTAACTCCAATTTCGAACTATATCACACCAACATTATGGTTCCTTACTAAAAATAATAATAATACATGTATTATCATAAAATTGTCAGGCAGCTAAGGTCCATTTCTACATAGTATAAAACAAAGTTGCTTCCCGCCATCTGTATGCTAAACTACGCAACATTGAACTCGTCGAGCTTGGGCGGGTCTCTAGTAGGAATACGATAAAACATTTTTTACCAATTTCGTTTGTTTATTCCGGGTAATCTCCGAAACGTATGCATAAATTTGACGGTACTATCACTGGCAGATGACTGATGTTGTAAGGAGTAACTTATGTTAGTTTTATTATAGGAAAAGAATTAGAGATCCGCGCCAAACAAATAAAATCCCGTGATAACCGACATTCACGTGAACAAACTCGAGGGTCCAAAGCTAGTTATAAGTAAACGAGAGTTATGACAAATTAATGTAAAGAAACAGCACCTTAAAAGCTATCATTTCACTTCCTTACTGCAAACAAAACTGTAATATTCAAAAAGTTAGTTCATGCAATATTCGCCAGGCCCCGAGGCGGATAAGAATCGTTTTAAATCACCTCGAAATTGGTTACAAAATTCAAAGTGACTGAAATTTTTCATATTCGAATAGATTGCACCCCGTGCACCGGCCTACAGCTCTAGACATAAATCTACTCTAATGCAGAGTCCATTTACATACCAACGAGGCGGGAACGACACGTTTTAGTGAGGGCAAAATGGTGTGATTTATTTGAAATTGGTTTTGCGTTGGTAATTAAAATTATGTGGTCATGATAATTATTATTTTAGTTATTTAATAATGTGGGTGTTGTTTGGCTTAATTGTTTGGTTTCTGTGGTTTGATTTGGTAATGGTTTAGTGCTACGTAGTTTAGGTATTTTGAATGTAAACCCAGTTTGTGTAACCTAGGTTTGATCTAGAATGGACTGAAAATTCTTCAAGTTGTATTAAGCAGATTAGACTGACAGGTATTCGGAATTTCCTATTAAAATATATTACCCCATAATTATTATTATGAAATAAAGTCCTCCGCCGCGTCTGTCTGTTCGCGATAAACTCAAAAACTACAGAATAGATTTTCATGCGGTTTTCAACAATCGATAGAGTGATTCATGAAGAAGATTAACTTATACATTTATAATGTATCAACGTTTTGTGTAAATTGATTGAAATATAACGATATAAGTTGAAAGTGTCGAAAAAAGTCCAACCTACGCCGCCGCCGCCGCCGCCGGGAGCTTTGCGCCCGTGCGAAACCGGGGCGGGTCGCTTGTTTCAATTTAATCCAACGTTTTAAAGTGCTTGAAAATCAGCTTCGAAGATTTCGTTTACATGATACAAATGAAACTAAAAAAGGCGTATTAAGCTCCCATGATATTTTGCATTTCTTTTTTTATTCCATTTTTTTTATATATTATATGTATATGAAGATTGTACCGCTTCCGTCACGTCATAAACGAGTAACTCTAAATCTGTGCCTAGGTATGTAATTAAGAGGCAGCACGTTGATTTATATTGGAATGTAACGATGCCATTACCTCTCAAGTGTACGCAGCGCAATTGCACTTGATTGTTTAGCAGACTAGTGTTCTGCAGGTGTGTTGGCATAACTACGTAAGGCTAGGTCACACTGGAGCGGGCAAGATGAGGGCGCGGCCAGGTACATACAGGTATATTTTGCCTGCGTCGGTGTGAACACGAACCGAGTCTTTAATTTTATTCACGGTAGTAACTTTGATAGTCATACTAATTTTTAATTAACAAGCAAGCAAGCTGACCAACATTACCATTGCACCTACTTAAAAGTATTAGAGTCCATTTTAGAATTGGAAATATATAACAATTCTTTAAAGCATTTTGGTTATATGTATACACAATATATCTATACTTCCATACTAATTTATAAATGGGAAAGTAACCACTGAACCGATTATGCGGATCCTGCATACCAGGCCATAGGCAGAGATGGAACACCTCCATCACCCCCACGACGGAGGAACTTCATCAGGATTTCCACCACGCACAAACAAAGAAAGGCTTACAATACGTACACAAAACACCCTGAATTCGAATTGCATTAAGCTCATTTTTGACTACGCTATACTATTCTGCTATATAGTACAACATTAAAAGAAATATAGTACATATACAACGTGTAACGTTAAATGCGCAAATCTGAAAATAGTTTGATCAGAATAACGAGCAGAATCAATTGAACCACTTTCTAATATACATAGGTCACATTTTTCAAAAAATCTTCATTTAAAACGTTGCCGTGTCTATTTATTAGTAGGTCAAGCCATCCGGCGCGCAGCGGCCCGGTGACGACTTCTCCCGCGATAGAGCATCGTCGCAGACGCAAGAAACGATCAGAATTGCCAGTAAAACTAAATCAGCACATAAAACCTTTACTTTTGTTTTAATTATTTTTTTTTTCTCTGAGATATGTCAATTTAATTAAAAATCAGTTGGGGTGTCTGAGGTTTTGCGCATTTAACGTTACACGTTGTATAGTATAGTGAAGTAAACGTGTCCATAACAATGTACGGTGCGCGATATTGTTGTGCTATGAGCTATATACTATTATGCTATTATATTATAGCGTAGTTTGAAAGCAGCTTTAGAACGTTAATAAGTATAACTATACAATCATGTTCAAACTCGTGACCGTACCTACTCCAAGCCGTGATTATCACCCCACACATTCTGAACATATAACAGAAGCAAGGAGGAAATGACAAATTCTAATATGCAGCGCATACTGGCGACGTATGTACAATTATTATTGTAATAACAAACTGAATACTAGCGAGAATAGATGGTCTGCTGCAAGCTGGCAATTTGTGATGTGTACGATGCAAATTAAATTATGAATATGATTGTGGATGGATGGATAGGAAGAGGAAAGCCAAAGAAAACATGATGGGTGGGAAAAATGATATGAAAGAAAAGGGAGTCAGTGATTGCATGACGGCTGACAGGACGGAATGGAAGAAGAAAACGTGTTGCGCCGACCCCAAGTAATATGGGACAAGGGCAGGAAGTCGATGATGACGATGTAAATTAAATTATTGTTAGTATCATTGCTATCATCACTACATATACACATCAAAAAAGTCTAGGGATCAACATCCCTAATATCATCTATGTGTGTATTATAAAACAAAGTCCTCCGCCGCGTCTGTCTGTCTATTCGCGATGAATTCAAAAACTAATGAACGGATTTTCATGCCTTTTCCACCAATAGATAGAGAGAAAGTTTTTAAAAAAAAGGTATATAATTTATCAAGGGTTTTTTGAAATATAACGATAATTTTGAATATTTTAACACTGTTTAATTTCAAATCTATTCCAAGCACTTTAATAATAATATAACTCGTGTCATAATATTGCATTAGTTTGACGCAATTAATGTAATTATTGAGAGACTAGCTGACCCGCCGCGACTTCGTTTGCGTGGTATCCTACCCCTATCCCTACCCTACCCCAACCCTACCCCTACCCCATATTTTCTCACCGTTTAAACCTTCCCTGGACTACGACAAACATTTCAAAACCAAAATCAGCTAAATCGGCCCAGCCGTTCTCGAGTTTTAGCGAGACTAACGAACAGCAATTGATTTTTATATAATATAGATAGATTATGGGTCAACTTGTATCATTACTAAACACAAATATACCAAACATTGTTTTCCAGTATTTACGTTATTTAACCAACCTTGAACTAAGCAACACACCTGTTCTGACCTAACCAACCAGTATTGTGCTACTATAAGTAAATAACAGCAGGACTTGTTATTGTAGTTCACGTATAACTTACAGGTTAACTTTTCAGTTAGTGTTGCGTTTACTAAACTTTGTAATATACAAGCTTTGCTTCGTTGTTCGCTCGTTATTGAGTTTAGCTTACTTTAAATGGCTTCTATGCGGAGTTGCAAGTGGAAAATAATACATCAAAGGGTTCTCGCAATGTTTGTTATTACCTCAAGTATTTTGTCTAATATTTTAGAATATATTACTTACTTGCAGTTTTAAGTGACTGGTCGACTCGTTACATGACCATAGGGCTGGACTATTCTTTAGAAAATCAGCATTGCCATACAACGTGACTCGAGTTATGACTCGATTTTGCATGCTATAGTTAAACATGTACGTTAGCGTTTAAGCAAATAAAGAATATGTGAGTGGTTGACCAAAAAGGGACCTGGAGGGATTGGAAACCGTTATTTTTTTTTTTGAATTTTTTAATCTGTGGTCTTTTAGCTTTGTTTTGGTCTAACCAGAATATTTTTAGGTGCCGTAGTGTTTTTTTTATGATTTTTTTTGTGAGCCGAGGCCGAGCCAAACTCGTTGCTACACGAAATTTCAAACGCGATTTACTCGAAATCAATTATTTTCCCTTGAGGTCCCTTTTTGGTCAACCACTCACATATTGACTCAAATTTTATCCGACCAGTATTGAGCAACCTGTATAGCTCTATCATTGGTCTCATTGAGTTCTTGGATGGTTCAGGTGGTTATGCACGACGGGTAACCGAGGAGCTGACACATATTATGTCCTGTGATGGTGCTCCAACTCAGGTTCATTGATTATACGCTGATTCAGTTAAAAAAAAACGACAAAAAACGCATTTAAAAACTTTATTCGCGCGTATTTTTTAGCACCTATGAATAAAACCGAGAAGAAAGCTCAGAAAATCTCCCTACGAAGAAAATGAATATGATATGAATTATTAAAACTTAAATATTCGTCTTAGCGAATATCTTACAGATTATACAGAGTCTGAATCAGTGCAGAATGTAGAAACAGTGTTAATTAAAGTGCATATTTGCGTACTTCTGATTTAATTTAATAATAATACGAGTATTCTGTGTTTACATTTTGGGGTGACACTGTTATAATATTTCAACATGCGTGAACCTGAGTGAGATCGTTTAAATAACTTGCTTTATTATTCACAATCTCAATATTGAACGAAACTATAACTTCGATCATTCACCTGGCATTCGTTTTATTATAACTTTTTTAAATAATGAGCCTATTGGCACAATTCAAAGATGTTATTTTACGATACTAAAATAACATCTTCTAATTCTTCTAATTCGACATTTAATTATTTCGCCATTTTGTGAAAAAGTCATTTTATAAATTTGCCCTTTTTAAAATTCGACGTTGCGTAAAAACGTCTTTAATGGGTCCTTTATCCGGGGTTGCGGGACGTCTTAACAGGATACCGTGGCCCCGGAACGTAAAGGGCAACAGAAGGAACAGGGTGGTCTTTTAGTCAGTAAAAGTCTGACAGTCCCTTCCGCCCCGCCCAGGACGGAAGGACTCATTTGATGATTTTTACCACCTCAAAAAAAAAAAAAAAAATGGGTCCTTTATGAAACTTTTAGCTTTTAGGCTTCATGGAAATAAGAATTCTGAAAGCTGAATATTTTAGGCTGTGTATCTTCTAATTTGAGTGTTAAGTCTCTTACTGTGGGCATAACCTCGACGCTCTATACAAAGAACTCGTAATAAAACTTACTGCTACTACTACAAGCACACGTTCACATACGTTTAGGGCCTCCGCTTACATCAGACTTTTTGTAGGACCGACTATCGGATCGCACTATTATATCATAGATTCGTAGGACCGACTTTTTTATGACGTTTGCGTTGCCCTATTGCCATCAGTACGTTCCATTTCTGTCCAACAAAAAATCGGTTGCATTATCTGACGTGGGCGGAGGCCCATAAGTGTGTGGGTAATTGTAGTGGTAGTAGTGCGAAGCTAAGCCTGAAACGAACTGAGTGGGACGGAAGAATTAAACTAAATTCGAAATTTAAAGGTCAAATCATAAAATTTATGATTTGACTTTTGAATTTCGAATTTTGAAATGGGACCTGTGATATTGAGAAAATTGTGGTTTCTGTTCAAGAATCTTATTCTCCAATTCTTATTCGTATTTTTTCAAGCATCCATTCACGCTACTTAAACTCCAATAACATCAGTTTAATAAAAATAATAATACCAGCCCATTATTCTCCCACTGCAGTACAATGGCCTCTTGTCGTACAGTAGGAGGCACGAGCATTGATCACCACGCTTGCTCAAGAAGGATAGGCGATTTCAGACTTGCAATATATATAATTTATATGTCGAGGTTTCCTCACAACGTTTGTTTTCAATGGTGTCAGTGATGTCCAAGAAAAACTTAGAAAGTACTCATGAATTGAAAAAGTCACATTGACACATACATGAGTATGTAATATTGACTATACACATAGTATCACTAACCCCCAAATTTTCAAACGACACTCAATTTGAAGACGTTCTTAAATGTATCTCTGTCAATAGAATACTCCTATAAGTGACGATAGCATAAGACTTAAAAGGTGAATTAAAATTAAGAATTTGGCTGCTAATAGTTTTGAACAATACTTTTCTAAATGAAAATTGGTTACTTGATTTTTAACTAGATTTTTTTGGGAAATGACGCTTAACAGTTTTTCAATTTAACTTTGACTTTGGCAAAAACAATAGCAATAACTATAGATAGTAATGTTAGACTTAAAATGTTGAATTAGGTATATTTGACGTCTATTATTTAATTAATGAAGGCCTGGGTTTGCTTGTTTTGACAGAACTAAATTCAATTGCAGTAAACATTCTAAAATCATTGTACCGCGGAATAAATAATGCATGTTTAAAAATAAAATACAAACATTTTTTAAAACCTTTTTTAAAATTACGTAGTCGAGTATCACAGTTCATTAAAATTAATGAAAACAACAAACTATAACAAGATCCGAATTTATTTTCGGCAAAACCTAAATTGCTGTATCCAATATCATCCTCGCTTCAATTACTGCAAGCAACAACTATAATTTAATTGTATTTACAACACAATAATTATGGGTACAAGCGATAAGTAATTAACACAATAAAGGATAATTATTACCACCTACATACGAGTACTGTAATTCTAGCTAGGTCATTACGGGTTTCGAAGCTGTGTGTTTACAGTAAAATAGTGTAACGTTATCCTGCAGCTTTTCAGCGCTTTAACGCTCACGCACTTTAGGCTGCTTGCCCATTGAAACGGAGCTGCGTAAAGTTAGAATTTCTCTGAATTCACATCTCATCTCCGCTCCGCTTTGAAGAACATGGCTACAGTTACGTTTTCTGCATAACCATCGCCGTACTGCTCTTCACCCGCCTATACTTTTTGCCTATAATATACACATATTGTACAAGTAATGCCAAAAACTTAAATAACAAAAATATGTAAAACTAAATGAGAGGTATTTTTGCCAGGTTGAAATTGAGAATAGAATGCGAACGTCCCTTTACTAGGATTGCCCTCCTGGCAGCCGTAACCAAGCCAGGCAGTGGGTGTCCGGGGTTGCGGGACGTTCCCGGGGTTGTGGGACGTCGGAACAGGGTGGTTTTTTAGTCAGTAAAAGTCTGACAGTCCCTTCCACCCCACCCAGGGCGGAAGGAGTCATTTGATGATTTTTACAAGCTAAAAAAAAAAGGCAGTAGGTATTGATTTTAACTAGTGAAGGATGTTAGCCGATTACTCGCCTCCTCGATCTCTGCTCACCCGCTACGCTTCAATGTACAGGCAGCCAAAAACGGAAAAGGGAATGTTCACGATTACCACGCTTGTTTTGTAAATGATGAGCTGCCGACGTGAATGACGGCTTTAGGACGGAGATGAAGGCTTTAAAAGTCCAGTTTTAAAGATTAATGGGATATCCTAGATTATTGTAGGGAAGAGGTTTTTAAGATGGGAATTTAAGTCGGAATTGTGGAAGCGGAAATAAAGAGATTTTTTTCTGTTTTAGACGTTTATTTTAGACGGGAATAATTTTAAGGTTATAAGAATATTTTTTTTGTTTTCCATTGTTGAATGTTGTAATAGCCCGATGGAAGACGCCCGCTTCTCATGATTAAGGTTGTGGGTTCGATACCTGGCAAGTACTAATGTGACTTTTTCAATTCAAATGTACGAATTTTTTTTACAACACCATCGTAGGTACTATATTGAATAGCTGCTTTTTTTTTCACGCTTACAGAGTTGGTCCTATAGTAAAAGTTGTTCATAATTATGTGTACAAATACCTTTATTCAAGTTTTTGGTCAATTAACAGTCACCCTGTAGATATATACAGTAAGTATTTAAGGTGCTATTCCTAGTGTAGTCTACCTTTAGATAAACCGTCAACACTAAAACAAATCATAATGAATTTATTAATCAAGCCAAAATATTCTGTACAAATACACTAAACCATTGCGTGTACAATCATTACCGTAATACAAACATGAGACGTTAATGAGATAAGGGAAGGCGGGGCATGATGGGGTATCTAAGGAAAATACCAAAAATACAGTATAATCATTGCGTTTATTATGCTTATTTATTTATGGCACAATGCCTTATTAATCTAACTACAATTTGGCATAGTCTTTGGGAGATGAAATTATTGCATTTTTTTTAAATAAATGATTTGATAGGAACTTTCGAAAAACCATCTTGCCCCTTACCATGGGGTAAGATGGGGTAATGAAAATGGGGCAAGATGGGGTAAGCTAATTATTATCACAATAAATACAAATATGAATTTCTTCGGTGTTTTCATCATCCACACCAGCACAACCGTTGTGAGCCCAACGTCCACAAAGCTGGCAGCATACCCAACCTTCGGATGATTACCGTATACCCAATACCCCGTCTTACCCCAAAGGCTGATTTACAAAAAAATAATTTCTCAAAAAATAAATATTAACTGAACTTTTGTCTAACCATACCACAACAAAGTAAACAACACTAACAACCATATACGAGAGAAGACATAAATTGGGTAGTCTTATTTACCTTACAGTAAAGGCGTTTTTAACTGCGTAAAATTAGATCGACGAGACACTCAACGTGATTTTCGTTTGTAAACAAAAAACGAGTGCACTTCCACTCACTGTTTCTGTCGCGCTGACGGTTGATCGAGTATGGCTTCCTATTGGCTTATTGCTTTCTGTTCGCAAGAGTCTAGTTTCTTGTATGTGTGCGTGACCCCGTCTTACCTCGCGTCCCCATCATGCCCCGCCTTCCCCTACTGTTTTCAGTTAATTAGCTATTGATTCAATCCGTGGTAACTTGTACTGAATTTATAATACTGTTTATTACGGATATACCGTACTATTTGACTTGAGTTTAGTTCTGCAGGAAACTAAGTTCTCAGAAGAGCGGGGGAATTGCAATAACGTTTGTTTCGATACGATCGTTTTAAGATACGATTTGGGGATGTAAACTGTAAGTTAAACATCGGTTGGAGGATTTGTTAGATGAGTTTGGTTCTGGTAAAATAAGCTAACTCGCAGTCTCTAAATAATTTTGTAAATTATGTCAAACTATACACATCAAAAGTGTCTAGGGATCAACATCCCTAGACACACATTCGTTATACAATGTAATATTACCAAAAATTAAGTTTAGAATAGATACAAAATCAGTACAATTACTTTGAGAAATAAGAGTAAATTCGACGTGGTTTAAATCGTTTTGGCAGAATTAAACCCGTTTTGGTAGGTAGGTAATTAGATTTAAGTACTCGTAGGTACTCGTAAAATGTAACTTCAACGATTTATAAGATTTTGCCTAACGAGCTGTTGGGAATTCCGAGAATTTTGTTTCTCTAAAACCATTGACTTATTCGTTTCCAAGTTTATTTGATAGCTGTTGGGATATTGTTTTTTATTAGATGTATTTCTCTAGTAATAAAATGTTATATCGCATCGCCTGTGTTTAAATTTATAGCAACTTTTCAATGCTGCACATTATTGTTAAACTCGAGTAGGCGCTACGATAATATTTTGCAAAATAATAACACTTAAACGCACCCCTATTATGTCATTGTAAATATGAAATACTTATTGTATACAAGAAAAATAAGAAATATGTACAGTCGAACAAAAGGTTTGTACATGTTTATGTTTTGAATGTTCAGCGATTTCACCGCTAAATTTTTCTTTCTCTTTAATTTCTTTTTCTTTTTTTGCAAAAAGTTTGACTATAACTACAAGGGCTTTCATCTCCAACGACGCACCACAATCGATCACACGATGTGAACGCGCGCTGCTAGTTAAAAACGTCACTAGGACATGCGTCGCGTGGGAATATGAGTAATGGTTTACATATTACACAGTGGTTGGCTGGCTGCCAATATATTCCACACTGTCATGCTGTCACCGCTGTACAAAGGAGGAGGATATCAATTATATGCGCTGAACACTCTTTTTTTGTTTGTTTAGTGGCCATCCGTCAAGTTGGGTCGTGGATATTGTTGCGTTTAGATGGGAATGTAAACTGACAAGTTGTAGTTCTGATGGATTGTTTACTTTTTACTGTCCAAGTTTTAGAGAGATGCAACAGAACGTTTTTTTTTTCTGAAACTCTATTTTGCATAGGCTCTAAAGTGTCTGGCTGAAAATATGACCCACGTAAAGTATCTGGTTATTACCAGAATCGACATACATTATTTATTATGTAGTTACTAAGTTTAAACAATAATCTGTAAAACATACATCTAAAATCCCGCTGTATCACTTTAACGTAACTGAGTACCTAAGATATATAAAGGGGTATTATGTACCTTGCTGGGTTCTTTTTCAGAAAAAAGGGGCCCAGCGTTTAAGCTAGCATTTTCACATACATTTTTAAAGCATATCGGGTGTCCGGTAATGAATGGATAATCTTGAAATGGGTCATGGTAGAACTAATGGCCATTCAGAAAAAAATACAAATAAAAAAAAGTACCAAGTAGAACCAAAGATATGAGTTATTTAATAATAATCGACGTTTTTGGTACCTTATTTTACATTCTTGTTCACCACGACCACAAATTTATGATCTCCATCGGTTTTTTATTGTTAACGTTATTTACGTTAACTAAGCTGATAGATAAGTCATCAAAAGTAGGGCTGCTATTACACGGTTTTGAAAAAAATCAACTTCTTTTAAAAAACATCGTGAAAATTTTTCTTATTAACAAAGTTTAAGTGTCCGTAGTTTTAAAAAAATGTAACGAAACATAAGTGGCCAATAATTTTAAAAAATTATGTGCTTATAGCCAATTTCAAAATGATATCATTCATTATTGTACCTATTGTAAAAAGTGAATTATTGCTATTCGTTTTCAAAAGGAGTGAAATTTAGTAAAACAATAAAGTTTACAATATTGTAACAAATATGAACATTAGATGAACCTGACCATCTGGGTATAAATAAAATGATTAGTAGATGTTAGTACTGAATAGGAAAGCTTGGTTAGCCTGTTGTGGGACTTGTGGGTTTGAAAATGTGGTGTGACCGTGATTTTTTTTTTATTGGGGCTGTCCTAAGGAAAATTATTACGCGAAGCCGATCCTTGGAAGACTTACGAAGCTGTGTCCGGTCAACCACATCGAAAATAAGCAATCGACGTGATAAGCCACTTCTTAGGAGAGCATTTATTCTAAGATGTAAGGTCTGAATCAGAGTGGGTGGCAGAAAATTTGAACATTTATTGTAATTTACAACGAATACAGTGTTAACATCACGCCTGTAATTCCTGAAGTGTTAGGCAGAGGTGTACCCATTAGTACACCCACATTTTGCCAGTTATAACACTTTGCCCTATAACACTGCCCAACCTCATGCTCAGCAGTCAAAAACAGTGTTGTTAATATCAAATGATGTTTTTTATTAAACCCCAATGACCAGGTACATTTAATGTAAATAAATATTCCAATATCTCAAACTTTGTTGTTTAACCAAATTTCTCTCCTTTTGAAAACGAATAGCAATAATTCACTATTTACATTAGGTACAATAAGAAATCATACCATTTTGGAATCGGCTAAAAGCACATGATCTTACAAAATTATTGGCCACTTGTGTTTCGATACATTTTTTTTAAACTACGGACGCTTAAACTTTGTCAAAAAGAAAAAATTTCACGAATATTTTCAAAAGAACATAATTCAAGTTGTTTTTTTTTTAAACCGCGTAATAGCAGTCCTTCTTTTGATTACTTATCTATCAGCTTAGTTAACGTAAATTACTTTAACAATAAAAAACCGATGGAATTCATTAATTCGTGGTCGTGGTGTACAAGAATGTAAAATAAGGTAACAAAAATCTTCGAATATTATTAAATGAATATCTTTAGTACTACTAGGTTTTTTTTTTTATTTGTTTTTTTTTCTGAATGGTCATTAGTTCTACCACGGCCCATTTCAAGACTATCCATTCTTTACCGGGCACCCTGTATATATTGCTTCAGATATTCTTTTATTTGTGCGTTCCCAAAATGCCGTAGTATTCGCGGCAACAAAACAACAATGCCAAACAATGTTGCCGGTTCTGGTAACAATTGAAACTAACTTGATATATTTGCTAGAATATGAACAAAAAGTTTGTTAAAAAAAGGTACGTTTAAAAACCAGATGATTGCTTTATTTCAGGAAATGGCAAACCATCGAAACGGGCGTTAATTAAACGTGTGGTCTGAAAAGAACTTCAGTAAACACAAACATATTATTTAAAAACTAGCTGTCCGCCGCGGTTACACCCGCGTCTTTGGTTACTGCTCCGCTCCCGTAGGTCGTAACGTGATGGTATATAGCCTATAGCCTTCCTCGATAACTAATCTATCGAACACTGAAATAATTTTTCAAATCGGACCAATAGTTCCAGAGATTAGCGCGTTCAAACAAACAAACAAACACTGCAGCTTTATAATATTATATAGTATAGGTCATTAACTTGAGGCTTATTTTACAAACATTTGATTCTAAGTATTTTAACCATTAAATAAAGTCTCTATTGAATAACAGTCACAAATTCAACATTAATTCGTAGGTTAAGACTTATTCTAGGTATAAACGTTTGACGAAACTCACCCTTATCATTACTAATCTTTTTCTAGTATTTTCTATACCATATTCGTTTTTTTTTTCTGAAATTATAAAAATACTTCAGAACATAAGTATAATTACGTAGTTACTAGTTAACTTGTCGTGGAGACGACCATGAATTTATTTAGTACTGTTTAGGAAAATCATTAATTTTTTCAACTAATTAAATACAGGTAGGTATGCACATACAAAACGGTATTCATGTAAAGTAAAGCTTCTAATTATGTTAATTATTATGAAAATTACCTTCCAAATGACTCATTAAGTTTCACAAATAAACAAAAGTCGTTTACAGAGGTACGTTGTCGTTGGACTGACACTAATTATTTCTGGATACATTTGAGGCCATAATAAGTGGACCAGATATTATTAAAAACGTTTTCATTATGAATTATTATTTACTAAAGTTATAAATAATCTTTGTATGTAATTTTCTATTGCTTAAAACTTAGCAAAAAGGATATTGTAATGAAAACTGCCCAGCGGTAAAATTTTAATCGGTAATTAAAAACAAAATCAGCCATGTCATACAAAAGTGCAACACATATACGGTCCGAATGTATGGAACAGCTCATTTTGTTTACTTAAGTCAGATATTTTTGTTTACTATTTTTAGAGTTTCAATCTAGTAAGTAGAAAAGTTCGACAGCGTAAATTCAGCTAAGAAAAGTTTGAGGAATTTAGTGTGATGGGTAACGTTAACGTTTTATTGGCACTTTCAGATGAGCCACAATTATCACGAGAAAAGAGAAAAACACGAAATTCCATTGCTCCAATAACAACGTAACAGAGGAACACAAAAATAATTTATTACACTCTTCACCCAGTCACGTAAAAACACGAACATACCTAAACTTGCTACGAAAAGACCGAATTACACTTACTGGCAGTTTGATGGATACATTTTCCGTGTGCAAAGTGAATTTTTACACATTTACCACCATCTTGAAAACGTTCAGCCATTGTGTGGTAGCGATAAAACCGATATCCGTGATGGATTGATGCTATTGATCCGGATCGGGTTTATCGAAAATAAAATTGTCGTGCACTTACCTTTGATTCGGTAATTGTGCTTGTGAGGGAGTGGTACCTATTGATATCTGATCAGGGTAATGTAGAAACCGAAGTAAAGTTTTGGAACGAACAAAGAAAAGAAACAAGTACCTACTCAATGAAAGTAAATAATTTTCTGGTTTTCTTCTCGTATGATAAAGTTAATTTGTATTTTTGTGCATTAATTTTTTTAAAAAGAGTGTAAGAATCAAAAATAAACAATTTATTGATTTCGTTTTATAAACGACTAACATTTGTACCAAATACCCTAAAAATAAAAAGATTTATTTTTTAAATATTTCGGTAAACAAGAAAACAAATTCACAAATTGCCAAATAATTTTGTCCTCAACTGTAAATGTAAATAATTTACATCTCATATATTATCCTTTCCTTTGTTTCTTACATGCATTCTACGTACTAACAGTGACTCAAACTCATTATGAACTAAAACTACAGTGATTCAGTGTCTGTCAATGTACGTAAGTTACTGTAATGTAAATGAGTACAAAATATAAGTCAAAAACAAAACTTGTAAAAATATACCATGTTTATACAATGCTTGCTTGGTAACTAGAAACACAGGCTTCTAGTTTAATCCACAACTAAGTTATAAGGGGTCGAAAATGGCCTGAACTGCTTCGAGAAAAGTATGGTACGGCCGTGCCGCTTTTTTTTGCTCGACTTGGCGGGGGCACTGCCGTGCCCCCCGATATTGGAAAATTACTAACAGAAATAATAAGGTATAGGTACAGTCACGCAGCTAACTTGCAACTACTTTTAAACACTGTTTCGAGTTTGTCAATTCTTTCTCTATAATACTAAATGGCTTGTTCAACCGTACCTTATGATTGACGGTGATGATCGGTGTAGTCTTGGTCGGCCAAGGATGGGATTGCCGGATAAAGCCGGACATAATAGTCAGGCTTTTGGGATGCGGGTCCGGCTAAATTCGTCGGTGTCTGACCTGTCCGGACATTTCATTAACTAGAAATTGACTTGAATGTATGATAACGAAATAGGTATAAAATATACGAAAAAAATAAAATGATATTATTTTAAAATTTCGGCTTTTTTACCCTATTTTATCTAAAAGTCCGGCTTTCCGGATTTAGGATCTGGCAACCCTTGCCAAGGAAGAGGAGGTGATATGACTTGGACTTAAGGGTTTGAGGTGGAAAACAAAGTGAGAAAATGTTGGTTTGTTATTTTTTTCTATATACATAGTGGTATATACCCCACACTAGGTGTGGTTCTTTAAAATACAAGTTTCATTCAACAACCTAGTAATAAGTGGCCTCCATTTCGTTCCTTTAAGTATAGTAGTCCAATTTTTAAAGTGACTTTACCAATAGCGCACTTCATACAAAGGCATTAGTCATATTTTAGTCAATAAGTCATTGTACTCGATAATCGAGGTTTGCGGTGAATCAGTTTTCCGTATTTTTGATATTGTTTTACGTATTATATTGAAATTATGATGTATTTAGTCGGAAAAATAACAAACCACAAGCCTAAGTCAAAGTCAAATCATTTCTTAAAATTGGGCCATTAAAAGGCACTTTTGAACGTCATATACAAGTAAAATAGGGATCTAGTTCCTCCTTCCATAAGGTAGTTTTATTCGTAAATTAGTGCCCTTATCATATCTACTTTCTAAAATTTCATCGAGTTTAATGACTAATTGATCAAAATGTAACAATAACATCACGCCTGTAATCCCAAAGGGTTAGGCAGAGGTGTACCCATAGTACACTCACATTTCGCCAGTTATGTTTAAGCCCGACCGAGCACATATCCAGACTTCGAGGCTGCTACTGCTAGAAATTGCTAATGGAAAAACCCAATAACACTTTGCACGACCTGGGAATCGAACCCAAGACCAAAATGTGTCTAGACTATTTTTGTATGGAGCGTACTGAAACCACAGTCCCCTTAAAAGTTAGTTTCTAAACAACTATAAAAATGGTATAACATTAACTACGCGTGCAAATTAATAGGTACAAGTCCATTCTAACCTTCGTGGTAAGTAAAAAGCATGAATTCTCCTTGCAACTTTTTAGTTTAGTAGGTCACCGCAATTTACAGGGCACAGACAAACGGACGCCGAATACATAGCACTACGTTTTGTAAGAAAAATCATAAAAACTAAACTGAAACCATGTCGTTAAATTTTAAAAAAAACTTATTGCTGTTTTTCTCTTTTAAATTTTATTACCGTGTATTTCCATCTTTTTCTGACCAATAAAACAAAAAAGGGGCGGAAATAAATTAGACCTATCAATTTTAGTTAATCTGAAAATTCCACGCAATTTTAGTTGACATGTCAGAACGTAAAGATTAAAAACACGGAAAAGTTCAAGGCAAAACTAATTTGACATCTCTAACTTAGTTTTTAAATTGTCACCGTCCTTTTCTTTCGCTGTTTGTTAGTAAGAGATGCCAATTCTCTAATTTTACAATAAGTACCTAATAAAGTCGCCATATTTTTATAGAACACCAGAAATATAATATTTCAGGCATCTAATTTACGGAGGCACGTGTAAAAATGATGTAATATAAATACAGAGGGGAACAATTGATATTTTCGGAGAAAATTGGACTGGAAATTGCTGAAATAGGTTTTTCAGGGAATTATTATCGATATACCTATAGTTATATATCTTGCCAAACGGTAATGTTTCCTGTGGGATGGATGTATGAGAAACAAGCGAGTAAATACGGAGTGTAATTTACACGTAATATTGGGGTCTGATACATTTCCGCGAAAGACACTTGCGCAAATCCGCGAATCTTGCGCGAATACTTTTGTGCGAATAGACATTTTCGAGAACACACAATTATACGAAAGAACATTTTCGCGACAGACACATTGCAGTTATGCAAATACGATAATATAGTACAAAAATGATTGCGTGTAAACGACTTTAATTGTTAAAACTGCATCCGCGGTAACCGACATTTACGCGGCTGAAGTCTCGGGAAAAAGCTAGTAATCCGAGTATGATAAAGTATGTTTTACACCCGTTATAATAATGTCGCAATGAAAATGTATCAATCAACGAATTTGCCCAAAATTATACAGCTGTTCTTGTGTTGTTGTTACCAAAATAAACAATCCTCAGAGATCCGTCCCTTATCTGAATGCAACGTGAATATTAAGGGCGGACACGGCCAAAACTGTGCTTTAATAACTTAATCTATCGCTTGGCAAGACGCCTGAGTAAACCAAGCGACGATAGTCAATCGATACTGTAGATTAATTTAAAACTGCTTACTTGTTCTGAAGCTTTGGTTAAGATTAACTCTGATTATAGCTTAGGATTGTAGAGGTTCTGGATTGTGTAGTCATGTTCAATCTTATTTTAGCAGTTTAATATCCTATTTACTACTACGCGAAATTTTGTAAGAATGGATGGATAAATGGTTGGACGGATGGATGTTTTCTTGTTACTCTGTCACGTTTGTAAAGTTAGTAAGAATTGATGAAAATGAATGAAAATTCGTCCATCCATCAACTCTTATATGCTTGAAAGTCTAAACAAAATTAGCAACACAGTAGAATAATTTTAATTAGCATGTAGCACACTGATTTTTACGCAGGTACTTATTTAGATACCAAAATCTATAAAATAGTACTTTTAAATAACTTTAAATTCAATTGTTTATTTTTATAAGCGCCCAAGAGCTACAGAAATGAAAAAGAAGCTTAATAGGTAAAAGAATAATGTCGAAAAAGAAGATTATAATATATTTCGTACAAATCATCACCTTATTTTTAAGTGACATCCCGAAATATCAAGCATTTCCAACAAACTATTGTTGTTTCTTACATTTTTATTTTCTTTAAGTCCGACTGGGCTGGGAATTTTCTTAGACTCACAAAAACTTAATTTTACCGACGCTAAATTAAAATAATATGTCTGCAAATGAAGAAAAATGAAATCCTTGTACAGTATATTGTTCGCCAGACATTCAGTTATTATCCGTTTCTTTCTAGCTCATTTATATTTTTAACAAAGGTTTGCTGAGAACCCCGTTACATCTCGTGAGATACAAAATGGTCGTGCTTATACCAAGCTTTTTGTTTTCTTATAAAGTATTTGTGTGCTAGATTTTCAAAAATATATATTTACACTAGCTTCTACCCTCGCGTAAGTGTAGCTATGTCAGTAGCAACCTCAGAGTCTGGATGTGTGCCTGGTTGAGTCAATAGGGACTTTATTAGGGACC
This sequence comes from Hoplodrina blanda, assembly GCA_949316365.1. Taxonomy (NCBI): domain Eukaryota; kingdom Metazoa; phylum Arthropoda; class Insecta; order Lepidoptera; family Noctuidae; genus Hoplodrina; species Hoplodrina blanda. Next base: position 1,237,484 of record OX438579.1, on the reverse strand, counting down.
CTATTACATGGGACTTGGTTACACCTCTGCCTAACCCTTCGGGGATTATGCGTGATGTTATGTTATAAAGTAAAATTAAAATATTGTTGTAAAGAGTACCTCCATAATTGACAATGTAGTAATTTATAAACTATATAAAAAGCGAAATACCACCAAACTCACTAATTAATAGCGAAATCTCCAAAACCTATGAAGCAGCGCAGGACTGGTTATTGTAGCTATTTTTAGAGAAGGCCTCCAGCAGTGGATATCCTTTGGCTATATCATAATGGTGATGAGTGTGAGTTATACAACAATTAATTAATCACACAAACAACCATCAATTAATTGTGAAATTAATTACGCATTAACTCCGAAATAAAAGCATTTTATCGCCCTCCACAATACAAAAGGTGTAGACTCGCTAAACTTTGAAATTAATTACTACAAAAATAGTTCTAAACACATTACTTTATCCGTTGCTTAGCAAATTAAATATTTACCAGTTACTTCAGAGTTTAATGGCTAATTAACACTTAGTTCCAGCGCCAGTTTCCATTAACGAAGTCCAATATAAAAGTGCTAATATTTTATTAGATAAACTAATTTGGACTCTACTGCGTTTGAGTTAAGTGGTTACACGCATTTAAGTGTCAATTGACACTAATGTGTATCGTGACGTGGGTTTATTTAGTAAGTAACTATTTGTTTAGTTTCTAACGGGATTTCTGTTATGCTATTTCAAACATTATTCCTATGTACATACAGACACATACGTTTAGTGCAAATAACTAACTGTGAAAAGTCAACCACAAATAGTGCTTTTTGGTCTTGTTACAAAGTGCCCGAACTAAGTAAGTAAGTACCTACTTTACAAATATTGCATCTAAAGTTAGAACATTTATGTCAATTAAACCATTTACAGGCACTTTTGAATTATCAAGGAGTCGGTCACTTAGTTAGAAAGTTAAAGCTGATTGCCCATTCCAAAAGGTATGTATGTACGACGATGAGCAAGAAACTCCACGGAGACTCTTTTACTCATTGAACCTTTATGCACATGTAAAATAAAAAAACACTGTACAAAGGCGGACTTAGTGCCTTGGGTATTTTCTCCCAGTCTACCTTAGGGCGATGCAGAGACAAAACATAACAAAACAAAAACGTTCTCCTAAAAGTTAGTAGAATTGGCTGCAACTAGTAAGCCTAAACACTTTTTCTAATCTTTCCTCATACTCAGCAGTGGATGGTGGTCCTTCCTTACATTACAAGGTAATTTTCGCCAAACAATATATGTACATAAAAACGAGCAATGGAAATAAAAAGGCTAGGCGCAATTCTTCTTTGATTACAGCCAGCGGTTGCAAGTGGCCGCAGATGCACTGCGCCAATAGACAAGGATGTCCGGTTACGTTAAAAAAATATGTCGATAATATTATACCATATTTAAATACCTATTATTAGTTATCGTAAATTCAAGTATAATAGTGATGTAAAAAACATCAGTATTCAAGCAACCTGTCAAGCTTTTGGTAGTATTTTATCTTAGATTGATCTTAAATACGTGCCGCTAACGTCACTACATTAGATTTATTAAATCCAGATGTTTAAAAAAAATTGTAATGCTGGATATCCTTTTTTTAAGACCATTTTTTATAATATGCGTTACCGCATTGCAATAGAAGTAAAGCCACAGATTCTATCGTCAATATAATAAGAAGCAATAAAAGATTGGTGGAATCTGTACACTTTCAGCCCCCACTAAGTTTCTAAACTTAATTGAATATTACAACCCTAATCCCCATATCTTACACAGAACCATTTGAAAATCGATCGGAACGTTCAGCAGGTTTCACACATTTTTCAATAATTCGAACAATGAAAACCGACGCTCTCGATAGCTCGAGTACGTTCGAGAATGTTCGAGAACGCTCGAGATTAGCTTTAAATTCAAATCAAATATTCAACGGTTTTTAAAGCACCACAGCTAGAGCGTTATTTTCAATTATTCTTACCGAACGGGTATGTGGGACAATCTGCGGTGAATCCTATCTGTGTACACAGATGCTGTTCAATAATCTGGATTGGAAGCTTTGTTAAGAGTAGTGTAAGGGTAAATGGCGCGGGAAAGGGATGTTTAGAAAGGTTTAAGAGAGGTCTACACCGCAGAGACGACTATTACTAATTTTAAATTACATTATACAAGGTGTAGTTTTGTATCCTCGTGAAACAGGAGGTTGTCATTAAGACAATAAAAATCAAAATAGAATTACGACAACTGGTCAGAAATTAATAAATAGTTTCTTTCTTGGTGGTTTTGGGGGCATCCATTAACTACAAGAGACGTTTACGCGTACGGGGTTGAGCTAAATCTCACCCAATCTCACGTTGGGGTGAATGGGATCTCGACAAATATCACGTATTTTTTTTAGTTTTATTTTAGTATTTCCTACTTAAGTATTTTATTGTTCAATTTTCCCCTTTTGATTTAAGACTACGTTCATGAAGTCTTAAATAAAATCGGATTATTCCGATCTGTCACCCCGCTTTGTCCCCTTAGGGTAACAGATAGGAAAAAAAAGTTTGATCTGTCCCCCTGTTAGCAATTGAGGGGACAGTTCGAACTTTATTCACTCCTTAACGGTTTCATCTGTCCCCCTATCACTGATAGGGGGACAGATAAGATAAAACTTTTTATTCCTGTTTGTCCCCCACAGAATTTAATATATTAATTCTTAAAAGTGATGCCACACATACTGCAACATTACATTAAATTAAAGACTAGTGGTTTAGGTTTATAATCATCTGTATTTAAATAAGTTACAAATATTTCTTTTGTTTTTCTATTAATCAGCCACAGTCCCATAAATCACAGTACGTATAGTAGATACAATCAGTCTTCTGATTTGACTTAATTCAATTCCGATAAATCGGACTGTGACTGATTCTATCAATCAATAACAAAACAAAATATTTTTATTATTAGTATATTTTATTGTAATTTTATAAGTTGAATAAGTCAAATTAATCAGAAGACTGATTGTAATTGTATCTACTATACGTACTGTGATTTATGGGACTGTAGCTGATTATTAGAAAAACAAAAGAAATATTTGTAACTTATTTAAATACAGATGATTATAAACCTAAACCACTAGTCTTTAATTTAATGTAATGTTGCAGTACCTATGTGTGGCATTACTATTGAGAATTAATATATTAAATTCTGTGGGGGACAAACAGGAATAAAAAGTTTTATCTGTCCCCCTATCAGTGATAGGGGGACAGATGAAACCGTTAAGGAGTGAATAAAGTTCGAACTGTCCCCTCATTGCTAACAGGGGGACAGATAAAACTTTTTTTTCCTATCTGTCAGCCTAAGGGGACAAAGCGGGGTGACAGATTGGAATAATCCATAAAATCAAACGTAATCAGGCACACCTTAACTTATTCTCATAAAAAATACACATTTTGGCTAATGTCTTATTTTTTTTTACAATCGATTTGTTTCATTATTAATTTGTGTTGAGAATTAATAACATATTATTACCTCCCTGAATTTGACGAGGATGGAAAATTACACCTTGTATGTACTTACTTAATTTTACATGTAATCATAAATACCTATACTATTATAGACTAGATTAATCCTATGTCAAGTTTTGAATTGTAGTAGTAAATAAAGGCTATTTTAATTTTAATTTTATTTAACACTAAATGTGGATTATTTATCTCTAAGAATTAGAGAATCCACATTTAGTGTTAAAGAAAGCTAATAAATGTAAATAGTTTTAGTAAAATTTCGCTGTCAACTAAAATTACAGTGCTGACAAGTGGTCAGTGTGGTTAAGAGCAAGCTGACGCCATTTTGACGCTGCGGTCTAAGTCCACAAGGACTGCGCTGTTAGACGTACCTACAGATTGGTTTAGTGCAGTCATTGTTATTTACACTAGTCGAGTCGAGTGGCAAGTTTGCAAAGACGTTTTAGAGAATTGAAGCTGATTGGTGTTATTAAGTAATTGGATTATATGCTATTATTTGATTCTATTAATTTTATTATTATATTATATTTCACTTATTATCTGTGACAGATGAACGGACAGACAGCGGAGCCTTAGTAATAGAGTAAAAACCGACCAAGTGCGTGTCGGACTCACATACGAAGCGTTCCGTACCACCGTACAATATTTGATACTACGAACTTGTATGGGACCCTGTTTAAGTACCTACATAATTTTTTTATTATTTGTCGTCATAGTGGTCACAATAATTATACACTCTGTGAAAATTAAAGTTCTCGTGATATAGCCCGCTGACTGATAGACGGACAGACCTGGCAATAGGGTAATTATACATACATAACATCACGCCTGTAACCCCCGAAGGGTTACGCAGAGGTGTACCCATTAGTACACTCACATTTCGCTAGTTATGTTCAAGTCCCATGTAATAGGGGGCGAGCCTATTGCCATCAACCGGGCACAAATCCAGACTCCGAGGCTGCTACTGAGAAATTCCTGATAGAAAAATCCAATAACACTGCCCGCAATTATTAATATAAGTAAATACACTATAAGTCATTATTTTGTAAATTATGTTTGTATTCAATTAGTATAATTACAAAACAGTACGACCAACTATTTAGTTATTTACATAGCATAAGTCCGACAGTTCCACGGACTGTGGTCTGTGGCTTGATACAGATGCACCCAAAACTTAACAATAAGCTGCTGCAAGTTTATGTGGAAGCTGGTGCTAATAGGAAATTAACTGAAGATATAATTTTAAGATCAGCCGATAATAGATGGGGGAAGTTTGTGTGCTTTCCTCTGTTGGTAAAGTAAAGCTTCTGGGAAATTCTGGAAATTAATAAATATTGAAATAATAAATGAATCAAGTTTAATACTTTAAAGCCTAAATCGATTTAAAAAATGTTCCAAAAATGTTCTTGACTGTTCGTGACTGACTCTTTGAATGCATCATGCGTAGGTATGGGCATCAAGTTTTAATATCCAAGATATTGATATTGAACGATTGTGTAAGATGTCGTTCACTGTACCGCTCTTAAACACTAAAGTTTCTATTCAAAACTAAACTCATACAAGGGTTTGTATTTGTATAAACACAACGATATACTGTACTTAAAAAAAAAAAACTAAGGGTGATCTATGTTCGACTGCATGTATTCTTTTTTCTATGTATGTTCACCGATTTCACCCCCAGTAATATTGCCGACCGATTTTCAGAATTACTCAAAAAATTAATATGGGACCACCTCAGAAGTATGTCTAAAGGTGGTCTCGTATCATGGTACCTATACTAAGTTCAAAAATATAGTTAGTCTTTCAAAAAGCTTGAACATATTGGTTGAACACAATATAAGTACATATTTCGACGGCCACGCCAATATTCAGAATGTAGGTAATACCATAAATTCATCATCAAATTATATTTATTGAAAATTCAAGGAGCATTCACAAAACAAACGAAGCCAAACATAAATCAATCAAATAAGTCCAAAAACAATGTCGCATCAAAATTTAATTTCCTGAAGACGGAAGAGCTACCAGTGAGATAAACCATTTATCAATTTTAAATGTAAATCTGTGATTTACTTTGGCGTTGTAAGATCAGGGGCCGTGCCAAAAGGCTGCATTCACAGTTTCAGACTAGCACACTAATTGGCTAGATTCCATAAATTTTGTTGAGTTCAAAATCTGCATTTTGAGCTTGAAATTTTTTTGTCATCGTCTTAATTTGATCGTTTTTATTGGCACTCTGCGATTGGTTTATTACCCAATCTTTTTAAGAGTTTTATTTCATTTTTGGGGTTACGTAGGTACCTAAAGGTGCTAACGTCAATGCTAACGTCCGTCCGTCTGTCAAGGGCTGTATCTCATGAACCATAATAGTTAGAGTTGAAATTTTCACAAAATGTGTGTTTCTATTGCCGCTATATTATCACATAATAATAAATAAAAGTTAAAAATGAAAGGGGACCATACAAGAGACCTGGGCGCCTACCGCCATCTCTTATAACAATATTGTTTTAATATTACTTTGTAATTTCTGTTGTTGCATTATCAACTCTCGGCGCTGATCCGAGCGTTGAAAATTCAACAGTGCGGAAGGCAAAGTAATCTTAAAATAATTATTATTGTTTTAAAAGGTTGTGGTAGGCCCCCTGTATTTTTGCGTTTTTAGCTCGATGCTATAATGGCAATACTGTTTTATCTTTTACGATGGTACGGAACTCATCGTATACGAGTCCCACTCGCACTTGACAGGTTTTTAGATATTTCTTTCAGTTACTGCCTTTTAATTACTACCCGGCTGTCATTCGTAGATCTTTGATCGTCGTTATGGGTACTCTGAAGCCCTATTGATTGGCTGCTGATTCTCAAACGATTTTTTTTTTTGTATGGTTCCGTATTCAGTTTTTTGTATATGTAAGTTTCTATTATGTTTATTATTGACTGCCTCGTTGGCCTAGTGGTCACAAAGCACGACTGCTGAGCATGAGGTCTTAGGTTTAATTCCCAGGTCAGGAAAAGTGTTATTGGGTTTTTCCATCAGGAATTTCTCAGTGGCAGCCTCGAAGTCTGAATTTGTGCCGGGTTGATGGCAATAGACTCGCCCCTATTACATGGGACTTAAACATAGCTGGCGAAATGTGGGTACTAATGGGTACACCTCTGCCTAACCCTTCGTTGATTACAGGCGTTATGTTATGTTTATTAACGTACCCACGATACAGAAAAAAGTCTTAGTGCTAACAGACACCCCGAGAATAAGATTTCCACTTGACTTATTACACCAAGGATTGTTTCCTAACTTAAGATTGTTTGTGTTAATTTAGTTACGATACGCTCGAAGTTACAATTTGACATAACACTGTTAGCGCAACTCCGAAGAGTTTGATTGTTAGTTTGTTTGTTTGATAAGTATAGTCTGGTTTATATTGCACTCCTACTGATTGGATTCAAATAATAATGGAGCCTCCATCTTTCGTCGTCGTTATCTTTTATTTATTAATTCAAACTTTATGCAACAAAAGTACAAAGGAGAACTTTGTACTTTTCTCTCTCTACTGCACGTTGTATAGCAATGCCGATTCTTTGGTCTAAAAAAAGACTAGCCCTCTGGTCATGTGAAGAGTCGACCAATCGTTTCGCTATGTCCCGAAAAACAAGGTGATAATAAATAAGATAATCTATAAAAAATCTCTCATGCCATACCTGCTAATATTACAATCTGTGAGTAGGTACTACAAATCATTATGTCTGGTACCTATCTCTTATCATTACTAAAATATAGTCTCATCATAGAAGGACAGACGCACTTTAGCATCCTTTGATCACGGAACCCTAATTAAACAAACCTATAATGTTACAAAGGACCTTTCTCTACACCTCTTAATACACGCAAATTGACCAAATTTAAAGTCAAGGCCAAAGGTAAATCATTTATTTCAATTTTTTTTTTTAATTTTTTTAGGTATTAAGTATTTAATAATATTTACCGATTTAATTATAAAAAAAAAACAATCAGAAAAAAAAGAAATTAAACTATCTAAATGGCATCAAAAAATTCTTTCCCATCGCCGTCAACAGGAAATGTGCCCAAAAGACTGGCCGCATTGGCACGTTGGATGGCAATACTTAGCCTCTGGCGAAGGTAATAAATAGCCATAGCCCTTGGGTCACGGGAAGTGTCAACCAACCGTTTGGACATTTATTTCAATGAGATCATGAAAAGGACAATGTCATACAAGAAAAAAAATTGAATACCAAAAATATTGAATAATATTTAAAAATGGAACAGAATTTGTGTCTCTTCTTGTTATCTGCTAAGTAATTTAATCGGAACTTGTTAGAAGTGAAACAGACCCTAAATCAGTTTGATACTTGATAAAAGAAATTGATAGGGCGGCTTCCTCGGCTGCTAATGACCGGAAAAACTCAGGGATAAGAGCCGGAATTAGATCGTAAGTAGAAAAACAATCTTGATGTTAGAAATGACGTGGTACACAAATATTAGAGATGTTTTGATCTTTGTTATTGACTCTATATTATAAAGATATTATGAAATCATATTCAACATAATGTAAATACTAATTGAAATGAAATGAAATGAAAAACCAAAATTGTATAATTGTTGTTTGTTGTATTGTTTGAATTGTAATGTAAAACCTTTTTTGAACATACAAAAAAAGGCTATGACATTTTGAAGTACCTTTAATTTTGAGTAATTACTATGTTTCTGTGCCCTAACATGGTCCATAACAGTTATACTTTTAGTTTTGAGCCTTCATCTATTAAACACATTATGGTATGCAAAATTAAATAAATAATCTATACTTAATATTATAAAGCTGCAGAGTTTGTTTGTTTGTTTGTTTGTTTGTTTGTTTGTTTGAACGCGCTAATCTCTGGAACTACTGGTCCGATTTGAATGATTCTTTCAGTGTTGGGTAGTCCATTTATCGAGGAAGGCTATAGGCTATATACCATCACGCTACAACCTACGGGAGCGGAGCAGTAACCAAAGACGCGGGTGTAACCGTAATATTATAAAGCTGCAGTGTTTGTTTGTTTGTTTGAACGCGATAATCTCTGGAACTACTGGTCCGATTCGAAAAATTTTTTCACTGTTAGATAGATTAGTTATCGAGGAAGGCTATAGGCTATATACCATCACGCTACGACCTACGGGAGCGGAGCAGTAACCAAAGACGCGGGTGTAACAGCGGCGGACAGCTAGTACAGGATATTGCAACTCTCTTCCGTACCAGCTTGACGATATCTTCTGACCCCAATCTCTCGCTAATCCACCAAAATATTTATTATCTCCGCATGTCACGAATCTCAAGTCATAAGGAGACAACAATCTGACCTCTTTCCATGTCCTATTAATATTCCGTGCAACACCAACATAATAACATGGCCGACATGAATTTGCTCTTAAATGGAGTAAGCTCTCAAACTGTATTGATCGCTGTAAGCTAATAATGTATCTTAAAGTCACGTCTTCTAATAACGAGAGGAATCAAGACATCGTGTGAGATTATCAAGATGTGAAGATTAGGCCTAGCACGCTTTAACGTAAAATGATTCTTTTTGTGTCGCTTTTAGAATTGAAAATACAACTATCGCTGTCAGTTGGGGTTGGTCGTCTCTTAGCTGGTATCATCATCAGGCTAGCCTTTTCCCAACTATGTTGGGGTCGGCTTCCAGTCTAACCGGATGCTGCAGAATACCAGTATTTTACATACTAATATTGTAAAACTGAAGAGATTTTTATTTGTATGTTAAACGCGCTTATCTTTGAGACTAACACCGATGCATTAGAAAAAGTCTTGTGTATAATAGCCAGATTTATGAAGAATAGTATAGGCCATGCAACATTACGCTATGATGCATAGGAGCGGAGTAGTAACCAAAGACGTAAATCAATTGTTTTATTTTGCTCTTCACCTTTATTGAATAAAGACAAGACAAGACAGAAAAAATTAAAACAATAAAGCTGAAGCATAAGAATAATATTACTAAGTTCTTGTATTAACTTAATTGAAAATAGTATCTGTTGTATCTATTCTCCTCTATAAAGAACTACCTACATTTTGGAACGAGCAAATAACTTCTACTTTCTGACTAACTGACCGACTCCTTAACAATTTAAAAGCGCTTGTGCCTGTAAATAGTTATAAATGCTTAGACTTCAACATACGACTATTATAAAGTATTTTGGTTTGTTTAATTATAAACGATAAGTACAATTACTTTCAGCCGAATTTGAATAGCTTTTAAACTAAACGTATATTATTTACGGAAAGGGTATTACGTTAAATTCGCACGCTTGTGCTAGGCTCTGTTCTTAAATTTGAACGGATCGTTTCACATACCTCCCTAACGTTTCCAATTTGCCTCAGGTTGTTAGAATAGATTTTGGAGTTAGATAACTACTAGTGCGTATTACTTACATAATATTTTAAAGACAAAAATGCTATGAAAATAGAAAATGAAAGCATGCAAAGGAAAATAAAACTTTGGAAAGTACATTATGATACAAGTAAGGTAACTTTGTAATTAAGAGCCGAGACTGTAATAGTACAATACTCACGCGTTTCATACGATGTTTTTCAACTCACTAATAAGGAAAAAACATTGTTATAAATCCATTGATATACGAAAATAAAAATACATTTTAATTAATCATGAGTGACGTTCCCACAATATCTTCCCCGTCTAGGTGTCAATAAAAGACTTTAACAAAGAAGCCAATATCTCAAGCAATAAACACATACTACCTACCTACTTACCAATCTTATAAAACACTAATTACCTTCCACAACTAAGAATACAATTAATCAAAAAAGTACTTAATCTTATTAATTCAGTGGAACATCAAGAAACTCCAGCCGCTAAACACAGCGCAATGAAACCAGGAATAAGAAACAGAACTACCATTAATTAGGGAAAGCAACTCCGGGATAAGTCTGCGAGTTGTTCTACGCGAGCAAACTTTGTTTGTGAAAGTAAGACAGCGATGATTTAATTCTGTTCAGAGGTCATTGCACTGTATGGTCAAATGATTGTGTGGACTCCTTTTGTTACTACTGGTAATGATATTAAGGAAAAAGTGTTACTTGTCAAGTTTACTGCCTTGTTGGCCTCGTGGTCTCAAGCTATCCTGCTGTCCTAGGGATCCTGGGTTCGATTCGCAGATTGAGCAAAGTGTTATTGAATTTTTCCATAAAGATTTCTCAGTATGAGCGCAGAGTTTGGAAGTTCTGCTAGAAGGAAACTGATCTATGACGGCCAATATCGCGAGCGGCGAGCTTTTAATTAAATTAATTATTAAAATAATTGACAATGACGGTTAGCGTAGTGGCTCAGCGATTGGATGCTGTACTGCTTGTCGCACATTCAAACAACTATTTAAACATAGCCTAGTATTGTACCGAATCTGGTTGTTTGATGTCAGTTCATATGTTTGTAAACGCACCCCCGTTCTTCCTATGCAGGAACACCTAGTGTGTGAAAAATTGGTTTTTTATGTGGTCAAAACGACGTAAAAAAAAAGCTTAATATTGGGGATATCTTCACAATTGTACTTTAAAATACTTTTACCCTTTCAAGTTCGCGTAAAGGCAACATTTCCTTAGAAATTAACTCCTCGCCAGCCCTAGCCGCATTTTCAATGGAACATTAAGGAAATTGCCCCGGGCAACAAGCTACATTATGTGGCCCGACTATTAGTATGCAAAGCGAGTGTTATTTAGGTGGACAGTCACCTTATCGATGTCTGACGTCAATGTTATGTTGTATTGTGATTCGTAATGGTGGATTGGTGTAGGTACTGTTTTTGGGAGAAGTTGTGAGTAATTGCGTGAATGGAAACTGTCATCTTAATTATCTCTTTCATATTATCTCCTTCATGTTTGACAAATTAACAATAATTATTCGTTTAATCTATACAAATAAATAAAATTAAAATTGTTACATTTGAGATTTTGTCCGGCTGAGACAGAGGTACAAAATCCCAGATGCAAGGTGGGTTGGTATACAGCTATAATGAAACCACAAACTAACAAACAATAACCGTTTATTATAAAATTAATTAGTTAATTTATTAAAAGTAGACGGGGCTTAAAACCCAAACAAATATTTAAACCCGGGGTCCTAATTAAATCAGGTCGAAAACCAGCCACCAGGTTTGAAGACCGGGCAGGTAACAAATGGGTTCCAACTTGGAACCGGTATTAAATTTGTAATAAGTGTAATTTATAATATAAGAAAAAAACGGGTGTGTAACGGTTGATATAATAACAAAAAATCTAACGTTCACTTGACCTAATTTCAGTTAATATAATTTTGTTTAATATAACGATCAGTTGAGATAATGAATTGTTGATATAATTTCATTTTATCTAATTTCTTATGATATAATTAACATTTCCTATAATGCACATTTGACATAATATTCATGTAGTATATTATTCATTTACTATAATATTCATAATCTCTAAGTAACTTTTAATATAATTAAGAAAATCTGATACGATTTTAAACGCCCGCTAGTATGGTGCTAGCAAAAATGCATCGCATAAGCATTAATTGCTACAAAAGTTTGCTTTTATGTATGAGGTGGGTAGACTATACACGAATTTATTATTTTTCTTACTGTCATACAGTTACAGCGAAATATTCATTGTGTGGCTATTGCAATCTCGATATTTGTTTTATATTTTATGTGTATTATTCCGAATGTTCATTTATAATATTTTTTTTAGTCCTAAAACATTTGCTAAAAATTAGGATTTAGTGACAAAAACGAATCGCTGTAAATCCGACTCCACGCAGTCTTGTTTGCCCTACCCCTAGAGTGTAATTTAAAATCGCGTAGGCGCGGAGGGGCGAGGCGGCCCGCGAGTTGAGGAGCAGGTGGTTGTAACACTCGCCGCCGCGGCTGAGGCTGGCCGGCTACGCCGGCCAGCAAGCCGAAGCTGCGGTGGTGAGCGTTAAATCCATCTGCGACGATTAACTCGCGTGGGACTGCCGGAGCCCCGCAGCACCGGAGCCGTGACAGAAACCATGCCTGCTGCATGTTGCATGCTTGCATGCTGCGTGCTTGCTTGCATGCTGCATGCTTGCTTGCATGCTGCGTGCTTGCTTGCATGCTGCATGCTTGCTTGCATGCTGCATGCTTGCTTGCATGCTGCATGCTTGCTTGCCTGACGCTTGAGAGAAGTTCATAGCAAAAGCTAAGTTATAAGAAGCGAAGCGGGGCTCCGTCAACCATGCATAGAATATTTTAAGGTTTGGTTAGGTGCCATTTGAGTTAGGTTAGAACTGTGACCATTAAACATGAAAATTAGGTCAAAAGAACATTAGGTCAAATGAATGTTATATAAAAAGAATATTATACATATTGAAAATTATATAAAATGAACGTTATACTAAATGTTTTATATTAAATGAAAATTATATCATATGAAACATTAGGTCACATGAAATTAGGTTATATGATTTTATGGCATATGAAAATTATATCATGTGAACGTTATTTCAAGTGAAATTAGAGCATTTGTTATTATATCATACATTACACACCCGAAAAAAACCGTCCCGCCCGCGCTGAAACGCTAGGCGGACACTGCCACTGCACAGTCGCCTCCACGGGAGGCTTGGAGGGGGCTCGAGGAACGGGTCTCGCGTCCAGCTCCTAGAGGTGTCTCTAAGCGCTGGCGGCGAGACGATTTTCTCGGCCAACTCCCCCGCAGGAGTCCTGTAAGCCATAACCAAAAAATCACTACACATTCCTCTATTAACGAAGGGGCTCGGAGAACACTTTCAAATATTGAACATTCTTACCTCTAAGACACGGATCAAGGTGACACTAATCCAGTGTGAAGACAGCTGGGTGTACTCCTTAGTGCGGCTGTACACGTGTCAGCATTTCGCGAATTCCCTTGGTTCACGTGGAAGATTCGCCCTGTAATTAATATTCCCAAATATCACTCACTCGCCTCTTTTAACGAAAGGGCGCGGATTACACTTTTCAACACCACAAGTACTTACCTTTTAAGGCATTAATTAAGGTTTGAAGGGACGCACGACGTGCCTCTCACGGAATCTTTCGCCAAATCACTGGCGTCCTTTCGCGTTTCAATGTCAACCGCGATATTCCGGAAACAGACAGAGCACCTAAGAAGCCTTCCCAAGTTCATGGCAAAGCCAGACGGGAACGCGGAAGACAGATTCACTTCTCCAAGACATTCAATTCATGTAATTCGCTAACTAGGGTCCAACATGACTTATACACCCTGGAACATCCACAATTTACAGGATTCAAACTAACAAACTCACTATTTCCCATTTCTAACACGGTAAATCAATTTAGGTAAAGTATTTACTCATAAAACTTTATGTGGTAATCTCAAACGTAACTCCGACAACACCAAGTCACAGATTAAATATTGATTGTTGTGTCAACGAAACTTCTAGTAAAAACTTCATAGTAAAAAAATAACTTCCGGCCGTTCGGAAACGAAGGCCTTGAAGCGTTACAACCAAAAGCTGAAAATTATTACGGATTGGGCAATAAAATATTTATTCCCTTGTTTACAATCAATACGCCAAAATAAACTAAATAATAATAAATCGATTAAAGATTTTTTAAAACTACTACGGCGAATCTACACCAGATGTCGCCTACTGTCAGAAACTGACGTTTGACGTTTGACGTTTTGACAATTATTCATTATTGAGTGTAAACAAAACTATGATTATCTTTAATTATTAATCTAAATATCTTAAACTATGTTGATTATTTAATTATTGTGTAAGCAAGTGTAATGGGGTTTTGAAAAGTGAGTGAGTGAAGGAATGACTCCCAATAACAGCGTATGCGCACAGGCAAATGGCAGGTACAAAAAAACAACGTAACAGTACCTCCCCAACCACCAGAGATTTGACCCGATTGGGCAAATCTCGACGCTGGCCCTCCAGCGTCAAAGACTCACAAGAACCAAACACACTTACAACAATCCACAACTCTCATCCCTGAAAACAGGACTGAGAAAGAAAAGAATAAAAATAAAAATAAACGTAGAAACCGGTGCACGACTAGGTAGTTATACGACAACAATACAGAACCCTGGTTGAACCTGTGACATATATTAAATGTTATCTACTTCCTCTGGAGCGAGTCTAATCCATTTACAAACATGTAAAAGACAAACTCCAATAAGAGTAGAAATGTGTAAGTATCTGAATTCCTCTGGAGCGAGTCTAATCCATTTACAAACATGTAAAAGACAAACTCCAATAAGAGTAGAAATGTGTAAGTAACAGCCGAAGTTCCAATGTCCTAGTCTGACCTACTATAATTATATAGGAGAGACCACACCTCCCAATCGTACACCACCACCACTCTGCACATCCTGTAAGGAAAAGTAATTACCACCGAAAATAACGCCGCGCTGGTTCACAAACACTAGACTAAAAGAAATTAGACTAAATGCTACAAACTAATTAGAATTGGCTAACCGTATTCCCTAACTGGAATGTGACGGTTATTCGCCCCTGTATGAAAAAAAAAAAATTCCATCTGAAATAAAAGAAACGTTTTCCATCAAAGCAGCCTACACGCCTGTTATTAAAGCCTAACTCAGGACTATCAAAATGCTGCCTTACCAGCAATCCGGAGGTTATACAAAATATACAATCTGTAAGAGTGTTAATCCTACAACAACAAGTAACCAATAACAATTTTTCAATAGTTGTCTATTGGTTTATTAAGTTTAGTTCACACATGTGTACACAGTAGTAACCTGTGTAACACTACGAACCTCAAAAAACATTGTAAGATATATTAAATTAATTATAACACCGTGGCATATACAGCCACCAATGCTACAAGTAAACTAGTAGTCCCAAGGCATATACAGCCCTTAAAGGTCACTGAGACCATCTACTACTAGGTAATTAAAATTTAAGTTTAAATTAAAATATAATATAAGAAAGGTTAATCCTCGGCACAAGGTGATTTAAAATCCTTAATATGCCATGTGCCAAGGTTTTTGCCGGAACTACAGCCTTCTAATTCGTACACTAAGGGTGAAAGTTTTTTCCTAATAATACATCTCTCATATTTAGGAGCTAATTTTGCCATAAAGAATTTTGAGGCGTCACTCTGAGGATATGTTCCCTTCCAAACAGTGTCGCCTACCTCAAACTCAGCGTGTCTCCTACTACTATTATAATAACGAGCACTACGATTGTGTGATTTAACGAGCGCGTCCTTTACCTTACTGAAGATATCACCCAGACCCCCTAATTGATTGGCATATGAATTGCGGGAAGCGCAAGCTAGAGTGGGCTGTGCAACGGTATCTTTGCCGAAGACATCACCACTACTAACTGCCTCTCTGCCATGTACTAGGAAGAACGGGGTAAAACGAGTAACCTCGTTTGTGGAGGTGTTCATTGCGAACTGGATCTTAGAGATGTTAACATCCCAAGACCGATGATCATCCTCCACAAGAATTGATACCGCGGTCATAATGGTACGGTTATAGCGTTCCACAGTGTTCACGCTTGGGCAGTAACGAGGTGTGAAGTGAACTTGAGGAATTTTGTACCTCTCCAATAGTGAACGTATCTCATTGCCCGTGAATTGCGTCCCGTTGTCTGCTATAACCGTACGGGGTATACCGTGAACCAGGAAAACGTCGTCTTCTAGTTTCTGAGCTATAGCCTTACCAACGGCTCTACGTAAAGGAAATAGTAAACAGTATTTCGTAAAACAGCACACGACAACTAATAGATATGTGAAACCCGCTCTGGACCGTGGCAACGGACCAACCAAGTCCATGCTTATGGTTTCAAATGGCTTGGAACACTCTTTTGCATCACCCAAGAGTCCAGGGAGAGGCAGTTGAGAGTGTTTATATGCGGCGCACGTATCACATTTACTAACGTAGCTAATCACGTCCTTATACATGTTAGGCCAGTAGTATCGGAGGGCAAGTCTTTTGTAAGTTTTAAATATTCCGAAATGTGGAGATAATTCGCCACTATGATGACTCTTCAACAATTCTAAACGATTGTCCTCCGGTACTACCTGCTTCCAGTCGTAGTCACTAGCCACCCCGAATTTATTTTTAGAGTAACGGTAAAGTTTATCCTCTTTAATAATGAAATTAGGACACGATCTGGGCGTACTGACACACTTATCCCACAATGCTCTAAACCATGTGTCATTACTGGGCGCTTTAATTTCTAGCACCGGGACGCCACGAGATAGGGCATCTGGAACTACATTGTCCCTGCCTTTGCGGTGCTCAATCGTGAAGTTGTAAGGTGATAACCGACAACCCCAACGGGCTAATCGACCAGAGGGATTGGTTAAGTTAAAGAACCACTTTAAGCTAGAGTGGTCGGTTATCACTTTAAACGCAGGACCGCCTTCTACGTAGGGACGAAAGTGTTCAACGGCGAAGACCACAGCGAGGGCCTCTCGCTCCGTTGCCGAATAGTTGCGTTCCGCCGGATTGAGCGAACGACTACAGTAAGCTATTGGGTGCTCCTCCCCACTAATAACCTGAGTCAGAGTGCCCGCTATCCCAAAACTAGATGCGTCACAATGAATCTCAAAAGGTTGAGAGAAATCTGGGCAAGCCAATACCGGAGCAGACACCAATGCTTCTTTTAAGGTTGAGAACGCGGTTTCAGTCTCAGCCGTCCACTGAAAAGGCGGCGCTTTTTTGCTCGTACTCGTTAGTGCGTTTAAAGGGGCCGCTATCGTACTAAAGTTTTTAATAAAACGCCTATAGTATGAGGCCGTTCCAAGAAACATTTTCACTTCCTTACGGGTTGTAGGGGTTGGAAAGTCAACGATTGACTGAACTTTCGACGGGTCAGTGTGTAAACCATGCTCGTCCACTCTGTATCCCAGATATTTTAATTCCCGTCGAAAGAAACAGGACTTTGGTAAATTAATTGTAAGATTAGCCTGCCTTAACTTGTCTAAAACCCGTCTAAGAAGTGAAATGTGCTCCTCGAAGGTAGATGAGCAAATAATAATGTCATCTAAATAGACGAACACCTTATTACCAAACTCCGGGCCGAAAAGTCTGTCCATTAATCGCTGTTGGGTAGCTGGGGCTCCCGTCAACCCAAAGCACATAACTTTGAAATGGAACAAACCTCGACCCGGAACCGTGAACGCGGTTTTTTCTTTGGACGAAGCGGAGTCCAATTCGATCTGCCAAAATGCAGATTTGAGATCAATAGACGAAAGATATCGCGCGTCTCGCAACTGGTCTAAGATGTGGGAGACGTAGGGTAGTGGATACGCATCTTGCTTGCTGACTGCGTTAAGCTTCCGGCTGTCCAGGCAAAATCGCCATTCCCCATTCGGTTTTGGAGCCAGAAGAACCGGGTTATTCCACGCGCTATTGCTGGGTTCCACCACTCCCATCTCCAACATCTCATCCAGCTGACGGTTAAGTTCCTTGAGGCGTTCAGGTGACAAAGGATAATAACGTTGTTTAATAGGAGGTACATCCCCTGTGTCTATTTTATGACGCAGCAGATGAGTACGACCTAAACCCTTAGCCTCAAAGGAAACACTTTCAAAATCCTTAATTATAGACTCCGCTTCGTTCTTTTGATCCGGTGTTAATTCGTCAAAAGGCTGTAGATGCCTAACCTCCGAGACGCATGAATGGCCTCTATTTTTTTTTAAATAATTTAAAGGTAATTTATTAAAAATTTTTGGGGCCAAGTTAAAGGCCTTCCAAAAATCAACTCCAAAAATCAACGGTGTTGTAATGTCTGGAATAACATAAAATTTGATGACCTTAGTCACTCCCATGAGAGTCACTGGTAAAAATAAATAACCCTCTACGGATGCTCTCGAATCATTGGCAGTTACGATGTTGCCCAACCGCGTATCGGCGTGTAAATTCGCACCAGCTGTAATGAAATGTTGGCCAACATCGGAACCCAATACCGAGACGCAAGAACCCGAGTCGAGTAAACCATAATAATATTTATCGTATATGGAAACTGTTAAATGTGGACGACTATCGTCCGTAGTCTTATATCTAATTGTATTCACCCTTAGCGCATTAAAAAAAATTTTTAAAGATTTTAAATAATCGTCCCAATCGGACTTATCAAAGTTTTGGCTGTAGTTCCGCACATTTAGTTTTTTGAATTGCAGGTTGGACAGGACTTAGCCTCCTTCTGCTTCTTACTGCACGTAGGGCAAGAGGGTGCACGTACGCCCTTCTTGCCACAACGGAAACACACAATTTCTGTGGATTTGCAATCAGATAACGAATGTCCTTTAACCCTGCAACGAACACAGAACAACGATCCAGAATCTTTTTGCACGGTTTCCACGCGTTGTGTACCTTTAGGTGGATGGAATGCCAAGTCTGGTGCAACAAAAGAAGATGTCGGTTTGGGTGGTTCATGGAACTGAGCCCTGCTATGGAACCCTAGCTCCAGTTGTCTGCACTTCTCCTTTAAGTCGACCAGCGTGTTGACAGTCATTAATGACAAACCCGACGTGTATTCCGGTCTCATATTAAATTTGATCCGTGCCAAACGGTCGCGTTCTGGAACCTTATATGATAGCCTATTATAAAGATTCTCCATGACTGCTATATAAATACAAGACAGCTCAGTTGACCCCTGCGTTCTATTTGTTATCTCTGAAATAAGACGCATATCATAGTCAGGTGGAGCAAAATCCGTAAGTAAGAGATTCTTCAGATCCGCCCAACTATTAACTGACGCTTTAATGCCACGGTACCACAATATGGCTCCATCCGAGAAAAGATCCAGCGCTGACATATGTAATGAGGCTTCGCTAATATCTCTGGCCTCACAAAGCTCCTCGAGGCGCTCAATAAACGCTTTCACGCAACCTGTACCGTCAAACTTAATTCCTAATGACTTAACCGTTTCTTTCTTACAGGAAACGATTAAGTCCCTTGGCTGCAAGTCTGACGTTACTTTTGATGTCTCCTCAGCGGAAGTAAATGATTGTTGGAAGCTTGCGTTAGCCGAATCAATTTTAGACAAGTAACCCCTAAGCTGGTTGTCAATGGTTGCATAGTCAGTACTAAGATCTGTGGAGGGGGTAATCCTACTCAAGCGATGATAAAGGTGGTAACTTAATGCTTTAGCGCGGTTAAATTTTTTGAAATTGGATGGATAATTATCAAGTATTTCCTTGAGTTCTGGTAATTTGGCCTTAATCGTTTGTAGCTCGCTTTTTATTTCAAAGCTTGTCTCCACAATTTCGTCCGAAGATAGTAATTTATTGAGTTCTCTAATTTGAACACGTAGTTCCTCTATGGTTGAAGCGGGTGTCGCGTCTCGAACCCGTACTTCATAAATGAGCTCGTCCTTGCGCAGTAAATTAAATTGGATTGGACGTTCCATTTTTTAAAATATTAAATTGAAGAGAACTAAAGTGAACGAACAACTGGCTGTCACAATGTACAATCTTTAACCGTATATGATAATATTATCTTTAATTATAGCACACAATCAGCAGTCGTAAAGTTTAAGTTAGGCTAAGTCAAAGGACATTGTATAAATGTGTAAAGTAAATTGTATAAATAAAAAAAAGTGTATTTAACAGTACAAACATAAAAAACAAAAACACGTTACAAGGGATTCGGCGTGACGGTTTTTTCTTAAAAATTAGTATTACTGGAAGGTCCTAGAAACAGTACTCTGGCTTGTAAGGTACAGCAATTGACGTAACCTCTATCTCTAACTAATACACACGTTGGTCGCCACTGTTACATTTGAGATTTTGTCCGGCTGAGACAGAGGTACAAAATCCCAGATGCAAGGTGGGTTGGTATACAGCTATAATGAAACCACAAACTAACAAACAATAACCGTTTATTATAAAATTAATTAGTTAATTTATTAAAAGTAGACGGGGCTTAAAACCCAAACAAATATTTAAAATTATAATCAAATTAATGTTGTGCCAGCCAGCGTTACTTAAACCGGTAGAACTATGGGTGTGGGGAGCTAAAGATAAGCCCAAGTACTGTTTCTTTATAATAGTAAATTTACGGGATGTAAAATATAACCAAGGTACAACCTTCCAGTTTGTGTAATTAAAATTATTGAATTTGAGAATAAAGGTATTATCATTAAATTAAAATTATCAAATGGGCGCCAGGGACCTGCGGTCCCGAACCCTGAGCCGACCAAGGTGTTAAGGTATTGTCCAGTTATGAAACGTAGGTGTCGAACCCGGGGTCCTAATTAAATCAGGTCGAAAACCAGCCACCAGGTTTGAAGACCGGGCAGGTAACAAATGGGTTCCAACTTGGAACCGGTATTAAATTTGTAATAAGTGTAATTTATAATATAAGAAAAAAACCGTCCCGCCCGCGCTGAAACGCTAGGCGGACACTGCCACTGCACAGTCGCCTCCACGGGAGGCTTGGAGGGGGCTCGAGGAACGGGTCTCGCGTCCAGCTCCTAGAGGTGTCTCTAAGCGCTGGCGGCGAGACGATTTTCTCGGCCAACTCCCCCGCAGGAGTCCTGTAAGCCATAACCAAAAAATCACTACACATTCCTCTATTAACGAAGGGGCTCGGAGAACACTTTCAAATATTGAACATTCTTACCTCTAAGACACGGATCAAGGTGACACTAATCCAGTGTGAAGACAGCTGGGTGTACTCCTTAGTGCGGCTGTACACGTGTCAGCATTTCGCGAATTCCCTTGGTTCACGTGGAAGATTCGCCCTGTAATTAATATTCCCAAATATCACTCACTCGCCTCTTTTAACGAAAGGGCGCGGATTACACTTTTCAACACCACAAGTACTTACCTTTTAAGGCATTAATTAAGGTTTGAAGGGACGCACGACGTGCCTCTCACGGAATCTTTCGCCAAATCACTGGCGTCCTTTCGCGTTTCAATGTCAACCGCGATATTCCGGAAACAGACAGAGCACCTAAGAAGCCTTCCCAAGTTCATGGCAAAGCCAGACGGGAACGCGGAAGACAGATTCACTTCTCCAAGACATTCAATTCATGTAATTCGCTAACTAGGGTCCAACATGACTTATACACCCTGGAACATCCACAATTTACAGGATTCAAACTAACAAACTCACTATTTCCCATTTCTAACACGGTAAATCAATTTAGGTAAAGTATTTACTCATAAAACTTTATGTGGTAATCTCAAACGTAACTCCGACAACACCAAGTCACAGATTAAATATTGATTGTTGTGTCAACGAAACTTCTAGTAAAAACTTCATAGTAAAAAAATAACTTCCGGCCGTTCGGAAACGAAGGCCTTGAAGCGTTACAACCAAAAGCTGAAAATTATTACGGATTGGGCAATAAAATATTTATTCCCTTGTTTACAATCAATACGCCAAAATAAACTAAATAATAATAAATCGATTAAAGATTTTTTAAAACTACTACGGCGAATCTACACCAGATGTCGCCTACTGTCAGAAACTGACGTTTGACGTTTGACGTTTTGACAATTATTCATTATTGAGTGTAAACAAAACTATGATTATCTTTAATTATTAATCTAAATATCTTAAACTATGTTGATTATTTAATTATTGTGTAAGCAAGTGTAATGGGGTTTTGAAAAGTGAGTGAGTGAAGGAATGACTCCCAATAACAGCGTATGCGCACAGGCAAATGGCAGGTACAAAAAAACAACGTAACAAAATTAGTAGTAGTAGTGTAAAAAAAATATTATTTTACTTATTATTTTACATTAGCTATCTTTTAGCTTAAGACCGGTTAAAATCAGTCTAGCTGTTTCAGACCTATACTGGAAAAAACAAACAGAAAGAAAAAAAAAACATATCTTTTTTAAACGACTTCAAAAAAGGAGGAGGTTATCAATTCGTTTGTATTTTTTTTTTATGTTTGTTAGCTCCTTACTTGCGTCTGGGTGAACCGATTTTCATGATTCTTTCTTTATTTGAAAGCTGGTGCTTCCCGTGTGGTCCCATTGTCACCATTTCAATATCTGATGATGAACTTCGGAGATATGGAATGGAACTCCTCACAGAATCACAGCAGCAATATCGTAACAAGTGAAATTGCTTTGTTTATACGTGTAGTCGATGACTGACTGAAGGAAAAGGGGGGGGGGGGGGTACGTCAACCCCCCTCCTACCAGTTTCCAAAATTAAATATATCGTGTGAGGTATTGTTTGAAAGGGCTTTTTGTAAGGATTTCAAACATTAATACACAAGCACTAAAAAGTGAAAAATAAAAAGCTTTTTTACAAAAAAAGATAACCGCCTTCAAAAACTACAAAATAAAAATAACTTTAGTTTTGGAAGTCGGTGGCAATACTTACCTACATAACAAAAACAAAACCAAAGCCGCCGACTTCCAAAACTAAAGTTATTTTTTATTTTGTAGTTTTTGAAGGCGGTTATCTTTTTTTGTAAAAAAGCTTTTTATTATTTGCATCATGTTTACAGGGTATTAATAACTTCGAGTAAGTTCCCACCTCGGGTCCATTACGTTTGACATTGTATGTTATCTAACCTTGTGTTTATAACTAACTAGCGGTCGCCCGCGGCTCCGCCCGCGTGTATGTCTGTTTTCGCGACCCCTATTTTTCTTAAATAAAATATAGCCTATGTTACTCGCAGATAATGTAGCTTTCTAATGGTGAAAGAATGTTTAAAATCGGTCCAGTCGTTTTTGAGTTTATCCATTACAAACAAACAAAAATACAAAGTTTTCCTCTTTATAATATTATTATATACTGGGCGTTAGTGACAGGTTGGCAAAAACTGAAACTGTAGTTTCAGACCACGATTTGTGATTGAAAATCGTTGGAATTTTTCTCCGGAAAATTCTCAAAATTAATAGAAAACCGAACGAAACTTTAAAAACTATTTAAAGTTTCGTTCGGTACAGCTCTAGCAGAGGACATCGCACCGATGCGGCGACGCCGGACGGCGCGTGTTATTTGTGCCTAAACCTACATAGCTTAAAGTAGGTACCTAGAATTATTTTTGTTGTGTTTACATTGCCGAGTTAAGTTTTTATTGTTTTTTTCATTAAATTTATGTTTAGAGGCCTGGACTTGGTACTTACATATCAATATATCACGAATCAAGTGAAAAATCGGTCGAAAATTTTGAGAATTTTCCGGAGAAAAATTCCAACGATTTTCAATCACAAATCGTGGTCTGAAACTACAGTTTCAGTTTTTGCCAACCTGTCACTAACGCCCAGTATAGTGTAGATAACTCCAAGTAAGTTTATGACAAAAATTATCCTTAAATTATCCTATTCAAGGTTTAATAACAAATCGAAGAAGATATGTGAAGATACTCGTAAAAACGCCTGCATGCATTAGGTACCTACCCCACACGCATATTAATGGCTCATGCAAACAGCAACTGAACTCACATTTAGCTTCACACCACGAGAATACTAACATCTAGATTTAATGCAATATTGCGGAGTAAAATTACAAATTCAAGATATATATATATCGTTCATAACAATATCGTTCCTCACACTTCAATATGTATTTCCAATCCAATCTACAGTCGTCATTACCAACAGCTGCTGAGAAAAAGCTGTTTCAAGCTATCAACATTACAGATGAAGCAGAATTTAATAAAACTAAAATATCCAATAATGGTACAGCCCCATACCTACCAAGAAAGTTTCGATGTGAAAATTCACTGAAAATTTTCTCGATACAAAATCATTTCGCGTTTAAGTGAACAGTTACAATTGTTGGGAGTGGTGTACACGTGCAGGGTATTAGCGCGAGCAAGTACAAAGGTCGCTGATATTGTAGGGTCGAAGGACAATACAATAACAATGGGAAAAATATAGGTTAAGTTCAATTTATATAGTTTTTTATTCTTTCAGGCACAATATGCTGATTGTCAGCCGTTTTGCGCGATAGTGGCGCATATTTACGTCTAAGACAATATTTCTTTCTTATTTTATTTTTTCAGATTTAGGTTATACCTACCAACTTGTATTTTGTTTTTTTTATTTTTTATTCTTTCTGTATAATTATGTAATACATACAATACTTTTTTATTTACTTGGAATATAGTAACAGGTGGTTCTATCTTACATGTTTTACCGAAGATCAATCAAATTCCAATACTATTCATTTGTGAGTAAAGCTCATTTTTGTATCAGTCATGTCAGTCCTTATTTATATTATTGACTAGCTTCCGCCTGCGATTTCGTCCGTGTCAAAGTTAATATACTTTACCACGGGAACCGTATATTTTTACGAGATCAAAAATAAAATCTATGTCAGTGCCAAATTTCATGCAGATCTGTTCAGCCGTTCTAGCGCGATTGAATAACAAACAACCATCCATCCAAACTTTGTAATTTACAATAGTCAGATTAATAAATGTCATTGTATAATACATACTATTTTTTATATTTCAAGGATTTTACATAACATAAAGATTATTATTTGTTTGGTACTCGTTGATATATATCAATTAATGAAAAATAAACTCTATCTAAAACTAATATAAATAAACTATCGTTTTAATACCGTGTTAATTGTGAAACAATAGCCATAAAACTGGGTAACGACCAACAAATAAATCATTAAGACGGATTGAGTGCTATAAATTGTTATCAGACTATAGACTTTATTAGTAGCCGGCTAAGGGTCCGTTCACACAGACCGGCTCGGAGAGCATCGGCGCGCATTTTTCTTTTCACACAGACCGGACGCAATCGAAGCCGATCGGCTGCGCGAACGAGAAAATGTACGCGATCGGAGCCGGTCGGCTCCTCTTATTATTTCACACCAAGCGCGTTCAAGCATTCTTAATGACAAAAGCAGTGCACATGCAAAACTAAACCTTACTACAAATACTAATAACTCTGTTTTCAACGTGATAAGAATCTGATCTCCTCTCCGAGCCGGTCTGTGTGAACGGACCTTTAGGGTCACTCTTTGGATTCAGTGGCTTTATTGCACAAATATTGTAATATTAACATCTTAAAACGATGTGTGAATTTAAACCCTTTTACTTGCAGAGGTCAGATTAAGTAGTCACTTCGGGGTCATTGATTTTAGAAATGACTAAGGTTTCAAATGTTACCTCGATGATGCAACGATACTTCATACTTATTCTGTCTCAATCTGCCTTAGTAATAAGCAAAACGCAAATCAGCCGATCTGTTCTACTGTCTCTAAGTGAATTTAAGTGAAGTGAGGTCTAAGTAAGGGCTCCCGCACAAAACCACGATGCGATGCCGTATTGCAGGAACTTCGGGAACTTTAACTTCACAGGAATTCGCAGATGGGAATTCGTGGTTTTGTGCGGGAGCCCTAAGTAAGTCAAAGGTAGATGGAGGTACACCGTTCAACACACCGCACCGCTCCACCTTCCTTGAGGCGATGGCAGTCCAAGAAAATTTTGAAAAAGACTAAACAAGGGTTGAGCATCTTTGTTTAGTCTTTTTCAAAATTCTAACGCCATTTAAATCAACCGAAGTAGACTTTTACAGAATAGCACTGCTGTTTACGGTTTCACTACCCACTCACGTATCTTATGTTTCCGTTTCCAGGCCTAATTATATGAGATACAGAACATTTTTACGGAGTGTGCTATATTGTGACATTCGGTATAAAAAAAAAAAAAAAAAATCCATTTACCCTGTTGTACACCAGCCTTAAACGCTTTAACCCGTACGTAAACGTTTTTGCTTCAAACGTCATCAGCGATTTTCCATCAATGTACTCCTATCCTAAAGTCGCAGCGAGATTGCAGAGTACTTTGCATGCAGGTGTTACTCCGACGGAAACGTTCCTACAACGTTTTAAAATTGAATTTCGAAGCGAATTACGTGGCGCATACATTTTTTTTTCCACTATTCATAAGTAGAACGCTTTTTTTTAACGATCCAGTTGCAAGTGACGGTTTACTTTGAGAAAATTTTCTTTTAACTGTTTTTATTGCTGGCAACTTTGATATAAAAGTTGTGTGGACTATCTATCTATCTATTCGGTGTTGGTTTCCGCACTTAGTCCTTGAAGTGGACCATTGTACGTGAGCCATGGTGGCCGGTTATTCCAGCCAGCCCACCTCCCTCCAGAAGTAGATCAGTCTTCCCGGTCTTCTCAGGGCATCCGCGAGTGATCTCGGTGCTCCGAGAATCTCTTCGCGGATCTGAGCAACGCCGGTGCACTCGAGGAGCACGTGCGCCACTGTTTCCTCCGCCTCCATGCATGCTCTGCACAAAGGACTGTCAGTAATACCTAGTGTGTGAAAGTGTTTATTTAGTGAGCAGTGTCCAGTGATGGTCCCCGCCACCAGTCTTAGGCTATTCCTGTCCATGCGCAGAAGGCGCTTGGTCAGCTTTGTGTCCAAGGATGGCATAGCTTCCTTGGATTGCCTGCACCCTGGTGTCGAGGTCCACCATTTTGCTGCTTGTGTCTGTGTGTGTTCCCTAAGCCAGCTTCTAAGTTGGTTGAAAGGAATGGGGACAATTGGTTCTGGTCCGACTGCTTTCGTGTTAGAACCTCTTCTGGCCAGTTCATCAGCTGCATCGTTACCAAGTGATCCACTGTGTCCCTTGATCCATTGCAGTGTCACTGTATTTCGGTTTGGTGCCGTAACGCGTTCTAGAGCGTTGTGGCATTCTAGTATCAGTCTTGACGTGATCTGGGTTTTCTTTAGGGATTGAAGGACCGAGGCACTATCGGAGAGTATACGAATATGTGTATCCGTGACTTTCCTGGCCTCTATGGCGTTCGCTGCCTGGATAATGCCTACACATTCCGCCTGATAGACAGTGTTGAGCATTCCAAGGGGCCTGGATATTCTAATGTTTAGGTCATTTGAGAAAACTCCGACACCAGTTCCCTGGTCGGTTTTCGATCCATCAGTGTAGATCCTTAGTTCTTGCG
The DNA here is from genome assembly GCA_949316365.1 of Hoplodrina blanda. Classification (NCBI taxonomy): domain Eukaryota; kingdom Metazoa; phylum Arthropoda; class Insecta; order Lepidoptera; family Noctuidae; genus Hoplodrina; species Hoplodrina blanda. The sequence continues at coordinate 1,210,032 of OX438579.1, read as the reverse complement.
GACCTGAGTAGTCATACTGCTCCGCTGTGAGTTCTATGTTGTAGTGTTTTTGAAAACAGTGTGTTTTCAGGATTCTGTCGCTGGGTGATGCCATCAGCGGTTGTAGTTTGATTGCATCCTCCTTTATGCGTGTGTGTTTGATTCTGGAATCCTTACTGAGGGTGCCGGATATTTCAAGCCTGAAGGTCGCTAGGGCCGCCTCCTCTCTTACAACTAGATGCAGGGGTGGTAACCCAAGCATCACCTGCAGAGCAGCGGTGGGTGCTGTCTTCATGCTGCCGGTAATTGCTACACAGGCAAATCTTTGTAGTTTTTCGAGGTCTTTCTGGGCTGTGCTCAGATTGGTCCTGGGCCACCAAACTAAAGAGCCGTATGTGATAATTGGACGGATGACTGTGGTGTAAAGCCAGTAGGTAATTTTAGGGCTCAGGCCCCAGTTCTTACCAAGCAGTCTTTTGCATTGCCATAGTGCTATGCTGGCTTTTGTTGTGATGTATTCTGTGTGCTTTGCCCAGTTCAACTGTTTGTCCAAATAGATCCCCAGGTATTTGGCTTCTGTCGATAGGCTTAGGGTGGAACCAAAGAGTTGCGGTAGTTGTAGTGGGGCTAGTTTCCTTTTTCTTGTGAAAAGGACGAGTTCCGTTTTAGTGGGATTTACTGTTAATTTGTATTCCTTGCACCAATCTTCTACTATCTTCAAGGCTTGGCGCATAAGGTTGCAGAGTGTGTTTTCATGTGTGCCATTTATTATTATAGTTGTGTGGACTTTGAGTTTTTAATTTTAGGAACTGGTAAACTTTTGGAATGTTAAGTCGTAACTTCTGGTTTGATAATAGGGTTATAACCTACTTGCTCTGTTCGTTATTATGGAACCAACCCTGAAATCATGAAAAAATATTCAGCTGTTTCATACATTAAGATCGTGTAATATAGTATGTTTGTAGGGAACAGCTATTTTTTTTGCACGATTTCAGGCCCTATATTAAAAGCTGTTCATAATTATGAATATGACACCTTTTCAGGTTTCTGAAAAAAACAATCAACCTGTATATATAACCAAAATGCTATAAAGAACAGTTTTATTTCCATTCGAAAATTGAGTCCAATACTTTTACGTACTGTCGCCCAGCTTCCTCGCTTTTTAATCGAAAATAATACTATTTTTAATTTATTCAGACTTCCAAGTACTCTATTGTTCAACCCAATAATATGATGCATTATTCACTGGCTATGACTGCAGTATAACGACTTAAGTCTAAAGTAAGTAAATTAAGTATAAACACTTAAGTCTTTGGGACTCATAACCACCACTTACCAACTACAGTACATACAAAATACGTATAAAACATGCAACGAAATAAATACAAAACAGCTTTAGCAATTTAGAGGTAATTTCACGCAAACACTTAATTTTGGAGAGAGAAACATGATTTACAATGTGAAATTATACGCTCATGTTACAACAATTAGCTCTCGCCATTTTCTTGAATACTAGCTTTTACCTGCGTCTTTGCCTGCGTGAATTTTCTTACGGATCCCAAAAACTAAAAAAATCTAGCCTATAGCACTCAACGATAAAATAGCTTGCTACTAGCGAAACTTCAGAATTATACTCTCAGACTCAGAGAATCAGTAGTCCTCGATATTAGCTTGTTTAAACAAAAAGAAACACACACAAACAAACTCTTCAGCTGTATAATATAAGTATACATTAAAAATAAGTTATTAATTAATTAGTTATTAATTAATAACTAATTAATTAATTAGTTATTAATTAATAGTAGTTTTCTCCAAAGAAAACTTAAGTGCGGTAGCAATATTTTGAAACGTTCGAAATGTGCAGCTAAATAAAATTACTCGTATTATGTAAAATGGGTTTTAAAAAATAAAGGGGGACAACAACAATTTTCATTCTGTCTCTTTCCCTTTCTCAGCTAGATTATTAGGTTAATAGTTAGGAAATGCACGGAAACAGGATTATAATAATAATTATGTGTCTTCCCAATGCACATTCCCATTTTTCTTAACCAATTTAACCGACCATAATTTTAAAGCTTTTATAAGCCTCATTCTTTTAAACATCCTTCTCTTTTTGGTCATTCGATATCCAAAATCGGTACCGACAAGCCATATGACACATTTTGTATAAAAAAAACATACCAAATGCGTTCAAACTTATTGCTTGAATTTGAACTCAGTTCAAAAATCGAAGGTCAGTGAACTGACTGAGCGCCATCAACTTTTCGGTTTGTCCACTGTTATATAAATAAACGGGCATAACAAAACCATATTTATGGTTTAATCGAACTGTCTCCGTCTTAACTTTTTGCATTCAATAAAACCTTTATGAAATCGATCCTGTCCTTTTCTTGATCGGACATAAATATTATAAGGGTCAGAGCGGGGTCACACTCATGGGGATTAGGGTTTATGGGCTGCTTACAATGTTGTTAAAATGTAATAAAAATAAGCTGAAATTTTATTTCTTTATCAACCATCTTATACCGTTGAGTTAAATTGACGGGTTTTATTGGTTTACTTGATGTACTATAATTCGCGGATAACTAATAACTATTATCGCTACGTAATTTCTAAGTTTACCTTAGAAAATCATTGTGAAACGTCGTGATGGCTCAGTGGTTGAGGCACCAACCTCTGATGCATGAGGTCTTCTTCTTTATCGTGTGGGCAGTAAGGTCTTACGACCCCGTACACCCTAGTGTCAGAGTTTCTAAACCGCCTCAAGGACATCTGACATGGTTTGAGTGGAACAGTAAGTCCAGGTTTTTTCACGATGTTTTACTTCACCGATGCCAGTGATGTCTAAGATAAACTTAAGAAAGTACATATGAATTGAAAAAGTCATATTGGCACTTGCCCGGATGCATGATGCTTGAGGTTGTGGCTTCGAATCCAATGTGACTTTTTCAGTTGATATTGGTGAAGGAAAATATGGTGAGATAACTGTCTTGAATTTAGCTACTTTACTAAATAACCACTACAAATAAATCTTCAGCCTAAAATATTCTAGAGCGTAGCATAATAATATTCTAACAACATGAAACGACTTCTCTCTGACAACTTTGAAACCCTTAGACTTCTCTCTCTAAAAGATTTCTCAGTAGGTATAATATTAATAATAACTGAAACTTATACTAGAACCCCTGTTCTCATAATGGGGGGTGCGCCACCCAAGGGGGCGCAGAGACTACCAAAAGGGGGCGTAGACCACCGGTGTAGTTAAGGCCCTTAGTTACAGATCACAAGCATTTACGCCGTATCTACGGCATTTCATACATAAAAAAATATGGGAGTTGGGCAGCTTTTCATTAAATTTCGTACATTTTGCGCTGATACACACTAAACAGACGTTTTTATGACTTCCGGTATACTTGCTTTAATACTTTATTATTTAAAAATAACACAAAAACTATTTTAAAATTATCTTCACCTACATAAATATCAAAACTTAATGAAAAAATGCAAAACTGCACTTGACTCTTTGGACTCCGTCATCGTAACTTGCAAAGTGTTACCCCTAGGTAACATCTCTACCCACCACCAAAGACAAGCTTAACCATATAAACGAATTTACAGCGCACTTTATTAAATTTCTTATTACTTTCAACAGCAAGTCTCATCTTTATGCAAAATTGCCATATGGCCAGGTGGTACAAAACAAACATGAACAGAACATCCACTTCACACAATTTTTAGGTATTTGATACGATTAATCAATTGACATACTTTTTAGCTGTCAAAACTTGATTCCATTAAGATTTTGTATGATTATACTGTAACGTCACTTTTTGTCAACTCAATTTACTATTTATTGATCAAAGTCAAATCATTTATTTCAATTATGCCAATATAAGGCACTTTTGAACGTCATATACCTACAAAAAAAGGATTGAACCTAGTTGCCTTTTCCAAAAGGTAGTTTTGTATGGAGAAGAATGGCCAAGAAACTCCATACGTACTCTTTTAAAGCATAAATTTTACAAAATTTGCGTACAGAATCATACATAATGACACGTGAATACAATATAGCTTTATTTAAAAGCAATTAAAAACTAACTTATTATTAACTGAAAATTAATCGGGTTTTTAGGACTGAAATAAAGTATTTTACGAACTGTATACCTGTTATTGGGTTTTTCCATTAGGAATTTCTCAGTAGCAGCCTCGGAGTCTGGATTTGTGCCCGGTTGATGGCAATAGGCTCGCCCCCTATTACATGGGACTTAAACATAACTGGCGAAATGTGGGTGTACTGATGGGTACACCTCTGCCTAACCCTTCGGGGATTACAGGCGTGATGTTTTATACCTATCCCTACCCACAACTAATCAATGGCCGAGTTTCCAAGAGTGATCCTTCTGTTTCCTTTCTCTATGTGGTGAGGTCAGACACGGGTGCCATACTATTTTTGGAACAAGGAAAATTCCTGGCGTGGTCCCACCGCTCTTAAATTACAGATAAAATATGTCTTGAGGGATTAAAACAGACGTTTGTTATGTTGTGATTTTTTAAAGGAGGTTTTACTTGTTTTACATGGAATGGTAACGAACAAATAGTGGGGGTTTGGATATGACGATCACATTATACTTATGAGTATGTTTCTTCAAAAAGCCTGTAATATATTGTGTATGATTTATAAACAAGAAAGTAGAATGGAGGAACCTTATAAGGCAACAAAAAATTCGCTGTCAATAGGTCAAGTGCCGAAGAAGCTGCCAGCATTGCTTTGTATAGGAATGCTGATTCTTTGGTCCAAAAAAAGGCCTTTTGATCATGGAAAGAGTCGACCAGTCGCTTGGTGATACCCCGAAGTTGTGTATGTGTGTTATTTAGGTGTCAGGACGGTGGACGACTTGACCAAAATTACTAAACTACGTTTAATATGGGGCGCATGATCGGTAAGTACCTACCGTTAGTAGTACCTACAGTTAATCTTAATAGTTCATTCCATTTCATCGAATAAACACAGGAAATAAAAACAATTATTAAAAAAATCCTTCACTGTATATTATTATCCAATAAACAGTTTAATCCATAAAAAGCTACATTAAATCACGCCGTGTCACTCGACCGATGTGGATAATCCTTTAGGCCGTGGTCATATTGTAAAATGAGCGAAGGTTATATGTCCAGATATTTATGCAAAACGGGTTTTATTCGCGTCCTCTCTGATTGGACTGCGGAGGTCAGACTGCAGTAGGTTTGTGTAAAATATTATTATTAGTTTCATCTTGTTAGTCTGAAGTGAATATGGAAATGTGAAATGCTGAAAATCATAGCTGTTAGCACGGAATTGGGTTGCGTTATGAGTGTAGACAATTGAACATTTAAAATTAATTAGGTATTGATTTTCAATTAATTTAAATATTAGATTTTTAGTTGCTTTTGCATTAATAATTAGGGACTTGATTTGAAAAATAACAATAGTTACTTTAGGCACCTAATTAAATTATCCCTAAAATACTCACTTACCTTCTCTGTAAAATTAACGCACACTTTAGATTCAATAACTATTTTATCACCATTATTCCGCGAACATTTGTGTGGGTTATTACACAATCACCTATTTTAATTGTTTTTTGTGGCATACCCTAATTGTAATGTGTAACTGTTTTATGTTCCAATAAAGTAATATTAAATTGAAAATAACCATATTAATCTATACGGGAATCTATACGGGCACTTTGGCAGATCATAAATGTATGTCAATTGATTATAATGCCTACACCAGTTTTATCTCGTGTTGGTACAATTTATATGAGAAAAGCTCGCAGTAGATAGTCATGGTAAGTAATGATCCGTCAGTAATGTAATGCGATTGATTAGTAATTGATAATCATCGATGATTCCTATTTCTTTTCGCTAAATAGTTGATATCATCATCTTGTTGATATCGTCAAAACTATCACCTCACATAATATACATAACATCATAAAACATAACATCACGCCTGTAATCCCCGTAGGGTTAGGCAGAGGTGTACCCATTAATACACCCACATTTCGCCAGTTGTGTTTAAGTCCCATGTAATAGGGGGCGAGCCTATTGCCATTAACCGGGCAAAAATCCAGACTCCGAGGCTGCTAGTGAGAAATTTCTGATGGAAAAACCCAATAACACTTTGCCCGACCTGGGAATCGAACCCAAGACCTCATGCTCAGCAGTCGTGCTTTGCGACCACTAGACCAACGAGGCAGTCCCACCGCAGGGCAAAGGTCTCCTCATATACAGAGATGACACAAACATCGATCATCACGCTTGCTCAAGGCGGATACAGGATTTTAGATTTATAGATTCACAAACATTTGCGTAAATGGGATATGTGTGTGTGTTGAAATGCTAAATAAACATTAGCTTCCTCGTTTCCTTATTCATATTTTTACCCACAAAATCTACTTCATATTCATACATTGCGCCCCTCGCTCATTTTCCGATGGAACCGTGCATATATCTGTCAATTTATTGCCACGGAAAATATCGCTGCAAAATGTTCCATTTATTTTCTCATACAAAAAAAAGCGAGCATCAAAAATGAGATGAGATTCATTACCCTACTTTTATGATCAGCCATTTTCAATTTGTTTAATCTTATAAATAAGTATTATATTTTATATCTACTGAATTATTTATACTAATATAATAAAGCTGAAGAGCATTTTTTGAACTCGTTAATCTGGGGATCTACCTTTCGTATCAGATTTTTTTTTTGTATAAATAGCCAGATTCATGAGGAATAGTATAGTTTACATAACACGACGGCCCACGATAACGGAGCAGTAACCAAAGATGTAACTGAACACGGATAAAAATGCCAGGTATAGCTAGTTATCGGATATAATATGGGTTTTTTCTTTATTATCAAAGTATTATATTCAACCTTCTAATAAAATTTAGTCCTCGATTTGTAAAAAATAATACCAGCCAGCAGTATTTTAAAGTATAATAAAAAGCATTTATAATTATAAAAAAAATTGGTACACGTAAAACAGGCGTGATGTTATGTTATGATGTATTCAATTGATTTTAAGCAATAAAAATCCTTTATCATTAAATGTGTTTATCTATTAATCCCAAAAATAGATAATTGAAACTTTCATTCATTGTATCTATGAAAAATAAAATGAATATTTTTTAACGACGACTCCAGTTGTTATCGATATGTTTTCTGACTACAACAAAAGGACGATTGCTTCATTAAAAGTTTTCAAAAGTGGGGACCGATGTACGTACGGTACAGGACTATTGCCAATAGATTCGCAACAAAATGAGTGCCGGCAACACGCAACTTTTAATGAATCAAAAAAGCAAATCGAGCTGCTGCATTGTCCTGACTTTTTTATACTACAAGGGGCAGTTTTATATCCTCGTCAAATTCATAGAGGTAACTATGCTATTTAGTAATTCTCAACACGAATCATAACATAACATCATTACATTACGCCTGCAATGCCCGAAGGGTTAGGCAGAGGTTTACGCATTAGTACACCCACGTTTCGCCAGTTATATAACACGAATCAATAATAAATTAAAATAGGTTTTTTGTAGGTGATTTTCAATTACGCACTTCGAATCTTACCGCTGGGTTTAGATAGGCGGGGCAATAAAAACGCACGCACACAGTGATAAAATATTATAGCCGCGCGTGCACTTAGGAGAAATTCCTAGTGCACACTAGGAATTTCTCCTAGGTGCGTTTACAAACATGTAATAAACTCATATACACAAACACCCGATCCACTAAGATACCTGTAGGCCAATCGTGCCGTCGACTTGATCTTCTTGTAGTAATTTTTAACAAACTAAGTTACACTAGGTTGCATAAAAATTGACCCGTAACAAAAACGTTCCTTATACCAATGCCATTTAAACGAACGTCCGTACTTATATACGAAAGTCCTCCTCACAAATAAATAGGAGTAAAGTTACAGTAACGCTTAGTCCAATTTATTCCTTTATTTGTTTCCTATTCCGATCATATTTACACAAGGAAGTCGTTTCTTAACGTTTTTGTGTCATCTTGTTTAGTAGCCATTATCTCGTTTACGTTTTTCTTTTGAAAAAGTGAGTTAAAATTATCTGTTTTTTTTTAAATAAAACCTTACCCTACACTGGATTAGAAGTTTCTCCTGTCTCGTGGGAGTCGTGGGTGTGTTTACAAACATAAAACCTCACAAACACAAACAACCATATTTTTGACTTGCAAAATAAACACATTTTAATAACGCTTTGTACAGATAGTTTATTAGTTTTAAAGGCATTGAAACAAACACAAATAACTTAGCTCAATCATTTGATTGATATTTGAAAAGTTTTTACAGATGCGACCACAAAAATTGGGCGCGCTGAATTTATTTTAACGTCTTATTTTTTTTTATATATAATTTATTTAATACAATTCTAGTGTTTTTTAATAACTTAACACAAAACAAACACCTCCTATTATACTATGACTTGCTTACACAAACTTGACTTTGCAAATTCCATACTTGCAAACAGTTTCTATTCAGGAACACACCATTAATAACTAAGCTTAACAAGATAGTACAAAGCTTTCCAACTAAATCAAGTAATTATAACACATGCACATTACTAAGAGCTCTGCTAACCCCTGGGACTAAAAGCGGTAGGTATAAACCCATACATTAATTAAAATGTAAGTAGAACGAGGAAATTGCTCTTAGAGAGAGACTACAGCAGGAAATATAGAGTTAAGTATAAAATATAGTGATTATTTCTGAAAGCCAAAAGCTCAGATATTATTATGATCAAGTCCCTGATTAAAACGGGTGGAAAGAGCCACTTAACAAACCGAAACTTGTGTCCTTCGCATCATTGCAATATTCTTTACGTTTCGGACCATACTTCAAAGTTAAAGTTCCAAGTTTCTTTTTACGTTTTTTTACGAAAACAAGTTTTGAATTTTATAACCAAACCTTAACTAACTTCTCGACTCCGATTCTGAAACATTTCTCCGACATTCGTTTCGCCGTTGAACGGTACACCGACAGAATGATTCACTTTTCATTATTTCACCGATAGAACGTTTTAACGGCGAATGATTCGCCGACAGAACGATTCCCTTTTTAATTATTTCACCGATAGAACGTTTTAACGGCGAACGATTCGCCGACACACCTGTTCGTCTGCCTTTGGGGTATTCGACATGTAGATAGATAGATAGATTGATAGATAAAACATTTAGATATTCGGTGCACACAAAAGACACATCACAACACTAAAGTACAATCAAACAGCTATGGACTACCTACTTAGGACAAAGTAGGGTGTGTGTCTCAAGTTGCACCAAATGGGAGTCCAGCTCAGCATGTGCCAGGCAAACATACCTGACGCTGATATTCTGCTGAATCCCTGCAGTGACATGCGGACGTCGAGCAGATGAGATATATTGGTGTTGTGGCAAAGTTTTATGCGCGGTCTAAGTTTTGTTAGTATACCCGCAATTACAATTATATTGTATTCTACAATAAGTTTTGCATTGAAACGTTCTTGTTCGTTGTGTAAATTATGTCTTGATTACTTGGTAGAACTGTTTCCACACCTGAATTAAGTTGTGAAGACGAAACTTATCCTGTACTGTCACATGCACCCGTGTTGTGTGTAAACAGTATTTTTTTACAGCAAAAATAAAAAAGTCCCGACAAACATTTCTGCTTAATATTACTAAGTTTTATAGGCAGTATGCATAGTTACGAGTTAGTTATGTGATGTCTTTTTACACTCCGTAAAACTAATCATACTTAGATGTCGTGACTGGTAAACCAAAACCAACAGTAACCAATTATTTTATAAATTTGACACGAGAATGGACTAAAATGTATTAATCCAAAAAGGCTTTATACAAAGTAAAATCTATACTAATGTTACAAAGAGTATTTTTTGTCTTTTTGTTTGTAAGGGGTATCCTCTAGAAGTACAGGTCTGGTCATAAAAAATGTTTCACTCTAAGAAAGCCACATTATTGCCGAATGCTACATGTTTTTGGTATATAAACTTCCGCGCGGCCGAAGTCGTGGGCACAAGCTAGTTACTTATAAAAGTTTTAGGTCCTAGTCGTCAAATAGGCTAAACTCAGATTACGATCAAACTTATGATTGATTACGTTCTCGTTTTGACTAATGACGGTTTTACTTGGCCATGTTACAGGATTGCCCGGTCCGGTAAACTAACCACATTAGGATTTAAATGGAGGCGCGTTGAACTGAAATTGAGATATGAGTAGTAATTAATAAGCTAACTAAAATTTATGTAGAATTATATTAATGTAATTTATGCATGTCATTTACGTGAAACCAAGAAACATACACAGCGATTCCGAAACGCTTTTAACGCATTAAACGTCCGAAAAAAATGACCTTACCATCACAATACTTTTGGTCGTGATGTTTGTAAGAAACCATGCATCTAAATTTTTGAATATCGGACTGATGACTCATGGTAGCATGAAGAACCGTGATGTTTTTCATGGTAAGAGTCCGACATAACCCTCTGTTCTGTTAAGAAGGAGGACACAAGGAAACTAAAAGATTTTTTTTTATATCAATAATGAAGGCACTAATAATTTGGGTTCTTATAAACTATCACTGTCTTCGAATTCCCAGTAGACAAATTTCAAATTACAATCCGCCATGTTTATTGGTCTGAGAACGGAACACTAACATGATTACAGTACGGCCGTCGTATCTTGGCGGTTCTGAAGTTAGCTGTTTAGCTGCGCAATGAATCTTTTAGGAATGAAATTGTCTACTGCGCAGCCTGCGGCTAACTTCAGAGCCGCCAAGATACAACGGCCGTATTGTACCTACCGGTAAATTAATTTACTGCCATTAGAGTTAATTGTTGCTTTATTATCATAATTACTGCACGTGCAAGTTACGTGGCTAACGATAACACAATTATAATAATTAGTGACAAAAAAATCCATGCCAGAAGTATCGATAATGGAAAGTCTGGTTTTACTTATATTACCTACAAAATAACAAAAAGAGGGATGTGGTTCTCTCTCTTTTTCGCGATCGTAGAATAACAATAACTAGGTTTTTATCAAACTGTTTTCTACAGTAATTAGATGAAAGACAAACTTAAGATATCAAGAATTACAAAATATAGCGTCAGCCAGCCAGATAAACATCTATATTAATATTTATAGAAGGTGAAAATTTATTTTATTAAAATGTGCTAAATCTTCGAAACTGCTGGTCTGAAAACTATTTCGTTACTAGGAAGCTACGTTATCTCTAAGTACTGTAGGCTATTTTATATGGCATACTAGACTTCCAGGCAGACGAAAACGAAAGCAGAAGTTAGCATTCGACAATTATTTTATTATTCACATCTAATTAACCTTTGTTAGCTGTAGTCTCTGTTAAAGAAATATTTTTACAGTAAAACCAACAACTTACTACTCTGTAATAATTTTAGCCACTTAGGTATTCGGTTTCAACTAAAAACAAACAATAACAAGTTATCATTCTTGCCGCTAGATTAATAAATTAATTTTAAAACGAGAATAACTTTAGAACAACTGAAGTTCCTTTACAGCCAAGTTAAACTCCGAACTATCTTATTTCCATTTAACTTTCCTTGCATTTATTTTCTTTTGAATAAAACTTGTACTTTTTTCTGCACTGCAGTGTAATAATATTATTTTACTTTTGCAATTTTCTGATATTTATCTTTGGTTTAGAACACCAATAGGTTTATTTACTTTCTATCTTTATTCCAGTATTCGGGCCAAGTAATGTACTTTGAATTTTATTGGCAGTGCCTATGTTTGTTTAAGAGATTCAAGTTTTAACTCACTGCGCATATTTATGCAAGAGGTAAATAGCCTTCAAGTATTGCTCTTGACATTGGCATTACATACGTTGCGTTGTTTCTTACGCAGACGATGATAAATTAAAGACTCAAAGTCCGGAGGCAAAGATTTATTAACTCAATAGGTACCTACCTACATAATTAAAATAATACGCCATTAGAAGATAATTTGTACTATAGCCTACCAAAAATTTGTATTTGGAGCGCTAAAATGCATTGTAGGAAAACTGATTTGCAATCTATGTATGTAAATTTGTTCGGGTCAAATCTTGCAACTGAATTTTAAAGCAGTTGTTCTCAAGCGATTGAGCTGAAATTTAACATAAACATTTAGTTTGGATGACAATACATTTTGAGTTTAGTGACGTCATCCCAAATCTAATATGGCGGACTAGTTATTTTATGCACTCTCATGATATGGGTATCAAAATAAAGAATTTGCTGAAAATAATACAAAATTATAAAAGCTTGCTTTTAAAATTTTTTGAAGTGAAAACTTCTTTAGCGGCTTTGAGCACTTTTTCTGTAATGGGTATAAAATCTTAAACTCGCGTCAGGACACGTGCGCGTCAGGACACGTGACCTGATCGAAAAAGCGTAAGACGGATGGAGAGTAGACAGCTATCCCCTCTCTACGGCGCGGCGAAAATGTATGCCTGGGCCTACTGTTTCGTTTAGACAGCGCAGGGCGCTTGCGCGAATGTTCGTGTATGTTAAACGTAAACGTAAACGTTAATAATCAAGTTTTCACTTCTGCCGGCACTCCCGGAGTGCAACCCGTTTTTTTAATTAAATAACATCTCTGAGAATCCAACAGCAATAATAGAAAGAATAATTATGTAACTTTCCGTTTCGTTAAGCACTCGTTAAACTATATGGAACTATACGTGAAACTATTATGGAACTTGTTCCCAATACTCGTTCCTCATGGAGTCGTTTCGAGATCACTCGGTAACTGAGTTACATGGAGGCAACCCTAAAGTGATTACCGGGACCAGTAACAGAGTTTCGTGTGCCTAAAGACTTATAGAATGTATGCAGAATTGATTTACTATACTTTACTCAAATTTGAGACTGATTTTAGTGGTAATAGTGTCACGTCTCAGTGATTATAAAACATAATATTTTGTACAGTCAACAAAAGACATAGGTATGCAGGGTCGTCAGATATAGTTGATTTTTTTTTAGAAACAGATATTTTGGATACCTTGGGATAATAATTCAAATTACTTAACGGAAAGTTACTTTTAACGCAGGTAGGGGTCGCCCTAGGAAGACCTACACTGACCTTATTGGTGAGGTTCTTCAGAAAGGTCAGGTGCGGAGTACTCGTAACCGGCGTGCTTGTATGAACGTAGATGAGGCGAAAGGAGTATGTAAGGATCGTAGCAGGTGGCGTTCTGTGGTTTCTGCCTACCCCCGTGGGAAAAAGGCGTGAGTTTATGTATGTATGCATGTATGTGTACATGAAAAATATAATTTAATGTAGTTGCCTCTTCCAAAAGATATTTTCGTATGGAAAAGACTGGCCTAGAAACTCCATACCTACCAAATAAACATAAAAACCCAGGCGAAATCGCAAGCTGAATAAAAAAAACTGATCCAAAAATAATAACTTGATAACCTTGTCAAGACGAAGTCTGACAGGTAATAACTTTTTTTTGGTTATAAAAATTTAGTAACGCAGGCATGAAATTACAAATCTGATATACGATCATGACTTGCTGAAAGTCTTTTCACTTTTTTATCGTACTAGGCTCACTAAGGTAGCAATATGATGACTAAAATACCTCCTTGTAGGTAAAGCTTCGTAATAAGTACTTTTATCGTGCATTAGCTTCTGCCCGCCTTCGTCCGTGTGGAAGACAAGCGTAGGTACCATAAAACATAGCAATAAAGTAATTTCCTATCATGATAAAAAAAATCTTGACCCCATCAGGATCAGAACAGTACCAGTACCCATAATAATACCAGCCTATTATTGTCCCAACACTGTAAAACAAAAGCCTCTTTTCATACGGAGAAAGCATGAGTATTGATCACCACGCTTGCTTAAGGTAGATTAGTGATTACAGACTTATATTAACTATAAGTCCAGGATTTTCCTCACAAAGCTTTCGTTCCCCGTCATCAGTGACATTCAAGATATACTTAAAAAAGTCAACCAGTACCCATAACTATCAAATATTAAATTTACAAACCCTCATACTTTATAGAAGCATATTTGTAACATTCATCACACAAACATTCCCAGCAGTTCAGTTAGTTCGAACGATCACTCCTTGAGGAGTAGGTAGCATTGTGTGGAAGCACGGAAGAACAGAAGGAATATGCAAAGAGTATGGAAAATGGGGTTACCCTGCTTTGATAAAATAGGAACATTCTTCATCTTTGTATAAACAGCTTTATGTTTCTCGCTGTAAGTTACAAATTAAAGAACATACAAATAGAAAGAAGTAAAATCAAAGTCAAAATCAAAGTCATAAAACATTTATTTCAATTAAACTATTTGAAAGAGTAAACTACAAGAAATAGAAAACAAATAATACTCGTAATAATATTGAATCTACCTACTTAGTTGGTAAACGATAGACACCTACAGTTTTGTTGAAGATTAGGTTGTCAAGATTATAATATAAGATGCTAAAACTAAAAGACACAACATTTAGCCGTAAGCTAGGTATACCTACTGCCTATCAGACTAAGAAACATTGAGCAAATTTTGCTGGGAAACGACTTTTATTTTTGGTGTGAAGAAATCACTGTTTCTACTTATAATATTAGAGCCCAATGGTACGCACGCAAAACATTGAGCTAAAATGCAATTTAAATATATTTTTCATAAACAAATAAGAAAAAAAAGTTGAACTCTGAGCTTCAATATCTACGTAGGTAACCAGAAAGATTCCCAGGTATGATCCAGAAAAAAAAAATGGTCTCAATGACGAACAGAACATATAGCTAGCTATCGGCTTTATTAAATGTACATATTATTTGTGCATTAAACCAAAAAAGCTATACTAAAATTCAACGTTGGTAAGTACTGATATTTAGCTCCCCTAAGGTAATAAGCGAACGCAGTGCTGGCAAGCGACTACAGTCCCGGGTTTAGAAAGTCCCGGTTATTAGAGATTTTGGAACACCCGGCATTTTCATAAAACTTTGTACTTGTTTGTTTTTTTGTTGTTGGCACTTCAGGCAAATAAAAAGTTGCTAAATATTTGTTTTTCTTATTAAGTTAAGGAGTTATTTATTGACTACACGGTTGGCGTAGTGGGTGAGGAACTGGCTGCTGATAGGAAGGCATCTGGGCCCTTTTGGGCTTCGGCGCAGTCGGATGAAAACGAAGCCATAATGGCTCTAATTAAAGTCAAAGTCAAATCATTTATTTGTGTTACTATGTCCGCTTGTAACTACTCAACGGGATAACCGATTTGTAAATAAATAATAATAATAATAAATAATAAATATCTTGGGACAACTCACACACGGCCATCTGATCCCAAGCTAAGCAGAGCTTGATGAAATGATACGTCATTAAATTCATCTTGTTGACACAAGTGTCACTGGGTACTGGATGTAATATTCAAAATTTACCTGAAAAGAGTAAATTAAAAAAAAAATATCAAAAACCTGACTGCGTCAAAAATGAACTTTAATCAACAACTAAAAAGAAAAAAAAACAAGTAAGGACTTTAAGTACTGTACCTAGTCTAGACTATTTGACTTTGATGATGGAGACTCGGCTTCGCTTCCCTTCTCAACTCGACCTTTGATCGAGTTATTTGTAATACCTATACCATTGTTAAATCCTCTAACAATTTGACTACATCCTGAGACAAACACTTGCCAATAATTACAAACAAAAACCAAATTACAAATACACCCGGCCTACTATGACAAACCTTTCATGTAGGTATAGGTTTGACTCGCATTTGGCCAATTTACTTGGCCAGTTTAATATGGTACCACAATACAATATTTAGATCCAGCATAAACGCCGAAAAAAACACTTGGCTTGTTTAGATTTTTTTTATAATTTTTACCTATCACATTTTTATTACTCTTTGCGGAAATAGAAATGCACACTCTGTGAAAAGTTTACCTCTCTACCTATAACAGTTCATGCGATACAGCCTACAGACAGACGGACGAACAGCGGAGACTTATTTTTAGGATCCCGTTTGCACCGTCCGGGTATAGAACCCTGAAAACATATTAGTTTTAGTACAAGAAAAACATGTTTTACTATTCACTCTGAAGGCCTATAAATTGTCGAAGGGAGCCTTATTCTGTGAACGCTCACGGTGACTCTCTTGGGGAATGAACAGAGATGACACACTTTGTCCTTTTCACTGCTAAAATATTTAGTCAAATGGATAGCTTGGCATTTGTAACAGAACAGAAAAAATGTTTCCTTGTTTAACTGTGATTTTATCTAGGTAGAAGGTTCGTAGCAAAATAATAGTTTAAGGCAATATAATATATTAATTTCAGTTAGACCATTAAAACGTCATATACAATACGAGAACGTAGATGAGGCGAAAGGAGTATGTAAGGATCGTAGCAGGTGGTGTTCTGTGGTTTCTGCCTACCCCCATGGGAAAAAGGCGTGAGTTTATGTATGTATATGTACAAGAAAAAAAAATTTAATGTAGTTGCCTCTTCCAAAAGATATTATCGTATGGAAAAGACTGGCCTAGAAACTCCATACTTATTCTTATTTAAAATAAAAAACGTTTACAATTATTATCAATTGATTTGACCTTGACTTTGAGTACTCGTAGTTGACAGCTTGTGTTTTTTCACCCCATACATCTATCATCTTTCTCTTCTCTTCCCTATCATTAACCTCGCTAACATCCAAATACCTACTAAAGAACATCCGCCATCCAAGAACAATTATTTCTTATCCAATTACAAAGCATTTTCCAAATACCTCGTTGTCTGTTATAAAACGAGTATGTGGTAGCTGTTAAACACTCCGGTTTCATTAAAAAGCAGGCGGTTAGTGGCTACGACAAGCATTCGATTTTAATTTATGCTGATATACGAGCTCGCTGGGTTTTTGTAGAGTTATTTACCGAGATAAATCTGCCTTGCCTTTTCCCTACTATGTTGAGGTCGGCTTCTAATCTAACCGAATGTAACTAAATACCAATATTTTAGATGAAGCGGCTGCCTATCTTACCTCCACAACCCAGTAACTGGGTAATACGATATCCCTTGGTAAGACTGGTTGTCAGACTTGTAGACTTCTGACGATCCGTAACGACTGTCAAAGATCCACGTATGACAGCCGGTAGCAACGGATCAACGTGCTTTCCGAAACACGGAGGAGTCTCTGTGTGTAAAGATTGTCACACGTCTACTGACCAACCCCGGCAAGCATAGCTTAACCTGATGGATTGACCTGGGCGCCTACCGCCATCTCTTATAACAATATTATTTTAATATTACTTTGTAATTTCTGTTGTTGCATTTTCAACTCTCGACGCCGATCCGAGCGTTGAAAATCCAACAGTGCGGAAGGCAAAGTAATATTAAAATAATATTGTTTTAAGAGGTTGTGGTAGGCCCCCTGGTTGTGGTAGGCCCCCTGTACGATATCAAATTCCAAGTCAATTGGAATTTCTCCTGTATCGTGGGTGCGTTCACAAACAAATATTTTTTTTAATAGTTTAAAAAACTAAAAAACACGCTTTTAGCACGTACTAATTTTTTTCGTATCCCATTCAGCAAACCCTTTCATTTAATACCCATATCATGGGGATGCATTTCAAATAGCCAATCCGCCATCTTGGATGTCCGCCATGTTGGATTTAAGTCACGTGACTATTTTTTTCGTATTCCTGACAGCAAACCCTTCCATTTGATACCTATATCATAGGGGTGGAGTTCAAACAGCTAGTCCGCCATCTTGGGGAGGCCGTTTGTTATTTATTGTCATCAGAACTCAGAGCGTGTGCAAAATTTCATCCTAATCGAAGACCGGGAAGTGGGTCAAATCAAGATTCCAAGATTTGCTTACATAGTTACTTACAAGTGAAGCTAATATAAGCATGTTAATAAACTGACATACACAACAGCCGTTAGCCGTTAGCCGTAGTGTTATTTTAGGTGGTTATGTTATTTAAAGTGCATCAGAATGACGTATGTAAGTCTCAAAGCGATGAACTTAAATCAAAACGTAAAACCATAATAACTATAAACCCTAAAATGCAACCGACACGGAAAGTTACAGCCAAAGACTAACAAAGCATTTACAAAGGGTTAGTAAACCTATGGAAAACCCCCAGTCGTACGTAAACAGAATAATAATTTATAACCCTGTAACACCCTGAGTTTAGTGCCTATAAAATTGCAGCCTACCAAATGACTGGCAAACAGATTTATTGGAACGTTTAGGTGGTACGGAGATATGGAGTTCGATAGATAACTGTACCTAGTGTTGGGTTAGGATTAAGAGTTATTGTGTAAGCCTTTTCAACATGACCATTATTTTTAGCGTATACATAACATAACAATCACTCTTATAATCCCTGAAGGGATTGACAGAGGTGTACCCATTAGTACACCCACGTTTCGCCAGCCGAGCCTAATTGCCGTCAACTGAGCACAAATCCAGACGCCGAGGCTGCTACTGAGAAATTCCTGATGGAAAAACCCAATAACATTTTGCCCGACCTGGAAATAGAATCCAAGATCTCATGCTCAGTAGTCGAACGAGGCACTCTCAAAACTATAATTTACTCCGTAATCCGTAAATCCGAAGCAAAAATCTGAGTCTTACTAAATAATGTAGGATACTTAACACAGCCTTATAAATAAACCTCATCCATCCCTAACAAGACAAAAAGACGCGCTAACGCAACTTACAAAGTAGTTGCGGCTAACTTTGATAATGGTGTTTAATAAACAATTTTAACTCGCGACCTAGGCCTGCGGTGGCGGAGGGTTGAGTAATAAATGAAGGTCGACTCAACCCTGTGGCGCTACAGATGGGCTATTTTTATTATGGTACGCACGCAACGGTTGAAAAAGGGAATTAAAATGTTGTAGGAACATTAGTGCTTAAGTCGTTTGGTTAGACGAATTATGTTGAACCTACCTAAATTGTTTTTTTTTTCTAACTTATACAGCTACATTGAACACTATTTTCAGCCTGCGGCTTTTTTCACGTCCAAGTTAATAATAATATGTTTAGTAAGGGTACTAAAACATTTCCTATTACACTCAGTAAGTGTCATAGATATTGTCCCATTCAAGGGCACAAGTGTGTATGGTATATATTATTTGCTTGAGTAGACCGTCAAATCACACCTAGCTTGACCAATTAATACTTAAATAAAGTTTAAAATTATAGCTTAGTTTAATAATACGAGTTTAAGTACGAATATTGTATAAAAAGTCATTATTTCATTGAAATAAAATAAATAACTGTCATTCACAAAGAATACTATTTTAAAATTATTCTCGCAACAGAACTGTGACTTTATAATTTTGTACAGCAAATTGGACACACGCTATTATAAATATTGCACAATGCATCTATACAAAGTACGACCGTTGTACAAGCAACAAAATAATTTGATGTGTGGACAAAGCATAAACATCAAAGTACGTACCTACTACGCAAGCAGTATTCATTGTAAATTGCATTACTAATAACCATTTTTAGATAGGTACTTCTAGATGGAAAATCTGTGTAAATCTGAATTTTAAAATTGGCCAAAGGCGAGACGGGCTTGCATTCTAAGTTAGCCACTATTAGTTAAAAAGCAAAAAAGGACCCCTTTATTACTATTTTTTTATTACTTTAAATTATAGATATAGCTAATAATTTTAAACTTACTACTTAACTGTCATTCACAAAGAATAATTTTAAAATTCTTCTCGCAACAGAACTTGACTTTATAATTTTGTACAGCAAATTGGACACACGCTATTATAAATATTGCACAATGCATCTATACAAAGTACGACCGTTGTACAAGCAACAAAATAATTTGATGTGTGGACAAAGCATAAACATCAAAGTACGTATCGACTACGCAAGCAGTATTCATTGTAAATTGCATTACTAATAACCATTTTTAGATAGGTACTTCTAGATGGAAAATCTGTGTAAATCTGAATTTAAAAATTGGCCAAAGGCGAGACGGGCTTGCATTCTAAGTTAGCCACTATTAGTTAAAAAGCAAAAGAGGACCCCTTTATTACTATTTTTTATTACTTTACAAAAGATATAGCACTGCAACAGACGTATGGACGGACAGACAGACAACGGATTTAGATAACACAAATAATTTTCTTACCTGAATACTAATCTATTTGCCTATCTGTACACTTACTTATTGCGTTATTAAGTACATAGACTGACCAGACATACAGATTGCATAAATACGATGTTATTTGAAGATAACCTTTAAGACTAAATAAATCTATTAAATTCAATTTGTAGTATTGGTCATGTTGTGACGACATTGATGTCGAGGCATTTGCGATGACATTTTAATCACCATCATCATCATATCAGCTGAACGACGTCTACTGCTGAACATAGGCGTCCTCTAAAGATTAATAACACTAACGAATGGATATCCGTTCCATCGGACTATGAAATTAAGAGAAGAGGAAGTGCTTCTGTGTTTGCGAACACACTTGTGCACTATAATATCTCCTGCTTAGTATTGAGATTGGCCGACATGGCCAAAATTCGTTAGAAAGTTTTATAACTTGTCAAGGCTTTATCATCGCACAAAATTTAAGTTTACCTTGTACGTCTGGTGTAAACTCATAGTATAGGTTGGTTATTTATAAATAAATAAATATTTTTTACTTATTTATGGTATTACACATATACAAGCGACGTTCGATGACATGTTCAAACAGTTCAAATAAATAAATCAGCTTAACGTTATTGTCTGCGCAAACGCAGCGACAATACGCGGCCTTGGATGTATTCGCTATACAAAGTATGTCCATGGACGTGAGACTATGCACATAAAAGTGAATAAGTACATAGCTAATCTTACGGGCAGACGCACTTATCTATGTTACATGTTGAAAACAATTATCAAGATTCAATCAATCTGTCTAGCCTTTTCCCAACTATGTTGGTCGGCTTCCAGACTAACCGGATGCAGCTGAATACCAGTATTTTACATGGAGCAACTGCCTATCTGACCTCCACAACCCAGTAACTGGGTGTTAGTGTATTACGATACCCCTTGGTAAGACTGGTTGTCAGATTTTCGGGCTTGTGACGACCCGTAATGACTGTTAAATATCCACGTTTGACAGCCGGGTCCAACGGCTTAACGTGCTTTCCGAGTCACGGAGGAGTCTCTGTGTGTAAATATGGTCACCCATCCACGGACCAGCCCCGGCAAGCATAGCTTAACCTGACAGGTGCCAGAGATTGACAGCTCACCTCACGTTCCCTTTGCCTAAACTCACCAAAAGAGCTGTAGGTTATAAACATAACATAACTTCACGCCTGTAATCCCCAAAGTGTAGACAGTGGTGTACCCATTAGTACACACACATTTCGCCAGTTATGTTTATGTCCCATGTAAAAGGCGCGAACCTATTACCTATAATTGCTGTAGGTTATATTGCTTTCAATTCTTTTCATCAAACTAATATTATAAAAGAAACCAAAACAATATTTCAATGATTTTCCTTACAGTTATAAAGATGTTACTCACGTTCAAAAAACTTATCCTTGAACTTTGATATTAGAATAATAAATCGTAGACTACCTATTCTTATTTGGTACCTAGTTTGAATAATAATGTTTTGACAGTGCCTACAAAATGAACTAAACGATAGGTATACCTATATTAAGATGATTACCATATCAGGCAGGTCTTTTATTTAACTGTTGCTACTGCCCCTGTTTTTGGGGCCAAAAATGTTTCTAAGTGGTACCCGACAGAAGCGATGAGGAAAAAAGGAAGGGTAGATAGGACGATGACCTGAAGTCGACAGTAGGCGTAACATGCAGAAGCAAAGCCCAAATCGTAAATTGAGGATGTAACGAAGTACATAATGGAATCTTCATGAAATGTTTATATTTCTACCATTGTATAATTTGGATTGATCACTAATTTTTGCTATTTTAGAACAAGTTTCAGGGTAGTTGATTACCTTCTACTATTATCGGACTGGTCACAGCAAGTTTCTACCATTTTTAACTATTTTTCTACTATTTTCGCTGGTTTCTACCTTTTTCTATCATTTCCAGACTAATTTCTACTACCGTTTGATTAATTTCTCCCATTAACAGACTTGACATATTTTCTAAAACATCAAATTAATAAAAATACTGTTTCTGATTATCAGACCTGATGTATCACCAAAAAGTACACTAATAAATACTTTGACTTGGACTGATCTCCCTAATTCTACCACGAAGAATATGGTAGATACTTTCTGATAACCACGTACCTTTTATACTGCTTAGCCCGTCAAAATCATCTGCCTCTAGTTTCAATAGATTAAAACCCGCAAGGACGTGCCTGTGCCGGTATTACACCTCATATCGCATGCAACACGCGTCCACAATGCATTCGGAAGCACTTTACTGCAGATTGAAGTGACGCACCGAGGTGTAAGTGGGTCATTATGTGATTATTTCAATGAGGATCATGGTTGATTAGTGGTATTATACGACAATGTGGCTGTGATTGTGTGGGAGTTCGTCTGTAATACTAAACCAGCATGATATTGTACTAGGTTATGCCTGTGGCTTTGTCTGCGAGAATGTCGGATATGTGTGAGGATTATGGAGGTGGATTGAGGAGCCTATGTTACTCCTTTTAACAATAGCTATCTGTCAGTGAAAGTCCTGTCAAAATCGGTCCAGCACTTTTGGTGCTTAGCCAGAACAAATAGACAGACGATTTTTTTTTTTATTGGTTTTGTGGTAATATTCTGGAACACAGAAACGGTGCTTTGCTGTAGAAATACGTATGGTGGTAGTACTTCCCGGGCGATCTCCTTCACAAAGAACGCTGGTACTATTAAGTCAATAGGAATACGTTATTTTTAAATCTTCACTGCTTTTTTTTAAGGTGGTAAAAATCATCAAATGAGTCCTTCCACCCCACCCAGGGCTGGGACTGGGGCAGGGACTGTCAGACTTTTACTGACTAAAAAACCACCCTGTTCCTTCTGTTGCCCTTTACGTTCCGGGGCCACGGTATCCTGTGCCTATTAAAATGCAATCCTATTATCTCGCGCTTTATAGCTTACTTTGACCTACGGGTTTCTCTCAAAGCCTTCCGCCTGCTTAAGAAACTTTTATGTCACGTCTAGAGGTTAACATAATAAAAAAATATATATATATTATAATTTTAAAATAACTAATGGCTCATTTAAATTAAAGAAAAAACCGTAATAAAAATCGTCCTTTAACTTTTGCTTTGACAAAATCAACACATAATTGGCGAAAATGTCAGAGTAATATTAAATGTTATCAACTTTATTTATTTTTATTAGTTCTTCGCCTTAATGAAGACAAGAGGTAACCATTTGGCACCTGACAAGGAGATGCCAAAATTTTATTTTTGTTTTTCTTTCTGGCAATTTAGGTATCGAATGTTTATGGAAATGTAGTATTTAGGGATCCGTACGGAGGATGCTAACGGGACCATATTACTATGCCCCCGCTGTCCGTTTGTCCATCCGTATGTCAGCGGGCTGTACCTCATGAACCGTAATATCTGGAGCGTTGAAATTTTCACAGAATGTGTATTTATTACAAGCTTTTATTTAGCTTGCACTGTTCGTATGTAAGTAAGTATGTATGTAAATAAGTTGTCCTTTCAAAATTTGCAAACCATTTTTCGACCATTGTTGTTATCCGATTGAGCTGAAATTTTGCATACACCTTTTGTTCTGGTGACAATACAATGTCCAATAATTAATATTGTAGAACTTGTACTTTTGGTATGTTGTATTAAATTTTGTACGGTGGTACGAAAACCTTCGAAAAGTCCGATTCGCACTTGGCCAGTTTTTAATTTTGTAATGACTAACTGACCTGACTCATTTCTTACTGACAAAGTGGTTACTGAGTCACGAATACCTGTCGAACACACAAAAGGCAATTAATCGATTAAGTAATAAAATAGCTAATCAGATATTTATCGATACTGTTATTTTTGTTGTTATGTTTGCTGATTTGGAATCACTAAGTGTAGTGTCTAATTTAACAATATTCCGTAATCATCGATTCAATTTGTTGATATCTAGGGACAACATCGTCTAGGAATCATTAAACGAGATTTTAGGTGAGATTATACAAGCTGATAATTAATTTGTTGGTTATGTTTCATTGTGTGAAAGTACTTCTGAGTACAAACAAGTTTTAATTTGGGACCAATTCAGACGAGAAAAAATTATGTCGCAGACATTTTTATCGTGTTGTAAACACTTTACTGCTTAAGTCGCTTGAGAGTAAGTCTCATAGTAAAAAAAATGCATGCCCGTGCCCATTTTTCAAGGGGGTATGTATACCTCCAGAAAGCTGGGCAGTTATTTAAAAGTCAACACTGTAATCCCCGAAAACTGATTAGTACACCCACATTTTAGCATTAATGTTTAAGTCCCATGTAATAGGGGGCAAGCCTATTGCCATTAACCAGGCACATATCCACCGTGGCTGCTACTGAAAAATTTCCTTATGGAAAAACCCAATAACACTTTGCCCGACCTAGGAATTGAATCCAAGACCTTATGCTCAGCAGTCGCATTTTGATCACTAGACCAACGAGGTATTCCAGCATACGCATACCTTCTTAACTTCTAATTCTTTATCTATTCTAACTTTTTTATTACAAGCTTTTATTTAGCTTGCACTGTTCGTATGTAAGTATGTATGTAAATAAGTTGTCCTTTCAAAATTTGCAAACCATTTTTCGACCATTTGTTGTTATCCGATTGAGCTGAAATTTTGCATACTGGTCCAGTCCCCATGACAATGCATGTTTATGATAAGCATGACGTGATGCTGCTGCCAGGATTGGCTCCAGACGAGAGAACTCCTTAACGGTTAACAGTAGGGACATGAAATTTTATATATTGGTCCAGTCCCAATAACAATGCATGTTTATGATAAGCATGACGTGATGCTGCTGCCAAGATTGGCTCCAGACGAGGTAACTCCTCAACGGTTAACAGTAGGGACATGAAATTTTGTATTTTACATACTGGTCCAGTCCCAATGATCATGCATATTTATGATAAGCACGACGTGATGCTGCTGCCAGGATTGGCTCCAGACGAGAAAACTCCTCAACGGTTAACAGTAGGGACATGAAATTTTACATACTGGTCCAGTCCCAATAACAATGCATGTTTATGATAAGCATGACGTGATGCTGCTGCCAGGACTGGCTCCAGACGAGGGAACTCCTCAACGGTTAACAGTAGGGACATGAAATTTTGTATTTTACATACTGGTGTAATCCTAATGACAATGCATGTTTATGATAAGCATGACGTGATGCTGCTGCCAGGATTGGCTCCAGACGAGGGAACTCCTTAACGGTTAACAGTAGGGACATGAAATTTTACATATTGGTCCAGTCCCAATAACAATGCATGTTTATGATAAGCATGACGTGATGCTGCTGCCAAGATTGGCTCCAGACGAGGGAACTCCTCAACGGTTAACGGTAGGGACATGAAATTTTGTATTTTACATACTGGTCCAGTCCCAATGATTATGCATGTTTATGATAAGCATGACGTGATGCTGCTGCCAGGATTGGCTCCAGACGAGAAAACTCCTCAACGGTTAACAGTAGGGACATGAAATTTTACATACTGGTCCTGTCCCAATGACAATGCATGTTTATGATAAGCATGACGTCATGCTGCTGCCAGGACTGGCTCCAGACGAAGGAACTCCTCAACGGTTAACAGTAGGGACATAAAATTTTGTATTTTACATACTGGTGTAATCCTAATGACAATGCATGTTTATGATAAGCATGACGTGATGCTGCTGCCAGGATTGGCTCCAGACGAGGGAACTCTTCAACGGTTAATAGCAGGGACATGAAATTCTACCTACTGGTCCAGTCCCAATGACAATGCATGTTTATGATAAGCATGACGTAATGCTGCTGCCAAGATTGGCTCCAGACGAGGGAACTCCTCAACGGTTAACAGTAGGGACATGAAATTTTGCACACCCATAGGAAGACATTGGGTGATGTTAGTGGGTCCACCATAAAATTGCTGCCACCTTCAGAATTGGCTCCAAACCAGAGAATTCCTCAACGGTTGGCAGTAGGGACTTGACATTTTGCATACCCGTTTAGATATGATAGACAGTTGGTGAGTTCACCATGAAATTGATGCCACATCCAGGGTTGGCTCCAAACCCTGGAACTCTTCAACGGTCAACCGTAATAACAGGCATAAGAGTATACCATGACTTGTGTAATTTGGTGAGATGGGCGTCAATAGCATTGGTTTGCAACCTTTCTAGGAGACGGAAGATGAGCAAAATACAAAAAGTAAAGTGATGTCATTGTAAATCCAATATGGCGGACGTCTCGAAATGGCGATTTATAATTTCAACAGTAGCCCTTACGATATGGGTTTCCAATAAAAGGGCTTGGTTAGCGAAACACAATAACTAAAGTGACGTCATTGCATATCCAATATGGCGGACGTCACAAAATGGCGATTTATAATTTCCGTAGTAACCCCAATGATATGGGTATCAAATGGAAGGGCTTGGTGAGCGAAGCATAATAAGTAAAATCACGTCATTCTTAATTCAAAATGGCAGACGTCTTATATAACAATGCAATATTGTTATGACATGGAGCTGACCTGATAATGGCACATAGCTAAAAAAATTTCCTCGTGGCTAAGTTAATCTTGACTAATGCTAAATCTTATATTAATTGCAAGATTTCAAAAGACTAAAAAGTAGAAAATAAAATATAAATAAAAAAAATTTTTAAAAACAAGCTTTTATTTAAATGACAACGTAACCAAAAAAAAAGAAAATTTAATGCGAACTAAAAATAAAAAATAAATTTAAGTGACTAAATGATGTATATGAATATAAATCTTTTCAAAATGTAAAAAATATATAAATTTTAAAAGCTTGAGGCACTGATATTGTGCTGTACATCTGTATAACTGATAGCGTACATCAAAGTGCCTTAAGCTTTTAATATTTATATATTTTTTACATTTTGAAAAGATTTATATTCATATACATCATTTAGTCACTTAAATTTATTTTTTTATTTTTAGTTCGCATTAAATTTTCTTTTTTTTAGGTTACGTTGTCATTTAAATAAAAGCTTGTTTTTAAAAAAAAAATTATTTATATTTTTATACTTCTCTTTAGAATCACAGTCCATTTATTTCATCACTAGCTCTACCTGCAGCTTCGCTCACGTGGACATAATTATTACCAAAGGAAATAAGTATTGTACACTACTTCATTACAAAGTAGTGAATACTAATTTGTTTCTCTTATCACAAAATCTAAACAAGTAATGCCTTTTGTAACACAACAATGTTAAACGTATTTATATATTTCCGTCTCCATTCTACGTAACTACATGGAATTCAGTTAAATTCCTAGTAATTATTGAGTCAGCGACACTTTACTCGTATTGTACGGTAACAAAAACCGTAATTGCGTTTATTGTGTGCGCAAATGGCAGCTGTTATCGCTTTGTTCAGAAGATTGATTGTAATCATAGGTTTTCATGAAATATTTAAATATTTTTAGTTTTGCGAATTTTATTTTTTCTGATGACGCATGCGTTTTGTCACACTATCAAGTGTGATTCGCGACTATATTATTATATGGGACAAGCCCGCCACACTGTTCCCACCCACTGCAACTCCTGAAAGCCAGAATCAACAGTGGAGACCACCAGAAAAGAGCCGAGGCAATGAAGCTCGACGAGTCTCAGAGAAACGATTAACTGTCTTAGGTCCCGCAACGAAATTAATCAGAAAAGAATAGCGGAGGAGTAAGAAAAAAAAAAATTCCACTGTCCTCCAAACAAGCAGGAGACAGAACAGAACTAGGCCAATAGGCACAAAGGGAGGCAACTGGGAGAAGCCCAGCTTGCCAAGCATAACGACGCGCGGCCGCGGCGTGCGTGAGGCGCGACTCCTTGATTCAAAAGTGCCTGTAAATGGTCTAATTGAAATAAACGTTTTGACTTTGACTTTGACTTTTGACTTTGACTTTTGACTTTGACTTTTGACTTTGACTTTTGACTTTGACTTTTGACTTTGACTTTTGACTTTGACTTTTGACTTTGACTGTTGAGCGTGGGATCTTGAGTTCGATTCCTAGGCCGGGCAAAAAGTGTTATTGAATTTTTCCATAGGGGATTTCTCGGTAGTAGCCCGAAGTGTGAATGTTAGTATTGTGATATTTAACATTATCTGTTAATATTGCAGATACCTATAAATACAATAATAAAAATGTAAACTAATTACCCGTTCCAAAACAAGGTATGTCTTTGTCGAGAAGAACAAGCATGAAACTCCACGGACACTCTTTTCAATTAAGATTTTTAAAATCAACCAGGATTTTAAAAAAACTTAATTGAAAAGAGTGTCCGTACAATATTGTTATTATTCATTGAAAAAATAAATGAGAATTATTTTTCAAAACAAACATAACTAATTTCTTATTTACCTTCGAGCTAAACCACAACAAGAACAAAACTTAATCATAAGCATTATCTATTTTAAAATATACCTCTTTACCGCAGCGTCCGCAAAGGTCAACGTAATCCAGCTTTATTCTAGGCTTAAACCAAGGAACCTTAAGGCTCAGCCACACTGGAGCAGACAACTAGCGAGCGCGGTAAGATACTAAAGTAATACATACATACATAAACTCACGCCTTTTTCCCATGGGAGTAGGCGTAGTGCGCAGAAAACACAGAACGTCATCCGCGTTCATTACATCTCGTCGTACAAGCACGCCGTTACGAGTACTGCGCACCTGACCTTTCTGAAGAACCTCACCAATAAGGTCAGTGTACAGGTCTTCCTAGGGCGACCCCTCCCTGCGTTGCCATTCACCTCTGTCATATAAATACCTTTTGTTAATCGTCTTTCACTCATACTATCAACATGACCGAACCTTCCAACTGAAGTAATACATTACTTAAATTAAGCCAATGTTAAAGCCAGTGTTAGATATCTATGCTATTAATGTATTTTATTGAATAAATAAATAAATACTGCATTAGTATTAATAAAGACGGATCCACATTAACGCAGGTAAAATACTACTGCAGTATGTGACCACGATCGCGGCCGCAAGTTATCCGCTCCAGTATAACCGGGCCTTTACTTACAAGGTAGAAACAAAATTTGTACAAAACTTCACGTTTCTCTTGATTTATTATTTTGAGTAGATTAGAGTCCTAAGCGCTTCTGTAGGTTGTATTTTTCTTTCTTTGGACCTAATTTGAAATTTAGTGGTGGCTGGCGGCTATGTTGATTTTTCGGCACGACATCGCACCGCTTTTATGTGTGTCGGCCCTTACTGTGTTTAGCGCTCCTTAATTTTTTTAAGAAAAATGCCATTGCTGGGTCGATATCAATGGACCTGATAGTCTGAATACAGCCTTAGAAATAAAGACACGTTTACCTAAACCACCATAACTCAGACAGACACAATCAACAAAAATCTTAAAATACATTCATTTTTCTAGACACAAATCACATTTAAAATACATTTGCCTAACGAGTTTCATTAAAATTCTCCTGAAAACGCTACACAGCCTTAATTACAAGCTGAATTTATGAAGATATTTTAACAGAACCAAAAGATTATTACCTTTTAATTTAAGTTAGCCCAAGAATTGTAATAAAATAAGTTAAGCCTAGAAATTATTACAAACAATTAAAGATGTAGAAGTTTAAAAATATTGCTTTGTTTGTACTTTAATCTTTAACCTTTAACTTTTTTTTCTTTTTCCTTCTTTTGGTACAGTAAACGTTAAAATCGTAAGAGAACCATGTACAGAAATCTTCCAACAATTAAAATGATTGATTTATTTTTATCCTGCTCATATTTTTTTACGAGAAAAATAACCGCAACGTCTACATACAATCAATCATGTAAAGAGCAATATTTTTTAATTACACAAGCAATCAACGAGATAATTACTAACCGGTGGCAATTCTTTTTTTAAACCTACGACGCTATTAAATAGTAAGAAAATGTCAGTCTGTTCGTAAAGATTTGCTGTCTTCAGGCCCTAGCTGGGCCTGAAGAGAGCGAGGACAACTCGGAAAAGCCTGAATCAATAATGATAAACACTAATAAAGCGCCGAGGCAATGAAGAGCGACGAGTCCCAGAGAAACGATTCAACTGTCTTAAATCCCGCAACGAAGCTGAAAAGAACAGCGGAACTCTAACTGTCATCCTACTGGTGCTAGGAATTAAAAGCATTTTTTTTCGTCTTCGAATCCTCATGAACACTGCTTACACCTAAAAAAAGGCGGAGGGGTGGGTCGGGCGTCAACCGTCCAAAACCCCGCGGTATTCCTCCAACCACCTTTGGCTGGGACACGGGGTCGCTCAGAGCTTTCTTCCGCACCCCTGCAGGTATTGACACACCACCACCACAAGGCGGGTCCCGTCACCCGGTGCGCCGTCACCCACCGGCCGCACAGATTCCAGAAAGGCGAGCGAGGAACACGCGCGTGGTGTTCCACTCATGTGGTGCCTTACTCTCAGGCCTGACTCTGTTCGGGCGATAGACTGACCTCAAATCCGCCGCCCGCAGGCCCTATTTCATGGTCGTCAGAGATCGTTCTGTGAGTGATGGACCGCTTAAATCAAGGTCAATAGACTCAAATTCAAATCGGCTCAGCAGATTAAACAAAATGGCATTGCAGTTTGCATTACATAATTACTGCATTACATACGATTTCTTGTTGCATCAAAAAGTCGTAAACACTGTCACAAGTATAAACAAGTGCACAATAAACAGTAATTTTCTTTAATGTCAGCTATTTATCTTGTTCACACGTTTTTATTACTAATTGTTATACTGAGCTGTTTTTAGTTTGTTTATAAATCTTTTTTGCGTTAATAAATTGTCCACGTGCGGTTGTTATTGAAGTTTATTTAAATACTAACGACCCGCCCCGGCTTCGCACGGGTGCATGTATTATGCATATAAACCTTCCTCTTGAATCACTCTATCTATTAAAAAAAACCGCATCAAAATCCGTTGCGTAGTTTTAAAGATCTAAGCATATATAGGGACAGACAGACAGGGAAAGCGACTTTGTTTTATACTATGTAGTGATAGTGAAGCTTATTGCGTGAGATTAAATTCAATATTATAAGTAAACAACGTTTACGTAACGTCAAAGAAAATGGCAAATCTATACATACTAATATTAGCTTCTGCCCGCGTAGATGTCGATCGACAAAGTCATGAAACAGAAAGTAGCCTATATCCTTTCTTGGGATTCAAACTCACCCTGTACCAAATTTCATTAAAATCGATTCAGTGATTTAGTCGTGAAAGCGTAACAGATAGAAAGAGTTATTTTCGCAATTATAATATGAGTAAGTATGGACTACAAAGCTAAAGAGTTTTTTCGGTTTGAACACGCGATAGCTGAAGAGTACCTACTGTCCAATTTGAAAAATCATTGCTCGTGCCTCCTCTGTTTGGGAAAATGCCTTTGCCCTACAGTGGGACAATGATAGGCTGGTGTTATTATTATTACATTTAAACTAGCTTTTGCCCGCGACTTCGTCCGCGTATATGTCGGTTATCGCGGACGCAGACGAAGTCGAAGTCGAATAAAAAGTAGCCTATGTCCTTTGTTGGGGTTCACACTTACCCTGTACCAAATTTCACACAAATCGGTTCAGTAGTTTAGGCGTGAAGAAAAGACAGACAGACAGAGTTACTTTCGCATTTATAATATTAGTTAAAACAAATAAGTACAAATCTGTCACGTCTATTAAGTGACGTAAACCCGAAGGTGACAGCGCAACGTCCTGTTAGTGACGACTGCTTACTAATAGATTTCTTAATTACTCTTTAACTAGTTAATGAGTGTCCGCACTATTAACTTCACAATTAAGTTTTTTTTACGCTTATACTACTTCTAAGTAGTGGACCTCTCATTTCATAAAGTCGTGAAGTTATTGATCTGTTGAATTGTTTTTAACTTTTAACAATCAATAACTTGTCTTTCCGAAACTGAAAATGTTAATATAAATTAGGGTGAATTTTTGAAAAAATCTAATATTGTTGTTGTTATTGTATTGTTTTGTTGTTTGTTGTATTTTTTACTTAAATAACTATGTACCAATAGCAATAGGCAACTTATAACACCCCATCGTTTTTGCTTGCTGACGCAGTAATGAGGTCCTCACGTGTACAGGTGACAAGGCATGCGGCGCAAGATAAAAGGTGAGCCTTGGTCTGCGGAGAGATGCTGCATAGGCACTGAAAGTCGATGCCATCTGCGAAACCACCTTTGGGGATTCAGTGCGGCCGATTTAGGTGCGTGCTAGGCCTTCTGGTATGAAAATATAATTGAAAGCTATAATTATGGGTCATTTACCCCAGTTCATTGTAGGACGGCGACCTTTGTTTTTTTTTTATTATTCATATATTTTTAGACTTAAGCAAAAAAAAAACGGGAAAATGTTAGATTGTCAAGTACTTAATAGTTGAATAAACTTATGTGTCTGAAGTTTATGTACAGTCAGCTACAAAAGTCGATTAACATTTATGATTTTTAAATCCTAATTATTAAGTACAATATTAACAGTAAAACGCAATGAATACAAAATTAAGATATAATAGACCCTTAGCTATTACCTGAAAATCTGAAAGCCGGTACATTATGTGTTTAGTGTCTGTTTAAATGATATAAAAAAGTAACATTGTTAATCGACTCTTGTAGCTGACTGTACCTGAAAGATTATTTACGACATCTATAAAAGAAAGAGGTTTTGAATTATTAGGCGTTCAAACGGACAAACACGAAGAGTGACTTTGTTTTATACTATTTATTACTAACTTTTGCCCGCGACTTCGTCCGCGTAAATGTCGGACCCCCGTTCATTCCCTTAGAGGGTAAATTTAAAAAAATCCTTCCTTAACAGATGCCTACGTCATAACATCTACCTGCATGCCAAATTTCAGCCCGATCCGTCCAGTGGTTTGGGCTGTGCGTTGATAGATCACTATGTCAGTCAGTCAGTCACCTCTGAGTTATATATATTTAGATAGATATTAAGTAGTAACAGATGTAAAAGACATTGTAACGACAACTTTTACAATAACACTTTGCCCGACCTGGGACTCGAACCCAAGACCTCATGCTCAGCAGTCGCGCTTTGCAATCACTAGACCAACGAGGCAGGTAGTTAATTGGTTTTTATTAAATAGAAATTCAAAAATTCGCTTAGATATTTTACTACGTGCATTCGGTGACGGCCAATTTCTTTTTTTAATAACCGTCGGAAATTGACAGCTTTGAGGGTGCTACTGAAACCTAGTAAAAGTTTTCGTTACAATGTCCGATTCACCTTTCAAATTGAGAGGGTGAGTGAAAGGCGGTTACCAAAAGGAATTTATTTGGCATTGTGTGAGTAGCACCGCAGGGAAGGGTTGCCCAAGGAAGTCCTATACTGACCTTATTGGTGAGGTTCTTCAGAAAGGTCAGGTGCGCAGTGCTCGTAGCCGGCGTGCTTGTATGACGAGATGTATGTATGAACGTGGACGAGGCGAAAGGAAGAACGCCACCTGCTACGATCGTTACATATTGTAAGGATCGTAGCAGGTGGCGTTCTGTGGATTCTACCTACCCCCATGGGAAAAAGGCATGAGTTTATGTATGTATGTATGTATGTCTCTCTCAACCCATATCACTACATAGTATAAAACAAAGTCACTTCCCTGTCTGTCTGTCCCTATATATGCTTAGATCTTTAAAACTACGCAACGGATTTTGCTGCGGTTTTTTTTAATAGATAGAGTGATTCAAGAGGAAGGTTTATATGTATAATACATGCACCCGTGCGAAGCCGGGGCGGGTCGCTAGTCTAAGATATAACACGATACGACCTTAATTTAGTTGAAAAGAAATCCGGAACACTTTGGTAACTTTAACGCAAACTGTCTGTTTTGAACGATGTTACCCTAATGGTTATTTTATTAGGGTATTTGAGCTACGTCAGGGTTTAAAGGGTTTTCTCGTTAAATATCGACCCTTACAGTCATGTTACGGTTCCGTACCCTTTGGCTGTACTTGTAAGTATACTTCCGTGTTAGATAGTATAGAAATAAACATGAATTTGATGGATAAGGTAAAATTATTGTGATGAGTCAGTGTTTTTGGTATATATTTTACAAATTCAACGATCACTTTCAGTCAGGATTAATAATTACAACAAAAATATAACTAAAACATTATTTTTTTATAATCGCTACTTTAAAAGATTTTTCACGGCTACAGATTTGGGGGCCAATTTAACTAACTTTTAGAAATTATTGCATTCTAATCTCAGTCTATCAAAAATGTTTCTTAACCTACTTACATTATTTGACATTTATTGTCACTGAGCAGACATTGCGACTAGATTTTGAATGTTTTTAATTAGTAGATAGAATTGGCCTTCTGATCAATAAAATCATAATTAAATCTCTTTGATACCTCGAACAAGGAATAATAACGATCTGATGAGTAAGTAATAAAAATCTATTTCTTTTTAGAAAATTCGAACTTATAAAGAGTGTCCGTGGAGTCTCTTGCTCGTTCTACTCCATAGAGACCTACCTATGTTTTGGAACGAGCAACTTACTCACCACTTCTAACTTACTGACCAACTCTTCGACAGTTAAAAGCGCCTGTAAATGTTTTTTTTTTGTTAGCCTATAGAATCTGTCCCACTCCTAGGCAAAGGTCTTCCTCCACTTTTTCCATCCTTCGTCATCACGAAGGATGGAAAAAGTGGAGGAAGACCTTTACCTTAGACAATGGCGTTTAAAAGGTTAAAACTATGAAGCACGGCATCCCGTGCTTCATAGTTTTAACCTTTTAAACGCCATTGTCACATATATGTGACAAATGAAATCTTACCCTGAACGCCAACGTCACAAATATATGACAAAATACACGTCGCACCATATTATGAAATAAACAATTTAATCAAGTTTTGGAATCCCTATTCTTTATGAAGGTCATTTGACAGAAAAAGTGGCCTGGCGTCAGGGGTACGGCGATACGTTTATACTCTGGCGTTCAAAGGGTTAATTGGAAAAAACGTTTTGACTTTAAATATTAGGGAGAGACATGTAAGTATTTAATTATAAGCAAAACCAAAAACTAAAACCTCCTAATACCAACTAATTAATGTTGAATATTTTATGTGACAACTAAAACTACCTACTAACAAATGTACATACCACTCGCACCGTGTAAACTGACACAATATTATTGTATTATCCTACCTGCGATAATAACGTCAACTAAACAAAGCTTTGTCGTGATAACAATGTGATTTGCATCGTCCAGGCTTATGTCAAACGTATACATAACCTATTAGGTGAATGTTTGTGCGCCAGAGGATGCGGTGCAGTGACTTTGTCTTTAAGATGTTTCGTTATCCGTCAATAGGCATTATACAATACTAAAGCTTCTGCGCGACTTTGTCCGCGTAAATATCGGTTATTGGCGGTTTTTTTTTAGGTGGTAAAAATCATCAAATGAGTCCTCCCGCCCTGGGTGGGGCGGAAGGGACTGTCAGATTATTACTGACAAAAAAACCACTCTGTTCCTTCTGTAGCCCTTTACGTTCCGGGGCCACGTATCCTGTTAAGACGTCCCGCAACCCCGGCAGGCGTATTGCCCTGTTGGGGCCCCGTCCTTGTGCTGACAGCTCTTTGAGGCGCGCGTGAAACAGAACGCGTCGTCGACCCGGGCCTCGCGGGTTATAATTAGCGGTTTAATCTTGTTTCTTCATACAAACTTTGGGACTCCCGGAAAATCCTTTCTTCTCGCATGGTTGTAAATATCGTGGCTGTATGAAAATACCGTATTTTCTCAGCTAAATTAGCTAGTTTGAAACTGATGCTGACAGTACAGGTGCAGTCTGAACATAAACTGATAGAGTTCGTAGATATTTTTTCATTTTCTAAATATAAAAGTGAAAGATCATACACTCACTCATAACCTTTCGAAGATGTTAGGCAGGAAGGTAGATTATAATTAGTAGACGTCCGTTAAGAACGGATTTTCCAAAATAAGGGGATGGATCAGGGGTCCGACATTTACGCAGACGAAGTCGCGAGTGAAACCTATTTACAATAAAGATGCATTTTCTTTTTGCACATTCTCTAGCTAACACATGTTTTCAGCATAGCTTCAACTAGTCTACATGCCTTACAGGTATGATACATCGTCGTTATCAGCAACAGTGATTTATCACAACACCACAAATAACAGCGCTTCGGGGACCGTTCCCGAATACCTGCTAATTATCAAATGTTAACTCATTCATTACCGACTCGTGTTCCATATTAACGAGATGCGGATGCTGGATTACGAAGGTACGGTTGAACAAGCTAAATAGCTTGTTTATGATATTTGTATTTCTATGGAGAAAACATCACCCGTATTTTCTCTTCAAAATCAAAGTCAAAGTGAAAATCAAAGTCAAAGTCAAATCATTTATTTCAATTAGGCCATTACAAGGCACTTTTGAACGTCATATACAATAAAAAGAATAGAATCTAGTTGGCCCTTCCAAAAGGTAGTTTTGTATGGAGAAGAATGGCAAAGGCAAGAAACTCCATACGTAGGTACTCTTTTATTAAAATTAATGTTTACAATATTTGCACTACAGAATCATACATTATGACACGTGAATACAATGTAGCTTATTAATAAAAACGACTAAATCATAACACTTAAAAAGTAGGTATTACAAATTAAGAATTTACCTAAAGGTTAAAAATGTTCAAATATACATAGTGTTCATGTGTTTACAAATATTGGAACTCACTTACTCACTCTTAGAACATCTCAAAAATCTTTGTATTCTTTTTTTTTCTTTTTTATAGTCACCACATTTAGTAGACCGCACCCGTCATACAAGACAAAATAAAACAAAAAGTAGTCGAATATAATGACCCATACAAAAACACATTTTAAACATTCCGCGGTAGACCCAACCCATATGACATAACTATCATCGTTATGATAAAGTTCAAGGATATGGAGCTTCAGTTTTATCTACAA
This sequence comes from Hoplodrina blanda, assembly GCA_949316365.1. Lineage (NCBI taxonomy): Eukaryota > Metazoa > Arthropoda > Insecta > Lepidoptera > Noctuidae > Hoplodrina > Hoplodrina blanda. The sequence continues at coordinate 1,172,867 of OX438579.1, read as the reverse complement.
CGGTTGAAGGGTAGAGAGGACAGTTGTCGACCTTGAAATTTTATCGAGTTTATTGTTCTCGATATTTTGGGGTGAAGATTATTATATTGCCACCGACTCCCTCAACTGCCTCTTTGGTCTAGTGGTCGCAAAGCGCGACTGCTGAGCATGAGGTTTTAGGATCGATTCCCAGTTCGGGTAAAGTGTTATTGGGTTTTTCCATCAGGAATTTCTCAGTAGCAGCCTCGAAGTCTAGATTTGTACCTGGTTGATGGCAATAGGCTCGCCCCCGTTGACAAGGGACATAACTGGCGAAATATGTGTGTAATAATTGGTACATCTCTGGCTAACCTTTAGGGATGACTGGCGTGATGTTATGTTATTATTATATTACTTCTTTCTTTATCGTGTGGGCAGTAAGGTCTTACAACCACCCTAGTGTCAAAGTTTCTAAACCGCCTCAAGGGCCGCTAACATGGATTGAGTGGAACAGTAATAGGCTGGTATAAGTACAGGTTTCCTCACGATGTTTCCTTCACCGATGCCAGTGATGTCCAAGATAAACTTTAGAAAGTATATATGAATTATTTTTTAAAAAGGCACATTGGTACTTGCCCGGGTTTAAACCCACAACCTCATGCATGAGAGGCGGAAGCCTTAACTACTGGGCCATCACTACACATATTACAAAAATTCTTAATCTCTCCAATCATAATTATTGCTGTGCCTGACAGGGTCCACGATTGTTCAATTAACAAATCTGTATTCCACCTAAGAATGTCCTTAAGGATTGCAAAACATGATTGAGTATATAATTATAATAGTAAAGATTTATTTTTACTAGTATATTATTCTTTAATTAGCAAAATTCGCCCATTATGTAAAATTAAATATATAATTAAATGCGAATGACTTCCTGCATAAGTTATTAAAAGTTAATATTAGTAAACTAGTTCATTTTGATTAGATCTTAATTAATATCGAGGTGGACACGAGTCATTTAAGAAACAATGTTACCTTACTAGAGTTATTTACTAATTCAATATGGCACAAGATCTGTGTAGAATATTTTCATGGAGTATCTGTTTGGTTAAGATTATGACCACTTTTGAAACACTCAAAAATTGGCACCAGAGCATTGAAATAAGTCCTACATAAAACAGATTCCCTAATATTCATCTATTTCTTATTTGAGACTTTCTCAATATTATTCTTCTAATGTTATCTTATGAACTGATTTAGATACTTTGGAGGTTTAAAAGGATAGAACAATAAAGCGTCTGGTTAAAGGTTTTGTCTACGAAAAGTGTCTGGCAATAACAATAATATGCATTTGAATAAAAACCAGCCATTCCACTTCAACCTAAAAGATACTGTTCTATAACTTAAACCTAAAAAGGCCCAGCACTGAAACAACATATTCCCCTATCTCTAGTCAAAATTTCAGCTAGCTAAGATGACGTAGGTTTAGCGAATCTGGAATCTTGAAGCATTAAAAGGAATTTGTGTCCAAATGACATATTTCAGCCTCTAAATTTCTATTACAAAATCTTAACTGCAAGAAGATATCAACAATCGTAATCATAAGGAAACCCTGCCGAACAACTCAACCGATTTAACGTAAACTAAAATCGATTATTTACAAACGATTCTCGTAAACGTTGTCATCCGTAACTTGTTTTATAACATAACGATTGTTAAGTTTGTAATCTTCGAATCGAATGACAGATTCGATGATTTTATCGATACAATGGACGGCGGATGGTCAGGAAAAACATCACGGTCGAACGGAAATCAATGCAAATTGAGCGTGAGGTTTTGATGTTTAATATCCAGAACTAGTTTGGAGGACGGAAAATTATGTTTTTGTTGACGGTGTATAATTGAATAGTTAGTTTATAGCCTGATGGCTGAACGCCGTCCGGTGTTTTGTTGGAATTTAATTTTCCCAACGAAATTGAATTTTCAGTGTACAAATGGATTAATGGATGCAGTTATGGGTTTATGTTTATAACAACAGTTTTTTATATTCTTTTGTGATCATAAAATTGACCATAAATATTGATGTTAAAATTAGAATCATTTTTCGGTTTTATGTTTTTATGACTATTCTGACTAATTGTAACTGCCGTGATGGCCCAGTGATAGGGCCTCTCATGCATAGGGTTGTTCCCAACCCGGCAACTACCATTGGAGCTTTTTCAACTTCATCATTCTGTACTTTCTTACATTATCTTGGACATCACTGATCATCATCATCGGTGAAGGAAAATATCGTGAAGAAACCTGGACTTGTAATTAATATTAATCTGAAATCGTCAATCTACCTTGAGCAAGCGTGGTGATCAAGGCTCGTACCTTCTCTGTATGAGAAGAGACCTTTGTCCTGCAGCGCTGCAGTGGGACAGTGAAAAGCTGGAATTTTTATTATTATTTAAACATACTAAATAATATTTGTATGCTAGCGGATAAATTTCACTTTGAATGCGTTAAAAAATTGGTAGTTTTATATTTTTTTTTCTTAAACAAGCAACATCAATGATAGTTTTATAGAGCACTTTCTATCCTGGTTTCCGAGAAAAACGTCTGGAGATACTACTGAAATAGGCTGACAATATTATTTTCCAAATTCAGTATTGAAAAGAATATAAAAAAAAATGTTAAAAGACTTTTTGTATCAAAGGGTTTCAAAGTAAAGTAATTGTATTTCAAAAGGAATTTATTCCAGGTAGCCACAAAAATTGTTTGAATAGCAAATGAACCAATTATTCATTTGCATTTTTCTCGAATATCTCAAATTATTGCAAATAAACCGTTTGAATTCAATTTTTTTTTTGTACTTTGCCTCCCTCTTAGAATTCCCTCCTGTATTATTGGTGCCTTCACAAACATATACACTCGACATAACGAAAAGCGCTACTGGGATTTTCCCTCTGAAATAAAAAAAATAGTTTCTCAGTTGCAGCCCGAAGTTTGGAAGTTGGTAGTGCCATGCCTCGAAAAGCACTAAAATCCGTTAGGCCTCATTTACGGTGACGCGGGGCGTCGCGCGTCGCGTGCGGCGTGGCGTAAAGCGGCGCGAAAATCAGTACGTCAAAAATCGCTTCTCCGTACAACGCCATATGTTTGAATTTAGAGCGGGCCGCGCCACACAACGCGACGCGCGACGCCCCGCGTCTCAGTAAACGAGGCCTAAGTCCAGCGCCTATAATCTCTCCCTGGTCATATCGGATTGCCGTCCCACCGGACTATGACAGTAAGGTACGATGGACTGCACCTGTGTTTACGCACACATGATTAGTCTCCATTGAGTAATCACGTTATTACCTGAAATTCCTGCTAACACTGCTATTGTGTAAACACCCTTATCTCCATCAGTACACAAGTACGTTAATTCCATTCATAAACAATCACTTGCCGCTAAGTTGTGATCACACAGACCGTATCGTGTTTCCGTTAGTCGACATGTGGGTCAGTGTGTGTTTGTTGTGACACGGTTCAACGGGGGATCAATTGTTGAGTTGACAATGTATTGGTGTGACTGATGATTTAATGTGTGGATGTTTCTTTTACGGGAAGCTGCATCAGAAGCCAAAATATATAATAAACAATAGTCACTTTGTACACTGATATTTAAATACAGGATGTTAGGTCCCATCCTCTGGACCTAATCCAATGGACCGATAACGTGAGAATGCTCATAATTTTATTCTGTTTTTATTTTTTTGACATTTTGAGACGTACAGACTAAAAGTTAGTAAAATTGCCCCCTGATTAAAAAAATATTGAACTTGTAGATAATTATATTCCGCGTGCTTGTCTTTCAGAGAAGTAGAATCCCATTGGTATTCTATCCACTACATTATATAAGCATAAATAATACAGCTATTGTCATACGTATTTGTGATTCAATTCAACAATAAATTGTTTAGGTCTCTAGGCATTTTCGATGATTAATTGGGACCAAAACAGTCTAAGCCAGAAACCGAATGTCAGCAAGAAAGCCAAGATTAACGGCAGTCTTGATTTATTTCCACACGCGGTATACATGTCCTTGATCCCGGCTTATGAAGAGGATTTCTTCATGGGATTTGAAAGGATCATGGAGACTGATCGGTGGATGATGTAGCCTTGAGATTCCCCCTTTTTATAATACCCCAGCTTCTGCACTCGATTTTGTTGGCGCGAAAGTGTACCATAAAACAAATCATGACACTCGGCAGTAGCGTTCTATCAGTGAAACCTAAGATGTTTGTAGAACTTCGGAAGAAAAAAATATACTTATAAAACATTCTTATGTAAAATACAACAAGCTTCTAATAGTCATTGACAATATTATTTTAACTGTTTTTTTTAAATATACATAACATCACGCCTGTAGGTGATCCCCGAAGGGTTAGGCAGAGGTTAGTACACCCACATTTCACCAGTTATGTTTCAGTCCTATGTAATAGGAGGCGAGCCTATTGCCATCAACCGGGCACATATCCAAACGCCGAGGCTGCTTGCTACTAAGAAATTCCTGATGGAAAAACCCAATAACACTTTGCCTGACCTGAGAATCGAACCCAAGACCTCATGCTCAGCAGTCGCGCTCTGCAACCACTAGACGAACGAGGCAGTCAGCTTTTTTTAAAGTTTATTTAACTTGTCAGCTTAAGCTAAACATACAATTCTGATAGATAAGAACCAATAATACCTACTTCAGAGTGTGTTGTGTTATTGGATAATATTAATATGTGTACTAAAAATGAGTGTAATATTTTCTTATCAACATTAAAATAATTCCATCAAAACTGTGCGGGTGTTATCAACCCACAAATACGGGAACACTGTTATAGTTTCACGATATTATTCTGTTACTATAATAACATTCGGAAGGGAACAGTAACGGAATGGAAAACAATTTTAGGAACAGTTTTAGTTGGGAATAGATAACAGTTCGAAACAGTCTTATCTGTGTAATATCAGAGTTTGAGATTCGGCTTATCTCATAACGTAAAGTGGAGGAGAAGCCATTTAGTTTTGAGCTATTTAAAATTAATGCCTTTTTAGTATGAGAAGAGGCCCTAACTCTGAAATGGGACAGTAATGGGATGGTATTAAAATTGGACTGTCTCGTTGGTTTAGTGGTCGTAAGACTGATGAGCATAGGGTTCCGAGTTAAAATCTCAAGTTGTGCTTACCCCCAAATAAATGACTTAAATATAACTTCCTGACGACTTCATTGGGTGCTATGGACATAGGTTACATTTCGCCAGTTTCTTCGCCTACCACTTCTTTCCCCATAATTGTGCACTTTAAAAGGTGACTAGGTTATTTAAATGTAATGCTGTTCCCTATGGGAATGCCCAGGGGCAATGAATGGTGCGACAAAAGTAAAATGACCGCTGAGTTAGTGAAAAATGGTCCAAGAACCCAGTCTCGTCATTGTAGCATAATTGATGAAATTATACCCTACCTATTCTTAAAAGACTCAGGAAAGTCCAAAACACGAAGTCGTCAAACTTTTTTCGTAACTATCGTACGAATATATCGAAAGTACTTTGACACTGAAACATTGCACATCAATTAAAAGTCATTTAATGTTTCCTGTAATAAATAAACATACATTTCGTCATGCTTTGCTTAGCACTAGCGTACACGTAATTTGCTGACTTAATCATGTGTGTTGCTAGGCAGAATAATAGCCAAGTATATACCAATGTGACCTTTTCAATTCATATTTATTGTACTTTCTAATTTTATTTTTGACATTCACTGATATCGGTGAAGGAAAACATCGTGAGGAAATCTGGACTTTATTTATACTAATATAATAAAGCTGAATTTGTTTGTTTGATTGTTTGTTTAACGTGCTTATCTCAGGAACTACCAGCTGAATTGGGAAAAAACCTCTTTGTAAATGATAGCCAGATTCGTGGAGTAGTAACCAAAGATGTATCTTAACACAAGTGAAAAATACCAAGTGTATGAAATCGCAAGGAGCAGCTAGAATTAATAACCGCCTTGAGCAAGCGTGGTGATCAATGCTCGTGCCCCTTCTGTATGTAAAGAAGCCTTTGCCCAGCAGTGTGACATAGGCATAATAATAGAATTTTATTTCTACTGCCAAAGTCTGTGGCATTATATCAATATTGAATGGATCTTCACAGAGGGAACAAAATACAGTTATCTAAAAAGGGCAACATCCCGACTTGTTCCATTTATACCAGTACTATTTCGATCTTTACAAAACTATACGAACTTTAATCCGGACTCACGTAAGTTTTCTATTTATCCCAAAAAAGGCGACTACGTAGGGATCAACTTTGAGCCCTCAAACAACTTAGGAGTTCGCCAAATTTCGGCGCGAAAGAACAAACTATCACACATGTTTTTCTTCCACAAAACACTGGTAAACTATTCTCTACCTTAAAGCTTATAGGTTAAGAGGTAAAATAGAGTGTTTGCATAGGAATACGTTAGGATACTGTAGGTTCTTATACGAGGTAGCCCAGCCGTCCAATATCGTTCAAATTCAATAAACATGTTTGTTTTTTTTTGTAAAGCTACGGAATGGAAATAGTTTATTAATATATTATAGTCTGACGACTTATCTTGGGGTCTGCCGTGTTATCTAGATCTAAAGGAAACAGGTGGAAAGGTTTGATATGCATAACATGACGTCTGTAATCCCTGAAGGGAAGGGTAAGTACATTTCGCTAGTTATATTTAAGTCCTTTGTAATAGGGGGCGAGCCTATTGCCATCAACCGGGCACAAATCCAGACTCCAATTTTTCGCGCGCGCCTCAAAGAGCTGTCAACACAGGGACGGGGCCTCAACAGGGCCAAACGCCTGTCGGGGTTGCGAGATGTCTTAACAGGGTACCGTGGCCCCGGAACGTAAAAGGCAACAGAAGGAACAGGGTGGTTTTTAGTCAGTAAACGTCTGACAGTCCCTTCCGGAGGGCGGAAGGACTTATTTGATGATTTTTACCACCTTTTAAAAAATGCTGCTATTTTCTTGCCGTAACGCAATTTTTCTGCTTTAACACAACAACGAACTTTAAAAAGCTTTTATATTTCAAATGATTTACCAAATTGCTTTTAAAAACCTTAATAGTACACTCCGAGCTTATCAATTAAACAGGCCAGTATATCACCGGCAGCTGTTGTGCTCTGAAATGAAGTGGTTTATGTACAAAGGAGGCATTGGATGAGCGCCAGACGGAGCCGTGGGCCGTTGTTAGTGCATTCGGGGAAAAGACGCTCTGAATAATATGTTTGCTGAGTAAATATTATATGAGTTGAGGCCTGTGTGCCTGCGGGGCTGGCATAGAAAACATATGGGAGTAATTAGTATTGACTAGTTTATGCCTGTGACATCGTCCGCGTGAATGCCGATTATATGCAGGGTTTATGTTTAGGGTGGAATCCCAAGTATTATTTTTTTTGTTTTTGTAAACTTTGATTTTAAAAGAGTAGGTACGTAGGTATGAAGCTTCTTGTCCATTCTTCTCCGTATAAAACTACCTTTTGGAAGGGAGATTCAGTACTTTTTTTTTCCTGTAGGTATATGACGTTAAAAAGTGCCTTTTAATGGCCTAATTAAAATAAATAATTTGACTTTGACTTTTATAAAATAAAATTTAATTTAATTTACTCCATAAAACATCAGCTATCTGCCAATGAATCGGTCGAGCCGTTTTGGAGACTTGACGGAACATACCATAAAATATTGATAAGGTACAAGTGCCCTGTAAACATTCAACATTCATAATTATTATTAAGCATTTAATAAAACGCTGTTATTTTGACATTCCAAACTAACACTATTTTTATTTATTCGTATAGATATACGGGGTAGTTTTCTAAATAACCCTTGATGCCACCCGGAAAACTAAAACATGGGAGCGAGGGTTAATGATGTACCAATGGTGAATCTCGAAGAAACCCGTAAATGTGTGTTTACACAGGACTAATTACGAGTATAGACTACGGCTACAACTAATAGAAATATAAATGCTTTAATGTTTAACCTTACAATCAGGTTTGTGGTGGGAAACTGAGTGGTGTTCCTGATCAGACGATGGCCCACTTACTACAGTGCCCAAAGTGTGTCTACACCTGCCCTTTAGAGGATATTAAAAACACCACTGATGCCGTAATAAACGTGGCTATTTACTAGGCCGTGGCTGGAAACCTGGACTTATACCAGTACTGTCCCATTCAAACCATGTCAGAGGCTCTTGAGGCGGTTTAGAAACTCTGACACTAGGGTGTGTGGGGTCGTAAGACCTTACTGCCCACAGGATTAAGAAGACTGGACTGAGGTACTTTAACAAAAAAAAAATCTAACTTAAACCAGTAACCAATAGAGATGGCTCCTTCCCTGTTATAATGGGACTTTAAAACACAACTGACCCTAAAAATACACCTCTGTCTAACCCACCGGGTTAATGTAGGTGTGATGTTACACCATCCCTAAGCTATTTTGGATCCCAACAAACACATGAATACATTATCCCATTATTATCTATGTAAACAGATTGTATCAAGCAAACAAGTAAACTAAACAAAGTCATTGACGCAGTTAATTCCCTTAAGACAATGTGTAGAGTTAACTGTTCGTCACACAACACTGACTGTTTTAGTTCCCGGTCTGTGAACCGACTCCCTGGTGAACGCCGCAAACGTCTTTGTATTCATAGAAGTACACTATGCAGGAATACTTTCTTTATTAGTGTCTATTCTCATGGGCAAAGTTTGCAGTTTGAATATATTTTGTGATGATCTTTGATGTCAGCTTTTCTCCAGGATTCTTTTGCCTTTTGGGAGTGGCATATTTACGGGTTTGCGTCACCAACATGCTGATGTAATCGCGTCACTGACATGCTAAAAATGAAGTGTTGGGCCAGACTGGCGATAGTTATTTCAAAGTTTTTCACTTCTGATGGTAGTCCCCGTGACTGCTGCGTTTTCTTTTTTAAGCTGCTATGACTGCTTTTTCTTTTTGTTACATCGTTCTCACATTGTACCCGTTGGTTTAACATGAATAACGTAACCTGAATTTTTAACATGTTATCGATTTTAAAAAAGTGTTCATGGAGTTTCTTGCTCATTCTTCACCAAAGAAACCTGCTGTTGGGAACGAGCAACTTTTTGACCGACTTAGTCCTTTGGAATTTTAAAAGTGCATACAAAATTCTAATAAATAATTTTTATTTTTATTTCTAACTCTGTAGACTAAACCCGTGTATTCGGGCACTAGTATACCTACTAAACATGCGTTGTCGCTTCTGTTATATTCCCGTGTCTATTGTTCGCTGGTGACGTCACAACTAGCTCCTAACACAATAGAATTCCGTAACAGATATGGGCAAAGTGGAACTGATATTGTCCAAACATAAGTTGTAGGTGTAATGGATGGGGAACAATATTATGTGTTTAAAAGTATTTAGTTTTAAAAACAGAACTCGACATACTGGCAATAAAACCAATGAAGTGTGTAAAAATAAAATATAAATGTCTCAATTACGATGTTCCTTCCGCCCATTTGTAACGGACGTGTTAATTATTACTAGTAGTCGCCCACAGTAGTCGAAATTCAACCATAATTCATTTAGGTAGATTTTAAGATAGGCTCGGCGCAAACATCTGGTTTCCGAATCAGGAGGCGTGTATGTACATACACACATACATAAATTACACACACATGTAAAAAAAAATGAATGTATGTGTAATTTATGCATGTGTGTGTATGTACATACACGCCTCCTGATTCGGAAACCCGATCCGGAAACTGGACGTTTGCGCCCAGCCTAAACGTTATTATGGTTCTTTAGGTTAAAGACTGACTGACTTTCGTTCAAAAGTGCCTTATAATGGCCTAATTGAAATAAATGATTTGACTTTTACTTTGTCTTTGAAATACTTCATAATTATTTTTATTATACACTACACTACACTACATATTATTATGACATAGATTGAAACATTATTTTAGTTTATTTCTACTACATATAAAAAAAATTAGCTTTCTGGACTCCTTCTCCATATAAACTTCAACTGTGACAAACATGCTCCTCCGTCCACGTAATTTTCGTAAAAAGCAGTACAAAGCTTCACGTATTGATATAAAGATCATTAAAGATGTCACCAATAGATAAACTAGAACTAACTTTAGTACAAACGGGACATACATACAAACTACGTAAGCACATAAGGAATGAGTCCGCAACAGGTGCCCCTTATGTATTCGAAGTGAATGTTTATACAATACGTCACCACCGTACGATGTATATGACTTCACGCGGTGCGATGCCTTATGAACTAAGAGCCAAATGTAGCCAAACGTACGTCATTTTAGTCTTATTTAGGGCCTTAGCTACCGCAGAGCCTTTAGGCAAAACATAGAAAATGTACCTATATGTAACTCTGTTGTAATTTGATCTATATCTACAAACAAAGCATTCTGATTCTGATTCGGAACATTTAAACTGGTTTTTGTAAAAAAGCGTGTCAAAAAGTTGGAACTTAGATCTTCAAAATCTCCTTAACCTGGTTCCCGGGTGTGCTCTAAAGCAAAAAGGTGATGGAAGGAGCATGTAACTTTAAGCTGCGTTAAGCGTCTTTTTATTACACCTGTTATAACAAATATAAGTTTCACATTACCAATCTGCCTTGAGCAAACCCGATCAGTGCTCATGCTTTTCTTTATGAGAAGAAACCTTTGCCTTGCAGAGGGACAGTAAATATGCTGGATAATTATTACCTTGAAAAGGACCAGCATTAGAACTAGTAAGAACACATCCTCCTTAACATACATACATACATACATAAACTCACGCCTTTTTCCCATGGGGGTAGGCAGAAACCACAGAACGCCACCTGCTACGATCCTTACATAATTCTTTCCTTTCATCCTCCTTAACTACTCCTCTATAATTTTTTTTATTTTTAACCTTGCTAATATGACGTAGGTGTTAAGACTCTTGGATCTTGGACCATTAAGCGTCACAGGTAGTTCCGTACAAGCTATAAGGAAACGATTGTGATGATAAAACGTACCTTGAAACGCAATTTGGAAGTATGTTATCTTTAATGTATCTTACATGAAAGGAATAAAGATTATAGTTTTCAATCAGGACACTCATATTCTATTGTGTTTATACATGTTTTTATTATAGATTGCACTGTTGTTGGTCTCTTGGTCAACAAGATTGCTGAGCTTGAAGTTCTGGGTTTCGATTCCCAGTTCAGGCTGTTATTGTGCTTTTCCATTAGGATTTTTTCAGTAGTAGCCCGAAGTCAAGAAGTTGGCGGTAATGCCCAGGGTATGCCTCAGAAAGTACTGAAAGACGCTGGTCCTGCGCCTAATCTCTTTCCGGCCGTGTAGGATTATCGTCTTATCGGAGTATGACAATGGGAGTGCACTATATATCACTTGCGTCGATGACTAGGTTCCACTGAGACTGGCTGGCGTGACCGAAATTCTGTCACCTATTAGGTTGTTTTTTATATCACATAGTCCGAATAACGCAAAAAACACTAGGTCGCTGGTTCTATTTGTAATTAAAAGTGTATTCTATTCCGTTTAGCACGTAGTTGAAATCTTTTTGTTCGACAAATCTTCATACTAAAGTTCAAACTTACCAAACACTACAACCCGCTACATAGAATCGTCTAGAAATAAACTTTATGATGGATGCTACAAACAATTTTGCTCGTAACTCAAAACAAATAATAAAAACAGAACAATCTTAACTACTCATCAAAAACTTCAATAAAGGTGTGGTTCCGATGCATGCGACTGATACGTGCGATTGTCTTACGAGACTGTGCCAGCTGGCTCTTAAATAAAACCGGGTCGTGTTTTATTTGATATCTACTTAAACTGTGTTTACACCTGTGCCCCATATCTGAGATCTTACCATGTAGGTAGTTCATACCATCCACCAGTTTATAGAAAATTTATAATTATTATGTTTTTTCTTACTTCTCTATTGTTCATTTCTAATTAATTTTGTTGCGGGATCCAAGTCTGTTAAATCGTTTCTCCGGGACTTGTCGCGTTTCAATGTCTCGGCACTTTTCTGGTGGTCGCCACTGTTGATTCTGGCTTTTACGGAACGAAACTCGGATGACGCTCACACCATAAAGGCATTTATTCAAACAGTACATGCTGTGAAGTACTAAGTGTTAGATAGATGGATCACGCTTTAATATTCCACCCTCGTATAGAAAAATCCGACATAATTTCCCGCCTAAGTAAAATGCATACCTATATTTTAATACAGTTCTAGTTTTTCCAAAGAATTCTTCTTTGTTTTGTGAATGGTTCACATGATCATAATTTTAGCCAAAAAAAGCCCTCTGCTGTACTTAGGCCTCCCTCAAGTATCCACTTATACTTCCTACATCAACATAAAATAAAAACTAAAACTATAAATAGTTATTTTTAGTCGTTGGCCTCAAAGGATGTGATTTCACCTAACACAACACCGTACTTTGTCATATTAGGTATGAGTCAAGACAGCCACTTTGCGACCGAACCAGTCTAGATAATAAACCTGTTTCGTTAACTGGACTATATTAGTATTACACGGAATATAAATCATATGTTTTTAATATCTGTATAAGATATTAGAATTACATAAATTATGTCGTGTTTTTTTACGTAATATTATGTGTATCATGTCCTTATTTAAGATTAACGTGTATTTTATGATAATATAACTAAAAGGAAAAAGAAATCGTCTTGTTTACCAGCTGGTTGGCGACAAAGTAGCAGATGTTGCAAAAAAATCATTAATTTATTCTTTTTATTAACTTCCAAGAAAAACATAATATAATTATTTTTAGCTTTGATTGGTAACAAAGGTCCTAGATTAACGGATATTAGTTCGATTTTTAAACTGAAAATCTATACAAATAAATAAAATTCAAATCTGTTTGTGATGTCTAAATATTTTTTGTCTGTCTGTTTGTTTCAGTTAATCTCTTAAAAGGCTGGACCGATTTTGTCACTTTTACTAGCAAATAGCTAATTTTATAAGGAGTAACTTAGGCTACTTTTATTTTAGAAAATGAATAGGGTTCCGTTCAAAAAATAAACATCGTCTATAACCGACACTCACACGAACAAAGTCACGGGCATAAGCTAGTAGTGCTAGTACCAAGTATTGATGACATATCATGTTAGTACAGAAATCAGAAGCAAATACAGAGGTGTAAACATGTTATGCAATACATACGACTCTTTAGCAAGCCCACATCACGTTAATCAGCCAACAACGGGTGGAGGTACATTAAGTCGGCCAGCACTGGAGGCATTGCACTCACTTGACCTTGCATTAAGTAGATGGCTAAGTGAAAGAACCACTTGTGATTGTTTATCTAGCGTATCAATCAGCAGGTTTGCATTGCACTGTGACTGTTAGAATACTTTTCTTTTTATTTCTCCTTGGATTTCGTAATAGATAAGCCATGTCAATTCGTCTGTGTAGGATGTATCCTGACTAAAACAATATTGCTGTTATTTCACTTAATAACTCTTTGACTACCTATTTATTTAAAAAAGATAAGGCTATAGCTCTTCTCGCTTGAAACACAGGATAGCCTAGTGCAGGCACGTAAGACTGAGAAATATAATTTATATTTAAGCAAAACTGTATTAATTTTATTTATATTTTATTTTATTTTATTTAAGTTTTGGATGAGCTGTAAAGCCCCGGCTGACTTACCAGTAAGTCAGAACAATAGAAAATCAATTGTGTCTCATTATGTGGGACTTGAGTAATTAATAATGTTTTATTAAAAATGTCGTACACACCGGAACCGTACCTTAATCGTCCTTACCGTGACCTACAGAACTCTAGTAATTAATCAAATGTCTTCTTTTATATGCAACTTTATTTTGTTTTTTGATAACCATATTTCTTTGTTAAGGCTACCAGGTTCTTTTTATGGATGTACTAAAGTATTAATTAAAATTAAAATATAATTATGCGTTTACCTGTTTTTCTCGTAATTAAGTTTCCGGTTTTTATATTTAACATCAAGATGAAATATGTATTTTGTTGGAAACTTAAAGCAGCCTCCTTGTTGGGGTTGCTGGACGTCTGGGGTTGCGGAACGTCTTGGGGTTGCGGGACGTCTGGGGTTGCGGGACGTCTTAACAGGATACCGTGGCCCCGGAACGTAAAGGGCAACAAAAGGAACAGGGTGGTTTTTTAGTCAGTAAAAGTCTGACAGTCCCGTCCGCCCCACCCAGGGCGGAAGGACGCATTTGATGATTTTTACCATCTTAAAAAAAGCCTCTTTGGTGAAAAATATCAAGTAAACGTAACGTATTCATTTCGCACATTTTGTTTATTTATTTAAAAGGCTCAATTCATATTAAATCAAATGGTGAAATTAATATGCGCATGTCTTATAAAATAATGTAAACCAAATAGCTTTAGAACAGTCCTATTGCCAATTCAAAACTCAACTCTAATCAAATACTTTTACGTCTTTATTAGCAAATCGCACCGGAACTGTGGAAACGTCATCAAATCAATCATAACTTATCTGTGCCAGTAATCACACAAAGCGATGCAACACATGAGCTCACAGATGTGTTTGCATGCAATACCGGTCGACTATGCAATGCGGTGAAACATCGTTACGCTGGTCGACCACGGCGGTAATGTTGCTATGCTGTGGACTTGACCACTTTATCGGTATTTGTAGGATATATGGCTTTACATGTGCCAGTCTGGGATCGTAAGGTTTAGTACATTGTCTTATCAATGCAAAGGAAACTTAGCACGCGGACTTTCCGTCGCGTAATTTCGGCCGATGTGTCGCGTGTCGCTCCTAGTTCTAGTGTATGATGCCAGCAGTCGTATAAAACAGTGTTTCATGTACGATACTAATATACCCGTTGTTCTATGTATTATTTGGTTGTGTATTTTAAGTTTTGTGCTTAGGAAATGTTCTTATCTATTACTACATGATACGTGATTATGTTCATACTTGCCTGTTTATAATCTTATTTTTGGTTTATTTTATGACATATTGAATGCTATCAATTGCTTCGTTATATTGTAGAACTAAGATAACTGCCCCGTTGGTTCCCACTTGAGCTTGGGTTCAATTCTCAAATCGGGTAAAAGTGTTATTGGGTATTTTTATTAGGAATTTCTCAGTAACGGGACTGCCTCATTGGTCTAGTGGTCGCAAAGCGCGACTGCTGAGCATGAGGTCTTGGGTTCAATTTCCGGGTCGGGCAAGGTGTTATTGGGTTTTTCCATTAGGAATTTCTAAGTAGCAGCCTCGGAGTCTGAATTTGTGCCCGGTTGATGGCAGTAGGCTCGCCCCCTATTACATGGGACTTAAACATAACTGGCGAAATGTGGATGTATTAACTAATGGGTACACCTCTGCCTAACCCTTCGGGGATTACAGGCGTGATGTTATGTTTCTCAGTAATAGACCAGAGTTTGGAAGTTGGTGGTGTGACATTATCGTACTTCCAAAACACGGTGGTCCTGCACCTGCTATGCTATTCTGTAAGAAGTCACCTCAGTGAAAACTGCGGTGAAAACTGCGGAGTTGATTTTATTGGTCGCTTCGGAGCTGAAGTAAGCTCCGAAGCGACCAATAAAATCAACTCCGCTCCGAAGCGACCAATAGCGATAGCGAAATCAAGGTCAAGTGAAGTGAGAGTGAAAGTGAGAGTGAGTTCGAATTTTACAGAATCGACTTGCTGATCTCTCCCCGGTCGTGTCGGTTTACTATCCCATCGGACTATGAGAGTGAGGAAAGAGAGAGTGCACCTGTGTTTGCGCACACACTTGTGCACTACAATATCTCCTGTGGACTTAGATAGTCTTTTATTTTTAACTAGCTGTCCGCCGCGGTTACACCCGCGTCTTTGGTTACTGCTCCGCTCCCGTAGGTCGTAGCGTGATGGTATATAGCCTATAGCCTTCCTCGATAACTAATCTATCTAACACTGAAAGAATTTTTCAAATCGGACCAGGAGTTCCAGAGATTAGCGCGTTCAAACAAACAAACAAACAAACAAACAAACAAACAAACAAACAAACAAACACTGCAGCTTTATAATATTAAGTATAGATTGTTTTAGGTGGTAAAAATCATCAAATGAGTCCTTCCGCCCTGAGTGGGGCGGAAGGGACTGTCAGACTTTTACTGACTACCACCACCCTGAAACCACCCTGTTCCTTCTGTTGCCCTTTACGTTCCGGAGCCACGGTATCCTGTTAAGACGTCCCGCAACAATGAGATTGGCTGCTGTAAACGTTACGTAACTTAGGGGAAGAATTTGAGTAGGTATTTATAATAACGATAACATATTTTACATCTAAATCCTAATCTGTCAAAAATACCTATAATTTATCTACATATTTGTCATTTATTGTCGCTGAGATGAGATTGCTACTAGATTTTGAACGTTTTTAATTAGGAGATTTGGCCTTCAAATAATACCTACATATTTTATGAAGGTGAATCACATCTGCGCCGGGAGGCTGCCAATTGGGTGACGTGGAGTCTAGAGTACTGATTGATGATAATTATATTTGTCAATCTAGTAATTGTTATTGCATGTGGGATGATAACTCACCTCACCTAAATTATCCGAAGGATTTTTTTACAGAATAGGCAGGTTGATGCTGCCAGCTTTTTGGGCACTTGTCCTTTTAACAGCGATGCGGACGCGATTTTTGATGCCCTCAGGGATGGCCAACCGGTCGATCGCGATCGACCGGTCGATCGCGGCTATTAGTCCAGTCGATCGCAACAGGGCAAAAAATATAAATAAGTATAACAGACTGCGCAACGTAATGAGTAATTTTATGTTTTAACTCTTAAAAAAATACCACCCAATATCCACTCGCAACTTACCAGTGGGTCGCGATCGGTTCTTTGGAAACTTCTGGATCATACTATTAAAATTCGCCTTCCAAAAATCAGATTCGTATGAAGAAGAATGGGCAAAAAACTTACATACCTACTATAATTATCTAGGCTATTAGTCTAGCTTAGGCACCAGTCTCCCACAATATTGGAGTATTTTTAATGTAATTACTAAACAATATTTCCATGAAATCGCTTTAAATATTGTGGTGAGAAAATAAATTAATTTATTATTAGATTTTTATTATTATTATCTACATACTATAATAATCTAATTGCCAAATAACATTTTCCTTTTTGCCATCATCTGCCCCACTATTCAAAACTTTAATCCACCGTCACTCATAAAAAACGTTCAGCTTCCAATACAATGGCAAGATTCTTCACTGATTTATGACGTCACAGATACCACCATGTCCAGCCGTTCAAGACATATTAGATACGACAGATTTATGATTATGAAAGCACCTTCACAGTCGTAAATCTTCGTCCGAGGATTGAACGGAGCGAAGGTGAAGGTTACCGTGTTTTTCATTGCTGTTATTGTGCGTTTATTTTAGTACACGGTGTATTTGGAATTTGCTTGTGTACTCAGAATTATACCCTTACAGGATATCTACAAAGTTTATTTTTCATCTAAATTAGTTTGATCGTTTATCCCGGATAACCTGGATATTAATCAGTATCAATCCATACCTACTTTTTTTTTTAGGTGGTAAAAATCATCGAATGACTCCTTCCGCCCTGGGTGGGGCGGAAGGGACTGCCAGACTTTTACTGACTAAAAAACCACCCTGTTCCTTCTGTTGCCCTTTACGTTCCGGGGCCACGGTATCCTGTTAAGACGTCCCGCAACCCCGGCAGGCGTTTGACCCCTATTGGGGCCCCGTCCCTGTGCATCAATCCATACTTAACATTATAAATGCGAAAGTAACTCTGTCTGTCTGTGTTACGCTTTCACGACTAAACCACTGAACCGATTTTGATGAAATTTGGTACGGGGTTAG
Source organism: Hoplodrina blanda (assembly GCA_949316365.1). Classification (NCBI taxonomy): domain Eukaryota; kingdom Metazoa; phylum Arthropoda; class Insecta; order Lepidoptera; family Noctuidae; genus Hoplodrina; species Hoplodrina blanda. The sequence goes on along the minus strand of OX438579.1, from coordinate 1,154,969 downwards.
TTGGAACCCTAAGAGACGACATAGGTTACTTTTTATTTCGCAGCTTCATCTGCGTCCGCGATAACAGACATTTACGCGGGCAAAAGCTAGTTATCTAAACTTCTATATTAATAAAACTTTTATAAAAGTCGCAACTTCTTCAATATCTTGGTACGGTACGGAACAAAAACAATCTCAATGATGCCGAGTTCGATACCGAACAAGTACAGTAGCGGTTATAAGTGGGTGTGTAATGTATGATATAATAACAAATGCTCTAATTTCACTTGAAATAACGTTCACATGATATAATTTTCATATGCTATAAAATCATATAACCTAATTTCATATGACCTAATGTTTCATATGATATAATTTTCATTTAATATAAAACATTTAGTATAACGTTCATTTTATATAATTTTCAATATGTATAATATTCTTTTTATATAACATTCATTTGACCTAATGTTCTTTTGACCTAATTTTCATGTTTAATGGTCACAGTTCTAACCTAACTCAAATGGCACCTAACCAAACCTTAAAATATTCTATGCATGGTCGACGGAGCCCCGCTTCGCTTCTTATAACTTAGCTTTTGCTATGAACTTCTCTCAGGCGTCAGGCAAGCAAGCATGCAGCATGCAAGCAAGCATGCAGCATGCAAGCAAGCAGCATGCAAGCAAGCATGCAGCATGCAAGCAAGCATGCAGCATTCAAGCAAGCATGCAGCATGCAAGCAAGCATGCAGCATGCAAGCAAGCACGCAGCATGCAAGCAAGCACGCAGTATGCAAGCATGCAACATGCAGCAGGCATGGTTTCTGTCACGGCTCCGGTGCTGCGGGGCTCCGGCAGTCCCACGCGAGTTTATCGTCGCAGATGGATTTAACGCTCACCACCGCAGCTTCGGCTTGCTGGCCGGCTACGCCGGCCAGCCTCAGCCGCGGCGGCGAGTGTTACAACCACCTGCTCCTCAACTCGCGGGCCGCCTCGCCCCTCCGCGCCTACGCGATTTTAAATTACACTCTAGGGGTAGGGCAAACAAGACTGCGTGGAGTCGGATTTACAGCGATTCGTTTTTGTCACTAAATCCTAATTTTTAGCAAATGTTTTAGGACTAAAAAAAATATTATAAATGAACATTCGGAATAATACACATAAAATATAAAACAAATATCGAGATTGCAATAGCCACACAATGAATATTTCGCTGTAACTGTATGACAGACAGTAAGAAAAATAATAAATTCGTGTATAGTCTACCCACCTCATGCATAAAAGCAAACTTTTGTAGCAATTAATGCTTATGCGATGCATTTTTGCTAGCACCATACTAGCGGGCGTTTAAAATCGTATCAGATTTTCTTAATTATATTAAAAGTTACTTAGAGATTATGAATATTATAGTAAATGAATAATATACTACATGAATATTATGTCAAATGTGCATTATAGGAAATGTTAATTATATCATAAGAAATTAGATAAAATGAAATTATATCAAAAATTCATTATCTCAACTGATCGTTATATTAAACAAAATTATATTAACTGAAATTAGGTCAAGTGAACGTTAGATTTTTTGTTATTATATCAACCGTTACACACCCGTTATAAGTGGAGTAGCAATCTCACAAAGCAATTGATTAACACTTTTTTAACTTACGACCTTTTAAAATTCTGAGGTGTTCGCAAGTACTGTGTTAATACATAATCACTTATACGCACATATGTAGGTACGGCCTGTACCGCGTGTTCACAGCAATTCAAACCTTAGCATGCTACTATCGGGGTTGCGGGACGTCTTAACGGGATACCGTGGCCCCGGAATGTAAAGGGCAACAGAAGGAACAGGGTGGTTTTTTAGTCAGGGGCGGAAGGAGTCATTTGATGATTTTTACCACCTAAAAAAAAAAAAAAAAGCATGCTACTATACTTATGACCTCTTACTGTACCAATATGACTTTTAAATTCATCTGTACTTTTTAAGTTTTCTTGGACATCAGTGGTGAAAACACGATGAAACCTGGACTTAGATGAAGCCTGAATTCGGCAAGCGTGGTGAAAAGAGGCCTTTGCCCTACAGTGGGACACTAATAGCCAGCCTATTAGTGTCCCACTGTAGGGCAAAGGCCCTATTATTATTACTAAGCAAGTTAAGTTGAAGCAGAACTTTGACGTGTTTTAACCGTACTACTATCTTCTCCTCATGCGTGCACGCACGTGTAGGCAAACGTGAGAGAAACGCAATAAAATTACATGTTTTCAGTAAAACCGCTAGGCGTGGAAACTTTCATTAAATGGATCAGATTACAGCATTCTTCTTTCTTTATATATTTGCGAATGTTACAAGTAGAGGTGAAAACTTCAAGGGTGCAATTCATTTAAGTTTTAGTAACGATTGCAATCTAATCTCAGTCCTGTCAAAAATTCCTGTAATTTACCTACATTTTTTTGTCAATGATTGTCGCTGAGATTATTATTATTAAAACATAACATCACGCCTGTAATCCCCAAAGGGCTAGGCAGACGTGTACCCATCAGTACACCCACATTTCGCCAGTTATGTTTAAGTCCCACGTAATAGGAGGCAAGCCTATGTGCCATTCACCGGGCACAAATCCAGACTTCGAGGCTGCTACTGAAAAAGTCCTAATGGAAAAACCCAATAACACTTTGCCCGACCTGGGAATCGAACCCAGTCGCGCTTTGCGACCACAAGACCAAACATATAAAATAAATATTATTATTATTTTTTATTCAAAATCTACACAAAACCTATTTACATAAATTCTGCCAAACTGCATAACAATTTGTCGGCAGTTGTTCTCGTTAACAATATTAAAATTAATGTTGTTTTTACAATCATAATTATGTGTGTAACGTGTGTCACTATAACTTATTTAAGTTATTTTTTAACTAACTTTTTTTATTTTATTAACAACTGCTACAAAAATTGACTATGGACATAATGACAGAGAGTGTATTCAGAATTTTCTTAAGTTGTCAAGTCAAGTCGAAACATTTATTTCAATTAGACCATTTACAGGCACTTTTGAATTTGACAAAGAGTCGGTCAGTTTGAGAGACAGATATTTAATGAATACAAAAACGAATCGAAATCGAATGGTTACAATACAGGCTATTGCTCCCGGAGGGCCTGTATGCCTCTTCACATACCTTGGTCCTCTCATCGCTTCATACACTGTTATATAATGAAAATTCCAAGTGCTTTTATAATGCTAATAAAACCAATTGTTGATTACCATAGCCATGATCAATAACCCTTTGCAGTTTTATGTTCAATCAAATTATATCACTCACATTACTCACTTTATTTTCTGATAAGAAGTCACTCTATTTTAATAAAAACTACCTAACTGCCCTGGCTTCTCGTGGGTACAAATTTCCGACTTTCTGAATTTTTCTGTATATTTCTGAGTTTTCTGGATCTTTCTGGATTTAAAAAAAAACTGCCTCGTTGGTCTAGTGGGTCGCAAAGCGCGACTGCTGAGCATGAAGGTCTTGGGTTCGATTCCCAGATCGGACAAAGTGTCATTGGGTTTTTCCATTAGGAATTTCTCAGTAGCAGCCTCGGAGTCTGGATTTGTGCCCGGTTGATGGCAATAGGCTCGCCCCCTATTACACGGGACTTAAATTTCGTAAAGGTCATGGGTTTTATTCCCAGGTCAGGAAAAGTGCTATAAGTTTTTCTATTTCTAATAGCAGTTCAGAGTTAAGCGACATCATTCACCAACCATCCCAAAAATCATCTGCTTATCCTTGCGACAGTCAATCCCACGTTATTGGTTCATTGGATTAGGTCCAGAGGATGGAAACTAACGAGGCAGCATCGCAATCATCAATCCACCTCCCAAGCAATGTGATTAGGCAATGCATCTAGTTACGAGTCCACGCACCAATTGATAGCTTCCCGATGTACGGTACGAATTCAGATTAGATTGAGGTTCATTTGCATATATTTGCAATTACAATGAAGGTGATATAGGAAATCGAGTTTTGTAGGTAAAGATTGGTGAATTTCAAGGCTAGTGACGGGCTTTAAAAAAAAACTAAAACCAATATTTTTGTGAATGTTGACTTTCGTATTAAGTAATGGACTTTTAATTATGTGTTTGATAATTATGATTGGAGTTTCTAGCCCATTCCTCTCCATACGAAACCTTTTGGAAAGGGAAAATAGATGCTAAAACTTTAGACTCTTTTCACTCTATAGGGGTTGCATTTAAGTCAAGCCTGCTGCAATCCTTACGTACTCCTTTCTCCTCGTCCACGGTCATACATCTGGTCATACAAGCATGGCCATTACGATTACTGCGCACCTAACCTTTCTGAAGAACCTCACCAATAATGACGCCGTGTACCCCATCAGTCATTGATTTAACTGCCCCATTAATCTTGTGGTCGCAAACTTGATTGTTGAGCGTGGGGTTTGATCCCAGGTCGAGAAAAAAAGTGTTATTTGATCTTCTCATTGGGAGTTTCTTAGTAGTAACTGGAGATTTTATGTTGGTGGTGTGTTTTGAAAAGCTCATAAAGCTGTTGCTCCTGCACCTGCAAGTCGATTCTGTAAAATTCGAACTCACTCTCACTTTCACTCTCACTTCACTCGACCTTGATTTCGCTATCGCTATTGGTCGCTTCGGAGGGGAGTTGATTTTATTGGTCCAAATAAAATCAACTCCGCAGTTTTCACCGCAGTTTTCACTGAGGTGAGTTCTTACAGAATAGCATAGCTGATCTCTCCCGGTTACATCGAGTTATATTCAATCGGTGTATGCGAGTTAGGGAAGAAGAAGTTCACCAGTGTTTGCGCCCACACATGTGCAGTAAAAAAACTGCATACTTGGGTAATTCCCATTGAGATTGGCCGCTGTGACTGAAACAGATCTGGAGAATATCTTTGCTTCTTCTGGCTGTTTGTGTGTGTGAGTTTGTATGTTTGTAAAACGCAGCCACGATACAGGAGAAATTCCCAGTGTAGGTGTAAGTGTGCAAGGTTTTTTTTTAAAAAACAGACTAACTTTAATATGAATCATCATTAGGTAACATCTGACATGGCAATCTAAATGAATTCATCTCAACTGTTATTATCTATCTTATGTTCGTTAATTAAGTTTTAGTTTGATCTTAATTTAAAAAGGAGTTGGTTCTCAATGTCAGACAAAGATCAAAAGATATTGATATCCTCACAAAACGTGACAAGGTTAACTGAACATTTTAAATTAGGCATTATTCATTGATCTATATTATTAATACTAGCCGACCCGCCACGACTTCGTTCGCGTGGTATCCTACACTACCCCTACCCTACCCTACCCTACCCTACCCTACCCTACCCTACCGTGCCCTACCCTATCCCCAGAGATAAGCGCGTTTAAATAAACCAACAAATAAACAAAAAACATAGGTGAGGTGCACAGTACTCGTAATCGGCGTGCTTGTATGACGAGATAGATGAACGTGGATGAGGCGAAAGAAGTATGTAAGGATCTCAGCAGGTGGCGTTCTGTGCTCTCTGCCTACCCCCATGGGAAAAAGGCGTGAGTTTATGTGTTTGTTTTAAGTACCATGCGAGGACCTGCGTATGAATACACAAGGCACATCCGAGGACCTTTTCAAACCGAGGACTTTTTCGGACGTCCTCGGATTGACTTGACCATTGCATCGTACTCTACGTTCGATTTTGAGCCTTCCTGTATACTTAATAAGGAAAAGTTGGTCAAACCTCGGTTTGGTCACAGAAATTCATGCTCACACCCCGACAGTGTGTGTCCGCCAGGCGGCGCCACTAAAATTTTTACACACCTCGTCATACACTTTCAGTCTTATTTTAAGTACCTTGTGGGGACTTATGTGTAAACCTTCACACAAAATGTCCTCGAAATGGTAGCTTTTCAACACAAAGTGTATGGAAGTCCTCGTATTGATAGCTTTTCCGAACAAGAGTGTATTCAGGTCCCCGTTTTGATAGATTTTCTAAGTGTATGATATTCTATAGATTTGAGATTATTTAATTATTAACCGACGAAAAAAAAGGAGGAGGTTCTCAAGTCGACGTCTAGACATAATTTTTTAAATGTTTGACCACGTATAACTTTTTACAGTGTTGTCCGAATTCGATGATTCTTTTTTTATTGGATAGAGTATACTTCCAAGTTGGTCATTATGGTGATGAAATGAAGCTGCAGCAGGAATTGTCTCCGTGCAAGGCAACTCTTTAATGGTCAATGGTATCGTAATGAAACTTCGTATTTAACATGATAAAGTTAGATAGCAAACCAAAATTATGATGATGATATGAAGCTGCAGCAGGAATCGTCTCCGTGCAAGGAAACTCTTCAATGGTCAATGGTATCATCATGAAACTTCATATTCAACATGTTTATGTTAGATAGCAAACAATCATTATGGTGATGATATGCAGCTGCAGTAGGAATCGTCTCCGTGCAAGGTAACTCTTTAATGGTCAATGGTATCGTCATGAAACTTCGTATTCAACATGTTTAGGTTAGATAGCAAAAAACATTATGGTGATGCTATGAAGCTGCAGTAGGAATCGACTCCGTGCATGGTAACTCTTCAATTGTCAATGGTATCGTCATGAAACTTCGTATTCAACATGTTTAGGTTAGATAGCAAACAAACATTATGGTGATGCTATGAAGCTGCAGTAGGAATCGACTCCGTGCATGGTAACTCTTCAATGGTCAATGGTATCGTCATGAAACTTCGTATTCAACATGTTTAGGTTAGATAGCAAACAAACATTATGGTGTTGCTATGAAGTTGCAGTAGGAATCGTCTCCGTGCATGGTAACTCTTCAATGGTCAATGGTATCGTAATGAAACTTCGTATTTAACATGTTAAGGTTAGATAGCAAACCAAAATTATGATGATAGTATGAAGCTGCAGCAGGAATCGTCTCCGTGCAAGGTAACTCTTCAATGGTCAATGGTATCGTCATGAAACTTCATATTCAACATGTTTATGTTAAATAGCAAACAAACATTATGGTGATGCTATGAAGTTGCAGTAGGAATCGTCTCCGTGCATGGTAACTCTTCAATGGTCAATGGTATCGTCATGAAACTTCGTATTCAACATGTTTAGGTTAGATAGCAAACAAACATTATGGTGATGATATGAAGCTGCAGTAGGAATCGTCTCCGTGCAAGGTAACTCTTCAATGGTCAATGGTATCGTCATGAAACTCCATATTCGACATGTTTAGGTTATATGGCAAACCAACATTATGGTGGTGAAATGAAGCTGCAGCAGAAATTGTCTCCGTGCAAGGCAACTCTTTAATGGTCAATGGTATCGTAATGAAATTTCGTATTTAACATGTTAAGGTTAGATAGCAAACAAACATTATGATGATGATATGCAGCTGCAGTAGAAATCGTCTCCGTGCAAGGTAACTCTTCAATGGTCAATGGTATCGTCATGAAACTTCGTATTCAACATGTTTAGGTTAGATAGCAAACAAACATTATGGTGATGATATGAAGCTGCAGTAGGAATCGTCTCCGTGCAAGGTAACTCTTCAATGGTCAATGGTATCGTCATGAAACTTCATATTCGACATGTTTAGGTTAGATGGCAAACCATCATCATGGTGGTGAAATGAAGCTGCAGCAGGAATCGTCTCCGTGCAAGGTAACTCTTCAATGGTCAATGGTATCATCATGAAACTTCATATTCAACATGTTTATGTTAGATAGCAAACAATCATTATGGTGATGATATGCAGCTGCAGTAGGAATCGTCTCCGTGCAAGGTAACTCTGTAATGGTCAATGGTATCGTAATGAAACTTCGTATTTAACATGTTAAGGTTAGATAGCAAACCAACATTATGATGATGATATGAAGCTGCAGCAGGAATCGTCTCTGTGCATGGCAACTCTTCAATGGTCAATGGTATCGTTTTGAAACCAAAACTTCATTATGGTATTGACTTGCAGCTGCAGCAGGTAACGTCTTCGTGCCACTAAACTCATCAACGGTCGCTGGTATCTTCTTGGAACTTTGTATACAATATGTTTACGTTGGATAGCAAAACGCCATTATTATACTGATGTAAAGCATCAAAAGCAGCATTAAGCAGGAATCGTCTCCGTGCAAAACAAATTCTTTCACGGTCACTGATATCGTCTTATAAGCTCAAACTTTTATGGAGATATTAACTGCTGATACTTCATACATACATGCTGCATATTATACAAGTTTTAAGACAACACCCGTGACGGCTAAAGAGTTGTCTTACACGAAAACAATTATTTCTAGAGCTCCTCATCACGTTGATCACGTTTGGCCATCCTAAACATATTGTACACACAGTTTCAAGACGTTCCTAGTGACTGTTCAAGAGTTCAGTTGTACGATGACGATTTCTGCTGCAGCTTCAAGTAATCACCGTTATTATATTTTGCTATTTAACGTAAACATGTTGAGTACGAAGTTTCACAACGATACTAGTGACTGTTAAAGATTTGCCTTTCACGGAAACGATTCCTGATACAGCTTCACGTCACCATCATAAAGGCGTTTTGCTATCAAACCTAAACAAGTTGCAAGATGATACCAGTGATCATTAAATACTTCACTTGCAAGGAGACAATTCCTACAGTAGTGTTATTACTCCAATGTCAAACGTCTAATACAGAACGGCATCAATTGCACATAGTAGAAAACTGTTATTTTGTAAGTCCTCTGATAGTACTTAAAATAAGAAATGTGTGTTTATGGACTTAGTTTCTTTCGGTGATTCCAAATAAATTATTATTACTCAGTGTGTAAAAAGTTGCTACGGAAAATTCGTAAAATGTCCTCGCATTGTACAACTCCTACGCGGAAAAACGACCTCGGATAGTTTGTCAAAAGTCTAACACAGGGTCCTCGCATTGTACAACACATAAGAAAGTGTGTGAAAATAGGTCCTCGGATTGGTGCCTCTGGTCAAATGGTCAGGGTCCTCGTTTGGCTCACACACAGGTCCGCGGATGGTACTTACCAGGCGGGTTTGCGTGTGTATTCAAGTCCTCGCATTGGTCACAGAAAGTTACACCAAAAAAAAGAGAGATAGCGCTATACGAATAGGCTCATCACCCCAAATATTGTTTTCTGTTTCTTTCTATCTTATTGAACCATGCGTATGACGTCGTTAAATAGGTTTTCTAGGACGTCCTCGGATGGTGACTTGTGTCTATAGTCCTCTTATGGACGTCTATACAAACAGGGGTGTATGTATGTATGTATGTGTGTATGTCAATAATTAAAACATCTTTTCAGCTTTATTATATTTGTTTTTTGTTTAAATTACTGCTTTGACTACAAAAAAGAAATCATCGAAATAGCAACACTATTTAATTAGTGAGTGCCACATGGGCTTAATGGTACCTATTCTTGACTTCCAAACGGAAAAAGTCACGTGCCGAAGCTAGTATATAATAGGTATATTATTATGCCTTCCAGACATCTGAATATTAGAGACTCGGCTGTCAACACATTAATGGTCTTTCGTGCCTAAAAAAGGACCAAAAAATGTATTCAGAAATGTCAAGGTCAGGTATTGTTTTCGCTAGTTATAAAATTTATAAATGTGTTTTCCTTATTTAGCAATAAATTTTAAGCTCTATCACAACTTGTATCTATTCTAACTCAAACTATAAAAACTTGGTTCCTCAATTTGTCTGTCTGTATTATGCGTGGTAACCTTGGAAACTACTAGAAGGATACTAACATAATCCGTTGATTATTGGTCTTCCTTCCGCGAAAAATGCTCCGAATATATAATTAATATCTTATTTATGTATGCAAGTAGGTGCATAATGTATCTATAGTGTACATACAAGCTGTTACCTGTAATTGAGTGTGCATTATACTTATAGAATAAGTAAGTAACTAGTACAACCTTACATTTTGTAGACGAATATTTTAATGTATCACTTGTTGGTAATTCTCAAATAAAATAAATAAAAAAGAAAAATGGCCCAGTATTGAAACTATACAGCATGTAACAAAAACCCTGTCCGATCCTTAAGGGTATTATTCGGCATCGTACTGCGTACACATATACGTAACCATTTAATGGATTTGAGATTTTTTTATTATTATTATATTTTACTCTAGACCTCTTTAAACGTGCACAATTTATTACATTGTTCTCAATAAAATTGTACCCGTAGATTCAACATGAATAGTGTAACCTAAATTTTTAATATTTTATTGGTTTAAAAAGAGTGGTCATGGAGTGTCTTGCTCATTCTTCTCCATAGAAACCTACTCTTTGGAACAAACAACTACCTTCAACTTTGTGACTGACTGACTCCTTGAGTTCTATAAAATAATGTTTTATTAGAAGCGACTCGCCCCAGCTTCGCACGGATGCAACGTAGTGTACAGACGACGAAAAGTGACTTTGTTTTATACTATGATGAAGAGATAAATGATTTTTTTGCTAAAAACACCATGGAATCTTAGACTATTACAGCGGAACTAGGAAAATTAAAGATGATTGTGCTACACGCATAATGGTTGACAGGCGTGAAGACTATTGAGCAAGTAATTGTGCGTTACTCGCTACTTCGGTTGCGTTGTAAAAACTACTGATCGGATCCGGCTCAATTTGTAACCCTTTGAAGGTCGACAACGCATCACTAACCTTCTACAAGGTTACATTCATTATTTTGATGTTTCGGTAACCACATGTTAATAATTACAATTCGTGGTGCTTGGCAATCTGGGCTTTTCCTACTTGAAAACATCCCTCTGTGCCTATTGGCCTAGTTCTGTTCTGTCTCCTGCTTGTTTGGAGGGAAGTGGAAATTATATTTTTTCTTACTCCTCCGCTATTCTTTTCTGATTAATTTCGTTGCGGGACCCAAGACAGTTAATCGTTTCTCTGGGACTCGTCGAGCTTCATTGCCTCGGCGCTTTTCTGGTGGCCTCCACTGTTGATTCTGGCTTTCAGGAGTTGCAGTGGGTGGGAACAGTGTGGCGGGCTTAATCACATGTTTAGAGTGAAGTGAAAATTACGTTTTGTTCGGAATCCTTCCGAAGTTTGCGTAGATGAAGTCTGAAGATTTTAATTAAATAAATAAACCTGTAAGTATCTATTAGATATCACAGACATTTTGTACCTAATCTTTATGACTAAGAAAATGCGAAGATAACATTTATATAATTGAACGCAAAAGCTATTGTTAATCGCACAAACTACGATTAAACAAAAAACAAAGAGCATTCTACCGTTTTCCTTGAATTGTAAGAAAGTAAAAAATTGTAGTTAATAAAAAATTACAGTCTTCCTGGATAAACGTATGTGAGTTTATTATGTTTGTAGATGCAGCGCACGGTACAGAAGCAATCCTAGGGTGGGGAAACGTCTTTTTTTTTGTTAAAGAAGAAAGAACGACAATAAGTGTAGGTTTAGATTTTGAACAGACTGATGAGACTGAGATTTTAAAATTACCCCCCAGATGTATATTCACCTTTAAATATCTTTTTACAACCAATCATCATCATCTGCCTAGCCTTTTACCAATTATGTTGGGGTCAGCTTCCAGTCTAACCGGATGCAGCTGAATACCAGTATTTTACACGGAGCGACTGCCTATCTGACCTCCACAACCCAGAAACTGGGTAATACGATACCCCTTGGCAAGACTGGTTGTCAGATTTTCGGGCTTCTGACGACCCGTAACGACTGTCAAAGATCCACGAATAAACGACGATCCACGATCTTTTTACAACCGTTACATGAAAATTGTATATTTGTAACAGAATGCGCATGCGCAGCTCAAGGTCATAGGAGAGTAAGTAATAATAATAGTTGATATAACTTCTAAAACGCAACCAGCATCAATAACACCGATAGTCACGCTTATTAAACAACTTTAATGAATTGAAAACGTATGATTATCATCAATAATTCTACCACATATTGTCTGTCTGTCACAATGGTCATTGTCATCACTGATGTTAATCATAATAAGCTTATATCGTCATTAAGATTATGAAATTCTGTTTGGTTTGATTTTATTTTAATTCTTTTTACAAAGAAAATCTTCCACGCTTCCATTCCCAGGTCGGGCAAAGTGTTATTGGGTTTTTCCATCAGAAATTTCTCAGTAGCCTCGGAGTCTGGATTTGTGCCCGGTTGAAGGCAATAAGATCGCCCTTACATGGGACATAAAACATAACTGGCAAAATGTGGATGTACTAATGGGTACACCTCTGCCTTATCCTTCGGGGATTACAGATATGTTATCTTAAAACGTTTTATTGTCATTAAGGTCACTTAAAATTTACTTGACAGTACCTACATAATAATATTTATCTGAAAATGTTTTTGAAACAAAGTTCCTCAACGCGGCTTGCGGTAGGAATTAACTGGCAGAAATCGCCACGTAAAAAAAAAGCGTCATGCCACATGCAGACGACCTTCCTTTTCCCGTTTTTTTATTTTGACTGTAGAAATTTGGTGTACGTGTATGTCTTCGGCAAGTAGGGTAGGCTAGAAGAAAAAGTGTTTTACAAAAGTTAATAAAAAAAAAACATACAAAATCTTAATTTTCTGATCTTCATAAATTGTTTAATACAATCATGATTTTATTCATAATTTATTCTCTAAGTAGGTGAAATATAACAGAAAAGTATTTTTTAATAATCTATAGATACTAATATTATTACAAAGCTCAACAATTTGTTGGTTCCTTTAATTTTATGATTGCGCTAATCTCCGAAAAAAATCACTAATAGGAAGCTAGGTTATCTCCGAGAGCCATAGGCTAATTTTATGGTATACATGACTACCATGCGGACGAAGTTGCGGGCAGAAACTAGTAGTGGATAATATACTAACTTTTCCCCGAAAATAAAAAAAAATAAAATACTTAGTTTTGGTGTTCTTTATGTAGTACCTAGTACCTACATAAAAAGACCAGAATAACCACTCTAAAGTATTTGGATCATTAGGTTCCCATTAAGATGGTTAACCTAAATCGTGCTAATGGTCATGTTCGTGTTTAGGTGCTGTCAGTGGGGATAATCTCTCAACTGCTTATGTCTTTTTTTATTATTTTATATTGCCTACAAAAATAATAAGATAACTAGGATTTTGGAAAAACTTAATGACAAAGAGTATCCGAGGAGTTTCTTACTCGTTCTTCTCCATAGAGACCTACCTCCGTTATGCAACGAACAATTAGCTTCAACTTTCTGCATAAATGCTTTGTCTTTCAATTCTTTTTTCACTGTCGCAATTCCCGTTATACGCGGAACTACATAAGCAGTAACCTTTTAAACGGTCAAACAGTAACAAGATTAGGGCATATTATTATTATTATATTATACCTACTGTTAGGGTCACCAACCAGCATTTAAAAAAAATGAAATTTAAACACAGAATAACCATGTCATTGTTTAAAAATTTTTGGCCACAAAATTTAGTTTATACGTAGTCCTTACACACTATAATTATGTAAAGACTGACTATAGGATAGGATTTTTAAATGATACAGGGCACCTCCCTTGAACGCAAACTGAGTTAAAGACTTTTTTCGTTGGCTTTATCTTAATGACAAGTCGTCAATCAGCTTCGTCTTTCGTGTTATATTAACTGACTGTAACCGGTTTTCATCAGCTGTTCAGTTTGTTGAATTTTAAAACTTAAAAGTGTAATAAAAAGGCTCAAATTCGTCAATATCACCAGTTTTATCATCATCTATTGAAAACTAACTTCAACGTATTTTCTTAACAATGGTAAATTTTTCATCTTATTAGGGATTTCCAATTCAATTTGATATTCATGTAAACAAGCATGCGTGTGATTTGAACAGTAATTGCGATATGTTATTCAGAGTCACGATTTTTCAAATCTCAGAGTTAGCTAGGTAAATCGTTATATTGGTTATGTAACTATACACATCAAAAGTGTCTAGGGATCAACATCCCTAACAAATGTTAGGGATGTTGATCCCTAGACACTTTTGATGTGTGTATATTGATTGAGTGGATCTAGAAAATACTTTTGAAAATTGTATGACGCAGTAGCTATCGAAGTAAATACATTACATTACTCATTTTTGTGATATAAGGCTAATTTTTCAATCGTCATATAACTCTTATCGGAGGGATAAATATGGCGGTTTGACAGCTTTTGTATAGAAATATGTCAAATTGTCATATTTATTCTTTGGATAAAAAGTAATCTGACTATTGGAAAATTAACCCTTAATATTTTAATATTCTAAGGTATAAAAGTACCTACCTATATATATACACATCAAAAGTGTCTAGGGATCAAGATGTATTTGGTAATAATAATATATTGATCCCTAGACACTTTTGATGTGTGTATATTTAACAAAATTATAAATTGTTATAATGGTTCAAAAGGACAAAGGGAGGTCTTTGTTCTACAGTGGAGACACGCTAAAAAAATAAAAAATAATTATTAATTATTACCATGTTCAGATTATGGTTCAACTATCTAGTTGGTTAAATTTTTTTTAAAGAATTTTTAACGTTAGTTAATATTTATAATTATTTGAATTGGACAACTAAGTAGTTCCTTTGCATTTCCAGTTAGTCAGAAAGTTAAAACTATGGTCACTAATTTAACAATCAAAGAGACTGTCGAAAAGACAACAAAAATTAAAAAAAAACTATTTGGTTGAAATACAAACTTCTATTGAAATACACACTACTTGTGAAGTTCTGAAAGCTACGAGGCAAGAAAATATAAAAATAATAAATGAAAAAAAGAATACTGCCAGCTAACTCAACAAAAAACTTGTTTCAGAAAAACCAAGAAGGTTCTAAAAAAATCTAAAGACTAACCTCCATTGTTTCATAAGTCACACCACACGTCTCCCACATATCGCATTCATTCCACGCAGGGGCCATTAAACAATCGCTCAACGCATGCCAACACGCAACAAGAAACACTCCAGTAAATACAAAAAAAAATATTTTATTAAAATTCTAAATTATAATTAAATACTTAATCTAATATATCACTTTAAATGTTAACTTCGTTTCCGTGAGGGATAACATTATCTTTCTCGGTTACATATTCCTTGTCGGAGGGAGTCGTTGGTTCTTTCTTTTCGTCTTCTTCAGCAACTGACGTGGTCAAAGCAGGCTGAGTAGTCGGCTTCTCTACTTTGTCTTCTTTGTAAGGCTTTCCAGTTTCCACAATGGGCACTTCCCTATCAACGTCTTTAGCTCTCTCAACGACGCCGGTCACTGGGGCGGTAACAATCAGGTTTCCATCGCTCGACAGCTCAGCAACAACATCGCCACTGGAGGAGTTCGATGGCAAGGTGTAGGTGTGGAAGAACTGGCTCGCAAAAATGTCACGGTCGTCCTGTTTGGCCTCGTGCGAACCCTGGATGAAGATGAAGTCACCCTTCACCTTGACTTTCAGGTCGTCTTTCTTGTAGTCCTTGACATTTACAACAACTTGGAACTTGTCGTCGTCGGCTATGATTCTGGGTCCGATTTCGGCGAAAGTCGGGAACAGTTTCCAGAGAGGAGCGAAGAGGTTGCCGAAGATTGGGAAGCCAAGCCATGGGCTTTGGCTTTCGAAGTCTTCACTGTATATTGAGGTGATAGGCTGCGGTGCCGGCTGGTCGGTGACCGGCACGGCGGCTGCCGTCGCAAGGATAGCGCATACCGCAAACAATCGCGGCGAAAACATATTGACGTGTGCACTTGTTGGTGATGCAACTAGAACTGAGGCCGCCGCGGGTCGCGAAGGCTATATAGAGGTAGTGGGGCAGGGGGGTGCGTAAGCGCATCGCTGGCGATGACGATAGAGTTGTAATGTAAATACGGCAATAGGTACAAACAGACTACAGACGGAATGAGTTTACCTTTGATTCATGTTCAAGTTTGGAAACATTATTGCTTCGACCGCATATAAGGAAAACATAAATGTAACGATAGACACTATATTCTTTATCCGCAAATGACACTGTTAGTATTTGCTAGTACTTGTAGGTTTCACGATTAAGCTAGTTAAATAATCTAATAACTATACGTTAATATTAAATATTTCTGATAAAATAATCCGAAAACTGTTTCTCATACCTCTAAAAATATATTTGCAATCCACAAAAACTAAAAAAAAGTATTATGATAATAAACTACGATCGCTGTAGGCAGAATAGTTTTATTATGTCGCATCTGTAAATAATCATAACAAACAGCTCTTTGGTGTGAGGCTTGACCTTGGAAGGCCGGCATCTAGACTGATCTCAGCAGAATTAGCTTATTTACACGTAACAATGAATCAAACATGTACTAGTACTTCCGATGTCACGTCTGTGAATGTGTAGCTGTCAGCACTTTATTTTGCTGACTGTACTTTTCTTATTTTGTTACTGATAAATATTTTGACAAGCTTACGCCCGCGATTTCGTCCGCAATTGATAAGTATATTATCCCATAAGAACCGTACCTACATTTTCCCGGGATAAAATTTGAGCATGAGGTCTTGGGTTCGATTCCCAAGTCGGGCAAAGTGTTATTGGGTTTTTCCATCAGGAATGTCTTAGTAGCAGCGTCGAAGTCTGAATTTGTGCCCGGTTGACGGCAATAGGCTCGCCCCCAATTACATGGGACTTAACTAAACATAACTGGCGAAATGTGTATGTGATAGAAGTAGAATATGTCATATGTGTTATTTTAAAATATACTATGTCTGTGCCAAATTTTATCTAGATCCGTTCAGCCGTATTGGCGTGATTGAGTCACACCCACATCCACACCATTGACATCCATCCTAAGTTTCGCAATAAAAATAGTAGTAAAAAGATTGTAATAACGCAAATGATTCTGAGATTTTTCAATTGTGATGGAAGTTATTTAATTAGGTAAGAGCAATGGAATTTTAATCTATCTACATATACTAATCTACACTATATAATATAATAATAATATAATAAAGAGGAAAACTTTGTATTTTTGTTTGTTTGTAATGGATAAACTCAAAAACTACTGGACCGATTTTAAAAATTCTTTCACCATTAGAAAGCTACATTATCTGCGAGTAACATAGGCTATATTTTATTTTAGAAAAAATAGGGATCCGTAAGAAAAATCACGCGAACTCGCGGGAAAAGTGCTAGTACCTATTATATCTATAAACTAATATTATAAAGAGGTAACATTTGTTTGTCAGTTTGTATGTAGGGGGTAATCTCCGGAAGTAATGAACCGATTTTGAAAATTGTTTCACAAATTGGAAGCAACGTTATCACTGAGTGCTATAGGCTATATTTTATTATCAAAAAATTAGGGATCCGTAAGAAAAATCACGCGAACGAAGTCGCGGGGAGAGTGCTAGTGCCAGGAAAGATAGTAAAGTTATGTTAAATATACTTACGTAACGATAAACTATAATAGCAGTTATGTAACGGAATGTTATTTAAAGTCGGAGTCGTTATTTCTATGGCTTCCTTCAATTCATCAACAATTACTATTGATATTTGAAGCCTTATTGCGGTAGGCAAACATTACATACCTACTGATCGGAATGTTTTTAATAATAACCTATTAGATTTTTTTTTAGACAAACTATTATGTATAACATAACGGATCTGTACGTCATGTTCGTGAAGGTACCCGGTCAGTTAGTACTGGTCATTCTCTAACATAAAGTAATGTCCTGCGCACATAACGTGCTACGATTGGTTAATTAATTTATCAAGAACCAATCACAGCAGTTTACGATAGCTTGACAATTAGTCACATTCGTTTTTTGTTAAAGATGGATGGTGGACTGTCTGCATAACATACTTAAACTAATTAAAAATAATTATATCATTGTTATTTAGTGGGTACGCATATTATTGTCTCCTTGACTTAATAACTTTATGCATTTTAATTATCTGACAGATCGTTTATCTATACTTTTAACTAATATAATAAAGCTGCTGAGTTTTTTTGTTTGTTTGAACACGCTAATCTCGAAAACTACCAGTGGAGTTGGGAAAATGTTTTTGTATATAATAGACAGATTCATGAGGAATAGTTAAAGCTATTTAACATCACGCTAGGACCCACGGGAGCGGAGCAGTAACCAAAGACGTCCCCTAACGCGTGTGAAATAACCACGCAGACGCAGCTGCGGGCTGAAGCTAGTCTAAGCTATATTTATATATGTAGGTACATAGTTATGTTTCATTTCACCTGATTACCTACATTAAGTTAGAGATTATCGTTGACATTTATTGAATATCGATCAATCTGGTAGATATATATTACACATACATTCATACATAAACTCACGCCTTTTTCCCATGGGAGTAGGCAGAAACCACAGAACGCCACCTGCTACGATCCTTACATACTCCTTTCGCCTCATCTACGTTCATACATCTCGTCATACAAGCACGCGGGTTACGAGTACTGCGCACCTGACCTTTTTAAAGAACCTCACCGATAAGGTCAGTGTGGTCCTATATTCGTTTTATTTCTTTGTTTACTTTGGAAGAAGAAATCTTTATTATACTTTTCTAGTTGTATCCTTTCATGTTTTTTGTACATTAATAAACTAATTTCATTCCAGTTTTGGGCCGCGACTTCGTCCGAGCAAATGCAGACATTGACGAGGATCAAAAAATATGCCCTTCATGAGGTTCAAGATTAGTCTTAAACTTCATCATGTGATTTTAGTCTTATTCTTTTATATACGAGTATTAATTGGGGTGTATGAGGTCTTGCGCTCATTCCGTTACACGTTGTATATCTCTTTACATTCTCTGCTTATCATTTGACAAGATATATGTACAACTGTAATAATAAATATTTGACCTTTAAAAATAATTCAGAAAATTCTAGTAAGTACATAATTAAACATACCTAGTGGAATTTTCTTGAAAAATATGCGTAAAATTATTTTTTTTCCGTTACATGACTCAGGTACCAACCACACTTTATTCCTCATTGTACCTACATTTATGAGTCAGTCTATTATTGACGCTTATTCACCCTAATTGCTTTGCACAGCTGCTTGCCTGTCTGCTACCTACGACTTCGTATGCGTGGTTATTTTTACCCGTGATAAGTTACATCTTTGGTCCTGTATTGAAACTAACCAGTATTAAATCACCATAATGTCTTTATTAGAATATCTTCGCTTTAGTAATTTCTATATTTTAATATTACTGTTTTATTTTTATTTTATTTTGCGAGATTTGGTAATATAATTGGCTTTGCAAAATTCGTGTAACCAAATATATAAAATGAAATACACTTTCTTAACGATATTTTCCTCAATCTATCATCAAAATTTCAGCCATACTAAAATAACGTAGGTCTAGCGACTTCGGGATCTTGGACCATAAGTAATCTCTGTCTATTACAAGTGCCAGGCCTCATAGATCACGTCCACCATAGGTCGTGCGTCACTGGCTTATTAGGCGTCCTCAAGGAAACAAAACAATAGCATTAGACCAGGTATGTAGGTACCAAGGTTTAATATCCTGGACACGTGGTAGAATAAAGCTAGAAAAAAATTAACACTATTCCTTTTAACCTCTTTTAAACGACATTCCATAAAGATACAGCCCGTAATATGTGTAAAAGACGCAAGCAGAGGAGATGACGTGCGGGCAGGTAGACAATACCTGGACAATCTAGTTTTGGCGTAGTCCACGGAACCCCGGTCGACGGAGCCCCGCTGCGCGGGGCTCCTACTTCTACGTTCAAGGTTTAAAGTAACCTAACACGAAGGGGATGGATTCGAACCTAACCTGTCCATGTCGGGGTCCCGAGCTCGCTTCGCTCGCTTACAAAACGTGACGATTTTCGATATTTTGTATTAGCAAACCGATCAAAATCATTTGTGATTATAAAATTTGATTAGTAATGATTTGATATTTTAAAATTACATCTAGCAACTTTTGATCAGTCGTTCATTTGATGTCACATACATTGGGATTCTAAAATTTTTCTAAATAATACATTTGGTCATTTAAATTTTGTTATTTCGTTTATTGTTCTTTTGAAATTTGCCCGAGAAAGTTTTGATTTTTTAATATGTAACCATGATTACTGTCCCACTCAAACCATGTCAGAGGCCCTTAAGGCGGTTTAGAAACTCTGACATTAGGGTGTGTGAAGTCGTCAGACCTTACTGCCCACACGATAAAGAAGAAAAAGATTAAAAGCTGATGAAACAGATAATAAATATTATAAAAAAGTTGCCGAGTTGTATCATTCAATGTTCTCTGCATATTATCCTCCTTTGCAAAATGGTTCTTAAAATTTTCCTTGATACTTGTATAAATAAATGTTCGTACGGGAATGAATCGCTTCTCCCAATACGTAGCAGCCGGTTTTTTAGCTGCTACTCCAAAATCAAGTCACCATCTGCTTAGCCTTTTCCCAACTATGTTGGGGTCGACTTCCAGTCTAACCGAATGCAGCTGAATACCAGTATTTTACATGGAGCGACTGCCTATCTGACCTCCACAACCCAGTAACTGGGTAATACGATACCCCTAGGTAAGACTGGTTGTCAGACTTTCAAGCTTCTGACGACTCGTAACGACTGTCAAAGATCCACGTATGACAGCCGGGACCAACAGCTTAACGTGCTTTTCGAGGCACGGAATGATGTCAGTAATGTCTAAGATAAACTTTAGAAAGTACATATGAATTGAAAAAGTCACATTGGTACTTGCCCGGAATTGAACCCACAACCTCATGCATGAGAGGCGGGCGCCTTAACCGCTAGGCCATCACGACATTCTACTCCAAAATCAAGTCACCCGACCACAAAGGATCAAACAATATTTGTGAGAGCGGTCCCGCTCGCAATTTGTCTCATATTTACTTTACTGTGCCAATAAAGCATTCGTTTGTTTTGATGCAAACTACGAACACAAAGTCCAGAGAGCAAGTTCAAGGCCTTTCTGATGACGCAAGTAATGTTTTTGACTGACTCCGGCTGTAACTTGTTTGAATGGAGGCTTCAAGTACTTTCCATTGTTTTGTGAACAGGTTTTTAGACCACAACTCGAAACCGCAAAGTGAATACACTGACTGTATAACGATACATCAATGATGAATGCACAGTGTACGCTGAAATAATGAGTTGCCTGGCCAAGCGTCGAATAATAAAATAATAAATGTATAGCGTTTTTTTTCTGTTTACAATTTTTTTCCAAAAATTTCAAGAAACCTCTGAAAGCGTGCCTTTATTATTTGGGGGCGCGTATCATAAAATATGGCAAGTGTATACCGGGCTCCCGGATCATATTAGTAGTAGGAACCGTGATGTTTTAGTTGGCAAGAGTCGACCCTCCGTTTACCCCAAATGAAGGGGAATCGACGAGAAACCTGTGAAAAAAATATGTTTTAAAAATCTTACGAGTATTTTGCGTCTTCTATTACTTTTTTAAAGATAAAAAGATTGGCAGAAAACTGATTCAATTAATATCTCGTGTGGTACTTGCCCGTGCCAGGTTGCAAACCCACAACCTTGTGCATAAGAGGCAGGTGCCTTAATCACTGGGTCATCGCGACATCTCTGAAAAATGACATCTGATATCTTTATGACAGTGCGAGCCATAATGACTCATCTTGGCAACATTTTACATGATATGAGTCTTCCCAACCTTTTGGCGCAAGACTTGCGCAATCGATAGGCTTATTTTTTTCGTTACGATGTAATAGAAAAAGCAGCTCACAAACTATATCAAGCAGATAAATGTTTAATCTCGAAAAGTCCGGTCTTAATCACATCGACTGATTCAGGGCTCAATGTGCTTATAACTTTTTTAATGATTTCATTCAGTTTCTACTTTCTACATGTCTAACAAACTATCTGATTTACTAATTGGTTCAAATCGGAAAAGTGATCACAAGGATCGACTTTCGTAATCCGATGGAGATAAAATTTTGCACTTCAAGTTTTACAATTTTAATTTAATTATATCGTCACAGGTAATCGGTTTAAAGAATTTATTCTCATAAGAACAGGTTCACTTATAATGAGATACAAAGTAATTGCTTATATCTAAATAATCCCATTTTCCCTCCGATGCGTTTGATAAGGAAATCAAAACAAATATGTAGGAAGTATGTAATTGCCAACATTTAATATACGGTATGACTACATTTCTCAGTTTTAGTTTAAATCTGTTAATGTTATCACAATCTTTTACGTCATTTGGTAGGTCCTTAAACAGCGAATAATGATGCAAACTGACTGCCCTGTTGGTTTTGTGGTCGTAAGTAGGTACCACTGCTAAACTTAGCTCCTAAGTTCGATTCCAAAGTTGGTGAAAATGTTATTGAGTGTTTTTATTACGAGTTTCCTAGTAGCCTGCAGTTTTAAATTTGGTAGTGACATCCCCGTGCGTCGGAAAGCTCGTAAGACTGTTGGTCGTACGCCTGATCTCTCCCCGGACGTGTCGGAATGCCGTCCCATCGTATTATGAGGGTAATGGCAGAGAGAGTGCACCTGTGTTTGCACTCACACATGTGCACTGTAATGTCTCCTGCGCACTATTGGCTAGTCTCTGTTAATATCGGTCGCCGTGCCCGAAATTCGGTTGGGAGAATATTATTAAGAGTAGGTACAACATAATGTAATGTCGTGATGGGTCGTGGGTACAAATCCGGGCAAGTACCTACTAATGTGATTTTTCAATACATTTGTACTTTCTAAGTTTATCCATATGTATATTTTTCCTGTGACATTCCAAACTATCTAAATATATATAACTCAAAGGTGACTGACTGACTGACATAGTGATCTATCAACGCACAGCCCAAACCACTGGCCGGATCGGGCTGAAATTTGGCATGCAGGTAGATGTTATGACGTAGGCATCCGCTAAGAAAGGATTTTCTAATATTTACCCTCTAAGGGGATGAACGGGGGTCCGACATTTACGCGGACGAAGTCGCGGGCAAAAGCTAGTAATCTATATATGTAATCCAGATCCGTTCCGATCTTTTTATCGCCAATCCACCTTGAGCAAGCGGTGATCAATGCTCGTTTCCTTCTCTGAATGAGAAAAGGCCTTTGCCCTGCAGGAGGACAAGAATAGGCTGGTATTATTATTTTTTATTATACTTAATAGGTTTTTTTTTTTAGGTGGTAAAAATCATCAAATGACTCCTTCCGCCCTGGGTGGGGCGGAAGGGACTGTCAGACTTTTACTGACTAAAAAAACCACCCTGTTCCTTCTGTTGCCCTTTACGTTCCGGGGCCACGGTATCCTGTTAAGACGTCCCGCAACCCCGGATACTTAATAGGTACCAACAAATGTTACGAAATGAAAAAACGTTTATTTAGAAATGTCGACTACTTCGGTCGGTTGAGTTAAGCGGATAATCCCGGAGTTGCTTTCTGTTACACTGCGCGACAAAACCACAGGGCGGTGTGAGATTACCAGAACAGACCATTTTAAAATAGGGATCATTTTGTTACTGCCAAACTTGAGCCCTTGGCTGTCGCAAAAGAAGCAGTTTAATATTTTTTTTAAAGAAAAATTACTTAGTTTTGCTTTTCGTGGACTAATTATAACTTTCTACCTTCCACCCGCCACTTCGTCAGCGACAAAGTTAATATCTTACGGGTACCTAACAGTTTTTCGGGATAAAAAGTACTATGTGCTATTCCAGACTATAATCTATCTCTGTGTCAAAGACCAAGATCTGTTCAGCTGTTCTAGCATGATTGAATAACAATCATCCATCCATACTTTCGCATCACTACATAGTATAAAACAAAGTCGCTTCCCTGTCTGTCTGTCTGTCTGTCTGTCCCTATATGCTTAGATCTTTAAAACTACGCAACGGTTTTTATAAGGTTTTTTTTTAATAGATAGAGTGATTCAAGAGGAAGGTTTATGTATTTACATTGCACCCGTGCGAAGCCGGGGCGGGTCGCTAGTTTATAATAGGAGTAAGATTGCAACCACAAATCTATGTGCTAATTGTAATCATTCTGACAATTTTCCAGAACAATATTCTACATTTGAATTTCGACATTAACTACTTATTAATAAAAGACACAACAGCTTATTTGATGATGCTCTTGTTCTTGTCCTCTTCTGAGCCAACGTAACTGATTTCAAGCTTTATTTTTTCACAGTTAAGATAAAAGTTGGTTTGTATTTTAACGGTATTGGAAAAGCAGTCGTCAATTTACTGTAGACATTGATACATCGATTGTGTCAACTTTGTCGCGTATTGCAGTTTAATCGTCAAAACATTTGTGGTGTGAAATTGTAAATAATGGTTACCGTAACTTGTATTGGGTAACTCATGTTTTGTTTATAATGACAAAGGGGTTCGTTACTCGTGCAATTATGTGTACATAATAATAAGTCAAAATCAAAGCATTTATTTCAATTACAGTCTATTTCATACTTGTAGGTGAGTGGCAACGCATGGAGGGGACGCCCTAGGAAGACTTACACTTACCTTATTAGTGAGGTTCTTCAGAAAGGTCAGGTGCGCAGTACTCGTAACCGGTGTGCTTGTATGACGAGATGTATGAACGTGGATGAGGCGAAAGGAGTATGTATGGATCGTATCAGGTAGCGTTCTGTGGTTTCTGCCTTTCCCCATAGGAAAAAGGCGTGAGTTTATGTATATGATTTTTAAGATTTTCTTTCTTGGATATCACTGATATCGGCGAAGTAAAACATCATGAGAAACCCTGGAGGCCAATTATACTAATTATTCGAAACGTTCAAAATCTGGTCGCAATCATGAGATTGTGACTAGATTTTGAACGTTTGATAGAGAAGTTTGTAGATTTTGTTTAAGTAGAGAAGTGTCAGTAAAAATAAAATTAAGTAAATAAAAGGCTTTTTTTGACAGATCGAGTCTGATATTAAATTAATGAGATCGTTACTAAAATAATGTTAAGGGTTCGTTAGAAAAACTGCCCGCCTTAACTTATAACAAATGTAAGTTTAAAATCGCCAATTCGACTTGAGCAAGGATGATTATGCTGGATCAGAAGAGACATTATTAGACTGGCTATATTATTCTTATTAAAGTAACATTGATACACAAATTTAATTCAATTTGTTTTATTAAAACACAAACTAAATTATTAAGTATATAATTATATAATACAAAATTATTTGTTGATGTAATTATATAAACTTTCAACTAAGAGTTTTAATGAACATCAACAGAATAATAAGTCTTGTCATTTAATTTAACAAAATTCATCTCATTTGTCACACACAGACGTCTGCAACTGAGCCGACTGCGGCCCAAAGAGAAGCAATCAGTAAGTTCACGTACAATCTACCAAGTTTGATAAGCATGCATTATTACACTACAATCGAGTCTCTCTGTAAGTCTGATAACTTTCAAGTTATAAGGTTATTTTATATCGTATTGTTGAAAACATAAAGTCCAGAATTCAGATGCATTATTATATACCTACCTAGTTACCTACATATCAAGTCCGAGGTAGATATAAAAACACTACCTTTTACCCACGGCTTTGGTCTTGTAGAAGTTATGTTTAGCATGTTCTTGTAAGCGTATTGATAGCTAATATAGAATACTAAACAAAATAATTTTGAAAAAAATTGTTTGTTCCAGTATTCAGCTACGACAACATCATTCGCTGACGTAGTCATTAGGTCCTCACGTGTACTGGTGACATGACATGCGGCGCAAGATAACAGGTGGACCTTGTTCTGCGTAGTGACTGAAGGCATAGGCACTGAAGGTCGGTGACATTTGGGAAACTCTACCTTAGGAGATTTTCTTTGCTGCAGCCGAATTGGGTGCGTTGTCGGTTCTCTCAGCAATAATGTGGCTTTCTTTCAGTGAAAAATTGTTTGTAATCGGACTAATACTTTCAGAGATCACCTCTTGCAAAAAATAAACAATTTTACCTCTTAAATACATTACTTTAGATGTCATATTTGGTCGTACGAATCAGCACTGTAAAAAAAGCTAAGTACCTTCTGAAAACAGGCTGCAAATATCGTCACTATAGTGGTAATTAACTTCATAAACAATTTATTGCTATTTTAAAGTCGCCGCCGGTTTTTCCCACCATTTTCATCTTCGTAAATGGTAATCGACGTAATATTTCAGCACTTCAGTGTAAATTAACGCTAAGATTTCATTAAAAAAAAAAATATTTTTGGTTAGTAGGTAGGTACTGGTTTTTCCTACTGTATCTTTTGTGTTTTGTTACGTATTAACGTAATGGTGGCAATTTGCTATACCTATTGATATCTACACAGTTTACAAACGTCATAGGTTTATGAACTCATTTATAGCAAGTTGTGGTGGGCTCATGTTATAACTTGTAATAGGGTTCATTTTTAAGAAGCAATTAGATAAGTAATTACCTCAAAAATAAATATGAAAACTTCATTATATTTTCTGTATAAAAGCTGTCAAACTGCCATTTGGATTTGAAAATAGTGTATACTAAACTGACTGTTAGAAAATGCCCAAGGGCAAGTACGCCTTTGTACACTGTATTTTTTTAACATGTGCATAATGTTTAATAAATAAATAAACTCTTTTGGTTGTATGTTATGAAATGATTACAAAATCGTCCCTTAGACCACTACATACACTAATTTACATCAAAGAATAAAGAAAAACGTCGTTACTACACACCAAGCCTTCCCTATAGTTATGAGAAAATGACAGTGTCCTGTGGAACGATAACTTACAAGAAATTACAAGTTTTGCTTTCAGTTTAAAATATTTTAGGGCCACATCTAAGTACTTATTAAAATTACAATTTAGCTGATATTTTTTCCGATTTTCTTTACACACAAACGTTTCTTGCCCGCCATTGTTTTTTCAACACATTCACGTCAATATCATCCACAGTTGAATGAATGAATGAGTGTGTACACTTGATACACTTTGTTATTTCCGTGCTCAACTGTGAACGAAAAGAAAATATCGGAAGCGATCGCCGTTTGTTTTCACCAGCGACAAACAGGCGAGCGGAGAGATTGATACAAAGATGTGTTGTTGACTTTGTACGAGAAAGTAGGTACCAACTTACTAACGACTTTGATGCGGAGTGTGTCAAAGAGATAATTAGATTAAGACGAAGTGTTGATGTGATTTATTGGTAAAAGACGAAGTAATATAAAGAGAAGTAAATAAAAAACTAGTGGTGAAGATTATGTGGTAGATCGATAGAAAGAGAAAGATATTTAAGACATTTTTTTATAAGAGGTAAACTCTTTAAGCCAATCCTACTGATTAAAACCGTTCAAAATCTAGTTCTATCTTATCTTACTGAAAATCAATGTCACAAAATAGGTAAATCAGAAGCATTTTTTTCAGATTGAGACTGAGATGCGATCGTTCCTAAAAGATGATAGAATGCCCTTCCTTTTTTGCCCCTTTTTTAACACGCTTTTTTTGAAGTATTGATCCGAGCACAAAAAATCTCTCAGATATATAGGTATAATATAGCAACACAGTTTCTAAATACCATAGGATATATTTTATGGTACACTTTCACGTAGATGAAGTCCTCCTTACTCTTTTTCCTTTTTGCTCTATTTAGGGCGTTATTAAACCAATCCATGGGCGTACCCAGGGGGGGGCAGGGGAGGGCAGCTGCCCCCCCTTGGAAATCTGGCAGAACATGTATAGACCAGGGTCGATAATTTTAGAAACGAAAAAAAATTAAAGTAGAATGAAACCTATTGGAAAAGGAAAGGAATACTACTAAAATTTTCATTTAAGTAGTATTCCCTTATTTTTCAGAAAATGCAAACGAAAAATACTAAAATTCGAATTTTTTTTAAATCTTTATGTACAATTTTGAGGTATTCATTAAAATTTTTACTTTAATTACTCGAAAACCGTTAGGTTCCATGTTAGATTAATAAACAAAAAAAAATTACAAACCAATTAAACATAAATATCGCAAAAAACATACATACAATGCAAACGAAAAATACATTTTAGTATTTTCTGATTTTTTTTTCCATGGTTATGTATTTTTTTTACACCATCGTAAAATAGAGATTTCATCAAACAAAAAGCCTACCGACTTTTTTGAAAAATCAGACATTTTGACGTGAGAATTTTCGATTGAAAATTAGGGTGCTTTTTTCGATATCGACTCAAAATAGGGTTAAAAAAATTAATATTTTAAATCTTCAAAATTCCAGTGTGTTTGGGACATAAAGAGGTAAGTTTTCACCAAATATCATGAAAAAAAAAAATTTGTAAAAGATTAAAATAAAAATTAAAAAATGTGGTTTTTTGGATTTTTTACATGAATTTTGAGGTTATGGAGAAAAAGTGTAGACAAAAGTTGTAGATCTTTTTATTATATACAACTATGCCATTTAACTTTTTTCGATAGGACTTGTAGTTTTGCCCGAAAACGAGATTTACCGATTTTTACCCTTAAAACACCCCCCTCTACCCCTTCCCAACCGCAGATCGCTCGTAATTTATTTTTCCTTTCATTTTAGTAGTATTCCCTTCCTTTTCCAATAGGTTTCATTCTACTTTTTTTTTTTTCGTTTTTAATTATTTTTGACGGCTTCGACCCTGGTCTAGTATGAACTCGCCTAATTACTAATTAAAGTGTAAACGGGTCCTTATGCTCTAACTTTTAAATAAACCGCGCAGTAGACAGTAGACACTGACAAAATGCACGATGCAATTGCCAAAAAACCGCGCGCGACGATGGCGGACGTACATTACCGAATCTAGGCTCGGCTGTATTCGGTAATCTTCGATAAGGACTTGCGAGCGACTAGCATTTTATTTTATATGACATGTTATTGTTTTATTTCACACATTTTATTTCACACTACACTACATACACCTAATGATTCATGTAAGTGTGTTTGTGTAGTGTGTATGACAAAACAGAAGCGGACGATCCGACTTAAAAAATCTGACTTGCCCCCTCCTACGCCAGAAGCTGGGTACCGCCCATGAACCAATCTTAAGTAATTGAGTCTACCTCATCCCGCCATCAATGCCTGAGCCTGCCGCGAGCCACGATGTCGTCTCTCTTATTATCTGTTCCACTATACAATAATCGGTTTTATTATCCTTAAAGTTTTTGTAAGCGTGTTTCATACCTGCCCATCTGCTTAAGAACCTACCTATATGAAGATGAATCACTAGTTGAAAGAGGAAAATTACATCTAAACTATTCATAATATCATATTCACCGGACAAAATGGTGATATGTAAAAATATAGACATTTTTAAACTAAACTACATGGTTGAGTAGTCCGGTCCTAGTGTTTTGACAACTCCTGTCTCCTACCTGCTAAGTCTTCATTTTAAATGTTTTGATTGACTGCTGCTATTCTGGTTAACCAATCACAAGAGCGCCAGCAACAGTCAGCTAACTGACTGTTGCTGGCGCGTGATTGGTTTTTAGTAGATCTAAATCTACTGTAATACTAGTTGAGGCTTGCTAAAGTAAGCTTACGAATGGATCACATTCTTACCGTCAGTTGTCACAGTTTTGCGACTGTCTAGAGAAAACGCCAGAAAGGTAATTTTACTAACTTGTAGGAACGTTCACAGTCTATTTTCAGTCTCAATCTGTCAAAAATCTTCCTAAATTACATACCTTTTTTGACCTTAACCGCCGCTTAGGTGAGATTGCGACTAGGTAGGTACTTAGATTTAGAGTTTATTTTTAACAAGTTCTGTTAAAAATGTTTAAGTTTTAGTTTTCCAATACTGCCTAACAAATAAAAACTTAATGTTATGTAAAGTTTTGACAAAATCTATGAGTTGCACCTTTTTCAAAATAACCGATTCCGTGCGGTCATGCGGTTGAACCGCATCACCGTGCGGGCAACCGCATTGAAATCCGCTTCACCGCCACCGCATGCCGGAGCAGCGTACGGTGCCGTGGGTTAATCGCCTTATCTAGACTGGTACCTACATGTTACCTCACGACGTTACTTGTTATAGCTATGATAAACTAGGCACGACGCGCGACGTGCATATGTTTATAAACTTGAACATTCTTTCCGGGAATCTATTCTATTTAATGTTCTTATGTGTGTGTATGGGTTCTCTTGTCCATATTTAGACTCCTGTTCGGTCCGTTGTACTTGTGATGGCTCCTTGCTAACATAGCCAGTCTAGCTCCGCCTAGAAGCATAGAAGCCTGAGGGCTCTACAGGCTTTGTGGAGTGCCTATAAGTCACTATTAGCCATCACGTCACTATCACCATTTTAATTGTATTGTTATTGGTGTCAATTATTTTATTGCAGTTATTTTATTAACTACGATTGGGTTCGTTTCCCAGGTTGGGCAAAGTGTTATTGGGTTTTTCCATCACGAATTTCTCAGTAGCAGCCTCGGAGTCTGGATTTGTGTCCGGTTGGTGACAATTGGCTCGCCCCTTATTACTGGGACTGAAATGAAATGATGATTTATTCAGTAAATTGGTTATAAATAACACTTTTACACGTCACATTTGTTTTTTTTTTAACTAGATGAGTCCAGTGTTTCCTAGCCGACTGCTCTGAGAAGAAACACCGAAACAAACTCAGAGGTCAAAGTCTCTTTTAAAGTCCATACAATTACTTGTAATGGTCAAATCATATGCGAACCAAGTAGGTTAATATCCGAGGTGGTCTCTTGAGGAGAGAGGCACACAAATTTGAGTCGGCCTGTCCAGTCAGTGCACGCATTTGTCAGAAATCGTCAAGCTCGACTCAGAACTTAAGGAGCTCAACGTCAACGACTTAAACATAACTGGCGAAATGTGGGTGTACCTACTAATGGGTACACATCTGCCTATACCTTCGGGGATTACAGGCGTGATGTTATGTTATGTTCACATAAAAAATTAACCATTTGATTTTATTTCAATATTGTTTACCTATCAGATTGGTATCGATATTATAAAACGTGATGGAATCTAGACGTAACTTGGATTTCTGCTTACACCGTAATTGGAACGTGATCGATGTATAGATTTTAGTAATTAAGATAATATACCTAATGTGTGTATCATCAATTACTATTCTAAGAAATAAAACTTCGTGACTGATAGGATCAATTTTATCCTTAAGGTTCTCATGCTATAGGTTTTTCAAAAAAACAACTGTTTGAGGTATTTAATAATTATAGAAAATCTATCGTGAACTACAATACTTTACTAAATCTGTCGTGACCTACAATGGGTTGGCCCCTTTTTACATGGGACTTGAACATAATTGGCGAAATGTAGGTTAACTAATGGGTATACCTCTACCTAACCCTTCGGGGATAACAGTCGTGATGATGTTGTGATTTACAAAAAAAAACCTTGTTCGACGAAAGCAAAAAAATATATTGTATTCCCCATGTAGTATGAAAGCACTGCATTTGAACTTGACAAGGACAAATGATAACGATAGTACATAGTGAGCATAAATAATCAGCGATGTTCCGATGGATGGTTCTCTCAATTCAATGGAATTTGATTGCTGTTTGCTGTATAATTAGGTTTATTTTTACTAACTCGAACCAACCAAATTTGACCTATTTTTGGAAGTAATCGTAATTGTTTCGGATATGTAACGCTGATTAATAAAATTTGGAATCGCTAAGCGTAAGTTTTGTATGTATATTGATCTGTTATTGAATGATTGTTACTCATTTGGCGTGTTCAATTACTTTGACGTAATTAATTCAATTATTGAGAAATTATGAATTTGCTCAATTTGGAAGAACTAAGCACAATTTTGATTTTAATAAAACTAGGTACACTACCTTTCTTCGTCCACGTAATTTTTGGTTATCGCGTATGCAAATGAAGGCGTGGTGTAAAAAATAGCCTATGTTCTATCTTAGGGTTCAAACTTACCCCGTACCAAATTTCATCAAAATCGGTTCAGTGGTTTAGTCGTGAAAGCGTAACAGACAGATAGACAGAGTTACTTTCCCATTTATGATATTAGAAATATGGATGATTAGCTTTTGCCCGCAACTACGTCCGCGTGGAACTTGTTTAATATTGTACTTGCATACAAACTTCCATCCCCCTTTTCACCGCCTTAGGGGGTGATTTCCGGGATATAAACTATCCTATGTCCTTCCTCGAATCTTAAACTATATACATGCGAAATTTCATCAAAATCGATTCAGCGGTTTAAGCGTGAAGAGGTAACAGACAGACAGACACACTTTCGCATTTATAATATTAGTATGGATATTATAGACTTTCTCTATTTTTATCATCCTAGTTTTTGTCTTTGATATCAATTTGGTTTATTCCCTGTTTCATCACCATTACCAACTCCCATAATCAACTTCTTTTTTCGAAAAGACAAGACGGTATTTATGTTGTTTCTCGTGAAAAAGCTGGAATTGGATTTAGCAAGTAGAATTTATCTAGGCTACAAATTAGACCTAACAAAAACATTATGTCAGAAAATAATGAAACTCGGTGAGTAGAACACTGTTTTCTAGAATATGTATGTATTGTAAGTAAATAGGGGTCAATAGCTTCGTGGAACACCCAAGTTGGTCTACTCGTACATTCAAATAGATTTTCTTCTTTTCACGAACATCGTGTTGGATGCTTTTAGTAAAAAAGTCGGCTAATTATAATGTTTTATGATGAAATAACGACCCTCGCCGGCTTCGCACAAGTGCAATGTAGATACATAAACTTTCCTCTTGAATCACTCTATCAATTGATGAAGACCACAATTAAATCCGTGCGTAGTTCAAAAGATATAAGCGTACAAACTGCAGGAATCAACTTTGTTTTTATACTATAAAGAGATTTTCAAACTGGTAAGTTACCTAGAGCTATGCCTCTTCTTCTACACTAATATGATGATAAAAGATGTGTATTTTTAACCGACTTCAAAAAAAGGAGGAGGTTATCAATTCGACTGTTTTTTTTTTTATGTTTGTTACCTCGCGACTTGCGACTGGGTATACCGATTTTCATGATTCTTTCTTGAACTCCTCATAGGATCACAGCAGCAATATCGTAACAAGTGAAATTGCTTTGTTTAAATACGTGTAGTCGATGACTGACTGAAGGAAAAGGGGGAGGGGGTACGTCAACCCCCGTCCTACCACTTTCCAAACTAGCGAGGTATTGTTTGAAAGGGCTTTTTGTAAGGATTTCAAACATTAATACACAAGCAATAAAAATTGAAAAATAAAAAGCTTCTTTACAAATAACGATAAGCGCCTTCAAAAACTACAAAATAAAAATAACTTCTTCCAAAACTAAAGTTATTTTTATTTTGTAGTTTTTGAAGGCGGTTATCTTTTTTTGTAAAGAAGCTTTTTTGTGTGTATGTTTGTAATGAATAAAATTAAAAATCTCGTGTGCCGACTTCAAAAAACGTTTCACCATTAGTAAGCTACATTCACCCCGAGTAACATAATATTATATTTTCAAAAAAGTTA
The DNA here is from genome assembly GCA_949316365.1 of Hoplodrina blanda. Lineage (NCBI taxonomy): Eukaryota > Metazoa > Arthropoda > Insecta > Lepidoptera > Noctuidae > Hoplodrina > Hoplodrina blanda. Next base: position 1,121,558 of record OX438579.1, on the reverse strand, counting down.
GGGAATAGGGATCCGTAAGAAAAATCACGCGAACGAATTTGCGGGGAGAGTGCTAGTATCTCATAAAAAGCGAATTAATAGCTCAAAATGATAACTAAAAGAACTATAATACCTAAATACATTACCTATACAAAATACAAAGACAAAGAAACTATATGGCCACTAGAACAAATTACAAGAGGTTGTAAAAGGTTAATTGATTTATGACTTACATATTTTCAAACGAATTAACGTTAATTACTCATAACAGTAAAGTATTAATTTATTTATCAGTGGAACATTCTAAACGATTATGTGCTATAAAGCGATTTTTTATGGGTGTTTTACTTATATTATCATAGATTCCTATGCTATTTCAATACCTACGTAGTACCTACTTACCATACTAGTGTCAAGATTGATATCTATCAAGCAAAAATAATTTTAAGAACTTTTTTTATGACTTTTTCTGACCTTGGTTAAGGCCCGAGGTAAGGTCCTTGGTTAAGGCTCTGGTGCACGAGTTTTTAGATTTTTATGCAAGTTGCAATGTGAATTTATGTATTTCATAAGTAGGTACTTTTTTAGTTTATCTTAGACATCACTAACATTGGCGAAGGAAAAATCGTAAGGAAATCTGGTCTTACAACTTCGTATGCACCGCATATAAAACGTATAGATTAACGCACGTGCGGCGCTCGACGGGTTAACATAATAAAATCACCAATTTAATCTTGAGCAAGTGTAAACATTGGTCAAGCTTTCTCTGTATTAGACGAGACCTTTACCCTGCAGTGAGACAATAATATGCTACTACATTTTATCGTAATCAGAATAAAGTTCAAAATACAATAACTTGACTAAAGTTAGAACATCGTTTTGGCAAAAAACAATGGGCAAGTTAGTTCAAATTGTTCTCATCTTTCCATTCAACGTTGTTAATCTTTCTACATAACGCGCCTGTGAAAAACTTACTAGCAAAGTTTTGTATCATCAACTTATGATTTTTCCGAGATATCTTTATTAGTAGGCACTACGGTACGAAATTACATTTTTGTCTCAGTATATTCGTATGTTTGCTTCTTATTATTGCTTGCTTCTTATACGATTGTAAGAAGTATATTAAAGTCTCCTTAGTGTCCTGAATGCTATAAAATACAACTATTGATTCTCCATTTGTCTGTTTATTATTTTATTGAGTTACCATTATCTATACCTACTATCTAACAAAGCTAAACAGTTTTCTAGCTTGTTTAAACGCGATAATATTTGGGACTACCAGTTGTATTTGAAAAATCTTTTTGTATATAATAGCCAGATTTATGAGGAGTAGTATATACCAAAATAGATATAAATCATCACACTACGACTCAAGGGAGTGGAGCTGTAACTATAAAGTAAATCTAAAATAAAAACTATAATAATCACGCAGACAAAAGACAGAAGATAGTACTAATGTAATAAAGCAGAGATTTTTTGTTTGTTTGATTAAACGTGCTTATGTCTGGAACTACCAGTTGGAGCAGTAACCAAAAATGTTACTGAACGCGGGTGAAACTGCAGGATATAGCTAGTTAGAGATATACAGCCAAACAGAGCGGAGCTTTCAACAAACATTAGAGAACAATACGCTGTACGTTTTCTAGTGTTGCAGCTATTGGCTTTCCCGTAGGGCTGGCACAAACACAATCGAGGAGTTCATAGTTTAAACGTAACCTAGCTTTGTTTGGTTGTTTGATAACAGCTGGCTTCTATTTTAGTTTCTAAGGCCAATAAAACTGTGCTTCGTAATAAAATACTTTCAAGATAATACTGAACTCGAACTTACAGTAGGTGTGCCAGCAACCAAACGCAAATCCCTGTGAAATTCTTGATGGTAATCTCAATAACACTGCCTGACTTTGAAATCGTACCCACGACCTCGTGCTAGCAGTAGCACTTGTAACCGCTAGACCAACGACGAGGCACAGCAATATAGCTACGAGTACATCTATCTCACCATCAACTCCCAAACTACTGGCGGCTAATGAGAAATTCCTAATTGAAAAACAAACAAACACAGTAACCTGGGAATCGAACACAGAATCCTACGCTCATTAGTCGAGCTTGCGGCCACGAGACATAACAAGGCAAAACACTACTCGTCTTTTGCCAAAATTATTTAAATAATAAACATTATACCATCAATTTCGTTCGGCAACCCTACCTATTACACATTAATGAGAGCTATTCTGCATAAGATTATTTGAGTGCAGCAAACGAGGCTCTGTTGACTTAATGGATTAGCTGGCTAACGTGATGGAAGACCTGGGAACGGTTCCATAAAATAATAATGGAGATTATAATAGGTGTCTTTTAGGAACTAAAAATCTGTCACAATGAGCATTTGTTGCGATTTTTCGCTTCAATGTAGTTTTACTATCAAGTAAACTGTGTAAGTCTTTTTACACGACTGCCCCAAAAAAAGGAGTGTTATGTGTTCAGGGTTAATGTATGTATGTATGTATGTATGTATGTATGTGAGTTTCTTTATTCCACCATAACTTTTGAACGACTGAACCGATTTAGATGTATGGGGTATCGTTACAATCCTTGCATCGTTCCGAGTAACATAGGCTAGTAAAAAATAAAAAGAAACCGGTGTGGTCACTTTAAAACGTAAATTAATACCAGACTCAAATTATTTTTTTAATGAATCTGGTCGTGTCTATATTCATCGTCTAGAATTTGACAAGTAGATTTAAAAAATATATAACACTGTAAATAAAAAACGTCGTAAACAAAAACTGACGAGTAAACAAAGTACAAATTATGTGCAATTTTTGCAGTCGTGTTTTTTATTTAATTTTTTAATTATAGTAGCTTGTTCGCTTCGATGTAGTTTTACTATCAAGTAAACCGTGTAAGTCTTTTATTAAAAAGTGCCTGTAAATGGTCTAAGTAATTGAAATAAATGTTTTGACTTGACTTTGACTTTAAATTTAAATATTTCTGGGTCCAAGTACACTCATTAACATCAATCATTCTGGCACAGAGCACTAGACTCATTAACATCGGTAAAGGAAAAAACCGTAAAGAAACTTGGACTTAATAATTAATATAAGTCTGGAATCGCCAATCCGCCTTGAGTAAGCGTGGTGATCAATGCTCATGCCTTCTCTGTATGAAAAGAGGCCTTTGCTCTGCAATGGGATAGTAATAGGCTGGAATTATTATTATTATTATATTACTAGCTTCTGCCCGCGACTTCACCTGCATAGATTTCAAAACTAAGCCAAAGAACTAAATTATCCCGCGGGAGCAATAAAACGAGATTTAAATAGTCTGTGTGCTATTCCAGAATATAATCTATCTCTGTGCCAAATTTTATCCAGATCCTTTCAGCCGTTTTGGCGTGAAAGAGTATTAAACATCCATCCATCCTTACAAACTTTCGCATCTATAATATTAGTAGGATTATATACATAAGTAACTAACATTTAATTTCAACTTTAAATTGTTTCATTTTTTTTTTCATTTTTTTTTTTATTTTGACTGCCTCGTTGGTCTAGTGGTTAGTGACCCTGACTGCAAAGCCGGAGGTAGTGATTTTTTATTCTTGGTCCCAGAAGTCCGACTTTGGGACATGAGGAGCGTAGGCCGAAGGCCGGCGGAGCTCCGACGACATGGCTGACGGGAGATAGGGCGGCAGCTTTTTTTTTACCGCCCAGAGCGACGATCTGTTGAGCGTAAATTATGGCGGGGTTCCGTCGACTGCGCCAAAACTAGATTGTTCAGGTATTGGTCTAGTCAACGGAAACCCGGTCTACGGAGCCCCGCTTTGAACATTCGATATTTTGTACTTCGATAATATGATTTTCGACATTTTGATTTTGATTTTCGATATTTTGATCATTCGATATTTTGTGCTTCGATAATATGATTTTCGACATTTTGATTTTCGATATTTTGATTTTCGATATTTTGATTTTCGATTATATGATCTTTCGATCATATGAGCATTCGATATTTTGATTTTCGATGTTTTGATCGTTCGATATTTTGATTTTCGATATTTTGATTTTCGATATTTTGATTTTCGATATTTTGATTTTCGATATTCTGATATGTACCCCGTGGAAGTTATATTCAAATAACTGACGCCTCCTACCAATAAACTACCCACCTGCCTTTCAGCTTCATAGGTCAAATAGTTTTCGAGGTTTCGTGTTTAATTAATGCTTCATCGCTTTCTACTATAACGTTACTAGCTTTATGCCACGACTTTGTTTGCTTGAATTTTCTTAGAATCCCAATTTTTTTTTATAATAAAATATAGCCTAACGTAGCTTCCTATTGGCGAAATTTTCAGAATCCGACGAGTAAGTTCTGGAGATATACGCGTACATACAAACTCTTCAGCTTTATAATATTAGTATGCTCATGCTATTATTACATTGCACTCACCGCACATATCTGTCTAGCCTTTTCCCAACTACGCTGGGGTCGGCTTCCAGTCTAACCGGATGCAGCTGAGTACCAGTATTTTACATGGAGCGACTGCCTATCTGACCTCCACAACCCAGTAACTGGATAATACAATACCCCTTGGTAAGGCTGGTTGTCAGACTTTCGGGCTTCTGAGGACCCGTAACGACTGTCAAAGAATCACATATGACAGCCAGGACCAACGGCTTAGCGTGCTTTCCGAGGCACGGAGGAGTCTCAGTGTGTAAAGATGGTCACCCATCCACGGACCAACCTCGGCAAGCGTAGCTTTACCTGACGGATCGACCCGTGCGGCTGTTATTACTTAGCCACGAGCTCCTTCTCTAATGCCTTTATTTACAGTTAATTGACCAACCAATAAAGTATTAATACACCATACATAAAACTAATGAGGACATCTTCATTATACAGGCGAACATATACAAAACCGTCTTATTAGCAAAGCAGATAACACAGACATCAATAAACATGACTTTCATTAATCATGTAGTATCCACGTCTAGCTGGAATTGACCGCAGCCCTCAGCGACCGCGGCCCTAATGGGGAAATTGACTACAGCCCTAGAGATTAAGGCAGCACATACATACTTAATAATGTGTTATTACTAAATAGCTGGTTAGTGTGATGAATAATTTAAGGGAGAAGCAACCGTATACATCATTATTTCAGTAATAATATCAGCCCATTCTCGTCCCACTGCTGGGCAAAGGCCGTTTCTACAGAGAAGGCACGAGCATTGATCACTACGCTTGCTCATGGCGGATTGGCATGGATTTCAGACTTATAATATCCATACTAATAGGCTCGCCCCCTATTACATAGGACTTAAACATAACTGGCGAAATGTGGGTGTACTAATGGGTATACCTCTGCCTAACCCTTCGGGGATTACAGGCGTAATGTTATGTTATGTATCCATACTAATATGATAAATACGAAAGTATTTCTACCCGTCTGTCTTTTACACTTTCACGACTAAATCACTGAACAGATTTTTAGGAAATTAGGTACAGGGTAAGTTTGAACCCCAACAAAGGACATAATGTTCATTTTATTCGTCTGCGTGCGATATTTACGCGGACGAAGTCGCGGGCAAAAGCTAGTTAACTATGAGTCCAGATTTTCTCGCGATGATATTAGAAACTATATGGATTGGACATCACTAAACATCGTTCCGTGCCTCGGAAAGCACGATAAGCCGTTGGTCCCGGCTGTCATACGTGGAGCTTTGACAGTCGTTACGGGTCGTCAGAAGCCCGAAAATCTGACAACCAGTCTTACCAAGGGGTATCGTATTACCCAGTTGCTGGGTTGTGGAGGTCAGACAGACAGTCGCTCCATGTAAAATACTGGTATTCAGCTGCATCAGGTTAGACTGGAAGCTAACCCCAACATAATTGGGAATAGGTTAGGCAGAAGAAGGAGGAGATGAATTGGAGGAGTCCTACCTCATGGTTAAAAGTCTGACGGTGTGATACTTCGACCGTACTATGCCTATCTCTGATTCTCAATTTCTGTGCCTATAAAAAACTCAAATGTAATGCCAAATAGGCATCTGTATATTATACTATACAAAGTTTATGTTTTTAAAAGCTTTTATTTAAGTTCACCTGTATGTATGTATGTGTTGGAATTTTGCAACGAATATTTTTGAATAAATGCGATTTATTCATATACTATTTTCAAATTTTAATAAACTCTCCACAAACATTTACTTTTAACTGCAACTGTTGAAATAGTTTCACTTTGCCTCCCCGTTGTCTCTCTGAGGTATATAAACCCTTTCAAACAGTTCTCCCATTCTCTCTCCATTGAGACAAAACCCGCGCGGCACACTGTCCTCTCCAAAAGATTTATTACCGTTAACAATTACATTTTCAACTTTATTACCGCGTATTATCGCTGAAATTTCACTCTCGTAACTTTGATTGTGATTACGTGATGGTTTCGGGAATGGCATTTGATTCTGCTCTTGCATACCGCAAGCTACTTGGAATATCGACTCCAGCGCAAGTTGGTCCTGCATTCTTCTTTGTATGGCGGTTGCCTGCACGTTGGCTACTATGTCTTTATATTTATTCTCCAGTTTCTCCATGGAAGTGTTCAGTTCAGCTTGATTTTCCAATGTCAGCTCACTCACAACTTGAGCCCTCTGTCTCACTAATTGCAGCTGTAATGAGCATTCTGCCAAGTGTTGCTCTCTTTGCAAATGGGCAAGCTTAGCTTCATACATTCTAGTGCATTTGACTTTAGATTTTTCCATCTTCTGAAGACGTTTCTCTAATTGTTGGGCCTTATACCTCATTGTATCGGATGATAAGTCTACGTTAGATCTTTCCATTAATTTGTTAAGCATTGAATTAAGATTGCTCTTCTGGTCTTCAATTTGCATTTCTAATCGTGCTATTTCTGCCTCTTTTACCTTTAAAAGTGTTTCTTTCTCCTCGACAATTTCATCTTTCATTTTAATTAAATCTTTTTCTTTTATTGTAGCGGTATCTTGTATTTTGTTAATGGTATCTTCATAAGTGGCTCGTAATTCTTCTATTTTTTTATCATAAAAACTTTTAGCCTCTTCTCTAGCTACGGTTCGGGCCTTAATTAATTCCAGTTTGTGTATTGCTTTAATTTCCTCAATCTCATTTTTGTTTAAGTCGTGAGCATGATCTAATTGATCTTGGAGCGAATTGATGGTCTCAATCAAAGTATTTCTAGAATCTTGTACCTCTTGAAGTTGGCATTTTATAGACTTCAACGTGACACTGCTTTCATTACTTCGTATAAAAGCACTAGTGGCATTATCAACTTTAGTGATACACTCGTAAATTAACTCTTCCTTTTTCTGATCTTTTGAGTCCTCTCTTAAAGCTACTAGTTCTTTCTGAAGCAGCATATTTTGCATTTTAATTTCCCTTAGTTTCATGACAAGGTTAGTTGCTCTACATTCAAATTCTTCCCCGCTTTCGGGGAATTTTTGAAACAATTCAGGACATGTATAGCAATACACATTTTGATTGCGTGAGCTTGAAAATTTATCTTCTGTTATTGGCATATCACTGCTAGTTAGACTGTCTGTGATTTTATCAAGATCTTGGGATAAGTAGTCTGTTTCAGAAACGTTTGCTTTCTTGTTATCAAATATTACTTTCATGCGGGGTTCTTCCGAGTCGATGACGAGATATTCCACTTCAGTTGAGGATTCTATACTATTAACATCATCGGACAAAGGTTGCAATTCAACAGGGGGCCGATTCAAGAATGGTAAGTCTAGCAAACCTCTAGCAAGTTGGTAACAAAGCACAAATACATACTTATTCCTCAAAGCTTTTTCATTATCCTTGCAGTCCGAGAGCCTCTGAATCCAGGCATTGCAAATTTTAATCACATTTTGGTCAACTAATTGACCTAAGTACGGTCTTAAAAGTTGCAAGTACCTTTTATATTCTACATCTAGATTTGCAATATCACAGTCATCCATTGTAAGGTGTAATAATTTGTTTCAAAGCGTAAAATGTCTATTGGTTTGGTTGCATTAAAAAATTTGGTTTTGATTTAGTGGAGTGACAAAATTGAAACGTCACTCTGTTATTTTTTTCGTTATTAGAGACTCATAAGTTTTGTGCCAATTCACAATTCCAAGGAGTGTTTATCAATGCGTGAAATAACAAAGAAGACATTATGTTTGTCATCTGTATTTTTCAGCTAATACAATTTAGGGTTTAATAAAATAATAAATTATAACCTTCTTTGAAATCCACCAGCATCGCAATAATTACAATATTAACCACATATTTTATTACACTACTACTACTACTACTTTTTTTTATACTACTATTATAATTGAGAAAGTTTGGATGGATGTATGTTTGTTAGTCAATCACGCCAGAATGACATAACGGATCTTGGCACAACGATAGATTAAAGTCTGGAATAGCACATAGGCTTATATCCTGGAATTCTGTATGGTCCCCGTGGGATAATATACCAATTTTGAGGCGGACAAAGTCGTGGACAGAAGCTAGTATTGTATATATTCGAAACAAAACCTTAAAAATTTAAATAAAAATATTCTTCACTGATTTTTAAAGCCTTGTTTGACGCGAGGCGTAAAATGAAAAAGCTGATCCTACATCTCCAATTTCACACGTCTACAAATTCACAGTATATGCCAGCAACTCCAACTTTTATACCCACGTTATAGTTTATCTAGAATATTCTCTGAAAAGCCTTTTGTTAATACTAGACTGCCTCGTGTGGTTGCAGGCAAAAAGTTTTTAGGCACAAAGGAGATTACACTTAAAAAAATTGAGCCACTACGAGTACAAAATAACTAGGGTTGCCTTCTGAACATGAGCGTGACGTGAGCGTGACGTGAGCGTGACGTGAGCGGAACGTAAGCGGGACGTGAGCCTTGAGTGTGTGGACATTCATATGAATACAAGGAATACAACCCGACGACACGCTCACGTCCCGCTTACGTTCCGCTCACGTCACGCTCACGTCCCGCTCACGTCACGCCCCCCTCCCGCTCCCGCTCTCTGTGTGTGTTGGACTTTATCAAAACACTAGCTTTTGCCCACGACTTCGTCCGCGTGAGGAACAACTATCGATATTATTACGATTTCAGTAAAAAAAAACATTTCATAAAGAAGGACCAAAATTTTTAAAAATAATTATAATAAAAATAATCACTAAAAATATTTTTTAAACACTTTTTTGAACGACCTTTTGCACATCAATAACATTTATCTATGAAACTGAAAATTATGTTCTCCACACTCCCTCGGGCAGGGGAACCTTTTATAATTCCTGTAAGAAGCTTTGCGGCCACATGCGAGATTTATATAACCCTAAGCCGACTCACGAGATGGCCTGTTATATTTCTAAGTTCATTTACATGGTCGTGTATAACTGATTCCATCTGCTTATTTTTAAGCGCATTTTCTACTCAATGAACATGTTCCTTTACAGTGAATAATTTATCTGAGGTTTTAATTTTGTCTTCTTTTTTGCAGGTCTGGTCTATTAGAAGAGAGAATGAAGATTAGACAATAGAAGGGCGGTCGTTGTGAGTATTACTTAAATAGAGATAACATTTTTATAATTAATAATTGAATATATTTATGCGAAAACGAATCGACCCACTGCAATCTTTCTCTCATTTTTCGAAGACATAGTAGTAATTTTGGATATTCAAATTATAATAAGATTAAGGGCCTGTTTCACGACCTTTGATTAAACGCTATTCACCAGATACTTTCAAAAATGGAACAGAATTTGTATGAAATAATCTGCCAAATAATTTAATCGGAACTTATTCGAAGATTGTGAAACAGGCTCTTAGTACGATATTTTGAATATTTACGATGATTAATTTCAAATTTATTCTAAGCATAAGTTTGGCATACTAAATAACATTAACGTGTTTAATTGAATTATTGAGAGACTGTGGTTTGGCTCGTTTTAGCATAATTAAGCTCAATAATTCATTCTTGGAAATAGAAGGACAAAGGTCAACTTGCTCTACGAACTTTACCCTGCATTGAAACAAAACCACGATTCATTTTAATAGCCACACAAAAGTTTGTTCAATTACAGACCAAAACGCGTTGGTCCTTTAGCAATAAAACTGGTCCTAAGTCCCAGAATTTATTTATCGATTTTTCTTAAACATAAAACGGCAATCGATCAATCACATTAGTTAAAATTCATCTCCAAACATGTTTCAATTTGACCATAACACTTTTGATACGAAATAATAAATGTAGTTTCGTAATATTACACATTATTTTGATCTACAGATACACATAGTACAAATAAACTTAACTTAACATATTGACATGATCGTCTTCCATTCGTTTTGGTGTCGAAGAGAGCAATGGGCGCAGACAAAACACGGACGTATTGAGTAATAGAAACGGACTTTGACTGCCTCGTTGGTCTAATGGTGGCAAATCGTGACTGCTGAGCAGGAGGTCTTGGGTGCGATTCCCACTTCGGGCAAAGTATTATTGGGTTTTTCCATCAGTTACTCAGTAGCAGCCTGCCGGATTTGTGATGGCAATAGGCTCGCCCCCTATTACACAGGACTAAATCATAACTGGTGAAATGTGGGTGTACTAATGGGTACACCTCTGCCTAACGCTTCGGGGATGGCAGATGATACAGTCAGGCGTGATGTTATGTAATAAAAACAGTTCTACACTGCAAGCTATCGTATTAACCACCGTCGAGTCATCAAAACGGTCATAAATCCCCAATCAGATATTTAGTGCCAGTTACTTGCGCTATCAGGATAAGTTCTGATACTATTTGGTACTTCAGTGCTCGTCTCGAAGGTATAGATGTTATATGACGTCATAAAAGTGACGTCATTAATCCGATGCAGTTTGGCTGTAATGTTGAGATTCGAAGTAGTGTTGGTGTTTATTGCAATACTATGAATGATTATTTATGTTTTGTATGTTTATTTGTGTTTTTTTTATTTTGTGTGTAGCTTTTGTTCGCGACTTCGTCTGTATGAATATCAGTTATCACTTCTTCTTCTTTTCGAGTCGATGGTTCAAGTTAATCCTTTGATTTTCTTTTTTTTGTTAGAGTACTTGGGCGTAGTAGGGAGCCACGTTTATTACGTTACTTTTGTGCATGTTATTGTTTAATTACTCGAACATGCAGTCTTGTCATTATATTTTCAAATAGGTAACTCGTAAATAGTAAGGTTTCAAATGGCTATCTTTAGAGGAGGCCTATGTCTAGCATTGGATGTCGTACGACTGAAATGATGAGTAGTTTAGGTTCTTCCATATAAACTGGCTTGATGCTGGTACAAAATAAATTGGTTCCGTTTCTACACTTTCATCTAAGCTTTAGTATGCAGATCAAGTGCTACAACTCGTATCATTTACTATTCTCCGAAACCTACTCTAGAAAACAGAGAGAACATCAACGCAACAAAGAAAGAAAAAAATATTCCCGAACTTGTACGAATATCTACGAAGTATTTACCTACATACCTATATATTCAAAAACTCGTTTATCCGAATCTTTACGCCAGACGCAGTGTGTTCAAACATCAATCGTCAGTTTGTCTGTCACGTCACGTACTCAGAAACTACGAGGGTGTCAAGATGTTTGTCGCCGTGAAAGAAATGCTTTGTCATGAGCTCACAATGTTGTTACACTAGTATTGTGACATGGTTTTACTTGTTCAATTTAGGAATATTTTATGAACAGAATTTGACAAGTGACTGGAACTTATTAGGAGTTGAGTGACTGTTATGGAGGTCAAATAGGCTGTTGGTATTTATAAAATACTGGAACTCAACTGCTTGTAGTTAGATTGGGCATTAGTGCACCCGCATTTCGCCAGTTTTTAAGTCCCATGTAAGTAATAGGGGGCGAGCCTATTGCCATCGATCGGGCAAAAACTAGGCTCCGAGGCTGCTACTGAGAAATTCCTGATGGAAAAACCCAATAACACTTTGGCCGACCTAGGAATCGAACCCAAGACCTCATCTCAGCAGTCGCGCTTTGCGACCACTAGACCAACGAGGCAGTAATTAAATAAGACTTTAAAAAATGGTCCTTTAAAAGTATAATTTCATAAGGACCAATTGCGATTTCAACTACTGTAGTAAGTTGTGTGCTGTAGTTGTTTCTTCCACACATCTAAAACCTATTTTAACAACCAAACAGTACCCTACTTAGTACCCCATCGGACTTGTAAGTAACGCCAATGTTTGCAATCACTTCGTAACGTACAGTGCAGATACCATTAAGACTAATTCGCCTATACAGCGCTCATTGTTCTACAAATAATCCTTTGTCTAAACACTCCAATAGTTAACAAAATCTCAACCTTATTACGTAAGCCTAAGGTTAGTTTCCAAATGGTACTCGTATACTATATAGTACTGATCACGCTTCCCATTTAGTATCCTAATTGGAGTGAGAGATAGGTGTAACGGAACGTGTAATGTTAGCAATGTGTTTAGGATAAGTGACGTCATTACGTGTTACCGATTACGTCTCGTTGTTCTTAAGCATTAGGTACGGTTAATCAGCTGTTAATGGAACAGTATGGAGTGACAAGAATCGAGAGCTGAGGTACTTTGTAATTGGTGGAAATGTTAATTCTTCTACGCTAATTACAATAGGAGCAAGGAGGTGTATTTGTAAGAGGCTTGCCTAGCTAAAAACATTTTCTAAAGTGTTATGAAATGTATTTTTATAAAGGTAAATGCGAGATTTTTAGAATGAGAAATTTTTAATTAATTGCTACGGACGCTAACTTTGAAAGTCTGTATTGCAATTAAAACTAGCCAAAACTTTGGCGAAATTATGAAATTACAACACTTATGCCTGCCGAATCATTTATTATCAAACTCAATATAATATACATTTTAGTAGGAATTTTAAAAAAGAACAAGAAGATGACCTAGTTAATCTAAAAAAAAAAAAATACCATAAAAAATTGTTTGGCGTCGCCATTTACTGGAAATATACCCAAGAGACTGGCGGCATTGCCACGTGGGATGGCAATACTTAGCCTCTGGCCGCGGTAAAAGCCAGCCCATATTTTAAGTAGGTACCTATCTACATCCATAAACCTGTAATCCCAATCATTTTCAAAACACTATACCAATCCATAAATCAATCATTTAAAAATACAGCTACACAATAATTTGAACCCCTCAATCTGTCATCGAATAGGGAGGCAGTCCACTTTAATCTCGGGATCCCGGGAACCCGGGAACGGGGCTAATTGAACGTCTCCTTTATCGAGCTATTGTGCACGTAATTGGAAATGTCAAAGCTGGTATAAGCGGCAATATGAGTCTTATTCCTTGTTTACAGGAAACCGGGAAGGATATTGTGACGAGAAATGTTATTGTTCTACGTAAAATAAGCAGTTTTTCTAAAAGATTATGAGGTACTAAAGTACGGCCAATGAGAAGCGATACCAAATGTAAACAAAACCCATGCAAGGTCATTGGGAATAGCAGGGGTGCATAACTTTTTGAAAGTTGGATTTATATAGTTTTAAAAATTATCTGGCAAATTGTAATAATACCATAAGGATAGTCTATTTTTATAAATTTTATCATAATTTGAATTATTGTATAATGTAGACTTTCGTATCGCTTCTCGTTGGCCGTACTTTAGAGTAATGTTTTTGTTTACAGTAGCTACTCACCCGGATTTTATTTCTATATTAATCATTAGCAAACGGCCCCGGCTTCGCACGGGTGTAATGTAGGTACAATAACTATACGTAGGTATAATCCTTCCTCTTGAATCACTCTGGGGTGTGTTGGCAGCATCAAAATGTAACCAATCACAGAGAAATCATTCTCTTTGAACTGTGCGATGGAAAGTCCCGGGACTTTACACGTAATAGTGCAGGAAATTGTCGGAGGTAATTGAAAAGAAGTATAGAAGGTATTCCGAGAATGTTTGCGAGTCCCGGAAGCCTCCATTATTAGTTGACACACTTACATGAAGCTGAGCAGCCTCGTGCAGGATCAACAAGAAGAAATATACTATAGCTAAATCGCATAATTGAATCCTTGCCTGCTGTTCACCGCTAACCACTGTGACGTCACACATATCTTAAGAACTGTCCGGTGCACATTTCGCCTCTTGTGTATCACGCTACAAGCGCCCGCCGCCCGCACCCCTCCCGGTCCCCGTTCTCGTCTTACCCCCCACGCCCCTATACCCAGACGAGGACATAACTAAACTGTTCCGTTATAGGAAAATGATCGTTTAGGAACTCTAGTATTCTGTGTAATGTTGTAGAATGTTAATAACAATGTTCTAGGACTTCGTAGGGAACGCTTTCCTAGTATTTATTTAGTTTTAATGGACTTTACTTTTTGGAAAGGGCTGCCTCATTGTTTTAGTGGTCGCAAAGCGCGACTGCTGAGCTTGAGGTCTTGGGTTCGATTCCCAGGTTGCACAATGTGTTATTAGGTTTTTCCATTAGGAATTTCTCAGTAGCAGCCTCAAAGTCTGGAGTTGTGCCCGGTTGATGGTTTCTTGTAATGGTTAGATTATACAAAATAAGATCCATATTATCGTCTTTTTATTTTTATTTTTAGGTGGTAAAAATCATCAAATGACTCCTTCCGCCCTGGGTGGGGCGGAAGGGACTGTCAGACTTTTACTGACTAAAAAACCACCCTGTTCCTTCTGTTGCCCTTTACGTTCCGGGGCCACGGTATCCTGTTAAGACGTCCTTAGGTGGAATTTTAAAGAAGGAACGATATATTTGATTGGACCTATCCAGACAGTACATAGTTTTTCACAAACATCCATGAAATTATAGTTGACATGCCAGAACGTCTATTAAAAACATTAAGAAGTTTAAGGCAAAACTAAATTGACATCTCTAACTTAGTTTTTTAAGTGTCACCGTCCTTTTCTTTAGCTGTATGTCAGTAAGAGATGCCAATTCTTTAATTGTAGTTCAGTTTTTGAACAAGGGAATCGTCACTATTGTCTGTAACATACCAATGCCTCAATATCACCGGACAGGCCTCACAATTGTCACATTACGTCCACTCTAGTAGTTTACCAAGTCACTTGTCGAGCCTATCCCACTCTGAAGGTACTTGGCCTTTGTCAGATTCCTTTTACGTTCAAAGTTGAGCGGCACGACTCGACATTCCAGCACTGTAAGTGTGACGGGAACTCTGAGGCTCAGGCGATGAAAGCCAAGTACCCAAAAGGTATGTTCAGTACCAATTAATTATGAAGCTACTAGTTTTGCCCGCGACTTTGCATAAATGTTGACTATCGGGGGAATAAAGTCAAAAAGAGATAAGAAAAAAATAGACTACTTATGTCTTTCCTTCAAAATCCCGTACCAAATTTCATTAAAATCGGTTCAGTAGTTTAGTCGTGAAAGCGTAACAGACAGATAGAGTTACTTTCACATTTATAATACTAGCTTTTGCCCGCGACTACGTCCGCGTGGAACTTGTTTATATCATACTTGCATACAAACTTCCACCCCTCTTTTCACCTTCTTAGGGGGTGATTTCCGGGATAACAACTATCCTATGTCCTTCCTCGGATCTTAAACTATCTTCATGCCAAATTTTATCAAAATCGATTCAGCGGTTTAAGCGTGAAGAGGTAACAGACAGACAGACACACTTTCGCATTTATAATATTAGTATGGATTAAGTATGCCAAGTACAGCAACTAATTCTGTGCAGGTGGAGATACCTATAGATTCATGAGTAATAGAATAGGGTGTATATAACATCACGCTACGATCCACGGGAGTGGGGTTGGTGAAAAAACAACGCACATTGTATCATAAAACATTATTTTAATGATCTTCAAACCGACTCCTTGACAATTCAAAAGTGCCCGTAAATGATCTAACTGAAATAAATGTTTTGACTTTGACTTTGAATCAGAACATAACATATCACCACGCCTGTAATTCCCGAAGGGTTACGCAGAGGAGTACCCATACACTCACATTTTGCCAGTCATCAATCAGAACATTTATCTTACAAAATTAGTCTAGATTAATTCTCACCATATTTCCGGTAATTTTTCAAAAACCTTTGCCTGTAATACAACTTATTAACAACGCCCATTCGATTTCATATTCCATTGCGTTTTTCCAATAACCGTTTTGATGACTTTCGTTAATGAAGCCATAGTCAGCGCTCAATGGAGTGTGCATAACCACTTTGCCCTTGTTCCCTTAGTAAATAGCCGCTGTAATGTGTTTGGCCGTTAATAAAATATAACTGGGCATTCATTGCATTACCTACTTACATAAAACTTTATATTTTTGTGGGTTTATTAACTAGAATAATGGCATGCCATTAGGTAATCTTATGGTTAACCCTAGATTAAAATAGACTTTAACGACACATTCGATCCATATTTATTTATGGGTTCGTACCCAATGGGAATCTTATAACTAACTAGCGAACCGCACGGTCGCAAATTTCCGACATAGGTAAGATTCAGACCAAACGTCTCGGATCGGAACGGATCCGTACGCGTGCCGCGGCAGCCGAACGTATGCGGCGGCAGCCGAACGCATGCCGCGGCATCCGATCGCGTCCGTCGGAGCCGTACGGCCGTCGCGACAGCCGAACGCATCCGGCGACACGTCGCGACGCGTGGCCGGATGCCGACGGAGGTAAAGTTGCATGCAAATATGAACTATAATTACTGTTAATACATTTCAATGTTCTTTACCGCATTGTAAAATGCCGCCCGGCCCGGCCCGGTGCGAGCCGGTTGGTCTGAATCGTACCATAAACGGGCCACGGCGGATTTAATAAAAAAAAAAATCTTGCATAAAAACCTTGTCCGGAAAATTTGCGAGTACAACGAAACATGAATCAGACAAATCGGCCTAGCCGTTCTCGAGTTTTGCGCTTAGCAACACATTTAGCGATTTATTTTTATTATTATAAGATACTCCATTGTTATAGTTTAGGTATATTTACATAACATAAAATCACGCCTGTAATCCTCGAAGGGTTAGGCAGAGGTATACCCATTAGTACACCCACATTTCGCCAGTTATGTTTAAGTCCCATGTGATAGGGGGCGAGCCTATTGCCATCAACCGGGCACAAATCCAGGTAGGTAGGTTTTATATTTTTCATACCCAATTAGACTAAACAAACTTAGACAGTTTTTTTATCAATCCGGTCTTTAATTTGTTACTCTAAATTAGGTATTCCAAGAAATTGATTCGTTCTAAAAATGTGAAGGACGTTTCTCTTTGAATCATAAGAAATTATGTATTATGTAACATTTATTAAATGTATATAGGTACCTACATAAAGGCCAATTCTACTAATTAAGAAGTTCTATTTTTTTTTTTTTACTGTGATTTTTTTTTCTAATAGAAAGCATCATTATCACTGAGTGCTGTAAGCATTACTCTACTATAAAAACCGGTCAAGTGCGAGTTGCTGAAATGAAAGGGTGTTTATAAAATCAGTGTTCTTGTATGGGGACAAGAGACCTGATTTTTTTTTGCGGTTTTGGCTCTTTAATATAATGGCAATACTGTTATATATTTGACGATGGTACGGAACCCTAATTAGAGATTCGTAAGAAAATTCACGTGGCCGAAGTCGCAGGCAAAAGCTATTAGTAATACAAGCAACCCTTCATAATAACTTTTTCCTCACCGATCATAAAGCTCACAACACGTGTATTTTCGATATCTGACATCATTTCCGGGATTTATCATAATCCCGGTATCATACACCGGTGTTGCGGGATTACGAGATATCGATATTGAAATCCCGATGTTATGTCTGTATAATAACGACCTATGTTCTGAACACCAACCAAATAGTTATACTATTCATTCTTATATTATAAATGCGAAAGTATCTAACTCTGTCTGTCGTTGTGTTACGCTTTAAATATAACCTAAAGGTTATTTTTAAAATGCTTTTAACAAAAAATATTTTAAATGTTCCAACTAATCTTCTGGCCCCTGCACCCGTCAGCGCACTAATTTGCATGCGTTACAAAGGGCACTACTCAGTGTAGAGATAAACTACAATAACTTGGCCTGCCCCTCCACAATTCCAAAACGTTTTAAAGTATTTACAAGACTCACAACGCATGTGTGCGTACTAAGACGACTCTCAGGTCGGCATTGTTGCTCGACTAGCGGTATTATTAATTACTCATTATTATTGAAATAATAATATGGAGGGGCGCGCCATGTTATAGTAGTTTATCTCTAGTTTAATACACCAAAAATAAAAGTCGATTCCCCGTAATAATGTCTGCTCAATGTTACTGAATTTTACAAACAGTATGCGTAGTTAACGTTTATGTGATTTTTTTTTTGCAGCCTGTATAGTGAACTAAGTCTAAAAGTACCTGCTTAAAATATACTACTAACCGCAAAACCAATTTGCACTTCAAGCCTGACCTCCAGCACCAATTCATCTATCAAAATCTATTGGCAGTTTGAGGATGGCAAATTCCGCTTAAAGTAACAAAGCACTAGAACACAAAGGTTGTCAGTCCCATGTAAACACCTAGGTAGCTCTAGGTACACTAAACAAACAAAACTAAGAGAGCAATCTCCATGAGATCTTTTCAACTACCGCTGTAGACTACAGAAGGCTTTGTTAACTGAAAATGCAAATTCCGACTCTTCCCTATTATCTTTAAACAAAATCCTTGTTCAAAATGCAAGCAAGAAAACTTGTAAGTAATGTTCATTGCTAACAACTTTTTAACAGGCGCTTTGTATTTTTGTGAAGTTTTATACCTGTTACGGCTGTTACCTGTTACGCGTTTATTGTTAAAAATATTTTCATTTGCATATGAATAGTGTTCGTGCTTAATCTTTTAGCTATTTTCCCAAGAAAGTTTCAAGTCTGAAAATCACAGTGTTGAAATTCAGTCGGTAAGAAACTTGCGAATCTCTGTACCTTAATATACCTACGGAAGACGGAATTTTAACATGTGTCTTTGCTTAGCTTGACTGTAGGTACTTTTAATCCAAGTCCTAAATTATTTTATTACTAGCTAACTTCAATAATTCTAACAATTTACCACGTCGTCTATCCAGCTCAATCAATGCTTGCATGCCCCTTTTGAGCTGATCATGGACTTTCTTGAAGAAAACCTGCTTAATTCAACTACGAAACAAAGCGCAGAGAACCCTCACAAATAAACAGAACCCATTAGGTATAAGATCTACGGTTAATTTCCTTACAGCATAAGCTCCTGGAATCCCAACTAGGTACCCACCTCCCGGCAATGCTCATAGTTTCCAACAATTCCTGCCAAACAAAACTCATTTCGGAAGCTACAGCCTCGGAAATTTTCAACCGACGTACGAATTAATAGTAGAATTTAACACAATAGTGAGATTAATTGTATTCCCAGGTAGAGTGGAGTCGGCGTCGAACTGGCGACCTTCCAAAGTGAAGGTAATTTGTCAAACGTGCCTCCGCTTTGGACTAATTATCAAGGTATCGGCGCTTGACATGAGCGCTTTTAAGGTTCGACAGATTTGAAATTGGAACGAGTGGCGCATTGGCAGCGTTTTGTGGGAATTTATTTAACAGAAACTGCTTTTATAGGGCCTATAAATTGTAGTAGGTGAATTGTGGCAGATTTTTAGGCCTTATTTGGTAAAAATAACTCTTATATAGTAGCTTTTGCGAATGTTCCAACAAATATTAGAAGACTTTTATCAATTATTTCCGAGTTTTTAGTTTCCCTTTTATCGTAATTCTTCTTTCAAAGACCAACAGTTCTATTCTGTAAAAACCTCCCACAGTGAATTAGGTGTAGTGAGCTTGAGATGAGATGTCACCATCTGAAGGCCAAGGACGTTCAAAATCTAGTTGCAATCTCATCTCAACGACAATTAAAATGTCAAAATAATGTAAGTAGGTATCTACCTTAATTAGAAGCAATTTTGACAGATTGAGATTAAAAGCGATCGTGAATAAAAGTTAATAAAATTGCCCCCAGATAAATTCTTCGATAGATTTTTATGCAAAATAAACAGGTTTTAAGGTACCTTAAAAGCCATATCCTTAGATATAAACCTATTTCCTTAAATGCAAACGAAGCTATAAAAAGTAAAGACATAAGCTGCGGAAATTCCTTTATTTCCTCTCTCCAGATTATTACGGAACTTATCTTCGTTTGCCGTACTTTTTTCTAAAAAGAACAAACGCACCGTTTGTATTGGCCTTAACTGGAACGAATCCAAATTAGCGTAAAGCCGAGGCTTCCGAGCTTAAGGTACGTAAGGCTGGTTACGCATTGGCGACGTGACAGTCGCGTAATGCGATTCGCAATAGGATCTTTCGTTTAAGCTGGAGAGTTCTTAGGACTTTTTACAACGACTTTTCTAGAACTAAAAATTTTATCAAGCGTCCTTATTGAATAAAGTTTCCGAAATTCTCCTTTTTAGAGGACGGTCGGATATTTTTACTAATTGGCGCTCTCTGGCCTTTCATTGGATGGTGAGAATTACGCTTACTGACTTTGTAAATAATTATTTGATAAAAGTAGCAATAGCTGTAATATTATGAAAGCGAATATACCATCAAATAAGCGTTGTTTTATCGTTTTGAGTGTAGGGAACCCTATATATGGGTTGTTTATTTTAATGATTAGGTATTATGTCATAAGTACAGTAATAATAAATTCTCCCGACTGGTTTTCGGTCACTGCTAATTTCAATAAAGACAAAATAAGTACGTAGAAGATTTATT
The DNA here is from genome assembly GCA_949316365.1 of Hoplodrina blanda. Lineage (NCBI taxonomy): Eukaryota > Metazoa > Arthropoda > Insecta > Lepidoptera > Noctuidae > Hoplodrina > Hoplodrina blanda. The sequence continues at coordinate 1,100,831 of OX438579.1, read as the reverse complement.
ATAGTGCACAAATGAGTGCACAAACACAGATGGAGTATGGAGTGCACCCGTGATTGCTACGCGCACACTTGTCTCTTCCCTCACTAACAACACACAACTAACCAACACGACCGGGGACCGAAACTCCGAGCTGCTACCAAGAAATTTCTAATAAAAAAACGGGTTGCACTCCGGGAGTGCCGGCAGAAGTGAAAACTTGATTATTAACGTTTACGTTTACGTTTAACATACACGAACATTCGCGCAAGCGCCCTGCGCTGTCTAAACGAAACAGTAGGCCCAGGCATACATTTTCGCCGCGCCGTAGAGAGGGGATAGCTGTCTACTCTCCATCCGTCTTACGCTTTTTCGATCAGGTCACGTGTCCTGACGCGCACGTGTCCTGACGCGAGTTTAAGATTTTATACCCATTACAGAAAAAGTGCTCAACGCCGCTAAAGAAGTTTTCACTTCAAAAAAAACCTAAAAACGCTTTGCCCGACCTGGCAATCAATCCCAGGACCCAAAGCTCAGTATTCGGGCCAACGGGGCAGTTCATCAGCCATCAGTTATACGAGTTATTTTCGTCATACATGGCACAAGTGTGTATGTATCCTTACGGTTCGCTACAATAACGTCAAACTTTCAGCGACACTATCGCCTGTTTGTCTGTTTATCTCGAATACTATTTGTTTTTATGTTATTTCGTTGATAAGCTTCACATTACTAAGCAAAATAACCGTTCGCGTATATGTCTGTTATTACGGGTTTTTATATTTTTTGCCCGGAACCCTAAATCTTTTTCTAGAATAAAAGTAACCTTAGTTACTCCTTATAACATCAGATAACCGCGTGGAAGTCCCGTCAAAATCAGTCCAGCCGTTTCGGAGATAAGCACAGACTGAAAGACAAACAAAGATACTCCCGGTACAAGTAGTACTCATATGTCTATTAGACTAGTATTAGCAATGCACAGAAAGACTCTTCAGCTTTATTATACTAGTATAGAATTCGTTTACGGTTTCGGATACATTTTCATTTCAGATATCCGATATTTTCGGTTACGGAACTCCCTAACATCTCTGCATGGATACCTCGAACTACATCACATATTAATCTCATATAACAAGACAAGAATTGTGCTCGTAAATTCTCAATAAATGCGTGTCTAATTAAAATTTAACGGTCCAATCTGTGCGTCGTTAAGGATAATTGGTAGTACATCACTTTCTGCTTAGTTATTATACTTTATTATGTTCTAATGTAGCGTCATATTATTAATATTCGTTATTGTTGTTAAAGTCAAAGTCAAATTCAAAAACATTTATTTCAATTAGACCAAAGAATTTATGGACAAAAATTGTAATGTTTAAGGAAAGATGCATGATTGCATGCTAAGTGCTCTTCTGGCAAAACATGCTAGCTCTTATAATTTGTATAACACCATTTATACCATGTTTTATGCAAATAAATATTTATTATTATTATAATAAATATTATATTATATTCATAATTATTATAATAATATGATGTACGGACGACTGCCTGGTGGCAAGCGCGGCTGTAAGCGTCTACAATTCCCAGGTCGATTAAAAACTGTGATTTGGTTTTCCATTAGTTTCTCAATAGCAGCTCGGAGTATGAAAGTTGGTTGTGTGATACCTCCGTGCCTTGTAAAGCCGTTAGTCCTGCACCTATTTTCTTCCTAGTCGTATCAGACTGTCGTCCCATAGGACTATGAGAGTGAGGAAGAGAGAATGCACCTGTGCATATCAATGCATTATGACGTAGACATATGCTAAGAAAGGAATTCCTAAAATTCGCTCCCTAAGGAGGTGAAATGAGGGTCCAAAGTTTGTATGAAGAAATCAACTTTGACGCGGACAAAGTCACGGGCAGAAGCTAATGACTAATAAAATACCTTAAATACCTTTAATATCTCCGTAACCATAACATTCCCACTCGAGGACAACAAATATCCCAATGATGAGATAAAGATATAATTTTCGGCTTCGTTAATTCGTTTTTCTTACACCCATTATTGTCTACCACAGCATTTCCCAAAGTGAGTGATAACGCCCCCTTGTGGGCGCTTCAGGCCAAAAGAGGGGCGGTAAGAGACCCAGAAAAAAATCGGGGCATTGTGTAGAGGCTTGGTGAGCAATTTGTAATTTCATCTACTCGGTGGTTTTAAGTAGGTGAAAAAATGGGGGCGCTAGAAAATAGGTAATTTATTCTCAAAGTGGGCAGTAGACGAAGTTTGAGAGCTCCTGGTCTACCAGTACATAGGTACCTAAACAGACCTAACAAAAGCACCACCATTATTCCTTCACTAATCTCCATAATCAAGATAAACACTAGGTTCTCATAATTCCTCGAGGAAAGCAACACGATGGTGGCTCTACTCCTCAAATAACGTAATTTTCTAAACAGCGCCTGTAATATTGAAACTCGTGCAGCTGAGACGTGCATCATTAGACTACAGTTATTCTAAATAACTGAGTAATCATTTTATTATAGTGGCCATGAGAACTTAATTTTTTATTTTATTTATTCATAAACAACCAACTTATACTAACAGTTTGCACCAGACATACAAATTATTGGCCAATAATAATATAACTTAAAATAACTAAACACAAAAAACATAAAAAAGAGATACATAAAACATTATAATTTAACAGAATTACAGTAGATGAAACAAAAATAGAAAAGTAATAGCAAGTTAAAAAGGAAATTAATTTATTTATTTATTTAAGACAAAGAGATTGTGCTGGGGGTGGCAATAGACTCCAGGTATCAAACTGAATATATCTACTTACCCTTGGAAATGCTCGTACTAGCTGTATGTTCAGCGTAGGCGATGACATCGCGCAGGCGCTACGCTAAATAACTTTAGAGAAAAAATAGTTTAGAGGTATGAGAAACAGGGTGTGGTTTTTCATACCCTAAATGAAAGAAAGAAAGAAAAACTGTTTAATCACGCGAAAATGACGCATATAACATAAAATAAAAATAAAAATTGTACACAAAAGCAAGAAGAAACAAGTTTTTTTATAATCTAAAAAGAAAAATCAAATGAATACTTAAATAAATATGCGCCACTACCGCGCGAAAGGGCTTACGCTTAGCATCATGCCGTACCCAGTGCACGGAGGCACCAAAACCACGGCGCTGGTTATAAGCGTAAGCCGGCGGCGTGCTCCGGTCTCGGACTACAGATGAAATGGTGTTGCATTTGGTGGGCTAAACTGCCCGACGGTTGTTGTCTTATTTTGCTGTCGGAGAACTTTGATAGCGCGATGTAGGAAACGTCAGTTGTAATTCGCATAGATAGGTACTCTAGGATAGACGTCGCTACCAAAGTTTAATGAAATTCGCCCTAAATGACATTATCATTTGCGTATTTTTGATGATAATGTTATAAATTCAGAATGCTTTGAAACTACTTGAATTTGAAACTACTAACCCTTTTTTGCTGCAGTTTGCATTTCAATGGCAAGGTGACCGAGTTAGTTATTACCTACTAAGCAAGTAAGGAAAATAAAAAAATAGGCTATTGGGGTATTTGCCATTTAAATACATTGCGAAAGCCTTGTAATCTCAGGGGATTCCATTGAGATCTACAAAAGGCACAATAGCATCCATACAGGTGACAATGTAGATTGAATTATTCAGATATTTTACTTTTCAATAGGTTTATCTACAAGTAAGTCTGAAAATGCCTATTAAAATGACTTTCTAACAAAGTAATTTAAAAAATACATTTTTAAAAGGTAGCTTTAAAAGTGTGATGTATTTTTTTCAGAAAACCCTTTCATTTGATACTCAAATCATGCGAGTACACAAAATAACTAGTCCGCCATTGTGGCTGGTCCGCCATATTGGATTTAGAATGACATCACTTAACTCAATCGGATGAAGACAACTTACTTTAAAATTCAGTTGCAAGATTTGACCCGAACAAACTATATTAATTAAGAACTGTTCGGAACCCACCCAATATTCGCTACTGAGCCATACTTTGGGAACAACTGTTTCATTCTAGTTAGCCGTCTTACTGGCCCAACAAACGACACAAGTCGTCTAATAGTTGTAACCTGAAACATTTTGCGTCGTGTAGTCTATGGCCTACGGCTATCCGTGGGTCATAGACAACACGATAGAAACATTTTCTATAATATACGCTATTAACGTTATTTCTATAAGAAAATTATACACAGAAACAACATTATTAGAAATTGAGAAATTGTTTATTTTGTTGGATGTTACTGAAAGGTCATATGCGTTTGTTCTGCTAGAACGAATCAACCCACGACAAAATGTCTCCCATTTATCGAACTAGGTGATTAATGTTTAGCGCTGATTAATTTTAAATCCATTATAGACATAACATAGGTAATAAAATTAACATGGTATGTTGAACTGTTTTTTTTTGTGTTTTGTGACGTATTTACCGTATTGAATTAGTTTGACGGAATTCAAATCATTGTGCAATTGTGGGCTGGCTTGTTTTGCCAGAAATAAGCTCAAGTCTGAAATCACCAATCCACCTTGATTAAGCGCGATGATCAATGCTCGTATGAGGAGATGCCTTTGCCAGGAACAATAATAGGTAGGCTAGTATTATTATCTGTTACATGAAGGTAATTTGGAAGAGATCTTGCCATGCATGTTTTATCACTTACAAACTTCCACCCTCCACCTTCCTCCATAGAGGTGCATACAAATAGACCATATGACCCGTTTTGAAAGGTTAATGTAAGCGTTGACCCTCACCGCCCGTGGGAACAACTTCCGCAATGCACCTGCGACACTATGGGGCACCTCCGGGCAGACGATGAGTTATAAAGGCAGGGCCATCCGCTGGGAAATATACTTGAGTTAAGGAAATTTTATTAGTCAGCTGTGCATTATGCAAGTGGTAGGAGTACACGAAGATACATACATACATAAACTCACGCCTTTTTCCCATGGGGGTAGGCAGAAACCACAGAACGCCACCTGCTACGATCATTCAAGCACGCCAGTTACGAGAAGATTCATACAAGTTTTAGTATGTTTTGTCATTGGGTCGAAACATATAAAAGCGGTGCGGCGGGTTGCTACAACGTAAAACGCCGCTGATCTTTGCGTTGCGTTTCAGTTATGTTTAAGTTCTATATGGGACTAGCCTATTGCCATCAACCGGGCACAAATCCAGACTACGAGGCTGCTACTGAGAAATTCCTGATTGACAAACCCAATAATAATAATAATACCCTGTTTCCGCCTCCGGTGGGCTACTATTTTTTATATTTTTGAATGTTTGTATTTTTATATTAATATTTAAAAATGTAATTTATATGTATGTACAATTAATAAATGAGAATAATAATACTTTGTTTGACCTGGGAATCAAATTCAAGACCTCATGCTTAACAGTTCCCCCCCCCCCCCATGTCTATCCTCAAAATTACACCATGCCAAGATTTCTATGGCGACTTTAAGACCTCAGTAAAGTAAATACGGTACCAAATGTGTCTTTATTTATTTTTCATATATTTTACACGCAAGTAATTTCCATATTTCTTTGGTACTTCAATGGCCGTCCACTTTCTAGTGCTTATTCTTGTACGTAATGACATTCGCAATATAATATGGCGAGGTCACTAACTGAATGTCAAGCGCGACATTATTCTTTATTCCTACCTTTATATCTTCAGTGGAGGTACTATTAGACCATAACAATATAGTTTTGGAGTGTACATGGATGTGCGAAGATTTGGATATGGTGAGTGTAATATTTTCTCTGTTAAAAAGACTTTCCTGACTGCGCGGTCTATTCAAAAAGTCATAGGTCAAGGGGGTAGATAGGAAAAGAGTACTAATACCTAATTATAACATAACATCACGCCTGTAATCCCCGAAGGGTTTGGCAGAGGTGTACCCATCAGTATCAGTACACCTATATTTCGCCAGTTATGTTTAAGGGATCCCACACAAAACCGAGAATTCGCATCACATCGCAAATATCTGCGAATTCCTGTGAAGTTAAAGTTCCCGAAGTTCCTGCCATGCGGCATCGTACCGCATCGCATCTTGGTTTTGTGTGGGAGCCCTAAGTCCCATGTAATAGGGGGCGAGCCTATTAATTTATTACGAGTATTATGCCTATTAATATGTTATAACTAAATAATTAATATGCTAATGTTTTTACAAGCTTTTATTAAGTTTCACCTGTCCGAGTGTCTGTCTGAAAACAAATCTTACAAGTATTTGACCTACTTTCCGATATTTGCAAAATTTTAACTCAATCGAGAGTTGAAATTTTGCATTCATATGCAAATCGTATGACAATGCAATATAATTATGATGTCATAGAGCTGGTATAATGACCGCGTCGTAGCAAAACCTTGAGGCATGGAATGTCCTTATTAAAATAAAAATTATCAAAATAAAATAAAATAAGTTGTATCAAGAAAAGCCACAACTTTTAAAGAAAACAAAAACATTTTTTTTTTATTTCTTAATTAAGTTTGAATTTGTTATTTTAAGTAAATACTAAACAAAATTATTCAGTGTTAAATGTATACCAACTTTTAATTAAATCTGATATGCTTTGAAGCTGTAAACGTTTCATTAAAATCGGTTCAGTTTTACAATCCAGATGTGATTGAGTCCAACTCGCACTTGGCCGATTTCAAGTGTCTTTTTTTGAGAGCTGTATTTGCGCCTGATAGCACTGCCTATCTTATTAATATCTACATAGAATTCTACCCTTCTTTTAACTAAAAAAACCCTGGAGATCGACACAGAAGGTCAAGCTTACACTCAAGGTCATTCACTGCACAGACTGTAAGCAAGTTAACTCACTAAGCTCTTTTATACCAACATTATCATAGAAATATACAATCTTTTCGCTTTACTAATTACTTTTATCGCCTTGACAATTATATTTAATTGTTTTAAGGTACTTGCTAGCACCCTTCCTCGCCCTTTTGCGTCTCTAAGAATTTCAATTGCTAACTAAATGACGACTCTTTACTTTAGTACCGTATCTTAAGGTTATACCTATTGTTTAAGCTTAAAAATAATTGTATAGTATCTACATAACATCACGGCTGTAATCCCCGAAGGGTTAGGCAGAGGTGTACTTATCAGTACACCCACATTTCGCCAGTCATGTTGAAGTCCCATGTAATAGGGGGCGAGCCTATTGCCAACAACCGGACACTTTAGACTCCGAGGCTGCTATTGAGAAATTCCTGATGGAAAAACCCAATAACACTGCTTGATCTGGGAATCGAACGCAAGACCTCATGCTCAGCAGTCGCGCTTTGCGACCACTAGACCAACGAGGCAGTCACTAGACGAACCGGTACCTATTAAATTACCAATTTGTAATTTGTCTAACCTAACTAAGATATTTGAATAAAAACTTAGGCATCAATGTTTTCTACAGACAACTTCAGACGAGAACTTATAACTGTGACCGACGTGGTTTGCTGTATTTAAAAATTACATTAGAAAGCGATGCCATTACTAATACTTACAGTATACCTACCTGTGGTAAAAGCCATGCAGATGAGACTAAATAAAACAAAAATAACACTATTACAATATATTACTTACCAGCCTGTAATTGTCATACTGCAGGACAAAAGCAACTTCTCAACTTCTCATACAGAGAAGGCACGAGTTTTGATCACCACGCTTGCTCAAGACAGGTTGTCGATTTCAGTCTTAGGTATATTAATTATAATAAGTTTTCCTCACGATGTTTTCCTTCAACGATGTCAGCAATATTCAAGATAAACTAAGAAAGTTCATATGAATTAGAAAAACTCACATTAATACTTGCCCGTGCTCGGTTGCGAACCCACAACCATATGCATGAGAGGCGGGCCATCTGCCACTGGGCCATCACGACATCGAAAGTAATAACAACACTCTTCTGTAAAAAAGACTCAATACTCAATAGTCAATTTTTTTATTGCTTTTCCATATGTATGCTTAGCTAGTTACTTAAATAATTTAGATCATTATGGACACTGTAGGGCACAGCAACAGGATAGGAAGTTCCAAGAGACAACACAGCCATGTGAGTAAAAAATATTTAACGCCATATTTGGCACGTCAACTTTGTCTTAGCTCAATGTATTCTGTACCGTCATGGTGACAGCCTCATAACGAGGGGAGCCGACCTTTCCGTGACATTTGCACCAAGAAACCGGCCAGCTATGGTGGTGGTGACCTTCACAGAGGGATGGGGACACTGCTATTTAGCACCGACTTTTTTTCCTACGTCTTATAAAACTAGGTATATCTTAAGCTTAGAATTGCCCAAAGGTTCAAACCTTGAAGTCAATTCTCGTATAAATAGAATTAATATACCTACTACTTATTGTAAATCATATAATATATATATTTTTAAAAAGAGTACGTATGGAGTTTCTTACCCATTCTTCTCCATACGAAACTACCTTTTGGAATGGGCAATTAAATTCAGTATTATAATTTTTCTTTTCTCTCGTAAATGACGTTCAAAAGTACCTTTTAATGGACCAATTGAAATAAATGATTTGTCTTTGAATTTTTATATTACGAACTATCATGCTGATTATGGTAAAGTCTTTAATACAAAAATTGACTTGTCAGTTAAAACCTTAACTGTATTATCTAAAACTGCCATAGTTGCGGATTTTCGCGGCCCTGGAACGCAAACGGCATCAGGGTGAACACGAATGGGGGTCAGCCACTTCATTCCGCTCCGCCCAGAGCGCAAGTCCCTATCCTTAAAAAAAACTATACAAAAAATAAAGCTAAAGATTTTATTTGTTTTTTTGTAAAAAAAATCACGCGCGCTCTGGGCAGCAGCTAGTTATAAAATTAAGTTAAATTTGTCTTTAGACTAGTGAAAAATCCTCGAGCCAGCTTTTGTATTAAGAACTTCACAGTAGTCAGAATAAAGTTCAAAATACAAAAACTGTATAGTGCAAACCTAGATAAATCTTGATTTGTAATAAGACCGTAGAAGTATAGCCTACGAGTATTTCACATAACACAAACATTACATAACTTGCGATTTGTAAGAAAAACATTCTCGATAAACTCAGCCACGCAACTCAATTACAATCTTATTCACATCTAAATAAAGACCACTATTAACATGTTTTTGTCATCCCTATCTCCGTTTAAAAATATAAGGAGATCTCTTAATAAAATCACTGTCAGATAAGGAACGAACCCCATACATTGTAATATCCGTATATCCGGCGTAAATTCGATACCGGATATTAACGCGTCATCGAACACCCCCTACTGATCCGGTTCAGTGATTTGCGCATAGAATCTTGCTGAAGAATGGGACTGGAGGTGAGATATAGTATAAAATAGAGTGAACTGGTAAATAAAGGAAACTATTCTGCACACTAACTCCGTTCAAACGTTCTTGCCTGAAGGTCTAGCACCACGCGGTGAAATCGGGTAGGTATTCCCAATAAAAAAAAACTACATATTATAATAGTACCGGCCGGCAGACTGCCTCGTTGGTCTAACGGTCGTAAAGCGCGACTGCTGAGCATGAGCTTTTGGGTTCGATCCCCAGGTCGTGCATAGTGTTATTGGGTTTTTCCATCAAGAATCTCTCAGTAGTAGCATCAAACTCTGGGTTTGTGCCCGGTAGATGCCAATAGGCTTGCACCCTAATACATGGGATTTAGACATAACTGGCGAAATGTGGTTGTACAAATGAGTACACCTCTACCTAACCCTTCGGGGATTATAGGCGTGAATGTTATGTTTAATACCGGCTTATTATTCAGCAACACTGCAGTTCAAATACCTCTTCTCATACAGAGAAGGCACGATACGTTCTAATGAAGATATCAATACAAGCATTAAGCACAATATTAGACTGTCTTCTACCATACCTAGACCGACCATACTAAAACCGACCAAGTGATAATTCTCACACGAAGGATTCCGTACAATACTAAAACGGCTGAACGACACACATATAAAGTCAAAGTCAAAGTCAAAGTCAAATCATTTATTTCAATTAGACCATTAAAAGGCACTTTTGAACGTCATTTACAAGAGAAAATGAATTATGAATAAGAATGAATGATGATTATGAATGATGAGAATTATGTATTATTGATTCTACACAAATTTCATCCCGTTTTTGTATTCCCATAGGATAATATGGACTTTTTCTTAATCTTAAGCTCAACACAAACATAGTCGCGAGCTAAAGCTAGTCCTTACTAATATTATAAATGCGAAAGTAACTCTGTCTGTCTGTCTGTCTTTCTGTCTGTCTTTCTGTCTGTCTTTCTGTCTTTCTGTCTGTCTGTCTGTCTGTCTTTTCTTCACGCCTAAACTACTGAACCGATTTGTGTGAAATTTGGTACAGGGTAAGTGTGAACCCCAACAAAGGACATAGGCTACTTTTTATTCGACTTCGACTTCGTCTGCGTCCGCGATAACCGACATATACGTGGACGAAGTCGCGGGCAAAAGCTAGTATACCATAAAACATATCCTATGTCATTCGACAATAGCGTAACTTTCTGTCAGTGAGAGAATCCACATCCTACAAACATACTGTATTATAATATTGTATTGTCTAGAATGTAGACCCAGACTATATTAAAACCTTCACCATTCAAACATATTGGCACAGCAATCTAGCAACAATCCAATATCGGTACATACCCACACTACATATGTACGCGGGCCCGTCTGCGGTACCTCAACGCTCTACACAAAGCGATTCATATCGAAGGAAAACAATACAGCTAGAGCCAACACAAATGGAAACTTTTTGATTGAATTCAAGAAACTTATAACCCCTGGGGTTTGATAAAATGGTTGCTAGTACATACTGGTCTTATTGTAAACTAACGTTGAGTTATATACGTAGAGTATGTTGATCTACAGGGTGTTTGGAGCATCTTTTGCCAAATCGAATTGGCCCATAGGAGAGGTCATTTGCTATCTCTTCATGCCCAACAACTCATACTTTGTCGCACAAGCTTTTTTAATTTTAATTTTGAAAACTCCAATACTCAGCATTTAAGTTAAAATTTAAAAAAAGTTATTTGTATAGTCTTCTAATGTTTATGTGTACTGTTGTATGTTTCTATCAAATTCAAAATTACTTGCTAGTAACGTTTACTTTTATTTTTAATAACTCGTAAGGTTTTCGTAATAAAAAAAACCAGTTTAAACGGACAGTCAGCGACAAAAGTAAAAACTCATACCTAGGTGTACGAGTATACTGAACCGGACTTAATACTAGGTAGGTAGAACTATTGGAAATCACATATACAAATTAACGTTTCTACTTAACCTACAAAATAAATGATGTAGGTATTAATCAGCATAAATAAGACTCATATAAACATACATAAGTATAAAACCTAGGTTTTACAACGCCATACCTACTCAGCTTTCATCTCAGTTTATAATATTGTCGGTACCAATCGAAGAGCACTTTCACTGTATTTACTTTCACGACCCAGTGTACTGCCACGCACAGATGTGTTTTTGTGGCTGCTTATTTGTGTATCTACCTTTTTATTTGTGTACTTTTATCTTCCACTTCATTATTTCTGTATACCTATAAAAACAGTATTTTAGATAAATTTTGTTTACGAACCGTGTGGGTTTATGTTTTCGTAAAAATATTCCATAGAATAATATTTTCTGAAAGAAGCATTTTTGTCTGTTTTTACGCTTCGTTAACATGTTTCGAGTGTTTTATTTTGTGGTTTAAGGTTTACCAAATTATATTTTTTATTAATATTTTTAAAAATTGGGCATAGTTCCACATAAAACAGAAAAAAATGATTTTTAATACGTTTATTAAAAAATATATTAAGGTTGTAGGTACCGTAACACTTTTGTGCTCGACTGTATGTTTACATGTTGAGTTTATTGCCTTTTTCACGAAACATTTAAACTTCAACCGAAAGTTAAAATCTTTATTGTTCTTAATATACAAGACACGAACATGTATTTAATACGCAAAATAGATTTTAAGAAAAAAAGCAAAAACACTTTCATTTAACTTTGACCATTTGTACCATTTTTTAAGGTACATTTTTTTGGGTAATATAACTATACAAGTGGCCAAAGTCCCCTCCTCCCCCCCCTCGAGGAATTCTCCTGTATTATTTCAAATGAATTGACATGTTTGAAGTCGTATTGCAACCTCTCTTTTATTTACATTCCGTGGGAGAATTTTTAGTTAGTTCAATTAATTAGAGATTTGCTGGCCGAGGGCTCCCTGAGCTTGGAGGCCCCGGTGCAGCACCGGCTAGCACATTGGTAAAAAATCTTACAAACAACATCATCATCAACAATCGGCCAAATCGATTTAGTCGTTCTCGAGTTTTGCGCTTAGCAACACATTTAGTCATTCATTTTAATTTATGTAGATTGTTAGATAGATTAGTATGATAAATAATACTCCCATAACAATATGGAGTAAGCACCTACATTTAGCAACATCGATACAGGACAATACAAATCAGTACATAGTTCTCAAAGGCAGACAATCGTTGCGTTTTACCGCGCGATTGTTTTGTCTTGTTACAGATTACATTTCACACACCGAATGTTTCTAGAACTAACCTCCAGCAGTAGCAATCATTCAATTATTTTCCCCCATGAAGGGGAGAATGGGGATATAAACAAAATGGAACGTTGAAATTACTTTGTCAGTTGTTACAACATTATTCAATCAAATGAAATGTAGATGTGACACCCAGTGACCCGCAGTGTTATTCTGCAAAAAAAATCCCTCGGTGAATTTCACTTGGGGGCAATTCTACTTTTAGGTGCGATTGCAATCGAATCTAGGTAGTCTCAATCTGTCAAAAATGCCTTTTTACCTGGATTTTTTGGCATTGACATTGAAAAAAACATCTAAAAATATACATTTACATACTATTATTATTTGTTATGTAGATAATGGTTACGTTATGTATTATAATTATGTTTATGTTATTATTTTTTAACATTAAAGGTAGGTACTTTAATTAAGTTTAAATGATATTTATTATGTAAATAGGTTAAAAATTATACTTTAACACGTTTATAACTTGACAAGGTCTGTCGTTCCTAGCACATTACTCAGATTTTTGATTTTTAAAACAAACCCAGAAATCTAAAGAATTTTATAAGTATGTAAGTAGATACAGACCGTATAATATTAATACAGCACAATGCTAGTGTAAAAATAAAGGAAAAAATTCCTTAACAATCGTTCATAAGATGCAGTGTGCCGAGATATGTAGTTCATAAACTATACAGACCGTGAATTACGCATAAATGAATCAAGGTCAGTTTTAATTAACACATTTTTACTAAATTAAACAATTATCATAGTAAAAATAAGAAGCACAAAAATCTAGATATAAATATACCTAATCTAGAACCACTAATTACTCGTTTTTTTAGGTTTGAAAGATTTATCAATTAATTTCAAAAGCACTTTATTACAGGAAATCAAACATTTGCTCCAATTTATACTAATTATAGAAGCTGAGAACTTGATTTTATAATAATATACGGTAACTTAGAAAATCTTGCTTTCCATTACTATCTATTCAAATAGACCATTTTTAAATTAAGCTATATGATAGAAAACTAACCACTACAAGTCAAAAAATTGTATCCATATTAAGTTTCCTCCATCTCACAAAATGGCTGCTCTTCAAAGCTTGTTTATAATACACAAAATATTGATAGTAAAATTAACAGCTGCGTATCATTTGTCAAATGGAAACTATTTTTAGGTGACCTGCATTCAACCACTATGACTTAACAACCGTCAATGGGTAACTGTCATGCCACAACTTTTTATTGCCTAACACCGACTATTGCTAACGTTATTAATTATTTTGTAGAACCACATTATAACTTTCGTGTTTTCCGGCGAAAAATCAATAAAACGGTAAAATTAAAATTATAATAATTACATAACAACATGTGGTAGTAAGTGTCTCTTTGCCCCGACCTCCTCTAAGTCCCTACCGACCTGTTGCGTATGTTTGTTTACGCGAAACCGGTCGAATACTCTCGAATGCACCTAACTTACTTGCACGTAACCAATCAAATATGTTCCTTGTTGTTATTAATACAAAGTTCAACATTGACTGAACCTCAAAGTGAAGTTACAATGTTCTCTAATTTTAAAATTGATCAAGTATTCCAGAAAGCGGACAGGCGTTTGTTCTTTATAAATTGTAAATGAGTTTGAATCTTATGCTGTAGAAGATTAAGTTGAAATTAGTGGTACAGATTAATCGATTTAGGGTGCAATGGCGAAAACCTGTAATAGTGTTCACGCAACGGTAGCGTCAGCATATAAAATGAACCGGTTTGATGAGTGTCTACATTATTTTGTTACGGTATTATTTTGTGCACTGACAATATAAGAAAAAGAATATGGTACGTTTGTAGATAATGCGTAAGAAATGTTACATAATTATCTACTAAAATAAACGGCATTGAATAAAAAACATAGTATAAAACAAAGTCTCAGATCTTATAAAGTACGCAACGGATTTAAAAAATCCCTCAGTTTAGCAATATAAATAATACCTATCTACTATCTACATTTAGAATTCGTAAAAGACAAGAGAAAGGTGATGCGTCAATTTTGGTGAAAAGACGCTAATTTTTATAAACAATGTTAGGTAACCAAACATAACAATTTTGTTAGTCATCACCACTGCAAAAAAAGAAAGAAAAAATATCGTCGACCATAAATAAACACCCGGTTTTTCGAAAAAAAATAATAATTTGACAAATTATCAAACGCGCGTATCAGCTGTCATTGGTTTTTGATTACCTAGACTACCAATCACAGCAGCTTATGCGTTCTGACAATTTGTCACATTAATTTTTCGTTCGAAAAATGGGGGTTAACAGCTCATGTCGTGGTTAAATTATTAAAGATTAAAATGATGAAGTATGTGTGGTGTAACTTTGAACGACAGAGTAAGGAATAAGGTTATACGAGACTGTTGCGGATTAAAAGAGGATGTAGTGACAATGATAGAGAAAAGGGTATGCTTAGATGGTTCGGTCATGTTGAGAGGATGAGTGAAAGAAGATTAACAAAAGGTATTTATATGGCAGAGGTGAGTGGCAACGCAGGGAGAGGTCGCCCTAGGAAGACCTACACTGACCTTATTGGTGAAATTCTTCAGAAAGGTCTGGTGCGCAGTACTCGTAACCGGCGTGCTTGTATGACGAGATGTGTGGACGTAGATGAGGCGAAAGGAGTATGTAAAGATCGTAGCAGGTGGCGTTCTGTGGTTTCTGCCTAACCCCATGGGAAAAAGGCGGAGTTTATGTATGTATGTGTATGATCAGTAACGTGGTATCAAGGTTAATTGCTCAAGGTGTCTATGGGATATCAGCGCTACTCGCATAAGGCTATTTTAATGCGGCCTTCACACTCACGCCGAGTATTCGTTTCTTATCGGTGAGAAAAATAGTTTGTTGAGAATAGTCACATTCTCGTCTCTAGAATGTTTTTGGGGATTCAAGTCGGAAGTGTAGAGGCCATATTAAGCATGTTTCGCCATTAAAGTACCTAGTTATTAATCCATGAGATTTAATCCACACAATATCCATACTTTTGTGTATTATATATGCGAAAGAAACTACGTCTATCTATCTATTACGCTTTCACGACTAAATAACTGAACCGATTTTGATGAAAGGTAAGGCCTGGTTCACATTAGGTTGGCCAAACAGCTTTGTGACGACCTCGGGCTGTAGTAAAACGACGGTAACGACGGTGGTATTCACATTAGGCCGGATCGGCAGCTTCTAGTGTGAACAGCAACACTCTACAGTCGGTCCGACACTCCGACCTAATGTAAACCAGGCCTAAGCCCAAAAAAGGACGTAGTCTACTATTCATTTTGTGACTTCGCCTGCGTTTGCGATAACAGATATTTTCTCGGACAAAGTCGCAAGTAAAAGCTAAGCTATAAATAAATAAAATCATTATCTGTTGTCCCTCAATAGAGCAAGACAATTGAGTCACTCAACACGTAACTTAAAGGTCAACAACCTGTTATAATTCTACAGAAGTTACGACATTTGTTTGTTTTGGTCAACAACTTGAAACGTCACGTCATCGGTAAAAGCTTTTCTCTTCGGTTAGTATATGTGTGTTAATGACTAAGTTTGCAGTTAAAAGGTTGTTTGTAAAGTGGTCTTTTAGAATAAATGGTTTTTGAAGGTTCTTAGGCTGTTCAAGTAAGTGTTATTCAAAAAATATACTTATAGAAATCAACCCGTAGATTCATGTGATTCGGAAAAAAGAAATGCTTTCTTGCTTTGGCCTTATTGGTAAGGTTACCATACGTCCCGTTTTGAACGGGACCGTCCCTTTATAGGTGAATCCGCCCTGGTGTCCCTGAGTGATGCTCCGGAACGTAAAATTGACCAGCTTCTTGTTAAAGGTCAACACTCATAAAACCTTCAATAAACAGGGAATATTTTGCTAAAAATAAAATATTTTTCTAAAGTCTAAAACAGCAAAAACTATACAAACTTTTTGGTTTTTTCTAGAAGTGTCAAATATTTTGAATATTAATTCCTGGTCACTGTCACACAACTATCAAATTACGATTATAAGACAGAGATGGCAACATATCTAAGCCAAAGAAAGTGCTACGTAATATTTATTTCACTCTTAAAAATAGATATAAACGACAAACTAGGTGAAACTGTTAATGTGAATAAATAAAATTCTAAAGTATCATAAACCCAATTAGAAAACCTGTTTTTTATAGACAAAGGTTATTTTGTATGTCAATCAAATATCAGATTACTATTACTTTTTATTATAATACCAGACTGATGACTACCTCGTTGGTCTAGTGGTCGCAAAGCGCGACTGCTGAGCATGAGGTCTTGGTTTCGATTCCCAGGTCGGACAAAATGTTACTGGGTTTTTTCCCTCACGAATTTCTCAGTACCAGCCTCGGAGTCTGGATTTGTGCCCGATTGATGGCAATAGGCGGCAATAACTGGCTAAATGTGGGTGTACTAATGGGTACACCTCTGCTTAGCCCTTCGGGAATTACAGGCGTGATGTTATGATGCTTATGCTATTAAAAGGTTATAAATTAATAACACAATCGACACTCAACCTAAGCTTTCAAAACAAAAGAATGCCTGCGTGTTAAATTAAAATCTAGTTAGAAACATAATTGTTGATAGTTAACCTAGCTTTTACAATAAAGTCCTACTTCCCTCATTACCAAAAATTAACTACAGTTAGATAATTAAACAGTTGAGTTTGTTTGTCCCAAGCGGACGTCGTGTGACGTCAAACGGAAGTGATAGTTTTACTAAGAACGCATTAACCTATGCTGGAGGAAAACCGTAAAATAGAAATTATGTATAAAGGACTCTGCTCATTATACCGTACCCTACCATGACATTGCTATGAAATAAGGTTGTAACGGAACCTCATCTTTGCTTCCGTAAGTGCGGAACTTCCGCGAGAAATTGTACCTCTGCCTCCGAATCCGCATCCGTTAAAAATTGCGGAGTTGTAACGGGGGTTTATTTACGTCGACATACAACGCGCGAGGAAAACGCATCAGGTACGCAGACAGTTGCCTGTTTACATCAAGTTGCTGTAAGCCGTTTGTGTTGCACTGCACTCTCAACGCGTCTACTGCATGAAAGAATACAACCATCAGTGTACAGTACGATACTCGCACTCGCACCGCAGAAGTCCGGCACCAAACGCTTTAAAGGGTCGGCCCAACACCGTACCATACTATGACTGTGTTCCAAGCATATTAGGCAAGGAAAGGAACATGACACGAAATAATATGCCCACTAGAAAGTATCACAATTGTTGACGCTCCGTGTATAGTTAAGTACACACGGCTACACATCAAGCTATACAAAACCAGTTTTAGCTGACCTCGCATTGTATATGCTTTTCGTACAATCAGAAGTCAGCTTATACTGGTTAAGTATAGCTTGCTGTGTAGCCGTGTGTACGCGATGGTGTTGGTCAGTGACGGAACGGTCTACTGGACATATATCTCATAATTATCAATACCGAGAATATTCGCTAGCCTGTCACGTTCCTAGCACTGTCATGGTATGATACGGTGTAATGGGCAGACTCCTTAATACGTCTATGATTCACTTTTTGCCAAATATTTAAAAACTACCTTCTGTTTTTATTCACCCGTGTTTAGATTCGTCTTTGGTCACTGATCTACTCCCTTGGGTTGTAGCGTTATAGCCTATACTATTTCCCTTGAATCTGGCTATCTGATCTGGCTAATCTAATCTAATCTGGCTAGTAGTTCCAGAGATTAGCACATTTAAACAAACAAACAAAAAATCTCTTCAACTTCAGCTACATATTAGGTAGATAGTATAGATTAAACCGAGCCACTGCAATCTTCATTGTGTTAAATCCCCAAAATTAAGAACAAAGAAGATTTAATAAGATTATTCGTGTTCTAGTGACCGCCTTTTATAATTCTTGTATTGTATTAAGATAGACAGAGCTCATGAAAATGCGACTAAGATAATGCGTCTGCACTGTAACTGTTCGTAACCTAATTAAACGACATTTTGCAAACAGCTCGCATTAATAAGGGTTTACCTGTACCCCATACAGAAATTCTTTAACCAAAGCCGAAACGTCCGTCGTCTTACTTACTATTATAAATGCGAAGTTTGGATAACTAGATGATTGATGCTCAATCACGCCAAAACGACTGAACAGATCTAGATGAAATTTGGCACAGAAATAGATTATAGTCTGAAATAGCACATAGGCTACTTTTTATCCTGAAGAGATGAGGGGTTCCTGTGGGATAATTCATCAACTTTTAGACGCGGATAAGATCATAAATAACATTGACACGACTCAATCACTGCAAAGCAATTTTCTTCTGATTATACTGACATAAGTACGTGCATCATACATAGAAGTAGGTAACACACTCTCGACAGTAAATTTATTTATAATCACCACATACAGTGTACAGACGGCAAAGAAAACATCTATCACCACTGATTGGTTTTTTGTTCAGCAAATTGGAAAGGTTATTGATACTGAAACATAAAAAATTGACGAAAGTGTTATTGTTTTTGTTTTGTACTAAGAGTAAAAGTGTTTGACCTACAAATAAGTGCATTGCTAGTTTTGCTAACGGTACCGCGCACACAGACGCGGTCATTGCCCGGCGGTCGCGTGTGTGTGTGTGGGATCTAAACACGTCGCGCTGCGCAGGAGTTGACAACCCGAAGCTTTTTGTACTTAAAAAGTGTTAATTGGAAAAAGGCACAACTTAATTGTTATTTTTCAGACATATTTTTTAATAGCTTTCTTTTTTGTTGGCAATTTTGTGACATAAAAATATCTGAGGGTATAATGTAAGGACGCGAGACGTCATAACAGGATACCGTGGCCCCGGAACGTAAAGGGCAACAGAAGAAACAGGGTGGTTTTTTAGTCAGTCAAAGTCTGACAGTCCCTTCCGCCCCACCCAGGGTGGAAGGACTCAATTGATGATTTTTACCACAAAAAAAAAGGGTATAATGTAAGTAGTGATCAGCTAGTCCCGGGATAGTAACGAGACTGACGTCAGGATGGATGTTATAAGGAACAGAACATCGGGCAACTGTCGACCTGAAGACTCAACACTCTCTCTTTTTAAAGACTTCACCTCATAATTAGTTCCCGCTATATCGCCCATATACGTTAAATTACTCTCACTATAAATATCTGTGTAACATGTTATGTAAACAAATTACAAACACTCCACAGCGCAAAGTTTACAAGCAAACATAATAATCTTAATTATGTAGAGTAAATAAATATAATTCTGGAAACTTCCACAGAAGGCAGTCACACGACTTTGTAATGTATATTGATCAACAGATACACTTGAACATTCTATATAAATAAATATTTTCAATAAAAATACAGTAATACGTATAAAAATGTTTACACAGCTGGAATAAAAAGTCAAACAGAAGTTATTGATGTAGGTACGACTGTTATAGGAGCAAGAAATCCAATGTCACCCGATTACAAAACACTCATCCAAATGAATCATCTTACTCACATCACATACATACGGAAACATGTGTTCATACTTTCCAAATGTTTACAACAACTGGTTTTACCGCTGCGGTTATCAATGAGCGGCGTACATTCTCGAAACACAACCAAGCCTATATAAGCCCCGAGCTTGCTTGCAGCCGTCATAGTACATTACGATAGCAACAACGAAGCAACGAACGATGCAGAAATACATTTTAATCATTGCAATCATCGCCACCGTGGCCTGCCATGAGCGGAAGAAGCACAGGGTCGAGGATCCCTTCTCTGCCTTGGACAAGCAGATCACCCACACACTCGCTTACCACTACCTATGGCCTTGGAGCCAACTCATCCGGGCAGCAGCGGCTATGGACATCGAGGGAGCTCTAGAAGAACCACAAATTGTATCAAACAAGGAGAAATTCCAAATGAATATCAACGTGAGGAGGTTCAAGCCTGATGAGCTAAGGATCAAAGTGAAGAACCGTGACATAATAATTGAAGGAAATCAGAAGATAAAGGATGACGTTCAGCAATTCATGGCGAACCACTTCGTTCAGCGGTTCGTGCTACCTCCCGGCAGCAAGCAGGAGGAAGTGACTGCGGTTCTCAAGGAAAATGGTATTCTCACTGTGTCTGTGCCCAAACATGAGCTGCCCCCACCGCTGCCCGAGAGAATAGTGCCCATCGAAGTAAGACTACCAGTTAAAGTGGAAAACAAAACAGATAAACCTGTAACAGAAACATCAGCAACAGAAAAACCTGTAACAGAAGAGAAAGTAGAAATTGTTGAAACAACAACGACAGAGAAAAAGGAGGTTCCCATTCAGACATCATCAGTGCCACCACTGGAGCAGTTAGAATTAGTAGAAGCAACAACACACGTCGGCAAAATAAGGAAGAAGGAATTGAAAACGACAACAAAAACGGCAAAGGACAACGAAGTATCAAAAGGCGTCGACAGCAACGGTTTAGATTACGCGCTAGTTGAACCCGAAGAGTGAATAGAGGCTGTACTAAGTGAATTAAGACTGACAAAGCTTTAAAGCGACTGACAGTCGTTGAAAGCATGTTTTAACTTTTCGAACGACAAACAACGATCATAATGACAAAGTATTATTAACTACACCGCGGTATCATCTGCGTTCAGTTACAACTTTAGTAACTGCTCCGCTCCCGTGGGTCGTAGAGTGATAAGATATAGTCTATACTATTCCTCATGAATCTGGCTATCATATACAACAAGATTTTTTACAATCCGACTAGTAGTTCTAGAGATTAGAGCATTTAAAGAAACAAACAAAAAACCTCATCAACGTTATTAAATTAATACGGATTGCTACAAGAATACATAGTCATACTGATGTGTTAACAAAAAAATCGTTCGAAAAGTTAGTAAAAGCAATAGTTGTTATTATTTTTAAGTTAAACTGTATTTGGTTTGAAACGTTTGCCCCACGAATAAACGGTGTTATTTATTACTTTCTGTGTTTCCTTCCCACTCGCGCCAATCCGCGGTAATATTTCTATTTTATAAGACTGTTCTTTATGTTAATGTTGTGTGTAAATCTGTGTAACGCACTCTGTAGGGATGAGATGCTGCCTTAATGGTCTAAAACCTCATTTGCATTGACGGAAAAAGTCCGTGAATTATTACGCGGGCTTGAATGATGGTCATTCCTGTTGATTTGGGATAAACAAAGAAAAAAATGTAAGAGATTTTTCCTTTTGTAATAGAATGGATTATGGATTAGAGATAATGGATTAGAGAATTCATAATTTTATTTTTGTAAATAATAACAAGAAGAAGGAGACTGAGGAATTTCTCAGTAGCAGCCTCGGAGTCTGGATTTGTGCCCGGTTGATGGCAATAGGCTCGCCCCCTATTAAATGGGACTTAAAAAAAAACATAACTGGCGAAATGTGGGTGTACTAATGGGTACACCTCTGCCTAACCCTTTGGGGATTACAGGCGTAATGTTATGTTTATGTTACAAAAAGAAATTACGAATATCAATTCTATTATGATTAAGATTATGAAAAAACTTGGTAATTGCATATTCTATACTAGCTTCTGCCCACGACTTCGTCCGCGTCAAAGTTTGTTTCTCCATAGTCATAATGAAACATTGCTCACCCCCCAAAGCAAATAGCGTGATAATTTATAGCCTATAGACTAATTTGGCCAATGTTGAATATTCATACAAAATTTGAACAGAATCTATCCGGAGGTATTCGCGTGATGCTCTAACAAACATACAGACAAAAAGACACACAGACAAAAATTCTAAAAAAATATTTTTCGGCATTAGAATCACTCCCCGAAAATGTGCAGTTTTGACTTCGCTACGATTTTATTATATGTATAGATTCCGAGTTCTAGAGATTAGCGGGTTAAACAAACAAAAAAGTTCTTCAGCTGTATTAATATAATATAGTATAGATTGTTGAAACCTACAGTCGAATCTACAGATGACTTGGAGAAAATAACAAGAATCAATTAAACATTAAGTGTTTTTCAAGTCTCGACATGCTTTGAGCTTTATTTTGCGAAAGTTTCGCTGTATACCGACGTTACCAGACGGGTTGTTCAACAACCATCGGTTAATTATAGGAACCCAGCTATATGAGTACCCCAAAGAGTACCTATTAAAAATCTCTAAAAACTTTTATCACCATTTAAAGTTATATTTAAAACACGTAAAAACGAAATAATTTTAATCAAGCATGCCCAATTGCTCATCTCTGATTAAATTGACAGAGCAACTTAAAATTACTTCTTTAAGAATAAAATAGTTAAATCTTTCATACGTCTGCCATTTAATTTACTTTCTTTGTAGAGAATATTTTTTCACAAAATTAAATATTACTATTTTCCACTTGAGAGACTTCGATTAATTAACTCGATAGAGGCTGTAAATAAATTGTACGCACAGATTTTCTTTATTAAAAATGTAATTTTCTTAATACACTATTTCAATAATTTCTTATAGTAATTGGTTATTAAACGCCAGATGTTGTTCAAATCCCCGAAGTAATAAGAATATAGAAATTATTTTATTCTTGCACTCAATTTTTAATCCCTGACGCAAAGGGGGGTTATAAGTTTGACTGCTATGTGTGTCTGTCTGTCTGTACCACCGTAGCTCTTAAACGGGACTGCCAGGGTTGCGGATTTTGTTCGAGAGTCACCGCGGCCCTGAAACGCAAAGAGCATTAGGAAGAACACGGATGGATTTTAGTCAGTAAGAGTCTGACACTCCCTCCCGCTTCGCCCAGAGCGGGAGAAGTCATTGAATGACGTCACGTCCTTACAAAAAAAAGCTCTTAAACGGGAGAACCAATTTGGGTTCGATTTTATTATCTACATACATTTATGTATACATAACGCCTGAACAAATATACCTACATTATCCACCCAGAGGGCAGTGCTCCGCGATTTTAATTCTGTTACGTACGCGGTCAGGCGCTGTGACCTACGTGCTCGTATCTCTTCTCGCTTTCGCAGTACCCCGAAAATAATACAGTTTTCGTTGCATTCCATTGCAGATAATTAGTTGGCGTAATTGTAACACGACAATCTGTAGTAAAATTGTTATCACTAATATACGTTTTTACCAGATGAAATTATCTATTTCTGTTTTCCAAGAGTTTTCTTGGCAGACATGAGTTTTTGAAGTGAAATCTTCTTTAGCCGTTTAAATTTTTGATAGGGTCAACACTTATAGGTTCGCGTCACCGACATGGTAATGTGACGTTAAACACTTCTACCCCCAAGATTGACAAAATATTTTTCTAAGAAAAAAAATCCTAAAAAGTTCTAAAACTTCCCAGGATGAAACTTCAAACTCCATCCAAATTGGTCGTGTACTTTGTCGTGATAATCTGCAAAACAGACCAAGTTACCGTTCTGCACTTACAATACCGTTGTGGAGAAAGACCATTCGGTTAAATAACTATTAGCACATCCGGCACTTATCCAGCAATTTAAAACCGCAAACCGCGACTATACAGGCAGTGACACTTGCTAAGAAGTTCAAAAGACGCTTCTCAATTGTGCAATTGGGAATTTGAAATAAAAAAGTTTTTTTATGTATTTTAAAACTTTATTATTAATAATATTGATATTTAATGCAAAAAAAAAACTTCTATTAATTATAAACAATTAAAAATTGTCAAAATTTCAAAGAGATCACGTGACTATAATCGAGCCATGATTGCGCACCATAGTTGAAGTAAGCCGACATCTGTCACCCGGCAAACTAAAATTATGACGTCACAGGCGCTCGTGTTTGTTCGTGAACTGTCGGCGTGTTTTCAGTAGGTACTGGATTCAGAAGTAAATTTTTATTTTGAAATAACTTTTGAATTATTGCGAAAAAAGAAAAGTTTTGTTATAAAACTTTAAATAATAATATATTATTATGATCTTTTCATTTATCACAAAAAAAAATGTTAAAAGCCCAATTGTACAAGTGTACAATGAATAAAATTGGGTTAGAAGCACAAACTTTGTACATAATCCCGAATGCCATACAACAACAAAACTTTAACAAACTCGTTAAAATTGTAGCGTACAGTCGTTAACAATGTAACTTGAACACATCGCCGCCATTTAACTTCCCAAACAACATAATCGAGTACAATCGAGTACAGTTGTAAAAATAAATTGTCGACGAGTGGCGATCATTCGACACTGGAGCTGTCGACATGCTGGCTATAAAAGCCGTTGCATTTTAAGTCTGTGCACAATGTATTTTTATTGTTTTGAGCGAGATTTTAAATGATAGGTTTAGCAACAGCCTGTATCTATAGCTTTGTGTTAGAACGCATATAAATTGCAGAATTAATCTGTAACTAGGACGCCTTGTTTTATTTCGGTTACGGAGATATTGGAGGTCAAAATTCCAATATTTTGCCTCGTTTGTCTACTGGTCGCAAAGCGCGACTTCTGAGCATGAGGTCTTGGGTTCGATTCCCAGGCCGGGCAAAGTGTTATTGGGATTTTCCTTTAGGAATTTCTCAATAGCAGCCTGGAGTCTGGATTTGTGCCCAGTTGATGGCAATAGGCTCGTTCCCTATTACATGGGACTTAAACATAACTGGCGCAATGTGGGTGTACTAATACACCTCTGCGTAACCCTTTAGGGATTACAGGCGTGATGTTATGTTGTGTGATATATATCACTATAAAAATAAAAGTCATTTCCTGGCAATATTTTCAGCTCAGTGTTACTCAGTACCTATGCCTAAATAACGGCTCCGTGATGCGCCTTTAAAAAACTCCGCGTATTATACCAAAGTAGTTTAAATCTGTCTAAATTCTATCACTACTCGGCTGCCTAGAACTGAGCTCCCCCTCTCTCAGGCGACACCGATGATTACGAGAGCAGTATAATGACAAGCCCGCCGGCACTGCTCCATTACTGCGCAGGCTCCAAATTTAGATGCCCTTGCGAGCCATCAACCACTCCCCATTCCCGACGGATATGGAAATATAATATACGGATATAAATATTAGGTTTTGCAGCCAAGATAATTCTCCAGTTCCGCTTACTTTTGTTAGTTACCTACAGAACATAGTACCCTACCTATTCTCAGCCAAGATCAGCAAATAACAATTAAAGTTGTAATATGTACTCTCTGGTCGTTAGCACGGCTTACAGAAATATTACTAAAAGCATTTCTTGTTTTCTTAAGAGAGAAAACAATTAAATTTCGTTCGCATTTCGCTTATAGTTCACGTCTTGCAACAGGTGCTGTTGGACAAGCTGCCTGAGCAATAACAGAAAGTATGGAGAAGATTCCAGAAGTTTCACTATTATTATTATGCAAGGTGTTTATTGAAAGAAAGAAAAAATGAAAGAACGAATGAAAGAAACAACGGAAAAAAGAAAAAAGAAAATGAAATTAAATTAAGAAACAAATAATGAAAGTGAGGAAGAAAAAAGAAAAAGAAACTGTGCACACAAAACAAAAAAAAAATATTGGAATAAAATTTCAGAAAATTAAAACATTTCAGACTATGATCCTAGAGCAGCCATACCTATGTCATTTAAACATGACTGAAATATTGAGAATAGATAATAATATGCATGCATTTTTGCTATATCATTGAATATAGCAAAAATGGACAGGCTGGGTGAGTGGCTGGGTTCAAGTTTCAAAGTTATAAAACGCATCTTACTTACTAACATTCAAGTGAAAGAACTGGTGTTTTTATATTTTTTTTACAGGATCTTGTTATCTACTATCATTCGTTATCGCCAGACGATTTTCATGAGTCATAAATTTAGCCAGACGCCATTAAAGTTTTGACCTTTAAAGCGACGTCTTACGAGAACTGTTTAACATCAAAATTTCGGTCACGCTAGCTAAGGTTGATTTGATACCTTTTCGTAATAATAGGCGATCTTCATTTATATTTATTTATTGGGCAATTTTCTGGTGATGGCTTTCAGGAGTTGCAGTGGTTGGGAAGATCGAGTGTGGCGAGCTTGTAAAAAAAAGGTCTCATTAATTTGTTTAAAGGTTATGCAACAAAAGGCAAAGGCGAACTTAAAAGCTTAATCATTCTTCATTCGTCAATCAAAGGTGGTGAAGAGGGTACATGGCATAGTAAAAGTGTACCCTATCCACTCCAGGGTTGCGGAATTTGTCCGAAAGAGTCACCGTTTCCTGGAACGCATAGGGCATTAGGAGGAACAGGAATGGGTTTTAGTCTACTGACACTCCCTTCCGCTACGCCCAGAGCGGAAGAAAAAAAAAACAAATTAATTCAGGGTCTACTAGATTGTATGCTGTTCCCAATTTTCCATGCACATGATTTCTTGCCAGATCATCTGCAGTATGTATTACAAGGAAGCACTTTGTGATAACATATTAGAATTTCATAATATTACGTAGAAAGTGTTTACTTGCTGAGAGGAGGCTTTCCCTACGCTTTCACAATTCGCGGATCACATTCTAGACTAGCTTTTACCTCGGCTTGGTTTGAAAGGAAATTGACTCTGCACGGTTTTCTCTATTTTCTAGGTATTGTATAAACTTTGTATTTTATGGTGGAAAAGTTAGCAGGATGTATTGGTTTCTTATCATCACGAGCAGGTCGTAAACATTGACTGGCGCGCTGTGTTTATTGACTATTTGCAATTTAATTGTTGGATAATTAGAAGTTTGAAATTTACCACAACCTACTAACGAAGTATACTTAGCACGAATAGAATTAATTACTTGTTTTATATCAATTGTTGAAACAAAACCTACGCATACAGACTACCAAACTAAGTAACTTTGAGTAAAAATTATTGCTAAGAAACAACTTTTATTTTTGGTGTGAAACATAACATAACATCACGCCTGTAATCTCCAAAGGATTAAGCAGAGGTGTGCCCATTGGCACACCCACATTTCGCCCGTTATGTTTAAGTCCCATGTAAAAGGGGGCGAGCCTATTGCCATCAACCGAGCACAAATCCACTCTCCGAGGCTGCTGCTGAGAAATTCCTGATGGAGATACCCAACAACACATTAAACCTGCGAATTGAACCCAATACCTCAATGTAACGCCCCTAAACATATTACTTTCAGGTGCATACAGGGTTTTAAAGTTTAGTTATAACATCTAGTTTCCGTAAGAACACAACCTGCACGACATCTTTTTATATTGGCAGACTTTTTATATAAGTGGCAGCCCTGATATGCAACATTAAATATTTGATAGATTGATTGTCTCTGCAGACCTTATAGTCATAAGGAACTTATGTAATCTGAACTAATAGCTGACATTTTACATGTATAGGGTTTATTCGGAGAGCTTTGGAGAAATTAGATAGGTTACAATCATTCGATCTAGGTGTCCTAAGGGTATCGAATATGATACGGTGGGTGCTTGCCAGATTGTACCTAAAACTTGACGGTAATGATTAAGAGGCTACATTTGAGTTTTACCTATAGATATAGATTCTAAGAAAAAAAAGGGTAATAATAATGTTTAAAAAACTGTGAAAGTGACAACAATAGTACCCAAAATAAAGGATAACAAGAAAAATAACACCGAAATAACGATAGTTTTAACGTTATATTGTTGAAATTACTTTTTTAATTTAAACGTAAATGGTAAATAGATTACCTACAATGCTTTGTCTTTATTTTATTATATTATTTACTAGCGAATCGCCCCGGCTCTGCACGGGTGCAAATTTTCGGCATTTCCGGTGGACAAATTTTCTTCACTAAAAACCTTGTCCAGGAAATAACAAACACAACAAAAAAAGAATCAGCCGAATCGGTCCAGTCGTTCTCGAGTTAGAAATAACGTTAGAATTATAACGTTGTTATTTTATGTTGTCTCAATCTTATAGGTTGGATTTAATGCTGCTATTTATTCCCATAAGCCACCTTTCGTATTGATTTATTAAGAGGATGGGAACCTCCTCTTAATAAATCAATGGTAAAATTGTAAGATTGACAGTGAAATGAAACAAACTGACATATTTTTAAATTTTCAGTAACATTTTAATAAATAAATTCATAACTTTAGCCATAAACTAGATTATTTACAAGTATTGGTATTATTATTAATATGGCATTATATTCCTAATTATAACCTAGGACATTAGGTTCTTATTTGCTTCTAATTGAGATTCTCAAATGTATGATGGTATGATGTTTTATTGACTCTCATTCCGCAAAAACGAGCCAAAAAATCTTGAAATTATTTAAATAATTTCGTCATACTTATTTGATATGACAAAAGTATTTCATTACTATCTCGCAACGCTAGCTATCTCTTAATCTCTATTTCGTACATCCAATATTTATGCTTAGAATAGATATAAAATTAATCATCGTTACAGAAAAATGGGCGAAATCTTGACATTGAATAATTATATCGTTTTAGCTGGAGTATTCCCAATTAGCTAAATATTAATAAGCACTTCTAGTTTTAGACCTTCATATTAATTATAATCGTACCGTGACTGTCGTACGAACATTATAACATCTTACTATACAATAAATATACTTTTATCATCATCATATCAGCTGAACGATATCCACTGCTGGACATAGGCCTCCTCTAACTAACTTAACTAGATTCAATTAATGACGTTCAAAAGTGCCTTTTAATGGTCTAATTGAAATAAATGATTTGACTTTGACTTTGACTTTGATTCTAAAGATAGATGGATGGATGCGGACAGCACAGGACCAGTAAATGTAGCTATATTTAGTCGAGGCCTATATCCAACACATACATACGTAATCTCACGCCTTTTTCCCATGGTGGTAGGCAGAAACCACAGAACGCCACCTGCTACGATCCTTACATACTCCTTTCGCCTCATCTACGTTCATACATCTCGTCATACAAGCACGCCGGTTACGAGTACTCCGCACCTGAACTTTCTGAAGAACCTCACCAATAAGGTCAGTGTAGGTCTTCCTAGGGCGACCCCTCCGTGCGTTGCCACTCACCTCTGCCATATAAATACCTTTTGTTAATCGTCTTTCACTCATCCTCTCAACATGACCGAACCATCTAAGCATACCCTATATCCCTTTATCTTTGTCACTACATCCTCTTTTAATCCGCAATGGTCTCAATTATATCCAACACACTTTTATAAATTATTATAACTAAACAAGGTTATATAAGCAACACAATCATTATCCCTTCACAGCATAAGATCCATCAGCATCATAGATCCTCTTTTTATTATCACTACCATAACCATACTTATCATACGGCTGATGGTCAAATTGACCATAACTCTGATCAAACTGACCATAACTGTGGTCGAAACTTGCGTCAAAGTGTCCATGGTCATGGTGGTCGAAATGACCATGGTCAAAATGGTGGTCTTCGATGTACTCGTGATGTTCATATTTCTTTTTCTTCAAGTAGTGAAGGAACCAGAGGAAGAAATGCCAGGCTTTTGTGATGAGCACGAAGAATAGGGCTCCGTAGACCATCTTGAGAACAATCAGCTTTGTTGCTACCACGTAGAAGAAGTGAACTGCGGACAATGCAAAATAGTTTTATTAGCAAGCATCGAATGCATACTTAACATTTGTATGGTTTTTATCGATACAAAAGTCTATTCTATACTAGGTGCTATAGAATGGACAAAAGTGCATTCTATACTTAGTACCTTACTATAGAATGAATCGAAAGAATCCTGTAATTCCAAGATTGTCGGGAATTCAATTGATGGGAAGAAACGATTTATTATTTTAACGTAATGTTAACACGTTAATCATTTTGGAATAAATAAATAAAATTATATCAATTCTATAAATATATCGATTTTTTTCCGATTTTTTTTTTCAAATCGCTGTGAAAAATCTATAGGCTTTTTTTGTTTATTCTGGGATAGACAATCCTCATGGATGTCCCCCGCCCTGCTGTCAGACTCTTACTGTCTTAAAACCACCCCGGTGTTCCCTTCTCACACCTACACCGGGAATCCCGGGAACATACACACCTGCCGCAATCCCCGACTGAATCTATACACACCTACACCAACTACCGTCTCTGCCGATTCTTAATAAAATCAGCAATCAGGTCCAACGCTTGGTATCCCTGGCTATGATGCAAAAACTTATCCGGATAAGGCCCAAACTGCTGCGTTTTCTGATAATGCAAGTATGAGTCCGGCACATACTTGTATATCGTGGAAGCCCAGACCATTATAAGGAGTATCTTCAAGCTAGCTACCGTCAGGGCTATGGCCAGAACCAACTTATACAGTCCAACTTTCGCTGCTAATACGATCGCGAGGTTGGCTGCAACAAAGAGAAAAGGCTGTGCTGTACTTTTGAACGACACAGTTGAGGCAATGGTAAAAAGAAGTAATGGCGTATGCAAATATTGTAAACATTAATTTTAAAAGAGTACACTATAGAGTTTCTTGCCCATTCTTCTCCATACAAAACTACCTTTTGGACAAGGCAACTAAGTAGATTTAATACTTTTTTTTCTTATATATGACATTCAAAAGTACCTCTTAATGGCCTAATGAAATAAATGATTTGACTTTGACACTATAGCTACAATTTATAATTACTGGGCCTCCAAGACACAAAATAATGTTACTCTTGATGTTTGAGCCTGATATAAAATACTCTAAAACCATAGGCGTCCCAATGGTCCCGCCTCTTATCAACGACGTGGTTGGTTCGTAAACGGCCACAGGCAAGTACCAAGACTCTTTCTATTACATAAGTACTTTCTAATTTTGTCTTGGATATTACTGAAATCGATGAAAGGAAACATTGCGAGGAAACCTAGACTACAGTGCAAGCGTGATTAATGTTTATGCCTTCTCTATATGAGAAGAGGCGTTTACCCTACAGTGAGACAATAGTAGGCTGTATTTTTATTTATTTTTAAATGGATGTACTTTACTGAATCTCTTTAATTAAAGTAATTGATAACACAAAACGTACTCTTTACTAATTGATTTCTGATGTTATTCCTTTTCCGCTCCCATTTCTTAATAACCAACTTTTTAAATCTCCATCCGTAAGACGAGACTAGTATTTTAAAATCTTAAAATGTTTCTACCAACGAAGGCTAAGGTTTCTGCGAGGAAAGTTTCCAATTTGTTCTCGATTCAGATTTAAATCCTCGGTCCAGACTTCTACTTTAATTCGCTGTATAAACCGACACTGGATGCTGCCGGAATCAGGAATAAGCTTCCGCGGAGATCTTTCGTTCTGAACTGTTTTATTTTAGTTGCAATAATGTTTATCTGTATGTACCTATTACAAAAATGATATAAGAAAGTACTATTATAATAGAAAATTCGTAATGACATTTCATCATATAGATGAAAGAAAAGCTGTTTACTTCCGCGAAAAGAAGAAAAAAGAAATAAAGAAATAAAAGCTTTTTATTCACCCGAAAGTGACGCACAATACAAAATAATTTTTAAAACATTGAAAACATTCTAAACTTGAATAAGCGTTAATGTCTGCTCCTAAAATAAAATAAAAAACTCGTCCGACTCCTTGACAATTCAAAAGTACCTCTAAATGGTTGAATTGAAATAAATGCTTTGACTTCGTAAAATACTACTATCAGTATCTGACCACGACCGCACCCAAAAGTTGTCCGCTTCATTGCGGCCGTCCCTTAATTAAAAGCTACAATAAGTAATAGTATTTCCTTTCAAATAAATAAACAAACAATCTTTAGAAAAGAAACGGAATCTATCGATGCACAAAGGTAAACTTTATCTATTTATGTACTTCCCGAATGGGCGCCATTTAATTCCAAGAGGTTCCGGAGAAAATAA
The DNA here is from genome assembly GCA_949316365.1 of Hoplodrina blanda. Lineage (NCBI taxonomy): Eukaryota > Metazoa > Arthropoda > Insecta > Lepidoptera > Noctuidae > Hoplodrina > Hoplodrina blanda. The sequence goes on along the minus strand of OX438579.1, from coordinate 1,068,443 downwards.
TACAATTTTGTTACAACCTTTTTGTTACTCAATAAAGGATTTTTTTTTTGGAAATGGCTTTTGTATAGATTGGTCTTATTGTGGCTGCCTCATACTTTAATGATTTATAAAGAGGTTAATCAGCGTTAACGCAAAAAGAGGGATGTTCGGGTTTTAATACTTAGCGTCCGTCTATCTGTGTCAACACAGGTTGCAAACAGAGGAACATATTCTAATGTCAATTTAATAAATAAAAAGTTATCAATAAGTTATATTATCTGCTTTAAGACTTACTTCGAAATTGTCACAAGAAGCATAAACATGCGTTTTAATGACACCTTTTTTTTTAAATATGGAAAATCATCAAATGATTCTTTCCGCTCTGGGCGGAGCGGAATTGTCAGACTCTTACTGACTAAAACCCATCCGTGTTCCTTCTAGTGCCCTTTGCGTTCCAAGGCCGCGACAACTCTTTCGAACAAATCCCGCAACTCTTTTAATGACACCTAATGTGTGTATAGGTATCTCATCTGCGACAACATGGTTTACACAAAATGCGTGGTAAGAATTATTATTATATTCACTGAATATTTTCAATAGGCTCGCCCCCTATTACATGGGACTTAAAACATAACTGGCGAAATGTGGGTGTACTAATGGGTACACCTCTGCCTAACCCTTCGGGGATAACAGGCGTGATGTTATGTTATGTTATGAATATTTTAAAATGTTATTATAATATTGGTACTCACTTATTAGCGCGTATTTAGCTTTGCCTCTCGGCTCCACTTCATTTGTTTTCTCACTTTTATCAGACGCTTCCACGGACCAAGTTAACGTAACCATCAAAATTAATAGTAACGCCTTCATTTTGATTTTATTTTTTAACTAATACTTTATATACGGTACGATATATAGTTGTTTTATCAAAACTTAAAATATCCCGAAAAAGTTTAAAACACTACAAACTTTTTATTTTATTTTATTAGACCTTCATCTCAGTCCAGTGCCGTATTTTAAAATGACATTTCACACTCAGTGTTGCCATACTACCATACTATGTGCTAATATTACAAATAAACACTTCAGGCCTGTGAAAGTGTACTGCACATTATTACAAGATATTAACACGAATTTTCGTAATAGGTAGCGAGAGTTTTTCTTGTGTGAAGTAATGTTTATTTTTGTGTTTACTATTTTGGAATAGAGATATTGGAACTTAGTTTGATGGTGAGATTATCATCTGGTTGACATTGGTGCCAATTCCCTTGTTCACAACTAAACTAAAATTAGACTATTTCTATCTTTTTCTATCCAATAAAACAAGAAAGAGACTAATGGAAATAAGAGCTGTCAAATTTAGTCAATCTGACACATCCATACAATTATAGTTGACATCCTATAACGTGTAGATTAAAAATACGGAAAAGTTCAAGGCAAAACTAATTTAACATCTCTAACTTAGTTCTTAAATGTCTCCGTCCTTTTCTTTCGCTGTATGTCAGTAAGAGATGTCAATTCTCTAAATTTAGTCTAGTTTGTGAACAAGGGAATCGGCACCATTATTAGGTATTTGCATCCACGTCAAATTCATAGAGGTAACTAAGCTAGAAATTCTCAGTACGAACAAAAATAAAATAAATAGGATAGTTTTTGGAGCAGGTTAATTTCATATTCGAGCCATCTTGCCGCTGGGTTAAGGCAAACGAGGAGATGAACCCGCACGCACACAGTGATATAGTCGCGGGACCTACCGCTTACGCAACAGGGCGATTCTGTTTTTTGAAAGAGGTGTATTCTGAAATACTAACAAACATAAACAACTAAAAATACATGTATTTATTAATTATTGACCAGATGTCGTTTTTTTATTATTTATATCTTTTAAGACAACAACTGTTCGACGAGGTTGCGAAATTGCACCTTGTATCAAGCTAAAACTAAAACAAAGTTTCTAGTACTTTCTAAGGTACACTAAAAAACTTGTTGAACTTGCAAGTCGTAAATGTTGAGTGCAGGAAACGTTTGGTAACTTGCACCCAATCTGTGGAGTCCGAACATTTTACCGGTGTAGCAATAAATTGTACTTACAATTTAACACTGGAAGTGGTACTAGTAAGTCCTAGTAGCCTAGTCTATCTACTTATCTCATTGTAGGAGTAGACTTTAAGCATTGCTTTCTACCTAAGTAGCTATTAGCTACTTTAGCTCCAACTAATTGTTTTTATTGCTCTTTGCCTACATTGTTTTTTCATGTTTAAGCAACAAAAATAATGGCGACGGCAAGATTAGTGCCGTGGCTGAGTGATTGCCTGCTGCCCTGCATGTTGCAGTTTGGATTTCTGCATGGAACAAATATTTGTACGGCTTACAGGTACCGTTCATTTTAATTTAGAAAAAATTCTGTTCTTTTGACAATACGAATAGACACTTCAATTTTATTTATTTGTATAGATCACCCATCAACATGAAAAAAGCCTTTAAATACATACCATGGGTGGCCAAATTATTAGGGACAGCACTCATAGAAATGTAATATCTAGTTGAAACATTATTTTGAAACAAAGTAATAGACTAATAGATTTATTAGGGGTTTTTTTTTATTTGATGTTATTACTGATATTAATATTATGTTTTGATGTAAAAAAATTGTAGAGCTGGAACAATTTTTTTGAAAATTGATGTGACTTTCTCATTTCGTTGATTTTTGTTGAAAATTACTCTTATTACAGCAGTGTAAAAAAAAATTCAGATTGACATTGCAAGTTTATTTCAGCTAACCGTAGTCAGAACGTGAGTAATGTTTCGTATAGTGGTACTATTTTTAATCTTAATACTTGAATTTTAATTTTATTAAAGTTATAACTTGAAAACCTCTAAATTACTTTTTTCTAGTATTGGCAACGTTTCAGATACGTCTTCAAGAAAAATTAGAGAAATAAAAACATTAATACTGCACTCTACACATGCCCAGAGAGGTATAGCAACTATTGCAAGTGTTTTAAGGTTTGTAGTTATTCTAATAAAGACAACCCATTTCCCTGAAAAATTTAAACAAACTAGAAATTATTAAAATCTCGGCGCTGTCCCTAATAATTTGGCCACCCACTGTACATAAAGTCACGCCTTTTTCCCATGGGGGTAGGCAGAAACCACAGAACGCCACCTGCTACGATCCTTACATACTCCTTTCGCCTCATCTACGTTCATACATCTCGTCATACAAGCACGCTGGTTACGAGTACTCCGCACCTGACCTTTCTGAAGAACCTCACCAATAAGGTCAGTGTAGGTCTTCCTAGGGCGACCCCTCCTTGCGTTACCACTCACCTCTGCCATATAAATACCTTTTGTTAATTGTCTTTCACTCATCCTCTCAACTACTTGAGACATAAAACAAAATACAGTATTATTATTATAAGAGGACTAAAAAGATAAAGATTTGTCTTTTTACAAAGCATGTAAGTTTGAGCCAAAAATATTGCTGGGAAGCGACTTTTGTTTTTGGTGCGAAATATCACTGTAAATGATAACGCGTAATGTGGAAAACATTACGCCTATGGGTAAAAGCCTCAGAATTGTGACCGGGTGGGTAAATAAATTTTAGTTAGGTATAACAATAAAAAATTGTTTTCGTAAAAAAAACGAACAAGAAAATTTAAATTTTACCCTTCATTATCTCCATAACAAGGTACCAAGGTGTGACCCAGAACATTATCGCAACGATTGGAACATCATGTAACTTTCGGCTTTGTTAAGTATTTTTTAGACCCCTTATTTTCATCAATCGAATTTACGTTACAAAATGTTTTCATAGGGTAGACCCTACGAAAACATTTGTAATATTTTTTCTCAATCATCTCAAGTAAATTAGAAGAAGATTGTTATTTTACGAGATGAAACTAAAACTCTACTTGTTTTTACACGACTGCCCCAAAAAAAAGGAGTGTTATGTGTTCAGGGTTAATGTATGTATGTATGTGAGTTTCTTTATTCCACCATAACTTTTAAACGCCTGAACCGATTTAGATGTATGGGGTATCGTTACAATCCTTGCATCGTTCCGAGTAACATAGGCCAGTAAAAAAGAAACCGGTGTGGTCACTTTAAAACGTAAATTAATACCAGCCTCAAATTTTTTTTTTAATGAATCTGGTCGTGTCTATATGTTTATCGTCTAAAATTTGACTTTGTACTTAGATTTAAAAAATAAACTGTCGAGTAAACAGAGTACAAATATGTGCAATTTTTGCAGTCGTGTTTTTTAATTTTTTAAATTATAGTAGCTTGTTATACCCATTGCATAAAAAAAAGCAATTCATCAACTTCATCATGCATCAAAAATTGTTTTTTCTTCGTATTTCATAACAAAACTGATAAAAAAACTTTATACTGCAGTTGTTGATCTTGTTATGAAAGCGTAAACTGTAAAAAAAAAACTAATTTATAAGAGTATTTTACTAGTTTTCGAGTTAACGACGACAATCATAAATACAGTGGTTGAGAATTTATGTGAGAATATACTTATTTAATATTTTTCCTGAGTTTAATTTCCATCAGTTAAAAGTGTTATGGGAGCGGTGAATGCTCCGGCCATAGGCAGAGGTGGAGCACTGGGATGGTTTTAGCCGGGTAAGAGTCCGGCATGCAAATGTATGCCAGTACAAAAATTCAGAAAAACTTTAAAGAACTTACTACTTAATAAATGCTATTACACATTGGACCAGTTTATGAATGACAATTTTAATTAATTTGTATAATGATATTGACATCTGTATAATGACATTCTAATGACAATTTTAATTAATCTGTATAATAATTTAATTTGATTGAATTTGTTTGTATGTCATTGTTGACAAAACATAGCGCACTATGTATTATAGCTTAAGACCGTTTTATGTTACCTATGTTTAACAAACGATTAAATGATTTATGATTTATGCCCCTCCATCATCCCCACGACAGAGGAAGTCCATGAGGATTTCCAAAAAAGTGTCATGGGGTTTTTCCATTAGGTTTGGAAGTTGGTAATGTGACACCCCTGGTACTTCGAAAAACACGTTTAGCCTTTGTTCGTTCGCCTGATCTCGACCTGGTCGTGTTGAATTCCTTTTCCATTGGACTATAAGAATGTGGGAAGAGGGTAGTGCAACTGTGTTTGTGCACACACAAGTGCACTATAATACTCCTGCGTATTTGACCGATGACCGAAATTCGGTCGGGAAAATATTCAAACGAAAATCGAAACATTTTACTAAAAACAAACATTTCCATCGTACTATCAACGTATCTATCTGTATGGCAATGGCAGCAATCTCTTAAAACGCACTCAACTATCGAGCCGATTGATACCCGCAACACATTGCCTGATTGCACGCCCGCCGAACAATGCGCTCAAACTAGCGCATTTGTAAATAAAACCTTTGATGGATTATTTGGCGTTTTATTAAACGAACACACATTTACCGAAATTGGTTCGTGATCAATGAAATAACGGTTTGTGGTGACAGGGGAATTGAAATCGTGTAACCATATGAATAGAAACGTATATAGAAAATTGTTTTTATTCAGGAAATACTGGGTATTCCCTGGATAAAAACAATTTTCTATATTGACCGTGTAGGTGTTGCACTTTTATAATTATATGGACTAATCTACTAAATATAATACTAAACTAATAATAATCTATAAATACACGGTAAAATATCACGATGTCCCCTTCTACCCGGTTTTGTTATTACGAGTGACAAATAAAGTAGAAAACAGGTTAGAAACGCTCAAATAATAATTAATAGCGATTATACTGTAATTTTTAAAGAAATTAATTTAAAACAAATGTGATGGTATTTTTTCATAATCTTTACTCGCATCTCGCAAAGATTGTAGGTATCTTAAAAATACAGATGAATGAGAAAACATATAAAGGTAAAAGTGGCCACCTACTGAGCCCAAGAAATCTAAGAAAAAAAAAAAGGATTATCTAGAGCCATCGATTCGAAAAGATGGAGAAGAATATGAAAAATCCATTCCCTAAAACAAAAACTGTGTAGATAAGTACTTTCGTGAGCAGGTACAATCCAGTCATGGAACCATACCTTCCAATCTCACTAACGATGACCTCATAAGATGAAAACGATCCCAGGTAACTAACCCCAAGCTATAACACATAATCGATACGTAATCGCAGCCCATCCTTTTTACGACTTCATTTCAAGGACTCCAATTTGGAAGTGGGTTGAAAGCCGAAGTTTTTCGACATATGCTCTAATTTAGAATGGTGGTAATATTGTGAAATTGCTCCGTACGTGTGTGCAATCATCGTTAAATATGGAAATAATGAGCCGTTCGCGTTTATGAGTCTAACGATATGGTCTAGTGATGCGGTGACAGTCTAATGTCGATGTTTTTGGTTCAATGACAGTTCTAGCTGTCAGAATTTCAATCTACACTACATAATTAGGTAATGTTTTGCTTAAAGGCAAGCCCTCTTGCTTGTTTTTCAAAACGATATAGTTTAGACATCAATAACTAATACAATCATAAGTTAAGTATATTATTGTGTTTTTTCAGTATATCATTTCCAACCGAATAAACATAATATTATGACATTTAGAGGCAACAAATTAAGTTCAATTTGGTATCGAAGAGCTAACAAAATGTAATCCAGCCCGAATTTAAGTAAATAATGTCATTACATTCGACGTATTGGTTAAACGGTTTAATGTTTAACTAATAGACACAGTTTCTTTGCCCATTATAAGTAGGTACTTATAAATTTTCACTTACGTCACATTTAAACTAAGTTATTCTTCTTCACAGCGTGTCGATTCCAGTCTAATATTATTGAAAAGGCCCAGAACGTAGCCACAACCAAGAACATCCATCAATTCCTGAACCAAACTTTGACGTTGTAAAATGATCACATAATATGACATCGACAGATCGCAGTCCATCACTATCACAATATTAGCAAGAATATAACGCGTGTTTCATTTGACGATCGAACTAGTCGGTATGGTGATTAACTATATTAATGTTCGGCCATGTTGGCGTCACACATTAGATGTTAGAGCCATGATGAATATGTGAGTAAAGCTTTCATTAGGAACGAAAATTATTGACCAATGGGTCGTCCTGATAGGGCAAAGTTTGAAAAAGTATTAGAGCCGACACATATGAAAGCGGTGTAGCCAAATTCGGCGACACCGCATGCCGCAATGTGAAATCTCTGTTGTGCAACACACCGCGCATTTCGGTGTTATGACGTCACATATGTCTAGCAATTTTCTTGATCGTAGGAAAAATGGTTACCTCACGATCGTTTTCCGACGCGATGACGCAACGTAATGGCTAAGCGACGACGGCGACCGACGCCTTGAATTGCGGCATCGCGTCGCATAACTCTTATTTATTAATAATTATTAATTACAGCAATTTATTACAAAGATACAGAAATATTTCATTTTTTAATTTGCTTCCACTATTCTCAAACATAATTTTGTGTCAGTACGTAAATATCTTCTCCCGAGCGTAATTTTTTGTATTCAAATCACGATTGGCTTCCATCTTTATCTCATACTTTAAAACTATCGCAATTTTAACTCAGTAATTTTCCAATTTCGCCGGCCAACTCGCTATAACTTTGGTGACTTTTTAAGTCGTAACTTTAAACTAAGTGAGACTTCGAAGTCCGATTTTCCGGAAAATAATTCTGACGCTCGTTCGGTACCGAAGTTTTTTTTTTGGAAATTCGATAAAGTAGAAGTTTTTCCGTTCTTTTTAGTCACAATGAAAATCCATAATGAAATTGGTGATTGGAATGCTAAATTTTTAAGCAACTTTATTGTAACTGAAATTAAAGTTTAAATAAATAAATTATATTTAGACAGGTTCCGTCAAATAATATATTTTTTTTACATAACATAACATCACGCCTGTCATCCCCGAAGGGTTAGGCAGAGGTGTACCCATGAGTACACCCACATTTCGCCAGTTATGTTTTAAGTCCCATGTAATAGGGGGCGAGCCTATTGCCATCAACCGGGCACAAATCCAGACTCCGAGGCTGCTACTGAGAAATTCCTGATGGAAAAACCCAATAACACTTTGCCCGACCTGGGAATCGAACCCAAGACCTCATGCTCAGCAGTCTCACTTTGCGACCACTAGACCAACGAGGCAGTCAGTAGTCAGTATTTTTTTTAATATCTTTAATTAAGTGACTTGGCGTAAAACTGCCTTACCACCAAGAATTAGTGTCCTTATCCTATCCACAAAATGGAATCGTGTTTAATCATATAATAATAATAATCTCAGTCTATTATTGTACCACTGAGCACGGCAAAGACCTCTTCTCACACAGAGCAGCAGAAAGCACGAACTTTGATCGAGTTCAGGTTTCCTCACGACGCCGCGACGATTTCTTTTACCGATGGTAGCGAAGTCCAAGATAAACTTAGAAAGAACATACATACAAAGTAGAAAAAGTCACGGTTAAAACACACATTCTATTATTACTTATTTAAACAAAATAAATGACTAGACTATTTAATATGTACAAAGTTTTGCACTCTATCGGGTAAATTCGCTGTGAAAAGCCACATAGAGGCTGTATCTCATGATAAAAGTATAATAAAGTAATGAATATATTCTATAAAAAGTCTATCGTTTTCTATATATTTCACTAGATGGAACGTACAGTCTGTCAAAGTGTAAATTGAGTTTTACAGCCTAAGAACCCAAGGACCGATCCATACTATAAAGCCTACAAGACTACAAGGCTGCCACTACATTAAGCTCCAATGTAATCTAAACCCGAAACGATACTGTTACACAAAGCTTATTTCAAAGCCCTACGCTCGTTTTTAGAGCTTTTCGCAGACCTAAATTAAGTCTCATAAATAAAACTTTTATGTTTCAATTTCTCAGCTATGTCATCACTAACATAACTGTATATATGCTTGTATATAATCTCTTGTTTTTGTTTGCCTGTAAACATTTAAAACCTGTAAAGTTTAAAATGTGTCTGTAATATTAGTAGGTACCTATTAGATTCTAGTTTTTGCTCGCAACTTTATTTGCGTAAATTTTCTTACGGATCCCTTTTTTTTTCTAAACACAATATAGCCTATATTACTCACTGATAATGCTTTCCATGGGTGAAATAATTTAAAAAATCGGTTAAGTAGTTTTTGATTTTATCCATTAGAAAAAACAAAAATACAAATCATTTCTTTTAATATTACTTAGTTTTGATTAGTAGCCACCGAAGTCAGCGAAGTAAGTAACCGTTTATTTTGGTTTTTCAAAGTGTTCTCATAATACACCAATAATTTGTTACATACAGATAAAACAAGCCCTATGTATGTGCATTGTCATGCAGTGTATATTCAAAATTCCAACTCAATCAAACACCGCTAACTGGATCAAATTTAACTTGCAGGTTTGATTAAGTTCCTAAGGCAACTTTCCATCATCAGACCAGCTCTGTGACATCATTATATTGCACTGTCATGCAAATTGTACTTTCACACAAAATTTCAGCTCAATCGAACATCTGGAAGTGTGTCAAATTTAACTTGTAAGAATTGATTAGCTACAGACACCGGGACAGGTGAAAGTAAATAAAGCTCTCCTCTAATTAACCTTTCACCTTAGTTAATGTTGTAAAATAATTATACCCATTTAAATTTCCATTTCCATTAGATTGATTCCATCTATTTCCTTAGATGATAACTGGTATATCCCAATATCAAAATATCTTAACTGAACCGTCGAAGAGAGAGACGCAAATGTATGATTTGTGAAATCGAATAAGATAGATTAGATGGGGTTACCCTACAATTTGTCATCTGGTGGATGTCGGAGGGTTGACCGATCACCCATAATATTGGATTCCGGGCCTTGAGCGACACTTACAGGGTTAGAAGTGAGTTTGAAGGACGCTGTAAGGTTGTTATAGTTTATTTAAATGAAAAGTATCGAACTTGTTAATACATACATAAACTCACGCCTTTTCCCGTGGGGGTAGGCAGAAACCACAGAACGCCACCTGCTACGATCCTTATATACTCCTTTCTACGTTTATACATACCTTGCTTAACTAACAGTACTGACTGCATAACTTGTTAATATAAAATGATTAATATTCATAAAGAGACATAATCTATACTTGTAATATTATAAAGCTGCAGAGTTTGTTTGTTTGTTTGTTTGAACGCGCTAATCTCTGGAACTACTGGTCCGATTTGAAAAATTCTTTCAGTGTTAGATAGATTAGTTATCGAGGAAGGCTATAGGCTATATACCATCACGCTACGACCTACGGGAGCGGAGCAGTAACCAAAGACGCGGGTGTAACCGCGGCGGACAGCTAGTTAAATATATTCTCCTGACTTAATTTCGGTCACAGCGGCCAATCTCAATGGAGAGTAAGCCCCTACGCAGGGGATATTAAAGTGCACAAGTGTGTGCGCAAACACTGATGCACTCTTCCCTTACTCTCATCGTCCGAAGAAACCTAACTAACTCTGAGTTAAGTTTTTGGTGCAAGTGGTCCTAACTAACTTACCTCACCAGTTTCTGCCAACGACTACTTCAAAATTAGTAAATTTTAAATTCAACAACTAAATGTTGTTGAATTAATAATTTTGGAAAATTTTGACTTGGCTTCAGAATTTTCTCATTTTTCCATTTTATACCCTGCCTATTATTATTATTATTATTTATTTTAAAATGTCAGATAACATGATCCATAATGGTTAGTAACAATAGAAGCTTATAAACTATGTTAGTAGATACAGAGTAACACACACAGGTACAAAAACATAAATAACAAAACAAAAACATGTCATTTGACCGTCCCAACCACGATACTTACCCAGAGCGATTGCCATTAATTGGTAACAAGTCAAAATTCGTAGCTCCTACTAAAAAAATATTCTAATGTGAAAACTAAAATAATTCTCCCAGAAACCAATTAACCGAACAATGAAATAATAAAAAAATGGCCACTACTACTATTCAAACGTTTGACAAACATTTTATTTTTTTACAATTCTATTTGACGATTCGAAATAATTCCATTTTTGAAAAACAAAACGACTATTTCCTATTCGTGCTTTTCACAAACGCTAAAACATTCGAAACTACTGGATTTTTAACGAAGTTTTGAATTGTGTGTAGTAAAGGGTAGTCCTCCATACTCATATTTGTAAAAGTTATTATTTTAGACTAGCTTATATGGCCGCGGTTTCGTTTACGTGAATTTCGGTTATCACGGAGTTTTTGTCTTTTGCGCGGGTCCCTAATTTTTCTTCCAAAAAATAGTCTCAGTTATTTTTTATATCATCATCACCAGTGAAAGTCCCGTCAGAATCGGTCAAGCCGTTTCGGAGTTTTTGACTCGGAACAACTATCTGTAAGCCTTACAAATATTTGTTCCGTGCGGAAATCGAACCCGTGACACACAGCGCAGCAACCGATCTCTCAGTCACTGCGCCTACCTCGTCGTCCAGGAGATTAGCGGGAGATCAGTAAATAACGTGAATTAATCAATAGATATTGTTTCAATAAGTTGTATTGATAATCCTGATTTCACAGGACTTAGGCTGTTCGTATTCGCAAACAAATTGGTAGTACGCCAAAAAAGAAGGTAAAGATAGCCAATCAGCAATCAGGGGTCCTACCATGAACTCTTATCGCGATCCAAAAACTGAATTGTTCTTTAAATAAGTCATTAAAACGCATCAATATATGTCATTATATTGACGTATTTTCTCTTATCGCGATCCAAAAACTGAACTGTTCTTCAAATACGTCAATATAACGCATAAATTGATACGTTATATTGACGTATTTGAAGAACAATTCAGTTTTTGGATCGCGATAAGAGTTCATGGTAGGGCTGCAGAACTTAAAAAAGTATTCCCAAACTGTCACGAAACGGCTAAAGAAACCGGGACGAAGTAAAATTACGATGTAGAAAACTTTCTTACCAAATAGAAGATTAAACTTTTAATATATTTTGATAGTTAGGTACAGTCCAAAAAAAAGATAGGTATCCAGGGTCGTCAGATAAATATATAGTTGAAGTTTTCTTAGAAGCCGATGGATGTTTACAAATGGAGTTTAATTTAAAAAGTATATATTAAACAGATCATTATTTAAGTCAAGCTTCAATCGAAAACATCCATCGGTTTCTAAGAAAACTTCAACTATATCTGACGACCCTGCATACCAATCTCTTTTGCTGACTGTATCATGGTGGAAGTCACGAATTTTATAAATTAGAACTTTTTCAGAGATTTTCAGTGAAGTGGAAATAAGCGCGTCTCTGGTCACAGCCTTCAAGTAAAAGTTCAGAGTTCCCATTTTTCAGGAATTTCTTGGTAAAGTGTTCACGAGTCCGTATTCGGTCACTGCTCGCGTTGGTTAAAAGTTTGTTGAACGCAAATGTTCCTGCAAGATTATAATCATAACTTGAATTCTTAATAAGCCTAGATATTTTTTGTTTTCGGAAAATCTAGACGTTTGTTATTTTTTAATTAATTACTTATAACAGGCACTTTTTATATTTATATAGGCTCGCCCAATACTACATAGGACTTAAACATAACATAATATCACCATCATGCCTATAATCCCCAAAGCATTAGGCAGAGGTGTACCCATTTGCACACCTACATTTCGCCAGTTATGTTTAAGTCCCATGTAATATGGGGTGAGCCTATAATTGCCATCAACCGGGCACAAGTCTACACTCCGACGCTGAAATTACTGATGGAAAAACCCAATAACACACTTTGCCCGACATGGGAATCGAACCCAAGACTTCATACTCAGCCGTCGCGCTTTACAACCACTTGACCAATAAAGCAGTCTATTGATTTTAAGTTGTAGAACAAATAAACATGGTTTTCAGTCCGATTTTTTTTCAAAGACAAGATGAGATTATTTATTTGCTGAGGGGACGACTTTAATGAAACATGTTTAGGTTGTGTGGTATACCTTTGTCTGCGTCTATAATACGGACACATGCGTACTCACTGCGTTAATATTGTGATTTTTTTATTAATGAATTCATCGCTTATCGTATACTTTAAACATACATAGAAAATGCATACCAAATGCAAATGACATAGTATTAGTGAATTACTTATAGGCCTACTATTTCACAAGAACACAATACATTTCCCCTCTCAGAAAAAACGTCTCATTCTCCATAACCACCAACCATGGTGCCCTTTCCAATATTTCTCTTTATTAATGGTCTGTGACACGACCCCTTACTGCGACCATCAATTGCACGTTTGGACAAGCGTCCGACCAAAAAACTACGATCCTGTAACATATTTTGTTAGATAAATGGTTTTTATATATAGTTGATTGTGGAATGTCGTTAAAGAAGAAAATTGTGTTATTAAATGGAAGGAAAAGTGTGCTGTTTTTCTCGTATACAATATCGAGTGGCTGACATCTAAACTAAACAAATAAAACTAAACTAAATAAATAAAAAAATAAATAAAAATAATAATAAAAAAATAATAAAAAATAATAAATTAGCAACTGTGCTCTATTTTTAATTGTCAATATATTTTACTGTAAATGTGCCCCTTTTTATAAATAAATGATTATTATTATTATTATTATTAATAATAATTCATTCGACTGCCTCGTTGGTCTAGTGGTCGCAAAGCACGACTGCTGAGCATGAGGTCTTGGGTTCGATTCCCAGGTCGGGCAAAGTGTTATTGGGTTTTTCCATCAGGAATTTCTCAGTAGCAGCCTCGGAGTCTGGATTTGTGCCCGGTTGATGGCAATAGGCTCGCCCTCAATATTACATGGGACCTAAACATAACTAGCGAAATGTGGGTGTACTAATGGGTACACCTCTGCCTAACCCTACGGGGATTACAGGCGTGATGTTATGTTATGTAAATAAATAATTTGAATTGAATTGAATAAAACTAATATTTGATGGCACGTTTGGCGCAGAGGCTGAGCGATCGGCTGCAGGGGTGCTATTCTCTAAAAGACTCGTCGACGAAACTAGTATGGTCCCCAGTGGATTTTCAACTTTATGCTGTAGATCACAACGTTGTAAATCTATTAAAGACAAACTGTTTCGGAACTCGTCGTAGAGACAGTTTGTCGTTAATGGATTTTCAACTAAATGATCTAGAGCATAAAGTTCAAAATCCACTGGGGACCATACTAGTTTCGTCGACGAACTCGTCGACGAGTCTTTTAGAGAATAGCATAGCTGTGCTGCGTGTCACGGGGTCGATTCTCGCACGGAACAAATATTTATATGGTCTACAGATAGCTGTTTCTAGTCTGGCTATTAGTGACGATTTAAGAAAAAATACAAAAAGATCAAATTGTTGGTAAGTAGTAATTTGTGGAAGTACTCATCTAAGGGCAATTCTACTAACTTTAAAGAAACGATCGCAATAATCTATCCCAATATTAAAAAAAATATTCTAATTTACCAAAAAAAAAGACATTGATTGTCGCTGAGATGAGATTGCGACTAGATGTTGAACGTTTTTAATTAGTAGATTAGTAGAACCAGCAGTTCAAAACCATTATTAACAAGGGAGATACGATAATTTTTTGGGTAACACAACATTATTCATAAGTAAATCGTACAGTCAGCAACATAAGTCGATTAACAATGTTACTTTTTTATATCATTTAAACAGACACTAAACACATAATGTACTGGTTTTCAGAACTTCAGGCAATAGCTAAGGGTTTATTTTATCTTAATTTTATATTCATTGCGTTTTACTTTTAATATTGTACTTAATAATTAGGATTTAAAAATCATAAATGTTAATCGACTTTTGTTGCTGACTGTACCAGTATTCCAACTTCCACACAAAAGAAGTCGCAGAACCCAGTACTAAAAAGTATAGTAATTTATAAACATTTATCACTTAAAACTACAGCATGATATTATTTCTACCACAGTTATATAATTATTTTGCTTATTTTAAACCTCTTTTTTATATATTTTCTTATTACTTCCATAAATTTTATTCAGTGTGGCATTTAGTACCTACTTATTTTTATAACAGTCGTATAAAATACCTAGGTACTTAAAATATGCTGAAAAGTCCTAATTGAAACGAGCCCACTTATTATTTAAGTATATTAAAACGATTTTGTCTGCAATGCTTTGTCTCGTATTAGGGATCCGTGACGTATAAAGAAAGTTCTCATTTCAACTAAATTTTTATTTGGTTTCTACTAGAATTTTTAATATCTTTGGCCACATTCATCGAGATGGCAGCGGAACCATAGAATCATTACTAATATTATAAATGCGAAAGTAATTCTGTCTGTCTGTAACGCTTTCACGGCTAAAACACTGAACCGATTTTCATGAAATTTTAACCCCAAGAAAGGACATAAGCTACTTTTTATTTCCCACCACAAATCCAGACTCCGAGGTTGCTACTGCAAAGCGTAACTGCTGAGTGTGAGGTCTTGGGTTTGATTCCCAAGTCGGGCAAAGTGTTATTGGGTTTTTCCATCTATAAAAGAACAATGAAAAAAAGCAAAGGTACTACTCACAATCTAAAAAGCCAAAGGTAGGTAGGTACACTAGGTACTCGTAAATAAAAGTTGGAAAAAGCCTTCGTCCATTTTGTTAAATCACCCCTAATTGATGTAACTGAGAGATTCACTCACGTTAATCGCGTTAACTTGGCACCCAGCCAGGTGGCGCGATTTATTTCATTTTATTTTGAGGCCGTGATTTTTATGTTTATTCCATGATTGTTTACGGGTCTCTAGAAAATATTCGAATTTATATACATGGTGAAATTTTAACCGGTAAACAAACGAAGGTCACTGAACCTAAATATATCAGTAGCAGAAATATAATAAAAAAACTCATCAGCTTCATAATAATAATATATTTAAGATATTTTTGAGAACAACAAACGAATTTCAATTCAAAAGCAACCTTATTATATAGGAATACTGACTTCCGCTAAAAGGTTCAATTTTTTATTTTGTTTTTTTTTTTGCTTGTACTATAATTTTATAACATGTAATAAGTAATTTATTAAAATACAGTATCGAGCCTGGAGTCACAAATTGCTTAAGCAAGGACTCCACGACACAGGCTCGACGTAGTGTAGAGTTCACAAGTTAAATATTATAGTTTTGTCTCCTGTTTTTGAAACATTAAGAAACAAAATATATAATTAAAAACTTTCATGATTTAAATTAAATATAAATGAAATGAAATGAAATGATGTTTATTCAGCAAATTGGTTATAAATAACACTTTTACACGTCACATTTGTTTTTTTTTTAACTAGATGAGTCCAGTGTTTCCTAGCCGACTGCTCTGAGAAGAAACACCGAAACAAACTCAGAGGTCAAAGTCTCTTTTAAAGTCCATACAATTACTTGTAATGGTCAAATCATATGCGAACCAAGTAGGTTAATGTCCGAAGTGGTCTCTTGAGGAGAGAGGCACACGAATTTGAGTCGGCCTGTCCAGTCAGTGCATGCATTTGTCAGAAATCGTCAAGCTCGACTCAGAACTTAAGGAGCTCAACGACACGACGAACAATACCAAAGAAGGGACATTTGGGTAGGCCGCATCAAGTACTCAAACTGTCAGACAACCACGAAATCTAATCACAAAAAAATGCAACAACCCACATAGTCCACATATTTACAATATAATATATTAAAAAAAAAAAAAATACTTTTCAAAGTATGTTAACGTAAAATTAACAGATGTCATGTTTAGTAAAATGTGTCAAAAAGAAAAATGTAATTTGCAATTTGCAAAGGGCTTAGCAGAGCGAGCAGTTCAATCCCAAGCTTTTTTATCATCTAAATAATCCGAAATTTTATAGTAGCCCTTTTTGTATAGTTTGGTTTTAATACAACTTTTAAATTTTTTAATCGGTAAGTTTCGAACATCAATGGGAAGTTTATTGTAAAAACGTATACATTGACCCATGAACGAGTTGCCTACTCTGTGGAGACGAGTGTGATGTACCACAAGATTGTGCTTATTTCTAGTATTAAATCCATGAACATCGGACACTTTCTTAAAATTTGAAATATTCTTGTGTACATACATAAGGTTTTCAAATATATATTGTGAGGCTACAGTCAGAATATTGATGTCTTATTATATTAGACAGAACCCAAGCACAGAGAATAGCAGTAAGTACTTATTGAATTCCCTGAAGCTCCTGTGATACGTGTAGTAGTAAGTAATTGGGTTCATTTTATGAAAAACCTGGAGCGAGCGCTGAGACTGATAGCACGCAAAGGAATCTTAGGGACACGATCCGTATTGACGGCGGAGTCGGATTAGTGAAGAGGTATATTATTGTAACGTACTGCGTCAAGGGAAGGGAGAGAAAGGGGGGTATTTTTGTACTAGCGTTAGAAAGAGTAACGAGAATCTAAGAATTGCGAAAGCTGGTAAGAGCCGAAAAGGTTCAAACCAAATCATTTATTTATTTGCCAATACTCTCTAATTTGTTCATGTCAATAGACAAGTCGCCATTTAGATCTAGCTATACTTACCGGCGTTGGTCTGTGGATGGGTGTTCATCTTTACATACTGAGACTCCTCCGTGCCACGGAAAACACGTTAAGCCGTTGGTCCTGGCTGTCATACGTGGATCTGTGACAGTCGTCAGAAGCCCGAAAGTCTAACAACCAGTCTTGCCAATGGATATCGTATTACCCAGTTACTAGGTTATGGAGGTCAGATAGGCAGTCGCCCCATGTAAAATACTGGTATTCAGCTTCAATCGGTTAGACTGGAAGCCAACCTTAACATAGTTGGGAAAAGGGTGGGCAGATTGATTGATTGGTAAAAGTTTTCGCTACAATTTCCCCTTCCAACTCATAGTTATCTCAGGTACTTTATGACAATGCGTCATGTCTGTGTCACAATATCAAAGTCAAAGTCAAAACATTTGACATTGACAACGCCTTTAAGTCGTAGCAGTAAGAGCTAAGTTCAAATGTTAATTAATATTATTATATTGTTATTAAAACTCGTGGTTTGTTATCGTTTTAATGCATACAAACCACATTAATTATATTCGCGCAAGTTATAAAACTTAGCTCAAAACTTAATTACGGAGTAAATCTTAACTTAACTAAACCTATAGTTTTGTTGACTTGTTTCACTTGGAAACATACAGTTATGGCGGGCCCGCAAATGGACCCATTTTTTTGTTCATTAAGTACTATCTATTCCCTTTTCCCTTTAGCCTTGATGTAATGATAACAGAATTTATAACCACTCATACTTCCTAGTAGAAAAGCAGCCTATGTGTCTGTGCTAACAATGCGTGGTAAACATTGTTCTCAGATTTTAGTTCAGGTATCTTAAATGACGATAACGCATTTTAATTTACAGTTCTCACATTCTATTTTAAAATACGGCTATCCTATAGCAATGAGCCCCAGTTTCCTCTTGAATCACTCTATCTAAATTGATCGAATTTATGTTACTTTTGTTCCACGCGCTTGTGCTGTACTGTATTTTCGAACGTAAGTCAGTCTCTCACGAGGCGCGTCGTTGCCGCCTATTCCAGACTCCCGTGTGTTGTTGTCTGAAGTAGCAGCTTTGTTTTGCTTACCGCTTCTTAGTAAAGCACTGGGTGGACAGTTAATTTATCGGGCCATTTGTACAACTTGGTGGGTGACCACATTTCATAAATTATCTTTTATTAGTTTTATCATTTTTCCTTGAAAGCGTACAACATTCAATTTTTGAAAAAATTACCTTTGTCGCAGATACTTTTTAATGTTCATTGTATAATGCCAAACATCAGTTTTAACAGGTTTTAATTTTTATTTTTGTGGAAATGTTTCACCCAGTTATTGAAATAGATTTTTTTTATTGAAATAATTGATTTACACACTAATATTTTTTCTTTTTTTGTTAAAAAACTATCAGAAGAATCGGTGAAAATTCATTTTCAAAAAGTTTTAAACATATAATTAGGTGAAAATATTGATGAAAATATTTAAAGCCTAGTCCCACGTAATGATTTCTAAAATATCTGTTCCGTAATATTATATTTCTATATTATTCATAATCGTATTGAATTATGTATTCAGCATCTCTGGTGTGTAATTTGTACTTCTGCGTGCCATCTGGTAAAATATGGCTGTTGCTTATTATATTTTTATGTCACCACATCTTGTACCCATATTTGCCAAATAAAATATCTTCTTCTTACCGTGGGGAAATCATCATGGACCGCCTTCGCTTCGAGGAAGACTGAGGGGAAAATTAAATATCTTATCTAAACTTTTCATGCATCTGCACTTTTAACGGTCAATTCTTAATTTTTAATACTCTTTACGTTATATTGATATACACACATCAAAAAAGTCTAGGGATCAACATCCCTAACATTTGTTAGGGATGTTGATCCCTAGACTTTTTTGATGTGTATAGTAGTTTTTATTTATGGTACATTGCATTCACCTATAATCCTGTATGGTTCTGTATTTTATACAAATATTACAAAACATTGATTTTAAAAAAGTACTCGTTTGTATGGAGTTTCTTTCTCGTTCTTCTCCATACGAAACTACCTTTTGAAAGGGGCAACTAGATTCAATTTTTTTATTTGTATATGACGATCAAAAGCTCCATTTAATGGCCATTAATGATTAATTGACTTTGACTTAATTTTATTTTATTCGTGTGGGTACCTATTTGTTACACTGTTTAAAGTTTTAAACACTCTTTACAGATGTTTGTTTAAATAAATAATTGTTGGTATACCAAATAAATAAATATTCCCACACCATGGTCACCGCCTGGCGTATGCAAATCACGTCACCGTAACTTTTTTCTAGCGCCGCCACCTGCTGGAGTGGGGCTTAATGATATAAAAACACAGCTGATCCACCGTCACAGTATTGTGCAGATCAGTAGAACAAGAAATCTTATGCTGATGGTGTATCCTCCACCAGTAAATGATTATAATCAGCCTATCCAGCATTTTATCTTACAACTGAAATAATACATTGAAATTGTAAATAGGTAGTGGTTCGCCATGTGTACCTATCGCACATACTACGTAACTATCGCGTGGGCACCGCATAGACATCAAGTAGGCTCATCGTAGACGCCAAGTACACACCACGTAATCACCACGTAGACATCACGTACATACCACGTAAACCCTGCTTATGGCTTCTAGTAAAAAAACTAAACTGCGAAAGCAACTGAACTTTTTTTTAAACTTAAAATGATAAGTACTAGTTAGATGATGAATTAAGTATTTTGATAAGTACCTATCGCATAACTTCTCTCTTCGAGTCGAATTGGCGAATAACAACCAAATTAACCTACCGTTACTCCGCAACTAGGGCAACACCTCACCGGTGTCCTATGTAAACAATACCCCATACAGCGCCATGATTATGAAAATGTATGTGCATACTAATTTGATGGCGCCGGCGGTACGCAGTGACGAGTTTGATGAGGTTTGTTTACTATTACACTACACACAAGTGGAGTGTACCTAACGCACTAAGTAGAATAGCGGAACTGCGACAAGCTGAACTATGGGAGCACTTGTTAGCTAATAGCCAATATTTTCATCATCGGAGTGAAAGTATTCACTTTTGTTCAGAGACGTATTCTATGTTTCCATGTTCCAGGATCACCTGCTCACCTGCTCACATGCCATAATCTTTTCTTTTTTTTGTTTTTATGGGGAAGAATGGACCCGGGCTGGAAATAAAACAATATTTTTTCAAAATGGAACAGTGAGTATGATAATGCACCGCCGACGACCTAAACATGTCTTTTTTTTTCAACATTTGCTGTATCTCTGAGGTAAACCAGTAAAACCACAAAGTAAAGGATTACCGCAGATCTATTTTTACTTTTACTATTAAGCCTTAGAGCTTTTACGGTAACATACCTATTATGTACACAGTCAACAAAAAAGATAGGTATCGTCAGATATAGTTGAAGTTTTCTTAAAAACCGATGGATGTCTTCGATTAAAACTTAATTTAATTAATTAACTATTTATTATCTACGTTTTAAATTAAATTGCATTCGAAAACATCCATCGGTTTCTAAGAAAACTTTGACTATATCTGACGACCCTGCATACCTATCTGTTTCGCTGTGTGTACATTGATAATAAAGTTGCATCATGCACAATGCACCTCTAAGCTGATACTAAGTCTCCAGCATCCCATAATAATAGAGAATTATCTCCTATATCCTGATATTAGAACATCACAACAATGAAAGCCATTGTTCGGGGCATAAAGAGCCGGTTACCGTCATAGCCGATGTGTCGAAGTTTCATTATAACAACACGGTATTCGACATTAGCTTGGATTTAAGTAAACAGGAATGGAACTGCAAGACAAAAGATTATTTGAATAAAAAAGTAACGGACGTCTTCACATTATCATTACACACTGATTGTTAATGTTTTATGAATATTAAGGTTCCTTTGCAATGGTTTATCAAACCAATATCAGGAAATAGTAAAGCGCGCGTAAGCTGCTGTGGTTCCTCCGTTTTGGAACGAGCGACTAGCTTCCTTGACAATTCAAAAGTGCCTGTAAATGGTCTAATTAAAATAAATGTTTTGACTTTGGCTTTGACTTTGATTGGTTGTTGATAATTCAGTCAAATCAATCGCAGCAGCTTACGCGCGCTTGACAATTAATCACATTAATTTATCGTTACATATCGAGTGTCGCATCTGTACATGTCTTCTCATTGACTTAATTTAACGATGATTGTTTCAATCTTTTGTAGCTTGCGATACCAAATTATTGTTGCTGGTTACGATGATTCGCCAATATTAGATAACACTCTACGAAGCCGAAGTTAGCCGATTGTCTCTTTCCAAAGGTCGATGTGCAATATTTATCGCCGGGTACTGTAGGTATACTTACCACAAAAAAAGAACAACAAAATTCTCTTAACATAGGTAACTAATAAGTAAGTATCTAGTTATGTATCTAATATCCACAACAAACGTAATAAAGAAGAATGCACAGGCACCTTAAGTACTCGTATTTACAAACCTAATCGACATAACAGGGTTATTAAAAAACCGCCAGCACATTAAATACTTTACTGCAAATAATAAATAAAACAGGCAATCATTGCCAGCGTCTGTTCAATAAAACTTAAAAGTGCTTATTCCGATAACTGCTTGGAAAGAGACCGCTCAAATACGCCCAAGTAGCGGCCATCTTGAAACTTTTAAATCTATTGAGAAGTAGCAATATTCTTTTGAAAATGGAGCGAAGTTCGTTAAATTGTTTGACGACTTAAGTTGTATTTTTAAGTACTGATTTAGGTATCAAAAACAGGTTACTTGTAGCTGTGTCACTAACTTGTATTGTTCCCTAAGGGACAAAGGCCTTAAACTTAAGAGCTTATGTGAACTTTTAATGTATTTAAATTAGGACGAATTTCACTAAACTTTCATACCCCAGGTATATATTTTAACCTGTAAATAAATATTGAAGTTTTGACTTTATTTTCTATACAAAAAATATTTAACGTCAATATTATTCCAAGGATGAAACACGTATTCCAGGTTTTAAAATTTTGTGATATTTGCCTTTAGTGTAAACCAGTGTAGGTACGGTCAACAACAAAAGTCGATTAACAATGTTACTTTTTTATATCATATAAACAGACACTAAACACGTAATGTACCTACAGTCTTTCAGAATTTCAGGCAATAGCTAAGGGTTTATTATATCTTAGTTTTACATTCATTGCGTTTTACTTTTAATATTGTACTTAATAATTAGGATTTAAAAATCATAAATGTTAATCGACTTTTGTTGCTGACTGAACCTAATAATATCCTAGTTATATTCGACAGAATAATATAAAAGCCTAATTGATAAAATGGCGAGAGAATGTTTTTCATTATTATTTACAACACTTTAAAAATATACAATGTTATACTTTCATATTTTTTTCTATTCCACACCTGTTGAATCCTTGGATATTTATACAAAATGACACAATAGATATTGAGTGCCCGCGAGTCGTTTACACATAGTTTCACAGTCCCAGAACTAATTCCGTGTCATAACTGTTACGATTCTGATTAAATCAGTTACTTTTTAGTGGCAAAGTTCCGTACCTACATTACGAAGTTTGTAGCGCAATAAAATTATAGTACGGCTTTTTTATTCGCGTAAAGTTTAATTTTATAAGTTACATAACTTTTATCCAAAAAAATAATTTACGTGATAGTTTGACATATTTCCATCAAAAAGAAGTTAGTTAGTTTCGTGTTGGCCCAGTGGTTAATGCACCCGCCTCTCATGCATGAGATTGTAAGTTCAAATCCGGGCAAGTACCAATATGTGACTTTTTCAATTCATATGTACTTTCTAAAGTTTATCTTGGACATCACTGGCATCGGTGAAGGAAAACATCGTGAGGAAACCTGGGACTTACCGTTCCACTCAAAACTATGTCAAAGGCCCTTGAGGCGGTTTAGAAACTCTGACACTAGGGTGTGTGGGGTCGTAAGATCTTACTGCCCACACGATAAAGAAAGAAAAGATCAAAAAGAATATATTTAAAGAAATGTATTAAAAAAAATGTTTCATCTTTAGTGGTATTATTTCATACCACTTTGAAGTGCGGGCAGTACCTAGTTAAATATAAAATTATCACTAGTAGAATAACTTTCGTAAAGTTCCAATTAAGTTAGTGTTTTCACGCTTTTATTCATGCGAGCAAGTAGCGTTTATGCATCTCTAGGGATGCAGTGTGTATGTCGGAGCTTTTAGTTTTGTACGTTAATTAATGCTGGGTATCCTAGTTTGAAACAAAGAGACTATTTGGGTAAGCTTTTACGAATAACCAATATTCCAGTAAGTTTCTTCAGTCAAATAATCTTTTTACAATATAATGGTCAAAGTTTTTGCATTATCAATTATCTATATTGATGCCCAGATCAATTCTATCTATCCTAAAAATTTCAAAAATACTAAAATGACGTCGGTCTAGCGACTCTGGGATCTTAGTCCATTTAATAATGTCTGATTCTGATAAAACAGTGAAATAAAACGTATGAAAAAGCATTTCTTTTTTCTTTTTTTGTTTATAATGTGCACATTTTGCGAAGTGCTCATTTTTTCCGGTGTACATTTCGCTAAGTGCACATTTTACGACAAAAGAATTTACAGTATGAAGCACACTAGGAGTAGTTACTTACCTACCTACTTACCTAATTATGTTATAGCAATTTCTATTTTTATCTTTAAAAGTTTTAAATGCCTACCTATGTTCTACAAAATTATTTAGGGCTATCGACACATTCAAAATAAAACTCGGACTAAGAACAATAAATAATTTAATAAATTAATAATTAACACAAAACTTTAGGCACTTATTATTTGTTAAACTACAAACAGATCCAGAACTATGAACCTGTTAGGGACAATTTTATGCTCGCCTTACATTTTGGATTTGAAACTGAACTATTCTCGTAATAGAATACTTTTTACTATGGCATTTTGTTCATTACCTATGGCACTATTACAGCTATGATTAGTTCACAACCTATGAAGCCTGGAAACCACAGTCTTGTAGGCGTAGGTACCTATTTCTCAAAATGTCTATATCTTACTTCGACAACAACCCTAAAAACTATCATAAATTACAAATCATAATTTTGAAAACTACTCCAAACATTGATTTTGTGTCTTAAAAATGTGAAGGTAGGGTTTTAAGTCGGAATCACCCTACACTACTGCTGCTGATTCTTATTAAACAACCAACTAAAACTGTTACTAAGATCAGCTATTCTTGGCAGAGATTCAGGAGTTTGGAACGGCTCACTATCAGCCGGTTCATAGCTGTACCCCACAGTATTATAATCCTGGGGAGGACCGTACATCATCTGAGGAGCTGCGCCCGTAGGTGGACCTGACTGGTTCTTCATGTAGTAGTTCAGGAGAATACCACCGACGTAGAAGAGTTTCTGGAAGAACGCGATGAGGAAGAAGAATGATGCGACCTTGACGACTGCCAGCTTTGATAGGACTACTAGTGCGACGATAGCTGAAACAAAGAAATATTAAATAAGCTATAGTGTGTTTAAAATACTAGTTTCTGCCTGCGACTTTGTCTACGAGGAAGTCAAGTATCTATTCCATAAAACATATATTATAATATTTGACAATAGTGTAGGTTCCTACCAGTGATATAATTTTTAAAACCGTTTAAAAGTTGTAAAAACTATAGAAGAAGTAATTTCAGTTTTAAAAATTATAAAAGAAGTAATTATAGAAGTGTGTTCAGAAAGTACTGATACGGTTCTGGTAAAACGGGGTGAATAGAAAGGCAGGGGTGAATCGGAACGAAAATTTTAAAAGAAATTTTAATGTTTGTATATTACTATAGTTTATTGCCAAAGAAGACTCTACTGTTTTTACTGAATTATAATTTACAAATTGGTCTCCTTGTTGGCGACAAACTTTATTAGTTTAACGTAAAATCCCTTTTAAAGTTTCGATTCCCCTCTGCCTCTCTATTCCCCCCGTTTTACCAGAACCGTATCAGTACTTTCCCAAATTACTTCTTACAATGAAATTAGGTTAAATCACAACTAGCCATCTGTCATACAATATATTTTCAGTTCCATTTCCATAAACTACATTAATATTCTCTATGATTCGCGAGACCAAAAGGAAATGAAGAAATATTATTACTTACTTCATTTTGGACTAAGTAATATTTTTAAAAAGGTTTTGCCACTAGCTCAGAACTCGGTCTTGTTAGTTCTCTAGACAGTAAATAAATTAGGTCCTAATTGAATTGTCAAGACTAAGTCAATCTTTGGCGGACCGGAAAATTTCTCTAACAATTTTATTTAATTACTCTACGTCAGGAAGTAGCTGAAATTATTCTTCAGGAAATATAGTCAGTTTTCTTGGCATCCTAAATGGATATTAAACACCATTACTTTAATAATTTCAAGGCACAACTTTACTTGCCCTGAAAACCGAATTAATTGTAATATTATACTTTTAGTTGCTTTGTTATCAATAAATAATTAGTCAGTTGAGTTGCTAAATAAGTGACGGCACAGTCTGCTATTGCCATACAAAATCTTTTGTGACATCGAGTTTTGATAGCTCATAAAAAGTTTGATCATTAATTGGTGGCGTCTAGTAACCAATTAAAACCCAAAATCGTTTGTTAAATGTTTCCAAAAAAACTACAGTAATAAGGTATACTAATTATGAGTAACATTTTGTATGTAACGAATTACATAAAAGTCCAGTATTTTTCACTAAGTAAAACTATTAGGAAATTGATACCAATGCCTTTTAAATTCTAACTTTAACGTTAGCAAAATAGAATCTATTTTCTTTTGAAGATTACATTCGGAAAACAGACCTTCAATAAATTGTATTGATGAGATGGAATGTCAACCCAAACGTAGTTAGTTTCCATTACGGAAATTGTACTAAGTAATCTCGTAGGTTGAGATCTA
Organism: Hoplodrina blanda; assembly: GCA_949316365.1. Lineage (NCBI taxonomy): Eukaryota > Metazoa > Arthropoda > Insecta > Lepidoptera > Noctuidae > Hoplodrina > Hoplodrina blanda. The sequence continues at coordinate 1,041,927 of OX438579.1, read as the reverse complement.
ACTTAATCTTGATTAAACCGTAGTACTTATTTGTAACCGAACGATTAAGATAATTAGTGGATAACGAAGGTTTAGGTGTGTTAAGCTCGGTTAGATTTGGGCTCATTTAGCTTAAGTGAAATTTTGAATGTAGTAATTGTAAGTAGGTACAGATCGCGCTGGATGCAAGCCGCTTCCCACCCTTCCTATTGGAAATCTGTAGGGGAGGCCTATGTTCAGCAATGGACGTCCTACTGCTGATATGATGATGAAGTAGGTACAACTTAATCGTGAGAAAAAAGCCGTGAAAAGTGCCTTGTAATGACCATAATTGAAATAAATGATTTGACTTTGACTTTGCATGATTAAAAGACGAACGTCAAGTCATGATTTAAAATTCGAACATGGCATTGAGAAAAACATACACGAAAACATAGAATTATTTTTTCCTGTTTCTGGAATTTGCTCAAATTTTTAATAATTTTTGCTTATACCTTTCCTTTCTTTCGTAAAAACACGGAATTCTTGTATGGTTTACCTTCACATTTTATGTTCCGATGAACACCGTCGTAACTCTCCTGGTTTATTAGGACTACAAAAGTTCCCTTTGATTTTTTCGGTTGTAAAAACACTCCAATTAAATTAACTACTCACCCAAAAGCCTCAACGTTCCTTTCTTTTTCTTCGCCCTTGCCTCCTCCGGTAATTGTTCGTTGCTTTCCAAACAATAACAACACACCAATAACGATAAAACAATGATCGTTCTCTTCAACATTTTGACGCGAAAAGATATTTATAATCTGTATTTTAATTATAAATTATTTACTCTATATTCCCGCGCGTTTTGACAGGTGACAGTTTGCTTTTTAATTTAAAATTATACAGCAACGGAATTGATATCGAGAAGTTCTGTAATAAACTCGACGGGTAAATATGAAATGTTGGAGTTTTAAAAAGTGGCGGGTTAGAAATTATATTTAATACTTTTCCCGAGCACCGAACTGTGCGGTCTGCGTTCCCGTTAATAAATAAGTATTGGTTGGTGTGTGGCATTCGTAAATTCTTTTCTCGAAGAAAGTTTGTTCATTGTTTCCGTAACTTAAAGGAAACTGTGTCGAGTTTTCCTTTCTGTGACTAATTTACATGTAAGAAAATAATTATTATGTTCTTTTGTGTAACTTTCGCGTTCCATACGTTTGGCTGGTGACTATTTAAAAATTTTACGCTTATTTAAAAAAATTTCACTGTCATTTGCATATGAATAGTGGTTATTGAATATTTAGAATGACGAAGGTACCTGTAATTTCGTGAAATACGTGCGTATTACATTCTGTGTAATGACTCTATGAGGAGGGGCGTACTAATTTGTCTTCTTCATAATTAAAATTTAATTCAAGCTCGTTATGATAATTAATTCACGAATATTATATGGGTGTTTCCTTCATATTATACACGTGGGAAGGAAAATTGTGACAGGGATTTTTACCATAGATTCTGTCTATACAAACATGCACGGTCAAAATGTATGAAACTGTTTTATAAATAAACGCACGTTTGGCGGAGTTTTTTTGTTTGTTTTCACGCTTATCTCTGCAACTACCAGTCGGATTGTAAAAGTTTTTGTCCAATAAAACATCACGCTTTTTTTTTTCTTTTTTTTAGGTGGTAAAAATCATCAAATGACTCCTTCCGCCCTGGGTGGGGCGGAAGGGACTGTCAGACTTTTACTGACTAAAAAACCACCCTGTTCCTTCTGTTGCCCTTTACGTGCCGGGGCCACGGTATCCTGTTAAGACGTCCCGCAACCCCGGCAGGCGTTTGGCCCCTATTGGGGCCCACGGTCACAAGAGCGGAGCCTTAACCAAACCACTAGCTAGTAAGAGTTTACTCAAAAACGAGCCAAAAACGCCAGTCTGTGACCGCCCTTAGCGAAATGACTAAATTTCATAAGACTCGGAATAATCTCCATCTTATTGACCTTATTAAATGTTCCCAGTATCCGTCTCTTTGAGTAGCTGAATAAAATTACTGGATGACACCTTATTTATTTGATTCTCTAAAGAGGGTTAACAGTAATGTCTTCTCATCATTAAAGTAGGTACTTATATCTAGATATAAGGACAACAATAGGATAGAATAACAATGGGAAATGGGTACTCAAAATAAATCATTGAATATTTGGGAGAAAAATCTTACTACCTACTATGTAAAGGTTTAAATGGATGTTTGTAACTCAAACACGCCAAAACGACTGAACGAATCTGGAAGAAATTTGGCACAGAGATAGATTATAGTCTACTTTTTATCTCAGAAAACTTTACGGTTCTCTTGAGATAGAATATTAACTTGACGCGGACAAAGTTGCAGGCTTAAGCTAGTTATAAATTTAATAAAACCAAATAAAGTCGAAGTTGGTGAAAACAGTGACTTATTGGTCTAGGAAAGATTGCAATGGTGCAGAAGGGAACACTTGAAAAAATATATTTGGGGACCTAAAACACTTTGAGTAAACGTTTGAGCTAAAACAGATCAAGGCGTCCGATCTAAATGGATTACAGCTGAAATGGAAATGTCAAAGAAAGGCTTTGTTTTGCTATCTTTATTTTACGCGGTAGAATGAATTCTACAATTTTCATGTTACAACAAGTTACGGGGGTTAGTATACGGGGTGTAAAAATACACAACACAGCCGTTTACTGCCATCGCTGCATACGCTGTGCACGTTCGGTCAAAACACTCAAATCTATACAATCAATCTGTCTAGCCTTTTCCCAACTATGTTGGGGTCTGCTGAATATCAGTATTTTACATGGAGCGACTATCGAATCTGACCTCCACAACCCAGTAACTGGGAAATGCGATACCCCCTTGGTACAACTGGTTATCAAAATTTCGGGCTTTTGACGACCCGTAACAATTGTCAAAGATCCACGTATAACAGCCGGGACCAACGGCTTAACGTGCTTTCCAAGGCACAGAGGAGTCTCGGTGTGTAAAGATGATCCACGAACCAATCCAAGCGTAGCTTAACCTGAGTTTTACGGGCAGAAAGACTTTTATTTTGGAAAAAGATTTAGGGGACCGCGTACACGCGGACGAACTGGCAATCAGAAGCTAGTCTTTATCTTTATAAAAATATAAACGGAGAACCAGACACACAGACGTGTCACCCATTTCTACAAAATATACAAAAACCTCATCAATAATGTGTTCTAAAAGTAAATACGTGTACATTTCAGCCGTAGCCAATATTTTTTGCCAAAAATGCTCTCAAGCTTCGTCTGTCAGTACCTAGTCGGCATTTAGATTTAGTACGGTCATTAGCGCCTGTCTTTGTGGTTCTTGGCTCGTGGCTTGTGGCTACACGACTCGTCAATAAGTGTTGATTTACATTTTTGTTTAGTTAAATTCTGTTTTAAGTAATTTAGATAAACCTTTAGATCACTTTTTGTTTGAGTGTTTTTATTAAGCAAAGTTGGAACTAAACAGTCTGTTATTCACGCCATCACGCATCTTCTTTGGGATTAAAAAGAAGAATAGAAGAATAGTTTTTCAATTACGAATTTCTCAGTAGCGGTTCAGAGTTTGAAAGTTGAAGGTGTGTTACGCCCTGCCCCCGTGCCTCGGAAAGCACATAAAGCCGTTGGTACTGCCCCTGATCTCTCCCCGATTGTGTAGGATTGCCGCTCCATCAAACTATGAAAGTGAGAGAAGAGGGACAGCACCTGTGTTGCGCACACATTTGTGCACTGTAATATCGTCCACGTGCTGGGCTAGATTCCATTGAGATTAGCCCGCCGTGACCATGATTAATGATTAATGCTGGTGCCTACTTAAAAGGTCCCGCATGGAGTACGGAATCCTGGAACGTTCGCATGGCTACACAAGCAATGCAGAATCCTATTACCAAACAGCATAAAACCCGATTATTTACATTTTAATTCCAAATAAACACAGCTATTTACAAACTGCCAATTCAGTTATAAATAACGAGCTCAACAATTTAGTTGAAATGAAATGCGTTGCATTTATAATGGAGCTTAAAGCTTAGCGAGGCGATATTACTAGAGGCTAATAGAGAGCATGAATTATGTAAGCGACGCAGCTAGTGATGAGGCAATTATCCGGGAACGCGGGCACCGGGAACGCCAATTTTGAATGGCAATAATTTTTATCTTTTTTTAAAACGAAACACTGGGAATTTCTTCCATGTCGTCGTTTACAAATATATAAACTCACATACACAAACAGACAAACCCGGAACAACTATCTGCAGACTACACATTTTGTTCCGTGTGGAAATTGAGCCCGCGATATGCAGCACAGCAGCCAATCGCTCAGCCACTCTGCCAACCGTGTCATTGATGAAGGAACGCGCTGCGCTTGTTTTAGCTTACCGTCTGAAGACAGTTATAATTAATTTATGTTCGAAAATAAAATAAAAATCGCTTTTAAGCGACATTCATAACGTAGCTCATAAGCAAAGAGATTAAAGCGACGCTAATAGAAAGCATAAATTATGTAAGCGTCTCGGCGTCGTAAACTCAACCAATGCAGTTTTTAGTGATGTAAAGTGCGCCTCGGGATTGTAAGATCCGGGACTGTCGGAATGTTAGCGTTTTGCTTCCTTAGGAAACCCAAATAAACGCTTGGTTGAAAAAGTAAGAAGTTCCCTAAAAAAACAGTTTATCATTTGCAATCAAGGATGAAATATTCAATAATGAAACTGATAACTTTGTTAAATATCCATACTTATGCCTACTATATAATAGTAAAAAAACTGATAATTTTTTTTTTGCTTTAATTTAAAATTATTTCAATAAATAAATAAATAAATTTTAGCTCAATCGTATACCCACAAATGGTCTAAAAACGGTTTTGAAAGGACATCTTACTTATATACATACATTCATACGAACAAATGCAAGCTTAATAAAAGCTTGTAAAAATCAAACAGCTTTTAAAAGATATTTTATCCACCATACATCCCGTTATTAACAAATCCCGGAACTCAATTCCCCGTAGCATCCCAACACTAGTGCGAAGCAAAGCTTCCAGTTTTTTATTGAATTTCACCTTATTTCGAGCTCATTCCGCTCATTGCGAAACGCTCCGATTTTCAGTTAACTTCAATAAGTGTAATATTTTAACCGATTTCGAAAGAGGCACTCGGGAGTTGTGAGTTTTATTTTGTTTACTTTAACGTTGGTTACCATTTAAACTTTATGTTTGCGAAACTTAGATTTTGAATTTTGTAGTTAAAAATAACAGCGTGGGGAAATCCATTAAGTAGGTAGGTACATACCTACGTATTTAATAAAAGGTGCATTTTCCGCCATTTTAGATATGTATTGATGATAGTTTTTTATAAATAGGACACATCGATGTTTCAGACAACATGTTGAATTAAATGTATAACAACCTCTTCGAAAACGGCTGATACCTGAATGCCAGTTCTACATTGGTAGTGACAATCATTGTCAAAAAAAGTTGGTAAATTATAAGACTTCATTTTTGACAGACTGAGACTGAGATTAGATTGCGATCGCTTCTTTAGAAGACATTAGAAGAATTGCTCCGGATTTTAACTTTTTTATTTTATTTTTACACTCAAGCATTTTAAGTTCGATGACGGAATATTGACCGAGAATTTACTACTTGAATAATGATATTCTCCTGACCGATTTAGTGTATTATTATATTGTGTAACGTCGTTCTGTTATGATTGAGTAACAGACATCCATCCATTCAATCTTTCGGATTTATGATAGTAGTGAGACATTTCCGTATTTATTTTTATTATTCTTTCCCAAAATGAACAGCTCCGCAACACAAACAAACTACGATAGCGAGCCGTGTCGTCATGTACGCACACACTATGCCGTTACCATTACTTATTCACAGAGGTTCTCAACACTCGTGTTCCTAACTCTGAATAAAATATATAAAGCACACGTACAATGTACATACATTCGTAAACATTTGTTGTACTTTCTACACAAGTATGTAAGGAGTGTTGCATTTCATACGCCTTTGACCCAGCGCATTAGTTTCTTTTGTTACTTAGTAAAATAACTATGCAAAACACACATATAGGTACAAAATACTTAAGGCTTGTAACTTTTGCTACGTGACCGTACAATAGATTCGAACAATTTCCACATTATGTGAATTTCAGTTTTCGAAGTAAATGCTAATAATAATTAATTATCGTCCCACTCCAGCGCAAAGGTCTCATGTAAAGGCATGAGCATTGATTACTGCGCTTGCTCAAGACGAATTGGCGATTTCAGTTTTGTATTTGTAGTCCGGTTAATAGACCAAAAAATAGGAGTGGAAGTACAATAATTCGCAGCAAGCTCAAAATTGGTAAGATTGTTCCTATCATAAATGGAACCTAAAAAAAATCCTCATCAATCCGATACCTGGAAAAAAGTTTACTCGGGTTCAAAGGTCAGAAAATGTGCTCAGCTTACTATTTAGGCCTATGTATTGTCAGGTTCCTTCATTTAGAAAAATAAGGACTTAAAGGTTTGTATTAAATACAAAGCAGTTAAAGTTAAAAAAAAAACAAAAGACAGTAAATGCAATGAATCATGTAACTTTACCTAAATTCGACTAAACATAACTAATTGGACTAATGGGACTTAAACATAACTGGCGAAATATGGATGTACTAATGGGTACACCTCTGCCTAACCCTTCGGGGATTACAGTAGGCGTGATGTTATGTATGTTATGTTTACCTAAATTATATTAATGTGTCTTTGTCTTTCTAAATTAAAGTCCCGTAAACTCAAAGCATAATAATGTTCAAAGTAACCTAATACCACTCTTCTCTCACGTACAAAAAGTACAACGTGTAACTGCAAGCACGTGAGGTAGGTAGTACTTCATGTACGTTTAATAGGTGCAGCATGCACCAGATTCCTGTCTACCGGGCCGGATTCCTGCCATAATGAGCAAGGCATTCCTAGGCGCGCGCTGAAACATAAAACTCTTCATGCGCTGCCTTGACTAAGGTAACCAAGTGTTTGGTAATTTAAAAGACTCTCTAAATGTGTAGATTTCCTTTTTTTAATATTTTGTCTAGAAAAGGAAACTACTAAGAGGGGGAAATGGTGGTAGTGGTGATGATCACGTGATATGAAATTTCTTAGTAGCAGACCGTTACTGCTGTGACCAAATTTTTGATAATTTAAAAGACTTTCTAAACGTGTAGATTTAGATTCCTCTTTTTAATATTTTTTGTAGAAAAAGAAACTACCAAGAGTGGGAATTTGAGAAAGTGGTGATGATCACGTAATCTAAAATAACATGATATTATAATTTTTCTTTTCTCTTGTAAATGACGTTCAAAAGTGCCTTTTGATGGTCTAATTGAAATAAATTATTTGACTTTGACTTTGACTTTCTTTCTGAGAAATTCAAGATCACGTCGTCATCACTACTAGCACAGGGTAACTACTCAGCATACTCGCAAAATTGTTTAAAATACACACATCAAAAAAGTCTAGGGATCAACATCCCTAACATTTGTTAGGGATGTTGATCCCTAGACTTTTTTGATGTGTATAGTTGCTAATTATCTAGAAGCATACCAATTAGTTTGTACTAAATACCTTCTGCCCTACCATGAACTCTTATTGCGATCCAAAAACTGAATTGTTCTTCAAATAAGTCAATATAACGCATCAATTTATGCGTTATATTGACGTATTTGAAGAACAGTTCAATTTTTGGATCGCGATAAGAGAAAATACGTCAATAAATGACATAAATTGATGCGTTATATTGACTTATTTGAAGAACAATTCAGTTTTTGGATCGCAATAAGAGTTCATGGTAGGGCAGCTGGTTCTGAATCTGATCCGTTAATACAGTATCTATAATTCCTAATTACAACGCTTCTAATTACTAGGCGTCAACCTGACAATTTAATTGAACAAAGCTGTGTTAAATGCCTATCTATTTAATTACAGAGGTATGCCTACAACACGTCCTCCTCCTAATAACACTAATTATTCAATTAACCGAAGTTATGCTCAGCACTAGATCCAGATAATCTAGAATTTGCTAATTAGGTATAAGCTGGGACTGCCTCGTTGGTCTAGTGGTCGCAAAGCGCGACTGCTGAGTATGAGGTCTTGGGTTCGATTCCCAGGTCGGGCAAAGTGTTATTCGGTTTTTCCATCAGGAATTTCTCAGTATCAGCGTCGGAGTCTGGACTTGTGCCTGGTTGATGGCAATAGGCTCGCCCCCTATTACATGGGACTTAAACATAACTGGCGAAATGTGGGTTTACTAATGGGTACACCTCTGCCTAACCCTTCGGGGATTACAGGCGTGATGTTATGTTATGTATATGCTCTTTGAAAACGGCTGATACCTGAAAGCCGATTCTACTAATTAAAAACGTTCAAAATCTAATCGCAATCTCATCTCAGCGACAGTCGATGTAAAAAAATGTTTGTAAATTAGAAATATTTTTGATAGATTGAAACAGAGATTAGATTGCGATCGGTCTTAAAAGATAGTGGAATTGCCCCTCGAAAAAGGGGGTTATTGAGATGTGTATAGCACACTCATATTTCTTCAGTTATTTTGAAATCATTTACCATATTTATTTTAGAATAGGGATGAGTACCCACTAAAAAAATCTACCACTGAGAAATTCCAAATAAAAACATGTAACAACAATTTTCCCGGCCTGGGGTTCGAACTCTATACCCAGCAGTAGCATTACCCCAACGATACAGTCAAAGTCTTATTCGCTATCACTACTAATATCCAGAACAAAAAACCATAAAACTACAACACAAAGATAAGTAAACATATAAAGAAACCACTTACTGTAAAACCATGCAATTTAGATTTGGCTACAACAATCTCCTCAGGGTATACAAAAAGCGACAACTCGAACAAAGCCAGCGACAAAAGCTAGTGATTACATTAAATATAACTCGGTTCTTGATAGTGTTCCTATGTTTAAGCTGTAGTTGATGTCGAGAGGTTTGCCTCAAAGAGACACATCGCTTTCTCACGAATCTTTTTGTTTATTTTGCAACTAGCTCTCTTCCCGCGATTTTTCGCGTGATTTTTCTTATGGGTCCCTAATTTTTTTAAATATAATATAGCCTATGTCACCCGGGGATAGTGTAGCTTCTCAACAGTGAAAGAATTTTTTAAATCGGTTCAGTAGTTTCGGAGCCTATTCAATGCAAACAAACAAACAACCAAATCTTTCCTCTTTATAGATTCAGATTCAGATTCAGATTTTATTCATTTGCTAACAATGTAGGTACAAAAATTAAGATGGTACAAAAAGTGTTTCCGCTACATTCTACCTTACGGCATGCAAAGTCATAGAAATAGAGATACAATATTATTATGAATTAAAAGTAAACATGTCAACAAAGAATAAAGATAATCAATGTCAAATACACATAATCAATCCAGAAAGTATCAAATTATAATTAAAAAGTTATTTACGAATTTGTCATTTAAAATACATGAGTTGTTAGATATTTGTATCATTCAAAAAGTCTTTTATACAATAATAACATTTTTCAATTAACATTGTGGTCAATTTAAATTTAAATGTCTGTAAAGGGTTATCTTTAATATTGCTCGGAATTTTATTGTAAATAGTAGGTCCCATTGACAGAATATTTTTTCGAAGTAGTGCTGTTTTGAAATTGCCCGTATGTAATAAGTTTCTATATTGCTGTCTTGTAGGACCAGAACGAATTTTAATGTCAGCTAGTGACGGAAAAAGTTGTATATTGGATTTAACAAAAATTGCAACTTCTAAAATGTAAAGAGACGGGAAGGTCAGTATTTTCAGTGACTTAAACACAGGCTCACAGCTGTCTGAATTTTTCAAACCTGACATAGAACGAATACAGCGTTTTTGGGCTTTAAAAATCTCTTCCCTCTGACTACAATTACCCCAGAATATCACACCAAATCTTAGTATCGGTGCAACTAGACCATGGTAAGCTATCAGGAGTGTATTGTTGCTTACTTTACGTGAAAGATTGTATAGCACATAAGCTGACTTGCTTAGTTTATTACAAACCTCTTCGGTTTGAGGTTTCCATGAAAGATTGCTGTCAATTAAGATGCCGAGGAATTTAGCAATATTTGTTGAATCGACGGTTTGCCCATTGTGGCCAACCATTATGTTAGGCGGGCAAATCCTTTGGTAAAAGTGCATAACTTTTGTTTTTTCCAGATTTATAACTAAGTTATTTATGTCAAGCCAGCTAATAGTACTTTTTAATGCTTTATTAATTTCATTTTCATAATCTTTTATGACATTGCATCTAATTATCACGGTACTATCATCCGCAAATAACACCATTGGATGATGCGTTTGACGGGGTAAGTCATTTATATATAGGAGGAATAATAGTGGCCCCAGAACGCTACCCTGAGGCACACCGTATTTGACTTCTCTACAGGCCGAAGTATATTTAAGCTCGCGCTTGGTCTCAAGACATATTCTGGATATTTCTATATACTGCTTTCGGTTACTAAGATACGAGGTAATAAGATCCAAGACATTTCCCCGTATGCCGTATGAGTATAGCTTTCTTAAAAGTATGTCATGACTTACGTAGTCGAAGGCCTTAGTCATATCGGTCAATATAGCACATACCGGGATTTTATTGTCAACATTCGTCAAAACATTAGTAAAAAGATTGTATATGGCCATATTAATATTTTTGTTTTTCCTAAATCCCATTTGTTCTTTGCACAATATATTATACTTATTCAAATAGTTATCCATTTGCTCGTATATAATCTTTTCAAATATTTTAGAAAATATTGGGATCAAAGCTATTGGTCTATAGTTGGACATATCTTCTTTGTTATTTTTTTTATGTAGGGGTTTTATTATAACAGTTTTTAGGCTATTAGGGAATATACCAGAGGCAATACTAGCGTTTATAATGTGACTTAGAGGCACAGCAATAACAGCGCTGACGAATTTAACGACACTGGTAGTGATACCGTCGTAACCGTGGCTTTGCGTGTTCTTAAGGGATTTGATCACTCTGACTATGTCATCAGGCACGATCGGCGACAAAAATATTGAATTTGAGTTGTTGCCTAAGTCAGAGATCATATCATATGCTTTATTAGTTACACTTTTTACTTGGTCAATAAAAAAGTTGTTAAAAGCTGTTGCTATTTCTTTAGGATCCTCAATTGATCCGTTTTTACTGTCAATTTTTAAAATAGGTTCTTTTATAATTTTGTTATTATTGATTATTTGCCACGAGGCCTTAGATTTATTTTGAGCTTTCAATATAAAGTTGTTGTTTTGTGCCCTTTGGGTGAGTTTGATGACTGTTTTGAATCTTTGTGAATAGGTTTTGAACGTTTTTTTATTTTCGCTTGAGGGATTCAATCTGTATTTCCAAAGTAGGCGTCTTTGTTTCCTACTACAAAGTCTAATGCCTTTAGAAATCCATTTAATTTTATCTTGTGATCTAATTCTAATCCATTTATTTGGGAAACACTGATCATAAAGGAGTTTAAAATTTTCCATAAATATGTCGTACGATTCATTTGGATTACTTGCACAGTATACGTTTGAGAAAGTTAAACTTTTTAAAAGATTGTTAAATTTAACCAGATTTTCCTTTGAAAAGTCCCTTTTTTTAATGCACCAATGATCTAATTTGCAAGTTTTACTAACTTGAATTTTTAGGATTTGTGCTGAGTGATCCGATATCGCAAAATCAATAACTTCACTAGTGAATTTTATATTTGCTTTAAGAGCAAAGTTGTCCAGACATGTAAGGCTTCTTGGTCTCGTCGGCTGCCTTATTGCTAACTTAAGGTTGTAATTTAGGAGCAAAAATTCAAAGTCCAAAGTGTATCTATTACGTTTTAGAGTGTCTATGTTAAAGTCACCGCACAATACTACCTTTACATTTGGTTTTTTGCTCAACTTTTTTAAAAAAGCATCTAATGTATCGTAAAAGAGATTAATGTTAGACATGTAGGGTGGCCTATATATACATACTACTATTAGCTTGTGTTTGGTTAATTCTAACGCACAACATTCAAAAACTCCAGTGATTGAAAAACACATTAGATCACTGCGCTCCTTGCATTCGATGTAATTCTTAACCAAAATACACGAGCCTCCTCGCCTTTGCTCCTTTCTCGAGTAGCATGCTGCCAGTTTAAAGTTTGGTATCTTTATGAGTTTTTCCTGGCCAGAAATGACAAAGTGTTCTGTAAGGCATACTATTTCAATGTTGATTTGATTTTGCCATAATTCCTGAATGTGAACTGCTAGTTGATCCGATTTATTTAAAATACCAGCAATGTTTTGGTGCATGATGTGCATATAATTATAATAGAAATAACTCAGAGTTATTACTAAATGCAATTGTTTGATCCTTTTCCAGACCTTTATTCATGACAGGTGTTGAATGTATTTTTTTATTATCTCTTAAGTTTGCTTCTAAAAGCTTAATTATTTTGTTTATGTCATGGAAAATCGATTGGAGTCCAGTGCTAGTTACCCTTCCGGTACGTCTGTCAAACATTGTGTCGTCGTATCTTAAATTTCTATTGCTGTCTAGGAAATATGCGTGTTCGTGGGTAAGTATGTCTAGGTATAGTAAATTGTTGAAAGTTTCCACTCTCGAATTAAAGAGGTAGTTATTGTTAAAGAACTTGTATGTTGGCGTGCAGATGATAATGTTTGTATTTGTTATGTCTTGTAAAACTTGTCTAATTTGAAAAACGCAGTCCAAATAACTACTCGTGAATTTAAAATCCTCTTCCCCCAACAATATTATACAGTAATCTTTTAAGGTGAAGTTTAAGAGTTTCAGTTTTATTCCATGTAGTTGACAATTCATATTTCCGTGAGGTGTGATATAATGGCAAATATCGGATTTTGCTAATGATTGTTTTGCCATATATAGGATATCGTTCTTATTGTCTGTACTTAAAACACAAATTTTATTGCGTTGAGCATCATTGGTATCTAGAAGTTTGGTTGTTTGCTTTGTTGCTGATTTATCAATGGGTTTTGCAACAATTTTGTTGTTTTCCAGCTTTTCTGAGTGGGTCTCTTCATTTCGTTTTTTACTACTGTGCAAGTTCTTATTTGGAGTGGATGTCGATTTAACTTTAACAGGAGTAATAGTAATTTTTTTATAAATATCATTTTTTTTCATCAGACTTTCATTAACACTTTTCAGGTTACTGTTTTCTAAAGAGAGGGCTTCTATTTCGGAGTGAGCACTCTGCAGTTCTTTTTTAAGATTTATAATTTGCTCGCGCAGTTGTTTAATGAGTCCATCATCTTCGTCATCTGACAATTCCGGTGCACTATTGACCGTTTCGTTAGGTGTCTGAGTAGAGTCGGTGACGTTGAGTATTGAGTTCGACTTTGTTCGAGTTCGGCGAAACGTAATATTTTCAAGAAAATTCATTTTGGCTCTTTTTTTTTTACGTTGAGAGGCTATTATGAAGTATTTATGTTCGAAACGTCACGTAGTAGTGGTTTTATAATTTCTTCAAAGCAAATCGTTAGATTTCAGATAAAGTTTTCACGAAGATAATATATTTTCTACCAAGTGTCAAATCATTATTACACTGGAAACACTGACAGATGTTTTCCCAAAGTTTTTATATTTACTACCAAGTGTCGAACCAATTATTACACTGGTAACACTGGCAGATGTTTTCCCAGTTTTTATATTTTCTACCAAGTGTCAAATTATCTAATACACTGGTAACACTGATGTTTGAGCCCTCTGGCGTCGGCTTAATGCCGCTAGCATGTCGAAGTGGCGCTAGTTGTTTCCAAAGTATTTTTTTACGCTGATAACATTAACGGTTGATTGCGCCCTCTGGCGACTAGTCATTACGATGGGTACGAAGAGTCCAAAGTTCAATTTTAAAGTTTCTTATCGTAACGATGATTGTAATTCATGTATTTTCAAAGATATTCACTGTTGATTGTCAAAAACTGCACTGTTTGTTCACTTTCCACGTTAGTAGTTGAGATTTATTGATTTATGGATGACACATAAAGTATAAGAGTGTTTATTTATAAAAAATACAAATTTTGTCCAAATTTTTATAACTTATCACTGACTGTCACAAACAATACCGCTCGGTTATCGTATATTTTTAAACCGTTTGCACTACTATTTATTATGTTTAACTTAATATTCTATTTAATTTTAAAAAAAATTCAAATACGCTAGTCATGTAAACAACACTGGTGTTGCCAACCAGTATAATACCAGTACCAGTAACCAGTAACCAGTATAATTGCCAAAATATAATATTATTATTATAGACTAGCTGTCCGCCGCGGTTACACCCGCGTCTTTGGTTACTGCTCCGCTCCCGTTGGTCGTAGCGTGATGGTATATAGCCTATAGCCTTCCTCGGTAACTAATCTATCTAACACTAAAAGAATTTTTCAAATCGGACCAGTAGTTCCAGAGATTAGCGCGTTCAAACAAACAAACAAACAAACAAACAAACAAACAAACAAACAAACTCTGCAGCTTTATAATATTAGTATAGATTATAAGTATAGGTGTGTTTGTGTTGTTAATGTATGAGATTTTGTTATTTGCAATGTATCTAAGCGTCATTAAAAGTTTTAAAATGAGCAAGATTTATATTGCCTATTTTATATGACCTGGGTTTGTTTTTGACTCTATCCTAGGTCAGAGGTAACAGAGACAAAGTCTACGATGGAGTGAGCTTGCCCAGAAGAAGCCTGCCTGGTCACTCTAACTTTAAAGAGATTAGGGTCGAATGCGTTCGGAAATACAGACGTAGGTGGAATGTTCCACTCCTTTGGCAACTCCAACAACATCCAACATCTAACTCCATTATAAAAAACGTTTAGAAACGCTTAGTGCGAATTTGGTGATTCAAGATGCAAGTACCTGGTTGTAACTTCAGGAATATTAACAGAAGTGTCAATGTTCTCGTTTTATTTAAATCTGTCTAATGATTTCATTCATCTAGATTATGGCATTAGAAAGTCAACATTTACAGGACCAAAAATTGGATTGATCAATCCAATAGGTAGTTGTCTATAGAGAAGAATGGGCAATACAAACTCCACGGTTGACTCTTTATACACAAATTATTCTATCAAAAAGCTATTTAACAGAAGAACAGAACATTCTCCATCGGTTTAAATCCATGGGCACCCTACCTGCAAGCGGTTGATAACTCAGTACGTCTTGACAAAAATTGGTTTCACTAGACGCGGTGTGCCACGTTACCTGCCCGCATTTTAAACAAAGTTTTAAACGAAAATTAATAACGTCTTTCTTGGCTTTTGTGGTTCAGTTTTACCGTTTTATGGTACCTACCATCCGTCCGTGTTTTATCTTACTTTATTAATAGATGTAGATGTACTTTATTGGTATTTTTTTTTATCAACCTGTAATTCCCCGCCTGCCTCGTTGGTCTAGTGGTCGCAAAGCGTGACTGCTGAGCATGAGGTCTAGGGTTCAATTCCCAGGTCGGGTAAAATTTAATTGAGTTTTTCTATGTTTTGTGTGTGTTTTTTTTTGTTTTCGGATATTTGGATACGATATAAAAAAAAAAGAACAAAATACAGATTATTAAATGACATGTTGGGTATTAACAACAGGATTCATTAAAAGCCTAACTATACATACCTGATACAATTTCCATAAATATAACTTACTTTCCGCTTCTTTCTTTTTAAGCTTAAACTCTAATCTTTCAAAGTCCAGCCAAAATAAAGAGTATAGTCCGCTTTTTCTACATGTATGCTCTTTTTAATTAATATCATATTATAATTACCCCAAGGTTCTCTTTAAAACTACTCTTGTAATCATAAGATCGGTTCAATTAGCAAAGAGTCACTTAAAATGACCCACTCTATAAATAAGGTTCGTATTTCCATTACTAACCAAACCGATAATGATTGGGTTTTACTGACGTCCAATCTAAATCAAAATCAACAAGGAAAACAAAGTAATAGTAGTATTAATATCACCATAATTGGTGAGTCATCGTAACCGGCAACAATAACTTGGTATCGCAAGCTACAAAAGATTGAAGCAATCATCGTTAAATTAAGTCAAGGAGTAGACATGTACAGATGCGACATATACCTACACTGCTACACTTGGTTTCTGGAACGATAAATTAGTGTGATAAATTTTCAAGCGGGAGTCTTCTTTCTTCTTTATCGTGTGGGCAGTAAGATCTTGCGACCCCACACACCCTAGTGTCAGAGTTTTTAAACCGCCTCAAGGGCCTCTGACATGGTTTGAGTGAAACAGTGAGTCCAGTTTCCTCATGTTTTCCTTCACCGATGCCAGTGATGTCCAAGATGAACTTTAGAAAGTAAGCTGCTGTTATTAGTTGACAAAGTTATCAACAATCAATTAAAGTAGCCTACGTGCGCTTGACTATAGATAGACACAGCTAAACTAGTAAAAACAACTGCCTCATTGGTCTCGTGGCCAAAAGCGCGACTGCTGAGCGTGAGGCCCTGGGTTCGATTTCCAGGTCGGGCAAAAAGTGTTATGGGGTTTTTCCATGAGGAATTTCTCAGTAGCAGCTCGGAGTTTAGAAGTTCGTGGTGTGGCAACCACGTGCCTCGGAAAGCACGTAAAGCTGTTGATACTGCGCCTGATCTCTCCCCGATTGCTGTCCGATCGGACTATTACGAGAGTGAGGGAAGAGGCGCACACTTGTGCACTATGATATATCCTGCGTATTTATCTAGCCTCCATTGACAATATTCACCACTTAGGTGATGAAACGGGGGGTCCAAAGTTTTTATGGAGAAACAAGGTTAAATAGCCAATAACCAACATGGCCCCCCGTGCACTAGGCAGCCAGGCTGCGGCAGCCAGTGAAACATATGACGTTGTATAGGAGCCCGCGCACTAGGCAGCCACGAATTCTCGGCTGCGGCAGCCAACACAGCGCGTTTGTTTGCACGGCAGCCGGCTGGCTGCGCGCAGCCAGAACGTGTGTAGGCGAATGTTGTGGCTGCGGTCAGTCTCCGCGCACTAGATGTAGCAGCTAGACGTATTTTGCGTTCCGAACTTTGATAAGATGACTTTCGATATGATGATTGGCTGCTATAACTGGCTGCGCAAATATTCTGGCTGCCGCAGCCTGGCTGCCTAGTGCGCGGGGGCCCCGAAGGTGCGAGTAGAAGCTAGTCACTTATATGTAGGTACAAAATTCTACCAATTCTCCCATCTGCGACGCTCGTCAACTTTGTCCATGATGTTTTATGTGGAACGTAAAATGCTTATAATCGTGGCCGGCGCGCGGCGGCATCGCATTTATAGCAAATTCGTTAACCCCCTTCTTTACGGTTCACCAAACGACTGTTTTTATTATATCGTATGTTTATACCCTCGGGTGGTGAAATGGGGTTTCAGGAGTAAATTTTAACAGTTCATGATTAGTTAAAATTCACTTTGTATAAAGAAAGAATAGAGTTTTTTTCGTTATGACGACGAAGGTCTAAACTCTAAACTCATTTAAAAAACCAGATACAAAATATTATGTTTTCTATTTATTGGCTTTTAAACGTTTTTTTTTTTTGGTTTTTTGACTGCCCTGTTAGTCTCCTGGTTGCAAGCGCGGCTGCTGAGCGTGGAGTCTTAGGTTAGATTCCCAGGTTGGGCAAAGTGATTGGGTTTTTCTATTGCGAATTTTTCAATAAGTAGCAGCCCGTTTGTAAATGGTTTGCCACCCCAACACTTCGGAAAGCACGTGAAGCCATTGGTTCTCCTGCCGGGGTTGCGGGACGTCTTAACAGGATACCGTGGCCCCGGAACGTAAAGGGCAACAGAAGGAACAGGGTGGTTTTTTAGTCAGTAAAAGTCTGACAGTCCCTTCCGCCCCACCCAGGGCGGAAGGAGTCATTTGATGATTTTTAACACCTAAAAAAAAAAAAAAAGCCATTGGTTCTGCACCTGATCTTGCTCCGGTAGTATAGGATTGCCATCCGATCGCACTATGAGACTGAGGGAAGAGGAAGGTTAGAAAGAAAGATTTATCACTTCATTTAATCTGGACATCCTAACAAGCCGGATTTGACAGCTATTAAAATCCTTTGTGTAGTGTTGTCAAAACGTCTTGTCAAAATATAAATCGGCAATTAATTCGTGTTTGTGAGTGTATTTTTTCAAAATTAAGTTAAACTTGATGTTTACAAGTGATACTCGTTGTTATAATGTATGGGTAACATAGTAATTATTCAGGATTATGAATTTGATTTTTCAAATTATTATGTAGGAGAAACGTCAAATCCGACCTCATACATCGCCGAAAGTATAATTATAATAGTCTCGCAATAGGCTGGCCCCCTATTGCATGGGACTAAAACATAACTGGCGAAATGTGGGTGTACTATGGGTACACTTCTGCCTAACCCTACGGGGATTACAAGCGTTATGTTATATTATGTAATTATAATAGTAAGAGACTCGCACTTCTACCTACCCTCTACAGATCCCTGTCGCTTCGTGCAACAAACGGAAATGAAAACCGCAACCGCTGACACTCATTAAAAATTGAAAACTTTCAACGTTTATCGGTTATTTTAATACCGGAACCACTGAAATATAAATCACGCTTTACAATTTCCGCTACAGACAACCAAGGCTGCAGTTTTATGGTTTTTTCGTCTCATAGCGGCAGATTGGCCAAATAAATATGTACGTTTATCGGCTTGTCAGCGAGTCAGGCGTATAAATAATGTCATCCCAGCCAAATTCCGGTCATGGCGTGCAATCTCAATGAATATGAGGTGATAGCATAGATGAGGTATATTATAGGGCACAAGTGTGTACGCGAACATAAGTGCACTCCTCGCCCTCATATTCCGATGGGACGCCAATCCGACATGATCTGCGAGAGATCAGGCAAGGGTCCAACGGCTTAACGTGCTTTCCGAGGCATGAGAATGTCACACTACCAGGATGTCACTGACAACCTGCATGCCATGTTATGTAACTCATGTTTCCACAAATAAATAAATCTATCTATCTATCTGCGAGACGCACGGAAAATGCCTGGAAGAGCTACTGGTCCATGAAAGAGCTTTTCAAGGGTGAATTACCCATCCCCTTAAAACGCAAGCTAATGGACATGTGCATTCTCCCCATCTTGACTTATGGTGCACAGACTTGGTCTTTGACTAACGTCCAGAAGTCCAAACTCAAGGTATGCCAACGCGCGATGGAGCGCAGTATACTCAATGTTAAATTGACAGACCGCATCAGAAACACCACACTGCGCTCCAGAACAAAAATCATAGACGTAGCACAAAAAGCTGCAAAACTGAAATGGGACTGGGCGGGCCATGTCTGTCGGATGCCGTCGGATGCTAAGCGATGGGCCCGCATAACACAAGAGTGGAGTCCTGACACAGTAAGACGGGGTCGCAGACCGAGGAGGAGATGGCGGGGCGCCTTGGATGGCTTCCTCAGGAACTGGCGAGAGGAGGCACAACACAGAGGAAAGTGGAAGGAATGGGGGGAGGCCTTTGCCCAGGAGTGGGACAGTAAAGGCTAATAAAATAAAAAAAAAAAGCTATCTATCTATCTACCAACTTTCAGACTCCGGGAATACGCTCTTATTTCGTAAAATTGGCTTCAGTGTAGTAACTATTAACTAATGTGCGGTTCAGCGCTCAACGAGTTTGTATAAATAACCTATTGTGGGTATAGATAGTAGTAGTAACAGCCACCTTTCAGAGACTTTCAGTGTTATAGCTTTTTATAATCCTGACTATACATAGGTAAAAGCCAACGCTAAACATGTGAATAAAAACTGACGCACTGCTACTTGCAATCCAATAAAAAAACTGCAAATAAAACTCATCACTTTAAAACTTAAAAAATTCTCACGGTAAAGTCAGAATGACCGATCATTAAACGTTTTTATTCTACAATAAAATGGAAGATGTAAAAACAAGCATTAAACGAAACTTTAACAAACTGAAATTAGTAAAGTTTTCGCATAATTTTTGCACCCGTGAACGTTTGCACCCGTGAACGTTTGTACCCCTGAACGTTTGCACCCCTGAACGTTTGCACGTACTTCCAATCTTGATGATGCACCCGACGTGGTATTATGTTATGGTATAAACGTAGCTCTAAATCAACTTTAGTGTGTGGTATAAGCGAAAAAGTGTGGTAGTTTGTGCTCGTTATTATTTTTCTGCAAATACCTACTTCGTATATGAGATTCTGTGATTTCGTTTTTTATGACGCGAGGTGAGCTTTTATTCTGGACTAGCTTTTGCCCGTGACTTCGTCCACGTAATTGTCGGTTATCGCGGACGTAGACGAAGTCGCTGAATAAAAAGTATCCTATGTCCTTTCCGGGGGTCAAAACTATCCGTACCAAATTTAATCAAAATCGGTTCAGTCGTTTAGTCGTGAAAGCGTAAGACAGGCAGACAGATTTAGTTTTCATTTATATTATTACGCTTATATTAGCTTCACCTGTTACTATGTACTAAAACTCTTAGAAGTCGAATGAAACATACTTGTAATTGTCGTATTATAATAGGATTTCAATCGTTATAGTTTTTCTGCAGTTCAGAATACAGTCGTTTGAAAGACTACATACGTACAAGATCTTATCTATTGGAGAGAAAATGATTCAACCAAGAATCCCTAATACCCAAAAAAGATTTGAGCGCGAGTGACATTAGGTCATCAGGTCAGGTTTCAAGGTTCATCTAATCAAATTAAACGTTTGATGTAAAAAAAAAACCTTTTCTTTTTCGAAGGAAATTTTACCATATTTTAATACCATAGCAGTTTTTATCATCATCATCCCATAATATACCCCCGTGTTTGCACCCCAAAAACTCATCCATTAACGAATGTGCGACACTAAATTACAAATTATCACGCGGACCCGGTATAGTCGCGCGCATAAATTAATAAATTATTACTCACAGGTTATTCCTGATTTATTGACATGACAAATCAATTTTAAGACTGTTCCAAAATAACAAACTATTCGTTTGATGATATTATATTTATTATGTGTGTTTGTATGGGTGTTTTATTAGGGATACCGTGTCGTGATGGCCCAGTTGTTAAGGCTACGCCTCTCATGCATGAGGTTGTGGGTTCAAATCCGGGCAAGTACCAATTTGACTTTTTCAATTCATATGTACTTTCTAAAGTTTATTTTGGACATCACCGACATCGGTGAAGGAAAACATCGTGAGGAAACCTGGACTTATACCATCCTATTACTGTCCCACTCAAACCATGTTAGAGGCCTTTGAGGCGGTTTAGAAACTCTGACACTAGGGTGTGTGGGGTCGTAAGACCTTACTGCCCACACGATAGAGAAAGAAATTAGTGATACCTTTACGAAACCTACCTACCTACCTTTTACGAAATGCCCATTTGGAGTAGTGCCCGTTATGAGAAGTGCACATTTTTTGTCCAGTCCCCCTTTTGCGAAGTGCACCTTCTGCGAATGAGCCCTTCTAGGTTCTTTAAAATCCATGATATCAACACAAAATTCGTTCAATGTAAGCCTCGTACTTTGATAATTTAGTTTTTGGTTTTATCTGCCAATTAAGTCTCCGGAATTGTGTACAGTTTCAAATGACAGTCTTAAGTACTGCGCGCGTGATACTAAAGATTATTAAACTGGTTACGGGAGGTTATAGCCGGAGTGAACCGGTTTTATCCGGTTTATAGCCTGATGCCGTGGCGAAATTGTTATTTTCATTTTCTTTTGGATGTGAGCTTAAATTGAACGAGATGTCAGGATTAAATTTTAATGCGTTGCTGTATTATTAACGTTGTAGATAATGCTGGATAATTAACAACATATTTTGATTGACAGGGATTATAGATGCAGAAAATGGTGTCATGCTGTGGCTTATAAAAACCAGCCAAGGGCGATCAGAATTGTACACCAATGGTTCCGTAACCCTATCTAATATATTGCACACAAAAAATATGTTTCTTGTATAGAGATCCCCCTTTAATTACGATTCAGAAGAAACAGTCCTATGACAGACGGACGAACAGACATATAACGGAGTCTTAGTAATATAGTTTCGTTTGGGTATGGAATTCTAAAAACAAACCCTTAATAAATTAAATAATACTCATTAATTGCTATCTGTCTTTGTCATTGTCATTTCGATAAAATGAGAAGGCAATACATAGAAAAAAACCTTTTAGTAAAACAGTTATAATTAAGAACTAGTGACCCGCCCCGGCTTCGCACGGGTAGTACAATATAGATACCTATTAACTAAACGTTTAAACCATCCTCTTGAATCACTCTAACTATTGATAAAAACCGCATTAAAATCCAAGCGTACAGACTGCGGAAAGCGACTTTGTTTTAAACTATGTAGAGATTTCGAATGACTGGTTAAATTACCTAATCAAAGCAATTCAGAACTCAATTACCCTTTTCTTTGTAATCTTCTACTATAACAATATCCATATTACATTTTAAATACCAACAGAATAACTACATGAATATCAGTAAACGACTTTAAACACAAAAGCTCGCAAAATAAGGCACTCATTACATTTTATTGTTCTACCATACTTTTAAAACAACGTAATATTAACGTCAAGATAAAAACACGCAGAGAACTTGGCACTACAAGTGGCAGATATGTGCCGCAGCCACCGCCAGGGGGCGCCAGTAGTTTACTTGCCGGAAAATTATATCTCAACTGTAGTAAAAGTCGTGATGGTTAAGGCGTCCGTATCGGATTTAAAAAAATGTCATTAAGTTTAATTATCAACTTATTAACAGAAATATAACTAGAATTATACACAAAGAATAAATAAAAAATAATACCCAAGACTTCTGTATGGAGCGCACTGTCAGTACAGGCCCTCTTAGAAGTCGTAATATGGCCAATATAACAATATTGCTGAAAATGGGAAACTAAGGATCTAATAATAAAACAAAAGAATAAATTCCATCAAATTATCTACTTAATTAAATAATACCTACATCTACGTAGGTATAATCACAATAAATGCAATATTTTTTTTAGAAGACTATCATTAACAATCGAAGAAATAAATAACTTATTATTACTTAATTAATTTCTTACATTTACACAAGCTATATGATGTCAATTGAGCATAAAAAAAACACAAATAAAAATTAATTTACATCTCGATACGAGAGTCGGATTTGAAACGTTAGTCTAAATAAAGAGAACACACTCATTCATATCACGCATAATTAAGCTTAATTCTGTCAAAACAAGCCAATCCGCAATATCGTAATAAATAATGTAATTATGACTTACTAACTTACTCAAAATGACAAATGTGTTTTATTACTATCTACACAAATAAATAAAATTGGAGTGTCTGTCTATTTTTTCAAAATAACAGCGCTTTACACGGTACTCATTCCAAAAAAAAAAACAATAAAAACATTGTCGGTATAAGTCTGCCTGTCTTTTCCATAATCTCCTATACGGCTGAACCGATTTTAACAGGACTTTCACTGGCAGATAGCTGATATTATTGGAAGTAACTTTAGCCTTTTTTAGATTGGACAATTTTTCAACGAGCGTGACGGCAGTGCTAAAACCGAAAACAAAAATAACCCTAAATTATCTTCCTAAAGATGAACTAAAAAGGTTTTACATTTCTATCCGGTATCGAATATGGATTATATGGCTTCTGACTTCCCCTCCTATACGGCCCAGGAGGACCATACTCCACGTCGTGATGGTCATGATGGCCATGGTACTCCGGCTTCTCTTTGATGAAGCTCAGGAACCAGCCGAAGATGTAGCCAGCTTTATGGAGCAGGACCCAGAAGGCAAACGCGTATATTAGCTTGAGGATGAAGATCTTCTTGATGACCAGGTCCACAAAGTATACTGGAAGGAGAAATACTGTGATTAGATCAGGTGTAAATTATATATTTAGTTGAGGGAATTTATAATCACAGTAAGTTTAAGGTGATATAAACCGCTAGAAATCCAAGGCTCATTCCTAACTATAATAGTCGAAATCTCAACTCAGCGACAATCAATATGCAACTTGTCAAAAATGTAAGTAAATTGGAGGTATTTTTGACAGATTAAATGTTCTTAGGCCGCCTTCACATTACGTCGCAAGCATTGCGGCAGCAGCGCGGCAGCAGCGAATGTGAAGGCGGCCTTAAACATACGAGAATTTCTACTCTGAATTGGCAACGCTGCCTTAAGGTCCTAAAGTACTCTTTGATCGATATCAATAACGTGAAATAGGAAGCTACCACTTTCGACAAAAATCCCTATCTTTTACGTCCTAACAAATAGAAAAGATAAAAGATTCTAGTATATTCTTTCAAGTATCTCCCTTCATATTTATACTAAGCCGAGCACAAATTCGTGAGGTTTTTGGACATAACAATAAAGTGGGCTTAGCAAAGTAATTGCTTTGTTCGGCCATGCGTGACGAGGAATTCAATAAACCAATCTTATTTATTTTATTAATAATAACAAGATGTTGGGTAATCCTTGTTTATAAAGATGTCGGCTCTCTCTTCATGTTACTTCTTTCCTGGAATAAGTTTGTATTATGATAACCTGATGGTTTTTTTACGAAGATCTTTTCGGGAGTTATAATCCGCTTTGCCTAAAGAACTTATGCGAACAATTAATACGAGACTATAGCTTCTGCCCGTGACGTCGCTTCGTCCGCGTTTTTTTTTTTCGCGCACAAGCTAAGTTACGTTTTACGTTACTGCTCCGCCCCGTGGGTAGTAAAATGATGTTATATGGGCTATTTATACGATTCTTCACGAATCTAGCTATCATATACAAAGATTGTTCCAATCCGACTGGTATTTCAATAGATTAGCTCGTACAAACACACAAAAAAATCTTCTGCTTTATTATATTATAATTTTAAAGACAGTTTATCCAGTTCGCTGTGAAACACATTTTCTTCTTTTGCTATTAACTTTAGAGATTATAAAGACTTTATAACGGCATTTTTTGTATGAAAAAATAGCCACTAGCAAACGCCCATTAGTAAATTTCCTTGAATTTAGTAGAAAACGTTACCTAATTGGAGAACAGATGTAAATCTGTAAATAACAATTATTTTTGAACTTATTTCGCTGCTTGCTTGTAAATAAAATCTGTTTAACATTTTCCTTTATGAATTAATCAAAACTTAAAACAATAAAATACGCAATACTTTTGAAATGGTGACAAATATCATCGCCCTATAGTCACACTGAGTCGATAAAGTGGTATTCGATAATCGCTTTCCAATGGCCGTGCACATTTGAATTTATTGAATATCATCCATTTACGATTTAATAATAAAATATCATTGTTCCAACTACATATTTTGTTTGAGTGATGTTAAAATATCAATCTGTATCAATTTGTTTAAAGCTTTTCAAACCAATTTGTTTTCAAAACTATTGAATTGAGATTTTTTAAACCAATTTTTTTTAGAACTATGATGATTGAATATGAAATGAAAAACATTTTATCTGATTTTGGTTAACACTAGCTTTTGTCTGCGACTTTGTCCTCGTGGTTTTTCCACACTAAACATTAAACAAACACACAAACAAACAAAAAATCACTTCTGCTTATTATATTTATATATATATAGGTATATTAGTATAGACAGATTATCCAGTTCGCTGTGAAACACATTTTCTTCTTTCACTTTTACCTTTACAGAATTATAGAGTCTACAGCGGCATTTTCTTTTCTACTTATAAAGTTTCGTAGAAAAACTTACTAAACAGTCCAATTTTCTTCTTCTTCCCTCTCTCCTCGACAGCATCTTCTAGCCCCTCACAGAATACTACGTATAAAAACACTAGCAACACTGTCAACTGACGCATTTTATTTACTGGCAACTCCAAAAAAGCAAATGTCAAAAATTATTTATCTCTTTTATAAATATCGTTTTTATTGTCTGTATGCACCATGAATCGGTCGTACAATGGTCCAAGATTGTACATACAGTATTTTTTAGTCTTTCGAACCACAAACGCGTGCTAATTGAAGGAAAGCCGTATGTTTGTTTAGTTACCACTTTCTCGCGAACTGCTAAACTGTAAATAATGAAGTTATGCTGAACTTGATAATGTTGAAATTATTTTCGCACAGTTAGATAGTTGTTATGTAACATGTTTCATGTTTTTTTCATAAGTTGCCGTTTTTCCTCATTGAGAAGGAAAACGTAATAAAAGAAAGTGTTATTTGGTATGTGTGTCGAATAACTTTGTAACTGTTCAGTAAATATCTTTGAAATTATATGTCTCACTGCCTCGTTGACTCACTCTTGGGTTCAATTCCCAGGTCGGGCAAAGTGTTATTGGGTTTTTCCCATCATGAATTTTTCAATAGCAGCCTCGGAATCTAGATTTGTGCCCGGTTGATGGCAATAGGCTTTAACTGGCCCTCTTATTTATACATATTTGTATTTTATGTTATTAATTATTTATTTATTTATTCAACCTTTATGCAACAAAAAAGTACAAAGACGGACTTAATGCCTTAGGCAAATTTTCTATTCGTGACACTGACTTAAATTTCTTTGACATTGTAATTCTGTTTTGTTGACATTGTATTTATTATTATTTTATTTTTATTTTTATTACTTAATATTAATTTTCATGTTATGTTAAATTGTAATTTTTATATATCTCGTGATTTTAATGGGTACACCTCTGCCTAACCCTTCGGGGAGTACAGGCAAGAGATTATAATATTATTATGTATGTATTGTTACACAATTATCTTCAAGAAACTGTCGGCCGCTGGCCCGTTTGTTAATACTTGTTATCCAGTTAAACGGAGAGCTTTGAAAATTTAATAAGTGTAATGTGCTTAGCAGAATTCTTTTATATTTAACGTTTTTTAAATGTTCCTTACCTTGTGTTTTGTAAAGTCAGGGAAGATGATTGTTTATCTATATTCTATACTAAAGTGTTTTTTGTTTGTTTGTTAAACGCACTAATCTCTGAAACTACAGTCGGATTGTAAAAATTCTTATTGTAAGTGTATAGCCAGCTTCGTGAGGAATAGTATACGCTATATAACATTATGCTACGACACATGGAAGCGGAGAAGTAAAGTAGTAAGCCAAACCCGGAAATCTGTAGGCCATAAAATTTTTGTACCGTGCAGGAATCGACCCTGCGACACGCAGCGCCGCAAACAATCGCTCAGCCAAACGTGTCGTAGCCGGGTAGTATACCTCTCGCGTCCGGACCTGGTTCAGGCCATGCTCCGGGGCGAGAGGGAATGGGATGCAGTCACCTCCTTCTGCGAAGCAGTAATGCTAGCGAAGGAGGAGGCGGGCCGCGTGAGGGAGAGAACATCCTCCACCTCACGCCCCAGCCGCCGCGGGAGACGTCCAGGGCGTCGGACGTCGCGAGGCGACATCCGGCCACCGTAGGCGCGGGCTTGCGGACGGCGAGTAATGGGTAGCTCGCCGTCCGATCAAGGACCATGCCCGGGTCGACGGCGCGTTCTGTTCGCGCGCGCCTCAAAGAGCTGTCAGCACAGGGACGAGGCCCCAATAGGGGCCAAACGCCTGCCGGGGTTGCGGGACGTCTTAACAGGATACCGTGGCCCCGGAACGCAAAGGGCAACAGAAGGAACAGGGTGGTTTTTTAGTCAGTAAAAGTCTGACAGTCCCTTCCGCCCCACCCAGGGCGGAAGGAGTCATTTGATGATTTTTACTACCTAAAAAAAAAAAAAAAAACCGGGTAGTAGCGCCGCAAACAATCGCTCAGCCAAACGTGTCGTAGCCGGGTAGTATGTTGCGGGACGTCTTAAGTTGCGGGACGTCTTAACAGGATACCGTGGCCCCGGAACGTAAAGGGCAACAGAAGGAACAGGGTGGTTTTTTAGTCAGTAAAAGTCTGACAGTGATGATTTTTACCACGTAAAAAAAAAGGCGGGTAGTATAATTAGTAAGGTACATTACATTATACTTTTCCCGCTGGGAATACTTAGGTGCTCATAATTGATTAACTAAGAGATGTATTTTAATCTTTCTCTCTTATATCCCAAGTGGGCTTTATGTTACTTGATAACTTATGAGTATGTAGTGTAATAACTTATTTTCTTTAACGATAATTAATATTTGGTAAAATTGTGTTAAGGTATATTTTATGTGTGAGACAAAGTCTACGATGGAATGAGCTTGCCCAGAAGAAGCCTCTTCTCTCTAACTTTGAAAAGGTTAGGGTCAAATGCGCTCAACGTAATTATAGAAATCTTAATAATTAATTAGTACGAGTACTTAGAATTCGCCTTTCATGACTTTGTAGTGTTCAGAAAGATACTCGTATTTTTGCAGAAAATTCGAAAATACCACAAAAGCTTAAACATCTGTTATTGAAATTCTCGTAGTATCAAACGATTTAAATTCCGTTTACTATTGAATACCGAACATCAATATATTTCGTACCAAATGTTGTCGACTCCGATATCAATTGATAGAGCGGTGCAAATATAGCGGATCCCGGGATCGTAGTCGATAAATATGACGGTATCACTAGGGATGGGTATACGCATAAATAGGGACCGCCCAGTATTAGCTGAACTGTCGGATATCGCTGTACTGGGATTTTTTATGTAGTTAGTTAGAATGAGGAATGTTGGGATTTATTTTTTTATTTGTGTGGGAGTGATATCAATTTCTATTTTTGGACTTATTTTCCTGGGGCTACTTTGGGTACTGAATTCAATAAAGGCTTGTGTTTAAACGCCTACGAGAAATTCACCTATTTCACATAACATAACATCACGCCTGTAATCCCCTAAGAGTTAGGCAGAGGAGTACTTATTTAGTACCTACACTTACATTTTGCCAGTTATGTTAAAGTCCCATGTAATTGGGGGCGAGCCTATTGCCATCAACCGGGCACAAATCCAGGCTCCAAGACTGCTACTGGGAATTTCCTGATGGAGAAACTCAATAACACTTTGCTCGGCCTGGGAATAGAACCCAAGACCTCATGCTCAGCATAAGATCAACGAGACAGTCTACCTGTTTTACTACCAATAAATACCTGCCACAATGGATGAATGATACCAAATTGTTTAAAAGTTGGTGCCCCGCTTCGTTCGGGGCTCAATAGTTTAAAATAAACTCTTCAAATCTAACCTGTCCGAGTCAGTGTGCCCCAAATTCTATAAGAGACAGTAAAATAATATTTGGTGAGCATTTATCTATTTTTATGGGGCTATTATACCTACATATTGTACATTATATTATTTCTAAGATTTGTACATTGTTTTTTTAAGGATGGTCCATCTGATGTTATGTCACGGCTGCCTTCAGACGTCTGCAATACCAGAGGCTTTACAGATGCGTAGCCATCCCATAAAGAAGTTAAAATGTCTCATGTGCCTATAATTAAACCAACTCCCATACCATTTAAACAGGAACACGATGGTTTCTTCACTTATGTACAATTTTTTGCACCTGCCATGTTATCTCTTCACCACCTTTGGTTGACTGTTATAGAATGTCTAAGGCATTAAGTTCGCCTTTGTAGTTTTTTTGTTGCATAAATAAATAAATAAATAAATAACACAGCAACGCTGCTTTGCGGTACAAATATTTCAATACGTATTTAAGCTGGATAAAATACCTAAGTACATATCGAAAAAAGATATAACACGTTATGATACCGCATTACATCGTGTACTTACGGTAGATGCTGAAAATATACCACATTGAAGACATAAAATTATTTTGGAATATACCCAAAATATTTTTATGTCTGTATAAAGTGAGAGGGACCAAGTTATGTTGGTGTATCACCTGAATAAGGTAAGGTAACCGTAATCGTTCATTTTTAGGAGTCCCGCGATTATCCCGGCTTTAAATCTAGGGTTGGCTCAGGGTGGATAAAAGAGTGGTTCTGTTTCAGATATAGGTAACTTTATTATTTACTATCTATACCTACCCCTCGTTATGACTATGGTTTCTGCCTCGCTCCCGTAAGTCATTGCGTGATGTTATATAGCCTGTGTCGATAAACGGGCTAAATAACGCAAAGGATTCGTTCAAATCGGATAAGTAGTTCCTGTGAATAGCGTTCAAACGTACAAACATACTGTTCAGCTTTATAATATTTGTATCTATCAAGATATCATTCACATTTCCTTAAAAATATGTTTTTTTTTTCATTAATTTTTGGGCTAACTGTGCAAGTTAAAATAAGAAAACAAAAGCTTGAATTATTCAGTATATTTTATGAATACACTACATAATTTAACTTTATATTTTTTTTGTTTTTTCAAAATCTCCAACTGCTGACGTTTTCACTTCTTATTTAAATATTTTTCCATTATATCACAAATTTGCCAACCCTGCACCTCGGTACAGTCGTGAATAGAACTCGTGAATTCAGTTATTACAGCGATATGTTATGGGGCTACACTTTTGCACGCGAGCGTAATAGTGACATACCGGTGCCTTGTTCGCGCTATTTATTTGCTGTACGACAAATTATTACCATGAGCGTACGGTAAATAAATATTTAAAAGGTGTTATATAACTTAACATCACGCCCGTAATCCGAAGGGTTAGGCAGAGATACTACACCCACATTTCGCCAGTTATATTTAAGTCCCATGTAATAGGGGGCGAGCCTATTGCCACCAACCGGGCACAAATCCAGACTCCGAGATTGCTACTGAGAAATTCCTGATGGAAAAATCTAATAACTCTTTACCCGACCTGGGAATCGATCCCAGCACAGCATTCGCGCTTTGCGACCACTAGACCAACGAGGCATCACTTTATTTCCTTACATTATTTCAATTCAACATCCACAACGTTTCATACATTCATCACATAACGAATTACATTCATAACAAAACCATTAACAAAAAAATCGCTAAATATAGATATCAATTTTGTCTGCCATTATCGCGATTACTTGGTTCACACATCTCGCAAACAGTCCGTACTTCATTACCGGCTTACACAAATCGGGGCTATTATTATAACAAAATAGCCCGCCTTAAGCCGAGCTCAATAAAGTATGACATTACGCGACTTTCTGATAATGTTAGTTACGTCCCTAGCGGGCAGTGGTGGTCAACATTTTAAGTTGTAAATTATCGTTACTGATTTATGTCAAATTGGAATTGGTCAATAATCACTTGTTGTCTACATTGTTAATTTGTCCCAATAAAAGGTGATAGAGTAATGCCCGTTTTCACCATCAATCATTCATTTTAGATCAAGCAGAAACGCACTCTAAGTCTGCAGATTTTAGAGTGCGTTTCTGCTGGATCTAAAATGTCTTAGGGGATACTTAAAAATTGGGGATTGATGGTGAAAACTTGCATAAGCATAACATGTACTTGAAACATATATTTCAAAAGCAATATTCAAAGCCTTGTTCAACATACATACATATTGAACAAGGTGAAAACGCTGTAAAAAAGTTTAGTTATTCCGAACTTTTTGACGAGTTAAGAGATAAATCATAAATCTAATAGAAACAATATGGGTCGCTATATAAATAACCTAGGATTCGACATAATCAAAGGCTCTAATTTGTAGCTACGAACCAAATAGGCTGACGCCATATAACGACCCTTTTTTTTGTTTTTTTAGGTGGTAAAAATCATCAAATGACTCCTTTCGCCCTGGGTGGGGCGGAAGGGACTGTCAGACTTTTACTGACTAAAAAACCACCCTGTTCCTTCTGTTGCCCTTTACGTTCCGGGGCTACGGTATCCTGTTAAGACGTCCCGCAACCCCGGCAGGCGTTTGGCCCCTATTGGGGCCCCGTCCCTGTGCTGACAGCTCTTTGAGGCGCGCGCGAACAGAACGCGCCGTCGACCCGGGCATGGTCCTTGATCGGACGGCGAGCTACCCATTACTCGCCGTCCGCAAGCCCGCGCCTACGGTGGCCGTATGTCGCATGTCGTCTCTCGACGTCCGACGCCCTGGGCGTCTCCCGCGGATATAACGACCCTGAAATGTTCTATGACATGACTGCAGTTTACCAGCTCAAAACATATCTGTTAACATCGCTATTTTTAATATGTCTTACTTACTGCTGTCGATCTCTTTTTTACTTCACCCACATCCCACTGCTGGGCAAAGCACCCCCCCCCCCCCCCCCCCGCAAGTACTGCAAGGCATCGCACATCCTTTAACACGCGTCCAGCTTATCTTGTCGTCTTGGCCATCCTCAAAGACGCCATAACATAGAGACTCTTGCCAATAAACAAGTAATAAACACCCACCGGACTGCATAAACCACTTTGGCAATCTCAGTGCCGACCAATTAATTGTTGTATCGGTTTTATGACCATTCCTAATCCCGGCCGCTCGACCATCGGCACAATCATTACACGAAAACGGAGGATTACAGCTTAATGAGACACTTTTAGAACCATGAGGGACCAAAACAACCCCCACAATAGGTCATGGTGGAAATAAAATCTTTTGTTTTGGTTCTGTGTTGAATTTGTAAAGGTTTATGTCTGTAGTAAATATGCATAAACTGACATTCGCTAAGGTAGGTGTTATTTAAGACTGAGGAGTATAGCTTGCACGTTTGTCTAGAGTTTCTGGGCTATGATAAAGCCTTTGATTCCTTCGAGACCTGGGGGCCTACCGCCATTTCTTAAAACAATTCTATTACTTTGTAATTTTTGTTGTTGGATTTTCAACTTTCAGCGCTGATCCGAGCTTTGAAAATCCAACAGTGCGAAAGGTATAGTAATATTAAAATAACACTATTTTAAGAGATGAGGGTAGGCTCTCTGCGCTATACATATTATATTTCCTCCAGAGGTGCCCACTAATTGCACGCTAATAAACGCACTAATCACTGGAATAGCATAAGCTATAACATCACGCCACGACACACATAAGCGGAGCAGTAACCAAAGTCGTAACGGGTGAAAAAAGTCGTCGAACGAAGTCGCGGGCAGATGCTAGTAACTAATATCTTGAACCATCGACACGAAAGGAGAAGACTTTGCTCACGATATGAAAACTTATAAAGTGTCGATAAACTCCAATCGGTACTAGAACATTGATATCGGAGCAATATATCACTACCTCAACGTGAGCTTTGCGCCAAAGTAATAAGTTTCCATATTTGCCCGGAATCCTTCCTCAAAGTAAATAGTGCCCGGGTCTCCACTTTGGTACTTGTAATGCCCCTGAGTGCATTCGAGAACCAACATCCAATGGTAGGTTGTACGTACAGACCTACAGCTGGTCGATATTGTTTATGTATGCAAATCGAATCAAACATGAATGTGTATGTTTGATCTTGTCTATGTTTAAGTATAACTTACTCTATTCCGCTTATTATTGTAACATGCGAAAGTGAGTTTGTTTGTTTGTTTGTTACGCTTTAACTACTCAAACGATCATCATGAAACTTTGCATACAGTTTGTCAGGGGTACAGAATAGGACTTAAGGTTTAATCCATAAAAAGTACTGTTCCTTATGAAAATACTCGTATAATACACACTACAACTTTCTGTTCTCAGAAATGTTTGTACTTACTTTTGATTTATATTATGCCACAGTTCTAAGCATTTAGTATAATTATATTTTTTTTTACTGCCTCGTTGGTCTAGTGGTCGCAAAGCGCGACTGCTGAGCAAGAGGTCTTGGGTTCAATTCCCAGGTCGGGCAAAGTGTTATTGGGTTTTTCCATCAGGAATTTCTTAGTAGCAGCCTCGGAGTCTGGATTTGTGCCCGGTTGATGGCAATAGGCTCGCCCCCTATTACATGGGACTTAAACATAACTAGCGAAATGTGGGTGTACTAATGAGTATAGGTACACCTCTGCCTAACCCTTCGGGGATGACAGGCGTGATGTTATGTTATGTTATGTTATATTTTTTTTTTATATAATTATATTGTCATATCCATATCAAACATCTCAAAGACCTTCAACAAGCAGTGGCTAAGCGATTGGCTGCTACGCTGGGTATCACAGATTCGATTCCCGCACGGAACAAATATTTTTATGGGCTACAGGTAGTCGTTCTGGGTCTGCCCACGATACAGGAAAAATCTGTATAATGAGAAAAGTTTTTTAAAAAAGAGAGAAAAGAAGTTTAAAAGGTGTTTTCTCAGTAGCAGCCTCGGAGACTGGGTTTGTGCCTGGTTGATGGCAATAGGCTCGCCCCCTATTACATGGGACTTAAACATAACTAGCGAAATGTGGGTGTACTAATGAGTATAGGTACACCTCTGCCTAACCCTTCGGGGATGACAGGCGTGATGTTATGTTATGTTATGTTATATTTTTTTTTTATATAATTATATTGTCATATCCATATCAAACATCTCAAAGACCTTCAACAAGCAGTGGCTAAGCGATTGGCTGCTACGCTGGGTATCACAGATTCGATTCCCGCACGGAACAAATATTTTTATGGGCTACAGGTAGTCGTTCTGGGTCTGCCCACGATACAGGAAAAATCTGTATAATGAGAAAAGTTTTTTAAAAAAGAGAGAAAAGAAGTTTAAAAGGTGTTTTCTCAGTAGCAGCCTCGGAGACTGGGTTTGTGCCTGGTTGATGGCAATAGGCTCGCCCCCTATTACATGGGACTTAAACATAACTAGCGAAATGTGGGTGTACTAATGAGTATAGGTACACCTCTGCCTAACCCTTCGGGGATGACAGGCGTGATGTTATGTTATGTTATGTTATATTTTTTTTTTATATAATTATATTGTCATATCCATATCAAACATCTCAAAGACCTTCAACAAGCAGTGGCTAAGCGATTGGCTGCTACGCTGGGTGTCACAGATTCGATTCCCGCACGGAACAAATATTTTTATGGCCTACAGGTAGTCGTTCTGGGTCTGCCCACAATACTTACAGGAAAAATCTGTAGAATGAGATAAGTTTCTTAAAAAAGAGAGAAAAGAAGGTGTTTTCTCAGTAGCAGCCTCGGAGACTGGGTTTGTGCCCGGTTGATGGCAATAGACTCGCTCCCTATTACATGGGACTTAAACATAACTGGAGAAATGTGGGTAATTCTAATGGGTACACCTCTGCCTCACCCTTCGTGGATTAGAGGTGTGATGTTATGTTATGTAGAGAAAAGAAAATCAGCCAACCACCTTTGTATCTTGATATCTTCAGAAGGTGATCATACGATTTCAAACTACATCAAAATTCCACAGTTACAATACAATATTCTCTCTATTACAGATACATGCATCTCTTAGTAATCCATCTTTTAGATATAAATGTGAGACATCCACACGTAAAGGTCAGTATGACTACACACGTAGCCACGTCCGTAAGATACGACAGCATCACTCCTCTCCGAGACTGAACAACGGATTGATTTCAGTTTTCAGTACCAACTGCACGAATTTAGGTATACAGCGTGTCCAGATTGCACGTCGTATAGTGTGTGGGTCCGATTTCACAATTGTATTTATTTATTAAAACTGTATTTATTTATTACAACACGTAACATAACATCAATCCTCTAATTAGGTTAGGTTAGGTTAGGTTATTTCCAGACGCAGTTTATTTCGCGATTTTGTTATTACAACTGTTTTTTTTCCAGCTTATGCCCCCGTGTTAGTTGCTGGTTGCTGGTTGGTAAATTTCTATGAAGAAGAACTAGAAAGAAACTCCATGAACATTCTTAAATTATATTACTATTCCTAGTTCAATTATTACTTTGTAAAGATACTTATTACTTCTGCTAGAAATATAACCCCTTGTGGCACGTACGTACCATTCTCATTGTTTCGATAGGTACTCTCACGTGCTAGACAAATTGCCGCAGCAGACGACCTCGATAAATGGTAAGCATTTACTATCGGATTCAAAGATTTTGTTACTAATAGAAAATGGAATCAAATCATTTATTTTATATGTCTCGAGTGAGTTACGAAGTTAATTCTTTTTGTGATCGGGGTATGGAAGATGTTTTTTTTTAATTCTTCTGTGCAGGGGCGGATCTTGAATTTGTGGGGCCCTGGGCTAATACTGCTTAGGGGCCCTACCTAATTACTCAATCAATTGCCATTTTGTCAAAAAACTGTTTTCTGTAGTGATGTAGGTATATTATAATTTGATCGCAGTAGTGTTGCCAACCTTATAATCGGATTTTTTTAATTAAAGATAATTTTTATTATTGACAATATCGTCTATTGTTTTCAGTCCGGTTGGGGGCCCTCTGTATTTACGGGGCCCTGGGCTGCAGCCCAAAAAGCCTTTAAGTAGATCCGCCCCTGCTTCTGTGTGATCTTGGTTACCAAGGAATGTTACCCAGTAACTGGCCATTGGTGTTTAGACAGGCAGTTACTGTTGCTTCATAAAAAAAAAACTGATATACATCTGCGCTTCGATTGGAAGCCGACCCTAACATAGTTGGAGGCAGTTGATGATGATGACTGTTTTGACTTTTTATATGACATCAAGGTGATGGACTGAAGATATAAAACTCAAAGTCAAATCAATTATTTCAATTAGACCATTAAGTTTTGAACGTCATATCCAAGAAAAAGGAATTGAATCTAGTTGAGATAACTGGGCATATAACTACATACTTGCTATTTAATCTAATAAATTTTATCATTTTTTTAAATATAGGAACTTGCATAAAAGGTTGCTACTTATAGAACAGTTACAAATAAAATTAATTACAAATCAAAAAATGACGGCTTTTTGTTCAATGTAAGTAGTGTTCACGTACTTTATATGTAGGTCAAAAAAGTAACTGTGTTGGAACCATTTTGACTGAAATGACTATACCAAGTTACCTAGTTAAAGTATCTATACACTGAAACTAAGATCACAAATTCACGATCAAAAGCACCGAAACAACGAAGATCTCCAATTTCCTAACATTCAATTTCCTGTCCATTTATTTATTGAAGAGAAGCAACAAGTCGGCGCGTGTTCGTGTATCAATAGTGAGGCATTGACGCAATATCGCTTTCAATTGCAATTCCATAGAAGACTAGGTAGGTATGTCCGTATCTAACATTCAGTTTGATTACGTGCGATACTCGGCGAATTTATACATTGTTATTGCATACATATATCATCATGCTTGTATTCCCTGAAAGGGTTGGTGAAGCGATTGGCTGCTGCGTTGCGTGACGTGGGTTTGATTCCTGCACGGAACAAATGTGTATAGCCTATAGATAGTTGTTCCGGGTCCGGCTGTTTGTGTATGCGGATTTATAGATGTGTTTGTTACAGCACCCACGATACAGGACAAAATCCACGTATGGGGCAACGTTTCAATAAATATAAATATTTGTTAGTGATTGTGACGTCACACATTTCTAAAAACTTTCACTATCGTAAGAATGGACGGACACCTTATGTGACGATTGTAGGACGGTTTGCACCGCACACCGTACCGCTTTCATGAGTATCGGCCCTGATAACTGGAAACGAAAATTCGTCTTAACTTATTAGAACTGAACTGAAATTGAAAGCTTAGACCATTATTTCCTAGCTGTGACTTTCTGATGCATTACATAATGATGTAAGAATCCAAAGTCACGAGACCTGCATGACCTGCGAGACCTGCGACCCACGAGAGACGCGACTGGCTCTGGCAATGAGCTCAGGGAAGGTGCGCATACCTTCTTAATTACATAATCCTTATAATAAGTTTGGCGATTCTAAAATCTCAGTAGAAAAATCGTAAGGATTTCTCATTTATTACACCTGTAATTTATTCTCTACACTTGCACCTTTAAGTTCTTTAAACCAGAATACAACAGCTGAAAGACAAAGGACGA
The DNA here is from genome assembly GCA_949316365.1 of Hoplodrina blanda. NCBI lineage: Eukaryota > Metazoa > Arthropoda > Insecta > Lepidoptera > Noctuidae > Hoplodrina > Hoplodrina blanda. The sequence continues at coordinate 1,004,139 of OX438579.1, read as the reverse complement.
GGAGCTCATATACCTTTCTCTAGACACTTTTCAACGCTAAAAATCTCAAGTTTACATAGCTAAACAAAATTTAATACCGACTAAAATTACAAAACAAACAGTTGTTCTTTAATTTCCTTAGCAGCTTGCTAAAATAACAAAATGAAGCTGCAGAAACATTTTGTTATTGCATCAACATTTCATATTGCAAGAAAACTCCGCGAACGTCTCAGTAATATTGTCAGTTTTATTAATAGATATAGGAAATTGAATCCGATGAAGTGTAAGAAAATGGTCGTTGTCAAGCACAGGATATTAGTTTGAAGGAGAAGTGAAGTGCACTTTTAAATTCATTATTACTGACATTTACATACATACATAAACTCACGCCAGCAGCCTCGGAATCTGGATTTGTGCCTTAATGTTGATGGCAATGGGCTCGCCCCCTATAACATGAGACTTAAACATAACTGGCGAAATGTTTGTGTACTAATTGGTAAACCTCTGCCTAGCCCTTTGGGGATTACAGGCGTGAGGTTATGTGTTTCAAATTATATCATAACAGACTGCGCACTGTAATGCTCGGTTCTCCTCACTCACTGACGTAATGCTCAAATCTGAACTGTTACATTACAAGCGAATGCTCCGGGTGAGAGAAAACCTTAAGGTTTAATAATTTTACAAGCGCTCGTAAAAGTGGCGGCTGTGTAATAAAATCAATTTATGAAGAATACACCCAGTTTATTATTCAAGTATTTTATAGCGGTCTACGGCGATTCTATTTAAAGACAGATTATTATAATAAACCTTCGTACTTAAAAATAAAGCGACGCAGAAGGTTCTTTAAATATTTAAGCGCAGGTGTTTGGTACTCGACTATGAGTCCCGTGAGAGCCAACCTGCCGAAATTCTGTTTAAATAACTATTGGGCCAATGTTTGTAATCCTATTTTTATACATACGTATATAATATCACGCCTATAATCCCCGAAGGGTTAGGCAGAGGTGTACTCGGTGTGATTTTTGTTCTGACTGCCTTGTTGATCTAGTCTACACCCACATTTCGCCAGATATGTTTGAGTCCCATGTAATAGGGGGCGAGCCTATTGCCATCAACCGAGCACAAATCCAGACTCTGAGGCAGCTACTGGGAAATTCCTGATGGGAAAACCCAATAACACTTTGTCCGACCTGGAAATCGAACCGAAGACCTCATGCTTAGCAGTCGTGCGACCACTAGACCTAATATAATTTAATTACACCCTCACAGCAAAAAAATCGGCGTCCAATGACCACACTGCAAAACGCTTGCGACCAAAACACATAAAGTGGACGACGACCAAATGAATCCGAAGACCACAATCCATTTTACTAACGACCACGTAGCATGAAAACCTGAACACATTCCGTTTTTAATTAACCATTTACAATAATTAAAACTCCCTCATGTGTTTTAAAATGTAAAATGCCATGAAATCGTATAAAGATGTATTTTTGTTTCGAATCATTTAACTTGGCGTGTCGTGTCGGGATGCTGTGCTATAAAATAAGAGCACAGTGTCCGTGTGGGATTTAATTAAATAGTTTAATTACATTTTAGAGTGGCCATCCAGTGTTGAGTCGCTCCGCGGTTGAGATCTGCCCAAGATGTTAGATATAGCGAAATATCGTCAAATAATTCTATCCAATAGAGAATAAGAGTTAAGTAATTTGAAAAAATCTTATGCTTCTTTCTACTGCGTTATAAACGCGTTGATTGAAGTTTGTTGATGTTTCCTCTTTCATTTTTGAGCGTTTGAATGAAATTAGCTATTTGGTACTTATAGACTTTTATCCTATTTTTGTGTTGCGGTCAAAGCTAGCTTTTAGCGTAGTTTTGGACAGTGTGCCAGTGCATGATTAGCTCTAATGAATAAGAAATTATGAAGTTGCACAATCTTAAAACGTAGTGACGTAGAAATGAGTGCCTATTCTAAAAAACACTTTTTTTAATAGCAAGTGTGGAGTTTCTTACTCATCCTTCTCCATATAAAAATAACTTAAGGCAGGGAAAAAAATATTTTTTGTAGGTTTTGGCTTTCAAAAGTTCTGTTTGGTCTAATTAATTAATTAAATGTTTTGACTTTGATTTCGATATATTTTGTGTGCAGCCCGGAACAAGTTCTAATAATTGCTTATGCTAATGATGATTATCGATCTTGACAAATAATCCAATTTATCAACCATCTTCACCAGTTCTTTTCGCTATGCACAAACCAATCCATCAGATAGTAGGTACCTCTCGGCACCGCTAGATGGCTTTGTAAATAATTAATTAAAAAATTATTCCTTCCTCACGATTGCGCGGTTCCAGTATAACAGTTTTAATTGTAATCCAAGTTTTGTCCTTACGGGATGGTAATAATTAACTCGCGTTAATTGCACTTTGATAATTTAACAGTCGTCTGTTATATTATTCTGTGTAATTCGAAGCCGCTGGGAGTTTTCATAATTGAATTTTGAGAAACAACTGTTTTTGGTCGTTGTTTGTTTAACGTTCAGGGAAACGTGTTGAGAATTGAATAAGTACTGCGAAATCATGATGTTTTCCCCTTTTTTTATTTACTTTTGTTTTTATGCACTTGAAAAACAAAATTTATTTTGTAGGGACGCAAACAGTAACAGCGCTACTGCTGAGCATGTTGTGGTCTTTTTTATTACATGGGATTTAAACATAACTGGCGAAATGTGGGTGTAACTAATGGGTACCTAAACCTCTGCCTAATCCTTCGGGGATTACAGGCATATTGATGTAATAAGGGGCGAGCCTATTTCCATCAACAGGGCACAAATCCAGACTCCGAGGCTGCTACTGAGAAATTCCTGATGGAAAAACCCAATAACACTTTGACCGACCTGGGAATTGAACCCAAGACCTCATGCTCAGCTGTCACGTTTTGCAACCACTAGACTAACGAGGCAGTTAGAACAAAAAAATATCTCGCTCACAAAATCCAAGTTCTTCACTATATTTTGACACGGTGTAACTTTACCTGAGCTGAGTATCATCACGGCGGCGTTTCGTTATCTGTAGTCTGAGCAGAGACAGTAATCTTATAATTAATTAAATTCCCAGTCGTTGTGTCTCATGAATAGTAATAAGCTACGCTTTAGACAGGACGGGGTGTGGTCGCATTGATAGCGAGGACAATGCACATTAAGTGATTACTCGTCGAGTAAAGCGGTATTTTTGGTCAGTGATGGCTATCACTCATACAACTTCAATATGTTCATGACTTGCGTAAAGCTCAGTAGTCTAGTTAAGTCATTTGTTTTTTTGGTTTTTTAGTAACTAACCAATCCTAATAAGTCTTGATACTTGTATTAAATTATTTATTTTAATAGGAAGACAGCTTATAATAGAAATAGAAGCCTATCAAAAAGACAATTAATATAAAAATTAGCTTTAAGAACTTAGTGTAGGACCTAACATTCTTTTTTGCACATTAGACACACAGATTTTTTCATGAATCCTTTTAACCTTTTTTTTCGCGGCGCTGTCACAGTGACCACACCCTTACCTACTTCTCACACGACACACGCCTAATGTTATGTACGGAACAGCTAATAATAATTAATGTTTACATCTGTTGTACTACAACATAGACCAAGAGGAAGGATTTTAACACTTCGTTTTCTTGTTAAAGTTTTGTGTCGCATAGAGATCGTTAAACCCAGATAGATAAGGTACCTACATTCCAAAATACCTATATTTCTTGCATTAAATCTATACAAATAAATGAAATTGAAATGTCTGTTTGTAATATCAAAATAACAGCTTATTGCATAATAACATTAATGTTTACATGGCACATACAGAATGGCTGGTATACAGCTGCATCCGGTTACTAATAAAAAAAAACTGTCCTTCTCTGTTTGTGGCCATTCTTGCCATAGCCTATTGTACAAATTCCTTCCAATTCCAGTTATCATAATTAGATTTTTTTTTGCCATCCGACTGGGAGTTCAAGACATTAACGCATTCAAATAATCCCACAAACATACAAAAATCTCTTCAGCTCAATTATATTAAGTAGGGATGAGGAAGTGAATACCTAAATATTCCATAAAAATTCACCATAAGTACTAACACAAATTCTAAAGGTGCTCCCTCACCGGGAGCATTCGCGTGTAATGTAACATTATAGATTCGACTTTGAGCATTACATTACAATACTACCTCCCTGACCGACGAGCGTTTGTGTGTAATGTAACATTATAGATTCGACTTTGAGCATTACATTACAATACTACCTCCCTGACTGACGAGCATTCGCGTGTAATGTAACATTTAGTATAGATTTGAATTGGGAAAGCGCATTGATGTTACAAGTTGTATCAAAATATTACACATTGTATCATTACAAGGTGCGCATTGTAATGCTCGGTTCTCCTCCTTCACTGATGTAACGTCGTTTTGTATCATTACAAAGTGCGCGCTGTAATGCTCAGTTCTCCTCCCTCACTGATGTAATGCTCGACTCTGTAACGTTACATTACACGCGAATGCTCCCGGTGAGGGAGCCCCTTAAAACACCAGAAATATCAAATGGTGCAGCTTATCTCAAATGTATTCTGAATTCAAAAGTTTGCATCTACGTGCTTCAAATGTCTATGGGTTTAACATTGAAATCGTTCAAAAACTGCTCAAAAGTAACTTTCAAGTTTTATTCGCGTAGTATTTAGAATACTGATACCGTAAGTTGTTGAAGTGCATGCTGTGGTCTATAATAAAGTCAGCTTTGAAAATATTGTATTAGGCAATAATTTAAGTATTTGGTTTTTGGTATGTGGTCATGTTGTCCCCTAATTTCTACTAAGGCCGCTAGAGAAGTCAATATCAGCTGTATGCAGTCGTGCCTACAACTTCACGCGGTTGGCTAAAACTGTAGCCGACCGCATGAAGTTGAAGGCACGACTGCATACAGTTGATATTGACTTCTCTCGACTGCAAGCCGACAGCGTGAAGTTGAAGGCACGACTGCATACAGCTGATATTGACTTCTCTCGACTGCAGCCGACCGCGTGCAGCTGGTATCATGACTGCACGAAGTCGAACGTACAACTGCATGCAGTTGAATATGCGTGCGGTTGTTGTGGTGCAGTCCGTGTGATAGCGGCCTAAGTTATACACATCAAAAGTGTCTAGGGATCAACATCCCTAACAAATGTTAGGGATGTTGATCCCTAGACACTTTTGATGTGTGTACATTCAACCTTAACGTGCGCTTGCGTGAATCTTTGGATAAAATATACAATTTTCGCAGAAGTCGCAGGCAAGACTAGTATATTACCTATTATAAATGCAAAAATTTAAATTACTCTGTTTGTTACATAATCACTCCAGAACGGCTGAACGGAACCGGATGAAATTTGGCACAGAGATAAGTTATACTCTGGAATTGTATATAGGCTAATTCATCCCAGAAATATGTACGGTTCCCGTGGGATAATAATATATAAACTTTGATCCGGACGAAGTCACGGGCGGAGGCTAGTATAATGAAATGAAATGAAATGAAATGTTGTTTATTAAGTAAATTGGTTATAAATAACACTTTTACACGTCACATTTGTTTTTTATTAACTAGGAGTCCAGTGTTTCCTAGCCGACTGCTCTGAGAAGAAACACCGAAACAAACTCAGAGGTCAAAGTCTCTTTTAAAGTCCATACAATTACTTGTGATGGTCAAATCATATGCGAACCAAGTAGGTTAATGTCCGAGGTGGTCTCTTGAGGTGGTCTCTTATAAAATAAATCATTAAATATACGGAGTAATAATTAGGTAATAAAGTGTTCGATCACGTTTGACCCTCCCGGTATCTCGATCACAATATATACCTACTACTACCTACCTAAAAACCATAAGAGCACAGTTAAATCAAAGTTGTATTTCTCTAAAACTAGTGTGTTCCTTCCTTCCGCTTTAAATTCTGTCTGTATATTTCCATTAAATCATAATTACAGCAGCACTACTCTCGTGTCGCGAATATTAATCAAAAACTAAACTCGGCACCCACCACACATTAGCTGTATCGTTAATCATAACTTCTAATTGCTTTAATTGTTGTGTGGTTTTATTTTCTTAAGGAAATAATATAATAGGCAGTTTTCTGGCGGACTCCGCCGCTATTCTTTTCTGATTAATTTCGTTGCGGGATCCAAGACAGATGAATCGTTTCTCCGGGACTCGTCGAGCTTCATTGCCTCGGCGCTTTTCTGGCGGTCGCCATTATTAATTCTGGCTTTCAGAAGTTGCTAGGAATAGTGAGACGCGCTTATCCCAAAAAAGGACAGGCGGTTTCTTCATAACTTTTTGCTGAATCGCCTCACTCTCCAGATAAAACTCTGGAATTAGGGTTCCGCACAAAAACATAAAAACCTCACGTGTAACAGACATGTGGACGCAGTCGCAGGCATAAGCTAGTTCAGTATAAAAATTCAATTTTAACTGAAACACATGTTATGATTCTTCGTACTAAAAATAAATTCTTTTGTACAATCAACACGAGACAGCGATAAATTCCGACTGAAATTCAGCTGTACTATCGCTTTGTATCTAGAATCTAGACTAGACCAGGGGCTCCCAATCTTTATTACACACATCAAAAAAGTCTAGGGATCAACATCCCTAACATTTGTTAGGGATGTTGATCCCTAGACTTTTTTGATGTGTATATAAATCGTGACTCCCTTTACGGGTTATAATTCTTTTGCGAAGCCTTTCTACATATACTATCAATATTTCAAAAACATGTTTTATTATATAAATATAACATCACGCCTGTAATCCCCGAAGAGTTAGGCAGAGGTGTACCCATTAGTACACCCAAATTTCGCCAGTTAATGTTTAAGTCCCATGTAATAGGGGGCGAGCCTATTGCCATGAACCGGGCATATTTAAAGCTAAAAACAAAAAATACCAGATCATAGACCATTAACTATTGATAACATTCCGCTCGAACAAAAACAGTGTGAAAAATACCTTGGCTTAAAAATTGATAGCAATCTTAATTGGAACAACCAAATAGATTATATTAAAGACAAACTGTCGTCACTCACTGGTTCTCTCTACAACATAAGCAATTGTATGCCCAAAAATATTCGTTTAACTATTTACAACTCTCTTGTTAAATCACATTTACTACAAAATTGCAAGAATTACAAAGAATACAAAACAAGATCATTAAAATATTATTTCGCTATCCATATTTGACACCTACTTACAAAATTTTTGAAGAAACTAAATTGATGAATATTAAGCAACTTTATATGTATACCACTTGTATTCTGATAAGAAAAATTTTAGACAAAAAAATTAAAACCAATTTATCATTTACCAAAATTTCGGAGGTATCTAAACGTAGCAGGCGTCGCCCTAGTTTACTTGTATTACCAAGAACTCGTACAAATTACTCCAAGAGAAACATCACCTATGAAGGAGCAAATATTTATAATAATTTACCGTCTAACATTAAAAATGTAAGCTCGTTCAACATTTTTAAATCTCAACTGTCTAAATATACACATCAAAAGTGTCTAGGGATCAATAATATATAGGGAATAATAATATATTGATCCCTAGACACTTTTGATGTGTGTATATAACAGAAAACTTTTCTTATCCAAAGTTGCATTAATCCAGTCGAGTAATAAAATAAGTTGAGCGGGTACCTATTTAATATTACGCATTTTGTCGCCTTTATTGTTTTAAACTACCCTACCGGCTAATGATATTACTTATTAAGTCTCAATGATGTTACGATTGTGTTACGTAAACAGTTTTTTACTTACCTACTTATCTCGGTGGCGGTTAATTAGATAATTAAACTAAATCGATACCTTTGGGTAGAAATGTCGTATAAACCATTTTGGCCAAATTGAGTTATATATACCATTTTTCTCAGAATTTTTTTCTCTATCGATCTGTATATACGAAATGCAGAAATTCGCACAAAAATGGTTAATACGACCAAGAAATTTTCGGTCATAGCCTCTTAAAAAAGGTAAATTTTCGATGTAAAAGCCGAAAGTTTTTTTTTTGTAGTTTTGTTATGATGTAATGACCATAATTTATATTAACTCAGGGCGTAAAAATAGTCGTTAATTGTAAATGGTTTATACGCCCTAACGTGTTAAATGCATTACCATGGTTTATTATAGGCACAGAATGCCCAATTCTCAAAATGACAACAGAGTCGCAATTAAAAGGACTAGTTCTCTAAATGGCGAAATCTCAAAAAGCCTAATTCTCAGCATGGCCAATTCTCAAAACGCCTAATTCTCTGAATGGCCATTCTCTAAATGGCTAATTATCAAAATGGCACATTTTCTACAGTTGGGAGTATTCTTATAAATAAAAGTTTTCGTAGTAAGTATTTATATTACATGTGTTTGTTTAATCAGTGAGTTGAAATTGTAAGATTTTATAATGCATTAGAATAGAATTACTATCTAATAGTGTCGGTGTAGACAAAATCAAGCCAATTTCACTTATTAAACTAATACATAATTATGTATTATATTAAGAAATCTTTTATTTATAAGAAAACTCACAACTGTAGAAAATGTGCCATTTTGATAATTAGCCATTTGGAGAATTAGGCGTTTCGAGAATTGGCCATTCTCAGAATTAGGCTGTTTGAGAATTCGCCGTTTTGAGAACTAGTCCTTTTGTTGTCATTTTGAGAATTGGGCATTCTGCGCCTAAACCAGATAGACAGATACCGGCGCATTTGTTTACTTGGATGCGAGTTGGCGCACTGAGCGTTCGTCACGTTTCGTTTACAAGTTTTATTGTTATTACAACAAATGAATAATAAGTAGTGACTAAATAATTCTGTAAAATGGAGGCCCTGGAGGGACACTAAAAAGGAATTAGTCAGAATTCAATTGATCTATGATTATAAATGGTTTTTAATACAAAAAAACCTGCTTATATGGGTTTTTACGACAGTAAATGTGACCATAAGCTTACCAAAAATGGATATACGACCTATACAGTTTTTTTTTAAGTACATTTTCATGGGGTGTATTAACCAAGAATTGATTTTTTCATAGACGTAAATCCAAGCTATCTTTAAAACTAAAGAAGATAGATAGGTTTTGATGATTTAACCTTTTTCATTAGCAAATTGTAAGAACCTTTCTCATAGATCATTTTTTTATAACTTCAAAAACAAAAAAGTTATGAATTTTTACGTAAAAAAAAAATTGTTTTTCTGCTCTCCTGAAAAGTCGGGTTTTGGTTTTTACGACATTTCTACCCAAAGGTATCGAAATGTTATTTTGTATTCTCATGTAAGTGGCTTTATTGTCTTTTTGGGAATAAATGATTTAAACCGAATATGAAGATATTTGTATGTAGGGCTAACAAACAGTTTAGTTTATTTATTTATTATTTACATTTAATTAACATTTATTTTGTTCGCGTAAATGTCGATTATCAGGACGCAGACGAAGTCGCGGAATAAAAAGAAGCCTATGTCCTTTCTTGGAGTTCAAACTTACTCCGTACCAAATTTCATCAAAATCGGTTCAGTGGTTTAATCGTGAAAGCGTAACAAACAGACGGACATAATTACTTTCGCATTTATAATATTAAGTAGTATGGATTAAAGAAAACTCCAAAAATTGTACCTAAACTTAATTATTAGAAAATATAACGGTATAATGATTGTACTACAATCAATGCGACTTGTGCCTACCGTCGCGCGATGAATAGCTCCACGACGACGCTAACGCCCCGGGGGGTCGCGACGCAGTTTGAGAACCCCTGGCTAGACAGTACCCGCTGCGAGCCGTCAAAGATAATTTTATTTTCTTTGTATAGTCCGAGAGCAGACATTCACTTATTGTTATTATCCATCATAAGTATTACAATCCTTATTTGAAAAGGTTTTCCAGTACAATTGCAGGAGATAACGAATTCTGATGTTACTTGAAATGTTTTTGAAAAAATAATAGTGACATGATAGAAACGTTGGAGCGAATGTGATTAGATTTGGTTTGTTGTTTCGTTTCTTTGAGTTCAAAAGAAAAAAACTGAGATATATCTTTATCCGACTATAATCCAACTTAACTATAAAATATTAAGTATACGAAACTTATAAATCATGCCTCGTTGGTCTACTGGTCGCAAAGCGCGACTGCTGACCATGAGGTCTTGGGCTTAATTCCCAGGTCGGGTAGTGTTATTAGTGTTAAAAATGGGACTTAAACATGACTGGCGAAATGTGGTTTTGAGTATGGGTACACCTCTGCATAACCCTTCGGGGATTACAGGCGTGATGTTATGCTAATAAACTTAGTTATTTATGTTTTAACTGTAGGTAATTGTAAGAACTAACCTTCTCATGCAGGGAATAACCAACAATGATAGCAACACAACTTTATATAATACCACAAAAAATGTTAACATCACAACTTACCCTCTTATTTATCAATCAACATTCCGAAGCTAACAAAGCCAGCCATTAATCGTCCACTGCGTCCCGATCACCGTACCAAGCCAGAATTCAGTCGCACGATTATTCGGGAATTTGCGCCAATTGCATAATTGGCACTCTGCATGTTTTAGCCAAGTTACAAGCTTTTTGGAACTGAACTTAGTTGGAACGTTTCAGTTAAGCGAACGTGACTAGTCGTTGCTGGCGAATATTTAAACGGAGTTAGAAGGAATTTTGAATGAATTTTGGCATGAATTTGTGTTTCGTGCTGACCCAGGCCCCTCTCTCCCACTGGGCACTCTGGGCAAGTGCCCAGGGCCCCACGACCGTCTGGGGCCCCGGCCTGTCCCCAAAAAAATCATTCCTTGCAGTCTGTTCAGTGACAAAACATTTGAATTGCAGTGCGATTTACAATAATTTTCTTGCTCCAAGCTTAAGAAATGAGTATTATGTCTCTTTTATTCTTCTTCTTTATCGTGTGGGCAGTAAGGTCTTACGACCCTACACACCCTAGTGTCAGAGTTTCTAAACCACCTCAAGGGCCTCTGACATGGTTTGAGTGGGACAGAGGCTGGTATAAGTCCAGGTTTCCTCACGATGTTTTCCTTCACCGATGTCAGTGATATCCAAGATAAACTTAGAAAGTACATATGAATTGAAAAAGTCACAAGACATCAATATAGTCACATAATTGAAATAGAGTCAATTGAACATGAAAAAATTATTTTTATCAACTATCAGTACACGTAAAACACACAGGGGCCCCGAGATCCTTGTGCCCGGGGCCTACAATATGTTAAAGACGGCCCTGTGCTGACCAAAGACTTGATAATAATACCTGCAGCTTGATATTGTCCCGCTACAGGGCAAAGGCTCGCACAGAGAAGACACGGGCATTGACTACCACGTTTGCTGAAGTCCAATTAGTAATTTCCGTTTCATATCTATAAAAGCGAAAAGTCACTCACTCATCACGAAATATCGAAAACTGCTTGTCGTCATCATCTGCCTAGCCCTTTCCCGATTGCGTTGGGGTCGGCTTCCAGTCTAACCGGATAGAGCTGAATACCAGTATTTTACATGGAGCGACTGCCTATCTGACCTCCACAACCCAGTAACTGGGTATACGATACCACTTGGTAACTGGTTGTCAGATTTTCGGGCTTCTGACGACCAGTAACGACTGTCAAAGCTCCATGTATGACAGCCGGGACCAACGGCTTTACGTGCTTTCCGAGGCACGGAACGATGTCAGTGATGTCTAAGATAAAACTTAGAAAGTACATATGAATTGAAAAAGACACCTTTGGTACTTGCCCGGATTCGAACCCACAACTTCATGCATGAGAGGCGGGCGCCTCAACCACGAGGCCATTACGACAAGAAAACTGCTTGTCGTATAAAGATGAAATTCGGCAGGGAGGTAGTTTATAGTAATTGATTACTGGTGTCTTATGTAACTAAAAATCTATTTTTACTGGTAATTAATTGAAAATTAATCAGACGTTCAGGGCTGAAATAAATAGTGTTTTTAGAGAAGTTATGTCTTGGCATTTATGGGTAATGGTGTCAAATATCCAACTGTTTGTTTGATGAAGTAGAAATGTCAAATCTAAGATTTTCCATCCGACCTCACATAGGAAATACCTCATTCCCCAAAAACATTATCTTCTGAAACCACAATCTTCTGTAATTGCTTCAAATAATCACTTTTACCGTTTCACTCAGAACATGAAACTTCCATAAACTCGCAATTTGACCAAACGACCAGTCATTTACTTTGATGTCGACGAACATAACTGAATTCAGGTAAGTACAGGTCTTAATTTCAGGACATTCGTCAGGCTAGTATACATTTAGCTTGTTTGTGACCTAGCTTGCTTTTGAAACGATTTCGTTTGCAGTAATGATTAATTTCATGAAAGCGATTTATTTAAAGACTTGAAATTGCTGCGGTTTGAGTTTCTTTGAATGGTACATTATCCATTGCATGTAGAAATGGATAAATACAGGTTGTGTGGTAGTTTTACCTAGGTACTGGAATTACATAATAATCTTTAGGTTAGTGTTGTAGGTACTTACTTACATTCCTATAGACATTTCCATTTTTTTACAAATCGTTGTTTTTTTAGTATGAAAATTATTACATTATCTAGTTAACGCCACAAAAGCTTAAATAATAAGGCTTATTACAATTTCTGTGGTTAACACCCAGTTTTATGAACGAAATGAACTCAAAATTAATACCTTTGGAGCGTACCTAGCGCTTTGCACACGGAGCAACTTAAGTTGAGGCAACTGGCAACTCTTTTAAAGTTTCCTGTAAAAGTTGATAGTTGCTATAACGTTTAGTTCAGCCAACCAATTACAACTGTTAGGTGCTTTAGTGTCTAGCAATTTCCTAATTTAGGTAAAAGCGAACACCTTTTTTTTTTTTTTTTTTTTTTTTTTTTTTTTTTTTTTTTTTTTTTTTTTTTAAAAAAGGTGTTCGCTTTCAGATAATTATAATGTATCAGGAAGTATAATTAACCTACACTACAAATAATATTTTTATATTATACTAATAAATAAAGTTAGGTACTATTAAAACCATACAAACAAAATTTAATAGTTTAACAGTATTTTGAGGGCAAAACCTTCAATATCAGCTCTACCCACGTTAATTAGGTAGCTCTTCCAAGAAAATCGGTCCAACAAATCGAAAACGTGACGTCACGTAAAAAGTAAATGCTGATGACATGATTATCATTGAACGGAGGTAGGAAGTAACGAAATCCCATATCCTTTTTATAAATTAAACCATCCTATTTGGATACCTACCTACATAAGCAGTTGTTGAAAATAGGCTTTGAAAATTATTAGATTTCTACCTACAATAGGGATGTTGTGCGAATATTCGCATCCATCTCCACAGTTACGAAGCTTTCGCATCAATTCGGACATAGTCTGCATCCGCATCCGCAATAATCAATGCGGATGTTCATGCGGATGTAGATGTAGCACACCTTTAAAATATAACACGATTTTATACATATTTTTAAAAATATATAATACCTAAATATAATAAAATACTATCTTAGTATTTTATTTCTGCACCCATACCTATAGTTTCTTATAAACTTATAAAGGGTCTTAAGATCCGCGTTCGCAGCATCCCTGTCATCCCTAGTACCTACCTACTGAGGTGAAAAAATATGCTTATTGGAAGAACAAGCCGCACGATTATACCATGTACAAGTTTTGTTTAACAATGGTAACCCTATGCATGCGCTATAGTTAGCTGGCAAACCCTTGCGGTGTCCATAATCTACTTAGACGTGCGTAAATAGGTCTACTTTCAATCAGACCAATCGTTTCCAACATTCCTATTTATTAAAACAAACTGATCCTATAATGGTTCCGTTTTTTCTTCTTACGGAACCCTAAAAAGCTTCTGCCATTTAAAGTAAACAATGTTAGATACAAATAGGTGCTGAAAACTCCGCTTCCCTTCCCTTAGTAGACACACGAATAAGCAAGTCATTGCATATTAAGCGAGGAATCCCTTCAATTATTAACTAAGTACTTCGTCTTGGGAGCGCTGCGACGAAATTGAGTTCTATTTTTCCCCTTTTTTAGATTTACTGGGACGATCATGGGGCCTCTGTAGCCTTTAACTTGAAATTGAATATGTTTCTCAGGTACCTATTACCTACTTACTTTGTATTGTTAGACGAATATTCAAGTGATAAAGTCAGAATTTTGGGCTTGTAGGTAGTTATTGTAATTCTTTTGTAGACGCTTTCAAAGTATCATCTTGACGCCCAAGGGCCAAGGCCAAGACTATGGCATCGCTAGTCTCCGTGATAACATAAATAGAAACTGTAAACACGGCGAGGGTAGTTGACACTATTATCTAGAAACATCAAAAATACTTTATTTTAGCCCGAAAAACGCGATACCTAATTTTCAACTAACAGTAAAATTGGATTTATAGTTGCTTTGAAATCAATAATTTATGTAGTTTATGAATTGAGTTGGCAAAAATGTGAAGTCATTTTCGATTTATCAAACTTGGCGGAATGTTTTAACTGTTCATAAAAGTGTTTCAATTTATTGGTGGGGTCAACTACCCCATTTGATGGCGCGCTAAAACCTTAACTTAGGTTTACCTAATTCTAATTATTACAACATTATGCGTGTTTTGTAATTAAACCCAGGTGTAGCCACCTAACTCTGATTCAAGTTTTTGGCAAAAGTGGGGCTTAGTAAACGAGAGCTCAAGTCTCTGCGATTTGCATGATCGATAAAAGTGATAAAACCATTAATAAAATATCTTTATGGCCGTTTTAATGTAAATCCAGCATAGTTCCTACAATATTCAGCGCTTACCATTCACGCTGTCGGTTTACCTCAAGCACAGCATCAGCATAAACATCGCATCTCATATAGGTACAATGTATATGGTATCGTGGATTTACTTATATACCGTAGTCGAATGTTGCACGGCGGCACGTTCGCCCAGTTACACGTGCTGCACGCCCGGTGCATGCACGGACATTTCATTTTTACCTGCAAATTTTGTGCAAGAAGTAAACTGCAGATACGAATTTTTATGATTATGCTCTGATGGAATTTTGAAATTTTAGATGAAAATGGAATTTTTACGTTTATAGATAGGATTTTCTAATATTCATATTTATGTTGGTTCCATTTCGTGAGGATGAGTTTCACGTATTCAAATATCGTTATAGCCCAGTGTGGTTTTAGGCGGCCGCCTTTTATGCAAGAGGTTGCGGGATATATGTAGTGGGCAAAGTACCAATTCGACTTTTTCAATTCATATGTAGGTACTTTTAAAAGTTTATCTTGGACAAGGAAAATATCGTGAGAAAACCCTCAGGCTTTCTTACTTACTTAAAATTAAAGTATCTATACTATTAATATTATAAAGCTGCAGTGTTTGTTTGTTTGAACGCGCTAATCTCTGGAACTACTGGTCCGATTTGAAAAATTCTTTCAGTGTTAGATAGATTAGTTATCGAGGAAGGCTATAGGCTATATAACATCACGCTACGACCTACGGGAGCGGAGCAGTAACCAAAGACGCGGGTGTAACCGCGGCGGACAGCTAGTTTATAATAAAGTCTAAAATCGCCACCTTGAGCAAGCGTGGTGATCAATGATCATGACTTCTCTGGATGAGGAGAGGCTTTTGCACTGCAGTAGGACAATAAAAAGCTCGTATTATTAAAATGACTTGGGATTATGACTTTTCATACCAACGCACTAAGGAGTGTGCCATTAAAACACATAACTGATCAAATAATATTTATTTTCTCCGTCCTTAACATCAAATTCATTAAAAAAATCATCGCCTGTTCGTGGCGGCTTGACACACAGGTTCAACAAGCGCCGTGCCACAAAGAACTTCTACACCGACAAGTAATACATAGTCATAAATAATAAAATAGAATACATGACATTTTATACATAACACACAACATGGAAACTCGCAATTACTTGAAGACATGGATATTGTACATAGGTAGACAAAATTATAGTTTAATATTTAATTAATTAATTTAATTTAGTTTAACGAGTGTTGGATCGATGGTTGGTAGTTACAGAAACATTTTATATAAGGAATTTCGTAACCTCGCCTCGTAAAGGCGCCATAATAAATGACACGGCTGATTACATTATTTTCCGGAAGCTACAAAGGAGGTAGAAAATATTGAGGAAGACTTTCTCTGGCAACCTTCCTACCGGTAATGACAAATGACAAAATGACGAAAACATCTCAGTTGACTGAAGTAACATTTAACTTTTTTTACCAGCAATATGTTTTGATCACGTCAAGCTGTCAGCGTTTTGCAGAATCCCTGGATAATTCGAGGATTTTTTATAATCTTTAAGCTGGGACACAGGATCGAAACTTCGCAAAAAAAATTAATAGAAATGTAAGATGGTACCTAATTGAATTTAGTTATAACGTACAGAGTTAGTAAAGGTATAGAAATCAATTGGATACTTGACACCAGCAATCAATTTTCATACTAATCACGAGCTGTCAAAACAAAGGTTATTTATTGGTTTAACCCTTGGACTAAAGGCGCTAATGTTATGTTGTATCCCGGAGTTATTGGTCAATGGTGTCAAATATCCAATTAGGAAGTCACAAATAGTGAGGTGCAGTTCTTTTGCGTCCATTGAGCTCCCTTCTAGCTCAAAAATCGAGCTTCAAAAATCAGTTTTTTCATCCCTTGTAAACAATGTCGTCAAATTCACATAAAAATGTACAAATTTCAATACTATATTTAGGTACTCTATTATCTGAATACATGATTAGGTAAATATTATTATCGCTTCGTGTACTGTTTATTTGTTTTGGAGTGGTATGTACTTTTAGGAGGGATTCGATATCTATATTTCTGATGAGTCTCTTGTTAGGGACAATGAATGTGAAAATTTTTGGTCAGAGGCAGTTTTGACAGACTTACTAATGATTGCGATCGTTCCTAAAAGTTAGTAGAATTGCCACCACTCTGATATGTCTGGTCGGTGACAGTTTGAAGACCATCTAGACGGCTTTCAGTATCACAAATACCAAATAATGAGCATCATTATATTCCCACTTCCACTCTACCCTAAACATCAGATCGGCAAATAAAATAAATACAAATAAAATGTCTTGTACAGTCAGCATCAGAGAAAAGGAACCCCCCAAGACTTAAAGAATTATCGCCCGAGCGACGACGGCGCGCGCGCCGCCACTCGGGCGATCGCGTCACGTGACTCAGAGCCCAAGCGGCTCCCTCCCCCGCCACGCCGCCTTACCCATCTCTGCCTGCCACCGATCCCACTCAATCAGTATTTGCACCTTTTTAATATTTTTTTGAAATTTTTTCGGCTTACAATGAATAACTTACAAAAAGCTAGGCGCGGTTGAGGATACGAACACGCACCACCATGTGCCAGCCGATAATCTGGACCGTGTCTTATACCACTAGGCTATTGGCACAGTTAGCAAATGTATCGAAATTTTTAATATAATTATTTCATTTATCGAACAAGGTTGATAACGCTCTAATCTTCTAGATAATAAGGTTTAAATTTCAACTTCCATCACGTGTTAAATTTATATCTTACCGTTTTGTTTTACGATTAAATAAAATCAATTCAAATTAACTAAAAGACAATTCAAATATCTAAAAGATAAGGTTGAAATTAGCATAGATTTTTTGTTTGGTTGAATAGAATGTGCTGGATTCTAATTGTTGCACTACCGTAATTTGACTTCAGAAACTTAGCTGCCGTATGAACTGCGAGATATGGTTGAAAATAGATTACTTTTTTGCTCTATAATATAATTATATTATTATATATTATTATAATTTAATATAATAATATATTATGTAATTAAGGAAATAAATGAATATTGTTTATGCAACATGACTAGTTTTTTTTATAAACCTCCTACATATTTTAACATTTGATTTCATAAATAATAATTGACGAATACCACCTAAAAAATAAAATCCTAAAAAAGAAAAAAGAAACTTATTCAGCGGATTTGAACTCGCAACCATCGCATTGCTCAGCCGCAGTCTTAACCCCTAGACCAACACGACATCTACGATACACTGCAAAAAACTTAAATGGTTTGATGTCATTACCAAAGGGGGTACCTTTTCTCTGATGCTGACTGTACATAGAAATTAAATGGTACAGATAAATATTTGACATTTAATTAATGCTATGTCCACGTAAACGCATTGAACTATTTTGAGCACACAACAAGAGCACCCTGTTATTACAATTTGTATTAAAACTATGAAATGGCTTATTTTACACAACAACCAACTATTGTAAACATTCGGTTCAAATAAGGAATCTTCTATTCATTTGACAATAATTATAAGTTCGTGTAAAAAAAATTACAAAATTAATTATAACATTTGAAATTATTAGATAGAATACACATAATTTAAATGCATAAAACAATAAATAGACATTATTTGCGGAAAGAGAAACTAAAATATAAGAATATCTTAATTTAACTTAAATATTATACTTAGTAAAAAAATTAATCATCTTCGTCATCATATTTAATACTTATTCATCAAATCCGTAAAACCATTCAAATGGAAATCAATAGAAGATTCCTCAGCCTTCACAAACTTTGTCCAACTATTAGCATGCAAGCTTGCCCAGCGCTGGGCACCGTGCCCACGGTCCAAGCTTAGATCACTAAAACAATAATCTCCTAATATTATATTTAATTTCTTTCTAAACATTCCGGCAGTCCGTACTTATTAGAAATCATCTTTCTAGAACATTGGAAGAGTTAAACATCGGAAGAGTGTTATGAGGTTGTAGTACATTTGATATAGTTGCATGAATTAGAGTATAGGACTGTGCGATTGAAATAAAACCATGGTACTTTTTCGCATTTGTATGCCTCTGGCAAGCAGTGCTAACGACTTACTAGTTGTAGGTCGTAGGTTCGAATATGGTCATGCACTTTACTTAGTATACCATTACTTTTTCACCAGTATTCCACTACCTCCGGTTGCAGCATGGCAAAGAAATATTCAACGACATTTGACACCACACCGCACGGCGCGCGCGCTTGTTGCCACCCCTATTTATTTTTTTAAACTTTATGCAAGAAAAAAGTACAAAGGCGGTCTTAAAGCCTTGGGCCCTATCAATAGATGTTCGGGTCCCAGCAGTAGAATCATTATTATACGCTCATATTATAACGGTTACAATAATAGCAGCTAGTCCTGTTCTTATTTCAACCGCACAGTATCATGTATTTTTTGAACAGGGTTAAAATTTTAAAATATTCTGTAATTCGAAATATTCATTGATTACAGATCGACAATAAATACACAGAAACACGGAAATACAGGAAAAAAAAACTAAGTAACCATATTTTAAAGAAGGGAAGATTTAAATAACTATAATTTAATCATTTGGACTCGCTTCAACGATATCTAAAATCTATTTCACTTAAAACATTGTCAAAAGTACATTCAGTTTAAAATGGGCTATTATTATTTCCTATTAAAATTATCTGCATTATAAAACAACAGTATGTCTACGTGTAACACGTACAAAACCTTTGCGAAGCGGACTATAGTTGTAAACTTCAAGCAAGACTTTATAAATATTTCATTAGTTTTAACATGTACTGATAAAATTGTAATTCATAAGTTTTTATTATTTTGTAGACCAGAAATGGCTACAGAGGTCACCAATATTTTGTAACAAATTCTGTGTCAGATCTAACAATAAGGTCGGAAACAGACTTGTAACAAGCCACACCACGTCAGTGAAGCGATCTTATTGACCAAATCTTATCTCGTGAAGCTACTCTTCGTCATTTTGCCAATTAACATGCGTGGGGTAGCGTCAGGTGTTACAAGTGTGCAGCAACCTTAATTCTATCAGTAAACGTGAAAACGTCTTTCGTCAATATTCAAACTAATTCAAGTACTAGAACGGTCTAAAGCTGGTCGGGTACTTGATGGGCATGGCGGACTGCGCCGCTTTCACGTAGAAGCTCCAGCCCAGCTGCTGGTACGCCTGGATGAGCCTCTCTTCCACTTCCTTAGAGGGACGCTCCTCTTGTATCTTCATGAGGAGTTTGATGGCGCGGCCCCATTGCTTGAACGTGAAGCAGTGCCACACGCCGTAGTGGATCGCCTGCGGGAGAAAGGGTTTGTTAATCTATACTTAATATTATAAAGCTGCAGTGTTTGTTTGTTTGTTTGTTTGTTTGAACGCGCTAATCTCTAGAACTACTGGTCCGATTTGAAAAATTCTTTTAGTGTTAGATAGATTAGTTATCGAGGAAGGCTATAGGCTATATACCATCACGCTACGACCTACGGGAGCGGAGCAGTAACCAAAGACGCGGGTGTAACCGCGGCAGACAGCTAGTATTGGTACATTTTTTAAACTAGACTGCGCGTTAGTTCGTTTTGCCAGATCTAAACCATTGTGTAGTAGAAACCACTCAAAAATAATTCCACGACACCACTTCTCTACAAAAAAACAACACTTTGTTAGAAATTAAAATTACATTTTTAATTAGTTTAAAATCAAAGAAAAGTGAGTCAATAGTGACGGCACAATTTACTATTGCCATACAAATCATAAAACGGATCATAAAAAGTATGTAAATTGACTAGAGGTATCATATTACCCAATTGTACTTCATCGATTTTACATTCGACTTTAAACTTTTAAACCCTTCTAGTTTTTCCACAGTTACCTTAGTATCAGTGAGATCAGTGAACTTGAGCAAATCAGCGACATTGTTCTGCAGAGCCTCGGTGATCTTCTCCTTGGCGGAGTTGCTCTGCGCGAGCGCGCGCAGGCGACACAGCGCCGTGCCCTTGCGACACAGCGCGTCTATTAGGTAGCCACGCTGCTTCTCTTGCTCCCTGAAAAGTAATCGATCTTTTTATCTAAATTCTACAACCGCTTCATTAAAAAATGAAGGTATTTTAACATGTAAATAACGACCAATTTCTAACGTCCATGGAATCCATGATTTTTTTGTTACAATTATGTCACAAATAATAATGTAAATCGTTTCGTGAAGGGAAAGGAATTTAATTATTGAAAAGTTAAGTTACCGTAAAACGGGGTGAATAGAAAGGCAGGGGTGAATCGAGACGGAACTTTAAAAGGGATTTTAACGTTAATATAATATAGTTTGTTGGCAAAAAAGACTCTACTGTTTTCACTGACTTATAATTTACAAATTGGTCTCCTTGTTGGCGACAAACTTTATTTGTTTAACGTTTAAATCTCTTTTAAAGTTCCGTCTCGATTGACCCCTGCCTTTCTATTCACCCCGTTTTACCCGGTAGTTCATTTTGGCAAACTCAACCCAGTTATGAAGAAAGTGATTTAGAGAAAAATATGTAAAAAGTGTTTTGAAAACTTACTGTTTAATCTTAGTCGCGTCACTTCTCGTGTCATTCTTCATGCCGAGGTACGCAAGCAGCTTGTCCTGCTCGATAGCCTTTATTACCTGAGAAGAGGCACATCAACGAATAAATTATAAATATTGTAGATACATTCATAATTTTATTTACTTTTTTTTTGTTAACTTTCTTTTACCTTTTCAGAAATAGTGATGAGCTGTTCACACCACGCTGTCGTCACATCGGGGTCTTCATTAGCATGAGGTAGTCTGAAAAATGAGATAACAAGAATTAATAACATAAACAGTAGTAGAGATGTTTTAATTTAAAATTGCACTAAACCATAATTGAATGTTGTGTACGAAAGAAGCAGTGGATAGGGTTGCAATTTTAAAATAAAACATTTACATGTTGCTATGCTGTTCTCACTATATTTATATTTGATCCAATACTCTGTTTTCTTTATTAAATTATTATTTTGTTTGTTTACTCAGAAAGCTCCACCCCAGCTGCTGGTACTTCTGGATGAGTCTTTCTTCCACTTCCATATAGGAATGCTCCTCTTGCATTATTGTTTTTTTTTATGCTATGTTTATTGTCACTTTGATACGACACTCAATAATTTATTTATCGTTACTTTATAGTCCGGTCAAAAGAGACATTCAAGCAAGCATACAACAATTTGAAACAAGTGATTTTTCACATGTTTATGATGGTGTTCTCAACATTCGAACAAATTTTAAGCTTATTCCAAATCGTTGTAAGCTTACCAATTTTTTTTGAGCTCGACCGGACTAATATGAAGAAATATCAACCTATCATACGCGCATACGAGTATTGGACAAGCTTAAATACTAATCTATGATTTTTATACCAGATTGATAACATTTGGATATTATGACATAGAAACAAAGCAACGTCGGGAAAGCTTGGTCTAATATCCGTGGCCAGTATGGCGCGTGGGGAGTGTGGACAGCGTGGACAGTGTGGACAGCGTGGACAGCACTAACTTCTTGGCGTCGCTGGGCGCGTCGAGCGCGTGCAGGTAGGCTACGTGCGCGCCCAGGTAGCCGGGGAACTTCTCCACCAGCTCCTCGTACACCTGCTCCAGCTTGTCTCCTTCTGGCGGGGCACGAACGTCACATCCACTCAAATCATTTATTTCTATTAGGCTGTTAAAAGGCACTTTTGAACGTTACATATGATAATAAAGAATTGAGTTTTAGCCCTTTCCAAAAGGTGGTTTCGTATACAGAATGGGTAAGAAACTCTATATCTGTTATTTTAAAATATTTTTGATATTAGATGATTGTCACGTATACTAATCAGTACGACTGGCAGCACATTAGCATATCGCAGCGGTACCTGACGCACCTAGCTTGGCGAGCCAGTTGACGGTGAACTCCTTGACGGCGTCCATGTAGTCGTCGTGCGGCTTGGCCTTGTCCTTGTCGCGCGGCGCGGCTCGCTTGGCGGGCTCGCACAGCACGTAGCTGAGCGCGTAGCTGTCCACCTTGCGGCCGCACTCGTCCTTCGCGAACGTCACCGCGCCCGTCAGGCACGTGCCCACCGTCACGTTGGAGCGGCTGATCCTAAGACAAACATACTATTCATTTAAGGGTGAATCGCTGCTGTGGAAAAGTTGTGAGCAATCCAGACGCAACAATGCGCCTCGATTATTTGTACTCCATAAACTATGCAGGAAAATCGTGCGCATTTGAACGGTATGTATTCGCTTCATCATCTCAGCGTTGGTTGGCCTAAGACATCTTATCTAAATAAACTTATCGAAGTATAGTAAATTTGAAGAATCTATCTAAACAAATAACAATATGTTTTTTTAATTCCACAATGAAGATCAAAGTAGTATGTATTTACTTACTTATCTGAAGGTATAGGTGTAATGTAAAGAGGTAATAGGTTTCCACTTGATAATGATCCGGAGCTATACTTCTTGCCACCAGTTAGCGCCTGAAAAATAAATGAGTAGAAATATATTTACCAACATATGTATTGTCTACAGTATGTTGATTTGTGTTAACCGTCGTACAAACATGGAAAACTATGCTCTGTACAAAATATTCCTAAATTAGGCCCTTTTAATACGGAATTCCAATATTATTTCTTTACAACCCCAGCAAAAACATCATTTATGTTTCTACTACAAATAAGGGTTTCATAATAGCCTTTGTTTATAAAAAATACCTAATGTTGTCCTCACCAAAGCTTGCGAGCAATACACATCCAACGTGATGGGTTGCTGCAACCGTTGCTGTATGATGACCGGTAACTCCTGCAGCTTCTCCAGCAGAGATTTGTTCTCGTGGCGGACGTTTAGCCGAAGGGTGTACTCGCCTTTTTCTAACTTTACCGAGTACTGAAAAATAGAAAAAAAATATTATTCGTGAACTCGCCGTGTGATTTGAATGAATGGATATGGATAATAAAATAGGGTGACTGATATTTAAACACATGATTGTACTCATGATAACAAAGAACATTCCCAAAGAAACGATTTTTCTTATCACACCACTTTTCTTTACGAACATCTGATATAGCAAAATCTTGCGCACGCACACGTGAAAGAGGCAACGTTCTAAAAAGAAAAACTTTTAAACTACAACTACTTTTTGTTCACTGTTAAGCAGCATACAATAAAACCAAGCTTAAACCACAGGTTTTTCGAAAGAAAAATTAATGTGACAAATTATCAAGAACGCGTATGCTGCTATGATTAGTTGTTAATAATAAATACAGTCAACCCAGAACAGCTTAATAATTTTCCACATTCATTTTCTTGCGAGAAACCAGGAGTAAGACTCAGGCATTGGATCTACAAAAAAAACAAAAAAGCTACTAATAAGAAAACTGTTTGATGATCGCAAAAAATGAACATCTACTCTAACTACTTAATAGTCATTGCTCATTACAGCAGCAACGCTCCAACACGGCACCGGTCCGGCAGGAATCGTCTCAAAAACCTTTTATCTGCCAGAACGCCGCCCACGAGCCGTCATCTCTTTAATCTTATCATTTAATCAGTCTGCCTAGGTTTTTCTCAACTATGTTAGGGTCGGCTACCAGTCTTACCAAATGCAGCTGATTACCAGTATTTTATATGAAACGATTGCCAATCTGACCTCCACAACCCAGTAACTGGTAATACGATACCCCATCGTAAGACTGGTTGTCAGACTTTCGGGCTTCTGGCGACCCGTAACGACTGTCAAAAGTCTACGTATGACAGCAGAGACCAACGGCTTAGGAGTCTTGGTATGTAAAGGTGGTCGCCCATTCATAGAACAACCCCGGCAAGAGTAGCTTAACCTGATGGATCGACCCGTGCGGGTGTTATTACTTAGACTTCAGCTCTTTCTTATCTTATCATAATTTAACTTTATAACGGCAGTTTATTCGCTGCGTCGGAGCCTTGCTGTTATATCAAGCGATGACCTAAGAGTTAACTATGTGTTTACTTTTTTCTTTCTTATTCTCCTGGGTCTCACCTTAGAAGGGTAAGCATCTCCGGTAGCCATGAGCTGTTTACAACTGTTGTACAGCATCCACATCTGTGACTCGAACTCTGACTCGTATAGCATGTCGCATAGTAACGATATCATCGGTGACACCTGAAACATAGTTATAACTTCTTGAAAATCGGTTAGGACTTACAGTACTATTCTGTATAAATCTCCGTTGGTGAATTTAGAAGCAGTGAGCTTAATAGTGACTGTCAACTGTCAAGCCTTTTTGCTGTCAAGTGTCCGACATACCGTTTCGTTACAAGCAATATTCAGTTACCATTAAATCGTTTGTCTAAGTTTTTTTTATAGAATATTAATCGTTATGTGAATTATATCTTAATAAAAAAATTAAAGTAAAACAATACTTTTAGTGTAAAATAAAATAAATTTATAAGAGTTTGTGTTAACTTTCTTTGCATCTAATGAAATGACATCAAACAAAAAACGGAACGTATGTAAATGGTGTTGCCACCGCGCTTCCATAAAGGTTCCAGATAGTTATGTGTCAGATAAAATAAGTTTGTGAAACGCAAAGTTTCTTATTCAGAACTTTTATCATCCGAATAATTTATGTGTAACATAGGTATTTGGCACTTTATCCGTACATTGTGAAACAGACCCTTAGTATCACAAACAAAATAAACTAACTTAAAACAATTTCGACCATAAACCTTTTACATCTAAACGTATCAAACTAAATAGTCGTATCAAATAATTTTATTTTTTAAACATATCAAACTAAATAAAATTTTGGTTTTTGTAATATCAACAATGAGCGAGATAGATTTTTACAGAATAGCGCTACCATAAGATTAACAATGACAAAGTTCAATAACAGGGATAATTTACGCGAGGAGAAATGCTCGCCAGTTTAGAGAGAATGAGCAGGCAGAAGCGGAATTTCCGCACTTACGGAGGCGAAGGCAAGGTTCCTTTACAACTCTGATCCAGACACAACGAATTTTCAATAAGTTTTGATATAAAAGTATTATCTATACATTACCTCTGTACCCTTAGCGAGATGGAAGGTGTAGGTATTGACTAGTTGATATATCTGTCTGCTGGGCGGGATGACGTCACGAGCTGTTAGCGGCGATAGCTTCGATTCTGTCGGCCTGTAATTATTTATTGAGTCTGTAAGTAAGTATTATATAGCAACGAATCTTTGGATGGATGGTTGTATGGTGTTTAAGGTATCACCATCCTCACAGATGATTTGAACATTATAGCAGTCAGTAGCAATTAGGAAGCAGGCACCATCAAACAAAGACACAACTTCTCGAAAAAGCACTTTACTTTTGCCCTAAACCTGATTTTTTGTTGCTTTGAAATGACTAATTACTCAATGAGTTGGCAAATAAGTAACGTCATAGTTTAGTGTTGTTGCATAAAATCTATGGAGGAATCGCGTTTTGACAGGTCATTAAAAGTAAGTCAATTGTTTGTTGGTGCGCGTACGTGTGAGCGAGAAGTAAATCCCGAAAGAGAAGAAATAAGTAAGAATAAGTGCCCCCTCCCCTCCTGACCTGACGACGGGCTCGGCGTGCTTGAGCTGCGCGCTGGGCTGCACGTCCTGCAGGCGCAGCGCGCTCAGCAGCACGGCCCTGACCCCGTCCGCCGCGCCCATCACCAGGCGCGGCCCGAAGTCCGGCTTCAGCCCGTGGAACTCTACGCTGTAGTCCACCACCAGGTCGCCTATGTTCGCCCAGTACTTAGCTATCACGACTTCTAGTGTTACGCCTCCCTGAGGAAATACAAAAACTAGGTTTAAAATGTCACGTGTACAAATATTTTATACATACATAGTTACACTGACGGTTGTCTTTCTGCGTGTGTGTAATACATGTCATCTGTATAAAAAAAAAAAAACAACCATCCGGGTGCAGTCCAATACCCGGACTGCTTAAGTGCTGCAGCAACCAGGCACAAAATGCATAAATTGAAAGAGTTCTCAAGAGGTTAGTTTGTATGTAAAAGGTATGTGGTCGAGGGACGCACGTCAAGAACGAAGTCCCGTATAAATTAAAAATATAATTAAGTAATTAAAACAAAAAATAAATTTATTAGAGGAAGAGAGGGAAGATCGCCTGGAGGACGCATAACGACTTTTCCTTACGTGACAATTTCTGCCAATAAACTCATACCGCAAGCCGCAATAAGAAGCTCCGATCCAAAAACATTACAAATGAATACCCACTTACCACTAATTTAAAAGGTAACAAAGTAGGTGCTTCGGCGGTCACGTTGATCATCTTCTGCGTCTCGTGAGTCCGACAACTCCTCTTGGGCAACAGCTGCATGGTGTGGACTAAGAACCTGCCCAGCTTCTCTTTGTCTTCCGTCGAGATCTTTAGGACTCCCCATGTTGCTTCCGGAGGGACTGTGGAGGGATTGATTTGAAATTAAAGTTATGCAGATATAAAAAAAAATCTTTTAATTATGTTTGTAGTAACAATTAGGTACACAAGTAAAATATTATAAACATTATAGAAACAAAAACAAAGCCTACACAGGAAGAAAAATAGGTCAATCTTGCTAATTTTACAGAAATGCGTGAATTATAATAAAAACGTTTATTTTTATTCAAGTATATTGAGAAGTATGCAAGCTTGCACAAAACGATTGATCATGTAGGATTGCCGTGCTTACTTACATATTATGTACAAACGTTTAGGTATAAAGGTTGTTATTGAGTTTTTGGCATTAAATCCGGTTTTGTACCTTTTGTTGCACGTTTAATAAACAAGTAAAGCATAATTTTGACTCACCAATAACAAAATGTCTGACTATAGTAGCAGGTTTGAAGAGTACATTCTTGTTACTAATGCTAGGCGGCGCGGGCGCAGCTAATTGTAGCGGTTCTGGCTGCAGTACTGTCACAGGTACTCGGAACACTGGGCCTTTCTCTATGCACGATACGTCGTATGCTTTTAAACTGGAAATGTCAGAAATATAAAGAGTTACTGTCTAAGAAATGAGCTCTGTGGTGCACTTGGGTAGTTGACTAAATTTCCAAGACATAATTTCTTTAAAATCATTTAATTTGGCCCTGAAAAGCTGAAATAAAAATCCTTTGTTAAATTAATCGAAATTAATAAAAAGTTAATTCGTTGCATTGGCAAATAAATGTTCACTGTTGCCTTACAAAATGTAGTACTTATTTAGTTAGGTTAGTTTTTAGTTGGGCTGACCAGGCGGCGTGCGGGCCGGGCGCGAGCGCGGCGGTGTGCAGGCGCAGCGTCCAGGCGCGCGGCGCGTTCATCATGTCCAGGTGCGCCGGCGCAGACAGCCACGCCGCGTCGCACGAGAACGCCAGGCGCATGCCGAACGCGATCTGCTTCGGAATTATCGACTTGTCTGCAACACATGCATGCTACATAGCTTTCGTTGTATCTGCTACTAGTTTACACGCATAGAGACGGCAGCTAATAGTGGCTACTTCTGATTGTAGCTCCCTAGTGCAGGCAGGAGTTGCGGCAGTACGCACGCTGCTCTGGAGGGAGTAGGAATTGGACTTGCAATGTTAGCGAGAAGACGGCGGGTGACTAAACTAAGATCTAAATTAGTAGGTAAACTCTGAAAATTCTATTATTGCGAGTGGGGCACCATTTAGTTGAAAAATTATATTATTACATTCCTCATCCGATAGAAGAGATTTTTGAATTTTTAGCTGGATTAACGTAAAGTCTATCATAGAAATTTAAAGTGATTTTCTTCAGGGCCCATTAATTTTTTGACCTTGTGCATTATGATTGTGTTTTTTTTGGGAGTAATTTTTGTGAACTACATAATGTATTACAATTTTTCCAGTATTAATATAAAACAACCATGTTAGACATCTTCCTAAAAAAATACAATAATTTGCATTAATATTTTGTCCTGAGTGACGTCATATTTTATGCTTGTCCATTTTAATTTAATTATTAATTAAAATCAAAATCTACATAAAATAAACATCTTGGACGTACCGTCACTTAAAATTCCAATTATTATATTCTTGAGCAAAGGTACTTTCGGCCCTATGAAATGAAAATACGGGTAAGGGCTTCATATTAAAAAAAAATAACGGTGTCAACTGAAAATAATCTCTAACCACATTACTACATCAACAAAACATCTACAAACTTGTAAAAAAAAGTAGCTCATTGAAGAAATTTGAAATGATCTGTGCCACCTAAGACTACGCACTAAAGTGATCTCTAGCACTATCGAGTTAGGGTGTAAAGCAGTGTGCACTCACTCTCGGCGTCGCGGTGGTCCTGCAGGAAGTGCGGCTCCACGGTGACGGCGATGTCCTTGGGCGGGTCTGCGGGGCGCGGGCGCAGCAGGATGCCCTTGTTGCTGGCCGCGCCGCACTGCACGCTGAACGTCACGTCGCGCTCCGGCGCCGAGTGGTACATGCTCAGCAGGTCGAACGCCTGACGAGATTATATTATTTAACATTAATCATGTCATCTATCTTGACCGCTCGTGTCGGATTGCCGTTCCATCGGATTATGACAGTTAGGAAAGAGGAAGTACATATTTGCGCACTATAATATCTTTATGGAAAAATATCACAGCTGAAGAATGAAGTATATAAAATGGTTTACCCTCTCAACATTGAGCAGTCCGCAGCCCTGTGCCCAGGGCTCCACATGTGGCAAGTAAGTCGCAGAATTCTCCAGCGCGCGTTTGATAGAGTATGGCGAGTATGGAAGGTCTTTCTCTTTCAAACCCGAGATTAGAATCGCTAAAAAAAAGATAAATAATAATAATGTAGTTTTACATAAACATAACATCACCTTTGCAATCCCCGATGGGTAAGACAGAGGTGTATGCATTAGTATATTATTACCATTTCGCTAGTTGTTAAAAGTCTCACATGATAGGGGGCGAGCCTATTGTTATTAACTGGGCACAAATCCAAACGCCAAAGCTGCAACTGAGAAATTTCTGATGGAAAAAATCAAAAACATTTTGCTAGTTTGCCCGATATGGGCATTTGCGTATTACCACTACACCAATGAAGCAGTGAATTATCATTTAATTAGTCTTTTTTTTATTATGTAAAGAAATTCGGAACTAACCTACTGCTCCCGCAACGTGAGGCGCTGCCATTGATGTTCCATTCATTAATTGACAATTTCTTAGTGTAAATCTGTAAAATAAATAATAAAATTATTTTATTTTGGTTTTCAAGGTGATTTAGTTAGTTGAGTAAAGTACATAGTGAATTTTAACATATTGGGGATTTTTCTTACTGTTAAATTATAGTAAATCTAAGGCCGGCCGGTACGTGCGTAAGGCACACGGCGTATTTTAAACGCGCAGACGACGCGGAGATGCGCGCTGATGACGCGCGTATACGCGTTTCAAACGAGATTTGAACGCAACCTTGTAACCTAAGCACACGGGACGATCGTGAAATCCGTCCATACTGCGCGTATGAGCGCAGTTACAGCCATCATCAATACAAACGCAAACCATCATCAAAACAAACGCAACAATCAGCATTTACGGCGCCGAAAACGCACGTTCCTGAAACGCGAGTCGTCTGCGCGTTTAAAATATGCCGTGTGCTAGGGGCCTAGGATCATATTATCTGAATGTCAATGTAAGTAGGTGTATGATGTACCTGGCCACGGCGGCCACGGCCCCGCCGGGCGCGCAGACGGCGAGGCCGGGCGCGCCGTCGGGCGTGGGCCCGCGCGAGCTCCAGCTGAACGCGCCCCCGCACACGCGCGCGCGCATGGAGTACGCCGCAGACATCATCTCCGGCGACACGTACGCGCCCACGCCTGAGGACACGGCCAAGCTACAGGCTCACTGGGATACACCATCAAATAGAATAGTTGACACCATCAACAAATAATTCCAAGACCACTACTATAAAAAAACACTTGATTTTAGCCCTAAATACCTAATTGATTTTCAAAAAACTAGCTAAACTTAGTAGCTTTTAAATCAATAAATTGTTAATCACTTGATTTGGTAAACTAGTGATGTCACAGTTTACTATTGCCTTATTTGTTTTGACACCCCATAAAAGTATGTCAATTAAATAGTGATGTCAAGTACCCAAGTACACAGTAAGAAATCGCATATTTACAAAAAATATAAACAAACCCAAGATCAAATCAAATCATTTATTGCAATCCATGATGTACACTTACAGGTAAGATAAGTGTCTAGTTCAGCAGTGGTTATTAAAATCCACTCATACCACGAATCACTAAAACATTTAGCATTAAATATATGACGTTTTATCGTCGTTAAAATATTCCCAGAAGGAGTAGCAAGTAAAGCTAGCATGTATGTGTGGCTCACCAATAAGTATGGCCTGCGCGATGTCGGGTGGCGCGCCCACAGTGCCGAGCGCGGGCCCGTGGTTGCCGCCCGACACCACCCACGACACGTTGTAGCGCTGCACCACCGAGCACATCAGCGAGCCCACGCGACTGCAGGACATACACACGGGTCAAAGATGCATATTTCATCTTAAAGTAAAAATCAAATAATTTATTTAAAAAAAAAAACAATAAAAAGCAAAAAAAGAAATTGAATCTAGTTGCCCCTTCCAAAAAGTAGATTCGCATGTAGAAAAATAGCCAAGAAACTCCGTACTTACCTATTGTTTAAAATTCAAATAAATAAAGCACATTAAATACTACTTACAGCATAATGTACTA
Organism: Hoplodrina blanda; assembly: GCA_949316365.1. Lineage (NCBI taxonomy): Eukaryota > Metazoa > Arthropoda > Insecta > Lepidoptera > Noctuidae > Hoplodrina > Hoplodrina blanda. The sequence goes on along the minus strand of OX438579.1, from coordinate 972,550 downwards.
TTTAAATACTGTATTATCTGTGACTCTTTATTAGAAATAAATAAGTCTATTTGCAACCACTGAACAAAAAACGAATTCATTTAAAATAAGTAAAAACTACATCATTCAAAACATTGTACATACTTCAATTCAAATGCCAACATAATATTACGATCCATTTCTCTACACAACTTCATTCAGCAGAATAACAAGATACAAAACAGTGTTTATTATATTAAAATTTTCGAATAGGTGGAAATAGCTACATTTTCTAAGTAGTTGAATATTTTCATTTTCAGTCTGTAGCACTACTCACCCAGTATCAGACCAATGCGCATGCTCCCCGTAGCTCATATTGATGACATCGATCTTCATCTTCTTGGATAGTTCCATGATCTTGATGCACGCTCTCACGAGCGCGGTGCCAGTCTCCATGGAGCCGAGGCGACTGTCTCCGATGGTGAGGGAGACTATTTTGGCTCCCGGGGCGACACCATTCCGGTCCGGTTCATCCGGGAAGTAACCGGCTGCGATAGCGGCGACGTGCGTGCCGTGGGTTGCTGAGGATGAAGTGAAAATATTAAATAAGGTGTTTAAAATCTATTCTACACAAGAATAGGGTGCCAGTGCAGTACAAGGTCAGAATAAAATATTAAATTTCAGGCTTCTTGGATGCGTGTCCGGCCAAATTAGTCGGTGTCCAGCCTGTCTGGCTTCTCTTAGACTTAGACCAATTAATCAGCAATCAAGCACTAAACAATGTCCCAACTCGTGGAGGGCCGCATGTGCGTTTATCTATACGCTTAAATATGTACGAGTACCTATGTGGTGCCATACGACACTCGAGAGAAAATACTCACAGCACATGCCAACGACCTCAAGCGTCTGTCCATCATCGTGCACGTTGATGCTGACGGTCATCTCGTCGAAGGGCGTGAGATGCGCGTGTTCGTGCGTGACGCTGTACTCGCCCAGCAGGGGGCCTGACGCCAGGTCGCCGCACTCGGACGTGTCAATACATGCTCTGTACAGAGAGAAAAGAATTCAAAGTGTGCCTTTAATAAAATATGGATTTTAGTGAACAACATAAATGGGTGTGCTTGTTGGGTAATCAAAATGGTGTTCAAACGCGCAAATCTCTGGGACTACCAGCCGGTTTCAAAAAATATATTTTTGTTTATGATAGCCAGATTCATGAGGAATAGTATAGGCTATAAAACATCACGCTTCGACTCACGGGAGCGGAGCAGTAACCAAAGAAAACATGGACGAAGTGGCGGGCAGAAGCTAGTGTTGCAATAAATTCTTCAGATTTAATTATTATGCCACCTGTAAAGTCTCTATAAATAAAATAAAATTTCAATTTAATTTCATGCCTCAAGTAATAGGCTGTGGATAGCAATGTCAAATGCTTGAGAAATATGTGTAGTAGAATTAATTAATGACCATATTCTTATTCAGTAAAAAAAGCCTTCAGCAACACTATATGGCTGCTCAATGGAAACTCCTTAGACGCCTTAGAGGGCTTCTTAATCACTATGCTATGTCAAGTGCCTAGTCTATGTAAATGTATTTTATTCTTATAAATAAAGTCATCATCAATTTATTGTATCTATTAACATAGTAGTCAAGTTATTATAAACATAGTAGTCAAGTTATTATAAAAGTCAAGTTTACAAAGTATACAACAAATGTCTATATTTTATTATTCAATGTCAAAATTATAGTAGATTCCAATGTCACCTTAAAAAAATCATTCAAGTTGTAAAAACTCTGTTCTATTAGCCACCTATATAGTTTGGTTTTAAACCGATTCAAAGGCAGCTCTCTAATACATTTTGGAATTTTGTTAAATATTTTTACAGTCATTATAGAGCAGTTCTTTTTACAGTAGGCTGTCTTACATGGTGGCATCAACAGAAGAGTGGGGTCCCTTTTTTTTACAATCGAGTTTAATTTATCGGACATTTGTGGAAAGAGCCTACGCTGTTCTTTGACAAATATACCAGCTTGCAGAATGTATAGACCAGTTAAAGTGAGTAACTTAAGTTTTTTGAATAGTGGTCTACATGATACTAGGGGTCCTACTCCACATATTGCTCTTATGCATTTTTTTTGAATAATGAACGCTTGTTTAATATCAGTTGAATGTTATGTTGCTATGTTAGTACATTATGTAAATGTATTGTACAAATAGTTGCAACTTATCATAATTAATACAGGATTATCAGCAAAAACCAATAGGTTTTCTATTCATATCAACATGAAGTCAGCAATTAAAAGTTGAATAAAGAATCGTGTTACAATGACTAATAAAAGGCGAATTATCTTCAATATAATATGGCCTTTAATAAAACCTGTTTGTTATCACTTATAACTTGAGTAGTTGTCACTTGTATTACACAGTAGTTTTAATTGAATTCTAGATAATGACATCACTTTACCTATAAAGCTTTATAGCAAATTGTATGCATTTATTACAAGAGCAAATAGTGCACATAAGTTCTAGGAATTAAACCTTGAACATATTGTTATAGAGAACTATAAAATAATAATACCAGCATATTATTGTTATTATACAGCGAGGCTATAAACTCTTCTCATGCAGAGAAGGCATGAACATTGATTTACATGTTAGCTCAAGGACTAGGAAAATCCAGTTTTCCTCATAGTTTTTCTTTACCATTGTCAGTCATGTGCAAAATAAACTTAAGAAGTACATAAATGGGAAAAGCCACATTGGTACTTGCATTAATCTTGTGTATCAGAGGCTATATTATTTTATTTCTACCCTCATTGTGTTGACATTTTCTCTGTGTGTGTATAATAAATTAAAGCCACAACATACCTCCACACAGTTCCATCATGGAACAACACACAATCATAAGTAGGTCCCACATCATTATACTTCTTCTCTGCAGTCTGCAGCACTTCCACTCTAGCTTCTAACTCCTCCTTCTGGAGTTTATCTTCTGGGCTCAGTATAGGGTTCTTGGCCACTGAAATTCAAACAAATCTTTAATATCACATGAACTTTGACGGACAATGTGATGATTTTTTCGAATCCTGTATTTGGTGCAGCACATAATAAAACTTAAAAAAACATAATAGTGTCTGATTATTAATTGTTAAAGTTATTTCTGTCATTGATACTCCAGACAAAGTAATTTCTTGTTGTTGGTCTTTGGATCCTCCAATATGGATGTAAAAGACTGTATATTAGAGACATTGAATAACCAATTCAACATTGTAACAGTACACTTACCAATATCAGTTTCAAAATCTTGCAAATGCTTATTAGCTTCAGCGAATGCTGGCTTGTACCCAACATCCCAGCCATGTTCCTTTCGATGCTCTTGCATGCGTTCCTTCAACTTTGTTGGGTATAAAGTAAATGGGTGTAATATGCCCACCCTCCATACTCCCGATGGATTTTTCCATAGCTCTGGGATCTTAAAGAAACATTTTGATGAAAAGTTATTGTATGCTTCACAGCATTTCAGTATTCATACTAAATATGAGAATCTATTCTTTATTATTTGCCCGCCAAGCACTGTGTTACAGGCGGGGTACTAGGATTATATAAGTAATGAAAAAAGTCTTAAAATGGAAGTTACTTCTTTTTTTTAGTTGCCTGTAATGTCCCAATGCTGTGCAAAGGCCATCCCCAAATATGTTCATATCATGTTTAAATACAATAATTATCAAATGTTTTATGGGGACAATCACTTGACTTCTCCTACTATTTATTCTGCACCCGTAAATGTATTTCTGACAATAATGTCAAAGTTATATGCCTGAAAGCAATTCTACTAATAGAAACAATTCAAAATCTAGTTGCAATCTCATCTCAGCAACAATCAATTTATTAAAAAAAAATAGAGGAAAATTAGAGGCAATTCTGACAGATTGAAATTGTTAGTTTGTCAAATTGGCCCCCAGATTATACTCCTAGGTCTGAAAATGTGGCATGTAAAAATTTAAAATATTTTATTACTTGCAAATTGTTTTTCTTTTAGCCACTTTTATTAATAAAAAAATGAAAATTAAGTGTTACTGGCTTCAAGCCATTGAAATTAAACAATTACTTCTTTGTTCAAAAGAAATGTATTAACCCTAGAGAGAACTTGTAATACTAATAAGACCAAATAAGGCCACAACCACACAGAAAAATACACATTGTTGTCAAGATTTTGAGTAAAATAATATTGATGATTTTTGTTCTACCGATTTATACACATTAGATGATAAGACATGTCCGACCTATTCACATTGAAGTCTAACATTTCAATGAATATACAAAACATAAAAAAAAAATAGAAAAATAATCTATTTCCGCAAAAAATTAATACCTTTAGTTTACGGCCCGTGAGACCGGCAATGCATCCATCGGTGACTTTTTTAATGACAGTACTGGTGTCCACATCACCGCAGCCGCTGCAGTCGTACCTCTCAATAACCTTAGTCTCACCCGTACTCGTCACCTGCAACCCCAGCAATACTTAATATCGGCCAAAATTGCAATAAATGTGCAACTAAACAAATCGTGACATGACAGTTTTTTACCGTAAGTCCAGCAGCTGCAGGGTCCACGCCCGAATCAAAAATAGCAATAACGGTGTCTCTGCCATCATAAATTGGATTTTTGTTGATAAATGAGACGACTCCAGTCTCTTTTTTCGGCAATAATCCCCAAACGGGGAAATCACAGTCGATCGGAGCGTCTGCCATTTTTGATGACCCGTTAACTAGTGTTGTCAAGAAAAATAAATATTTAATTAAAAAAAGCTAGTGTTGCCACATTAAAAAGATCAAGTAAGAGAGTGAGACTGAGGGACAGACATCATTTAGTAAAACAAGCTGCCGATTGCCGAAAATCGATAAGAAAATTTTTGTTTAGAGACAGCGACTCCACGACTTGCAATAAATCTCACTGCATCGTACAAGAATATAATGTACCTTCAGCTAAAGACCTTCACAATCACATCATTGTGAGGCCGGCCTTACACCACTATGCATTTTTTTTACGAAAAAAGGCCATGGATATTAATGCTTTTAATGATGATAAGGTATTATATTTATTAATCATAATTACCGCATGTATTGATTAAAAAGTACAAAAATAAAACACAGAAAAAAGCATGAATGTCCGCGTTAATAGCTGACACCGAAGTCGCAAATAAAAACGTAACTTATATTTTGACAACTTTTAGACAGACAGAATTACTCGATAATAATAAAATTGTATGTGTGGATAATTTTAATTCTTCTTTCCTCTTAAATAAATTACTCTTTGTTATAAAGAGGTCAAAATATCGACTCTCTGCTAGTCCATGCATCATAAACAATGAAAATTTGCACAAAGTTAAATAAAGAATGATTACTACCAGCTATCTGAAAATGTCATAATTTTGAATTTTGGATATTTAGAAAAGGTTTTAAAATAATAGTAGCAAGTGTGTTTATTTTTATGAAATAATGTGGTTCAATATTCTTCCAGGGGGCATTATAATTGCTAGTGCTCTTGCCTTCTCAGGATACGGGCTTTGGTGGGCTCATTATTTGTTGCTTGGGAACGTAAGTCATGAAAATATTCTAACTAAACCTAAACTAAAACATTTAAAAAGTTAGGAAAGATAATTCAACAGCAAAAAGAAATACTAAGCGACTTAACTACTAAGCAAATATTAAGTGAGAGGTGCAATAAAATTGTTAACCAGTGGTACTTAGTGAGCCACCCTACCTTGTAAACACGACGTTACCAAACCGCATCGTGGACACAAAAGTACTTTATTTTTATAGTACCCGCCGTTCCCCACTCGAAAACGAGCTAGCCTAGACAGCTGCATGGCAGAACAAATTGTAGATTTCGACGAAAAAACAAAAACAAATTTTAAATACATCTTCTTTGCTTAGTTCAACGACACATATATTTTACGTATCATATTTTCATAGCTTTTGTCCTGGGTTTACAAATAAAATTACTACAAAAATACTAAGATTAAAAGTTAAAAACAAGCGAAAAGAGACGAAGGTTTCTCCGTCTCTTTTCGTTTGTTTTTATTAAAACCTTATTTGAATAGTGTCTCATAATATGGATGTTGCTTTATGAAGCTCACTTATACGGTTGCGGATTCAGTTCTTATAAACTATAAAATTATTTGGGTGCAGAAATAAAATTACTTCCAAGTGTTTGGCAAAATGAGAACTATTTTGTAAATAAAATAAATTTCATCATGTGTAGAGCGCCCGCGCCGCACACATCTTACAAAAATCATAGGCGCTGAACCACGTTACGTTTTGTCCCGTATATGGAAAACTAAAGGAAGATTCTTGAAAACATTACTAAACTACCAATACATTGCCAAATTGCACACATAAAAGTTTTCATTGTAATGTATCATTTGACAAAAAATTAATTTTTATATGTAGGTACTAAAAGTGGAAAAGAATATAATGCTATGCCAGTAGTCCTTTACAAAGCAGTGAAACAGAATAGGACAAAACAGGTTATCGTGTCGGTTTATAAAAACGCAGTGATGAGAACTTGAGAAGTTTCTTTTCTAGGGTTTAGTCACGTAAGATATTTTGTTTTGTTTACCTATGAATCTTGCACGGTTTTGTTCACTTTCCACTTGATCACACGGTTGTTGCTTGCAATATTTTATACCTAACTCTGGCAACACGCAGTTTACTGTCATTCGAATTACGAAACTATTGCTAATGTGTTTAGTCCTATAATTTTTCAAAATGTGGTACGAAATCATACCCAGCGCCTTCATTATCACCGCTGCCCTAGGTTTGCCAGGTTGGGGTCTATATCACATTCACAATCTAGTAGTAGGCAACGTAAGTACACTTAAACGAACATGTTAGATAACAACCCTGCAGCACAGTGTCTTCTTCCATAGATCATACAGAATTACAGAGTTAGAGAGCGAGTTTCTATTCAGTTGTTTACACATTTTTTGAGTTCACAGATAATAATTATCTTGTTAGTGTGGGTGTACTACAACCTCCTTCACTGCCCAACCCCTAATCCTCCAGGGAATACAGACGTGATTTTGTGTATGTAATTAAACCAATAGATGTGAATGAAAATCACCTATCACAAATGCACCTGCCATCCTATTGTCAGATTCACTAACAGACGTCTACAAACTTCTTTATGTCTTATTTATTTATCTAAACTATATAATAAAACTTTATGCATTTAATGCAAAAAATACACTTTAAAAAGGTGGACTTAATGCCTTTTTACTTAGATCTTCCTGCATTAATGTAAATTAATAATAACATGAATTAAAGCAATAATCCTGCATCCAGCAGCTGCAGATGATACCTACATTTAAAAGACGTCATTTTTTGCAGCACTACAGACGTACCCTTATTCAAAGATGGGATCGTCAGATGTACCAGAGGGACCTTAGACTAACTGGAAACCCCTACTGTGTTGCGGTAAGATTTCCATTAACAAATAAACTTAATTATAGTCAGTTGTTTTGATTTATATACCTCCATGTATCTATAGATGGACCTCAAAATCTATTACTAAATATTTTGTTTTTTATTTTCAGGGACTAGAAACAATTAAAGATGAAAAGTGAACCTAATTTAATTATGTACTAGATATTTTTGTTGATAATAAATGGCTTAGAGTTACTTTGTGTTTCTATTTATTGCAATAAAGTACAGGTAGATAATTTCTCTTCCTTATTAGTAATTAAACAGTTTATATTAAAAACAAATTAATTAATTGAAAACAAATTCTTCCTCTTTAAAAAAATATATTTTTGTTTTTTTTTTTTTCATCTCATACTTCACCCACTACAATGTGGGGCAATATAAATGCAGCCATAATCAACCCCTTTTAAGTAGCTGTTATCCCATTAGGTTCAGGTTCAGGTTGTGGAGGTCAGATGGGCAGTTACTCCATGTAAAATACTGATATACAGCAGCATCTGTTGAGACTGGAAGCCGACACCAATGTAGTTGGGAAAAGGCTAGGCAGATGATGAGTTATCTCATCCAGGAACAAGCAGCAATGCCTATAGCAGCAGCATTGTGTTTGGTCCTAGTTTGTTTTACGCAGTACCTTTTTACTGCGCCTCAGTATTAACGGTACTTTCCTAGGAAAGTTACTTGTATTTTTATCCAAAAAAATTGTTCTCAATCTGTGATCCACAAACCCTTTCTTGTCACTTATAATTTTCCAAACTTGTAAATGACTATCATTTGATGTTATTGTGTTGTCTAAGCTGGTGAAATTAACACATTCTTCTTCTGTTTTAATTACTGATGGTGAACTAATCAAACATTTTCGTTCTTTAGCTTCATTCATCTCTGTTATAGAGATATTATGTTTTCTTTTTAAATGTTTGTGCATACTGTATCTTCTTACAAAGAATTGGTCACAAATTGGGCAAACAAATACTGTATTATTTTTTAAAACCTTTGGATTCAAACGGACTAGTCTAAGTCTTAAAACTTTACATTTTTCAATTGTTCTTTTAGGTTTTAAAGTGGTCTTCGCAGCAGGTTTAGTTATTAGTTTATCCTTACTTTTTAGACTTAGGAACTTTTGGTAAGCTAATAAACTTGTATTTGAAGTAGTTTTCGAGTTATATCCTTTGTATTCAAAATTTTCTGTATTTATAGATACATATCCAGCCTTACTGCCTTTGTAATTAGCTAGACATGTCTGCCCTGGTAATCGAGAGAGCAGTAAGTCGAAGATGGCCATTTTTTTTTTATTATCGATTTGGAATGTACGTCTAACGAGCTTTCTTCCTATCTAGGTTTTATATTTCTACGTCAATTAGAAATGCATTTTCTTATTTGATAAAGAGCAGTAAGAACGGTACGATAAATCTAGTTACTACGTAAAAGAGCAGTATTTCATTGACATACTACCCTTTTTCTTAGTATTAACAAATTCCTTAACAAAAAAGCAGTAAATCTCTGACATACTGCTCTTTTCGTTTGTTTAGACCAAATGTACCAAATGAATTTACTTAGTAAGATGTACAGTATGGAGCTGTACTGCACTTTTAAGATATTAATTATAATGAAATTGAAATTGAAAAAATATAGGTACTACACGGTACAAAAAAATTGTTAGACTAACCCAGAAGGCACAAAATAATTACTTTATAAACAGCTCGCAAAATAAATCTCAAGCCACATGGCAAATAATCAATCGTTCCAAAACTAACTTACCTAAAGAACAGATACTGACGATAAAAACAGAGAATTTGACTTACACAAACCCGATTGACATAGCAAATAAATTTAACGACTACTTTATAGATGACATTGAGAATAATATAACAAATGACATTAAAATTAATAAAAAGTTAGATAATTTGACAATGCAATCAATGTTTATGCAACCTGTTCTAAAATCTGATATTATTTTAGCCACAAAGACACTTAAAAATACTAGTACTGTAGGTATTGACGGTATATCAACAAAAGTCATCAAATACGTAATTGAGCTTATAGCACCTGTCTTAGCACATATTATGAATATAGGTATTACCGAGGGCGTCTATCCCGCTGAATTGAAAAAAATCATAATAAAACCGCTCCATAAAAAGGAAGACAAAAAGAATATAAAAAATTACCGGCCAATAGCCAAAATTCCTGTTTTTTCCAAAATTTTTGAAAAAGTTATTTATAACTCACTATACCAATATCTCACTAAATACAATATTTTGTGCAAAGAACAAAACGGTTTCCGTAAAAATAGAACAATTAACATGGCTATTTTCGATTTTCTAAATAATGTTATGTCTGCTGTTGATAGAAAAATTCCTGTCTGCGCTATTTACACAGACATGACTAAGGCTTTTGATTATGTTGATCACAAAATCCTTTTAGACAAATTACATTGTTATGGCATCAGAGGTAACATTTTAAAATTACTGGAATCATACTTAAGTAATAGATTGCAATGTACAGAAATCACAAGAGTTTGCGCAAAAACCAAGACAGAACGAACTTATGTGTCAAAGTTCAGAAGTATAAAGTATGGAGTGCCTCAAGGTAGCGTGCTTGGGCCACCTTTATTTCTAATTTACATAAATGATTTGCCAAAAGTGACACAACAAGAAATGATTTTGTTTGCAGATGATAGCACCGCCATAGTAGAATGTAAAGACTTAAATACCTATCAATCTGACATTAATAATACCCTTACTGACATAATTAATTGGCTTAATATGAATAATTTAATAATTAACCTTAAGAAAACTAAAGTAATGCATTTCCACCAGAGAATTGAAGCTCCAAAATTTTGTGTTAATTATAATGGCACTAAAATAGAAGAAGTAAAAGTAAGTGTATTTTTAGGTATTCATATTGATAATAACCTTAATTGGAAACCTCATATAGAACAGCTTTGTAAAAGAATAAATAAATCTGCCTATGCACTTTTTCAATTGACTAAAAAAGTTAATATAGATGCGTTGCTTGTTGCCTATCATGGTCTAGTTGCCTCACTTCTAAGATACGGAATTATATTTTGGGGTAACTCCACGGATAGGGAATTAATATTCAAGGCACAAAAAAGGTGCATTAGAGCCATGTGTGGTCTGAAAACAGACGACAGCTGTGCACCGTACTTTAAATCTTTAAATATACTTACGCTACCTTCATTATACATATTAGAAATTAGTATATTCGTCAAAACAAATCCTAACCTTTTTGAAAAAGTTACAATGGTACGAAATGTTCCAATTCGTAGTCAGTACAAAAATTCTTTGTTTAATTATAAATGTAAAACTGCATTATTAAAAAAAAGTGTCCTGGGTATGGCACCGCGCATTTATAATAAAATTCCAGACGCCATAAAAATATTGAATTTTACACAATTTAAGAAAAAAATGAAATTGTTCTTAATTGATAAATGTTATTATACTATTGACGAATACTTAAATGACGAATTTTTATAGCATTACATCTTGTCAATATACTTATAACAATTTTGATATTTTATTCATTGGGACATATTATTACTTGGACATTTTGATTATTTTGACATTATATCATTTTGACACTTTAATTATTTGACATTTTAATTGTATTGACTTTTAATTGTATTGACTTTTAATTGTATTGACTTTTAATTGTATTGACATTTAATTTATTTAAAATTTGAATAGCTTTGCAAATTATTTGTACTTATTCATAATTAGAGTAATATTTAATTGTTTAATTTATTTTCAATGTAATACTTACCATAAATTATGCATGTTTTTTTTAATGAAAATTCTAAAATTTAATTCTCAGCAACAATAGCACCCCATATTTGTACGCCTCCAGGCATAACATAGCGCTCTGTTCATTAAAAATAGATCTGAATTGTTTTTTACCTATGTTAACAAATAAATAAATTATTATTATTATTATTATTATTATTAATGAATGTCTCCTAAATATACAAATATAAACACAGTACCTTCCCTTATTGCTTAAATAACATGGCATAAGATAAAAAAATAATATAGTCTTGCAAATCAGTAGAGCAGTAAGTAGTTGCTACAGTGCTACCTAGGTACAAATAATGATCAAAATATTCGGCCATTTCGCTTCGCGTTTTATTTCATTTTATTTTATAAGTGTTAAGTATGCCAAATAATTGTAACTGAGATTGTTGATCTCATTGATTATGTTATCTAATTAAAACGGAAGTTACTCGTAAGTTAGATTGTAAGTGTGGGCGAATATTTACATAACTTTTAATTTTGTACTATAGGGTGAACACGCCAGTTCGCCGACCACCTCCGGCTCTCGACCACTTTGCGAAAATCAGGTAAAAATAAGGAAACCGACGCGCGGAAAATGTTCGAATTGCATGCAAACGAACGGTCATTCAGTATTCTTCCTACGCGTCATCGTTTGTCCACCTAAGATCGTTTGATGCCGCTCAGTGAAGTAATGAACTTAAGCTCAGTACACCAAGTCACCAAATTATAACTAAAATTAGTGGACGGGAACATTTTCTAACGTCAGTAAAACATGTTATTATTTAGTTTTGAACCTAAATATTATGCTTGGTGTGTCAAAATATGTTTGTATTTACTTATAAACTAATAATCAATTGGAAATTACGAGTGTTTAATTAAAATAATTAGTGGTCGGTCAACTAGCTGCTAAAATTACGCTTCCGTTAGTTTACGACCACCTGGTCGGGAACTAGCTGAATTAGACTAGATAATTTTCAAAGATTGTGGACTTACTGCAAGATATAATGTGAAAAATTTCGATTTATTCTATTCATTTCGGCATGGCTGATTTGCTCGCCAGATTACGACCGGCTAATTGTATCAAAGAAACTAAACTGTAAGCCCTTAAAGTTCTCAAATTCTCAAATCATGGTGGTCGACAACGGATCAGTTGTCGACCACGATGATTTTACTCTGAAGAAAATCGACTAGTTTTTGGCGGTGTACAATTTTTTAATAAATATTCCTTACCTACCTTACATAGAAGCAGCATATAAGATTATACCTGCCAGTTTTGTACTCTATAATACTAATAAATTGTGATTATAAAAAAAAATATTAATGATTTTATTTTCGACTTTAATCTGATAGTGCTTGAGTTGTTTTTACAGTGGCTTTCTACCGGTCGGGAACTAGCGGAAAAGACGGTCGTTAACTGACTGTAAGTGTCCGGGAACTGGAAAAATCACACTTTTCGATATATCTGTTAATTATAAAATAATACATTAAAATAATTAAAAAAAAAATATCAGATCGTGTAATTTAAACATTTTTCTTTCACATGTAGGCCCAATATCAAAATATTAACGCTTTTATTAATAACTATGTGATTTTAAAGATGACAAGTCGACTAAGTGGTCGTGAACCGGCCTAATCACCCTACTGTTCCGACCTATTTTATTGTATACTCCTTCTTTCTACTTCGACCTTTTTCTTACACTGAACTGTTTTACTTTTCTACGCTATGTCATGTTTTCTTTTGTTTTGTGATGACGTTTTGATTATTATAAAATTTTCCATCATAAAACTATAAAAGCGTTTTTATTTCGAGGTTGAAGTACATAATAGCGAAGATATCACTCTTTACTCTATACTGGTGACCCCAACAAGGACACAGATGGAACAGAACATTACCGATCAAAATAGAGGGGAGAAACTCATGGAAACATTCCGCGTGGGCGTGAGGGTACCACCGTTCTATCTGGAGAAGCCTTCACTTTGGTTTTCGCAAATGGAAGCACATTTGCGCTTTCTAACATAAAGGTAGATGACACGAAATATTATGTCATAGGCCACTCTTGGAGCCGCAATACGCTTCTGAAGTCCAAGAAATAATTGACCACCCTCCAGCTATAAACAAATACGAGAAGCTCTTCACTGTATATCAGAATAATTTCGTGAAACCAGATGACCAATATTGTGATATTTGATCTGTCTGATTAAGTCTTAAGTTTTGATTAATAATATGTTTCTAAAGAAGTTTTTTGTTTATAATTGATTTAATAGCGTTAATCCAAATTCCAAAAACTATCTAAGATTGTTCTCATTGTTTATTTTCAATGAATAAAACGATTTTTGATTTTATTTTTAAAGATTTTTTCTTCTTTTCCCACTATTCGTAGACGTTACTGCTCATGAAATCCTGATAATACCTAATTTAAAATACTACTTTAAAAAGCAGTAACGTTCTATACTCCATAGTAAAATAGCCTAAATCATTTTCAAGATCTAAGGTAAAGGGCAGTATGACGCTCCCTTACTGCTGTTTTAAGATAAAATTTAAATTTATTATTTTAAAATTCTGTAAGCAACAGAGCGGTATGAAAAATTACTAAGCAAGAGAGCAGTATCAATGGCAGTTACTGCCCTCTTACCTAAATATTAATTTAAATTAGTTAAGAGTATAGTAATGAAGACACGGTTTGTTATGTTTTACGATAACCCTGATGAAGATTTTAAAACAATATTATTCTACTGTAAAAAACACATTTTTCCCTTTCTTTTGACATATAGAACATAAAAATCGAGTGTATAGTTTTATCACAAACGCTAAAATTGTAACCAAAATCTTTGCGCGCCGTTTTCTCGAAACCGCCTTTTTTGACTTACTGCTATATCGATTACCAGGGCAGATGTTTCAGTACCATTTGTGAGACCATCTATTATTTGACCAAGTTTCTGTAAATTATCTTTACATTTTGAAAAGAATTTGTAGCTCCTAATAGCTTCTGATGAACACTGATTGCATACTGCATTAAATATTGATAGTTGGTCATTTATCTGAAACAAAATTTGAAATTTAAAGTCAATCAATATTATAAAAAAAAAACAAAATAATAAGTAGGTAGGTAGGTACTAATACACTGCAAAGGCTAATGTTATAGTAGCAAAAGAGAAGAAAGCCAGGTAAACCTGTTGTATTTCCAAAGATAAATAATATTATATGTATATAAAAAGAAAACAATCGCGACTCAATATTTCTGCCTATTCTTCGTTGAACAGAGGGCGTGATGGGTAGGTTACATCAGGGTTAGGCGCTCCACCCACTGAAGATGCGTCCCGCCGCGGTGAGCAGAGCGACAGATAACGCGCGCGGCGACGGAGGCGCAGATCTGCCTTACTTAGCGGTGAAATCTGCTCCCCCGCGCGGTGAAGCAGATTACGACGGCCTCGCGCTAAATAAAATTGTCTACGTCGAAATCCATCGTGCAAACGTCTTTGCAGTATAAAATCACGCCCGGGGCTGCGGAGCCGGTGTGTCATATCCCGCGGCACGCCCCGCGCTCCCGCGCAGATTGGCAGAATCTGCGCGCGGTGCGCCTTCCCGCTCGTTTCCGCGTCGGCAGTGTGTTGTGCTAGGCGTGATTTCTATATAAATTGAGATACTTGCATACAACAGTAAAATCTGCCATCCCGCGCTACGCGACGGGGCGCGGGGCAGTGGGTGGAGCGCCTATAATAAAATCAAGTATGAAAAAGAAATATTTTACCTCCGGACCTAAGATTTTTCTAAGAATATCAGTCATACAAATTTCATCGAAAGTTTTATCATGTTTCTCTACAAAAACCTTATCTTCAATGTGTACCGCGGAGTCTGCTACGGTTTTGAAACACAAGCAACAGAAATGGTTTCGTCCTAGTATCATACTGTTAATAACACTGCCCCTTATTTGTTGCATTTTGAAGAGATTTACGTGCACTTCATACATATTTGGATTCTGTTTTGAAAGTCGTGTTATGCTACTATAATAATTATAACTGAAATTCTAACAATATTTCAACTGCGTCGCGCGTGCCGCGATTACTTCGGCTTCATTTACGTGACGTCATTGCAAATCAAACCATTGAGTTTTGATTGTTTTTTTACAAATCAAACCGCCTTATTATGACATGATTATGATTATTTATTGTAAAAATAAAAATTCCTGGTGATTGCCTCGCTGAACTAGTCGTTGGTCGTGACCGATGTGGTCGAGTTTAATCTTTATTCCATAGTCTAAGAGTTTAATCCACGGATTGGGCAGTGTCGTATATCTGTAAAGAATTTCGTAGTCGCAGCCCGGAGTGTTAAACATAACCAAAGAGTAAAGTAATAACATAACTAATAGCCGAATGAAGTAATAAGTAAAATGTTATACGGTGATCTTTTTCTCACGAAGTGGCTTGTGGTTTCTCTGTGATTTGCGATAATTATCTATGGTTTCTGGCGCGGCTGCAGCTGCTTGACACTGACAGACGACAGTTGATATTTTCAGATTGACAATGACTGAATTGACAAGCCACATGGTCATGTTGTTACTTGTTTGTTTACAAACTAACCCGCTGGTACGTGTAATTAATTTTGTAGTTCATGGATCATGGATAACTGTTTTGTGGACATAACAATAGAATTCTTAGCGGTTGCATTTCACAGCATTCTTTATTATACGTCAGTTTACCCCAAAAGTATTTTTGAAACTCGTAAAAAGTACAATATTGTTGTGTATCGTTCTATTCATCCTGAAGTGAATCAGTATCTTGACCTGTGCCTGAAAAGTATAGGAGAATGTCTGAAGAGTGACCAACTAGCTTGTGTGGAGTTTGTAGTTACAGATAATGAATACAAACCTTTAATGAAATTCGTGTTTCAATTCGATAAGAACAGTAACTTTAATGAGACCATTGATGCATATTTAGTACAATGCGAGCAGAATTTGCAGGCTTTTTGCTTAAAGATTTCCTCGGTAAGCAATAATTTTACAGAATTACCAGAAGATTGCAGTTTCTCAATATATATTCATACCAATGAGTCTAATGCTGTTGCCATGTCAACTAATCCTGAATTTGAAGAGTTCCCGCTGATTGAAGTTGTTGACAAGCAAGAGGAGACTGATAGAATAATTCCACTCAGGAGATTTTCAATTAGGAGTTATGCTGTAGATACTTATGTGGAGTTGAAATAGAATCCGTGAATATTACGGGACTTGAGTACAAAAATTTCTACTGTGTAACTTCTGAGTGTTGTACACAACATTTAATAGTACAGTCCTAGCTATAAAGAGTCTATAGTCTTAATATTAAGAGTCACAAAAATTTTATGAGAATCAAGCCAACTGTGGTCAATCAATCATAATGCAGAGTGGATATATGGAGGTGATATTTATCTAAGGTTATTATCTGTAAATTATTATTATCTGTAAATTACAGATAATAAGATGTTGTTTAATTTCTCCTACTTATTAATACTGTGAGCCCAGTTACTAGATTTAAATGGAACTAAAACAGTGTTAGTGAAAGAAATGGAACACTGCTGAATAATATTGCAGAGCAAGTGAAGCCTATAAAAATTATACACAGGAAGGTGCCTCACAGTGCTGGCTTCTGTCTACTATGGCAGTAAAGGAAAGTAATGCCTGGAGAGATGGCAGTGGAGCTCTGTTCAACACTATGCATTTATACACTTATGTTCCTTCATTCGACACACGAGGGATCAAGAAGAAAATACCTAAATGTATTCTTGATAGAAGGAGGATGTTTGAAGTCATTGCCTGACAGAGCAAAAAACTGGATTCCAAAACTTCCTAATTTTTGTTGGCGCTGGTTCCCAATTGTGTTTTATTCATACCCGGCACTGGCTGGTACGGTATTCTTGCTATGCTAATCACTTGTGTATTTTTGGACCTATTTTTGTTAGCCTATTCTGTCCCACTCCTGGGCAAAGGCCTCCCTATATATTTTTGGACCTAATAAATAAAAATTAAATACTTTTCAAAACACCATTTTTTTCTTTCAATATACAATTGTACAACGATGTTAATTTAAAAACTGTAGCATGGCAGTTTCTCAGCAGATACCATCTTCGTTCTTCAACTTAACTCTCAAGCATCTCAATCTTGAGTAAATCTCATCCCAGTCGACATAGGCTCCTATTAGCTGCCTGACATTATTCTCACTGTCCTCGTACGCATTTCGGCCGTGCAACAATCTTATATTGTTAAAGCACAGTATCTCCCCAGCTTTAGTTTTAAACCTCGCCGCGAACTTATGGTTTAAAGCTAGGAACATACCATGAGCTTCATACCATGGCTTCACTAAATCAATCGGCCCAGGGAACTGACTACCTCTTTGCGGAATCGAAAAGTTTATTCTTATTATTTCTCCATGCCGATCTAAGCAGATGACAGGCTCACGATGCAGTTTGAAGAATTCGTTACCATCCTCTGTCCCCACATCCCTCCACTCGATTTCGGTTTCAGTAAGAAGCTTATACTGTTCAGGGTGATTCTCCTTCATATAATCGGCCACATAATGGCAGTCTGATAGCAAATTCTCACCTCCTCGACTAGCTGTTTGCACTAGACAATGTAATAAATTAGCTCCTGGACAATACTCATAGTAGGGCAGGTCAGTGTGTAGCTGTAGATTACTCGACAAGTAGGCCACGTTACTCGTATTAGGGACATTCCGCACAACAAACTTGACGCCGTAATGTGTTCTTTTAGTAAATCCAATTTTATTAACAACGGCGTCTATAGCTGTTTCTGAGTCTGGCGTGTTCTGAATCAACGCAACTCCGAAAACAGATAACTTGTATAGCCAATCGTAAAGAGCTTGGTCTGAACGTAATATTTCTTCATAATTATGTTTGGAAAATATTTCATTAAAATCTTCGTTGTGCCACGTAATCTTCTTAGGTTTGTATATAGTTTCGGTGTAATTCTTTTGATTTTCTGGAGTGAAACCTCTGAATTTGAGCCAGTTCAAATTGTATTCAGATGTGTGGCCGTCGTTCCATGTGACTTGCAGAGAATTTTGGTCCTTAGAGACGTTCTTTGGCTGTACATTCAGATCGAAATTGCTCCAATCCAGTATTCTGCTTTTGGCCGAAGTATGATAGCACTGTTCACATTGGCAGTTTTCTCTTAACCACACGTACGGGAATTGTAAAGATTGACCTTGGATTTCTATGTTTATTAAATCGTCAGTTTTATATTTGTAAAGCGCATTCCGAGTGTGAATTTGTTTGAGACGAGATGTGGAGATGCTTGGCAACGATTTAGTAAAGTTTTTCGCCCTCGTAGCGAGCCTCAAGGCAAACATGTTGACGTGCCACTCCGAGCGCGCGAGCACCACACTGAGATAAAATTATGATATACTTAATTTACATTCATAATGTTAATGAACCGGGATGTCCATTATACGATATTATATACCTACATAACAAGCAGTCGTTGTGTGACATAAAGCGATTGTGTGTCTGCGACCTACAAGTGTACCTATGCAAGTCGGTGCAAGTCTGAAGATAAGTTCGCGTATAAAATGTGAAGTTAAAACCGTACAATTTTATTAGAACATGTTGGAGTAAGTACAGTCAGTGGCCTAAATAACTTTACCAGTCTTTCCTATAATTATCTTCTTTCTAAGAGGGGTCAAGTAATACTGGCCACTGACCGTACGTAAGAAACTTAGGTATTTATTTTACTCAGGTATTAAAATATCACAAGTTGACAATTGCAATAGGACTAAATGAGAAAAAAAAAGAGATAAAAGAACCAGTGTTTATTCGCTTTCGCAAAGTTATCTCTTAGTCAAGGTTACGGTTATTGATATGGAGTAGGCAGGTCCAAAGTTCGGTACGGGACGTACGGAACACAATCTCGTATGGCTTTGTGTACCTACCTAAAAGTAATTTTGATTCCCAATTTGGCACAAGTACCTTGTAGCTCAGGGAATCATTTTATATGTAATCATAAAAATGGTAGAAGTTTCTAAAAAAAAAAAAAATCCCTACAGACAATAATAAAAGGACATCTACATAAGTAAGTTATACAGAAACCAGAAAGTATAAAGCCCACAATGTAATTCACTCCCATGTTTTAGACTGCCAGTAGATCTATCAAGGGAGTCACGATTGTCGAGTTCGATTCCCAGATCGTGTCGGATGGCCGTTCAATCGGACTATGAGTGAAGCAAGAGGGAGTATACCTGTGTTTGGGCACACAATAATTGTGCACTATCATAATAATATCTTCTGCGTACTTTGGCTATTTCCGATTGAAATTGCCACCGTGATCGAAATTCGGCTGAGAACTGTATCAAGGGAGACTTACCATTTTTCACTAACACTAAGCAAAGTCTTTATGTTACTACCCCTAAATCATTGCACTGTTTGATTTTTAACTCTCGGCGCTTAGCCGAGCATGCAAAATCTAAAAGTACGCTTTTATTTTGCCATTATCTTTAGGTGTCGTTTAGTGTTGGTGAATCGGGTGATAAACTGACAAAAATTATAATTAAGTACCTACATAACGAATTTGTATTTTTATTTCTGTGGAAGTCAATTTTTAAACATAGATACATACTAGATTTCTATTAGTGAAAGAATCGAAAAAAAATGTAATTGGACCAATACTTCCAGGGATTACCTCTTACAAACAAAACTGTTCCTCTTTATAATATTATATAATACTATTATATATATTAAAAGTTAAATTATATTATATTATACTTAATTTATTTTATTTTTTTGTTAAGAGTACCTATCGATGAAAAACTTGTTGCAGTATAACACTAATTTATTGTGCAAATAAAATAATAAGCATAAAAAAACTTATCGACTATTAACAACATTTTGATTGATGATTATTTTAAACTAAAACGCCTACTGTATATCTATTGCAAAAAAAAGTTACATTATTTTTGTTTTGCATATAATTATGATTAATATTTCTAGTGATCATGATAAGGCGAGGATGGTCAAATCAGTTGTTAGATTTTTAGATTATTGTATTATAACAACATAATATCATCATGCGTCTTTTCCCCCAGAGGCTAGGCTGGGGTGTAGGTACCTATAGTACATCCATAATTCGCTAGTTACTGTATATTTATGTAGATGACAGCCAATGATCAGTAAGTGGCTCATTGAATGTTTTCTGAAACCAAGCTAACGCAATGCTGGCACTCCACTTGCGTATGCGATATTTAACTAATACAAAAATACCATATTCACTCAAATATTCTGACAAACACACCAAGTGTAGTGCCAATATAAATATGACCGCCTACATAAAACAATCATCATCATCTGCGTAGCCTTTTCCCAACTTGGGGTTGGCTTCCAGTCTTATCGGATGCAGCTGAATACCAGTATTTTACATGAAGTGACCGCCTATCTGACCTCCACAACCCAGTAACTGGGTAATACGATACCCCTATACATATAGGTAAGACTGGTTGTCACTTGTCAGACTTTCAAGCTTCTGATGACTCGTAACGACTGTCAAAGATCCACGTATGACAGCCGGACCAACAGCTTAACGTGCTTACATAAAACAATAATTTATTAAATATTTGATAACACTACTAAAGAAACATGACCATCACAGTGAATTGTTCAAAAGTAACTATTATTTTTATATTCTTAATGGTAACAGAAAGTTTATATTATAATATTTTAAACGTTATTGCTATTTTTTGTTTTTGTAAAGATATAAACAATAATTATTTTTAATTAGGAAGACAAGACATTTTATGCCTACCAAATATTTAAAAAACATTTATCCAGTCATTTCCAGTTTTACTGGTAATCAAATCGTGATTTCGACTTTCGAGTAATATCGATAAAAACTGTATACCTATAAGCACAACACTAGTAAACAAACATGAGTATGAATGTCCTTGAGTACGATCTCAAAAACTACTGTATAGATTTTTATAAATAAACACAATTTCTACAGCATAGTTTCCACGTAGGATGGATCATTGATGATCATCAGAGGTCATTCAGTACCGCAGTGACGTAAATATCAATGTCGATAAAGAATAAAAGACCATTGAACGTCCCAAAACACATCCTACGTCAAAATTAATTAGCATCATTTGACAAGACTCTTTTGCTTCATCGATATTACGGGTGTAGACACCAACAATCAATTGAGATACTTTTTATGAGCTGTCAAAACATAGTGTGACGTCACTGACTCAACAGACTTACTATTTATTGATTTCAATACAACCAAAAATCTAATATTACAGTAAACTTAAAACATCCGATTTTTACAGAGGAAAAATAAAGTGTGTCTTGGAATTATTGGTATATTATGGTGTCTACACTCGTATTAAAACTACAAAATCTTAATGTTTGATTTGTACTTTGATTTTATGGTAAGCGTTGCTAAGTACCCCTCGTATGTTCCAAATGTCTTCGAACCTTTCTGGTTGGGTGTTGAAGTTGCTGTCTGTCGCCTTCGCCCATAACTCCAGCTGCAAAACCATAGAGGTTAATATGCATTGCATATGTTTAGTGAGGAGTATCTATCCACCCTTATAGCCAAGCGATTTTGTACCATGTGCAGTGCAACTGAGCTCTGAACTTCACTATGGCTGCTCGGAAGCTGGGACATATGTTGAGATTGGCATAAACCAAGAGAGGTCTATATACAGTAGTGGCTGAAGTCAGCCTGTGGATGTTGATGATGAGTACATTCAAATGCCGAGACCGAGTTTCAGAATTTCCCTTTTTTTTTTTAGGTGGTAAAAACCATCAAATGACTCCTTCCGCCCTGGGTGGGGCGGAAGGGACTGTCAGACTTTTACTGACTAAAAAAACCACCCTGTTCCTTCTGTTGCCCTTTACGTTCCGAGGCCACGGTATCCAGTTAAGACGTCCCGCAACCCCGGCAGGCGTTTGGCCCCTAATGGGGCCCCGTCCCTGTGCTGACAGCTCTTTGAGGCTCGCGCGAACAGAACGCGCCGTCGACCCGGGCATGGTCCTTGATCGGACGGCGAGCTACCCATTACTCGCCGTCCGCAAGCCCGCGCCTACGGTGGCCGGATGTCGTCTCTCGACGTCCGACGCCCTGGGCGTCTCCCGCGGCGGCTGGGGCGTGAGGTGGAGAATGTTCTCTCCCTCACGCGGCCCGCCTCCTTCAGAATATCCCTAAAGTTTATTTTGGTTTGGAAGTGATCATTTATTTTATTAAAAATGAATGGTTAAATGTGTTGCTAAGCGCAAAACTCGAGAACGACTGCACCAATTTGGCTGATTCTTGTTTTGTTGATTTTGATTCTGTATGCAAATATTGTAAACATTGATTTTAAAAGAGTACGCAAGTTTCTTGCCCATTATTCTCCATACAAAGCTACCTTTTGGAAGGGGCAACTAGATTCAATTCCTTTTTCTTTTGTATTTGACGTTCAAAAGTGCCTTGTAATGGCCTAATTGAAATAAATGATTTGACTTTGACTTTGTCGTAAACGTAATTTCCAGTAAGTATTTTTTTTTGAAAAACCACCATAAAAGTCTGAAATTTGCGCCCGTGCGAAGTCAGGGCGGTTCGGTAGCTATCAATAAGTTGGAAGTGTTGGAACCTACCTCCTTTTGTTCTTTGCTGACGGGTACCCTGGCCGTCCACAAGGTCCACGCGTAGTGTTGCTGAGGCGGCGCGTCGTCGCACTGCAGCTCGTCGGCTTGCACCCACGTCTTGCCGCGGTCGGGGGACACGTCCACTCGGAGGATCTTGGCACCACCACCGGAGTATGCATAGCCTGAGGATGGTAAACAGTTGATGATTTTTCCTGCAGTATAGGCACGCATACGAAATAGTTTGAGATTATCAATATTAAAATATAATAATATAGTTTCATAAAAATCCAAAGCAATCTTAAAACAATACTAATGTAAATCTTGAAGACAGAGAAAGACGTCCCAAAAAATTACATAATAGTCACATTATATTTGCAGTTCAATAGTAGGGAAAGAACACAGAAACAGCACCCTTTGTGTGTATATTAAATGATTATTTTCCTTTACTTTGGCTCAGCCCAAAGGCACGCTTGTGGATCTTGCGATGCATCGCCGACGTGTACGCCGCGTTAGGGCGACGTTAACGTCACGTCAGTTTCGAAACAAGGTAAGATAAGGCACCTTATCCGAGAGAATAAGTAAGCAGGTCCTCACCTCTGACCTCCACGCAGCCGTTCCTGACGCTGACGGTGTCCCCGGGCGCGGGGTCGCAGATGGCGGAGGTGACGGGGAGGCTGTAGATGGGCGGCGCGGTCGCGAAGTCCGCTGTCTCCCACGTTTTGGACGCGTTGAACGAGCGGTAGTCCTTCTGATGCCAGTGGGACGAACTCTCGTCGTGGGATATTGTTATTGATTCTGTTGGAAGAGGCAAATATCATGACTGCTAATATGCTTACTAGGCTGTCAAATTCTGGTGAAAACATTTTTCGAGGCTGGTGGTGTAAGGTTTTGTAATTCTTATTATTTGCAATGTGTAACAATTAAACCAGTCAATCACAAGTACACTGTTGAACAGAATTACTGATCAATGTGCATTAATTTGATTTGGAAAGAATCTAGATTTGAAAGAGGGTTATTAAAAAAAAATATGCCATAATCTTGAGTATTACTTGTGCAATCATTTGCGACCTTCATTGGTATTGTTAACAGATAAGTCGCTTTTTGGTGGATTATGGAATTCCTGAAAGCAGTTTTCAAGCCCCTTACCGAGCCACTTGACGCTCCTGACAGCAGGTGCACCTGGCACTATGACCCTCAACGGATACCCGTGGTCAGGTGGCAACGGACGCCCGTTCATACTGGTCGCCAGTATGATGTGTCCGTTAGGGTTCAGAGCTTGGTCCAAGGGGATGGAAGTTGAGAAGTTCACGCCAGTCGCGTCTATGTCTGAGCCTGTGAACTGAACAGATTTTTGTTAAAGAGCTTGTGTGGAGAAAAACTTTAATTACTTAGTTACTTTCTTACAATTTGTGACTTTAGGGTCGTGTCAATTAGATATGGTATAATTATGTCGCGCAAAATACCAAACAATATTCGAATATATGCATGTATAAAGTCTCGCGGCTAAAACGCTAAACAAGAAAGTTTCGTACGTAATTACACCTTGATAAAGGGCTATACTGAAGGAATTGCATGTCATAACCAGTTATTATACCCGCGACTTCCTGACTACCTGTCGCAAGATCCGTTCTTAGCTCACCTATAATTTCAGCGTCTTAAGCCACTTGGTAGATTTTGTGATAGTCAGTGATCGAATGAAGGGATATACAAAATATACGTTACAATGACGTGTTTCCCGACGGTGTTCTGCGTGTCGACGCCGCAGTAGACCAGCACGTCGCGCAGGTACACTCCCTCCCACACCGCGTTGCTGATGGCGCCGCCCTGCCAGCTGATGCCCTTCACTGGCTTCACCTGCTTTGGATTGAGAATGGAACACAATATTACACACATGACGTGACATGACATTGAGAGGAAACGTAAGGCGCTAATGGCCCGAGGTCCGAAGATTTATAAGAAGTGTTTTTTTTAATTTTTTTTTTTTTTTTAATTTGGTTAATTAAATATAATGTTGCTGTGCTCTAACAGGGTCCATAATTACTGTACTTTACCTTTAATGGCGCATTTTCATTAGTCGATAGGGCCCGCATGCGGGGAGTCCCCACATGCGGGATAACAACCAATGAAAGTTACAAGTCGTTACACCTCATGCGGGAATCCCCCGCATGCTTTATACCGACCGTGATATCGACATGCGGGCCTTATCAACTAATGAAAATGCGCCATTAGCCTTATGTAACATCTATAAACACATTATGGTATGCAAATAAATTAATATGAATATAAGGTAACATGTTGGCTCGTAGATTCTCCCGTTGTATCGACCAAGTCAAGATCACCCTATTGAAGGCGTTCTGTCAAGGTCGATGCGGGGGGTCTATGGGCCGAAGCCCAGATAAGCCGAAGATTGCTAGATGTTATAGGGAGTCTCAGCAGCAACATTAGCATCCTTATCCTTAGTAGCGGAAAGTCCTTACTCCCCTATTCTGAGGTATTTTGTGGAGAGGATTGTCAATAATTAGGAGGCTCAGCTCTTGCGAAATTACTCTCTGCAAAACCTGCTTCAGACACATAATTCCTTATGTTGCTACTAACTACCTCATTCATCTCACTCCGTCTATTCCCGGCACACATGAGCGCGGCCCGCACGGTTGCCTTGGGGAACTTGGCCAGCTGTTGGAGACTGAAAAGTTTTTCAGTCCTGACGTTGCCGTTCTTAATGGAGATTCGGACGCGGTGACGTGACGGTTCCAACTCTGGAACAGGCATGTGTTGACGGACGTAAAATAATTCGCTGCAAAGAAAAGAAAACGTGGTGATCAACGACCATACAGCCGATAGACGCCTAATACACGATCTAACGCACGAAAACTATTCTGCCAACTTGCTGAGGTACGAGGGGGACGGGGTACTGCGTTCTGATTGGCTAACTCAAGGTCAGTGCATGTTTACGGCTCACAGGAGTGGTCGAAACTAATACGAACTTGGTGACTGTTGGTGAGTGACGACGGTTATAAGACTTTTATGCCTAATGTGTTGACAGACATCGGTCGTCTGTTATTAGGAGTTTAGGTATATATGGTCGTTGGTGGTAATAGATGTAGATACTCGTACTTAGAATAACTTCAATTAAAAGCCAGTGACTCCTTTGTCCGAGTAAATATTCTTCCTTAATTAATTTAATAACAAAATGTACCCTACGTCACAGCGATTTTCGCATAGGGACCTTCTCCTATTAGCGAAATAATTTTCAGAATTGGACCAGTCGTTCCGGAGATTAGCACGTTCGATCAAAAA
This sequence comes from Hoplodrina blanda, assembly GCA_949316365.1. Lineage (NCBI taxonomy): Eukaryota > Metazoa > Arthropoda > Insecta > Lepidoptera > Noctuidae > Hoplodrina > Hoplodrina blanda. The sequence continues at coordinate 946,420 of OX438579.1, read as the reverse complement.
AACAAACAAGGTTTTCAGCTTCATAATATTGTTGGTATTCTGTAACTTAGATAGTATTTTGCCACGGAATGAACTCACAGTTCGTGCCATCACTTACTTCGTGAGATTATGATGCAACAAACAAACAAGTTTTTAGTGAATGCAATTATTTAATTTACACTTTCGTCTACAGGCTTATCAAAAAACAAGTAGTCATGCAGAATTTAATGAACTAAGTCGGTATTTAAAGAAATATGTGCACATAATAACCAAGATCTTTCAATATAAAAATATTACTCCTCTAAGTGTTTGTCGATTGTAATTGGTATGAGTTTAGCGTAGACGCTGGGAAAACGCGACGGTAACGCAGCGTTCACGCGACGTCCTGACCGTACACTCAGTGGTAAGGTACTCTTCAATTTAAACAAAAAGCATGCCTAAAACATTTATCAACATACTTAGGCGTGTCAAAGTACGCTATCTGCAGCTTGGGGGGTATCTCCGCATTGAACGGCTTGCTGGTCTTCACGATGAGCCGCTTGTCTCTGCTCGGCTCCTTGACCCACATCTCTTCGTCCGTGTGGTCCACTATGTCGTCCTCGTGAAGGTTACCTACGGATATGCTGCTAATGTTTTATTGGAAACTCGTGGAGCACATTAGGGTTAGACGAAAATATTATTTGGTAATTTAGGGCTTTTTGAAGAGCCTTTGAAGCTAACAAGTCCTCTTTTAGGAGTAGCCAGACAGCGTTGATTCTGGTGAAGCAGTATAGTGTATATATTCGTAGTCTGATGGTAAGCCAATATTTTAAAATGCAAGATATGTGCCGATTAAAAAAATCCTGTTCTATGGCGACAAAAATTCTAGACTTAGCTACCTGATAACATCACAAACACTCACCTATCCTATAGGACTCCAACAACTCATATATCTCCGGCGTCTTGTGCATTCCGTAAACATTCCAGAAGGGCTCGATACTCAACCCCCCCGCGTTCATGATCTGATCCCCTCCCGGGTGGGAGACGAGGAATGACGTCACGTCGTACACACCATTTTTGTATGTCACCCAAAAACTTTTCCTGTGGAGGTTTGAAGTAGGATTATTCATAACTAGAGAAAGGAGTGTTCTCAATAGTGCTATGTGCCAGTATACTACTCAAAATTAATATACGTATTTACGTTGAAACCCAAGAGTGCCACAATCGACGTGGGTACGATAGGTATATCACGTGGGTTATGCCTGGACGGGGTGCAGCCCCGAGTCTTGACAAGACGAGAGAAGAATCATCATCATAAAGCCCATTCAAGAGTTATTCAATATATCAAAATGATACCGTGCGATCATACGCCGTGGGGGGTAACTGATAAAGGAATGATGCAATATCGATAAATTATCTCAGATATGTTCATACTTGCGAATGTAGGTACAATATTAACTCTACTTCCAAGCTTCAATGCCGGAACATAAAAAAATAGACCCGACAGGTCCAACATGACCCCATGCGAACTATATTAAGGTCTTGTAAAACACATTTTGAAATGCAATAAATAAACTAGCTTCAACTTTTTGACTTAATGGCCGACTCCTTGACAATTCAAAAGTAAGCCTGTAAATGGTCTAATTAAAATAAATGCTTCGACTTTGACTTTTCGAAATATAGCTGGAAATAGGCTCGCCCCCTATTACATGGGACGGCTAAATGTGGGTGTACCTACTAATGGGATGGGTACACCTCTGCCTAACCTTCCTGGCGAAATGTGGGTGTACCTACTAATGGGATGGGTACACCTCTGCCTAACCTTCCGGGGATTACAGGCGTGATAAGATTGTGTACCTAACTGTAGATGTTCCTGACAATAACACTGTAAAAAGTAGTTTATATATAAGTATTACAAGTTCACTTATCAGTGCCAAGATTTTTGCCAAACCGAAGCCGATTGCGAACATAATGTACGATTCTTACCAGTTTATCAGCAAGGTGTTGCTCTTGTCAATCTAATCTAATGTGAAGATTTTATCGTCCAGATTTTTTTTTTATTTGAGTTTCAATGGTTACAACCACTATCATGGGTGTTTTAATAACTATACCTGTTATCACTATTAATTTGAATAATTTAATTACGTAATTGTTCGTTCAGTATTTAATTATGTATTATTATGTAAAAGTAGATATACCTACATACGCATAGGTACCTAATAAGTTGAGGCTTGAAATCGTAAGCTTGGTATCGAGCAAGTACTTACCAATGTGACATTTTCAATTAATAATTTCTATCTTGGACATCACTGACATCGGTGAAGAAAAACATCAAGAGGAAACCTGGACTTATAATCAACTAGCTGTCCGCCGCGGTTACACCCGCGTCTTTGGTTACTGCTCCGCTCCCGTAGGTCGTAGCGTGATGGTATATAGCCTATAGCCTTCCTCGATAACTAATCTATCTAACACTGAAAGAATTTTTCAAATCGGACCAGTAGTTCCAGAGATTAGCGCGTTCAAACAAACAAACAAACACTGCAGCTTTATAATATTAAGTATAGATTAAAGTCCGAAATCGCTAATCCGCCTTGAGGAGGCGTGTGGATCCATACCTACTTATACTTTCTCTGTATGAGAAGAGGCCTTTGCCTTGTAGTGGGACAATAATAAGCGGGTATTATTATTTAAAGAAGAACCATTAGTTTTTAACATAAACATAACATAACATCACGCCTGTAATTCCCGAAGGGTTAGGCAGAGGTGTACCCATTAGTAGGTACACCCACATTTCGCCAGTTATGTTTAAGTCCCATGTAATAGGGGGCGAGCCTATTGCCATCAACCGGGCACAAATCCAGACTCCGGGGCTGCTACTGAGAAATTCCTAATGGAAAAACCCAATAACACTTTGCCCGACCTGGGAATCGAACCCAAGACCTCATGCTCAGCAGTCGCGCTTTGCGACCACTAGACCAACGAGGCAAGTCGAGCGAGGCGAGTTTTTAATTAATTTAATAAAAAAAAAAATTGTTTTTCTCAAAAAATACAGGGACGGACCAGGGACTAGGTACACAGTTTTTGTTCTTTAGACCGCACACTAAGATCACTCTATTCTGTGCTAAGATTCCTCATGCAGTCTAGTTTCTTTCAAGCCGTTAAATTAAAAAACAATAATTAGACATAGATTCGAATTGCAGTTTGGGGCCTCGCATATCGCATATCGGGCTGTTTTTTTATCATTAACACAAGTCATTCAGTATACCTAGAGATTGTACCATCAAGTTTTAATGATTATCTTGATGCCAACATTGAAATAAACAGATATGAATTTTAAGTCAACAAAATGCTTTATTACTAAAATGTTGTATTAATTACGATAAATTATAAGTATTATTAAGTCACGGCCACTCACGGCACATAATAGATAATAATCAATTGAGCAACCATTGATTTTGTCATATTTTAAAAGAAGGTAACATATATTAGCAAAATGGACGATTTTAGATCACTCCGATACCCAGAACCAATGCGATGCTCCTAACTAAAGGATGGCCCATTTATTACAGTGCCCAAAGAGTTCCTACACCTGCCGCGATTAATGGCCACTGAGCTCAGGTACAAAAAAAAAAACTTTTTAAAAGCAGTTAAATATACAAGAATAAATAAATATTGGTAAAAAAAAAATATGTTGTTTTATGTTCCGCTTTCATAGAATGAATCTTCTTTATTGAAGGATCGAATTTCCGATGTGCCCGAAAGAAAATCTCGCAACGCTAACCTAACCATGAAACCGAAAAAAAAGAAGAAAAATATGAATTATAAGGAATATTAAGAGATTAAGTATTCAATGTTTTCTTATGATTCCAGTAACTCGTGCGTCACAATATGTTCGTCGTCGTGTCTTCTTAGTAGGGTCAACAATAGAGATAAGTATGCTGCGCAGTGGCACGCGAATACGGCTATGATTTCGGACAAGAATGTTGTTTTGTTTTAGCTACCTACTTCCTAGTTCACTTCAGTGTGTGTGAGGGGGGGAGGGGGGGTTACCTAAGAGGTTTAGGCTTAGGACAACGGTCAGTGCTGACAGCAGTAATTATATGCTCAGGCTGTTTTCATTTATTGATAATGAACTAAAACACTTCTCAAATAGAGTTCAAAATTGTGTGTCTTGAACGCTAGAACACAATTTTTACTACTTTTATATTAATGCTGTCTTTGCGCTTATCTTTAGCCCCTTTTCACATGCACACAGTCATGGCACGGCCTTAGATTGTATGCACAGCAGGCCAGCAGCCCTATTCATAAGCAATAACAATGATGAAATTTTGACGCTGCACCGTAATGCAGAGATGTTTACGTCTCGTGCACAATAACAATTTTGTTGACCATGGTACAGTCACGAGTAAAACAAGTATACACTTAGCAACATTACATTATATTGATTTAAATGTCATGTTTTTAGGAATATAGCATTATGAATTCAATAATACTAGGTATGATATGGTCTTACCTATATCAAAGTTACAACCATTATTTCACAAGAAAATCACTTCTGAATTTTGCTAAATGTATTACTTGTTTTTGCTCGTGACTGTACCTACTTGACACTTTTTATTAAATATTTACTGTCGATAAAAACGTTGACTGACAAGGAAACAGAATATATTTCCTTTTAAGATGTGTAATTATGATAAGTATTTATTGATGTTTTTTTCCGCCTCAGATGTTTAGTCATGAGTCTGTTGTTCACAGAGGTAGGTACAATAGGAGGTACCTAAAGAAGCCCAAAAGGGTTATGTGTTCGAGCTGTATGTATGTATGTCTGTTCTTACGTCCGCTCTGCTTAATGGCTCACCTGATGACACAATTCCATGACTGATGAATAACAAAAAAAAATCCAACTAGGTACATAAAATATGAACTTGAATTATTAAAAACGAATTAAATTGAATGTTTCATGTAGGTAGGTACCTACCTACTTTTATTGAAAAGTAAAGTCAAAGGCAAATCAGTTATAAGCCAAAGTCGAAACATAAACTTCCTACATGCCTACACGTAACTTCTCTAAAGGAACACTTTAATTAAACCCGATAAATTTTCAATTAGCTTTAAAATTACATAAGAACAATAACACTTTGCCCGACCTGGGAATCGAACCCAAGACTTCATGCTCAGCAGTCGCACTTTGCGACCACTAGACCAACGAGGCATTACCAATTTAGGATTACTAGATAACTTCAGGACTGTAATCCCCGAAGGGTTAGGCGGTTAGAGGTGTACCCATTAGATTAGTAGACCCACATTTCGCCAGTTATGTTTAAGTCTCATGTAATAGGGAGCGAGCCTCAACCAGGCACAAATCCAGACTCCGTGGCAGCTACTGATAAATTCTCGATGGAAAAATCCAATAACTCTTTGCCCGACCTGGGAATTGAACCCAAGACCTCATTCTCAGCAGTCACTCTTTGCAACCACTGGACTATTTAACTGTGATTATCACAGTCTATCTAATCACAGTGTGATTAACAGCCAAAACCAACAGCCAGGGCCGTATTATAGCTGTCATCCAATGTTAGAAAGGGATGAATCCATACAGGTTGAATAGCACCTCCCTGTATTGCATAATATTAACCAGTTGTTGTAATATTAAAGTTACAGTAACTTACTCATCATCATGCTTTCTAATTTCATCAGCTCTGTAGGTAGGCAGGTCCGGCCTTTTTTCTCCAGCCTCGATTGTTTTACCTTCACTGTCTTTATCATTCTTTCTTTTAAATTTAGAATCATTTTTGTTTTTGTTTGATTCTTCTGAAATGTTAATAGACAATCATAATATGCAATAACAAAAAGAGTAATAATTGGTATGTTTCATATAAATAAAATAAATGTTTTCTTTAAAACATTTTGATAAAAAATGGTGGTTACAATTTAAAATAAATAACAATGCATAAGTTGACATAATATATGTATTGAGGAAATTTAAGCCATTAATTCTATATGTTGAAATGTTTGTTTAGTCAACTCTTGGAATGTAATGACAAAACTTTATTTATTACTCATTTACCTATATGTTTTTAGGTACAAAGTGTATTATATACACATCAAAAAAGTCTAGGGATCAACATCCCTAACAAATGTTAGGGATGTTGATCCCTAGACTTTTTTGATGTGTTTATTTAAACCATTAAATAATAAGCCTCTTGTATTGTCCAAGACAACTTCCAAATAAGAATTCAGTAATTTTTCAATACTCAGCCTTCATGTTAGAGGCTGGCTTCCTAATAATATGATTTCTACCACAGATCAGTACAGGAATAAGACATGGGCAATGTCTATGGATATAAGCTCACATGACTATCTGAATCAGCCATTCACCTCATACTATTATGTTAAATTAAGATAAATTAAGTTGGCCTTGAATTATGCTGGTAAATTAGTGTCAGGCTGGAAAAAATGCAAATGAAAGGATGTCATAAAATTAATTAAAATAATGAGTACCTGCTAGTACAGTTCCAATGAGTACGGAACTAAATAGTGTTGTAGCCACAGCTCTTTTGAAATTACTATGGTGTCTCCTTCGATCTTTATGACCATATTGTTCTGGGTTTGAGACTTTTATTGTAACAGCAGCAAGGTGAATGAATTTGTTCTTTTGGTTGATCGTTCTGGAAATAAATTCACTGATTAATAGGGTTGGCAGATCTTTAGTATAAATAAGTAATACAAATTGTCAAAGAAGTCCCGGGTTTCCTTTATACCTATTTACATTGGCTTCAATTTCCTTTTATTTTTATAAAAATTAAAAAGAAAAGAAGAAACAAAAATTATATGCCAGATTCTTTGGCATGGTCTCAGTAATAGTGGGATATCAAAGGGCCCAAAAGGATTATGTTGCATAAATATACCTAAATAAATTAGGTATTACTTTCAAGAACTCTTTTTAAAACAACAGTTGAAAAAAAGATTTTTTAGTTATGCCCCATACCTACGTCTTAAAGTTTTGATTTACATAATGATTATTATGCCTTCTGGTGCTCTCTGGTGAAATAATAAATAATCTAAGTACATTTTTAAAATACATGACACACTAGACATAATTAAAATAGCTAAAAGATTAAGACTGAAAACTATCTAAAAAAAATCAAAAAAAAATTTTTCAACCAAAAAAAAATTTTTTTTGTTACTTTGCTGTTCATAGTGCCCCTAAGCGTATACTCCAACTCCAACAAATCCGCCCCTAAGACGACCCACTGACCAATAGTTTGCCAAACTATTTTTTTATCCCTTTGAGAAAAATAAATTAAAAAAAACTACACTGCACTTTTTAAATTCACAGACAAATTATCAATTTTATTTTAACACGTAGTTTTTATTTGGTCACAGTTTTCACTGACCTACCTTAGTAATATTATATTTTTGAGTGACATTTTGATCGGAATTCTTCAAAATAACGAGCTGATGTACGGGTTACATGATAAAGTAGTAAAAGAAAATCATTGTTTGTTATCACAACGGTCTTCCGACCTTGGATACTGAACTGCTTGTAGTGACCTTTATCATTGATTCTATTTATCACTAACTGGTGAGCAAAACAACGACATTTTAATTTAGTGAACAAAATTACGAATGGAAACTACGAAATCGGACGGGAAACTAAAATCCCGATCTCGATTTCGCACGTCCCGTAATGACAACAATGTCAATGTCACTTCACTGTCATACATAAAAATGACAATTGAACTGAAGTCGGAAATAATATTGCGTTTAGTTTATATAAAAGCATTGTGTGAAGTCTTTTCTTTCTTGAATGGCAACAAATTGGATTTGAATTAACGATTTTATGTAAAGAAAAAGAACAGCTATAAGGGAAGGCGGGGCATGATGGGGTATCTAAGGAAAATACCAAAAATACAGTATAATCATTGCGTTTATTATGCTTATTTATTTATGGCACAATGCCTTATTAATCTAACTACAATTTGGCATAGTCTTTGGGAGATGAAATTATAGCATTTTTTTAAAATAAATGATTTGATAGGAACTTTCGAAAAACCATCTTGCCCCTTACCATGGGGTAAGATGGGGTAATGAAAATGGGGCAAGATGAGGTAAGCTAATTATTATCACAATAAATACAAATATGGATTTCTTCGGTGTTTTCATCATCCACACCAGCACAACCATTGTGAGCCCAACGTCCACAAAGCTGGCAGCCTACCCAACCTTCGGATGATTACCGTATACCCAATACCCCGTCTTACCCCAAAGGCTGATTTACAAAAAAAATAATTTCTCAAAAAATAAATATTAACTGAACTTTTGTCTAACCATACCACAACAAAGTAAACAACACTAACAACCATATACGAGAGAAGACATAAATTGGGTAGTCTTATTTACCTTACAGTAAAGGCGTTTTTAACTGCGTAAAATTAGATCGACGAGACACTCAACGTGATTTTCGTTTGTAAACAAAAAACGCGTGCACTCCCACTCACTGTTTCTGTCGCGCTGACGGTTGATCGAGTATGGCTTCCTATTGGCTTATTGCTTTCTGTTCGCAAGAGTCTAGTTTCTTGTATGTGTGCGTGACCCCGTCTTACCTCGCGTCCCCATCATGCCCCGCCTTCCCCTACTTAGCGAGTAAATAGCGCATCCATCCTAACAACCATAAACGTTAGTTCCTGTGATCCTGTCCTAAATCTGGCGGAGAACAGAAATTATATAAAAATATAAATATTGGGGTGAGTTAGGATAGTTACTTAACTTAATAATTTCAATTTTATGCTCTACCTTGACTTGACGTCGTCGTAATGAAGATCAAAAGTAATTGATTCACTGAACCGACAGGTGTCCGGTGTACGGTAATGGATTGTCGTTCATATAACAATGTTTATGAACGATGAGTATGATGGCCATATGGAGTGACACAATAATTAAGTAGGTATTTCTATTTTATGTAAAATTATTGTCAGTTTATGCTAAGTAAGTACTTAATAACTTTATAAATTAAACCAACATCTGCCCGCGACTTCGTACGCGTGCTGTTTTTCACCCGCGTTATTGTTACGTCTTTGGTTACTGCCTAGCTCTTGAGAGTCGCAGCGTGATGTTACACAGCCTATACTATTTCTCAGGAATCTGGCTATCATAAATACAAGTATACCTTTTTCCCATCCGACTGGTAGCTCCAGAGATTATCGCGTATTACAAACAAACAAAAAATCTCTTCGGCTTTATTATATTTATTTTAAGAAACAGGGTGATGGCTCATTTTCATTAGTCGATAGGGCCCGCATGCGGGGTGCGACAGATTTCTAGAACGCATGCCACAGGGCCCGCATGTCGATATCACGGTCGGTAAAAAGCATGCGCGGCGGATCCCCGCATGCGGTGTAACGACTTGTAACTTTCATTGGTTGTTATGTCGCATGCCGGGACTCCCCGCATGCGGGCCCTATCGACTAATGAAAATGCGCCATAAGAGATGTAGAAGTAAAGTATGTAAGTAGGTAAAGACCCTTAACGTTATAGTATTCTAATCTCTCCCTAAGAATCTTTAGACAGTCTGTCCAAAGATGGAACGGTCCTATAAAACAGGTGATGCATTATTATGATGACGTGGCCTGTTGAAGCGTGGCGTGCTAGGCCAGGTTGCGGCATGGTTTGGCGTGTGTGGGGCTTTTCCGGGTTAAATGGCTCAAGGTAGCAAATGGAACCGAAGTGTTTTTTTAACCGACTGCTGCTGATACACACATAAAACAAATCATAAATTCTAATGAAGAACAGAACGACTCACAGTCGGGGCCCCTTGGAAAGATTTGATTGGTAAAATTTGAATGGGCCCCGACTGTGAGTCGTTCTGTTCTGCATTAGAATTTATGATTTGTTTTATGTGTGTATCGATTATAAAACTATTTCAATTGTGTAGCTATTTAGTATTACTAAAACAGAATTCTAAACTACTGGGCTTGTTTCTTTCTTTTTTTTAGTTTTTATTTAAGTTAATTTTTTCACGTATTTTTTAAAAAAGTTTTTACGCAGTCGGGTTTTTTGTTTGTGTAGGAGGATCCATGATGCACAGCCTTAACGTCACGTACATATAGGTAATTATCATTTTGGAATCAGCTAGGTTTGCGTTATCATGAGCAACGCCACATATAGGCAGATCTAGGCAAGTACGTTACTTTAAAAGGGCGTTGCATATTAAAAATGCATGCTATGTCCACATTAAGAAGTAAGGGAAAAAATGCTTCGTCTGTACGTCGTTAACCTCTTTCTCACGTTCTAATGAGATTTTAAAGACTTTATGCATTAGTAAGTATGTCTATACTGCCTAGGTACTTAGGTTTGCACGTAAAATAGTTGCTTTTTAAGATTTTTTATTTTAGTCTGAATTTTTTTGAGTAAAAATGCAAAATTGCTAAAGCAAGTAAGTATGCATCGTGTTTCCGTAGTAGGTATACCTAATCTGGACGACTACAGAAAATATAAGTTGACCTCGCATTGTCGGTATTATAGGTAAACTACAGGGTTACTTCGGAGACAGTGCGCATATTTTTTCCATGCAATCAGTATCATTAATAGAACGCATTTCACGAAAAAAAAATGTATGTAATTTTTTTGCGAATTATTATTTTTTAATACCGCAAAATTCAAATATCATGGTCAGCCTACGCACGGGAGTAGTAGAATGTTAGAAGTATGAAGGAATAATTGGAATCATTTAGCTGTATCTCCTCGTCATTATCTACCTACTGATAAGAGTAGAGTAACCATGATACTGGTTTTGGTGTGAATATTTTCGTGTGACGTTTTTTTTATATTTTTGTTCGAAACATGGTAAAACAAAAAAACACGTGTTTTTTTATTTTTGAAAATCTTTCCGTTCTTAAAATTTGCGCACTGTCTCCGAAGTAACCCTGTATAAGTATACTGACAATTAAACAGAAGTGCATACTCGTAATTAAGTAGTTGTGCGTACCTAAATCTGTACTTACTAGTATTTGTTTGTTTGAACGCGTAATGTCCGGAACTGTTGGTCCGATGGCGATGCTAAACATTCTTCCTCCTCCAAAGGATGTCGGGTCTATTATAGTATGAAAAAAATTAATAGGAGATCCGTAAGAAAATTTACGCGGTCCTTTGTCTAAGAAACCCATTTAAAAAACGGTTCAAAAACAAAGAGGCTGGCATATTTTTTTTGCTTCAACTTGCTGCATTTTTCCGTACCTACTGACCGATAACCAAAGCAGGTGCTGTCAACAGTTGATAAAAAGTATCTAAGTACCTAAGGTATATATCCATCTTATACATACCTACACATCCGTATATTTTTTTTTGGGCTCTTCAATTCCACGCGTCGAAAAGTACGTCTTGAAGGTAGTTTATCAATAAAATCCTTTCATTATTACATTCCGTCGCGCACAGCAGTGTTTTATTGCTCTACTTACGAGTAATAGCCTCTCGAACTACAAGTGGAATAAAGTTTACAGACCTATGTGTTGGTAACGTCTAGGGGAAGGTGGAAACGCCTCTAGAAGAAGTTATGATTGAAACTTTGTTGCATGTTTTGTTTTCGTAACAATTTCTACGCACAAAATGGGGGTAGTCCTGCCAAAACGAATCAACCCACGTACCCAGTACCCTGATCATACGAAAGTTCGGATGGATGGATGTTTGTTTCTCAATCACGCCAGAACGGCTGACTGGATCTGGATGTTTAGCACAGAGATAGATTATAAAAACGTTCTGTCACCTATCGTGGTGGACTGTAAAGGGTTTTTAATTCATATCAGAGTTCATTTTATAGGAACGTTAACAAATACACAACAAGGCTGTATATAACTATATGGCTAAACCAGCCAGCGTCTACAGCAACCTACATAGTTACCTACCATACCATACCTAGGTACCCTACTGTTTGTAATATTCATTTTTTTTTATTTGGAGTAGGTAAGCTATTCGAAAGCTATGGCTTAGATCCTGTTTCAAAATAAGCGTCAATCAACAAGTTAGCGGGGCTGATCACTAACAACTCAAGGTGTTTTAGAAGCGCTTTTGATTAGCGCCACTCCTCAAGCCTTTTTTAATGCGCCATAAATTGAATTTAAACGAGTGTGGTGTGAGTGTGACCCGTGAATTATGTCAAAAATATTTCATGACAACAAATTTTTATTTTTACGACCTCTAATTCTTATTTTATGACGGACATTGCGGCCCTAATGGTTCTTCTCATTTTTTTCGACGAAATAATCGTTCAGTTTTATGTGACTCTTCGATCGCGTTCAATAGAAAACTATTACCTATTGTGTTTTTTATTAAAAAAAAATTACGGCTTCTATGTGTCGATGTTATGGATGAGTAGGTAGGTAAGTAGTTGCGATGGAGGTACAGTCGAACAAGCTATTTGGTAGATATATAGGCAGCTAACTTACAACTACAGTCATACTTTTAAATGTGTGATATGTAATGTCAATTTTTTTAATCACTCTAAATAGGTTTAAAAATTATTAGACAGCGCAAGCATAAAAAGTGAACTTAAAATAAAAATAAATGGCAATGTACCTAGCAGAAAGATAATTATTGTTGTCTGTAAACCAAATAGCTTGTTTGACCGTAAATACCTACACTCGTATGATTATTTATTTCTGAAGTGAATTATATTGTGAATTATATTATTAAATGTTTGAAAGAAGTTTGTTTTGGATTGGCAGCATTGATATAAATAAAACAAGGTTTTTTGTTAATCAATGGCTGGCAAGTAGATATGGGTTTGATCCTTTAAAAAAATATTTATAAACCTGTCTTTTTAGTTTTAAAGTTGTTTGTCAAAAATAGTTTCTGGCTATATTTAAATATGAAGATATCTTATAAATATTTCTTGGCTCATATTTAACAAGTAGGTAGTTACATAGAATCATAGATGCTATAAATAACGAAACTCTTACGGTAATATGCGTACGTTTGGAAGTTATAGTGTGGAAGGGGCTTATGTTTTCAAATTTACAGAAAAATCGCGGAAATATCAATGATATTTCTTTAAGAATTTTACGGTAAAAGTTTATATAGGTATCTGTTTACGTTTCAAGACAGTGTATCGAGCTCCTATTTATTAAGCATCGGCTTCACTTAGCAAAGGCTACAGTAGCAGCGGAGGAAACTACGGAAATGAATCTCGTGGAGTTTTTACCAGTTCCCATATTCTTACGCGATATTTTCACATCGGAAAACGTTTAAATTTAATTCTAAATTAAAATTAAAATGAGCAGAAAATAGAACCCTACAAGAATATTTTATTAGGTTACATTTCGTTTCAGCAGTTTTCTGGACCCTAGACTGGGAATAAGTGACTTATCTTATCGATAGAGACATTGATAATTAGATTCCAACGTTGTAACTTGCAAGAATCGTGTTTAACTTCAAGAGAAGAAGCGACCTAATAATAAACAAAACACAATATAATAATAATACCAGTCTATTTTTGTCCCACTGCAGGGCAAAGGCTCCTACTCATACAGAGAAGGTATGAGCATTGATCACCACGCTTCTCAAGGCGGATTGGCGATTTCAGACTAGCATTAATTAAAGGTCCAGGTTTTCCGAAGATAATATTATCATATTTTGAATATAATATTGTTAATATTCACACTATTTAATTAAATTTTATTAGGAAAAACAAACAATTTTGCATTATTTTATTTTATTTATTATAAGGGACTAGCGACCCGCCCCGGCTTCGCACGGGTGCAATGCTGATACTAAATATTCTATAAAATTTCTTTATATAGGTACAACGTTCACAGCTTTTTAAAAAAGTTAAAGATAGAAAATGGTTATTGTGGGTTATCCCTAAGAGATAGACATATACCATCGCGGACTTTTTTGTAGACCTTTTTAAGGCGTACAATACTGTAGTACATTATTTTAATCTATCTCGAAGGGTTCACCCAGCGTTTACAATGTAAGCGCAAAAAAATGTGTTTATTTACGACATCACATTAGAAACCTCTAAAATTATCAGTGTTTCTCTACTATATTATGCATGTATTATACATATAAACCTTCCTCTTGAATCACTCTATCTATTAAAAAAAACCGCATCAAAATCCGTTGCGTAGTTTTAAAGATCTAAGCATATATAGGGACAGACAGACAGAAAAAGCGACTTTGTTTTATACTATGTAGTGATAACAAACAGCTACAACATACAAATAGATTGCATAAAATATGTATATAAGACTATAAAACAATGCTGCAACCCACTACATTATCTACAGATAGACTATTTTATAAACACAGTGAGCCACTAAAAGACCAATAACACAGTTCCATTAGAGCTTAAGAACAAATTAATTAACTTATCATTAATTACAATTTAATTCAGTACAATAACAATTTAATACCAATTCATATTAACATTATATTCTTACATCTAGTTACATAATCACTGCGTAAGTACGTTCAATTCACTGCGTTTCCACAAAATATATATATTACTAAAAGAATAAGAAATCATCCAATCTCCTTTCAACAAATTTTTAAACGAATCTATTAGTTATATGTATAAGTACTAAGAGTTTCTTTATTCGTTTGCATACCTAACAAACAAGAAAACGTTCAACATCGAAAACCTTTTTGCAAATGTAGGCATCCCATATCTCCTTACATTTGCAAAACGATTTTTCCGTATTCAGTGGGACCCCGCTCCATTCGCGAGGTCCGATTTGCCCGGGACTCTGGTCCCGGGGGATGGTTATTGAAAAAGTTCGCGGCGCGGCCGAAGGCTGGCCGTGAATTAATGCCGCGCAAATACGGGAACTCATACTTTACCTTATCGAGGACCGGCAAAGAAATGTAAGGGATTTTTTAACGAATCCGCATTTTCCGCACTGATTAAATATTAGACGATGAATTAAAATGTGATACATGATTTGAACATTATTTTTTGTGCACAGTAATCAAATATTGTGATTGGGATTTATTTTAAAAACTAAAAACCTATGTAGGAACCCAAAATGGTGAAATGTGAAGCTACCTCACATCTCTGTCCTCCTCTGCAGCTCTAGACCGTGAAGTTTTACTCCGAAATGATAAATACATTGTATATTTTCCTCCACCTTTTCCATTAACATGAAAATTAAGCCATCAGCCGAATAATAAGCAGCATTGAGGGATGACTCACCGAATTTTGATAACGTTCCCTCAAATGATGGATACGGTGCGATGTAGGGTAATATTGATTAAGTAAACTTTGGTTATAATGAAGTTGATATTCACCTTGCGAATAGAGTCTTTCTAATATTATAAATGCGAAAGGTTGGATGGATGTTTGTTACTCAATCACGCCAGAACGGCTGAATGGATTTGGGTGAAATTTGATAGTCTGGAATAGCACGTAGGTCACTTTTTATCTCGGAAAAATGTGCGGTTCCCTTATGATCATAAATATTAACTTTGACGCGAACGAAGTCGCGGGCGGAAGCTATACAAAATAAAATGCCGACACACGTGTCTAATAATGATCTGAAATATCAAAAGTTAAAGTTAACATTATTTTCCTAACTCTGAAAGTCACGGGAGTGTAAAAGTAAAATATAAATGATTCCAGTGTACTAGTACCTACTATCGTACTATAGTGCAATATTTCATCTAAAACTGTTTGTCATAGGTCGGATGGTTGGGTTCATCTCGTTAAACTAAACTTACGCTCACCTAATAAGTACAGTGATAGCAATAGGAATAAGAAAAAAAAAGCAATAAAGATGCATTATATTATACACATTCTTTATTTTAACATATTTTTCTACATATTTTCCTTGTATAAATTACAAATAATATAGTTTATAAAACAAAAATATGTATAAAATTATGAAAAATTAAAAATTAAATATGCTAATAAAGATGCATTCTTTATTAGCACGATTTATTTAAAGACAAGTGTAGGTACCTGTCTCTAAATATGACAAAATACTTGGGGTTATATAATTAGGTATATCTTTACCATAAATAAAATCTAGATGACCAAAAGTTTTATCAGAAAGAACACAAAGTGAAGAATTCGGTAGTTTAGTTACAAGCAGTTTTATATCTGTTACATTAGCAACATAGTCGTTTTCACTGCCTATAAATTTCCATGTCATCGTGATATTAGACAAATCGTATAATGGAGGGCTTGTACGTCCATATACAATTAGATTTTTAAAAAACCCATAATCGTATTCAGAGAAACCGTTGTTCTGTATTTGTCCCCACCTGATGAAGTTTCTAAGAGAAGTTCCAGAGGGAGTGTGGCCCACTACTACAGGCAAGACATCAATGGTAATCTGGAACTTATTGTAACCTAAAGCCGCGAATACAAATATAGAGCAAATTGGATATGATAAGTCAGTGGTCCCGCACAAAAGTTCTCCAGAACTTTGCAGTACTCCATTTCGTTGTAGTATTTCAACATTAAGCAATGAGCCAGTTTGCGTCAGTCCTGGAGCAATAAGACTTTGGAACTTTAACACGATAAACTTAGAATGGTCCAGCCACGCTGTCGGTGATATCCCGAAACCAACCTTAATCTTGGCATTGTATTCAGGCTTTTTTGAGCAAAGAATTAATAACATACTGACTCCTTGTGAATGAGCGATATATGTTAATTGAGTTTCATTTGTCTGAAGTAAGACGTAATCTATGGTAGCCGGTAGATCAAAAATGGATAATTCATCAACAGAAAATTTCCAGAATGCTGAATCTTTGTCAGGATTGTACGTAGTGTGGTTTCTGCTGTAAAAGTTTCCTCTGGTGTTGGGAACCCAGATGTCGTAACAGTTGTCAGAGTAGACGTAGCAGTGAGCCTTCCCAGGGCCTGGTATGAGGCAGTCATCACCGCTGAGGTAGAGGCCGTGCATGAACATTATGACGCCTTTGGAGGCTTCGCAGGTTTCCTTGACTGGTATTCGAAAAACGCCCAAGATGTATCCATCTTCTGTGGTCACAAAATGTTGTTCAGCTGCGTACCCATCGTATTTAGCAAGTTCCACAAATGTTAAGTCTCGCCTTGGTGATATTCCAAATGGAGAGGTGACATCATCCTCACACAAAACTATGTGTATTGAGCAGAGCAGGATTAGGGCGTAGAAAAAAATCATGTTTGACGTAGTGTTTCTGAAAAAATGAAAATCAAAGATATACTTACCCGAATGCATAGTGGACAGAGATCAATATGTAATTATAGACAGTTTTGGATAATCCAAAACCATAATTATAAAACACAGAGCAGCTATAATTCTACAACGTTGAATCATGCGTCTTATACCTACCTAATTAAAGATATAGTTTGATATCAGTCAAAAAAACAGCTGTAAAATAATTAGTAATTTACCTACACGCGCCCATGTAAACAAAGGTGTCTAGTCTCTTGGTCGACTGCGTACCTGATAAGGCAGTGTTTGTTTTTCATGATCACCACTTTAGTCCACCACTGGATGTCAAATCGTTTATTTGAATTTCACCATTCATAGGTGGTTATGAACGTCATTTACATGGATAAAAAGAAATGAATCTAATCGCCCCTCCCAAAAGGTTATTTCGTATGGAGAAGAATGGGCAAGAAACCCCATACTTAGAAACTACTATCAAGGACCGTGATAAATTAATTATGGTTATAGATACTACATATCTAGACTTCTATACTATAATAATATAATATAATATTATAAAGAGGAAAGATTTGATTGTTTGTTTGTTTCCATTGATTAGGCTCCGATACTACTGAACTGATTTGAAAAATTCTTTCACTGTTGGGAAGTTACACTGTCCTCGGGTGATACAGGCTATAGAATAAGCGATATTAGAAAACAGTAACTAACCTTTATCCGTTAAGAGTGTCATATGAACCAGCCGACTCTTCAGGTTCACGGTTCATTTTATAATACCCGAAATATCAGTTTGAATTACTTATTTGTCAGAAATTCTGATAAGCATAATAACGGATAAGGGCATCTACACACGAGTCAGTGGTACAATATCTATCAAACTCAAAACATTTATTTTAATTAGACCATTTACAGGCACTTTTGAATTGTCAAGGAGTCGGTCAGTTGGTCCGAAAGTTGAAGCTAATTGCTTGTTCCAAAACGGAGGTAAGTAGGCCTCTATGGAGAAGATCATTCTCTTCCTTATACAGCATATATGTATGCGAGTCGTGTCGTCGTTAAATAGGAGATGGAAACTTGACTTGGTCCTCGTATGCAGCGCTTGTCGTCAGTGTAGCACTGTAACAATTTCTGTAGACATTGATGAGTTTAACTGCCATATGCATCGAGAGCCGATCCACTAAAACCGACTTTGGACTCGCAGTGTGACACGAGAATTTCAAGGATGTCTTTATTTTGACCTTCACCTTGAGCTGTCTCCAGTTCTTTCTTAACATCAAGTGAAATGTGGATCACTATTAGCCCTTGACAGTTCATCCGTCTAAAGCTTAAGTGCTGCACCTGTTGGCGCAGGAACCTTCACTCTTCTTTAGCCAATGCTTTGTCTTCTAGCTTCTTTTCTCCTCTTTGCCTTTTCCTTCTATTCGTCTGTGTGCTTTTGTTTCGGTCTCTTTTTTTCCTTTTATACATAGTTAATTTTAAGGTAGTCTGCAGTACAGACTACCTAAAATTTTACTATGTACGACGACGAGTACGACGTACTTTCAGGATAGACTCTGTCCTGAAAGAGCAAGTCATACTTCAGTAGGTAAGTATGATAGATTATTCTCGATACATACTTACATAACATCACGCTTGTAATCCCCGAAGAATTAAGCAGAGGTGTACCCATTAGTACACCCACATTTCACCAGTTATGTTTATTTGAGGTATTTAGTATTCCCGATACTGATTCAAAAAATCGCAGGAGTCGGGTAAAATTCTCCCAAGTTTGCAACTAGCCTAAAGGTAACATACAAAACTGCAAGCATGATAAGCCTGCACGAACAATCATTTTGATTACGTGTGTAACCATCTTTATTAAAGTAAAGACAAAATAATATGAAGAACCCACATTTTTTATGTACGTTATAACTCTATAAATTAAACAAATGTTATTTAAGAAAAAAAAATTCTAGAATCTTTTGTCAAACTTCAGAAATAACACTGTGTTGTGAACACATTTGATTACATATTAAACAATTCCATTATTTGCTTCTGAACATTGTTTTAAACAACTGTTTAAATACATAATAACTAATCGAATGAATGTACGTGTACACGGAAATGGTTTTCAACTATTTTCCATGACAATGATATAGGTATACAATCGTATACAATCTCATCATACATCAGAGGTACTACCTCTATTGCATCTGTTGGTACTTAACAAAGTAAGTATTTACTTAAAAAAAGTATCTCAATAAACCTAATAATTAAGTAGGTACTTATGTTGTCGTTACTGATCTACGAAACTATCAAACTTCCGTAGTTTGATGGTAATATAATCTGTGGTGTGTCGTGTTGTTTTGTTATGATTATGATCAAAGTAAGGACACATGATAATAACCCGCTAGTTTGTTAATAATATTTTGTTACAGCAAAATCCATGAATTATTTTTTATTTAAGATTTTCATTAATACATTTTGCAGCTTACAGAAATTCAGTTTATAGCGATTTTTAATACAACTGATTTTTTTACAATAGGTTTAGGGATTCTGTCATAGCTAATAGAATTTTATTACAACGTTACACGTAATGAAGACCAAATCGGTAACAAGCGATCACGAAACATTAGGGGAATTCAATGGTGCGGCTGATCCGCTGAACTTGGATTCACTGCAGGCGTTCAACATTATTTGTATTATAGAGTTGAAAAAATATTAAATCAGGTTTGACTATTCTGTAAAGCTCTTCCTCTGTGAGTTTAGGTGAAGTGAGATTGACGTGAGTTAATCCCTACCTTTGGGATGACATGACAGCTCACTAAACTTATAATAGATATTTTTGCAGAAAATACACTCTGGTCAACAAAACACTGGCACCTATGTAAACTAAAGTTACTTTTCAATATTCTGGGTGACCTACCAAATGGTAAACGGTACTTAGGTGATCGTGACCGTGAACTTCTATAATTTAGGTGCTCTTAGCGTTTCGATGATGATGTTTTTTTTTGTTTTCAGAAACAAAACTTTTTGTTTTTTGAAACCTTTACAAGGCGCCCCGTCCTTGGGGGTGTGACCGGGAAGTGTGGGATTCTTGACTCACAAAACCCACCCTGTTGGTCACCATAAGCACATGGAGAGGATTCCGTTTCCACACCAAAACCCTTCCTGTGCATCCTGGGGAGACAGTAAAGAAATCTCCCCTAAGCCTTGCTGTTCACAGTGACACAGTATATGCAGTTGCTACTGAAGCTACCTGTATTCAAAAGTACAGTTGTTGTTTTTTATTATTTTAACTTCAATGGTTTGTTCAACTTGGTGAGTTTTCCGCAGTTATAATAAAACTTTAAACAGAAGTCTTGTCGGCACGTGTACACTGCAGACCATCTACATGCACCGATTAAGTTGAAATATTTTGCAATTAGCATTTATCAGAAAATATATTTAAATATATTCAAGATAAGAATGCTTGGAAATAAGCTGGTTCTGCTCCTTAGGACAATGACACATTCTAGTATACATATTAAGTATTAATGATTCCAGTGTAATGTATATAGTGCAATATTTCATCTGAAACTGTTTGGTCATAGGTCGGATGGTTGGGTTCATCTCGTTAAACTAAACTTACGCTCACCTAATCAGTACAGTGATAGCAATAGGAATAAGAAATAAAACAGCAATAAAGATGCATTCTTTATTAGCAAGATTCATTCAAGGGCAAGTGTAGGTACCTGTCTCTAAATATGACAAAACAACTGGCGTTAGATAATTAGGTATATCTTTACCATAAATAAAATCTAGATGGCCAAAAGTTTTATCAGAAAGAACACAAAGTGAAGCATTCTGTAGTTTAGTTACAAGCAGTTTTATATCTGTTACATTAGCAACATAGTCGTTTTCACTGCCTATAAATTTCCATGTCATCGTGATATTAGATAAATCGTATAATGGAGGGATTGCTTGTCCATATAAAATTAGATTTTTTGAAAACCCATAATCGTATTCAGAGAAACCGTTGTTCTGTATTTGTCCCCATCTGATGAAGTTTCTAAGAGAAATTCCAGAGGGAGTGTGGCCCACTACTACAGGGAAAACATCCCTGGTGATTTGGAACTTATTGTACCCAAAAAGTGCGAATAAAAGTCCAGAGCAAAAAGGATATGCTAATTTAGTAGTTCCACACACAATTTTTCCAGAATTTTGCAGTAGTCCATTTCGTTGTAATATTTCAACATTAAGTAATGAGTCAATTAATGTCAAACCTGGTGCAATAAGACTTTCGATCTTAATCACAATTAACTTAGAGTGATACATCCACGCTGTCGGTGATATCCCGAAGCCAACCTTAATTTTGGCATTGTATTCAGGCTTTTTTGAGCAAAGAATTAATAACATACTGACTCCTTGTGAATGAGCGATATATGTTAATTGAGTTTCATTTGTCTGAAGTAAGACGTAATCTATGGCAGCCGGTAGATCAAAAATGGATAATTCATCAACAGAAAATTTCCAGAATGCTGAATCTTTGTCAGGATTGTACGTAGTGTGGTTTCTGCTGTAAAAGTTTCCTCTGGTGTTGGGAACCCAGATGTCGTAACAGTTGTCAGAGTAGACGTAGCAGTGAGCCTTCCCAGGGCCTGGTATGAGGCAGTCATCACCGCTGAGGTAGAGGCCGTGCATGAACATTATGACGCCTTTGGAGGCTTCGCAGGTTTCCTTGACTGGTATTCGGAAAACGCCCAAGATGTATCCATCTTCTGTGTTCACAAAATGTTGCTCAGCTGCGTACCCATCGTATTTAGCAAGTTCCACAAATGTTAAGTCTCGCCTTGGTGATATTCTAAATGGAGAGGTGACATCATCATCACACAAAACTGTGTGTATTGAGCAGAGCAGCGTCAGGGTGTAGAAAAATATAATGTTTGACGTAGTGTTCCTGGAATAATTGAAAATCAAAGATATACCCGAACGCATAGTGGACAGGGATTATTCAAATTAATGACCCATTATTAAAAACCAAAACAATATTAAAATAATTCACCCGACACAATTAAGGTCACGGCGGAGATCAGACGCAGGATGAGCAGCTTTACGTGCTTTCCGAGAAACGGGGGTGTTATACCACCATACTCCGGGCTGCTACTGAGAATTTCCTAATGGAGAGGCAGTCACGCTTGCGACCACGAGACCAGCGGGGTAGTCGGAATGTTAGGCATGTCATAAAGAGACATATTTCAATAAAAGATAATTCTGATTTAATGTCATTCAAGCAAACAGCTGTAAAACAATTACATTACTTTTCTTTTTACTGATATTTACATGCGAGCGAGCACATACCTGATAAGGCTATGTTTGATGTGCAGTATCCCCATCTTAGCCGATAGACGTCAACCGCTGGATATTGTGCCTCTTCCAAGCATTGTTTCCACAACTGGTCGTCAGGTCCTGCGTTGCCCGGTCATCTCAGCGAATACACGTGACCATCACTACGTCGCCGGTTCACCTTGTAATTCAACCAGTGTTAATAGCTTTACATTAATTATAAAATTTAATTTAAAAATTTTAATAAAATTTTTGTATAGCCTACAGGTTCCGAGTTTGGTTGGTTGTGTATGGGAGTTTATATCTCTGTAAACACACCCGTTAAACAGGAGAAATTACAAGTGTTTGGCAACGGTTTTTAGAAAACAATACCAAATAAATAAATATGCCAAGCATTACTGTAATAACAGTCCAAACTCAATTTTGTTCAAAACTTATGCTTAGAAGATTTAAAATCATCATCGTTAAATATTTAAACATAAGACTATACCTGTTGCGAAAAATGGAAGGAATTTTAATGTTGGTCTTATTCTTTTAGCAGAACAAAGCCCAATTGTATGTTTTTCTTGTACTTAAACACTTTGTCATCGGTTTAGGTGAAGTATAAGAAGACTAACCTTTATTCCATTCGTCTTTTATATGTAAAATTGTCTTAAGAAGACCACTTTTTATACTAACCGGTAAATCTTTAAGAATGTTAAAAACTGGGTATGCGAATTATATCACCGTTCGATAGGTGATGGTTACTTAACTGATGGTCCTCGTACGCAGTGCTTGTCGTTAGTGTAGCACTGAAACAATTTCTGTGGACATTGATGTGATCGACTGTCGTACGCACTGAGAGCCGATTCTTCACTAATACCGGCTTTGGATTCGCAGTGAGACACGACAACTTAAAGGAAGTCTTTATGTTGCGAGGTCGCGGTTGACCTTCACCTTGAGCTGTCTCCAGTTCTTTTTTAACAGTAGCTCGTACAATAATCAAGTCAAATGTGGATATCTGATCACCACAAGCCCTTGACAGTACATCCATCCAAAGTTTAAGTGCTGCATTTGTTGGCACAGCAACTTTCACTTACTGCTTGTTTCCCGAGATAGCTTGAGGGACAGATGTAGTAATCTGTGTTAGTCGTATTGTGTTATTTTGATTAATCCAGTAGTCTTTTCATAATCCAAACGAATTTTATACAAAGGATTTATTTATTCTGTGATAGCTAATAGAATTTACAACGTTACACGTAATGAAGACCAAATCGGTAACAAGCGATCACGAAACATTAGGATAATGCAATGGTGCGGCTGATCCGCTGAACTTGGCTACACTGCAGGAATATGTAGGTACGAACTTTACTTGTACTAGAGAGTTGATAAAAATTAAAATCAAATCTGTCTGTTCTGTGAAACTCTCTGTGTGAGTATAGGTGAAGTGAGCTTGAGATGAGTTGTCATTTTATCATTAGGTACCCGTTATCGGGATCATTTAAGCCGGTCTTGATTTTTAATGGGTCCCGACTGTTACTTAACGGAATTCTAGACTTGTTTATTTTCAGTTTTTATTTAAAGTTGCTCTATGCACTCGAGATTTTTTTTTATTTATTGTTATAGTCAACCTACCTGATGGTAAACGGTAGGTGAACGTGAGTGTCACTTACTTACTACATAGTATTTAGATACCCTTCGTGTTTCAATGATGATGTTAATCCTATACAGTAAGCAATAGTTACTAAAGCTTAATTGCTTTAATAATGATTTTGTAGCAGTTCTTTGAAGTTTGGATCCATAAATTACCTAAGCAATAGGTAGGTAAGTACTTACGAGTATGAGCAAATACGAGTAATAATTATTTATCGGAAAAGCGGATAATTTTCTAGAAAAGAAGCGAAATTTTCCTCAGAACCATTTCTAAATTATGTAGTAATATCTTCCGAATGCAAGGACAGGATTCTGCGTTGGTTTGCAAATACCCCGGATGCGAGGATGCAAGCCCAGCTTAACGGCACTTAATTTATCGGTAACATGCGCCTGCAGTGTGCAACGCAATGGCGTGGAAGATACCCTGCTGCCGTAACTGGGGTAATGGAAATACTAACAGAACTAAGTAGGTAGATATTGTTAACTGAACGTAGAAAATTTCTCTTTATTGTCTAAATATTACGTAGTACTTTTTGATATACATGTATAACACTGTGCAACTGGTAAAGTAAGCTTAAGTCGAGCTATCCCTCCTAATGTTACAAATTGATAGGTGATAGTTGGGGAGGCCAGGAAGGGATTTTTGGATTTACTCGAGCGCGGCAGATTAATATAAGGGGGGATACCTCGCTCCCTGTTAAGTACCTCCACCAAATATAAGCCTTGTAAATAGGGCCGCGCGGCTAGGGCAGCCGATCAGATTAGTAAAAAAAAATCGATCGTTGGATTTACTCGAGCGCGTCAGATTAAGGCAGGGTAAGTTAATTACATGCGTAAAAGTGTGCATTTCAATAATCTGACAATTTGCGCGTGACGTAAGGAAATAGCAAAGTCACAAAGCTGCAAAAAAAAATGTCACCTGGACATTATCGAGCGCGGTTAATTTTCATTTTATTTTAAAGGAAATCTTTCAAGGATTACGAAAATAATATAATCTGCCGATTTCCTCAAGCCGAAGTAGTTAAATAATCAATAAAGTGTTGTACTAGCAGCTGTTAAGAACTATGTAGTTTTTACTCTGCGATTCTCTTAATTGTCCAATAATCTCTCTCTTAATTATTTCTCTTATTTTTATTAGTTACACTTATTACATTAGGCACATAATTGAAAAAAAAAAATATAAAAAAAACTTAAAACCGTCAGGTTAAGGGAACTCCTCCACATAATTGTCAGATTATGGGTCAGCACGATAAGGACATCAAGCTGAACCCTCTGTATAAAAATCTGACGCGCTCGAGTATGTCAAGGTCACGATTTTTTTTTGCATTTTCAAAAATCGGCCATGAGTTTTGGTCGCTTCTAAATCGTCAGTCTTTCGAATGGGAGGCTCTTTAGGGTTTACTTAACATCCCTTCTGAAAATCTGACGCGCTCGAGTAAATTTTTTTTTTCCCCATTTTCAACCCCTTTGTACGGCCACCCCCACCATGCAAACCGGCAGATTAAAATTCCCCCGTTATTAGAAACACGTGGGGCGTATACACTATTAATATCTGACACGCTCGAGTATGTCAAGGTCACCATTTTTTTTACATTTTTTAAAATCTCTAGACGCTCCCCCCACCAGTGAAAGTGCATACATCTCATAACGTTTTTTTCTTTTTAGCATCTAATCTTCACAATCCAAAAGGTCCCTACCGCGCTCGAGTAAATCCACATTTAGCATCTTGGCCTCCCCAACTATGACAGACCGGCAGATAGGCTGACAGCTCATCTCAAGCTCTCTTCATCTAGATTTACTGAGAATTTTTATAATATCAGAATATTATTAGAATTCTACTAATTAAAAACGTTCAAAATCTAGTTGCAATCTCATCTTAGCGACAATCAATGTTAAAATCTTGTCAAAATATAAGTAAGTAGAGACATTTTGACAGTTTGAGACTGATATTAGAATTTGAACGCACCTTAAAGTTAGTAAAATTGACTCCCAGATATCAAAGAAAAATGAACCAATGGATGGAAATTGTAAAGTAGTAACTATATTTACACAATTTCCGATTTTCTACTGTAGCAGAACCGTGTGGTGATTCGACTATTTATTTATTAAGTCAAATATAACAATTCTCAATACATCGAAACAAAAATTATTGCATTTTCAATTATTTTTGAGACATATAAGATACAAAACCCACTGTGGTGCGATTTGATCAAAAACAAAAAGATTCCTTCACGTAATATTATGATATTATTGTTATTCATGAGCGATTAGAAAACATAGCCGTGGCAAACACCTAGTTGTAGTATGTATCAGAGGCGTAGTAAGTGCTGGGCAAACAGGAATGTTTGGAGGCAGTCGCCGCGATATTGGTGGACTCTGCAGTGCGAACGAGTGACGCGGTATATTGAGCAAGTGTGCTTAGCTAATAAACAAGAAAGAAAATTTGAATTATACCTACATGCACACACTGTTGACACTTACCTCATTGTAGTTAATTCTAACCCCGAACAATTAATAATCGACTTTCTTAAGAAACGAGCAGTTTCTTTTTGAAGTAATGATTTTTCTATAGATTTATTTCAATAATATAATAGCAAAGTAATAACATAGTCGTAAAAATTATGTCAAATTTCAAATTTTTCATTTATAATAGTAGAACGATGCCATCTCCAAACATTAGTACATTGAAGTTTGAACTTGGAATCGATAGTATGCGCAGAATGTTGGAAATGAAAGCGTTCGGTATTATTGGGTAAATTAACCGCTGCTTTGGCCGGGTCCGACAAGTTTTGAGTATGTTTGTTTGTTTGTTTGTTTGTTGTTGGATTTGTATGAATATCTTGCTTTGAATATAAATGACTAGCTTTTGCCCACGACTTCGTCTGCGTGGGTTTTTCCACCTGAGTTAATTTATTTCTATAGCTACAGCTCCCCTCTCGTGGGTCTTAGCGTCATATTATATAGCCATAGCCTATAGGCGTATAGGCTAATATATGCTCAAAGTCACGGGCAGTAGCGAGTAAATAAATAAACATAAAATACCTAAACGTTCGCTCAATTTGTAAACCACTAATTGTGTTGTACGCTGCTCAAATCTTCTTCAGCTTTATCTTCCAATCTCACGGCAATATGACACTCAATTTGCAAAACTAAATTTGATATTCCATCTTCGCAATATAAAGCTCATATAGGCAAGCTATTAGCTCCGTGGCATGATGGATGACGTCCCGGGAGTGTTCCACATATTGGAGAAGGAAATTGTGTTGCACTGCAGACGAGCTACTAAATTATATTATAGCCTGCCTTGTAATGAGCTTCCACTATACTGTAGCGTGGTGATTTGATATGGTTAAGAGGGGAACTTCACCTACCTTAGAATTGTCTATAAACACACGAAAAAAGATGTATCTGATCTATGTTTTGCATATTCGCCTAAACTGCTAACGTTCTAAGAGGCCGGATTTGACGTTTCTCCTACGTAATAATTTGAAAAATCCAATTCACAATCCTGAATAATTACTATGTTACCCATACACTATAACAACGAGTATCACTTGTAAACATTAAGTTTAACTTAATTTTGAAAAAATACACTCACGAACACGAATTAATTGCCGATTTATATTTTGACAAGACGTTTTGACAACACTACACAAAGGATTTTGATAGCTGTCAAATCCGGCTTGTTACAATGTTAGCTGTATAAATATTGGAACGAAGTTAAGTTAACGCTGTTTGCGGTAGAATTTAAAACCGGCAGAAATCAGCACGAATGGAAAAAGCGATAAGCGACTCCAGACCTTCTCTCTCCTTCTATTTCTCTCCGTCTCTTTCTATTATACACGGGTGTGTATTTGTGTGCGAGTATTCGGGCAGCAAGCATTGTGTTCGGCCAGCTGTATAACCTCAATTCTAAACACGTGAATTTAATTTATACTTATTATTTGTTTTTAATTCATACGGGACTTCATTCCGGACTTAAGCCTATATTGTATGTAGGCTAACAAAAGCTTACATACTATAGGCTTACCACGTACATAAGCTTTTAACAAACAATGAACTTATTATACAAAAGTTGTCATTGTTATATTTGTATATAGCAGATAGCACTCTCCCCGCGACTTCGTTCGCGTGATTTTTCTTACGGATCCCAAATTTTTTGAAAATAAAATATAGCCTATAGCACTCAGTGATAACGTAGCTTCCAATTTGTGAAAGAATTTTCAAAATCGGTTCAGTAGATCCAGAGATTACCCCCTACATACAAACTTACAAACATACAAACTTACAAACAAATGTTACCTCTTTATAATATTATTAGTATATTAGTATTAGTAATTAGTAATTAGTAATTAGTATTAGTATTAGTATTAGTATAGAAGTATAGATTCAACTGTCGAGGGAAACACACAAAGACAACCGAACACAAAGATTATTTTACTCAGGACACAGAACATTATAATAATACCAGCCTATTATTAAATTGTCCTTCTGCAGGGTAAAGGCCTCTTCTCATACAGAGAAGGCGCAAGCATTGCTCAAAGCTTGGTCAAGGGTTAGCGATTTCGGACTAGTATTGCTTAAAGGTAAGTCCAGGTTTCCTCAAGATGTTATCACCGATGTCAGTGATGTCCAAGATAAACTTAGCTAAAGTACGCCACTGATGCCGCGATAAATGTGGCCTAAAAATTAAAAAAGAATTAAATATCCAGATTCTAGAACCATCGAAAAGAAGATTTTTTTTTACAAAAAGTTGAAAATCTTTAGTCTTTGATGTCTGACCTGATGACCTCATCTGTAGCCATCTAGATGCATTAAAACAGGTTCCTTAAGCTTCGTTTAGATATGACAAATCTGAATGAAAATTTGAGTAAGTAAGTACGTAATACGCAAGCAAAACGCTGGCAAGACGCCAAGGAAATAAATATCAAATTGCTGTTTTCTCTAACCTCAAGGTTAACTTATTAATTGTACACGTGCGAAAATATAAAGTAACACTACCATTTATTACTGGCACGCGTCTTACCATACACAGGTAAACGCAGAAGGTTCGCTGTACACAAACAAAACAAATGAAATGAAAATCATACGAAAAAAAAAAAATCAAATGTATCAAATAAATACAGTTCCTTAGTTTCTGACAGGCTTTCCTACTTTTTTTTGGTCTAGCTTTTGTAATAGGTATGTACATAAAATATTTACACTACCTTACAACGTTATTGACAGATAATTGTTATTCTTAGTGAGGAGCAACGTTTTTTTAAACAAGTTTTATATTGCATTGTCATGCCATGTGCATAATTATGTATCAAAGTTCCAGCTAAATCGAACACCGGGAAGTGGGTCAAACTTGTAAGATTTGATGAGCCACATACACCGGGACAGGTGAAAGTAAATAAAAGATTGTGAAAACAAACATATAAACCAACCTTAAATGTGTTTTTGTTCCAAATAAAGATTTATTTATTATTATTATCTTCTTTTTAACCGACTTCAAAAAGAAGGAGGTTCTCTCCTTCCTTTTTCCAAAATTAATACATATCGTGTGAAGTGTTGTTTGAAAGGGCTTTTTGTAAGGATTTCACACGTTAACGACAAGCACTAAAAAGTGAAATTAAAAATCTATTTTTACAAAAAAGACAACCGCCTTCAAAAATTACAAAATAAAAAATAACTTTAGTTTTGGAAGTGCCGCGGTTATGATTTTGTTTGTTGTTATATAGGTAAGTAGGTACTGTCACCGACTTCCAAAACTAAAGTAATTTTTTATATTGTTTTTTTACATTGCACAAAGTGGTCCTTCTGCGATCTTAATTTTGTACAAACATGCTTGTTATGATTTTAGCGACACGATTATTATTTCCTCCTTTTATATTCTCCCCCGGGGGAGAATGTCCCATGTCGTAAAATGGCATTTTTTTATGACGAACTAGAGAGTTACGTGCTCATGTCGACAGTTATTTCTTTTTATCTGTATACTTGAGTTGTAGCCCGCTTTTATACGAGTATTTATTAATACAAAGAAACAGGTATCTGAAGCAAGTATATTGGATGTAGAAGGTGGGAAGCTGAGAGTTGTGGTGCAATTTCAGAGTAGCTAAGGTTCGGTAATGGCGCGGATGGTTTGATAGCATGGTTGGCGTTATAGCTGAGCGATTGGCTGCTGTGCTGAGTATCGCGGGTTTGATTTCCGCACGGAAAAGATTCGATATGTCAAAGTCAAAGTCAAATCATTTATTTCAATTAGGCCATTACAAGGCACTTTTGAACGTCAAATACAAAAGAAAAAGGAATTGAATCTAGTTGCCCCTTCCAAAAAGTAATTTTGAATGGAGAAGAATGGGCAAGAAACTCCATATGTATGGCCTACAGATAGTTGTTTTGAATATGGTTGTTAAGATCTTTGACAGTCGTTACGGATGTCATTAACATGACAGCTGGAATTAACGGCTTTATGTGCTATAAGAGACACGAATGTGACACACCACTAACTCCCAAACTCGGGGCCGCTACTGAAAAACCTAAAGTAAAAACTCAATAACACTTTGCCCGACCTGGGAATCGCACCTTGATCTGTACGATCCGTAGTTGTGTTTGTGAACACGAGACGAACGAGGCGGGCGTTTACAGCTCATATTTACCACATAACAAGCCATAAAGCAGATAGATGAAAGAAGTTTCATTTTATGTGTGTTTTGCTCTAGCCATAGATTTACGTTCCGATATAAAACTGTGAGCCGGACCGCGGACCATAGACGTTCGCGGTACGTTATCTTGAGGAAAGTGGCTTGGTAATAACCCTGCAGGAGGAAGATACAGTTATGTTTGAAAAACCTCTTATTTAATAAGAGGTTTTTAATATTTGTCGGCTAGATTTTTATTTATTTTCTTCTAAATAATATTTAGAAGAAAATAAATGAAAATCTAGCCGACAAATATTTTTCATTGCTTCGGCGCTTTTCTAGAGGTCGCCACTGTTGTTTCTGGCTTTCAGAGTTGCAATGGTTGGGAATAGAGAGGCGGGTTTAACAAAAAAAAAATCCGACAAACATCTTGAACAGTTGAGCTTAGTCAGCCAAAAGTCACCAACTCTCATCTACGACTCCAACTTCCCAACTAGCAAACAGTTGTATAGTATTTGAATTATACAACTAACAGAAATGTAAAGGTTTTGTAATAGTTTTGTAGCAGTCAACAGTTTTATAGTAGTGTTCAATTCGAAGCATTAGTTTAAATATAATATTCATTTTGCTAGTTATACTTAGAAAAGATTCAAAATTAATCAGCATTAAATATCCAAAACTATTACAATTACTTCAAAAATAATACTCAGGTTAGTTCGTTTTGGCGAACAACCCGAATTATGCACCGGCTAACATCGTTTTGTAGCAGGCTTAATTTAAACAATAACGAAGATTCAACTTTTCTTTCACTTCCAAGTAAACTATTATCAGTCAGGTTTACCTCATTTTCATTGGAAAAAACTCTTCAAGTTTCGAAGCAAAAAACTTCAAGCTAATAAAAGATTTCAAAATTCATAACCGAAGCCAAAGGAGCTATAAAAACAACATCTTTTATAGTACTATTACTTGTATTAAAAGCTTCAAAGCTCATTCCTCGTTGGCAACGCCTTACGCAATCGAGTGTGGTATTGAAAACATGTGAGTGTGGTGTAAAATCGTTCGCTCTGATGAGGGGCGTCTGAGCGAGGCTTTTTGTGACCCTCCACTGTAACGCACATTAAAAGGGACAACTTGGAGGGACGGTATACTACATGGGGAGGAACTGTTAAGATGTTTGTAGACTGAATTATAAACAGAAAAAACTGAAGTAAGAGAGTTGACCTGACTAAACAGCTGATTGATGTCCATCATTAAATCATTAGGAAATATCAGCTCCTACCGATGTTACTATGAGCTTTCCTGACATTTTATATATTAATTATACTGTGTACTAGGTATAGATTAGGACGGGGAGAATACAGATGTCCATGTGCTTGCGTTACAGTGCCATGGGCAATTCGCCTTTGAAAAGTTCCTTCATTGGCCACCTCTTTCAGGCTTTACCAGATTTTCCTAGTAAATCTTATGCTGGTATGTATGTAAACTAGTGTGTACACCTCTTAGTATCCACAGCCCCTCATGAATGTGTCATTTCACACCGAGCGCTCGCGTTTATAAGGACATTCTTTATTTTTTCTGAACGATTATAAAGGAATGTGACCTGCGTCATGTTACGAGCCGTGACATTGTGATGACGTCATGGTGGTTAGCTTTTCATAATGCGTACAAAAAGGTTATGTAATGTTCTATCTATACTAACATTATAAAGCTGAAAAGTTGTTTTGAACGCGTCAAGCTCCGGAACTATTCGTCCTATTCTAAGAATGATTTTGCTACTAGGAAGCTCCGTTATAAGCTGTATTATAAAGAAAAAATGTTTAGGTGGAACACCAAAACAATAAAAATGTAATATGATTAAAAATGCAGAAAAAAAGCCCTATGTCAATATTGTTTCTATCTCAGCCATTTTACAAAACAATTGCAAACTGAATAATTATGTTCACTGATACAAGCAGACTGATAGAAGTAATCATGACAGGCAAACAATTAAACTTAAATGGATAATACACTCTTGAATTACAATTTCGGTTGGCAACATAATAATTCTAAAAACATGAATTGGTATAAAATGAAATATTACGCCGCGGCGTATCCCCCGCCTAATGGACAGACCTTTTTGTGGCCATTAAAACTGTTATTTAAAACCTTTTTTTTATTGTTTATCTCTCTAGTCTACTTATTTGTTCTGATTTTAAAACTGTGGCGTTTTTAATTTAAAAAAGTAGGTTTCGAAAGACAATCCAATTTGAATATTGTGAAAAGACTGGCTAGTCGAAAACCAGAACATGACCTAATATTTTTAATTCTTTTTTAGAATCGTTGTAAGTAGTGGGTTTCGCCCTGAGCAAGCGTAGTGATTAATGCTCGTGCCTTCTCTATATGAGAAGAGGTTTTTGCCCTGCAGTGGGACAATTAAAGGCTGGTGTTATTTTATTCTCTAAGGTGAGTTTTGTGTGTTCATTTTAAAAGTGTGATGCTTATAAGGGTTTCCAAAGTCCACCTTCTTACAACTAACATAAGCCTCGCTTGAATACCTTTTATCACGTGGTTTATTTTTGCGCGGAACCGTAATTCTTTTTCTAAAATAAAAGTAGTAGTAGTTACTCCTAATAACATCAGCTGTCTTCCAATGAAAGTCATGTCAAAACCGGTCCAGCCGTTTCAGTGATAAGTTGAACAAACCGACAAGCAAACACCAATTTTAAACCACAATGTTTCGTGTAAGTGTCGCGTAAACATATTGTAAAAAGCTGTTATTTTGGCTTTACAAACATACGCTATCTATGAACTACCTATCTGATTTGCCAGTTCTCAATCTTGCAGCTTCGTAGGTAAAAGAGTTTTCGAGATTTCATGCTTAGTCAGTGAGTAGATAAGTGCTTTTATTTATATAAATTCCACAGATCCTGTAGTGATCCGGCAGAAACCCTTAGACACGCAGTAAATCGGTACATTTACTGTGTATCTAAGGGTTCCAGCGACCTACTTAATTACTCGCTTCTCTGATAGCCTCGTGCAAAACGTTTTATTCGTGTCACGTACCGTCCCTCTCATATTTTTATTGTCCGCAACAGCTTAAGAAAATGTCCCTCACTGAAAAACAAGGGCTTTTAATGGTTTTCTGTGAAAACAATATGAATTATTGAATAACTCGTGTTTTTTTCCATTGTGACGTTCAACCTTTTGTTTATGAGAAATCTTTTATGTAAAATAATACTTATGTGGCCGTATGGTAGAACCTAAATACGTACTCATACCTCACTCAAGGTACTTCAACAAACAAACTCATGTGAGTACTTGACCTGATGCCGTTTTTGTAAACAGAAGTCAAGGATTTAAGACTCACATACTGATTCGCTGTCTTTTGAAATGATAGGAGTGATCGTCTACTATCACAATATTGTAAAACTGTGAGCACTATGTAACTA
This sequence comes from Hoplodrina blanda, assembly GCA_949316365.1. Taxonomy (NCBI): domain Eukaryota; kingdom Metazoa; phylum Arthropoda; class Insecta; order Lepidoptera; family Noctuidae; genus Hoplodrina; species Hoplodrina blanda. The sequence continues at coordinate 912,325 of OX438579.1, read as the reverse complement.
TAACATAACATCACGCCTGTAATCCCCGAAGGGTTAGGCACAGGTGTACCGATGAGTACACCCACATTTCGCCAGTTGTTACTCGTATTTTTTGTTGTTTTTTATGTATCTATAAACATTACAATTAATTTAGCTCTCATTTCTTAATTTGTAGCACTCGGTACGTAATGTAGTACTTTAAATGATTTTTATTTTAGGTTCATTGTCTTTACATTCGTATATTTATTGAATTAATGCACTTGTACAATTTATTGTTAAACATTTTTATTTTACTGTATGTATAGAGTTTCTTGCCCATTCTTCTCCACACGAAAGTACCTTTTATAATAGACAACTAGATTGAACTCTCGAGAGTCGCATGGCACCGTGTATTATGTATATTATTTTCTTTCTTGTGAATGACCTTCAAAAGTGCCTTTTGATGGTCTAATTGAAATAATTGATTTGACTTTGAGGTGAGGTCCTACGGCTGATATGATGATGATGAGGTCATAACTAGCGCTTACCAACCCTCTGGAAATTGTGTTTAGTGTCTAACGATGTATATTCTGTGTACACTTTCTGTAATTTTTCCTACATTCTTAGTCTTTCAACACAAAAGCTATAGTTCCTGCGACAAATACAAAGAATGTTTTATTAGACACGTGTGTTGGTCGCTTATTGCGCTGAAGCCTCGTGGCAGCGTGTTACATTTAAGAGTGCAATAACTTGAATACTAAAGCGGTCAGCGCTACAATCTGCTGAAAGCGCTAGCATGCCATTAAACGTGTTTGTGGAGGCGCCGGACGTGAACAAATTAACGTGAATTTTGAAGGGTTGAACTGTATATTTGAACTAGCTTCGTTCTGCTTCTTGTGTTAAGTTACGTTTTTGGTTACTGTTCTGCCTCCGTGGGTTATAGCGTGATGTTTTATAGCTTATTCTATTCCTCATGAAATTAGCTATCATAATCTTCTCTTTTTTTTTCTAATCCGACTAGTAGTTCCAGATATTAGCGCATTTAAACAAGCAAACAAATGCATGCTTCGTCTGCGCTGACTCTAACGAAACAGAGAATAATGCGACTACAGTATTATAAAAGTAGAACTCCCAAATAAGTTCTACCATTCCCAAGCCATAAATTTGAAAAGCCATATATTTTAAATAAAAACCCGACGGAACGGCGAACTTTACCAGGACCAAGCTCTAAAATATTATAGCGTGCTTAATCCTAGCGTGCATCTGCGATTTCCAACTAAGCCCATTAAACAGGAAACTAACTTACACATGCAGTTGACGCACCCTTACTCCTTTCCGATAAGGTTGCTTTTTGCAATAAACTGTTTGTTTGCACAAAATTACTTTTGCGTTAGTAATGACGTTTACACCCTTGTGTTAAGATTGATTTTTGCAGTTGTGAATGGTTACTTTAAGTGCCTTGACTTGTTGCATATGACTTTGGAGTTAGGTTCCACCAGTTTTATATTTATTAAATCAAGCATGGTGAGTGTTGTGTACTGTATGGCTTAAAGTTTTTCAGAAGCTAAGCAAAGGTAACTTGGCAAAAACTTTTGAAAGAAACTTTAGATGCAAAAGGAGGAAGCGGACAGACAGACGGACAACAAAGTGATTCTATAAGGGTTCCGTTTTGGCGACTGAGGTACGGAACTCTAAAAATGATCCCAATGATGGGAAGACCATATTGTAACTTTCGGCTACGTTAAGCGTCTTTTGAACCCGTTATATTGAGAATAATTATATGGTTTAGGCAGAGGTGTACCCATTAGTACACCCACATGTCGCCAGTTATGTTTAAGTCCCATGTAATAGGGGGCGTCTGGATCTTGACAGTCGTTACGAGTCGTCAGAAGCCCGAAAGTCTGACAACCAGTCTGACCAAGGGGTATCGTATTAACCAGTTACTGGGTTGTGAAGGTCAGATAGGCAGTCGCTAAATGTAAAATACTGGTACTCAGCTGCATTCGGTTAGACTGGAAGCCGACCCCAACATAGTTGGGAAAAGGCTAGGCAGATGATGTAAATTTAGGGCGCGAGTCTATTGCCATCAACCGGGCACAAATCCAGACAAAAAGTAGTAGTAAGTAGTAGTATAGTAGTTGTTAGTAAACTTTTAAACACCACAACCTTATCTTTCAAGGATGTATCAAGACCTATTCGAAGTAAAAGTCAACAAATTGAAAAGATTCATTTCACAAATGGATATTAAAATCTCTTAAACATTTATGCCTTTGTTAAGACCAGTCTGGTAGTTTTTAATATAGAAAGTGACATTCAAACGCTGTCCTTTTAAGAATTTTCATTTTGTGAGATTTTATTTTTATTTCTGAAGCAATTTTTCTTGGATGGATTGCATGTTTTGACAAAGGACATAAAATAATCGAAAATGGATTAAACTTGGTAGTTATATGGTAAAAAGAATCTCGAGTGTTACTTGAGATATTTTTTCTTTTAATTTTATTGTTTTTCTTCTATGTTACCAAAGTAAGAAAATTGTTAAAAGTATCAAGATTACTCAAACAAAGCAAAGAAAAAACAAGATGGCTCTTCTAGCATGTCCCAAGTTATGCCTCTGTTATAAATACAAAATTGTATTTGGCTGCTTTATTCATTTTCAAAGATTGATCTTTGTTTTTTTTTATTTGATTTTTCAGTAGCTTTAGGAAAACACTTATTATAATTTATGATATAGGTATTATCCCACGGGAACCTTACTATTTTCCGGGCTAAAAATTAGCCTATGTACTATTCCAGACTATAATCTATCTCTGTGCCAAATTTTATCCAGATTCGTTCAGCCGTTCTGGCGTGATTGACTAAGAAACATCCATCCAAACTTTCGCATTTATAATAATAGTAAGATTTCTCAGTAGGTACACACAGCAAAACAGACAGGTATGCAGGGTCATCAGATATAGTTGAAGTTTTCTTAGAAACCGATGGATGTTTTCGAATGTAATTTAATTTAAAACGTAGATAATAAATAGTTCTTTATTTAGGTTAAGTTTCAGTCAAAGACATCCATCGGTTTCTTAGAAAACTTCAACTATATCTGACGACCCTGTATACCTATCTGTTTTGCTGACTGTACATAAGTAAATCCTTTACAGTTTAGATATAATGTGTTTCTCGTTACATTTATCAAAGAGCATCAGTTTCTTTTAAATCAGAAGATATATTTCCATCTCTTGAATATAAAATCTAGAGAAAAATCGTTCATCCTCATAAAAACTTGAAACTAGTGAGTCGCACTGGGAAATCTTCGCAAACTATTTCCGTTAGATGTTGGAATCCTAGCCGCTGGGTGTAAATAATGAAGCATGGCCGCCGCGGGGCTCAATTAATATTGACTGGTGGGCCCCAGGAGGCTGCGCTGCGTATCGTGTGCGATGTAATGGCGAATAAAATGTGTTGATGATACGCTGTCCTTATCAACTACGGAGCGTTATTCCTTCATTATTATGTTATCATGTTTTCTGATTACGGATATATTGAAAGTCAAAGTAAAAAAAAGTTAAAAATTTTTGTAGGTTTTTTTTTTACTAAATCGAGTTCTAAATGTTATCACTAAATATGAAATATCCCTAAGGCCCCTATACTGTTTCATGCACGCATATGCACAATATTTTGCGATTGTTGCGTAGCTTACCATAAACAGATTTTTTAAATGACGTTTAAAAGTGCCTTCTTGACTTTGACCTCATACCAAAAATAAAAGTCAATGCCCAGCAATGACGGCGAGTGATGGGTAGCTCGCCGTCCGATCAAGGACCATGCCCGGGTCGACGGCGTGTTCTGTTTCAAGCGCGCCTCAAAAAGCTGTCAGCACAAGGATGGGGCCCCAACAGGGCCAAACACCTGCCCCGGCAGGACGGTGTTGCCTCGGATGTGTCTTTTTCATCATTTCATCCCACAAGTACGTTTTGGTATCTAACAAGCAAAATTCATTTTTAATCTGTGCAAATAGAAGTCATAATCAACTGTCAAATGAAAGTCCTGCTAAAATAGATCCACCCGTTTGGAGATTAGCTGGAGGCTGGAGCACACAGACATACAAAGGCATAAGGCATTAAGTCCGTCTTGTACTTTTTTTTGTTACTTAAAGTTTATATAAATAAATACAGAAATTAAGATAAAAGGTTTTTTCGGGTAGGGGAGACCGGGTACAAAAGTAACACTTTGTACTTTGACACTGGTTTCTAGCTAGTTATCATATTTTTTATGAAATGAATATAGCCACATATAAACTTCGATTATGCTCTACAAATTTTGATCTAAATTTACCTCATTATTTGCTGTTTACTGTGAGTTACAGACGTTTTAAAAAAAAAATACTTTTGTTACTTTCGACCCCGAGGCCAGGCCGAAAGTAACACGGTGTGGGTCCGCCCCTTATTCGTGGTAGTTTTTGGACCTGCCCTTGGAATGGGTCTAATATCTCGGGGTGAGACTGAGAAAGGAATCGACGAGAAAGGAATAGGCGGGAAAGGAGAAGGTGGGGCAGAATACTTTATCTAATATTATACGTCCATGTTAGTGGTCCCTCTTTCCGTCTTTCTTACTCGCTGTCGTGGCATTCTGTTGATAAAACTAACGAATAATTAACATTAAACGTAAGTGAATCATGCATGCATGACGTGGACAAGAGTAACATGTTACTTTTGTAAGTGTACTTACAAAAGTACTTACTCGTAGTGCTATGTTACTTTTGTACCCAACCATGTTTTTGGTAATTCGTGAAAGCCTACTTAAAAATGGAACTTGCTATTCAAAAATCAATAATAACACTGTGTACACAATCTAATCAAGAATTACTATGCAAATAATTACATTGATATGATCATTTTAATACTACGTAACCACTGAATGAATAAATCTCAAAAAACTTACTTTTGGTTCGTAAAATCACGCGGCGTCCTCTAGCACAACCATACGGTGCGGAGCGTGCATGGCGACTAAATACAAGGGGGGGGAGCACCGCCGGCTATCTCCTGGCGGCTGGAGGGCCGTGTTTCGACTATTTGATAAACCTACAGAGCGTTTGTTACTTGCGACCCGCTGTTACTTTTGTACCCGGTCTCCCCTATGTACTACCATGTAAACATATGTGAGTGGTTGACCAAAAAGGGACCTCAAGGGAAAATAATTGATTTCGAGTAAATCGCGTTTGAAATTTCGTGTAGCAACGAGTTTCGGCTCGGCCTCGGCTCACAAAAAAAATCATAAAAAAAACACTACGGCACCTAAAAATATTCTGGTTAGACCAAAACAAAGCTAAAAGACCACAGATTAAAAAATTAAAAATAACGGTTTCCAATCCCTCCAGGTCCCTTTTTGGTCAACCACTCACATATTTTGTAAAAAGCTGCTATTTTCACATTACAAATAGACATTTCAATTTTATTTATTTGTATGGATAGTTATAAACACACTAACAACCTCTCAAATACGGTTGACAAACGTGTGCTATATAAATTGGCGTCTTGTTACACTCAATTTACAGCGAAGTGCAGCCGCGGCGTCTGCAGATATGACTCAGTTACGCGAGCTTGTATTTCAGCATTCTAGTTACTTGTTCACTGAGGTACATAATGTCGTATGTTCATATTATGTAGGTATCGTTAGTGACTGCAATTGAATGGTAATGGTTAAGAATTATTATTTAGTTTTGTGATTGATAAATGAACAAAAGAATTATGAAAAGGAATAGATTAAAAATACCACTTTTACAAGTTATTTTTGTTTATTGGTATTTTATAACGTGCTTTGAAATTCGCTGTACATCTTTCCGGCTACAACTCTGTTCAAACTATTCCCGTTTGAGCACCTATGCATTGAGCACCAATCAATATTTTAACGTGGTGTTAGAGCACCACTCAAATGGGAATATCTTTGGTGCTCAAGAAATGGGTGCTCAAACGGGAAAATTCCTCTGTTCGCGCAGTGGCTTAGCGATTGGATGATGCCTTGCGTATCGCGGGTTACATTTCCATATATTATGTAGAACAAATATTTGTATTGCCTACAGATACTTGTTACGGGTCTGTCTGTTTGAGTTTACATGTTTGTAAACACATGGATTAACGAAACAGGGCAACTAAATTTAATTCTATTTATTCTGTATATGACGTTCAAAAGTGCCTCTTAATGGCCCAATTGAAATAAATAATTTGTCTTTGACTTTTAAAAACTGCATTGCATCCTTACACTGTGTTGTATTTATGTATGGTAACTCACAGCTCGTCTCTACTTCTCCAGTCCTCGACACAAAGGCGCACTCGAATGGTGTCTGCTCGTCTAATTAGTCGCACTTGGCGCCTCATCAGCGGCTTTACATCGCGTAATAATTGCGCGCCTCACGTATTTGCGCACGTTTCGTCGCACACGAACAAATTGCTACTTCAATTCCGCTTATTTTGGTGCATTTAGGTACCTAACGTAAATAACGTTGAAGATAACATCAGTCTTGTTTTTCCTGGAGGGTTGGATAGAGGTGTAAGGTGCGTTGGGGAAATTACGATCACGGATCCATTACATTTTTTATTCATTTGTTACATTATGTATCCGTACTATGTGTTAATGAATTGTTATTCATAATCTATCTCCTCATCATCCTGTCTAGCCTGTTCCAAACTATATTGGGGTTGGATTTTAGACTAACTGGATGCAGCTGAGTACCAGTATTTTTCATGGAGCAATTGCCTATTGGACCTCTACAACTCAGTAACTGGGTAACACGATACACCTTGGTACGACTGGTTGTCAGACTTTCTGACTTTGCAGTACCCGTAACGTCTGTCAAAGATCTATTTTTTTTCTTGTAAATGTTGTTCAGAAATGCCTTTTAATGTTTTAATTTAAATAAATAACATCACTTTTGACTTTGCAAATGAAAAATAGATTTAACATAATTATTTCTAACAATTTCATAGAATGTTCTAGATCTGTGAAAACATAGGTCATCAAGATTGTTAAGACATTCCATGGTTGCTAGGTCACCACTTCATCAGAATGAAAAAGACCTTCAAAAATCGAACAGGAAGTACTTAATACAGCTACTTACATTTTAAATTAAATTAAAGCTCTTTGTAATCGTACTTGAGATCAACAGGCCTCGTACACGGGTAAAGGCTTATGTTTTTCATTGAAATGTAGTGAATCTATCTACGAATTAATATTAATCCTATCCTCTTCCTCGCGTCGTACAATATTTTAGGTACACTGGTGAATAAAATAGATGGACCGTTTATTAGGCTCTGGGCTGGGAGACAATACATGAGCGTACATGTGCAAAATTAAATTGTTTTATTGTGATGTCAATTTTGTTTTAATTTATTTTTTACTAACAATAGGTAAAGGCAATACTAATACAAATGGATCCTGTAATCTAAAATAAAGAGTTATTATTTATATTATTATTTCTCATTACTGAAGGTGAAGTTTCCGTTGGATCAGCTTTTTACTGATGCTGTCTCCTCATCTGTGTCGGTCTTTGGCGTCATGTAGTGCGACGTGCAATTAGGTGTCCAGTGTGGAGCGGACCTGGGGACCTACCGTCATCTTTTAAAACAATACCATTTTAATATTACTTTGTAATTTCTGTTCTTGGATTTTCAACTTTCGGCGCTGAGCCGAGCGTTTTAAGAGATAGGGGTAGGCCCCCTGATCTACCCATCTTTTAGGGCCGTCGTATTGTCATGGTACCTAATAACTCCTCGGGACAAAGCAGGGAGAAAATAGAATTATAGAATAATGTTCAATTTGCAAAAAATAAAAAAAATATATATAAATTTCGCTTAATTTCTTAAAGTATAAACATCATAAAATCACGGCTGTAATCCCCGAAGAGTTAGGCAGAGGTGTACCCATTAGTACACCCACATTTCGCCAGTTATGTTTAAGTCCCATGTAATAGGTGGCGAGCCTATTGCCATCAACCGGACACAAAGACTCCGAAGCTGCTACTGAGAAATTCCTGATGGAAAATTCCAATAACACTTTGCCAGACCTGGGAATCGGACCTCATGCTCAGCAGTCGCGCTTTGCTACCACTGGACCAACGTCAAACCTTAAAGTATCCTTCCTCCTCCTCGCGTCATATTCCTCATTACTGAGGGTCGTGAAGATCTCGTTGGATCAGCTTAAAGTAACTTTAAAGTATAACGCCTCTAAAATTCTAAAATCGATATCATAGCACACACTATTTCATTCCCGCAGACATTCCAGCGGCCCACAAAAACGCGTCTGTTTAGAGGTCAGTGTGGCACGCCCATAATGCCCATAAAAACGGTCTCAAACGCCTGTCAAATAAGCCGCTGTATCTTTGCAACGCATTTCGTAAGCAGAAACAATATTAACCGGGGCTCCAGTTTAATTTCCATAAGAAAATAAAAATGCCCGTTATTTGTCTTTGGCGAGAGGGGATCTTGGTTTTTGTGGGGTAAATGGGTACTAGCGGTTCTAGATAGATTGTAAGGTGAGTATTATGTGAGACTGAATAAAGTAAAAAAACTGGCCTAGAGTAAGTCACCGCCCACTAGAGCTTCCGTACCACCGTATAAAAATAACACTACACACAAGAACTCACATATCTTATATACCTTAATTATTTGACTTTATTTAATTTTTAATTTTTTGTAATAGCGGTAATAGAAATACGGACTCTTTGAAACAACTCTCTACCTATTAATACGATTCATGCTGATCGACAGACGGGCGGACTGAGGAGGATAAGTAATAGGGTCCCGTAAGCACCTTTTGGGTACGGAACCACCCTTTAAAGATCCATGGTCTGACCGCAGATTTATGAGAAGAGTGACATTTGGATGGTAGCGAAAAGCAACTCCTGCAGAACTTAGTTTAATGATTTCTGTTACTTTAGGCCCTTCTTTAATCTAAAAGAGAAAGTTCTAAGGTAATAGAAAACATAACGTAATTAAAAGCCAGTAGCACACACAATGACGCTTAAAAATTAAATAAAAATTAAGCGCTAAATAGAAAGGCAACAATTCGACTACTTCATGACTTCTAACCGACTTTAATTACGTTAGTAGTAGTACCGGAGTCCATAATCCTTAACTTATTATTTCTCATTTGCATTCGCTGAGACGTGATTTCAGCAAGAATTTTAGTAAAAGGTGTTATTGTTTGTCAGCACTATTTAATCCTGTCTACGTTTTTAACCTTATGTCACGACTTGTTTCCGTTTTTTTTTTAAATTAGGACACTAATTCATACGTCCACTGCCCCCCATTCAGCCGGACCTGAGGAGTGGTCCACGCGTGCCCCTCTTTGACGTCGAGCGGGTAGTCAAACACAAGGCGGCTAGCACCAGTCAAGGATCGCGGAAGGCGCGTATGTTCCCAGGATCAGCGTAAGTGTGGGAAGGGAACAACGGGGTGGTTTTTAGTCAGTAGGAGTCCTATACTTATAATATTTCCAGAAAATGAAAAGAACACCTTGTTAATTTACAAAGCGACACACTCATGTTTCGTAGTATACCTACTGTTATTTTCCTATGTACCACATTAACGACCATTGCTTTATTTGTTTTCTCATAGATAATACTAGCTTCCGCCCGCGATTTCGTCTGCATCAATATTATCCCACAGGAACCGCACATTATTTCGAAATAAAAAGTTAGCCTATGTGCTATAATCTATCTCTTTGCCTCTCAACCAGATCTGTTCAGCCATTTGGCGTGATTGAGTAACAATCATCTATCAATCCTAATTTTCGCATTTATAATAGTAGACTGACAAGTAGAGGGAGGACGGACTATGTTGCCGTTAAAGATAAAGATAAAGATCAATTTATTTGTTTTCGTTCCTCTTAAGATCATCCATTAGTTGTATAATAACGATATAAACATGTATTTTATTTTTATTTTTTTTTATAACTAAATCCGCTGCCATCCCACAGTGGGTTGTAGTTATTAGTCCTGTAGTTATCTTCATACTGGTCTCTTACTGGATAATCATACTGGTCTCTGACTGGATAATCGTACTGGCCCTTCTTCGCTGGGTAGCACTTAGGATCGAACCATTTATTGAGGTCCATACCACGTATCTCTTTGCACGGTATTATTTTGTTTCTGGAAAGTTAAAGAAAAGTGTTTATTTTTTAAAATACGGTTAATAGGTCATGGCTTCCTTTGGCTAGCTCTTCTGCATAATGAGTCGATATCGTTGCTGAGAAAAACGGAAGTTTCTTGTGATAGCAATAAGTAGTTGAAAACTTGAAAAGGTTGAGTGAAATCTTTTTAAAAAGAAGAAAGAATAAAATAATTTTAAATATTGAGTACGGGATGTATCTCCGTAATCTCCTAGTTTTAAGGGGTATAACCCCCCTTTAAAAGGAGAGAGGAGTTGGGGGAGGCACTTACCATCATCTGCTTAGCCTTTTCCCTATGTTGGGGTCGGCTTCCAGTCTAACTAAATGCAGCTGAATACCAGTATATTATATGAAGCGACTGCTTATCAGACCTCCACAACCCAGTAACTGGGTAATACGATAAGCATGGCTAAGGAGTATAAGCACTCAAAGACATTAAAAACTGGAGGATAAAATTCAAGAATAAATCACCACTTAATTCAAGAATAAATCACCACTTAATTCAAGAATAAATCACCACTTACTTCTTGCTGACATTAAGCAGAGCCTTAGGCTGGATCTCTTCTACATCATCACCGTTGTCACACAGCAGTCGAGCTACACTGGTACTCCTTACTTCGGTCAATTGAGCTGTAGAATTTATTAATTTGGTAGATCTATGAGATGTTTTGGATTTATAACAGTTTTGGAGTTGACATGTGCATTCCTAGTTTACAATGATAGGATCATCATGCCTGGGCTTACAATAGAATATGATCAAATGAGATGAATTTTCATAAAGAGGATGAGACAAATAATAATTGATTACTTAATATGAGTTGTAAGTGCATATTGGAGGATACTGCTTTTTTTGAGGGAGCTCTAAAATACTTACGCAGAGTCAATGCAGCATGTGATTGCCCATTCTCAAAAAAGAATCTGTCAGACTTCCTCCAGTTGACCAGAGTCTCCACCATGATGCAGAACAGCGTAGGTCCCACCCAGGCGCCATGCATTAGCCTCTCGCTATAGATCGCTACCATCAGCTCCATGTCATTCACCTCGTCATCGTATATGCGACGAAGTTGTTCCACTTTCTGGAAAACAAGACTTTTTGAAAGGTCTGTTGATGATTATTGTAGAATCATTTCAGGCACAAACAGGTTGTATCGTTAAGCTACTGAAATATAGCCTATTTATTATATTAAAGTAGTACCAGAGTCATAAACAAACAAACAAGTTTCTTACATCAGGGTATATAGTATCTTCAAAGTCTTTAAACTTGTGGGCCACGGGCAAGCCGCATATCTTTCTGTACTCGTTGTATGGAGGCAGACCTTGGTCACGACCTCTCATAATGTCAGTGGCGCCGATGTCCGACGCTGCCTGTAGTTCTCCTAAGATTCGCTCCGCAATCTGTTCAAAATGACAATGATATATTGAATTTTTAGAAAGTACCAGTTTGTGGTATGTGACTGTCCCTGATAATTATAGTGTTTTGGTTGTTACTGTAAAGTTATTATGAGAATTTGAATGCAAAAGAAAATCAAACCTAGCTGGAAATACGGGGTGTAAAACGACACACCACATAACTGGTATTTATGCACCCTGCCCATCAAGCTAAATAGTGTTGGGCAGAAATTATTGGAAAGATCATTGTTCATTCAACAGTTTAGTTAGAACACATTCTCACATTAGTTACATTCTCTATGAACGCATTCACACCTATCAGTGTCAGTGACGACACAGTGCTCTCAGTGCTCTTTGATACGGGACGGTGCACGGTGTCGGAACTGTGCCGGACACTGATATGTGTAAATCAAGCTTTATTGTGCAATAACGTAAATGATAACTTTACTTTGTTAAGAATAATAAAGCAAAGAAGTGTGGAAGTGTGTCTACTTACATCTGGTTCTAGAGTATAGTCGAACTTAGCAGCTCTTTGCCTGAAGGCTCCTTGTGTGAGGTCAGCCTCAGTGTTGTTCACCTCGAGGATACCACTCCTTAACTCATCATCGACTGTGGTGCGAGTGCCGAGGTATTTACCCTTGCCGCTGTACAGGCTGGAAGAATAACAACTCTTGAAGATGGTTATCAGATTACCACCAGGAATACCTTTCTTGGATATTTTGTCACACACAAAGTTTATGTTCACAACATACACATATAACATACAAACCAACATATTTGTTTCTTTTAAGACATTCTTAAGGTGCAAGTAGGGCTGCTAGCGTCAACATTTCAAGAAAGTGGTATTTCTATAATAATTTTCCTACAATAATTATCACTCATTTGTGTCTCCACGGTTGCCTGTAAACGGTTTGAAGGGAGCCCTTTTTCAAGATTTTCCAATGATTAGCATAGATAGATGATGATTGTAAGATGTCGATATGTAACAGTAGCAATTTTTTATCGGGTGAGCAGTTTGCTCTGTTTGCCAACCTGGTACCGGTACAGTATGATAAACTTACTCAGTCCTTCCATCCTGGAAGGTGTGGAACCAGCGAGTGCCCACCACATACTCGTGGTAGACCCCCGGCTTGTACCGCTCATCAAAGTCGTTAACGTAGCCTTTCGTGTCATATATTACACCTGTCTCCAGGGCATTCTTTCGACCTGAGTAGCAGAAATTGAAAGTCTAAGTTTTTAAGAACTAACTTACTCTACCGATTCCTTACTTGCCAATTTAATAAAATGGCCATTTATTAAAATCTGTCCTTAAGTAGTTGGAAAAGACTTATAAGAATAATAATTTAACACAAAAAAAAAATAGAAAATACTGATTTTGTCAAGGTCTTACCCAAGATTTCCGCCATCAGCTCATAATACAGCATGTACTGCCACTGCGCTATATTGATTTGACGAGCTGTCTCGAACAGCTTTTGGTCGTCCCAGCACGGGTTGAGCTCTGCCAGCTTGCGAGCCAGTCGGTTGTGCTCGCGGTAAAACCACATCGCAGTCAGGTAGATGCCCGACAGTACGTTCCCATCATAGAAGTCACCTGGGTGATGAAGTGATGGTTACCGACGCGCCGCGCAAATTAGAATATAACAATAGTGCATTAATGTGAAGAATGGTTGTTGTTCTTTCCAGAAGAATTGTTATGACAACTACTACTATGGCTCGCACTGATACATTGTCTTTTGAAATGTTAGGAGTGACTGTCTACGATCACAATATTGTACCAAGTGTCTGTAAACATATGTTATTAATAATTTAGTTGTCATTGCTTAATTTGTAATTCATTGTGCCTATTGCAGTACCTAATATAGGTAGTGGTTTTTATTCTTGGTACATCATCTTTACATTCTTATAGTTATTAAATTAATGTAAGTAATACATATTATTGTGATACTATTTTTATAAGGAATAAGTATGAAGTTTCTATCATATTCTTCTCCATACGAAACTACCTTTTGGAAGGGGCAACTAGATTATAATCTTTTTCTTTGTAAATGTCTTTCAAAAGTGGCTTTTGAATGAAATTAAAATAAATAATTTAACTTTACTAAATCTTTCTAGTATTTAAGTAACTTTTGAGATGAAAGTTATGGTGTTTGTTTTTGCCAAACTACTCACCAAACTCATAGCAGGCGTTCTCAATTGGCCTCCTATTGTTAAGACAAACCGGTGCGGTGCCGGGTGGTCGCTCTACGCCATCTTTCATAACAGACTTCAGCAAACCTCCTTGATACGTCCGGATTTGTGTCTCCCGAAGGTCAGAGAAACCGTAGACTATGGATAAATCTTGTAGTGGAGTCGGTAGGTTGTACTGTGAAAATAATATTTTAAATTGGTGATGAAAAAATTATTATAAAATTGGGTAGGCGTTCTTATTCTTGCATTCCTGGATAAAAAGTGCCATATACCCCGTTCTATTCAAATTACATACATACTTATTTCATGTTCCGCTTTCAAAAAACTGTTAACTAATCGAAAATTCTTACCCTTTCAGCCGGCAGTGAGTTTGGTATGCATCCCATCTCCTGGAACGTGGAGAACCTGGTGAGGTTCATGCACCTGATACCGCTTCTCCGAAGATAGGGGTCGTCCTGTGGCACGGGGATGGGGATGCAAAGGGGATTGACACGGTTGGGGGTATTGCCAAGACAGCAGTCGCTGACGGCCGCGTAGCGAACTGAGGAGTGAAAAAAATGGCAACCACCATAGCTGCAACACTCTAAACATCGAATGTACGTTTAAAGGTAGCACGAGTAAAGGCTTCTTCTCTTGTAGAGAAGGCACGAGCATTGATCATCACGCTTGCTCAACACGGATTAGCTATTTTAACTTGTATTAATTATAAGTCCAGGTTCGGGATTACGATGTTTTCCTTCACCGATGTCAGTGATGTTCAAGATAAACTTAGAAAGTACATATGAGTTGAAAAACTCACATTGGTACTTGCCTGATATCAAATCAGCAACCTCATGAGAGGCAAGTGTCTTACCCACTGGGCCATTAATGCCAGGAAAAATTGAAATGTGTTTGTAGGTTTTTTGCCTTTTTGTCCACCAACTTACGTAAAACGGTCAAGTCAGCAATATCCACGATGGAGAAGACGAAGATGTGTGTTGACAGAGTGTTAAATTCGTGGTCTTCTGGGAAGCCATCACCCAGGATCTTGGTGCGCAGCAGACGAGCTGATGGTAGATCCGAACCGTTCATGGCAGGACGCAACCTGTTACCTGAAATGGATCTTCGAAAGTTTAAGTGGCTAATAATTTTCATTCTTTGGCTGTCATTTCAGTTATTTCTTGGTAATTTTACTTATGATAAAAGTCCTTACTCCAGGTACTTTATTACTGATTTTGGTAACGGACTGTTTTATGTTCTTAGTAATTCGTAAAAATATTGGAAAATATGGTCCATATCTTACGAAATCAACACTAGTTACTTGACCAAACTTTTAGTCTTTGTAAAAACGAAAAGAAAAAACATGATTTTGACAGCCTTTCAGTTCCAGCTTACCAAGTCCAAACTTAGCGGGTCTCATTCTCAGCAAAGGAGTGGGTGAAGCGCCGCGGGAAGGATACTTAGGGTTGACGCACGTCCCGTCGATGCGTCGACCCTCGTGTGGCTTGCACGGCTGCACCTTCACCGTGCATGGTCTGGTGGATATCATCGTCATGTTTTACTGGCGTGTGTATAATCGCGGAAAATTGCGGTGAACTACTTTTCTCCACTTTTTTAGACCCTAACACCCTTAGTAATAGGAAAAGTGGTCAAACTTCATTGTCCATGATTGTAGATAGGCTGCTGTGGTTATTCTGACGTCATTGCCGTAATGACGTAAGTAAATATTAAAAGAGCCATTCCAATGTTTAACTGGTCCGACTTGATGATTGATTTAAAAGCTGTATATTATGTTATTATTATATTTGTTGGTGGGAGAATAATAATAATCTGGAATCTGGTGGACGCATTCGCGTCTATTATGCGATTGTATGATGTCTTTTTACACAATTTTAGTAACCTTCTCAATACAAGTATTCTAGATAGCAGGAATTCCTCGCCCCCTATTACATGGGACTTAAACCCATAGGACTTCCCCTTAGGGGATTACAGGCGTGATGTTATGTTAATGTAATCCCTGAAGGGTTAGGCAGAGGTGTACCCATTAGTTCACCCACATTTCGCCAGTTAGGTTTAAGTCCCATGTAATAGGGGGCGAGGCTATTGCCATCAATCGGGCACATATACAGACTCCGAGGCTGCTACTGAGTAATTCCTATAACACTTTGCACGACCTGGGAATCCCAAGACCTCATGATCAACGAGACAGTCACAACAGGCAGTAGATAATAATATTTTATCATGTATGTATTTATTTATTCAACTGGTACTTACCCGGTCAAATTCAAGCTTCCCAACAGTTTTCCCCGGTCATCATTTATTGGTTTACCAAAATAAGCATCGTATATCACTTGGGACACCACAAAATGAGCGAGGAACAGATAAAACGCGAATTTGACGATCATTGCGGACGAAGGGCGCGATTTGTATAATTATACCGCTCGTTACCGATGCACTTATATAAGCAGTTCCGTTAAATAATACTAATTTGTGTTAATTTATCATTATTTAGGGTAGCTACATTATATTATAAATTGATTAAACAACGTTACTTTTTGATTACTATGAACCAGAAAAGGGGTCATTGTACTCATCATTACAAACAATTTTTTTTTATTAAGGCAGCAATCTTGAAATCAGCTTATCTAGCTTATTCACATTTTGTCGAATTACGTGAACATAAATGGCAGGCCACTTTTGGATGGCTTACTCAGGAACTGGCAAGAGGAGGTACTACACAGAGGAAAGTGGAAGGAATGGGGGAGGACTTTGCCAAGAAGTGGGACAGTAAAGGCAAGAAAAAAAAGTAAAGAAAATAAAAAACAAGCTTCAATTTACATAAAAACGTAACCTAAAAAAGAAAAAATAACGTGAACTTAAATATACTTATATAAATATAGATCTTTTCAGAATATTAAAAGCTTAAGGCACTGATGTAAGCTATCCATTATACAGGTGGGTAGTACACAATATCAGTGCCTCAAGTGATTTCCACACGATGTTTCCCTTCACCAGTGTTGTGTATGTTTACATTAAAAAATACATTATGAATTGAAAAGCTGACTACATTATTTGGTTCTGCCTGTTATCGAACCCGCAACCTCTTGCATGGGAGGTGGGTGCCTTAACCACTGCGCCATCACAACACTCCACCAAGACCATCCAAGCGGAAACAATTAACTTAATCGCATGTGCAGCAAGTAGATCCTCATCGTCAGTAATCGATAATCATGATCGTCCGTTATGCAGTGGAATTAATATCAGAAATTTCTCTTTTATACTACAACAGACAGACATTTCCGCTTCCAAGCAATTATCTAGACAAATGCTCGTGATTAAGTGTTCACTAAATGATATTAATAACGTTATATCTCCAACTAAGCACCCTGCCTACGACTTCGTTCGCGTACGTATAGATTTCGTGCTTACCCTATTAACTCTTCCACGTTGGTCTCGTGTTAGGTTTGATTCTCAGGTCAGACAAAAAGGTTTGTTGGGTTTTTCCGTTAAGAATTTGTCAGTAGCAGCCCGGAGTTTGGAAGTTGGTGGTATTACACCCCCGTGCCTCGGAAAAGATCCCTTTGAAAGGTAGTTAAAAAAAATCGAATAACTTCAAACGTTAATAGTTTAGTTAGATTTAAGTTTTGAGTTGAATTAACTTAGTAATAAGATTTTTTATACAACCGAATTCCCCTATCATCCCCTCAGGGGATGGATTACCAAAAATCATTAATGTTTGATGATTGAAAGGAATTATTTTTTTATCTCTCGATAACTATGAAGATAGAATTCCTAACAAATATAAAATCGGACATTTATTTTTAATATTTCCATTTTAATGTAGGTACTGTACTTTGAAGGACCACTTATATTAATTAAAAAAAATCATTTTTTTATAGACCACTTGACTTCTAAACATATTTTAATCAATCTATCAATCAATCAATAAGCACACATGTTTTTCCTATTCTTGCAGCGTTCCCCGGACATGGGTCCACCTTTATCACTGAAGCAGAAGTAATCCAAAGCTCTTCTGGCTCTTCTGCCACTGCCGTATCTTCTGCACTGGATGGATATCCCATTGTTACATGGGCGACCATAACAAACACTAAAATGGTGAACAGGTGAAACTTCATCTTTAATAATTGATGTCAGAGCTGTTTCTTGATATTGCTGTCTGTGATGGACTGGTTTGATGACGGTGGTTTGTACAGTTTTATTTATAGTTGAGAAAAAATAACCGACAACATTTATTTTCATATTTATATTCTACTCGATCCCATTTTCCACAACAAAACGTCAGTTTAAGTTAAATACTAAAAAAATGAGAGTGTTTAAGCAAAACTGTGTCATTTAGTTTTTATTAGGGTTCCTTACGCAAAGGGCCAGTCTGTATAAAGAGTGCGACTTCCCATCTTCGTGTTTAGGGAGGTTGTCATAAAAGATGTAGTTAAATAATCAAATAAAATTACGGCAGCTGGTCAATAAATTAATAATACTTGTTTTTTATTGTAGTTTGTGTCAGTATTTCAGAATACTCATAAAGAACGGAATCGTTGCGTATGCGATAGGCAGTTGCGCGACTATATCGCTGTGTGTGTGTGGGTTCATTAGTCAATAAAATCAGTATATTAAAATTCGCGAAGAAATACTTAAGATTTTGTTTAAAAAAAAAAACTTTGCACTCACTACAAATTGCTCCAGTATCGTGGGTGCGTTCACATAGATATAATCTCAAATACACATACAGCCAGACCCGGAACAGCTGTAGGTCATACAAATATTTGTCCTGTACGGGCATCAAACACACGACACGTAGCGCAGCAGCCACTGCGCCAACCGGCCCGTCAAGTTTTTTATAAGTACCAAGTTTTAATTAAATTTGACATGCTTTCAATCTGTAGAAGTTTTATTAAAATTGGTTCGGTAAAACTAAATTATCATGTGAAACGCATGATTACATCCAACTCGCGCTTGGCCGATTTCATATGACCGTGACCACATCCTTTTGATCATTACTTGCAGAGTCGGTGTGATGTGAACTATTATTTATCTACGATTCTTAAATGTGGTCTTGACCTTAAGAATCGTAGACAAATAGGTTCACGGAGGTCATAAGCACAATAACATAGTTGCTTAATGATCTTAAGTGTAAATAAAAAACCGGGTAAGAGCGAGCCGATCTCGCACACGGAGGGTTCCGCGCCATTGTATACAAACTTTAACTCTAGGTGGGTACAGTAGCGGTCATAAGTGGAGTAGCAATCTACAAAGCAAATCGATTGACACTTTGGTTAAACTTACGACCTTTCGACGTCGTGTGCGAATTTTGAGATGTACGTAGGTACTGTGTTATTACGCGTTCAAAAGTGCCTTATAATGGCATAATTAAATAAATGATTTGACTTTGACTTTAACTTTGAATATATCACTTATACACATAGATGTAGGTATGGGCTGTACCCCGTATTCACAGCAATTCAAACCTTAGCATGCTACTGCACTTATGACCGCTACTGTACATACAAAGGAGTATGTATGTAGGTATATAGATCTTGTAGGACCCCCTTTAATTTTTAACTTCATTTACTTTTTTATTCGTTATTATATCGGGTACGGATCTATAGAAATATGATAAGTTTTTCTATCTTTTTACTATTGCTGCTTCGTTAGCCTTGTGAACTTAAGTACCACTGCTAAACAAATGTAGTTCCGGGTCTAAATATGGAAGTTGAGGTGTGACTGAATTTGGAACAGTGCAGTTAAATATTTGTCTTAGATGTGTTTAGGAGGTATATCTGGAACAGCTTAAGGCAACAAAACCATTATTTTATGATCAGGTTTGAATGTTTGTTGGGTGAAATTAAAAACACTAAAATCTTATATGTATTGAGTATTTATTTATACAACTGTAGCTAAACCGATTAATTGAGTCCTCGGATGCGGAAATCAATAATATATACCACTGTGACGTCACATATTTGAAGAACTGTCCAGTGCACATTTCGCCTCTTGTGTATCACGCTACGAGCGCCCGCCGTCCACACCTCTCCCGGTCCCCGACTCGTCCTACCTCCGTGTTTCTGTACCTTGCAGGCGGGGACTCAAGTGGTTTAGCTATAGCAATACAAGTACAATATTGTAGTTACAGACTTAATAATATAGACAAAATACATACATAAACTCACGCCTTTTTCCCATGGGGGTAGGCAGAAACCACAGAACGCCACCTGCTACGATCCTTACATACTCCTTTCGCCTCATCTACGTTCATACATCTCGTCATACAAGCACGCCGGTTACGAGTACTCCGCACCTGACCAAACCAAAACCTCCAAACCAAACCTCCAAACCTCCTGACAAAATATGTATTCATTATATGCACAAGCAGATATTGATAAATATTGTGTTTTGATAGATATTGTGCAAATCCTTACCAACAAAGACATCACTTTATTCTAGAGAGAGTCAACATTTTTGTGTGCGTGTGGTACGAGTGATCTTTTTTAAAAGTTCATTTGATCCGGTTTAAAAAAAGAAAAGTAATTGTGCATAACTGTTGAAACATGATGGTAAAGTGAAAAAACTGTTAAACCTGAAGTAAAAAAGTTATGGTGAAAAAACTAGATCACTCAATCTGCCCGTTTGAAGAAAATGTCATAACACGTATCTCAGAACATACCACCTTCGCGGTTTTAAATTTCATCTCAAAAAACTGTAGATAACATATCAAAGCTAGTAATAATTACTCGTTTCATTGGAATGTCGCGTCACAAAGTTATAACGCTTAATGTGGATCACTCAATCCACACATGTGGCGGTCTGAGTGATCTTTGATTGACCGCCTTAGACTAAATAAGTACGTAATATTTCTTTTGAATATTATACATAAGCTTGAAGATAAATTGTTGAAACATAAATCGTGACTAAATACCTATTAGTTCAAGAGCTAATGAAAGTTGAAAATTTGATAAACTGCAGACCTGAGTGATCTTATATTTACGAAATCCAAACTCGTAGCCAAACGGAGCTTACATTCATAACTGCTAATGAAACTGTTAAAACTTTTGATACATCATCTGCTTATCTACGTATTATACTTTAAGAGTTATCGCATATTTTACATTCTCAAGGAAAAAATTTGTAGGGTGTCCAAACGTTTGCGGCAATTACGGCGACCCATCATAAACTAGTAGCTGGAGAGACTACTAAAGAGGGACATGGATGACGGAAAGTACTCGTACCGCATAGTCCGGGAGCCGTCGCTTCGGTTGCCACCATTTTGGATACCATCGACAGCACATTTAGGAGGAGTGCCTAGCTTTGGCAGCGCAGCTCCGTGACCTTGTCGCGACGGTCGGTGCTGCAGATAATAAATAATTCAATTTGCTTTTCAATTGTAACCTGTAGTTTCGGACCCCTTTTCATTATAGCTCTGGTTACTAAACAAATGTTGAATCAGGAGGCTAGAAATAACGGCAACGATATGACAGCCTTGATAACTGTACTAGTGGCGGTCTACGGGGCTTGGTCCACGACCAACCGTAGTCCGGGGACGGTCTCCCATGCCCTCGCCCTTTCAACATTTTCACTTACTAAAATTGGTTATAACTTCCACAATTTTTACTGGATTTTTACAATTCTTGTTGGAAACTTAGTTTCTAAACAGTCTTTATAATATACAATAAAAATATTTAATGTTCCTTGCTAAACAAAAAATCTTATTTTCAAGTTACGTAATTATAACACTGTGACACAATGTTTCTTAAAAAACCTTTCTAATTAGTATTATACTTGCTTTTTTCAAATTGGTATCGTATGGAATTATGCAAACATTATTCTAATAGGATACAATATACACATGTTTGTACAAATTCTCGTAAGTAACATTTTCTAACTAGAAACAAATTAGGTAGGTACACAAGTGTTATTTCCTACTATCCTTATAATTAATATCTAAACTTTCCATATTCTTACGAGTATCGCACTAGCTAAAACTCTAAGCAAAATAATTAAACTTTTAATCCTTTCACACACTTATGTGTGTGTGAAAGGACTCACGCCTTTTTCCCATGGGGGTAGGCAGAAACCACAGAACGCCACCTGCTACGATCCTTACATAATACTTTCGCCTCATCTACGTTCATACATCCCGTCATACAAGCACGCCGGTTACGAGTATACTCCGCACCTGACCTTTCTGAAGAACCTCACCAATAAGGTCAGTGTAGGTCTTCCTAGGGCGACCCCTCCCTGCGTTTCCACTTACCTCTGCCATATCCACCTCTGCTACCTTTTGTTAAACGTCTTTCACTCATCCTCTCAACATGACCGAACCATCTAAGCATACCCTTTTCTATCTTTGTCACTGCATCCTCTTTTAATCCGAAACGGTCCCGTTTAACCTCATTCCTCACTCTATCGTTCAAAGTTACACCACACATACTCCGCAAGGAACGCATTTCCACAGCATTAATCCTACTCTCATGCCTCGTTTGCCATACCCAACATTCACTTCCATACATAAGCGTAGGCACCAGCACACCATTGTGAACAGCCAGTCGAGCCTTTTTGGGCATGGACTGGTTGGTCACAACCGCATGTATAGCACCATTCACTCCTCAAATCCTTTCAAACAAACTTTAAATCCTTTCAAAAACTAATACTAACATTTTACTGTACAAATCTTACCCCCGCCACTACTTGCGCTATAGAGCGCGAAGAATAAAAACTGATGGTATTTATCAAAGGTACAAAAGTTTACTAAAGTTCCGATAGTCCAATATGTATCCGATATCGTGTATATCCGCGATCGTGGGTGCGTTTGCGTAGTTCACGTGTATAAACTCACTTAAACAAACAGCCAGACCCGGAACAACTATCTGTAGGCAATACAATTACTTATTTGTTCCGTCCGGGAACGGATCCCGCGCCAAATTCTATGTCACTTCCTTGCAAAGAGACGACGACGTTGTCCCACGACTATGCCTCGACCATGGATTGTAACACGACCGGAAGCGAGAGGTTATCTGCAGCACCGACCGTCGCGACAAGGTCACGGAGCTGCGCTGCCAAAGCTAGGCACTCCTCCTAAATGTGCTGTCGATGGTATCCAAAATGGTGGCAACCAAAGCGACGGCTCCCGGACTATGCGGTACGAGTACTTTCCGTCATCCATGTCCCTCTTTAGTAGTCTCTCCAGCTACTAGTTTATGATGGGTCGCCCTAATTGCGGCAAACGTTTGGACACCCTACAAATTTTTTCCTTGAGAATGTAAAATATGCGATAACTCTTAAAGTATAATACGTAGATAAGCAGATGATGTATCAAAAGTTTTAACAGTTTCATTAGCAGTTATGAATGTAAGCTCCGTTTGGCTACGAGTTTGGATTTCGTAAATATAAGATCACTCAGGTCTGCAGTTTATCAAATTTTCAACTTTCATTAGCTCTTGAACTAATAGGTATTTAGTCACGATTTATGTTTCAACAATTTATCTTCAAGCTTATGTATAATATTCAAAAGAAATATTACGTACTTATTTAGTCTAAGGCGGTCAATCAAAGATCACTCAGACCGCCACATGTGTGGATTGAGTGATCCACATTAAGCGTTATAACTTTGTGACGCGACATTCCAATGAAACGAGTAATTATTACTAGCTTTGATATATTATTTACAGTTTTTTTGAGATGAAATTTAAAACCGCGAAGGTGGTATGTTCTGAGATACGTGTTATGACATTTTCTTCAAACGGGCAGATTGAGTGATCTAGTTTTTTCACCATAACTTTTTTACTTCAGGTTTAACAGTTTTTTCACTTTACCATCATGTTTCAACAGTTATGCACAATTACTTTTCTTTTTTTAAACCGGATCAAATGAACTTTTTAAAAAGATCACTCGTACCACACGCACACACATTTTTAGTGTTCGAATACACAAGATCCGGTTATATCTCTTGTACGACCATCCGTACAGAATTCCCCTCCGATTCCATACCTGTCTTTCCAGGGACTTTTTTTTTGTCGTTGAAACTTTGCCTCGCTATATTCTGACCCTTCTACCTGCTGTATCCAAACTTGTACGTTTCCGGGTGTAGGAGGCTGTTTTACAAAATTTGTAACAGTAGCCTTTGGAAGTTTATATCCTTCAGCATTTTCCTCCAGTTCAGTCACCTGCACATTGTCTACCGTTACTCTTGCACCTCTGGGGTAGACCACATAGTAAGAATAAGAATGTGCGAGATCTAACACTACAACACAAACTAATACTACAGCTAAGGATTTCATGTTTACCGTTTATTGTGTGATGCTATATTTGATGATGAATGCTGCCTTTTATACTCTTTTGTCGATAGTCTTCACGCGTAGGTTGAAAGGTTAGTTATTAGCAAAAATACTGGATTTTGAATGTCGATTCTTTTAATATTTATTTTAATTAGTTGCACCTGGTTTGGGGAGTGAACTTTGGCAGGGTTAGCTATGCAGACGCCCGCCATGTTCATAAATCATCATTTACCGGTCCGTACCAGGAAAGTTTACGATTAGTACGGTCATGACAACAATAACATTATTAACTTAAATGTTAATCAATGATTTGGCAGGTTTCTCCAACAGCTCTTTATTCTTGGCTGGCTCGTTGGTTTCATAGTGGTAATCACTCCTGACTTGATTATTTTTGGGGTGGAAAAAAAAAGTCTTTTCCTAGTAGGTACAATTACTTTATTGGTCATAAACACACCATTTCTTTTAGATCCATCAGCACAATAGACACCCGCAAGCCCCTGATACTAATTAGCTTTATATAATCCGTTAGTAGCATGTTTAACTTGCTGCTGGTGTTCAAAATTCCTATAAATATAATGTAGAGGTTGAGCCTCTTCACCGTTTTATTCACTTTTCTGACGTGCAGTCTCTGCACTCACACTTGTACATCACTAGGGTACTTTACATGTATATTGATAGTACTTACGTTACATCTAACACTAAAACACAAATTAATGCAGTTAACAGTTTCATGTTGCCTGTTTCTTATATTACTATGAGATATTTGATGAGGGGCACGGCCTTAAAACATTTCTTTTCATAGAATGCACTTACACAATTTTTATTTTTATTTTCAAAAATCGAAACTAGACTATTCATAAATACTAATACTACTACCCGTAGACTCACAATCACTTTTTTGTATTTCCGCTAACTTTCTAGTGAACTTGTTATTGTTGAAATTATCGTGTTGATGTTGACAAGAGTCCTGCATTGTTTCATAGAACAGCAGCCAATTTATATGCACACAGTTTTTAATCTTCGTCTAAACAAGAACCATCGGCAGCTCTTACACGATTGTCAGGACAATATACCGCTTGAATTACTCCCGCATAAGATCCACCAATACCACCTCCTCCAACTTGACCGTCACCACCGGAAATCGGCAGAAAACCGTCAAAAGAACCTTCTAGTCCATCATTCACTTCTATGACCTCTACCTTGTGTACCCACACCTGCACTCTTGTGCCCTGATCCCTTGGTAGTGTCGTTTGATATCTGACATCCGTAAATGGATAGTTATCAGGACGTCCATAAGTAGGAAAAGGATATGGATCCTCTTCAATATTCCTGTGAGTAGCAGGTGGAGGAAGAACCTCTTCACCGTTCTCATTCACTTCAGTCACGTGCACTTTCTGCACCCACACTTGTACACCACTGGGGTACCTCACATAGTGACAGTACGTTACATCCAACACTAGAACACAAACTACTACTAACAGTTTCATGTTTACTGTTTCCTATATCACTGAGATATTTCATAATGAACACGGCCTTTATATATTTCCATCCATTAACAATACGCACATAACTACAATGTTTTGTAAAAAACCAGCTATTGAATGAATCATCTTTAGTTGGAAACCAGTGAATTGAAAAAAAAATCGGCCAAGTGCGTGTCGGGCCACGCACAGTGTAGGGTTCCGTAGTAGCAAGCAACTACTTCATCTTAGTCACTTTAACTTTAAAGGATTAATGTTAAGGATTTTGTATTTGGTACAAAATTATCCAACACCCAAGTACAACGACTATTACTGCTAAATTAATAAAACTAAGACAGACGGACATGACGAAACTATAAGGGTTCCTTGTCAGAACTACAGAACCCTAAAAAAGGTTGGTCTGTTACACCGTGGCCAGTAGTGGGCAGTGGCCTTCTTTTAGCAAAATAATTATGCTAATGGTGCCAATAGTTTTACATTGTTTTATGGAAAATCAGTCAAATGGTGTGCATCAAGAACTATGGTAGGACCGTCCGTACAATGATCCCCCAAACCTACGGAAAATAAAGGTATAGGCGGTTGTCCTCGTTGAGGTACTGCCTTATCAAATTCTACCCCTTCTTGATTTTTTAATTTTAAAAATTGGCGATTTTTGCGCCCCCCTCCTATAGGTGGACTGGTAAAAGGTCGTCGTGGCGATCAGTTGTGATTTTGACATAATTGTACTGCTATGCTATTCTCTAAAAGACTCGACGACGAACTCGTCGACGAAACTAGTATGGTCCCCA
The DNA here is from genome assembly GCA_949316365.1 of Hoplodrina blanda. NCBI lineage: Eukaryota > Metazoa > Arthropoda > Insecta > Lepidoptera > Noctuidae > Hoplodrina > Hoplodrina blanda. Next base: position 886,102 of record OX438579.1, on the reverse strand, counting down.
GTGGATTTTGAACTTTATGCTCTAGACCATTTAGTTGAAAATCCATTAACGACAAACTGTCTCTAAGACGAGTTCCGAAACAGTTTGTCTTTAATAGATTTACAACGTTGTGATCTACAGCATAAAGTTGAAAATCCACTGGGGACCATACTAGTTTCGTCGACGAGTTCGTCGTCGAGTCTTTTAGAGAATAGCACCCCTGATGTGATGTGATTGATAATGTCAACTGATAAGTCACATAGTACAGTGACGTAACATTAGATAAAACCGCAACATCAAACAATAAAAATTAACCAAAGATGAAGTTTAGGGCGCCTTTACATCCACAGGTTGTGATTTTAGTAGCGAACAGGGTGAAAATCATGTAATTTTTTTTATTTCGTTAATTCATAAGGTTATCGATTCTAAATCATTTCTGAAAATTATAACTATCGTAATTAACTTACGATAAACACCCTTTAGGTATATGTCGCTTACTTTCGAATACAGCCGTAAGTTACTTACATTTTTACTAAAGCAACTTACAAGTGTAAAGGCGGCTATAAATAAAGCTAGAAATTGTTGTATGTTAAGTATATACGTTTAAATACACAATTATTTACGTCATTACAACCGGTTACTTGAAATAAGGAAATAAAATTAAGGAAGCAAATATAATAAAGCTTTATTAATTTTTTCTGAGGGTAAAAAATAAAACATAGATCTATTTTTCAATTAAATTGATTTAATGTTCTTTTATACAATCATTGTTAATTCTGATGCCTCCGTCAGGACAATGCATTCCCTGTAATCCATGGCCACCACCGGTAGCAGTCCCGCGTTGTTGGTCTAACTCTGCCACGCTTGTAGTTACCGGGAATAGTGCCCCACCGTGACCACTCGTATTCAATGTCGTTCGTTTTCCAACATGTTTGTCAGCAGCCTCTGGAACTTGAAGTCCTTTAGCTTCATTCTCCTGTTTGGTCACGTCCACCTTGTCGCCGTGGTATTGCTCATCGTAAGAATGCGTTAAACCGATCATGAAAACACAAACGAATACGACAATCAAGTATTTCATGTTGACTGATTTCTGTCACAATGAGATATTTTATAATGAACGCTAGATTTTATACTTTTCTATCTACGGACGCACACATACAAGTTTTTTTTTGTTGATAATTTTGTTTTCGGACTTATACCTATAAGGTGCAGTTATGCGTTCTCGTCTTTTAAGAGTTTTGTGGATTTTTATGTATAAAACAAGGTCGAGTTTGTTCGAAAACTCATAACTCTAGAACGGCTAGACCGATTTTCATGGTTTTTGATTTGTTGTATGTGTCCCGAATAATAGCAGAATAACTATTAAAACATTGGAAAATTGAATAACTGAAAAAACACTAGCATCGTTACTTCCTAGAATTTCGCAGTTTTGTTTTTACTGGTTTTTTTTTATGTGTTTACCTCACGTTATAGCATTAATTTTTAATCATAAGCTTGTGATCAGTGGATAATGGTGTTAATTGTGCAATAATTGTTATTATTTTAAATTTATCATTGTGAATAACATATCATTCTAATACTGTTTTTTATCCCTAGTAAATAAATAAAATAAAATTGGTCGAGGGCGCAAAACTGCGCCTCGTAGGTAAGTGTTGTTGTATGCATATTTGTTAAGTTTTTATTTAGATAGTGGTTTTTCCTTGTATTCTAAAATATTTTGTTGATTTTAAATTCGTCGTGCCTTGTTTGCGAATATAATATCCGTGAATCTTTATAAGGTAAGTTTCGTAGGCGGCCGCCAGGATTATAAATTATGCATCATCACTCGCAGAACCGGTAGTTCAGCATAGTTTCTGATATTGTCTTCGAGTGTCAAGGTCACTACTATAATCATATTATGCAGCAATATGAATACAAAATATTGAATTATCTACCGGTTTGTAAACCGTTTAGCCTTGATCAATTTGATTCTTGCTTGTTTGAAGAACATGAAACGTTTCTAGGTAGGTATCTAAGCACCAATTTTAATCGTCACGGACTCACTTTCCACCTTCTCTATAAAGTCCTTTGGAGTCACTCTATAATCCTCTACTACTTCCTCCTTTTGGTTGGTTACCATTGGACGGATGTCCTGGTTCTTTGGGCTCTTCCATCGCATCTTCATTTAGTACCCTCAGTTGTATTTTTCCCGTTTTCTCAGTTGGCACATCACTTTTTTCTCCAAATCTGACATCTATACCTGGATCGTCTTCAAAATTCGTGTTATCCAGAAGGTGCACCTCTTCATAACCCTGATGTGAAGCCACTACACCGTTTTCAGCTATTTCTTCACCGTGTTCATTCACTTCTATCACGTGCACTCTCTGCACCCACACTTCTACACCGCTGGGGTACCTCACATATTGACAGTACGTTACATATATATCTAATACAAAAACACAAATTAATACTGCACATAAATATTTCATGATAACCGTTTTTCCTCAACTCGATCGACAAAATGATTTCGGTTGTTTTAAGTTGCCATTTATATTCCTTTGATAATATACCTAATAATAATACAAGTAGCACATGCAAAGAATGAAAAATTTTGATTAGCATTTTAATTAATTTAAAATGTTGTGTCAAGGAACCGGAGAGCAGGTAGTCTCGATAACAGATGGGCAGATGAACAGATTTAATTGAAGGTCACACTTGTGATATAAGCTGTTCTTTAAATGATATCATGCACGATAATGCACGTCTTTACATTAGACAGCCATTCACAATTAAATAGTTCTGATATTTTATCTGTTATTTACATAATCAACTTTTTACAAGCTTTTATTTAGCTTGCACTGTCCGTATGTAAGTTGTCGTTTCAAAATTTGCAAACCATTTTCGACCATTTGTTGGTATCCGATTGAGCTGTTTTGCATACACCTTTAGTTCTGGTGACAATAAAATGAGCAATATTGTAATAATTTCCAATGGCCGCCGTTCAAAGATGGCGGATTACATATTTTGTCTCAATCCCCTTGATATGGGTATCAAATGAAAGGACTTGAAGAGCAGAAAACGATAAAGTTAGTAACATCACACTAAAAAGCTTGGTATAAAAAGTTTTTTTTATCATTAATTTTATGTGATAACCTCGGTACTAGTTTGCGTTGCGTGTGCTCTTTCAATTATAATGAAGAATTCTTATTAATTAATTATATTAGAAGACCCCATCATGAGTATATTAGTAAGTAGGTACAAAGATAAAAATAAGCTAAATTAAGTGAAGCTAATAAAAATATAAACAAATTAAGAATAAAGCAATACCTAAAGTAGAGTAAATAATTATAATTAATGGATAAAAATAAATAAAAAATATGAGAAAAAGAGAAAAGTAGCATCAGCTCACTCTGATATACACAAGGATCTTGCTGTTAAGAGATCGCCCATTGATCGACCGATCCGAACTGACCTTTATATTATTATCAATCGATAGACGGATGCACATTAAATGAGTCTTTTTTTTATTGTAAATAAAATAATATACGGCATAAATATATACCTACTCAATGTCGATCGGTCGATCACCTTCATATAATCTAGTCACCTTTTGTGTCTAACAAAAAACCAGCCAAGTGTGAGTCGGACGAAGAGTTCCGTCTTATCGTAAAATATTTAATACTACATAAAAACCCAATTTTGTTTTTTACTTTATTTTATTTTTATTATCTGTTATAGCGGCAATAGTAGAAATATATACTATGGGAAAATTTCAATTCTCTAGCTATTATGGTTCATGAGAAATAGCCCGTTTACAGACAGACGGACAGCTTAGCAATAGGGTTCCACAGCGAACCATAAATACTACTAAGGCACCGCTGGCAAAACACATCATTACCAAAGATAACCTCCCAAACAAGGCGCAACTACTTAATTCAATTCGATACAGTACCTATTTATAAATAATGAGAGAAACCGACAAAAACTAATTCTCTGATTATTATACCGTTGTATGTACGATTCAAGATGGATGAAATGGCGACAGGTCACTGAAACAACTTGCGACTCACGAATGTCCGTCAAGATGAAGTGGTAAATCTAAAAGTCCGTGCTACTGTATGGATCCGAATGTTGGGCCGCGAAGAAGACGGATGATAAAGATGAGAATGCTGAGATGGATAAGCAGAGTGACCGGAATGGATAAGGTCAGTAATGAGTTCATAAGAGGAAGTTTGAAAGTGGCGCCAGTGACAGAAATGTTAAAAGGGAATCGTTTATCTTGGTATGAGAATGTAAAGAAGAGGGATAAAACACATGTGACCAAGAAAGTTATGAATATGAAAGTGGATGGAGTGGAGAGGAAGAGGAAGGCCAAGGATTGATTATGTAAAGTATGATATGAAAGAAAAGGGAGTCAGTGATAGCATGACGGCTGATAGGACGGAATGGAAGAAGAAAACCCCAAGTAACAACGGTCAAGGGCAGGAAGATGATGGTATATAAGTATACTAGTATGTGTGCTCTTCATCGATAATAAAGTATAAAAAGCAGCATCCATCGTCAAATATGTCATAGTAACACAAGATTCACTTAACATGACAAACTTAGCTGTATTGCTTGCTTAGCTAGCACATTCTTATTCTTACTATGTGATCTACCCTGGAGGTGCAATAGTAACGGTAGACAATGTGTCCCGCCTGCTGCCTTAGGTTCCGCCTGCTACTAAACTTAATGCGGGTATTTAACTAAGGCTCATAATATAGTCTGTTAAACCGAAGTAGAGTTTACTTTGTTTATAGTTTATTTTAATTTTGTTGTCTATTCTCAATCTCGTTTCGGTATTGTTAGAGCATCACTTTTTTTACAGTCGGGTATTTTTTTAAATTAGCTTACAACTACAACAAACTAAAGATGACTTATTCAAAATCGAGTTTCCTTATATAAAAAACAGTGTATGTGCGTAATGTTAATGGATGAAAATATATAAAGGCTGTGCTCATTACGAAATATCTCAGTGATATATGAAATAGTCAACATGAAACTGTTAGTAGTAGTTTGTGTTCTAGTGTTGGATGTAACGTACTGTCACTATGTGAAGTACCCCAGTGGTGTACAAGTGTGGGTGCAGAAAGTGCACGTGACTGAAGTGAATGAGAATGGTGAAGAGGTTCTTCCTCTACCTGCTACTCACAGGAATATTGAAGAGGCTCCATATCCTTTTCCTACTTACAGGCGTCCTGATAACTACCCATTTACGGATGTCAGATATCAAACGACACTACCAAGGGATCATGGCACAAGAGTGCAGGTGTGGGTACACAAGGTAGAGGTCATAGAAGTGATTGATGGACTGGAAGGTTCTTTTGATGGTTCTCCGCCATTTGGAGCAGCTCCTGCTGCTGGAGCATTTTTTGGGAGCTTTTGTACTGACGGTCGTGTAAGAACTGCCAATGGAGATTGTATAGATGAAGATTAATACCTATGTGAACATTAATTGGCTGCTTTCCTATGAAACAATGTAGGACTGTTGTCACCATCAACACCATTAATTCAGCAAAAACAAGTCCACTCGAAAGCTAGTGGATATATAAACAAGTGATTGTTTAGTTTACTAGCTTAAGCCAAATAAGGATGATTTATTGAAAAACTAGCATCGATTTTTGAAAATAAAAACTGTGAATTGGTATATAAACTGTGTATTCTATGGATATAAATCTATTAAGGAAGTGCTCCTCATCAAACATCTCAGTGATATAAGAAACAGTCAACATGAAACTGTTAGTTATAGTCTGTGTTCTAGTGTTGTGTTAGTGTTAAAACGGTGAAGAGGCTCAACTTCTAGATTATGTTTATAGGAATTTTGAACACCAACAAGTTATATATGCGTCTAACGGATTAGATTAAGGTCGTTCTAAAGCTAATCAGTATGAAGGACTCGCGGGGTCTATTGTCCAAATGGATTTAATATTAATGGTGTCTGTGTTAACGACGATTAAAGCAATAGTACCTACTAATAAAATTTAAGGGTTTTTTTTCCACCCCAATCATGCCAAGAGTCGTTAAATGCTCTTGCCACCATATATTCAACGAGGCAGCCTTGTGCAAAGAGCTGTTGGAGAAACCTGTGAAATTATTGATTTATATAATAATGTTTTTGTTGTTATGACCGTTGTGATCGTCAACTATCCTGATACGGATCGGTCAATGACGATTTATGAACATGGCGGCCATCTGCAAACACCCCAATAGAGCGCAACTAATCAAAATATAATAATATAATTATCCAAAAAAGGAATGACATTGGAAATCTAGTCTTTTTGCAAAAAAACTAACCTTGAATGAACGTATGCTTGAGGTATAACATAAACATAACATCACGCCTGTAATCCACGAAGGGTTAGGCAGAGGTGTACCCGTAGTACACTCACTTTTCGCCAGTTATGTTTAAGTCCCATGTAATAGGGGGCGAGCCTATTGCCATCAACCGGGCACAAATCCAGACTCGATAAAAAATATAAAAGATACACAATAAACAGATAACATGAGATCTTTGGCTGTAGGTACTATTTAGTTTGTGTTGTAGTACCTATTCGATCTCGCACATTTTTATTCTTACTTTTGTTGCTATAGATGTGTTTATCAAAGTCAAATTATTTATTTCAATTAGACCACTAAATGATCTTATAACAAATGATCCTTATATTTTTTATACCATGGACAAAAAAATATTTGTGTGAATTAGGTAGGCACTTAACTTATTTCTCGAAACAAATTAATAGAAATTAAATGAGTTGTGTTACTTACTTAATTAACAAGGTTTTTAATTGTCAATTATTTAGCCGACACCAAACATTATTTAATAAAGTAAAGGTTACTTACATTTTCATGAAATTATGAATATTATGAAACCCTACGATCAAAAACGTTCTTCCTTAATCTGAACCAATTTATTCGAAAACAAGTTTATTTACCATTTCAGAGAAAACAGCCTTAAAAGGTTAGACACGTGTATGTGCTTAACTTAACGGTTTTGTGAGCTTTTATGTCGACTATCAAACGTTTATTAGAAGTATGATTACTGAATAGTAGAATTTATCTATTTTATAGAATTTATGGCCTTTGATGTTTGGCATGCTTCGTTGTTATTAAAGATGGACGAGATAACGACCCACCTAAGCATGCGGAAGGGATAGGAAGAGAATGTTCATTTAGTTTAGGTAGTTTAGATTATTAATAAACTAATAATTATGTACAAAAACATTAGATAAAACATAGATACAAAAACATTAGATATTTATTATTTCTACAATTAAACTACAATTAAAGCCGAGCACTCGAGTATCCAGTTCAAAAAAACAATGAATACCAAACATTGTTTTGATTTCCATCACATATTGATGTCAAACGTATACGTAGGCAGCCGGAAGGCCGGATATTGCGACACACGGAAATGACAAATACCTATCATGTTACCGCGTCACATCGACATTCATAACTTGTGTGAATATTGACATATCTACCTATACTAGTCTATATAAACCAATATAACGGGTAACCAATGTTACAGGTCGTCAGAAGCCCGAAAGTCTGACAACCAGTCTTACCAAGGGGTATCGTTACTGGGTTGTGGAGGTCAGATAGGCAGTCGCTCCATGTAAAATACTGGTACTCAGCTGCATCCGGTTAGACTGGAAGTCGACCCCAGCGTAGTTGGGAAAATGCTAGACAAATGATGATAAACCAATATAACAAAGCTGAAGAGTATTAAAGTGTGTTTGTTTAAATGGGCTAATCTCTATAACTTATAGTCAGATTGGTAAAATTTCTTTTTGTAAATGATAGCCAGATTCATCAGGAATATTTATTATAGGTTATAACATCACGCTACGAGCCACAGGAGCGGAGCAGTAATCAAAGACGTAACTTAGCGCGGGTAAAAACAAAACACGTCTAAATATTGTTCCTTTAACTGGCAACTGCGACCGCCTGACTGAACTGCAGTCAATCAAATTACTTGACATGGGAATTTATAATTAATTATTACTATTTGACTAGGCGTTCAGAAACCGAAAGAAAATCTATAGTGAGATTACTACAGATTTTCTTTATTAATCTCCCTATAGATTTTCTTAGACATACCTAATTTAGCAAAGACGCTTCCCCCTTTCTGTACACTTAGATTTTTTAAAGTACGCTACGGATTATATTGCGGTTTCAATTGTTTTAATATATGAGAGTCTAATTTAAACTTAACAAGGGGGATGTTGTAACATCACTATTTAGTATGTTTGTAATGTCGAGTCACTAGTCTTTACATTATCTGTGTACATTAACTTCCTAGATTAATCACTTCACTTCCTCCCGTCTCTTTCGTCTGCTATGTCGTAATTCTGTCTAACCAGTGTATCTGTGAATAAACCCTGTATTATTCTGAGAACCGTTTATTTCATTACGCATCCAAACATAACAAATAGATTGAGTGATTCAAGAGGATGGTTTTTGTATCTAAATTGCACGCGCACGAAGTCGGAGCGGGTCGCTAGTAATATTATAAAGCTGAACAGCTAAGGGGCTCAAGCCCCCCCCCCCAAAAGAATTTTTGATTTCTTCCGTGACAAATCTTAAAATGAACTTGATATTATTCTAATTAATCTTTTTTTGGTAGCTTAGGTACCTTATGGTAAAATTTTATGTTTTAAAATAAAATGTAGTGTTAACTTTGCTAAAAACCTACCTTCAGTTGGGGCGACAATCTGGATCCTGGATCACTGGTCAGATTTTATTTCTATCCTAATCCTAACTAATATTATAAATGCGAAAGTAACTCTGTCTGTCTGTCTGTCTGTCTTTCTGTCTGTCTGTCTGTCTGTCTGTCTGTCTGTCTGTCTGTCTGTCTTTTCTTCACGCCTAAACTACTGAACCGATTTGTGTGATATTTGGTACAGGGTAAGTGTGAACCCCAACAAAGGACATAGGCTACTTTTTATTCGACTTCGACTTCGACTTCGTCTGCGTCCGCGATAACCGACATATACGCGGACGAAGTCGCGGGCAAAAGCTAGTAAGAAATATTTTTAAACATACTTAGCTACTAACTAAAAGCCATACCGAACATTGTCCCACAATAACTCTTTCAAAAAAAAAACGTTCAAACCAAACGAAAGCGTGCGATTTTAAATTCTTTTTGTTGGAATCGCACGGTTGCTCCGCACGTGATCGTGTCACTACGCACGGTTTGAATGGGTAATGTGTCGCGTCAGTTACAGCGTCACGGTTGCTCACATGGAAAGCAGAAGAGATTCATGTAAGTACAGTTTACACAGTACACTTTTATTAAGTGTGTTATAATGCAAGACATATAAAAAATGATGTCTTGTTCGGCGTAAAAGTGTAATAAAGAACATCCACTAACTGCACTAGACAATATACCTGTATAATTTTACTTACTATTACAGATGCTAATATTTGAATGGATGAATGTTCGTTACTCAATCACACCAGAATAGCTGAACGGATTTGGATGAAAGGCACAAAGCTAGATCTGGCACTGAATAGTAATTATAATTACATAATTATAATTAAAATTACAGCATACTCCGCTCCATTCCTCACTGGCAGTGAGGAATGGAGCGGAGTATGCTAAACATAAAAATAATAAATAAAATAAGGCATACAAAAATACGCAACATCACAAAAGCAACAGACGGCCTAGCACAAGCCCTTGCATTAAAATGGAAATGGGCCGGACACATAGCACGCCTGCAAGATCAAAGGTGGACAAAAAAAGTGACAGAATGGAGGGGGCCAGCGGGCAAAAGAAAGCAAGGGAGACCTTCCACTAGATGGGAGGACGAAATTAAAGGCATAGCGGGCCCAAACTGGACACAAACGGCACAATCCAGGGAAAACTGGCAAAATTTGGAGGAGGCCTTTACCTGCAGAGGGGTTCTTACAGAATAATTTCTGTTACTACTAAAATATACCTACTTTAAATAATACTACTATAAATAATAAAAAGAAAACCCTATATAAAATAACACTAATATAAATACAACTGTAAACTAACTTGTAACTTGCTACATTTTCTGTAAGAAATAAAAGGCTTTTTTATTTTTATTTTATTTATTTAATTCTAATTAAAACAAATTATACTAAAACATTTTAGTAATAGTAATTATGCTACTTCTTATCCTGCATATGTGTAGGAAGTTTCAGTTTCAATAAAATCGGTTCATCCATTTCCAAAAATTTGGACTTAGAAGTTTGTATAAAATGCTGCACGGCGTAAACGCTCTAAAGTCCCATGTAACAGGGGGCGAGCCTATTGCCATCAACCGGGCACAAATCCAGACTCTGAAGCTGCTACTGAGAAAGAATTTCTCAATAGCAGCCTCAGATGGAAAAACCTAATAGCACTTTGCCCGACCTGGGAATCGAACCCAAGACCTCATGCTCAGCACTCGCGTCTTGCGACCACTAGACCAACGAGGCAGTTTAAAAAAAACAAATGAGAAAACCGTAGTCCACAGTTGTACTTATCCAAATCATAATGACGGTAAGATGGCCGCTCTCTTCCCCATTGCCTCAACAATGGACCGTTTCTCGAACTCAATTTACGTGCCCTCAAGTGGTAAAGGGTTCCAATCGATTCTAATGCGTATCGTTTAAGTACTATTCGATATTAAGCTTATGGTAAGCAAAGAATAGTCGTGATAGCTCAGTTAGCCAAGACCAACATCTAAGGAGGCTCTTGTTATGCGGCTGGATCAAGGGCTCGATTCAGAAGGCAGTACTTCTGGACACGGCCAGTTAGGAGGTTTCTCTCTCTAAAGCCCTGACCGCCAGTAGCTTTGCCTGTTTCCGTTATTGGTAGGCAATTATTTTTAAATGTTTTAATTTTTATATTAATATTTAAAAAATATAAAAATATGTCGTGATGGCCCAGTGGTTGACGCGCCCACCTCTCATGCATGAGGTTTTGGGTTCGAATCCGGCAAACTACCAATTTGACTTTTTCAATTCATATGTACTTTCTTAAGTTTATCTTGGACATCACTGACATCGGTGAAGGAAAACATCGTGAGGAAACCTGGACTTGTAATTAATATAAGTCTGAAATCGCCAATCCGCCTTGAGCAAGCGTGGTGATCATGCTCATGCCTTCTCTGTATGAGAAGAGGCCTTTGGTCTTTGGCCTACAGTGGGGCAGTAAAAGGCTGGTATTATTATTATTTTATTTAAAAAATAAATTTATACGCATAGGTACACAAAAAGGGTTATTAACAGTATTTTTTTCCTACAGTTAGTACTTAACTACAAACAGTGACTTAGTACATTTCACGAGCGTCCTTGCAAGGACCAGTAATGTCTAACTTTACCAATCTGTTACACTATTATTACTGAGTACCATGTTTGTACTACAATCACAACTATTATACACCACACATGTCATATTACAAAAGCCTAAACGATGTAATACAGTGCATCAGAGACCGGAGCTCAAACACATAAAGAATTACGAACGAACAATTAAGGCGACTGGGCACAGCTGTGCACGCACATTACGCGGTTATAGTGCTGTAGTAGGACCGCGTAGCATCTCGTGTGTGTAACGATCACGACCGAGGCATTGTACCTACCTAACTATACATTTGAATAATTCAAGAGGAACTGCCCTGGGTCCAGTGGTCGCGGTCGTGACTAGGTATATAAAATATAATAATAATATATAATAAACCACCCCATTATTGTCTACCTGTAGGGTAAAGGCCTTTTCCCATACAGAGACCAGCTATGATGGAAAAAATGAAATGGACTCACCCCTATATTAGATGCGTGGGCGATATATCCGAGCAAGACACGTATGTATCAATGACGTCACAAACCACTTAGCGTATTTGTGGACTGCAGTGGATGTTATTACATAATTATAATTTCATAGATAGCGAAGCTAAGTCAAGCCGCAGTGGAGCAGCGCCTTAATTCTCTTCTTAGCAATTTTTCAACCAACCTATGTCGTTATTGTTAAAATATCTGTAGGAATCGCCACAATCGCACCTTAAGTTGTCCATTCTCACCCGAAGTAACCCTCCATAACTTACGCTCTAACAAGAATATCCGTGCTAAGCAGACCGCCGACGATGATTCCAACTTCCTAAAACATCACACTTATCATCCTCTGCCAAAAGAAGACGAAACTATCGGGCGATATCACTGTCTCTGTTCCCCACAGAACAATGATCTCAACCCGGCTCGAGTTCTATCAGAAAGGATTAATATTCCATCAGAAGTACTTCCAGTAGAGATGCAATATCGCCCGGGGCGTCGCGGCGGCGGCGTCGACAAACAATTAAACTAAAGTCTAAGGAACGGCTCTCGCCCGTCAAAACGATAAGAATCTCGTTATTAAATTGAAAAACGGGTGACGGGTTCTGGTTGTCGTGTTAGTGCGGGTTCAGATGACCTTAGTACCTAGTGGAAGAAGAGACTGCTGTCATGGTGTAGGAACCCGATTTAAATCATAAATTTGTGCTGAAAGTGGTTTGGCGATTTACTTAAAGCACAGTTTGGAACATTTGTATTAATTATATTCTTAAAATCATCTCATCCATGTTTTTAAAGATTTTATTTGCAGGTAACTTCTTTAAAAGACATAGCCATATAATAAAGTCGCCGTTAAATGTATCACATTGTTCCCGACAGAAGAGTAGAATACGTAGCAGTCAATAAGGCGACCAAATACTTCGTAGAGAGCGGAATTGTGCAGTGACTGGTCCCATCTGAACTCGCTCTTATCGACGGAACAGTCGAACTGTCTGACGCGAGGGAATGGAAAGAAACGCTCGCTGTTGGCGTGACTGTTTATAGAGAAACTTTCTCGACTCACGAATAAAGAATATGCAACCATTGTTTTACTTGAATGTTTTACTTGCTATTTAAGTTAAACTCATCTATCGTCTTCAATGGCGGGTTAAATGCCTTTACTTGTGAAGTATATCCGCTGGCATTTATTGTATTCACGACTAAAGGTCAAAAAGTACAGTATTTCAGAATACACCTCTTTATAAAACAGAATTGCCCTGTTGCGTATACGGTAGGTAGTCGCGCGACTATTCACTGTGTGCGTTCGGGTTCATTGCCCCGTCTACCTAATCTCAGCGGCAAGATAGATAGCTCGAAATCGAAAAAGGCCTAAAAAAAAAAACCTGTTTACGCAATGTCGATTCGTGTTGAGAATCTAGCATTGTTACCTACCTCTTTGAAATTCACGAGAATGTAAAACTGTGCCTTGTAGAGTAGTTGTGGTGTCAGGAATACTAGTGGTAGTTATTGAAATAAATTGGCATACTTGCCCCCTGAGCCTTGCCGCGCTAGCCTTCATCCCATAAAATACGACAAGCTTGAAACTATGCCGGAAGTTTTTAACGTACCTAAACGTGATAGCCTTTTCAAATAGCTAATTATGTCAATCTTTTTTATAATTGTTTTAATAGATTTTGTGAAGTGAATGAGAACTTGCTGTAAATAGGTATGACAAGTGTAAAGAGGATCTTATCGAAGCAAAAATGTACATATTATATTATGTTCCTATCATTCCGATATTTTTTTTGTTCTGGATCATACCTGGGAATCGTCTCGGAATGCGGTTTGTGTGATTCGATAGTTAGTATCTAAATTACACTACAAGCCGGGGCGAGTCGCTAGTATTAAATAATTCTCTATCTCATGATCCTCAAGTTTATCAACCCCTGGGCAGATAGATCAGCGTGTACATGTGCCAGTAAATAAATGGGCGAAGGCAAAAGGTTGGTATCGGTATCTACCGCACGTACGGCATAGTAAATATTTTACATCCGATGGACTGTATATTAGTTTCCTACGAAATGTTTAGGGACGGTTTCTTCTACTTATTTATTTTACTTTTATGTAAATATCTATTCGTCTCTTGGTAAAAAAGTAAGTTCAATAATTTTTTAAATTACTTTTTTATTAATTATTTTGGGTATGCCCCAAAATGATTTACATAAAGTAATATGCATGTGAAATGAACCTACTTATTAAAAACTTTAATCAGACATCAAACAAGAAATAATTACTTTAATTTTATTTTCCAAAGGAGTAGGTACAAGTGAATTCCTCACTTTATTCTTGTTAATGGTTAATATACTATTATGTGGTGTTGATGTAAATAATACGTATTACATGATGGGATTAAATTGACTTCTATATTCCAAATTCAACTTCTATTGCCACACGAAATCAAAGTACTTAATTGAACTAAAGTTCATTTGAAGTTCACAGAACTTGTCACACAAACTAAACTTGTCCAATCAAGCGCATCGCGTAGATTAACTCCAGAAAATGCATATTCATGATAACAATATAACAGTTGTTGCGACGAATATACATTTTGATTGTAAAGCGTCATTGAGTTAATTTCTAAACAAATGAACTAAACTTTGCGACCCCTACTAAAACAGAGGTTCATCTTCTCTGCTTTAATCGACTTCAAAAAAAGAGGAGGTTTTTAATTCGGCTGAATTGTTTTACTGTGTAATTTACGCAATATTTTAGCCAACTAAAAACGAAAATAAAAAAATCAAAATGGTCATACTAAAGATTGGTGCTGCCTCGTTGGTCTAGTGGTGGCAAAGCGCGACTACTGAGGATGAGGTCTTGGGTTCGATTCCCAGGTCGGGCAAAGTGTTATTGGGTTTTTCCATCAGGAATTTCTCAATAACAGCGTCGGAGTCTGGATTTGTGTGGCAATAGGCGCGCCCCCTATTACGCCAAATGTGGGTGTACCTACTAATGAGTATACCTCTGCCTTACCCTTCGGAGGTTACAGGCGTGATGTTATGTTATAAAGTTTTAAATTATTTTTTTTGATTTCTTGAAAATATGGTAACAGGCTATATTTTCGCTGAAAGTGGATATTTTTGAAAAGACACGGCAGAATAACTATTCTTCGATTTTCTGAATTGAGCTTGAATCTTCTTTAATACAATAATATACCTCACCGTATCCAGAGCGATATTCCAAGAAATCGTTTCACATAATCCAGCGAAAACGTCCAACTTTTCCTTCCACTTTCCAGTCTAGTAACCCTACATATCCTGCAGGAAGTGGGAAGCCGTCGGCACTTTCCGCCGCCCGTCGGATTTTTCCGCCGCGATGTCGGATCAAGATCAAGTTATAAGGATATTGAAAGGAATATTTACCCATCATAAGTACCTAATGTGTTGTGTAACTTGTTTAGAATTAAAGTGAGAATATTTTGATTCGGGCTTTTTTTCTATTTTGGCTTTGGATTTAAGAGTTCAGTATTTGATTTATAATGCAACCTCAACATAGTTTTAAAATGTCTTTGTTTTTTAATTAGTTAAAAATTATTAGGTAAATATTATTAAATTTTATTAAATATATATATATTTTTAAAGTTAGTAAGTTACCCCATGGGGAAAATGCAGGAGTTTATGTATGTACTAGCTTCTGCCCGCGACTTCGTACGCGGATCCTGTTGCTTATGCCAGCGACAACGGGGTCGTCAAAATCGAAGATCTGAAACGTCTGATGTAGAATTCTAAGGCCTGGGGACGGGAAAACAACGGGATGAGCGAGATTTCATCGAAAATCAGTCCTGAACTGTTACCGCCTTCACCGCGTGGAGGTACTCCCAGCTTATGTTATTTTATAATTATACAGTGAAATTGAGCTTTGATTTCCACATCAGGTGTTCCAGATCTTCAATTTTTTAACGTCAACAGAGAGTGCTCATCAGGCTGAACAACTGTTGCTAAGACGTCATTCCTATATATGTTAATAGTGTAGCTGGGCGCTTGGAATTTCACAACGCGCGTGCCAGATCTTCAATTTTTATAAGTCAACAGAGAGTGCTCATCAGGGTGAACAACTTTTGCTAAGACGTCATTCCTGTATATATTATAGTGTAACTGGGCTCTTGAAATTCCACAACAGGTGTTCCAGATCTACAATCTTCATACGTCAACAGAGAGTGCTATCAGGCTGAACAACTCTTACTAAGACGTCATTCCTATATATATATGTTATAGTGTAGCTGGGCTCTTGGAGTTCCACATCAGCTGTTCCAGATCTTCAAATTTTATACGACAACAGAGAGTGCTCATCAGGCTGAACAACTCTTGCTAAGACGTCATTCCTATATATGTTATAGTGTAGTTGAGCTCTTGGAGTTCCACATCAGCTGTTCCAGATCTTCAAATTTTATACGACATCAGAGAGTGCTCATCAGGCTGAACAACTCTTGCTAAGACGTCATTCCTATATATGTTATAGTGTAGCTGGGCTCTTGGAGTTCCACATCAGGTGTTCCAGATCTTCAAATTTATTCTCTTAGCAGAAAATGCTCATCACGTGAAACAATTTTTGCTATGGTACCATTTTTGTATCTCTTATAGTTTAGCTGGTCTGTTGCGGTTCTGCATCAGGTGTTCAAGTTTCCAAGATAAATTATAGCCTATATGTTGCCCGGACTTAATACCAATACAACAAAAAAAAAATCATTCAAATCCGTCAAGTAGTTCCGAAGATTAGCGTGCACAAACACACAGACAAACAGACAAACAGACAAACAGACAAACAGACAAACAGACAAACAGACAAACAGACAAACAGACAAAAATAAAATTAATTACAATTTCAGGTTCGGCATCGATGTAATAACAACCCCTGCTACTTTTTTTTTATATATTTCCATTGTACAGACACCACTTTTCTACAATTTTATTATATGTATAGAAGATGTAATAAAGTTAGTTTAAAATTACTAAAAATCACGCATGCTTTATTAAAAACGTTTAAGATCGGTGCAGTTAGAGCCTAACAAGCATGTGTGCTGAAAATTAATTTACCGTACCGGTGTATAATTATGATAAGTGTTTTGTATTCAATATAATCGAATATTAAAAATACACAATTAGGGTTTGCACTATGAAGGTTTTACAAACGAAACGAATTACACTAAGTACTACGATTTTTGCTTTTTCTTCATTTTGTCTTTTTACATGTGTTTAACACATAAAAAAAAAAACGGGTTGCACTCCGGGAGTGCCGGCAGAAGTGAAAACTTGATTATTAACGTTTACGTTTAACATACACGAACATTCGCGCAAGCGCCCTGCGCTGTCTAAACGAAACAGTAGGCCCAGGCATACATTTTCGCCGCGCCGTAGAGAGGGGATAGCTGTCTACTCTCCATCCGTCTTACGCTTTTTCGATCAGGTCACGTGTCCTGACGCGCACGTGTCCTGACGCGAGTTTAAGATTTTATACCCATTACAGAAAAAGTGCTCAACGCCGCTAAAGAAGTTTTCACTTCAAAAATAAACAGAGAAAGGAAAGAAAGAAAAAGTAACTATTTATTCACGTGAAAGTGACGCATATAAATAAAATATAGATAAAAAAAAAATACACTGATCACAATATAAATCGCATTATATTGTGCACTATACTTGTATCATATTGCTTGTATTATTAGGATAAACAGTGTAACAATTGTAGATAGGTCAATAAATAAATAAAGGTCTGTCGTAATAGCAGTATTACGATTTGCAGAATGAACCTGCGCTAGCTGCGAAGTAGTGTCCAGAACGGAATAGATCTGGATTATACGATTCATCTAACTAAAGTTTTTAATGTGATAAAGGATCAATACTTTTTAGGTCTAAAGGCCTTCGCAATTTAGAACCTATTTTTAGTAATTTTTTTCAGCAACTATTATTACACTTTTTTAATTACCCTCTAACGTTTGCGTGAATATTTGATATCCATCTTAAGATAAATATTGTACCATTTGGAACTAGATACCTAGGTAATCGATTACCGAACAGTATTTTTTTTTAATTCCCAATTCAATATTTATGGGAAATCAAATCGCAAATCGCCAGTCACACATTAGAAAATATAATTTATTTACTAATTTTGTTCAATTATTATACAACAAAAAGTAAAACTAAATAAATTATGACAAAAAATAATTTTAGAGCTCTGCAGTTCTGTAGAGCTCTAAAATGATTTGTAACATAGTTTATTTAGTTTCACTTTTTGTTGTATAATAATTGAACAAAATTAGTAAATAAATTATATTTTCTAATGTGTGACTGGCGATTTGCGATTTGATTTCCCATAAATATTGAAAAAAAAGTAAAACCATTGTGCCAGATGGACAAAAAGTGATTTTATACCTAAAGGTCCTATTTTCAACCGACTTCAAAAAGGAGGAGGTTCTCAATTCGGCGCGTATGTTTTTTTTTTTTTTTTGTATGTATGTTACCAGATTTCTCAGCCAATTATGAATAGATTTGGATGATTCTTTTTTTGTTTGAAAGAGTATACTTCCGAATAGGTCCCATAGAAATATTGTCATGATCTGATGATGAACTTCGGAGATATGGAACGGAACTCCTTGTAGAATTACAGCATAACTGTCGTAACAAGTAATATTGCTTTGTTTATACGTGTAGTCGATGACTGACTGAAGGAAGAGAGGGAGAGGGTACGTCAACCCCCCTCCTACTACTTTTAAATATATCGTGTGAGGTATTGTTTGAAAGGGCTTTTTGTAAGGATTTCAAACATGCACACAAACACAAGCACTAAAAAGTGAAAAATAAAAAGCTTTTTTACAAAAAAATAAAACCGCCTTCAAAAACTACAAAATAAAAAAAATAACTTTAGTTTTGGAAGTCGGTGGCAATATCTACATAACAAAAAACAAGACCAAAGCCACCGACTTCCACTTTTTGAAGGCGGTTTTATATTTTTTGTAAAAAAGCTTTTTTTTCCTTCACGTACGGAACCCTAAAACAAAATAAGCTAAGTGTTTTAACAGCTACTGTGTTCTAAATAGTTTCACGATTAAGAATATTATAAATAGTTACCTACCTATATCATTGCATGCGTGTCGGTAGTGTGCTTCACGCAGACACGATTTTTGTTGGATGATTAGGTTTGTTTTTATAGGGAACCCATGCCGGACAAGCTGTGGGCCCAAGTAGCATGAAACCGGTTCCTTGAGGCAGAGTCGGGGTTGCGGCAGACAACGAAGGAGATGGCGGGACGAACTGGATAGATTCCTCCAAAACTGGAGGGATGAGGCACGGCAACATTGGAAGGAATTATGCAGAACGGGCTAACAAAAAAAAAAGGAAACCCATCCTTAAGATCCACCCTCTTGCCTGCCAGGGTTGCGGAATTTGTTCGTAAGAGTTACTGCGGTCCTGGAACGCAAAGGGCACTAGAAGGAACACGGATGGGTTTTAGTCAGTAAAAGCAAAGCGGAATGAGTCATTTGATGATTTTCCATCCTTAAAAAAAAGCTCTTATAGCTTAAACTTTTTCTTAGTTTAAATTGAAAAATTTGTTTCTCCATACAAACTTTGGGCTCCCATTTATCCCCTTGGGGGGTCTACTAACTATAAACTACCTCCCTGCCAAACATCTTTATACGTAAAGTGGTTTTAGATATTTCAAGATGAGGGATTGACCTTCCACTTTTATATATTATTTAGATTAGGTACGTTCAGGTATCCTGACGCTGTTTCCTTCACTGATATCAATGATGTCTAACATAAACTTAGAATATACGAATTGACAAAGTCACATTGATACTTGCACGGCCGTCATGTATAAATAAAACAAAAAGTTTTATTATACATTGTATTACATAATAATACCAGCCTATTATACTGTCCCACTGCAAAGGCCTCTTCTGACACAGAGAAGGCATGAGCATGATCACCACGCTTGCTCAAGGCGGATTGGCGATTTCAGACTTATATTAATTACAAGTCCAGGTTTCCTCACAATGTTTTCAATTTTTCAAGAAATGAACAAAGATTAAAAATATTGTGAGTTCTCATTTTCGTCATTACTCTTATAAAAACCCGTTTGTGACAAACGGACAAAACGTAATCTTACAACACATCTTTGAGGCACGAAACCCTAAAAATCTCGCACCTGCGAGTGATTTTGTGGTTTCCTTTAATCGATTATGCACTTATTTAATTGTAAGTTATAATACTGAATGATTTATAGCAAACCTGATATAAATACCTTCACACTTTAACTACTCAGTTGTTAATCAATTTTGAATCACGATCCATATAATCTGGTTCAGTTGTACTTCTATAATTACTAGATCTCACTTTTTGAAATGATACAAAATATCTAGAACAGCCTATCCATTGTTATATAAACAAATGTTGCTTGAATTAATACTGTAGCGTTTGTCACAATGAGTTGGAACATAATATTATTATGTATGACGATGTTGGTGTGTGTGTGGTCACAACAGTCGGTTGTGTTGTACGACGCGTACTTCGGAAAGCCCATCACTGACAAGCGGAGCGACTACCTGGCGGGCGTCGCCAATGGGACAAGGTGATATGAATTATTAGTCGTTCAGCACACTAAGATTTAGGCAACTATCATCATCCTATATTAAAATTGTGTTGCTGCGCCCTAACAGGGTATCATGTATGTACTTTTACCTTTTATAACACCCTACTCTATGTATCTACTCATGATCGCAATAAATATTTGAAGTTTGAAGTTTGAACCAATTAATTGCAGCAACAAAAGGCTCAGTGTGAGTCTGGGTGACGATACACAACCACACCAACACAACACAAATACCACCAACTTCCAAACTCCGGAGTGCTACTGCGAAATTCTTAAATAAAAAACCCAATTACACTTTTTGCCCGACCTGGGAATCGAACCCAGGATTTCAAGATCAGCAATTGCACAACAATTATAATGAAAAAAATTAACTACGACAATATCATAATGATTTAATGGAGGTAAAATTAGCCCCTTTACAACTTATTATTTGGTTGCATGATTTAGAGCATAATGAAAAATAGGATAAAAACGCAAATAAATAAACTTAAGGCTAGCAGTGTGCCAAGGTGCAGTTCTTTTCTAGTTGGTTGCGGTGCGAAAAGAATTACGTTATGAGGTTTGAGATGTTTATTTCCCATAAGAATAAATTCACTTACATGAGAAATGATATAAAACTAATATTAAAATATTTTTACACTTAAAAACTTACGCACTTTAGCAATACTCTTGGCAAACTTTTTTTTACAATACTCGTATAACAGAAATATTTTACAAGTGTAGGGTAAGTAGTTGCTAATAACTTAACACAGTCAAAACGTTATCTTATATAAGTAATATATGTGCACGTGTGTCCGTGAATTGTAACTTTATGCCATAGAGTTACAATTCACGGACCAGAGAGTACCAGGTATTTACCTTGCCATAGAGTCTATGGCAAGGTAAGTACCTGGTACTCTCTCTAAATATACCTTACCATTTTTCCAACATGTAACATGTTTTATGCAACTGTACCAACTGTGCACTCCTATATGATAATATTACTCTCATAAAAGTCGCCCAGCTACCTGTACGGTGCTAATAGGACATGGAATCACTTGATTATAGCGACTAGAAGTAATTTGTCTATGTCTATCATAATAATACAGGCTTTTATGTAAGTCTTCTTAGAGGCACATATCCACCAAATAAATAGCAAAATGGAATAGAGTTTGCGTTAATTTATTTATCAGATAATTTCATACAAAACTGCAAACTTAACTGCAACTGATAAATCAGTTCTTAAATAGATTTATAAATTAGGAACTGATAAACATTTTCCAGCTTGTGCACAATAGCGGTTCGGCCATGTCGCAAGGAGGAAGGGCGTCGTATAGACGGCACGTGCACAAACCCTAAGTTCCCCTCCCGCGGAGCCAGCATGACGCCCCTCCCAAGACTACTACCACCACAGTTTGGACCAGGTACAGCTCTTACAAGTGACCTGGATCTGAAGGCAGATTCACATAAGTAAAAATGCGTAATGGTGCAGGTTTTCCGTTATTTCGAAATGAATTCTTTATTTGAAGTAATTTAAATGTAAAATTACTGTAGAACTGATATTTTTTAAACAGGCAACACCTTACGACCAGCTCGTGATGGGTCAGAACTGCCATCTGCTCGGCTCCTCCGCACGTCCCTGATCGGGGACGGATCCTTCACCAATCACCACTTCTCCACATTAGCCACCCAGGTCTTTGTGACCACGGCAGTTGACAACGTGGATCTTTTATACTTAAGTAAGAACCTGGATTTTATAAAAATAACGTCCTTTGTATCCTTTTAATCCAATAAATATTAATTGAAAACAACATTGTACAAACAAGAAAAATACTGTAACGTAAAAATTGGACATACATGATAAAATTGTTTAAAAGGTCGTATCGGTGCCAAAACGCGTTCACACATTTTATTTTTATTTTTTTGAAGCGATTTATAGTTTTTAAATTTATTCGATCGGCACAAACAAATCCTTGCATTTATTAGGATCGCTGATCACGTTTGGCTGATCACTTTTATAACAAATCATTCTGAAATTAATTTTCACATCTTGTTACCATAGCCAGATACGTGCTCGTTAGCGACTGCTGCGTCGGCAACACCCCTAACCGTGTGAACCCGATCTGCATCCCCATCCCCGTGCCTGACGACGACCCTTACCTGCGTAACTCCCAGATCAGGTGTCTCAACCTGACCAGGGTCATCACTTACCAGGAGTTCGGGTGTCTGCCCAACTCATTACCTGCTGAAAGAGTTAGTGATTTTCATTGTTTTCATTATTATGACAGCTGTTTTTTATTTGTCCTAACTATCTAATTCTTTCCTTCGCAGTATTCTGTAGTGACTCCTCTAATGGATCTGTCAGTTGTCTATGGGAATTTTGATGTGAGGAACAGAATGATTAGGGCTAACCGAGGAGGTGAACTGGCGTTCAGGATGGAAGGTGACCGAGAAGTGCCGCAGGGCAACAGCGTGTTTTGCTTAAACAACAAACCTCCTGAAACCAGCTGCTACAACTATGGTAGGTACCTACATAGTTCAAAACCTACTTCTTTTTATATTCAACGTCACTCAATCATTGGTCTACATTACTAATTACTGTTCTGAATTCAAGATTTGTATCTGCACCTTTTCGTTCGATGAATCGTATCGAATGTTACTGCTTGTACCTGCCATTATGAACATGTTACAGGTGACGACTTCCAGGGTAACCTACTGTCATCGATCTTCTTACCCACTATGTGGTTCTTTAGAGAACACAACCGGATAGCTCGGCAGTTAGCTAAGGTGAACCCCTGCTGGGATGACGAGACGCTATTCCAGACAGCTAGGCAGATTAATATAGCGCAGTACCAGTATATATTTTATTATGAACTGGTTGTGGAATTTCTCGGTAAGAAAAAAAAACTTTTTAGTTAATGCTCTCAGCAAAAATATCTCTTAGGGACTGACGAACAGACTGATGTTAAACTAAAAGTTTGATGACTAGTTTTCAAATTAGAAATTAAAGTGACCTTAAGTTTTGAAATAGAGAGAGAGAGAGAGAGAGAGAGAGAGAGAGAGAGAGAGAGAGAGAGAGAGAGATATCTTTAATATATGATCTGTAATAATTTACCACTATTTGCAAGTATAGACAACGTTCTCCGTCACATTCTCTCATAACTCCGGTCTTCCAGGTCGCAAGAATGCTCTCGCAGAAGGCATCATCTACAAAACAAATGGCTACGTCAACGACTTCGATCATCGCTACGAGCCTGGCGTGTTTCGTGAGTACATAATCGGCGCCCGATGGTTCCACAACATCCAACCAGGTCCTCTAGAGTAAGTTTTAGTTTAATTTATTTATTATTATTTGAAGTTTTTTTTTTAACTCATGACTCATCATCTGCCTACTTAGCCTTTCTCAGCTATGCAAAGGTCGGCTTCCACCGGGAGCACTTCGAAATAAATGTTTTATGGAGCGACTGCCTATTTGACCTCTACAAGTTACGGGGTATCATGATACCCCTTGGTAAAACTGATTGACAAACTTTTGGGTTTCTTACTACCCATAATGATCATCAAACATCTATAAATGTCAGCCAGTATCAACGCCTCTATGTGCTTTCCGAGGCACGGGTGGCATTCCACCAACTGCTTAATTTCGGGCTGCTACTATGAATTTTTTTAATTAATCATCCATTAGCACTTTTCCAATCTTGAAAATCATACCGAGGACCCCACGGGGCAAGACTATGTGTAGAATAGAATAGAATTTGAATTTATTTGTCAGAATATTGTACAAAGCTGTTATGTGCATTGTGTATTACGATATAATATTCTGCCTTTTCCAGCGTACATTTATATGGTTTGTAAAATTATGGGTCATCATAACATTAAAATTAAATTAATAATTATAGGATTAAAATCACAGATGATTTCAATAAATTGAACAATAATTGTAAAAGAGATTATTTATAAAAGTCAAAATTTAATGAAGTCAAGGAGATAGAATATAATTACTAGGCCATAATGTCGTCTTTCATAAAATCTTGAGTCGAGTTTATAATAATATGACGACGAGTATGACATTGTATATGATTATTTATCATAAAAGTAGTTTTTGTAAAAACAAGTAGTGTAACTAATGTTAGACTTATTTTAATGAAAATAAGTGACAGCATTTGTAGCAGCCAGTGGCATCCTGTTTTTGTAAGGCAGCTTAATTCTTTAAATTGAATTAATAGCCGATACTTAAATAGATATACCAATGAAAGCAATTATATTTTGTTTCCATCAGCTTGTACAGGAACGGCAAATACGTCGGCGGTAGACCCACACCTGATGATACGCTGAGGAGCGGCGTCCTCGCCATTAATAACACTGAAGCTGAGCTCACGCAGGGATCCTACTTCCAGCTCGCTGATGAGTTCGACTACATCATGGCTCCTGATGTAAATTGATGAAAATTTAATAGTCGAATGTAGATTAGCCATATGCCTAGAAAAAAATAATAATCTCCCCCTTTACCTGGACAGCTAGCAGAACGGTACCTTGGCGATCGGCATCGGGCGTCTGACCTTCCAGCTACTGACATGATGAGAGGCCGCGACGCTGGTCTACCGTCATACAATCACTACCGAAAGATCTGCGGGATGAAGCCAGCTAAACACTGGGAGGACTTCTACGATACTATTGATAAAGATGTAACTAAACACACAGACAGATCTTATAGTAAAAAAAAGAAAGTTTGAAATGAGCCGTTGTATAACCAACTCAAATATTGCTGGACTTTTGATGCACTGAATGTCTTAGTTTTGTTTGACTAATCATTATTCATCATTTCCAGAAAGTTGAAATCCTCCGTCGCATCTATGACGACATAGAAGACGTGGAAGTCATAGTAGCTATCTACGCAGAGAGGCTCAAGCCGGGTACTTACGTACCCCCCACGCTGTACTGCTTCATAGTTCACAACCTTCTGTTGTGGAGACGTTCTGACAAGTTCTTCTTCGAACACGGAGACTTTCCTGCTGCTTTGACGATTCGTAAGTATTTGAAGAAGAAAATGAAAATGTTTTATTGATCATAAATAATATAAAAATACTCCAAACAGTAAAACAGAAACAGAAGAAGATAAACCTGTCTGTTTCAGTAGGAGTCGTAAAGTAAGTACAGTAGAGGTAGTAGAGAGTAGAGGAGTAGAGTAGCAATCTCACATAACAATAGGTTGACATTTTTTGAAGTGAAAACTTCTTTAGCGGCGTTGAGCACTTTTTCTGTAATGGGTATAAAATCTTAAACTCGCGTCAGGACACGTGCGCGTCAGGACACGTGACCTGATCGAAAAAGCGTAAGACGGATGGAGAGTAGACAGCTATCCCCTATCTACGGCGCGGCGAAAATGTATGCCTGGGCCTACTGTTTCGTTTAGACAGCGCAGGGCGCTTGCGCGAATGTTCGTGTATGTTAAACGTAAACGTAAACGTTAATAATCAAGTTTTCACTTCTGCCGGCACTCCCGGAGTGCAACCCGTTTTTTTTTAACTTACTACCTTTCGACGCCGTCTGCGAATTCTGAGGGGTTCTCTAATAATACCCATCATTAGAATATCAACCATTAACTAAGAATGATGTAATACCTCACTTGTACTTCTGTTTCAGCGCAACTGAACGAAGTACGGAAGACAAGCATAGCGCGTGTGTTGTGTGACAGCGGAGATGGCGTCAAACAGATACAACCGGCCGCGTTCTTCAGGATGGGACCGTGGTAAGACATTGTTGCTATCTCACAACTCCCTATGTTTATACTGTCACAACTAATGTTCATTGATATTTAACTCAAGGAGATACTTACCTATGTAAGTGTTTTTTATACATATAATATTAATATTTTTGTGTTTCGTTTTCAGGAACTACCCCGTGCCATGTGAAAAGATCCCGGGTATAAATTATAACAAGTGGAAGGACAACTGGTGCTACAAAGACAAAAAATAGTGATTTGAAGGTCTTTTCTTGAACACACTCGCTAAGTAACATACCTAGGTCTAAGTTAACACTCTGGAAAAGTGGCTCTTATTGCACTGCTTTTAAATTTCTAATGCTGCGTAGTATTCATGCTTTTCACATTATTTTGCAACACTAGTACTTTAATAGATATTTTTAGTCTCAGCAAACTCTGTTTTGTTAATAAATAAACTAGGTGTGTTATTTAATAAAATATGATAAATGAAGATTATATTTCATCGAAGCATTTATTTTTGTCAATATGTAAGGTTCCCCAATGATGTACAAGTGTGGGTACAGAAAGTGCACGTAACTGAAGTGAACAAATACGAGAGGAAATTGCAGAAAATGATGAAGCGGATCATTGTGGGTCTTCCTCTTATACACCGTCTTCGTAATTTAAGAATCGGAAAGGCTCGGTCCCTTCTTTTTTATCGAGAGTGCCCGAACCCTAGCGCGCTTGTGGCAGATTCGTGGCAATTCGTCCTCGACCACAATGATAAACTTACCTTATTTGTATCACAATGTAATATTAATGTACCGGTAAGTATGATAATGATATTGTAATTATCATAATCAAACCTTAAAAATACCGGCCAAGAGCAAGTCGGATTCGCACAATTAGGGTTCTGAAACAAACTACTACCTCGTATTTTTATTTTCCTGTTTTGACTGTTTACATTATGTGTACAAATAAATAAATGAATGCACTTATCAGTCAATAAAAGGTATACATGGACTATACGATTCATCTAACTAACGTTTAGAATTTAATAAAGATTAATATTTTAGAGGACATCTTTAGCTCAATATCTGAAGCTCAATTCTATTAATTTGGTAAAAACGTTCAAAATCTAGTCGCAATTTCATCCCAGCGACAATCAACATTAAAAAATGTTTAAACATTAGAGGCATGTTTGATATTTGCACTAGTAGAAATTGTCCCCTGAAGTGATATTCTACTCAAAATCAACATTGTAGCTTATGAAACCTAGAATTAAGGGCAGCTTTTTTTTTAATTTTACTGATATTAATCAAAACCTTACACGGACGGACAAAAAGTGATCTTGAAATGGTTCTATTGCTCTTTTTCACGTACGGAACCCTAAAAGCATAATTAGCTAAATGTTTTAACAACCACTGCGTTCTAGATATTTTCATGATTAAAATCGTGTCAGATTGCAATGCGTGTCAGTAATGTTCGTCGTGATTATTTGTTGGATGATTTGTTTTTTTAATGTTTAATCGAGTGAAAATTTAAAGATGTAGTAGGTATGCAACAAAACCCATAATGAAAAAAAACTTTTAGAAAAATACACGACCGTGATTAGCCTTATACCTATACCTTCGTAAAGTCGTTAAATAATAAAACAATATTTTCAGGTTTAATTGTAAAGAAACAAAATATATGCAAGTTCATAATATAATTCAGATAATGTGTTAAAAGCTAAAAAATGATTTGGTAGATACCAGGTACCAGACATTACACTACTCTCCTCATTACATACATTCATAAACTCGTGCCATTTTCCCATGGGGAGGAAAAAGGCGGCGGCGGCGGCGGCAGCTTTCTCCTCATTAATCGTTAATAAATAAAAATTAAAAAAAAATCTAGGGTAGTCAAAGTCAAATCATTTATTTCAATAAGACCATTAAAAGGTACTTTTGAACGTCATATATAAGAAGAAAAAATTCAATCTAGTTGCCTCCTCTAAAAGGTAGTATTGTATGCAAAAGAATAGGCAAGAAACTCCATACGTAGATAAGTACTCTTTTAATTTAAAATCAATGTTTTACAATATTTGCATACAGAATCATACATAATTACACGTGAATACAATGTACCTTATGTAAAAACTACTACTTATATTATAACACGCAAAAGGAAGGAATGGCAGTGGTCGTCAAACTGCGGCTCGTGGACGCAAGCGGCCTGTTAAAGATATTTTTGCCATTCAAAATCGAGGTTTAAAAAAAATATGTTAATTGATTGATGGTGTCAACTGCACAATCCACGACTGGGCGGCTTGTATTGTTGATGGTCCTCTGTGGCCCTTGACTAGAATAGTGCGACGACAACTTATCTAGAGCATAATATTGACCAAACTAAAATAAAAACGCGGGGCGGGCGTAGCGTAACCGGAGGATGTAAATGATGATAAAGTCAAAGTCAAATCATTTATTTCAATTAGGCCATTACAAGGCACTTTTGAACGTCAAATACAAAGAAACAGGAATTGAATCTTAAAAAAAAATGATAGCGGTGGCCATCTTGGATCTGTATTCTACTAGATAAGCCCTTATATTTGAAACCCATATTTAGGACGTTGAATAAAAATTTAATACGCATCTTGGATTTGTAATAATACTGAACATAATTTTATTTTCATAAGAGCTAAAGGTGTGTACCAAATTTTAGATCAATCTGGCAGCAGGAAGGATATACAATTTCAATTACTAGATTTGACCACGACAAACAAAGCAAGCTGAATAAAACCGTAAATATAAATATAAATTAAGTTGCGGCGAGATAGAAAAAATACATTTTTGGAAGTTTCCAAAGGGACTGACTAACTGAAGACTGCCTCGTTGGTCTAGTGGTTGAAAAGCGCGACTGCTGAGCATGAGGTCTTGGGTTCGATTCCCAGGTCGGACAAAGTGTTATTGGGTTTTTCCATCAGAAATTTTTAGTAGTAGCCTCGAAGTCTGGATTTGTGCCCGGTTGATGGCAATAAGCTCGCCCCCTGTTACATGGGACTTAACTGGCGAAATGTGGGTGTACTAATGGGTACACCTCTGCCTAACTCTTCGGGGACAGGCGTGATGTTATGTTATGTCGTAAGGGTAAAGGAACCCCGATTCATGCATTGACTAAATGGTCCACTAGTCTAATAAGTGAAGTGTCATGTTAGATCCTCCTATCAATCGGATCTTGTTTTGCTAATTTTTATGTAGGTACCTACCTACATAAAAATTAGCAAAACAAGATTGTGAACTTTTATTTTCGTCATAACACTTGTAAAATACCGTTTCTGACTGACGAACAAAACATAATCTTAAAAGGGTTCCGTTTCTCCTTTTGAGGCACGAATCCCTAAAATTCACTTAAGTGCGAGTGATTTTGTGGTTTCCTTTAATCGATTATGTATTTATCTAATTGTTAGTTATAATACTGAATGATTTATAGCCAATCGGATATAAATACCTTTACACTGTAACTACTCGGTCGCTTATAAATTTTGTACAATTGCACTTCTATAATTACTACGAATAGATCTTACTTTTTGAAATGATACAAAATATCTAGATGCTAATCGATTGTTATATAAACAAATGTTGCTTGAATGAAAACTGTAGCGTTTGTCACAATGAGTTGGAAAATAGTATTATTATGTATGCCGATGTTGGTGTGTGTGTGGTCACAACAGTCGGTCGTGTTGTACGACGCGTACTTCGGGAAGCCCATCACTGACAAGCGGAGCGACTACCTGGCGGGCGTCACCAATGGGACAAGGTGATATGTATTTTTAGTCGTTCACTAAGGTTTAGGTAACTATCAACCTATTACAAGTTTCTTTAACAGTTGCCAATTGCAACAGCAAAAGGCTCAGTGTGACTTTCACAGATGATATGTACAGTTGATCAAACAGCAAAGCATTTTAAAATAAATCAACGCAAAATTGCAGAGATATGTTTACTGTTAGTTCTATAAAAAGTCTGTAACAGTAAATATTTAAATTCTGTAAATGTTAAATGACAATAGTTTTTGTGTATAATAATATCCTTCAGGCCGGATTTCGCTCACGGTGGCTAATTTTAAAGGAGACCAGTCAAGTACGCAGCATATCATTATGATAGTGCACAAGTGTGCGCAAATACAGGTACAGTAGCGGTCATAAGTAGAGTAGCAATCTACAAAGCAAATCGATTGACACTTTGGTGAAACTTACGACGTCGTGTGCGAATTTTGGGGTGTAGGTAAGTAGGTACTGTGTTATAACGTTCAAAAGTGCTTTATAATGGCCTAAACACACAGATGTAGGAATGGCCTGTACCCCGTGTTCACAGCAATTCAAACCTTAGCATGCTACTGCACTTATGACCGCTACTGTACATTTCCTCTTTCCTCACTCTCATAAATACTTATACTAGTCTGATGGGACGGCAATCTGACAAGATCGAGGAGAGATTAGTCTCAGGGCCAACGGCTTTACGTGCTTTACGAGGCACGGGGATATAAGGCGTCCCCCACATTAGGCGTGCGCGTTCCTAGGGCGTGTGAGCTGCGCGGGCGCCGCGTGCGTGCTGCGTAAGCGTCGCGTGTGTGCTGCGTAAGCGTCGCGTGTTGCCGCAGTGTGTGATAAAGCAGTATCTGATGAACATTTTCCAGCTTGTGCACAATAGCGGTTCGGCCATGTCGCAAGGAGGAAGGACGTCGTGTAGACGGCACGTGCACAAACCCTAAGTTCCCCTCCCGCGGAGCCAGCATGACGCCCCTCCCAAGACTCCTACCAGCACAGTTTGGACCAGGTACAGCTCTTACAAGTGACCTGGATCTGAAGGCAGGTTCACATAAGTAAAAATGCGTAACGATGCATGTTTTCCGTTATATCAATTGTCTTTTTCTGAAATATATTTTTAATAAAAATATTAGACTTACTATGAAACTGACCAAACACCTTAATTTTCTAACAGGCAACACCTTGCGACCAGCAAGGGACGGGTCAGAACTGCCATCTACTCGGTTCCTCCGCACGTCCCTGATCGGGGACGGATCCTTCACCAATCACCACTTCTCCACATTAGCCACCGAAGTCTTTGTGACCACGGCAGCTGACAACGTGGATCTTTTTTATTTAAGTTAGAACCTGGATTTTACAAAAATAACGTCCTTAATCTTATAAATATTAAAAAGAATCAGCATTGTACAAACAAGAAAAATATTTTAACGTAAAAATGATAAAATGCTTTAGAAGATCGTATCAGTGCCAAAACGCGTTCACACATTATTTTTATAATTATTTTAGAAGCAGTTTATAGTTTTTAAGCTTTTTTCATCGGTAAAGACATCGCTGATCACGTTTTGCTGATCACTTTTACAACAATCATTCTGAAATTAATTCTCATAATTACTTAAGTATCTTGTTACCGTAGACAGATATGTGATCGTTAGCGACTGCTGCGTCGGCAACACCCCTAACCGTGTGAACCCGATCTGCATCCCCATCCCCGTGCCTGCTGACGACCCTTACCTGCGTAACTCCCAGATCAGGTGTCTCAACCTAACCAGGGTCATCACTTACCAGGAGCTCGGGTGTCTGCCCAACTCATTACCTGCTGAAAGAGTTAGTGATTTCCATTGTTTTCATTATTATGACAGCTATTTCTTTTCGTCTTAACTATCTAATTCTTTCCTTCGCAGTATTCTGTAGCGACTCCTCTAATGGATCTGTCACTTGTCTATGGAAATATTGACGCCAGAAACAGAATGATTAGATCTAACCAAGGAGGTGAACTGGCGTTCAGGATGGAAGGTGACCGAGAAGTGCCGCAGGGCAACAGCGTGTTTTGTATAAATAACAGACCTCCTGAAACCAGCTGCTACAACTATGGTACGACCTACTTTTTTCTATTCGCAGCAGAAACAGATAATGAATTGCTTATACAGTCTGTATTTTTCTCAACGTCACTCAATTATAAGGCTACATCACTAATCACTGTTCGTAATTCAAGATTTGTTTGTGTATCTACCTGTTCACACGATACCTGCAATAATTGAATGTTACTGTTTGTACCTGCTATCATTAATATTACAGGTGACGACTACCAAGGTAACCTACTGTCATCGATCTTCTTACCCACTATGTGGTTCTTCAGAGAACACAACCGGATAGCTCGGCAGATAGCTAAGGTGAACCCCTGCTGGGATGACGAGACGCTATTCCAGACAGCTAGGCAAATCAATATAGCGCAGTACCAGTATATATTTTATTATGAACTGGTTGTGGAATTTCTTGGTAAGAATAAAAAATAATACTTTTTAGTTAATGCTCTCAGTAAAATATCTCTTACGGGTAAGAGATATTTTTGACCCTGATTTTAAACTAAAAGTTTAATGTTAAGTTTTCAAATTACAAATTAAAGTGACCTGAAGTTATGGAGTCTTTATATGATCTGTAATTATTTACCACTTTTTGCAAGTATAGACATCGTTCTCCGTCACGTTCTTTCATAACTCCGGTCTTGCAGGTCGCAAGAATGCTCTCGCAGAAGGCATCATCTATGAGACAGATGGCTACGTTAACGACTTCGATCCTCGCTACGAGCCTGGCGTGTTTCGTGAGTACATGATCGGCACCCGATGGTTTCACAACATCCAACCAGGTCCTCTAGAGTAAGTTTTAATTTAACTTAACCATTATAGTTTGAGTACCTTGAACAGCAATACTTAAGACCCATCATGCGTCTAGTCTTTTTGCTAACTAGGTAGGGGTCGGCTTCTAGTCTAGCCAGGAGCACTTGAATATATATTTTATATGGAGCGATTGTCTACCTGACCTCTATAAGTCATTACTGGGTAACATGATAAGATTTGATAATATTGTATCCTTTGGTAAGACTAATTGTCAGGTTTTTAGGATTCTGACTACCCGTAAAGATCATCAATCTTACCGAGGCACGGGAGAGTCATACCATCAACTGCTCAGCATCGGGCTGCTTCTAAGAAATGTCCTAATGGAAAATCCTGTGGAAAATCATGTGTATGACAATGTGTAGGACTATCTACCAAAAAAGTCAAGTAAAATTTTTAAACAAGTAGTATAACTACTGTTAGCCTTATTTCGATAAAAAAGTGTGACAGCATTAGTAGCAGCCAATGGCGTCCTGTTTCTGAATTGCAAGGGACTTATAAAGGCAGCTTACTCCCCACATTATATGTATACTAGTGTAGCCAGATCTTGAACAATTTCTAATGAAAGCAATCATATTTTTTTTTCATCAGTCTGTACAGGAACGGCAAGTACGTCGGCAGTAGACCCACACCTGATGACGAGCTGAGAAGCGGCATCCTCGCCATCAACGACACTGAAGCTCTGCTCACGCAGGGATCCTTCTTCCAGCTCGCTGATGAGTTCGACTACATCATGGCCCCTGATGTAAATTGATGAAGACTTAGTTGTCGAATATAGATTAGCCATATGCCTAATGCTAGGGTTAACACAAAAATGCTCATAGTTCTTTTAAAATGTGATATTTGAATTTCCGGAATTTACAATTTGTAACCTGTTATTTTACCTTTTATAAGATTCACCTGTCTTATGTAAAAAAAAATCTTAGAAGTTGAATTTAACCAACTTTTAACACTGTCGTGTCGATTTGGAGCATTACAAATGTATCTAATACCCATGACGATAATGGTACCATTGAACTGATCTGATGATGGACCCAAAAGAAAGGTACTGGAACTCCATAACGGAACGACGTAGCCTAGTCGTGTTTAGGCTTGTCAGAATTGTCACAATTAAATCTCAAATATTTATTTAACAGAAAGGTTAAAAAATTATAACCTCCTCCTTTATCGAAACAGCTAGCAGAGCGGATCTTTAACGTACGGCAACAGGCGGCTGACCTTCCAGCTATTGATATGATGAGAGGCCGTGATGCTGGTCTACCGCCATACAACGACTACCGAAAGTTTTGCGGGATGAAGCCAGCTAAGCACTGGGAGGACTTCTACGACACTATTAATAAAGATGTAACTAAACATATAAACAGATCTTGTATTAAAAAAAGAACGTTTGAAATGAGCCGTTGGGTAACCAACTAAAATATTGCTGGATTTTTGATGTACTGAATGTCTTAAGTTTTGTTTGACTAATCATCATCCATCACTTCCAGAAAGTTGAAATCCTCCGTCGCATCTATGACGACATAGAGGACGTGGAAGTCATGGTAGCTATCTACGTAGAGAGGCTCATGCCGGGAACCTACGTGCCCCCCACGCTGTACTGCATCATAGTACACAACCTTCTGTTGTGGAGACGTTCTGACAAGTTCTTCTTCGAACACGGAGACTTCCCTGCTGCATTGACGATTCGTAAGTATTCGAAGAAAAAGATAAAAATATTTTGTTGATCGTAAATAATATAAAAAACACACCAAACAATAAAACAGAAGAAGATGAATCTCTCTGTTTCAGTAGGAGTCGTAAAGTTACCTACATTTTTTAGAAATAACCTCAGCAAAGCTTTACAATCAAAACGCATTTTCGTCGTAACAATATAACTCTCTGAAGTTGGTCTACGCGATGCACTTGATTGGACAGTTTAGCTTAGGTGCTGTGAACTTTATTTACTTGATTGTCGTGATTTTGTGTGGAAATGGAAGAAAAATATAAGTAATATTTACAATACAGAAGTCGATCAGCTTGATTTTCTACACTAATTGTAATCCCATCATGCACTACTTTATATCAACACCACATTTGAGTATCAAGACAAGTATTAACCAGAACATACATACATACATAAACTCACGCCTTTCCCATGGGGGTAGGCAGAAACCACAGAACGCCACCTGCTACGATCCTTACATAATCCTTTCGCCTCATCTACGTTCATACATTTCGTCATACAAGCACGCCGGTTAAGAGTACTCCGCACCTGACCTTTCTGAAGAACCTCACCAATAAGGTGAGTGTAGGTCTTCCTAGGGCGACCCCTCCCTGCGTTGCCACTCACCTCTGCCATATAAATACCTTTTGTTAATCGTCTTTCACTCATCCTCTCAACATGACCGAGAAATGATGTAATACTTCACTTGTGCTTCTGTTTCAGCGCAATTGAACGAAGTACGGAAGACAAGCATAGCGCGTGTGTTGTGTGACAGCGGAGATGGCGTCAAACAGATACAACCGGCCGCGTTCTTCAGGGTGGGACCGTGGTAAGAACACTGTTGCTATCTCACAACTCCCCTGCACTGACACAACTAATGTTCATTAAGATTGTGATTGAATTCAAGGAGATACCTATGTAAGTGTACACATACACAAATAAAGGGGTTATGTTTTTTTTAATAGGTAATATTAACTTATAGATTATGTCTTTCATTTTCAGGAACTACCCCGTGCCCTGTGAAAAGATCCCGGGTATAAATTATAACAAATGGAAGGACAACTGGTGCTACAAAGACAAAAAATAGTGATTTGAAGGTTATGTCATTTGACATGAAATATTACGTAGCGTAAATCTTTTTTTTGAAAACCATCGCTAAGGCCTAAGTCTAAGTTAAAGTTAGTGGCTCTTAGGCGCTCCACCCACTGCCCCGCGCCCCGTCGCGTAGCGCGGGATGGCAGATTTTACCGTTGTATGCAAGTATCTCAATTTATATAGAAATCACGCCTAGCACAACACACTGCCGACGCGGAAACGCGCTGGAAGGCGCCCCGCGCGCAGATTCTGCCAATCTGCGCGGGAGCGCGGGGCGTGCCGCGGGATATGACACACCGGCTCCGCAGCCCCGGGCGTGATTTTATACTGCAAAGACGTTTGCACGATGGATTTCGACGTAGACAAATTTATTTAGCGCGTGGCCGTCGTAATCTGCTTCACCGCGCGGGGGAGCAGATTTCACCGCTAAGTAAGGCAGATCTGCGCCTCCGTCGCCGCGCGCGTTATCTGTCGCTCTGCTCACCGCGGCGGGACGCATCTTCAGTGGGTGGAGCGCCTTATTGCACCGCTTTTTTCTAATGCTTTTTACATTATTTTGCAACACTACTACTGTAATAGATACCTATTTTTAGTCTCAGCAAACACTGTTAAATATTTTGTTCTTAAATGTTTTGTAAATAAATAAACTAGGTATGTTAATTAATAAAATATGATAATTGAATATTATATTTCATCGAATCATTTCGGCTCGGCATGCAATTCGTTCACGACCATAATGATAAACTTACCTTACTTGTACGCAATGAACTATTGAGGGGGCATTCGTTAATTACGTGTGGCGTCCCCCCTTCCTTAGCGAGAAGTGAGATTCTGCTCGTCCCCTCTCCTCTTCCCTAACTTCAAGCAAGATTTTTCAAAATGTGTATTCTTAATGTAAATTTAAAGTTAATTTGTGCTTTATTGCGTTAAATGATTTATATAAAAAATCCATTTGTTAAATTCTCGTTATTTAAGACTAGTATTTAAGAACGTAGTATAGAATCACAGTGAGAAAATTGAACAATGAAATACTTAAGTAAGAACTACTAAAATTGAACTATAAAAAGTTACGTGATATTTGTCTAGAACCCCCTCACCCCAACATGAGATTGGGTGAGATTCGGCTTAACCCCCTTCCCCTAAACGCTTCACGTATTTAATGGACGGCCCCTTAGTATGATAATGATATTGTAATTATCATAATTAAACATTAAAAATACCGGTCAAGAGCGAGCCGGATTCGCACAATTAGGGTTCTGAATCAAACTACACTACTACGTATTATTCTTTTCCTCCTTTTTGTCTGCTTACATTATGTGTACAAATAAATAAATGTATACACTTATCAGTCAATAGAAGATATTTAAATCTGGACTATACGATTCATCTAACTAACGTTTAGATTTTGATAAAGATTCATATTTTAAAGGTCAATATGCCTTGGTATGTAAGTACCTATTTTTTGTTATGTTTATTTAACAGAGATTTTTTTTTTATATAACTGTGTTTCAACATCGGAGGCAAACATTGAGAGACATTTTTGACTTTTGCATTAGTAGAATTTTCCCCTAATATCATACTAAAAATTATTATTGTATTTTTTGAGACCTAGTATTAGGGGGGGGGGGGGGACCGGGACGATAGACAGCACACAGGCAAGGACGAACCTGTGAAGGTTCTAATGTTCCTTTTTTCGCACGGAACCCTAAAAGCATAATTAGCTAATTAGTGTTTTAACAACTACTGCGTTCTAGATATTTTCGAGATTAAAAATCGTTTTATATTGCCTTGCGTGTGTCATGCAGATATACGTTTTTTTGTTGGATGATTTGTTATTAGGCTTTTGGAATCATTCTTGCGTGTAGCTCTAACAGTTTAAGATTTCTCTATTCTCACCATCCATACAGACACTGGGAATTCCTTCACATACTCTGGGTGGTATACCTAATGCGCTTTAAACTGATGACCTCCACAAGCAGGGACGGGGTATCCATTATAGGCATTTGCCTAGGGGCTAAGGCAAGGACACCGAATTCGAGAAAAAAAAACAATTGATGTTTCGTCGAGTGAAAAAAAAAACGTTTAGAAAAATACTAGTAATTAGTTAGTATTATTTTTCTTTAATTTTTCTTTAATAATTGAGTAACGTGATGGTATACCATCACGTTACTCAATAAACTATACACATAATCAATAACCTTATAGGGTACCAGGGTCTCTTAAAACAGTATTATTTTAATATTAATATTGAACAGATCGTCAGAATGCGGCCCGCGAGTCGCATTCCCCATAAATATAATGCCACCTACCTACGTTGGCAATATAATTGTTAGGGACGTCTTAACAGGATACCGAGGCCCCGGAACATAAAGGGCAACAGAAGGAACAGGGTGGTTTTTTAGTCAGTAAAAGTCTGACAGTCCCTTCCGCCCCACCCAGGGCGGAAGGACTCATTTGATGATTTTTACCACCTTAAAAAAAAAAGGTGTAGGCATAATTGAGTAGTTAACACCAAGAAATACATTATCTTAGCCGTGCAAACTCGATTATTTTTAATTAACGTTAAATAGATTTTCAGTAGTTTTAAAATTACTTAATAATTAGTTAATTGAGAAGGCACATTAAGTACTTCACACGTTGTTATTGCCACAAAAATCTACGAGGTAATCGCGTTAAGCAGTTTATAAACAACTAGCACTCACCCCGCGACTTCGTTCGCGTGATTTTTCTTACGGATCCCTAATTTTTTGATAATAAATTATGGCTTATTGATAACATAGCTTCCAATTTGAGAAAGAATTTTTAAAATCGGTTCAGAAGATCCAGATAATTACTATTTACAACCTCACAAACTCACAAACATTACCTCTTTATAATTTTAGTATTTAAAAAAAATATATATCAATTGATTGGTGTGTCAACTACTCTATCCACAAAAGGGCGGCTCGGACTGAATTATATTGTCCTATGTGGCCCTTCATTAGAAAAATGTGACGGCCACTGATTGGGAGCATTAATAAGACTAAAATAAAATCGCGAACCGTATCGTAACCTCTAATGTGAATAATGATGTAATTATCATAATCTCGGTGAGATCAAAACCTTACAAAATGGTCAACTGTTATTTTCGTCATTATACTTGCAAAAACACGTCTCTGACTGTCGTTCCGTTTCTTCTTTTGAGACACGAGTCCCTAAAAATCACGCATGTGCGTGTGATTTTGTGGTTTCCTTTAATCGATTATTCATCTAGTTGTTAGTAACAACACTGAATGATTTAAGTATAGCCAAACTGATATAAATACCTTTACACTGTAACTACTCGGTCGTTTATCAATTTTGAATCACGATCCATATAATCTTGTATAATTACTTGATCTCACTTTTTGAAATGATACAAAATATCTAGAACAGTCTATCGATTGTTATATAAACAAATGTTGCTTGAATTAATACTGTAGCGTTTGTCACAATGAGTTGGAACATAGTATTATTATGTATGCCGATGTTGGTGTGTGTGTGGTCACAAGAGTCGGTCGTGTTGTACGACGCGTACTTCGGGAAGCCCATCACTGACAAGCGAAGGGACTACCTGGCGGGCGTCACAAATGGGACCAGGTTAGTGAGTTTTATTCATGTATCGCCTAAAAATCGTCAAGTCATCAAACTTTTCTTTCTGCTCTCGTTCTCTCACGTACCATACGTCTGTGTAATTGTTTGTGTGGAGGTTAACACTAGACGAGATTATAAAACGTATACCGACTAGAACGAATTTGTTCAATATTTCTATCGTTACAAAACTTAAATATTTTGTAATCTCTGACTGGCGATGTGTGTTCATATAATAATAAAATAATAATAATAAGTTTATTTCAGACTACTAACAGTCCATAGTTCAAAACCTAACACTATCTATGCCTTTCAAGTCCCTACGTCCCGTATTGAGAAATAACCCTAAAAGCCTAAAAGCAAAATTGGCTAAGTGTTCATGCGTTTTAGATATGTTTGCGATAAAAAACTGTATAAAAATCGTATCAGATTGCATTGCGTGTCAGTAAATAGCAGACATGGTTTTTGTTTGATGATTTATTATTAGGTTTATGGAACCATTACGTGAAGCCTCTAACAGTTAAAGATTCCGCTATTCTCAGCGTCCTTAAAACTGGCAGGTACTGGGAAATCCATCGCATGCTCCGAGCGGTAAACCCGATGCGCGGGCAAAGCCGCGGTCAGTAGCTAGTACTTTTTAGGAAGATTTTTTATCAGGTTCCAAATTTTATTAATAAGATCTTTATTAAAAATAAGGAAATACGTGTTTTTTCTTTTACTCAGCACTAAAATATTAAGATAATAATAAGCATCACATACTTAGTTGTCCTAAAAAAGTTGTCCACACTTTTTTAGGACAACTAAGTAAGTATGTGATGTGATGTTATGCGCCGCATCGAACTCTGACCCGACTCGCGCGCCTGGCCCCGCCCCCAAACATTGATGACAATCAAATCATAAGTTGCCAATTTTCCCTTCATACTTTTACCATGCAAAATAAAATTCCGGATAGACCAATATTTTATTTTGAAAATTTTACAAACAATTTTTTTTCCAAAAATGGTGTCTTTGAAAGATACCTAATGAACCTTTATACTATGTATTAGAAAAAAAAGATACAAAGGCTATCTACCATGCGTTTGAGTTTGACACACGCACACACACATATTTATTACGTCAGTCTATGTCATACTATGCCTTTAACAAAAGAACCTTAAATAATATGGATTATGGTCGCATTTCGATCACTGCGGGTAACCACTAAAACCTACATAAAAAACCCGTTAGTGACTGACAGACAACGTAATCTAAGGCTTCGTTCACACGGCACGTTTTTTTGTAATCGTTCTTTTAACGTATAGTCAACCGGGTGTTCATATGGTTTTTCATTCGTGTAAAAACGAATAGCCGCAGTTTCCACAAGGAGAAAAAGCTATACCATATGCCACTGCGAACCGAATACGTCAAAGTTCATTCGATTTGCTTGACAAGTCCGTTGAGTATGCGATTAAACGTATAAGCGGTACACTTTTTTTGCAGTACAATCGACGTGTGAATGGATCTATGTACGTTGTATGGTCACTATTTATACGTTAAGACGTATACTGCAAAAAAACGTGCAGGACAATGCCGTGTGAACAAAGCCTTACAAGGGTTCTGTTTTTCCGTTTGAGGTAGTGCGAAATCCTCATAATTAATGTGTGATTTTATTGTTACCTTCAACCGATAATTTCAACTTAATGGTGTTATTACTGACGAATTAAAGCTAATCATAATATAAATACTTTAAATGGTAAACTAACTTCTCAGTCGGTAATGAATATTCAATCACGATCATCAAATCTTAAAATCTAATAAAAATCTAAAATTACTCGATCTCACTTTTTGAAATGGTACAAAATATCTAAAACAGTCATTTTCCTATCGATTGTTATGTTAACAAATGTTGCTTGAATTAAAACTGTCACAATGAGTTGGAAAATAGTATTATTATGTATGCCGTTGTTGGTGTGTGTGTGGTCACAACAGCCGCATGTGTTGTACGACGCGTACTTCGGGACGCCTATCACTGACAGGCGGAGCGAATACCTGGCGGGCGTCGCCAATGGGACAAGGTTAGTGAGTTATTCATCCTGTCTTGCCTCAAAATCGTGTTCTTAAGATTAAACATCTGTTAAAGTTTTCTCTCTACTCTCTTACTCTCAAACGTATCATCCATTTGTGTAAATGATTGAGTGGAGGATAACGTTAAACACGATTCTAAAAAGTTTTGAAAAATAAATAAAAATTGTGTACAACAAATGCGGCAACGGCGCAGGAGTGCATCGTGAGTTTTTACGACACAACGTCTTGCCGTGCATCGTGACGCAGAATCAGAATCAGAATCAGAATGCTTTATTTGTAAACATAGGTCAAACGCATTGGACATAGTTTCGGGAATTTTAACGATTCTATTCGTTGTTTTCTATGACAAGACGCGTAACGTTTCACGAAGCATGGCACGAGATACAAATGTTCTCAGCTAACTTTTAACACTTAAGTATCCTGCTTAAGTGTAGGAAGCTTGATTAAAATTGGTCCATTCATTTGTAAAAATTAAGACTTAAAACTTTGTATGAAATGTACTGCGTAAACGCTCTTAAATAGATTTGACTTATGAACATTTTCCAGCTTGTGCACAATAGCAGTTCGGCCATGTCGCAAGGAAGAAGGACGTCGTATAGACGGCACGTGCACAAACCCTAAGTTCCCCTCCCGCGGAGCCAGGATGACGCCTCTCCCAAGACTACTGCCACCACAGTTTGGACCAGGTACCTACATTACTCGTACGAGTAATGTGGATCTGAAGGCAGATTCATAAAAGTAAAAATATGTAACGTTTCATGTTTTCAGTTTAATTATTATGCCCTTCTGTATTTACCACCAACATTTTTCAATGAAAATGATGCATAAACTTAGATTTTCAAACAGGCAACACCTTGCGACCAGCGCGTGACGGGTCAGAACTGCCGTCTGCGCGGTTGATACGCACGTCCCTGATCGGGGACGGGTCCTTCATCGATCACCACTTCTCCGTACTAGCTATTGAGTACCTGGTGACCACGGGAGCTGATACCGTGGAACTTTTATACATAAGTAAGAACCTTGACGAATAAAAGTAACGTCCTTTGTATTGTTCAATCTATGGGTAGCAGTTAGTATGTGATACAATTTTTCAGAAGGAACTTAAAAACTATTAAATGTTTATTTTATCGGCACAGACAAACCCTTAAACTTGTCAGGATCGCTGATCATGTCTGGTTGTAAACTGTTACAACAATAATTCTGAAATAAACTCTTACGTCTTCTAATCATAGGCAGATACGTGCTCGTTAGCGACTGCTGCGTCGGCAACACCCCTAACCGTGTGAACCCGATCTGCATCCCCATCCCTGTGCCTGACGACGACCCTTACCTGCGTAACTCCCAGATCAGGTGTCTCAACCTGACCAGGGTCATCACTTATCAGGACATCGGATGTCTGCCCAACTCTTTACCTGCTGAAAGAGTTAGTGATTTTCATTGTTTGAATTACTGTGACAGCTATTTATTTTTTTCTTTACAACATCATTCTTTTATTCGCAGTATTCTTTAGCAACTAGTCCAATGGATCTTTCACTTATTTATGGGAATGATGACGCCAGGAACAGAATGATTAGATCTAACCAAGGAGGTGAACTGGCGTTTAGGATGGAAGGTGACCGAGAAGTGCCGCAGGGCAACAGCATCGTTTGCGTGAACAATGTTCCTCCTGAAACCAGCTGCTACAACTTTGGTACATAGTTCACAACCTACTTCTTTTTATTTGCTGTACAAATAGATAATTAACTACTTTGCATTCTATGCTGCTTCATAATTACTGTTCTGAATTCAAGATTTTTGTCTGTACCTAATTGTTCACACTATACCTGCCATTATGGGAATGTTACAGGTGACGACTTCCAGGGTAACCTACTCTCAGCGATCTTCTTACCCACTATGTGGTTCTTTAGAGAACACAACCGTATAGCTCGGCAGTTGGCTAAAATGAACTCCTGCTGGGATGACGAGAAGATATTCCAGACAGCTAGGCAGATTAATATAGCTCAGCTCCAGTATATATTGTATTATGAACTGGTTCCGGAATTTCTTGGTAAGAACTCCACGCTGCTTACAAAAACTAACACTTTTTAAATAATGCTCTAAGTAAAAATTAGGGACTGACCCTGACGCTTAATGATATAGGTTTTATGTCCTATTTTCATATTTGAAATTATAGTGACCTGAAGTTATGGAAAGTCTTTAATATGATCCGTAATAATTTACCACTTCCGATTACTGAGCTCTCGTGTCGTCTTATTCAGGTATGAACGTTGCTCACGGTCACATTCTCTCATAACTCCGGTCTTCCAGGTTACAAGAATGCTCTCGCAGAAGGCATCATCTATGAGACAGATGGCTACGTCAACGACTTCGATCATCGCTATGAGCCCGGCGCGCTTCACGAGTACATTATCGGCACCCGATGGTTCCACAACCTCCAACCGGGTCCTCTACAGTACGTTTTGAACTAACCTTACCATTTTATTGTTACGTGTTCCTTGAACAGTATTACCAAAAACTCCACAGTCTCCGGAAAAGCAAAATTCTCCGAGTAAAAACTCCGGGCTGCTATTGAGATATTTTCTAATGGGCTGCCCGACCCGAGCATCCAACTCAGGATCCACGCTCAGCAGTCGTGCTTAAAAGGCCTCATAAAGAGCTGACATGAATACTCCTGAATAGACCAGTTCCAAGACAATTTCTTTTGAAAACAATCAAATATGTATTATGTTAACTTGTTTTCCATCAGCTTGTACAAGAACGGCAAGTACGTCGGCGGTAGAACCACACCTGATGACGAGCTGAGGAGCGGCATCCTCGCCATCAACGAAACTGAAGCTCTGCTCACGCAGGGATCCTTCTTCCAGCCCGTTGAGAAGATCGACTATGTCGTGGCTCCTGATGTAAATTGATGAAAATTTCGTAGTTGAATGTAGATTGCTAGAGACCTATTGTACTCAGCTTTTTTCATCACGAATCTCATTTGAATGAGCAATGGGGACAGCTGGGTGCATTCGCTGTGGCTCGAAA
Organism: Hoplodrina blanda; assembly: GCA_949316365.1. Taxonomy (NCBI): domain Eukaryota; kingdom Metazoa; phylum Arthropoda; class Insecta; order Lepidoptera; family Noctuidae; genus Hoplodrina; species Hoplodrina blanda. The sequence goes on along the minus strand of OX438579.1, from coordinate 841,829 downwards.
TGGGAGTGGGATATGAAGCTAGGTGAAATTAAACAAAATATGAACAAATGTTTAAATGCAATATTGGAATTTCCATGATTAATCACTCAAACCTGTTTTTACCAACACGCTTTATCTGTAACTACTTAACCACATAAGTATACAAACAGCAAGATCTAGAAATAATAACTTTCTCGATTATCTGGTCAGCTAGGGCAGCGGTTCTTTGGCGGTCGACAGCAGGCGGCTGACCTTCCAGCTACTGACTTCATGAGAGGTCGTGATGCTGGTCTACCGCCATACAACGACTACCGAAAGTTCTGCGGGATGAAGCCAGCTAAACACTGGGAGGACTTCTACGACACTATTGATAAAGATGTAACTACACATAATAAATAAACAAATCAAGCAGAAAAAAAAATAAGCCTGGTGCTAGCTAGTCAAACCCTTCGTTATTTTAGTAACCAACTAAACAATTGCTGGATTTTTGATGCACTGAATGTCTCAAGTTTTGTTTGACTAATCATCCTTCATGAATTCTAGAAAGTTGACATCCTCCGTCACCTCTACGATGACATAGAAGACGTGGAAGTCATGGTAGCTATCTACGTTGAGAGGCTCATGCCGGGTACCTACGTGACCCCCACGCTGTACTGCTTCATGACTCACAACTTTCTGTTGGCGAGACGTTCTGACAGGTTCTTCTTTGAAAATGGAGACTTCCCTACTGCTTTGACGATTCGTAAGTTTTTTTACGAAGCAGAAGTCGTAAAAGTTATACATTTGTTTAGAAACCACCACAGTGAAGCTTACAACGTAAATGCATATTCTTTGTAACAATATAACACACTGGAGTTGGTCTACGCGATGCGCTTGGTTGAACAAGTTAAGTTCTGTGAATTTTATTAAGTTCACAGCACAAGTAGAATTATTTGTAATTTCGTGTAGAAATGAAAGTAGAATTTCAAATACTGAAGTCGATTAGTCTGGTTTTCTGGATCCTATCATGCACTACTTTATCAACACCACATTTGAGTATAAATCATTAACTAGGAATGATATAATACTTCACTTGTACTTCTGTTTTAGCGCAATTGAACGAAGTACGGAAGACAAGCATAGCGCGTGTGTTGTGTGACAGCGGAGATGGCGTCAAACAGATACAACCGGCCGCGTTCTTAAGAATGGGACCGTGGTAAGAACATATAAGTTACTATTTCACTACTTCCTATAAACTGCCACAACTAATGTTCATTGAGATTGTGATTGTATTCAGGAAGATATTTAAGTGTTGTTTAAGTGTTGTTATTGCTTTTACTGCATCATCATACTATATCAGATAAAACATTTCCTTTTTTTAAGACAACCATAGAAATCACACAATCAAACACGAAAATATCGTATAGATACACACATGGAGGAACGAACCATTTCACACAAAATAACAGACAACCTGTACCTTTTGATAATAATAGTATAGAATTATGTCTTCCACTTTCAGGAACCACCCCGTGCCATGTGAAAAGATCCCGGGTATGAATCTCAACAGGTGGAAGGACAGCTGGTGCTCCAAAGACAAAAAAAAGTGATTTGAAGGTCATTGACCGATAGATATTGGTCTCTTTACAACCGATATACTTGTTTATTTCATTCAACATGAAATACGTGATGTAAAACTTTTTTATAACATAACATGCCTAAATCTAAGTTAAAAGTAACACGTTTTTAAAGTGGCTCTTATTGCACCGCTTTTCTATACTGCGTATTTTTCATGCTTTTTACATCATATTGCAGCTCTAGTGCTGTAATATAATTGTTTTAATCTAAGCATATGTTTAATATTTTATGGTTTAATGTTAAGTGAATAAATAAACTGAGTATGTCAATTAATAAAATATGATAAACGAACATTATATTTCATCGTATCATTTATATTTGTCAATACGTGAGGTAGGTAGGAAGCACTGGGGTCAGTGGTGTACAAGTGTGGAAACAGAAAGTGTACGTCACAGAAGTGAATAAATACTATGTACCTACATACATACATAAACTCTCACCTTTTTTCCATGGGGGTAGGCACCTAATATACAGACAGAGTCATTGAAAATTTACCCGAAACCTGAAAAGGGATCCTTGCACTCATCATTATGAACAACTTTTACTATGGGACCGATAAAGAGAGAAGAAAGAACTATGGGACCAAAGCTGAAATCATGAAAAAAAAATCTGCTGTTCCCTACAAAAATGCTTCATAACACGATCGTAATGTATGGAACAGCAGTTTTTTTTTATGATTTCAGTGTTGGTCCCATAGTAAAAGTTGTTCATAATGATGAGTACAATGACCCCTGTTGAGGTTTCGGGTAAATTTTCAATGACCCTGTATATGACACTAAGTACCTAATGGACTTTTTTAAATTTTTGGCTATGATTATTTTGATAGTGTTATGCCTACATTTCTTGTGATTAATTGAACTAAGTACGAGTATGATAATATTTAATTATAATATAATTATGTTAACCTCGTAAGGCCCAACGACCTAATATAAGGACAACAAAAAACTAGTCACTCCGGCCCAAGATAGTTTTCAAAATAATTAAATTACGGCCCAGCGACCTAAAATTAGGACATGATAATTATTTAAACCCTTTTTTTTAAGCCCGGTGACCCAAAATAGGAAAAAATGATTTTATAATTTTTTTTTTCATGGAGTAATAAGGGGTATAGGAAGGTATTAGGTATTGGGTATTAGGTAGAAATACCACCTAAGATTAATCAAATCAAAAGACTATTTACAGACTTTTTAACCAAATCAAAGTTCTGGGCCGCAACTACTTGCACCTATTTTTAGTACATTGGGTCCTAATTTATATCAACTTAAATTTAGTTTGGGCCTTACGAGGATATGTAATCATTATATTTCATCAAATTATTTATTTTGGGTAGTAAATTAACATGTATTTGTGTTATTATACAAAACTAGCTTTTGCCCGCGACTTCGTCCTCATAAATGTCAGTCTCATGTTTCAACAAGGCCCAAAACTCTTCGGTGTTGTGTCGCTCTGTTACAGAGTTCCTATGGCCACCTTCCGGATCCATCATCAGATCAACTCCATGTCATAATAATATTGTATTGTTCTACGATACACACATGCATGCCAAATTTCAGCCCAATCAGAAACGGGGAAGTGAATCAAAAACATGCAAATACACTGGGTACTTAAAAGTAAAAACAAAAAAAAGTGAAAGTAAATAAAAGCTTGTTAAATAATAAATAATAAAAAAATAAAAATAAAAAAAGCCTGTAATACCTAATACGAATAATTATGGCCGAATGTCGATCACTGATCGTGGGTAACCACTAGTACATATTTAAAAACCCGTTTGTGACTGACAGACAAAACGTAATCTTACAATGGTTCTGTTTTTCCTTATAAGGTAGTGCGAGATCCTAATAATTGCGTATTAGCGTGTGATTTTATTGATTTACGTGTGACGTTACCTTCAACCGATAATTTCTACTTAATGGTTTTATTACTGACTAATTGAAGCTAATCATGATACAAATACTATAAATGGTTCCTAACTTCTCAGTTGTTAATCACTTTTCAATCACGATCATTAAATCTTGAAATCTGATCAAAATCTATAATTATCTAGATCTCACTTTTTAAAATGAAACATTTAGAATAAAATATAAAGAATTTTCCTCTCGATTGTTTTATAAATAAATGTTGCCTTAATTAATACTTATAGCGTTTGTCACAATGAGTTGGAAAATAGTACTAATATGTATGCCAATGTTGGTGTGTGTGTGGTCACAAGAGTCGCGTGTGGTGTACGACGCGTACTTCGGGAAGCCGATCACTGACAGGCGGAGCGACTACCTGGCGGGCGTCGCCAATGGAACGAGGTTAGTGACTTGTTCCTGTTTTGCCTCAAAACATCTTTTAAACTTTTCTCTTTGCTCTCTTTCTCCCAACGTATCATCGATCTGTGTAAATGATTGAGTGGAGGTTAAAGTTAAACATAATTCTAAAACTTTAATACAACAAATGCGGCAACGGCGCAGGAGCGCATCGTGAGTCTTTACGACACAACGTCGTGCCGTGCATCGTGACGCGTTGCAACATCGTGTCGTGAACTTTTATGATACCTATTCATCGTTGATTTTCATGACACGACGTCAGTCGGTTCATTCATTTTGAAAAGTAAGGACTTAAAAGTTTGTATGAAACGCAGTACTGCGTAAACGCTCTAAAATAAATTTGAACTTATGAACATTTTCCAGCTTGTGCACAATAGATGTTCGGCCATGTCGCAAAGAGGAAGGACGTCGTGTAGACGGCACGTGCACAAACCCTAAGTTCCCCTCACGCGGAGCCAGGATGACGCCGCTAAAAAGACTTCTGCCAGCACAGTTTGGGCCAGGTACATAGCTCATAAGAGTGACCTGGATCTGAAAGCAGGTTCATAAAATAAAAAATAAGTAACGTTTCATGTTTTCAGTTTATTTCCAAATATCTCATTCTGTATAATTTTACCACCAACATTTTTCAGTGAAATTGATGAACAAACTTACATTTTCAAACAGGCAACTCTTTGCGACCAGCAAGTGACGGGTCAGAACTGCCGTCTGCGAGGTTACTACGCACGTCCCTGATCGGGGACGGATCCTTCATCGATCACCACTTCTCTGTACTAGCAACCCACGTCCTGGTAAACGCGGGAGCTGATACCGTGGAACTTATATACATAAGTAAGAACCTTGACTAATAAAAATAACGTCCTTTATATTGTTCATTTCTCATACACACACACATCAAAAGTGTCTAGGGATCAACATCCCTAATCAATGTTAGGGATGTTGATCCCTAGACACTTTTGATGTGTATATTTGGAAATAAAAAACCAATATACTTACAACCTGAATTTTAATCCGTTGTAAATCTTTCAGGGGGTGAATGTACTCATGAATATGAACAACTTTTATTAAGGGACATAGTACGAAATGTGAAAAAAAAAACAGCTGATCCATACAATTTGATCGTAATGTAGCACATTATTATATGGATCAGCTGTTTTTTTTTATAAGTCCAACAGAAAGAATATTGTAACGTATTCGTTTATATTCTTTTTTTGTTTGTGTGTTTGCTTAAACGCGCTCTTCTCTGGAATTATATTAAAGCCAGACTTAATTATGAGGAATAGTATAGGATACGTGACATTACGGTACAATACATGGGAGCGAAGCAGTAACCAAGGACGTAACGAAACGCGGGTGACAAAACGTATGAGATTAAAAAAATCAGAAGGTCGGTGCCAAAACAAAATTGTTTAGTTTTTAAGTTTATTTTATCGGCCCAGACAAACCTACTACAAACTTGTTTGGATCGCTGATCATGTCTGGTTGAAAACTGTTATAACATTAATTCTGAATACACATTAATACATCTCATATCTTCTAATCATAGCCAGATATGCGCTTGTTAGCGACTGCTGCGTCGGCAACACCCCTAACCGTGTGAACCCGATATGCATCGCCATCCCTGTACCTTACGACGACCCTTACCTGCGTAACTCCCAGATCAGGTGTCTCAACCTGACCAGGGTCATCACCTTCCAGGAGCTCGGGTGTGTGCCCGACTCATTACCTGCTGAAAGAGTTAGTGATTTGCATTGTTTTTTTATGACAGCTGTTTATTGTTTTCGTGACTACTTACATCATTCTTTTATTCGCAGTATTCTTTGGCAACTACTCCAATGGACCTGTCAAATATCTATGGGAATGGTGAAATCAGGAATAGATTGGTTAGGGCTAACCAAGGAGGTGAACTGGCGTCCAGGATGGAAGGAGACCGAGAAGTGCCGCTGACCAACAGCCCCGTTTGCGTGAACAACAGACCTCCAGAAGTCAGCTGCTACAACTATGGTACATAGTTCACAACTTACTTCTTTCTAATAGTAGTATAAACAGATAATTAACTACTTTTAAATTCTATGCTGCATCATAATTACTGTTCTGAATTCAAGATTTGCGTTTGTACCTACTTGTTCACACTGTACCTGCCTTTATGGGAATGTTACAGGTGACGAGTTCCAGGGTAACGTACTCCCAACGATGTTCTTAACCCTGATGTGGTTCTTTAGAGAACACAACCGGATAGTTCGGCAGTTGGCCAAGATGAACCCCTGCTGGGATGACGAGAAACTATTCCAGACAGCTAGGCAGATTAATATAGCACAGTTCCAGTATATATTTTATTATGAACTGGTTCCGGAATTTCTTGGTAAGATTTCTACGCTACGTACAAAAAACAACACTTTTTAAATCATACTCTGAAATCAAATTTGAAATTATAGTGCTGAATTCACGGAAAGTCTTTATGATCTGTAATATTTTACCACTTCCGATTAATGAGCACTCGTGTAGTTATATTCAGGTATGAACATTGCACACGGTCACATTCTCTCATAACTCCGGTCTTCCAGGTCACAAGAATGCTCTCGCAGAAGGCCTTATCTACGAGACAGATGGCTATGTTAACGACTTCGATCATCACTATGAGCCTGGCGTGTATCACGAGTACATTATCGGTACCCGATGGTTCCACAACATTCAATCAGGTCCTCTGGAGTAAGTATTGAACTAACCTAACCATTTTTTGTTACGTGTTCCTTGAACAGTATTACCATAAGCTCCGCAGTCTCCGGAAAAGCACAATTCTCCGGGTAATTTAAAAAATAGCAATATGTATAAGCCTCATCTTCTGCCTATCCTCTTTCCAACTAAGTTGTCGGCTTTTAGTCTAAATTAAGAAAACAGAATATTTGTAAGACCATTACTATGTTCGGCTTCCTGTAAAACTAGAAGCAGCTGAATACCAATATTACCAATGTCTCACATGGAGCGACTGCCTATCTGACCTCCATAGTCCAGTTTCTGGTAAAACTGGTAGTCAGAGTTTCGGGATTTAGAATACCCCTAAGGTTGTGAACAATCTACAAATAATGTGCTTTCCGAAGGCCAAGGGTCTCGTGGCACCAACATCCAAACTCCGGGCTGCTATTGAGAAGACAATTTCTATTGAAAGCCATCATATATTTTGTTATCTTGTTTTCCATCAGCTTGTACAGGGACGGCAAGTACGTCGGCAGTAGACCCACACCTGATGATGCGCTGAGGAGCGGCGTCCTCGCTATCAACGACACTGAAGCTCAGCTCACGGAGGGAGCCCTCTTCCAGCCCGTTGATAAGTTCGACTACGTCGTGGCTCCTGATGTAACTTGATGAAAATTTAGTAGTTGAATGTAGATTTACTTGAGACGTATTGTACTTGTCTTTTTATAAGTTTTTATTTACTTTTACTTTGTGTGTTTTTATCATCACGGATCTCATTTGAATGAGCAACGGGCACGGATAGAGTGCATCCGCTGTCGCTTGAAATGGGAGTGGAATATGAATCTAAAAAACTAAACAAAATAATAAATACTCGTATAAACAAATGTTTATATGCAAAATTGGAATCTCCATGTTAATCGCTGAAACCTGTTTTTACCACCACGCTTGTGTTAGTCTTGCCTGAAACTAAAGTTGCATTAAACCAATTTTTATACAAACAGCCAGATCAAGAAATAATAACTTTCTCCATTATCTGGACAGCTAGGACAGCGGTACTTTGGCTATCGACAGCAGGCGGCTGACCTTTCAGCTACTGACATCATGAGAGGTCGCGACGTTGGTCTACCGTCATACAATCACTATCGAAAGTTCTGCGGGATGAAGCCAGCTAAACACTGGGAGGACTTCTACGACACCATTGATAAAGATGTAAGTAAACGTACAAACGAATCTAGTACAAAAAAAGAATTATCATAAGCCGTTGGGTGCCTTTGGTTATTTTAGTAACCAACTAAACAATTGCTGGATTTTTATGTAGTGAATGTCTCAAGTTTTGATTGACTAATCATCATCCATCAATTCCAGAAAGTTGAAGTCCTCCGTCGCATCTACGACGACATAGAAGACGTGGAAGTCATGGTAGCTATCTACGTAGAGAGGCTCATGCCGGGTACCTTCGTGCCCCCCACGCTGTACTGCTTCATGACTCACAACCTTTTGTCAGCGAGACGTTCTGACAGGTTCTTCTTTGAACATGGAGACTTCCCTGCTGCTTTGACGCTTCGTAAGTTTTTTGTCGAAGCAGAAATCGAAAATTTATTTGGAAACCACCTCGGTGAAACTAGCAATCAAAATGCATATTCTTTGTAACATTATAACACACTGGTCCACGCGATGCGCATGATTGAAGTTTGCGATGCGCTTGTTAAGTTTCAGCTAGTGCTCTAAACTTCATATGAATTCAAGTAGAATTATTTGTAAGTAGGTTCTGGCCGCGACTTCGTCCGCAAAAATGTCATTATGTTTATATCAACACCACATTAAAGTGTCAAGCAATAACTAGGAATGATGTAATACTTCATTTGTACATCTGTTTCAGCGCAATTGAACGAAGTACGGAAGACAAGCATAGCTCGTGTGTTGTGTGACAGCGGAGATGGCGTCAAACAGATACAACCGGCCGCGTTCTTCAGGAGGGGACATTGGTAAGAACAAAGTTACTATCTTACAATGCCCCTGTTGTTCATTAAGATTGTGATTGAATTCAAGAAGATATATAAGTACTCTGATTCTTTTTTTCACGCTCACAAATGAACTTTTCATAATATTTGTGTCTTCCACTTTTAGGAACCCCCCCGTGCCGTGTGAAGAGATCCCGGGTATAGATCTTAACAAGTGGAGGGACCACTGGTGCCCCAAAGACAAAAAAAAGTGATTTGAAGGTCATTGACCGATTAACATTAAGTAGGTATATATTGCTTGTTTAGTTAATTCAACATGAAATATGTAATGTATTTTTTTTTAATAACACGCTTGCTAAGTAACACGTCTAAGTTGAAAGTAACACACTTGTAAAGTGGCTTTTATTGCACCGCTTTTAGGTTTCTAATGTAATGTATTCTTCATGCTTTTAATATTACATTGCAGCATTAGTGCTTTAATAGTTTTTTTTAATCTATTTTAAAACAACGTTAAAATAATTCGTGTTTACATTTTTTGTAAATAAATAAGCTTAAAAAATAAATAAAATAAATTAAAACAATGTATTTGTTTAATTTTATTTTGAAATAAAATAAATAAGTATGTTAATTAATAAAATATGATAATGGAACATTACATTTCATACATAAAACATACATAAAATCACGCCTGTAATCCTCGAAGGATTAGGCAGAGGTACATCCTTTAGTACACCCACATTTTGCCAGTTATGTTTAAGTCCCATATAATAGGGGGCGAGCGTATTGCCGTCAACCGAGCACAAATACAGACTCTGAGGCTGATATTGAGAAATTCTTGACAGAAAAACCCATTAAAACTTAGCCCCGACCTGGGAATCGAACCCAAGACCTCATGCTCAGCAGTCGCGCCTTGCGACCACTAGACCAACGAGGCAGTGAGGGAGTGATTATACCTATTTCATCGAATCATTAATATATTGTCAATATGTGAGGTATCTACCCCAGTGATGTACAGCCATGAGCAAAAACAAGTATGCACTTAGCAAAATTCAAAAGCGATTTTCTTGTGAAATAATGGTTGTAACTTTGATATAAGACCTATTTCATAGTATTGAATTCAAAATACTATATTCCTAAAAACATGACATTTCAATCAATATATTCGAAGAAAATAGCTTCGTAATGTTACTAAGCGTCAGCTCACACCGAGACGCGACGCGAGGCTGCGTGCACACTTTAAAAGAGCAACTTAAAATATAACTTTATTTTCTACACGAAAAGATACACTTTTCGTTGTGAGAATTTAGAATACGTTACACCACGCAGCACTACGTCGCGATGCGTCGCTCTGCGCCGCGAGGCATCACGAGGCGTAGAGCGACGCAGCGGTGAATCGTGTACGAAAACTAACTTCACTTTCACTGGCCTCGAATCTTCAGGTATCGTCACGTTGCGTCGCGTCGCGTCGCGTCGCGTCTCGGTGTGAACTGACCCTAAGTCGCAGGCCACGCTGGCGCGACGCGTCTTGCGTCTGCGATGAGCGGGAAAAACAATAATACGGGTTGAACGGGGGCGGCCATATTGGCGCGACTAGCGTGCGCGTCCGGCGACCGCGTCCAGCGGAGGGAATGTACGAGTTCGCGCGTCCTGCGGATTTATTAATATTGTTGAATTATCCGCGATGCAAAACATAAATACGGAGGAGTTTATTAGTGAAATAATGTCTTGTATTGGCGTAATTCATCGTACAGTCTACGATATTCACCAAACTGATGCCTGTTTTTGTTTAAAATCATTAACCCTCATTTTTATTTATTTGTAACTAGCGGTCGCCCGCGGCTCCGCCCGCGTGTATGTCTGTTTTCGCGACCCCCATTTTTTCTAAAATAAAATACAGCCTGTTACTCGCAGATAATGAAGCTTTCTAATGGTGAAAGAATGTTTAAAATCGGTCCAGTAGTTTTTGAGTTTATCCATTACAAACAAACAAAAATACAAAGTTTTCCTCTTTATAATATTATTATAAAGAGTGAGAAAGAGAGAGAATAATATTATTATATTATAATATATATCCCGCGTTCCATTTTAAACCCTGCGCAATAATAGCAGATAAAAACATTAAAAACCACGCGTCCCGCGGCCGCTTCAACGTGGCACCCTACAGCGGCAAGACGCAGCGTCTAGACTCCTCCCGCCGCCGCAGGTCGCCCCCGCTCACCGCAGTCGCTCTAGCGTGGCCTGCGGCTAAGTGTATACTTGTATTTGTTCGTGACTGTATACCTAAGTGTAGGCACAGAAAATGCACGTGACAGAAGAGAACAAATTGCAGAAAATGGTGAAGCGGATCACTGTGGGTCATCATCATAAACATCATCTTTGTAATTTAAGAATCGAAAAGGTTCGGTCCCCTATTCGTTTTTATCGAGAGTGCCTGACCCCCGGCCGCGACAGGTTCGTGAGCATATGTAAATACGCTAACATCTGCCCCTTTGTATTGTTTCTGTATAAAATATGTGGACATAAGTAAAGGGTTTTGTCTTCAAATGGGATTTGCTGATTGGGGATTCGTTATATTTGGATTTCGACTTATTTTCTATGAAAAGTAATGTTAAGCCGGTCTTACAATGGTAGGTTAACTATAGGCCGGCTTATTATTCAAAATGTTGAGGTAAGTGCTTGTTATAGGAAGATTTTCTAAATAAGTAGTTTTTTTTTTTTCTTGATGACTCGGTTGGCGCAGTTTCTGAGCGATTGGATGCTGCGCTGCATGTCGTGGGGTCGTTTCCCGTTTGGAACAAATATTTGTAAGGCTTAATGGTAGTAGTTTCTAGTTATTTGTGTATGTTACATGTTTGTAAACACATTATAGGAGGAATTCCTAAAGCGGGGAAAAGGGATTTTTTTTATTAGAAAAAAATTTTGTTTATTCAGTAAGATATTACCTTTTTATCTATATTAATTACTATTAGGTATAATTATTGGTTAGATTTCTCAACAAACTATTCTCCATATAAAACACAAGCCCCAGTTTCCGCGCTTCATGATAAAAAGTTAGAAAAAGCCTTTTTTTAGAATACAATAGAATAGAATAATTTATTTCGGATAATTAAAATCCATAACTTGATAGTATTTATTAGCAACAATATTAGCTTACAATTATGTTAGTATTATTAGTACTTATCTTTATGACTACTACATACACATACATACATAAACTCACGCCTTTTACGACTATTATATACAAACATTCACTATCCTCACCCATTGTTTTTGAATGGGGCAGTCAAATCGAGCAGCAATGACTCTCAGAATGCTATTTTAGCAGCCCGCTGACGCTGCAGCAAAGAAGCCGTTTTGTTTTTTTTTAATGCAGATTTAATCGTTGCTATCTGCAATTTTATTTAAAAAAACTTCTAATTGAGTAGGTAGGTATCTACTTAACTACAAGATTATTAACAAGACACACACATTAACTGAACTGCAGGTCCAAACCAAGCTAGCTAAGAGAAACATCTCTTTTCTCTCACATTCATCTCTCAGGCGGACTTGTTTATTTGGCGACTCAATTAAGAGAATCGCTATCGCCTTATCACATAATCTATCTGTCCTCCCAGCGAAGGTTTTATCAAGAACTTGCGTTGAGTTACTGCAATTGTTTTTTTAACTTTTTCGTGATTCTACGGTTTCTTCTCAAGTAAAGTTGATGTTGGTGGCGCTTAATTAAAGTCGAAGCATTTATTTAAAAAATAATAATACACACATAACATCACGCCTGTAATCCTCGAAGGGTTAAGCAGAGGTGTACCCCTTAGCGCACCTACATTTCGCCAGTTATGTTTAAGTATCATGTAATAGAGGGCGAGCCTAATTCCATAAAAAAAATACCAGCTCACTACAGGGAATAGGCTTCTTCTCAAACAGAGAAGGCAGGAGCATTGATCACCACGCTTGTTCAAGGCAGATTGGCGATTTGATTTGGCTCACGATGTTTCTTTTCACCGATGTCAGTGATGTCCAAGATATACTTAGATGGTTTAAATGAATTAGAAAAAGTCACATCGGGACTTGCCCGGAATTGAACCTAACCTCAACAGTTCGCTTATAAACTTATCTAATCCTCACTAATATTATATGTAAGTGCGAAACTCTGTCTGTCGGTTACGCGTTTACGACTAAACCACTGAACCGATTTTGGTCAAATTTAGTACGGGGTAAGTTTGAACCCCAAGGAAGAACATAGGCTACTTTACTATTCCGCGACTTCGTCTGCGTCCGTGATAACCGACATTGATTCGGATGAAGTCGCGTTTCCAATATTTTGTTTTAGTTCTTAGGTCTAGAAGTTCGGCTTCCATTCACTTTGCATACTTTTCTGATCACGCACAAACACAATTTAAAGTTTTTCCAACTCAGTTTCTGTGGGCCTATCGTCCCTACAATAAAGGGTTTCTTTAGAAAATTCTCCTTATGTAATTTTATTTACGTTGTAGGTAGTCATAGGAACCTTTTACAAATTGCCTCTATTCAGCTAGCCGCCCTATGAATGTTAAGAGATTGTTGGCAACGTCGAATATTTTTATTTTTAATAAATAATGTAAGTTCAAATCAAAGGCACTTTGAAAGCCATGATTAGGTATTTAATTTATACTATCTATTTAATGTGTTGATAAATTATGCACCTAATAATTTACTTACTTTATTCTCCACATTCTTTATTTTAACATATTTTTCTACATATTTTCCTCATATAAATTACAAATAATATAGTTTATAAAACAAAAATATGTATAAAAATAGTGCTCCGCCCGCAACGAGGTGGTAAAACCCAAGCTACAGGCGGTTAGGGATCCAGAGAGAGGAACCTCCTCACTATGCGTGCCGTGTCCAAGACAACCGCCTTCTGCATCTGACTCTTGACCCAGCTGTTGAGCGAAAGTTTCTCAAGGTGTTGGTCGAAACTTTTCGCTATTAAACCGTTCACTGACACGACAATCGGAACAATAATTGTCGAGTCCATACTCCACATGCTGGTAACCTCGTGAGCTAGATCGAGATATTTAATGATCTTTTCTTTTTCAGCTTTCACAAGGTTCTCATCATGGGGAATAGTGACATCAACAAGTATTGCACGACGCACCGACCGATCAATTATCACTATATCAGGCTTATTAGCAGTAATAAATCTATCAGTGATAATTGATCTGTCCCAGTAGAGCGTGATCTGACCATTATCGAGAACTGGTTCGGGATGGTATTGATAATACGGTACCTCGATTTCCACAAGGGCATATTTAAGGGCAAGTTGCTGATGGATGATCCTGGCTACTAGGTTATGCCTATGCAAATACTCGCCGTTAGCAAGACGAGAACATCCAGAGACAATATGTCTTATTGACTCACCGGGAAGGTGACAAGCACGACATATGTCCACGGTACCATCTTTTATAATATGTCTCTGGTAGTTCTTCGTCTTGATAACTTCATCCATAATTGCAAAGACAAAACCTTCGGTTTCCCCAAAGAGGTTACCGAAGCGTAGCCAGGCAACAGAAGCTAGCGGGTCAACATCAGGCCCTGTCAGGGCCCGATAAAACCTGCCATGTAACTCCTTACCCTTCCATATATCCCTGCGGTCCGAAGTACTCAATACCAAGGGTTTCCTCCAGTTCCCGTTTGCTAAGGATAACGGAGTAAGGCCCTTGTCAACCGATACAACATCTTGATGCATACCCACGTCAGAGTGGAGAAAGTACTCCCTGAGATTGTACATCTCCCGATTATGCAGATTCTTGGCATTGAGAAATCCCCGTCCTCCGCATCTCCGAGGGATGTACAATCTCATCACAGATGACCTTGGGTGATGCATCCGATGTGCAGTCAACAAACACCTCACTTTTCTGTCCAAAGCGTCCAACTCAGTTTGAGTCCATCTGAGAACACCAAAAGAATAGGACAACAGTGGCATAACCCAGCCATTGAAGGCGCGGACCTTGTTGCCACCAGATAAGAGGCTATTAAGTACTCTTAAAAGGCGCGCGAAGAACCGGTCCCTCAATGACTGTTTTACTGCCTTGTCGTCTATACTAAGTGCTTGTGGCATTCCCAGATATTTGTAGGTTTCGTGTTCAGATAGGGATCTGAGAGTAATATCCTCTGACAGTAGTAAGTCTTCTGAGTTCACTACATTTCCTGCCTGTACATGAGCGATCGCACACTTGTCTACACCAAATTCCATCCTGATGGACTTGCTGAATGATTCTGTGATCTTGAGCAAGTCCACAAGCTGTGACTTTTTTGGTGCATACAACTTGAGATCGTCCATGTACAGCAGATGAGATATAGGCTCAGCCCCTCTGTGAAGACGATAGCCCAGCTTTGAATCCTTAAGTAAGGTACTTAGAGGATTCAATGCAAGGCAGAACCACAAAGGGCTCAAACTGTCGCCTTGGAAGATACCGCGATTTATCCTTATCAGGTTCGGCGAAATAGTAGCATCTCTAGAACCCGGCTGACGAAGAACCGTGGTCCAGCGTCCCATACATGAACTGAGAAGGCCACAAACATCTGG
The DNA here is from genome assembly GCA_949316365.1 of Hoplodrina blanda. Taxonomy (NCBI): domain Eukaryota; kingdom Metazoa; phylum Arthropoda; class Insecta; order Lepidoptera; family Noctuidae; genus Hoplodrina; species Hoplodrina blanda. Next base: position 826,698 of record OX438579.1, on the reverse strand, counting down.
ATGTATTTTATAAATTTCCAGTACTTTTTTCAGCCATGTATGGGGTACCGAATCATAGGCCTTCTTGTAGTCAATCCAGGCTATAGAGACACTTTTTTTATTTCGTCGAACCTGATGGCAAATGGCCATATCTATGAGGAGAAGTTCTTTGGTACCACGAGCTCTCGCCTTACAGCCATTCTGAGAAGGGGCCATAATATTATTCCTTTCAATGTGAGAGTTGATTTTGAACTTCAGAATGGATGTAAGTAATTTATACATTGTCGGAAGACAAGTTATAGGCCTATAATTTCGCGGGTCCGTGGTACTGCCAGACTTATGAAGAAGATGAGTGACACCAGTAGTCAAGAATTCTGGTAGTTCCCCCAACGTGAGGGCATCCTGAAACTGAGTTGCCAAAAGCCCGTGAGAACAGCGAAACCATTTCAACCAAAAATTATGCAATCCGTCTGGCCCCGGACTTTTCCAGTTCGGGGCAAGACGAATTGCACAAGAAACATCACTTTGACATATTTCGATTGAAGGCATTGGCTCCACCGAGTCACACGCGCGTTCAACAGACCCAATCCAATCACCCTCACAATGATTGACAGGCACCGACCATATATTACGCCAAAACGACGACATCACGTCTTCACTGGGCGGATGCATGTCAACCATTTGTTGTGGTTTCTCCCAGTTTCTGTACACCTTCTTCTCATCACTTTGAAAAATGCGATTGATATGAAATCTGTTGTATCTCTCCTTGTAACGGCGTATTCTGTTTGCCCAAGCATACACCTTTTGTTTCCAAAAGTCTATGCGCTCCGTAACCCAGTTTATATAATTTTGAGGACTGACATTCGTTCCTTCAAATGCCTGGTTTACGAAGCGCATAACTCTAGGACGAGTGTTTCCACTCCTAAAAACTAAAAGTTTGGCTATGAGGGTCCTAGCACGATTTATACGTCTCTCAATTCTGTACTGCCACAGCGGCACAGCTGCAGGAGGCCGGGAAGTCTGTTCCTGATTTGGAAAACTTACTCCAGCCACCGTGCATGCGGCCACGGCCCCGCAGTACAGAATTGAGTGTGTCAAACTAAGCGTGTTGCAGCTTTCTAGATCTTTCAACAGTACAGAGTTAAGGGCCCCCATGAGCGCTAAATTTCTTTTGTTGACGGGCAAACGAGGTAACCGTGGTCTAGAAGAAGGAGGTAATTCATGATATCTACCAATCGCATCGTCCAAAGCGCTCCTCAATTGCTCATAATCCTGGTTGGAGGCACTAACCTGAACACATTCATCCTCCCTCAGCGGGATTTCTGGCGATAGCAAAATAGTATCCCTTCGTACCATCGGAGGGTTAGGAGGGGTGGAATCAATGTGAGTACGTTGCGCCTCTAGGCGCAGTCGTTCAAGTACGTCATCATCCAGCAGTTTACGCCGCTGGATTAGTCGCACTCGATCCGACAGCCGTTGTGCAGTGACAGTCACAGCCGGTTGAAGAGCCTGAAACATAGACAGCATCCTGGGTCGATACGCAGTGAGGTTAATTCCCCCGTCTGTCGCCCCGTAGTAGGCCCGCATGACGCATTTATTTAAATCAATTGTCCATCGCATGCGGCGCACTACACCACCGGTAGCGGGGATTGTTGGCGGAGCACAAGGATCCGTTCGTCCCAAGCTGGCCGGCAGCGGTGGTCGCCCTCTCGGGGCAGGTCTTCTTCGTTGAGAGGGCGTTTGCGGCCCGGTGTCTTCATCACTCGACGCTGCAGTAGCCGGTGGGGTAAAGAATACCTCCTCCGACGACTGAGACGAGGACGAAGAACCGGGCGGAGATCTTATCCGTGCGCATTGTTCTCTGGTAGTATCCCGCTGCCGGCGCAAACGGCAGGGGTATCGGTTCATTTCTTTTTCTATATTTTCATGTTGATGTTTGATATTATTATTTTTTTATTATTATTGGTTGAAACTTGTATTAAATATTGTGTAAAATAGAAAATAATTTTATAAATTTTATTTTAGATTGTCAATATGACAGCGTGATACCACAGATTTACTTTATTATTATTATAAAGAGATAAAGTTTGTGGGTTTGTGAGGTTGTAGGGGGTAATCTCAGGATCTACTGAACCGATTTTGAAAATTCTTTCGCAAATTGGAAGCAGTATGGGGACACTTTATACAAGAAATGTGTTTTTTTTGGTATGTTGTATTAAATATTGTACGAAACCCTTCCTGCGAATCCAACTCTTACTTGGCTGGTTTGTATTTCTACAATTTCTCGTACCCTTGCAAAGATGTTAGGGCCTCAGCACACGGCGTATTTTAAACGCGCAGACGACTCGCGTTTTAATCGGTATCTACGGCGCAGACAACGCGTGTTCTTGAAATTGTCTTGAAACGCGAGTCGTCTGCGCGTTTAAAATACGCCGTGTGCTGAGGCCCTTAGAAATGTGAAATGCGTATGGGACGTGGCAGCAGTTGCCTTTGCCACTGTATCTAAGATGAAGGGTCATCGCAGCCTGTAAAAGTTTATTTTAAATAGATAACAAAAAGGCATTAGTTATTTAAATTCGTAAAATCCACTAATTACTACTAATACTTACAAAATAAATTATGAGACACTTAAAAAAAAAATATGTTGATAAATATGTAAACCTATGCATGTGCCTAATGCTAAATGTATAATGTACTTGGTAAAACTATAGTAAGGAGCGGACTTGGGACTGGAAAATCAGTCAAGGTCAGAGGTTTTCACTTTTTAAACGATAAACGTGAGCGATGGACTATTTCGGTATACAAATATATTTTTTTAAGGCACATAAAGTCGTTAAAGATTTACGTCAAAATGTTCTGATAAAATCATAACTGCACTGAAACGAAAGCTTATCCATTTCATCGAGATAGACGGTCTCTAGACTCTTGGGCTTCCCCTAAGTACTTCCAAGATCAAACATCCCGTGCAACCACTAATCAGTCTCTGGGCCACACCAGTCTTCGCCGTATGCGTTCGGGTCGTTTCGACACCTCTTTCCTCTTTATCTGCAGGCCTAGGTTGCTGGTTGCTGGTTATGGTTGGTGGTTAAGGTTGTAGGTGGTTTTGGTATTAGGGCACTGATTTTTCGGAGACATTTGCCCATTTGTGTGACGTTTGTGATTATGGTTCATGCGGCAGCCAGGTTATTCCTTGCCTACGTCCATTATACCTGTTATGGAACACAGTAGGTTAGACAAAATCCAATCGAAAAGTATAGCGTTCTAAGTATTTCTATAAAATTTCAGGATTCACGCTTAAATCATCTTATTCGTTTACTTGACTTAAAATACTCCTGTCCGCTAGCGCTCGTGACTCGCACGGGTGGTAAGTCGGCCAATTTGTAAAGGCTTCCTGTTACCGCCCTTGAGGATGACATTGAGAAGTGTGCTGTGTATCTTGAATTTAAATTGACCAACACCTACTTTTGTTTGTGCAGTCTACTGACTGTTTAAAGTGTTGTAAAGAATCTTTGTCACTACAGAAAAAGGTTATTAATAAAATCAGCTTTTTAGCAACAACACATCAACAACCAACAATCAACATTACATTATAATTAAGCTTAAGCTTCTGTAAACAATTTCTTTTTATGTTATGTGCGTCACTTTCTCCGGAAGATATTAAATGTATTACTGAAACATTATTTAAACTTAGAGTCTCGTGCGCCTACTTAAGCACTCAACAAATAGATAACACAGAAAACTCGACCTTTCTACTTACTAAGTTTAGGTACTAAAACCAACTGAATAATTCTAGGTTAAAATTTCCGAAAAGTCAACATAACCTAACTGAACGTGTTATTTTAAATTTAAATTCCATACAGTTCACGTATTAAGCGGCGCGGGCGTTGTGCTCCGTAGCCCATTTATTTTACATGTGATGGAAAATTCCCTGAACGTGGAAAGGGTTTTAAGCGTGGCGGCGCGGCGGGATCGTCACTAAAAACGCGGGGAACCCACTCCATACACTAACACATGCCCAAGTCCGACCCTGGTCGCACACACTGCCATTAACTTAATCGTGATTGGTTGGATGGAGTCGTATTTTTTGTAAGTGTGCGTACGGAACGACTGTTCCAACAGGACTGGTTTCATGTTAAGCGAGGCGTAGACTTAATGAGAGAATTAAAATCACGATGACCTTTTCACAGCCAAAAGAAGTACATACGATGAGGTTTGTGTATCTATTTTTTAAAGTAATAAATACTCTATCATTGCAGCAATATATACACATCAAAAGTGTCTAGGGATCAACATCCCTAACAAATGTTAGGGATGTTGATCCCTAGACACTTTTGATGTGTGTAGTTCATTGTTGTACGAACAAATTCTCGCCTCGCACAATCCACGTGCGACTTTTTACACCAAAGATTGGCAAGACGTGAATTGCAATATTAGTTCGTACAACATGAAATTGTATTCCTATATGAATAGAGTATCTATTACTAAATACAAACACCCCTCCACAAACATCTCTTCGTTGGTGTGAAAACATCTCTAGTTTCGTTCGTATTGATGTGTGTGTAATGTCTGATGCCAGACAGCGTTTCGCATCGTCATCACGACTGATTGGAACCACCTGCTGCCTGTACGATGAAAACTCTAACACTATTTTCTCGCTTAAGGATTCTTTTTCCGTGTTAGTAGAACGGTTTATCGCTTTCGAAGTTTGATGTGAGAATTATGTGTGTCGCTTTCGACTTTCGAGTGTTTAAAGTAGATAGATGTACTAAACAATATTATAAATGTGAGTGTTTGTGAAAATGTTTGGTTGTTTGTTATTCAATCACGCGACCATTTCCTAGATGACAAAGAATACTTTTTGTTATCCCGGTGATGATGTTCCCTTGGGATAATAATTCAACTTACTGTACGAAAAGTTACTTTTTACGCGGGCGAAACCGCGGGTAGAAGCTAGTTAAATATTAATTTTATAAGATAGTGGTAAACAAATAAAGTTATAAATAAACAGGTACTAAAAGACGAAAAAATAATTCGTGTTAGTAATTATCATCATACACAATCAGCACGCAATAGAAGGTTCCTGATTGCAATAAGAGAGGGCGCTGCTTGACGCCACAAACCTAATATAAGTTTGGTTTGTATTTAATGAGTAAAACAGTAGTGTTTTCCTAAAGACTGGTAATTATGGCCGTCTTGTGTGGTCACCGGCGCGTGTACAGAGTAACATGGGGCTGACAACTCTGCCTAATATTTGGCTACTAGTTCACTCGATCGGATATCCATCAGGCTTGAAACCGTTTAGTCGTGTTCATAGTATACTTAGGTTAAGGTATTTATCTATGGGTCTTTGTAACCTGAAAATAAATGAATTATTATTATTATTATAGTAAAAGAAAATGTAGGAATAGTAATGTTTCTTTTTAGAGAGAAATTATATTTGGATGTTTTTTTTTTCTTTTTAAACTGGCAACATTAATAATTATTGTGGTAAGAATAGACAATGAACTGGGTGTTACGAAATGTACCCTCAAATATTTTTTTGAATTTCGAATTGCCAAGCCGACGCGTAGCTCGTCTTTTGTTTTTTATTATACTTTACTTAATACGGAGTAGTGTGCGCGTCGATCGCCATCTTTTTTGTTTGTTTAATTTTAGTTTTAGGTGTTTGTATTTTTTTTTGTATTTTAATAATAATTATGATTAGTTATTGCACACATCCATGTGGATTGAAGATTAGCCAGTCATTTCGCGCGGAGTTTAGATTGTGCTTATCGTTTGTTAAGTGTGTTGGTCAAATCATATCGACGTCCCCGAGGAATAAACCGGTAATCGCAAAAATCAAATTTTACAGGAAAAATGATTTAGTGTTTTTGGGGTATATCTCCTCAACAAAAGGTAATTATGACAACATTGTTATATGACGGGAAAGCTAATTTTTACCCGAAAAGTTTATAGTATTAAGTGTAACTATTAAATATACACAGAATTAGTTATTCACCAAAATACATATTACCGAAAATAATTTCATACAATTTTTAGGGTATTGATATCTTACGATCTTGACTTATCAATATTATTCCGGTAATGTTTACTTACCGAATTATTCTTGTAAATTTCTTAAAAATCATGGTCATAATATTGCTTTACTGGATTATTAAACGTTTTTTTTCGTTACAGAGAGAGTTTGTAATGTTCAGTTACCGACTTATTATGGTAAAATTTTAAATAGCCATAAGAGGGTAAAGAAGTGTAACCCGTGTTTTATAGAAAATTTTTGGTAGTCATATTATCGTAATCATTAAAAACCGATTATGTAAAATAAATTTGTCGTCGGTATCTTCGAGGGAATTATTAAAGAAAACTCACAAAATGTATTAAAATTATAACGTTTAGGGAACAAAGTTCTCATAGCGATTACAAATTGCAATCAGTAATATAAGTATAAAAAAGTAGTCAAGTAAAAACATTAATAAATAATTGGGATTATAATTGGCATCATCATCGCGATCATCACTAATTTCTATAAATCCTTAATTTCTATAGAAATTAAAAATTTATAAAATGCGTGGTAATACCGTGGAATCACGCCACTATTGCACAAAGACAGTAAATCTGTATGCATCGCCTTGATAAAGGAACAGATTGATGATAAGCACGTGCCAATACAGAATCTTCTGTCAAAGAATCTGTTTTAGGTTTTCGCCCACGTCGTTTGGTTTGAAATGAATTTAAAATATTTAATTCAAAAATATGACTCATCAAGATTACATTTAAAGAAAACCTGGTCCTGTTGGAATGATGATACATGAATTTCCATTACATCAGACCTGCGGCAGCGTATCGTATTCCCATCTATGTCGTGACGCCAATTCAGAGGATTTATCAATAATTTTTAATGTCTAGAATATCTGTTTTCTCCAATTCTTTCATAGTATTTTTTTTTCTCCCGAGACTGGAGTTTAGAATTATATTATACATTTGATTGATCAGTAGTAAATAGTATTAGTATGTAAATTGTTAATAGACTTATTTCTCATGATCCTTTCGTTGTTTTTGTCAATTGTATTTTTTTTCTTCATGTTTAATTTGCCGAATTCTCTCTTTTCTATTTAAATCACATCTATAGCTCTCTTCTAAAGACTCTTTCTCTGATGGACTTGCTTGCTCATTATACAAAACATTTGTGTTTATGGGCTTAAAAAATGAGTAGTTTTTTGTGTTAAAAATGGTTTGATACTTATTGACTTTTTGTCGCTTCAACATAGTTTTACTGTGGAAACCACTCAGTGTACAGACGATACATTTTTGAAATGTTGAGGTCTTGTGACAAATATTCTCGAGTTAAGCTTTTTCTTGTATAATGAGACTGTACCTTAGGAAATAATGAAATATGCTTTTATATACTTGATTCCGTGCTGGAGCTCATTTTTCGAGGTCTATTGGTGTGCCTACGTCTTAAATCTTTAATCCCTTCGTTTTATTTAAATTTTTCTATTGTTGTATATACCATTTGTTAATTATTTTTTTAAGTGTTTAGGAAAAAAATCCTACAAACAAGAGTCTCTACATTATTTAAAGAAAAAAATATTTTATAGTCTGTGTGCGATTATTTTTCCGTTCTAGAGTCATCTGTTTGATATTCTCGGTTTTTTAGTATGTTTAATAATACAATAATAAAATTTATCAAAGAAGCCTTGCCTCTCTGAAGAGGTAAATTTGCTGCCACAGTTCATTAAATTTGCAAATTGCTTTTCATAATGTACTGGACAGCATCAATAATTGTAGAACTATGTTCATTATTTATTTCATAAATGATGGTAGAAGAAGCGATGAAATCGTTGTTTGTTAAAAGTAGCGATAAATTAGAAATAGTAGAGGGACTATCAATTACTTTTGAGGTGTTTTTAACTTCTATCTATGCATTGGGAATCTCCGCTATGACCTGAAAATGTACTTGAGTCGCCAAACGCAAGCAAGTTACCGCCAATACGCATAGTAGGTATAAGTTTATGTCCCGGATGATGAACTGTAGCAGTGCATTACCGAAAATGTGTACCACAAAATTTACGATAATAAACCTGTAATCGCGTTAACCAGATTTTTTTCTAAAATATTTTACAGTAATATTACTTTACCGAAAAGTAGCTACAGAATTTAATTTGTAATAATGTATTACGGTATTTTTCTAGTAAATAAAAAATGGAAAATTTCCAAAGAACAAAAGTGTTATAAGGAAAACTGATGGAAATTACCGCAGAAAAAATTTGAAAAAAATTGTATATGTGTATCCCGACCCATAGATTCCGAAAATGGAATAACAGTAAAAAGTCAGTAATAGTATAATACAGGTTTATTCCTTGGGGGCGTCGATATCATTGTAATGGAAAATAAACAGACTTTCAAGTGCCCTCGACCATGGTGCCTTTTTGGTAAGTACTAGGCTAAGATTTTTAAATGTCTTTAATTTGTAATTCTTAATTCGAAAATAGATTTATAACATCTATAGCTTAATATTAAGAATTCCATACCGTTCTCAATTATGTTTGTCCGGACAAAAAACTTAAAATGAAGAAAGTTAACCAATAAAGAATATAGTGAAGGCGATCGGATCGAGTTGGAATAACTCGCATAATGCGAACTGACGGAGAGGTTTAATTAAAGAAACGCTCATGGCATTAGCGGCCACCTGAAGCCGTTGGGATTAGAAAAAGTAGAACTATTTGTATAGATCTGTTGGGTTCCGCAGAAATATTATTAATTTCTATAACTACTTTTTTAAACATCATTGGCGCCAATGCAAGTTGTATAATAAAGAAATTGTTCATTGTTTTTTTGCTTGCCGATAAGTATTGTATTATTATACTTATACACATCAAAAGTGTCTAGGGATCAAGATGTATTTGGTAATTAATAGTATATTGATCCCTAGACACTTTTGATGTGTGTATATTGTGATCATCCCCCCCCATATTACATGGGACTTAAACAAACATAAATGTAGATGTACTAATGGGTACACCTCTGCCTAACCCTTCGGGGATTACAGGCGTGATGTTATATTATATTTTTGACGTCCTTTACTTGCCCATGATGAGCAGTAGCTGTAGCCGTAGACAAAATGAAGGGCAAGCAGACTGATGCTGGTTCGTATTCCATTTTTAGTACCTTCTAACACCACAATACTAGAATGTTAACATGAAATGATCAAAAGACAGAACTTACCCACTTAAATGTTTGAAATTATTCATAAAAAGGAATGAGGAAACCTAAATATAAGCTTCATTTTATTGCCTTTAGTATTGATTTCACGTGCGGTACCCTAAAAAGTAGGTTTTAATGGCGGTCGAAATAAATTAATGGCATTTTACGGAAGCGCCCACAAACCACTCGGGGGATGCGCTTAATTGACTTAATTTATATTTATATAGAACACCGAGAGCTGTTGTGTTTGTACGTTGAATAATATAAGGAAATAAATTAAATCTAAATACACACATCAAAAGTGTCTAGGGATCAACATCCCTAATCAATGTTAGGGATGTTGATCCCTAGACACTTTTGATGTGTATAGTATCTACAAAATGAATACTTGTCCGAGGTATCCTATCCTCAAATCGGTGATTTGTTTTAGTCAGTAAGAGTCTGACAGACCCCTCCCCAAGGTAGGGAAGTCTGACAGACCCCTTCGCCCCCCCTCCCTCTCCAGGGCGCGTGACATCCATAAGGATTTTACACCCAAAAACCACAAAAAGGGTATCCTATCATAAAAGCACCATCAAACTTAAACATTCAGAAAATTATGTATAGGAAAATATGTTTGTAAATTACTAAGAAATGAGAAGTTATCTCCGTATGATATTCGCTTCTCTCTATTTATTCTTTATCACACAGAAAAGAGAAATAGTTGCGATTGCCCAGTGGAAAATATGACCTACTTTCATGCACGAGGCTGTGGGTTCGCAGCCGAGTACAGGTAGGTTGTAGGTGTACAATATAGGTACTTTCTAAGCTTATCATGGACATGACTAACATCGTGAGGCAACCGGGACTTATGCTTAATATAAGTCTGAAATCTGCCATGAGCAAGCGTGGTGATCAATGCGCATGGTACTTCTCTTTATGAGAAGAGGCCTTTTCCCTGTAGTGGGACAACAGTAGGCTGGTATTTATAGTCACAGAGAGAAGAAAAGACAAAAGTGTAACTTAGGGTCAGTTCACACTGAGACGCGACGCAACGCGACGCAACGTGAAGATACTTGAAGAGGCCAGTGACTTCGCGCTGCGCCGCGCTGCGCCGCTCGCTGCCGCGAGACGCATCGCAACGTCGCCGCTCTTGCACGTCATTCTGTGCGCGCGTACCGGCGATTCACCGCTGCGTCGCGATGTGTCTCGCGGCGCCGCGCGGCTCAGCGCGGCGTAGAGCGACGCATCGCGACGTAGTGCTGCGTGGTGTAACGTATTCTAAATTCTTACAATGAAATGTGTATCTTTTCGTGTAGAAAATAAAGTTATATTTTGAGTCGCTCTTTTAAAGTGTGCACGCAGCGTCGCGTCGCGTCGCGTCTCGGTGTGAACTGACCATTATAAGTACGTGTCTATTGACAAAATGACTATTTTCAAAATCCCACAAAGCATGCCAAAGCCTAAAGCTAGTATTCAAAAATATATTCATTGGCAAGCGGCGACTCCCTTAATTTTTCCTTGATATCTTTTTAATGGAGTATTATAAAAGCGTTAGGCTGTACGCCCTCAGGCTTCAGAGGTTATTAGATAGCCAGTTCTACTAGTTTAGAGTAATTCTATAGGAGTAGATTAATGATAATTACTTGGTTTTGAGCAATTTAATGTGCTAGAAGACACCTTGACGACCTTGAATCTATAGTAACTATAGATTGTCCCCTAATTCTTCATGCGGATTTTGAATCTATAAGTACACAACATAAAAAAATATCGCAATGATGCGACAAATATGTAACTTTAGGCTTCGTTAAATGTTTTATTACACTCATTAAAAAACGTTGACATTTTTACAAAATTTTAATCTTCTCTCAAATTGAAACAAAACTTCAAATCTACATAATTACTTTGACAGTCCTTTTAAAATTAACAAGATTCTAGAATTTAATTACAATTCTCGGAATAATTACGAATCAAAGGCTATTGCCCTCAACCCAATCAACCGAGATCAGATCAAACAGCGATTACGGACTCCGACGGTGTTTGCACTCTTAATAGATCTATGACAGGCGAAACTTTTCAGAGTAAACTCCACCAATAACTAGAACCTGCCAATCGAAAACGTACTTTATTTTTTAGGGAATAGAGCTTACGATGACGGTAAATGAAGTTATAGATGCAGCGATTATCGAGTTTGTATTACAGAGATCGGATTAAAGGAATGCTTTAATTGAGTTAGTGTATCAATATTCCTATGCCGGTCGGGTTTTGGTTTTAAAGTTATAGCCTTCTCTACAAAAATCAGTTGTAAATGTTATAATAATAAGAACGTTAAGCCGTTGGTCTCGGCTGTCATACATGGATCTTTGACAGTCGTTACAGGTCGTTAGAACGCCGAAAGACTGACAACCAGTCTTACCAAGGGGTATCGTATTACCCAGTTACTGCATGGGTTGTGGACGACAGATAGGCAGTCGCTCCATGTAAAATATGGTGTTACTGGAAGGTATGGTTATACTGGAAGCCGACCGAAGGCTAGGTAGATGATAATTAATTTTCTCATAGTACTCTTTTAGTAGGTAATAATGCCAAAATACATTCACACAAAAACCGTCGCGCTCTCAGCTAGTCTTTCAAAAACCGCCACGACTAACTCATTAGTAGTTATTATATCTATGTGTGTGTAGACTGTATGAGGGTACCACGAACAGTGCTCTCGCATACTAATTGCTTCCTCGGTCTAGATGTACTTTATTTTCTTTTGATTAACTTTGTCTACGTTAATATTACTTGGGGAACAAACAAAAAACCCACAATGTGTTGTGAGAGTAATAATTGAAGTTGGTTCCGCCAAACTGAGCTAACCTATAATCTCTCAATAATTACCTATAAACATGTAGCATACATAACATCACGCCTGTAATCTCCGAAGGGTTAGGCAGAGGTGGACCTATTAGTACCTATAACCTATTCTAAGCAATATTTTTTGAGTGTAAATAGAACGGTTATTGCTAGATAGGAAAGTTACACATTTGACATTAAGTACATTAGTTACCTACATGTTATGTTTTTGACTGCCTCTTTGTCTAGTGGTCGCAAAACGTAACTGCTGTCTTGGGTTCAATTCCCAGGTCGGGTAAAGTGTTATTGAGTTTTTCCATCAGGAATTTCTCAGTAGCAGCCTCCGACTCTGGATTTGTGCCCGCTCGCATTTACATAACTGGCGAAATGTGGGTGTAGTAATGGGTACACCTCTGCCTAACCCTTCGGGAATTACAGCCGTGATGTTATGTTATGTTACATTTGAATAAGAATCATTATCCGTAGTTAGCTCTTAAAGTACTTATCTAATTTTAAATAATTTTAAAGTACTGTACCTACTTACAGGACCATTAATGATGCCTTAAAACTGCAACATTAAGGAAAATCGTAAAATAATAAACACATTTTTGCTACTTTAAAGGGCAAAGCTTGCCTTGATTGGCGTAAGCTCCTTTGTAGCCACTTCGTTAGTAAGATGAAACCTTGTTCCCATTAACGCAAGGTTGAAGTTAAGTCGTCTTGTACAACGTTTGAACGTGGTAAGTGGGTATTTTTTTGCAAGGTGCCTTTTAAGAGGACGTGTTTCTTATCGTTGTGTGCGTACATCTTTAGTAATCATGATTATGCTCACTCTCACAAGATATAGAAAATTATTATAATTTTTCATTTATTTTATAAGCTCTGCTTTGATGTTGTCACTGAGATTTTTTTACGTACCCCTCATGGATACCAAACAAATTCAATGAATTAAAGAAAAATCTTCTTTTTACGCTACTCTCTGGAAGTTAGAGAAAAAGCTTATCTATACATATAATAAATCTGTAACAGGTCGCTGTCTGTACATGGGAGATTTATGAGAAAAACTTTTTTTGGGGGCATTTATCAACGCAATAGAACCCAAAACAATGATTTTTAGATTTCTTTTCTGTTTGTCTGTTTGTCTGTTTGTCTGTCCGTTGAACACGCTAATCTCAGAGACGGCTCAACCGAATGAAGAGCGGTTTTCAGTAATGTATTGGGGTACCCTTTACTCAACATTTAGTGTTTGTTTTATTTAAATCGGTTCAAAACAAAAAAAGATATATCAATTTAAATAATCACGTCGGACATTTAATTTTGTTCTATAAAAATACCATAAAATAACTGTTTAGTTCAATTTTTTGTTATGAATATTGTAGATAGCTGCGGATTAAACATCTAAAATAATTATCATCACGCTATACCTTCCAGGAGCTAAGCAGTCAATAAAGGCAAACTAAAAAAAACGAATACTACTTAATTTGTCCATGCCTATGAGATAAATGCTTCTTTATACTTTTGACAGACCGTCACTACGGCTGACGGCTTTGTCATTTATGATAAGTACCTTTAAAATATAGGTTTACTAAAATATAGCACTGTGTTATTATAGTAGATAATCTTATACATTTTAAAAATGCCTCGAAGAAAATCGATCCTCTCCCAGTACCTACAGCAAAAATGCTAAAAGGCTGAGATTAATTCGATCACAGAAATCTGAAGAAGATCTTGAGGCGAGACTTACTGCATCTCAGGAACATCGGGCCAGGATACGTGCTACAGAAACTTCAGCTCAGCATGAATCTCGACTGAATTCATATCGTTCTCGAACGAGGGCCTCTCGGATTCGAGAGAACAGTGAATGGCCGAGACACGTTTATCCGCCGATCGTGAGACTCATCAACTATCGCGTGACTCTCGAGTCCTTACTTGATAGACAAACTCACTTGAGCTCTCAGAGAGTTCGAACAGCAAGTGCTAGGTCTCGCGAGACACCTGAAGAACGCGAAGCGCGTCTAACTGCCGGTCGCGACGCACATGCACTATCGCGTGAATCTGAGACAAAATCCTTTGAAATCGAAATCATTAATCAATCAATCTATGATTTGTATGGCAATGGCTATTTTAATTGTTATTGAAAAAAAATTAGTTAGTCCAAAAACATAATTATTTGGTTAATAGCACGCAACATTCTATTGGCAGTTGCTCTGATTACCAGATGCGGTTGGATACGGTCTTGAGCATTTACAGATCAAAGCTACAATGTGAGGTGTAATATTAAAGCGCGTTTTAATGGTTTAGAACGAAAATAAGTAATATTATTTTTGAAAGAGGTTGAAGGCATACCATACACCCTCCTTACTTGAAATATGTTTTAGTTCTATGTATGGCGCAAACCAATTACCAACCGGGCACAAATCTAGAGTCCCAGCGTCTACAGACAAATTCCTTATATAAAAAACCTACTATTGTAACTTTGATGCCCGGCGCCCACTATCGGTGGGCATCGGTGCTGCTTGGTACAGCTCGGGCGCCTTACGGCGGCTTCGGGCGCTTGAGGGCTGCTTCGGGCGGCTTCGGGCGTCTGAAAGCTGCCTCGGGATTCGTAAGCATACCTAATAACGCTGAGGATGGTTTCGGGTAGCTTCGGCAAAACTGGAATAGTTCGTGTGGGAGACACGTCACAGAGCATTCGTGACGTTACGTGACAACAGTTGTATGTGTGTATTTATAATGGTGGATTGGGACTTATAAGTTCTCATTGTTCATCTTGCTGAAGAAGAAGAGTCACTTTGAGCCTTAAGGCAAAAAAAAGAAGATTTTGGGTGAATAAGCTTTGGAAGCAATGATGTACTTTTTTCTTCTGTCATCGTCAAATAAAACAAACATTTAAAACGTGTTATTAATGAGGCTGTTGCCTCTGGGTGTTGCCAAGCTAATGGAGGCGCGCGAACGTTATGACTGTTCTGCGACGTTACTGCCACGAAAATGCCACCGAGCTACCCGAAGACAGCCTTGGTGTCCTTAGGTATGCTTACGACTGTCGAGGCAGCCCGAAGCCGCCCAAAGCAGCTCTCAGGCACCCGAAGCCGCCCAAGGCCGCCGTAAGGAGCCTGAGCTGTACAGAGCCGCACCGATGCCCACCGATAGTGGACGCCGGGCCTTAGAAGCCACCTTTGCAACCATTAGATCCACTTGGAGGATTATGAGGGCAAGGCATTCAATACTTAATTCCTTAAGTAACACTAAGGTCCACGTGAGCGAAGCTGCGGGCACAGCTAGTTATGAATAATTTTCATTGGGCTAATTATTTTTTATTTCGTTAACATATTACTATACGAATTAAGCTGCGGTGGTAATGGGGGTGGTTATACCGACAATGATAATTCAAAAAACATTCAAATAATTTATTGTGAGACAGTAGTAACAAGTACCCACAAATATGGAGCATAATGTGCGATCGCACAACGCAGTCGTGTTCGGCGTACAATATTAAATGGTCGGCCACGGTGGCCAATCTTAATGGAGACTGAACACAGGAGATATACTTAATAATGCACAAGTGCGCGCGTAAACACAGGTGCGCTCCCCCCCCCCCTTCACTCTCATAGTCAATGGGACGGCTATTCGATACGACCGGGGAGACCTTACCCTCCCCCTCCAAGGTCTCCCCGGCTTTACGTGCTTTCCGAGGCTTCCAGACTCCGAGCTGTTACTTAGAAATTTCTAAAGGAAAAACCCTATAACACCTTTCCCACCTGGGAACCGAACCCAGGACACTACACACGGCAGTCGCGCACCAACAACTTATATTATTATTATAAAAAAAACATCTAGTACCTAGTCGGTAACATCCTTACTATCTTTTTGTAACAAAACAAAAAGGGAAATGCAGAAAAATGATCGTAGTTGAAATTTTAATACACGTGCATCATAACAAACAAACAATTGAGCAAGCATACACAACTATCTTAACTCAATGTAATAATACACAGCGTATATATTTATTCCGTATAAATATAGTCCTCTCAGAGTTCCTCTCTAACACAAAGTATTGTCTGTGGAGGCGATCTAGCGTGAAGGTGAAGATAAGTATTGTTTTCTTTTTAGATCGCTCTCCATGTAAACACGGCACAAGGCCGCATCGATCTCAACTCCGACATTTCAATAAAATATTATTCTACGACATGGAAACGCACTCGGTTTTTTGAATGAGAACTTTAGGTTGTTTAGTGGTAAGACCTTCTAGAAAATAGACAGTTCAACTGATTACTTAGTAGTTTCTAATTTTGCGTACTTTAATGTGCTCTAGTGATATTAAATGTTAATGTTAAATGATATTTCTTCTGTAAATAGGTTAAAAGCTCGCTCGTCAGCTACCTCTCATGCACAAGGCTATGGGTTCACAACCGGGCACGAGCAAGCATCAATGTGACTTTTTCTTTTTTATATGTACTTTGTATGTTTGTCTTCGACATTATAGACATCGGTGAAGGAAAACATCATGAGAAAATAGGACTTATAATTATTACTAGCTGCTGCCCGCGACTTCGTCTGCGTGAACTTGGAGTTCCACATCAGGTGTTTCAGATCTTCAAATTTATTCTCTCAGCAGAAAATGCTCATCACGTGGAACAATTTTTGCTACGGTGCCATTTTTGTATCTCTTATAGTTTAGCTGGTCTGTTGCGGTTCTGCATCAGGTGTTCAAGTTTCCAAGATAAATTATAGCCTATATGTTACCCAGACTTAATACCTATACAACAAAAAAAAACATTCAAATCCGTCCAGTACTTTTTGAGTTTATCCCGGACATACATACAGACAAACAGACAAAAATTCTAAAAACTATATTTTTGGCTTCGGTGTCGATTGTAGATCATACCCCAAGAAAAATATTCAATGTACAGTTTGATTTTCCTACCTATAGATAAGTCTGAATCAGCCTCGAGCAAGCGTGGTGATCAATGCTCGTGCCTTCTCTGTTTAGGAAGAGGCCTTTGCCCTCAGTCAATAGGCACAAGTCCGGGTTTCCTAACGATATTTTTCAATTAATTATAACAATTCATAATTTATTAAACGAAATTCTTTGAACTTGAAAGGTTGGAAGTATTACATTGTGAGAATCAGCGAAGTTTTTTACAATACAATCGCGGAGAGTCCATCAAAAGTAAAATAATACTTGCCTATTACTGTCCCACTGCAGGGCAAAGGCTTCTTCTCATACAGGGAAGGCATGAGCATTGATCACCACGCTTGCTGAAGATGGATTAGCAAGTCCAGACTTATATTAATTACAAGTCCAGGTTTACTCACCGATGTCAGTTAATCAAAGTTAAAAAAAAATAGAATTTTTCAAATATTACGAAGAAATTCTCGTTAAATAAGAAAATAAAGCCAGTATTAAACACGTACGTCCACGACCTGCACTACCAGCTCCTCGCAAGATGCATGTCTGGTCGGTATTGGCGCGGTGAGTAATGCGCGCCGGCGCGTGTGACGAATGCGAATATTATAAACTACAACAGCTTGCTGACCAGCTGCCGACTGTGCCGCGGTCTGCGGATAATGGGCCTCTTCATTTGGAATACTAAATGAACACCTTTTTGGTGTATTAAATGTTGGAAGTACGACGAGTGTTTTGTATACTTGCCTCATATTTATACTCCATATACTAAAGGTATACAGAAAATTCATCTAAGAATTTTCTGTATATATTAATGTAATCGGTGTCTTTTCCAAAAACAGTCTAATTTTCAAAGTCAAAGACAAATCATTTATTTTAATTAGGCCATTATAAGGCACTTTTGAACATATGATATCACCCTCACTCATGTATAAATATAACTAATTATCAAATTTTCGTCATGTTAGTCATTATAATATCGTGTAATAAATCGAAAAAACCAAAAAATTTGAGGCTACTTCGTGATGTTTTTCTATCGAGAAAATGTTATTATTTTATGTTTTTGATCAATGAGAACCCTCGAAAATATCTGTAGTTTTCATACATTTGTATTTTAAGTCTAGAAATCTAGAATTGTTCATGATTGGTAATTTTGCTTACTACCCACTCTTAAGATACGTCTTTGGTTACAGCTCGGGTCCCGTGTGTCGTAGCGTGATATTATATAAAAAATCTGCTTTTCCACAAAAAAACTGAAACAGAAATAATCGTTTAAAACATTCGTCAAATAATTATCCTCAGTTTGACATTCAGTTTATAATAAAGTATATTATTAATGTATTTTCAAAATACTTAAAAAAGTGGAAAGTATTTTTTTAAAATCTTAAATTACAAAGGTACAGCGTGTATTATCAGACATGTCTTTCAGCAGACCTGTTAATCAACATTACCAAGTCTCAAACCGGCCATTGTGTACAACACCACCATACTATGTACCTGTCTTCCACCTCTATCATTTATAACAGTTCCCAAATCCCCTTCATCTATAGTACGAGCCCTATCAGTGTGGTGACAAGGGTCACCTGAGCTAACACCGGGTGACACTCGGTCACAGAGTATAGAATAAACCAGAAGGCGCCTTCGACCGTTACTCCGCGTCGCGTACTTTGTTCAAGAACAAATTTAACGTTAGCTCTTCCCATTCGGGACATATTATTCGGGTTATATGTGTTATGTTATTTAAGTTTAATTAAAGGCCACCCTACCGCATTAGGAATTTCCTGTAATAGTAGCAAAGTTTGTGATAAATAATAAATAAATATTTTAGGGAAAAGAAAATTTTTTTCATCGACCAAATTAGTATTAAAAAAAATCTACCGAATAAAATGCCAAACTACACTAGTACGGAGTAATGACATTGGTATTTCTGTTATCATCAATAATTCCAAGAAACAACTTCTCTAAAAACCACTTTATATTAGGCTAACAGTTAACGGAAAAATACGATTTACAGTTGCTTTGAAATCAATAAATAGTTAATCAATCAACTTGGCTAAAAAGTGACGTCATAGTTTATTGTTTTCAAACAAAATCTACCTATATAAGGCAATCGCGTTTTGACAGATCATAAAAAATAGGTCAATTTATTATTGGTGTCAATACCCGATTCATTGCACGTCCGCGGCCTCTGGTACATTCTGTATTCTGAGTCCCCGATACCTAAACGATCGTGTTATTATCTTGATGGTTATTCGACGTTTTGTTTGAGGACTGAATATTAATTAGGTGGTCGATGAGTGATGGATTTACGTGAGTTTGTTATTATAGAGGTTTTTGGTTTTAGTAAAAGCGAGTTTTGAACTTTAATTTTCAAGGTTTTGGTTTTGAGGTCTGGATTAATTGAGTAAAGCCTGCTTCAGTTTTGAGAAAATTCAAAAAGATTTTTAATCGTTTAATATCAAGCTTAATACAAATTATGCCAGTACAGAAAATATAACTATACATAACATAACATAATATCACGCCTGTAATCCCCGACGGGTTAGGCAGAGGCCTTTAGTCCTTTAGTCTTTTAGGCCTTTAGTACGTACACCCACATTTCGCCAGTTGTTTAAGTGCTATGCAATAGGCGAGCCTATTGCCATCAACCGGGCACAAATCCAGACTCCGAGGCTCCTACTAAGAAATTCCTGATGGAAAAACAAAAATAACACTTTGCCCGACCTGGAAATCGAACCCAAGACCTCATGCTTAGCACTAGACCAACGAGTTAGTCAATATAATTATACATAAATAAAAAACCGCTATTCGTATTCTAACACTGCCAAAAATTCCTTCTCGCGGTTCAAAAGACCAGTCAGGAACAAACCGCAAAATTCATATTTCGAACAACACTCTTTAAACACACGCAAACTTTTTGCATCGCAGAACTGCTTAAAATGCTGAAAATAACGAGCCTCCACCGACATTTCTGGCCACAGAGAGATTAAAAACCTTTTTTGTTCATTTTGCGTCTAAACGTAGGAAATAACTGTTGCTACGTTGCTTTAATTAAAGGGCCACATGACTGGAATAATTGTTTGTTAAGATATTAAGCCAAGGTTTGGTTCTGTAATCACGACTTTACTACTGGGAAGATTGGATATTCTAATCGTTAAATCAATCGCATTTATACTTTTAGTAATTTTGGTAAATAAATAAAATTAATATACCTGATTATGTTAATGTCAATAATGTAATGGAATATTATCAATTTGCCAAAACAAGTGACACGACACAGCAAGGTGGTTATGTGCTACGGCGTAGCTGGCGTAGCAACAATATGATTACGTCAGCTACGCCGAAGCAGCTAGCAATTAATTTTACTTTTATCTTGTTACGTACAATATCATAAATTATAAATGCATACAGAATATTAAAAATATATTTTGTACTATTTCCAAGTCCTTTCAACCGTTTCAAACTAAACTATGACACAAAACAAATACATACAACGCATGTAGTAAATCGTTTGAGTTTAACAAGTTTAGTAGACCGCAGCACAAACACAGACCAGCCAACAAAGTTCCATCCTTTGCTATTATTTGCACGTTTTCAGTGGTATTTGATTAGCGCTGTCCCGCTTCAAGATTGAAGATAAAAACGTTATTCCATTTTAAAAAAGGATCTTCCGAAGATTTGTTTCTCTTTGAAGTAACGACAAAAAATGTATACAAAAATATAGCCCGGTTTGAAACATTTCAGAAAAACACGACAAACACTTCAATTAAAACGTTTCAGATGTTTTTTTCTTTAAATTAAAAACTATATTATTATGGATAATACCAACCTATTAGTGTCTCATTGCAGGGCAAAGGCTTCTTCTCATACAGAGAAGGCATGAGCATTGATCATCACGCTTGCTCAAGGAGGATTGGCGATTTTATTATTAACTGTAAGTCCAGGTTTTCTCACGATGTTTTCCTTCATCGACGTCAGTGGCTTCCAAGAAAAACTATTATTACTCGTATTATGTATGATGCTGTAATCTGCTCGTCAACATGGTCCTATTTTTCATCAAGTTTAAAGCACATTTCTCGTATTTAGAATAATATAAATGCTCAGTATAGATAATATTAAGATTTACAATCTTGATAGAAAATCATGAAAGATTATTTTTTTTTCCAGTGACTCGTTTTTATAAAGAGATTTATTGTTCAACTATAAATTTTATTAAAATCTAGCTGCTCTATGCGACTTCACTTGTGTTACGTGTTTGGTTACTGCTCCGTTCCCATGGATTATAGCGTAATATAATAAGGCCTATACAATTTCCTCAATAATCTGGCTATTTTACAAAAAAGATTTTTTCCAATCAGACTGGTAGTTCCGGAGATCAGATCGCATTTAAACAAACACATACCTAAACAAAATATCTCTTTTGCTTTATTATATTAGTACTTATTGCTAAATAGTGCGGTTGCCTTCTATGTATATAGCTCACTATACACATCTGAATACTGGAATGCAAAGTATCAGAATGTTGTTCTTCTTTTTAAGTAGTTAATCACCTTCATCAGTGACGTTTTTAAGTAGTAATCACCTGCATCAGTGACGTTTTTAATGTCTTATAAGGTGCAGGTGTTGGGACACTGGACACTCTAATAAATGGGCCATCGTCTGGCCAGGAGAACCGCACTCGCACTGGGTGTCGGAGAGAGTTTAAGGTATTTACTTACTTTTAACAACATAACATCATACCTGTAATCCCCGAAAGGAAAGGCAGAAGTGTACTCATTAGTACACCCACATTTCGCCAGTTATGTTTAGGTCTTAATAGGGGGCGAGCCTATTGCCATCAACCGGGCACAAATCCGGACTCCGAGGCTGCTACTTAGAAATTCCTGATGGAAAAACTCAATAACACTTTGTCCGACTTGGGAATCGAACCCAAGACTCATGCTTAGTATAGTCGCGCTTTGCTTTTAGTTTTTATAAAAAAAGAAACAAAATAATTCAGGAACATTTTACTAAGCTCTTTTAGCAATTAACAGTAATAATGTTGATGTCTGTAAACCAGAAAAGTTTGGGGAGCTGCGGTTAAAAGATACGCCGTTTTATGACTACTTCGTGCAAACTTACCGAAAACTCCGGATAAACTCGACGAATTTCTACGTTTCAAGTATTTAGTAGTGTGTAGTGTCTTTCGAGTTATCTTTTTAGCTCTGTCGTTCAGTTTGTGGCAAACAAAATCCCATGGATGACAACGTGATAGTTTAGATTGAGACATACAACGATTTTCCCAGAAGTAAGTGAAGATTGAAGAAGACACATAACGTAGATAGCACGCAATGCAGATAAATGGTTCAGTAGTTAACAATTTCATCTTCCCGCAAAGCACTTCCACTAACAATCTCAACCGGTAGCGGTCGTTCGTTACACAATAACAACCGCTTCGAATCCAATCCATTACGATCGGTCGTGCGCCGGTATACATGTAGGAGCTTTTGGTCATACACGTGCCGAATGCTGTGGAAATTGTACAGGGTTATGTAGCAACAGTGTTGCCAATTTAGCTCTTTTAGAGCTAAATTCAGCTCTAGTTTCAATCAATTAGCTCCAAAATAAAAAGTTTAGCTCTTTAGCTATTTTATTTTAAAATTTTAGCTCCATTCCAGTACACGAAATTAAAAAACTTTTGGATTTTTGTCTTTCAAAATTGTAGGTTGTATCCGAATTTTAATGCAGACCAACGAGTAAATCAAAAAGTAAAGGCATATTTAGATGACTTGAACCACGGGGAATACCTTTCTTGTTTTATTTCGTTCGTTTTATTTAAGTAAGTACTTCGTTTTGTTCGATCATTCATCATTCCTCTTCCTTCTGGAGTACTGTGTTGATTATTTGTGTAGCTTTAGTGCGAATTACAATAAATTAGTATAGGAAAGTGCAACATGCAAAATGTCATCGAGTAGGCCATACACACAAAAGTTCCGAGAAGAATCCGAGACTGCTTTTCAAGGCGAAAGAAGTTAGTAACTACAATGGCAACTTAGGATGTAGAAAACTCAGGGCCAAGCACAAGTGGATTAGAATTAGTGAAAAGTTTCGATAGTTTTGACGACGAATAATCGTATTTTTAAATATCTCTCTTATTAATCTAACAAGATATGATATCAAGTTACGTTTTTCTATATCAATAATTAAAATTTATAGATTTTTTTAACTTTTTTTATTTTAGCTCTTTTTTTTCTAAAAATTTAGCTCTATTTTAGCTCTTTTTCGAAGGTGATCTAGCTCTCTTTCAAAAATTGAGTTGGCAACACTGTGTAGCAATGTATTGTTTTGTCTCGATTATTGTTTTTGGATTGTGAGTCAGTGACCCAGGGGGTAAGAACCTGCTTCCTACTGGTCCCTAGCCCCAGAGCCGACAGACCTACTTGATACGGGGTAACTGGTGATCGATACTAAAACTCATGATGTAGTGAGTACATTAGTGTGTACTATTGTACTTTTGTTCGGTTAAGTTTGTGACTTTATTCCTTCATCTTAAAATTTTTTGATTTGTTGTGCTTTGTTGTTAGTGATCCTTAAGATTTCTATATTCAGCATGTAACAAAAACCCTGTCCGATCCTTAAGGGTATTATTCGGCATCGTACTGCGTACACATATACGTAACCATTTAAAGGATTTGAGATTATTATTTTTCCCCAGTGAATATAATTAAATTAAAATAAAAAATAAAAACTGATCAACGGCAACACTGATCGCTCGACAAAGTTCACCTACAGTTTTTTGTTTTGATTTTGCCGGCGGGTGGAATGTTGTCAAAAATCCTCTGCATCGAAATGTCGAAAAGATTGGCGGTATTGCCACGTTGTATGGCAATGCGTAGCCTCTGGCCAAGCACAGTGTGATATAATCCCTGATTTTGTGTCATCGTGTTTTTATTTAACTAATCGATAGAGTCTACAATTCTGAGGATTAGAGTAAAACTCCGGGTTCGCTAAGACTTGTACTTTTTTTTTTAAAAAATGTCAAAGTTTCGGAATATCCGACTTTTGAAAAACGAAAAAAAAATCATTATAATTTAACGGAAGTACTTATTCCAGAATTTATTTATTCTATCGAAAAAAGGTATAATAGCCGACCTTTCCACCAATTTCTGTTGCTTTAGTATGTAAGGGGCGAGAGATATGATTTTTTTTCTCATTTTTCTTTTTCATTTTTTTATTCATCTAAACCACCGTAGTAGGTGGTCATTCCTACATCAAAAAATTGCTGATACTTTCTATTATGTGCAGTATTTTTTCCAAAACCTAACTCATTGGTTTCCAGGAGTTATTGAAAATTCAAAATTTTCCTTAGGGTTGTCACTTTCAAGTATCCGAAAAAAACAACACAAAGAATATATTTAATTTGAAAAAAAAAAGGTTCTATGTATGGTTCTATTATTATCTATTATTATATTATGGTTCTTTTATTATATGTATGGTTCTATATTACCTAAAAGGTTCTATGTATGGTAAGGTTCTATAAAAATAAAGGCTTCTATGTATTTTTTCTCGAAAACGGTGAGTCTTAGGCGAAAAATAACCGAAATTTCACTCCCCCCTAGAACCCCCCATGAGAGCAACACCACTATTAAAATTTTGGGTTTTGGGGGGGAAAGGGGGGGGGATTGTTTTTATTTTATTTTTCTCGAAAACGGTGCGTGTTAGGCGAAAAATAACCGAAATTTCACTCCCCCCTAGAACGCCCCGTGACAGCAGCACCACTATTAAAATTTTGGGTTTGGGGGGAGAGGGGGGATTGTTTATATTTTAATGTTTTTTTTTTGTTTAATGTTTCGTTTCCTTACATCATCTCGGTTCCCCATGGGTGCAGCACCACTTTTTAATTTTTGGGTTTTGCGGGGGGTGGGAGAGGGGGGGTTGTTTTTAGTATGATGTAGGGATGTATTATTTGTGATGTAAGGAAATCGAAACTACCAAAAAAAACATTAAAATAAAAACAATCCCCCCTCTCCCCCCCAAACCCAAAATTTTAATAGTGGTGCTGCTGTCACGGGGGGTTCTAGGGGGGAGTGAAATTTCGGTTATTTTTCGCCTAACACGCACCGTTTTCGAGAAAAATTAAAATAAAAACAATCCCCCTCCCTCTCCCCCCCAAAACCCAAAATTTTAATAGTGGTGTTGCTCTCATGGGGGGTTCTAGGGGGGAGTGAAATTTCGGTTATTTTTCGCCTAAGACGCACCGTTTTCGAGAAAAAATACATAGAAGCCTCCGCTGTCCTAGACAGTTCAAACTTTCACTGATTATGTATTCCTGCTGCCGCTATAACGAACGAGCTCAAACTCGACGGGGTAGTGTCGTTCTATTACGCAGTTCCTATGGCCACCTTCCAGCTCCATCATCAGATCAGCTCCATGTAATAATAGTATTGAATTGGTCTCCGGTATACATATACATGCAAAATTTTAGCCCAATCGCAAGATTCCACCAGAACAAACATACAAATATTTAAAGAAAAACACGAATTTTTTCCCGTTTTTTTCATTTTTTTTCGGTTTTATTGGAAAAAAACATGACATTTATTTTGGCAAAATTTCTTGAAACTTTCGAATGAAACATTGAAAAAAAAACGTACTTGGAAAAATACGGGATATTTTTTCTGCTTTTTTCAACGCTGCTTATGAGATATCGGAAAGGATTTTCTTTTATTTATTATTACATAGTTGAGTCTTTTGGGTTAGAATTTATAGACGGTTTCCAAAAAAGGTGTATCAATTAACATGATACCAATTTCTCCATTTGTTTTTAATTTCCTTTATAAAATTACTCCATGTGTGCCACTTTAAGCCACAAAACAATGATATCTTGTTATGGTCATGATAAGAAAGCTAAAACTTAATTTAAAAAAAAAAAATGTTTTGGTTGAAGTGGCAGCCCTAAGTGCGGATATTTCGGATATTACTAAAATTTTCAATAACTCCTGGAAACCAATGAGTTAGGTTTTGGAAAAAATACTACACATAATAGAAAGTATCAGCAATTTTTTGATGTAGGAATGACGGCCTACTACGGCGGTTTAGATGAATAAAAAAATGAAAACGAAAAATGAGAAAAAAAATCATATCTCTCGACCCATTCATACTAAAGCAACAGAAATTGGTGGAAGGGTCGGCTATTATACCTTTTTTTGATAGAATAAATAAATTCTGGAATACGTACTTCCGTTAAATTATAATGATTTTTTTTCGTTTTTCAAAAGTCGGATATTCCGAAACTTTGTCATTTTTTTTAAAAAAAAGTACAAGTCTTAGCGAACCCGGAGTTTTACTCTAATCCTCAGAATTGTAGACTCTATCGATTAGTTAAATAAAAACACGATGACACAAAATCAGGGATTATATCACACTGTGCCAAGGTAATAGCCAGCCTTTGGGTCACGAGAAGTGTTAACTAACCGTTCGAAAAGTCACGTAAGTACCAATGCGGCTTTTGCGAACAGCCTCGTGCATGAGAGACGAACAAGAGGAGAACACGACATTAAAACTTTAATTTCCGTATAACTTATAATCAAGTTCAATTCAATTGTCCGATAATTTCCTAGCCATAGCAATAGGAAATATTTCAAGATCGGTTCCGCCCGCTCCGGTATAAATATCGTTATTGAAAAGATGCTGAAGTTCTGCACGGGAATCGCATTGGCGCGGGATCGGGTGTGTTCGAGGTTGTGCCGTTTATGTCACACGGCACGAGGATGGTACGACTGATATTACACAATTCCAAGAAGAATATTTCTTTGGGTATTTCGAATGCTTTATCATTTTTTATCTTTTACTAAGATCCAGCTAGTTAAATTGCATTTTTTAAATTTAAAGTATCCATTAATGACTTCAGATTGTAAATAAGTAGCCTTTATGTTATTTAGGTTATGTGTTTGACTTACATATTATGTTTGTTCTATGTCGGCTCGTAACTATTCAACCGCTCAACCGATTTTGATTAAATATACGTTATTGGACTCGTTTTGATATCGCGAGTAGTACACTGGGTAGTACAGGACATTGGGTACTAGGATTAAATTCTTAAAAAATCAAAATAGCGGATTTTAAACTAAAAAGTAACTTTTTAATTTTATTTTACTATTTTGATTCAAGGAAATAAAAGCATATCTGCTATTAAAGAAAATATACCCCGCCTCCCCTAGACTTTTGCATCACTAACATAAAGGTATCTTGATCCATTGATTTTTTATACAACAAAGTTGTTATTTCTAGCCAACAATGTATGGCATGTAGGTATAGCAAGACGTTTCCCTTTTGACGAGACCTTTCAAAAGAAATTCTACTATTCAGGACAACATAATGTTTAAAATAAAATGTATGTCGTGGTGTATAAACGTAGCAGCTGGCCGGTAGGACATTTAGCGCGAGGATTAAGTTTTAATCGGTCAATGTTGTTCGCATTGAGAGTGCAGCGCGGACTTACTAAACTCTAAACTCGTTATGCAACCCATTTACGATATATTATGCTATCGCGGTGTTGTTTTTGTCTTCCAATCGAAATCAGTTTATTTGCTGTAAATGATGGTACAGTTTTAATAATAGTTATTTTCAATTATTTAAATGAGATTATTAAAAGGTACATTTGTACGACATCATACATGAAAAACAAAGAAAATTGAATCTAGTTGCCTCTTCCAAAAGGTAGTTTCGTATGGATAACAATGGATAAGAAACTTTATAACAACAATTAAAGATTAAATTAAAGAACAATTTAAGAAATGTTTAATATAATTTGTACCTACAGGTACAGTCATTCAATAATTATATGAGTGTGAACTGTGAAGACGATGTACCTAAAATTAAAATCACTTAAATAATAATGGTTAATTTTAAGCAATAGCATAGGTATACCTTCACGTTGTGTTAATTTATTTTTATGTCCATGGAGGCAAACATATTGGAATAAGCCGGCGTCAAATCCCGACTCAGGGCTGCCTCTGAGAATTTTCTTATGAAAAATCCAATATATGCTTCTTAGCATGGGTAGCGACGAATAGACCAACGTAGTAGGCTATCTAGACCATCTGAGCGCAAAATCATTCAAAGCTACTAATCATTTACAAAAGCTGTTCGTGGTTAGAATATGAACTTCATTGGCTTCCATTTCTCCTCGTAATGCTGGCCATACACGATCCTTCCTATCGTCCAATCGGCATGACGCTACCGATTGGATCAGTTAGAACTGACCGTGTGTGGGAGTGAATTGGCATGCCGATTGGACGATAGGAAGGATCGTGTATGGCCAGCATTAGAGCTTCATATTACTGTCGACGTCATTGTTGGAACTCAAACTAATTATCATAGTTCTAAACACCCACGGGCGCCGCAAGGATTCTTTTAGGGAGGTGCATCGATCTGCATTCAAACACTTATAAAATATAAATATAGTTATGTCAATTAAGTTATTTGAACAGCAACCTAGACGCCTTTTGTTTTTATTTAATTAGTAACCCAATGAAAAAATTAACCTTTATTTTTTCTATGTATTTTCTTTACCGACTGGTGGGTGCAGGTACACCCCTTTGCACCCTGCTATCGGCGCCCATGCGAGCAGCTACCTAGGTCCAGAAATAAAAACTGGCGTATCTTTAGATTTACGAAAGTATGGACGAACAAATAGACGGACATGACAAAATTATAAAGGTGACTCTTGTTCGTCTAACTTGTTCTAAAGAATGGAATCTTGTACAAATTTCTTTTCCTTAAAGAGATTTTAATATTACTTTTTTCTTTTAATTACGAAGTTTGACGTTAACAAATAAAATTCATCTGTCTACTTAGCATCAAGTTGGAATTGCGTTATTTTATCATTGAAAAATATTGATTTGGAATTATAAACATGGGACCATCAGACCATGGTACCTTTGGGGGTAAGTATACCGGGGGTCGCTGAAGCCTCGGGCAGTCACAATTAACACAAAGCAAGTATGTTTTTCTTCCTTTTCGACACAGTTTAAAGTAAAATTAAACACACTCTCTGTCTCTCTAATGAGAGAATAGGTATCTATTTTTTAGAGAAATTAAAGTGGAACCTTACTGTTATTCATTCACTGTGTTATTCGAAAAACACCTTTTGGTCAGCTCGTTATATTTGAGTCAGTTGCCACCTTTGATCTACCTCTGAATATTTATTGTTTACGTAAAACCATTTTCATTTTAATATAAATTTACATATTTCCTACAAAACCCAGTAAGTACCTACCCAAGCTTAGATAGCTGAGAGTCCGGGACACAAAAAAGCAAAAGAAACCATACTCCTCCCAACTAAAGCATCATCTCCAACAACGCAAATACTCGTAGGTATTACAGAGAATGTCAGAATTTGATTTTATATCATAATGTATAGAATGTAAACGGATACTTTTCGAGAATACGAACATACTGTCTTACGGGATCGTGGATAAATATTCCAAACTATACGCAACCGTTCCATCACGGAAAATAAAGTCTTATTTCATCGCAGTAGGAACTATGAAAAGTGCTCAAAAAAGGCTGGCGAAGACAAAATCTTAGGAAGCTGGCGATCCATTGTAAAATGACCCTTCTTACATTGTAATACGGGCGTTCCATTAGTGCGTATTGTTGCGAGAACCCCACGTGTCCCGATTGTAGGATATTTGTATTGATAGTTTTCAAATAAATATCTTGTTGTATCGCGCGGTTGATATTCAAGATGCGTAGAGAAGGACCGAATTTTTTATATATAGGTATATTTACCTACTATAATATATTATGTTTTGTCACGTACTTCTCTAATGTGGGTTAAGGTCTCCACCCACTACCGCGACCGTGACCGGATCGTAACGTATCGTATCCGTCACTGTCTCAATTTTTACGATCTGCGTTTATGGGTTCATAAGTATTTGTACGCTGTCGGACCGCGTATGACACGTGGTTATGGAAAGCAGAACTGATGTTGGCGGTAAGTGGACGAGGTGCGCGGGTAGCCTGACAGTAACACCGTCGCGTCTCCGCTCGTCGCACCGTCGTTTACTTTGCTTTGTTTGTCAAGTGTTGAGCCAATCCTGAGACGCAACTATATAGTTTACATGTATTATTACGAATTGGCTGGGTGCTAACTGGTTGTAATTCAAACAAATTTTTTTTTGCATGTGCTTATACGTCACGATCTTATTACGAAACAGGGATAGTGGGTGAAGATCTTTAGCGGGACCGTATAAGGTGGATTTCTTGAAGCAATATCGCGTGATTGGTGGTTGCCCCGGTAACGATATGACCGCTCCATCATTTCTTGTGGCCGTCGACAGAGGTTACTGCCACTAAATTTTATAGGGATAGGTGTATTGAATAATAATAAGGTTTATCGGGAAAGTCTTTTCTTCCCTAGGGTAGTCGATATTACGCCGCGCATTCATATATTTTGTGATTTTTAAACTCCACAAATTCAAATAAATATTGTATTAAAAAAAAAAATCTTTTAAATGGATACAATTGTACGATTATGCTAAAGAAAAGAAAATCCGTACAAATTAAACAAACTTCCTATGCATTTTTTAATACGCTTGAAGATGAGTAATTATATTTTAATAAAATCCTCCGCACGTTAGGTCTTTCAGAATCGTGTTGTCTCTCCAATATTAGAGGATAGAAGAGGTTATAAACTTTAAGAACAGCTCGAGGAGGAAAAAGATATCCAAAAGCTGCTTAATACGTGGTTTAATTTTGGGATTATTTTGACGTTAGAGTAATACTTATATCCCACTAGCTTCAAAGTTATTTAATGATCCCACAAAAACAGTACATTTTTCCGGGATAAAAAGTAGCCTTCGTGCTATTTTTACGTGCTTCGTGTAAATTGTTTGATGAATAAATAAATAAAAAAAATAAAAATAAATATTCTTGACTATAATCTATCTTCGTGCTATTTTTACGTGCTTCGTGTAAATTGTTTGATGAATAAATAAATAAAAAATAATAAAAATAAATATTCTTGACTATAATCTATCTTTGTACCAAATTTCATATAGATCTGTTCAGTCGTTCCGGCGTAATTGAGCAACAAACATCTACACATCCAAATCTCGCATCGCTTCTTGCATTTTTGCAAGAAGTTCCCACTCAAGTTCTTTACACTTTTGCTATTTCCTTTGTTTCCATCAAATACTATATATATTTGAGGAAAACAAAGCTAAAATGTAGAGAATACTGACTATTAATAGCTAGCCTAGTCTTGAGTCAGTACTAATTACTGTTAAGTTTCTTCGACACGTAGAAACATATTTCTTCGTTTGACTGCAGCAGAGCTGGCACTGAAGTATTATTAAAATGAGCTGCTTCCAAAGGGATAGTTATGTACGGTCAACAACAAAAGTCGATTAACAATTTTACTTTATTATTAATTTTAAATAGCCACTAAAAACACAATGCACCTTTTCTCAGTATTTCAGGCAATAGCTAAGGGTTTATTCTATCTTAATTGTATTTTCATTTCGTGTTTCCTTTATTATTGTGCTCAATAATTAGGATTAAAAAAAAAATGTTTATCGACTTTTGTTGCTGACTGTACCTACAAACGATCTTCTTAACGTATTAATATAGTTAGATACTCAATATATTTCTTTTTTGGGCCAATTCAGCTACGACGACATCATTCGCTGAGGCAGTCATTAGGTCCTCACGTGTCAGAGAATGCGGTACAAGATAAATGGGGCCATACAAACAATAGGATCAAATAACGGGTATAGACACTTAACCAAACAATTTTTTTGCTGTAAATCATAAATGGGAACTTTCTGTTTACGGAGATATTGATTGTTAAAGTTTCATATCTTTGTCATGTTTTTTTACTAAAATTATATTTTGCTCAGTACTCGTAACCGGCGTGCTTGTATGACCGTAGATGAGGCGAAAGGAGTATGTAAGGATCGTAGCAGGTGGCGTTCTGTGGTTTCTGCCTACCCCCATGAAAAAAAGCGTGTTTTTTATGTATTATTTATATTATTTGTTTCAACTATGACCCCCGTACTGTTTCATGCACCCGAAAGTACAACGTTTATAATTTTTTTTTTTTTTTACAATACAGATCAAAGGCTTATGAAAGTTAATTAGTCTAATAGTTACCAATAGGTATTATTTATTTATTTATTTATTAATTTAAATCAGGTAACAAAGACCCATAACATATACACATCAAAAAAGTCTAGGGATCAACATCCCTAACAAATGTTAGGGATGTTGATCCCTAGACTTTTTTGATGTGTGTATATACCTTATAGACTATCATACATATTTATAAAAACAAAAACTACTGCACACGAAGTGACGGCGTCATTATACTCGTACATTGCCATTTTCAGAACTACACAATAAAGATCGGGTGAATGATTTAAAATATTAGAAATATGTAGACAAAATATTAGTTTTCAGGAGTAACTTTGAAAGTTACAGACTTTAAGTGCATTGAACTATTGAGATAATGTTTTATGTTAGTTTATTTGTAAAAAACTTTTGTAAAGTTTTGTAGTATTTATTTTTAAGTCTACGATTTTACCAATCAGTTAACAAAGAGGCGGACTTTAAAATAAATAGGAGCTTATTTATTCACAACTAAGTAGGGATCCACACGTCTGATCGCGCGGGTCTTCTGGTGCAACATTTTGACAAACTGACCGACTCCTTGACAATTCAAAAGTGCCTGTAAATGGTCTAATTGAAATAAATGCTTTAAGTTTGACATGAACTTTCTACAATTTTCCTAAATGAATGTCAAAATCGTTTTGAAAATATGTATATATACTGTGTAGTTTTGAAGATTAAAGAGGACAAATAGACACGAAAAGCGACGATGTTTTAAACTAAATACTGGCAATATGCCAGTGATTTTGTCCGAGTCAATATCGACTGTCTGCGGGGTCCTAATTTTAATCCGCGGAACCTCAACGCATTTTCTAAATTAAAAAGCTGTTATATTGACATTGTAGTGGTGGGAGGTTGAGTTTGTTGATATGTGTAGGGAGAGAGAACAATTAAACCCACAGAAACCAAACCAGAATGAAATATTTATTTTACACGTCGCTTATAAATAACTTGTGCTACCTACATTATGTACCATTATCTGGTTAACCTACATAATAGTTTAAATGCGTCAGCACCTACAACATTAAAAACAGACATTTCAATTATATATTTATTTTTAGGATGTAGTGTGTACAAAAATGCTACACAACACAACGATCGTAATGTATGGAACAGCTGATTTTTTTATTCATGATTTCAAGTTTCATAATGATCAGTACAATGATCCTTTTTCAGGTTTCGGGTAAATTTTCTATGACCATGTAAAAATCATATACTGTAGGCTGACTTCACTTGACCTGAATTATATGTATATACTTAGCTGCTGTATTTCGACGTCCTTTCACTTCGGGCTACTATTAGCATTTATGTTCAAGCTATAGGTTAATTGTCCGCATTCAGCCCGTAACTAACCAATAACCACATTATGGTTAGCTGAATCACGCAATTAGGATACAATGTACTGCATAGTCTTGTTCAACAGAGATAGATGCCTTATATAATGTTAATTGGTGAGCCGATTCCATTGCAATTACGACCTTATTGAATAATGATCGTATACACTATTAGTTATTGTTGAGTGTACTTATAGCGTTAGATTTTTCTTATAAATGATTTGTAGTGCCTTTAGTTAAGTAGTATTTGTAGATTGTTAAATTAAACTGCTTGATGGTATGTATAAAAAAAAACTATATTGAGCTTATTGAGAGATAAGTGAACACTGTTTTGCGGTAAATAGAAAACACGTGATGTTGCAAGCGCGCTCTGTAGCGGAGTGAAGTGTGTAGCGGGGGCGCGTCTGCTCGCGCGCGGTCATGGCGGCCGGCGGCCGGCCGGCTGGCTAGTGATGGGGCACGGCGTTAACAGTTATAGAAATTCAATTTTAGAATAATAGCTCTGAAGGTATAATGGCTGTAAAAAGATGCTTAATGAGCCGAAAGATATACCTATATGTCCTTCCCATCACTGCGATATTTTTTTTGTTCTGCCATACCTGGGCACCTTCTGGTTACGAAGATATTAAAGGTCAAAGTTTTAATTTTTTGACAAATTTTACGAAAACCAGTTTATTAAAATGTTATCACTAAACTTTAAATACTGCCACGACCCCTATATTGGTCCCCTATTGTAGTATGCATTGGAAATGACACTTTTTTGTGTGACTTTTTTGTGTGCGTCACATTGCGCACAAAAAAACACACTGTATAAAAAATAAATAAGTAATACAAAACCATACAAAATCTTTTATCATAACCATTTTGCCTTGTCTTAATAAGGCATTTAATAAACTAACAAATAATTGAATACATGTTAAAAGTGAAGACGTTACCTTTCATAGAAATATGTTTATGAAATATATCCGAATTTAATTGAATAGATATTTCGCTAGCTCTCTAATTAGCCCTCGTGTTTCAACTATAATCTCATTAATTAGATCTTCTGTGTTGTTAAGTACTAAATATTTAATTAATTGCGTACCTCAAAGAGCGGAATCTTGACAATCTTTTTTATATTTCATTACACGTACAGAAAATGGCCATTTCTTATTTAAATGTTGTATAATAATATCTTCTATCTTTTACTGTAGGTACATTTTAAATCTGCTAAATATTATAATGCGTAGGTATATTATTATGTTAAATATTATAAGAAAATATTTTATTTACATAACATAAGTAACATATCATCAGGCCTGTAATCCCCGAAGGGTTAAGCAGAGATACAAATTAGTACATCCACATTTCGCCAGTTATGTTTAAGTCCCATGTAATAGGGGGCGAGTCTGTTGCCATCAACCGGGTACAAATCCAGACTCCTAGAATGCTTGCTGCTTAAAAACTCCTGATGAAACAACCCAATAACACTTTGCCCGACCTAGGAATCGAACCCGAGACCTCATGCTCAGCAGTCGCGCTGTGCGACTACTAGACCAACGAGGCTGTATTATTTTATTTATAAAGTATAAAATATTATTTCTCGTAACTACAAAGTTCCATCGGTCTTTTTATCTGCCTGCCAGGCCACAATAGGCCATGTTTGATAGGTTGTATAGCCTCAGTTATATTGTAGGCCATTCATCTCAACGTGTAGCCATGGGTTGACCTGAAACGTCGACGCTTGTCGGTAGCCTTCCTTTTCTTGACACAGAAATTTTATTTGTATTTTGGTGCGAAATATTGACCTCTTTGATGATATGTTTCCCTGGTACCTCACACGTGTTAGTAGACGGAGGTTTGACAGGGTGGTATTTTTATAGTTCTTTTTTTACCGTGAATATGAGTCATGTCGATGTGATGTGAGGAACTACCTAACAATAATAAAATAAGTCAGATAGGAACCTTACTTTAGCAACCATACCCACAGTCTAATATTTTAAGTTTGCATATCTTGCAACAACCGAGGGTTGTCCTTGGATGCACTTGCTTAGTTCATGCAGGGATAATTGTCGGTTGGTGTGAGTTAGCATGGGCCCCTCATAAGTCTTCCAAAGGCTGGTCTGGTCTTTCCGAGGTGACCTAAGGATTCCGAGATATATAAAAATTACAATTAAAACTTCTTTTTCTGCATAGAAAATAGAATTCAAGTTGCTATTAAAAATGGAATGAGCAAAAAGCTTTAACCTAGAAATGCAGTAATTAAAATAATAACAGAAAATTATGCAAAACTTTTCAACTGAACTAACGACGATCATTTTAAAATTACTCGCGAGAAAGCTTAAAGTTGGTTAAGAAAGCGTTCCCTTAGTTAATTAGCGGCTCCGATAATTACATAAGCAGCAAAAGATGCTGCGTCTCGCGAGATGGCGCCATCAGTTAACTGAAGTTTAAAGCATCGAGTTAACGATGCAGCTAACTGCAAGTTTATTTTTAACGTTAAAAGACAATGAGGAAGATATTGGAAGCGGATGGTATCGTAAAGCCAGGACTATACCTGCTAGAAAACTGCACAAAAATACATGCTGCTGTGACATACCCATCAATTTATGATATAGTAACGAATCGCCAAGGCTTCGTCACGTATTTAAATTTCGGACATTTCCGTTGGATTTTCCAAAATAATCAGACGGCATGAAGGCACAAGAGAGGCACAGAGGAGTCTCGGTGTGGAAAGATGGTCACTCATCGACGGACCAACCCCGGCAAGTGTAGCTTAACCCGATGGTTCGACTCGTGCGGATGTTATTACTTAGCCACGAGCTCCTCAAACTCACCTTACGCTCACTTTACCAAAATTCACCGAAAAAAATCGTTACAGAAAGAACAGGTACAAGTTATTGTCTTAAAGGCACGTGACCTACCTATTCGCAGACATTTGTACGGGTTGCCAGCAGTTGTATCCTTGGCTCTAAGTGTTTGTTAAACTTTTAAATGTTTCCTTTTGTTTTGAGATGAATGTGAAAAAAGGATAAGTTTTAATTTTTTTTTTCTCTTGGAACAATGAACCTTTTGAGTGAGTGTTTGTATTGTTGCCCCAGTGTTGTGAGGAAACCTCACAACACTGGGGCAACAATATTTTAATTAGTAAGAAAAAGTAACAAACCATTTTGTGATTACAAGTTTTTGTAGACTCTTGTAGGTTTTCTTATGGGTGTTTGGATGAAATGAGTCTTGGAGCCCGACACTATACATGTATGGTGTACAGAGTACATAATATAAATGTAATAAAGCTTAGGTATCGTATCTGAATATGCGAATGTCATTAGTGATTAATGTGGTCATAGTATCTAAGTGCCGATTTCTCTGACAGATTGATTAAGCGTGAGGTCCTAGGTTTAATTCTCAGGTCAGGCAAAAATCGTTATTAGTTTTTTTCATGAGGAACTTCTCAGTACCGGCTCCGGGTTTGGAAGTTGGTAGTGTGACAACCCTATGCCTAAAGCACATAAAGCCGACGGTTCTGCGCTTAATTTCTCCCCGGTCGTATCGGAATGCTGTCCCATCGGACTATGAGAGTAAAGGGAAGTGTAGTGCACCTGCGTTTGCTCACACAATATTTTGCACTATAATATCTCTCTCTAGTCTCCATTGAGATTGGCCGCCGTGACCGAAATTCGGTCAGGAGAATACATATTGTTTACAACTTACACTGTTTTTCATCGTGAGGAAACCTGGACTTACTGTTTCACTCGAACCATGTCAGAGGCCCTTGAGGCGGTTTAGAAACTCTGACACTAGGGTGTGTGGGGTCGTAAGACTTTATTGCCCACACAATAAAGAAGAAGAAGACTGTTTTTAAGAGATAATCTCTGGATGTACTGGTTTAATTACAGAAAAGTCTTTCACTAATAGAAATCTACGCTATCGCTGAGCTATATTTTGTTTTATTTCACTTTCACACGGGCACGGGCAAAGATCTACCAAGTGCAAAAAAAGAAGGCACAGCCCATTTAAATGAATACATAGTCACATAACTACGTACATGCTCGCTGTAGTCGGCGCAGTGAACGTTTCAGATTTGCCTACATTATGCTAAAGTCCAAAGGTTCGGCTTTGTGATGCTAATGCAGATTCGTCACTTTCACACTCTGTATGAAGTGCCGACAAGGTTTATTTATTTTGTATAAAATGGATTTAAGCTCTTATCCGTATGCTCGTTTACCTAAGGCCATAGGCCACTACTGTCCCTGGCTATTGTGAACATGACTTAGGAATAATTTGGTTGACTGATAGAGAATGCGTGATGCATTAAGTCAGCCTTTGTACTTTTTTATTGCATAAAGTTTAAGTAAATAATGTTAAGAAGTTTTACGCAGCTGTATTGGATATGTATCTATGACTATTTTTGCATTTTATTAAAACTATGTAGGTATGTAAAAATAAATATGTAATGAAAATACGTAACTCAAAATCTTTTTTTCGGGATACTAACGGTACACTCAAGAAGCTCTACAAGAAGCTCGTTTCGGTGAAGTCTCCTTAAATTGTAAGAGGGTAGGTAGTTCTCCAGGTAGAAACTGCGCAGTTCTATAGCATCATTATGTTGTAGTAGTAGTATTGTATTCTAAAACACTTTCTGCACCTACCTTATAATTTAATATGGTATTTCTGTAGGCATCTTTTAATTACTAAATTAATAAGGAACCTCAAAGTTATTCTGACATTATAACTCCAAGCCTGAAAGCCCGACCTTTCAAAATGTCAAAGCAAACCTTAATTCAACGGTAACATTAGGAGCCGTTTCCTACCGAACGGACGAAATTACCTTCAAATCGTCCATCTAGCTACAAAAACAAAATTTAATACAGATCTCATCTTGAGATTGTCTCTGTCTTTCTCAAACAGCTAAGACTGATTTTGATAGAGTTCTCCGGAGGCCTTTTTAATCAGTAATTAGATTATATTACCCTCTAGCTCCTCCCCTGTCGCCAGGCCGGATAAATGTTTGAAGATTATTAATCTAATGAAAATATTTTGTAGGTATTCAAATTGTGAGGCTCTTTGACTTACCTTTTTTTTTTAATTAGACATTCTTATGTACCTAGTTGTTTAGTTTATTTATTTTATGAAACTTCCTTGAACTGTTGGATGAGATATTATAAGCCATACCTTACAAATGTGTCTCTGTATAGGTACATTTGTTCTCTATTACAAACGTTTGGGAGCAGAAAAGTGCACGTTATAATGATTTAATGTATAAAATATATATAGCCTAGTTGCCTCGTTGGTCTAGTGGTCGCAAAGCGCGACTGCTGAGTATGAGGTCTTGGGTTCGATTCCCAGGTCGTGAAAATTGTTATTCGGTTTTTCCATCAGGTATTTCTTAGTCGCAACCTCGGAGTCTGGAGCTGTACCCAGTTGATGGCAATAGGCTCGCCCCCTACTACATGGGACTTAAACATAACTGGCAAAATTGGTTGTAATAATGGGTACATCTCTGCTTAACCTTTCGGGGATTACAGGCGTGATGTTATTCTTTTCTAAAATTTATGTGTTTACATAAAAAAAAAACTTCTACAAAAGGCAGCGCGCAAATAGATAAATGGTTTCCACAAATCGTGACTGACATAAAATATAGCTAACAGAACCTAGCTAAGTTAAATTGTAGATGTTTTCTATGAGTCAAGTAACATAATGTTAACTTAAAATGAATCAGCATTGAAACAAATACATCAAGTGCAGTCGCAGACAGTATCAGTTAGTAGAAACCATTTGGAGAAAGAATCAATCCATTAGAACGAGCGAGTCGACACCGCGGTATCCGCGAACCGATCTTAATGTTCTGCTGCGGTAGTGATGGGCAACGCGTAAGACAGACTTTCGAAGTCGTTTGGCTATAAAATTGAGCGTAAATGGAAATTAGAAATTTAAGCGGTTTTGTTTTGAAGTTTGGGTGTTTTTGTAGATTCTTCTTTTTGTTTTACTATTGATACGATACATTAAACGAAATCCGTTGCGTAGCTTAAAAGAACCAAGCGTACAAATAAGTGACTTTGTTTTATATTACGTAGAGATATATCTAGGAAATCTGTTAATTTTTTAGCATGATTGTGTTGGTATTTTAATGAATAATTTTGTTGTCCAATTTTAGTGTACATTTCATAAATATTGACAAATAACAAGTTCTAAATTACTTAAATTATTTTAAGTAGATTAAAAATGAATATACAGTCAAAGTCGTCACAGTCCCATCACTAAAAACATTCTCCGTTCTATCGGACAAGTTCGTTTGATGACGTACGATCCCCGACCGTCCGCGAATATTGGCATTCCAAATTTAAAATTGAATTTAACGTCGCGCTCTGTTGATTGGCATCGCGATGATTAGCGTTGAACACTCGCTCGATTTTTTGTCGATATTTTGATTGATAGGTAAAATGGTTTATTTCCTATGTCTGTATATTTTTAATTAATGCTGTTTTAACGCAATGTAGGAAACCGGAATTTTGTTACGGTACTGGCTGTAAGCTGTTGGTAATGTCACCTTCACTTAGTTGATTATCGATCATATGCGTATTTTTTTTACATTTAAAATACAAAACATCACGCGTGTAATCCCCGAAGGGTTAGGCAGAGGTGTTCCCATTAGTACACCCACATTTCGCCAGTTATGTTGTAAGTCCCATGTAATAGGGAACGAGCCTATTGCCATCGACCTGGCACAAATCTAGACTCCGAGGGTGCCACTGAGAAATTCTTGATAGAAAAACCCAGTTACAGTTCGCTCGACCTGGGAATCGAACCCAAGACCTCATGCTCAGCAGTCGCGCTTTGCGACCACTAGACCAACGAGGCAGTCAATACACAAAAGATTACATTTAATAGTAATCTATACTATAATATTATAAAGCTGCAGTGTTTGTTTGTTTGTTTGTTTGAACGCGCTAATCTCTGGAACTACTGGTCCGATTTGAATGATTCTTTCAGTGTTGGGTAGTCCATTTATCGAGGAAGGCTATAGGCTATATACCATCACGCTACAACCTACGGGAGCGGAGCAGTAACCAAAGACGCGGGTGTAACCGCGGCGGACAGCTAGTTATAAAATAATTATAGGTTCATCAAAACTCGAGAAGCTTTCTGTGACAGCAAAATTACTTCATTATCTGTGGCTGAATAAGACGATTCAATTTCTTTTACCAAATCGATAAAAGTAACAACGCGTGCCCTCTCAATGCCTACTCACCTGCCACTGTCAGGTCATAAACAACTGGCTGTCAAGAAAACCTTCACGAAATGCAACAACAATGTTTTATTAGAAAATCGAACAGAGTCGCGAACGGAGACAGAGTATCGGACTCAGTTTGATAGGGGGAGGGGGGAGGGGACACTTTAGTGCAGAATCACTGTGTTCAGATAAAACGTATAAGATTCAGTTTGGTAAAACGAAAGTTGGAATATTTTATCATAAGCCATTATATTTTGATAAAGTCGTTTATAAAATTACTAGGTTTTTTAAATGTCGGTTATAGCGGACGCAGACGAAGTCGTGGAATAAAAACTAGCCTATGTCCTCTTCTGAGGTTCAAATTTCATCAAAATCCGTCCAGTGGTTTAGTCGTGAAAGCGTAAAAGACAGACAGACTGATATACAGAGTTACTTTCGCATTTATAATAATATAATATTAGTAAGAAAAAATATTTTCTTTGCATTCATTCTATTTCTGGTGTAATTCTTGGAATTGTATATATCGTACTTAAAATATTGTTGATAGTATGTACAACATTTCTTAGGAACTGGGTTGCGCAGGTCAGGTATCAAGTGCTTCAAGTAAAGTAAGCATCTTGTTAAAATGGGAGCAAACATCTCAACATAAGATTACCTTGTGAACTTTCTAAGAGCTTTATTTTAGTTTTATTGTGTGTATATTTTTATTTTTATTTTTAACCTGTGTTGTGCCACTACAGGTAAAATACTCTCTTTGTCAGATTTCTAGATAGGAAAAACAGAGAAGTTAAAACTACAAATAAATGATGATGATAATAGGATGATAGGATGTTGATGGCAATTGGCTCGCCCCCTATTACATGGGACTTAAACATAACTGGCGAAATGTGGGTATACTAATGGGTACCTACACCTCTGCCTAACCCTTCGGGGATTACAGGCGTGATGTTATGTATGTAAATACGAGTATAATTAATGTGTTTGTTTGAAATGTCAAAGTAACAGCTTTTTACAAAATAAATATGAACGCCTACAGGGCAGTTATAATGAAATAACAAAAATATCTGTCGTTCTGTTTGTTCTGGCGCATCTCCGAGACGGCTAGACCGATTATGACGGTTATAAGGAAAATCTTAGGTTACTTTTATTTAAGAAAAAGGATTAGAGTTAAAACAAAATGCGCAATAACAAAAAAAAATGCCGGCATATTATAAGCCACTTAATAATATTAAAGAGTAAACCTGAAGAATATTTAAAAAGCTTCTTACAAAATTATTAATTAATTAACTCTATTATTCTGTGGCAGATTTCTTAACTGATAATTCATTATAGTTAAGAATTTAATTTCAACACTTTGAATTTCCTAGCTTGATTAAAATATGTATAACAATAAATTTTGCACGCCTTACGGGCAGAATGTACAGGGGTTCCACAATAATTTGAATTATAAACATGGATGGATGAATTGGGTAGATGACACTATTAACCAATAATTCCAAGACATAACTTCTATGAAGAAACACTTTATTTTGGCCCTGAAAACCTGATTAATTTTCAAATCACTGTAAAATTGGATTTTTAACTGCTTTCAAATTAATAAATAGTTAGTCAATTGAGTCTGCACAAAAGTGACGTCACAGTTGAGTTTTGTTGTACAAAATCTATGGGAGAATCGCGTTTTGACAGATCATAAAAAGTACGTCAATTGATTGGTGGGTTCATCTACCCTATTGTATGGTCAGACGAATAGATGTTTGTTAACAAAATTAGCTAGGTGTTTGGCACATATAGATAACACATTGATCTAGCTTTTTAACATGTGATTAGTTTTTCGCGTTTTTGTAATCGAGTATTCAGGCTTCGTTCTGAAATCTACGCAGACGACATCGCGGGGTGAAGCTAGTCCCACTGCTGGGCCTCCCTGAAGTCTTTCCAGGAACCTTATTTGTTCTAACTTTATATAAACTTTTTTTCTTTTTATTTTTAGATGAAATAAAACATTTTTTTTTAATATGGCGTAAATGACGTCCAAAAGAGCCTTTTAATGGTCTAAATGAAATGATTTAGCTTTGTCATTAAATAACATTTTGGTAATCGAACCTCAAGCTCTGCAGTCGTGGTAGCAACTGCTAGAGGTACACCAACGACGTAAGTAGTCTTTGAATATAATTATAATTTCCAACATTACCCACGCCAACAATACCTACATTAAAAATAAAAATACGTGGGATTAGTAGGGGGAAGGGGGGAGGTGGCGGGATGGGGAGGAGGACTCTTAGCGTAGGATTACATGATCAGACGTTACTAGAGATTTAGTTGCCTAGGAACAGCGGCACGGAGTTTTATGGACCAAATAAATAATGTTCGCAGGTATGCAGCCAGCTTTAGTGTTATTGACGAAGCTGGAAAAGAAAGCTTTAAAATGTTTAAAGCTTTAAACATTTTACTCCAGTTGTCGTAGCTAACATTATAAAGAGAAAAAAAAAAGGATTTTTGTTTGTAATGTATTAACTCAAAAATTACCAATTAGAATTTTAAAAATATTTCTACAAGAAAAAGCTACATTATCGGCGAGTTACATAGGCTAAAACATATTTTTTTAAAAGAATGGGGTCTGTAAGAAAGCTAGTACTTGATAAATAAATATAAAAATATCAGAACCATTTTATTAAACCCTGTCTACAAAAAATATTACTTATGTTCTTCCTTTTCTTTTATCCCTGTCAACCCCAGCCTAATAACAGCGTGATATAATTTTGTTGACATAAACCACAATATGACAACCAAAACAGAACATAATACTTGTGAACTCAATAACAAATGGAACTAGGACGGCCCGAATGTTTCGATCCCGCCGCAATATACGTAGACGGGCGAGCTACGCGGCTGCTACGCGTGGACGTCGCCGCTACGAGCGTAGTAGCTACGGCGTGGACGCGTAGCAACGTTGTTATTGTATATTTTGACGGCGTCTGGCAATCAGCTGATGCGTCCGTAGCATAGTAAATTACAAATACAAATGTGTGTATTTGTATTTTGGTATACGTAACATCATTTGGTATTCTGAAAGGTTGTCAGTAGTTCAGAATCAGTTTCTTGAAGAGTTATCCGGCAGAACGTTTACTTTTTATTTATTTTATTTTACAGAAAGCTTACAGACTAACAAACCAATGATATAAAGAGTGTGATATTAACAAATACCTAATTACAAGCCTCCACACATAGATATAAAAAAGTCGATAAAAAGAAAGTACACACTAGTTAATACTCGTATAATTTAAGTAATATTTTACTTTAATATTTTACAACATTAAATGCATACTAAAATATTAACAAAAATGTTGTAACATATAATTTACTATTTACTATCGTGGAATGGTTAACAAAACAAAATTAGGTAACAAATCGTAATATTCCAACATCGAGTAAAAAAGGAAAACTTAAAAAATTTCGACGATTACCAAGCTTAAACAGTAATTCTTAAGTACACAAAGATTATGAGTACTGAGAATTGCTTCTTAGATTCCAAGGAGCACTTCCAAATTCTGTTTATTCTTTGACGAATAAAAAAAAGTAAGTAGTAGGTACTAAAAATCGAACAAATGTAAATAATGTGGTAAGTTCACCGTAACGTTTGGTATAGACAGCTGGCGTCAAAGACATTAATCAAGATAATGCGGGGAGGAAGATCAATCACATGGCGGAGTAGTTCTTTGACATTGTTCAAGGTCAAACGGGGATTGTAGTCGGCAGGAGGTGGGTTAGGGTCGATATGTGTACTTCAGTAGCAGGTACGAAGGCAATGGAACTAAATGCAAAAAATATCTCGGGACATTCATTGGAGTAAAAAATAAAACGGTCATCTTTTACTATTTTTATTTTATACGCTTTTGCTCGCGGCTTTATCCGTGTAAGTGTCGGAAATGCAGTCGCAGATGAAAACAAAGTCTCAGAAAAAATAAAAATACAACCAAATTGAGAACCTCCTGTTTTGAAGTCGGTTAAAAAGTAACTAACTTTCACTAAAATGGTTTAGTTGTGAAAGCGTAAAAAACAGACAAAGTTACCCACTTTTGCATTTATAATATTAAATATTTGTATGGATTTAAAACTAATAAATCACCACTACATATTAAGTA
Source organism: Hoplodrina blanda (assembly GCA_949316365.1). Lineage (NCBI taxonomy): Eukaryota > Metazoa > Arthropoda > Insecta > Lepidoptera > Noctuidae > Hoplodrina > Hoplodrina blanda. Next base: position 781,962 of record OX438579.1, on the reverse strand, counting down.
TTATTTTGTAGCCATTAAAGACCACACAACAAAAAAACATACATACTCGTACATACATACATACATACATACAGGAAAAGCTTTTATTTAGCTTTTAAAAAAACCACTACAAAAACTGAAAAGTAAAAACCACTTTTTTATCGACACACTCAATATTGACGCTAATGGCTGCGGTGGAATAAACAAACAAATACTTGTAAAAGCTCTTTAAATACCACTCAAAACACATACGAAATCAGTTCACTCACGAACTGACAAAATAAATACTACGCCACTGAATAAAAGCAAGCAATTGCTATAATACTGAATGATATGGTACATTTGTCTAGCTCGCGCCGGTGCACGGTGGCGAGCTTGCGGGATTTGAGTGAGAGATTCCTCTCCTTTGATACCGCGGTAACTGTTAGATAGTCATAAATATTTGAGACCTGAATCACTGTCTCGTTGCCTCATCGCACGTATTGAAGGATGAGGGATAAGGTTACTTACGTTCGTGTTATCTCTTGGGATGCAAACCGAGTAATGTGTTTCTTATTGTGAACTGCCTCGTTGGTAGGGCGAATGCTGAGCATGAACTCTTGGGTTAGATTTCAAGGTCAGGCAATGTGTTGTTGGGTTTTTCCATCAGGATTTTCTCAGTATCAGCCTCGGAGTTTAGATTTGTGTCCAGTTGATGGCAATAGTCTCGCCCCCTTTTACATGGGACTTAAACATAACTGGCGAGTGTGGGTGTACCTACTAACATCTGCCTAACCCCTTGGAAATTGCAGGCGTGATGTTATGTATGTAATATTATTGGGGATTTTTCATGTTCTTTCTTTTAACGAGTGTAAAAAGACACTTACCGTAGCCAAAACTCAGTTTTTTCTATCATTACAAGCGTTTTTTTGTTTTTCTGACCATAAGACTTGGGAACCTTCTGTTTGTGGAGATATTTAAAGTTAAAGTTTCAACTTATATATTGATACGTTTTTTTACGGAAATTAGTAATTTTAAATGTTAATGTTGTACATAACATCACGCCTGTAATCCCCGAAGGGTTAGGCAGAGGTGTACCCATTAGTACACACACATTTCGCCAAATGTTACAACTAAATTTTAAAGAGTGATTTAAACACAAAAAAGTAATTTCCCAGCAATCATTTCTGGTCGAAGTTACTTAAGAAGAAGTTTAATAAGTAGTATGTATGATTAACGATTACGTAGTGTGTGTTTTGTATTGTAGGTTACACAAACTCCCCTATATGCAAAACAGCGTATTTTAAAACAAAAAAGCGTTACACATAAATTCCTAAAACGCGAATCATATGAACATTTAAATTGGGACACGAGCCATTTCCAAATCCACAGTTGAATAAAACGACCGAATCAATTCGTTAGGCATTTAAAAAGGAATCAATGTTATCTATTCACACATCGATGGTGATGACATGAAACGTTATGTGTTGCCATGGACAAACCCGTAGGCTAATGTTTTATGTAATTATCTTTGGTACGTTTTACTTTGGCGGGCAAAAATCAATGACACAAAGGCGGAGATCCGGGTTAGGAGCTGATGAGCTATATGTGAAATATAAAAGAATAAAGCTTTAAAATGCCATGTGCATGAATGGTTCCGTGTCACTGTACAGTATTCAACAACACATACCAAAACGTTTCTTGTATGTAATGATGTTGAAAAATAAGGCACCCTTAAGTTTTTAACTGCTAGCGATTAAGGCGCCCGCCTCTCATGCATGAGGTTGTGGGTTCCAATCCGGGTAAGTACCAATGTGAGTTTTTCAATTCATATGTACTTTCTAAAGTCTATCTTAGACATTACTGACATCATTCCGTGCCTCGGAAATCACATTAAGCTGTTGGTCCCGGCTGTCATACGTGGATCTTTGACAGTCGTTACGAGTCGTCAGAAGCTTGAAAGTCTGATAACCAGTCGTACCTAGGGGTATCGTATTATGGAGGTCAGATAGGCAGTCGCTCCATGTAAAATACTGGTACTCAGCTGCATCCGGTTAGACTGGTAGCCGACCCCAACATAGTTGGGAAAAGGCTAAGCAGATGATGATGTTTTTAACTTCATTTAATTTTATTATTTACTTTTGCAGCGTCCTTACTAATAAACACTCATTGTTTACCTATTACGGTTCAAAAGATATAGCTCTGTGACAGACGAATTAACAGCTACGTAGCTACGTATGTACTGCTACGGAACCCTAAAAAGTAACCTGATTTTAGGGAAACTTTCACACAGCCAAGTGAGCTTGAATTTTCGTTTATCCTATTGAAATAACATGGGTATATATTTTTTTTATTATCGCCCCACAAAACCTTTGTTGTACTGTATATTTTCCTGTCATCTTCAGGCAACCGGAGCAATATTCATATCAGCCAGTAAATTGATTTACATCCATGAATACATTATCTGTTTTGAAATAAACAAATAATTCTCAAAGAGGACACTGAAAAGTTTCATCGTTAATATTCAATGAATAAAACTTACTTTTAGGTACTTAATGCGTTTGATTTTGTGTAAAATATTTGAAAGGGAATGTAAATAAAGTCATTTAACTGACAAAAAACATAAGGAACAATTTATTTTTCTTCAAATGTGATGTTAACGTTTAGATAGATGGTTTTTAAATGTCCGTGATAATATACTGAATTTATCTCAGACATTTAATAGCACCATTAAAATAAATAAACTCAGCAAAGTTAAAAGTAATATCAAAGAAGCATTAAAGTGCCTCTCAGCAAGGAAAACTCTATCCAGGCAACAATAATAAAACAATATTTTCACAAACATAACGCGAGCAAATCGTTAAAAACACAACCGTCAGCCGTCAAGCGAATTCCAAGGAGGCATAAATCCTTTTCCGTCGGACTTTTTTAATAAGCATCAAGGTGTGGCGAGGTGCGGGGGAGGGGGTCGCGGGGCCGGTCTGTGCCCAGACGCCCGCCTACGCGCGTCGCTGCGGACGTCTCCACGTCCCGCCTCCGCCACAGTTCGCCAGCGGTGGGCCGCGTGCCCGCCGCGCCGCCGCGACCACACTATACCAACACTTTACGTATTTTCTACCTATTTGTATTTTAATATTTAAGTTAAAGGTGAGTGTTTAAATAATAAATTTAAGTTTTAAGTGATTTTTTAATTATAAATCGTGTTTTTTGCTGTTGTGTTATTTTTTGTTGCTTCATGTTTTATTTATTTTTGTGGTTCATTTTTAGTGTTATATCTTTTGGGTGTTTATTGTGGATAAAATGCTGAACAAGCCAAATCAAATCGTCGAATATTTCGTGGTTCTTACATCTGCTACCGATGAAATTGTCATTAGCATTGAATTACTGAATATTATCATTAAATTCCTGACAGAAAACGTTGACGTCTTCTTTCATTAATTATTTTTAATTGAAGCATGTTCTATTTAAATTAGGTACAAGTGGACAGTTTTAAGTATCTCTTAATTAATTTAAATCAAATAACGTCATCTTAAAAGCTCAAGTTCTCTGGTAAAAATTATGGTCCTTTTCTAAGACCTCGAGATGGTTTTTAATTTGTCAAAATGATGTTAACGTAATGTTATTTAATATTTAACAATTATGACACGTATTTCAAAAATGTTTAAAGAAAATGACAACAATTTGGTTACGTAGTATTAGCGGATACGATGCGTGCGTTGGTTTTCATCCCGCGCTTTTCCATTTCAATTGGCTTTCACTTTACACTAACGGTAGTAACAACTACGTGGCTTTTATTAACGTTTGTAGTAACTTTGTGTTCCGTAGCTTTTAGGCAGCCTTTTTTTGGTCCTTCGAGACGACAGTGGATTGAAGGTGGGAGTTAAATGTATTGTTTCACTTTATTAGTACCCAATGGGCTACAAAGTAATTTAAAACCATAAAGACAATGCCAAAAAATCATAATTTATCTTTTATAAGTACAGCGTAGTAGTACCATTTCTTTTGAAAGCAATTTTAATTTTGACCGTTTATTGGTCTTTGGTTCATGGTAAACAGAAGACGTTTTAAGGCATATAATATAATGAGGAGTTGGTCCTAATGGTCCTATTTTCCTTCCCGTTACGATAAAATAAAATCTCCCAAAATGATTTCAGGGCACATCGACTTTATACTTCATAGTTTCGAGAAATAGATATTTTAAATACAAACATTCCTCGACCCAAACATTCTAAAATAGACCTTTAAACAATAGCCGCGTATGTTGTAGTCAACTAGACTACAATACAATAGGTGAGTATACTCCTATTGAGTACAAGTTGCGGGTATAAACGAGCGCTTTAATTAATATGCTACGAGCCGAGTTAGTAACTTGTCACTTCGTACTATAACGTACCCACTTGAACTACTTACCTACCTACAATATGTGCGTACACATTATATAATTATTAAGCCTGAACAATTTATAATCCTTTGGTAAATGAAGACATCTGTAGTAGCTATAGGTATTATGTCTGTATTGTCTATGATCAAAGGATGATATAGATAATTTGTCTTAAGAAGCATTACAGGTAAATTCGCTTGTGTTTTTTAAAATATTATTCGTTCAAGAATACCTATTCAAATTTCAGCTTAGTTCAGCTTAATTGAGCTAATTGATAATCTCTCAAATTATTCAATTAAATACGTCACAATAATTCAAAATGCGAAATGACAGGAAAAACAAATGCTTCGAATAGATTTCAAATTATTATAATTATGCATAAATATAGCAGTACCTAAATATCCAAAGTGCTCGTCTCCCATGCACGAGGTTGCGGATTCGCAACCGGGCTTGGGCAAGTACCAATGTGGCTTTTTCTATTACATATGTACTGTCTTTTATCTTGGACATCATTGACATCGGTGAAGGAAAAGATTGTGAGGAAACCTAGACTATAATTAATATAAGTCTGGATTCGCTAATCCGCCTTCAGCAAGCGTAGTGATTAATGCTCATGCCGTCTCTGAGGAGAGGCCTCTGCCCTGCAGTGGAATAATAATAGGCTGGTATTATTATTGTTTAAATATCCAAAATCGTTAAAATAATTTAAAAAAATGGAAAAAATTTCGTCGCGTTTTGGTTTGTTTAGGCAAAATTGAACCCAATTTCAGGAATGTTTGGCCTTAGGAGCAAAACCGGATTGCCTTATCTATAATTGTGACCTTCAGTACAACAAATTCTTCTCAACAATTTAACTCATTAACGATTGTGTTTTGATAATATTATTATTATGGTAAGTTTTTGTTAAAAAACGTTTCCGCACTCTAGAAATTTCTCCTGTAACGTGGGTGTTTTTACAAACATAAATTTTATTCATATACACAAATAACCACCCTGGAAAAATAAATGTTAGTCATACAAATATTTGTACCGTGCGGGAATCAAACTCGCGACTCGCAGTGCAGCAGCTAATCACTGCGTCAGTCTTAACCATTTATGGTAAGGAAAACAACGTAACCCCATCTTATTGTTTCCTTTAAGAGCATTCAGAATCGAATAGTATAGAAAAGCCAGTATATAAGCATTGTTCAAAGCTTGAACACAGTCAACTCTCAGAGCAATAAAATACCGATACATACTCTGTCTCATGAAATACCGCTGCCGGCCGTTTTAGAAGGCAATTTAATATCGTGACCGTGGCCCGGGTAGCCCTTGATACTGGCACATATAGCACACATGCTCCTAATGAACGAACGACGGCCATTTGCATTTTTTCCTACATTTTGGCAAAAATAATGTGGAGATTATTTTTAATATGCTGAGCAATAGAATGAGTTTTAGATTAAACTAGATTACGCGTGGGCAAGGCGTATTTAGGGTGGGGTAAGTGGGGCAAGCAGTTACAAATCAAAATACATACACTACAATCAACCAGTTTATACTCTTCAATTTAATTAGTGATTTTATAAAAATGTATGACTATTTTTTTTATTTAATGTCTGTTTTTTACGAAGAGGCGCAATTATTGAATTTAGTTGTTTATCCCGGAAAAATGTTCCCGTGCCCGTGGGATAACATAATAATTTTGACGCAAACCAAGTCGCAAGCGGAAGCTAGTATTATTAAATAGAAGTTCTGTTATGACTCCAAAACTGCTTCATAGTTAATTCAGTACGGTCTTGCACACAGAATAAATATTTCATTTGGTGTTTGCCACATCCACCGCAACACAGGTTCATATTAGAGGTAAAGTTTTAAAATTATGAAACTGTAGTTTTACTTTCACCAACAAAGACTTATGCTTATGCGCAGGAAAGTTTTAACACAACTGCACATGTGGACAACATTTTAGCTAACTTTATCCGCTAAGTACTTATCTGAACCTGTATTTTAAACATATTATTTTAACCAGGGATGTCATGGATATGAAATTTCGAATCTGGATATGTATACGGATTTATGAATAATAATTATACCGGTTTCTGATACGAATACGGATATAAAATTGTTTCGGATTATCCGAAAGTTTCGAATAGTTTCAGTTATAGATATTACATTTCTGAAGAATTGTGAAAGAGAAAAATTCGAAATAATGTCCGAAAAAAGCTAACTGATTATTATGGCTAGGCAATAGAAATAATAAAAACATAACAATGATCACGCCTGTAATCCCCGAAAGGGTTAGGCAGAGGTGTACCCATTAGTACACTCACATTTCGCTAGTTATGTTTAAATCCCATGTAATAGGAGGCGAGCCTATTGCCATCAACCGGGCACGAATCCGGTCTCGGAGCTGTTACCTACTGAGAAAGTTTTGATGGAAAAACCCAATAACACTTAGCCCGACCTGCGAATGGAACTCAAGACCTCATGCTCAGGAGTCACGCTTTGCGACCACTAGACCAACGAGGCAGTTAAATATTTTTTTTTTTTTTTAAATTGCAAAGAACGCACGCGGCTAGTGTGTAGTGACGTAAACCTATCATAACATGTTTCATTTAGACTCCGCCCCTATCCGAAAATATTCGAAATTTTGTATCAGATTCGGTTATGGTTTCGGATAGATTCTCAATTCGCATATCCAATACTTTCGGTTATGGTAACGGATCTCGATAACATCCCTGATTTTAACCAATGGTGGTTACTGAATTGCAACTTCATCCTTCCCTCCCACAAATTAAAGTTTATATTAAATCGATGGCAGCAAAGTAGAAACGGACATCTACATTTTTTCGAAAATGCTTTTTTTACAAAAATGAGCTTATATTAATCCTATCTACAAGTCTGTATTAAAATTTTTTCAAAATTCAATATAACAAAGAAAATTTGACACGTAAATGAAGACATCTACACTGGATTTTTAAAAAACATCGCAGTAGAAACGGACATTTGAATTTGTCCGCCTTTACTTCGGAGCTTTGACAGATGAATGGAAACGTCAACAAAGACATCAGTCAGTTGTCACATTCTAGCGCGTACCGGTATAAATGTAATAATAATGATAGTGTTTACAGTTCATTATTAGTGCTAGTAATGAAATCTTAGAGTGAGTAATAAAAATTATTTTGAGGTTACGGTTCGACGTAAACACGGACATCTGCCACTTGTTCGTTTATAAAGATGTTCTTTAAATATCCTTAAATGTATTACAGGAGATTATTATCTTACTTTATTAGATATTTTAAATGAAATGGGCACTTTTTTATTACAATGTAATAAAACTTTGACGTAGAAGAAGACATCTGCCTGATAAACGGTTATCAGGCAGATGTCTTCTTCTACGTCAAAGTTTTTTCAGAGTAAAAAAAGACATCTACATTATTTCAGTAAAACAACGATAAAGCGATAAAACCTATTACACAATTCATAAAGAAGGTTATTTTAAAGCATTATAGAAAATTTCAGGTTAATCGGTCCATAACTCTCAAAATAACCACTCTTTTAAACTAAATCTGCTCTCCTGTAAAGTTGCGATTTTGTAGATGTCCGTTTCTACTTTGCTGCCATCGAAATGTCAATTGTATAAATGATCAAATAGGACCTTCTTATATAAATATTCAATTTAAAGAAGCAGAATATTGGATACGAATGTAAACAGTTAGTTCGTAAAGGTTAAGAAACTCGGATGACCTTTAACAATTTTGGGCTTATGTAAACCAGATTACTTATATAGGTACAAATACCATGTTCAAGGGTACGACGGTACCTTTCGTTTACCTCAATAATGTCGTAGGTTGTTAAGTAGCTATTGAACAAGTACAACATCTGTAAAACACAATACTATCACCTTAATATATTTTCCATACCGAATTTCGGTCACAGCGCAGTCTACTGCCAGGGTTGCGGATTTTGTTCGAAATTGTTACCGCGGAACCCTTGAACACAAAGGGCATTAGGAGGAATACGTATATGGGTTTTAGTTAGTAAGAGTCTGACACTCGCTTTTGCTCCTCTCAGAGCGGAAGAAGTCATCTGATGATTTCCCAACCCTAAAAAAAAAGAAAATAAATCTAAAAAAGACTACTTAAGTGCGCAGAAGATATTATTGATGCACAAGTATGTGCGCAAACACAGGTGCACTTACTCTTACAGTCCGATGAGACGGCAATCTGACACGAGCGGGGACAGATCAGGCGCAGGACTAACGGCTTAACGTACTTTTCCGCAGACTTAGCCTAAAAAGGTATCTATCGTCTGTCTCACAATTGCAGCCTGACTCCCAAAGGGTTTCTTAAAATCGCAACAGTCAAAGTATGTCAAAGTGTACAGCAAATTAATAAATATCGTTAACAAGGAACTTAGTAGATACAGTCAACAAAAGAGATAGATATGCAGGGTCATCAGATATAGTTGAAATTTTCTAAAATGGATGTTTTCAAATGTAATGTAATTTTAAAAGTAGATAGTAAATATTTCATTAATTAAGTTAATTTTTAATTGAAGACATCTATCGGTTTCTAAGAAAACTTCAAATATATCTAATGGCCGTGCATACCTATCTCTTTTGTTGACTGTACTTGCCAAATACAAAGTTGGACAAGTACCGAAATGTGTCCAAAGTTTGAATTTTAGTAGAAAATTAATCTTAAACTCTGTCAGAAGTCGGTGAGCGATACAATAACATTAAATCGATTACTCGTTGTAATTATATTACTCTGGTCGTAATTAAGGAATAAGTTTTTGTTAATTGTTTGGAATAAAATCAGAACTTATTGTTTTTGATTCCCATTGTGCAAGTGTCAGTGTAGGGTTTCGTTAGTTTTGACCGTCGTCGTCTTGTTATTCAGTGGATTCGGGTTGATGAACGAATATTTTTTGATGTGATCTACTATATAATATTATGATATGACTGTCTAATAAGACAGAGATCATTGAGTATTGATCACAAACTCCAGGATGTCTGAATATTATTTTTAACAGAAAAGAATATAAGTAACTCCTGTAGCACCAAATTCATGTCACAAAGGACCAAACACAATGCCCGCAGCAAGTCTTCCCAAAAAACAAATTCCTCGCAATCTTTCCCCTTCGTCCCTCACGTCACTAATCGCTCACACTCCTGAGCCCTTCACTTCCTTCTCTTTCTTTCCCACACAAGTGAGGGGGAAAGCACCACTAGAGTAGAGCCCCGACCCCCGAACGTCTTATTTGGGTCAAGTTCACCCACCATCTGGGCCGTTTAGTGCCAACTTTGACAATAAATATCGACTTCTTAAGAATTATTAAGTAGACAAAGGTATTAGCGTTATGGGTATAGTGTATGTATTGAAAAGATAGTTTTATAAAGCTTCGTTTAGAATCAGACTATTTTCGGGTGCCGTGTTTTGTTTAATAATTGATTACTGCTAGTTTGTAACACGAGTCGGCTAGGTACTACCTTTACTATTTTTAACGCAAAATTTTCTAGAAGGTAATAACTGTTTTCAACTATGTGTGGGTAAAAAACAAACTTTCTGCTTTTGTAATGAATAAAATAATAATAATAACCTCGATTGGAAAATTCAACAATACCAAAGCTTGCTGAATAGATAATTCATGAGGAAAAATGGTAAAAAAGCCACCGGAAAACGTAGAAAAAACTGTTGATACAGTCAAAAGAATCCCATCAATTTGTCGCTGAAGACATATCGCTGTCGCCGTGCCCCCTCCTCACAAAGTGACCGGTGGTCACTTTAGTACCTCCAATAAAAATAAACCGGTTGGTTCACTTGTTTTTTTGGTCTCCGCAAAAAGTAATAAAAGTTTGTTCGAGCAGAAATCTCAATTTGCCCAAAGTTTAAAGACGCTCTCAGTTTATCATCTCTCTAACATTATAATTGGTTTATCGTGAATTGTGATTCTAAGATAAAAAGAGACTTATTTGGTAGATACCTACTGATGTCTTTAGAATTTTGGAGATTTTATAAGTCCATTGTTTGCTGAAACTGTTTAAACTTTGTTTATTACGTTTGTAATAAATTCTCCAGGATGATGAGTAGGTACCTGTTACTAAGGTACCACAAACTTACAAAGTAAGAATACAGTTGGTAGGAACCCAGCTAGTTTTACTTCAAAGATAAACAAAAGCTTTCAAGATATTAAACTTAATCCTTTTCGACTTTTAATTCTATGCAGTAACTTGACAGTTTAAAGAAAAATAATGTTACCATAGCATTACCATTGCGTAAGCAACGAATGATAAGAATGGTTTAATACCAAGTTAAGTACATTATTTAAGTTCATTTAATTTTGTTCATTCTTGCACCACCTCACTATTTTTTTTTTGTAAAAACTTGGTAACCCTTTATCTGTCAAGTTACTAAATAGAATTAAAAGTCGAAATATAGCTATACTTTAGCGTTGAGGTGACCAAAACCATTAGTAAGCCATTCGAATATTAAGCACTCAGGAAATTCCTTACTGACCACGTTTCACTCTCAAAGTACAGTCAATAGTAAAAATGTATGTCCGTATTCATCGTTTGGCAATATATCAGAGTTACCAGCACCTGTATTGTTTGCGATACCGCTCGTAAATTTGTTTTATTGCTTTCGATATCAATTTTCGTTGCAAACTGTACAACTGTGCTTTTTGTGGCTTAAAATTGGCAGCTGTTTGTTTGGTTGCTATTTGTCGGATAAATTAATTCGTGAGCATTCTTTAGCTCTTATTTTGTGATTCATTGAAGAGATGTCCTTTCTGAACATACCCTTGCCGTTTCCAGTTTTCTAATTAATATACCTTTGCAATCGTGATGGCCCTGTGGTTAAGGCGCCCGCCTCTCTAACACGAGGCTGAGGGTTCACAACTAATGTGATTTTTGAAATTTCATAATATATTATGTATTTTCTAAGTTTATCTTGGATATCATTGACATCGGTGAAGGAAAATATCGTGAAAAAATATATATTCATATTCATTTATTGCGAAAATGGGTAATATAGGTAACATACAATATATTTATTAGTCTATCCATAATCCGCCTGAAGGCATGCAATTTTACAAAATCTGGACTTAATAATTATGTATAAGTCTGCAATCACCAATTCGCCTTGAGAAAGCGTGGTGATTAATGCTCGTGCCTTCTCTGTATGGGAAGACGCATTTGCCCTGCTGTGGGATAATAATAGGTTCGTATTATTATTTATATCTTTAAAAATATTATCTATCGTGCATAAAATAAAATACACATTTCCTTTATAGACTGAAAATATAGAAACTATATTATTCCGCCGCCATTGCGTTCTATCTATCTAGATATTATTATCAACACGAACAGTTGAATAAGTCCACTTATTCAAAGTCGCTCAAAGAGCGTTGGAACAAGAAACAGAAAATTATTCTGGAACAAGTTTATTCGAAGAGAAATTGACGTGACTATCAGGAATAGTAGTTTAGTAGAATAATAGTTTTAGCAGTATTGCAGTCGGTCCCACTATAAGGCTCTTTCCACTTACAGAAGGAGCGGATAATACAATATGATGGCAATTTATGCTATAAACTTCTCCCATTAGTCGTAGCGTGATTTTATATAGACTCATGAATATGAATCTATATAAATATGAATGGTCGCCCTAGGAAGACCTACACTGACCTTATTGGTGAGGTTCTTCAGAAAGGTCAGGTGCGGAGTACTCGTAACCGGCGTGCTTGTATGACGAGATGTATGAACGTAGATGAGGCGAAAGGAGTATGTAAGGATCGTAGCAGGTGGCGTTCTGTGGTTTCTGCCTACCCCCATGGGAAAAAGGCGTGAGTTTATGTATGTATGTATGTCATGAATATGGCTTGCATAATTATACAAAAAGATTTTTCCAGTCCGACTAGCAGTTCTAGATATTTCTACGTATAGCTTTAATCAGTATGGATACATTATAATATACACGATTGCTTAGATCAAACAGAGATACATACCTATTGCAAGGTAATATCCATACTAAAAAAATATGTACCTAAGTATTATAAATGGGAAAGCAACTCTGTATATCTGTCCGTCTGCTACGCGATTACGACTAAACCACTGAACTGATTTGATGAAATTTAGTAAGGGGCAAGTTTAAACCCCAACAAAGGACATAGGCTACTTTTTTTATTCCGCGACTTCGTCTGCGTCCGCGATAACCGACATTTACATGACCGAAGTCACGGGCATAAGGTAGGCATCAATATATTGTTGACTAACGGACCGATATTACGTGTGTTAGTTACTGAGCGTTTAACTGGTTATCACGTTTCCACACCAATAGTACCTATTTGCCTATCTTTGTCGGCTCACTGGCGTCACAGAAGCCAGCGGAGATATTGAAGTTAGGCCACATGTTCCATTAAACGTGAATAATACAAACATACATTCAGAATTGATAAAGACGAAAACATAATCAAGTGTATCATTGAGTTAGGTTCTGCCCGCGGCTTTGTCCGTTTTAATGTGGGTATTTTATGCTACGGGAACAGTAGATTTTTCCGGGATAAAAAGTAGCCTATGTGCTATTAGCTCAGTAGTAAAAAGAAGTTAGTTTTTAATTGATTAAAAAAGAAATCATCTTTAAAATATTCATTACTAGCGACCCGCCCCGGCTTCGCACGGGTGCATGTATTATACATATAAACCTTCCTCTTGAATCACTCTATCTATTAAAAAAAACCGCATCAAAATCCGTTGCGTAGTTTTAAAGACCTAAGCATATATAGGGACAGACAGACAGACAGACAGGGAAAGCGACTTTGTTTTATACTATGTAGTGATTTTGAGGTTACTTTCGGGTTTCGTATATCTGCCATTTTTGGTACAAATAAATTAAAAAAAAAAATTTATTGTATTATACAGCATGTAACAAAAACCCTGTCCGATCCTTAAAGGTATTATTCGGCATCGTACTGCGTACACATATACGTAACCATTTAATGGATTTGAGATTATTATTTTTCCCCAGTGGAAAAAAAAAGAAGAAAGAAGAAGTAATTAAATTAAAATAAAACATAAAAACTGATCAACGGCAACACTGATCTGACAGGGTTTTTGTTACATAGTGTATACAAGACAAAACCAAGAAAATAATCGTTAAAATTTTACGGTGTGTATTGTTTTTTTTTTAACGCGTTAATATCCAGAACCACTGCTCCGATTCTGAAAATTCTTTCGCTTTCATGAAGCTACATTTTCCTTGAGTTCCATAGGATACGTCCGTATGAAAAAAAATAGAGTTCCGTAAGAAAACTCACGCACACGAAGTCACGACTAAAAAGCTAGCGTATGGAGATAGTAATCATTACTCAACTTTAAGCAATGTTTAAAACAAAGAACAATAATAACTCAATTTAATGAAATTAAGGTTATTTTTGGAACAACATTTTTAACAGCACCTGGTTCTATTGATATCGAAAGAATTCCAAGAAATATAATATTCAAGAAATAAATATAATATGTTTTATGATCTATGAACTTTATTCATAAGCAACTGTAATTAGCAGCTACCTCCAGCTACTTTCTTATGTTAGGTTTTGTTTAGGCATTCATCTGTCTAGGTATCTCCCCTCTTCTAAAACGAGATAGAAGTTTCAACAATATGAAGATCAAGTTACTCCTGAGTAGGCGTACTGATATTATGTTCTTGTGAATTTGTCGGATCGTAATACAAATGTAGCTATGATTAGGTACCTACTCCATTTTCATAGAGGCAATATCTTACTCAGTTTTTAATAGAGATGCTTCGACTAGTAATGGTGAATAAACAATTAGCGATTACTATTGCTAGATTAGAATTATTAAAATTTAATTTTATTGTTCACTAAGTTATGACTGAATGTTTGCAAGTAATCATTTAGGTACTTATATTTTTTTTTCTTTCTTTCAAAATGTAAACCAACCAATTATTTGCCATTATCGAATAATAATACCAGCCTATTATTGTTTCACTGCAGGGAAAAGCCCTCTTCTTATTTAGAGAAGGCGGATTGGGGATTTCAGACTTATACTCATATAAGTCTAGGTTTTCTCACGATGTTTTCCTTTACCGATGTTAACGATGTCCAAGATACACTTAGAACGTACGATTGAATAGTACCCAATTATTATTCGCTATTCGACTAATACTTAAATAATGGCGAATTCCGAATAGCGACCAATCGCGGCATCTCTAGTTTCTAGAACGGTCGGGAAGCTTCGACCGCAAATTCCAAACTATCTAATGTTTTGAGACAACATTTTATTCAGTTGTTATTACACAAACAAATGTTTGGTAGTTTAATTATATAAGTTACTAGCTATAGCAGGCGGTTTACCCCGCGTTGGGTTAAGTCTACGCTCCCGTGGTTCGTAACTTTATGTTCCTTTCTCAATAAACGGGCTTAATAACACAACATTTTTTTAATTCATACCAGTAGTTTCTGATAATAGTACATTTAAACACACAAATAAACTCTTCAGCTTAATAATATTAACAACGGTTCCGGTCGAGGTAATGGCCCACGAAAAATTGTCTGGCATTAACGAGTAATATACTCGTACATAAATACTAATATATCGTAAATAGGTAAAGTTTATTTTTTTTGTTTGTAAGAGGTAATATCTAGAAGTCCTATTACAAAAAGTTCCTTACCGATAGAAAGTTAGACTATTGCCGAGTACCATAGGGTAGAATTCGCGGGCAGAATCAAGCGGTTTATCACTTGTAAAACAAACATAATGACATAATATAAATCATCACATTAGAATGTAGGTAAGTATAGGAATGTAGATACCTGTCTGAAAAAGTAGGTACCAGCAATAATACTAGTAAAGTTCCTTTTTTTTCCATAAAATTCTACTATTTATTCTCTAAACCGCCAAAAACTTATCTCGTTTATTAAAAAAACAAATGACAACATTACATATAAAGACAGGTAGCTATTCTTTTGAATTAACAAATGACTGCGGATACGCGGTAAGGATTGCAATCCCGCAAAGTGGATACCCGCAGCGCTGTGGGACTTATTCAAAGGAAAAACATTTATGTTAACATAAGTTCTAACCGCGACCCTGATTAGCAAATTATTATACAACTTTTTATTTACAAAAAGCGTTTTCCTACTCCAACATTTTTTTCCCGGGTCGTGGGTGCGTTTACAAATGTATAAACTCACATATACAAACAACGAGACCCAGAACAGCTACCTGTAGACTGTATAAATGTTTGCTCCGTGCGGGAATCGAACTTATGTCACACAGAACAGTAGCCAATCTCTCAACCACTGCGCCAACCGTATCGTCAATTGATTATTTTCAATGTTATGTTCTAAGTTTCAATGTTTCTATAATGTTAGTTGATTATAGTTCTAATTAAGAAACAAAGGTTGCATTTTTCTAAAATCGTTGTTTATAAGCTTTAAACTCGCTAAATAAGGCTATATTATAGATAGTAGACTTATTTCTAAAGAAATCACTTCCAGTAAACATACAAAAGTTTAAATGTAATAAACGATTCCTTTATCATATTTCCGATCACGCTCGAAGGACCGCGGTCCCGGCCGAATCCCGCCGGCTTTCAACCCAGCTGGCAACACAAATGAACTTCCAATACCATGCTCCGCATGAAATTAATCAAGACATACATAATAATATAAATTGTATTGTGGATTAGGTCGGATTGTTGTATCGGGGAATGTTAGTAGTGCCCCCGTTACAACGTTGTAATGAGCGTAAGCCGATTTGGGAAGATTGTGGGGAGACATTCATGTGTAATTTGTGTTATACTAATGTTATATAGGTGTTGGTTTTCTGTGTAAGTTACTATTTTGTTTAATCATTGAGTTGATTTAACATTGATAGTTTCTCACTCTTAGATCATGGACACCACGAAGCGTTATTTCTGGTCGATTCATTATAACGACACGGTTGGCGCAGTGACTGAGAGATTGACGGCTCCGTTGCGAGTCACGGGTTTGATTTCCGCACGCAACAAATATTTGTATGGCCTACACATAGTTGTTCCTGTTTGTAAAATGTATATGATGTTTGTAAATACACCTACGATATAGGAGAATTTCGTAGTAAAAGGAAAATGAAAATAAAACTACATTCTGACAGGTCTCCGCCCAAGAAAATATTTTAAGAAATGAAATAAAACTAACAGTTTTAAAGTTGTCAAAATAAAAAAACCGTTTTGTTTTTGTTGATTTCCAACCAATTTCCTGAATTTACTTTACCATTTTATTACATAAATAGCATTGATGAGCAAATTCAATATAATTAACTACAAAAGGGTTTCATTAAACTCATCAGTGGTTATAATCCATTCAAAGCCAATGTTTACTGTTTCTATGTCAGTGTAGTATTTACTATGTCACATTTTATTGAATTCGCATCCAATTTCGCGGAACCCAGGACCAAATTCTTTGTTCCTTTTAAAGTTTAGTTTGTTATTTGCAATGTTTTCCACTAGATACTATTGTAACAATAATTTAAATATTTTTTATTCGCCGCAAAATTTTTCTTTTTCAATTTATTTATTCAAAAAGATAATATTTTGAAGTTATTTCTATTATTATAAATGTAAAAGTTTGGATGTTTGTTATTCAAACACGCCAGAATGGCTAAACCGATCTAGATAGAATTTGGCACTAAGATAGATTATAGTCTGGAATAGCACATAAGTAAGCTACTTTTTATCTTGGAAAAATTTACGGTTTCCGCGGAATAATATAATTATCAACTTTGGCGCGATTAAAGTAACGGGCACAAGCTAGTATAAATATGTTTTTTAAATACCTGAAAGCAGCCAGACATAATTACATTATGTTCCAAAAATACCTGCTTTAAAATTCCAGTTCTATTTTGGTCTTTCAAGCGAAGTACTCACATGTGCCTTTATCAGCGCTAAGTAGACATGTACGTAAAACCCCTGCGTGTGGGGTAGATCAAATTAATGTTTAATTAAGAAAGGGCCCGTCTTGTTCGTGTTTTAATTACATTTAATTAAACATGTGACGTACGGATTATTTTCAGCCGGTTAACAGAGGGAGGCAGAGGGCGATGCTTTTTGGACGAGGGACATTTTAAGTAATGCAAAAAAGTTTTTAAAACAAATGTAATTGTAAATTGATTTTGCATATCCTTAAAACGTTGAAACATGTAGCACTATGCAATATTATAAACACATTTGTAAACATACCTAACATGTTTCTGACTAACACATACCTGCTCCATTAAACAGAGCTGCAATGAAAGTCTCCAAGGACCAAAAATCATAATTCTTGGTTTCTTCGACAACAACCATCTACAATTTATAGATCAATCAACAAAATACATAACATCATCACTCAAACGAAAAGGTAATAACAAAATAATATTGTCATTTAAAGAATCCATCCGATTCCATCGCGGCGCGCTATGAAACACGTCGGCAGGAAATGAATCGCGCGCCACCGCGCAAACATGCTACATTTTGCTTTTATACCCAGGAATTTCATATTTTTATGCCATTTTTATAGTCAGATTTATTCGTTATGCAAATTATTTTGTGGCTTCTAGTCAAAAGTAATTAATAACAAAATCTTGATCAAATCAGTGATGTTTTTGATAGATTTAAATATCTACTTAAATGAATAATCCCAAGCTTTTTCCTAGAAGCTTTATTTTCTACAAATCGAGTAGTATGAGTATACCTAACAGAAATTGAATGACATGATGAGTGGTTAAGGCGCCCACCTCTAATGCATGAGCTGTAGGTTCTAATCCGGGCAAGTACCGAACTGAATTTTTCAATTCACATACTTTCTAAGTTTATTTTGGACATCACTGACATCAGTGAGGGAAAAAATTGTGAGGGAACCTGGATTTATAGGTTATATTTTGCTTTGCTTACGACTTCGTCCTCATAAATATCTGTTGTCGCGGACGCAGACGAAGTCGCGAAAAAAAAAATAGCCTATGTCCTTCCTTGGGATTCAAACTTACCCCGAAACAAAATTGGTACAGTGATTTAGTCGTGAAAGCGTAATAGAGACAGAGAGACAAACAGACAGACAGACAGAGTGACTTTCTCATTTATAATATTAGTAACGATATAAATCCAGTTAACATAAAATGGAGAGATATTCTGAAATAAATATTTACTATTATTTTATCTCATTTAGCTCATTTATCTAACTAAACAAACTTCTCAGTCCGTTTCATATTATTCTTCTGTTTCTTTTATGTTCTTCTTTGACGGAAGTTATTGACAGCGGTGAACTGAACAAAAGAATGGCGGGTCACTTCTGTGAACCAATAATATTACATTTATTAAGCGCGATTTTGCAACGAGAAATATGTTTTATGCCATTGTAACATTCAAAATGATGGCTGTGGAAATATCTGCTTAAATATCCGTTTTAATTTGACTGTATCATGATATCGTTTTGACAAGGTATCCTATTATGAAAGTATGATTGTTCGAATATTTATTCCGTTTATTATTTCTTTAGTGAATAGAACAGGAAGAAAGAGTCCAAGAGATGTCTCTATCTCTTTTCTTCTTTCTGTAATTTTCACCAGGTTTATCATTCGTCATTTGTGCATTCTTGTCGTGATGGTCTAGTGGTTAAAGTGCCCGCTTCTCATGCATAAGATTGCGTGTTCGTTACTGGGCAAGTACCAATGTGACACTTTATATTCATATGTACTTTTTAAGTTTATCTTGAACATCACTGACATCGGTGAAGCCGTGAAGGAAAATATCGTGAGGAAACTTGGACTTGTAATAAATGTTAGTCGAAAATCGCTAATACATTTTAAGCAAGCGTAGTGATAATTGCTCGTGCCTTCTCTGTATGAGAAGAGGCCTTTACCCTGCCAGGAAACAATATTAGGCTGGTATTAATACTAAAAGTAATAAAAAAACAATTCAAATTCGAAAATCGAATGTTGTACATTTTTTTTTAAGAAAAATGTTAAAGGTTAAAAAGTTTCACTCGAATATCTCACACCATGAAGGTTTAATGTCAATCCAAAGTATCTGTCACTATAAAACGGCAATTTCATACTTTAACCCCTATTAATATCATTTCGCGTTGGTCTGTTTATTTGAGTGTACAATAGTGTTACAAACCATTTGTTTACGTGTATCTGACACTCCTTCGTGTTGCCAGGCAGTAAGCAATATGTCTCAGTTGGCACACACGACTTAGAGGGTACGGGTCCCTACGGCCCCGCGGGTGAAACGAGCGGAGAGATCGCCAGCGGCACGGCTCTTTGAGTATCTTTCGTTTGAAGCGTGTCATAGGTTTTTTACTGTTGTTTACAAGTCAAAAAAAGATATTTTGCAATAGAATAGAACACAAACGGAATGAATTTTGCTTTCTCATAACTCTCGTAAAGCGTTCCAATTCTAGAAATATTTTCTAATGTCACAAGTTTAGAAGTAGCGATATTTCAACAACAGCTTCTTCCGTGCAGAAAAACGATCCCAATTGTATACTTTGAAGTTAGCATTCATGTAACATATAACAGCCTGTAACAGATTGTTATACTGATTTATTTCGCACCTCGATTACGGTGCATCAATATTTTATCAAAAGGTTTTTAATTAAGCACAGGTATTTGAAGTGAATACTGCAAACACACAGATTACTTAGAACCGCATTTGTCCGTTACTGTTTTACTCAAAAATCCTCTTTATGTAACATATAGCATGTATTCACACGTTTTTATTGTATCGCAGGTAATCGCAACGCAAAAAACAACAAGTTCCGCAGGACATAGTCGTGAAGTGAGGCAGCGGAATTGATAGATGAGAACTGAACACAAGGTCGCGTGCACACAATATGGCGTCTTTCAAAGGTAAGTGAAACTACTATGTACTGTATGCCAATATGGCCAAACATGGCTGACGTAATGATGTAGGTACTTGAACAACCTGTAAGCTCTAGGTATATGTATTGTATAGGTACTTATGTTTCCACAAATAATAAATCTTGTGCAGGGTCTTAGC
Organism: Hoplodrina blanda; assembly: GCA_949316365.1. Lineage (NCBI taxonomy): Eukaryota > Metazoa > Arthropoda > Insecta > Lepidoptera > Noctuidae > Hoplodrina > Hoplodrina blanda. The sequence continues at coordinate 761,598 of OX438579.1, read as the reverse complement.
TAGAACCATTACAATTTAGTACTGTAAAAAAAGAAAAAAAAACACTTTTCAATTTCGTTTTAAATTTTTTATTCTTTATATGAAATCGATAAACAAAAGAAAACGTAACAAAGGAATCGATACCAATTCAAAGTATGTCAGTAATTAGACGTTCTTCCTTTATCCCTTAATTAACTTGTACCTAATGCCCTTTAAGATTAGATTCTAATTTCAAGTTTAAATCCCCCGGCCTTTAATCTTAATTGATACAAAATTCAAATAATTTGTTCAAAGATTTATAAGTCCATGAATCAAATTGTAAATTAACCTACAAATAGGTTTCTATTACAGGAAATTCTCTAGTACCTATAAATTGGTCCAATATCGCGATTGTTGAAAGTCGCTATAACTGCGTCATTTTAATATGGCTGAAATTTTTTAAATAATTATTTATTTTATTTATTATTTATTTATTTACATCAACCTTACATCTACCATTACAGTTTCCCAATACGGTATTGTAGTTATTAATGACACATACATCATAAAATTAGGTATATTTATAGTAAGTCTTACAGTTTCCCAATACGGTATTGTAGTTATTAATGACACATACATTTTATGATGTATATTTATAGAAGTCTATTATTACAATATACTACTATTCTCTGTTGTGTAAAGACACAACACGTGTAACGTCACCCTTGCGAACTCGCCCCGTGAGCATGAGAAAATATCTATTTTATTGGCTACAACATTAAGTGTGCGCATTGTAGAGGAATATGTAATTAAGACGGTATTCGTACGCTAAAGTTCCGACCTTTAAAGGTCATAGCTCATTACACCCACCCGGCATTCAACCCGCACCTCCTCGTCGGTGGTACAAGGTTGAATGCCGCATGTCAACCAGTGAACATCGCGTGGTCCATGAGTGGACATTGTGTTGTCCGCAAATAGATGATTCGTCAGGGATCATCACTATGCATCCATTCGGGACCTGCACGTGGGCAATGCAAGGCAAGCGTGAGAGCAACGGGTGGTCACCGAGTGGTCCACTCGTCGTCCGCGCGTGATGAGCCCGCGGCGAGGCGCTCCGGAGTTGAAGTGTATACCTATAGTACTCCATACGAAGAATACTAACCGCTCGAGGCAAGGCGGTGCTGGTCTAGTGCCGGATGGTCAAATGAGCTATGACCTTAAGCGTCACGTTTGGCTGAAGCTATAGCCCACTATCCCATAATTATGTAACAATATCTATCAAAACGTATATAAAAACCAGCCATCACACTTGAACCTTTTACCTAATACCAGAAAATTGGTCCAGTATTAAAGCTAACAAGTATACTCACCATCTTAACTTGTATACTGGGTTATTCTTAAACCACTAGCTACTTGAAAAGGGGTCATTGAACTCATCATTATGAACAACTTTTACTATGGGACCAACCCTGAAATCATGAAAAAAAAATCAGCTGTTCCCTACAAAAATGCTACACAACACAATCATAATGTATGAAACAGCTGATTTTTTTTTCATGATTTCAGGGTTGGTCCCATAGTAAAACTTGTTCATAATGATGAGTTCAATGACCCCTTCTCAGGTAGCTAGTGGTTTAAGAATAACCCTGTATATTCCTCGATCTATTCTCTAAAGGGGTTTGCGTAAAAGTGGCGTCATTTTGAAGTTGGATGGCCACTAATGAAACTTAGATATTTTGAAAGATCAGAATAATGCGATCAAAAGTTAATATGGACACATTTCTCTAAACCTTATCGGAACGGAGATATTTGGTTTTGATAGCTCATTAAACACGAAGAAGTTATTATACCTATATATTCTTATAAACCCTTTTAAGGTTCTGAGGTTTTTTTAGTAACTACCTACTTACCGCAACCTAAAGATAAACTACTATAACATGGCGCGCCCCTCCACAAAAACAAAACATTTGAAAGTATTTGTGAAAGAATCAACGTGTGCGTACAAACAAACTCACAATGTGTGCGTACTGAGACGGCTCTCGAAACAAAAATAAATCAGCGATTTGTTGCTCGACTAGCGGCGTCATTAATTACTCATTATTATTAGTATGGCGCTGCACTGACATACTCTATGAAAATGACACGTGCGTTGTCATGTGCGGTCTTGCTAGTTATGATTAGTTGACCAACAAATCTGCCGGCCTACTAATGAATACTACAACTACATAGAAACTCTTTCATATGGATATGGCTACACACATTGAAATAGTAATATGGAGGGGCGCGTCGTGCTATAGTAGTTTTTTTGTAACTATAAGTGTTAATGTGTTATTTCGAATTAAAAAACAAAAAGTCTCTAAAACACTATTATCTCGAAACTACCTTTTTGCACTTTTTGACTTCTTGCTCTACAACGAGGTAATGTGTCTTTATTATTTCCCAAGACCCAAAAGTAACGTAACATTGACACATGGTCTTGAAACAGTAAAGTCAATCTCTAAAAACAACCTTCAAAAACATATCTAAGATTTCTGTACGCAGGACAGCAATTGAAGTTTTTATATTGACGACATTTTTAAAATCTTCAAATGTAAATATCTCAACTTCGATATTACTTAGGATAAAAATAATTGAACATATATTATGTGTACTTAACAACACAACAAAGTAACATAATAATTATTTGTGGCCACTGAAAAAAAACATGACGCCGCTAGTCCATACTAAGTTAATCAATGCCTTTTCAGGCATGTTAAAATGATTTAGGTGTAGCGACTGTGGCGTCTCAGTACATATCGCATATTCGTCCATTACCCACCTCCTGATTATAATTACGAGTAATAAGCCGATATTGGGCTCCCGGCTCGTGTCGACAGAACTCCTTATCAGTTGCCGCCACTTGCCTGCAGATGTACACGTATTAACTTACGTAGCTTTATGATAATGATAGGTATGTTGTACCTATGATAAAGTACAAAGGATACATTTATGAAATGAACTGCTTTGTGTACAAACATTCTTGTACTGTACTTGTATTTATGAGTCAATGACGGTAACAAATAAAACAAGTTAAAATTATAAGTTTTATGATTCTTTCTGGTTTCGAGGTTGTTCCCTTGAAATTACGGGTTTTTACATTTACATTTTTACAATATTAAATGCTAAACTGAAAACCAAAACGATCGGTATTAAAAAATATATTCCGATCATAAAAGTGTGTCTTAGAAATTAATCCAAAAAAAAAATCATACAGGATTTTCATAAACCATTATTCTTATTTATTTTGAAACAAGAAAAAAAATGTTACTGCCAAAAATGTCCAGCACATCACTGGCAATAAATTCCCTCTGTGTGAGTACAGAATAATACGTTTCCCTTTGCTGAACATCGAACTAATATGTCGACAAGGTACTTATCGCATTGAAACCTACTTATTAGTTCTCACGTCGAAGCCTTTGACCGATGCATACGTAAACTTTAGTAACCGTTCCACATTTCATATTCAAAACTTGGTCCCCAGAAATACCAGGTCCTCACTAGTCCCCAACTCAATCAATGCGCTCTGTTTGAGCGTGTTGAGCTGTGTTGAGCTTGTGTTGAGCTATGTCAGGATACGAGCGCAATTAAGCGCTCGTAATGGCCGTCCCGCGTCAACTTGCTCAACTCGAAAACTTTCAGTGTTGACTGTTGACTTTTATAAAATCTTGGTTTATGAGGTTCTTGACTTGCGCTGGTTAGTTCTCGTGCTGTGTTTGTGTTTTATTTTGCTGGTAGCCGAAGGTGTAAGATAGGTTTTTCAAGCTTTCGTTATAGCCTACAATAAAAAAATAAAGGTCGAAAGGAGTAACGATCCGAAGTTACAAAAAAATTAGATTGGAGTTGAAACATAATCACGAAAAAAATTCCATTTTGACGTGGGTTGGATTGTGTCGCAGTACCCCACCTCACCTCCACCAAAAAACTTGTCACTTTCTCACAAAAAAGAGGTGTAACTGTGAACTTCCAATTATACAATCAACGTTTTGTTGCATTTTCCAAGTAATTCTCAGTTACCTATAACATGGAATGGCGTCCAGCTTAATGTTTTACAAAATGTTACCTAACAACACAGAATAAATGCACACCATTGTAATTAATATAAGCAAATACACATACACACGCCTAAGAATAATATTACAGAAAATGTGAGTACACTGCTCCACGTTTTCACTTTAATCCTTTACCTATCGCCATCAAATCTCTTTACGCTTGGTTTCTTACGCACATCCTCTTATCTCGTTAACACAAAATATATTCACCTCTAATTCCTTCAAACACACCCCTGTTTGTATAGACGTCCATAAGAGGACTATAGACACAAGTCACCATCCGAGGACGTCCTAGAAAACCTATTTAACGACGTCATACGCATGGTTCAATAAGATAGAAAGAAACAGAAAACAATATTTGGGGTGATGAGCCTATTCGTATAGCGCTATCTCTCTTTTTTTTGGTGTAACTTTCTGTGACCAATGCGAGGACTTGAATACACACGCAAACCCGCCCGGTAAGTACCATCCGCGGACCTGTGTGTGAGCCAAACGAGGACCCTGACCATTTGACCAGAGGCACCAATCCGAGGACCTATTTTCACACACTTTTTCTTATGTCTTGTACAATGCGAGGACCCCGTGTTAGACTTTTGACGAACAATCCGAGGTCGTTTTTCCGCGTAGGAGTTGTACAATGCGAGGACATTTTACGAATTTTCCGTAGCAACTTTTTACACACTGAGTAATAATAATTTATCTTGAATCACCGAAAGAAACTAAGTCCATAAACACACATTCTTATTTTAAGTACTATCAGAGGACTTACAAAATAACAGTTTTCTACTTGATCAATCTTAAGAATGTGCAATTGATGCCGTTCTGTATTAGACGAAATTTGACATTGGAGTAATAACACTACTGTAGGAATTGTCTCCTTGCAAGTGAAGTATTTAATGATCATTGGTATCATCTTGCAACCTCGTATAAAATATGTTTAGGTTGGATAGCAAAACGCCATTATGATGGTGACGTGAAGCTGCATCAGGAATCGTTTCCGTGAAAGGCAAATCTTTAACAGTCACTAGTATCGTTGTGAAACTTCGTACTCAACATGTTTACGTTAAATAGCAAAATATAATAACGGTGATTACTTGAAGCTGCAGCAGAAATCGTCATCGTACAACTGAACTCTTGAATAGTCTCTAGGAACGTCTTGAAACTGTGTGTACAATATGTTTAGGATGGCCAAACGTGATCAACGTGATGAGGAGCTCTAGAAATAATCGTTTTCGTGTATGACAACTCTTTAGCCGTCACGGGTGTTGTCTTAAAACTTGTATAATATGCAGCATGTATGTATGAAGTATCAGCAGTTAATATCTCCGTTGAGTCTCTAAGTTTGAGCTTATAAGACGATATCAGTGACCGTGAAAGAATTTGTTTTGCACGGAGACGATTCCTGCTTAACCTTCCGACGATTCCTGCTTTTGATGCTTTACATCAGTATAATAATGGCGTTTTGCTATCCAACGTAAACATATTGTATACAAAGATCCAAGAAGATACTAGCGACCGTTGATGAGTTTAGTGGCACGACGACGTTACCTGCTGCAGCTGCAAGTCAATACCATAATGAAGTTTTGGTTTCAAAAGGATACCATTGACCGTTGAAGAGTTGCCTTGCACGGAGACGATTCCTGCTGCAGCTTCATATCATCATCATAATGTTGATTTGCTATCTAACCTTAACATGTTAAATACGAAGTTTCATTACGATACTATTGACCATTAAAGAGTTGCCTTGCACGGAGACAATTCCTGCTGCAGCTTCATTTCACCACCATAATGTTGGTTTGCCATCTAACCTAAACATGTCGAATATGAAGTTTCATGACGATACCATTGACCATTGAAGAGTTACCTTGCACGGAGACGATTCCTACTGCAGCTTCATATCATCACCATAATGATTGTTTGCTATCTAACGTAAATATGTTAAATATGAAGTTTCGTGACGATACCATTGACCATTGAAAAGTTTCCTTGCACGGAGACGATTCCTGCTGCAGCTTCATACTATCATCATAATTTTGGTTTGCTATCTAACCTTAACATGTTAAATACGAAGTTTCATTACGATACCATTGATCGTTGAAGAGTTACCATGCACGGAGACGATTCCTACTGCAGCTTCATAGCATCACCATAATGTTTGTTTGCTATCTAACCTAAACATGTTGAATACGAAGTTTCATGACGATACCATTGAACATTGAAGAGTTACCATGCACGGAGACGATTCCTACTGCAGCTTCATAGCATCACCATAATATTTGTTTGCTATCGAACCTAAACATGTTGAATACGAAGTTTCATGATGATACCATAGACCATTGAAGAGTTACCATGCACGGAGTCGATTCTTACTGCAGCTTCATAGCATCACCATAATGTTTGTTTGCTATCTAACCTAAACATGTTGAATACGAAGTTTCATGACGATACCATTGACCATTGAAGAGTTACCATGCACGGAGTCGATTCCTACTGCAGCTTCATAGCATCACCATAATGTTTGTTTGCTATCTAACCTAAACATGTTAAATACGAAGTTTCATGACGATACCATTGACCATTGAAGAGTTACCTTGCACGGAGACGATTCCTACTGCAGCTGCATATCATCACCATAATGTTTATTTGCTATCTAACCTAAACATGTTGAATACGAAGTTTCATGACGATACCATTGACCATTGAAGAGTTACCATGCACGGAGACGATTCCTACTGCAGCTTCATAGCATCACCATAATGTTTGTTTGCTATCTAATCTAAACATGTTGAATACGAAGTTTCATGATGATACCATAGACCTTTGAAGAGTTACCATGCACGGAGTCGATTCTTACTGCAGCTTCATAGCATCACCATAATGTTTGTTTGCTATCTAACCTAAACATGTTGAATACGAAGTTTCATGACGATACCATTGACCATTGAAGAGTTACCTTGCACGGAGACGATTCCTACTGCAACTTCATAGCATCACCATAATGTTTGTTTGCTATCTAACCTAAACATGTTGAATACGAAGTTTCATGACGATACCATTGACCATTGAAGAGTTACTATGCACGGAGTCGATTCCTACTGCAGCTTCATAGCATCACCATAATGTTTGTTTGCTATCTAACCTAAACATGTTGAATACGAAGTTTCATGACGATACCATTGACCATTGAAGAGTTACCTTGCACGGAGACGATTCCTACTGCAGCTTCATACTATCATCATAATTTTGGTTTGCTATCTAACCTTAACATGTTAAATACGAAGTTTCATTACGATACCATTGACCATTAAAGAGTTGCCTTGCACGGAGACAATTCCTGCTGCAGCTTCATTTCATAATGACCAACTTGGAAGTATACTCTATCCAATAAAAAAGAATCATCGAATTCGGACAACACTGTAAAAAGTTATAACCGCTTGCCTGGTCATAGTCCGAGGGGCGCGGGGCGGTCGCCTGCTCAAGTGGTTTCGGGTTTCACGCGCCTTATCGCTCGCATACAATGAATCATCTGTTTACCGACCCGTAAACATCTTTGAGACGTCATAAGTTATGTTTTTTATGTAGTTGGATAATAGGGCTTTAGGATTAAATAAAAATATAAGTTAATAATTGCAACAGTTTTTATTTTTCATACACACAAACATTAAATACTCAACTTTTTCGTATCATGTGCCACAAAACTGTGTTTATTTTAAAATCTAAAGCGATAGCCTATACATTTTATTTTATTGATCTAATGTTAATAATGTACCCGACCAAATAAAACAAACACAATACAATTATTACGATTACAGCTTAAGTTATAGACCGTCAAAGTCCGACAAAAAATTTCGCCCGCGAAAAATTTTCTTAAGTGTCAACAAGCATAAAATGTCATTGAACTAAGATAGCTAGAGGATAGCTACTACAAAAATATGCATAGTTTTAGAAAGCTTATTTATTCTACATTAACTAACGTAAAACATATTTTGAAATAAACTTATCTTCAAGAACATATCTACATAAATACCGACATGCAGCTTCGCACACAAAAAACTATGTTTAGGTTAAAACCTCTTTTTGTTAAAAAAAAAGTAATGGCCGTTTTTTACGATTGCATGTCTTGTTGTCAAATTTTACTCCCTTTCAAACGAGGTATAACACAAGTATCTACAGAGTAAACAAAAAATCTATGAATAAAACAAAGTCAATTGACGCCAAACGCCATTCAAGAGCAGCAAAAAAAGGGTCGACGCGGTGGCGGTACACACGGGGGGATTTTCGCGCTCGAACCGATCCAGTACATTTTAAATGATTTATTGTGGTTAAAGTTACGTATTATTAACATTTTGTTCGTGAATTAACTAACACAAGTACTTATCATGAATGGTAAAACAAAGTGATTTTGGTCCCACAGATATTTTTAACCGACTTAAAAAAAAAAGGATTCTCAGTTTAACCTGTATGTTTGTATTTATGTTTGTCCGCGATTATCTCGCGTTTGGCTGAACTGATTTTGATGTGGTTTTTAGAAAAGTATTTGTTACATTTAGGAAAAGTTTAGTATTTTAACCGACTTAAAAAAAAGAAGGATCTTAGTTTTTATGTATGTTTGTTATAAAAAAAATGATATAATGTAATACAGTAGTAGAGTACAATGACCCCTTTTCAGGTTTCGGATAAATTTTCAATGACTATAAAAAAAATGTTAGCAATTAATTAGGAACATTCCATTTATTAACAAGCCAAAATTAAATATTCGCAACAAAAAATAAATAAAATAAAGATTGAAGTAAAAATAAAGTAAAGTATAAAAACATAACAAAATTATTCACCGTACCAAACAACCTGTGTGTGACGATCCTCTCTACAAAAAATGACAAGATGGCGGCTATGACGCGCTATGTTCATTCAAAATCGGAGACACAAGTTTGTTTTTGTTTTGGTATGAACTCAAATGAGACGAATCTATCATGATTTTATATCAAAATAATCGTAATGAAATACTTTACTCATATTTTGACAGTAAGGAGGTGCAATACAATACAAAACTTCAAAAAACGTAAATATGTTCGATAAAAGTTCAAGTTCAACGACCGACGTCGTATTTTATTACGAAAAAAGTATGATTAATGCTCACCGTAGTCCAAACACACACCACACAGTGTTTCTCGACACGTTAGTAAATTGTTTTTATAGTTTTTGATGCGTCTTTTAAACTATTTTGTCTCACAATCACGAAATAACACACCACATGAGCTCACGGAAAACAACAAGAGGGCACTAAACTTTGAGCGCGAATTTCTCGCAATCTAATAAACGAAAACTAGCGCCACCTTTGGCAAAAATACATATTATTTATCAGAGACAAGGATAAAACATACGTTTAAGTGAATAAATGTAAAGGTTAGAACGAAATAGACATAATTTCAACATGCACCTACTGGGTACTAGAGCACCCGCGAAACAAGCGACGGACTTTGATCGCGGGTCATCTAGTACCCAGAGATCACTCAAGCGGAAGGCGTCGACTTGAGAACCTCCTCCTTTTTTTTCGTCGGTTAATAATCAAATAATCTCAAATCTATAGAATATCATACACTTAGAAAATCTATTAAAACGGGGACCTGAATACACTCTTGTTCGGAAAAGCTATCAATACGAGGACCTCCATACACTTTGTGTTGAAAAGCTACCATTTCGAGGACATTTGTGTGAAGGTTTACACATAAGTCCCCACAAGGTACTTAAAATAAGACTGAAAGTGTATGACGAGGTGTGTAAAAATTTTAGTGGCGCCGCCTGGCGGACACACACTGTCGGGGTGTGAGCATGAATTTCTGTGACCAAACCGAGGTTTGACCAACTTTTCCTTATTAAGTATACAGGAAGGCTCAAAATCGAACGTAGAGTACGATGCAATGGTCAAGTCAATCCGAGGACGTCCGAAAAAGTCCTCGGTTTGAAAAGGTCCTCGGATGTGCCTTGTGTATTCATACGCATGTCCTCGCATGGTACTTAAAACAAACACACCTGTATACACACTTGTATTTAAGAGAATTTAGCTAAATATACAAAATAAACCGATACCCGCGAGTTCTGAGACAATATCGTTTTAACAATTTTGTAATGAACACCCTCTTGCGACCGTGTTGTATTTCTCTTAGGTAAATACTGGGGGACAATTCTAGAAGGGAAATATTTGGATTCATTGTAGTATTATGATCATCAAATTAAGTGGCTTAAAGCAAAAATAATTGCATGGAAACAATTTATAATTTTGTTGTAAAAATCACGGTTTATGCTAAACATTGCACTTTCAAGTGCTTGCAACAGCACAAGGATCGTTCCCATTTTAATTTAACATTTAAAACAGGTTTTTGTAAAAAAAATGTCAAAAAGTTGGAACATTGACTATTAATAAATTATCTCCGTATCTATTGGAAAGATTTTCAGTTATAGTCCAGAACAAAAATATGGTTGTAGTTATGGGAAGAATATTATGCCACTTTCGGTTTTGTTCAGTAGCTCTTTACTTTACTTCCGTTGTAAAAGTTGAGTGGTCAGTAAGTAAAAAGCATTCCGCTTTAGCTATTAATCAAATAACAGCATACCTAACTTGTAAACAACAAGTTAACAGTCGTCGTTTACAAGTTGCGGTCATACTTGAACAACTAAAGTAAAGGACATTGTTTTGTAGTGGTTGTAAGAAACGAGCTCGAAACCCTTCGCTATTTATGTTAATTGTTGTTACTACAAACTTAGTTTTGATGAGCCGAGCTCCTAGTTAGTACTTTCTGGAAAGGGACAGGACGTTATTCTCTAATTACTCGTGTTTTGCATCTTTTCTCAGTTTTCATGATAAGTTTGTAGTCATCTTTAGTCGTCTTCTAGTTACTACTTTTATAAATGCGAAAGTTTGGATGGATGGACCTATATATATTTTTATTTAAAGAAAAACTGCATATTTTATTGTTTCCCGAGATATTTACTGCCGTACAATCGTTTGTCGCACTACCGTTGTATCGAACTACGGTCGCACAATCGTTTGTCGTAGTGATGTCGATCTTCAGTGTGTCGCACAAGCGGGCATTCGAACTATCGTGTGTCGCGGTACAGATCTGTCGCACTAGCGTGCATCGCACAACCATTTGTCGAACTCACGTAGTGCAATCTCGTCAAAACAGCTGAAGGGATCTGAATGTTATTTGGCACAGAGATAGATTATAAGTCTGGAATTGCACATAGGCTACTCTTTTATTGCGGTAAAATCAACGGTATCCGTGGGGTAATTTATCAATTTTGTCGTGGACGAAGTCGTGGGCTGAAACTAGTGTTTATTAAATTTATATCTAAGTAGTTTTTAAGTATATGATATTTTAAAACCAAAAAAGCAAAAAAAAAACACACGCATTTGGTCTAGAACAAAAAAACAATAGCAATGATGGAGTAAACATGTAACTTTCGTTTCGTTCTTTTGTTCGTTTCGTTCTGTCGCTTTCGTTTCGTTGTTTCGTGTTGTTAATAATAAGCCCGTTATTAGTGTTAATATACGTGTTCATCTATGTTTAGAAACTAATTAAATTTCTATAAATTCACTCTCAACGTTATATTATTAGGACTAAACGCAATAAGCAAGAGACACAATAGAATTGATTACACTAACAACAAGGCATTTGCGTAGCATTTAGTAGCGCGGTGCACAGCTTGCACCGCAGTGTACGCTGCAAATGTCTAGTAGCAAACAGCTTGCATAAATTGAAGATAATCGTATTTGTATTGCACATATAATGTAGTAGTGAGACAACAATGTAAAGAAATGTACAATATACAAATGGATTTACTGGGTGTGAATGGTATTAGATGGATAGCCATCTATACTATTAACATCTATTTCTATTATCACTGCTGCATTGGTTTAGCTAGTGGCCGCAAAGCGCGACTGCTGAGCTGGTTTTGGTTTCCATTCCCAGGTCGGGCAAAGTGTTATTGTGTTTTTCCTTCAGGAAATTTTCAGTAGCAGCCTCGGAGTCTGGATTTGTGCCCAGTTGATGGCAACAGGCTCGCCCCCTATTACATGAGACTTAAATGTAACCGGCGAAATGTGGGTGCACTAATGGGGACATCTCTACCTAAACCTTCGGGGATTACAGGCGTGATTTTATGTATGTATTTATATATTATTTGGCTACAAAATCAACCTCAATTAACAACGAATATCATAGGAAAATATTTGTGAGGAGTAAACTTACTGCGTGTATGACTGTGTTGTTACGCGATCAAACTGTGGCCCTTAGTGTGACAAACAGTGCAATAACTTTAGTTCTAACTGTATCACGTGGGAGGTTAGTTATCGTGTCATTTAGTGTTTATAACGAGACCAACTACGCGTTGTTTATTTAACCCTGTTATGTCTTTGGTGACTGCTCCGCTCCCGTAGGTTATTACATGATGTTATATAACCTATATTTCTTATGAATCTGGCAATCATATATTCATATTCAATAATTGCATACCATAATGTGTTACATAGGCTTAAAGCTAATAAATGTCGCAGAATAAAAAGTATCCTATGTTCTTTTTTGGAGTTCAAATTTACCCCGTGCCAGTGATGGGCAAAAAGTAATTAGATTAATAATTACAAATTACAGTTACATACATACATACATACATAAACTCACGCCTTTTTCCCATGGGGGTAGGCAGAAACCACAGAACGCCACCTGCTACGATCCTTACATACTCCTTTCGCCTCATCTACGTTCATACATCTCGTCATACAAGCACGCCGGTTACGAGTACTCCGCACCTGACCTTTCTGAAGAACCTCACCAATAAGGTCAGTGTAGGTCTTCCTAGGGCGACCCCTCCCTGCGTTACCACTCACCTCTGCCATATAAATACCTTTTGTTAATCGTCTTTCACTCATCCTCTCAACATGACCGAACCATCTAAGCATACCCTTTTCTATCTTTGTCACTACATCCTCTTTTAATCCGCAACGGTCCCGTATAACCTCATTCCTCACTCTATCGTTCAAAGTTACACCACACATACTCCGCAAGGAACGCATTTCCACAGCATTAATCCTACTCTCATGCCTCGTTTGCCAAACCCAACATTCACTTCCATACATAAGTGTAGGCACCAGCACGCCGTTGTGAACAGCCAGTCGAGCCTTTTTGGGCATGAACTGGTTGGTCACAACCGCATGTATAGCACCATTCACTTTATTTCCCGCAGTTACTCTCCTTTCCACATCAGCATCAATCTTTCCATCTCTAGTAAACATACTGCCCAAGTATACAAACTCATTCAATTGATCCACACTCTCATCATTTATTTTCACATCACACACCGATACATCCTCTTCTCTTTCAAAAACCATCACTTTCGTCTTGTTCACATTTATATTCATCCCTTTCCTCTTAAACGCGTCATTCATTACCGTTACCATGTCTTGCAACTGCTCTGCCGACGATGCAAGAAGAACTTGATCATCTGCGTATAACAGGCATTTGACAAGCAACTCATCCATCCTTAATCCACACTCACTCTCTCTCAAATCCGCCAAACAACTATCCATGTATAGGTTGAACAGCCAAGGAGACGCTACACAGCCCTGTCTTACACCTCTTGAGATGCAAAACCAGTCAGTGTATGCCCCATTAATCCTAACACAAGCACTGGAATCTTTGTATAAAGATTTCAGTGCTCGTATCAAGTGTCCGTCCACACCATACATGGATAGAGTCGACCATAATTCTTCCCTCCACACACTGTCATAGGCCTTCTCCAAATCTACGAAAGCGCAATAGACTTTCTTGTGCTTTGCCAGATGTTTTTCGGCTATACACCTTAAAGAGAAGATCTGATCCATACAGCCCATTCCCTGTCTAAATCCCGCTTGTACATCCCAAATTTTCTCATCAGTCACTCCTATCACTCAACAAAAAAACTCATTCCCACTCTCAAATACCTTATCCGTCTTCTCTTTTACTTTTCTCTTATATTCTTCTCTTACTTTAGCCTCTTGCAGTCTTTCTACTTTTATTCTTTCTAGAGTGGTCACAGGAACTTGAACTCGATGACGCCAATGCTTGAATAAACCATCCACCCGACACATTACCAGATAATGGTCAGTTCCAACATTGACACCCCGATATGCTCTTGTATCTGTGACCTTACTCTTCAATCTTTCATCTACAATCACAAAATCAATTATACTTCTACTACCTTGCCTTTCCCACGTATACCTGTGAATCTTCCTGTGATTAAACATAGTGTTCATCACAGTAAGGTTCTTCTCCACACAAATCTCTAGTAGATCCATACCATTCTCATTCACTCTGTCATCTCCAAATGCACCTAACACTTTCTCGTATCCATTCCTTTTTACACCCACCCAGCCATTAAAATCACCAAGCATTACAATCTTCTCATTCGCCCTGCATCCATTCACTATATCTCTTAAACTATCCCAGAACTCTTTCCGCTCCGTCGGTGAGCTTCCCATATCAGGTGCATACACGCACACAATAAAGATACGGTTTAAGCCCACCTTGGTTCTCAACCACAGAATCCTGGGACTAACACACACATAATCTTTCACACATTTCATCATTCGCGCTGAGAGGACAACCCCCACACCCTGACAGGCCCTTTGGGTCTCATGGACGCCGGACCAGATAGCGGTCAGAGAACCATATTTGGATATGTCCACTCCCTTTCTTTTTGTCTCATTCACACAAAGCACATCTATCCTTTTGTCTTTCACTACCTCACATACTTCATCCATCTTATCTTTTATCCCTCCCTGCACATTCAGCGTAGCTAAGCGACATTCCGTAGCTCGCTTTTCGCCCCGCGAGAAACATTGGCGTAGTGTGTGGCGAGCATCACCGCCGCCTCCGAGTTTTAAATTTTTGTTACTCATTTTGTTCCCACGAAAAGCTAGGGATATAAATTGTCCACACTCTGCAGTGCCCCGCTTACAGAGGTAAGGCTTAAGTAGTGCCTGGGGGCGCCCGGACCCAGACAACTGGCACGCTCGCGGCTAGGCTCTCCCCTAGTCATGCAGCTCTCGGCACGGCGACCTTAGCTTGGAGGCTAATGTTACCACACAGAGGAGTCGCTAGACTCCTCCGGCTATTCCCTTAGTCGCCTTTTACGACACCCACGGGCTGAGAGGGGGTGGTTCTATTCTATTACCCGGAAACCACACGGGAGACAGTTACATTATAATTAGTAATTAAAATACTTTGTAACAGATTACTTAAGTAACTAATTGCAATGAGTACTTGAGTAATGAGTAACTAATAAAATATTTAAAACTATTATAATGATTGACAGAAAATTATTTTTTTTTAAATTGTGTTTCATTTTCGTATTTCTCAGAAATGTGTACCTAATTACTTTTTATCAGATTACTAGGTAATCTGTTATAATGTAATTAGATTACATTTTAATCAAATTATTATGTAATTTAATTATTAATTAGATTACTTAAGTAACTAGTTACGCCCATCACTGCCCCGTGCTAAGATTCATCAAAATCGGTTCTGAGGTTTAAATATTCGTGATAACAGACAGACAAACAGAGTTACTTTCACATTTATAATATTAGTATGGATAAGTATAGATTGTATAGAACAAACTGTAGGTATCCACTTGTTTTGTTGTTTTATCATTTTCAAATAATGATTAATTACTGATTGTCAGATATAAGAGATATTTATAGTGTTAAAAATATTCATTATTTAGTTTGTAAGCTTATGTAGAATAGAATTCAATGTACTGAAAAAGCTGGTATAGTTTTTATACAACAAAAAGTAAAACCTCTTCGTAAAAAGTTGACAGCTTTACCTCTTTCAATTAGACACTATATTTGTTAACGAATTTAATAATAATCGACCCGTTACAGCCCTTGTACCCTAATACTTAGTAAAATAAAGCAATAAAGTAAGTTTGAACAAAACAAAATTTTACCTGAATTAATTATTTTGTAATACCCTTGAGTGGCAATCTATACTCAAACAAGTGCCACGTACCTAATCATCTATACATACATACATATATACATATATATGCCTTTATAATAAAAAAATAAATAAATAAATCATTTTATTATCAGGCAACTGTGGCCCATAGAAAGAATACACAAAATAGACTAATAAAAATAAACTAATACATAATTATAATAAAAGTAACTTAAACACGTAGCGTCGGCGTCGTACATATTATATATGTACATATTATATAGGCAACCATTAACTGACTGACTGATCTATCAACACACAGCTCAAATCAATGAACGGATTGCTCTGAAATTTGGCACGCAGATAGTTATTGGCTTGTTCTAAGAAAGGATTTTCCAAAATTTAAGTGAATGGAACTGGGGTCCAAAGTTTGCATGAAGAATTTTAGTGTACTACGTTACCCCGATTTAATCGCGAGCGAAGCCGGCGGGCAAAATCTAGTTATAAAAATTCAATAATCGTAACACTCCAGCCTACTGTCCACAAGTTTCGATTACACGGACTATTATTAATGTATTATTTCCAAACTATTGATTACAATGCCAATTCCTTTGTGTGGCCACACAACTGAACTATTTCGAGAGCAAGTTCTGTTGAATCCGTACAATGTGGCGAAACAGAAATAGTTGTTGATGAATAAGGTCGGGAGGGGTTAAATATAAAGTACATACCTACTTTGTTGTTACAAAATTACAGTCCATTTTATTTATTTATTTATTACATTTGGGAAAACAAACAGTAGTACATTAAGCATAAACAATTCTGTCTTAAAATAAAAACTTAACGAATATACTACCCACAACATTTTCCACAAGGTGTGTCCAAACACGGCGTGCAAGGTGCGCGGCAGCTACGCGCGGCATTCGCGGAACACAAATTTGCCGCGCGACTAGTTTAGACCTTCTGCGCGGCAGTACTGCGCGGCATGTCCGAGACACGCCGCGCTCTTTATTTCGTATTCAAACCACAATGAAAGCGGCCGCGTGTGTTGTTGCTCTGCTTATTATTCGTAAATTACGTAAAAAAAATACATCCGTCCACACACAACCACTGGCGAACCAACACTAACACCGTTCGCGGCGATCGCCGCACGCGGCAGGTAGCTCGCGGCTGCCGCGCGCGGCAGTCGTCCAATCATAGCGCGGCTAGCCGCGCGCGGCAGCCGCGCTCGAATGCCGCTTTATGTTTGGACACACCTACAGATTACTATATTATATAATAAAAACAAAAACAAGCTGTAAGCAAACGTAAACTGATACTGATCAGGGCTAATTTTAATGAAAATAAAGAAAGAAAAAAAAAATATCAAAACAAGTTTAACAATTTTAATCGTATCTAAGTATAGTAATTTCAATTGAGCTTGAACATGTTCGCGTGAGTGTCGAAAAATCTACAGTTACCTGCAAAAATCCTTTACAATACAATTATGATGTATGAAACAGCTGACTTTTTTTTCATGATTTTATTTTTGGTCCCATAGTATAAGTTGTTCAAAATAACGAGTATAAATACCCCTTTTTCAGGTTTTATTTAACCTGTATTGTCTTACTGCTAGGCAAAGGTCTCCCCAATAGCCTTCCACTAATTCCTGTGTATTGCCATCCCTGGCCAAGCCCCCATCAGCCAAGTTATCATGCCAGCGTTGATATTAAAAGTTTAGTAAGAAATACAATAATACGTTACATACAAATTGTAAAGAACTGCTACATTATACAGACTTTAAATACTTTCTAATGATGTCCAAATCAGTTATATAATCCTATGGGTACAATTACTAACAAACAACATTATATGTATGTTTTGTAAACACGCCATTCGAATACACACGAAATCATCTGTCACTTGTTTTTCTATTTACATAATATAGATTGGCAAAACAAGCTTAACACACTGAAATTTTCCACCCCTTTACGTACAAGGATAATATGTAACCCATTACATCTTCATAAATATGTAAAGGAATCGTTTTATTAAATCATTCCGTCGGCGTCGTGATGAAACATTCATACTTCGGAGATCGGGAGCAGGGATCGATCGCAGTAACTCGGAATATCGGGTGCTATAGCCGCTATAGGTAATACCTAGCAATAACAGAGTTTGCCCTCTCTAATTGTCCAAGTTACACTGACATAGGCAATGGTAGGGCTGGCACTCGCTGAACACTGAGTGAAAACTAGAATTAAGTGTTGAGTTGAGAATTACCTATTTTCAGAAAATTGGAGAATATTGAAATTGTGGAGGCCTGTGTACAGAAGTCGTTTGGCTGTTTCGATGTTGATGATGGGCCATAATAAGCTAGATTTAGGAGAAAACTAAAATATATTTAATGTTTCAAAAATGTTTTCCAAGAAATCGACCTCAATCGAGGTCAAAAAATAATCAGTCTGCATTTTTGTACTAAGCGAGTTTTGTTAATACTGCAAAAAATCCTTTTTTTAATATCTCCTGAGATGTATTCTTACTTTATCGAATACAATAAAAACATTGTAAAAATAAATAAGGGATTGTAGTAACAAGTTTCGCGGCAGCCCTAAAATCTCCGATTTGGATTTATTACTGCCATGAACCACTGCTGGTATTATTGAGATTGAATTTAAATGGAATTACTCTCTTACTAAGCAAGTTCAATTTGACGAAGTATTCAAAAGACTTTCTTCTAAACTTTTACGTAGGTACCTATTGTTAAATTACACGTACGATCTCATTAGTTGAACAGTCGCGAGCGAGGTAGGTAAGCCTGTTGTTCGGGGTTCGAGATTCCCAGCTCAAGGTTGGATAAAAAATAGGTACATAGGCTTTTTCGGTAATTGTCATAAGTAGTATAGGTCACGTAAGATAGAATACTGAACATTACTTATAGTTATTTTTCGGATAAGTCAATAATCTCCAGCGTCATTCTATTAGGTTTTTCCCAACTTATTTGCATGAATACTAGCAGTGATGGGCGTAACTAGTTACTTAAGTAATCTAATTAATAATTAAATTACATAATAATTTGATTAAAATGTAATCTTATTACATTATAACAGATTACCTAGTAATCTGATAAAAAGTAATTAGGTACACATTTCTGAGAAATACGAAAATGAAACACAATTAAAAAAATAATAATTTTCTGTCAATCATTATAATAGTTTTAAATCTTTTATTAGTTACTCATTACTTAAGTACTCATTGCAATTAGTTACTTAAGTAATCTGTTACAAAGTATTTTAATTACTAATTATAATGTAACTGTAATTTGTAATTATTAATCTAATTACTTTTTGCCCATCACTGAATACTAGCATGTCTTCTTCTACTACACATCTATCCATACCTGTCGTCTTAGTTAATCGTATATAATAATAATACGGGGTGTCTAAATACACATCACATACCCTTTAATTACGCATACTGCATATCAAACTAAGCAATATTGAGCGAATATTTTTGCTGGGAAACGCATAATATTTTCAGTGTGAAAAATCACTGTTTACTATTTAGTTCTCAAAACATTTAAAACGATTGCATCCAACAGTACAGGGGTCGTGGATGTATGTGAAGTTTAGTGAGAACATTTTAAACTTGTTTTCGTAAAAAATAATGAAAATTGTTGAAACTTCAATATCTCCGCCTCCGCAAGTTAAGTAGGTAGGTATGGTAAAAAAATATGATCGCAATGACGGGAAGAACCATGTTATTAATTTTTGGCTTCGTTAGTTGTGATTTTACTCCCTTTACATGTAATTTCCACAAATTTTGCAACGTTTAAAAAGTCAAAAATTTCCCCAATTCAACACCTCACACGTCGCGTCTACACTAACCATGTTCCACACTGTGTGTATGCAATTTACGCCGCACCGTGTATTCCCCGGTGACGCGCGTCGGTGTGGGTCAATCTAATAACTATCAGACATCCCTTGTCTATGTGATTATCGTGGCCAACCACTTACCTATTATTTCATTTTTGTCAGGAGTATCTACTTGGTATATAGTTCCCTGTATCAGTTACAAAGAATGATACTATTCAATAATGGTTCTCTGGCCCCCAAGATACAGGCGCCGCCTAGTTTGGGGACCAACGTACAATTTACTCATGATTATAAGTATATAACTAAAGTAGCATAATATAATGTTAAGTTTTTATAATAAGATACATTTTTTTTTGTTTTGTAACTATATGAACCAATAAAAATGCTACACAACACGACCGTAATGTATAGAACAGCTGATTTTTTTTTTTTCATGATTACAAGGTTGGTCCCATTCTTATTCTAATGTAATATGTGTATAATGAATAGACAGCGCATGAACTACGCTGTCTTTCCATTATCCTACAGGTAATTAACCCCCTTATGTCTAAACCTTTCTAGCCTTTACTGTCCCTCTCCTGAGCAAAGGCCTCCCCCCCATTCCTTCCACTTTACTGTGTTGTCTCTTCTCGCCAGTTCCTGAGGAAATCATCCAAGCTGCCCCGCCATTTTTTCGTTGGTCGGAAAACAGTATTAAATATATTTAAAAAAATGTTGTTTTGAAAATTATAGGAATACATATTAGACAATTTGAACCTACCTCTCTTTCATATTTCGTGTGGTAGTAAACATAGCAATCAAACGAGAATCAAAGCCATCGAAACACAGGCCCACTTAATAAGCCCTTACAGTACAATAGTAAGGGTCAGGTTTACAATAGTCAACCATAGAAAACAGCTTGAACTCAACGTAACAGCCCTATTATTTCCTACAACCCAGATTTATTAGCATCATGAAGCTTTTATTGAGATATTCAGCATTTCCCTCCGGACCACGTCTCAATATTCATCTGCTCAAAGCTTCGTATTCAGCCGATACTTTGGTAAGTGAGCCCTGGAATACAGGTTAATGTATTGGTATGTGGTTACCTATGGAATAGTACGGTCAGCAACAAAATTCGATTAGCAGTTCAGATTTTTATATCGTAATTATGGAACACGATATTAAAGCAAATACGAAACACTTAGCTATCATCTGAAATGCTGAGATGCAGTGCATTGTGTTATGCCGTGTAGGTATGTTTTTGTCCCACACTAGAAAATTCTTCTGTATCATGGATGCGTTTACAAACCAGACCCGGAGCCACTATCTGTAGGCCATAAAAATATTTGTTAAATGCAGGAATCGAACCCGCGATACGCAGCACCACAGCCATTCGCTCAGTTACTGCGCCAACTATGCCATCAAAACGTGTTTGTTTAAATTATATGTAAAACTAACAGTGGTTGCCACTCGAGAAGCAGATTAATCGTTCCAAACTCTTTCCGGAGCCCAAGATGTCTTTTCGGATATGGTCGACACCGTTTCTTCAGCCGCCATGCTCTGCACTGAGGTCTCTCTGTGACATCTGATGTGAAGGTGTAGCGAGCAGTGTCCACACTCAACTTCACTGTTTTTCAATCCTATATTTAAAACAGGCGACTCTTACCCCTTTGTTAAACAACAAAGGCATGACGGACGTTCAGCAGAGTTACCTTAAACCTTCAGCGCCAGGTAATAGGTGGCGCACATAACTCATCGCTTTGCATAAATCAGCCGAGATTCGATTAAAGTCGGGTCTCTGCCGACCACGTTATATCCTCCATTTTAACAGCTTTGCTATGTTAGTTCCATTATTAAATTAAAGGGTAATATGTTAAGATTTGAGATTATAGGTTATATATTAGGAATATCCCTATTAGAATTTTTAATCATAATATTTAATTTCTTATCTGACATAGATTTTGGTTTCAGTACTGTGTCTTTGTAGCTGTCGGACATTTTGAGTTTAATCCGTAGTGGAACATCTAAGGGTTGTTTCGCAAAAAACTACTTAGAAATAAAATATGCAAACAAAACTATAAGTTATTACGTTCGTTGCTATAATTAGCTAATTATAACGGCTAATCGGCGGTCTTTATGTATAAGATAAAATTTTGCGATTTTAATAATTAGCTTTCTTATCCACCGCAACTGGTTACGAGACATATGGAATAACCAACCTATTGTCATAGAAATCCAATATTTTTTTTAACATTCGAATAATCGTACCTAAACATTGTCTACAAAAGTTAGTACATTCTTACCAATAAGAAGTACCTAGCACAACAACAATTCCGAGAAAACACAATAACAATAATATTGTTTGTAAGTTCAATATAAATAATATCTTCTTTTCTCCACCAACACTTCGTCGTACAAGTATCACTCAACTACCTCTTGCGGTTCTCTGAAATACAAAACGCTTTTAAATAAGATCTTATGTAGTTAACCAAGGTAAAGGTTAAAACTCTTAGTTAAATGTTACGCCTAATTAACGAGATGTTGTTAGCGAAGCAAATTATTCAATTTATTTCGTTTCGTTGCTTTTCGAAAGGTCAGCATTTGAATGGAGTTGTAGGGCAGAGAGTAGCTTCAATTTTGAAGTACTCTTCACTTGCGTATTGAAGAGTACACTTCATATCGTGGACTGTTGATTTTAAGTGGATTTATGTTTCTATTCTATTGTTTTAGGATTTATTATTGTGTGCTCTAAAGCCTTTTCATAACTACTCAATTAAACTGTTATTTTGTGGCCTTTGTGATGTCGTCTGGCTAAGTCAGAGCAAGCTATATAGTGTTAGGTTACAACCGCAGATAATGCGTGCTGGATACATGTTGTTTTTTAATTTTGTGTGATAAACGTAGACTTTAGGACTCCCTAGAGCGTAGAAAAGCATTAAGTCTACTAGAACGTTTTAAATATTATAAGTATTAGTAACATCTTGTGAAGGTAGGTATCGAGGGTGTCTGTCTCATCCCAGAGTTCAAAAGTAAATAGTACCTACGTCCTCTACAATAGACTGTCACTGTAGTATATACTTAATACAAATACAATATCTAATATCCGCTATCCCTTTTTTCCCCTTTATATTTTCTTATTCATATTGCTTCTAGGTATTATGTAGATACTCATATTACAATATTTCTTCAAGTCATATTGCGAATCATTATTTACTTGTATTTATAAATTATATTAGACTAGGGAACTCTCGATTATATGGGATATTGGTTATTGTATGAACTTACCTGTTTGTCGTATTAAATCATAGTGATATTTTATTTGATTATAGCAAACTATTGGCTCTCTGTTGATTTATTTTTCTTTTGGAATGAACTACGTATTGTAATCATATTCTCAATTACTATTCAGAATGCTATGTTTTGTCTATACAATATAATTATTAACGACATAATCCGTCGTGCTCTTGCTTCCGCCGGAGTGCTAGCTGTTCGAGAACCATTTGGCTTGGCACGCGACGATGGGAAGAGACCAGATGGGATGACCATACTGCCTTGGAAGTTGTGTAAGCCTTTGGTGTGGGATGCAACATGTGTCGACACCCTTGCGCCAACCCACCTTGGCCGGCCGCTGCTGATGCCGAAAACCTCAAACGGCGCAAATATAACAACCTTCTTGGATGTTATGTGTTTGAGCCGTTTGGGGTTGAAACACTGGGGCCATGGGGTCCGAGCGCTCACCTTGTTTTTCGGGACATCGCTAAGCGACTGGTCGACTCTTCACATGACCAGAGGGCTGGCCTTTTCTTAGGCCAAAGAATCAGCATTGCCATACAACGTGGCAATGCTGTCAGTCTTTTGGACACTTGCCCCATTGATAGCGACGCGGACGAATTTTTTGATGCCCTGTGAGGTTTCCTCTTTCTGTGTTCTCAGTACAATAGACAATAGTATCTGAAACACCATGCCAGCGTAAAAAAAAATATAATTATAACAGGCACATGAGACATTTCATCTTTGTCTCTGCGCTAGCCACGCATATGCAAATGGTGATTGGTTAAAATCAGATAACTGATTCCCGAAATGGTCAAAATCTAACTGTTATTACTTGCCCCGTAACGAAGCCGCTACCTAATGCATGAGTAGCGGGCCTCTATTTACCTCAATGATATAGGTACCAAAATAGAACTTGATAGATCTTAAGCAGATTGCACTATTCACTCCCCCCCCTGATACGAGGATGCCCGCAGTGAGGGAAAGAAACACCGAGGTGGTTTCTAGTCAGAAGGAGTCTAACAGATCCCTCCACCCTCCCTAGGGCGGTGGACATCCATGAGGATTTTCCTACGCGGAAAAAAAAAGGGGATGGCACTATCAAGTCGCCAAAAGTTGGAATATTTTCATACCTATATTAAGACTCACATATGTCGACTCGAATTGACACGCACAGTATCTTGTTGACTCGATCCCTAAAGACGCGAATGAAATAAGTGCGAGTGTATGAACTATTACGGTAAACGTCTCAGGAGACGGTTCAATCTACCCTCTTCAAATATCTGACGTTTGGATTCTGCATAATATGATATGAGAATCTAGAAAATATACAAATGTTTGAGTAAACTAGAAGGATTTATGACTTCTTTCTGAAATAATATGTGAGAGAGATCTTGAAAATATCAATGAAATAGGAATGTATCATTGTTACTTTTTAAGTTATTCGGCCTGCACATCCTGAATGTATCTTCAACTGAGCTAAATAAGTTAATAATAATATCAAACATCCATCCATCCAACTGGTGTTGACAGTCGGTTATCAAGGGCTTTTTTCTTTTGCGCAAAACCCTATTTTTTATATAAAAATAAGTACGCTTTTTGTAGTAACTTTGGTACTCTTTACAAAATCAGCTTTACCTGTCAGAGAAAGTCCCGTCAAAACCAGTCCAGCCGTTTCGGAGATTCGACGGATCAAACAGAGACAGACAAAAAAATTCATGTAAGTACCTTGTAAACATTTTGACCTATGCATTTTGTAAAAAAGCAGTTATTTTGACTTTACAAACAAACACTGTTTATATAATTATGTTCGTGTCGGTATTTATTTATTTATTTATTTATTGGCCTATCTACAATTGTTACACTGTTTATCCTAATAATACATGCAATACGATACAAGTATAGTGCACAATATAATGCGATATACACAGCATGCAGTATTACAACGGGTGGGGTTCGAATACACGACCATTTGTTTTGTCAATGCGAATGTACTCGTATACATGGTTCACTACTTGTACAATTTGTTGTAGGTACTACGTATTTAGTTGCGCTACCCTTGAAAACCGTAAGACAGCGGTGGCGCTCTTGGGTCAAAGGCAAGTTATTATGTTCGTTGGCGAGCGGCCAACACCTCTCACTTTGTGTAGCTCTAGTGGCGCCATCTGGGAACTTCACAAGCTTTTATTATATACACATCAAAAAAGTCTAGGGATCAACATCCCTAACAAATGTTAGGGATGTTGATCCCTAGACTTTTTTGATGTGTGTAGTTTGTAGTTGCTATGTACTTAAGTACCTACTTATTTTTATAATTGGTTTATAACTCGTCAAAAAACCATCTGTAAGGAATTGATAATAATTCTTCAATGAATATAATATTTAAAAGCGTTGATAAATTTGTTTCATTACTTTTCCTTAATTTTATTTATTTAATAAAAAATTATACGACTCTTAGCTTATTATTTTCTAGGAATTTCTCAATAGCTGCCTCAGAGTCTTGATTTGTGCCCGGTTTATGACAATTAGGCTCGCCCCCTATTACATGGGACTAAAACATAACTGGCGAAACGTGGGTGTATTAATGGGTACACCTCTGCCTAATCCTTCGGGGATTACAGGCGTGATGTTATATGTTACTCTTGGCCAAATCTCGCTCACGGCAAATTTATTCTTTAAAAGTATACTAAGAGCATAATATTTTACATCTATAACATATTGGATTACAGTGGGTAACCACTGTTTGCAGTGAGTAAATGTTGACTATGATTGGCCGGAACACTGCGTTCCACGTCAGCTCGGTAAACTCGCTGGACGAGCGTTGTCCAGATCGGAACATTACAATTACATTACAAACTCCCTCGGTAAAGTAAACTTAAGATGAACTGTCAATAGCCAGCATTGAGTAAGACGAATACACACTTCCAAAATTCATAAACAAAACGATAAATGAGACAAAAGAAGTCATTATCTAAAATAATCGGCTCGAAAAGAAGAAGAAGACCAAAATTCATCATGAGAGATGTTTACAGATAGCACTATTTTTTGTTATTGGTCGTTCATGTGAAATTGTAGCGTTATCATCTTCCCGATGATCCTTTTTCTTATGCGACAAGTCACCTATATTCAGCCATACACTTACAAGTTGAATACGAACCCATATAACCTTTCACCATACATATTCAAATATCTATAGCCCATGATTCGGGAACTTATCCACGCGCGTTCCTGTCGACGTATGTATAGTCAAGCATTATTGCATTTCTGCGAACAGCGATCAGGCTCAACTTATAAACATACCAGCGTATTTACAATACCAGTATAAATCCGAGCAGTATGGCGGGTTTGTGCCTTCTCAACCCTTTTCATAGCAGCGGAGTTATGCGGCGTCACGCGAGATATGTATTCACGCGAGCATTGCAAATATTCACGGAATGCTTTTGTGATTATATTGTGTTAACGCCTTTATCTATTTAGAAGGATGTTGTTTTAGTTGGCGTGAGTTGGTTGAGCGCCGGGAGATGTGGATGGGTAGCTTGTTTTGATATACACAAAGTTTATACTAAAAGAAGAACGTAATTTTTTAAATGAGTGTTTTTTTCACAAGCCAAAGACTGAGTCTAGAGGATAATAGTTGAGCAGCGAACCTTCGCAATAGAAACTTACCGACGACAAGACGCCGACGGTAATAATCATACTTCACTTGTTAAAATACCAAGAGTAGTTTAGGAGATATTCTAATCATCTCCACATACTTACATACATAGCCTACTAAATTCATAACCCTCCTCTGGGCTTCACCGTAGGGTAAGAGTAAAAATATTATCAAAAGGGATCCGATTCAATTGTTCTATTAATTACAAACAAGAAACATAATAAAACACTCTAATTGTAAAACAAAAACAAAGAATAACAATGTATTGTCAGTAGGAGTTCCTTTGTAAAGGTTTCACGAGTAGAAGTACCCCAAGTTTAAAAAGAAATTGTGGGGATGTTGGCAACCACTCTTACGTTAATAATGAATTTCTTCGCAGAACAATTTGTTTTCGGAGTCAAAAGTAAATATTTTTTTGTTTAGATTGAAAATAAACAAAATATTGTATTAAGGAAATTATGTTTGCGTGTACATGGCTCCAGTCCTTTATTGATCAAGAGGACATCTTAAGTCTTGTATTGTATTTTGACACAGTGTATTTTAACAAAATGTTTATTACTTTTTACTATCGAGATTTTGATGGTTATTTTATACTAGCTTCTGCTCACGACTATGTCCATGTGGTTTTTTTTCACCTGCGTTAAGTTACGTGTTTAGTTACAGCTCCGCTTCCGTGGGTCGTAGCGTGATGTTAGCATATGCTATTCCATGAATCTGGCTATCATACTTATACAAAAAGATTTCCTCCAACCGGACTGGCATTCCAGAGATCACCGCGTTTAAATAAACAAACAAAAACTCTTCTGCATATGAGGTGTAGATTTATTCTGTATTCCTTAAAGGGAAGGAAAGGGATATAGTGTCATTGTTACCAGTTTAGAATATATTCTAAAGTCATCATCAGAATAAGTAAGAACTAGGAGTTGCCAAGTGAAGCAGGCATAAGGTTAAGGAAAACTATAATATAAATGAACACAGATTCCTTTTTTAGGTTTTCTACTAAGGATAATTTTCCGAGAACGGGCGGAAATGTCTTTCTGGGAATATTAAATTGTTAAGCATATTAAAATGTTACCGAATTATTCCAGGAAGAGGTGTCGCCTAAGAAAGTAGGTACATTATAATATAATATTTTTATATTAGATCCCTACTAACAGCCTTCCTTACTATTAGTTACAGATAATAGAAAGAGAGAGTGAAAGGAAAAGAGAGGGGAGGTCGCCTGGAAGAGGCATAACGCTTTTTCCTTACGTGACGATTTCTGCCAGTTCAGTCCTACCGCAAGCCGCGTTAAGGAATCTCGTCCCAATACGAAAAGAAGAATTCAATTACCACTTTTCTACGAACACAATTAATTAATTAAAGATCAAGAAACTTAAAATTACCTCTAAATTAATGTAACCTTCAAAACTGTACCTACCTCAGCCTTTTGACTAGAAAACTCCTTTATTAAAATTCCCCAAATGATCCGACATATACTGAAGGACAATTTGAAAGAAGCTCTTTGTGTAGATCGAGAGCCTTCATCCCATTAGCCGTGTTTAATTCAATTACCGGGAAGCTATCAGCGAAGGGACTGTCCCTGATCGGAGTACAAAGTATTACAGATACTTTTTCGTTAGATTTGCGATGCGTACATCTAACAATCAGGATAGACGTAGGTAGGAAGGTTCTGGAGATCCGACGTTGTGTGTATTTAACTCGTAGGAAAGTTCGAAATCTAATCTCACACTCAATCTGACCAAAATTCCTGTAATTTATCTATATTGTTTACATCAATTGTCGCTGTGACGAGATTGCAACTTTTTGAACGATTTCAAATAATAGTCTTATTATTATTAGTCTTCTAATTCTTTAGGGAAAAACTGATTGGAAAATCAATTTTTTGATAAATTTCTTCATGCGTATTCTATGTATTGTGTGTGTTATATACGCATCATTTGCTGCAGTAAGGTACTTAGTTGTTTGTTTACTTCTTTCACAGCTTAATTGTCTCAACCAAAGAGTATTTGCCGTTTAGTGATAAGCCGCTCAAGATTATGTCAGATTACGTCTGAGTAAACCGAACGCTCAATAAAAAATATCTCAATAAATCTGCTAATATACGGCCTTCTCGAATTCTCAATGTTCGATATCTACTTATCCACTTTTTCTGAAGTGTAAATCTTTAGATTATTTATTTTACTAAGTAAATGGCTTAATGGTTATTTACTCGATTTGTATAAATAATTGAATACTCATCTAAAGTGTAAGTACCTACTCCTAAAATTTAAACATGAATTTAATGCCAATAATTCATAAGCTTACTTCAATTAAAATGGTTATGTTTCGTGGAGAATGGTATTAACGATGTTCTGCCAAAGAAATGAACTAATTAGTACTGTTCCATTACAATAAACTAGCTTTTGCCCGCGACTTCGTATGCGTGGT
This sequence comes from Hoplodrina blanda, assembly GCA_949316365.1. Lineage (NCBI taxonomy): Eukaryota > Metazoa > Arthropoda > Insecta > Lepidoptera > Noctuidae > Hoplodrina > Hoplodrina blanda. The sequence continues at coordinate 732,386 of OX438579.1, read as the reverse complement.
CTTTTTCTTATAGCTTATACTATTTTACTTTTTCTTATAGTTCCAGAGAGATTATAGCGCGTGCGACAAAATCTCGTTGTTTTTATTATTCAGTAAGTTTCAAACTTAACCCAATCCGTCTAGCCTTTTCCCAACTGTGTTAGCCTCGGCTTCCAGCCTAACAGGTTACAGCTGAATACCTGTATTTTACATGGAGCGACTGCCTGTCTGACCTCCATAGCCCAGGAACTGAGTACTACGATTCCCCAAAAATAGCCTAACTATTGTATATGAAAGGCCTAAAAAAAAACTCAGTTATCCCTACTTACTAAACCACTATATTATTCTGAATATCCAGTACAAAAAGCCGTTCTGCCGCAGTATTCCAAACAAGGGGGCGTCAGGACCAGCTAGTTATCTCCGTCTATTCAAACTACGTGTGCTTCCAATGATTTATAATCCAGTTCCTATAAACTTTTTTTACTGCCAATATTCCAAAGTTCTTTCACTGGCTTTTTATTCAACGGTGGACTTTTAAAAATTCTGAATAGGTAGGTATTAACCGGTGAACTAATTTTTTTTTCAACTTTCTGGCAGTATTTATGTTTGAATTTTATCACTTTGTTAGGACATCTCGAGGCTTGTGCCACGAATGGTTTTGCCAAAGTTACAGGCTACAGGTTACAGTTAAAGTTTTAGGCTGTAGAGATGCCCACTTGAGCATTTATCAATACGGCGAATTTATTTATTATCCACAACACACCTGTCATAACAGGTTACCCCAAATTGGGTAGTGTATTCTACAACATTTCCACTAACATAAAAAAAATAACATAACATAACGCCTGTAACCCCTGAAGGGTAAGCGGAGATGTACTCATTAAAACCCCTCAGGTAACCGACATGCACGCGGCTAAAGTCGCCGGGGCTAGCCATTAATATGAGTGTAACAGTATGATTTTATTTACAGATTGGCTAACAGTGACGTGGGCGCAGGGCGGCATGCAGCTGCAAGGAGACGGCTCCGCAGACGACGACGACTCCGTGAAGGGACGGTGAGTGGCCAGCAACAACAGCCTATCATAAACATACCTAACATAATTGCAACTATTCTCTGAAGGTTTACTCAGGAATGTACTCATAACTAAATAATATACCCAAGATCAAATTTCGGTCACGGCGTGGCCAATGTTAATGGAAAATGGTAAATGATGCTAGAGATATTATAGTGCACAAGAGGTAATATGTAGGTACCTAATAGCTGACCGCACACAATTCTTGCTGCTCGAATCTCGTTAATCACCTCTACACACACCCGTATATAATAGACGGAGACAGAGAGAAAGAGAGGGTAAGTCGTCTGGCATAACGCTTTTACCTTACGTGACGATTTGTGCCTGTTAACTCCTCCCGCAAGCAGCATCAAGTTTCGTTCCAAAAAATATTTTTCGTGAGAACTCGATAAGTAAATATTGAAACAGTAAGAATTCGAAAAAACAAACGTATATTAGCAGGTTTGTCGACATCTCCAACAAAACTGTAACTCCACAATAATGTATACACATCAAAAGTGTCTAGGGATCAACATCCCTAACATTGATTAGGGATGTTGATCCCTAGACACTTTTGATGTGTGTAGTAAGTGATCTCGTGAGTTTACTTGGTAGCTCGCGACCCGTTTCCAAGCGCCGCCCGCGCCGCGACTCCGGGACGCGCTTATTGAGAAAACTTTAGTCTTGTGTTTTAATTAAACGGATTTGTTCGCAACTTGAGGTTTATTGGTGTTGTTTGAATTAATTATTAATTTTAAGAATAATGTTGCGAGATTTTTGTTGTGGTTGTTGTGAGATTTAATATCTGAAGGCCAATTCTACTTAAGTATTAAAACGCTCAAAATCTTCGTCTCATCGTAGCGACAATCAATGTTAAAAGACATATAATGTAAATTAGAGGCATTTTAGACAAAGTCGCGGCTAAAAGCTAGTAAAATTATTAGTAATATTATAAAGCTTTAGAAATGTTTTGCTTGTTTTTTTTTTGCTTAAACGCACTATCTCCGGTGTTGCTGTTCCGATTCTGAAAATTCATTTGCTAATAGAACACTACGTTTTTCATGAGTGCTATAGGCTACATTTTATTTGAAAAGTTCGTAAAGTAGTTATGCACTATAATAGGTAGAACGAAATAGACAGATAGATAGATAATAGAGAAGGGTAGAGCTATAAAGTCGCTTTAAACGAGTTGCATCATCGTTTGCCGTGCAAACTAATAAAGCAAGTCTGTGCCAAGTTTCCAGCAGACTGGACTGTCGCCCGCAGGCATCGCCTCTGCAAGACCTACTGATTACTACTTTATTGCAAGTCTGATAAGAATACTATAGATGGAAGAAATAATATCGAAGTCAAATAATTTAGTTCATTTTAGTCCGCAACTGAATATAACTACTTCTGGAATTAACAGATGACTCGTTTAAAATGTAGTTTCCACTGTAGAAAATATTAGCCAAGGAATTCTATAGTTAATTAATTAATACGATTATAAATGTGTAAGTTTAAATGGATTATTAATTTTACTCAATCACGCCAGAACGGCTGAACGTATTTGAATGAAATTTGGCACAGACATAGATTATAGTTTGTGATAACACATAGGCTAGTTCCCGTGGGATAATATATCAAATTTGACGCGGATAACGCGGGCAGAAGCTAGTAGTTATTTTTTTTAAATATCAATCTGAAATAACAGATCTGTGTATTAGTAACAAGTTTTTAATTTTGGTTTGGAAAATAAAAATCTAATAACCAAGGATAACAAAACTAAAAGTCTTTAAAAATAAAATAAATCGTACGGTCACAATATTCTTAACGAACAATGCTGCCCTCAGAACGTCTAAAAATAGACAGATACCAAAAATATCCTTTGCATTGTATCACAAGTAAAATTGATAGCATTTTATTTCGCCCACGCTTGCTTCGCTGACTGTGTATTTGATTTTACGACGTAAGATTATTTGGTGTTGTACATCGTTTTTTATAAACGCTATGAAATACAAATTGGTGATGTTTATCAGCAATTTCTTTTAGTTTTTTTATTTTCTTATTGATGAAAAACAAGAACATTTTATGATTTCAGCTTTATAATACCAGTAACTATAGTATATATAGTACAGTGAACACTGATTTAATGTACTAATTTCCCAATAAAACGACATTTTTTATTTAGTATTATTCCGTCGTGATGGCCCAGTGGTTAACGCGCCCATCTCTCATGCATGAGGTTGTGGGTTCGAATCCGGGCAAGTACCAATGTGACTTTTTCAATTCATATGTACTTTCTTAAGTTTATCTTGGACATCACTGACATCGGTGAAGGAAAACATCGTGAGAAAACCTGGACTTGTAATTAATATAAGTCTGAAATCGCCAATCCGCCTTGAGCAAGCGTGGTGATCATGCTCATGCCTTCTCTGTATGAGAAGAGGCCTTTGCCCTACAGTGGAACCGTAAAAGGCTGGTATTATTATTATTTTTTTTATTATTCCAAAAACAGCAAATCAAATTCAGCAAATTTCTAACAGGAAATTCTCAGTAGCAGCCTCGGAGTCTGGATTTGTGCCCAGTTGATGGCAATAGGCTCGCCCCCTATTACATGGGACTTAAACATAACTGGCGAAATGTGGGTGTACTAATGGGTGCACCTGGGAGTACAGGCGTGATGTTATGTTATTCCAAAAACTACTTAAAAACTAAGTAATTCTAAATTACTGGGTAAATCTAGATGCTAGAACAGTCCACTACAGTAAAAAAAGGGTCTACCGGCTGTTTTCTCGAGAGGATACTTATTACGCCTTGGAATGTTAGGGCTGAGTAAATACTGCGTAGGACTTTGTAAACATTGCATACCTCATAGAAAATTAATATCAGAAAAAGAAATTAAATTTTTCTAAAAAAAATACCATACATAAAATATACAGTTACATACAGTTCAGTACAATATAGTTTTTAAGTATACTTTTTTGATTCTCTGTGAACGTCGTTTTTCACACATAGTACACGTAGTTTTTGCATGCGTTCTTTTTACTGTTTATTTTTATTTTTCTCTGTTGTTAGTATATAATTACAGCTCGAGTTTAAATTTCACTCAATACATTTTTACACTATCATATTATACCAATTTGCCTATTTATGAATACTACACTTTTCTTATTCCTCTTAACTCACGTAAAACAATTTCCAGCACAAAGCTATTAAAACAATTTGATTCATTGTCCTCTTTTATAGATGAATATATTTCTCTTTTATTTAAAATTCAATAGTCAAGGTGATTTACCCGAGGATCTGGATAATTACTACGTCTCAAAAAGTTTTGAGTGCAATGTAGAGGACTGTGGTCGACTAGTGCCCAATGCTATATCCGGTCTTACTGTACTTACACAAAACATAAGAAGTGTTAATTTGAATTTGCCAGGACTTGAAGTTTTACTGACTCGACTTAAATTAGATTTAGATTTACTTATATTGACAGAGTGTTGGTTATCTAGTGCGCCCATTATTCCTAACCTACAAGGTTACCAGGCATTCTCTACAAAGAATAACGTCTTACAAAACGATGGTGTAGTGGTCTACAGTAGGGTAGGGCTTGCGATCGCGGTGGAAGAACCTCCCATCACAGAAGCTAATGTTCTACTCATTAAAATAGGATGTGATATTGCCATTATCGCTATATACCGTTCCCCGTCCTATAATAATCTGGACCAATTTTGTAACTCTTTAAATAATTATTTGGAACAAATCAAACATTTTAAAACCATCGCAATAATTGGGGATATCAATATTGCTATAAATTCGGACAAACCCCACCGTAATATGGAACAATACTTGACGCTTGCGGCCTATCACTCTCTGCTACCAGCCCACTACTATGTCACTCGGGAGGCAAGTGGCACTTGTATCGACCACGTCTTATTAAAAACAAAATACCTTGCAACAACGTTAGTCATCCACGCCACACTAACCGATCACAAACCAGTCTTATTGTGCCTATACAAAAAACAAACGCGTAATTACTCTGTGAAAACTATAAATAAAATCAATTTCGAACAAGTTAAACTTGATATAGCAAAAATTAACTTTACTCCCATATACGAGTCTTCAGATCCGGATTACTCCTTGAATTACTTTATTGAATCTGTGACATCGGTTTTAGACAAGAATACACAATCAATACCATTAGCAGGGCGAAAAAAAATTATAAAGCCCTGGATAACTCCGGGTTTGATGCGTTGCATGCGTAATAGGGACCGATTACATTGCAAATTTAGGAAATCTCCTAATAACGAAATCCTTAAAACCACGTATTTACGCTACAGAAATTACTGTAATCTGATATTAAGGAAAGTTAAAAGAGCGTTCGAAAAAGACCAAATATCTAAAGCTGGAAATGACAATAAAAAAATATGGCAGGCAATCAAATTAATTACTGACACCGCTAAATCAAACCAAGCTCCAAGCACCTTATTAAAATTGGCTTCTACTCCACAAGAGTCTGTAGAGTTAGTCAACAGTTATTTCGTCAATGTTGGCAAAACTTTGGCAGAAAATATTTCCAAGAATAGTAGGCACACAAATAACGCTACCAATAACTTTTCTATACCATCATGTTCTTTCGTACTGACAGAAATTGATCATATCGAAGTAACAAATATAATTTTAAATCTAAAAAACGATTGCGCAGTTGGGTGGGACAGGATCTCGAACAGATTCCTCAAACAGTTTAAAGACTATCTAGTGGTGCCTCTGACATTTTTGTTTAATCATTGCTTCAGAGAAGGAGTTTTCCCAAATAAACTCAAAAAATCTATAATTGTTCCTATTCACAAGGGTGGTGACAGGGATCGTGTCACTAATTACAGGCCAATTTCCCTACTCTCTTCTATTGCCAAAATTTTGGAAAAGCTCATTAATATTAGACTAGTCAATTATTTGGAATCCTACAGTCTCCTATCTAAAAATCAGTATGGCTTTCGGCGCTCTAAGTCTACCTCTGATGCAGTCCATGCTGTCACTGAATATATAGCTATCAATCTAGATGAAAGAAGAAAGTGCTTGGCTATTTTTCTGGACTTAGCCAAAGCCTTCGACACGGTCTCTGTCCCCATGCTTCTGAAAAAGCTTGAATTGTTTGGCATTAGAGACAAACAGTTAGATTTGTTTACAAGCTATCTCACAAATCGCTATCAGGCTACAATAATAGGAAATTACGCAAGTGCCGATCTGCCAGTAACTTTTGGGGTTCCGCAAGGTAGCGTTTTGGGGCCTACTTTATTCTTGATGTATATCAATGATCTGTGCCAAAAAAATCTTTCGCAGGGTCGAGTTATATCGTACGCAGACGATACGGTAATATTACTTTCAGCAAAAACCTGGAAAGAGACTTACGAAACTGCTCAGAATGCTTTAAACGATATAACTATATGGCTCGCTGATAACGTCTTGACGTTAAATGCTGATAAGACGAAGTACATGACTTTTACTATTCGCAATCGAAGTGGAGCTTCAGATGACCATGTTTTGGTAGCTCATAGTTGCTTGGAACCTAATTCTAATATCCAGAACTGCTCTTGTCCCAAAGTAGAACAAACTGAACATACACACATCAAAAAAGTCTAGGGATCAACATCCCTAACATTTGTTAGGGATGTTGATCCCTAGACTTTTTTGATGTGTATATTAAGTATCTCGGTTTAATATTAGATAAAAACCTAAATTTTGCTAAACATATTGAGATGTTAAGTGGCCGAATCCGCAAACTCATAACAGTGTTTAAAAAATTAAGATATGTTGCGGAACCTAAACTTGTAAAACAAGTGTATCTTGCACTCTGTCAGTCGTTGCTTTCGTATTGCATCACTGTTTGGGGTGGTGCTCCAGCTACAATTATAAAGCGCCTAGAAATAGCTCAACGTGCTGTACTTAAGGTAAGCACTTTTCGTCCATACTTGTACCCTACAGCCCTACTCTATAAAGACTGTGAAGTACTTACAGTTAGACAATTGTTTATTTTGGCCCTAATATTGAAGCAACATCAAGAATTGCCTTTTAATGCTCAAAACAATACACAGCGACGCAAAAATAGGGTTTGTGAATATCCAAAACAGTTTCACACTGCTTTTATCAGGAAGTTCTTTTGCTCATTAGGTCCTTTTTTGTATAATAAGATTAATAATATTGTTACGATCTACCCCCTTAACAGACACAAATGCAAAAAAACTGTTGAAGCTTGGTTACTAACTTTGGGATACAAGGATACTGAGGAGCTTTTGACGGTTCTACGCTAATTTACAAACTTAATTAGTTAATCATTTATAATAAAATAAAATATAACACATAAAAATAATTGGTATACTTTAAGAAGCTGGATAAGGTCTTTATTTAAATGAAATTAGTATTCATAAGTCAGATATGCAAACAATACACACCCTCTCACACTCACACACGTACACTACACACATATACAAAGAGAGGCCCTCTCTCACACACCATTTATTTCAATTTTATTTCTTTCTTGAATTTCTGTAAAATAGTATAAGCTATATAGTTTAATTTCTGATACTACGGGGAGTGGCGCCGTATGCTGAAATACAGGTCCTAACCTAGTTCGGCAGCGGATGCTATTATATTTTGAATAACTGTTACCTACTAGCTAATAATTAAGGCAAAACTTGTAATATTTTTTTGTGGAAATAAATTATTATTATTATTATTATTATTATACATATAGGTAATACATAAGGTACATTATAAACAGAAATAAGGTACAACGATTGCCAATAATGTAGATACATTTTCTTTAACTTAAGATTCCTCTCTGGTCGCGTCAGATCAGCAGCCACAAGATGTCAAAGAATATTATAAATATTAGAGAGAGCTATTGAAAACTAGTTTCATAACCTTCTCATAAATTAAAGAGCGGAGTCTACTAATACAGGCATTATTTGCTTTAAAAGAAGCTTCAAACACGTCTCAATGTAATGATATGCTAATTGTAACAATACATTATTTTATATGAAGAAACATTCTTCTAAATCTTTCAATTTTTGACTTTCAAAACTTTTCGTTCTGAAGGCTAATAATATTCTACTAAAACGTTTAAAATCTAGTCACAATTTCATCTCAGCGACAATCAATGTCAAATAATGTGGGTAAATTAAAGGTATTTTCGATAGATTAAGACTGAAATTGGATCGCGATAGTTCATAAAGGTAAATAGAATTGCCTCCTACATTGTCTCAAGATACACCCGGGTATGCTTTACTTTTTCTTTTTTTGTTTTCAACTAAGTTCTGCTTAATTTGACTCCATATTTTACACTTTTCTAGTAAGTCAATCTTCTTATCGCCATAGTCATGTTCATGTCGATATCATAGCTTTCAAAATCCACCCACAATACCAGTACAGCAAAAAATTGCTTGATGAATAAGTACCGACAATTTTATTTTGACTCATCAAACTGTAACAAAAGTAAACTATATAAAACGAGAACAAATATTGTGTTTCCCAACAAAATCTGCATTCGCGGTCCATTCATGATTAAAAGTAAACAAAACATAACATTTGCGGTGATTTATCAACAAGTGACGATCGGCGAGTGGAATGCTCGCGAGTTTAATGTGCGCCCACCCTAACCGCCTAACGAGTTTGTTTGCGAACACAGATGATAAATAAACAGTTATTTTTCTATCGAATTCTCGAAGAGACAAGATTTAATGTTGGTTTCATGACAAGATCATTGTGTGAAAAGGGCGTGTTTTCTTATAATGTATTCTTGTAGGTACTTAGGTACTAGACTTATTAAAGCTTTTATAAATCTACAACAATGTTAGACTTTTGTTGTTGTTGTTGTTGTTGTATATAACGTTAGAAAATGACACCTCATTAGGATAGCTATGTTACAAAATAGGAAAATTTTCCAAGACTCGTTTCTGTCCGCAATTTCTTCCACGTCAAAGTTGATGTATTATTCCACGGAAACGTACATTTTTCTTGGATAAAAGTAACCTATGTGCTGTTCCAAACTTTAGTTTTTCTCTGTGCCTTTCGTCTAAATCTGTTTAGCCATTCTGGCGTAACAGAGTAACAAACATCAATCCATTCGAACTTTTGCATTTTAAAATAATAGTAAGATTCTTAAAGGTATTAGACTCGACTTTATTATATATACGGGACCGTTGCGGATTAAAAGAGGATGTAGTGACAAAAATAGAAAAGGGTATGCTTAGAGGGTTCGGTCATGTTGAGAGGATGAGTGAAAGACGATTAACAAAAGGTATTTATATAGCAGAGGTGAGTGGCAACGCAGGGAGGGGTCGCCCTAGGAAGACCTACACTGACCTTATTGGTGAGGTTCTTCAGAAAGGTCAGGTGCGGAGTACTCGTAACCGGCGTGCTTATATGACGAGATGTATGAACGTAGATGAGGCAAAAGGAGTATGTAAGGATCGTAGCAGGTGGCGTTCTGTGGTTTCTGCCTACCCCCATGGGAAAAAGGCGTGAGTTTATGTATGTATGTATGTTTATTAAAGGATTTGTAAATCTACAACAATACCAGGTTTTTATTGTTATAGTTGTTGTATTTACATTACCCCAGATCTTATTAGAACGACCATATTACAAAATAGGAAAACTTATTGAAGTTTCCTTAAAGCTTACAAAGAGCGAATCCTGAATCGTCCAAACAAGCTAGCAGTAAACCTGATGAATACCCAAACAGTCGCTAGAAGCCTAAAAAGAAAGATTCCTTAAGACTCCATTAAGGTGGTTCATTTGGTGTGAGAACAAACAGAGCAATCACTGGACAACTTCCGTACAAACCTGTCCATAATCATAAATCATAAATCATAAATCATAAATCATTTAATCGTTTGTTAAACATAGGTAATATAAAACGGTCTTAAGCTATAATACATAGTGCGCTATGTTTTGTCAACAATGACATACAAACAAATTCAATCAAATTAAATTAAATTATTATACAGATTAATTAAAATTGTCATTAGAATGTCATTATACAGATGTCAATATCATTATACAAATTAATTAAAATTGTCATTCATAAACTGGTCCAATGTGTAATAGCATTTGTTAAGAAGTAAGTTCTTTAAAGTTTTCCTGAATTTTTGTACTGGCATACATTTGATTTTGTCAGGTATTTTATTAAAAACTTGGGGAGCAAAACCAAAGAAACTTTTCTTCATCAGTGCAGTTTTACATTTGACATGGGATAATGTGTGCGTATATTGAGAACGTATTGGTAATTTCTTGACTGCGGCAAGTTTTTTAAATAGGTGGGGATTATTTTTCACAAACAAGGAGGTTTCCAGAATGTATAAACAAGGAAAGGTTAAAATATTGAATTTTTTAAAATATGGAATACAACTGTCAGTTCTGTGCAATCTAAATATCGACCTTATGCATCTTTTTTGCATTTTAAAAACAAGTTCTCGATTTGTTGACTGTCCCCAAAAAACAATACCATATCGTAGAACCGAGGATACCAATCCATGATACGCCGTTAAGAGAGTTTCATTGTTTACTTTATTTGACAGTTGAAATAGAAGGTACGCTGCTCTGTTCAATCGTTTGCAAACTTCATCCAGGTGTGGTTTCCAGGTCAGTTTGCTGTCTATAGAAATACCTAAGAATTTTGCGATGCTGACCTCTTCTATTCTAAGATGATCATAGCTGACATTAACTGGAGTGTTTACAAGTCGTTGCTGAAAATGCATAACTTTAGTTTTATTTAAATTTATTACAAGATTATTGTCATTTAGCCAGTTAATTATTTTCGAGAGAGTGTCATTAATATCTAATTCGTAATTATTTGGATTATTGCATTTTATAACAACCGTACTATCATCAGCGAAAAGTACCATTTTATGCCCTGTTATTTTCGGTAGGTCATTTATATATATCAGGAACAGCAGAGGCCCTAAAACGCTGCCCTGGGGCACTCCATATTTAATCATCCTTGGTGCCGAGGTGTATGTGGTTTGTAGCTTCGTTACTGGACAGATTCTTGTGATTTCTGTGCATTGTAATCTATCACTAAGATAAGATTCTATGAGTTTATGAATATTCCCTCTAATGCCATAGTGATATAGTTTTTGTAGTAAAATTTTATGATCCACGAAATCGAATGCTTTTGTCATGTCAGTATAGATAGCGCATACTCTGTTTTTCTTGTCGACAGATGTTAGGACATTTGATAGTAGGTCAAATAGTGCCATGTTTATGTTAATATTTTTCCTAAATCCTTTTTGTTCATGACAAAATAATTTAAATTTTTCAAAATAGGAATATAGGCAATTATATGTTACTTTCTCGAGGATTTTTGAAAATATAGGAATTTTAGCAATTGGCCTATAATTTTTTAAATCAGCTCTGTCGTCTTTTTTAAATAGGGGCTTAATAATTACTTTTTTTAAACGCGTTGGAAATATACCATCGGAAATACAGAGATTTATTATATGTGAAAGTAATGGCGCTATTATCTCTTTAACTTCTTTAATAACTTTAGTTGATATGTTATCAAAACCAACAGTATTCGTATTTTTGAGACAACTTATTATTTTTGTTATATCATCGCTTGTTACTGGCAACATAAATAAAGATTGAGGTGAGATAGAGAGATCCTTTAAATGTTGCACATTAATCGATGTATTATTATTGTTTGCACGAATATTATTTTCGATAACTTCAATAAAATATTTATTAAATTCATTGGCAATGTCAAGTGGGTGAGAAAATGTCAAATTATTATTTTTTATACATAAAATTGGTTCTTGTGGTAAATTATATTTCGATTTATTTATTACTTGCCATGCTGCTTTTGACTTATTTTGCGAAGTACTTATGTGATAATTATTTTGAGCCTTTTGTGTCAGTTTTATAATTCGTTTGTAAAGTTTTGAATATTTTTTAAAAGTAACTTTGTTTTTCAAATTAGGCTTCAGCCTATAGTCCCAGAGTAGTTGTCTCTGCTTTTTACTACAAATTTTTATACCACGGGACAACCATTTCATTTTCTTACTAGTATTAATTTTAACAATTTTGACGGGAAAACATAAATCGTGGAAAAGTAAAAATTCATCTATAAAATTGTTATATGCTTCATTTGCATCTTTTGCTTTATAAACTTGCGAGAAGGATAGACACTTTAAGTAATCTTTGAACTTAGCTAAGTTACTTGCCGATAAATCAAGTTTTTTAGTTTTCCAAAATTTTAGGGTGCATTTTTTATTAATAGGTATTTTTAATAATTGTGCTGTATGGTCCGAGAGGACTAAATCCATTATGTCCGCCTTGCATCCACGTATAAATGAATGTGCAAAATTGTCGATGCATGATTTGCTACTTAGTCTAGTTGGTTCAAAGAGAGACAGTTTAAGATTGTATTGTCGAAGAAAGTATTCAAATTCATACGTAGTTTTATTTCTTTTCAGGATATCAATGTTGAAGTCGCCCGTTAAGATTATGTTTTTGTTCGTATATGAACAGACTTTACGTAGTACGTCATCTAGTTTTTCATAGAAAGTGTTATAGTTATGTTTAGGTATTCTGTACACACATATTATTATGATATTATGAGACACTAGTTCAATGCTGCAGCATTCGATAACACCTGACACTGAATGTTTTGAGATGTCAGTTAATTCCTTATAGTGAAATCCTGCTCGAACAAAAATACACACTCCTCCTCGTTTAGCAGTTCTCGAAAAGAAGGCAGCGAGGCAATAATTAGGTATATGCATAAAATTTTCATAACCAGTTTCGACAAAGTGTTCTGTAATGCAGATAATATCTATATTAATTCCATTATTAGACAGCTCTTCTAGTCTAACTGTCAATAAATCTGATTTATTCATAAGTCCTGCTATGTTTTGATGAAGAATATACAAATAATGACTAAAGAAAAAACTGAGAGTTTTCGTGAAGTTGAGTATCAGTTATTTGGGGACAGTCAGTATTTGACAATGCGTTTGCTGAGTTTAAATCCGTGACAAGGTCCTGCAAATCGGTTATCACAATATTTAGTCCTTTATTATTCAAACTTCCATACTGCTGATTATAGGTGTCAAAGGTATATGGAAGGTTTAAGTTGGAATCCAATAGATATGCATATTTATGCGTCTCAACATCCATGAACATTAGATTATTAAAAGTGTCAACTCTGCTGTTGAATATTACATTTTTGTTTGTCATGTATTTAAAAGTAGGCAGACATACTATGAAATTCGTGTGGGTTAATGGTTGTAATTTATTACGAATAAAAGTGACTAATTCTATGTAATTTTGTGTCGTTTTGAAATCATCTTCCCCTACATAAATTACACAGTAGTCGGAATGGGTGAAGTTTTGTACTTTCTTATCAAGATTATCTAAGAGTTGTCTTATACTACAATTTGGCATTCGGTAATGACATATGTTATAATTACTTAAACTAGTTTTTTGACATTTATTGTGTATAATCTATTCGACGTTTCACTGCTTATAATACATAAATTACTCATTAGAAGTGGCGTCGAAGCGTAGTTTTTATTTTTGTTGTTTGTAATTTTTGGTGTTTGTACTCTTTTCTTTGGAGAACTAGTGATGACTTTTTTATCATCTTTCTTCAATAAATCGGCGTTACTTTGTTTTGTTACTGAGGACGTTGTATTATCAATTGGTGAGCTGTCTTCGTTTTGTAATGACTCTCCCGACATCACCAATTGTGTGCTTGTTAATTCTTCAATTGGTCGGTTGTTTCTTTCAGGTGTCAAAAATTGTAGGCGAGCCACCTGTCTGTTATTATCGTGAATTGTATTTCTTTTGTTTTTCCTATTTGAAGTTTTTGGTGAGTATTCATTAGAGTTTAAGGTCTTATATAGGTTTATGGTTTTATGGCATTTCGATAATTCGAGTTTCAGTTTTTGATTTTCTTCATTTAATATGTCAATTTCGCTATTAGCGGACTGAAGTTCACATGTTAATCGATCTATTTGCTCCTGAAGGGCTTCACAGCAGGGGCGATTTTCATCTAGCGATGTACTTGGTAAACTAGTCATTGTCGAGTCAAATATGTGAGAGTTGGATAAATCATTGAGTTTGGACAGGTTGGTTAACGAGCTTGTTCTATGAAGTTTATTTCTATAAGTAATGTTATTGTTATCACATGCCATTTTTCCGTTGTGAATTAATTTCAGTTATTGTATCCAGTACAAACAATAATTTCTACCATTAATACTATTTTTATAAGTTGGCAACCCTGTTTTAGCTGCGGGCAAAAAGACAAGTATTCTTGTCGCCAAAATCTTTGTAGAAGTCAATTTCTGGACGAAAGTTTTAGTGTCAATTTATTCACAGTCGTTTGTGATTGGTCAATGTTAATCGTAATGAGTCATATGTTCTTTGTTTACTTAATTGTTACAATTTTTTAAAATTAATTACTGGTTTTATGTTAGTCAAATTGAATATAATCACTGTTTGAAAATGTTATTTTTGAATATAAGTCACTTTTAGTACTTGCCGCTCTTAAGCACTCTATTTCACTGCTCAATAACAGGGTTTTTGTAGTAATATCAGGTCATTTAGTCAAAACACTGTAGTCCTTGAATTTAACTTATTTCACAGAGATATCCTTGATATAACACTGTCACTTGAGTACTAGGGTGCACTGAGTATTTTAAATATTGTTTTAGGTTTCTTTGACTGTTTTTATCATTTAAATTTGATTAAAAATTTGCAGACCGATGTTTACATTGGCAAGTGTTGCCAGCTATGATATCAATCTTAGTACTGATTTTCTGTAAGAATGACAGATGGAATGGCGAAATGATGTTATGTTATAACAGATTGCAATAAAAATTAAATCATTAAAAAACTTTCCTCTCCCTTCTTGATTAAAAGATTTAAAACTTTAAATTAAAAGATTTAATTGAAGTATTTTAAAGTACGCATTGTTTAAAATTGGAACCTTAGAACTTAAGTACTGTCACCCTTTGTACGGAACTGCTTTCACATTTATCACTAACGTAAGCATTTAAAACACAAAGTCTACCGAACATTATGTCAATGGTTGTCGACTAAAAACTGATTTAATACAATAGGCGGGACATTAGCGTGTAATCTGCGCCACCTGGCAACACTGATGTAGCGATAGACAGATGGACGGTCGACGTTCATGGATCCTAATTACTTTTCGTTTTTATTGACTTTTGTCACTTTGTTGACACGCGACCGGTCGGGATAGTAATCGAACTTTTAGTTACCTATCTATCTTCTATATAAACAAAAGAATGTGTTGCCAAGCGCAAAACTCGAGGACTACTCGACCAATTTGTGTAATTCTTTTTTTTTTGTGTTAATAATTTTCCGGGTATGATTGAATGAAATAATATTTTTGGAAAATCCACTAGAATAGTCTGAAATTTACGCTCGTGAGAAGCCGGGGCGGCTTGCTAATCTACATATATTATATATAAGGCAACTGTTACTGACTGACTGATCTACCAACACATAGCTCAAACCACTGAACGGCATGCGTAGACATTAGGCAGTTATTATGACGTAGGCGTGCGTTAAGAAAGAATTTCCCAAAATTCGCCCCGTAAGGGGATGTAATAGGGGTCCGGCATTTAAACGGACGAACTTGCGGGAAAAGCTAATAACAAATAAACATAAAAAGTCTCAGCCGTAGAATAAATATTTCTCTTGTATATGCTAAAATGAGGAAATGAGATATTGCTACGGCGTAGCAGCTACGTGCGCTACGCCGTAGCAAACAACAGAAATACGCTACGTGGTTATGTCTTTGTTGAGCACCAAACGTATTGTATGTTGTTGATTAACTTGATGCAAATAAGTGTATGACAACCCGCAACTGTGGATGTACATTTGTTGCGACGCGGCCAAAAGCTCGTAATACGGTTGAAGTTTTGTGTTATTACACATTGTTGCTTGTTGACTGACTGCAATACAGACTGAATTACCGTATAGTTAGGGAGTAAAGTTGTGTATTTGATGAAATTAAATTCAGCACAACTAACAGACAAGTGCGCTTGTCTTGAACGTGTGTGGCATAGAACCAGTAAATGTGAAAATGGGATTCGCAGTACTCGTACACTTCAACCAAAATATATCTTGCAATTTTATGATGTCGTAAATTTATATTCTTGTCTGTCGAAATCGATGGATTTACAACTCGACCCGTGAGTATAACATCTCGTCTACAGCGAACAAACTTCAGCTCAAAGGAAATTAAAAAAGCTGGTACAAGTACGTACTTGGAAAGTATTCCGGGAAAACTCATAGAACATTTTTTTCCAAACTTTTTTTCCGAATTCCAAGATTAATAACAAAACTTTTTGATCTCGATCTGTTAGCAAAGTTTAAATTGAATGTTGATAGGTAAACGATGGAATAAATTGCTGATAGGATAAATGAGTTTTAATAGTTAAAAGCCTTTTACTGATGAAGTTAACGATAACGGTTTAATTGAATGTTGAGGTCAGGGTTGGGTTACCGTGCCGGTTGGTTGCTATTCAGGGTTTGTTTCTCCTACTTTGTTGTGATTGTCATAAAATATATTATCTACTATTTACTGTCTTTATTTACTTTCGTTGTAGTAGTGAAAAATGTTCAAGATGTTGGTTCCCATAGAAACACAGTATTTAAAATCCTTTCTTTTCCTTTCCTACTTTCTGAAAAAAAGTGTCTCTTCTTAAAAAAAATATTTTTTACATATGTAGGAAATTGGTGTACAAATTGATTCTGTGAATCATTTGGGACTTAATAAATTCATAATGTTTTTTTTTCAACTCGTAAGCAATCAAAGACGGGTACAATTGTTTAGCCTAGTGTTAAACAATTATACCCGTGTTCCGGACTTTGATAGCCAAAGAATGTCTTAAAAATAAAAATTCAAGGTAATTTCAAACAAAACATAACGTAACGCCATTCAAGCCAACATTCAAGCCAACATTCAAGCCTCCAAAATTCCAGGCAGGTATAAACAATTGTAACATAACCTCTAAACAACAATTAATCACGAGTCCTTTGTCGCTTGTATGTGACAAATTTGTCTCATTTAGTCACGTCGTACTACTCAGCCTGTACCGAGATATTAGCCTGAGAGTACCTACTTACCTGGGTACACTCAACGACAAACAAACATATACTAATACAAGAACATCTTAATACTATTAATATAATACAGCTGAAAAGTTTTTTGTTTGTATAAACGTGCTAATCTCTCGAAATAACAGTCGGATTGGAAAAATATTTTTGTTTAGGATGAAACCGCAGGGAATAGCTAGCTAGAAAATAGTAAGAGGGAATGGCGGTTTATTGTTCCACCTACATATACCTATTTGTAGATTCTATTACATTCTATTCTATATTCGCATTTTAAAAATAGAATTAAAGTCTGTTAAAAAAAATTAATCACCAACCAATCATAAATTGTCCTCAACATATTTATTTTACGAATGAAAAACGACATCTAGATATTTCGTAGATGAGAGGAAAGGAGTATGTAAGGATCGTAGCAGGCGGCGTTCTGTGGTTTCTGCCTACCCCCATGGGAAAAAGGCGTGAGTTTATTTAGTTTAGTTTAGTTTAAAGATATATTTGAGAACGAGCAATGCTACTGTTGTCGACATTAGACACCGTCTATAGAAAATAAAACTTTCATTGAATAAAGTTCTTGTCAGAAACAGCCCAGGAGAATAATTCTCGTATCCTTTTGAAACGTTCGCATCTGTCTCAATCTGTCAAAAAATTGACCAACATTTTTGACATTGATTGTCACTGAGATAAGATTGCGACTAGATTTTGAACGTTTTTAATTATGAGAAATTGACATCTTGTGTCATAGAGATGTAATAGATATATTTTTTGTTCTTGTCATTTTGATCAATTTCAACAGTTTGTTAGTTCCTACATCATGGCGCTGACTGTACCTAAGTGGAGCGGCCTCATCAATCAACAGCGGGACGTTTAGGGGTATTGCTGCGTTCCTAGAGGATCCTATAGGCGGAACGATAGTGCTACCTACCTATTAAGTTTTCTTATTAACCGGGTTTATCTTACAGCTGGATCACTTCTTTGGTTAAGTTTATCGATTTGAACACAAGATGCCAATAATGTAATATTTTTCTGTACTTACTTATTAATAACTTTTTTTAATAATTATTATTATTATTAAAAAAAAAACGTAATTTTCGCCTTCTGTGTAATTTTCGTAATACTTGCATTAAGTGATACCTAATACGACAGAATAAGGGCCTATTTTCCCGTACCTTCCAATAAGTTCCGATTAAATTACTTTGCAGATCATTTCATACAAATTCTATTCCATATTTAAAAATCTCATCTCAGCAACAATCGCTGTATTTTTTACATATTGAGACTGGGATTACAATGCGATCGTTTCTAAAAGTTAGAAGGGTTGCCCCCTGGTTAATAGCGACTACTGTGAAGCGATAAAACAGGCTGTCAATTTGATACTGTTTTGAGCAAGAAAACAGTGAATTAAACCAACTTTTCCATCTGAACCTTTATCGTGAGTTCAACGTGACTGTTATGTGAAACAGAGCAACTACTTCAAATTGAAAGTAATCACAAACACATTTCCCTGATGTGGGTCCCAAAAATATTCCTCTGTAAAGGTAGGTACGCTCATTCCATTAGCGGGCAAGCAGTTGGAACTGCTCCAAGTCATTTACAACAATATTTGTTGATATTAAATTTACATAAGCTCCTGTGCAACTTACGCAGTGATTTTAACTTGAACGATACGAACCATCTACTACAAAAATATAGACAGTAATTTATTATCCGGGTAATACAGTAATTAGCAGGTTAAACCTAGGTTATAATATTAGGTACCTAAATCTAGGTTATAGTGTTGTTTACCAGTGAGCCCCCGAACTGTGGTATTTAGTCTGTATCTTGAGGCTCGGAGTATGATTCCCAGAATAGAGATAAGACAGCTAATTTCAGGCGTCAGTGGTGTAGTGATGACCTAAATATCAAATATGGATGGAGTATCTTCCTAAGTCTACTAAAACAATATCACTTTTATCGCCTTTTCAAAATAAAAAGAAAATAAAGAATTAAAAAGCGAACACAACAGACGTTTGTGGTGAACCGGAGCTTTTAGAATTATAGTCGTTCCAACCGTAAAATACAATGTTCGATCTGAACTGCTCATGAAACAAACAAAGAACATTTTGATCAATTTCACAACAGCGGCCATCTTTTTTCAAAGCAACCACGAAACCGCAAACAAAAAAGAATTGAATTCGTTTGGAATTCTGTACAATTATCATCAGATAAGTATTCGCGATGTCGCCAACATGTCCTAGCCAACATGCTTCGGTTTGAACACGATTAATCACACCAATTTGCGAGACCGTTAAGTTTGCCAACTGTGGGGGGGCGCTCCCCCCATATCTCCGTCTTGCGGTACACGCAAATTTAATTTTCTTAATTGTTTCCCTTCAAGTGTCTTGCTCAAACTTTGTACCTAGCGAGGTAGTGAAATTCGTAATTGGTGAAGAAAAATGGTTCTCCGAAATAGACTACAAGTCTTGAGTTGAGATGTTGTTATAAAACAATACAATTCTGTAATATAATTACTATTTTTATTTGCTATTTTTCGAGTAGGTATGCTATACAAACTTTAAGACTTTTGAAACTCACTTCGGTTAGTATGTATTTAGAGTTGTGGTTCGGCTATAGGTAATGTTATAAAAAAACAAAAAAAAATCATGAAGAAATTATGTTATTTACCTTTTATATTTAATTTATTTGCCAGCCTATTATTGTATTGTAAACATAAAAGAAATGAACGTTTTCCTTATACGAGTACCACATATCAGGGCAACAAAACGAAAGCACACACTCGCAAATAAGTAGTATCCTCATTACGCATTCATAATCCGCGCAAGGTTTATGTCATCGTTTCTTAGCATCATCGTCTGTGACGTCACGTCCATGACGTTGTTTAGATTAATAAACTGTCAGATGAAGGGGGAGAGGGGGGAAATTGGGGAGGGTTGTTAGAGGGCTAAGGTCAGGACAGGCTTGAGAAATTGATGTCGTTCACTGTAAGATTGCTGTATTCAAGCTATAAAGGAGCGAGGTTTGCGGCGGTGGACGCGACCGATTCGAGTGTATTTATGTGCAATTAGTGCAATATTGCTTCGGAAAGCCGCCTAGCCGTAGCCTCTAACTGGAAGGAACTAATCAATCAGTTGCTACGCTTGGATGGAACAGAACTGAGCTTTCACTAGGAACGATGCTACCACACGAGTGGTCAAAGAAAGAACTTACAAGTATATTCTCTAGAATGTTTCCAAAACATAGAAACACAACTCACGAAATTGTTGTAAAACCAACAGAATCGATTGAATCAAGCCGCTCAGTGGGGCCGATGGCGGTAGAATCAAAGCGGCGGCATTCGATTCATTACGAGCATGTAATCAGCAGCTCCCATTACTCGCTCCATTTCCTACCGTAATGGATGGAACTGAACATTCTCGAGTTTTCAAGGGATTTCTATGTGGTTTTTGCTATGGTTTTTGGGTGTAAACAAACATTTAAGTTAAATGGTTAGTGGTCGGTATGTAAAGTTTGTTAACATTAAAAAAACATTGGGTACTGATCGTGATGGCTATACCTAGTGGTATGAAAATCCAACAGCTACCTTCGTGTACTTACACGATACTTAGAATGTACATATATTATGCTGTTGGGTCTTCAAACTGTGCAAGTTTACATGGTTCTCGAAGGATCCGTAAACTGAAATCTGTGCTTGCTACACTCATTAGAAAAGAGAATTAGTAAGTGGTTTCTCATTAAATTGAAGACGCAAGAGTTAGTAAAGTGGTGGAACAGCCACTTGGCGCCACTTCACTAGCTTTAGATTTAACAAATTAACGATTTTGCTCGTACTGAACAGTTTGCTTTTGATTTATTTGCTCGTAAACTTTGCAGGAGTTAAACTGTTGCCACCGAAATACAAAATTAATTGGAATTAACACTGTTGCATAACAAATACAATGCAAAGACGTTTTTTTCTATGGTTATATAGAATCTCTCGTTTTCCAACATAAAACAAATAATGCTATACGTAATTACAAAGAAATAAGTGCGGAAAATTATGATCAGAGTGAATTTAATTTAAGTGTACTCTTTCATTTTATTTTCTTCAAGTCAGTTCTGTTATTCGTTCTTAACTTCTAAGTGCCATAAAGCTTAACCGGAAATTATAAGCTTTCTGGGTAACATCCAACTACAATAGTTGGAATACTTTCTGGGTAGTTGATACATTTTTCTTTTACCTTTTAATTTCTGGGCAAGACATTTAAGGTAATACACGTCTAACTATAGTCCATGATGGGTTTAATTTAAATTCACACTCAAAGCTTATATTAATAAATAAATTCCTAACTGCACACCATTGAAGGTTGACATGAACATATTCATGGCAACAAATACAACCGCATCGTACCTATTCAGGAGCAAACGTATCCAAACAGAGTGAAACATGTTCATTAACGCGTTACGTGCCTGACAGACACGTCCGGTCCGGCTGGCGAGCCATTCATTAACCGGAACTGTGATCACCGGGTGACATCAACGGCTTTACCTGTTTGTCTGAATGTTATGTGTATTTAGATCTAGTACCTATGGTGATTTTGTTATTGTTTTAATGTACAGTCAACAAAAATAGGTATCCAGGGTCGTCTGATATATTTGAAGTTTGTTTAGAAACCGATGGATGTTTTCAAATGTAATTCCACTGGCATCGGTGAAGGAAAACATCGTGAGGAAACCTGGGACTTACTGTTCTACTCAAACCATGTCAGAGGCCCTTGAGGCGGTTTAGAAACTCTGACACTAGGGTGTGTGGGGTCGTAAGACCTTACTGCCCACAGGATAAAGTAAATGTAATTTAATTTAAAAAATCATTTTTGATAAATTGTGTTACAGCCAAATTCGACCGAATTTAAGTAATTATTCCATATAAACAGAGATTTACAATTATCTTTCTTTAAATAAGACATTTCAAAAATGTTCTCAATTATCTTTTTACTGTATTCTGCTTATGTGAAGGAAATAATGCTAGTAATTCATATAAATTGTTCAACTCAGTCTTTCCAAAACCATCAAAATCCAACAATTGTATTGCCGGATCACAAGTTTTACAGGTCATTAATGAACACACATATATATGACATAACTCATGCGCTGTTCAGACCGGATGAGCCGACTGTCCGTAGAATTGCACTGCCCTACATACCATTCAGTGCCGGACGTGTAATCGCCGGGACGCGTGGCGGGAACCGTTCGCTTCCGTGTTTGTACAAGTCTACTCCATGTTAACTTAACTACGACTGGAATTGAATCGTAAACAAAGGTATTTGATGACGGCTTTCAATGATGGGTGGTTTAGTTTGAAATGCGGTGGTTATTATTGGTTGTTTTTGTAGTTTAATTACTGTAAACCTGCAATATAGACAACATGTAGTATATGTACAGTATATGCACGGAACTCAAACTTGACTTTTTCTTTGTTAATTTATATTAGGACTAGCATCTACCCGCGTTAAGTTACATCTTACTGTTCTACTCGCGTTATTTTAATTAATTGACATAAACAAGAAGTACTTGTTCTAAAATGATCTTAATTGATTGTGTTTAATTTTTCATACCTCTTTTAGTGAACGAAGACATAAAATATCATCAAAGCTAATCTAATGGACGGACAACAACGTTCAACGTTCAATTTTAAAGTAATCACCAATCTATCACTAGATAGGTAGATTGGTGATTCTAGAGTTCTATAAATTAGTCAAATATATCATTAATATCTGCTAGGTTTTGTGATTTCACCTAGAATCACTTTTAGTAAACAGTTTATTGAGACGCCCGTAGACAGAAGACACTTAGGTACATCTTCAGAGGTTTGAAGATATACATATGTATAGGTACCTACTTCTATGTGCGATAGCCTCAATCCGGAAGGCTATGCATTCGTTAACTGGTCCCGCTGAATCAATACCCATCGGTATGAGCGGCTGATCGTCAGACGTGACAATTGGACAATGAATTCTATTCATCAGCCGGAGCTGCACTCGTCGGCTGGTGTCTGCCGATAGATTTGGCAATGACATTCCTGTGTTACAATTCTAGTGGAGGTTTGAATTTAGAATTGGTGAAGGAATGTTGATGGAAAATAAAAGCCGTATGTGGTAGATGTAAATGTTGAGAAAAAATTAAGAATAGCACGAAATTACTAATATACGCCACAAAAGCTGTTTAGGGTTGCACTATTAGTTTTAGTAACTTTGTTATAGTATGAGCCGAATCAACATTATTTTTTCTTTCTTTATCTGCCACGTCTGAAACTAACTGATATATTATAATTAGTAGTTAATCATATTTAAGCATAAGCTAATATTTCCCTTTTCGCCAGGTGCGGTCGCGCTGGCAGCCTCGCAGCGACTCCAGGAGAGAAGCTTCTAGAACTACTTCGGCCGAGTGTAGGCACCCCTCGGCGACACTCTACGGCGGCGTGCGCGCCGGCGCAGCCTCAGAGACCAGCAGGCTTCGTGTACTGCCCCTCTGACGCGCTGCCATACTGTCCACCTTCGAGAATTGCGCCGCCGAGGCCTATCATGAAAGTAAGTTGCAGAACTGGTACTACAAAATTATGTATCTAGAATGGTGTGAATACTAACTTTGCTCTTTTTGTGGTAACAGCTCCAGCCACCACCGCAACAGATTCAGCCAGTCCAGCCTCAGCCGCCGCCTGTGCCCCAGCGCAGCACCGCTACAGTCGCGCCCACCCCCCTCCCGGTGCCGCCACCTGCACCGCCGCGCCGTGCCTCCCCGCAGCCTCCGCGACGGGTCCCACCCCCCACGCCGCCGAGGCCACCCACCACAACACCTCAAACAGACCCCAATGGAAACAGAAGAACCGTAGCCCCGGTGCAACCACAACCACGACTCGACTGCAACAGAAATCCTGCCCACACGCAGTCCCTGTCCGCCAGAAGAGCGCCTCCCTCAAGAATCCCTGACTCTACACCGTTCCCTGCTCCGTTACCTCCTCAGAATACTGTCCAGCCGATGAAACGGTCTCCGAGTTCAGGGTCAAATATTAGCGTCCGACAGGACTCGAACGTGTCTTCAGACTCGTTCAGCCAGACGTCCTCACCGTCGTACACGACGAAGACGATGGAAGCTCCCCTGCTTCCTCACCAACACGTAAACAAGAGTCTTAATGCGAAGATAGCTCGAGGTCTTCTCCTGAAGGAGCAACAGGACAGGGACTCGGGCAATGGCTCCATTACCAAGAGTATGTCCACACCGGCGTCGTTACAGACGATCGTCAGGTTCCAAAATGGCAGCAACATGTCACTGCATCATCGGGTGAGTACAATCTTTTGAAATTCTATCTCTATAAATGCCTTTAAATACCATGGAAATTAAAAAAAATACACGGACAACTTTTGAATTAGAATGCGCTTTTTAAAACGACCGACTACAATACTACTTAGACATTAAAAGCTGTTCGTTGGTTCACTTAATACCGTCAGTCAGTTTGTATTTTCCACTTCACATTTCGCGCTCCACGATCCGCAAACGGTAACAAAAGCGTCGTTTACAGAAACATTTTTATAGCAGCAAATGCTGCAAAAATCCCCGCGTTCAACAAAATACTGTAAAAGTAAGTAGTAACCGTATTTTTCCGCACAAGTGTATGACACATATGGCCACTGTGAAATTAAGTGTCGCTCGCAAACGCTGCGTCGTAATTAAAATATTGCGCCGCATTAAGCGTTTGCTGTGTTTACGGTAAAAGCGTCGGGTGCCAGTTGAGCTCCAAGGTATTAGAGGTAGCGAGTATTTGCGATTTTAATGAAAGAAAATACCTACTGTCAGACTTTTAATAATTATGACTATTTACAAAATCCAGGATAATTTTAAGTATCGCATTAGACAAAACGCAAAGCTATGAGCTATTTTGATGTGAGCAAAATCGAAATATTCTACCACAAACATAATTATTTAGTTAAACTTTTTTCAAATCCTTCATCGCGTCGCTACCGCTTCTTACTTGTTCCTTGCAATCGAATGCGGCTGCACTTCACCGAGTCGCGTCTCGACTACACGAGAATTGTATCGAAAAGTTTCGATCTAAAGATTAGGTTTGCAGCGTATTGTGTTGAAATGAAATACTAGGTGCTATTATGTTTATGTCAGTATCGCAGAATATGTTGTATTGTGAATTTTTAGATTTTAAGAAACTTTAGTTTATCGATAAAATAGGTACCTCTTTATTGCTGGTATACTGGTTTATATACATACTTTAAATACGATCGTAGTAATTGCATTTTTTATAGATTACAATGATGAAACGAAATGACTAAAACAAAAAAAAATAAAGAACAAAAAATTTAATCGATTTCCAATCATTGGTAGGCTTTACAATTCTTATCGGATAATATCAAATAAATTGAGACAACATTGCGAGACCTAGAGGAGCCACTCGACGTAGACCGATTGTTTGTTAGGAAATGAACCGCCTGTCTCGATGAAAATTCACTCAAGAAATTCCTTCGTGTACCTACTTATATTTGACCGGATGTTTACTTCTTTTAAGTATAAAAATTGACCGAGTAAAGTTACAGGTTAGTTTTAGTTCGGATATCAGCTATGTCTCTGTTGTATGGTACAGTCAGCAACAAAAGTCGATTAACAATGTCACTTTTTTATATCATTTAAACAGACACTGAACACATAATGTACTGGCTTTCAGAATTTCAGGTAATAGCTAAGGGTTTATTTTATCTTAATTTTATATTCATTGCGTTTAACTTTTAAAATTGTACTTAATAATTAGAATTTATTAATCATAAATGTTAATCGACTTTTGTTGCTGACTGTACCTAATCAAACTTTTAGCGACAGCACACAAGTTTCTTACCATTCACAGCAAAGACGAACTCCTAATGAAACGCTGCTAACATCCTCCTATACAAGGGAAAACTTATTTCATCCTCTTTAATAAAATCTTAAAGTCCGTCCTTTTAAGTTTGCCACACACAATCTCAAAGTTTCTAATCAGCGTTCGCGTTCGCCACATACGTATCTGAGCGCGGAGGGGGGGCAGCCCCGGGCTACGTATTACTGTTTACATAAGTCAAGATTGCGTGCCGTCCTACGTGTAACTCGGGGGGTAATCTCTATTGTATTGCGAAAGAGTTTAGTTGGTCCATCGTTTCTTATAGCCTTATGTCAGTCTCTGTTAGTGAGTTCATAGTTTTGGGCCGAAATCAAATATAGGCCCAGATTGCGGTATTGCAGTTGACTCGTACGTTCTCCTAGAGATAGCGGCTTTCATAATGCTTACACGATATCTATCGCTTCTTGGTCAGATGTACGAGTATATTGCATAGGTGCCGAATGACGAATGTAGGTCAGTCTCCGATCGTGGTTGTCATGTTAATATTCCACCTTCAACGTTCATGGACGCAGTAATTAATTTAATTACATAGGCGTTCATATTTGTATGAACATCAATATACTAGCACTATTGGTGTGCGTGTGGTACGAGTGATCTTTTTTAAAAGTTCATTTGATCCGGTTTAAAAAAAGATAAGTAATTGTGCATAACTGTTGAAACATGATGGTAAAGTGAAAAAACTGTTAAACCTGAAGTAAAAAAGTTATGGTGAAAAAACTAGATCACTCAATCTGCCCGTTTGAAGAAAATGTCATAACACGTATCTCAGAACATACCACCTTCGTGGTTTACGGAGATGATGACGAGAAGATGATTTACACTTTTGCATATTTTTCATTCCATTTTTGATATAATATTTCTGTTTTAAAAAATACATTTTAACATCCCTATTTCTTAAACAGTTATTGTTCAAAGTTAAACTTGAAAAAAATACGTAAATCCCGCACCAAAAACAAGAAATTGTTTCAAATGTTAGTCCCTGAATTGAGATTACGTAACAATAATATCTCAGTGGAATCCACAAAGCAGGGTTCCGTATTGAATGTGAAACAATTGCGAGTATCTACGCGCTGTCGCCCGGCCCCGGGGCCCGCTCATGACGTTACTGCAACTCGAGATAAATCCTTTCTGGTAGAATGGCTAACAAGCCATTCATGGATGCTGTTAGAGCTTCATGAGGAAATAGTCCTTTTGTTTCAAGTTTGTTTAGATGACCTAGATGTAGCCTGAGTTGCGGAAGGTTCGGGACAAATGAGTTACTTGTTGTCTCTTTTGTGTAGTTAATTGTGTTGGTAGCAGTTTGTTTATTGCCATCAAACGCGCCATAAGTACTAAAACACAATATTCAAAGATATTCTTGGACTATTTAAATAAGTCAATGTGTACAAATAAAATTCTGGACGTTTCATAATGTGTGAAATAAAGACTTCTTCTTATTAGTACCTGTGAAATTTTGAAATGTTTGCTTTTTCCGACCAGATGCTCCGCGACATGCGAGGCGCCAGCACGGACGCCAACCCTCACAAGTTCAGACTGATGCAGCTCGCGCTGAATGCGGTGGCGTTGCTGGCCATCACAGGAGCGCTGTTCGCGTACTTCAGAGCGAATCCAGCGGTACAGGTGAGCCATCATCAGCCAGCCACTCTACAAGTACCAATAATGTTCCCACTGCTGTAACCATGGGCGTACCCAGGGGGGGGCAGGGGAGGGCAGCTGCCCCCCCTTGGAAATCTCGCAGAACAAGTATGAACTCGCCTAATTACTAATTAAAGTGTAAACGGGTCCTTATGCTATAACTTTTAAATAAACCGCGCAGTAGACACTGTCAAAATGCACGATGCAAAATTTGCCAAAAAACCGCGCGCGACGATGGCGGACCTACATTACCGAACTAGGCTCGGCTGTATTCGGTAATCTTCGATAAGGACTTGCGAGCGACTAGCATTTATTTTATTTGGTCACATGTTATTGTTTTATTTCACACATTTTATTTCACACTACTTACATACACCTAATGATTCATGTAGGTGTGTTTGTGTAGTGTGTATGACAAAACAGAAGCGGACGATCCGACTTAAAAAATCTGACTTGCCCCCTCCTACGCCAGAAGCTGGGTACGCCCATGGCTGTAACTCAGGTTTCTATGAGTGGGAATGCGCAGCAAACTATACAAGCCGGGTTCGTAGCGCCAAGTTTTATTTTGCTAAACTGTGACATAAATTAATGAATAAATGAATGCTTTATTTGCCAGAATATAGGTAACTACATCGTAAATGGTAAAAGGGACTTAAGGTGTGTTAGTAGAGATTTTATTTTGCAACCAGTTTATGCCCGCAACTTCGACTGCGTGAATGCCGGTTCTTCACCGAGTTTCATTGTTTTGCATTGAATCCTTATTAAATAAAAGTAGCCAGCCATCAGCTATCGACCAATTTTTTTGTTTTAAATTTAAATATATTTAGTAGAAAGTGTTATTTTGTCATTACAAACAGACATTTCAATTTCATTTATTTGTATAGATGTAACTGTGCTTTTAAACAGATTGTTGTACTTAACAGAAAAAGTTGTAGACCGCCGCGCTAACAATGATGATGAATTAACAAACACGGCCTTTCATACTCACCAGTATTGTATAGCGGCAACACGAAGCACGACAATTAGTTCGTATTCTTGAAAATTACAAACACTCCTACGTAACGAAACTTTTGCTTTTATTTGCTCCCCCATCAGAAAAAGCGCGCAATTTCTCACTGTATAAAAATCAACAAAATGAAACAACTCAATTACTGAACCACTTGCCTACAGCTGAAAGCCATTCCGCCCACAAAAACGTTGGAAAGGCAAAGCTTTGCTAACAAAACAATTATTGTGCTCGTTGCTCAAAGTCGGTCTTCAGGCTTTCGGCAACAATTCCGTCTTACCTGGCCGTCTTTGTCTGTTTTGTGAGAGTTACAACAATGGGCACATTGTGAAGGACGCGTTGTTGTGGATACATATTGGTTTTTGGGCTGCAACAATTTTGTAAAGGATTTAAGTAGTTTAAATGCTGTTTTGCGGAATATGAAAGCAGCAACTTTTTGTTAAGTTAATTAAATTGGTAATAACAACAATAGTTTAATCAGTCCACTTATACCACCCAAACCCACGGTCCCATTCTTTGTTTCTATATCCTGTAATAGTCCTGCGTCAATCGAGTACCTACGAGGATAATTGTCGGTTGGTGTTTAATTTCATCCGAAAGCTGTCCTCTGTGAGTTGGCTTCGGCGCAGTGGTACGGGAAATTAGGGACCCGATTTACTACAAAAAAAACAATAGTATTAAAATATTATATTTTTTTTACAAATACCCACCTAACCTAAACATATCAAAAACTTTGTAAATATTGTACCATCATAATGAGATCGTAACACCGCTCCTTGTCCGCAGTACGTGTCACAAGTAGTGAACAGGTCCACAGTGGTGACGTGGCCGGCGCCCACAGACGCGCCGGGAGCGCGGAACCCTGCGCCGGGCGTGTGTCTGCCCGTCATCGTCAACTTCTGCCAGCAGCACAGGATACCATACAACTTTACCGTGTTCCCCAACTACATCGGGCATTTTGGCCAGAGGGATGCACAGCAGGTACGTTATATTTTCTGTAATATTTCAGTAAAACACTGTTTACTGATAAGTAAAGGCCAATTCTACTAATTAAAAACGTTTAAAATCAAGTCGCCGTCTCATCTCAGGAACAATCGATGTGAACAAATGTAGATTAACAATGTCTTTATTGTAAAGATGTGCGGTACAGTATGGGAATAACATGGACACACAGGTAGAGGCAACACAAATTATTATTAACTATTTTCTAATAAATGGCATTTACTTAATTGCGACGTTGAAATAGTTGTATGTCAGAAAACAGAACTTACGTAGTTCATCACATTTACAGTTTTTTATGCTCTTGTAATCGATTTGAAGTGGCCAGATTGTAAGAATACCTTCTCATATCTGCTTCACCTACATTATAATCTGACAACAAATACTTAATACAATGCTACATCTTTAACTAAAAACATAGAAGGCACAACAAAACACGTGTAAAAACGTATATCGAAGCATCAATATTTAGTCAGTGAAGCAAACTAATTGCGGAATTACTCTATCTAAGGGATTCCCACAAACGGGCTGTTTGCTTAGTTTTGGAAACCCCACAAATTGATACGCTATCCTCTAGACTTGTTTTCAAGTCAAATACAGCAAGTCAAACGCTTCGATACGTCAAGTTTCAAATTGGATGAGTTTCGTTTGCTAGTCATATTAATTTAATTGCCGTACGAACAAACAGAGCCGGGAAATTGAGTTTGCTAAGTGATAAGTGATTCTCTGTTTATAGGTAAATACTCTGTTTTTAATTATGGGTAGAGACAAGATCTCGACTGTAATTTTGTTAGTTTGTTTATTTATTTCTTAATTTTTTTGTTGATAGATTACGAAATAAATATCGTATCTACATAATTTTATTACAATTTGCAGTGTAAATCCAGTGAAGAATCTTAATAACTCAAGTCCCACGTAATGAGACACAATTGATTTTCTATTGTTCTGACTTACCGATAAGTCAGCCGGGGCTTGACCGGTTAAATTAAGAAACAAGCACCTAATGGCAATCAACAAAGTCAGCCCGTAGTTCTAACTAAAACAATCAACAAATAATAATTTACACTAATTTAAAAAAAAAATAGTAATAAATAAAGATTGTTTCCTGGTAAGGGAAGAAACAATGCTCAATCATGAGGGATCTGAGGAGTACAAAGGTTTAAAGACGTTGCCCGTCTATTGCTGGGCAATAAGTTTAATTGCCCGAATCCAAGGTGAATCGTTAAAATGCCATTAACAGGCTTTAACAGACACTTGGCGGGACCCGGGGGTCGTTAATTAGGCGACCTGTAATGTATTCAAGTTTAGTTAAAATTTGGCGAGATTTAAATTTTTTGTTGAGTAGGTAACGAAACGCGATATTTTTGCTTATGGTGTAGTGTTTTATTTAGGTCAGATTTTACCATTAGATCGGTAAAGAGAAAAGCATTATCAATAAGTATGTATGAACTACATTCCGTTGCAATTGTTTGTCTATCTGACAGAACCTTTTCCAACGAGAAATGATGAAGTGGATGAACACAATATTATTTTTCAATCTTACTACAAAAATCCAAACAGTCGCGTCTCGCTATCAACACGATGTTTGTTCTCCCCGACCTTTACTCCCCACAACAATACGTATCTAAGTCTATGCAGCGAAGTCTCTTCAAAATCCTCTCAGCGAAAATTAATTGATCGAAAACCTACTAGGCGCAGATCAAAGGGCTTATAGAGCAATTAATTTGTGTGCTCGTCGCTCGCCGTCCGCTAATCTCTCCGCCAAGTGTCAGGGCACGCCTCTCTTGGAGACTGTAACAGACTGTACCTATCATACGAATATTGGGAGATTTTTCTGGAGGATCTGGTATTGTGCTAATTGGAAATGATGGTCCTCCTTGCTTGTTATGGATACTTGTTTGGGTGTACGTGGGTACTCATGCATGAAGTCCGCTGGCGACTGTGCAGAAGAATATTCTTGTTCTGGTGATCTATCAAATGGAAGTTAAGTAGCAGTAATTATACTAGTAGCAAGTAAGCAGTTAATAGCAATTGGCCTCGGGGCAGCGACTTGGTTACTCCGGCTCTGTCAGCAGTATCAGCGGCCATGAGATAGTTAAAGAAACCACGGTACCTATTTGTCGTCAGCAGATTAACGTTAAATGAACGATTAATGTATTTTTTGAAATACCTTCGAATTTATCGGATTTGCATTACCGCAAACAAAGAATGATACACGAACATTTCCATTCACAGTATATTACCCACAGCGACCACAACAGGGGATGACGCGGCGACATCAATAACCATTAGCTGAACCCTTTCGCGCGCGAATCAATCATTGTCGCGGAAACAATGCGCGCCCGACAAGTAAAATATCAGCGTTAGACTCTAAAGCGCGTTTTTAACGAGCAATGTTTATTAAAACGTGGCATTGTGTCGTCCTTGGGTTGTGCGATATCGTTTGCTTATAACGGGGGAATGAATAGTTAGGTTTTGTCTAATCTGGAAGAGAGGTAGAAAGGAATGTAGGGAATGAAGCCAGCGATCAGAATATTTTTTCGTTATTAAGATTCTTCACTGAGGATGTATAAAATAAGTTGTTCACAAAAAATTAGCGTTCACAAACTAACTACAAAAAACTATTTAATATTTTCGAGGTCATATTTCAATGAACTTTTTGTTTCTGTTGGCCGAATTTATCGCTGTAAAGAAATCTTTTAGTTACAAGAATGGGAAGAGATTGAGGGATTATGTTCCTAGGCGGTGTATCACAGTATTCCCAAAGGCTGCAGCGTAGGAACAGACGACTTACTACTAGATATAATGTATTGTTATGTTCCAGAAGGGCAATAATTCCAAGATTAACAATGACCGCAATCTAATCTCAGTCTCGATCTGTCAAAAATATCTCTAAATTGCCTACATTGATTGTCTCCGAGATGAGAATTAACTAGAGTTTAACATTTTTAATTAGTACAATAATTAGCCCCCCAATGTATGTACTAAAAAACGTTCAAAACCTAGGCATATTCTCAGAAAGATGGAGGGGGACAATTCTACTAACTTTAAGAAACACATTAAAGTAAGGTTAGGTTAGATTGCTTTATAAATAAATAAATAAAAAATAGTTTAATTCGATTAACAAGACTCAAAATAATATACAATCAGATACATAAAATTAAAATAAAATGACAGATAAGATAAAAACACTAGATATGACACAGCACTATTTTCTGACAATATGTATGGCTGTCATACTTCGATTTTAAGACTAGAGTTTTAAGTAGGTACTTATTAAGAGATACTTATCTACTTACTTATATACCTTTTCATTTCAAGGTTCGGATATTTCGTTTACCAGCACAAAATGTTTAAGTAAAAGGGTAGGTATTTCGTTTTATCCGCTCGTAAACACCCGCTCACAATAACAAATGAACAAATGCTATAAATCTTTTTCATATCTATTCTTTTGTTCTCAGGACTTGGAAGTATACGAGGCAGTAGTAGACGTCCGTTGTTACGATCTAACAGCACTATTCCTGTGCTCACTGTTTGTGCCCAAGTGTGGGCCCCTGGGGCATATGGTGCGGCCGTGCAGGAGTTTGTGTCATGGTAAGAAACATAAATGTTTGCCCAAGTCTCGACTACTTGGTCGGCGCAGTAGCTAAACGATTGGCTGTTGCGCTGCGTTTTGCGGCTTCGATTTTTGCACGGAACATACTACAGAGACATGCGGGAGGAATTCCTAGTATGGTGGAACCTTTTTTTTTAACAAACAAGTAAACAATATGGAATTTTTTGTTATACAGAAACGATGCGTCGCTGCGGATTCTTCCTAGAAGTGTTCGGCCTGACGATGCCAGACTACCTTCAGTGTGACATATTTCCGGAGTCCATGGACACAGACGTGTGTCTCGGTAATCGTGAAGTCGCCGACGCGCGCTTCCGAGACGCCATGCCAGGTAATACGGAAATAGAGCAAGAATTTATACATATTTTTAGTGAAGATCTAGAATGTCTTTATTTGAAAATTCCTCGGTTTCTAAGTAAACTTCAACTATATCAGACGACTCTGCTTACTTATCTCTTTTGTTGGCAATACCGAATGCTGTTAACACTCTTCGTGTACAGTGCAATAACGCATTCCCGACCATGTTTGACTTGCCCTGGCGGCGTATTGCGACTGACATGTTCGCTGAGAACAGAGTTGCTGACTTTTTGGAAGAAGCTCAGGGCATGTTCTGTACTCGACTGGATGCAACTAACAATATACTTGTTACTGCTATCTTTTAATCTGTGTATTTGCTGAGGGAGTTGAAATAAATGTACCTACCTATCGTGGTGCATTTGTTTTAGTTCCCTTGAGTGTGTTACAAGGAGAGGGGATGGGTAGTTTTCTCTTTATTAATTTCTAAAATTTTATTTTATTACTTACTTACATACTAAATATTATAAAAAAAATTCATTCTATGGGAAGCTAATGCCTTAAGTAAACAATTATAATTATTTATTATTAAAACTAATTACGTCTAGAGCTAGTTTTGAAATGTCAGAATGAAACATTTTCGCTATCACATAGGTAATTGGTAGGATTCAATTAAAGTAAAAGCTAATGTATAACCCTTGTTCTAACACTGCTAATACTGACTGATGTTGTGCTAGCTTGCTTGTTTTGGTATCGCACTAATTATGTAATTCACGATGAAGTTTCCAGTCTCAATATTTGTTGACTATAGTTCTCTTGACACGTGTGGTAAGTATAACATTAACAGATCAAAATATATATACGTTATCTAACATATCTACCTACATACATAACACATTGGTACATAACATCACGTCTGTAATCCTCAAAAGGTTAGGCAGAGGTGTACCCATTATTACAGCCACATTTCGCCAGTTATGTTTAAGTCCCATGTCATAGGGGGCGAGCCTATTGCCATCAACCGGGTACAAATCCCCGAGGCTGCTACTGATAAATTCCTGATGGAAAAACCCAATAACACTTCGCCCGACCTGAGAACATGACAGACCTGTGAAAAATACTACGCGAACAAACTCGCGGGCATAATTTAGTTATGAATATTATCTTAAACGTATTATGTACACACAGCAAAACAGATAGGTAAGCAGGGTCGTCAGATATAGTTGAAGTTTTCTTAGGAATTATGTCTTTGATTGAAACTTAACTTAAGTAAACTGTTTATTATCTACTTTTTAAATTAAATTAAATTTGAAAACATCCATCGGTTTCCAAGAAAACTTTAACAATATCTGACGACCCTGCGTACCTATCTGTTTTGTTGACTATACTACCAAATTAGAGAATGAATCTCATTACAGATTAATATTTGCAGATGTGTGTGTTACTGTAATGTCAAATGTCACCGCCATTATTTTCCGGGTATTAGATACATACTTAATTTACTCAAGTTATGTTAAAAATAAATGGTTTGTGTCAATCCCTCGACTAAAATAATGACACGTTTCCATTTTATTGAAGGATCTTTTGCATGTCGAGTTATCTTATTGTTGGGGTTTTTTTTTAAATGTTTGCCTGTTTTTTACCATGCGGAAATCTTCAATGATATTAAAGAGCCAACTTATAGTAATAGAATAAATAGATTATAATAGAATATCTGTATTCGAGTATCCATGACTCAAACAATACTAAGTTTACGACTACGTTAGTAACTGTAAGCACTGACACTAAATAATCAAACAAAAATAAACAATACGAATAACCGTGCTTCACCAGCGCGACAACCTATGTTAGATGGCACAGCAACGAACCACGTACTCGTACATAGAACGCTCGATTACTGTCTCGGGAACTTTTTCTATATGACCTTTTCACATAAAAAATATGAATATACTGCAAGAACAGCTACTCACCCCATCTCTATCCCCAGTATGCCCCACCGGCTTCCAATGCGACGTCCGGCGCTGCATCCCGCACGACTGGCGCTGCGACGGCCACGTGGACTGCGCCGACCGCTCCGACGAGCTCAACTGTCGCGTGTGCAAGCGCAGCGGGGAGGTGCACTGCGGGAACCAGCGGTGCATCTCGCAGGCGCATCTGTGTGACGGGAAGGTTGATTGTCCATGGGGACAGGATGAGAGGAACTGCTGTGAGTATTTGTACTTCAACTACCTATAACCCATGAGATGACGTGTTCGATATAAATGCAGTGATATTATAGTCGCGCGACACTGCCTACCACCTATCTATGTATCTAGGCGATTCTGTTCTTTTAAAGAGGTGTATCCTGAAATACTGTCAAATATAAACAACAACAAAAAACAAGTTTTTATTAATTATCGACCCAGTGTCGTATCTTTTTTTGATTATTTATATCTTATATGACAACCTCTTGAAAATTGACGTGGATGCAAAATTGCGCCTTGTAGGTATAAGAATTTTCCCGTTTATATGTTTGGTTTTTCAGAGATTAAATAAAATGCAATGTAGGTGCAGCGCAGACGACAGACTATCCGTGACGCACTTTTTAGTCTGTGAAAATAGAACCTATGCTATTATATGCAGTACCGCACACGACGCGCAAAAAGTCCGGCGTACAAAAAATCCGTGTAATTCGGGCAGACCGCACCGCGCCGCATCGCGCCGCTCGGCACAAAAAGTGTGTGAAAAAAATTGAACGTTTGCTTCAACGCGCGCTAACGCAGACGGCGCACACTTTAGTCGGCAATCTGCATTTGCTAGGGGTGGACGTAACGCACGCGATCTATTATCATGGCGCCAGAGGTCGATGTAACGATGTTAATTAAAGAAATACAAAACAGACCAGCAATTTATGATACTTCTAAGGCAGAATATCATGATAGACATTTAAAAAGAAAAATGTGGGAATTTTTCCGGATGTTGTTTCAGAATTGAATGTTTAGTGTGGAACTGTCCCTTCAGTAATCTTTCAGAAAATATAGGATGTACCCAAAATTCTCTATTTCTTCTTCTTTTTCTGTACTTCATGTACAAAATAATACTTCGCGATCTCTGCACGATTTCCATAGCGTCTACGTCCCTACAGCTCTGCCGACAGGATGTGCGTCGTGTGCGTTGAGTCTGTGAAAAATCCGCGATCGACTTTTTGCGCGCCATGCAGACTTTTTGTGCGCCGCAGACTCGATCGCACAAAAAGTGTGCCGTCTGCGCTGCACCTTAAAGTGTTGGACTAATTAAAACAGATAAAAGCAGTGCAAAGCTGCCAAAGGTTGTGCGCATTTATTTTATGTTTTGTTTTAATTCTATGTTAAGGTATTTACATAAATAGTTGTGTTGGCAAGAGGCCGTTGCTGCGTTTTCTAACCATGATTTGGTTCAGTGCCAAAATCTTGTTCTAATGTGAGATTTTGCCAACAAGAATTTGTGTTTGGTGGTAGAAACTTGTAAGGTATATCTTAAAATAGGTACATAACATAATGTACTACTTAAAATAAGAGTGTCTTTGTTTCGTCAATTATATTTTCATCAATGTTATATTAAAATTTATTTATTTACTTCCTGCAAACTTTATGCAACAAAAGTACAAAAGCGGACTTATTGCTAATCAATATAATACGACATCCATTTTAAAACTGCATTTCATGGCAATTTAATTCTATCCGAAATGTGTCCAACTACAACAATACTATCTAAATAAACTGAGTATTCTCTCCAAACAGTGCGGCTAAGCCAAGCAAACGGCGACGTGGGTCGGGGTGAGCTGCAAGTCTACCGCGCCGCCAACCACTCCTGGTTTCCTGCCTGCATCACCACCCTGGACCAAGATACCGCCTCCAAGCTGTGCTCTATCCTCGGATACTCGTAAGTTTTACAACTGTCTGAACATCGAAAAATTCCAATGGTTAATGTTCAAGTTCTAAAGTCCAGACTTCTTTCATCTTATGTCAGTTTTATACATGTAGATAAGCTAAGAAAGTTGCGTATATATGGATAACTGCATTAATGAGATCACACCCTGTCCTATGGTATGAATGACCTTGAAAAATCACATTGATAATTGTTTGAAATCGCCAAAAATTTTAAGCAAATATTGTGGTTAATGCTTGTGTCGTCTGTGCGTAAGGATTATCCTAAGCTGGTAAAATAATAAGTAAATCAAGTAGTAGTAGTATCATCACCCCGGCGGTACGCTAAAGCCACGTATTACAAAATCACGTAGGAACCAACAGAATTTCATTAAACAGTCCTCAGTACAAAGTTCAACACACCCGGCGGGTCATTACCCGCAGGTCTGTTGATCTATACGAATCAATTTAGTTCCGAGACCTAAAGAATGTTGCACACAACAGCGAGCGCTCACATCGGTTTGCAATTGGTTAAATTAAAAGGTGTTATCTCGCGCGGTTGAGCACGGACTTTACCTGCGGAATTTGTTTCATTAGTTCAGTTTGTACACGTTACGTTCTCTGAACGTTTGTGGTGTTGACTGCATGCCGAACGGTATTGTTTAACTGTAAATGTTAATAGTGGTACCTACCTAATGAGAAAAACGAGCAATTTACGTCCTTTTGTTACAGTTTAACATCCATACTAATATTATAATGCGGAAGTAACTCTGCCTGTCTGTCTGTTACGCTTTCACGACTAAACCACTGAACCGATTTTGACAAAATTTGATACGGAGTAAGCTTGAACCCCAAGAAAGGATATAAGCTACTTTTTATTTCGCGACTTCGACTGTATCCACGATAACCGACATTTACGAGGACGAAGTCGTGGTCAAAAGCTATTTGATTTATATTATCAACTAATCATACCATCTAATGATAATCTTCGTCACAATACTCCGTCAGACTTAACCTACAATATTCTAAAGATTTACACGTGTACACAGGTTGCTAAACAAAAGCCAAGCGGTGATCAACGAGACCAAACCAGCAGTGAGCAGTATAAAAGAAGCTGTGAACGTGAGCGCCACTCCAGGCCCTCGCGCCAGCTTCGTGCACGAGCACGGCGCTGCCCAGACTTACCGAGCCTTTCTAAGGAGTCAAGGAGGACTGTTGAAGGAGCTGAAGGAGTGTAGACAGGATTCACCAAGAGTACATCTCGTCTGCAACGACTATGGTGAGTACGTTTTTACTTTAGGAGGGGTGTAAGAGGGGTATATGTGTGGTAATTAGTGTCCATCTTGAGCCAGCATGCAACTAAACGGAGCTCAATGTTTGCTAAATCTCTTTACTCAGATTGATTAATCTGGCAGCAAGTTTATTTAAAATAATTTGGGTTGTATTCTCCCGAAATTGATATTATGAAATCTTTAATCTATCTATTCAATTGCCTGATAATCGTTTTAGTACAAGCGCGCTATATCGGCATTACATTTCGCTCAAATTACCCAAAAAAATAAAATCCACTAAAATCCATCGATTCGAGTGGAACAAATACGCTGATAGCCGGCTATTTGGCTAATAGCCGCTGGCTGAGCGTCGGCTAGCAATAGACTCAGTGTTGCATGTGATCGCGTTACAGGCTTTTACGGCCTTATGATCATGGGAGAGCTTTTAACGTACCTGTAGGGAATTATGGCAGGTTGGGAATGTCTTCCTGTGTTAATGTACATGTGGGATTTAATACACAACATGTAACTGCTCAGTTTTCTCTTCATTGTGTTGTAGCCAATCTCGTGCTCTTGTTTATTTTCATTATTTTATCATCCAATCATCACATTAAGAAAAAAAAACTAAATTCTTTTTCAATTTTAGCATCAGACAGTCTTTTTGCGAAAAAGGTTTCATTCCTATAAATACGTACAAGATTTTCTATACTTGTTCTCTAAATCAGTGCTCGCTTTTATTTTCTTTCTCTGTTATTTCAAAGTAAGTGGCGAGGCGTTTGACATCCGCTGAGTGCACACATATGTACTCACGTAGGCTGTAGGCTCGCGGAGGATCCAATCTTGTCACTTCAGAAGGGTGAATCAACTTTTGTTTTGTAAAAGCTTTGTAAAGTGTACTAAAGGTGCCGTTAGGCTTATAAATGGTAAGAATGTGTAGGTACGTCTCATGCGGGTGTGCGTGTTGGTAAAGATCTGAAAAGGTTGGGTTGAGAGACTTGTCTCGTCTCTATTTCTTTATGTAGCTACATAAGTAATTAGGTATGATACTCGTACATTTTCAACACTAAACAAAGCCTACCCTGAGTCTATTCTTATTTCAGAAAGGAACACCCTTATAAAGTAAGGTAATAATTTTCCTCCAGACCGATTCGTTCACGAACGCTAACATTTGTATTACATTACCTAAATAAAGCTTACGTTATTACGCTACACACTCATAAATAGCTTTTATATTTCAATCGAAACATAACAACAAAACGGAGCCATCACAACAACAGATAAGGGCGTCGCTCAGTGCCCTAATGTATCCTGACGACTGACGGCCGCGGGCTATCCGTGCCCAAACCTGCTGAGTGCACGCCGACCCTTACACGTTATTGCTATATATCGAAAGTGTTTTGATTCATGGATATGTTGAGTACGTAAAATATTAGGTTTAGGCACGTTCGTAAGTTAGGTCTTACAAAGAAGAACTAGAGCTCAAAAGCTTAATCTTATTACAATTTTTATTATTTTCGTACCATTCGGTATCTGGTGTCATCAATAAGGCTAGTGATGACTCCTTGTAACGTCAATATATCAGTAAGTGCTTACCACTAACAGGGCTGCTAGCATATGAAATACTTGGAACTGCGGCATTAGTATGTTTGTGCACGCTCTGCACGTTTGTTCGTAGTAATATGTGTGTAAACGTCACGTTCTAGACCAATCCTCTAGATAAATGATCTTCTCTCTATAGCTAAGACAACTGCCATTACAATAATCCTACAAATCGTAACAATAAACATTCCGATGTCAAATTCACTGAAGGTTATAACAAAATGAAATGTAATTTGCCAAGACAAATGGTTTTTAATTATAAAAACTGTCATGGCTGCCGTGGTCACAGCACAGGAGTGTAAAAAATTGTGAAAGGTTTTGTTCGCAATTATGTAAAACGAATTACGGAGCGCTAAGCGCACTCGACTTATTGATAAAGTTGATGAGATCCTTATCTTCTCTTTCTTAGGACTTTTCCGCTGAAAGCTTGCTTGTTTAAAGGATCTTATTTATGTTGCCTGTGATATTACTATTTCTTCGTTTCATTCATGAAATCAACTATTATGTTAGGTCATGAGCGCACTACAGTTTAAATGCACTCACATACGACAATCGGTGCTCGTTTTATTGTTGGAAAGAATGGAAGACTTGAATTCCAATATACCAAGGTAGATAAGTCGGTCCTACAAAATTGACAGCTAATTGCGAGTCGGTTTTTAAACGATCCGATAATTGATTACAGTCGGTCGAACACTAAAGATGATAAAACTGACATACGAGAACTCTATTTAATTAACTATTACTAAACTATTTAAAATTTGACGCAATATCAGCCGCTGATCCCGACGGCACGTGGAGTTGCCACGAATAACATAGATAATTACTTTACTATATGTTACAAGTATGTATTAATTTGCGAAATAAGTTGGAGACCCACGCGAAGTATTTCACGGTAATATTCAGTGAATGTGTCTCGATAATATTAGAGCGGTTTTTTTTTCTGCGGCTGCATCACTATATTTTCACGGTTATGAACGAAAAATGAATTAAGGGTAGTATTAAATATAGTAGGTTACACAATTTTATAAGAACCTTTTTTTAAAGATGGGAATATCATTAAATGGCTTCTTCGGCTCTGGGCAGCGCTCTGCTCTTGTTGGGACTGTCAGACTCTTTCTGACTACAACCCGTCCGTGTTCCTCCTAATGCCCTTTGCGTTCCAGGATCGCGGTGACTGTTTTGATAAAATTCCGCCACCCTAGCAGATCTTTTGAATACCTAAGTCCTGCAATTAATTATGTATTTGACTATACTTCAGTTACTTACAATGATAGGATATAAACACAAAAGATGAGAGATAGACGGTTTCCTATGAGAAAAACATAGCATAAAAAATTTGTTAGATAATATTTTAATGGAAAATAACTTGAAATCTTATTTATATTTCGTATCTTTTCGTAGCTGTAGTACCTACCTACAAATAGCTATGAAAACATAAACACATCAAAAAAGTCTAGGGATCAACATCCCTAACAAATGTTAGGGATGTTGATCCCTAGACTTTTTTGATGTGTGTATATTTTAACAAAATAATGAAGTTATTATATTTCGGTCAAAACTCACCCCGAGTTAGATCCATTAGTGTTTTGTAAACTTAATGTAAAATACTCCCAAATTGGTAACTTTTCGAAGTATTCCTGAACACCTAAATGGGATTATTTAATTTGGGTCCTTGATTCAATTTGCACATAAAGAGAAAGTTTCTAGAACTTAAAATAC
This sequence comes from Hoplodrina blanda, assembly GCA_949316365.1. Taxonomy (NCBI): domain Eukaryota; kingdom Metazoa; phylum Arthropoda; class Insecta; order Lepidoptera; family Noctuidae; genus Hoplodrina; species Hoplodrina blanda. The sequence goes on along the minus strand of OX438579.1, from coordinate 690,308 downwards.
GTTTTAGCGGTACGGCATGTACAGTCAGACTGTATTTTTAATATACAGGGTGTAAAAACACACATTATATAGCCATTAACTACGCATTCTGTCCATACAACAAACAGCAAAAAATATTAGTGGGAAATCACTTTTATTTTAGTTGGAAAAGTTCATGGTAACGCGCCACGTAACGCACGTAAAACATGACGGTTATGGGTGCATGCTACAGTACAGGGGCCGTGGGGGTCTTAGATGTTCTTTTTAAACTTGTTTTCGTAAAAAAAAAAACAGGAAAGAAAGTTTGAAACTTTGACCTTTAATATCTCCATAATAACGATCGCAAAATGATGGGTGAGAACATGTAATTTTCCGCTTTGTTAATCGGCTTTTTATACTGGTTATAAGATGCCATATGTCTCACTAAATACAGAGGTAAGATAATTTTCTATAAAAGAGATAATCAAATAAAATAAAAAATAAAACACATTATTTTAGCAACATTGAGAGTGATTAATAAAAGGAATATTTTCGCGTATCCCAAACTCGCAACAAAAACTCGTCAGTTATTCCAGATAAAATAAAACGTGTGAAATCACGAATATCAAGTGACACGTTATAATTCTGTGAATCGAGAATGGGATTTATTAATTTATTGTTACAATAAAACGGGGGTAAAAACACACTTAATGAATCCGAAAATTAAACATTTTTCCCATTATTGAGATATTTTTTTCATACCTGGGAATATTTCTGGTTCCGTACATACAGAAGGATATAATTCCAACTTTTTGTCACGTTTTTCTACGGAAAGTAGTTTTAGTTTTTTTCGTTAAATAATGTAATATTGTACACAGTATGCGCCTACAGGCATTGTCTCGTATAATAAAATAAAATATTTGTTTACATTGCAAACACATCATAGTTAATTCATTTGTCAATACTTGGGAATGTATAAATCAACAATCATAATTACATATGAAGCTCTCTAAAAAATTGCGCTAACTCTCTATGAAAAAATACGAGAATGTTATCACGTACCTACCTAACCAACTTTCAACGAAAATTAATGTAATCGGGTTTCTAATCTAAGACGTCTGTTATCTGTTATATTTCTTCACTCATCAAAGAGGAAAAGTCTCGCAAAAACCACCTACTATTATTAGCAATCAAAAGTCGTTTTACAAAAGGCCTCTTTGAAGTTGTCATAAGAGAATTTTATGAAAAAATGAAACAATCATTCCTGTTGGTTTATTCAGCGTTTCTGAAGCACGTGTAAGCGGGGTGCTTTACTTTTTTGCGTGTGAAATAGCTAGCAACGGTCATTTAAAAACGCATTGAAAATGTCTGCAATTTGTTAGAACGTGTAGTGCTGGGATATTTGTTGAGGAAGTGGAATAGTCCGGAAGATTTATTAGGTTATTTGGTGAATAACACGATCCCCCAAAAGGTCGATGTATCTATAAGATCCGGGAGGAATGGTTCACTCATTCAATTTATTAAAGCTATTGTAATGTAAAACGAAGCCCGGAAGCACTTTTAAACGATGGAGAAGATAGCCAGCATTGTGTTGCAAGCTCAAACAAAAACGCAAACATCTTAAAGATGATCTGGCTCAAAAATTTGTTGTGTCTAAAAGAATTATCGATCGCGCGTAGTACTTACGCAACGGCGCGGCGGGCCGACGACCGGGCTTTGGCCCAATGTTACTTGAAGGTTTGTCCGCTTATCTCGCGACGTACGGCCACTCCAACCATGCTAGGGCTCCGTGCATTACATAGTACTCGTAAGCCAGCAGGTGTCCCAAGTAGTTCCCAGAAAAGACGAAAAAATAATAAACACATACTTTTTTATTTTACGCTAAGAGAAGCATCCTGTTAATGTACTTTATCCAAGCAGTGGCTCGCTCGAAGTTTTTAATAAAATCAATGTGAAATCAGAGCCGAATAGTAGTCTTCAAAATAAATTCTTGAACTAAACCTATATCAGACCATTTCATATTTAGCGAAGAACGAAGAAACCCATGCAAACTAAGAGAAATAAAATGCAACGCTGTAAATGGCCTCAGTGCCTTTGTTATTAAACTTCGATACAAATAGAAGGACTAAGTATAAAATCTTGAAGAAGAAATGCGAGCAATAGGTACTGCATTTAACTTTGAAACTGTTATTTGCACACTTGTGGTAGTTCGCTTTTAGCTGCTTTCTTCAGGGCAGGGAAATGTTTCTAGATCAAATCTCTTCAACGTCGCCTCACTTATGCTTCAGTTGGTCACTATGTCAACAAAGTTTCGCAAAAAGTTACCTAATTAGTAGGTATTTACTTTAAGCTACATTTTAAGAGCTGCATTCTTGCAATGTAACTTAAAACTTACGAAAGGCTGACAAAGAAATTAAACTTCAGAAAAATATCTCAAAAGATTCAGAACTTGTGCGATGTTACAGAAACTGCAATCCTGACTTTTTTTACTAAGAGTGTAGCCGTAACAATCCGCAGACGAGCTTATTGGAGTCCTACAAAAATCGGAATAATATTGTACCGAAATCAAAGCACGTAACTTCTTTAGAGTGTACCTATTTACCCAATATTGAGTATTTGCCCTCGTCTGTACCCTTCGATGTAGCTCCAAGATATAGCTGAATTCTTTGAATATTAGCTTTGTATTTAATATCTTGGAATATCTTTGGTGTATTAGAACTAACCACTAAACCAAATATTGGCATTGCACTTTATCCCGACCAGATAACTATTTGGCTATTAATATCGTTTTATATTGAGCGATTTATTTGGAATTTCTAGTAGAACATAATCACAATACACTTTCAAACTGCTAGTCATTTTTCTGGGGGTGAAACTACATAAAAGTGGTCAGTTACGCTTTATATACATTCGTAGACAGCAAAATGCCTCAAACCATAGAAAGATTCATCATCTATTTCTATAGCAACAAGTCAATCATTTCTCTACCATTCTTCACTTCATTGTCACAAGATTAACGCCCACGCCTCATCAATTTATCCAATCTCATTTTTTCACTTTGAAAATTTAATTAAAATCTAAACTGATGAAATACTAAAGAGCTTTACATCAGAGCTTTCGAGTACCCATAAATATGATTTACTTTTATACTATTGAAATGTGGATTTTAAAAGTCGAATGATAAGGCTCAAATTCCTTTGTAGCATGTCACACAGTGGTCTCATTACCTGTAACGGCTGGGCATAAGTTTCGCCAATTTAATTCTATCGTCTCATCGCTCATACAGTACTTGTATCTTTACGACGAATAAAAATCGTTCTTGTTCTATACATTTTTGAACAGGGAAGTTTGGCGACGTGCTCGGTTGTAACTGTATATCGGGTTCTGTATACGATCGGAGGCGGAGACTGGTGTGGCAGGGAATGCGAATAATTTTATATTCAACGTATTTTCACACGTTTAGTGCAATAGCTGTATTTCGTTCGGTTTGGTTGTTCACGAAAAAAATTCAAAAAACTTTATACATATAAATAGTCATGCTTATATACCACAATAACATAGATAGCAATTTGTTTTAAAGCCATACTCCTTAAAATAAATCCCTTATTTATCATAAAGCAAAAATCCGAATAAAGGAGAGCCATTTCCACGATGCCTAGTTATTCATAGACGGAGGTAAACGAATTGTGTCAGTAATCATTTGTCGTCAGCCGTCTTATCTTATGAACGACGCCGAGGTTAGCAGGTGGGCGATAAGTTTACAGAATTACTCGGTAAATGCTCTTGTCATTTACTTGTACAAATTTTGAGGGAACGTAATTTTGCGGTGATGTAGATTTTCATTAGTTTGAGAACATAAAGAATAATAATTCAATTTATCGTTGGATTGGATCGTTTTACATTATCTACGAAATACAGTATAGATGTGCTTTTAAAAATCTTAATAGATGAAAGACGAATTAATAGTTGCAGACACAACTATAATAATATACATATAAAGCGTGTCCCACACTGGCGCGGCCTGCGGTGGCGGCCAACCGCGGGCCGCGGCTCCGCCCCCTGCGACAACACACTGCCGCGGTGGCGGTGGCGGCCTGATGCGTCATTATTAAATTAGTAGGGGAGCCCAAAATGCTAAATGTGGATTTACTCCAGCGTCGTGGGGACCTTTTAGATTGTAAAGATTAGATGCTAAAAAGAAAAAATGGTTAAAGATGGAACCTTTTCACTGGTGGAGTGAGGATGAAGGATGAAATCTCTCTAACAAACATGATAAATTAAATGAAAGGAAAACCAGTAAATCTTAAATTAATTTAACTATTTACAAAAATTTAGATTTCCTGGTTTTCCTCAGAAAGAGATTTCATCCTTATAATTGACCCTAACGATCGATGCAATAAAAGTACAGGGTATAATTTTTTCAGATTTAAGCCGGTTCGATTCCCGGGTGTGGGAGAAGAGAATTTTCGAAAATCTTTGAATGCAGTTTGCTTTCTATTCAAAAATAAGGCGATTATCACACGGCACCGCACGCCGCTCCGGCATGCGGTGGCGGTGAAGCGGATTTTGATGCGGTTTTGGTTTTAGCCAGTTATTTTTTACCGGTTTTGACCAGTTTTCAGGGTGTCCAGGTTGGGGTTTTTTTTCCCCCCAATTTGGGGAAAAATTTTAGGGAACTTTTGGTGAAATTAAAACTGCGGGGAAAATTCTGGGAAAAAAATAAAAAATTCTGCGAATCCACTAGCGCGAATGCAGATAAGCGCGAAGTATATTTTTATAAAGGATAATGGGAAAATTCTTAAAATAAGGTTCCGTACACATACCCACATCACTTTATCTATTAGATAAAATTCATAACGGCTAATTACGCGTCATGGGTGTCGTGTTTATGGTTTTCGAGGGTGCTGATGACGAAAATGAGGTCAAAATGATAATCCAAGATGGCGGCCGCAAAATTTTACAAAATATGCTTCATGGGTGTCGCGTCCATGGTTTTCGGGGTGCTGATTTCGAAAATGAGGTCAAAATACAAATCCAAGATGGCGGCTGCAAAATTTTACAAAATATGCTTCATGGGTGTCGTCCATCCATGGTCGTGGCATATTTTGTAAAATTTTGCGGGCGCCATCTTGGATTTTCATTTTGACCTCATTTTTGGCATCAGCACCCCCGAAAACCATGGACACGACACCCATGAAGCATATTTTGTAAAATTTTGCAGCCGCCATCTTGGATTTTCATTTTGACCACATTTTCGTCATCAGCACCCCCGAAAACCATGGACGCGACACCCATGAAGCATATTTTGTAAAATTTTGCAGCCGCCATCTTGGATTTTTATTTTGACCTCATTTTTGGCATCAGCACCCCCGAAAACCATGGACACGACACCCATGAAACATATTTTGTAAAATTTTGCAGCCGCCATCTTGGATTTTTATTTTGACCTCATTTTCGTCATCAGCACCCTCGAAAACCATGGACGCGACACCCATGAAGCATATTTTGTAAAATTTTGCGGCCGCCATCTTGGATTTTCATTTTGACTACATTTTCGGCATCAGCACCCTCGAAAACCATGGACACTACACCCATGACGCGTAATTAGCCGTTATAAATTTTATCTAATGGATAAAGTGATGTGTGTACGGAACCTTATTTCAAGAATTTTGCCCATTATATCCTTTATGAAAATATACTTCGCGCATATCTGCATTCGCGCTAGTGGATTCGCGGAAGTATCTATCGCGCAAGTGTAGGCGCACAAATGTCTATCGTGGAACTGTCATTCGCGCAAGTGACCTATCGCGCAAAGGGAGTCGCGCAAGTGTCCGTGCGCGCAAAGGGTCTCGCGCAAGAGTCTTGCGCGTAAATGTCTTTCGCGCATGTGTCCTGATACCCACTATGCTGCCTAGGTCAACAAATAAAAAAATAGATTTAATAATATAAGAAGCCAAAAGTCCTTAAAAATACACCTTAACATATAACGCCCTTTTAAAAAATTATATTACCCCCTTTTGGGGAGAAAACCCCTAAATTGGGAACCCTGCACGATGATCCGCACGGTGATGCGGTTGTGACGAGAACGCCGCTCGACCGCGCGGTCGTGCGGTGTTCGTGTGCAAGGTTCAAGCGGATTTCATAGAGGCTAGTGCGACGTGAGAACCGCATCACCGCATGCCGGAGCGGCGTGCGGTGCCGTGTGTTAATCGCCTAAAGGAATGTTTCCTTTGAGTAAAATTTTCTATCTGCAGTGTTAAGAATACTTTCCCTCCAGGTGGCATTACAAAATTCCACCCTGTATATGGTGGAGGTACTTAACAGGGTGCAAGGTATCCTCCCTTATATTAATCTGCCACGCTCGAGTAAATCCAAAAATCCCTTCCTGGGCTCCCCTACTATATAGTTTGACCGAAACTGCTGTACGGCGCCCTAGGTATGTGCGCGGCGAGACGCGGGGGAGTACCGGCCGCTCCGTGCCGTCAGTCTGCCGCCGACGCTCACGGCGGTAGCTAGCATTTGTTTGTACCGGACCGTCTATGACAGACGCACATGAGATAAATATACAAAGATGGGTCGTGCGTTATCTCGTGATGTCAAGACCGTCATTTTTAAAATGGTCGGATATTTTAAGAAAAATAGACCAAAAGCTTTGAATAGAATAGTGATGCGAATATTGCCAAAATCGTAGCGGAGGCAATTTTCAATTCAAATGAAAAAAACTTTCTAAAGTTTATCTTGGATGTTACTGACATCGGTGAAGGAAAACATCGTGAAGAAACCTGGAATTCTAATTAATATAAGTCTGGAATCGCATCTGGCTTTACATAAAATATTGTAAACCGATATCGTAAGATCAGTCCGACAATATTGATCTCATGTGAACTCATGGTCTTTTTTCCTGGGACCCCACCTCCCCGCGCTTTCCTAAGGGGCGGTACAACACTTTCGGTCAAACTATAATTAAACATTATTTTGATGTGTGAGATTCCTATATTATCTATTATTGGCATCTGATAATATTACTTTTATGAACAGAAAGTGCGAAATTATTATTTAAATTTACTATTTCTGTTACAATATTCGTATTTGACGTCATTTTTCAACGTGGTACACGCGGCCTGTTGCAAAAATTTCCAACTGGCCGCGTGGTGCCGCGTGACAGAAGCACAGAGTATATTCTACTCATGTGGCAGAAGGGGCGTGGCATGGGTAATGTGACCATACGTCCCGTTTTGAACGGGACTGTCCCTTTATTCGTGACTTCGTCCGGGTGTTCCCGAACGATGCTTTGGGACGCAGAATTTTTTCATTTTTTTTCAATAAACATAAAAACTACGCATCCTTTAACAGTTCTCTGTAATTTTCCTAAAGATAAAATATTTTTTAAAGTGCATAAAAACATTACAAAACCTCAACGAAATAGCCTTATATTTTTTATCGTTTAGCTAATTATTCAATATCTACTTAATTTTCTTAAAGAAATGATCTCAACAGATTTATTTTATTACTGCGACTTTACTGACGTCGTACTTTTGAAAATGTCCCGTTTTAAGTCAAAATAAAATGGTCACATTAGCATGGGGGCGGGGCTTGCGCCGCGGTCAGCCGCTCGCGGGCCGCGTCTTGGCCGCGCGTGTCTGAAGGCTCACCTACATTTCTAACGAATACAACTGACCGCCACCGCGGCCGCCACCGCAGGCCGCGCCAGTGTGGGACACGCTTAAACGTCAAAAATAAAATGAACCATCTCGTAGAAGATTGCTACGCAAGCGTAGCAACTTGCTACAAGTTTAACTAGTGCTACGCGTCGTAGCGCGGGGAAAAAATACGTGACTACTTGTTATTTAAATATAATTTTAAGAAAAGACAGCGTAGTATTAACTGAATCCGCATAAAAGCTAATTAAAACTTAATGTTCTATAACAAAGGAACGAAGAACTACGGCTTTAGTGTCTATTTCTGAGTTAAGATTACTTGAATCGGTTTCAAGTGATTAAATATAATTTAATACGTCCTCACAAATTTTTCGTATAAGCTCTTACAATTAATATAGATAGACAGATAAGTCTTTCGACCTTTAAAAGGAGCTGACATTTATTTTTTCATGTTCAAGATAAAAAGGTACGAAATAATGATTTACGTAGAAAAAAAATGTGAAGTATTTTTGAAGAACTAGCATTTAATAAGACTGAGACTTGAGACGATTTATAGTAGTTTATTGAGTACAATAATATCTAGTTTATCTGCTGCAATATTGCGTCGAACGAGAAAAATGAAACCTCAAAGCGGTTTGTTACGTAAACCGCCGCACATTGTTTATTGAGCCTTTCCTGCTGTAGCCAATGATCCGACCGCTTATATTCAGTCAAGAAATAAGCTTTCCATTTTTGTAAAATTAAACATTTGCATTTCTAGCTTTCGGGATTAATTAAGGGTTTATTCTAGATTTTCATAAATTACAAAAAGCCTGCTCAGGCTAAGATAAGTAGGTAAAGGTTGTCCTGGGCGCTGGAAAGATCTAGATTTTTTTTAAAAATAACAGGGAAAGAAAATTCTTCTTTTCAGCAAGTTACTACGTTTATTGTTCGTGAAAATCGCAGCTTAAAACCATTGTGTAAGTAACAAAGTTAGGGATACTACTTTTCTTTTCTAGTATTCTTAACTTTACCTACAACTTATCCAACAAAACATAAATAAAAATATCAGCTATAAAAGACAATCTCTAACCAAAGGCAGCGACCGTAAAGGAACGTCAGAAAAATTCATTAATTACAAAAGGCTAGAAACACGAACAAACTGTTGGTAATCTGGTGTTCATAATTGTGGGCGCGACACGATTGCCTAAACTTTAATTATGTTTTTGTGAGGACACGCCAGGTGGGCACCGCCGGTGTTTGGGATAAACTTGCGGCGGGTGCACTTGTTACATGTATTATAGTGATCCAGATAATAATATTATTTATCTAGTAGAAGTCACAATCTGATAATACGTACATTTTATTTTTATTTTATTTTATTCATTATGGAAAACCAACAATTACACGCTATACATGGTTAACAATAGCTTATAATCTAGACATATCAGTGCTTAACTTAATACGTAATCCATTATGTTACTAATTTTATTCGAAATAGATTTTGGAAGAGCACAAGTACAACATTACTAATTAGTCATTCAAGTTAATAAATCTTTTTCTTATATAATACTATTTATACATAATTACTAAGTATATGAAAAAACTAATCATCAGCTTTTTCGATCATATTGAGTAGATCAATGAGAATTTTGTTAGCTGACAAACAAAATAAATCGAAGTCTAAATTATTTTGATATGAGTTGTCAAAGTTGCCGAAATAAAACAGCTTAGCAAAAATAATTTTGATATGAAACAAAATTGTTTGAAGCAAAACAGAAATCAGTACGATTACAAAACCGCTAAGTCCTCTTACTTAAATGGTCGAAAAAATTTGTTTATCAGTCTCGGGAAAAGGGTTTACTTAAATTTCAATTTAGAGAGCGTCGGACGTCAAGTGGGCTGAATAGAGAAGTTTAGCTTTACAAGTTTAATTTTTGCTTTCCCAGCGTTTGTGCGAACAAGCAGAAATTACAATAGAATTAATATTTACTTGCTTACTTTGTGTTCACAACTGTTGGCTTGAAAAAATATGCGCAAAGATATTATAGCGGGCAGAATTATACTTTACCGCGCTTTGTCTCAAAGGCTGCTATTTAACTTTTGTTTTAGAATCTTTCACAAAAAATTTCAGCGGTATTTATCTCACCCACAAACCATACACAACGAATGTTAGAAAAGTTCGGCTTTTATAGTGCTGTCTCGATTATTCATAACTGTTTCTCTAAATCTCTTTCAAATTGAAGTTTGAGTACCTATCACATCCACAACTTTTGCTCCTAGAATGCGGGAAGCGGCGTACGATAGGCATAGGGACGAAGCGTATCGTGGGCGGCGTGGAGGCGTCGCCGGGCGACTGGCCGTTCCTGGCGGCCATCCTCGGCGGCCCTGAGGAGGTGTTCTACTGTGCCGGCGTGCTCATCGCCGACCAGTGGGTGCTTACCGCCGCGCATTGTGTCGGGAAGTGAGTATAATCATACTCTTTTTTTTCGTGTCGACACAGGCTGCTGAACTCATGCCGTATGTAGTGCCTCAATTTTATTTTTTCAAACTTGATTTCAAATTAAACAATCATCTCATAACTTAACTAAAATCAATATAAAATTATTTTTTTTTTTTTAAACCATTAATGACGTTCAAAACTGCCTCACTTTTGAACGTCATTAACCAGATAAAGGAATTTAATCTTGTTGTTAATTTCAAAAGGTAATTTCTGTAAGTACCTAATTAATTTGTGGTAAGGTAAGAATTGTCAGAAAATCCACATATTACCTATGCTCTGTTTGTTCCGTACTAAAGGAAACTTCTCTATTACCTACCAAGAACCATTCTTAAATGATTCTTAGTGTTCACTGATTTGGTATTAAGTGTCACTGAATAGGTAAGTAAAGTACATAAACATAAGTCAAAGTCAAATCATTTATTTACATAAATTAGGCCATTCATTATAAGGCACTTTTGAACATCATCATCAACCTGGCTACATACTCCATACTTCTTGCAGCCACACGGACGTGAACGGCTGGACGATCCAGCTGGGCATCACGCGGCGTCGCTCACACGCCTACTACGGGCAGAAGGTCAAAGTGAAACGCGTCGCCCCGCATCCGCAGTACAACTCAGGCATCGCGCACGATAATGACATCGCGTTGTTTCAGGTTCGGATTTTTAAGGGGTATATACGGGGTGTAAAAAGACACATCACATAGCCATTTACCACACATACAGCTTATCAAACTAAGCACTCAGAATATTGTGCACAGTTTAGGGGTAGGTACAGTTAGATCTAACATTTAAAACGATTTCCTAAACAAACGTTAAAAAAAGTTTTAACTTTTACCTTTAATATTTCCGTAAGGGCGCGTTCACACGACACGCGCACGAGGTCTACCCGCGCACGCCAAGCGCACGCCCCGCGCCCGCCTCGCGCCAACCCTGCGCTCGCCCTACCCGCGCTCTGGGAAATGCAATTTGAGATCTATTGATGGATAATAAGACTCAAATTCTTATTTAACAAATTTCAATGCGAGTTGGACGCGGGTGGCGTGCGCTGGGCATGTGCGTGTCGTGTGAACGCGCCCTAACCAAAAGGTTTCCAGGTGTGCTCGATAATAGAAAAATTATCACGTGATGGGAAGAACATACAACATTTGGCTTCGTAAGGTGTCTTTAAAAATCCCATTCCATACTATCCGTGATTTAGCAACACCGCAAATACCTGATGGTAGACCAAATGGAGTGTTTTCTATTTGTCTTTTTTGCTATCAGTCGCTGTATTAAGCTTCTTAAAAGCTTATACTCAAAGTAGCATAATATCAGTCTGCTAACCCAACAAACCCCTTTATTATAAACGTTTTGTTTCATATCTATAGTCTCCATACTTCCCTGGTAGTATAGTTTGAATGTTGCTTTTATTTTGTGTACAGCTATCAGTTCGAGTCCGGTACCACGAACAAGTGTCACCGGTATGCCTGCCGCCCGCCAACCGCGTCCTAAAGCCAGGCACTCTCTGCACTGTCATTGGCTGGGGCAAGCGGGACGATAAAGAATGTAAGTACATTATATTTGTTTTATCTGCGTTAATATGACATCAGTATAATGTTTCATTAATCATATGTACCTATTCATGCTTTATTTCTGACTTATTTGCATGCAGTTTATTATTGCCTGATCAAACTATTTTTCGTTAGCAGTCCTACAGAAATTGGTTGAAATATATTTTTAATAGGTACTGGCGCGATAGGCTGTATAGGTACGGTAGAATTTCCCGAATTCATTTACACAGGGCTACAGGATCATCCGTTTTGTAAACAACCTTCGAGTTTCGTCTGTTTGCTTTTAAACCCTCCCCAAAATTAGTGTAAGTACGTAACCAAATAATAATCTTTTCTTTGCTATAGTATCAGAATACGAGCCAGCAGTGAATGAGGTGGAGGTACCAGTTCTCAACAGAGACCTGTGCAATCAGTGGCTGGAGCACCGAGACCTCAACGTGACGGAGGGCATGATCTGTGCTGGCTACCCGGAGGGCGGGAAAGATGCCTGTCAGGTACGTCTGTAAACACACTAAGAATTTCTCCTGTTCCTATCGTGGGTGTACAAACATATAAACCCACATACACAGAGATCCAGACTCGTAACGACTGTAGACCATACAAATAATAATATGTATTTGATTTGCTTAACCACTGTGCCAACTGTGTCATCTAAAGCAATTAATTAATTCTAATAAAGCAGCAACCCAAACGTAACATTGAAAAATAACCTTCAGCAAATTATTAATTAATTGAAAGCGAAACTAAAAGTAAGGCTTTTAGTTCCTCTTTTAATTAAGATCGATGTAAACGTCTATAATCCGGAAAACGTGCCGTCAAATGTTAGATCTGTCTGTACCTATAATAATATAATTACCTAGGTATATTCATCTGATTGAATCGTAAATTAAATCCTAAAGTAAGCTAACTGATATTAGAGACGGACGAACAATTCTTGATACATTTGCTACTACTGATTGTTCAAGTTGTAAGTACCTACTTGGATATTCTTAGACATAGGTACGTAGGTAGCTCTTATTTAGTAGGTATCGAACTACATAAATAATATAAAACTAAAAAAAGATATCAGTTTCTGCCCACGAATAGTCTGCGTCAAAGTTGATATACTTATGTATTATTCCACAGGAACCGTACAGTTTTCCCGGATAAAAAGTAGCCCATGTGCTATTCCTGACTATAATCTACCTCTGTGCTTCAAACTTCATTCAGATTGATTCAGCAGTTCTGACGTGATTGGGTAACACACATTCACCCATCCAAACTATCGCATTTAGTAAGATTTAAGCCAAGCAAGATCGGGCAAAACCGGGTAAAACATATTAATAATTTTAAGAAATATTTGTTTTATAGGGCATCAGAATCTTAAATTAAAAGAACAAAGGCTGTTTACTCGTTCAGGAAGTCTAATTATTCAAAGTAACCTTTTGTTTCATTATTATATTGATGACACAATTTAGTATTAATTAAATAGTATCATTACATCAAGATCACAATAACCAAGTTAATGTAAAACAGTAAACAAGTCGTCTCGCGAACATTTTCAGTAAGTATGCAATAAATAAACGATGGCTCCCAAAGTAAGCTGCTTGCTCGTGGAAGTTTATTCTTCTCTATTATGAACCGAACGTGATTTGTTTTGCGTCAAATTAAAGCTTCGAGGTTTAAAATGTCTTTTGCAGTTTTTAGGATTTCGTAATCGAAGGGTACCAATAGAGGCTCTATTGTTACAGAGATTACGCTGTCTGTTTGTATATTTTCTGTACGTCCGTCTGTCTTAGGGCTGCTTCTTTAAAAATAAAAAAAGGGGGCTGCATCTTTTGAACGTTTTCATAGAACCTTGAAATGTTACTATACTAAGTGTATATTACCATAGTGCAATAAGGTATTACTATGGTCGCCATTACAAAAACACCAAATAATTCCTATTTTCCTACTAATATTTTATAGAATATGAAAGTTTAAGAACATGTTTGGATGTATGTTACTCAATCACGCTTAAACCCTTAAATATATATGGATGAAAATTGGCATATACCAAGATAGACAATTTCCTGGATACTTTTCATCCCGATAATGTGTTCCCTTGGGATAATAACTCAACTTACTTTACGGAGTTATTTTTTACGCGGGCGAAGCTGCGGGTAGAAGCTAGTAGGTAGATAATAAAGTAAAAAATTAAAGGGTCCCCATGTAGTGTCAAATATTGTAGGTACGGAACCCTTCGATTCCGACTCGCATTTAGCCAGTTTTTTATTGTAATTGAGAAACGAGATTAGTGCCCTTGTCGTTTCTACAAAATTTCGTCAAGGTAGATACATATAGACCAAAATATATGCTCTAGACTTTTTTGTATAGAGCGCGCTATATTTTAGAGGACTACCGACGTAGTCCTCTAAAATAAAAGTAAAAGAAAAAACACTAAGTGCCTACCTTAAATAATAATTTTCTGCTCCAGCAATTTGTCTTCAAAGTTAACGAAAAGCTTTTGACACACTAATAAAGTGCTCAAGAAATCATCCCAGTAAAGCAATAAAACTAAAAAATGTTCTAATACGACTGCCGAACAAATATTTGTTCAGCCAATAGGTAAATCCAATAAGTGAGTAGGTTCAAAGCCGACGACAATAAACATCTCTCTGGCTCTGCTGTCCAATAAGAAGGTACCTATTTACTCCACTCGTGCGCCCGAATTCATTGGAGTTCCTTTATGAACGCTACACTTTAATGGTTCAGTGAAGCGTGCTAGTATCCCGCTGGAGGTTTTATGTAGTTTTATAATGTTGTTCTGGGAAGTAAAACTTTGTGGCTTGTGAAATATTCTTAAAAAGGTCTTGGTTATAGGTACCTATCACTATTTTTGTATACTAGTACCTACGCATCGCGAAATTGTCTTCTTTCAAAGTGCGTTATAATCACCATTCTTCATATTTTGGAGCTTGAGCTCGGTTCAACAGAACAGATGTATACAAATAAATAGTGTCTGTTTGTCTTAATAGTAGCTTCTTACTAAATGCTAAATAAAAAATGGTTGTTTAGTACTTATAAGTAGGCACCAAACAACTATTTATTTAAATTGTCTGCCTGTTGATCTGTCTATCTGGCTATCTGCTTGGTCCGGTTAATCTCCAAAACGGCTGGGCTGATTTTGAAAGAACTATCTCTGACAGATAGCTAATGTTTTAAGGAGTAACTAATGCTTCCTTAATTATATAAAAAAAAAACCGCAGAAAACTGACATTCATGCATGTTGACTTTGACTTTGACGAAGTCGCAAGTTTAAGCTAGTCAATAGATAAATTTGCTACCATTTTTTAATCACCATACCTCATTATCTTGATAGACAAATCAGTAGAAGGTACCTACCTAGTTGGTCGTTTTTCCTTAGAAGTCTTCAATAACAGGCCGCGAATTTAAGCAATCTAAGAAACTCATTGCCGTACCTACATCATCCTACTCCTCGATCTAGAAGAATAAGACGACGTTTCCCAATTCTCTGGTAAGGAGAAACTGTTTACAGAAGTTCCTAAAAAAATAGCGAAACTCACCAGAAGATCACCCGACATTGTTTTAGAAAATATTTACTGTCATGTTATCCAGTAGGTACTTATTAAGTTTGAAACTCGTTTTCATTCAGCCGTAAAAAGTTGCGCGGAAAATAACTCTCAAATAAGTCTAATCTATTTAAAAGTAATAAGTAGTAACTACCTATTTTTATTCGCCATCTTGAAGTTATCAATTAAGTATTGCGGAAAGTAAAGAAACTAGAATCATTCTGAAGTTTAATTTAAATTATTTCAGTCATAAAAACTAATTCAAAGAATGTGTTATTCTTCGTTCGTCACTAAGTTGTAGAAGTAATTCGTAAGTAGTATAAATAGGTAGGTCCCCATCTACTTATGTTAGGTATACGATTTTCTTGCTAGTTCTTCTTCATAGAGACCTACCTACATTTTGGAACGGACAACTATGTAGCTTTAACTTTCTAACTGAATGACCGACTCCTTGACGATTCAATAGTGCCTGTAAATGGCTTAATTGAAATAAATACTTTGACTTTATAAAATAATGTAGGTAAGGTAGTGACTCTCTTACATAATAATATGAAATTTTTGAACACCAAAGTCCCGAGACTATTATTTAACACATCGTTTAAAACGGGATCAAAATTAAATTGAAACGAGTCAGCACTTTTAGTCGCATGACAATGATTAAGATGGGTAGGGGCGGCCCGACCGACGTGTGGACAAAGCCACTGCTGACGTGGCGAACCTATGGGCTTGTTAAATATCAGGCTTATTTCAGACCTATACTAAAATGGGATGGGATGATATGACTGAATTTAATTAATTAGAGTTTAGTACTTTTAGGTGGGTTACACAACTTTAGTCAAACTGTTTATTTGGAATGTGAAAAACGTGATTTTCTTAAAGCCCTTTGCGGGCTCGATCCTTTAGTCTTTAGATTATTATTTTGTTCGAAAGAGTCACCGCGGCCCTGGAACGCAAAGGGCATTAGGAGGAACACGGATGGTTTTTAGGCAATAAGAGTTTGACACTTTCTTTTGCTCTGCCCAGAGCGGAAGAAGTCATTCGATGATTTGCCAACCTTAAAAACAAGTATACTATAAATATAAGTAGACAGCAATGCCCGCGTCCCGCGCCCGCAAATGGTCCGCTCCGGAGTGCTCGGGCCTTTATCGAAGACTAAAAGACGAAAGTACTATTTTATGAGGTATTTTAGGTTTTTAGGCAAAATCCTTAAATTAAGCTTCTCATAAAATAATATTCTCATATAATTAAGTGACTATCCTACGTCATATTACCAAGTTTATTACTTATTTTTTACCTTATATTTTTTAATCCTTATAAGTCTAATATTATAAGTCTTAACATAACATTACACAACAAAACATACATTACATTTTTAATAACACTACCATCATACTACATCTACATCTACACTACACAACAACATACCTACAAGATTATAACCAGTAAATTCTCTAGTATTCTTATGTTGACAATACACACGGTACCTATCTGTTACCTATCTTATACATATAACTTCCGTACACGTCATACACAATTATCATACATACACTTGTCAAAATTGCAAGTTAACTACCGGATACTACTCATTACTATCTCTTACAACCCTGTACCAATAAACCACACTTGTTATTCTTTTAAACAAAGACAATTGACATGCTCGAACTCACATACTTACTTAACTTATACTACAATTCGACAATATTAACTTAATTAACAGCGATCTGGATAATTTTGTTATCGCGCAAGCATCCACTTGCGAAATAGAAGAGTGTCCTAATTTAATCATGAAACCACAACCGAGTCTAAAAATAATTCATCAAAATATCCGTAGCGTAAATTGCAATTTTTCAGGCTTATTAACCCTCCTTAAAAGATCAAATACAGAGTGGGATCTTATTATAATTACTGAGTGTTGGCTACGTCACACCAACTACATCCCAACTATAAGCGGCTACGACAGTGCTAAAACTGAAAATAACTTCACACAAAATGAAGGGGTGATTGTATACTACAAAGATAATTTACGACCATTAATAGCAGAACCTAACCTACAAGATGCCAACTGTCTAACGATAAAGTTAGACAGTAACACCACCATAGTTGCAATATACAGACCCCCTGGAAATAAAAATATTAATCCCTTTCTTGAATCTCTCAATCACCTTTTAAGCAGCTTAAACTACCCTAATATTATACTCACTGGAGATATTAATATTGACATAATGTCAAACAGTAAAGATTCCTACTCCTTAGTGTACCTAAACCTACTTGCTTCATATAGCATCTTACCAGCTCATCAGTTACCAACACATAACAAAACATGTTTAGACCACGTTATGCTGAAAAGTAATCTCCCTGCATTGTGCTATGTTGCGGAAACGTCAGTTACTGATCATGACAGTGTGATATTTGTGTTAGAACACCATATACCATCCAATAAATCATCTATCACTAGGAAAATTGATTATACAGCCCTTGACAATGACATGCAAAATACATGTTTCAATTCCATCTATGAAACATCAGATGCTAATTTAGCTACAACTATGCTAGTTAATGACTTAAAATCTAAAATAAAAAATAACACACAAACCACTACCATTTCCAATCGTAAGAGGATAAAAAAACCTTGGATAACTACCGGACTATTAAGGTGTATGAAAAACCGTGATAAACTTCATTTAAAATCCAAAAAAAATCCAGGTAATGAAGTTATCAATACAACCTATAAAAGGTACAGAAACTTTTGCAACTGGTTATTAAAAAAACTAAAAAGAGAATATGAAAAAAGTCTAATAAATGAAGCAGCTAAAACTAACAACAAAAAACTTTGGGACGCTATAAAACAGATAACACACTCCAATAAAAAAACAAACCCTGCCATGGATCTTATATCTACGTCCGACCCTACTACCTCAGCCAATAATATAAACAGATTTTTTGTGTCTATTGGGAAAGTCCTTGCTGAAAACATTCTTCACAGCAGTCTACCTAGTAATACATCTTACGTTAACTCCTCGCCTTTCTCCTTCGCCTTATACCCCACTGATGAAGCAGAGATTCGTCAATGCATATTAAATTTAAAAAAGGTCAACACTGCTGGACATGACTATATTTCGGGAGCTTTCCTAAAAAGATACCACACCATTCTAGCACCTCCCTTAACGCACATTTTTAACTTAATGTTCACCACGGGGGTTTTTCCGAGGGAATTTAAACTTGCGGAAGTAATTCCAATACACAAGAGTGGTGACAGAGGCTGTGTCAATAACTATCGACCCATCAGTATACTTCCCACACTATCAAAACTAGTTGAAAAACTTATAAACAAACGTTTAATTAAATATCTTGAGACTAAAACCCTACTGTCGAGATCTCAATTCGGATTTAGAGCTGGAATCTCGACAAGTGATGCAGTTCACGAATTAACAGATTATATTGTTAATAAACTAGACCATAAAAATAAAGTTATAACAATATTTCTGGACCTAGCAAAGGCTTTTGACACAGTCTCTGTTCCACTCTTACTAACCAAATTATATACCATGGGGATTCGCGATGTGCAGCTCGATTTATTTAGAGATTACCTTACTGATAGACATCAGAGAGTTAGAGTGGGGGAAACCACTAGTGATGACTTACCTATATCCTACGGTGTCCCACAGGGCAGTGTATTGGGTCCCACATTATTCCTCATCTTCATTAATGATCTGTGTAATCTTTTACTACAAAATGGCAAAATCGTAACGTTTGCGGATGACACAGCACTGATCTTCCATGGTGACACTTGGAATGATGTTTACGGCTTTGCTCAAACTGGATTCAACACAGTATTACAGTGGCTCAATGATAACGGCCTTACACTTAACGTTGACAAAACTAAATATATACCGTTTTCCATCAAAAATACTACAGCTTCAATTCACGAAAATTATTCCATAAAAGCTCACTACTGCTTATCCAATCATTTCTGTTCCTGTAAACATCTAGAAAAAACTTCTAATATAAAGTATCTTGGAGTCATGATTGATAGTACACTAAGTTTCAAACAACACCTGGACTTACTATCCTCCAGAACTAGGAAACTGATATACTTCTTTAAAAGTCTGAGCCACATAGCTGACAAAAAAGTAATTAAAATGGTATATATGGCCTTATGCCAATCCATCCTAAGCTACTGTATTACTGTATGGGGTGGCTCCTGTGGGACTAGCTTGTTGAAACTAGAAAGAGCCCAAAGAGCGGTCTTAAAAGTAAGTCTGTCGTTGCCATTCTTCTTTCCTACTAAGGATCTCTACTTGCTCTCTGATGTGCTGTCAGTACGCCAACTTTATATATTGTGCACAGTCCTAAAACAACATTCGCTAATAAGGTATGATCCATTACTCAATAGTAACAAGCGAGTCAAACACAGGGTTTGCCAATCGTTTACCAAGAGAAACACTGCATTCTCACGCAAATTTTTTGAATTTTTAGGTGGATATCTATACAATAAATTAAATAAAAAGCTTGCAATTTACCCTCTTACAAGACTAAATTGTAAAAGGGCTTTAACCACTTGGTTAAAGTCCCTAAGTTACGACGAAACAGAAAATTTGCTTAAAGTCCCTTCCTAAACTACTTCGTATGACTTGACATCACTTACACACTCATCCTCATCCACACACACACACACTCACCCCTACATATACATCCACACACACCCCCACATACACCTACACCCACCTATACACACACACACACACATACACCTACACCCACACAAAAACTCACCCCAAACGCACACACCTCACACACACATACACCAGATCCTCACACCCTCATATACTTGAGCCTCACAACAGCCACCCTTCACCTAGTTTAACCTACTTATAAATTACAACTGGAATGTTATACTACCTGTTCCTGTCATCCACTTCCGGAGTCTGGAGAGGCTGGTAATCTGTCATACAGGTCTCCTAGTACAGAAACCAGTCTCTCACATAGACTATATAATCCACCTATGTACAAATTGAACTATGTATATTATGTCTCATTCCTTGTAAAATTCTATGTGAGAGAAAAAAAAATAAACCTTTTTGTAAACCTTTTTGTAATAAAATTCGAACATGATCACAAGATTGACTACATGTACTTAGAAGAGAGCGAAACACGAAACGTTGCTGCCTGTCGAGTGTATTTGAGTCAATCTTCGTGACGTTCGAGGAAAACAAGTCAATTTCTCCAACGTAATCTGTTGAATTTTTTGTACCCATAAAGATACTTTTTCCTTATTACATATTTTCATGTAAACGTGATCGTTCTGTAATACCCAAGGGAAATATGTTTTACAAAGTTTTTATGTTGATGGAAGTTGTTCTTGCCACTTAGGTTGGCACCCAAGTAGGTAAAGCTATAATCACAGTTCCGATGATGTTTTATGGGTCTTATTACTAATACTTAGAATACCTACCTACTGAGATACCTACTCGTTCAAACTGTATTTAAAATGTGTAGTATAAAGTTATGTGTTTTCGTGATATGCCAATGAATCTTTAGGTTGGCAAGAAGTACTTAAGCTTTGTAGCTGTCCTTCCTCTATCGATAATATATCAAATGGAGGGATCTTTTTTCTTCTCATCATTTATTTTATTGAATTTCATGTCGACTTATCTAAGCGTAGGTATATCGAAATTCCAACTCTTTAAATTTCTCCTTCGTTTATTTCCAGGGCGACTCAGGCGGGCCCCTGCTGTGCAAGGACCCGGCGGACCCCATGCGCTGGTACGTGGGCGGCATCGTGTCGTGGGGCATCAAGTGTGCGCACCCGCGCCTGCCCGGCGTGTACGCGTACGTGCCTAAGTTCATACCGTGGATCCACCAGCAGATCGAACAGTACAACGACGACGACGCCAAGTCAGAAGACATATAAGGAAAAATTATATTGATGACATCACTTTGGAATGGATAAAAATCCAGATAAATTATCAAACATTCTGTTTCCAAATCGTTATATTTTTTAAATCGTTATACCTTTTTGAGGATGTTGTAAAGATGAAAAAAAAACTGCGTTTACATTTGGGTTTAAGTGTAATAGTCAAAATCAGACATACATGAAGTTTAAAATGTAGGTAGGCATTTATTATTCTTAAGTGGTGTCAGAATTAACTTGACAATACGACTCTGCACGTTTTGCAGAGAACTAAGACGATGACAATAAATATATTAATAATGACAATAAATACTTAATGATGACAATAATTTAACAATTATATACAATCGTAAAATATAGTAGGTAAGTCAATTGTTCAAGAAAATATATATATACAATAAATATATACACGAAAGTTACGACGCATATGTCTTGGGGAGTTGACTTAAATATTGCTTTCGACTATGACAATAATAATTGGCTAAATATTTTCACATATCACTCGAATATCGCGTGATGCAAATTATTTGAAGCTGTGATAGTAAATCATTTATTATGAAGGGAAGGAGTCGATATTGTATTAAAGTTTACCCGTGACTTGAAAGTTCACTTTACATTGTGACTGGACGCGTCTCATGTCCCTCGACACTTTTTCTCGGGGTAGTCAGTCATCATCAGTGACCTAGCTATATACTTAATTAATATTATACATTATGAAAAAAAATAATGTGAATTTTATATAATGTAAGCTGCTTTTATAAGTAATGTAGTGTTCTCAAAGCTTTAGCAGTCTTTTAGAATTATTGTTTTAATATTGTACTATGTTTTCTTTTTTATTTCTATTCTGTGTTAGTCATTAGTGGAGCAATTCCTTATTTGTCAGGAATGGTCCGATCATGAGACCGTCACACCTGGTTGGCAGGCGGGGTCAGCCCGGCGCGGTTTTGCACAAGCTAGGGCCAAAAATGACAAATGTGGACATTCGTAGAATTTAAGTGTATGTTTGTTTGATGTTTGATGTTAGTAGTTTAGGGGAAAGTGCTTTTATAGAATAAAATTAAATCCCATTCACTTGGATGCAGGTTAAAAAAATATAGACAACATTGTTTAATAAAAAAATAGGTGTTAATCTATGCTGTTCTAAAGTTCTTCCTCAATGACAATAAATTATATATATCGGGTTTAAAATATGCGATAAAATCGTAACAAATATAGAATATATAAAAGATACATTCAATGACAATACCTATAAATAAATATAAAAAATTGAAATGTAGGAATGACAACGTTGGGTTTTGTGAGCCGTGGAATATAATGCGATTCACTACATTATGTAAGATCAAGAAACGTTATCGGACAATAATAATTTTTGACAATATATTTACTAACAGACGTAGTATAAGCTTTGTTAATATACAATTTAGAACTTCCGTTTCAGTATTATTTGTAAACATAAGTAGTGTGACATTTTTAAAAACCTTGAAATTAATGGAACTTGTAATTATATTAGAGAAATAGCTTTAATAGATCTAAGACATCATAATATTATTAGACATATAAGTAGTAGATGGTAGGTGTGGTAAATATTTTTTAAGTTTAGGAAAAAATATACTAGTTCCTTTTATATGGATAATGTTATGATTTTTCATATGGTCTCTAGATGTTCTGCGACCCAAAGGGGTCTTTCAGAAGACGTGGTTATAGCACAAAGCTATGCTCAAAGTAACTTAGTATATTTATATAAGTAATAGAATGAAGTAAACAATTTAGCGATGTGAACATGAATAACTTTAAACATACTTATATTGGCGGTGAAATGGCGATTTAACTAAAGACAGGCAAATGAAATTAAGTATTACTATATATACAAATAATACCTGTGTAGTGTAGATTTAAATATATATATATGCACAAAATAGTCTTTAATCCTGCCTGCACAAGGTTCAACTTTCAGCCTAAAGAAAAGTGGCAAGTCTTAGCGCTATCGGTGCATTATCAGGGTTCACGTTCACATCGCACTAAATATATTATATTCTACATTTACATGGAAGTATGGTTGTTGACTTCTTATGAGTCTCCTTCTCAACTCGAGCTTTCTACTAGTGTTACGAGAATTAAAGAATATATGAATACATTAAATTATTATATCAGATGTTTAAATTATCAGTTGATTAAAATTATCATGATAAAAGGAGTTAGGTTCCAATATCATTTATAAAAAAAAACATGTGAATGATCGATCATTTTTATGAACTCGTCTTTTTCTATGTAGTGACTGAATGAAAGTAATTTGAAAACGAGGACAGAATGACAAAAAAAAACAATAAACATTGCTATAACATTCTGAAAATCAATGATCAAAAATATGAAGTCTGTTCTCGTTTTCATAAAACTTAGATGTAATAGATAGTAAGTTAGGTTAGGTATAATGAAATAAATAAGTAGGTATCGTAGGGCCATGCTTTAGTGTTCTGTGACATCTTATGATACTTGACTTGTGATCTCTGCATTATGAACTCTGCATTTAATAGTACTCAGTACATTAGCTCAGTTTATTTTCTACTCGCCTTTATGATTGCGTTATTTCTATTAATATGAATTCTATTAGCACAAATTATTCTGTCTTCTATTTATGGATATTATTTGGGTGAACTGGGCGGACAGTAAGGTAGTGTACAAGAGCTGATTTACCAACAAAGTAAAATTATTTTACGAACGCAAATCAACAAGCGAGTACAGAGTAACAAACAATACATGCGATATGTTTTAGATACCTTTCTACAAAAAATCAAATGCCTCACATTATTACGTAGGTAAGTGTGTATAGTAACATCATATTGATTCACAACCTTCAACAGTTGGGATGGAGCGACTCTATATTGAATATAATTTGAGCAGGCGAGCACGTTTTCATTTGTATTAGTCTGTCCAAGTTACTTCTGTAGTAGCGAAGCTTAATTTATAGAGATGTGTCTCAAACGAAACTAAGTTCGTTAAAGAATTATAAATAAACATAAAAATGCATTGGTATTTGGCTTTATATAGAACATGTGTGGAATATGCATGTTCAGCTCTTAATGTTTATATGAACGTAGTTTTACATGTTTAAATGTACATGTATCGCGTATATTGTATACTGTTGTAGATTATAATTGCTGTTGGAAAATAAAATCTATGGTAGGCTATATTGTGTCGTGTTCAAAGCATATCTTCTCCGAGTCAGCAGGTTTGACTCCAACCCATAGTTATAGGTAATAAAATTATTAGATACATACGTATTTGTAAAGAAATAGTGACTATCGTAATTAGCGACAATAAATATTTTGATAATGAACAAAATTATATATAATTCTAAATTTCTACTGGTGGTTACATAGTGGTTAAGTTTTCATAGAAATAATAACAGGAATGAATTAAATAATAATAAAAAATATATTGAATATCGTGGACATAAACCGTTAAGCAGGTAGTACAAATACAGGTCGCATGTAATGAAGACCTAACCACTAAATATCCATGAACAACTTTATATCAAGCTTGGAACTTGAATTACATTGCTTTCGTCAATTTAATTTGTCAACAATTCCTTACTCCTACATATTTCCATCGAAGCCATGCATTTCAGGCTAAAATAACGGTTGTGTATTTAATGTTTAATGTATGACGTCACTGTCTAGTGCTCGCATCGGTGTACACTGGCCCCTATTGAATGTTGATCGTTGTAGAAAAATATTTATTAGATATTAATGAGTGTTTCTTTACTAACTAATATATAATATTGTATACTAACTGGATACTTGTTATTTTATAGTAACAACTAATGGTAGGACATTGTCAATGAAATTACACATACTTACAAATAATAAGGTACTCTCTATACTTAGAAAAAGCTATAAAGTTTGAAAGTAGTTATCATTTTTCTTTCAGAATATAATTACCTATCTGGGCTGGTCCTAAATTGTTATCATTTAAAGTATACCTAAGTGTGGTATGGGAGCTAATTTCTTTGACAGTGTAACTAACATCATTTTATTTGAGACTCATTTCTACTTCGTTGGAATCTTTAGATATTTTTATACCTATGTAAGTCGTATGAAAGTTTAGATATTGTCAATTTCTTGCCAACGAGTATTGTGTGCGCAAATATATCAATTAATATCAATTACATAATTAACTTCGTGGCTTTATTTGAGAATGTTGAAGTATTTGCAACTTAAAATAACAGTACTAAGATGCTCCATAGGTTACAAAAAAAAAAGAAAAGTAAACCAAATCAAACACAACATAATAAATAAATAAAAAATAAGATTAGAATTCAATTTAAAGCAAATTCGTTGTTTCTGGTAAGAGATATATATCGAAGATGTGGAAGACAATAAAAGTGATGAGACAATATATCGACGGAAGTTACTCCGTAGCTTAGTTTGTTGATTTATTGAACTTTTGTATTTTTCCAACATCTAGACTTATGAATCAACCTTCGTAGTTAAATATTTGTCATTAAGAAATTAGATTTGAGTAATAATTGGGACTATTTTTATTTTTTTACTAGTTAAAAATTAATTACACACACTTGTTAAAACTGGCACTGTTTTTAAACGTTTTAAATAATGTAGTTACAACAAAACCATACTTGCGCTTAGCTACTCCCAATGTAAGTAATTATGGAAGCTAGATATGATTTTTCTTCCATTTAAAACAACAGAGTGATGCGCTATTTAATTGTATTATAATAAATTATAATTGTCTATAGGTATGAAAAAAAATTGAGGCAAACGCGTGTATACAAAACTCCGAACAGTTGTCGATAAATAGCAATTTATCGATGACCAGAGTGGAGGCATACCCTTGACTATTTTTCTGCGATCATGGATTTTTAAACCCGATTATAGCAGCATAAATTAATAAATTAACTACCAGACTGGTCCCTTTATTACTTAAATCTAACAAATTATATAATTATGTAGACACGTAATAGATACGCACAAATTACTCTGTACTATAAAGCCACTATTTTAGAACATTTCCGTTTATATACAAGCTCATTATCTGTGGATTATACTACGTACATGTTTATTATATCGATGTTATGTGTGCTAGGAAGATGTTGCTTTCAAAGCTACTTGTGATTCCTGTTTTTATACGATCCTGCGAACTTATGTGCTTCATATGTTTAGTGTTATCATGTAGTCTTTGCAGAGTTTATGTAAAATGTTTGGTAATGATCTTGATGTTGCAAAATGATTTGTAGATACATTTTACATCATACCTGATGTAAAATTTTATAACTTTTCAATCAGTTTTTAATTAGGTACATCCAAGATATCTTTAAATACAGAAATTTTGCAATATGGCAATCTAAGCGAAATCTTTTTGAATTTCTTTTCGTCACGAGAATTATAAGTCATAACAATTATAAAATGGTAATAGCATGTTAAGTTACCTCGTACAGAACATTTAGTATTGCGTCGTTAGTTTGTCTTTGTGGCGAGCCGGAGCGTGTCGCTTGTAACCCCTTGTGTAGCTTTACTTTGTTCCTCAAGCTTGGATTAAATATTACAATAAATAATGTGTTTTATTTAATAAACAGTTGCACCAACTTAGCTGCAATCCTTTCCTAAATAAGAAAGAGGTATTATTACAACTAAAATTAAAAGTTTTCGTTGCGAACTTCCATCCCGCATATTGATATCGTGTGATGTACATTAAAATTGCCAATTATTTCATTTTGAAGTTTTAAAATTACTATCTTAAGGGTTTAACTTCGTCAAGCGAATAAAATTGAAACTACAGTACCTAGTAATTGAATTAATATTTTACTAATGGATACAATATAGTTACATTAATCAACAATAGGTATAAATAACTAGGCGTTAGCCGCTACCTACATACACGTGGTACATTTCCTTTACATATTCGGGCGGTTAATGAAACGATGGGAAACGTAATAGCGCCACCATCGGTTGCTCTCCTAGATAAAAACAATAGTTATAAGCTTTTTTATAAAATTGATCATTTAAATGAGTACGAAAACCGCCCTAATTGCTACAAAATAAAAGAGTACAAATCACAAACAAACAAAATAAAAAAAGGATTTTGATGAGGACGATGGTGGCGCCCTCAAGTCATCTTACTCGTAAAACAAACGCTAGTTAGTGTTGGGCAAAAATGCTAAATATTCTAGAGAAAATTCTAGAAGTATATTTTTGCCAACACTGGTGACCTTGCCAGCCTCGTGGGCTGTGGCCCATTCGATAGTAAAATTGGCAAACTCAACGCCGATGTTACTTCGCAGACTGAGGTTTATTAACGCAACGATTCCAAAATAGAACAATTTACTATAGAGAATACGGGGAAAGAAATCGTCACGAAAACTGTCACCATGGATCAGTACCCAGATTTAGATTCACCCAGATTTAGATTAAAAATGTTTTTTTTTTTCGAGTCGAGTATCGATTACCCGTTTTCTACGCGCTCATGTTCCTATACAGAGACATCCGACACTCGATAGGTCACTAACTGAAGAAGTATTGC
The DNA here is from genome assembly GCA_949316365.1 of Hoplodrina blanda. Lineage (NCBI taxonomy): Eukaryota > Metazoa > Arthropoda > Insecta > Lepidoptera > Noctuidae > Hoplodrina > Hoplodrina blanda. The sequence goes on along the minus strand of OX438579.1, from coordinate 662,662 downwards.
ATCGCTGGTGGGTCTAGCTAGACTTACGTTCAGAATCCATGGGAAAAGATTTAGTTATAATGTCCCTTCCATCCGTTATAATAAACTAACAATAACAGAGATTCATGATTTGTTGAGATCTTTGCTTAGCGAACCTCAGCCTTATTTGAGTTAATTTACTAGAACTAATTAAACATAACTTGTTACATACTGTTACAATAGATAAATTCATAGCTAAACTGAATAATTAATACAGCGAGGACCGTTTTGAGAGTACATACTCTCACACTGATGAACTTGATTAACTTCTTTAGGGTTTACTTAAGTTGTAGTTAAGTAATTGAACTATACACATCAAAAGTGTCTAGGGATCAACATCCCTAACATTGATTAGGGATGTTGATCCCTAGACACTTTTGATGTGTGTGTATTTTACAGTTAGGTATATTGACATTTGAATTGACTGCAATAAATGCAGGAATATCTAGCGTGTCACATTTTAGGACTCAATAATCAGGAAAGGTGAACGAGAACGGAGGTGGCGGGATGATCTGAACGCGTACCACAAGGGCTGCATCAAGGTGGCTCGACGAGAGTTCCTGGAAGGACTTGGGGAGGCCTTTGCCCAGAAGTGAGACAGCATAGGCTAGATGAAAAATATGGTAGAAAGAGAGGTACCAATAATGTAAAATCTGACTTCCCAAAAGAGAAGTGGAAGACACAGCATAACTAAGATTGACTAAGTAAGTTTACATCGTATGATAGTCATACTGATATGATATTAATATGTATACGTTGCAGAGAAAATATGTACCTAATGCGCTTTTCTTTTTTAATTAATGAAGTTTTCTTTTTCTTCTCATAACAGTGGTGTCTATCAAAACGGCCCTCGCGTGAAGCATGAGTTAAATGAAACAGTTCGCACAACATCCAAGTTCAGTCTTGAGTATTTTCTCTAAATTGACTAATCGATTGATCTGTTACAGTAATTACAATTACATACGAGGTTATACGGAAAGTAATGAGCATTATGACAGTGGTAAAATATAAAATACGCTCATGCTTAAAGAAAGGATTCTTAAATTTAATTAAATGGTAGGTACTACTTTACATTTAAAAAATTGTGATGAGGGTAAAATCATTCGAGTTCGAGAATAATAAAATTAAAAGAATTGTGAGCAAATAAAAATATTATAAAATTAATTACTTAAAAATAAACGTTACATAATTATAATTACGCAATAAAAAAATGCTTGATGTAGAAAATATACACTAAAATTAAAGCCGACAAAGCTTCAAATTACGAAAACTAAAATAAACTTACAGTCTCAATAGAGGAGTATTATGATAAATCACGTGATGTATAATATTCAGTACAATATAATACACACAATACATAAGTGCGCACGCACGTACGCTCGCACGGTGACGTACAAGCGTAATCGCATTTAAAAACATTCGATTACCGAATAATTCAACTACTTCGTATAATGTTCGACATTAATTGTATTTATTCACAAAACAAATACGTGAATAATGTTCTACTTATCATGATAATCATTATGAAATAAAAAACAAATCTAATTGAATATTCGTCTGGAGTTTAATTTATAATGTAATACTGTTTACATACATATAAAATTGGTCCATATCTGTCACACACCTTTTTAACAATAAAAACAACTATATAATGTTGAATAAAAAGACTTATAAATTCCTAAAAATGGGAGATAAATAAATTACTTAAGCTAAAATAGCTCTATAATACTTTACTACTGCAAATAAAATATCAATCGTTGTCAAATCGCGAAGAAAATAAGAGAAGAGCATGTGAAAGATATAGTCCTAATTCAACACCCGAACCTTACCGTAATTACAATCGACGTTAGTACAAATTGACAGTACACAAGGCTTTATACAAACAACTCTACAATGTACAAATGAAACAATTACATTCTTTAGCCGAACACCTACGTCAACAATTACTTCATAAGTATTTTTAAACAAACGTGTCGAATATTTTTATTCTTTTTATAAGAAATGGTCTGGCAGTTATACAATGGCCTAATACTGTCTACACGTCTACTTGTTAGGTGACGCCTTTTTTTTAGATACAACTATTTTCTGATAGTTTATCCGTACCGTAGAGTTGACGACCACATTACTGTAGATAATTCCTTTAAAATATCAGTCTAGTTAGTAGATAATTATTGTCGACTAACGAAGACTAGTCGATTGAATATAAAAGCTTTCACGTATACCCTGAGTTATGTGATTTTAAGAATGTATTAATAGAAAGAGAAAGCAGACAGTTGCAGACTGGCATCTTGCTCTCGCAACAACCTAATCTAATCTTGATTGATTATGAAGACAGTCTTTAGTATTACTTTGATTTTTTTTTAACTGTGATCCAGACGATTTCTTACACAAATCAATATAATACACTACAGTGTTATTTATAAAATAATGTATGTTTAATTTAAAATAATACATACATCTACGTAAATACTATGTTAAATAGAGCCTCGAGGCAGATAGCTTTACAGATAAAATATAACATTTATATTAACAAATTAGATAGAGTGGTGATTAGTCAGTGGCTGCACAAGTTTGTTTTTTTAAGCATTTTATAAAACAATTAACTTTCTGAACATATTTGCAACGGAAGTTTTACTTCGACATATCTACAATCAAGAGTTATTATGCTTTTTAAGTATAAATGTGATATAAACACTTAAACAGCCACTAAACAATACCCTGTATAGGAAAATCTATGATTTCGATAACATATCAGTGGCGACGATATAATTCATTTACTTAAATTTAATGATATGAAGCAAGCGCAAAAGTTTACCAATTTCAAACAATTTAAAATGTTTCTTATTTCTTTTTTATAATTTCTAATTTTATACCACTACATATATACTTAGCATATAAAGTTATATTAATATCGATAAATGAATTGGTCGTCGATGGATTATTTGATATGTGGGTCCGTATGGTGGCCCGCACTAGTTAATTACGTAGTGATTTCATATTATTATTTTTAGTTGTAAATAGAAGATAGAAGTCAGCAGATGCCGACAGCAGTTTCTGCCTGTATACCAGTTCACCAATCGAGTTAATATAAAATGTATGCTATATAAACCTTCGATAATTCTCAGTCGTTAAATAGCCTCTTTCGAGAAAATATCACGTACACAATGTCTACCGCTAACAATATTGAACGATCAAACGTTAAAAATCTTTGGTGTGTTGAGTACTAATGGGTCACTAAAATTATCGCATTCCAGTTAATTGTTTAGTCATCTTTCGCCTACAAGGCTTTGTGTTGGACAGTTATCTCGACATCGACTTTTATTCGATGAACGTTAATACGAGTATGAATACTCAAATCCTAAAATAAAACATAATGTATGTTACTGTAAATATTACGGTCAAAATATTAAATTCCTACTATTAGTTTGCCTTATTCATAGTAACTAACCCAATTTTTGTACCAAGTGATGACTGATGAGTATGTTATAATTATGTGCCCGTACGAGCTGAACAGATGATCAAGGGGTAATAATTACCGCTAAAGTTAGAAGTCGAAAGACATTGGACTACAAAATACTAACGAAAGGCGATCACTAATATAAACAATCTTTTAATTCAAACGAGTTGAGATTCAAATTTTTAATTAAGGCGCAATTATATTGATGAATGCTTAATGAATTATAGCTACCTCATAATCTACAGACCGAAACAATCCTACGACTTTGTAATCGCCCATCGACAATATTCATATAACAATGATTGCGTCTATTACAGAGTAACAAATACCCCAAATAATTATGCTATAATCTACATGGAGTATTTGTTAAACTGTGCTTACGAGGACATTTTACGATATAATTATACATAGTTATTTGTCGATCGTCATTGTTAAGATAGAGATATTATTTAACATGATTCTAGATATGCAGCATTTTAAGGTAGTTTGGATCGGAATGGACAACCTTAAATAAATATACTCCTAGATCAAGATTGGGAACTAGATACAAGTGTCTTGACATGACAGAAGTTATAGCTGAAGCGTAAAGAGATTAAAATAATGCACACATGGACAAGTTGCAAAACGAACTTTGTAACCACAATTTAAATTAACTAACTTTTTCGTCTGCAACAGGGTGTTTCAGAAAACTCCAAGCAATAAATAGAAAATTCTAGAAGTTATGTACAGGGAAGACGTGGGTGATGATTCCACCCTTATAACGATAGAGTTAAGATTCAAAAATAGATTTGTAAGAGACAACAGTGCTACATTTACTTTTTAGTCTTTCAACATTCGCTGTTTGGGTTCGAAGAGTTTTAGGCCTTTAACTAAAATATTAATTATATTGTTTTATGTCTGAACTTAATAATTATTACAAAATACCTAAAATTATTACACTGAGCGCGGCCGCTTACCGAGTTCAGTTTACATTCATTCGGACTCCTTCATTCAATCGATTTTCTCACTATTCCAAGTACCGCAAAATTCGAAAAATCATTAGAAAAAACTTAATTAAATTACTACCTACAGCGAAGTCCATTAAGATCACTTTAACACTATTATTTTCGTCAATCGTATCAACTTGAGGCCGTTCTACTAATATTCTACAAATGCTATTTATTTTATTTTTTTATAAAACCGTAAAATTGCGCTTACGAAGCACTTTACTGTTTTTAGCAACAATTTTTTCCAATTAAAAATAAGTTGTAATGATATGGCTGTTAAACAATAAAATTGTACAAAGAACGATAATAACTACAGCCAAACTAAAAAGTTGTTACTTAGAATGCTTATGGAATCATACTTTTTCTTACCACCCATACAAGTAAGTTTTCCACATTGATAACATTTACCAGTCACATGACAACAATACAAACAATTTTCAACACAACAGTCCATAAGTTTACCAAGTAACCCGCTGTAAAAAATAAACTGTAAGTAATAACCGACCTTATGTTTACCGCATTAAGGATCTAATTGGACTGCTGTATGGACGCGAGAAAGGCGGGGTCGACAGACGCTACCTTCGCCGTCAGGAACGCGTGCATGCAGAACAATAAACTCTGCAGGATCTGGCATTCTAGCTCCTGAAACACATTAAATAAAATGAGTAGGAACATTTACTTTACAACTGAAAAGAATCACTGAAACTGAAAAAATACAGATCGTATTAAATAATAATTACCTTAGTTTCAATAACTTTAGTCTCCGAGTCTTGGAAATGTAGTTTTAGTTTCGATTTGCCGTCATCGCTTGATCCTCGAAGCTGAGAAAACCTGAAAATTAAAAAGGAATGTGAAATTCAACATATTTCCCAAAACGCAAAATCAATTAAAACAATGTTGTTTTGTTCTTGTTCCCATGAATGGTAATTCGCTTTGGCTCCAACGTGCAGCTTACCGGTAGGCCCACACGGGCTTGGCGCCAGGCGTGCCCTCGCTGAGCGAGAAGCCGGCCGACCAGTCCAGCGTGAGGCCGGCCGCGCGGCCCATGTGCACCACGGTAAACGTTTTCTTCTGTAACAACACACATTATTAATGAAATATTATTATGTAGTTTCAAAATAATACTATCGATAAAGGTAGTTTGGTATGCTTCATAGGCTGCTTAATAGATACTTTTTAGGGTTTATTCATTTTAATTTGATGCATTTCTTAAGGTTTTTTTAATCGAAGACGAGGATTTACTAGTTCTTGAGCTATGAAAAAAGTGTTTTGCTTCTAGAGTTAAATACATTTCTTGTAATACACATACTTTTCAGTAGAAAAGCGAAACAAATAAAACTTGACAAATACTACAACTTGAAAACTATCTATCGGTATCGACCCCAAGTATTCTGAGCAAAATTGTTGCAAATTAGCTATAGCTTTTCCCTGTTAATAAATGCATCGAATTACCCATCTCTTTGTATACAGCAAAATTATTTTGTAGACAAAACATTACAGATGTCCGTAGAAATTTTGTTTACTTCTGATTTAGAAACCGCGCCACAAACACTTCAAATAGAGTAGCGGGCCAACTTTGTGTCTCACATAAAATATTTTTTTACTTTACTGATAAACGAATGACATGACTTGAAAGGGACAAACTTTTGTTCCAGTTGTATTAGGTATAGCTTGTACATACTATTTCCATGTCGGCAACATATCGTCAACAACAAATGACAATATTTTGACATCGTCTAAATTCGATGTCAAACGAAAAATATTGCTGACAAACGAATAAATTTTGAACTGGATAAAATAGCTAAACAGAAATGTATGGAGACTGTAAACATGTTTGTACAATATGGCAACCACCCAATTGCACTGATGTGCCGCCAACTGCTAGCTTTCTCCAAAGGAAGGTAAGGTGTCCTTTTGTATTTTAAGTAACAACTAACACAGTAAAGCAGCCTGTAAGAACTAACAGTTGCTGATTGTTCCTGACATCGCTACACCATAATATTTGTTAAGATTTCGAATTAAATGTTTGAATATTTGGTGAGTATCAAGTGACTTCCCTGGATAATCCCCTAAAAAAATGTCTACTACTTCTACTTGTACTAAAAGTATCGCCCTCGCATGGCCCGGCAGCGCTGCACGCTGCGTCAGCTGGCGCTGGCGTGCGAGTGGCACCACGGCACGGCGCTGTTCATCCGCAGCCTGTCGCGCCTGCGCGGGGAGCGCGCGCGACACACCAACAAGTACGTGTGGCACCCCTACAGTCCCATTAAGTACTACTGGGACTGCATGTACCTGTTCTTCATGTTGACAGTCTTTATCTACATGCCCGTGCAAGTCTTTATTATATGTAAGTACATTTTTCTATATATTGCATAATTTATTTGCATCGACATTAATTATCTCGCTTCGACTTCTAGACAAGTCAAGGCGGCCGCACGAGGACACATCACACATTACGCCTACATCGCTATTTCGACATGACGTAAACTGTATTTTTACTTCCAGGCCCGGCTCCCAGCGACTGGTTTATCTTATTTACGGACGGATTAGCGTTCCTGAACGTGTGTACTCAGTTCTTTACCGGATACCTCGACCACAAACACAAGATTATCATTCTTGATTTTAATAAAATTGCAATACACTACCTCAAAACCAACTTCATTGTAGACTTCATTGGGTGTTTGCCGTTACAGCTAATAGTACCTTTTGCCAAATGCGAGTATCCGACCCACACAATCATGTTCATCTTTAAGCTGCTAAGAAGTATAACTATGATCAAGCAGTGGAAGAATGTCATTGGTCAGTTGCAACTGTCCTACATTAATTACGTGGGACTCAACATGTTGGTGATTATGATAATGTTTTTTCACTGGATGACCTACATCCACTACCAAGTACCGATGCTGTGCTATCACTTATACGAAAAGAACGACGTTTTGATAGCATGGCTAAAACGATTCAACATAAGGAAATATGAAAAAGGCGCTAGTACATTATTTCAGAAGTATACAGCGAACTTCTATTTGGTGAGCGGCCTGCTCTTAAGAGCGGGCTACTACACGCCGCTAGACTCGCACTTCGAGCCGGAGTTGTTGCTGTCATCACTGATGGGGTTAACAGGCGTTTTGTTTCTTACATATCTGTTCTCAGCATTGCTTCGCTTGTCAATGTACAATCAGCATAAAGTATACTGCTTCAGTGGAAAATTGAAAGCTTTGGAGGAGTATATGCAGTACCTGCGATTGCCGAAGTATTTGAAAAGAAAGATTAGGATGTTTTTAAACTATAAGTTTAACGAGAATTACTTTAACGAGAACGCCATCCTGAGCACGATCCACGAGCAGATCAAGCAGGACATCAACGTGCATTGCTGCCAGCGCCTCGTCATGAACGTGCCTATGTTCCAGGACATGCCCGTCGCGCTCATTAATTCGATTATATTTTGTTTACATCATGTCTTGTTTATGCCTGGCCAGGTAAGGTTTCTACTAGGGCTCCGTACCAAAATTGTAAAAAAAGAATCCCTTTTGGTGCGACTTTGTAATTCCGTCTGTCTGTCTGTCACAGCTACTTTTCGGCAACTTATGAAGTTATCGATTTGAAATTAGGACTTGTTTAAATAATACCTGTTCACTATGGAAAGTATTACCTATACCTATATTTCATAAAATAGACGGCGTGAGTGACATCGTGACACAAATTTTTACTCAGATTTGAAGACTATAATTCAACCCTAGGTTAAAATAAATAAAACTTAATAACCTATTTCAGACAGTGGTGGAGTTCAACTTGCCCGGCCGAGCTCTTCACCTGATATCGTTCGGCACTGTCGCCGTGATGGACGCCACGGGAAGAGAGGTGTGTGCCTTGTATTGTATACAGGAAGGAACTGAATATTTTAAGTGGGCGTGGTTTGCTAAATCCACAATTTATAAGAAATGGCGAAAATTATACGACGCCGATTTTGATAAAACTCAAGGTCGTTGTCATTTATCAATCCGGGCTCCGACCAGCAAATCGCAAGGCATGGCATGTCGCGGTAGGCGGGTGGTCACCGAGCGGCCCCATCATCGCGTCACCAACCAGCGGGGCGAGGCAGTGATGCTTGGGTGCTGTGTTGATAAGAGACCTCATTAAACTGCATAAAAGAACGTCTGATTAGACTGCATTAAAGAAGCTCCAACTTGTACTAACACAAGTTTTTTTAATGTTTAAATTCACACTTCTCTCTAGGTTGCACATCTTCGGGACGGTGCATTTTTCGGAGAAAACGCCTTGCTAACGCCAGGAGTGCTGCGAACAGCCAAAATCGTTGCCCTCGAAATTACAGAAATATACATGTAAGTAAAAGAAGTATTGCCAGTAGATAGTGTTTATCTCAGTCAATAATAGACCACTTTTGCTCTATTTCCAAAATTAACTGCAGTTACCGCCCAATCGGTATTAAAATGGCGGCGATAAACTTTGCTCATTCCATAAATGTAAGTAGCTGAGTACTCGCAGGGGTCTCACGCTCTGGACTGTCAACATACACAAGTTATTTCTAGAGATACGCGACCACGCAGTCTTCAAAGATTGTATAAATCAAAGCGATCCTTTCTCAAATGTGAATGTTGTGCAGTCTATTTCCCGTAGGTATAACTTGTTTGTTATGCGTTTCTTTATATTTCTATTGAATTGGATTGGAACTAAACATAGGTTGAACAGCGCGGCCTTCCAGACGTGCCTGGAGCCCTACCCGCACCTCAAGCGTCGCTTCGAGCACGGCGCGCCTCGAGAGCGTCGCCGCGTGAGCCTCGCCACGCCCGCCAGCACGGGCTCGGGGAACACTCGCACCTACCCACGGAGTTCATTCGCAGCTAGCGCTGGCAGTCTAATAAGTTAGACTGAGACTAAGGTCTGGGGGTCACCCGCACCTCCCCCCGTGGTTTGGGGGCAGCCCCGGGGCAGTCATTATCAGCACCAAAAATATTGGCGGATGACGTTCTGATATTTAAGCGCTACTTCGTCATTGTTAATTAATAAACTAAGTTTAACATTCAATAAGTAATTATTTACGTTTTATTTTAACGAAACCGAGTAGATTATGCTATTTCTTTCACTTGAGAACTTAATAGTCACACCTGCAATTACCAAGGTATTTTGTATAGGAATTTTTGAACGCTGTAGTGTGCTAAGTAGTTAATTTCTTGTTAATAACTCTCTTTAGAATGCCATAAGCCTAAAAAGTTATTACGCACACAAAAAATCAACACGCACAGCGCTGCTATAATAAATTCCTGGACATTGTCTTTGAGCTTTCGTTTTCTGATATCCAAGGTTCTCGAACGTCAGCAAGTTAAAGTACCAAATGTTATTTTTATTTCCGCTGACTTTTATCAGATCTATTAGTGTAGACTATCCACGACCGCTGCAAGAGACTTTACACAAAATATTCGTTGCAAGATGTACCTTTGAGATTCATAGGGTAATCATAGGTGTGGACCAGGGATGTTGCGAATATTCGCATCCGCATCCGCAAATGTGGAGCTTCGTATAGATTTGGACTTCTGCATCCGCATCCGCATCCGCAATAATCAATGCGGATTTTCATGCGGATGCGAATGTAATACTAGTTGCGACAAGAAAGAAATGGGCGGGGCCGGCGAGTGGCGCGTGCCGTACTACGTGACAATGACCAATGGGAGCAAAAAGATTAGACAAGATCCGACGCGTTTGTTGTGGTGCATCATTAAATTTGTTTATTGTAAAAAAATCATAACGTGTTTGTTTGCGCTGTGGATTACTGCTCCTATTTTTTTATTAAAAAATTGGAGCAATACTAATTTTCATTAATAAAAATGTTAATAATTATTTTATCATTGTTTTAATTCTTTATTCATATACCATATTTATATAAGATCTTAAACATCCGCATCCGTATCCGCGGATGTGAGCCTTCAAAAATCCGCATCCGCATTCACATCCGCGGATGTGAAATAATCGGCATCCGCAACATCCCTGGTGTGGACTACAAATCCCTGAGGAAACATTACCCGTCGATGTGTCCATAGGTGCTTCTGTATTCACACACAGAGACATTGTTTGCCGAGCTGTAGTCGTAGTTCTCTTCTTATATAAAGATTCGTGTGAATTCTACGAGAATCTAGTGTCAGTAAATTGTTTAGCAGGTTGGTACTAGCGTGTACCAGTGTATTACCATGTATTAGAGATAAGCTATGGAACATTGTAACAAATAAAGAAATAAAACTTTAGAGGTGTCAAGGGACACCCGGATAGAACGAAGTTATATGAGAGAGAGAGAGAGAGAGACAAGACAGAGAAACACGCGCACGCCGCACGGCTTACCTACAACTATATACAACGGTATAGCAAAAAGTGTCGTTACAACTTTTGGTCTTAATTTTTTCCGTCTAGCCCCTTTTCACAACGCGCGATAAGGAACTTCGTTCCAAAAAAAAAAACAGTGTGCTAGTACCTAAAACTCTAGGTCGCAGTATGTCTCTGTCACGTATCGAAGGCTGTATACTCACCCCGAGGCGTATGACGGAGTTGACGATGTTGTGCGTCCAGGCGGCCTCGACCCGCAGCAGGTCCTGGCGGGTCTCTGCGCTGAAGTAGCGCGGGCCGCACGCGGGCGGGCCGGGCGCGGCGGGCGCAGAGCTCTGCACCAGGAAGCAGTGCTGGCGCCAGTCCACCGTCTCGCTCTCCTTCACCGTGCGGAACATCGTCTGGTACACCTTCAGCGTCTCCGGGCACTTGGTCAGCTCCGTTATGTTCATCTGGAGCACGAACGTACGCTCGGAATGTTGTTGGAAAGTTGGCAATTGACGCTTGGGGTAAATCATAGCGAGCGCGACTTCCGAGTGCTAAGTGTGAGTTTTTTCACTCACGTTCGATAGCGAGCGCGTTGGTATTTTGTATGGGAAATAAGGTTTTCTTAGTGACCACTAGATGACGCTATAACTTTTCCCATATAAAATTCTAACGCGCTCGCAATCGAACGTGAGTGAAAAAAACTCACACTTTGCACTCTGAGCTGACTATCGAGAAAAATATTATTGGATATTTCCATTAAAAAAAAACTTGCAAGTACCCCTGTGTGTGAATTCGTGACCGTTCGATAGAACCCACTAATACACAGAATTTACACTTAACTAACGTTGTGGGTGTCTATGTAAGTACTACACACATCTGCCTAACTCTTGGTTGTGTGGAAATTCCCTTGCCACTCACCGGCGGCACATCGAACAGCATGACATCGGTTCCCTTGAGCACCAGGAACTTGGGGCGGTATGTCTGCCACGGCTGCTGCGCCTGCACCACGCCCTCGTGCACCCAGCCCATGTACTCGATGCGCTCCCCCACACCGAAGTGACGGTTGAACAACTTCATCTGGGTGGAAACAAAATTGGTAAGATTTTTATGAGTACCGTTGATACCGTACCGTTCGTACCGTTTGATGGTTTTTTTAATGAGTACCGTTGTATTCTGTGTCATTAACTTTATTTTAACACACGCAGGTACGATTAGCACTATAACTTTTACATACTTACCATCTAAATTGACACGAATTATTTATCATTAGTTTTCCAGCATTTCATTAAATTATTGTTATAAGTATCGAATAAAGGCTTTCTGGAAAAACGTCCCAGCACTGACCTGCAGGTTGGTGAGCCCCACGATGTTGTCGGAGATGCTCTTGAGCCACAGCGACAGCGCGGCGGGGTCGTCCGCGTGCACCACGCCCGACGTCACGTGCGGACGAGCGCCGCGGACCTGCGGGGCGGGGGGGGAGGGGGCTTACACACACAATTGTAGCAACATACATATCTTGGTTAATTACTCGATATGTTGACTACATACCTCAAACGCTCCAGGCCGCAGTTTGTCTGTCCCTAATACGTATCTCGTGACGTAGCCCATCATCAAAGGCACTGTAAGAAATAAGTCACTATAGGACATCGCGTTTTGTAAGGAGACAGTCACACAATTTTTCTTAAAAAGTCACATTTACAATAAATATCTTACCAGCTACAATAAAAAGTATAGCATTACCAAATACAAAAAACTTAAATCGAAGTAAAAGTAGCAGTACGTAGTTGGATCATTTCATTCAACATCAGTGTGTAAGAGATTTTATTAGCATCACACTACGAATTACCTTTCTGCTATTTCATTTATAAATATTGACATATTGTATTAGCTTATTGTTACGAACCTGATACAACATCTCGCCACTCCTTGGTATCAGCGGCCCGGTCAGACGCGACGGAGGGCGGACGGGACCCGCGCGCGGATTCCGCGCGGCTTGCCGGCCGGCTGCCGTCCTCGGCGTCCGCCCACGCACTCTGCGAGGGGGGAGGGACAAGTGTATAGCAACGGAAGCTCTCATTTGACTTATATTGACTTATATGGAAATAAAATTAATCCACTATAGTCTCTTTTTACCATTACACAACAATTCTGCTGTTAAGAAATTGAATACAGCCATGATTTGTTTCGTTTGTTTTATAATTAAAATACTTAGCAACAAAAAAAGGACCTTATAACAAAATACTGGCAATATAATTAAGAGTGATTATAGACATACCTGCCAGCCCCCGTTCGTCTGCTCGGTGTTCTTCTCAGAATTACAGTTAGCGTCTACAGTCTTATTGTGGAGAGAAGGGTGGTCATCGCCGGTACTGCTGTCCGTGTCTGACGCGCCGTCCGCTAAAATGATAATAATGTCACAGACACTTCTTGAAGAAAAAAGAAATCGAGTTCTAAAAACTATGGAAAACGTTTGTACAAATCGTTGCGTTGATAGGTATTGTCCTCGTGAAAGGAAAGTGAACTATTTATTATTTATTTATTTACTAACAACTTATATCTTAATGCCACTGTTCTAGTCCCGATTTAGCGCATATGAATTTTGTTTATAAAGTTAAGCATCAGCAAACCAGCCAGTATTTCAGTTATTTGTAGACCATAATCAACGGTTTAATACAACTTTAACTTACATAAAGTCGGGTATTATAACAGAAAGAAGGTACCTACTATGTACAGTCAGCAACAAAAGTCGATTAACATTTATGATTTTAAAATCCTAATTATTAAGTACAATATCACTACATAGTATAAAACAAAGTCGCTTTTTCTGTCTGTCTGTCCCTATATATGCTTAGATCTTTAAAACTACGCAACGGATTTTGATGCGGTTTTTTTTAATAGATAGAGTGATTCAAGAGGAAGGTTTATATGTATAATACATGCACCCGTGCGAAGCCGGGGCGGGTCGCTAGTTAAAAGTAAAACGCAATGAACATAAAATTAAGATGTAATATACCTACCGGAGTACTATTACCGGAAATTCAGAAAGCCAGTAAATTATGTGTTTAGTGTCTGTTTAAATGATATAAAAAAGTAACATTGTTAATCGACTTTTGTTGCTGACTGTACCTACAGTGAGACTTACCCTGCTTCTGCAAAAAAGGAGTAGCGGCTCTATAGTGTTTGACAGTAAGCACCACTATGTCGCCGGCGTTTCGCAGTATGTTCACCGCGTCGTCGTGTTTACACGCCGTTATGTACTCTCCATTCACTAAAATAGAGAACATTTTATGTTGCAAAAAAAAGCCTCGTAATTGGAGACATTCGGAAAAAAAATGGAAGTATTAATTTGAGACATCAAATCTAATAACAAAACGTTAGTTCTAACGTTTTGTTAATAGATTTGATTGAACACAAACATATACCCTAACAAGCCTTTTTTTTTACTTCCTACGTACCTATGTAGGTATGAACAACGTAATAATTATGTTGTTTTCAAAATATCTCCTTTTGTGTTTTTTATGTAAGTAGATAACTCTAATAAAAAAATCTACCTACGTACGAACCTATCCATCGATGGAACAATAAACACATTATTTAGGTACTCGTGTCTCATAATAATTATTGTTTCACATACAAGCGTGTTCGTATTTATAGCCCGACCGCTCGATCCTAGTGATTAAACTTGCACAACGGTGTCGTGTCTGTAAAATCATCTTTGCTCCAAAGGGTCTAGCACGAGTGCAACGAGTTAGCGTAACGTAAATTCGATCGATGATAAAACTGAAAATAACCGTTTCGCACATAATATTTACACTAGCTTCTGTCTGCTGGCTTTTGGTTACTGCCCCGCTCCCATTAGTCGGTATGTTCTGCTTTATTATACTAGTAAAGACTAGTAAAAATTACACCTAAATGTGATTGTCAAACTCAAAATGCTTTATTATTCGTCGTACCTATTCGAAAATCGTCTTGAAGCGAATATTTTGACGTCAGCGCTCTCGTTTATCATTCGACTGATTTGTAAACTGTTTACAAGTGTTCTATAAGCAGACGCTGCACAACTAACCTACTTTTACGAGAATGCAATAAGAACAGTGATTTGTTTTGGTTCAACATTACTAGCTGGTTCGTATTTATAGTCTGGCTGTTTGATCGCGTAATAACATTTGTAATAACAGTGACGCGTCTACGACTAATCTTTGTGGCGCCAAAAATCAAGAAGTTACGACAGCCGCGTCTAGTAAATAAATAATGTTTATCTACGAGTTTATACAATATTCAGAACGGCCAGAATACAAAACTACCAATACGGGGTGGAATAGACATCATAACGTAAACTTTTATCATGGATTCAGTACATGATTTTAGATCCCTCAGCGATTAAATCTTTCATAAGCTATTAAAAACGATAAACAAAACCAACGCAGTCAAAATGTATAAAACAGCAGTTTTTTTTTAAATAATCGATGTGAAATGTTGCCTTTGGGGGTTCAACAATCATGTACTGAATCCACGTTAAAAGGTTTAGTTACGATGTGCCTTCCACCCCGTATAACCAACATGAATAGTCATTGAACCTTTATTACGCTTCTCGTAAACAATTTTAAATTTTACCTAAACCTCGAATGCGAATTTTGCAATTCATTAGAAGAACATCTTCTATCTTAGGAATCTAATCGGTCAATCTCGACCCCACGGAAGTCTGTCCGATATATCTAAGGTTACATCATCCTCTACAAATTTAATCTATATTCTCCAACTCAAGATAAATCCAAGATTCATATCAATCACGGTCAGAGGGATAAAGTAAATAACAATATCAATAAACTGGGTATTCCGTGAAATTCGATCACTACAGCGAGTCTGCCAATCCATCAAGCTTCTATTGCGCCCAAAAATGATCTAAGATCCCCCGAGTTTCTTGATTGTCTTAATTAATGGCACAGCAGACGTACAATTTGCATCCAGTGTCTAATTGCGACTTGTTAAGCAATTGGATGGGACTGCAATGGAACTATTCCGGAGAATTAACTGTAATCTACTATTGTTAGGACGAAGGATGCGTTACTAGCGATGTAGTTTTCTTTAGCTCGGTGAATTATAAAAATAAAACTCGTAGTTGGCTAGCAAACATTCAAAATGTCCTGCCTCTGTTTAAAAGATTATTTTTTGGGAGTACATCTACTAACATTCTTAACTTTCAAGAAAGTACGTAGCTACGTACGTACTTTCTATTTCTGTGTGTATGTATGTATACATACATACATAGATATAAACACTATTTTATACAACGTTACAGCCGCGATTAGGCTACAAAATTATGCATGCATAAAATTAGCATCAGCCATTGATATACAAAAAAACTATCAGCTAATCAATATCTAGATTTTGTCTCAAGAGACTAAACCGTGAAACCTTAAAAAATAGGTTTAACCTATCTAAACCTATGGGTAGTGTACCTGTTGATATTTGCAACAATATGGGATCTTCGACGAACATTTATTTATTTACGATGAAAGCTGTGTGAAATGAAGACAAAAGGTGGCAAAATAAATTATTGTAGGCGATTTACTTACACGAAAACTTTTATGAGTATGAGAAAGGGGCGTAATAATTTCTTTGTTAGGACATGACACAGATGATGATAATTAATTGGATTGCCTTTTCGAACAAGAATAGAAACAGAATCACAAATATACCTTTAATTACAGCGTCTCCAACAAACAGCTGTCCGGTCTGGTCCGCAGCCTGATCCTTGTATATCTTGGAGATGAGGATGGGCAGCTTGTGTTCTGCGCCTCCCTTTATGCTCAGCCCCAGACCACCGACCTTTTGGCGCGTGATTTGAACCATGCGCTCCTGGAAATATGCCGAAAATTAGAAGAGAAAGCGCTGATGTAGGTATATAGCCACATAGGTAGGTATTCAATCGAGCAGCCTCAACTTGAAAAAATAAACTCATCACTTTCCACATAAGCCGCTTCTGATCGTGGTACCGCTTAAATAAATTGAGTTTTGGAATAACTCTTTAGAAGTCGGTATAAGGGAGAGTGGAGGGAGAATAGGGAATATTTTTCCAATTTAATGTTGAAGGTGTTTTGTTGTTGAAGCCGTTTGGGAATCTGATTTATTTAACGTCAAAAAGTTAATTGGATTTAGCCCATTTGCATGTGTCAAAACTGTGTAGGCGTCTCGATGCTAAATTATGATTATGAGTTTCGATAAGTTATTAGTCTGCTAGGTCCGATGGCGCCAATGCTTGACACTGTATCATAGTCATTATGGATTTTAATGTATTCAGCTCCCTTTTTTGCCGCAATAACAAACAAAACACGTACCTATCACGAATAATGTACAATTTTGATTAGGTTTTCGTAGCAGAAAAAGAGTGGCGTATATCAGATTAAAATATATGTACTGAATTACGTTTGTACATATTTTTAATCCTACACGAGAGTAACACATGTGAGCGGCGAAAAACTAATTATCTAAACAATGGGAAAATTTAAACACTCCCCCGGTTTTAAATCCACATCTCACGGCTAAGCTTCAGTGAGATACAGGGCTACCTGCACTAAATGTTTCATTGTGCGTTTAATAATTCACAACTACCGCCCATTAGCTTGCTCTCTGCTACATACAAAAATCATTATCTGCGTGGATTTACGTTTGAATTGATATGGAGAATACCCACGGCTCTGTGAGTAACTTATTGCATGATATTTGCATAGGATTTTAATTTTTTTGCCTTTCTCAAATAATATAACGGCCAAAAGGGTGTTATTTGGACATTCGTGACTATAACGGTATGTGACTAACCTGAGCGTAATAATACAAATGGGTCTAACTATAGCATTATGTTACTGGGCTCATCTCCTTGGCAGCGCCAAGTTATTAGGTACTTGTTAGCAAACTTATAAAGGGCAAGTTTTGATTAACTAGGTACGTCTACGCTGTTTTCGGGAGGTGAAAGTACCTACTCATGAATACTTACGAATAACTTTTACTATAGGATCATCTCTAAAATATGCACTAAAACAGCAGCTTAATTTTATTTCCACATTTAAGGCTTGCTCCCTTTCTAAAAAATATTTCATGTTTATGAGTACTTTTAGTCCTTAATAAATGCGCAGCCTGTAGAGTTCACATTCAAGCTAAATTACGAAAATGTTTCTCGACTGGAAGGGCAAACTTTGATTAAACATTGAAGTAGGTACCTACCCATATGAAATTACTGTGAAGTTATAATCAGGCATTAGTTTTAGTAAATTAGGCTTTAATGACACAGTGGCAGCACGTTTGGGGTTATTGTGCCGGTAGAGAATAATGACTATTGTCTCTACGAACCAATGGACATCTACCGGACCCATTCAAGATTCTGATATAAACCAGGCGCTTTTCTCTTGGTCTTTGTTTAGGTATTAACAATAGGTACTTACCTACGTCATTTTAAAAATAATGTTTTATGTTTTTGCCTGAGCTATAGTTTGACTTCGTATACAATCAATCACGATTTTTTTAATCAATTCGCACACGTGATTTGTGCATATCCAGCGCTCCACAAAATTAGGCCAGACGTAGTAAAACCATGGCCGTGAACTTTATACCTACTACACGTGTAGGAAAAACCATTAGTTTTTATTTGTTTAAAATTACTAGTTCTATATAGTGAGCTTTTAATAGTAGACAACAATGCCAAAGGTTCAGGTGTGCTATCAAATGTTCTCCCAAACTCAAGGTTAATGAATAGAATGTATGCTAACCAACCACGAATATACGGGAAATGTGAAGGAAATCGACACACATCACGAACTTTAGCGCTAATTTTCAATTATAGTATTTTTATAACTGCTGAAATAAAAGCCTGTAGCCGTAAACTTCATTTCCATGAGCTTGGACCTGTATAATTATGGGTAATATTTTACAGGCGTCATCAATACCGTCCAACATCAAGATAAGAAATAAATACTACAACCCAGTTCAGGAACTATCTACCTATATAGTAAAGAGTCGTTTTTTACGAAAAAATGCCACTTTTAAAAAGTAGAAAGTAAAAATAACTTTGGTTTCTGAGCCGGTGGCTTTGGTCGTTTGTTGTTTTGTATTGTAATCGACTTCCGAAACTAGTTATTTTTTTTCACTTTGTAGTTTTTGAAGGCGGATTTTTTTTTAGTTTTCCATTTTTTTTACCTCGCTTCATATTCATGCAAATCCAAACAGTAACCTAACCAATCAATGCATTTCATCCTCAGCACGGTACCCCTTCTCCTGCATGTGTACTGTACATAGAAGAGGAGTTATGTGTATCTTCAAAGTCCATGATTTTTTTTTGATGTTCATCATATAACTAAATCACAATACATCTACATCAAAACTTCACGGAATTAATAAACTCAAATTATTGTGAACCATAAAAAAATTTGAATTTCTTTTTTTGATTAATAATTGCCGTTGAATCTTTTCCCTCGGACTCACCAACCTTTAATGTTTAGATGCTTTCACTGTAGGTAGTGTAGATTCCAGTTTACAGGAATATAATATGTGGAGAGTGAATCTCAAAAATAAAAGTGGTAACAGCTGTTATTCAAGAGGCTAAGTTAAGTGCGGAGACAGCCCTGCTAAACTAAACCTGCTTACTGGTCTGTAACCTTCTTCAACCACTTGAAAATACTGCCAATACTAGACTTTAAGCATGTTCTAACTGACTAACCAACAGTTAAACATATGAACAAGAGACTTGGCTATGAGCCTACCAAATTCCTATCACAGATATTCAATACACACATACCTACTACATTATAATAGAAACCTTCAAAGATTGCTCACCCTAGCATGGGGCACATTCTTGTCTTTAGTCGGTTGCACAGGCACGGGGGCCTCTCGCTGTATGGTCACCGCATCCATTGTAAGCACCAAGCGAGCTGGCCTCGGACGGGACTTGCCATCCGAGACCTGCACCATGCCTGTGCGAATCTGAAAGATGGTGAAAGTTTGTAAAAAGGCATTTCTTAATATTGGCATTTCAATGAATGGACTCTGGCCAAAAAACCAAAGTAAAAAGCCAACCAATGTTTTTTTTTTCTACTAATATACCTAGGTGAAAAATAAAATAAAAATTAAATTACTAAATTATTTTACTGTTAATATTTCATTGTCAATTGATGAACAATAGAATGATTTCAATGCTAACTTGAGCTACCATTTTCAACACAAAGTATGCCTAAAATGAATCTATCAATCTGTGACAAACAAGGAAAGTAATTAATAATCCATTAAATAATATTTTTGGTAGACAAACATTTTTAATCATTGTTTAAAAGTCATTATAATGTTTGTGCTCCTGTGTTAAAGATTGTCTGTGCAAGAGTTTCTGGGTAATGCAATGAGATGAAGAACAATCAGCTAATATGTAAGGCATTCAACAGTTCCTTTGAATGCTTTTTTTCAATTAGGTAAGTGGTGTTACTTAATTCTTCTAGCAATTAAACGGAATATTATCTAATCACTGTGTAGACCTCCTTTCAACCAAAATAAATAATCGCTAACGTGAGACTGACCAAACTATCTCTGAGGAAGATTAATGAATAGTCATACTGCTTACCTTTTCATCTTTCTTCTCCTCAATAGGCGTCATCATTGTAGAACATGCACACCATTACGATATAAAAACTTTTGAAACGTTACAAATATGACAAAACTAATTAGAGGAATAAATCATACAAATGAAAAATCGCGGATCCCTGCTACACTACACTCACTAACTTCGGCCTCATAACGCTCTCTGATAAAGAGTCATCAAAAGTCCATTTCTAATTAGCTCTACTGTTGCTCCTAATGTTATTATTAATTATTTATGGGTTGGTTACACATTACAAATACTAAAAACAGGTCACTGGCATACGATAAATCAATATAGGTGAACGGCATCAAAACAATTGAAATACGGCAGATTTACTACGACCCGACTGTGTTGGATATTCTAGATATTAATAACTATATTCGAAACTAATTCTCTATATTTAAAATGTTTTCATTGACGAAATTACTATTTAATTGTACAATAACAAATAATTTCTAGCAAAATTGACGACGGACGACACCACTTCTTACATGCGCTAAGTAGATACTAGTGATGCCATGTCGATTTCACAACTTACTATTTGCATGACTTATGTTTCAATATACCTTACAATCGACTAATCGTTCATTTGTATTCGATTCTTTAACAAAAATATAATTTTATATTTGGTATCCGGTATACCAAATATAACACTGTATCTCCTTAAAAATATTAAAGGAAAATCGAAACGTCATTTACAAATTAATGCTAGGTTTTATCGTTACTACACAGCACCTTTGCTGTATATCATAATGTAATATTTCAACTCCTTTAATCATAATTGTTATTGATGATACTCTGAATGCGTATTTGGCAGATAGGCAGATGAAATTCGGAACTAATCTGAAAAATAATTATTTTTCAGATTAGTTCCGAATTTCATCTGCCGAGGTTACTTAGGCTATACTTAGTTTTTATATACTGAATTCTCTGTAGGTACTTATTTCAGTTCTGGACCAACCGCTGTTTTTCTAGCCATGGACATGGCAAAGTTTGTCTTGTATTGAAAACCATGGTATGACGATAGATGGCGCCTTTTCACTATTTTATGATAATGTAAAATAAATATATTTTTATTTTATTTGTAATAAGCGCCTAGAAAGTAAGTGTCATAAAGTACTGCGACCAACTTCGATTTAGCAGTTAGTAGCAATTCTAACCAAACCTAACTAATAAATTAACTATAACATCTATTCTGTTAAATATCTGTCAAATTTTATGTTAAGTAGGTACTCCTTTTTTTTGTTAGTTTAAATGTTTTTAATTAAATTGTATCGTAATTTATATAGCATAGATGTAAGCGATTTGGTGTAAACCGTTAGCTTATATTTAATAAATTAGCTTCTATTTAATAAATAAATGTTTGATTGAGTACAAACATCGAACTTAGTACTAAGGCTTCAATAAATCAAAATATCTTGAATAGAGGCACTTAGGCCTCCCGCGCACTAGGCAGCCAGGCTGCGGCAGCCAGTAAAACATATGACTTTGTATAGGAGCCCGCGCACTAGACAGCCACAAATTCCCATATTATGTTTTACTGGCTGCCGCAGCCTGGCTGCGCCTAGTGTGCGGGGGGCCTAAGTGCCTCTATTCAAGATATTTTGATTTATTGAAGCCTTAGTACTAAGTTCGATGTTTGTACTCAGAACTACTTAGATACTTATCTAAATAATAATTAGACGTACGTCTATTGTGATTATTTGTGCCTCATAATGCCTAATTATAATGTAGGTTATAAAGTGTTTCGTTTTTTCGCGCCTACTGGTATGGGGTTCAAAAAGCGCAGAGCCAACTCATGAAATTATAAAAATGGAGTCGAAAGTGAATGCTGATCGTCGTCATGATGGTAAGTAGGTTCAGACGTGCATAACCGTGCTTTATAGCAAGTACCCTTCCTTTTAACTTGATGTCTTAATTATGCATTAAATAGGTTCAATT
This sequence comes from Hoplodrina blanda, assembly GCA_949316365.1. Lineage (NCBI taxonomy): Eukaryota > Metazoa > Arthropoda > Insecta > Lepidoptera > Noctuidae > Hoplodrina > Hoplodrina blanda. The sequence goes on along the minus strand of OX438579.1, from coordinate 640,323 downwards.
CATAATATTTAAAAAATTCTCTGTATTTTCCCAATGAATCTTTTAGCTACTCACTACGTACTGGATTATAAAACGCAATGAAATAAAATGTCATACCACAACACACATCTTTATTTTTTCCTCCGCACTAATATCAATAATTTATTATTACACAACATGTATATAGAAAGATTTTTATACAATAGTGTATAATTAATACCTATGAACTATATTAATCAACAATATAGTAAAAAGAATTACGAATTACTTAAATACTGGCAGTCTATTTTAATGATATGTATCTTTTGCAGTTTGGAACAGCCATTAACATTACTTAAGATCTACGTAATTTAGTAAATTAATTAAGTATTTATTCAAACTTTGAAAATATAATAATGTGCTTCTGATTTAACACGCCATGCGTAGACATTTTTATTTATTGAGGAATTTAGAATAAACGCAGATGCACATGTTATACTTTCATAATTATTTAGGTTTGCTGTGAGATCATTTTAAGCACATTGATACATCTATTGAGAGCTTAGATTGTTTTTATTTATAGACAGCGATCCTCACGTTATTTATTCAACTATAAATCTCACAGCAAACGAGTAATATTCATTTTACTTAACATCTGTTAATATTTACAATTCATTAGATGCCTTTTTTAAATCGAAACTGTCATAGATTAACAGTTTTTAAATAAATCACATTATTATATAAATAATTTATTTAACAATTATTTATTTAACAATAAATAAATGGGAGTCACAGTTTGCGACGTAATCACTTGTATGAATTAAGCCATTTTTATAAACAATTGACAGCAAACAAATCGTTTGCTTTTTGTTCTAATAATGCTCAAAACATTTTTCAAATTGCACAATTTATTATAGAAAAAATGTCCTCATAATTAAAATAGTTACACGTTAATTTCACAATGCGTGAATGGACTTGTTCAATTAGAAAATTATTTAAAACACTAAATGTTACACGTGAATTGTACATTCTCGCCGTTCCTGTTCTTTTCTTTGTTGATATCTGTACAGAAAATAGATAATAATTATTAGAAAGTCACAGCTCCCATGTCGTCAAAATCATACCAATAGATATTATAGTACGTAATAGATATAGTTAGTCAGTAAAAAAACTTACTTGTCGATTAGAGAAGATATATCAGCGGGGACTGGGGCGAAGCTCCCCGAAAGGCCATCGCTCCCGTTGGGGCCTCCGCTGTTAAAGATACACTTTTATTAAACCTAATAATGCTACAAATTACTAAGATAATATAAAATATAATATAATATTTAACGTAGCAAAGCTGGTATTTCGCAAGCTGCAGCATTAATGTTGGGTATATTCAAAGCTCTCTAGCCATCTATCTAGACTTAAAAAAATCTATAAACTTAAAAATAAAATGCATGACTATATGGAAATGCAAAAATTATAATGCATTCAAAGTAATACATCATAATTATCATAATTGTATCGCAACTAAAACAGAATCTAATACGTCTTCATATGAAGCGCTAAACTGGCTACTAGAATAGTATTAGACTCAAAACTTTATCAAAATAAACTAATAAACTTCTGGCTATATAATAACTGGCTAAACTTCAAAGTTCAAAGTTTAGCAATAATGGAGGTGCATGGATTAGGTGAGCGGTGAGCGGCGAGTGGTGAGGAGTGAGCGGGGGAGGTACCTGAGTTCTACCTGCTGGTCGTGCGGGCGCTCCGCCTGCCGCTGCCGTAGGCGCTGTTGCAGGGGGACGTGCCTGAACCTGGTGGAAGCAGATAATGTCAAAACGTGAATAACGTAGAGATTTAACCCATCCTGAATCTTCACAAATTTGTAGGGTTAAGTTATTTTTACCGTACCTAATCAACCTTTGTTCGAGATGAAAATAAATCTATCCTACTAACAAAGATATTGTTTCTCGATTTTTGAAATAAGAACTACTTAGGTACTTAATGCAGAACTTTTGTTTTCTAAGAACAGTATTTTTATTGTTATTCTGAGTTACCTTTTGTGGTAGTATTGGCAGCACTATCACTGTTGTCGTCAGAGTCGGTGTGCGTGTCCCTCCAGTTGTTAGGCACGGCGCCTCCCCCGGCACTAGCGCAAGCAGCGCGCATGCGGTGCCGCGCCTCCACTGTCGAGCATTTAGACAGACTCGATTCATCTGTCGGTACAACAATCATACGTCGGAACCAAGCGAGGGCTTGGTGCAAGTTACTAAGTTTAGTATTCTAGAAACTAGTTTTTTTTTGTGTGTATCAGTTCATGTATTAACTTTCGATAGATACTATTATAATTAAGTAGAAACAAGAGCAGTGTGACTGTGAACATTAAAGAGTATGACGTGGTGCAATATTTACATTAGAATAATAAATAAATATTTTTATCAGAATAATGCGTAGTCGATTATTGTATCAAACTATCACAGATCTAACTAATTTATTAACAAAGAATGCAATGTCACATTACTATTGCCAATTGACATTATAAATTATTTATATTTTCAAACTTTTACCGCCAAGGCGCCAAAAGAATCGTACGACAAAAAAAGTGTTATTATTTAATAATCTGGCGGTGAAAATTAATTATTAAAATGACTATTTTGCCTGAATATTGGAAACTATTAAATTAAGTTGCTAAAAACGGAGAAAATCATGCGTCAATCATCTGATTCTGGGTCATAAAGATGAAATATACTTTAATAATAACCTTAATTGTATGGATATTATACCGCGTTTACATTCAGCCGTAGTGAGCAGGGAAGTGGGCAGGGAAGTGGGCAGGACGAGTATGTAAACGCAATACTTCTCATGCCACTGCCATTGCCACTCGCGCTGCCCGGCGCTCCCCAAAATGGCGGTTTTTTGTGCGGAAGTCAAAGGACCGGCAGCGCGAGCGGCAGTGCGTGTTTACATTCTGCTCCGACGCTCAGTACTCGCCGAGCGCCTGGAGGAGAAAGACGTTCGTTTAGATCATCGAAAATGCCGTCCGAATGGAGCAATGAGATTACAATAAAATTCTTAGAACTACTGGAAACGGAAAAAGTAATTTGGGATGTTACGGATAAACAATATAAACAGAAACGTAAGGTTCACGACGCGTAGAATTTTTTTTTTTTTTATTTCGATGTATAGATATCATCCACCATCGTCTACGACGAACATTCTTTTTTTTGTATTCGTAACCTTTTTAAATAAATAAATAAATATCTTGGGACAACTCACACACGGCCATCTGATCCCAAGCTAAGCAGAGCTTGTGATAAGGTAACCAGACAACTGATATACATACTTATATAATTTATAAATACATACATATTATAGATAAACTAGCGACCCGCCCCGGCTTCGCACGGGTGCATGTATTATACGTATAAACCTTCCTCTTGAATCATTCTATCTATTAAAAAAAACCGCATCAAAATCCGTTGCGTAGTTTTAAAGATCTAAGCATATATAGGGACAGACAGACAGAAAAAGCGACTTTGTTTTATACTATGTAGTGATTACACCCAGACACAGAACCAACAATTATGCTCATCACACAAACAAAATGTCCTGGGTGGGAATCGAACCCACTACCTCCGGCTTTGCAGTCAGGGTCACTAACCAACGAGGCAGTCATAAAAATATCGAACATAATTATGTATCGCAAAAAGAGACAGCGCGGCCGCTGTAATTATTTCGACGTCTGCCATTGTCGAAACTTGAAAGCGAAGTGAGTGGTAGGGCAGTATGTAAACACACACTTCTCTCGATCCTGCTGCGGCAGTATTTAGGGAATTATTGCCGGCAGCGCGAGGGGCAGCGGCAGGGGCTGAATGTAAATGAGGTATTAGAGTCTTTATGTAAGGAAATATCCAAAAGTGATTGTCTAAATGTAACCAACAAGCTGTGCCCAACAAGTAGTGGAACGTTATTTATAAGAATATCAGCATGCGGAGAGATGCTTAATGCAACCAATGTAACAGATGTCAAACATGTATGTAGGTACTTATACCGCGTTTACATTCAGCCGTAGTGAGCAGGGAAGTGGGCAGGGAAGTGGGCAGGACGAGTATGTAAACGCAATACTTCTCATGCCACTGCCATTGCCACTCGCGCTGCCCGGCGCTCCCCAAAATGGCGGTTTTTTGTGCGGAAGTCAAAGGACCGGCAGCGCGAGCGGCAGTGCGTGTTTACATTCTGCTCCGACGCTCAGTACTCGCCGAGCGCCTGGAGGAGAAAGACGTTCGTTTAGATCATCGAAAATGCCGTCCGAATGGAGCAATGAGATTACAATAAAATTCTTAGAACTACTGGAAACGGAAAAAGTAATTTGGGATGTTACGGATAAACAATATAAACAGAAACGTAAGGTTCACGACGCGTAGAATTTTTTTTTTTTATTTCGATGTATAGATATCATCCACCATCGTCTACGACGAACATTCTTTTTTTGTATTCGTAACCTTTTTAAATAAATAAATAAATATCTTGAGACAACTCACACACGGCCATCTGATCCCAAGCTAAGCAGAGCTTGTGTTATGGTAACCAGACAACTGATATACATACTTATATAATTTATAAATACATACATATTATAGATAAATTACACCCAGACACAGAACCAACAATTATGCTCATCACACAAAGTTTGTCCTGGGTGGGAATCGAACCCTACCTCCGGCTTTGCAGTCAGGGTCACTAACCACTAGACCAACGAGGCAGTCATAAAAATATCGAACATAATTATGTATCGCAAAAAGAGACAGCGCGGCCGCTGTAATTATTTCGACGTCTGCCATTGTCGAAACTTGAAAGCGAAGTGAGTGGTAGGGCAGTATGTAAACACACACTTCTCTCGATCCTGCTGCGGCAGTATTTAGGGAATTATTGCCGGCAGCGCGAGGGGCAGCGGCAGGGGCTGAATGTAAATGAGGTATTAGAAACATCCTCGATTCAACCCAAGGAGTGGGAATGCTTGGTGAGCGGACATCCAATAGATTGCTATCATTGCAACCTGAGAAACTCTCTGATTAAATATAGAAGAACCGGAAAGATTACGAATTTAGAAATGGCAGCAGAACGCACTACTGATGGGAGCAGTTCAGAAAATGGGAAATTGGTCAAAGCAGAAGCTAATGAGATTCTTGTGCTAACAGTAGGTATTCTGGGGCTCCTTGCATCAGGGTATATGATGCTTCAAATTCAAAATGGTAGGATAATAAAACCAATAATACCTGTTATTTTCTTATTTGTCATTTCTATAATAGCTACAGTTAGTATGATTGTGGATATTGCAATCTAAACAAAACTACAAACAGTGTTTTTAGAAAATAATAAGAGTAAAAAGAACCTCCTCCTTTTTTAGAAGTCGGTTAATAAAGAAATTTCTGGTTCAACGGGCATAAATATTATTATAGTTACTTATTTCAAAATTTTTAGAAGATAAAATTTTGACTGTATTTGTATTCAGTCAGAGTCAGTAATAATTGAAAATTATGTTAAATTATTCAAAGTTTTAAATTCATATTAAATGATTTTTTATATAAATTTTTAATTGGTTTTGGTTTATGTTATTTTTTTATATTTGCTGTTGTGTTTTGGTAAACATCATCGGATTCCTCATGTTTGTAACTTCTTGCATTCTGACAATTTTTTTGTATGCATACTCATGTTTGGAACATATAAAATTCTCTATGTAACAGCCATAAAAATACTGACCATATCTGTAGTGATCACAGGCCCGGTGCCGTCGACGGTGCGGTGGTGCTGCGTCATCTTCGCGCCTGGCAAGTGTGCGGAATTGTAGCGAGTGAGCCGCTGACACACCAAACGTTGCATATGGACTTATTTCATATAATTCCGCTGAAAACAGAAATGAGATTATTTTGTTAATTAGGGCTTAAAATATAATTATAAAAAAACTACACAAACTGACTATCCTGATTGTCTACAAGGTTTTGTGAGTGTGGTTATGGATTTGAAAATGGACCTGGGTTAGAACTTGTTGGGCTTTTCCAATAGGCATTTCTACAACCAATTTGGAAGCCTGGATTTGAAGAATCTTCTATTTAAGCTAGTACTAAGGAGTCTGCCCACTACATAATACCATGACCATGCTTGGAACATGTCTGTCAAAAAATATTCTTTGTATTGAACAGTCTGGGCATAGTCTTCAAAAAGCAATAATACTTATAGTTGTGTAAGATTAAGTATCTAAGCTACCTAACCTGCCTTCTGCTCGCTCATTCACTCTTTTTCTTAACTTTTAAAGGATTAGTAAAAAAGTGCTTCATGCTTACCTGAGGAGTCATCATTAGACTTTTCGTTCCCATTGATAGAGGATGACGAATACAGCTTCTGTCCTTCTCTTAGCTTCTCCCTCTCTGCTTCATTGCTTTCACTTAGTTTCCTATCATCCCTCATGTAGTGGTCACTTGAAATGCAGAAGAATCTGAAATGCAACAGTTATCACATGTAGGTATTAAGCAGTTACCAATTACGTACATTAGTGAATAGATACAGTGAATTGATAAGTCAATTCTGTAGATTATTTGCTTGTAGGGTCTTACTTCTTTTTCCCATGTACGAGACACACTATAGCTGCCAGCGTGACGACGATGACGACTCCGCTGGCGACGCACGACACCAGCACGGTGCGCAGCGACGCCGGGCGGGACGCGCCCGATAGGGGGGACGACGGCTTCATGGGGGGGATGCGGCCTGCCGGTCATACTCGTACAATCAATGGTTAATTAACTATTACGAAGTGTACTTTCGTGTACAACCTAGTAATTGGACTCTCCACAAAATAATGCAGTTTGACAGGTATTTTCTCGATGATATTTTGGTCCAGCAAGTCTTGTTCAACATAAAGTTCAATATTCTTTTATTAAAATTACCTCCTGCCAAAGTGTGTGTGTCAGCAGTTAACGTGACACGCTCCAACCCTGCATCACTGAAGGCTTCCACCGCCAGCTCGTACCATGTCGCTGGCGATAGCTCGCCTACAACGTGGCTCGCTGAACTAAGCCCATCACCAACCTGGCAACAGAACTCTTTTAATGCTTGCAATAGGTAGGTACTTGTGTTCTTTGCATGGTCTTTATTTGGTCTTCTTAGTGTTTTGCAACTTGTTAAATAACGACACTTGTACCTACAACTGTTTTTTTACCTTGATCCAATGTTCCGACCCAGCTCTTCGGTAGGACACCCTGAAGCCGAGTATGGGGCAGCCACCATCTCGCCACGCGTAGAAGTTAATTTTTATTGCTGTGGAGTTCATGTGCACGTGGTCTTCTGGTTTTGGGGGCTTGGGGCCTAAATCAGAAGAGGCATTTAAAGTTTTTGACACCTGTATAATGAGAGAAAGTCTAGGTGTCCCTCTAAATGACTATGTTTGACTACATACATAAACTCACGCCTTTTTCCCATGGGGGGTAGGCAGAAACCACAGAACGCCACCTGCTACGATCCTTAAGTTTTACTAAGTAACTTAATACGTCGTACTAGGGCGACTCTTAGTTAATACTTACGTCCTCCTCTCGTGGTTGCTGTAAGCACGTCACTGGGTGGTCCTATTGATATTCTGTTCCGTGCTTGTATCTTCGCGTTGTATGTAGAGCCGCACTTCAGCATGTCCATTGTGTAAGAGTTCACTTCGGGGGACAGGTCTATCGTGTGCCACTCGCTTTCTGACGCTTGTTTGTAGTGGAGGAGAAAACCTGAGGATGACAAGTTGTTTGTTTAGAAGATACCTAAGCCATTTACTCGTAAAAACATTTGAGCTTTTTTGTTTAATAGTTATCCAATATCCATATGTTGGCAGTTTGGCAAAAAGGAAACTTGCTTTTAAATTATTTGACTTATCTGCTTTTAAATTATTTGCTAAAATGATTGCTCACTTAATATAGGTTCTGTAGTCTCCCCAGGTAACTGCCAGTGCAGCTTGATGCTTGAAGTGGTCGTGTATTGCAAGGAGAGCGCAGGTGCCGCGGGAGGCAAGATGGCTACCACCACGTACACGATGGTGTCTTCACCTATCGTGTTGCTGGCCGTGCATGTAAAGTTGCCGGAGGACTGCTCATTTACTTCTGTCGGTCAGAATCAGGAAAGTTTGTGAATTAAATGGAAGTTAAATGTGTTAGGTAGGTAGGTATTACTTAAACGACATTTAATTAAAAACAGTTTTTATGGTCAACAGCAAAATCCTTCTTTAATTTACATGGCAAAGCTATTTACATAATATTCGAGTTCATACCCCTTATGTGCAGATGTCCCCGATGCGTGACCTGGTAGTACTGGTGGTGCGTGACGGGCGCGCGCGCGTGCTGCCAGCGCGAGCGCGGCGCGGGCGCGCCCACGCACGAGCAGCACAGCAGCGCCGCGCGCCCGAAGCCCACCGGCACCACGCGCCCGAACGACGCGATGCGGGCCGGGACTGGGGGACGAAGGTTTCGAGTAAGTTTCATTATGATTAACTTGTTAAATGATTTTTTCTCGTGTGAAATAGTTATGACTTAAAAACTTAATTGACTTCCGTTGTTTATTGTAGTAATTTAATACAGAAATGTGAAAATATCCATTCAGCCTTTAATGACAGAATAAATACTTCTGGATATGAAATTCGCAACTTACTTCTAGAGCTAGGCCCTTGTCCTGCCACGAGTGTGGACTCTCCTTCTCCGGAGCCCGTGGTGGCTGATACCCAGAACTCGTACAGTTGGTTCTCCATCAAGTTGCGTACTTGAAACATTAGTTCCGTGTCGACCTTCTTGTCCGCTGGTACTGTGAAGCTTGAGTGCTTGCCGAGGCTGAAAAACAGATTTTCTTTTATTCGTAACTTTATATAGCTTGTGACCATAATGTGCCGATTCATCATAAGAACTATCGCGCTGGCTAACGGGTGTCAAGGTAGTTAGGAAATGAATAATCTGTTTGGTGCCTTATTTTTCATGATAGTGTTAATTCAAGTGAATTCTAGATAGCCAAAAATGAAAAACGATATTTTCCTTACCGTCCAGCTTCTCTATAGTAGACAGTGTAATGTGATATCACGCCGTTGGGATGCAGTGGCGGCAGCCAGCTGACCAGCACCGAATCACTGGAATACGCTAGCGCTTTTATCTTCTCAGGGGCTGAAGGAACTATGTGACAAACAAACAAAAACGTTATGAAACTTTGCTGAAATGGTCAGTTATTCAATTTTATTAGTTTGTTTTTTTACTTCGAAACATCAAATTATTGACTATTGAGTCTCTATCAAGACAATCATCTTACCATCTTCTTCAGTCATGCAGTAGACCGGCAGACTTCGCTTGCCGTCCCCAGCGTTCGTGAAAGCCAGGACTTGTATAGAGTAATTTGAATATTTTCGCAAAGTATGCAGGTATGTATCTGTGGTTTCCACTCGCTTGATCTCGCCTACGTCCACTGAAAATGGATTTTGACTATGTTATTTTCATTAGGCTCAGAAGTGGAGATCCAGCGCTTTTAGCGTGTGTTTGTTCCTTACCATGTTCTGTAGTGAGTGGCGAATAGATGACTTTGTACCCTTGTATGAGACCGCCATGCTGGCCGATTGGTGGTGGGTTCCATGACACTTTCATGCTGGAAGACGATAGGGCTGAGCACGACACCCTTGTTGGTGGAGACTCTGGCACTGGAAATAATAAAATATCCTACTTTTATTAACTGGCGTTTTGTGGTGTTGTTGCGGTCAGTCGACTGGTAAAAATCATCTTGAAAGTTCGTCTTGACGATCCGACCATTTAATCAGTCTTATTCATCTTGCACGTATCGAGAATAAAATATATTGAAGTTACAGTTTTCAAAGTAATTTTTTTTCAGCCCACTACAGCACTTAACAGCCTTCAATTTTATTTTAATCTTACCTCCTTCTAGCGTCGTAGCAGATACCGGCGCAGACGCAGGCCCCGCAGCGACGCCGTTGAATGCTCGTACACGAACCTCGTACCGAGTGAACTTGCGCAGAGCAGATAGACTTAGCTCGGTAGCTGACCACCCATTCACTGTAAGCGTCCTGTAAAAAAGAATTAATTGAGTGATTAGTCAGTGAATTGATTCTACAAATTGGAGGGTACACGATAAACAACGGACTGTTTATTACGGACGAGGAAAACGTTTACAAAAGACTATGAAAGTTATACGGTAGATACCTGGTAGAATTCCTCATTGCTGGTGACACAGAACTGAGCTCCGCACATGTAACGGAGTAGCCCAGCAGTTCTCCGTGCCACGCGTCCCGCGGTGGTGGTCGCCATGACACGTGCAACTCTCCAGGTCCGCCGGGAGTCACGTGCACGTTGGTAGGCGCTTCTGATGGCGCTATAATCAAGATTAAGAGGGATTTATATCTAAACACAGGGTTGAAAAAGTAAGTTAACAGAATTACTTAATGACTGGAAATGCAGAAATTGGCATCATAATCATAATTCTTTATTCAAAACGTCACAGCAAAATGGACACATTAGAGTGTAGACTGATCTATAATGTAAAAGATATTTTTTTCCTGAAGTTTAATGATAGTTTCTTCTTACCTTCTTCCTGAGTCTTCACAACGACGGGTTCAGTGTAAGCACTCCTGTCGATCTGATTGATGGCGGCTATTCGAATCATGTATGCGGTGTGTGGCTTCAGACTGCTCAGCAAAGCTTCGTAATGTATGTCACCTTTCTTGGTTAGGCTGAAATATTTAGTAAGATTATATAGCTCACTAGGTACTTAAAAAAATAGCAGGACTCAAAAGGTTCTCATCAACCTTCATCAGATCATTTCTAGGAATTGATTCCCATTTCCTCATAATAACGTTCCTAATTATTTATTTAGCTTCGCTAAGGTCATTAATAATTTACGTTAGTTCTCTACTCACGTGACATGCGAGTGTGCGATCCCATGGACGGACACGTTGAGTGTTACAGCTCCATCCCACTGATTGACTCTGATGGCTCCTTGAGCTGACAGCGCACAGTATTGTACGGTATAGCCCATGAGGGGAGAGTTGCCATCGAAGCCCTGGCTCCAGGACAGACGAACTGCGCGGCTTAGGATCTCCGTCACCGATAAAGAGTGTGGGGTGTCGGGTTTTTCTGCGGTGAGAATATAAAATAGTAAAATTAAGGACATTTCTTCATCTTTATTGAAGCCTTTTCTTGTTTAAACTGTAATAGTATCTTCTAAGTAAGACATAAGAAGAATAAAAAAGCTCACCTTGGACGGAAAGATAAATATAATGGTCGCTGTGACCGTAAGCGTTGACCGCTTGACACTTGTAGACGCCGGAGTCCTGCCGGTCCGCCCGGCTGATGTACAGCTGGGATCTTAAGCCACTATCAGTCTTTGCTTCAGAGATACTTAACCTGGGAAATATTAGAGGAAGGACTGAACTATGCGGATCCCACAGTCGAGAAAATTTGTAATAGTTAAATGTGAGTAGAATACGGAATGTCGACGCACAAAATATCGATGAACGCTAATACGATGCTACAAAATTGCGATGCACGTTATCGCGATAGATCTTCACTGCGATACTACTTGACTTCGATGCACGTTGTCGCGATAGATCTTCACTGCGATACTACTTGACTTCGATGCACGTTACCGCGAAAGATTTTCACTGCGATACTACTTAAGTTCAATGCTCGTTCGATAGCTTAATTATGCAAGGCCATCTAAATACGTCAAAATATCCATGCCATCTGCCACCATGTTTATTATTTTATCACTTATTAGAACGAAAATATGTTTAGAATAAGGCCTAATCTATACCTACTATTATTATAAAGAGGTAACATTTGTTTGTAAGTTTGTATGTAGGGGGTAATCTCCGGATCTACTGAACCGATTTTGAAAATTCTTTCTACTATTATTATAAAGAGGTAACATTTGTTTGAAAGTTTGTAAGTTTGTATGTAGGGGGTAATCTCCGGATCTACTGAACCGATTTTGAAAATTCTTTCGTAAATTAGAAGCTACGTTATCGCTGAGTGCTATAGGCTATATTTTATTTAAAAAAAAATAGGGGTCCCTAAGATATTTGGGTTTTTCGGACCCAAGGTGTAAACTCGCTAAAACTCGAGAACGGCTGGGCCGATTTAGCTGATTTTGGTTTTGAAATGTTCGTGGAGGTCTAGGGAAGGTTTGAAGGTAAGAAAATTTGGGGTAGGGGTAGGGGTAGTAGGGTTGGGGTAGGGTAGGGGCAGGATACCACGCGAACGAAGTCCCTAAAAACAGCCCGGAAATACTTTGCTCACAAAAAATCTGCAGGCGTTATACAAAAATTGATTACATTTTACTAAAATTGAATGTAATTTTTTTTTTATAATGAATAGATTTTATTTATTGCACACAAAATAAACTAATACAGACAAAAAAAAAGTAAAAACTCAAACTTCAAAACCATCTCAACATAAAAGATGGCATGGATATTTTGACGTATTTAGATGGCCTTGCATAATTAAGCTATCGAACGTGCATCGAAGTCAAGTAGGTAGTATCGCAGTGAAGATCTATCGCGATAACGTTCATCGAAGTCAAGTAGTATCGCAGTGAAGATCTATCGCGATAACGTGCATCGCAATTTTGTAGTATCGTATTAGCATTCATCGATATTTTGTGCGTCGACATTCCGTATTCTACTCGTTAAATGTTATTCAAGCATCTTCTCCTTAAACGCATGAAGTTTACCAAGAATGCAGACTTCCACCAAATTGGTAGAAATCTGAAGTAGGTCTTGGTCTTTACTTTAAACCTGTTACCTTCTACGTTTGAAGATTTGCACGTTGCAAACACACATTGCATCAGTTTCCTTACCTATAAGTATTAAGATCTAAGTGATTCATGTTATGTGCCCATGTCACTCTAATGGGGCTGTCTCCACGCACATCGCAGACTAGCGTCGCAGGCGCATCTCGTCTTGCTGTCATATTGTGTGATGTCAACTCGAACCTTGCTGGTTCTATAGAAGTAAAGAACATATTATGAAACATGTAATTTTACCCTACAAGATAGTTATATTCCAAATGTGTTTTGCTGTAGGTATACACATCAGTAAAACTTACCGTTGACAGAAACGAATATAGTTTTGGTAAGTGGAGATCCCACTCCGTTCTCTGATTTGCACATGTAGTTCCCTTCGTCATAGGGAAGTGCTGACTCTATCCACAGTGTTCCGTTCGAAAGGAACTGAAACCTTCCGCCCAGGTTTATTAGAGGAACGTAGTCCGTTGACGAACCTAAAAATAACAACGGAGTTTAATAAGAAAATAAAATTTTGCAGAACCTACGGCGTTGAGATAATTGATAATACTGCACGTATATTTGAATAACCCCGATTATGTACACCTAGAACTTGTTTGCTTTACCCATGCTTAGACGCAACATAATAAGGCACAGTAACCTAAGGGTTACTGTTGCTTAACAGCTTTTATTAAACCCAAATGTATTGGACGAATCAGTTCTAACTGATAATCAACATCTGGTTACAGAGAGGTAAAGTTTAGTACCCACTTATTGAAAGTTAATTAAGTACTGTAAAAGCAAGGTGTTTTTGTTGCTTACCTCTTTGTTTCAGCCAGGTGACTTGTGGGGCTGGTGACCCCGTGGTCTGACAGTGCAAGGCTAACTGGTCACCAGCCAGCACGGCTTCATCCTTTGGCTCCACCACCCATTTGGGGGAGACTGCAGCGTGCAAGCAAGTCAAGTTTCCTTTATTTCTGGATTCAATACACGATTTTACGTTAGTCACGTTAACTTCTATGATTTATTATGCTACTTATGGCGATATTATGTAAAACATTGTTGCCTTAATGAGTTCTTTGCATACATTACAATAATACGTATTTTTACCTTTTCCGTCAGCAGCTTAACATTGTTATGAATAAACGAGCTACTTTAACTTATTAAAACTAAGAACGCTTCCTAAAATGTACCTACTTACGACCTTTTTGGTTTATTTTTTGTCGAGCAGTGCATTTATTGGTAGGTACAAGAATTTTAAACAATTTCCCAATACCTACCATAATGATTTAAAATTCATTAAACGTCAAGTTTTAGAATAACACACGTAATAGGTAGGTATACTACTATTGATGACTAGGTAATTCAAGTAGGTAGGTATAATTAATACATACAATTTAAAAATAAATGTTAAAATAAAAACGTTTTCTGTGTCGTTTATAAATTTAAGATCAGTGAGTTCCAAAACAAAATTCTTATAAATAAAATTTACCGTTTTCGTAAGCCATCTGAAATCCAACGCTGTGCAAAACAAAAATGTTCAAGAATTTATACATTTATAATACGAAAAACATTAATTGTTGTGGAAAATAAATGTGCGCTGTGAATAAAGTGCTTACAAAAGTGAATACATTTCCGATGGCATTTATTCAAACTGCGAGATATAAAAATATGACAAGATTTAATCATGACTGGCAAACATTAATTTACTTTTATAAAGCGGGATGGAAAACAAGGTCGATTAAATAAAGTGGATCGTAATATGGTGCAATATGAATAAAGCCATCATTTTTACACTTCTTGGATAAAGGGAACTACACTTATTGGTAATTGTGATCCTGCAAAAAAACCAGCGTACGAAAACATAATGACAAGTCTGTGCTCTGTGCAAGCGTGATTAGTCTCTTTGATGGCGGGAGCGCGGTTGCAGGGGAAATGTTTGTTCGGTACGTCAACAACATAGCTTTCCGAACGTGTCCTCCTATTCTAGTTGCGATAGTTTAGGCTAAAATCTAGTCGTCTATATCCAAGCATTTATAGCGCTTTGACTTGAGCTATTTTGATGTAAACTCATGTCTAGTTGTTGTATTTAATTGTATGAAAACAATCGAAAAATTAATTTGAACTTAAAAATGACCTCTACCTAACAATTTTCGTGAATCATTAGCAATTGACTACTATTGATCTCCCTTCCCGCGCTCCCACATCACGTGGACGGTGCTCGGTGCTCTTGTGCATATTGACATGGCGGTTACCTTTCACCACCAGTTCGGCGGTATAGTTAACCTTGGCCGCGGTATTGGAGGCCACGCAAGTGTACAACCCGCTGTGGCGGGCAAACACCTCTTTGAATACGAGGTTGCTGAAAAAATCTGCAGCCCGTTCTTCCACCTACACAACCAGGCCGGGTTTTGAAGATATGTATGCTTAGGTTAATATTGAAGGAATGGGTTTGGAGGCATAAGTAATTCCTAAATAAATTATTACGGACTAACTGTTTCGGAAAACGATTTTCTCATTAACAGGCCTGCAAGTTGCATTAGAAAAAGAAAAGGACCACGCGAAATTATTTTTACCAGCTAGAAAGGTAAAAAGTTAAAACTAACTATGCGATTTCAAAAGTCAAACGCTCAAATCTGATTTAACTACTTAATGTTGCACCGTATTAACATTGAACTGACCTGTAAAGAAGAAGGGATGGGCGCATTGTCCTTGAGCCAAGTAAAGTGGACAGGCATGTCGCCTGACGTCACGCTACAGCTGACTTGCGCACGCTTGCCTTCTTGCAAGTTGGCAGAGAAGGAGAACGGCTCTATTTCTGGGGGATCTGTAAAAAAAGAAAAAAGTTTTGTGAACTGAATAAATTGGTGAAAGCTCCGGTATTTCTAAGTAACTGAAAGTATTATGGATACTTTCAGTTAATGTTATCGTAATCTTACTTATGTATGCTAAAATAAAAAACATAAAACATTCACAAATCGTACCTACGCATAACAACGGAACTGTTTAATGAAGTGTCTGAAATGAACTGTTTAATGAATAATAAGTCAACATTAATTAAACAAGAAAAAAGACTAAACAACTCACTGCTAACAACAAGCTGTAGCTCTCTCCTGGCTATCTCCCCATGCGGGCCCATGACTGCGCAAGTATAAGCGCCAGCATATGAAGGTTCAACTCGAGACACTTTTAGAGCACCGTCAATACTGCTGTCCCATTCAACTGGGTTACCGTCTCGCTCCCATTTTACTGAACTGGAAGATATATGGCATGATTAGAAGAAAATTTCATTTGAGACGTAAAACTAATAGGTCGATGATGATTGTAGTTCTTACCTGATTGGATAGCCAGAATAAGGACAATAGAGAATCAATTCCCGACCTGCTACTGCTCTGATTGGTCCTATGGATCTCACATAAGGTGGACCTGTACATAAACGAAAAAAATTAAGGTACCCATGAAATGGATGAGCAGGTGCTGAAATGTTAGAATGATCTAGGCAGATAGCAGTTACCATAAATATTAAGTCTGGATGTGTGTGAGACTTCTCCAAGCGAGTTGGCTGCCCTGCAGGTGTACAAGCCTCCGTCTTCGGACCTCACTGCAGAGATGTTCAGGTAACTCACTACGTCATTGCTTTTTGTCGCAAACTGTTCCACGCTGTACCTGCCAGACAGAAAATTGTTAGGTTGGTTGTTAGTAGCAGGCCGAAAGTTTTGTTATTCTTGTAATACGTTTAGATTTGCGATTGTGACACGGTTTAATTAACGATACCTACCTACGCTGATTGTGACAAAATTACAAACCTGTGTCCTCTAGCCATGGTGTTAAGCGGCTGTCCATCGAGCATCCAGCCAAAGTGAGGGGGAGGGGAACCGGCAGCAGAACACTTGAGGGTAACCACCTGCCCAGGTCTTAGGACCTGTTCTATGAATGTGTACTGGAGCTCTGGAGCTGTGTCTGCATGGAATAAGGAAGAAGTGGTATTAAACTACCTTTTCGAAGGGGCAACTAGATTCAATCCTTTTTTTGTATAAGACGTTCAAAAGTGCCTTATATTGGCATAATTGAAATAAATGATTTGAGTTTGACTTTAAAGGTTTCATTTTGATGGCGTCCGAAAATACTTCATTGTTAGATTTAGACAAGAGTATAGTTGGATAAAATTAAAACGTCCGCCCAACATTCGATTATATAACGCGGAGTATATGATACAATATGACATTACTAGTGAATGTCCAAACTTACCTCCTAACCTCAACTCCGCGCTAGCTTGCGCCGAGTCCCTCTCATTCCTAGCCATACATTGGTAGACTCCTTTATCAGCCCTATGGACTGAAGAGATGACCAGCTGTTCTCCATTGTTCTGCACCCTGACCCTGCCTCCCGCCACCCCAGCTCCGAGGGGTACTCCGTTATGCAGCCATTCAAGACGAGGCGCAGGCCAGCCACCCCATGTGCAGTTGATGATGGCTGTTCCACCACTGTTTACCACCTGAGGAAGACAGTCGATCCTCAGCTAGACTTGCTAAACGGGTAACTTACAGGTAACCACGGCATGACACCTTTCTCGACTGATTTGTTCGTCACGCAGGAAAAATGATTATAATGGATTAGGATCTCATATCTAGCAGTTAATTGAAATTTTCCTAATTGACTCAGTATGATTTAAAAAGAGACAAAATTATCACATTATCTGTACTTCTACAGATACTACTTACGTAGAGAGGAGATATTACTTCGACCGACGGGTGTTCTAACCATTTCCTTTGTTTCACTAACAGAAGTTGTTGTCTTTTCCCTCTCTACGAACTTATATCAAACAAATAAGCGGCAAACGTTAATAACGGAAGAGAAGGTTTATTTGCTAATAAACGACACTATTTGCTTTTACGACGGCCCGTTTAATTAAACCGAATATACGCGCACGAATATCAATAATTTTGTTACATACGCCGATCTACAAGTAAGGATGACGCACAGAATAATACAAGAAATAAATATTTTGTAATTTTCCATTCTGGCTTAAGCAGGCATGCCATAAGTTTGCGCTTTGTTGCTTCAAGTACACTTTATGTAGGTACCACTATTGTATCTACGGATTATAAATAAATAAGGGTACCTATAATAAAATTGAAGTGGGTCAACTTTTTATCAATCTACACAAAGTACTTTTGATTAAACTGTATGACCAACATATCAGTCAACCCCAAGTCAACCAAAACATTATTCTACAAAATATGACAAAGATAAAGTACCCTTTTACCTATATTTATGCCATAATAAATCAACTTGTTTGTCGGTATATTTTATCCTTATGAAAATTTGAGTATATATTTTTTGGTTATTTTGACACAGACCTCAGAATCTTAGCCCGAGGGTTTTAGGTACAATTTTGTGGCACGTTACTAGATAAGTATTTTTTTTCCAAATGAAAGCATATTTATGACGTAGATTTACCTACACTCCAGCACCTACTTAATTTTTTACAGTACCTAGGGACTTATAAGATGGGTAGCACATGACAGTTGACACCTGCAACTTTTCTAAAATTTTTTGAGCTTGGTATTGTTATTTTAAGTGTCTGTGCTACTCAAAACTCACTGTATATCACACAAGCGAGAAAAAAAATAGTTACAAATAACGTCCAAGGGCCGTAAATAACGCTGGCGTTAGAAAACATTAGGTAATATTTTTATCTTCCACGAGTCAACCCTATCTATAATTGCGCGCGTAATGTTTGCGGCCCGGTATCGGGACGCATTTATTTTATTTTACGTCGCAAATATCCTGCCAGCAATAACTTTACGCGTAGCTACAATGAAATGTTCCAAATATCCGGTTTTTTCCAACAATAGCGTGATTGGTGTTTATTTTACTGATAAAATACCACATCGACTTCCAAATTGATTGCAATACTTGATTAATTATAAGCGAATTGCTGTGTTTATTTGTGCCTTTTTGAATAATTTATAAGTAATAAATTAAATAATTTTATCATTCGGAATTTTATTATGATCTTTAAATAATATTAATTGCCGTGCCACGTGGATACAATAAATTACTCTCATTAAGAACATTTCAAAATAAAGTGGGTAGGTAGGTAAGTTAATTTGAAAGATTAGGTAGGTAGGTATCTACTTGCTGACACTTTCATAATTAATAATTATTATGAGCTGACAATGATAGAACAGTTATATTATTTATGTACCCACAAAGCTTTTTACCTTACGTAAACGAAACCATTATAACAAAAGTTTCAACAACTAAGCAAATAACGGCCTCTAAACTTTGCATAACAGAACACAAACAATGCTAATAGCCAATAACAGTGTATTATAACAGAATTGTTAATCAATTCAATAGGAACACCCGTGCTCGGAATAATGACAACGATCGAGCCGATACGAGCTGCAATGAGCGGCTATTTCGTTCATTCCACTGATCATTCCGTAAAATAACGAGAACGTTTATAGATTGTACGCCGCTCTGATAGCACTTTATGCGCCAAAGCAAAAGTTATATTAGTTATACTGGCATAAACTGCTTTCGAACTGTTACTGGTACTACTATTTACACTTTTGATATTTGATACCAAAACTGGCCACTAGCTACTTGTATTTAGTACCTACCTATTCATAAAAAAGAAGAAATGAATACTTCACGGTAGAAGATACGAAATGAAATCGAGCAAAAATGAATCGGATTTAACACCCATTTACTACCTAGACATGCTATAAAATACCCACTAAACATACGTAGTTAAAAACACGAAACTCCTCCAAAGAAGCGCTCGTTTCGACCTAAGATTTTATCTCGAGCCAGGCATAAAGCCACCAACGGCTGCTATGCGCTACATTTTAGCCAAAATACTCTGCAACCAAACGAAATTGCCGAGAGCCAAGTTTATAGCGCCCGCAGCAAAAACGAGCACATAAAAAAATTACATCTCTAGAACATTCTTAGGATTTTCTTCCATAAATGGAGGTGAGAATCTTGGGACAGTTGAAATAATCTGATTTGCAATTCGTGGTCCTTAAAAGGGTTTCTTGTAACAAGTCTTGGGCCTCTAAACGTTGGCTTCGTCTGGTCGAAACTGAAACGTTCAGGGAAGGTAGCGCTTATGTTACAATTTCTGCACTTGACACTTGGTCGAGATGTTTTTAGTGGCAAACAGACAACCACAGTGTTGTATTAGGTATTACCTTTTTATCTACGAAACAAACAGAATTTTAAAGGCTCGGAGTTGGCCGTAATAGTAGGTAAGTAGGTACTTAAGGTTGTCTTTTTTTAATAAGAAATAATTTCATGTAGATTTGTAACTTTTCGACTGAAACTAGATAGGTAAACGCCGTCGGCAGGAGTCCTTTAATGATTTTATAATTTTTACGTTTAGGTACCATAGGATAATACGTTCTTAGTACTTACCTATATAACTAAGAATGTATTATCCTATGGTACCTACCTAAATATATTTAGAGTATGAATATATGGTTTACCTACTTGAAATAAATGCTTGAATCAGACAAACTTATAAAGAAAATTTAAAAATCCCCGACGTCGGCTGTCTTGAACCGATTGTCATAATTTCATTAAACATAGCTAAAAATACTCCCGACTAATTCACCTTTCAAACCAGAAAAAACAAAATCTAAATTGGTTCATCAGTAAGGGAGCTACGATGCCACATACAGACACACTTACGGCACAGAATAACCAGAATGAAAGATTGCTAACAGTGTTCAAAATTCTTACCTACTTTCATAGGGCTGTCACTATTAAAAATATATAAAATCGGGATACCTACATTTAATTGTTAACATTTAATTTACTTCTATATTTTAAGAAGATTAAGATAATAATAGTGGGTATGTATTATGATTAAATAAATAAATAGGTAGGCAGGTAGATACACATACATAGATAGGTACATACATTGCTTACTTTCTTGAAGTTGATTAATCAAATTACTTTGACTTACCTACGCACGGACGGACATAGCGAAACTACCTATAATGTATTCTTCCTTGTTTTACTATTAATATAAAACATTAGGTACACAACACAAGTTAAGTAGGTACCTACTACCTATCTAATAGAAAAGGCTAAATGGAATCTTACTAAGACGACTTACAAATATACTTTGGTACCTACTATTCTACAAACCTACTAAAACAAAAATACGAAACGAATAATACGTCAATATACCTACTTACCTACATAACAAATTATTTCATAAGGGAAAGCCTTATCGCCATCTTAATTGTTCTGGATATTATTACCTACTCGTAAATAAATAGTTACTTCTGTAATAAGCATTAAGCATGTGTTTTTAAAGTAAATATAGACAATTACCCGATAAGATCCTTTGGATATACAAAAAAAAGAAGTCTCTTTGTTCTTTCGACCATTATTTGTAGGTATACACATTGCAACAGTTAGGCATCTTTAAAAACAATTTAACATCCGCGTCTAAATAAATATTGTAACTGTGTCCGCGTCGTACCCGACCGCTGTCGCTGGCACACCTTAAGTTTGACCGCTAGCTGAGCCGACTCAAACCGGTTTGCACCCGAGCGGGCGCCGGCGCACTCCCCGCGCGCCTTGTCGGTGACAGGTCACGCACACATAGTTGCGCGCGTAGTAGTGTACCTACGGACGGGCGTTAGTATGAAGTTTTCATTCTGGTTGTTCTGTGCTTACGGCCTGGCCACAGCTAACGGCGGCGCGAATTGCGGGGCGTCTGGAGTCGCGTCTTGCGATGAGCGACGCAAACAAATGGTAGAGAAACTATGAAGTATGCCACAGCTATCGGCGGCGCGACCTGCGGCGCGTTGAGCGTCGCGTCCTGCGAATCGATGAGCGTCGGGCGTTCTCGGCGGCGACGGGCGGCGCGTCTTGCGAATGAAACAAATGTACTAGCGAGTATCGAGGCGGCCACAGCTCAGAGCGGCGCGCGCGGCGGCATCGGTGGACGCATTCGGGATCGCGCGACCGAAACAAATAATTTTGTTTTTATCGCGCGTTTTTTTATAAAAGTAATGGATACGGAACAATTTATGAGCGAAATATTGAGTAGACCAGCAATATGGATGTCAAAACATCCACATCATAAATATAGGCATGTTATAAAAAAGTTGTGGGCCCAAATAAAACAACAATTTCCTGTTAATAGTGGTAAGTATTTATTACCTATTTTTTACAAGTAATGTAGATACGGCAATTTAGTTCAAACTTTTGTTGGGGGCCATTTAATTTAAACTTTTGATTCATTTTAATAGTTTAGCCGTTCTCTACATACGTCCACCGCTGACGCCGCCGCGGTCGCAACAACTCTAGCTGTGGCATACCATCGCAAATCGCGCCGCCCGCCGCGACTCCAGACGCCCCGTTTTTGCGTCGGGGGTTAAAAATAGTGAAACCTCGTATTTTAATACCTAGCTAGATGTTTACCTACACTTGTGTAAAATCCTGTTCTATTTCGTTTTTTAAATCCGAATCAGCATTTCGAAATTAAAAACACCGGTGTCACAATTTCCGAATCTCCATCAATATTCAGCTTCCACTCTGCCTTCACACGAATTTTCTGATCCTCGTGTTATTTTCTCATCGGCAACATGCCGTGACAAATAAAAAAGCCAGTCACACGTTATTCGCGTCACGGATCACAGCTCTACGTTCGAAAAAGCAAACAAGCCTTTCGCAAAAACACAAAATTCTCGGCTTTAAAAAATCGGATTTCGCGTAGAAATAGCTTTAATATTTAATTGGATAAACGAGGTTAATCTTGGGAGGCAGTTTAGGTCCGCACTTCCAACTACAATATTTACAAAGGTCTGCAAATAGTGGAGCTGTTGAAGAAAGAAGTTGGTTTTATTGAATTAGATCGGAGGCGTAACGATGTTACAACGATTCGGGATTGGATGGCGGTGTTCAATTGAATCGTATCTAAGGGCACGGTCTAAAGACACGGTACTTTCAGGCCAGCTCTCAGAACTGGCTAGCACAACCTACGTGTAATCTTCACGAAAAATGTATCTAAATTTTGAACGTAACGGTAGCAAACAAAGATGTAAGAGGTAGGTACTTGGTCAACAGTAATCACCTACTTATTCTTGGACACTTAGTTTACTTTGTAGATCACCATCTGATATTTTTTTAGCGTCTCCACGTTCATAAACCATAGTAGAAACCATTTTAGTTTGTCAGACACGTCTTATGATGTTCGAAGTACAGTTACAGTACTTCGGTACTTGAGTGTAGTACATACTCAGGTATTGTCGCAGTGCACATGCACAATTCAGGAGAGAACAAAGTAGATTTCAAATTTTACTTTTGAGAACATTAGGCAGGTACTTCCTGAATGGAGTTTTTGTGAGAGGTAACGCTCCTTTACAAAATTGTAAGTAAAGAATCTTTTTATTTTTCTTGTCAGATTCGTTACACTGTTACTCGATTATATTTTTAGGACTTTAATTAAGATTAATGCGTCTAATTTGGCGCAGGTTGTTTCATTTATAAACTGTCACAGGGTTCGGCTTACTTAATGTCCGAGTTATCTTATCATTTTTCTTCGTTATGAAAAGGCGTGGTGTTGGCTGCAATTTATAGTGACTACGTTATAATATTACGAAATATATTTTGTAAAACAATTATATTTAAAGGCGTAAATAACAGCCGATAAACAAGAAATAAATCCAATTTTTAACATGAGTTTACTGACAATTTACCCCGGTCCCCGATATAGTAGGACGTGCTTACTCCAAACTCGTTAAAGCAGTCACATAACATCAAAACCGCAGTTAACTGCTACACGACACCTAATAAAATGCAGCCCGGAGCATAAATACCGACATTATTTTTGTTATTCACCTATTCGTTTTAATTAATTATAAAGCTTTTACTACCTACCCACCTTTTAACATTCAACGTCATTCCAATGAAAAATATGACGCTCTTCGTATCGAGTTTATTGGTAATATTTCAGCTTCGTTACGGCGAATACGAGTTCAAACGTTGAGAAAATAAAATGCAGCCAATTAGATTATTCGAAATAGAAGCACGTCAAAAAAGTCGATATTATATTCCGGCGAAAATTATAATGGAGTCGATCGAAAAGGGTTTGTGAGAGAATTTGTTTTGTTATTTTCTGAAACGGGTTTTTAGTAAATTGATGATCAAATATCTCAGATTCCAATTAGTGCTGTTTTTATTTTCAAAGAACGCAGAATGTAGGTACCTACTAAGCATTACTTTTACTGAATGTTTATCGTGATGACACAGCTTTTCTCCTATTTGCGTTCATCAGCTGTCCATCACTCCGCATTTACGCTCGTTAAATACCAGTGAGATCCTACTGTGCAAAATACACTTAACACCGCTTCGTATGGGCACGCTGCAATCGCGGCGGTAAGACCCCTCTTTGAGGAGTGGCTAGAGAGGCGCCACGGCGTCCTCACCTTCCGGCTGAGGCAGGTCCTCACCGGACACGGTTGTTTCGGGAGGTTCCTGTGTCGGATTGCACGGGAGGAAACGCCCGGGTGTCACCACTGTGTGGACCGCCCGGAGGACACGGTGGAGCATACGGTGCAGGTCTGCCCCGCTTGGGCAGAACACCGCCGTGTCCTCACGGAGGCGATAGGCGGCGGCGACCTCTCGCGTCCGAACCTGGTTCAGGCCATGCTCCGGGGCGAGAGGGAATGGGATGCAGTCACCTCCTTCTGCGAAGCAGTAATGCTAGCGAAGGAGGAGGCGGGCCGCGTGAGGGAGAGAACAACACCCTCCACCTCACGCCCCAGCCGCCGCGGGAGACGCCCAGGGCGTCGGACGTCGCGAGGCGACATCCGGCCACCGTAGGCGCGGGCTTGCGGACGGCGAGTAATGGGTAGCTCGCCGTCCGATCAAGGACCATGCCCGGGTCGACGGCGCGTTCTGTTCGCGCGCGCCTCAAAGAGCTGTCAGCACAGGGACGGGGCCCCCAACGGGGCCAAACGCCTGCCGGGGTTGCGGGACGTCTTAACAGGATACCGTGGCCCCGGAACGTAAAGGGCAACAGAAGGAACAGGGTGGTTTTTTAGTCAGTAAAAGTCTGACAGTCCCTTCCGCCCCACCCAGGACGGAAGGACTCATTTGATGATTTTTACCACCTCAAAAAAAAAAAACACCGCTTCGTATCTGTATCACTACTGACCTGCGTATGTGGTTGTGCATGTACAGTGAGATGCGCGCGCACTGCAAGATGTAGCCTCAGCGTCAGATGTCCGTGAGCGTTGGCCGCTCGGCAAGCCCATCGACCACCATCGGCAATCTCCGCGCGTCGGATGCCGAGTGCGTCGTGTGTTCTGCTGTAGCGGCCTCCACCTTCACCGTCGCGGATTTCACGAAGAACACCTCCACCGGTTTCGCGGTACCATCTGAAAAAGATGAAATCGTTAGGAAAAGCTTTGTACCAGAAACAACCGCTTGATACATATCAGCAAACCCTAGGGTGATTGCAAGTTTCTGTCGGCTAGTGCGGAGATGGTTTGGTGGTTTGGAATTATGGTTTGATTGTCAACCAAAGAATACTATAAAGTATAATGGCTCTCCGAGCTGAGCTCCGTGTAGGTCATTGCTAGGTATCTACATAATTATTCTCCAAAAAGAAGTAGAATCGGTTTCGGTAATGGAGTTGCCATTATCAAAAGTTGTTAGTGTGATGTTGTCATTTTCATTTGCGATAGGTAGGTACTTATATCCACGTTTGACTGCGTAGGTACCTACCAGCACCAAACTGAGCACTCTACCGAGATTTCTTAAGAAACATTAAAAAGGTAGGTCATAACAATAAACCATGTCTACGAGTATGATATTACACGAGTAATAATAGTGACGGAAGTTTATGTTTCCTCCTCAACAGCGTTTATGGTTCTTCTACATTACTTACTAAAATATATTACCAGTTTTCTGTGGCGGACACTAGGCATTGGCCACTCTTTACGAGGATAATAATTCCTGAGTGGAAGTTTCGACAACTCGAGTGAGCATAATGATACAAGAATAGTAATAGTAGGTTTTAGATTACGATAATAATATATTACTTAAATATTTCACTTTTCTAAGTTAGAAAAAGTTTAGGTTAAAAAAATAAGGAAAACGCCTTGCCATCCCTTTTCCAAAAACCTACCCAACAACTTTGAGTACACCTATTGTACACTGGTATTTCTGAAAAGTTCCTAATAATCACATTAAATCTCGGCCTACCCTCTCAATCAGGGCGAAGTGTCGAGCAGTCGAGCACCTCATTGGACCCCATGCTCGGCACAAAGCGCCCGGGTGAATGGCCCACATCCTTCTTAACAGACTTTTTATACGGAGTGTGCTCACATCAGTTCCGGAAACCGGAAGTCCTCATTAAATTTATATAGCTAACGGTTGGTAGCGTTGGGAAAGGTACTCTAATTTGGCGTACAATAAAGTAACGGTGAATGTGGAAAATCGTGTTCGAGTTTTTATGATAAACCAAGTTCTTTTTCTTTTACTGAATGCGCGTGTTTAGTACGTTATTAAATCAATCTGTATTCTTTTTTTCTGCCAGAGAAACGTGTCTATGAGATACTTGGATTGATTTGAGGATACGCATAGGTAATCCCCAAGAAATTTATGAATTAAAAAAAATGGTACCTATTCATTTTTATGTGTAAAGATCGATCACGAATATCAGTGATCGATGTAGGTATGTAAAAAGAAAAAAATAATGAGAAATGGTTTAACTTAGTATTGGTATTGCCCAGTAATTGAGTTGTGGTTTGGAGGTGAGATGCCAATTAATTCATAAAAATATTGATATTCAGCTGCATTTGGTTATACTGAAAAGGGTCCAACACTTACAGTGCGTTATGTTTCTCTTAGTGAGTTGCTAGGCAACGGCACGTCTCCATTGGGTTCTACGAAGAAGGAGAAACTAATGATGTTTTTAACAAGGATCTACCTAAGTTGAACTTTAGCCGAGCTGTTGTTTTTGGAAATGGATTTTTGAAGTTATGTAGAAAATAAACGGTTGGACAAAGTAGAGATCATGTAGAGAATGTATGAATAGGCACGTAATTTAAGAGATTTGGAAATAGGTCAATACCAAGTAATGTAGCACCTAAGTATTTATTACTTACCTTCCATTTTCAGAAAAAGTTTTTGTTACCTTAATATTCAGTTGAAAAGTACTTGTAGTAGGTACCTACTTGCTAGTTTTATAATAAGTAGGTATACAATGAGACTACTAAAGCTTTTGAATCGAACAGAAAACAGTATCCCTTTTCTTAACTTAAAAAGGAGTAGGTACCTGTAATGCATTTAAAACACCTTCACTTAAAAACTAGCGGCGCAAGACCTACCTACCTAAAAAGAGAAAAGAGCGAAACTAGATTGGAACTAAAAAAAATAGTTCGGACATAAACAAGGCAGTATTGCCAGTTTAAAATATACGATATAAACAGTGTAGGTACCTACCAGGCAAAGTTGTAAAGTCCGCCTTGAAAGGCGATCGGGCCGTGTGTTACCTTCTGTACCTGATCACTGTACAACTAAACCTGATCAAAGAAACTGTTCAATGAAAATAACATTTTGTTTGCAAAGTTAAATCAACGTGATTAAATTATGTGATCTTTAAAAGGAAGTTTAAAGTAATTTTTATATGTTTCGGTAATTTTTATGAAACAAAGGAAACGGGTGGGTGAATTAAGAGCGCTTTTGTTTTGTTATTCAAAAAATTTTTTAAGACTAGGTACTTTGAATAAACGTTGACAATAAGTAGGTAAATAGCTACCTAAAAATTCTCATGTTTTTTATTTATTTGAGTGATAAATTGTTACCAATTAAAATAATGCTACAATGGAATTGGAACATGATTCCTAAGTACAACCATTAGGTGGAGGAATCTTATTAACCTTATACCTTCATTAACCATAACCAATCTTGATTACTTTACTATCTGGACAGAAGCCATTCCCGGCTATGACGTAGGTACCTAGGCAGTCCTCCAGTCACGTCCGTTAACTTACGCAGTTGTAACCGATACTGGCATAATGTGCTTACAAACAACACG
Source organism: Hoplodrina blanda (assembly GCA_949316365.1). Classification (NCBI taxonomy): domain Eukaryota; kingdom Metazoa; phylum Arthropoda; class Insecta; order Lepidoptera; family Noctuidae; genus Hoplodrina; species Hoplodrina blanda. The sequence continues at coordinate 612,503 of OX438579.1, read as the reverse complement.
TTCCTGCCGTTATCCCCTGTGTCTGACATTGGATTAAATAACTTTACATTGGTATCTCGCAAAAGATAGGTAGGTAATTATAATGATACAGGTCAAGAATAACACACACATAACATCACGACTGTAATCCCTGAAGGGTTATGCAGAGTTGTAGGTACCCATTAGTACACCTCTGCCCTTCGCCACGTATTTTCGCCAGTTATGTTTAAGTTCCATGTAATGAACTAATGGAAAACCTAATAACACCTTGCTCGTCCTGGGGATCGAACCCAAGACCTCATGCTCAGCTAGCACACATGCTTTTGAAGCGGTTAAAATCTTATTTTGAATTTTTCCAAACACTATAGGTACCTTAATACTTATTTTTGTCCTTTAATGCGCATATTATTGTTATTTAATACTTATTTTAAGGGACTCATCGGTCTTTTAACAGTAAATAATGGATTCAATTTTATGTTGAGACATTTTCCGTTAATTCAATTTGGCTTTCCATTAAAGACAAACCGTCTAAAAATACCTCTACCTGTAACGGAAAATCATTATTAAATATCTGGAAGAATTAAAATACCTTCCTATTTCATAAAAGCTACATTAAAAGCAAATTGAACAGAAACGAAGTCCGTAATGAGTAACTTTCAGAACATTTTCTGGAGCCAAATAAATTTCTTATTTAGAATAACCCGTCGTACGTCGCTACGACTTTCTTTTTGTCGTCGGTCGCAATAGCCGGGTCTCTGCGACCCAAGTAATTAGGTTTGGGAGGTCACCGCGGCCGAGCTGACATGTTGACCATGCGTTAGTTAGAAGACGAAAATGTTTTTTGTTATGATTGATAGGTAGGTTTGTTACAGCAGCAATCAGGCATTCTGGACCAAAAGATTGATTCAACTATTGAATACGTACCTACTTAGGTAGGTATTTCCTGAATAGGGGGCGGGTGTCCTGACTGCCCGTTATACGTCACGTACTCATGTCAAATACTTATTAGGATTAGAACGTTTTAGCACAGTTAAAACTCATATAAAATTCAATACCGTTGATTGTGACAAAACAGTTTTTTATGAACAGCGTAAGCATTTAATTAAAGACTTATTCAGCGACTACCGAAGCCACAGGAACCAATTCCGCACATTTGCATAGATTACTAGATTGCGTCGAGAACTTTGACCTAATCACTGTGTTTTTCTTTATCTATGAAATTAGAAGCCATGAGGTTGATTAGGGGTTAAAGCTAATACTTAGCTAGGTTCTCTAGTATTAATTAAAGCTAAAATTAAGCGTTGACGACGAAACAACCTAGGTAAACAAAAAGTTATAACACGATCTAAGCAAAAAGCGCCCCAAACCCCGATCAAATAGGATAGGGTTATGGAAGGTTACCGGCAGTAGGTACCTGAGTTCTAATAATATCTACTGGTAACTTATTAAAAATGTACTTACTGCAAAGTGAACATTAATTAAGTACACGGAGCAACATGTAAATATGTAATATCCCAGCTCCCACTACCTCGTGGGCCCCCTACTGGTCCACTATGCGAGTACCTGCGCTAACAGGGTTAATTCTGCTTACCCAGAAGGCTCAAAACATTTATTTGTATTTGAACTAGAAATGAACTCTCCTTTGTTACACACACAAACATAATGTTTGTTAAATGTATGTCTATGTACACACTTAGGTATGTACCTCATTCACACACACGTTTTCATTAATGGCCTCATAGGGTTACAGTGAACTTGCTTTTAATTACTTGTTAGTTTATATTAGTTAATGCATTGTATTGTAATTAAATGAACTTGCCTAATGAAGTCCTGCGATATTATAACTTTGTTCAGTTGTTCAGGCTTTGTTTTTGATATTTGGTGTTGTCAACTCACTTTGTACGTTTACATTTAGGCATGAAAGTACTTAGGTATAGGTAGTACATACATACATACATACATAAACTCACGCCTTTTTCCCATGGGGGTAGGCAGAAACCACAGAACGCCACCTGCTACGATCCTTACATACTCCTTTCGCCTCATCTACGTTCATACATCTCGTCATACAAGCACGCCGGTTACGAGTACTCCGCACCTGACCTTTCTGAAGAACCTCACCAATAAGGTCAGTGTAGGTCTTCCTAGGGCGACCCCTCCCTGCGTTACCACTCACCTCTGCCATATAAATACCTTTTGTTAATCGTCTTTCACTCATCCTCTCAACATGACCGAACCATCTAAGCATACCCTTTTCTATCTTTGTCACTACATCCTCTTTTAATCCGCAACGGTCCCGTATAACCTCATTCCTCACTCTATCGTTCAAAGTTACACCACACATACTCCGCAAGGAACGCATTTCCACAGCATTAATCCTACTCTCATGCCTCGTTTGCCAAACCCAACATTCACTTCCATACATAAGTGTAGGCACCAGCACGCCGTTGTGAACAGCCAGTCGAGCCTTTTTGGGCATGAACTGGTTGGTCACAACCGCATGTATAGCACCATTCACTTTATTTCCCGCAGTTACTCTCCTTTCCACATCAGCATCAATCTTTCCATCTCTAGTAAACATACTGCCCAAGTATACAAACTCATTCAATTGATCCACACTCTCATCATTTATTTTCACATCACACACCGATACATCCTCTTCTCTTTCAAAAACCATCACTTTCGTCTTGTTCACATTTATATTCATCCCTTTCCTCTTAAACGCGTCATTCATTACCGTTACCATGTCTTGCAACTGCTCTGCCGACGATGCAAGAAGAACTTGATCATCTGCGTATAACAGGCATTTGACAAGCAACTCATCCATCCGTATAGGTAGTGTATTCTAATAATAGACATTGTGGACCGTTAAAATACAAAAGAAAATCCCACATCCTTCGTATTAAGAACCTCTTTTTTATATCGGATAAAAAGTCTATAGTATAGATCTATAAGAAGAATAAATAAATTATATCTCATATTTCCTTGTCTCCTTTTCTCTAATATTTATAACAAACAAAACTCGATGCTAAAACCGTCAGCTGGTACAGATCTCACAAACCCGACCTAAATAATACAGAATCAGGACCGCACTACGTCCGCAGACATTTACTCATACTGCTACATACTAACGTATGCAAAATCCCGCGATATCGCATCGTTTCTCAAATCAAACGCACGTGGTGTAGAGATGGGAATCAAAGCGAGATCGGCGGCAAGGCGGACTCCCCGGGGGCAGCACTCAACGCGTGATGGATACAGCCTTGACTCGCCCCGGGATAAAGAGCATGGTGCAAGTGATAACCGGAAGCGATTCACGCTGTGTTGATGGCACAGGCGTTGGATTTGGAAGGTTATTTTGCGGCAATAGTTTAAAATTGCTTTTGTTCTAACCGGTGTAAGATATTGATAGATTTGATTTTATTTGAAATAGTCTAAAGATTCTCGAATTCAAAATTTAAGCAAAAATCTTATTTGAATGAAATCTACGACACAAACTAACATCAGCTGCTACTATTCTCACAACAGAAATCTGAGGTTCTAAAAGGAAAATCATAGTATGCCCCGCTATTACGTATTTATGTATGCAAAATTCATCAAAATTGCATAGTTACTTGAATCAAACGTACGTAGTAGGTAAGTTAGATGGAAATCTCTTGCCCGGGGGCCATAATTATTGTTTGTTTACATGGTACGAGAATGAGTGAAATGATTGAATTATTATACAGCCAAACTTTCATCGTAAATCTGGGTGAATCGCGATCTAAATAGTTATAATATAAATAGTCAAGTCTCGACTGTTACAGTGAAATGTGGTTTTATTTTGAACTTAAAATTGATCATTTAAATACAGGGTAGATATAAAAAAAAAGCTGTCCGAATCTAAATTGGACACTAACACGTATCGTATGATATTTATTTCTCCAGAATTATGTGAACTTGTGCACCTAACAGTACCTACTTGTATTATATTGGCCACATTGGTCTAAGCATGACAAAAAGCTGGTGCTGATCATCTCCCCTGGGGCGGTACTCAGCGTGTGATAGATACAGCCTTGACTCGCTCCGGGGTATCAGACGCGGCTTACAATAAGAGAGGAAAGCGATCTACTTCTAGTTTTCCGTAGGGGTTTACTATGATACCGCGGGAAGATAATAATAATAACACACCATGTTTGTATAGATAATGTTTATCATTCTTACAAAATTGTAAATATATCTAATTAAATTTTATTTCAAGCATGCGTAGGGTGATTCTTTATGCAACGCAGAAAATATGAAATTACGAATATCTATGCATTAAGCACCTTACCGCCTCTAACTTGGGACACTAACCGCCTCTGATATTATTTATATGATCGCGGCAAAATTCTTGTTTTCATAACCCCTGGGGAGCGTACGTCAGCGTGTGGTTTTGATCTTATGCTATAAATGAATGCAGGGTTCAGCGGAAGCTGCTCAAAGACTTGTGCAGTCTTGGTATGCATAATTTAATTAACGTTTTATTATGACGTTTTTGCACACCATGCGTATAAAATACCTCTGAAAACGGAGGGCTTAGAAATTTTCAGCATGATAACTCAGAATTATGATAAAAAGCTAAATCATTCACGTTTGGCCAATAATTTTTCAAATATCACTGATATTACACGTATTGTAACCGACGAAGATATTTAAGTTATGCAAGCCTATACACCACGCCTGTAATCCCCGAAGGGTTAAACAGAGGTGTACACATTAGTACACCTACATTTCGCCAGTTACGTTTAAGTCTCATTAGGGGCGAGCCTATTGCTATCAACCGGGCACAAATCCAGACTCCGAGGCTGCTACTTAGAAATTTCCGATGGAAAAACCCAATAACACTTTGCCCGACCACTAGACCAACGAGGCAGTCAAAGCCTATATCATGCACTAAACATCTTTATTACGAGTACTTATAGGTAATAGGTAGTAAGGTTACCTAATAGGCAAGCGGGCACTATCGCCAACAATAATATCAGAAGTGCAATTCCAGTAGGTAACTTTTAAGAATGATCGCAATCTAATTGACCATTCAAAAATTTGTTTAAATTACCTACATTTTTTGACAATGCCGCTGAGATGGGGACTAGATTTTGAACATGTTTATTGGGGTTTAGTTGCAATACTTAGTGGAGATATTAGCAAGCTTGTCCAGTATAAATGAATTATTAGGCTGCAATAAATATTTAATCGCCAATCGCTTGTGACTTGCACCACCAATTTTATATACATCGGTAATGTTGGGTGGCGGTAAATTTCACGTTTTTATGACTGCGTTGATGTGTGACGTCAACAAGTCGGCAGCATCTTGAAACGTTTTGTGAAAAATGTATTATGTGCGTAACGTAAGGAAGCGAGAGTTTAGTAACGAGTAATAAGACTTCCAGTACATATACTCGTAAATATACGAGTAAATGTTTACGTAAGTACCTATTTACGTAGACGTGACGTAATTTTTGCTATTGGTCGGTGCGTTTTTATTTCCTTGATACTTTTTTTGGTGGTCGGTTTTAGTTAAGTATCTCATTTTATTACTTATTTGAAATCGACAATTTAATAATGAGCTTCAAATGTTCAAGTAGAAATAACAATTTTTAGGTATCTGTATTCGTTTCAAAGTGTCTGCATGTAATGTTATAATCAGCTTTTTACTAAATGTTTACACGGTACTTATACCTGTCTGTCTTTTCGTTCCGGTAAATCTCCATAACGACTAGACCGATTTTTTGTAAACTTACTGGCGGATAGTTGATGTTTTAGAGAGTTACTTGGCTACATGTGTTTAGAAAAAAAAAAAAAATAGAGTTCCAAACAAAAACAAAACCCGCTAAAAACCGATTCACGCGGACAAAGACGCGGGCATAACATAGTATAGATATTAGAGTTCTCCAACGTTGAGGTTGCAAAAAAATGAAATAGGTACTTACATAATACACACATCAAAAGTGTCTAGGGATCAACATCCCTAATCAATGTTAGGGATGTTGATCCCTAGACACTTTTGATGTGTATATATAAGGTAAGATATTACGTTACTGAATAATACAAAAAGTGCCAATCAATAACGAATTTACGAAAACATTCAAACAATATTCCTAAACCCAAAATTGCTAATTCTTACAAACTTATTTTGAACTATAAATCCCAATATCTCCAACTCTAAGCCTGCCAAAGTACTCTCTGGAAGTGTAGGTAGGTACGTACGCGAATCTCAGTAGTCCCATTGCACTGGTTTCCAATATCCTCGAAACTTGGCCGCAAAGGCTTCACTTAGTTATCTGTGGTAATGGAAAACGCTTGTTCTACCCTCCAGGGAGTGACAGGAGATGCTCTCTGTATTTGTGTAAAGGATTGAGGAAAGAATGCAAATATCATTTTGAGAATATTTTTCCTTGTACAGTTGAAATAATAGAATAAGAAATAGTATTATTGGACATTATCATAATCGTTACGACTCTGAAAAAATAAAAATCAATGATAGATAAGAGATGGTTTTTTTTGAAGCCTGAGTTTCAACGGTTTCCATTCGGTACTACGATTGAGTTTGGTACGCCTAAGGAAAAAAAAGGCTTTTCTATTTGTCAAAAATAATAATAGTAACTTAAAATATTTTCTACTTACTTTGTTAAAATATAGGCCAAACATAACCTTTGCAGGGCACAAAGGTACCTTAAAGCAATTCATTACCCTACAGAAAACCGGAAGAGGTGGCGGGACGGCGGCATGCCGGGAGAGGTAGCGGATACGGCGCAGAGCACTCGGATTTATTCGTTCCGGAGCCGTGACGTCACGACCGTTTGCGAGAAGAATGGAGACCAATAATAATGTTTTTCTTTCCTTTGAAGGTGTGAGTGATAGGTTTTGATGATATAATTATGTTAATTTACATGCGTGATCGTATAACCCCATAAATCGAAAATTTAATTGTTGCGTTTTTTTTTGTATTACAGAATAATGTCGCAGCTCATAGTATAGTATAGTATAGTCGCATTCACTATACTAATATAAAAGATAACAATGAACTGCGGCAATCTGAAAAGCAGCCAAGACCTATCGTGTTATTATATAACGAAACTTTGGCAGAAGAAACGATTGCAAAGCACAAAATTCTATATTTCGCTACATAGAGCCTACATATAGACGTCTAGACACCGTGACAGCTCCATAAATCAGTCACAAATAAATCCCTTACCATTCCGCGACGCCATGACGCAAATCCCATAAATTGTCGAGGAATGCGTCGTTTCTCATATTCACGTAGGTAAGGGATTTGTAAAGCTGTGTATTCACTGAGCGGTGCGATGATGCCAACGTGTGATATTCTCTGGCCGTTTTGCATGTTTATCATGTCCGTGGCGCGGTCAGGGAGTATTTATTTATTTATTTAAACTTTATGCAGTACAAAGGCGGACTTAATGCACAACACACAACAAAAGTAATAGTGTACTAACAGTCATACAATATTTTTTATTACCTAGTAAATCACATTCGTCTTCAAAAGTCGGGCAACCCAAGGTTCCGGTTAGTAGCCAAGTGAGGTCACAGCTTTAGAGGAGACAAGGCACAATAATGGTAGGCTTGACATATCGATACAGTAGACAGGCGGGCTGACGATAGACGGATGGCTGTATGTACGGTCGACAGGGGAAATAAACAAGTATCGAGGATGGGCGGACACATTTTATTGGTTTATTAGAATATACAGTAGTAGAAGGCAAAGGACCGACGATGCAGATGCCTAAAACCCATTTTTTTTTTGTGTCTGTTTTATAGGTAAGTCTTGACTCAAATTAGACCTTTCACAAAAATTGTCTGCCAGCGATTTTTTTGGTATTTTTTAGTCAGTAAAGAAGAATCTATCTAATTTTATGCTTGTATTACAATAGGATAGACTGGAATATCATTTATTTATGAGGGTTCAGTTACCGTTACTGCTGTAGAACTATTAATGGCAAGACAAAGAAGAGAGAACATAGAAACAAGACAAAATAAAACATTTCCAGAGACTCTATTTCTAAAAAACAGTAGCTTCAGATCAGCCGTTCCCCATGGACACGTATGCAGAACAAATAGGTACTATTTACAATATTTCAACAAATCAAAGTACCTAGTGAAGTAGATACCTGCACACACAAAACTAGGTACACGGGAAAACTTCACAGAAATGTAGCGAGCGAGCGAAGTATATAACGATAAGCAAAGGAAACGTGTTAAAGATTTGCCGCCGGGGCGCGCTATTTATCGATACAAGTTTTCAACTACATGCTTTTCAGTTCATACGATGGAATGGAGCAAAGTATGAGAGGTGGCGAGAAAAGGTTAACAATGTTACGTTTTTGATAGAATTCTTATTTCATTAGCGTAGCCGAACATGCAACCAATGTTGACCTAAACCATTCTACCATACCACTGCACAAGCCAAAACAATAGTGGCCATCACCAGAAAAGCGCCGAGGCAATGAATCTCGACAAGTCCTGGAGGAACGATTCAACTGTCTTAGTTCCCACAAAGAAGTACAGCTGTTCATTAGATATGCAGTAGCTGTGTCTACCATTTTCACGAGTACGTAACTATAGGCACCTAACCACTAACTATGGGATATGATGTGCTCATGATTCCAACATCGACATAACAGTGAAACCAATCCATGAAACGTCCTAATATTCATCTGCAATATAACGTGTATTGATTAAACTGTCATCTACACTTGGTGTCATAAAAATCTATAGGTAGATGCTAATTAGCTTCTGCCTGCGATTTTGTCCGCGTCAAAGTTAATCCCTATCACCCAGTAGTATATATACTTTACGACCTATTGTCATACTCTGCCAAATAAAAATAAAAATAATTTAAAGAAAAACAAAAAACCCGACTGCGTAAAAACTATTTAAAAAAATACGTGAAAAAATTAACTTAAATAAAAACTAAAAAAAAAAAGAAAGAATCAAGCCCAGTAGTTTCGAACGACTCACAGTCGGGGCCCCTTGGGAAGATTTGATTGGTAAAATTTGAATGGGCCCCGACTGTGAGTCGTTCGAAACTATTGGGCTTGTTTCTTTCTTTTTTTTTTAGTTTTTATTTAAGTTAATTTTTTCACGTATTTTTTTAAATTAGTTTTTACGCAGTCGGGTTTTTTGTTTTTCTTTAAATTATTTTTATTTTTATTTTATACTTTTTAGTTATTGTTTGTATATCGTTTATACTTGAAATAAAAGCTTAAATCAATAAGTAAGAAAATTAGCGAGAACGATTGTTTTGTTAAACAACTTTAAATCGTTATATATCCTAAACTATTATTTAAAATGAAAAATAATAAAAGGAACCTAAAGATGATTTTAAAATACCTATTCAACGATACCCCACTTGACATAGTTCATCAACTTTTTTTATTTTTATTTTGACAATATGGCGTCTGGTTGTCGCTGTGGTGAATTTTGATTACTGTCATGTCTTTAGTGACACTCGCAAGGTTAAGACGAATCGATTGACGTAAGAATTATCGAAATCGGCCCACGCATTTCGTCTCTAGAACGCCACATAGAAACAAACATACATACATACATACATACATAGACTGATAAACACATTACCCTCCTTTGCGTCGCGCAGTCGGGTAAAAATGGGTAGAGCCGTTTTGGAGGAGTGCGACCACAAACACCGTGACACGAGATTTTTATGTAATTATTGGTGATCAATGCTCATGCCTTCTCTGCATGAGAAGAGGCCTTTGCCCTGCAGTGGGAAAATAATAGACTGGTATTATTTTTATAGATTATATAATTACACAAAGAGAAATGAGAAATGAGTCCGAAAAGCTTTTTTTGTTTGTTCGTTTACAAGTTGCATTTGAAAAAACATTTTTTTACATGATAGCCAGATTCATGTGGAATAGTATAGGCTATACAACAAAGCGCGCGCCAAAGAACGCGTGTAAAAAAATAACCAAGCCGACAAAGTCGCTTGCGAAAGCTAGTCTTTAATAAAAATAAAACCAAGTTATTGCACAAACAAACAAAAAGCAGCTCGTTCCCGTCTCTGCTCCACACAACTCATAAGCATAATAACGTGCCGTGACAATAACACAGTCACAGCGTACTTAAAACTTTTTAATAACGACCTGCAAGTTGCAGCAGGTCGATACAGAACTCTTGCCAAGTATCAAGCAGTCAACGAAGTACTGAGTTTAAGCATCTACATGTTCCTACCTACGATGGCGGAAGTATTACTGTGTCCTAGTTTCTACTAAGCTCCAGTCATTTGAAAAGGTTTAGCTTATATAGCTCTAGGGTAAAATTGATGAAATATTTTGGGACTGTGTCAAATTACAGCTTTCAGCTAATACGAACTGCTGCCAAGACTCGCGTCAAAGATGAAACAAAGACAAAAATGGTCTAGACTGTAGCGTCGCGACGTCGTCAGTTCTTTTTACTCTTACTGTCTACGAGTTCCTTCCAAATGGAATTGATATGCCCTTCAACAAGATTCTGCAATTTCTGCAAAAAGTATGATGAAATAGGATAATTTTATTAACTATCACAAAAGTAGCAGCTCGTAAATTATAACGAACATAATCGCTTTCCTCTAAACTTTCAAACATAACATCATCATAACATCACGCCTGTACTCCCCGAAGGGTTAGGCAGAGGTGCACCCATTAGTACACCCACATTTCGCCAGTTATGTTTAAGTCCCATGTAATAGGGGGCGAGCCTATTGCCATCAACCGGGCACAAATCCAGACTCCGAGGCTGCTACTGAGAATTTCCTGTTAGAAAAACCCAATAACACTTTGCCCGACCTGGGAATCGAACCCAAGACCTCATGCTCAGCAGTCGCGCTTTCAAACATCAAACATCCATCAAATACCCACATATCTTTTATAACCCCTGAAACCTCCACCACTAATGCAGAGCAGCTGACGTGGCGAGGAGCTAAGACAATTAATAACGCACATCAAATTGTAGGCAGCGCAGTTCTTGATACTTATATTATATTTCGCCGGAGATCCATTAGCGGTCAGACGGCGCGTGCGCTGACACATGACAAATGGTCGGGTTATTACTGAGTTTTGAGCTGCGGTGCGATTGGGAGCGGCGGAAGTTTATTCCGATTTAGGATTAAATTATTGATAAGCTTTCCGAGTGTTTTTGACGTTATGACTTACTAATGAATATGGGGTTCGGGTAAATACGATATAGTTAATAGGCAATTAAGCCCCTTAAAAATAATAAACACAATAGATTTGCTTTGGAGGTAAAGGAGTTACTTTTTATGACTACCTATCATTGGTAGGTATTGGTAGGCACTTATTCAGTGAATTGAAGGTCCACAAACGATGAGACATTGCCATGATGTTCTAAATTGCTAAATACAATGGGTCTTAGATATGCAATAGAAATATATAGACAACAATGTAAGTAGGTACCGACTCGCAGTAAATTTTTTGGCCCATAATTAATTAAATAGCGACTCTTGAAGCAGAAGAAATAATTTTAGATAACAAATGGTTTATTGTTAGCGCATAAAATCATGGCCAGTTCATTGGACTAAATGACATGAAACTAAATCGAGGCGTAATATTTAAAGCCTCGCTCCTCGCTGGCAATCGACTCTTTCCTCCTTCACAGCCCTCTGCCAAAAGAGGCAGTGACGGGAATCGTGATGACAAAGTACTCAACTGTGCTCTCACCCTAATGCGAACACTCTTTATGGAACACTAGGTAATGCACGCGGCTTCGCCTGCCTGAAAGTCATGTATAGGTACTACAAAACATAGGTACATTTTCGGGTAGGTACACCTTGTGTTGTCATCTGAAATTATACTGAGCTGTGGTCTTTTTGGCATTATATCTGTTTATTTTTATAGTTTTAAGTTTTATTTATTTTCTGTAATGCCAATAAACACATTTTTCTTCTTTATTTCTTTCTTTCATAGCATATGACACTTGGCAATATTGTATAGCTACCTACCTACTTATCATTGAAAATATTTTTGTAATCGGACCAGAACTTCGAGAGATTACGTCTTAGGTACAAACAAACAAAAAACTGAACCTCTTTACAATATTAGTTTAGCTTGAAACAATTTAACATAAAAATATGTTATAACGATTAAATCATCCTATATGGATTTGATAAATTATTTGTTTGAATTTTAGACAGGTACCTAAGTAACCAACTATAATTTTATTCCTTTTTTATTTAGTTTTTGCCTTTAATTAGAATGGTTTTCATTCTACGCGGCTTCTACTTCGCAAGTAGGTAAATACATTATTTTGACTTTGTAGTTGGAAATAGCAGTTCTTTATAACATCATTTAATGTCTAACAAGACAATTCATTAGATAGTAAAATTTTACACTAACATAGTTAGGCACAGAAAAGGTTCTTTTTTTCAACTTTGTTTGGTATGAATTAGTACCTACTTAAATATTCTCACCAAGACTACACTACTAGCTATTCCAAAAATTACTTCCAGTCAAACGGCATAGATAAGTCAGGTGGACATTTAAAAAAGGGGAGTATATTTAAAGTAGGTCAGCCTCGAACTACAGGTCAACAGTGCTCGCGGAGCTGTCCCAAACGTAATAAGTATTGTTCAGGGATGCACGGACCCACTCACACAATGCTGTACCTACCTGTATAATGTACCTTGTATGTTTGTATGTACACGCCTTTATTTCTTGGTATAAACAAAAGTGAACGCGCGGGAATATACTCCGTTTATTCATGGCAATATGTTGAATATATTATTATTGCCTCCTGTTTCAGGCGTGGAATTACAGGTATTGTACTTGAGAAATTAAATTAGGCTTAGGTGACGGAAACTGGATAAGTTCCACGGAAAACAAATAGGCGTCCATTTTCAACTCCCGTCTCCGAGTGATTTCTGTTATGTTGTGTAGTATACATGTATGTACCTATCAAGTGTAGTACCACGCAATGAAAAGTATTTCAAGAGATCTACACCTTAAAATATTGAATGTGATACTATTATTTTTATACCATTTTTTTTAAAAAGTTATACGTTACCGTTAATAAATAGATTAATTAACAAAGTCAAAGTCATTCTATTTCATTTTAATAAGCCATTCACAAGAAAAATAAAAGAATTTTATCTCGTTGTATCGGCTAAAATTAAATAGACACGAAAATAAAAAGGTCATTTTATATTTTTTTTTATTTTCCAGCATTTCCGGTCATATAGCTAAGACTTAAGTAATTTTATTTTGATTAAGATCCATTTCGATCGATACCTTTAATTTAGTAATTAGGATAAATAAAAATGTGAAGTAAAATAAAACCCACCTCTTGCGCTCGTTATAAAGTATGGCCCTACATTTTATCTGTTATGGAAAAAGAAAGTATCAATCAAAAAGATATTACGCGAGTGTTTAATTAATTATTTAATGAGACTGCCACCTTTGTTCAGTAATTAAAATATAGCCGAAGGGCTTTTCAATAAAATTATATAGCACGCACGAGTGCGTAATTACTCGCTAAATAACTTTACATGTGAAATACGTGGAAACATTAGTAGTCATATTTCGAGCGGGTACGTTGTGTGTTCGGGAGAAAGAGAAGAAGAATTTCTATAGCTGGCTTCTATACAGGGGCGAGGGGTACGAGAACGGGGACCGGGAGAGGTGAGCGCAGCGGGCGCTCGTAGCGTGATACACAAGAGGCGAAATGCGCACTGGACATTTCTTAAGATATGTGAGGTCACAATAGTTAATGGTGAACAGTGTCAACAGGCGAGGACTCAATTGCTTTAGTCTTAAAGTAACAAGCAGTTTGGCTTGCCTCGCTACAGTAAATCTTATAAACGACCTACTGATCAAACGGTCTCATGTGCCCTAAAATATGACTAAAGTACTTCAGCATCATTCTATTTGTCAAACTTCACAGAAGACGAGGCAAGGCAAATAAAATAAACTGAAAGTTTGAGACATCCTACAAGCTTTGAGAGTGCCTAGTCGACTGAATGTAGGTCACCAGTCACACCTAATTACCATTCCGTCAAGACATTGTTTTCCCCAAAGGGTTGCGGGTAGAAGGCAATATAACCAGATACATAAACCTTCATAAATAAAAGATACTGACTTTCAGTATACCTACAGAAAATGTATTCTGTGAATCTGACCGGCCTCTATGAGAAATCAGGCATTAGAATCTCTATCAGACGGGTACGCGTCTGACCGTAAGACCGATTATTTCATCAATTTGATGTTTCATGGTTCATTTGTAAAATATACAATAGGTGTGAATTCTTCTTCCTAAGTACTTAAATTATAAACGAATCGATAGAAATGGATATTTGCTTGTTGCTGTTTCACGCTTACATGGCTGAACGATATTAGCTGTTTGGACAGCACTATCTAGCTTTTATCATACTGTCGGATAATAATAGGACTTTGGTTTAACTCTGATGTCTACGTAGACAAAGTCGCAGGCGGAGGCTAGTACATTAAGGAATATAGATGGCAAAACGTAGTGTATTTCGCTATTAGCGGCGCGGCGTACAAATATCTATTTCATACCTACTGTAAGTATATGTATATGACACAGTACCGACTCGTGGCTCAGAACAAACTAATCACCCGTATATTTCCAAACCCACAGGTTAAAACTTACAAGGCCTTGGGTTAACGAGAGCTCTCGTGAAGTCGTGAACGTGAAGCGATACGTTAACTACAACTCCCGGCGTGGCCTGTTTACCCACTGTAATTGGCGAACTAAACTTGAAGACCATGCAAATTGGAGTGGCTGGCTGGCTATGTCGCTTGTTTGTTTTAGATTTGATACTCTATCTTTGTATTGAAAATGGAACTGGTTTACAATATTTTACAGTAGGTAAATTGTTGTTGTTATACAAAATGTCCAGTTTTGTATCCTCGTCCAATTTCAGAAAGTTGTTATAAAAATCATAAATAATCATATATAAAATTTCGATACCTGGTCAATAATGAATAAATACATGTTTATTTTTTTGTTGTTTAAGTTTGATGTTATTTCAGAATGCACCTCTTTCAAAGAACGCCCGTTGCTTATACGGGATGGAGGTACTCATAAATATGACACCTATTTGTTGAAAGCCCAGGTTTGAAATGTAAAATAAGTGTTTCCCAAAATGCGCTACAACACGATGTATGGAACAGCTCATTTTCTCTTTATGTTTCAAGATCGGTCTCATGGTAAAAGTTGTTAGTATTTATGAGTACTTCATCCCTTAAAAATAGTCAATAAGTGAACAATCTTAAATAGATAGTTTATAAAGACCTCAAAACTGATCAGCAAATTTGCTGAACCTAATTGAGCGATAACTACAAACAACCAATTAAATTGACTACGCCGAATTACACTTGATGTCAGATAATTTACCAATTGATTAATGATCACGATTATTGACTTACTCATAGAAGTAAGATAATTATTATATACCTAGTACTTAAAACTTTCAGAAACCGGGTGTAGAAGATCTAAACTAAAATAGACTAAACTTAGTCTGTAGTACAGAACTTGGCGTCTGTTTGCTAAGTTCTTGTAATTGGTTGAAGTAAACTTGTAGACGAGGGAGCTAATTGAAAGGTCGCGCCATTGTACTTGTTTGTTTTGTTGTGATACAATCATTGTTCTGATTGTCTTTGACATGCACTGCTGTGGTTTTTCAAGTACTATATTGTTGTTTGTTGGTTTGGTACAGGAATTGTTTTTGTAAGTAGTATGTTTTAGTCGTGAGATTAGGAAATAATAGTTATGTAGGTATGTCCGCGCTACCTAATAGGTATTGAGTCGTTCAAAGTCGTGTGAAAGAAGTTATATTAACAAAAACTTCATATTTTTCTCATCAAAGCGATTTTTCTTTTGTTCTGGACTATACTTCTAGTTAAAGAGATACTAAAGTTTACAGTACATTTTTTTTCAACCTTTTTTTTTTGGTAATTTTACGAATTTTAACGCTTTATCATTGTAGTGATATTGTGACTGATGTGACAGATAAGTCATAACGCTTTGTACGAGACTGAAGTGGCAAATTATGATGGATGTTAGAAATAAGCTTAGCAAGATTGATGCCACAGTCTTATGATGATAGACAGAATATAAACTTTATCCATCAAACAATGATACGAAGTACGAACAGTGTCTGAGCGAGACAGATTTCAATGTAGTTTCTAGTGTATCGTAGAGCTATTTAGATTATCCTAGGCTTAACTAGTTGATCTTATCGTTGTTCGGTGGGATTGAACTAAGTGCTCGTAGTTTGAACCTGGATTATGATTAGCTTAAGTTTATGCTGTATATACCTAGTGCAAAGCGCGACTGCTGAGCATGAGGTCTTGGGTTCGATTCCCAGGTCGGGCAAAGTGTTATTGGGTTTTTCCATTAGGAATTTCTCAGTAGCAGCCCCGGAGTCTGGATTTGTGCCTGGTTGATGGCAATAGGCTCGCCCCCTATTACATGGGACTTAAACATAACTGGCGAAATGTGGGTGTACTGATGGGTACACCTCTGCCTAACCCTTCGGGAATTGCAGGCGTGATGTTATGTTATGTTATACCTAGTTCAATTAAAGTAAAATTAAGTCACGCATAATGTGTATTATCTAAAGACCGGTCATATAATTTTGACAAAGACTAAACAATAGGTGTAGCAGAAAAGTGCCAGTGGGGCCGGCCACGTCCGATGTGGATCGACAACCTGGTCCAAATTTAATAAGAAAGAATTGGACACAGAATGGCCACGACCGCAAATAATGGCATATAAACACTGTTGGGTTCACACGAGATGAGGAAGGGAATGCGCTCCTAAATATTTCATGGGATTTTTTTTAAAAGAGTTCGTCCCTCTCGCAGACCGTGCCGCAGTTGGCAAATAAGACATTACGTCAACGCTTAGCTTCTGTCCTAATGTCGCTAAATTATTCCCCCATATACCATGGGGAATTAAAAAATGTAATAAGGATCAGCCAGGCATTGTCTGGCGCGCTACGTAATCTAATCATTTATTTACGATTTTATTGCGACCATGGTGAATGAGTATAAAGGGAACATTGCCCGTGGCAAGAGCTTCGTCTTTTTCTAACGTGTTACGATTAGGGAAAATCTTTTACGGTAAAATCTATATGTCGTGCGTCAGTCTCGCAAAAACTCGAAAATAGCTCGACCGATTACATTTCTTTGTTTTGTTCGTCTCAGTACTGGGGTGGTATACAGAAAAATTGTGGTACGTATTAGGTACACTGAATTTTCTAGTAACTAAGTTATACAATTGCGAATAGACATTTTCCATCTTCATTAATTTTAAAAACTTAGCAAGCATTTTCACTTTTTCCTTTCTCTCTTTATCAGCGAATTAACTATAAATCACAGCAGAATGTAAAACTCCTAACGTTTTCAAACTTATGATTAATAGACGCTTCCATTACGAGCAGACAATGGTTTGTTATGAACACGAGGAGCGTCAGCCACGCAGAGATTATTATTTACTGAGAAATTGATTAGGGAGGCACATGAAATGTTATATGTGTGCCTATTACCTACTAGTATAAATAGATGTTCTATCTATAAGGGTTAATGAAGCCTGCACCAATTGTTTAAGTCAAAATTAAATCATTTATTTTAATAAGACCATTAATTCAGTCATGTACAAAAAAAGAACTCAATCTAGTTGCCTCTTCCAAACGGTGGTTTAGTATGGAGAAGTTTTTTTTTGTTTCTTTTTTTTGTTTAAAAAATGAAATTCTTACTCTTTTATTAAATAAATGTTTTTCAATATTTTGTCTTTTGCCATCAACCAGGCACAAATCCTGACTCCGAGGCTGTAACTACGAAATTTGTGATGGAAAAACCCAATAACACTTTGCCCGACCTGGAAATTGAACCCAAGACCTCATGCTCAGCAGTCGCGCTTTGCGACCACTACACCAACGAGTCAGTCAAACCGATATCGACATTTAATAAAAAGTGCTATGCTGCATGAGGATTTGAGGAAATTGTCTGACTACTGAGCCATAAAGAGCTAGTCCTATATCGTTGGTTTAACCTCGAAAGGAACAAGCTGTACATTACTATCTGTAGGTTCTATTAGTGATAAGGCTGCCACGCATGGTCATATTCGCGGTGTGACCGCGCGCGTTGTATATCGGTCCCTAGGGATAGGCCTTGTAGCAAGGGCTGTTTGCGCGCGGTTGTGTTACTATGACTGTGTGGGATGCTAGGCGCAAAACAAACATCGCTAGGTAAGTACATAGCCTGTGTAATCAAAGAGATATGAGTATTTCATCTACTTTAGAATAGGTTCATGGATATGGATGACAGAATTTAAAATACGAAATAAAATGATTTTATTAATTTTTTCCATTATGAAGCAAAGGCCGCTCAAGATAGGAATGTTTAGACGGAAAAAAGGAAGCCTATGCTTTGCTCAGCTGTGGGACACAAAATAGGCCAATAAAAAAATCCATTGTTTAAAGTTTCCGAATTATTAAAGTTATCATGTAGTATGAAAATGTGAACAGAAGTACCTACCAAAAAGTAATTATGCTTCATAACTTTCAAACCGCTAGGTACCTTCAGTAACTTTCATACAAAGTAAAAAGTCGTGGTTGTTACCGGGTAAATGAGTGTTATCATACCCGTTGTCACCCGCGACTGTTCGCCAGTTCAGTCCGCGTGGGAGTTCTCACATTCGTTTGTTATGTTACGTTACGACAAGGTCAGTCAACTGTTATGGTTCATAATAAAACATGAAGTTTCGGCTCTGGAATACTTATGGTTTTAAATAAGCTTGAATGTACTGCTTTTTCTACAAAAAAAATCCTATTTAGGTACTATTTACACCAATAAAATAAACACTTCAAACAAAGCTAGGTAACTAAAAGCTTATAAAATAATAGTGATCTTCTCGTTACTCGTTTTATGTTATTTTCCTATTACATAGGTATATTTGGTTACGGTAGATATACCTAAGTAGGTACGTTACATGGTAGATATAATAATTACGTACATACCTATCAGGTCCATGTGTACTTAAGTACTTTTATCGTTTTATTTCTCAACCGCCTACTGTTTTGAACTAGAGAGTTCAAAATAAAATAAAGGGTGACTACCCCGCACTTGATCCAACGGTCCAATGTACTTACCCTTTGAAATGAATAGAACAGAATTGTTGATAAAAAATAAACGCGAGTGAGTAACGACGGGTCCTCAGTCACAATAATTGGAAGCGACACGATAGGCAGACAGACAAGGGTTAAAATCCGCAAAATATAAAAAACAACACCCCTTGGGTTGAGGGTTCCACAAACTTTACACAAAAACCCAGCGGGACACGCACGTATATTTGTCACACTTGACGCGAAGTCGGCTTACACTTGCGGCGCAAGAAATGTACACATTTAGTTGTAACATTAAAATAAGAAATCAATGTAAGGTGGTTTAATGTGTAATTATCTAATTGGAGAAGGCTGAAGGCCCTTAGGTTGACGAGGTACTTAAGTCAAAACTACGTCTAGGATTTATGATTTATAAATTATAAATCTGACAGACATATTTCCAGCCAGACCTTTCAGATTCACGTAAGATTTTCAACGAAGAGCTGCGTAGTGCTCATAAATATATCAAAGAATCATATAAGACGTGTTTAACACCAAAGTTTAGCTATTATTCGCTTATTTTCGAGCTAGCTGGCTTGTTTTCGAATAGAAATGATTTATTGCTGACATCCTCGCAAGCCAAGCACGAGTTTCCTGCCAATATTCTGATAAAAATGTTGATAGCTGAGTAAAGAGTAATGGAAATTGCCTGCTACTAGTAATTTACAAGATAATAATATTAATCAACTTTTATGTAAATGGGAATAGATAAAACTTTGCATTTACCTACAAATGGTTCGTGACTGTAAATTATTCTGATTTTTCTAGCTGAGAAATAAAAGAGTGATTTGTAACTACACAGCAACTTTAGAAGCTTCAAGGTCTTCTATCTAGTTTAATATTTGTCTCTGTTGTAAGTACATTTTTCTCTTTAAATGAAAACCAAACGTTTAGAGCAACATTCCTGCAAACCAATATATTTTTTGTACATTTTTAGAAGTGTCTATTTGTTCGCAAGTTTACATTATTTTGCGCCTGATGAAACAGGAAGGTTTATAGAGTCCTGTCACCTTTCTCTGATGATGGGAAAAATTCAGACCTATAAATTTTCCCGACTTTAAAACTAACCCAATAAAACTGGTGACAAGATCCATGAATATATCCAGCTCGGAAAAAAGGCGATATTTTTGGCGAATACACCGCGTGGGTGAAAAACCACGTCCCATCGTATATCTAGCGAACAAAGCGCAGTTTGTTAGTGTGTAGTCGTGCGCACTTGCGAGCTCTGATTTAAGTGGCTTTGAGCACTAACTGCACCGCCGCGGCTCTATTTTATATTTTTGTGAAATGTGCTCGACACTCGTGTTAATTAATGTTTATTTTTTGAGTTCGTTAGTTAGTACGTAGGTACTCGTAAATTCCATTTTTTTTTTTAAGTTATGTTTTAAAAGGGAACCTTTAACAAAAAATTCATTAATTTGACCAAGCACTGCTAAGTATCTATCTACTAGATTTATAAATGATCCTGGTTTTACCTACCTGGTGTGATTTAATTAATTTTACTCAAACCATAGAATACTAAAACTCGTCTTTGTCAGTCCCAAAAGAATTTCAAATAAAGGTTTGTTACAAGACTAAACTTCTCCAATAAAAACTGCTAAGAAAATCTTAATTACCTACACAAAATACAAGTAGGCACACTGACACGTAGTAAGGAGGTAATTATGTTTTAGTGGCCTTCAGTTTACGAGTCGTCGGGGAGTCGTAGCGCAGTCGGCGCACTGTCGCACGCACTCAGCGCTTACGACGTCTGAGCTCGGCTTTATGTGTTCTTTGTGATGCGCACTTTACCTTGCTGGGTTTGTTTGGCTTTTGAAATATGGTTGAGAACAGGCAGTGCGTTGGAGCTGCGGTGTACGGGTACGAATGTGTTTTGCTGAACTTTATTTGAGTGCCTCTGTTGGTTGGTGAATATACTGGGTTGTCAAATACAGACTTATATGAAGACATTTCTGACTAACTCAAGAGTGGCTGTGCTTTTAGGAATTCGTATTTTGTTTGCATGTAAACAGACTGTGTTATGACCGATTTATTAGCAAACAAGGAAAATGGTTTGGTTTCAAATCTAGCCCTAATTACATAAGCAGTTAATAATTAAAAAAAATGTAACTCTCCCTGGCCAAAGAACAATAAACTTTGAAAACCTGCCTTTGTATTTTTTATGTTGCGTAAAGTTAAAATAATGTGTACCTATTTTGTGTTTGAAGATTTTTGTCATGAGGTGCGAACATTGTACAATTTATTTATTTGTGTTCCTATGACCAAACAGTCTCAGGGAAAAAGTCATACGTTACTAATAATCTTTGTTTACACAGATAGGCTTGAGCGAAATTAATATTTTAGAAAACATTGTTACAATCCTTGTCAAACATATTCGATTAACAAACAGACCGTAGGTATATATTATACATATATAGATGTCTGACGTCACGACTTAGGTACATAAACCCGGTCTTTATTCGACTTCGTTAAATATGCTCGACGAACTATTGCGTCGGTATTACCTCATTATTTTTCTCAGTTTTCCTGTAAGCTCGTAGTTACGACTCCCCTGGGTGCTATACCCTGCCTACATTAGCCTGTACCCTGGCCTGTTTGGTCGGGATAACGCAAATGAATTGGTTATACTGTCCGTATTACCGCTGAACGCGTTTGGTTGGCAGGGAACCGGGATTTAGTTCTGTTGATGATCTGGTGTAGATGGGAGGTAATCAAAAGTATATTTAATTTTTTGACGGATTAGTGGATCGAAGTTGGCATGTTATGAAACTGTAGTTTTGCTGGACACTATAGCTCGATCTGATAATGTGAAACTGTCTTTTGGATGTATTCTAAAGCTTTTAAATATTATCAATCACGTCTGACAGGCCATGGCTGACATTGACCTCACAGCAAACGACTTGTACTAATTTCGTGACATGTTTTATATAGCTTTGAAGTTATTGGTCTGTTTACTGAACTAATATTAATAACTCATATAAAATATATTAATGATCACGCTACCACTGTAATGTACTGTTTTATTCGATTCTGTATCAAACTTTTTAAAAATAGACTTGGAATTTATAATTTGCTTTCATGTTCCATAAATCTTAATGATCTTGTTTTCCGATGGATACACGCGCTATACAAAGTATATAAAACAAACTTATGAATTAATTATATATTTACTTAATGGTTTGTTTATCGATTTTTATGTTATATACATACTTGTTTTATATTATCTGGTAGCTTGTTAAAATAACAAGGCCGTTGTAGCTTTTGAAATAAAATACTTTGTTACATTAGATAGACCTACCTATGGTAATATAATAACATCATGCCTGCTTTCCCAAAAGATTAGGCAGAACATTTTTGTATCTAGATCCACATTCCGTTATGTAATTATGTTTAGGTTTCAAGTGAAAGGTAAGAATCCAAGGTCCAGTTTTGCATCCTCGTCAAATTTCAGAAGGTCGTCTTAATAGATATAAAATAATCAAATAAAATTACGACACCTGATCAATAACTAATAAAACTTGTTTTTTTAGTTGATTATGTTTAAGAGTACATAAGAACAGGCAGTGTCACGCGACTATAATAATCACTGTGTGCCTAAACCAAGATGGCCGATTCGCATTCGATTATCAGCTATTAAAAACAAAGTTTTTATTTTAGTTTTGATTCGTGTTAAGAATCTCTTAATAGTTACCTCTTTGAATTTAATGAGGTTTCAAACCCGAACCTTGTTTATGATTATATAAACAAGGTTCGGTTCGGTTCGGATTATTTACCTTAAACTATTAAGTTTAAAATAAATAGGGTAGGTATCTACATAGTTGGCTTGCCTAAAAATACTTAGTGGGTAGTAACATAATCACAGAAACGTATGTCATGCCAAAATTATAGTTCCACTAAACGTTGAATAATTCATAAAAATCTACTTAGTAATAAGTAAGTAATAAAAGTACGTCCAAATTGCTTTATAATTAACGACAGAAATTGTAATAAAACATTTCTATGAACTGTGTTTTGAGACAGAAAATTAATTCACAATTGGAAGTTGAGATCACATTTAAGTTAAATCTTTTTCTTTGAATCGCGAAAGCTTTGAAATAAAAAAATGATTACACAAACAAAAATGAAATTGAAATTAATGTACTGACGTCAAACTCTTTGCTGTATTTTCTGGCGTACCTACAATAAAACAGGTCTCATCTTCGCAAATATTTATATTAAATACCTCGTATATAGTTTCGTAGCCCAGGTTGTGGTTTCGAAAACGAGCAAGTACCAAAATCTAAAGATGATCTTATACATCATTACATTGGTGAAGAAAATATAATAAGAAAACCTGGACTGGATTAAAAAAAAAAAATAAGTCCGGAATCGCCAATCCGCCTTGAACAAGCTTGGTGATCAAAGTTAGTGCCTTCTTTGTATGAGAAGAGACCTTTGGCTGCAGTGGGACAATAATAGGCTGGTGTTAGGAGTAGATGACGGTAAACAGTTGCGCCACACATGATACAGAATCGCATGACCCGTCCCTTTTCATTCAATACTGGTGTTAGATCACGTTGCTGAAATAAAAACTAACAGAATAAGGTAAGTACTCACGTGATGGTGGCAGGAGGGTTGGCATGGACCAGACAGGGGAGGACCACGTCTCCTCCTCTCCGCACTGTAGCCTCCCACTGGCCGTGCGACAAGCCGCGAGGAGCTGATGCCACGCTCATGGCTAGAACAGAAGACAAACGGTACATTATCATCATAAGATCTATTGGTGTCTATAATCATAGTTCTGACAATAAACTGGGCGTGGCTAACCGAGGGAACATTCCCGTAAGTTTAACAATGATCGCAATCTAATTTCAGTCTCAGTTTGTCAAAAAAACTTCTAATTTGCCTACATTTTTGTAAATTTTTTGACATTAATTTTCGCTGAAATGAGATTGCGACTAAAATGTGTTTAGCTACGAGAATAGGCCTGTTGAAGGTTACAAGGCAACAAAAAAATTAAATTAATTAGATTTTGTTTTAAAAAAATCAAGGAGACTAACATTTGTTTGTTTGAAAATAACTTAGTTACACAAATAATAATTCGTTGTCGTCATTTTGTTGATTAGGTAATTAAAAACTGGTTCATTAATAAAATTAATTAGAAGTAGGTAGGTCTGTACGTTCCTTTTGCTCCCTCCCCCAATTAGACAAAAAAAAACATTGTTTAACACAATTAATACGTAATAGTAGTTTCAAAAAGTTCGGTAATGAACAAAATTTAAAATTATGTGTTCTGGAATAATCATGAAATGAGGCAATTTTTTATTTTGAGCTATATCCAGCTGATGTTATAGGCTTTTGTTAAAGTCAAGGGGATCTGTTGGTCTTAAGAGCAAATACTTAGGTACCTACTTATGAAAAAAAAGAATTCAATAATATTTATAGATTTTAATCTATGCTAATATTATAAAGCTGCAGTGTTTGTTTGTTTGTTTGTTTGAACGCGCTAATCTCTGTAACTACTGGTCCGATTTGAAAAATTCTTTCAGTGTTAGATAGATTAGTTATCGAGGAAGGCTATAGGCTATATACCATCACGCTACGACCTACGGGAGCGGAGCTGTAACCAGAGACGCGGGTGTAACCGCGGCGGACAGCTAGTATTATATAAAAGCCTCTTTTGTGTTCATAAGTTTTATTGTTGCTATTTATAAACTAGAATTAGATTATTTTTGTGAACATTTAAGATCTTTTAAGTAAAAGTTTCAGTTATGTATACCTACCAAGTTAATCTATTAAAATGGGAACTCTATTAAATGAAATAAAATATAGTTATGTTTAAGTAACAGTTATATTTAAGTCCCATGTAATAGGGGCGAGCCTATTTAGTTATATTAGTTAGTGATATTAGTCTATAAGTTAGGTAATTATACATAATTACGTAATGGGTTTTTGTGATCTGAAATAAATGATATTACAAATGATTATAGTTTTTAGGTAAAAATTAAACCAGTGGGTACTTACGAGCAACATCAATATTGACTGGCGTACTTCTCCGCCTTTCACCAGTAAGGGAGTCGAGCACCGAGCACGAGTACTGTGCCCTGGAGTCTTCCACCCGGACTGACCTGATGATGAGCCGCCAGCCTTCATCAGCCAGGAGTGTGGTGCCAGCTGCGCCAAAGAAACGAGTTCTATTGTAGGTACAGTCGAACAGAGAGGTAAGTTTACAGACAGATGTTTGCTACTACCATTTAACTTGTGAGTGTGCTTAGAAGTTAAGTCTTTTCTATTAGTTTTTAATTACTCAAGTCCCACGTAATGAGACACAATAAAATTGATTTTCTATTGTCCTGTCATACCGGTATGCCGGCCGGGCCTTGAGCGGTTAACTTATATAAGTAGTTACTTTCTACGCACACAATAAAATAGTTAATTTTATTTTTAAAATTAGAAAAGTTTATTTTTGTTTTCGTTGGTCCCGGCTGTCGTTACGAGTCGTCAGAAGCTTGAAAGTCTGACAACCAGTCTTACCTAGGGGTATCGTATTACCCAGTTACTGGGTTGTGGAGGTCAGATAGGCAGTCGCTTCATGTAAAATACTATTACTCAGCTGCATCCGGTTAGACTGGAAGCCGACCCCAACGTAGTTGGGAAAAGGCTAGGCAGATGATTTTTAGTTTTCGTAAACTAAGGGTGAAAACGAGGAGCTATTACTAAGCCATCACCTTTTGTCTATCTTTTATCACCAGACTCTACTTATATTTTTAAGCGTAATAGATAGCTAATTGATTTTTTTCCGAAGAGGTACACGCTACTATGGCTTTTAACACGACATTTTTATAACTGTTATTATTTATCATCTTTTTAATTATTAAATTAATAATAACAGTTTTGGTGGTACAGAACCCAGAGAGTGGGACCGACTCGCACTTTACCGTTAACTTAACTCTTTGTTGACTGTACAAGTTAAAGGTCCCGCCATAAAAAGGGAATCAGACTTAGACGATGTTTTAATGTTTCCCGAGAGTCTTAACTTTCGTAGAATTTACGTGAAATTAAATTCTCTCTCGGAAGTAAACTTTTGGGAAAGATGGTTTATTGTAATCGCTGTGGACAGCGAGTCGAACGTGCCCAACGAACGACGACTATTTAATTTAAAAGGAAAATAAAAAACTTAAAAATCAGAGACATAACCCCTAGGTTATGTGATAGATGGATGCAATGTTGATGACATCCATATAGTTTTCAATTTAATCGAATAGAATCAAAAAGCAAAAACAATGTTCAAGTATAAATCTTAGAACTAGATTTGAGTGCAGATTGCAATAATATTTATTAATTTTGTATCACAACAAGAATTCTCTATCTACAATAACTACAGGCTTCAGAATTGTAAACACACATTTAGATCAAATAAAATTACCATAAGCGGTCATCAATTTGTAAAAATCTTTTCAAGCGTGTTTACAAACGCTTGAAAAGATTTTTAACCATAATTGCATGAAGTTAATTAACTAGTGGACGGTCCACCCGATTGAAAGTGGCAACTGAACATTTACAATGAGAGAACACTAATATATGCAATGGGTACTACTTACAGATATGGTCAGCGGCGGGCAGCACAGAGTCATCTCTGTACCACGCTGCGACAGACGCGTGCTCCCTCAGCGCGGCAGGAGCCACGCACGTGAGGAGTACAGGCCCTCCTGCCTCCGAGGGGGTGGAGGTCACGTGGACCTGCCAGTCTTGCCAGACCACTGCGGACAAAGGAGATAATACAGTGAAAGGGTTACAATAATTTATAGCAATAAATATTTAATGGAGATGAGATACTGTGATCGAGAACTTCTTTTGTTTAAGTTCTTTATTTGCAAAATAAGATATCCATCAGATCCTGAGTATACTTAAAAGGTAATTGACAATGCATTGTCACCAGTTCATATCTAGACCACAATAACAATGGTTATACAAAACAGAAGTATAGTATTCGTCGACGACGGTCTACATAGTTTAATTGCATGCAATCTAAAACTGCCTATAATAAAAATGCGAAAACCGAAAAGCAAACCCACAAAATTGTAAAAGTATCAATTTCAAACCAATCAAAACATCGTTTTAACTGAAGTAACGCAAAAAAACCAGTAGCTTTGAACCGACTAATTAACCGTAAAGCTCTGTAACTGGAGCATGCCGCAGCGATGGGGTTTGAAGCGAAAAAGTATTTGCAAACGAATACAGCCGTGATTCGCGAACGGTGAATAATTTCTCATTTTCTCATAATGTATTCGACACAAATTGCCACCGTTTCTCTAGGACCTGCGGAGTACAGGATCGGATTTGACTCGCTTTATAGCGAGCTCAGGGTTTAAATAATGAATTTTCTTTTAGGTAAGTAGTACCTTATTTGAGATTGTTTTAGATAGCTGCTGTGAACAGATGCTTACTTAAATCATCCTTGCAGTAATAAAATGAAGTTATACTTTAATTGAAAACAAATAAAAAAGTTTTAAAAATAGAAAATCAATTTAATAATGAACTTTTTACTTCCCCACCTAACACGGTCGTGGACAAAATAAAAACTCCGTGAATCAGCATTAGCCAGACGTTCCGAAACTTTTGCTGGCTTGTTATATTTTTTTCCAACTTTTTCTAGCATGCAGTGAAACTCTGTAGCAGATGCTTCAAAACTTTTGTTTCGTCCCCTTTGGTGACTTGCTAACTTTTTTTAGCATCGCTCTTGGGAAATCTCCATCTTATATTAAACAAAATAGTAGATATCTAACTAAGAGTCAAGTTTCATTCTCTTATGATAGTAACCACATTACCAAAACTGGTTGCCTAGGATGGCAGATGACGTTATCTGGGTTACTATTATACTCTGACTGAATATATAATATGTCAATGATAGAAAGTAGACGCTACTGACTGTGCCATTTTAAACTTCCGAAGGTCAGCCTGTAGTGGTCAAGTTGTGTAAAGTGTATTGTCTTTTTTGAAGTGAAAACTTCTTTAGCGGCGTTGAGCACTTTTTCTGTAATGGGTATAAAATCTTAAACTCGCGTCAGGACACGTGCGCGTCAGGACACGTGACCTGATCGAAAAAGCGTAAGACGGATGGAGAGTAGACAGCTATCCCCTCTCTACGGCGCGGCGAAAATGTATGCCTGAGCCTACTGTTTCGTTTAGACAGCGCAGGGCGCTTGCGCGAATGTTCGTGTATGTTAAACGTAAACGTAAACGTTAATAATCAAGTTTTCACTTTTTATTTTATTGATCACTACCCAACAAACACATTATGCACACTTCAACATGTTAGGTCCTCGGTAATACCTGAGGCATTGTTCAGGTGCATAGCTGCAAGGTGCAAAAGTACTTAAATCTTTCACAGACGTCTGGGAGCGTCACTACGTCTACATGTTGCATTTTTAAACACGTCTTGTTAGGAGCGGCAAAAGGCTCACTATTTGCTTTCACGTTCTCTGTTTTCTTTCTTCTGAGGCGAGAAATACTGTCCAGACGTTAATTTTTTTACTAAGAGAGTCGGAGTTGCAATTAACTAATTGCAGGCTTTCAAAGTGTGTCAATGTTGCTGTTAATGAGGTTTTGGTGTGAGGTTCTAAGGGAATACTGAGACGGCACTTAGCAGATTTGTTGCTAAATTCACGTGTTTCAATTAGACTGATGACTTTTGAATTATCTATTGTACGATCAAGCGCTGTGGCATCAATTACTTAAACATTGCTTTTGTCTCGTTTCTATAAGGGCGGGTTTAAAGTTTGAAAGTGTATTTCGTACATTTCACATGTACTCTCTAAGTTTATCCTGGACATCACTGAGATCAGTGAAGAAAAACATTGAAAGAAAACCTACACTTGTGATTAAATAAGTCGGAGACGCTAATCCGCCTTGAACAAGCATGATGAAGAAGCATATGCAGTGGGATAATATCTATATCGTCTTATAGGTTGAAGTGTAATTACAGACTTATCTCTGACCGTTCCACATCTTAGTTTATTGATTTCCAAGTTCTTATCTAAAATAAGTGATCTGCGAAATATTTTGAACTTCGCCCTTAAACCAATCCCCTTCCTCTAGCTAGTTACCTCATATTTCAAAAGCTTTCAGCGCGAAGTGTTCTTTTATTGTAACAGCCGCCTCTAGGCGTACCATACTTCCTTTTACATAACAACTTTAGATCCTATAAAGCTAATAGACTTGTTTCACATTCACGACACGACGACGATACGAAAGCGATGTTGTTTCCCTAACGCGATCGATAGTAATCATGATCAAATTCTAAAAAGATACAGAATTAAGCCCGTTTTACATAATTTGAAGCACATTTATGTAAAATCTTCTGAATATTTTAGAATATTGGGGCGTGATAGATTAGGGACTACTTTTTATTATTCTTACTAATCTACTGAATGTTAAAATATGTTGTTCCACGTTTGATAGCCGATTGGTATACTTAAACCAAATTAACTTAGAAGATAAGTGTTTTATAGTTCTGCTGTCAGACCTATAGGGACAGCAGAATATTTAGAAGTTAAATAGAGTTGAAAGTCATCCGAGGAAATGCTTGATAAAGTAAAAAACCTAAAATCACGAAGGAGTATCATAATTCCTACTCAACATGCAAATAAAACCCCCAAGATAAAACCGAAACGGTCTTTGACAAACTTTTACTAACTCCAATAATAAAAGCATTCGTCTCACGAGCATAAAGTCGAGCACTATAAAGCGATTGCGACGCTTCGAGCATAACTCGAGCACTTTAAAGTGATTGTTATGAGAACAGGTTTAATGCTCGGGGATATGAAACTTCTTTTTAACGTCCGAAACGGCTTTTGTACTTAACTTCATTTTGAATTTTCTAATATCTCTTTTTTCTAAGACTTTTATTGCGATTATTTTATTTCTTTAATGTTTGTTTAAATGTTTTTGTATTATATGCTAATGAAGAATTAAATTAGAGCGGGAGTCGTGACTTTTGTAGGCATTATAGGAATAGGATCCCGAGGGAGCACTATTGGCCGCACTATAATTATCGTCTTTAGCGATCCCTTTACAAAATAAAACGTATTTTTACCCTATGGTCATCACAAAAATTATTTATTTATATGCGCCTTACAACAGTTTTCCATTTAATTAAAATTTTCCACCATTACATTCTTAATCTTCTACGTTTTTTATTATACCATTATATTATGTAGGTACGCTTATCTCATCAGCGATCTAGAACGTAACAAAGCAACATTATTTTAGTTTCCGTGGTTCAAGAAGTGTAAGTAACGCGAGCAATTTACGCTTCCCTAAACCAAGCCTAAGATTTATTAAGAGTAATGTACATAAAATGCGGTTTGTGGGACGCCTTCGTTGAGGTCTGCAAATACTCGTAAAAGTGTCAGTACCTAAGGACCATTCAGAATATTACTATGATGTAATGCAGGAAAAATGTAAACATTAGGTTTTTCTTGTGGATTGTGACAGATTTTCTTAAGTTAGAGAAAAAGTACAGTTTGTCCTGCCTAAAATGGAAACAAGGTAATCCATCAACTTAATGCGACCTCCAGACTAACGGTGAGAAGTTCCGTCGTGACCTCTCGTAGTCGGTTCTCGTGAGAAACTATTCGCATTCACACTTCTCGGCTGTTCTCGGGATTTCTCGGCGAGAGTCTGGAGGCCACATAGCCTCGTCCCAATTACATTTCCTACATGTACCCACGATTTTAGAGAATAATAATAAGCCTTTTCATCCAATTTTGACCCTTTACCCTTTCTTAAGATTACCTTATTTAATAATAAACAGGTAAACTTTGCCCTACAGTGTATAAAATGTTATGAATTTATAGAGAAACTTCTCGATCGAATATTCTTGAAGCTCTTTTAACTTGAATATCATTTAATTAGCTGTCTCTTCGTGTCCTTTGAGGCAGCATCGCCATGGTGCTCGGGGACACTCGGAGGTTAATTTGGATGAAGGGAAAGTTTCATAAACACTGACAGAATTTAATGAAAACTCGTTATGTCGCAGATGACTGCTACGTGAAATATACGGAAGGTTTGTTGGAGTGGTCGCCCGTCCGGCCGGTGGCGCTCGCTGGTGACTAGTTGTTTTTATCTGGTAAAATCTGTTACCTTAGTAACAGATTTTACCAGATAAAAACAAGAGACGTTTTATGGCAGCACTTCAAACAATAACACGTCCTAAACAAGTCACTTTATCACTTCACTGAGTACATGCTTTTAGTTTTCACCGTTAATAAAGTTAAAATCCTTAAAACATATTGTTTTTGGCAAACGAAAAGAAAGGTAAGCTAACGAACTTATCTGGCAATCTACCCAAAACCTCAGCGGTCACTCTCCAAAAACGCAGCCATATTTTAACAAATGTACAAAATTAATATCTAGTAAAGTTTTGAATAACTGAAATGAGCCCGGCGCGGCGGTCCCACTGAGTCTCATCCGCCAGTCCGCGTCTTGCTCCTGTATACATATTTGATTCAATTAAGGCGTCCCGATCTGCCCTGCTGAATATTTTAAACGTGCCTCGATTAATACAGTCTATGAACTAATCACATTACAAGCTAATGAGGATAAGAGGGTTTTTTGTGGATATTGACTGCATTTAGTAGAATAATGGTATGGTTGTTGGAATTCATTTAGAACGACGCGACGGCACGGTTGGCGCAGTGACTGAGTGGTTGGCTGCTGCGCTGCGTGTCGCGGGTTCGATTCCCGCACGGAACAAATATTTGTATGGCCTACAGATAGTTGTTACGGGTCTGGCTGTTTGTGTATGTGAGTTTATATGTTTGTAGAAGCACCCACGATACAGGAGAAATTCCTGGTGTGGGGCAACGTTTTTTTTTAAAAAAAGGTCTTTAAGCTGTGATACAACATTTCCATCATCATCCTTTCAGCCGAACGACGTCTACTATTGGACATATGTCTCCCCTAAAGATAGCCACAATGACCGGATCTCTCTGTCCGGATCTGCCCGCATTCAGCGGTTTCCCTCAACCTTCACTACAATAATAATACATAGGTACCTCCAACTATGTTAGCTGATAGGAAGCAGCGTGAGGCACCGTTGCAGACTAATTAATGAACCCACTCCATCCTTTGATCTCTTATCTTTGAAACTTTACACTCTTCCACTTAAATTTCAAATGCATGAAGGCATCCCAGGCGCTCTAAATCGTTCGTTAGCGAATAAATTGGGAGCATTCTGAAGCTGCGCCAAGATCAGCACTGAGCTATCGAGCCGTCAATTATTTGAACCTTAATGAAAATATTAATAGCAGCACCCAGCGGGATAACTGCACAGTATCCTTTGGAAGGGGCAACTAGATTCAATTCCTTTTTTCTTTTTGTATATGACGTTCAAAAGTGCCTTATAATGGCCTAATTGAAATAAATGATTTGACTTTGACTTTGTATCTAAGCCGGTGTGTTGTCGGCAAATCTGATGGACGAAATATATTATTGGGTTAAATAATAGTGTCTACTTACATTTTAGCATCAAGTTAAAATGTAGAAATGTTATGTAAACTGTAAACTGTTCCGCAAGTAAGTAGGTATGTCTTTAGTTTGGTTAAGATAGGCAGTTATTAGTTTTTATCATTAACTTTTTCTTAGTCTTGTTTAAGTTTTTTATTACACATAGGAACACATTAGGAACCAGAACTTTAATACTCTGTATTGCTTATTCAATGTATTGTCTGTATTCTATTTGTATTATTTCCTACTACTACTACCTACTTTGGCATGACATAAAATTTCTTTACATTATTTTGAATATTACTCGTCCAGAATTATTTTATACACAAAAGATCGTCGTATCAAGATCTTTTATATAAAGGATATTATCATCAGCCATGTTAATTTTATTTAAGCCTTCAACAATACATTGTTATAACTTGTAAATTGTTCACGGCCTATTAACAGTTTGCGTGTGCCTAAAGATATACTTTATTTAATACAATAATAACAAGAAAAACGGTTCACAAATTCATAAAGCCGCCACAAATTATTTACAACGGGAAATCGGTGACCGTAATAACACAACCAGAGTCAATGTAGTCTCTAATTCATTTGTGGTAAGGTAGAAAGTGGTCTGCATTAAATGAATTACATTTTAGAATTATGTGGAAAAAAGAATATTAAATAGGATTGCCTTTTATGCGGCCAGTTCTGATTAGAAAACCTTTGCAAAGTTATTGTGTACGTAAAATTAATTTAGATAAAAGCGTTGAAATTATTTTTCTTTAGTAAAAAAAGTGAGCCAAGTTCTCGCTCCCTTGTTTGTTCCGTCAACTGGAAAAATTAAAATCTAAAACGTTGCCAAGTTTTGGAGGATAAGAAAATTTTATTTGAGAAACTCTCATGAGATATTTTTTCTTGTCTATAAATAAACCTAGTTGTTTTGGTATGGTACTGTCATGTTTTATTGTATTAGTACGTTCAAGTTCTTTTGTTTGTATTTGCTTGCTCGTTATTTTCTTAATTTCTTTTTCTCAGTTTGTTGATAAATTCTCTTGTTTTATAACTTAACTAGCATTGCAATACCTACATGATAGTGACTCGTTGTTACGTCTCTTTGTTTTATCCGTAGTTACTTAGCTACTGTACTGGAATAAAAAACAAATGTTCAGACAGGATTTTTAGCGAAGCAATACTTCTAAGTTCAATACCAATAGTAGTCAAAGATAAATTTTATAAAATTGAGTTTCCATGTTACGGTTTAATCAATTTCATTTATATTGAAATAAAAATTGTACGGAGAGGCGACCACGGCCGTGTTGAACAGTCTTTACGAGTGTCTGGCAAAGGAAACGATAAACTTTTTATCTTTCCTCTTCTTTTTCCTTTATTTGACTTTCATTACTGGTTAGTCATAAAACGACACTATTTTACTTTTGTATTCCCTAAGCGAGTTACTTCATTACCGGTTTAGCTTCCTATGTATTGTGAAGCGAGCCTTGTATAACATCCTCAGTTTTTCCATCAAGATATTACTTTTGAAACGTACGATGTTGCTTCCCGACATGCATAATAAATAATTCTTGCAAATAAAACCGGGAAGAGTGTTCTTAAATTAGGAAGCAACCGCACAGCAAAAAGGTCAGTCGAAAAATTTGCATACACCAAACCTTTTTGCTTAATCACAAAGTACATTTGTATGCAGTCCCGACCGCCCCTTATCTCTGGAACGGAACCTGTAATGCAGTTGTCAGACTTGAATTATTGGCGGGACGTCCTAATGGACTGGCTCCGATATACTCAGATTTACTCGCTGTTAGGAACGATGGAACTGTCCACTCCGTAGATTATTGAGGGGAATCAGTTGATTGGTTTTGGGGTGGCGAGCGGAAGTGTGAAAGGGCTTGTGATGGAACGCTTCGAGTAGACAGCTCTTAATTTGTCCTGAAAAGACAAGGAAGAGTTTCATTTGCTTTGACGTTTCTTATGAACTGTACGAGTTTTATAAAAAGGAAAAACATTACAATGAGAAAAAAATCTGAGTAACCTTATTAAACGCCGGATACTGTAAAAAAGTGACTTGTCTAAAACAAACTGATTTTATGTCGATTTGTCTACTCAGCTTCCGCGTAATCTCCTGTATGAAATTGCTTTACAATTATTTCTTCCTAGAAACATAAAAGCTAGTATTCTCACATTTTCAGGTCGACTTTCAGGTAATATTCAATTCATGACAGTTCCCGGTTATAAATAGGAGTGTCCTATCTTCCCCCGAGGGTGTCGTGGGGGGCGTGTGCATGGCACCCGGGGGATGGACAGCAGCCATTTGTGATATAATAGTATTAAAATACGATTGCGGTAATTCTGTTTGATAGTGATCGGGAAATAATGCGCTGTCATATCGTTTTTCGTTTTTGTGGCGTTTTTAATGTGTGCGGTTTGATGCCTGCTGTATTGATGATCGAACAAAAATGACGCATTGGTGTGGCCACTCTACTTGACGTATATTTTATTCATGTACGCGATTCTGGTTGGTAGTATAAAATGCAGTTTTTATGGAGTACGTATTCGCTTTTATACTCATATCATACTCTACCTTTGGTGCGATAAAAGCAGGTCTCTCGTAGAATGTTTGTAGGTTAATACTTCACCGCACTAAGTATGTCTGTCATTGAAGTAGACACATACAATAGGTATCTCCGTATGAACCATAACATGTTTATAAAACGCATAACATCGACTACCTCGCCCCCTCCCCGATCCAGCACATAAACCCACCATGGCTATGGATATAAAGCTTATGGTATAAACATCAAAAACGCCTGATTTTTGCGTTCGTGATGGCAACGCGTGAACGCTTCCATTTTGGGATTGGCTCGTTAGCGGCGCGCAGGGACGGACGGACTTCTGTCCGAAAATAACCGAATATCCGCACTGGTGTTGTTAACTTTTTGATGTTGTGAAAATTATGTCACGAACTCATCACGACATCATTGTGTCGAATGAAGCTCTATTATGCATTTTCGTTGCTCGGAATCTCAGTAATATTTTATGATTAAATTTTTAATCGACTTCAATAACATGCAATTAAAACGCTTTGTACAAAACTGTCTTTCTAAATAATAGTCAATAACATGAAAAGAGCATAAAATATGATTAAAATATTCAACATACAGAATTAAATAAATATTCTAACTTAACGAAACAAGAAATAGAAACACTCTATTAATTCTAAATGGTTCATTATCCGAATTGGCGGATAAATCCACCAAACCAGCTGTAACTTTACAATCGTGTAACAGCACTGATCTATAATCGTTCAGTGTCCACTCGTCTGAAAGCACACTGAGCCTCTATTACGTGGATATTCGAATTGGGAGTTTAGACGCAATCAGTCAATATATTTTGATTGCCCGGTATCGAGGTAAATCTATTTGATATACAACAACATAGCAACATTAAAATGATCTGTTTTGAACGTCCTAAAATATGGAGTGGATTATTAGTAACTTTATCATAAGTAGAAGCAATGATGTTCTAAAAGTTTACCCAAAGTCGCGTAGGTTAAGCAAGAACCCGAGATTTCTTTTCATAAAATCACCAGATTTTGCCTTTCTAACTAATTCCTATTTCAAATTAAATAAAGAGTTAGAGTTCCTGTTAGAGTTTTTTTTTTTCAAATCAGACTATATATAGTTCTGGAGATTAGTGCGTTTAAGCAAGCTCTTAAGCTTTATAGGTAATATTAGTAGATAATATTATTATTTTTCGTACCACTTGCTCAAAAAAGTGACATTCTATGCCACAAAAAGCGAACATAACCATAGTCATTATTAATCTGTCAAAAACAGGGAAAGAAAATTGTACTGAATTTCATTTATCCTCTAGGGAGAGAATGTGATTTAAATTTGGAATACTATACTGCACTACATCTGTGTTTACACATTGAGTTTGTATATATATAAAGCATTATACATCTTTTTGAAAAAGGAATACGCATTTATTATGCAGTTATGATTATTAAATAAAATTACGAAAACCGACGAGGCCGTATGAGCTTGATGCGTTTGCTTTTCCGACAAAAAATATTAGTCTAGGAATTTGCCGCGTTTTTGTTTTCTTCAAAGTAAACGTCAAGTTTAAGTATTTTAATTTATTTTTATAAATAACTTAATGTTCTAAAATGCATATCTCATATTATTATTGTGTTAATTTTTTCGCAAATGGTACGAAAAGTAGAGTATTTTCCTCGGTGATAAAGCTGTCTTAGCCTTGGGTGAACTTAAATCCCTCGCTACACTCAGGACTCGTCTTAAATCCCTCGCTTCGCTCGTGATTTAAGTTTTTAACACCCTCGCTACGCTCGGGAGTAAACCTCGAGTCCTTCGTTACGCTCGCGATTTAAATTGTCACCCGCGACAGAAGACACTGCTTTATCCCCTTGGTTAATAATCTACTATTTCAGTTGATTAAAAAAACACGCTATAAAACTCAAAACTACAAAACACAACCTCGCACCTCTTACATCAATCGTAAAGGTCCTCCCTGCGAGCCATCCTCACAAACGACTGGAATACTTACTTGTCAACGTAATGCGTAAGTTTACACTTTATGTGTACCTTAAAGATTTATGAGCCCCGAGAGAAACAACGGAGGGACATGTACCTCGCTCATTGACGACCGGCTACTTCTGACAACGGGGTCAAATGGGGAAAGAAGAGTTTGACACGTGGTTTTCTGGGAAACTCGAACATCTATCTGCTTTGTTTTTAATTCTGGTTGCTATGAACTTGGCAATCAGTAGATTACTGCTTAAATGTTGTGAGATGACTGTGTACAAGCAAGATAAGAGATGTTCTTGGCATTTAAATTATTAAATTTTTAAATGCTAATGTATTCAATAATAATAAAAAATACTAAATTGTGCACGCGACTTTGTCTAAGACCTCAAAATTATCCTATGGTAACACACAAACGGGATAAAAAAACGGGTTGCACTCCGGGAGTGCTGGCAGAAGTGAAAACTTGATTATTAACGTTTACGTTTACGTTTAACATACACGAACATTCGCGCAAGCGCCCTGCGCTGTCTAAACGAAACAGTAGGCCCAGGCATACATTTTCGCCGCGCCGTAGAGAGGGGATAGCTGTCTACTCTCCATCCGTCTTACGCTTTTTCGATCAGGTCACGTGTCCTGACGCGCACGTGTCCTGACGCGAGTTTAAGATTTTATACCCATTACAGAAAAAGTGCTCAACGCCGCTAAAGAAGTTTTCACTTCAAAAATATCCTGTGTGTTGAGAAGCTAGACCAATATCATATTTAGCTGATTTATTTCAGCCGTGAAACACTAGGTAACAAACATTCAACTATTATATACGTAAAAATTCATAGTGCCTAGTATAGGAAATAAATTATAATAGTTGTAGGATATTAAACTGCTACTACTTAAATGGAAACCAATAAAATACTTTCATTGATTTTGTTTGAACTATACAAACAAATGGTTTTCAATTCGCCACAAACGATCAATCAAATAAACTAAACCTGTAATAATATCCAGGTTACCAGCTAACGGATCACTGTAATATTAAACCTCGCACCTCTCACTAATGAACAGCGCTATCATTACGCGAATTAATCACAATAGACGCGGTATTTATCACCTCCCGATCAGTCACGTTTACCGGGAGGATATCCAAACTGCGTCGCAGGCCGTAACTCAGCGGGCCACGTAAATCAATTGTCCGGTTGATTCACTGCTATGTACCGACTTCGGATCAGCGGGCCGGTATTATTGGCACGTTAGCTAGCTATATATGTACTCGTATTATATTACCAGTATTTGTGCGTGAGCAAAATTTTGTGTCATGTTTGAAAGTAAATAAATGCGCAGATGTCAAATTATATTAAAACAATTAAATCGCCCTAATTGCGGTCTTTTAAATGTTTTAATGAGAGAATTATATTTGTTGCCCTCAATCTCGTTGTTAACACAATTTGCTCAATAAAAGTAATTTCCAAGTGAGTTTAATTGTCAGACAGATTGTCAATTTACTTTGTACTTTATTATTGTTTGTGGCTTCTTATTTAAATTTATACAACATTAAGAAAGGTATATTAGTTTTGTGGTTCTTTAGAGGTTATACCATCGTTTTTTATAGTTAATATGGCAGCATTTCAAACTCTTCATCAGTTTTTATAATAATGCAATGTGAAGCTGTGGTTGACCGATAGGCATCGTACATAATGTCGCTTGTTCGATTTCCGAAACGAATATTTTTGTGGCGATT
The DNA here is from genome assembly GCA_949316365.1 of Hoplodrina blanda. NCBI lineage: Eukaryota > Metazoa > Arthropoda > Insecta > Lepidoptera > Noctuidae > Hoplodrina > Hoplodrina blanda. The sequence continues at coordinate 573,583 of OX438579.1, read as the reverse complement.
TTGAATCATTTTATATTTTACATGTAAGATAGATATGTATATGTGACCCATTTGTGTGCAACGATGGTTATGTCACCATCGTTGCGTTGTAAGACTTCAGAAATATGAAAGAAGAAGATACATTTCATGGCTTTTACAGGACAATACCCTAGTCTTTTGGACACACTTCCAGTTGACGGCGATGCGGAGGAAATTACTTTTTTTATTATTGTTTGATTGCTGTAGGTTATCTTATTTATTAAGTGTAAAAAAAACTCAAAAAGAAGACAAAAAAAATATGCATTACATACGAACCTGCAATGGTATCCCTTTACTAAAATACCATCACAATACAAATCATGATATTAAACGTGGGGAAAAAGAACCATAAAAATTCAAGAGGAAACTGTAAATGTTATTTCAGAATTGGAGGAAATAGAACACTCACGGTAATAGGTTATTACACACATTACATTATCGTTCCGCCCGATATTAAAGTATCATTTGTAGGTAACCATATCCTTGGGCTCAATTTGAACAAATACGCTGGAGGTAATCATGTCGTTTTGATGTGGAGCAAACCAGGCTACATCGTACAATTATAAGAGGATTCGGATTCTTGTTAAAAAAAAAAACCATAATCTGGAAACAGACTTTAATGATTAACTTGGAACAAAGAAATAGAAAATTAGGACTTCCGACCTTTACCGAGTTTCAGACCGAACTGACTCGCTAGTCTTCTAGACCGTTGCCATAAGGACCCGTATTGTCGACACACCACATTAAATGGTGGTCGGCCATTCCACTAAAGATATTCTGGTACTGCTAATGCATAGACATATTATGAGAAAAGTTCATTTTTTTTTCCTTAGGAAAGGGAAATCAGAAAGAAAAGATAAACAGAATAAGAAAAGCTACTTAAGGACAGCTTATATTCAGGAAAAAAGTATGAATTATAACTCAACAGTAAAATAATACCAGCAGCTACTATCGTAGTCATGAGTAAATTAATTTGGTCATCAAACTTATTAATCACATGAAACCGAACGCCAAATATTAATTAATTATCGTTCATTAAAAGTATCAGGTGCATCTTGCAAATGATTTATACAATCATCAAACAACGGTAAGCTTGTTAATATTAATAAACTGGGATTGTTTACTGGATGGAACGTCCAACGATAACTATTATTTTAAATCAATGTTGGATGATAATGATTGATTTGTTTATTTGAATTGATTCAATGTAATAGGCAAGGTGCAGTTTTGTTTCCTCGTTAAAAAGGAGGTAACTATGCAAGACATTACGTAACACGAGTCAATAGTTTTTTTTATAGTATTCTCAAATTCTCACTAGCCATCTTGCCGTTGGGTTTAGGCAGGCGGGATGATGAAACCTCACGCACATAGTGATACTTATAGTTGCGCGACACTGCCTACCGGCTAACGGGGTGATTCTGTTCTCTGAAAGAAGTGTATTCTGAAATATTGTCAAACATAAACAACAAAAAATACTATTATTTATTAATTTATTTTTTATATTTTTATTTGTCTTTTATGACAACCTCTTGTTTGATGAGCATACAAAACTGCAACTTGTATGATTGAGAATTGTAAAAAACTCTTTCCTTTAGGTCCTGGACACCTCTTATGACATGGTCGTTGGTTTTGCACCAAAAACCTCAGGTTTCCTCAGGAAGTTAAATTATGTAATTGTGATTATCAACTATAAATAGAAATAAGATATAATTAGCTCACCGCCTACGCGTGTTGGTGCGACCCTTCAAACTTGCGCTGGTAGTATATCTAATGCAACACTCGTCATGTTTTCGTAAGCACTTCAGCAGAGAGAGAGCCAGACCCTTCTATTTATACCATATTCAAACTTCATCCCATATGGCGGAACTTACACGTTTTAATAATAAAATTGGATTAGCTACGTGTTCCTATCATGCGTGTCGCTGATAATACGGCGTGAGTTCATACAAATATACGCATTGGTAGAACTGGTTTGAGAAGATTATTAAAGAATGTTAAAAGAGGGTTGAACTGTTGATGTTTTATAAATAAAATCGATATAGATAAAAATCTCCGTGTTTGTGGTCGCATTGCTCCGAAACGGCTTGACCGATTTTTTTTGTTTAATGTACATTTGGTAGGTATGAGAATAGTTCGTTAAGTTTAATTCATGTCGCTACAAAGTCGCGGGCAGTAGCTAGTAATATTATAAAAATACTTAGTATTTTTTTTTTGAAGTTTTAAATCTCATTTCTTTTTGGAATCCATAATGTAAAATCACGTTGTAGGTGTTAATAAATAGAAACAATTATGGACCCTGTCAGTTACAGCAAATTTTAATAAGTAGGAGTCAGGAAAAAAGGACTTTAATTTTCCTTATTACTTTTTTTTTTAGTCAAATCATTTATTTAAACTGCCATAAAGGCACTTTTGTACGTCATACACAAGGAAAAGAAGAATTGAATTTAGTCGCCCCTTCCAAAAGATAGTTTTATATGGAGAAGAATGAGCAAGAAACTTAATACACTGCAGCATTACAACAGTATTAATTATTTTCTATCACCCAATACCACGTGATATATTATAACATATCCGGTTTGTACTGACAGTGACGAAGAAATTAAAAAAAATCTGAAAGCCTTACTTTGCGTTTCTATATTCCTTGGACTATGAAAACACACATATTTTTGTACCTTTCCGTGGCATAATCCCTCAGCCACGTTTTACGACGCTCACACGAAGGTAAATCCTGTTTGACGCCGGAAACCACGCGGTAAATCCCAAAGCCTTATTTACCGACAAAGCAACGCCCCATCAGATCGTATCTCAGTCACAGTTTGATGGAGGCAGCATGATTTATCCGACGCAAATGAAGATGTGTTTCGATCCGGAGATATTACTGAACCCCGACCTCTATTCGAGGTTGTACTGATCTGTGATTGATAAGGGATTCAAGCGATCATTGTTCATTATAAATCATAGGTGTTATTGACCAAACATGAGTTTAAGTGAAAAATAACATTTTAATTGACTGCCTTATCCATCCAGGGAGGCTATTTCAGTAATTTTTAAAAACGTTTGCATTTTTGCCATTGATTAAATTAGAATTTTTGAACATTAAGTTTTTGAACAGAAGTTAATTTTCATTCCAAAGATGTTATGAAGTTTAAAGATTTATTTCAGTACCTAACGTAATGTCGTGAACTTGATTCCCACATATAACAAATATTTACATAGCCTACAGGTATTTGTTCCGGGTCTGGCGTTTGTATATGTGAGTTTATAAGTTTGTAAACGCACACACGATATAGGAGAAAGTCCTAGTATGGGGCAAGACTTTTTTAAAAAGATGAAGAAGCAATCTGATGTTTGAAGTGCCCGATTTGTGGCTCAGCTCCCATTAATTGTGACTTTGACATAACTGACGAAATCTGGGTGACCGGGTGCACCAAATACTTCTGTCCGAACCTTCCAGGAGCCCACTCGTCGTGTTACATGTTGTCACAATGAAATGTCAGACGTTAGTGTATTCCTGGTATTTGGATCGTTAGTGCACGTCAATTTGGAACAAACAACGTGTCGCATTTAGTTCGTGGAACAATCAATTTACTTCTTTGTTAGGTTTGACAGTTTTGCTTATCTTGCAACTACCAAATCAAATCATTTAGTTCAAATTTATCATTTACAGGCACTTTGAAATTGTTAAGGAGTCTGTCAGAATGTTAAAGCTAGTTGCTCGGTCGGCAACAGTAGGTTTGGAGAAGAACGACCAAGAAATCTCATGAACACCCTTTTCTTCTGCCTACAACTTTGTCTACGTAGTTATTGGAAATAAACTAAAAGTTTGAAATTATCCCGCGGGAATCGTAAATTTTTACGGGATAAAAAGTAGCCTATATGTTATTGCAGATTATAATCTATCTCTGTGTCCAATTTCATCCAGAACCGATCAACCGTACTGGCGTGATTGGGTAACAAACATCAATCAATCAAAACTTTGGCATTTATAACATTTAAATCAAATTAAATCTCTTTATTGTTACATTTAGGTGTTAAAGTAGGTAAGTTCCAACAGTAGTAGTAATAGGTTATTTAGATTCATTATCAAATGCTAAGTATTGGTAGTACAAGTTATATTTCCCTCATTGTAAAACGTGACCTTTAGATATACCTGCAGTTATGTAATACATTACTGTAACACAATATTGCTGCGCGTCACTGTGTCGGACAGCTGATGTACCACAAAGTGTGATTGTCACGACGCTGCTTACAAAGTTGTATGTTACGTAATCATGTTTCTGAAGTTTTAAATTAAACACATTATCTTTTAATGCTCGTGCCTTCCCTGTATGAGAAGAGGCCTTTGCGCTGCAATAGGGTAATAAAAGTCTGGCGTTATTATTTTTATCTTTTAAATTCTTAAAATATATTCTGTTTTTTCTTTTCTTCCGTTTATGCTTTGTCGCAGTTAAACGGTCAGTTACTTTTTAAAGTTAAATACAATTTCGAATTATAAGAAAAAGTCTACCCAGTTGCTACGGCGTAGCTCACGACATCGTGGTTGCTACGGCGTAGCCACGGCTGCTACGCCGTAGCAAAAAATTATTAATTTCCGACTTTTCAGATTACTGTAATGATAGATTTACAATTACAGTTGTGTTGTACTCTGACGACGGTATTACGTGGAACTGTAGCCGGTACATGAACGGTGGCAGCTATTTATTTGTCGGACGAGGGTGCGACGTTTGACGGATACCTTTGTCATTGTACGTAACGTGTTATTTTTCTTTACTTCGGTAAACTAATAGGTACCCACTGTATTCATTAAGTATTTAAAGCTTAAGCATTCGTACAATTTTGATCGAATGTGAATAAAGCTGTTGTAAAATATTTTCACAAATGCTCTTTCCTAAAAGTTGCGGAACTTAACTATCTACAACTAGTATAATTTACAAACATAATTTACGTAGCCATTTTAACATTACCAAATCGCCAAAAATTGCTCTTGTTAAATTGTTAATTGTTAAGTAATTAAGGTCTTCATACAACTTGATACCTATCGGCTTCCTTTCGGAACTACTACTCTTCTCCTATTGAGAAATAGCACAGTCAGTAGTGTCCCTACGATTCTCAAAACATACATATAAGTGTTTAAATACCCTATCAATTAAAACTCCTAAACGCGTATAATTTTAATTACACAAAGACTTAAACAATATTTGCTTCGGATTCCCTTCTTACGACAATATAACCCTTAGTTACTCAAAACACACCATCCTTTGTCACAGTGACCTGTCGACTGACGACAAGTCACCTCTAAACCTCTACCTAACCCAAACCAAACTGAACAATCAACAAAACATAACTGTTAAAGGCCAACGTAACCAATAATATCATACGATCCCGAATCTGTCAATTTAATATTCGGCCTCTATCGGCGCACTGGGTATAATAGGTGTCTTTTAAACGCTGCCTAGCTCTAAGTACCTAGTTATTCCGTACTGATCTGGCTGCAGACGAGGGTTAGACATTTGACACGTACCTTCGTTATTCCACTACCGCTTTGTGTCGCTCTTAAAAACTATTTTACGTAGAACTCCCTCTTGTAGAAAAATATTTACAGACCAATTTTTGGTGAAAAATAAATAAATGAACATCTTTTATCAATTTATGTCTTTTTTATCACATTACGCCGAAATTGTGGAACGAAAAGTGATTACACATGCAATGTTTCACAAGTATGTCACGTTGTATATTGTCGTGCAAAAATATGCTCCCGACCGAATTTTGGTCACGGCGGCTAATCTCAATGGAGACTAGGTAAGCACTCTTATCGATTTCAATAATGACGACCCTTTGAATTTGTTCCCTAGTGTGTGCCTTAATGTGGCTCGCCAGTCCGAGTTTTATTTAAGGCGCTCCACCCACTGAAGATGCGTCCCGCCGCGGTGAGCAGAGCGACAGATAACGCGCGCGGCGACGGAGGCGCAGATCTGCCTTACTTAGCGGTGAAATCTGCTCCCCCGCGCGGTGAAGCAGATTACGACGGCCTCGCGCTAAATAAATTTGTCTACGTCGAAATCCATCGTGCAAACGTCTTTGCAGTATAAAATCACGCCCGGGGCTGCGGAGCCGGTGTGTCATATCCCGCGGCACGCCCCGCGCTCCCGCGCAGATTGGCAGAATCTGCGCGCGGTGCGCCTTCCCGCTCGTTTCCGCATCGGCAGTGTGTTGTGCTAGGCGTGATTTCTATATAAATTGAGATACTTGCATACAACGGTAAAATCTGCCATACCGCGCTACGCGACTGGGCGCGGGGCAGTGGGTGGAGCGCCTAAAACTAGCTTTTGCGACTTGCTCCATATAAATGTCGGTTATCGCGGATGCAGACGAAGTCGCTGAATATAAATTAGCTTACGTCCTTTCAAGTCCAAAATCTGTTCAGTGGTCGTGACAGCATAACAAACAGAGTTACTTTTGCATTCATAATATTAGTATGGATTAATAATGTTAACACAAGTAACTTAAATGGAGTTGGTCTGCTGAGCTTTAAAGTACAGATGTAGGAGAATGTTGGTCTCTCTTTACGTATTTGGCATTTTTCGTGCTTGTGCACTCCCTCGTCTTCCACTCTGATAGTACCTAGGCACTTATATATCGCTTAGCAGTCGCGCTTGCGATAACGAGACACACAATAAAGAACACAATATATTTTATGTTTTTTTTTTAATGCGATGGAGAATGCTTTGATCTCTGTGTTGAATCGTGTTACATGACCACCGCATAACTCAGTCTATCTACGGTATGTCATAGTCAAATAAGCTGAAAAATAGGTTCAGCCGAACTTTACTAGCGCAACGCCCCACAACACTTAGGGATCAGGCAGAGGCGTCGTCTACGTCTATAATAAATTTCAAATATTTTATTATTTTAACCTTTTATTAATTTACTGTTTTATAATATTTTAGTCATAGTTGTTTTCAATAAAAGCTTTTTTATTTATGCACTATTTTATTTATACTACCGCTCCTTTAATATTATGGTGTGTCGAATTTGATGTTTAATTGTTTACCTATTCGTGAGAGCGTTTATAAACGTATATACTTTATACAAAAGTAATTAAACTAAAAATAAAATCATCTTGTTTGAAGTTTTATTTTTAGGGGTTGCTTTTGGATGTTCTTTATAAAATTATTGACCTAGATTCAACAAATTCATGAAAAATCTATCGGAAAGCTTTAAAAAAGTGTTTTACAATAAACACTTTTTTAAAGCAATGTAACGTTAAAGTTTTAAAACTGTTGCCGACCCTCTGGAATGACAAAACCATGTAGTTGTCTACGTCCAGAGCTAAAAGTGGACTGTGGTTCAGCTGACTAATATAGAAGTCACGCCTCCCAATTAAGAATAGTTTCAATCATTGTCCAGGCGAACATTGGAACACTGAGGTTTTGATAGTGCCAATAAAAAAATCTATTTATTTTGATTACTTGTGATGATCTAAGCACCACATTTCTATTAAAATCACGTATTTTATTTTTAGCATTAAAATGCTAGATAGAAATGTTTTATTGTATGAATAATAGATACATAAAAATAATTGTGTAATTTTCTTTTATAAGTACATTTATTATTATTTTTATATTATATTTAATTTGTCAAGTATTCTTTGTGAAACAAAAGCTAATTAGCTAGTTTTTAAATTAGAAAAAAAATTGTTTCCATTATTCTTCGTCGAGTTCAATTTTGTTTCGTGCAAGATTTTTGTTATATTATTTTAGTTTTTAAGTTTATCTTTCAAACATGGACTCACAATACATAAAACGACCGTAATACACACACACACCCTCACATACCCCCACAGGTTTTATTACTTACGACATCATAAAAGGCATTGATTAACTTTGTATGGACTAGCGGCGTCATGTTTTTTTTCAGTGGCCACAAATCATTATTATGTTACTTTGTTGTGTTGTTAAGTACACATAATAAATGTTCGATTATTTTTATCCTAAGTTATATCGAAGTTGAGATATTTGCATTTGAAGATTTTAAAAATGTCGTCTATATAAAAACTTCAATTACTGTCCTGCGTACAGAAATCTTAGATATGTTTTTGAAGGTTGTTTTTAGAGATTGACTTTACTGTTTCACGACCATGTATCAATGTTACGTTACTTTTGGGTCTTGGGAAATAATAAAGACACATTACCTCGTTGTAGAGCAAGAAGTCATTAAGTGCAAAAAGGTAGTTTCGAGATAATAGTGTTTTAGAGACTTTTTGTTTTTTAATTCGAAATAACACATTAACACTTATTGTTACAAAAAAAACTACTATAGCATGACGCGCCCCTCTATATTACTATTTCAATGTGTGTAGCCATATCCATATGAAAGAGTTTCTATGTAGTTGTAGTACCTATTCATTAGCAGGCCGGCAGATTTGTTGGTCAACTAATCATAACTAGCAAGACCGCACAAGACAACGCACGTGTCATTTTCATAGAGTATGTCAGTGCAGCGCCATACTAATAATAATGAGTAATTAATGAGGCCGCTAGTCGAGCAACAAATCGCTGATTTGTTTTTGTTTCGAGAGCCGTCTCAGTACGCACACATTGTGAGTTAGTTTGTTGATACTTTCACAAATACTTTCAAACGTTTAGAATTTGTGGAGGGGCGCGCCATGTTATAGTAGTTTATCTTTAGGTTGCGGTAAGTAGGTAGTTACTAAAAAAAACCTCAGGACCTTAAAAGGGTTTATAAGAATATATAGGTATAATAACTTCTTCGTGTTTAATGAGCTATCAAAACCAAATATCTCCGTTCCGATAAGGTTTAGAGAAATGTGTCCATATTAGCTTTTGATCGCATTATTCTGATCTTTCAAAATATCTAAGTTTCATTAGTGGCCATCCAACTTCAAAATGACGCCACTTTTACGCAAACCCCTTTACTACAACGTATTTTTTACAAATACATTCTCAATTCATCACACGGAAAGAAAACGTCTTCAATTAGGTGACGGATCGCTCCACGTTTTAGGACTCAACAACGGTGCGACTCAGCTTAGCTGTGAATTGGATTGATATTGAGTAATAGCTCAGATACAATCTGGGCCCATGTGTAAACATGCACATGACTCCCTAGGGAATATACCTATACTATACATATAGCTCAATCTTCGTCATAGGAATCTTCCTCCGGAATTACATTCCGGAACAGGCTTTGATATTGCGCACTTACAAACTTCTCATGTCTATTAATTCTAATTGAAATAAAAATGATTTCTTCAATTACTGCTTTTTTCTGTTGTCACCAATGGGTTGCCATCACAAAATCGGTTCATTATTTTAGTAGTGTAAGCGTAACAGAGCAACTAAAGTCGTGAAAGCGTAAGCCAACATGGATTAACCAACTATGATATCTACTTATACTCTTCTTCCAGAAGCTCCAAGTTTCCTATCAAGTTTCCTGATAAAACCGCCAAGCTCTTTAATCTTTCTACAAACAAAGGACGGTAAGGTTAATCAAATTTTTACTCTAACCGAGTGAAGGGGATAAAATGAATAATACAGGTGCACCAGTGAACTTAGCCTCATTACCCGTTCTCGTGTCACACTGGCCTCGTGTCGAGTTGATGTCGTTGGTTAGAGCACCCGAAGTAAACCGACTGTTTAACAACTACGAGAGTAACGAGCCTTGGCGTAAAGAGTAACTTGATATCTTGTAGGAGGGTGCTTTATTATGAATCGCCTTAAAAACTGAAGATAATGCAAGATCTATCAAATTAAACTAACAGTGAATAAAAAAATATTGTTTGCAATTCAATACTAATATTATAAATGCGACAGTACCTCTGTCTGCCTATCTGTCTGTCTGTTACGCTTTCATGACTAAACCACCGAACCGATTTTGATGAAATTTGGTTCGGGGTAAGTTTGAACCTCAAGGAAGGACATAGGCCACTTATTTTGCGATGTATCATCTAAAGATTACATATAAATATTGGGAGGAGAATTAGAGATAAGATTACATACAAAACTTCTGCCCGTGACTTCGTCTACGTAGATGACAGAATTATTAAATCAGTTCTAAGTAACATAACATAACATCACGCCTGTAATCCCCGGAGGTTTAGGCAGAGGTGTACCCAATAGTACACCCACATTTCGCCAGTTATGTTTAAGTCCCACCATGTAATAGGGGGCGAGCCTATTGCCATCAATCGGGCACAAATCCAGACTCCGAGGCTGCTACTGAGAAATTCCTGATGGAAAAACCCAAAAACACTTTGCCCGACCTGGGAATTGAACCCAGTTCTAAATTATCCCTCAGGAACACAAAAATCGGATAAAAAGTAACTTATGTGCTATTTTAAACTATAATCTGTCATTCTGGCGTGAATGAGTAACAAACATCCATCCAAAGTAGTAAGATTAATTTTAGCGTGACGCAAAATGTATACAAATATAGCATAGTGAAATTGAGTCAACTAGAATCAAAAACTCTAGTCTCATTCGTGTTAGTTTTTCATCTTATATTTTAGAATTATTCTGTCAGTGGAATAGACAGCGAGAAATAGTATTACAGCCATGAGTACATGAAGGTCTCCATTACTTCCATTTATCCCTTGCTTGTTAAACATGGCTTACATTAATCTGGGTCAGTACCTTACACTTGTTTGCCTTTTCTTGGTAACTTCAGCAATGAAAGCTCTTTTATTTTCCCTAGTAGGTACGTGATATATACCTGGAGCTTCCTCTATAAATTCCTATATATCTGCCGTAGAGTTGTTGGAACTCTGATACGGAAGCTGCACAACAATAGGTGTCGGGTTACCGGGCTCCTATTGTTGGCAGGAGTTGAGAGCTATACGTGCCTCTCGCTCACTCCTATGAATTTGCGTGCTTCGCTAGATAAATGTTTTACCCTGTTATTGAGTGGTTTTTAACGGAATACAATAGAGCTCTCAGTATGATATGTGTTCTATTATAGGAATGTAAGAACACTAGAGATGTTTGAACCATGTATTTATTAAGACTATGTTGTAGGATGCTCTTGGTAACCTCCACTGGTTAACTATTCATAGTAATTAACTGACAAGTTTTATAATCGTCGTAAAGATATGTATTACTGTCATTTAACTACCTAGTATTACTTATAAAGAACTACACAATTATAAAACCATAAAAAAATAAACTAAATCCAACCAATTATTTTTAAACTTTCGCCTTCTAAATATACAAGGTGTGCTATCATTAAAATAATTTAAAATACCGTATAATAACGTAACTATTAGTGTAACCACACACTACGCTGTCGCTAAGCCAGCCGCGTCAATTCAAAGTAACGTTTACGTATAATTACCGCATTAGATCTATGTCGACGGTTTTATCTCTAATTCTGCTCCCAGTTATTAGCTAACGGGCTGTTTGATTAAAGCTCCCTCTACCGGTGTGGTAAGGTCAACCGCACGTTCGTGGTAACATCTGAACTTCGAAAACCGTCGTTAATGCTTGGAAATAAATGCGCTGTTACTGAAAAATTGTTACTATGTATATGCGGTTGAGTATACAGCTCCCGCTGCGTGGGGTGCTGCTACCGCGTCGTGTTTTTGCTGTAGGTACGGTTAATTACTAGCTTGTGTGTATGTAGCGAGTGGAGCAGTAGGTCAAATGGTACTTGTCTTGTAAAAAGGTATGGCTCATTCAGCACATTGTCAGTCATACTTAGACATCAAGATCAGGATCAATAACGTCATGATTACTTTTTAGTAATATGAATAATATTTACAAAGTTAATATATAAAATAAACTAATAAATGGCATTAAAAAATTCCTCCGCGTCGCCGTCAATAGGAAATATGCCAAAGACTGATGGCATTGCCACGGTGGATGGCAATGCATAGCCTCTGACCAAGGTAAAAGCCAACATTTAGTTCTCAGGGAAATGTCAACCAACCGTTTAGACTAGTTATTTTTAGTTGGTCAGTATGTTTTTAGGATGTGTTATTTTAATTAATTCATTAAAATAAAGAAACAATAAAAACCGTATTGCTAAATGTAGATATTTATTTGCTATCGTGGAATTTTCGTTGATTTAGTAGAAATGATCTACATACGTTCTGTTTTTAGCTTAAAACGAGCGGACTGTTTTAATTAACATCATCAACTAACGGTTTTCTACGCTACGTATACAAAGCGCGTGTCAGCGGCGTAGGTCAGTAATTACTGGCATGACGTCAGCACCGCCACAGGGCAGACGCGCGGCAACTCAAATTGTGGCCCGGGAGGGAATCCACGAATTATGAGCATATGAGGCGGGGTCATAACCAGAGTAATTGCCTAGTCCTCTATACACATATTATCCCGTATCTATCTACTGGTTGGCATTAGCGAGAAGCATACTCAAACCATTTATTGGTACAGCCTACCTAGATGTTTGTAGGTAGTTATTATGTGTTGATGAATAAAACATTAGATATGTACCAGGTAATATCATTACACTAGGTGAAATAATTCTGCACACGTTTGGTATGGTTCAATTTGTGAATATCTAAATTACGTGCATTTTTTGGTAAGGCAGGTATGCGGAATTTCTTAGTATTCAATATTTTTTTTTGTTTACTCCATGAAGAATAAGTACTTAGTAGGTATGTTAACGGTTTTTTGTGACATGACTATAATAGTAATTTGAAAATGACTTGTGCAGAATACTTTTTATATTGTAACTGTATTCATCAATTGTATGCATTTGTTAACTCATTAGATTATAGTACAGTGTCTCATTAGATTATAGTACATTAACAATTTCACTCGATTTAATTTGTTATTATAGACATTCTGAGCTGCTTAAACAGTGTCTTTTGCTCAGTTACTACATAAATAAACAATATTGTACTCAGTAAATTTTCTGTTCAATATCCGTGTTTTACGGATCTCTAAAGCCAGTACAGACTACACTTCAATCTACCAATCTCGACTCAATCACTAACGAATCAATCGCCAGTTAGAACGATCCAACTATCGGAACTATATCTTCGCGAGAATGTGAGTTTCAAACCACTTAATGTAATCAGATGGGCACTAAGCTTTATGTGCACTAGTGTTCAGTTCCTTGCTTTGCTTTAGAATTAAAGTTTTTAGAACTTGCTCGTGAGAGTGAATGGAGGAGTTTTGATGAAGATCATTATCTGTTTGTTACACGCTTTATATTAGCTTCACTTGTATGTAACTATGTAAGAAAATCTTGGAATCTTAATTTGACCCACTTTCCAGTCTTCGATTGGGATGAAATTTTGCACACGCTCTGAGTTCTGATGACAATACATGACTAGCTAAGAAACGTCATTACAAATCCAATATGGCGGCCTCCCCAAGATGGCGGACTGGCTGTTTGAAATCCACCCCCATAATATGGGTATCAAATGAAAGGGTTTGCTGTCAGGAATACGAAAAAAATAGTCACGTGACTTATTATTAACACGCTTCACTTGTAAGTAACTATGTAAGAAAATCTTGGAATCTTAATTTGACCCACTTCCCAGTCTTCGATTGGGATGAAATTTTGCACACGCTCTGAGTTCTGATGACAATACACGACTAGCTAAGAAACGTCATTACAAATCCAATATGGCGGCCTCCCCAAGATTCTGGACTGGCTGTTTGAAATCCACCCCCATAATATGGGTATCAAATGAAAGGGTTTGCTGTCAGGAATACGAAAAAAATAGTCATGTGACTTATTATTAACACGCTTCAATTGTAAGTAACTATGTAAGAAAATCTTGGAATCTTAATTTAACCCACTTCCCAGTCTTCGATTGGGATGAAATTTTGCACACGCTCTGAGTTCTGATGACAATACATGACTAGCTAAGAAACGTCATTACAAATCCAATATGGCGGCCTCCCCAAGATGGCGGACTGGCTGTTTGAAATCCACCCCCATAATATGGGTATCAAATGAAAGGGTTTGCTGTCAGGAATACGAAAAAAATAGTCACGTGACTTAAATCCAATATGGCGGACGTCCAAGATGGCGGACAGGCTATTTGAAATGCACCCCCATGATATGGGTATCAAATAAAAGGGTTTGCTGTCAGGAATACGAAAAAATAGTCACGTGACTTAAATCCAATATGGCGGAAGTCCAAGATGGCGGACAGGCTATTTAAAATGCACCCCCATGATATGGGTATCAAATAAAAGGGTTTGCTGTCAGAAATAGGAAAAAAATAGTCACGTGACTTAAATCCAATATGGCGGACAGGCTATTTGAAATCCACCCCCATGATATGGGTATCAAATGAAAGGGTTTGCTGTCAGGAATACGAAAAAAATAGTCACGTGACTTAAATCCAATATGGCGGACAGGCTATATGAAATGCACCCCCATGATATGGGTATCAAATGAAAGGGTTTGCTGTCAGGAATACGAAAAAATAGTCACGTGACTTAAATCCAATATGGCGAACGCCGTATTAAATTTAGATGCGTAAAACAGTGAATTTTGTTAAGTTTTTTAATAATAAATATCTTTAAATACATACCTATTAATATTTTAAATTAGTAAGTAGTAAATTATGTTTAAATAATAAGAAGACTAAAAAGTATAAAATAAAAATAATAGTTTAAAAAACTAAAAAACACGCTTTTACCACGCACTTAAAATTACAAAATAATTCGAACATTTACTACGATTTATTATGAAAGAAAGCGTGGAGCGTTTTGTCCAAGAAGAGTAAAGATTAAATAAACGCTCCAAGCTTTCTTTCATAATAAATAGTAGTAAATGTTCGAATTATTTTGTAATTTTAAGTGCGTGGTAAAAGCGTGTTTTTTAGTTTTTTAAACTATTATTTTTATGTTCATATCGTGTGTTGTACTTGTATGTTTAGATGCGTTTGTATTGTTACATGAGCTTACATGATCTGTATAAGCTCACGGGAACTCTGTGGGGACAACTTCGAAGAGGTCACATCTAGCGATCGACTTCGACAGAAGAGCTTCAGAAATAGTTTGAAAATTACATTACTTAACTATGTAGTTTTAAGTGTACTTTTATATTGTTAGCCTGCAATCTTTTTAAGCCTTATAGCTCTGGATTCCATATTTTTGAGGCTTGTTAAATATTTCAGTATTTTAACCCGATTTCAAAAGAAGGAGGAGGTTTTGTATTCGTGCTATGTCTTTTATTTTGTGAAAAGAAAAAAAAAAGTGGTAAAAAATTTTAGTTTCGAAAGTCAGTGGCAATACAAAATAACAAACAGAACCAAAGCTGAAGACTTCCAAAACTAAAAATATTTTTCGCTTTGTAATTTTGGAAGACGGATATCTTTTTGATAATAACGTTCAATAATCAGCATTATATTACCATTAATTCTTGAAAAACATTGAATCATTTATTGACCTATTTCATCTCTTCACCGCCATTTTCTTTAGGGAACACAATTTTACTTAAGAACAGGTCGTGGATTCACAAGTCTCTGTAAATGTTTACAAATTATCTCATAACGTCATTACAGAGGGAACGAGCGGAGAATTTGTGATGTCACGGACTGAACACACGCTGCGAAGTGGGAGGGCATAATTTAAGATTTTTTTCGTTTTTTTTTTCTTTAAATATTTTGGAAGGCTATTTGTAGGATGCAAGTTTAATGAGGCTCATTACTTAACAATTAAGCAAATGCCAACATATACATGCAAAGAAAATATTATTAAATACGGATTTTCGGTTCTCTTTATTTATAGGTAGAAAAACACACAATTTCGTATTTGATTACTGAGGCATAAACGTAATCACACACACGTTAGCATCGCAACAGTTCTCCGAATCCTTTTTACAGATTTAGAAACCAGCACAATATTGGTGTAAATAAAGCATCAACATTACTTTCCCGCAAACATGAGAAAATAAAATAAAATATCAGCTTTCATACATCACATGTGAAGCGTGTGGGTGTATAAGTTTATGTGCATGTGTGCGTCCACGTCAAGAATGTAATTTCGCCACAATCTTTGAAGTTGGAAAGCTGAGGGGAACGTAATCGTATATTGTATAACATATTTTGTTTATACTAGTAGGTAACTATATTATTAGTGAATGCTTTCGGATTTTCTGGTTATATTTTCGTATATGTATGAGAGAAAAAAAAGAACACTTCACATCAGGTTTACCATTACGTATGAAAATTGTGATTGGATTCTGTTCATGTTAGAATGACTTGTATTCGCACATTATAATATTATTATCGTCTATCCGCATTTATTGCAAATGTATGTAGGTATAGACAGCGACTGTACAAGTAATGTCTTGTATTTTGCTGATTCATTCCATTGTGCAGTACTGTATTGTCACGTTCAGCTGCTTTACGTAATGAATCTGCTGTGCATGTGTGAGTCTAGTCCTACGTAAGTTCTATAGGCATATTACTAGGTTAAGTGAAGGTATCGTCGAAAAAAAGTGTTGTACGGCGAAATAATACAAAAAGAATTTCTAATGAACTTCTAGTATAAAGGCTTTGTTTATAATTTTTTAATTCAAAGCGTGTAAGCCCAATATTATGAAGACTGTAAGATCTAAAACTTGCACAAGATCATCTTATGAGCCCTCAAACTTTCTGTTTTGCTTTCTAAGAGCTCGCTGTAAGCCCCGCCGTGAGTGTGCTCTCGGTTCATGGTGCAATTTGAAAAACATGTGATACCTACATCACTGACTTTTAAAGTAAAGTAAATATTATATAACTTACGTTTGTTTACATAACGTGTACATACACAAGTCAAGAAAGACAGCTTGTCAAACTCAAAATCAACAAGTCATAGATTTGTTCCAGAATGTTTCAAGACCGAAATCGTAATGATCTAAAACTAGTCTGAACATAAACATGATATAAACTTAGTTACCCAAACATAATAACGTGAAACTTGGCGTAACACATAAAGAAAATATTATTGGGATAGGGACCTCCCACCCGGAGCAGTTTGAACATAAACGGGCCCTAACGAGCGGTAAATTGCGTACGCAATACGCCGTGACGTCATGTATTAGCGTACTATTGTATTATATGCGAACTTATGTTATTTATGACGCGGTTAATTAAGAAGTTTTCGATCGTTAGTAGTTACAGGGGAAGCAAAATGTGAGGAGGAAGGGTCCACCAACCTGCCTGTGTCCGCATGTCCCTGGACACGATGGCGCCGTGCGCGTTGTGCGCGCGGCAGCGGTACACTGTCGCGTGGATGTCTTGTCGGTACTGCACCGCGCTGAATGGCAGGAACAACAGCGTGCCATTGTCCAACACTTGTCTGTGGGAGAAGAATAACATTATGTACTACGCTGTGTTTTGTATTAGCCGATGATGATGACAGGCTGAATCAAATCTACTAGGTTAGAGTACTAGCACAGCCATTATACCTAGAAAATGTAAACAAACAAAACTGTTAAAAACAACGATAAAACTGTCCAGAAAAGAAAATAACAATACACAGTTTACCGTAATCTTTTAAACATAACCCTAAAAACTCATAAAAAGTACCTCAAACTCACCCCAGCACCATAGCCGAAACAAAAACGAAACGGCCAATATCTTGGAAAAATTAACAAGAAACCATAAACCGCACGATCCCATAAAATATTCTTGGCTTTAATTCCCTCAATGAAAAAAGGATAAGACCGAATTAAGGCCGTACCCCGACCAAAACCTTGTTTTTAGTCGTTTTTCAGAGGCTATCTTCTCATTGATTAAGGGAAATAGACGACATCTAAAAGCACTTTATTAATGTTTGATATCTTATCATCACATTGCAAGATCAATTTTTTTAAAATGTGTTTAAAATACATTTAAAACCTCCTTGCGAAATAATGACTAAAATTATGGATTATTTGCATCTCTTGCTTAATGCAACGTGCTATTAATTTGAGAATTGTACTAATCATTAGATAATTCAAAAATCTAAATAATGCAAGATTTATTTTTTTTAAAAAGCTCGCTGTTTTTTTTATATTACAATAATTCCGAAAAATTGCGTGAAAACGAGAAAGGTGAGAAAGAGATGAGATAAGAAAGTGGCGTGCGGCAAAGAGGGACCGAATGCTCAAGGTCATTTGGTCAGGGAAGCGCCTTAAGGAAGAATTGCACTGCCTTTTAAAAAAGGAATCGCGGTCCGTAATTGGTGTTGGGAAAACGGAGAGAAAAGCTTTTCAGGAAATATTCAGGTGGGGTCATTGAAGTGGGCAAGTATGAAAGATCTGTCCGTCAGATAAAAAATGGTCGTGTTAACTAGAATGAAGCTGGGTCGAGTGTTATTTGACTGGTAATTGGCTGGAAAGTATGTAATTTCTTTATCTCTGGTGGTGACGTCATTGTTCGCTCCCGTCAAATTTGCTCCAAAGCAAGGGACTACCAGTTGAGCCTCGGTGAAGCATTTACGCTACATTATATTGTAGTACAGAGTCAAATATGCGTGCAATGTAAACTTAATTTTTCTGTGATAATTTTTTAGAGTAAAACCCACTTTTTTTGACGTTGAGCAAATGTCAACAGGAACTGGTAAAAAAGTGAATTAGTACGTATTTCATATTCGCTTTGTCTACCTGTTAATAATAATATGTGCGATCGCGTCGTGTTATTGTCAGAGGAAGTTTAAACTTAGTTTAGGTTTTAATTTCGTTAGATTCTGCTGCATTGCGACCGTGTTAATGCAAGTGTGTGAATGTGAATATTTACTGTCTTAGTCGTGTAATTTTTACGTTAATTTTATTTTATTTTTCAGTTTTATTGTTATTGCAACTGCAGAGAAAAACTTTCACAGAAACAAAAAGTACATTGCTTAGCTAGATTTTCCTTTAATACGCATAAAAAATAACATGACCATTTCCCAAAGGATTAAGATTTTATATAGATGATTAGAAGTGTAACTATATTGTACCAACATTTCACATTTTCCTCTTGAATTGTCTAGATAACCCTCAAAAATAATTGAAAACACTGATACTTCAAATATTCAGATGTATGTACAACAGTACATCTACATAGGTAGGTACCTAGTAGGGAATGGACTCTAAAAGTACCGAAACTGTGTTACACACGTAGCCCCCGACGTTACGTTAGTACCCACTAGCTCAGCCGCAGAGGGCGGCGAGTGGCCCTTTGATGTTCAAATGTAATCGTTTTATGTGCCGCGCGGTTTTGGGTCGGGTTTCACACTAACTGCAAAGCTTTCCAAGATTTTTTGATCAATGTTTAATCTGGTTTGGATATACGAACTTGATCCTTAATGTATTTGGGAAAATGAGCTGCGGTGATACAGATGGTTGGTTTTGAGCTTTGTTGTCTAGACAATCTATTACGGATCTAATAAATTAATGAAAGCTTTTGAAAATGCTGATTGTTAGAAATGATTTAGAGTTTAGAAATTTTAAATATTTACCTACTGGAAAACTGGCCATGCGTTTGGTACTGTATAGGTAGGTATTTGCTTAGAAAGTACCTAGGATTTGTATATTCTGACAAAAGGAACGAGGTATAACATAAACAAAATCCAAAGCTACTGAGCTCATTCCATCTGGTTTGATTACCCAGCGCCTCCACATGGGACATCACATTGATACGACGCTGTCACAAAACTTTCCTTCACACAACACATTTTCCGACTCCGAGCAATAGCTCATTCATCTTCATTCACACAAAGCAAAAAAATCCAAAGACTTTGAAAGTCAAAGCTACACAGGGCATATCATCTGTCATGTCTGAAGTTAGTTTTGAAGATATCGTGTTTTGAGATGAACAAAAAATTCTACGTTTCGAAGGGATTCCCTAGACACGTGGATTTCCCTCGTTTCATTTCTCAGTGCTAAGGTAACTGAGTCTATAGGCTCAGTGCTGATTAGGATGACCTTCTTATGGAATGACAATGTAGTTACTTCAACTAGCTTCAACTTCAGCTTGTACCTAAATTATCTAATTGAAATAAATCTTCACCGGAAAAAGTCACCGGAAATAAAAAAACATAATAGTTTTACTTATTTTTCTTGATTTTATTTTACTATTCTTTATTATTATTTGTTATATTCTGTACCGTGGTTTTTGGTCCTTCGAGGACCAAAAACCTTCTTGACATGTCCTTCTTGACATACTGGTTGAGCCACAGAGCGTTTAATACGACATCATACATCATACATTATAAGCATAATTATATCATAAGACCTTGTAGGTACGCATGTTTGCTTTTTTCTGAAATCACCAATACTATCTCTCTCTTTATTTATTATGATAATTGAGTAGAACATGGCTCACTGAAGAATTTTTTGGAGATGCCGTGAAGGAGTTGCTTTCTGTACTGTACTATTTATAGGTAGAATCTGAACATTACAGTGGTTTTGAGGAAGAACTACATATATGTGGACACAGATCTGCAATATATTATTTTGCCCACATTCGTAAGCCCGGTTCATATTTGTGTAATAATTGAGGTAAAAGTCGTTGCGCGGTTTAATTAACGAGCGTTTTATTTCGCTGAGCTGCGGCGGACAAAAATACAATTTTTTAATGTAGTTGAATATTTTTTTTATAACGTTGAGCAATTATTTATACACGGGTACAAAATGGAAAATGTAAATATCTACGTTTTATTTTGAAATGTGTTTCAGTGAATGTTATGAAAATAATTCCGTTTGTTATAGTTGTCTTTCAGCTTTTTGTTCAATGTTTGTAGGACGCTATTCGGTCTGAAAAACATTTTTCGATTGAAATTTACGTTTCAATATTGGATTTATTCTTTTTATATAATTTTATTGGGAATGTTGAGTAAATAAATATTTTTTTTTACAAGAGCATATTTTTTTTTTGGATTGTTTACTAATTGGAGTGTTAAATCATATAATTTATCTTTGTTTTAAAACCTTTAATATTATGAGTTATTTCGCCTAAAGCGCGTGGGGTTATCACAACGACAGCGTGATGGGCACAAGCGAAGCCGCGGTACGAGCTAGAAAGTTACGCAATTCTGTCTTACAAACATTTAGGAAGAAAAAAGTACACGCAGGTTTTTATATAAAAATACTTTTTCCTTACATATATTTACCGATACCTCCCGCACTCGATCACGGGGACTTGGAACAAATTTCACATACATGTCATCATTGAACAGGAGGTTCATTTCTCAAGGGAAATCTACGGATAACTCCGAGGTAACAATATTATAAGAGTTTTGCCTAAATTATAGCACACGAGCAATTTCTTTTTGGTGCATTACGGGGCCATATTGGGAGTTCTCAATCTGATTAGGAAACTTGGCGTAGTTTGTAATATTACTAAAGTTTAAAATAGAAACCCAATTTGGTAGCAATCAGAATACGTAAGAACGGGCCATTGGTGTCTGATTTGACGCAATTCCAGATGTACGTTTACCTTTGCGGGGACTTAGCCAGATGATTGTAGTCGATTTGGTTAGAAATCAGAACGCCTGGAGGTGCTTACAAATCTTGCCCATTACTCGGATTGTATATTGGAATCTTGATCTGATCCGGTATCCAATTCCCTTTCATTTTTGTAGCAAAAGTAGGCCTCATTCTTACACAGATGAATATTTAAATACACTGACGACAGCTAATATAAATATACCATAAGTAAATAAGTGAATACGTACTGCAAACAAAATAATTATCCTTGCTCAAATACCTGTGTAATAGGCAAATATTATTATAATAGTATCAATATTTGGAGCCGAGCGTCGTCGCTCAATGCAAACATTAATCATGTCACGGCTTGCGTGGCCAGGGAATATCTACGTATCGATGTATATAAAGAAGGTAGATAGTACTACTGAATATATACATTCATCGTGAGAATTGACAGGAGGACCACTGGACTGTTTATTTAGGTCGCCGAAAATTGAACCAGCTGTGGCTAAGCACGGTTATTATCTGCAAATATTACGACTTAAAGGTATACCATAGTGGCAATAGCGTTGTAGAGTAAACCTCTGACATATATATTTTCGTTTCAATGTTTATTTGGACACCGCGCTGATTTACGGTGAAGGGAAACATTGAAGGGAGCTAGGGACACCTGAGTCAATTTGATTTATCGTTTATATTTCAATCTGAACGATGGAATAATACATGTTTTTATTATTGGCTGTTTTTAAAGTTATACATTTTCAACAAAAGCCTCTCTATACATATATTGGTAACTACACGATAATTTAATTCTAATGCCGAAACCTGTTAATCCTCCAAGCGTAACCAGCGTGTGCCATGTATCAATTAGTGATCGATAATGCTTAGATTCAATCACGGTGACTAGCACGAACTAATCATGTCTGATTTGATTACACCGCTCGCTTGTCATGCTACCCTGGTACCGAGCACTGCAATAATATTGTAAATAGGTAAAATACCTTTGAGCTGGTTTAGTATCAATAACTAAAGTTGTGTTAGCTTCAATTAAAAACTGGGTTCAATTTCTCAAAGTCAAAGCATTTATTTCAATTAAACATTTATACGCACTTTTGAATTGTCAAGGAGTTGGTCAGTTAGTCAAAAAGTTGAAGTTAGTTGCTCGTTTCAAAACGTGGGTAGGTCTCTATGGAAAAGAACGAGCAGGAAACTACACGGACACTTTTTTTAATTAAGTTTTTACATAATTTTCCATGGAAATGAGCGTGACATATCCATATAATTAGATTTTGTTAAATAAATACATACATTCAGTTAAAAACATACTATGGATTGAAAATACATAAAGTTAAGCACCTGACCTCAAACCTGATAGTTCTCAAATTATTTACATAACCAATAATCGATAGCTCATATTCAAACAAGCTGTGTCCGATATTAATAGCCAATTACTGCTCGGTACACTTCCTTGTTATCCGTTGCATACAAGTGCAATAAATAACTCTTTGAATGAGCAGCTTGCAGCATATACATATTACAAAATGAAGAAAAAAAAACTAGTGGTTTTATTAAAATTTTCATTGAAATATTTTTTTATCGATTTCGAACGATTTCTCTGTAAACATTCGAAAAGGTTTTCTTCTGAAACGGCACAGTTACAGCCAGATGATAAGTCTTTTATCATTTAACTAGCTTAAGCCCGCGACTTCGTCCGCGTAAATGTCGGTTATTGGCGATCTAATCTTGTTACAAACTTTAGGCCCCTGTTTCATCCCCTTAGGGGGTGAATTTTGGAAAATCCGTTCTTAGTGGACGTCTACTAACTATAAACTACCTCCTTACCTTTTATCGTTATCCGTCAAACGGTTTTCGATATTTCGTGATGAGTGAGTAGTGAGTGAGTGAGTGAATGAGTGAGTGACCTTTCGCTTTTATCTAAATAGATAAGAAGAAGAAGATAGATTGTTTCTTCTAATTCTACTTTGGTGTTGATTTTTTTTTCACGTTGACCTTTAGCTAGTTACATTCTAATAGATTAGGTAAACCAAAAAATCTTCCTAGGCTTTTCCCTAGTATGGGGTCGGCTTCCGGTCTAAACGAATGCAGCTGAATACCAATGTTTTACATGGAGCTGTCAATCTAACCTCCACAACACAGTCACTGGGTAAATAAGCTTCCGTATCTGGTTCCATAGATTAAACGTAATTATAAAAAAAAAAAAATTGAAAATCCGTCGACAATTGGCGGAGTATTCGATGAACAAACATACAAAAAAAAAATCATACAATCAGCCGAACATAGTACTTCCTCCTTTTTGTGAAGTCGGTAAATAACCCATATTTTATTTTGAATGTGTTCCCTTGGTGTTTCTTTCTCGTTTTTCTCCAAAGTAGTCTACTGTGTTGAACGAGCAACTAGCATAAACTTTTTGTATTACCAATTCCTTGACAATTCAAAGGTTTGTGTTTGTAAAATAAGCTATTATCACGCGCCTTACAAAACAAACAAAACGTAATCTTGTAAATTCATATTATTATTCACGTGACCTTTAAAAGTAATCCGTAGGGTAAAGTGATCCTTACCGCACACGAACTTAACGACAAATAAATTTCTATTCTGTTTAGATTTAAAGGGGTTCCCTACGTGTATTCGAAAGTTGTTAATTCGATTTTTATTATATCGAACACGGTATGTCGATAATTCAGTTGTACGATGTTTTATTACATCGATGCTTTATTAGTGCGATGTAACGTTTGTTCGAAACACCCTACAGCGATTGCTCATTAGTTCGACAGTATGTCGGTTCGAAACGCCTACTGTTTTCCGTGTCATTTTAATAATAATCTTATTTTGCAAGACGTTAATAAAATACATTCCTTATAATAATAATTATTAAAAAAATAAATGTGTAGATAGTAATAAATATGAACTCTTAATAGACACTACAAAAAATTACATTTGGAACTCAATAAATTTTTAAATAATTAAGTAGATTTCATATTTTTACAAAACATATTGAAACAAAAAAAAATTATTTAATATCGTAATTTTAGTTTTTTAATATTGTCAGTTAAGGAAATGTTCAAATAGATGCAAAATATTTTTTACAGTAGAATTTCCACTTTATTTTCTGATTTTGTTTTTTAGAATAAAATTTATCGTGGGTACAATAGCTTTTTTTTTGTAAATATTATTTATATTTCCAAAAAAAACTGGAGTTTTTTTAAATAAATTTTCTTCTCTTCCATTTTATTTTATTTTTTATGTATACCTAAATAGTTGTAGGTATAATTTAGGTTAGCAATGTATATGTCTTATAATTCCCAGCAAATAAAAATGTATATGATTTAAATGAAATTTAAGTTATTTAGGTATAGGTAGAATAAGATAATTTTAATATAATTCATTAATGTATCTTGATGTAAATAATGAACTAGGAATTTTAACACTCATTGCCATTGCCCCGCCCATTGTAACACCAAAATGTAATTTGTTGTAGTGTCTATTAAGAGTTCATATTATTTA
This sequence comes from Hoplodrina blanda, assembly GCA_949316365.1. NCBI lineage: Eukaryota > Metazoa > Arthropoda > Insecta > Lepidoptera > Noctuidae > Hoplodrina > Hoplodrina blanda. Next base: position 548,659 of record OX438579.1, on the reverse strand, counting down.
TAACTATCTACACATTTATTTTTTTAATTATTATAAGGAATGTATTTTATTAACGTCTTGCAAAATAAGATTATTAATAAAATGATACGGAAAACAGTAGGCGTTTCGAACCGACATACTTACTGTCGAACTAATGAGCAATCGCTGTAGGGTGTTTCGCACAAACGTTACATCGCACTAATAAAGCATCGTACAACTGAATTATCGACATACCGTGTTCGATATAATAAAAATCGAATTAACAACTTTCGAATACACGTAGGGAACCCGATTTAAAGGTCGTTTGTTAAAATTAGATCTTGGATTACAGGAGCCCTTGTGAAGAAGTTGGTCCCTAATCTATTTCTACTGCTAAATAACGTTAAATTCTTCCGGTTTCAAAGGTTTTTATCTGTAAAATTACAGGAACAAAATGTTACAATTATAAATCTCAGTGACACTATTGTAGGTAGACGAAGACATTATAGATAGTTTTTCCTATATGTATTAGTTTCATCATCTACGAAAGTAAAGAAAACCATTTGATTTTGACGTAACTTATCACAAAAGTCAAAGTCAAGGCTTTTATTTCAATTTGACCATTAAATACTGTTTTGAACACCATAATACACCCAAACAGTATTTTATAAAATTGCAAATCATCACTGAATATGTATATTTTGCGTTGTTAAAGGATTTCTCAATAAGAACCTCGTGCATGAAGATGGATGAAGCCGGATGCACTGCAAATACTCCATATCCACAGCCGAAATAACAATATTATTCTACCATTCTCCAAACACACAGGAAATAGGTCAACAATGAGATCAAATCAATAAGTATTAAGCTATAGCAAACAAGCTGTTCTACTTATTAATACTCAATTACTAGTACATTGATTATTATCGAGTATCGTACACTATGGAGTTTATTTAGTAGATTTCTGAAGTACGTCGAATCAAATTAAACTACTGTAGTCAACTAGTACAACTACACTACTTCTTTTCAAATTGGAACACAGCCTTTAGTTCATTTGACTTGGTAAGTACCTTTTTACGTTTTTACTTAGAAGCAGTATTGTACTAAACTCGAGTGTAAGTACCGACATAATTTATTATTTGTTCTTTGCCCTCTTTTCAACGTTTAAAATAGATCACCGGAATATAAACACGTTTATAGTTTTCGGCCAAAACCTACGACCAAATTACCACTAATCCATTGGCTAGGCCGTCCCCATTTTAATACCCAATTACCGGTAGGGTGAGCCTCATTATCGTCCTTCTGAACAAAAGTTATTGGTGTTAACTTTTCACATAAATTTTTGTCGTTCTCTTTAAAGTGGGTAACGTAATTTTAGAAGATGAATGGCTTTCAAATATCTTCCTTTGTATTATTTGGGATTTGTAGCCTGCTTAATATTACAGATAAATTATAAGTTACGTAATGTTTTTAAGGAATTATTGCTTAGATAGTGCAGGCTTCTTTGTACACAGGCTACGCAAAACCTAGGTTTCCTTACATCTTAGATCAGACTATAATACCATTATACCATGACAAACAAAATCGCTAATTAACAATTAAGATAAGGGATTTTTCTTCACGCCTGTTAAGCTGGAACTTTTTAGCTATTGATTGCGACTTGTGACAGCGCGTTACACATCATTAGAGACTCCGTTGTCTGTACATTACAAAGTCAACTCACCTACATTGTTATAAAAAGGCATTTAAGTGGAAAACGAGTGGATATGTACGTAAAAATTATAATTATCTCGTAACGATATCCTTCGTTACGTGTCTTCTGGTTTGGTGCAAGTTAAGTGATTTAGCGAGCAAAGTTGAACCACACTCTTTGTATAATAAATACGAGTACTACACAGTTTTAACATCTATAAAATATGTCATGTGTTTTGGGTCGGTGTTCATCGCACCCCACAGGTAAAAATAGTAGTGTTAGATAATGTTTTTAAACAATATAACCCTATATTTATTTGATTGAATGTGTCAAAGAGCTTAGCCTGTTAACCCGTGAATGTGTGTTCATTATTCCATATTGAAATTGTCCATATTGTCTTTCTGCTTCGCAGAGCGAAGACGTTGGGCCGTTGGTGAATAATAAGAAGGGTAGGTACATATGTGTGGGTAGGTGATGTTTTCGCTTACGGCTTGCACCGCTCGTCTCCTCAGTAAATTTTCGCGGGCCAGTGCTCAAAGGGTGTCCGCGTTCGTTAGCAGTCTCGCATCACGCGCCGTCTTTGAAAAATAAACTGCCTAGCTCTCCAAATATGTGCTCTTTTTAAACGAACATGTGTTACGTATGTAGTCGTAGGAGTTAACGTACACGTGTTTTATTACAAGAAATTTAATATTAAATGTTGGCAGCAAGAAAGCTTTGCCTGGGTTAAGGGTTTAATGTGTCTTTTGGAATATTTTTTAAATATTAGGGAAAAAAACAGCCTGTTATTGTCCCACTGCAGGGCAAAGTTCTCTTCCCATATACAGAAAGCACGTGCATTGATTGCGACTTCTTGGTTATAAGTGCTGGATTCCTCACGATATTTTCGTTCACATATTTCAGTGATGTCCAAGGTAAACTTGGAAAGTATAAAATGTATTCATCCTTGCCCGGTATTAGCTAAACCGCAACCTCATGCATGAGAGGCGGGCGGCGTAACCACCAAGCTATTATGAAATATAATTAAGTAAATTGAAAATATTGTGATACAACATTGTAAAATGGAAGCCCCTAACTTATGAATATATAAACTTATAAATAATAGCGCACTCTTAAAGCGGTTTACTTGGAATTTAGAACTCTGAAGTAATAGTTTTGCAATGTCGGATATATTATTTACACAACGTTTCCTTCCATTGTTTCAAGCTTGTAGTCTCGGGACTTTGTGTGAGTTTTTCTAGTGCTCTTAGATCGTAACCGGTGAAAATATCGTAACATCGTAAAAAAATTCAGCTGTTCCATACATATTAACCGTATAGGTGTAACATTTTTGTATGGTGGTTTTTTTTTAATAACCGGCGCAATATTTCTTTCCTGTGGGGTCATATACTGAATCCATGGTAAAAGTTTTTGTTACAATGTCCTTTCTACCTCGTATAGTATTGTTATAATTTGCATTTTTGTCAAAATTAAAGATGTCTTAAAAAGTCTTCTCATTTTTTTTAGGGACTTTTATCCTTGTGAGGCATGTCAGCCAAATTATAACTTAAACTAAGTTTAAACAATATTACAAACTGCATACAAGATTTAACATAAAACGAATAGTGGAGTCATCGACATGAAGGAATACTGTTATAAACAAAATGAAATAATCGACCTACCATCTAGCGATCTCCGTTCAGTCACCAACAGTAGTTCGTTCAGTAAGAGGAGTCCAAATACCATCGACATTTACATTGTCAATTTGGCGAGTTAGCTCAAAAGTTCTATTTCCTTATCTGATGTTAGAACTTGGATTAGTTTTGAAAAATAAGTATTGTAGACATTACATTGCGAGTTTTTCACAGCTCATTTGTATAATTTTGTCGTTGAGACCTAAAAAGTTTTTTCTGAATTTATTCTAGAGCGATAATTGGACGATAACGACTACACAGCACAGTGATAAGGTAGTGATATGATAGAATTAACTAATTTAATAGTCGCTAGGCAACCAAGGCGTCATTCACACCAGTAAGCCTAGTGTGAGCCCACCAACGTAGAAGTAGGTAGGTATTCGATTCAAGTCGACTTTCGAATTGGAAATATATTTATCCTACAGCATTTTATCCTGATAATGTGTTATCCTTAAGATTTATGTCAACTGAAGTTGTTGGCAAACCTTAAAAAAATAAATAAGAATTTTGGAAAATCCTTAGCGCATTCCTACGTCATAACAACTATCTGCGTGCCAAAGTGATTTGAACTGTGTGTTGATAAATCAGTCAGTCAGTATAATGGTTGCCTTTTAGAGATTCTGACTGCACCCGTAAAGGTATCCTCTATTTTTTTTTGCATTTGCAGATATCTCAAATAATAACAAAGTAAACTAGAAATGATTAAAGTTTCAACTTTCTCAGGAATATTTAAATTTGAATAGTTTTCATTCAAATCGTATTCCGTATTCAGACAAAACTGTAGCAAGTTGAATAGAAGACAGGCATTCAACATAAATATAACATTTGTACCGGTTCTCGGAATAGTCCTCAATATTTCCGTAAAATAGAACGAGCCATAAATGTAAATATTTTGTTCCTAGACTTTGGAATTTCACAAAGTTTCAATTACGTATCGTCACCGTACAAGCCACTCTAAATTGTAAAGAAGAAAAAACAATACCTTATTACATTGCAAAATTATAATTCACTTGAGGCTATCACACACACCCCTCCCTCCCCTCCACACATACGCATACATACACGGTATAACGTATAAAGCCCCTTGATTAAAAAACCTCGTAACACAACTCACAAACGAACAAGTAGAAACGGTCAAAAAAGAAAAAGATACAAATATTCGCTCAAAAGAACAAAGTACATAATAGAAAGACAATTTTGTTAAAATCCGATTAACTGCGGACTTCTTTTCTTTATTTCTTTTTCGATGAAAAAAAGTAAAACACTCATTTCGCTATCAGACGGATGAGTCGACTAATAGTCCTGGAGCCAGTGCCAGTTACGATCTAATGAGACGAATACTTTGTCAACTTTTGATAGGTTAATTGGTAAAAAAAGAAAAAATAGGGTTCTTATTTTTTGTTATTTATGTTTGTGAACAATCATTAGAGATGAGTTATTTCTGTTCAGTGGAAGTTTATCATTAAAAAAGTTTTACCGTGTTACTTTTCCACCTGAATCGTTCATTGCTGAAAAAAATGAGACTCCTACTCATATTTTATTTAAAACAAGAATCAAACTTAAAACTTTCGTTTTAACTGCTTATTGTCACAAAACCAGTAACAGAGCGTGTTAATCTTCGCCTCGGGTCTCGTAAAGAGCCGAGAGAGCAAGAATGGTCATAACCATTTTATTTACTTTTATAGCTTGCAAGCTCCCTGCAAGCACCATGATTTACGACACCAGGAACTTTAACTTGTGCAATCATAAAACAAGAGTGTTTATATGTACTCGTGTCGCGCTGTCTCTGGCTAGGATGAGGCTACCCGCTATTATCGTTACGTTAATAACGGCATAATGTATTTAGGTCACCAAACTACCTGCCATGTGTGGAGGTATTGGCAATAATATCATCAGTTATCTTTACTTAAGGCTTGTGTAGAAGCTTATTTGACACGTACACTGTGCGTGATTATAGGTACACATTTCAAAATTTTTATAACTTAGTTTTAGAAAAGAGGATGAAAGATTATTTCGACCATTTTCCTCCTCGTTGTCCATGTTCCTCGAGTATAAAGTACCGAATTTAATTAGATGGCTTATTACTTTGACATAAACTGAAAACCCCTAATGAAGGTATTAGAATTCAGAGATTTACACTGAAATCAAACCGGTAAATATGACAGAAAATAATGAGGTCTTGAATTGAAGGACTTTAGATCGACGACGACGACGTCTGGAGATTATTACGCACGAATGTACTAATGATGTATTATCCTCACATGAACTTACTAGCGTAGTCACATTATCTTTTATTCTGAATAATGGCGCGTTTTGCAAATAAATTACGAGTTGTTGTATGGAGAAACCTATTTCAATTTACGGAACGCTTGTGAACGATACGTGCACTATGCTGGCGAATGTTTTTGGTCAAAGATATTTCAATACCACACTGACTCGTGTGTAGGACTGAACCTCTTTGGCGTCGGCCAATTTTGTTTGTGTTGTGGTTACAACATAGCTAAGTTTAGTAGCAAAATTATAACATAGGGTTGATAAAATCAAAATTACTTCAGATATTTGTCTACTCTGTATTATTCAGTCTTTATGTTGTTTTTGTGTTTGTGTTTTGTGTTTTTTTTTAAAGAGGTAAAGTTTGTTGGATTTTTGTTTTTAAGAAGTGATCTCCGGAATTAATTTCCATTACAAATAATCTTTCACTGATAGAAAACCACGCTGTTGCTGACTATCGTATGCTATGTTTTATAGTACACCTACTTGTCTTTTACACAAACCAGTCCAAAATAAACGAATAAAAAAATGCTCACTTTATTAAAACTTCAAACATAACACGCAGTCATGTAAATGCAAAATGAGCCCAAAAACCTCCATCGCACTCGAACGAAATGCTTAATTACATTTTTCCTTTACTCCGAGAACATTCACATAATGACTGTAAAAATAAAGGTCTCTAGCTGCACGCCTAACTTTCCGACTGACCTGCGAAATATATTTAACTGGGCGCTTTGAATGACTACAAATTATGTAAATTAAAGAAAACTTTTAGTCGGACTATTATGAATATTAGAAATTCATTGAGAGGGACGGCGACGTTTTCAGCAGGCTGTTTACGCGCACTGAAGCGATTCGTTTGAACTGGACTTCCTGTACAATTATACTAAGTTGAGATTCAAAGCTTTTCATTTTGATTTCGGGTCCGTTTTGAGTTCACTCTTTTCATTATTTTGTCTCTTTCCGGATCACAAGGGCTTTTACAATTGCCGTGACATTTTCATTATAATCTTGTTCAATTACGAAATTGTGATTTTAGTAAATCGTAAAACGCTTTGAGAGAGTTGTTATTGTCTAACTTTTTGGCATATTGCCTGAGTCAATTTTCTTTGCCTGCCCGTTTGATATCGTAGTTGTAAGCGTAACTGATGAGCGTGGGGTTTTGTCTTCGATTCCCAAGTAGGGCAAAATGATGTTGAGTTTTTTCATTAGAATTTTTTTAGTAGCAGCATGGAGTTTGGATGTTAATGGTGTGACATTCCAATGCTTCGGAAAGCATGCCAGGCCGTTGGTTTTGCTGATCGAGTCGGATTGCTGTCCCGTCGGACAGTGAGAGTTAGGGGAGGGATGTACTTGTGTTTGTGCATTATATCTGTAGAGGCTCTGGCTGGATGACCCGTCTTTAACCTTATTAGTTTATTTATATTCTATGAGCTGTCAAGCCCTAACATAGAAATAGCTAAAATAATATTAATATGAATAAAGTCAAAGTCAAATTATTTATTTCAATTAGGCCATTATAAGCTACTTTTGAACGTCATATACAAGAAGAAAATAGAATTGAATCTTACTAGATTCAGGGGCAACTGCCCCTTCTAAAAGGTAGCTCTGTATGGAAAAAAATGGGCTAGAAACTCCATACGTCTCGAAATAATAATTTAATATACGAAGTCATAAATAAGTTTTTGAATCAAGAGTAGACTAAAATATCCCGGTACAAGTAGTGAACCGCGCCTTAAGGACGCTATATATAGTACTTACCTGGTCCCCATTGACATTGAATGCGGTGACCGAAATTAGTTTGGGGCAATAATGTAAGTTGATTTTAATAACTACCCACGTAATAAGTACAGTCGCGGTCATAAGTGGAGTAGCAATTTACAAAGCAAATCGATTGACACTTTGGTTAAACTTACGACCTTTCGACGTCGTGTGCGAATTTTAAGGTGTACGTAGGTATTGTGTTATAACGTTCAAAGGTGCCTTATATAATGGCCTAATTAAATAAATTATTTGACTTTGACTTTAACTTTGAATGCATCACTTATACACACAGATGTAGGTATGGCCTGTACCCCGTGTTCACAGCAATTTAAACTTTAACATGCTACTGCACTTATGACCCCTACTGTACATACAACATAACAAACAGTAACGAAAAGCTTACAGTAATCCAGAGTAGTCGGATATGTCACGCAATGTAGAACTCACCGAGTTTTAATGATAATCCTGGAATATTATCTGTACATTTTCATTTAATTAGGGCTGTAGGCTCAGTGCTAACTAGGAGGTAATAGCATTAGATATAATAATTATTATGTAAATATAAATTAATTTTATATGCGTGAGTATATTATAATAAGAGAATAAATAAATTAGTAATAAAGATAAAATTAATAAGGATTAATGAAATAAGGAAATTAAATAAGGAAAATTATTAAGAAGCTCTTTCTCTTTCCAACTTATTTAAAATTTTGCTGTTATGGGTCCATAATTGTTTAAATTTTTTACATATATTTTTTTTAATGATAAGATGGCATCAAATAACTTCTTACCTCTGGGTGGAGCGGAAGGGAGTGTCAGACTCTTACTCATTAAAACCCATCGTGTTCCTTCTAATTCTGTTTGTGTTCCAGAGCCGCGATGACTCTTTTGAACAAATTCTACAAGTCTGGCAGGCACTGGCTCATTCATAAACATCTACCACCTGTATGTTTCACATTATGGATTGCGATAAAGATTTGAGATTTGATTACTTATGTACAGTTAGTAATTATTTATACCTAGGGTTTATACCTAGTAAGTAGTTAACTGGTTCCGGTTATGTCGCAAATAAATTTACGTTTTGTATACAGACGTGTTAGAATGAGTTTAGAGTATAGACATAACTTGCAAGGTTTATAATTTCTAATATAAAAATAAAAAAATATTTCTTATGCGCAAGTAGTACCTGACATGAAAGAACGGATTTTTTTCTTAGCGCAGAATTATTACGTGCATTCAACATAGATTTATTTCTCCGCTTACTGTGCAAAGCGTTTTCTTTCTCAGCACCAAGAAACGTAGCCATTAACCATTTTATTCCAGCCATTTCCTAAAACTGAACAATGCTGAAGCAAAAGTTTTCTCAGCAGAATCCCATAGCTGTCCGGTCCGTCTGTACCCGCCCCGGATAAATCAAATGTCAGGCCGAAGATTTACGACGACGGCCGAACGCTCCCGAAGAGACTCTGCTGACTTAGCGCAAGCTTAGCTGGTAATAAACTCAATGAACGATGTTTTACTGAGTTGTTAGATAATTTTGAAGACAAACACTAAAATCCTATTCAAATTTAGATGTAAAGGACTGTTTCATCTAAGATAGGATTAGGAAACGTTTTGTGAACGAGATTAAATTAAAACTGTAGAGCTGTGATTAAAATGTAAGAGCGAAGTGCTTTATTGCTTGATTTTTATTTTAAAATCGTCGAAAAGTTTCTTTTAAAGGAATAAATTACATTTTTTATTAATTATTAGCCTGTAATATGGAAATTTCTCAGTAGCAGCCTCGGAGTCTGGATTTGTGCCCGGTTGATGGCAATAGGCTCGCCCCCTATTACATGGGACTTAAACATAACTGGCGAAATGTGGGTGTACTAATGGGTACACCTCTGCCTAACCCTTCGGGGATAACAGGCGTGATGTTATGTTATGATGTTATGTTTTTCGTTTATTGAAATTAATTTATGAAGTAGGCGCCTATTTGATTTAGAAATATTGGTAAAATGGCAACGGCCGGCCGCTTGTAAAGTTTGGCCTTAGGTCTATTCTTTCCCGGAGGACACGGTGGAGCATACGGTGCAGGTTTGCCCCGCTTGGGCAGAGCACCGCCGTGTCCTCACGGAGGCGATAGGCGGCGGCGACCTCTCGCGTCCGGACCTGGTTCAGGCCATGCTCCGGGGCGAGAGGGAATGGGATGCAGTCACCTCCTTCTGCGAAGCAGTAATGCTAGCGAAGGAGGAGGCGGGCCGCGTGAGAGAGAGAACATCCTCCACCTCACGCCCCAGCCGCCGCGGGAGACGCCCAGGGCGTCGGACGTCGCGAGGCGACATCCGGCCACCGTAGGCGCGGGCTTGCGGACGGCGAGTAATGGGTAGCTCGCCGTCCGATCAAGGACCATGCCCGGGTCGACGGCGCGTTCTGTTCGCGCGCGCCTCAAAGAGCTGTCAGCACAGGGACAGGGGCCCCAATAGGGGCCAAACGCCTGCCGGGGTTGCGGGACGTCTTAACAGGATACCGTGGCCCCGGAACGTAAAGGGCAACAGAAGGAACAGGGTGGTTTTTTAGTCAGTAAAAGTCTGACAGTCCCTTCCGCCCCACCCAGGACGGAAGGAGTCATTTGATGATTTTTACCACCTAAAAAAAAAAAAAAAGGTCTATTCTTTGATAGTGGGCATAATAATTATGTCTCCGTATGATAATAATATGTGTTTACATAAAGCTTCAAATACGCTCTTACGTTCTATAATTTTACTAACCGGTCTTTTTTGAGTACCTATCTACATTTTTCTATCTTTCAGTTTGGTATAATCTGTAAATGTGTTACAGTTAGATATACGTGATAGTTATCAGAACTGATAACACTGTAACTGTAGTTATGTAACTTTGAAAAGTAGCCAATTATAACAGTAGACACCCTAACTCACAAATAGCTGCCAACCATCCAAGGAACTGTTGTACTCGCAGTTGTCTCGGCAATCAGCTGTCTTTGACTGCAGAAGTTTCATAGTGCAGCTCCAACACAAAGAGAAAAGGAAATTGAAATAATACGCGACAAAGCCCCCACTTTGAATAAAACAAAACGTAACGCAGAATAAATTCTAACTAAGCAGCAATAAGATTCAATTTTGCGACGAGCACTTCTTCATAAACAATACTAGAACATTTTCGCTAATTATCTCTACGGAAACTCGTAATTTTGCGGTCCTTTTAATGCTAAATGTATCTTTACATCCATTGTAAACTTTATGTGGTTGCAATAAAGATTATATTAAGTGTTACTGTAATTTTGTGGTAAAATAATGAGATATTTTTTATAATCGCTTTAAAAGACAATAAGAAGAGCTTGATGAGCAAACAATTGCAGAACGGAAATAACGTGAATTATTAAACAAGAAGAGAATTACGAGATAATTCTGTTCCGTTTCAAGTTCTGCGTACAAAGTAGCGCGGTTATGCAACAGAAACAACGATATTAATATACTCGTACAATTTTATTATAAAACCGAACATTTTAACAAGTAAGTTTGTAAATGTGACGTGAATTTTAATTAAGTACAAAGGCTAAATACACTTTTGACGTAAATGTGACGGAAGGTTTTGCTGATTATTTTATCCTGTGGGTCAGAAACCTGGACACTAGTAGGAAGTATTTAGGTTTAATATCAATTTACACAGATAATTCGTTCATAAAACTACCCTTTTTCAACTAATAGTAATAAGATCTTGAAGTAAACAAGTTTTGGTTATATTGAAAAGGTCAAACACTCTCAGCCGTTCAACAGAAGCGAGCTCTCTGAAAACATGAAAGCATTATTCCTTCCCAAAATATAGTGTAGCGTTAATTCGTTCGACAACGACGGCCCGGGCTCAGATAAACCACATGAATATGCATGAATAGGGGCAAAACAAGACATTATGTGGGACAATGCCACCCTACACCTGCCCGCCTGCCTGCCTGCCTGCCTGCCCGCCTGCCCACCTGCCCACGTGAGGATCGGACGCCGATGCTAAACCCCGGACAAATATGACTGATTTATTGTCCGCCCAAATTGGCTGCTGCATTTCACCGGACGGTTTTTGCAACCGGACATTGGCTGTGCGGTCGTGACAAATTCCAGCAATATTTTTTTAGTGTTGTGAACATAGAAATCTGTTTGGATTTCGTTGAGGGCTGTTGTGGCGTGTTACAATACCTGTGACGTGCTTTACACTTTTGTTGGAAATAGTTTTGGCCAGTTGTCAGAGGTAAAAATATATGAAGGGGTTTTTTTTATATACATATTATTATTAGGACATGCGTACTGACTAATGTTTATAATACGTTTCAGATAACGTTTGCACGTATATTAAGATAGTCTTCGCTAGTCAAAAAGAAAGTCAAATAATTAGTTAGACCATTACAAGACACATATAAACGTTATTTACAAAAGAAAACTATGATAGAATTTCATTGCCCCTTCCGAAAAGTAGTGAAATTATGGGGAAGACAGGGAAAGATACTCTATACTTACTCTTAAAACAAATAGTTTAACATTAGAAAAATGACTAGAAAACTAGAACTAGATTTGACTAGAATTGTAAAGCATAAAATAACAAAACAACCCTAAATTCTTGAGAATTTCCAGAACACGTACACTTAAAACCGGGTCCCGTCCAATAAGAGAATTGTCATAATTCTCAGCACGGAGCGTGGTCCGGGCCCAGTTTACGTCGCGGACCAAACAAATTAGTTTGTGCTATGAAATAATGTCAAATGTGATTTTCTTTACGTCGGACATTGTGGTTTTAAGTTTCGGGGCACGAGGAATGACAAATTAATTTGCTGTGGTTTGTGGTTTCAGGTGTATTTTGTTCATGAAATATGTATATGGTTTTAAATGGAATTTTATTTATTGGAGCTGTAGAAGTGGGCGTAATTGATACGTAATACGACATACATGCAGCTATTGTATAAAGCTCATATTAATTATAACACCCAACCGCTTATGTTATACATCATCACTACATAGTATAAAACAAAGTCGCTTTTTCTGTCTGTCTGTCCCTTTATATGCTTAGATCTTTAAAACTACGCAACGGATTTTGATGCGGTTTTTTTTAATAGATAGAATGATTCAAGAGGAAGGTTTATACGTATAATACATGCACCCGTGCGAAGCCGGGGCGGGTCGCTAGTTATATATAAGTGTACCAAAACAGACTTAGAATAATAATAACAATTACTATGTAAATAGTTGATTTTTTTTAAATGATAGCGGATAGTTTAGATCAACACCGCTAAAAACTATCGCTCAACAGCTGGATTAAGAGTTAGGCACGTAAAGCGGTAGGTAGTCTTGGACACGGCACGCATAGTGAGAAGGTTCCTCTTTCTGGATCCAAAACCGTTTTATTTTATACTTATTTTTAGAAAAAAATATTATTTGCTTTATTTTTACAAAGTAGTGCATTAAGTCATTAAGAATATGGAGACTTAAAATTATGTACACATACATAATATGGTAAACAATGAGGGAAGAGTTTAAGTGCATCAAAAAATTGGCCAAGCGCCCAAAAGGCTGGTAACATTGTCGTCCACGGTCCACGTCACGTCTCGTCCACACCTAAAAAAACATGCGCTTTCTAACATAGGTGTAAGAATATTTTGTCAAATCACTATCCTTCGCGAGCAGATTACTACAAGGGAAAAATAACAGTATTTTTCCTTATTTAGACCGTATTCTGTGCTTTGCTTGAACAAAGTAGTTTTACATGCCAATATTTTTCACAGCCAGTTCCCGCAAAACTATACTATCGTTACAAACAAGCTCTATTTACAATGAGGCAGGTTTTGCCTTGATGTCCAACATTGTATACGTTCATTTGGTGCTATTACGTTTCCTTTAGTAATAGTGACACGTACAATAGAGTACCACAATAATATCAACCTATTATTGTCCCGCTGCAGGGCACAGGCTTCATCTCATACAGAGAAGACACAAGCATAGATTAAATTGCCAATTTCAGACATATTTGTTGCTGGTCCAGGCGTCACCATGTTTATTTTTTGGAAGTACAGTAGCGGTCATAAGTGGAGTAGCAATCTCACAAAGCAATAGATTGACACTTTAGTTAAATTTACGATCTTTCGACGCCGTGTGCGAATATTTAGGTGTACGTAGGTACTGCATGTGTTCATATATTACTTATACACACGGATGTAGGTACGGCTTGTACCGCGTGAACACAGCAATTCAAATCTTAGCATGCTACTGCACTTGTGACCGCTTACTGTACATATGAAATAGAAAATTTCATATTGGTATTTGCCCGTGCTCGATAGCGATCCCACAACCTCGTGCCTGAGAGGCGGCCCTTAACCACTGGGCTATCAAGAATTTAGAATTATACTTTTACTGAATTACTCGGAGTTTTAGCGTTAATTAAATAGTATTTACGTACACTACTCAGAATTCCTTTGAAGAGCACCAAGTTCCAGAAACAGGTGCGAGTGACATCTCTTTGAAAGAGTTTTATGTTGATAAATTAACTAAAACGAATTTATTAACTGTGATCGGCAAGCTTTTAGTGTCGGCTTCTGGGAATTTGCCTTTTAACATTATTTTTCTAAAGGCTTGTTAATTCTTTTCCCTTATTGCTACGAACTAGGACAGTATACGTATGAATCAGACACACTCTAGTAATTGCTTCTGCCATACATCGTTGGTTGGTCGTTTGATCTTAGGATCAAACGACCAGTTCTACAATATAGATATAAAACAGACACACCGTAGTTCAAAATTCAATAATACTGTATACAAAAAGCACGTTTCTTGTACAGGGACCTCCATTATTATATTGGTCGTTATAGCGATCATAGTAATGCAAACTCTGTGAAAATTTTAAGTGCCACTATATTTTAAGTGCCACCCTTCGAATACGGAACTCTAAAAAATATCAAATCAAAAATATTAAACGACAAATTAATATTATTTTAATTGTTATAAATCTGTAGGTACTTGGTTAGAAAAAATCGTTCACACAAAAATATCTGAATACTAACAGTAGCAGTAATACCTAGATGAAGTACACCTATCAATTTCCTGAACAGAGCCCGTCGGAAACTCTGTCAAACTATGAGCACTAATGAGGTCATCGGCCTGCATGCAGCCACGTTCTGCCGGCGTCATTACCGTTAATGTGGCTACACTGTTATGACACCATTAGCAGCCGGTTTATAGGCTCTAGTGCCAGTAACTCGCTTATCTCTCCGGATCCGACGTGCCGCTGAGCCGATAGTTAGATCCAACTGTTTCTGAGCTTGAAAGATGTTCTTGCTCCTATTTACAATTTTTGGTGTTTCAAATGGCAAGTAATATTCGGTTCTGCACTTGAACCCAAAACCATTGCTGCCTCAGTGTGATAATATGATAACAATTCCACTTGAGGCTGGCTTTTAAGAGCTTTACGATAAATAATAAAGCAATTTTTCAACTAACTTTTATATGAGCATCAGTTTTATTGTAGTTTAATTTAGCTGAGTTCGTTTAAATATTGTTTATCACATAAACGTTCACTACAGCAAGTTTACAGTAAATAATGACGACTAACTGTTGGAGTTTAAACTGGGTCACTTTTAAAGATGAATTCAGTTTTATAAATGGAACAACTATGTCCATTTAAACTTTATAATATTTAGTACAACGCTTTGTCAGACTTCTATTTTCCTACCTCGGTATCTTTTATATCAAGTATTTACAAATCTCTCAGGTCTGGACCATATCTGGGAGCAGTCTATTAATGGTTAAAATTCCAACTGTTGGTTACGTTTTTAAGACAGCAAGTTTTAGATGTTCTGAGTTTCAAATACCCACACGACTCCAGTGCTGTTGTAACATCAACAACATGTGTAACATTGCATGGCACCATAGACAGTGATTTTTCACATAAAAAAAGCAATATTTTTTGCTCAATGTTGTTAAGTTTGATGGGCAATAATTAACGGATAAGTGATGTGTCTTTTTACATCACGTATAATGTGCGTACCTACCTACTATGTTGACGCTAGAAAAGTTCCATCAAACTAGATAAATATCCAAAAATTTGCAGTCAATAACTAACTCCAACCTCCAATCAGTTTCCAATTACGACAACTACAAGTTCTTCATTCAATGGCGCTTGTATCGCTTGTTCCAATTGCACTGGGAAATGGGAATATTTGCACAAATCACGTTATTTACTGAAATACCACGCGGTATTTACCGTCATATTACAATTTATCGGTATTCTATTATTAACTTGTAAATACAGAACACTGATGGGTAGTTGTGTTTTGAAGTTCAATATTATTTGTTATTTATTGAATGCAAATATGCTGAGATCATGAGATAAAATGACATGACGTGTGAAATATTACAGTTCATTTTAGTTATACCTAAGTACTCGTATTTAAGGATTTTATAATGCGTCTCATCATTATCGAGATTCAATTTTCGTAAATGATATACTGCTTTCTTGTTATTTATAATAGCCTATACCTACTATTGCTCATGAATCTGGTTATTATATAGAAAAATATTTTTTCCAATCTGAATGATAGCTCTTGAGATTAAACAAACAGGCAAAAGACTTTTCAGCTTTATAATATAAAGTAAATAGATAGATAACTTATTAAATTTTATATTATCATAACGTTTCTATTCAATATGTTTTAACTTCATTTGTTTTATATAATTATATTCATATAAAAGCTTGTACAGTTTTTTTTCTTCATTTACAAAAACACTGTTAAAACTTAGCTTCCTTGTTTCGAAAGTTTCCGAAAGTATACAGTGAGTTTTTATTCTCTATGGTAGACTTGCAACCCGCTGTAGTGTTCTTATGGTGCTTTCACACTGACGGGTGTTAAGTTGACATGTGACATTTGGATGACGGCAATCTATAATACATTGTTGAAGGCCAATTCTACTAATTAAAAACATTTAAAATCTAGTTACAATCTCATCTCAGCGACAATCAATGTCAAAAAGTGGAGGTAAACTGGAGACATTTTTGGAGGACTGAGATTAGATTTTAATCACTCCTATTTAGAAGATTTGCCCCTCAGATTGTAGATATAACGCATAAAAATACATTTCAATTTGAAATCAGATACTGTGATAATCCAATTTATACTTTGCTTCACCCGAGTTCATAAAAAATCTTAATTTAGACTATGGAAGAAAACTCTGTGTTCCCGCAATAGCAACGCTCCAAATACGTCCGGCCAGTGTGCAGGGCACGTTACTCCACAAGTACTTGTACAACTTTAGATTTACTGCGCTCTTACCGTCTCGCCGGCTCCGGCGCGCGCCGCTCTGCGCGACCGCTTGCAGTTTTGCATTCTACGCGCCAACCAACAACATTTCAAATTGCGTAATGCTCCATGATTGTTGTTCTACGATGTTTTAACGTTAAACGTTTGAAGGCTTTTTAATGAAAAAAGTTGTTCTTGTTGGTTGTTTTCCTGTAAACTTTGGAATTATGAATAATATTAAACAGTTTGTGGTTTTTTGATACTAAAGGGTTGTTTTCTTGTTTCTCGGTTTCGTATGAAGATATTTTGTAATTTTTCGACGTGGTAAACAGTTTGTATTATATCATTTCAGATAAAAGTACAAGTTTAAGCGTGTCCCACACTGGCGCGGCCTGCGGTGCGGCCGCGGTGGCGGTCAGTTGTATTCGTTAGAAATGTAGGTGAGCCTTCAGACACGCGCGGCCAAGACGCGGCCCGCGAGCGGCTGACCGCGGCGCAAGCCCCGCCCCCATGCTAATGTGACCATTTTATTTTGACTTAAAACGGGACATTTTCAAAAGTACGACGTCAGTAAAGCCGCAGTAATAAAATAAATCTGTTGAGATCATTTCTTTAAGAAAATTAAGTAGATATTGAATAATTAGCTAAACGATAAAAAATATAAGGCTATTTCGTTGAGGTTTTGTAATGTTTTTATGCACTTTAAAAAATATTTTATCTTTAGGAAAATTACAGAGAACTGTTAAAGGATGCGTAGTTTTTATGTTTATTGAAAAAAAACGAAAAAATTCTGCGTCCCAAAGCATCGTTCGGGAACACCCGGACGAAGTCACGAATAAAGGGACAGTCCCGTTCAAAACGGGACGTATGGTCACATTACCCATGCCACGCCCCTTCTGCCACATGAGTAGAATATACTCTGTGCTTCTGTCACTCGGCACCACGCGGTCAGTTGCAAATTTTTGCAACAGGCCGCGTGTACCACGTTGAAAAATGACGCCAAATACGAATATTGTAACAGAAATAGTAAATTTAAATAATAATTTCGCACTTTCTGTTCATAAAAGTAATATTATGAGATGCCAATAATAGATAATATAGGAATCTCACACATCAAAATAATGTTTAATTATAGTTTGACCGAAAGTGTTGTACCGCCCCTTAGGAAAGCGCGGGGAGGTGGGGTCCCAGGAAAAAAGACCATGAGTTCACATGAGATCAATATTGTCGGACTGATCTTACGATATCGGTTTACAATATTTTATGTAAAGCCAGATGCGATTCCAGACTTATATTAATTAGAATTCCAGGTTTCTTCACGATGTTTTCCTTCACCGATGTCAGTAACATCCAAGATAAACTTTAGAAAGTTTTTTTTATTTGAATTGAAAATTGCCTCCGCTACGATTTTGGCAATATTCGCATCACTATTCTATTCAAAGCTTTTGGTCTACTTTTCTTAAAATATCCGACCATTTTAAAAATGACGGTCTTGACATCACGAGATAACGCACGACCCATCTTTGTATATTTATCTCATGTGCGTCTGTCATAGACGGTCCGGTACAAACAAATGCTAGCTACCGCCGTGAGCGTCGGCGGCAGACTGACGGCACGGAGCGGCCGGTACTCCCCCGCGTCTCGCCGCGCACATACCTAAGGCGCCGTACAGCAGTTTCGGTCAAACTATATAGTAGGGGAGCCCAGGAAGGGATTTTTGGATTTACTCGAGCGTGGCAGATTAATATAAGGGGGGATACCTTGCACCCTGTTAAATACCTCCACCATATACAGGGTGGAATTTTGTAATGCCACCTGGAGGAAAAGTACTCTTAACACTGCAGATAGAAAATTTTACTCAAAGGAAACATTCCTTTAGGCGATTAACACACGGCACCGCACGCCGCTCCGGCGTGCGGTGATGCGGTTCTCACGTCGCACTAGCCTCTATGAAATCCGCTTGAACCTTGCACACGAACACCGCACGACCGCGCGGTCGAGCGGTGTTCTCGTCACAACCGCATCACCGTGCGGATCATCGTGCAGGGTTCCCAATTTAGGGGTTTTCTCCCCAAAAGGGGGTAATATAATTTTTTAAAAGGGCGTTATATGTTTAGGTGTATTTTTAGGGACTTTTGGCTTCTTATATTATTAAATCTATTTTTTTATTTGTTGACCTAGGCAGCATAGTGGGTATCAGGACACATGCGCGAAAGACATTTACGCGCAAGACTCTTGCGCGAGACCCTTTGCGCGCACGGACACTTGCGCGACTCCCTTTGCGCGATAGGTCACTTGCGCGAATGACAGTTCCACGATAGACATTTGTGCGCCTACACTTGCGCGATAGATACTTCCGCGAATCCACTAGCGCGAATGCAGATATGCGCGAAGTATATTTTTATAAAGGATATAATGGGCAAAATTCTTGAAATAAGGTTCCGTACACACATCACTTTATCCATTAGATAAAATTTATAACGGCTAATTACGCGTCATGGGTGTAGTGTCCATGGTTTTCGAGGGTGCTGATGCCGAAAATGTAGTCAAAATGAAAATCCAAGATGGCGGCCGCAAAATTTTACAAAATATGCTTCATGGGTGTCGCGTCCATGGTTTTCGAGGGTGCTGATGACGAAAATGAGGTCAAAATAAAAATCCAAGATGGCGGCTGCAAAATTTTACAAAATATGTTTCATGGGTGTCGTGTCCATGGTTTTCGGGGGTGCTGATGCCGAAAATGAGGTCAAAATAAAAATCCAAGATGGCGGCCGCAAAATTTTACAAAATATGCTTCATGGGTGTCGCGTCCATGGTTTTCGAGGGTGCTGATGACGAAAATGTGGTCAAAATGAAAATCCAAGATGGCGGCTGCAAAATTTTACAAAATATGCTTCATGGGTGTCGTGTCCATGGTTTTCGGGGGTGCTGATGCCGAAAATGAGGTCAAAATGAAAATCCAAGATGGCGCCCGCAAAATTTTACAAAATATGCCACGACCATGGACACGACACCCATGAAGCATATTTTGTAAAATTTTGCAGCCGCCATCTTGGATTTTTATTTTGACCTCATTTTCGGCATCAGCACCCCCGAAAACCATGGACACGACACCCATGAAACATATTTTGTAAAATTTTGCAGCCGCCATCTTGGATTTTTATTTTGACCTCATTTTCGTCATCAGCACCCTCGAAAACCATGGACGCGACACCCATGAAGCATATTTTGTAAAATTTTGCGGCCGCCATCTTGGATTTTCATTTTGACCTCATTTTCGTCATCAGCACCCTCGAAAACCATAAACACGACACCCATGACGCGTAATTAGCCGTTATGAATTTTATCTAATAGATAAAGTTATGTGGGTATGTGTACGGAACCTTATTTTAAGAATTTTGCCCATTATCCTTTATAAAAATATACTTCGCGCTTATCTGCATTCGCGCTAGTGGATTCGCAGAATTTTTTTATTTTTTTCCCAGAATTTTCCCCGCAGTTTTAATTTCACCAAAAGTTCCCTAAAATTTTTCCCCAAATTGGGGGGAAAAAAAAACCCCAACCTGGACACCCTGAAAACTGGTCAAAACCGGTAAAAAATAACTGGCTAAAACCAAAACCGCATCAAAATCCGCTTCACCGCCACCGCATGCCGGAGCGGCGTGCGGTGCCGTGTGATAATCGCCTTATTTTTGAATAGAAAGCAAACTGCATTCAAAGATTTTCGAAAATTCTCTTCTCCCACACCCGGGAATCGAACCGGCTTAAATCTGAAAAAATTATACCCTGTACTTTTATTGCATCGATCGTTAGGGTCAATTATAAGGATGAAATCTCTTTCTGAGGAAAACCAGGAAATCTAAATTTTTGTAAATAGTTAAATTAATTTAAGATTTCCTGGTTTTCCTTTCATTTAATTTATCATGTTTGTTAGAGAGATTTCATCCTTCATCCTCACTCCACCAGTGAAAGGGTTCCATCTTTAACCATTTTTTCTTTTTAGCATCTAATCTTTACAATCTAAAAGGTCCCCACGACGCTGGAGTAAATCCACATTTAGCATTTTGGGCTCCCTTACTAATTTAATAATGACGCATCAGGCCGCCACCGCCACCGCGGCAGTGTGTTGTCGCAGGGGGCGGGGCCGCGGCCCGCGGTTGGCCGCCACCGCAGGCCGCGCCAGTGTGGGACACGCTTACGACACATGTCAATCGTACCAGGCTACGTAGCAGCCGTCTACGAGTAAGTGCTACGGCGCTACGAGTGCTACGCTTGCTACGATATCTTTAAAATGTGACACAATGATGTTCTAATGGTGACAAAGTGTTGTGGAGAACAAAGAGAACACTCTATTCTTGTGTTTACTTCAGAAAAGAAAACACTGATCTTCATTAGAGGCGTTTAATGAGTTCAAGAGCCATTGTACACACCTGTAAGTATGTGTTAGCATTTATTTTATAAGAAATCTCAAAAATATTGTTATTGTATAAAATTCTGTACCTCGAAAACTCTGTTTTGTACCACCGCAATGCTGTAAACCCACAAACCCCGTTGACAACACATTTTTTATTATTTCCCTTTAGAAATACCTTTATGTTTGCACCCCGCTGGTCTCATGTTTGTCTTGTAATTAATTACGACATACACAGTCGGAACAAAAGATTCTTTCTGTACACAATTCCTTTGTTTTGATATCGTGTGTATCACCGAGCTGTATTCGAAGATAACGAGGTAAGCAGAGCTATATGAAATAGATATTTATTAATTAACTAAATATTTGTTATAAGGCTAACATGAAATAGATACCTAGAAAAAGTATCTATATTTTGCTATATCAGTGTAGTAATACAGGGCCTACTTTTCAAATTCCGAAAATAATTCTATGTTAAGAAAGAATTGACATCAAAAGCTTTTTTATTCGAATGACATAACTAAAAATCTATGCACAACATCAACAAAAAGTTATTCATAAAAATTACAAAAAGGTTGTAGTTCGAAACACTTTTATTAGTTATTAAAAAATTGCATTTAAAAATAAATCATGAAGGTATAACATTTTCTCAGATGCAGAAATGGTGGTATTCTTATTTGCAGTTAAAACCATCTATACGTATGTCACCGTTAATTACACGTAATTTAGGAACGTGTAACTCACCCGTTATCACTGTTATCGCAAGTTATTTGGTGTAACTCAACAAACAAGCTCACGCGCCGCACAAAGGGGATCTTTGTGCGCCACTCTTTTGTTTCAGCTATTTATGACGCCGGTAATTGCGATGACGTCACGGCATATAAATGCTTGCATGCTCATCTGAAAGGTCCGTATGAGTTGTTTACTAACTCGGGACCAGTTGGGGTTCTATTGTTAAATGTTTGTTTTTGGTTAAAGGAATAGTGCATATTTTTGGGATGTGTTTTCCCAACCATTCTCAACCCGTGAAGGTTATTTTAATGCACCCAATGGAAATAATAACCTCTATGACTTGAAAATGAAACGTTGGGGGTCTAGACTCGGTAGACTGGTAAAAGCTTGCGCCAAAATGTCCTTTCCAGTTTCCACATGGAGGGCGCACTTTGGCAGTTAGCCCCTTGCTGTCCAGCTAAAATTATCACAATAGAATGAGTAATTCTTACGTCATGGTTCATGCCAACAAAAAAGTAAAATATTTTCTCGTTGGTATGTATTTTAAAGCATTTGTGTTTATGAAATAAAGAAAGCTTTTTTCTCAAACGACGTCGACCTCTGAAGGTTTGTTTAGACTACACGTGCGAGCTTATTCTATCCTAGATCTAGTAAGTTATATTTGTGTAAACAGAGACCAAGTATTCATTTACTGGTCTAACTATACTAAAATCCTAAAATAAATTCGTATTCTGGTTTATTTATTCACGTCTGTCAACAGCTTCTGTATACATTACATCTTAAGTATTACAAATTATCGGTCATGGTTTTATACAGTCGCTCATAACAGACTAACGAGCGTGTTTAGGAATTAGAAAATACTTAAAAAAATATGGTTCTGGATCTATGTTCGTTTGTTCTAAACCCAATTGAATGCACAATGCAGTGTTTCGCGGCAGTCAGTTGTTCCAACACAAGCATTTAATTTTTGAGACAAAATACGACCATTGCGAATAGTAGGTTAGTTTTTCGACAAAAAGGTCTTACTGTTACTGGTTAAATAACAGCCCTTGTCAAATATAGGAGCGTATCTCTCAGGGCTTAGTATAGAAGACCCTCCGCTGAGCCGAAGCATTCACAGGTAAAAGTAATCCTCTTACGTGTGAATTATTTCTAAATACTAGTTACTGGTTAGCTTCAAACGGGTCAAGCGAAACAGTCGTTATAAGACATTTAGAACCGGGTTACACGTCATATTGTCTTTTAATTATATTAGTACTCTTAAAATTTTTAAAACGTTTACATTCAGATTTATATGATTTGGGAAATTTTATTATCCTGACTGGCTCGGGTCTCAAGTCTGTTCCACTGTTATTAGGGGATTTTCATCAAGAATTTCTTAGTAGCAGACAAAGTCTGGAATATTTAATCATAATCAGCCCGTCCCAAATTGTGTGGAATTTAAACATAATTAGTAAAACGAGAGTATACTATGCCTTCTGCCTACACCTCCGGGAAATACAAGCTCAATATTTAATACAACCTTGAATTGACGTCACAGAACGTATGTCACCTAAGTATGACCTATTTTCACGGAAAAATCACATCGCGTTCTGAACCAGACGTTCTGTGTCCGACACAAAATGTCAAAATGTTATCGTATCGTTATGTGTGTTGTATGAGCGCGGTAATTGGGATCGAACAAATAGCGTGCTATATTTTTTGGAATACTGACAAACATGTCAGGATTATGAGGTTAACTGTAAGAAAATATCACTATTGTTTTGTATTTAGGTTCAAGTGTAATATAACCAGACATTACTGGCCACAGATTACTAGGAATTAGTCATACGCATGCATCAATTAATGTAAGTAATCGACCTCTTTTTTATTGAAAACTTCTTTTGTGTACCCGCTGTCTAGGGAAAAAGACTACTAAAACTCCCCGGTTCCCACTGCCACCATGACTTGGCGACCCAGAAAGTATTCGTACATATACCTACTCTTACGCAGTTAGAGGACTAATATAATCTACATGCCGATTGGTAAAATGTGGCTGGGCTAAATTTAATCTTAAGAACTATTATATTGTATTACCCATATTTGCAAAATAAAATTTCTATTCTATTCTATTCTATTGTACTAGCTCCTGCCAGTGGCTTCGTCCGCGTCAAAGTTGATTGCTTTGATAGATACTAACTTTGGACCACCGTTTCATCCCCTTAGAGGGTGATTTTTGGAAAATCCTTTTTTAACAGACGTCTACTAACTATAAACTACCTTCCTGCCAAAATTCATTTTTATACGCCAAGCGGTTTTCGATATTTCGTGATGAGTGAGTAAGTGACCTTTCTCTTTTATACCTATACCTATATATTTAGAAGATTAAAATCTAGATTTTTTTATGAAGGACTTTTTCTCACTAATTCGATAAAAAATAACGTAAGTACAAAACTTTTATATCCGAAGATAGAGGGCGGTAAGAAACTAATTAGTTTGGGCGCGGTATCACAAAGAAACACCTTTCGAGGTGGCCTTCACGAGCAAGGCACGGTAATCGAACTATCTGCATCGGACCTAGTAGCGGTTACGTCATTCTTAGTTTATTAACATTTATTTATTTGTCACTAGAGAGCAATATATAAGTCACAAACAGTCTATATGTTAATATGGAATGTTTGTGCGATTTGTTATGCATTGTTTTCACATGTACCCGTAGCACATCATTCATATTGAATTGATGTAAGTAAGCTAAATTAGTAATATTTTATTGTTTTTAACCGACTTCAAAAAGGAGGAGGTTCTATTTTCGACTGTATGTTTTTTATGTGTCCTCACCGATTTCTCCGCCAACCGTGAACCGATTTTCAAAATTATTTTCTTTTTATTCGAAAGAATGTACTGCTGAGTTGGTCCCGTATTAATTTTGTGATGGTATGGAACTCCTCAATAACCAACAGTACACGTGTTGTAATTTGGTTATTGTACTAAAGATCAAAGATAATTGCTGGTTAGTTATCTATCCATGGTCATCTAATTATGGTCCTCGAAGATGGAACTCCTTATTGATGAACAGCAACAGCACATTTATACTTGTTTACAAAAAAGGCAACCGGCTTCAAAAACTACAAAATGAAAATAATAGCTTTCGTTTTGGAAATCGTGTGCACTTTTACAAAACCAAAACAACAAACAAACAGAACCAAAGCTGCCGACTTCCAACACGATTCTTGTTTGTTAAAATATTTAAAAAAAAAATCATGGAGTTTCTTACTGCTTATTTTTCATAGAAACCTGCCGTTTGGAACGAGCATCTCGGTACATAAAAGTGCCTTTGAATAGTTTTGTTTTTTCTTTTTTATAAGTCTGAGATAAGATCCTTTCTCAGCCAAAATGTCACAACAATAATAATGTAACCAGGATTTTGTAGAAACTTGATAGAAAAGAGTGTCCGCGGAGTTTCTTGTTTGTTCTTCTCCCTGAAGACTTATCTACGATTTGGAACAGATAACTAGCTTCAACTTTCTAACTAACTAAGTATGGTTTAATTGAAATAAATTCTTCGACTTTGACGTGTCTCAGGCTGATAATTATAACTTAGCTTATTTTTAGGCTTAAAATATTTATTATTTATGACCAGTTTCTCTAACTCCGAATTGATCTAGTTTTGTTTTTGGCAGACAATTACATATAATCGATCCTATTAATTTAATGCATTTAATGGCTTTTAAAGGAACTTATTGTATGCAGGTTTCTTATCTTGATTATTGTAACCTCAACACAAATTACCCCACGGTTTAATTACGTCTTTACGAAAGACAAAATTTTATTTAAAAAAATTGCGAAGTAAAGCTTGACCTACTAAAATTAGCGTCAGCTATTAAAGAATCACCGCCCACTAATCACCGGTCGCGTGCCTGACGAGGCCGGTGATTCCTGTCGCGTTGTCGGAGATAAGTAAAGAAATACGACGTGATATATATCAGTGAATGATAAGACAGCTATCCGTCTCTTTGAAGCCGACTCACGAAATAAGTTTCTTAAATAAATCTCTCGTTTTTACAGGAAAAAAAACTAAGATAGTATACTTATTTACTAAGTTTTTAAAACAATAAGCTTTGTGAAATAAAAAGGAAAACTTAAAACTTTACGGTTTATAAAGGTTATCTATCTAACTACCGCATCTAGAAATGTTGAGCAACAAATCGTAGAAGAAATACCTTATCACGTTTAATGCATTTATTCAACAATAAAAAATCTAAAGGCCAAAGTCTAGAAGTGTGCCAGTGTACCCATTACCTAAACTCATTCTAATACCTACTAAAGCCTACAGGCACTAGTAACTAATCTAGATTTTAGGTGTCCATTCAAAAATGCGTGATTTCGGAGGTAAATACTTATCTATAAGCTGTTTGTTTGGTGTGGCTTTCTTTCCTTTGGACCCAGATTAATCGTTTCATTGTTGAAAAACAAACGATAATATTCAAAAACTTAGGCGTGATACACGCGTCGGGTCAGTAAGCTTATACCTTGGCTTTGGATGGCTTACCGCCGTCCTCCAGGGAATATTACCTTGAAATATCACTTGTATTGTACAGAAAATAGAGGTTATTTATTACGACACATGGGCCTAGTATAACGTAAGGTAACATTTATTTTCAAACTAGTGTCACCTCTTTGTGGTGCCTGGTCTTTGAAATATTGTCTTTAATAATTGATTGTTGTCTTGGTGAAAGAATTGGTGGTTATAAAGATAAATTGGCAGGGGAATTAAAAAAATGTGAAAGTTGTCGTCAAATGGAAAAGAAAATATTGGATTAATAAAAGAATAGCAGACGGGTAACTTTATGTCAAAATATTCTAAGTATCCTTCCAAATGCCTCCCGAGAGCGGACTTAGTAGACAATAGTAGTTTCTTCTATCATACAAATAATAAACAAGTTTAGTGTCTTTTCTACCTTTATCGATTTCGGGATTCTAAGTTCATTCTTTTGATTCCTCAAAGTTAACTCGAGTCAAAAACTCGCAACGAAAATATTATGGCTTTGAAGTATGACCTAATCGTAAACTATATTTATTTCTAGGACTTATAATGAAGTCCAATAGAGTCCCGGTTTCCAAATATAGCGCGAACTATTGATCGTGTGAGATCAGGAAGCGAGGCGCTATATTTAGATGTAGGCGAGCAATATTGCCTGTTGTGTGGTTAATGTGATGTCGTAGCGAAAAGGTTACATCTCAAGAGGAATATCGCAATATGTTTGAAGAAGGCTTTTCTCTAAATAAAGATGAACAAGCTCGGCTAATGTGGGTATTGTGTGTTGTGTTGTTGTCTTAACGATAGAACTCCGGTAGATTTTAGTCTGGTAAGTAAGTCCCATTTAACACTGTATACAATCTATACTAATAAAATAAAGCTGAAGAGTGTGTTTGTTTGTTAAAACGAGCTTATATCTGGAATAGTATCAAAATGTACATCTCAAAAACGGTTAAACGTAGGTATAACAATTTGTATAGCAAAAAATTAGTTAACTCTTATAATTAATGCAAATACGATTTGAGGCAAAGGAAGTATGTATTTCCAAAAAACAGATTTTCGCGGCCTTTGACCTTGATTATCTAAGGAGGCTCATACGTGGCTTTTAAAATCAACATTGAGATGCAAAAAAGAAAATTAAGGAAAAGAAGAAAATGAAAATGGAAAAAATAAAAGATTTTATAAATTTTCAGCTTATTTCGTTTCATTCCGAGGTGAAACCTCTACGTTGACTGGACTAATTGTCCTGAAATTAATTTTTCTTCTATTATTAGTTCCTTTCTATTATTATATTTTTGTGTGTTACGTAAACCTATAATTGGTGTATACAATCGAAGTTATACATTACTATAAGTACTTCTGAACTGTATTGCCAATGCTTTTAAGCATATTATGCAATTGGTGTTCTTCATTAAATAAATAAATAAGTCTCATGAACACGTATGAGTAGTTACGAGCTGTCTGAACAAACGTTGCGAAGTATCAAAGATTCAAAATAACTGGCTGATCGATAGCAGATTTTGAGGTGAGAGCACACTGGGATCATGTGCTAGACGGCACGTGTATACTAAGACTAAATGTTAAGTGTATTTACGTGTAAGGTCGGAAAGCTATTCGATATAATAACATTAGAAGAATTTATTTGTTTGGGACGAGAGATTTCCATCGTCAAAGAAAATGTAAAATAATGTAGACGATTGTTAGAATTTTTATATATTTATATTATTTAGAAATAATAAATGTCATAACTAAAATAAAATGAAAATGTAAATAAAAATAAACACTTTCCAGTGTCCATTTGAGTTTATTAAACTCTATTTGGAGTTTTGTATGTATGTTGTGTATATATAAAAGTATACATATTTATGTTTGCGCTTAAACACACGCATTCACATTCAACTCTCATAAATCAAGTGACGCGTGATATTATTTGGTGTTCACACTCGATTACACCCCAGAGTTAGGACAAACAAGAGAATTTTATCAGCTTATTACTTCCAAACTTAGTTACGAGAGCCCGGGGTTTAAATGCCCCCCACCCACCGGCTTTCGTCATACAAATGTGTTAGTTTAGGCAGTCAGCTGTGAAGGGAGTAAAATAATAGTTGTATGTAGTTTTGAATAAAGGGCAAGGATGGAGATAAGTAATGTGAATTTTGATCAACGTGGTATTGTGTTATGTGTATTTAGGATATTATATTGTGATATAATATGTATTTTTTTTATTATTACAAGGTATCTACATCGATATGTGTATATTCAGGGCTTATTCCGAGAGACAGAGAAACGAGAATTATGTTATATAAAAGCTTTTGCCTGCGACTTTGTCTGCGAAAATTTTCTTATGGATCCCTAATTTGATTGTATTTTTTAAAATAAAATTACTATGGCACTCAAAGATAATGTAGCTTCATAATAGCGTAATTTACTATGGTACTCTTTTGAGTGCCATAGTATTAGAATTCTTTCGCAACTATGAAGCTGCATTATTTTTAATGCAGCTTCATAGTTGCAAAAGAATGTATAGAATCGAACTAGTAGTACTTCATGTCTTATGAAAACACTCAGGCAGAGACTATGCAGCTGATTGGTAGACATATTTCAAAAGGAACATTTACCTCAGCAAATAAAATAAAATAGACAATCTACGTCTAAACCATCTTTCATTTCAAATCAACACAAAGGAACCTCAAACGAACATTCAAAAATTCACAAAGGATATCTACAGACGGCAAATGAAAATGAAAGAAAAAGAATGCACACACTAGCGCGCCCGGTGTGCCCCCGCCCCGCGCCGCGCCGCGCGCCAAACTATTCACATAGTCTGATACATATTTCATGATGCTCATCCGAATCGCGCCCGACACTTGGATTATTTTAAAGATATAAGCACCGTTTGGTACCGCAAACCGTATCATTCAAATTCAAGGTTCAACGCGGTGGCGATTTGCTAATTTTGCGTTTTGCTATGTTGGGATAACGGTTATGAATGATTTTAGTTTATTTTGCTACGTTATAATTATTATAAACTGTAGTTTGAAGTGTGTTCTTATTTATTTAGGTGAGTACTGCTGACCCTAAATAAGTCAATGATTTTAACTTTCACCGTTTCGAATGTTTAATTCTCATCTAACTAGCTGTAAAATGACGTCCTTAAGAATTAGTTAGGTCTTTTAAAACTAAACACAAACACGCACACATAGTTTTGCAAAATCGAAAGCTTCATTATTAATTTATAAGAAAAGTAAAGTAAAACATAAAGTAAAAATTGCATTACCACTGGTACTTAGTATAAAGTTTTACATAAGTGACAGTATTCATTACTGAATTATGAATACAAAACGATTCGGTCTACTGTATTTATTTCATTTTATATTTATTTATTAAGGATCTCCAATAAAAGATATACACAAATAATGTCATTATAATAATCAACAAAAGGTTATTCCTATTATGTAGGCCTGTATACTCCTTTACTCATAGGAGACCACAGCATGCTGAGTGTAGAGCGTGAGGTGAATTGTTACTACACCGTGAAATGACAATTTGCTCACTTCAGAATAGCTCTCAGAAGACATTTTTACAGAATAAACTGGCTGCTTACCAATTTTGGCAAATAAGAGCAACTGTCTCCACAGAACGGATACTACATTTTATTATTTTGTCTGGTGACTATGTAACTCCAGGTCAACATATTGGCTGCAACAAGCTAGTCATCTTAAAGCACACTACACAGTTCTCCACTGAAGCACTCTCTGTAGGTAGTACATTACATGTGGCTGCGCTAGAAGAGCTCGTCTCAAGTGCCCACTGCGAGCCATATCTGACCGCGGCCTTTATACGCACTAGTATGTTAATAAATGTATACGTCGTAAGAAGTAGGTTTTTATCTATTACTCAATCATAAAAAGTTGTTTGGTAGATATATCCTCTTTTATAAATAGTAACTAGGTAACTAGGTCGATCTTTTTCTTAAAATGATAATGGCCTTTATTATACTCGTAGCATAGCAATTATGATCATCGTTGAAGTCATCATCTATCCTTTTCCCCGTTTTGTTGGAGTCAGCTTTCATTTTTAGCGGATGCAACTGAATACCAGTATTTTACATGGAGCGACTGCCTATCTGACCTCCGCAACCCAGTTACAGGGTAATATAATACCCTTGGTAAGACTGCTTGTCGGATTTTCGGGCTTTTGATTTCCTGTAACGAATGTCAAAGCCCTATGAATGACAGCCGGGACCAACGGATATTTACTTTCCAAAACACGGGGGTGTCACGCCGCCAACTAAACATAATGTGAAGTAATAATATAAAATAAATAAAATATAACTAATAACGTGTGCACGTTTTTGATTTGCACTGATGAGTATACAAATACTGGTACATTCACTATATTTTTGATTACTGCTACTTACTGCTCTGTAAAGTACTAGTTTTTGGGATTTCGCAATCATGTTTAAAACCATTTTGTCATAGTTGATATTTCTATATGGTGCAGCTTATTCACAAATAAGGAGTCGACGTGGGTGTACACTACCAAGGGTCATCTGTTGTCACAAATAGACGGAAAAAAATGAAAAGACAAACAAAGCATCTACTACCAGCAACAGTTACGCATTGCCGAGCTATGCTATTATTATTTTATTCCTAAACCAATCTCATAGCAAAACACATATTACTAAAACATACCTTATTCCAACACATGCTCAACCACATCTTATTGTAATTTTCCTCCTAAACCAAATTCTACGGAACTTGTGGCACCAGGTGGCGCTGTGATCCCTTCTATATTATACACGAGTTCCCGATACGTACTGGTACGTGTTTATTTACTTTTATAACAGTATGGTTCGTGTGTTGTGGGTTAGACTGCCGACCGGAAAGTTCACAATTAGATTCCGAACGGTTGGCGCAGTGGCTCAGCGAACGGCTGCAAAATTAAGGGTCGCGGGCTCGATTCCCGCACAGAACTAATAATTGTATGGCCTACAGGTAGTTGTTCCAGGTCTAGTTATTACCTATATGTAACTTTATATATTAGTAAATACACTCACGATTCAGGACAAATCTGTAGAATACTAATTGAAATAAAATTCATTTTAGCCCTAAACTCTATTACGTAAGGTACCAAATGGGTCGAAAACATAATTTAAAGTACATTTAAAGCACTCCTCTTCGCCACACATGCGTAATGTAGTAGTATGCGAGCCGCAGCTGGTGTGGATGTGATCCCTCTTATTCAGCGTTCCGCTATAAATAGTCGTACATATAATAAAGTACGCATGAACTTGGCCGCTCAATGTGGAGTACACTATGTATGGGGAAATGTTATTTGCATAATATATTGTATCCAGGCGAAGGTTCGGTGCCGGCTCGGGTTAGACAATTTAGAATAGAGGAGAGTAATAGTGTTAATTTAAGGCCCTTATTAATAATTCAAAACGTGAAGGTCTTATTTATTTAGGTATTTATTATGATTTTAGTACAGCAGCCCTGTTTAATTATTATAGACACGATGAAGCACCATCAACAGTAATTGCCGATGTCTTCAAAAAACACATTGATGTCTTGTTTGAGGAACCTCATGTCTTTGTCCTTAGAGTAAATTGTATTTGGGGTATATTGAAGATGCTGATCAATGCAAAAATATTCAATAAGCTCTTTTTAGGAACAAAGGTACCCAATTAGGGTCTGAAAACAGCCTTTGGATGTATGATCGGATTTTCTCCAATCTTTTTCGAGTACTTTAACGTGGGTACAATTTCTGAGTCACGGGGATTTTAAGATCCAAAACTCTCCACTTACCTCAGTCCCGGCACATCATCAAGCTGTGCGCCGTCAGGCTGCTGCCAAGCGATCTGCGGGGAAGGAAACCCGTGGGCCGCGCACGAGGCCCGGGCGCCCGTCGTGTTGGAGAAGACCAACCGGGGGGGCGGCTCCATCAGGAACACTGGCCCGTGCTCCTGGCCTTCACCACCTAGGAACAAGGAACATGAGAGTGTTAGAAGAAAAGCAGTTAGTCTTCTTCTTAATTTATTATAATAATGTGTGAGATCATGTGAGTGTCCACTTACATTCATGTGAGTGTCAAAATGTGGTCAGGTGAGTGTCTGTAAGTATTCACACGTCTACCTGAGTACACAAGAGTGTCCTTTTCACACATAAATAAATGTTCTCAAATTCAACACATTATTTTGTTCATACAGTTGCCCTCTTAATACCTAGTATTCATAAATTGTCATTTTCTATGACTATAATATTTGTAAAACAATAGAATAAAGTTAAAATTGCGTAAAAATTTAATAATGGTTTAACCCCCGAAACGATATTAAAGTGGGCACCTAGGTACTCGCATCGTATGTGTGAATGAACAGGCGTCCCATTGTGTCACTTACGTTACAATGTTACCTCTTTCCTCTAAGATTTACAAATATACTTAACTTTTATAAATAGAACGTATGGCATGTTCCCGGAAAACTCGCTGTTTCCGCAAAACTGTTCGGGTTACGATAACTCACTTACATTTCAGAAATTCTTATAACTTCGCAATTGTATCCTATTTTCGTATGAGAAAATCCCATTATTTTACTCCAATAGCTCTTCCAGAAACTTGGTAATCATAATTGGGTACTCTGTATAATATTTGGTATACCCAAAAATATAAAGACTGCCATAAAATTCTACAAAGGGTTCTCTCTAAAGGATTGCAAATTTTTAGACAGTCGTTAAGGTCTAAAATAAACGCAATATAGTTGTTTCAGCTGAAAGGTTAAACAACGATTAGATCCCAACGTACCTGCCTAATGAGGCTGTTATCTAGATAAAATAGAAGTTGTAAAAACTTCGTTTGGAAATGAACACTTAATTTCGGTGTCTGCTGTTGGCCATTTAAAAGTTTCGAGAACAATGATGACTACTTTTTGAGTTGTATAAAGGTAAGTAAATCTGTCTATTAATTAATTAAACGTTTAAAGTTTTTACATAAAAATGGTTTACTTTTTAGATACTATATAATTAATATCTGGGGAGCAAATCTAAAAACTTTAAGGAACGATCGCAATCTTATTTTATTCTGGATCTGTCAAAAATGTTTATAATTTACCTAAAATTTTTAACATTGATTATCACTAGGATTGCGACAAGATTTAAAACGATTTTAATTAGTAGAACTAGCCTTTAGATCTCTCTCTCCACCCGAATATCACATCTATCCGATTTTCATCGTTGTTATAATGATAATTGGATTCAATCTCAATGCATGACTAGAAACAAGAAACCGAGCTAGTCAAGCAAGCCACTCATAATCAAATATACATAAACGAATTTCTAGGAACGGACTCCGTAGTTCCTGAACATAGCTACGTACATAATGTACAAAGATATCACCGAACGCGAACAATCGTGCAACTTGCGCAGATTGTGACCATTGACACATTGACTGTAGCGACTTTGTAACGTGGCACACAATGTACAGGGTGGAACTAAGTTTGAACCAAGTGGCTGCATAGTATCGCTCTCGTGATTGGTGCAGTGTACAGTGGAGATGCTTGAATAAGTTAGTTTGTTATGTTTTGCGTTGAGGAGGATTCAATCTTCTAAATGAAGTATTTTTGTTGAGACTATAATAGTGTCCTTTTGCTCTCTGAATTTATTAACATGAATTTGTAGATAGAAATTACAATAATAGCGTTCAATAAAGTAGGCAGTCAGTTAATTTAAGAGTCAGCATTAAACTGTAAGTATTTGCTACGAGTGCAATCCACTATTTAAAATACGTTATTTGAGCGGAGGTCACGTACAGTCTCGTGAATAAGGTCACGCCGCACTTTGCATTCGGTCGGTCAGTCGTCGAAACTTCAAAAACAAAAATGTTTTCATTCAATCCAGAGCTTGTTATCGTTCTGCAGATTCCGGGTTAAACCGAGATTTGTCAAATTAGACACCGGGTTAACTGCCTTAACGTGGTTACCGCCGACAGACAGACGGCTGCCTTGATATGTATAATACGCCATTTGAATTTCAAACGCCATTCCTCCGTGAACTGGATTCAACTAGCGTTTGCCACAATGTTATGTTGGAATTAACATAATAATGTGTTATATAACTAAGTTTGGATTATGGGGACTCGGATTGGATTATTGTTGGTTCGAACTGGTTGCGGATCAATTTAGTTTGATACAAGTTTGTTTGGGATCTGCTACTTTGTTGTTTAGGAATTATTTTGCTTAGTTTATTTTTTTAAATAGGTGATAATTTCCAATTGAGGCAAACAGCACATCAAAATATATTTTTTAATTAAGTATACAATAGTACAATACCTACGCTTTCACTGCATTCTCAAAAGTCTACAACCTCATACTTCTATTAAGACATCTACTTACGTTTTTAAACGGGAAACTAGTTTCAACTTTCTAAGTAACTGATCGAATCCTTGACTATTAAAAAGTCTATAAATGGTTTAATTAAAATACGTGACTTTGATACTTATTTATAACTAACTGAAGTACCGACCCTACTTCTCCCTACAATCATCTAAATATGGAAAAATCTCACTCGTTAAGTTCCCACCTTCCTAGTACCGTCAGCAAATACACGAGCACAGACGGGCTTCTATTTGCGCGCGCATAAATATGCAGTTTTGTAGGTACCTCGAGACGTCATAGTATCGCAAACGTTTCAGAGCGTCCTGTAGCTGAATGATCCAATTATGCTATCTGTACTGCGTACACTGACGCGTGGGAATGTTTGAGAAGTTCTTTTTTGTTTTTGTATAGGGAATTGCTAAATCTTGATACAGATTTGGAAGCTCGACGAAGTTTTAAAAGTATTAACATAATTAAGCTCAAGCGGGTGTTGTGACGTTATTTAGCGAGGGGCTTTGTCCACTGGAAGATAACGATGTTTTGTGTTGTTTTTTTCTCTAAGACCACGGTTTATGTGGATTTTCGTCCAACATCTTTATTATAGTAGCTGCTGCGGCATAACGTAAAGCCCCTAGAACAGCTCTGTGCCACTTGCATCCAACGCCCCCTCGCTCTCACGAGGTCGTCGCCTTACTAATTCTAAGAGCTACGACCTGAGTCAGCTATTTTTCTTTCGCCACAGATTTTAACATTTTTAATGTAGATCAGCTGTTAATCTTTATATTGTCTTGACACCAGTACTAGTAAAAATAAGACTTGCCAATCCATCAATATAGTCCGCACGAAATATACCGTCAGTGAGAAAACGATTCATTTTGCATAAAGAAACCGGAAAAAGCTGATTTAACTTTCGCAATTCAGTGAGCCAATATTTTCAAAAGCAAAACAAAAACATAGCGTCTGTACTTTTGTACGGACGAGCAAAAAAATCCTTGAAACTTGGAACGTTTAATACTTTTATCTTGGCTGTGTCTCTTTTGTTCAGTTTTGCGAGTACCTGGCATGTGACACTACATAGATAGGTACAGAAGTATGGCTCCATACAATGAAAGAAATGACACACACATACATATACACGCGGTTATGTATAGTGAATGCAGGCGCATTCCCAACTGGTATAAATGTAAGATAGCTCAAGATAACGCGTGTATGAGTATGTGCCTATGTGTGCGTGCACCTGTTAACCCTCGTCGTATCTAAGAAGCCAGACTTCTGAATCTATCTATTCAGTGGCAGCGATGTCGGCCTTTGTGTACGTTCCGCTCAAAGAACCTGTCGCGGCGATTGTCTGGATGCTGCTATGAAATGTAGGACACAAATTAAGGTGTTCGCATTGTGAGGTTTTTAGTCGGATTTACAATGAATAGGCTTTTGTTTAGTTCATAGTTTGTACTGTAGATTTTGTGTATCTACTCAAAATATATGCTTTGTGTTTGTTTCTGTATAAGCAAACAACATAACTGTGATAATTTCAAAAGAGCTGAAGAGTTTTGCTTAAAAAACAGCTCGTAGTTATAACAGACAGAAGTAACCACAGAGCTCACTCGTTACTGTTATTGAATCCTCAGACAGGTTAAAATAAGGTAATTCAGTATAAACCACAGCTAATTTTACTGTTAATTCAATTACAAAACTTAATACAACTGTAATATAATAAGTCACTTTTAAATAAAATAGTAACAAAAATATCCTCCAAAACCTTTATAACCAATTTTGCAACAACCTTTCTTATTAATTATGTTCATCACAATAAACAAAGGCACATCACACCTAATCTACAAACTTCTACAACTCCCCAATGGTTCGGGCGCGAGTTTAAGACTAGTGCTAAGTTATACAAGTCTTAGTGGTGGCAGCCCCAGAGTGCAAGCTCAGTTATGATATTATGGAAAACTATGACGACGCTTTATAAGCACTAGTAAAAAAAATTCGGTACCTACTGTTTGTGAAACACACGGGTTTGAAATGTGAGCAGGATTGTGCTGTTTGTGGTTTATTTTATTTTTATTTGTTTTTAGCGATCCGCCCCGGCTTCGCATGCCTAAAACCTTCCTCTTGATTCACTCTATCTATTGATGAAAACGCATTAAAATCCGTTGCGTAGTTCAAGAGATCTAAGCGTACAGATGGCGGAAAGGCACTTTGTTTTAAACTACAAAGCATAATATGAAAGTACCTATTAAATTATAAGACACTATTTTTCTAACACTATAAAAACCAGTGTCATATAGTTAATTCAGATCCTGTGGTATTGTAGGTCGAATTAACTTTTTGAAAATGCATTTAAGCACAATTACCTACACTAATTACTACCTACGATTTAAGGAGGATGGAATATTGTAGTTAAACAGCAATGAATAATCGTTTATTAAGAAATGTTATAAATATTTCGTAATAAGTAATTACCTAGCTACAACATACTGTTGTTACCACGCGTAGGTATTAGATAATTTAGAAATTAAGTACAACGCTATACAAAGTTAAATTTTGCGGCAAACGATTTCAGGCTCAATTAAGCAATGTTATTTACATTGTGTACGTGTGTCCGCGACACTGTAATGTATGTAATAGCACTTTATGAGCGTGTGATCATTACGCTATTCACGGCGTGATTAACACTAAATAATTCTAGTTTATGTGACATGCTGTAAAAGCTTTTATGTTAATTTATAACATAACGTCATACTTATTGTGTTTTAAATTAAACTGACAAAGCTGAAGTTATTATCATGCTTTGTTTCAAAATGCTTCTACTATAAACTAGCACATTTATGGTGATCAATCTGCCTAGCCTTTTCCCAACTATGTTGCAGTCATTTTTTAGTTAGTAAAGTTTTAAGTAAAGTTTCAAATCGCCAATCCGCCTTTAGCAAGCGTGGTGATAAATGCTTGTGCCTTCTCTGGATAAGTATAAGAAGAGACAATTAACGTATAAACAACCTGCATGCCTTGTATGTATGTTTCTACAAATAAATGTCTTAACTAATCTCATCTTTTTTTTTTTAGGTGGTAAAAATCATCAAATGACTCCTTCCGCCCTGGGTGGGGCAGAAGGGACTGTCAGACTTTTACTGACTAAAAAACTCATCTTAACGTATCTAGTACAAGCTTGTTTGCTGGACTGTTCTACTGCGGATTAATAGTTATTTTATTAATAGTGTAATTTTATTTGTGTAATAGTTATCCACACTACCAAAAAGCTCGTGTGATCTTCCTATTCGCAATCAGTTTCAATCGGCGATCATAAAATAATTAGCAAATCATCAATATCATGACTAACGTACCCGCTCATATTCGTACCCCGTATTTTTCCACTTAATGTTTTAAGCGCTGGACGTGACGTTGCCAACATAATGTCGCTATTTCCTGAATATCACATAAACTCAACAAATAAAGTGTTTAATGTAACTGTAAATAATTTACACCTGGCTTGTTAACCGAAATAAATCGGCGAAATCAGGAAATAAGTGGATGTACAATCAATGAAAGAGTTAATTCAAGTTAATGAAAGATTAAGTCCTTTCAACAACACTTTCGATTTTTATTTTTTTTGTGTTATAACATTTTAAGTTTAAGAGTTTGTCATTCTTAAGAAGAGCAATGTCAAGCACTACACCGCACACCCACGACATTGTATACAAAAATGTAGTCGCGACTTAGCTGCGATGAGATAGGTACTTATCTCTTTTGTTAAAAAACAGTTCTATTTCTGAACAATTCCCAGTATTTCGGGTTTAAGCAAATTGTTTTGCTTTCCAATTTGGTTCTGGATAAAGGTTTTGGTCGTAAGTGCGACGTTTCACTGTTATTATTTGTTACGTGGAGTACGTACTTCTATTTTGTTTTTCATCTCTTTTGGTAGATATTTGAGTTTAGTATCAAAATGAGAAAGAAACAACTTACCTTGACATGAGCGAACAAAACAAATTATGTTGTCTTTATTGCTTAACTCGAGGTAAGATATTTCTATTTTTTAGTTAGAATAAATTAATTTGAATTCGTTGACGATTTGTTTTGGATCAGCAGGTTTAACATAAATCTTTTATAATACACTAACGTAATATTATGAATAACATCAAGCGACACACTGGTACACAGTGTAAGGTTCGTCGCTCTGGTCTGGTAGATGCGAATAAAGAATAAGTGTAATTGTAATTGAAAAAACAAGCTCAACACTCGACGCGTTAATAAAACAAAGCAGTCGTTCCCCCTTACTCCTCATTACTTTTCTCCGCACACATTATTTACTTTTCATTTGGCCTATTTTTTAACATTGTCAACAAAAGTGTTTCAACTACCCACAGTTCAAATTGAAACGAACAGCGCAACAACAACAATGGGGGCAGCAATTCAGCTCGTCATAACTCTATGCTCTTTTGTTTTTGATTTTTTTAAAAACCTCCGCGTACAATAGGGAACGAAAACATATATTTTACCCAAATAAAAGTTTAGGAGTTTTGAAAAATGGGCAAGCACAATGTTAAAATGTTGCCAGCGGGCGCCCGCTCAGGGCGAGCGTCAGTCACGATTTATTTGGAATTGGACTGCAGGTCCTGTGCCCCTGTTTTTGTAGATTTTGCTGATGCTGCTTTAAAACATATCAGGCGTATAAGAGGCGTTATCAGTGCGGGCTCCGTGTGAATCTTAACCTAAGCAATAAAATACACAAAATAAAAAAAAATTAAAATATATATGTTTATTGTGTATTTTATAGTGAGTATTTCTTAATGATTTTTCCAAAATACCTTTATTCCTTTGTTTTAAAATAAATTCTGAATCCTTTCAAGCACCCTATTGCGTGAAAATCGTTATGAGAGTAATAAATATGGCTGACTGTGAAGCACAATGCAATGGAACTTTAAAAACGTGGAATAAACCGGTTGTTTGAATGGAATGCGTTATATTTCGCAGGTTTTAGTACTTAACACCATTTCAAGTTTGTTTTAACACATAAAATCGTAAAAATCTAAAAATGTTTTTATACACGTCATGACAAACAGGCATCGAAAGTTGAAAGTGTTGGTTGGCACATGAATAGATTTTATTTGATAGATATAAGACAATAAAAAACATTAAGATCCATCATAATGTTACATGAGCATATAAGGACATAAAAAAATAAATCTAATAACTTCAATATCAAATTATGAACTCTCAAGAATGCGCCAGACAAAGATCCAATAATGTCGAAGCCTCACAAAGCGCCCGTTGTCTTGATAACCCCAAGTTTCCTCGCTCCGCGCTGCAGGTAAGCATCCTCCACTATCCAGGGTTACGAAGCAATCTCAAGTCGAAGCAGAAACTAATTTTAACTTAGTTTCTATGGATTTTTTTTCTCAAGTCGAATGTTGTGAACTTGGAACACAAGTTTTAAATGTCGAGAATATATTTTTACGGTTTAAAACAGCTGGGACTTCTGTATACTTATATGTAGGTATATGGTAAAGAACTAACAGTTTTAATATAGACGTTAGTGATTTATAAATAACCGATCTTCGTAGATCTGAAACCCTACGTGGCGTGAACTTACAAACAAAGAAATACAGTTTATTACTGTGATGTTGTTTTCGCGGTGGTTTGAAGAAATTTGATATTTTTGGAATGTAATTCTCTTGGTATACCTACTTTAGATATATAACAAGAATTGAACGTTGTCGCGCAGTTTATGTACTTATGTATTCCTAAAATTTATTCTGCTTAAAACATTTCACCGTTTCAAGAATATTCTGTAAACAAAAATAGCACTTTGTAGACAGTCGTTCGTCACTTGAAGACGGGAAATTATGATTATGTTAGTGCCAAAATTGTTTATTTTAATGAAAAGGTTGGGTTTAATCAACGGCGGTAATATTCCTAGTAATTTTCATAACTTTAGGTTGAAATCTAACTTGGTTTCACAACGTCTTTTACTATTTAAAGGGGTAATAAGAAGATATAATCAATGTTTTAAGACTGATACTAGCTCTGCGGTAAAGCTATGAAATTAATCTTGAAGTCTTCATAATTAATAACGTTAATTTTATACCTCAGACAAAGATTAGATTTTGGTACATAATTGATTCTAAGGCAGGTAGATTATCTTCAGATTTAACGTTTGTTATGGATTTAGGGAAATTGTGTTTACATTCTTACTAAAGTGACAACACTGATTCCTAGCAATGAAATAAATG
Organism: Hoplodrina blanda; assembly: GCA_949316365.1. Taxonomy (NCBI): domain Eukaryota; kingdom Metazoa; phylum Arthropoda; class Insecta; order Lepidoptera; family Noctuidae; genus Hoplodrina; species Hoplodrina blanda. The sequence goes on along the minus strand of OX438579.1, from coordinate 507,772 downwards.
AACCATTTGAGAAATTAAATGAAAGAGTATCATATGAACTTAAATTATTGGTCACCCGAGTCACTAAATTCTATATTAACTCAACGAACTAGGTAGTCTCCACACGATCTCAATGCAACGATAAAAGTTTTGATGAAACAGTTGCGACTCACTCGCTTCTGTAGATTATCCGCATGAGTAATGTCTTACAGTTTTCTAAAGCCAACTTCTAGTTCGCTGTACTCGCGAGTTAGGTACAAGTAGCTGATGTAGTTACTATATTGTTCTTCCATCGCCGCATGCTTGCGTTTCATATCGGGGTGAAATTCGATTTGAAACGGTGCTGCATTCCCGATATTATTCTTTGAATGTGACACATTACTTATTATTATTCTTATAACTTTTATGTAGATCTATCTTTAATCACGTATAAGAAAATCAATTGCCGTGTGGTCTGACAAAAAATCTAAAATGGCGCGACCGATTTGAATTTTTGTTTTGTGCATCTCAATACTGGGATGGTTTATGAAATAAGAGAATTAGGAAAACCTCAAAAGCGCAGCAACACATAGGTCCACGCAAGCGAAACCGCGTTCACAGCTAGTGTCATATAACTCCGAACCTATATTTATTCAAACTTGGAGGCACCTCTGGCTTTTACTACCCAAGAAATAGGCTTAATATTTTCCAACGGTTACCCCAAGCGAGTGGCACTGGAATCTAATAAGCGAGTTGAACCGACGCAATCCGATTGTCCCGACAGACGGACGGAGGGCTAACGCAATTTGGTGCGGAGGCCGAATTGACGCCCGACACCGCCCCGCACGTGTCACAAACGGGTTTGTTGCTGACAGTTTCACTCCTGCTGAGGTGCAGGACCAGGAAGAAGAGGGAAGGGGGGGGGGGAAAGTGTGACGTCATGTAAAAGAGATGTGATTGTTTGCGGACTATACGAGTATTGATTCTGGTTTGCATCTTCAGGGTTCCTACTTTAATAGTAGTTCTAAAATATTAGAAACCTAATTCTGAGCATATTATTAGGTTTAAGTTTCAATACATTAATTAGCTATGAGAATCTTATATTATATTTTCCTGGAAGCTTAAAGCAAGAGTAGAGTTCGGAACGCGCCCCGAGACCACTAAGTTGTGCCCTCAGTAATCAATTTCGTAAAATTATTACATAACGCCTAAAAACTATATTTCTTTCACTGAACACAAGTGTAGTGAAGTGTTAGTCGCCAAATAATTGTTTTGAGTGAAACAAATACAAAAATAAAACAATATTAAAACACTAGAAAAAGTGCCGGTCATAGTGGCTTATTCGTATGTGCACGGAATCCTCACGGTTATGTGAACTGGCGAAAGGCGAAAGTGCTGTGTACGCGCAATTTTGCGCGCTGTCAGTGCTACCAACTGTCCGACGCCACAGAAGCGTTCCAGCGACGTATATAGTGCCAATTTGCATTAAGAGCATTAACGTGACGGTGGCGCCACCCCAAACATTTGACGGATGCAAAATAAATAATTTCCCAGTGCACCACAACGTCTCTAAGTCCTGCGCATTAAGTACATCAGACCATCTATTTTATTAACGTAAAACTATGAATATACATAGGTCGCCACCGCGCCAAGCAACCGGCAGTGCCGCCAGCGCTGGTGGCGGATCGCATCCTGATCTATCAAAGCTTAGTTCGTTAACGGTAGACCCACAAATAACCTTTCGAAAAAGAAAACAGCCCCTAGAACATGAATGTGAATGTGCCACCGATATGAAACAAATTCGGTCGGAATTGTCTCGTATTGGTTCGTTATTAGAAAAATACGCTGGATCTAATGAGCAAATTATGATTAAAATGCAGGAAAGTATTTCGGAGGTTAAAGCTGAGATCACTGAATTGAAATCATGTAACGAATTAACTGCAAACAAGATTCGCGAAAACACAGAGCTGATTAAAGAGATTAAAACGTCGGCATCTAACATAATAACGGAGCATAAAGAATTGAAAATGACAGTATCACAACTGGAAAAACAACTGTCGCTGGATGAACACAAAATTAAAACCTTTGAGTCAGAACTTAACACGTCTAAATCCAACCCTGCATCTTCGACTTCAAACCCTCAAAACCAGCTATATCTGAACGAACAAATAATTAAGGAGGTAGCAGATCGAAACAGTAGAGAGAAAAACATAATTGTTACGGGGTTGCCAGAACAGTCCGCCGCTAGCGCGGAAGACAGGATATCCCGTGATGAAGCCGATATTTTGAAAATCACTACATTGGTGAGCCAAGACCTCCCGAAGCCGATTAAAACCTATAGAATTGGTAAATACTCGCCTGGAAAAAGCCGCCGAGTCAAAGTATGTTACGACACTTCAGCACCCGCTAAGTATCTACTACGCAATAAAGACAAGTTGCCAGAAAACATTAAAATATTTTCGGACCAAACTCCAGCCCAACAGAAATATTTTAAAAACCTAAAAGAAGAACTGATACGTCGTCAAAATGATGGAGAGAATGAACTCACTATAAAATATATAAACGGCACACCCACAATAATAAAAACCCCTGCAAAAAACTGCGAACAATAAACGAAACCACAGCTGTGACCATTACTAGCAATACTTACCAAGTAATCAATAACTACCAAAATATAAAGACCAACAAATCACGCCTCAGATTTTTCTATCTAAATGCTCGAAGCATACGCAAAAAAGGAAAATTCGACGAACTTAAGTGCATTCTACAGTCATTACCCAATACAATCCATGTTATTTTACTGACTGAAACTTGGATCAGAACTGAAACACAAGCCCTGGAGTTGCAAATTAACAACTACTCACACTATTACAACTACAGAACAAACTCTAGAGGAGGTGGAGTTTCAGCATATGTTCACAATGACCTCAAACATAGCCTAACAGAATCCAAATACACGGGAGGAAACAACTATTTATGGTTACGACTAGAGAGATATGCTCTGGACTTCGGAGTCGTGTACAACCCTGGCGATACTAATTACACAGAATTTCTGGAAGTTTATGAATCCCAGTTGCAAGAAAGAAAGAGGGCAATAGTGTTCGGAGACTTCAACATTGATTTGTTAAACAAAGACAAAAAGACGAAACAATATAATGAACTCTTGAAGGGAACAGGACATACATTAATAAACAAAATTAATAAAAAATATTGCACAAGAGATTCGAATACAAGAAAGTCTATTCTGGACCATGTCAGCACCAACTTGAAAGACGATCACTTCCACATGGCGTTAATTGAGTCTTCGATGTCTGATCATAAACAAATATATGTTGAACTTAAAAGAACTAAATCCCCTAAAAAAATACAAATCCAATACGAGGCAATTGATTTTACGAAACTCCACAATCTGTTAGAAACGACCAACCTTGACGAAATTGATAACTACTCACTACTAGAAAACAAAATAAAATCAACAATAGACAAAAGTAAAACAGTAAAGACCAAAATTCTGAATTTACCTAGAAACGACTGGATAAATAAAAACATAATTAATGATATCAGCCAAAGAAATGTATTATGGGCGGAACTTAAGAAAGATCCAAGGAACGCCACCTTGGAAGCAGAATTTATCGCAAAAAGGAAACGTGTAGCCAAACATATGCAAGATACGAAGAATACTTACTACTATAAAAAATTTTGCGAGTGTATTAATAAACCAAAGAAAATGTGGAATTTAGTTAACATCTTAGGAAATAATAAAATTAAACAAAGTTGTGCTCCTTCAAAACTATCGATTGACTCAAAACATATTACTGACCCAAACGAAATTTGCCAGATTTTTAATGAATACTTTGCTACCATAGGACCTCTTTTAGCAAATAACATACCTAAATCATTTCATGATAACCATACACATGCTTTACCAAAAAATCCTTCCGAAAACACCCCAGTGCTATCCACTCTTGACCCATGTTCTGCAGCCGAAGTCACAAAAATTATTTCAAATCTCGACTCTAACTGCAGTACAGGATTAGATGGCATTAGTACCAAGGCAATAAAATGTATAAAAGAATTAATAGCAAACAACCTGAGCAAATGCTTTAACAAACTGCTGACTAACGGTAATTTCCCCGACACCCTAAAACTGGCGAAGGTAAGTCCCATTCACAAATCAGGATCAAAAATGGATCCAGGCAACTACCGACCTATTTCAGTGTTACCTGTATTGTCAAAAATCTTAGAAAAAATTTTACACACCCGTTTAGATAAACATTTAACTTCAATTAACTTTCTCTCAGACCGACAATACGGTTTCAGATCAAAAAGCAGCACCCTTACAGCTACAATCGATCTCGTTACTAAAATTAAACAAAATGTAGATAAAAAAAACATAGTCCTTGGTATCTTTATTGACCTTAAAAAAGCATTTGACACCGTAAGTCATAAGTTGTTAATTAAAAAGTTAGAAACCATCAATATTGTTGGCAGTGCCTTAAAAATGTTCGAATCCTATCTAGAAAACCGGTCGCAGATAGTTCGAATGGATAACAATTATCAAAGTGACGCATTACCTATAACATGTGGAGTTCCCCAGGGATCTATTTTGGGTCCCCTGCTCTTTTTAATTTATATAAATAACATACAAGAACTTGAACTACATGGCCATCTTACACTATACGCTGATGACACTTGCTTATTTTACTTTGGAAATTCCATTCATGATTTAGTTTCCCAAGCTCAAAATGATTTAAATTCACTGTTTTCATGGTTACAATACAACTTATTAACGATAAATATTTCTAAAACATGCTATATCTTATTCAAAGCTAAAAATAAAATTATACCTCCACATGAACCATTGACTATTGACAATGTTCCCTTACACCAAAAATCATGTGAAAAATATCTTGGTCTAAGACTGGATAGTTCTCTATCATGGAATGATCACTTAGACCACATCAAAACAAAGCTTTCGTCACTGCTTGGATCTCTCCGAAATATAGTTCGATGTATCCCACATAGATTGCGTCACACCATCTATAACGCCTTAGTAAAACCACACTTAATGTATTTGGTTGAGATCTGGGGCAGTGCGGCCAAGACAAGATTAGCAAATCTTCAAGTTGCACAAAACAAAATAATAAAAATGATTTTTAACTACCCATATTTAACACCAACAAACACAATTTATGAAGAAACTAAAATAATGAACATAAAACAGTTATATATCTACCACACATGTATTTTTATCCGTAAGGTTCTCAGCAAAACTATACAGACCAATTTATCATTTACTAAAGTAAAACAAGTTACTGAACGTAGTACTCGCCGAGCCAGTTTTATAATTTTACCAAAAATGAGAACTAAGTTTGGCAAAAAACAATTGACATTTGAAGGAGCACAGTTGTACAACAAAATACCCGCTTGTATCAAAAGCTTACACTCATTCAATGCATTCAAGACACAGTTAGCTAAATATCTAACAGCAAATAATACCCTTCTCAAAAACTGAATGTATTGGATGGGTGTCCCGTGAACAATGTTTAATGCAGTTACGAACTTATTATTAAATTAGCATAAGGTCCTCTGTTCTCATGTAAGTGACTTTGTGTCTTTTTTGAGAATAAAATATCTTTAAACCTAAAAGCTTTGAAGCGACTCTTGGTAATTGGCTGAAATACACACTTTACAAAGGAAAATTTCTCGAATATTTTTCAGAACAAAGTGTACCGAAAGTTACTTATCATGCCATTTATTCACAAAATACAACAAAATGACACTTTTATAACAAAGAATAACAACAACAAAAAATAAAGAAGTTATATTATACGAAATCCTTCTAATTCTCTTAGTCGTTTCTCGTGCCTTTCATTTCGAAACTGAGCTATTCGAAAATAAACTTTAAGATGCAGTTGTAGAACCTAAAATCGTAAAGTTAGTTATATCATTAGGGGTGCACGCAGACACATTAGCATATATACAAGGAGACAACAAGTCTTCCTTCTAAAAGTTAATGAAAATGTTTGTGAACTCATTACATTTTAATAACGTGGTGAAGGGGGATCTTTGAAAGATGTATGCGATAACTACCTATATAGCAATGTATATATTCATCTTAGACCGACAGCTTTGTGTATGTATAGATAAGTTTTTCGTACATAATTTACACGGCATAAACAATACATATCTATGTATGAGAGATGAATTCAACCTAAAAATCACAGCACTTGTATTTTGTCTGAAGAAAAAGCTGAGAATTACTGATGTGAGACATCATAATTAGTTGCAAAAGACAGCTGCGGCGGTGAATAATAACTAATACTTCATAATAAAATAGTATTCAATCTCTCCGCCAATCTATTGTTCTTCGGAGCGTAGCAGTACGCCTGGTAGTCCTGCCGTACCGTGATTGGTTCAGCTCAAACCGATTGACATACAACGCAATTTGCATCCAACAAACAACAATGATCTATTTAATTTATTCGTCCAGATTAATGTTTTGGCGAATAACAGATACATAAAGGGTAAGGAAAATAATATAAATGTAAATGAAATGGATGAAATTATTCTAAATCATTCATATGAATGATCCTTGGTGGAATTGCTTAAGTTACGAGTATGACGACGAAAAACATTGTATTAAATTGAGTTCCTTAGAACTGTTTACAGAAATTCTAGAACACTCTAGACAGAATATATTGGTCTAAGAGATCCCTGAGTCGCCAGACCTATATCGTTTAAAATCTATACATATAATAAATCTGTAACAGGTCGCTGTCTGTACATGGGAGATTTATGAGAAAAACTTTTTTTGGGGGCATTTATCAACGCAATAGAACCCAAAACAATGATTTTTAGATTTCTTTTCTGTTTGTCTGTTTGTCTGTCCGTTGAACACGCTAATCTCAGAGACGGCTCAACCGAATGAAGAGCGGTTTTCAGTAATGTATTGGGGTACCCTTTACTCAACATTTAGTGTTTGTTTTATTTAAATCGGTTCAAAACAAAAAAAGATATATCAATTTAAATAATCACGTCGGACATTTAATTTTATTCTATAAAAATACCATAAAATAACTGTTTAGTTCAATTTTTTGTTAAGAATATTGTAGATAGCTGCGGATTAAACATCTGAAATAATTATCATCACGCTATACCTTCCAGGAGCTAAGCAGTCAATAAAGGCAAACTAAAAAAAACGAATACTACTTAATTTGTCCATGCCTATGAGATAAATGCTTCTTTATACTTTTGACAGACCGTCACTACGGCTGACGGCTTTGTCATTTATGATAAGTACCTTTAAAATATAGGTTTACTAAATAGCACTGTGTTATTATAGTAGATAATCTTATACATTTTAAAAATGCCTGGAAGAAAATCGATCCTCTCCCAGTACCTACAGCAAAAATGCTAAAAGGCTGAGATTAATTCGATCACAGAAATCTGAAGAAGATCTTGAGGAGAGACTTACTGCATCTCAGGAACATCGGGCCAGGATACGTGCTACAGAAACTTCAGCTCAGCATGAATCTCGACTGAATTCATATCGTTCTCGAACGAGGGCCTCTCGGATTCGAGAGAACAGTGAACGGCCGAGACACGTTTATCCGCCGATCGTGAGACTCATCAACTATCGCGTGACTCTCGAGTCCTTACTTGATAGACAAACTCACTTGAGCTCTCAGAGAGTTCGAACAGCAAGTGCTAGGTCTCGCGACACACCTGAAGAACGCGAAGCGCGTCTAACTGCCGGTCGCGACGCACATGCACTATCGCGTGAATCTGAGACAAAATCCTTTGAAATCGAAATCATCAATCAATCAATCTATGATTTGTATGGCAATGGCTATTTTAATAGTTATTGAAAAAAAATTAGTTAGTCCAAAAACATAATTATTTGGTTAATAGCACGCAACATTCTATTGGCAGTTGCTCTGATTACCAGATGCGGTTGGATACGGTCTTGAGCATTTACAGATCAAAGCTACAATGTGAGGTGTAATATTAAAGCGCGTTTTAATGGTTTAGAACGAAAATAAGTAATATTATTTTTGAAAGAGGTTGAAGGCATACCATACACCCTCCTTACTTGAAATATGTTTTAGTTCTATGTATGGCGCAAACCAATTACCAACCGGGCACAAATCTAGAGTCCCGGCGTCTACAGACAAATTCCTTATATAAAAAACCTACTATTGTAACTTTGATGCCCGGCGCCCACTATCGGTGGGCATCGGTGCTGCTTGGTACAGCTCGGGCGCCTTACGGCGGCTTCGGGTGCTTGAGGGCTGCTTCGGGCGGCTTCGGGCGTCTGAAAGCTGCCTCGGGATTCGTAAGCATACCTAATAACGCTGAGGATGGTTTCGGGTAGCTTCGGCAAAACTGGAATAGTTCGTGTGGGAGACACGTCACAGAGCATTCGTGAAGTTACGTGACAACAGTTGTATGTGTGTATTTATAATGGTGGATTGGGACTTATAAGTTCTCATTGTTCATCTTGCTGAAGAAGAAGAGTCACTTTGAGCCTTAAGGCAAAAAAAAGAAGATTTTGGGTGAATAAGCTTTGGAAGCAATGATGTACTTTTTTCTTCTGTCATCGTCAAATAAAACAAACATTTAAAACGTGTTATTAATGAGGCTGTTGCCTCTGGGTGTTGCCAAGCTAATGGAGGCGCGCGAACGTTATGACTGTTCTGCGACGTTACTGCCACGAAAATGCCACCGAGCTACCCGAAGACAGCCTTGGTGTCCTTAGGTATGCTTACGACTGTCGAGGCAGCCCGAAGCCGCCCAAAGCAGGTCTCAGGCACCCGAAACCGCCCAAGGCCGCCGTAAGGCGCCTGAGCTGTACAGAGCCGCACCGATGCCCACCGATAGTGGACGCCGGGCCTTAGAAGCCACCTTTGCAACCATTAGATCCGCTTGGAGGACTATGAGGGCAAGGCATTCAATACTTAATTCCTTAAGTAACACTAAGGTCCACTTATCATAAATGACAAAGCCGTCAGCCGTAGTGACGGTCTGTCAAAAGTATAAAGAAGCATTTATCTCATAGGCATGGACAAATTAAGTAGTATTCGTTTTTTTTAGTTTGCCTTTATTGACTGCTTAGCTCCTGGAAGGTATAGCGTGATGATAATTATTTCAGATGTTTAATCCGCAGCTATCTACAATATTCTTAACAAAAAATTGAACTAAACAGTTATTTTATGGTATTTTTATAGAATAAAATTAAATGTCCGACGTGATTATTTAAATTGATATATCTTTTTTTGTTTTGAACCGATTTAAATAAAACAAACACTAAACGTTGAGTAAAGGGTACCCCAATACATTACTGAAAACCGCTCTTCATTCGGTTGAGCCGTCTCTGAGATTAGCGTGTTCAACGGACAGACAAACAGACAAACAGACAAACAGAAAAGAAATCTAAAAATCATTGTTTTGGGTTCTATTGCGTTGATAAATGCCCCCAAAAAAAGTTTTTCTTATAAATCTCCCATGTACAGACAGCGACCTGTTACAGATTTATTATATGTATAGATAGATTTGAAGAACAATTCAGTTTTTTGGATCGCAATAAGAGTTTATGGTAGGGCAGCTGTACTTACTTTTGCATGCATCTGTAAACACAATGTTTTGCGTGCGTTTTGCGCGCTACAATTAACATTCATTTTTTACAAAATGTCATTCCCAGTAATATTTTTTGCTCAATGTTAGTTTGATGTTAGCCGCCATATGATGTGTCTTTTTACACCCTGTAAATCAGTCATATTAAAATGCCGTTCATACTCAGTCACAAGGGTTGAAATATTATTATTTCAGTGTCATGTTCGTGAGGAAACATAGCTGTAATCATTAGCTATCATCATCATCACATCCTGTAACCATAACCTAAGTCAGCTTGGAAGCAACTACTCAGACACACAAGTCATTATGCAAACTACCCACAGCAAGCGCTGGGTGTATCCACTGTTATCAACGTGTGACGATGTTTACTACTTTAATAACGTCGTAGGTACGTTGTGAAGGTACCAATTGAGAACACAGAATGGCTCTCAAACGTTCCGTGTTCTTGTTTATGTTTGTTATTGAAATCGCAAAGTTATTTTATAGCCTCGTTAGTGTATAGTTAGTGAAGCAGTTTAAACTGTTAACGGTTTCGAAGTCGTGAAGTTTACACCTGAACTTTCTTCTGTTGCAAAGATTTATTAATGTTGCAGTCTATTTTTGCTACACAAGAAGTTAAGGATACTGTCGTGTTGACTCAGTAGTTAGTGGTTAAAATGAAGCTATAACTTCGCGAATGAGAGGGGGCGTGCTCTCGTGCACGAGGTCATATGGGTCCACAACTGAACACGAGCAAAGTACCAAAGTGACATTTGCTTGAACACCACCAACCAACCAAATCTCCTGGCTATTATCCCAATTTATTAGAAGTCAGACCTCCTAGTATTTCTGCGGAACATCGTACGGTTGTTGGTTGTCTCTTCGCTTGTGCATGACCAACATCGATGAAGGGAAATATCGTAAGGAAACCTAGACTTCTTAGGTATGTTTGTCTGAAATCACCTTCTGTATGAGAAGAGGCCTTTGCCCTGCAGTGGGACAGTAATTACTATTAATCAGGATTTCAGGTCAATACATTACTGACTTTGACATTCACGTAATAACAGGACGTAATGTCTGTAATCCCCGAAGGGTTACAATCGGTTAGAGGGCTCACATTTCGTCCGTCCCATGTAATAGCGGCCGAACCTATTGTAATTACACCAGCCCCGATTCTACTAACTACCACTATAAACAATACAATCTTATTATAACTTATTTCACCAAAAAACTAACGTCAACAGAACCTAATAGGCGAAAACTAATAAAATATTTGCAAGAACGATTCCTTTCTCAGCATTACTGCCGTCCTATGAAAACAATAATAATATGAAACCATGCCTTATAACAACAAGTCAATAAACGAAGGGATATATTGTAAATTATGGCTCTATAAATTAATGTTCCGTCGAGAGCAAAACAATAATTTAGTTAGTTTATTAGAAAGAGTTTCATTTAAAGCCGGAATTATATTTGTTTTTACCCGACTTAAAAGGAGGGTTATGTGTGTTGACCTGTATGTATGTAGGTATGTCCGTTCTTATGTACGCTCGTAACTACTCAACGAGTCAACCGACTTTGATAAAAGATACATCATTATATTCGTCTTGATGGCACGAGTGACACTGGATAGGTACATACAATTCTTAAAAAACAAAATGGCTTTCACAGACTGGACCTATTATTGGGACGCCGGTCAAAATTTTTAATGGGCACCGACTGTTAAAGTCTAGACTACAGTACCTACTTACTTTAAACCTACTTCTATTAAAATAATTAAACTAATTGTTTTACGCCGTGGGGTTTCTTGATTTTTTTAATTTACTATTTTCATTATGTTTACTTATGCCACATCTCTACTATACTATATTTACTAAAGCATGAAACAAAATGCAAACAGATAAACATAAGGCTGACATTTACACGTGCCGACCTAAGTAAGTAGGTATAAATTATAAAGTAACTATGTATTTGTTATTTACTTAAATAATTCCTTCCATCTGGCGTCGCTCTGCCATCCCGTCGCGGTCGTACCGTACTCGTTACAGCACTGCGCGTAACAAAAGGTTTTACTTATTATTTTATGCTAGGAAGGTACTGTTTTATTGTAACTCATAAAATATGGATGCTTTAATAAAGTTTTATTCCGTTGATCGGGTTATAAAAGCCAAATGAAATTAAATATTTTGCACGTTGTAAAAGTAAATGCTGTTGGTTTTCCTCCACGCGTTTGATATTCATATACTTAGTTTAGTATTGAACAGCGTCTTCTCATGAATTAAAAGATTAGATTGTGTCTGGGACGTACGCGTCATAGTTGACATTTTATCCCACGGATACTGTAATTTTTTTCGGGATAAAAAGTATAACCTATGTGCTATTCCAGTCTATAATCTATCTCTGTATCAAATTTCATCCAGATCTGTTTTGCCGTGATTGTGTCGTAACAAGCATCCTTCCATCTGAACTTTCGAATTCGTAGTACTCGTAGTAGTCAAACTACTGTCAATATTTAATCTTTAATCAATTTATGTCAATCAAGGGAAATTAGATAAAGGTTCGGCAAAATAGAACCAAGTTAAAATGTCAGTAATTTTGTAAATTGTACGCTGATTAATTTTAAATCTATTTTTACAGGTACTTTTACGTGACACATTTGGCATATTTAATCATTTTATATACCTAATTAATTGAGTTATTGACAGAGAGTGGATTGGCTCGTTTTTGCAGAACTAAGAGATAACAAATGGATGGTCGATTCTGTCATTAAATATAGTTATCAAGTTTGAACAACAATGGAAAAATAGAGCGATAAGTATAGCGTTCAAACTTAACCACATAGGATTTCGTACACGAATGGTGCCAACGGTACCCTATTACTAAGCCTCCGCTGTCCGTCCGTCTGCCTGTGGCTTTATCTCATAAACTGTAATGATAAAGAGTTGAAAGGACATTGAGCGAGTTACTATGGCACTTGGTTGCGCAACTTTCATACTTTAAAACAAGGAAAATTCAAAATTAAATAAGTATTGTGGGGTTTTTGAAAAAAAATAAGTTTATTGAGGTTATGTTATACCTCAAAACAATTCGTTTTGAAACCCTATTAACTGGCAAATATTTTACTTAGTATAAATTAATTGAGTATTATCTATGTTCAGTATTTAAGATATTAACACATTGATCTGATTAATAATATTCGCTATGAAGGTATTTTACTATTCGAAAGGATATGATTGTTATAGAATATTACTTACCGCGGTAGGAGAAATCCATATGTACGTAAAATATTGACCATGGAATCCGTTGCCTCTCTGATTTGGCGTCTAGAACTCAACTCGACACGAATTTATGTTGTAACAGAGAAAAGCTAAAAAAAATATTTTCGGCTTACCGGCAGTTAACGCGGTAAACAGAAAACACTACCTACTTTGTTTGACATTTCATCGAATAGTGTTGTGACACAACAATAGACTACGGCGTCATAACATTATCGATTATTATCTTAATTGTTTTATTTTTGCCTGTAAATAGCTTTTTAACGAAATAAAATAGTAATATAATTAAAGAATAATAATAATAACAACTCTTAATACTTTTTAGTTGCGAATGTAGATTATTTTGTTGCTTCACGATTTATATTAATGTTTAATCGATCGATTATAATTGAAAAAGGAGTCGCTTCACTATAATGGAATAAATGACGTATTCATTGTATTAAATACTAATTAAAATGAAAATAGAAATCCCACAAATTATTTCAATGAATTTAAGTCAAAAATCAATAAAAAAAACTTGAGAGGTGTCAAGGGACACCCGGATGGAACGAAGTTATATGAGAGAGAGAGAGAGAGAGACAGACAGAGAAACACGCGCACGCCACACGGCTAACAACTATAGCAAAAAGTGTCGTTACAACTTTTGGTCTTAATTTTTTCCGTCTAGCCCCCTTTCGCAACGCGCGATAAGGAACTTCGTTCCAATAATAGAATTATACATTAACTCAAACGGCCATACGCGTCCAAAAGCGAATCTATAAGTGCTCAATCTCTTTTTCACACAGTGCCAATTTCATAACAACAAATAATAATAATAAAATGGAGTTAAACATTTAATGTGGGTCCACAATCCCCATATGCAAAACCTGTTCTCCTTGTATTTAGTCTGAAATATTGTACGTTGATTAAAATGTTTATTTCATCTCCACAAATTACATCAAGTTATAGCATTATACAGTTGACAAGAAAAATTGACAAGAAATCCGTAATTTGTGGGAGATCTGGAGTCTAAACTAAGCCGAAGCCAGTACTATAGACGTTGGTACGGAACGCTTCGTGTGCGAGTACGACAGGTACGACCGGTTTTTTATAAAATACTAGGTATCTCTAAGAAAAATCAAAGCGTATAACACTAGCTCTCCAAAGTTGACCTTACCACCCTGCCCACCCCGCGCTGGACGTACAAGTGGTGTCATGTATCGTGATTTTTCATCGGACGTACGTCAATTAACATGTAAATTGGAGTCGCTCGCTGATGAGTCCCCTGCGCGTAGGGTTGGCCTCTCGCAACTGCCCCAGGATATGGAAGTGCCCTTTTTTTGTTGCGCACAGGGATTTTTAAGCTAAAAGCGCTTTAGAGCTCCACAGCTGGTTGATTGAGGATGTCATGTATAATGGAGTAAAGCACAAACGTGTAAAGCGCTAAGGCGGAACTATCGTTTGGTATGTCGCGATGGAAGACACCATATCAAGATAAATAAATACTACAATAGAGAGGTTACATCGTCAATTAAGATTGAGATACGATATTGTTATGGGGTTAATTAGGAGAATCGTTAAGTAGTTCATGTATTTATTATATGTACCAACAATTTAAGGTTTTGAGGTAAGTAAATGCCAATGAAAATAACGATTCTTAGATGCTTTTTTTAAATCATAGCCTTACTAATATTTTTAACTTAATCACGGAAGAACGGCTAAACTTATCTACATGAAATTTGGGAAAATAGTCTGAAATCGCACATAGACTACTTTTCTTCTTTCATCTGGAAAACATCTATGGTTCTCGTGGGAAAATATGTCTACTTTGACGCGGTAGAAGTAGCGGGCAGAACGCTAGTAACAAACAACATCTTTGTCAGGACATACAACATCCAAAATACATAATTAACCAAGTCTTTCATAACATTATTAGGCCATCCCTCCGGACGCTTGCATGCAGGATGTATAATAATACATTTCCGTGTACACATTTAAGCGGCAAAGAGGATTTGCTTAATAAAACATTGGGTTTGTTTAAATCCACGACCGACGGGTGTTCACAGTTCATACAAGATTTAATTATGTTCAGGATTACATATTTTGATGTACCAAGCACCCGGCGGTTAGGAATGATAGACTGCTGTGTGAGTTATTCTCAGTCGTAAACGAAATATGTGTCCTTTGTTTATGTGCAAGTAGAATATTTTTCTGCACAATCTATACTATAATAAAGCTGAAGAGATTTTTAGGTTGTTTATTTGTTTTAAAGCACTTATCTCTGGAACTACCAGTCGCATTGGAAAAAAACTTTTTATAAATGATAGTCAGATGAGGAATGTATGCCCACGGTAGTGGAACAGTAACCTAAAATGCATGGAAAAACCCACGAGGACGAAGTCGCGGGCAGAAGCTAGTAATAAATAAATAAAAAATAATAGAACAGTAAGTATTATAATCTCGTATTTTTGTCTCAAATGCATTTGGTCAGGAAGCGAAGAAAAGAAGACTAAAGATACGTTGTTTTGTTCAGGCTACAAACATTAACCGAGACCTAATATTATATTCAATCTCCGAGCTAACAAAGTAGGTAGTATAAATACTCGGTTTGTATTCCCGCAAGAGTTCTTCATTCTGAACAAACATCGTAATAATGTCATTAGACCACAGGTGAAAGATATTGCGACTCTGAAAAAGAAAGCAGCAGACCTATAATCCATTAGTTGGTTACAGCGCCCATGGGGACCGTCTGGCTGCTTTATGCCTCGGCACGAGAAGGAAAACGGAACCATAATTGAAAAAATGTCTTAAAAATGATAATAGAATTTTTTCTTTAACAGTTTTTGGAGACAAAGGCTTAGGAAAGATAAAGGGAAGGCGTGACATAAAAGATAATTATGCAGAAGGTCAAGAAAGAAAATGTCAAGGTCACGCGAAAAATGAAGATTATATGGAAGTGCGTTCCAGCGTGACCGTTCCGTTTTTGTTATATTAGCTTACCCTCTAAGTATTTTTAGTCTGCATCTTCTGTAACTATCTGCCGAGTGTCCACTTCGCCTAAGATAAGTTCAAGTGAAACGTCACGTGGCAAATTGAATGGGAGTCGGGTCGGCCTTTCGTCGGATCTTTGTCTTGGGCACTCTTTGTTTTCCGCGGCGGAAGGCCGAGGTGAAAGATCTCCATTTTGGAAACGATTTCCTTTTGAATGTAGAACGGAAAGTCACAGGAAAGTAAAGGGATATTAATCTCTGACGCTAAGATAAGGGCACCCAAAAATGTTTTATTGAGGTCATTCTTGTAGACTAACGTTGAATTCTTAGACAAAGCAATCTACATTTTGCACATAAAATGGGGAGTAATCTAACTTGTAACAAAGTTGACTCTTTTTCAACTTTAACTACTACAGTTAAGTACTCAGTTTTAATTCGACATGGATCAACTAGATTTGACCTGGTTATACCTACTTGGTGTAAGTCCAAGTGTTTAATGATATAAGATATAAGTAAAAATATCGGAATTATTTCAGTTTGGAACCATAAGAAAAAGAACAAATAATAAAAGTGAACCGATTTTCAAAATTAACACTGCTTTCCTCTCTAAAGATATGTTGTGTTTATGTACTGTAATAAACTTTAAACCAAGTTGTAAGACTAATCCGAAGCGGCGGCAAGTTATGAACTTAACAAAAACTTTAGCTTGTGTTAATCTTGTAACCTGTAAACTTCTCCATTAAACCATTTATATCGATTTTCCGGTGGTAAGGGTTAAGTTTAATTAAATTGTTTTATTAAACACTTTAGTGAAATTAAAGTCACCCCAAATCTCCAAGCGGCGGCGCACCGTGAGGGAGGTTGTTAGCTTGACTAATGGGTAGCTTAATTAGTCGTTAGTGCGAACCACGTTTATTGGTTGGATGGTTGGAACTTTTTATACTCGTGGGATCAATTATGGATGCACTAAATAAACAAAAAAAAAATTCACCGGCAGTCGCCGCAAAGAGCCAGGGGGGCTCACGTGCCCGGGATGGGGGGTCGCTGGAGTTTTCCAGCACGCCCTCATCACCGGCACCGGAGGAGCGGGCATTTAGTGCCTGCTCAAGAGGGTTGTCCGAGTCGGATTCCGACTCGGCATCGGACGCCACGGGGTTCCAGAGTGTGACCTCTGGCTGCGTGGAGGCGGGGGTCGAGGAGAGGAGGAAATCCTTCCTCAAGCGCCCCCGCCCGGTGACAGGACAGGGGACGTTCTCCGAGGGGGAGGTGTCCTCTGCCTGCAAGAGGCCCTCCACCAGACCATCTGGTGGAGAGCCTGACGTTGGACTGGCCTCGAGGCCGGACGAGCTGAGGGAGACCGTGGAGAAGGCCATACGGGTAGTGGCCCTGAAAAAGACCAAAGCGTCTAAAGACAGGGCCACCGCCGAAGCCACGGCCTCCATCTTGGCGGCGGCGGCGGCCTCCCACAGCGGGCCCCAGGCGGCAGACCTAATGTCGGAGCTGCGGACGGAGGTCGGCCGCCTTAAGGCCGAAATGGAGGCTCTCCGGAAGGAGAACCTCCGTCTCAAGGCGGATCTGGCCAAGCTCCAAGGAGCCGGTCGCCGGGAGGTGCCGCAGGAAGGGAGCGAGAGGCCAAGCCAGCCCGCGCCAGAGGAGAGCCCTCTCCTCAACCTGGTGCGGCAAGAGCTGGCCTCCTTTAACCGGAGGTTCTCCGTATTGGAGAACAGGGTCCTGCGCCCCCCACTGGCGGCGCCCTCTTACGCCGCCGCCGCCGCCGCTACAAAAGCCAAAAAAGCGGCAAATCCGGCTCCTGGCCCGGCACCGGCACGACCGGTTCCGGCGGGTCCGGCTCCGGCAAATCTAGTTCTGGCGGGGCCAGCCCCGGCTAGGCCGGCTCCGACTCCGGCCAAGCCGGCGGCGTCAAAAAGGGGCAGGCGTAAGAAGGGGAAGGGAGCCCCGGCGGCAAACCCGCCGACCCAGCCTCCCCCGCCTCCTCCGGAGCCTAGTGCAGCCAGCGCCGGCTGGCAGGTGGCTGGGGAGGCGAGAAGGGCTGGCCGGGAGGCCAGATCGGCGAGGAGGAGGCGGCAGCGCAAGGAGCGCAGCGTCGCGGTGCGACTACGCGCCCCGAAGACCGCGGCTGTAGTCATTACTCTGCAGCCAGACGCGGTCAAGAAGGGCGTGTCGTACCGCGACGTGCTCACAAAGGCGAAGGAGGCGGTGAACCTCCAGGAGCTCGGGGTCGTCGGAGGCCTCCGGCTCAGAGTCACCGCGACGGGCGCCCGGATGCTGGAGGTTCCCGGGGCGGCCAGTGGCCCCATTGCCGACGCTCTGGCCGAGAGGCTCAGGGCGTCCCTGGATGCGGAGGTGGCCCGAGTGTCCAGGCCCATCAAGTGTGCCGACGTGCGCATAATGGGCCTGGATGACTCCGTAACGGAGGCTGACCTGAGGGCCGCCGTCGTCAGGTCTGGAGATTGCGCTGCCGACCAAGTCAAGGTCGGCGCCATCCGTCCTGACCTCGCGGGGCTTCGAACCGCCATGGTTAGTTGCCCCGTAGCGGCGGCCAAAAGGATAGCGGAGAGTCGAAGGCTCCTGGTGGGCTGGGTTTCGGCGCAGGTCAAACTGCTCGAACCTAGACCCCTGAGGTGCTTTCGCTGCCAAGTGGGCAACCACGCGGCATGCGTCTGCACCTCGGAGGAGGACCGCAGCGACAAGTGCTTCCGCTGCGGTCAGCCCGGTCACATGGCCGGTACGTGCGATGCCGCGCCGCACTGCTTTGCATGTGCGGCTGCTGGCAAGCCGGCCGATCACCGGGCAGGGGGCAGGGCCTGCGCCCCACCCGCCAAGGCCAGAAGCAGAGGTAGGCCCTCCGCTGCCGCCGCCGCTGCTGCCGCCGCAGCCGCCACCGCCACCGCCGCCACCGTCGCCGCCGCTGGCGCGTCTCAGCCCTCGAGGAGGATATAATGGAGGCCTAATCACGGCCCCATTGCGCCTCCTCCAGGCGAATATCAACCACTGCGTCGCCGCTCAGGATCTCTTGCTCCAGAGCATGGCGCAGTGGTTGATCAACATCGCGGTGGTCGCCGAGCCGTACTTTGTCCCGCCCAGGGATGACTGGGTGATGGACCTCGACGGCTCGGTGGCCATAATATCGTCGGCCGCCGCCGGTACCCCGTCTCTCGAGAGCGTCAAAAGAGGACGGGGTTGTGTGGCAGTACGGTTCGGGGAGATCGCCGTGGTGGGCGTTTACCTCTCCCCGAGCCGAACTCTCGCCGAGTTCCACGTCTCCCTTAGGGAGATAGGAGTCGTCGTCGCCGGGTTCGGTTCCCTCCCCGTGTTGGTCCTCGGGGACTTCAATGCCAAGAATGTGGCTTGGGGTTCCCGGTACACGGACAACGCGCGGGGCAGGATGGTGGAGGACTGGGCTCTGGAGACAGGCCTGGTCATCCTGAACCGGGGTTCTGTCCCCACGTGTGTGCGGATGCGGGGCGAGTCGGTGGTGGACATCTCGTTCGCCAGCCCCGCTCTGTCGCAGCGTGTCGTTGACTGGCGCGTAGAGGAGGGGGTGGAGACCTACTCGGATCACCGGTACATCCGGTTCGACGTCTCCGCCCAGATCCCAGATGCGCTGGTCCGACAGACCCCAAGTGGTCCGCGATGGGCGCTGAAGCAGCTGGACCGGGAGCTGTTCCTGGAAGCCTCGATCGTGCAGGCCTGGGTGTCATCACCAGACAGGCCTGCCGACGTCAACGACGAGGTGGAGTGGTTCCGGGAGGCCATGTCCGCGATCTGCGACATGGCTATGCCCCGGGCCCAGCCAGGAAGCGCCCGGCGTCAGGTGTACTGGTGGTCGCGCGAAATAACGTCGCTGCGCGAGGCGTGCGTTGATGCGCGACGCCTGTACGCCAGGCACCGCCGGTGCCGCATCCGACCTCCGGATGCGGATGCCATAGAGGCGGAGCTGTACGAGGGGTACAGGGCGGCGAAGACCGTCCTCCGAGATGGGATGCTGCGGGCTAGGGATCTATCCCGCAGGGAGATGCTGGAGTCTCTGGACGGGGACCCGTGGGGGCGACCGTACAAATGGGTACGGGATAAACTCCGCCCCTGGGGCCCCCCGCTGACACAGAGTCTCCGGCCCCAGCTCGTTGAGGACGTCGTGAGCGCCCTGTTCCCTTCTCGAGGGGAACATGTGCCCCCGTCCATGGCTCCGCCCATGGCGGTGCCAGACGAAGACGCGGACCACAGCGGCGACGACGACTACATTGCTCCGGAGGTGGCCGAGGTAGACTTGAGAGTGGCGGTACAACGGCTTAAGGCCAAGAATACCGCCCCGGGACCCGACGGCTTGCCTGCCAAAGCCTGGGTCCTGGCCTCGGGGGCTCTCGGTCCTCGACTGGGGGGGCTCCTAAGCGCATGTTTGGAGAGGGGCCAGTTCCCGCTTCGTTGGAAGACGGGGAAACTGGTCCTCATCAAGAAGCCGGGGCGCCCTGCGGACTCTCCGTCCGCATACCGGCCCATCGTGCTGCTCGACGAGGTGGGCAAGCTCTTTGAAAGAGTTATTGCCAACCGCCTCGTCGGGCACCTGGGGAGATCGGGGCCGGACCTAGCGGAGAGCCAGTTCGGCTTCCGCAGGGGGCGCTCCACGGTGGACGCCATCATGCGCGTGAGAGCCCTCACGACGGGGGAAGTAGTGACCCGGGGCAGGGTCGTCTTGGCGGTGTCGCTCGACATCGCCAATGCCTTCAACACCCTGCCCTGGAGCTGCATCAGGGAGGCACTCCGGTATCACCGGATGCCGACCTACCTCCGTCGTGTAGTCGAGGACTATTTGACGGATAGGGCCGTCATCTACCCCGGCCAACGGGGGGAGTGGAACCGGCGAGAAATGTCGTGCGGTGTCCCACAGGGATCGGTCTTGGGGCCGCTTCTGTGGGACATCGGATACGACTGGGTGCTGCGCGCCGACCTCCCTGATGGCGTCAGCGTGGTCTGCTACGCTGACGACACGCTTGTCCTGGCACAGGGAGAGTCGCACCAGGCGGCGGCCGACTTGGCGACGAGAGGGGTTGCGACAGTCGTCGCAAGGATCCGGCAATTGGGACTCGAGGTGGCATTGCACAAGTCCGAGGCCATGTGCTTTCATGGTCTTCGGAACGCGCCACCGCCGGGCTCCCAAATAACGGTGGGAGGGGTCCACATCGGCGTCGGGACGACGATGAAGTATTTGGGTCTCGTCCTCGACAGCCGGTGGGGCTTCCAGGAACACTTCCGACGCCTGGCTCCGCGATTGGAAAGGGCTGGGGCTGCTTTTTGGCGGCTCCTGCCCAACCTCGGGGGACCAGGCGCCTCCTGCCGGAGGTTGTACGCGGGGGTCGTGCGGTCCATGGCCCTCTACGGGGCCCCTGTGTGGGCCCCCATCATCAGGCGGCGGCCACCAGCCAAGTTGGTCGCCTGCCAGAGGGTCATGGCCATCCGGATGATCCGGGGATACCGCACGGTCTCCGGCGAAGCGGCAAACCTCCTTGCCGGATTACCGCCGTGGGATCTGGAGGCTACAGTCCTCCAGCGCGTCTATGAGTGGCGCGTGGACGCGCAGCGCCGGGGCGAAAACCCGCTGCCGCAGCAAATCGCGGCACTGCGGCTCGAGCTCCGGGGCGATCTCATGGCGGAATGGGAGATGCGACTGTCGCAACCCAGGTTCGGGCACGCTGCAATCGCGGCGGTAAGACCCCTCTTTGAGGAGTGGCTAGAGAGGCGCCACGGCGTCCTCACCTTCCGGCTGACGCAGGTCCTCACCGGACACGGTTGTTTCGGGAGGTTCCTGTGTCGGATTGCACGGGAGGAAACGCCCGGGTGTCACCACTGTGTGGACCGCCCGGAGGACACGGTGGAGCATACGGTGCAGGTCTGCCCAGCTTGGGCAGAGCATCGCCGTGTCCTCACGGAGGCGATAGGCGGCGGCGACCTCTCGCGCCCGGGCCTGGTTCAGGCCATGCTCCGGGGCGAGAGGGAATGGGATGCAGTCACCTCCTTCTGCGAAGCAGTAATGCTAGCGAAGGAGGAGGCGGGCCGCGTGAGGGAGAGAACAACACCCTCCACCTCACGCCCCAGCCGCCGCGGGAGACGCCCAGGGCGTCGGACGTCGCGAGGCGACATCCGGCCACCGTAGGCGCGGGCTTGCGGACGGCGAGTAATGGGTAGCTCGCCGTCCGATCATGGACCATGCCCGGGTCGACGGCGCGTTCTGTTCGCGCGCGCCTCAAAGAGCTGTCAGCACAGGGACGGGGCCCCCCAACGGGGCCAAACGCCTGCCGGGGTTGCGGGACGTCTTAACAGGATACCGTGGCCCCGGAACGTAAAGGGCAACAGAAGGAACAGGGTGGTTTTTTAGTCAGTAAAAGTCTGACAGTCCCTTCCGCCCCGCCCAGGACGGAAGGACTCATTTGATGATTTTTACCACCTCAAAAAAAAAAAAAAAAAGGTTTGTTTACTTTGTATAGTTAACTTATTTATTTTATTTTATTTATTTGGCTCACCAACAATACAACCAACTATTATCATCATTTTGACTCATTATCGAACCTCCTGGATAAAACATACACAACATAACAAAAACATCACGCCTGTAATTCCAGAAGGGTTAGGCAGATGTGTACCCATTAGTACACCTACATTTCGCCGGATATGCGGCAATCCTATTGCTATAAACCGGGCACACTGAGATATTCCTGATGGAAAAACCCAATAACACTTGGCTTGACCTGGGATTCAAACCCAAAACCTCATGCTCTGCAGTGGCGCTTTGCGATAACTAGAATAATAATGCGGTCTATTAGATAAAGCCTTTCTTAAATTGCAACACAACTCATGCCCTTCCTCCCACTCTCAGCCTTCTACAAACAATATGAAATCAGAACACGAACATACCTCCTCGTGTGTATTGAATTCTGCCCGAATCAAAGTGGCTTTGATACTGATAATCTGTTTGATTGAAATTAATGAGCACATTACTCTGAGCGACAGTGCGCGGGTAAACCACTAAATCTGTCTAAGTGGTATCATTGAGTAACGTGGGATTGTTTATTCATTAATTTGAGACTTGGTCCCCAAAGCTTAGCTAAACAAGGAAATTAATAATAGCTACATTATTATCCTTTAAAAAAGCTACGAGATGGCCAAATTACTTCTGTGATTCTTCGAAACTTGTTTGTTTTACTTTTAGAATGTCTTCGATAATACATATTAATAAAAGATATTTTGATTGAATCCCCAAATGAGTCCATTGGTTGACTGTTAGAGCATGCCTATGGCATTAAGTCTGCCTTTGTACTGTCGTTGCATAAATTTTAAATAAATTACACGTCTTATATATTTAATTACCTATGATGGAAAGATAAACTTATAAACAACGTTAATCCTAAACAACGACTGTTTTGTAAGATTCTTAATGAGAGTTTTTTTGTTAGGAGACCTATTTATTAGCTTAATATATCTAACATTCATCAATTAGGTACATCGATATATACTATAGCTAGAAGCTAAGCAGTGCCTTCAACGTGACATTTCCGCCAGTTTTTTGGGCATATTCTCAGTTGTCGGCGATGCGGAGAAATTTTTTGATGCTACATTATTTAGTTTTAGTTTTTTTTTTATTATTGTTTTTTATGGGTTATCTTATGTTGTTTTTGAGTAAGTAAATAAATTCTAGATATTTTATAATAATTTAAACACTTAGCGTTTCTGAACACATAGGTAAAGATGATTTCGCTTAAATACTTGACAACGTAGCGGTAGTTTTTCTGCGACTTTCAAAAACCGGGCATTAGTAATACCACTCAGAACTTCAGAAAAAGTTACTTAAACCCAACTTACCCATGGCAAACAGGATGATGAGGGCTGACACGACCCAGGAGCACATTGTGACGTCACTCCCGGCTCCGGTTACATTGTCAATTAGGCCTGCTTGCTTCACATTGGAAGGTTGAGTTCTGAAACAAACAATTAGATCAAGTTCATCAACACTGCCACTATTTGAGGACAGTTTAATGATTGAGTAATGCTGTATATTTCTAGAAATAAATAAAATTGCAGTGTCTGTTTGTAATGTTAAAATAACATTTTTTTACTAAATAAATATGAATGTTCACGCGGCACTTACAAGAAAAAACAATAAACTAAAACAAACAAGTAACTTAGGCTACTTTTACTTGAGAAAAAGTATTAGGGATCTGCAAAAATAAACCCCGTAATATACGTCATTCATGCGAGCAAAGTTGCGGGTAGGTAACTTAATTTACCGATTATTAATTACCAAGCTTTTGTAGATAGATTGTGGTGTCGTCTGTAGGTACTAGGTACGATAACTGTATAATTAATACGTAATTAAAAATGAGTGAATTTGTATTATTTTTACAAGAGTCTTAGCGTTTAGTTCAAAGAATGCTTTTAGGATTTCTAATTATTATAAAGATTTATTTTATAGATATTACAAATATTTTTGAAGTTGATTAGACAGCGCTCTTTACTTATCAGTCGCCACCATCTGATATTCAAAAATATTTGGATAGTGAAAAATGTGTTTACGATATCGTCACAACATTCATCCGGGAAAGAGTGAAACATCCACAAAGGGAAACTTGAGCGGATTTAACAAAAACTTACTCCAACTCTTAAGAAAACTTAACAAGTTTTGCAAACACTTTTTCTGTTCCGTTGGCACTTGTAAAGTTCTTATGAAACGAGAATTCTTTACATAACGTAATAGAAATATTATTCACATTTCTATTTTATTACTATAAATTCAGTATCGAGTAATAATATACTTAGTGGAGGTTTTGACTGCCGATTGATCTCGTGGACGCAAGCGCGACTGATGAGCTTGGGGTCCTGGGTTCGATTTCCAGGGCGGGCAAAAACTGTTATTGGATTTTTCTATTAGGAATTTCTCAGTAGTACGCCTGATCTTTGCTCGGTTATGTTCGATTGCCGTCCCATCGGACTATACCTAAGAGTAAGGGAAGAGAGAGTGCACCTATGTTTGCATACATGCTTGCGCACTATAATAGTAGGTATATCTTCTTTTCTATCATACTTGGCTAGTCTGCATTTAGATAGGTCGCCGCTACCGAAATCGGTCTGGAGAATATTATCATAGCTGAGACGGGGTCATATTACCTACCATAGTGAAATTTTCTTTTTGTACAATAATTGTTCATAATTGCGAATACTGCATTGAATATATAATTTAAATTGGTGTTAATGACTTAACAAAAAGATTAAATGTGTGCGGCAAACAGATTAATTAAATTAATTATATCACGATAATCCATGTTTATAATTAAATAGATCCTATGTAATCATACCGGATTATTTAGTGATGTTTACAAAATTACCTACTTTTGAGTTCGCGTGCGTGAAACAGATTTACCGTCGACTTATGGGGATTAAGTCCCCTTGCTCATTAGGAGCATTAGGGGAAGTGAAATTGGGGGAATATCCATTAAGTTCTGTAACAAGGTTTTTGATTCCCATGTGTTGCTTCACAATATAATCCCCAGACATTAGGTATCTCCCTTTCTTTATGGAGACTGTTCATTTTGTGAGGGTAGTTTAGTAATTAACTAAAATACAGCTTGTCTTAAACATTTATTTCAACTTTCAAATTGGTAGTTTATGGACAAAGACTTTCAGTCAATGTTATAAATATAAAAATGTGCTAAAGGCGGTAGACCTGCTATACTTTTTGACATTTGAATAAAAACCTGTTTCACAATTTTATTATTTATTTATTTAGAAAAACTTACAGTTAATAACAGAAAATAGATCAAAAGTTTACTAGAATTAACCCCACTCACAAATATACCACACACACATTGTTTATCTTTCCATTCCATCGTTATTGTATCAGTGTATCGTAGTATATCGGATATTGACCTCTAATGACCGCAAACTTCTCAAGAAGTTTCCCTCAACTGCAAGTAACTCGCACACTACACTCTATTTTCTTCCTCACACCACTAAAAAGTATAATTACAAGTCATAACCCATTTTTACGTGGTGGGTCATAAATCTGGGAGACAAGTTGGCAAAGTGAAGTGTAGCGGTGATAAATGAGTGCCGCGCACCATAGACAGCGCGCCGTCGCCGCTGCTCTTAATTCTACTTACTTCTCTTTCTTATACGAGTTGCAATTATAGAGTCGCGGTGCCCTGAGAGGTTTTGTTGGTATCGTTATTATGATTATCGGAATCTCTTTGTACCTTTAGGTAATTATATTAAGTCTCCAATATCTGGGTTAGGTACCTCATAACAACTAACTACATAGGAGACATTTGTTGGTGATATCTGAAGGTCAATTCTACTAAGCGTTCAAAATGTAGCCACAATCTCACCTCAGCGACAGTCAATGTCAAAAAATATTGGTAAATTATAGCCAGATTTTTGCCAGATTGCGACTGAGATTAGATTGCGGTCATTCCCAAAAGGTATTGAAAAGGAATTGACACTCTTTTATTATAAATACTGAGTCCCTTTTAATTATGTTTAAGTAGTTTTTACTTAGCAAAGAGGCATCAAGAAATAAGCTAAAGATTCAATTAATTTATTAATGATGCTATTACTTAGGACAATATATTATTTTGCACTTTTTTAAATACCTCAGACCATAAAAACAAACCACGTAAACTTCGAACGAACATGACTGTACACATTATAAGAAAATTCATCACAAAATATAAAAGTAAAAATTAATAATGTACCTACTGTTGTAAAAGTTAGTGCAAAGTTTTAAGTAGTTCCAGAAGTATGGAGACGTTGACCTTGCAGGGAGCTGGCGAAATTAAATAAAATAATTTATAGTTCAGCTTACAATGCACCGCTAAATTGTTTTCATTAAAGTTTCCACAAGTTTGAAACTTAATAAATCTTAGTAGACGTTAATCCTATGCAAAATGCGGTACAGTACTCTCTCGTAGGAAAAGGTGCAAGTTGATAATGATTTAAATTAAATTACGTAATAACTAATAATGTTGAATATAGTATAGGTATTGTTGATAATAATATAATCGTTCACGTGTGTGAGTTCAATCAGGAATAATTCAACCAGTTGAGAAAATAGAAGAAGGGGTCAACGCTTTAATACTACTCTGTAATTATTCATATGTACCAATTCGATTATTCTTTAGGGGAGGTCTATCCAGGAGGTCCAGCAGTGGACGTCCGGCTGATATGATGATTCGATTAATGAAATCAAACTTTTAACTTTTGAGTCCTCTTCCAGCTACATCGTAACCATATTGTGGCTATGAATTTATTGTTTGTTAAAATGATGAAATCTACAAAACAATTATTACGATTTTATGACGCAATCTTCGATATAAGGCGTATTAGACGCTTTGAGTGACGTGTTAGGTGAGTTCCCGTATCCATTTATCTTGATTATAATTTACACAACTGTTACTAGAGAAACATGTAATGTTATATCAGATAGACCAAAGAAAATAAAGAATGAACTTAGTTTTACGTCAGTCCGTGTTATTTCATACAGACCTTAGATGTTATGATAAAACTTTCACAGAAATAGGATAACTTAGTTTCGTATGACGAAGTAAAAAACTTGTGCACAACTTATTTGTTTTTAGAATCTTGTCAGCCAGTAAACGACGAGACTTGCATGAATACTGAATTGTGTCTCAGTATATAACGTTATAATAAATTTTCGTATTAGGTAACTTTAATTATGATTTTTATTTGAACAAATTATCTACCTATGATGTTACTACTATTATATAAATGCGAAAGTCTGGATAGATGGACGTTTGTTCCTCAATCACGTTAGGCTACTTTCCACTTCAATGTATCTACGGTTCCTGTGGGATAATGTTAACTTTAATGCGGACAAAGTCGCGCGCGGAAGCTAGTTTAGATATAATTCTAAATTTCCTTGCAACTACACATAAATGCTTACGGAACTATAGTCAAAGTCAAAGTCAAAAAGTTTATTTGTGAAACATAGGTATACAGAAGGTCATACATATAAAATAGTGCGCTATGTTTTGTCTTAAGACATACAAATACTATAACATGCACAATAAATATGCTAAAAAATTAATGTTAATTAGATGGCTATTTATTTCCATGATAACATTGAGAACAAATTTCTAAAAACTCTTAACATTTCCAAATGACATTTTCACAAAAGGCACCCTCAACAAAGGTTCTCTTACTTCAAAACATCGAAAGGAAATCCCTTTCCATGATATTACTGCTCTCACAGAAGTATTAACAACTTTCTGAATGCAGATAAAATTTAAACTGAGCTGCTCTCTGCTCTTTATTACTTCACCGCTTCGACGCCATTACAAAGTTCCAGAATATTCCAAAGATGTCAGTTTTAATTCCTCTCGTTAGGTGGCGCTGCTGGACGAAGGTTAAACCTATAAATCGTTGATAAGATCCGTTTGATGAACTTAAGAAGAAAGGGCGTTATCATAGCTTTTTGTTTTTATGACAGCGCTCTGTGAAGTACCTCAGAGCGAAGTCAATTTGTGACGAGAGGAAATTGGATTAATATATTTTTTTATTAGTGGTGACTTATTTTATTCCTGTTAATTATTCGTCTTTGTTTCTGGATTTGGTATAGTTAGAAAAAGAAATAATTACGTTTATGAACTGTGCCTACTTGAGCATGAAACATAACCATTCATCCTTATTTATATTATAAACGCGAAAGTAACTCTGTCTGTCTCGCTTTCACGCCTAAACCACTGAACCGATTTTGATGAAATTTTGTACAGAGATACACTAGAGCTTGGGAAAGGACATAGGCTACCTTTTGTCGCGAAAAAACGACCTTTGGTCACGATAACCGACATCCACGCGGACGAAGCCGCGGGCATCAGCTAGTATTACATATAATTAAATAAAAGATTTAGTGTTATATTTTGTTTTATTTATTATTAACATGTCAAGTTTTGTTTTGTTGATTGTTTTTATTTTATATTTTTATTTTGTGTATTGATTTTATGTTACCTTGTTGAATTTAGGCTATCGCATTAGGTTAAGAGACCTGTAATGGTAGTTTTAAAGATTTTGAATAAAATAAATAATAAAAAAGAAACACTATAAAATTCCTAAACTACTTAAGTAGTACAGTAAGATTCTCAAGTTAATGGAATTATAAATTTCTGTCACAGGAAATGGCGCCTAAAACAAACTAGCAAACAGTCTAAATCAAGTTAATCCAACTACAGAAGACCACAAGACAAGTTTGTCGCCACAACTCCTCAGTAATCAGCTTTTACTCACTGAGGCATAAGTTCAGTTCGACAGTTGAGCCCTGTGGCTGAGCCGCTGACATGCGGCTGATGACATTATCTTACTGCTTTATAGATTGTTAATTGTGTTGCTGTTAGCGTGAGCTAAGTTTTCAGCCCATTCGACAATATCACTATTAAACTAGTTAGGTTAAGCTCTAAGAATATCTATACTAATCTATATAATACTGTACTACTAAAATAAAGCTGAAGAGTTTTTTGTTTGTAAGTTTAAACGCGCTTATCTCTGGAACTGTTAGTCGGATTGAAAAAAAACTTTTTATATAATGCGATAATGCGATGAGCAATAGTATGGGCTATGTAAGGTCACGCTACGTCCCACTTAACCAAAATAAAAAGAATCGATGTATCCGAAATCATTAAAAGACACACGTAACAAGGAAGTCAGTCACACGCAAACGCACCAATTGCCTCACTCTAGTGCACCCTCACATGAAGTGTGAATTCAAACTTCAATGGTCGTTTCACACGAACACACACGCAGATCAAATGCACACAAACAGCCGCAGACAGTCTGAATGACTTTTTTCCTTTTCCACTCCAATCTGCTTTTGCAATGTCTCCTATTTGTCTAGGCTGCGAATACAAACATATCGCTGCTTCCCACCTCGATCTTAACACATCCTGATAAAGGTCAAATTAGCTTGATCCGATAGCAGATGGGAGGCTATGGACCGCCATGCCACTCGTGAGCCTGGGAGATCAATTATGCATGCCATGACAAGAGATGGTGGCTTAAATAATAAAGGGGATCTATTCAAAGTGACGGCAGATTTGATACGACTAATTATTTAAGCCGGGGATACAGGATCGGTTTTAGTGCTTACCTATGAATATGATTTTAAGATAGCGATCAAGTCTTATACGAAGCAGGTGATAATGTGCCAAGTTGAATGTTGACAATGTGTCAACTTTCATATTACCTTATCTGTAAAACAGTGTGTGCACTTCTAAAATCTTTAATATTATAATACTTTGCAAATTCTTTAAAATTCTTACATTTTTAAATAACTCGAATAATCTTGAGGTAATAATTACTATTTTGTTTTGCACAGTAACATCAAGTTTCGAAATCAGAAAGTCCGCTAGCTACACTACATTAAAGTAACTTGTTAAGACGCCATAGCGAGGCACGGGGATTGCTACGTCCATCCCATGGGGACTATCCATTCAATGGCGTAAAAAGTAACGTATTTTCCCTTTCCCGACGCGTTTTCATGGCGAAAAACTTCCCTTGTCGTGTGCCCGTCGAGGCTGTATTCAAACGGACTGGCCGGCTCGCATGCTTGCCTAGAACCCTGGCTCAAGTTGCCCATTATACTTGTGGATGGAATCACAAACTTTAAGTTTGTTTGTAGACGTTTGACCCTCCGATATATTATTAAACTTTCAGGAAAGTTTCAGTAACCGATCGCTTAGAAGTTGGAAAAGATAAACTGTCATGTTTTTCTTATACCACGGGATACAGCTACGAATGTATTCACGGTAATTAAGAATAGTATTTGACTATTTATGCTCACTGGTAGTGAGTATTGCTATCCCAAAAATATGGCTACATTGTATTCCTACTTAAATATCTTATGTATTAAGAAGTCACATTCATCCAGTCAAATATGTTAACTCTTCGTGAAATCAAAAGTTAATTAAAGTTTCCAAGAAAAACCAATATCCTTTACGTAGAGAACGCTAAAGAACAATTCCCTTTGTCATCTCCTATTCAACAGAGGTAGATGTACGCACACATCGACATCGCCCAACAAGTAATAAGCCCTTATACATAAACACAAAGTTGTATTAGATATTAGTCGCAAGGTCGCACATATGCCTAGACGCCGCCGCAAAATTATTAATATGTCATGTCCCTTGACAAAAAGGTATTACGTGCGCTAAAGATATTGATCTTATGTTAGTGTTGTGGCGTAATGATGCTTGTCTTGTCTTGATCTTGGATATTACAGTGTCTCGGTTAGCTATCAGGGAAATATTAATATTTAGGTGGATTCTATACGTGTATGTAAGATTTTCGTTGTGTTTCAATCTCAATAAATCTCGTTGTCGTAAGCATAATTGCTGACTGTGGGGTTGTGAGTTCAATGCCAACTGAATTTCTTAGTAGGAAGTTTTAGTTTATTTGGAAGTTTGGAAATTGGTGGAGTGACACCTGCGTGCCTTATAAAGCATATACAGTGGTGGGTTCTACGCCTATCGGGTCATGACGGATTGCAATCCCATCTGACTATAAGAGTAAGGATAGAGAGTGTGCACCTGTGTTTGTGCACAGTAATAATATCTCCTGTGTACTCGGCTGTGTACTCGGTTAATACTTTTCACATAACTGACGTGAATCCAATCATAATTTCACGTAACGTGATGTCATATTGAGGTTAATCATAAAAATAATTAAGAACCAGTATATTTTTTACATATTATTGTAGGAATATACACGCTCATTCGTTTTGTTATTTGCTAGTTTATACATCGCTCATTGTTCTGTTTTATATTATTTAAATTGTTTACTGTGAACAGTAATATAATCATGTTTTATGTACTAGAAAAACATTATTTTCATTTCAATCACTCTATAATATGATTATTTTCTTTATTTTATAAACGACTCTAAAGCGGGCACTAGGAAAGTATTTTTAAACAATATACATATTTGATTACAAAGTTACAGAAATCTACGCTCGGCTCGTGACGAATTCCCTAATTACTCATTTCAACTCGTAGACTGCTACGGCGTAGCAGCTCTACGAGTGTCGTAGACCTTTGCGTTAGCGTCGGCTGAAGTAAATAGAGATTTATACTTAATGATTATTAATTATAGTTTT
Source organism: Hoplodrina blanda (assembly GCA_949316365.1). Classification (NCBI taxonomy): domain Eukaryota; kingdom Metazoa; phylum Arthropoda; class Insecta; order Lepidoptera; family Noctuidae; genus Hoplodrina; species Hoplodrina blanda. The sequence goes on along the minus strand of OX438579.1, from coordinate 475,790 downwards.
CATTTTCAAATACCAAGTCATAACAATTTATAGTGGATATTTTACTGATATTCTAATTTTGAACAATCTTCTAGAATAAAGTACCTTTAAAACAACAAAAGTTAAAAGTTAAAGTTTCTATTTTAAAGTACCTTTGCGAGTTTTTCACACTATGTTTAATGCCTCAATTGTATCAATGTCTTATACTATCTCCCTTTAACAAAAAAAACTCACAATTCCTTTATACTACGAGATTTTCTCCATAACATTAGTATTTTGACACGAAAAAAGAAGCAAAACAAAATAAACTAGCCATAAACAACAAACTAGACCGTTGACCTAGATATCTTTGCGCTTCCGTATCGCGTTACACTGGATCCATGAGGAACATCGGTAACATTGTCAGATCTGTGATTGTGACTGAATAACCAAGTCAAGTAGACGCCTCGATACGGACTGAACAGTCAGGAGTGTTGAATAAACTGACCCGCAGGTCTTAAAGGCTTACAACTCGTATTTCCGTCCCAAATGTCAGCTCGTGTCGTCCGCTGACCTGATTACCTACAGGACTTGTTCACAGTCGCATCACGTAACGTTCTCGCGATAGTGTTGCTCGCTACGGCTTGTTGACGACCCGACTGATGGGGACAATGACTGGCGTCAAGCCAGCCTCGAACATGTTAGATGAAAAAGGTGGTGAGTTTAAGTTACTTTAGAGAATTTCTTTTTAATTTTCCTTGAATACGTTATAGGCTTCTGTTCACTTTATTGTTCTTCCTATCATTATTATATTTCTTTTCTTCGGGACCATACATTGGAACCCTTTGGTTACGGAGATATTGAAAAAGATATTGAAGTTCCAATTAAAAGTATTTTTTTTATTTACGAAATTTTTAAATGTTATAACCCCCACAGACCCTGTACTGTTGCATGTACCCATAAGCACAATGTGTTGAGTGCTTTACATGTTACCATACGTGTTACTTCCCAGCAATTATATTGCTCAAATTAACTCAGTTTGGTGCCCACCAAACTGTATATAGTATACGTAGTTAACAGCTATTTGATGTGTCTATAAACACCCCGTAAAAAGTAATTGTTGCTGGTTTTCTGACACATAACGGTTTAAAGATGGCCGATATATTGTTGACCTCAGAGGTTCCTAAGGTCTCACGTGCTTGTTATTTTATCATGATCCGTACGTTAATCCTAACAAGGCAATATGATTGGCGCCGGAAAAAGACTTGATGAGCGTATTTCCAGAGAGAAGAGACCATAAAATAGTGCAAGAAGCTCTTTTTCTAAGAAATATAATTATCTTATTCCAAAATCTCTAACAAAATAATAGCATTGAATCATTTTGTCAATCCATTAGCATCTCTCTTAATGGTTTACGTAATCAATCGTTGATTTATTAATTAAACTGTTTGGTATTCTGATAACCCTGTAATACCGAATGATATTAATAATATCCACAGATACAAGCAACACTCGTAAGCGTATCCACCGACACATTATATTTATATCCATTTCACTTCAGCGACTATCGCAGGCGTGGGAGGGTTAACATCTGCTGTTTTTCTTACCCCAACACATTATTCAAATTACGTATAAGTAAAATTACTTGTAACACTTAGCTCGCATAAATATTATGTGAACAAAGTAAGAATAAAGTCGAAAGATATTCCAAACTCGTATTAAGTACGAAAGGAAACATGAACGTCGGAATATAGTAACGGAAGTAATAGTTACGGGTTCCGCAGTAAATATCAACGATAATATTTGTTATATCACGTCGACAAACATTTTATATCTTGAGAAATATTTTGATTGCTCGAAAGATTGTTGTTTTAAGATGTGAACAGGTTCTGAAGTAGCGATGGAATGCGCCAATAAAAGTAACCATTAAGTCTCTCGCTATGAATAGCTGCTATCATAATGCAGTCTCGCGGGACTCGTAAATCAACTAACCAACACCGAGCATTTATTTGGCTGGATGATATTATATGGTAACCATCTTGCAAGTGGTTTATGATATAGATGTTAGCTTTGGTATAGGTATAAGGGTTGAACGAGTCTTGATCAAAAGGCTGCAATTATTTGAGAATGACCGTAAATCGACTGTTGGTTCCGTTGCGACCCTGTTGGTCTCGTGGCAAGCACAACAGCTGTTGTTGCTGAGTGTGTGGGGATTCTGGGTTCGATTCGCAGGTCGGGCAAAGTGAATTTCTGAGTTAGGAAGGAGTCCGGAGTTTAAATGTTGGTTGTGCGACACTCTCGTGTCTCGGAAAGCACATAAAGCCCTTAGTCGCGGCTGTTAATCGTAGATCAGCCGTCTTTACGGGAAGTCAGAAGCCCGGAAGTCTGATAATAACCAGTCTTACCAAGGGGTATCGTATCGTGTTACCCAGTGACTAGGTAGTGAAAGTCCGATAGGCATCTCGTTAGACTGGAAGCCGATCCCAACATAGTTAAGAAAATCAACGTTTTGTATCTCATTACTTCAACAATTAAAACAACATTCAAACCAAAAGTCAACGTAGTTCAGAGTTCAGAGCGTGCTGGGAAACGACATCAAACAAAGAAAACTTAGTTTTTAATAACCGCCGTAATTATTATATATCAAACTTGACGTCTGTTGGCATAAATTGATATCGTTTTAACAATCTCTACGTATATTTCTCTAGAACCCTAAATTGGGGCACCCTAATTTTTTTTTGTTTAAGGGTTATTTTTTAATGTTTATGAATTCGAAACAATAATGACACTAAAATGATGGCTGACAATTTTATTATGAGCCAAATGAAACTATTTTAAGTTGATGTTTTTCGATTTTATTACATCTATAGAAATACACAGTGCCTCTATTTTCGGGAGTGTAATAACCTAACACATAGTAAAATTCCATTAATTTAATATTATTATTTAATTTATTTTATATTAATTATTTTGATTTTATTGTAATTTATTTTGACTTAACTTATTAATTGTAATGGATTTATGATGATAGATTATTGTTGTAAGAAACTATTTTTATTACTAACATATTTTTAAGTTTACTGCTGCTAACATAATAATTATGAACATTCACAGTCTGAAATAAATGATTTAATAATAATAATAAATAGAAATATCGCATGTAATACTTCCTTACTGCCCGGAAAACAAAATAATAAAACAAGGAAACGTATCAGCTACTTAATGCATCGTAATAGTAAAAGTCTGAGAGGAATGTGTTTCGTAATGGTGTGAAAGCATGGGTAGTGTGGGTACTTGTGCGTGATTACAATCTATGGCACTAACAAGTGCAAGTTATTTGAGTACGCATGGCATTGCGTTGACAAGGGTTGAGTCGGTACTTTGTTTTGTTTTTTTATGGGGACGAGAAGTTTTTTTTTAACTGTCAAACCCTATTTCTTATTATTATCACTCGTAGTTTACATCTACGATAAAACGACTTTATTTATGATTAATGGAAGCATAAGATTATAGCTTTAAAAATCTGTTATTATTAAAGCATTGTTTGTAACACCGGAAGACTAATCATGTGCCACAGACTATACGAAGAATAATATTACACCTGCGTTTCCTAATGGGTTCAGTAGTGTTGTAATTAGCTTTAAAGCATTACGTAAACGCCACGTTAGATCTGCATAAATGAATAGCTAAAAGTTAATAAATTGCATTTGCATAACATGCAAGCAAAGACTCTTTAGAAAGAAACATGAACATGATATGAATTAAAACATGACTGTTTCATTCAAATCACAAAACGATAATACGTTATATTCGTTCAATTTTGATCCCAATGCAGTCAAAATCTCCCAATCACATGTCGTATTTCAACAAATGTTTGTCCGGAACGTGCAATGTTTAGGAAGTTACTCAAACCCTGTGTTCTGTATAAACAGGGGTTACAAATTACATACCATTAGCCAGCAGCGCTGTTCCTAGTCATTAATGATGACACATATAGCTCTAGCTGTGATGCTGTGCGTTTGACACACTTCCCCACTACCTACACCTGAGCTACAGGCATTTGAGATGAATTTGGGCTTTATCCTTTGTTTATAATAATGATAAGTAACGGAAACGTAAATTATCTCAATCGTTCCATATCAGAACGACACAAATAATGCCAAAGTAACTGCCTACTTTCGAGACCAATCGAAAACAATTAATATCAGCTGACAAAATGTGCAAAACATTAAAAGTAACCTCACATTTCCACGTACTATCGACGCCCGAATACATTTCCTCGTACATAAACTCAACATCATAATTTAATTACGGGTGCACTCATAAAGACTTTAACCCTGCATTCCGCCGGTCACACTTAATTACTACGTACCTATTTTAACGCGATTTTTTCGTGCCTTTCTTTCGCACAAACGGTGGTATCGGTTTGCAGGAGAGGGATGGACACAGTGGATGGTAAAGAGCGCGTTTGCCGAACACCCGCCGGCGGTGGCGGCGCGAGGCTGACTAAATCTGTGTCTCTCTCAAGCCAGGTCAGGTCAGACGTAGCGCCGCGTCCAGAGGGCCAACATTTCCTGAATAAATTGTGTAAATATTTTAACATGGGCCCGGTGTTTTCAGCGGCAATTTGACGGGACGCCGTTCGTCCTAACAAATTTGTAACTGTCGGTACGAATTTTATTGTGTCCGATTTATTTGGCCGCATGTGTAAACACGTAGGGATCAAACGCGTCCGTCTAATTTCGTTTGATGTTTCAATTTAGAGGATTAACCGTTTAGATTACATTTTTAAAAGATTTGGGATTATAAAGTAAACAGCGGTCGCTGGCGCTTCAAACGATTTGGTGGAAAAGTGGCTCGAAGGATATTATTTTATACATGATATTTTAAACATTTTGTCTGAAATATTACTAGTTTTACTAAACTTTTGAAGTAATTTGTTCGTAAAATATTAATCAACAATATCGAGGTATTTGTAAAAATGAAGAAATTATTAAAAAAAATATCTTGTTTACACAATTAAATTCACACATTAAACTGAAACAACAATTATCTAAAAAATGTCTTTAGTCTATACGTATTTGCACTTAATGTTAGCCGATCGAAAAACAGTGAATTCATGTGCCATTGACTCGATGTGTCACAAATAATCGAAAGTATTCCAAATCTTGGTATAAGCACTCGGCGTTTGTAAACTCCATATAATCCGCAGAGGGGACTCGAGCAAACATTCGTAGGAACTCAATCATGCGACGTCCATATGGATGCAGCTTTATTCAGCATCCCGCGCACACAGGCACACCAATCAGCACGCACACAGCCACCGCATTCTTCGGAAAATTTGATACATTTTTGAATGTGTGTGTAACAAGTGTCGGTGTATATACAGGGATTGCATAGTGTTGGTTTCCCTGAAAATGGCCGCCGTGGAAAGCGCGCATGCGTCCGAAAACCATATATCAATGCAGTTTAAATCTTTATCGCTGTTTGAATTTAGACTCTCCGCCGTTAGTAATAGGTGTTGTCGTTTTATTTTAGGAGAATAATTAGTAAGTTGGTAGTAAACACGGCGGGTTTTTGAAGTTCGGACTTGAGTAAGGTAAAGGACACTTCTTGACGTTGGTGGCGTATAGAGAATTAAAATGAGTGCTCGCACAGCTACAAACTTAAAGCGCGGTTAGCGATACACGCGCTGTATAAGTATTGCTGCTGCGAAGCTCGCCACAAAATTATCCTATGAAACTTTATCTGAACATGATGAATATGCTGTATGATCACCATATGTTGCCACTGTCAATTATAATTTTGAGAAATGTTTTGCACCTATTTCTATTTCCAAAATATTGCATTATTATATAACATACATCACATAGCGACTCACGTAAACTCTTTTCAATTAGGTTTTTACAAAATTCTGGTTACTCTTGTTGTTTAATATGTAAAAACAATGTTGGTGAATAGCAATATAAAACCATAAGAAAACGTCAGCCATGGCAGTTAAGAGATGACTAATTCCAACTGACAGCGCCCGTTCAAGAACATGACTGCCCATCAAACTGAGTAACATTGCGAACTTAACTTTTGGTGTGCCTTTTTACATTTGTTATAATCCTATAAAAAACTATTATTGATTACAGGCCAACATATTTTAAATTTTTTAAAGAGAAATTCACTTTTCCATCCTGAAATAACTTAATTACTTCTGAAGAACAGCACTGACATCGATATAAAGCCAATAAAGTTGCAAAACCCACCGTGGAAAATTAGACAGTAAATTATCCTGTTTAACAAGCTGAATTAACATTCTATTTTTTAATTTAAGCTTCAAAAAATTATTGAACGCAAAAACAAAGTGGCAAATGAACTAACTAGGTACATATACGCAGACGTCAAACGAATCGGAGCGGAGATTGTAAAATTTTACGTTTGATCCCCTTCGACGAGTTGAGGACAGATCGTTTGACAGACACTACCTCGGGAACTGTTTGATATGATAGCGGAAACGAAAACATGACTACATACATACATAAACTCACGCCTTTTTCCCATAGGGTAGGCAGAAACCACAGAATGCCACCTGCTACGATCCTTACATACTCCTGATATGACTAGGTTTCATTAAACACTAAATCCAGATTATAAGACTGTTGCGAGCTTGAACGATCTTTGTTGATCAATAGTGTTACAGAAGTCTTGAAATGGCGGATACAATATCGTGATAATAAGTGAATTTATAATTATCTATTACTAGCTGCTGCCCACGCCTTTATTCGCGTGGTTTGTAACGTCTTTGATTACTGCTTTGCTACCGCGGGTCGTAGTGCGATGTCATTAGCATATACTATTCCACATGAGTTATACAAAAGATTTTTCTAATCCGACTGAAACAACAAACAAACAAAAAACTCTTCAGCTTTATTTTATTAGCATACCTAATTGTAAATAATAGCTATAATAAAATTGTAGAAGAATAAATGTAACCAATTAGTATCACTTGCTGGCTTCCACGGTGTCGTCAAAACTCGAAGCTACATTCACTTGTTTCCGCGACATCGTAGTACTTCTCTCCAGTTGAGATGACCGCTAGCGCTGGCGGGTCGCTCGTCACTTTATACGTTCAGCGGAATTGCAGAAACGCTCCGCATCTTAACATTCATGTCGGATGCTGCACTCTTGATACGTGCCAATTGATCCGTTGAGGATGTTAGATGACGGAATTAAAATATGGTCTGATGAAAATGGAACTCTATGGGAATAATCATGGAGTTTCATGGGCGTAATCAGACACACAGAGATATCACATAACCGTCAACTATCCTTATTGCCCATCGAACTAAGTAACATTAGGCAAAAAGTATCGCTGGGAAACGACTTTTATTTTTTCTGTGACAAATCTTTATAGTAGTATTTATAGGACTCATGGAGGTATTGTATTCGTAAAAAAAATCGAAAAATAAAAATATTTTGACTTTCAATATCTCCGTAACTAAAAGATTAACAGATATGGCCCAGAAAAAAAACGCAATGATAGAAAGAACATGATGTAACTTTCGACTCCGTTAAGTGTCTTTTCACACAAACATACAAACAACTGTTATAATTTATGTAGTTTAGGGAATAAATATATAAATATTAAGTTATTGATATTTATAGGAGTTTCGGTACTCTCTAGTACCAAACATGTTTTAAGTCTTAGACAATATTTTGATAGTCTTATACTACACTTATTTACTTGTCATCTTCGAACACGACACAGAAGGTCAAACGAAAAGCGAGTCAACCAAACCCTTTGCTAATATATTGCTTTCAGACTTCTATAGCTGTTTTTTGTCCTCTCTAAAGAGTAGAACTACTGCACTAATCTATCTGCGGTGTCAGTAGGTACCACTGAGCTAGCCTGCGGTAGCGTATGGCAGAAGCAATTTATCACACGACCGCTGTTCTGCGGCCGACCAATTAGTGCATACACACATGTATAAGTACGAGTGAGGAGAGGGGGGGGGGAATAAATTGTAGGATTATGAGCGATATTATGTTAACGAGGATTATTGGGATTCAAATGGTGGAGTCGGTGATGTGGAGAACGAACTACTCATCGTAAAAGTGGTCGAAAATTAATTTCACTCTCAACACAAGCTATTTATTTAGCCCCCACACGGTAATCAATCACGTTCTTGGAACTTTAGAAATTCAGATATTGTTTACCTCAAAAGTTAATTTTACCTTACAACACAAACTTAACAATTTCACCTTGTTATTCAATACTAGTCGCAGGGTATCAGATTCAATTTACTGTTCACAACAAAATGAACAATGTTTACTGTCTCGTTAGCTCTCAATTATCTTGATATAACAACTCAGTAGTTCTCTGTTCGCTATTATTAGAAACTCGTAGCCCCGGAGCGTCGTAGTACTACGACGTCTACGACGTAGCGCGGCGTAGCGCTCGTAGCGAATCGATTATTACATAGATGATAGTCTGCGAAATTAAATGAGCTTCTTGGACTTTTTAATTTAAGTAAACGTTAATATTCAAACCTTTATTAAGGTCGTTCACACTATGCTTTTAAATTTAATGAATATAAATGTGTAAGTGACGTAATATAATAATTACATTAATAATGCGTGTTTGTCCCTAACTACACATTAGGCACAGTTCCATTTACTTGATTTATAGATACTTTATAAATTATGTTTTTGAAGTACATACATAAGAACCATCATAATATTAGGTATACCTATTATCTTATGGTATTGCGGCCCGAATCATTAGGAGGATACTCTCCCTGGAGTCCTTACCGCCGGAAGCTATGTTTTAAATATGTAGGTGTTGATAATTTTATGGTAATATTTTAAAACGCAATAAGACGAGATTTATTCCGTGGCTAACAGCATTTTAATTTTTTTTTATTTAAAAATCTATCTTTAAATGCAATTCCCAGTCACAAAAAAGTTGGGATCTTTTATTTTGAAGGAAATCAATTGCTACTAAAATAGAGTCAATCCAAAGCTAAGCAAAGAATACTAATAATATTAATTTTAACAATAATATTTTCTTAAGTGAACAACTCCAAATTGCAGTTGTAGTTTGGCCAAAGTACACCCGTTACGAAGAAGTAGCTTTACAGAGTAATTCCATCCGTCCGCCAAACGTACTTACGTACTTACTGGACTTGTCGTAATGACTTACGACAAGTTCACTAAGTATAACCAACCCTCCTCATTGTACTGGTCAATAGGAAGCCAGATATGCACCAAATGCTATCCGGCTGTCAGTAACTGAATACATATAAACTAATATTATAAATGCGAAAGTAACTCCGTATGTCTGTCTGTTACTCTTTCACGACTAAATCACTGAACCGATTCTGAAGAAATTTGGTACGGGGTAAGTTTGTACCCCAAGAAAGGACAGGTTACTTTTTATTCTGCGAATTCGACATTTACGCTAGTACCAAATAAAACAGTAACCTACATCTGCAGAACTTTAAACGAAGATAAAACGAAACGACGAACTTAACACGTAATTTTAAACCCGTAACATATTACAGCGTGTTCCCAATCCCATACAGAACGATCGCCAACGATAGTGTAGATAATAATGCGGTGGCGCCGCGCCAGCCAGCGAATTGAAACATCTCGCTCCTAGGAGCCGCACTTAAATGCCAAGTTGCCAGCGAACATGGCAATGCCAAGAAAGCTATTTGATAGAAGACGGAACATTATGTGGACTGTTAGTGTTGTCATGGAGCGAGATAGCTGTGGTGTGCTCTTAAATCTTGGTACAAATATTTATTGCCTTGTTTATCTTTTGTTAGAATTTATTGTCTTATCCATACATTGTGTTCGTGCCCTTATGTAAATGCAGTGAAAGAATATTACATCCTCTGAATTTATTCTCGATGATATCTTTACATACTAGAGCCATTGGGTTCTGTTTATTATTCTACGTGTTATCTTATTTCTAGATTGGCCTACTATTAGCAACTGTTAAGTCCGAGTCTGATTTTGAATTTTATTAAAAAAATTGAAGATGCATCTACTCTTTCATACGTGCCAATGGCTCACTGCGATTACTGATATATCTGTCAGTAGTACGAGTACCTACTTATGATTATTTATATATCTCCAACGATCTTTTATTACGACGTATTCTCTGGCAGATGTGATCTTTTTGGCCTCATGTTTATGTATTGTTTAGCAATCACACAGAGGACGGAAAATGTCAGCACAAAAATATATTCAAAGACAAGGTTTTAGGTTTTATTCAAGTAGGATTGTTAAGTGAGGATCGTATTGAGGGAATAATGCATCAATGACTTTGAGTGTCACAAAAACACAAACACACGAATGAATCGATTTTATTTTTCGTTTCCTTTCAAATATTTACATTAGCAAACACGTAGGCAGTGACAGTTAACATAAGACTTGAGTAGATCAGTTTATTGCTATAACTATTGTTAACTACGGTTAAATTATTACAAGAGTATAAAACAAGTTATGTCTCATATTCACTATAAATGTTTGAGTAGATATTTAAATACCTATGGCTCGACACAAATTTAGTTTAGTGGGACAAAATCGTGCTCAATTTAAAACTTTAGAAAATTACTTCGAAATAAATATTACTCAATGAATATTATTTTGATGCCTAATAGAATAATAGTTGTTGAACACCCAGCATTCTTTTTACCCATACGACTGCTCTAAAATAATATAAGCCACAGTTTAATGTGTTAGACAAAATATAGTACCTACTCACAAAAAACCATCGCTGGGTGAAATGTATATAAAATTCGAATTAAAAGTATACAATGTAAACTTAATATTATTTTTGAGCATCTTAAAAATATTTCAAAACACGTTGAACACATGAAACCAGCAGATAATTAAAATCAACGCCATCTATCGAGCCCTGTAGTCAACAGGAAAATCATATTTTCTCATCTTTTAACACTAACAATAAAATCATCTTGTACTTATATTATTGACTTCTTATTATAAATCTACATTATGTTCTACTTTTTACAATTCGTCAGATATGATTCAGAGTTTTGTTTAGTATCCAATAACTATTGTTTAAGTGTATGAATAAATTTTAATTTAACTGACTATGGATTTAAGTACTACAAAATTGGGAGTTTAAAAAAAGTTTCCTTTTTAAAAGCATAAAAAAAATTAAGTAATCGTTTTTGTGACACCAAATAGGCCGCATAATTTTTTTCAAATCCAACACAGTACAAAACATCTTATAATATTTACATTTTTATTCTTCGTCTTAAAATCTCTTAGAGCTAAAACGGTAAATTAGCTAGGTAACAATATAATAGTATTTCGCTTGTAGCAGTCTTTATTGTCGTCGTATTATACGTGTATCGTAAAATCTCTTCTCTCTTGCTCCTGCCGCTGCTGATATCTGGGAAATTAAAACAGCGCCATCTAACAACTCATTGCACAATCAGTATATAAGTAAAAACACTACACAACGCCATCTAGTGACAAATCATGAGATGAACAACAAATCAAGAATGCGAAGCAAAAGACTTTCGATTTGGAAAGTGTGTAATTTAATCGATAGATGTCTACACTTGATGCTAAAAGATTTTAGTCCTAAAAGCCAAGTGTCTAATCTGTTGATCATGGGTTGTTAGTGGGAGTGTTAATTGCAGAATAAGAGAGATAGATAAAAAATCCTATACCTACTCAGAAATTGGTTTACCTAATGTTGAGTTTACCTAGACGATGTGGGCGTGTGATGTCGTCGCGGTCGCCGTCGCGACTTGTCGTGCGGTCGCTGCGACACCGAGCGGGCGTCAGCCGCTGACTCCGCGCTCGAGTCCGTCACCGCGCGAAATACTTCGTCTGGAAGTACAACTATTATAAAACACATAAGTTAAAAGATGGCTGGCTGAAAATATACCTCATGATATCCTTAATATCATGATAGTAGCATGTCTTGGCAGCTGGATCATAGGATCATAACGTACCTTTCCCTGGCGTGACAGGCATCCTGTACGATACGCTGGAGTTGCACTCGGCGCACGGCGATCCACTCGAGTCCGAGTCAGACTCGGAGCGACGCACCATCAGTGTCATCGCACGTGACAGCGTATATTCGTCTGTTGAATGTCAAAATCAGGAAAACAGTTAAAGTTAATGTGCATCTGACAATCCAGGTAAATAAAGTCTTCTGAAGAATAATGCAAAGGGGAGAAGTAGTCAAACGAAAAAGATTAATAAATTGGAAATAAAAGAGAGCCTAATGTTACTAAAAAGGGTGAGAGAAACAAAATTGAGGTGACCCCAATTTACAGGAACAGGCCAGGCAGAAGAAAATAGTGCTGTGTCACCGACCGGCGTTCTCGTGGTGCAGGTGGTGGTGCGCGCGCGGCGGCGCGGCCTGCAGCGGCGGCGGCTCGGCGCGCCCGAACGTGCGCAGCGTGCCCCCCCCGCCCGCCGCGCCCTCCTCCGCGCCCGCGCCCGTCGCGCCCCCAGACATGCTGAATGTCGCGTACGGACTAATCTCGTACATTTCTGGAAATAAAAGATTTAGCAACATAACTTGTTAATAAATTAAGTCAGAAACCTTTAACAGTTTTGACACGGATGTCAAAAATATAAAGGGATTTTTACTCCATAATATGCTGCACAGATTTTAATATTTTGGGGAACAAAATATTCTAAATATAAATATACTTTAATAACACGATGTACCTTGCTGATCCTTCTTTCCAATAGGATGCTTGATTGGTGACGAGGTGTACACCTGCTGACAATTCCGCCGGTTGTCTCTCTTCTCTATTGACTTATCCTCTTCTTCCGATATATCTCCCTGCTCGTAACCTTTTCTGAAGCATGTTGTTGATGCACTAAAAGGATAATAAGGACTGTATAAATTTTGTTTTTGAAACAAAACCACACACAACACTCTTAAATCTTCTTTTGTACAGACAAAGCAACATGTTCAACATGAATAATAGTATTAAAGTCTAACCTTCGCTTGTACGCCACTGCTGCCACTAACAGCAGCGCGGCGAGTAGTCCACAAGCAGCAGCTGCAAACACAGCAGTCGCTCGCTCGTCGCCGTCCTCGCCCCCAGGGGGGAAGTGAGCCGGCGCTGGTATTCGATCTGGAATGTATGGATACAGTCTTTAAGGTCTAGCAAGCAACAAGTTAACCAATTTCTTATCTACCTATACTGTTCAACTTTATTGCATTTGCAAGACAGATCTTGCACCTACTAGGAGGCCACAGCATCAAGGTCAATAGCTGTCGTTGTGGAAATAGTAAGTACATTTTTTGCCAAAAATATGTTATGCCACAGGATTGCTCTTTAAAAACTACACTAAGTGGATTACGAGTTACAACAACGCACCTCCATCCTCCGTCAATGTAGAGAAATAATAATTCCCCAACGTGGTCCCCGCGGCACTGGTGGCAATCACTTTCAGATGGTACCACGTCGCCACCGTCAACCCACACAGGACAGTCGGCTGAGCAGCTGGTGATACTGTCTGGGTGATCCATGAGGACTCTTCAAAACTCCTCACAGATACCGCGAACTGGGTGAGAGGACAGCCATTGCTGTCCCAGGTAAGCAGGTTGAGGCGGACGCACGAACTATTGGTTGTTATGAGGTCTTTTTCTGGTGAAGCTTTTGATGCTGAAATTGAGAATTGAGATATAAACCTTATTGATAAGGAAAACTTCCTTTTTATTTTATTCGAAGTCCTTTCAAGATGGATAAATGGAAGACAGTGATCTACATTATCCTAATCCAAAATTCCTCTTACGTCCTCCTTTGGTTGAAACAACAAGCTCATCACTGGGTGGCGATGATCCGACCGCATTGTACGCCGTCAGCCTTAATTTGTACAACGTGCCACAAGCCAACCGCTCCAGGGTATGCGTCCGGGTGTCAGCTGGTAGCCGTGTCGTGAACCATTTGACGTCATCGGAGCGGGAGTGCTCGACCAGGTAACCTGGAGATTAATCACTCGTTGATTTTAATTGGAAAAATATGCGTAGCGCACACTTAAGGTGAGACCATTCGCTAGTTTAACTAGTAAGAAGCAGATATGATTATATAGATACGAGGAAATCAGATAGAAAAAGTCTAAGACACAGACCTTGAATAATTTCTAATCATTCAATCGCTATATTTACTGATGTTTATTGTTGTATCTTACCATGTAAACTAGATCCTCCTGTATGCGGCTTCTCCCACACCAGGTGTAACCTCGCCGGTGCAGCAGCAGCTAGTCTAAGCTGCGGTCTCGCGGGTACTCCTAGTACCCGCAGCTCCCAGCTGGCGCGCTCCTCACCCCAGGGGTTGCGCACGGTGCACGTGTAGTTGTCAGCTGAACCACGGTCTACCTCTGAAAGCAAATAGTGAATGTGTGAAAAGATCAAATTCATATAGTTTCCCCGTTAGTGTAAGCCTAATAAAGTTCTCTTAGGATACTAAATTGGATGTCTTGGGGGAACCGCATCTCATCTGCAATCATTTTTAAAATTCTGATGATAAAAAAATAGTTACATAAAACTAACTTAGTATGATAAGGTATGCTCCATCGATGAGGTAGTTGCTATCGTGTGCCAGTGGCGGAGCAGGGCGGCGGCGCGACCAAGCGCGGTGCGGGGGGGGCGCGCCAGCTGCTGAGCACGGCACGCGCGCTCGGCTTCCAGCGCGTGCTTCTAGCCGACGACCGAACGAAGTTATTTTCGCTGGAGCTGGGCAATACAAGAATGATTATTTTAATTAGAGACCAACAATTTCAACAGCCAATCCAATTTGGTCCTTTTCGGATTTAATGACAAATATTTTTTTATTTGAGAATGTACCATCCTCATGATGTGCAAAATAAACCTCACCTCTAGCGTTTGGCTTCCTTGCCACGATAGCACTCATCTCTCCCTCCCCAGACGCAGTGGCTGCCGTCACCCAGAACTCATACACTTGATGTTCCTGGAGACCTCTGACTTCTACCTGGTACTCTTCTTCTTCGTCTTTGTGGTGAACTATCATCTGCGAGTGTTGGCCTGTCCTGTTAAATAGGTATAAAAGACTGTTATGACATCTCCTTCACTCTACACTCCAGTATGGTACCTAAAGATCCTAACTATACATTCAAAGTCATTTAATGCTAAGTACAATACCTAAGTACTTACATACCTACTAATAGTCCTATGACCCAAAATATTAAATACCTATATCATAAGTATGAAAGACAAACCTCTGTGGTCTATTGTAAACGGTATAGTGCTTGATCTTGCCGTTCTTCTGGAGCGGTGCTAGCCAGCTGACGATCACCGTGTCTTCTGAACTCGCCACCGCTTTTATGTCCATCGGAGCCCCCGGTACTGAAAATGTTTAAAAACATGTCGGCCATCATTGAAATGTTACTTTTAATGAAAGTTTTTTGCAGACATTAATTTGGGATTTCGTAATCATGAAGTAGTCGACTTGAGAATGATTGTGTCAAGATTTATATCGTTCATTAATGGGACTACTGTTAAATAAGTACTCACTGTCTTCATGTGTGACGCAATAAACCGGTTCAGAGGTAGGCCCCGTGCCAGCCGCAGTTCTGGCACGCACTGCTATGCTGTAGTTGGCAGCTCTTTGTAACGCTTGCAGGACAGTCTCCATGCCGCCAGAGCGACGGGTTTCTACTTGACTTTCTAGTTCGTCCACAGTCTGTGGAGTGGGCATATACTTTTTTAAATCCTCAGATTTTTATAAATATTTGTGAATAAACTTATACGTTGATAGGTATGTTAAAGTTCTATTTCATGTTGGTTGAGATGTTAAGAGTGGTCGTCTATAGTTACTTTCCAATATTAATAAACACGTGAACACTATGAATATTTGAAAATTTTCAACCTTTAAATTCTTGATTTGTAATACTTTTAAAGTGCTAGTGTATGATTTAGTAGTTTTTAAATAAGGTACATTGCATTCACGTGCCACTATGTATGATTCTGTATGCAAATATTGTAAACATTGATTTTAATAGAGTACGTATGGAGTTTCTTGCCCATTCTTCTCCATACAAAACTACCTTTTGGAAGGGGCAACTAGATTCAATTCCTTTTTCTTTTGTATATGACGTTCAAAAATGACTTGTAATGGCCTAATTGAAATAAATGACTTGACTTTGACTTTGAAAGCAAATCAAAAAACGTTACTGGATAATATAGGAATCAAATGTTACATATATAAAAAAATCTTTTTGATCACAATGTATGACTTATTTAACTCTTAAAATAATTATGTAAGTATAAGTAATTTATTTTCTCTTAATATAAGTTATTGATAAGTTACAATTTTTGTAAGACGTATTAAGTAATATTTAAAGTCAACGCACCTCATAAAGCACTTCATATCCGAGCAGCACTCCTCCTCTCGCAACGGGCGGTGGTGGCTCCCACCACACGCGCACCGACTGCGCTGACAGCGGCTCGCAGCGCACGCGCTCCGGCGGGGCTTCGGGAGCTAAACAGATAGGTACAGTAATGAAATAAGTCATGGTAACAATAAACTAACTACCGAGTCCAACATACGAGGAACACAAAAAGAGGTCTTCAGACTGTTGACACTACCAAGGTGGATTCTGTCATTTACCGCCCATGTAAATAATAAAGGAAAAACTACTTGTAAAGTTAGCAATCGCACCTCCTTCCAAGGTGGTGGCAGTGAGCGGCGCGCAGGGCGGGCCGGCGCCCACGGCGTTGAAGGCGCGCACCCGCAGCTCGTACTGCGCATGCGTGCGCAGCGCCACCAGCAGCGCGTGCGCCGCGCCCCAGCCCGCCGCCGTCAGCGCCGACGTCTTGTTGTCCGCGCTGGAGGACGCTTCGTGCCAGGTCACTACGTAGCCTAGAAGTTCTCCATTCCAGGATTCCTGGGGTGGTGCCTGAGTAACAATTTAATAATTTTCCAAATGAAAATAGGTCGGTATCAAAGCTGTCACTTCAGTTAAGTATTAAAGAGATTAAGTCAGATAAACAGACTAAAAATTTATATTTTTTTCACTTTACATTTTAGATAGTATTAGGAAAAACATTTCACCTGCCATTTGACGAGCAATTCCCCTGGCGCGGTTGCTTGCACCTGGACATTGTGAGGAGGTTCAGATGGAGCTGCGAAAATACGTTACTGGTCAGTTCTACCAAAACAGGTTTATTAACAATTCGGGAATCTAATAATTATAAACTTCGTACCTTCTTCCATAGTCTGCACAATGACGGGATCCGAGTAGTCACTGTCTCCTATAGCGTTAACTGCGGCGAGTCTCAGCGCATACGCAGTGGCTGGCCGGAGACCTTCCACTCGGTATTCTAGATACACTTCTGTGCCGGACTCTGGGTCTTGTCTGCAAATAATAACAAACAAACTTATACTTGCACAATTTTCAAAACCCAGAAAGTCAAATATCTACATAGTTTTGCTCTGCAAAAGATATTCTTGTAGAGATGCAAGTTAGTGTTTTTTAAGTCATTCAATATTCTTTTACCTCTCCAGTACCCTATCTGCAGGCACATCTCTAGTGGGTGCCTCAGCCCAGTCTCCTGCGTCAGGTCGCCTCGCGTCCCCCACGACTCTGTACTGCAACCGATACAGCAACACGCGCGCGTTGCCGTCGTACCCGCGCCGCCACGAGATACTCGCGCCGCGCCCCGAGCGACGCGACACGTGCAGACCGAGGGGGGCTTCGGGGAACTCTGCGAGTTATTATTATTATTGGTTCATTTAGTTATTTTAGTATTCAAAGTGTTTCCCAACCTAAGAATTTTTCATTAAGGATTAATAAAGATACAATAGGTATAAAGAAGAAGCAAAATAATGATCCTACTTTAAATAGGTCACTTTTAATAGTTGATAAACTTGTGCAGTTGAGAAAAATAATTGCGAATCAAAAACATTTTATAGTTTTGGTTCGGGCACAACGCAAAATGCACATACAAATGCACAGGTTTAGCTTACAAGTCCCCGTCATTATTTAGAGTAATAATTAAAGGTAGTTTCAGTTACCCTGAACAGCCAGATAAATAAGTAGTTCGTCACGTCCATAAGCGTTTTCTGCTCGGCACCGATACACTCCCGAGTCGTGTCGCTCAGCGTGCGCTATGCTTAGTTGAGAACTTACGCCGCTTTCTGACCGCTTCTCTGATACTGATACTCTGAAATTAAAAGAGCATATGTTTTAATTATGGTCTATTGTGGAACCTGCTCAAGAACCTAGCTACACCGTTTCGAGAAAATAAAATTGCTGATTGATGGATGACATCTTGGTCAATAAAGATATGTAGGTATATCTCAGTTCAATAGTTTTGAACATAAAGTACCTACACAGCTTCTTGTTCACCTGTAAGTAGTAAGGTCCACTCTCTTCATGTTATGCGTCCACTGCAGCTGTATGGGCGGGTCGCCGCGTGCGTCGCACTGGAGCGTCGCCTGCGCAGTCCTTTTGACAGTCATGTTGCGCGATGAGAACTCGAAATGAGCGGGCTCTGAAATATAACAGCGTTTGTTTAAAACTTTATTACCTACCTACCCAATAACTATAGGTATTAACGTAACTTAGGCGAGCTAGATATGAGAAAATGTTTTTAATCATATTTAATCAGCTATCATTTTAATAAGATACCTACCATTGACAGAAACAGCAATAATCTTCGACAATCCTCTTCCAATCCCATTCTCTGATCGGCACATGTACTGTCCTTCGTGGTGATGGGCTGCTGGAGCGATACTCAGAGATCCATTAGGAAGCATAGAGAACTGAAGATCCAGGTTTGATACTGGTCGGAAATCACTTACTCCTGACCCTGGGCGAAAATAACAAATTATTAGTCATGATGCAATAAATATTCGCTTAGCAGAACAAATATCAGTACGCCGTTTAAGAAGGACTATATAAAACTCACCATGACCTTTAAGCCAGGAGACCCTTGGTTCAGGATATCCCTTAGTGGAGCAATGCACCAATATCTGGGTCCCTAAGAGAGCTGATACGTCTTGGGGTTCATACACCCATGACGGCGCAACTGAAATTGAATTTTGATTGTTAGGTAGACCACATCGATAATTTTGCAATAGACAGATTATTTCCATAAAGATAGGAGTTTTTCACCTTACCTTTCACAGCCAACCTAGCGGTATGGTTGACTTCTGCCGCGGAATTGCTTGCGACGCACGTGTAGTCGCCGCTATGCTTCGACGTCACATGAGAGAATATGAGGAAGCTGAACTCATCTAGCGACTTCTCTTGAACCTGGAAGGGAACCATTTCAACACATTTCAAGATATTTATGGGATTAGGTCAACGGACATAACTACCATCGTTTAGCATTATAACTTTGACACCAACCATCCTATACAACCTACTAGGATATTTGCGGGCTGTGAGAGTTTCAATACATAATGTTTTCGTACCTGTAAGTTAGATGGTATGTGCTGCCCATCTTTGAGCCAGGAAAAGTAAACTGGTTTGTCACCAGACGTGATCCCACATAACACTTGTATGGAACTGCCTTCTACTAAGTCAAGTGGAAACGAAAATCCTGCAATTTTCGGTGGATCTGAAATAAATTAATGTATTGAATGTTTTGTAAGATTAGAACCTTTAACGTATAGAATTTCATTGATTTCAATCAATATCGAGTTTGATTTGTCAAACAGACATAATAAGGAAACTTACTCCTGACAAAAATCTGAACATCTTTCTGGGCGTACTGTCCCGATGGAGACGTCACCCTGCAAGAGTATACGCCAGCATCGGCAGGTTCCGCTGGCCACAGCAGCAGTTCTCCTCCTACTCCAGACAATGCACGGCCTCCGGTAGAACTGACATCCAACCCTCCACGCTGCCAACGGATCTCACTGAAAGGTAGAGGAGTAGGGATTAATCATTTGAGGATTGGGTTATTCTTATATGACACAATCTACAACTACTCTATGTTGGGATATTATTGCTGCTATGTTTTAAGAAGAGTTATGTTCTTATTATCTTTATGGTGAAATAGATCAGGAAAATGCTACAAAATAGAAACATTAACACAACTACTTTCACGGGTAAAGGTCATCTAACATCGAACTACGAAAACAAAACAAAAATGAAACTTATAATTTTACTAAGCAAATGCACCTCCATCAACCTGATTGGAAATCCGGAGAATGGACAGTAGATGGTGGTGTTGACGCCGGCTACCACTCGGATGGGGCCGATGTTCCTTATCGATGGTGGTCCTGGAAAAATGGACAAATACTTCTTTTTTAAATGGGTTTTTGATGAGTAGGCCATAATTATTTAAGACACGTTATACCGTTATATATTTACTCTGTTCGATTCAAAGAAATGGATTTATTATAATTTTAAATGAAGAAATTGTCCATCATCTTACATAATCGTTGATTTCAGGAATGCAGTGTAGTAGTACTACTACAACAATAGTGCATAATTAATAATGGTGTGGTTTTAAGAATATTCAATCTATTTGTACATTTTATACCTTACCTCAACAGTCGAGGACATAAAATTACCTACTAAGTAGCAAGTGAGAGAACTCACCATAAACATTGAGCCTCGTGGAATGTTCCACAACTCCTCTAGAGTTGTGCGCCCTGCAGGTGTACCGGCCACCGTCTTCAGGCCGGACTGACGTCAGGTTCATGTAGCTCACCACGTCGCCGTTCGAGTTCATGAACTGGGATATGCTTCTGTCAGCAAAATACAAAAGATTAAATAACACCACATAATATGTGTAGGTCACAACTGCAACAACAGCAGTAGATAGACATCGTTTTTTTTGTTGTAATAAGAATATCAAAAACTGCTTCTAATTTAAAGGTTTTGACTTACACAGTTTAAGAGGCAGGGTTTAATATATTTCGTCCATATTTTGCATCAAAACTTAATTTAAAATATCTCTATCTATAATATCCATTGTTATTAACATTTTATGCACTGAAATAATCGGTATTTTTCTGTGAATAAACTATATAATAATCTATTTTTCTAATTTCAAAGCGCCATGAAGTACTGCAGAGTATGGCGCGACTTAAAATACCATATCAAACTCGGCATGACGACACGTCATTACAAATAATAGTGTACATAAAACTATATGTACAAAAAAGTGTGACAATATACTAGAATATATAATTGTATACCCAAAACAGCAAAGATAAAAACCATTGGGAATGGTTGGGCAAAAATTGGAACGACGCAATGTACGACCCCTTGCCCAAATTGTTTTTTCGATCTTTATGTGTGCGTCCTATGTCTCACACACGTTAGCGTTTCTTTAGATATTGTCTTCGACTGACATCATTTTTTAGATAGCAAATAAAAGAAGGTATACCTCTGTGCCGTGTTGTGTTCCTCAACAGCCTGTCCATCCAGTAACCAGGTGAACCTCGGTGGAGGGCTGCCGGACGCAGCACAATGCAGCGCCAGGGATGGCCCAGGGTGCAACGCCTGCTCTATGAACGTGTAGTGCAGTTCCGGGGCAGTGTCTGGAAAGATGTATACCAAAATGCTAATAATAAAAATAACCGTCCTTGCTTTTCATTCGTTTTCTCTGTCAAGTTCAAACGTTTGAAAGCCTGGCAGGTGAATCTCAAAATAAGATTATACATCGGGTTTTTCATTTCATGATAAGAGAGTTTCGCCTCTTGTGAATACGACGAGGTGAAGGGCAGAGGGTATCTCCACTAGGGTAACTCACGAGGGAACCACATTCAACATAAATGATTATTCCACGCACTGATTACAAATAGCCACACAATTCCTTGTAAGTAACCATCAAATATTCTCCCAAACAACAGTCTTACATCACAACAGAATCCAATCAGTGTACCGCCAAATGTATGGCAGCCGTTTATCACAGATCATAACGGGGTATCTGCCATTAGCGGCGGATTTATCGCACTCATGATGCCGACACATCATTGTTTATGTTATATGTTAGATACTGAGTGATGCGAGAGTAGCGACGGGGATGCGGGAGATAATCCTTTGTTTATAAATAAGCTTAGCGTAATAATATAATTAAATCCATGTGGATTATTTATATTCTGAAATAAATATTTTATTACCATTACAGTCTGCACCAGAATTAAATACGTGATACCATATTTAAAATCAACTCATACTCGAGCAAATAATGTTTTTAAAGAGGAAAACAAGTAAAAACCAATCTATACTAACTACATTTAAGCTCACAGGTGGAAACTGCAGCACAACGGCTTTTGCTAGCAGTTGCTTAGTCCACTCAGCACATTTTATAATGTTTCTTGCTTATAATTTCATACAGTTTATTGGAGTCATTATACCGGAGTATAAACTTAAGCGTGTAGGTACTTTACCTAGTGCATTACTAATATTCCTGTTAGCTCTCGAGGCAGGAGGTTATATGTTCGAGTGATTACAGTATTAGCTATCATGTATGACTCCCATTTCTTAGCAGCAATATGAATGTTGATTACGTATTTCTAACTGTTGCTTTGCTTTCAAATAAAATACTGCAGTAAACTAATACTGAAGAATTTCTTCTTTAACTTTACCACAGAGCGCTAACTGCTGTACTTAAGTAATAAGCTGCTACAAGCTACTTTAATCTCTCTGCATCCAACATCCAAAACATTCAACTAAAACCCCACAGTCGGCATCCAGTCATAAATCTTGGCAAATAAATTCAATTAGCCGCAACACTAACATAATAACGAATGAATACAATGGCCGCCGGAATTATGAGGGTCTAAATTGTGAGCGGCCAGCGTTTCTGAGAGCTTTATTACAGGCCGTACCGGACGCCGTGACAGACAATATGTCAGCGTGTGGCGCAAGCCGAGGAGGTGGCGGACCAACTTGATAAAGAAATGTTTTCATTATAAAATAAAGATGTTTTACTGTTGTAGAAAGCCCCGTGAACTTCTTTAACTTATTCTGGGGCCCAAAAGAAAAATAATTTTAATCATCTTATTAACTAAATAGCGGTTTTTCATATTGTTTCAATATTTAAAAATCTTGATTATTTACTCACTATTACTGTCTCGCGCTTTTTGTTGCATTGACAAAATTATTCAAAGGGCCTGAATCGAAAGGCGAATCAAAAGATAAACATTCCGTGCACATTTTCATGTTTGTTACCCTTATAACTAAAATCTTCCTTCAAAATCAGTATAGTATCTTCGCGAGGACACCCGCTGTCACCCATCCCTCAGTCCTCACGCTAGTTGGCACGGCGCCCGCTCACAACGCTAGCTCTTGTAAACGTTGCATCGTTTTGCACGAATTTATATCAGATGCCCGCTGATAGTCGGCTAATTGTATAATTGTGTGCGATGCGCTTATCTGCCGCCCGCCGGACACCGCATGCTTTATGTATGTGTTATTTGAAACGGGGAATAAGCGGTAATTTATTAGTCATTACTATATTGTTTTTAAAATGAGGTTGTTATTCTATGTAAAGGGTTTGAAGCAAATGTGACCAAAAGTAGTTAAATATAAATAGTTAGGTAATTAGTTACAATCTAGGGTATAAAAGCTAAGAAGATGCATCGACGTACTTATTAAGAATTCCATAAATAAACACACACAACATCTTGCAAAGCGTGTGGCGACGGCAGAGGCTATTTCCGAGAAACCCTTTAAGATTTTAGACCAGAAGTCTTAGAAATGGTCAGACTAGACCGCTCGCTCTTCAAGATTGAAAATGATATTTCATGTACCGTATGTATAATATCATATCTACATGCATATGCCACTAGGCGAAGGTAAACGAAGGTTTATTATTTATGAATTCAAGACAAGCAGAATGTTGACAGCGTCTGTACTAACAAATGACACTAGATGGCGTTACTTGTTAAATATTTAAAAACTTCCCCAAACATAATATTTGCGCATTTGAAGTTTCAGGGAGTCTGTTATATTTTAAAGAAATTAGTGATCATAATCCTTTGTAACTAATTTAATTTAAAGTAGTTTTAACAAGTATTAAACAGTTGCCAAACTCAAGCGGAGTCCGCGGGTGAAAATATTTAAAACAGCGAAGTTTGCAGGCGCGAGCAACTACTCGCGCGGAATGTTGGTCTAAAGGTCATGGCACATTATCCCAGCACCACAACTGCACAGCAGCAGCACGGCGTCGCCTCGAATTTAGGCTCCAGCTAGCAACCAACTCGCAGACCGCACGCCGGCCGCGAGGCACAAGCTCGCAGACCACGCGCCGGCCGCGAGGCGCAAGCTTGCTGTTACCGCAAATACAATTGTTATATGGCATTCATGTTCGACTTGCATGTTTTCATAATAACGACGTCGTCTCGCTAGTAATTCGGAGACGGCGCGCTGTAAGCACGCGGTCTGCTCGCTTGCAGCGCGCGGACTGCGAGTCGTGTTGTATGGTAGCGGCAAGCGCGCTGACTGATCGCCGTTGTCTTTTTCCCATTAACATTAAGAAATATATTATACTGCACACGATTTAATGTTCTAATTTGAATGACAAGTAAATTGCTGGTTTGAAGCGGTGCCGTTGCGGTGCTGGAATAATGTGCCATGACCTTTAGTCTGAAAGATTAACGGGAGCTTAGCTGCTTGCTTCTTTTCGGATTTAATTACTAAGTATAATATTCTTTCAATGTCATAATTTCTTGGGTCTTTGCCATTCTGCTCAAGTATAAGAAGATATTATCTTTAATTTAAAAGATGCTTGTAGAATTGAAATTGTTGTTGACAACCAATTTTTAAATAAATCGTTATTTAATTTCCTAAGTAATTGAAAAGACTGGTCAACAAATTAAAACCGAAAACTTAGTTAAAAGATAGGCAGATATTTTTTATAATCTATAATTAAATTGGTTTTATGATATCATTCATAGAATTATCTATTAGTATATTGGGGTTCTATGTGGCATGTTAGTGCATTAGGCTGCACGCGCCTAACGTTGCAAATCAATTGAACATGGATTTCCTAAAACGCAGCACTGAGCCGATTTATAGCTTAATGCAAATGGAAGCGAGATAATTAATATCATTGTACGTTTTAGTTTGAATCTAATGGATCTTCTAATGGAATGTTGCAACATGGTACATGTTATGTAATGTTTAATATCAAAGCAATTCGGCCAAATATGAATGGTTAGAGGATTTGAATGGTATTAAGTTAGCACGATTAAGAATAATGTATTAGGTAGCTATTCACGACTCATGAACATAATTACGTACCTAATACCTATATATACTAATATAATAAAGCTGCTGCTAGCGGTTAAGGAGCCCGCCTCTCATGCATGAGGTTCGAATCCGGGCAAGTACCAATGTGACTTTTTCAATTCATATGTACTTTCTAAGTTTATCTTAGACATTACTGACATCAATCCGTGCCTCGGAAAGCACGTTAAGCCGTTGGTCCCGGCTGTCATACGTGGATCTTTGACAGTCGTTATGAGTCGTCAGAAGCCCGAAAGTCTGACAACCAGTCTGACCAAGGGGTATCGTATTACCCAGTTACTGGGTTGTGGAGGTCAGATAGGCAGTCGCTCCATGTAAAATACTGGTACTCAGCTGCATCCGGTGAGACTGGAAGCCGACCCCAAAATAGTTGGGAAAAAGGCTAAGCAGATGAATAAATCTAAAGTGATTTTTCTTTGGCAATCCAAAGTGATTTTATTATTAAGACATACTTTTTTATAAACAATCTTTTGTTATTAATTAGTTATGTTTGTTAATTTATTTCTTCTTCCAAGTCTTTTGCGTTTTAACTACCATATTAACAACATCGGGTTCCAATCTTTCCAAAAATCATTTAAATATTACAGTTCAACACAAATAATACAACCAATAATAAAAGCCATATCTCACTGATACTAATCCAGCTAGTACGTAAAATATATGACGTCATAGATCGTCTCTATTATTCCATTAGAGCTATCCGGATTATCCCACGGCCTGACTTATGTGCTGTCCGCGACATTATTGCTCGAGTTATGGCCACCATACCTCGCTGTAGGAGGTAGACTTATAGGTAAGTTATTAGTCATAGTAGATGGTACTTACGGGGTATATAAATGGCGATCTCGGAAGACAAAAGGTTCGGTATAACAAAAGCTTCCGATAATTAAATTACTGAGGTGTTTACTAAAATATTCATCTGAATTCAGTCGAAAGGGGTTCACTGAAATGGCGCACTCAAAAGGGTTACCCATATGTCGTCACAACGATCAGTCGTCGGCCTACTTTTTGGGGCCGAGCTGATGCAGCTTGTGGACACCTCTGGTTCGCTTCCAAAAAGTGTATTCTCTACAACAAGCACCTTACTCAAAAATTGCCCTTCACATATTTACTTTTCGCCACATACATTTTACAAATATTTAGCTGATAATAAGGCGTGCGTCTCCGGTTACATTTTACGTTCACTTGTTTTCTTATAAAGATCTGCTATAGGTATTTTATTTTTAAAATATCTCTATTTTTCCGTCAGTTTTCAGCGGTTTTGCGTACCAAGCATATTCGCGTTGCTTTCCAAGCGAATGACAAAATTCCAACTAAATAAGAATGTTTGCTCACTGTGTATTTTTCTGTACATTTCATTAGAATACACAGTGGCTGCATTGTAGTGGAGCACTGCACAGAGAGCAGGTTTCACTTAACTAAAGGCTTAGACCGTCTTACTGTTCTGCACTCTTTTCCTTTATATGAGCAAAACTCTGAGAAGTACGTACCTACAAAAGATGCTGTTTACAGGTATGAAGATTATGTTGCAAAGCTTTGTAACAAAGTAAAAAGGCTTTTGACTCGGAAGATGGTGTTTTAGTGATGCTGCTAATTGTATTGCATTTTGAGAAGTGAAATTCCAAGTGAAGGGGCTTGTACGGAGAAATACCTAGCTACTATTTGTATAGGTATTTTTGTTACTTTTTAAACGGTAACATAATAATAAAAAACTTGATTATTAACGTTTACGTTTACGTTTACGTTTAACATACACGAACATTCGCGCAAGCGCCCTGCGCTGTCTAAACGAAACAGTAGGCCCAGGCATACATTTTCGCCGCGCCGTAGAGAGGGGATAGCTGTCTACTCTCCATCCGTCTTACGCTTTTTCGATCAGGTCACGTGTCCTGACGCGCACGTGTCCTGACGCGAGTTTAAGATTTTATACCCATTACAGAAAAAGTGCTCAACGCCGCTAAAGAAGTTTTCACTTCAATAATTTTTTTATTTGACATATAACGGTGTTCGTGTCCTCGCGAAGTTTTAGGCACATAAGACATTTTCAATTACACACATCAAAAGTGTCTAGGGATCAACATCCCTAAACAATGTTAGGGATGTTGATCCCTAGACACTTTTGATGTGTATATATAGGTAGTTAACAGTTATGTATCGGCCAGCTTAACAATGTTACTGGTGTGAATCTTATAGACTGCGCTAAAAGTAAAAATAAAAACTAAATAGACAACATAATCTGATTTTATGAGAGGTTTTGTGAAATGACGAATATTTGTAAACTTTGCAGTAAACATACCTTTTCGTTTCCATTCCTCATGTATTATGCTTCTGTCGGTAATATTCATAAACAGCGAAGTCGCAAAGTTTTTGAAGCAAGGCTTGAATGGGATTATAGGCTCCGGCCGCGCGTATATTTCTTACTTTGTGGTATTAGCGCTGTCAGACTGCGTATTTATGATATTGCCTATTTTTTCCTGCTGCTGAACGTACTAACGACCAATATAGGTGGTAATACTTGCATATATTAAGCGAACATGGGCCAATACAGCGAATAATTACATATTCTTCCACAGCGTCGGCAAATAGAGACCATTTTAATAATTAACCTAGAACTCAAACCGAATTCGCAATCTTATTGAATGAGAAGCTCGTGACTTTCTTCGTCATAAGTTACACGTTCAATAAGGTTGCGAATCGAAAAACTCAACGAGAAAAGTGGAGTTATAACCGTTAAACATTAATTAAAATTATTAATAGATCTTACGTAAGATACCTACATTTGTTTTTACAAGAAGACTCACTTTTGATATTTGCTTTACTTTGTTCTACGTGACGTAGTTAGGCTACAGGATGTTACTATCTAGCCTGGTGTAGGTGTATAGCTGTAAGTAACAGTTTTAGGTGTGTCATAGACGAGGCTATGTCTTTGTGGACCTGGTCCAGTGTTTGATGCTTGCAATACATCTCACCGAGCGGGGAAAGGGTTGGTGTCAAGGTTTAAGCTGGTGGTAGGTAGTAATTATTTTATATTATGTGTAGATTTGTTTGGAGAAAAACAAAGTCGTTTTATGATCGATAAAGATTTGTGAAACACACAAACCATTATTCGGTATTAAAGTTAGAAGCAATAAAACAATAAGATGGCTCTTTTGGGAAGGATAGCAGATACTAATATTATTTTCTCACCAAAGTTCCACATAGTTGTAACTTTTCATAGTGAGGCTACAATCCGCTGGCGCTCTCGACTTGCGCCTCGGTCACGGCAGCGGGTGACGCATGGCCGGTCCAGTCATTACTGCCCCCGTTAATCAATAACCCGACGACACACGAAATCGTACCGCACTGCACTCCGCAAAATTACACCATTTGTAATTACACGACGAAGTGGCCTCCGATTGGCCAATCGACTCGCAAAGGACGTTAATCGACCAATCAGGAAGCAATTTTCGTTTTGAGATTTTTTTTGGTGCTGCTGTTGGTAGCTAGGTTGATTTTTTTTATTCTTTTTCGTTTTCAAAAGTTGTCTACAGATTGTTTCATAGCTTACATTTTGAATACAACACAGTAGAGATATTGTTTCTAAATCATGTCGCTTTCCGCCGTTTATAAAACAAAGAGGAAAATAAGTTCAATTTGAAACTTATATTATGCCACGTAGAACATTTGAATCGGAATAACCTAATCAAATCAACGTACAGCATCATTAGAACAAAATAAAAACAAAAGGTAGAAATAAAAGTGATCTGGTAATCCCAAAAACACAACGCCGAAACTGGCAAGTCCTAAACAAATACGTGGGAATGGCCTTGAACCGTCCATTAATTCCAAATGGACCCTCGGCATGGGACTAAACATTTGTTGAAGGGAATTAATTCCGTAAGGACTATCGAGTTTTTCTGGACCCAAGATAAAATAAATAAAGTTACTGCGGATAGCAACACATGCGCGGTACTCCGAACAAAAAAAATAGACACTTATAAAGTAATTTTAACAAGTTTTTATTACAAAATCAGTATTAAATAAGGCTTTAGAATTTGTGCCCAAAATCTGAGGAACAGAAATTGTTCACCTAAGTGTTGCAATTTCATACATTTAGAGGAACATTCGTGCAACACAAGTTCTCTGAGAATTCACACACGTACAGGATGTAGACGAAACTTCAGCTCGTTTCCCAAAGATGATTTCTAAGAAACTAAGTAACTGTGGAATTTAAATAAATACGAACCTTTTTGCGATTCAAGAGTACTTGTAGAGGTTCGCCTGAACAAAAACATTTCAAGTAGAATTAACACTTTGTGAGTTGGTCTAACAATGAATGATGGAATTGGGACGAACAATGATTAGGGTTCAGGTGTCACCCTAACGTTCCAAACTGGATTAAGTATATATTTTTGTCGCAAAATTCAATCAGGAAATATGGATTTGTATTGCATGAGTGACGGGTCACCATAACGCTTCGGTGCTCAAAGTGTCACAAAAATCCGGAATTTTGAAACATAATCAATATTCAAGGAGAACAAATTTGTATTTCGCACACTTTTGTTTCATAATATATCAACAAATTCCGTTTTTCTTAAAACATTGTATTACTATTTGTTTAGTTTCGAAGTATATCTAAATCTCTTGATATCCACTTTGTAGACCTAGCGAATCTTCGTTTATTTTTATTCACATACACATCGAAAAACATTGAAGTCCTAGTAATATATTGATTTAGGAGTGTGTACACACCGACTTCCGATCAAACCATATGTGCACACACAAGCTTTATATTTGTGAAGTGCTCTTGGAATGCTCACAGCTCCTCGAAAGCTATATACGGCCCGTTTTAATTTAGACTCTCACAGGTTATTTGTCTTTACTATATTGTTAGCATCCTCTTACCGCCCAGCCTCAGTTCAGCAGCTGCTTGCGCGCTATCCAGGTCTCTCTCTGCGAAGCACTGGTACATCCCTCTGTGTGTTCTCACGACTCCATGGACCCTCAGCACACGCTCGCCGCCCCCCACTGGGACACCGTCGTGCAGCCATCTGACCCGAGCGTCTCCACCTTCCACGGAGCAGTTGAAGGTCACTGAACTTCCCGAGTTGGCTACCTGTAGGGAAATGTTGTTGGTGTAAAATAATTTAGGCTTAGCTAAAATAAATAATATAGTATTACTAAAATCGACAGCATTTTAACTGTAGATATCTAGCCTTATTTAATCGAAAGGAAGTTTTGAAAAAGATAACTTAACTATAATAGCATGTAAAAAGCATTTTTACCAGTTACTGTGATAGTACTTAGGTCATAGTAGGTTAATAGTAGGTCTGGTACAGGTCACGTAGTTAAAAACTCTGAGCAACATCAAAGTCTGTTGTTTATTTAGTTAAAGCTAAATAAAAAAATAGCCTTTCCATGTTGTTGTGTAACGAAAACATTTGAAATCCGACTTGCATTGTATTGTATATTCAGGTCAAACCAAGTCCGCGCTCATGGTGACAGGTGACAAAAAAGAGACGAATTAACCCAATTATCGCAACTGTCGGAACTCTATAAACAAGCGACAAATACGACCGACTCGCCTCAAGACGATCCTTCGAGTTCTCCTTCATGAATAATTCAAGAGGGCATCACCTAGTGACTACGTCACGCCGCCTGTCGGCTCAAACTGGATTATTAGGGCTGCGAGCAAACGGTACGGGCATCTACTACGGTCTTGGATCCAATGTGTTGGGTTTTCAATTACGTTTAGTATAGGCGGTATTTATTTGCTCGAAATGTAATGAAATTCAGTTGGTAACGAGGCGTTTACGTTTAGATCAAGTAAACGTTCATTCATTATTTATATCGGTATCTAATGGTAAATAAAACACATGGTTGTCGTGATTACTGCTGAATAAATGCCTGCTCCTGCCTTGAGTTGTAGACGGAGGTATAATATAAGTATTCATAGATGATGTTTCTGCTGTACTTATTGACAAATACATGTCAAACTTCTGAGTTTATAACTTTAATTTACTTTTGGAGTTTTGTTTGTTTTGCCACTGGAACATGTTTGTAAATTGTAGATTAGTTACCAAGCTATTTGCTATGTAATAATATGTACTTACTCTCATTAGGTAGTTGAGGTATTTATTATAAGTACCAACAACCTCAATTTCATGAGAAATAATAAAGATTCTTTATCGTAAAAATCAGTTTTTGTTAGTAGAAATATCCAATATTTAAAGACAATAATAATAAAACAGTAAACTAAATAGAGTAAGCTCATAGGAACTTTACTGTTAATCCTCATACTAAGATGAGTCGCGTGTTGGGGATTAGTGACAGGAATATATGTATATACCTATAAATACAACTCATAGTTTTGTGTGATCCCTGTCCTGTTACGGCCGATGTTCGGATGAGCGAGGGTGATCTATTCTCTGTCGGAAGCTACACAGCAATAAGGAAGTGATAGGGCGGCCCATTGATAGTTGAGAATGCTCAACACAAACGGCTTATATCGATGACGTGTCCGGTACACTGACAACCCTATGACAAGGGATATTGGCTAGGAACGCTATTCAACATAGTAAGTACGTGAATAATTTATTGTTATGGTCAAAGATATGTTACATACTCTAGGGGAATGCTTATGTAGGTAAAATATGGGAATGTGGGTTTCACACGCGCGTTTGATACAAAATCATAAAGAAAATCTGTTCTTTAAATCTTTGTCAACTGTACCTATGGGGTACAAAAAGTGAACGCTCCAAATGTCAACTGTACCGCATAGGTACAAAACTTGATTCAACGCGAACGGCCGCCATTGGACGATGATATTTTACGTTTATTTTACTTGTCAAAGTCAAAGCCAAAGTCAAAGTCAAGACTTAATTCTATTCAGTGGCCTGACAGACCACGGGATTTTGTTGTCAAAAGTAAGATATTTATAATTTGTTTACATAGAAACAAAACAAATGAAGAGAGCTTGTTTTAAATTCATCAATTTCATATCAAGAGCTTTCACAAAACTTTTGATCGTAGGATAAACTAATGAAAACACTTTTGTTCAATTCTTAATCAAATTATGTACAAGCAATATTTACTTGTGAATTAAATTACAGCGAATCAAGCCTGCTTTATTAAATTTGATGGGCTCAGGCTCAGAATTAATTAAACACCAGAATAAACGTTTTATGTCTCAAATAATAGACGTTTGTCTGTTGGTGAGGTCATTCGAAAATGTACTGATTTGTTTTTCATGTACAGTCAACAAAAGAGATAGGTCGTCAGATATAATTGAAGTTTTCTTAGAAACCGATGGATGTCTTCGATTGAAACTTAATTAAGGAACTGTTTATTATCTACCTAAGGTAAAACACCCAGTGTTCGACAGAGCCCCAGTGTTCGACACTTAAAAAGTTAACGAAAAAAAACAAGAGTTGAGTCTCGCTTCGGAACGTATTTGAACCATAAACATAGTTGAGGATTATCTAGCTATCATTGCGAAAGATATTTCATAGATTCGACTGTTTTAAAGAAAATGGCGTAGCTGAACATACCAACCGGCAGAGATCTCTAAATAAATTCCCGTTTCATTAGCGAAATCGCTAAGGAGGTGAGCAAGATATAATGCCCATAACGTTTAATTGTTTTGCTTGACCGAGCATGTAAATTATTTATTAAGTTAGAACCCAAATTCTTTAGTTTTTAGTAATGTCTTTGCAATTGTAAGTTTATAATATAATATGAAAACACGCTTGTCGATAACTGGAGTGTTTTTTTTCGCATGTTCCTATAATCGACATAAATGTTTTTTATGGCACCAAAAAAAAATTCCACACTTTTTCAAATAATACAGGCAATAGAAGTTGTCAGAAAGGTGAAAAAATTAGAAATTAAATCCAAGGAAAGAGAAAAAAGAAAACGATTAAAATTGAGGTAGATAGAAAAACAAAAAACAGAAAAAACTAACAGATAAAAACAATAAAAAAACAAGAAAAGGCGGATACTAAACCGAAACCAAATGACACATCTTCTACATTTATTGTTTAACATTTAAGAGATGTATTATATTGCAAAAGTGTTATATATTGTATTTTTTTAGAAACCTACGAATTACTAGCCACTATTTGTTTATTATAAGATTGTTTGTTGATTAAAATGATCAAAATACTGATTAAGACTAAGTTTTTATTTCGTCACATATAATACTAGATTATCTCGGCTTTTCTATTGGGATTTATTGTTTAGAAGTGTTAGGAATATGTCGATTATTGGATG
The DNA here is from genome assembly GCA_949316365.1 of Hoplodrina blanda. Lineage (NCBI taxonomy): Eukaryota > Metazoa > Arthropoda > Insecta > Lepidoptera > Noctuidae > Hoplodrina > Hoplodrina blanda. The sequence goes on along the minus strand of OX438579.1, from coordinate 442,346 downwards.
TCGATTACTGGAACATGTCGATTACCGGGTGTCGAAAAATAGAATTCTGCTGTCGATCACTAGACCAAAAAACGTTAATTTATTTCGATATATTATTACTTTATTTATTTATATGAAACTTATGTTTGCTTTCAAATATTACGCAACGAAGTCTGAAGCGTTACCCAATGCTCCAAAATACCTTATAATATCATAAAGTAAGAAAATATTTAAAAAAATGCTTGTTTGCGCACGCTAAAGTGTCGATTATTGGGGGTGTTACCTTAGCTAGATATTCTATCTGTGAAAAACCATGGTAGAATAAAATAAAGCAAGGTTAAACCACTATGTTAAAAACTAATGGAAATAACGTGATATACTTTTAAATTCTACCTACAAACAACCTACAAATCATTTGTATAGGTGGAATATGGTTAATTGTATACCAAAAATAAAACACTGCTCTTAAAAATGTTATTATAGCTATTAATAATTGGACATCAATTTACATTTTACTGAAATACACGAACAATGACTGACGGTTATTCAGTGCCATTGTTTGACAAACGTTTAATGTTCAAGCCACCAGTTACGATTTTTTTTATTGAAAAAGATTGCTGGAAAATGTGAAACACGAGACGAGTAAAGCGTGTCATTCAATTCCAGCACAATGCAACTAACGCAGTCATCCAACACGAAACATTGGAACATTTCAAATATTCCCGTATTTTTCATCACAGAGCACTACTAACCTATTGTCTGCAGCCTGTATTTCAGTAAACAGATTTTTCAACTAAAATGACAAATTAGCTTTAAAAGTTTGTGATTTTGGCAGTGGATGCTGATAATAGTGGTCGTCCGAGTTAGAACTTTCTTCTAAGTTTTATGTATATACTTTGGTCCAAATATTAAGAAGTTTTTTTGACGCAAAAAAAGTTGGCTTGATTTGAACATTGGTTTTATTTCCACAAAAGTAAGAGAATAAATGTTTTTTTTTTGCAGATAATAAAATAAAACATTCACAATAACAAATCAAGAGATTTGTATTAGTGTCGAAACGCTATTTCACGCTCTATAAATAAACAGTTTTATTCGATTAACTAATGTAAGATTGGTGCAATTGCGAGCGATGACCGTGCTCTCAATAGTTTTAAAGCGGATTGTTAGCGGTAAAACAAGACGAGGCATTAAGGAACCTAGTGTAAAACTTACACTTTTATGACGGTGTAATAAAATTTACGTTTAAAATCAATCAAAGGAAGCTTGATAAATAATAGCATATTTTATCTACGAACACAGCAGCCCCGCTAACACAGCCACCTCGCCCCATCTTGTCTATATTCGATGAGCGCACCGCTAGGATCACATCGCGCGACGTGTCTCGTCTCTCTGTGATCTGAATACTTATTTTTCAATTTTTGCAACGTCACCCGGCGCTGACGGGAATTTAGCTGCTCGTCCAAATACAGATGTTGGGACTTTCGGGACAATTGTGTTTTCTGTTAGCCGTCTTTATGTAATAAAAGGAAATGTTGGAAGGTTATTCTCATCCTGAAACGTACGCTGTTTATTCTCTGACAAGTTCGGAATAATGCGATCGAGTTGTGCGTATTGGTCACGTTCTTTCGTACGAAGATAACGTTTGAATTTTGTGTGGAATTGTTCAAGAACGAGTAAATGTACTAACAATGTTTGAAATAATAGGATTCAAACAAGAAATAAAGTATAAAATCAAAGAGTTTCGTGAGCTCTAGCTACAGTTAATTTTTAAGAAATGCTTGATAAACTAGAATTTCTCAATTTTTTTGTAAACAAAAAACTTGTCTTGTCTTAGGTATAAAACACACATCCTCACCTGCAATTGTGGATGCACACTAACAACCAGCCTGGAGCGGACCCTCAGCCTGGCATCCCTCCTCTGTTCTCCGAACTGGTTGTGCGCCCTGCAGGTCCACACGCCGCCGTCAGACAGCTGCGCGCGTCGGATGATCAGCACCTGCTCCGACACCGAGATCCTGATGCTGTTGGAGACTGGGCTTAGACGGCCGTTAGAGTGACGGAACCAGCTGCAACAAATAGAAAGAGTTATTTTTATTTTTAGATCTTCGGGACACCCATTAAAATGTGTCAATTATTTCCGTTCCTAAAATAATGACTCGTCTGTTTTGGCTTAATAAAAGTATTTTATTCATTGATTTTAAATTACTTAACAAGGTTTGAACCAATTACAGTAAATCAATTTGACAACATGGTTATATAAATTCAACTAGCTTTTGCCCGCGACTTCGTCCGCGTATATGTCGGTTATCGTGGACGCAGACGAAGTCGAAGTCGAATAAAAAGTAGCCTATGTCCTTTGTTGGGGTTCACAATTACCCTGTACGTGAAGGCGTGAAGAAAAGACAGACAGAAAGACAGACAGACAGAGTTACTTTCGCATTTATAATATTAGTTAGGATAAAACATGTGCTTGGACAAAACATGATAGGTAAGTACGTTAGAGTATAGTTTTCATTTACTTACATACTTCGTTTCAATTTAATTAGTAGAATAATATTTGGTGATCGAATAACTATCTAAAACGTTAAGTCGGCTAAAACTCTCCTGTCCAATTATAGTACCAGATTATGTCAATCGAAAAACCGCCACATTGCAAAGTTAATAAATGAAAGGTCTTACTAATGTAATCCTATTAAACAACTACCTGTAGTACCTATTGAAATTAAATTCCAGATTTTCTCACGACAAAACCGCTGGCTGGACTTTTTCCAGCGGCGTCGAATTGTTCGTATTTTAGGAATGTATTATTCTGGCCGTTTGAACGGCCAGCCTAAACAGCTGGTCTGACATAATGGGAACGAAGCCAAGTGGGTTGCCGTTGCAACTATCCTTCACAAAAGTTTTTGTATAATGATTTAAATCTTCCGTTAACTTTCGTCAAGAAGTATTTTTTTTATGTATTTTTGTTCAAACGTGCAATGTATATGTATGTTTGTCTTGTTATTTCAAAAGAAATTGTGACTTATAATGTTGCGGAACTCATTAGTCGGCAGTGGGACAAACTTTCAGGCATTAGGGTAAACTCATTCTAACAGTAACTTCTATAAATAGGTACTAAGTTTTTGGTCTAATCTCTGTAAGTACCTGTAAGTAGGCGGCGGGCTTCCAATAGCGCAGCAAACCAAACGGATGTCCCCGCCTTGAGGCACCATCTCATCGTCGGATACTGACAACATTCTCGGTGCCATGCTGGATGATGCATCTGCAACAAACAGAACTATTTATTACCATGCAATATTTTTTTGTTCCAGGTCATACTTGGGTACTTAGGTACCAACTATTTTTTAACATTTTTTACGTAACAGGTTCTAGTCGATACTGGCCTGAAACTAGTTTGCCACTAATTGACACTGGTCTGAAACTAGTCTGACACTAGCCGATACTCATCTGAAACTAGTCTGACACAAGCCGATGCTCGTCTGAAACTAGTCGATGCTATTCTGACACTAGTCGATGCTGGTCTGAAATTAGTCTTTTATCTTAATTTTTTACACAAATACTCAGCTTTAACCAGCGCAAAAGTAAAGATCTCTAAAAGATTTTCCACCCTATATAAAAGGTTATGTTTGGTAGACATGCATCATCATTTTATCAGTTCATTAGTATCGATCCTTTATCTTTTGATGCAAGCTCTGTAAGATGCCGTGTATTTGTAAAGGTATACTAACGTGAGACAGTGACCATGGCGGGAGGACTCCGTCTCTTCTCCCCGGTGAGCGCGTGCTGCGCCTCGCACGAGTACGAGCTGCCGTCGTCAGGCCGGGCGTCGCGGACCACCAGGATATCACTACGACTGCCGCCCACTATGTAGCGACCACCTGGAATTAAGTAACGTTATTAGAAAGTTTCATACCTTTAAGCCCTAAATCTTTGCGCTCTAATATTTAAACCTGTGGTTTCCTACAGAAAATTTTTAATTGAATTTTCTGTTTCATCTAATGATTATATAACACATCAAACGTGCCGAAAATTGAATTGTTTTTACTTTAGCGCTTTATATAAAGCTCCCCATTCAGTAATACGATCAAAGACCCAGCATGTAGCTCAGTAGCACTAATTTGATTTCGACATCCATTTCCTCAGAAATCTAAAGTCTTTTGTATTTCCGACCGAACAATTTCAACAAGCGGCCAGTATTCTACTGATCTCCACAGATATACTAACGTCTGTGTGTATCGCTAACAACGTGCAGGTCAAAGCACGGCTAAGCACACAAGCATGCTTTCTATTTGATTGAACTGCAGCGTTACCTTTCGGTACATCCATCAGCATCTTACTAGGAAGTTAAAGTGACATAGCGGGGGCAGGGGGAGGGGGTAGGGGGAGTACTAATAAGAAGGTTCATACAGAAGGAGTACTTTACACATAAAAATTAACATTTTGGGATTTTTTTTTTTGGATTTATACTATAATATTATTTAAATCACAAACACACATCTTTATTTATCTTAACGTTATAATACAGGCACTGTTGGATAATAAAATACACAATCTTATTTAAAGAAAGGTGCCTGAGGTAGGGTAGGCCTGAATTACGACGACCTGGCTCGGTTAGGTAGGACATGTTATTTGATAAAGGTAAAGGTCTAAAATAAACATACGATTAAATTGCAAATAGGTAAAAAACAGAACCTACAGAATTTAAAAGAGAAAATAAAATAAATTTTAATCATAAACTTGAAACAACTAAATTGTGATTTATATTACTACCTCTATAAACACGATGATTTTGAATAATAAAAACGAAGAAACAGCTGAAGTTTTAAAAATCATTTATGATAGTTCCTTTCCTAAAACCATGATACTAAAATGATATACGAATTGTTTTTATCTATGACCACATCGTTGCGCGTTGGGCTAATATGTATGTATGAATTGGGGACGGCCGAGTTTTATAGCACGGAGCTTCTGAATTATTTTATGTGTAGAGGTAGTGAAACGCTCATGACTTTGAAATTAGGAGACAACTTCGATCGAGTGCACTTACCCATTTATAGCGCGGGGGTGACACCATTTGACCGACGGCAACGTTCTCTTTGTGTTGGACACTCGGAGCGAAAAGTGACATCACATACATTTGGACACAGACAAAAGAAATTGAAAAGCTCTCTAAAAGTTTAAATGTTGAAACCATTTTTATTTTTCTGTCTTGATAATATTTAGACATTTGGGTTTATGAGGATTGAACGTAACCGTTTTGCAACTTGTAGCAAAAGTAAAACCTGCAGTACTATTCTATAAAAATCTTCCTCAGTCAATTTAGGTGAGTTGTTCTTATCATTAGGGGGTAAGTCAACAGCAGTGCGATTCTGTAAATATCTAATTAGTTTTTACAGAATAGACCGAGAAAGTAGACGATAAAAAACCTGATTTCTATAATAAACTGTAAGTAAATAAAGTGTAGTTACTCCAGCATCAGCCTGTACACACAAAAACAAATTAGCAGTAAAGTCTTGAACACGTTGAGCGCGCGTGTGTAAGCGCTTGTGTGTCGGAGCGTACCGGCAGCGTCTCGCCGGTCGTCACCGTTTACGATCAGATAACTTTCAAGCGGGAGTTTTTCAATGAATTCTAAATGCGCGACTACCTCGACGATCCCCTTCGCGCTCCAGCGCTTTGTTTCACGATTGTCGACTGTTAACTGATCCAGTCGATACTATTGTTACTTTGTTTGGCTTTTAAGTGTTTTTTGTTTGATAAATGTAAGAGTAGGAGGGTATTTTTAAATATATTATTTATTTTTATTCAACATCTTTTTGGATATTTATATGAAGATATAAGGCAGTAAATAACTTACGGGTCAAAAATAACATGAAATATTAAAATACGATTATCTGTAGTACAAAACGTAGGTTCTGCTTCTGCATTTTCATTTCGTTTTGCGCAACTTCAAAACAAAAAACACGATACTTAATGTATTTATTTGAATGCAGCATGATCACTACGAACCGAAAAAATAATTGCATCTTTTATTAGTATGAGTCGTAGCACACAAATGATTGATGCCCACTTTGTGAAGTCACTACAGGTACATGTCTCCTCGTGACGTCATAATACTATGTCGCCTAGTGCGACGGCGCGGAACGATATAACGAAGTTTTAATTAACGCCCTTTTGAGCCCTTTGTTCCCAAATATTGTCGATTGTCAGCTGAATAAAACCAACATGTGAACTGACTATTAATATATTTGAGTGGCTGTGTTGCTATGTCAATAATTTTTTTTACGTTTTTCATAATTTAATAATGAAATGAAGATTATTATGTCGGTGCCGAGGCGGAAGACTTCAAAAACTAAAATTTATCTGTATAATAGCAGTACACAATATTTATTCACAATAAATAAAGTAGATACGTTTATGACAATAGAAAGCAAAAATAAACGTTACCTGAGAACGATTTATTTATAAATTAGGTTTCTCTTGTGTCGTATTTCCATGAACTACACTATTTATAGCTTAAGCCGTAAATTAAGTATCTATATCTAACTATAGCAGGAAATTATCTTAATGAAAAAAAATGCTTAGCAACAATAATTATTGAGATAAAGCAAGTAGTCAGGAAAACAAAAAAAAATGACCTTTGCCAAAATTACTTTATTTTAATACAAAAACAAAAATCATGAGAATCAATTTATTATTTAAATTAGTTTCTTTTGAAGACATTTAATTTAGCCAACACAGAACTGGGCCGTGAACAACAAGAAAACTCACTCTTGAATAAAATAAGAAAGACTCTGATTTACTTTTAATTTCATTTGAAAGTTGTTAAATTACTTTTGAGAGTAATTTATGGTAAAATTTGTAAAGTATCTGTCTCTGAAGACGATGTCAGCGATGTAGGATTACAATTTATCTGTCATTTATCTTTCACGACTGTTGTTGGGTTGAATCTCAAGGTATTTACGGTTTAATTAATGTAATTAAATATTTCTTAATAGAAAAGAAAAATGAAAATATTCTCCAGACCGAGTTCGGGTATGGCGGCTAATCTCAATGGAGACTAGTCAAGTACGCAAGAGATAAGTGCAAAAGTGTAAGCGAAATTACAGGTGCACTCCCTCTTCTCTCATAGACCTATGGGACGGCAATTCGACCTATCCGGGGAAATATTAGGCGCAGAACCAGCAGCTAGCAGAACAGGCTTTACATGCTTTACGAGGCGCGGGGGTGTCACACCACCAATTTCCAAATTAGGCTGCTATTGAGAAATTTCTAATGGCAAAGCACTTTCTGCCCGACCTGAGATTCAAACCCAAGACCCCACGCTCAAAAGCTGCGCTTGCGACCTCGAAACTAAAAGTGCAGTTAAGAAAAATATAGAAATAAAAAAGATCATAACATAATTTATCCATTATCCAACATATGTACATGAAAAGGTAGATAAAGGTGAAACTCAATTCATCCCATAATTGATAAACAGCAAGCAACACATCTATAACGATGCTAATCGGGCCATCACAAATTTTCCTTAAGGACCGGAAAAAAATAGCAAAAAGCTCTTAAAGACAAGATCCTCGTCCAGAAATTAACTGATCCTTTATCGCGGCCTTAACTTGTTTTATGTCGACTTTATGAACGGTACGTCATTCAAATAACCATAAAAGTGAATGTCGGAGCTGTTAAATGAATGTATATAGTTGGAGGCATCGCGGAGGCGCCTCCACCTGATGGGTGACGGAGATAAGCCGGAGGAACGTCTGTCCCGGCTCGATAACAGTCACTTAAAATCCACACTTAAACGAAAGATGTGGCCTTTTTAATTTCATTTATGTAAAGTGAGTTTAAGGCATTTGAATGAATCGTTTTAAGTGTTTTTATAGTTTGACTGATAGAAAAATCAGGTATCAATGTTCCTTTTTTATTAAAGAATACTTAAGCTGTAATATTTACTGCAGACTAATGTTGCAATAGTGTAAAGTATTTGTTTGTAGTAGAAAGTACATAAAAGATAACACAAAACATATTTAGTCTTACATTTTTTTAAATCTTAACAAAGTCAAAGTCAAAGTCAAAACATTTATTTCAATTAGACCATTTACAGGCACTTTTGAATTGTCAAGAAGTCAGTCAGTTAGTCCGAAAAATGAAGCTAGTTGCTCGTTCCAAAACGGAGGTAGGCCTCTATGGAGAAGAACGAGCAAGAAACTCCACGGCACTCTTTTAAATTAGGTTTTTACAAAATCCTGGTTACATTATTCTTGTTGATTCTACATGTGATCACAATGAAGATCAATATGAAACAGTAGTTAAAAATAAAGATGTAAGCCATAGCAGTTAAGAGATGACCAATCCCAACTGACAGCACCCGTTCACGAGCATGACGCATGGATCAGCACCACCTAGCTCAACCATTATGGAGGGAGCCAAATGATCCAACACATGCGCCACCATCAGCGAGACATTTGAGTGAGCATGACAAGCTCTCAACTGCCATGCTCATTAAGTCAAAACACATAGTAACTCAAAGATAAAAAGCTCCATGGTACTCACATTTACAAAATTGAAATAAATGATATTAAATTATACAATACTAACACTTTCGGTGTACTTATTGGTTATATGTCTGAGGTAAGTAAAAAAGAAAAAGTAATCGTACTGATAACGGTACAAGTTATTCAGATCGACAAAAAAAAAAAGAGGGTTAGAAACATCATTCTCTTAAAAACAATCCTATTTAGTGAGCCCGAGTGGCTGTGGAGCAGGACTAGCATTTAGCCAAGCATTTTTGTCCGTGATATAATCATCTAACTTATAATATGCTTGACTACATAGCGTGCGTTTAATGCATGTTTTAAATTTTCTCTCATTTAGTTGGAGAATATCCTGTGGTATTTTATTATAGCATTTAACACAGTACCCCATAAAAGAAGTTTTTACTTTTGACAATCTGAAACTTGGTTGATCTAATTTGTTCCTATTTCTAGTATTAAAATTATGTCTATCACTAATTTTCTTAAAAAGATGAAGGTTTTTCCGAACATGCATAATGTTTTCATATATATATTGACAAGGTACCGTCATGATGTTAATTTTTTTAAACAATTCTCTTAGAGACTCGCATCTGCCAAGATTATAGATGGCTCTGACAGCCCTCTTTTGCAGAACAAAGATAGAATTAATATCTGCAGCCCGTCCCCAAAGCAAAATACCATAAGACATGATGCTATGAAAATAACTAAAATAGACTAGTCTAGCGGTATCCACGTCAGTTAATTGTCGAATTTTTCTGACAGCGTAAGCGGCTGAACTTAACCGCCCTGCAAGAGATGTTAAGTGGGGACCCCACTGCAGCTTTGAATCGAGCGTAATCCCCAGGAAAACTGTCTTCTCGACGAATTCTAGCAAGTCCTTGTTCAATATAACGTTACATTTACTACTTCTTACATTTGGTAACGCGAATCTTATACATTTTGTTTTTTTCTCATTTAACACTAAATTATTAACAGTAAACCAATTGTGAACCTTAAGCATGGCGTTATTTACGTCGTCAAGGTGCTGTGCTTGTCTATTTACTCTAAAAATGAGTGAAGTATCATCAGCAAATAACACCATTTGTGGTTGGTTTTCTAGTAAATGAGGTAAATCATTGATATATACTAAAAAGAGGAACGGACCCAGTATTGAACCCTGCGGAACCCCCATCTTTACTTTTAAGCCTGATGAATTTACACCGTTTATTTGAACTTGCTGTAGTCTATCATTCAAATACGATTTTACTAAGCTAAGTGCTAGATCACCGAGACCGTAATGCTCAAGCTTTAGGAGCAGTGTTTCGTGATTCACGCAATCGAACGCTTTAGAGAGGTCGCAAAAAATGCCAACAGCATCCTGTGAGTCCTCCCATGCATTAAAGATATGCTTAATTAAAGTAACACCGGCGTCAGTAGTACAACGTCCTCTGGTGAAACCATACTGTTGATCGTGTAGGATGTTGTTACAGTTAAAATGATTGAGCATTTGATTGAGCATCACTTTTTCAAACACCTTGCTGAAAACCGGCAAAACCGAAACAGGTCTGTAATTATTGGTGTCCTTGCTATCTCCGGATTTGAAGAGCGGTATAACTTTGCTGTACTTCATTAAATCCGGGAATACCCCTTGGTCAACGCACAGATTAAATATTAAAGCTAAATAGGGTGCTATTGTCTCAATAATAGATTTACAAACATTAGTAGACATGCCCCACAGATCTTCGGTAGCCTTGATCTTAAGTTGTTTAAAAGCCTTCATAACGACCACAGGGTTAATATGTTTAAATTTAAATTCCTTTGGGCAGGCCGAAACATTCACTCTTAGTAAGTCAATAGCAAGTGAGGGTGAGGAATCTAACATTTCAGTAGTTTTAATTGGGATATTAGTAAAGAATTCTGCAAATTCCTGCGCAACATCGATATTACTGCTTATGACACCTTGGGAAGTCTCCAGAGTGTAATCAGTATTATGTCTCTTGTTCCTATTTGTTTCATTATTGATGATTTTCCAAACTGTTTTTATTTTATTTTCTGCTGATTTTACTTTGTTGCTAATGTACAAGGCTTTAGCTGCCTTACACGCATTTTTAAAAATTTTTGAATAAGTAGCAACATGCTTATTAAAAGTTTCAGTATTTATATAAGGCTTAAGGCCATACAGCTCAAAAAGTCTTTCTCTGCTTCTTCTGATACCTTTAGTCGCCCAGTCGCTAAATACAAACTTAGGGCAAATAGTTTTAGATTTTTTCTTAAAAATATTATTAAACTCTGTATGCACCACTGAACAGAATTCTTCATACAAAGTATTACCATTATTCATATTAAGACCCTGGACACATAACTTACTAATTAAAATGCTATTAAATTTATTTAAATTACCACATGTTATTGGTCTCGATTGTATCTGCACTTTTTGTAATGGTGTGTCGCACTCAAATGTGACGGTTAGTCCGCAGTGATCCGAAGGAAGATAATTTACTATATCTTTAGCTAAGTAGTCGCAACAACAAAACACATTATCAATACATGTAGCAGTAGTCGAAGTTACTCGTGTCGGTTCTTGAAACACATATGACAAATTGAATGATTTAAAGAGACTAATTAATCTACTGCTAATTGAATTATTTTCTAAAATATTAATATTAAAATCACCACAGATTATTACTGATTTATTACCAGTTGCAAGTTTAGTCAAAACATCTTCCATTATTGTCTCAAATATAGAATAATTCTGATAATTTGGGGGTCTGTAAACGCACACTATAACATGCTTATCTAGCTCAACACTGGACAATTCAATAATATGTTCAATTGATAGTTCAACTATGTCTTTACGGGGCTTAGATTTTATACTATTTTTAATTAAGATTAGTGAACCACCCCGCAGCATGGATTTCCGGTTAAAACAACTGCACACATTATAGTTCTCAAAATTAATTAACATTTCATAATCTTTTAACCAATGTTCAGTTAAACAAATAATGTCGAACATTGTTTTTTCTAAAAAAAGTTCAATTTCTAATTGTTTAGAAGAAAAACCTTGAATATTCTGATAAAACAATTTTAAGGAATGATGCTTAACCCCCTTTTTACAAGTTAATAAGTGATTGCTAGAAGATACCTTGTTGTTAATATGTTTGACTAAATTGTTACTGGTACCTTCTGTTGTCTTACTTGCTAGTTTAAATTATTATTTGTGTTTACCACCTTTACATTAGTAATATTACTAAATAATGAGGTGCTACTTGTTGGTGACTTCGACATACTAATTATGTCTGAGTTAATATTAAAAGCTAATAGCCAAGCTATCTGACGTCTAAAACTAATGGGCAGATACGCTGTATCCCTAGTCGATCTTAATTTTTCAACAAAACTGTTGGTGTCAAAAAATAAAAGCTTGTCACTATAGTGACTAACTAAGAAGTTAATGTGATTATTTAACCTATGTATATAATTATTTTTCCTTTTTGAGAGGTTCTCAAAGTAAGGAAAAGCACACAATATTATTACACAATATACAGGGTGTCCCAGCTAAGGACGTCCAAACGAAAATTTTGGACTCCTCCCTTCCTGGGCTATCCAAACCACCCCCATGTATGTTCTACGATTTTTTGCGGTTTAGGAGCTAAACGACATTTTAATATTTTTTTGGGATATTCTTCTTTACATCAGATTTTGTCGATTTTCTCTTTTTGTGTCGCATTTTTTGGAAATATTTTAATTGATAATTAATCCTGAAAGTATGGTCTTTGATCGATAAAAACAACTGTCTGTCTTATTGTCACCCGAAATTACTTAAACTTAGTTCAAAGGCAAAAATGTTGTTTTGTAAATTTCGTTGCAGATTTTCGGCTCTTAAAGAAAAATCACAATAAGGGCCCAAATCACCTTAAAGTTATTTCAAAATCTTTCACGGACCCTCAGCTCTTTAAAACAGTACAAATAACTAGTATTTTACGGGTCATTATTCGGAGCAATTGAAGCTCGAACATGGTAAGGCGAAAAATACAATATTTTAGAACCTATGTGAAACCTAATGAAAATGAATTAAAATGAACTTTTATCAAGTTTTCAATGCAATATGAGCTCTATGTCATGTTTATTATTTGCACAATGGTGATTTGGAGTGGTTAGTAAAGTTAGGTTAGGTTAGGTAGTTAGGTTAGGTTAGGTAAACCTAACCTAAGTTTAGTAATTTTTAAAATTAGTGATGTTATTTAGTAAAGTCAATGACATAGAGCTCAAATTATATTGAAAACTTAATGAAAGTTCGTTTAACCTAACCTAACCTTTTTTTTTTTTTTTTGTTCCGGGGTGGAAAATCCTCATGGATGTCCTCCGCTCCGGGGAGAGCGAAGGCTGACTAAAAACCACCCCGGTGTTCCTTCTCACACATAAGCCGTGGATTGCGGGAAACCACTTTCTTTCCGCTATCCACGGCCGGTGCCGGCCCGCCACTGCGGGCCACCTCAGGTCAGAGGGGGGAGTGAGGTGTTTGACTCCCCCCGCGACGTCATAGAGGGGCGCGCGGGAACACTACGCGCCGCCACCTCGGGTCCAGTTCAATGGGGGGCGACAGACGTCCCCGAGTCTGCCGCCCCTGGACCCATTTAGGGGGGCCGGAGGAGGTCGGCATAAGCCCTCCTCCGACGCCCGGTGCGCCTGCTGCGGGTCGGGAGGGAGGTAGAGATCTCCCTCTCCCTTTCCGCAGCCTCCTTCCGCGCGATATCTGTTTCGCAGAAGGAGACCATCGCGTCCCAGGACTCTTCGCTGCCGACCATCGAACTGACCACGGCCGGCAGCGACAGGTCGCTGCCTACAACGTTGACGAGGGCACGGCGCGGCTCCTCCCAAGCTGCACACTCTACGAGTGTATGCCGCGCCGTGTCCTCCCGGCAGTCGACGCAATGGTGACACCGGGCGTCCGGCTCCCTGTTAATGCGACACAGGAACCTCCCGAAGCAACCGTGCCCCGAGAGTACCTGCGTCGCCCGAAACGTCAGGGAGCCGTGCCTTCTCCCGAGCCAGAGATCGAGCACTGGTCGGATCGCCTCGATTGTGGCGAGGTAGGGCGTGAGAGCCTGTCCCGCCATTCCGCCACTAGGACCTCGCGGAGCTGCGACCGACGCATCTCAATGTGCTGCTGCATCGGTCGCTCGCCGCGCATCCACGCTTCCTCGCGCCACCGAACCTAACCTAACCTAACCTAACTACCTAACCTAACTTTACTAACCACTCCAAATCACCATTGTGCAAATAATAAACATGACATAGAGCTAATATTGCAATGAAAACTTGATAAAAGTTCATTTTAATTAGGTTTCACTTTTTCGTTTTTTAATGAAAGCCGATGATAATGAATTAAAACGAACTTTTATTAAGTTTTCAATATAATTTGAGCTCTATGTCATTGACTTTATTAAATAACATCACTAATTTTAAAAAATTACTAAACTTAGGTTAGGTTTACCTAACCTAACCTAACTACCTAACCTAACCTAACTTTTCTAACCACTCCAAATCACCATTGTGCAAATAATAAACATGACATAGAGCTCATATTGCATTGATACTTATAAAAGTTCATTTTAATTCATTTTCATTAGGTTTCACTTATGTTCTAAAATATTGTAGTTTTCGCCTTACCATGTTCGAGCTTCAATTGCTCCGAATAATGACCCGTAAAATACTAGTTATTTGTACTGTTTTAAAGAGCTGAGGGTCCGTGGAAGATTTTGAAATAACTTTAAGGTGATTTGGGCCCTTATTGTGATTTTTCTTTAAGAGCCGAAAATCTGCAACGAAATTTACAAAACAACATTTTTGCTTTTGAACTAAGTTTAAGTAATTTCGGGTGACAATAAGACAGACAGTTGTTTTTATCGATCAAAGACCATACTTTCAAGATTAATTATCAATTAAAATATTTCCAAAAAATGCGACACAAAAAGAGAAAATCTACAAAATCTGATGTAAAGAAGAATATCCCAAAAAAATATTAAAATGTCGTTTAGCTCCTAAACCGCAAAAAATCGTAGAACATACATGGGGGTGGTTTGGATAACCCAGGAAGGGAGGAGTCCAAAATTTTCGTTTGGACGTCCTTAGCTGGGACACCCTGTACAAACAAATACAAAACACTTAAATGTTTAAGTAATATCATTTCTGCTTTGTTACTTTATGGCCTGGCTTCTGTAATGGAAGCATCTTTACATTACAATCCGTATTATTCTAACGCCGAGCTTTCTCTGAGTAGCAATACATGTAGAATACATTAGCTGTTTATTTTCCGGAAAGCAGTAAAGTTCAGCTGAGCGAGCTGCGCTAAATGACGCTTGTACTAAATGTGCACGCTCATGACGTATTGCCAAGTTTACACCACTCGTCTTACAACGTCTGCCTACGAATTAATATAACCTCAATTTAGCTCCGGTGCGATACATTTTAGTTACATTTTCAAAACTCAAAATCGTAAGAATTATGCAACAACTGTACAAAGGCGGACTTAATGCCTTAAGCATTCTCTAACAGTCGACCAAAGGTGGTAAAGAGAACATGGCAGGTGCAAATATCATTCTACTAAACTTTTTTCTGAATTGCAATTCAAAATACAATACAAACTCTGCAGCCCTGTTTTACCGCTAACTCGAGAAATATTCAAAACCACGACTGACAAACAGTTAATAACGTAAAGAATGGCAGCAGAAGCAGTAACAGTGAGTTCCTCAAGCTGGCGGGCGGATATTAAATCAAGCGCGCGGATAATCTACATAAACGCCGGCGAAACTGTCAACTACCGCCGACAACTAACTGCATCTGCTGTGGATCACTAGATGGTGCAAATTAGCCCTATTTTGTTTAACTTCTAAAAGTTAGCGCTAGGTTTAAACTTTATAAGAAAAATAGAAGGGACTTTGTTAAAGTTTGGCTGGTGACGACAGTTTAAGAGAAAACTGTAATTAAGCAAAAGAAAAGTGTCGTTTATTTCTTGATTAAACCCAAAGTTTAGTAAGTTTCAGACTTACTTATTACATTATATTGAACATCAAACTAGCACTTTAGCGCTGTAACCATGACTACACATATACCTACTCGAAGCGCACTGCTTAATAGATATAACTAATTAATAATTATCATGATCTCTTCCAGCATAAACTACAAGTTATCTGTTTAAGCAAAGAGTGGTAATTCGTTGCAACTGCATCAAAGACGAACATTAAACTTGCATTAGCGACGCTTAACTTTACGTAAAGTTTGAATCTTATTGCCGCTGCGCACCGACAATTGAGAAAAGTTCCCTATTCAATTTGTTCTGTTCTTCTTTATTAAAGGACTGTGCAAAGAATTCAGAGATGGAACCGTTGAATGGTAATGTTGCAGTAAGGCGATTAACACACGGCACCGTACGCCGCTCCGGCATGCGGTAGCGGTGAAGCGGATTTCAATTTTCGAACACCGCTCGACCGCGCGGTCGTGCGGTGTTCGTGTGCAAGGTTCAAGCGGATTTCATAGAGGCTAGTGCGACGTGAGAACCGCATCACCGCATGCCGGAGCGGCGTGCGGTGCCGTGTGTTAATCGCCTAACTGCAGTGTTTTTTTTTTTTTGAGGTGGTAAAAATCATCAAATGAGTCCTTCCGTCCTGGGCGGGGCGGAAGGGACTGTCAGACTTTTACTGACTAAAAAACCACCCTGTTCCTTCTGTTGCCCTTTACGTTCCGGGGCCACGGTATCCTGTTAAGACGTCCCGCAACCCCGGCAGGCGTTTGGCCCCGTTGGGGGGCCCCGTCCCTGAGTAACTGCAGTGTTACACAGTGAATCGCTTTGGTTTGACTATGAGACTTAATATCTACGTAAATCTTGAAAGAACAAAATATGTAGGCTAAAGATTAAGAAAGTATGAATATTTCGGTACGTTTTTCGTAAAGGTTAAATACCGAAAAAAATAAGTAAATAGCGGTTAATAAAACACTCAGAGTCCATTACGGAGAAGTAGGTCTGTGTGGCGCGTTCAAGTTGTCAGAAGAAAAAGCTAACTTATTCGCGCTCTCCAGAGACGGATTAGCAACTCGTCAGTATTTGCCGCTGGGGCCAAGTTTATTATTGCGCGAACCTTTGTATCGACATCGCATTACAGCAAACTTATTATAACACGCGGATATGACGAAGTTACAAACCAGGTTTCTGAAGCTTAGTTAACATTTTCCCACCATCTTCTACTAGAAATATAGCTAGCTGCGCCCAGCGACTATGTATGCGTGTTTTTTTTCACTAGTCGTTGTTTACTGCTTTGATCTCTTGGGTCGTAGCGTGTTGTTATATAGCCTATACTATTTCTCATGAATCTGGATATGATATACAAAAATATTTTTCAATCTGACTGGTAGTTCTCCAGAGATTAGCGCGTCTAAACAAGCAAAGAAACAAAACATAGAATCCAAAAAAGTATAGATTGATCAAAACTACATTCAAAGGTTTTGCCTCGTTTTAACTTTATTTCTAATCAAGTCCTTAAATGATCTCTGACTACCTCCAATAGAAGAGCATTCTCATAAAGGGTTACCTCGTCCTCGAGGACCAACCTCACAAAATTCAATTGGCTGTACTGATAACACACGGCTGATGCGGAAGCGTTATCTCTAGACAATTATTAATTGAACAGTTAAAACAATCATCCCATTGTTAACTAATCTGATGTGCACTGGATACTGGATACTGGGACGTTAAGATGCCACTGGTTTTCAGAACTTTAATTCCCTAGTCTAACTGTCAACTGTTACTGTTTATGTCAATTATAAAACCGTAAACCCCTAATTATAGATCGTGAATAATATTTTAGCGTCTGATAGTGTCACCAGCTCCTTTCCTTCAAAAGGAGATCATAATCAAATTCCATTATTGATATCTGATGTAAATATAAATGATTATTGATAGCAGTGCATCAGTTATGAAGATTTGCCTTTTTCTCACAAATAAAAGCAACCATCAAACGGACAATAAAAGGTTAATTAAGACATTGGAGGCACTCCGCCGGATCCTACTCGATAATATTGTTACGCACCACTCGTTCCGCGGTGTCGATCCCTTATCTTATCATTTCGGCTCCAATGGGCATTTTGAGGCCTTGGGAATCTGCTTGTTCATTGCTTATTCAAGATAAAATTGAGTTGGTGTCTGTTTAGATTAAAAGATTGCTTCCGTTTCATTATTAACAAACGGAAGTTGTAACAGCCAACAAGAGGAAATTGTTTATATTTATAACATTGCACTTAAGAGATAAGCAAAGAAAACAATGGAAATTGCTTTTGCCCTTTTCAACAGATAACAATATGATAGAGAAATTTAGAAATATTGTTCATTCAACGGAATCATTCACGTGCAAAAACGACAAAATGAACAAAAAATAAGTACCTACGCAAGTAAGAAATATTAACAGGAAACACCAAAACCGCCCAACATTAAACAAGTTGTTCAAGCAATATAAACTTGAGCTTAAAAACAATGTCCCGGAAAAATGCCCAAGAAGTTGAATGAGTCATTACCTCGAGGAGTAATCGAAAAAGAGCGGAAGCGTCCGTAAATGAAAACATTAATCGAATTTTCTGGTTCTAATCGAGAACTCGGAACTCATAAAGCAAGTTCAGCTCCCTTGTTCCTGTCGCCGACAGCCGTTTCCTACACTTAGATTAACGAAAAATTCTTAATTTTCTCCTTTCGGAAGCAATAATCGGCCGTTTGGCTCGTTCGCGAAAATTAATTTCGATTTTATAAGGTCCAGAGTCGGTATTGTTGGAAACTTTCCAGACCGTGTCTACTGGGAGCAGAGAAGGTTACGTTCCACAAACATGTTCAGCCGAAGGGAATTGTTGGGATCTATAAAAAATATCATAAAAACTTTTCCAAGCTGATTTACTTATAATTTTCCAATGAAAATAAAAAACTTCTATTGAGTTCTGAATCATATTTGATGAGTTACTAAAGTTTTTCAGATCAATCGGTGTTACAGTATTCAAATACTCTGAGTAAGGATTGAAGGTCGGAATCTTTTCTTTTTGTTTACATGGAAAAGTTTCTTCTTGGCCTGGCGACACGGTGCCACAGACGTAATCTTATTAATATAGTTATGTTTTACATCACTGAAAGGAGAGTTATCAATAAGAAAACTATAGAAAAATCAACATAGCAACAAAAAACAATAGTGTATTGTTTTAACAAGAAATCATCTGACTTATAAAACGGTCAGATTCTATTTTTGTGTATAGATAAGACAAAAGTCGTATAATTTTTTGAGTGCTCTCTTTCTTCTGTGGCAAATAGTACTAACACACTTCTATCCCTAAAACACAGTAGACCGTATCGTGGCCAAGAACAAAAGGAAACACAAACTACAATAAGAGCATTTCTCTCAAATGAAATCACAGGCACTTTCAAATTGGCAGGGAGTCGAAAAGTCAAAAGGTTGAATGAAGTTGAGTTACAATTTTTAGTTAATAGGTATGTTTGTAATGTTTCCACAACTCTCTTAGCTGAATATGTATTTTAGGAAAATCTACCAATATTAAGTCAAAGTCAAAGTCAAAGTCAAAACATTTATTTCAATTAGACCATTTACAGGCACTTTTGAATTGTCAAGAAGTCAGTCAGTTAGTCCGAAAAATGAAGCTAGTTGCTCGTTCCAAAACGGAGGTAGGCCTCTATGGAGAAGAACGAGCAAGAAACTCCACGGCACTCTTTTAAATTAGGTTTTTACAAAATCCTGGTTACATTATTCTTGTTGATTCTACATGTGATCACAATGAAGATGAATATAAAACAGTAGTTAAAAATAATAAAAATAAAGATGTAAGCCATAGCAGTTAAGAGATGACCAATCCCAACTGACAGCACCCGTTCACGAGCATGACGCATGGATCAGCACCACCTAGCTCAACCATTATGGAGGGAGCCAAATGATCCAACACATGCGCCACCATCAGCGAGACATTTGAGTGAGCATGACAAGCTCTCAACTGCCATGCTCATTAAGTCAAAACACATAGTAACTCAAAAATAAAACGCTCCATGGTACTCACATTTACAAAATTGAAATAAATGATATTAAAATTATACAATACTAACACTTTCGGTGTACTTATTGGTTAGATGTCTGAGGTAAGTAAAAAAGAAAAAGTAATCGTACTGATAACGGTACAAGTTATTCAGGTCGACAAAAAAGAGGGTTAGAAACATCATTCTCTTAAAAACAATCCTATTTAGTGAGCCCGAGTGGCTGTGGAGCAGGACTAGCATTTAGCCAAGCATTTTTGTCCGTGATATAATCATCTAACTTATAATATGCTTGACTACATAGCGTGCGTTTAATGCATGTTTTAAATTTTCTCTCATTTAGTTGGAGAATATCCTGTGGTATTTTATTATAGCATTTTACACAGTACCCCATAAAAGAAGTTTTTACTTTTGACAATCTGAAACTTGGTTGATCTAATTTGTTCCTATTTCTAGTATTAAAATTATGTCTATCACTAATTTTATTAAAAAGATGAAGGTTTTTCCGAACATGCATAATGTTTTCATATATATATTGACAAGGTACCGTCATGATGTTAATTTTTTTAAACAATTCTCTTAGAGACTCGCATCTGCCAAGATTATAGATGGCTCTGACAGCCCTCTTTTGCAGAACAAAGATAGAATTAATATCTGCAGCCCGTCCCCAAAGCAAAATACCATAAGACATGATGCTATGAAAATAACTAAAATAGACTAGTCTAGCGGTATCCACGTCAGTTAATTGTCGAATTTTTCTGACAGCGTAAGCGGCTGAACTTAACCGCCCTGCAAGAGATGTTAAGTGGGGACCCCACTGCAGCTTTGAATCGAGCGTAATCCCCAGGAAAACTGTCTTCTCGACGAATTCTAGCAAGTCCTTGTTCAATATAACGTTACATTTACTACTTCTTACATTTGGTAAAGCGAATCTTATACATTTTGTTTTTTTCTCATTTAACACTAAATTATTAACAGTAAACCAATTGTGAACCTTAAGCATGGCGTTATTTACGTCGTCAAGGTGCTGTGCTTGTCTATTTACTCTAAAAATGAGTGAAGTATCATCAGCAAATAACACCATTTGTGGTTGGTTTTCTAGTAAATGAGGTAAATCATTGATATATACTAAAAAGAGGAACGGACCCAGTATTGAACCCTGCGGAACCCCCATCTTTACTTTTAAGCCTGATGAATTTACACCGTTTATTTGAACTTGCTGTAGTCTATCATTCAAATACGATTTTACTAAGCTAAGTGCTAGATCACCGAGACCGTAATGCTCAAGCTTTAGGAGCAGTGTTTCGTGATTCACGCAATCGAACGCTTTAGAGAGGTCGCAAAAAATGCCAACAGCATCCTGTGAGTCCTCCCATGCATTAAAGATATGCTTAATTAAAGTAACACCGGCGTCAGTAGTACAACGTCCTCTGGTGAAACCATACTGTTGATCGTGTAGGATGTTGTTACAGTTAAAATGATTGAGCATTTGATTGAGCATCACTTTTTCAAACACCTTGCTGAAAACCGGCAAAACCGAAACAGGTCTATAATTATTGGTGTCCTTGCTATCTCCGGATTTGAAGAGCGGTATAACTTTGCTGTACTTCATTAAATCCGGGAATACCCCTTGGTCAACGCACAGATTAAATATTAAAGCTAAATAGGGTGCTATTGTCTCAATAATAGATTTACAAACATTAGTAGACATGCCCCACAGATCTTCGGTAGCCTTGATCTTAAGTTGTTTAAAAGCCTTCATAACGACCACAGGGTTAATATGTTTAAATTTAAATTCCTTTGGGCAGGCCGAAACATTCACTCTTAGTAAGTCAATAGCAAGTGAGGGTGAGGAATCTAACATTTCAGTAGTTTTAATTGGGATATTAGTAAAGAATTCTGCAAATTCCTGCGCAACATCGATATTACTGCTTATGACACCTTGGGAAGTCTCCAGAGTGTAATCAGTATTATGTCTCTTGTTCCTATTTGTTTCATTATTGATGATTTTCCAAACTGTTTTTATTTTATTTTCTGCTGATTTAACTTTGTTGCTAATGTACAAGGCTTTAGCTGCCTTACACGCATTTTTAAAAATTTTTGAATAAGTAGCAACATGCTTATTAAAAGTTTCAGTATTTATATAAGGCTTAAGGCCATACAGCTCAAAAAGTCTTTCTCTGCTTCTTCTGATACCTTTAGTCGCCCAGTCGCTAAATACAAACTTAGGGCAAATAGTTTTAGATTTTTTCTTAAAAATATTATTAAACTCTGTATGCACCACTGAACAGAATTCTTCATACAAAGTATTACCATTATTCATATTAAGACCCTGGACACATAACTTACTAATTAAAATGCTATTAAATTTATTTAAATTACCACATGTTATTGGTCTCGATTGTATCTGCACTTTTTGTAATGGTGTGTCGCACTCAAATGTGACGGTTAGTCCGCTGTGATCCGAAGGAAGATAATTTACTATATCTTTAGCTAAGTAGTCGCAGCAACAAAACACATTATCAATACATGTAGCAGTAGTCGAAGTTATTCGTGTCGGTTCTTGAAACACATATGACAAATTGAATGATTTAAAGAGACTAATTAATCTACTGCTATTTGAATTATTTTCTAAAATATTAATATTAAAATCACCACAGATTATTACTGATTTATTACCAGTTGCAAGTTTAGTCAAAACATCTTCCATTATTGTCTCAAATATAGAATAATTCTGATAATTTGGGGGTCTGTAAACGCACACTATAACATGCTTATCTAGCTCAACACTGGACAATTCAATAATATGTTCAATTGATAGTTCAACTATGTCTTTACGGGGCTTAGATTTTATATTATTTCTAATTAAGATTAGTGAACCACCCCGCAGCATGGATTTCCGGTTAAAACAACTGCACACATTATAGTTCTCAAAATTAATTAACATTTCATAATCTTTTAACCAATGTTCAGTTAAACAAATAATGTCGAACATTGTTTTTTCTAAAAAAAGTTCAATTTCTAATTGTTTAGAAGAAAAACCTTGAATATTCTGATAAAACAATTTTAAGGAATGATGCTTAACCCCCTTTTTACAAGTTAATAAGTGATTGCTAGAAGATACCTTGTTGTTAATATGTTTGACTAAATTGTTACTGGTACCTTCTGTTGTCTTACTTGCTAGTTTAAATTATTATTTGTGTTTACCACCTTTACATTAGTAATATTACTAAATAATGAGGTGCTACTTGTTGGTGACTTCGACATACTAATTATGTCTGAGTTAATATTAAAAGCTAATAGCCAAGCTATCTGACGTCTAAAACTAATGGGCAGATACGCTGTATCCCTAGTCGATCTTAATTTTTCAACAAAACTGTTGGTGTCAAAAAATAAAAGCTTGTCACTATAGTGACTAACTAAGAAGTTAATGTGATTATTTAACCTATGTATATAATTATTTTTCCTTTTTGAGAGGTTCTCAAAGTAAGGAAAAGCACACAATATTATTTTGTGACAATTAATTTTCAGAATTTCAGTTATCTTGTCAGTTATATCTTCTGTTGTAACATTCATGCTATTTCCTACTAATATAGTAATAATCGAGTTTGGATCATATTCCTTGCTTATTACTGTAGACATAATTTCATTGTAGGAAGTACCAGGCATACAATAATTTAGAGAAGAATGTCTCAGGTTGTTATTTAGTAACTTTCCTAGCCCTCTCCCTAAACTATCTGAGAACATAATGGGACAGGAACAAACTTTATTACATGGGATAGAATTGCTGACTTTCTGCAAAACAATAGATGTACTATGTATACTATCTGGTGTCACTATTTCATTGGGGAGGTACTCCATGACACTTTCAGACTGAGACTGGTCTTCCGTTACCTCAGGCTGGACAGCCAGAAGATGAGATTCTGTCTGCAAGGTACAATGAATGGAGCTGAGAGGCAGCGGGTCCACTCTGTCTGTATTCAAGTTACACATATCCACTAATTCAATTGTTGCAAGGATATGTTCTTTTATTTGTTTTTGAGATGTCTCATATTTTATTGAAAGAGAATGTAATGACTTTTCAAGCATCTCAATTTGTGACTGTAAGTGTTGGGTGTCTACCTCATAAATGTTTGTACTATCTTCTAATTTAATCTGGTAATTATCAAGTTTTTTAATTAGAAAAACACGTTCTTTCCTTAATTTAATATTGTTGGAATAGTGTTTTTGTTGTTTCTTGAATTTATTGCATTTTTTAATAATTTTATTAAACTTTGCATATTTTTTTATTTTGTTATGACTCACTGTGTAGCTACTATTATTATATTTAACTAATGAATCTTAAGCAGATTATTGATTTAAAATCAAATAGACTTACCAGCCTCAGCAGCGAGAGGTGCCAGCACGTTGCCGTCCTTGAACCACCTGGCGACAGTGACATGGTTCCTCACGATGGAAGGCACAGTGCAGGTCAGCAGGGCGGCCCCGCCAGCTACGCCGTGAGAGGATTGCACTCGCACGTCCCATGGCACGTCCATCACTGAAATAGAAGGAGACTTGTTAGCAATAAGAATCAAAAAGTACCATTAGTACTTACTCGGTATTGAACTTGCAACCTCATGCACCAGAGGCAGGCGCCTTAATCAATGGGCCATCACGACATTATATTTCAAAAGAGTAAAGTATTATATATAATTCGATTAAATCGCAAAATTGCCAACAGTACAAACTTGTTTCGGAAACCCAACATTTTGATTGCCTCATTTGTGAAATTCACGGTAAAATCAATCGTGATAACATACCTGACACAATATAACTGATTAATTTCTGGAATGAACCAATCAGTTAATTCTATGTCCTAACGCAACTACCGCTAACCGATATCGTGAGTGATTACGTGTTACTTAAATAATTATGTACTGAGAAAATGATTATGTATTGGGAATGGGGTCCTGAGCAAAGTGTTATTGGGTTTTTCCATCAGTAATTCTCAGTAACAGTATTAGTCTGGATTAGTGCCTGATTAGTAGTAGGTAAGCTTTCCCACAGTTTAAAGGGACTTCGACTTAGGTAACAAAATGTAAGCCTCTTCCTAAAAATACGACCTTTCAGTAGAAGCTCACAAGTCCGTGCTATGACCGCGTGACGTCACAATCATGCACAAACTCTATCAGTATAATCCTTCGTTGGAGAGCTCTCATAGATCAGTGTGTCACTCATTACCTGACCCCCTCCCCGCTGCCCCCCCCACCCCCTCTCCCTGTAATGATGACATGACATCGAGTGACGTCATTAATTAAACGGGGCCCACGTTCAACGGAATTGGGTTAGCGGTTACTGCATGCATCAATTATGTGTAGTTTGGACGCCCATTGTGCTACACTTTGGAGATTCGGTTAGAAGTTTGCTTTGGTTATTGTTCAACAGTGGGCGCTGGCTCTGAGGACATGGATAGTTGAAGTTGTTGTAAATCCGCATAAACCTATTTCGTAGAACGTTTAACAGATATTAGCGAGAATGTGTATTGTTATAATAATGTTCGCACCTAACAGTTCATTTTACCTGTAATCTTTGTACCAAGTACATCGCTAGACGTATCTTAATTCTGACCCTGTTTTCGTTTACAGCGATTGTGGCAAAATATATATTCTACCCTAATAAAATAAAAACTTGAAGCACATACTCATGCTATCTCTAAATACATTGTGTACTTGAATATGTTTATTTTCACGAGATTCAACATAAAGTTATCTATGTATTCCAAAAAGCTTGTACAATATACAACATGTATATTTATAAACCCTAGTGGCTTGTTGACAAAGGATCTAAGATAAGTTCCGACCCCGAAAACAGATTTATCTGTTAGGAGAACAGAAATATTAGTCTCGTATCGAAGGCTACAAACTTTTTCACTTGTTTTGAGAATAAATAAGACAGATCGCTTCTACCTGATACTAGACGTTGTTGTTGTGGAGATTAATGATTCTTCACATTGAATCAGGTCTACTGTTCCTAGAAGCTTCTCTGCGGGGCTAGATTATTAATATCATTCATAACAATATATTAGTGCAATCCTACTCCTAAGGGTCTGACATCTATTTATAAATAGATATAATAAAGCTAAAGAGTTTTCTTATTTATTTGTCGCGCTAGAGTCTGGAACTATCAGGCAGATTGGGAAAAATCTTTTTACATATTGATAGCCAGATTCACGAGGATAGTATAGGCTTTATGACATCACGCTATGATCCACGGGAGTGGAGCAGTAACCAAAGCCGTAACTTAACACGAGTGGAAAAACCACGCGTACTAATTACGGCAGGAGCAGCTAATAAAAGGACATACTCAATATTCTTGTATTCTTCTCAATATTCTTCTCATATTCTTGTTCTAAAACCGAAGAGTTCTTTACCCGCAGTAGAAACAAGGAGCTGACATTATATTTAATATAAATTCCTAAATGGACAAATTCACTGTCTGGAAATGTGACATCGTAATACTCGTAGGTATCCAAAGAAAGATTTAAACATTTTATTAGAAAGCGAGTTAGAACAGTCTGTTATTTGGGTAATCCAATTTTTCCACTGGTTCAATTTTAATCCAATTATTATGTTGGGGCCCGCGGGCTTTGACTCAAATACTGTTTTGGTGTCGGTTCTGTTTACTTGTTATTTTGGGTGTTGAATGTTCACTTGAGGCTATTTGTTGTAATCTGCTAAAAGCATCAATTCTAAGGTAATAACATTTGATTTATGAATTCCACGCAGGTGATCTCTGCAGCATCCAGATGGAATGGTATTAAATACCTAATGCATTAAGTTCAATTTCGTCAATCAAACGTACTATCTTAGAGACTTAAAACATTGTTTGTCAATTACTTAATCCTAATCACAAATTAACACCACAAAGGTGATTACTTTGATTAACGTTACTGCCTAGTTATAAGCTGAAAGAAGAGAAAAAGTAGGTACTATGTAGGTACACATACCACATAATGTATGATTACACTCTCTCTTCCAATTTTGTTTGCGGTTACAATGTGACATTTAAAACCCTCTCTGTCTTATCTCTACCATACAAACCATTATCAGTTTAACCCCAATTCTCTTGTAAACGGAGCGGAAACCATAAAATTAATTAAAACTCTAAATTGAAACAGAAGGCAGTAATGTGTTAACAAAGTGACAGCAATCAGGAAGCACATTACATAGTACAAGAATACATAGGAACAGAAGGCCGGCTCCATACAACGAGCCAAAACTGGCGCACGCACATACAAGGCAAATAGTCAAAAATATTACGACATCTTGTCATCTTGTCTTTTCTTTCTTTCTTCTTCTTTAGTTCAAGTTCGAAAATCGCTTACTAAAACGGAAACAAACCTATTTATTTCTTTATTAATCCGTGTTGAGGAATACTGATGAAAAACTGTACTTTGTAAATGAGTACGTGTGGCGAACTCATACGAATGCCCTTGCATTCGCTGGTCGTGTGCCGTGTCCCTGTGTGAGTGTGTTGAAACACGTGTTATGGAGCCAGCCTTCTGTTGTATTTTGTGACATTAGTAGGAGGGTTTAGCAAGATTACCCCTCTTCAACACAGAGGTCGCATGAGAGGTGACAGCAAATTATACATTAAAAGGTGTCGCGTGATGTTGTGGGCTGCGGTTTAAGAATTGTTTGTTTATTTTTGGGCTATGTTTGGATTGTTAGTCCGAAATGTAGTTAATCGATAATTTGATGTGTGTAAGAATTCATAATATTCATTAAGAATCCTTAGTGATGTGAGTTTCATTAGGTGGTTACAGTAAAGCACACAATAATATTGTTTCACCAAGCATTAGAGCACTTATAAGCCGACTGGGAAAATGTTTTGACAACAGTTATATCTCAGCACCAGCTGCACTATCTCTCACCCAATTAGACCCACATAAACAAAGCAGTCAGTCAAAAATAATAAGATGTCACCCCCTCTCCCCCACTCGCGGGAGATCCGCCAGTAATGAAATCCGCGGCGAGTCCGCCTTGAATAATAAACATCCGCCGGACTCTGATTTCCCTCGCCGCCGATGGTTCCAAACAAAATGTTGGTTAACTGAAGCATTAGTCTGTCAAGCAAATGAGTATGATACTGTATTGTAGCCAATTATCGCTGCGGTGGAACTTTCAGCTGTTTCGTTTTACGAGGTAGATCTCTGGGCGGTCGTTGTGAGGTGTATCTACGTATAGCGGTTGAGAAGATGGCTATTTATTCAAACGGTCTGGTCTACGACAGCGCCACAAGCTTGATAGCCGTATATTGCGGACATTGTTGAAAGAATTTATGTACTTATTCAATATCACTGCAACAGACCTCGTGTTACTGTTATTGTTGAAAATCACACTCATCAAGTACATTCCTAATCAGATGATCATTAAATTAGATAAAAACCACTTTCTCATCCAAATACTATTTCAACTAACGACTATTTTGGATATAAAGATTTTATTTCATCTCCAACATAAAGGTATAACCAAAAATCCATTTCATAAGAATAAATAAAATACCCTTTCAAGATTTTCTTGACAACAGTGTTCTTATCCCAAATACGGATGTAAGTTATACATACATCATGTTTGCTATAAGTTAACGTGATAGCAAGCTGTTTCCGCGGTCGACGTTTACGACTGCGAGACTTATGGCTCCGTAGCGCGAGCACCTGACTCTCATCCTTGTTTTACGAACGAAATATCATTCGTCTTATTATCATTGGTGTACGATACTAGGAAATAGTGAACCCCTTTATTATGCCCGTCATGACAATATTACAATAATGGACCAACATGTAAAATAACTAGTAGAAGAATGTAATTGGTTTTTATCTCAGATTTTCTTTGACTTCGTTGACTGGCAAGCGTCTGAAATCATGAGGAGATTAATCGTGTTCAAATAGGATTAAGGCTCACATGGAACTCATTCCATATTAAATTAGACAGAAGGTTTTATAATCTTAGGTAGGCGTTTACTTGTTGTTATAACATCAACCTGTACTAAAAACTGAGGAAAGTTTTTCCAAAAACGAATCTCGTAGGAAAACATTTTTCATGAAAACAAATCATAAAGTTGTATTATTGAATATCTCACAATAATTTTATTTTCATTTGTAAGAATGAGCAAGGAATATTTTTTCGTGAAAACCAGTAATCAATTGATTGGATTACAAATTGTGGAGACGAAGTGTTAATCTTTCGCCAACCAAGTTTGAATAAACATGGAACTGCCGCCAGAGAAAAGGAACGAACAGATTTGAAATTGGAATTTTCTCTAATCGGCTCTTCGCGATTTATTCTTACCGGATAAAAATTCAATATACTTCATTTCCTGAATGGAGGCTTGCGAAATCGGTTTCTTTAATTAATTTCTTTTTGTGCGACATCAAAGCCGCCTAGTTGTTTGTAAATTAAAAACGTGTTTTCTACCGAACTCTGAAGATTTCCTCCATAAACAGACTCGATTAATTTTTGTATAAGCAATAAATAGATTTTGTAAGAGCAGTTTGCTCGCAAAGGAGCAGCGGTTTTTTTAATTATTCATAATATTTATTGGGCTCTGTTTCGGGAAAACAATTGGGCGAAAGGAAATTGAATTTGTTGTGGGCGTGGCATGCTCGTTACTTAGGTTTAGGAGGCTCCTCGAGAGGTTCGTGTTTTGTTTCAAGATGTAGGTAATGTAAGCTGACAATTATAAGCAATTTCGGAGGACGTATAGCAGGTATTAGCGAGAGTGTGTATAACTATAATGTTTGTACCTAACAGATCATTTTTTTTATATATTTTGCACCAAGTACGTCGCTAGAGGTATCTCCTGACCCCACTTCCATAATCTTATGGGTTTGCAAACGTTTAAAGCGTGCTCCCCCCTCACTTAGTGCAGGTACTCCATTACGCCACGAGGGCGTTAAGGATTGTAACGATAAAAGTTCTATTAGAAAACGCTTAGCTATTTCAGATAATGCGCAAACAAATAAGTGGAGATAGTGAACAAAACTTTTACAATGTTTGTCGAGCTGTAAAGCTCCTTTGAGAGTCTGCTTCTTTTAAAAGGTTTACTGTATTCATTCTTTGAAGATATTTTTTAACTTAATTTTACAAAGAATTGATTCCACAGGGTGGGTAGTTAATTGTCTGCAACCCACCTGTTACCTGGCATTTAACATAGTCCCTGAGCCTACTATTTTCCCTATACAATGGTCAAAAACTTATACCTTCCTACATATTACCTACTCCGACACTATACATAATATAAAAAACCCGAAAAGATTTCCCAATATTTTTACGACTAACCTCCACAGAGGTTGCATACAAATACTTTAATCAAGACTACAAAAGCCAGAATAAGGTGCTATACACACAATACTACATTTTACCTCAAAAACTTGGTCAGGCAAACATCGTTATGTATGTAAAGCGAGCGGCAATAAGGAACATCTGGCGAGGCATTACAGCGGACGCCGACTTTCCGACTAATTAACTTTCCTCGAGGAAATGTTACAAAAACTCCACTTAACATTCTAATCACATTTTTTTTCACTCAGGAATAAATTTTGTTAAAGTTCAATAGAAAGTTGAATGTGCGGTCAGTGAATTAAGAGTGTTTTACACAAGATTTTTTTGGCTTGCTAATGGCTGTTCCGGAAATGTTTATGATACCTACCAATTAGATGAGTTTTACAGAACCTAGTACTTTCCAAAGACAGATGTCGTATGTGGTCTCTTCCCAAACATAGTGGTTTCAACACGAACTTTACAATTTTTTTTTCTCTGACCATACTTGAAATAATTCTTCTAAGCATTAGATACCATTTAAAGTAGTAACCTATCCTGTTGTGTTTATTTACTGTAACCGTGCATATAATACAACAATGTTCCTGACAACAACAACGGCTTAACTTACTTAAGTTGTTCAATCAACTTCTCCTTTGTATTAAGAAAATGTATTTAAAACATAAATTACATTTTGGTATATTCTGACCTTGTTTCAGAATTACATCACGTTTTTCGGCAGGTGTTTTTACCTTCTAGTTCTTTACTGATTGCTTGCCAGACAGATTGTAGGTCGCAATTATGTTAAAGTAAACAACCAAACAAACACCACTGCTGTTGGGTACTAAGGTTGCCTTACGACAACCACGATTGATAAAATTTAGCTCATGTAGTAGATCTCATAATTATTAAGATTGGATATTAAGAATGTTTCGTAATACATGGTCGCACCATGTGCACATTGCCACCCGACGCAAACTAGGCCAGTCTCATTAAATCCTTACTCTCACACAATCGAAATGACTTTTCATTCCCGCAGCCTCCACATCTCCACGTTAGAGACATCGGCCCTGAGCCCTTACGTGACAGTTGCTCAGAGCGCCCCTTCAGCCCAGCGCGGAACAAAAGCCCTTTTTACTCAACAGCTTGAGGGCCATTAATTCCACTCCCGGCAGAAGGACTTTTGGAAAACGCTCAACTTCATTTGTTTAGTCCCAGTTATAAAGCGGGATTATGTTTTGTGTAATTTCAATAAACTCCCAAGTTAAAGCGCTTTGATTTACAACGGTATTATTCTTGAATGTTATTTTGCTAGTGTCAATGAAAATAATAATCCTAGAATATGGTTCGAGATCCTTCATTACATTTGGGTCTAAAATGTTAATTAAACTCTATTTATAGTACTTTATTTGCTTGGTTCGCTTTCTTTGGAGCATTCGTAGAATTCTACTTAATTAGGTTTTTGTATTGTGATACGAATCATTAGGGAATGTTTTTAGTAACTTATAAATAGCACTCTTGTTTGTTCAGGTACTTAATAAAGCCTAATTTATTAAAAAGTTTCATCAAGGTTCTCAAAACATCACCAGCGTCTCAGTCGCGCACACCCTATCTCGATCCCGAAGCAATCCCCACTTGTATAGCCACACACGACAAAACAGCGTTCAATCTCTGATGCCGGCTGTAAAGCGGAGCTTACACCGTATCGCCATTGTGGGCCGCCATTGTTCGGCTGCGCGCAAAAAGAGCCGTCAAGTGGTCGTCGAGATACCGCGAGTGGCAAATCGGCTGATACAAGAGCGACCGATAAGTGTTGCGAGAAAGCTGACGCTGGAGATTGTGGACGCTGGTACCCTATTACCTCCCGACGGGGCTTTTCGAGTACGGATTGGCGATCAAGTATGGTAAGAGGTATTTAAATATTTAGTGGTAGGTATAGGTGTTCTCTCACGGTGAGACCGGAGCTCCAGCTGTAGCAACATTATAGGCTGATTATGTTTTGTTTAGTCTATTATAGGTCTACAAAAGTCGAACAATTTATGCCTCGTACATAGAGGTGAGCGTAACTATTGTGTGACCCAAAAGAAATTGAAAATCTAGTCGACGGGTAATTGAAGTGGTTCGCTTTTATATTACAGTACAACTGTCGATACCAGTATGTACCACTTCAATGATTGCCTTTTTAGTCTGAAGCCTTGTGTACTGATTCTATTTTTACTGAAGGTAAAACTATGTAATAGTTTCTAAGGACCAAGCCGTATTAGAATATTAGTAAGGTTTATCTGGGTAAAAATATTTCAACGTGCCAAATATGTATAAACTCTGCCCGTGTGAGGTAAGGTTATGATCTCATCCAACAACATAAGTCATTATCTCCATCCCATCAACAAAAAACCTTCAAACCCAAATCTCGAAGCCGCCTAATTCTTATACCTTAACATCAAAAAAATCCCAACGAAAATTGGACGTTCAAGCACCGTCCGTATTTCGCGGGCCTTATTCCATTAACGGACCTTTTTCGCGCCTTGCACAAAGCGGGGATATTGAGGGGCACAGACCTCAATCTCGGAGGTTTACTGCGGCCCTCCAGACCTCTTCCATAAAGAATTGTATTTGCATTCCGAAGGCTGAGAGATTGATCCCGACTTTAGCATGTCAATACTGGAGGTCAAGGGTGGCAATTTACAAGGGAATTAAAACCGTATTAGCTGCGGGTAAGAGTGGAATTTGAGTGGGGGTTGATGTAGGCCAGTGTTTGAGGATCGTTTGTAAGCAGTAGATCTTAGGTCAAAGGTTCGATGGTGGAAGATCTTGACTGTAATTGTAGATAGATTAAACGACTGGGTCGACTGAAATTATTCGTAAAACACTACTTATGAATATTAAGTACCCATTATGAAAGTTTTAAGTATCTAACGGAAAACGAAGCATTAAATTAATGGCATATCCCTTCGGAGATAATAACCTCGACATGCACTAATGATGCCTCCAACATTCCGCCTACAACACATTATTATTTAATGCAAAATATTCTCTAAAGCGCACTCCCTTGGCCGATAACTTTAGCTAAACTTAAAAGGAATACCAGCAACGACGCCGATAACCATCTCTTAAACAAACTTGCACTTCATACGACACCAAGCACACAACTTTCCTTCGGCAAAGTTCCAATGAGTGCAGGAACCGCTCCACAGTTCTCAGGAGAGCGCTCCCACAGTCCACAAGTCAGTTTTCATCTCTCCCGAGCGACGTCGTTTCAAATTCGTGTCACACTCGGTCCCTTCAGACGTTAGATTGAATATAAACATACAAGTCACGTCGCTACGTGTTTTTCTACACGGCAAAGAAAGGTTCTAACCGTTTAGTGAACGTAATCAAATATATAAATTGAAGGGTGCTGATTCGATAATACTTTGGAATTGTGTCGCGTTTTATAGGACATCTCATGGGACGTCATAGTCGTCCGCTACAGCGATGGAGTTAGTGTTACGGTACATTTTCGTGAAGTGTTGTTTTTGTCGTTTCTTGCATTATGAATATTAAATGTTAGTTTTTGCAGTTCTATTTTGTTTTCAGAATAAAATGAGACATCTTGAAGTTTAAAAGCAATGAAGCCAAAAAACTACTCGTTGAATGAATTGTTGTCGAGTTTTAAGTCACTCAATATCTAACTATGTACTACACTGTTAAAGAATAACAATTTCATTAAGTTATTTTACTGCTTTTGTAAGTTATTTTAAGAATTTTGAAGCACTTTTAGACCGATAAGTACGTAAAAAGATTTACACAAAACTTATAAGGAAACTCGTGCTAAATATTAAATTCCATTTCACAGTCCATTGCCGTTTTTCTATCGGCTATTATCGTTGAACTGGGTAGCCGGCAATGTAACGTTAAACAAAACAACGAACTTCGATAGCGCTTTGAGCAACACGTCCTGAATACATTAGGAGTTCTGCTAGTGTTCCAAAATGCTGGCCGAAATAATAAGTATTCTTATATAATGAGTTTTACGTACTTTTTGCTGCTCTCAGCAATTTGTAGACTAAATTACTTAAACGTGTTCTAAGTATTTGTTAATTCATATCTATGTTTGTAAGCTATTTTGTGCAAGGGAAATAGAAATGCTCGTGTTTACTATCAGTAAAGTTTGATTAGAGGTGTAAGAACGCTGAGTATAGATGATAATGTAATTATGTAGACATCATTACGCTCTGCTTGATATAAAATTCATCAAAGGCGTGATTATAACTTCTTTGTGTATCGAAAATTCTTAATGAAATTTTCTACAAAATACTCAAATTCCAAGTCGCGAAAATATTTGACTTCCTGCCCTAAACCTTAACTTAATTGATGAAAATTAAATAGAAAACTTTTTCAGGAGAAATACAATTTACCGACGTTGTGGCTCTTGAACTTGCTTAAGTGCTTATTGGGAGAAAAACGCCGCTAATGGAATAGAGTGTGACGTCATGACGGCGCGGGGTCATAGACCAAGCGGGGAGACGGTAAATGCTCCATGTTGTTTTTGTCGATTGCGTTGTTTTTTGGTTTCGTACCTCATCCAATATACACTTCCCATCGAACTAATAAAAAGGCATTTTAGCATGGCTAGCTTCAATTCTGGACTCATTTTCAGGTAATAGGTGTAAACGGTATCTTATACACTTATGGTAAAGTGAGGCTATTTTTCATTATGTTTCATGTATACCATTATACAATATTTATAGACGTCAATCAACCAATCTATTTCTAACACCTTTGATAACATTATAACCAGAGAATTAGTTTTTTAAAACAGAACCTACAACGTTGTTCCAATTCGTTTATAAAAAGATTGAATCATTTGTGAGTCGCCAAAACTATTATAGAATTGTAACAGACCTATGGTACGTAGGTATTTTCAAGAATATAATTTTGTCACGTCTATCGAATAATCTGGGTAAGAAGAGATTGTGCGAAGTATTCGGTGAGCGGTCCGCGTCAGATTACACGCGTTTCGGCGTGACAAGCGGGCGGAAGGCGAGGGAAGCGGCGTGACGCGTGACGCCGGATTAACTCCACAGAATCGTCTCAAGTATTCCCATTAACTGGACCCCACACATTTCTGGTGATGTGTGTTATTTTCTAATATTGGAAAGAGGTCAAAGAAAGGTCGTTTTGGGTGGAGTTGAGGAGAACTATTTAAGTCACGGATCTTCAAAAGTTAAGAACACATTTAAAGTTAACCATATTATTATATTACTATAATCATTGTTAAGATCATAAAACTTTCTTGTCAATATGTGTGTAAATTTTGCATATGACTACAAAAAACAATAAAAATTAACTAAAACTAAATGACATTAAAAATTCCTCCGCATCGTCATCAATAGGAAATGTACCCAAAAGACTGGCGGACTGACTTCATTACTTTCCTATGTAGGTCTTAGTTGCGCGTAATACCAGCAGCCAGGCTCAAACAGCAAAAAAACAAATACAAACAAAGAGCCGTTGACCATTGAATAAAACAGAATTAATCGCATCGCGTCGTGCGGCGCGCCGCAACCGCAGCGCGACCTACATACACGCCGACTCTAAACGTAAACGAATGATTTGTTGTAAACTGACCAAATGTGGGCCGACCGGGCCGGCTAGGGTAGGCCTACCGAACTGTGAGATAGCTTTAACATCTACGCATTATGTAATGGTGAACAAAAATAATGTAAGGATACCTGTTCTTATAATGTTCTATGACCAACCCGCTATGAGCGAGTGAAGTTAGAGGTAGTACTTACTCTATAAAAAATAGGCCGTTGTCTTACAATGGGTAGAACACAGAAAGCATGGGTGTGCTTGACAGATTTTATACGATTCAATGCTCAAAAATGCTGCATTTTTAATAACTTATAGCTGTTGGAGCAGTGTCCGAACTTTCAGATTTTTTTAAATCCTATCACATCTTTCACGCTTGCTCCCTGGCACGCTACTGACAGGCAGGTAGTATAGATACCCACACCTCAAGTAGCATTAAGTTATTATGCGGCACTACTCATTAGAGTTAAACTCATTGACCGCTAATCAAACGCTGCTCATCTGATACATCGTTTGGATGAATCCTGTCTTTACCGACGTAAGTTCAGCACAAAATAATTTCGTTGAAACGCTTTTTGTCGACAGCTTTATTATTTATCAATTATTCATGAAAGTACAAAGTCAAAGGCTTGTTTGATCGAATTATTAAACGTTAATCAAGGGAGTTTTATGAAGGTCTTCCTCATTTCAAACTGACTCATGCATTTATTAATTTTTTCTCTTAAATCATTGGTATAAAGTAGCCGTACAGGTAGCCGCACCTCCATGGTAACAATTTAACATAGACAACGCCTTCATGTCGAAACAGGAATGGCGGTTTTCTTAGTACAAGTGTTATCACAGATATGCTGTTGACTTTACTTTGTGGGTCACAGAGTGATTGATTGATCTCAGAGGGGCAATTCTAGTAAGTTTCAGAAACGTTGACATTCTAATCTCAGTCATAATCCGTCTAAAACGCCTCTATTTCATCTACATACATTTTTGACATTTATTGTCGCTGAGATGAGATTGCGACTACATAGATTGTGAAAGTTTTTAGCTACAGGATTCAGCCTTCTGACTACCTCCGTCCATCATTTCATTTAGGTACCTTCCTGATTAAATTCTTATAAAAGTAAAATATAAAGGTATGAAAAATAATTAAAGGTTTGACTAAATCTAGATGAGCCATGTCGCAGTGCAGCTGTGCGCACCGCAGCGTTACGCACGTTCCCATAACAATATTTATGATTTACTACGTCAACATATTTTATATTTGAATGTGTGTGCGTTTGTGATATACGAGGGTTGTGTGTTATGGCAGCTGTAAAACGTAAATCTCAACTGATTAACAACGTTAATATTAATTCGTGCGCGATAAACTTGTTGTAGCTCAACCTTAAGACATGGATTACATTCAAGTACGCACTTGTACTGTTAAAACTATTGTAACAATCTTCGTCCGTGTGAATGTCGGATATTTGCGGTGTTTTTTTTTTGCACAGTATTAAGGCTAAATCTTTTTCTAAAATAAAAGTAACCTTAGTTAGGTACTCCTTATAACATCAACTCTCTGCCAATGAAAGCCCCTTTAAAAGCGGTCCAACCGTTTCAAAGATAAGCCGGAACAAACAGACTGACACACAGAAAAAAAAAATTAGAAGTTGGTTTATTCGTGTAAGTCCTCTGTTTTTTTTTTAATATTGCAGACACTTTAATTTTATTTACATATAGGTATAATTAAGAAGTTTTAAGTACCACCCCATTGCATGTGTCCTGCTGGTGTACAGCCATACCTACACGTCGTCGCCGTCGCGATGTGACCACACACGTCACGCTGCGAGACATCGCACGTCTGTGTTCACGACGCGTGCACACGCCACTACTAATGTGATAGCTGAATAAACACCTTTTTGTCATAGGGGTCACAAACAGTCCACTGTGCAGAGCCTGCATGGAGGAAGAAGAGACAGCAGCCCACGTGCTTCTACACTGCCCTGAGGTCGCCACATACAGGGCCAAATACTTCGGAAACCCAGGTAACCTGCGGGAGATAGCCGGCAACGTCAAGGCGCTGTTGGCGTTTCTCGGGGAGCTGGGGTGGATCGAATGACTTTCTTCCCACCCGTACGCAAAATACGCGCTTAGACGTGGAGTTGCGGAAACCGGCCCGTGTATACCAATACCAATACCAAAATACCAATGTGATAGCTGTTTGCTAATTCATGGTTTACCGATACACTCCATTGTTATGTACTGTTTTAGAAAATACTTCTAAAACGGCTACGTAAAGCTGACACACAGACACGCATTTCTTAACAATCTGTCATGTATTTAATAATCATATTATTCAAATCATATTTTTTTTATTTTAAATTGGGTACTGGTCGCCACCAATCAATTGACATACTTCTTATGAGCTGTCAAATCGCGGTGCCCCCACAGATTTTGTAAGGCAATAATAAACTGTGACTTTTTTGCCAACGCAATTGATTGATTATTCATTGAGTTCAAAGGTACTTAAAATGTAATTTTACTGTAATTGAAAATTATTCGGTTTTTTTGGGCTAAAATAAAGTGTATTTTTAGAGAAGAGGTATTTTGGATTAATGTTGTCAAATACCTAAATAAAAAACGTGTTAAAGGAAGAATGATTCATAACTACATGTGGAATACGTAGGTAGTCAGAACATGAATAAGGCTGTGCCCTCACTTACCCGCTTCAAGCCGCATGTCTCGCGATAGTATCGTCCCGGCAGAGCTCGCGGCGCGGCAGCGGTACACGGCCGCGTGCACGTCGCTGCGGTACTGCGCCGCGGAAAACGCGCCCAGCCACAGCGTGCCGTTTGGGAGGGCGCTCCTGTTGACAAGTGTGGACGCGCCTTTAGTATTTGACGAACATGGTATGGTCTTCTTTGCAAACAACTGGAGTACTTTCAATTCTCTCAGACGAGGTCCGAGGAGGAATTAAATGAAATTATTAGAATAGTCCAAATGTTCGGTTACTATTATGAAATGAAATTACCATCTTTTACATAACTGTTTGTCAACCTTGAAACTGAAATATCAGCAGATTTATTTAACATCTGAAATTATAAATTATAATGAGATAATCGAAGTAGGCCTCTTCTAAAATTATAATCTCAGGTTTATCTAAATGTAAACAGAACTCATTCGTTTAAAAGTACCTACCATTCATCTATTAATTAATTATAGTACCTACACCCACAGTATACACATCAAACAGGTGTGAAATAAAATGCTAAGGCGGTTAAAACATTCGCGTGCTCTTGACGATTTGTTAAGCTACATTTCTTTAGAAACACGCCATGGAACAGGGTCACCTGTTGCAGGAACTTAGTTTACTTTAACTTAATATAAAGTTATGCGACGGGAGCAAGCGACTGGTTCAGACGTTTCTCAGCTCTGGTTAGGGGGTCATTACACAAAGTCCAGGTAATGCTGAGCTTTCTTTAAAAAGCTGTAGATTTTACGTTAAATTATAGTCACAATATGAACAGTGTATTAAAATGGAGTTGGGTGAACATTTACTCTTATCAAACAGATACATTTTATAATTATTTTTCAACTACAAACCTCTTATATCTTAATCTTAATTAAAATTCTAAAATCAGTCCTAAGTTACTACCAACTTTTATTGCAACTGTGAATAAATGATAATAATAATATCTCTCTTTACTTCACTTTGAATTGTGGTCACGGTGGCTACTCTCAATAGCCAAGCCATCCAGCCAGAGTTATAAGTGTGTGCGCAAACATAGGTGAGCTTGTTTTGCTCTCACTCTCATAGTCTGGTGGCACGGGAATCCGATAACCGCAGCGAGATTATGCTCATGATCGGCTTTATTTGCTTTCCGAGGTACGGGAGTGTCTCACTACTTTCAAATTGCGGGGTTACTGAAAATTTCTAAATTTTCTGGCATCACGCTCAAGCCAACGCAATAAGCAAAAGCAAGCATCACGCTCAAGCAACGGGGTAGATGCAAACACGAAAACATAATTGACGTTTACAATATTAATAACCTAACTGGCAAGAAAATGAAAACGTTATTCAATATTTGATTACAGCAGTATAATGATACTCTTATTACATTGTATTATGACAGGGGAAGAAATCATAATAATAATTAACACGAGCAAGATCATTGATACCTCAAAACTCTCCTCTAAACTTGTAAAACTTGCTAACTTTTTATTTATTGTATGCACCTATAAGTACAATTATAATTTGCATGCAGCTATTAACAGTGATTTTTCACACCAAAAAAAAATTGTATCCTAGCAATAATGTTTGCCCAATGATGCGTTTGGTAATTAACGGGTACCTATATGATGTGTTTTCACACCCCGTAGATCACAAATTATTACATTTTCTATATAAAAAGGACAGTAGATACGTACATTTTGTGTTAGGTAATTAATTGTAATTAGCTAAGTGAAAGCCACCCGGCCACCGTGTCTCGCATGTCTTCTACCGATAAACATACCTACTAGCAAGCTAACCGCTAACGCCTCGTCATCTTTACGACTCACTTTTACGATCCAAATTTGCATTTTCTAGTAAAAAGGCTTAATTTTATTAACGAACGACGTCCTACTTCACGAACCGTCGCCCATTATGAGACGAAAAAGAAGAAAGTATTAAAAAAAGGTAGTTATGTTCGAGAGTAACAAAAACTGAAAGATTTCCTACGAAGTACTTCCTTTGAAGTATCGCAGCTTCTGGGAACAATGTTGTTACCAACTAACAGTTAGTTCTGCTGTTAGTTTGTTTTGTCTTTGTTCACTAAATAAATATACGAAACTTGTTTATCGTTTCAGTAATTGGCTGAAGAAGGACAACTTAACGTTTTTAAATACTGTTTCATTTTAAAAACGTGAAAAAGTTAAAGCATCTAGGGGTATCGCTAAAAACCTTTCGTCAACGTGGAAGTAGAAATAATAATAACGGGGACTGCCAGCACAAACAGCGTATTACTATGTAGTTACACTATGGTATTACGGTAATACAGACCTGTTTTGCAGACAAAGGTCTTGATCTATTAAAGCCTTACAAAACCTTCCTAATCCAATTCGAAAAAACTATTCCTTTAAGCATTAACTCCTTTGAAGTAAGCTGAAAAAACGTTGTAAAGCTTGGCATACAAAATTTACGAGAGATAAAAAAGGTTGTTACGAGTGCGGGTCCCGGGGAGGTTCCTCAATCATGGGCTTAACGGCTATCGACGACTTTTGAGGTCCAAGAGTTACGATAGACCTTATTTTAGGCAATAACTTGCGATCGGTTCAGACTCGCGGTGTTACCTCACTGACTTAGGTACGTTTTACTCATAAAAGGGATGTCATCAATTTTTATTCGTTTCCTGTTAAGTAGGGAGTTTATTGAGTTTCAGTTATCTTGGTGTTACCTTCATATTAGATCTTATTTAAGCGTCGCGCTGTCTAAAACTTTACACACTGACAAGTGTGTAAAGTCTGGGTTTATAGAGGTCACGGGGGCATAGTCGATCGATGTACGGAGTTACTCATTCAAATCTGAAAACTATTTATCTTCTGAATGTTACTCAAAATAGAGTTATTTAATACTAACAGTGTGTGTATTTTCATTTTTGGGAATGTAAAAATACTCGGATTATGATATTAAAATTAAATGTCATCATTGCTCAGCCGAAAACATCTAAAAATAAACAATCAAATTTTATGAAAAATATAATTATATCAAATGTATATTTGAGTCAATTTAGCCGCAGTGACTGCCCAGATTGACTCGTGGAGTGTTCAAGTCAATAACTAGATACGCCATGTTGAGTACGAACTCAATCTGATATTCATACAGTTCGAAGAAATGGATGTCCATTACAAACTGTACCAAAGGATACTATACTGTACAAAGGATGTATACTGATATTTTGATAAAATTGCTGTTACAATTTATCACCTTTGCAATTTATATAAGAAACTGTATAATAACGAAGCCAGTCCCTGAACCCCTGTAATTAAACCAACGACTCTTTTCAACACTTAAATTATTCAAATTCAAAACGATTTTTCTTAGCGCCCTTCAAACGCCGTCCTATTCATAGTGTCCAAACTTTTCATTGAATTATCTCTTTGAATACAAATGATAACTTGAAACAAAACACTCACTTTTGTGACTGTCTCGTAATTAATCACCCAGATACTGTTCCTTTCCATTCCGATTCAATTCCTTGGCGTTTTTGAATAAGAAAATCTTTTTAATAGAATCCACGGGTTTGTGAATAAGATAAATGAGCCACGATTTTTGGTTTGGATAAAAAATGTCGGTGAATGTAAGAAAAATAACGTTTGAATGGAAGTCGGGTCGGACTGTGGCTCGTGCCATTTATAACCGTCGCGTTTAAAACGATAGTGCACGTTATACTTGCTGGGCTATAGATCTTGCACCAGATTTATTGTAGCTCTTATATTTTGCGCTTATAATTTGTGGCGGAAAAGTTGTTTCAGTTTTATAGTTAGTCAAGTTAGCGGTTGGAAAAGTATCGATCGCTGTTCACCTGCCGATGAGGATTGAGGAACAAGTTTAACCTCAGCAGTACACGCACTGCTAGCTGCTGAACGGCTCGAGTCTGGTGGTCGCGGCAGCTGTTTAGTATTTCTTTCACAACAACATAATGTTTTATTAGTGTGCACTTGAATAATTCATTTATTTAATTCACTTTCCGTGTCAAGTTACAATTACAAATAATATATTCTCTTTATTAATTATGAATAGAAAATCATCCTTCGTTACTAATTTATTTCACAGAGCTCGTTCAGAATCGTCGCCCAATCTAACCGTTTATTATACAAATTCTATTACCAAAAGAAATTGACAATATTTTCAATTCCCAATTTGTTTCAATTGTTAACGTTTCATGACGATTTCTGTTCGATATTGATAAAATCGTACTCTAACGACGTTGAATTTTATTACAATTTTGTGAAAGCAATCACAATTTAGAACTTTTATAAAATATTGTGTTTCTATACTACCAAAGTGTAAAATAATTACAATATTTGACATAAATTTAAACGTAAACACATTTCACGTTACTCTATTAAAAATGCATTAAATTGAACGGAGATAATTATTTATTGACACGAGCCACACTTGTGACCCCCGTGTGGTTGTAATTACATACCTATCATTATTGTCGAGCGTATGATCAATTACACGCGACCTATCGAGTGTACAGGTTACTCTATCTCATGGCAACAATTAAATTAGTGTCTGTTAACACTTTTTCTTTTCACTTTTTCACAAACTACCTAATTGGTGGCCTAAATTGCCGTGAAACCTCAAGCGACAACTTTAGTCATAAGCGCCCTGAAGGCCAATTATATTAATAAAGAAAATCGTTCAAAAATGTAAGCAAATAAAAGACATTTTTAACAAATTAGGACTGAGATTAGTTTGCAATCGTTCGTAAAAGTTATTAGACTTCCCTTTTCTGGTAGTATTAGATCCTTTACTTTAAATACTTTTAATAAAAATTATCATTTTCATTAAAAATATAAACCGAAAAAAAACCGCAGGCACTCTAGATCCACTCAAATATTTCCAGGTCAACGCCAGAGCCGAATTACCGAGTCCACATCAATCCCCGAGCGCAAGAGTCGTATCTTCCCAATAAGAGTGTAAGGTCCCAATAAAATAATCATGGCAGTGTTTACGTGACTCATCGCGCATGAATATTACATGCGGGCGGGATTATGTCGCGCGCGCACAGCTACTACGAGGATGGATGTGGCATGAGAAGATGGAAGCGCGCGAAAATATTGAGTAAATGTATGGATCAATATTAGTTTTATTGTATTTATTTATAAAGGAGAAGCAATAGTAAAAAAATACAAAAAA
This sequence comes from Hoplodrina blanda, assembly GCA_949316365.1. NCBI lineage: Eukaryota > Metazoa > Arthropoda > Insecta > Lepidoptera > Noctuidae > Hoplodrina > Hoplodrina blanda. The sequence continues at coordinate 399,035 of OX438579.1, read as the reverse complement.
TAAAAGAAAGATTTATTTAATTAAACTATACATTGTTACTGCTAGCTGTCTGGGTCAAATGCCTTTAATGTCTTGCTACTAAAAAAATACCTTAGTTTATGTAGGTACTTACATCAATTATAATTAATTATAATAATGTGAACATGATGTTTTTAAAATAAAAAACCACCAACTGAAATACTGTTGCTTTCTTTCTTAAAAAAAAACGATTACGAAAACGATTGCGGTTTTACGGTTGCGAAACGATGTATTCACGTGACGACTGTGCCGAGTCCACACAGGCACGTCTGCCCTCCTTCTATGCTGAAGGTCGCGTGTAGTAACGATGACGATGCGACTTTTTATGTGGCACGCAATGCTCGTGTGACGAAATGTATGCGGTTTTCATTACGCTGTCAGCAGTACTCACACACAGTAGGTACACGAGCTCTGTGTTCGAGCTCATGCATATTGTGCTAGTAGGTATTAGAAGTAGTCAAACATTTTATGGAATACCTTGTTTGTAGAAGTACAGCCGAAAAATGATTTTTTATTTTAAGTTTATTGTCGTGATGGCTCAGTGGGTGTGGCGCCCGCCTCTAATGCACGAGGCTGTGGGTTACAACCGGGCACAGGCATAACAATATGACTTATTTTAATTCTTACATATACTTTCTAAGTCTCTCTTAGACATTGTTGATATTGGCGAAGGAAAACATCGTGAGAAAACCTGGACGTTTAATTAATATCTCTAGTCTAAAATCGCTTATCCGCCTTAAGCAAGCGAATCGATCAATGCTCGTGCTTTACACGAAAAGGCTTTTGCCTTGCAGTGGGACAACAAAAGGCTATCATTATTATTTATTTTTTTAATTAGTTTAGCCACATCTGTCAGTCTGAGCACCAGCAGCTCCTAAGTTTGGTCGAGCCGTTGTTCCAACGTAAAGGAGGCAGATAGAAGGTAAAGGTACCGATAATTAATACCATTACCTAGCTAAATCGGTGAAGCAGACGCGCGGGCACCGATACACTGAGCTCGCTATATTTAGCAACATTATGTACCTATTAAGGGAAAGCCCACGTGTATCAATTATTGATAGATCAACTTTCGTGTAATAATATTATGTTCCCGACGGATACAAGTGCGCACGACATATTATAGTGCAGTGTGCATCCACCCTTTACGTCATCCAGCATCCACCCTTGTTCACATAGGTATAGATAATGTGTAGGTACTGATATAAAAGAGCTAAGAGTTTTCTGTTTGTTTGTTTAAACACACTAATCTCTGGAACTACCAGTGGGATTGGATAAACTCTTTCTATATATGACTACATTACTCGAAGAAATTAGTCAATATTTCAAACAAAGTCATGCAAAAACTGAAGAGAGTAAGATTCATTGAGAGAACTAAATTAATTATGAATTCAGTAAAGATAACTGCGAGCGCAGTACTGCTACTTAACGTTAGTTACTTCCCAATTAGCGCACGTCAAAGTAACCGACAGTCACTGTCACTGCCGCTCGGAGGCTTTGATCAACACACTGCTACAACCTCAAGCCGTGAGCTTTGCTAATCATTTACATACAACATTCACCGAATGTAATGAATACGACCCCAGTTGTTTATCAAATTCAATTCCGAAAATCAGGGAAAGCATATCTGTGATGTCATAACTGTAATGTCATCTGAGTATTTCCTGATATAATAACCGCACCGGATTTTAATTCGTGTTTTCAAAAGTTGTTGTCTACTCGCTACGAGTATTGCTACGTCGTAGCTGACTACGTAGATTGCTACGCCGTAGCCGACTACGCGTATTCGTGGTAAGTCGTTATTTGCTACGAAATGTATGCTGCTGAGTTGTCGCTACGTGTGTTATTTTGGTTTTGCTTGAGACATTGTGTAAATTTTTGTTTTGTAATGCTGTTTTGTGTGTCACCAGTTTGAAGTGTTATTTTGTTTTTCAACCACAAGAACTTACTATGTTGAATGAAATGTGGTCAGCTTTTCTTGTTGTCTTTATAAAAGGTACTACCTCCATACTCCAATTCATTAATTCTGTGAGCAATTTCTCAGGGGCCCATAACAACAATGGCGGCCTGTCCCATGCATACCTAAGCTGTGATCCTAACATTTGCAAGTGTAATTCGCTTCAGAAAGGGAAATAAAATCTGATGTACATCCTAATCGTATGTCGGTAATACATGAATTATTCAAGACGGAATATTGAATACCGTGGGGTACGACTGTGCGAAGTTTGGCTTACAACGGAATTAAGGGATTAGTCGGCCGGCATTAGGACCGTGCTTTAGTACTGAAGGGGCTATACAATGTAAATTCTCAGATGGTGAATAAATGGCTTTATGAATTTACTAGGAACTTACAGTAAAATAGTCACAAAATTACAACATACTGTAAATTATGACATACTAGCTTCCACCCGCGACTTTGTCCGCGTCTAACCTAACATATTTTCCTTGAGAATCATACATTTTTTTCAGGATAAAAAGTTAGCTTATGTGCTATTCCAGACTATAAATTATCTGTGTGCCAAATTTCATCTAGATCCGTTAAGCTATTCAGGCGTTATTGAGGAACAAACATCCATCTATCACAATTTTCGCATTTCTAATAGTAGTAGATTACTAAATATGTTGCATGAGTGTTCATGTTACACATATCACTCCTAAATCCTCGTCAGTTACGAAGCTCGAAGCGCTGCACACCATCTACATATAATTATTGCATGTTCGTAACACTGTACGTGGCATAGTTCTCAGAAAGTGTAATCCTCATCAGACGTAAGTCATCGTGTTACAGCACGTAATCCGCTCAGTTGTGACGTGTGGATGTATGTATGTGTGTGTGAACGTTTTCATTACAATACGTGAATAATGAATATTAATCAATTCTCCGTCGAGCGTGTGTGCGTGTTTGTGTACGTGTTGTGAAGACTGGTGCATCACGTATTTTAGTTTTGAGAGCTTGTTGAACCATTTTTGAAGGTTTTTTTTTAAACAACCTAAAAACATCATCTTTTTCATAATATTGGCGCTTGCTTAAATGTTACCCGCTAACCTATGCTAATACAATTATTGAATATGTGACAGCAATGCGTGTATACAGTGTGCTACTTTTTTATATTTTTAAATGTCTTTTATTTTTTATTTTTGTAATAATAAAAAATATAATTATACATAACTGAAATGTATGTAAAATAAATAAATGAAATTGATATTGCTAAAACCTACAAAACATCTTTTGCTCCAACAGCAAAATAAACAACAGTAAGCGAAACATTGACTCAAACAAAACTATAAAATAAATAAGACATATTAACCCTAAACATATAAAGTCAAACAAGGGCCCTCACATTCAAATCGGCCCAAAAGTTGTTAATGCGCCGTGACGACGATGCCCGCACAAATTAATCAACAGTATCAATCGGCGTAACGAGAGCGGCGCGGGCAAGGGTCGGGCAAGGAGTGGGCAAGACGCGGGCAATCCCAACTAGCCCGCATAGTGCCGGCAAATATTTGGCGGAACTTGGGTACAGCGTGTTTGTTATAGGATGTCGAGTTTAATGGATGCACTGATTGACTGAGAGTGGAGCGGGATTATCTGATTAAGTAATTATGTGTTAGGTATGTGTGCTCGGACATTAACGTGCCTACGCAATCAACGGGATATGTACCAGAAGCTGGGCAAATCGAGAGTGACAAGTAATAAAAATGGATAACGATATCAAAATTAGTCAACGTATCTGGCAATTAAAATAACGCTTATCAAATATGGAATTGGTAAGTAACTTACAAAAAGACAATGTATCATTCTTCTTTGTGTGTTCGTTTCCTATACGTTCGCACACCGTGCATCTTACTGCGTTGAAAAGTAGTTATAGATGGCTCCTGCGTGTCAGTTCCAGGACTAAAAAAAAATCATTTTTCTCCGCGTAGGATCGCAGCGCTTCGACACTGTCTTAATAATATGTGAAACCAATCAGTAAGTACGTATAATTTTATTCTCTGCAGAAAGACATTGTTCTGGGTGTTCAATTGTTTCGCTCTTCACTTGGGCCGCCCACTTTACAGTTTCGATACACATAATGTAGCGCGCAGGGCACACCGAGGAGGCCGGTTTTACGAGCGAACCCAAAGGGCCGATTGTTTGCTCGACAAACGCGCACGAAACAATTCTATGTAAAGCCAACATTATTAATATTAGCCGGAGTTTATCGAGTGTAGACCCGGCTTATGACGTCAGGGCGTTGACGATAATCCTCGGATTATAATGGGTCTTCAAGGTTCTTGAGTGTTATGATAATACGTCAAGTTGATCCGAGTTTGTGCGCCTGATCATAACGTAGCTGAAGGTAGCTGCTCCATGGTGTTGTTTCCAAAGGCTCGTGGATAAATAATAATTATGTGGATCGATCGGTCGGTAAGCTTTGACAGTCGTTACGGGCCATCAGAAGCCCGAAGGTCTGACAAACAGTTTCACCAATGGGTTTTTACTAAAGGGGTTTTACCAAATCCAGTAATTAGGTAATACGATAATTACCTAATTACTGCATTGCGGAGGTCAGATAGGCCGTCGTTCCATGTAAAATACTGGTAATCAGCGGCATCCCGTTAGACTGGAAGTGGACCCCAACATAGTAGGGAAAAGGTTCGGCAGATTGATTATTCGGTGAGCAGGCGAAGCGATGACCATAATTATGATAGCGGTCACAACAGAGTCGCTCACACAGAGCAAGATAGTCTGTTATGAGTAGGTACAGAGATCAGAATTAAAACACGAGTTAGCATCACTGAGATACACTTTACTAGTTAACCAACACTGTCAGTCACTATGGTCAAACACAACATAGCATAACATCACGCCTGTAATCCCCGAAGGGTTAGACAGAGGTGTACCCATTAGTACACCCACATTTCGCCAGTTATGTTTAAGTCCCATGTAATAGGGGACGAGCCTATTGCCATCAACCGTGCACAAATCCGGTGCTACTGAGAAATAAAACACGAACACAATCATAATAAAATTCAAATTGTTAGATTTGTATACGAACATAAGTAGGTATCTAAGAAACCAGAACCCACAACAAACTAGGTTGGAAAAGGTGGGTTATAAAATTATATACAATTTATATATGCGTAAAGTAAACATTACGATGTGAATATTAAATAAAGCTGGACAAAGCCTATGTAAATAGGATGATTACATTCAAAATGTAGAAATTAAATTCGTGGTTCGAATAATACCTGTCTGTTTATTTTATTAATTTTAAGCCTCACTGAGAATACTCCAAAATGAGTATAAAATATCATTTCGTTATTAAAATTGTACTGAATACGCACAATTGAAATCCAGAAATCATTAAAATGAAAGTAAAAAAAATACAACAATACATTTCAAATCCGAGCAATTTGGCATCGGACAAAAGAATTCCGACGTCGGATGGAGGGGCGCATACCGCAAGACATTATTTTTAACAAACCTAAATCTGGTCCCGAGAACAGAGCATTCACTTCATAGCAATCAACCCACACACACAAGCAAAAGAACACCTTTTGACAATGACGTCATGCATACGAACACACACGTAAATGATCATTCTGCTGTATTGTATGTGGCTTTATGCAAATGTATGTGTAGTGCTCCACGACATTGTCTTGTAGTGTATCATTGCGTCACGCGTCCACAGGTCTTAACACACACATGAAAGTCTTCGATGTGTGCTCAATCTAACAGTAGCCGTCCGAAATTATTGTGCATGTGTGAGTAAATTCTTCGCCACACTAGTACCAAGTGAGACTCGGACGGTTTATCCTTCGATACCTTTTGTCCGCACAATTTTCCGTCGGAATCTCTTGGGTACACCGACCAGTACCTACCAGGATAACGACTGAGCACACTTTGAATGTATTTTAGACTCAGCATCGTAATGACAAGCAACCGTCTTTCATAAAAAAAGATTAGTTTCAACAACCTAATTTTATTTTGATGGAGAAATATCTTTTGTTGGTTCAACAATGTTTCAAGATTACGTGACAATGTTCGCACGGAAGTGGCGAGATAAGAAAAAGTCAAAGAATTTTAACTAAGGTTTGCCGGAGGACAATATTAAGATTATTTTGGCTTGTGTTCCTTTATTAATAATACGACGATCTTGAGATAAGCGATAATATGCGGCGACAAACCAACTGAATGCTGAGAGAGGAAACAAATACAAAATGTAAATATGCATCTAGAGCATTAGTACAAATTACCCCTATTCTTTAGATTTTTGTTAACTGTGTAAATCTGAAACGCTACTATCGATTTTTTTAAACCATAAAACACAAGTCCAAAATAACATCTAAACAATCAAAATCGAAATAAAAGCAGATCATTGAACTAAGATAAATAACAACTGGCGAAGCTAACATCCTCTAACAGACATAACAATTGCTCTTCAACTAACACATAAAGTAGCAAAATACAAAATTGCAGCGAAGAAGAAAACGTAACGCAATAAAATCTTCTTTTATAGAAAAATCAAACTCGAAATCCTTTTATTACGCTCTCGAAGAAGTTTCTCACTTTTACAGCTCTTCACTGGCGATTTTCAATTACTATTGGTCGGGATAAAATATAAGACTGCTGCAAATCGCGTTTACATTATAATCGACATTGTCGTTGAATTGTAACGAGTACTTATCACTGTTACTATTACGTAGGCATATCATATTTGTGCAAACGCATTCCTGTCTACAGTCAGAGCAACAGTATCATCATGATTGTTTCTAAACCCACAATAACAAGGGACTCGTACGCCGTACGCTTATAGCCTCGCAAGCCTCAGAGAAGCCCATATAATATATTACTCTTGTAGAACTTATTTTCCGTCTCAAAAACTCAACGTCACAGTACTTTAAATGTAAGCAAATAACAAACGAAGCCCGCATGAATTACACGCAGGAACAAATTTCACAACTGAAATTAAGGCCCGGCACAGAATAAAAGTTAAATTAGAGGCCCCAACAATCGCTGTCTATAGCGTGTGACGGCGCTATGTTTGGACTTTGTGGATTTTTTCATTTATTTATATTCTCCTCATGCTTCTTCTGGTGTTGCATTATTTTGTGGGAAATACGGTGAAGCAGGGATTATAAACTGATGTTGAATATTTAAGCTACCACTACTTTTGCTTCTTTCTCGTGTTTAATATTTAATTTTTTCCAGTTTATTTTAACCCTTTAGTTGGTCTATGTAATACTTAAACAAAACAAAAAATATAATAATAAAAAGTAGGTAGGTATATTAATGTTTCCCATAAAATAGTCTTCCTAAATCCCAGCACGTACACGCTGGTGTACTTTCTAATTCTTATTGAATTCACTAAACCTTAAGATGCAGAATTAAAATGCTAAGTAAAACAGCTTAAACGTTATCGCTTAAACGATAACACAAATTGATCTCCCGCTTTAGGATTACGTCGAACATGGAGCGAAGTTTCCTCGTAATTTTACATACGTATTATAATAGCCTAAGGATTAACGCCGAACTAAGTCGGTGACGCGCTGGCGAGCCCGGCGAGCCCCGCGGCCCCGCTCACATTCATAAATGCTTAATATAGCAAGTAATATTTACTCGGTTCGGAAACTAATCAGAGTAGTAGCAACTTTTCTAATAAACGCCCACATGGTGGAAAATTCACTACTAATGAAAGCTTGTGAGAAGTCATAAAAATGTGCTTATGTGTGAGGAATTTAGATGAACATTTTGTATTTTATAATTCCATGATCTAAGGTTAAAATTAGTTACCACAGAAGTTTTGATGAAATATTGCTTAGAAATAACCAGAAACGAAGCGGAAGCATAGACCGGAATTAAATAGATTTTATTTTCCTACCACAAATTACTTTCAAAAGTTAAATTAGTCTACAGATACAACTATGTATTTAATTTGTGGAAAACTAAGTTTTTAGTACGATTTTGTTTAAATTTGATAATATTGTACTGGAGACGTGGGCACAGCCATGATATTATCAACATGACAATTACACGATATCCTTTGGTAGAACAAAGTGCGTCCATCACTAACGAGCGGAGAGCGACCACGGAAGTGACCAATAGAGCGGTGAGGTCGATACGCTGCACTCTACACTTACTAGCTTTTGTCAATTAGCAAACGATGCAAGAGGAGTGGGCTCCTAGAGGACAGGGAGATGCCGACGGTCAATGAAAAGTATAAGATTTAAACTTTATTTATATATCGCTCCCTTGTTTTTAGGCAGCAGAACTTGCCGACGTTGTCGTCTTCAAGACAATTTTAGGTTGAATATAAAATATGGAAACTGACGCTGTAACAGCGAAGTTTAGAAATTAGACAGTATGCATAATTGACACCACAAGACCACATAGAGGAGTTTTAATAAAAACAAAATTAAAGAAAAGAATATTTTAAATATACAAAGTAGAACGAAACATAAGATATTTAGTCAAATAAGTCTCACAACAAGACTCACTTTAAACGAGAAGTACCAGAGTTGACTGTCGTAACACTCCGTAGTAGAACTTTGTTTTGCGGTTGATAAACATTAACTCAAAATACGCGAAAACTTTTAACTATATTCGCGAAATGTACGCAAAACTCCACCAGCAAGGTTCTGCAGAGAAGCCATGTTCAACAGTCGAGGAAGATACTTTGACTACGGTGGAATATTTTGTGTGTCTGCGATGCACAGAGGTGGAAAATAAACTATCAGGGAGACCGTAGGTGTAAATATAGGTACAGGTCCTGGTATAATGATCTGTCATTATTATTTGATGAGGCATAATAATACATAGGTTATCTAATGGCGGGCAGAAGTAATAATTATTCAATCATCAAAAAAATAACTCGTTTACGGAGGATAAAATATGGCGGAAAATCAGACAGTTAGATTTTCTTTTTCTTTTCAATTATAAAGTTAACTGTCTACTAAAAATTCAGCCTTTAATTAACTTGCTTCATACGACTTTTTGTCATTAGCAATATTCTCATGAATTGTGAGCTAGTTGTGACCAAACCTAACTACTTAAATACCCAAATAAAATGTAACTACAAAACATTTACAGTCCCACCCAGGTTTCGACAAGGTAGGCACGATTGGCACCTAATAACTTGAGTCAACCGTCGTGAAGTCGCGGCGGCCTCGCGCCCCGAATGCTGATAACTAAGTGACGACGGTTAACAGCGCCTTCACCTGGTTGACTGGTATTGTTACTTGAAACCAAATTACTTGAGTTTTAGGACATGCTGCTATTTCTGCCGCTCCAAAGAGCCTTACAAATCGTATTAGTTTTTTAACCCACCGGTGAAATGTTATACTAATTCTGCTATTCCTGTTAATCTATCAGCTAATACGATTCAGATTTAGGCATATGCAGTGGATGACTCAGGAGTATGTAGTTTGTGCGTTGCCCAAATCCATGTAGGTACATATCATGACCTTATAATCTGCTCGGATACTAAACCGCTACAAATGAAACAAGTGAACAGCAATCGGTTACCAGCTCCCAGCGCCGGCCTGACAGAGATGTATGGGGCCAATGACGTCACAGGACACACTCGTGTTATATTAATGACGTCACAAGTTATACACGCTACAGTGGCGATGATTGATCGTCTCGGACCAACACACGATATTTGTTTCTATGGACTTGCTTTAAAATCGGATTATAGTTGGATAGTTTTAATGGACTGTGATCATAGCCGCCAGACCTATGTCATTGTAGCATGCTTGACATTTTGAGTATAGATACTTAAATGCTTTTCTAGCATAAATGCTTGGACCTTTTCAGGTATCTGGTACAATTGTGGAAAGCATTAAATAGGTAATATGAGTATGAATATGATGATGATTTTATTAATAAGTATGTAAGTTTGTACATTAATTTTAATTTAATTTAATTTAAATCATTTATTTCGGAACCAGTCCATATACATTATTCATTACATCCTTATTCGTGAAACACATACATTACACATTAAATATAACATTACATAATTTCATTACATTAATAATTACAATTATATTATTACAAATAAATAATTATAATTAATTATAATAATTAATAATAAATAATTATAATACCTACCATACATTACAACACATTATAATATAATTTATTTATTTAAATTTAGGTTTGTGTCTAGACATTAGGTGTGATACAATTTATTTGTCACAAGACGTTATTTCAACCTTTCGGCTGTTCAAGTGTTTAATCAAAATAAAAATCACTAACGTTTAAGTTTGATGATTGTTTCTATATATTTTTCACAGGAAAATAAAAACAATAATCATTATTCGTTATTACCAGACACTTTCCAAAGGCCATAACATCGGCCAGACGCTTTAAAGTTCTGACCTTCACCGATATCTGAAAAGGGCATAGCATTCAATCTAGCAAGTTTACACCTTTATTTATTCTATTTTGACGTAGGTCTGACTACTCTGAGATTTCGGAGAATAACGGTTTTGATAATAGAATTTGACCTTTAAATAATAATTTTATTGTTATTACTTAAACAGAATTTTTTGAATGAAACTGTATCGGTAAGACAATAATAAACAAGTGTTTTTGAAGGCTAAGCTGTGTTTAGAAACATTTTACAAACTTGTAAAATACCGAACACTTTACTAGTTCATGCAGTTATTATAATTCTTAACAGTAGTGATTCCAGTCGACACGCACTCAAACCTCTTTCTTATCAGCAATCTTCGGTTCATTTTCCAAAAGTACACTACACAGTAAATATGAGTCACAAAGTACAATAAACGTCAATATCGGCGTCAGAGATAGGACAGCTGACGAAGAGGTTCCGGTGGGCTTGCACCCGCCACTCGATATCGTATTATATCTGAACGCGGCGGGTGACACGCGAGGGAGGACGCGTTGGTGGAATGTATTTATATTATTAAAAGTTTGAAAGTCAATTGAGGAGTGTTTGTTACAGGGTTTAGTGAGGCTGCTGTTAGGAACTGTGACTATTTTTAGATGTTCAAACGATTAAACTTAAAGGTAAATAAATAAGGGTTAAGGTTAAGGCAAATAAAGGTACTTGTATAGTGATTTTGTCATAATAGAATTAAAAAAAGTGTCGAAAGAACCTAAAACTTTCTCTCTGAATCCGGAAACAAAGAAAATGCTACTAACTTTGTTCCACCTTTCACATCAGCGCTACGTCAGAGTCAAATAATTCAGAATGGCGTTCCGGAAAAAGTGTAGAACAAAAATTTTGTGTGACAGCAAGCACACAGTCCGCTGTCTGGCCGTCCGGCCGTCCGGCTCGCGACCGGCGTCCGGTGTCCGCACCGATAATTGTGCACCCGCGTCACCGAACGCCAATTTTCATGTAAATTGTAAAAATTCATCCGACGATCGAACGCATACCAACTTACTGTCTACAAAGAGCTGTGCCAGTAGATAGATGTGTAATTGTTGTCCATGTTGTGGAAATATTGATGACTATAGTACGGCGCGGCGTACGGAGCTGTACGGATGGATTGTATTTTCCCGTCGGTTATGCATTCATGTGCTATTGCTGCCTTTATTTTGGTTCATATCACAGTTAAAATATTAATAACCGGTTTATTTTTTAATAAAACGATTATGAAGCTGAAAGTTAAATTTCCGCAAGACTTACTAGAATATTTTTCTTCAATTATGTAGACAGAATTTCACGTACGCTTATAAGAGATGCGGGGGTTATCGATAATGCTTACTTTGAGCTCGCACTGATCCTCCTGACTAGGCTAAGCCCCTGTGCTTCAGGATTTCGCTAAAGTTACAATAAATATATGCTTAAATGCGAACGCGGCTATTTCTAATAATACGTATTATCTATTGTCATGATAACATTGACTTTGTAAGTTTATAAATGTTTGAGTCTCGGAAACTGTCTGGAAAGCATCAGCAAGCTGCAGGATTTTAATTAAATTATTTATATTAAAATAAAAGTAAATATCTATTGAGTTGCAAAGCAGATACTATGTGGAAATAAATATCGTTTTGCTCCAACCGGCGATCTTGTTAAGATTGAGGGTAGTCGGGACGTGACATTTATGTATCACTAGTTTCCCGCGCGATGTAGCTGTGCTACTGCTGGCTATCTTAATGTATAAGTATCATGCTGTGTTGTTTCTGAGCTTTACTGAGTAAGCTCACTCCATCGTAGACTTTGTCTACATCACTTCTGACCTAGACTAGAGTCAAAAGCAAACCCATTATATAAAAAAATAACAAAGAATCAATGAATATTCTATTGTCAGTGTTCATTTTATTAATTCATAACAAAAACGCAACAATTATCTCACTGAGATTTCTGTTCGTTTATGGAGAAGTAAAACGAGGGATACTATCTAACTACACAGATAAGATAAACTATACTACCTCTACATCCAATTAATACAACATCCACCTTATCATACATTTCATCACCCATATGAATGATTTACGCATGTATGGTAATTCGCGTCGCTGCTTCCAAAACTCGTAAAATGTTTTATTGAATAGATGCGCCATCTACAGCGATGTCGCCATCGGATGACACATAACTGTGTTTTATGACTCCTGCTCAACTTTCGGTATCGCCCACAAAGGACGAGTACTTTACTCACTCAACTAAATCATTCGGAGGCTCTTAGTTTGCTTTACTATTGGAACTTGTAACTAGCACTTTGATACTTCGATCATAAAGCAAGATGCCATTAATAGCTATTTATGACATGGTGTTGCCATTTGTGCTGATACTGGTTCTATGACATGAAATTATATGTGTATGTAGTATACTTTAATGGTATCGGATCAATAGTGGCAGTTGTAGTGTCAGTGTTACAGTCAACAAACAATTCAATAATTGGATCGTCATTCTTAAAACTTCAGTTTTTATAAAATTATGGTTCCATTGGTAAACATCAACAAGTCCGTGTGAACCTCAAAGCATATTGTATGTAATGAAGTGTAAAGTATATGTAGGTTATGTTAAAGAGTAAATCTCGAGGTACCTAACACCGTTTAAGGAACACCGCAACGTTTTGTTCCCAAAAGTGTCGTCAGCTAGTGAGACGTCGGCCTTATCGCGGTTCACGCCTCAATAGACGACCACCCACTGAAATATGACGGCATTCCCACCTCGTTACCTACACGCTCTGACAAAGAGAAACGAACCCTAAAAACCCGAACATAAAGAGTTAAGGTATGCATACATAAAGTTGTTTAGCTTGCAGCGTGACTTTGAAAGTTTGTTTTGCGAATACGATTAAATTTTGTAGGTAGGTACCTACTTCTAAATCAAGTTGAAATTATTGATAAGTGAATAAGCTTTGTGTAAAGTTTTTGAATTGTGTTGAGCTTGTAAATGTTTCTTGTGGAAACAAGATACCTTTATGACTTTACAGGATTAACTGCAAAGCTTTGGGTTTGACGGTTTAAACGCGAAGAAACATACACTTTTTACATCTACTTAGAAGTTAATTCTTTAATCCTTAAATACACCACATGTAGATGTATAAAGCTCAGGTAGTAGGTGGAATAATATCGTAGAACAGAAGTGTATTATCTTCTTTCTTTTGTCCCATGTTACTTGGCGCAACCCGTTTTCTTCTTCCATTCCGTCCTATCAACCTTCATGCTATCACTTCCTCCCTTTTCTTTCATATTATTTTGCACATAATACATTTATCTTTTCCTTCGAATTCCTCTACATCAATTCACATTTATATTTATAACTATTTATTCACATGTTCCTTCCTCTTCACAAGCTTATATCAAAACAAACGATTCACTTCAATTTTTCTGTAACTGGCGCCATTTAAAACATTAAACACTTAAAATCTATCTCAACATTCTCATCTCCACTACATGCAATCTTTTTCCATCCGTCTCCCTCATGACCCACTATTCTGATCCATGCAGTGCACCTGGTCGTATTACTACAACATATTATGAAATTCCTTCACTAAATATTTAAAGCTAGAACTAATACTAAGATCTGCTCACAAGTGGGTGCTTCAGCTCTTACCGTCTGAATAACTGTCGATTTTATGAGTCCTTAACGTTCAAAAACTCTTTAAACTGAAAGCTATTTCTTAAAAGCTTTAACAGAATACTAAAACTCCATTTAACGAAAGTTCCGATGTTAAACAATTACTATTGTAATACTTAACATTTAACTGAAGAGATTATGACGGATATAATAATACTGCAATAACAGAAATTTAAATTGCAAGAATCATAATATGAGAAAAGCAAATGAAAAACATTACGAAAGGCCATTCACCAACTCAATTTTACTGGATATGTTTGGTAAGTGAATATATTACCACGTTAACAGTATCACTGCGCTACAGAATAATAGACCTTGATCCTTTGGTATAGAGAATGTTGGAGGTGTAGGAGTGAGTTGGTTAGTAGGTACATACATCATCCACAATTATTGGCCTGCAGCACATTATTAGCGGAACGAAGACAAACGAGGTTCCTACGTGGACTTGCCCCCGGCTTAGTTGTAATATTTCGTCGGAAGCAGTTTTTGCAAGCCGACCTCGTACGAGGTATTATGACGGGAAATTTGATGGTGATGTAGAAAAAATATCAACGGTCCATGGGTCCATTTGCTGTGTTTTGGCATCTCATGGTAAGTAGATATAAGTAAGTACAGGCCTCTGTCATAGTTAGGGTAGTTGGGCTACCCATCGAGGAAAATTATGTATTTCAAGATTGGGAACTGAAATCTAAAGGATTAGAATTATTATTCTTCATTCATAAATAACTTGTTATTAAAAGAAACACTGATGGTCTCAAACATACGAATTTCTTTTGTTACCTAGGCAAGTAATGATGCTTCGTATAATTATCGGGTGCCCTCATATTTTTCGTGCGACAGCTAATAACAGTAAAGATCCTGTATAAGCGTGACATCAGCTGACGCGGCCGTATTCTGGAAACGCCGTCACGAGGTTATTACGTCAGGAGGTTATTACGTTAACGAAGACAAACGGTCGGCATGACGCGAATATGAACTGCATGCGGTGGGGGGAGAAGTCAAGAGAGACAGCGGAAAGTTGAAGATAGTGAGAGGGACGGGAATAAAGAATTGCCGACATCAATACATACAATTAAGACGAAAAAAAAGAGAAAATATATATAGAGATCTATATTTTCGTGATAGTTCCACATACTAGGTTTTAATTGAGGAATGGCGTAATGGAGTAACGTTGTTACGTATCAATCTTCAGCAATACTCTCGACAACATGCGAACTTGAATCTGTTATGTTAAGATAGATTAATAAATAACCATTATTTAATCAAACAATAAGTACAACATTTTAGACTATTCCAAGAAAATTAAACTGTATCATGAAATATACTTTAAACATGAAATTCAATAAAAAAAAAGTCATGTGTATCCGTCCTTCAATGCATCTTAAAAAAAAAACCCTCCAGGTACGAATTATATTTATCAGGCTAGTACTACTGTACATTCAAGCAAAATTCAAGCCCGAATATCGTCTGAACTACACAATAACATCATGCGACTGAACAAATCAAATTATGATAAGTTATACAAATAGAATTAGGTAAATGTAAACACGTGTACTGTAAGGAAATAAATCAATAGTTGTTAGGTACGGTTTTACTATTTTCGTTTCATTGTTTATATGAGAAAAAGGTTTTTTTTTCATTAGCACTTACACATGAATATTGATTACTGGTTATTGGCTTATTTTAATATAAGCCCATGCTAAATTAATGGTCAAAGAGTTTAGTTTAAAACTTACATTTGTTCTACATAGTAAATTACTTGAATTTGGCCGTCTTTTATTCCATTGTTTTCGAGAATTAAAAAAAAACGAATATTTCAGCTTTTTCTCTCACAGTTTCATCTCAAAAGCTGCCTACCGCTCACTTCTTTCGCCTCGCAGCTTCCCATCCACCGTTCATAAACATAATTTATCAATCATTTATCACGAAGCGACCGCCGAGTACGCCCTGTACGCCGAGTACGCCTACAGCGCGTTGCGCCAAATTGGCCGCACGTTAATGAAAATTGAAAATTTGTTCTGAAAACCGATCAGTGAGCGAACGGTGACTAATGTGACCATGTCGTGTGGACATTATAAGAATATTCGAATGAAAATAGAACTTCAAGTAAGTACAGTGGGAAAGGAGCGTTTACCTATATGAAGACTGGTCAATTAATTATTACAGACGTTGTTAGTAAGTTTAGCAGATAGGTATTGAAATTGAGTGGCTGTAATCACGGTTCCACAAAACTGAAATGGATGAGTATATATGAACATAATATTGTGTTCAGTGTTCAGTGGAGCGAAGTTTATAAGTGACGCAGTGAACGGCCCATTGAGCACAGGTTGAGCAGGAGTAGCTGATGTGTCGGCGGAGATACGAGGCGCTTCATGGTTACACCACAAAGACTTCATATTTACCTACGCATCAACATTTATTTACGTACGTGCCTAACTTACACTTATAACATGTAAAACTTTTATGTAAATTGTAACAAGCCTTAAATCATTCGTAAAATATTAGACCTACAGCAAATTTTATCCCAAAACAAATTCGAACACACCCCTTATCTCAAAAATTAATACGCTTGAGGCGGGCTCCGTTAAAAGCCTATCAGTGCCATCAGTCACCGAACAGACGACAAAGAGCCGATGTGAGTAATAATCCAGCCCGCAGGATTACAGGCGGAGACAGCACACTACGACCAGCACACGGAATGCGATATCAGATCAGCTTCAGATATCTGAACCGCTTTGTGACGTCGGCACATTTCGTTTTTAATTCCCGTTTTAAATGGATTTTGTTTGTATAGAGCTGTAAAGATTTTGTTGTACTTTTTTTCCGAGGATTGCAAAAATAGCAGTAATTTGATTCCTGTCGTTTAAACTGGAACTAAACAAAATAAAACGAAGAGATAAAACTTGGTTGATACATTTTTCATCATCAATCGTTTTAAATGTAATGGCCGTTGATTCCGCGGGAGACGCCCAGGGCCGCGGGAGACGCCCAGGGCGTCGGACGTCGCGAGGCGACATCCGGCCACCGTAGGCGCGGGCTTGCGGACGGCGAGTAATGGGTAGCTCGCCGTCCGATCAAGGACCATGCCCGGGTCGACGGCGCGTTCTGTTCGCGCGCGCCTCAAAGAGCTGTCAGCACAGGGACGGGGCCCCCCAACGGGGCCAAACGCCTGCCGGGGTTGCGGGACGTCTTAACAGGATACCGTGGCCCCGGAACGTAAAGGGCAACAAAAGGAACAGGGTGGTTTTTTAGTCAGTAAAAGTCTGACAGTCCCTTCCGCCCCGCCCAGGACGGAAGGACTCATTTGATGATTTTTACCACCTCAAAAAAAAAAAAAAAAATGGCCGTTGATTCCACACAATCGTTGGTATAACGTACCTGATGACATCGCTAATGTATCAATGGGGCCTCCAGGAGTTTATCGTGGTCGAACAAATGAGGCGGCGTGCGCCATCCGTCACGCAATATTCTCGGTTCGCTGCGTCCGTACGGAATCGTTTCGTAGTCGGACAAGCATCACGCCGCTAATCCCAGGGCGAGGGCAGGCATTAATTCATTCAAAACCAATGACGCGGAAGGGTCAGACAAGATTAACGAGCTATAAATTTGGGGTTTAAACCGTTTGTGTTGAGATGACCGGCCGGCTTAGTGCGGTGCGCCTGGCCGCGTGACACAACTACACTATAGGGTGGAGCCATTGTCGAATGCATTTTGTATCACGTTAGAGATTTTTATAATCCTCTTTCACAACGTGATCTTAGAGGATTAAGAAAGAAATTAGATACGAAACGTAATAACGGGATTAGTGTTACGTTGTTTTTTTGTACCTGCCATTTGCCTGTGCGCATACGCTGTTATTGGGAGTCATTACTTCACTCACTCACTTTTCAAAACCCCATTACACTTGCTTACACAATAATTAAATAATCAACATAGTTTAAGATATTTAGATTAATAATTAAAGATAATCATAGTTTTGTTTACACTCAATAATGAATAATTGTCAAAACGTCAAACGTCAAACGTCAGTTTCTGACAGTAGGCGACATCTGGAGTAGATTCGCCGTAGTAGTTTTAAAAAATCTTTAATCGATTTATTATTATTTAGTTTATTTTGGCGTATTGATTGTAAACAATGGAATAAATATTTTATTGCCCAATCCGTAATAATTTTCAGCTTTTGGTTGTAACGCTTCAAGGCCTTCGTTTCCGAACGGCCGGAAGTTATTTTTTTACTATGAAGTTTTTACTAGAAGTTTCGTTGACACAACAATCCATATTTAATCTGTGAAGTAGTGTTGTCAGAGTTACGTTTGAGATTACCACATAAAGTTTTATGAGTAAATACTTTACCTAAATTGATTTACCGTGTTAGAAATGGGAAATAGTGAGTTTGTTAGTTTGAATCCTGTAAATTGTGGATGTTCCAGGGTGTATAAGTCATGTTGGACCCTAGTTAGCGAATTACATGAATTGA
The DNA here is from genome assembly GCA_949316365.1 of Hoplodrina blanda. Classification (NCBI taxonomy): domain Eukaryota; kingdom Metazoa; phylum Arthropoda; class Insecta; order Lepidoptera; family Noctuidae; genus Hoplodrina; species Hoplodrina blanda. Next base: position 380,498 of record OX438579.1, on the reverse strand, counting down.
ATATCTTGGAGAAGTGAATCTGTCTTCCGCGTTCCCGTCTGAATTTCCCATGAACTCGGGAAGGCTTCTTAGGTGCCCTGTCTGTTTCCGGAATATCGCGGTTGACATTGAAACGCGAAAGGACGCCAAGGATTTGACGAAAGATTCCGTGAGAGGCACGTCGTGCGTCCCTTCAAACCTTAATTAATGCCTTAAAAGGTAAGTACTTGTGGTGTTGAAAAGTGTAATCCGCGCCCTTTCGTTAAAAGAGGCAAGTGAGTGATAATTGGGACATTAATTACAGGGCGAATCTTCCACGTGAACCAAGGGAATTAGCGAAATGCTGACACGTGTACAGCCGCACTAAGGAGTACTGCAAACGGTCTTCACACTGGATTAGTGTCACCTTGATCCGTGTCTTAGAGGTAAGAATGTTCAATATTTGAAAGTGTTCTCCGAGCCCCTTCGTTAATAGAGGAATGTGTAGTGATTCATTGGTTATGGCTTACAGGATTCCTGCGTTTGGCCGAGGTTCCGTCTCGCCGCCAGGAGCCAGAGACGCTTCTGGCACCTGGACGCGAGACCCGCTCCTCGAGTCCACTCCAGGCCTCCTGTGGAGGCGACTGTGCAGTGGCAGTGTCCGCCTAGCGTTTCAACGCGGGCGGGACGGTTTTTTTCTTATATTATAAATTACACTTATTACAAATTTAATACCGGTTCCAAGTTGGAGCCCATTTGTTACCTGCCCGGTCTTCAAACCTGGTGGCTGGTTTTCGACCTGATTTAATTAGGACCCCGGGTTCGACACCTACGTTTCATAACTGGACCATACCATAACACCTTGGTCGGCTCAGGGTTCGGGACCGCAGGTCCCTGGCGCCCATTGGATAATTTTAATTTAATGATAATACCTTTATTCTCAAATTCAATAATTTTAATTACACAAACCGGAAGGTTGTACCTTGGTTATATTTTACATCCCTTAAATTTACTATTATAAAGAAACAGTACTTTGGGCTTATCTTTAGCTCCCCACACCCATAGTTCTACCGGTTTAAATAACGCTGGCTGGCACAACATTAATTTGAGTATAATTTTAAATATTTGTTTGGGTTTTAAGCCCCGTCTACTTTTAATAGGTTAACTAATTAGTTTTATAATAAACTGTTATTGTTTGTTAGTTTGTTGTTTCATTATAGCTTAATACCAACCCACCTTGCAGCTGGGATTTTGTACCTCTGTCTTAGAGAGACAAAATCTCAAATGTAACAGTGGCGACCAACGTGTGTATTAGTTAGAGATAGAGGTTACGTCAATTGCTGTACCTTACAAGCCAGAGTACTGTTTCTAGGACCTTCCAGTAATACTAATTTTTAAGAAAAAACCGTCACGCCGAATCCCTTGTAACGTGTTTTAGTTTTGTTTTGTTGTTTGTACTGTTATATACACTTTATACACTTTTATATCACTTATACAATTTACTTTACATATTTATACAATGTCCTTTGACTTAGCCTAACTTAAACTTTATGACTGCTGATTGTGTGCTATAATTAAAGATAATATTATCATATACGGTTAAAGATTGTACATTGTGACAGCCAGTTGTTCGTTCACTTTAGTTCTCTTCAATTTAATATTTTAAAAAATGGAACGTCCAATCCAATTTAATTTACTGCGCAAGGACGAGCTCATTTATGAAGTACGGGTTCGAGACGCGACACCCGCTTCAACCGTAGAGGAACTACGTGTTCAAATTAGAGAACTCAATAAATTACTATCTTCGGACGAAATTGTGGAGACAAGCTTTGAAATAAAAAGCGAGCTACAAACGATTAAGGCCAAATTACCAGAACTCAAGGAAATACTTGATAATTATCCATCCAATTTCAAAAAATTTAACCGCGCTAAAGCATTAAGTTACCACCTTTATCATCGCTTGAGTAGGATTACCCCCTCCACAGATCTTAGTACTGACTATGCAACCATTGACAACCAGCTTAGGGGTTACTTGTCTAAAATTGATTCGGCTAACGCAAGCTTCCAACAATCATTTACTTCCGCTGAGGAGACATCAAAAGTAACGTCAGACTTGCAGCCAAGGGACTTAATCGTTTCCTGTAAGAAAGAAACGGTTAAGTCATTAGGAATTAAGTTTGACGGTACAGGTTGCGTGAAAGCGTTTATTGAGCGCCTCGAGGAGCTTTGTGAGGCCAGAGATATTAGCGAAGCCTCATTACATATGTCAGCGCTGGATCTTTTCTCGGATGGAGCCATATTGTGGTACCGTGGCATTAAAGCGTCAGTTAATAGTTGGGCGGATCTGAAGAATCTCTTACTTACGGATTTTGCTCCACCTGACTATGATATGCGTCTTATTTCAGAGATAACAAATAGAACGCAGGGGTCAACTGAGCTGTCTTGTATTTATATAGCAGTCATGGAGAATCTTTATAATAGGCTATCATATAAGGTTCCAGAACGCGACCGTTTGGCACGGATCAAGTTTAATATGAGACCGGAATACACGTCGGGTTTGTCATTAATGACTGTCAACACGCTGGTCGACTTAAAGGAGAAGTGCAGACAACTGGAGCTAGGGTTCCATAGCAGGGCTCAGTTCCATGAACCACCCAAACCGACATCTTCTTTTGTTGCACCAGACTTGGCATTCCATCCACCTAAAGGTACACAACGCGTGGAAACCGTGCAAAAAGATTCTGGATCGTTGTTCTGTGTTCGTTGCAGGGTTAAAGGACATTCGTTATCTGATTGCAAATCCACAGAAATTGTGTGTTTCCGTTGTGGCAAGAAGGGCGTACGTGCACCCTCTTGCCCTACGTGCAGTAAGAAGCAGAAGGAGGCTAAGTCCTGTCCAACCTGCAATTCAAAAAACTAAATGTGCGGAACTACAGCCAAAACTTTGATAAGTCCGATTGGGACGAATATTTAAAATCTTTAAAAAATTTTTTTAATGCGCTAAGGGTGAATACAATTAGATATAAGACTACGGACGATAGTCGTCCACATTTAACAGTTTCCATATACGATAAATATTATTATGGTTTACTCGACTCGGGTTCTTGCGTCTCGGTATTGGGTTCCGATGTTGGCCAACATTTCATTACAGCTGGTGCGAATTTACACGCCGATACGCGGTTGGGCAACATCGTAACTGCCAATGATTCGAGAGCATCCGTAGAGGGTTATTTATTTTTACCAGTGACTCTCATGGGAGTGACTAAGGTCATCAAATTTTATGTTATTCCAGACATTACAACACCGTTGATTTTTGGAGTTGATTTTTGGAAGGCCTTTAACTTGGCCCCAAAAATTTTTAATAAATTACCTTTACATTATTTAAAAAAAAATAGAGGCCATTCATGCGTCTCGGAGGTTAGGCATCTACAGCCTTTTGACGAATTAACACCGGATCAAAAGAACGAAGCGGAGTCTATAATTAAAGATTTTGAAAGTGTTTCCTTTGAGGCTAAGGGTTTAGGTCGTACTCATCTGCTGCGTCATAAAATAGACACAGGGGATGTACCTCCTATTAAACAACGTTATTATCCTTTGTCACCTGAACGCCTCAAGGAACTTAACCGTCAGCTGGATGAGATGTTGGAGATGGGAGTGGTGGAACCCAGCAATAGCGCGTGGAATAACCCGGTTCTTCTGGCTCCAAAACCGAATGGGGAATGGCGATTTTGCCTGGACAGCCGGAAGCTTAACGCAGTCAGTAAGCAAGATGCGTATCCACTACCCTACGTCTCCCACATCTTAGACCAGTTGCGAGACGCGCGATATCTTTCGTCTATTGATCTCAAATCTGCATTTTGGCAGATCGAATTGGACTCCGCTTCGTCCAAAGAAAAAACCGCGTTCACGGTTCCGGGTCGAGGTTTGTTCCATTTCAAAGTTATGTGCTTTGGGTTGACGGGAGCCCCAGCTACCCAACAGCGATTAATGGACAGACTTTTCGGCCCGGAGTTTGGTAATAAGGTGTTCGTCTATTTAGATGACATTATTATTTGCTCATCAACCTTCGAGGAGCACATTTCACTTCTTAGACGGGTTTTAGACAAGTTAAGGCAGGCTAATCTTACAATTAATTTACCAAAGTCCTGTTTCTTTCGACGGGAATTAAAATATCTGGGATACAGAGTGGACAAGCATGGTTTACACACTGACCCGTCGAAAGTTCAGTCAATCGTTGACTTTCCAACCCCTACAACCCGTAAGGAAGTGAAAATGTTTCTTGGAACGGCCTCATACTATAGGCGTTTTATTAAAAACTTTAGTACGATAGCGGCCCCTTTAAACGCACTAACGAGTACGAGCAAAAAAGCGCCGCCTTTTCAGTGGACGGCTGAGACTGAAACCGCGTTCTCAACCTTAAAAGAAGCATTGGTGTCTGCTCCGGTATTGGCTTGCCCAGATTTCTCACAACCTTTTGAGATTCATTGTGACGCATCTAGTTTTGGGATAGCGGGCACTCTGACTCAGGTTATTAGTGGGGAGGAGCACCCAATAGCTTACTGTAGTCGTTCGCTCAACCCGGCGGAACGCAACTATTCGGCAACGGAGCGAGAGGCCCTCGCTGTGGTCTTCGCCGTTGAACACTTTCGTCCCTACGTAGAAGGCGGTCCTGCGTTTAAAGTGATAACCGACCACTCTAGCTTAAAGTGGTTCTTTAACTTAACCAATCCCTCTGGTCGATTAGCCCGTTGGGGTTGTCGGTTATCACCTTACAACTTCACGATTGAGCACCGCAAAGGCAGGGACAATGTAGTTCCAGATGCCCTATCTCGTGGCGTCCCGGTGCTAGAAATTAAAGCGCCCAGTAATGACACATGGTTTAGAGCATTGTGGGATAAGTGTGTCAGTACGCCCAGATCGTGTCCTAATTTCATTATTAAAGAGGATAAACTTTACCGTTACTCTAAAAATAAATTCGGGGTGGCTAGTGACTACGACTGGAAGCAGGTAGTACCGGAGGACAATCGTTTAGAATTGTTGAAGAGTCATCATAGTGGCGAATTATCTCCACATTTCGGAATATTTAAAACTTACAAAAGACTTGCCCTCCGATACTACTGGCCTAACATGTATAAGGACGTGATTAGCTACGTTAGTAAATGTGATACGTGCGCCGCATATAAACACTCTCAACTGCCTCCCCCTGGACTCTTGGGTGATGCAAAAGAGTGTTCCAAGCCATTTGAAACCATAAGCATGGACTTGGTAGGTCCGTTGCCACGGTCCAGAGCGGGTTTCACATACCTATTAGTTGTCGTGTGCTGTTTTACGAAATACTGTTTACTATTTCCTTTACGTAGAGCCGTTGGTAAGGCTATAGCTCAGAAACTAGAAGACGACGTTTTCCTGGTTCACGGTATACCCCGTACGGTTATAGCAGACAACGGGACGCAATTCACGGGCAATGAGATACGTTCACTATTGGAGAGGTACAAAATTCCTCAAGTTCACTTCACACCTCGTTACTGCCCAAGCGTGAACACTGTGGAACGCTATAACCGTACCATTATGACCGCGGTATCAATTCTTGTGGAGGATGATCATCGGTCTTGGGATGTTAACATCTCTAAGATCCAGTTCGCAATGAACACCTCCACAAACGAGGTTACTCGTTTTACCCCGTTCTTCCTAGTACATGGCAGAGAGGCAGTTAGTAGTGGTGATGTCTTCGGCAAGGATACCGTTGCACAGCCCACTCTAGCTTGCGCTTCCCGCAATTCATATGCCAATCAATTAGGGGGTCTGGGTGATATCTTCAGTAAGGTAAAGGACGCGCTCGTTAAATCACACAATCGTAGTGCTCGTTATTATAATAGTAGTAGGAGACACGCTGAGTTTGAGGTAGGCGACACTGTTTGGAAGAGAACATATCCTCAGAGTGACGCCTCAAAATTCTTTATGGCAAAATTAGCTCCTAAATATGAGAGATGTATTATTAGGAAAAAACTTTCACCCTTAGTGTACGAATTAGAAGGCTGTAGTTCCGGCAAAAACCTTGGCACATGGCATATTAAGGATTTTAAATCACCTTGTGGCGAGGATTAACCTTTCATATATTTTATTTTAATTTAAACTTAAATTTTAATTACCTAGTAGTAGATGGTCTCAGTGACCTTTAAGGGCTGTATATGCCTTGGGACTACTAGTTTACTTGTAGCATTGGTGGCTGTATATGCCACGGTGTTATAATTAATTTAATATATTTTACAATGTTTTGAGGTTCGTAGTGTTACACAGGTTACTACTGTGTACACATGTGTGAACTAAACTTAATAAACCAATAGACAACTATTGAGAGTTGTTATTGGTTACTTGTTGTGTAGGAATAACGCTCTTACAGATTGTATATTTTGTATAACCTCCGGATTGCTGGTAAGGCAGCATTTTGATAGTCCTGAGTTAGGCTTTAATAACAGGCGTGTAGGCTGCTTTGATGGAAAACGTTTCTTTTATTTCAGATGGAATTTTTTTTTTCTCATACAGGGGCGAATAACCATCACATTCCAGTTAGGGAATACGGTTAGCCAATTCTAATTAGTTTGTAGCATTTAGTCTAATTTCATTTAGTGTAGTGTTTGTAAACCAGCACGGCGTTATTTTCGGTGGTAATTACTTTTCCTTACAGGATGTGCAGAGTGGTGGTGGTGTACGATTGGGAGGTGTGGTCTCTCCTATATAATTATAGTAGGTCAGACTAGGACATTGGAACTTCGGCTGTTACTTACACATTTCTTTTCTTATTGGAGTTTGTCTTTTACATGTTTGTAAATGGATTAGACTCGCTCCAGAGGAATTCAGATACTTACACATTTCTACTTTTATTGGAGTTTGTCTTTTACATGTTTGTAAATGGATTAGACTCGCTCCAGAGGAAGTAGATAACATTTAATATATGTCACAGGTTCAGCCAAGGTTCTGTATTGTTGTCGTATAACTACCTAGTCGTGCATCGGTTTCTACGTTTATTTTTATTTTCATTCTTTTCTTTCTCAGTCCTGTTTTCAGGGATGAGAGTTGTGGATCGTTGTGAGTATGTTTAGTTCTTGTGAGTCTTTGACGCTGGAGGGCCAGCGTCGAGATTTGCCCAATCGGGTCAAATCTCTGGTGGTTGGGGAGGTACTGTTACGTTGTTTTTTTGTACCTGCCATTTGCCTGTGCGCATACGCTGTTATTGGGAGTCATTACTTCACTCACTCACTTTTCAAAACCCCATTACACTTGCTTACACAATAATTAAATAATCAACATAGTTTAAGATATTTAGATTAATAATTAAAGATAATCATAGTTTTGTTTACACTCAATAATGAATAATTGTCAAAACGTCAAACGTCAAACGTCAGTTTCTGACAGTAGGCGACATCTGGAGTAGATTCGCCGTAGTAGTTTTAAAAAATCTTTAATCGATTTATTATTATTTAGTTTATTTTGGCGTATTGATTGTAAACAATGGAATAAATATTTTATTGCCCAATCCGTAATAATTTTCAGCTTTTGGTTGTAACGCTTCAAGGCCTTCGTTTCCGAACGGCCGGAAGTTATTTTTTTACTATGAAGTTTTTACTAGAAGTTTCGTTGACACAACAATCCATATTTAATCTGTGAAGTAGTGTTGTCAGAGTTACGTTTGAGATTACCACATAAAGTTTTATGAGTAAATACTTTACCTAAATTGATTTACCGTGTTAGAAATGGGAAATAGTGAGTTTGTTAGTTTGAATCCTGTAAATTGTGGATGTTCCAGGGTGTATAAGTCATGTTGGACCCTAGTTAGCGAATTACATGAATTGAATATCTTGGAGAAGTGAATCTGTCTTCCGCGTTCCCGTCTGAATTTCCCATGAACTCGGGAAGGCTTCTTAGGTGCCCTGTCTGTTTCCGGAATATCGCGGTTGACATTGAAACGCGAAAGGACGCCAAGGATTTGACGAAAGATTCCGTGAGAGGCACGTCGTGCGTCCCTTCAAACCTTAATTAATGCCTTAAAAGGTAAGTACTTGTGGTGTTGAAAAGTGTAATCCGCGCCCTTTCGTTAAAAGAGGCAAGTGAGTGATAATTGGGACATTAATTACAGGGCGAATCTTCCACGTGAACCAAGGGAATTAGCGAAATGCTGACACGTGTACAGCCGCACTAAGGAGTACTGCAAACGGTCTTCACACTGGATTAGTGTCACCTTGATCCGTGTCTTAGAGGTAAGAATGTTCAATATTTGAAAGTGTTCTCCGAGCCCCTTCGTTAATAGAGGAATGTGTAGTGATTCATTGGTTATGGCTTACAGGATTCCTGCGTTTGGCCGAGGTTCCGTCTCGCCGCCAGGAGCCAGAGACGCTTCTGGCACCTGGACGCGAGACCCGCTCCTCGAGTCCACTCCAGGCCTCCTGTGGAGGCGACTGTGCAGTGGCAGTGTCCGCCTAGCGTTTCAACGCGGGCGGGACGGTTTTTTTCTTATATTATAAATTACACTTATTACAAATTTAATACCGGTTCCAAGTTGGAGCCCATTTGTTACCTGCCCGGTCTTCAAACCTGGTGGCTGGTTTTCGACCTGATTTAATTAGGACCCCGGGTTCGACACCTACGTTTCATAACTGGACCATACCATAACACCTTGGTCGGCTCAGGGTTCGGGACCGCAGGTCCCTGGCGCCCATTGGATAATTTTAATTTAATGATAATACCTTTATTCTCAAATTCAATAATTTTAATTACACAAACCGGAAGGTTGTACCTTGGTTATATTTTACATCCCTTAAATTTACTATTATAAAGAAACAGTACTTTGGGCTTATCTTTAGCTCCCCACACCCATAGTTCTACCGGTTTAAATAACGCTGGCTGGCACAACATTAATTTGAGTATAATTTTAAATATTTGTTTGGGTTTTAAGCCCCGTCTACTTTTAATAGGTTAACTAATTAGTTTTATAATAAACTGTTATTGTTTGTTAGTTTGTTGTTTCATTATAGCTTAATACCAACCCACCTTGCAGCTGGGATTTTGTACCTCTGTCTTAGAGAGACAAAATCTCAAATGTAACATTAGTATGAATGAAATGATAAAAAAAACTGTAAGAATAAAATGTCAACTTTCTAAATAGTAATAGTATAAGACTCATAATTACTATATTGAAGAACAGATTTCATTTCAATGTATTACATGAATATAATTTTCATAGTAAATGTAGTAATTTGTAATATTTAGGTAAAAAAAAAGTGTTACCTCAAGAGTCGTGAAAAGATAATGTTTAAATAATTACCTCAGGTCAGGAACATCAGACACCGGTGCGCCGTCCTCCGAGAGCCACGATATGATAGGAGCCGGAGTGCCGTGAGCCGCGCACGAGACCCTGGCGCCCGAGCTGTTGGAGAACGACAGCCGAGGAGGAGGCTCCATCAGGAACAGCAGCTGGCAGGACGAAGGCGATGCTGGGGAACAAAACGAAATGGTTAATATTGAGGAAGGAATACAACAGTAGTCATTACAAACGCGGCAGCTAGATGAACATGGAATTTTGGGTCCGATTTTGAGTTCCCCCATCAGGAAGGATGTATAATAGGGTTTCTTTTTTAAGAAAATGTAGTATTATAGATCTCACCGTCACCCAGTGAGAGTGCGGTGCTCCTGACTAGATATTGGCCCACTTGCTGCAGTGCCCAAGGAGACCACCAGTGGTTTACTACACCTGCACCACCCAGTGGTTTCCTACACCTGCACTTCGGAGAACATTAAAAACGCCACTGATGTCGCAATACACGTGGCCATCTGCTGGGGCCAAGTACATACTAAAAAAAAGGGATTTACCTAAACTATGGATTGGAAAGGTACTACAAAGAAAATCTTAATGGCATCCTGGAGACTGTTTGTGCTTTGTTAATGGCAATAAACTTGCTCCTTATTACATGTTGTTCTGCGCATGGGCTCAGGGCTGCGTGATAACAATGTATTTAATGATGTAATCACCAACACTGTTTCTAATAGTGGTCGTCTATTATGTCAAGATGAAGTGTGTGGACTGCCCTAATCTATATAAAGTAAGACATCCTCCAATAGATCATAGCGAAACAAAAGAAGGAAGTTACATTAGGTCCGATGTAATGTCATTTGTTAGGGAAATTAACGCGTTATGACATGCTGGTCGTTATATTGCGCTGCTTAAGTGAAGTGGTTTTGGCATGGGTCCCATTACAATGAAACAACACCCGATTCAATTGTTTAAAAATAAACTAATAAAATGGAAAATGTTATTATTCTGTCAATGACTTTTTTTTAAATTATCTTTGAAATTATTTTACTCCACTTTTTTTTTACCGAGGTGTAAAAAAATACTATTTATTTGTACTGCATACATTTTAGTAACAATACATTTGTCTTAATTAAACTGATTTTAAACATTAGTATGTTTGTGTAAATATAAAGTAAATTGTACAAGGCACTAAAAGGTAGTGAACAACTTCATTTTGTGCAGCAACTTTCTAAGCAAATAAAGACACATTGTATTCTGTAAACTGCGCTTTAACGCAGAAGTTCACAAGTTTAAATATTTTGGTATTGAAGTATCGTATTATGTATGATCAAACTTTGTGTACCAAAAATGACACTTTTAAACACAAATCACCTCGACTAATGTTAATAAAATCTTGTCTAGACAATTACCTATTTGAAGCAAACATAAAATATTTTCTTCAAAAGAAACTTTCTTTGTGTCCACGTAATTCGTCTCGACAGGGTGCTAATAGCCTCGATCACGCGATTTTCTCGGAAACATCTACGAGTAGTTACATAAAACGTTACAACCACTTCCCTTTTAGGAGCTCATAAACTACCAATCGTAATACGTCTTCATCCTAATTTCCACGATTGAAACGAACGTGTAACGGTTACAGCAACACAATTACCTACCAAGGTTGCCAATGATTTTCTCCTTAATTGTTTGTCAGAAAATTATTAACTCCTACATCTCAAACGTTTCATTTAGTAAAATAAAAGGGAGTTTCAAACGGTAACTCAATTAATGTAAGCTGAACGGCGTAAACAATTAGACGCGAGGCGCGGCGCGGTGCGGCGCGGGGCGGGTGGAGGGCGCGAATATCAGCATGTGTCAGTTGTCGACGACTGTACGTAATTAGCAGCTGCGTACGAACTCGTATGAGTTATTGGATGTGCCTTTTGATTACGGAATCAAAGGGAGTCTCGGGTACAGTCGCACACTGCGGTTCATTAGGATGTCAGGATGAAATACCGTTTTGTTAATAAGTAGGCGCAAACGTAGATCCACTGCTATCATTTAAAATAGCAGTTGCAGTGCATGTCAAAGCAAGTTTGAATTACATTTCATAGAACACTGTAGGTAGCTTGTTACCATCCCAGCATTTCCAGTTTTTTTTTATTTGCACGGAATGGTAAAACTATGGGTTTTTTATTATTTGAACGGATTGATTGTGTAATTTTAATGCAAGTAAATAAAAAAAATGAGCTCTCCAGAGGTACTTTAAAGTTTTCATAGACACAAATACAAGACCTATAACAGATTACCGCAAATATTTCTTCCAAACATAATTAAACGAATTTAACAGCCGGCTCTGGAACACCTGGCCTCAACGTTTCGGCTTACAGATTTATGAGTGTCGCGTGCACAGAACCGCACCTTAATCTCACGAGCCGGCTATACAAAGCGGCATCCTCACAATTCGTTACTCACTGTACAATGTACATAACGCTTTATTAAAATTCCACTGTTGAGTCACTTTGTCGTGCGACCGCGCTAATTGTCGCAAGTCGCGCTACGATTCACGGCGGAATCCTCTTTGACGAAGCTCCTTTGATGTTCACTTATTATTATAAGACGTTGTGTAAATTAGTCAGACTTGATATTTCTGCGTTAACCGCAGCTTCGCGTTTATTTAGATTAAGTTTGTTGGTTTTTGAATATCTACCAGGTGCCTGCCGTGCTCCAGCGAGAGCTATGAATTCATAACTCATCTTAATTCTTCTGTATTTACTCTAAACTGTAATTTATTTTAGGTATTGTAGTCCAATGTTTAAGTGCGTCAGCTAACTGGCTATGATTTCTTTATCATGTCACCAGGCCAGCTCCAGTAGATAATACTTCTTCATATCTCATCATTAAGAATGTACCTACTTAATAACTCTCCTTATAAATGTCCTCGCACGAACAAAGTAAAACAAACGCGCAACAAATAATGGTTACAATAACTAACATCCATATCAAGAGGCTGGCTCTAATATAGTGCGAGAGAGGGAACTTAATAAAACGAAATTACACGTAGTGTGGCTTACAGGGGCTTAGGCCAGCCACCACTCAAATTTACTGGCCGTCTCCGCGACTATAAAAAGAGCGTTTGAGCGTGTTACGCGAACGTAAAATATACGAGCTCCTGGCCTAACGCCTCACGTAGAGGTGCGGCGGAGATCATCGATATGTGAGCTCTCGCTGATGGGATGCCGAGCTCATTATCTATTGTCACGCAATACAAGCTTGTGGGAACGGAAGCTTGTAGGAAATCAGGTAGTTGTGAGATGTGCGAATAGTGAACTGTTGTGAATAGGTACCTATTAGTTTTTAGGTAAAAAGTATTCTATCCGCCACATTCAACAATCACAATATTTACAAAAAGCTTGTAAAAAAACACATTAGGACTTATTGTAGCTAAAGCGGAAAAATGCTGAATTAACCTTAAATTAGCAAACACTTGCACAGAAACACTTTCACTTCAAATACAACGAATCGTGAACAAATTCGATATCGATTCGCCACATCACTACACAATGCCAGGTGCCCCGATATTGTTTTATGGGAGTTCCAGTTTGAGGCAAATTGCATAAGTTGGTCTACCTATGTGTTTATCGATTCTCTGGCTAACAGATAAAAACTAGATGATATCAACGTCGTCAGCGAAACTCCAGCAGTTTGTATTTACCGAGTCGATCGTAACGATCGAATGAGCCCTTCGGTTTATATCTCATTTTCTCTTACGGTATACAATAACCTTATACAGTGTAGGTTACACTGTCTCACTGCTCAAGGGTGATACGACAGTACCATAGCGAGTGTATCAACATAGGAAGGGGTACAGGTTCATACCTTGATGAATATCAACATGCAACAATAACAATACCACAATAGTCCCAGTTTGTAATGTTTCAAAACCATACGTTTTAGTGGCTTGAAATTCAGGATTCAATAAAAGCAACTCATAATAATAATTACTGTTGCGAAGAATCAATTTACTTGACTCGATAAGATCGACTCGATCGAGACTACTGATAGATCAATGTTATATAACCTTCTTTTATACTGATATTTGAGACTTTGTCCATAATTTCTATTAATATAATTGCCCTTTTGATAAAGAAAAGGCCGCCTATTATGTGATTTTAGTAATTCAGATGTTTTGAGATCACAAAATATGCCAATAGACATTAATTTATTTTCAGTCGAGAAAATTCTTGTGTTTCAAGCAATTCGTCACAGAAATCTTCCACAATTTGTGATGTTTAAGAAAATTTCGTAATAAAGGCTTTTCTTTACTTTTAATAGAGCCTCGAATGTCTGAAACATTTCGTTTTTGTTAATAAAACTGACGGAAACAAGTGAAGTTCGTCTTTGTTAGTGCCCTTAATAAAAGTAGACAAAAGACAGGATACGAGCCAGTCTCCCGAGTGTACGCTGCGTATAGTCCAAACTTTTGAGTACATAGAGGTCCAGTACTGGGAACTGTATTGTTACATTAGTCATAAGTGTTGACATATTTTTTATGATATCATAAAAGGTCAAAGGGTCAAAGTCAATGCACGTATTTCTATTTAACCAAGAACTTTAGAATAGTCATGGAGATAGTCTGTTAGTCAGAAAGTTGAAGCTAGTTCATAGTCATTCTTGTAAACTACTTAAAGAGAAAGAATTAATAGCAACTACTTCTTGGTGATTGCACTACATGGTTGATCATCGATTACGTAAACACATAATAAGTGGGATGTCAAAACTACTCAAAACGAGAGGATGTTTAGAGCTTGTCTTGTAAAATACCAGTGATAATATGTCCTGTGCACTAAATATTCCATTCTTCTCTATACAAAACTACCTTTTGGAAGAGGCAACTAGATTCAGTTCTTTTTTTTTTTCTTGTAATGACGTTTAAATGTGTCTTTAATGGCCTGATTGAAATAAATGATTTGACTTTGACTTTGACTTTATGAATTAATCTTCACTATCACTACATATTATAAAACAAAGTCGCTGTCGCTGTCTGTCTGTCCCTATATATGCTTAGATCTTTAAAACTACGCAACGGATTTTGATGCGGTGATGCGGAACGGATAGAGTGATGCAAGAGGAAGGTTTATATGTATAATACATGCATAATATAGTAGAAAACACTGATAATTTTAGAGGTTTCTAATGTGATGTCGTAAATAAACACATTTTTTTGCGCTTACATTGTAAACGCTGGCTGAACCCTTCGAGATAGATCAAAATAATGTACTACAGTATTGTACATCTTAAAAAGGTCTACAAAAAAGTCCGCGATGGTATATGTCTATCTCTTAGGGATAACCCACAATAACCATTTTTTATCCTTAACTTTTTACGAAAAATAATGGCTTATTTAAGAAGCAATTTTAGGCAATACAGCATTAATCCTTATCCAATTAAGTACCTTAAACACATTGTGCATTAAATATAGATCAATATAGCCCTTTACAGCATATAATTTAAATGAATATTTTCGAAGATATCACAAATTTAAATACAGGGTTGCAGCGGTACCGGCCGGCCGGGGGTCGACGCGGCGACGAGTACCTACCTATAATACATACCTATAGATTTGAACGTTGAGTGTTTTCGTGTTCTTTCAAGTGTCTCTATAGATAACTATGTATTGTCTAATGACAAAAAGCTGTGAACGTTGTACATAAAGACATTCTGTAGTATATTTAGTATCAGCATTGCACCCGTGCGAAGCCGGGGCGGGTCGCTAGTTAAACAATATTTAGAAGTAATAAGTATTTTAGTGTAGAAAGTAATGACTCAGTCACTTCGCGAATCGAGCTGTCAAAACTTTGAACAAATAAAAACATGTAGAAACCCATCGCAATAAAGACTACAAAGGGAACGTTATTTCATTTCACTGAAATGCTCGTGTGATTGACTTTAGCTTCGTTCGTTTTTGTACGTCATCGTGTAGAAAAACAATATTTATATAGAGGAAGAGTATTTCAAAATAATCCCTTATTATTATAGAAGTTCGTAAAAACGACTTATTCAAATTAACGAGAAGAGAGCCAATTCCTGGTACCAGCTCTCAACCAGAATAAAAAGTACACTGTTAACTATTAACACTGTTATACCGGTGGAAGGGAAATCGACGCACGACGACGACGATGTTGAATGATGGCCAAAATAAATGTAATTTAATTTAAAAAGTAGATAATAAACAGTTCATTAATTAGGTTAAGTTTCAAACGAAGACATCCATCGGTTTCTAAGAAAACTTTAACTATATTTGACGACCCTGGATACCTATCTCTTTTGTTGACTGTACTTAATTAGTGTTGCCCAAAATCGGTCTTGGTCTTGCGGTCTTGGTCTTGTTCTTGCATTTTTGCAAGACCAAGACCAAGACCAAGACCGACTTATTGTAGCAAGACCAAGACCAAGACTGAACCCTGCAAGATTTGAGCAAGAACAAGACTAAGCCTGCAAGACTCTTGCGTCTCGCAGTTAAGTCAAACTGAGATTTGGGCGTAGGGATTTAGTTTCAATCCTGATTTTGATAGACGTTCCCCAGTATCAAAACCGTATCGTCATAACACTAAAAGGTATTGTATTGATTATTATATTTCGACTATTTATTAAGTTGGTAGCGTGTTACTCACAAATATGTTCCCATGTGATAAAAATGTACCTAGTATAACTTACTGACAAAGTTCATTTCATACCTTGTAGGTAGTATTATATTATGCTTGTTTATGTCTAATGTGCGGATCTAAAGTTAGTAGGTTGGTAAACATTATGTACTAACAAACTACTACAGTCCGTCAAGTTTCTTTAACAGATTTTCAACTTTATCGCTGAAGCATTAAGGTTCATGGTTGATTGGAAAAATTTGACGTTCCGCGAAGAAACCGTTGGTCGGTCGGTGTATTATGTACCTACTTATTTGATAATTTACCGACAAAGACGCCGCGGTTAGTAGAGTCTCGCAAGACTTGCGAGACTCTTGCTGCAAGACCAAGACCAAGACCAAGACTGAGAGCGCAATACCAAGACCAAGACCAAGACCAGGTGTATTGACGCAAGACCAAGACCAAGACTGGCTAAGGTCTCGTCTTGGTCTTGCATTTGGGCAACACTATACTTAATGAAAGTACAAGTTAACAATGTCGTTTCTATGTTTGTATATCAGCCTAAAAGTCTGTGTCCATATGTGCAATCGAATACTGTATTATAACCTTCCTTCGTGACTATATAATTTAATAAACATCTTCACTTCAAGCGTATTAGGTGCGTAACCTACACGTGTTCATTAATTTGCGACCAACCCAACTCACGTGTCCTTTGAACATTAGTAAAAACACAAATGGTCGCGTTGAAAACATTTAAACTCGTTTACAATCCGCTTTTAAGAACTTAATGAGCTTCGGTTTAATTCCACAGCAAAAGAGTGGCGGTCAGAGGTCATTGTATTATCCATTTAGTTAAATTTAATCCTTAGTAGCTCATTAATAACTACGTAATCCATTCCGGCGTCGTTTAACCCTTTCGGGCCCTAAACAAGGCTGTAACACCGAAGCGTGTAAGCTGTGCGTGTGGTGCAAGTGAACTACTTCCAGAGAGCTTGTAGTTTTGACACAATGCAATAGAAATGGAATAAACTAACTTCATTTCGAGATGTTTTATTGATTGCACTATTTTTCAGTTTTTTATATAACTCAAACTTTTCTCGTTTTAGAAAAAATCTGTTCAACTCTTGTTCGTAACTATGATGGAACTACTAATAATGTTAGTCAAACAATGGAAAACGGCTATAGTAGTTTCAGTGTTGTAAGCTACGCCAGCGATAGTTCTACGTTAGCTCAACATATCATTCAAAATACTTCCAAGTTACAACAATAGCTACTTCACAAACCGCTACCGCCTCTCACCCGGACGATGCCGAAAAAGGTCTTTGATATGCCAATATGCATGCAGCGCGATGGGCTCCTCCAGGCAAATTGAAATTTGCCAAGACCCACCTTCAGTGGGTCACCGGCCTGCTGAGCTTGTGCGAAACGGTTATTGTCAGGCAGATCGCTTTCATTGCGGACCATGAATGGAACACGACCAAATATTTTGATTATGCAAATTCTGTGTATGTTGTTGTCATGGCAGAATACCGTTTTCTGGAGAATTGTTTTTATTTTTCTGTAATATCCTAAGGATGATCAGGTTCCTAAACGGTGGGGTTTTAGTGAACTGCAGAAATGTTTTGTTCTTAGCGTTGCCAGGGTTATCTACGACTAATTCATCTCAAATTACTCGTTTCTTAAACAAATTACGAGTGTAATGTAATAAGGACTTTAATCAATCAACTTTTATGAACTAAAAGTTTTCATAGGCTTACAAAACAAAATGTAAAAATTAAATTAATGAATTCTTTCACCGTTTCTCCATTTAGAAACTAAAGCAGTTCAAAAGTTGCCAACTCCAACTATGTAAGTGTACAAAACAAGAACTGCTCTGTCTGTCCTCATAACTGGGTCAGCGGAGCTCCATACAAGTCAAACTAAAGCCTTCCAAACGATCCCTGCAAATTAATAAAGGTATCAAGGTGGACTGTATTTAAATGAAACATAGGTTTTTCTCACTGGATTTAATCTGATTTAATTTAGCTAACAATAGTGACTTAAAACTGAACTACTAACAAAGACTAATATAAACTTGAAAAAACAAAGCAAAAGGTAATGACAATCTAGCAATACTAAGAAACACTAAAACACTTTTCGCTACGCGGACGGGCAGAGTAACACCTTGTCAGAGGGCTACTGCGAGACTACGCTGCGGCTCTCAGCCGCGCTTAATTTATTCCCTCAGACCGTAGGTGGACGTAGTGGCGAGCGGCTCACAAACAAAAATCTTTCCACCAATCCTATCCCTACGTTTGCTTTACATATACTTAGGTGTATGTGTAGTTATATATATTGACCTTGAGTAAACAAAGGAATTAAACAATTTCAACAAAAACTTAACTAAACCCTGTGATTCTACCTTAATTGAGTAGTCTAATATCATGCTAAAATAGTTACTGACTTGTTTACCCTAAATTATTCACAGTATACCTACAAAATCACCTATAAGGTTTTCTTATGTTTAGATTCTAGATTGCTGTACTTCCCAACACTAAGGGATAATAAAAACAACCTTAATCGACTTACAATGTTTCATTAAACCCTAATTTCAAAATGATCTTTATTTTAATCAATCCTTATACTATTTCTTATCTAAGCGATGACGTCCGTGACATCCTCCCCCCGGCGCAGGGCTACCGTAGCCTTATCCTCCACGCAGAGGACGGCGAGCTTCGTGACTGGGCGCCGTAGGACGCCCGCCGGAGTTCTGATGTCCGCCGACCGCACCTTGCCGTCTGGACCGACGTATGTGGTTTCCACGACGCCTCGGGGCCACGTTCCTCGTGGCAGTGTGGGGTCGATGATGATGACCAGGTCGCCGACTCGAAGGGGCCGTCGTTGATCGTCAGATGCCCCCCTGGGCACCAGCGTCGGCAGGTACTCGTCCACCCAGCGCCGCCAGAAATGGTCGGCGAGCGCTTGGGCAGCCCTCCAGTGTTTGCGGCTGGCCTCCTCACAAGGCCCGGTACAGGGAAGACCTGAGGAGGTTCCAATAAGAAAATGATTAGGTGTGATTGCCTCCGGATCCTTGGGATCCACAGAGACATGGGTCAGAGGCCGGGAGTTAATTGAGTGCTCGGCCTCTGTCAACAGCGTCAGCAACACTTCTTCCTTCAGTGCTCTGAGATGCAGGGTCGCCCCCAGTGCTGTCTTTACGGAGCGTACTAGGCGTTCCCACGCTCCCCCCATATGCGGCGCCCCTGGTGGGATGAATTTCCACCTCATTCGGTGCTCTAGCCCAAAGTGAGCGAAGTCTTTGGCCCATTCCTTGTAAGCCATGCGTAGCTCGGCGTCCGCTCCCCTGAAGTTGGTGCCATTGTCTGAATACATGACACTGGGCCAACCCCTTCGCGCAGCCATCCGTCGTATCGCCATTAGAGCCGAGTCGGTAGATAAACTCGACACCAATTCTAGATGAACTGCCCTCGTGGTTAGGCAGGTAAACAAGGCTCCCCATCGTTTTTCATGTCTTCTTCCGATTACTACGGTCATCGGTCCGAAATAATCGGTTCCGCAGTGCGTAAAGGGTCGCTGCGTCTCCATTAAGCGTTCTAGGGGTAGATCCCCTGGAGTCGGTTTCACCGGTGTGGCCTTCCTGACGCGGCAGAGCTGGCATCGTTGAGCGATCGCTCGTACCGTGGGGCGTAGATTGACCACCCAATATCGTTGCCGCAACTCATTAATCACGCGTTCATTGTTAGCGTGACCGGCTCTGCGATGTGCTTCCTCTACCAGTAGCCGCGTGAACGGATGTTTGCCGTGCAGGATCACTGGCGTCTTCTTCGTCTCCGTTACAGCTGCATGTCCGATCCTTCCTCTGACT
The DNA here is from genome assembly GCA_949316365.1 of Hoplodrina blanda. Taxonomy (NCBI): domain Eukaryota; kingdom Metazoa; phylum Arthropoda; class Insecta; order Lepidoptera; family Noctuidae; genus Hoplodrina; species Hoplodrina blanda. Next base: position 360,745 of record OX438579.1, on the reverse strand, counting down.
TTAAGGATTTGATCTTCTAGATAAGGGTCCAGCTTATATAGACTGCTGGACTTGGGTACCGGCTTCCCCTTCTGGAGTAGCTGTATCTCTTCGGCGTAGTCTTCGAGCTGTGCTTGTTTTAGCCATAGTTTCTCGGCCTTCTCTATAAGGTCGACGGTCATCTGGCTGGTCCTGTCCTTGCATTTTTCCTTGAACAGGAAGGGCACAGCGGTTGCTCGTAGTAGCTTTTCGTATGAAGAGAACCTTCTTATGTCGGGCAGGTGAGATGGACATTCTCTTTCTTCTTTAACTGCCACATAGGTTACTTCGTCGTTGGCGGTGTCATCTTTGACTTTTTCCTTCGGCCAGGACTCCTCGTTGTCGTACAAAAATGCGGGGCCGGTGAACCATCTGTCGTCTGGCTTCATGTGTGTGGTATATTTAGGGCGTGTGGCGTCGTCTGCCACGTTATGCTCGGTAGGTACCCATCTCCACTGGCTGGCGTTAGTTAGCTCCGCAATCTCTCCCAGGCGATGCGCCACAAACGGTGTGTACTTTAACGCGTCCTTTTCTATCCATCGTAAAACGGTTTGAGAGTCTGACCAATAAGTCACATTTCTAGGCTTATCTCGGTGCTCTCTTAATATTGTTTCCGCGAGTCGTGCGCCGATCACTGCCGCTTGCAACTCCAGTCGCGGGACAGTTACAGGCTTCAAAGGGGCCACGCGTGCCTTTGCAGCGACCAGCCTCACGTCTACTCTTCCGTCTGACTTCTGGATCCTCCAATAGGCTGTCGCTGCGTAAGCTTGCTCACTGGCGTCGCAGAATACGTGCAGGTCCATAAGGTCGTCCGAGCCCTTGCCGTACCACCTGGGTATGCGTAGCTTCGTTACTTCATTCAAGCTTTGCATCCACTCTTCGAAATTCTGCGCGTCTTGCTCTGGGATTGCTTCGTCCCATCCTATGTCTTGCCTCCACAGGTTCTGGAGCAAGACTTTCCCGGCAACTGTGAAGTGACTGATGAGGCCCATAGGATCATAGACTGCCATTACAGCTCCAAGGGCTTCTCGCTTCGTCGGTACTCTGTCTCTAGTCTTCACTTCGGGTGCCAACCGACTCATTCCCGTGTTAAAGCCTAACTCGTCTGAGCCTGTTTGCCACAGTAAACCCAGAGTTTTGTCTGTGTTCTCTTCTCTTTGTCCGAGTTTCACTTCTGTGTCGTGTGCCTGCTTTTCCAGTGTAATGCTCTTCAGCACATTGTGTTTATTCGAGCACCATCCCCTCAAATTAAAATGCGCATTCTGGTGAATCTTGATCACTTCACTCGATGTCTTGATCGCTTCGCCTTCGGTCGCAAAGCTGTCTACATAATCATCCATGTAATGACTTGACGTTATAGCTTGCACGGCGTTAGGGTATTCTCGAGCGTACAATCTCGCATTTGCATCTCGTACTGAGTGTGCGATGAAGGGTGAACACGAAGCTCCGAAGATCATTGAAGTCATTTTGTATTTCTTCGGTGGCCTAGTGCGTTCCTCACCTCGCCATAGGAACATCTGCGCAGCTTGGTCTTGCTCTCTTATCTTCACTTGAAGAAACATTTCCTGTATGTCTGCAGTGACGGCTACTGGGCGCTCTCTAAACCTGAACAGGATCCCTGGCAGTGACTTCAAGAGATCAGGTCCCTCCAGTAGGTAATCATTCAGGCACACTCTACTATATCGGTGTGCGGCGTCGAACACCAGCCGCATCTTCCCTGGCTTATTTGGATTGACGACCGGGAAGTGCGGCAGGTACCATACTCTCTTACTTTTGTCTTCTGTTCCATTGCACTCCTGGGCGTACCTTTTGTCTAATAGGTTTTTAACCAGAGCGCTGTACTGTGCTGCGAAGCTTGGCGATAAATCCATCTTCCTTTCAATTGTCTTCAATCTTCTGAAGGCACAGTTGTAGTTGTTGGGCATCGTAGCATCTTCATCACGCCATGGTAACCCGACTTCGAAGTGATCACCGACTTTTCTCAAGGTGCCCTGAACCGTGTCAATCGCTTTCTGATCTTCTGGTTTGATCTTCTTTGCCAAAGAGACTCCGAGGGCATCAATCCTGAAGTGTGATTTAATCAATTCTTCTATACGACGTACATCGTCTGTCTGCCTTGATGCAGACACATCGAATAGATGAAGCACAACTTGCCCCTCTTGTTTCTTCAGCGTTGCGCGCGGTGCAGTCCCATGGATCACCCATCCTAGCTGAGTGTACGAAGCTGCGGGCTCGCTCCTTTTGCCCATACGTAATTCACGCGTGACTATTAGGTGCCAATTATCGGCACCTATCAACACCTTTGGTGTGGCTTCTTCAAAGAACGCGTCTCTTTGTATGTCCTGGAGATGTGGATAGTTACTTAACATCGACTTGTCCACCGTTTGACCATGAAGCCGTAGGTCTTTCATTGTTCGTGCTCGCAATTCCTGAAATTCACCGCTCTGGCCGCGTATCTGTAGCTTGACCTCCTGACTATATTCCTCGCGTTGTTGTGAGTTCACGCCTTGTATGCGTAAAGTGGAGACCGGCCCAGTCACTTGTATACGGCGCGTCAATTCTTCGTCGATGAGCGATATTGTTGAGCCTTCATCCATTAAGGCGAACGTCGACACTTGCCCGCCGGGCCCCTTTAATATCACGGGACACATCTTCAATAATACTCGCTGCGATGCTTTGCTTGGCGCGGAGACGGTCATCACCGATTCCTTTGGTTGTAAGTTCTCGGCGTCGGTCGCTTTATCTGGTTTTTCAGTTTGCGACGTCTCTTTTGTCTCACGTTCCTTGTGCAGCAACGCATGATGCGGACGGCTGCACGTTCCTTCGCCACATCGTTTTGCTCGGCAATGCTCACGTCGATGGCGCTTTGTCACACACTTGAAACATACCTTTGCAGTGCGCGCCCATTCCCATCTTTCATCGACAGCCATCTTCAGGAACTTTGCACATTTAGGTACTTCGTGATCACCATCACAGCACAAACACTTTTCTTTCTTTTCTTCATTCGTCCCGTCGACAGTGGTGTATACCGTTGCCTTCTTCTTCTGAGTTACGACGGGTCGCGTCTCCCTCTTTTGACTTGCGGTAGCACATGTAGACGGGGCGTAAGTGTATTTTAAGGCCCTGTCTGCCTCCCTCATTAAGAATCGGGATATCACAACAATTTCAGGGTCGGTCGTACCTTCATTATCGTAGGCGTAGTCGCACCAACGGGATCGTATATGGGGACTCAGTTTGTCCAGCACTTCCCTTGTTAGCAGCGGATTAAATAGATAACCTCTTTGATCTATAGTCTTCAACACACAAATAATATTCTGCAGTTTCACAGCGAAGCTGTTGAGGTCGGCTGCCGATGCACCGGGTTTCGGGAGTTTCTTAAGATCTTCCAAGGCTCGGTCAATAATTACCTCGGGTCGCCCGAAACATTGTTCCAAAGTTTTCATCACATCCTCTGGATCGGTGGCTGTGTGCAACAACGCAGCAACTGCGTCTCTTGCCTCTCCCTTAAGGCAGCTCCTCAGCCTATGTATGTTCTCTGCGGCTGTGATCTGGTACATAAGTGTTGAGTCTCTAAAGGCCGCTTTAAAAGGCAACCACTCGTTGGCGGCTCCAGTGAAGGTTGGCAAGTCGATATGACGTGGCCTAGGTCTAGCCATCTTCTCGAGACTAGCGGTCAATAGCTCGATACTATTTCGGGTTCTGGTCGGCGTCGGTGACCGCGCTCGAGGCGTCTCAAATCTGATTTGCCGTGGTTCGTCTCTGTTGCCTCTTGCTGCCTCTTCCTCCCCCCGTGAATCGAGCGGGTTCCTTCTTAACCACTCGTCCACCTTTTGGTGGTGTTCTTCGATGTCGCTTTCCTCGTCTTGGATAGCAGACACTTCGGCAGCCAGACGCTTCTTTATTATGTCCGCGTCCATCTCTAGTTGCTTCCTTTTCATGTCCGCGTCCATCTCTAATTGTTTCTTTTGTATGACGGCCAACTTCTCTGCGGCGTTTAATTCCGCTAGCCGCAGCCGTGTTGTCACGCTAGTGGTCGATCGGTGTGACCTCAATGATCGTGTGGGCGATCTCACTCGTGGTTGCGTGGTAGCCATTGTCTGGGTTCCAGAAGGTCCAGCCACACTTACTTCTGTTGGCCTTGAATAAGGCGAGGCTGGCGGGTCCAAGGAGACTCTTCGAAGTCGCTCTCTCTCAATCCGCTCTTCATCTCTGCGGCGTGCGGCTTCTCGCTCCTGGACACGTTTCTGTTCCTCCACCTCAGCCAAGTCTGACTGGCTACGGGTGACCACCATGCTTGATTCGATCTTGTCTTCTAATTCAGATCAACACTGTTCGATTCGGCACTGTCTAGTTATTAGGATCGGGCGGCGGCACTAATTAACGTCTAGACGTTGCCCAGATCCTAGTATCACAGTTAGGTTCACTAGTCCAGTTCACTATTGTTCACTGTTCACTATTGTTCACTGTTCACGATCCGGCTCGAAGGACCAGCTATCAAGGTGGACTGTATTTAAATGAAACATAGGTTTTTCTCACTGGATTTAATCTGATTTAATTTAGCTAACAATAGTGACTTAAAACTGAACTACTAACAAAGACTAATATAAACTTGAAAAAACAAAGCAAAAGGTAATGACAATCTAGCAATACTAAGAAACACTAAAACACTTTTCGCTACGCGGACGGGCAGAGTAACACCTTGTCAGAGGGCTACTGCGAGACTACGCTGCGGCTCTCAGCCGCGCTTAATTTATTCCCTCAGACCGTAGGTGGACGTAGTGGCGAGCGGCTCACAAACAAAAATCTTTCCACCAATCCTATCCCTACGTTTGCTTTACATATACTTAGGTGTATGTGTAGTTATATATATTGACCTTGAGTAAACAAAGGAATTAAACAATTTCAACAAAAACTTAACTAAACCCTGTGATTCTACCTTAATTGAGTAGTCTAATATCATGCTAAAATAGTTACTGACTTGTTTACCCTAAATTATTCACAGTATACCTACAAAATCACCTATAAGGTTTTCTTATGTCCTAACGTACTTAGATTCTAGATTGCTGTACTTCCCAACACTAAGGGATAATAAAAACAACCTTAATCGACTTACAATGTTTCATTAAACCCTAATTTCAAAATGATCTTTATTTTAATCAATCCTTATACTATTTCTTATCTAAGCGATGACGTCCGTGACAAAAGGAGTTCAAAATGTTATATAAGTACTTGAGAGTCCAGTGCCTCCTCACTTTGCATTTCGTGGGAGGTGTTCGATTTTATTCGTTTTGTTTTCCATTTACATAATCAATGCTTTGACTCTCAGTATAATATAATATGTAAAACCGAAATTTTTCTTTACATACCCAGAGCAAAGTTGCTCCAGTATTTAACTTCGGGTTAACTGTACATTTTTCGAGGATAAAGTTTAACATAACTTTATTCCGGGCTTCTACGGCGGCCAGCCTCGATGGGAAATAGCCAAGTACGCAGGAGATGTTATAGTGCACAATTAGTGTGTGCGCCAACACAGGTGCGCCCTTTTTTTCCCCATTCTCATAGTCCGATGGGACGGCAATCCAACACGAAAGGGGAGAGATCACCGGCTTTATGTGCTTTTCGAGGCATGGGGTTGTCACACGACCAATTTCCTCACTGGGGCCGCTACAGAGAAATTCTAGTGGAACTCTAACACTTTTTGCCCGACCTGAGAATCGAACCGAAGACCCGACGCTCAGCAGTCGCACATGCAATTGATTATAAGCACACATTAGCAGAGAATACTTATTGTAAGTTCTACATTATAGAACAGCTTGTCTCCGCCCACTTAAAATAATAGAGAATCTCTTCCAACAAACTCTTTCACACTAATTACAATATTGATCAAAAGTAAGTTTCAATGTCTATTAAGTAATATTTTCGCTTGCGACAGTTTTTCTCCCGTGAAGTAGATCATTAAGTGAGGCTGGTGACTAAGTGTTCGCTAGACGGCTGTCTCCGTTAATGACTGAAGCGCTGCTTAACTTAAGTTTAAGCTTAAACTTAGTTGACCAACAACTGTGCGCTATATTTCTTGCTTTAGTTTGGTGCCAGTTTTTGGAGTAATTAGGGGATGAAAGTGATGGAAGGATGGCGTAGTATGAGTATGTGGGGTCATATTTTGATCAGCCAATTGAAATCTAAGCAATTAGGGTTCCGTATTACTAAATCTGTTACATATCTATTAAGTATTATATAACTATGTTCTCTCTTCTATGATAAATATAATAGGCTACCATCCAAAAGATACAGCTGTCACATGCAGATAGCTAACAGGATTCTGTTTTCACTCTTTGAGTACAAAACCTTAAAGATAATCCATATTGAGTGGTGACATCGTAAATAAGCATATATTTGGGAGAACGCTGCTATCTTCCGGAGTGTTACGCATGCGACGATAAATACTTTCAGTAGATCCCTCTTCCCAACGCAGCGTTTACCTCACCCTCCGAGGGCGTCCATTATTTCAATAATAACACTTATAAAAACTGTCAGAGTGTATTACTGGCGCAGCGTGCCCGTAAAAGGCGACGTAACAGCTACAGGGCCATAAAACGCCCATACGTTTAAACGTTGAGCAGTAAAGCGGGTGTTCGCTCGTCGATACGACGGACATTAAATTAGTTTATGCGCCTTTATATTGGATAAATACTGTCTGAATAGGAGACATGCCTTGATGGGCTTTAAAGTGTAGCGTTATGTGGGGATGTGCCTACGAGGTAATCGGCGAATGAACTGGTACGCACTCGCATTACTTAGTTTATGAGCACATTTCATCAGGCATTACAGCACAGCAGCAAAAGTTGTGCTATTATATTATACGAGTACGTCTGTTTGTGTTTTGTTTTGTTCAGAATGATCAATTCATATATTATTTGATGTTTCGTCCGAGGAACAGAGACTACAAGAAAAAACCGTTTAAAAATTAATACTCCGGAGTTCACATTGAATCTTTTAATTTGTATCGTACAAAAATGTAGGTACTCGTAAAAAATAAAAGTGATTGTTAAACTCTGTATCACCAGCGTGTGATCTCCGAGTCGGACACAAAGTAGATGACATGGTTTTATGATCAGTTTTATTATTCACACGTCACGATAAAGGCCGGTTACTGCCCTCGAGGGGTCGGACAGAGACGAGGCGAAATTGGTTCGAATTATAAGAATAGTCTGGGAGGAATCCTGTGGGTATTCTGAGACAAACGTTCGTAATGTAGAAAACCGAATTATTGATCTTATAGATTTACTAATATACCTAACCATATATGTTTTCGGACTGTAATTATGATATCAGACGAAGCACAGTTTGTGGTTTTTTTTTTTTTGAAAATATGTTTTTCAGAGACTTGCAAAGACTACTGATTGTTTATTTTATAGAATCGTATAAGCAGTAATCGTGTAATAGTATCGTATAAGCAGTAAGGTCTTACGACCCCACACACCCTAGTGACAGAGTTTCTAAACCGCCTCAAGGGCCTCTGACATGGTTTGAGTGGGACAGTAAGTCCAGGTTCTGGATTCGGGTTTTATAGAAAACGACTGGATTTTAAAAAAAACAAGTATGCTTTGCGATATGCAATAGAGAAAGGTGCTCTATATTTTAATCTTTTAATTTAATTAATTGCACCTGCTGATAGTTACTGTATCTAAAGATTAACTTTGTTGTTTAAGGCACGTGTACACATAGCATACAAAGCTGTCTGTCGTCATGGCATCTCTCGCAACTATTCTGTGGGTGTGGAGGCGATGACCTCTAAACACACACAACCAGATTATCTCCACCCTACACCTACACACGTAGCACTGTGTTGTAGCGCAGCACGTGTTTGTATGGGACATCGTTTGTCTTAGGGCTAAGCGAAACAGTTCGGCTGAGACAAACACTACGGAATGTCTTAAACCTAGACGTCTAATGTGTACTTAGTGTTCTCGCTTATGCAGCGCTTATGTACTTGTCCAAGTAGACGGCCATTGTGCATGGAGTAATGCATTGTCAGTAATGTCTTCTGGTTGACTTTTCATTCACTGTGAATCTAGTAGTTATGAAAGAACTCATAATAACGAACAATTTTTTATTTTAATTAATCAATTTTTATTTTTTTATTTTTATTATTATGGCCATCTCAGAAATAGGAAAAGAAATCCCTACACAAATGCACTATTTATTAACGTACTAGCTTTTGAACGTTGATTGTTGATATATTATCCCACAGGAGACGTATACATTTCCGAGATTAGAATAACATAGTATGTGCCACACTGTAATCTATCTCTGTGTCAAATTTCATTCAAATCCGTTCAGTCGTTCTGGCGTGACTGAGTTACTAACATCCACTCATCGATACCTTTGCATTTATAAATAAATAAATTATTTTATTATCAGGCAACTGTGGCCCATAGAAAAAATACACTTATCTTATAAAAATAAAAATAAAGAAATTCATTTTTAAAAAGTCTTATTAAATAATTAAACACGTAGCGTCGGCGTCGTGATTTGTTGTGTTGGATAAATAGTAGTAAGTAAGATTTTATTTAGCAACGTTTACACTAACATCTTGAACATAAAAACAACATGTCTTTAAAAGTTCAAACTATGAAACAATTACTTAAGATAAATTGGTACTACACGAACCGAATTAAATTATGTTAATTGTAAGCTTAGACACATATGAAGTTTACAAGCCAACTTTAAAGCTATGGAAAATATTTGCTTTTTTTTCATAATTCAGAGTTCGCCCCGTATTAAAAGTTGTTCGTATTCACGAGTACTTTCACCCCACGAAAGAATTAAAATTCATCCTGTATATTAATAGCACCTTCTTGTAGAACTTTCTGTGAAGGGAGAAGTAGCTACCATACTTCTGCCGACAAGCAGCATCACTGTGGTCTAGTTTGAAACGTATGAGTGGCGTTGTAAGTACAGGCACATGAAATATGACTTCGGCGTAGTCTCTGGGCTGTCAATGCCACGTATAAAGCCTCTGGGATTTGTGTGCCTCTGTCTGCAGATATCTGGCGTCGATCACCTACATGTTTTGACATTGATCGTCGCTGAGATAATTTCGCGATTAGATTTTTAACCTTTTCAATTAGTAGAATTGGACCACAGATGTGCCGCTGAGTTGTTGCCAGCATTTATTTATTTATTTTATGTGGCTCTCCAACAATGAGTACACCGTTACATGTTATGTTACATTCCAAACTTAAGTTTAAGTGCCCCAAACTTTAATGAGAGCACTGCATGCACTATGTTTCAAAAGTCAAAAGTCAAATCATTTATTTCAATGAGACCTAATGGTCTCAAAGGCACTGTTGAACGTCATTTAACAAGAGAAAGAAAAATTATAATATTGAATTTAGTTGCCCATTCCAAAAGGATCTGCGCATTTAACGCGATTTAAAAGAAAAAACAAAGGAAAGAAAAGGAATAGAAAACATATAACGTCTACACGTTTAATTTCAAGTCTATAATCGTAATATCCTACTAGCAGATTGCAAACAGTGCACAAATCCAGTCTCAGAACATCCACTGACAAATTCCTTACGTAAGCATCCACTATCACATATGTCAGCAGTCGCGCTTGTGATCATAAAACCAACTAGGTTCACTTAGATGATATTCATGCTATGGTATTCAATAGGAAGGTCTACGTGAGCAAAGCCGCGGGTGCAGCTGGTCGTAGTATATTATCATTCGTGCATTATCCACTGCCGACGCCGTAGGACGCTGGTAACAGATGGGCGCGCTGTCCATGTGATGCTCGTAATTAACGGTCATTAACGCAATACTCGCTTGATTTGTACCTCCATCGCCACTGCACACAGCGTGCATTTAGTTAGGTAGGAATACATTATATTGTAATTAAACGTGACGCATAAACTAATATAGCAATTATAGTAATTAACATTTTCTTTTATCTTTAAAAGTCATGAAAAGTTTATAAAAGTTATAACATGAAAAGGTAGTGCTTTTGATTTTTTTAAAGATAAATTATATCTAGTGGCTGGTTTCACAACCTAAGAATAAGTGTGGGCAAACTTATAGACACATCGACACTCACTCAGTACGTATCACTATTTAATTTACTTCAGTTGCTAACCCGTTAGGAGATTATTTGATAGGTAATAGTAAAACATAGTGAAGATTTCCCCCGAGGTCACCGACCCCGTGCTTCGATAATTGCGCGGCGCAATTACACTTGCATTTAATTACGCGCCGCCAGAGGTCGCCGGCCGCGCGCGTCTCTTCCGGAGTCGCGCCGGAAGCTGCGCACACTGACGCTTTGTTCCCAGCTCACATTGTACTGCTATGTATAATATGTATGTTGTGTAGTTTTTGTCGTTATTATTTGGAAGGTTATAAGAGGAATTAAATAAAAAGATTTATACAAAAAATCTTGTATTTGTCTATGTGAAGTAACTTATTTTGCAAAAAAAATATTGGTATACTGAACGTATATAATTATAAATAATAATATAACGATATTAATTATATAAACAATGTTGTGTAAAATTAGTAATACTCAAACTACGCACCGCGTAGCTGCGTAGCCGCGTAGCTTCGTAGCAGCGTAGTCACGTAGCTCGTAGCTCGTCGTGCGATTCTTATCCTCCTGATTTTTGCTTACATTTCATCCGCGAAACATAACTCCGTTTATCTTTCATTTCTGAGTTAACGTCAAAATTTAAACAATAACACTTGTTTTGGGCGAAAACAATTGAAACAATAAAAACAAAACGTCCAACTTTTCAAACAAAACAAAACCGGTCGTACATATGTTTTTAATTAACAAAATACGGTAGTTGAACAAAAACAGCGGTGTATCTGGAGGGTCCCATTGTACTTTGTGCACATTCCGCTGTAGGTATGCAGCACGGCAGGCGGCGCGGCGGCGCACGTGCTATGCGTTGACAAAAATCCGCCGACTCTTTGAAACGAATAAGTATTCAAAATAAAAATGTTTTTCGTGCACACTTTGCAGCCACTTTGCTGGAGCCTAGCGACTCGGAATGTTGATTGCTGGGAATAAACGGTGGTTAAATTTTAGTATTTAACGAGTTTGACTAAAATATTAGTTTTTCTTACTGTTGATTAAGTTTTTACATGAAATAAGCAATGTGGTGTTTACTATATCTGCCGTTATGATAGACAATACTTAGGTTTTCACTCGATGACACATTTTGATGGTAATGAATACAACAACGGTACCTTTGGACAGTCCATTGTCAGGATCAACAGAAATACAAGCTTTTGCTAGTAATCTATTTAAAACTAAAAATGTCAAATATGCATGAAAACCTGTGCAAGATTAAACGACAAATCCCGCCCGTTCTTGTATTTTATTCTCAAAACTCCCACTAGTAGACCTGCACTATATTTTCATTACATTTTCACCAGCAACAAACTTGAGCAGCTTGACAGCGGAGCTGAACTAGCTGCTAGCTGCTAGTGTGCAGCGAGTCAGCTAGTAGCAGTAACGCATACAAACAAAGCTACCAACTGCGTGTCCCACACGGATGTGTGATCATGTTCTGATGACGATGTCCATTGAAGTATTAGGAAAGTAATAACCTTTTTGTCTTGTATTTATAAAGCCATCACAGTGAACACTCAGTGTATATTGCGCATCCTTAAAAGAGTAAAATCTTTTTGCAGCATGATGTTTGCTGATCAGTCTCCCAAAAACTGAAGGAAAATCTAGGCGCAATCAATGGTAAAAACTCGTCAAAAATGAAGATATAATAAAAAAATATATCTTTTAATTACAGGCATCGATGGCCCATAGCTTGTTAGTATTACAAAAACTTAAAAGCTATGTTAATAATAATAACATTTAGAAACACAAGAGTACAAAACAAGACATCTAAATTATATAAATAAGCTGTCCGCCGCGGTTACACCCGCGTCTTTGGTTACTGCTCCGCTCCCGTAGGTCGTAGCGTGATGGTATATAGCCTATAGCCTTCCTCGATAACTAATCTATCTAACACTGAAAGAATTTTTCAAATCGGACCAGTAGTTCCAGAGATTAGCGCGTTCAAACAAACAAACAAACAAACAAACAAACTCTGCAGCTTTATAATATTAGTATAGATTTATCAAGCCCCATGTCTGACATATAGTTTGATAAACCTTTCCATTATATAAAGATATAAAGTATCAGTAGCATTTTTAACAGATTAAAAACACAATAATAAATTATGTAAACATTTTTAAACTACAAGGAGCCCTTTGTTTCAAGATATTCTCATTATTTATAGTAATGTTTATATACTTTCAATCTCATACATAAAATAACAATACACGAGCTATTCTACAATATTAGTTTCAAGTGTAACGTAATGTGCTCAAGTTAACGTCTCGCGCATTCGCTGTTGCATGCAACATGCTACACTCTGAACGTGTTACAAGCAGCTAATATTTGTACTTTATATGTTAATGTAAGCAGTCAGCGTAAAGTCGATGAATTCGTTACTGAATTAAGTGAATGTTCTGTAACTGAAATAATTCGTTGTAGACGAGTGTTATGTTCTGTAGAGATTCTGGCTGGTTTAACAATATCCAACCTTATTCTAATAGTTAATATTCCTTTAGACATAAAGTATGTTCTAAATAAGAATTGAATAGGACTTGACAGTCCCCCACGAGGGCTGACAGACGGTTTTATGTGAAATTACATAATTAGCAATATACGAAGTAATAAGGCAAAATGTGTTTTAATCAAGTAGATTGAACTCACGGTCCTGTAACTACGTAGAAGTGTTCACAGTTCTCGTACCTACTGAGAATCGAAATCTCGTTCCGTGAAGGCAATTTCACATATTGAAGTCTAGATATAGATTTTCTAAGGAAAACTATTTTCATCTTCTCAACCATCAGACTTGGTTTTACATGAAATTGAATATAAAATTTAAACTTATAAATGCGCACCTCACAGGACGCCATACCCATTATGGTAATAACTAATCCTGATAATCTAATACGGTGATAATTTAATAAAGAAAGCTTTATGGGATGATCTCAGCGCACCCTGATCATTGCGATGGACACCGCCTCTAATTACAAGTACGACACATAATCTGAAATAATTATAAAGCGGCGGTGACGTAGGGGCGCGAGTCGCGTACTTCCGGAGAGGAACCGCTCTAGCGACCGGTATTAACGACCCGGACGACGGGAATTAATAACTTGCGCGATTTATACAAGTTTAACTTTAGGTTTAGTATTAATTATTGTTAGTGTCAGGTATTGGAGCTTTGGGAGTACTGATTATACAAATAGGTACCATTTTTTTTTGACTTCGTAGTTACGTCTAAACTAATGCCATCTTGTTACAAAACGTTAATTAAATCTTTTGTTTGTACTTTAAACGAAATAAGAGCTTATTTGCGATGAACAATATAGTTTTTAAATAAATATTATGATAACTACTCAGATAAGTCTTGAAAAGTCTGACTCCAAGAAAGCTTCAGGCGATCGGCAGACGTACGTCGTAATCACGTGAAATGTAAAGCATTTTATTTTTTCAAAGCAAACAAAAAATAAATAAAATTGCTTACATTATAACCTAGTAGCCAGGATCATTCATCAGCAACTTGCCCTTAGATATGCCCTTGTGGAAATCGAGGTACCGTATTATCAATACCATCCCGAACCAGTTCTCGATAATGGTCAGATCACGCTCTACTGGGACAGATCAATTATCACTGATAGATTTATTACTGCTAATAAGCCTGATATAGTGATAATTGATCGGTCGGTGCGTCGTGCAATACTTGTTGATGTCACTATTCCCCATGATGAGAACCTTGTGAAAGCTGAAAAAGAAAAGATCATTAAATATCTCGATCTAGCTCACGAGGTTACCAGCATGTGGAGTATGGACTCGACAAATTTTTCCGATTGTCGTGTCAGTGAATGGTTTAATAGCGAAAAGTTTCGACCAACACCTTGAGAAACTTTCGCTCAACAGCTGGGTCAAGAGTCAGATGCAGAAGGCGGTTGTCTTGGACACGGCACGCATAGTGAGGAGGTTCCTCTCTCTGGATCCCTAACCGCCGGTAGCTTGGGCTTTACCACCTCGTTGCGGGCGGAGCACTATTTTTATACATATTTTTGTTTTATAAACTATATTATTTGTAATTTGTATAAGAAAAATATGTAAAAAAATATGTTAAAATAAAGAATGTGGAATTAGAAAATAAATAATAATCCAAAATTTAAAATTGAAATCATAAAAAGAAATTCTATTATCGTATCGTATTTTTTTACTAAACAACACTTAGTAAAAAATAAAATGTCCCACAATACTACCTACATTAGGTTGCAGTCTCTCTCAGCTAAGTAGCTCTGCGACGTTACATGCTCGGAATTGTTTTGTAAGTACGTGCTTACACACGAGTCGCTCGCATACTATCTGAATTACTGATTTAAATGTAAATGCATGTAGCACGAGCTAATATTAAGGAGAGGAGCAAATTGATAACGCTTATTGCCGATAATATGTTCATTAAGAACATATTAGTCAATAAGCAGTGGACAATAATCCTTCACAAACTAGATAGCGTTACGTTACTGCTACATGAGGAATATTTAATCTTGTTAATTTGTCAATATCTTGAAATATGAATTTTGAAATTTTCCGATTTCCCCGACCTTGTTACAAAACACAAAACAAATATTTTCCAATTCACTTATCTGTTCTCGTCAAGGCCTCAAAGAGCTGGTTACCCTCAAACAATATAAGATGCAAAGCGAGTTAGTGGGGGCGCATCAAGCCTCTATTAGCATTGCAAACGCCGAACATTGAGCCGTCCCGAGCTGCACGTTATGTGAACCGACATGCAACTGGGCTGTGTTTGGACGCTGGAACTGGTAGCTTTGAGGTACCATTTACGGAACACTGTGGACGTTACCGGGGAATAGTTAATCACGTGACAACGTGAGAAATGACAAATTAATGTAACAAAAACAAATTGTTTTAGAAATAGATTTTGTTACGGGCTTCATGTGTAATGAAATCACATTTACTATTTTGTTTATTTCGATCAGATTCTGTTTCATTTATTAACGTGCTATTAATTGCGCTGAAAAGTTATAAGTATAAAAAATAATCGATTTTTATTAATATTTTTGGGACGTCAATATTCTGATATTATAAAACGTAATATTATAATATCTTTTGGTTAATTTATGAATCTTCCAAAATGTTTTTTACAAAACTGGCTCCTGACACTGCCTAGATTAATCTAAAAGTCATTCACTAAATAAAGCTAAAATCACAACTAGAAAACAAGATTTGAACATTTGTGAAGGCTCAAAAATGGCAACGAGCGGTCGCAAAGCGGAGTTGAACAACAGCAATACAATAGAACGGTTCTTTATGTCGTTGACTGGGTATTTCATGTGTCACACACAAGCCAGCGCTCCATCGCGACATCGGGCCGTTATGTGCCCATACCGTGCGCTTGACATCACGGAACCAATATAAATAGAACGTACTTATGGGGTTTATTCTACCATTGAATGGAGCTTACAATACCTTGGGATAGGTTTCTATGATGGATAACATTTTAATAAATAAATCAACAAGACAAAAATTAAAACTTCTAAACAAATACATCGGTACTAGCTTCCATAGCACTAATTTGACGCCTGCTTTACCGAAACACAGATCCAACCGCTTGAATCAAAACTAGTACCGCTAACCGTAATTCGATCTCCTGCTAATCAAGCTCAGACAGCGAGAGCTGCACTTCTCCCGAAGTACTTACTGCAGAGTAGAGTACTCTGCAAAGTAGACCGTACACTGCAGAGTACACTGTGCAAAGGGCCCCAACTTAGGATCCACAGCTTAAGTGCAAAGTTATGATTGCTTAGCCCGCACTGGGCGTGTTACAGTTATTTAACTTCGTTATTAGCTCGGCATTGATATAGTGTTCCGCTTTATGACCTAACTTGATGCTGGAAAATGTGGAGTTTTGATGCCAGAGGATTAGGTCCTAATTTCTTGGAGTGAAATCATAATTTCAAGGAGCATTTGTGCATTTTAGAAGAATGGTTAAACGTTTTTTAAAAAGTACGAGGAACAAAAAATTGTTTTCTTTTCTTAAAACATGAATTAATACTATATTGGTAAAACGAACATCAGTATTGATTTTCTAATTTGTTCAAGGTTGCAACATTGCTGAATTAATTTCCAGACCAAAAATAATAGTTTATTATTTCGTGCATAACATCTTTACGCAAATAAGTGCGCGTCTACAACAATCAATCCGGCAGCAGCCAGCTACATCTGAGGGCGGCACGGAGGCAGCTGAGCGCCAAATTAATCCGTTCGCAGGTACAATGCTGGGCCCGCATTGTTCGCGTACAATTGTTTTCCCCACATATTGCGTCCCGGCCTTAATAACGCTCGGTTTATGAAAAACTCTCCTTTTTTAATGTTTGCGGCGGTAAGCTTCCTGCTGTGCCACCGCTTTGGGGTTCACTATCAAGATATAATGATATTTCTCGGTCTGATGAATTCATTTTTGTTTGTTACATACATACATACATAAACTCACGCCTTTTTCCCATGGGGGTAGGCAGAAACCACCTGCTACGATCCATACATACTCCTCTTTGTTTAAAATAAAGTAATACTACCTTTATATTTTCCGAAACCGTAAATGGGAATTTAAACCAATTTAACTTCATAAAGCTTATCTGTAGACTACAAACAAAAGCCAATATTTAACGAAGCTACAAGATATAACCATTGTAAAACATTGTACATTTAACTTCAATAAAATCGAGCGGTTTGTAAATACAAGAGCAAATTAATGTTAGCTATCTGAAATCCAAGTCGTTTCCTTAATGACTGGAGAATTGCCACTAAGCGGTGCCACTAAGTGCCAGCTAAGGGTGCCAGTTGAGGAAAATATACATCAGTGATAACCGAGTGTCGAGCATGTGTTTGTGGCTTTGATGGAACAATAACAAATGAACTGAGTGGTGGGTAAAAATGTGGGTAATTACAAATCAGAGAATACCTAATATCTACCTATTGAATAGAAACGTATAGCAACTATCTATCTATCTAAGTGTGTTGCTAAGCGCGAAACTCGAGAACGGCTGGATCGATTTGGCTGATTCTTTTTTGCTGTGTTCGTAACTTCCTGGACAAGATTTTTTTTTAATCCGGGAAGCCGGGGCGGTTCACTAGTTATTAATAAATATTGTATCAACATAACAGAATTCTAGATGGATGTTTCCTAATTCACAAATTCTTCACATAAAAGAGCAATCCAAGAAAAACGGAGCAAAAGATAAATACCAATATTATATAGAAACCTTTTCAAGGCATACTTGGAAAGGTTTTCATATAATATTGGTATTTTCAAATTATCAGTAATATTAAGATGGCCTGATATAAAGAGACCAACTTTGTTTGACAACCCTAGCCCTGTGCACAGTACACGCCCAGATATTACCAACGAATGTTTCCCACACTTTAACTAGCAATGACTAGTTCTATATAACCATCTCAATTAATCAAGCAAAGTTAAATGTTGAAGTATTTTGCGCGTCGTTGGGGCGGGGTCATTACTTTCATTGTAAGGCGGCAAGTTAATTAAAAGTTTCTAGTTTGTTAACTAAAACTCCTTCCTTCTATCGTTATTGTTGCGTTCACTCTAGTGGCGAAATTAAAAAATGTTACTGCACTATGAGTTTCTGAGAAGTAAGTGAAACTTTGAGAAATACCTAATTAAAGGAAAGGTGATGACAAACTACATATTCTTTGTGACTTTTAATCTGTCTACAATAAAGGCTGACTTTTAATCTGTCTACAATAAATTATTAATTATTGTTTTGTCTCTGCATCACCCTAAGGTACACTGGTACAAAATGCCTAAGGCATTAAGTCCGCCTTTGTAAAGTGTATTTTGTAACATGTGCATAAAGTTTAAATAAATAATTCCATCAAAATTCTTGTAATTTTTGTGTACTTGTAAACTTTTGGCTGTTATACTTATGATTACGAGTTTGTCAACGTCTACAGATATTTTGTTTGTGGTTGCACTCTCGGAACCAAAGACAAGAGTACTAAAATACATATTTGAATGTCGCACTTAACAATATCCTCGAAAAATACGACAGGACACTGCTAAGCCAGTGCACGAGTGTATCAAAGTGCACGAGCTCGCACAAAGCGGATTCAAATTCGAAGCGTTTTAGTTTTCTTTTCATTGGAATCGTTCCCTCGATGACTGGAACACAAATAGACAATGAGACGTTAGCTGCTTATCTACCCACCATGGAGACAAGTTGAGGTCGCGGAGTTTTTTTTCTTGTTTTCGTAGTAATAAATCGTATTACTTACTTACAGGATGTTTGATGTTTGATTTAGAGTACAGTAGCATTGGAGTGATTATCGCCATGAAAACGGTTCTTATTTATTTCAATTTTCAGCATAATAAGTATGTAACATTAAAATCTTTTGATGTTGATTGCTAATCTTTCACCCATGCCATCAATATAGAGAACACTTCGTGTATTTTCTGTGTGGGAACATATAAATAGGCTCGTTACCGATACTAATAATATTAAGTATTTTGAAATACGGCTTAAGTCCCAAGACAGACTACAGTACGAGTAAAGTTCTTATATATGTACATAATACATAACTTTACATCAGTCGGGAAACATCGTATTGCACGTGAGCCCTCCCCAGAGAAGGAGGAAAGAACCAGTCATTGAGGTAAACGTGGTAATGGCCTTAACTTCAACTTGGAAGACTGACTGATGATCGCAATCTAACTAAGGCCTTTTCATATTATTTGTTTTCTGAGGTAATCTAAACTAAACTTGTTTCATTTCCTTGTCTCCTCGATTGTCTCATCGATCTAGTCGCAAGCGCACCTCATGAGTCTATATATTATCAGCCAAAAGATATATTATTAGCAGCCGAAAGACTGAGCTTGCGCCCGATAAAAATAAAAATCTTGTACCATTTTTCCAAATAATATGAATGTTTATCTCTTTTACATAGGAAATTAGCAGCAGATTTTGGACCTCTGCTTAATACTTCGAGAAAGACAAGCGTGATGTTATGTTTGTTACTACGGAATGTTTTAGGAAGAGAAGGATCGATGCGTGATGCTAAGCCATATACCAAATATACACGAAAATGGAAGATGGATATAAAAGGAGTACAAAGAGCAAGTTAGTGTTTATTGATCTATGGAACAGGTAATGTAGATTTGTATGAGCTTGCCAATTAGCATGGTACGTAATTCATTACAATAACGATTGATCCACGCACGTATGTGTATCAATAGCCGCGCACAAAGCAGCGGTTGTCGAGCAATTAGTATTAATTGGAGCCTCTGTAGGACAGCGTCGAGTTCTTGTGAAACTGTTCAACTCTATTGTTCCCGTGACGTCAGCGCGGCTGATCAATTAGTGGCTTATGGGACATTAGTGCATGCCCATTGACGCATTAGTGGGAACGATTGTGTATATTGTATAATATGTGGATACAGTTATGGATGCTAAACTGGCATTGGAAGCCAGGGACCTTTTCCAGTCCTAGAGCGTTCATTATATTGAAGTAAATCATCATGTAAACATAAAATTACCGGAGATAATAAAGTATATTTAATTCTTCAATATTCATACTCGTGCTTGTATGACGAGATGTATGAACGTAGATGAGGCGAAAGGAGTATGTAAGGATCGTAGCAGGTGGCGTTCTGTGGTTTCTGCCTACCCCCATGGGAAAAAGGCGTGAGTTTATGTGTGTATGTATGTCATACTCATACTTACAAAATAAAATTCCATTCAATCATTGATAAACATGTTTAATTAAACAAGTTTAAGTGACACACGTGGCGGGTGACTAAACCCTAATTATTAGAATTTGCCGAAGTTAAAGTTGTCGAGTTAGACCATTGAACTGTTGCGGCGAGCCACTGTGCCGCTGTACCACTGTGACTGCTACACAAGCACAACTCCTTTAATCGGTGCTAGCAAGAGAAGCATGGTGTAATACATGTTGATTTTGAAGTTGTAAAGTTATAATCTGGAGGTTTAGGGGTGACCATCCATTCGATTATTTTCTATTATATTTATTCGTCGTATAGGTATTATTGAGATAGTCTCCATTGAGATTTGTCGCTGTAACCAAAAAACTTATGATGGAATATCACTCCTATATACTTCGTTTTATTTATATTTGACAGCAAAAACACAGAAACATTAATTCATTTTGATTTAAGAACTTGAGTAGTCAAAACATTTCTAGAATTTGCTCTGTGTGTAGGTATTTAAAGTACACTTACATTACATTACGATTTGACCAAAAACACTTGGTTGACTGTTAGTACATTAAAGTAAGGTTACAAACTTCTTCTGGCAGTAAGCCGTAAAAACTTTCTCGACTGTACCTTTTATTTGATACGTTCTCATCGCTCGCTCATATCTATGTTGCCAAACGTCGGAACTACATCACAAAACGTTTCTCACCTCACCTCTCCAGACGTCCTAATTTGATTTATGAACATGTTGGTTTTGATTGTTCGCACAAGCTTTTCTATCGTAGCCAAAGTTTTATTTTCAGAAGATTTTATCACAAATTATTGTGAATATTTAAAAAGTTGTGTAATAATATTGTTGTTATTTAATTTCCAGAAAGTTCACAGTTATTTACACATAAAATGTACATTATCGTAACGTAGCCAGCCAGTCGTGTTAGGTGCAGTTGGCCAAAAAATTGGCAAATGTGAAAGGATCCGCCTGTAGCCAGAGCCAGGGGTGCCGCACACACAACTCAATTTGCAATGTTTACACACCGTATTTGTTTGTGTCGTCTATACTTACAAAGCATACATAGGTACGACCTGAATATTGTTGGCTACTATTTTTTAAGGTGTAGCACAGTTTGCTTTGTTAAATTTTTCCTGGTTCTACACAGGTATACTGAAAACCTACACAGTACTTAAAATGTTACATTAGGTTGGTTAATAGTTAAACAGTTCTGCTTTCGTTGGGCGTACTGAAATATTACCACGTAGTCTTCTTTTCAGTCACTTAGTAATTCTATGTCATATTTACTTTTGTCACAAGACCATTAGCAAATGCCTACACTGTAGCACAGTTTCCCTTTATAGATGAGCTCTAGGGATCATTGTGAGGAGATGCTATAAACACATTGCGTGGCAGTGGATTGATGATGGCAGATAGATGTTGGTACGTAAGCACATTCATACAGTTGGCGCTTACGACACCCGAGGGTGAGCGGTCGGTGTATTTGTAGCCGACGCCCAGGGGACCGGCGGTAGTACTGTAACTCTGTCATACCATTACTATATTATTGTTGAACTATTTCATTAATTGGCCCGAGAAGACCTTCGTCCACTTCACTAACTTCCAAGACGAAGGATGTTCCTCATAAAGTTTCTCTTCCCTATCTTATTGATGATGAATTTGCAAACAAGCATCAATTTAAACTTTAGCGAAACTTTTTACAGTAGATTCAAGCTGACAATTTAAATTATACTATGAAACCTACTGCCCAACTGGTTTTGCACAAACTTAATAAGGTGAAGCGAACAGTTAACGACTTCCAAACACGAGCTAGAGTTCGTTTTACATTGTCGGCATAACGGTATAATATTCACGTTCGGGTTATAGTCAGCCAGCATTATTACTGCAACACTGTTAGATTTATCGCTCGTGGCAACATTGAAGTTAATTGTAGGTCCAGTAGGTTAAGAATTATGGAGAAGTTTGGATTGTAGTACAAATATTAGATGTTACCGAGGAGAAAGTAAAATATAGCTAAACGATCGGACTTGGACCGCTAGAACTTTCATAAGAAGAACACTCTCTGAAGCTTTATCTAATCGAGAACTCTTACTTTTTATTTTCTTTTGCATTTGTGTACCCTATATTTACGTAATTATTTTTGAAGTGAAAACTTCTTTAGCGGCGTTGAGCACTTTTTCTGTAATGGGTATAAAATCTTAAACTCGCGTCAGGACACGTGCGCGTCAGGACACGTGACCTGATCGAAAAAGCGTAAGACGGATGGAGAGTAGACAGCTATCCCCTCTCTACGGCGCGGCGAAAATGTATGCCTGGGCCTACTGTTTCGTTTAAACAGCGCAGGGCGCTTGCGCGAATGTTCGTGTATGTTAAACGTAAACGTAAACGTAAACGTTAATAATCAAGTTTTCACTTCTGCCGGCACTCCCGGAGTGCAACCCGTTTTTTTTTAACATTAAGTCTGCTTTTGTCCCTTCTGTTGCATAAAGTTGAAATAAACTAAATAACTCTTGACAATCACTACTCATTGACATGAATCCACTATAAATAAAAAATAAAAATAATTCATTTTAATCACTTTGTCAATATTTGCCCGAGCTGGAGAGTGATGATTTCGGCTAGACTCAAAACACTGTATAATGAGTAGGTAATACAGTTTGCCGAGTGTGGTGGCTCTTACAACAACGATAGATAACACAACGATAGAAGACCAAAAACAAAAATCAGTCCATTTCCCCTAACTATTAGTGTGACATGGTGACAAAACTTACGAACACATTAGGCCCTTACCTCCATCCCCCATAATTACAGCCCTGAGGGCGAGCCTGCATTTAACACGTAACTAACAATCAGCGTCCCTCCCCCCCCTTGAGCCCCCGTGGGGTGCAGGCGACCGGCGACCACTTCACGGATCATTACGCCTATTACAACTTTGTGGGGTAGCTACATGCTGGACAACTTTTGTGGTTGTAAGTTTAGAGGTGACCAAAAAGTATTGAATTAGTCGTGGATGAGTTACTTGTTTCCAAGTTTGAATAATTTTAGTTTCACGTTATTCGTGTATTGTTTTAAATACCGAAATAGTAATCGATGCCTGAGCCGAAAGGACAAAAGGAATCTTATTCAAAACGATACCAATAATCCGCTATCGACAGACTTCTCTATTCCCCTTAATTTATTCAACTCTCCGTCCAATAATTTATTCATCTCATAAATCGTATATTTAACCAATAAAAAGTGGGTATTAACATGCAATTATTCATCGCTCCAAACATTCCCTCGCTACCGAAGTGGAAACTACAAAGAAACTATGATCAGAAGTGGCACATTTCACGAGCCGGGGGACACGCGTCCCTCCCAGAGGGGAGAGGGCACATGGAGAGCGCACATACTAGTTTTACTTATTTACTTTTAAATTTTTCTAGTCATCTGATCTGTTTTTAAAAGCTGGTGTGAAGTATGGTGATGATATCTTGGTAAATAGCAAAACTAAAGATACTACTTTTATTAACCGACTTCAAAAAAAAGGAGAAGGTTCTATGTTCGTCTGTTTGTAATTGTATGTATTTTTTTAAATGTATGTTCACCGATTTCTCCGCCAATATTCAACCGAAATTCAAAATTCTTTTATTGAACATTTCAATGTTTAACAAAAAAAAGCTTATAAATATTTAAACTAGTCAGTACAAACACTAGGCACAAAAAGCTAATAAGTCGAATTTGTGTCACTCAAATATCAACACCCGCTGACTCTAATCCATTCGATATTAGGTACGTGGAGTTCTTCCATCGCGCTAGGAATTAATAAAGGAACGAAAAAGGACTTGAAAAAGAAGACGTTAAACATTTAATCAAGCAGTTGTTACTCCTGTCATAAAACTTTAACTATCGGACACGCTACGAGCTTTAGGATCAATGCTCATAAACTGAGAACATTACCAGCACGCTTTTCATCCCCCGGGGATCACGCACGGGTATAGTACGGCCCATTTATGATATTATCAAGGCTCTATCTTATCTATATCGTCATTATACTGAGTCGGTAACTATTACGATATGAACATGATCAGCGCTGTTTTTGTACAATTATTTGTTACTATTGTGTTATGTTTACGTCGAATACATGTTTTCAATGTGTATTCTCATCCATAACCCGAGTGAATCCACTGCAGAGCCTCTCTCAACCATATTAGGTATTAGCTATAAAGACGTTCCTTGATAAACGAGCTTTATCTAGCAAAAGGATTTTTCAAATCAGACCAGTAGTTTCTGAGATTAGCGCTTGACAACAAACAACTCTTTAGCTTTATAATTTTAGTATAGATATACCATTTATCATACAAAACTATCTAAACGTTACATTAATGTGCCTCGAAAATGGATTCGCGCAATTATTATTCGAAGGTGTTATTTTTTATAAACTAACGTAAAACAATACTGTACTCTAGTGGTGGTGGCCATTAGAGTACTTTACTTTTTTCGTTTGTTTAAAATGTACTACTTACCTACAAATAAAACAACGGAACAACAATATAACACAACAAAAGCAATTTAACACCGCTTAAGAGTAATACAGACAATTCGTTCCTCTTCTATTATAGCTGTTCAAGAATTCCGAAACTATTGATAAACAAGAGCAAGTATTGGAAATACTTTGTGCACTAAATATTTCATTTAACTAAACTGTAAGTTGGCAAAGTTCGACCGCAGAGGTATTGCCCTCCTTAAGGCTGGCTTTACGTTCAATTAAATAAGTATATCAGTTCTAGACATTATTACTGTAGCCGTATTTTATTTGGAAAACCGAATTCAATGATACTAACTTATGCTTTAATATTATTACAGCGCAAACAAAATAATACTACTGTCGCAGTATTATTCAGTTGACACCCACTGGATTGCAAAGTAGTGTCGTGTCGTGCAATTTCACCTCACATTTATAATATACATTAAAAAGGTTGAAATACAAACTCCCAAACATTAAATTTCATTTGGCATTCCACGTAGCATTTTAGGTACAAACTTTATGCTCTGAAAAGAAATACCTAACCGATAAAGTAATATAATTATGTACTTACTTATGTTTGAGTTTCTTATAAGGATAAACTAACAAAAATTCGCATCAAACAAAAAAAACTGTAATTCAATTTCTCAATTAATTATAAATTCACCTATTCATAAATCATTTGGCCAAAATTCTCACCAACTCGACGAACAAACTTAAGCCATAAAAATCTTCAAAAGTATTATTATTATTACCTTAAAATTGTTAATGACTGACGTTGCAAGCAGTACGTTAATTATAATGGTGGCGCATACCGGCGCGCGGCGTACACATCGGCAGTTCATTAGGGAGCCTCGCAGAGACACACTCATTAGGGGATGCGGCGTCGCGCTACACACTTCTTTAATTTAGGTTAGTTACTTCATATGCTGAATACATTTTTGAAACAGTCAGTGCAGATACTAATACCTATATAGTAGATAAGACAGAACTGTTGAAGTTTATTTAAATGAACCAAACGAAATGTAATATTTTTTGGGACGTTAGATAAAAATGACAGCGTTTTACACTGTGCTGTTTTGTAAGTTTGTGTTTTAGTTAATAATTTTATATTATATGTTGTGCCTATTACCTTTCTCGATAAAAGGCTATATTTAACGCAAAAGGATTTTTTCAAATCGTATCAGTAACAAACTCTCCAGCTATATAATATTAGTATTGATTTACTAAACTTGTTATTAGTTTCCTATATTTTTATATTAGTAAATATTATGAGTCATTAAGATTACTACAGCTTTATCGATTGCATTTACCATAATATAAATCGTTTCTAGAAAGTAAAATTGAATACAATTACTTGTAGGTGAACAATTTATATTTAGCTCATGTTTAAGGGTCGCTTTACCTTTTAAGTGAGTCGATCAATTCGGTTCGTTAACGACATAACCTTCGATAACGTTGTTTTGATAATCCCGAACCTTATAAGCTATCCCACTTATGTGTATAGCGACCCTTTTTTTTTTGCTAACTTCACTTGTTTGTTCTGTGTCAACAAACTTATTTGACCAAGTCTTTTTTCTTTGTTTCCTCATTTGTTTCACGCTTGGTGAAATTCCTGAAATATTTCGTAAGTAGACCAGTGCGCCGGATACACAGCGATTTGAGGTCACAGTACTTGAAGCGCTCGTGCTGCCGGACCTGACACCGGCTTGTTGAGCATCACTGAACAGGTGTGTATTCACAAAGTACTGTAAAAAGGGTTTGCGGAAAAAAATAACAGAAAAAATATTTTCACAATTAATTCAACCTAAAGCAACCTTTAACAATTTTATATTTACTTGTTTTATTAGTAGCTTAACAACATAAAGTTTGTAAGGCTCACAAAACAAAGTCAATATCCAGAAACTTAGATACAACTAAGTTAGTCAAAATTAAGATAAATGCCTTTAATAAACTTCACGCCACTAATATATTCAGAGGTCGCCTCCATATAATTACAAGTATAAATTTACTCGAAGCGCTAGGCTAACTTGGTTGTAAATAAATATATTAAACCACAGCTTACCGCCAACTTTAATAAAAGGAGCTTAAATCTTTATTAAACGGAACAAATTTCAAAGATCGTTAGGACTGCACAAAGCATTTGAGAAGAATTTCTTAATTAACTCATCATAATGTTTCGCGAGACTTTTGAGTTTAATAAAGTTGATGTTTAATTATGGTTGTATATATTGTTCTTGACAGATACAACAGTTAAATATTTATTGATGTTTATAATTAAATTTATGTTACCCTGTTGTGTTCTGCTCCAATACTTAATATAATTTGATTTCATCATTTTAGTTATAATGTGCCTTTTAATACCTCCCTGCTTTTTTTTGTATTGTATTAAGGTCTCTATCTGGCATCCTATGCGACTCCCGCATGCCATTTAAAATTAATGGAAACGTATGAATAAGAGCAGTGAGACCAGCTCTAATATACGGATAATCAGATGAACAGAAGATGCATGTTACTAAAATGAAGATGCGGCGCTAGTGTGGCAGAGTTTCTAGAATAGCTAAAATAAAAAATAAACATAACCGTGGTACTTTTAAAGTTGCTGCGATACCTACTAGATACACTCAGAGAGAGCCGTCTGCGCTGGTACGAACACGTAATGCGACGAGATGATGACCATATGACCAAAAGAATTTAGGTCTTGGTTGCAAACAATAATAAAAGTCCTACTAACCACATAATTATGTTAGTTTGCATCACAAAAATCTTTTAAATAATTATAAAGCTGACACAACTCTGCCACGAGTCACATTCTCATCCATTACAATGGTCTGCGGTGGGTGGGACGACCGCGGCGGGAGGGGGAGGGAGTTCTTTTGATTTGACAGCTGATCTCAGCGCGGTGCGTCAGCCACTGCGCCGCCAAATTGGACAAGTAACGTTTTTGCAGCAAAGGAATTACATTAATTTACCGAGAAGAATCCTTTGCTTCAATTGTAAGTGCTGCAAAATTTAGTAGCCGCTTTTGGTTAACTTTTCTATTTCATTTCTTAACGGATTTAAGTAAATTATATTTCTATATTTTCATAGTAACTAACGTTGTTGTTATCTTACAAATGAACATCGAAACATTATGTGCTTCATACATTTACTTAAGCATCTTGAACAACATTTACTTTAGTCTGCTGGAACAACAAACGTATGAAACTTACCAGTTTAATTGAAAAGGTTGTAACGAATAGGTACTTTCTAAAAGAGGAGATTTCTGCGTAAACGACCGTAGGTATCATTTATAATTATCAGACAACTTAGTTGGTACTTAATGAAATCATTAACTTTATACTGTACCTTCCTAATACAGTTGATTTATTTCTCAACTTGCTCAACTAAAACACTTAGGTAAACATAAACTCTGTTCATAAATCTACCGCGAGTCACATTAAGCGACCTCCGGCGCTCACTTGCTCCGGCGGGGGTTCGCTTGATTTGACAGCTGATCTCGGACCACCTCCTCCGCGAACGTACTTTGCATCATTACGGTAATACTGCCACGATAATTGGACATGCAACGTCTTTGGGTGAGCAGTGAGGTTACACCAGATTGTACATTGATTTAGTTGAATTTGTGTTAAAACATTACATGACCAGTTTATACTCTCTCAAAGAATTTTTTCTTCTTTGTTATTCTGTAACATAAGCCTCTTACTTTTATACGCTGCTTAAAGTTAACATTACCTTTAACTTCAAACTTACGTGCTTAGCTTAAGCAACGTTAGTAATGCGGTAAGAATTAAAAAGGAAATTGTGTTTCCAGCTGATTTATTTGTGTTAAGTTTAGCGATACTTCAAACGGAATGCGAAATTAACAAAACCATAATAATGCTTTATCTATCATTCTGACTGTTTGAACAGAGTTTATATCATAACAAGACACCGGAAAACCTCCTTTCAAAACACATACAGCGCACAGAAATGCCAATACAAAATGAAGTTCCAATCTCATTAATCTATCCTGACGTAGACGCCGCGCCGCGACACAAGACAATACAGCCAGTTGTGACGCTATCGACGCCTGCGACGAGGCGCGGCGGAACTCTTCCAGGATATCTGATGCTAGCGACAGACGCCAGCGTGCTGGGTGCTAAGACATTGTACATCTTGGAACATGGAAATGAATACGTATATTGACGAAGGCTATTGAAGGAAAACTACAATCACCCAGTTTTAGCTGACCTTAAAGAGTACCTATAGATGTTAGAAAGAAAAGAGGCCCCGAAGTAATTTCTTAGAAAATAATGACTTTTGAAATTCGAAATGTGAGTTTTATAGATATGGTCCTAAAATTAATTTGTTGTAGTTAAAAGAAATGCGCCGTCAGCTACGTCTTTAATATATTCTTAAATAATACCAATACAGAAACAAAAAGAATCTAAACAATACGTAATTTGAACCACCATTAAATATCCCTAAAAGTGTCTGCCGCACGCTCTTTTTGATCTTTTAACAGGCTATTGAGGGCGGCCTCTCCCTAACACGGCTGAATATATCCCCATAAGTGGCCGATAAATCCTTTGTTAAAACAAAACACGGGTTCCATTGTTCGTCCCCAGTGGTTGGAGCTACTTCCGGCCGTGGAAGTATCTGAGACGATTATCTTTAATAGGATCTGTTGCTACTTCGTCGAGTTTGTAGCTCACTCTGATTAACTTGAATACTTTTGAATTGAATGCTGTGTGGCACACGTGCGATGTGGACATGTTACCGGTACCGAGTATTCTACTGCTATAGGAAGGAGTGGGTGATGCTATTTCATTGATTAGGTATTAAGCTCTTTGGTATAAATCTATATTAATATAATACAGCTAAAAAGATTTTTTGTAGGTATGTTTGTTTAAACGCGCTAATCTCTGGAACTGTCAGTCGAATAGGAAAAAAATGTTTGTTTATACATTTATAAGTTATTTCTCACAAATCAGGATATCATTATACATAATAAACTTTATAACCCACGGGAGTGAACGCGGGTGACAAAACTACGTGGTCGAAGTCGTGGGCAGAAGCTAGCATAATAATTATGATAGCGATTAAAGTTCATTGATGAATGTAAATACCGGCTATAAGGTACATTAGAAAAAAAACTGTAAAAAAAACCATAATCATTTTTAAATCATTTGCGTGTAAATAATGTTCCAATTAATCAAATTCCTAGTAGGTAATATCAAAATCAAATCAGTGAAGCCTATCAATTCAATATAACTGACATTTTGATCAATTATACGTATTCTGCTGTTTAATCAAGAACTCGTCGATCCTGATTTTATATCGGTCGTATTTCAGTAAAGCGGGATATTAACATTTTGATTGAAATTTTTGATACTCATTCAAAATAATTATTACAATGGTTTTTTATTTATTTTTTATGTCATCATGTCTCAATGGTTAATGCCACTCGTATATGAAGTAGGTTCAAAACTATTATTATACATTTATTTAGTAATTATAATTATTTTCTTAACCAATTATAGTATATAACCTAGCACTAAGAGGTCATCAACAAACTCCCCTACAGGGCTATTTTGAGTCCAGCTTATTACTGGACTCAAAATAGCCCCCAAGAGCCATAACAACAACGACTACACTAAATTGAATCGTCTGGTCCACACTACGTGGTACAGTGGAGTCCATAAGTGGATAGACATTCTCAAAAAACATTCGCTTCAAGTTAAGTTTGACTTACGACCTTCTATTTTCGAGAACAGTCACATGTATCATCATTGCCGTCGACAAATGCTTGTAGTTCATAATTTCAACATTATAAAATAAGTCAAGTTGGCCTATCGGCTAAACGCCTGCAGATAGGTGCTTGAATCGAGGAGTCGTGAGATCGAATCTCATCCAGACTATGACTTTTTGTAAGTTTTTACTTGATAAGCATAATATTCTTTATCTTGTTCGCTTTGTTCACACATTTCGTAAAGTTAAAAAGGTAGATCATAGAAAATTAAACAAATAATTTAGATTTCTGTGAGGTAGACAGAAATAAGTATTTGTGTTATTAGAATATTCTTTTCTTGTTATATTGATATGACGTGGGTAAACACAAAAAATCTTATGAACGGTTACAAGTGAATTTCTTTTATCTAAGTAGGAATGTAACGTCACAATTCTTGTCAGTTAATTAAATAAATAAATAAAACGAATAAACCTTTATTGTTATTATTAAGCACGACTTTTTTATTTCCACCTTCCAACACCAAAAAAGTAAATTAAAAATCACATAAATAGTTAAAACTTAATACAATAACTAACATTTTCTTCGTATAAAAATAAATAATAAGCATGATTCATTATTAATAAGCATAAACCTAACAAGTTTTTACTTTTCATTATTATGGTTTCAAAGAAACAAAAAAACAGCCAAGAAGTAATTAAGATACGAACTCAGACCTTATTGATCGTGAAGCTGTTGCTTAGCCTAAACAGCTACCAACACATATTAGATTGATGCGAATTTTAGCAATGCTATGGTAAGAACAGACGCGTATTCTAAATGCAACAGAAATATCATGCTATTTCGCGTAGTGTGGCGACAGTTTATTAGTGTGTGTTATCTGTGGAATGTTGAGACATCACTCATACACGCACACGCACCCCCATTGACTGTGTCGCGCTTGTATATTCGAGCTAAAGTAGCCTTTATGGTGCTGATGGACTATTGAACGTTTAGTGTACAATACAACCAACATTTTGCTCCAATTCGTACATTCACAAATGCAGAGGTCACCGAACGAACGTTATCAAAATTTCACATCACAAATAGCGCGCGGAGCCAACATTGAGCAGATTAAATTCAAATGAGATGTCAAATACCAACAGTTGCTTTGAAATGTTAACAATGGCTTCCAAATAGAAATTCAAGTTCCTATCGCTTGTTCAAATTGTGTGCCGATAAAGTATTAACTTGAGGACTTTTATTATTGTTCCTGTAAGCGCACTCGCTTGAATATTTAAATGTTCAATGCTCTTTGCATGCTTTTACAGGATGTAAGTACAGCATTGTATAATTGTAATAATTGATG
Source organism: Hoplodrina blanda (assembly GCA_949316365.1). Taxonomy (NCBI): domain Eukaryota; kingdom Metazoa; phylum Arthropoda; class Insecta; order Lepidoptera; family Noctuidae; genus Hoplodrina; species Hoplodrina blanda. Next base: position 329,296 of record OX438579.1, on the reverse strand, counting down.
TATCATCCCCGTACAGGGCGCACGCCACGCCCTTGTCCATTTGCTTTATCTGCATAAGTCACAAGATATATTATGATTTTGATTTTATACTACTAAATATAATTTTTATTCTCATCTGCAAACATACCATGTTCAAACTGAAACAGTTCTAACTCCACAATAAACACAAGTCAAATCTAAACAACTCTTCAGAAAACTTGAAGCACAATACAAATCTTAATTGTGGCGTTGTTTAATGACATCGTGTGACGAGAGGCTCTTGAGTCTCTTGTCTGTCTGATGCAAATGTGAGTCAAGCCGCGGTTTCTCAACTATTGGAGCCTTCGGAAATTCGGCCACGTTTGTAACATTCACTAACGAAGGCTTAAGTTTTGTGCCACACAGTGCCTGTAAGCTCTTAGTGGGCAACTTTGAGGAAGCTGAATTGTGAATGAAAGCACGTGTGAGTAAGACTGGTTTGCTTTTGAATGTAAGATTTTACCTAAGTGTTTGATGAAATGCCGAGAATGACATGCTCATTAGAGCTTAGTGAAAATTCAGTCATTGTAATAGATTTGAAGAATAGTTTGTTTCTTTACGAAACAAACTTTATCTGGTAAACTTCCGACATCACACACGTGCCACAGCACCGGCAAGTTAAAATGGTTGCACGTCACGACAACATGGCCCACGTCGCGGCCGCCGCGCGCTGGCCCGGCACACGGCGCACGTCCCTACGCTAACTGTGACAAATCCGCGCTCACTTGTTTACTACGCAATCTGCCACAGGGTTAAAATACGTGAATGTGCAGCAGGATTGGTTCTTGATATAAATGGCGGTCTACGTTTCTTAGGCATTTTGTACACAGGCCAGAGGATCGTGGTGATAGTAACTGCCGGGCGAAAGTATCGCCGCTATATAATCATCGTGTGGAGATTGATTCTTAGTTTTATGTAAAATTTAATAGCTGTGCGAGACTCTTGCTCGTCGAGATGGCATTCGCATCGATGATCGATGCTTCACTATTAATTTACAACATTACATGTTCCAAACATTACACACGTGTAATGCTGAGAAGTCAATGCCGTGATTGTTGCTTAGAGCTAATTCGCTTATCTATGATACCACGACCTGTAACACCACTCCTTATAAAGCTCCCTAGCTTCACAAAGAACTAAAAATCTCCAATGGCAAGTCTCAGACTCATATCGCGATCACAAGATATCTCGCAAACTTACAGAGTTAGTTTAATGACGTGTCTCGCATCCATTACTCAGATCCTAGGCGAGCGTTTAAAGCTTGGCTGTGCAGCGCGCAGTGGAGTGGGCCTGTGGATGGCGGCGCGATTAGCAATTCCGATGCGCCAGTGTTTACTGCTCTTCAGTCGTACTCAGACATGGCTCCGTGTACTTCATCTACTGGTGGCTTCAAGTTACAGCATCATTCCTGCTATTATGCGTATGAGATGCTACATGGAATTACGTAACTAAAACTAAAACCAGACTACGACAAAACTTCCACACGAACGAGACTCCAGTTGGTACATTTATAGGTTATAATATTTACCAACTAAAAGTCTTGTTTATGACTTTTTGGTAGACATTTTATGGTTATAATTTTTAACTTTATTTTTTTATTTGAAGACTTCTGGGATAGGTATAAATTATAAATGTTTTTATAATGAGCTTTTTAAGATCTTTCATTAGACACTAACCATACTTACTTAAATTTTATTTTTAAATTATTTATTTTATATCCGCTACAAGCCGCTAGTTTGTTTTTTTTTCTGTGAAGTCATACCATATAACCAACAAAACCTTAATTATTATACGATGAATAGTATAGAAAACATGTTCACTCAAACATACACACATCAAAAGTGTCTAGGGATCAATATATTATTATTACCATTTGGTAATAATAATATATTGATCCCTAGACACTCATCAAAAGTGTCTAGGGATCAAGATGTATTTACATCTTGATCCCTAGACACTTTTGATGTGTATACATACATAACTACAAAGACTGCTAAAATCATCACCGTCTGTAGTCGGGTAAAAACAATCTCGTGGTTCACAAACTATAATTATGGTTTGGATATTGAAGTGTTCGTGTACGAGTATAATGCTTTGACGATATCTGGATCATGTTCATATGTATTTTCCTTTTTGCTTAGAAGGACTCTTAGCGTCCTTCGTAGTACAGTAATATGTACTTGTTCAATTCATAATATCATGAAGTGTGTCGTGAATGAACATTTGAATGCAGCTGCATTAGATTTTCCTCTCTGTTTCCATTCTATCACTAGAGTCTCGTTTTCCGGAACGATGTGCAATCGTGTTTCTAATTAGTCTTGTTATTATAACGCATGTGTCAGCTCGACTCCCTTTGCAGAGTAATTGGAGCTCAAAATCTTTTGAAAAGTCGTGAGATGAGAAACTTCAGAACTGAATAAACTGAGGCAGCAATGTACCTAGCTTGGTAGTGAGCTAGGTACCTAGTGAGCTTCATTGTATAATACCTGTACCTATATTTCGTATAACATGAACTCATTTTTCTCTGTCAAGTCTCGCTAGTTCCGCGAAAGTAAAGCTTTTAATTAAACTTGTAAAGTACATATAGGTACGCGGCACAGCATATTTTATTTTATTTTATTTTATTTTGTTTATTTTAAGAAGGCTTACAGACTAATAACATGATAGGTAACAAAAATATATAATTAAGTTGCTAATAACAAGCCTCCACAGATATACAATATGTCGTTTTGCATCCTCGTCAAAATTCAGGAGGTTGTCATAAAAGTCATAAATAATCAATTAAAATTACGAGACCTGAACAATAATAATAACACCCTTTTTTATTAGTTGTTAAAATTTAATCGTATTTCAGAATAATCCATAACTTGAAATTGGAGAATCACTCTCTGCGCTTTAGCGCCAATTGTCTCTGTGTGCGTGAGTGTATCACATGCGTAGGTATGCTATGCGCGTCCAAGAAAAGTTCACGGTGCTTAGATTGTCGTGAGTATCTACGGTCAGCTGATTAATAAAACGTTAGTTTTGCTTATTACGTTTTATTGCAAATTGCAGATTTTGTTAACCTTAGATGTTACTTAATAACACTTGTTTTTATTATTAAGATCTAAAAATACGTACTACGATTTATCTACCTGGGTCTACGTTATCAGCTGATAGATAAAATGTTAGTTTTGAATTATTATTATTACGTTTTATTGCAAATCTACAGATTTTGTTAACCTTAGGTCTTAATAATACATGTTTTTATTATTAAGATCTAAGAATACGTACTAGGATTTATGTACTTACCTACGTTATCAGCTGATTGATAAAATGTTAGTTTTGCCATTTTGCTTTATTCTGTTTTATTGCAAATCTACCGATTTTGCTAAGAATACATAACTACTAGGATTTAGGTACAACCTGAGACGTTTTGCTAGGCTGTGGCACATTTATTTGTTGTGAGCGCGGGATTTAGGTTAGGTAGGCAGCGGCGGCGGGACGCTCTTGGCGCATTGTAGGTAAATTCATGATTTATGAGTACCTAATTATTAGTAATGATTTTGTTTTTATTTGTAGATTAAATTGGTTGATTTTAAATTTCCCTTCCTACTTTAACGGGCTGAGGACCGACAAAAATACCTACCTTAGTAGGTATTTTTGTGTGCTTGCCTGTGGCTCTCGCTGGAAGTACTCCAGGATATCTTCCTGCAAGGCGACAGGCAGACCTTCACTGCCGCGAGCTTGAGCATGTCGGGGTACGTCAAACTGCCGAAAATCCCGCAGTCTCTGTGTAGCAGACAGACAGCATAACGCTCTGCGTTGGCGGTTCCCTATTGGGAAACCGTTCTGCGAACATCCGGATGGCTGACAGCCACGTAGGCTGTCTCCACTGATGGCATCACAATCACATAATTCACGTATACGACCGAAGCACACCTAAGGAGCGAAATTTGCGATACACTCACAGCCGGCGGCGAAATCACTTGAACTAATTTAATATTTTTTTTGCTTTGCGCCCGCCGGGCGCCCGGGCGCGGGAGTGGGGCGCCTCAGGGGTAAGGGGTGCGCGCGCGGCGTCTATTGTGTTGTGGTTTTATCGTTTGCGATTCTTTGTGTGTGTGCGCGCGGTCAGCGATCCTAAACCTAGTCTTAAGATGGGCCGCATTTTCACCGGGGTGGTTTACTGATTTCCGTAAATAAGAAAACATTAAAAAAAAAACACCTACCTATTTTATTATTGATTCGGGTCTAGAATCACTAGCATAGTTACCTCCTTGAATTTGACGAGGATGCAAAACGACACATTGTATATAAATATGATTAACTAATGCTTGATAGTTGAAGTATATTGTAGGTAATTATAAAATTAGTTGTTTCAAATAATCAAACATGCGTATTACGATGTTTGTGTGTCGAACACACAAATAGTTAGATATTACAAACGAATTATTATTATCAATTATAATTTGTTATTTGAATTATGTTATTATATAAGCATAATCATCGTGTTCATTATTTTTATTACTGGTAAACTTTTATTTATGGAGAATATCCAAAAATCGAATACCTATCTAAACATTATATTAAAGTAACTGTTGTAAAATATAAGCTTTTGTAAACAAACAACGTTCGCAGAAAACCAGGTCTTACTTAAAATTTCAAATTCAAAAATTAATTGAAATTCAAACGTGATTACTGTTAAGTGAAGTTTTGATTCTATTTGATGTCCGACGGCGTGGAAACAATTATACCTGTCATATATCTATACTTATCTATACTTATAATATTATAAAGCTGCAGTGTTTGTTTGTTTGTTTGAACGCGCTAATCTCTGGAACTACTGGTCCAATTTGAAAAATTCTTTCAGTGTTAGATAGATTAGTTATCGAGGAAGGCTATAGGCTATATACCATCACGCTACGACCTACGGGAGCGGAGCAGTAACCAGAGACGCGGGTGTAACCGCGGCGGACAGCTAGTTAAATATATTTTATATGGCCGCGAAATAAAACTGAAATCTATGCTTCTCTAAAGCTGCAATAGTGCTAGACTCCAGCCGTACAGCGCACATATTAGGTAGTATGTACTCATGCATGAGATTCTGTTTGATCTGCGGCCGCTACTCCAATTGATTGATTCATTAGTACATCCCTGCATAGAGTGGGTACTAAATACATTCGATTTGAGCTCGAGCGTTATGCTAAAATCGAATATGAAATAATTTCATATTTAAGTGGACCATTCGGAGCGCAAAAGCTTTAAAATACCTGAATTAAAACCATTTTGAACATTATTTGCTTTTCTCTGTGTTTTAAATGTAGAATTTAGAAACATTAAGAACCTAATTAGGTTTTTTACCGAGGACCACTTTGTGTTCACATTTTTCTTATTACTTTTTCCACAAAGTTTCTTAGTTTAATCTTAAACATAGATCAGTTGGTAGGTATTTTAAGTCTTAAAATAAACGAAAACGAGTTTAAATATAACAGTAAAACGACGTCCAACTTTACCATGAATTACGAAACATTATATCATGAAGCCAACGAAAATAACCCACATTTTTTATTGCCGGCCGTCCAACGAGCAGCTGGTAAACGTGTTCGCTATTGTAGTGCGAGCCTAGCGCGCAATGTATCGTGAAGTAGTAGTCGGCTCTGTTGCAAAATTGATGCGACCTCAGACGGAGGGCTAGCGCGTGCAAGTTTGATGTCGATGACAAATAAATTATGCATCACCTCGAATGAGATGCTTTTCGAGAATGTTCTGGTGACCGAATGCTATGACATCCCCAACGGGGGAGTGAATGTATGCTATCTAGTGGACCACGGTGTACCTACTTATGTGCTGTGGACCAGAGGATGTGCAATAATCTAATGGTAAAAACAGCGCGGTATGTAATTACGTAAATATCAGTAGATATCTGTTGGTTATTACAGAACTTAAGAAATAAAGATTACGAGTTTCACAAAACAATATGTATAGTGCTGCAGTGTTACAGTTGAGTGATAGTGTAATTTTTTTTAGCTTGCATATGTATTGCAACTCTTTAATATATTAATTATACCCAAAAATAACGCCAACGATAAAAAAAAGAAAATAATTGAACTGTTTAACCCACCCCGCATGCAAAATTACTCATTAACTCGCTAAGCCACACATTTCCCTGCGGCAGCGCCGACAAACTGGCGATACATTAAAGTATATGCGGGTGAATTTTGTGATGCACGGGCGCCCTACACACGGGCAGCAGCCGTACGCGGCGCCCTGCAGCCACCGGGGCGCCCGGCGGGGCCAGACCACGCGCCCGGAAAGCAATTAGAACAACTGAGACGTGTAATGAGTGACGCGACATCGCCACGCTGCGTCTGCGCTGCATTGACGCCGCGATGCGATGGGTAATTTGCCGGAGAGTCCGGAAAGTTTACTGTGATAGTTGTGTAGCTATTTTTTATCCTTTATACACCTAATGTATCTATTAATTTGCAAATTGGTCTTGTAAACGCCTCTACCATTAAGTAAATACAAACGATTAGATGTGTAATGAATAAACTCAAAAACTGCTAAACCAATTTTTAAAAATCTTACGTTATCAGCGAGTAACACAGGCTATATGACATCACGCTACATCCCACGGGAGCGGAGCAGTAATCAAAGACCTTTGACTTATGCGGGTGAAACCGCGAGGTATTGTAGTCGATACGGTTTATGGGTACTGATAGTTGGTTCTATTGTTAATATGTAAAATAAAGTTTAAGAAATATAACTATATTATTCATGATGATTTAACTTCAAGTAATATCTCTACGTTACCAAAATTTTTGTAACGGATTTATAACTAAAAAACTTTTACCATCAGTCAAATCATAGGTAAACTTCGATATTCCCTTTTCCCACCCAAGGGAAATAGCAAGTATGTTGATTTTGTAATCAATTTCCCCAAAAAGTGCCGGCAGAGGTCAAGTATGGAGATTGCCGACCCGCGCCTGGAATCCGACCCCTTTAACTGTGCGATGGTATAATCTACCCCTTAACTGTAGAGTGAGGGTTAAGATTAATATTTACTCTCATCAACTATTTACTTTTACTTTGAATCGGTATTATTTAACTCGTTCTTACTTTCATTGTGTTTCTTAAAAATATTATTTCATTCGAAGTAGTTTTTTACAGTAATGATATCATACCTAATGCAGATGAAACACTACATTAAAATATCATGTATGCACCTACTAGCTGTGTGAAACTACATGTATACTATCAGTCGTAACGAGTATGAGTATAATACCGCGCGCTGCAACGTATTCCCTCCACAATTGAAATTACACACGATATTATCAAAACTAAACCGCATCACAGAGCTTATAACAAAGCTCCAAATTGCTGCATAAACTATGTGAGTGTGGTCGCCCACCAGCTTTATAAAACTACGAATAATTCAGCACAACATGACGTTACACTTTATTCCAAATATCGCGTTCATTATAACGCTGTGCAATTAACATAACGTAATGATATATTTCTGAAGTAAATCCGCTTTGACGAAATAAAAATGTAGTCTGCGATGCAATTTTAAATTTACAACCGAGAGACAAGAATTAACATGTAAACTGGAAATGTTTTTGATGATTCTCTAGGATTAAAAGTTTTGAGGGTGTGTAAATTTTATTCAGAGTATAGCATGGAGTTTTAAAGCAAACTATGTGGCACGAAATAACGACAAGAAAGAAAAAATAAGTGTAACTAAAAATTATTTGAAATTGTAGTTACAGTTTACCACTACCTTATTAGCAGACAAAATTCGTAAAACTAAAACTTTTTATTCCGCGAATTCGTCTGCATATGCGATAACCGATATTTATGCGGACGAAGTCGCGGGCAAAAGTTAGTTCCAAATAAACTGAGTACACCGGTACAGTTCAGGAAAGCAATACCAATAATTTTCAGGAACGATTGCAATCTAATTTCACTCTCCATCTGTGAAACATGCCTCTAATTTACCTACATTTGATGAGTGTGAGTTCAGATTGTGATTAGATTTTGAATGTTTTTAATTAGTTGGATTAAATAATTAATTAGATCGCCACAAACCTGACATTTATTAGCATCATAATGACATGTAATGATATTGAAATAAGCAAAACTGTATGATGCGCAACAAAGCGGAACACTGGCTACTTGTGAACAAGCCGAGCCTCCAGCGCCTCTTCATAGTGTGCTCCAAGTTAAGCGCTGAAGCAGTACGACTGACTTTAAGCCAATTAAAAGTGAATGCATTGATTTGCTCTACGATGGCAAAAGTCTCAGTACACCGGGTATGAAGCCTCCTCTTGGTACTTGTTCGTGGACAATCTCACAGTTTGCCATAAATTGCCCACTCCGCACGAACCATTACGTTTTTGAGTGGCTCTAATTGCTCCCGAAGAGTGCTAGTGACGCAATTACAAAACTGTTACTTTAACTTGCTGCACTAAACTGCAGTACTACAATAACCAATGAATTAAATGTATCACTTGAAATACATTTTAATACTCAAAAAAATGGAAAAAAAATGTTCCACTGTTTCAGTAGCGTTTACTTTCTATTAAAGCATTGCATAAGTTTTGATATTGATGTTCATCACGAACGTAACGATATCACAATACTAATGATTTAGCAATAACAAACCTTCTGTCAATATTCTGTTGCAAACGCTTCTTGAAGAGTCCAGCAAACAAAATGTTTGACTCAGTGAGTGTTCAAATAATAATAATATATTTAGATAATTCTTCAAATGAATGAAACAATGAAAAAAAACATCTAAAGTAACAACCAGTACAACCAACATAGTAAAAGTTTCCGCCATAAATGTCTGATCAAGTGTGACGATGCAGCGGCGTCCGTTGCGCCGCGCGCTCTGCCCATTATACGTTTGAGTGGCTGTAATTGCTTTCCAAGAGGCTCGGAGGCTGGCGGCGTTAGGTGCACGTTCAGCCGCTAGATGCTGGCGGAATTACCTACTCATTTACAAAAGCGCTATTTATGTATCGTTTGGGATGATACATGGCGGTCATTATTGTTGTGTGCGGTCCAGTGAGACGTTAGAGCGTTTGACATTCTTTTGGTAGAGGGCTTATTTTATCCAAACTGCAAAAAAGACTGCATTAAAGATTTTGATGATGACTTTAAGCACGATAGGGTTAATACATCTTTTGACTGTGGTTATGACTTGTGACGGTTATAACATCTCGCTACGACCTGCGGGAGCGGGACAGTAATCAAAGAAAATAACAATTAGGACCACACGAACTAAGTCACGTTCAAAAGCTAGTTCTTGATATACATGATAAGTTAGAACAAGCAAGTTAAGTAACGTCTTCAGTACATAGACCTGATAGTTTAGACACGTATCAACTAATTTAAGTGAAGTAACACGACACCTATTAACATAACAGCGAGGCGATGAACACGTCACCACAATTATATCGCGCGGGAACATTCCACATGATTTACAACCTAACTTTACTTACCTACCGCTATTTGCATAATATTTACACACGCGATAATGTATGCATGACCCGACAATGTCGTAATAAATTCGTTAAGGGTATACCTTTGCAGTGCTGACGGATTGTAGAAACAATAAATAGTGTTTTTATTTTTGTATAGTTTGATTATTTTGTTGTTTGTCGGTTACGCACGTATAGAAGGTATAGCCGCCACCCTAATCGTATTATTTTGAAAATTTTAAAAAACGCCGTGCTTTTCCTATCCCTTTTATCAATAGTTACTATGACACTTTGAAAATTCTACAAGTTGCAACAAGCTCCACATCTTACCGACAACAATACCCTCCATCTAGTCACCAACGGCGGAAGTATTTTAAGAAAGTCGCCTAAGCGCCGCTAACGCAGCAATAACACTAACCACGTTGTAACAGGCCGTTCCGACCAATAACAGAACGTCTGCCGCTCTAATAAAGGTATAACGTCCAATGGGATCAGCGGTGGCCTGAGCGACGAGGGAAAGCGGACGTGACAGAAAGTGTAGTCATTTAATATAATAGGAAGTCGAATGGAACTCATTTAGGTAGTTTTAATTATCATTTTATTATATTATAATAGTAATGGTGATACATTAAACCATATTTTTTATCAAATGTTTGGAAAATTCAATCTAATATTGAACCTTAAAAATGAAAAGTTATTGCAATCATGAAGTTGCTGGCTGGATACGTTTACAAAGTAATATGATGCAGCTGACAATATAAGTTTACTAACACTGACTCAAAGAGAATGTGAGAGTCATATTATTATTTTTTTTAACTTAAGAATTAGGTTGCCAACTTGTAGTTTGACGAAATCTGTATAATAATAAAAGAAGGTTTTCAACTTCGCTTTTCTTTAATACTTTAGGGTAGAATTTATTAGGTCCTAAAAGTTGAAGCACGAACTTCTGCTATTAAGACCGTCATTTATTTGATTGGGATCATTTATCGCTCTCGCCTGCCTCTTGCCCCACCCTGCATCCCCTTTATACCTCACGTAGTGATAGAAATTGAGTAGTGTTGCGTAATTGGTGCTCGCTGTAATTACAGCCGTGGGCTATGGCTAAATATTGCGCGTTGCCCCGCAGTACGTACTGCACCCTCCCTGGCTAAGCGTGCGGGCAATGCCCCTCTACCAAACTGTTAGTAACAGCACGCGGCACCTGGGCGAAATATTAATAGCCGATTTATTGGTCGGTGAGCGCGCGTTTCTAAGGCGCTTCAGTGTGGTCGATATTGCTTTTTGAATTTATTCAATGAGAGATTATGTCTGGCCTTTGCTGTCCTTTGATGTTTTAACAAAGCGGAAGCTCTGATGACTATTGAAAATATTTTCATTCTTAGAACTGCTGAGTACTTTCCAAATCCTTCTGCAAAGTTTAAGTTTTCAACTCGACATTATAAACACAACACAAAGTTTTAACACAGATGAATAGTTTACAAACTTATATTCTTTCTGACTTTAAACAACGCTATGAAAGTGTCTTAATGTTGTTCTCGTAACACGAATAATGCAACGTCGCTTTTTTCGTAAGTGTCTGTAATAATTATAAACACTTTCCAAGAATCACTGAGGTCCACTGTCGAACAGGAATCTTAAGACACACGGATACACTCGCCTCTTTTGCACGAATGAAACAGTTTCCTTACCCTTACGTGGAATGGGTAAGCACATCGTTACCGTAATCTCTTTGCGCCGCCGTCTGGATGACCTACGCGTCCCCGAGCCATACAATTTATAGGGAACCACATCGAAAATCTAATTATTCTAAATAATATGTAATTGAAGATTTAAGGATTTTTGAGTGTTTTTGTATTTATGAACATTCAGCAAAATTTTCGTCGTAGACAACTTCGGGATAAATGATTGTGATTAAATTAAATTCCTGTGTATAATTAATACGCATAGTTATGAACATTTTAGATATAATTTGTGAGGCCGCGCTAAGTACTTATCGCACCTAAGTTGTTACATCGGAGCCATGTGCCATGAGCCATGCACGGTGGAATCCCATCCTGCTGCGGTTTGATAGTTTTTGGTAATCTGTCGGTTGATTTCGGTTAATTGTTACCAAATATTTAAGAACAATCCATGCGTCCATATCGTATTTAGTCATATGCATGCGTCCATTTCGTGGCATTGCCGCATCGATGCGGCAATGCCACGACGACGACACGACATGGTCGTTTATTGTAAACGTCAGCCGCGACGGAAATCCTTAATTTATTTTGTCGACAATCCCGTCAGACGTGACCTTTATTGCTCTACACTCACTGAGTTCCAATTAAACATTCAATGTTTGTAAATACTTATCTATTTTCGGATAGGAATATTACAAAATTCATTAGAAGAGACCAGAGTCAGACAGTAGGCTAATTAACAGCCAATTTATACGTTCGTTAATTTTCCAAGATTTAAACTGTGAGGATATAATATTTTTTAATATTGTATGTGTTTGCTCTTGAGTCTAGTCTAAGTAAGAGGTGGTAATCATTTTATAATCCTTAAACCGACTACCGTGATTGTTTTCCGGCTAGTAAAAACATGTATTATAATATAAAAAAGGTAGCCCATTAACCAAGTCCATCCATATTTAAGTTCTCGTTCTCGGTAATAGAATGTTCATCCTATAGGTCTCGTTATAAATGACTACCTAATTCGAGTTTGGACACATTTCAAACTATTCCACTCAAAACTAATCAACCAATAAGTAACACTTCCCCACCAACAGCCAAACAATATTATCACATAATTAACACTAACTCGTCCAAGTCAAACATTGAATCAAGATAGACGGCGTTAAGATGACGTCACAAGTTGCCACACCGAGGCGGGCGAGTTCCCAAACTAATTAAAATTATAAACACGGCCGTGTAATCTCGCCACCCGTGATTTGATTACGTCATAATTCCTTCTAAGAAAGGGCTGGATGAATTTAGTACGAACAAGTTTGGACGGCGGCTTGGAGTTGGCTGTATCAAAGTGTGCTGACGTGTTGTACGGACTCCTTCAACATATCGTACAACTTATAAGGCGTTGTTTTACTGTATTGTTTTACTGTATGTTTAGCATTCTTTTGGGGGAATTCATGTGTTTTAGTAATAAATGATACTCGTAGGTATCTAGTTACAATATTATAAAATAACAGTAGGTAAATAGTTTAGTATTTATTACCTTATACTTGTCTGTCTTCCATGGTATCAATAACTGATTGCATTGTCAGCCTCGACTACTTGGAATTCTGCAAACTCTCATTTTTTCATGTTCACTCTTATTTTCATCAACGTAGAGTAGCAAATGCCGGAGCAATTAGTTTTAGTGACCATTATTCTCTGCCATACAGCAGGGACTATTCCCCAAATGCCCGGGACGCGCGGACGGCACAAATGCGCCAACTCGTCAGCCTGGCTTAAATATTTGTTTTAATAACAAAACTATTTTTTTTCGCCGAATGGTCCGAATTTTTCGTTCAAATGTGAATTTTGTAAAGAGATCATGTTTTTGTTGACCTCTTGGGTATAACAAACAAAAACTCTCTATTAAAATGGGAAATTTGCAATTTGCAATATACCTAATTCATTTATTAAAACAATATCGTGCAATCTATAAGTGGGATGAACGATCAAAAATATTGTAAAAAGTCGATCAGCTTCTAAAATATGGTTGTCCTACATTACATTTTACTAAATACTTACGTCACAGAATACAAAATACGAGATTTGCTTAAAATCCGAGATTTTTCTCGGATTTTGTATTCTGTGCTTACGTTGCTCAAATCATTTTGCCTAATACCTACATTGTTATCGTAGCGGCAAACAAACAAACCGGAATGTCCCCAACTCCCGGCCATCGACACACCGCGGCGCCTCACTAGTTGTCTTCGTCAGCAGTGACCATTACTCTTCGTCGCCGCGATGGACTGACGGGACACCGGACCCCTTGTAAATCCTTATTATAATTTAGATTTCGTCGTGACGTTATAAATGGAAGTTTATAAGTCACTCGAAATTCCACGTGTAACGTGCTTGTAAATAGTAGGTACCTATTTTTGGTTAAGTTATATTGGAGAAATTAAAAATAGAACAGCTCCCTGGTAGAAAATAAAAATAGAACAGCTCCCTGGTAGACTTGAGTAACTGTATGAGACGCTAGGTATGCTCTTAAGATCCTTAAGTCGTTGTGAAATTGTCTTACTGTAGTGGGTACATACCGTAGGTATAATTACGGCCATGAAGTCACAGTAATAAAAAGGTTGCTACGTAAATACGTGATTATTTAAACGGCTTTGCTCTCCGAACCACAATCAAGTCTATAGGTAGAAACGTGAAAATTAGTCACGAACGATGTTCTACAATTCTAAACTACATTGTGAAGGCGAGTAAAGTAATTAATGGAAACTAACTCGTGGAATTTAATTAATTTGAAATAATTTAATGTTGACAGAGGCCTTCCATTGATATAGGTCGCGGGATTGAACAAAACACAGCTGAAATAATTGATAGGAATTAATTGAACAGACGTGGGGTACCTCATTAACTTCTCTCAGTGTATGAGTAAATAATAACCGTATGTATGTGATATGAATTTCTTCGGTAGATAGATACTACGTGTTGGTATACGCAGTCCATTAAATGAAATACAATTAGTCACTTAAAATATACAATGCAATGTACGTCATTGTAACAGTTGCTAGGTTCACTTTGTTGACATTAAAATACATAAAGGCGAAAATAATATTGTATCAGATTATTACACCTTAGCATCCAACGGAAACCTCGAGCAAATCAATAACATGCGAAATTACAATTCATACAACTTGTTCCCGAAGGGGCAAACTCTCTTATAGAAACGTATCATTCACATTCATTCTCGTAATGTTAAATATTAAAAAGCAAACGAAAAATCTCTCGTCGAAACGTGGAAAAATGTGTTCAAGTATATTAAGTATTTACCATGAAACCCGCATACTTGGCCTGCCCAATACCCGACCGCGTTACCGTCTGGACCTATCATTCCATTCCGTCCGAAATTCCATTTAAAATCCTAATATATCTCACAATGGCCGTCTAGGATTCCATGAAAACAATTTAAAGTTAAACAGAGCCAGTAATATTATATGAGGTCGGGGCTGAGTGGCGGCGGGCGCGGGTGCGGGCGCGGGTTGCGGGCGCGGGTGGCGGGCGCGGGCGCGGGGACTCTTCTCAACACTTCATTTTAATTTAGGAGGAGGTAATTACTTCGAACACTTTGTGTTTTTTGTTAAGTAATTGTAATAAAAGAAAATTACTTGTTTATGAAGTGTCCTGCAAAGTTAATTGAGATTTAATGGAAAACTAGCAAACCTTCATATTTGCTAGTTTTCAATTAAATGTCAATTAACTTTGTAACTTGTAGGAAACACTGTTTTCAGATTTATGTAGAACGTGGCCTAATATTACTATTAGGTACCAACACTTCACTACTTCTGTACGTATGTTGTATGAATGCATTAAATGTACATATACTGGTACGTACTCATTTTTAGTTGAGTTTCTTAGCTCTCAGCCTAGACTTTTTTATAGATTTGCGCATCGCTTCAAACTTCAATGCAGAAATCTGACGGATAGATAGGATAATCCGGTATTGAGCGCAAAACGTCGGTAAATGTACAGTTTCACCGGCGCATGCTATTAATCGTGCCGAACGATTGCGCGGTTTACCGATATCCGTACAAAACAATGTTCGCCAAATATATTGATAGAAAAAAACAAACAACTATCTAAAGGTACCCATATTTTACGCTAACACTGAAGCCTATGTGCTGGTGGGCAGGAATGCGGTCTGCTAGCATTTCACCAACGTTGGGGTAATCTGCGGATGCAACGCGCGTGATTAATGACGCCAAACAATTTGTGTACTAACTTCTGTGCCCTGGATTCAACGCGACAAAATATTCGCAAGGTGGACTGCGAGATATAGACAAACCAGTTACTAAGTACCTATATGTACAAAGAAACTCACAAAATCCTCACAAAAAAACCCCTGCATACGAAAACTATTTAGTTCAGCAGGATGAAAAAAAAGACCACCACTTTTTTTTATTTAAAGTTCATGTTACAAAATCGATCGATCAAGGAAAAAAATTTTTTTTTAACTAACTGAAAGTAGGTAAGTACTTCCTAATTCACCGATAGCGACCATTTAAGTAGTCGCAACTATTTAGTGTTTGAACGTTAGCCAAGAAGCACCATGTGCTCACATGTATTTTGTTGAATGGCAAATGAACAGCGTAATGATCACACACCCTACCCCTAGCCACTATGCCTAGCCTGATGCTCATACTATCATTAACTAGTCATTTAGACAGAAAGGACAGCATAGGTATTCAATAGGATTCGCAAGATTTATTTTGAGTATTTTAGAGATAGGAAGGTACAGTCAACAAAAGAGGTAGAGATTGTCCTACTCGATAGTTTCTACGACGAATAATGATTTAAATACGCCTTATATCCGATACGCAAAATGTCAGACACGCATATTGTCAGATCGACACACTTCGCATGTTGAGTTGATGGTCGTTAATAACGTTAGCGTCCTAGTGTAGTGTCCTCACGGTTATCATTGGGTCATGCTATCACTCAGGCACTGCTAGCGTGTTCTACCTTACATAAGACTTGGTACAATAATCAGTGCAGTGTGAAATTGTGGGCCAGTCTGCCACTCAGACCTTCCATTGTACGGCTGTTACTGGTTTGGGATGTGAAAATGATCAATTGAAATCGATTTTTCCCAGTAACATTGCCATTCACACAGTATAAGCAAGTGAAAGTCTGACAACCAGTCTTAACTAGAGGTGTCGTATTACCCAGTCACTGGGTTGTGGAGGTCAGATAGGCAGTCGCTCCATGTAAAATACTGGTACTCAGCTGCATCCGGTTAGACTGGAAGCCGACCCCAACAACATAGTTGGGAAAAGGTTAGGCAGATGATGACAGTATAAGCAAGTATCGTAAGCGGGTGTTCTACTTAATCTTGTCACTACATAGTATAAAACAAAGTCGCGTTTTCTGTCTGTCTGTCCCTATATATGCTTAGATCTTTAAAACTACGCAATGGATTTTGATGCGGTTTTTTTTAATAGATAGAGTGATTCAATAGGAAGGTTTATATGTATAATACATGCACCCGTGCGAAGCCGGGGCGGGTCGCTAGTAATAACTAAAACTACGAGTAACTAGTAAACTAGTAAGAAAAAATGTCGCAATGTTTTTCTCATCAGAGGTCATTCAAGATTTAGAATGAAACCGCTGTCAGTCCATCTCTCAGATTCCTGTCGAGCAAAATATCAGTCAAAATGTTCCATCGTCAGTGCATCGCTCGCGTCACACCGAGCCACAGACGAGCCGGCAGCACAATGCCAGTCACGTGAGACGCGGAGTGATGCGCGCGGCGCGTGACGGACGATATTGTGCTGCAATGTAGCCGGATTTATCCAAATGGTTCCTTTCGGTCGGCTGCTATACTTATTTAAATTAGCTCGTGGATAAAATTAAATGCCACTCTCACAGTTACATAATTAAATGCTGCTGAAACAGTAATGTACCGAGACGAGGTGGATTGCACTTAAGTTTACCTTTGTAAGCATATTGAATTATTGTTTTCAGAAACACGATATTGATGGTCATAGCGCCATTTTGTATTGCAGTTTTTGGGTAGCCATAGCAATAATTTGTCTTTCAGTAAAGTAAACAATTTGTGTTTGTGTAATATCTAAGCATTGTCATCTTACAGATTCCTTCTAAGGCCCAGATATTTCAATGAGAGCGCACCTGAACAAGTAATAAAACAACCCATCATGTCGCACAAAGCTTACATCAACATAGTAGGTAAAAACGTTTTCCAAAACAACATTTGTAACAGGCGTGCTCCACGTCGACAATGCTACAATGACTTGTAATCTGGCACCCAGTTACACAGTGTCGTATTGTGTTTGCACTTCGGAACGGTTCGCCGTTCGCAGTGAATTTAATAAAGGAGTAAATCCGACAGACATCGTTAATGTTGGAATGGAGTCTTGAAAGAGGATTAGAGGTCCATTCACAGCTCTAATTTGACTCCTTGTTACAGACGATTGAAGTGGGACCTGGGATTGGCTCGGCGGCTATAATTATCAGACTCCGTGAAGGGTTTTATTCCCGCGTTGGTCAAGGATTATCCTTTAGAACAGATCGCACAGATTTGTTTTAATTTCCTGTACTTACTTAAATAAAGAACAACAACAGGCAGCAAATAAATTTTCGAACCGGTCTTCAAATCTGGTAAATCTAATAACAAATTAAACAACCGAACATGGGCCTCAAGTTCTCAAATCATGAATATGTTAGACACAATTGTTACAGATTGAGTTAGCACTTCTCAAGAACTCTTTGTTAACGGAAAATCCCAAAAAGAGAATATTTTCACATTTTCGGATTTTTCCTCTTTTGACATACTCTTGATCTATTTCTGCGCTCAAGGTAAACGAAATCAATTTTACTTCAAGGTGTACACTCGTAAAGCTCTTTGAATTTCTTTATTATTACGGTTCCGACTCACGTGTGTGTACAAGAGGCTTGCGAGCGCCGCGCTGCCGTTGGGCTCGAGGAGACGATTATTAGGAACCTCGGGCGAATTCGGAACTCCTCGGCCAGGATCGGTTTCCGTTTAATTTTTAATTTGAAATTCTTTCAGGACGCGTTCACATTAGTGTAAATTAAACGGTCGCGCGCCGAAAACTTTCCCGCACGTGTGACGCGCCTTCAGGCTATGCGCCGGGCACGTGCGGTGTTCATTGTGAATTTTTCAGAAGATTATTTTGGGAATTTGAATCGCATTTGAACTTTATAAACGTACCTACCTAATTTTAAAGTAAACGCATAAAGGATAATATTATTTAAATGATTATTAATCGATATTTTTAAATCTAATTCAGAAGTCACAAGTGTTAACCACACAATGCGACTGTATCAATAACATTTATCACATCATTCGTGATTACGTTTTATCTGAGAGCCTCTCCTCCACGTGGAGCCGTATGAAGCGCGGCGCGGTGCTCCTGCCTATCCGGTATTAATGAAGCCCGACCTGTGCCTATCTTCGGGTAATAAAGTAAGATTACAGTCATTGTAAAGCCGCTTTGCTCGGATCTGTAGTCAGTTAATATCGAGCCTCTCCACTCTGCCTACATGAGCATCGGAAATCGATGTAATGTGATAAAAGGTATTATTATATTCATGAACTTTTATGGTCTCGCAATGTTAGTAAGATATTTGCGGAAATTATTATTTGCGGGGTAATCAAATTGTTATGAGTATACTATTTCAGACAAACTGCAAATCGATTTCTGCGTATCTTTAACAGCTCTTATATACATAATTTAGTTCCTTAAAACGTTAGGTTTTTTTAAGTAATCGGCAGACGAGTATTAGGTAATATTAATTGTTAACAGGAATCTAACTCAGGAGCGGAGAACCAATGACACCAGACACCCATTTCAATACAATTACAAAATTGGTAGGTACTTGGAAAATGAGATCGAAGCGTTAAAACATTTATGAAAGAACTTTTCTACATATCGACACATACAGAACATGTAAAGTGTGAAATATTTAATGAAATTCGGCGTATCATGTTTGATATTCGAAACGAATGAAAAATACTGGCCATTTTTTCCGGTGACTACGCCGACGGGTGACAAGGACGGCGTACAGTTGTCGCTAAATAGGTAAGATCAGAAGCTTAAATTCAAACTAAGTCTAGTCAACTACTGTAATAAGTCAGTCACTACTAGCGCGCTCGTGCTGTAAGGCCCTCACGCGCAAAGTTATCAGTTACCGAAAATCTATTATACTCAGCGACACTACATAGGTAAGCTATTTATACATGTGTAGACAAGTAAAAGTAATAATTAATGTACTTTGTTGGTCTCTTAGACGTTTTCTTTCTATTCAAATATAATCATAATTTTTAATTTAATTTTCTAATTAGTTGCCTGTCCTTCTGTTTATTGCGGTTCGTTGGTAATATCGTAGTGTCGTACCGCTCGCTGTCGGCCGCTGGCTCGGCGCCAAATCGCGCATTGGCCCATATAGGCCATTACCTACGTACCATTGTCACTAATTGCCTTTATAGCTCGATGTGACATCCAGCATACACATAGCTTAAAATTTTCAAGCGAACAATTCATTTTATTTTGATATTAAATTGTATGCGATATTTATACTTAATTATTTATAGTCAGTAAAATGGTGTCTTTATTATTATACATTTAACCCACTTTTTAAAGCGACACTGTTCACTCTTCCCCCCTTTGGATTTAATGTTGAATAGAAAACCGCTGCCGCGCAGGAGCATTATATTAAAGCAGCTAGTGAGCTCTACAGATTCCGTTTGTAATGATGTTTCAGAGTTGGCGCCGAGCACTACTACTAACAACGTAGTTTGAATGCCTTCTTACTTCACTGTTAACAATATGAATGACGTTAAAAGTATGCAAATCTTAAAATTTTATTGAAGTGTACATGGCTATATGCTTCTTTAACGAATACGCAAATATAGGGCAACACAGCTAAATCAAATTCATGACAACCAGGATCGTAAAAAAAATACAGAGAGAGGCAAGTCTGGGGTTCTAAAAGTTTAGTTCAACACTACTTTCAAACAGGTGCTCCTTCGGCCGCAAGTTATGAGAGTCAGCTGAAGGCTGAGCTGGTGTCTAGTGGCTTGGAGGCGCGCCAACACAGTTTAGTGCTAGTGCCCGAGCCAGCCGACTGGCTCGAAAAGAACCACGTGAAGAGGGCATGGCGGTGTGATCGATGCATGAATTGTGTGCGCGGCGTTTTTGACTGAATAACGCTTTGAGCTACGAGCATTAAATATTGACGTGTGGCAATCTTACAATTTGTAAAAAATGTATTTTCTTGTCATTATAATCAGAGAACACTACAATGACATCATGATTTATGTACCTACTAGCTTCTGCCCGCGACTTTGTACGCGGATCCTGTTGCTTATGCCAGCGACAACGGGGTCGTCAAAATCGAAGATCTGAAACGTCTGATGTAGAATTCTAAGGCCCGGGGACGGGAAAACAACGGTATGAGCGAGACGATTGCAGTCGTTCCAGATCTTTCATTTTTGTATGTCAACAGGAAATGCCTATCAGACTAAACAACTTATGCTAAGACGTCATTCCTTAATATGTTATTATAGTGTCGCTGGGCTCTCGGAGTTCCACAACAGGTGTTCCAGATCTACAATCTTTATACGTCAACAGAGAGTGCTCATCAGGCTGAACAACTCTTGCTAAGACGTCATTCCTATATATGTTATAGTGTAGCTGGACTCTTGGAGTTCCCCATCAGCTGTTCCAGATCTTTAAATTTTATACGACAACAGAGAGTGCTCATCAGGCTGAACAACTCTTGCTAAGACGTCATTCCTATATATGTTAGTGTAGCTGGGCTCTTGGAGTTCCACATCAGCTGTTCCAGATCTTCAAATTTTATACGTCAACAGAGAGTGCTCATCAGGCTGAACAAGTCTTGCTAAGACGTCATTCCTATATGTTATAGTGTAGCTGGACTCTTGGAGTTCCCCATCAGCTGTTCCAGATCTTTAAATTTTATACGACAACAGAGAGTGCTCATCAGGCTGAACAACTCTTGCTAAGACGTCATTCCTATATATGTTAGTGTAGCTGGGCTCTTGGAGTTCCACATCAGCTGTTCCAGATCTTTAAATTTTATACGACAACAGAGAGTGCTCATCAGGCTGATCAACTCTTGCTAAGACGTCATTCCTATATATGTTAGTGTAGCTGGACTCTTGGAGTTCCACACCAGCTGTTCCAGATCTTCAAATTTTATACGATAACAGAGAGTGCTCATCAGGCTGAACAACTCTTGCTAAGACGTCATTCCTATATAATTATGTTATATTGTAGCTGAGCTCTTGAAGTTCCACATCAGCTGTTCCAGATCTTCAAATTTTATACGACAACAGAGAGTATTCATCAGGCTGAACAACTCTTGCTAAGACGTCCTTCCTATATATGTTATAGTGTAGCTGGGCTCTTGGAGTTCCACATCAGCTGTTCCAGATCTTCAAATTTTATAGGACAGCAGAGAGTGCTCGTCAGGCTGAACAACTCTTGCTAAGACGTCATTCCTATATATGTTATAGTGTAGCTGAGCTCTTGGAGTTCCACATCAGCTGTTCCAGATCTTCAAATTTTAAACGACAACAGGGAGTACTCATCAGGCTGAACAACTCTTGCTAAGACGTCATTCCTATATTTGTTATAGTGTAGCTGGGCTCTTGGAGTTCCACATCAGGTGTTCCAGATCTTCAAATTTATTCTCTTAGCAGAAAATGCTCATCACGTGAAACAATTTTTGCTATGGTACCATTTTTGTATCTCTTAAAGTTTAGCTGGTCTGTTGCGGTTCTGCATCAGGTGTTCAAGTTGCCAAGATAAATTATAGCCTAAATGTTGCCCAGACTTAATACCTATACAACAAAAAAAAAATCATTCAAATCCGTCAAGTAGTTCCGAAGATTAGCGTGTACAAACAAACAGACAAAAAGACAAACAGACAAACAGACAGAATTTTTTTTTTGGTTTCGTGCTCTATTACTGTTTCTAAACCCCCCTCAATTATTTTTTTTTTAATATATTCAATGTACAGACACAGTTTTTTTACTGTTTTATTATATGTATAGATGTGGAAACAACATTCAAAAGAGATACGTCTGTCGTAGGAATAATAACATAATCAGATCACCGACCACGAGAATGCTTGTCAACGTACCTACTGCTTCTGCATTGATGTTAGTAAGTCCAAAACAGCGGCATAGGTACTAATAAGTAATTCGTGTTCGATATGCATAATGTATGACTACAGAATGCGTTATCATCCCATCTAAATGGTATAAAACAGCTTCGTTCGCAACACATAATAAAACCCATTGACAATTAGGATGGCTCGTGCACAAAAACAAATTAATTTCCTTTATTTACACAATCAATTCGGGGCGTGTTTCAAATAAGTTAAATCAACATTTTGGGACACCCCCGCACCCCTGCCGCGCCCAGCTCGCAGGTCGCAGGAGGCGTGCGTGCACGAAGCATCCCAATGAACCGACACGTCCCCGCTTTCATTAACTGGAAACTGGTGTTTTTTCATACGACACGCCAGGGATTTATTGCTGGAACAAATTAAAACTTTCAATATTTCGATTGATGCCTTCCTGCACAGAACGTTGTTAAATCGAGTTTTCGGAAACGAATTACTCGTCCTGTCGTACATATTGTTGGATAACGGTAGTTAAGCGTGGGACGCCGGTAATTACAGCTGCATGTTCCTGCGGGGCTGCCGGAATTTTATTATCCACCTGCAAAATATCTGCTTGCAATTAGTTTTTTACATAAGTAACTGACATGCATTCTGTCCATATTGGTACACCAGTTAGATAAAAAATAAGCTTAAATTAGGGCAAACGTTTATAAAAACAGACGGAAATGGGTTAACCGAATCACCGGACAATACGCGAATACGCAAAGCTCGAGTGCAGTGAAGTGCGGTCGTAAAGCGGAATGGGACGACACTACGACACTGCTACTGTTTGGCAGTAGGAGCAGAAGGTTCACTAAGTAAGTGTGGGGCTTGGTGCATACATACGAAACCGCTCCCGAAAAGGGCTTAAATATAAGGAACAGGATTAGCATTGTATTAATAAGAAAGTAATTATCTTGCTATATTATTCATAGCGTCTCTTTCCAATGTAATGTTCCTGTTAGTTACCGCTGTGCCTTTATAAATATGGTTTTATGCTATCTATGTTGTTGCAGACTTTTGAACCACATCAGTATACCGTGTGGAGTAGAACTTCTGCAGCTGGGTACCGCACTGCGCGCCAGCGTCCGGTCGCATCAAAGGGTTTATACGCGGTCCGGTCGGACGGCGTTATTGCCCACTGGACGGTTTATGACGTCGGAGCAGTACGAAACGTTTGCTCGTTTATCTTTGATACTTGAGGTTCCTCATAAAGCGTGCGTGACGTCATTATTAGCGGTGCACTGGACTGCGAATGATATAAACACTTGAATGAATGTGTCAGGTTGCTAACTCAAGTTAAATGTACACACAATTTGAATTACCCATAGAGATGTTGATCTGTACGTTATGTTTATTAATTTCGTAACATTTGATTCGTAAAAATCTTTTCCTTTTTCAATTACAACAAATACATTTGGTATATTAATTATAGCATAGTTATATTAGATGGAGACAAATAGAGATGAACTAATACCTCATCACTCCATACAATCATTTCATAAAACTCCTAGGTACCTTACCCTGTACAGACGTATACAATGTGTAACTTTAATCTCCTTTTGTATCACTTTTAGGTACTTGGCGAGCAGACAGATTGCATCGTCGCAGCAGTAGCGGTAAACGATTTGTAAACAATCTGTCTCGGAGCTGCAGAGGTGAGAATGTCTCGATAGATAACAATACCAGCAATGTCCGTGGAGGCTTGACGCCCGCCTGCGCCTCGTTCTTATGCTTCGATAGCGATTATAGTTTTTCAATTTTTAACATCATACAATTACCAACTACAACCTTCTGTGGTAGTCTACAACCTTCTGTAGTAGTAAAAAAAAAGTTTCATCATACCACCGAGATCACCAAGTACATGATTTACTTAAATGTATCAAGTTTTTAATGAGCCAATCTCAAAACAAAAGCTTTTACATAGACTCCCAATCAGTTCTTATTTTTTAATAACTGACGAAGGATAGTCTCCAAACAGCTCAGGACAAACGATAACAAGTCATCGATCAGTAGTCACAATCCTCAGTAATGAGAACACAACTCAAAGGATTATCCGTCAACGTTATCCCTGTATTCTTCGCATCAACGCTTGCTGCTGGCTGGTGAGCCGATTGCATCGTCCAAACAATCTGTAAACAATCTGCCGCGCCCGGTAGAGGTGCGATCGTATCGATACTAACAGGCCACCAACTGAGATCACCTCTATCGGCTTGCTTGTGTAGCTATAATGGAAATTGTACCAACACGTTATCTCACCGTTAAGAAAGAATTTCAGACTTTTTTTGAAGTAGTGTTTTCTTTTTCTTATAACATATCAATGGCAAGATATTTCTTTGAAACACTTATTATTTCTGAGCTCTATTGTTTCCTAGGCATCATACTTGTTCTGATATTGTTTTCCTACGGAAGGAGTTCAATAACATACCAGTTGCTCAGTTGCTTTTACGCGATTGTAGTCTCTTTTAACTTAAACGTGTATAAAAGTTGAGACATGTAGGTACCCACCCAGCGACACAGTGGTATACCAAAATATTTGTTGTCGCTCGCAGTGTGGATTATATGAAGTGACACTTTATTCCAAGTTATTTTCTTATAAAACAAACTATAGCACTGCTTTAACAATTTGTAAACAATCTTTTCCCGGGCGCTATCGGCTAGAGGTGCGACCGTGTCGATAGTGGATAGGTAATAACGTGTTGATCCGCCTCACCGGGCTCGCGGGCGCCGCGTAATACCCGTCTTTGTTGAGGTTTGCATTACCGCCTCGCGCCTGCACGAGACGTACAGGTAAATACCTAGCTTTTTATCTAAAATATGGTTTACGTGAAACGATTGTCATCTGACAGGAAGCTAATAAAATTTCAACCACCGTGATACGACGTATTCCATTATCGATATACCATGTAGGTACATAGCAAATATAATTATGTCATCTAATAACCAATTGCAGGTATGTGCCTACGTACTAGGTACAGATTTTATATAAGTACGAACAGAGCCAAGTAATGACCGTTGTTAATCACAATCAATTATCATCTCAACAGCGAGGTGATAGATGTGCTCACTGTGACAATATCTTTCTTACGTAAATATAATCATCAAGATAATAAATACCTGTCTATTTTCCAGGGATTCAATGCATGATGTGATGTCATGAATAATTATGTTATTCATAGATAAAGACTTCAGTTAAAACATCGCTTTGCATACCCAACTCGATCGCATTCATCGTAATGTAATTTGATAGCTAGTTTCAGTAAATCTTCGTAAAAACTGTAACCCTGTCAGCGTCGAAAGACGGGTTTGAATGACATTAAACGGCCAGGTGGCGAGCCCGACAGGTAATAATGGGCGACTTGAGCTCGGTCTGACGACCCCCGCCCTCCTCGGCGTCGCCGTGCATAGGGTTGCGATGTCACCAATGATACAAACAGCCGACGTGACTTAAATATATTATTGTAACTTCATTCTACGATACAGCTAATTTGTTAGAAATGGCGTCCAACATCAGAAAAATTATTAAGTTATTTATAATATTTATAATTTCGTAAATAACACAATTACAGCTAAAATATGCCAATGCGATACTTAGGTAATGCAAACATCAGTTAGGATTTTAATAACTTCGAACTGTTTTATGATACAAGAACTATTTATAAACTAAAAAAGTCGTGTCACGTTGTATAGACTAAAAACTATAATGTGTACCCATTTTTTAACAAGCTTTCTGTTTAATGTTATCATAATTATGCTTTGTCACTTAAAACTTCATCATTGGGCTGGTTTGATATGACTTTTATTAGTTGATTTAATTAAGTTTTATAAGGTACAGAATACCACTTAATTCATTTCTGGAAAATGGGCACCTACTTTTTTATTGACATTCGAACATCAATAAAATTGTACAAATAATTAAAAACGTTAAAAATATAATCGCAATCGTCTAAGCGATATCCAATGTCAAACAATGTAGGTAATTCAGACATTTTTGACAGACTGAGACTGAGATTAGATTGCGATCGTTCCTAAGAGATAGTAGAATTGCCCTCCTGGTTATTAATGATTCCTATTTATTTAGTAACTAAGTAGTTCAAAAATAACACTTTTAAACATTATTATAATTTTAAACCCGATGATGTCGGTATTCTCTCAAAATGTTTTTTGATGTCCATTATTACTTACAAAATTAAACAAAACATTACTTACAATTCCTATTACTTACTGGTAAACAAAATAAAAAGAAGCTTAAAAAGATTTTTAAGCTTCTTTGATTTTCTTTTTGATCTTCTGAAATTTTTAGGTCTTTTTCCCGTGGGGGTAGGCAGAAACCACAGAACGCCACCTGCTACGATCCGAAGGCGTTAGTTTATGTATGTGTATTTTTAGGTATTCATATTCAAATTAATTCAGTCATCATGTATCAAAAATACAATTCAGAAAGTTAAGCACGATTTCATTCAGACTTGTCTGATGCTGAGTTGAAAACCCCAGGGACTTGAACTACTCAGGCTTTAGCTTTGTCGGCTACCGACGTTGTAATGAATAAAAAAATGCAATCGTCTAATCGTTCTCCTAGACGTTCTTTGAAACTATTCCGTCTGATTGATCGCAACCGGTTTTATTCGGCGCCGCACCTCGACGCCCGAATCGGAATGGTCCGGAACAAACAATTGCTAAAATCCAATCAACAGACAAAGGGACACTTTTTCTCGGCACAATTGTATCCGGCGGCATCCGCAGGGTTGCTAAGAGATCGCCTTTTCATTCATCGTTTGGTGTTTTATTTCTGAAATTGACTTTTTAGTTTAGTTTCAGACCACTTTTGTGTACTATTTATACACAGAGACAAACTATCTTCATCCAAATTCGGTAATATTTAAAATTATCAGAGAGTAAATACAATGTGAGTCTTTTAATCCTCAAAACGCTTCCTAAGCATGGATTTTCTGTTATTAAGTGGTAAGTTAAAAGCTTTAGTGTACCTATACAGACTCTTCTTTTCTCTACTCGCTAACCCTATAATCTCGATCGTGGCAACATCGCTGTGGCAATTCGTCTGAAGACGTCGAGAGCGGCGTCAGCGAGAACATTTGAATTGCAGCAGGAACCGAACATCGTTCTAAAGATATTGATATACACTTGACTCACAGCGACTCGTGTTACAAGGAACGTCTAGTTTTAATGTAGGATGTCTTTGATGTACAGTCTGTACTTACTTGTTATATTATTAATATCTATTAAATTGCCTTAACTGCCTCATTGGCCAGTAGTCGCAAAGCGCGACTGTTGGCCGTTTCGCGCGGTAGTGGCGCAATCTTTTTTTTATCTTATTTTTATTATTAAGTATTATTAGTTTTTTTTTTTTTTCTTTCTTTAGATTAAGTACCAACTTGTCTGGGCTGTTGTGAAGTTATTTTGTATGCGTCGCTTTCGCGTGAATAAATTGTTTTTCTTTCTTTCTTTCTTTCTTTCTTTCTAAGCATAAGGTCTTAGGTTCGATACCCAGGTCGGCAAGGTATTATTGAGTTTATCCATCAGGAATTTCTCAGTAGCAGCCTCGGAGTCTAGATTTGTGCCCGATCGATGGCATATTACATGGGACTTAAACATAAGTAACTAGCGAAATGTGGTTGTACTGGGTTTATAATGGGTAGGTACACCTCTGCGTAACCCTTCGAGGATTACGGGCGTCATGTTTTTTTATTATTGCTTATGGTACCTACTCAATCGTTGTGTTGAAATAAGTGAATTATATAGTAAGTAATATGGAAGAAATAACGTATTATGTTTGTAATTTTCATCTATAGTTGTGAGTAGTGTAAACTGTCACTAAACCCCGAACATAACGTCCCAGACTTCATAAGTCCATTGTCAGCAACTTTTGGACTAAACAATTTGCAAGCCAGCAGAAGTCGCTGATACTTATGTTGAATGCTGAACACGTAGAAGGACCAGCGTCCGCGGACCTGAGACTCGCATTCAAACGGAGTCACAATACGCTCGCAGTATCTATTGTACGCCGCTTCAATGTGCAGTCAAATTGCGGACGTCCTGACTGCGTGCTCCCTGTTGCCGCTTTGTGAACATTTAATATCGTTTAGGTGTCAATGCGGGATTTGAAAACGTTTCCAGCGGATTTAAGTTCCCATCTGCCAATGTATTTTTGATAAGGATGAAAATAACATTATTATAACTTGTACCTGCAATATTGTTACCTATTCATTAATTAGGTTCTTGGTGTGATAAGATTTCGACAAGTAGATCGATCGTATGATCACGGCGTCTAATTGCTTTAATTAGGTACATATCTTTAAAATTCCAAATCCCGTGTGTGACCTCAGCTTGTGGTATTTGACCAACAAACACAATATAGGTAATTACGCATACCCGACTGTTTGTCCATCGATCCACACGAAACATAGCATCGTAATACAGATATTGTGTGTATATAGCTTTGGTCAGTCCGCAATAACACCATACACGAGTGGGCACCGCATTAAACACAGCACTCGTGTTCGCTTCGAGTGGGCTTATTGATTTTAGATTAATTACCGCGCTCTCCCAGCGACCGAGGTTTAAGCTATCCGCGATCCTTTTAATTTATACGATATTTTGATTAATTCTCATTCGGTTGACGGGTATTTTTATTTGTTTTGTGTGAGTCATGTGTTTAGAGGTATATGTGTCGTATTAATGTAGCATGAGTACTTAGTGTTTTTACATAACAGTTCTTGTCTGTTGGGTACCTATGACTGCACAACGGATGCCTAGACCATCCCTGTAGTAGTTGTTCTTCTTTACAATAATATTTCCAGGACGAGCAGTGTTTGTAGCTAATTGCAATGATGAATGTTATTTGCTGGTGAACTATCACATTCAAAGAGTAGTCTAACCCAACCTTTGAATCTTACCTAGTTCTACCAGTACCTAATACTTACACGTATTGTTTTTCTAAATGTAAAGAACTGTGGTCACAAGAAATGACGATTTAAATAAATTGAGAAAAAACTCTAACATTAATTTATTTAAATAAATTATTTTAATTATTTTCGAATCAACAAACAGTACCCGCCTAAAGCGTATTGTTTTGTACCAACAATAATTTAATTGCATTTAATTAGAAAACTTTATGTTCTTATACACAAGGCCTGGGATAATTACAAAACTGTCTATTGCAGACATACAGTACATAATAATTGAACAGACAAACAATTATTTGCTACAAATGTAATACAAGCTGATACTTCGTTGAATTTCGTTATGAAATAATTTATATGCGGGTCGCCGCAGACCATATCGCTACGAATGAATAAATTGAACAATTATTAATTCGAGCTACACAATATCGGATGGAGGTACATACAACATAGGTAATACTATGCTCATCTGAGACGATGAAAATCGAGGTACTTATGCTGGATAAATTAAATAGTGAAAACCATCGTCGTAGGCTCGTAGTTACCAACAAAACAAATCATATTAGGATTATCTGCTATAGACTCACTGATCCTACTCGGAATATTTAACGAGACTGCAATCAAAGGCAAGGGGTGGAAAATGCCACGTGAACCCGTGAGCTGCACGCGGGACAATCACTTGCATGTTTGAGCAGCGATGCACTACCGCGGCACAAAAAACATACATGTTGGTGTCATCTGGCTTATATTACGCACCGGATTAGACTTATGTAGCTCAAAGAGACATTACATACTTGTTTTTTCCCTGAAATCCACAAAGTCAGAAAGATAGATACGAATTTTGCAGTTTTTCTCCGAAACTACTTGATGTATTTTAAAAACTGAAGTACTTATCGCGTTCTGAGTTTTACATGACTGAAATTCAATAGGTATGACAGAATTTAATGTACAAAAAGAAATAAAAAAAGATTCTAATATCGTGTTTGGTATCAAATAAAAAGGCTTAGGTAATCAGTACATTCTAAAAATATTTTTTAGAATATGTACAAACACAAACCACAATTGAGTTATTTTTAATCCATATATTACGACTATAACTGCCCTTCTAAAAATAGTAAGAATCTATAACAAATAACACAAAACATCAAGGCTATGGTCTCCGAATGGGTATGCAGAGCTATATAGTAAGCATACATATTATTACACCAGTAATATTTAAAACCTAAGTGAAAAAAGGAGCCGGCCTCGTTTGGTCTAGTAGTCGCAAAGCGCGACTGCTGAGCATGAGCTTTTGGGTTCGATTCCCAAGTCGGGCAAAGTGGTATTGGGTATTCCATCATGAATTTCTCAGTAGCAACCTCGGAGTCTGGATTAGTGCCCGATTGATGGTGATAGGCTCGTCCCCTATTACATGGCACCTAAAACATAACTGGCAAAATGTGGGTGCACTAATGAGTACACCTCGATCTGCCTAACCCTTCGGGGATTACAGGGCCAGGCGTGATGTTATGTATGTAAAAAGGGGGCGAGTATAAATAGAGCACGAATTCAGAGTTAAAGCACGATCCCTGACTCCAAAATGTTTGTAATAAAATGGAAAGTTAAATATTTAGTATTCAACTTTCCATTTTGACATTTTAACTTTCCAACTATAACAATAATTATCGATCTGAAAAGCATAAAACAAAAAATATTTCTGTCCGAAATAATTGCCTAAAACTTTTCTGACGCCGAGGTCGCGTCGCCTGAGGGCCCACTTGAGTATTGTATGTTATAAACTTCATCACTTGTTGTAGGTAGTGCTTATTACAAGGATTTGTTTAAATCACAATTTAAACAAATCCTTGTAATAAGTGAATATTATTTGCCATAGATAACAAGGGTTTGTTTGTTAGCTTCTTGGAAAAGAAATGATAGATACAGTCTTGTTTAATTTGTCATGGCTACTTGAAACTACATTTTGTGAAAGACAGGTAAAAAAACTAATTTTATCATTATGTCTGACTTTGTGAAAATAAGTACGTACGCTATATTACAGAAAGAAATAAAAACATCCGTAACACTTTACTTCTTTGTTTAGAATTCAATTTAAGCACAGCACACATTTACCTACGTTTCCAATGCATAGGCACTGAAAATGGTACCGTACAAGCTCAGTACACTTCGGCTAAGGCATTGTATACACGAGCGACTGCGCGCTGCGAGCTGTCATTGTTGCCACGAACCATTGTCCTTGCGAGCGTAGTTATTTTGGGCAAGGCCTGCACTCTGCCTGTCTGTCTAAAAAGCATGAAACTCGTAGGCCCGCAAGCCTCACTCAAAGATTATCAAGGTACTTTGCTTAAATGATTGATTACTTTGCTTTGTTTTATACCTGATAATAAAATGTTTTATTAAAATTATTATTTCTTCAGAATCCGCAGTCTTATTACGCAATGATTATGAGCGAAATGATTACAAAGATGTAAAGCGACGTTTAGAAATACATAAATATTTATAAACCTTTGAAATAATTTCTGCTAACTAAATAACTTATAATCCATAGTCTCTGTGCCCGGTTGTGTGGCAATGCTCGCCATTTATCAGCTGGCTGATGATAGTGTCTGCTCCACAACCACAAGCGCGCATGATTATATTGATTGATAAGCATTTGAAACAAATGATGGAGCTGCTGAATAATTGAGACCTATTTTAATCTTTGCCGTGTATAAATTCAATACCTAAGCCTATTGGGCCTAAGTATTTTAGCCGAAAATATAATTAATTCGAAAAATATACATTTGAGGACTATGTAATACAAAGCTACCATTTACTGGGTTTGTCTTTGTTTGACTTGAATGTGCCATGGTGGTTGATAATTATGTTCACTAATGTCTCGCTGATGGTGATCTCGATGTGTTGGATAATTCGCTTTCCTTCATAATGGTTAAGCTAAATGGTGCCGATCAGTACGTCATGTTCGTGAACGAGTGCCATCAGTTGGGGCTGGTAATTTCTTAGCTGCCTCGGATATTTAAATTTTATTTTAAATTGTTTTTATCGTTGTTACTCTAGAATTATTTTAATATGCTTGGCTTGTTTAAATGTTCTTACACTGTAGATTCAACATGAGTTATTTCACCTTTTTAAAAGTTTATTATAAAAG
Organism: Hoplodrina blanda; assembly: GCA_949316365.1. NCBI lineage: Eukaryota > Metazoa > Arthropoda > Insecta > Lepidoptera > Noctuidae > Hoplodrina > Hoplodrina blanda. Next base: position 296,853 of record OX438579.1, on the reverse strand, counting down.
TGTGTCCATGAAGTTTCTTACCCCTCTATCTCCACCTAGTACCTACTGTTTGGAACGAGCACCTATCTAGCTTTAACTTTTGACTGACTCCCGGACAAATGCGCCTGTAAATAATTATGTCTATTTATAAATACTCGTATTTTGAGTTTGAGTTTTTGAGTTATGTAATGTCTAGTAAAAAACTTAACTTGCTCTCAGTGCAGTTACAATGCAAGGTTGAACAAGAGTGAGCGCTTTTGTCAGCACAGTCGTAATCCGGGTTTGATTGCGGCGGGATCGTTCCATCGCCTCATTAATATTGGCGGGCTAGCGTTTTTTATTACAGGGGGCGCTTCCGTCAATATGCAGAGGAATGAGGATGCTAGCTCGTGAAACGTATTCCTAAACCTCCCTGAGCATTGTAGCCGCTACGAAATGTATTGTAACCGATCTCCACTGGTAAATTGTAGTTCTCCACTGGTGTATAGTCAAGAGCAACTGTTGTTCATTAAATCTGACTAAGTTAATGTGTAAGTATACAAATGAGCACGAAAATAATTATTTGTCAGTTGTTCGCCTACAATACCAGCATCTAAAACAGCAATATTAATGTTGGCGGTGTTGCCAGCCACACAACAACTCAGTATAAACACTAGTTGTTAGTACTGCGTAGGCTTCTGTTTACGTACTCAGCAATTATACAACAACGCCATTTACATACATACACACACGAACAACTCGTTCTCACTAAAATAACGTTCGTTATACACTTTTGAAAGACCATTTCCATAAAGGGATCGGTCCCTTAACATGTTTTGTTGTTTATCATACCTTCTTCCTATTAAATAATTATAGACGCTTACAGACGATCGTCTTTTTTGAGCGGCGCACACAGCCAGCATTCGTTTCGCGTCATTCGTTGCGCTGGAGAACGAACATTAGTTCGCGAGCACAGCTATTTGTGTTTGTTTCTCATATCAAAACAAATTCGTTACTGTTTGCGTTGAGCAGGTTCCTCAATTTTATTCGATGGCGCAATAGTTTTTTTACCACTTGGGAATATTACGCTGTAAAAAGTATTATAAAGTATGTTGGTAGACTGATGACTAATCGTAAAGCCTTTGAAGTAAACGGTAATCGCTATCATCTTCAGTAGCAAGTTAAACATTAATTCAACTACGAGTGTTATTTTAATTGCTTTCCAACCTAACGTCTTTGTACGTATATCTGAAAGCGTACTGAACCAAAAAGTCACAACCTATCTACATAACACCCCTCTACCCAATGATTACCCAACTCTCGATTGCCAACATCACAAGTTCAACCCTAACGCGCTATCTGTGCCATAACCCGTGAGTGGCGCAACTTTACACGCCACACTCCCAATAAGACAACTATCTCAGATCGAAGAAGTACTAATGCTCGGATCGCTCCGTACGGCACTCCCGAGGCCAGATATTGTAAAGTTCCCATCAAACTGTTCTTGGTATCAGCAAGTCAAATGTAAGGGAGGGCCCACAGTGCCGGCTGAGGGCTGCTTTACATAAAGTTAATGTTCTTTGAGCTGTGGGACTGGTATATGAATGTATTTACACTTACAGTGTATGTCAGGTTGAGTGGTGTGAACCGAATCGGTACGGAGTATGGTCTGACAGAAATATAAATAAATAAATAGTATAAAGTTAAAAAGGGGAGGACGATATATTTCTTAATATCTAATCACTGCTTAACGTTCGCCAACTAGTTTTTTTAAGCTTTAGTTCTTCAGGTCACCCTAGGCGTATTCTTTGCCTGTCCTTTTGTATTGAAAATTTCTAAAGCTGAGCTTAAACTGAGCGTTCTCAGCCAATTATGCTACATTTCCCGAATCAACACATACGATCTCCTCGCTCGCTCTCACTCCCGACTGCCGCTCCCGCTTCTCAGCATGCCCCAGAGTGTTATCACGGGTGGTCCTCAGGGACGCATCATCGTTACACTTGCCCGAATAATTTCCATTGTAAAAGCAAACAGAGAGCGGCGGGAATACGCTCACCTGCCCGCCTGCCCGCCTGCCCTCCAGCCCACCTGCCTGCCTGCCCGCCTGCCCTCCAGCCCACCTGCCTGCCTGCCCGCCTGCCCGCCTGCCCGCCTGCCCGCCTGCTCGCCGCCGCCGCTTCACTGAGAATATCTAATGTATGCGTGTGCGGAACACTGACTGATGGGTTTTTGCTTGGCAAGATATTGATTCTGAATTTTTGGTTCACACGGATAACCAAAAACTTCGTTCAAACAGAATTTTTGATTATCATGAATTAAGTATTATTTTGATACCCAGTTGTTAGCTCAGATTTAGCACAAACGTATAACTTCGTAGTTACGTTAGATTGGAGAACATCCCGAACATACATAAGCCACTTATGATCTTAGTGAGAATACATAGCACTACGTGTAGCTCTACTCCGTATTCTCACGAGCAGAAGAAGCTAATCCCTCACACCTTACAAAGCAAAACGTTCTTCTCGCACCGAGGGAAGCCTAAACTTGGCGACAGGCAATCAAAATTAATAACATTATCAAACAGTCGGTGGAAGTGCGTCGCAGCCAACATGATAATCCGGGAGTGGTCTCCAGTCCCCCGGGTATCAGCCCGGCCCGGCTGCCGGCTCCGGCTCCCAAAGCCGGCTGTTCGCAGTCCGGGCACGTGGCGAGCTGAATTTCTAATTAATCCACTGATACTAAGGATTTCGCTTGTTTTATTGTTTATCTTTGTATGCTTGTGTAAGATTTTGGACTTGTAAATTGTGGGACAGTGTTCTTTACAATGGTTCCAAACTTTGAAGGCCTAATACATTTAAGAAATAAATCGATTTGAAGTAAAAACATGTTTCACTTCATCTTGACATTTTATTCAATAAAAAAAAAAGAATTCAACACAAGGGCACCCCGTTTAGACGTTTGCAGCAAATAAATATGTTGAAAGCGTATTCCCAAATCATAAATAAAATTATAACTCTAAAATAGGTACTTTTTGTCTTATTCGTAACGACTCTTGACTCGTCGGCCGTCCAATCAACCACTGCGTGTAAACGCGAGGCTCTGGACCATGTCAGCGAACTTGACAGGTACACCTCATTTATTTTACTCATCCATTCCGCCGTAATAAACTATCTGATGACATTAGAAAAACCTTTAATCACAGTCATCATGCAGCGTGACAACGGCCCCATGGCTGTCAAAATTGCCGGCTCGCTCATTAGTAACGTAACTTTTTCTAATGCTACACAACCTTATGTCCAAATAGTGACGTGACAACATAGTGTTGGCAACTTCGTGGAGTGAGCGCCATCTTTTATTGGCGACCGGAACTACAAGCGCCTAGCTAGCCGTGACGTCATCATCGGACGACGGATGCCGTGGTGGGGAGGAGAACGGCTGTGTCGGCGCGCCCGGACACTTTTTGAAACACTCTTCTTTGGACCGCACAAGGAGATTGATCTCTAAGCTCCATTGTTTGGAAAAGATTGTTATTTTATTTCGTTTATGGTTGTATAATTTAACAAGTGATTTAACTGATTAGTTCGTTACCTTAATCTCATTTTCTGAAAAGTTTGGCTTTTAAATGTTTGCTGAATTTAACCTAATAGTCTGATTTATTTGCGTAATTATAAGTAGTTAAAGTTCAAAATACCTACATCTGTGCCTCAATAAATTGATAATTGTATTACTTTGTTTTCATCAGAAGTGGGATCTATCCACGCGTCATGGGTAAACGCAGGCGTTATCGCAAGCGTACACGATCGTCGTCAAGTAGCAGTAGCACGACGAGTACAAGCGCCAGAACGCCATCACCTCAGCCCAGAAGGAAATCAAAGGTATCACGTCATAATGATACCAAAGCTGTGAGTACCTTAAACAATATAATACCGGAGTTTGACCCCTTAAATGATGATATAAATGCATGGCTTAATATTATACAATCCTATGCGGCAACGTTTGATTGGTCCGACGAAACGATACGTTATCAAGCTCTTAATAAGTTGAAAGGTTCTGGCAAAGTCTGGTATGACTCGTTGTTGCGTACCGATAGTCAGTGGCCTACATGGAAATGGGGTGATTGGAAACTGCGTCTGGCCAATAGCTTTCAAATACGTCGTAATATGTTTGAGTTATTAAAAGAAATTATTAATAAAAAACCGGTAGAAAACCAATCACTTTACGAATTTTATTTTGATATTAAATGTAAAGTGGACCGTTTATCTTTAAACTTTACTGAACAAGATATTATATCTATAATTGTCGGAAGCATAGGCGATAGCAATATAGGAGCATCTATTGAGGCGAGTAATTTTAAATCTTGTCATGATCTTGCTAGTTACCTTCATGGTCGTACCTACAAAGGTAAAAACTCAAAACAAACCAGTTCGGGTAGTACACGTGAAAACCAACATAAAACAGCGGACCAAACGAATAATAGTAGCCAGCCGTCGACGAACCTCACCTCTTCAAATAATAACACCAATTCTAGTAGTGCACATGATAGTAATCAAACCGGTTCAACACACATTCGGAAACCTATTAAATGTTACACTTGCGGTGGAAATCATAAAAGAAATCAGTGTGATCTCATTAAATGTAATTTTTGTAACAAAAAAGGCCATGTTGAGGCTGTGTGCCGTAGTAAGAAAAATACAGGATTAATTAAACCAGAAACTGAGGAAACCAAATTAATCCTTACCCCTGATCCGCGAAACAAATTTGTAAAAACAGTTAACATTGATCACTTTGTCCACGAAGCATTTATTGATACCGGAAGCAGTTGTTCCCTGATTTCCGAATCTGTGGTGGAAAAATATTCGCTTAAAACTAGTATACTACCCTCACCAGTTTTGTTACAAGGATTTGCTAAGCATAATTCTAAACCAGTCACTCAAAAGGTGAGTGTAGATTTAAAAATAGACTGCGTGTCTTTAACTGGTGTGAACTTTTACGTGATTGATGACTTAGTAGGTTGTGATATACTTATTGGCCGTAACATAACCGAGCGAAATGATTTGATATATTCCCGTGTAGGTAATTCATTCAAGTTTGACTATGCACAATCACTTAGTGAATTTTGTGACGCTATTTATGAGACTAGGATCGATACTGACACTCACTTAAATGAATTGATTTATTTATTTAGACAATATAAACAGTGTGTCGCATCAGACATAAAAGAGCTAGGGAAAGTGAATAACCACGAGATGGTTATTACACTGACCGACCCACGACCGGTGCAGTGCAGACCTTTTCGAGCCTCTTACACAGATAGAAAGATCATTCGAGATATGGTGCAGGAATTAGTGGATAACAAAATAATTCGCGAAAGTAACTCTCCTTACGCGAGCCCCGCTCTACTTGTAAATAAAAAGAATGGCGAGAAAAGACTCTGCATTGATTACCGCGCATTGAATAAAATAACGGTGAAGGACAAGTACCCAATGCCCCGAATCGAGGATCTTATAGATAGACTTCAGGGTTATAAATATTTTACAAGTCTTGATCTAAAAAGTGGATACTACCAAATAAGTATGAGCCCACAGTCTATAGAAAAAAACGGCATTCATTACTGAAGACGGTCATTATGAGTTTCTGCGGCTCCCATTTGGTCTGGCTAATGCACCATCTTGTTTTCAACATATGATGAATAAAGTGTTAGGTAATTTAAGGTTTGAGAACGTCATTGTTTATTTAGATGACGTTTATCTAATTACACAAACAATTGAGGAAAATTTAAAACTTCTGGAAAACATTTTACAAATATTTAAAAATAATGGTTTAACTTTAAATTTAAAGAAATGTCATTTCCTTAAAACTGAAATTGAGTTTCTCGGATACAAAATAAAACAAAATTGTGTAATGCCAAATGAAACCAAAGTGGAAGCCGTTAAGAAATTCCCCGTACCAAAAACTGTGCATCAGCTACGACAGTTTTTGGGGCTTATTAATTATTTTCGTAAATTTATTAAAAACTGCGCCATAATATCTGCTCCTCTTACAAAATTACTAAAAAAAGATGCCTCTTGGTCCTGGGGCTCCGTGCATGACCAAGCATTTCAAGTTTTAAAAGCTGAATTGACATCAGATAGTGTACTATCTATTTTTGACCCAAATAAAGAGACCGTTTTGTATACGGACGCTAGTCGTGATGGTGTTGCGGGTATTCTTGTTCAAGTTACTGATGAGGGTGAAAAACCTGTGTATTACTATAGCCGCCAGACAACTGAGGACGAAAAGAAATACCACTCATTTGAGTTGGAACTCCTAGCAATCGTAAGTTCACTCCAAAAATTTCGTCTTTATTTAATTGGTTCACCTTTCACCGTTATCACAGATTGTAACGCGGTCAGGTATGCGTTGACTAAAAAGAATATTATTCCCCGGATCGCACGATGGGTTCTTTCGACACAAGAGTTCGTGTATGAAATAAAGCATAGAGAAGGTACACGTATGCAACACGTGGACGCCTTGAGTCGAAATCCCGTTCCCTCAGGTGAGAGGTCGGAAAGGGAAATAATATTATCAATAACCGAAGGAGACTGGTTACTCTCTGTACAAATACAAGACCCTGATATTGCAAAAATTAAAACTATTTTAGAATCTGGTGAAATAGATGATAATAAGAACATTTTTGACACGTATGAACTGTTAGGCGGAAAAGTGTACAAAAGAACAGCTCAAGGGCGACGTTGGGTCGTACCAAAAAAGTGTATATGGCAAATAATAAGGTACAACCATGATGACGTGGGCCATTTTTCTGTCGATAAAACGGTTGAGAGAATAGGGCACAAATATTGGTTTTCTCGTATGCGTCACATAATAAAAAAATACATTAAAAACTGTTTGAATTGTATTTATTATAAAAATAAGGGTGGTGCTAAGGAAGGAGAGTTATACCCGTTGCCAAAATACGCACAGCCTTTTCACACATTGCACGCGGACCACTTAGGTCCGTTCGTTGAAACACGAAACGGAAATAGATACTTACTAGTTTTAGTAGATGCATTCACTAAGTTCGTGTTTATTTGCGCAGTAAAGTCTACAAAAACATCTGATCTTATAATCGAATTAGATAATATTACTAAAACTTTCGGTAATCCAAAACGAATTATTTCCGATTCAGGGTCATGTTTTACTTCCAACATGTACAAAGAATATTGTAAAAGCAGAAATATACGTACGCATATTGTAGCAACGGGTATGCCTCGCTCAAATGGGCAAGTAGAGAGATTTAATAAAACAATACTAGAATCATTAAAAACTATTGGGGCAGATACTACTGAAGATGGGTGGGATCAATATGTTAAAATAGTACAACAAGGTTTAAACAGTACAATCCATAGAACTATTAATGCCGTTCCAAGTGAGGTTTTATTAGGATATCGTTTGCGCGTTGATAACGACAATATAGATCTAGAGCTTGATGATGAATCGCTAGTGGACGTAACGGAGTTGAGAGCAAAGGTAGATAAAAATATTAAAGCCAGTGCAATATCACAAAAACTTAGATTTGATAAAACTCGGTCAAAACCTAAGATTTACGAAAAGGGAGATTTAGTATTGATTAAAATACAAAGTCAGAGCAACGATGGTCAAAGCAGAAAACTCCTACCCACCTTCAAAGGACCGTTTCGAGTAAAAAAGGTTCTGGGTAAGGACAGATATGAGGTAACGGACCTGAGGGGTTCTGAAAGGAGCAGTAAACCGTACAATGGCGTGGCAGCTGCCGAAAATATGAAGTATTGGATACAAATTGATGACTGGAACTTGGAGTAGGCTACTGACAATGAGATCCGTGTTGGCAAGTAGTAGTTTTAAAGGTATGTATTGCATTTTCTTGGATGTAATAAATAATTAATAAAAATACTACTCTATAATTTTATTGGAAATAACATCTCAAGTCACATATAGTATTGCTTTACTCGCGAGACTAGATAAAACACTTGTACCATAATCCTCGCCAGGATAGAAACATCAACAAATGTGAATAAAACTTGGAAAACAACTAGGTACATTTAAGTGCAGCGAAAAGCTCTTTAAATGCTAGTGATTTCAAGCGATAAGTTCTAGGAAAACCAGACTCTTAAGTGTGGCATAGTCCCTTTAAGTACGGTTAACCTAGCAGTAATAAAGTAGGCATTTGTTGATGGGTCAAAGACGTATTATGGCTTGTGGTTCATACTTTCAAACTTTGAAAACTAATTCTGATGTTGGTTTTGTTTCAGTGTTTTACCTAGACTCGTGGGGCGCCTGGGACATGCGCCTTGCAGAATGGCCGTGTTGGCAACTTCGTGGAGTGAGCGCCATCTTTTATTGGCGACCGGAACTACAAGCGCCTAGCTAGCCGTGACGTCATCATCGGACGACGGATGCCGTGGTGGGGAGGAGAACGGCTGTGTCGGCGCGCCCGGACACTTTTTGAAACACTCTTCTTTGGACCGCACAAGGAGATTGATCTCTAAGCTCCATTGTTTGGAAAAGATTGTTATTTTATTTCGTTTATGGTTGTATAATTTAACAAGTGATTTAACTGATTAGTTCGTTACCTTAATCTCATTTTCTGAAAAGTTTGGCTTTTAAATGTTTGCTGAATTTAACCTAATAGTCTGATTTATTTGCGTAATTATAAGTAGTTAAAGTTCAAAATACCTACATCTGTGCCTCAATAAATTGATAATTGTATTACTTTGTTTTCAATAGTGTCGATGTCATCGATCATCGTCGCCGTCAGCGGGACAATGACGCGATATCTAGAAACGACACGTAGCTGGCTATTCATCATTAGCGCTTGGTTTATCGCACGCATTACGTCTCACTCTATTTGTATCTTTTTAGATAGTTAAGACTACTGTTTTACAAACGAATTCGGTGAAGAAGATTGAAATGCTTAATGAACTGATTACCGCCGGAGTAATCTACGAGTGAAGATGGAATAAAACAGTTGACTACAACATTGTTAACACAGCGACGCGACGCAGCGACAGAATCGAATCTTGTGCGATATCTAACATTTTTGCAGGAATGAGGTGCTGAGAAAATAGCAGCGGAGAATCAGTTCGTTAAGTCCGTTACGAGAGATACGCTATGTGCCGATAGAGGGACAATGGTGCCGATTCCCTTGTTCACAAACTAAACTAAAATTAGACTATTTTTATCTTTTTCTGTCCAATAAAACAAGAAAGAGACGAATGCAAATAAGAGCTGTCAAATTTAGTCAATCTGACACATTCATACAATAATTATAGTCGACATCGTAAAACGTGTAGATTAAAAATACGGAAAAGTTCAAGGCAAAACTAATTTGACATCTCTAACTTAGTTCTTAAATGTCATCGTCCTTTTCTTTCGCTGTATGTTAGTAAGAGATGTCAATTCTCTAAATTTAGTCTAGTTCGTGAACAAGGGAATCGGCACCAATGCAATATCCGACATCCGACTGGATAATAGAACATACAGCAGTATCTTACAATTATTCGGTAAAAGACACAAATCAGTCTCGAAAAATATTAACGCTGCGACAGTGAATATGCAATATTATGATAAGGCATGGTTATCATTTTCATTTTCAAAGGCTATTAATAAAGTGTAATAGTTTTGCATCGGTTTATAGTTTATTTATAGTAAAGTGGTCATATACTCCAACTTCTATGTAAGTAGGCACTAATGTGGCCACCTGTTGGGCTCAAACATTATAAGAAAGAAGTAAAAAAAAAGGATTATCTAAAATCATCGAATCGAATAGAAGAAGAAGTAGAGTAGTTTGTTCTGTTTCTAAATAACTAGCTAGTGGCGAGATAACATTTGGCTGTAAAAAAACTGTTTATTACATTTATTTATGATGTTATTATAATCATAATTCTGTTATTAATAATATTATATATTCATAATGCCATGCTTTATAAATCTATATTATAATATGAACAGTACGGTCAAGGTATCAATCACGGCGAGTCAGCGGTCGTGTCGCGATTCGCAAATCCATCACGCCGGTGACCCTCCGAATATTTGCTCCAATTGATTGAATATGACGAGCTACCCGATTATGTTGGAGGGAGACGACCGTTAAAACTGGATACAGCGGTTTCTAGCCTTTATGTGCGGATTCTAGTCTACAGGATTAGCCGTTTAATATCGTTGTGATCAAATCTAATCCATTAAACCGAATTGTTGACATGGATGAGATGAATCTGAATCCTTTACATAATGACAAAAAGGACAAAGAAGATCAATCTCTAAATTGCGAAAGCGTGATGGAATACATTCCTTAATTGTATTGCAATGACAATTTAACTTCATCATTAATTAATGTAATTGGACCTGTGCCGTTTTAATTAACTATAAATAAATAAATAAATAAATAATCATAATCTAGGGATTAGAAGTGAGTAGGTTTAGAGTTACCTGAGTGCAGTAGTGTAGTTCATCGGCTTTCTAGGAAAAAACAGCTTAAGGAGACCGTCGATTCTGTTAAACATAGTTTTCAAGAAGAGTGTCACTCAACACTCTCGTTTTGTAACTCTGTGTAGTATAATATGATGACGCTCCGTACGGTAGGTAGGGTAACTCCGCCGGTTTTCGGCCAGTTAAGCGAACGTCTGACTTCATGGCGATTTTTATCTTTGATAATAAAGTCGCTGGTTAGTTTCTTAAATCTTTTTGAACTCAGAAGATACTGTAGTTTTAATATTTGTAGATGTTTTACTCGTAAATATCATAATAAAATTACAAAAAATAAAAATCTGTGAAAACAGCGATTTCGCCGGTTTTCGGCCATCTGTGTCAGTTCCCGGCCCTTATTTTTGCTAGTTTTCGGCCACTATTCTACTATTGAAAAATCATCTCTATTTGCTCTGCATAGGTTCTATAATGGATCAACAAGTAAATAATACGTAAGAATCAACGGTTTTAATTAAAACCTTTAAAATATTACTTAAATGGCAACATTTTTGTACAAAATCACAGGAAAATTAATCTTTACAAAATATAATATGGGAAAACGAAAAATAAATAAGAAAAAAAAAATATGAACATTCACATTTTCTTTAATAATAACTCTGTGAATTTTCGTCTCTGAGAAAATATTAGTGTCTTTCATTATTTCTAAAATCTTCTTAATATTAGTTTTTCTTCATATTGATTCTCGTTTCCTTATTTATTTTTTAAATATTTCTGAGTCAGTCTCTGTACTATAGTTATTGTTCTTTAACATGCTAAATTTTTTGACTGGCTAATAACACAAATTTTGGGGAAGACACTTAAATAAGTTTGTTTTATTCGTCTGACTGAAGATTTTCATTGAATTAGTTCAATTATGAACATTTACTACCGTTATTTTTTACTAGCCGAGAATCGGTAATCAAATTGTTAGTTTTCGGCTATATGGATTTGCTTAGGTCGAAAAGTAAATATTAAATCTCTCATTTTCGGCCGTCAAAAACTAGATAGATAAAAAGTGTTATTACCACATAATTAGCTCGATAACATGCGGCCGAAATCTAAACACACAAATGAGACGGGGTTATACTTCGTGTAAAAAATATTTATTTTGAAAAAAATCCTTTTTTAATATTCAAAATAATCAATTAAATGTAAAAGGTTTTCTTCTAGTTTTCGGCCTCCCGGCCGAAAAGTAGGAGATCTTCTAAATCATCATCTAGTTACCCGGCCATTAAATTTAAATGTAAATAATCTAATCTTTCTTCGATTTTAATTGAAATAACACTAATTCAACTTATCTCTCATACACAGAAATACAATTTATGTTTATAAACCGGTAAACAACAATGTAATTTCCCTTTCAAAAATAACGCGCGCACTATTTTTTTCGTTAATTTTGACACATGCGTGCACTATAAAACTTTCGGAAGCTTACAGACTTATTAATTAGATCATTAAAAATCTACAAAATTCAAGAGTTATAGGGTTTATACCAAAGAAATAAGTAGGCATTGTCTTTTAATTATGTAGGGTAAAGTTTTCTTATCATATTAATATAACTATGAACTGGCCGAAAACCAGAGGTGGCCGGCAAACCGGCGAAGTCACCCTAGTCAATAAGGTTGCAGATGATCCCCAGCATAACACACAACAACAGATAAGCAGTACAGTCGGCATCGATCAGTCCACGCCAGTAGCGTGACGCGTCACTGTCTCGCCTCAGCGCTCGCTGATCTATCACGCTGACCCGAGCTAATATTTGTGCACACAGATTGAATATGACTGGCTAAGGGATCGCATAAGGCAATCTTATAGGGAACCCTGTGGGTGTTGATCTAGCTATATGATTATACCAAAAATTCTATAGAACTATTCATGATTTTTGGAAAAAGAACTGTGTACCTATTTCAATTGTTTCTACTTGTACATTACACAACAACAAATATTTATGTATTATTTTATGATTGGAAGGTGTTTGCGCCTGATGCGTTAGTGACTTCAATTCCACGTCATGTCAAGTTGTTGCTAATTGAATTGGATCAGGCGCACATACGTGACGGTAGTTCACGCACAAAAATAATGTTCGAGAAAAAACTTCTACCTGACTTTTTTAAGTAATTAATCAATAACTTTTTTCCAATACGGACGAACATCGATCCGCACCTTTTGGCAATTTTATATTTAAAATTTATTTAACTAACTAATAAACGAAGTGAATGTTTTCTACTGTTATTATACGAAGTTTAAAGTAAAACTCCTTCGTTTTATTGAGCAACAAGCTCCAGTGTCTCGTCGTAGACATAATTGGCGACCGTGACAGGACCGAATCTGAAAGGAAATTCGGAGTACCAAGGTCTAGTTGGAGTTGGCCAGCACCGCACCGCAGCTATCAGTCGGTCAGCACCGCGCCGCATCCAGCCCTTGGAAGAAGCACGTACGAGCATATCACGAGAAGTACATCGGGAGAACGTTAGCAGTACTTAGCACCGCCGGACATTGACGCTTAATACAGTGTCACACCGCAGCGCAGCAGCATTCCTGCAGCTAAGTGCCTTTCCCTCATTCCTAAACTTCCGTGCAAACTACGTAGCCTACGTCCTTATCCATTTTCTGTATGGTTTTTTTCACTTGTGCAATTTCAAATAGTTTTTTATTCTTGTTCACCTTTGTCAAGGTTACAGTATTGCGTCATACTTTCTCGAATGATGTTTTTGTAAACAGTTCCATAAGTTCGCTACTACTAAACAAGTATAATTGACAATTTCGTAAGGATATCTACGCTTCGATATTTTAATTTTGTACCGTTTTAGGTGGATTTTCAAGCGTACATCAAGTACCTACACTTCTTATATTTAAGTACCTACGTACTAGAAGGACTTTGTGTGTTGTATTTCTTTTAGGAAATTATTTCCAAAGGCTGCCGTGCCTATTTATTTCCTTTTAGTGATTATTCCGCCGAACATTTCAGATTCGAAAAGTTTATCGTGCATTGCTGAGCGTCGCGTTGCCGCAGCGCGCGCAACGCCTGAGCAGCCTAAGATTGTGCGCAGACCGGGGGGCCTGCGACTCCGGCTTCCCGTGCGGCAGAGACCACCAATCAGGGGCGTGAGCGTATTCTTTTATCATTTTATTTGGTTTATTTTAACGTTAGTTTTTCTTGAGTTTATTTCAATCTTTAATAAGTTTAATATCTTTTTCGTGAGATTTTTGTTAGAAATAAACGGTTATAATGGGTTTAGGAGATGACACCAAGAACTTGGCGGAATTAAATGTTAGACGTAGTTCCGTCAAGGGCCAAGTAACAAGGTTTAGAAATTATTTAGAAAAACTATCACGGCTAGACACTTTTACTACAACACATAGGGCGGAACTTACACTTAAGCTTAGTAAATTCGAAACGTTATCTTCAAAGTTTGATGACCTACAAAGTCAAATTGAAATTATTAACTCTAGTGGATTGAGGGACGAACTTGAAGAACGAGAAAATATTGAGAAGGAATTCATTAGCAATATTGTAATCGCCCAAGAGTTGTTGCAAACGCACGGTAGGGATGAAGGCGTCCATGACTCAAGCAGTCATCACGATATGACTCACTGCGCTGTCGATCATAATGAGATCGGTTTCAGGCTACCTTTGATACAGGTATCTAAATTTGACGGCTCATACTTTCGATGGATGGAATTTCGTGACACGTTCCGATCTTTAATACATGAAAATAGTAGAATTAGTCCGGTAAACAAGTTTCATTATTTAATTTCTTATTTAGAAGGTGAAGCAGCACGAACCGTTTCAAATTTAGAAGTATCTGCTGATAATTATCGGGAAGCTTGGAACCTATTGCTTGAACGTTACGACAATAAACGTTTATTGATAAGTCATCATCTCAGCGCATTATTTAACATCAACTCGGTAAATAAGGAATCTGAGAAATCATTGCGTTTCATAGTTGACCACGTGACAAAAAATCTACGTGCCCTCTCTAACTTAGGACAAGCCACCGAGCATTGGGATGTTCTTATCATTCACTTGGTCGCTTCCAAGTTGGACAATAACAACTTCGTGAGATGGGAGGAACACCGTAACGCGTTGTCAACAGACACCCCTACACTTAAGGAATTTTACAAATTTTTAAACGATCGTGCAACCGTGCTTGAGTCCTTGCACCGCAGCAAGTCAGACAACACCTCTAAACCTAATCATGATAAACAGCATCCAGAAGGCCATTCAAGGAAACCGGACCACACACGTCATACTAAGGCATATGCATACGTTAGTAGTAGCACCCAACCACAAGCACAATCATCCTCGTCATACCTCTGTCTATGCTGCAACGCTGATCATAAAATATTTGATTGCCCATCGTTCAAGGCAATGAGCGTAAGCGAGCGTATAGCCGAGGCGACTAAATTAAAATTGTGCCTCAATTGTTTAAGGCGGGGTCACCCTACATTTAGATGTCGTTTAGGCCGTTGCAGTGAATGCAACAAAAGACACAACTCTATGTTACACCTTCCTACTGGTAAGGCTGACAGTTTAACTAGAATTAGTACCGACAGTCCTTCTGAGATGTTAGCTAACTGTAACAATCAAGGTAACAAGTATGCCCTTCTTTGTACTGCCTTGGTTGAAATAGTCAATCCCAAGACTACGAAATCTGAAACGGTGCGCGCCCTGCTTGATTGTGGCAGCCAATCCTCTTTCATGAGTCTAAGCCTGAAACAAAGGTTATCACTAGAGGACTGCCCTATTAATGCTGCAAAGGTAATCGGTTTTGGCAACAATGATGCAGGTACAATAACTGAATATTGCATTGCCCAATTAAAATCGTTAAATACACCATTCAATGTAATTTCTAACTTTTATGTGATGAAAGAACTAACAGCTTTAGTTCCCAACGCAGTAATTGACACTAGATTGTTAAATATTCCTGAAGATATTATCTTAGCAGATCCTAAATTCTATCAGCCTTCTTTCATAGATATTCTGATAGGCTCAGATTTATTTTGGGACATTATAGGTTGTGAGCAGCGGTCATTAGGCCCCAACTATCCTAAGTTACACGGCTCAAGGTTGGGCTGGTTGATTGGGGGCCCCCTGCAACATAAACAACCCAAGGATATTAAATGCAATCATGTACTTACTCATTTCTCTTATGATGAAAACATAGAATTAAAATTAAATAGATTTTGGGAGCTTGAAGAAATCCCATCTAAATCCTATTTAAGTGAAAGCGAGCAGGCATGTGAAACGCACTTTTTGCAACATACCTGCCGCTTAGCAAACGGCAGATTCTCTGTCAAGTTACCTCTTATTGATTCCCCGGATTGTCTCGGTGACTCCTACAAAATGGCCAAGAAAAGGTTTTATAATTTAGAACGACGATTTAGGAGACAGCCTGAAGTTAAGTCGCAATATATTGAATTTATCAGAGAATATGCAGAATTAGGACATCTCTCTGAAATTGCGCTAAATAATTTAAATTCTAATTTATGCTATTTCTTACCTCATCATCCTGTGTTCAGAGAGAACAGCGAGTCGACTAAAATTCGCGTCGTCTTCGATGCGTCAGCTCACACCTCCTCAGGCCTCTCCGTCAACGATATACAAATGGTGGGGCCTCAAATTCAAGACTCTCTTTTCTCCATATTAATTCGAGCTCGTTTATATAAATATCTTTTAGCAGCAGACGTAGAAAAATTATTTCGTCAAATATTAGTGGACGAGTCAGATCGAAATCTTCAGCTTATTCTATGGAGAGAAGACGAGCGTCAGCCCCTCAAGACGTTACGTTTAAATACGGTGACTTATGGTTTCACAAGTGCAAGTTATTTGAGTACGAGGTGTCTTTGGCAGGCGGGTGAGGAGTGCGAGGATCCATTCATTAGTACGATCATAAAACATGATCTGTACGTGGATGATTTAATTACGGGCTGTAATTCTGAGAAAGAACTAATACACATTCAAAAATCTGTATCAGAAGCCCTTAAGGCAGCATGTTTCAATCTACGGAAATATAAATCTAATTCTGCTAGCGTTCTTGAAGCCTGCTCCGAAAACTCTACAGACACGCTTATCATTAGTGAGTCAACAAATGCTCTAGGTTTAGGATGGAATTCTAAAACTGATAGTCTGCATTATTCTTTTGAAATTCCCCCTTTCAATAACAAAATCACAAAACGCTATATTTTATCAACATCATTTAAAATCTTTGATCCACTCGGTTTTGTTAGCCCATGTATTATTATTCCTAAATTAATAATGCAGCAACTTTGGATTGACAAGGTTGGCTGGGACGAACCTCTTTCCGAGGAAATAGAAACAGCTTGGAGCAAGTTTTCAAATAATCTATCTTGTCTGGCTACTTTTACATTGCCCAGACGGGTTCTATGTGACTCACCTGTTGTTACAGAGCTGCATATGTTCAGCGACGCTTCCCAAAGGGCTTATGGCGCCTGCGTCTATATAAGGTCTATTGATGAAGGAGGTAACGCGCATGTCAAACTTTTGTGTTCCAAGTCAAAGGTGGCACCAATCAAGGCCTGTACTATACCTCGATTAGAGCTGTGCGCCGCCTTACTAGCTGTTCGGCTCTGCAAGGCCGTTGTCGATTCCTTAAGGTACCCAGTAGCACGTAAACAGTATTGGTGCGACTCCAGCGTCGTCCTTGCTTGGTTGCATACTAGTTCTAGAAAATTAAAGACCTTCGTGGCTAATAGAACCGCAGAAATACTGGAATTCTCAGATGTTTCCTGCTGGCGATATGTACCTACCTCTGAGAATCCTGCTGATCTCGTCTCGCGCGGCGTTTATCCCGAAGAGCTTAAGGATCGTAGTCTGTGGTGGTCAGGACCCGAATTCTTACTCAAAGGCGAATCTTCTTGGCCTACCTTACCGAATAAACACGAATTTGAAATTCCTGAAATGAAGTCAAACGCTGCTAAGATAAATTATAATTCTTCAATCATTCCATTTCATAAATATAGTAAATTAAGTAAGATAAAACAAGATTACGCGTATGCATTAAGATATTTTTATAATTTACGTAATCCTAATTCACGGTGTGTTGATGCCCTCAATTTAGAAGAATTACAAAATTCATTTCATCTTTTATGCCGTAAGGCTCAACAGGAATCGTTTCCTATAGAGTATGATTTGTTAATCAAAGAAAAATCAATTAGTACAAAATCACCCATCATAGCGCTCACACCTTTTATGGACGCAAATGGGTTGATACGAGTAGGAGGCCGGCTGGATGCTTCGGCCATTCCGTTTGACAACAAGCACCCCATCTTACTACACTCCTCACATCATCTCACAAAGTTAATCTTTGAGCGGGAACACTTACACAAACTACATGCTGGCCCACAACTTCTCCTAGCTAGTGTTAGGCAATACGTGTGGCCTATCAATGGGCGAAACCTTGCTAGGAGGACTGTGCGTAACTGCATGTCATGCAGAAAGGTACAGGGCAAGACTTTAACACCCTTAATGGGGAACTTGCCCTCACAGCGTGTTACGGTGGACTTCCCGTTTCGCAGCGTTGGTGTAGATTTTGCCGGACCCTTTTATGTCTCAAATAGAAAGGGTCGCGGATCAAGGGTCACAAAATGCTATTTATGCATTTTTGTTTGCTTGAGGTACAAGTGCGTACACTTGGAAGCGGTAAGTGATCTTTCTAAGGACGCTTTCATCCTTACCCTACGTAGGTTCATATCCCGTCGGGGCAAGCCTACTGAGATTTTTAGTGACAACGGCCGCAACTTCGTGGCTGCTGCCAAAGAAATTGGCAACTTTTTAAAATGTAACCGTCAAGCAATAACGGATTTCTCTAACGAAGAAGAGATTAAATTTTTGTTTTCACCTGCTTACGCTCCCCACTTTGGTGGTATCTGGGAGGCCGGGGTAAAATCGGCTAAACATCATATAAGACGTGTAATGGGCAACACGCATTTAAATTTTGAGGAGATATCCACGTTGTTCGCACAAGTGGAAGCCATATTGAATAGCCGTCCACTTTACCCCATGTCCTCGTCTCCAAATGACCTCCTTTTCCTTACCCCAGGGCACTTCCTGCTTGGACGGCCGCTAACTGCGCTGCCTTCACCGAGCCTAGAAAACTGCAAGTCCACTCAACTGAAGCGCTACCAACGACTTGAACAAATCCGGCAGCACTTTTGGAGGAGATGGCAGAGGGAGTACCTGGCTGAGCTGCAGCAACGATCAAAATGGCGCACCAATTGTACTCCACTGAACGTTGGCGACCTAGTACTGCTTCAGGAAGAGAACTTACCACCACTGTGCTGGCGTATGGGCCGAATCAGCAAACTCTTTCCGGGTCCCGATGGAGTATGTCGGGTTGCAGATGTGCAGACAACACAGGGAAGTTACCGGAGGCCTTTCAAGCGACTCTGCCCTCTGCCTGCGACGGAGCACCTAATCGAGCGAGAGTTAAAGGCCGGAGACCTTTAACGGCGGGGAAGATGTTTGCGCCTGATGCGTTAGTGACTTCAATTCCACGTCATGTCAAGTTGTTGCTAATTGAATTGGATCAGGCGCACATACGTGACGGTAGTTCACGCACAAAAATAATGTTCGAGAAAAAACTTCTACCTGACTTTTTTAAGTAATTAATCAATAACTTTTTTCCAATACGGACGAACATCGATCCGCACCTTTTGGCAATTTTATATTTAAAATTTATTTAACTAACTAATAAACGAAGTGAATGTTTTCTACTGTTATTATACGAAGTTTAAAGTAAAACTCCTTCGTTTTATTGAGCAACAAGCTCCAGTGTCTCGTCGTAGACAGAAGGTATTTAGTATTGTTTTACGTTTTGTAGTAAGCAAAAGTTATACAAGTGAGTTTCAAGAATGTAGCTTTAATAAGTTCTACTTTCATCGTACGCATAACTTCAGTGTTTAGTGTCGGAATGGTTTACCTATTCCAGCGTAGTTGAAATAGGTGGAATTCCCAAACACGACGTTTGGGAATTTCAGCAATTTAGTTTGTTTATTCCAGTTTGTATGTTATTTATTATACCTTTTACAGGCGTACGTTAT
The DNA here is from genome assembly GCA_949316365.1 of Hoplodrina blanda. NCBI lineage: Eukaryota > Metazoa > Arthropoda > Insecta > Lepidoptera > Noctuidae > Hoplodrina > Hoplodrina blanda. The sequence continues at coordinate 277,353 of OX438579.1, read as the reverse complement.
GGGTGGGAAATATGAGCATGTTTTTGCTTGACCGAGTGTAAAGGGTCAAGTGGTAGTAATAACACAGTATTAGCGAAACCGGCTGCTGTAACGTTGTACAGTCGATCCTGCATCAAGTGACGCTACTACTTACCACTTTTTCACTATAAAAGCAAATTGCCTACGGTAAGGTATATTATCCTCGATCCATTTTCTTGATTATGAGATCAGTAAAACAATTCATTAAATAAATTTTATCACATGTTTATAGAGGTACTTGTTATTCTCAAATTAAAACTAACTTAAAAGCAAGACGCTATCTTCAACGACTAATTAGTAAACAAAATATTTCGGTTTTTATTTCAATTCCATTTTGTGTAACACTATACAGACCACTGCATTTTCTAACAATCAGTATTTCGATTTGAAACCTCATCCCATTGTATTTGTATTAAGTGCCAATATGGCGTCCAGATATTTGGCGCGAACGGCGGCCATGATGGGCGTGTCCGTGCGAGCGGTTAATTTAAACTGACAGCGCTGGGACGAGAGTGATTACGTCACCGTATCACCTGGGTAACTTAAATGTTTGAACAAGGTTAAGGCATAAATATTGTTTTACTACAACATACATCATTAGTAATCATTACGTCCAACAGCCCAGAAACCGTTAAGGACTTACGATTTCTACAATGTGAACGTGTAGTTAAAGATATTATTATAATTAGTAATTTTACAATCCATGCCGCCAATTATATTCCATCCTAGATTTTTTTCTAAATCATTATTTTTATCGAATATAAAGTTTTTCTCAATTATTTTGTTATCTTTTTTTGTCACTCGAAAAATACAACCGCTACTGTAATTAATTGATATTTTTAAAGGTTTTAAATTTCGTTGATTCCCACAACTCTGAAACTTAATTTTGAAGTTCAACCTTCCGCAAAACATCTTCAAGTTAACACAAAACATTAAAAAGTACAAAGCTAACAAAAAGCTTAAAACAATGTTTAAAGCAACCTCGAAATCCTTTTTAAAAATTGCACTCGGGCGGTATGGTGCATGTAATTAAAAAGTGGGGCAATGTTACATACGCTAGCACCAGTGTTGATGGATCTCTCGTAGCAGTCATGTACGACAAATGGAGGGTTCTACTTTCACTGGTCATGTGGACGTAGGAGGGAGCAGGGTGGTGGGGTCCCCGTCGATGAAACCGCGAGGCTTTGATATTTGCGCCGGCTGCCCGTGATAGATATGTTGATGCACGGACGGAATGTCGGAATTAAAATTTTTATTTAAAAACATCTCGTGTATTTTTTCAATGAGAAAAATCATTAGTGGTTCTCTTTTTTAAATATCGCCCGACGATTGGTATTACGTAAAATTTACTCCGCGGTACTAATACGGCAGGTAATACAGCAGCGTGGGTTGATTACAGGAGGCCGGGATATGTAGCTGTATGAAGTGATGCATGATTGCACGCTGGGTTTTAAAGAGAGCCTTCGGCGATTTTTAATTAACGGTACATTCGAGTACGGCGGCGTAAGTACATAGCCAGTGATCGGTGACGCTCGTCAAATGTCACAAGTGAAAATACAGTCACAGTTGTCTTTGCACAAATGATGCACTTGCCCATTACAATATTTCGATAACTTTCTTTGCGAAAGTTTGCCCATAGAGATGTTATCACTGAAGAAATGAAAAAGTTTTAATGAAACTGCGAGATAAGGAATATGTAGATACCTTTATGATAAAAATGTGAATTATTTCGAACAAAAATGTAAACGCCAACATAATTATAAGAGACTCAAATAATTTTGCGTGACTTGTAACGTAACCTACGCATCAATTTATTTTCGCTTGAAAGCTATCTTAATCCTTGGAGTAAATTCATTACTTTCAACTTGTAACAAAACAGCGCATCTCCCCGGGTTTGAGTAACAAGCGTACGTAACACCCTTAATTCAACAAACGCTTAAACTCAAATACGAGCATGTACTATACGACTTAAACTTTATAAAACAAAACACTAAGAAGTTCCAATCCTTACGATATGTGTACTGTTTGTGGGGATCAATAATTATAGCGATAATAAAGGCAAGTGTCAAGCTAAGTGGGTATGTGTGTATGTGGTGGCCGTCAACTATCCACGAGGTCCGTCTGCAGTTTTAGTAAGAAAATGCTATAAAAATACATAATGCATTCCCGACATTTCTGGTCAGATGGCCATTATCATAGAGGTGTAGAGGACCCGTGTGATTTGGTCGAGGTCGACCTTTTTATAAGAGTGAGCAGTATCCACATACGACACAAATATTTGTAGGGGTTATTTGTTATTTGTTCTGAGTCTCGATGTTTGTGTTTTTAGTTCCTTTAGGCACTCGTGGTAAATGTAGAAAACTGTATTGTGCGGGTGTTACTATTTGTTTTGACTGCCGTGTTTGTCTATCTGGTGGTTGCAAACGCGAGTTCTAAAGGGCCTTAAGTTCATTCCCCAGGTCAAACAAATTATTAATAGGATAAATCATACAGGGTATTTGGTGCATCGTTTGCCGAATCGAATTGGCCGATAGGAGAGGAATGTTCGTCTGTTTGTGTTACTTTTACTGTAGGTGTATAATTCTGTGGTTCTTCTGTACGAAACTACTTATTAAGTGCATGTAGAGCATACCGTTCACCGGAGAACAATCCGAGCGCCTCCGAGGCGGATATAAGCCTTTAATATTAAAACCAATCTCTCTCGCGACACGTTCAAACTACACGATTGTGACATGGCTTTAGAAATATTCCTACAAGTTATGAGCGGCTAGCGGTCACAGCCTCACAAGTGGTCGAAGTGAGAGAATGCCCCTATAGTGTGTCTAACTGATAATTAATTAAGACACAAGAAAAATGGATGATAATAAACAAATGATATGGCCGTGCTCAGCGATGTGCACGGTACTGTACAGTGAATATTTACATCAAAACTGTCCTCCCAATCAGACATGCTTACTCAGCTAGATAACCGATCCATGAACCGTCTGCATAGCTCTTCCTGCTGGGTGCTGGCCCGCCCCCGCGCCCGCCCCCGCGTCCGCTAGCGCGCGCACTTGGCACCACTCCCACACTATCACGCACGCGACATGAGTCTGCCGCCGCCGACACCTACTTTATATACTAATGCACATGCAGATTGTTCCAACGGCTTGTAATACCAATATTTATTGCAACTACATCTTTTATTCAGGTGTCCACGATTCTGCTCAGATGTACATTTCATACGAAGATTTTAACACACTTGTCATAGCAAAACTAAATTGACATAATTTTATTTTGACAATATTTTGTGAAAAGTGTCTCGAATTTGTTGATCGAATGCCCAACGACTACCCGCCCCTCAGTTTAGTTAGCTCGCAAATAAAAGCCTAATTTAAAAAGAAAATGGAATTATTTTTGTATAACACAAATTATTTTGTTGAGAATAATAAATAATATGATAAAAATATAATGTTTATTCACTAAGTTTCCAAAAAAAATGGCATGTGAACTCTTTGCCAAGTATTTAAAAGTAAACAGAAAAACAAAAATGTGTGCAATAATAGTAACTTTAAAACTACTAACACTTATTTACTGAAGGCATACCAAATATACATTTATATACGGATCGGCGCCACAATACCTGTCACTCAAAGTAGTTGTTATGTTTGAGAGTACTTCATATAAATACGGTTAGTTTCCATTCTTGACATAATAGACCATCAGTCACTAACCGAAATAATACCTAACGGTAAATAATATCAGGTTTAAAATTTAGATAGACAAGAACGAGATTTAACGGAGAGAAGAAAATAATTATTTGACACTTCTGTACTGTCACTGTAATGGATAAACTTGGTATTTATAGTGCATAAGATGGTTTCATAACACTTTTGTTACAAATCTCAACGAAGCGAGCTGGAGCAGCACTCAAACTTGAACATCTACTGTAATGTAAATTGGATGACCAGATCATTGTGATAGCGATTACAAAGGTTATGTAAATCGCTTCGGTGACAATATTCCGCCTAACACCGGCTCCATTACTAACTGAATTATCAAAAACAATTCCAAGTTATTACAATATGAATACGCTGCTTTAATGGCCGGGATAACACCACAGCACTGCAAATCGAACTGTATCTGTATTAACATAAAGCTCTTATTTGTTTGTTGATAACACAACAAACTCTTTTCATGCCATCGCATTCGTTTTTATTGCTTGACATTAAGGTTGATTACTGTTTGTGGCAGTTTTGTAAAAGTTTGTTTAGTAAAACATGTCTAACTATAAATCAGGATTGATGAATGAATTTGTTGGATGCAAAGGAAATGTGATGTGTTTGTGACCGCTTCAGAAGAATGGAAGCTGAAAGGTTGATAGCGAAATGTAAACTAATAAACGAATCCAGAACTACGTTATGTAGTAACTTTAGTTATGTTATATGGTCTTCGGTCAATATTTTGTTTTTTGAGATTGTTAAAATGGTAGCCATTTCGTGTGTAAACATCAAAATAATAATTTCTCTAACAAGTTTTAGCTTTAAACTAAAGAGTTGTACATTTCGCGCATAAAAGATAAATCAGTGTTAGATCAGTCACTCATTCTACGTAAGTTGACATCATTATACAATTGAATTTTATGGAACTTAATTCTAACGAACGTTGACGCGCGTCCACAAGAAGTGTGTGCGTAACAAAATTAAGCTCCGTACTCAACTGCCTTCCGCCGATGAACTAATCAATTAAACTCAAAAGACCACTTGAAGCTCTTGACTGAGCCCGCCGCGCTGCCCACACGGCGTACCTTCATCCCATATAGTAATTGTATGGTGAGTAGCCGTCGAGGCCTGTGACGTGTGTCCTTTGTTAACGAGCCTACTCATCTACTACTCTACTACTCGAGCACCAAATGACGGCCTGTCCTTTTGCTGTGTATGGAGTTTTAGGAAAGAATTCGCCATAGTTACTGAGGAAATCCCTGGATGTTATCTGTTTGCATTTCGTTACGGACGTGCTTTACTGTCACTTATGTTACAGCTTTAAAGACTCTTTATTAACACTTTACTAACTTTTTATATTTCATTTTGCCAAAAAAAAAAATACTGTTAATAAAATTGGTTTATGTACGATTTTTTTAATTACTTGCTATGCCTTGACCTATTACTAGGTATTAGATCGACGGCTCCTAAGAATACTGAGTCAACTACACTTCTAATAACTTTACAGGAGAGCGAAAAGAAGATCGAATGGTTATATTTTTATTGTTAATACAATCAAGAAAAAATAACTAATCATAGTGAATTAAGTATAATAAAGCCTTTCATCTGTACAAAATAAATTTCATATTATTTTATTAATTTATGAGATAATGTAGATAGACTAGTATACGGCGATTATTTGTTTATTAAAAATGGATCAAGTACCACTTATATTTTTATACGTCGCATTATTGAATCTACGTTATGGGGAAAAATTACTTTACAAGAGTGGCAAAAAATATTTTTATTTATTTATTGGAGTTTTTATATATTATACTGTCTGTCATAGATTCATATTTTGTTAAAAAATAATAAGTTGACTCACTATACATGGACATAATTTTAATAGTGAACCATACTTAAATTGAGTCAAGTGTGGTATTGAATAGTTAAAACAATCAAAAACGCCTTTAATGTTTAATATTTTAATCAAAAAGATCTCAAAATGGTATTGGTAACATTAACACTACTTTAGGATATCTATAAAATTAACAAAAAATAACAAAAATCAACAAATACTACTAATAAAAACGGGACTGCGGGGCTTTACTTTAACTGCGGGAAATAAAGTGAATGGTGCTATACATGCGGTTGTAACCAACCAGTCCATGCCCAAAAAGGCTCGACTGGCTGTTCACAACGGCGTGCTGGTGCCTACGCTTATGTATGGAAGTGAATGTTGGGTATAGCAAAGGGGGCATGAGAGTAGGATTAATTGCTGTGGAAATGCGTTCCTTGCGGAGTATGTGTGGTGTAACTTTGAACAATAGAGCGAGGAATGAAGATATGGGACCGTTGCGGATTAAAAGAGGATATTGTGACAAAGATAGAAAAGGGTATGCATATATGGTTCGGTCATGTTGAGAGGATGAGTGAAAGACGATTAACAAAAAGTATTTATATGGCAGAGGTGAGTGGCAACACAGGGAGGGGTTGCCCTAGGAAGACCTACACTGACTTTATTGGTGAGGTTCTTCAGAAAGGTCAGGTGCGGAGTACTCGTAATCGGCGTGCTTGTATGACGAGATGTATGAACGTAGAACGTAGATGAGGCGAAAGGAGTATGTAAGGATCGTAGCAGGTGGCGTTCTGTGGTTTCTGCCTACCCCCATGGGAAAAAAGCGTGAGTTTATGTATGTATGTACTTAATTTACATTTTGCATGGACCGGGAGTATTTTACAAATTTTAAACAATTTATCATAATTATTATTTACGCTTTTTTTTAGTTTTTTGTCTACAAGTAGTTTTAGGAACCTAATCTGCAAACTTTTAATTTTATTTAAGTGTGTAGGGAACGTAAGACCATATCCACCCAAACCGTAGTCAATAACAGAATCAGCCAGTGCGTAATACAGCGTATACAATACCTTCCTGCTGGCAACATATTTTTTTTTTTTAATTTAGCCAGAATGGTGCGAAGCTTATTACAAACATTGTTTACATGCAAATTCCACGAGAACGTGTTATCAGTGACTAATCCTAGGTACTAATAAGACGTCATTTTGCGTATTGTGTTTTGCTTACCAAGCCATTTTATTTGATACCCATATCATACGGGTTACTATTAAAATTATAAATCGCCATTTTGTGACTTCCGCGATATTGAATTTACAACGACGCCATTTTGCATATTGTGTTTTGTTTACCAAGCACTTTCGTTTGATAGTCATATCATAAGGGTTGTTATTGAAATTATAAATTGCCATTTTGTGAAGTCCGCCATATTGGATTTAGAATGACGTCACTTCACTTATTGTATTGTGCTCATCAAGCTCTTTTATTTGATACCCATATCATAGGGGTTACTATGGAAATTATAATTAGCCATTTTGTGACGTCCGCCATATTGGATTTAGAATGACGTCACTTATAATGCATTGTCATCAAAACCAAACGTGTGTACCATACAGCTCGATAGCTTTAGCAGAAGTGGATGAAATATTGATTGCAAAATTCCAGGACATACACACATACATACAGGTGAATTAAGGTAAAAGCTTTTAATTTAAAAAGCAACTATTTTTTGATAACAAAAAGCTCACAATAACGTCCGCACACCGCACTGTTTAAATAGCGTAAACGTAAAGCAAAATAGCGTAAACTGGATCAAGTATGGTAATTTATTTATTTTGCTCTCAGTATACTGAGTCAGCTTGAACTTGCACCAAAATGAGCGCATTCGCGTCCCGCGTATATTGGTAGCAAGCACTTGACTCAGTATACTGAGAGCAAAATAAATAAATTACTATACTTGATCCAGTTTACGCTGTTTTTTTTTAGTTATTTATAAAGATAGAATTTTTTTTCTTTTACAGGTAAATAGGAAATGATTTAATTATTGTTAATACACAAAAAAGTGCAATTCTCAAAATTTGTTAGTTGACTCAGTATACTTAGGAGCCGTCGAGATATACAATACCATTAAAATTCTATTTTGTCTACAGCATTTGTAACGATGATTGTACAAAAGTAAAAAATATATTATACGTTTAATAAATTGGAGGATTAATTGGTGGATTGGATTGGTTTGGAATTGGGTGTACTAATGGGTACACCTCTGCCTAACCCTTCGGGGATGACAGGCGTGATGTTATGTTATGTTAAATTGGAGATTTTTTATTAATGTTGCCGCTCTCTAGGATTTTTTCCTGTATCGTGGGTGCGTTTACAAACATATAAACTGACAATCATCATGAAAAATAAGCTATTAGTTCAATTATGTACCTATTACTAAGGAGTGCAGGTCATTAATCAAATAATTCAGCAATTAAATGATTTAAGTTTATTTCAACTTACCGGCCACGACGATCAGAAGTAACGCGCGGAGCTTGTTGTACCACATGTTGGCTGAGCGAGCCGACCTGCCAACAAATGAGACCAACTTACGTTATTTACATTAACTCTGTTATCGAACTTGTTCGATGTGTCTTCGTTACGCAAATAATTGGAAGTGAAGCTTGTGTGCGTTGCAACACCTCCAATCATTTTCTCTGCAGCCTAAGTTGGCTGTACGATGTACTACAGAAGAATTTGTGGCTATCAGACAGAATATTTTCTTGTTCATGTTTCTCAGTTAGATTGTTGCTGTAATCTGGTTAGAGCTTCAATTGTTTTTATTATATTATAATTATGATCAATTTTCTATTATTTATTCATAAATTGGCGATACCAATACCTAATAAATAAAGAAATAACGGAGAATTGAACATAATTCGGGTAATCACATAAATAATATTTAAGTAAGCAAATAAAAATACTTCAGATAAAATGATTACGTAAATACCTAAATCATTCGACCTTCGATGTTACTATGACGAATACCTGCTATGTATTTAGCCGCTGTCTGTGTTCATACTGAAGCCTATTACATTATTTCGCTAACCGAGACAAACAAAGACCTTCAACAGTTTCAAGTAGTAAAACATATTTTTAAGTAATTTTTAAGACTTTGTAAAGATTTGCAACTTACTGTTTTACTACCCATTCTAGAAATGATGTACCTACAATGTACAAAAGTACAAAGTTCACCTAAATGTTTTTGAATGTAGTCCAACAATAATTAAAATAGGACTTTAAATAAAAAACCGTCTGTGAACATTTTCTGAAGTGTGACCTTCAACAACTTCTTACACAGCTGAAATTAACCACCCGTTACCAGGGTGGTAAAAGCTTACAAGCATGTAATTACAAGTTAAATATCTCCTGTATGTAATAGTCGGCTTCAATTAATGTCTCGTTACGTGTTCAAACTGACACGTCGTATTCATAGTCAAGACTCGAATAACGTTTAATACGTCAAGTGTCACGTTACATGACGTGATACTGATTGTTTGTGTTCCATCGCTTTCTATCGTGTTGGTACAACTCGTTGATTCATATGTAGATATAATGTACTATAGTTTTGTTTCGTTGTGCAAAGGTATATTACGATTACTTATTTTATTTACAACGAAGTTTCATAGCTAAACTTCACTAAGTTTACTTTCTGATCTGTTCGCCTAATACTGGTGTAATTGCCATTATATTTCACTAGCCCAACAATTTGTTCAGTTTTCTAATAGGCACATGAAACATTCAGTACCTAATATTGTCGATAAATCCAATTTAGCAACCTTACTTGCTGCGCAAGAGGTCAAACTTGCGAAGTAGATAGCTGTCATTTACATTAAAGTGTTTATAACCCTTACTATACATTGAAACATCACGCCTATAATCCCATAAGGGTTAGGCAGAGGTGTACCCATTAGTACACCCACATTTCGCCAGTTACATAAGTCCCATGTAATGGGGGACGAGCCTATTGCCATCAACCGGTCACAAATCCAGACTTCGAGGCTGCTACTGAGAAATTCCTGATGGAAAACCCAATTTTGCCCGACCTGGGAATCGAACCCAAGACCTCATGCTCAGCAGTCGCGCTTTGCGACCACTAGACCAACGAGGCAGTCCACACAACTATACATTTTCTGTCAAAACTCAGGTATTACTTGAACACTAGGCCTAATAAACAGTCACACTATCTTCATTCACACAAGTTGCTCTTGCCGTGCACCGCTGGACATCCGCCCCTAAAAATCAGAGTAACAATAAAGCGCGGCAAGTGACCGCACTGACATCGCTTTAATTTATTTTTTGGTCTTTTGTTCCGCGCGGACTCGGAAGTGGCCGCGCTAACTCTTTGTAACTTAAATACTAAAGTACTTTATCAAGTAGGTACACCAAAGCCTTTGCACTTCATTTATGGGTTTTAATTGTTCATAATTAAATAGTATTGTGGCTTTTTTTCAGGAAGTTGTTTAACTAAGTTTGTTTTGTCTTATGTTTTGGTTCTTATAAAAACACCTGATATTAAGAAGGTGTTTTTATATGTGATAATAGCAATTTACTAACGTCAAAAGGATATTGAAAATTAAGTTTTTGATGCTGTAGATAAGAAAGCTGAAAGTACTTAAAAGTTTTTTGTGAATTTCAATAGTATTTATATTGGGTATAGTACGTTTCAAATTAACAAGTCACCATTCAACTCCGTAGTCTAGGTATAGTGTCTTCCAGAAAATATATAGAAATACCTGCAAAATAGTTTTCCTTATATTTTTATTAAGTAAGTGGTCAGAGGCCAGTACAAACATAACAATCCACTTACAGCTAACGCGTTGACACTGACCCAATGCTCAGGCTCCTCGCGCTAACATCCCGTAGCACTCAGTCATAATAAACTATTCAGCACAAAAGTTCACCCGCGAAATACTTTCCGATGGCGTAGCCGTAGCAGCCTCTACGCCGTAGCGGAGGACCGCGCGCCTACACACCGAACTCGCGAATGGCGGGAGATGCCAAACAGCGCTCCTCTACGCGACACAGACTAGAGTATTCACACCACAGATGTTCCAATAAACCAGTGGGCCAATTGATTCACTGCTACTCAATGTTCGTGTTAAACTTTTATAGGCGCACTCGTATCGGTAAGCGCCTCATTTCGTATTCGCTTGTTTCGGACATAATTGAATATGAGACCGTGTTTTGCACAGATTAACGTGGCTTTGTTTCATTCCTATTGTGCGAATTTCGATTAATAATTAAATTAGGCAGCCGGGTTGTAGGTGCTTATAAATGTTTGAAATTAGTTTTCGGTCGTTTCTGAAATATCGCTGCTGAAGACTTTTCATTCGCAGTTTTTGGAATTATAAACCGTAGCACATTGCGATAAGAGCAATAATTAATTGCACGAATAAAACTACCGCCGTAATGAGAACGGTAGTGTTTTAACGGTGTTCCTTTTATTTCATTAAAACAGTTTAAATTTTATAAACGCTGTTTGCTAATTGAATTCCGTATATTTTATCACGTTTTTATTCTATTATATTTGCTAACCTTGCTAATAAGGAACTGAGTAATATAGTGTATCTATTTCAGTAGGTTATGATATTACAAAAAGAGATATATTTCTTTTAATCTTAAAAATGTCGGTGGATTAACGCAGACAGAGCAGCAGAATGTTCGAGTAGAGATAAATGATAATATTCAAAATAACATAATATAAAACATTGTTATCGTGCAAGAAAGATTTCTAGTGGAGTGCGTTGGAAGCGCAGGGCTGTGTGCGCGCAGCCGCGCACAATAACACGAGTGCGTCTCGTGCGTCCGCACGTCACGTGACTTTGTGCTCGCTGGGAGCCGACAGTCTTTTCACCCATCATCTTTGTTCACAAACAATAGCTCAGCACCATTTAAAACTCAATTAAGGCCTCTCAATATATAACTCACTTAAATAAATTGAAATGCAAATCCATGGAGTTGTCGGCGTCGATAACTTATAATTCAATAGAATTATAATCGACGGTAACTGGATCAAACTGAGGTTGAATTTGGAAGCTTTTCAAAGGAATGCGCTTTGACTTTCATGAATTTCATTCACTAGCGATCGACTTCTTTGTGTGGAACAATATTTTGTATGACTATATTGATATTATGTATAAGTCAGTATATAGTGTTATAGGGTGGAAAATTATTAACGTAACACGATATGCTATATTGTAGATACTTTATTGGTGCTCAGTGTAGAATAGATTATAAACAATAGGTCCGTAGCTCCGTAGCAATTGACATGCAAAGTACCCACAGTACACACACACATTCACAATATACCTACATGTTCACACAATAAGCACAGAGTATATATTCTACTCATGTGACATAAGTGACTCTGACGTGCCAACGTTATTTAAAGTAATTCTACAAACAATAAAACTTTTTTATTCCAGTAATAGGTAGTTGGTAACTTGTTATACAAAGTTACAAAACGCAATAAAATGATAATAGTCGATCGCAGCGACATCTGACTAACGGCCGCGCAAACTGTGCCAGTTTCCCGCGGGTCACGAGCCGCCCACAGAGTTACATAAAACTTTTCCACAGACTCGACAAATCGTTCCTGTAACTTTCACGATCATTAAAACTGTAGGTATATTATATTCGAAAATTGGTCGTATTTGTATTATAAATATTAATTTGACATGAACAGTAAGCTTTGTCAAAGCCCGAAGGAATGTAATCCTCTTACAGGCTTATAAAGGTTCATTTAATATTTTATTAAATATACATAAGTACTTTGCATGGCTGATGGTTACCGTCTTTTGTGAATATTAGACTAGCGTCCCATTAATAATACAACATTTTAATTGTTCGGCACGTGGAACACGGGTGCTTTGAACCGAAACCACCTTTAAATTAATAGTTATCGTTTGTTTTATTACAGGCGATGGTTAGTATTGATACGATACGTGAGGTGCATCCTAATAACTGAACTTACTGCACAGTATACAGCCTCACAGAAGCTGGAACCCAAAATCCACTAAACTCTGTAGGTACGAGCTTAACTCGCGCCGTCGACTGGTTGACTAGCGAGTTTTAACACAAAATGTAGAATAACAGAAAACTCAGTCCATTCCATACGCAATTACAAGCTTATGAGCACATTATAAACTACAGAACATTTTCAATGAAAGCTGAGGCAATTTACTACTGCAACGGCTAGAAAGTATTCTCGTCGAAGTAACCTGAAGTGTTTATCAATAAACAAGCTCATTGGTAAAGTAGGACTTCTGTGTTTCGTTGTGTGGTGGTTTTTATCAGTGTCTGACAGTGCCTGCCGGCCGCAGATACCGCGCTAACCGAGCGGATTCAAAGATATTTCAACTTTCAACACTTATTTTATACACTGAAGGAGCCGCGCGCTCATTCTGAGTGACGAGCCGGAGCACGGTGTAGCGATTAACGGCAGCCATTATGAGGAGTTTCCTAAATGGCTGACGATATGATTTTTTTATGAATTACTTTGAATTCTTGATAAAGATTATAAACACTTAAAGTACTGTGCTTTGGATGATTATTATACCTACTTTGCTACTTGTATACATTACTTTTACTTACAAATAAAAAAACCCAAGTGTTTGCTAAAACAGAGTTTTTTTTAGTTTACGTTTACAAAACCGGTTTTTGAAAACCATTTTGTAAATTAAATCAAAATTCTTTTGGATTTTGGTAAAAAAAATGCACGTCAAAGTTAATAAATAACCAGAGGCCAATTAGTCGGCACAATTATTATTAGGTATAATTATCGTTTTGTATGTCGGCTCTCACTCGCGCGCCACACCGCGCGCCACACCGCGCGCCACACCGCGCGCCACACCGGGTGGCCGGATGGCAGCGCGCGGCGCGGCATCGCGAATTATGTTCAATTTAAAGTTTCGCGCGATTCATCCCCTCTCCTCTCGCCCGCGCCCCCCTGCCACCCGGATACCAGCACTAATGTAGCTAATCGTATATTTTTAACAAATCCCTGTAATTACGAGATTCTTACAGTGAAGCAGTATTTCCACCAAGTAATTAAACGTTTTTTTCTGCTTTTTAGAATAATAACATGTTTTTTCAATTCAAGTAAGAGAAATGACAATTTCGAATGCAAGAACGCATAGGCCGACACTGAAAAATAATCACAGATAAATAACATTATGAAATAGAGTGAATTAGTTTATTTTTAATAATCTAAAATTGAATGATTACCTACCAAAGATATTAGTGACAATGGTTTCAAATTACAGAGGAGGATTGATGAGACCTATCCAACTTAAACACATTTTCTACTCAAACCAAATCACATACGATATGGCGGTAAATACGTAAATAAAATGCTGTGAGCTTAAGGCCTAAGCTGCAATCGGGAGAGTGCCTACAGCCGAATTTACTTATACGTGGGGCACTCCACGTAAGGTAGCGCACACACTGTGGACGTGTCGTGCGTCCGTCGAGCGGATAATACTTACCCACTTGATACAACCACCACCACCACTTTTAATATGATCGTTGCTCTTCTTTCAGCATTTAGTATGTCAGAAGTCTCTATCTTATTCAATCATCTCTTCACTAATCACAAGAAAGAACTTGATCGCAGATGATGAGCCTCCCGTGTCGATCACTTCAACTGTCCCGACCAGGTATTGTGGCCCAACTTGGAGGAAACCTATATGCAGCAGTGAAATGCGCTACATTGAGTTTTTTTCGTTTTAAGTATAGTAAAACGGCAAGCACTGACAAAGCTGTAGGTTTCAGACCGACCAACAACGATGACGGCACAATAGTTTGGTATTCTTATTCTAAATTCATCTCGCGACACTGTGCGGGTCTAGAAGTGCGTGTATGAAACTTCGTCCCCCGCCCGGCTGCGTACACGCGGCCGACTCGTATTAAAATTTGTCTAATGTTATTGTGAGTCGCGTATTGTTGGAGCAAACACGGCGTCGCGCCGCCCTGAGTGTATGCTGAATATTCATGTTTTGTGGCTACGGCGCCAGGTGGCGTGGTGGTGACAGCGGGAATATCTGTGAACTATGAGCTCTCTTCCGCAGCATTGAAGATACGGTCAGTACTACATCCATTCCAGGGTCATAAGAGTAAAGATGACATTCCACCGTGGTGGAACGGAGGAAAATAAATCTATTCACTTACTAATAGGTTATAGTACCTATCCTATTTAGTTCGTTATAAACCCGGTAATAAATGACTCGTTTTTCACATTTTATTCGGTTCAAATATCAGAACTAACGAGTATAGTTGGTCTGAGTTTTCAAAACTAACATAAAACCAGTATCTAGTGCAATATTTCGAATTCTGCGCCGTTCGCTATGACTGCCACCGCTCACACTTCGGCAGGAGTTTGAATAATAGAGCGAGCGGTTGTAATCCGCGGCGATTCGTGTCGCGGGATTCAATCTAACCGATATTCGATCTGACCTGGCCTGATCCCGCTGTGATTGGATCACTGGACAGCCGCGCTAATCACTATTGTGCCGTTGTTGTGATCAAGCGGACACCATTCATGTTATACACACAAATTGAACCTATCGCGTGAGTGCTTTCATTATGTATCAATAACTAATGATTAAGCGTAGATATAAAGTATTTTCAATAATTATAACATCGCGCCTACAACATCCGAAGGGTTAGGCAGAGGTGTACCTACATAGTACACCCACATTTCGCCAGTTATCTTTAAGTCCCATGTAATGGGGGGTTAGTGAAACAAATCCAGACTCCGCGGCTGCTACTGAGAAATTCCTGATGTTAAAACCCAATGACACTTTGCCCGACCTGGGAATCGAACCCAAGACCACTCAGCAGTCGCGCTTTGCGACCACTAGACTCGAGGCAGTCCACGCAATTATATCGTTGAAAATTAATGATAGCATTGCAAAACATTGTTAAGCTCTCGCTAAATATAAAATGTTACGCAGGTATTTTTAATTATCAGGAAATCTAGGTATAGTTGAACTGTAATTGTAAAGCTTAATTAGTAATTATAAGCGCCTACTTGAATGTACTATGAATACAACATTAGTTACATTAATAATAGGAATTCTGCGACACCTATTATAAGAAAAATATCCTCAGAGAGGATTTGATCGGATTTTTTCATTTGATCGGATTTTTTCATTTGATCGGATTGTGAATTCAACTCAACATCCGATAATTTAGTTAAAACAGTAATCCATGAATGTACTATAGTATAGCAGTCAGTGTGCAGCACTCGTTCACTTGGCACCACGCAGACAGCGCCGCGTATTGCGTATTGTTTAAAACGAGATATTTAACTATCATTGCGTTTGTGAACCTACTAGGGTTGGCACACAGTGGTTACGAATACTTATATTTTATTTGTCTCGCTTCTCGGTTTTCACTTTTACATTAAACTTTCTGGAGGTTGCCACCGTACAGGAGTTGCAGTATCTGGGAATGGTGTGGCTTGTCCCATTTCAAATTAAATGGCATGTGGCAAAAGGTAAAGCGGTTCATGATACCATCCACTGTTTTAGTCTGGACCGTAAAATAACATTATGAAATGCAATAAAGTAAGTAATGCTTCACCGTTAAGCAGCAATAATATTATTAATATTTATTTTAGTCTCAATTTAATGATGAAGTAACATTGCAACAAGTCGTGAACATCTAGTGCGCGCACCCCTAGCGCGGCAAGCAGAGCGTCAATAATTCACGCGTGCTGTAAACTCGGCGCTCAATATTGAGTTACAGTCTGCTATAGTTTGTAGAATGATTGTATAATAACGTTGTTCCATTGATTTCATGCTGCGGTGTAGGTGCGGCGCGTCTGATGCCAAGATTGCTACTTTTACTTGTGACATATTTTAGTTTTTTTTTTATGTTCATACCTACTCCTTACGCCGTAGGTTCACAAATCCGCAACAGGCTGCAAGTTTTTAACTGCGTGTGCTTGTCCATTCTTCTCCATAAAAAACTAACTTTTGGAAGCTTTAACTATATTTGAATTCTGTTTCTTGAAAAACGTTCAAAAGCGCTTTTTAATGGTTTAATTTAAAAAAATTGACCTACCGATTATCACTATGGTATCTGAAGGAAAAAGTAAAGCGCGTAAAGTTTATTATTTATCACTTGGATGCTCTTTAAGTTACCTCTTGCTCCCATTACATGTACCCTCTCCTACCCGCGGGATCGACGCGGCTACAACTAGTCCTTCACATAAAACATTCAAATTTTGTTTCAAACATAATGTAGTTTGATGGTTTAGGTTCGGTTCGGTTTGTGTTAGCGAGCGAGTGGACCTCATTAGCATAAAGGATATTAAATAAATAATTACCACTGACTTTATTATATTTCCAAAATTAACTAGTAATCTGCAATAGTACCAAGCAGAATAATATAACATATGAATTTGATAAAAGTTTCCTATTCTTGTCCCTGTTTCTGCATGTAGTACATACCTCCGTGAATTTTCTAGAGATACCTCTATTTTGTCGTTGATAACATTCATACTTTTATTATTGGGTTTAATTAACTGGTTACCGCTTCAATTAGAAGGTTATAGCTACTTTAAAATATTTGCTCCCCTAACTGAAACAACCCTCTAAAAAGTTAATTTTAATTGTATTTATTCTATCTCCAACACTAACATGTTACAATATTCGGGTATAAACAGCTAAGTTGGCTGTAACAGTAAGAATTTTCGCCGAAGCCCCGCTGCACCTGTTTAAGGTGCGACGTAGTAATAGAAGAGGCGAAAAGAGCCAAAGTTTGCCGAACAAACAGCGCTGTTATGAGGTGAACAGCACGGCAAACAGTCGCGACTCTCACCCGATATCGAGTTAGCGTCCTTTGTAAGGGTGTGTCTTTACAGGAAATTGGGTTGAGTTCAAATTCAATGATTTGGGAGACTCTCGTACAATAGCGTTGAAATAATAATTCATTGGAATAATCAAAAATATTAAAATCCAGTTATAAGTGCTATATAAATATTCTAGAGTATTTTTATTAATTGATTGATGTGAAGAGTAATAATAGACGCTTGTGGTTTTATTTTGTTTAGACATAATATATAAATTCTCCTCATATAAGTAACAGTTTGCTAAGCGCTGCCCGCCGCGCCGGGGACGCGAGCTCGCGAGCCTGTACTGCTAGCTGCGCCATTGGGACCCCACCTAAGATGTTCTGCACAGATTGTAAGTTAAGGTATTATTGAACACGAATTGTTTTTGTTTAATTTTAAAAATAACTTGGCTATGGTTCTTTTGTTTTTTTTTTATATAAAAAGACACAATTAAGTTACTTAATTAAGTTATTTCAGAACACTATATTTTTTTATATAAGAGATCCTATCACTATCCCAATTATAGTCAAGAATTCCAACTCTTAAAATTTAGGTATTAAAGTGTAGCACTTAGATAGTTTGTAATAAAGAGATAAAGGAATAGGCATTAAATTTTCTAGCCTCGTATATAATCCTAGTATCGTGGAGCACGGATTCCTTTGTCCGCCAGATACGCGATAACACCAGCTAATACAGATTGTAGGTGCCGACGTCACAGTCGGTTCATGAAGTTCAGTAATCCTCTTATGGCTAGTGAAATGATAAGCTACTTATTAATATAACAACTACTTTAGTTACCTATGAACCTACTTACACCAAACTATTCAATTATTTTAATTATATTTGCCAATATACATTACTAATTTAAAAAAAAGTACAATTTAGAATAAAGATAATGATTTGGGCACGCGTAGGTACTGGACTCAAACGAAATGTAACACTGAAATGTTTTGAATTTCGGAAGAGATGAGCGCATTACGCGTCAGTTGAATAATCTTCCAAAATGATACCCTGAAAATTAACATGTCGTAAATAGATTATAGAACTTACATCGTTCTTTGTGTCCTAGTTTTCAGCATCCGTTATACAACTAGTGGACGCAGTAGCTCGCACGCTGATCCGTTGTAATGAGGATTAGTGCGCTAAACAAACGAGGGCCTAATGAGGATTAGCGCGATGCAAACTGTTCACATAACATGTTGTAAAATTACTGAACACTGTAATGGTAAAGTGACGTCCCCTTATCTTTAGGTCCTCGTATTTTGAACGCCTGTATACAAAGAGCTACGCTTTGAAATACGCTGTCTATCTATACATAAGACTATACAAACTAGACTATAAAATTGGGATAGGTGTAATACGGAAAAATTGTGTTTATAATGCTGTTATATTGTGCTTAAATTAAATTTAAATTAAAATTCATTTATTTCAGGCACCTCATAGCCCATATAAAGGAACATAAATCAATTTAAAATACAAAATCACACACAAATAAATACAATATAAATATAACATAAACACACACAATCATACCGACATCAAATTCAAACATTAATAATCAATTCATATTTATCAATTCTATATTACAGGAGTCTCTTACGTGGGACACTATGTGTTAAAGTACAGCAGTGTCTTACATAAGGAGAGTCAAACCTACTAGCTATCATACTCAGAACGGTATTGGAGCTGGCCCGCACTCTGCGCACAAGAGAACCTTGAACCTTGAACCTTGTTTGATTACTTACTATGTTTGCAATACCGATCCCTTCGGCGGGTTGGTGGTCCTACAGGATCAAGTAGAATCATGTTGATAATGTAGATAATACACGCATAATATTACAATTGCAACATTTGCTAAGACGAAACAGCATTAAAACATAATAATATACTAGTAGTTATGTACAACAATGCATAATAATGTGATATTAATCTAAATAGTTGCCGTACAACCTATTCACAATGTCTGAGTGAGATTGTTGCCCAAAAATGGTCCGTTCCTAAAACAGCCACAGAGAATGTAAAGCACAGAATGCTTGATATTACCAGAACCTCGACCGAAACATGCCAGAACCGAGAGAATCTCAAACGCTTTGTAATACAGTCATTCCTTTCATATTCTTTCATCCGTAAAGACACAGTCGCCTGCTGTCACGACCTTTGCAAACTGACCTCTTTTCTGCACCATTTATACAATTGTCTTATTAGTAATAACTGTGAAACGTTTTGCGGGATTTAAATCTTACAAAACGTGTATCTGTGTGCCTTTGAAAATAGTTTTGGAATAAGATCACACACCACGCTTACTCGATCTTTACGAATTATCATTGTATTATTTTCTTACTAATTTTTTTTTTTATATTAAAGCTCAGTTGAACCTAGGTACTCATTGAATAAGAAAAAAAAACAATAATTTTTATTATTTACTCAAAACTGTAACTTGTAACGTCAAACTAAGATCGTGACTTCCCCTAATTAGACTCAGTTAAATCCGTCCACAAGTCGCGCAGCTCACTATAATCCACGGCGCGACACATCTCTTCAATCCAAGCCTCAAGCCTTGTCTTATTAACAAACTTGTTAATTCCAGCCAACTGCCACTCGATGAGTAAACAATGCCATTCGCCGTCTCCCTCTAACCCCTCTCCCTCCCACGTATGTTAATTTAACCTAGTTTCACAAATTAGACCACTTGGGTAGCTCCGAGTACGTTGGAGCGTTCTTGTGATAGTATTTTCTGTGAAAACAGACAGACAGACAGGCTGCAGCATTTGTGGAATGATACGAGGAAGCTTAGCGCAGCTGTGAAGAGACAAGTTTAATCGTTGTATGCTAATGACTTGATAGTGACGCTTGTTGGGCATCGCCGCATACTGAGAGATTAATTCGCGTTAGAAGAAAAGTTTAGTTTACTAACGGCAGGTATAGAAACGAATCGGAATTATTCAACTACAACCTGCGAGTTATTATGTGGTTGCGATGTTTAGTTGCAGCTCAACTGCAGGTTCGGCGACGGCAGTACCTAATTGACAAAGCAGTTAAGCAATTTACCCTACGTATATAACTAGACAATTCAAATATTTTCCTACAACCACATAACGAAACACCCACACACGTGCGCGCTACGAGCACGGCACTACACCTCACGAACACACGCTAATAATAATTTGCAAAAAAATCCTTAACAAACAAGGTATCTTTTGATCTTTTGTTTACACTGCTCGAAGGCTGGCCGCTGCCTAATCTTACGTAAATTAGTTCGTGTGCGGCGAGCCTGTCCGCGGATCTGAGGCGAGGACGAGTGTCACGTGAGTGAAAGTTCCACTACTCTTCTTCCAAAACATGAACCTAGTTTTAACAAATAGTTTCCGTAGTATCTCAGTAGAAGGCAAGTCATGCGGCGGTGTAATGTGATCCGCGCCGATGTAATTACGTTAGTGCTGCACACTCGTGATACCGAGAAATCACTGTGATATTCCCCATGAGAGTATTCATGAATAACTTTTTCAAAATTAATGTCATAGAGAATCCTTAATCACGGTAGTGAATCAAAAATTCAATCGCACAAGTTGACTTACTGCTTAGTTCCGTGTTCCCTAGCGAAACCTGGAAGTGGAAGTTGCGCCAAGTGCTTCCTCGATGTAGGCAAGTCTGTGGTGAAAGTCAATTGACGCAACGATACTTGCTAAGTTACTGACACCGCTTTACGTGGCACATGACAGGCGATTATAAAAACAATCTACAATAACACAGCAATGTGTTTACCGTGTGTGTCGTAAGTCGTATGGTGCATGTTATGGTGGTGTAATGGTAACGAGGTTAGTATCCGGTCTCACAGGCCCGCGTCGTCGCCGCTCGCACTAAGCCAATTTGGCCGTTTTAATGCGGTTTGCCGTAGGACGAGCCTTTGAACGAATACACCTTCGGTTATTGTGTTACGGAGCATCTTACAGTTTCCTTAGACGTGCCTTGAAAGAATATTAAGAAAATAATAGAGAATTAGAATATATCTATTGGTTTGGTCTAAGGGACGGCTTATACTGACCACGATCTGAAGAATGTCAGAATCTGAACAGACTGATACTGTACATAATAATTGCAACATGATGATGACTTAGATTCCACAATTACCTTCATCTGTATTGTCACACAGAATCACCTTCAGCAAGTTTATCAAATAATTCAAGAATTGAGTGTATTTCTTTGAATATTGAATTTGGTCGGTAAACGTACTCAGGTACGTATAATAGTCTGTTCAAAAAATAAGGTGAATTTTCATTTTTCTCAAAAAATATTTATTTATCCATCAATTTCTATTTTGTCCCCTTCAAAGTAGTCCCTCTCAGATATAATACACTAGTGCCAGCGTTTTTTCCAATCCTCGAAACAGTTCTGATATGCACTTTTGGTATTCTCTTGAGCTCTCTCAGCGATTCGGTTTGTATCTCCTCAATCGTCTCAAAACACCGTCCTTTCATGGGTCTCTTCAATTATGGAAACAGGAAAAAGTCGCAGGGAGGCAAATCTGGTGAATACGGTGGCTGAGGCATGATTACGGTGTTGTTTTTGGCCAAAAAATTACTAACAAGCAATGACAAAATTCAGCAATTTTGGAACAAACTTCGCTGCCACACGCTTCATGCCCAAAATTTCCGAAAAAATTGCATGACATGAGCCGACCGATATGCCGACATCCTCAGCAACTTCTCTAATAGTGATTCGACGATTCTCCATTACAATTTTCTTCACTTCCTCAACATTTTCATCGGTTGTTGATGTGCTGGGGCGTCCAGGGCGACCGTCGACATTCACATCTTCTCGACCTTCTGTGAAAAGCTTGTACCACTTGTAAACATTTTTTTGGCTTAAAGTAGACTTACCGTATGCCACTTTCAACAATACAAGTGTTTTGGAGCACTTGATTCCATTTTTCACACAAAATTTAATGCAAACTTTTTGATCCATTTTTTTCGACAGCAGAAAATCGCCGAACACGCAAAACACTTCTAACTTTTATGCCTCTCACAAACAAACTAAATGTGCTATAATAGCTAAAACTGTGAACATATGTTTGAGAGGAGTGTAACAACATAACAAAATAAAAAAATCGATAATCGAATGTACGTAGCCGGCGAAATTTGAAAATTCACCTTATTTTTTGAACAGACCTCGTATGTATACACATCAAAAAAGTCTAGGGATCAACATCCCTAACAAATGTTAGGGATGTTGATCCCTAGACTTTTTTGATGTGTGTATTTGGTCAAAAAAACAAATAAATACACGTTCGTTTGGAAGCCGGTATCGGCACGAAACATTAATTCCGTATAACGTTATTTGCATTGGTCTGATAATAAGCGCCTGCGTTAATATTAATGTATCGAATTATAACGTGGCTCACGAAACGACGAGATCAGATACCTGTGTAGTACTTAACAAAACAACCTTAAAAATACTGAAGTGAGCAGAAAAAATATGACCAAGGTACTAAGAAAAATAAAAGGTTCTCTATGGCGCTCGACTCGTGTAATAGCACTATTTTTCTTATAAGAACCTGTGTAACACGACCAGGAAGTCGGTATCTGGTTATGCTCTACCGAGTTTCACTAAATTGCGTGTCAGTGTGACGCTATTGGCAACGTCTCCACGGAACCGTTTGTCATACCTGCTTGGAGGAGTACCGTTGCAACAGACACAAAAGTTTATTATTTACTAAAGTGGGCGATAGACGTACGCGCAAGTACTCTTACTTATAGTTCGACAATCTTTTTCGCATGTGTCACCCTAAAAGTACGCGATACTTCGGAGTGGAACAAAGGCGAAAAAGGGCGTCGAGCTTTAAGTACACGTACTTGCTCTTACGTCTATAGTCCACTTAACGCTTCAAGTATTTGTGCGGATTGTGATTGTTCCACACGTGTACCGTGTGAGCTCATAGTGTAAATCCCACTGTGAACAAACACATCGATGCAGGACAAATAATTATAAATCGCCGCAAAATAATAATAATTCTGCATTTCCATAATTACTATCATTGTTTTCCTGTACCTGTTTTGGCATTATGCACTATAATGAAATAGGTCATCAGCTACCTAAGCCTTTTCCCAGGTCCCACCTTTAGCGAGAGACTATCACACGATGTTTACACAGGTATGAGTGACAGTGACGGCACTCTACATATACAGATGAACTTTGTCTAAAAGACGATGTTCAGGTACTTCCCGTAGCAGAGATGTTTAAAATTGCACAATATTAATGTTAGTTACAGAATTTTGTTGGAGGAATTGCATTTTCAAATTAAAATATCCCTACTCATTATTATTCTGCAAGCCGTACTATAATCTGTTCCAATCGTTGAGCCGCTGTCAGTGGTGAATGGCAATGTCTCGTCTTCATTTCAATTCATCATAGTGGTGGACATCATCTACATGGACTAGTTTGTTTGTCTGTTCGAACGCGCTAATATCAGAACCAACTGGTCCAATTTGAAAAATATTTTTGCCTTATAAAGCCCGTTTATCGAGTAATATACTATAATATCTCGCTACAACCCACGGGAGCGGAGCAGTAATCAAAGACGTCACTTAACACTTCGGACATGTGCCTGTGCTGACATTCGGTACAGTTGGACACGATGTGTGAAGAATGGTAAGAATAAGAATAAGAAAATATTATATTTGCGCAAACATGTGTATACATAAATAAGTATACAGAAATAAATTAATACATGGTATGTCCTTAATTTCTTGGTCAGAGGCAAACGATCAATCATTTTAAAACCACAGCGGCACTATACATGTACATTGTTTAGAGATTAGTGCTAATACATAGAACATAGCTTATCTTACGGAACAAGGAGTAATTAACTAGTGAATTAGATTAATGCGCAGTTCGTATGCAAACACCTCGTCACGTAGCGCATGGCGCACAGATATATACGAGTAACACTTGACGGAATAGATATGTATACCCGACGTACATATTTTTTGGTTTATTAACACTGATTTTTTAATCTGGATGTATGTCATGGCCCCTGTTGCGTCGGATCTAATAGACTGAAAGTTTAATGTTTGTCTCAATTAGTTGGTTGGCTATTAGTCAGTAGAGGCCGCTCGTGAATTCGTATGCAGTGTCACAGCAACAGACAGATGTCTGGCAACGTTTGTATAGAAAAACCGTTATATTTACAATCTACGCTTTAAAAAATATATACGTAGGTACTACAAATGAGATCACTGACATATCCGCTAGGTGGCGCCCGCACCTACTCTTTATGTCACTCACACGACGCGTGGCCCGTATCGACAGCCTTTGTTGTTCTGAAAAACAATTATTTGAATGTTTCGCAGTTTATCGGTTTTCATGAAGGACTACGTAGACGAGGGACTAGAGGGTATTTCTTGTCCGTCAAACAGATTACAACTTTACAACTGTATCGAATAATGCACATGAGGGACTAAGGCCGCTTGTACACACTTACAAAAGTCGCTCGGCCTATGCAAGACATAGGCCAGGCTTTTCTAAGCGTGTCGTGTTAAAATCGTGTCGTACGCTGCTTCGCCGCTGACCAAGAATCTCATCTTGTCTGCGCGATCTGACCAAATTCTTGTCATGTAGGTACATGATGAATTGGTCCTATCTGCAGCTGGCACGATGAAATTTCTTAGCGTGTAAAGGCAGCCTAAAAGTACCTCGTACAAAAAGTCCCACGGATAACTGAGTACATCGACAAACCGGCCTGTACATACCTACATAAGTACGGGGGAGTTCCCGAAAATAAAAAATAACGTGTCACCGAGGCGCATCAACACGCGCAGTGGACTTAACTCCGCGTCGAAATAAACGCATATTATTTGTTTACTTTATAGTTACCGGCAGTTTCTCTTCTGTAATGCACAAAAACTCACCACTGAATCAGAATGTGTTTTAGCAGGTTTTACAATTGACAACAATTAATTAAAAGTTCCAGCCGACAAACTAAAATATTTGATAAATTTATTTATTTAAACTTTATGCAACAAAAAAGTACGAAGGTGGACTTAGCCTTAAGCATTCTCTACCAGTCAACCAAAGGTGGACAGAATCAGAATGTTTTTATTAGATATTGTTTTAACTGAACATGTCTTGCATGAAAATGTGTTAATCCATCTGAAATAAAACGATGAATCTAGTATCTTAAGTAACGCCTTCTTTTTTTCATATACTTCCGAGTAAAGTACATCACAGCGTAATCTCTGAATATTTGCTTCCATCGCGTGCGCTTGACTACACTTCCGGTTCTCGGAGGACATTCTTTCCACACTTCGTGTATTTTGTTCTCCGCGGACGAGTCCCTCGTCTGCCTCCCACTGAAATCATCTCTTTAAGGCCGGCCCTTTAAAGAGATGATGTCAGTGGCAGATTAGTTACCTACCACTTACAACCTTATTATACGAGAAAGTAAATATGTTGCAAAGCTGCACAGTAAAACATGCTAAGCCATAAAGACTATCTCATCACTGCTCTAAACGTTAATAATCTATATTTGCTTTGGAATAAGTAAAGAAGGCTCACATTTCACTTCTCGGCGAACCAAACTGAAGAACTGGAAAAACTATACTATTGTCATGGAGACTTAGTGAAGTTGTTCAAAATGTCATCGTCATCTGCTCGAGTCCTCTGTGCATTTCTGTACAGTGCACATGTCGTGCATGTGTGCGTACAATACGTGTGTGTGCGTGTGCACGCTCACGTCATGTCGGCGTCATCGATCCACTCGCATCCAATTATTCATGTATGTACATAGTTATGTGCAACGCTGCTGCCATGCGATTGCTCTGTATGAGACTGCATTCTGCTTCGAAGATTTTTGGCTTCACTTAATATTATGAATCTTTAAAGTGACCTTGCAAGGGACTACGGTGAGCAAGCTTTCCTTTAAATACATTCATTGATGTCGATTGGACAATAATTTCAACAATAATTTCATGATTGCAAATCATCTCATCTCGTCTTCTATTAAGAAGAAGATTCGAAGAAAATCTCATCTCGTATGCCTCTGATATTGATATCCACAGCCTCCACAGGCTTACGTAATAGTAAAGCAATAAAAAAATAAAATATGCTCATTCTAAAAAGGCTTAGAAGATTATACAGTCCTTGCGGTGCGGGATTGTTCCCGCACCGCAATTATCAAGCAAGCTTTCATTTAGCTTGCACCATTTTGCTTGAAATGTTATGTACCTACCTACGTGAATTTCATGTGTCGAGGTACGAAACTAAATGGTATCCACACTAAAAGTATCTACAATTTTTTGCTGATCTCCACGCGGATGACGTCGCGGGTAGTAGCTAGTTAGAATAAAAATCAATTCAACGTAACTTCTTGGCCACCAAACATGCAGTTTGGGCTCACCATACCAACATAGTGTGCCACACACGTAAGCTGAACAATATGCAGCGTACACACTACCTCCACGTCGGTGCGAAGGAGCCGGGCGTGTTGGCCCAGAGACGGCTCTGTTTGTGTGTAGCTCAGTTATGTGGGTCAGCCACGGTGCTAACCAAAGTTTGATGGTAAGACAAATACTAGTTATAGGTACAATTAATTTTGATAAAGACATTTGAATCTTTTATCAAAAACTGTGATATTATTAATTACAAACACCCAAAAGTTACTTCTTAATGATGTTCCTAGTTCTAAGGTTTCTTAATTCATTGTTCATGAATGATGACAGTATCGTGGCCTGTCTACATAGTTATATTTTACTTACCCTTATAGCAATTAATGTGAAGGTGTATCCAGAAGATAAGACAATGCATCATGCCGTTGTCCCTAGATTCGTCGTTCTCAATAGCAGCGTTCATCTCATAGCTAACAAATCTAATCCCGTATCGATCGCGTCAGGAGCCGTTTGTTAGGAACATTGCAAATTACTTAAGACCATCCATCTATCCTTTGTCCGGGCGGCACAGCTATGCTGCGGGCAGGCTTAACTAATGCGTACGTATTGTCTACAAATGTATTATTTTGTCTATGGCCTGGTGTTTCATTTTCATTCATTGTGTCATTTCTTTGTTATCATAGTTATTCGAGACTACTTCTATTCCTTGGCGCCCTTTTCGCCATATTACACAATGAGGAGGCGAAAGGAGTATGTAAGGATCGTAGCAGGTGGCGTTCTGTGGTTTCTGCCTACCCCCATGGGAAAAAGGCGTGAGTTTATGTATGTACACAATAATGTAAAGTTAGCTACTTAAATGCTTGTATTTTACTCACCTTGTGCCTAAGTATGTTCTTACGCTACCCAGTGCAGTCACTCTTTAGCTTTACCAATGTCAAGAAGTAACTTTTTTCAACTCTATTCACTATGTTCTCTGCGCCTTGATGCTTGTGATAAACGTGGATAACTCATAGCGCAACAGGCACAGTTTGAACCCACAATCTCTTGCTCACTGTTGAGCTTTCAATCCCGCATTCAGCGCATGGAGTTGTATTTACTCACAAGTTCCGCATCATACTTAGGTGTATAGCTACGTCAGCTAGGTGAATGTTCTACATATATAATGTTAGCAGTTATATTTATTAGTGCGTAATTACATCGGCGGCTTTGACAAGCGAGCCGCGTAATTGTCTGCCGCTCAGTGCGAATCATTCCGGATCATGTCCCCACAAACATTGCTCAGCACTCGTGTGTGGTCGATATCTATGAAATTACTCGACCGATGCCGATGCTATTTCCTGTACGGGAGAAAAAGAAATATCTACAACTTTTGTTATTTGTATGAACTTAGATTTTCTGCAGGTTCTTGTACCTGTGACTAATATATCAGTATTATTTTCGCTCCAATTCGGGCGACCTTTGGCTTAGTAAAGCGAAAAATTGAAGTGATGACGCGGCCTCTTTGTTGGAACATGTAGGTTCTCTCGCACGTGATGTACTTCTGCTTCCGCCACATGTGGCCGAACCTTCGGGAAGCTCCGTTACTTCAGGAGTTATGACGGTCAGGACGCCACACTATGCAGAAACCCATTTGTGATCATTTGAAATATAAAATGATGCTGCAAAAATAGTATTTATCATTACTTTTTAGTTGCTTATTAATATTGTAATTGTTTGGAAAACGATAACCGATACAGCACTAGTACACCAAATGCATCAACATAATAAATATTATAACATTCAACTAAATTAAACCGTACATAGGTGCTTCTTATAATATGTTAGGGCATATAGGTAATAAGCATAAGAAGCATCCATGTACGGTTTAATATACCTAGTAGACTAGGTAAATTATTATTATTATCAAGCCTTTATTGCTGAAACTAAACATACAATGTACAGTGGAGTCCATAAGTGGATAGACATTCTCAAAAAACATTCGCTTCAAGTTAAGTTTGACTTACGACCTTCTATTTTCGAGAACAGTCACATGTATCATCATTGCCGTCGACAAATGCTTGTAGTTCATAATTTCAACATTATAAAATAAGTCAAGTTGGCCTATCGGCTAAACGCCTGCAGATAGGTGCTTGAATCGAGGAGTCGTGAGATCGAATCTCATCCAGACTATGACTTTTTGTAAGTTTTTACTTGATAAGCATAATATTCTTTATCTTGTTCGCTTTGTTCACACATTTCGTAAAGTTAAAAAGGTAGATCATAGAAAATTAAACAAATAATTTAGATTTCTGTGAGGATAAAGTCTAAATCAATATAAAGAAATAATTATATTTGTTTTCAATAAACTGCTAAATATCGATTACCTATAATAAGTGGGTATTAACAATCATATTTGTGTTATTAGAATATTCTTTTCTTGTTATATTGATATGACGTGGGTAAACACAAAAAATCTTATGAACGGTTACAAGTGAATTTCTTTTATCTAAGTAGGAATGTAACGTCACAATTCTTGTCAGTTAATTAAATAAATAAAACGAATAAACCTTTATTGTTATTATTAAGCACGACTTTTTTATTTCCACCTTCCAACACCAAAAAAGTAAATTAAAAATCACATAAATAGTTAAAACTTAATACAATAACTAACATTTTCTTCGTATAAAAATAAATAATAAGCATGATTCATTATTAATTAATAAGCATAAACCTAACAAGTTTTTACTTTTCATTATTATGGTTTCAAAGAAACAAAAAAACAGCCAAGAAGTAATTAAGATACGAACTCAGACCTTATTGATCGTGAAGCTGTTGCTTAGCCTAAACAGCTACCAACACATATTAGATTGATGCGAATTTTAGCAATGCTATGGTAAGAACAGACGCGTATTCTAAATGCAACAGAAATATCATGCTATTTCGCGTAGTGTGGCGACAGTTTATTAGTGTGTGTTATCTGTGGAATGTTGAGACATCACTCATACACGCACACGCACCCTCATTGACTGTGTCGCGCTTGTATATTCGAGCTAAAGTAGCCTTTATGGTGCTGATGGACTATTGAACGTTTAGTGTACATAATGACTAACTCATAAATAACACGTTATTTTATTATTTCCTATTATCTGTCTATTGTATTTAATGCAGAGTCGTGTACCTACTTAGTTCAGCTATAAAAAAGATATCAATAACCAAGGTAAACAAGATCTGCTCACAAGTTAAATAACAAAGCCACACCGCTAAACCAAGTCACAACAACACACATAGCAACTCGTTACCGGTTTACGTAACCCCAAAAGAAAATCAAATCCAATTTTCTTGTTCACAAATTCCGTTGGCATTCGTATTGAAATTACGTATTACGTTATTTAATACAATTCAATAAGCGCGAACTCAATACCGTTCCACTATTAAAATGGGTGAAGAAGGACTACTACAAACAATACGTTATTGTATGCACATGGAACGCAACGCATAACGAGCCTAAAGCTGAACTGCAGTGCAATGATTTCTGCATGCGCTCGGACATAATTGATTAATTAGGTAGGTACTTTAATTGTTATTACAGTTTTTACACGACATTTTGTTAAACTTATTATGATTATTATAAAACTAACGACTTTCAGCCTATTCATTCAATGAATACAACGAACCATACTGTATCATTTAAAATAATACCTGTTTTACCGGGGCAACTAGATCACCTTTTCTTTTTCTTTTAAATGACGTTTTTAATGTCTAAAGTGTAACGTCTTTTAATGGACTAATTAAAATAAACGATTTGACTTTGACTGTTCGGAGTAGATCTTCTGTATTTTCTTGTTCAACTGTATTGTTCGTGTTGGTAATCTTCAAACGCACATAATGTAGCAAAATATTTCTTTTTGATTATGTGACACGTTCGCGCACTGAATACTAATCCTGTGCGCCTCCGCTGATAGCTTCCCCTGAACGCGCGCATGTACTTCGACCGACGGATGCTTCGTGGCTTTATGTACTTCGTGTAAAAACTATACTAATTATTAATAATTAGTATAGTTTTTACTAAACACGCGTGTTTTAAAGACGATGACAAAAAAAAATCCAGTCCAACATTGTATATACCCATCTTTATTATGAATATAAATAAAAAATCTTTTTAAAAACAAGCTTTTATTAAATGAAAACGTAACCTAAAAAAAAGAAAATATAATGCGAACTAAAAATAAAAATAAAAAATTTAAGTGACTAAATGATGTATATGAATATAAATCTTTTCAAAATGTAAAAATTATATAAATTTTAAAAGCTTGAGGCACTGATGTACGCTATCAGTTAGGTATACAGGTGTACTGCACAATATCAGTGCCTCAAGCTTTTATTTATATATTTTTTACATTTTGAAAAGATTTATATTCATATACATCATTTAGTCACTTAATTTTTTTTTTTTATTTTTAGTTCGCATTATATTTTCTTTTTTTTAGGTTACGTTTTCATTTAAATAAAAGCTTGTTTTTAAAAAGATTTTTTATTTATATTTTATTTTCTACTTTTTAGTCTTTTGAAATCTTGCAATCAATATAAGATTTAGCATTAGTCAAGATTAACTTATCCACGAGGAAATTTTTTTAGCTATGTGCTATATTCCAGGTCCATTATCAGGTCAGCTCCATGTCATAACAATATTGCATTGTTATATAAGACGTCTGCCATTTTGAATTAAGAATGACGTGATTTTACTTATTATGCTTCGCTCACCAAGCCCTTCCATTTGATACCCATATCATAGGGGTTACTACGGAAATTATAAATCGCCATTTTGTGACGTCCGCCATATTGGATATGCAATGACGTCACTTTAGTTATTGTGTTTCGCTAACCAAGCCCTTTTATTGGAAACCCATATCGTAAGGGCTACTGTTGAAATTATAAATCGCCATTTCGAGACGTCCGCCATATTGGATTTAGAATGACATCACTTCACTTTTTGTATTTTGCTCATTTTCCGTCTCCTAGACAGGTTGCAAACCAATGCTATTGACGCCCATCTCACCAAATTACACAAATCATGGTATACCTCTTATGCCTGGGTTTGGAGCTAACCCTAGATGTGGCATCAATTTCATGGTGAACTCACCAACTGTCTATCATATCCGAACGGGTATGCAAAATGTCAAGTCCCTACTGCCGACCGTTAAGGAATTCTCTGGTTTGGAGACAATTCTGAAGGTGGCAGCAATTTCATGGTGGACCCACTAACATCACCCAATGTCTTCCCAATGGGTGTGCAAAATTTCATGTCCCTACTGTTAACCGTTGAAGAGTTCCCTAGTCTGGAGCCAATCTTGGCAGCAGCATTACGTCATGCTTATCATAAACATGCATTGTCATTGGGGCTGGATCAGTATGTAGAATTTCATGTCCCTGCTATTAACCGTTGAAGAGTTCCCTCGTCTGGAGCCAATCCTGGCAGCAGCATCACGTCATGCTTATCATAAACATGCATTGTCATTAAGATTACACCAGTATGTAAAATACAAAATTTCATGTCCCTACTGTTAACCGTTGAGGAGTTCCCTCGTCTGGAGCCAGTCCTGGCAGCAGCATCACCTCATGCTTATCATAAACATGCATTGTCATTGGGACTGGACCAGTATGTAAAATTTCATGTCCCTACTGTTAACCGTTGAGGAGTTTCCTTGTCTGGAGCCAATCCTGGCAGCAGCATCACGTCATGCTTATCATAAACATGCATGATCATTGGGACTGGACCAGTATGTAAAATACAAAATTTTATGTCCTTACCGTTAACCGTTGAGGAGTTCCCTCGTCTGGACCCAATCTTGGCAGCAGCATCACGTCATGCTTATCATAAACATGCATTGTTATTGAGACTGGACCATTATGTAAAATTTCATGTCCCTACTGTTAACCGTTAAGGAGTTCCCTCGTCTGGAGCCAATCCTGGCAGCAGCATCACGTCATGCTTATCATAAACATGCATTGTCATTAGGATTACACCAGTATGTAATATACAAAATTTTATGTCCCTACTGTTAACCGTTGAGGAGTTCCCTCGTCTGGAGCCAGTCCTGGCAGTAGCATCACGTCATGCTTATCATAAACATGCATTGTCATTGGGACTGGACGAGTATGTAAAATTTCATGTCCCTACTGTTAACCGTTGAGGAGTTCCCTAGTCTGGAGCCAATCTTGGCAGCAGCATCACGTCATGCTTATCATAAACATGCATTGTTATTGGGACTGGACTAATATATTAAATTTCATGTCCCTACTGTTAACCGTTAAGGAGTTCCCTCGTCTGGAGCCAATCCTGGCAGCAGCATCACGTCATGGTTATCATAAACATGCATTGTCATGGGGACTGGACCAGTATGCAAAATTTCAGCTCAATAGGATAACAACAAATGGTCGAAAAATGGTTTGCAAATTTTGAAAGGACAACTTATTTACATACATACATACTTACTTACATACGAACAGTGCAAGCTAAATAAAAGCTTGTAAAAAGAAAGCTTCGAGTTGTCACGACAAAGAATTATGAAAGTCTCTATTTATATTCATATACTAGCTTATACCCTCGACTTCGTCCGTGCGAATATCGGTTATCTGCGGGCTTTAATTTTTCATACATAACATCACGCCTGTAATCCCCGAAGGGTTAGGCAGAGGTGTACCCATCAGTACACCCACATTTCGCCAGTTATGTTTAATGGTACATAAAACACACATTACATGGTATACCATGGTTACCACCATACCATGGTTTACATGGTATGGTGGTGTTGGCTGGTTTAATATTTCAACCCTAATTTTAAAAAATTCAGACAGACAAACAGACAAATTTTTTTTTAAATGAATTGTTGAATAACCACCGTTTATGCACTAATATATGCAATAAGTAAAATTATGTTATTTTGACATTACAAACAGACACTCCAATTTTAGTTTTTTGTATTGATATTCCAATGTTGAGCCGGTACGAAAACAATAAATAGTACAAGATAAACAGTTCTAAATAATATTCAGTTCATTCGTATTTACATATCGTACGTCCCGAACAAGGGCATACCTTACCGCGGTGAGGGGACCACCCAGTGAAGTACTAGTGAACTACCAGGAGTCTTGAACTCGACGTGTTGTTGTACCTACTACATCTCCTTGGCAAGTAGCTCACCTGCTCTGTGGGGAGGGGGGGCATGTTCTGTGCAAGTGCAGTCGAGAACTGAGCTGCAGCTGGATAGATAATTAATAATGTGAATGGTTTATAACGATATTAGAAACAGATGATACAGGCTGTTCCTGTTTCACTCCGAATGAAACGTGCTAATCTCTTTCGTGTGTGCTGCTGGTATGAATGTTTGTCATAATCAAGTAGAAGCCGCCTACTACCTCCACACACAAGCTGAGTTAGCTTTAGCGGCACGCACGAATTATTCCGACGTGGCATACTTGTAATCCAGCGCCGAACCGTAATAATATTCAAATTGAAGTAAAAACATGTATTCCTAATGAATGTATTCCATTTGCAAATTGGATATGAGTGTCGGAGTGTCGGTATCAAATCGTAATGATATTATACTGGCGGTGGGTCGCCGCCGCCGCACATTCATGATTAGCTCCCCGATCTATTCGAAACTCGTTGATGGAACTTATTGTACACCTATCACGGTGTGGTGTATGGCTTTAAATTACCATAGAAGATTCTCATCAATCAGGGCCTGAGTTTTCTTTATTGTTATGATTGTATTTTTAATTCTCTGTTTTGTAATCATTTCCTTGTTATTGTTATGTGTGAAGTAGAAGTTATATAGTTTATACGTTGAGTTTTGGTGCACTGATAATATCATAGTAGGACTCTCTTTAACAATTGAGTAACAACTCAAGTTCGCAATGCCACATTACCTTGGAGTGGCGAAGTACGTAGCTGATGGTAGCTCGGCTTTGAACCAGACGAACTTGTCGACCATCCACCTGAGCAAGCAGTCCATACTCGCGCAGACCCCCAACTACTTCACAATACAGCAGTTCTATACCCCGCTAGTTTGTAACTGCGCTAAAGCTAACACAAGTTAGAACGTTTGCGGGATTGTCAGGGGGTAAGGTATTTACATTCACGTTACACGACAGCAAGAGACCTGACAGGAGCGGCCATGGAATAGAGTCAGAAGCAGAAACCGCTGAAAATATATAAAACTTTACAAACAATATAATTAATACCATTTTTTTTAAATAGTGCTAAGAGTATTAACAATATTCCAAAATCTTTTCTCTACGTTACCCAACAATACAAGTCTGTTATAAGGGTTACATATCAAAAAATCAAAATATTCTCGAGCAAATTTCAAAAGAACAATAAACGAAATACCAAAATTTAAATGACCAAATGATTTATTTAGAAAAATTTTAAAATCCCAATGTATGTGACATCAAATGAACGACTGATCAAAAGTTGCTAGATATAATTTTAAAATATCAAATCATAACTAATCAAATATTATAATCACAAATGATTTAAATGTAGGTATACTTATATTTGAAGTACATCATTAATTTTAACACATTAATTTGTTCAAAAATTATGATTAAAATAACAGTGCCTCAAAATAGTATACATACAAACATGAAGTAATTTGAAAAAGGTAAAAATAATATTAATATTAGCGAATAGCGCCTGTCTGATACAGAAAGCCTTTGCACAACATGATCGGTTTGCTAATACAAAATATCGAAAATCGTCACGTTTTGTAAGCGAGCGAAGCGAGCTCGGGACTTAGGGCACCCCGACATGGACAGGTTAGGTTCGAAGGGGATGGCGGGGTCTGAAAGACCCCGCCATCCCCTTCGTGTTAGGTTACTTTAAACCTTGAACGCAGAAGTAGGAGCCCCGCGCAGCGGGGCTCCGTAGACCGGGGTTCCGTCGACTACAGCCCGTAATGTGTGTAAAAGACGCAAGCAGAAGAGATGACGTGCGGGTAGGTAGACAATACCCGGTCTACGGAGCCCCGCTGCGCGGGGCTCCTACTTCTGCGTTCAAGGTTTAAAGTAACCTAACACGAAGGGGATGGCGGGGTCTTTCAGACCCCGCCATCCCCTTCGAACCTAACCTGTCCATGTCGGGGTGCCCTAAGTCCCGAGCTCGCTTTGCTAGCTTACAAAACGTGACGATTTTCGATATTTTGTATTAGCAAACCGATCATGTTGTTGCAAAGGCTATCTGTATCAGACAGGCGCTATTCGCTAATATATTAATATTATTTTTATCTTTTTCAGTTAATCCATTTGATAATTAATAATTTATCCAGTAATCCATTTGACCATTAAACGATTTGGTCAATAGTGTAATAAATAATATAAACATTGATATTTCAGACTTTGGTCAGCTGAACTTTTGATCAAATGACCATTTTTATTTTAAACTTTGGTATTTCGTTTATTGTTCTTTTGAAATTTGCTGGAGAATGTTTTGATTTTTTAATATGTAACCGTTATAAGTCAAAGCAATAATAAGTCCCTATTCAAAAAGACACGTTTGACCAACTCAGAGCTAGCTCAGGTCTCCACTAATACTATTTTATGTCCGTGTCTAACATCTAGGTGGTAGTGGTCACTCGGGGCGCTCGACCGCGGCCCGCTGTCACTGCCAGGCTCCGGGGTACAGCCGGCGCGAGTGCGCCCAACCGTGCGCTGTAATGTGACACTGATGTGGACCTACGGCAATTGTCATGGATTTCGTTTACGAAACTCGTTGAACGACTAGACATAGGCCAGTGTACCTTTGGTCATTTTTTTTTAAGTTTATTTTATAGGTAAGTCCAATCCAAATAAGTACCTATTAAATTAAATATATCACCAAATTATGAACCCGCACTAAACCTAGCCTAAACTAAAGAAATACACACGGTGTAGTTCAAACAGCATAATTATGCAGGTGGTAAGATGGATTTTAGAATTAAAATAATTTCGTTTTTCTTTCAGCATAATCGTTTATATCTGGAGGAAAGGATATCAGACGATCATAGTTTGATCGGGATCCCTTTCCGTTTATCATTTAGTGTTTTGAAAGAAAAGAAAAAAGGTTTTATGCTTTGTTAAGGTATAGTATTTCCTTAATCCTATTATAATTCCAAACCAGAAACCTATTAATTATTATTTATTTATCACGCATAGGTACTGTGCATTACGAAACAGCAAAAACCTTGATATTTGGTCTTCAAAGCACTTAGTGGAGGATTCAATAGAATCGCGCGGAGGCGGGCGGTGGCGGGCAGCGCGCTCGCCTCGTTTGTCACCGTCGCTGTCAAACCGGACGCGCTCTAATTAAAATTTATTCATTTCACACCAGCATTTAACTTGACTTTTTCATATGACGCTCCGGACGGCTTTATGTGACATCACGGCGATAAAACTAGTGAAGTTGTAGGAGTCTGCGCCACACGTTCCAGTTATCTGAATTATAGAACTGGAGGTGAAATGGTTCGTTCCTGCTGGCCTATAAAATTAAACTCCTTATGTTTACTACGAGTATGTTCCCATTTCAATCTGCTACCTTGTCAAAAATGAACTTGCCAAATGCTGAAGCAACTCGATAAGTACCTATTGCTACTTATGTTTTTCATACTTTACCCTTCTGGAAGATCTCTCTATTCATTCGATCGAACACATCACACTGATGGAATACATCTGCATCTCCATGAAATATTTAGTTTATAACAGATTTTTATGTATATTATAGAATTCAGGAAGGTGTGTGGCTCGACCGCCTATTGCACGGGAGTGTGCCGGACACACGGAGCCGGCTGACACCGGGAGCCGCCGACCGCCCCGGGCCACACCACGCTTATTCAATTATTCTACCTGAACACACATTGCACAGGTATTAACATAAGTAGGTAAACAATTTGAATTAAGGAACTAGATAAATTGATATTCAATTTGCTTATCAATGCGGTTCCCTGATTTTACGTCATACTCTAAATGCTCATAGTGCGTCACGTGTAGGAAGTCAAGTAAGTTTGTTCTGTGCAAACTATAAAGCAATTGATTCTTTTTCACACAAAGTTCTAATTACTAATAATAATCAGCAATTTAATTCCATCACGTCGGGTTAGTAAAGTTTCCGGACGACCACTTTTTTCTTTTGGAAATACCTTCCAATTTCCATAATATCAAATATACCTTTATTGTTTAAGATTTAATTGCAAAAAAATAGTACTTACTTGCTTCAGAAATGTGTAATGCTTTTCGTATTAAGGACTATAAATGTCTGAAATAAGGATATTTTAAATCTTATTATTATTACTTATGACTAAATGCCTAACATTACTTATTCCAGGAATACAAGAGGTGTTTGGTGAAGCGTTTAATCCAACGTCTATTACCAACATGGGATATGTGGGTATCATACAAACAACACATTTTTAAGAGCATGTAAATGTATCTTAATAACACACAAAAAACTGAAACTACCTGC
This sequence comes from Hoplodrina blanda, assembly GCA_949316365.1. NCBI lineage: Eukaryota > Metazoa > Arthropoda > Insecta > Lepidoptera > Noctuidae > Hoplodrina > Hoplodrina blanda. The sequence continues at coordinate 239,063 of OX438579.1, read as the reverse complement.
CACATAAAACACTCCGGCCCTATGATAATAAACAGCTAGGTGATTTTCCCTCCGGCCCAGTATTGTCATCATTCTCAGACTTGATGCTCATAGTTAGCATCTTGTTTTTTGCATCTACAACTTGTCATTGCCTTATACGGAAATGCTAGTATGAGGATTATTGAAGTCCTTCCAAAGATTTTTTCATGATAATGCAGGACAATAAGTATCTTGTGAAATCTCTTAAAAAATCATATGTCTGCCCACCTTCCACAAAACTGACTCACGCTCTATTTTAATATAGCGCCACCTGACAATTGTTCATAAAGTTACCGTAGTGGTGAACCCTCCAAATCTGTGTCGTCTCTCTTCGGAGAGTGTCACAACACTAACAGCGCCCTCTGCCGAGGGGTGATCACGACGCACCCCTCGCCGTGGACCTTCTCACATTAAGTTTCAAATAACTGTACATAGAGAGAGCTGTAAGGTTCAGAAGGGTTTGCGAAGACTTTGTCCAAGTATGTAATGGAAAATGTCTCGTCGCTCGAGTAACAGCAACCAAAGTGTTGCCATCAATTTTCAGTAGATGGGATTGGTGTCGTATTGGAGGGCTAACTCAAAATGCGCTTCTTCACATCAAACATTAGTCTTATCAAGATATTTAAGTAAGTTTATGTATGCCTGATTTTGTTTAAAAAAACATGATTATGAACTAAACAACATATCTATTTTGTGTAGGCAAACATTTTAATGATTTCTTAAACAAGGTAGGGATTTTGTAGAAACCTTTGAAAAGTAGCGCAGTTGACTTCCATGACTTAGAACTAATAAGGCATATCGTTCATCGGATATGAACGATTTTCCTTTTACTTTTAAAAAGAAATTACTCTCGGGCTAAGCCAGTACTACGAATTGTAATCGTTGCGGATATTAATAATCGCTAATATGTGAACAATACAAATATACTATAGACCGCGCGCTGCGACAAGAAATCGATATTTTATTTATGATTTGGCATTTCATTTCGTATTTAAAAAATGGCAACGAACAAAATCCCAAATGTGCTCTTAGCCTAAAGAAATTATCATACACGTAAATATTTGACTTTACACAAGTGCAGTCTAAAGTGTCAACCTCTAGATATTCCAATTCCAACTTCACTTGAAACTTTACATCGAGTGCCATTCTGTGTTCTGGTATATTGTAGTACCTACTATAGTGCGTTTCACCGAATAGTTCCTATGGCGTTATGTTGGCAGCAATATTTTTCAGTGTTATTGTTCAAATTAAAGTGCGTTTCACCGAATAGTTCCTATGGCGATAAGTTGCATAATCTGTCTGTCAAAGTCATTGACGAGAAGACGCTCCCGCAGATTTTGTTTAATTTGAACAATAAAACTGAAAAATATTGCTGCCAACATAACGCCATAGGAACTATTCGGTGAAACGCACTCTAACTACAAATCGGAATGTCTCAAATAAAATGGAGCACTTTGTCGCGACTGGGTGTAGTCTGTACATACGTCACCACTCGGGGCTCCGGCTGAAGACCATCTGTATCCTCTGATATCCAGTGAAGCGGAAAAGCCATTGAAGTCTCTGTGTGACTTCAAACAGATGGCATGTATTCGGTACAGGTCGTGTAGAGCCTTGGGAATGCTTTGTTTATATATGTAAGTCTATCTGGCTAAACATTTCAACCAGATTTCCTAGAAAAATAAAATAAATACAAAATTAATAATTAATGAGTTACGAGTCGTGTCACGTAATAGGTAAGTACTTACATTTTATATCAAAGTTACAAAGAAGGTAGTCACCAGTGTATTTTTGAAAATGATTTTAAAACTGAAGAGGACCATTAGTTGTAATATGAACCACACACAGACAATAAAACAAAGAAAATGGAAGGAAAACACGACGCTTCCGACGATACACACATCATTTGTTAAATAAAATACTACGAGTAGTGTAGCAGATAAGTGTACAGGATCTCTACATCACACATAGTGTTACATACATACATCTACATTATGCAGGCTATGTATGTAAGTCTTACAGCTTGCTAAAATCATAACCTTCCTCTTGAGTACGCCGTCATCGGGAATTGATTATTTATGATATGTCGTTAATTCATCATTTCTTATGGATCATCTCGGGTGATCCATGAGAACGCGTAGCGCATGCTACAGATACCCATACCTACGATACGAGATCATAGTAGTTAAGACTCCTAGGTAGGTAGGTACATATTCTATTCTGTTTACTGGTGTTAGGGAATGCGGGTACAGTCTCGACACAAACCTAGTTAGATAATGAGAAACGACACCGCGTCGCTGCCACGCTGCCGCGCGCCGTGCCGGGCGGTGGCGTTCTTAGTAATTAACTACTGCACTTTGCAGCGATGTAGTCTTTAAACTTAGTTATTGTCAGCTTCCTTTATTTCAACACTCTGCTACAACTAAACACAAGTTCTGGTTTCCAGATTAGGTATATATTTTGTGGAGCGACCCGTCTGGAGTGGTAGTAAGAATATCAATAAAAGTAAAGTTTCCATGACGACGCATTTTTCTTAGTCCTTTTATCTTGTTATCCTTTTAATGTGTCAAGTTTGTCTAACATGGGTCAGATTATAAAGATAACATGATAAAGCCAATCCTGAAAAAGATATCGTTTTCATCTATTGAGTGAAAGAAACCGCGTCACTTACAAAATAATGTCCCAGTAACTGATACCTTATCGATAAGTAATACAGACCGGACATCTCCCAGTGCGGTATCGATACCTTGAGATACTGACAGAGTGAATCGAGCCCTATTTAACATTTATTATCTTCATATTTATTTATAAAGGTACTTCTTGGTAAATCAGCTGCTTGTAGAGTGGCTTAAAAAGTTATAGAAAGGCGTAGTATTTGTAAAAAAAAAAAATTTACTTTAAAAGTTTTATTTCTCACGATAACAAATTGATGACTGATGATAGATTCTATTAATATTATACTAAGTACATACTATAAGCATTACAGAAAATGTATTCTTTATAAGCAAATCAACATAGGTTAAGTAATTGCTGATAGAAAACAGATTACAATGTACCTGCAGTATTGTGATTCTCAGACGAGACGAGAGAACCTATTTCGGTCTATGTAATAATAATAATATTGTGGTGAACTTGTGATGATATCGAGCGTCCCTCCGGTACATAATGGCTGAAGGCACAATACAGACGATATCGAACGTGTCCTCAAAGCGGGCGCCGGCTTCGCCCGCGGCTGTTCTACCTGACCGACCACGCTCGAAGCGTATTTGGGACACCGAGACCTGCTCTAAACTTTCTCAGCCATCGACTTAACATAGCTTTGTATCAAATAAGTACCTACGGGACTTCTGAAAACTGTAAGCAGTACCTAGTATGGCTTTCAAAACTTTGAACAGTTACCATCCGGTGAGCGTTACTTTTCGTGCACTCATTTTGTTACGATACTCGTAGACTGAAATGTATTCTGCATGAGTGAGTCTAACATCCGGTTTCTGAAACGCCAAACAAGACAATCGTTATTTGCTTACTAATTGCCAAACTTATGAGAACTGCTGCGATTGGCTGGCTGAAATAACAACTGCCAAGTAGGTCACTTGATATCCGTTAGACAACCTTCAGCCAATTTGTTGATGTTGATGAGCCAGAAACCGGGTGCTACGGACGAAAAAAGTACAACTTATTCACTGATAATTATGTTTCGAAATCAACTCAAATTCCACCTTCCTATTGGTAATACAAATGTACTCATATGAAAAGTAAAAATAAATAGATGAAAGGTATTTAATTTGTATATTTTTCCGCTCAACGACATGTCACCGCCGGCGGCCATGCGCCCCAACTGCAAACATAGCCGATCACACGGGGCGGCTCTCTCCGGGACGTGCGCCACGCGCCGACCGGGCTTAGCCTGAACTGTCCAGCTACTACAGCAGCTGCCTACTGTTGTTGTTCACAAAGAACGCAAGTTCTTAACGTCGTTGGAACTCTAAAGAGTTTCAACATTGAGTGTATAAGTAAACGTATGTGTGCTATGCCAGCAGATATATGTACGTACGTACCGGTTACGAGTATCTGAACGGTAGATTAATGTAGCTGCGTGATTGTAATACATATAATGCAGGATGTGCTCATGATGCTGAGGTATACTGTAAGATACAACTAGTACAATGTTTATTAAATACATAATTATACAGCATGTAACAAAAACCCTCTCCGATCCTTAAGGGTATTATTCGGCATCGTACTGCGTACACATATACGTAACTATTTAATGGATTTGAGATTATTATTTTTCCCCAGTGAAAAAAAGAAAGAAGAAGTATTTAAATTAAAATAAAACATAAAAACTGATCAACGGCAACACTGATCTGACAGGGTTTTTGTTACATAGTGTATAAACTATGATGTATTATGTATTTATTCGTTCATAGCTCGTCACAGCACAGTAATGGCTTTCATGTCTTATAAAGAAGGATGGCAAGAGTGGACCCAAAATGAACGGCGTGATGTGCACGGTCTACTTTATATCAATTATAATATCAAGTAAATAAGTGTTGTACAAAAAAATACTGAGTTATTACAAAATGGGATTAAAAAGTTATTAATTATTCATAATTAACAAAAAATAATCATCGTGCAGTTTCTAAACGAAACATAATATCGATGGCAGCAAAGTAGAAACGGACATCTACATTTTTTCGAAAATGCTTTTTTTACAAAAATGAGCTTATATTAATCCTATCTACAAGTCTGTATTAAATTTTTTTCAAAATTCAATATAGCAAAGAAAATTTGACACGTAAATGAAGACATCTACACTGGATTTTTAAAAAACATCGCAGTAGAAACGGACATGTGAATTTGTCCGCCTTTACTTCGGAGCTTTGACAGATGAATGGAAACGTCAACAAAGACATCAGTCAGTTGTCACATTCTAGCGCGTACCGGTATAAATGTAATTATAATGATAGTGTTTACAGTTCATTATTAGTGCTAGTAATGAAATCTTAGAGTGAGTAATAAAAATTATTTTGAGGTTACGGTTCGACGTAAACACGGACATCTGCCACTTGTTCGTTTATAAAGATGTTCTTTAAATATCCTTAAATGTATTACAGGAGATTATTATCTTACTTTATTAGATATTTTAAATGAAATGGGCACTTTTTTATTACAATGTAATAAAACTTTGACGTAGAAGAAGACATCTGCCTGATAAACGGTTATCAGGCAGATGTCTTCTTCTACGTCAAAGTTTTTTCAGAGTAAAAAAAGACATCTACATTATTTCAGTAAAACAACGATAAAGCGATAAAACCTATTACACAATTCATAAAGAAGGTTATTTTAAAGCATTATAGAAAATTTCAGGTTAATCGGTCCATAACTCTCAAAATAACCACTCTTTTAAACTAAATCTGCTCTCCTGTAAAGTTGCGATTTTGTAGATGTCCGTTTCTACTTTGCTGCCATCGATATAGTTACATTCCTTTCTAGGCTAATGATTAGATAAAAAGTAGTTCGTTTTCGCTTGGCGATTTTCCTTCTTTTATACTTATACATCTTGTTAAAAAGTTGTTAAATATTCTGAAAACCCATAACGATGAAACATACGAACCATGTAAATAGACCGTAAAAAAAATAAGACTCATTATTTTGCTACTTATGTAATGGATTGCATGAAACGGAGAAACGGAACGTCATTATCAAATTGACACTGACGACATTTTTGTTGACATTTGTCAACTATTTGTCTAGAGTTGCCCAACTATCGATAGTTTCTCTATCGATAGATGACCTCGAAATCTAGTAACAATGCTAAACCACTGATACTATCGATATTACAAATTGACTAATACTATTGATTGGAAGCGAGAGTATCGATAGGATCGATACTGATAATATCACCAATAGTATACCAATTTTTTAAAGTAATACTATCGATACTAATGATAGTTTGTAAAACTATCAATAGTATTACAACATCGATAGTTTGTATCGATACTATCGACAGTATTGCTCCTAAACATATGCTGGACTTCGATAGTATCGATACTATCGATATTATCGGAACTAATACTTTCGATACTATTTTTGTATATCATTATAAAAATACGTAAACTGTATCATACTATCTATAGATAATATGGATACTATTGATAGGCTATCGATAGTCGACTATCGATAGGCAACACTATTTTCAACGGTTAGCGTTGTAAAAAACAATTAATATTTCGGCGATTTTGTAAATTCTTGACGACTTGGCTTTACCTTTGGACTGATTATGCTGTATACCAACCTAAATTACGGCATTTACTACTGGAAGACGATTTGCAAGTGATTTGGACTTTGTCAAACTGTTCAAATGCGGTGCGTTATTGTAAATTATACAGAAGACATCGCTTGTCCGAAAAAAGTCATCAAATTGTTAAAAGAGTTCAGAGATGGGTATACCCGTGCGATGTGAGTAATTATGTGAACTAATTTGTTGAATTTCTGAACAAGAAACCCTACAACAACTAACAACTCGACCATTGTAATGTCTGTGCTGCATGTGGCAATCTATTTTGAGAAGGGAGTAGTTGAAAATCAGTTTCTTCGTTCTGACATGACTGAAATGGTAATCCGAATAGAAAACATTATAATAATATCTGAATTTATAAGACCCCGTGTTTAATTTCGAGCATAAATACTTTTTACATTAATATGTAAAAAGTATTTATGCTTGAAAAAAAAACCTAAAAAGATAGTCAAGTGTAATGTCATACCGTAACCATGGAAACTATATATAACAAAGATGTCAAATATTATTTTACAACAGCAATAAAAATGGTTTAAGTTTTATCAAGCAGTATTTTTAACTATTTTTTATTGACCAAATGATATGGTCAAACACCCCGACAGGTTGGTTATGAAATTAATAAATATTGTACTTATACCTATCCATATTATTTTGTGTTATTGACAACTTTTTACTTGTATATTGTTTCAGTTAATCTTTAACAATAAAGTATGCGTGCCATGCTATTTGCAGGCAGGGTGGTGGACAGTTTTCACAGAAACTCTGCTCTTGTTGTTGTTATCGCCATTGCCTTTTGGGGACATGAATGTGGACTCTTGCTCACATGGTATGAGCATTTTGTGGTACGTGGATTATCCCAGACACCAAAGCTATGTCGCTGCACCAGCTAGCTTCTTAGATAATCTTTTAATTAGGTTAAAAGATTATTTATCATAAAATACTATCTAGGAACGCAAAACAAGATTAAAGGAAGATACAATATTTGTATGTCTTGAATATTTTATAAGTAATTACAAAATAAATAAAAGTTTTAAATAAATAAATGTTGTTTTATTCAACAAAACTCTGGTCAATGTAGATAAAAGTACATCAACTGTGCTTTTAAAGAATATTCCAAGAGATATAAAGCTGCTTCCTTATCCTGTGATAATATGCAAAAATATTAATTACAGGTGTGAATCTGGCTAAACGGGTATATGACTGATAATTAGCATCGGAATAAAAATAAATAATAATATAGTATGTATAAATAAATAATAACCAATAATTGCGAGTCTTAGTTTACTTTTAGATTATTTTAGGTTATAATCTTCCACCTTTCATATTTTTTTTCTCCCAACTTTTTCAAACTACTTTCCATTTGATTTTTGGTTAGCCTTAAGTCGTTCTTTAACTACAAATCAGTTTCAATATTACACACTACTTCTATCACTGGGTCCCAAATTACGTGTAGTCTCGCCATTCTCCTTTAGTCTTATTTTATAGTTTTGCTTCTGCTAAAAGCTTACGATTGATTAAGCAGACACTGTTTTAAAGAGTCATGGACCATAAACAAGAGCGTATATCATATAAAATCATGTAATTTACAATATTATTTTGTCGAAGTAGTTTTTGTCAGAATAAAGAAGCAAAATAAAATAATATGACGGTATTGTAAATAAACACTTCATGGACATCTCGTCAGGCCCGTGCCGTGGCGCGTCTCCTCCGGACATCAAACGGAAATCATTCACAGCCATCGAGCCACTCGCCCGTCATCCGGCATCGTGAACAACTCACCTCCCCCCACCTCGCTCCCCGCCACCCCAGACGTCTCACGTCTGTACGTGTAATCAACAGACAGGACAACTCGCCAAGCGGTGCTGATGATTATTGCTCTAGGGTGCCGCGATTATTGCATGTTAAAAAACATATGATAAATACTTAATGCAATATTATTAAAATAAGATAATTCTTTATTGTATGTATATAATTTTCCACATTACAAGAATGTATGGATGATAATAATTACATATTTCTCATTATTTTATTTCTTAAAATAAAAATAACTTTAAAAACTACAATTAATTTAATACAATTGAAATCTCTAACCAAAATATACTCTGTTTTTAATTAAGTTCAGAGTTCAAAAGTAAGAGGAAAAGGGACACGTGACGTTGGCAGATAGACGGACATAACGAAATTATAAGGGTCTCCTTGAATACGGAACCCTTGAAACATTTGAGTATTAAGAGCTCACAATCTGTCGAGAGCAGACTTGTATCTGCGGAGGGGTGTATCGATAACAACTGCATGTACCTACATGTAACGTACCCGCAACGATATTAGTTTAGCAAACAGCCGTGAAATCAGGATTCCCTGTGGGTAATATTTATGCAAACACCAGAGAGTCGCGAGGAGGTCTCACTAAATTAATTTGTACGCTCTAAAGCAATATTCGCGAAATGTATTCATGAAACAGGTATTATCCATGGTCGGTTTAACTATTCGCTGCGAGTAGCTTCCGCGTCTCAAATATTACTCACTCATTATATTTGATGAAACTATTTGTGATCATACAGCGGCACACATGTGAAATTTGTATTCTGTGGAAGTAAACGGTTAATTTTCGTTTGCCTTAGTCATGACGTGGTCGATTCGAATTTAGCCCTTTTATCCGAGCTATCTGACACGTCGTTATTAGGAGCATGAGAAGAGCGTCCACTAGCCACTTTCTGACGTGTTTACCTACTTAATGCGCAATACTCAATTTGTTATTGCACCATTGCATTATTTTTATCTATTCACTATTTGTTGTATACCCTATTATTTAATATTATGTTCCAGAACACATCAACATCGATCACTCAAATTAATTTTATAATACTTTTTAACACAATTGCTCGTAAAGTGGCTCTTATTGCACCGCTCTGTTTTTTTAATGTTTGCAAAGAGTTTTGATAGTTTTTACCCGACTGCGCGACGCAAAGGAGGGTAATGTGTTTATCAGTCTATGTATGTATGTATGTTTGTTTCTATGTGGCGTTCTAGAGACCAAATGCGTGGGCCGATTTTGATAATTCTTACGTCAATCGATTCGTCTTAACCTTGCGAGTGTCACTAAAGACATGACCGTAATCAAAATTCACCAACGCGACAACCAGACGCCATATTATCAAAAAGAAAAAAAAAAAGTTGATGAACTATGTCTATAACTAAGTGGGGTGTCGTTGAATAGGTATTTTAAAATCATCTTTAGGTTCCTTTTATCATTTTTCATTTTAAATAACAGTTTAGGATATATAACGATTTAAAGTTGTTTAACAAAACAATCATTCTCGCTAATTTTCTTACTTATTGATTTAAGTTTTTATTTCAAGTATAAACGATATACAAACAATAACTACAAAGTATAACATAAAAAAAAATAATTTAAAGAAAAATAAAAAACCCGACTGCGTAAAAACTCATTTAAAAAAATACGTGAAAAAAAAAGAAAGAAACAAGCCCAGTAGTTTCGAACGACTCACAGTCGGAGCCCATTCAAATTTTACCAATCAAATCTTCCCAAGGGGCCCCGACTGTGAGTCGTTCGAAACTACTGGGCTTGCTTCTTTCTTTTTTTTTCACGTATTTTTTTAAATGAGTTTTTACGCAGTCGGGTTTCTTGTTTTTCTTTAAATTTTTTTTTTTATACATATTATAGTTTTGATAGTTTTCAGACATATCTTGCGACTAAATGTTATAAATTGTAAGTTCATTCATATAATAAATTTTTCATAGATATTTTTTTCATGTTTTATGTTAATTTGTATTCTATACACGAGAATATCAGGCTGTTTAGCTGATATCTATCATAATGCGACTCATAATACTATTGTTAAATCAACTGATATCGAGGGTTAATCTAAGAAACTACACAACTAGGCTGCATAAGGCTGCTATAGGCCATCTAATTGGCTTGATCAAGGTATTAACTTCTTCTACCACAAAAAAACCTTTTTCCAAACACTTTTAGTTGTGCTCAAGAATTGTTGTCTCTAACTTGTTGGTATACGATCCTAAAAGCTGAAAGTGTTCAGTATAATGCATTTGCAGGAAGTAGGCTAAGCGCATTTGGTGAAGACATTACGTGCATGTCACTTGAAGGCGCGCGGCGCGGTGCAGCGCTCGCGCTAAGGTCTCACACATGTGCACTTCTTTGTTTCATATTAAGTAGTATTAAAAATTAAATTATACATAAAATTGATAAAGTAAGATTATTTGTATCCCGCAAGCGAAGCCAGCTGAACTCTTCAAAGGCAGGACGCTGCGATCTATCCTACCATCTTAGCAGCTTCCATCTGCAAGTACCTATTCAATTAAGTTTGTGAAGCTGTAATGTTCTGCAATACAGTCGTCATAAATACAATCGCAAAGTCGTCGATAATGCTAAAAGTATCACGTGTGCGAAAGCCCTAATAGCACCCAAGCGGGATACCGGCGACGGAATCCAATTATATTGTTCTCGAGCGCGATATTAAGGTCCGTGCCGCGCCGGTGGCGGTGCCGCGCCGGCACCTCGCCGATGCCGCACCGATGCCGCGCCGATGTTCCGATCCCGAGCCGCTGTTTATTGCGGAACTCGTTGAATGATTCGCGGCGACAATGAGCCGAGATTGGAAATGAAATGTTTTGTGCTTCTTGCTGCCTTCGGAGCGACGAGAGGGCTGCTATTACGATTGTATCACTTATTATTGTACTTTTTCTTGCATTTCGTTGATAATGTTACGGCTGTTATGTTGTGTTGGTACTCCCATCTACTTACTCGTTTGCTATTTGCAGTGATATTGATCGCAGAGACAAGGACACTAACATTTTCTATGTTAGTTAAAAACACTGACAATCAGATGATAATACAAGTAACATTACAAAAACAATATTATTACCGAGTGTGATAATATTTCCATAGTGCGCTACTCCGGTAAAAAATACCTTCATGTTAAGGTGGAAAAGGGTAAATGGCACGGAGGCAGTCAGGAATAATGTTCTTTAATTAAAAGAAATAAATCCAGAACTCAAGAAATAAACATGAGTAATTGTTTTAATTTTGTTTTTCTTCTCAAAGTATATTCCGAGAATTATAATATCTTCGAGTGTTTTGCTGCGTTTCTCTTGATAGCAATGTTCTCACACTGTTTGAGAGACGCTTTTCTTGTCTTCATCGCAATCGGCACACACACACATAAGCGCGTCAGTACCTACAGTGGCGGCCGCATGTGTCGTGTGTGTGTGCGGTACAACACAATGGTGTGACGGTGGGGCGGTTGTAAAGTTCACTTTACTGCGCTCAATGTTATTTACTGCAGATGCTCTGTCTCGTAAAATAACACGGGTTTACGTTTTTCCTAACATTATTGTTTGTTACTAAAATCTTGAATCGTAAAATTCATGAGATACCCTGACTGGCTCGCTCACCGAAAGCGAAATAGTCTCTTTTTATAGTCCAGTACGATCAAATGCAAAATGTTTAATTTCAACTTAACTTCTATTTATTTTTTAATATTTTCAGGCTTACGCAACGCAATTTTAATCAATTATTCATCTTTTTTAGCAATTTAAAGTGAAGCCAGTGAGAAGTGAATGTGAAAAATACACTAGGATGAAGATAGCACTAATACTTCAAGAATGAGTCGTTTTAGTTTACGAATGTCCCGAAGCTCAGCACTCCGTAAGCTAGCGCACATAACGCTACAATAGCGCAATCAGAAGACGCTGGCATTACGTCGCAGTATCATCCGCTATTATCGTGAGCACATTCACTACATGCACACACTGTCAGAAGTTTAATTTGTAGTTTATATAATGTCTATTGTACAGCGGCTGCTTATAGGAGCTCTGATACTCATAGTGTCTGCAACTTATTTTGTTACAAACGTTAGTACCGCGCATATACGTACTATTCGCAGGCTGTGTTAATGCTAGTCAGGAGATATCAAGGTAAATGTGTCTGCATTGGGTTTGAGACTGTTTCCTGTCAGTTTAGAGTTATCAAGAGTGGCGCTTTTGTATCTCCTCCGTTGTTGCAAGACGTCAGATAGCATACACGCTCCAGGAGCAGGACGGGGGCGCGCGGGCGAGGGAGCGGGGGGGGGGCGCAGCAGACTGTGCCCCGCGTCGCATCCCGCTTTAATTGAATTCGTTGCAACTCTAAAACGGCACGTGCTATAAACAATGGGAAACAACGATAATTTCCCAATCTCGTTGATTCACTAATTGATGAGAACCATAAAGGACCAAACCAAAACGTGAGTTATTATTTTTGAAGTTTATGCACAGTTTGCACGATGTGCCCGCACAGATATGCCACATAGACTATCAACGTATTACTCGAGCTCATCAATACTATTCTATCCCAAAGGACCTGATTGCTCAACATCACCAACTTTCCATTACAATTTTGTTATATTTCTACAACTATGTAATTAGGGCAGCAGTGTGAGTAGGCGATAAGTGACGAGCGCTGAGCGGCCAGCTCCCCGCCAGTCGCTTGTCCACGCTTCGCTCGGATCCGGAGTGCTAGCGCCACTAATACCTTTGTACAGTTTGTGTGCAGTTATTTAGTGCGCGGCGGAGCCACGACCAAGCCGGCCCACTTCACACGCGGCACACCCTCGTTATACTAGGAATTTAGCTGAGACATCTACAGGCCCATTAACTGGTGTTCACATGTCCGAGGAAACGAAAGACATTACCACATACAAGGCGGGTAATGTTGGTAACAAGCGATTACGAAAAAGGTTAGTTCGGAAAACTCGAAAACAGAATTGATCTATTAACTAAGTAAATACTGAGAACAAGATTTCAGACGATCAGAAAATACCGACCCACCATGTCGAAACGTGTTTCCTCTTTTGTATGGCAATAGCAGACTATGATGTCACTTATTTGACTATCAAAACCTAGTAAGTATTTATTGATTTCAAAGCAAGTAAAAATTTTTACAGCTAAAAAAATGTTTTTGAGGTGTTGTGTCTTGGATTTATTAGCTAATGGGTCTACTCTCATATTAAGCAAGTTACTCACGTTACATACTAGCGTGGACGCTAAGCGTTTTTATGCTTTTTCTCGTGGTTAGCAACACAGGCAGCTTAGGATACCCCCACAAGTAATTAACCTAAACTTTGAACTTCACCACCACTTCTCAAATCAATCAAAGCACACTACAGAAATTGAAACTGTTTCCCGATTCAACAATAGATGATTCCAATATGAATTCCGCCACTGTCTAATAATTCCGTTTAAGACCCCCGGTGTGCCGGCAGCCGCTGTTGACAGAGGGACATCCGCGTGCCGATTGTAATCCGATCATTTTTATCTGCGTCGGTCGATATTTCGCGAATGAATATTATAAAGCTTATTGCCGCCGCCGCCGGCGTGATGATTTAAACCTGGGATTATTGAAGAAAATATTTAACTGCAGAAGCTTTGAAACATCGCGTCTGTTTGTGATGTTAATTAATACAGAAAGTACTACAACACTGTGTAAGTGACAACTACTTAAGTGTATCTAGAGTAAGACAAGTGATAACTTAGATTTGGTGCAACGATTTCAACATCAATTAACTTGTAAGTTATGATTTCAAGCAAGAACGCGCCGCAATATGCCGAACCGATCACCACGAAGCATTAATGAAGGTATGAATATTAATGTACAAGGGTAATTACTCAGCTAACAGCTACAATATCAAAGCGAGCTCAAAACTTCTTCAACAAGCCGTGAGTAATTCTCTCGAAACTCGTTAACAACTAAAATTAAAAACTCACGATTAAATCTCACAAGGTCGGGATCTGTGACGTCACAAGTGCCGACTCCAGTGCGACACTGACACTTAGAAAACAAACAGAGAATGCAGAAGATCCAATTTACATAAATGTACAACACGTAACTACGAGTAACAGTATTCACACACTTCTTGAACAAACATACATTATCATCACACCTGTAATCCCCGAAGAGTTAGGCAAGAGGTGTACCCATTAGTAGGTACACCCACATTTCTCCAATTTGGTTTATGTCCCATGTATTAGGGGCGAGCCTATTGCCATCAACCGGGCACAAATCCAGACTCCGAGGCTGCTAGGTACTGAGAATTTCCTGATGGAAAAACCCAATAACACTTTGCCCCACCTGGAAATCGAACCCAAGACCTCATGCTCAGCAGTCGCGCTTTGCGACCACCAGGCCAACGAAGCAGGCAGGTAATAAGAGTGTGTTTTATAATTTGTAAATTAAATATTGAAATAAGAAATAAAAATTTACCAAAATGTAAAATATACTGAAATACTTAAATGCTTTGATTTTGTCAATCGATTTACTTACTGTGATATGTTACAAGAGCTCAAGTTTTGCGGAGCAAACAAAAGACACAAGTGATGATTTTTACGTCATGTGTGAAACTATACGAGTCAACTAGACTGATCTACAGTGTACGAAGTTGTTAAACATAAACCTTCTGTATGTAAACTGCACTGTGTGGCTCAAAGCTGTAACTTTGTGGCGCTGAAAGTCCCAAGTTAATAAACAAATTAAACAAGTTAGCAAAGGTCTTTGATAGGGGCTTTTGTGTCATTAACGGTTTACAGATATGCTTAAAACAATGGAGCTATGTTTCGAAATAACATTTTATTAATATTGTAAAGATAAATTATTATTTTCGTGTGTGGGAGGTTATTGCGAAGACATGTTTTATCGTTTCAGATTGTGAAATGCCTTTGATGTCAAATAAATTAAATGTTTTCATGATATGAAAACGCTGTTGTTTCATTCACATTTATTGTATTGTTTCGTGCACAGAAAAAATCACTGTTTTTTTTTTAGTCCGACCAACAGTCACACATAAAATCTTGTAAGTCTGCAGACATCCATTTAAAATCATGCTATATAAACTTATTTTTACCCATTTTTAATATTCTGCGACACTTTATTGCTATTACATTATGATATAATCTCGTAAGTATGTAAATGCAATCAGCGCATTAAGAGCGCGCAGATTATCGTGCTCCGACGACGGCAACCTAATCGGATTGCGTCCGCGCTGGTGATCACGCGACCAACTCACACCGGTTTATGTGAAACTCACTTATTTTTAGCAAGGTTTTATACATGCTGATGAAAAGAGTACCGTGTATTAGTGCGGATATGATGTGCAGCTTTACAAGCATGGCAGGCTGCTGAATAATACCATGCTAAGCTCTGAAAGCTCACGCGAGCTCTTCTTTTGAGTTTCGCAGGAAGCATTAAATAAGTAGGTACCTATTCGCTTTACACTGAACACAATTTCAGAATTTGCTCATTTATTTAACTGTGTGCAACAAAAGGTACAAAGGAAGTTTTAATACCTTAGGCATTATCTACCAGTCAACTAAAGGTGGTGATCCTAAAACAACAAAACTAATACTACACACTCGCATACTTTTTTTGTAACCGAACGAGGTCACCCTTTTTTTTAAGGTGGTAAAAATCATCAAATGAATCCTTCCGCCCTGGGTGGGGCGGAAGGGACTGTCAGACTTACTGACTAGCGCTTCATTTTGCAACTAAGTTACACTTACTGTTCTTCCGTTTCAGATCATCAAAGAGAACATCGTTAAAACTTGGAGTAAACTTTTAATGATACATACTTTTAACAGTCAACAACAATATCATAAATCTGTCGCGGGCTCATGTAACGTTAAGTTACATTTTTATTCAGGAGCAAAAATATTCCTTTCTAATTCCCACATCGAGACGTACAAGTGTACTCGTTTGATATTATAATAAGGAGTTTTCAAGAACTCGGCCTCGTTACACACGAGAGGTTTACTTCCCTTCAATTCCCATGTATGGAATAGGTACCAGGTATTCATAGAGACGCAGCGGCTAACATCGCAAAGTGGTATACATAAGTAAATGTTGTTTGTTATGTGTACATTACGTCATGTTACGTGTGGCTCTTGGGGAACAAAACAGTCTCCGGTCTTGGATAAAAGATTTTTTATACTCTTTCGTCCTCAAAACTCATTACATTACTTATAAAACAGTAATCCGTGTTCTCATTCAATTAACTCCTGAGCCAACATATTCCGTTTCCCTATTCTGAGAGAATTTAAGACGAGAGTCGTGTCGTGTTCTGTCGCACGGCGCCGCGTCTCGGCGCAAGGACACGACATAATAAACATTAGCTCTCATTATTCGTCGCGAACAATGCGCCTCAGAGCTCATATTTTTTTCTTTGTGATTTAATAACAGGTGCGTCATTTATCCCGTCCTGTTCCTGCTACCCGTGGGACGTACTTTATTAAACATGTCGTAAATGTAAGTCGGAGATGATATTGTATTTATTAAATCTATTAAACCTACAACGGTGGATATTCCGGCCATTATAATGGGGAGATTAGCACTGTAATGCCCACAAAAGACCTTCAGGAGTGATAAGGAGTAGTATTACGTAAAATAGAGAACATCTATTTCGTGACGAGAGATCTGAATCTATTTTTTAAAACTGTGCTTAGATTCAGATGAATGAAATGATAGTGATTGAAGATTCTAGATTCAAGATCTAAAGCCGGCCATTGACGATCAGTTCAAACATAAAACTGCGGCATAAAACTAGGGCGTCACTCCAAAATTTGACCGTCAATGGCGAACTCTGGAGTGATGATTCGCCATTGACGGTCAAATTTTGGAGTGACGCCCTAGTTTTATGCCGCAGTTTTATGTTTGAACTGATCGTCAATGGCCGGCTTTAGATTCATTTATTTTTGTAAAACATAAGTACGAACATTGTACATTATAACACTTATTTGGCGTTATGCTTTGCCTCTAGAGCGAATTTGTTCATTTTTTATTTTGAGGACCTAAGAGTTGGAATAAATTAGAACATCTTTGTTCATTGCAAATGTAAAGTAAAATCGCTTTATCTTAATTTTTCTCCCTTTAATCGATTCTGGGCAACCCAATTTCGCATAATAAATAGTAATAATTGTATCGAAAGTTGGTATCTACTCTCTACGGGTTATATTATTATTATCGTGCCATTAAAGCGCGCTGCACAATAATGTCGTGACGTACGGACTGATCGCGTCGCAGATAGTCGCACGAGCTCGGATGTAGCTGCAGAAGCACTGTTTTAATGCAACTGTTTGTTTGCGCGATCTCAACGGCAGCACTTCAAATGACTCCCTATGTGAGACCTTGTTTGTTCTTATTTGGTATCACGTCTTTCAATTGTAATGTTTCGTTTTAGAAACTGATAATTAAATTTAAAACGATGCAAGTCATTCTGCGTCAAGTTCTGTAACAATACTTCCATACATATCCAGTGCCACGGGCAGTAGAAGCGTTGCTTGAAAATACCTTACCTTCACCGTGTACATAGCAGGTAGGCACCTTCATAATGTCCATAATTTCCTCTCAAAATGTTTTAAATATCGCGGCATGCACCGCCGCGCGCCGGCCTCTCCTGAGACATTTGCTAGGAATGCGGAGCGCTCGGCGAGTGGGGTCGCTCAGTGTAGCCGAGACGTTTCCTGCGACGTATAATACCGCGCCTGAGCGCTGCGCCATTATCTTATGCGGTACGACGCATACCATTAACTTGATTATATTTCACTCGTACTGTGCTGCTGTGGCGGACGGAAGCCAAACTCTTTATAATGATGTTATACCTATGTACGGGTGTGTTTAGGCAGGTATGGTTTAAACACTACTTCTACCATTGATTATAATCATAATAGTCGTAGACAATGCGTAAGTGCGGGACCACTTGGGCACCTCTTTAGGGCAACGTCAACGAATCCTAGCAAGCAAATAAGGTGATCAAGTTGATGTACAGTTGCATAAAGACGTTTTCCTGCGTTGTAAAGACACAGACTGACTGTTAGATTCCTTGTTTATCCTTGTTATAACTTCATAACTTCCTCACGGCTCACTTCAACTAAAACTTGCAAAAGAAGAAGACGTCACACAAAAACATTAGCGGAGAAAATTGTGCTTTAAATACGAATTGCTTTCATAGTTTTAACTACTTGAAAACTGAACAAACAAATTGAGAAAATTGTCCGCATAATTCTGCTACACACACTTGCAAGACAAGCAAACTTCGCAAGAGATGACCGCCGCCGCCGCCCCCCGCCACCCCGCCGCCCCGCTGCCCCACCGCGCGCCTCACACGCTGCAAGTCTCTTTTGAATTATTTCGCGATCATTTTGTTCTCCCATGAGTTGAAGTTTTGCCCATTCCAAACACAATTATTGGAATTCAATTTTCAGACCAATTCTCGGTGTCGTGGGGATCGCTGAGTGCTTTGTGGTAAGCTGAATGTAGAGGGAACAACACAAATTGTACGTGATGTTTATTATTTTTCTCACGCAAGAAGAATTGTCCGGGAAAAATTTAATAGCACTTTGCAATCGTGTACCTTATTACCCCCAACTCCGAGCGGGGAAACACACCTTGTTATTAATATTCAAGTCTTTTTTAATAGGATACGCGAAAAGGTCGCAATAGATTTCTCTGTAAACATAGATGTAAGTTGGAAAATAAATAAATAAGTTTGGTAGTTTTTTTCAATTCATTTTATTTATTTCCAATTTGGCAGGATGTGCATAACCGTAACATAAGTACGTAAGCTCATACTTGATTTGCTATTTCACATAGCTACAAGTACATTACTATGGTACAAGACTGTTTATGTCGGTTGGCAACGTTCGCTGCTCGACAGCTCGTGTCAGCCGCTTCTGATCACGTCGAGCTCCCGGCTGTGAACCAGCTGCAGCTCGATGCGGGTCACTAATCTGGTAAAGAGAGTTCCTTGTTGCGGTCAACAGGATTAACGACACCCCGTTGTTCTATGATTCGAAGAGCGTGTTGTTGTTTAGTTGGCTCGACCACTCTTGGTGAGTAAACGATGACACATAATTTACTAAAATGTAATCTTATCATCATCAACTTATGTTATACAGTAGGTTAAGACGTCGCACCCCTTTGTATATTAAACAAGCTCTATTACAATTTTGGTGTGTATTATTGTATCTTAGATCCTATAAGTTTTCCCAGTTTGACACTGAGGTGTGATACCTACCGACGGTCTCCAGACTCCTACATAATAATGTCTCATAAAAATGTATCATTTAACAAACCAATTCACTACTTACTTAGAATATTTATAGCTCAGTGATACAATGGGTGCACGTGAGTGATATGCCAAGTACCTACGCACTGTCAAATTATGACAGTATTTGTGTTGCGGACAGAGGTTTTGTACCCGAGCCCCACACGCACGCCTGCCGGGGTTGCGGGACGTCTTAACAGGATACCGTGGCCCCGGAACGTAAAGGGCAACAGAAGGAACAGGGTGGTTTTTTATTCAGTAAAAGTCTGACAGTCCCTTCCGCCCCACCCAGGGCGGAAGGAGTCATTTGATGATTTTTACCACCTAAAAAAAAAAAAAAAAACACACCTCGTTACCAGCTGGGCAGCACGACCCGTGCACGAAGCGACAACATGTTTATTGTTTAAAAACATAATATAAGAACACAATTTTTATCAATGTTCAAGTCTATAATCGTCGAGACGTCGCGTCTTTGTGTTACATTAGCCGTCCGCCTTTTCAACCCAAAGAAACCACTATGCACTGCTATGAATGAATGAATTTTCTGTAAAAAGACATAATACTAATAAAAAATATGCGTTGAGAACTATTTTATCTTCTAACATTCCTGAAAATTGTAAACACACATTAAGACTTAATAACAAATTATTCAAAGCTTGTCTTTATCATCCAGGTACCTACATTTAACTAGATTCTCATAACATTACTTTTGTTTTTCGGCATTAATAAAGAACTTTTACAGCGCAGAAACTAGAGAAACAACTATGACATGATGTGCCGTGACAAAGGTGCGCGCACTTACGGACAACAATACCTACGATCCACGCCGTGTCACCGATCCCGGACGTGACGCGACCTCACAGTGCCTGACTGAACTTGACTTTTGTTGGAAATATGAGCCAGATATGATAGCCTGTGGGTATCCTCAAGCAAGAGCTTTATTGGTGAATGTATGAGACGAAAGGCAGCGGGTTATTATATTTGTATGTCACGTCGAGTTCATTCTTTAATAACTAGATCGTGTGGGCTAATTAATTACGCATGTGATGTTTCATGTACCTACTAACATGTGTTAAAATAAATCAACCTAAGAGATAAACAACTCATTTGACTCATAACGTTTGATTTAATCCACGATCAATTACTGTTAGTGGCTTGCACAGAGACAACCATAACACGCAAACATAACATGTGTAACCTCTATGGTGCGTCTGCGTCGCGCTAACTCGGTTTTAGTATTTACCCGTATTTTGAACAACTGTACTCTGTTAAAGGCTCTTTGTAAAATATTTTGCTTTTGTAAGTCGCCGCGCCACCCGCACCAGCGGTGGTCCTGCGACAGTTGACAAGGGGGCTGCCCCCGCGCCCCTCCGCAACGCCACCCCAGCCTTAATTAAACTGAACAAAATTTGTTCACAAAACATTTACCTTATGAAAATTTTCTATTTAACTAATCAACACTGCGAGCGATACCTCGCTTCTAATATTATTACGGTAACAGGCTGTTTGTCTTTACGAAAAACGATTTTTCATTAAAATGAGTTTGTTACATGCTTTTGTTTCTTCTATTTGAACGAACGTTAGTGAAGAGAGGTTGATGGGAGTACACAGGATATATGTAATTAGGTAGGTAGACATAGCCGTGTACCTGCCGCAATCAGTTAGTGAACTGTCACAACACCTCAAAAGTTGGAAGAGAAGAAGAGAAGAGAATGGATATTACGTCGATGCGTCGATTGTTACCTACGTTAATGTTGTTGCTTGCCTATTTTGATTTTAAAATTAAATCCAGCACCCAATAAGTTACTAAGATGTTGTAAGGTGACACATTGCCATAGCGACGCCGCTCGAACTATTCTTGGAGTAAACTCGTCTATCACAAGTCTATTCTTCATTACTGTCACCGATCTTATAAAAAGAGTTACCCTGCGGCCTTAAGACGACGGGAGGCCGCCGCGGAGGGGGGTTGGCTATTGTTTCATCCAAACGTGCGGAAGGTAATTTTGGTGAGAATTGCCTTCAGGTGTTTACCGGTCGCCTAATGGGTTTCTTTTGTGCCTCCTCCGCAGACGGAATAAGGATAAATTACTTATTTTGATACACTCACCAGCTAATGGCACTCGTGGTGGCGCCACCGCGTGTGTCTTGTACTTAGTGTGCTCGGGAGCACATAACAGTTAGTCTAATAAGGAGTTTCAACACTTAGTATCGTTACTTTTTTGTCAGAATTGCGATCACAAGTGTCAGACGACTTCGATGTAAGAAGTGAATTTAGTGTTTTCTGTTTATTTCTCACTACATAGTATAAAACAAAGTCGCTTCTTCTGTCTGTCCCTATATATGCTTAGATCTTTAAAACTACGCAACGGATTTTGATGCGGTTTTTTTAATAGAGAGAGTGACTCAAGAGGAAGGTTTATATAATACATGCACCCGTGCGAAGCCGGGGCGGGTCGCTAGAATAATATAAAATAAAATAAAGTAAAGATTATAATGCATTAAACACATATTACATTTGTAAAGAAATATCAATGCAGAATGATGTTACCATTTTATAAGAGAATTCAACGACCAAACAACAAATATAATTTCGTAGCCGTCCTCGTAATAAACGATGCGCTGAAACTGCTGTACGATGTTTATTATTGCTTTTTGGAAACGAAACGAACTCGGCGCGAGCTCATTATGAAGCATATTCTTGGAGGGTAATATAAGTGTGCTACACACGTATGCGGAGCAGAGATTAGCATAATTTACAAGATGTATTGCGTTGCTTCCTGCCAACAGCGCCGTATCACTGGTCTCAGTGCACACACATGCGCATTATTGTGCATCTCTTTTTATCCCTCTGTTTCTTCATATTCATATGAAGAAACAGATCAGCTATAAACTTGCTCAAAATTACTGTTGGTACTCGTCGAGCTTTTAAAAATGAAAGCATACGTCAAGCGTAATTATGATCCGGTTCGTGTAAATTCCTTTTAAGCACGTCTCGTCACACGGATATAGTGTAAAAGGCTCGTTACGGCGAGTAAACGTTCACACACTTGCCAGTTAAGCCGGTTGTCGCACACAGCTCGCACCGTTCCCGCAGCGCTCCCGCATCGCTCTCGCATCGCTCCCGCACCGCAGCGGCTGCAGCGCATCTAAATAAGTAGATGTGAACGAAAACGCGCCTGGAGCGGCGACAGATTATGTTTTTCTGGTTCTGGATTCGAGGTTGACATTTTAATCGTTCGGAATAGCTATTCCTTAGCAAGTATAATATGCTAGGCTATCATAGCGCGCGTGGCGTGTGCCTCGAGCTTAATCCCTAGCCGGCTACCGCCTGCGCTTCTACTAAGCCAATAAATTCCAGATTCCGGCTTAAAGAGCTCTCCGTAGGTAATTGCAAGTAAAGTATTTATTAGATGCAATTAAATAGTGAATTGAAAAGTGAACCGAGCACGAAGATAAGGAACGTTGTTTGTGCCAACGCTTACTGAGAACCGCAGGAGAGCGGGACGAGCAGACATAGAGGGGACGACTTTAATGAAACATGTTTAGGTTGTGTGGTATACCTATGTCTGCGTCTATAATACGGACACATGCGTACTCACTGCGTTAATATTGTGATTTTTTTATTAATGAATTCATCGCTTATCGTATACTTTAAGAGAAGTGAAATTGATGCCATAATATCTACATATATACCAATCTGCTCTCTTAAAAGTAGAAACACACCAGAGAGGAGGTCTCCAGTCTCTCAATTAGTAATTGTTCCGGATGTAATAAAATCGACAATTATATTCTTTTCCTTCCAAACGCAGCCAAAAGCCTGCGCTGTCGAAACCCGCGCCGAGCTGTATCGTAGTGGCGCCGAGCTGTATCGTAGTGGCGCCGAGCTGTATCGTAGTGGCGCCGAGCTGTATCGTAGTGGCTGCCGTTAGCCTCGATCGGGTCCGACGTTCAAACGACGCCGAAAAAAGTGGATCTCTTGATCGACCTTACTCGAAATGGGTACTTATACATGAATGGATATTGTTTTCACTAAAATGTAATTTAACCGATTACGATACAAAAGTTGGTAGGTAAGCGCCTAACTAATTGATAAACATTACTTATGTACCTACTTACCAAATTCTACTTTTATCTGAAACACAATCGACGCGGCGCCGTTGATATTATAATATGTTAGTATGTCTCGACTATGCCTTTTATCTCCAATGGTTATGTTTAAGAAGTCGTCTCACCGTTACCTCATAGGAAGGTAACAATTGTGCTGACATCACCGATCTTTCAACCTGATTATGCTGTACTAACGTAAGGGTACTGATAAAAAATCTAGTTCTGAAGTAAAATGCTAGGTTAAATCGGAGCGCTATCTGTTTGCCGGTCGAGTGAGCCGGATCGAGCGCGAGCCGGTCGCCGTCCGCCGCGAGATTGGACCCCCCCGACCCCCGACCCGGCGACTGTCTGTGTGTGTTGCGTTATCTACCGAATCGTGTGCTACGCGACATGTGGACATTGTAATATCACGGGCTCCTTGATTCTTTACAGCATTAATGGTTCCTTGGTACGCTTTAATGAGATCTTATTGAGATCAATAAATATTTATAAATCAACCCATAGTTTTTGTTATTATTAAGTATTTATGTACAGTCAGCAACAAAAGTCGATTAACATTTATGACTTTTAAATCCTAATTATTAAGTACAATATTTAAAGTAAAACGGAATGAATATAAAATTAAGATATAATAATCCCTTAGCTATAACCCGAAATTCTGGAAGCGAGTATGTGTTTAGTGTCTGTTTAAATGATATAAAAAAGTAACATTGTTAATCGACTTTTGTTGCTGACTGCTGTACATAAGTAAAAGTACACTTGCGTATAATAAGTCATTTTATTAGACAGATCATGAGGTCATGAGCAAAATGCTCGTGATATCGATATTTAGCCAATCTGCTGTCGTAAGCGTCTTTGGACTGACCGCTATATAGCTACGCTATTCGTAGCAGTCACCACTACGTAGATAGGCCGTCGTGTCGTAGACTGATCGCTACATAGATATACCGTCATTAAATTGACCGCCACGCTGCTATGCCGTAGAAGGTGTGACTACTACGCAGCTACGCCGTAGAAGCTGTGACCACTACGAAGCTACAACGCTATACAAGAAACAGCTACGCTCTTCTTAGAGTGCTCGCTATACATCTAAGTTGTCGTGCCAATGACCGCAATGCAGCTAGACTATCGAATAGGTACGTGATAGTATTGATGGCCGTGATTGGCCGCTACGCAGCTACGCCGACGTTTGAGTGATTACTTCACAGCTACGTTTTCATAGCAGTACACAACTACACTCACTTTGGAGAGCTATGCTATGCAACTACATCGTCGCAATAATTGACCGCTTTGCAGCTACGCCGTCGTAGACATGATAGCTACGCCTCTCTTACACTGGTCGCTACACAGTTAAGTTGTCGTAGCAATGGCAGCTACGCAGCTACGCCAAACATACGTGACAGCTACGCCGCTCTTTCACTGATCGCTACACAGTCAAGTTGTCGTAGCAATGGTCGCTACGAAGCTACGCCTTCGCATACGTGACAGCTACGCCGCTCTTACACTGGTCGCTACACAGTTAAGTTGTCGTAGCAATGGCCGCTACGAAGCTACGCCTTCGCATACGTGACAGCTACGCCGCTCTTACACTGGTCACTACACAGTTAAGTTGTCGTAGCAATGGCCGCTACGCAGCTACGCCTTCGCATACGTGACAGCTACGCCGCTCTTACACTGGGTAGCTACACAGTTAAGTTGTCGTAGCAATGGCCGCTACGCAGCTACGCCTTTGCATACGTGACAGCTACGCCGCTCTTACACTGGTAGCTACACAGTTAAGTTGTCGTAGCAATGGCCGCTACGAAGCTACGCCTTCGCATACGTGACAGCTACGCCGCTCTTACACTTGTCGCTACACAGTTAAGTTGTCGTAGCAAAGGCCGCTACGAAGCTACGCCTTCGCATACGTGACAGCTACGCCGCTCTTACACTGGTCACTACACAGTTAAGTTGTCGTAGCAATGGCCGCTACGCAGCTACGCCTTTGCATACGTGACAGCTACGCCGCTCTTACACTGGTAGTTACACAGTTAAGTTGTCGTAGCAATGGCCGCTACGCAGCTACGCCTTCGCATACGTGACAGCTACGCCGCTCTTACACTGGTCGCTACACAGTTAAGTTGTCGTAGCAATGGCCGCTACGCAGCTACGCCTTCGTATACGTGACAGCTACGCCATCGTATGCACGCTACACAGCTGAGTGGTCGTAGCAATGGCTGCTACGAAGCTACGAGACCGAAGACGTGACAACTACGGCATCGTATGGGTTGCCGCTGCTACGCAGCATATCCGTTGAACCGTCCCGCCGTTCTAAGTGTGGCCATCGTAGCTCAACTTCGTCGGACTTCATTGGAGCATCTGACAACATTTAGGAAACGTGGCGTGTTGTAAGAAATCAAGTGCTAGTTTTACTATATATATTTGTAAAAGTCCATATAATATAACCCACGTATGAGTGATGTATGTGTAATGGAAACGCGGTTGGGTCATTACACAACGTAATAGCTGGAGCGCGGCCGAGCGAAGCAGCAGCGCTACACGGGGCGGGCGGCGGCATAACCACTCCCAGCCACTGCGAGGAGGACACTAGAGAGGAAGTACCTACTCAAAGGAGACAGGCAATGGTGTATAATACTTCGTTATTTCGACATAATGTGTCTTACAGGTAAATGCATCATATAAGCTATTCATATTGTAATGGTTACAATATGTTACTTCTGAATGTTTTATTAATAACGACGGTAGGTATACATTCGCCCCGTAGTCTCGCTCCCGTAAGATTGCGTCGCGGTCACTCGAGCGACCCTCCCCCCCCCCCCGCCTTTACGGAATTTATATCGGCTCAACAAACTCTACTAAGAACTCTTAAAGCGCCACTAGAGCTCTACTGAACGGAGAGCTGCAGACACACGCGCGTAGCCGCGCGTCCCAGTCACTTCATTCCGACGCTAACACATGAGGCCGTGCGTGATAACGGTCGGCTAATGTGAGACAATTAACGCCGCTGATAGCAGCTAATACTGCTAAATGACTTCATTAGGTGTCGAAGGGCCATGAGTGTAGTTCCGGAACTGGTGATCATTACTGTAAGGCGCGTCGCAATAGCGGCACTAAGTCCTGTTATGGGGGAGTAACTGAAGAGACGTCATGGCGCCCTAACTGCTCGCGATACGTGCCGTGATTAGTCCGAAATTTGTCTAAGGATAATTAAAATAAAAAAAAGCGTTTTTACCTAAAAAGATAACCGCTTCAAAAACTACAAAATAAAAATAACTTTAGTTTTGGAAGTCGGCGGCTTTGGTTTTGTTTTTTGTTATGTAGGTAAGTATTGCCACCGACTTCCAAAACTAAAGTTATTTTTATTTTGTAGTTTTTGAAGCGGTTATCTTTTTTTGTAAAAACGCTTTTTTTCACTTTTTAGTGCTTGTGTATTAATGTTTGAAATCCTTACAAAAAGCCCTTTCAAACAATACCTCACACGATATATTTAATTTTGGAAACTGGTAGGACGTTTACGTACCCCCCCCCCCCTTTTCCTTCAGTCAGTCATCGACTACACGTATAAAGTCAAAGTCAAAAGTCAAAGTCAAAACATTTATTTCAATTAGACCATTTACAGGCACTTTTGAATAGTCAAGGAGTCTGTCAGTTAGTCCGAAAGTTGAAGCTAGTTGCTCGTTCCAAAACGGAGGTAGGCCTCTATGGAGAAGAACGAGCAAGAAACTCCACGGCACTCTTTTAAATTAGGTTTTTACAAAATCCTGATTACATTATTCTTGTTGATTCTACATGTGAAAACAATGAAGATGAATATAAAACAATTATAAAAATAAAAATAAGAATAAAGATGTAAGCCAAGGCAGTTAAGAGATGACCAATCCCAACTGACAGCACTCGTTCACGAGCATGACGCATGGATCAGCACCACTTAACTCAACCATTTTGAAGGGAGACAAATGATCCAACACACGCGCCACCATCAGCGAGATATTTGAGTGAGCATGACAAGCTCTCAACCGCCATGCTCTTTAAGTCAAAACACATAGTAACTCAATAAATAAAAAGCTCCATGGTACTCACATTTACAAAATTGAAATAAATGATAATTATACAATACTAACACTTCAGTGATTCGTAAGATGAACTGTGGTATGTAAAAAAAAGAAAAAAGTACTAGTAGGTACTGATAACGAAACAAGTTATTCAGGTCAATAAAAAGGGGGTAAGAAACATCATTCTCTTAAAATTAATACTAATTAGTGAGCCCGAGTGGCTGTGGAGCAGGACTAGCATTAAGCCAAGCATTTTTGTCTGTGATATAATCTTCTAACTTATAGTATGCTCGACTACATAGTGTGCGTTTAATGCATGTTTTAAATTTTCTCTCATTTAGTTGGAGAATATCTAGTGGTATTTTATTATAGCATTTTACACAGTACCCCATAAAAGAAGTGCTTACTTTTGACAATCTGAAACTTCGTTGATCTAATTTGTTCCTATTTCTAGTATTAAAATTATGTCTATCACTAATTTTCTTAAAAAGATGAAGGTTTTTCCGAACATGCATAATGTTTTCATATATATATTGACAAGGTACCGTCATGATGTTAATTTTTTTAAACAGTTCCCTTAGAGTATCTCGACTGCCAAGATTATAGATGGCTCTGACGGCCCTCTTTTGCAGGATAAAGATAGAATTTATATCTGCAGCCCGTCCCCAAAGCAAAATACCGTAAGACATGATGCTATGAAAGTAACTAAAATAGACTAGTCTCGCGGTATCCACGTCTGTTAATTGTCGGATTTTTCTGACAGCGTAAGCGGCTGAACTTAACCGCCCTGCAAGAGATGTTAAGTGGGGACCCCACTGCAGCTTAGAATCGAGCGTAATCCCCAGAAAAACTGTCTTTTCGACGAATTCTAGTATGTCCTTATTCAATATAACGTTACGTTCACTACTTCTAACATTTGGTAAAGTGAATCTTATGCATTTCGTTTTTTTCTCATTTAACACTAAATTATTAGTAGTAAACCAATTGTGAACCTTAAGCATGGCGTTATTTACGTCGTCAAGGTGTTGTGCTCGTCTATCTACTCTAAAAATTAATGAGGTATCATCAGCAAATAACACCATTTGTGGTTGGTTTTCGAGTAAATGAGGTAAATCATTTATGTATACCAGAAAAAGGAATGGACCCAGTATTGATCCCTGTGGAACCCCCATCTTTACTTTTAATCCTGATGAAGTTACACCGTTAACTTGAACTTGCTGTAGTCTATCATACAAATACGATTTTACTAAGCTAAGTGCTAGTTCACCTAGTCCGTAATGCTCAAGCTTCAGCAGCAGTGTTTCGTGATTTACGCAATCGAATGCTTTAGAGAGGTCGCAAAAAATGCCAATGGCATCCTGTGAGTCCTCCCATGCATTAAAGATGTGCTTAATCAAAGTAACACCAGCGTCAGTAGTACAACGCCCTCTGGTGAAACCGTACTGTTGATCGTGTAGGATGTTGTTACAGTTAAAATAATTGAGCATTTGATTTAGCATTACTTTTTCAAACACCTTGCTAAAAACCGGCAGAACCGAAACAGGTCTATAATTATTGGTGTCCTTGCTATCCCCGGATTTGAAGAGCGGTATAACTTTACTGTACTTCATTAAAGTCGGGAATATCCCTTGGTCTATACACAAATTAAATATTAAAGCTAAATAGGGTGCTGTTGTCTCAATAATAGATTTACACACATTGGTAGACATGCCCCACAGGTCTTCGGTAGCCTTGATCTTAAGTTCTTTAAAAGCCTTTATAACGACCACAGGGTTTATATGTTTAAATTTAAATTCCTTAGGGCAGGCTGAAACATTCGCTCTTAGTAAGTCAATAGCAAGTGAGGGTGAGGAATCCAAAGTTTCAGTAGTTTTAATTGGAATATTGGTAAAGAATGTTGCAAATTCTTGAGCAACATCGATATTACTGCTTATGAGACCTTGGGAAGTCTCCAGAGTATAATCAGTATTATACCTTTTGTTTCTATTAGTTTCATTATTGATAATTTTCCAAACCGTTTTTATTTTATTTTCTGCTGATTTAACCTTGTTACTAATGTATAAG
Source organism: Hoplodrina blanda (assembly GCA_949316365.1). NCBI lineage: Eukaryota > Metazoa > Arthropoda > Insecta > Lepidoptera > Noctuidae > Hoplodrina > Hoplodrina blanda. Next base: position 209,412 of record OX438579.1, on the reverse strand, counting down.
GCTTTTGCTGCCTTACACGTATTTTTAAAAATTTTAGAGTATGTAGCAACATACTTATTAAATGTTTCAGTGTTTTTATAAGGTTTAAGGCCATACAGCTCAAAAAGTCTTTCTCTACTTCTCCTGATACCTTTAGTCGCCCAGTCACTGAATAAAAACTTAGGGCAAACAGATTTAGTTTTCTTCTTAAAGATATTATTAAACTCTGTATGCACAACTGAAAAGAATTCTTCATACAAAATACTACCGTTATTCATATTATAGTCCTGAACACCTAACTTACTAATTAAAGTGCTATTAAATTTATTTAAATTACCAGATGTTATTGGTCTTGACTGTATCTGCACTTTTTGTATTGCTGTGCTGTACTCAAAAGTAACGGTTTGTCCGCTGTGATCAGAGGGAAGATAATTTACTATGGCTTTATCTAAGTAGTCGCAGCAGCAAAAGACATTATCAATACATGTAGCAGTAGTCGAGGTTATTCGTGTTGGTTCTAAAAACACATTTGACAGATTAAACGATTTAAAAAGATTTAATAATCTACTGCTATTTGAATTGTTTTCTAAAATATTAATATTAAAGTCACCACAGATTATTACTGATTTATTACCAGTTGCAAGCTTAGTCAGAACATCTTCCATTATAGCCTCAAATATAGAGTAATTCTGATAATTAGGGGGTCTGTAAACGCACACTATTACATGCTTATCTAGCTCAACACTGGACAATTCAATAACATGTTCAATTGATAGTTCTACTATGTCTTTACGGGGCTTACATTTTATACTATTTTTAATTAAGATTAGTGAGCCACCACGAAGCATGGATTTGCGGTTGAAACAACTGCCCACATTGTAATTCTCAAAGTTAATTAATGTTTCATAATCCTTTAACCAATGTTCAGTTATACAAATAATATCGAACCTTGTCTTTTCTAAAAACAGTTCAATTTCTAATTGCTTGGAAGAAAAACCTTGAATATTCTGATGAAATAATTTCAAGGAATGTTGCTTAGCCCCTTTTTTACAATTTGGTAAGTGATAGCTAGAAGATACTGTGTTGTTGATAAGTTTAGCTATATTGTTATTGGTACCTTCTGTTGTCTTACTTGCTAGTTTAAATTACTGCTTACCACCTTTACATTAGTATTATTACTAAATGAGGTGCTAATTATTAGTGACTTCGACATACTAATTATGTCTGAGTTAATATTAAAAGCTAATAGCCAAGCTATCTGACGTCTAAAACTAATGGGCAGATACGCTGTATCCCTAGTCGATCTTAATTTTTCAACAAAACTGTTGGTGTCAAAAAACAAAAGCTTGTCACTATAGTGACTAACCAGGAAATTAATGTGATTATTTAACCTATGTATGTAATTATTTTTCCTGTTTGATAGGTTCTCAAAGTAAGGAAAAGCACACAGTATTATTTTCTGACAATTAATTTTCAAAATTTCAGTGACATAGTTAGTAATATCTTCTTTTGTAACATTCATGCTATTTCCTACTAATATTGTTAAAATTGAATTAGGATCATATTCCTTTTTTATTACTGCAGACATAATGTCCTTGTAGGAAGTACCAGGCATACAATAATTTAAAGCCGAATGTGTCAGGTTGTTGTTTAAAAACTTTCCTATACCTTTCCCTAAACTATCTGAAAACATAATAGGACAGTAACAAACATCATTGCAAGGCAGAGAATTACTAATCTTCTGCAATACAAGCGATGAACCTTGTATAATATCTGGTGTAACTATTTTATCCGGGAGGCACTCCGTGACCTGTTCAGACTGGGATGGGTCTTCCATTACCTCAGGGTGAAGAGCCACAATATGAGATTCCTTTTGCAAGGTATAATGAGTGGAGCTGAGAAGCAGCGGGTCCACTCTGTTTGTATTTGAGTTACACATATCCACTAATTCATTTGCGGCAAGGATATGTTCTTTTATTTGCTTTTGAGAAGTGTCATATTTAATAGAAAGAGAATGTAATGACTTTTCAAGCACTTCAATTTGTGACTGTAAGTGTTGAGTGTCTATCTCATAAATGTTTGTACTGTCTTCTAGTTTTATTTGGAAATTATTAAGTTTTTTAATTAGAAATACACGTTCTTTCCTTAATTTAATGTTATTGGAACAGTGTTTCTGTTGTTTCCTAAATTTATTACATTTCTTAATGATTTTATTAAACTTTGCATATTTTTTAATTTTATTATGACTCACTGTATACCTACTATTATTATATTTTACTAAAGAATCTTCAGTGAGGTCTATTGTTATCAGGGAATTTGGATTGCAATTACTATTTATCAATTCATTATATAAATGATCAGTTTCCTTAACCTGAGAACACTCTTTTTCATTCTGCAGCCTGGTAATTCTCACATTCGCATGAATTAATTCTTCCTCTAAGTCCCTAATCTTACACAAAGCCTCCTCATATAAATTGCTACAGTGATTGAAACCGTCAGTGACCACCCGCAGTTTGTCCCGTTCATCGACAACATCCAGGAATCGTTGATGAAGGTCTACTAGCTCCCGCTTCAGGCTTGTATTTCTGGCAATTATAGACTTTACTTCCTCTTCACTTTCGTCCCTCTCCTGTAGCAGTTGTTGGCATTGGATGTTAGAAGCCTTAAGTTCTTCGAGGGCCGTTCTCAATTTTACTTCCATAACCTGAGCAGTTGCCTTACGGGTCATCACAGACATGGTTCCAAGGTCAGTTACTGGAATGAGAATTGAAGAGACGGTGAGAACTAATTAAATAGACAGAAGTAGGGAAGGTGCGTGTAATGAAAGAGAAAAGAAAAAATAAACAATGAGAAAGTAAGTGTTTTGTGTAGAAAGAGAGCCAAATGAGGAAGGCTGTCAAATGAAAATCGACTTATGTGTTTACTTTAAATGTAAATTTACAATAATTGAAATTGAATTGATTTACTTTTTTCTTTGTGGGTAGTAGGTACCTTTGCTAAGATTTAAAATGTAAAGTATTTCATCAATCCCACAATGCAAATAAGGGAAAATTTACTGTATTGTGGTTTTAATAAAATAACGCTATTTAATAGTCCGCAATAAGCTTCATTCCCTGTATGAAAACAGAGTGATGAAGACTCAGTGCAGCACCAAATCTACTTAAATTAATTATGTAGGGACTCAATGAGAGCGTGTTACAAAGTACGAGTGCTAATCGTGTGCTAATTTGTGGCTAATATGAGATAAAAGTAAACAATACTCCCCGTTAAAAAATCCGTTTGTTTAAGTCCAAGTTGACATCAGCTGTTCGAATAGGTTACCGGTAACGGCGGATAACCAAACACTGAGTTGTACTTAGTTTATTCACAGGAAAACAATAATCCCGATTATTTATGTTGTTATAATACTTATAGATATAAAATCACACCTTAAATTTACTTAAATATTAATTAAAACTAATTTTAAAATACGGATAAGAGATTTTACATGTCACTCGGGCAGTGTTGCCACTTTTTTTTTTTTAAACAAAGCAATTTCACTTGTTACGATATTGCTGCTGTGATTCTGTGAGGAGTTCCATTCCATATCTCCGAAGTTCATCAACAGATATCGAAATGGTGACAATGGGACCACACGGGAAGTACCAGCTTTCAAATAAAAAAAGAATCATGAAAATCGGTTCACCCAGTCGCAAGTTAGGAGCTAACAAACATAAAAAAAAAATACAGTCGAATTGATAACCTCCTCCTTTTTTTGAAGTCGGTTAAAAAGTGTCTAGTCCGATACATTATTCACACATATTGAGCCTGTCCTATGATTGCAGAACAACTGCCGTAGGGTGACGGGTTCCTCCCGAGATTCAGAGCTATGCGAGGAAACATCCCCACCAGGCGGAGTGGAACCACACCGTGTGAGTCTGACAGAAGTAGTAGTAGTTAGACAGTTGAATCGTTTCTCCGGGACTCGTCGAGCTTCATTTCCTTAGGTACTTTACTGGCACTCATCACTGTCGATTCTGCTTTCAGGAGTGGCTGTAGTTGGAACAAGAATGGCCGGGCTTGTCACAAAAAAGAAGTCAGAAATAGTTGCTGTAGGCAAGTTATTGCTAACTATTTAAAGAATATAATTATTGAATATACGAGTTTATTATTATTATTGTTGATAAGGTAGAAAGTAAAAGCACAAGCGAACAGCGCCGCATTCAATATTTAAAGTACTTTACACAAAGCTATGGAAATGTTTCATTCCTGCAAAATAAACTCAACATAACAAACAAGCAATCGAAACACAAAATAATAATACTACAATGCATTTTATTAACATGTTGTTTAATCAAGCGTTCAATATTGACAAGCTTGCTAACTAATGAAAAACTCTCGCCGCTCTGTTGTATTAGACGCAAAATACTCGCAATAACAATTATGAACGTATACAACAGCATTAGTTCCGTGTCACTGAGCCAGCCAATCCGGAGTACTGCTCGAGCGCTCACGCCAATATATTAGTTAACTAATATTTATTTAGCTTTGAAAAAATACCAACAATCCTATCAGCAAGTCTGTTTATTACTTTTATATTTGGATGGTACGAACAGCTCCCCACGGTGTGCTTAGGCGTGTTCGGTATCAATATGTGTCTTTTAGAAATGGACAACATATTACAATCGTCGCACATACAATAGGTAAAGAAAATAATAGAAGAACAACATCTGTACGGAACTAGGAGAATTAGTGAGAGATCCGCTACAACGAGGCGCGCCACTAGCTATCGCGACGCTGACTCGCCGCCCCTCGCTACACATTAGAACTAAGTGCCACCCGGCCAGGTACCGATCAGTATAGAAGCGATATCACTAATCGTACATATTATTATAATATGAACTATTCGATTGAGTCTTTTTCGGTATTGTCCGAAGCGATCCTTCTGTCCGGGTCCTCTGTGTGGCGCGAGCCCACGATACCTCCCGCCGCCTCATGAATACAGAAGCAGACTACAATGTGAAACAACAAGCATTTTATTTTTACTACATTTATTTACAAACAGCCTTAAAGACGTTGTAATTGAACGGCTCCTGTAAAATAACTGCCTTCATAAAACAAAGAGGATTTCTGTTTGTAACGGAAAATGTAAGAAAAATATTCGATCCACTGTTTATTTTTGTACGAAAATGGAGAAAGAAAAGAACTGTTTAATATTAATAACTCCTTAATGTTTGCTTTGGAAGAAATTGGTCTGTTTACCAAAAACCTTATTCATAAACCAATGTTATCTTATTGCAATCATTCATTCCGTTAGAAAGCCAATGGCCGAGATATTTTTAAAAGCACTTATCATGTCTATAAAATAACTTGTGCTATCAATCTGCCACCTCGGTATATCTGAAACCAGGGTACTAGAGCTGCAGTATTACAATATCTATCTATATAAAAATCACGCGCCACGGTGTTCGTGGCCGTACTCCTCCAAAACGGCACGATTTTTACCCGACTACGGCAAAGCAAAAGGAGGGTTATGATTTTGACCGGTATGTATGTTTGTATGTATGTATGTTTGTTTGTTCCCTCAGAACTTCTAAACTACTTATCATTACATAGCAAATGAGGTGTCGTTAGAAGCGTCTCAGTTGTCCGCTGGTTATAGGGTAGGTGACGTGTCACCAAATCCAATATGGCGCCCTCTAGGGGATGTAAAATTGTTACCGAAAAAAAAAAATTTCGCACAGTATCGACATGGGTATCAAATTAAAGGGCTTGACGAGCACATGTGAAATATATATACATTATATAGCTTTTACTACCTACTTTGCCTGTTTTTAACAGTGTCAACATGGGTATCAAATGAAAAGGCTTAATGAGTACATTTGAAATTCACTCGCTACTTTGCTTGTAATATTTAATAATATAACCCCCAAAATAGTGTAAATAAAAAATTAGTTAAAAATAACTAAAACCCGACTAAGACAAAATCGCGCACTGAAAAGTATAAAACAAGAACAATATTCATTTGACCGATATTTTCGAAATTTTTAAGTAATAGCCGTGGTCGTGTGTCACCTGCGGTTGTTTCACACAATCTTTATTGGCAAGGTGGCATACGACCACGGCTATTACTTAAAAATTTCGAAAATATCGGTCAAATGAATATTGTTCTTGTTTTATACTTTTCAGTGCGCGATTTTGTCGTAGTCGGGTTTTAGTTATTTTTAACTTATTTTTTATTATGTTTTTTTTTTTATGTATAAGTACATATGTATACGGTTTGGTTGTTTGGTGGTGTAGGTTTAGTAGGTGTGGTCGTAAAGAATATTCCATACTGCTACGAAGTCGCGGGCAGTAGCTAGTATTATTACCATACTCAACATATCCCGAACTCGTCAGAAGATCGTCGTTCATTGAAGAGTATTCGATTTCCACACAATTGCCTATTGATAACAAAAACGGCATTTCTTAGATATCTTCCAATAGAAGTCCTAATTACGTCAGGAGACGAGGGTGAACAAAGCGTCACAATAAAGAAGGGCCCTAATGATAAAAGTTGCTTTAATAAAGTACAGTCACAGAATAAAAGGACCACTATCTAGGAGCGTTTGTAACATTAAACTTAAGTGGCTCCAATACGTCTTTCGACAAATAGTTTAGGTCTCTAATTATTTTTTATTGTTTATTACCTCGGCCGCTCATTGATGTCCTGTAAGCTACGCGCAGAATGTAGATGATGACGTGGTGTACGTAGTAACGATATCAGCTGTTGGTCCTTCTGTACTTGAAGTTGTAATGCGCGTGTTATCGTCGGGAGGAGTCTATTAGCTGGAATTAACTCAACTATCCGGCAACAAATTCAATTTGCTTGACGTTGAAGAATTATTACACAGTCAAACTTTACAACAGCCTCTACAGCCTCGCTCACGACTGAACCTCAATTAGCCATCGTACTCAGTACTTACAGGGGTATAATTTGAGTAACACTACTTTATAGTGTATTATTATTTTGAACTTACTATTTTGCAGTTCAGAGGCCTCGTCTTGTCTTTCGAAATAGTTTTATTTAAATGCCGTACCGTCCAGTTTTATCGTACTCGAATAAAATTATTTTCCCTTTGAACATGAACACAGAAGTTGCAGTATTGTACAACTTTTATCTACTGCACACATTACAATGGACATAGCAAAGTTGAACAGTAAATGTAACAGTTGTACTGCAACCAACAGGAATGCGCTCGCAGGCTGCCGGCGCCGTGCTGTAGATACCAGCGCGATGTACTCTCCACGAACTGAACTTCTTTTTCAATATTCCTTTGTTAGAATGTTTTATAATAACCTCTGTTATGAAAAAGAGCAAACAGAATTAAGTAGCAATATAAAGTGTAATAAATACAAAGTGTATCTGTAAAGTGTGCATACATTTTGTTTATTGTTGACATTAATTTGCTGGTCGCAGTGACGATGTAGCATTCGGGGATACTAACTGTATAAAATAAGTTTATATTCTTAAAAACTTTTATCCCGTTAGAACTTTTATTATTGTCCTCCATGGACTTGCCAAATACCAGCCTATTTTTCCAGAATAAAATAAAAATTTAAATAAGAACATCCCCCACTCGTAGGTATACAAAGTTGGGTAATAAAATAAAATAGTAGCTAGTAAAGCAGCGCAGTTTGTCTCGGGGGGTTAGCGACTGCAGTGATATTAAGTTGGGAAGTTATTGCGACTCAGAACTTGCAGCAATAACTGTGTTCCAGGAATCATACACATTTAGTTTTGACGGTAATTGGATCGCCGATATATAAGAACTACTCTGAGAATGGTAGGTACACTTTCTCAAGTGTAGTTATAATAGGTACGAAGTAAACTTACCAGTGTGTGAAAAATGTTTTGGAATATGCGTCCCTAAACATGGTGTAAGAATAACCTCTGATGTTATTTTTCGTGAAGCAACGATAACTTTGGACTGCTTTGTAAATGTTTTTGTAGTTTGTAATATTCTAAGTTAAATAAAAAATCAATTTAATTTCCGCAAGTTGAAAGTCGGTTAGAAACATTTTTTATCTGAAGGTTCATCTTATCTCGGTACCAAGCGGCGCTACTGGCCGAAAGTTTCAGAGTCAAGTTACGAACGAGGCTGGTCATCCGAGCAATTGCGCTAATTGTGCGAGGAGTCAGCTGACCGCCTTCAGACCCTCGCAATTGAGTTTGAGTTCACAATTGAGTTACATCTCGGTGTAAATTGAGTTTGTTGATGTTCACCAATTAGAACTGAAAACTTGCTGATCCTTTACATTTAACTCTGACATTAATCTTCTTAGTTGAACTTAGTCGTGCCTACACTGTGTTTACAACTAACTACCAGATTATCTTAATGTCTCGTTTTGGCGGGTTTACATTCCACGAACACACACGAATTAGAATTTACCAAAGTTCATCTTAAAACATCAAAAAACTATATTAATAATGTAATAGGTACCAGTTTTTGCCTGCGACTTCGTTCACCGTATCATTAGTTAATGCAGACGCAAGCGAAAATTGCCCATGTCCTTATCCAGATCTGAAGATACCGCTTTGTCAAATTTCATCACAATCGATTCAGTGATTTTATTGTGATAAAGTAACAGAGAGAGGGACAGAGCATTAATAATATTAGTGTGGGTTTCTAAGGCTCAAGGAGGGCACGTTAAAAGAGGTTGATCGATTATCCAAAAATAGAGCTCCTCCTTATAATGGCTTCACTGTTACTGTGTGATGCCAAGAGACGACATAATACTAGAAAATATTGTAGTTCTTCTTCTTGTTAATGGCACTTTATATTTTGAGCAAAGAAATATTTTAGTATTCAAAAGCAGTTTGCAGTACTTAAAGAGCTCTTTTAAGCACTAAAATTATATAAGCGATGTATCCTCTGAACACATCAACTCATCCGCATCGGAAGCTTTAAGTTCTATCGTTCCAGAATTTCCAATTAGTCGTTCTGTGCCAGGAGTCGAGCGAAAGCGACCGGAGCGCTGTGAGCGGGAACATGCGGGAGCGAGCGATGTCCGCTCCACTGGCGACTGGACTGACTCGAGCCTTGCAATATCCTAGCTAATGCCCGGCGCCTCGCCTTCAACATACTGATAGGAATTTCAAACGAATTGAACGTCTCTACTGAACTTTATTAACTTTACGCAACGCGGCCTTCATTAATCTAGAAAGAAGTTATAAAAGTGATTTACTGTAAAAACTATACTATAATTTAAGATACTTGTTGTAGATATAACAACATAAGAGTATTTTCGTTGTTAAATTGCTGATTGTTTTAGAATCCTGTTACCGATTTTTTACTAATTTCAGCATCGAAATCCATTGTGTTTTTAATGTCCCTTTGAAAGGAATAAGCCCGCGCCTGTTAAAAGTAAAAAATAGACTAACCCACATCACTGTGAGCCGTGTTCAGCACCGTCAGCCGGCGACAGCGCAGCGGAGCGGCCGCGCCCCGCGATACTCCACGTAATTCAATTAACCGTTTTGGCCGTGGATTGTAAAATTAAGGAGCGTGAAAAACCTTTCGCTGTCGAGTAAAAATGAGACACTTGACAAAACGGGACCTTCATTAAGGATATAAATTTAATCAAGCGCTGTGACCTTTTCAGTGGGCATAGCGGCGAGTCGGCGACAGGCCGCGGCGACTGTTTGCGCTCGCTGGCCGCAGCACAAACACAGCGGCCGTGTGTCGCATTCCGCGCACGTATCGGTCGCTCTAATTACTCACGTGATTGCTGCCCGACAGAGAGTGTGGTGCAAGCTGTGAACACGAAGCGTTTGCTTTTTGTACATAATTATTACTACGCTTTAACTATACCTTATAGCGGACTGTGCACTATATATTGTTAGAGGAGTACCTACTTAACTAAAAATAAAAGCTTCATTGCCTTTCATTAGCAGAGAGTATTCAACAAGCCAAGTATTCATACTAGACAAACAAGATGGAGCCTCCTAAAGAATTTCGTAATGTTTTAATAATGAGCTGGAATAATTAATTAAAACATTATTTACAGTACAGCTACTAAACAAAAAAACGCTAGGCTTGTGAAGTTCCATGATTAATGTGTACTATTTAAAATTTTAGACCAAACATTAAAGAATTTGTGGCCCATATAATTTCAGTCTCTAACAGTCCAACAGTTAGGTGTAAATTCCCTTGTGGTTCAGCAAAATAGTTTTAAAGGCAACCAGTGCCAAGCCTTTGTCGTGGACTGGCTTCCTGATGGATGAAACTAATCTATTATTCTGTCTGGCTCATAAGTCCAGATCCGTCTGCCATTAATATAGTTGTCTCGACAACGTTGAATATCGGACAACATTGAGCGACATCGGGCAACATCGTAAGGCATCGTGCGGCATTGTGCGGCATCTTGCGGTATCGTGCGACTCGCTTGATTGATTATGCAATTGTGTGGATATTTTAAAATTAATTGCCTGCATGTCTAGTTGGATTACTAAGATGCATGTTGCATCTGTGCAGTTTAGTGAATTGCTCCATTTATTACTTGTTTTGGGAACGCCTCTGAAGCAGCAGAATTAATTTACGGTGGAACGTTTCGTATTGCTAAGCAAATGAGTTCCCTGTTCGTAACAAGACATCTACTTGTGGGGTACGAATGCAACTATGTAATGTACATTTTTAACTAATAAGTGTGTAGTCTACGCGGATCCAGCTGTTTGATAGGTACAATTTGCGAATAATGAAAACAAGCAAAATCATGAAATAACAATCAACCAAAGCACTCCCGGCTAATTTAATTGTCTAAATGAATGCGTCGCTCGAACGGATCGCCGCGGTCTCCTGTGACCAGCTGCATAATCAGTGCGACCGCGACCGGCGCTGCTGATCCCGCCCGTTGGCTAATATTAAATGTTTAGCGCTTTGATTGGCTGATTGCGCGAGCCGCAGCGCTCGACCGCACCAAATGAACACGCGGGTCACACACCCAGATAACTTTCACCACATGAATCTGTTGATAACCAACTGCACCTGTCATTTACCGAAAACAGTTTTGCCTGTAGACTAAATAAGCAAATGAACAAAGGAAATTATTATTATTATGGCTGAGCTCATCCCGATTAAGTACGGACATCTACAGTTTACCTATCTATAGCTACCTTCTTCTCTGACGATTATAATCGTCTGTTGGGTGTTGGCTCCTATATAAGCAGCGATCTGTCCTATACAAACAACATTGTAACCTATCTCAGTTAACTTTAAATATAGTTATTTAATTAATATAATTATAATATAGGTATTTCATTTATTATATTTTATATTGTTTATAGCTCCTGCAAATATTGACAATAGTATTGCTGAATTGTATAAAATTAATTCATTATAACATCGTATAGGTACTAATACCTATATTAATTTTTAACTAAATATATTTATTCTCAACTTCATTATAAAAGTACTCGTAAAATGCTTGTTACTTTATGATGATATAGCAATGCTTGGACAAGCCTGCTAAGCCATAAGTATCATCGGAACATACCTAACACCAACGTTTTACACTTGGTTCGCAATGTGTGCTTACTGCTTTGACTATGGGTTTATAGTGAACCTGTAGTGATGTATTTATTGTAATCCGAGATTGGAAGCCCCCACGGCGGCGGCGGCACACTGGACGAAACAGCACAATAAATAAAAACGTATTTATTTTTCTTTCTTTACACCTCGCTATTTCTGTAACTTTAAGATTATTATTTAATTATTTATTTAATTTAATTGCAATAGAATTATGTACAATAATATTAACCTAAATTAAAACACAACACCTAAGAATAATTATAAAATTATAAAGTATGTACAATTTATAAAAAGAAAAGAAAGGAGACACCTCGTAGGGCATCAAAAAATTTATCCGCATCGCTGTCAATGGGGCAAGTGCCCAAAAGGCTGGCAGCATTGCCACGTTGTATGGCAATGCTGATTCTATGGCCTAAGAAAAGGCCAACCCAGAAAAGGTCACGTGAAGAGTCGACCACAATTATTTATTTTATTTTATTTAACCGAATGTATTAACATTCGAGTAGTAAGAAGTAATAAATAAAATGGTATGGTAGTTATTGGCTTCAAACGTGAAATAGAAAGAAAATATTGAACAATTCAGTTCTCGCAAAAGCTACAGGGTTCCCAGAATCTGGAAGAAGTCTAGATTACATTAGAACGAGACTGTCAGTCTAAACTGAACTGTTATTAAATTTCAGGCGCTTTTATTACAAGTATAGTGTGTACATTTACTCCAATAAGGGCTAATGTCAAGGCGTGTCTGAAAGCGCTTCGTCGTTGCTCGTAACCACAAACCGCATCAGTGGAACAATAACCCGTCTCAACTCATACCCATAACACACACGTTACGACACAACGCGCGGCTCCGCACGCCTCCGCGCGGAGCCGCATGACGCGGCGCGGTGTACTGCGGTCGCGCGTAATTGCCGCTTAATACACCCCGCCTCGATACAAATATGAGCTCCGTTTGGACGCGGATTACGGTTTTAATTAACGTTTTGTCTCTATTGAAACTTTAATATCGGAGCGGAGCAGGAGTGCTTGCAGCTTTGAATTGAACGTTCACGACGAACGACCCACCCGCTTGATACTTAATGTTAATGAATAGATTTTATGACGGGCGTTTCGTATAATTTGATTGCATGAATTAAATTAACTTCCCCTCTTTCGTACAAAGGTCTACATTCAAAAACCAATTTTGTTCATACACTTACTTTAAATTAAACCTTCACCAAAGCGATGTAATCCGACTTACAAATGAAAAATCGCCTGGCTTCGGTTAATCTCTTAAAGCCGTTCGCTTTCAAATGTTATTTTCAGCATGACTGGTCCTGTGGATTGTTCCAAAAATGCGGCGGCTTGTGGTGCGGGTTCGAAGTCCGGCCGCGTGACCGCTGGACCCGCGCCAGGTACTTTCATGCCATTATTTTATCGGCGGCCGTGAGTCCGATGGCTATCGCACTACGTAACAACGAGTATGAAACTAAATGTGTCATGATCCCATAGGGATGGAATACGCAGCAGCACGTTGTCGATAATGTTATCTTAAGCGCGACATGTATCATTTTCTGTTCGTGCAATACCTTATGGATATTTTCATAACAGTGGCTTGGCGGAAACCGTTTGCGTTGCGTCTCGCTGGCATGTGACGACACAGACAGTTATGCGGGCGAGTATCCGACGGGTCTGCTGTGTGCCGGTACTCGGTGCGTCGTCGTCATGTTACATGCAGAGGTACGGGCTCCTTATACATTCCTCAACATGCATTTGCCAAAACGTGATTTTAGTTGATGTGTGTTCCATAATGTCGAGCGATTGTGCATCGCAGGAGTTTGACCACTGTAGGTATAACAAAATGAAAATGATTCTTCTAAAAACCTATCCGGAAGATAGCACGATTCAACCATGTGTGAATGCGGTGTTCCGCACGTGGCTTCGTCCGCATGGTTTGTTCATAAAAAAGTAGCTTATGTCCTTCCCCTGGCTTCAGACTATCCATACTGAATTTCATTACAAATGGCTCAGCAGATTAGCCGTGAAACATACTTCACACAGATAAACAAACGTGCAGACAGACAGGAGTTGCTTTCGTTTTTTATAATGTCAGGTGAGAATTAGTTTGCATACTGTTATTTAATTATTGAAGAGGATTACTTAATGTAGCGGTTTCAGTTGTCGTGCGGTAGCAGCAAACAATAAAAACTGAAAGGTAAAAGACAAAGTTCATGTACGTTTAATACCGAAAGCTAAAAATTAGCTGCCGCGGACTTTTATTTAGAACTGTTTAAGACAAACAATCCCACAATGCATCATCCCACATACAATCTTCGTGTAACTCCAACGGTATAGGCAGCGCACGACATGATAGCTCTCAAGAAGCAGGAATGTTTCCGACTTACTTGATACTTATCGTAATATTATGGCCAAATTACACAAAATCTTTATAAATTAAAGCCTATGTGTTATTATGATGTAACATAACATCACATAATATCACGTCGGTACTCCCCGAAGGGTTAGACAGAGGTGTACCCTTTAGTACACCCACATTTCGCCAGTTATGATTAAGTCCCATGTAATAGAGGGCGGGCCTATTTGCTTTTTTTTGATTTCGATTTTTTAATCACTTGACGTATTGATCACAAAGCTATACTACCTCGCCATACCCGACAGTTCTTGTATCGCTCTTGGTCTCGGTAGTGCTCTCAAAATTATATGAAACTATCTTCTGAACGCGGTCCGTCTGCGTAGACTTCAAAATTAAGCCAACGTTCTAAATTTTTTTTTCTCTAAAATTGAAAATAATTGTATTTATTAAGTTACAATCTAATTACTTTCTTAGTAGAGCGAGCAATCCACGGATTGGCCTTATTTTCGGTTGTAATATTCGTGCAGTATCGGCTATTTTCGGTTTCAACATGACCGGTCGCAATCGCATGATCAAAATGTGAAATAGTAATTGTTTACTTTTAGCCATATTTAAAAAGCCGATAATATATTCACATCCGCATTTGCGAATGTACACCTACACCCGGTAGGCCTCTACTGAATCAATGATGTCAAGATATGCCCCTCGTATGTGCCTCCGCGTGAAGATTCATGTACCTATGTATCGACTCGCATTACATATGTATAGGTTTCGTTTCACTGCTGCGTGTTCGTCTTAGTTAAGCTCATTTTCTGTATTCCTGAATGATGTATGATTTCACACGTTACGCTAATTTTATTTTAAAAATAAAATATTTTAGAACAGTTGCTAGGAAATGTATTGCCAGTTAATTAATTAGGACGGTGTTCGCGTATTCTTTCAATGTATCTACGATTATTTATGCTATCGTTTCTTACTCCGTGATTATAGTATGAAGTGCTCGCGTATCAAAAAGTATATCATTGAAATGGCCCGTAGTGCCGGGGCCTGTGTGGCGCTGAAATTGATGCGGTCCGCCCGGATATTAATATTCGCACCGACGGATGTGCGCGGATATTACGTCTGCTACTCACCATGTTACTACAGAAGGTCGACTCGGCGAGGAAACGTTCTTTATAACTATAGCCATTTAATGACGTTTATTGACTATAGCCATTTATTAACTTGACGTTTACTAGTAGCCAAATATAAAGCTTGATCTTCTTAAAAGCAACTTTATTTATTTATTTAAGTTACATGGAAGACCTACAGCTGGAATTTAACTATGTACGTACCTTATCGTGAAGATAAAATCACAACACGCGTTACACATAATATATTGGAAAACGGTATCCTTCCCGTAGCGCTCCTACCTAGAAACGTACTTGCACATAACGCACCGCTGGCCCTGAATTAATTGACATGCTTAGTAATGCCAACCGTCTATCGAGTTTATATAATTATGTTTGACAACAATGATAATATGACGTTGACATTCATGACATTGGTGCCGATTCCCTTATTCACAAACCAAACTAAATTAAGACTATTTCTATCTTTTTCTGACCAACAAAACAAGAAAGAGACTAATGTAAATAAGAGCTGTCAAATTTAGTCAATCTGACACATCCATACAATTTTAGTTGACATCTTAAAACGTATAGATTAAAAATACGGAAAAGTTCAAGGCAAAACTAATTTGACATCTCTTACTTAGTTCTTAAATGTCACCGCCCTTTTCTTACGCTGTATGTTAGTAAGAGATGTCAATTCTCTAAATTGAGTCTAGTTTGTGAACAAGAGAATCGGCACCATTACTCAAGTCAAGTAGGTATCTCTTGGAGCAGAGTGCTGTGCTGTAAAAGTCTCCCTCAGTGAAGCCCAACAAAAAATTAAATTGGCCATTTATTGTTGTTCTAAAAACACATGTGAAAAAAAAAGATTTTTTTAAAAACAACCTTTTATTAACTGTAAATAAAAAGAACTAAAAAATTAAAAATAATTTAATTCTGAGTCAAAATTTAAAATACACATAAAAGCGTGTTACACCTTCTTTATTTTTCCCAATGTAATGTTTTTAGTTATTTTTATTAATAGGTAATACAAGCTTGTTTTTAAAAACTTTTGTTTCTAGAACACATTTCTGTTTTTAGAACAACAATAAATGGCCAATTTAATTTTTGAATGATATGATATATAAATGTGAATGATATAATTATTAATTAGTTATTATTAATTTATCAAAATGAGTAATAACTAATGAAATAATTCTAAAACTATGATAAGTAATGCATGTCTTACTTTTTAGTTCTAATGACTGGCAAATAATTTGTTCATAAGGGTCATTCTTGTTAATGATGTTCATAATATAGATCTACAATATTAAAACCATCAAATATAATATTGTTATATTTGAACCTTCTGGACAGGGACAGTATGCGAACGCAACCGGTAGCCACCACAGTACACCGGTAGTCTCAACCGTGAAGAAACATTACGCGCGCATCGTTTGTGTTGACCGTACTCCTGTGAATTGATAGTCCAGTGAATGTCGAACGCCATCCTCCACGCTGGTGCAAGGTACGCCTTGTAACACAGATATTAAGTAGGTATAATCGTGCTAGATCAAATTTAAATTTTCATTCAAGCCATTTCCAAATGGTGAGCTGTGGCGAGGTCAAGCTTCCTTGACGCCTGCGGTCGTACTTGCGCGAGTAGATTCTTTGTTTGTACACGCGGCCGCAGGCGATGTGTACTTGGTTCAAGTTAATACGGCTTGCGGTTCCTTTGTATAGCTCGCTTTAGTGCTCGCTTTTATGCCGAATGCTTTTGCAGAAATATTGTAACTCACTAGATTTAATATTCTCGATAAAGAAAGAGGCACATAATCACATAATCGAAAAGACAATCCACTTTACATTGACAATTTAGTTAGGATGCTGATCAAAAGTCAAAGTCAAATGCTTTATAGTAAGCTTAGCTAGTTGAATCAACGTGAATGTTAACGAAATATTCTACAGAAGTGTTACTGAAATGATAGACTCGATGATGTTGTTTTACGTGTGTTAGATCAAAATACATTAGCAATAAACCATCTGTGCCTACTAAAGCATTGCTACCAGTACGTGTGCTTAGTATCGGCGGCGCGGGGCGGTGCGGCGGCGGCGGCGGCGTACAAACGGAGTCTGATTGCGCTGACCGCACCGCACACAACAACCTCTCGGCCGCTCACTGTCTGCACTGTGATTGCTTGTGCGACCTATCGCGTGCCAACCACTCCATAGCAGGCACTAGTCTCATGCCTATGCACACTTTAACGTGACCGCCATGTCAGATAAAGATATGCGTCTTACTCGTAGACTTGGGCAGCCATACATTATAATTAGGTATGTAGAATGATTATTGCAATGTTGTTTTTTATTCAATTTTTCATATAGATCAGAATCCTTGGAGATATTATATAGTCCGATAACAGTTGTAAAACTAAATATAAACAAATCATCCGCAGAGCTGGTTTTATTTCAATCTGTTCACGTACGAACATTATTGTGTTACTTCGGCGAGACGAGCCCCAATATAAAACGTTGCTGTTTTGTTATCTGTAGATGTTCTGTAACTTTTATTTCATTCAGCTTTAAGTAATTGTCTCTTCATATTTTATCTTTTTAACACTTTATTGAAATTGTTGTCTCTGGAAAGGTAGGATAGGTCTCAATGATGCCTGCGTAATCATGGTCGTACCTATAGAGTTTCCCATCCTTCGTTACATGTGAGTTCCATTGAGTTCTCGTGGTAGACATTATTATTGGCGCTTTGCTCCGTAGAGCCATTCGAATGATGAGGAACGAAATCTTCATAAGCTTGCTCAATTCGTGAGGGGCCTAACATTGTTATCAGTGAACTGCGGGCGTATCAAAGCAAATCTCTCTATTCAGGAGATTATGGGCGATTAAGTACGTAATCGATGAGTTATGTACTATCATACCTACGCTATTGGAAACAGACGACATTCTGTGGCCGCGTTACACGGCTGTTAACTGCATGCCTTGCGTAGTTACTGCACTGACAAAGGCAGCACTATCATGATCATACAAAACACTTAAAATAACTCAACAGCACTGCAGAGCCCGACTGTACTCGACAAGCAAGGAATGTGGACTCGTTTCACAACTGAATTCAATTTGCTTCAGAACAAAAGGTACCATTCAGATAATATTCATAAAGTCTTTTGAAATCGCATTCCCTTCAGTATAGCCTGAATGATATTACGACCGTTTTGTTTTAAAAAGGACGCTCCTTATACCTATTGTGAAGGATACTTAATTGAGTTCTCGTCTGAGGACGCACTGTTCACTGAAGGCCAGAAGATTGGGGTGATGCCTATCTGAGTTAAGTAATCAATTACCATTTAAAGTGCGTCTTCCTTTGTGCCTGGACCGCTCTCTCGCGAACTGAATGTTAGCGGTATTATGGAGGGGTGCTTGGACAGAAAACCTCCCCGTGTGCCCGTGGACTGGAGTTCCCTTTCGGATACGTCCGGGGGGAAGGCCAGTTTTTCGGGACGGTGCACCCTGGGGTGCGGGCAAAGATTCCCCTTTTTAGGGGTCTCTTTGTCCGCATGCCAATATTCTGTCGGGTGGTCGCTCCAACGCGTGTCCCTCTGTTTAGCAGAGGGCACAGTGGCGGAGTAAGAGCGGGCTCGGTGTGCACTTACCCTGCCGCCGGGCGGGCAGGAGGAAGTCTCGCACCTCCTTCTGCCACCGTTGTTCTCGTAGCCCCGAAGACTGTCAAGGTCATGTCTCTGACTTTTGACGGGGGTCGAGGGTCTTGGCTTAACCGCCCGGGCCGCGAGGTAGAAAACCTCTATAAAAAGTCACCCCAAATCTCCAAGCGGCGGCGCACCGTGAGGGAGGTTGTTAGCTTGACTAATGGGTAGCTTAATTAGTCGTTAGTGCGAACCACGTTTATTGGTTGGATGGTTGGAACTTTTTATACTCGTGGGATCAATTATGGATGCACTAAATAAACAAAAAAAAAATTCACCGGCAGTCGCCGCAAAGAGCCAGGGGGGCTCACGTGCCCGGGATGGGGGGTCGCTGGAGTTTTCCAGCACGCCCTCATCACCGGCACCGGAGGAGCGGGCATTTAGTGCCTGCTCAAGAGGGTTGTCCGAGTCGGATTCCGACTCGGCATCGGACGCCACGGGGTTCCAGAGTGTGACCTCTGGCTGCGTGGAGGCGGGGGTCGAGGAGAGGAGGAAATCCTTCCTCAAGCGCCCCCGCCCGGTGACAGGACAGGGGACGTCCTCCGAGGGGGAGGTGTCCTCTGCCTGCAAGAGGCCCTCCACCAGACCATCTGGTGGAGAGCCTGACGTTGGACTGGCCTCGAGGCCGGACGAGCTGAGGGAGACCGTGGAGAAGGCCATACGGGTAGTGGCCCTGAAAAAGACCAAAGCGTCTAAAGACAGGGCCACCGCCGAAGCCACGGCCTCCATCTTGGCGGCGGCGGCGGCCTCCCACAGCGGGCCCCAGGCGGCAGACCTAATGTCGGAGCTGCGGACGGAGGTCGGCCGCCTTAAGGCCGAAATGGAGGCTCTCCGGAAGGAGAACCTCCGTCTCAAGGCGGATCTGGCCAAGCTCCAAGGAGCCGGTCGCCGGGAGGTGCCGCAGGAGGGGAGCGAGAGGCCAAGCCAGCCCGCGCCAGAGGAGAGCCCTCTCCTCAACCTGGTGCGGCAAGAGCTGGCCTCCTTTAACCGGAGGTTCTCCGTATTGGAGAACAGGGTCCTGCGCCCCCCACTGGCGGCGCCCTCTTACGCCGCCGCCGCCGCCGCTACAAAAGCCAAAAAAGCGGCAAATCCGGCTCCTGGCCCGGCACCGGCACGACCGGTTCCGGCGGGTCCGGCTCCGGCAAATCTAGTTCTGGCGGGGCCAGCCCCGGCTAGGCCGGCTCCGACTCCGGCCAAGCCGGCGGCGTCAAAAAGGGGCAGGCGTAAGAAGGGGAAGGGAGCCCCGGCGGCAAACCCGCCGACCCAGCCTCCCCCGCCTCCTCCGGAGCCTAGTGCAGCCAGCGCCGGCTGGCAGGTGGCTGGGGAGGCGAGAAGGGCTGGCCGGGAGGCCAGATCGGCGAGGAGGAGGCGGCAGCGCAAGGAGCGCAGCGTCGCGGCGCGACTACGCGCCCCGAAGACCGCGGCTGTAGTCATTACTCTGCAGCCAGACGCGGTCAAGAAGGGCGTGTCGTACCGCGACGTGCTCACAAAGGCGAAGGAGGCGGTGAACCTCCAGGAGCTCGGGGTCGTCGGAGGCCTCCGGCTCAGAGTCACCGCGACGGGCGCCCGGATGCTGGAGGTTCCCGGGGCGGCCAGTGGCCCCATTGCCGACGCTCTGGCCGAGAGGCTCAGGGCGTCCCTGGATGCGGAGGTGGCCCGAGTGTCCAGGCCCATCAAGTGTGCCGACGTGCGCATAATGGGCCTGGATGACTCCGTAACGGAGGCTGACCTGAGGGCCGCCGTCGTCAGGTCTGGAGATTGCGCTGCCGACCAAGTCAAGGTCGGCGCCATCCGTCCTGACCTCGCGGGGCTTCGAACCGCCATGGTTAGTTGCCCCGTAACGGCGGCCAAAAGGATAGCGGAGAGTCGAAGGCTCCTGGTGGGCTGGGTTTCGGCGCAGGTCAAACTGCTCGAACCTAGACCCCTGAGGTGCTTTCGCTGCCAAGTGGGCAACCACGCGGCATGCGTCTGCACCTCGGAGGTGGACCGCAGCGACAAGTGCTTCCGCTGCGGTCAGCCCGGTCACATGGCCGGTACGTGCGATGCCGCGCCGCACTGCTTTGCATGTGCGGCTGCTGGCAAGCCGGCCGATCACCGGGCAGGGGGCAGGGCCTGCGCCCCACCCGCCAAGGCCAGGGGCAGAGGTAGGCCCTCCGCTGCCGCCGCCGCTGCTGCCGCCGCAGCCGCCACCGCCACCGCCGCCACCGTCGCCGCCGCTGGCGCGTCTCAGCCCTCGAGGAGGGCCCTGGAGGAGGATATAATGGAGGCCTAATCACGGCCCCATTGCGCCTCCTCCAGGCGAATATCAACCACTGCGTCGCCGCTCAGGATCTCTTGCTCCAGAGCATGGCGCAGTGGTTGATCAACATCGCGGTGGTCGCCGAGCCGTACTTTGTCCCGCCCAGGGATGACTGGGTGATGGACCTCGACGGCTCGGTGGCCATAATATCGTCGGCCGCCGCCGGTACCCCGTCTCTCGAGAGCGTCAAAAGAGGACGGGGTTGTGTGGCAGCACGGTTCGGGGAGATCGCCGTGGTGGGCGTTTACCTCTCCCCGAGCCGAACTCTCGCCGAGTTCCACGTCTCCCTTAGGGAGATAGGAGTCGTCGTCGCCGGGTTCGGTTCCCTCCCCGTGTTGGTCCTCGGGGACTTCAATGCCAAGAATGTGGCTTGGGGTTCCTGGTACACGGACAACGCGCGGGGCAGGATGGTGGAGGACTGGGCTCTGGAGACAGGCCTGGTCATCCTGAACCGGGGTTCTGTCCCCACGTGTGTGCGGATGCGGGGCGAGTCGGTGGTGGACATCTCGTTCGCCAGCCCCGCTCTGTCGCAGCGTGTCGTTGACTGGCGCGTAGAGGAGGGGGTGGAGACCTACTCGGATCACCGGTACATCCGGTTCGACGTCTCCGCCCAGATCCCAGATGCGCTGGTCCGACAGACCCCAAGTGGTCCGCGATGGGCGCTGAAGCAGCTGGACCGGGAGCTGTTCCTGGAAGCCTCGATCGTGCAGGCCTATGTGTCATCACCAGACAGGCCTGCCGACGTCAACGACGAGGTGGAGTGGTTCCGGGAGGCCATGTCCGCGATCTGCGACATGGCTATGCCCCGGGCCCAGCCAGGAAGCGCCCGGCGTCAGGTGTACTGGTGGTCGCGCGAAATAACGTCGCTGCGCGAGGCGTGCGTTGATGCGCGACGCCTGTACGCCAGGCACCGCCGGTGCCGCATCCGACCTCCGGATGCGGATGCCATAGAGGCGGAGCTGTACGAGGGGTACAGGGCGGCGAAGACCGTCCTCCGAGATGGGATGCTGCGGGCTAGGGATCTATCCCGCAGGGAGATGCTGGAGTCTCTGGACGGGGGACCCGTGGGGGCGACCGTACAAATGGGTACGGGATAAACTCCGCCCCTGGGGCCCCCCGCTGACACAGAGTCTCCGGCCCCAGCTCGTTGAGGACGTCGTGAGCGCCCTGTTCCCTTCTCGAGGGGAACATGTGCCCCCGTCCATGGCTCCGCCCATGGCGGTGCCAGACGAAGACGCGGACCACAGCGGCGACGACGACTACATTGCTCCGGAGGTGGCCGAGGTAGACTTGAGAGTGGCGGTACAACGGCTTAAGGCCAAGAATACCGCCCCGGGACCCGACGGCTTGCCTGCCAAAGCCTGGGTCCTGGCCTCGGGGGCTCTCGGTCCTCGACTGGGGGGGCTCCTAAGCGCATGTTTGGAGAGGGGCCAGTTCCCGCTTCGTTGGAAGACGGGGAAACTGGTCCTCATCAGGAAGCCGGGGCGCCCTGCGGACTCTCCGTCCGCATACCGGCCCATCGTGCTGCTCGACGAGGTGGGCAAGCTCTTTGAAAGAGTTATTGCCAACCGCCTCGTCGGGCACCTGGGGAGATCGGGGCCGGACCTAGCGGAGAGCCAGTTCGGCTTCCGCAGGGGGCGCTCCACGGTGGACGCCATCATGCGCGTGAGAGCCCTCACGACGGGGGAAGTAGTGACCCGGGGCAGGGTCGTCTTGGCGGTGTCGCTCGACATCGCCAATGCCTTCAACACCCTGCCCTGGAGCTGCATCAGGAAGGCACTCCGGTATCACCGGATGCCGACCTACCTCCGTCGTGTAGTCGAGGACTATTTGACGGATAGGGCCGTCATCTACCCCGGCCAACGGGGGGAGTGGAACCGGCGAGAAATGTCGTGCGGTGTCCCACAGGGATCGGTCTTGGGGCCGCTTCTGTGGGACATCGGATACGACTGGGTGCTGCGCGCCGACCTCCCTGATGGCGTCAGCGTGGTCTGCTACGCTGACGACACGCTTGTCCTGGCACAGGGAGAGTCGCACCAGGCGGCGGCCGACTTGGCGACGAGAGGGGTTGCGACAGTCGTCGCAAGGATCCGGCAATTGGGACTCGAGGTGGCATTGCACAAGTCCGAGGCCATGTGCTTTCATGGTCTTCGGAACGCGCCACCGCCGGGCTCCCAAATAACGGTGGGAGGGGTCCACATCGGCGTCGGGACGACGATGAAGTATTTGGGTCTCGTCCTCGACAGCCGGTGGGGCTTCCAGGAACACTTCCGACGCCTGGCTCCGCGATTGGAAAGGGCTGGGGCTGCTTTTTGGCGGCTCCTGCCCAACCTCGGGGGACCAGGCGCCTCCTGCCGGAGGTTGTACGCGGGGGTCGTGCGGTCCATGGCCCTCTACGGGGCCCCTGTGTGGGCCCCCATCATCAGGCGGCGGCCACCAGCCAAGTTGGTCGCCTGCCAGAGGGTCATGGCCATCCGGATGATCCGGGGATACCGCACGGTCTCCGGCGAAGCGGCAAACCTCCTTGCCGGATTACCGCCGTGGGATCTGGAGGCTACAGTCCTCCAGCGCGTCTATGAGTGGCGCGTGGACGCGCAGCGCCGGGGCGAAAACCCGCTGCCGCAGCAAATCGCGGCACTGCGGCTCGAGCTCCGGGGCGATCTCATGGCGGAATGGGAGATGCGACTGTCGCAACCTAGGTTCGGGCACGCTGCAATCGCGGCGGTAAGACCCCTCTTTGAGGAGTGGCTAGAGAGGCGCCACGGCGTCCTCACCTTCCGGCTGACGCAGGTCCTCACCGGACACGGTTGTTTCGGGAGGTTCCTGTGTCGGATTGCACGGGAGGAAACGCCCGGGTGTCACCACTGTGTGGACCGCCCGGAGGACACGGTGGAGCATACGGTGCAGGTCTGCCCAGCTTGGGCAGAGCATCGCCGTGTCCTCACGGAGGCGATAGGCGGCGGCGACCTCTCGCGCCCGGGCCTGGTTCAGGCCATGCTCCGGGGCGAGAGGGAATGGGATGCAGTCACCTCCTTCTGCGAAGCAGTAATGCTAGCGAAGGAGGAGGCGGGCCGCGTGAGGGAGAGAACAACACCCTCCACCTCACGCCCCAGCCGCCGCGGGAGACGCCCAGGGCGTCGGACGTCGCGAGGCGACATCCGGCCACCGTAGGCGCGGGCTTGCGGACGGCGAGTAATGGGTAGCTCGCCGTCCGATCAAGGACCATGCCCGGGTCGACGGCGCGTTCTGTTCGCGCGCGCCTCAAAGAGCTGTCAGCACAGGGACGGGGCCCCCCAACGGGGCCAAACGCCTGCCGGGGTTGCGGGACGTCTTAACAGGATACCGTGGCCCCGGAACGTAAAGGGCAACAGAAGGAACAGGGTGGTTTTTTAGTCAGTAAAAGTCTGACAGTCCCTTCCGCCCCGCCCAGGACGGAAGGACTCATTTGATGATTTTTACCACCTCAAAAAAAAAAAAAAAAAAAAAAAAAGCGGTATTATGGAGATGAGATGAGCTTTACCTTAGTACACTGTATACGTGATAATGAATATGACAAGTCTTCCAGGAGCGTTCAATACTTTCATGTGGTACATGAACGCCTGCCTTGTGCGCTCACGATAGTAAAAAATGATAATTTTAAGGCCATACATATTGCGGGACTTTCAATTGATTAAAGAGGGTGAGAATACACATGCATATGAATCACTTAAAAAAAACTGCTGTTATTATTGCCGGCACGTATCTTGAGCACAGATAGTACAACTTCGCGCATGTACACTTTCGGCCAAATAAAGGCTAATACATATTCATTTTCAATGTCAATTTAAAAATTAAAAAAGTTTATAACACATCAATTTTATAAAAATAAATAATAAAAATGAACTTTATTAAACATTAATCACAACAATGACGAAATAACGAAATTAAACTATATTAAAAAAAAACAACTAATACGTAATAACAAAAAAAAAAACTATTTAAAAATTCAAAACGTAAGTCACTAACATTGCACAAAAGTGTACAGCAGCCGAATGACAGGCGATAGTCCAATAGACGATGAGCATCGATTGACGAACCAATCGCGTGCAGCGGACTGCAGCATCGGCGCCCCCCGCCTTCTTCATTCCTCCAAAGAGACCGATAAATTAACAACTGCGCAGGTGACATTTGTGCTCACCACTGGTGCCGATACCTATACCTACATACAACAATTTAAAACAACAATATTAACATGTATAGAACAGCTGCTGACTTAATGTTTCGCATTCAGTGTTGGCTCTATGGTAATAGTTATTTGTTATACAAGAGTGCAAAGTTGCTTTTTAACCGCGTGTTCAATTTTTGTGACCAAGCAAGCGAAGGATTCTAAAATTGAATCACGAGCGCAGCGAGTGATTCAAAATTAGAATCCTGAGCGTTAGCGAGGGAATCAAAAGAGCACGAGGTGAAAAATCTTTGCACTCGAGTGCAACACGTAACTTTTCATTCCACCTCAGCGAGGAAATGACTAAATGCAAAAAAAAACGTTTACAATCACAAGATAGGTACACTTTTATTTCAGTTTAGGTATTAATTACTACATTATGACAGGTAAGTATTACAGAATAATCTTTAAATTATAACAAAATAATACTAAGGTATAATTAAGAAAATTTTAAAGTAACGTTGCTACAGTTATTTAAATTGAGTGTAATATTTTTGTTTGGTACTGTAATATTGGTGTTAGTCACTTGTGTACTGTTTTTCGGTAAACTATCTGTCATACTTAATAGTTGTACCGATTCATCGGATTCCCTTGGCGTGAATGTTGGAGAGAGAGGGAGATGGTTAGGTGTTTCATAACGGCTTATTTTTGATGTAGAAGGGCCAGTCCAAGGATCCGATTGAGGCTCTTTCAGTGTAATGGCTCCTACGATGCCTTCACATATTTTAGACTTATTTTGGATGGAATCCTCTATGTATCCCTCTACAACTGCATTGGACTTCCAGCCTCCGTGGCGCTTAAGGGACAGGAGATCAGCTCCGGAATCAGCCAAAAGTGTGGCTGAAGTTCGTCGGAAACAATGACCCGTGTACAACAGGGTTTCTGGAAGTTCAAGAAATGTTGCTATTTCTCGTAGGATACTGACAATTTTATTAGTACCCATAGGCTGTCTAACACACTTTCCATTGCGATACTGTAGAAAAAATCGATTGATTGGAGTGTTAGGCGGGCGTAAAGCTTGATATTTCTCAACAATCGTTACGTATTCCTTGCGAATGACGAAGTTGCGGTCTCTTTTTGTCTTTGTATTAGGTAAATCAATTAATAGTAAGTCATCTGAATGTTTCTCAATGTTTTTGACATTAAGTTGTGTTAGTTCATTAGTTCGACATGCTCCGTTTATTCCAATAATAAGAACAACCTGTAACGTAAAGAGTATTGTAGTAGATAAATGAATAAAATTGATATGAACGCATAATTATGCCTATCAACATCTACTAAGTATACTATAATTAATTGAGATTAATATACTTAAGTAGATACTGAATGTGCAACTGACTTACTTTTGCCGCCAAATATACGGAATCGGGTGCTTCGTTAGGAAACTTTTCAATATCAGATACTGTGAAAACCTTCGATTTTTTTGGTTGATGACCAGATGAGGCTCTTTTTAAAAATGCCACTAATTTAGGATAGGTATCGATATGTTTGTCTTTTTTCATCTTTATTGTTGCTTTTAGCATCGAATACGTACTCCATAGAGTGCTTGCTTTCTTGTTCTCGGATAATTCTATAAAATATGCCAGCAATACGTTTTCTGAGAAAGTTTTGGCTCCTTTTGCTAGTCGCCACGTGTTGAACATATCGTACTGTTTTAAATACTTCTCGCGTGATTGTTGAGGGAGAAAGCTCATTTGCGCATTATTAACAGTTTCAGTCAATTCTGTTGGCGTCAAGCAAACTTCCTCGTCGCTAGAATCACTCATTTTAGTTTTTTCACTTGTTTTCAAGTTTCTTGTTTTTAATAGGTTTAACAATGACGTGAAAAAATGCCGCGTAAAGAACCGCGTACAAAGCAAATTGAAAAAAGAACACCAAGAAGGTTCCGAGTCTGAGTTTTTAACAAATTAAAAAAAAGTTGTATGATATATTCGGCACCATAGAGGTAGCAGTAAATAGGTTTAATATTTTTTTTTAATCCACAAACTTAGTGCACACGATGTTCTAAATTCAATTTACTTTATCCTCTAGAGAATAAAAACGGCTTTTCCACTCATCAATACTTTCACCACATGCATGATTGTGTTGCTGCATGCATGCATGACGCTATGTATTAGTATTTGGGTTCATTCGGTTTTGTTTGATAGCATAATTGTTGCTTTGGCCCTACTTTGGTTTGCGGTCGCCGATCGACACGCCCGGCCGAGTGACACGCGTTCGGCGTCCGGTGCTGGCGTCCGGTCTGGCCATAGAGTATGCTATAGTAATATAAAGGATAGTTGTTGTGGGCAGCACGCGCTGCTTAACTAAGACAATGCTAGGAAAAGTTTCCCGTAGGGTAATAGGTATAATTAGACATTTTAAGCTCAATCACGCACTCAAATAAGTCGAATGTCTAAAGAGGAAGCGTCTCATGAATATGGAAAACATATTCTATATCGACGGCTCCTAAGAATACTGAGTCAACTACACTTCTAATAACTTTACAGGAGAGCGAAAAGAAGATCGAATGGTTATATTTTTATTGTTAATACAACCAAGAAAAAATAACTAATCATAGTGAATTAAATATAATAAAGCCTTTCATCTGTACAAAATAAATTTCATATTATTTTATTAATTTATGAGATAATGTAGATAGACTAGTATACGGCGATTATTTGTTTATTAAAAATGGATCAAGTACCACTTACATTTTTATACGTCGCATTATTGAATCTACGTTATGGGGAAAAATTACTTTACAAGAGTGGCAAAAAATATTTTTATTTATATATTGGAGTTTTTATATATTATACTGTCTGTCATAGATTCATATTTTGTTAAAATATAATAAGTTGACTCACTATACATGGACATAATTTTAATAGTGAACCATACTTAAATTGAGTCAAGTGTGGTATTGAATAGTTAAAACAATCAAAAACGCCTTTAATGTTTAATATTTTAATCAAAAAGATCTCAAAATGGTATTGGTAACATTAACACTACTTTAGGATATCTATAAAATTAACAAAAAATAACAAAAATCAACAATACTACCAATAAAAACGGGACTGCGGGGCTTTACTTTAACTGCGGGAAATAAAGGGAATGGTGCTATACATGTGGTTGTAACCAACCAGTCCATGCCCAAAAAGGCTCGACTGGCTGTTCACAACGGCGTGCTGGTGCCTACGCTTATGTATGGAAGTGAATGTTGGGTATAGCAAACGGGGCATGAGAGTAGGATTAATTGCTGTGGAAATGCGTTCCTTGCGGAGTATGTGTGGTGTAACTTTGAACAATAGAGCGAGGAATGAGGATACGGGACCGTTGCGGATTAAAAGAGGATATTGTGACAAAGATAGAAAAGGGTATGCATATATGGTTCGGTCATGTTGAGAGGATGAGTGAAAGACGATTAACAAAAAGTATTTATATGGCAGAGGTGAGTGGCAACACAGGGAGGGGTCGCCCTAGGAAGACTTACACTGACTTTATTGGTGAGGTTCTTCAGAAAGGTCAGGTGCGGAGTACTCGTAATCGGCGTGCTTGTATGACGAGATGTATGAACGTAGAACGTAGATGAGGCGAAAGGAGTATGTAAGGATCGTAGCAGGTGGCGTTCTGTGGTTTCTGCCTACCCCCATGGGAAAAAAGCGTGAGTTTATGTATGTATGTACTTAATTTACATTTTGCATGGACCGGGAGTATTTTACAAATTTTAAACAATTTATCATAATTATTATTTACGCTTTTTTTTAGTTTTTTGTCTACAAGTAGTTTTAGGAACCTAATCTGCAAGCTTTTAATTTTATTTAAGTGTGTAGGGAACGTAAGACCATATCCACCCAAACCGTAGTCAATAACAGAATCAGCCAGTGCGTAATACAGCGTATACAATACCTTCCTGCTGGCAACATATTTTTTTTTTTTAATTTAGCCAGAATGGTGCGAAGCTTATTACAAACATTGTTTACATGCAAATTCCACGAGAACGTGTTATCAGTGACTAATCCTAGGTACTTATAAGACGTCATTTTGCGTATTGTGTTTTGCTTACCAAGCCCTTTCATTTGATACCCATATCATACGGGTTACTATTAAAATTATAAATCGCCATTTTGTGACTTCCGCGATATTGAATTTACAACGACGCCATTTTGCATATTGTGTTTTGTTTACCAAGCACTTTCATTTGATAGTCATATCATAAGGGTTGTTATTTAAATTATAAATTGCCATTTTTGAAGTCCGCCATATTGGATTTAGAATGACGTCACTTCACTTATTGTATTGTGCTCATCAAGCTCTTTTATTTGATATCCATATCATAGGGGTTACTATGGAAATTATAATTCGCCATTTTGTGACGTCCGCCATATTGGATTTAGAATGACGTCACTTATAATGCATTGTCATCAAAACCAAACGTGTGTACCAAACAGCTCGATAGTTTTAGTAGAAGTGGATGAAATATTGATTGCAAAATTCCAGGACATACACACATACATACAGGTGAATTTAAGTAAAAGCTTTTAATTTAAAAAGCAACTATTTCTTGATAACAAAAAGCTCACAATAACGTCCGCACACCGCACTGTTTAAATAGCGTAAACGTAAAGCAAAATAGCGTACACTGGATCAAGTATGGTAATTTATTTATTTTGCTCTCAGTATACTGAGTCAGCTTGAACTTGCACCAAAATGAGCGCATTCGCGTCCCGCGTATATTGGTAGCAAGCACTTGACTCAGTATACTGAGAGCAAAATAAATAAATTACTATACTTGATCCAGTTTACGCTGTTTTTTTTTAGTTATTTATAAAGATAGAATTTTTTTTCTTTTACAGGTAAATAGGAAATGATTTAATTATTGTTAATACACAAAAAAGTGCAATTCTCAAAATTTGTTAGTTGACTCAGTATACTTAGGAGCCGTCGATATGATATTAAAATGACACAAAACATAGCAGCCGATGTGAGCACAAAGGGAGAGTTTTAGAGAGAATATAAGTATCAGACATGTTAGCCGCCACGAGAGCTCTGAGACTGCGTTATTAAATGTCAGTCGCAGCAGTTGTTACTTTAGATTTTAAAATGGCTTTGGAATAATGGATTCTGCATTATGAAGTTCACTCTCAGTCGACAAAACAGTGAGTCTCTCCATTCATAACATGTTTTCAAGATCATGAATTTAAAACGCGCACGTCATGCGAGCCGTAGTACCCACATTTTTTTTTTTTTTGAGGTGGTAAAAATCATCAAATGAGTCCTTCCGTCCTGGGCGGGGCGGAAGGGACTGTCAGACTTTTACTGACTAAAAAACCACCCTGTTCCTTCTGTTGCCCTTTACGTTCCGGGGCCACGGTATCCTGTTAAGACGTCCCGCAACCCCGGCAGGCGTTTGGCCCCGTTGGGGGGCCCCGTCCCTGTGCTGACAGCTCTTTGAGGCGCGCGCGAACAGAACGCGCCGTCGACCCGGGCATGGTCCTTGATCGGACGGCGAGCTACCCATTACTCGCCGTCCGCAAGCCCGCGCCTACGGTGGCCGGATGTCGCCTCGCGACGTCCGACGCCCTGGGCGTCTCCCGCGGCGGCTGGGGCGTGAGGTGGAGGGTGTTGTTCTCTCCCTCACGCGGCCCGCCTCCTCCTTCGCTAGCATTACTGCTTCGCAGAAGGAGGTGACTGCATCCCATTCCCTCTCGCCCCGGAGCATGGCCTGAACCAGGCCCGGGCGCGAGAGGTCGCCGCCGCCTATCGCCTCCGTGAGGACACGGCGATGCTCTGCCCAAGCTGGGCAGACCTGCACCGTATGCTCCACCGTGTCCTCCGGGCGGTCCACACAGTGGTGACACCCGGGCGTTTCCTCCCGTGCAATCCGACACAGGAACCTCCCGAAACAACCGTGTCCGGTGAGGACCTGCGTCAGCCGGAAGGTGAGGACGCCGTGGCGCCTCTCTAGCCACTCCTCAAAGAGGGGTCTTACCGCCGCGATTGCAGCGTGCCCGAACCTAGGTTGCGACAGTCGCATCTCCCATTCCGCCATGAGATCGCCCCGGAGCTCGAGCCGCAGTGCCGCGATTTGCTGCGGCAGCGGGTTTTCGCCCCGGCGCTGCGCGTCCACGCGCCACTCATAGACGCGCTGGAGGACTGTAGCCTCCAGATCCCACGGCGGTAATCCGGCAAGGAGGTTTGCCGCTTCGCCGGAGACCGTGCGGTATCCCCGGATCATCCGGATGGCCATGACCCTCTGGCAGGCGACCAACTTGGCTGGTGGCCGCCGCCTGATGATGGGGGCCCACACAGGGGCCCCGTAGAGGGCCATGGACCGCACGACCCCCGCGTACAACCTCCGGCAGGAGGCGCCTGGTCCCCCGAGGTTGGGCAGGAGCCGCCAAAAAGCAGCCCCAGCCCTTTCCAATCGCGGAGCCAGGCGTCGGAAGTGTTCCTGGAAGCCCCACCGGCTGTCGAGGACGAGACCCAAATACTTCATCGTCGTCCCGACGCCGATGTGGACCCCTCCCACCGTTATTTGGGAGCCCGGCGGTGGCGCGTTCCGAAGACCATGAAAGCACATGGCCTCGGACTTGTGCAATGCCACCTCGAGTCCCAATTGCCGGATCCTTGCGACGACTGTCGCAACCCCTCTCGTCGCCAAGTCGGCCGCCGCCTGGTGCGACTCTCCCTGTGCCAGGACAAGCGTGTCGTCAGCGTAGCAGACCACGCTGACGCCATCAGGGAGGTCGGCGCGCAGCACCCAGTCGTATCCGATGTCCCACAGAAGCGGCCCCAAGACCGATCCCTGTGGGACACCGCACGACATTTCTCGCCGGTTCCACTCCCCCCGTTGGCCGGGGTAGATGACGGCCCTATCCGTCAAATAGTCCTCGACTACACGACGGAGGTAGGTCGGCATCCGGTGATACCGGAGTGCCTTCCTGATGCAGCTCCAGGGCAGGGTGTTGAAGGCATTGGCGATGTCGAGCGACACCGCCAAGACGACCCTGCCCCGGGTCACTACTTCCCCCGTCGTGAGGGCTCTCACGCGCATGATGGCGTCCACCGTGGAGCGCCCCCTGCGGAAGCCGAACTGGCTCTCCGCTAGGTCCGGCCCCGATCTCCCCAGGTGCCCGACGAGGCGGTTGGCAATAACTCTTTCAAAGAGCTTGCCCACCTCGTCGAGCAGCACGATGGGCCGGTATGCGGACGGAGAGTCCGCAGGGCGCCCCGGCTTCCTGATGAGGACCAGTTTCCCCGTCTTCCAACGAAGCGGGAACTGGCCCCTCTCCAAACATGCGCTTAGGAGCCCCCCCAGTCGAGGACCGAGAGCCCCCGAGGCCAGGACCCAGGCTTTGGCAGGCAAGCCGTCGGGTCCCGGGGCGGTATTCTTGGCCTTAAGCCGTTGTACCGCCACTCTCAAGTCTACCTCGGCCACCTCCGGAGCAATGTAGTCGTCGTCGCCGCTGTGGTCCGCGTCTTCGTCTGGCACCGCCATGGGCGGAGCCATGGACGGGGGCACATGTTCCCCTCGAGAAGGGAACAGGGCGCTCACGACGTCCTCAACGAGCTGGGGCCGGAGACTCTGTGTCAGCGGGGGGCCCCAGGGGCGGAGTTTATCCCGTACCCATTTGTACGGTCGCCCCCACGGGTCCCCCGTCCAGAGACTCCAGCATCTCCCTGCGGGATAGATCCCTAGCCCGCAGCATCCCATCTCGGAGGACGGTCTTCGCCGCCCTGTACCCCTCGTACAGCTCCGCCTCTATGGCATCCGCATCCGGAGGTCGGATGCGGCACCGGCGGTGCCTGGCGTACAGGCGTCGCGCATCAACGCACGCCTCGCGCAGCGACGTTATTTCGCGCGACCACCAGTACACCTGACGCCGGGCGCTTCCTGGCTGGGCCCGGGGCATAGCCATGTCGCAGATCGCGGACATGGCCTCCCGGAACCACTCCACCTCGTCGTTGACGTCGGCAGGCCTGTCTGGTGATGACACATAGGCCTGCACGATCGAGGCTTCCAGGAACAGCTCCCGGTCCAGCTGCTTCAGCGCCCATCGCGGACCACTTGGGGTCTGTCGGACCAGCGCATCTGGGATCTGGGCGGAGACGTCGAACCGGATGTACCGGTGATCCGAGTAGGTCTCCACCCCCTCCTCTACGCGCCAGTCAACGACACGCTGCGACAGAGCGGGGCTGGCGAACGAGATGTCCACCACCGACTCGCCCCGCATCCGCACACACGTGGGGACAGAACCCCGGTTCAGGATGACCAGGCCTGTCTCCAGAGCCCAGTCCTCCACCATCCTGCCCCGCGCGTTGTCCGTGTACCAGGAACCCCAAGCCACATTCTTGGCATTGAAGTCCCCGAGGACCAACACGGGGAGGGAACCGAACCCGGCGACGACGACTCCTATCTCCCTAAGGGAGACGTGGAACTCGGCGAGAGTTCGGCTCGGGGAGAGGTAAACGCCCACCACGGCGATCTCCCCGAACCGTGCTGCCACACAACCCCGTCCTCTTTTGACGCTCTCGAGAGACGGGGTACCGGCGGCGGCCGACGATATTATGGCCACCGAGCCGTCGAGGTCCATCACCCAGTCATCCCTGGGCGGGACAAAGTACGGCTCGGCGACCACCGCGATGTTGATCAACCACTGCGCCATGCTCTGGAGCAAGAGATCCTGAGCGGCGACGCAGTGGTTGATATTCGCCTGGAGGAGGCGCAATGGGGCCGTGATTAGGCCTCCATTATATCCTCCTCCAGGGCCCTCCTCGAGGGCTGAGACGCGCCAGCGGCGGCGACGGTGGCGGCGGTGGCGGTGGCGGCTGCGGCGGCAGCAGCGGCGGCGGCAGCGGAGGGCCTACCTCTGCCCCTGGCCTTGGCGGGTGGGGCGCAGGCCCTGCCCCCTGCCCGGTGATCGGCCGGCTTGCCAGCAGCCGCACATGCAAAGCAGTGCGGCGCGGCATCGCACGTACCGGCCATGTGACCGGGCTGACCGCAGCGGAAGCACTTGTCGCTGCGGTCCACCTCCGAGGTGCAGACGCATGCCGCGTGGTTGCCCACTTGGCAGCGAAAGCACCTCAGGGGTCTAGGTTCGAGCAGTTTGACCTGCGCCGAAACCCAGCCCACCAGGAGCCTTCGACTCTCCGCTATCCTTTTGGCCGCCGTTACGGGGCAACTAACCATGGCGGTTCGAAGCCCCGCGAGGTCAGGACGGATGGCGCCGACCTTGACTTGGTCGGCAGCGCAATCTCCAGACCTGACGACGGCGGCCCTCAGGTCAGCCTCCGTTACGGAGTCATCCAGGCCCATTATGCGCACGTCGGCACACTTGATGGGCCTGGACACTCGGGCCACCTCCGCATCCAGGGACGCCCTGAGCCTCTCGGCCAGAGCGTCGGCAATGGGGCCACTGGCCGCCCCGGGAACCTCCAGCATCCGGGCGCCCGTCGCGGTGACTCTGAGCCGGAGGCCTCCGACGACCCCGAGCTCCTGGAGGTTCACCGCCTCCTTCGCCTTTGTGAGCACGTCGCGGTACGACACGCCCTTCTTGACCGCGTCTGGCTGCAGAGTAATGACTACAGCCGCGGTCTTCGGGGCGCGTAGTCGCGCCGCGACGCTGCGCTCCTTGCGCTGCCGCCTCCTCCTCGCCGATCTGGCCTCCCGGCCAGCCCTTCTCGCCTCCCCAGCCACCCGCCAGCCGGCGCTGGCTGCACTAGGCTCCGGAGGAGGCGGGGGAGGCTGGGTCGGCGGGTTTGCCGCCGGGGCTCCCTTCCCCTTCTTACGCCTGCCCCTTTTTGACGCCGCCGGCTTGGCCGGAGTCGGAGCCGGCCTAGCCGGGGCCGGCCCCGCCAGAACTAGATTTGCCGGAGCCGGACCCGCCGGAACCGGTCGTGCCGGTGCCGGACCAGGAGCCGGATTTGCCGCTTTTTTGGCTTTTGTAGCGGCGGCGGCGTAAGAGGGCGCCGCCAGTGGGGGGCGCAGGACCCTGTTCTCCAATACGGAGAACCTCCGGTTGAAGGAGGCCAGCTCTTGCCGCACCAGGTTGAGGAGAGGGCTCTCCTCTGGCGCGGGCTGGCTTGGCCTCTCGCTCCCCTCCTGCGGCACCTCCCGGCGACCGGCTCCTTGGAGCTTGGCCAGATCCGCCTTGAGACGGAGGTTCTCCTTCCGGAGAGCCTCCATTTCGGCCTTAAGGCGGCCGACCTCCGTCCGCAGCTCCGACATTAGGTCTGCCGCCTGGGGCCCGCTGTGGGAGGCCGCCGCCGCCGCCAAGATGGAGGCCGTGGCTTCGGCGGTGGCCCTGTCTTTAGACGCTTTGGTCTTTTTCAGGGCCACTACCCGTATGGCCTTCTCCACGGTCTCCCTCAGCTCGTCCGGCCTCGAGGCCAGTCCAACGTCAGGCTCTCCACCAGATGGTCTGGTGGAGGGCCTCTTGCAGGCAGAGGACACCTCCCCCTCGGAGGACGTCCCCTGTCCTGTCACCGGGCGGGGGCGCTTGAGGAAGGATTTCCTCCTCTCCTCGACCCCCGCCTCCACGCAGCCAGAGGTCACACTCTGGAACCCCGTGGCGTCCGATGCCGAGTCGGAATCCGACTCGGACAACCCTCTTGAGCAGGCACTAAATGCCCGCTCCTCCGGTGCCGGTGATGAGGGCGTGCTGGAAAACTCCAGCGACCCCCCATCCCGGGCACGTGAGCCCCCCTGGCTCTTTGCGGCGACTGCCGGTGAATTTTTTTTTGTTTTAATTAGTGCATCCATAATTGATCCCACGAGTATAAAAAGTTCCAACCATCCAACCAATAAACGTGGTTCGCACTAACGACTAATTAAGCTACCCATTAGTCAAGCTAACAACCTCCCTCACGGTGCGCCGCCGCTTGGAGATTTGGGGTGACTTTTTATAGAGGTTTTCTACCTCGCGGCCCGGGCGGTTAAGCCAAGACCCTCGACCCCCGTCAAAAGTCAGAGACATGACCTTGACAATCTTCGGGGCTACGAGAACAGCGGTGGCAGAAGGAGGTGCGAGACTTCCTCCTGCCCGCCCGGCGGCAGGGTAAGTGCACACCGAGCCCGCTCTTACTCCGCCACTGTGCCCTCTGCTAAACAGAGGGACACGCGTTGGAGCGACCACCCGACAGAATATTGGCATGCGGACAAAGAGACCCCTAAAAAGGGGAATCTTTGCCCGCACCCCAGGGTGCACCGTCCCGAAAAACTGGCCTTCCCCCCGGACGTATCCAAAAGGGAACTCCAGTCCACGGGCACACGGGGAGGTTTTCTGTCCAAGCACCCCTAGTACCCACATCACGTGTAAGCGCCAGTATAGAACACGAGTGTGTTCTGTTGTTATTATTGCTTCTGAGAGCGACCGACGATGTTACACGCATAGAGCACCAGCACTTTCACTGCCATCCATAAAAACGAAACATATTTTATGCATAAATGTAAAATGTCCCTATGTATAAACATAATCTTTACACACATTATACTTAATTGGGTAGTTGACACTATTAATAAATAATTCCAAGACATAACTTCTTTAAAAAAACGCTTAATTTAAGCCCTGAAAACCCGATTAATTTTCAATTTACTGCAAAATTAGATTTTTTGTGGCTTTTAAATCAATAAATAGTTAGACAATTGAGTTGCCAAATAAGTGACGTCACAACGTGCTATTACCTTATAAAATCTATGAAAGAATCACGTTTTGACAGGTCATTAAAAGTACGTCAACTGATGGTGGTGTCAACTAGCCTATTATGTTACTACAATGCGGATAAACAATTTAATTCTAACTTGCTCATAGGCTGTAAAATCTAATAATAGATTGGAAAGATTAACCCCCAAGATAAAGAACAGACCTCCCGACCGCACAATTCTCATCCCGAACTTCGACAGTACCTTCGGTCCAAGACAAAAAGCTTATAACTTCATAATATAGTCGTGGATATTACCACGACGACGACGTCTCAACTAAATTCAGATTCCGGAGAAAGCCAAACCAATTCCCGCGCAGCGGAGCATGAAGTAACTAATCTAATGAGTTAATCGTGTGCGAGGGTGCCGCGACCGCCGCGCGCGCCTGCCGCCCTGGTACCCGGTCGCCAGTCCGCTGAGTTATGGCCCGGTTTATCATTCGCAGCGCTGCACAAACCAGTTATTGAACAAGGGAGTTACTACATCTCACGAGCTCGCTGCAAAGTGGGATTGCTGGATTCCGAATGGTTGAGCTTGGCTTTTTGAATAGTTTGAAAATATTATATCGCACACAGGTCGTAGCAAAGTTGTTTCATTTCACTAGCACGCGTCCATCATTATTTAATGAAGAAAGAAAATATAATCGTTGAGCGCACTTCAAGTGACTTTTATATTATTGATTGATATACCACACCACAAACTTAATACACTTTTCAGCTTATTGATTAGTATAGAAGTATAGATATTCAATCCGAACTCTTGTTGGTAGTACTTGGTATGTTCTAGAAAAACAAATCATTATACACTAGTCAAGAATCCAAGCTACACAATTCAAGGAACAACATTTTTAAGCAGCCGCTGCACGCTGTGAGGCTTGCAAGGACCTCAGCGCTCTCGATTGTTGGTACCAAGAGCGCAGAAATCGTAGAATATTCAATATCTACGTTATTGTGTCCCAAACAATGCAGCCACAGACAGAAAATAATAATTGAAATCGGCTCCTCGGAGCATCGGATGGCACTCGTATCGATACATTGTTCCGCTGCAGCTGAATTGAATAAATTGTTCGAGAGTACTCCACTCTGTGCAACGCTTACAACCAATGCAATACAACTCTGTTGGTATGTTATACGTTGTGTTAGGAATTTAAAAGGAAAAAAATCGTTTCCGATTTAATTTTGACAAGTAACGGTTTAAACAGTAAACTTAGTGTTATTTCGAAAGTTTAAGAACACTTACTGTATTGGATTAGGGATGGTCATGGTCCCTAACCAAATCATTAACTAAACATGCACGAACAGGATTACAGGGGGGTCCATGTTCAGCTTGACATTGCGTGTGAGAGCTCTAGCGCCACGCTTTGGGTAGTTTTTCTTATGCCTATTCATACCGCAATAGCAATCACGTATGGACATGTCCAACGTGACACACCATGGTTTGTCACTGCTAACTGAATACCTGCGTCGAAGCGCATATTCCGCGCCTAATTACGCTACGTAATTTTCCATAGGTATATTGTAGTACTCTTAATTACTTAAGGGTAAGTACATATTATATATAGCGATGAGAAGAATGAAGTTACCTGTGCCGGTGCACCGCAGTGACCTTTACCGGGCAGAGCCGGCAGCCCGCCACGCTACAGCCACTTTATCACCCGCACGTGAAAAATTAAACGTGCGTCGCAGATGAGCTCCAATGTCCGCCTGCTGTGTCCGCCACCCCCGTTCCGCTCACACGCGTATCTTCTGTAGACGGCGTTGTCACTTATTTGCGCTGAGCGATGCAATAGGACCAATACATACTTAGAACCTTTTCTCTAATCGAATTTCACTTTAACTTACGTATTTGTTTCAGATTTCTCCAATTAAGTGGTTTCGAACTAAGATGGAGTCACGAATAATAAACAAGCTGAAATATATAATACTGTAAGTATGTAATCATATTTTTGGGCAAAGTGGTGAACCATTTCCACAGTTGACTGTCCTTGCTTGAGTAACGTCGTGTACCAGCCTGTACGTGCACGTGCCTGTGGCTGTACTGAAGTTGGCTTTGACTCAAATAAGATTCGAACTACATGGAGTATTAAACTCGAAACCGAACTACGAGCATAGTTTTCGATAGGGGATTAAGGATGACGACGGGATGGGAGACTTCCACAACAACTATATTATAGGTTCATTAAGATTGATACTTAAAGTCAGCGTCTGAGTCTGCGAGCGACTCTGTCTTAATGAATGGTTGTCTCTTGCGTTACAGAGGAATCTGACCATCGTTCATAGAGCTCATTGTCAAACTCCGCCGTCTCCAGACGAAGGAAAAAGGTGACAGTATCGGTTAACAAACACCTACGTGAGTTATGTAAACAACGCCGCGCTGCCGCGCTGGTCTGCACTCACGTTCGAGCCATTAGCCACTGTGAACTAATTACTTTGCATTATTACTGTGCATGAGGGAGGTTTTCATTATTTTGTTGTAAACAGAAGCGAAAGAATTTTAGTGCATTGATGTGTAGCATAATGTAGTGCAAGGAAAGTCGGCGCTCCGGTGATGCCAAGGCTTCACCAGAAGATTCTCGACTCAACCTACGCGTAGCCTGAATTTGTATATATAAGTTTTATTATTTAGCCTCACAACTTGCTGGTTGCACACATAAACATAGAGAGTACAATAAGAAAGTCACACATTTCTAGTATTTTCCTCTCTCACGATAAGAAAGTTACAACAACACTATAACTTTAATTACAAACGTTTTCATCATCGTCAAGCGCGCGATAAAATAGTAGTACAGAATATAGAGAGAGTGCAATAAAATTAAACTTTAAAAAATTTACATCCGATCGCCTTATCTCGCCGCCTCTCCGACATAATGAAACAGTTTAATTATCCTCCTTCAGCGACCGTTCTCCCCCTGGGGTGGGGGCAGCCGGGACGTGGGGGGGGGGGGGGGAGGAAGGCGCGCTGACCCGGAAACGATGCGGCTCCCGGTCGGATATTAATTTCTCCACTCGAACGCACTTCGCACAGGTGACGAACACCGAAACGCTTATTCAGCTTATTTTCATGAATACCCGCTTTGTTTCAAGGTGTAACGCGTAACGTTTGTCATCGCTACGCGCCGCCATCACGCGCCTACAACGTTTTCAATACACTACTGTTTCATGTACCAGCAAAGTTTTGGGTCTAGTTACCTTACCAACAGCGAGCACTCATGAGTAGGATTCATCCATTTCCTGGTAAATTGTACGTGCAATGCAGCGAACACTACGCACACTCGGCTATTATACTAATGCCAGGCAAACACATAGTGGAATTACAACAGATGATTGTTAAGCTAAATACATACGGTACGTCA
The DNA here is from genome assembly GCA_949316365.1 of Hoplodrina blanda. Lineage (NCBI taxonomy): Eukaryota > Metazoa > Arthropoda > Insecta > Lepidoptera > Noctuidae > Hoplodrina > Hoplodrina blanda. The sequence continues at coordinate 169,192 of OX438579.1, read as the reverse complement.
TTAGCGCTCGGCTCCGGAGCGGTCCGAGCGATCTGAGCGGTCCGAGCAGTCCGAGCGATCCGAGTGCTCGTTATTGAAGTTAAACTAGACGACGCTCACGTGATGCATCACTTAAGTAATGGTCCGCTTGCGCTGTTTCATACTCGTTTCATAGGCCCCGGTTGTCAAAGCGTCTGTTACATTATCACAGCACACATAGGTACTTGTCACTGGCTATTTTAGTAATATTTTTCATGAATTAACTCAAAGATGTTGATCCAAGTGACTAGACTTCAAGTCGAAAGCTAATAATGATAATCTGTTGACATAGCGATCTAATCCCGGGAGGCTGAAGTGAGCTTAGCGTTAATCTCTAATTCAATTGACGCGCCACAGAAAATAATCAATGGCTGCCACTTGATAACTCGATTTGCAAGTTTGAAACATGAATTTATACAGATTTGTAGGAATTTTATGTAGCTTGAACTGAGAATATATATGTAGATACCGGGGATACGTATTGATTCAAAGATTAATTAGTCGCAGAGTAACAAAGTCAAAAGTTTTACTGCGGAATGGAAAATATTCATTATTGGATATTAAAAGTTTCATTAAATTGAAATGGAATCTTTAGATAAATGTATGTAAGATACTCCTACACCTTAATTAGGGACCTAAGTTAAGTAGATTTTTAAGTAACGTTAATTTTCGGGATTCTGACATATTATTCTTTTATCGTTAATTTGGGATGTTTTGGTTCTCCAGAGTCATGTAATACCCGCGGAACATGACCCACAAGGAAAATAATAAATAATTACGGATGAACAAGTCTGTTCTATGAGCGCTATATCCTTAACATAAATATTCCCGCTCGTAAAGGAAACAATCCTTCATGTTCGTCCAGTAGCGCTCGGAGAAACAATCAGAGCCAGGGAGCACTTCCTCCATCAAGATAAACCGTCACGTAATAAATAAAGCGAGTCAACGTCTATATGTACAAGATATACGAGGTGGCGGCTGCGGTCAGCAGTCCTGCGGCAAATACAACTTAGATGGTTTGTGGTCCGAGCGTGCCACCCCCCCGCCTCGCGCCCGCCGCCGCGCCCCGCTGTCGCCCGCGGGAACCTTAATTATCTGTGTGCACTCGCCTTTACTGCCTCAGGATTTTCATTGCTCTGTAGAATACTAAATGGAGGAAGCAGTATTAGACGCACGGCAAGCTCTTGCTCATAAATGTGTTAAATATTGTTTATTTTATTCACTGACAAAACATTTTATGTTATTTTAGTAGGTACTACCTATAGGTACGTAATGCTGAAAATAAATTGGTGATAAAAGGCCGCAACCGTCGTAGCTGGGTCTAGTAGTCACACGTGTCTAAGTTTTGTATGTCACATTTCTAGTTAAAATAGGTACCTACGTTTTAGGGTACCCATAGTGATTAATGTTGCAGGTACTGATTACCATTTCATCCGCTGGTAATGTTGTTGCGTGACACAGTGTAGGTGTGCACTCTGAAGGGTCCGACGCGCGACGCGGCCCTTCTGTGATGATGAGGGCCCGCGTTCGTCACTCAACCGACGTTAATATTTTAAATGAAAAACGTTGGAGGGCTTATATGGAACTGCTCGCCCCTGTGACGTCAACGTTTTTATTATTAGACCATCAAATTATAGTGAAAGGTAACATTACAAGTTGTTATTAATTTAAAGTTGGTTAGCAACCATTCTCACTAAAAGTATATAATAAATAAGTAGAAAAAACCCAACTGCGTAAAATATGAACTTTAAATAAAAACTGAAAAAGAAGGTTTAGTACCTACCTAGTCTAGAATTCTGTTAAGTAACAGTCGGGACGCATTAAAAATCTAAACCGACTTAAATGTTCCCGAATTCCCGATAAGTAATAGGTCCCGAATGTTACTTAACAGAATTTAGACTATTGGACTTGTTATTTTCTATTCCGTTTTTATAACACCATATTTAATACTTACATCATTTTTTTTTAATTAATATGGGTTTGCTCTTGACTCTAGTCTAGGTCAGAAATGATATCTTGGTAGATTTGATTCTTGTATATTAAAACCAGTACCATTTCCCATGCTAATGGTAAGACTTAACAAAAGTGGATGACGTAGTACAAGCGAGCTCGTACCTACTATGAGGATAAACTCAACCCTTTTTGCACATGACTACCGCTGAAATAAATTACCTCGCATAAGTATTGCTAAACTATTTCTTACAAAATCTATGTACGAGCGCCCAATATAATATAGCTGAACTGGTTTGTTTGTCGTTGGAATTAATATTGCATAAGTACTTTAAAATAATAATAATTTATCTTTTGATAAAGCACCACACCCTTTTGATAAAAGCGCACACATGCTCACAACTGTCACCCTCATGCCAGTGCCCTACACTCACGCGTACTGACCACGTCAAATACCTTGGTGTTCAAATAGGTTACGCTGGAATAAACTTATTGATGCCCTAACTTCGAGAACGCTGAGACTAATTCATATTTCCAAGTCACTATAAGAGTCTCTGCAAACCCTGATACCCTAAAAATGGTATTCTATGCTCTGTGCCAGTCCATCCTTGGGTACCTACAGCATTACTGTGTGGGGCGGTGCAGCTAAAACTACTTTTCTTAGTGGAGAGAGCTCAAAGAGCAATACTTAAAGTTATGCTGCGAAGACCGTATCGCTATCCCACAACTCAACTCTACTCAGACTGTAAGGTACTAACAGTTCGTCAACTCTTCGTATTGCAATCCGTTCTTAGAAGACACTCCAATGCCCCACCGTCCGATCCCAACAAACGAACCAACATTCCCCCAGGAACACGACACAAAACCGCTTTTGCCCGACACCAATACTTCACATTAAGTACACATAAGAAAATTCATAAAAAGCTAAATATATTAGACTGTAATAAAAAATTAAAAGCTAAGGTGATGGAATGGCTACTTCAACAGGATTATGCACAAACGGAATCACTACTCGAATACATTATCTAATATTTGCATTATTCTTCACATATATTCCTCACACTCACTACTCTCCTACAAAACTCACCACATATACATCATAAACACATTTACACACCCTCTCACCTACATATTTATCTTACATAGGTATAAATTGTTACTCCATAATACTTTTTCTCTTTTTTTGTTTCGTTTCTTAGAATATAATACAAATAATATAATGCATGCATTAAAACAAATCTGATTGATATCACGAACAATAAGTTAGCATAGTCCGCAGTTGTATAATTCCTATTTTTTAACGACCTCACAGCTAAACACTGTCTCTTAAGATACAGGTTATCCTAATTTGAGAGGCAGGGGTCACAATAATTGTATACCAGACTTCTGCAGCGTAGTTAGCATCTTGTTAACCAGTGTATACTTTTGTATGTTACTTTGAGACAATAAACTATTATTATTTCATTTATTTATTTTACATACATATATATATAGTTAAATTTTTAAATATTAATATAAAAAACATAAAAACATTTAAAAATATAAAAAATAGTAGCCCACCGGCATCGGGAACAGGATCCAAGCAACCGGGTGGTCAGGGCTCCTGAGAAAGGAATCTCCTAACAATGCGCGCCGTGTCCAGGAGTACCGCTTTCTGAATCAAGCCCTTGATCCAACCGCCCAACGAGAGCCTCCTAATGTGTTGTGTTATTATTATTATCTACAATCTCCCACTTTTTGAAAACACTTATAATAAAAAGATTGTGTGTCTATGAAATAATAGGTAGTGCAACTCTAATAAAGGACTCGGCAGCAATCAAGGAGTTAATAAACTAGCTAATTAAGCCTAGTATAGTAAGCTAACGCGACCGGAGTCCGTTCCATTACGTCGGTAACAGATTGTGTGCGGCGGCGGCTGGCTGCGTGGTACACTGTACACTGTACGTCGCTTATATTATGTACTTCCTTCACTTTAGAAGCGTAATATCCAGTACGATGCTCATTTGTTATCAGTGTGGTTGGCCTTTTCCAGTTGCACTGTGTTTGCCGATTTTCAATATTCCAGTTTGTTTAAATTGGTTTAGTGCTTGAGATTTTGAGGTATTCCTCTCAGCGTACCCAAATAAAAAGTAAAGCGTAAAAAGTAGTAAAAGTAAGCAATGTTTTTTAAGCATGCAGGTTTAGTGACCGGCCGGCAGGTCAGTGATCACCACTCCAACATTATCTTCAAGGCAATTCATAAAAATATTGTAGAGCTCATTGACAACCAAGTGTTTTCTTTTAATATTAGCCCTCATCGAATTATGAAATTGTAGTAATAACAATCGGTCCCCTAGGCGTCAATGTTAGCAATCATTACTGTAAATGTTTTCGAATAAAAAAAAGCATAAAATGCGCTTGTAATCCTGGAAGGGTTAGGCAGAGGTGTACCCATTAGTACCACCATTATGCCAGTTATGAAAAAATAAATATACGTATATAATACGAGTATTGTAATATAACAAAGCAACGATCGTAAGCATTGAACCCTTTAGTTATAGGCGGTTGTATGCAAATGATTTTCTTTTATTTACTGTATTAATTAACCTAATAAAATTATATCGTTTCCCCAAAATATCTTGTATTTATTAGTCTCAATTAGCGCCCGTCAATGGCGCGATCGTCGCCTTCTGTAGGGTCAAGTTTCGTTGCGCCTTGTTTTCTTGGGCCACGTAAGCACATCGTTGCGTTGCAAACAGCGACTTAATAAAAGATGGAGTTTCATTTTGAGCCACAGCTTCTCTATGGAGTGTCCCGGCTGCGCTCGTAGCGGCAATGCGACGACATGCGAAAATGAATTATTAAAAAATTACAAAAAGCGTTTATTATGTTAATATCTATTGGTTGGACTTAGGTGCAATCAACAAACGAGATAGGTATGCAGGGTCGTCAGACATACCTAGTTGAAATTTTCTTAGAAACCGATGGATGTTTTTAAATGTAATTCTATTTAAAAAGTAGATAAAACTATCTACTCCATTTCTAATTTCAGTTTAAAAATGACACCTGATTCATACCTACGTAAGTAGCATGTTACACATTTTATATACAGCATACATATGCGCAGGTAGACACTCATGATGAGGATGATAATGATCCAAGTCCTCTTTACGTACCTACATTACATATTTAAGAGATTCCATAACTTTCTATTCCATTTAACAATTGAATGTTAAAATTAGTAAAGCAGTTTGAAACCCACTGACTGTGATGACAACGAGCAGAGTTCTTTTATAATAAATTAAAAAAAACAACAAAATGTAAATTAAACATTTTCGAAGCATTCCAGTTCACTGGCCGGACCGGTTCTACACATGGCCGACAACTAATTAATAAAAAATATTGGTAGCCATTAAATCACCTGAAAGTAATAATTTGTTATTTATTCTTCTGTGAAATGAAGTTACATTACTATATGAAATAAAGCTAAACGTTAATTATAATGTTTCAGACCACAAGACATAATCCTTCCATTTAAAGGCTTCTTCTTGACAATCATTCTGCTTGGTTGGCTCTAAAAGTGTGTCTCTATTAGAATTCCTTGCAGCTACGTGTTCACGTACCCGCACAAACACGAACAGAAGTTCCGCTCCACACGTTGTGTTACATGTTAAGGTATGGGTGCCACCATGAGCACGTACTACATACGAAAATAATCAGGCTATCAAAAACTGGTGTGAACTAAATGTGACCGAGTCGAAATGAGACGTAGATGCGATGTATTGATACCTACTTAGGAAGGAATGCCTGCTCCTGCTATGCTAGTACCAAGTCACCACCGGGTACTTACAATACATGTAAAAAGACTTTGTCATCATCATACACACTTGAACGTGCAAAAATGTATTAAAGAAATATTCCATGTTTTCAAAATGGAAGTAATGAAAAACACCATATCTTCTGTGTTTACTTAAGTTGTGGCGCTGAGTTACGGAGAGTAATTAAGGTAAGGTTGATCCGAACAGTGGTGAATTAAAACCGCTTGTAATGTAATTGAATGAAAACTATTTACTTTAACTTGAGTCGTTCGTCGGTGAGACGGAGCGCACTCTGAGCTTATTTATGCTAGCTGTAGTTAACGTTTTGTAACTACTAGCTACGTGGTCGACCGTGAGTGGCGACGAGAACGATGAGGTTGCCCGTCCAGCGTGGCCAGCGAGGCCACTGCAAGCTGGACATCGTGAGCCATGTGCTACAAAGCCTGCAACTTTGCCACAGTTTGGCGATATTCACAAGTTTTGTAAATTGCTGTTTGTTCTGAAAGGATAAAGGATTACTGTTTGCCGACAAACAACACAGGTCACACAGATACACGACTGGCGACAGCGTCACTTGCATTGAACTTGAACTTAGGACCGGCTTTAGATTCATATAGTAAGTGTAGTAGTGGGTAAGTGAGTCGTGGCCCACATCAACAATTTAGAACATTTCACTGTACGGGACACACATGTTATGTACGTAAAATGGCATAAAGCTCTCCAACATTTCTTTGCTTTACTTTGATACTATGTTAGTGTGGAAGTGGGACGTTCGAATGTCCCTTCTACAGGCAGGTTCAGTTGGTGTCGTGAGGGAGCTCAGTACCTAAGTATCACCGCTATGTTCCGCAGCAGCGAGTTTCTCTAACTCGTAACATCGCGTAGCGAGAACGTCTGCTAATCGCACAGCTGCAAGCAACAACAATTATTGTGGCTAGGCGAGTTGCACACGCGCGGACGTGCCGCGCCTCCAGCGAGCCGCGGTAATCGCGTCACGTGCCGCACTCCTTATTTAATTTCTAATGCTCGGAACTTGGGGCAACTGAGGCAGGACGTGCCGCACAGTGAGCGAAGCAGCTGAACAAGTAGCTGCAGCCGCGACTACCGACCAACTTAGTGCTCTGAGGAAAGAGAACATCATAATTATTAATGTAAGAGAAGCCACACTAAAAAAACTTGCAAAACTAAAGTCATTTTTTTTGTAGTTTTATAGGCAGTTGTATTTTTTGTAAAAAAAAATATCGTTTTCAATTTTCAGTGCCTACCTACTTACCTCGACGTACCCCCTCCCCCTCTTTCTTTAGTCAGTCATCGACTACACGTATACACTGAAAAAAAAAAGTGTCTGCTTTAACAAACATCTTGTTTATTGTGAACACACATCATGACTCCATACGAGCCTAACAAGATCTTGACTGCTGAAGCTACGAGAACTTTGTTAAATTATTCAACTAAGATCTTGCACGGAACAACTGTGAAACGTTATCAGATCAACACACTTAACTTGTAGATTCAACTAAGATCTTGCACGGAACGACTGTGAAACGTTATCAGATCAACACACTTAACTTGTAGATTCAACTAAGATCTTGCACGGAACGACTATGAAACGTTATCAGATCAACACACTTAACTTGTAGATTCAACTAAGATCTTGCACGGAACGACTGTGAAACGTTATCAGATCAACACACTTAACTTGTAGATTCAACTAAGATCTTGCACGGAACTACTGTGAAACGTTATCAGATCAACAAACTTAACTTGTAGATTCAACTAAGATCTTGCACGATACGACTGTGAAACGTTATCAGATCAACACACTTAACTTGTAGATTCAACTAAGATCTTGCACGGAACGACTATGAAACGTTATCAGATCAACAAACTTAACTTGTAGATTCAACTAAGATCTTGCATCAAGTAACTATGATAAACTAATTAATTCAACTAACTTCATATTTATCGTAGACATGAGCCGTTGTCATCTAAACCACCTGTATTCCTTAATTCAATTTAGTGTCTTGTGCTGATCAACTAAGTAACTTTACTGCAATAATTATGGTTGAGTACCTACTGTTATTTGTTTCAACTAAAATCTTGCATCAAATAACCGTCCTAAACTAATTAATGCAACTAACCTCGTATTCAATCTAAACATGAACCGTTGTCATCTTATCTAGGTACCTGTTTTCGTTAATCCAAGTTAGTGTCTTTTGCTCATAATAAATTTTAAAGCATAAAACAGCTACTTTAACAGTCGAGACCCATTCTTAGATTTAAGCCGGTTTAGATGTTAAAATGGGTCCCGACTGTTAAAGTAGCTATGTTTTATGCTTTAGAATTTATTATGTGCAAAAGACACTAACTTGGATTAACGAAAACAGGTACCTAGATAAGATGACAACGGTTCATGTTTACATTTGCATTAATTAGTTTAGGACGGTTATTTGATGCAAGATTTTAGTTGAAACAAATAACAGTAGGTACTCAACCATAATTATTGCAGTAAAGTTACTTAGTTATATAATATTAATATTAAAAATACCTATAAAAAATATCTAACATGCAAATAGTACTAAAGGGTAAGTATAGCAATCAAACAACAATATTTGATTTTGAATTTTAGCTTTATTTACGACCATGGTAAATAACAAATACAATAAAATTCAAATGAAGTTATCAAAAACATTAACAATGTAACTTAATCTAAGGCTTAGAATAAGCATAACAACTTCTACCTACTCTTTAATCAGGTACCTAATTATTATACAACCTGAATTTTAATTCGTTGTAAATCTTTCAGGGGGTAAATGTACTCATGAATATGAACAACTTTTATTAAGGGACATAGTACGAAATGTGAAAAAAAAACAGCTGATCCATACAATAATGTACTACATTATGATGAAATTAATAATAAATAAATAATAAATATCTTAAATTGGGACAACACACGGCCATCTGATCCCAAGCTAAGCAGAGCTTGTGTTATGGTAACCAGACAACTGATATACATACTTTTATAATTTATAAATACATACATATTATAGATAAATTACACCCAGACACAGAACCAACAATTATGCTCATCACACAAAGTTTGTTCTGGGTGGGAATCGAACCCACTACCTCCGGATTTGCAGTCAGGGTCACTAACCACTAGACCAACGAGGCAGTCAATTGTATGGATCAGCTGTTTTTTTTTTCACATTTCGTACTATGTCCCTTAATAAAAGTTGTTCATATTCATGAGTACATTCACCCTGTGAAAGATTTACAACGAATTAAAATTCACGTTGTATAGTCAGTCTTAATGTAGTCAAAAATATATAAATTGGAGTAGAAACACTTTTATATTAAAGCATTCATTTTCAACTTATTTATTAATTACTAGGTATGCTGCCTAGATAATGTACGTAGGTAATTTTTTATATACTTAGTTTCACAAATAAATGGACACTCTTGTATCACAGACAAACTTTACATATTACAATCAGTTAAGAGAGATTCAGCTGAAGTTGAGCCTCGATCAAACTGAGATGTCATTTTGTATAAGCCTCTCTGTATGAAGTACCATACTGCGTTTGAGTCAATATCATACTCCGCATTTAAAGCCCAAATGGCCTCATAACAAGTGTCGACAGCTTGCATAATATTGGCCCTGTGATATATTACCAATTTGTTGACAACTACTAAATGCCACCAAAAACAAAACTTGTAAAAATTCCAAGTCTCGCAACTCAGTTCTTCTACCGTAAAAAGTTGTGAGATCCATGTAATACCAAGTCAGTCGATTTATTCAGTCCCTACATAAGGGACCTTCTATCTTAAGTTATTACGTAATTAGCATTTATGTTTAATTATAATAGATTGACTTGGCAATCGCATGAAAACACAATGTAACTCACAATCAATACATATTGTAGTAATAAGATTGTTTAGTGCGATAGCAAAATCGCGCTGACTGAGTCGCGAGACTTGGTTTTTTACAAGTTTTGTTTTTGATAGCATTGTTTTCATGCGTTGGCCAAGTCAATCTATTATAAATAAACATAAATGCTAATTACGTAATAACTTAAGACAGAAGGTCCCTTAAGTAGGGACTGAATAAATCGACTGACTTGGTATTACATGGATCTCACAACTTTTTAACATTACGATAACATTCTATCCTGTCAGTATTCCAACAGTTGAATGCTGCCTATTGTTTTATTTCTATCGCTAAATATAGATCATATACACCTTATTTTCTAAAAAATTTGCGGTCTCGTCATTGCCTGGGCTCCGAGCCGACTTGAAATTATACATATAGGCTGTAACAATATAACAATTAAGGGTAGTTACCATGACCTCCGCTCTGCAATAACTAAGTAACACCTCGCGGGTCGGCAGCTTTGGTCATGGTAACGCCGTTCACAAAATAAACTACAATATGATATAAAATAATACATCTCAAAATCAAAATTTTTAATGAGTCACCAACAATAATTATGTAAGGCTCTGGGCTCCGAGCCGACTTGAAATTATACATATAGGCTGTAACAATATAACAATTAAGGGTAGTTACCATGACCTCCGCTCTGCAATAACTAAGTAACACCTCGCGGGTCGGCAGCTTTGGTCATGGTAACGCCGTTCACAAAATAAACTACAATATATTATATTATATGACATAAAATAATACATCTCAAAATCAAAATCTTTAATGACTCACCAACAATAATTATGTAAGGCTGTGATGTTGCCCCTTTATTTTGTAATGTGTTTAGTCTAACTTCGATAGACCAACCGATTTCAGAGTCAGATCTTAAATGTTTGATGAAAGCATCCCGCGCTTCTGCCTTAGATAGTTTCCAGCTGCAGCTAGGCTCCACTTTTTTTTTCTGTTAAGTTGTCGTATTCAGTAGATGGGGAATTGCCAAAAATGATGCAAGATTTTTATCTTCTTCTTTAGAGGCTGCAATAAAAAAAAAAGAATGTAGACAATCCATTTCCCAGAGAGTCAATTTTTATAAGAAAGCACGTTAAAATATGTAAATAACTACCTTTAGTACCATGAGGCATGAGGTAATTAACACATAGGTTAAATGAACTAAGTATGTATACTTACAGTCAGCTAGAGAGATTAGCTCCTGGCCAATGTTGTCTTTTGATTTTTTTTTCTTAATAATTCCAAAATTTTAATTATTCCCATCGGAAAGTAAACAAACAAATTATTTGTTTGGTCTCCATAGCCCGCCTCAAAGTCAATGTTCAACTAAAAATCAATAAACCACAGTATAATTATTACAATAAAATTTACAAAATATAGCTCATATTACATGGCAATTATGGCAAACCATACCAGTGTTCCCTGCGGTTTTATTAGTGCAGGGTATTCCATCATATATGATTCCAAAGTCTGATTATTTTTATGAAGATGCTTAATTCGATATCTGTATGTGTTTTTCCATTTTATCTCCACCAGGCTCCAGGGTTCTGATGAATTTCGAAGCCACTGTAAATCATCTTCAACAGTTTCATCTAATGTGTTGCTTTCGCAAAGCAAAACAGGCAATTGTCTAGGAGATGATGAAGATGTAGGTGCAGGGCTTTCCTCCCAGCTTCTTCTCTTTCCTTTAGTAGTCAAAGCCCCCAACTGCTGTAAACGTCTTCTTTTATTTAAGACCTGGTGTACAAGCTTATCTCGCGCTTGAAGAACCGTGCCAGAGGCAGTTGTACATGCAGGAATGTAATAGGTGGTGGTCCTTTCACCAGGGAAGAGTGCTTTTATCAAATTTGCCCACTTAAAATATATTGGTCCAACAATTGGTGAGTTTGTGTGTTCATGTAATATTTCTTTGGCAATTGTGGAAGCCAATAAATTTCTGGTACCATCTCCATCTAGAGTTCCACCTTTATATATTAACAGTGAAGATGTCTCAAGTGACTTCAGCAATATATTTTCAAGTAACTGAAAAAAAAGAAAGAAGATTGTAGTAAATTACCTTCAATGAGTTTTGCTATTTTACAATAATTACAGTTTTTTAATGGTAGGATTAGTACCTACTACCTACACACATAAGATAATAAATGCTAGTTAAATTTTTCCATGATGTACTACTATGTTGACCCGTAAGTTCATTTATGTGGAATTAGTGAAGTAAAAATCAATAATTTAGTGAACTTATCTACCTTCATGCCAAATTTTCATATTTGGTTCAGCAATTTAGCTATGACAGTGTAACAGAAAAACAGCTGATAAGAGGTAATATTAAATTTATAATTATAAATATAATAAACTAGCTGTCCGCCGCGGTTACACCCGCGTCTTTGGTTACTGCTCCGCTCCCGTAGGTCGTAGCGTGATGGTATATAACCTATAGCCTTCCTCGATAACTAATCTATCTAACACTGAAATAATTTTTCAAATCAGACCAGTAGTTCCAGAGATTAGCGCGTTCAAACAAACAAACAAACACTGCAGCTTTATAATATTAGTATAGAGTATAGATAAAGTAGGATAGTAGGTATAATAGTATGTAGTAGGTATAGATTTTTAAATGAGTATTCCTATTTGATGCATACTTTGCTTTTCTATATGTACAAATATATTTTGTTAGCATAGATTCATAAGTTTTTTTACACATTTAATATTTGTGTAATTTTAGTTGTTTTGTTTTAAAAAACATAAATATACCTACATTATAATATATTATAATGTAGGTATATTATTTGGTTGGAGATGAGCAACTTTCAGTAGTATACTACTGAAAGTTGTTCATCTCCTAACCAATTTGGTGACCAGTTTGAAAAACATACCTCACTCTGAGTTGTTTGATGGACTTCTGTACTTTCCAGAATTATAAAATTTTCAACATTACTTGTGGGCACATTTTCAACATTACTTGTGGGCACATTTTCTTTCTCCTCCACACATACGTTTTTAGGGTCTCGTCCAAATTCAAAATCCAATAAATCTAGATTCTACAAGAAAAAATAAGGTCAGCGAGTGCCATAGGGTAAAATAAATATTTTACATTTTTATACTGGACTCTGGAGTAGATAATTTACTCACTTACTATTATTAGGTATATTACAATTATAACATCTTATCTGAGTTGTTATGTTGGTCAGTAGGTCGTCATAGTTTAGAAATATTTATGCATTTAAGTGAACAACATAAGTAAAATTTACAATAAAACAAAGGTAAACGAATACTTTGAACTATACAAAATACTAGTTTGGAGTTTAACACATACATATTACCACTTTATAATAATATTATGTACTTAGCTATAATTATAATTTAGCATAGATTCATAAGATTTTTTACACATTTAATATTTGTGTAATTTTAGTTGTTTTGTTTTAAAAAACATAAATATACCTACATTATAATATATTATAATGTAGGTATATTATTTGGTTGGAGATGAGCAACTTTCAGTAGTATACTACTGAAAGTTGTTCATCTCCTAACCAATTTGGTGACCAGTTTGAAAAACATACCTCACTCTGAGTTGTTTGATGGACTTCTGTACTTTCCAGAATTATAAAATTTTCAACATTACTTGTGGGCACATTTTCAACATTACTTGTGGGCACATTTTCTTTCTCCTCCACACATACGTTTTTAGGGTCTCGTCCAAATTCAAAATCCAATAAATCTAGATTCTACAAGAAAAAATAAGGTCAGCGAGTGCCATAGGGTAAAATAAATATTTTACATTTTTATACTGGACTCTGGAGTAGATAATTTACTCACTTACTATTATTAGGTATATTACAATAAAATTATAACATCTTATCTGAGTTGTTATGTTGGTCAGTAGGTCGTCATAGTTTAGAAATATTTATGCATTTAAGTGAACAACATAAGTAAAATTTACAATAAAACAAAGGTAAACGAATACTTTGAACTATACAAAATACTAGTTTGGAGTTTAACACATACATATTACCACTTTATAATAATATTATGTACTTAGCTATAATTATAATTTATTTGGAACTGCATATTATTATATAGGTACCAAAACTTATCAACCACAAAAACTTACCGGTAAAGATATATTGGTGATGCTTAAAAATTCTGTCTTCCAAGCTCTCCAGCACCTCATAAACAGCACCCTTGGCCCTGTTTGAGGGATGATGTCTTTGACGTCATCTGGGGTCAACGCTGATAAGGCTTGGATGTTGATCGCCTGCTCTATAAAGGTATAACAGTGTAAATATTTCGTGAACTTGTGAAATTAATAAATTTCAAAACAATTACTTAAAAGAACAAAACCGCAAAGTCGCCTTATAGATAGTTATGTAGGTACCTACGCATCCTGTCAAGCCCCGGCTGACTTACCAGTAAGTCAGAACAATAGAAAATTAATTGTGTCTCATTATGAGGGACTTGAGTAATTAAAGTGATCCAAGATGAAACTACCTATTACAATATAACGTGAACTTGTGTAATTAATAAATTTCAAAACAATTACCTACAAGAACAATCGCCTTATAGATAGTTATGTAGGTACCTACGCATTAAAGTAATCCAAGATGAAACTACCTATTACAATATAATCGCCACCGGCGAATGCATTTTGTACTGCGTATTATACCTTTAATCAGCGTTCAAAATCAATGGTGCGGTCTGCAAATTAGGTACCTATACTACAAATCTAAAGTCACTGCATCATGATTTATATTAGATAGGTAAGTACAGGACCTACTTACCTGAAAATTTTGGGATGAGTTCGGGGAGCTCCCATGTCTTTAATAATTCAGCCACTTCGTCCATGTCTTCAGTGTTGTTTAAATCACTCACCAGTAAAAATAATAATCCAAAAATTGTCACATAAACTGCTATCACAAGTTCTGAACTTCTGACAAGTTATCAACGGTCGGCGGCGCGGCGGCAAAGGAATGAGCGAGCGACGGAGCGCGAAATGCGGAGGGAAACGAACGAACGGGAGAGTAGTGGTGGGGGCATTGCGTTTTGTTGACTTAGCAAAGCGTTATTAGATGCGATCATTTCTCTTGTTTGATATAACTACGCAGGTGATGTAATCAACCATACTCGTTGTTAGTTACTATGATATTAAATAAATAATGCTAACAAGTTGCTTGTTAGCATGAACTTACATTATTATTTGATACAGAAAAGTGAAGAAGTAAAATCAAACAAATCTTAGATGATGTAACAAAGACCGTTGATTATACTGTACATGTACATAATGATCGATATAAATAAAATCAATTTGTTCTGGCAACTATGCTATCTTGTGTATAGTAATTAAATAAATAACTATTCCAAACATTTTATTGCCAACTAAGAGAAAATGGATCTTAGTTGGTCTGCATTTTTTTCAGTGTAAACAAAGCAATTTTACTTGTTACGACAGTTCTGCTGTGATCCTATGAGGAGTTCCGTTCCATATCTCCAAAGTTCATTATCAGATCATGATAATATTTCTATGGGACTAATTCGGAAGCATATACTTTTCAAAAAGAATTTTGTAAATCCGTTTATAAACGACGGAGTTATGCCCGAACATACATAAAAAATAAATATTACCGAATTGATAACCTCCTCCTTTTTGAAGTCAGTTAATATAAAACACATTAATGTAGATGCTGTAAAGCAGATAGAAATCACGAAGAACATTCGTATTCATAAATCTACGTTGCATATTTCGACCTAATTAGAAAAAAAACCAATAGACACCGATAGAGCTGCGTATAAAACTGTGTGTGCATTGCCGTATTATTTATACTTAGAAACATCCCTCTACATTTGGATGACTGGGCGTTGTTCTTCATAAGGAATTTTGTGTGTAGTAATGACGCGATAAAGAACAGATTTAGTTTAGGTTTACAGTACTTCAGTCCCAACTCCAGTCCCGCGTGCCTCCACTCTTATCGTATTTTATACAAGTCATTACAGACGGACAACTTACTTCGTTGTCTTCATTTATTTTATCTCTTTTAATATTTACTACTTAATAAAACGCAATCTTTAGAGAGTGAGCCCCGTTAAGAACTCGTCTAGTAAGTCTCTCACCAGTAGAAAAGTAGCAGTAATTCACTGATTATGATCGTACCAGTTCTAGATAAACAAATTAAAATGAATTAATCGACAATTTATAACAATATTAATAATATCAATAATCAATCTCAAAGGCGTTCACTGAGCTGGTCGTGGCGCTCGGTCGTGCTGCTGCATTCAGTCTACCCCAGCCTCCGCCTGATCCGTGATCCATCTATCGAGCCATATTTATTACAAGCGGCGCGATGCTGTGAGCATTAGTGATCCTCGACTCGTTGTGACCGTCCGTATGGCACTGACACACGTATGCTGTTTACGTAGTATACACGTAAAAGCAATGATATTTTAGTAAACAGATATGTTATAAGCGCGCAAAACGTGAAGACCAGAAACCGTCCTAATTAGGACGCATTGCCTTTAGTCTGTGTCTGGCACTACTACGAGTGATACGTTGCGCGCTGCTACGTAATTACCATCCAAAATGCCATCGTGTGTGTTTAGAAAGTGTACCAATTACGATACCAAAGTTAATAAAACACAAGGGATCTCATACCACACGTAAGTACGCAATATACTTCGATTTATTAATATATTTCAATTATTTTCCTAATATTCTGATATTTTGAGGTTAGAAAAAAGAAAGAGATGGAAAATACATTTTTTGTCGTGAGAACGACAAGGATGCGTGCACTCCGGACATAGAATAAAAGTACAGATGCGAATATTAGGCAGTAAAGTTATCTTTACTCCAGAGTTCTAGTTTCCCTTTTAATAACTTTTCATTATAATTTAATACTTAATAAGTACTTGAAATCAATTCTTAATGATAAAATACAGTCTGACAAAAACCCTAGAACATTGAAGTGTAAAAATTGTTCTTTTAACATTTTCACTTTGAACAATCGACTATAACTTTTACAATACTTACGAGATTTTTACAATTCCTTTTGTAAACCTTGTTTCTATGTGATCTTACCAAAATATGATAGAAATATTTAATATTCCTCCATAAACAAAAAACCTCATTTTCAAGTTACTTACGTAATTATTCCTTATCATACAATTTTTCGTCAAAAACCTTTCAAATTACTATCCTACTAGACTTTTCTAATTGGATTACGCTAACATCGTTCCAATAAGACATAATACACCAATTTTGCACAAATTCCCTTACGTTATGTTTTCTAACCAGACAAGTTTTCCTAATATCCTTATCAGTAAATTAAAGTTTCTGCCTACCTAATAAGTACAATAAAACATAAGAAAACAACTTTAAAATCCTTTCAAAAAAACAAATTATAGAATCCTTTCAAAAATTAAACTTAACTATAAAGTCCTTACAAAATATCACTAACTGTACTTGCGTTATAGTACGTACGTGCATGGGGTCTTCGTCGCCGACATCGTAAACAAAGAATTAATGAATCGTTTATATTACTTTACTATGTGACAACAGCAAGAGAGAGTTTATTCGTTGCATAGGCACAAATCCCGGCTACAAATTCTGTACACACGGTTTGTACCTTCTGCCTAGTTAATTTGTTAGTCTATGATGCCAACGTGCGGTGATTGGTCACATTGGTGGCTCGAATAATGTCTGTTTACATTCACGCGCAATTGACAACATCTAGCTGTCACTTTTTTTTTATTGATTTTATCAAGCTATCCTTTTTACTCCTTTTCCTTATGTAGTGAAATGTAAAATGAATGAAAAGTGTGTATGTGTGCTGCCTCTCGGCGCGGAACACTTTTTTCTGTTGCTTTGTAAGGGTATAACATATCTGTTTATTAGAATATCATTGCGTAAAAGGTTATATTCAATTTCATCGTAGGGACTTGCGAATGAATGCCGCCAGTACAGAGAGCAATTCCCTTTATATGAGCAATCAAAGCGTATTGTGTAGCATCTGTACCGTCTCGGTGTCTCCACGAACTACATAAACCCGCCGAGCCGCAGACAATGTTATACTTTACTCCACAGATTACGAACTACACAAACATTTGACTTTCAATGCCTACGTACGCACTTACACAAGCGCATAAAGACTTTCCTCGTATTAAAGAGGCAAAAAGAGCGCACATCATACTTGTGTCGCCGTCAGGGGCGTCAGGACACTGCGCCGTGCCTGTGTGCGTGCGCGCGCCCACAGCAGTGATCACAATGGCACATTCGCCGCTCCGCGTACACTCGACACTATTATATTCTTTCTCGTTTCATCTGAAATGAGTCGCGCTCTCGACGTGTAATTAATTGCACTCCAACTTGACGCGGCGAGAGGGAAGGATCACTCCGTGTAATGAGAAGAATTCTTCCACAAGCGTATTTACATTTGGAGATTACGTTTGCGTGTCTGGTATTCTGTGAGCTATATACATTCAAATGTGACTGGGGACCGAATAAAGTATTGAAATAAAAAGGAATACAGCATGAGTTTCTGAGCACACAATATTAGAATAATTTTGTCAAGACTGTCGTTGGTCCAAAGTGCTGACTTGTTGGTCTGCTGAGCATGAGACCCTGGGTAAGATTACCAGGTCGGGAAGTGTTACTGTGTAGCAACCCGGAATCTAGATTTATACTCGGTTGATGCCAAAATATAGGGATCGGGTGGGTAAATAAATAAACGGTAATTTTGTCTCAAACAAAAATAATTTATTTTACTAGCAAAAAAGGCTCCTCAAGAGGAAAACAATGCAAAATATAAGAAAAAATTAGTTGAATAGAGGGCCTCAGGATCGTTCATGATTAATAACGCAAATCAAAGTCGATAATGAAAAGTATTATAAAGTTTCCCTCGTGGATATCTTTTATATTCATTCAAATACAGAAGCTGTTCTGCATTCCAAGAGTCTTCCCAGTTTTCCATTTGCTCTTATTGCTCAAGAAATTGTTTAACTATAAAATAGTTATTTTATTGTTATGTTCAGAGCTCACACAGATTGTAGGCAAGCCTTAATGTCCTCTGAGTGCTTTAACTCTCGGCCTTCTCCTCCTCCTCGTGCACCAGGTGGCATGCGCGACAAACGTCACGACGTACGTCTCATCAGTGTGTGTCCGCAATAACTTCAGAATGATGATAACGCGGCGGATACGTGAAAACCGCGCGTAATGAAAGCGAAGCTGCACTTAAACTTTACAGCCTATTACCGGAACACCCCTCGGAAGGCACCCTAGCCTAGCGTCGTCACTACGGATCAGACACATTGTAAACAACATACAGAAACACAACGAGTAATGCAGCTCGCGTAAAAGTATTCGCTATGAGAAATGTGAAGTATCACAGTAGTTTGCGAGATTATTTTTCTAATATTGGCTTTAACTGGCGCATGTTTGTACTTTTGAACTGGAAACGTGCTGCTAGATAAAATATAAAGTTTATTAGGATGCGAGTTAATCCAGTCAGGTGCTGCGGAACTTGTTTAGTTTCCAGTTAGGGACGTTGCTGAGTTTTGTTAGGGACTGTATACACGTACGGGTAGTGTGGCGAGCACACGCGAGTACTAGTGTTGTGGCGTTTTGTGCCATAATTCACAGAAAGCTATACAGAATCCTTTTTTTCCCCTTCTTTTTTTTTCATGTAATGTATACATATACAACCTGAATTTTAATTCGTTGTAAATCTTTCAGGGGGTGAATGTATGTATGTAATGTACAATTTGATCGTAATGTAGTACATTATTGTATGGATCAGCTGTTTTTTTTTCACATTTCGTACTGTCCCTTAATAAAAGTTGTTCATATTCATGAGTACCTACATTCACCCCCTGAAAGATTTACAACGAATTAAAATTCACGGTGTATAACACGAAAACACATAAAAATAAACACTACTTAATTCTCGTCATACCTTTTACATAACCGAACCACAAAGAAATGATAATAATAATGATGACATGATCGAACCGGAAACATCTCATGATTAGCATAAAGGCCCGCGACCTCCCCGCACATGGGGAGCCTGTTGTGTCTCAATGTATCGAGTGCGCAAGGGACGCTCCCTAGTTACGTAGTTAGGAGTTTGGGACGGTTACCGGCTCTTTCCGATACGTGCTTCGCTTGTTTGTCTTTCTGAATACCGGATTACTCGACCATGTTTACAGGTGACTGACTATGTTTGTACAGAGCATACACGTGCGCTCTAGGACAACTTATAATCCTCCGGAATTAACTAGTTTGATGTTTTGGTTATTCGGATGAAGATTTTGGTCCTTTATTATTGTGTGTTATTTTGAATAGCAAAGTTCTGGTGTCGCAGCTCTGCGCACAATGTAGCCGATCAGTTACAAGTTAAGTAAAAGTGCTAATAGCTGCCGCGGCGCTGCTCGCTCTGGGCGGCGGCGGGTGCTCCGCATGCTCCGCTACGACGTCGACGCGCATCAGTTGTCTGACCGGATGCAAACCAGCAGGAGTGACTGCTGCCGCTACTTATCGCTACTATGCGTGTTTTTCCTTACAAAACTCGTACTTCACATTCCAGCGCACATTTTAATTATTTATTCTGATAACAGCATTATTGTTATGTGTTGTTTTATGCCAGATAAAGTAGGTAGACAATAATTATTATATGTTTTAGTAGAAAGCGACAGTTCATAAACATCATAATGTTACTAGCTTCTGCACACGACTTCGTCCACGTGTTGTCTTTGGTTACTGCACCGCCCCAGTGCGTTTTAGCGTGATGTTATATAGCCTATACTATTGTGAATTATGGAGTTTCTTGCCCGTTCTTCTCCATACGAAACTACCATTTGGAATGGGCAACTATTTGATTCCTTACACATCCACACTCCTCGACACGACAGTTCAGACAGATGCACAGCCTGTGGAAGGCTGAACCGAATAATACTCGATACTCGTTAGGACCAACCTGGTCGTCTGATATAACTGATATTATGATTAAACAAGTGTTTACGAACACCAATCAACCAAACGTAAGTGATGGTTATCTTTTCCCTATGGACTGACTGACTGCAGGATGCTTTGCATTGCACTTGATGTACGCACACTTCCCGGGAGTGGGGGTAGGCTTCACCAAGTACCCTAAACTGATTTGATAGTCGTTCTTATGGACGCTAAGGAACGTATCTCGCTAAAACACACCTGGCTTTCGGGCCTCTTACTGATACAAAAAAAATATATTTAGCGAGACACGTGATTTGGACTTGGAGGGAAACAGCCCCGTTGCTAGACAAGGACGGTCGCACGGTTGTAGATTAGTAGATTAAGGAAGTGTGAAGTGACGATAAATAACCACTTCGACGTATAGCAGGAGTGATCGTAAAGAATTCAGCAACCAACTGACGACGCGGTGCGCTTGTGCAGTTTTGTCTTGTCTTCGTAAGGGGTGAGTAGGCCGTTGCAAGGGGGTTATATTTTCCTATAGTTCGCGTCCAGAACTTCTGGAAACTTGTCTCGCTCAATGGCAGAGGCACTTCGCAGTCCTCTGTCTTAGGATTGGGTAAGACATGCTTGAGCGTAGGAAACGTGTCCTGCTGGAACCGCAGCAGGCCTATCCTATCTAGGCCTATGCACCGTAGGACTGGCGGTACACGTACGACGTGTCACCTGTTTAAGGCCCCACGTCACTGGGATGGGTCTCTAGATTGTTGCAGTGAAACTCCATTAACGTAGTCTATAACGAACATATTCTCAACACAAGCGTTACGTGTCAATTACCCTTTTGTCTTTTAAAGTACATATTTAAAAGTAGTTTTCCATTCCTCATCCTTAATCCCTATGAGTTCCCAACCTTATATTGCTTGGACATAGTTTCTTTGTATCCCCTCCTTGTACCTACCCAGTTCAGTCGGTACAAGGTAGTAAATCTCTTGGGAACTCATCGTGAACGGTGGGAGAGTGACCAGTCTGGGACGAGCTCTACAGCCCTGTTCACGCCAACGCGAACCCCGCGCGCTAGGGCCAAGCGCGCGGTATGAAGAGGGAGCGGGACGGTGCACATCTATTAACAGCCCCTTCCCCTTCGGGGGAAGCCGACCTAGAAAATTTTATCAGCCTAGGGTATTTCAGGAACAGTCACAGTGGCACCCGTTTTCATTCGATAGAAGACGTAAAGGAGAATTCGCGGCGAGAACTGAACTCAATTCCGGAAACAGCGTTTAAAAAATGTTTTGATGATTGGATTATTCGTTGGCGTAAGTGTATCGTTTCTGAAGGAGCATACTTTGAAGGTGATAAAACAAACATTTTGTGTATTATTGATCTTTTCCCGGTACTTTCTTGACAGAGTAGTATATTGGATTACAAGTTTAATTTTAAAATGGTTGAAACAAAAGTAACAGCGTCAAAAAAATCAACATTCTTACTTTATAATATATAATGTAAATGAATACGTGCCGTGGAGCAGAACAAAGGAGCTAATAGAGTGGCGGCTATGTACCAGGCTCGTGGTCGAGAGCGGCCGCCCGCCGGCCGGACAGCGCGCACAAAGAAAGCGCCCGGAGCCCCGGAGGCAGTGGTCAGTACCGCGCGGTACATGTGACGTATTCATTAAATATACTGGCTACCAAGCCGTGTACATTTCCTGTTTGTTTTCTAGGGTTCTTTTATTGTTATGTGAGCAGCTTGTACAAAGCACATAAAAGCTCGACTACTATCCCATTAGCTCTCTCATGGTCTCTTATAACGGTACTACCTACTCTTTGTGCGTTCCTTCTTACATTATTCAGTTTGCTGCGTGTATCAGATGTAGAATGTCAACACATACCGAAAATACAGTTCATAATTTTTTACTTTCCATCACCTATTAAATAACACGATATTTTTGTGTAGAATGAATTACGACGTAATGGTGTTTTATTAAAACAATGAGCTCCACAGCTCGGGCTGAGCTAATGAGACGCCTCTCTTTGTGTTCATTACTTTAATGGCGCTATCATTAATTACACTAAAACGCGTCTCTAGGAAACTGGCTGCTTCATAACGAGTTCAATCCACGTGATCACAATATCATATTCAAAATGGTCAAACCACTACAATCTAATTTATAACAAAGTATATTCATCCAGGTACCTATTAATAACAATATCATCATTATATTGATCCGTCTGCAGTCAGTTGTTGCAATACAAACATTTTTATTGTATGTCGGTTTGTAATTATACTAATACCAAATGTCAACTATTAAATAGTTTCGTGAAATGAATGTATTGTGTAACGCTGTGAGTGACACCGACTGCATTCCGCTCGCTATTGTGTCGTCAGGATCTTGCACGCGACGCTACCACAATTAATACAATATTCTTTTTCAGCAGCGTCGATCCCAGACTATGCTATTTATTTGTAATCCATGAATTTGGGGTATGTTCACTTTCGCTAATTAAATGTAAATATGAAAGGTTCCGATGTGTCCCGCTATCGGACGTGTTGCGCGGTGTTCACAACTTACTCGCTAGGGGGCACCGCTCGAGCGCTCTAAAGGTGTCATTTTTCCGAGCAATTAGCTAATGGCAGGCACTACATGCGCCCCACTGCACTGCACACCAGCTAGAACATACATTGAGTATGTTTACATTGCCAGTGCAGCTGCGTGTCTCCCCTACTCCAGTCTCACTTCTAATCATCTTGGTGTTTCCCATAACAGAGAGCAGTGCCGGTTTTAGCACTACCAGCGCCCTGTGCGAGATTTCTAAGGGCATGGCTTCGGGAAGTACCTGTGTCTCATAAACAGGGAGCCAGACGCCCGGTGCCACCACTGCGTGGACTGCCTGGAGGTCACGGCGCGGCATACGCTGTCAGAATGTATGGCCTGGGTGGAGCCGCGTCGTGTCCTCATCTCTGAAGTAGGCAGTGACCTGTCGCTGCCGGCCGTCGTCGCTTCGATGGTCGGCAGCGAAGGGTCCTGGAACGCGGTGGCCTATTTCTGCGAAACGCTTATCTCGCAGGAGTCGCTGCGGAAAAGGAAAGAGATATTACGACCTCTCTCCCGGCCCGCAGCAGGCGCCCCAGGCGTCGGCGGCGCCCTCTTACGGCCCCACTAAATGGGCTAGAGGCGGCGGACTTGGGGACTCCATCAACCGAACCCAAGGTGGTGGTGCGTAGTGTTCCACGCGCGCCCCTCTCTGCCGTCCGGCGCGGGGCGAGTTAAACACCTCCCTCCCCTCCAGACCCGAGGTGGCCCGCGGAGGGCCAGTACCAGTCGGGAATCGCGGAAGGAACGTGAACCCGGCCTAAGTGTGCGGCCGGGGTCGCTTTCAAGCAGTAAGAGTCTGACAGACCCCTTCGACATCCAAGAGGATTTTCCACCCCGGGAACAAAAAAAAGTCGCATGATTTCGGCGATAAGATTTGTCAAGTAATTCCTTATAGTACGTTCGGGTTCAATGGGGCCATGTTATTCGGTGATATACTTTTCGAAATCACGAAGCCTGAGCTAAGCGTGTTCCGCTTCGTCAAAAATAAAGCCAACTCTTTTTAAATTAAATTTTAAATAGAGATAGATAATGTAACGTGTCTTGTTTGTGGCCGCTTCCCGGTAAAATGAACAACAGTGTTAGTGTTCCGGCCGAACGCTGAGTTCCACTCTAGTGTTGTCACCATAGCGATAATTTTGTCGCTAGGCTTTGAGAATTTACAAGTAAGTACTGACTCAACGAGCGAGCGGCCCAAAAGGGGCGTCTTTTTTTTTTTTTTTTTTGAGGTGGTAAAAGTCATCTAATGAGTCCTTTGAGGCGCGCGCGAACAGAACGCGCCGTCGACCCGGGCATGGTCCTTGATCGGACGGCGAGCTACCCATTACTCGCCGTCCGCAAGCCCGCGCCTACGGTGGCCGGATGTCGCCTCGCGACGTTCGACGCCCTGGGCGTCTCCCGCGGCGGCTGAGGCGTGAGGTGGAGGGTGTTGTTCTCTCCCTCACGCGGCCCGCCTCCTCCTTCGCTAGCATTACTGCTTCGCAGAAGGAGGCGACTGCATCCCATTCCCTCTCGCCCCGGAGCATGGCCTCCTGCGGCGCCCCTTTAGGTCCGGCGCCCGGGGCGGTCGCCCTACCTCGCCCTACCCTAACGCCGGCACTGGGGGAGACTTTTGAAAATTAGGTATCAGAAGAAACTATCGCTGTCGCTCTGCGAGCTTCGGCGTGCGAAAAGGACAACTGCAGATCCGACTGAATAGCCTAGTATAAAATAGCCTAATATAAAAGATATTTCATAAACTAAATAAGAAGGATAAATACTATGCCCCTATATTTTTATTTTATCAAATAGATTTTAAAAATGTATACTAGGCTAAAATTTCCGCAGGATAAAATTTCCGCTGTTCACAGCGGAAATTTTGAGCATTTTCTGTGGGTTCTAGTGCTTATAAAAATAATGTCTCATTAAAAAGGAAAACATAGGGGCATAAAAATAGTTGATATTTACTTTATTCTAAAAAATCATTGCTTTAAAGTCATAAACCAGAAAGAAAACAGGCGAGAGCGTTTGTATGGAGAAAAATTTACCCGCGTTTCCTCTTAAACCCATGATCCATAAAATAACGTAATACCATAAAATTAAGGTTAGTTTTATTAGTTTCATAAAACACATTCACTTACCAATACTCATCTCTGACGCACGATCCTCGGCAGCACATACATCATCTTCTAAAGCCAGTTTCTCCTACAGAATAATATTATATAGGTATCAAATTATTTTATTAGATACTAAGTACGAAAGATTTTATCCCAGTGGTCAAACCCATGATAAAAAAATCTGTTTGTAACCATTCTCATTATAACTTTACCTTATCCAGTTTTTTGGGTGTTTCAATCGACTGAGGGAATCCCAACATGACAGAGAACGCAAAAGAAGAGATACTTATGCTGTTAGCCTATCGCCCAAAAAAAAACGACTTTGATTCTAAGAAAAATTGATCCACGTTGATTGAAAGAACCTCATCAGCTAATTGAAACTCACTCGTTCCAGTAATGCCTTCTCCAGCTCTTTTTCTTTGAGCAGCTGCTTCAATCTTTCCAGCTCTCTCATCGCCATTCGCACCTTGCAGTTGTCGGAGTCCAGCAAAGATTTCAGCGCGGAAATCTGGATGCGCAGGCGTTCCGAGTATGACACCTGAATCAAAGATAAATTGTTTGTAATAGGGATCTACCTCAACGCCTTTTAACATGATTGGTTCACATCAATTAACTCGGGATTTTCTAAGAGCGATTAACTAATACATCTATCTAATCTAATTGCATAATTTGAAGTTCGTTCAAATTCGTGCATCTTCCATTGTTGCGTTTAAATATGTAATAAATACCTGAGTCTCCAAAGTCTTGCGGAGACACCGGATGTCCTCGCGACGCCTCCTCCAAGTGGCTATGAGCATGAACCGGCAGATCTTCGCGGCTGCTAACTCCTCGGCAGGACCGTGCGGTACCGGCCCCGGAGACTCTAGCATAGGAAGGCCGTTTGTCCTAAACAAACAACCAGAGATATTGGAAGTATCTCCTGGTGTACTGAAGGTTTGAGAATCACACTACATTATCTCACTCTTGCAGATCGTAAGTTTTTAATACCCGACTAAGTTCGATGCTCCCAAAACGCATGCACGAATATTTGGATTCTGTTCAAAATTCAATTATGGATTTAAAGACAACGAAGAAGAACCCTGAACCAAATGACACCAACGTCTTATTATTAGATGTATCTTCACGTGACGACCCACATCTACAACTTCTACAAGAACATAAGGATTCACACAATTTACAATCATTTTCTTACCAACCTGTCAACCTTAATCCGTTTGGTTGGCGTCAGGTCCTCCATGGAAGCTGCCTTGGTCTTGTTAACAGGTCTGGTGGTGGGTATCCCCTGGTTGGCGTACGCGTCTAGACAGGACCGGATCCTGGCCAGGTTGGGGCTAGGGCTGCACCACTTGGCAGTAAACTTGTTGACTGGTGGAGCTGAGAACAGCTGCTTCTTCGGGTGAGCTGGTTGGACGCGACTGAAGCAATTTCTCTTGTTAAGGAGTCTCTGTCTCGAAATCTCTTAGACCAGGGTAGAGAGAAGGTAACTAATAATGAGTGCAGTTGTCCGTACAGACTGCATTCCAGCTAGGATCAACTAATAAATGAGCCAGTTTTAACAAACATTTCCACATTAATTTAATAACCACCGAGGCATTAATTGGAACATTTCTGAAACAGTCATACAAACTATTGTCTTTTTCCCACGTCACGGCATCTACGTCATATTAATTAGTTTTTTTATTTTTCAAAATGACTAACGTTTACTCTATTTTAAGGAAAACGTACCTATTATTTACATTTTACATAACGTTGCGTATTTTCCCATTTTCAGCATTGCGTCAAACAAACAAAACTGTCATGAGCGTCATCGTGTGGTCATTAAAAGGAAATGGTTAATATTTTTTTTTCATATAAATTTACTAGCCCGCGACTTCATACGCG
Source organism: Hoplodrina blanda (assembly GCA_949316365.1). Lineage (NCBI taxonomy): Eukaryota > Metazoa > Arthropoda > Insecta > Lepidoptera > Noctuidae > Hoplodrina > Hoplodrina blanda. The sequence goes on along the minus strand of OX438579.1, from coordinate 141,999 downwards.
TGGTTACTGCTTCGCTCCTGTGGACCTTAGCGTGATGTTATATAGCCTATACTATTCCTCATTAATCTGGCTATCATGTACAAAAAATGTTGTCCTATCCGACTGGTAGTTCCAGAGATAAGCGCGATTAAACAAACAAACAAGCAAAAAAAACTCTTCAGATTTATTATAAGTATAGAATATTTTATAGGCCATGAACTAGGTACCTATACTCCTAGGCAAGTGGGCTAGTACGTAGTAGAGGGCTTCTGTGGTTATCTCGTCACTCGTCTGCTATACGTAGGTATACCAGATGAGTTGACCATAGAGGCCTAACAGGAGCGCGCGGAGCGAACGTAGGTAACATTAATTCGATCGACTTAGTAATTAGTCATACCTGTTTCGCACATAATTAACTAGTTTGATGGCTTTATTCATATTAGGTAATGGGTGATACGAATTGTGCTTTTCTAAACCAACATTCTGTAGGATACTTAGTTAAAAAAAGAATAATTAATTTGTAAAAAATGTGTAAATCAGTGAAATTGTGAATAAATAAAAACCTAATCATTTAAAAGTTCAGAACTTAACAATCTGAAGAAATGTCGAAACAATATTTATTTCTTAGGTATTTATTTTAATTCATAAGCATACATTAATTTTTAATCATTCAGAAATTTTGATTCAAATATAGCATTGTTTTGTGTAAATATTATTTTCCAATTAAAAACTCGACTCAATTCATATAGGTACGCACGCTCATGCAGGTTTGTCAGGTGAAGCAGTCTTCCTGCCAATGTTTTTACCTATAAGATAACATTTCCGTCCTTCCGTTTATTTATTTCCTCTTCTCATTTCTAAGAACCGGAGCGATACGTAATAATGGATGGGTTTTTCCCAACGAGTGCGAAAGTTAGGGACGTCTGCGTCTCTGTTGAGCATCGAGTTGAGTCATGTCTGTTTAGATGAGCTAATATAATATCGAGCAGACGGCGCGGCGGCGGCCGTTTATCTAACACTTACCTACTGACATCATGGATATGTACCTAAGTAAACTCACAATCTGTTGGCCGATTTCAACTTAGCGGGTATTCCGACATTTTTAATATTTTTTTATAAGATATGGCAAACCCATCTATACTATCTATACTAATATTATAAAGCTGCAGAGTTTGTTTGTTTGTTTGTTTGTTTGAACGCGCTAATCTCTGGAACTACTGGTCCGATTTGAAAAATTCTTTCAGTGTTAGATAGATTAGTTATCGAGGAAGGCTATAGGCTATATACCATCACGCTACGACCTACGTCATATTGCATATAATTACCAATGTACAGATAGAAGATTTTGAATTTATAAAATGAGGCATAGAATTTAATGGCCTCGCTGATGCTGAGGCAGTTAATAAATGTCATAGCTGCATAAGTTGTCGCTAATGTCACCAACAAAAGAGATAAGTAACCAGTCAAAATATTAATATCTTAACAACACGTATAAAATGCTAAAAACTAACTAAAATTTTTTTTCTTAACAATGGAACATACTCCTTAAGTTAAAAAATGGAGTTGTACATGGCTATATATTTACTAATTCTTTTTATATTGAATAGTACTACATTGTTTATATTACTACCCATATGCCTCGTTACTTAAATCCTTTGTTCACTCTACACGAGGCATACCATTTAGCGGCTTTCTGCTCACGCTGAGGCAGTAAATCTTTCTTTATAAATAATTCCTAAAAAGTAGTTTTTTTTTACATAGATCTGAACGATTAATGATTATTGAAAGAAATATAAGTAGAAATATTTTCCAAAAAAGGCAACTATCAAAATTATCTTATAAAGACAAGTATTTTGCGGTATTGTTTTTAAAATATGATATTTTTTGTTTTTAATATTAGTTTATTTATTGAGATTTACTAACAGTATTTATAAAACTTTATATAAATCTTTAAAGTAATATAGTTAATATTATTAGGTTTCAGGTTTAAAAAAAAAACGTTTACCGAAATATGTATAATTTAGTGTCTGAGAAACATAAATATATGAATATTTATTTTAAAAGTTTCTTAACATTGTTATATATCAACCACTGCAATACATATTTCAGATTTAAACCTGAAATCTAATGAAAAAAATAAATTGCATTCTTAATTTTTAATACGAGTACTTACTAATATTTTGGCCTAAACTGTTCTATGACTCCAATTTAAACCAAAGTTGCATTTAATATTAAACAATTACGAGTATAATTATATAATAATAATTATTAATAATGAATGTAATTAGTAATAAATCCAGTGAATGTGTACTTCTGTGTGAGGCCGTCTTTGAATGTACGCGGTGTTGACGATAACAGTTTTAATTTGCGTAATTATTTAAGGAATTGTAAAAAAAAATTGGACTAAGTCAAACTTTGTGATTTTAAGACCTGAGTACACTGTACTGGCCTGGTAAATGGTTTAAAAATTGAGAATTATGTGAAAGTTGTTCTGCTTATTAATATCAAAGTATATTGAGCGTTGCTGTCGTCAATATAAAGTTCATTTAACAGGTCTGTAACTCTACTGACTAGAAGTATACATTTTCTGTGTTTCAATAAAACACACTGCCACTAACGCAACGCCTATCACACTTCATCAGACCCAGTCATCAAACCCAGGACCACTAAGCAATTACAGATCTAGATTTGGTAAAAGACACAATATACCAAAAATTTTAATAAGCTACTTTTCTTAAAAAAAAACTTTATTTTAGCCCTTAAAATTGTAAAATTAGATTTTAGTTTTTTTTAATCGATAAATAGTTGTAAATTGAATTGCCAAATAAGTCACGTCACAGTTTGCTAGTGCCATACTTATATACAAAATCTATGACGGAATCATGTTTTGACAGCTTGTAAAAAATATGATCATTTGATACCAATTTAGACTTCATGATAGTGAAATCTTTTCTAAAATTACGCAACTTTAAACTGTTATCGTAAATAAACTGTTCTTAAATTAGGATAAAGCAATGATGTTAGTGTTCAATCAAAGTTATAAATGATTATAATTGTATTTAAGTAGCGACTTAAGTTTCAACGTGGTTATTATGGTTCTAGTCATAATATATTACAATACTCTTAGATTTTGCAATTTGATTGCATTTTGTTGTGTTGGAGAGAAGACACCTTTGATATACTTGTTTAATTTTATCTTTTACTAGCTGCTGCGCGCGACTTCGTGTGTGTGGTTTTTTTTTCACCCGATTTAAGATACGTCTTTGGTTACTGCCCCGTTCCCGTGGGTCGTAGCGTGATGTTATATAGTCTATACTATTCCTCATGAGTCTGGCTATAATATACAAAAGATTTATTCCAATTCGACAGGAAGTTCCAGAGATAAGCGCGTTTAAACAAACACACAAACAAAACAAAATAATCTTTAGCTTTATTATATTAGTATAAATTGTTACATAATATTGGAAATTCTACCAGTGGCAGTAAGTAGGACGTCTTCACTTTTAGGTTGTGATCGCCAATTTTAATATTTTAATAAATAGTGCTTCGGAAAGTACGTTAAGCCGTTGGTCCCGGCTGTCATATGTGGATCTGTGACAGTCGTTATGGGTCGTCAGAAGCCGAAAGTCTTAGCTAAGGGTATTGTATTACCCAGTTACTGGGTTGTGGAGTTCAGATAGGCAGTCGCTCCATGTAAAATATTGGTATTCAGCAGCATCCGTTAAGACTGGAAGCCAACCCCAACATAGTCGGGAAAAGGCTAGGCAGATTAATTTAATATTTAAATGATTATTGATGCTTTTATATACGCTTATAAAAACGTGTCTGTCTCTCCAAACCCATCTGCACAGTTTTAAAGCTAGCGATTAGCTATTTATTATTTTATTTGTATATTTTCTATAAACTCCATATTTGCTACTTGCGCCACTTCAAGGGATCCTTGTCGCTAGGGAAAAGCTGGTGTGCAAGGACCCTTATTGATCGAAAACTAAATTATATTCAAAGTCCCAACTCCCTTTCAGAAAGGGTGACTATTTGTACTTACATTTAATAATATCTGTGTATCTAAACCCCCAAATACTTGCAGTTACTCAATTTTATAATTATGTGAAAGTTTATTTGCCTATTCATTGTAGTAGCAAGTATGTAGTCATATGGAGGTGTTAATACAGGACAACCTTAATATAACGACCCTCTATATAACGATTTCCTCGATTTACTAAATCGTTTGAAATCCCCTAGGACCCTCCGCTAGTAACAAACAAACCTGCAGCAAACTGTTTGCTATAACGAATACTTTCTAATCCCATTGAACTTTGTTATATCGAGGTTGCACTGTGTTATAGTTAATTATATTGAAGAGTAATATTCAGATCATACTTATTTATGTAAATTATACATAGTAGCTGACATCTTGTAAATATCTACTATTTCGAAATTAATTGGTTTGGGCTAGTGAAACGGAGATAAGAAAATTAAAATCGCAAAAGGTTCAGTAGTTTTCAAGATTTGCAGTCGATACAGAACCTTCTCTTTTGAAGTTAGTTAGAAATGTCAAAGTCAAAACATTTATTTCAATAACACCATTTACAGGCACTTTTGAATTGTCATGGTTCCGGTCAGTTAGTCAGAAAGCTGTCGCTAGTTGCTCTTTCCAAAACGAAGGTAGGCCTCTACGGAGAAGAACGAGCAAGAAACTCCACGAACGAGAAAACAAAGTGGTATTCCTATTGATAATACCTATATATAGCTAGCTTGACGACAGGTGTGATACTTCCTGGCTATGTGATACTGCTATTATTTATCAGGCTTGCCTCTAGGTTCGCCACTGGTCACGTAGTTAAGCCCAACAAACACAGAGAGCGGGAGCGGGACGGTAGCGGGACGTGAGCGTGTCGCCGGGTTGTATTCCTTGTATTTATATGGATGACCCCACACTCAACGCTCACGCCCCGCTCCCGCTCTCTGTGTGTGTTGGGCTTTAGATATCATAATGTGGACTTCCTAAAAAACGAAGGTTTTAAGGATCGAATAAGCTAGTTAGCTAGCAATGTCATCACGAGCCAAACAGCCGGGCCTTTTACATAATACCTCTAGTATCAGCGTTTTTATCTCCGCACCACTGGCTCAAACGTCTCCATCTTAACGTTTACGTAGCGAGGGGGCGAGCAGAGCTGTAGGCCTAATCAGAATAGTTCAGTAGCTGTCGCCACGACTAGCCTTCCTTTATTATCACAAATAGTGAAAAAGTTTGTTATAATAAGAGTTTTTTGTAAGCTTGCACTTCTTTGTATTAAAAACAGGTAAAATACTTAACAGTATTGTTTAAGTATTCCACATTTCTTTTGTCCTATTTATTTATTGCTAAATTAGGTTATGTCAAGTAAACCATAAGGGCCTCCGCCCACGTCAGATTTGTAGGACCGATTTATCGAATCGCACGATTATTTCATAGTTTCGTAGGACCGACTTTTTGTAGAACATGTGCGTTACACTATTGTCATCAGTACGTTCGTATATAATTTCTTTCCGACAAAATATCGGTCACCGATTATCTGACGTGCGCGGAGACCATTCAACATAATATTCTGACACTATGCAATAGTGTAGCTTTCTATCAGTGAAAGTATTAACTGTAATCAGATCAGTATTTCCTGAGATTACCTCATACATATAATTTTACCTCTTTTTGCTAGATAATTGTGTAAGATATCGATTGAGTTGTGATGCTTATGTTGTGTTATTTTGTTATGAATAAACATTTAATTAACCCACCTTTCTGTGCAATAATCTTATTTTGTATAAAATTATATTTTATAGAATACTAGCGACATGCATGGGTGCAATGTTGATAGTAGTTACATAAACCATCCTCTTGAATCACTCTTCATCTATAGATGAAAGCCGCATTATAAAATCCTTTGCGTAGTATAAAAGATGTAAGCACACAGACGGCGGGAAGCGACTTTGTTTTATACCATGTAGAGATTTCGACATAATTATGTGAAATTTCGCAATATTAATGTATTTGTCATTATTTTATGAAACAAGATCATTAAGTGTAGGTGTAACAAAGTATGTAAGTGCATCGCTCGCTCCCCAGTGATAGGAACCATTCCAAATGTTAATATTTTGTAGTTGAAACATTGTTGATTAGAAATGTAAGACTGAAATAAATTGATGACGTCAAAGTCTGTTGTTTTATTAGACACGAGGAAGCAGGCTACCCGACTATCTTGAATACTTGGTTACTTTTCTTTTTTTTTTTTGAAAAATTACAAATATGTAGTAATACTATAATTGGAACTAAAAAAAAGGTATCTATTATAACAAGACGGTTTATTGTCATTCAAGAGGCGGGAAGTCCTTAACAAACTTTTTTTTTTAGTTTTGGGCTACAGTTTCCCTACGGGGCTAAAGTAACCCCCACATTTGCCTACCCGGTATTAAGAAATCCTTATTTTGTCACCCTGAAAAAATCGAGTAAATAGAACAATTATTATAAGTAATATAAAATCATCTAATAAAAGTACTAAATATATTTTTAATGCATTTATTTATTTATCAAAACTAAGTAACAACAATCACTTAAAAATATATTAAGACTCGACAACATTTAAAATTAATCTAAAACATTGACATCTTATATAAAACAAAAATACTTACCAAACTTACCTTGTAAAAGTTTCTACTAAACAATTAATTGCTCTTCCCTAAAAATATTCTATTTTTTTATTGACAATACCTGAGAAAAATATTACAATCAGTCTTAATTTTTTGGAAATAGGATTCAAAAAATATGTTCAGTATTTGGTTTTTGTCTATGGAATGCCGTGCCTAGCCGGTGTTAGAGTCCACAGGATGGCTTGAGGCACTGCCTTCGGGCTACGGAACCATGACCGCGCTGCACCCAACATCCTGTTAAAAAATACAAAAGTTTTAAAAATACAAGTTTCTAAAGTATAAAGGTATAGACTATATCGGATGTGGAAATAGAGATCTAACATGACATCTATTAGGTTTGACACCTGTCAAACCTAATAGATGTCATTATTAGGTTTGACACCTGTCAAACCTAACACACATTGACATTGACATTTTCCTTTGACAAAGAAGGAGCGTAAGAAACTCATTTTGAGGGTAGTTTTATTTTTGAATTGATTCCATCATATAAGTCTTAAATAACGAATGATTTTAAGTCAGTTTGTGTTTTGATGTCCTTTTGTTTGTCGACATACTTGGTGAGTGGTCGCGGCCACCAGTCCAGCTGCTCCCTGGTGAGCTTCAGCTCGACCTGCATGCGCGTGAGCTCGTCGCGCATCTCGTCCAGCTCCCCACGCAAGGCGCTTGTCTCGTTGGCCGCAGCTGACACGCGACAGTTCAGGTCGGCGCATTCGCGGGAACAACGCTCACGAGCTCTGATGATGAGGTACAGTTAATATAGTTTATGGGGTTCTAAATAACTAGGTACAACAACAACAACTGGCACTGATAAATTATCAACCTCTACGTGACGGCATATCCGGTCATTCCAGTGCAAATAGGTACTCCAGAAAACGAAACGTGATTCAGCGCTCCTTAAAGGCTGATTTAGACGGTGCGAGAAATATCGTGCAAGTTGTGGTACATTTCCGTCAATGATCAGTCACTTTTGACATGACAGCCGCGCGGTCCCGCAATGTACGTCAAATCGCACGATATTTCTTGCATCGTCTAAATGAGGCTTAAGTTATAATTTGTGGAAGCCTATACTATAGTGTCAGCAAAATATTTATCTCGCCCGTGTCTTGCTGTGTGTGCTTACAGCCTAATATAGCGATTACCTTCTTCAAATCAAAGACACTTACTCCTCCTCCTGCGAGAGCCGTCTGCTGGTGATCTCCAGCTGCCTCTGCTTCTCATCAGTCTCCCGCCGCAGCGCCGCCACCTCGGCCTCCGCTGACGACAGCAGGTCCTCGTGTTGGGCCAAGTCTTCCTCTAACATTGCCAGCTAAACGGAAATCTTTTCTATGTGTCTATATTACTTCACGCCAAGGCGCATAGGCCTCCCCCCCTTAGTAATTTGAGTCCAGAGCTATGGACTTTAATGGACCATTAAAGGAATCTATAATAAGTCTAATTAAGTCTGCCTTTGTACCTTTGCACGTAAAGTTTAAATAAATAAGTAACTAAGTACTTAATTGAAATTGGATTGATTCGATGCAATTGTCATACATATCTCCACATGGCTCTCCAAATGAAACTCACCCTGTCATAGGCGTCATCTCTAGAGTTGATAGCTTCATTGTGCGCGGCCCGCTCGAGCGCGAGCGCATGTTCGCTGACGGCTGCGGACGCCCGGACGCCGTCCAACTCGTTGCGGCAGTTACGCCAACCTGGGCAAACACAGACATGCTCGTCAACTATAATAATATTTTACATAAAATAGTTGCCATGGTTTATCTACAAAAGTTGAAGTAAGTAATATGAACTTCAAAATCTTTGAATAAACAATTTTCAACGTTATTGGTTAAGTAACGGTGCATGCGCGGTAACTTTAAGAGGAAACGCGAGAGGGGAGACCAGTGCCGGTTTTAGCACTACCAGCGCCCTGTGCGAGATTTCTAAGGCGCCCCCCCCCATCTGCTATTCAAACCTATCTACTGCCTTTACGAAAGAAAAAAAAAGGATGAGAATGAAAAAAGTTTTTTTTTGGATTTTTTAAAAAAACTTGTTTTTTTTCAATATTTCAAGACATTTTGTGAAAAATTCGAAAGATTCCCGTTTTTTCCCAAAGGATTCTGTCTGCGAATTTTTCAATGTAACATATGTGAAAAAACGGAAAAAAACCACATTGTTTTTTTTCGTGAAAGAAACAAATTTTTTTTTTAGCAATTTTAACGCTAGTCCGGACAGGCTCTCACGCCTATTATCACCATCGAGGCGATCCGGCTGGTGCTGGCGGACTGGCTCGGAAGAAGGTACGGCTCCCTGACGTTTCGGGTGACGCAGATGCTCTCGGGGCATGGCTTCGGGAAGTACCTGTGTCTCATAAACAGGGAGCCAGACGCCCGGTGCCACCACTGCGTGGACTGCCTGGAGGTCACGGCGCGGCATACGCTGTCAGAATGTATGGCCTGGGTGGAGCCGCGTCGTGTCCTCATCTCTGAAGTAGGCAGTGACCTGTCGCTGCCGGCCGTCGTCGCTTCGATGGTCGGCAGCGAAGGGTCCTGGAACGCGGTGGCCTATTTCTGCGAAACGCTTATCTCGCAGGAGTCGCTGCGGAAAAGGAAAGAGATATTACGACCTCTCTCCCGGCCCGCAGCAGGCGCCCCAGGCGTCGGCGGCGCCCTCTTACGGCCCCACTAAATGGGCTAGAGGCGGCGGACTTGGGGACTCCATCAACCGAACCCAAGGTGGTGGTGCGTAGTGTTCCACGCGCGCCCCTCTCTGCCGTCCGGCGCGGGGCGAGTTAAACACCTCCCTCCCCTCCAGACCCGAGGTGGCCCGCGGAGGGCCAGTACCAGTCGGGAATCGCGGAAGGAACGTGAACCCGGCCTAAGTGTGCGGCCGGGGTCGCTTTCAAGCAGTAAGAGTCTGACAGACCCCTTCGACATCCAAGAGGATTTTCCACCCCGGGAACAAAAAAAAGTCGCATGATTTCGGCGATAAGATTTGTCAAGTAATTCCTTATAGTACGTTCGGGTTCAATGGGGCCATGTTATTCGGTGATATACTTTTCGAAATCACGAAGCCTGAGCTAAGCGTGTTCCGCTTCGTCAAAAATAAAGCCAACTCTTTTTAAATTAAATTTTAAATAGAGATAGATAATGTAACGTGTCTTGTTTGTGGCCGCTTCCCGGTAAAATGAACAACAGTGTTAGTGTTCCGGCCGAACGCTGAGTTCCACTCTAGTGTTGTCACCATAGCGATAATTTTGTCGCTAGGCTTTGAGAATTTACAAGTAAGTACTGACTCAACGAGCGAGCGGCCCAAAAGGGGCGTCTTTTTTTTTTTTTTTTTTGAGGTGGTAAAAGTCATCTAATGAGTCCTTCCGTCCTAGGTGGGGCGGAAGGGACTGTCAGACTTTTACTGACTAAAAAACCACCCTGTTCCTTCTGTTGCCCTTTACGTTCCGGGGCCACGGTATCCTGTTAAGACGTCCCGCAACCCCGGCAGGCGTTTGGCCCCGTTGGGGGTCCCGTCCCTGTGCTGACAGCTCTTTGAGGCGCGCGCGAACAGAACGCGCCGTCGACCCGGGCATGGTCCTTGATCGGACGGCGAGCTACCCATTACTCGCCGTCCGCAAGCCCGCGCCTACGGTGGCCGGATGTCGCCTCGCGACGTTCGACGCCCTGGGCGTCTCCCGCGGCGGCTGAGGCGTGAGGTGGAGGGTGTTGTTCTCTCCCTCACGCGGCCCGCCTCCTCCTTCGCTAGCATTACTGCTTCGCAGAAGGAGGCGACTGCATCCCATTCCCTCTCGCCCCGGAGCATGGCCTCCTGCGGCGCCCCTTTAGGTCCGGCGCCCGGGGCGGTCGCCCTACCTCGCCCTACCCTAACGCCGGCACTGACAGAGAGTAAACACTGTCATGACGAAATATTCAACTTAAAACATAGGTACTTATAAGATTACAGTGTCTCCACAGTGATTGTTCTATCTGTATCAACTTTTACGAGCTCTGCGATGAAATAGCCGATGTTATTATTCTCATTTTATCTGATATATCCCGAGCGGGGTACTAGATAACCTATAAAGTAGATTAGCCTACAATCTCCGTCTGTTGCGACTGCAGAGCCGTGCCAATTTAATTACTGTTTGTGTCTGGCCGAGGACCATCGACGCTGCTGTTCTAGTGGGGTCGTACACAAGTGTTTCATGTCCAGCGCTTTGTACCATTATCATAGTGACGGAGTGTCTATGACTCCCTACTTATACCCGTCTACGGCGAGGCCAAGAGGAGGGTAATATTTTAACTGAATGATGTTGCTAAATGATTTTGTTTTGTCACAATTTCAAAAGCAAATAAACTAAACTAACTTGTACGAGTATTTGCTAATCAGCTAGATGTCTTTGTGTTGCTCGGGCCTGTTCTCACCGGTGCGACATTACATTACGCATACAAGCCCTCATAAACTAGAATCGGTAGATACTCACAAGTCGCTGAGCGCATAATACTTTTACTTATTTATTTATTTACCAGATGGAAAACGAACAGCTATACATAAAGTGAATACCGAAATTGAATAAGTTACATAAAGCTAATTACAGGTTCACGAGAGTAGAAATATATAAGTGTAGGTAATACATATTTAAATAGAGATCAATATTCTAATAATGCACTGAGTAAAGGTCATGGCACATTATTCCAGCACCGCAACGGCACCGCGCTAGACCAGCAATTTACTTGTCATGGCGCGCTGCCAGCGAGCGGACCGCGAGCTTACAGCGCGCTGCAAGCACGCGGTCCGCTAGCTTGCGCCTACATTCGAGGCGACGCCGTGCTGGCGCTGAGAAGTTGCGGTGCTGGGATAATGTACCATGACCTTAAGTCTGTGTGTCTCGGCACACTCCACGACTGAAGGCACGTTGTGTTCGCGAACGTGTACCTAATATTAAATGGATACTTTACAATAACAAATCAAGGCTTTTCATGCCTACTCACAAAAAAAAATGTTTACCTACCAGCGTATATTGAGCGAGATTACTGTTTTGATACATGATAAGTGTCTTGTTCAAACAATCGTGGCTACTTTAAATAAACAGTAATTACTTTCAGTATCTATAACTAGCACAGACACAGACACAGATTTATAAGACTATTAATGTACATTATGGAACGCAATAAACGATTGATTGAAGTTTGGGATATACGCTGCTGCCGCCGAACGTTTAAGACAAATAACCCCGCGATTCTTTATCTTCGTGTAACTCCAACGGTATAATATATACACATCAAAAGTGTCTAGGGATCAAGATGTATTTGGTAATAATAATATATTGATCCCTAGACACTTTTGATGTGTGTAGGTATAGGCAGCGCACGACATGATAGCTCTCAAGAAGCAGGAATGTTTCCGACTTACTTATCGTAATATTATGGCCAAATTACACAGTCTTTATATTGTAGCCTATGTATTATTCTGATGCTATATTATTGTAAAACATCAAAATTCGTATTTGCGTGAAAGAGTAACAAACATCCATCCATCCTCACTTTTCACATTTACTTATAATATTATAGGAGGATAGTTGAGAATATATTCTTTAAATGATGACTGGACTTACTCAAAATACATAATAATATGCAAACAAACAAAGATAAAGATCAATCTATTTTGCTGTGATATCGTCTACACTACGTAGCAGATGCTACGGAGCTACGAACATTCGCTACGAATCCATGCTCTACGAGCTACAAAGCTGCAACTATTTGTTGTGTGTTTTACTTGGTTTCATTTAAAACTTACATAATAATATTTATGTAAAGTAGCTCGCTTAATTAACTTTCTATATTCGCTTCGCTGAGATTTCAGTCAATTCTTATCAACTAGCTTCAATAGTAACTTCGCGATATACGAGTATACAGCTACGGACAATTTCATAACGGTGTCTCTAGAGATCAGTGGCGGCTGGTGGGTTATCGAACTGGTGGTGCACTTTACTAAAATATTAAAATTAGAAAATGCAACAAAACAAAAATTGACATAATATATGTTTATTTTTTATACATTAAATCAATGCGACGACCTTTTTCTGGAGCGAAATGTTCAATCACCTTTTTATTAAAATCGGGTATTAACACCATACACATTATAGAATAAAAGTTCTCGAAAAAAATCGAAACAAAAACTAAAAACAACGGTACGGTAATATAAATAAACAATAATTAACGCGTCACACATACAGTGAAACTATACTGGTAGTCTGATAACGAGATGTCAATCATGGCTGCCGTCGCGTCGTCGGCCAATTCGTCAAACATCGGGTGCTCTCGGCAATCCTCGGTTCGCACGTGCGGCGCTCGAGAACCCACTCATTACTCGGTACATTTCTATGAACTATCTTCTGTTTCACGCGTCAGGCGTATTAACTCGTATCTCCTACAAGTTATATTAGCAGTCCTCGTGCACTCGCCGAAGCGCACGAGAATTTGTCTTTACAGGAAAAAAAGTCTTATTAGTTTAGTAAAGCGCTCAAACTGTTTCACCATAATTGGAGATTTAATTTTTTATACGTTTTTGTACATAAATGTTTAAAAATAACTATTAAAATGGTAATTTAAAAATAAAGATGAAGTACTTAATATTTTGTAATTTTTGATTTTTGAATTGGTGGTTCAGCGCACGAGCGCACTTAAGGTACAGCCGCCACTGCTAGAGATACAGATACAGATACAGATCACGGCCAATTAACGCGTTGTCATTCGCTGGGATTGTAGCACGATAGCCGTGTGTGGGCACGTGTGCCGGCGCTCGAACACAAACATCACTCTGGCCGGCCAGCTCGACCCGCCCGGCCGGGCGGCGATGCCACGCGTCTCGGGGGATCGTGCCTATGATTGTAGGAGATGCGAGAGGGATGTGTTCTCGTCGTGGACATTGTTTCGACCCCGTAAATTGGAAATAAAATTGTTTCTTCTGCAGCGGATACGATCTCCCAAACGTCAAGCGTGCTAATATCGGTTCTTATATTTATTTTCTGAACTCAGCTTATGCTTGTATATAAGATTTTTTTTTTGTATACTTCTAAGTACAACGTTATACAGCGCAGACAGATGAATAGTTTTGTAGATAGTACACATGTCAATGTATCCACGCCGACGCCGCCGAATTTTTTATCAGCGTCATCGGCGCCAAGATTTAAATAATTATGAACGAATAATAATTATAAACCACTCAGAAGTAGGAGCCCCGCATAGCGGGGCTCCGTAGACCGGGGTTCCGTCGACTAGACCAATACCTGGTCAATCTAGTTTTGGCGTAGTCGACGGAACCCCGTCCGGGGCACCTACTTCTGAGTGGTTTAAAAAAAAATAACCACGAAGAGGATGGCGGGGTCTGGTAGACCCCGCCATCCCCTTTTAACCTAACCTGTCCAAGTCGGGGTGCCCCAAGTCCCGAGCTCGCTTCGCTCGCTTACAAAACGTGGCGATTTTCGATATTTTGATTTTCGATATTTTGATTTTCGACATTTTGATTTTCGATATTTTGATATTCGATATTATAATACATTCGATATTTTGATTTTCGATATTTTGATTTTCGACATTTTGATTTTCGATATTCTGATATGTATCCAGTTTTCTTCATGTCTGCATTTGTGAGCGACGTGTTCTCTACGTCAATAATTTTGTTTTAATTGTTAGATTTTTGTAAGAAACAATTTTACCTTTTAACATTAGATAAGCATATTCATTTATTAGTATCATCAAATAAGATCTTTTTTGTTAATTTGTTCTCTTTTTATAATGCTTTCCTGTTCAGACTCCTATGTTTGCTATAGCGAGGTAAGTATGTGTCGTATTGAGTAACATTGTGCAGGCTTCTTTACGAGCCACCCAGACTGAAGTAAGCGGTAATTAAACAGTACACCGACACTATTTCAAACAAAAGGCGCCATAAATCGGCCCTACGAGACGTTTAGTGCGCGGGATGTTGGGCCGCTGACACATCCATTGTATTTTGCTCCCTGCGAAATATTTTTAGCTAGCTATGCTAAAAATTGGTGAATGTATTTTTTAATTTGTTATTTACTGTGACTTTCCATCACAAGCATTAGGTATTTAAGTAAATAAATCGGAATATAAAATCATGTATGAAGTGAGGAGGGATCACCAACTTACCCACGGCAGTACACATTCCACGATGACAGAAAGGTACTATGATAATCGTAGGGAGGTAGGTAATAGCGAAGGGATTTTGCCTCGCTATGTGGCCTGCAGTTGTACCAGCACGGCCGGCGGCCATGGAGCCGCGCCCGATATCATTGACGCATATCACTCTCCACCAGCTGCTGCGTAGGTATGTAGCAACGACCACCACGTTGTGATTACAAGCGATCATTACTGACCACATCCATATGCTACGTCCGGCAGCTAGTACTACACTTTTCAAGAAGTAATTCAATTCCTTACAAGTTTAGAAACAATAGTCGTACTTTAGTCGGTACCCAATAATTCCCTTAGAACGCGTAAGCTTCGTTGTTCTGAGGCAGACGATGACGTTTGAATGTTCTGTAGTAGTGCGCACCATGAGAGCGGGTTCCGCCGGCGCCAGCACAGACAACGGGCTGAAGTAGCTTCAGACTCAGTTTGAAGCAATGTCATTCGCCAATGTGTTCATGTTCTTCATTCACAAACGTTATTCTTAATAAATCCTTTTCATGTTCTAACTTCCATAATACACTACGACTGTTTGTCACGTGCAATATTCTCACTGCGTTAAATTGCGTCATTATTTATAATCGCACTAACGATGACGGATGCTGACGCGCCGCGTCGCCGTGGAGCACGCGCGATCGCGTAGCTGGTGCCACTCGCGTTTTTTTGCGCAAATACGTAATGAAGAATTACTCAAAATGTGCCAATGATGCCTACACAAACTCTTTTTACCACCTCATCCTACGTCCTAAAACCTCTGTTGGTATCACCATGTGCCTAG
Source organism: Hoplodrina blanda (assembly GCA_949316365.1). Taxonomy (NCBI): domain Eukaryota; kingdom Metazoa; phylum Arthropoda; class Insecta; order Lepidoptera; family Noctuidae; genus Hoplodrina; species Hoplodrina blanda. The sequence continues at coordinate 126,381 of OX438579.1, read as the reverse complement.
TGTGGGTGCCCTCTATCTGGCAGAAACTTGTTGCTCCGAAACCTATTTGGCATAACTCACTTGGCATAAACTTTTTTAAACGAACATTGTTAAGGTATAAAAAATATTTAATATGATTGTTTTTTGGCCTAATGTTTTTATGTCCGAATTTAAAATGGGATACTTTTAAGATGGCAGAATTGTATTGGGCATAATTACCTTTGTCAGAGTTACAATTTTGCATAATTTCGTTTAGCATAAGCTTAGCATACTACGAAGATCACAGAATTTCAATAGAAATAATTTTATTAGTCATATTGAAAAAAAAAATGGGTACGAATTTTTTTTTTTACTTTTGGCCCCAGAAGTCCGACTTTGGGACATGAGGAGCGTAGGCCGAAGGCCGGCGGAGCTCCGACGACATGGCTGACGGGAGATAGGGCGGCAGCTTTTTTTTTACCGCCCAGAGCGACCATCTGTTGAAATTATGATTAATTATTATTAATAAGGATATGAAATGCATGTCGAAAGATGATTCTGGCTGTGAATTTTCTGCGATATGATGGTTCTACTTTTGATTGTTATGGATATAAAATATATGCCAAAAGATGATTCTGGTTGTGAACTTTCTACGATATGATGGTTCTACTTTTGATTATTATGAATATGAAATTTATGCCTAAAGATGATTCTGACTTACAAAATTATGGGTTTCGGTGTATGGTAAATGAGTGTATGCCAAACGATTTTCTGCGAAAAGAGGATTATGCTATCCGTTGCTATGCGAAATTAAATTATGACGTAAAAAGTTCTGCTATAAAGGGTGGACCCTCTGACGACCCGTACGACTGTCAAAGATCCACGTTTACAGCCGGGACGAACGGCTTAACGTGCTTTCCGAGGCACAGAACGATGTCTGTGATGTCTAAGTTAAACTTAGAAAGTAATATGAATAGAAAAAGTCACATTGGTACCTGCCCGGATTCGAACCCACAACCTCATGCATGAGAGGCGGGCGCCTCAGCAACTGGGCCATCACGACATCCTCGAAAACCTCTATTGGTAATTTGGTATAGTAAGCTTACATCAAGGTGGAGCGAGGGAAATCTAGTTTCCCACAAAACCACATGCCGCCAATGGGTAGAACTATCACCCATAGGTACCACCTACCAGCACGCCGCATCGTGACCCTGATAGATCATAATATGGAACTTCACAAACTATATTTGCACGACGATACACCCTTGTCCAACTTAACAAACAAACCATAATACATTTGTCTTCTTTTTCTGTCATGAATGTTTTGAAGCGGAGAACACAAAGTGTCCCCGAGTCCGAATAAAAAGTGTACTTGTTTATCTGCAATGAACTCAAGCCGCGTTAGGTGCCGCACTCCAACAACACAAGTTTTAATCGCAATCTAAATGGTTGCCGCGAGATAACACGCCGGAGCCATTTAGCTGTGATACGGAGTAAATTAGTGCCGTGTATTTATTTGGTGCCTAATATGAGCTTACAAGGGTCACCTAAGTGCTTTATGTGTTAAAACGCAGCCATGTATACAATTATAATTAACTGTACAATGTTACTGCTATTCAAAGTCAAAGTCAAGTCAAAGTCAAAACATTATTTCAATTAGACCATTTACAGGCACTTTTGAATTGTCAAGGAGTCGGTCAGTTAGTCCGAAAGCTGAAGCTGGTTGCTCGTTCCAAAACGGAGGTAAGCCTCTATGAAGAAGAACGAGCAAGAAACTCCACGGCACTCTTTTCAATTAGGTTTTTACAAAATACTGGTTACATTATTCTTGTTGTTTCTACATGTGAAAACAATGAAGATTAGTTTAAAATAATAATAAAATTTAATAAAATAAGTAGGAGAATGTAAGGATCGTAGCGGGTGGCGTTCTGTAGTTTCTGCCTACCCCCATGGGAAAAAGGCGTGAGTTTATGTATGTATGTATGTAATATAATAAGAATCAAGATGTTATTTTCCACGGTAAGGCTTTTCAAAGGATTCAAAAGCTTTATTACTTTTATACGCACGATGATCAAATAATCTTAAAATTATAAGTTTTAAAATTATTTTTCACTTTTTAGAGTTAAATGTTTTTCCAAGTTCTTAGTATTTCTTGGTTTTGAGTTAAAAACCAAGATATAAAAAGAATCTCAGACCAAAGTCCGCAGCGCCCGCGCCATCTACCACCCTCCAACCAAATTCAAAAGTGTATCCCAATTTCAAATCGAAACTATTTTACAAGAAAATGGTAACCTTCGTGTACCGCGCTGTCGGATAGCAAGCACGTTCCGCAACTTGACATTTGTTTAATAATATTACCTTAACGAGCCTATTCAGGTATTCAAACATGTTTTCAATTCGGTACATAAGAATGAAGGCGCTCGCCGACAAATCTTAGGACTGAAAAAAGTTTTGTCCAAAGGATCGTCAAACATGCCGGAATTTATTAGAGCCGCCCTTCCCCCTCCCCGCCCCGCGCAACCCTTTCGCGCGCGCGGTCTACCGTGAAGCGCGTCAAGGTTCAGCGGACTTACCGACAGATCACACAGTACCTGAGGAGCGGCTCACACCTACGACAAGGAATTTATCTCAGAACGTTACGCCCACACCGATCATACGCGTGGGAAAGTTGCGGTGTCCGCTCCTACAGATACCTTTACTCCTATAACACGAAGAGCTAATGTAAGGAATGCTTTGTGTAATTGTTCGATGGTCGTCAAACCATAGATTTAGATAATATAATATCATTTATTTCAACAGATTAGCCTCTAATAGTCTAATACATCTACGTACCCTGACTACAGTCAACGTTTGCTATTCAGTTTATATTATATTAAGTAGTAATCTGTGGAAAATGTAGTGGCTAGTATATTTGTCAAGTTATAAAATTATTATATAATATAATTAATATACCTACAAAACTTTTGTTTTCCCTTTAACAATAAATACATTCATTAATTTTAATTCTCTATGTGAGTACCTCATGAGTGAGCTTTCTCAGGCTCGCTCAAATGTCTCGCTGATGGTGGCGCGTGTCTTCGATCCATCAGTTCCCTTCAAGATGATTGAGCAAAGTGGTGCTGATCCACGCGTCATGTTCGTGAACGGGCGCCTGCCATGGTGAACATCTTTATTATTATTTTATATTCACCTTCATTGTTCTGCAACATGAATATTGTAACCAGGATTTTGAATCCTAAATCTTGCTCATTCATATCGTTTCGTTAGAACTTAACGGTAACCACAATGTCTACTAAGTATAGACTGCTTCTAGTCACCAGTTAATTGATGGTGTGACGTCATCGCAGAACAGAAACCGTGTCGCGTCGCGAAAATAGGCGTGTCAGAATCAGAACACAAGCCTGTAGTCGACGCTTAGTTGATGAAGATGTGGGTTGATTAGGTTTTACGTAACTACGCACGTGTTTGGGTGCGGAGGTGTGGATGTGTGTGTAAGGACTGTTTGCCGACCGTGTGGCTCTCAATTGGATCTGTCAAAGGGTGCGGAACCCAATCAGATATAATGTAGACTAGCGCCTGATCCCACATTATTTATTTACGGCGAGCGCCGCGCGCCGGACCCTAGATAATAGTTCACACTCTGCCGCACGCTGTTTATACTCCATTTCATTTGTCCTGAGATAACGCTTCAAATGTAATTACGCATTACGAGTGTCCCGCTGTGCCGCACTCGTGTTTCACTTAACATGACGCCATTCATTTTGTGTGTTGAGGGACGCATAATATTAGTAAGCTTTTATCTTTACGTACTTTTAGAATTACGTGAATATACCTACAATATAATAGTTAAACATAGATATTCCGGAACAGTCGATGGTACAACATTTATACAGAGTCGCCGGACCTAGGGTATTGCATCGTGGCCGTAACGGTGACTGCTGTAATGTATGGTTAACAAGCATGCGTACTGCTCGTTTCATGGCTTAGCCATTTTCCAGGTACCTGATACCTGTAGTAAAGTTGATATTACTCACTTACGTCCGAGTTTGGCGGCACATTTTGATTATATTTTTCAGGATATTGTTATACATCGTATTTCTTATTACCACACACTTTTCGTAACAACAGCCTGACGCTTTAAAATTCCCATCTTCGAAGCCTTTGGCTGAAATTATGGCTCACGGAAAACACCTGGCAATAATGTAGGTTTTAACAATATTCTGTGAAACATCAGCTCACGCTGCTTATATTGTTTTGTCAATTTTATGCATAAGTTTATTAAGTAGAAACTTGTAATTGGTTTTCTTCTACTTATTACTTCTTGCCACTCCACTATTAGCTGTACGTTTTCCATAGATAAGATAAGATTTATTTATATGTGTAAACATACAAGAGCATGCAAGATATTACATCTTTAAAGCAATAAAATAAAATAAATAAACATAAAGCAGCCGTCAAACTTAAGAGTAAGTGCGTAAGGTCCACTTTTCACCTAATACCTGAAAATAGCCTAGCATTGAAACTAGCAAGTACACCCGTACTTCTTCACTATTTGTATTCCACTATCTATTGTCATAATTACAGCCATGTTGGAATGGCGTAGGTGCGGCCACTCTGCGCTGTGGACATCCGCTTCCTGTGCCCACTAATGGCGTTATACTGACGACAATATTACCTGTTGCTTACGGAACTGTACCTGAAGTCTACTTCCTGTACACTACTTCCAGTATTGTTTTCAACACACTTGCTCGTGAAATGCTAATTACCTTAATGCAACACGTTTATGTTCAAATGCAACATTTACGCGTGCATTACGTCCTAACCTTCTTCTTGGGCTAAAATCAAGGCTTGAGTGTAACTCTATACTTAACTCTGTCGCATGTTCTATTATTATACAGTTATGGTATCAGGGGGAAACTCTACAAACTTTTAGAAACGATCGTAATCTAATCATAATCGCAATCTGTCCTAATTTTCCCTCATTCCGTAAATAGGATACTTACAGGATCACTATGCTGTCTGTCTATCAAGTCTTTTCTTCTCACACACACGTGGAGACATCAAACTGAAATTAATATCAAGTAGGTATTCAGGTCTACCTTTGGAGCAGTGAAAAAATCAAACTTCTAAGTCAACGCAATCTCAAGTGAAGGTTGTTTATGCTCCGTTTATGGCGTATATTTTGACGCTCGCAAGGTAATCAAAATTTCCTATAACGGACTTCCCGTTGACCTAGAATCATGAAAATTGGTAAGAAGCTTATATGCCACGTAGCACAAGTAAAGAAAGAAATCCGTAAATAACCGTAATTTTGTAGTTACATAATAAAATAATTACTATTTTTGGAATTATAAGCTTGCGGGATAACAGTTTTCCAACGGCAAAGTTGAGTGTGTCCTACAGAACAGCTGCCCTACCATGAACTCTTATTGCGATCCAAAAAACTGAATTGTTCTTCAAATAAGTCAATATAACGCATCAATTTATGCGTTATATTGACGTATTTGAAGAACAGTTCAGTTTTTGGATCGCGATAAGAGAAAATACGTCAATAAATGACATAAATTGATGCGTTATATTGACTTGTTTGAAGAACAATTCAGTTTTTTGGATCGCAATAAGAGTTCATGGTAGGGCAGCTGTTTATCTTTTGGTTAGAGGAATGTTCGGTGCTTTCATCAGTTATCTAATTTTTTATTGCGTTCAATATTGTACGGTGGTACGGAAACCTTCGTGTGCAAGTCGGACTCGCACTTGGCTGGTTGTTTATATTGATTGTCGCCGAGATGAGACTACCACTTCATTTTGAAAGTTCTTCATTAGTAAAATTCGCAGCCACAAGCATGTCGTGTTCTGCCGACCAGGTCAAGGTCGGCGCCATCCGTCCTGACTTCGCGGGGCTTCGAACCGTCATGGTTAGCTGCCCCGTATCGGCGGCCAAAAGAATAACGGAGGGTCGAAGGCTCCTGGTGGGCTGGGTTTCGGCGCAGGTCAAACTGCTCGATCCCAGACCCCTGAGGTGCTTCCGCTGCCAAGTGGGCAACCACGCGGCATGCGTCTGCACCTCGGAGGTGGACCGCAGCGACAAATGCTTCCGCTGCGGTCAGCCCGGTCACATGGCCGGTACGTGCTACGCCGCGCCGCACTGCTTTGCATGTGCGGCCGCTGGCAAGCCGGCCGATCACCGGGCAGGGGGCAGGGCCTGCGCCCCACCTGCCAAGGCCAGGGGCAGAGGTAGGCCCTCCGCTGCCGCCGCCGCCGCTGCTGCCGCCGCAGCCGCCACCGCCACCGCCGCCACCGTCGCCGCCGCTGGCGCGTCTCAGCCCTCGAGGAGGGCCCTGGAGGAGGATATAATGGAGGCCTAATCACGGCCCCATTGCGCCTCCTCCAGGCGAATATCAACCACTGCGTCGCCGCTCAGGATCTCTTGCTCCAGAGCATGGCGCAGTGGTTGATCAACATCGCGGTGGTCGCCGAGCCGTACTTTGTCCCGCCCAGGGATGACTGGGTGATGGACCTCGACGGCTCGGTGGCCATAATATCGTCGGCCGCCGCCGGTACCCCGTCTCTCGAGAGCGTCAAAAGAGGACGGGGTTGTGTGGCAGCACGGTTCGGGGAGATCGCCGTGGTGGGCGTTTACCTCTCCCCGAGCCGAACTCTCGCCGAGTTCCACGTCTCCCTTAGGGAGATAGGAGTCGTCGTCGCCGGGTTCGGTCCCCTCCCCGTGTTGGTCCTCGGGGACTTCAATGCCAAGAATGTGGCTTGGGGTTCCCGGTACACGGACAACGCGCGGGGCAGGATGGTGGAGGACTGGGCTCTGGAGACAGGCCTGGTCATCCTGAACCGGGGTTCTGTCCCCACGTGTGTGCGGATGCGGGGCGAGTCGGTGGTGGACATCTCGTTCGCCAGCCCCGCTCTGTCGCAGCGTGTCGTTGACTGGCGCGTAGAGGAGGGGGTGGAGACCTACTCGGATCACCGGTACATCCGGTTCGACGTCTCCGCCCAGATCCCAGATGCGCTGGTCCGACAGACCCCAAGTGGTCCGCGATGGGCGCTGAAGCAGCTGGACCGGGAGCTGTTCCTGGAAGCCTCGATCGTGCAGGCCTGGGTGTCATCACCAGACAGGCCTGCCGACGTCAACGACGAGGTGGAGTGGTTCCGGGAGGCCATGTCCGCGATCTGCGACATGGCTATGCCCCGGGCCCAGCCAGGAAGCGCCCGGCGTCAGGTGTACTGGTGGTCGCGCGAAATAACGTCGCTGCGCGAGGCGTGCGTTGATGCGCGACGCCTGTACGCCAGGCACCGCCGGTGCCGCATCCGACCTCCGGATGCGGATGCCATAGAGGCGGAGCTTTACGAGGGGTACAGGGCGGCGAAGACCGTCCTCCGAGATGGGATGCTGCGGGCTAGGGATCTATCCCGCAGGGAGATGCTGGAGTCTCTGGACGGGGACCCGTGGGGGCGACCGTACAAATGGGTACGGGATAAACTCCGCCCCTGGGGCCCCCCGCTGACACAGAGTCTCCGGCCCCAGCTCGTTGAGGACGTCGTGAGCGCCCTGTTCCCTTCTCGAGGGGAACATGTGCCCCCGTCCATGGCTCCGCCCATGGCGGTGCCAGACGAAGACGCGGACCACAGCGGCGACGACGACTACATTGTTCCGGAGGTGGCCGAGGTAGATTTGAGAGTGGCGGTACAACGGCTTAAGGCCAAGAATACCGCCCCGGGACCCGACGGCTTGCCTGCCAAAGCCTGGGTCCTGGCCTCGGGGGCTCTCGGTCCTCGACTGGGGGGGCTCCTAAGCGCATGTTTGGAGAGGGGCCAGTTCCCGCTTCGTTGGAAGACGGGGAAACTGGTCCTCATCAGGAAGCCGGGGCGCCCTGCGGACTCTCCGTCCGCATACCGGCCCATCGTGCTGCTCGACGAGGTGGGCAAGCTCTTTGAAAGAGTTATTGCCAACCGCCTCGTCGGGCACCTGGGGAGATCGGGGCCGGACCTAGCGGAGAGCCAGTTCGGCTTCCGCAGGGGGCGCTCCACGGTGGACGCCATCATGCGCGTGAGAGCCCTCACGACGGGGGAAGTAGTGACCCGGGGCAGGGTCGTCTTGGCGGTGTCGCTCGACATCGCCAATGCCTTCAACACCCTGCCCTGGAGCTGCATCAGGGAGGCACTCCGGTATCACCGGATGCCGACCTACCTCCGCCGTGTAGTCGAGGACTATTTGACGGATAGGGCCGTCATCTACCCCGGCCAACAGGCGGAGTGGAACCGGCGAGAAATGTCGTGCGGTGTCCCACAGGGATCGGTCTTGGGGCCGCTTCTGTGGGACATCGGATACGACTGGGTGCTGCGCGCCGACCTCCCTGATGGCGTCAGCGTGGTCTGCTACGCTGACGACACGCTTGTCCTGGCACAGGGAGAGTCGCACCAGGCGGCGGCCGACTTGGCGACGAGAGGGGTTGCGACAGTCGTCGAAAGGATCCGGCAATTGGGACTCGAGGTGGCATTGCACAAGTCCGAGGCCATGTGCTTTCATGGTCTTCGGAACGCGCCACCGTCGGGCTCCCAAATAACGGTGGGAGGGGTCCACATCGGCGTCGGGACGACGATGAGGTATTTGGGTCTCGTCCTCGACAGCCGGTGGGGCTTCCAGGAACACTTCCGACGCCTGGCTCCGCGATTGGAAAGGGCTGGGGCTGCTTTTTGGCGGCTCCTGCCCAACCTCGGGGGACCAGGCGCCTCCTGCCGGAGGTTGTACGCGGGGGTCGTGCGGTCCATGGCCCTCTACGGGGCCCCTGTGTGGGCCCCCATCATCAGGCGGCGGCCACCAGCCAAGTTGGTCGCCTGCCAGAGGGTCATGGCCATCCGGATGATCCGGGGATACCGCACGGTCTCCGGCGAGGCGGCAAACCTCCTTGCCGGATTACCGCCGTGGGATCTGGAGGCTACAGTCCTCCAGCGCGTCTACGAGTGGCGCGTGGACGCGCAGCGCCGGGGCGAAAACCCGCTGCCGCAGCAAATCGCGGCACTGCGGCTCGAGCTCCGGGGCGATCTCATGGCGGAATGGGAGATGCGACTGTCGCAACCTAGGTTCGGGCACGCTGCAATCGCGGCGGTAAGACCCCTCTTTGAGGAGTGGCTAGAGAGGCGCCACGGCGTCCTCACCTTCCGGCTGACGCAGGTCCTCACCGGACACGGTTGTTTCGGGAGGTTCCTGTGTCGGATTGCACGGGAGGAAACGCCCGGGTGTCACCACTGTGTGGACCGCCCGGAGGACACGGTGGAGCATACGGTGCAGGTCTGCCCCGCTTGGGCAGAGCACCGCCGTGTCCTCACGGAGGCGATAGGCGGCGGCGACCTCTCGCGTCCGGACCTGGTTCAGGCCATGCTCCGGGGCGAGAGGGAATGGGATGCAGTCACCTCCTTCTGCGAAGCAGTAATGCTAGCGAAGGAGGAGGCGGGCCGCGTGAGGGAGAGAACAACACCCTCCACCTCACGCCCCAGCCGCCGCGGGAGACGCCCAGGGCGTCGGACGTCGCGAGGCGACATCCGGCCACCGTAGGCGCGGGCTTGCGGACGGCGAGTAATGGGTAGCTCGCCGTCCGATCAAGGACCATGCCCGGGTCGACGGCGCGTTCTGTTCGCGCGCGCCTCAAAGAGCTGTCAGCACAGGGACGGGGCCCCAATAGGGGCCAAACGCCTGCCGGGGTTGCGGGACGTCTTAACAGGATACCGTGGCCCCGGAACGTAAAGGGCAACAGAAGGAACAGGGTGGTTTTTTAGTCAGTAAAAGTCTGACAGTCCCTTCCGCCCCACCCAGGACGGAAGGACTCATTTGATGATTTTTACCACCTCAAAAAAAAAAAAAAAAAAAGCATGTCGTGTTGAATGGCGGATATTGACCGGTGAGACACCGAGGTTTTGAACAGCAAACTTATGTACCGACTTCGACTGCTTAGTGCAGGGGCACTGTTGTATCAGTTTTATTATTTATTAATTATAATATTTAAGTATATTTCCTACTTGATTTATTAGTTTTACTCATCGAACCCAATTTTTAACCCAATATTGTGTTCTATCATATTTTAACATGGCAACTTTAAAAATTTTGATACATTCACAGTAATCACTCTTCTCTTCAAAAGTATTTATTCTTTAATCTATGTAAATTATTATATTGAGTTATATTAATGAACAGGCATGATATTAAAATTGATGACTTACTACCTACTTTGAACGAGAAACCCAAAGATCGTCGATGCAACCTCTTCTGTGCGTGTCTTGAATATAACTTAGGCAAATTAATTCTCCTTAATATTTTGCTAAAAAAGTAATGTAAATTTGTATTTAATGATGTAATTTGTATAGTATTTGTGTCGCAGTAGACGAAAGAGACCGACCCCTGTGTCACATACCTACATGACGGAGGTAACTCTTATCTATTAAACAAATATTCTAATAATAATATATTAATAACACGAAGTGAATGAGCAAACATACTGTACTGTACTGGAAGAGCGGCGTTTGTTGAGCCAATTATAGTCAAATCGAGATCCGCCCGAGCCGATACTCGATACGCCGGGCGAGGCTCGCCTGCCAATAATCGATGGAGAGTGTCTACCTAGCGGTAGGTAGCCAGAGACAGGACACTCACATGTAACAACGAGCCACCTCTGAGGTCCGTCCCACAAACTGAACTATGTAGGTGTTGTTGTTTCGTCCAGCTTCGCTTCTACATATATTGCAGGAATGGCAGTTTGTATTAAAAATGTTCCATTTTAAGTACAGTAATTGCATTATACCATAAATGACTCATCTTTCCATGTGTACACACTAGAACTGTCCATATTTGTCAAATATAACTTATATAAACTTAATTCCTACAGATGCACATAAAACAGCATTACCTGAACAAAGTGCTATCAGCATGGCGCCTGTAGGTAATAACTATATGAGAGTACGGCATCGGCCGCCATTTTAAACGCGGTCACAATAACCTATCTGACCTAATAGAAAACCTAGGACTCAAGAAAGATCGAAGTTTTTTGATTATTCATCTATACATATAATAAAATTGTAGAAAAGTGGTGTCTGTACAATGGAAATATATAAAAAAAAAGTAGCAGGGGTTGTTATTACATCGATGCCGAACCTGAAATTGTAATTAATGTTTTTTTTGTCTGTTTGTCTGTTTGTCTGTTTGTCTGTGTGTTTGTGCACGCTAATCTTCGGAACTACTTGACGGATTTGAATGATTTTTTTTTTGTTGTATTGGTATTAAGTCCGGGCAACATATAGGCTATAATTTATCTTGGAAACTTGAACACCTGATGCAGAACCGCAACAGACCAGCTAAACTATAAGAGATACAAAAATGGTACCATAGCAAAAATTGTTTCACGTGATGAGCATTTTCTGCTAAGAGAATAAATTTGAAGATCCGGAACACCTGATGTGGAACTCCAAGAGCCCAGCTACACTATAACATATATAGGAATGACGTCTTAGCAAGAGTTGTTCAGCCTGATGAGCACTCTCTGTTGTCGTATAAAATTTGAAGATCTGATCTGGAACAGCTGATGTGGAACTCCAAGAGCTCAACTACACTATAACATATATAGGAATGACGTCTTAGCAAGAGTTGTTCAGCCTGATGAGCACTCTCTGTTGTCGTATAAAATTTGAAGATCTGGAACAGCTGATGTGGAACTCCAAGAGCCCAGCTACACTATAACATATATATATAGGAATGACGTCTTAGTAAGAGTTGTTCAGCCTGATGAGCACTCTCTGTTGACGTATGAAGATTGTAGATCTGGAACACCTGTTGTGGAATTTCAAGAGCCCAGTTACACTATAATATATACAGGAATGACGTCTTAGCAAAAGTTGTTCACCCTGATGAGCACTCTCTGTTGACTTAAAAAAATTGAAGATCTGGCACACACGTTGTGAAATTCCAAGCGCCCAGTTACACTATAACATATATAGGAATGACGTCTTAGCAACAGTTGTTCAGCCTGATGAGCACTCTCTGTTGACGTTAAAAAATTGAAGATCTGGAACACCTGATGTGGAAATCAAAGCTCAATTTTACTGTATAATTATAAAATAACATAAGCTGGGAGTACCTCCACGCGGTGAAGGCGGTAACAGTTTAGGACTGATTTTCGATGAAATCTCGCTCATCCCGTTGTTTTCCCGTCCCCAGGCCTTAGAATTCTACATCAGACGTTTCAGATCTTCGATTTTGACGACCCCGTTGTCGCTGGCATAAGCAACAGGATCCGCGTACGAAATCGCGGGCAGAAGCTAGTGCACAATATATTTGTGTAAATCTAAGACGCAAGAGCAAGCGATGCGTGCTCGAGAACTGGGCCTCCCCGGCTTGGGCAAGTTTTTTTTTAATCCTTGGAGACAGAAATAGAAGCGCCGCAAGAAGGGCCATAGCACAGGGCGACCACATATTCAAAAACCCTAGGTCCTTAGTAGAACAAATGAAAATAAGCTCTGACTAGTTTTACAAAACAATTTAGAAATAAATCTTTTATAATAGTAATTCAGAAGTAAATACCTTTTAGGAACAAAAGAGTTTAAAACCACGAAAATCTTGTCACCGTTTCCCAAAAGTGTGAAGGAAGAGGTTATCAATTCGGTTGTGTTTTTATGCTTGCTCGGAAGTGAGCTAGCGAAATATCTCACTAGGCCACTCCTTAGCGCTGACACTGTGCCGGTGTTGCCGGCGCGTGGACTAAAAATGTGTGTCGATCTTAACGCTGACGCTGTACTGTTGAACTATTGCGTTTTCACGGTTGAACAATAGTCTATCAGACGTGACGCAAATTGCATGGTTTCCATGGAATTAAGTGCAAGTCAAAGTCAAAACATTTATGTATATTAAATCATTTACAGGCACTTCAAAGGCGTTTAAAAACTATGAAGAAGAATCTAGAAAGTCTACGGACACTATTTCCATTTAGATTTTACAAGGGAACCCGCATCGAGGACGCTGGTCGTCTGTGACGGGTCTCTGCTCATACGCGCACAGACCCACCGGCTGCCTCAGTTCGCTGCTAATTTGTGGCCTGATTGAACGTGCTCAGTCGCTCCACTAAGCAATCTCGATCAGATTTATTGACCGAACGGCTCTTCTTCCTGACTGATTCTATTGCGGTTGATCGAGTTTTGTCCCCAATTATGTAAAGAAAAGTAAAAGTGATTATTTATTATTGTAAAGTTCCGCGGACTAACCAACAAATAGTAACTAAAATCTTGGCCAGGATACAAAACTTAGCATTACTTTTATAAAACTTGCGTGTGTCATTAGACTTTTTCTTGAAGTGGTATCATGATTTTTGTTGCAATATTAACAACTAGCTTTTGCCCGCGACTTCGTCCGCGTATATGTCGGTTATCGCGGACGCAGACGAATTCGAAGTCGAATAAAAAGTAGCCTATGTCCTAGCCTATGTTATATGTTATGTATCTAAGCCTATGCCTATGTTCACACTTACCCTGTACCAAATTTCACACAAATCGGTTCAGTAGTGTAGGCGTGAAGAAAAGACAGATAGACAGACAGACAGAACGACAGACAGAGTTACTTTCGCATTTATAATATTAGTAAGGATGATATTTAAAACAGCACCGCGCCGCCGCGCGCCCGCTCGATACCGCGTGCGAGCACGACACGAGCTCTCTACTTGCGCGCATAGCCAAATGTAAGCTTGAGCCTGCCACACATGCTTCACAAATATTGCATTTACTGGTATGTACTACACATATGACATAGACACTGGTAGTACAGTAGGCCGTTTCTCCATCTATTCCTTTACATATTTTTATTATTCTCTAGAACAAAATGTGATTAATTCATATGTTTCTTTATATTTTTGTTAACAGATCATAAAAATACATTTTGCAAACACATTCCAAAAAGTACCCAAAATATGTTTCTTCTCATCATAGAACTTTCAGAGTGTGGATATTCGTCGTGCGCTCAAGCAAGCCCACCTCGAGCGTTCGCTTTGTACGCGACTTTCCGTTTTTATTATTATTTTGGTTGGCTTCAGTAGAATAATATCGGCTGAAGGTTGCTCTGTGCGTGAGCTTATTTATTGTTAGTACGCAGCCCTGCCGCCGCCGCCGGCCGCGTTATATGACCTGCAATAACTTTCAGTTACAGCATTCACGACCCTTTTACTAGGTAATTATGACTCTTTGGGTTATTTTATAACGTTATTAGATATCAAATCATTCCTGAAATAAAATCAATACAGGTAGGTACCTACCAACCCAAGGTCAACTTGCGAGAGAAGTCAGGCTAATAGTAGGTATATAACTCACTTAAATGAATAAAATGTAAACTCTATATAATATTGTGTTGTGACAACCAAAACGAACATAAAGTTAGTTAATCCAGCATTTGTGTATTTCACGCTGGTATAACATCTTACAGTTTTGTCCCGTACTGTACCTGACCAAATGAGAATGAACTAACTATGACTACTCTTTTGCACTACCTATTTGGTCTAGAACTGTCTCACGCGGTTTGTTTTTTCAAAGACATTTGACGTTACTGAGTAACCCAGTCTCTAAGACCGGTTAGCTGGTATGTAATGCAATTACATACCAGCTCACTGGTCTCGGAGACTGAGATGCACAAGATTAAAAAAAATTTAATAACAAAATAATTTAATAATTTAATTGTAGGATTTTTTTCTGACAGCGTTAGCGGCTGAATTTACCGCCCTGCAAGAGATGTTAAGTGAGAACCCCCCTGCAGTTTTAAATCCATAGGAAAACTGTCCTTTCGATGAATTCTAGTGTGTACCGTTCTTATTCAATATAATCTTAACATTCACTACTTCTGAAGCAAGTACTTATGCACCTACTCATATTCTCGCAGACTATACTATAATATATCTGCATACAACAAACAGGTCTCAGTTGTGATTTCAGTTCACGTCTGATGCTGAATGTGATATAAAAGCATTTTCATTCGTACGAGAGAAAATCGCTTCGAAGTAAAATTTCCTTATGTCGTCGGAGAGACGATTTTCCCGTATGACGGTCGAAAAGCTTTGGTACACATAGGGGGCTATATAAATATGTACTTATGTGTCGAGGAACTGCCTAATCATAAAATCTGAACATAAATATGAGAAAACTCGTTGCCATCTCATTGCTTGCTGTCCAGCATATCATCTATACCATCTGTATTGCCACTTGCTCACCTGCCATCTCCATCGCAACAGTCCGCGCCTTCTACTGTGTGCAGTCATCGTTATGTAGTTCATATCGATTGTCAGATGCTCCGGCTGGCTCTGGCGGACCGGTCACGAGAACATTCTAATCCTACAATTGAATCAGCGTCTACTCTAATCTTTACTACCTACTATGAGTAGAAGGCAGTATTTTGAACATGTTAAGCAAGCAACGTGCACACCCCCAGAAACCGATACCAGGGGAAAGTATGTGATGAAGGTAATGGTGGTAATGGTGAGTAGTAACATTTTACGGTGTAGTATAACAAAAAGGCCAACGCGAGGGGGGCGAGGTGCAGGAGGGGGAAGGGGCGGGTCACCAGCTGGCTGTGACCTGTGAAGCTGTAACCCGAGCAAAGCTGAGCGTATCGCGTCTTCAATAAAACCAAGCGTATTGACGTTGCATAGCAGAACGACATAAACCATTAAACACATCTAGGGAATGTATCGTAGGATAGGTCGATTACAAATATAGCGGGTTTTTAAAAACATTTTTCGATTCAATGGATGTTATCTTTAAACCACGAAACGAATTTCATTATTAGATAAGTAGAGTGATTCAAGAGGAAGGTTTATACGTATAGTTTAATATTGTTATAACAAAACTTATAAATAATAACAAAATTACAAAGTATGTACATCCGGCCTGCTCTTTTACAACACGATAGGCCATGGTGTCCGAGGCAGTCGACAGCTTCACCGCACTGACAGCGATGCGAAGCCCACGAGGATCGTACAGTCATGTAGCGAGCCGGAATGTAGTGCCTATGTTGGGCGACGAGTACCTGAAGCCAGAGACCCGACTGCCACTCAACCACAGCCAGCAGGCGGGCGCGCTCAGCAGAATTGGTGGACGTATTAAAAAGATTATTCCGTACCAACCTGCAGAGAGGCTCGTCCCACTATCTCTGGGAAGATGAGTTCACGGGCCGATCTGTATTCGGGCAAGCTACTTTGCACGCGTATGACGATAATTGTTCAAGATGTCGGAAGAAATCATGCCGCCTGAGAGCTTTTATCGAAAATACTGTCTTGTTCTTATGAAACACAACAAAATTGTGTATGATGGAATTGTTCCTCTTTGTTAACACTACAAAAAGTCAGCGGTGGCATTATGTAGATATTATACGGATAGCTTTCTAAAACCATTCTAATGTTAAAAAATATGTGGAGTTTGGAAAGCTGTTTAGAGGGATATGATACTCGTATTTGTCTATTTCAAATTAAATAGTTTTGTTACTTATAAGCATTTCTTTTAAACATAATAATTGCTTCTTACACCACTCAATTTAAAGTAATATCTTCTGAAATATCGTGAAATTTTAGTGCAACAAAACTAGTCACTCCACGCTGACACGACATTATTATCGAAATACACTCCCGCATCTAAATGGTTGTTTTTGAATACCTATGCGAAAAAGTACGGCAGTTGTCCATTATAACGAAGTTAAAGGGAAAACTAATACGATGTTAGAGAGTTATAGAAGACCAACTTATAAAGTGCACTTGAAGAAGTAACTATATACGAAACCCTACACCGCGTGCACGCATACACGCACTTGTCCGGTTTTTGTTTTGGTGACCAGTTATTCTTTACACAACGCTGCTGCAGATCTCATGTTGGCACACCCTGGCTACGTGCCAATGTCGACTCTATGACTTACACTATCGCTTCAAATGAGGATGGCCTAGGCTCACCAGCTCCGAATTCCAAAGACACTCTACGTATATAGTTGGAGTTATCTTTGATCCTGTACGCTGCGGAGTGTTTATTATGAGTGTTGAAGCTTTACCCGAAAGGAGCTTAACGTGGAACGAAACCTTGACTAATCCTTGGACCGTCTCGTACCGACACCCGGCGTGAGGGAGCGGTGTTGTTGTTCTAATGTTAGGAGAGCTCATCTGCTACTTCAATATTTGTAAACTTTCGAACATCATATTTTCCGTAATTTCGTTTTTTGCAATACTCACACTCCTTAGTAATTAGTACTGATAATATATTGTAGTATAAAAGTGAATATTCTTGGCTGCATGCCGAATGACTTGTTCGACTGTACCTATTTAGTTTAATACTGATTCTCTTTCAACAGGCTTGCCTAATTAGGGATTTCAGTGAGTCAAGTTCTTCTATGCTGCTCTAAAGATACATAATTATGAGCTTGTTTTGGTGCGGGGTTGGAGCATTTCCTTAGTTCATGTAATACTGGTTAATTCTTAGCATGGGACTGGATCTTGCACTGCTCTTCGCTCTAACATGCCTGTCTCTGTCATTTATACAGCTGTAGTGTATAAGTTCCTTTGTACTCAATTTTTTTGCTCAATAAAGTTATTATTATTATTTATATTTATGCTATTTATATAGCTATCAAGTTTTGTCCTTACCCGACAGATCTGACAATGTCGCCATTTATATTTCTCATTTAGTTGGTTTACAGTAACGGTATGCAATCGACTTAATACGGTGGGAACCTAGTAGTTAAAAAAGTGGATTATCACTTATAATTTTTCTGCTACGAAGCTCAAATGTATGATAATTAAAGACCTGACATGTCACACGTCCAGAGATGACAAATGTTTCGTTTCAGAATCAGTAATTTGTCCAAAGGTAGAACACTTGCACATACAATGCAGCTGCAGCTGACAATGTTATTACGTCTGTAACTCTCTACCAACATCTTACCTATGTGTAAAATTATGTTCAGGCATGAAAGCTATGACGATTACAATCAGCACATTCTGCGTGTTAAATCGCACGTACCTAATCCAATTGCATCGAGCAGTCCAGTGTCCGCTGAGCCGAGTGAGCGGATAGGGCGCGCGCTCGATACCACCGATACGTGCAGGACGCGCATGTGGCCCGCGACTTTGTGTTGCCTCATGAACTATTGCCCCCGCTGCGATTTACGACTGTGTCATACGTGCCAATGAATCGCTCGTGCGTCCGATTCCCGCTCATCTGTACGGAGGAAAGCTATAGTACCTTTTACATTTTGGAAATTCTTACATGTGTAATTCTTACAGGTATAGCGTAGTGATGTTATTGTAAGGGTTCAAGGAAACATTAGCTTGACTAAAGTTAGGTAGGTACGCAATATGTTGGGACCCACACATAATTGGTTTTACTTCGAATAACACTTGCACCGATATTATTATGTAGCTCGCCAATTGCACACAGTGCAGGCTCGCGCTATTCATAATTTTAGAGACAGGTAATTGGCGTTCTTGTAGGTAGAGGCACCATAGGGAGAAGAGATCGATATTGTATCTAGCGGTGAACATTAATTCTCAAGAATTCGCCGCGAACTTAGTCAAAGGATCAATTAGTTGAGTCAGGCGGGAGGCGGCGCGGGGCGGCGCGGGGCGGCGCGGGGCGGCGCGGGGCGGCGCGGGGCGGCAGTGAGTTATGAATGAAGAGCTTATTACGCGCCGATACGTGGCTGACTCGACTGTTCGCTCTTAAAAGGGATGCCCAAAAAAGTCTGTTGTATCGATATATCGCATCGTAACCGTATCGAATGCGTTTGTATCGATACGCGATATTATCGTATCCTTTTGTATCGATATATCGCATCGTAACCGTATCGCTTGGGTATATCGATTGGGTAGGTTATTTCGTAGGTAAAATATTATTATAACCCTAAATATATCGTAAACATTAAAGAAAGACATACCTTTCTTTAATTTTTACAATATATTGTAAGTTATAAAAGAAAAGTATTTATATGTATGAAAGGTCATTTTAAAAAATCACATTTGCCACTTATCAGCACTTAAATTTATTTTTTCGCTGCATGAAATTAGTGCAAGTACATAAATAACTCTAAATAATCCCGACCTCTGCTTATTACGAACTAGCGACCCGCCCCGGCTTCGCACGGGTGCATGTAATAAACCTTCCTCTTGAATCACTCTATCTATTAATAAAAACCGCATCAAAATCCGTTGCGTAGTTTTAAAAATCTAAGCATATATAGGGACAGACAGGGAAAGCGACTTTATTTTATAATATGTAGTGATAACAATATTATGTCTAAAGGTAGGTAGGTTTAATATAACAAAAAAGATTTTTTTTAAACAAAGTTATAGTTATACGATACGTTATTGCGATATTTTTTTGAAATACGATATATCGAGGTGCATCGTATGGCCAAAATATCGTATTAAATATCGATATATCGTATAGCGTTGTATCGATATTTCGATATATCGCATCGTATTGGGCATCCCTCTTACACCATTCCTAAACGCTCTACGGGAGGCACTTTGTTGATTTAGAGCCAATAAATAAAACTTGAACTGGTCCTAGGTACGGCATTCCAATTTGAAGGTGATGATAACAAGAATTAAGTTTAAAAAAATGGAAAAATAATCTTTTAATAAACTAGGTTTTATTTAATTGCCCTGAAAATTAACTTCAAATTAAATCAATTTAGTACTTGTATTGCACAATTTATTAAATGATATAAAAGCTTGTCGCGATAACAGCATATGAAAGAAAATGTTTCCTATAATAATTATAGGAAACATTTTCTTTCATAGAATTGCTTATAATAAGCAAGACTAGTTAGTACACAGGTACCTAAATCTCGCGAAAAGCTTGTAAAGAAGACGATTGGACCGAACTATTCTAAAGGATTGTATTCTTCTTGTCACTTGTAGAATTGTATTTGATTAAATGACCACAGATTGTCTTCTAAGACCTACCTACTTGTTATCCGCACTGTTAGAGTATAGCGTGCAGCGCACGGGGTAGGCAGCCGCTCCTCTGGGATGTACAGTCGGCGACTCTGCGGCCTCGACCTTGAGTGTGCTCACGCTATGCTAAGTTTTATAGCACGCCATGTTGATTAGGCTTGTAATTCCACGGGCCGCCCGTGCTCACTGGCGCCCAATGTGGGCCCGTACAACGTGGACTGAACTGTGGTAATTGAACGAGCGCAGATTGACATCGGCATAGAGAACTGGCAAATGTTTAAGAATCACTACGGGGAAATTTCAACGATATTGTGCCGTATTGTAGAATACTTTGATCGTATTTTCTCAAAAGCTAAATGAATGAATTTATAGTTTTTTATAATTATATACAGTTTCTTCAGTTATCGCCATAGAAAACCATCACAAAAATGACATGTTCAATGACACAGACAAAACATAATGTTTTGTTAGGTATAAGGTGTTGGTATCCAGAATAAGTAAGGGAGGTTACGCGTCCGGACAAGGCGATCCATTGTCCGATTCGGGACGGGTCGGACCCGTAACACTATACGTAACAAACATGTTGTAACTTGATACACTGTGAGACGGGGCTGGCAGCGGTTAGGCGACATGTGAGGTACCAATATTGCACCTCTCTCTCCTACGAGGATTCACTTATTTGTACTTCCATGACACTCTAAAATACTTACAACACTTGTTCGTAAAGTAGTTCTTATTGCAACGAGTTTACGGTCACAATGCGGACGCATGCGCACGCATGCTTTTTACAATACATTACCTAAATTTTTTTTCATTGTTTTACGCCTAAATATTTTGTGAATATTTGAATATATCAATAATGAATTAGTGAAATATGTAAGAAAACCTGCTATTAATTTCATTAAATTGTTTATTTTTGTTAGGAAATCAATATTCATTTACGTTAAGCAATAAAAATTCCGTTTGTAGCACCAACCTATTACTTTTTACCTCTGGTCATACATTGGCTGCTTGTAAAAGTCTCTTGTTGACCTTGGCAGAGAAGATATTGTGGGAACGTCACCCATGATTAATTAAATTGTAATTTTATTGTCGTAGCAAGGAATTAGCGAAGTTTATTCCTCACTAGTGTGTTGAAAAACGTCGTATGACACGAGGGAGTATTTATTACCACACTCTCGGCTCTATTAAGCTTACCAACTTACCAACTTCGGCCAGTGTTATCTCTCAGGCAGCTCGTTATTTTAGTTTGCTTGATTCTAATTTGTTCTGGAACCAACTGAAGATGATTGTTAATGTGTGTGGTGTATTGTGATATGAAATCAAACGTTGAAGATCGGAAAGCCATCTTCCAGACCGCTATCTAATAAGTTCAGTGTCGCTAATGTGACGCACAGGTATAATCAATATCACACGGTCATAAGCTCAAGTAGCTTCAGGACATGTGACATCTTGCATGAACTTAGCTATAGAAGGTGTGCTAGACTTCAAACACACCTTCATACTTACATACTTATGTCTGGAAACTTGCAAACAGTCCGTTGTACTCATCATTATGAACAACTTTCACTACGGGACCAACACTGAAATCGTGAAGAAATTAACTGATTTATACATTTTTGTTCAAGTAGCTTGTTTTTTTTTGTTCAAGTAGCTTGTTGAGGAGCTCGGGCTAAGTAATAACAGCCGCACGGGTCGATCCGTCAGGTTAAGCTACGCTTGCCGGGGTTGGTCCGTGGATGGGTGACCATCTTTACACACCGAGACTTCTCCGTGCCTCGGAAAGCACGTTAGGCCGTTGGCCCCGGCTGTCATACGTAGTTCTTTGACAGTCGTTACGGGTCGTCAGAAGCCCGAAAATCTGGCAATCAGTTTTACCAAGGGGTATCGTACTACCCAATTACTGGGTTGTGGAGGTCAGATAGGCAGTCGCTCCATGTAAAATACTGGTATTCAGCTGCATCCGGTTAGACTGGAAGCCGACCACAACATAGTTGGGAAAAGGCTAGGCAGATGATGATGTTCAAGTAGCTTGTAATAAAATGGATGAATCAGCTGATTTTTGTTTCAGTATTTCAGCATTGGTCCAATATGCTCAGGTGTCCAGTTAATCCATCAACTTGATCCAATTACACGTTGTACACATAGGTAATGGCTATTAGGTGTACTACTTACAACGTCCACGCAGAACACTGATATCATGATGGCAGACACAAGAAAAGCATACAACTCGACTAGTCTAGTGGTCGCAAAGCGCGACTGCTGAGCATAAGGTCGATTCCCAGGACGGGCAAAGTCTTATTGAGTTTTTCCATCAGGAATATCTCAGTAGCAGCCTCGGAGTCTGAATTTGTGGCCGGCAATAGGCTCGCCCCCTATTACATGGGACCTAAACATAACTGGCGAAATGTGGGTGTACTGATGGGTACTTACATCTCTGCCCATTAACCCTTCGGGTATTACAGGCGTGATGTTATGTTATGTTTAGAAAAGCAAACCTACATCACCACCTGTTTCTAATGAAATAAGAATATGCGATTATGCCTTTTAGTTCGCCACAAAGCATTTAAAAATATGTTGTTTATATTCAATTGTTTTGTTTTTATGATGTGATGTTTGTTTATATTCCTTATATTGTATTTTTTGCTTGATTCATTGTATCCCTGTACTATTTGTGTCTCTTTTTTTAGTTTAATATTATTCTTGCGCTCTGCTGTGCTTACCGCATAACACTGAACACTTAGTACCTACTTTCACTTTTTTTTATCAGCGTAACAATTGTTGGTAAGCCAATAAACAAATAAATGTATATGTACGCAGTCGGAGCACAGAATAGAGAGACTCTGTGGTCGGAGCATGCCTCACTCCCGGCTCAACAGCTAATCCGAGTACTCGCTAAGCAGTCAATGCTATATACCGCGGCGAGTACACTGCAAGTGCGCTGTGACGTACTTCGATGTCAATTTGCATCGAGCTCGGAGACGCCATTCAATAATGCCAGCTTTTCGTTCATTAGCCTGCTAAAGCTTGATGCTTTCCATTTCATTACTCCGCCGCCGACAGTAAGCCGTACAATCCCTAAAATAAAATGCAGATCTCTGCAGAACATATGTATAAAATGAAGGAATTTGTTTTATGTCAGTTGTTTACTGGTAAGTACATATTGTTGTTAGTCATAATGGATTACAAGTTTTTGTGGCACCTCCTAAATGTCAAAGTACACAGTGTAACAACAAGCTTTGTGTAACTTTGAATACGTCGTTGGGTATAAGGGCGGTAGTCGTCGGTATAGGTACAATACACCGCTAGGCAGCTGGCGGCACCTGAGCTGGCGACAGGCGCGGCTCCATCCGATGAGATTAGTGTGAGCCGCTGATTCCACTTCGCCACACGCGCGCTTACACGACTTACGGTAATAGTCGCGCGTTCTACACATAACTATGTATGTAGTACCTCCCTGTATGGAGCGGCAGATCTTAGGATAGAGGCGCGTCGTGTGACTAAAGCCTCGTATTCATGGTAAACATTTGTTTAGCAACATGGTTGCATAAACATGTTGCCGAGTTGCTGTCAACATATTGAGTGCAACACTTGTGTTGCGGAGTTGATCACGCCATGTTGCAGAGTTGACGCCCGGCAAGCGAAAACATCAGTTTATCAACAAATATTGACGTGTGTGGACAACCCATATTGATTTAAACAAAGTTTCTAGCAGCATTCTCGCCGTTCATCAACAATGTTAATTAACTGTTGCTAAACAAATGTTTACCATGAATACGAGGCTTTACTGCTACATGGAGGGAAACTACATGCCATGATAATCGTTTAAAAGTTGCATGTATTATGCACTGTATTTGTAGTGCTGCATTTCTTTTAAATTGGGCGCGAACGTTCGCCCGCCATAAAGAGTAAAAAGCTAAATAATGACCGTGCCGGGGCGGCGTCGAGGACCTGTGTGACACTGAACTAGTGCCGCAGTAAGTAGGCATCGGATCTATTGCCTTGAACTGTATCTCCTATGTTTACTACAACGACCAGGTAAACGTGCGTGTTACCCTTTATTATAAATGTGAACTGAAGGAAACAATATTTTCAGTAACCAATTGTCTTATTTTAATTAAGTGAAATGTTGTATAATTAAATATTTGTATTCTATTCTGTAAATATTATGACATTTTGAAAACTGTATAAATCTACATTTTTTTATAATATTGTTATTAATTTTATCTTTTTCATTTATTTTAATTTTAGGCTAATTTAACTAAACAACATAATTATTTTTGTATGCATTTTATAAGTTTAACATTTCCTGGTACAGACACTGTGATAAGCAAATGTTGTGCATGTCTATGTATAATAGACATAAACACTAGCCTTAGTCCACTACATTGTTAATGTCCTGTCTGTGTTTATATTGTTGACGTGCCTTTTTTATTAATAAATAAATTTAAAAATAGCATGTTCACAAAGAAGCATTGAAGACGCAAATATCGAAAAAGTTGTAATAGCCGAAACATCGATGCCTTTACGATCTTCGAGTGAAATTCAAACCGGGCTCAGAGGTCGTTCAATAAATAAATGTGAGGTGCACGAACACCTTGGATGCTCCAACTTTTCTCATTTCCCGTGAGCCGCGCCGGGGGGAGGGGGGAAGCAATGACACAGGATGTCGTTACTGTAGGACCGGCCGGCACTGTGCCTCGGCCTACGAATAGAGGCGGAATCATCGCTGTTCCCATACTAGCACACATTTGAAGTCATTATGTTGTAGTTGTCGTTGTCTGTGTTATAGGCACCTACTGATGCCTACGCAGGCAAGCTCCTCATTTGTAAATTGACTTTGTCAGCAGAACATTTTGACTGATTAATGGTTCTCAATTAGCGAGTCAAAATGTTCTAATTGTGAAGTGTCGTACATGAGGTGTTATAAGTTGATGCCGTGACGGCTCACGCTATATAATATACTTCACAACGAGCCCACGCGCCACTGACCCCCGCCACCGCATGGTACTGTAAACCGTGACAGCTCTTTCACACGGCAGTCCAGTTTTGCAGGACCGGCTTTTTACTGTATCCCGTGTACTGTATCAGGATCCCGCATGCAGGATGCTCGTATGATCGCTAGCATATAAACACATTCGCCATCAAACGTGATCCTGCAAAAAACTGGACTGCCGTGTGAAAGGGGCGTGAAGCCTCATACCTATACACGACAGTAATGGCCGCCCTGGGCCGTGGCCGGAATGCGCGGCGTCGTCACACGCCTGGCCGATAGTGTGCGACCCTTGTCGTCCTTTGTGAATGTCCACCATGACACGCTACGCTCACTCAAAGCCTCTGAAAACTGTTTATATCACAATACAAGTACACGTACTCGTTACGTACTCACAACACGCGCCATTATTGGAGTAGCCAGTGATGGTGTGTGGCTCCAACTGTTCGGGTTTTAGATAAACGTACCTACCGGCTTCTTCACGAGTTAAGCGAACATGCACACTGTGCAGTCAAGGAACGAAAATTGTAAGCTCATCAAGGTTCATTTTTGTTTGTTATTTATTATTTTTACGACTACTAATAATAAGGTTTTGTATCGGCTGAGGGCCAGGCGTGGTAACCGTTTTTCGTCCAGCGCCGAGTACGAGCTGACGCATGTATGAGCAATGTGAAAGCATTGTTTGGTCGAGTGTTATGTTGGCAGATACCCGCACGTACAGGCGACAGGCGAAACTAGCGGCTTAGCCCAGCGCGCCCGCCCGGGGAGCTCGGAGCGTCAGTTCTAACGCTAACTGCAAAGTTACGACAGATTATCCAATAACTGCTTTTTAAACTTACAAACTTACAGAAAAAATACAAGAACCTGTCCGCCGGTGATATGATAAAGGGAAGATTTTGTCGCAACTATGGAGATAATTACCTACGCGCAGATTAGAATTATAATACTACCCGGTTCCTAATGCAACTGATCCGATCGTTCCCGTCACATAAGCAGGACTTGCGCAACCATCTTGTACTCTAGCATCGTTATGTAGAGAATGTGTGTTCTCGACGGACTACGCTTTGCCATCGTCGTCGCATCTGTAATATGCTTAACGAAAAGTCGAAACGACCGACTTGCGGCATTATACACAACTAATAAAATGACATCAACTTATTGTTCGGTACCAAGCTACACGACGTCATGTTCCCGAACAGTTTTATGGCAGCGTAAACCGGCACTTTAGTAGGTGTAAGTAAATGTATGGGCCTGTTAGTCTCGGCAGCGGGCCCCGCACAAAAAATCAGGTGACGGGTAGAAACTCATAAAAGGTAAATAGTAAGGCGGCGCCGCGGGCCCGGCTAGGGTTGCCACGCTCGACGCTTACCACTCTTGTGACAAATACGATTAGGGGGGTCTTTTTTTTATTATATTTTTCCTTACTCCTCCGCTATTCTTTTCTGACTAATTTCGTTGCGGGACCTAAGACAGTTAATCGTTTTTCTGGGACTCGTCGAGCTTCATTGCCTCGGCGCTTTTCTGGTGGCCGCCACTGTTGATTCTGGCTTTTAGGAGTTGCAGTGGGTGGGAACAGCGTTGGCGGGCTTGTCCCAAAAAAACAAAAAATACGATTTAGGGGCTTTCGAGTAAATATAACAGTAACCTTGTAACATTTTTTGTTTCCAATTTCAAAACTCAAGACGAGCTGTTCAGAAATACTGAAAGAGGAAAACATTAAAGAGAATGAGGTGGGAGGTACTCACCGTACAAAACGTTATGGAACGGAGCAAAAAGTTAATCAACCTGACTTTGAATTTTTCATACTAATCACAGTCAGGCCTCCTGCGAGCGGTAACGTGAACAAATGTTTTATTTCCAGCCCTAGGTGAGCAGTACAGCTCAGTCGTAAAGACGACTGTTTCAATGTAAGTATTAGGTACCTGTAATGAACGCGGCTGTCAGGGGCTACTGTAGGAGTTTTGAACTCTCAGGATACTATTATATTAAATCAAACGCGGGTATCAATATTTTTGAGAATTCACTTAAAAATAATAAAACTTTTATTTCAGACAAGGTTAATAGGGTTAGTAACCATTTACTTAACAAACCTAGTGTTAGTAGGTACAGACAAATTAAATAAACACACACTCTGCATCATCGGAGAATCCCACCGGTCTGCGAACACACTAACAATAGTGTTGGTACTGCAGCGACAGCCGTCATCAGAGAGTCACATCTTTTTTACCCGACTACGGCAAAGCCAAAAGGAGGTATGTATGTATGTTTGTTTGTTCCCTCATAACTTCTAAACTCTTTATCATTACACTAGCTGACCCGCCGCGACTTCGTTCGCGTGGTATCCTACACTACCAATACACCTACCCTAACCCTACCTTACCCTACCCTACCCCTACACTACCCCTACCCTACCCTACCCTAACCCTACCCTACCCCTACCCCTACCGTACCCTACCCCAACCCATACCCCTACCCTTAAGCCTACCCCTACCCTTGAGACCGACTTCCCGACTTCATATTAAAAGGGTTGTTTTTAGGGACTTTGTTCGCGTGGTATCCCCCCACCTCTACACTACCGATACCCTACCCAAACCCTACACTACCCCTACCCTACCCTACCGTACCCTACCCCTACAAATACCCTTACCTCTACCCCTAAAAATAAACTGAACTGAACATTTTTGGATGATTTTTTACACCTTGGGTCCGAAAAACCCAAATATCTTACGGATCCCTAATTTTTTGATAATAAAATATAGCCTATAGCACTCAGTGATAACGTAGCTTCCAATTTCCGAAAGAATTTTCAAAATCGGTTCAGTAGATCCGGAGATTACCCCCTACATACAAACTTACAAACTTACAAACTTACAAACAAATGTTACCTCTTTATAATATTAGTATAGATATAGAAGTATAGATAACAAAATTAAATGAAGTGTGTGTTAGAAGTGTCGTTAGAAGCGTCTCATTTGTCCGCTGGTTATAGGGTAGGTGATGTGTCACCAAATCCAATATGGCGCCAATTGGCAATATGGTCCAATTTTGCGCCTCTAGGGGATTTGTGAAGTCGTTAACGAAAAAAATAATAATTTTCGCACAGTATCGACATGGATATCAAATTAAACGGCTTAATGAGCACATTTGAAATATTTATACATTATATAGCTTTTACTAGCTACTTTGCCTGTTTTTAACAGTGTCAACATGGGTATCAAATGAAAAGGCTTAATGAGTACATTTATTTATTTATTTATTTATTTTTAATGAATGGGACAATAAACAGCTACAATATACATATTTGCTAAAAGTGTTGGTACAAACGAGAGTTTACAATATTGCAGCCCACTGCATTATCCACATATTAACTTAAAGGTTACCGGCAGTAAGTGCCGCTGGATATGCAAATATATTTAACGATCAAATAATTTTTAAATTTGAAATTCACTCGCTACTTTGCTTTTATTATTTAATAATTTAACCCCCAAAATAGTGTAAACAAAAAATAAGTTAAAAATAACTAAAACCCGACTACGACTAAAACCCGACCTCTTTATTGGCTAGGTGGCATACGACCACGGCTATTACTTAAATATTTCGAAAATATCGGTCTAATGAATATTGTTCTTGTTTTATACTTTTCAGTGCGCTATTTTTTCGTAGTCGGGTTTTAGTTATTTTTTTAGTTAATAATGGCGGCGAAACCATTAATATTTGTGTCCGCAAACATCCCTGATGCACTGCAACGCCACGGCAGCCTCTGTATGGCCGCTGAGTGGAACTGACCCACAGGCTGCATGTGTACAATGACAGTAAGCTCTGAAAAGCGTTACTTTTACTGGCTTCGCAAACCTGCAGCCCAGCATGTTACGAGTACAACGAACAGCCAGCGACCTACGCTCCCTCTCAATATCACAAGATGTTCGATGAGCCAGTGGCCAACACTTGTCTACCCTCCGCAGACATTCTTCACACAGTAAAAATCTAAAACTTTTTAAGAAAATATGCGATAGACATAATATAAATACTATTTATTTATTTCTAAAGATAAAATAGCTCAACCATATTTTAGATTGTGGGGTACTGTGTTAAATGTTACAATAAAACACCTTCTGATATATTAAAATTAAAAGAAAATTTTAGACACATAATAAAAGTACACTTTACAACCAAGCATACTACAAATTAGAGGATTATATTCAATATAAGACGGCTTGGAAACATGCTGGTCCTGCTCCATAGGACAATTATTACTATTAAAATCAGGCTGGTTTATATTATTAATCTTAATTATTTATTTTTTCTTTTGACACATATTATATTTATTTTCTATTTAGTTTTTACTATCAAGTGTGTTATAGATTGCGCAGGCTCACACACTATGTCATGGTTGGTTGAGATGTTGTCGTCTACAGTTCCATATTTGTTAACATGTGAACGCTATGTAACTTTAAATATATTTTTACTGTCAATTCCTTATTTGTAATAAAAAATCCACGGAAATCTAAATTATTTAGATTTCTGTGATAAATTCATTTTGTGTGTTATGACATAGTATTTTTTATATAAGGTACATTGCATTCACATGCAATTACGTATGACTCTGTATGCAAATATTGTAAAACATTGATTTTAAAAGAGTACGTATGGAGTTTCTTGCCTATTCTTCTCCATACAAAACTACCTTTTGGAAGGGGCAACTACATCTATTTTATTTTTTCATGTAATGACGTTCAAATGTGCCTTATAATGGCCTAATTTAAATAAATGATTTGACTTCGACAGAGTGCGACATTTCAATTCCATATTTCCTATAGAAACCAGCAAATCTTTATTATTGAGTTTAGAATAGGATTCATCATTTACTATTTTGACGTAGGTAATGAACTATTTAAATAAAGCTGGACATGACTAAACCTGCCAGAGTGTGTACAGCACCAACCCTATCGGTGTTACAGCATTATAAATAACGTTTATAGTGTTCATTGTCCTGGATGGCGCCGAAGCGTCTTCCTACCAGGATCATCTGAGTCGGCGAGCGCTCGCGTCCTCTGCGCGCCTCTGTCGTGCTATTGACTAACGGCGCACTTTCAATTGTTCAACCGTTCACACTATGTACAAGATTTGCTCAGCAGAGATTCAAAAGTTTACATGTCTCATTCCTATTCATAACTCTTTCATGGGGATTCTTATAGGTAACTAGCTTTGCCCCCGACTCCGTCTGATTTCTACAAAATAAGTCTCGAGTCTTGGTAAGAAGTCTGGGATCCCGAGACAATCAGGACTACGAGATACGACACGTCCCGGGAGCCAGACTCTAATGCGCCCAACGTTCCACCTCAGTGGAGCAACAGTTTATTATTTGGTTACAGTGTGCACAGCGCTCACCACGTCGCGCGCCGCGCGTTACATTGTAATTGTTCTGCTAACGTTACGACACAATTGGTGCTGCCTGTACTGTCGGTCTTGTCTTGTCTGCTATATACGTTATATTATACTGATCACATTTCATGGAATACATGAAGCTATATTTAATTTCCTTAACATTTTGTAAATTGCGCCTACAATACTACGCAACACACATGCGGCGTGGCTCGTGCGCCCCGCGTTATCACATTACGCGCGCGGTGCGCCTGCTCGACTGTGGTGTGGAGCCATTTCCCTCGCGTCGCCGATCGCTTAGTAATGCGTGCTCACGCGCCCACTGCCGCACTTAATTCAATTGTTAACTTAATTATTTATTACTCACATACATTGCTACGTGATACCGAATGTAATGCACTGTTGAACACGGTGCCGACTATTTTGTAAAACTACATAACTTAATATAATATGAGCACAATAGGTACATCACGCTCCCATCTCGCACATACGTTATTATTTAATTGTTATCTATGTTCACAATTAAAAAGGTTTCTTGAGTGTTCTTATCTCCACTTAGGATGCAGGTAGCAGTCATCACTTGTCTGCGCAGACCTACATGCCCGCAGTGACGCGTCGCGCCGCCTCTGGGCTCCGCTATCGTGCCGCGCGCATGAATCTCGAGCACGCGCGCGACTCTCCTCACTAATCATTATGTTTTTCTGTTTATAACTTTACAAGTAGGTATAAGAAGAGAAAAATTAGGGTGTGTAGCAGCACCTGCTGACATAGTATTCGCAGCTTCAGAAATTGTATTTGAATAGTTAATTTAAACAGCCTACCGTATCATTCCTATGTAATTAAAACGATTAAGTAGTTTGAAGCGGTCTAAAACTGAGTAATGTGGAAATTACTCGGTTTCAGGAGTAAAACGGATGAGAAATTAATTTGCTGATAAACTCCATACTTTACTGTCTTACTAACTAATAAACTTAGATCAAACACTAGCGAGCGCTTCAGTAAAGCGCCGCTCACCGCTGGATTTCGCTGTTACACACAAACTCGAAAAGCTAATATACTCGTATTACTTTCAGTTAATTTCACTAAAGTATCACCTGCATACATTAGACAGGAACCTGTGGCGATACGGCATGCTCTAATTGAACATAGCTATTTGATTGAGAATTTTATTGACAATTGATTCAAATGCCGTTTTTGTATAGTATCATTCAAAGTTCTGGATCAACACAAAGGTGTCGTACGCTACACTCGCGGCTAGAACCACCCCGGCGGAGCACCTACCACACTGTCTGGAGAGTAACACACGTGAGCAGACCACGTTGTTGTAAGAGGCGAATAATGTCTCCGCGCGCAACTTAATAGAACGAAACATGATGGGATAGCAAGAGACACGCAAGTAAGATGACGTTCAGGCAGAAGGTGGTATTAGTGAACGGAACGGCCACATGACGGGTAACTCAGTGACAAGTATTAAATGTTATTGGTATTAAGATATACAAGTTGTGTACTAGTATAGCGAACTCATTACAAATACGAACACCTAAAACTAAAAAAAAAACAAAGTGCGCGCCGCCCTTTAGCCCGTGATCCTCTCGCCGGCGCCGCCATTGTGACACTATCACTGCGACTTCCAAAGTCTTACTTAGCCGGAGTTACCGCCGCCGCCTTATCGCAAGATCTTTGGGAACAAATAACGCTTAGCGGATCATTTTCTGAACCCTGAAGCCCTTTGCGACCCCACAGATGTTAACTTACTAACTTTGCAATTACCATTAAATACTTTTAGTATTTTATATATAATAAATACTTAGATACCTGTAAACATAACAATATACAACACTTTTCATTTGACTAAAGCAAATTTACAACAACAAAATTAAGAGTACAATATATAATTATCGCTCTTAGTACCTACTCGTTAGAGTATAATGTTATTTGTCAGAGGTCGCCGTTACATACAAGGCTGCACAAAACCACGCACTAGTCATATAACATGGCGTCACAACATTTCGTAAACACAATTTTTTAAGAAATCTTAACCTGATAATATCGGAGAAAGGACGCACACACGTGATGCTTTTAATTGACACACGCTCAAAGATAAGGAGAGGCGGCACGGTGGTGTCTGTCAGTTTATTGTTAGAAATATTATAAGGCACATATAAAACCGATCTATCATGGTCCCACTGCAGGGCAAAAGGCCTCTTCTAATACAAAAACATCGCATTGACCACAATGCCACGCAAAAATGGCTTTGGTTTTGTTTTTTGTTATGTAGATATTGCCACCGACTTCCAAAACTAAAGTTATTTTTTTATTTTGTAGTTTTTGAAGGCGGTTTAATTTTTTTGTAAAAAAGCTTTTTATTTTTCACTTTTTAGTGCTTGTGTGTTAATGTTTGAAATCCTCACAAAAAGCCCTTTCAAACAATACCTCACACGATATATTTAATTTTGAAAAGTAGTAGGAGGGGGGTTGTCGTATCCCCCCTCTCTTTCTTCAGTCAGTCATCGACTACACGTATAAACAAAGCAATTTTACTTGTTACGACAGTAATGCTATGATTCTATAAGGAGTTCTGTTCCATATCTCCGAAGTTCATCATCAGATCATGACAATATTTCTATGGGACCTATTCGGAAGTATACTCTATCAAACAAAAAAAGAATCATCCAAATCCATTCATAATTGGCTGAGAAATCAGGTAACATACATACAAAAAAAAAAAAAACATACGCGCCGAATTGAGAACCTCCTCCTTTTTGAAGTCGGTTGATAAATAATGTAATTTATATAAAGCGGGAACATGAAGTCCCAGACCGTCGGGAGGCGCGCGAGTTGCCATAGACGACTAGCAGGGGCCCGATAGAAGCTTGCTCCTAAATTAGACGAGATCAAAATCGGTTTAGTGGTCTAGTCGTAACAGACAGACAGAGTTACTTTCGCATTAATAATATTAGTATTGATTAAAGTGGGATCTGGTACACTTGCGCGAAAGACATTAATTCCGCGCAAGACACTTGCGCGAGTCCCTTTGCGCGCCAAGACACTTGCGCGAATGGACGTTTGCGCGCCTAGACCTTTCCGCGAACAGACATTTGCGCGAATGGACATTTCCGCGCCAAGACACTTGCGCGACTCCCTTTGCGCGATAGGACACTTGCGCGACTGACAGTTCCGCGATAGACATTTGCGCGCCAACACTTGCGCGACTGACAGTTCCGCGATAGACATTTGCGCGCCAACACTTGCGCGATAGATACTTCCGCGAATCCACTAGCGCGAATGCTGATATGCGCGAACTATATTTTTATTAAGCTTTAGACCCAGTTCCCGGATAGATCTATCTCTATCCCCTCTTTTGCCTACATTGGCCGGTTTGAGTGGGGATTCGCAAAAGCAAACGAACTCGTGGGAAGGAAGTATTCCGGTATCCTACTGGAGTACTGCCGATGGTGGGGATCTTGATCATGATAGCCGTAGAATGCCTCTCTACTTTTCAAGCATCTCTAAGACACTTGCTACGTCACTATGTAAGTACTAGCGAGCGTTGTTGGGGGTCCATTTATTGAGTTTGCAAGTCATCCCATGCCATTTGATCCGTGTATATACCAACATTGGTCAGGTCGGGGCCATAGTTTTTCTATAGACTCAGGTAACCAGTGCACCTCAGCCACCCATACCCAGGTATCAGGACACATGCGCGAAAGACATTTCCGCGAATCCACTAGCGCGAATGCTGATATGCGCGAACTATATTTTTATTATTAAAAGCTTTTTTGACCCAGTTCCCGGTGTCCGATTGAGCTGAAATACATACTGGTCCAGTCCCCATGACAATGCATGTTCATGATAAGCATAACGTGATGCTGCTGCCAGGATTGGCTCCAGACAAGGGAACTCCTCAACGGTTAACAGTAGGGACATGAAATTTTACATACTAGTCCAGTTCTAATGACAATACATGTTTATGATAAGCATGACGTGATACTGCTGCCAGGATTGGCTCCAGACGAGGGAACTCCTCAACGTTTAACAGTAGGGACATGAAATTTTACATACTGATCCAGTCCCAATGATATTGCATGTTTATAATAAGCATGACGTGATGCTGCTGCCAGGATTGGCTCCAGACGAGGGAACTCCTCAACGGTTAACAGTAGGGACATGAAATTTTACATACTGGTCCAGTCCCTATGACAATGCATGTTTATGATAAGCATGACGTGATGCTTCTGCCATGTAAAATCTAAAATTTCATGTCCCTACTGTTAACCGTTGAGGAGTTCCCTCGTCTGGAGCCAATCCTGGCAGCAGTATCACGTCATGCTTATCATAAACATGCATTGTCATGAGGACTGGACCAGTATGTATTTCAGCTCAATCGGACACCGGGAACTGGGTCAAAAAAGCTTTTAATAATAAAAATATAGTTCGCGCATATCAGCATTCGCGCTAGTGGATTCGCGGAAATGTCTTTCGCGCATGTGTCCTGATACCTGGGTATGGGTGGCTGAGGTGCACTGGTTACCTGAGTCTATAGAAAAACTATGGCCCCGACCTGACCAATGTTGGTATATACACGGATCAAATGGCATGGGATGACTTGCAAACTCAATAAATGGACCCCCAACAACGCTCGCTAGTACTTACATAGTGACGTAGCAAGTGTCTTAGAGATGCTTGAAAAGTAGAGAGGCATTCTACGGCTATCATGATCAAGATCCCCACCATCGGCAGTACTCCAGTAGGATACCGGAATACTTCCTTCCCACGAGTTCGTTTGCTTTTGCGAATCCCCACTCAAACCGGCCAATGTAGGCAAAAGAGGGGATAGAGATAGATCTTCGTCTGTGTTCACGTCAGCTGGCCAGTTAAGGCACCCCAGAGATGAGGAATAAAACTTCTCCCGGGAGGTCGAGGCGGGGTCGCTGAGTGTAGGGTCGGCATAACAAGTCACACGTTTACTAAAACCGTTAATACGGAGTATATTATTCCACGGGTACATATCAGAATATCGAAAATCAAAATATTGAAAACCAAAATATCAAACGATCAAAATATCGAAAATCAAAATACCGAAAATCGTCACGTTTTGTAAACGAGCGAAGCGAGCTCGGGACTTGGGGCACCCCGACTGGTTATTTTTTTTTAAACCATTCAAAAGTAGGAGCCCCGCGCAGCGGTGCTCCGTAGACCGGGGTTCCGGTAGGTATTGTCTAGGCCGAAGAATCAGCATTGCCATACAACGTGGCAAGTGGCAACACCGCCAGCCTTTTGGGCACTTGCCCTGCGGACAGCCAGGCGGTCGAATGTTTAGATGCCCTCTAAGGTTCCACTATCTTCTTTCTAGGGTTCCGTACCCGAAGGGTGCTAACGGGACCCTATTACTAAACCTCCGCTATCCGCCCGTCCGTCCATCAGCAAGCTGTATCTCATGAAGTGATAGTGATAAAAGAAAATAAGATAAAAGTACATAGTGTTATGACTCCTACGATGGTAAGGAAACCGTTCGTGTGCGAGGCCGACTTGCACTTGCCGGTTTTTGTTTTATACATTGTAAGTACATACTTTGTAATTTTATTATGATTAATAAGTTTTGTGTTTAGGTTTAATTATTATTAAAGTAATGTACATGTGTGTAAATAATTGGAACTAAAATATATAAAAACCTCCTGTCCGTCCTATAGACTGACTGCCAAGTCTCTATTTTTAACCATCTTAAAAAAGAGGAAATTATGTTCGTGTACATGTAAAAGTAAAGTTTTTATAAAGGTTTATCGATATTTTCGTAAATTGAAGACCGATTTATGGTGGCTCCCGAGGTGCTGTATTAATGTAGTGAAGACCTGATGTAAGGAGCGGAATCTCTTCTGCCATATTATAAACTGTAAAAACCTTAGTGAAATAGTGCGTGTCGCAGGGACAACATAGCGAAGGTTCATTTAATTCCACGAGGACGTCATTCGTACCCGCTCCACTCGGCAGCTCGCTCGTATTTTTTGCTATCATTCCATCCATTAACAAACACGAAGAGCCGGCTGAAAACATCACGTACACAACAGGTAGGAGGTTCGTGAGCATTGAATAGTGGCCACTCGCGCACTCGCGCCGCACTCAATGGCGCTAAATAACATTACGAGCCCCGTCGGCCGCTCTCCTCCGCCCCCCTAACTCGCCCGCGCCGCTGCCGGCGACGCTCGCTGAGTGTTTCATTAAGAACACAGACGCCAAATTTATATAATAGAAACAATATGAGAATTAGTAAGTGTACGGGAGTGGTGCGCTCTCGCAGACAATTCGTCATTTCATATGGTCAAATACACACATCAAAAGTGTCTAGGGATCAACATATATATTTGCAATAACTTTTCTCCTGATTGATATTAATTAAAATTTTCTTTAAGGATTCATCAAATAAAGTGTTTTCGTTTGTCACAGTAACGATAAACCAAGTCACCTTTGCATTAATAAAGAAATTTGCCATTTTCCTAATAAAGGGATTTTTGACATTTGAACCACTAACACAAAAGTTCGAAAAAAAGACTGAAATAACAGTTTTCTTTAAAATTTTATTGGGTAACTTAAACAATTAATAATCCGTGTTTCTACCGCGAACACTAACAACACAAGAACATCGGTTTGGCATACTCAAAATGAGTTCATCCAAATCACGCTGTGGAATGGCCGCCCATGTTCGTTGCAACAACAAAAAAAGGTCTTCTTGCGACTGGATACCCTCCATATTCGGCAGAGCTCTTCTCTGTAGCATATCCCATGCATGCTCAATCGGATTTAAGTCTGGCGACTGAGCAGGCCAGGGCAGGACATTGATGTTAGCTGCGGCGAGAGTCTGTCTTACAACTCTTGCGGTGTGCGGTCGTGCATTATCATGCATTAACTGAAATAAGGGACCGATTTGCACTTGTAGAGGAACGATGACGTCTGATACAATCGTCTCAGCATAAATTTGAGCGTTGAGGTTGCCTCTGATCCAAATCAACTCAGTTCTTCCGCCGATCCAAATACCCGCCCATACCATGATGGTTCCACCACTATAAGGATGGACTTCCTGGCAGGATTTTAATCGCTGTTGGCGTCCAGGGGTTCTCCAGTGTCGTATACGTCTTGTATCCGGTCTCATACCAAAACGAGACTCATCAGAAAAGCACACGAAACGCCATTGTTCTTCTGCCCAATTTCTGTGTTCAAGAGCCCATTGATATCGAATCCTACGATTGTGCATTGCTATAGGTGGTACCCGTAGCGGTCTTCGGGAATGAAGGTTCACTTCATGCAAGCGGTTTCTGACTGTTTGGTCGCTAATTAAGTTCCCTGAAGAGTGATGAAGCCTCACGGCTAACATCATGGCGGTTATTGTTGGAGCTCTTCGAGTTAAGATTTGAATGTATCGGTCTTGTCTCCGTGTGGTGCAGCGATACCGTCCTCCATGGCGCTCAGCCACGGTACCAGTGCTTCGGTAACGTGTCCAAAGTCGACTGATAACACTCTGACTTGTATTCAGAGCTAAAGCCACAGTACGTTGCCGGGAACCAGCTTCTATCATTCCCACGGCTCTGAGCATTTCTTCCCTGCTTAAATGACGTCGCCGCTCCATAATAACGTTGGTTTTAATCAGTAGTAGGGAAACAGTAGCACTAATAATGTCTTCAATGCGTTGTATGTTTTTATAGGGAATATATTGACAGCTGATTTTCATCTTTTACTCGAATTTGATTCACAGTTCCTGATTCAAATTATGAAATGCACCAAAAAGGATCCATATAAATTTATAAAATCATAAATTTATTACAAAGCCACATCTCAATCTCAAGAAATCCGCATAAAAATGCTTGATCCCTAGACACTTTTGATGTGTGTAGTTCCTTTTAATTACTTGACTACGACATGGTGAGGTGAGGATGTCGTCCAGAATACTAGTGATGCGAGCAACGTGAGTGCGGCGGACGACCCACATATCACACTCTACTCTCACTGCAGGCAAACCTAGAGCCTTGTTTGTTTGGTTGAACGCACTAATCTCAGGAACTTCTGGTTCGAATTAAAAAATTATGTTTGTGTTGGATAGTCCATTTATCGAAGAAGGCTAAAAAGGAAGGCTAAGAAGGCTATATAACATCACGCTACGATTCTACGAGCATCAATGAAAAATGTTACAAAAACGGGAAAAATATTCGTTCTGAAAGCTTCCGTTGCGTGCCCTGCTGTGTTTACGGTTAAAGTTACGCAAAATCATGTATGACGGAATTGTTCTCCTTTGAAAGTTCTAAAAAATTATCTGTAACAGCATGTCTATCTTTTATGGTTGACTCACTATAACCGTTTCTATGGTAACCATTGCAAAACAATCCATTATTTGCGACGGTGTAAACGGATACATATCAGAATATCGAAAATCAAAATGTCGAAAATTAAAATATCGAAAATTAAAATATCGAAAATCGTCACGTTTTGTAAGCGAGCGAAGCGAGCTCGGGACTTGGGGCACCCCAAACCCCAATTCGGACAGGTTAGGTTAGGTTAGTGGTATCCCCTACGTGGTTATTTTTTTTAAACCACTCAGAAGTAGGAGCCCCGCGCCGCGGGGCTCCGTAGACCGGGGTTTCGTCGACTACAGCCCGTAATGTGTGTAAAAGACGCAAATAGAGGAGATGACGTGCGGGCAGGTCGACAATACCTGGACAATCTAGTTTTGGCGTGGACTTATGATGACATGATAATAATCAATGACATTTATTAATTTTATATCTATACAATCTGAGGTACAGGCCCATTTAATTTATGGCCATCTCCTTTGACGTTTAAAATACTTTCATTAGGTGATGGAAATAGTTATTTAATTTTCTTAATTCATGTACAAACCTGGGGCACATTTTTGTCCATCTCATTTGGCTAACATAATTATATTAATGTAGCTTAACACATTTTTCATCTCATTATTGTGTTGCCGTGGTATAAATCTACGCTGGTATAATCTGAAGTCTATGCAGACGGAGGCGCGGGCAGAAGCTATAGTCTCCCTATAATTTCTAATTTTCGTTCTTTCGCAGTGCTGTCGCTAATAAGTAAGGGCAGCGATGTCAAAGCTCGCCGCGTCGCGCTGCGCGACCTTCTGACCAACTTTCTCGACGTATTATATTGACGTGCGAGTGCGACGTGCGACGAGCGTACTGAGTTACAATTAAGCTTAATGACCAAAATTATGCATTGCATTTTCGCATGCGAGAGGGATGCGTTACAACAGGCGGGAATCATTCTGGAGCTAAACCTGGCGCCTGTACGTGTGTCTGCGTGTCGGATACCGGCGGCGGGCGGCGCGGTGCGCGCGGAGCCCGTCATGTTGATTGCTTTCCTTTTGTGTTGGAAGAAATAAACTTTGGGCTGTGTTATGTTGTACCGTCGCTCCGCTGAGCCGCGCGGAAATGATGTCACATCGAATGAATTCTTCGCAAACAAATGAAACATTTAAGTCATAATTTCAGTCATTTATTCCTTTTTAACTTATACTACTTGTTATGCCAGAAGGCGTGCAAAACTACATAGATACTTACTTACCCCTTTATTTACAAAGTAAAATACATACTTAGCTTGTATAAACATACCTAGAACCTATATTACATTAACTTTAGATCTGTTGTGGAGCTCCTGAAGGAATGCCAGATGTCGTGTAAGCGAGTGCCGGAGCACATCATCCACTAAGTTCCATCATCATTGTTCCGTGAACTTTATCTTACCTTAAAGGGCGTTTGTGACATCGCGTGGCCGAAGTTTAACTTTGTAGAGCAAGGCAAAGCATTCAACAACTTTTGCAAATCCGCTCAAGGAAACTGAAAGCGTCCGGTCACAATGTGTGCTCGTGGAGGTATTCTCTTTGTGGAGGACCTGGCATCGGTCACTGCAGATTTGAATTATACTGATATGAACTAGACAGGACGAGTACCTACTTACTTCGTATATAACATTTAGTTTAGTGAATGTTCACCAACTAGCGAGGCCTGCCAGCAGATAACGAAGTTGTCGCAACATTTTCTATAGCGCCGGCCGCGCCACCTGCTCTTATGTTTTCATGGACGCTCTGCCATTGAAGTTACAGAGGCGCCTCGTTAAAATTATTAAATAAAAACACCATAGAGCTTTAACGCAAAATAAAAAAGTGTGAAAAGAATAGTGCCGTGTCGTGAGTCGGTGCGCTGTCAGTCCGGGTAGTGTCTGTGCTGTATCATCTCGGTTTCATTTTCTTTTCATCAGGTATCTTCACGCTCGAGGGGCGACGTCTCCGCGTGGACCCCCCCCCTACCTTCAACCCCTCACCCCTCCCGCTCGCCTCCGACGTCGACTACTTCGTCTCCCGTCTCTTTTTGATAACGTTTCACATTTTTTTAAGTTTGTTAGTGCTGCAGTGAAATGGGAGACCACTTGAAGCTGCCCGCCTGCCCGCTTGCCTGCCCGCCTGCATGCCCGCGCCTCTGGCGCCCTGAGGCGTAGAACGTCTTCTAATTTAAATATTTATAACGTCTATTTACGAGCTTCATTTTATTAGAATTTATAATTGAATACATCAAGAACAGCGAGTAATTGAGAAGTTGGTGTCTAATTAAATAGGTTCGTAGTCTTGAACGGTATTAAAGTAGAATAATTATACAATAGGTATAGACAATAAAATAAGTAAACAATGAACAAAAATAACACGGCGTGAAATTAAAGTAGTGACGAAAATCTAAAATGATATTTTTAAGTAAGAAGAAGACCTAGTTACTGGGTTGTGGAGGACAGACTGATAGGCAGTCGCTCCATGTAAAATACTGGTACTCAGCTGCATCCGGTTAGACTGGAAGCCGACCACAACATAGTTGGAAAAAGGCTAGGCAGATGATGTATAGAGGAGTCCCTCCGTGTTGTGGCACTTTGGTGATATTAGACAGCGGTGATGATTATTATTATTAATAGTATGTACGCAGCTTGTACTACAACTGGTAGGTTCATCAATTACACCTACACAAGTACCCACACAAGTCGTTGATTTAAAAACTGAGAGCTATGAACTGACGAACTTTACAGAATTCGACTATGTCGGTCAGTACCTACTGGTGGTAGTTGACACAAATAAAACAGAAAATATAAACTTTTGTTTCCAGTCTATTGTCTCAGTGTGTGCTGGATACCATTGCAGAACAAATCGCGGTGTAGGCGACGTAGCGGCATAGAAGCGTAGCCATCGTGTGCCGTCCTGAGCTAAGCAGATGTCTGTGGCCAGTGATGACGGATTAATTAATTCTTTTATCGGCCAATATCGGGATACAATTGGGAGGTACCCGCGCGAGACAGCACGTGGGGCGCGCGGCGCGGGGCGGCGCGCCCGCACTCGGCGCCGGGCCCCCGAGCGCGCGCCTCGTGTCCAGCTCCCGGCGCGCGGCCGCTGCTCTCGGCTACGACTTTACAACAAGTTACTTGTGTTGTGTTCATAGTTTGGCGTCACCATCACTTGTGCGTGTTATGTCATAAATTGCTCACTGAATTGGATTGCTCTCGTGGTATGTAAGTTTATTTATTTTGCTAATAAGTATGTATACACTTGAAGTAAATAACAAAAACAGTATAAAAAGTCATTTGTAAAAATAAAACCTTAATTTAATTATCACTATTCGCTATCCATAAAATACAACATAGCATTATAAATGTTAAAATGTAGAAATGTTATGTAGAAACTATTCCGCGGGTAGGTAAACAGTCAACAGATACTTTCTATTTTGTTTAGTTAGGATGGGTAGCCACACGAATGAGTTGTTATATTAACGTTTCTTAGACATGTTCATAATAATACGAGTAACAATACCAGCCTATTACTGTCCCACTGCTGGGCAAAGGCCTCTTCTCATACAGAGAACGCACGAACATTGATCACCACGCTAGCTCAAGGCGGATTGGCGATTCCAAACTTATATTAATTATAAGTCCAGGTTTCCTCACGATGTTTTTCCTTCACCTTTCCTTAGACTTGTTTACTTTTTTATGATAGTCATGCTGTAAACAAATATTTAGCAATCCAGTCGGGAGCTGCACTTGCTCTGTATTACTTGCAATGTGTTGCATAACTCGTAGGCTGCAGCTCGAGTGATAACTGAGAGTGTATCGCTGCCACAGTGTCAGCGCGTCGAGCAGCTCGCCGCACTCCGGCGCAGGCCGCGCGCCCACACGATGGCTTGCGTGGCGGCCTCAACTCGCTGCCGCTACTGCCGGGCACACTCCGCTGGCCGTCATCTACCATACCAGTCATACTTCTTATCAATATAACCTAATACTCATGTTACGGATTTGTTCCACTATATCGGGTCGAATACACAAACTCGTAGGAGCTTATACGCGACAACTCAACATTGCAAAAAGATTGCCTATAAGTACCTCAAGCACCTCAAGCGCACGAATGCGCTTTCATTTGACAACATTTCATAATATTTCAGAAATGAAATCTTCACAAAAGTTACCATTAATTAGACAGGAACATCCTGTCTAATTAAATTCGAAGTTAATCAGCCTTCTATAAAGCGGGTGTTATGCCCGTTTTGACCATCAAACCCTAATTTTTAAGTATCCCCTAAGACATTTTAGATCAAGCAGAAACGCAGTCTAAAATCTGCAGACTTAGAGTGCGTTTCTGCTTGATCTAAAATGTCTTAGGGGATACTTAAAAATTAGGGATTGATGGTGAAAACATTATTAGGGCATTAATCTTGTAGCGCTACCACTTTGTAAGCCACATTGTATGACGTGCTACGGAGTGCTACGAGCGTCTACGACGCTACAGAGCTACGAACGTCTACGACGTAGCGTACGTTGAGCGGCCGGAAGCGCACTCACTGGACACCTTCTCAACTGCTACATAACACACTTGAGGTCTAGCATCGCAATGTTTGATATTCCTTATGCAGGCACCAAGCATGTCCCGAGCCCGTGAAGCAAGTGTAGTAGTTATGGAGTTAGGTCGGTTTCAGCAGGCAAACATTTGGTGCTATACTAAAATGATCACAATACGGGGGCGTACAGTATAATACAAGTGAGGTGAGTTTGTAATTACGGTCGAGGCTAGATTGCAGCGGGAGCCGCAGGCGACGGCGTAATGTTGCCGACACTGTAATGATAAAACGTTTTACGACACACTTTACGCTTATTTACATTTATTTATTTATTATTTATGGCACTCCAACAACAAAGTCACAAAAACATTCATACATACAAGATTTCTTAAATTAATATTATAGTGACCTTATCACTTAAGGTGTGCACAGCTTTTATATTGCGATACAATGTTAATAGGTTAGTAGCGAAAATTGTACACAAAGCATTGTAGAATCATTAAATGAAATCATTAAAATATAACATATAAAATTATTACATTGGATTAAAATTACTGTATAAATTCAGATTTTGAAATATTGAGAAATAAAATTATAACATTAAATTAAATTATTGTATGAAATTAAATGAAATTAATAAATTATTAAATAAAGTTGACATTACGTTTCAGTAACTTGGTGACAATACGGGTTGAGTAGGTACCTATCTAAACACAACATGAATTTAAAAATATTAAAATAAAAATTATAATAAATTGAATTGAAGAATAATAACAATTTTAATAAAAGAGAAATTAATAGTGACAGAAAGAGAAATTATCTAGACCAGAAAACACATTTATGCCTAGGACAGACTAACGTCTGCTAGATGCCTACGGATACGAGCCAGAGTGGCGCAGAACATGTCGATACTGTTAGTGCGCGTGATTTACATGAAACAAATTGGTAATAGCTATTAGCAAACTGAGCATGTCCCCCATTATCCCGCAGCGGCCATCGAGCCGGGGCGCAGGCCGAGCCGGCTGACGCTATCCTGTTGCGGGACCTATTGCAACAGGGAACTTATTGACGGAGCTAGAACAAATGTGACGTGACACTCGGAATGCCATGATCATCCTGCAAGTGTTTGCT
The DNA here is from genome assembly GCA_949316365.1 of Hoplodrina blanda. Classification (NCBI taxonomy): domain Eukaryota; kingdom Metazoa; phylum Arthropoda; class Insecta; order Lepidoptera; family Noctuidae; genus Hoplodrina; species Hoplodrina blanda. The sequence goes on along the minus strand of OX438579.1, from coordinate 82,084 downwards.
GCACAGGGATAGGACGTGTCCGGCCAGGTTTCGCAAACTTGGTCCCCGAGCAGATGGCTTGAAGCCAACTTAAGATTAGTCCCCTCTCTAGACGATGCAATAACTAGGTCGACTTGAACGCCGCCGTCGAAACAGTTTAACTCTTAAAGGGAATAAATGAGTTTCGTTCTACACAATCTTATAATTTTTCGTTTGTTATCATTAGCATTCACGACCTGCAATATCCTGCTGCTGGTATACACTATGGTCCTGGTAATTCTAGTTCAGCGGTTGATATTGTAGGTGTGGTGGCTTTCATAATAATATGAACATCTGTTCTGATGGTGACTACCTACATATAGTGATTTGTAACTATACACATCAAAAAAGTCTAGGGATCAACATCCCTAACAAATGTTAGGGATGTTGATCCCTAGACTTTTTTGATGTGTGTATTGTGAAAGTACATAATGACACACGCTATCTCACACTAAGTACTTTCTGATCATCAGCTGAACAAGTAAAAAATATTTACATCCAGTTGAAAGTCACTCCGCGCCACGCAGCAAGCTGGTCGACTCGTGCCTCGGAGGTCCGCGGCCGCCGGCACATCCGCACCGTCCTTTACCCACTGCCGGTTTCGACGGCGCAGACGTCGCAGACGCTTCGCATATTATGTTCAGGATCCCGATAAAATTTTGCCGCCAATTAATATACGAGAATTTTTTCGACCGAAATGTTATTTCTGCACTATTTTATTAATGTTACAATTTTGTTATTGCATGCTATGTCTATCGCCTTATATTGTGCACTATACTTGTATGATATTGCTTGTACTATTAGGATAAACAGTGCAACAATTGTAGATAGGCCAATAAATAAGAAAGAAATAAATAAAGACCGAATTTCGGTCACAAAGGCCCTTATTTCAATATAATAGACTAGCCTCTTCCCTCACTATTATATTCCAATGGGACGGCAATCCGACAACAATAAATATATATATATAGCATACATTTGCGTAATTTGCCGCCAATTGGCAGACACTCGCCACATTTTGTGCAGACTCTTGCTCACAACAAGATTCAGTCGCGGAATTCTGCTCATTCTCGTGACGTTTTACCGCCGACAGACATGGCGTGACATTTGAACATGTACTCCTACTCATTACAAAGTAGTTGGGGTTTTCAAACTATGTTAAACTTTTTAACATAACCAGGCAATTTATTGTACTTATCTGTTATTGTAAAACTCTACACTATTCTTAAATATTGTAAAGTTGAAGAGTTTGTTTTTATGGTTGAACGCGCTAATCTCAGAAAGTACTTTTTTTTTGTTTTTCGGGTAGACCATTTATTGAGGAAGTCTACAGGCTATAAAACATCACGCTACAAATAATAGAAGCGGAGCATTAATGACTAATGTTGCAAAAATGGAAAACATATTCGTTTCAAAAGCCTCCGTAGCGTACGCTGCATAGACGGTTTAAGTTACGCAAAAATCAGGTACATATTAGAAAATCAAAACTTTTCTGAGCAAATTTCAAAAGAACAACGTACAAATCAACAAAGTTTAAAATAACGATGGTCATTTGATCAAAAGTTCAGCTGACCAAAGTCTGGAATATCAATGTTTATATTATTTATTACACTATCGACCAAATCGTTTAAAGGTCAAATGGATTACTGGATAAATTATTAATTATCAAATGGATTAACTGAAAAAGGTAAAAATAATATTAATATTAGCGAATAGCGCCTGTCTCTCCGCATCCAAATATGATCAAATACCACGCGCGCAGGTATAGGTACCAGATTTCCACGCGGATGAAGTAGCGGGCGGAAGCTAGTGATGTCATGCAAGTTTAGTGGATGATTGTTTGATATACTATGTATTTGTGGGTGCAGGCGAGGCGGTGCGCAACATGCCGCCGACGCTACTGCTGTCACTGCTCCTTGTAACAGGTCAGTATTTTTCACATTTTTCCTCCCATTTTTTGTCCCGGGTTGGTTTTGTGCCAGTGCAATGTGAGCGCTGAATACCGTCAATTTAATACTATATTCAATTGATGATGGTTCATTTGACACACACACGTCACATCGCGCCACGATACTATTGCTAGCGACCTTCAGCGTCACCAAATGATTTTTATTCGTATCAGATATACTTTATTCTTTTGTATTCCACGTACAAACTGTAAACAAATAATAATGGATCAGTATCACGATTGCTATGAGCTGCACTGCTCGCACAGCTCGGTGAGACGGGGTCGCGTCGCGAGAGAGCGGCAGCTCCTCATGAAAATAAAACAGAAACGAACTCGGACAAACAAATGGCTACAAACTCAACTGAATTACACATTTGAGGAGTATTCTGTGAGGAGGCGACGGCGTAACTTTTGCAAAGTAACGCCGGTCCGGGCCGCCGCCGTCGCCGGTCGCAGCCGCCGGTCGCAACCGATAGCTCCCGTCCGCCGCGAAACGACCACTTTTTTTTTAGGTCAAACGGTTTTAAAACTGAAGTTGCGCTGTTAGACTTTTAAAGTGGCTTAAAGTTAGTCTTTGTGCGCGGAATTCCGCCGCTTGCCATGCGGACTCGCGTCTTGGGAAACATTTTGTGATTGTTGCCATAACAAAATAAACAAAAAGAAAAGAAAACAACTTTTATTGCTTTAATTCGTTTTAAGTTCACTTTATGGACATTAGAGTGTATTTGACCATAATTTCATGCAAAGATACGTAAGAATAAAATAAAATCTAAACTCGGAAAATAAATGAATTGTTACTACTACGTGTGGAAGAAACTGAATCGATGCGTTGCGCCGCACTGCAGGTCATCTCGCCGGACTAGCTTCAACACGGTGAGTGCGGCAACGCATCCTTTTGCGGCACCGTTGCGGCGTATGGCACGCCAGAAGAGAGAATAATTGTCCCCATTACGACGACAGTGTGTAGTGCCGCGCCGCCGCCGCACCGCATCGTGTGGCATGGCTCCTACCGGTACGCGCTCCGCCGTCGCCGCTCGACCGCGGCAGCAGGCGCCACTGACGCTATCCACATGGATCGGCACGAAGCCAGGACAGCTTCTTCAATCGGTTACCGCCTTTTTAGGGTGTTTTAAATCGTGGGGGTAACCAATTAATGCAGGCTTTATACATGGCACAAACGATCTTCCATACCTACATGTAATGTGACATACTGATTGTGAGTGTGTGCCAGTGGCACGCAGCGAGCTGCCGATGCTGGGCCCCGCGCTGGTGGAGGAACCGCCGCCGCGGGTGCAGTACGCGGCGGGCGCTGGCGTGCGCGTGCGCTGCGCCGCGCGGGGTGACCCCGTGCCGCTCGTCTCCTGGCTGGCCGCAGACGGCAGCGTGCTGCGTGACCAGCCAGGCCTCAGGTCCGTGCTCCAGCCTCACTAACAATACTCTATACTATACTTATTAAGGCTCTCCTTTGGTTACATTCAGATTCTTAAGGGAACTTGTGAAGGTTTATTTAGTTGAAGCAGTTTTTTTCTCTCAACGTGATTATTATGTGAAATGCGGCAGATTGTTACATTGCCACAGTGACGGCACCGATGACAGAGCGGTGTCATCGCCCGGCTGCAACCGCGACGCCGCGCGATATAATGTCTATTCATTAATAGTAATCTAGATATTACATAATTATACAAAACACTTATTTAAAAAAATATATACATACTTTTTTTTAAAAAAAAGGGAAGATTATGAGACCACGCTTAATAAGTGTTCTTTAAAAAAACATCCGCAACTTTCGCTTCAATGCATACCGACTCGTGGCTGATATCAAGAGGGAGCGCATTCCAAACAAGAATAAACTAAATACGAAAGGAAGAACATCAACAACACCCTCGCTAGCCAGCTATCGAAGCTCTAGCTATCAGACAGGATCACTTAATGCTTTTCTGTTCGATTTTATCGCAGTCGGGTTTTTAACCTTATTATTCAAATATTTCTATTATACAGACGAATACACGGCAACGGCACGCTGGAGATGTTGCCGTCCAGCGCATACGAGGCGTCAGCGACGACGGTGCGGTGTCGCGCTGCGAACGCGCACGGCGTGGTGCTGTCGCGAGACGTCGCGCTCGAACCAGGTGCGGTCGTGTTTCACACGTTTGTTACGTTGAGGTCGGAGGGGTTGAGTGTGTGACGGTTGTGGCGTGTGCGCAGTGTCGGAGGCGGGCTGGGAGGCCGTGGCACACGCGGGCTCGGCAGCGGCGGGCGGCGTGGCGGCGGTCACGTGTGCCGCCACGCGCGACGCCGCGCTCGTGCGGCCCGCGCTCTGGTACCACGGCGACACCGTGCTGCACATCGACCCGCCCACACCAGGTACTATTAGGCCCACACGTCGCCTCTACACGTCTGCAGATGCGTCCGCGGACGCCCGCAGATGGATCACCACGAGCTATCCACACGTCTGCAGGTCGATCAGTCTAAGTAGGTTCATTCTCGACAAACGCAACACGCACGTTTAAAACTGGATATTGAGACCAATTTACTTACTTACAACATTTTTATTTTTGTGGTATTTATTTTTGGGGCAGTTTTCAGCTTGATATAGCTCAATAAACCTAAAAGTTTGGTGCTCATATTATTAGCCATTTCAACAAGAATTAAACCGCAAGAAGCACGCGTGCACTCGCAATCGCAACTCCGATTAAACTGATGCGTCGCCAGACGTTTGGACAGACGCCGGACGTCCGCGCCGAAACCTTTTGATCTGTGCCACAAAAACCGACAACAATTAGATTCGAGGCGGACGCGTCTGCGTGCGTTTGCGTGCGTCTGCGGACGTTAAATACCTACAACAGATGCACAAATTACCCCCTCTATACGTCTGTGGACGCATCCGCAGATGACGTCCGCGGACGCATCTGCAGACGTGTAGAGGAGGCTTTAGCGTACCAGGCATTAGCGTTCAACTAGACGACTCCCGTGCAAGGTTGGTTTTGCGTCCTCGATTCGGACTCGGATAGCGGGATTTGTATCACTCTGTTAAACTACACTACTGGAACTATTTGCATCAAAAATTAGTCAGCAAAGTACACAATGTTTTAATATTAAACTTCGAAAGATAAAGCTTTGCGTGCGATTGTGTTAACCATGAGACACTTTTGTTAAAACTAGAGCACTTATACGAGATTAGTAAAATATCTCTTGCGTTACTAAGATCATATCCGATACCTATAAACTGTTTAGCCTGTAGCCTGTAACCTGTCTGTTTAGCCAGTCTACCTAGATAGGCTAAAATTCAGGTTAACGGCATAAACTCATTGAGATCTGAAATGACGATGGTCGGTCCTCAAGGTTCGATATTGGATTGATTGCTATTTCTAGCTTATATAATGATTTACCTTAAATACACACATAACAAATCATCACGCCTGTAATCCCCGACGAGGTCCGCAGAGGTGTATCCATTAGTACAGTCACATTTCGCCAATTATGTTTAAGTCCCATGTAATAGGAGGCGAGGCTATTGCCATCAACCAGGCACAAATCCAGACTCCGAGGCTGCTACTGAGATATTCCAGATGGAAAAACCCAATAACATTGAGTTTACGTTTTAGTCCGGTTTTTTATGAAGTAAAAGAATTATCGACGCACATAAATCGTCGTGGCGGGCGCTGTTGAAATGGAAAAACCTCACGGCGGAGAGCTAGGGAGCAGCCGACGCAAATAAATCTATCATCGCACCCCCTCTCCACCTCGGCCACTCCGCTTTATTTAACATCTCTTTATTAATTAACTAGCGACAGATACTAACTATACGTATAACCCTCATCTTGAATCACTCTATCTATTGATGAACTTCCGTTGCGTAGTTTTAAACATCTAAGCGTAGCTACAAGCGGCGGGAAGCGACTTTATTTTTATTTGTTTAGATTGTCATTATTAAAGTTATATGTTTTGAATGCATTGTCCAATTAAACAGAAAGACATGTTTTGAAACAGTCATAAATACGAAAAGATTTATTTGGACAAGGGTATGGATAACATGGTCTGTGATATTGGTCGGCATTTCTATCAACTTTTATTATGTAAAAAAGTAGTGACGTAACTACAATACTTGATGGTCATATAGTATCGCGATGCTTTTTTAACCGACTTCAAAAAAAAGAGGAGGTTCTCAATTCGGCCGGTATTTTTTTTTTTTTATGTATGTACACCGATTACTCCGAGGTTTCTAGTCCGATTAGTGTGATTCTTTTTTGTTCGATGCTCAATAGTTTCCGCAGCGTATGCGATGAAAGACATTTTATGGCCATTTTTTTACATCTTAGATCTGATTATTGAAGTAGAGATCCCTAATCCTCCTACCACTGATCCTACCACTTTCCTAAATTAAATATAACGTGTGAGGTATTGTTTAAAAGGGCTTTTATTAAGAATTTCAAACATTAACACACAAGCACTAAAAAGTGAAAAATAAAAACCTTTTTTACAATTAATGTAAAAAACATACGCGCCGAATTAAGAACCTCCTCCTTTTTGAAGTCGGTTGAAAAACGACAACCGCCTTCAAAAACTACAAAATAAAGAATAACTTATTAATTTGGAAGTCGGTGGCAATACCTACGTAACAAAAAACAAAACCAAAGCCGCCGACTTCCAAACTAAAGTTATTTTTTATTTTGTAGTTTTTGAAGGCGGTTGTCTTTTTTTTTCTAGTAATAATATAGCCTATTTTGCTCAGGGATAATGTAGCCTTCTAACATAATGATGAATGAATTTTTGAAATCGGTCCAGTGTTTTAGAGCTAATTCGTTGCAAACACAAAAATACAAATCGAACCACTTTTTAATATTAGTGCAGATGTAGATGTGCAGTTCCAGCGGTGGTTTGCGTTACTAAACGGAATAATGGGCCATGGATTCTATTCTATTCTTAGGTGTTTACTGTAACTAAAATGTAAACAGCTCAAAAAGAAATACTTATCAGTTATTCTCATTCTGATGATGACCAAGTCTTACATTATTTAACCCCCGATGGAAAAAGAGGGGTGTCATATGTTTGACCGCTGCCTATGTGTGTCTGTCTGTGGCGCCGTAGCTCTTAAACAGGTGAACCGATTAGAGTGCGGATTTTTAAATTTAAAACAGGATTTCTAGCGGTATAGATTAAGTACCAACTTGTCTTGTTAAAGGCTGTTGAAAAATTATTTTGTATTGTGCGTCACTTTCACGTGAATAAAAAGTTTTTCTTTCTTTCTTTAATTAACCCCGGACGCAAAAAGAGGGGTGTTATAAGTTTGACCGCTATACTATGTGTCTGTCTGTCTATGTATCTGTCTATGGCACCGTAGCTCCTAAGCGGGTGAACCGATTAGAGTGTAGTTTTTATTTAAGGCAGGTTTTCTAGCGGGAGTTTTAGGTATGTTTTATCAAAATTGGTTTAGCCGTTTCAAAGTCATTAGCTTAAGTTTAGAAGTTCATTTATAAGGGTGTTGAAGTTGTGTAAGATATTCGTGTGACCATAAAAACACGCCAAACATCTTGAACAAGCCGCTGAGTGAAATGCCATCTTATGAGAGTACTCATGCTTGTATTCTCGTAATTTTCCGAACAGGTTAATGATTATAGCGCCGAGCTGGCGGGCGGTCCTGCGCCTGACCTCACTCCGCTCGTGTCGGGTTGCTGTCTCATCGCACTTAAATCAGTGCACCTTTTCGCTCTCATAATTGTGCACAGAGACGGTATAACCGCAGATCTCGCTGGAGGGACTACATATAATTTTACCAATCTACCTGTATTACTGTATTACTGTTACCTGTATTACTTGATTGATTGCGTAGATGGGATTTCGAATTAAGATGTTCGTAGCCTGTGTATTGATACAATCTTTTTGTGATTATAACAAGAGGATGGATTAGACGTAGGTACATTATATTTGAAGAGTCTGTATAGAGCGAGCGGTGGTTGTGTGGCAGAGTCGCGCTACCTGGTAGCGGGCAACACGCTGCTGATCAGAGGGGTGCGCGAGCGCGACGCCGGCGCCTACAGCTGCCTGGCGCGCCATGCGCTCACCGCGGCCACGAAGCGCGCTCGCCCCGCCACGCTCGCCGTGTCCGGTCAGTACCCGCGCCGTGCGCCATGTGCCGTGCGTGAGGGTGTGTCGCGCTGACGTGTGTGCCTGTGTACAGACGTGTCGTCGTCGTCGGCGCCGCTGCTGGTGGCGGCGGGCGGAGAGCTCAGCGTCCCGGCCGGCCAGCCCGTGTGCCTGCCCTGCGTTGCCTCCGACCACCCCGCGCCGCAATATACGTAACTAACTCAATCTATATTTTGTCAAATTAGGTCCCATGTCGATGTACTGGGGCCTTTGTTATTCATAATCTATATAAACGATTTGCCATTAGCAACTAATTATCCAGTATCACTTTTTGCCGATGACAGCACAGTCATTATTAATTCTATAAATAAAGATAGATATGAACACGAAATTAATGGCACAATCAATTCAATATTATTAATTGGTTAAATAATAACAATTTAAAAGTGAATCTTGAAAAAACAAAAAATTATGTTCTTCAGTCAACGTTTAGAAGCACCAAATATTAATTTCCGACACAAATCAACTGTTATATAAAAGGTAGAAACAGCTAAATTTTTACGCGTGACTATTGATAAACGTCTGAACTGGAAAGCACACACAGAAGAATAGAATGAAAATTTATGTTCCCTAATGTATGTTGCCTATGCCCTTTATAAACTGAAACCTATTATAAGTACTAATGCGCTTGTAACTGCCTACCACGGCATTGTCGGCTCCATTTTAAGGTTTGGAGTTATATTTTGGGGAACTCTACTAACAAAGAAATAATTTCTAAGTCACAAAAAGGAGTATTAGGGCTATGTTTGGTTTAAAAATAACTGACAGTTGCAAACAGTATTTTTATGAAATAGCTAATTTTACACAAACCAATCCTAACCTATTTGAGAAACTATCAGACGTTTCTATTCGTAATCGACGGGATAATAATAAACTATGTGTACCAAGATCAACCACGGCATTGATGCGTCAAAGTATTTCTTGTTTAGCACCAATCATCTACAATAAAATCCCAAAACCTACTAGACAAATACATTTAAAAAAAATCTCATAGCCAAATGTTATCATACCATATCGGAATTTTTAAATGACCGCATTTAATTAAATAAGTGTCGTGATGGCTCAGTGGTTAAGGCGCCCGCCTCTCATGCATGAGGTTGTGGGTTCAAATCCGGGCAAGTACCAATGTGAATTTTTCAATTCATATGTACTTTCTAAAGTTTATCTTGGACATCACTGGCATCGGTGAAGGAAAACATCGTGAGGAAACCTGGACTTACTGTTGCATTCAAACCATGTCAGAGGCCCTTGAGGCGGTTTAGAAACTCTGACACTAGGGTGTGTGGGGTCGTAAGACCTTACTGAGTGCCCACACGATAAAGAAAGAAGATTAAATGAATCCCTATACCTAATTACAACATTTTCATAATTTGACCATTAATTTCTTTTTTATTTCTTATTATTCAATTTTTCAATTCAATTTAATTATATATTACTAGCTGACCCGCCGCGACTTCGTTCGCGTGGTATCCTACACTACCAATACCCCTACCCTAACCCTGCCTTACCCTACCCCTACCCTAACCCTGCCTTACCCTACCCTACCCCTACCCTACCCTACCCCTACCCCTACCGTACCCTACCCCTACCGTACCCTACCCCAACCCATACCCCTAAGCCTACCCCTACCCTTAAGACCGACTTCCCGACTTCATATTAAAAGGGCTGTTTTTAGGGACTTCGTTCGCGTGGTATCCCCCCACCTCTACACTACCGATACCCTACCCAAACCCTACACTACCCCTACCCTACCAATACCTACCCCTGCCCTACCGTACCCTACCCCTACCCCTACAAATACCCCTACCCCTACAAATAAAGTCTTTAATTAATATGGTTCTATCTTTTATAGTTTAGGAGGTGTACGTCAAATAAGTAACTTTTTTGGATGATTTTTTACACCTTGGGTCCGAAAAACCCAAATATCTTACGGACCCCTATTTTTTCTAAAATAAAATATAGCCTATAGCACTCAGTGATAACGTAGCTTTCAATTTCCGAAAGAATTTTCAAAATCGGTTCAGTAGATCCGGAGATTACCCCCTACATACAAACTTACAAACATACAAACTTACAAACAAATGTTACCTCTTTATAATATTAGTATAGATTATTATATTACTATTATTTCTTTGTTGTATAGACTCAAATTTTGATTATGGTTTAAAAAAAAAAACAAAAATGTGTTGTTTTGGCCATAATATGGCAAAACATGCAGATCTACCTGTTATTGTAAGGCGTTGCACAAATTATTTAATGTACCCTCATGTTTTACAATAAATATATTCTATTCTATTCAAAATATTTAGTACTCTTTACAGGATAAAAGATAATATTTTTTTAATGGTTATCATTAATCTATTATTATGTCTGTGGAATTTCATGTTGAGGTTGACACTAAACATACTAACTTCTTTGCCTTTCGGAGGTTATTAGTGTCTGTTCCACATAGTGCACTCCTTGCTCAGATGGTACCGCGAGCGCGCGGGGCGCTTGCAGCCGGTGGAGGCGGCGGACGGCTGGGCGTGGGGCGGCGGCGCGGCGCAGTGCGTGCGGCGCGCCGCGCTCGCCGCCGCCGGCCTGTGGATCTGCAAGGCGTACAACGTGTTCGGCGACGCCACCGCGCACACCACGCTGCACGTGCAGGACACGCTCAGCGTTACCGTCACGCCCGTCGTCCTCGTGAGTACTCGCCGCAGAACGTGCGCTCGCGCCTGTCGCAGCTGGACAGATGCACATGACGGTACTGTTGCGAGGTGGCGGACACGGGCAGCACGGTGCGCTTCAACTGCAGCGCGTCGGACGCGCGCGCGGCTCTGTCGTGGCTACACGATGGCGCGGCGGCAGGCGCGGGCGCGACGCTCACGCTGCGCGGCGTGGCGCGCGCGCACCGCGGCGTGTACCAGTGCGTGGCGCGCCGCGCACACGACTCCGCGCAAGCCGCCGCCGAGTTGCGCCTTGGAGGTGAGCACACATTTACTACTTTACCCTCACTACTGCTTATATAATCGACCTTTTCCGTCAAAATCTGCCAACTATTATTTATTTATTTAAGTATATTATATAGGTATATGTACAAACTGGAGGTGGTATAAAATATATCCAAATTAGTCCTACAGTAGTACTAGGCTTCCAATGGAAGATGCTGCAACGTATCGTAAGTTTATTTTTTAAATAGTGTTAATGTAATTTACATTTCTGTATTGCGTTGCAAGTTGCAGTCATATAAGGGAAAGTATCCGTTTACTTTACAGCAAAATACTTGAAAGGAAAACTGCCTTTATTATTAAAAACTTATGACCGCATTACTACAACCAAGACACAAAATGCCCTATTTAGTAAACATAATTTCAAACTTTACAACAAGTTTTTCGAAGTAGATTTATGAACAACATCTAAAATAGATGTATGAGTTCTCAGAACGCCTTTTTATTGAAAACGTTTTGAGTGGCTGAATGTATAAATGTAATTATCTAATTTTCATAAGTTAAAAATAAAAATTAAATAAATATCTTGGGACAACTCACACACGGCCATCTGATCCCAAGCTAAGCAGAGCTTGTGTTATGGTAACCAGACAACTGATATACATACTTATATAATTTTATAAATACATACATATTATAGATAAATTACACCCAGACACAGAACCAACAAATTATGCTCATCACACAAAGTTTGTCCTGGGTGGGAATCGAACCCACTACCTCCGGCTTTATAAGTACCTATTCTATCGAATTTTCGTGGGTGCATTAAATGCAAAAAAAAAATGATTCTCAACTATGGTACAAGTTAGCTCATTTCATGGTTGAGTCAAAAAAATCTTATTTGAAGAAGTTGTCAAAATGTGAATCGTATAAATGTGGAGCATCCGCAAAAGTAAAATCTTGCATTAACAATAACAAACAATAATGAAGCGAAATCAATAATTTGAGCATTCGTATGTTAAACGCATTACTAGTTGTTGACACAATCCAACACTTGACACCGCCTCTGGGACCAAAATGTTACAAAATATTATTATCTATATCAAGTTGATTCAATAAAAGCGTCAAAAAGTGATTTTGTGACAGTGACGTAGAGGGTTGCGCTACCCCCCGCATCCACCCCGCGCAGGGGGGAGGAGGCTGAGGACTTGTGAGAATAGGAACACAATCAATCTCAATGTAGTGTCGTCTGAACTGAAGTCGGAATCAATCAGCGATCGACATTCGTACGAACGTCCTCGCAGCCATTGTGTGCGCCCGGGGAGCCACGCACAATGAGACGCGGCCGCATCCCGGGCGAGCCGGGGAGCGGGGGGCGGGAGGTAGCCAATGTTAAAGCATCGCTATACAATAGACTAGCTGGAGGCAATCATCATAATTAAAGTCAACATTATATTTACTTTAGACCATGAAAACCGATGAAAGAAATGCTCTAATGCTCCCACAAAGCAATTCAATCCCCAACGTTAAAGTATTTAATTCGAGTCGATCATCGAATTGAAATACAATTATTCTATAATTTTTAGGTTTAAGATCCAATAAGTACAAGTAGAAACACATATTGATATAAGTAAAGCCTTATCTCGCCAAGCCCTCAGCACGTGTGTGCCACTCCGTCCGCGCGGACGTCATCAGACCGCGACGCGCTGGCCGACGTGTGTGGCGGTCATGCTGCATGTTGCTGAGCACCTGTGACACAAAACCTACTTGACATGGATCGATGACGAAACATGAGTAGTTACACATTACGATGCCCTCAATCGCAGGTCGCATGCCGTCCTGTACATTAAAATTGTATTACTAACACTATGTTACAACTTATAGGTATGCTGTCAAAGCTAAGTGCTAAGTCGTTGGACTGCCTCGTTGGCCTAGTGGTCGCAAAGTGCGACTGTTGAGCAGGAGGTCTTGGCTTCGATTCCCAGGTCGGGCAAAGTATTATTGGGTTTTTCCATCAGAATTTTTTCAGTAGTAGCCTCAGAGTCTAGATTTGTGCCCAGTTGATGACAATAGGCCCTCCCCCTATTACATGGCAGTTAAACAAAACTGGCGAAATGTGGGTATACTATTGGGTACACCTCTACTTAAGATTACAAGCGTGATGTTATATGTTCTTTCCACCAAGGCTACGCTTTTAGACGTAGCTAAGTACATCTCAATACTGGCGTAGCAGCACTGCGTCTCGTAGTCGTAACCCATCATCTACGAGATCGTAGCTACGGCTGTTGTGCATGTCTGTAATTGACGTAAACACTCGCTGTCTCTGTTCTCTGTTAAGCGTGTCCCACACTGGCGCGGCCTGCGGTGCGGCCGCGGTGGCGGTCAGTTGTATTCGTTAGAAATGTAGGTGAGCCTTCAGACACGCGCGGCCAAGACGCGGCCCGCGAGCGGCTGACCGCGGCGCAAGCCCCGCCCCCATGCTAATGTGACCATTTTATTTTGACTTAAAACGGGACATTTTCAAAAGTACGACGTCAGTAAAGTCGCAATAATAAAATAAATCTGTTGAGATCATTTCTTTAAGAAAATTAAGTAGATATTGAATAATTAGCTAAACGATAAAAGTATAAGGCTATTTCGTTGAGGTTTTGTAATGTTTTTATGCACTTTAAAAATATTTTATCTTTAGGAAAATTACAGAGAACTGTTAAAGGATGCATAGTTTTTATGTTTATTGAAAAAAAACGAAAAAATTCTGCGTCCCAAAGCATCGTTCGGGAACACCCGGACGAAGTCACGAATAAAGGGACAGTCCCGTTCAAAACGGGACGTATGGTCACATTACCCATGCCACGCCCCTTCTGCCACATGAGTAGAATATACTCTGTGCTTCTGTCACGCGGCACCACGCGGTCAGTTGGAAATTTTTGCAACAGGCCGCGTGTACCACGTTGAAAAATGACGTCAAATACGAATATTGTAACAGAAATAGTAAATTTAAATAATAATTTCGCACTTTCTGTTCATAAAAGTAATATTATGAGATGCCAATAATAGATAATATAGGAATCTCACACATCAAAATAATGTTTCATTATAGTTTGACCGAAAGTGTTGTACCGCCCCTTAGGAAAGCGCGGGGAGGTGGGGTCCCAGGAAAAAAGACCATGAGTTCACATGAGATCAATATTGTCGGACTGATCTTACGATATCGGTTTACAATATTTTATGTAAAGCCAGATGCGATTCCAGACTTATATTAATTAGAATTCCAGGTTTCTTCACGATGTTTTCCTTCACCGATGTCAGTAACATCCAAGATAAACTTTAGAAAGTTTTTTTCATTTGAATTGAAAATTGCCTCCGCTACGATTTTGGCAATATTCGCATCACTATTCTATTCAAAGCTTTTGGTCTATTTTTCTTAAAATATCCGACCATTTTAAAAATGACGGTCTTGACATCACGAGATAACGCACGACCCATCTTTGTATATTTATCTCATGTGCGTCTGTCATAGACGGTCCGGTACAAACAAATGCTAGCTACCGCCGTGAGCGTCGGCGGCAGACTGACGGCACGGAGCGGCCGGTACTCCCCCGCGTCTCGCCGCGCACATACCTAAGGCGCCGCATCAAAATCCGCTTCACCGCCACCGCATGCCGGAGCGGCGTGCGGTGCCGTGTGATAATCGCCTTATTTTTGAATAGAAAGCAAACTGCATTCAAAGATTTTCGAAAATTCTCTTCTCCCACACCCGGGAATCGAACCGGCTTAAATCTGAAAAAATTATACCCTGTACTTTTATTGCATCAATCGTTAGGGTCAATTATAAGGATGAAATCTCTTTCTGAGGAAAACCAGGAAATCAAAATTTTTGTAAATAGTTAAATTAATTTAAGATTTACTGGTTTTCCTTTCATTTAATTTATCATGTTTGTTAGAGAGATTTCATCCTTCATCCTCACTCCACCAGTGAAAGGGTTCCATCTTTAACCATTTTTTCTTTTTAGCATCTAATCTTTACAATCTAAAAGGTCCCCACGACGCTGGAGTAAATCCACATTTAGCATTTTGGGCTCCCCTACTAATTTAATAATGACGCATCAGGCCGCCACCGCCACCGCGGCAGTGTGTTGTCGCAGGGGGCGGAGCCGCGGCCCGCGGTTGGCCGCCACCGCAGGCCGCGCCAGTGTGGGACACGCTTAATGCTGTTTTGTGTGTCAGTTCTGAAGTGTTATTTTGTTTTTCAACCACAAGAACTTTTACTATGTTGAATGAAATGTGGTCAGCTTTTCTTGTTGTCTTTGTAAAGCGTGTCCCACACTGGCGCGGCCTGCGGTGGCGGCCAACCGCGGGCCGCGGCTCCGCCCCCTGCGACAACACACTGCCGCGGTGGCGGTGGCGGCCTGATGCGTCATTATTAAATTAGTAGGGGAGCCCAAAATGCTAAATGTGGATTTACTCCAGCGTCGTGGGGACCTTTTAGATTGTAAAGATTAGATGCTAAAAAGAAAAAATGGTTAAAGATGGGACCCTTTCACTGGTGGAGGGAGAGCATATTAAGTACAGATTTTCAAAAATGAAAAAAAAAAACATGAGTAAATACTCGAGCGTGTCAGATATTAATAGTGTATGCGCCCCACGTGTTTCTGATAACAGAGAATATTAATCTGCCGGTTTGCATGGTGGGGGTGGCCGCACGAAGGGGTTGAAAATGGAAGAAAAAATTATGACATTGAAATACTCAAGCGCGTCAGATTAATATACAGACAGTTCAACTTGATATCCTTTGTCGTGCTGATCCTTAATCTGACAATTATGTGTAGGGACTTCTTCAATATGAAGGTTTGAAAAATAAAATCCGCTGCCCTAGACGTGCGGCCCTATATACAGGGCTTAGGTATACAGGGTGGAATTTTGTAATGCCACCTGGAGGGAAAGTACTCTTAATACTGCATATAGAAAATTTAATCAAAGCATTCCTTTATTTTTGAATAGAAAGCAAACTGCATTCAAAGATTTTCGAAAATTCTCTTCTCCCACACCCCGGGGATCGAACTGGCTAAAATCTGAGAAAATTATACCCTGTACTTTTATTGCATCGATCGTTAGGGTCAATTATAAGGATGAAATCTCTCTAACAAACATGATAAATTAAATGAAAGGAAAACCAGGAAATCTTAAATTAATTTAATTATTTACAAAAATTTAGATTTCCTGGTTTTCCTTTCATTTAATTTATCATGTTTGTTAGAGAGATTTCATCCTTATAATTGACCCTAACGATCGATGCAATAAAAGTACAGGGTATAATTTTTTCAGATTTAAGCCGGTTCGATTCCCGGGTGTGGGAGAAGAGAATTTTCGAAAATCTTTGAATGCAGTTTGCTTTCTATTCAAAAGTAAAGGAATGTTTCCTTTGAGTAAAATTTTCTATCTGCAGTATTAGGAGTACTTTCCTCCAGGTGGCATTACAAAATTCCACCCTGTATATGGTGGAGGTACTTAACAGGGTGCAAGGTATCCCCCCTTATATTAATCTGCCACGCTCGAGTAAATCCAAAAATCCCTTCCTGGGCTCCCCTACTATATAGTTTGACCGAAACTGCTGTACGGCGCCTTAGGTATGTGCGCGGCGAGACGCGGGGGAGTACCGGCCGCTCCGTGCCGTCAGTCTGCCGCCGACGCTCACGGCGGTAGCTAGCATTTGTTTGTACCGGACCGTCTATGACAGACGCACATGAGATAAATATACAAAGATGGGTCGTGCGTTATCTCGTGATGTCAAGACCGTCATTTTTAAAATGGTCGGATATTTTAAGAAAAATAGACCAAAAGCTTTGAATAGAATAGTGATGCGAATATTGCCAAAATCATAGCGGAGGCAATTTTCAATTCAAATGAAAAAAACTTTCTAAAGTTTATCTTGGATGTTACTGACATCGGTGAAGGAAAACGTCATGAAGAAACCTGGAATTCTAATTAATATAAGTCTGGAATCGCATCTGGCTTTACATAAAATATTGTAAACCGATATCGTAAGATCAGTCCGACAATATTGATCTCATGTGAACTCATGGTCTTTTTTCCTGGGACCCCACCTCCCCGCGCTTTCCTAAGGGGCGGTACAACACTTTCGGTCAAACTATAATGAAACATTATTTTGATGTGTGAGATTCCTATATTATCTATTATTGGCATCTCATAATATTACTTTTATGAACAGAAAGTGCGAAATTATTATTTAAATTTACTATTTCTGTTACAATATTCGTATTTGGCGTCATTTTTCAACGTGGTACACGCGGCCTGTTGCAAAAATTTCCAACTGACCGCGTGGTGCCGCGTGACAGAAGCACAGAGTATATTCTACTCATGTGGCAGAAGGGGCGTGGCATGGGTAATGTGACCATACGTCCCGTTTTGAACGGGACTGTCCCTTTATTCGTGACTTCGTCCGGGTGTTCCCGAACGATGCTTTGGGACGCAGAATTTTTTCATTTTTTTTCAATAAACATAAAAACTACGCATCCTTTAACAGTTCTCTGTAATTTTCCTAAAGATAAAATATTTTTTAAAGTGCATAAAAACATTACAAAACCTCAACGAAATAGCCTTATATTTTTTATCGTTTAGCTAATTATTCAATATCTACTTAATTTTCTTAAAGAAATGATCTCAACAGATTTATTTTATTACTGCGACTTTACTGACGTCGTACTTTTGAAAATGTCCCGTTTTAAGTCAAAATAAAATGGTCACATTAGCATGGGGGCGGGGTTTGCGCCGCGGTCAGCCGCTCGCGGGCCGCGTCTTGGCCGCGCGTGTCTGAAGGCTCACCTACATTTCTAACGAATACAACTGACCGCCACCGCGGCCGCCACCGCAGGCCGCGCCAGTGTGGGACACGCTTAAAGCGTGTCCCACACTGGCGCGGCCTGCGGTGGCGGCCAACCGCGGGCCGCGGCCCCGCCCCCTGCGACAACACACTGC
Source organism: Hoplodrina blanda (assembly GCA_949316365.1). Classification (NCBI taxonomy): domain Eukaryota; kingdom Metazoa; phylum Arthropoda; class Insecta; order Lepidoptera; family Noctuidae; genus Hoplodrina; species Hoplodrina blanda. The sequence goes on along the minus strand of OX438579.1, from coordinate 64,051 downwards.
CGCGGTGGCGGTGGCGGCCTGATGCGTCATTATTAAATTAGTAGGGGAGCCCAAAATGCTAAATGTGGATTTACTCCAGCGTCGTGGGGACCTTTTAGATTGTAAAGATTAGATGCTAAAAAGAAAAAATGGTTAAAGATGGAACCCTTTCACTGGTGGAGTGAGGATGAAGGATGAAATCTCTCTAACAAACATGATAAATTAAATGAAAGGAAAACCAGGAAATCTTAAATTAATTTAACTATTTACAAAAATTTAAATTTCCTGGTTTTCCTCAGAAAGAGATTTCATCCTTATAATTGACCCTAACGATCGATGCAATAAAAGTACAGGGTATAATTTTTTCAGATTTAAGCCGGTTCGATTCCCGGGTGTGGGAGAAGAGAATTTTCGAAAATCTTTGAATGCAGTTTGCTTTCTATTCAAAAATAAGGCGATTATCACACGGCACCGCACGCCGCTCGGTGCGGACCCAAGATGGCGGCTGCAAAATTTTACAAAATATGTTTCATGGGTGTCGTGTCCATGGTTTTCGGGGGTGCTGATGCCGAAAATGAGGTCAAAATAAAAATCCAAGATGGCGGCTGCAAAATTTTACAAAATATGCTTCATGGGTGTCGTGTCCATGGTCGTGGCATATTTTGTAAAATTTTGCGGGCGCCATCTTGGATTTTCATTTTGACCTCATTTTCGGCATCAGCACCCCCGAAAACCATGGACACGACACCCATGAAGCATATTTTGTAAAATTTTGCAGCCGCCATCTTGGATTTTCATTTTGACCACATTTTCGTCATCAGCACCCTCGAAAACCATGGACGCGACACCCATGAAGCATATTTTGTAAAATTTTGCGGCCGTCATCTTGGATTTTTATTTTGACCTCATTTTCGGCATCAGCACCCCCGAAAACCATGGACACGACACCCATGAAACATATTTTGTAAAATTTTGCAGCCGCCATCTTGGATTTTTATTTTGACCTCATTTTCGTCATCAGCACCCTCGAAAACCATGGACGCGACACCCATGAAGCATATTTTGTAAAATTTTGCGGCCGCCATCTTGGATTTTCATTTTGACTACATTTTCGGCATCAGCACCCTCGAAAACCATGGACACTACACCCATGACGCGTAATTAGCCGTTATAAATTTTATCTAATGGATAAAGTGATGTGTGTACGGAACCTTATTTCAAGAATTTTGCCCATTATATCCTTTATAAAAATATACTTCGCGCATATCTGCATTCGCGCTAGTGGATTCGCGGAAGTATCTATCGCGCAAGTGTAGGCGCACAAATGTCTATCGTGGAACTGTCATTCGCGCAAGTGACCTATCGCGCAAAGGGAGTCGCGCAAGTGTCCGTGCGCGCAAAGGGTCTCGCGCAAGAGTCTTGCGCGTAAATGTCTTTCGCGCATGTGTCCTGATACCCACTATGCTGCCTAGGTCAACAAATAAAAAAATAGATTTAATAATATAAGAAGCCAAAAGTCCCTAAAAATACACCTAAACATATAACGCCCTTTTAAAAAATTATATTACCCCCTTTTGGGGAGAAAACCCCTAAATTGGGAACCCTGCACGATGATCCGCACGGTGATGCGGTTGTGACGAGAACACCGCTCGACCGCGCGGTCGTGCGGTGTTCGTGTGCAAGGTTCAAGCGGATTTCATAGAGGCTAGTGCGACGTGAGAACCGCATCACCGCACGCCGGAGCGGCGTGCGGTGCCGTGTGTTAATCGCCTAAAGGAATGTTTCCTTTGAGTAAAATTTTCTATCTGCAGTGTTAAGAGTACTTTCCCTCCAGGTGGCATTACAAAATTCCACCCTGTATATGGTGGAGGTACTTAACAGGGTGCAAGGTATCCCCCCTTATATTAATCTGCCACGCTCGAGTAAATCCAAAAATCCCTTCCTGGGCTCCCCTACTATATAGTTTGACCGAAACTGCTGTACGGCGCCTTAGGTATGTGCGCGGCGAGACGCGGGGGAGTACCGGCCGCTCCGTGCCGTCAGTCTGCCGCCGACGCTCACGGCGGTAGCTAGCATTTGTTTGTACCGGACCGTCTATGACAGACGCACATGAGATAAATATACAAAGATGGGTCGTGCGTTATCTCGTGATGTCAAGACCGTCATTTTTAAAATGGTCGGATATTTTAAGAAAAGTAGACCAAAAGCTTTGAATAGAATAGTGATGCGAATATTGCCAAAATCGTAGCGGAGGCAATTTTCAATTCAAATGAAAAAAACTTTCTAAAGTTTATCTTGGATGTTACTGACATCGGTGAAGGAAAACATCGTGAAGAAACCTGGAATTCTAATTAATATAAGTCTGGAATCGCATCTGGCTTTACATAAAATATTGTAAACCGATATCGTAAGATCAGTCCGACAATATTGATCTCATGTGAACTCATGGTCTTTTTTCCTGGGACCCCACCTCCCCGCGCTTTCCTAAGGGGCGGTACAACACTTTCGGTCAAACTATAATTAAACATTATTTTGATGTGTGAGATTCCTATATTATCTATTATTGGCATCTCATAATATTACTTTTATGAACAGAAAGTGCGAAATTATTATTTAAATTTACTATTTCTGTTACAATATTCGTATTTGGCGTCATTTTTCAACGTGGTACACGCGGCCTGTTGCAAAAATTTGCAACTGACCGCGTGGTGCCGAGTGACAGAAGCACAGAGTATATTCTACTCATGTGGCAGAAGGGGCGTGGCATGGGTAATGTGACCATACGTCCCGTTTTGAACGGGACTGTCCCTTTATTCGTGACTTCGTCCGGGTGTTCCCGAACGATGCTTTGGGACGCAGAATTTTTTCGTTTTTTTTCAATAAACATAAAAACTATGCATCCTTTAACAGTTCTCTGTAATTTTCCTAAAGATAAAATATTTTTAAAGTGCATAAAAACATTACAAAACCTCAACGAAATAGCCTTATACTTTTATCGTTTAGCTAATTATTCAATATCTACTTAATTTTCTTAAAGAAATGATCTCAACAGATTTATTTTATTATTGCGACTTTACTGACTTCGTACTTTTGAAAATGTCCCGTTTTAAGTCAAAATAAAATGGTCACATTAGCATGGGGGCGGGGCTTGCGCCGCGGTCAGCCGCTCGCGGGCCGCGTCTTGGCCGCGCGTGTCTGAAGGCTCACCTACATTTCTAACGAATACAACTGACCGCCACCGCGGCCGCACCGCAGGCCGCGCCAGTGTGGGACACGCTTTATTTGTAAATGTTTGTGTTGTTGATGTGCTTGAATAATAAACAAATAAAAAAACGAACGCAGCTTCGACTAGGTTCAGTGCTACGTCGCGTGCTGCTTCTTGTAGTAACGTGGCGTAGCTGTTGCTACGTCTTTACGTAGCAGGCGTAGCAGGCGTAGCCGCATAGGTGACTAGGGCGCTCCGTTACAATATAGGTCCGGCTTACAGAATTATATCAAGGCGTCGGACTATTGAATGTATATTTATCTAAAGTTCATTTTGCGCTAGAAAAGTATCAATTATTTAGTAGGAATAAATTGATTTGATGGAAAAAAAACGGCTATTCCGGGATCACATATCAAATAAAATTAATATTTAATTATGATTTTATTCGTCGCTAAGTCGGTCCCCGAATGACGGGTTCTTGAAACCCAAGATCATTTCAAAACAGTTCTCACATCCACATTAGGAAAATGTTCTGTGTTCATTTTATTATATTTCATTTTTTATTTAATGTTTTCATTTTTCTGGTCACTGGTTAGGTCAATCTCCGACAATATCGGAAAAGCGAGTTTTAGTCGATACAAAAGTCAATTCCATACAAATTAATGTTAAGGAACAACAGACCCAGCATATTGAGTGAGTGATTTGAAACTCAAACCGCCTAAAAATGTATGGTGTGCTATGTTATGTGAATGCAATAGAACCCATAAGCGAGAATATTTGAAAACAATGAATCGTACGACACGCGCGTGTAAGTACTCGACAGCGGCGAGTAGCAGACCAGCAGCGGCAGCGGCCGGCGCCATACTCGGCCAGTACGATGGACGAATCGCGCACCAAGCAGATCGGATCGTATGGTCGTATTCTTTTTTATGCAGTGTGAAAAGATTACTATAAATAAGAAAACGCCTATGCTTTGCATGGTAATACTCCACGCGGTAAAGGCGCGGGCGACCTACTGGACAAAAATGCATCGTCATAGCTGATTACTTAGCTGTCTGTCCACTACATAGCTAATGTACCGATACGTACGCGCAATCAATAAGGAACCGGTCGACGAGTTATGCACGATTCCGTACATCTTTTGAGAACACATTAGTCAGCGCTCGGACAATGTGTTCGAGAGCACAACGCGGCTCCAAAGCTCGGGTGATGAATGAGCGGCTTGCGCGAGGTGGCGGTGGCGGCGCGGGGCGGACTGCGCCGCACACCCGTCAGTGTCGCGCGCGGTGCGAGCGCCGCACATTGCTCATCGGCTATCTGGCGACCCATCTGTGATCCAGTTCCCCTCGTTCATTGTTACGAGCTTCTATTTCAAACTTTCTCATAATTTAGAAACCCGATCGCTATCTTTACTCCTATCTGAAATAATTGTTATTAAAAATCAATGATGTTTGTGGATATTTTAAACTAATTTTATTTTTCAATAGGATTTATACATAAGTACACAACCAATTAAACTTTAAAATAATAAAATAATCTTTTGTTACGGGAACCCGTAGAAGATTTCGACCAACACTATAATAATAATTATACGGTCGATCCATCCTAGCACCAAATCAATTGCCACTATAACACCAACGCCAGAAATCAAAAGTTGAAAAATAACTGTTGCACATTGTATTTGTCACCCGCTAAATCAAATGCTGCTGAAAGAGTTCTTCGTTTCATGCACAATGTTAATTATTGTAATTGACAAACTCAAAAGTTATTATGACAGTACAAACAGACACTTATATATTTATTTGTATAGATTGCAAACGTGAATGTATTCGTGCGATTCCTTGTTTGTTACATTATAATTATGTTACGTTGGATAAAGAGCCCACAAGTGGCCGGATGCGTTTGTGATCAGACTCGGCGCCGGAGCTGCACTACACGTTCATCGAGCAGGCGCTGCGCGCGGGCGGCGCGGTGTCGCTGCGCTGCGCCGCCTCCGCCGCGCCGCCGCCGCGCTTCGCCTGGCTGCTGGACGACCAGCCGCTCGACCACTACCGCGCGCAGCACAGGTGGGCACGCTCTCCTGCTAGCAGCTCTAGCCCGAGATCAATACGCTAAGCACGCACGAGGGAACCCATTGAGCTGCCTTCACACTAAATATAGTTGTCCCGATTGACTGCTGCGCAGATACTTCATAAACGAGGAGACGTCGGTGAACGGCGACGTGGTGTCGACGCTGAACATCAGCTCGGTGGCGGCGGCGGACGGCGGGCGCTACACGTGCCGCGCGCACAACCCGCTCGGCCACGCGCAGCACTCCGCCAGGCTCAACATATACGGTACACTGGTGCTCACGGCCGCCCCTCGCTTGCTGTCAGACTGGCTAGTCATAACAGATTCGTCGGTCAGCAGCCAGTCGTATCAGGCAGCTAATATTCGGAGTGTTGTACGCAGGTCCGCCGTCGATCCGCGCGCTGGGCCCGGTGCGCGTGGTGGCCGGAGCCAACGCTACCATCTACTGCCCCTACGCTGGATATCCGATCAGGTCCATAGAGGTGCATTTTGTTAGGATGATTCCTCTAATACACTAGCGACAGGCTCTGGACACATTGTACAAATCCAAGTAGTCCCCTTAGAATTCATGACATGAGGAAGTCTTTTAACACACGGTCTAACGATTTAATTGTAAGTATGGTTGACACCTGACTTCCGACATAGTTGAAAGATTACTTAATAAGTTTGATAAGTTAAGAACAATATCGAAAATGGGAACACATTTACGTAATGCCACTTCAGAGATCAAAATTGTGAGCCTCGTGTGAAACCACAGTGAGGTCTGAGCTAATAGTATAATGTTGTGCTGTATGGCGTACCAGTTCGATATCGTGGTGGCGGCGGGGCGCGAGCGTGGCGGTGGGGGGCGCGGGGCGGGTGAGCGCGCGCGGCGCGGAGCTGCGCCTGGCGCCCGCGCTGGCGCCCGACGCCGGCCACTACGCCTGCGCCGTGGCCGCGCCCGCCGGGCCTGCCGCGCGCAGGGACGTCGACATACAAGTCCGAAGTCAGTATACAGTTCAATAGCAAAAATTAAAATAACCAAAAAGTGTAGGTACATAAAAAAATCAAACAAAATATCTAGAATTCTAAATTAAACTAAATGGAAAACTACCGGACTTGTTCTTTTCTTTTCAGTTTTTATTTAAAGTTCATGATTTACTTGAGTTTACATAAGTAGTCAGGGTTTTTGTTTTTTTTAATCGATCTTTTTTATTTTTAACCGACTTCTAAAAAAGGAGGAGGGGTTCTCAATTCGGATGTTTGTATTTTTAGGTTTGTTCGCGCCTAACTCCGTCGCTTGCCAACCGATTTGAAAAATTCTTTTTTTGTTGAAAAATTTATACCTACTTCCCAAATGGTCCCATGAAAATTTTAACGAAATCGGACAAGCGATTATTGAAATATGTCACACTAGCTGACCCGCCGCGACTTCGTTCGCGTGGTATCCTACACTACCAATACCCCTACCCTAACCCTGCCTTACCCTACCCCCTTCCCTACCCTACTCTACCCCTATCTTACCCTACCCCTACCCCTACCCCACCCTAACCCCACCCCTACCCCTACCCTAGCCCTACCCTACCCTACCCCTACCCTACCCCTACCCTACTCTACCCTACTCTACCCTACTCTACCCTACTCTACCCTACTCTACCCTACTCTACCCCTACCCTACTCCTACCCTACCCTTACCCTTACCCTACCCCTACCCTACCCCGACTCTACCCCTACCCTACCCTACCCCTACCCTACACCTACCCTACCCCTACCCCTACCATACCCCTACCCTTGACACCGACTTCCCGACTTCATATTAAAAGGGCTGTTTTTAGGGACTTCGTTCGCGTGGTATCCTGCCCCCACCCTACCCCAATCCTACCCTTACCCCATATTTTCTCACCGTTTAAACCTTCCCTAGACCTCCATGAACATTTCAAAACCAAAATCAGCTAAATCGGCCCAACCGTTCTCGAGTGAGTTTTAGCGAGACTAACAAACAGCAATTGATTTTTATATATATAGAGATAGAGATTGATTTCGCCATAACTTTCAAACCAAACGTCCAATTTTAATGAATTAAAGACTAAATATTATCTACATAAACAGTATGTACTTTGTGACAAAATAGTCTATTTTGATAAGGAATAATGACATGTGTAAAATAAATGCGTTTAAATGAAGTCCTAAAAAAATTCAAGATTTTTAAATAAAAAAATGGTTGTTGTGTTTAACTCGAAATAGATAGGTATAGTGTGTCGCGGACTTTTTTGTAGATATTTTTAAGGTCTTTAATTAATTGGAACATTTTTTGGTTCTATCTTTTGTAGTTTAGGCGGCGTACGCCAAATAAGGAACTTTTTTGGATGATTTTTTACACCTTGGGTCCGAAAAACCCAAATATCTTACGGACCCCTATTTTTTTTTTAAATAAAATATAGCCTATAGCACTCAGTGATAACGTAGCTTCCAATTTCCGAAAGAATTTTCAGAATCGGTTCAGTAGATCCGGAGATTACCCCCTACATACAAACTTACAAACAAATTTTACCTCTTTATAATATTAGTATAGAAAAAATTAACAAATAAATTTTTTTTTGCAAAAAAAAACCGACTTCAAAAAACCCTAAAAGCACTAAAAAGTTAAAAATAATACTGTAACCTACCTATATTAATATACCTAACCTAACCTACGATTAACCTATACTAAAATTTAACAATTTTTTGGAGTCGGTGCCATACGGTTGGATATAATTTCCTCGGTCTTGGCACCGACTCCAAAAAATTGACAGCCAACTTTAAATAGTTATAGATCCTTAAGGTGAAACCGACGGGCTGCTCCCAGCCATTCTCCCGAGAGATGGCGCTGAAGTCAACATTTTTAGTTTATTTGAGTTTTTGTGTAATTGGACAATTATTAAGTCATAGGAGTAGTCTTAGCGGTTATCGGATATTACATTTTATTTGAATAGGTCATATCATTCCCTCAAAATCTACCCAATTCGACACATAACTTGTTTAGAACTTCTGTCATTGAATACAGTGTCGTTTACACACACATACATACCTCTGCGTTTACGAAGATTGAACACCAGATGGCGTGAATATAAAAAAAACTAGTTTAAATTTTTCTGTCTAAGTAAAAATAAGTTATATTTTGTTGGCGTAAACTATTTTATTGATTTATAAATATGGGAAATAAATTATGTCAACATTGATTACAATAAAACGCAGTTTTATTTTATTTCATTACACTATTTTAATCGTTTATCAAAACAGAAGTATTTGAAGCAACATAATTTATAATTTTGGGAAATAAATTATGTCAACATTGAAAAAAAAAAAAAAAAAAAAGTACCTACCAGCCTCTTACTGTCCCACTGTAGGGCAAAGTAGGTACCTACATATGAATTGAAAAAGTCACATTGGCTTGCCCGGATTCGAACCCACAACCTCATGCATGAGAGGTGGGCGCGTTAACCACTGGGCCATCACGACACTTAATTTTGATTACAATATAACGCAGTTTTATTTTATTACATTACACTAGCTAGGTATTCAATATTTTTTCATCTATCTACCTAGGTACCTACTTCACGGCAAGAAAATCTTCAATACACTCGACCTAAACCGTGCTTATCAACAACTAAGTAGGTAAGTACCTACCAGTCTACGAGCTAGACATCAAGAAAACAGCCATCACAACACCTTTTGTCATATTCGAGTTTACCTACACGAATAGGTAAGTATGTCCAGGTCTCAAGAATGCCGGACAGACATTCCAACGATTCATCTATCAAGTACTTAGGTACTTAGTAAGTACCCGATAAGTAGGTAGGTAGGTAAGTACTACTTACCTACCTACTTATCGGATTAGACTAGGTACCTATCTACGCATAAATTTCCATTCATCATCGACGACGTAGGTAAGTAGGTAGGTAGGTAGGTACTTACCTACCCAATAATCGCATCTGAAAATGAAGTAAAATAAAAATAAATAAATATCTTGGGACAACTCACACACGGCAATCTGATCCCAAGCTAAGCAGAGCTTGTGTTATGGTAACCAGACAACTGATATACATTACATACTTATATAATTTATAAATACATAAGTACAGTATTATAGATAAATTACACCCAGACACAGAACCAACAATAATTATGCTCATCACACAAAGTTTGTCCTGGGTGGGAATCGAACCCACTACCTCCGGCTTAAGGAAGGCGGAAGTAAGTAAAGCAAGCCACATCAAAGATTTACAGGAAGTCTTACGCAGATAAGAGGTGTATGATATCACTATAAATCCATCAAAATGCGTCTTCGGCAAAGAAAACCTCAAGTTCCTGGTCTATGAACTGTCAAGCAACGGAATCAAACCACCACAAGGAAAAGTCTGCTATCTCTGCTTACCCCAGACTGGCCCAGACCCGAGACAATTCAAGATCAAGACCTACCTACCTACGTAGATTTATCGGCATGATAAATTTCTACCGTGACAGCATAGTAGGTAGGTAGGTAGGTACCTAACGCAGATCACATAAGTACTTACAAGCACCGCTCAACGCGGTCCTGCACAATTCCAAGAAGCGAGATAAAACAAAGATCAAGTGGAACACAGAAGCGTCACACTCACAAGCATTCGAGTTATGTAAAGTTAGCATAGGTAGGTACAAAACGCAGCTTAGTTTGCTCATCCATCTCCATCACCAACCGACGCCAACTCCCTCACGTAGTCACGTGCGACGCAACGAACACCTGCGCAGGAGCTGTCCTTCAATAACTTGTAAACAAGAAATATAAGTACTGCTTGGCTAGGTACCTACCTATTTCTCAAAGAAATTCTCCGAAACACAACAGCGATACAGTTCATACAGTACCTATACCTACGGTCTACGTTCGACAGAGTTATTAGCCTACCTACTTATCAATTTATAGGTAGGTAGGTATGTCAATCAAACACTTCAGAAAAATGTTCGATGGAAGAGAACTCATTGTTTACACCGATCACAAGCCACCATCTGATAGATACCTACCAGCAGACTGATAAAACTTCATTCATAACTTAGTAAAGCGTAATTTTAGCTCCAGAAATCAAGTTTCCGTAGTGTAGCGGTTATCACGTGTGCTTCACACGCACAGGGCCCCCGGTTCGATCCCGGACGGAAACAGCTGCTTTTTGTATTTTATTGCCGATCATAAAAAGTATCTTCACGCTTTTTTATTAATTGGGTGATCAGAGAAATCTGAAAAATAAACATTTTGTTAAAATAAAAGTAAACTACGTACTATTTCTCTATACGTATTTCTAATAGTACGTAGTTTACTTTTATTTTAACAAAATGTTTATTTTTCAGATTTCTCTGATCACCCAATTTATTATATTATAATAAATTGTTTGTAAAATAATAAAGCGTAATTTTAGCTCCAGAAACGATTTTCTTGAGATGAATAATTATTAATTATTCATCTCAAGAAAATCGTCATACCTACCCGGTACCAACACTCTCAATATTCTGCGAAACGTCTACGTCACACGTTCGACCATACCTACTAACGCTGTGCACAATTCAAGTCACCCTGGAATGAACAACACACATTATTTGTTTCTGAACGCACCATGCATTACCGTGAACGTGAGCTTAGTAGGTACCTACTACAAAATAAAACAAACTAATAATAATGTTTGTCTGTCTGAAACTATTTTTTTTTTTACTATTTTAAAATGCGTAAAAGATGTTTATCGTAACCCGGCAAAACCATAGGTACCTATTTAGCAAATGTTTGCAAGTTTAATTTTGTGACTGCTTTAGTAGGTAAGTACCTAGTTTACCGATTTATAATGGTTGACCAAAAACATATTCAAACACATTCAAATATGAAACACTGACTCATCAGACGATATTTCAGAAAAATCACGGGCCAACATGCTGTTTTTAGTTTCTAATACCACCAAAAATATAATTGCGTATTTAGAATAATTAATTAAGGTAACACCCCCAATAATCGACACTTTAACGTGCGCAAACAAGCATTTTTTTAAATATTTTCTTACTTTATGATATTATAAGGTATTTTGGAGCATTAGGTAACGCTTCAGACTTCGTTGCGTAATATTTGAAAGCAAACATAAGTTTCATATAAATAAATAAAGTAATAATATATCGAAATAAATTAACGTTTTTTGGTCTAGTGATCGACAGCAGAATTCTATTTTTCGACACCCGGTAATCGACATGTTCCAGTAATCGACATCCAATAATCGACATATTCCTAACACTTCTAAACAATAAATCCCAATAGAAAAGCCGAGATAATCTAGTATTATTTGTGACGAAATAAAAACTTAGTCTTAATCAGTATTTTGATCATTTTAATCAACAAACAATCTTATAATAAACAAATAGTGGCTAGTAATTCGTAGGTTTCTAAAAAAATACACTTTTGCAATATAATACATCTCTTAAATGTTAAACAATAAATGTAGAAGATGTGTCATTTGGTTTCGGTTTAGTATCCGCCTTTTCTTGATTTTTTTTTTGTTTTTATCTGTTAGTTTTTTCTGTTTTTTGTTTTTCTATCTTCCTCAATTTTAATCGTTTTCTTTTTTCTCTTTCCTTGGATTTAATTTCTAATTTTTTCACCTTTCTGACAACTTCTATTGCCTGTATTATTTGAAAAAGTGTGGAATTTTTTTTGGTGCCATAAAAAACATTTATGTCGATTATAGGAACATGCGAAAAAAAAAACTCCAGTAATCGACAAGCGTGTTTTCATATTATATTATAAACTTACAGTTGCAAAGACATTACTAAAAACTAAAGAATTTGGGTTCAAACTTAATAAATAATTTACATGCTCGGTCAAGCAAAACAATTAAAAGTTATGGGCATTATATCTTGCTCACCTCCTTAGCGATTTCGCTAATGAAACGGGAATTTATTTAGAGATCTCTGCCGGTTGGTATGTTCAGCTACGCCATTTTCTTTAAAACAGCCGAATCTATGAAATATCTTTCGCACTGATAGCTAGATAATCCTCAACTATGTTTATGGTTCAAATACGTTCCGAAGCGAGACTCAACTCTTGTTTTTTTTCGTTAACTTTTTAAGTGTCGAACACTGGGGCTCTGTCGAACACTGGGTGTTTTACCTTACTATACCTACGATAAATTAGTTACAATATAGTCTCAAATACCTACATACTGGAGGAAAATTGCAATTTTAATCAATGAAAATGCATAGCATACAAAAAATACACAAGAAATTCCGCGCGCAAATCATAGCGCGTGACAACCGAAATCAGAATGTATATTAGCTATTAGGAATTATTTTTCTATCATAGGTATTATCAAGTCCCAAACAACAACAAGTGAACGAAGTTTGGCAACGCTTTTTTTGTCAACGTATTCCATTTAGGAAAGAACGGCAACGTTGCTTATAACCTACACTACGAGTATTGGTATTTATGTTGCCACACAACAATAATAAATAATAAGTAAAATTGTTTAAAAAAACATAGATGTCGAAGGTCATTAGTTTTATGTTATTTTATTCTTGTTTTGATACGGTTGGAAAGGAAATCCAATTATTGAACTAAGATATTGATTTATCAGAAATTATTTTGCACGCCATCTAGTGTGCCAATTTTTAAACTTCGCCTTTCGTTTGCTTGTCAAAAGTACTCAAAAGTCCCGCAGTGTTACGCACACTACTAAAGAAGTGTCAATTTTTGCCGAGATTTCACTATTGTTTTTCTCAGTGAATAATGAAGTTATTGGCTAAAAACTTCGGACGCGAGCACATTTTATTGTAAAGAAGTGATAAAATGATTAGTTTTAAAGAAAGAGTGTCTGTGTTTAGTGTAAAACTCTAATGAAAAATGTATGGACGGAGGGGTCGTCGCATCCACCTTAATGGTTATTCGAAATGAAAAATTATAAGAGAAACCTATAGATAATTTTAAATACCTATTTAATGACAATCTCTTTATTTTGTTAGCCCATACGATAGGTTTTGTGAAAAAAAAATAGCGCCAAAAATCGGCCATTTTTATTTTTTTTTATTTTGATATAGGTACCTATACCTACCCAGTGTCACTCTCACAAGTAACACAAATCTGTCCGCTGCAAGCAGCTATTTCCTGTGACGACCAGCGAAACGTCATGACGCTTCCAACGATACCTCATCAGTTAATATACGAAGAATAGTTTAAGAGAAATGCCCACACATATGTATAGGCTACATTGACTAATCATGACCCTTCTTTTGGTTTTGCCGTAGCCGGGTAAAAATAACCTCGCTCTCCGGCTGACAGCCAGTTACCACGATATTATAATAAAACTGTATTTTGTTTTTAGATCCACCAAAAATTTCGCCTTTTATATTTTCTTCGGAACTGACGGAGGGCAGCTCGGTGCAGGTGCTGTGCGGCGTGTCGTCCGGTGACAAACCTATGTACTTCTCCTGGCTCAAGGATGGCGCGCCGCTGCCACCTAACTTGCAGGTAGTACTCCCAACTAGTGGGCTATTTACTGTCTGGCAATATGGCGTCCCTACCCGGCCGACAGTGTAGGTGACAACGAACCCTTGCCATGATAGACATACTACTAGGTGCCATTATGCTTGAACCCCAAATGTACGATTGTGTAGATAGAAGAGAAGAGCCTGAACGAGTTCTCCCTGCTGATGTTCTCGGACCTGACGGCGCGGCACAGCGGCGCGTACACGTGCCGCGTGTCCAACCACGCCGCCGCCGTCAACTACACCGCCACGCTCAGCGTCAAGGGTGAGTGCGCCGCCCGGCACCGTGCCGGCACCGTGCCGACACGCCGCGTGCCCGTGCGATGCGATGTGTGTGACGATGTCGTGTGCTGCAGTGGCGCCGGCGTGGGCGACCGAGCCTCTGGACGCGGCCGTGCTGCTCGGCGCTCCGCTGCTGCTGGAGTGCGCCGCCAAGGGACACCCTGCGCCCTCCGTCACGTGGTACAGACGTGTAGGTCAGTAACATTATGTTCCTTTGCGTGCGCCGTCCGCGCTTCCTTTGTGGTATACAAGCTATGACTTTTATCGTAAAACAGGCGAAGGAGCTTCTTTAGGCGGCGACAGCGGGGAGCAGTGGGAGCAGGTGGGCGCGGGGGAGTGGGGCGCGGCGGACGCCGTGCGCGCGCACAACGGCTCGCTCGTGGCCGGCGCGGCGGCGCGCGCGCACCAGGGCCTGTACCGCTGCGTAGCCGACAACGGAGTTGGCCCGCCGCTGCTCAAACACGTCAACGTCACTGTGCACGGTAACCAATCTTAACAATAATCCATTTTAACCAGACGGCACGGTTGGCGAAGTTACTGAGCGATTGGCTGCTGCGCTGCGTATTGCGGCCCGCAATAGCGGAGAGAATCAATCGCTATTTGCGGGTTCGATACCCGCTCGGAACAAATATTTGTATGACCTACAGATAGTTGTTCGGGGTCTGTCTATATTTGTAAACCACGACAAAAGAGAAATTCCTAGTACCTATGTGGCAAAAAAGCAAAACATTCACTACGTAGTAGGTACAGGATGCTTATCGCTTCCGTTACTTTGTGTAATGACACAAGTGTATGTACATACATACTTGAGTAGCTCGCACTGTATGTAGAGCCGGCGCACTTCGAGGGCTCGGGCGGCAACGTGTCGAGCGTGCGCGGGCAGGGCGCGGCGCTGGCGTGCGAGGCGCGGGGCGACGCGCCGCTGCACGTGCACTGGACGCACCGCGGCGCGCGCCTGGACCTCTCCTCGTACAGGTCACATATTATCTTACATGTACTCTGGCTATTTTAATTAGACTTTTTAGGCACTTTTTGGGTTACGCGCAAATAAAGCCCGCGCTAACGGTAACCGATATTAGTATATAAAGGGCGAGACAGACTTATAACACGCTACGCCATCCCACGCGTGCTTATTGGCCAAAAGACAAAGAGTAGTTTCACGAGATGAAATGTGGCCAATGAGAACGCTTGAATGCCGTGGCGTGGCGTAGCGTGTTATAAGTTTGTTTCTACCTTAAACCGCAAGGAAGTTTTATTATGTCGAACTACTATCTAGGGTTTGGCACACAGAAATTGTTTTGTGGTTTGACAGCTAGTGTTTAGAAGACTAAGGGATAAGTACGTAAACATAGCGTGGTTACAGAGTCATTCCTATATTGGCATTCGCTTGTGGTAGATGGGCGGTGACGGAGGCGCGCACTCGCGGCGGGCTGCGCTCCACGCTGCAGCTGCGCGCCGCCGAGAGCGCCGACGCCGGCGAGTACCGCTGCCACGCGCACAACTCGTACGGCCGCGGCGAGCAGCTCGTGCACCTGCACGTCGAAGGTCTGTACACCGCTGCATGCCGCGCTCATGTGCTCCGGCCCCCTGGACTAGTCTCATCGAGTAAAGCTTGTCACTCTTGCAACCTTCCTCTCACTATTAGCGGATTCTTTAGCAGCTTAGGTAATGATAATTTGAATTTGAATTCGCTCGCATGCGACGACAGAGCCGCCGGAGGCGCCGCGCCGCCTGCGGCTGGGCGGCGTGGGCGCGCGCTGGGTGCGCCTGCGCTGGGCCGCGCCCGCGCCCCCTGCGCCCCTGTCGTACGCCGCGCTGTACACGGCGCTGCACGCGCTGCCTGCCGCCGAGGCGCGCAGCAACGCCGTCAACCTCACGCTGCTCGCCCACGACGACAGGTGAACACTTCTCACGTGCTACGGCCCCCGCAAGAGATCGCGTGCCGCTACGCGTCCTTCTGTGATTATTTTCGTACCTTTGATAAGTTCACCACATTCAGTAGGTTTTTGCTTCTATAGAACAGATGCGGACGGGCAGGCCACGATGTCCGCGAGGCTGGAGGGGCTCCGGCCGGCCGCCGCGTACTCGCTGCGCCTCACAGCGGCCAACCACGTCGGCCTGTCGCCGCACTCAGAGCCCCTGATGTTTACCACACTCGAAGAAGGTAGCTCATCTAGCGAGCTCGCGCCGTGAGCGATATCTTCCTGCGATTGTCGTACAATACCTCTGTCCGATAGTACACTTTTGAATTCAACGTTACTTATCCTATTCAGGTGGAACAACCTACATTTAAATTGTCTTTGTTTATAGCCTTTGTTTTAATGCTAAACAAAATAAATATTTAGTAAAACTTGGCTATAAATCATATTAAATAAGAATTCTAACAAAAATCACGTAAATTGGACACGTTCTTGATTTATATATATTATGTATAATCATACAAACCGAAAGAGTGACGTCATGTTTTGTAGTTGTTAAATAATTCTGTATGCCAGAACGATCTGGATAATAAGAGTTGTGAACAATAAGTATACATAATAAGTTGTTCATTTGTAATAACCACAATATTTATTTATAAATCAAAGAAAATATAAGAATATTACGAATTTGAACGATTGCTATTGCTCCTACGGCCTCTGGATTTGGTGGTTGCGCTTTAGACCAAACTAAATGTCAACTACGCGTAACCGATCAATTCCTGTCGGCCGCCTTCATGGGCACTGTGCGACCGATGATGCCGGCAGACACGCGCCTGGATAGGTGATGAATAGCCGAAGACAAAACATTAATCATTATTACCAACAACACTATTTCCACGGTTCATGTTTTCCACCAGCTCCGACTGCATCCCCTCAGAACGTCAGAGTTAGAGCCTCCAACCCAGGTGAACTGCACGTCTCGTGGTCGGTGAGTAAATTAGGGTAACATTACAGTAACAGCTGCGATGCATAGCACTGAATTAGTTTAACGCTTTGATCAGGCGCCACCACAGGACAGCTGGAACGGCGAGCTGCTGGGGTACGTGGCGTCGTGGCGCGAGCTGGGCCGCTTCGACGACGACGCGGACGAGGCGCGCGCCGGCCGCGCCAGCGTGGCGGGCTGGAGCAGCGGCGAGCTCGCGCTGGCCGGCCTGCGCTCGTTCGCCCGCTACGCGCTCAGCGTGCGCGCGTACAACCGGGCCGGCGCCGGCCCGCACTCGCCCACCGTGTACGCCACCACCGCTGACGGAGGTCTCTATATACCTTCTCTCGTCATGCTCGCATGTACGTGCGTTGTCCGCGTCAAAGTGTGAGAACACGATGCATGTGTCGCAGTTCCGGAGGAAGCGCCGAGCGGCGTATCGTGCGAGGCGCTGTCGGCGCGCTCACTGCGCGTGCGCTGGGCGCCGCTGTCCGCCGCACATTCACACGCGCTCCGCGGCTACGACCTGCACTACGCGCCGTTACACTTTGCTACGTGTGAGTCTTGAAAACACCACTTACTAATATTTCAGTGTTATGGTTTTTTTGCTAGTTTTGTTGGTAGATAAGGTTGGCGGCGTTTGTCGGTGGCACAAATAAATCAAATCATCTTACTACTATTAAAAATTCGAAAGTTTCGATGGATAGATGTTTGTTACTCAATCTATTTTTCATCTCAGAAAATGTATGTACAGTTCCCGTGGAATAAAATATCAATTATGACGCGGACGAAGTCGCGAGTAGAAGCCAGTTTTAAATAAAACATTTACAGTCAAAGTTGCAGTTAGATGCGCGTTCCAAATATTTTATAAAGTTAATGAATAGCTTCCCATACTACGTGACGGTCGCAGCGTGGAGCGCTGCGAGCTCGTCGGCGACGGCGCGCGCGGGGCTGGGCGGCGAGGCCACGCTGCAGGGCCTGCGCGCCGCCACCAACTACTCCGTGTGGGTGCGCGCGCGCGCCGACACCGGCCTGGGCCCGCCCGCGCCGCCCGTCTACTGCGCCACGCGGGAAGACGGTCAGTGCGCCCCCTGCGCCCCCTGCGCCTCCCGACACACTGACGGATCTAAATACCTGTATTTGTATGACCTGCAATTTTTTTTTTCGAGTGCAGCAGTTTGCGTATGCCATCATTGTTTAAAGTAAATGCACCCACGACGACACAATAGGCTCGCCCCCTATTATGAGACTTTAAACAAAACTCGTGAAAAGTAGATTACGCACTATAGTCAAAGTCAAAGTCGAATCATTTATTTCAATCAGACCAAAAAGCACGTCATTTACAAAAATCTATTTTCCCATTCAAAAGGTAATGGGTGTCATGGAGAAGATTTCTATTTGTTCCGACTAATTTCCGAAGCATTTGGATAAATTTTGACGGGACTTTCACTGGCAGGCAGCTAGCTTTACTCCTCATAACATCTTATGAGGCGTAACTACATTTAGGTACTTTAGAAAAAAATTAAAACCTTGCAGGTAACAGATATTCGCGCCGGCAGGCAAAACCTAGTACTTACTTACTGTACTAGGTTATGCCCGCCACGTCGACCGTCAAAAATATTTCAAAACTAGAAAACTTGAAAGCTCTTGTAACACTTTAGGACACCTCAGTCCTAAACTGTAATAAAGCAGTTTGTTTTGTGATCCTCCGCACTCGGGATTGCTTTGTGTCGAGTAGTGGATGAGCTTTTGTGTCGGCAGTGCCGGAGGCGCCGGCGCAGGTGCGCGCGCAGGCGGCGGGCGCGGCGGCCGTGCGCGTCACGTGGCTGGCGCCCGCCGCCGCCGGCCGCGTCACGCACTACACGCTCTACACCAGGGAGCTCGGCAAGTACGTCGCCTTCTGATGCACCTTATTGCACGCATCCACCTAATGTGTCCGTGAAACTCCATCCATCGGTCGGCTTCATAAAGTGACTCAACACCCGTTTTGTTTTGGCCGTTAATAACATGCTACTCGCTGACCCTCATACCTGACTCGAGTAAATCGCTTTTTACGTGAAGAGTGGGCGGTGAATGGGCGCAGCGTGTGGACGCGGAAGCGGACGAGGGCGGCGCCCTGGCCGGACAGGAGGAGGTGTGGCGTGAGGTGCGCGGCCTGCGCGAGCGCACCGTGTACGAGTTCTGGGTACGCGCCGCTACCGCAGCTGGCGCGGGCGCGCCGAGCCGCCCCGTCACCGCAGCCCCGACCCCCGCACGTACGTCACACCTTGTCTACTGCAGCAACACCATCCGATTACAACTAAAATGTGTATAAAGTACCCGGTTGCACCTAGTTTTTTAATTGTGTCTTATTACATTACAACTTTCAAAATATAAAAGAATAATTAGAATGAAATCACCGATTCCATTAAACCGGCAGTATCGGCCAGGATATCATCGTTCAGTCGCGTGGTGGTCGTGGCGTGGGGCTTCCGCGTGCGCCTGCGCTGCTCCGCAGTGGGCGCGCCGCCGCTGCGCTGGCTCTGGTCGCCACTGCCTAGCGCGCACACTGTTACCGATGACGGCGACCTCATCATACACAGTGAGCATTTGTATATTATTATGGATAATGTTTAATTCTTAATGGTTGTTCTTTTGATTGCTAAGTCGTCCGTGGAGCGCAGAGTGAATGGTCCAGTGTGTGTTCAGAGGTGGACTTGTCGTCGGCGGGCAACTACACATGCCTAGTGCGCAACGCGCTGGGCTCGGACGCGCTAGGCGTGGCACTGAGCGTGCGTGCACCGCCCGCACCCCCCTCGCCTCGCCTGCGCAGCGCCGCCGCGCATGCGCTACACCTTTCCTGGGACAAGCCACACGATGGCGGCGCACACATACTTGGTAAGTAGTGTAGTGTAGTAGTGTAGTGTTTAAAAGTGGTCGTTCAAATTGTATTAATTGCATTTGGCAGGATATACAGTATGGTGGTCTCGCGGCGACAGTGCGGACGTACCGGCCCCGGCGAGGGCGACTGCGCGGGCGCAGCGCGTGCCGGCCGCTGACACGTCGCTGTGGCTGGCGCGGCTGGCGTGCGGCGCGCCGTACCGCGTCACGCTGCAGGCGCACAACGCGGTCGGCGCGTCGCACCACTCCGCGCCGCTCATCGCGCGCACCAGAGGCGATAGTGAGTCAGCGCGTTGACTATTCAGTGCTCAGTCCCGGCTGCCCTTTGCAGTAGGCTCTACGCGGGTACCCGCATGCTGTGCTACATTTGTATGAAAGTGTATACTGTACGTAGAGGCTAAGCCGCCGCCGGGCAAGGAGTTCGTGTGGGCGAACAGCACAGCGCTGCGGCTGAATCTGCTGGCGTGGGGCGGGCGCTGCCCCGTGGCGGCGTGGGCGCTGGCCGTGCGCCCGGCCGCCGGAGGCGCCTGGCAGCACCTGCTCACCGACGGAGAGGTCGCCGAGGCCGGCAGCCTGCGGCCGGGCGCGTGGTACGAGGTGCGCGTGGAGGCGCGCTCGCCCGCCGGCGACACCACCGCGCTCTACCGGGCCGCCACGCACACGCTTAATGGAGGTGCGACGTGTTCCATACTTGCCTTTGAACAAGTAATGTTACTATACTCAAAGTAATAGTGTTGGGATAATGAACGGTTTTGCGTAAAGAACGAGTGATAAAAATGGTTTAATTTATATAAAACTTTCAATTTTTGTATGCTTACATACAAAAATTGAAAGTTTCCACGTCTTAACGTGGAATACAAGAATAATGATTCCATTTCTTACCTATAGATAAGAAAAATAACAATCAAATAACGACCGTTATTGAACGTTTAAGACGATATTTTTTGCAAATTACCAATACTTAGTTGCTTTTTAATTGCTTTATATTTATCGTGAAATAACGGAGATTATTACATTGATATCAAGTTGTAACGGTACCTATATAACTAAAGTTAAGTATTAGTATTAAGGCGATTATCACACGGCACCGCACGCCGCTCCGGCATGCGGTGGTGGTGAAGCGGATTTCGATGCGGTTGTCCGCACGGTGATGCGGTTCAACCGCATGACCGTGCGGATCGATTTTGAACAGTTTTGGTTTTAACCAGTTATTTTTTACCGGTTTTGACCAGTTTTCAGGGTGTCCAGGTTGGGGTTTTTTTTCCCCCAATTTGGGGAAAAATTTTGGGGAACTTTTGGTGAAATTAAAACTGCGGAGAAAATTCTGGGAAAAAAATAAAAAAATTCTGCGAATCCACTAGCGCGAATGCAGATATGCGCGAAGTATATTTTTATAAAGGATAATGGGCAAAATTTTTAAAATAAGGTTCCGTACACATACTCACATCACTTTATCTATTAGATAAAATTCATAACGGCTAATTACCTACGCGTCATGGGTGTCGTGTTCATGGTTTTCGAGGGTGCTTCAATACCATCAACGATTTGTTTCATTCAATCCAATATCACTTTGTGAGCTTTGGTTAACTAAAGTATTAAACTTTAGTTTTATTTTTGATTTTATTAATTTCGTTTGTGATTCATGTAGGTATAACGTTCTGTTTATTTTTTATAATGCACATAATATTACAACATGTAAAATAAATGTTAAGCTAAAAAAAATGCCTTAAAGTTTAATTTCGTGATGCAAAATAATTCGTTTGCATAGGCATCTATATGATGACCCACATCACTTTATCTATTAGATAAAATTCATAACGAGTAATTACGCGTCATGGGTGTCGTGTTCATGGTTTTCGAGGGTGCTGATGACGAAAATGAGGTCAAAATGAAAATCCAAGATGGCGGCCGCAAAATTTTACAAAATATGCTTCATGGGTGTCGTGTCCACGGTCGTGGCATATTTTGCGGCCGCCATCTTGGATTTTCATTTTGACCTCATTTTCGGCACCAGCACCCCCGAAAACCATGGACTCGACACCCATGAAGCATATTTTGTAAAATTTTGCAGCCGCCATCTTGGATTTTTATTTTGACCTCATTTTCGTCATCAGCACCCTCGAAAACCATGGACGCGACACCCATGAAGCATATTTTGTAAAATTTTGCGGCCGCCATCTTGGATTTTCATTTTGACTACATTTTCGGCATCAGCACCCTCGAAAACCATGGACACTACACCCATGACGCGTAATTAGCCGTTATAAATTTTATCTAATGGATAAAGTGATGTGCGTACGGAACCATATTTCAAGAATTTAGCCCATTATATCCTTTATAAAAATATACTTCGCGCATATCTGCATTCGCGCTAGTGGATTCGCGGAAGTATCTATCGCGCAAGTGTAGGCGCACAAATGTCTATGTGGAACTGTCATTCGCGCAAGTGACCTATCGCGCAAAGGGAGTCGCGCAAGTGTCTTGGCGCCGAAACGTCCATTCGTGCAAGTGTCCGTGCGCGCAAAGGGTCTCGCGCAAGAGTCTTGCGCGCAAATGTCTTTCGCGCATGTGTCCTGATACCCACTATGGTGCTAGGTCAACAAATAAAAAAAATAGATTTAAAAATATAAGAAGCCAAAAGTCCCTAAAAATACACCTAAACATATAACGCCCTTTTAAAAAATTATATTACCCCCTAAATTTGGGGAGAAAACCCCTAAATTGGGAACCCTGCACGATGATCCCAAGGAGGTTAAAAATATAGGGAGCGAGCGCTTGGAACATTGTAACCGTTCCTCATTTTTCTTAGAAAGAGAGGCACTGAGTTCTGTATTTTATCTCGTTCTGGCATTGTTAAGTGTATTAGAAATTGTGTATATTATATTATAATATGTATATATTATATATAATATATTATTATTGTGTGTATTAGAAAGAAACAGAACGCTTAACTCGGTGCCTTTCATTCATTTCAAGGTCACCGAGTTAGGACCGTTTCTGTAGTATGAAGCGCGCACTCCCTAAATTTTTAACCTCCTTGGATGATCCGCACGGTGATGCGGCGCCCCGTGTGTTAAGCACCGCACGACCGCGCGGACGTCCGCACGGTGATGCGGTTGTGACGAGAACACCGCTCGACCGCGCGGTCGTGCGGTGTTCGTGTGCAAGGTTCAAGCGGATTTCATAGAGGCTAGTGCGACGTGAGAACCGCATCACCGCATGCCGGAGCGGCGTGCGGTGCCGTGTGTTAATCGCCTTATTATAATTGAGTAGAGTAATAAAGTACCTATTAGCGAACAATCTGTAGCGCAAGGTATTATGGTCACTATAACATGATACCTAGGTGCAGAAATCAATAAGACTGATAAGAGCACAGTTTCCCATAGCTGCCATCTCAGATTATAATTTTACTTTGATTTGAGTGACGTTTGCACTCTTATTCGTTGCAATGTCGGACGAACTCGGCCTTTTGGATAACTGTCACGTGTGCGTGATGTTCTATGCAGAGCGCGTCGGCGAGCCGGTGGAGGTGCCGGCGGAAGCGCACGGCGTGCTCGCAGGGGGGCCGGAGGGCGCGGGGGGCGCGGCGGCGGCGGGAGCGCTCTGGCGCACCGGCCTGGCGCCCGCGCTGCTGGGCGGGGGGCTGGCCGCGCTGCTCGCCGCGCTCACCGGTAACTGTCACTCTGCGACTAACGGACACTCTTTTCATAATGTGTTCACGCCATTATCATTATGGTTTAGCACACAGTGTGAATGTGCAGGCCTGGTGGTAGCGCGGCGGCGGCAGGCGACCTCGTGCCTGCGCCGCGACTGCTCGCTGCACCAGGTGTGCCAGCCGCACACGCAGCTCTACACCACGGAGCCCAGCAAACGGAATGGAAAGACCCTGACCCCGCCCGACAGTGAGCAAACATATGTCAATACAATAAGTGCTTGTAAAACTCATCGCTTATGCCGTGTTTGTCAGTTTTGTATGTCTGTAATTATGTTGTGTTGTTTGGTTTTACTACTGAAAGTATGCACTGCACTGCTGCACTCATGAAAGTATAAAAAGCGTTAAGAGGGTTGATTGTAGCGGTGAGTGAGCTGCACGAGATCAGTCCGTACGCGACGTTCAGCATGTCGGGCGGAATGGGCGCGGGCGCGGCGTGCGAGGGGGGCGCGGGGGGCGGCGCGGGCGCGGCGGCGGGCGCCGGCTGCGCGCTGCACCTGCGCACGTTCGGGCGCGCCGAGGCTCTCGACCTGGCTGCGCCGCCACCTAGGCCCAACCTACTCGCACACACACCAGGTAGGCAACTTCTTCACCGCGCAGTGCAGTCTTTGGGTAGGTCCGGTTCATATTCTGATATTTCTGGGTTTACTTTACAAAACATGGTTCTTTTGGACGTCCTTGTCTGGGCCACCAGACAAGGACGTCCAAAAGAAAATTTTTGAAGCCTCTCTTCTTATGCTATCCAAATCATCCCCCTAAAATGTTCTACGATTTTTTGTGGTTTAGGAACTAGACGATTTTTAATTTTTTCAGGTTTTGTCGATTTTCTCTTTCTGTGTCGTATTTTATGGAAATATTTTTATTTATAATTATTAATCCTTAAAGTATGCATGGTCTTCGATCGATGAAAACAACTGTCTGTCGTATGGTTACCCGAAATTGTGCATGCACCATGCATTTTGTATCAGAGTACGGGCGGTCGCGCGACAGCGATTCCGAGTCGAGCGGGTCTCCGTGTGCCGCGTGCGCCGCCGAACTGTACCGTCTGCCCGCCGCGCATCTCTCCGGTAAGCACCCACACATACACGCGCGCTCCAGTCGTGTGGTGGGCCTCGCGTGTGTTGACGTGCGTGTGCGTGCAGACACGCTGCCGGCGGTAGAGTCCAGCGCCGAGGACACGGTGTACGGGTCGCAGGGCAGCCGCGCGGCGCGGGGCCGGCAGGCGGCGCGCGCGCGCCGGCGCCGCGACCACGCCCGCCACACCAACCAACCCACCATCAGGTGAGCACCACTCTCACCTCTTCTTTCAGTCACATTAATGGATTAGTCGTAAGTTAGGTACGATATTTTCAATACACATTAAGATGCCCTTTACTTTAGACTTATTAAAAATGTATAATGATAGCACTTTGTATCATACGAACATGTTACAAGGATAGTAAACTAGCATTTTCTCTTTCCGATGAAGCCACCGTTTCTAAGAAGAAGACGAAATAGAGGACCGTTAGACTCGGTAATATACTTGATAGAGCGGCCTCGGCTACAGCCGCGGCCGCCGACACCCAGCATGGCTTGCGCTTCTACCTGCACTAGAGACCACGACGCCGTACGGACAGTGCATGCTGGCTAGCTGCATGAGTGCGGCTCCGCCCCCCTGGCCTGGCCGTAGATACCCGTAGGACTTAGTGGCACAGGCTCCATAGTACTCGGCGGCCTGCAGCCGTCGCCCGACGCACATCCGCACTCTCCTCGGGGAACGAGAAAAGTATGCACTCAACCTAGAAACTCACTTGGTTACGTGAATACTTATCTAGGACCACCGTCCGTAAAATGTGTGAAAACAAAAACAATAAGGACACGATTCGCCTACCCACACAAATAATAAAGTTGATGTGTGAGCGACAGTAGCGCCCTGTGCTGTTACTACACACATCAAAAGTGTCTAGGGATCAACATCCCTAACATTTGTTAGGGATGTTGATGACATTGATGATGATTGACACTTTTGATGTGTATATTATTATAACTTAGTCCAATAGCTGCGAGTACGAATAGTCCGCATGCGCGCTGGTGGCCCCCCCCGCGCGCCCGCCTGCTCACGCGCCCGTGTGTTGCAGGTACCAGGCGGCGCGCGCGCGCACCGGCCCGCTGTGAGCGAGCGCCGCTCTCCACTGTACATAGTATTTGATAGCTGTAAGCGTTCCCTTGTCATACCAATCTTAAACTGTTTAATAAACAAATAAAGTTTTATCACATTGTTTGCTTTTCCTACTTTCTACTAATATTTTACAAACAAACTTTCGGTTTGTGAGTATAGATAGATGGATGTTTGTTTCTCTTTCACGAAAATACTACTATAACACGACGCCTTACGCCATCTACCGGATAAGGAGCATAACACTACGTCACCCGAGTAGATCGCATCACAAACCAGATCAATTAGCGATAAGATGATAACAGCAACAGACTACTAGCGACATCTAATATTGAATATGTGAAGTGCCAGAGGTTACAACTACATACAAGCATAAGATGGTGAAGACACACACTAACATGTCAAGCCGACTATATAAACCCGTTCCACGGAGAAGCTAATCATCTGACAAGGCAAAGTGGACAGAAGTGTCCAAGTGGTGTAATGATCGCAAGATCACGTACACCAATGCCCGTGCAACTCAGCAGGGCATCAAAGTTCAAGTTCCCACGTCGAAAGACCACAGGGAACTAACCAGTCTTCTCAAACTAAGGAACGTTTCGTTCCACACTTACTCCCTTCCCGAGGAAGCGCCCACCCGAGTGGTGATCCGACGCATCCCGAAAGAAATCCCAGTTGAGGACATTCTCAACGACCTCCTCTCCCAGAAAGTCCCCGTCTCAGCAGTCCATCGCCTGCACAAAGCGAGGGGCGGCCCCGCATTCGACACCGTTCTGGTCGTTTGCGACCCCACGGAAGGCCATCACCCTATATTCAGGGTAAAATCAATCTGCTCTCTCTCTGGCATCTCCATAGAGAAACCCTACAAGGCTAACGTAGTCGGCCAATGTCACCGTTGCCAACTGTACGGTCACGTACAGCGCAACTGTTTCGCGACCCCAAGATGCGTAAAGTGTCTGGGCGAGCACGGCACCGCCGATTGTCCACGTCCCAAGGAACGTGATCTCTGCACAGAGCCTCCCAGCTGCGTGCTATGCGGCCAATCCGGACACCCGGCTAACTTCCGTGGCTGTCCAAAGGCCCCAAAGTCTTCCTCTCCCAAGCTGACCAAGCGTGCAAACGCCCGTCAGCAAAGGGAAAGTCCCTCTGTGAAGATTTCCTCTTCACAGTTGCCCGAACGACTCAGCCCTCAAAGGCCCTCCCCGTGGAACACATTAAACCACCAAAGAGCCTTCCCAGCTCTCGTGACCCCACAACCCGCTCCCTCAACAGCGCCGTCGGCCCCTGCCGCCCCCGCACCCGCACCAAAACCCGCTCCCAAAAAGGTTCCTCCCCCAAAGGCCGCTCCCGCAGCCTTAGCCGCGCCCTCCCCTGTCCGCACCGGCCTCATGGCCGCCACCCCCAACGCCGAACACGTCCAAATCATAACGGACGCCTTCAGCATCTACGTAAACCCGGATGCCGTAACTATGGCAAAGGAAATCATTGCGTGCAATGCCGACCTTACAGCTATAGGTAAAGTATTCGAAGCGTACCCCGCAATCACGCGAGTCCTAGAAAAACTTTACCGGCCTAAATCCTAATGGATAAGAAAAGTCTGTGTTGTACCAAACCCCGCTCCCTCAAGTTAGGCTTCTTCAACGCAAATGGCATTAATGGCCAGCGTGATGAGATCTCCACCTTCCTCCGCGATCACCAAATTGACATCCTCCTTATACAGGAGACCTTCCTAAAGCCCCGCCACCGTGACCCGAAAATTACCAACTATCGGTTAGTTCGCAACGACAGGTCGCGTTGCCACAAGGGCGGCACCCTCATCTACTACAGAAAGGAACTGTACTGCATCCCTATGGACCCTCCTCCCCTCTTCGCGTCGAGGTCTCACTCTGTCGGCTCGGCATGACTGGTCATCAGCCGATTACCATTATCTCTGCCTACATCCCTCCTTCACCCTCTGAAGACCCGTCCCTCCTTACAAATGATCTTTCCGTTCTTCTTGGACTGAGTGACTCCGTTATACTAGCGGGCGATCTCAACGCCAAACACCCCGCTTGGAACTGCAACACGACCTCTACCAGAGGCAGAATCGTGTTCAACCTCTGTGCCACCCTCAATTTTGACGTCATCGCTCCGATGACTCCCACTCACTTTCCCCACGACCCCAATCATCTTCCCGATATCCTCGATATAGCACTCCTCAAGAATGTAAATCTCCGCTTACATTCTATTGAGGCGCTACACGAGCTCGACTCGGACCACCGCCCGGTCATCATGGAACTAGCCTCCCGCTCAGGTCCCTCTGATCCCAGCCAACCTCCCCCGACCCAAGTGATAACCGACTGGAGGAAAGTAAGCGAAAGCTTAAAGTCCATCACGTCGCCTCACCTGGACTCTATCCCCGACCACATAGTTTCAATCGCAGACACGACGGGCGCGATCGACTCCTTCACAGAACACGTACAATCTGTCCTGAACGACTGTTCAAGGGAGGTTCCGGTGGTGAGCGATCACCGCTGGAAACTGCCGGACGATGTACGCGAACTGATGACCGAGAAGAACGCGGCCATCCGTGCGTATAGCGCTTTTCCCTGCGACGCAAACAAAGCTCACATGCGATCTCTACAGCGTGCTGTAAAGAATCGCATAAATGAGTTGCGTAACGCCCGCTGGGACAAGACGCTTAGCGAACTGGAGCCCACCCACCAAGCCTTCTGGGAATTACAGAGGAAGTTACGTTCCACTAGCGAGGCCGCCATGCCTCCTCTCACCCGCCCCGATAAAAGCGTCGCTTTCGATAACGACGAAAAGGCTGAATGTCTAGCTGACAGCCTAGAGGCCCAATGCACCCCCAGCTCTCAACCAGTAGACAAAGCTCACCTCTCTAAGGTCGACACCGAAGTCGAACGTAGAGCATCCCTCCCACCAGTTGAAGACCCCGATGATCCTCTGCCCCCCGTCACCCCAGACGAGGTGCAAGACATCATCAAAAATCTTAAACCTCGGAAAGCCCCCGGGTCAGACGGAATCACCAACAAGGTATTCAAACTCCTCCCTGCCCCTCTCATAATGCTTATGACCGCCATCTTCAATGGCGCCATGAGCAACAATATCTTCCCCGGGACGTGGAAAGAGGCCACCGTCATCGGCATTCATAAACCTGGTAAACCCAAGTCAGAGCCTTCGAGCTATCGTCCCATCAGTTTGCTCAACGTTCTTGGCAAAATCTACGAGAGGCTTATTTATAAGCGTCTCAAAGATTATGTCGAAGCAAAGAGCCTCATCCCGGACGAACAATTCGGTTTTCGTTCCCACCATTGTTGCGTCCAACAAGTCCACCGCATCGTCGAGCACATAAGCGTTGGTTTTCAACGTGGCTCTTTGACGGGCGCCCTCTTCTTCGACATAGCGAAAGCTTTCGACAAGGTCTGGCACAACGGCTTATTATATAAGCTCTACCAGATCGGAGTGCCCGATCGCCTCGTACTCATCATACGAGATTTTCTGTCAAATCGCACCTTCCGCTATCGCATCGAGGGCGCGCTCTCCTCCCCCCACCCCATACGCGCAGGAGTCCCTCAAGGCTCCGTCCTATCCCCACTTCTTTTTACGCTGTTCACCAGCGACATCCCTAAGAGTAGCAAGACCCATCTGGCCCTATTCGCCGACGACACGGCCATCTATTACACTGGTCGCAACCCAGTATCCATCGCTCGTACTCTCCAATCCGCCGCAAGCGCCCTGGGCGCTTGGTTCCGGAAGTGGAGAATCGAGGTTAACCCCGACAAGAGTCAAGCGGTCCTCTTTTCCAAACCGCGCCTACCCCCCACCCCTCCCAGTCCCATCACCATGTACGGCAAGCCGATCCCTTGGGAAAAGCGAGCCAAATACCTAGGTGTGATCCTCGACCAACACCTTACTTTCGGAGAGCACATAAAGACGGTGCGCTCGCGCGCCGCTTTTGCTCTCGGTAGGCTTCACTCCATGCTGAATGCACGTAGCAAATTGTCACTCAAGTGCAAATTGCGCATTTTCACAGCGTGCATTCGTCCCATCATGACCTACGCCTGTGTCGTATTCGCACACGCAAAGGCATATCACCTCCATAGGATGCAAACCCTCCAAAACCGTTTCTTGCGAAAGGCCACGGGAGCCCCGTACTACCTTCGCAACGAGAATCTCCATCTCGATCTCAAAATCCCCACCATCCAGCAGTTCATGAAACGCACCGCCAAGCGCTTCTTCGACACTGCTGAAAAACACCCCAATCCCCTGATCGTATCGGCCGCCCGATACACTCCCTCCCGCATCAGTAAGACTCGCCGACCGAGACATACTTTGACCGACCCCGATGACGCCATTACCCTCCTCCAGGAGAGTAACAAAGAAACTAGCACAGTTCGCAAACACAGACACAGACCGCCGTCATTCCGCCCTCGCCGCCGAGGTCCGTCGCGACGCCCTTGTCCGTCTCCGCCCCGTCCCTTGCTCGTGCCAGCCCGCGTCGCTGAGCCTGTAGCTTTAAATTCGTCCCTAAATAATATTAATCCGATCCAGCCTGTCCCTTTGCTGCCCTCCCCCAGCGACGCCCTAAGCCGAGGCTCGTACCCCACAGGGGGTGCCCTTAGCGTGTAGTCGCTTAGTTTATAAGTTATTTTAAGCCCTGGCTGGAGGCCTTAATTTACTTTAAGGCACCACAGGATTGCCCGGTTAAGCAGCCGACAACCTCATAGGTTGACCTGCGAGATGCCATACCGAAAAAAAAAAAAAAAAGAAGCTAATCACTCGCTACTTAGAAGGCACAGTGGACGATAGCCCCGCAGTCACCACTGTAGCCGTGAGCTTGAACTGAGCGGAGGCCCCGTCGCCCTCAGGAATAGCCTAGCTAGGAGGTTAAGGGATAGGATAGCCCCGCAGTCCATCCCTAGAACCACTCATAGGTCTAACCTTCTGTTACCTTTGTTTGCATCAAGTCTGTCAAGTGTTTGCAAGTACAGTAAATAAATCCTATCTGTCATCCAACGTTGGTTTCATTCCTCCGCCACCATTATATTGGCGCCCAACGTAAAATTATATCGGAGTACCCACATTTTTACGGTGTACCCACACCTTGGCGCCACCATTATATTGGCGCCCAACGTAAAATTATATCGGAGTACCCACATATTTACGGTGTACCCACATATTGGCGCCACCATTATATTGGCGCCCAACGTAAAATTATATCGGAGTACCCACATATGTATTTACGGTGTACCCACATATTGGCGCCACCATTATATTGGCGCCCAACGTAAAATTATTCTTCTACCCGCATCAATTATATCGGAGTACCCACATTTTTACGGTGTACCCACATATTGGCGGATAAACAGAAGCCTACCCTCAAGAAGATTGATATTATTTTGAGAGTACCGACATGTTTGAGAAAAATCCCGAGATGGTGGTGATGACTCAGGAACAATTCACTGCACTAATGTCAAAAGAGACAGAAGCAATCAAAAGTGGAAACCCTGTTTCTATAAATTTTGCGGATCTTTGTTTAAATCCCGAAGAAGGAACAATACTTACAGACCATGAGCAAAAGATGTTCAATGAATTGTTAATTGAGCACAGCGACGTCTTTGAGAAAAACACTGAACCAACTCCATTTACACAACATAGAGTCGACACAGGCAATCATGCTCCCATCAGTGTCAAGCCCTACAGATTGTCACCAACAAGGCAAAAGCAATTAAGGGTAAAGCTGGATGATATGATAAATGATGACATTATCGAGGAATGCGATTCCCTATTGTCAGCACCTGTAATTCTAGTATAAATAAAAATCATGATCAACTACAGGTATTGCTTCATTTAACCAAAATTGACTTTGATGTCGTAATTCTGACCGAATGTTGGCTTAGCAAGGTTATCAACCTTCCTCGGTTACAGGGTTTTCAATCCTACTCTACTGAAATAAACTCCAATCAGAACGACGGTATCGTGATATATGCTAGGCAAGAGCTGGAAATCTCTGTATCGGAACCTATTTTCGCTGGAGGAAACTGTCTCGTCTGTCAAATTGAAAATAAAAATATTGCAGTTGTAGCAGTTTATCGCTCTCCGTCGTACAACTCTAAGGAAAGTTTTGACAAATTCTTAGATGGGTTAAATAGTGTATACTCTAAACTCTCGACCCGGCAGAATATTTCCCTAATTGGCGACCTAAATATTGACATTAAACAAAACACCAGAACTGACAGATGCCTAGAGTATCTAATTCTTAACTCATCGCATGGTCTACTACCAACCCACCTCCTACCTACCAGGCTAGGAAATTGCCTAGACCACGCCTTCATGAAAACTAACCTATCAATCACTACCCTAATCTTGGAGTCGCATATCACGGACCACAAACCTCTACTGCTTGTTATCGATACCGTTAATCCGGAATATAAAACAGGCAATTTTTCCACTTCCATTAATTACGACGCAATCAATTTAGATTTGATAGACTTAAATTTCGCCAACATTTACAATTCTGATGACCCAAACACTGCTATGAACTTTTTTATTACCGTGATAACAAACCTAATAACCACGCACACCGTTAACACCCCAGTACCGAGGAAAAAAAGATGCATTAAGCCCTGGATGACCCCTGGTTTACTTAAGTGTATTTCTAACCGCGACAAATTACACATACGTTCGAAAAAAGATCCTGATAACCTGATACTCAAGACTACGTACACGCGCTATCGAAACTTCTGCAATGACCTGCTACGGAAACTTAAAATTGCCTATGAATCGAATGAACTAGAAAAAGCGAAGAAAGACCCTAAAGCTCTATGGAAAGTAATAAAAGATATAACTAACACGAGTAAAACTAAAACTAGTCCTGTCGAACTTTTGAAAATTAGCGAGAGCCCTGAGTCCTCCATAAATGAAATATGCAAGTTCTTTAGTAACGTAGGTAAAAACTTAGCCGATAATATCTTATCTCAACGTCACTCTGCCGCTAATTATCAGAGCAGTCAGACCTTGAATACAAGTGACGATACCCCGACCCCCCCTGTCAACTCTCTTGCACTTCTGGAGGTGGACGAGTGTGAAGTTGAATCCCTTATTTTACAACTACGCAGTGACTGCGCTATAGGATGGGATGGCATATCACCACTCTTATTAAAAAAATGTCGACAGACACTGATTACACCACTTACATTTATTTTTAACAGCTGTCTACAGAAGGGTATATTCCCGAATGCACTCAAAAGAGCGATAATACACCCAATACATAAGGGAGGGAATAGAAGCTGTGTCAATAACTACAGACCCATCTCTGTATTGACTGCACTCTCTAAGGTTCTTGAAAGGATTCTTAGCAACCGTCTCAAGAAGTTTTTAAACAAGTATCACATCATAGCTGACAACCAGTATGGATTTCGGACTGGAGTCTCTACTGAAGATGCGATACTCGACTTGACACAATTGATTGCTAAGAATCTTGACAATAAAACCAAATCTCTGGCTATTTTCCTAGACCTCTCTAAGGCTTTCGACACAGTTTCTATTCCCATCCTCATTTCTAAATTGGAACTTCTTGGTATAAGAGGTATTCCTCTCCAAATCTTCCAAGACTACCTTAAAAACCGTACCCAAAGAATCAAAGTTGGCAAACTCCTTAGTGATGCAGAAACGGTGTCTTATGGTGTGCCACAAGGAAGCATCCTGGGTCCTATCCTGTTCCAAATTTATGTTAATGATTTATGTAAAATGACCCTTCCCAACGCCAAGATCTTTGCATACGCAGATGACACCGCGATTGTGGTCGATGGTCCAACATGGGAGAGTGTTAAAATTAGCGCAGAAACTGCACTAAATAAAGTTGTAAAATGGCTCAATCTCAATCTCCTTACTCTAAATGTTAATAAAACATCATATGTTCCGTTCGCTATCCGTAAAAACACCGCTCCAGATAATACCTTCTCGTTAATAGCGCATACTTGTCCACAAATCTCATCCCCATGCTCATGCCCACCGGTCACCAGAGCTGACAGTGTTAGGTATCTCGGAATACAAATTGATTCAGGATTACGATGGGATGCTCAAATTAGCGCTCTTACCTCTAGAACTATGAGGCTAATACATGTCTTCAGGTCTCTTAGACAGTGCGCCAACCCAGAAACCCTGAGAATGGTCTTCCTTGCGCTATGCCAATCTGTCATCGGCTACTGTATCACTGTTTGGGGTGGTGCGGGTAGGACCATTCTGCTCAGAGTTGAAAGAGCACAAAGAGCCATTTTGAAAGTGATGCTACGAAAGCCCTATCGTTACCCAACCTCGCAACTATATCTGGATTACAAAGTTTTAACGGTCCGTCAGCTCTATGTACTCCAATCTGTCCGTAGACGACACGCTAGTGTTCCTCCATCTGACCCCAGAAAACGGACTAACATTCCCCCTGGGACTCAACACAAAACCTGTTTTGCCAAACACCAATATTACACACTAAGCACACATATTTACAAAAAGATCCACAAAGAGCTTGATATAATCGACCTAAACAAATACACATTAAAATCTAAAGTCTCAGACTGGCTACTCCAACAAGACTATATAACTACAGAATCTATCCTTACATACATCGCTTAATAATAAAAACCAACAAACATCTATTATAATATATAAATATAAAATAATACCCCATTGCATAACAACCCCACACTCACACAGCCAAATACCTATATTTTTTTTTTGTTAATACTTTTACTTCTAATTTTTACGCTTTAGTATTGTTAACAGAATCGCTTATCTTTTTCAACTAATAAATCAACACAGTCCACAAGTTGTATATTGTATAAAACATAAATGCACCTAATAGCTGAACACTGTCTCTTAAGATACAGGAAACCCTAGTTTAAGGGGCAGGGCTCACCAATATTGTGTACAGATTCTTATTTAAGGTAATCTATATTATTATATAAGCAACTCTTGTTACTGAACGCTACTATGTTAACTTAAATTACTAAAGTTAGTCTGTAAACTGGTTAAATAAATAAACTTTATTATTATTATTATTTATTATTATAGTACCAAAAGGAGAAACCGATGTTCAAGTTTGCGTAGACTATACACGACTCAACGAGATAACTAAACCTGACAGATATCCGTTGCCTCGTATTGACGACTTATTACATCAGGCAAAAGCGATGCCATACATGTCAACAATTGATTTACAGTCAAGTTATTGGCAGAATATGAGATTGAATGAGAATTTAGCGGATATTGCTAGACCGCTTACCAATAGAACAAAGAAGAAAATAAGTTGGAAGTGGGAACAACAGCAACAAGAAGCATTTATGAAATTGGAAAATGCCTTAACTACGTCAACAGTGTTAAAACAGGCAAGTGACGATTTACCTTTTGCTATCAAGACTGATGCCAGCCAGTATGCCATTGGCGCAGCTTTAGTCCAGGGGGAGGGAGAATCGCACGCTATCAGCAGCACTGATAAACAGTTTATTTCGAAATTTGCTGGACCGTATGTTATATTAACGAAACATGGAACCTCAACTTATGAAATTGCACACTCAGAAACTCCAAATAAGCCTATTGGGAAGTATCACACGTCAGCAATAACGAAATTTGAAAAGGGAAACAACGTGATATCAAAACCAACTTATCCGATACGCCAAAGAAGAAGGCCATGGAAGCGAATTGGTGCTGGGACTCAGTCGGGACGACATAGAGTACCAGAGGGGGAGAATATAACACGACGCCTTACGCCATCTACCGGATAAGGAGCATAACACTACGTCACCCGAGTAGATCGCATCACAAACCAGATCAATTAGCGATAAGATGATAACAGCAACAGACTACTAGCGACATCTAATATTGAATATGTGAGGTGCCAGAGGTTACAACTACATACAAGCATAAGATGGTGAAGACACACACTAACATGTCAAGCCGACTATATAAACCCGTTCCACGGAGAAGCTAATCACTCGCTACTTAGAAGGCACAGTGGACGATAGCCCCGCAGTCACCACTGTAGCCGTGAGCTTGAACTGAGCGGAGGCCCCGTCGCCCTCAGGAATAGCCTAGCTAGGAGGTTAAGGGATAGGATAGCCCCGCAGTCCATCCCTAGAACCACTCATAGGTCTAACCTTCTGTTACCTTTGTTTGCATCAAGTCTGTCAAGTGTTTGCAAGTACAATAAATAAATCCTATCTGTCATCCAACGTTGGTTTCATTCCACCGCCACCATTATATTATTTTGGGAGTGATTTTATCAATAAATACAAAGAGTGCTTTTGATTCAAATTACATTTTATTTTGACACATTTTTGAAAACTCTCTCTGGTTCTGATAGGAATTTATTAAAAAAAAAACAGCTCAATCTGATAACCACAAATGGTCGAAAAATGGTTTGCAAATTTTGAAAGGACAACTTATTTACATACATACTTACATACTTACTTACATACATACTTACATACGAACAGTGCAAGTTAAATAAAAGCTTGTAAAAAGGTTGAATAAAATCCTATTAGAACCATTTTTTACTTCTACGCGGACGAAGTCGCGAGTAAAAGCTAGTGCTATTATAAAAGCGTATTAGAATATACCAATATTTAGTATTTTGTACGTACCGTACGTAACATTTTTATCATCCTTTAATGTATACCTTCATATAAGATTTTAATCAAAGGAAACTGAGTACTAAGTGGGCAAAATTAAACGAATTGGTTTGTTTTCATATTTTATTATCTGGGCGACTAAAATTAAACTAATATCTTGACCGATATATACATAATACTTCAACGAGAAGTACTCGTTTCCTTGTTAGTAACATGCAGTCGCTCGTCCTAAACCCACTTCTTAGTGCATACATCCCCTACTTGGTTTGGCGAAGCACGGCGTAGAAAGTGTACGATGACTTTATTATCTGAAAAATATATAAAAGTTTCACAAGTCAAATCGAGTAGGTAGTTGCGAGCTAGCTGTGTGGTAGCGTGGGGTAGCGAGGGGTGATGTGTACCTTGACAAAGGTGTCGAGCGACAGCGGGATGACGAGGCCGGCGGCGGGGCGCAGCGGGCGCTTGGCGCGCTCCATGACCAGCACCAGCGAGCGCCGGAACGACAGCCGCGCGCGCCGCCACTCCATGCTGTAGATCGACTGCGACACGCGCTCGCTCTGCCCACACACAGGGGAGACGCCATCATACATAGCCGTCTTTATTATTGATCACAACGTAGAAAGAAAGAAAATTGACATTTTAAATGAGGAGATAACCAGGGTTTTACAAAATTTAGTTACCTCATCAGTGACCTCATTGCCGTAGTAGCAGTACAGGAACAGTTCCGTCAGGATACAGCAGATGAATAGAGTCATCGACGCGAACTCGACGCTTAGCACGTTCAGCTAATTTATACAAATTAATTCATGAAATAATTTTACTTTTCTTAGTAGCATCGTGATTTTTCTGAAAAGGGCGCACTCACACTGACGATCTTGTAGGCAGCCATGCATAAAATCCAACCGCCGATGCCAAACTGAATCAAGATAGCCGTGCCGAAAATGTCTTGCAGCATCTTCGCAGTCCTAAACAACGATCATAGTTAGACGACACGCTGATCCTCTCGATCAACATTACACACGAACATACGATGCATACTCAGTAATGTTCTCGTAGTGCAGCAGACGCTCCTTGAACAGCTTCAGCAGGCCGGCGTCGTACGACAGCCCCCGGCTCGCCCTGGTGAGCTGCGACGCGCGTTGCGGCAGACATTCGAACTCCATTCTGTAACACTCCACATTCACTGAACACTGTAGTCCCACCGAGCTTACCTATTTATTTAACACTAGCAAAACCAACTGATACAGTTTTGAGGATTTCATTTCAACAGATTCTGTTTTATGCCCTTTTAAGTTTAATTGTTATAGGTTATCTTATTTATTAAGTGGGTAAATATTGTTTCTAAGTACATAGGTACTTGTTTCCATAGGTTTCGGTTTAGCAAAGATAGAAAGTTGCTAAAGTCGTATATTTTTCATACATTCATCCATCTGATATACATATATATAGCGTGAGAATAAAAACTGTAGGTATACTTTACATTCAGCCAATTAATTATTATATGACTTGACAAGATTTTTATTTTCAACACTAATTAGCATGACTGTTACCCAAGTCGGATGTTGAGCACAACTATGTTTTACGGATGTTTATGTGTGTTAGTATCAAGGACATATTACGAAGTACGTATCATACTGTAGTGAGTGTACAGTGGAACATAACACATTCATAAGACACGCAGTAGAACACGCTCACCGCAGTATCCTGAGCTGGGTCTTGCACTGGTTGAGCACGGTGGCCATGAACGCGTCCATCGTCGTGTTCGCGATGCCCACCAGCGTAGTGACATAGTACGAGTACGCTAGCACCAAGGTGAACCTGAAACTGGCCTCGGTTACAACAGCGGCATTTGTACTTAACGTGGGTACATATCAGAATACCGAAAATCAAAATATCGAAAATCAAAATGTCTAAAATCTAAATATCGAAAATCAAAATATCGAACGATCAAAATATCGAAAAACAAAATATATATCGAATGCTTAAATATGATCGAATGATCATAATAATCGAAATTCAAAATATCGAAAATCATATTATCGGAAATCAAAATATCGAAAATCATATTATTGAAGTACAAAATATCGAATGTTCAAAATATCGAAAATCAAAATATCGAATGTTCAAAATATCGAAATTTTGTTTTTCGTGATAACATTTGCCGTGGGGCGCCTTTTGCAACTTGCGTCAGTTCCATAGACTATTTACTTACTGTATGGAGTTTCTTGCCCATTCTTCTCCATACGACACCACGTTTTGTAAGCGAGCGAAGCGAGCTCGGGACTTGGGGCACCCCGACTCGGACAGGTTAGGTTACAAGGGGATGGTGGGGTCTACCAGACCCCGCCATCCCCTTCGTGGTTATTTTTTTTTAAACCACTCAGAAATAGGAGCCCCGCCCGGCGGGGCTCCTTAGACCGGGGTTCCGTCGACTACGCCAAAACTAGATTGTCCAGGTATTGTCTACCTGCCCGCACGTCATCTCCTTATATGTTACCAGCAATCAGCAAATAGGAGATGACCGAATCTGTCCGAGTCGGGGTGCCCCAAGTCCCGAGCTCGCTCACAAAAGGTAGTGTCGTATGGAGAAGAATGGGCAAGAAACTCCTTACAGTAGGTAAGTAGTCTTGGTACTGACGCAAGTTGCATAAGGCGCCCCACGGCAAATATGTTATCACGAAAAACAAAATTTTCGATATTTTGATCATTCGATATTTTCTACTTTGATAATATGATTTTCGATATTTTGATTTTCGATATATTGAACTTCAAAACTTGAACTTAAACTTGAACTTCAATTATATGATCATTCGATCATATTAAGCATTCGATATTTTGATTTTCGATATTTTGATTTTCGACATTTTGATTTTCGATATTCTGATATGAATCCACCTAACGTTCATACTGGCTCTGTCTTACGTTGTTGCTCGATTGCAGTCGACATTGATCCAAAAGGGGAACTCGACGGGTAGTCCCTGCAGGCGGTACATGACGGGGAATGTGATCCACAGCGTGCACGTGACCACGGCGCAGCTGGCGTACGCGCGCACAAACCGTGACGCGTGCGCCGCCGTTGCGCGCAGCAGCTGCCGGTGAGCCTCCACGCCCTGGTTGTACAGCGGATCTGCAACATGCCACGCGCTCGAGCTCGGTGCTCACAGACCTTCCCCCCAGCCCCGCTCCGCGCACCCACCATCCAGCCCGCTGAGCATCTCATCAATCTGCTCCGCTTTAATATGGAACACGAGCTGCTTCGCGATGGACGTGACGTGGCACAGCAGCAAGAACATCACTCGCGCCAGCTTGTCCATATCTTGTCGCACCTGGCAACATCAGACAATAGTTTTGGTAATTGAAGCATTGGCAACATGTGTGAGTTTGTGTGGCTGGATACCTGGTAGGCATACACGCACTCCTGCAGCAGGTAGAGCGTAGTGAGCGCTAGCGAGAAGGCGCGGTAGAGAGCGTGCAGCCGGACGGCGCGCGCGCCGCCCGCCAGCCGGCAGAAGCCGCATGCTCGCAGGATGCGCAGGTGCGTCGACACGCAGCTTGACGCCAGGGACCTGCACGGGAAAGCGTCCACTTTCTGTACGCTGGAACTAGAACCTCCTAGCGCTGCAGTCTACATCTGCTGGTGTTTGCTTATTGTTGTAAGTACCTACCTATCTACTAATATACTAACTTGTGTTGTGGAGTGAACTCAGTCATTTTAACGGTGCACGGCTAAAAACTCTTCTGAAAATCAGAATAAGATCATTTCATACTACTTAACATCATACTGCTAATACCCAACTCTTGTTCATTTGCGATGGGTAGGTAGGTCAATAAGATCAATCCTAATCAATATGAATTTTTATGGCCGATCAATCTCGGTAGCGCGCAGGCCAAGCGCGCCGCCACAGATGAGACAATGCTGCGCCGTGCGCGAGCGGCGCGGGGTTCGCATTAGACCACTGTGTGTGCTCTATGGTGCTCTAATATGTTTAACTAGCTTCTGCCCGCGACTAAGCCGCGCCGCGCGTTAAGTCTTCGGTTACTGCTCCGACCAGTGGATCGCACACAGATGTTATGTTATTGCCTATTCTTTATGAATTTGGCTATGATTCACACAAAGATTTTTTCCAATTCGGCTGGTAGTTTTAGAGATATACACGTTTAAACAAAGAAAAAACTGTTCAGCTTTATTACATTAGTATAAATAAATTGATAAGACTAAGATAACGAAGTATGATGTAAATAAAATATTAAAGTAATTAAAATGGGAAAGAATGCGAACATTGTAGGGTCCGTGTGGAGGCGGTGCAGCTCTGGGAATCCGAAAACAAATCTGACAGCGTTCTGTTTCTGTTTCAGTAATGAGGTAATTATAGTGGGACCGTAATTACAACGTCCACATTAATGACAGAGTAGCGGCCCGCGGCGGGCGCGCGGCCCGCCCACTCGCGTGTGCTGTCACTCCGCGCCGCACTGATTCATTCGCACACTCGGCCGTCGCTATACTGCCTTCGTCGTTGTCCCTTTCAGCATTCATTAACAATTAACTGGAGTTAATTATAGGAGTGGGCTGCCTCGTAACTATGCCTCAAAATGTATATGATAAAATAATTAAATGCTAGCCTATCATTGTCCCACAGCAGGACAACGCCTATACTCATACAGAGAAGATTTGTTATAAGATTAATTAAGTATAAGTTCAGGTTTCCTCACGATGTTTTTCTTCACGGATATCAATACCCGCATCCTGCCGCAGCTACTATTACGAGATTATTATTAAGTATACAGCATAATTGGTAGGTATAAGAAATAGATAAATTCAATAAAAACACGTACATACGGGTAGGTGGAATGAAAGAGTACTGCTCTGGTCAGTGATCCATGTAATAACGAGTGTGCACTTACATTCACAAGGCTAGGCATTCTGTTCATTTCATGACACTACAACACTTTGTCCTATCAACATTTTCTTTTCTGAACCTTTGGCTTGTGCTCTATGAAGCGTGTATTTTAATTCTGTTGGTATCGGGATAAGTATACGTATAGCACGTTGCTGTTTGAACTCAATTACTGTTTTTGGGTTTACAACCTTCACTGAATTTAGTTAAGTATAGAAAAATGGCGTGCATATTTTCTATCCTTTTTTCCTTATTTAGTTTGTCGCAGGACTGCATAGAAGCTGTACGATGATTTTAAAATCTGGAAACAAAATAATGAACAAATAAGTAGATTTACAAATTTATTCTCAAGACATTGTGTGGTGCTAGTTTGTGATTAGCCAGCCCGGAGCAGCGTCACCACGTGAGCTACGCTCGAACTTCTGCCGTGTGCTTCCAAAGCCTCATTTAGAAATGTAATCATTGTAATTGTATCAAACGAATATTATTCCGCTTATTTATTAAGCTCGCTCGAAGCCGAGACCTTGGCAGAGCATCGAGCTCCCGAGCGCAGCCTGTGACGCGTGCTCGGTCAGTCTGGAGCCGGCGTTACCGTGACATATGTGTCGAGCGACAGCGGGATGACGAGGCCGGCGGCGGGACGCAGCGGGCGCTTGGCGCGCTCCATCACCAGCACCAGCGAGCGCCGGAACGACAGCCGCGCGCGCCGCCACTCCATGCTGTAGATCGACTGCGACACGCGCTCGCTCTGCCACAGAACCAGGTATCGTTCCTTTCTTATCCATAACGTTAATGCGGTGCCCACTAGCAATCAAAACCCCGTCCGACATACCTCCACGGTCACTTCGTTTCCGTAATAGCAAAATATGAAGAGCTCGGTCAGAATGCAAATGATAAACAATGTCGTGGATGCAAACTCGATGCTCAGCACGTTCAGCTGCAACCGAACAACAGAAACGAGATGAGCGCCACGCGCGGCCTCGGCTGTCACAGCGCGCACGGTGCACACACTCACGCTGATTATCTTGTAGGCGGCCATGCACAGGATCCAGCCGCCCACGCCGAACTGCACCAGCAGCGGCACGGCGAACACGTCGTGCAGC
Source organism: Hoplodrina blanda (assembly GCA_949316365.1). NCBI lineage: Eukaryota > Metazoa > Arthropoda > Insecta > Lepidoptera > Noctuidae > Hoplodrina > Hoplodrina blanda. Next base: position 21,742 of record OX438579.1, on the reverse strand, counting down.
ACGGCGCACATCCTGCACACGACACGCGGCTCTCACTCACTACTTTAGGACATTTTTCACACAAGTTTGTCAACAAGTGACGTGCGCGCACTCACTCCGTTATTTTGTTGTAGTGCACCAAACAGTCTTTGAACAGTTTGTGTAGCGCGTGGTCGTAGTCATCTCCAGTCTCGATGTGCGCGGCGCTCGCTCTCTCCGGCAATGTCTCGAAATTCATTCTGTAAAACGAATCAAGTTTGTAGCACCTCGTTATTATTTATTACTTGAAACTGCTTCTGTATGATAATAATAATATATGTCGCTTAAACAAGCGTGGTGATAAATGCTCATGACTTATACTGCATGAGAAAACGCCTAGCCCTATTTGTGTAAAATAAATAACATATAGATGTGTAAAATGTAGGCATATGTATACACAACAGCCCATCATTAACGTTGGGCTGTACCTCTCAGACACAACACTCATCTGGGCAGAGGATCTTCCCTTTTCAATGGAGGAATCTCGTTCATCCACTTCCAATTTAACGAATTAGTTAAAATTCGTAAAAATTGGTATTCAGATTTTCATAAGAGTCCTAATTGTAGGTATTATGTAAGTATAATTAAGTATAATATATTTTTTCTACGTCCACGGTCAGAGCTGAAAAGTTTTTGTAAGAGTATGTTGTTAAGTATGCTGTTACACGAAGGACTCTCAGAGTAGCGAGCTGGGAAACTTAAAACACTACAATTTATTCATAAAGTACTGATAACATTGTGTCGTTTACTAGTACCGGTGCAGAACACCTACTTCTAAATACTTTGGAACCTAGCATAAAGTAGGTGCCGACGTATTTACCAACCGATGGAGCCTAGTGCCTACGACAAACCGATGCCGAGGTTTAGTGTAAAACCATATTCTAGTTATTCGTTTTAGTGTCAAACTTCTAGAAGGGTCTTTGCGATCCAAAAAGTATATAAAACCAACAGCTGTTGCTGCTGTTGCTTTTCGGTCGAGATCTAGGCACGCTTGTAACATACTATGGCATTGAATTAGTCCTAGTTAACGCAGTTACCATACCTTAAAATTTTTAGTTGGGTTTTACACTGATCCAAGATAGTGGCCATAAATGCATCCATCGACGTATTACCGATTGCCACCAAATTGGTTGTGTAGAATGAATACAGCAGAACCACGCCAAACCTGTTCAAAATACAAGGGAACTTATACAAGGGAAATCGACACCGGTAATATTAACATGTAGGTACTATTGTTAGTAATAATGTCTTACACAGCATTATGATCGTAATTAACACCAATCCAAAATGGGAACTCAAATGGTATGCCCTGAATCCTGTAAAGCACGGGAAACACGATCCACAGCACGCAGGTGGCGACCGCGCAGCCAGAGTACGTGCGCAGCAGGCGCGCAGCGCCGCGCGCGCAACCGCGCAGCAGAGCGCCACGCGGGCCCGCCGTCTGGTTCATCAGCGGGTCTGTAACACAGCCGCCGTGAGCGCGCCGCTCGCCGGCCGCTGGCCGCTGTGGCCGCCGCGGGCCGGCGCACCTACCGTCCAGGCCAGCGACCAGCTGCTCGATCCGGGCCGCGTCCACGTAGAACGCGATCTGTTTGGCGACGCACGTCACGTGGCACAGCATCACGAACATCACCTGCGACAGCTTGTCCATGTTGCTCCTCTCCTATGCAACCGATATTTCTTTTTAACACACATCAACATTGCAAAACGTAGTTCTCGCAGAAGGCCACGTCTTGATGCATACTTTGGAAAAGTGAGTACACATGTAACGTCCCACTTTTCTCCTTGATTCCTAGGCCAAATTACGTGATTCATTCGGTTGTTCAGCTGCATACATCAACTTTGGGTGGTTTTTTTAACCAACTTTAATTATGGAGATCAAAATAATCTACGAGTAGGTACTTTGTTTAATAAATGTTGAAGACAATCACGTTAATAGACGAATTTATGTAGGTATCGAAAAGCATCATCACTTGTATTTCAAAATAACATTGATGGTACATGAAAATAATAATATGCAAAATAACTTCCTTCTATAAGATCTAGTAGTCCCACTTTCAAGCTTTCATGTGCCGGAAGCAAGGTTGAAATACGGTAAAGCTTGTCCAGTAAAAAATAGGTTTTTACTCATTTCTTTTACCTGCAAATATATGAAATAAAAGTGCTAGTACTGAGTAATTACGATTTTGTCAAGATATGATTCAGTAAGGAACTGGCCTGGTAAGCATAGATGACCTGCAGCAGTACGTAAGTGGAGGTAGCGGCCAGCGCGAACACATGGTAGAGGTGCGGCGCGGCGCCGAGCACGCCACGCGCCAGCGCGCGCTCCTCCGCGCGGCAGAACCCCACGCGCCGCAGGCAGCGCAGGTGCGGCGCCACGCTCCGGCCGCACACCGACCTGCGCACACGCGTCCCTAGCTTGATACGTACGTTGTTATTCATCATCTGAGGATTTTGTGTCAGAACCAACCCAAAGGGCGCCAGCTCTCTTATGCCACATAAATAAGATAAAAGCATCATTTTTGACGTGACAACGTCTTATAACTCGATGGAGCTGGCTGCACGCACGAAAAAACATGACTCATTCGGCGTTACCTCGCTCTGAGGGAACGCCGCATAGCTATTCTAAAAGCCTGTTCAATCATGTCTGGCGGATATCATGTGAAGTAAAGGCTATGTTGTTGTTATCTGGTCATCCAATATTGAAATATAGGAATTGGCGGATTGTCGTTTCACCTAATCGTAAAAATTTTGATTCATGTTATTATTTCCTCCAAAATCGACGTAGCTATGCAAAATAGTAATTATAACAAGCCTATTATTGTCGCACTGCATTGACTCATTGTCTCTTCACTGTATGAGAAGTGTCCCATACAGAGAAGGCACTAAAATTGATCACCACGCCTGCTCAAGGTGGATTGGCAAAAGACTTATACTAATAATTATAATTATGTCCACGACTCCTCACGATTTTATTACAAGCTTTTATTGACGTGACAAAGTCTTATAATTCGATGGTCTCTCTCCTACTTGAGTGAGCGATGCGTCCGCGTGGACAGCTGCTATACAATAATACATTTACATGTTTTCGTCAAGTATGAAGTGCAGTGAAAAGTGACTGTGGTGTCAATTATTATTGTTTATAGCAACGATAATTGCGGCGATAAAGGTAATGATTCTTTCGATATTAAATATTATGTTCAGTGATATATGTATTGTCGAATATTTGTGCTTTCATCATTAAAATAAATAGCATCGGTTCGCTAGTGCAGCGATTGTAGGTTATGCTATAATTGACAAAACTATAACAATAACTTAACAGAACTATTTAACGATGAGTAAAAAACCAATTGCTTTACTATTCGGTCGAAATAATTATCGAGCGTAGACAAATAAATGTAACTTGATCAATTCAATTGTGATTTCCAGTTACCTCCTTCTCTATATCCATACAAAATATCTATGAAACAAATAAAATTTAAATTTTCTTTTGAGAAATTAAACCATTCCATCAATATTTTCTTATGACGTTGTCACGTTTAACTATCGTCAGTAAACCGACTTTACAGACAACCGATTTTTTTGTATCAGTTGTCAGACATTAGGGCTTCTGACTCCGTAATGTGCCTTCTCCGGACAATAAAATGATAACCGCAAAAACGAAACTTTTCAGGAAAAATAAAAAACGTGTCAAATATTTTTCACGAGAACATAATTCTAAGACTGTTTGTCATACTAACAACTAGGAATATATTTCGATAAAATATTTTATTAACACGAAAAGATCCGAAAGTTGTTTGTTAAGTCGGAAACACACTTACGTGTCGTGGCGTGTCGTGACGCGCCAGAAGCATATCGGTTTCATACATTTAATATGGTTAGCGACATATTTGCGTGTCGTGTCGTGTCGCAACGCGTTCTGTCGTGGCGCCGACTGCTCGCCACCGATTGCGCCAGAGCGGTGGTGGGGGTTTATGACGCGACACGACACACAGGCAAAATGTGTTTCTATACTGGCGCGTGGCTCGTGGCGCGAACATCTAGCGGGCACTGTTTAATTTATTATATTTGCAGCAAAAATCCTCATATATTGTGCTTTGTTCATTCTAAAGTACTGACGAGACGATGAAATTCACCTTTGTTTTGTCTACCTCTGTTTATAGGGTGAACCCAGTATCTTCTTTCTTTTTTTTGCTCTTAAGAAGTTTCATTGCTAAGAGAAATTGAAGGTCGTCATCAAAATCACTATCCGAATCAGAAGAAAACATTATGTATGTTTGAACGCTGCAAAGGTTTGTTAAGTACTGTTCAGAAATAACGCCAGAGTACGCCACGACACGACACGTTAGTGTGCACACTCACCGTCACGACAGTAAGCATCACGACACGCCACGACACGTAAGTATGTTTCCGCCTTTAGTTATTCGTTCCTGCGATTATATTATAAACTTACATTTGTGGTCGGAGCATCGACGGAAATGTAGACAGTGATGTACCTATGGACAAAAAAAACAACTGCATAGTTAAGTTTGTCAACCAATTTGGAATTCGAAATGAATAGGGTGTGTCACATGAGCGCAGCCGGGCACTGCTTGCAGCACAAAACGCGAGTCCTACTTGCACTTGACTGCACTTTTGTTAGTATTTCCCCCTACGCCTCCACTTCCTTCCACCACATCCGCGGAGGCTTCGCTCTTTACCTCCGTCTCCACCAAAATGGCCTCCGTTAGGTACATCCCAAATGTAAAACTACGTAGTAATACATCTCTCACAAGTGCGATCATTACGACTTACACAGATAGCTCAAACTGTGAAGAGCTGGTTGCAATGCAACATTTGCAAATTGAACAATATGAGGTCGCTATTGCTTCAATAACATTCATTTAAGAATTTCTCAGTTTATATACTAAAGTCCCTTTGACTAATTGCTTTATACTCCTCGGAAGTAATTGGCTGTAGAACGACAATTATTTTGCAACAATTATTTTGTGACAGTTGCGAAGCACAAAATTATACGGTACCCTATGAATCGTTTCCAGAAAGTAATGGACGAATCCATTAAGTATTTATAGTTTCACCATTGTTTCATAAGTCAACAGTCAATATAAACTAACCACACGTTTGAGTCGCGTACATACATATCATGTGGAGTAATCGAAGGCACAGGGTGTTCTCGCCGGCGAGAGTGCACCTCTTTATTGTTAGCTTTTTCTTTAAAACGGTATTTTTTTTGGTTAAACGGAAAAAACATGAATGAAAAATGGACTTACATAATTAATTTTATGTAAGTCCATTTTTCATTGTTAGTCTACAAATAATACCATTACCTACTAGCGTATGGTAACGTAACGTAGGTACATCAGCGGCATGAATGTCGGTTATCACAGAGTTGTATTTTTGCGTGAAACCGAAATTCTTTTTCCAAAATATAACTAGCGTTAGTTACTCTTTAAAACATTAACTATCTGCTAGTGAAAGTTAGCACAAAATACAAAATCAGTCTTACCGTTTCGAAGATTCGCCGTAACACACAAATAGACAAAATAATATTTTAAAAATTGTGTTTTGCATGTAACGGCCGCCGTGTAAACACTATTATTCTATTGTATAGTTATGTACTATACTTATAATTATATTTACTTTTATTCACTATTTATTTTCTAAAAAGTTTTTTTTGATAGATTTTTATCGCCAATGTGTATAAACTTCAAATGTAAATAACGTTTATTTAACCGAAAATCATAAAGTATATCGTCTAAAAAATATGTTAATACCATCGATGCGTAACACCCTGACTCAGAGTAAGTAATCAGACTCGAATAGGTTAGGCTAGAAGGCGCCTTAGCCTTCGTGGTTATTTTTTTTATAACCACCGATCGACCGGCTTAGCTCGTCGGAGCCCGTCTGTCTACCTTTATATCGAAAGCTTTCAGAGTTCTGAATCTGGTTGTGTGCGGGGCGGAGCGTAGACTTCATCAAATTGAGACCCTTCTAGCTTTGTGTTGATATTCAATGTGCCTCTTACAATGCAGTGATCGCTCCCGGTCTTGACCGCGCTGATCAGTTATTGCTATTATTTTTTAAGTATATCATTATTTATGGTAACCAAGCATTATCATATTTTTCAAATAAAATGACTACAGGAATAATATTGTTATAATACTTTACTACAACACGAGTTTGCTGTTTTTACTCGAATAATATCGTAATCGTCACAAATTGAAAATCTTGTTTGTAGTGCACAATAAACCTGTGTGGGAATAATAAGGCTATGGTCATTAAAAAAATGCTAGTTTCTAAAATACTCATGAGAAAAATGTGAAAAAAATTGACACGGTGTAAAAGAGTGTCTACATGACACATGACGAGTATTCAATAGGCCGCGTGTTCACGGCAAGAAAAATCGCCGGGTCTATGCCAGAATTCGTGTCGTTTCTACACACGACTAGTGTACACTGCGTCGGCGCAGCACAAGACATAAATCTTGTCTGCGCCAGACACGATGCGATCTGTAGGGGGTGAGGGGCGGTGTGTACAGTGCCCATGAGAACGTATGAGCGTGTGGACCTGTGTTGTTTACGACAGTTTGTTTACGTTTTTATAAAATGGAGTTAGTTTTCTTTTCAACCGACTTCAAAAAGGAGGAGGTTCTGAATTCGGGGGTATGTTTTTTTTTGTATGTATGTTACCTGAATACTCCGCCAATTATAAATCGATTTGGATGATTATTTTTTTGTTTGTAAGAGTGAATTGGTCCCATAGAAATATTGTCATGATCTGATGATGAACTTCAAAGATATGAAACGGAACTCCTTATAGGATCACAGCAGAACAGTCGTAACAAGTAAAATTGCTTTCTTTATACGTGTAGTCGATGACTGACTGAAGGAAGAGGGGGAGGGGGCACGTCAACCCCCCTCCTTTCACTTTCCTTTTCTTTCTTTATATGTCGTTTGAAAGGGCTTTTTAAATTTTCTATACATATATAACAGGCAATCACTATTTTTTTTTGCTTGGTAGTCAACATCATTTCCCATAATTCACAACACAACACAGACCCGACAAAATTCTTTCGTGCACAGAGCCGACAAAATTCTTCTCATGTACATGAATCTTCATCTTGTCTGTAGCCGTCACGAAAAATTTCTTGCCGTGGACACGCGGCCTTACGATATTATTCGGTGGGAGGAGCGATACGATGTCGATATCGATAAATTATAATCAATAATCGATATCAATATATTATAGTAAAGTATCGATATCGATATACAATGTGTCGTTTTGCATCCTCGTCAAATTCAAGGAGGTAACTATGCTAGTGATTCTAGACCCGAATCAATAATAAAATAGGTAGGTGTTTTTTTTTTAATGTTTTCTTATTTACGGAAATCAGTAAACCACCCCGGTGAAAATGCGGCCCATCTTAAGACTAGGTTTAGGATCGCTGACCGCGCGCACACACACAAAGAATCGCAAACGATAAAACCACAACACAATAGACGCCGCGCGCGCACCCCTCTTTCCCTGTGGCGCCCCACTCCCGCGCCCGGGCGCCCGGCGCAAAGCAAAAAAATTATTAAATTAGTTCAAGTGATTTCGCCGCCGGCCGTGAGTGTATCGCAAATTTCGCTCCTTAGGTGCGCTTGCTTCGGTCGTATACGTGAATTATGTGATTGTGATGCCATCAGTGGAGACAGCCTACGTGGCTGTCAGCCATCCGGATGTTCGCAGAACGGTTTCCCAATAGGGAACCGCCAACGCAGAGCGTTATGCTGTCTGCTACACAGAGACTGCGGGATTTTCGGCAGTTTGACGTACCCCGACATGCTCAAGCTCGCGGCAGTGAAGGTCTGCCTGTCGCCTTGCAGGAAGATATCCTGGAGTACTTCCAGCGAGAGCCACAGGCAAGCACACAAAAATACCTACTAAGGTAGGTATTTTTGTCCTAAAAATACCTACTAAGGTAGGTATTTTTGTCGGTCCTCAGCCCGTTAAAGTAGGAAGGGAAATTTAAAATCAACCAATTTAATCTACAAATAAAAACAAAATCATTACTAATAATTAGGTACTCATAAATCATGAATTTACCTACAATGCGCCAAGAGCGTCCCGCCGCCGCCGCCGCCGCCGCCGACAGCAAGTACCTAACCTAAATCCCGCGCTCACAACAAATAAATGTGCCACAGCCTAGCAAAACGTCTCAGGTTGTACCTAAATCCTAGTAGGTATGTATTCTTAGCAAAATCGGTAGATTTGCAATAAAACAGAATAAAGCAAAATGGCAAAACTAACATTTTATCAATCAGCTGATAACGTAGGTAAGTAGATAAATCCTAGTACGTATTCTTAGATCTTAATAATAAAAACATGTATTATTAAGACCTAAAGTTAACAAAATCTGTAGATTTGCAATAAAACGTAATAATAATAATTCAAAACTAACATTTTATCTATCAGCTGATAACGTAGACCCAGGTAGATAAATCGTAGTAAGTACGTATTCTTAGATCTTAATAATAAAAACAAGTGTTATTAATTAACATCTAAGGTTAATAAAATCTGCAATTTGCAATAAAACGTAATAAGCAAAACTAACGTTTTATTAATCAGCTGACTGTAGATACTCACGACAATCTAAGGGTACGTGAACTTTTCTTGGACGCGCATAGCATACCTACGCATGTGATACACTCACGCACACAGAGACAATTGGCGCTAAAGCGCAGAGAGTGATTCTCCAATTTCAAGTTATGGATTATTCTGAAATACGATTAAATTTTAACAACGAATAAAAAAGGGTGTTATTATTATTGTTCAGGTCTCGTAACTTTAATTGATTATTTATGACTTTTATGACAACCTCCTGAATTTTGACGAGGATGCAAAACGACATAAATTGTATACGTATAGTGTGGCCATTAGTGCTGTGCACTCCCTGAGGTATGCGCGCGGCGAGACGGGGGGGAGAATCAGCTGCTGCGCTCTGTCAGTCTGCCGCCGACGCTCACGGCGGTCGCTAGCATTTGTTTGTTTCGGACTGTCTATGTCAGACGCACATGAGATAAATATTCAAAGATGGGTCGTGCGTTATCTCGTGATGTCAAGACCGTCATTTTTAAAATGGTCGAATATTTTAAGAAAAGAAAAGTAGACAAAAAGCTTTGAATAGAATAGTGATGCGAATATTGCCAAAATCGGAGCGGAGGCAATTTTCAATTCAAATGTACTTTCTAAAGTTTATCTTGGATCTCTGACATCGGTGAAGGAAAACATCGTGAGGAAACCTGGAATTGTAATTAATATAAGTCTGGAATCGCCAATATTAAAGCTTTACATAAAATATTGTAAACCGATATCGTAAGATCAGTCCGACAATATCGATCTCATGTGAACTCATGCACTTTTTTCTTCGCCTCCCACCTCGCCGCGCATACCTCAGGGAGTGCACAGCACTAATGGTCACACTATAATATAAATATCGACACTCAGTAAAATATCAATGTCGATAAATTAATATACGATGTCAATATCAATAAATAAGGTAAGGTATAGATATCGACAAAATCTAATCGTAAACATCGAAATATCGATTTCGATAAATTATTGTAAAGTATCGATATCGATATAAAAATAGACGTCAATATCGAAACTCGCTAAAATATCGACATCGATAAATAATAACAACGTCTATGTCGATAAATTATAGTAAAATATCGATATCAATAAATACGTAGACTTCAACATCGCCACTCAGTAAATTATCGATGTCGATAAATTATAATACGATGTCGACATCGATACAATATTGTAAGGTAGGTATCGATATCGATAATTTTAAACGTCAACATCGTCAATCAATAAAAGTTAAACGTCAATATTGTCAGTTAGTATATTATCGATATCGATAATAAGGTAGACGTCAATATCGTCGCTTCGTAAAATAGCTCAGGTTAGGTTCGCTCAGGTTAGGTTCGCTCAGGTTAGGTTTTTTTTTTTTTTTTTTTTTTATTGGCAGGAGTGGGAAATCCTCATGGACGCCCAAATCGACCCATTTCTGGGCCGATCTGGGCAGTGCCGGACTCTTACCGGCTAAAACCACACTCCTGCCCTGCTCGTGTCCCCTGACGTTGTCAAGGACCTTTTCGTTCGTTGCTTTTATTTAGATATTTAAGGTTTTGTTAGGGTTTCGCCGTGTTGAAACGGTTTCTTCTTTTATTTTAATTTTTTGGTTTTATTTGTTTTAGCAAGAGAGGGAACTGAAATGATTTGTCTAATTTGTTGATGATGATTTGTTAGTGTTGTTAGCTGTTTTCTCGTCTACTTGGTGTTGTTTATTCTTTAATTATAACTTATGATGGTCGTTATAAACGATTTTATAAGGTCATCATAATTTTTCTTTACCTATTTATTTTGTTTTATAACTTTTTTCGCTACTGAGATGCAAAACTCTAGAAACTTTTCTCTCGTTTTTGTATTCTTGACCAGTCTGGGCAGGTTTTCGGCCGTTAGTTCGGTGTCCAGCTGCTGCTCGACTTCTAGCCGGTGCCTACTGAAAATAGGGCATTTCAGCAGGATGTGTGGCACATCTTCCTCCACTCCGGGCTCGCAGGCACACGATGGGTTCTCCTTACACTTGAAACGTTTCAGGTATGAGGAAAACCCACCGTGCCCCGTGAAGATTTGTGTGGTGATGTTTGAGTGCTCCATTTTTCTAACCACACTGTACGCTGTCACCGCATCGGGGAAGAAGAGCTTTGTGGTGGAGGCAGTCTCACTTGTTTTGTACCTTCTGTTCCATTCGTCAAGCGTCTCTAGGCGAATAGTACGCTTGACAAATGAGACGGGGCACTGGTCGTAGGCGGGTCGCGTTTTTGACCGCAGGGCGGCCTCTTTCGCTAGGTGGTCGGCTCTTTCGTTCCCCTCTAGGCCTGCGTGGGCTTTAATCCAGAACAAGGAGACACTCTTGTTCTGGAGGTTGCAGCGTCTGAAGGTGTCTCTGGTTTCCACGGCCAGGGGGTGAGGGGAATTAGGGTTGGCGATGGTCTGGAGGGCCGCCCTCGAGTCGCTGAAGATGCCGAACGTGGTCTCACTTCGCTTCAGGACTTCTCCCATTGCTCTGCAAAGAGCCAGGAGTTCCGCCTGATAGACGGTGCAATAAGACGGCAGGGCAAGTTTGAGGGCTTTGGTTTCCGAGGCGCTATTCCACAGGGATAGCGCTGCTCCAACTTTACCCTCAATCTTGCTGCCGTCTGTGAAAATACGCACAGCGAGGCTGCTGTGGTTCTGGTACTGTTCCTCGTCTATCAGGCTGTCAAACTGCAAGGTCGTTTGCTCCGCGGGGTGGAGAAGCCGTGAGAATGGAGCCATCCGCTCGATCTCTCGATCTCCCAGCGCTGGCAAGGGCACGCCCCTCTTGGCTTCGTATAGCGAGGCCATCTCGCGAATGCGGAGGTCGAGGGGGAGGATACCTGCCAGTATCAGCGCTGAGTTTAGGGAGACCGTGCGGTAGGCTCGACAGAGCTTTTGCGCGAAACCACGCTGCACCGAGTTCAGCAACTTCTGCACTCCGACCTTTTTTGAGGCTGGCGCCCAGGCACTAGCCGCGTATGTTATGACCGGCTCGACTGCCGCGACGTATATGCTACGTATGATTTCTGGGTGCAGACCCCAGCTGACCTTCGCTGCTCTGGAAAGCTGCTTGTAGATGTTTATGGCTTTTTTGCATACGTTCGCAGCGTGTGTATTAAAGGTCAGCTGGTTATCGATTGTTAGCCCCAGTATCTTCATTTCTTTAGACATGCAAATGTCGACCCCGCCCATGCTCAGGAGCGGGACATCATACTTCAGCTTCTTGGTTATTACCATTGCGCAAGTTTTGTGCGGCGCAAACTTCAACTTGTTTCTGATGCCCCACTCCCGAACATATTCAAGGGCGGCATTTGCCTGTCTTTGCACTTGCAGTGCTGTGTCCGCATCGAAGATGAGGACCACATCATCCGCGAACGCCTGGCAGTAGTCTCCCCGTGCTTCGAGCCCCCCCAGCAGGGGATCAAGGAGGAGGTTCCATAGGATCGGGCCGCCAATCGATCCCTGGACACAGCCTTTGCTGGTGCTCCTCTCCACTTCCTCTCCGGCATACCTAACCCGGACCTTTCGGTCCGCCAGGTAGCTGTCCAGCATTCTGCGAGTGTTGACCGGGCACTTTTCCTCAGCCAGTCTGGTTCTGATCGCCGGCCACCATGCGCTATCGAAGGCTCCCTCTATGTCGAGTGATACAACAGTGATCAGCTTTTTCTGACTTAGCTTTTCCTTGATATATTGTATCATCGTGTAGAGGGAGTCCTCAGTGCTTCTCTGGGGCATGAATCCAAACTGGCGAGTACTAATCCGGGGGACCAGGTGCCACTTTAGCCTCGCCACCACCATTTTCTCCAGTGTTTTGCCCAGGACTGGCAAAAGGCCGATGGGCCTGAAGGACTTTGGGGTGGTGTAGCTTTCCTTGCCTGGCTTTCGGAGGATAACTACAGTGGCCACCTTCCAGACTTTCGGGAAGTGGCCCTGCTCCAGACACTTGTTGGCCAGCGCAAGGAACACCTCCGGGTCTCTAGATATTGCCTGGGCGCAGATGTCGGCCGTGAGACCATCCGCCCCGGGTGCCTTCTTAGGGTTGAAGCTTTCCACCGCGGTTTTCAGTTCGTGGAGCGTAAACGGCGGGTCGTGTGATTCACCAGGCGCCCACTCGTTTGCGCGACTGGCCTCTACACGAATCCGACGGTGGTAGTCATTGTCTTCCTCTTCCAGGTCCTCGGGGTAGAAGGTCTCCGCCAACAATGCCGCCGAGTCTTTGGGATCGAGCGGCGCCCCGTCCCTCACCAGCGGCAAGTCCTCGCATCTTTTGGCGGTCCGTCCGATGACCCTGTAGATTCCCTCCCATAAGCCCTCTCTGTCCTGTTTCTCGCAGAATGCCTTCCAGCTTGTGGTTTGTGCCGTTTTTGCCTGGGATTCATAGTTTTCTTTTGCTTGCAGGTACTCTTCGACGACTTTGGCTCTCCGGACCGGTGCAGCGCAACGGATGCGGCGTCTCCTGGTGTTGACCTCCCTCTTCATATCAGCGAGCTCGTTGGACCACCACGGTATGTTAATTTTATGGTTTGGATTGATTTTGGGTATGTTCTCTTGGCATGCTTTAACTATTGCTTCTACGTATTTATTAATGTTTGATTCTAATTTTGTGTTGTCATTTATAGTTTCTATTTCTTTTTTGTTTAATTTATTTTCTATTTTTAATTGTGCCAGTTTCTCATGAAACCGGCTCCAATTTGCTTTTTTAGTGTTGTATATTCTAGTTGTTGTTTTGATATGTATGCCTTTCGATTTTTGTAGATTAATTTTGAAAACAATACCGTTGTGGTCCGAGCTCGTGATGCCCTCTTCAACTCTCCAGTCCTCCACCAGGCCCAGCACATCGGCTGAGCATGCTGTGACGTCGACATAGCTGCTGAACCGTTGGTTGCCTCTGATGGTGTCGAAGGTCGGTTTGTTCCCGACGTTCAGTACCTGCAAGCCTATTTCCTCTAGGGTGCCCGACATTTCCTCTCCCTTTCTGTCCTCCACGGCGCTGCCCCACCAAGCACTCTTCGCGTTAGCGTCGCCCCCCACAAGGAGTTTTACAGGGCCTATTTCCTCGCGAATCTGTCTTAGCTGCTCCAGGTATGGCTCTATGGGCTGGTCTGGTTCGAAGTAGAAGGAGACTACTGCGAGTTCCCAGGCGCTGGTTCGGATCCTCACCACCGTGATGTTATTGGTGGTGAGTTTTGGGTTCTGCGTGACATCGAGGTCGCGGTCGAAAACGGCTATTGCGGCCTTCACGGTCCCACTTCCTTGTTCAGCGCACTGGTAAATTCTCGCTCCCCGGTAGTCTCGCATCCTTTTCATTCCGCCCACATATGGCTCCTGGAGCAGGGCGAAAGCAATCTTGCGCTCACTGGCTGCTATCATGAGCTCTTGGGTAGCCAGGTTCTTCCTCTGCAGATTCGCTTGGATCACCCGGTAGCCTGTGGGAGGGTTCGGGTCCGCCGCAGTGTTAGCAGTTGCAGTTGTGTTTCCGGTTTCGCGTGAGTCCACCTTAGCAATACGCTACTGACAGTCGTGCCAGTGCGTCCCATTTCACGCGGACCGGGCACTCGCTGTCGAATGCCTTGTGGTCGGTCCTGACCAGTTTTGCCAGTCTGCAATTGTGGCAGCTCGGCGCTTCCGATGCAAGGCGCGAAGGGCAGTCGGCCTGCATGTGGGGTTCCCCGCAGTGTATGCACAGGTCGGCGGGCTCCGTGCATAGTTTGCGACTGTGACCATATCGCAAGCAGCGAGTGCATTGAACGAGTGGCGACTGGTCCAGCACTCGAACTCGCTGGAGGTCGATATGCACTCGACCCGCCGCCGTCAGTATCTGCCATATTGCGGGGGAGACCTGCATGACAATGTGGGTCATGTGGGGGTTCCTTGTCCTGCGGCGGTATTTCACCCCTAGCCGCAGGTCTTCAGCAGCTAGGTTCCCTAACAAATTTGCGTTCTGTCGCTGCAGGGCCTGTATGACCTCCGCGTCGCTGTGGCAGGAGAGGACGTCTCTCAGGATGATGAGGGGATCCTTGTTCTTAACTTCTTCGGCTAGCAGTTTACCGGATCCTCGGATTCTGTCCCTCACCACGGCCAGCTCTTCCCTCGTCCTGAAGCCGATCACAATTTTTTGGTCTCTCGCCTTGCGCAGACGCTCCACTCGTGTGCCCTCGTTTTTGGCGTCGACCACCGTCCTGAGCTTTTCTATAATCTGGTCTCCGGTGTCCTTATCGTCCGTGGATGATACGATCACCGAGTGAATGGGCTCCTGTGTTCGCGATTTGGGACCCGCCGCCATCTCTGCGTAGGATGGGCCTTGGCCTGCGACGTAGTGGGGGGTCTGCGCTAGGTGGTCCGACAGGGCTCGTGTGTGCTGTTGGCATTCCTCCAGCGCTTGTTTGTGCTGTCTAAGGTCTGCCACCAGCTGGGTCATGAGCTCCGTCGGCATGCATACTGCAGTCGGCGGTTGGTCTTCTGTGGCCTGACAGCCGACGTCGGCGCGCGGCATGTTTGTTGGCAGGGTGGGTTGCCTCTGTCCGCCGGTTTTGGCTCTTTCCGACTCCTTTACTATTTCATAAAGCCTGTTTATGGCCCCAAGCACCTCCGTTTTGATCTCAGTTTTAAGGTTGCGAGAGTTGCCCAAGTGAAGCTTTGCCTTGCTTAGGCAAGCTCTCGCCTCCGCTGTGAGGTTGGGGTACTTGGCCACAGGCTTAGGTGAGGGTCCTGTCGACTCTGTTGATGTTCGAGCCGAGCTTTGGGAGCCAGGTATCACCCTCGCAGGAGGCGGTGCGTTTGTTTTTGGGACCGTCGGGGACCTGGCCGGTGATTTGGCCTGGGTCTCTGACTTCCCAGCTTCCCACTCCCCGATGCTGCGTCTGACGCTTTGGAGGGAGGGTCCGGCCTTGTCTTGAGGTGTCGGCGAGCTTGTGGAGCCCTGCGAGCTGGCATCTTTCTTGGCGGGTGTGCGGTATCCAAACATAGTGAGTTGGTCAGGGGATGTGTCCAAAAAATAAAAAGGTGTACTGCAATCCCTGTAGAGGGGGGATTGGTACGTCAAGTATGTCTAGGTAAAAAGTGTTAAGTCCCTATACGCGTGGGATGTCCGTTTTTATATTTGCGGTAGCGTGTGGGTCCAGATAAAACTATTGCGGCTCAAAATATGAGTTGGTAAATTTTTTCGATGTAAGTATAGTTTACCTGGCCAAGCAAAAAAGGGTGGGTGGGCGAGCAAATTTTTGACGTTCCACAGCAGCTATCCGCGCGTGCGAGGTGTCAAAACACGCGTCTCGGCGCGAGCTGTCGAACGGTGTGATCAACGGGGATGGGATGGGAACAAAAATTTTGGGTTTTGGTCAAAAAAGGGGGTTTTTTCAGGAAAAACTGAAAATTTTGTACTACGCTGCGGCAGTCTGGTTCGCGAAACGCGGTGCAGAGTGGCTCAGGTTAGGTTCGCTCAGGTTAGGTTCGCTCAGGTTAGGTTCGCTCAGGTTAGGTTCGCTCAGGTTAGGTTCGCTCAGGTTAGGTTCGCTCAGGTTAGGTTCGCTCAGGTTAGGTTCGCTCACGTTAGGTTCGCTCACGTTAGGTTCGCTCACGTTAGGTTCGCTCAGGTTAGGTTCGCTCAGGTTAGGTTCGCTCAGGTTAGGTTCGCTCAGGTTAGGTTCGCTCAGGTTAGGTTCGCTCAGGTTAGGTTCGCTCAGGTTAGGTTCGCTCAGGTTAGGTTCGCTCAGGTTAGGTTCGCTCAGGTTAGGTTCGCTCAGGTTAGGTTCGCTCAGGTTAGTTTCGCTCAGGTTAGGTTCGCTCAGGTTAGGTTCGCTCAGGTTAGGTTCGCTCAGGGTAGGTTCGCTCAGGGTAGGTTCGCTCAGGTTAGGTTAGGTTAGGTTAGGTTAGGTTAGGTTAGGTTAGGTTAGGTTAGGTTAGGTTAGGTTAGGTTAGGTTAGGTTAGGTTAGGTTAGGTTAGGTTAGGTTAGGTTAGGTTAGGTTAGGTTAGGTTAGGTTAGGTTAGGTTAGGTTAGGTTAGGTTAGGTTAGGTTAGGTTAGGTTAGGTTAGGTTAGGTTAGGTTAGGTTAGGTTAGGTTAGGTTAGGTTAGGTTAGGTTAGGTTAGGTTAGGTTAGGTTAGGTTAGGTTAGGTTAGGTTAGGTTAGGTTAGGTTAGGTTAGGTTAGGTTAGGTTAGGTTAGGTTAGGTTAGGTTAGGTTAGGTTAGGTTAGGTTAGGTTAGGTTAGGTTAGGTTAGGTTAGGTTAGGTTAGGTTAGGTTAGGTTAGGTTAGGTTAGGTTAGGTTAGGTTAGGTTAGGTTAGGTTAGGTTAGGTTAGGTTAGGTTAGGTTAGGTTAGGTTAGGTTAGGTTAGGTTAGGTTAGGTTAGGTTAGGTTAGGTTAGGTTAGGTTAGGTTAGGTTAGGTTAGGTTAGGTTAGGTTAGGTTAGGTTAGGTTAGGTTAGGTTAGGTTAGGTTAGGTTAGGTTAGGTTAGGTTAGGTTAGGTTAGGTTAGGTTAGGTTAGGTTAGGTTAGGTTAGGTTAGGTTAGGTTAGGTTAGGTTAGGTTAGGTTAGGTTAGGTTAGGTTAGGTTAGGTTAGGTTAGGTTAGGTTAGGTTAGGTTAGGTTAGGTTAGGTTAGGTTAGGTTAGGTTAGGTTAGGTTAGGTTAGGTTAGGTTAGGTTAGGTTAGGTTAGGTTAGGTTAGGTTAGGTTAGGTTAGGTTAGGTTAGGTTAGGTTAGGTTAGGTTAGGTTAGGTTAGGTTAGGTTAGGTTAGGTTAGGTTAGGTTAGGTTAGGTTAGGTTAGGTTAGGTTAGGTTAGGTTAGGTTAGGTTAGGTTAGGTTAGGTTAGGTTAGGTTAGGTTAGGTTAGGTTAGGTTAGGTTAGGTTAGGTTAGGTTAGGTTAGGTTAGGTTAGGTTAGGTTAGGTTAGGTTAGGTTAGGTTAGGTTAGGTTAGGTTAGGTTAGGTTAGGTTAGGTTAGGTTAGGTTAGGTTAGGTTAGGTTAGGTTAGGTTAGGTTAGGTTAGGTTAGGTTAGGTTAGGTTAGGTTAGGTTAGGTTAGGTTAGGTTAGGTTAGGTTAGGTTAGGTTAGGTTAGGTTAGGTTAGGTTAGGTTAGGTTAGGTTAGGTTAGGTTAGGTTAGGTTAGGTTAGGTTAGGTTAGGTTAGGTTAGGTTAGGTTAGGTTAGGTTAGGTTAGGTTAGGTTAGGTTAGGTTAGGTTAGGTTAGGTTAGGTTAGGTTAGGTTAGGTTAGGTTAGGTTAGGTTAGGTTAGGTTAGGTTAGGTTAGGTTAGGTTAGGTTAGGTTAGGTTAGGTTAGGTTAGGTTAGGTTAGGTTAGGTTAGGTTAGGTTAGGTTAGGTTAGGTTAGGTTAGGTTAGGTTAGGTTAGGTTAGGTTAGGTTAGGTTAGGTTAGGTTAGGTTAGGTTAGGTTAGGTTAGGTTAGGTTAGGTTAGGTTAGGTTAGGTTAGGTTAGGTTAGGTTAGGTTAGGTTAGGTTAGGTTAGGTTAGGTTAGGTTAGGTTAGGTTAGGTTAGGTTAGGTTAGGTTAGGTTAGGTTAGGTTAGGTTAGGTTAGGTTAGGTTAGGTTAGGTTAGGTTAGGTTAGGTTAGGTTAGGTTAGGTTAGGTTAGGTTAGGTTAGGTTAGGTTAGGTTAGGTTAGGTTAGGTTAGGTTAGGTTAGGTTAGGTTAGGTTAGGTTAGGTTAGGTTAGGTTAGGTTAGGTTAGGTTAGGTTAGGTTAGGTTAGGTTAGGTTAGGTTAGGTTAGGTTAGGTTAGGTTAGGTTAGGTTAGGTTAGGTTAGGTTAGGTTAGGTTAGGTTAGGTTAGGTTAGGTTAGGTTAGGTTAGGTTAGGTTAGGTTAGGTTAGGTTAGGTTAGGTTAGGTTAGGTTAGGTTAGGTTAGGTTAGGTTAGGTTAGGTTAGGTTAGGTTAGGTTAGGTTAGGTTAGGTTAGGTTAGGTTAGGTTAGGTTAGGTTAGGTTAGGTTAGGTTAGGTTAGGTTAGGTTAGGTTAGGTTAGGTTAGGTTAGGTTAGGTTAGGTTAGGTTAGGTTAGGTTAGGTTAGGTTAGGTTAGGTTAGGTTAGGTTAGGTTAGGTTAGGTTAGGTTAGGTTAGGTTAGGTTAGGTTAGGTTAGGTTAGGTTAGGTTAGGTTAGGTTAGGTTAGGTTAGGTTAGGTTAGGTTAGGTTAGGTTAGGTTAGGTTAGGTTAGGTTAGGTTAGGTTAGGTTAGGTTAGGTTAGGTTAGGTTAGGTTAGGTTAGGTTAGGTTAGGTTAGGTTAGGTTAGGTTAGGTTAGGTTAGGTTAGGTTAGGTTAGGTTAGGTTAGGTTAGGTTAGGTTAGGTTAGGTTAGGTTAGGTTAGGTTAGGTTAGGTTAGGTTAGGTTAGGTTAGGTTAGGTTAGGTTAGGTTAGGTTAGGTTAGGTTAGGTTAGGTTAGGTTAGGTTAGGTTAGGTTAGGTTAGGTTAGGTTAGGTTAGGTTAGGTTAGGTTAGGTTAGGTTAGGTTAGGTTAGGTTAGGTTAGGTTAGGTTAGGTTAGGTTAGGTTAGGTTAGGTTAGGTTAGGTTAGGTTAGGTTAGGTTAGGTTAGGTTAGGTTAGGTTAGGTTAGGTTAGGTTAGGTTAGGTTAGGTTAGGTTAGGTTAGGTTAGGTTAGGTTAGGTTAGGTTAGGTTAGGTTAGGTTAGGTTAGGTTAGGTTAGGTTAGGTTAGGTTAGGTTAGGTTAGGTTAGGTTAGGTTAGGTTAGGTTAGGTTAGGTTAGGTTAGGTTAGGTTAGGTTAGGTTAGGTTAGGTTAGGTTAGGTTAGGTTAGGTTAGGTTAGGTTAGGTTAGGTTAGGTTAGGTTAGGTTAGGTTAGGTTAGGTTAGGTTAGGTTAGGTTAGGTTAGGTTAGGTTAGGTTAGGTTAGGTTAGGTTAGGTTAGGTTAGGTTAGGTTAGGTTAGGTTAGGTTAGGTTAGGTTAGGTTAGGTTAGGTTAGGTTAGGTTAGGTTAGGTTAGGTTAGGTTAGGTTAGGTTAGGTTAGGTTAGGTTAGGTTAGGTTAGGTTAGGTTAGGTTAGGTTAGGTTAGGTTAGGTTAGGTTAGGTTAGGTTAGGTTAGGTTAGGTTAGGTTAGGTTAGGTTAGGTTAGGTTAGGTTAGGTTAGGTTAGGTTAGGTTAGGTTAGGTTAGGTTAGGTTAGGTTAGGTTAGGTTAGGTTAGGTTAGGTTAGGTTAGGTTAGGTTAGGTTAGGTTAGGTTAGGTTAGGTTAGGTTAGGTTAGGTTAGGTTAGGTTAGGTTAGGTTAGGTTAGGTTAGGTTAGGTTAGGTTAGGTTAGGTTAGGTTAGGTTAGGTTAGGTTAGGTTAGGTTAGGTTAGGTTAGGTTAGGTTAGGTTAGGTTAGGTTAGGTTAGGTTAGGTTAGGTTAGGTTAGGTTAGGTTAGGTTAGGTTAGGTTAGGTTAGGTTAGGTTAGGTTAGGTTAGGTTAGGTTAGGTTAGGTTAGGTTAGGTTAGGTTAGGTTAGGTTAGGTTAGGTTAGGTTAGGTTAGGTTAGGTTAGGTTAGGTTAGGTTAGGTTAGGTTAGGTTAGGTTAGGTTAGGTTAGGTTAGGTTAGGTTAGGTTAGGTTAGGTTAGGTTAGGTTAGGTTAGGTTAGGTTAGGTTAGGTTAGGTTAGGTTAGGTTAGGTTAGGTTAGGTTAGGTTAGGTTAGGTTAGGTTAGGTTAGGTTAGGTTAGGTTAGGTTAGGTTAGGTTAGGTTAGGTTAGGTTAGGTTAGGTTAGGTTAGGTTAGGTTAGGTTAGGTTAGGTTAGGTTAGGTTAGGTTAGGTTAGGTTAGGTTAGGTTAGGTTAGGTTAGGTTAGGTTAGGTTAGGTTAGGTTAGGTTAGGTTAGGTTAGGTTAGGTTAGGTTAGGTTAGGTTAGGTTAGGTTAGGTTAGGTTAGGTTAGGTTAGGTTAGGTTAGGTTAGGTTAGGTTAGGTTAGGTTAGGTTAGGTTAGGTTAGGTTAGGTTAGGTTAGGTTAGGTTAGGTTAGGTTAGGTTAGGTTAGGTTAGGTTAGGTTAGGTTAGGTTAGGTTAGGTTAGGTTAGGTTAGGTTAGGTTAGGTTAGGTTAGGTTAGGTTAGGTTAGGTTAGGTTAGGTTAGGTTAGGTTAGGTTAGGTTAGGTTAGGTTAGGTTAGGTTAGGTTAGGTTAGGTTAGGTTAGGTTAGGTTAGGTTAGGTTAGGTTAGGTTAGGTTAGGTTAGGTTAGGTTAGGTTAGGTTAGGTTAGGTTAGGTTAGGTTAGGTTAGGTTAGGTTAGGTTAGGTTAGGTTAGGTTAGGTTAGGTTAGGTTAGGTTAGGTTAGGTTAGGTTAGGTTAGGTTAGGTTAGGTTAGGTTAGGTTAGGTTAGGTTAGGTTAGGTTAGGTTAGGTTAGGTTAGGTTAGGTTAGGTTAGGTTAGGTTAGGTTAGGTTAGGTTAGGTTAGGTTAGGTTAGGTTAGGTTAGGTTAGGTTAGGTTAGGTTAGGTTAGGTTAGGTTAGGTTAGGTTAGGTTAGGTTAGGTTAGGTTAGGTTAGGTTAGGTTAGGTTAGGTTAGGTTAGGTTAGGTTAGGTTAGGTTAGGTTAGGTTAGGTTAGGTTAGGTTAGGTTAGGTTAGGTTAGGTTAGGTTAGGTTAGGTTAGGTTAGGTTAGGTTAGGTTAGGTTAGGTTAGGTTAGGTTAGGTTAGGTTAGGTTAGGTTAGGTTAGGTTAGGTTAGGTTAGGTTAGGTTAGGTTAGGTTAGGTTAGGTTAGGTTAGGTTAGGTTAGGTTAGGTTAGGTTAGGTTAGGTTAGGTTAGGTTAGGTTAGGTTAGGTTAGGTTAGGTTAGGTTAGGTTAGGTTAGGTTAGGTTAGGTTAGGTTAGGTTAGGTTAGGTTAGGTTAGGTTAGGTTAGGTTAGGTTAGGTTAGGTTAGGTTAGGTTAGGTTAGGTTAGGTTAGGTTAGGTTAGGTTAGGTTAGGTTAGGTTAGGTTAGGTTAGGTTAGGTTAGGTTAGGTTAGGTTAGGTTAGGTTAGGTTAGGTTAGGTTAGGTTAGGTTAGGTTAGGTTAGGTTAGGTTAGGTTAGGTTAGGTTAGGTTAGGTTAGGTTAGGTTAGGTTAGGTTAGGTTAGGTTAGGTTAGGTTAGGTTAGGTTAGGTTAGGTTAGGTTAGGTTAGGTTAGGTTAGGTTAGGTTA